>CM060926.1:351797921-361797921 GCA_030737875.1 Allium sativum
TAAATAGAAGCACAATTACAGCAAGCACCATCATAGAGGAAGAGTTGCCAACTGCAAGAAATACAGGAAGGGTGGTCGCACAAGGAGACAAAGCAGGTACTAGTACAAGCCCGGCTACAGCCATCTTTTCCATAGGATGACCATGAGAGTGACCATGCCCACCTTTTCCAAATGCAAACAGAAGTATATAGCTTCCACCGAGAAGTACAAGTAGTAGAGAGGCAAGCCAGTGCACCGTTTCCTCACCAGCAATTGTGTTGGCCATGGTTACTGCAGTAATGCCAAGAAGAGATGTTGACATCACATGCAGTACAGCTCCAAATGTAGCTGCAAAAATCATGATAACATGAAAACATAAACTTGAGCATTAAACAATACAATTATTTACAAAGCAACATCTTTTAGCATAACGTAGGAGTTAATTTTATACAGAAATATATAAAAATATACTGCAGACTAGTAGTAGCGGAAAATACAATAACAGAGAGTACATGTTAAGATGGGAACGTAGTTCTATCTCTAGATCAATTTCTCAAGTTCAAACCACAAATCCAAGAAAGCAGCAGAACACTTTGTAAAGCAATAAGGGGAGGGAAGGTGTCTTGAACCAACCTGCTTGAATTTGATATATAAAAACTAGTTCATCTACTCAAGTATGTCTATAATGTCGAGAAAAATAATTCCACCTCGTGCGGCAAATTGAATTGTATAAAGTATGTGCTGCTCATGACTGTGGGTCATTACATGCTTCCATATATGAAAGTTAATTATCATTAACTGATGTTCCAGTTTCAAGGTGAAATGAATCCATGACATGACATCTTCCCCTTTCCAGAATGTAAAATGCAGGAGTACCATTTAGAATAAGATGGCACCGTAGGAAAGTGTCGTGATTATAAATGTACGTGTTTCATGCAATGCAAAAGTTGTGAGTTGTCAAGAAATCGCAGTAGTGGGAGGACTATCAGGCCACAAATATCTATACCAACAAAAAAGGAGCAGCTAAAACTAGGGGTGTTATGGTTGAGCTAACCATAATTATCACCTCCAACTATAACCACAATACTGTTAACTGATCTAACCGTAACTGCATGTTTCCAAATTTAAAACTTTGTATGCATGTATTATCAACTCTGTCCATTATCGTTGATAAATACATATGGTTCAATCTTTTTTAATGAACTAGTTTGTATATTTATAAAATAAATTATGCACACATGTTATTAATGCTAGAAAATCACATATCATTAGTTTAAATGTTGTTTTTCAAAATTATATTACCAAACTCCATAATTTGCAAAATACAATATAAAAAACAATGTACAATTGTATGTTTTACTACAATTACCAAAATTTGAAACTGTTACCGTAACCACTAGCACAGTAGATTGTAGACCAGTGAATGAGTTTAAGGTTCAACGGCAATGGTCCAAGGTAAAACTTGTTGAGCATGAAGTTGAATAAACAAGAAGGTTTCAAACTAACAACTAATCATGACATCGTTAACTATGGATCATCACTATCTATGTGGATCGATCATAATTTATCAACCAGAAAACAATACCCTTCCCCGTCCTAAACTTCCAAACAACACGAGTATTGTTGTATTCATGTTAACTGCTACAGCGATAACATAACAATCAACAAGAGCTCAAATAACTTCACATAGGATAACATAATATGAAAATTACTAATAAAATAAAATAAAGAAAAAGGAGAAGCTTACTAACGAGGAGCGTTCTGGAAAGGGTCCATTTCTGAGCACGAGCGACAATAGAAAAAGGAAGCCAATGCGTCGGGATAAACGAATGCAGCAACGATACTGTTGCGATTCCTCCAATTTTCGGCAGATCTTCGAATCCGATCCCTTCCATTTACGCTGTTTTTCCAAAAAATCCAAACTTTCTTCCTTGAACTGAGGTATTATGCCAACTTAGGGCCGGTGAGTGAGATCTGAGAAGGGGAAACGAAGAACGAATGAGTGAGTAGACAGGAAGTAGAAACTGTGTGAAATTAATGATGAGGAGAGATCAATAAACCACACATGTAGATGGAATTTCACCAAATAAGATCTTCTTCACTTTACTCATAATAATAGTAAAATGAATTCACTCTTTTCTTTTGGGTGTTGTTAAGATAAGACCATTTTTTTAAAGATACTTCATTCTTTGAAAATTTGTTAAAAAGGCAATACAAATTGACACTCCAACTATGGTTAAGGGGTCATTTTCTAAAAACACTTTATTTTTTGAAAAATTGGTAAGAGGCTACACAAACATATTATTTCACACTACTCAATATTCCTGTATTGCCCTTTCAAATTAGATTAAAAAAACTTATTCGACAAGGGAAACCTAATTAAAATAAGCAGTTCGTCACCACTGCACCAAATGCAGCACGTAATCAATTATGCATGTATTCGACAGTGATATGTCAAAAATTAATAATCATTTCGGTGCATTTCCTTCGTAATTATAAAATTCGACATATTTATATCGAAAAAAAAAATAGTTCGATCCTATTCCTCCAAAAACGCTTATCCTTTAAGGGTTAGAAAAATTGATATATGCGAATTGAAAAGAAAAAAAATACGGCCCTTTCAATATTCGTTAAGGTAAAATTACAATTATTTGTTAAATGGTTAAATGGGTAATAAGGTAAAATTAACTTTATTTGTTAAGGGACTAATTTCCTCTTGGTACTCCCCTTAACAATTTTTTAAAAGATAAAAAAGTGGCATCCCCTTAACAATATTTGAAGTGTCAATAACAATGCTCTTATTTTACACTACTTAATATTACCTGATTTCCACTTCAAATTAGATTAAGAAAACTTAATCGACAAGGGAAATGTAACACCCCACCTCCGTTAAGGTCACTCACAAAGGGAATGCCTTAACTTTGGTGGAGCATTTTAGTAAACAGAACAGAAACTTACAAGACAGATAAAAACAGTACTTGAAAAATTTTAACTTTATTACAGTAGAAACAGAAATCAATATGGTTACATCCTTTCAAATCTCAGAATTCAAGTACAAATATCAGTCTTGTACAAAAGCCTTCAAAATGCATGTTTAAAATCATAATCCCCATGGAACGGAAGCTATACAGAGCCAAGCCATACTTTAAGCACTTTAAGCAAAGTGAAATCCGGATCAAGCTAAAGTATTTCCCTCCTTGGATAACCTTGGGGGGGGGAACGGAAGAAAGGAGGCGAAACAACAAGGGTCAGACAAAAAGTCTGGCAAGTCCAGTGACTTTCAGCATATGAACAGATAATAATAATATGATATGAACATAAAACTGGATGTGAGATAACTGTAACAGGTGTAGCAGATATAACAGAAAAACAGAATGATATAAACTATTGTTTTACACTTCTCTGCACTAATACTAGTATAACAGAATTAGGTGTCACCCTAATGTCTAAATTGAAGCAGGAACGGGTACAGAATACTTTAACAGAAACAGAATGCTAATAATGGGCCTTTACTACATGATCAGAAACAGACAGAAGCAGAAACAGATTTATCCCTACGGAAACAGAATGTAGAATTAGGTGTACACTAGTAATGGGCCTTTACCACCCGAACAGACGGTACTACGCAGAAACAGACAGGTGTTACCACCCAACAGAAACAGACGGTACCAACAGAAACAGACAGAACTAAGTGTACCCTAAAACCCTACCCCAAGCGATCGGCTCCCTAATACATAAATATCCTGTGTCGGCCCCACAATAGGGTGTATCACTCCCTAAAGTGACAACCAATTGGCACAGACCTATTTACAGATGTCACGGCGTCTTACATCCTCAGAGGCAGACCGGGATCCATGCACGCACATGACCCGGTTGGAACGCACCATCAACACCCCTCGCCATTATCAGAATGAACCACTTATAATTAGTTCAGTAAGCGTGCCCGGACCCTACCTACTGTTGGGTCAAAGTTTTGATACCAGAAAGGGTTACTGACTAATATGGGTCCCAAACAACAGATGACACAAGTAATTCCCCTCCTAACCTTATGTCCCCAGACTAACAGATCTCAGATTAACTTGTTTACAAGTTCAGACATACAGAATTCAGATTTACTAGTTCACAGATTAAGTTAACAAGTTTTCAGACTAACGGATCAGATGTATAGATTTTTCAGATTTGTCTAACTTTGTATTGGGCCTACAGATTCATGGACGGGTTTACTACACCTATTAATCCAGTTGGTTTAACCCTATTTTCCCCCAATACGTTTTAGACATCATTCTTATCTTAGATTTGCATTAATTAATTATTAATGCCCAGACCTCTCACATTAGGTCGCTAGCTTGTGGCCGCTGGATGGGCCGGGCGGTTCCGGGCAGACTTCTGCCACAAGCCAGACCTAACCTCGTGTCTTAAGCAGGTTATGACTAACTTCTCACATTAGAACCTATTGTTTGCGGCCACTGGATGTGCCAGGCGGTTCCGGGCAGAATTACGCCGCAAACTCATTCTAACCTCGAGTTAGCCATGTTTATCTTTGCGGCCAATTAATTAATAATTTACCGTTTATGCGCACGCCATATATATATATATATATATATATATGCCAATTCAGATTATATCAATAACAGGATGATTATATAAACACAGCAGATAACAGATTTTAGCAGATAGCAGATTATTTTCAGATTATATGACTTAACGGATTTAATAGCTTTAGCAACTTAGCAGATTTTGGCATATAACAGGTTGGGCATCTCAACAGACAAATTTAACAGATTTGGCATTTCAATCTAATTAGCAGTCTAGGCAATATAACAGAACTAGCAGTTTTAGGCAACTTAGCAAATTAGCAAAATAGGCATTTTCAACGGATTCAGTAGATGACAGATTTAGCAGGTTTAATATTTCTAAATGTTCTATTTACATGTCTTGCCTAAACATAAATTAGGCCTAATTGTCATGATTCACAATATGATCATATACTTCCATGTTTGCATACATTTACATAGCGCAGAATATGGACATAATTTACCCTATAACATATGTTCCAATTTCTGTTAAACTAGCATTCTATAGCAGATTCACATATAAATTATACCAAATATAACCATTAATTTCAATGCATGCCATATATCTAAAAATCCCTATTTAGGTGTAATCACAATAATAGATATCCTAATTAATGTAAATCTTTACACCTAAGTTTCCATATCTTCTTCTTTTTAAGTCATGAATCATTATGCAAACTATACCCAACAATCTAAATCTTTAAATCATATCTTCTAAAAATCAGATCTTGACTTTTATATGCATTTTGTCCAAAGTCTCAAATCATATGTAATCTTACAGTGGTTCCTCTTCTTCTTTTATCACAGAATATGCATAGGTCTAAAACTAGTTTATAACATATGCTTATTTTTCTAATTAATTACAGATCTAAATAACATATGTTCATTTTTCTAATTAGTTACAAATCTAAATTACAACATACTCTATGCATGCAATATATAAATTACATGTTCATAGTCAAATTTATGCATCCAATCCCAAGTCACATGTCCAATATATTTTATGCTTCAGATCTAAAGTCATACGTTCAATTCAGTCTTGTCAAATTTCGCATCATTCATTAATTGTCCCAAATTTTGCTTTCATACGTTAATCTCTTTATGAGATTGGGCACAGGCTCGTGGTAGCCTGACTATAGAAACAGCAAAGAAGAAAGGAATACAGAACAGTCACAGAAAACAGATCCAACAGAAGAGAATATATATATACAACCTCAAACTCAGTTTTAAATGCGTATCAAAATTATGATTAACGTTTATAGCGGAGAATAACTGTACTTGCCTTGGTTGGATTAAAGAAAGAACTTTAGTTATTGCAGAATTGTTGCAGAAGCTTTAATCTCTAATTTAGGATGATGTTGATTGACTTCTAGCTTTGATTCTAGCAGAGTAGCGACGCCATTTTTATTTTTAATTAGAAGAAGAGAGCAATGGAGGCTAGAGAATTGTGTTAGAGACTTAGGTTAGGTAGAGTCTAGGGTCATTTTTATAGAGTTTATGAACTGATTAGGACCATCGATGTTGCTTGGATTGATCGTAGCCATTCATTCGAAAGAGAGACCAATTAGAGCCTGCCACCTAGCAATAATGACAAAGCAAGCTTCTGAAAATCGACCAAACCCAGACCTGGCCAGCCAGGGCTAGACCAGACCTGGCCAGCAGGTCATTTTTGACCTGGGCGCACTTGGCAGGTGCGCCAGGTCAAAAATGTATTGGCGCACTTCCCAAGTGCGCCAGTGCATTTTTGTTCTGGCGCACTTCCCAAGTGCGCCAGTGCATTCTGACCCGTTTTCCGGTTTTTCGCCCAACTTCGTTCGTCCATAACTTCTTCATACGATATTCGTTTTACGTAAACTCAGACTCTATCTCAAGCAGAATTCCGAGACGAACGCAATGGCGTATCCCGTTTCCCTTAATTCTTTGATTTGAAATTAATTATACTTTAGTTTATGACTTTCACGGTTATAGAATACACGGGGTGTTACATTCTCCCCCACTTAAAAGGATTTCATCCTCGAAATCTTCAAGTTAAGAAGAATGTGTCCTACCATCCAATCACCCGTCTACTCAACCATCATCCACAAGCATCCATTGTCCTTAGAAAACTTCTAATGTTGTATGAACATATGCAAAAGTGTGTGTATATGTTCCTTATCTAATGCAAAGATCAGGCGGTCTACTGATTCAGTTGACCTCCTTAATGCGAATTATGTCAGTGCCATGAGTCCAACATGTATGCAATAGAATTCTGATGCTATATATTATTTCTATATGAGTGCACAATCATTCACTCAAATGCAACATCCATGTGCTGAATCAACCATTTTGCATCCACAAGAATTGAAAAATGCTCACCCATCCATATGCAGTATGAGAGTGTTTTCGAGCCGATCTAGTGCCTAGTGTGTGTATATGCATCCACGGGCAACCACTAGCAACCACTTGCATCCACTTGCAACCATCAAACATAACATGTCTCAAACACATGTTTACACCCATTAGTTTTTACCTAAAGTTCGAAGATTCGATCGATAGGATACAGTCGAATGATGGAAGCGAGTACAGATAGAACGAAAATTTGGTTCCCATTAGACATGGGTCCTAAGTATCGGCCCCAAAGACCGAAACCAACATCAAATTGACACCCAGAGGATTACCTTCTTTAGACAATGTCAAAACTGGAAATCCTATCAAAAGTATTTAGATATTTACAGACTACTGGTACAGATCAGGTTCCCTAAAGATTCTTAGGAAGCTAAGCATGATAAAATCATACCCCACGAAAACTCAGAATGTATGCGTCATACTTGACGCCTAACACAGATATCCCTCAAACCCCAATCTCAAACAGATGATCCATAACCCTTATGGGTCTGAGTCTACAGCGGAATTCAGAAATAATACTAGTATTAAAGTGAAGAGTATCGATTACAAAATCAAAATACCAGAATCAGAAAAAGTCTTAACTCCATAATCAGATAAAGAAATTAAACCTACTATAGAAATTTTTTCCTATTTCTATCCTAGCCACTAGCCTCAAGAGTGTTCGCCTGCCCTCCTTGTCCTCGTCTCTTCGGGCAGTCCCTAGTGAAGTGTCCCATCTCCCCACAGTTGAAGCAAGCGCCCTTCCTTTTTCTGCAATCCTTGTTCAGATGAGTCGAACTCCCACAAGTAAAGCACTTTTTCCCCTTCTTATCTTCAGACTTCTCATCCTTCTTTTGTGTTTCCTTTTTGTGCCCCGCTTTCTTATTCTGTGGTTCTTCCTTCTTTGTCTCTTTCGGGCCCTTGTCTTCCTCGTGCAGTAGTGCCATATCCACCAATTTCTCGTAAGTTGCTCCCATGGGTACATGGGTCATGGCTAGGCTGTGCAGTGGCTCGTTCAATCCTTTAACAAAGCGGAGAGCCTTTTTATGCTGAGTGTTGACTAAATCCAATCCGAACCTAGCCAGTTGGTTGAACTGGTTAACGTATTCCTTGACCGTCATACTTCCTTGCTTAAGAGATAAGAACTTTTCCAATTGTAAACTTCGTTCAGCTTGCGAGAGGAATTTTGTCTCAAACCTTGTTCTGAAATCCATCCATGTCTCAACCGGCCTCTCGGCGTTAGTGACTTCCCACCAGTAGGAAGCTTCGTCTTTGAGCAGCCATACTGCCAACTGTACCTTCTGCCTATCGTCCACCTCGAAGATAACGAATAGATCCTCAGTTTCTTTGAGCCAATTCCTTGCTTCTACGAATGATTCAGTTCCTTTGAAATCCTTCCCACCCATGGCCCTAAAATCTCTACAGATCTTTGAGAAAGCAATTGCACGAGGAGGGGGTGGAAGAGGGGGATCATTTGCTGGACCTGCAGCGGCGGTCCTAGCCTCAAGATATTGACGAAACCAACCGGGTACATGAACACCCTCTGGTATCTCAGATGCTTCAGACATGCTGGAACGAAAAAGGAAAGGTTCAATACAAAAAGGACTAAAAGAAAGATATATGGCTCTTGGGGATTATGTTTTTCAAAATAAGCTTTATTTTTGAAAATACTTCCTTTCAAAACCTTTTTTTGAAAATAGTTTTCAAAACTTTTTATAAAATCTGGTAACCTTCAGCTTTGATACCAAGTGTAACACCCCACCTCCGTTAAGGTCACTCACAAAGGGAATGCCTTAACTTTGGTGGAGCATTTTAGTAAACAGAACAGAAACTTACAAGACAGATAAAAACAGTACTTGAAAATTTTTAACTTTATTACAGTAGAAACAGAAATCAATATGGTTACATCCTTTCAAATCTCAGAATTCAAGTACAAATATCAGTCTTGTACAAAAGCCTTCAAAATGCATGTTTAAAATCATAATCCCCATGGAACGGAAGCTATACAGAGCCAAGCCATACTTTAAGCACTTTAAGCAAAGAGAAATCCGGATCAAGCTAAAGTATTTCCCTCCTTGGATAACCTGGGGGGGGGGGGAACGGAAGAAAGGAGGCGAAACAACAAGGGTCAGACAAAAAGTCTGGCAAGTCCAGTGACTTTCAGCATATGAACAGATAATAATAATATGATATGAACATAAAACTGGATGTGAGATAACTGTAACAGGTGTAGCAGATATAACAGAAAAACAGAATGATATAAACTATTGTTTTACACTTCTCTGCACTAATACTAGTATAGCAGAATTAGGTGTCACCCTAATGTCTAAATTGAAGCAGGAACGGGTATAGAATACTTTAATAGAAACAGAATGCTAATAATGGGCCTTTACTACCCGATCAGAAACAGACAGAAGCAGAAACAGATTTATCCCTACGGAAACAGAATGTAGAATTAGGTGTACACTAGTAATGGGCCTTTACCACCCGAACAGACGGTACTACGCAGAAACAGACAGGTGTTACCACCCAACAGAAACAGACGGTACCAACAGAAACAGACAGAACTAAGTGTACCCTAAAACCCTACCCCAAGCGATCGGCTCCCTAATACATAAATATCCTGTGTCGGCCCCACAATAGGGTGTATCACTCCCTAAAGTGACAACCAATTGGCACAGACCTATTTACAGATGTCACGGCGTCTTACATCCTCAGAGGCAGACCGGGATCCATGCACGCACATGACCCGGTTGGAACGCACCATCAACACCCCTCGCCATTATCAGAATGAACCACTTATAATTAGTTCAGTAAGCGTGCCCGGACCCTACCTACTGTTGGGTCAAAGTTTTGATACCAAAAAGGGTTACTGACTAATATGGGTCCCAAACAACAGATGACACAAGTAATTCCCCTCCTAACCTTATGTCCCCAGACTAACAGATCTCAGATTAACTTGTTTACAAGTTCAGACATACAGAATTCAGATTTACTAGTTCACAGATTAAGTTAACAAGTTTTCAGACTAACGGATCAGATGTACAGATTTTTCAGATTTGTCTAACTTTGTATTGGGCCTACAGATTCATGGACGGGTTTACTACACCTATTAATCCAGTTGGTTTAACCCTATTTTCCCCCAATACGTTTTAGACGTCATTCTTATCTTAGATTTGCATTAATTAATTATTAATGCCCAGACCTCTCACATTAGGTCGCTAGCTTGTGGCCGCTGGATGGGCCGGGCGGTTCCGGGCAGACTTCTGTCACAAGCCAGACCTAACCTCGTGTCTTAAGCAGGTTATGACTAACTTCTCACATTAGAACCTATTGTTTGCGGCCACTGGATGTGCCGGGCGGTTCCGGGCAGAATTACGCCGCAAACTCATTCTAACCTCGAGTTAGCCATGTTTATCTTTGCGGCCAATTAATTAATAATTTACCGTTTATGCGCACGCCCAATATATATATATATGCCAATTCAGATTATATCAATAACAGGATGATTATATAAACACAGCAGATAACAGATTTTAGCAGATAGCAGATTTTTTTCAGATTATATGACTTAATGGATTTAATAGCTTTAGCAACTTAGCAGATTTTGGCATATAACAGGTTGGGCATCTCAACAGACAAATTTAACAGATTTGGCATTTCAATCTAATTAGCAGTCTAGGCAATATAACAGAACTAGCAGTTTTAGGCAACTTAGCAAATTAGCAAAATAGGCATTTTCAACGGATTCAGTAGATGACAGATTTAGCAGGTTTAATATTTCTAAATGTTCTATTTACATGTCTTGCCTAAACATAAATTAGGCCTAATTGTCATGATTCACAATATGATCATATACTTCCATGTTTGCATACATTTACATAGCGCAGAATATGGACATAATTTACCCTATAACATATGTTCCAATTTCTGTTAAACTAGCATTCTATAGCAGATTCACATATAAATTATACCAAATATAACCATTAATTTCAATGCATGCCATATATCTAAAAATCCCTATTTAGGTGTAATCACAATAATAGATATCCTAATTAATGTAAATCTTTACACCTAAGTTTCCATATCTTCTTCTTTTTAAGTCATGAATCATTATGCAAACTATACCCAACAATCTAAATCTTTAAATCATATCTTCTAAAAATCAGATCTTGACTTTTATATGCATTTTGTCCAAAGTCTCAAATCATATGTAATCTTACAGTGGTTCCTCTTCTTCTTTTATCACAGAATATGCATAGGTCTAAAACTAGTTTATAACATATGCTTATTTTTCTAATTAATTACAGATCTAAATAACATATGTTCATTTTTCTAATTAGTTACAAATCTAAATTACAACATACTCTATGCATGCAATATATAAATTACATGTTCATAGTCAAATTTATGCATCCAATCCCAAGTCACATGTCCAATATATTTTATGCTTCAGATCTAAAGTCATACGTTCAATTCAGTCTTGTCAAATTTCGCATCATTCATTAATTGTCCCAAATTTTGCGTTCATACGTTAATCTCTTTATGAGATTGGGCACAGGCTCGTGGTAGCCTGGCTATAGAAACAGAAAAGAAGAAAGGAATACAGAACAGTCACAGAAAACAGATCCAACAGAAGAGAATATATATACAACCTCAAACTCAGTTTTAAATGCGTATCAAAATTATGATTAACGTTTATAGCGGAGAATAACTGTACTTGCCTTGGTTGGATTAAAGAAAGAACTTTAGTTATTGCAGAATTGTTGCAGAAGCTTTAATATCTAATTTAGGATGATGTTGATTGACTTCTAGCTTTGATTCTAGCAGAGTAGCGACGCCATTTTTATTTTTAATTAGAAGAAGAGAGCAATGGAGGCTAGAGAATTGTGTTAGAGACTTAGGTTAGGTAGAGTCTAGGGTCATTTTTATAGAGTTTATGAACTGATTAGGACCATCGATGTTGCTTGGATTGATCGTAGCCATTCATTCGAAAGAGATACCAATTAGAGCCTGCCACCTAGCCCTAATGACAAAGCAAGCTTCTGAAAATCGACCAAACCCAGACCTGGCCAGCCAGGGCTAGACCAGACCTGGCCAGCATGTCATTTTTGACCTGGGCGCACTTGGCAGGTGCGCCAGGTCAAAAATGTACTGGCGCACTTCCCAAGTGCGCCAGTGCATTTTTGTTCTGGCGCACTTCCCAAGTGCGCAAGTGCATTCTGACCCGTTTTCCGGTTTTTCGCCCAACTTCGTTCGTCCATAACTTCTTCATACGATATTCGTTTTACGTAAACTCATACTCTATCTCAAGCAGAATTCCGAGACGAACGCAATGGCGTATCCCGTTTCCCTTAATTCTTTGATTTGAAATTAATTATACTTTAATTTATGACTTTCACGGTTATAGAATACACGGGGTGTTACAGGAAACCAAATTAAAATAAGCAGTTCGTCACCACTGCACCGAATGCAACACATAATTAATTATATATGTATTAGATAGTGAGATACCGAAAATTTGTAATCATTTCGGTGCATTGCCTCCGTAATTATAAAATTCGGTATATTTATGTCGATAAAAAAAATAGTTTGATCATATTCCTTTGTAAATGTTTATCCTTTAATATTTAAAAAATCGATATATGTGAATCGAAAAAAAATTACTACGGCCCTTGCAATATTTGTTAAGATTAAATTACTTTTATTTGTTAATGAGTTAAATGGGTAATAAGGTAAAATTACCTTTATTTTTTAAGGGGTTACTTTCCTCATTGGTACTTCCCTTAACAATTTTCGAAAAATGAAAAACTTGGCCTCCCCTTAATAATATTTGGAGTGTCAGTAACAATGTTCTTTCTTTACTTTTGGAGTTTTACATTGACACTCCAATTTATGTTAAGGAAGAACCAAATTTTAAGGACATTCCATTTTTTGTAAATTGTTAAGTGGAGGTCATCAAACCCCTTAATCGTTTAAATGCAAATAACATCAGGGAATAGTTGATATCATATGCATACGATTTAATAAACTGAAATTAGATTTTAACCCTAAAAACATGTGCATGCAAAACTGAAATTAGATCTTACCCTCTCATCACTCTGATCAACTCCAACAAAATGCTCACTCTCCTGTATCAATATCATATTGTTTTTTTTCAATCATGTTTTTTGGTTAGGGTTTGATTTCCGCACAACTAATGGTGTTGATTAACCATTAAAAATTAGATTAATCAACCAAAATGTGGAATTAAGTCTAAATGGGTAATAAGGTAAAATTACCTTTATTTGTTAAGGGGCTACTTCCCTTATTGATACTCACTTTAACAAAAAAATTAAATCCCCCCAAGAACAATATTTGGAGTGTCAATAACAATGGCCATTAGTTAAATGCAGCGGAATAATGATTTGACAACGTTATTAAATAGCCAAAGTTAGTCTGTTTGATTATGAATCAAAAAATACGAAAAATATGACTTTCCAATAAAATATGTTTTTTCTTCCAAAACGAAAAGTTAAAACTTAAACTCTAATTATAGGAATTAAAAATCATAATTAGTTTCATATAAATATTTGTGACAGGAAAATATTTAGAAGGACAAAAGTGAAGGCCTTTTTATCCATAAGGACAGCCCACTAAAATTTTACTCAGAAGGACAATATACTGAAAATTAATTTCGGCCGCTGCTTTCTTCTTCTCCCTCTCTCGCGCTCGCGTGTATCTCTGTTTCTTCCTTAATCACGAAATCAAAAAATCATGAAAATAGAAATCGAGACATCACAAATATCAGAAGACATTAAAATCGAAATTCGAATTCAAAGACAAAAATCACGAAATCAAAATCACGACCATAAATCAGCTGAAACAAAAACCCTAGAAAAAAAAATAGGTCGAACAACAAAAATCCATTCGAAATCACAATTGAATGGGATAAAAATATTTTTCAAACGATCTAAAGCGTATATGAAGAACACGAAATGGTTGAAACAATTTTTTTAGGTTGGAAATGTTTTTTTTTTTTCATTTTACCACTACTACAGTCCGTAGGTATCATTTTTGTATTTTTGTAGTTATCATTTTTCCTGTTTTAACTTTAAAAACATAGCAGCAGTTTTTAGTTATCATTTTTCTATTTTTCTAGTTATCATTTTTACTGTTTTAACTGTGTTTCATGTTTTTTTCAGTAGATTTTGTTGCTATGTTAATTTTGAAGTTATATTGTTGTATCAGCGTTGAAACTAAGTCGAACTTTTACCATTTTTAATCAATAAAACTGTGATATAAATTTTTTTCCCATTATTTTATCTTCAAAACATTGCATCAATATTTAGGTATCATTTGTCTAATTTTTTAGGTATCATTTTTTCTGTTTTAACTGTGTTCTGTGTTCTTTTGATGTGATTTTATTGCTGTGTTAATTTTGAAACTGTTTTTTTGCATCAACTTCGTCACTCAGTCGAACGTATTATATTTTATTCAATCAAACTGTGATGTAAACAATTTTTGCATTAATTTTTCTTTAAAACAGTGATGTAGTTTGTAGGTATCATTTTCCTATTTTTTTAGGTATCATTTTATTTGTTTTATTCAATCAAACTGTTATGTTTTATGTTATCTTTTGTTATCAGTTTTATAAGTTGGTACGGCTAAGCTACAGTTTTTCTCATTTTCAGAGTTCATGAATATCAGTTTTTTAATATTGTAGTTATTCATTTGTTTGTTATATTTTTTCATTAGTTTTTCTTCAAAACATTGAATCAGTTTTTAGGTATCAGTTTTCTATTTTTTTGAGTATCAGTTTTAATGTTTTAACTGTGTTAAGTGTTTTTTCATGTGATTTTTTGTTGTGTTACAGTAAAAATGATACCTTAAAAAATATAAAAATGATACCTTAAAACTGCAGTAATATTTAACATAACATGGAAATTACACTAAAAATGATACCTTAAAAAATATAAAAATGATAACTAAAAACTGCTGTGATGTTTAACATAACACATAAACTAAAGTAAAAATGATAACTACAAAAATAGCAAAATGATAACTAAAAACTGCTGCTACGTTTTAAAGGTAAAACAGGAAAAATGATAACTAAAAAAATAGAAAAATGATACCTACGAACTGAAATACTATTAACGCAAAAAAAAAAAAATCCAATCACAAAAAAAATGTTTCAGCAATTTCGATTTCTTCAATTGTGTTTCCCATCGTTAGAAAAATATTACTATTCAATTCAATTGTAATTTCGAATGAATTTATATTGTTCGACAATTTTTTTTCTAGGGTTTTTGTTTCTCGCGATTTTTGTTTCGAACGCTTTTCTATTCGATTTCGATTTCGTGATGTTTGAATTCGATTTCGAATTTCGTTTTTGTGATATTCTGAAATTTGTGATTTTGCAATTCATGATATCGTGATTTTTTTATTTCGTGATTACCGATGCGCAAGAGGAGAGAACAAGAAAGAAGCGGCCGATTTTTTTTCTTCTGTGTATTGTCCTTTAGGATAAAATATTAGGCGGCTGTCCTTATGGATAAATTTTAGTGGGCTTTTGTCCTTAAAATTTTTTTCCCCTATTTGTGATACATCTTCGCTTAACAAATTGACATCATTTTACACCTAGCTCTACATTCAAAGGGGTAGCTATTTAAATTTGACTCTTATTTTTTAGTTCATTACACTTGTATTTTTCATGTAATTACCCCCTAATAAAATTTATGCTTCAAAAAATATCATGATTTCAAATATTGATGAGTTTTCCTCGAAGATCCATTTGGACAATAAACATAACTTTGTCTAGAGAATCAACTCAACATCTGTATGTTGGCTTATAATATTTTGTATTTCTATATCTAAACGTTTGCATAGCCCAATTTTTTCATTTCAATGAAAGAAAGAAAAATCATAATACTTATTATCATTTATATATATAAGAAATATAATGTTTCATTTTGATCTTAAATAGTTACAAAAATTATAGTGTTGCTTTAAACAGCACAAAAAATTATTACTTTTCTTTAACATTATTTTGCTTGGTTATTGAAGAAATTTATCTATACATTCTTTTTTTAAACTAAAAATACAAGGTGTTAAGAACAGATAGAAAGTTTCAACTATAATATTTCTCTGTAGTAAGAAAGAAATTGTTAAATTATCAATAGTACATATAAGAATTTTGTATTATAAAATTTGAAGCACGCCACAATGTTATTCACCAACAATAAAAAGAATAAAAAAATAAAATAAAGACTAAAATTATCAATTTCTACATATTCTTTAATAAATTTATAACTTTTTGTATACCTAAGCATGTTTTATAATATTTTAAGGAGCATTTGACATTGTTGCATTTTAAAGCAATTTAAGAAAGAAGAATCTTTAGCACATATTCTTTTTAAGGTCACAAACAATCATTAAAATATGTGATGCCTAAGTGGTTGAAAAAATTTAGAACCTACATAACTTAGTACATAATGATATCTCCAACCACTATGAAAATTTAATTTATATTTAATATTAAAAATCGAGAACATAAACAAAATTAAAATTAAAGTTATTAACTATTTTTTTGTGATTAAATTCAAACTAATTAGGAAATTATTAACAATGTGAATTTAATGTTATATTCGTATAAAATATATTTAGATTAATCGATGATGATGTGACCTTAATATTCTATTTGGTCACATTTAAAATAATTAATTGGCATCGGTTTAAGAATTCAATTATAGTTAACACTACAATATTAAAGATATAATAGTAAGAGAATATTAATTTCTCTCTGAAGTAAAGCTAAAAGTCGTTTATCAGACTAATACTCAACTAAAATGGCATCGTTATTCGCACTCAATATTTGGTTAAGGTGTGACTCATTTTTTATTTTTTATAATTTACTAAGGGGAGGACATTAGAAAGTAATTACCCCTTAGAACTAAATTATAATATGACCAAACTACCCTTACCCTGATAATTAGCCTGATTGAATTGGGTGTTGGTATTGCCACTCCAAAATAGTTAAAGGGGGACACAGATTAAGTTCGGCAAGATTGTGTCCTATTTATTCTCGAAATTCGGTGGGGTGTGGTTGAGTTTCACCCTTAAAATCGGCAAAGGGCCATCGAAAATGAAAAATAACGAAAAGCAGTGGGTGTATAGCGAATTTTGTTTTGGGGTTTTTAGGCACAAGGACAAAATTAACAAAAAAAATTATCCACAAGAACAGGAGTCTAAAATTTTAACCATAAGAATAAATTTTAGTGCAAAGGGAGGAATTAGGGGCCCACTATCATTTCATACTTTATACTAAAATTTGTCTTTATGGTTAAAATTTTAGCCTCTTGTCCATATGAATAATTTTTTTGTTAATTTTATCCTTTACAATATTTTCTTGTATAAAATAGGTGGAGAGGTATGAGAAATGAATATTTGGAGGTTAATATTTTTCGTGTTGTTGTATGATCATTAGTATATAACCTATGGAAGAACCTGTATCAATTATGCAGCAGTTATATATAAAATTATAAGATTACATAAATAGAAGGCATAAAATTATAAGATTACATATTTTGATAAATGGAATATATGTAATAAGGTGATAATAACATTCCAGCTTTTATCAAAGAGAAGTCAATATAATTAGGGTGGTACTATTCACAACCCGGTTTACACTATGGGTCACCTTTCTAAATTTAATAAAAATGATTATTTTTTATATTCTTTTGGCTACCATATATTATTCTTTCACTCAGTTATTAATTCATTATCATGCTTCTCCTAAGAAAAACATACTTCTCTACAATTTCAAACCCTAAACCCTAACAAATCAGATATTCTTTTGTGCCTAATAGAGTTGGAAGACGAAGATAAAAAAGAGGTTAGATTTGCTTGATTTTTATTGTTTTCTATTATGTTATAGAACATGTTTTTAATGTTTTTTCTTAATGGTTAGGGTTTTCCATTGCATTTTAGGATATTTTTTCCGCTTCGTTAGAAATTTCAAGAGAACATTAAATTTAACGACGTTGTAATAGAGAATGACAATGTAAGTTTTGACTTGTAGGGTTTTTATTTATATAACTTACGTATCTTCTTTTACAATTGATACATTAACTTTTTTTGTCGTTTGATAGATGGAGTATTTGAATGTTGATAAATTGGAAGATAAACATGATGGTTGTGATAATATGATACAAGATGTATGATCAAATGCCTCAAAAGACATGAGTGCATGATGTAAGCGAGGAAAGAAGTGTTTGTGTAGAGGAAGGTGCTGGTGGCCTCTCCATTTTTAGGTTATTAATTTAGATGGTGTCCATCAGAGGAAATTTAAAATATTTAAGGTCCTTTTAGTATTGGTGGCTAGAAGTATAAATCAGGGTATGAATAGTAGCGCCCTATAATTAAAGGTAGTAAATTTGCTATGAGTATTTGATTGTCTTTATGGAAAGAAATAATGTTATTAAATGATTAGTACATTGCAGATATTTTTATATACAGAAATATACATGTCAATATAATTACAAAGATTTGTATATACAGAAACAGACATCCAGATACATTACAAAAACAATATTTATATCTTTCTTGATTTCAGCTACATACATAAAGGGTTAATGCAATTAAAAGAATTGAATATAAATAAAGGGCATTGTTATTGACACTCCAAATATTGTTTAGGGGGGGATGGCCAATTTTTTATTTTTTTCAAAAATTGTTAAGGGAAGTACCAATAAGGAAAGTAGCCTCTTAACAAATAAAGGTAATTTTACCTTATTACCCGTTTAGCTTCTTAACAAATAAATTTTACCTTAACAAATATTTCAAAGGCCATAGTAATTTTTTTTCCAGTTTGCATATATCGATTTTTTTAAACCTAAAGGATTAGCGTTTTCGGAGGAATAGGATCGAACATTTTTTTAGACATAAATATGCCAAATTTCATAATTACGAAAGGCAATGCACCGAAATGATTATCAATTCTCGATATATCATTGTCGAATACATACATAATTGATTACGTGCTGCATTCAGTGCAGTGGTGACGAACTACTTATTTTAATTCGGTTTCACTTGTCGAATAAATTTGTTTAATCTAATTTGAAGGGGCAATCCGAGAATACTGAGTAGTGTGAAATAATATGTTTGTGTAGCCCCTTAACAATTTTTCAAAAAGTGGAGTGTTTTTTTAAAAAATTAACCCCTCCCCCCCCCCCTTAACAATAGTTGGAGTGTCAATAACAACACCCTAAATAAATAAGCACAAAGAACTAAAACAGTATTGCAGCCAAACTAATCATTAGTACCCATTCCACTACAGCAAGCCATTCGTCATTCGAGTCTTCAGGGATGTGAACTGGAGAAAGTTGTTTTTGGCTGTTAATATTCACCAAATGTTAACTGGAGGTCGAAGACTCTCTTCCATGTTTGCTTGTACTATAGTAGAAGATGAAACTTGCTCCTCTTGTTCAATTTTAACAACCTTCGGTTTCTTTGGTTGTGGTCATTACCACAAAAGTGGGCATATTCGACACTAATTTGTGTGCGTCGCATGAAAAGTGTGGCGAAAGCTATGCTTTCTTTGATCTTCTGTAACAACATTCATATGTTGTTGCATTAGATACCAATGCAGTGTTGCGATTGGAATTCTTGTGTTGTGACTTGCAACACCAGTTCAAAGTGTTTTTTTACATAAATACATGTCAGTCAGTGATCCGCGTTATTAGTTTAAACAAATAAATAAAGTAGATCTTTGATTAATCCAATGGTTCAAATGTATCCCTGCTTCAGTTTAGTGAAAATTTGGCACGATCTTTTCCCCATTCACGAAATACTTCCATCCAAAACAAATTTCTCCTGTACTCCTCCTTCTGCCCGTTTCTCTCTCTACGAAATCCGTCCACGAAAACCTCTGATTGCTTCTTTACCACCGGTACAAACTATAAACCTCCGATTGCTCCTATTTTACAAACTTTACATCTCCGATTTGGATCATTTAGAACAATTATAGGTAGTTAGGGCTTCATCATTTTGGTTTTATTTAGATGATTTCATCTCTAACTTATTTTGGTCTAACATTCAAAGTCTCTGGGTAGTTGGATTATACCGATTGCCATAAATTAGGGTTTTTCATACTTGAAGTGTTGTATTTAAATGTTTGCATGTGTTGAGATTCTGCAAGTTCAATTTTTTTATGTTTGCAAACCATTTGATGTTTTGGTAAATAATGCTTATTTCGACAGGTGGAAGCAAAATTTAGAGGACAAAAGAAATCCAATTTAAACGTTTAAATGTCTATTTTGTTTGTAGTTAAATAATGCCTATTTCTCTTCCTACATCGTATGACTACGAAGATACCCAGGGCATGGGTTATCTACGACTATCAAACCTATCATCACCAGAAACTCCTATTGATTTTTATATAGAGATGCAAGAAAGGCACTACGATGATTTTCTTGAGTATGAACTAGAGCAAGAAGAACTCTGAAGACAATGGCAAGAAGAAGAACGACGTGAAGAAAGGGCGATGCGACGACATAGTCGTGCTGCCTTGCATCGTCAGCATCAAAACAACCAAGTGGTTAACAAACAACAAGCTAACTCACCAATCATAATGTGTGATTGTGGGTATGCCGCTGAAGAAGATGTTATTTCAATTGGATTCAACATTGGTCGTCATTATTTTAGATGTCGTATTTATCCCACAGGACGTACCTTTTGGCAGTGGATTGACCAACAGTTTCCAAGTCGAGCCGCTGAGTATGCAAATGAATTACAACATCAACTTACAATGCTGCAAAATCGAGTTATTGGTTTTCGAACGGCGTTAGTAGACTTAACGACCTACTTCAAGGGCAGGGCCGGTCCTAGAAGTTTTGATGCCTGAAGCCAATTTCAAAAACAAGGCCCTATACAAGAACTAGTGCTATTATCGTTGATTAAATCGTAAAGACAATTTATGTTGTTTATAAATAATAAAAAGCGGAACATAAATAATTAGATTTATTTGTAATAATAATCAAAGTTAAACCGCAAAATTGACATTAATTTTTTATGAGTACTTTTCTGCTCTTCAAGCTTGTAAGTAATATTTACACATTCAAGCTCGCTGAATGCCGAAGCGTTCAAGGAAGTGAATTATTCGCTTTTACTTGAGAAAGGAAAAAATATTTGACCATCTTATATGAGAGTATATTTTATTATAAATATATGCACAGAAAATTTACACAAAATTTCTCATTAGCTAGTTGATTTGATTTGAACTATAAATTCACAAACTTATGACTTATCAACAAATTTTAAATTAGTTAACCATTACAAAAACTAACAATAAACCATTAATTAAGCCTCTATGTTAATCCTCATTTGCAAAAATATGGACCCCAAAATGAAAGACATTAAATATTTCAGCAAATAAAACAAAACTATCGGTATACATACAAAACCAAACGGATTATAAAACTAAAAACATTAATAATCTGTACAGAAGATAACACACCTTCAGACTTTATGATCTTCATCGCTGTAATGTTTGAAGTCCACGGTCCAAACATCTAATACCTGCTGCCTACATCCCAGTATTTCACAATCGAAGTCTGAGATTAATTGGAATAGTTTTGCACGATCGGGTTGCCTTCCGCTGGAGTGAATCGTTGTCTTTATGGTGTGGTTCACAATCTGTACTTGCTTCTTGGGGTCGCCGTTGATTTTTTGTTGCCTTCGCGCCCAGCTGCCAATCGCAATTCGCGACTTGCTTTTTTCTTTTTTTTTTTCTTTTTTTTTCTTTTGCTGTGGCAAAGTTTTTGCCAGCGGTGCCCTAGCTTTTGACAAGGCCCAAAGCTATGGCTTTACTGGCTTTGCCCAAAGACCGGCCTTGTTCAAGGGCTAAACATTAGAAGACAAATTAAATCATTGCATCATTCATTGTATTAGGTACAACTGTATTGTCTTTGTATCACCTGTATAGTCTTTGTATTTGTACTATTGTGTTTTGGTGCAGTCATGTAATGTTATGAATTTGCGTTTGTTGAGACAAGTCCCACATTGGGGAATTTGTAAAATGAATCCTGTATAACTATAATGAGTTCACCCTTCACATTGCCAATTGGTTTTGTGATAATCTGGGGTTCTCTAACATGGTATCAGAGCGGGTTTAATTCGTGTGCATCTACCACACTTGTCCCCGTCACCCAATAAGATCTCCATGTGTTAGGCTCATGATATGCCACACGTGCGGGGGCGTGTTGAGACAAGTCCCACATTGGGGAATTTGTAAAATGAATCCTGTATAACTATAATGAGTTCACCCTTCACATTGCCAATTGGTTTTGTGATAATCTGGGGTTCTCTAACAACGTTTAGTATCCTTAATTGCTTGTTTTATGTATTCTCCTGATAACTCAGTTCCAAAAGTTAGTGATAATTCATATCAAAATAATCGTCTTTGTATCATCACACTGATTATGTATATTTGTAAATTATTAACTTGTTTTGTTTTTATTTCTAATTTAGTCAAACCTTATGGGGTATCCCTTGTTTGTGTCTTGAAACTATTAGTGGTATCAAATTTTGTCGTACTAGGCCGTGGTTAGATTGTGGCAATGGATAGTGAGTATTACATATGGATAGGACTTCCGAGATTGAGTGCAGAATATATAAGAGGGGTAACAGCTTTTCTAAGAAATGCATTTCTCATTTATAAAGTAGGTAATGAGATGAAGTGCCCCTGCAAAAAATGTACAGAACGTAATTGGTATTGTGAAAATGTCATATACAATCATCTTATTTTTAATGGCCGTTCTACATTACATACCGGGTGGATTTATGAAGTTTCACAGAAAAAATTAATAGGTGTTGATGACCATATGGATTGTGCAATGGAGATGGATTTTGAGGATAATTTAGATGTGATGTTCAAATGTGCAGGTTACAAATTTGGTCAAAATCCCAGGGACTTTGTAGTAGAACCAAATCCAGAGGCCGAGAAATTTTATCGGCATGTTAAAGAAGGAAAAAAATCGTTATATCCTGGCTGCACTAAATTTTCTCGACTAAGTTTCTTAATCAGGCTTTATCATTTAAAGCGTGCTTATGGAATTAACGAGTCTACGTTTGGGGAATTACTAAAGCTTATAAAAGAAGCATTTCCTGATGCTTAGCTGCCTTTGTCTTCCTACGTTGCAAAGACTGTCATTAAGGATTTAGGTCTTGATTACCATAAAATACATGCATGTCCAAACCATTGCATGTTATATTGGACAGAGAATAAAGATAAAGAGGCTTGTGACATTTGTGGTTTTTCGAGGTGGGCTATATAAGAAAAAGAAGACATCGTTGATAATAATGATCCACCAAAGTCAATTCCCAAAGTGCTAGAAAATGTTATGAGGTACTTTCCTCTAAGACCAAGGTTACAAAGGATGTTTGTGCAAAGAATTTTACAAACTTATGAGATGGAACCAAGTGGAACGAAAAGATGATGGAAAACTAAGACATCCGGCTGATGGTGTGGCATGGAAGATGATGGATGCTTGCTATCCTGATTTTTCATTAGAAAATCATAATGTTAGATTGGGTCCAGCATTTGATGGATTTAATCCATATCGTTCAATGAATTCATGTTACAGTACATGGTCAATTGTGTTGGTAAACTACAATCTTCCGCATTGGTTACGTATGAAACAAGAGAATTTGATTCTTTCGACATTAATATCTAGTCCAGATTCTCCAAAAAAAAGTATTGATGTATATATGCAGCCTTTGATTGCGGAATTGAAAGCGTTATGGAATGTTGGCGTCGAAACATATGATTTCTTGACTGATGGGAATTTTAATTTACTTGCAAGCGTCTTATGGACCATTAGTGATTTTCCTGGATATGCCATGTTGTCAGGTTGGAGCACGAAGGGGAAACT
Organism: Allium sativum; assembly: GCA_030737875.1. NCBI lineage: Eukaryota > Viridiplantae > Streptophyta > Magnoliopsida > Asparagales > Amaryllidaceae > Allium > Allium sativum. The sequence goes on from CM060926.1 coordinate 351,821,749, forward strand.
AGCGTGTCCAGTATGCCATTATGAAACTTCTTCAAATTATTTGAAGTATAGCAAAAAAAATGTGTTATATGCACCATAGAAAGTTTGTTGATCCGACACATAAGTGGAGGCTAGATAAGTGGAGATTTAATGGCAAAACTGAAATGGGGAGCATTCCAGAAATATTATTAGGAACTGATATTGAAGAGTTATTGTAGAGGTTCAAAAATCGGTTTGGGGATAAGACGAAGAAACCTGGTAAAAGTGATGGCCCTTTAAAAAAAATGTAATGTCCCGGTTTTTGGCCAGTCTTTGTTAATGATAAATATTGATTTAATGTGTAATTAAATCAAAGAATATGTTTACTAAACAAACCAAAACAAGTATAAATATACGTGTAGAGATATGTGTATGTATTCACTAAAAATGTACATATTTAGTTATATTGTAAAATCTTAGAAACATGATGAGTATGCAACATTAAAACAAAAATGTTAATATGAATACATATTGAAAAATATTGCAAGTAAAGCCTTAATTATTCACATACAAAGGATAGCAAAGCTTACATTTAAAAAGAGGACATTCTATCACTCTAGAAATGTAATGGGCTATGAAACAAATAGGAATAAACAAGTAAACAAATACAAGTATAACCATTCGGCCTTACAACCATACATTTACGTATCAAAGCACGTGAACACAACATGTTTGACTAAATGAAAAAAGGGTAAATATCAACATAAACATATGAAAAGACAATAATCATTAATGAGATTCAACCTCAAATAGTATAGCAAAGTATAGCTAAAGCCATCACCTAAGAATCCTAAGCAACAACTTGCAAATATAAAACAATTGTTTGCAAAATATCTAACCATTTTATAATGCAAATGAAATCTAAGCAATGAATGACAAATCGCAAGCATTAGTGAAGTATGGTTGGATATATTTTGCTTCTAGAAACTTTAACATAGGACAAGACTATTGGCTAAATATCTAAATAAACAATTATTTGCTTCATGCATTGGCTCCTTGAAACATGGTGTAGGGCTAAATAAGAGGGGCGAGGCTAAGTATAAGTTAGTGAATAGGAAAGGAAAATGGTTTTAAAAACACGAGGCTCGGCTATAAATACCACACATAAACCCATACTTTTCTTCACAACAAATTGAGTTCAAAAATTAAATACTGAGTTCTTATTACCTGTAATTGGAAAGCTTTGAGGTGAGTGAACGTCTGCTACTTTATTGTTTAATTCTTCGATTTAATACCTCAGTTTGAATGCTCTGTTGCAAGTTCTGCTGTGACCATCATTTGTTTACTATCAACAAATAATGTCTGATGCTAGAACACCTTGATTTACATCTGTGTAGACTGATATTCCATGTAGAAACATACTAGGATGTTTGCACAAGTGTTGTTGTTAGTTTAAATCCTTAGTTAACAAATTTGTGCTCGATTTTGGGTAAAAACAGAATATCATAATCATCTGTTCCAGGAGAGAATGTATCCAAAATTCTCGTACAAATTTATGTGTATACCATAGTATAATGTATATGTTTTATACATTAGAACTATAACAAAGTAAGTAAATTAAAATAAAGCTATATATAAGGAAACAGAGAAATATAATGTTCTCTGTAACAACAGTATAACAGAGAAAATTAAAACCTCTCAGAACCATGGTTTAATCATATGAATGCAACCGTAACACTAAAAGATGATTTTTAGTAGTAATTTCATGATTTTTAACTTTGTGAAACTCGAGAAATAGTGGGTTGATTGGAAATTGCCTCTTGACCAAATTCCGGCGATAGAGGGGGCCGTAAGTCCAAGCGTTAGCACAAGAGGAGCATTGCGGGTCATATGGTATGGGAAAAATATGAAATAATTTTTCCATTTCATAAAATTCGAGAACGAATCAAATATAGGGTTTTCAAACATTTTTAGGTACACGGGTTTTGGATGCATCGTGCGGGGTCCCCACTGGATCGAGTGGGCTGGAACTCGGAGGGGAGGATCTCGCGTGGTCGGGGAGTTGATCGGAGAAGGCGCAGGCACTTCGTGTGGGCGGAGGTTGCAGCAGTTCAAACTTTCTTGGATCGAGCTTTTGATGAAAGAAAATTAAAACGGTGAAAACACTTTAGCGTCGGGGTTGGTCAGGTCTGATGGCGGCGGCGTCGATTTCCTGAGGTGAAGTGGGGTTTGCGTCGATGACGTTGGAGGTGGTATGGTTGGTGGATCGACGATGCATGTGCACGGGTGTGCATGAACAGGAAATGGAAGAAGAAGGTGATCAGGTAAAAGTTTGGCATGGTGATTTCTCTTTGAAGTATCGGTTGTGGCAAGGTAATTGTGAAGGTGTTAAATGGTACTTTGGAAAGTTCCAAGGTGGTGTTTGGCAAGGGAACGTACATGGGCGAAATGAGGTGAATGAACGTGCGCTGGAGGACCTGGTACTTTGGGAAAGTGGTGCTTTGCAAAATCGAGCGGCGCATGTGATTTTTGAAGTAGATGGAGCTTGTGGCAAACGGTTTCAGGTATGTTACTTGGTACCTGGTAAGTACTAGGCATTTTTGCAAATCGAACGGGGGTAGGGGATTTTCAGGCGCGCAGCATGGCAACCAGACCTGATACTTTAGCAAGGACTGGTACTTTGGCAAATTTCGAAAGGAAATAGAATTTCTGGATGAGATTTTGAATTTAAACAGTTTTAAATTTAAAATTAGAAATAAATAATTAATTAAATAAAAAGAGAGTTTTTATTAGTCGAAGGCAAGTGGAAAGAAAGGAGCAGAAGATCAAACCAAAAGGTTCGACTGTAGAAGTTCGATAGATTTTAAAAATAGAAAAATAAGTGAATAATTAATTTAAATTATAAATTTAAATTATTTATGATTAATAAAACGTAAGAAGATAATTTACAAATAAATTGGAAGTATGGAACATCGTCTAAATAGCGATGATAAACGAAGCGAAATGCCATGTGCGACGCACATGCTATTTCGCTCATTTGTAAATGATGATAAAAAATTGAAATAAATACCGTGTGCAACACACATACTTTAACTGTTCGATTTTAAAAGATAATTAAATTATCCCGTTATGAACGAAGTAAACATATACGATTTGTGTGATGATAAATAATGTGTAAACTGAATTATAATCAGATTAAGATGATAATTATTTATCGACTATAAAAGACATTACGTACATCGTTTCGAAGAAACTGGGATAAATATTCCACTTCGACTCGAATTATACGATGCCTGTTAGAGATATTGGAGATGGAGATATGCAAGGGCTATTTTAAATAGTACCTTCGATCTGTTCAGTCCCAGGACAAACCAGAATGGATGGGTGTTTGACAACGTATATCAGTTAGATTCTACACATCGACTTACGTAGGTATATTATGTTGGTGGCGGAGAAATTCGTTTCTCTTAGCTTTATTGCTCGCAATATATTTGGGAAATCGAATGAGTGTTCTGACAGATATGACGATGTGGCATTTAAAGTAATTGAAGAAATAATATGTCAGAAGAATAAACGTGACTTCAAACCTCACAACCAGGAAATGACAAAAATCGTGCAAGGCAGCATGGTTAGTTGGGTCATACCCAAGCAGGGTGTATTATCACCATCTAAAGTAATTCCTTTTTTTTCTCATCTTTTTTCACTGTTGCAGCATTCAGTAGCAGTTGTTGATCCCAACCGTGGAGGTGGTAATACATTCGTCACGCTCAAGCTAAATGAGTGTACGCTCATGTGATGCCGGGTTGCAAGACGTTCTTGTTGAACCCCAGTGTATCGTCTCTAGAGTACACTGATCGGCAGGTGCTCCCCTACCTTGTCTGTTGGAATCCAATCTCCAATAAGCGCTCTGCGGTTTTAGATTTTATACTATATACGTGAACATGAGAGCAAGTGTTTCACTAGATGATTATTTATTTGATATAAACTATCGTAATATCAAAAGTTTTGATATCAAGATAATAGGGTCATCATCCTTATATTAGTTATGGATTGGTCTAAAGATTTCTAAAGTTAAATGAATCTGTCCAATGTGAAAGACCTTATTTCTTGTTTTCTAATCTATTTAACTGTGTTTATTCACACCAGTCCCCTGACTGACCCTGAGTTTATTTTCTGTGTTTCCTAAACTCTTGGGTACTCATAACAATTGTTATGGGTAGACAAGTGATCCAGGTGATGAATGGAAATCCTTTGAAGTATTTTGGACCAGGAAGTCAAGGAGTCAGCTTATTAGTCAGATCTATATCTACGTGTCAAGATGAATGTTTGTGTTGGGCCAGTATCCATGTAAGATGTATGAAGTATTCTATGATGTAACAAACTCTGATATGTAACATATAATGTGATATTATATTTGTTAAATTCCGCTGTGAGATTCTGATGTTCTTCTTGCTCTTCCGTTCTATTAGTTCTATCTTTTCTATCTCATCTTCTAAATTCTTTCAATAATGACACGACTTTCGAGGCATCGAAAATCGGCGTCGTTACAGTTGGTATCAGAGCTATTGGTTGAGTACTAACCTTGGCTCTGTGGCGTAACTCAGTAGAGATAGGGTTAGTAACACCCTATATTGAGTTGAGTATATATATATATATACGAGAGAGCGTATTTTTAAAAATTTAAACTATAAAATAAATTGCATAGGACAACTAGAGTATCGACTTAGGTCACCGTTAAATAAATCTTCCAATTAAGTCCGATTATCGAGCTGTTACAATCAGATAGTTGAAAAAGAGTAGGACTACCACCACAACCAATGGAAGGAATTAATTGAATTAGGGTCAGCCTCAGGATAAGTTAAATAATATTGAATTAGATTTAGAGAAATATCCAGTGAATAAAATTGGTATTCCCAGACTTGAATTATTAGTTGGATATAGACCCATGTGAGTTAAGTAAGCTGGTTTTGTAATGAAATCAGAACTTTGGGATTTTAGGAATAGTTAACTAAATTAAAATTAAATAAGAAGTCAATTTGGAAAGTATGGTAAATAGTTATGGATGTGTTTGACTTTAATAAAAACTAAAATCTACGCGTGACTCTATAATTTCGGGGACGAAATTCTTTTAAGGGGGGTGGACTGTAATGTCCCGGTTTTTGGCCAGCCTTTGTTAATGATAAATATTGATTTAATGTGTAATTAAGTCATAAAATATGTTTATTAAGCAAACCAAAACAAGTATAAATATACATGTAGAGATATAAGTGTATGTATTCACTAAAAATGTACATATTTAGTTATATTGTAAAATTTGGGAAACATGATGAGTATGCAACATTAAAATAAAAATGTTAATATGAATACATATTGAAAAATATTGCAAGTAAAGCCTTAAGTATTCACATACAAAGGATAGCGAAGCTTACATTTAAAAAGAGGACATTCTGTCACTCTAGAAATGTAATGGATTGTGAAACAAATAGGAACAAGTAAATAAATGCAGGTATAACCATTCAGCCTTACAACCATACATTTACATATCAAAGCACATGCACACAACATGTTTGACTAAATGAAAAAGGGTAAATATCAACATAAACATATGAAAAGACAATAATCATTAATGAGATTCAACCTCAAATAGTATAGCTAAGTATAGCTAAAGCCATCACCTAAGAATCCTAAGCAACTACTTGCAAATATAAAACAACTGTTTGCAAAATATCTAACCATTTTATAATGCAAATAAAATTTAAGCAATGAATGGCAAATCGCAAGCTTTAATGAAGTATGGTTTGGATATATTTTGCTTCTAGAAACTTTAACATAGGACAAGACTATTGGCTAAATATCTAAATAAACAATTATTTGCTTCATGAATTGGCTCCTTGAAACATGGCGTAGGGGCTAAACAAGAGGGGTGAGGCTAAGTATAAGTCGCTGTAGTGAATAGGAAAGGAAAATGGTTTTAAAAACATGAGGCTTATCTATAAATACCACACAAAACCCTACTTTTCTTCTCAGCAAAAATGAGTTAAAAAATTAAATACTGAGTTCTTATTACCTGGAATTGGAAAGCTTTGAAGTGAGTAAACATCTGCTACTTTGTTGTTTAATTCTTCGATTTAATACCTCAGTTTGAATGCTCTGTTGGAAGTTCTGCTGTGACCATCATTTGTTTACTGTCAACAAATAATGTCTGATGCTAGAACACCTTGATTTACATTTGTGTAGACATATATTCCATGTAGAAACATACTAGGATGTTTGCACAAGTGTTGTTTTTAGTTTAAATCCTTAGTTAACAAATTTGTGCTCCATTTTGGGTAAAAACAGAATATCATAATCATCTGTTCCAGGAGAGAATGTACCCAAAATTCTCATACTAATTTATGTGTATACCAGAGTATAATGTATATGTTTTATACATTAGAAATATAACAAAGTAAATAAATTAAAATAAAGTTATATATAAGGAAACAGAGAAATATACTGTTCTCTGTAACAACAGTATAACAGAGAAAATTAAAACCTCTCAAAACCATGGTTTAATCATATGAATGCAACCATAACACTAAAAGTTGATTTTTAGTAGTAGTTTCATGATTTTTAACTTTGTTAAACTCGAGAAACAGTGGGTTGATCGGAAATTGCCTCTTGACAAAATTCCGACGATAGAGGGGGCCGTAAGTCCAGGCGTTAGCACAAGAGGAGCGTTGCAGGTCACATGGTATGGGAAAAATATAAAATAATTTTTCCATTTCATGACATTCGAGAATGTATCAAATGTAGGGTTTTTAAACATTTTTGGGTACACGGGTTTTGGATGCATCATGTGGGGTCCCCACTGGATCGAGTGGGCTGGAACTAAGAGGGGAGGAGCTGGCATGGTCGGGGAGTTGATCGGAGAAGGCGCAGGCACTTCGGGTGGGCGGAGGTGGCAGCAGTTCGAACTTTCTTGGATCGAGCTTTTGATGGAAGAAAATTAAACGGGCGAAAACACTATAGCTTCGAGGTTGGTCAGGTCTGATGGTGGCGTCAACTTCATGAGGTGAAGTGGGGTTTGCGTCGATGAAGTTGGAGGTGGTATGGTTGGTGGATCGACGGTGCATGTGCACGGGTGTGCATGAACTGGAAAGGGAAGAAGAAGGTGATCGGTAAAAGTTTGGCATGGTGATTTCTCTTTGAAGTATCGGTTGTGGCAAGGTAATTGTGAAGGTGTTAACTAGTACTTTGGAAAGTACCAGGGTGGCGTTCGGCAAGGGAACGGGCATGGGGGAAATGAGGTGAACGAACGTGCGCTGGAGGACTTGGTACTTTGGGAAAGTGGTGCTTTGCAAACTTGAGCGGCGCATGTGGTTTTTGAAGGAGATGGCGGTTGTGGGAAACGTTTTCGGGTATGGTACCTGGTAAGCACCAGGTATTTCTGCAAATCGAACGGGGGTAGGGGATTTTCAGGCGTGCAGCATGGCAACCAGACCTGGTACTTTAGCAAGGACTGGTACTTTGGCAAATTTCGAAAGCAAATAGAATTTCTGAATGAGATTTTAAATTTAAACAGTTTTAAATTTAAAATTTGAAATATAGAAAAACTTTAGAAATAAATAATTAATTAAATAAAAAGAAAGTTTTGATTTGTCGAAGGCAAGTGGAAAGAAAGGAGCAGAAGATCAAACCGAAAGGTTAGACTGTAGAAGTTCGATAGATTTTAAAAATGGAAAAATAAGTGAATATCTAATTTAAATTATAAATTTAAATTATTTATGATTATTTAAACATAAGAAGATAATTTACAAATAAATTGGAAGTATGGAACATCGTCTAAATAGTGATGATAAACGAAGCGAAACACCGTGTGCGACGCACATGCTTATTTCGCTCATTTGTAAATGATGATCAAAAACTGAAATAAATACCATGTGCAATGCATACACTTTAACTGTTTGATTTTAAAAGATAATTAAATTATCCCGTTATGAACGAAGTAAACATATATTGTTTGTGTGATGATAAATAATGTGTAAACTGAATTATAATCAGATTAAGCTGATAATTATTTAACGATTACGTACATCGTTTCGAAGAGACCGGGATAAATATTCCACTTCGACTCGAATTATACAACACCTGTCAGAGATATTGGAGATGGAGAAATGCAAGGGCTATTTTAAATAGTACCTTCGGTCTGTTTAGTCCCAGGACAAACCAGAATGGATGGGTGTCTAACAACGTATATCACTTAGATTCTACACATCAACTTACGTAGGTATATTACGTTGGTGGCGGAGAAATTCGTTTCTCTTAGCTTTATTGCCCGCAATATATTTGGGAAATTGAATGAGTGTTCTGACAGTTATAACGATGTAGCATGTAAAGTAATTTAAGAAATAACCTGTCAGAAGAATAAACGTGACTTCAAACCTTACATCCAGGAAATGACAAAAAACCGGGCAAGGCAGCATGGCTAGTTGGGTCATACCCAAGCCGGGTGTATTATCACCATCTAGAGTAATTCCTTTTGTTTTCTCATCTCTTTTCACTGTTGCAGCATTCAGTAGAGGTTGCTGATCCCAACCGTGGAGGTGGTAATATATTCGCTACATTCAAGCTAAATGAGTTGAAGGTCATGTGAGGCCGGGTTGCAAGACATTCCTGTTGAACCCCAGTGTATCGTCTCTAATGTACACTGATCGATAGGTGCTCCCCTATCTTGTCTGTTGGAATCCAATCTCCAATAAGCGCTTTGCGGTTTTAGATTTTATACTATATATGTGAACGTGAGATGCAAGCGTTTCACTAGATGATTATTTATTTGATAAAAGCTATCGTAATATCAAAAGTTTTGATATCAAGATAATTGAGTCATCATCCATATATTAGTTATTGATTGGTCTAAAGATTTCTAAAGTTAAATGAATCTTTCCAATGTGAAAAATCTTATTCCTTGTTTTCTAATCTATTTAACTGTGTTTACTCACACCAGTCCCCTGACTGACCCAGAGTTTATTTTCTGTGTTTCCTAAACTCTTGGGTACTCATAAAAATTGTTATGGTTAGACAAGTAATCCAGGTGATGAATGGAAATCCTTTGAAGTATTTTGGACTAGGAAGTCATGGAGTCAGCTTATCAGTTATATCTATATCTAAGTATCAAGATGAATGTTTGTGTTGGGCCAGTATCCATGTAAGATGTATAAAGAGTTCTGTGATGTAACAAACTCTGATATGTAATATATGATGTGATATTATATTTGTTAAATTCCACTGTGAGATTCTGATGTTCTTCTTACTCATATATTCAATTAGTTCTATTTTTTCTATCTTATCTTCTAAATTCTTTCAATATTGACACGACTTTCGAGGCATCGAAAATCGGTGCCGTTACAAAAAAGGTCAATACTGTTTGACTTACCATATTGGTGTCATAACCCCCTTCGACATAACCTGAATGTCATGCACATAGAGAAGAACATATGCGAGAAAATATTAGGTAATTTACTTAATATAGGTCGCATGTCGAAGGATCATCTAAATGCTCGTTTGGATTTACAAGAATTGGGCATAAGGAAGGCCCTACATCCTGTTGAGTGTGATGATAGAAAGCATGTTGAAATTAGAGCTGCGATATTTGATATGACAAATAATTAAAAAGAAATCTTTTGCTCTGTATTGTAGAATGCCAAACCGTCCTACGGTTGTGCCTCGAATGTTAGTCGGTACGTGCACATAAAAGAGAGAACGGTTGTGGGATATAAGAGCCATGATGCTCATTTCATACTCCATTATTTGTTACAATTTGCCGTGAAGAAAGCGTCAAAACCCGAGGTTGTGTTATCAATGATCAGATTTAGCACATTCCTTAGAGGACTATGGAGAAAAGTTATCAAAGTGGATGATATCAAGAGGCTGCAAAAAGAAATTGTCGAGATACTTTGTCAGTTTGAAATGATTTTTCCATAGGTTTTTTTCGATATGATGGTACACTTGCCTATTCATTTATGTAGAGAAATCGAATATAGTGGGCCTGAACATCTTAGATGCATGTATCCAATTGAGCGATATCTAGGAAAGTTGAAATCTTATGTGCGAAATAGAAACAGACCAGAATGTTTGATTGTAGAAGGTCACTTAGCAGAAGAGTGTGTGACCTTTTGTTCAAGATTTTTAAGCGTTGATGGAGGAATGAAAACACATCGATTGATTTTGGAAGATGTCCAACAGATTTGGAATATCATATTGGAACAAAGAAGAATAAAGATGGGAAGATGTTCAATTTGAAAGATGCAGATTGGAAGGCAATGCATCGCTATATTATGTTCAATTCCGGTAATAAAGAAATTGAGAGTTTAATCGAGTAAGTTTTTAAGTTCCTATATCATTTTCCTTAACTATAAATTAACATCTGCATTTCTTAGTTTTTTGACCTTAATTATTAATTAGGGTTCATCAAGCTTTTGTGGATGGTCTGGCAAATCCAAGAAGATACAAGAGGGAATGAGAACATTTCGAAGAGTTTTGGAATTGGCTTAAAGAAGAGGTTCTAAAAAAGGACAATATTTCAATAGATTTAGAGGTGTTTGCATTAGGTCATAATCAAGTAGCCAGGAAGTTTACCGGTTATATAGTAAATGGATATAGATTCCACACAAAATTTAGAGATTCTCAGTGTACCACACAAAATAGCAGTGTATTTTTGACTACCAAAACCACCAGCTTTACAAGTTCAAAAGACCAAAACCCAATAGTTGGTGATGTCAATTACTACGGATCAACCGAAGAAATTTTTGAGCTTGATTATTGGGGAGCTTTCACAGGGGTCCTTTTTAGCTGTTGCTGGTACCAAGAGGAAAAAGATTCAAATGGTCTTACTCGAGTAAATTTTAGCAAGTGCCATAAAACTGATCCTTATGTCCTCCTGTCTTCATAAGTGCAACAAGTATTTTATGTGGAAGATGCAGTTGAAAAGAACAGTCATTATGTTATTAAAAAATTACTGAGAGATTGGTGTGATACTGAAAATCAGAATGCAATGGAAGAAGACATAAGCAACATGCATTCACATGATATGGGCATAGGTGGTGAACTAGAACCAGAAATTGTTGAAGGGGGTTAGATTCGGGATGATGTCCCCGTAATACAACTAGAAACAGAACTAGAAGAAGAAATTCCTGATCCTGTTCCATCTCGTTAGGACATAAAATTTCTCTTTCTTATTGCTTTAATTTGGTCTAATTTATGATGTATTTGGCACTTTTTGTTTTAGCTGGAAATTATTATCTTTGATGAATGTATTTAGCACTCTTTTCTCATAATGAAATCTACACTGTTCACATGTTTTATGAATTAATGTCTTTCTTTACTGTCATCTAAATTGGATATAGACCAAAATGTTATAGTTGTTGGATTTTGTCCACTTTAACATGCATGTACCTTGTTCTAATGTATTCATTTTGTACAGGATGAATGAACTTATTAATACCAGACTGCAACATGGCAGACAGTTTCGAAGGACATGTTATGTCAGTGGAGAATCCTTCATAGTAACAAAATATGATGTAGACCACTTTTCTTACAGTGTGCTTACGGATTTTATTAAAGATGCTCTCCATTACACTGAAATAGAAGGAGTTTATATCATCAGCAAAGAAATGAGGGGTGGCTGGCAGCTAATATTGAATGATAAGGACGTAACCGAGTACGTACAGGGCTGCAAAAAGCAAGGAGAAGTGGTTTTTTACATCGACAACACCATTGACAAAGACAGTGAGTCGTTAATTCAACTGCAACCACATGTAATCATACAACTAAGGAAAAATATAATTCAAGGTATATATGTATATGTAATATAGATCCATTCTTATATATATCTCTCTCTATGTGTGTAAAGAACTATGAAGGAGGCCATCGTTATTATTTTTATTGTTCTAGGTTCTACTAAGAAGCCGGTTGAAAAGCGCAAGTATACTACTGCACATAGAATTTAGTAGCAACACAAAATGATGAAAAACAATCCAACTCAAGTGGGTAAGAAGAAACTATCGCCGGAGCCTGATATGAATAACGATGAAGAAGATGTTACTGTGATGGACAAAGGAACTACGAGGAAATTAAATGTAGAAAGTGAAACAGATAATGATGATGATACCCGAGAGAATTAAGCCGATGTTCAGGTATTTTTAAGTTTTCATTTCAGTTTTATTAATTCGGATGAAATCTTGTGTTTCAAACTACTTTTTATTTAAATTCTTATGCATGCATTCTGTCAAAATAGCAAGAACTGTTTATAAGTCGACTCTATTTGGTAACTACCTTAAATTTATCATCGAAGGTGAGTAACAATGCTAATCTGCTTGCAGTTCTCACAACCATCAATTTTGACAAAGTATGAACAAGAGCTAATAAGGCGAATGCAAGAAAATGATGCAGTTAGTAGACCACTTGGGATGCCTTCATTGGTTAGTTGTATGCAAGAGGCTGCCGCACGAAATAAGAAAGATAAAGGTAAAGATGTTGCTGGATGTGATGAATACGTCCCAGAAAATGCTGGTAAAGACGTCGCTGATGATTCATTGGATTCGGAGGTATAAAGAAGTTATTTGTTTACTACTTATTGTCTTTGCCTTTAGGAATGTAAAAAATTCTTGAACTTTGACTTAATTATAGAGAATCAAAATTGTTAAGTAAAAGGATCCTTTACCTGGACCGAGAACTCGTTCGCGAACCAATGCACCCATTGAAATTGAGAAGGAAGGGATGACCTGCACCCCCCCCAAAGAAAGCTGGCTCCAACAAGGATTTGATCATGACACACACTCCCGCTCCAAAGAAACTCAGTAACAGGGAGAAATTCGTAGAAACAGTAAAGAAATTGATGAAACCTACACTGTCTTTTCAGGAGTTTTAAAACCTACAACGTCTCATCCATCTGTTTTAAAATCTACATGTAGCAAATTGTTCAAATAATCAACCAATTCTTGTGAGGCTGTTGGTTCAGTTGCTGCTTATTTAGTGATGTGGAAATGTCAAAAGCAAAATGTTGAAGCGCCTCCAACAATGGAAAATCTTACTGATCGATTAGAGCAGGAATGAATTGCACAGAAAGATGAAGCAGGTACAGGTACAATATAATGTATCTTTATCTATGCACTGCACCGCAATGTTGAGTGTGTCTGCTTTCTATTCAATTTTTGAACTTGGTAGATAAAGTACAAGGTCCAAAAAAACCTAGAGGGAAGTCAAAAATGACCAAGGTGCATGCTAGAACCCCTGATGCTAAAGTAGTTATTGAGTTGAATGAGGATGGTTAGCCAGTATCTAATAATATTACAAAGTTAAGCAATTTTCTTGGGACACTAGCAAAGGATAATGTGTCTCTTACTTACATCAATTGGCATGTTGTTCCTGATCAATTAAAGCGACAAATGTTGGAATATGCTCTGGTATAATCTAATTTCCTTAACCATATACAGTTCAACTGGCTTCCTAAATGTTTTGTTTTAACTAATTAGTTTGTTTCCTGAATTTTGTGATTGATATATTGTACGCTAGGTATGTCATTCCTAAAGAAGGACACGAGTGGGTCCTGAACATGCTTAACGACTCTTGGAGGCAGTACAAGTCTCGCATTAAAGCAAGGTATTATAAAAAATATTCAACCGATGAGCAAAGACTTGCAAATAGGCCTAGTACAATTCCGTTGGAGGATTTTAAAATGCTCTTGGAATACTGGAGGGATGAAGCAGTTCAGGTACGACTTTAATGATATTCACATTTATATAATGTTTAGTAGTTCACATTAGCTTGTTTAGTGCTAATTTGTTCTTTAGTAGTTCGCATTATCCATGTTTAGTGCTTTTTTTTGGGATTTCCAGGCCCTGGCTGGTACTAATTCCGCACATCGTAATTCAATAAATGAGACACATACCATAGGCCCCAAGACTTATGCAGTAGCCAAAGAAAAGAAAGTATGTGTTCTTTTGAACTTAAGTTATTTTTTTATTGAGTTGAATTGGCCACATGATAATTCTAATTTGTTATATCATTGAATTATATTTTATATATCATTGTCACAATGTTCATAGGCAGCAGTTAGATCTCTAAATTCTTAACATTGAATGTCACAAATTGTGTTTAATTTTTGGTAATCCTAATACTTGACAGAGAAAGAAGCATCTAGAAAAAGCCTCCCCATCTGGTGCCTTGGTTTATTTGAAAACATATAAACGAAAACCGGGTAGAAGTTACAAGACTAACACGAATGAACTAAAGACCAAATACGTGAGTACATATATAATTAGATACTGAAATAAGTATAATTGGCACATTGTACATTTGTTGGAGCTGCTTATTAAATCGAACACATAGTTAGTTTGAAAGAAAATCAATTCTGTTAATAAATTCATTCCTGTCAGCTGCCTATTTATATATATGCTTGTCTGGTTTTCATTTTGTAGGCAAAGGTTCAAGCAATGGTGGATGCAGGAAACATTGCTGAGGCTGATGCACTTGTTTCTGGTGGGAAGAGCCACATGCTGAATAGGCTTGTAGGAAGGCTTGGTAAAATGGCCGAAAAGCCTCCAACAACTCCTGGTTCTTTTGATAGTTATGTGCAAGAGCTGACCCAAAAAATAAGGCAAGAGTCTGAGGCGGATTGGGAAGAAAAGGTGAACAGAAAAGTGAAAGAGAATATGTCATGGGTGTTAAAAAATCTAGGTGAAGCCAATCCAGATCTTAATTTAGACATCGGAGACTTTTATATCACCACAACAAGTGACGAAGATGACATTGTTACCCTTGTAACCCCGACAATTGACTGAAGTATTTGGATGGTATGTGTTAGCACTTGTGATATATTCTGTTCTTTTAAATTATGGAACCTGTTGTATGTGTTCGTGATGGCACTTGTGGTATGTTTGGATGATGGCACTTGTGATATGTGTTGGTGATGACACGTTTGAGTTGGTATATATAATTAGCTGGTCTGACTGTGGTTGTAAATATTTTGGGAGGATTTATTGTATGAATATTTTGGTGTATATGTATAAATGTGGTACAATGTTTTGGACTGAATATATGTAGTGCAGAATTTGTAATTACAGGGATGTATTACAGCTGCATTTGATTTTTTTTCTGGCGTTGCATTTGATTTTTTATCATTGCAGTTAATGTTTTCTGGTGTTGCAGTACAGTATTGTGGTGTCGCATTAGATGGCACTGTGGTGTTGCATTAGATTACTGTGATTTTGCATCAGACTGTGCTGTAGTATTACATTAAGTGTAATATTATTAATTCCACAATGGTACGACACGTGGGGCCCACAACTTACGTGGCGCCATGTAACACCCCACGTCCATTAATGTCACTCACAAAGGGAATGCATTAACTTCCGTGGAGGTTTTAAGTGAATATAGAACAGAAAAATTACAACAAGACAAATAATAAGTAGTACTTGGAAATCTAAAACTTCATTTTATTGCAGCGGAAATTAAACATGTTTGTTACATCATAAAACCATAAATCAGAGTCAAGTACAATATCCATCTTCATAAAACAAAATACATAATCCCATTACACAAATGGCCATTAAAGAAGATAACAAGCTGGACTTTACTTCAACGGTCCAAGCTTTCCAAGAGAGGTAAAGTAATCCAATCAAACTCCACTAGAGCTGGGCCCAACCTGAGGACCTGGAGAGGGAAAAAGGATAGAAATGGAGGGGGTCAGACATAAAGTCTGGCGAGTATGATAATTCTAACAATACTATTATCAAAATAACTAGACTAAGGCATAAGCTGGAAAACAAGGAAATGTCTATGAACTATTGGGTATGGAATGAGCAGATAAAGATAACGTTAAAGGCATACCTAATTACTAACAAATAATTACTACACTGCACCACACCAGTCACCCTCAAAATTGATCCCACTTGCTTTACACAGAAACTATATAAATAGCCCTGCGTACCCCTAGCTGACTACATAGGTGCCGTCTGCCCCTATCTCCGCTAGGTGTACCCACTACCCACTTTCGATCGGCTCCCTACTCGTAGATACCCGTGCTGGCCCCACAGTGGGGACTATCACTCCCCTAAAGTGGAAACCCGATACAACTTGAGAATGCACGGCTTATACCTACACGATGCAACAACGTCTTACCTACCAGACCGGGTCCACACACGCATATGAAACCCGTTGGACTTGCGTTGCCACCGCTACCCCGTTTTGGCCTCTTCTTGTCAAGCCCAGTATGCGTGTCCCGTCCTCGACTTGGGTCGAGCCCACAAAGATACGTTTGGGTTACTGGTTGAAATGGGCCCCCACAAGCTACCCACCTAAGCTTGTCCACTAGCATATCCCACTTAACCCTCTTAGTCATGTTCATTTACATGTGTGTTTGGTTAAGTCTTACTAATCGTATTTCACATGCCACTAAGGGCACCCACAAGATTCCTCATGCCACCCAAGGCACCTACTTAACCCCCATGTCCCACCTTACATGTTTATCTGGTTAAGTATTTCTTAATTCATTCAGGCCATAACCTCATAAAGACCTCTCACATTAGACTGGCATTTATGGCAGCTGGATTTGTCGGGCGGGTCCGGGCAGTCTTACACCATAAAAGAGTCTAACCTCGTGTCTTTACAACTGCTATGCTTTAGTTCGGGCCTAGGACCTCTCACATTGGGCTGACATTTGTGACCACTGGATTTGCCGGGCGGGTCCGGGCAGGTTTACGTCACAAACGAGTCCAACCTCGTGTCCTAAGCATTGATTATCACTTATAATCTTTTACCCCATTTTTAATAATTCCCTATTCAAATTATTAATTAACTCCAATTTTAATGATGTCCATAATTGACTCAATTATGGCCATCCATTCATGGCATGCAAAATCATATCAATTGCACCCCAATCTTCTTAATATTAAATCCTTAATATTACCCCTACCCCACGTTATACGTTCGCTTATTCAACGCAGAATATACGTTAGACTCGAATAGTCTAACTCATAGCACAAAGATAAATTATCACAACATATAGACAATTAAAATGAATCTAATCATAATAGGGGTGAAACTTGCATAAAACTACACATGTTATGAATCTAAAGGTGTCAACTTATTAAATGTCACAATTTACATGATATGATCATAACCCAAATTCACGTATAAACTTGCATATGGGGTTTTATGCAACATAATGATGGTGTGAACTAGCATCTAACCATAGAACTCACCCATGTCATAGCATAACTCTAGGTCTAAATAGATGTCATGGCATATGTTCATAATCTTTACTAATCAACCTAAACTTGCATACATGATTTGTCATCAACATAGCCCAAATAACATTAACATGAACTAATTAGCATAGATAATAACATCATGACTTTATAACATGTATGATTTATCACAACTTAGCATAGAAACTTACAACCTATACAATATCATCATAGCATGATTTACAACATATAGGATATCATCATCACATAACATAGGATTTACAACATACATGATAGCATAAGGTTTACAACAACATATATGACAATCATTCACTTATAATCCATTCATAACTTAATCTAATTAGTTTAATAATAATCTTGTTAAGATCATCATACTCACAATTAGAAGAGAAAGAGAGTCTTGATTTGCTTTAGAGTTGAGTAGAATTAGGGTTTTGATTAGCTTTCTTCCTTCTTAGTTGGCGGCGGCTAGACTGAGTTCCATGGCGGCGGTATGACGGTGGCTATTCTATTTTTCATGTGAATTAGAGTGAGAGACTACCTAGGTATTTATAGAATTTAGGATTTATTAGACCATCAAATCAACTCAGAACTAATCTGAACCGTATAATTTGCCAACTCAGCCCTAAAGACACATCAGCAGCTCAAGATTGGGCTCAGTCAAACCCTAGCCGCCTGGATAGGTCGACACCCAGGTCGACTGCTGTAATGACCCGCATTGGCAGAGGTATTATAATTAATTTATTTAATTTTATGAATGGTGAATTAAAGGATTTGATGGTCGTGGAATTAAATAATGGTTAATATTTAATTAAATTAAATAATTAATAATATATTTAATTCAGAAATAATCAAAAATATTGGAAATCACAATATTCTGTGAACAGGGTCGTCCCTTAGATTTAATTCAGTTTAGAGTTGAATTATATTGACGAATATATTAAATCAACGTCAGTTTGAACGTAGAATTATAATATAATTAAAATAGAGCTTGAAACGGCACGGCAGTTCGCTATTTGGCGATTTGAACTTCAATTGAGTATACAGGGTTCGTTTTAAATCGGATTTCTGTGAAATAAGAAACGTGTGGAGCTGGTGGAGTATATCTTTCTAGTAGAAGAGAAAAATCGGGATTTCGTCGTGTAGATTTTGAGTTATGTCCAAATCAAATTCTCAGAAATGCAGCGCCCTGACCATAATGATTTAATTATATTTTAAATATGGATTTAAATAGAAATCGAACATCGATATAACGTTGACGATGTAATATCGAGTTGTAAATACATACAGGGATATTCTGAAGCTGTACGGTATCCCACTGTGAAACCAGACGATAATATTTAACTTTAAATATTAAATTTATATTTTATTTAAATATATTTATATATTTAAATAGGCTATTTAGAGCTTTAAAAATAGCCACTTTTGCAAACGAAGTCAGAATTCGACGAAACTAATTTGGTTGGATCCGCAATGTCAAATAGTTGTTAGATTTCCAGTTTCATGATTTTTAGAGTCAGTGTGTGGCCGTACGGATTTTTAGAGTGAGAAACAGTCAGTATTTTGACCGTTAAAAATACGCTGTGTGAGCATACGGAGTCGGAATTCGACGAACCCAGTTTCGTTGGGACCGTAATGTCGAGATGAAGGTGTATGTCCAGTTTGGTGATTTTTAGGTACTGCATGTAATCATGGTGATTTTTAGAAAGCAAATGGTCGAATAAAAATAAATAAAATAAATATCCTACTAATTTTTCTGGTCAAAACAAATGCCACGCTTCATGATTCTCAGCCTCCAACCTTACCAACCAAACACAAACATATATATACCGTATAAACCCCAACACGCAGCATAGGAATTCAAAATAAAATCACAAAGAAATCAAATATAAATCTATAAATCGAAAGGGTTAGTTCTTTGAGATCGCTGTGGGAGGAGCTTCATCTCTGGACAGCAGTTTAAGGGTGCGACGGCGATTATTCGGGGGAGCGAAAATCAACAGTAAAGTTAGGGTTCAGGGAATGGTCGGATTTAAGCATCGATATGAGTTCCTGAGTTTATATTTGGGTTCGTCATTTGAAACCGCACCTACCTTGAAGAAATGGTGGATTTCGGTGATGAAAAAGGGCGGGTGAACGTACTGGAGCGCGGTTTCGTACCTGAGCACGGAATTGGGTTGGTGCACTTGAGTTTCACTTGAGGGAGAGGAATGGGTTGAGGTCGGGAAGGCGAGAAGTTTGGAATTGGTTTCAGGAGATGAAAAGAAGAAACGAAGGAGCGGTGGAGGCTAGAAGTATCGGCCATGGTGTTGAGGGAGTCGCCTGGTATACGGGGAAGAAGCATGAGCGGGGTTGGGCTTTAATTAGAAGTGGTATGGGCCTTATTTGAATTGGTGAGCCCATTTTGGAAATTAAAACCCAAGTTTTTATTTTAAATATTCATATGGCTTGTAAATCAAATATCTTATTCATACTTTATCAGTTTGACGAACCGTAAGTTGCGTTGGGATCGTATGGACGAGAGCTTCACAATGGAGACTGACCGGGAGTGAATCCGAGCTTGTTACAATTTATGGCGAAATAAATTGTCCGACTGAATCAAATAACGCAAACCGTTATTTAACGGCTAACGCGCAAATGTGAGTAAAACTCACCAACTCTGAACAGTTATATTTTTATAATGTATTCTTAGAACTGTTAATCATCTGTTGATTGTTGGGTGTTGATTGTTTGATTGAACTGCTAGTCAGTTAGTTAAATTTATATATTGATTCTGTTTAACAGAATATATCATATGGAACTGAAAGTGATGTTATCTATGTTGTCTAACATCTGTGATGCAGGGAAACAGGTTGGAGGAATCCGACTGGATTCCTCAACAGTTATTTTATTGTTTTTCATATATTTTAATATATGATGTGAATTATAACATGTTGTTGATTGTGTGTGTATGGACGAGATTAGACATCGTGATTTGATATGATTGAATACCATGACATACCGGAATGTAGACAAAGGAGATTTTTCAAAGTGATATTGAAAATAGAATATTTATAGAATGGGATATTTATAAATAAGAGATATTTATAAAGTGGAATATTTATAAATAAGGAATATTTATAAATTGGGATATTTATAAATAGGAGATATTTTAAAAAAGAAATAAATTCAAAACATTTCTTTTTGAATGGAAAGGCCTGTGTGGCGAGTTTGGGGATTTTCCCGATGCTCCCGTTACAAAGGAGGTTATGGCGAATTTTTCTGGAAATTTAAGGAGTTAGAATATTTTTAAGAATAAACCTGAAAAGGGAATATTTATTTAGAAAATAAATAAAGGTATAAAAGGAGATATTTATTTAGAAAATAAATAGAATCATTAAAGAGATATTTATTTCGAGAATAAATAGAAGTATAAAAGGAATATTTATTTGGGAAAATAAATAGGATTAAAAGGGAATCAATATAAGTGATTTAACACTGTTATAAGGAAATCATTATAAGTGAATAAATGTTAGTAAAAAAGGAAATCATTTTTAAAGTGTAGAACCGTTATTTAAAAGTAAATCTTTTCAAATGAATAAAACGTTGTTAAAAGGAAATCTTTATGAAGTGAATAAAGTTAATCGAATATGGTATTCGAAGAGAGTTAATCGAATATGGTATTCGAAAGGAGTAATCGAATATGGTATTCGAAAGGAGTAATCGAATATGGTATTCGAAAGGAGTAATCGAATATGGTATTCGAAAGGAGTTAATCGAATATGGTATTCGAAGTTAGTTAATCGAATATGGTATTCGAAAGGAGTTAATCGAATATGGTATTCGAAGTGAGTTAATCGAATATGGTATTCGAAAGGAGTAATCGAATATGGTATTCGAAAGGAGTTAATCGAATATGGTATTCGAAGTTAGTTAATCGAATATGGTATTCGAAAGGAGTTAATCGAATATGGTATTCGAAGTTAGTTAATCGAATATGGTATTCGAAAGGAGTAATCGAATATGGTATTCGAAAGGAGTTAATCGAATATGGTATTCGAAGTTAGTTAATCGAATATGGTATTCGAAAGGAGTAATCGAATATGGTATTCGAAAGGAGTTAATCGAATATGGTATTCGAAGTTAGTTAATCGAATATGTATTCGAAAGGAGTTAGTCGAATATGGTATTCGAAGTTAGTTAATCGAATATGGTATTCGAAAGGAGTTAATCGAATATGGTATTCGAAGTTAGTTAATCGAACATGGTATTCGAAAGGGGTTGAATCAAATAAGTTAATCAGTTAGAGTTAACCAGTTAGAGTTAACCAGTCCAGTGGAGTTAACCAGTTAGAGTTAACCAGTTCAGTTAGATTTAACCAGTTAAGTCAAGTTAACCAGTGGGTTAAGTAAGTCAAGTTAACCAGTTGAGTTAAGTAAGTCAAGTTAACCAGTGGGTTAAGTAAGTCAAAGTTAACCAGTTGAGTTAAGTAAGTCAAGTTAACCAGTGGGTTAAGTAAGTCGAGTTAACCAGTTGAGTTAAGTAAGTCGAGTTAACCAGTTAGAGTTAATCAGGTAGAGTTAACCAGTTAGAATTAATCAGTAGAGTTAATCAGTTAGAATAAATCAATTAGAGTTGATCAGTCAGAGTTAACCAGTTAGAGTTAATCGAATTAGTTATTCGAATAGAGTTAAACACAAAGGAGTTATCGATTAGTTAAATCGAAGGGAGTTATCGAATTTAGTTATTCGAAAAGGAGTTATCAATTAGTTAAATCGAAAGGAGTTATCGATTTGTTAAATCGAAAGGAAAGATTATCAAATATCGTTTATTCGAGAGGAGATTATCGAATATAGTTTATTCGAAAGAGTTATCGATTATTAGTTAATCGAAGTGAGTTATAGAATATTAGTTGAATCAAAGGAGTTAATCGAATATAGTTTATTCGAATAGAGTTGGAGGAGTTAATCGAATATAGTTTATTCGAATAGAGTTGGGGGAGTTAATCGAATATAGTTTATTCGACAGGAGTTAAGTCAATAGAGTAAATCAAATAAAGTAAATCAAATAGAGTTAAGCAAATAGAGTTAATCCAAACGTAGGAGTTTTGGAAATGTTTTCCAGTAAGAACCATAAATGTTTTTCAAATATAGAAAACAAGAAATGGAAATGTTTTCCATTGTTAATAATGTATATTTTCTAAAAACATAGAAAATAAGAAATATTGAATATAGGGAAACAAGAGATAAGTAAATAAATGAACTGAAGATATTAATGTTAAATGATGTTTGATTGATATTATTTCCACCTGGAAATGATATCGTTGTTTGCACACTTGTTTTTCTTTGATAGTTAACTCACAGACTATCGAAGTTTTGACCATGTTAACATTGTTAATATGGAGAGACCGGTTGGATTATTATCCAAAGAACCACTCTGTATTGGCATAAGCGTTGCGAATCATATATGCCAAAGATAATTGAAGACGGAGTAAAATGCAAGGGCTGTTGTATAAGTCTTAGATAACCGTGACTAAGATGGATATACGGAATAGTGCCTTCGGTTTGTCCAGTCCCAGGACAACTTGTATGGACGAAGGTCTAACAGAGTATATCCAATGAACCGCGTAAGTTGATCTGTTCAAACGTATTCATGTTTGGTGGCGGAGGAATTCGTTTCTCTTAGCTGTATACCCGTGTTATTTTTGGATAAGTCAATTTGTGATTTGGCGGGTATGACGATGTAACATTTCTAAGTGAATGAAGATGGATGTCTGACATAGTATTTCCAGACGGTCACGTACATTGATTTCTTCAACTATACCAAGAGTGGAAGCGGAGAAGGAAACTTCTTTTAGCTGACACGTAATGTATGGTTGAAGACGCCAATTAGTGATTTCGATGGATTTGACAATGTAGCATTCGAAATGAATCTGAGGTAATGATAAAGCGTAGCTTCTAGCCTCATCAACCGGTAAATGACAGAAATCGGGCAGGCAGCATGGCTAAGTCGGTCGCACCGAAGTAGGGTGTATAATCACCTATCTAGTGAATATTCATTTGTTTCTTAAATCTATCAATGCTGTCCCATATATATACGGGAACGGTTGCTGATCCCAACCGTTGGTGATGTACATTCGATACACTCAAGCGAAATGAGTGGTCGGTCATGTGTGGCTGAGTTACAAGATGTTCTTGTTGAACTCCAGTGTATCGTTCCTAGAGTACACTGATCGGAAGGTGGTTCCATACCTTGTCATAGTTGGAAATCCATTATCCAATACGTGCTTACGATTTTGATTGTATACTATATATGTAGAACGTGAGATGAAAGCGTTTCTGCTAGTTGATATCTATTTGTACATAGACATTATTATAATATCAAAAAGGTTTTTGATATAAAGGTATTTTGGATTCTCATAAGGGAAAAACCCGTTCCGTTCTGCGGCGTGGTCTTATGAGATATCGTTTACTTGTTCATGTACCTGTTTAAACTGTTTTACTCACACCAGTCCCATGACTGACCCAGAGTTTACTTTGTTGTTTTCCCTAAACTCTTGGGTGCCTAATTTTGTACGGGCAGTCAAGTAGTCTGGATTTTTCAGATACACTTGGAGAGCTTGGAGCAGGAGGCTTCAGGATTCTATAGCTATTATTATTTCCGCTGTTGTTGTAAATGTTGTACTCTAATAAGTGCTATTGTATATATAACTGTTTGTATTTCAAAAGTTATGTTATATTTTATTCGTTCCGCTGTGAGATTCGTGTTTACTCTGATGATGATGTTCTTCTTCTTCTTCTATTCTACAAGTTCTATCTTATCTTTCCTCGCCCTCTAATTTCTTTCATTAACAACCGGGATTTTTCGATGTTTTGGTTATCGACGTCGAGCTTACGTCGATAACCAAAGTCGCCAAAAATCCGGGCCGTTACAGTTGGTATCAGAGCTTAAGTTAAGAATTACTTGGCTCTGTGGCGTGACTCGGTAGAGATAGGGTTAGTAACACCCTAGATTGAGTTTGAGTGTATATATACGAGTGCGTATTTGTATTTGATATAAAAATGGTTTTATATTGTGGGGATTCATTGGCTGAGTTGTTTATGAGTTCTGGTCGATCAGTTTGATCCACTGTATCGGTAGGAGTAAATAAACACTTGAATACGATGGACCGACACAGTATGGATATGTAATATATTATCATATATTAGATATATTGGTTGTAATTATAATCGAGTAAGATTATGACATGTGAAATCGTTATATATAACCAATCAGAATCATATAAGTAAAGTATATGAAATAAGATGAATTAAATATGAATTTAAATCAGATTTGGAATTAAAATAAGGAAATTTTAAGTTCCTGGGAGATTTTGAAATGTTTTCAAAATGGAAGTATTCAGTAATGGTTTTGAAAATGATATAGTATTGAAGTCACTTGGGTCGCTGGAAAATAACTCCGATGATGACTGCGTAGTATCATCGGTGTGATTTTCAAGTTCTAAGTGGTGGATTACTACCAAAGATTTTAATTTGAATTGTTTTGAGAAAACAATGTGTTTAGAAATTCAAATGTTTTGAATTGGTATTGTGATTTCAAATTAATTTGAAATGAACCCAGGAATTTGAAATTTGAAATTTAAATTTAACTTATGAAGTTAAATGAAAATGGAATTGATTAGCGGATAATCTGGATTTGGATTTGAAATGACAAGTCGAGAGTTTGGAATTTGAAACTCGAATTTGAAATTGAATTCGGCTTGAATAAGCGAATGGTTGTGTTAAGAATAACTTGGTTAGAGTTGATTGGGATGGCATTTGTATATGCCGAGTTGATAACAGATGGTAGGGATATAATGATATGCCCAACAAAAAGGTACAAGTTTATATTTTATATGAGTTTGGAATTTATGAGCCGAATTGGCAAGCCGTTTGGCGTTTTGATTTTCTTTTGAGTTGAAGAAGGCCCAGAGAGGCGAGTTGGAGTTTGAGCTATTGACCAGTACAAAGGAGGTGCTGGCGAAATTTTTCGAAAGTTTAAAGTGTTAGAAAATTTTCAGAATTTTTGAAAATTTTAGTTGGTCGAAAGGAATTAATAATTTAGTGAAATTGATTGGTTCAGTTAAAATCAGAAATAAGGGGTAAAAAAAAAATCTTAGGAATTCCAATAGATAGGGTCGTCCTCTAACTTAGCAATTTCGAGGACGAAATTATTTTAAGTGGGGAAGAATGTAATGACCCGCATTGGTAGAGGTATTATAATTAATTTATTTAATTTTATGAATGGTGAATTAAAGGATTTGATGGTCGTGGAATTAAATAATGGTGAATATTTAATTAAATTAAATAATTAAATAATATATTTAATTCAGAAATAATCAAAAATATTGGAAATCACAATATTCTTTGAACAGGGTCGTCCCTTAGATTTAATTCAGTTTAGAATTGAATTATATTGACAAATATATTAAATCGACGTCAGTTTGAACGTAGAATTATAATATAATTAAAATAGAGCTTGAAACGGCGCGGCAGTTCGCTATTTGGCGATTTGAACTTCAATTGAGTATACAGGGTTCGTTTTAAATCGGATTTCTGTGAAACAAGAAACGTGTGGAGCTGGTGGAGTATATCTTTCTAGTAGAAGAGAAAAATCGGGATTTCATCGTGTAGATTTTGAGTTATGTCCAAATCAAATTCTCAGAAATGCAGCGCCCTGACCATAATGATTTAATTATATTTTATATATGGATTTAAATAGAAATCGAACATCGATATAACGCTGACGATGTAATATCGAGTTGTAAATACATACAGGGATATTCTGAAGCTGTACGGTATCCCACTGTGAAACCAGACGATAATATTTAACTTTAAATATTAAATTTATATTTTATTTAAATATATTTATATATTTAAATAGGCTATTTAGAGCTTTAAAAATAGCCACTTTTGCAAATGAAGTCAGAATTCGACGAAACTAATTTGGTTGGATCCGCAATGTCAAATAGTTGTTAGATTTCCAGTTTCGTGATTTTTAGAGTCAGTGTGTGGCCGTACGGATTTTTAGAGTGAGAAACAGTCAGTATTTTGACCGTTAAAAATACGCTGTGTGAGCATACGGAGTCAGAATTCGACGAACCCA
Source organism: Allium sativum (assembly GCA_030737875.1). Lineage (NCBI taxonomy): Eukaryota > Viridiplantae > Streptophyta > Magnoliopsida > Asparagales > Amaryllidaceae > Allium > Allium sativum. The sequence goes on from CM060926.1 coordinate 351,848,076, forward strand.
GTTTCGTTGGGACCGTAATGTCGAGATGAAGGTGTATGTCCAGTTTGGTGATTTTTAGGTACTGCATGTAATCATGGTGATTTTTAGAAAGCAAATGGTCGAATAAAAATAAATAAAATAAATATCCTACTAATTTTTCTGGTCAAAACAAATGCCACGCTTCATGATTCTCAGCCTCCAACCTTACCAACCAAACACAAACATATATATACCGTATAAACCCCAACACGCAACATAGGAATTCAAAATAAAATCACAAAGAAATCAAATATAAATCTATAAATCGAAAGGGTTAGTTCTTTGAGATCGCTGTGGGAGGAGCTTCATCTCTGGACAGCAGTTTAAGGGTGCGACGGCGATTATTTGGGGGAGCGAAAATCAACAGTAAAGTTAGGGTTCAGGGAATGGTCGGATTTAAGCATCGATATGAGTTCCTGAGTTTATATTTGGGTTCGTCATTTGAAACCGCACCTACCTTGAAGAAATGGTGGATTTCGGTGATGAAAAAGGGCGGGTGAACGTACTGGAGCGCGGTTTCGTACCTGAGCACGGAATTGGGTTGGTGCACTCGAGTTTCACTTGAGGGAGAGGAATTGGTTGAGGTCGGGAAGGCGAGAAGTTTGGAATTGGTTTCAGGAGATGAAAAGAAGAAACGAAGGAGCGGTGGAGGCTAGAAGTATCGGCCATGGTGTTGAGGGAGTCGCCTGGTATACGGGGAAGAAGCATGAGCGGGGTTGGGCTTTAATTAGAAGTGGTATGGGCCTTATTTGAATTGGTGAGCCCATTTTGGAAATTAAAACCCAAGTTTTTATTTTAAATATTCATATGGCTTGTAAATCAAATATCTTATTCATACTTTATCAGTTTGACGAACCGTAAGTTGCGTTGGGATCGTATGGACGAGAGCTTCACAATGGAGACTGACCGGGAGTGAATCCGAGCTTGTTACAATTTATGGCGAAATAAATTGTCCGACTGAATCAAATAACGCAAACCGTTATTTAACGGCTAACGCGCAAATGTGAGTAAAACTCACCAACTCTGAACAGTTATATTTTTATAATGTATTCTTAGAACTGTTAATCATCTGTTGATTGTTGGGTGTTGATTGTTTGATTGAACTGCTAGTCAGTTAGTTAAATTTCTATATTGATTCTGTTTAACAGAATATATCATATGGAACTGAAAGTGATGTTATCTATGTTTTCTAACATCTGTGATGCAGGGAAACAGGTTGGAGGAATCCGACTGGATTCCTGAGACGACCCGATTTCCCGTTCTCACGGAAACAAGGTTATCTTTGGAATATAACACAGAAACATATAATAGCAGAACAGAATTAAATAAATACACCAGAATGAACAACAAAATATACTGGATAAAAGTAATCATCAGAGTTACACAGTATACAGGATCTTACTTAGTACAAATACAGTTCAGCTATACATAAATGTCTACAGCGGAAATAAACAAAATATGTACAATAGGAGCTGAACAACATAAAAGGAAATAAATGATAGAATCCATCTTCAGCTCCAGCTATCCAGAAAGAACCAGCTAAACCTGAATACAAGGCTGTCCGTGTAGAAAAAGGGGCACCCGAGTTTGAGAGTGAAACAAACTACGAGTCAGTCATGGGACTGGTATGAGAAATCTACTCAACACATATATAATTTGGCTAATCACAGGACCACGCCACTTTCGTGGAACGGGTTTACTCCATTGGATTGCCAGTGCTTTAAAACAAATCTTTCTTTTAAACATCGCTATGCTTTTTATAAAAATGAAGCCATTATAAGACTCAGTTCCCATCACACAATGCAACGCAAACCGGAGGATAGAGTTTTACCTTATAATGGCCAAAATATGATTGATATGAATAAAACAAAGGCATTTGATATTATTGCTAGTGTTTATATGTTTTGAAAACAATTTCAAATCATAACTATCAATCATAGACGGCATGGGTACCATATATCATGTCGCCATATATATATACAATCAAAACCGCATGATGTCGTATTTGGAAATTGGATTTCCGTCATGAACCAAGGCAAAAGATAGTCCTTACCGAATTCGAGACTGCCTAGCCCGAGCCTCAGGACCCAGACTCAGGTGGACCCTTGGATCGTCAGGGCCGGTCCACCGATGTGGATTAAAATGCCTGAACCATGCGTTTCCCCGCCCTTTGGGGCGTAAACGAGCCAACGAATGACTCCATCGGACCCGGATCGTCCGATCAAACCGAGGCGCCTCGCAACAGCAACAACCACATAGGTGAAAAGTATATAAATGTCAGGGCTGGTAGGTCACTGACACCACCCTAGCTAGGAAGAAACGCATGCCCTCCCTGATGTCCTCTCCCGTTTTAGGTTCATACCGGGGTGTGAGGCTCGCGAATTCACGTTATACACAAAGCTATGCCACACAGGCGGGGCTTTGATCATCACCACAAGACTTTGCTTTTCAACAGAAGCCCTGATCACTGCACCTTAGCACGCCACACAGGCAATTCATGCCATGCGACTGATGTCCATCGATATACAACCTCTGAGCTCGTGCGTCTCAGAGAAGGGCGTCAAGCAAAAGAATAAATTCTCCGCCGCCAATCAGATGTATATTTAACAGAAATCAATCAACACAGAATAAACTCCAATGTCAGACACACAGTCCATTTACAAGTCCGTTCTAGGTCTGAACGAAACCGGAGGCACTAAATACCTCGCAAACCCTTCGATCAACACGTACGTCTGAACGATCACCACTCATTATCCATATTTCGGGATGCCTCCCAATCAGGACCTCGGTTACCATCCAAACGAGGTGAAGATCTCCGGTCTTCGACCACCGTCTTCATCTTCGAATTTCAATCGTCGGTCAATTATTCGAAATGAGAATTAACTCGGCCTTTTCAAATAATTCACGTATATTTAGAATTTCCAATCAATTTATTTCAATGGTTAAATTATTCGACAAAACCAATCGTGTTCTTTAATGTAATTTTCACACCAAACACATTCAACCATCAAAAGCCACTTAAATCAAGCAAATTCAGTTTATTTCCATTTCATATCGCTTATGATATTTTATAACTATTTATCGCTATTTTTATTTATTTTAAAATAGCCATTTTATTCAAAATGACGCTTCGGGCCATAAGGCGGCCGTGGCGCTGTTTTTCTTCAGATTTGATTTACACATATCTGAAAATCTAACCGTTGGATCTTCACAAAATTTAAATCACTAGAAAGGTCTTTTCAAAACGAATCCAACGGTTCCAGTTTCGGGAAAATCCGACGGTCGGATCTCCCGGTACAATCGTTTGAATTTTCGATTTCAAAATACGAACTACAGCGTCGTTATTCGATTAAATATATAATTATATTTATATATATATAAATATAATCGCTTCTGGCGCTGTTTTTCTTCAGATTTGAATTAAACATTCCAGACAATCCAACCGTTGGATTTTAACAAGGTTGGTGCCGTTGGAAAGGTTATTCCAAGGCGAACCCGACGGTTGAGGTTTCGGGAAAATCCAATGGTCGGATTTCCCGTACTAGTCGTTTGAAATCACGGTTTCAAAATACGAACTGCACGGCCCCGTTTCGTTTTAATTTTATTTATATTTATATATTTATATAAATATAGTTCGTTCAATGATTTCTATATCGTTTTCACTTCAAATATTTTTCTAACTCCTTAAATTTTGGAAAAATTTCGCCATAACCTCCCCTGCACCGGGAGCATCGGGAAATCGCAAATAGCGTTCCCGGTCCTTCTAATCTCAAAAAGAAAAAGAAGAAGCCAATAGGCTCAAAATCATCACCCAAACAAATCAGTAAATGTGTACCTATTTGTCGGGCACAAAATTTTATTCCTCTTCTCTAGCCCCTTTGCTATAACCTGTTCAATGAATATTGCATGTACATATATATACAGTTCTTATCATTTATCAATTTCTATTCGACTTCATATTTGATTTCTATTTGGTTTAAAAACTCCATTCATTCTAATGTTACATAAATAGGTGCAAATCATTTCATTAGCTAATTAATGAATATTTCAACTCATATATGTTTATTTTGAACAAGTGGCTATTTTTAACACTTCACATTTCAACGATTTATGCATACAATAATAATGTGATTTTTATTGTAAAACAATTCATTTCAAAACACTATTTTTCTATATAGTTCAAGTTGGTGATAAAAATGGGATTTTTATCATAAAACAATTTATTTCAAAATATGAATACCATTCAACACATGAATTTCTAAACAACGAATGAATATCAATTCAACACATGAATGTTTTCAATAGTTTTTATATATAGATAAAAATGTGATTTTTATTGTCGAACAATTTATTTCAAAATATGAATACCATTCAACACATGAATTTCTAAACAACGAATGAATATCAATTCAACACATGAATGTTTTCAATAGTTTTTATATATATATGAAAATGTGATTTTTATTATCGAACAATTTATTTCAAAATATGAATACCATTCAACACATGAATTTCTAAACAACGAATGAATATCAATTCAACACATGAATGTTTTCAATAGTTTTTATATATATATGAAAACGTGATTTTTATTATCGAACAATTTATTTCAAAATAAGAATACCATTCAACACATGAATTTCTAAACAACGAATGAATATCAATTCAACACATGAATGTTTTCAATAGTTTTTATATATAGATAAAAATGTGATTTTTATTATCGAACAATTTATTTCAAAATATGAATACCATTCAACACATGAATTTCTAAACAACGAATGAATATCAATTCAACACATGAATGTTTTCAATAGTTTTTATATATAGATAAAAATGTGATTTTTATTATCGAACAATTTATTTCAAAATATGAATACCATTCAACACATGAATTTCTAAACAACGAATGAATATCAATTCAACACATGAATGTTTTCAATAGAATGAATAAATATAGCTTAGGCATATGAAAATAATTCAAACACACAAATATTATTCAAAATTTCGGCAGCATAACGGCAGGGTAGTTACACCGGCACCGTCCCTAGTACGGCTCCTCGCTGTACCTTAAAACCTCGCGGTTTTTGACAATGGGGATCATGCATCTAGTTCGCACGCAGGCGGCATGTATATATTTATTTCATTTCCACAAACTAATCCTATGTGGTTTCAACCAAATATTTCTTAATCACCAGCGGGTATTTTTCAACCACAATCAACCAATATCAATCACAAACAATCCCAAACAACCATTCACTATCAACCAATTTTCACAACAATTTCAACCAATAAATATCGTCCATGGTTTGTGGACGAGGGGCGTATATATATATATATATATATATATATATATATATATATATATATATATATAGATATTTATATATAGCTATTCACTTTCATTTTCAACACATATATATATAAATTTTAAATCAGAAATCTCACCAATAGCTATCCAACTGCACGACACTTCCTTTATAGAAATCCTCGCCTTTTGTCGCTTTCGCCCGTATTCTCTACACATGTAAAAATCGAATTTTTACGATGCTATTCAATATATAAAAATCTGATTTCTACTTCGACTTTCAATATATAAAAATATGATTTTTTCTTTTTAAAGTTCAGTTTTTATTTCCTTTTTTTTAAAAATCAGGTTTTAAAATTCTTTAAAAGAAATCAGTTTAAAAAATCCTTTACAAAAATCAGTTTAAAAATTCCTTTATAAAAATCTGTTTTTACTTTCTTTTTAAAAAAAACCAGTTTAAAAATTCTTTTATAAAAATCTGTTTTTACTTTCTTTCTTTAAAAAAAAATCCAGTTTTTATAACTTTCTTTAAAAAATCCAGTTTTTATAACTTTCTTTAAAAAATCCAGTTTTTATAACTTTCTTTAAAAAATCCAGTTTTTATATCTTTTAAAAATTCTGAAATTAGTTTTTAAATCGTTTTATAAATCAGTTTTTATCAATCAGAAATTATAAAACAAAAATAAAAATAAATATAAAAATAAAATTACCTAAATCACTCACAGATAGCTGGCGAAGGGGAGGAGGCGTCGTCGGCGGCTCTGAGGCGGCGTTCGGAGGTTCGCGGCAGGGTGCGTCGTCTTCGGGGTGTCGAGGGTTGCTCGATGGTTCCGGGAGGTGTCGCGATGTCTGGAGGGAGGAGGTCTGGCGGTGGGGGCTTCGGCGAGGTCTTCGTCGGTGGGTTCGTGGGTCAGGAGGGCGGCGGCGATTTAGAATTAGGTTTTCTCTTTTTTTTTTCTCTTTCTGGTAATGATCGGGGGGGGGGGGGGGGCAGTGAAGAAGAAAAAGGGGGGGAAAGGATGTTTTTTTTATTATTTTATTTTATTATTTAATTATTTATATTTGCACAAGGGTTGACTTTTATATCCGACCTCGAAACGAGGCCCATCGCCTGTCGTCCATAGCGTTTTACCCCCATTCCGAACACAATGGGATATGTATCGTAAGCTGATTTGATCGTTACAATCAGTTTCCTTTTAATTTACATTTAAATCACTATATTGAATTTTAAACGTACATTTCAAATTACCGGGGTCACATACTAACTAGAAAAATTCCAGAAAAATATTTTCTAGCTTCGTATTGACGATACGGTCCTAACAAAACTAGTTTCGTTGAATTCTGAGACCGTTTGAAAAATGGCCAATTTCCAGTCGATTAAAATCAACGAAAACTAGTCAAACGCGTTTTCCTTTGCCACGCTCACATATTGATTCGAAAAATTATGAAATTTGAAACCGAACCATAACTTGACACTACGGACCTAACAAAAGTGGTTTCGTCGAAATCCGAGGTCGTTTGCAAAATGTCCATTTTTAAGGGCCTGAATTCCATAGCGACTATTCAGAATTTTCAACTGGACATATCTTTTGATTCCCGCTATCAAATTTCGATTGGTCGGATTCGTTAGAAAGATATTACCAATTAGATCCTAATGTTTTTGGTTTCACTAAAATACGGATTGTTTTGCACCCGGTATATTCAATTGAAGTTTGAAATCGAATTATCGAACTACCGCGCCATTTTCAATTCTATATATAATTATGATTAATTATATTCGTTTTCAAATGTCGATTCAAACTCAGTTTTCATCGCCATTATTTAAAATATTTATTTTAAATATTTAAAATCCATTATTTTAGCCAATTTAAAAATTTTAAATTGGTTCAGATTTTCTGGGTCGTTACAATCTCCCCCACTTAAAACTTTTCGTCCCCGAAAAGGAACAAAGTCGAAAGTGGTTTGATAAATCTACAATCACACAATACAACAACCAATTTGTTTCTAACCTTCCAAAAATATACTAATTAATCTCTATACACTTTTCAAAATCATTCAGAGTATAGAATAAATAGTGCACATCCATAGGAAGAAAATTGCAATAGAATAGAGAATTAAATGGTAATGCAAAGTAGGGTAAATGTACCTTGCACCAGAGTCAATCAGAGATATCTACTCGGCATCTAGGATAAGCTTTCTGAATGCTCTCCTCAGTTTCCCAAGTACAATCTCGCGGATCTCCACTCCATTGCACTTTGACTAAGCGAACCTTCTTGTTCCTCAGCTCTTTGGTTTCTTTGCCGATGATCTTCAGCGGCTCTCGCCTCACGGCTAATTCTGGAGTAATTTCAATATCCTGCTGAGCTGCTTCTTCCACGATCAAGTCTGGATCATGAACGTGCTTTCGAAGCTGAGATATATGAAATACATCATGCACACCAGGCAACCAGTCAGGCAGTTTGACCCTATAAGCGAGAGTTCCGATCCGTTCCAGAATAGGAAACGGACCAATGAATTTTGGTGCCAACTTTCCAGTTTTACCGAACCGGATAACTCCTCTCATCGGCGATACTTTCAAATATACATAGTCGCCAACTTCGAAGGATATATCTCTTCTTCTTTTATCGGCATAGCTCTTTTGTCGGCTTTGAGCGGCGAGCAATCGTTTCTTAATAAAATCGACTTTGTCGGCAGCTTCTCGAATCATATCGGGACCCAACACAAGTCTATTTCCAGGCTCGACCCAACAAGCAGGAGATCGGCACGGTTTACCATACAATGCTTCGAATGGCGACATTGTCAGACTCGCCTGGTAGCTGTTGTTATAAGAGAACTCAGCCAAATGTAGATTGTCTTCCCATGATCCACCGAAATCTATAACACAAGCCCGCAATAGATCTTCTAGAATGCGATTCACCCTCTCAGTCTGACCGTCTGTCTGAGGATGATAAGCGGTGCTCAAGTTTAACTTCGTTCCCAGTTCGACTTGAAATGCCTCCCAGAATTTACTAGTGAATATCGTATCTCTATCACTTACTATGCTGAGTGGCACTCCATGTAGTCTAACTATTTCCCTGAAGTATATCTGCGCCAGACTCTGAGCAGTTCTGTTTGATCTGACATGCATAAAATGGGCGGTCTTCGTGAAACGATCTACGATCACCTAAATACTGTCATTTCCTTTTCTGGTTCTGGGCAAACCATCAATGAAATCCATAGAAATATGCTCCCACTTCCAGCCAGGAACTTCTAGCGGTTGTAATAATCCAGCCAATTTATGTTGGTCGCTCTTGACTAGCTGGCAAGTAGGGCATCGGCTGACATATATAGAAACGTCTCTCTTCATAGCCTTCCACCAGAATGTTCTTTTGAGATCGTTATACATTTTGGCCACGCCAGGATGGATACTCAGCTTGGACTTGTGACACTCGTCTAACACTTCCCTTTTTAACTCTGGGAGGTCAGGAACACAAATCCTTCCTTTTAATCTCAAGGTCTCGTCGTTATCTATTTGAAAACACGAGGGTTCGCCTTTCCGAATCCTTTTGATCATATCTTTTATAAAGTTATCCTCCTTCTGAAGAATAGATATTTTGTCAATCAAGGAAGTTGTGATAATAAAGCTGGCGATCATTACGTTCTTTCTGCTTAACGCATCAGCCACGACATTGGCTTTCCCGGGAGTATATATAATTTCAAAGTCATATGCTGCAAGAAACTCCAGCCAACGTTGCTGCCTCAAATTTAAGTCCTTCTGAGTGAACAGATACTTTAACGACTGGTGATCTGTAAACAGTTCAAACCTCTCGCCCAGAAGATAGTGTCTCCAGATTTTCAAAGAGAATATGATAGCCAATAACTCAAGATCATGAGTTACGTAGTTTTTCTCGTGTGGCTTAAGTTGACGGCTAGCATAAGCAATAACTTGACCTCTTTGCATTAACACTGCGCCAAGGCCTTCTCTAGAAGCATCAGTCCAGACTTTCAAATCCTGGTTGCCATCGATGATAGTTAACACTGGAGCTGTCGTTAATCTTAACTTTAGCTCTTCGAAAGCCTCCTCACTCTCTTGAGTCCATTTGAATTTAGAATGCTTCTTTGTAAGCTTCGTTAAGTGACCAGATATCTTCGAAAAGTCTTTAACGAACTTCCGATAATAGCTAGCCAATCCGAGAAAACTGCGGACTTCAGTGGGAGTACTGGGCTGTTTCCAATTTTGAATAGCCGTGATTTTACTCGGATCCACAGCGATTCCTTCTTTCGATACAACATGGCCCAGAAATTTCACTTCATCTTGCCAGAAGATACATTTGGAAAAATTTGCTTTCAATACATTCCTTCTGAGGATTTCTAGAACCTGTTCCAGATGCTTTTCATGTTCGGCCTTTGATTTAGAGAAGATTAGAATATCATCAATAAAAACCAAAACAAATTTGTTCAGTACTCCTCTGAATACTCTATTCATCAGATCGACGAAATAAGTTGGAGCGTTACATAAGCCGAACGGCATTACTAACCACTCATAGAATAAGTCGGGGCCTCTGAATGCTGTCATTGGAACACACTCTTCGGCAATTCGAAGTTGATGGAAACCTGTAGCTAGGTCCATTCATGAAAATAATTGTGCTCCATTTAATCGATCCAACAAATCATCAATCCGCGGCAATGGATATTTATTCTTTATTGTCTGTTTGTTCAGATCACGATAATCCACACATAACCGTAGAGTACCGTCAGATTTTGGGACAAACACCACTGCTGCACCCCAATCAGAGAAACTAGGCCTGATCAAACCCTTCCATACTAGCTGTCTTGTTTGATTGTCTAATTCCTCCTTCTCTTTCAAGGATATTCTTCGAATAGCGTGAACTACCGGCCTTGCATTGGGAATTAAAGCAATTTTGAAATCTATTTCTCTCTGCGGAGGTAAGCGAACAACTTCTTCGAACACGTCCGCATAGTTCTTGACGAAAGGAATGTCTTTAATAAGGTCAGGAATATTCTCTATGATTTCAGGGACATTTTCAATTTGGGCTGGAGAAACATTCAAAGCTGCCCAGAAGTCTTTTCTATTAGCATTCTGACCTTCACAGGGAATGCTTATATAATCACCTGATTTAATCTTGGCTCTAACAACTCTCTCGGCGCACCTAACCTCTGCTTCATATTTGGTTAGCCAATCCAATCCCAAGATAGGATCAAACTCTTTAAAATTCATGACGACTGCGATGGTAGGAAACCGATAACGAGAGAAAGAAACCGGCACTCCACATATCCAACTGAGATCAATGGAACCCCCAACTGGATTCTGGACAGTCATTGGTTCCTTGAGCTTCTTCAAATTCAAATCCAGTTTCTTAGCTGCATCTTTGGAAATGAAGCTTCGTGACGCGCCTGTGTCAAACAGTACTTTAACTGGGATGTCTTTGACAGTTAGCGTGCCTTCTAAAACATCTGGCCTTTCTTGACTAGCTGAGGGCCTAGAAGTTTCTGCTACTTCATTTACCTGAGCTTCTTTGGTTGTTTTTAACAGCCGGCATTCTTGTTTTATATGACCAAACCGATGACATTGATTACACCTTTTCTTCCCTTGAAAATTTCTCTTGGATTGAAGCCCACCTTTTAATCGCTTCTTCAAGGGTCCGCAGTTTATTGACAAATGCCCCTTTTGATGGCAGTTACTGCATACGGTGGTCGTGGCAGGCTTCTTTTCAGATCTAGCCCTTTTCCTCTTGGCACTGGGCTTCCTACGGGCTCCAGAAATATCAGTTTTCGACTTTTCCTTGTCACTAGATCTGACTTCTTCTTCATTTCGCAACATGCCTTTCCTGTCGAGATCTTCGTATTGATAAGCCATGTATATCATTTCTGAGAAAGGAAGCTTCACATGCCCCAATACTTTATTCTGGTATTTCCTTTGAAGGCCATGAATAAATCTCATATTTTTACCCTTCGGATTTTGAATTAGATGAGGAGCAAAGTGAGAAAGTTCATTGAATTTCTTATGATATTCCGGAATGGTCATGTCTCCTTGTATCAGATAAGAAAATTCATCGCATAATCTCTCGGTTGCTTCGGGAGGAGTAAATCTTTCCAGGAAAATCACTTTGAATCTGTCCCCGGTGATATCACCTTCTGGATTATTTTTAATAATTGAATCCCACCAAAACAAAGCTTCTTCTTTGAGTGCCCAAGACGCCAGTAATCTTTTCTGATCATCTCTCAGCTTTAAACCCTCAAAGATTTTCTCTGCAGAACGAATCCAAGCTTGTGTTTCCATAATGGACTCCTTGCCTAAGAATGGCGATCCACCAAGATTTCGAAATCTCTTGAATAGAATTTCTATATCGGATTCTGGCTGTGGGAGCACAACTGGCTCATTAGCTGGTCGAGCCATACGATTATTTCTTCTGTTCCTGACACTCATTTTCTAGTTCTTCTGCAAATGGCAAATCAAGTGTCAGGTCAAAGAAAAGGTATTTTAAAATATAGAAACACATACTTCAAATGTAAATGTGTCTATCGAGGTGTAATCTCTTTCTGCTACTCATACTAGGATATTTCTGATCCTATCTGTATGGAGTTGCCCGTCCTAGAACACTACTGGTTCTATTTCTGACGAGTTTGTTCGAATGTTATATTCCAGAACTAAGCTTAACCAAAGCTCTGATACCACGATGAGACGACCCGATTTCCCGTTCTCACGGAAACAAGGTTATCTTTGGAATATAACACAGAAACATATAATAGCAAAACAGAATTAAATAAATACACCAGAATGAACAACAAAATATACTGGATAAAAGTAATCATCAGAGTTACACAGTATACAGGATCTTACTTAGTACAAATACAGTTCAGCTATACATAAATGTCTACAGCGGAAATAAACAAAATATGTACAATAGGAGCTGAACAGCATAAAAGGAAATAAATGATAGAATCCATCTTCAGCTCCAGCTATCCAGAAAGAACCAGCTAAACCTGAATACAAGGCTGCCCGTGTAGAAAAAGGGGCACCCGAGTTTGAGAGTGAAACAAACTACGAGTCAGTCATGGGACTGGTATGAGAAATCTACTCAACACATATATAATTTGGCTAATCACAGGACCACGCCACTTTCGTGGAACAGGTTTAATCCATTGGATTGCCAGTGCTTTAAAACAAATCTTTCTTTTAAACATCGCTATGCTTTTTATAAAAATGAAGCCATTATAAGACTCAGTTCCCATCACACAATGCAACGCAAACCGGAGGATAGAGTTTTACCTTATAATGGCCAAAATATGATTGATACGAATAAAACAAAGGCATTTGATATTATTGCTAGTGTTTATATGTTTTGAAAACAATTTCGAATCATAACTATCAATCATAGATGGCATGGGTACCATATATCATGTCGCCATATATATATATACAATCAAAACCGCACGATGTCGTATTTGGAAATTGGATTTCCGTCATGAACCAAGGCAAAAGATAGTCCTTACCGAATTCGAGACTGCCTAGCCCGAGCCTCAGGACCCAGACTCAGGTGGACCCTTGGATCGTCAGGGCCGGTCCACCGATGTGGATTAAAATGCCTGAACCATGCGTTTCCCCGCCCTTTGGGGCGTAAACGAGCCAACGAATGACTCCATCGGACCCGGATCGTCCGATCAAACCGAGGCGCCTCGCAACAGCAACAACCACCTAGGTGAAAAGTATATAAATGTCAGGGCTGGTAGGTCACTGACACCACCCTAGCTAGGAAGAAACGCATGCCCTCCCCGGTGTCCTCTCCCGTTTTAGGTTCATACCGGGGTGTGAGGCTCGCGAATTCACGTTATACACAAAGCTATGCCACACAGGCGGGGCTTTGATCATCACCACAAGACTTTGCTTTTCAACAGAAGCCCTGATCACTGCACCTTAGCATGCCACACAGGCAATTCATGCCATGCGACTGATGTCCATCGATATACAACCTCTGAGCTCGTGCGTCTCAGAGAAGGGCGTTAAGCAAAAGAATAAATTCTCCGTCGCCAATCAGATGTATATTTAACAGAAATCAATCAACACAGAATAAACTCCAATGTCAGACACACAGTCCATTTACAAGTCCGTTCTAGGTCTGAACGAAACCGGAGGCACTAAATACATCGCAAACCCTTCGATCAACACGTACGTCTGAACGATCACCACTCATTATCCATATTTCGGGATGCCTCCCAATCAGGACCTCGGTTACCATCCAAACGAGGTGAAGATCTCCGGTCTTCGACCACCGTCTTCATCTTCGAATTTCAATCGTCGGTCAATTATTCGAAATGAGAATTAACTCGGCCTTTTCAAATAATTCACGTATATTTAGAATTTCCAATCAATTTACTTCAATGGTTAAATTATTCGACAACACCAATCGTGTTCTTTAATGTAATTTTCACACCAAACACATTCAACCATCAAAAGCCACATAAATCAAGCAAATTCAGTTTATTTCCATTTCATATCGCTTATGATATTTTATAACTATTTATCGCTATTTTTATTTATTTTAAAATAGCCATTTTATTCAAAATGACGCTTCGGGCCATAAGGCGGCCGTGGCGCTGTTTTTCTTCAGATTTGATTTACACATATCTGAAAATCTAACCGTTGGATCTTCACAAAATTTACATCATTAGAAAGGCCTTTTCAAAACGAATCCAACGGTTCCAGTTTCGGGAAAATCCGACGGTCGGATCTCCCGGTACAATCGTTTGAATTTTCGATTTCAAAATACGAACTACAGCGTCGTTATTCGATTAAATATATAATTATATTTATATATATATAAATATAATCGCTTCTGGCGCTGTTTTTCTTCAGATTTGAATTAAACATTCCAGACAATCCAACCGTTGGATTTTAACAAGGTTGGTGCCGTTGGAAAGGTTATTCCAAGGCGAACCCGACGGTTGAGGTTTCGGGAAAATCCAATGGTCGGATTTCCCGTACTAGTCGTTTGAAATCACGGTTTCAAAATACGAACTGCACGGCCCCGTTTCGTTTTAATTTTATTTATATTTATATATTTATATAAATATAGTTCGTTCAATGATTTCTATATCGTTTTCACTTCAAATATTTTTCTAACTCCTTAAATTTTGGAAAAATTTCGCCATAACCTCCCCTGCACCGGGAGCATCGGGAAATCGCAAATAGCGTTCCCGGTCCTTCTAATCTCAAAAAGAAAAAGAAGAAGCCAATAGGCTCAAAATCATCACCCAAACAAATCAGTAAATGTGTACCTATTTGTCGGGCACAAAATTTATTCCTCTTCTCTAGCCCCTTTGCTATAACCTGTTCAATGAATATTGCATGTACATATATATACAGTTCTTATCATTTATCAATTTCTATTCGACTTCATATTTGATTTCTATTTGGTTTAAAAACTCCATTCATTCTAATGTTACATAAATAGGTGCAAATCATTTCATTAGCTAATTAATGAATATTTCAACTCATATATGTTTATTTTGAACAAGTGGCTATTTTTAACACTTCACATTTCAACTATTTATGCATACAATAAAAATGTGATTTTTATTGTAAAACAATTCATTTCAAAACACTATTTTTCTATATAGTTCATGTTGGTGATAAAAATGGGATTTTTATCATAAAATAATTTATTTCAAAATATGAATACCATTCAACACATGAATTTCTAAACAACGAATGAATATCAATTCAACACATGAATGTTTTCAATAGTTTTTATATATAGATAAAAATGTGATTTTTATTATCGAACAATTTATTTCAAAATATGAATACCATTCAACACATGAATTTCTAAACAACGAATGAATATCAATTCAACACATGAATGTTTTCAATAGTTTTTATATATATATGAAAATGTGATTTTTATTATCGAACAATTTATTTCAAAATATGAATACCATTCAACACATGAATTTCTAAACAACGAATGAATATCAATTCAACACATGAATGTTTTCAATAGTTTTTATATATAGATAAAAATGTGATTTTTATTATCGAACAATTTATTTCAAAATATGAATACCATTCAACACATGAATTTCTAAACAACGAATGAATATCAATTCAACACATGAATGTTTTCAATAGTTTTTATATATAGATAAAAATGTGATTTTTATTATCGAATAATTTATTTCAAAATATGAATACCATTCAACACATGAATTTCTAAACAACGAATGAATATCAATTCAACACATGAATGTTTTCAATAGAATGAATAAATATAGCTTAGGCATATGAAAATAATTCAAACACACAAATATTATTCAAAATTTCGGCAGCATAACGGCAGGGTAGTTACACCGGCACCGTCCCTAGTACGGCTCCTCGCTCTACCTTAAAACCTCGCGGTTTTTGACAATGGGGATCATGCATCTAGTTCGCACGCAGGCGGCATGTATATATTTATTTCATTTCCACAAACTAATCCTATGTGGTTTCAACCAAATATTTCTTAATCACCAGCGGGTATTTTTCAACCACAATCAACCAATATCAATCACAAACAATCCCAAACAACCATTCACTATCAACCAATTTTCACAACAATTTCAACCAATAAATATCGTCCATGGTTTGTGGACGAGGGGCGTATATATATATATAGATATATAGATATTTATATATAGCTATTCACTTTCATTTTCAACACACATATATATATATATATAAATTTTAAATCAGAAATCTCACCAATAGCTATCCAACAGCACGACACTTCCTTTATAGAAATCCTCGCCTTTTGTCGCTTTCGCCCGTATTCTCTACACATGTAAAAATCGAATTTTTACGATGCTATTCAATATATAAAAAATCTGATTTCTACTTCGACTTTCAATATATAAAAATATGATTTTTTCTTTTTAAAGTTCAGTTTTTATTTCCTTTTTTTTAAAAATCAGGTTTTAAAATTCTTTAAAAGAAATCAGTTTAAAAAATCCTTTACAAAAATCAGTTTAAAAATTCCTTTATAAAAATCTGTTTTTACTTTCTTTTTAAAAAAAACCAGTTTAAAAATTCTTTTATAAAAATCTGTTTTTACTTTCTTTCTTTAAAAAAAAAATCCAGTTTTTATAACTTTCTTTAAAAAATCCAGTTTTTATAACTTTCTTTAAAAAATCCAGTTTTTATAACTTTCTTTAAAAAATCCAGTTTTTATATCTTTTAAAAATTCTGAAATTAGTTTTTAAATCGTTTTATAAATCAGTTTTTATCAATCAGAAATTATAAAACAAAAATAAAAATAAATATAAAAATAAAATTACCTAAATCACTCACCGATAGCTGGCGAAGGGGAGGAGGCGTCGTCGGCGGCTCTAAGGCGGCGTTCGGAGGTTCGCGGCAGGGTGCGTCGTCTTCGGGGTGTCGAGGGTTGCTCGATGGTTCCGGGAGGTGTCGCGATGTCTGGAGGGAGGAGGTCTGGCGGTGGGGGCTTCGGCGAGGTCTTCGTCGGTGGGTTCGTGGGTCAGGAGGGCGGCGGCGATTTAGAATTAGGTTTTCTCTTTTTTTTTTTTTTTATTTCTCTTTCTGGTAATGATCGGGGGGGGGGGGGGGGCAGTGAAGAAGAAAAAGGGGGGGAAAGTATGTTTTTTTTATTATTTTATTTTATTATTTAATTATTTATATTTGCACAAGGGTTGACTTTTATATCCGACCTCGAAACGAGGCCCACCGCCTGTCGTCCATAGCGTTTTACCCCCATTCCGAACACAATGGGATATGTATCGTAAGCTGATTTGATCGTTACAATCAGTTTCCTTTTAATTTACATTTAAATCACTATATTGAATTTTAAACGTACATTTCAAATTACCGGGGTCACATACTAACTAGAAAAATTCCAGAAAAATATTTTCTAGCTTCGTATTGACGATACGGTCCTAACAAAACTAGTTTCATCGAATTCTAAGACCGTTTGAAAAATGGCCAATTTCCAGTCGATTAAAATCAACGAAAACTGGTCAAACGCGTTTTCCTTTGCCACGCTCACATATTGATTCGAAAAATTATGAAATTTGAAACCTAACCATAACTTGACACTACGGACCTAACAAAAGTGGTTTCGTCGAAATCCGAGGTCGTTTGCAAAATGTCCATTTTTAAGGGCCTGAATTCCATAGCGACTATTCAGAATTTTCAACTGGACATATCTTTTGATTCCCGCTATCAAATTTCGATTGGTCGGATTCGTTAGAAAGATATTACCAATTAGATCCTAATGTTTTTGGTTTCACTAAAATACGGATTGTTTTGCACCCGGTATATTCAATTGAAGTTTGAAATCGAATTATCGAACTACCGCGCCATTTTCAATTCTATATATAATTATAATTAATTATATTCGTTTTCAAATGTCGATTCAAACTCAGTTTTCATCGCCATTATTTAAAATATTTATTTTAAATATTTAAAATCCATTATTTTTGCCAATTTAAAAATTTTAAATTGGTTCAGATTTTCTGGGTCGTTACAATTCCTCAACAGTTATTTTATTGTTTTTCATATATTTTAATATATGATGTGAATTATAACATGTTGTTGATTGTGTGTGTATGGACGAGATTAGACATCGTGATTTGATATGATTGAATACCATGACATACCGGAATGTAGACAAAGGAGATTTTTCAAAGTGATATTGAAAATAGAATATTTATAGAATGGGATATTTGTAAATAAGAGATATTTATAAAGTGGATTATTTATAAATAAGGAATATTTATAAATTGGGATATTTATAAATAGTAGATATTTTAAAAAAGAAATAAATTCAAAACATTTCTTTTTGAATGGAAAGGCCTGTGTGGCGAGTTTGGGGATTTTCCCGATGCTCCCGTTACAAAGGAGGTTATGGCGAATTTTTCCGGAAATTTAAGGAGTTAGAATATTTTTAAGAATAAACCTAAAAAGGGAATATTTATTTAGAAAATAAATAAAGGTATAAAAGGAGATATTTATTTAGAAAATAAATAGAATCATTAAAGAGATATTTATTTCGAGAATAAATAGAAGTATAAAAGGAATATTTATTTGGGAAAATAAATAGGATTAAAAGGGAATCAATATAAGTGATTTAACACTGTTATAAGGAAATCATTATAAGTGAATAAACGTTAGTAAAAAAGGAAATCATTTTTAAAGTGTAGAACCGTTATTTAAAAGTAAATCTTTTCAAATGAATAAAACGTTGTTAAAAGGAAATCTTTATGAAGTGAATAAAGTTAATCGAATATGGTATTCGAAGAGAGTTAATCGAATATGGTATTCGAAAGGAGTAATCGAATATGGTATTCGAAAGGAGTAATCGAATATGGTATTCGAAAGGAGTTAATCGAATATGGTATTCGAAGTTAGTTAATCGAATATGGTATTCGAAAGGAGTTAATCGAATATGGTATTCGAAGTTAGTTAATCGAATATGGTATTCAAAAGGAGTAATCGAATATGGTATTCGAAAGGAGTTAATCGAATATGATATTCGAAGTTAGTTAATCGAATATGGTATTCGAAAGGAGTTAATCGAATATGGTATTCGAAGTTAGTTAATCGAATATGGTATTCGAAAGGAGTAATCGAATATGGTATTCGAAAGGAGTTAATCGAATATGGTATTCGAAGTTAGTTAATCGAATATGGTATTCGAAAGGAGTAATCGAATATGGTATTCGAAAGGAGTTAATCGAATATGGTATTCGAAGTTAGTTAATCGAATATGTATTCGAAAGGAGTTAGTCGAATATGGTATTCGAAGTTAGTTAATCGAATATGGTATTCGAAAGGAGTTATTCGAATATGGTATTCGAAGTTAGTTAATCGAACATGGTATTCGAAAGGGGTTGAATCAAATAAGTTAATCAGTTAGAGTTAACCAGTTAGAGTTAACCAGTCCAGTGGAGTTAACCAGTTAGAGTTAACCAGTTCAGTTAGATTTAACCAGTTAAGTCAAGTTAACCAGTGGGTTAAGTAAGTCAAGTTAACCAGTTGAGTTAAGTAAGTCAAGTTAACCAGTGGGTTAAGTAAGTCAAAGTTAACCAGTTGAGTTAAGTAAGTCAAGTTAACCAGTGGGTTAAGTAAGTCGAGTTAACCAGTTGAGTTAAGTAAGTCGAGTTAACCAGTTAGAGTTAATCAGGTAGAGTTAACCAGTTAGAATTAATCAGTAGAGTTAATCAGTTAGAATAAATCAATTAGAGTTGATCAGTCAGAGTTAACCAGTTAGAGTTAATCAAATTAGTTATTCGAATAGAGTTAAACACAAAGGAGTTATCGATTAGTTAAATCGAAGGGAGTTATCGAATTTAGTTATTCGAAAAGGAGTTATCAATTAGTTAAATCGAAAGGAGTTATCGATTTGTTAAATCGAAAGGAAAGATTATCAAATATCGTTTATTCGAGAGGAGATTATCAAATATAGTTTATTCGAAAGAGTTATCGATTATTAGTTAATCGAAGTGAGTTATAGAATATTAGTTGAATCAAAGGAGTTAATCGAATATAGTTTATTCGAATAGAGTTGGAGGAGTTAATCGAATATAGTTTATTCGAATAGAGTTGGGGGAGTTAATCGAATATAGTTTATTCGACAGGAGTTAAGTGAATAGAGTAAATCAAATAAAGTAAATCAAATAGAGTTAAGCAAATAGAGTTAATCCAAACGTAGGAGTTTTGGAAATGTTTTCCAGTAAGAACCATAAATGTTTTTCAAATATAGAAAACAAGAAATGGAAATGTTTTCCATTGTTAATAATGTATATTTTCTAAAAACTTAGAAAATAAGAAATATTGAATATAGGGAAACAGGAGATAAGTAAATAAATGAACTGAAGATATTAATGTTAAATGATGTTTGATTGATATTATTTCCACCTGGAAATGATATCGTTGTTTGCACACTTGTTTTTCTTTGATAGTTAACTCACAGACTATCGAAGTTTTGACCATTTTAACGTTGTTAATATGGAGAGACCGGTTGGATTATTATCCAAAGAACCACTCTGTATTGGAATAAGCATTGCGAATCATATATGCCAAAGATAATTGAAGACGGAGTAAAATGCAAGGGCTGTTGTATAAGTATTAGATAACGGTGACTAAGATGGATATACGGAATAGTGCCTTCGGTTTGTCCAGTCCCAGGACAACTTGTATGGACGAAGGTCTAACAGAGTATATCCAATGAACCGCGTAAGTTGATCTGTTCAAACGTATTCATGTTTGGTGGCGGAGGAATTCGTTTCTCTTAGCTGTATACCCGTGTTATTTTTGGATAAGTCAATTTGTGATTTGGCGGGTATGACGATGTAACATTTCTAAGTGAATGAAGATGGATGTCTGACATAGTATTTCCAGACGGTCACGTACATTGATTTCTTCAACTATACCAAGAGTGGAAGCGGAGAAGGAAACTTCTTTTAGCTGACACGTAATGTATGGTTGAAGACGCCAATTAGTGATTTCGATGGATTTGACAATGTAGCATTCGAAATGAATCTGAGGTAATGATAAAGCGTAGCTTCTAGCCTCATCAACCGGTAAATGACAGAAATCGGGCAGGCAGCATGGTTAAGTCGGTCGCACCGAAGTAGGGTGTATAATCACCTATCTAGTGAATATTCATTTGTTTCTTAAATCTATCAATGCTGTCCCATATATATACGGGAACGGTTGCTGATCCTAACCGTTGGTGATGTACATTTGATACACTCAAGCGAAATGAGTGGTCGGTCATGTGTGGCTGATTTACAAGATGTTCTTGTTGAACTCCAGTGTATCGTTCCTAGAGTACACTGATCGGAAGGTGGTTCCATACCTTGTCATAGTTGGAAATCCATTATCCAATACGTGCTTACGATTTTGATTGTATACTATAAATGTAGAACGTGAGATGAAAGCGTTTCTGCTAGTTGATATCTATTTGTACATAGACATTATTATAATATCAAAAAGGTTTTTGATATAAAGGTATTTTGGATTCTCATAAGGGAAAAACCCGTTCCGTACTGCGGCGTGGTCTTATGAGATATCGTTTACTTGTTCATGTACCTGTTTAAACTGTTTTCTCACACCAGTCCCATGACTGACCCAGAGTTTACTTTGTTGTTTTCCCTAAACTCTTGGGTGCCTAATTTTGTACGGGCAGTCAAGTAGTCTGGATTTTTCAGATACACTTGGAGAGCTTGGAGTAGGAGGCTTCAGGATTCTATAGCTATTATTATTTCCGCTGTTGTTGTAAATGTTGTACTCTGATAAGTGCTATTGTATATATAACTGTTTGTATTTCAAAAGTTATGTTATATTTTATTCGTTCCGCTGTGAGATTCGTATTTACTCTGATGATGATGTTCTTCTTCTTCTTCTATTCTACAAGTTCTATCTTATCTTTCCTCGCCCTCTAATTTCTTTCATTAACAACCGGGATTTTTCGATGTTTTGGTTATCGACGTCGAGCTTACGTCGATAACCAAAGTCGCCAAAAATCCGGGTCGTTACAGTTGGTATCAGAGCTTAAGTTAAGAATTACTTGGCTCTGTGGCGTGACTCGGTAGAGATAGGGTTAGTAACACCCTAGATTGAGTTTGAGTGTATATATACGAGTGCGTATTTGTATTTGATATAAAAATGGTTTTATATTGTGGGGATTCATTGGCTGAGTTGTTTATGAGTTCTGGTCGATCAGTTTGATCCACTGTATCGGTAGGAGTAAATAAACACTTGAATACGATGGACCGACACAGTATGGATATGTAATATATTATCATATATTAGATATATTGGTTGTAATTATAATCGAGTAAGATTATGACATGTGAAATCGTTATATATAACCAATCAGAATCATATAAGTAAAGTATATGAAATAAGATGAATTAAATATGAATTTAAATCAGATTTGGAATTAAAATAAGGAAATTTTAAGTTCCTGGGAGATTTTGAAATGTTTTCAAAATGGAAGTATTCAGTAATGGTTTTGAAAATGATATAGTATTGAAGTCACTTGGGTCGCTGGAAAATAACTCCGATGATGACTGCGTAGTATCATCGGTGTGATTTTCAAGTTCTAAGTGGTGGATTACTACCAAAGATTTTAATTTGAATTGTTTTTAGAAAACAATGTGTTTAGAAATTCAAATGTTTTGAATTGGTATTGTGATTTCAAATTAATTTGAAATGAACCCAAGAATTTGAAATTTGAAATTTAAATTTAACTTATGAAGTTAAATGAAAATGGAATTGATTAGCGGATAATCTGGATTTGGATTTGAAATGACAAGTCGAGAGTTTGGAATTTGAAACTCGAATTTGAAATTGAATTCGGCTTGAATAAGCGAATGGTTGTGTTAAGAATAACTTGGTTAGAGTTGATTGGGATGGCATTTGTATATGCCGAGTTGATAACAGATGGTAGGGATATAATGATATGCCCAACAAAAAGGTACAAGTTTATATGAGTTTGGAATTTATGAGCCGAATTGGCAAGCCGTTTGGCGTTTTGATTTTCTTTTGAGTTGAAGAAGGCCCAGAGAGGCGAGTTGGAGTTTGAGCTGTTGACCAGTACAAAGGAGGTGCTGGCGAAATTTTTCGAAAGTTTAAAGTGTTAGAAAATTTTCAGAATTTTTGAAAATTTTAGTTGGTCGAAAGGAATTAATAATTTAGTGAAATTGATTGGTTCAGTTAAAATCAGAAATAAGGGGTAAAAAAAAAAATCTTAGGAATTCCAATAGATAGGGTCGTCCTCTAACTTAGCAATTTCGAGGACGAAATTATTTTAAGTGGGGAAGAATGTAATGACCCGCATTGGCAGAGGTATTATAATTAATTTATTTAATTTTATGAATGGTGAATTAAAGGATTTGATGGTCGTGGAATTAAATAATGGTGAATATTTAATTAAATTAAATAATTAAATAATATATTTAATTCAGAAATAATCAAAAATATTGGAAATCACAATATTCTGTGAACAAGGTCGTCCCTTAGATTTAATTCAGTTTAGAATTGAATTATATTGACGAATATATTAAATCGACGTCAGTTTGAACGTAGAATTATAATATAATTAAAATAGAGCTTGAAACGGTGCGGCAGTTCGCTATTTGGCGATTTGAACTTCAATTGAGTATACAGGGTTCGTTTTAAATCGGATTTCTGTGAAACAAGAAACGTGTGGAGCTGGTGGAGTATATCTTTCTAGTAGAAGAGAAAAATCGGGATTTCGTCGTGTAGATTTTGAGTTATGTCCAAATCAAATTCTCAGAAATGCAGCGCCCTGACCATAATGATTTAATTATATTTTATATATGGATTTAAATAGAAATCGAACATCGATATAACGCTGACGATGTAATATCGAGTTGTAAATACATACAGGGATATTCTGAAGCTGTACGGTATCCCACTGTGAAACCAGACGATAATATTTAACTTTAAATATTAAATTTATATTTTATTTAAATATATTTATATATTTAAATAGGCTATTTAGAGCTTTAAAAATAGCCACTTTTGCAAATGAAGTCAGAATTCGACGAAACTAATTTGGTTGGATCCGCAATGTCAAATAGTTGTTAGATTTCCAGTTTCGTGATTTTTAGAGTCAGTGTGTGGCCGTACGGATTTTTAGAGTGAGAAACAGTCAGTATTTTGACCGTTAAAAATACGCTGTGTGAGCATACGGAGTCGGAATTCGACGAACCCAGTTTCGTTGGGACCGTAATGTCGAGATGAAGGTGTATGTCCAGTTTGGTGATTTTTAGGTACTGCATGTAATCATGGTGATTTTTAGAAAGCAAATGGTCGAATAAAATAAATAAAATAAATATCCTACTAATTTTTCTGGTCAAAACAAATGCCACGCTTCATGATTCTCAGCCTCCAACCTTACCAACCAAACACAAACATATATATACCGTATAAACCCCAACACGCAACATAGGAATTCAAAATAAAATCACAAAGAAATCAAATATAAATCTATAAATCGAAAGGGTTAGTTCTTTGAGATCGCTGTGGGAGGAGCTTCATCTCTGGACAGCAGTTTAAGGGTGCGACGGCGATTATTTGGGGGAGCGAAAATCAACAGTAAAGTTAGGGTTCAGGGAATGGTCGGATTTAAGCATCGATATGAGTTCCTGAGTTTATATTTGGGTTCGTCATTTGAAACCGCACCTACCTTGAAGAAATGGTGGATTTCGGTGATGAAAAAGGGCGGGTGAACGTACTGGAGCGCGGTTTCGTACCTGAGCACGGAATTGGGTTGGTGCACTCGAGTTTCACTTGAGGGAGAGGAATGGGTTGAGGTCGGGAAGGCGAGAAGTTTGGAATTGGTTTCAGGAGATGAAAAGAAGAAACGAAGGAGCGGTGGAGGCTAGAAGTATCGGCCATGGTGTTGAGGGAGTCGCCTGGTATACGGGGAAGAAGCATGAGCGGGGTTGGGCTTTAATTAGAAGTGGTATGGGCCTTATTTGAATTGGTGAGCCCATTTTGGAAATTAAAACCCAAGTTTTTATTTTGAATATTCATATGGCTTGTAAATCAAATATCTTATTCATACTTTATCAGTTTGACGAACCGTAAGTTGCGTTGGGATCGTATGGACGAGAGCTTCACAATGGAGACTGACCGGGAGTGAATCCGAGCTTGTTACAATTTATGGCGAAATAAATTGTCCGACTGAATCAAATAACGCAAACCGTTATTTAACGGCTAACGCGCAAATGTGAGTAAAACTCACCAACTCTGAAAAGTTATATTTTTATAATGTATTCTTAGAACTGTTAATCATCTGTTGATTGTTGGGTGTTGATTGTTTGATTGAACTGCTAGTCAGTTAGTTAAATTTCTATATTGATTCTGTTTAACAGAATATATCATATGGAACTGAAAGTGATGTTATCTATGTTGTCTAACATCTGTGATGCAGGGAAACAGGTTGGAGGAATCCGACTGGATTCCTCAACAGTTATTTTATTGTTTTTCATATATTTTAATATATGATGTGAATTATAACATGTTGTTGATTGTGTGTGTATGGACGAGATTAGACATCGTGATTTGATATGATTGAATACCATGACATACCGGAATGTAGACAAAGGAGATTTTTCAAAGTGATATTGAAAATAGAATATTTATAGAATGGGATATTTATAAATAAGAGATATTTATAAAGTGGAATATTTATAAATAAGGAATATTTATAAATTGGGATATTTATAAATAGGAGATATTTTAAAAAAGAAATAAATTCAAAACATTTCTTTTTGAATGGAAAGGCCTGTGTGGCGAGTTTGGGGATTTTCCCGATGCTCCCGTTACAAAGGAGGTTATGGCGAATTTTTCCGGAAATTTAAGGAGTTAGAATATTTTTAAGAATAAACCTGAAAAGGGAATATTTATTTAGAAAATAAATAAAGGTATAAAAGGAGATATTTATTTAGAAAATAAATAGAATCATTAAAGAGATATTTATTTCGAGAATAAATAGAAGTATAAAAGGAATATTTATTTGGGAAAATAAATAGGATTAAAAGGGAATCAATATAAGTGATTTAACACTGTTATAAGGAAATCATTATAAGTGAATAAACGTTAGTAAAAAAGGAAATCATTTTTAAAGTGTAGAACCATTATTTAAAAGTAAATCTTTTCAAATGAATAAAACGTTGTTAAAAGGAAATCTTTATGAAGTGAATAAAGTTAATCGAATATGGTATTCGAAGAGAGTTAATCGAATATGGTATTCGAAAGGAGTAATCGAATATGGTATTCGAAAGGAGTAATCGAATATGGTATTCGAAAGGAGTAATCGAATATGGTATTCGAAAGGAGTTAATCGAATATGGTATTCGAAGTTAGTTAATCGAATATGGTATTCGAAAGGAGTTAATCGAATATGGTATTCGAAGTTAGTTAATCGAATATGGTATTCAAAAGGAGTAATCGAATATGGTATTCGAAAGGAGTTAATCGAATATGGTATTCGAAGTTAGTTAATCGAATATGGTATTCGAAAGGAGTTAATCGAATATGGTATTCGAAGTTAGTTAATCGAATATGGTATTCGAAAGGAGTAATCGAATATGGTATTCGGAAGGAGTTAATCGAATATGGTATTCGAAGTTAGTTAATCGAATATGGTATTCGAAAGGAGTAATCGAATATGGTATTCGAAAGGAGTTAATCGAATATGGTATTCGAAGTTAGTTAATCGAATATGTATTCGAAAGGAGTTAGTCGAATATGGTATTCGAAGTTAGTTAATCGAATATGGTATTCGAAAGGAGTTAATCGAATATGGTATTCGAAGTTAGTTAATCGAACATGGTATTCGAAAGGGGTTGAATCAAATAAGTTAATCAGTTAGAGTTAACCAGTTAGAGTTAACCAGTCCAGTGGAGTTAACCAGTTAGAGTTAACCAGTTCAGTTAGATTTAACCAGTTAAGTCAAGTTAACCAGTGGGTTAAGTAAGTCAAGTTAACCAGTTGAGTTAAGTAAGTCAAGTTAACCAGTGGGTTAAGTAAGTCAAAGTTAACCAGTTGAGTTAAGTAAGTCAAGTTAACCAGTGGGTTAAGTAAGTCGAGTTAACCAGTTGAGTTAAGTAAGTCGAGTTAACCAGTTAGAGTTAATCAAGTAGAGTTAACCAGTTAGAATTAATCAGTAGAGTTAATCAGTTAGAATAAATCAATTAGAGTTGATCAGTCAGAGTTAACCAGTTAGAGTTAATCGAATTAGTTATTCGAATAGAGTTAAACACAAAGGAGTTATCGATTAGTTAAATCGAAGGGAGTTATCGAATTTAGTTATTCAAAAAGGAGTTATCAATTATTTAAATCGAAAGGAGTTATCGATTTGTTAAATCGAAAGGAAAGATTATCAAATATCGTTTATTCGAGAGGAGATTATCGAATATAGTTTATTCGAAAGAGTTATCGATTATTAGTTAATCGAAGTGAGTTATAGAATATTAGTTGAATCAAAGGAGTTAATCGAATATAGTTTATTCGAATAGAGTTGGAGGAGTTAATCGAATATAGTTCATTCGAATAGAGTTGGGGGAGTTAATCGAATATAGTTTATTCGACAGGAGTAAAGTGAATAGAGTAAATCAAATAAAGTAAATCAAATAGAGTTAAGCAAATAGAGTTAATCCAAACGTAGGAGTTTTGGAAATGTTTTCCAGTAAGAACCATAAATGTTTTTCAAATATAGAAAACAAGAAATGGAAATGTTTTCCATTGTTAATAATGTATATTTTCTAAAAACTTAGAAAATAAGAAATATTGAATATAGGGAAACATGAGATAAGTAAATAAATGAACTGAAGATATTAATGTTAAATGATGTTTGATTGATATTATTTCCACCTGGAAATGATATCGTTGTTTGCACACTTGTTTTTCTTTGATAGTTAACTCACAGACTATCGAAGTTTTGACCATTTTAACGTTGTTAATATGGAGAGACCGGTTGGATTATTATCCAAAGAACCACTCTGTATTGGCATAAGCGTTGCGAATCATATATGCCAAAGATAATTGAAGACGGAGTAAAATGCAAGGGCTGTTGTATAAGTCTTAGATAACCGTGACTAAGATGGATATACGGAATAGTGCCTTCGGTTTGTCCAGTCCCAGGACAACTTGTATGGACGAAGGTCTAACAGAGTATATCCAATGAACCGCATAAGTTGATCTGTTCAAACGTATTCATGTTTGGTGGCGGAGGAATTCGTTTCTCTTAGTTGTATACCCGTGTTATTTTTGGATAAGTCAATTTGTGATTTGGCGGGTATGACGATGTGACATTTCTAAGTGAATGAAGATGGATGTCTGACATAGTATTTCCAGACGGTCACGTACATTGATTTCTTCAACTATACCAAGAGTGGAAGCGGAGAAGGAAACTTCTTTTAGCTGACACGTAATGTATGGTTGAAGACGCCAATTAGTGATTTCGATGGATTTGACAATGTAGCATTCGAAATGAATCTGAGGTAATGATAAAGCGTAGCTTCTAGCCTCATCAACCGGTAAATGACAGAAATCGGGCAGGCAGCATGGCTAAGTCGGTCGCACCGAAGTAGGGTGTATAATCACCTATCTAGTGAATATTCATTTGTTTCTTAAATCTATCAATGCTGTCCCATATATATACGGGAACGGTTGCTGATCCCAACCGTTGGTGATGTACATTCGATACACTCAAGCGAAATGAGTGGTCGGTCATGTGTGGCTGAGTTACAAGATGTTCTTGTTGAACTCCAATGTATCGTTCCTAGAGTACACTGATCGGAAGGTGGTTCCATACCTTGTCATAGTTGGAAATCCATTATCCAATACGTGCTTACGATTTTGATTGTATACTATATATGTAGAACGTGAGATGAAAGCGTTTCTGCTAGTTGATATCTATTTGTACATAGACATTATTATAATATCAAAAAGGTTTTTGATATAAAGGTATTTTGGATTCTCATAAGGGAAAAACCTGTTCCGTTCTGCGGCGTGGTCTTATGAGATATCGTTTACTTGTTCATGTACCTGTTTAAACTGTTTTACTCACACCAGTCCCATGACTGACCCAGAGTTTACTTTGTTGTTTTCCCTAA
This sequence comes from Allium sativum, assembly GCA_030737875.1. Classification (NCBI taxonomy): domain Eukaryota; kingdom Viridiplantae; phylum Streptophyta; class Magnoliopsida; order Asparagales; family Amaryllidaceae; genus Allium; species Allium sativum. Next base: position 351,877,051 of record CM060926.1, read on the forward strand.
ACTCTTGGGTGCCTAATTTTGTACGGGCAGTCAAGTAGGCGGGATTTTTCAGATACACTTGGAGAGCTTGGAGCAGGAGGCTTCAGGATTCTATAGCTATTATTATTTCCGCTGTTGTTGTAAATGTTGTACTCTGATAAGTGCTATTGTATATATAACTGTTTGTATTTCAAAAGTTATGTTATATTTTATTCGTTCCGCTGTGAGATTCGTGTTTACTCTGATGATGATGTTCTTCTTCTTCTTCTATTCTACAAGTTCTGTCTTATCTTTCCTCGCCCTCTAATTTCTTTCATTAACAACCGGGATTTTTCGATGTTTTGGTTATCGACGTCGAGCTTACGTCGATAACCAAAGTCGCCAAAAATCCGGGTCGTTACAACTGCCCAGTCGACCTGGGGGGGGGGGGTGTCGACTGCCTAGTCGACTCCTCAGTCGACTTGGGATGCTACGCGGGAATTTTCCCGCCTAGCCTGTTTGACTTTGAATTTTGAATTTTAAATTTTATGAAATATGTTTTGAATTTTCTGAAACTTCCGATGGCCATAACTTCTTCATACGAAGTCCAATTCACGCAAACTCGGACTCTATTTCAACCAGAATTCCGAGACGAACACAATGGAGCAACCCGTTTCCCACAATTCTCACGTCTGAGATTAGTTATTCTTTAATTTGTGAATATTAATATTAACAGAATTAAGGGGTGTTACACGCCACGTGGATAGCTGACGTGGCATCTAACACATGTGCAACTGACGTGGAGAGATGACATGGCGTGTGACACGTTAGCGACTGACGTGGAAAGTCGATGTGGATCCCACTACCATGACCTGTAAGCCAGGCTCTGGCTTCTACATAAGGCAACACTGTATATTGTTGCATTACATGCATATATTGTTGCAATAGGGTTATAATGCAACACTTTCTTCCCGTTGCCGTAGATGGGCAAAAGCGTTGCATTAGATGGCTAATGCAACGGCCATAGATGCCATGCCCCCTTGGCAGCCTATTTGAAAAAATGGCCTATGGCAACGCTTTTTTGATCTACGGCCATAGAAAAATAGTGTCGAATTTGCCCACTTTTGTAGTAGTGGGTGTTGGTATCGGATCCTCTTCTTCAACCTCGGACATTTCTTTCTCTTTTCCTTTTGATGTTTCTTTCTTCTGGAAGGTTGCTCTGATCTGCAATGTCAATAGGCATCAATATAAGAAACAAATGGATGACCAATTAGCATAGCATAAAATTTTGAGTAGAATAGATATCCACTTCATGATTGTGGTTGATGGTTGAAATTCTTCCCAGTTAAACTCTGGTAAATCATTTTGTCAAAGAGAAAAAAATAAGTTACTAACATGATGTAGACATGCTACAAACAATTGATGTGCATACACATAAATGAAGCAGGTTATTAAGTATAGACTGTTATACATAGGGTGAAGGAGATGAGGTGGTGAAAGGAAGAAGAAGAAGAAAAAGAAAAACCATATACTCAACATAACAGAATACGCATCACAGTGCAGTTAAAGAGCTTAGCAGTTCTGTAGCGGTGGAGGTACCAAACGGTGTAGTGGGGTTAAAGCGGGGAATTAGCGAGGATAGCGGAGGTGGCAAAAGATACGACAGATGTAAAATTAATTATTTTGAAATTAATTAATCATTATGCTCACATCATTTGTGTAGAAGAAACTAATATATATTAATATTACATAATAAAATCAAAGAATATTATGGTTACACACATTAGAATTGATGACTATAATAGATTTCTATCATATATTAGACACTTATGTGTTAAAATTACCACTTTAAACTAATTTTATTGATTTGTTTTAAAAGATAATTAGTCAAATCAAGCTTCGTATGTTAATACTGCTAAAGCGGGTTGTGACGGCCCGCCCCGCACCAGCTGACATTTCCAGTGAAAGTGCGTTGTGCCAATGCCGGACTAGCACGGGACGGTCGCCAAAGAAAGGAAAGAAAAGGAATTTGAACTAATAAGGAACGTATAGAATGTCTCACAACGCATGGGATAAAATATAAAAATAACATAACTTTGACATAAAACAGGGGAGACAGTGCATAAGCTGAAAATTAAACCATCATAGCAGCGGAAATTCAAAATACAGCTTATCATCCAAGCCAACATTATTACAACTTTGAAATACTGCCTTTAAAGCAAAAAGAAAGAGGTACACTACTAATGCCCTAAGTAGTGACCAGCAACAACACAGGGAGATTATATATATGTATATATCATATGTGGAAGCCTCCTGCTCGTCTCCGGTACAACTACTCGTGCATAATCACCTGACTTGTCTCTAGTCTGCTCGTTTAAGAGCACCCAGAGTAATAAGAAGTGACATAAAACTCTGGGTCAGACAAAAGTCTGGTATGAGCAATAAGCAGCAAAACAGAATAATATCAGGTATAACTAACCATACCTGAACCTGAACCTGCAACCAAAGAGTTAGAACAACAAGATGTACAATATTCTAAGGTGACACTAACATGTGGTGTAAAGATGCGGGGGAGGGGTGTGCATGTCATAGTGATGTCAAACAATCAAGCATAGCAACCATCCCCACATCTCTCACTCAGTGCGTAAAGCATACGTTATCCACTGCTTTGACCGCCCAAATCCTTTGCTATGATCACTATGCCCCATGGAGTCATGATGATTGCACTGCATTGATCCATAGCCACTAGTCCTTTGCTATGTCCACTCTGCCCCATGAAGTCGTGACGACTCCACTACACTGGCTCATAGCCATGTTACGATCACTCTTCCCCATGGAGTAATGACTACCCTACTGCACTGATCTATAGCCTAACATTCATCTCGTGGTGGTGAATCAAATTTATGGACGTTGATAACTCCTTAGCACACGTCTCGCAGAAAAATCCAATCATGAAGTTAACTCGTTTGGTTCCCGTTTGGATCCTGAGTCACAACTTCTAATTTGGACTACCTTTGCATCTCGGGTTTTGGTCTTCATCCCGCTATGCGACTTCTCTGTCCGGTTCGTTGTCCTTGCTCGAAGACTGGCTCGTGGTGCTTCCTCTAACTCATCGGTTCGTGATGGTTCGCGGTTCTCCTGTTCGCGGTTCGCCATCCTAGGTGTAATGACTCGCATTGGCAGAGGTATTGTAATTAATTAATTTAATTATACAAATGGTGATTAAAAGGATTTCATGGTCGTGAAATTAAATAATGGTAAATATTTAATTAAAATAATAAATTAAATAATATATTTAATTCTGAAATAATCAGAATTGGCTGAAATGACGATATAGTGTGAACTGGATAATCTGTGATCTTTAATTCAGCTTGGAATTTAATTTGAATAACGAATATATTATGAACGACAGTTTGAACGTATAATTATATTATAACTAAAATCGAACTTGAAATGGCGCTGCAGTTCGTAATTTGGCGATTTTAACTTTAACTAAATGTACATGATTCGTTTTAAGCCGGATTTCTGTGAAATAAGAAACGTGTGGAGCTGGTCGAGTATATCTTTCTAGTGGAAGAGAAAAATCTGGATTTCATCGGGAGAATTTTGATTTACGTCCAAATCAAATTTTAGAAAAGTCGCTGTGGAATTCCTTTATAATTTATAAAGGGATTATTTATATTTTAAAAAGGAATTTCATTTTAAATCGAATATCGATTTAATCGGGATGTGAAGTATCGAGTTATAAATCCCAATAGAGCTGTATGGTATTCCACTGTGAATATATACGATAATATTTATTTATAAATATTTAATTAAATTATTTTTAAATATATTTATATATTTAAATGGGTCATCCAGAGCTTTAAAAATAGCCACTTTTGCAAACGAAGTCGGAATTCGACGAAACTAATTTTGTTGGATCCGCAACATCAAATAGTTGTTAGATTTCCAGTTTCGTGATTTTTAGGGTCACTGTGTGGTCGTACGGATTTTTAGAGTGAAAAACAGTCAGTATTTCGATGGTTAAAAATACGCCGTGTGAGCATATGGAGTCGGAATTCGACGAAACCAGTTTCATTGGGACCGTAATGTCGAACCGTAGCTGCATATCCAGTTTCGTGATTTTTGGGTATCGTATGTAATCACGGGAATTTTTAGAAAGAAAAATGAATATATAAAGGGGAATATACCGGGAATATTGCTTCTATAAAATATCTAGATATTGTGAAAACACTATAAATACCACACCAACTCTAAACCTAATTCCTTTTCACTTCTGGTCAACGAGTTTTCCGCCGTTCTCTTTTTCTCCTTATAGTGTAATCCTCTTTTGAAAATATTCTAAAATCCAAAACAATTTGGATTTAAATGTACAAATCTTGTGACATGGATTTTTGAATTCATTTTTCAAAGCTCTTCCACACAGTAGACTTGTTGTTGAACTCGACATCATTTTTCCGTCGGTCGAATTTGAACAGCAGGTGTATTTCTATTCTAGGGTTTTGATATTCGACAAAATGGGGGCTTGATTCACGAAATGGTGTTGATAATTGGGTTTAGGAGATGGAATGGAAGCTGCGCTCAATGCTTGGGTGGTTTAGATGGGTATTGGTGTCTATGTTTGCGGAATACCGTGGGTGAAGATCACGAAGTCGCTACTGATGATAGGAGCGCGAGTTCCATGAAAGTGGGGTGAAATTGAAGAGGAGATTGAGTAGGTAATTTTAGTGGGGTGGGTTTGATTTTTAAAGGAAGTATAAATGGTGCTTTGATTTTTATAAGATTGGCTGTTGGTGGAAGCAATACTGGAAATCGCGATATGGTGTTTGGGGAAGAAGGTGCGGACATTGGGCTGGTGCTTAGAAGTGAATGGGCCAAGGGAAAAGTTAAGCCCAAGTGAAATTAATTTAGTTTTATTTTAATTTAAATTGTATACGACCTTATAAAATGTATAACTCTTTCGTACGATATCAGAATTTCGAACGGTCGAATCCGTTCGGATCGTATGGACGAGCACTCCACAATGAAACTGACTGGGAGTGGATTGGAGCTCGTTTGAATTTATGGAGAAATAAATTGTTTGATTCAAATCAAACAAAAAGTTTATCGTTCTTTAACGATGAACCGCCAAAGTGAGTAAATCTCACTAACTCTGAACAGTTTATAATTTCATGTTGTATTTTTTAGAACTGTTAAATGTTGGTTGATTGACTGTGTGTTGACTGTTTGATTGAACTGCTAGTCAGTTAGTTGAATTTCAATATTGATTCTGTTTAGCAGAATATATCATATGGAACTGAAAGTGATGTTGATTTTATTGTGTAATATCTGTGGATGCAGGGAAACAGGTTGGAGGAATCCGACTGGATTCCTCAACATTTATTTTACTGTTTTTCATATATTGTGATATATGATGTGTTATATAATCTGTTATGGATTATGTGTGTTGGAATGATATTGATCCTTGTTATTCAATATTTTAAATATCATAAAAGACCCTGGGATGTAAAAAGAATTATTTCAATGTATATTGAAATAAACGGATTTTATAAAATCAATAGATTTTATAAAAGGAAATATTTCGAAAGTAAATAAAATGGGAAATGTTTATAAAACGAATAGAGTTTTATAAAAGGGAAAAATGTTGATAAAACGAATAGAATAGAAAAAAAGGAAATAACTAGAGTAGAATAAATAAAGATATACAAGGAAATATTTGTAAACCATTTACAAATAGGATTGAAAGGGAAATAGTGTAAAACCATTAGCAAATAGATTAGAACGAGAAAGGTTTGTAAACCATTTAAAAATCAATCAGAAAGAGAAATGTTTGTAAGCCATTTACAAATGAGATTGAATAGGGGATATTTGTAAAACCATTTACAAATAGAATTAAAAAAGGGAAATCATTTGTAAAGTGAAGAATCGTTAATAAAAGTAAATCTTTATAAATGAATAGTTTAATCGAGTTAAAAGGAGTTAATCGATGTTAGTTTAATCGAAAGGAGTTAATCGATGTTAGTTTAATCGGAAGGAGTTAATCGATGTTAGTTTAATCGATTAGAGTTAAAGAAAATGAGTTAATCGAATATAGTTTATTCGAATATAAAGTAAATAGAGTAAATCGAATATAGTTTATTCGAATAGAATCAATTGAGTCAATCGAATATTAGTGATTCGAATAGAGTAAAAGGAGTTATCAAATATAGTTTATTCGAAAGGAGTTAAGTGAAACGAGTGAATCAATAGCGTTAGTCCAATAGAGTTAATCCAATAGCGTTAGTCCCATAGAGTAAATTGATAAGGGTTAATCGAATAGAGTAAATTGAATAGAGTAAATTGAATAGAGTTATCGAATATACCCTATTCGAAGGAAAGAATTATCGAATAGAGATGATTCGAAAGAAAGGTTAAGTAAGGAAGTTAGTTAAAGAAATATAAAGTGAACTTTCCCTATTTCAAAGTTAGAAATGTTGTTCAGTTAAGGTCTGAGGGGTAGTTCTACCCCAACTTGATTGGCTTCGTTTTAACTAAGGAATGGCTAAGGTTCGGCAGTAAAGGATGGTTAAGTGAATTTAGTAATTAAAGGAAAAGGTTTGAGTTGGCATAGCGATGTTTTATCTAAACATCTGCTTAATCAAAACGTAGGAGTTTGGAAATGTTTCCCAAACAAGAATCAGAAATGTTTTCTAATACAGAAAACAAGGAATGGAAATGTTTTCTAGTGTTAATAAATTTTATTTTCTAAATATAGAAAATAGCAAATGTTGGATATAGGGAAACATGAGATGTAAAGTGAACTAAAGAGATTAAGGTTAAATGATGTTTGTTCGATATAATTTCCATCTGGAAATAATATCGTTGTTTGCACACTTGTTTTTCTTCGATAGTTAAATCACAGACTATCGAAGTTTTAACCATTTTAACATTGTTAATATGGAGAGACCGGTTGGATTATTATCCAAAGAACAACTCTGTATTGGCATAAGCGTTGCGAATCATATATGCCAAAAATAATTGAAGACGGAGTAAAGTGCAAGGGCTATTGAATAAGTCTTAGATAACAGTGTCTGAGATGAATGTATTGAATAGTGCCTGCGGTTCATCCTGTTCCTGGATGACTTGTATGGACGGATGTCTGACAGAGTATTTCCAGACGATCACCTATATTGATTTCTCCAACCGTACCAAGAGTGGAAGCGGAGAAGGAAATTTATTTTAGCTAACACATAATGTATGGTTGAGGACGCCAATCGGTGATTTGATGGATTTGACGATGTGGCATTCAAAGTGAATCTGGTGTGATGATAAAGCGTAGCTTCTAGCCTCACATCCGGTAAATGACAGAAATCGAGCAGGCAGCATGGCTAAGTCGGTCGCACCGAAGTAGGGTGTATAATCACCTGATCTAGAGTTTCATTTACTTCTAAAAATCTATTGTTGATGTTGCCCCATTCGGGAAACGGTTGCTGATCCCAATGTTGGTGATATACATTCGATACACTCAAGCGAAATGAGTGGTCGGTCATGTGTGGCCGGGTTGCAAGATGTTATTGTTGAATCCAGTGTATTCCTCTCTAGAGGTACACTAGCAAAAGGTGGTTCCATACCTTGTCATAGTTGGAAATCCATTACCCAATACGTGCTTGCAGTTTTGGTTGTATACTATATATGTAGAACGTGAGATGAAAGCGTTTCTGCTAGATGATTATTATATTGTGGTTGATAGACATTATTATAATATCAACAGATTTTTGATATAAAGATATTTTGGATTCTCATAAGGGAAAAACTCGTTCCGTTATACGGTGTGGTCTTACGAGATATCATTTACCTGCTTGAACTGTTTTTAAATTGTTTTACTCATACCAGTCCCATGACTGACCCAGAGTTTATTTTGTTTTGTTTTCCCTAAACTCTTGGGTGCCCAATTTTGTACGGGTGGTCAAGTAGTCAGGAATTTACAGATACTCGAAGAGCTGGAGCAGGAGGCTTCAGGATCATATATTTCAAGGATATATTCTCTACGATATGTTATTCGTTCCGCTGTGAGGTTCGTGTTACTCTGATGTTATGTTCTTCTTCTTCTTCTATTATAAGTTTTCACCTTATCTTTCCTCGCCCTCTAATTTCTTTCATTAATGACCGGTATTTTTCGATGTTTGGTTAGTCATCATTGAGTTTATGGCGATTACCAAAGTCATCAAAAACCCGGGTCATTACAGTTGGTATTAGAGCATAAGGTTAAGTATTACCTTGGCTTTGTGGTGTGACTCAGTAGAGATGGGGTTAGTAATACCCTAGATTGAGTTGAGTGTATATATACAAGTGAACGTATTTGTTATTAATATAAAAATTGTTTTATATTATGGAGATTTATTGGTTGAGTTGTTTTTGGGTTCTGATCGATCAGTTTGATCCACTGTATCAGTAGGAGTTTATAAACACTCGAATACGATGGGTTGACACGATGTATTTTGATAAGAGGGTAAATTAAAATAAGTTTACCCAAGGTATATCTTGATATAGAGAAGATATATATATATATATCAAAATTATAATATAATGGATATATTGGTTGTTATTATAATCGAGTAAGATTATAAATTAAATGGTTATGTAAATAACCAATCAGAATTCATATAAGTGAAATACGTGAAATCAGATGAGTTGAATCTGAAATGTTAAAACCAGAAATTGAATCAAAATTCTGGAAAATTGGATAAGTGTTTGTAAATGGATTTGGATTAAAAATAAGGAAAAGTTAAGATCCTGGGAGATTTTAAATTATTTTACAAGCAGTGTGAATTATATTTTGAAATGAATTTCAAAGTGAAAATGGTTTAAAATGGTTTTATAGTATTGAACTCACTTCGATTGCTGGAAAATAGATTCTGATGATGACAGCTGCATCATCAGTATTCATTTTCGAGTTGTAAGTGACGAATTACTACCAGAGATACTGTTTTGAATTTATTTTGGGAAAGACAAGTTGTGTTGAATTTCAAAAAGGAAAATTTGATTTTTGAAAAGAGAAAACTATTTAAAAACTTCCAGGGAAGGACTGTTTGAATTAAAAACATATTTAACAGAAATTTGTGAAAGAAAATTTGAATTAAAGCAAAGCCAGTAAAGTGGTAACTGAGATTGAATTAGAATGATATCAAGACAAATTGGATTGTGAGATTCAAATTTGAAGTGAAATGTGATAATCAAGTTAAGAGTTGGGAATCGAGAAGAAAACCGAGTTGAAATGGTATTTGGCTCGGATATAAGCGAATGGTTGTGTTGTGGATAAAAGCAGATTGGAATTTGATTGGGATGACCCTTGTATCCGCTAAATTAATAACAGGTGGAAAGGATATAATGATATGCCGACAAAAGGTACAAGTCTATATTTCTATTGGATATAAGATTTATGAGCCGAATTGGCAAGCCGCTTGGCTGTTTGATTTTCTTTTGGGATGGAGATGGCCCAGAGAGGAGAGTTGGAGTTTGACCTATTGACCAGTACAAAGGAGGTGCTGACGAAATTTTACGAAGAGTTAAGGTGTTAGAAAATTTTCAGGATTTTTGGAAATTTTCATTGATAAGAATTGATTAATAATTTAATTAAAATAAATTGGTTCAGTTGAAACCGGAGTTGAGAAGAGAACAAATAAGTTTGGCCAGTAGATAGAGTCGTCTTCTAGCTTTAGAAATTTCGAGGACGAAATTATTTTAAGTGGGGAAGAATGTAATGACCCACATTGGCAAAGGTATTATAATTAATTTATTTAATTATATAAATGGTGATTAAAAGGATTTCATGGTCATGAAATTAAATAATGGTAAATATTTAATTAAAATAATAAATTAAATAATATATTTAATTCTGAAATAATCAGAATTGGCTGAAATGACGATATAGTGTGAACCGATCATCTGTGATATTTAATTCAGCTTGGAATTTAATTTGAATAACGAACATATTATTTGAACGACAGTTTGAACGTATAATTATATTATAATTAAAATCGAGCTTGAAATGGCGCTGCAGTTCGTAATTTGGCGATTTGAACTTTAACTGAATGTACAGGATTCGTTTTAAGCCGGATTTCTGTGAAACAAGAAACGTTTGGAGTTGGTGGAGTATATCTTTCTAGTGGAAGAGAAAAATCTGGATTTTGTCGGGTAGATTTTGATTTACGTCCAAATCAAATTTTAGAAAAGTCGCTGTGAAATTCCTTTATAATTTATAAAGGGATTATTTATATTTTAAAAAGGAATTTCATTTTAAATCGAATATCGATATAATCGGGATGTGAAGTATCGAGTTATAAATCTCAGTAGAGCTGTATGGTATTCCACTGTGAATATATACGATAATATTTATTTATAAATATTTAATTAAATTATTTTTAAATATATTTAAATATTTAAATGGGTCATCCAGAGCTTTAAAAATAGCCACTTTTGCAAACGAAGTCAGAATTCGACGAAACTAATTTTGTTGGATCCGCAATATCAAATAGTTGTTAGATTTCCAGTTTGGTGATTTTTAGGGTCACTGTGTGGCCGTACGGATTTTTAGAGTGAAAAACAGTCAATATTTCGATGGTTAAAAATACGTTGTGTAAGCATATAGAGTTGGAATTCGACGACACCAGTTTCATTGGGACCGTAATGTCGAACCGTAGCTGCATATCCAGTTTCGTGATTTTTGGGTATCGTATGTAACCACGAGAATTTTTAGAAAGCAAAATGAATATATAAAGGGGAATATACCGGGAATACTGCTTCTATAAAATATCTAGGTATTTTGAAAACACTATAAATACCACACCAACTCTAAACCTAATTCCTTTTCACTTCTGTCTACGAGTTTTCCGCCGTTCTCTTTTTCTCCTTACAATATAATCCTCTTTTGAAAATCTTCTAAAATCCAAAACAATTTGGATTTAAATGTATAAATCTTATGACATGGATTTTTGAATTCATTTTTCAAAGCTCTTCCACACAATAGACTTGTTGTTGAACTCGACATCATTTTTCCGTCGGTCGAATTTGAACCGAAGGTGTATTTCGATTCTAGGGTCTTGATATTCGACAAAATGGGGGCTTGATTCACGAAATGGTGTTGATAATTGGGTTTAGAAGATGGAATGGAAGCTGCGCTCAATGCTTGGGTGGTTTAGATGGGTATTGGTGTCTATGTCTGCGGAATACCGTGGGTGAAGACCACGAAGTCGCTACTGATAATGGGAGTGCGAGTTCCATGAAAGTGGGATGAAATTGAAGAGGAGATTGAGTAAGTAATTTAAGTGGGGTTGGTTTGATATTTAAAGGAAGTATAAATGGTTCTTTGATTTTTAGAAGATCGGCTGTTGGTGGAAGTAATACTGGAAATCGTGATATGGTGTTTGGGGAAGAAGGTGCGGACGTTGGGCTGGTACTTAGAAGTGAATGAGCCAAGGGAAAAGTTAAGCCCAAGCGAAATTAATTTAGTTTTATTTTCATTTAAATTGTATACGACCTTATAAGATGTATAACTCTTTCGTACGATATCAGAATTTCGAACGGTCAGATCCGTTGGGATCGTATGGACGAGCACTCCACAATGAAACTGACTGGGAGTGGATTGGAGCTCGTATGAATTTATGTTGAAATAAATTGTTTGATTCGAATCAAACAAACAGTTTATCGTTCTTTAACGATGAACTACCAAAGTGAGTAAATCTCACTAACTTTGAATAGTTTATAATTTCATGTTGTATTTTTTAGAATTGTTAAATGTTGGTTGATTGACTGTGTGTTGACTGTTTGATTGAACTGCTAGTCAGTTAGTTGAATTTCTATATTGATTCTGTTTAACAGAATATATCATATGGAACTGAAAGTGATGTTGGTTTTATTGTATCTGTGGATGCAGGGAAACAGGTTGGAGGAATCCGACTGGATTCCTCAACATTTATTTTACTGTTTTTCATATATTGTGATATATGATGTGTTATATAATCTGCTGTGGATTATGTGTGTTGGAATGATATTGATCCTTGTTATTCAATATTTTAAATATCATAAAAGACCCTGGGATGTAAAAAGAATTATTTCAATGTATATTGAAATAAAGGGATTTTATAAAATCAATAGATTTTATAAAAGGAAGTATTTCAAAAGTAAATAAAAGGGGAAATGTTTATAAAATGAATAGAGTTTTATAAAAGGGAAAAATGTTGATAAAACGAATAGAATAGAAAAAAGGAAATAACTAGAGTAGAATAAATAAAGATATACAAGGAAATATTTGTAAACCATTTACAAATAGGATTGAAAGGGAAATAGTGTAAAACCATTAGCAAATAGATTAGAACGAGAAAGGTTTATAAACCATTTACAAATCAATCAGAAAGAGAAATGTTTGTAAACCATTTACAAATGAGATTGAATAGGGGATATTTGTAAAACCGTTTACAAATAGAATTAAAAAAGGGAAATCATTTGTAAAGTGAAGAACTGTTACTAAAAGTAAATCTTTATAAATGAATAGTTTAATCGAGTTAAAAGGAGTTAATCGATGTTAGTTTAATCGAAAGGAGTTAATCGATGTTAGTTTATTCGATTAGAGTTAAAGCAAATGAGTTAATCGAATATAGTTTATTCGAATATAAAGTAAATAGAGTAAATCGAATATAGTTTATTCAAATAGAATCAATTGAGTTAATCGAATATTAGTGTTTCGAATAGAGTAAAAGGAGTTATCAAATATAGTTTATTCGAAAGGAGTTAAGTGAAACGAGTGAATCAGTAACGTTAGTCCAATAGAGTTAATCCAATAGCGTTAGTCCAATAGAGTAAATTGATAAGGGTTAATCGAATAGAGTAAATTGAACAGAGTTATCGAATATACCTTATTCGAAGGAAAGAATTATCGAATAGAGATGATTCGAAAGAAAGGTTAAGTAAGGAAGTTATTTAAAGAAATATAAAGTGAACTTTTCCTATTTCAAAGTTAGAAATGTTGTTCATTTAAGGTCTGAGAGGTAGTTCTACCCCAACTTGATTGGCTTCGTTTTAACTAAGGAATGGTTAAGGTTCGGCAGTAAAGGATGGTTAAGTGAATTTAGTAATTAAAGGAAATGTTTTGAGTTGGCATAGCGATGTTTTATCTAAATATCTGCTTAATCCAAACGTAGGAGTTTGGAAATGTTTCCCAAACAAGAATCAGAAATGTTTTCTAATACAGAAAACAAGGAATGGAAATGTTTTCCAGTGTTAATAAATTTTATTTTCTAAATATAGAAAATAGCAAATGTTGGATATAGGGAAACATGAGATGTAAAGTGAACTAAAGAGATTAAGGTTAAATGATGTTTGTTCGATATAATTTCCATCTGGAAATAATATCGTTGTTTGCACACTTGTTTTTCTTCGATAGTTAAATCACAGACTATCAAAGTTTTGACCATTTTAACATTGTTAATATGGAGAGACCGGTTGGATTATTATCCAAAGAACCACTCTGTATTGGCATAAGCTTTGCGAATCATATATGCCAAAGATAATTGAAGATGGAGTAAAGTGCAAGGGCTATTATATAAGTCTTAGATAATAGTGTCTAAGATGGATGTATTGAATAGTGACTTCGGTTCATCCTGTTCCTAGATGACTTGTATGGACGGATGTCTGAAAGAGTATTTCCAGACGATCACGTATATTGATTTCTCTAACCATACCAAGAGTGGAAGCAGAGAAGGAAATTTCTTTTAGCTAACACATAATGTATGGTTGAGGACGTCAATCGGTGATTTGATGGATTTGACGATATGGCATTCAAAGTGAATCTGGTGTGATGATAAAGCGTAGCTTCTAGCCTCACATCCGGTAAATGATAGAAATCAGGCAGGCAGCATGGCTAAGTCGGTCGCACCGAAGTAGGGTGTATAATCACCTGATCTAGAGTTTCATTTACTTCTAAAAATATATTGTTGATGCTGTCCCATTCGGGAAATGGTTGCTGATCCCAACTGTTGGTGATATACATTCGAGACACTCAAGCGAAATGAGTGCTCGGTCATGTGTGACTGGGTTGCAAGATGTTCTTGTTGAATCCAGTGTATTCCTCTCTAGAGGTACACTAGCGAAAGGTGGTTCCATACCTTGTCATAGTTGGAAATCCATTACCCAATACATGCTTGCGGTTTTGATTGTATACTATATATGTAGAACGTGAGATGAAAGCGTTTTTGCTAGATGATTATTATATTGTGGTTGATATACATTATTATAATATCAAAATATTTTTGATATAAAGATATTTTGGATTCTCATAGGGGAAAAACTCATTCTGTTATACGGCGTGGTCTTATGAGATATCATTTACCTGCTTGAACTGTTTTTAAACTGTTTTACTCATACCAGTCCCATGACTGACCCGGAGTTTATTTTGTTTTGTTTTCCCTAAACTCCTGGGTGCCCAATTTTGTATGGGCAGTCAAGTAGTCAGGAATTTACAGATACTTGAAGAGCTGGAGCAGGAGGCTTCAGGATCATATAGCTATAGTTTATTTCCGCTGTGTTGTAAGTGTTGTACTCTGATAATGTATTGTATACGTAAAATGATTTATTTCAAGGATATGTTATATATTATATGTTATTCGTTCCGCTGTGAGGTTCGTGTTGCTCTGATGTTGTGTTCTTCTTCTTCTTCTATTCTAAGTTTCTACCTTATCTTTCCTCACCCTCTAATTTCTTTCATTAATGACCGGGGTTTTTCGATGTTTGGTTAGTCATCATTGAGTTTATGGCGATAACCAAAGTCGTCAAAAACCCAGGTCATTACACTAGGGGTCGCCCCCTTAGTGTTCGCCCACTTCCTAGTGGTTAGGTCATGAGGGTGCTTAACATTCTTAGGGGTTGGTTCGTGAGGATACTTCTCTATCCTTGGAGTCGGGTCGTGAGGATACTTCAACATCCTAGGAGTAGGGTCGTGAGGGTGCTACACGATCCTAAGCGTCGGGGTGTGAGGGTGCTGCATGATCCTAGGGGTCGGTTCGTGAGGGTGCTACACAATCCTAGGGGTTGGGTCGTGAGGGACAAGTGCTTCACGAACGGGACTCTACCTTATTTCCTGCAACTTTTCCAACGAGCTGTTTATGCCATACGATGGCGTTTTCGACCAATCTAACAATTCTAGGCAATCACAAAACATTCCAAACAGTCATAGCAACATGTAGGATCAACCATAAACACCAAAACAACAACTTAACATGTCAACTATGGATCAAACATACCCAAAACCCATGTTTTCCCCCTTAATTATGCTTAATCAAATCTAAAATCTGGATTAGCAAAATATGTCCAAATTAACCCAAATTTTTAACAGAGGCATAAAATAATATTTCGGAATTTCTAAATATTTTTCCAAATTTTTAACATGCATAATTTTGTTAATTAACACTAATCACCCCTAATTGGCCATAATTAGTGCAAAACAATGCAAATCACTCTAGCCACAAATTACTTATATATCTGAAAGTAACTCTGATATGGATCGAATCTCTATGTGTTCCAGTAGCTCTATCCCAAATTCGATGCTAACCCGCCTTGATTTGATGTTGAATAGGATAAAACTTGATTAAACAGTGATTAGAAGGTGATTTGGGTGTTGGAGGCCATTGTTAGGGTTAAAGAGAGGTAAGTGGCGGCTGGAAAATGACAAAGAAAAGGTTTCTCAAACCCTAATCATCCCTTGTATAGCTCAATTCCTGAAATCCCCAATGGGCCTAACTGCTAATTACCCTATTAAGCCCATTTAAGCTTTTTTTCACCTTCCAAACCTTAATTCATCCATATCTCCCAAACGGTAAGTCCGTTTGATTAATGTGACCACTCTACGGAAAGGTAAACCAACATCCGGATCTAATAGAAGAGGTTTTAGGTCAAAACTCCTTACCAATCAAAAGTTATAGGCGAAACAAGATTCGCCAGAGGTAAAACGGTAATTTACAAATCGGGAAAAATCGTGAACATGGAAAATGACCCCAATAGTCGTTCCCCAAAGTTACACGACTATACGACCTCATATGAAAAAGAAATAAATATTCTACAATCCTTCGATACGTAGAATGCGGGTCGTTACACACTCCCCCCTCTTTAAGAAATTTCGCCCTTGAAATTCCTTAACCAAAAACATACGAAGGTGTTCCGCATGCCTATCAGTCATTTACAAACAATCAACCATACACAATAAGCACAATAAGCCTACCCTAGCATGCAGTCTACTAACAAGGGAAGAAACTATCACCATTAAAATCTTACCAGGTAAAGAGTTCTGGATGCGATTCCCTTATGCTCTCCTCTGTTTCCTAAGTACAGTCACTCTCATTCTCGCCCTAGTGAACCTTGACCAGTTTCGCTGCCTTCCTTCGAAGTTGCTTCGTATCACTCTCGACAATACGGATCGGCTTTCGGTTCCCAACCGCCTCGGGCTCTACTTCGATGGCATCCAATTGGTCCGGTGAAATAGTCATATCGGGGTCGTGCACGAACTTCCTTAACTGGGAAACATGAAACACGTTATGAACTCCTGCCATCTTGTCAAGTAATTTAACTTTATATGCTAATTTCCCTACTTGTTTGAGAATTAGGAATGGACAAACAAATCTTGGTGCTAACTTGCCTCTCCTACCAAATCGAATTATGCTCTTTAACGGAGAAATATTGACAAACACCAAGTCGCCAATGGAAAATTTTAAATCTCTTCGCCTCTTGTCAGCATAACTCTTCTGCCTATCTTGGGCAGCCTTCATTCATTGTTGGATAACCTTGATCTTGTCTGAGGTTTCTCTTATCACATCTGGCTCAAACACAAATTTCTCACCGGTTTCTAACCAACATGATGGTGAGTTGCATGGTCTTCCGTATAAAGCTTCAAATGGAGCCATACCAATACTTGATTGATAACTATTATTATATGCAAACTCAACCAGATGCAAATGGTCATCCCATGATCCACCAAAATCAAATATACAAGCTCTCAAGAGATCTTCTAATATACGATTCACCCTCTTTGTCTGACCATCAGTTTGAGGATGATACGCGGTACTAAGATGTAATTTTGATCATAACACCGCTTGTAAGCTCTTCCAAAATCCACTAGTAAACAACGGATCTCGGTCGCTCACAATGCCTTTGGACGTTCCATGAAATCTCACTACCTACTTCATATATAGTTCCGCTAACTTAGCTGCCGTTCTATTCAACTTGACGGGTATAAACCTTGCACTCTTGGTCAATCGGTCCACAATCACCCAAATGCTATCATGGCTCGATCTAGTCCTTGGTAACCCATCAATGAAATCCATTGAGACTTGTTCCCATTTCCATTCTGGAATTTCCAATGGTTACAGCAAACCACTAGGCTTCTTTTGCTCAGCTTTAACTAGATGGTAATTCATACATTTGGATATAAACTTCCCAACGTCTCTCTTCATCCCTTCCCAGTAGTAGGTCTGCCTGATGTCTCAATACATTTTGTTACCACTGGGATGTATAGTTAGTTTTGAGTGATGACA
Organism: Allium sativum; assembly: GCA_030737875.1. Lineage (NCBI taxonomy): Eukaryota > Viridiplantae > Streptophyta > Magnoliopsida > Asparagales > Amaryllidaceae > Allium > Allium sativum. Next base: position 351,894,567 of record CM060926.1, read on the forward strand.
TTCTCCAAGCACTTCATCTCTCAATCCATTGACATTGGGTACAACTAGTCTCCCATTCTTTCTAAGCCATCTATCTCGATCATGCCCATACTTGTTCATCTCCTCGTCGATTCCCATTTCTAACTTGGAGATGATTTCTAATAGACTAGGATCGTCCCTCTGACTGGAACCAATCCGCTCAATCAAAGTGGGTCTGACCTTCAAACTTGCTAGCATTTCTGGATCCAATTCGCACTTTGGTCTGAAATCATACTCTGCGATATACTCCAGTTGCTTCCATTCAAGAAACATAGCCCCTAAACTGGCATGTCTCCTACTCAATGAACCAGCTACTGCATTGCCCTTTCCTGGTGTATATGCGATATCGAAATCATAGGAAGCCAAGAATTCTTACTATCTCTGCTGACGAAGATTTAAATCCTTCTGAGAGAAAAGATATTTTAATGATTTATGATCAGTAATCAATTCGAATCTTTCACCCAAGAGATAATGTCTCCACATCTTCAACGCGAACACGATCACTGCCAATTCCAAATCATGGGTAGGATATCTTTTCTCATGCGGTTTCAGTTGTCGACTAGCATAAGCTACAACCCTACCTCCTTGCATCAGTACAACACCTAGTCCGGTACCACAGGCATCCGTGTATACCGTCATCTCTTCATCCCCCTTGGAAATAACTAACACTGGTGCACACGTGAACTTTTCCTTTAGACTCTTAAATGCATTCTCGCACCTTTCGTCCCAGGCGAAAGCTTGATTCTTCTTGGTCAACTGAGTTAACGGTACCACTATCTTGGAGAAGTCTTGGATAAACTTACGATAATATCCAGCTAATCCCAAGAAACTTCTTACGTCTGTTGCATTCCTGGGTGTAGACCAATCTTATACCGTAGCCACCTTTGCAGGATCCACGGCAATACCATTCTCTGAAACAAAATGGCCCAAGAACCTCACTTCCCTCCTCCAGAAGTGACACTTAGAAAACTTCGCTTTCAATTGGTGCTTCCTCAACACCTCCATCACTATCCTCAAATGTTCCTTGTATTCTTCCTCTGTCCTCGAGTAAACCAAGATATCGTCGACGAACACAAGAACAAACTTATTCAATTGATCCCTAAATACCCTATTCATAAGATCCACAAAATATACTAGTACATTGGTCAACCGAATGGCATGACCAACCACTCATAGAATCCGGACGGCGTCCGAAATGCCGTTTTAGGAATACTATCAACTGCTACTCGGAGCTGATGAAATCCTATCGCGAGGTACAATTCGGAGAACACTCTTGCTCCTTCCAGTTGATCAAACAAATCATCTATCCGTGGAAGTGGATACTTATTCTTCCTAGTCACCTTATTCAACTCGCGATAGTCCACACATAAATGAAAGGAACCATCTACCTTGGTAGCAAATACAACTGGTGCTCCCCACTCAGAAACACTTCTTCTGATAAATCCCTTCTTCAAAAGATTGCTTACTTGCACCCCGAGCTCTCGCTGCTCCCTTGGTGCCATACGACGAAGTGGAATCACTATAGCTCTGGCATCTTTCACTAAATCAATACGGAACTCAATCTCTCGATGTGGTGGAAGTCTGGTCACTTCCTCGAAGATATCCGGATACTGGCCAGCAATGGGAACCTCGGATAACTCGTCATACGGGATGTCGAGGGAATTCAGAAAACTAGCCATCACCTCGTCATTAGGTAGGCCACTAAACACTACCCTCCATCCATCATCCGCCCTAATAGTCACCAAAAATCCCTCACAGTCTACCACCACCACATACCTTTAGAGCCAATCGACTCCCAAAATAATGCCAAACCCAATAAATCCCAAAACAAAGCAATCACAAGCAAACATACATCCATGACTTGATAAAACTACATTACGACAAATCATACTAAGGCTAGTCGAACCACCAATCGGGTTCATCACCGCTAAAGGTCTATCGACTATCTCGGGTTCCAATCCCAACCTATCTACCAGGTCACTAGATGTGAAGGAACGGGAAGCCCCAGTATCAAACAATACTCAAATTGGAACATCATAAACATAAAGCATACCTTGAATAACGACATTCTTTCCTTTCTCCGCCGCAGTCAGGGTATTCGACGAAGAAGGAACAACATTAATAGCATATGCTTTCACAATCTGCTTCTCTTTGGGGGGGGGGGGTTGCAGACATTTATCCTTGATATGTCCCACTTGGTCGCAGTTGAAGCACTTCTTGTCCGTTGGCTTTGCTCGGTATTCTTTAGCATAGTGGCCCTTCTTGGCACAACTAAAGCACTCAACATATTTCTTATCTTTCTTTTTCTGACCATCCTTGGTCTGACTCTGGTTCCTTTTATTCTGAGAATTATTCTTGCCTCCACCGCTTGCCAATGACTTTGGCCCCTCTGTAGATGCAACAATGACTTCAGCCTTGGGCTTAGGATAAAGGCTCTCTGATCTCAGTGCTTTCCCAACAATCGATTCAAAAGTCTCATAAATATGGTTTATAAGCCTTTCCCCCAAGTACTGATCTAACCCTGTTATGAACTTCTCATTCTTCTTCGTAGGGGCGTCAATAAGGGATAATCCATACTTCGATAAAGTATCGAACTCAGCAATATATTCCCAGACTGCCCTACCATTCTGTTTAAGCTCCAAGAACTTCCTAAACAATTCTTATTTCTGAGTAGCTGGGATAAACTTATCACTGAATCGGGCCTTGAACTGATCCCAGGTAACTTGATCCTCAGGGATAGCTGCCTTAATAGCATTCCACCAATTCATAGCCCATCCTTGCAGCTGACGGGATGCTAGCTTCCTCTTCATCGCGTCCTCGATTCCCAGATCCTCGAAGATATGCTCACAACTATCAAGCCAATCTTGAACTTCTGTAGTTGATTCCGTTCCGTGGAACGGCTTCCCACCAAAACTAGTGTAATCCTTACAGAGCTTGGTGAAATCGGTCCTAGGCGCCTGCACCACTGCACCGCCACCATTTGCAGCATTAGGAGCTGCCCTATGAACATCCCTAAGCATCTCTCTCATGAAGCCAGTGAACATCGTCCTCATATCAGGAGCATTCCTATTATTGGCCCCTAAACCACTACCACTCGTATATTGGCTCATCATTCAATCTGTAAAGACAAAACGATTAACCATCTCTTCAGTGGTGCCAGTGCAGTGCGAATCCATACTTAAATATACTAATAGTATGTATATAGCTTTTGAAAACCAAAATATCACAAATATGCGCTCTCATATACGTACTATCTCCCCCTGGTGTCTTACCCTAGGTTAACTACGCAAATTCGAGCTCTGATACCAAGTGTGATGGCCCGCCCCGCATCAGCCGACATTTCCAATGAAAGTGCGTTGTGCCAATGCCCGACTAGCATGGGACGGTCGCAAAAGAAAGGAAAGGAAAGGAAAGGAATTTGAACTAACAAGGAACCTATAGAATGTCTCACAGCGCATGGGATAAAATATAAAAATAACATAACTTTGACATAAAACAGGCGAGACAGTGCATAAGCTAAAAACTAAACCATCATAGCAGCGGAAATTCAAAATATAGCTTATCATCCAAGCCAACATTATTACAACTTTGGAATATCGTCTCTAAAGCAAAAAGAAAGAGGTACACTACTAATGCCTAAAGTAGTGACCAACAACAACACAGGGAGATTATATATATATATATCATATGTGGAAGCCTCTTGCTCGTCTCCTGTACAGTTACTCGTGCATAATCACTTGACCAGTCTCTAGTCTGCCCGTTTAAGAGCACCCAGAGTAATAAGAAGAGACATAAAACTCTGGGTCAGACAAAATTCTGGTACGAGCGATAAGAAGCAAAACAGAACAATAACAGGTATAACTAACAACACCTGAACCTGGAATTGCAACCAAAGAGTTAGCACAACAAGATGTACAATACTCTAAGGTGACACTAACATATGGTGTAAAGATACGGGGGAGAGGTGTGCATGTCAAGGGATGTCAAACAATCAAGCATAACAACCATCCTCACATCTCTCATTCAGTGCATAAAGCATGTGATATCCACCGCTATGACCACCCAAAACCTTTGCTATGATCACTCTGCCCCCATGGAGTCATGATGACTGCACTGCACTGATCCATAGCCACAAGTCCTTTGCTATGTCCACTTTTCCCTATGAAGTCATGACGACTCCACCGCACTGGCTTATAGCCACGCTACGATCACTCTGCCCTAAGGAGTAATGACTACCCCACTGCACTGATACGTTGCCTAACATTCGTCTCGTGGTGGTGAATCAAAGTTATGGAGGTCGATAACTCCTTAGCACACGTCCCACAACAAAATCCTATCAAGAAGTTAACTCGTTGGTTCCCGTCTGGATCCTAAGTCACAACTTCTAATTTGGACTACCTTTACATCTCAGGTTTTGGTCTTCATCCCGCTTCGTGACTCCTCTATCCGGTTCGCTGTCCATGCTCGAAGACCGGCTCGTGGTGATTCCTCCAACTCATCGGTTCACAATGGTTCACTGTTCTCTGTTCGTGGTTCGCTATCCCTAGGGGTTGCCCCCTAGGGTTCGCCCACTTCCTAGGGGTCGGGTCGTGAGTGTGCTTCACATTCTTAGGGGTCGGTTCGTGAGGTTACTTCGCCATCCTAGGAGTTGGGTCATGAGGATACTTCAACATCCTAGGAGTAGGGTCAGGAGGGTGCTACACGATCCTAGAGGCATTTGAGGGTGTTGCACGATCCTAGGGGTCGGTTCGTGAGGGTGCTGCACGATCCTAGGGGTCGGGTCATGAGGGACAAGTGCTTCACAAACGGGACTCTGCATTATTTCCTGCAACTTTTTCAGCGAGCTGTTTACCCCGTATGACGGCGTTTTCGACCAATCTAACAATTATAGGCAACCACAAAACATTCCAGACAGCCATAGCAACATGTAGCATCAACCATAAACACCCAAACAACAACTTAACATGTCAACTATGGATCAAACATACCCAAAACCCATGTTTTCCCCTTAATTATGCTTAATCAAATCTGACATCTGGATTAGCAAAATATGTCCAAATTAACCCAAATTTCTAATAGAGGCATAAAATAATATTTTGGAATTTCTAAATATTTTTCCAAATTTTTAACATGCATAATTTCGTTAATTAACACTAATCACCCCTATTTGGCCGTAATTAGTGCAAAAAAATGCAATCACTAATCTTAGCCACAAATTACTTATAGATCTGAAAGTATCTCTGGTATGGGTCGAATCTCTATGTGTTCCAATAGCTCTACCCAATTTCTATTCTAACCCGCCTTGATTTGATGTAGATTAGGCTAAAACTTGATTAAACGGTGATTAGAAGGTGATTTGGGTGTTGGAGGCCATTGTTAGGGTTGAAGAGAGGTAAGTGGCAGCTGGAAAATGACAAAGAAAAGGTTTCTCTAACCCTAATCAGCCCTTATATAGCTCAAATCCCAAAATCCCCAATGGGCCTAGCTGTTAATTACCCTATTAAGCCCGTTTAAGCTGTTTTTCACCTTTCAAACCTTAATTCAGCCATATCTCCCAAACGGTAAGTCCATTTGATTACTGTGACCACTCTACGGAAAGGCAAACCATCATCCGAGTCTAATGGAAGTAGTTTTAGGTCAAAACTCCTTACCAATCAAAAGTTATAGGCGAAAAAGAATTTTTAGAGGCAAAACAGTCATTTAAAAATTGGCAAAAATCGTGAACATGGAAGATGACCCCAATAGTCGTTTCCCAAAGTTACACGACCATACAACTCATATGAAAAAGAAATAAATATTCTACGATTCTTCGATACGTAGAATGCGGGTCGTTACACGGGTGCTAAAAATTGTTGATTTAGCGGGTGCAGCGGAAAATAATGGGGGTTAAAGTGAAACTACTGTTCATCGGCACTAAATAAAAATAGCGTAGCGGTTGAAAGGTGCTACGGGCTATAGCGGTGATTTTGCAGGGCTTTAGCAGAGCATTAACTACATAGATGCAACATAACAAATTTGACAGGGATAAGAAATTAACCTTGGAATTCTACTATTTGCTTTGAAGAAAAGGATGGTAGGATAAATATATAAATAGGCCGATAGTAGGTTGGACACAGTTTTCTTAGGAACTGATGTTAGTGGAGTTGTGGGATAAATCAGAACATAGTGGACAAATTTAATATTACATAAATGGTAGAGGAATTTAAGAAAGGCATTAACAAATTGGAAATATTAACAAGTTGGTGATAATAACATTCCAGTTTTACCAAAAAAGAAGTTAATATAATTAAAGGTAGGAAATTTTGTATGAGTATTTGATTGTCTTTATAGAAAGAAATAATGCAATTATTTCGGGAACTGATGGTAATGGGTAGTGGGATTGGTGTTAATGCAGACGAGGGACCAGGTTGAAATAAATGGAAGAATTAGGGAAATAGGTGTCAAAGTTTAAACCGTCCGGTGTCTATTCTAACTTAACATTTGAGCCGCTTTTTGTCTCTGCTACCAACACCCATGCTTTTTGTTATATAGATGTTTGCAATTTCAGTTTATAGTTTTTATTCTTCAGATCATTATGTCTTAAGATAAATAAATAGTATAATATTCAGTTCAAATTTTAGATTGTCAATGATATTAAAATTTTGCCTATAAATAAATGCAAACATACGGTCACTTTGAGAAAGAATATGATTGTTTTGGTACACAGCTATTAGTGAAATTGAATTAAGGTATTTATTATTTTAAATTTGAATTCAAATTGATAAATTTATGATAATTAAAGGTAAACATAATTACCACTGACATCATAATCAAAGAAAAACATAATTATAATTATATTACTATAAATGTGTTAATTAAAAGAAAACATATGAGTGTATATATAAATATTCCTAAAAAGTATATTTTGATTCAATTAATTTTTTTGAAATTATGGAATAACTTAACTTAAATTTATGTTTTTGTTATTGAACGTAGAAGACATACATGATCACTCTTGTAATTTCATGATTCAAGCACATGATACTATAACAATCCATATTTTTAGTCAATTTGAAATTTGATTTTCAATTGATTTTAATGGATTTTTTGTATTTAAAATGATTTAATTTAAGAATTAACGACTTAAAAATTATTTTTAAATAAAGTGTAACGTCCCAGAATTTGAGCGATTTATTTATTTAATTATTTTAATATATTAGTTTGATAATATAAATGGCAGAAATTAAATATATTTGATTATATAATTAATATAAATAATGGAATAATAAATTTAATTTCTGAAATAGTCGGAAATAGTTGAATTGACCATATTGTGAGAATTGGATAATTTAATAGGTTTAATTCAGTTTAGGATTGAGTTATAATAACGAATATATTTATTAAAACGACGTTGAAGGTATTAGTTATAATATAATTATTAAATGAGCCTGTAACGTCGTGGTAGTTCGTAATTTAACGTTTTGAACTTTAAACGAATATATAGGATTCGTTTTAAGTAGGATTTTTTCGGAAAGAAACGTTTAAATCTAATTGACTATATTTTTCTAATGGAAGTGAAAAATCGAGATTTTGTCTTATAGATTATAAGTTATGTCCAAATCAAATTTTCGAATAGTCGCTATGGAATCGTTTATAAGCCACAACGATTTATTTAATATGATTAAATACTGATTTCGAATTTGGATAAGATCTTTGAGACGTAGTTATAATTTAATTTTTAGAATTTTATTGTTATTTTTAATTTGGAAAATAAGAAACTTTTTATTTGGAGTGTTTTACACCTTATATCGACATTTCTGGAACTTCACAGAACAAATTATCTTGTTTATAATATTATATTTTTGGGATCGCGGCACATCGCTTGATATGATAATATTTTTATTTTTGTCTCTAGCAGTCCCTATATGAATCAAATTTAAAGTAGCGGATACCATTATTTTCCAACTTTAAACAAAAACATATGCCATAACATTAAGACTGTATTCATTTATGTGGCATCATACAGGCACTAAACATAAAGAAAAAGAGGTATTTGAATTCCTTTATCTCCAAGTTTCGTACAGACTCCATCCTTTTTCGAAACGTGAGCGTATATGTTTTCTTTTCTGAATCGACTTATGATATACAGTTTCCTTATGTGTTTTCTTTTCTTAGCAGACATATGGGTATAAAGTGCCCTATTTTCTATTACGTGGTGGCCACAGTTTTATACCTCTATAAATATACATGCTACTGCATCGTTTTCTTCTTCCATGGTTTAAAACCAAAGTTTTAATGGCTGCAAAAAATTAAAACAAATTAAAATCTTCCAATAAAATCTTGAAACCCATATGTTTAAAACGCTGACTCCTCTTCGTAAGTATACAACTTGCGTGCAGCTCGGGGGTGATCGAGCTATACTTCGTTGGGTGAACGAGAAGAATGTGAGCCAAGAAGAGATTAAGCTGCCGAATGCAGCACGAAGGCAGACCATCGACCTGATCATGTTAGGGTTCGGTGAAGAGCAAGTGCGAAGGAAAGACATGGGAATGGAGTGTAATTCTGAAGTATGGGTATTGTATGGAAGGGGAGCTCGCTGAGAGGAGATGGGGTGGAAGGGAACGGTGAAGTTGGCAGGCAGTTTTATGCGTGGAGTGGAGAGCATAAGGCTGTAGAAGTTTGCTGGAATGGTGAAAATATAAGGAGGAGGTAGCGGCAATTGATGGGGAAGTCACAAAATGGTGTACCGATTAGGAATTGCGTAAAGTGAGTGGTTTAGGGAAGCTCCAGTTTAGGTACAGTAACATGGGTACTTTTGGGCGAGAGGATGGTTGAACGAAAGTACTAAGGGTAGTAGGTGCATGGATAAAAAGAAAAAAAAAAGAATAAAAGGAAAAGATGAGAAGAATGAGCAACTGGGGAGCTAGGCACGAACGTGATGTGAGCTTGATTAAAATGAGAATATGTTTGCTTGCATGGGAAGAGAGAACAACTATAGTGGAATTTTTTTTTATAGAGGAGCAGGATGGCTATATTTTCTAGGGAAGAAGATGACCCTGTTTAAAGGTGCGGTCGGGTGGAAAAATAAACGTTGGGCCAAAGTATAAGCCCAATGAAAATAAAAATGAAAAAATCCCAAAACGAAATCAAAGTCAACTATGGGAAGAATATTACTATAGCTTGCATTTTATATTGGGAGGAAGGGGATGGATGATACTGTGTGAAAGGAGGACAGGGGAATGTGCAACAGAATCAGTGAATTCGGTCCTAGTTGCGTATTTTGCTTTCAGAGGGGGAAGGGTACTTAATAGGCCATTAATGTTAATCGCGGATTAGAGAGATAAGGAGGTAATTGGTTTTAATGACCGAATTAAGGAATTTTATTTATTATAATATATGTTAAACTTGTAACTGTGATAACTTGTTCATATGGTAATAGAAGTACGCGAAAGCGGTCACGTTAAGATGGTAGCAACGAGAACTACGTTATGGAAATGATGGGAATAAGAATCGAACTACTATAGTTTCATGATAAAATCAAATGCCCGTTTGGTTTTAAAACGAATATAAGAGCAGAGTCGTCAACTGCGAACCAAGGTGAGTAACTCACTAACTCTATCCGTTTTATAATTTTATAAACATTATTTAACATTGATAAAAATGATTGAATGCTGTGTGTGATGGGTGTTTGGATGATTGCTTATTAATTGGTTGAAATAATATATACAGTTATATATATATATAAAGTTGATTGAATACTGATTCTATTTATTATAATATCTCATATCGATATGAAATTAGTTTTATTTATGTTGATTAACATATCTGGATGCAGAGAAAATAGGTCGGAAGAATCCAACTGGATTCCTCAATAATTGTATTGTTGTTTTTCATATATTATATTATATGATGTGACAAATAATCTTGTGTTGGTTATTGTGTGTATGGGATGTTTAAATTACATTGACCTTGAAATAATCAGTATTTAAATGCCGTAAATTTTATTTGAAAAGAATTCATCATTCAAAAAGGGAAAAATCTATTTTTAAATAGAAATTGAATTTCAAATAAAATAGAATATAATAACTTGTTTTAATTATATTAAAATTGGTAGTTCAATTTATAAACGTTGTTTTAGAAATAAAGTGGAATAATTATTATTAAATAGTTTGAAAATATAGGGATGAATTGAGGAAGGGAATTGGGAAATCATTTAAAAGGGGAACAATGAAATTATTTTGATGTTTGAAATGTAAATTGGATTGAAATAAATCCATTAGGATTTATAATTAGAATTCGACTATGTCGATTATTATAAAAATAATTTATTCTTACAAATTATATATAATGAAATTCAAAATTTGACGAGATAATTAATACTTAGATTTATTATCGAACATGTAATCGAGATTAAGTTATAACCAATAAAATGAACTTATGAAATGAAATGTGAAGTATGGATTTATATATAAAAAGATAAATGGAATTTTAAAACGAAATGGTATTTATTATTTAAATCACGATTTGATTTAATAAAATGAGTATGTATTTCTATAAAGAAACAATATTCACATTTTAAAATGAATATTGATTTAGAAACAAACATTTGCAAATCAGAATGATGATTAAAAGGAAATTGGTAAATGCTGGAAGTGATAAATTCCAAAGTGAGATTTAGAAATTCGGGTTGACCTGAAACGGTGCGTTTATTGCAAGGTTCGAAACATTAATCGAATAAAGATTATTCATAAGAGAGTTATAAGTTGAAATTTGATTATATCAAATCCAGGAAAGTAATATTTACTTTATGTTTTTTAATTAATTAATTAATTAAATAATTAATTATTATTTATTTATTCGAAGTGTAAAGAATCAAAGTTATATTTTAAAGTCGAACATTTTGGAAACAAGGATTATAATGCTATTGTTATAATCGATATTTTCCATAAAAGAAATGGATTCGTGAATTGAATTCTAGAGTCACATAAGAAATGACTTGATTAGAAGTCAAGAAATGGAATTAAGGAAATTAGAAACTGACTGAAGATTAGTTATGTTGAATGGTTTTTCTTAAGTGTCGATCTGATGTTGGTTTCAGCCATCGAGGTTGATACTAAGGGAGTTGTTCTCTTACTAGTTTATAGTTAGGGACTAATGGATGTGGGAGGTTAGTGATGTGCGGATAAGGTATGGAAATGTTTTCCGACATTAATAAGAAATATTTTTTGCAAAGTAGAAAATAAATAGTTTAAATAGATGGGAATGTTTTCCAAGAATCGTGAGAGACTAAACGAGTTTGAGAAATATTTAGTTAAAGATACTGAACGCGAAATTGGGAAACGAATGAATTATTGATAAATAAATTTGGAGGGCTCAATGTTGATTGATGATTGATCGATAAGATTTTCATTTGGAAATAGGATCGTTGTTTGTATAGATGTTTTCCTTTGAAAGTACATAACCGACTATCAAATTTTTTGACCATTTACGTTGTCAATACGGAGAGATCGGGATCATATTATTTTCTGAAAACCACTCCGTATGGGCATTAACGTTGTGAATTAAATATGATGAAGAAAAGTGAAGACGGAGTGTATGCAAGGGCTGTTCTGGCAATCCTAGGTAGAAATTGCCTAAGATGGATTTACAGAATGGTGCCTTCGGTTTGTCTAGTCTCGAGAAAACGTGTTTGGACAAATGTATAACAGTATATCTAATAAATCATGTAAGTTAATATCTTCAAACGTATTTACGTTGGTGGCGGAGGAATTTGTTTCTCTTTAGCTTTACACCCATAGTATTTTTAGAGAAATCAACTTGTGATTTAGTGGGTATGACGATGTGGCATTCAAAGTAAATAAAGGTGTGATCTTTTAAAAGATACGTTATAACCCCAAGCTTCATCAACCAGGAAATGACAAAAATCGGGCAGGAAGCATGGCTAAGTGGGTCGCACCTAATTAGGGTATATTTTCACCATCGAGAGAATATTCATATTTGTTACTTCGTTCGCTTTTGTATCTCCTAGGAACTATTATGTTGGTATACCAACCGTAATGTGGCAATATGTTCAGAACATTCAAGCGAAATGAATGGTCGGTCATGTGTGGCCGAGTTGCAAGATGTTCTTGTTGAACTTCAGTGTATCTCCTCTAGAGTACACTGATCAGAAGGTGGTTCCATACCTTGTCATACTTTGAAATCCATTCCCCAATAAGAGCCCGTTGTTTTTGATTGTATATTATGTATATGTGAAGCGTGAGATGCAAGCGTTCTACCAGATTGTTAATTACTTTTATTAGACACTATTATAATACCAGAATGATATTGTTTTAAAAGAATGTTTTGGGTTATCATAAGGTAAAAACCATCTGTGTTTATGTGTGAATCAGTCTTACGATTATCATTTCTTTTAAAAGGAGTTTAAAATTTAAACCATGTAATTGGAGTTTACTTACACCAATCCCATGACTGACCTAGAGTTTATTTTGTTTTGTTTCCCTAAACTCTTGGGTGCCCAAATTTGTACAGGCAGTTAAGTAGTTGGGATTTTACAGATATACTTGGAGGAGTTTGGAGCAGGAGGCTTCAATGTTAGATATATATAGAGTCTATTTCCCCTATGATATATATATGATGAACTCTGATGATGTATGTAAGTATAAATACAGTTTTGAATTTCCATGTTATGTTATATAATATATTTTATTCGTTCCACTGTAAGATTCGTGTTTGTTCTGTTGTGCTCTTCATCTTCTTATATTCTAACTTTCTTTCTTTCTATTTCTCACCCTCTAACTTCTTTCTATTAATGATATGGTATTTTCGATATTTGAATCGTCAACATGGTGTGTTGTGTTGATTTTCAAGGTCGAAAATCCATGTTCGTTACAGCGGTATCAGAGCGAGGTTTAGTTATTACCTTGGCTCTATGGCGTGACTCAATAGAGATGTGGTTAGTAATATCCTAAATTGGTTTTGAGTGTGTGTGTGTGTGTGTATATATATATATATATATGAGTGTGTACTTGTCAATTGATATAAAAGTGTTTTATATTGTGTTGATTGGTTTAACGAGTGGTTTAAACATTCTAGTCGATATGGTAGTGCACGTTATATCGAAAAGTTTTTCTAAACTCTTTAACTGAGCAATTCGACATAGTATTGTTTTGAAAGAGGGTAAATAAAATAAGTCTACCCGAATTATATTTTTATATAAAAGAATAGTTTATATTGGAAGTATTATAATATATTTGATTTTTTATTATAATCAAATAGGATTATAATCATGGTTAAATATATAACCAATCAGACTTCATCAGTGTAGTATAAAATCAGAAGAATTAAATCTGGATTTAAACCAGAATTGGACATTTAAAATTCTGAAATTTGGAAAAGTGTGTTGATGGAACTTTTGAATTGAAAATATGGAAATTTTAAGATCCTGGGTAAATTCGAAATGTTTTCCAAACATTTGTGAAGGATATTTTGAAGTAATTTCAAAATGGAAATGTTTGAAAATAAGTTTTGAAAATAATATAGTATTGAACCCACTTTGATAGCTTGAAAGTAATTATGGTGATGACGGCCACATCATTAGTGTTCATTTTCGGGTTTCTAAGTAATGGATTACTACCAACGATTTTGTTTTGAATTTTTTGAAGAAATAAGTTGTTCAAAAATTCAAATGTTTTGAATTGCTGTTATTATATGTGATTATATATGATTTCAAACTGATTTGAAATAGAAACCTAGGAAATAGAATTCTGAAATTTATATTTAACTTAAAGTTAAATGGATTAAAATGTTAAAGTCCATGCATAAATTAGAATTTAACTTAAACTAAGTTAAATAAAATTGAATTAGATTAGAGATGATCCAGAATGGAATCAGATTGTTAAATAGGAATTTGGAATTGAGATTGGAACTGATGTTTGAAATAGAATTTGGCTTGGATATTAGTAAATGATTTGGGTTAAGGATAAATTGATTGGAAATCAATTGGAAATGCATGGGTATATGCTGATTTGATAGTAAAAGAAAGAGATAGAGTTAATGCCCAACAAAAGGTGCAAGTTTATATTATATTGAGTTTGAGATTTTTATAAGCCTGTTTGTTAAGCTTTTTGGCTGTTTGATTTTCTTTTGGATTGGAAAAGGCTTAGAGAGGCAAGTTGTAGTTGTATCGATTGAGCCGTGCAAAGGAGACACTGGCGAATATTTTCGAAAATGTAAGGTGTTAGAAAATTTTCAGAATTTTTGGAAGTTTTCATTAGTAAGAAATAAATTGGTATTTTAATTGGAAAAGATTGCTTCAGATGAAATCGAAGCCAATAAGTATAACATAAGGGTTTTAACCCAGTTATAATGGAATTTAGAGCATTTTTCCTACCTTAGTAATTTCGGGGACGAAATTCTTTTAAGTGGAAGGAATGTGACGTCCCGGAATTTGAGCGATTTAATAATTAATATATTTAATTATTTTCATATATTAGTTTGATAATATAAATGGTTGAATTTAAATATATTTGATTACTTAATTAATATAAATAATGGAATAATAATTTTAATTTTCGAAATAGTCGCAAATATTTGAATTGACAATATTGTGAGAATTGGATAATTTAATAGATTTAATTCTGTTTATAATTGAATTATAATAATGAATATATTTATTAAAATGACGTTGAAGGTATTAATTATAATATAATTAGTAACGTCGCGATAGTTCGTAATTTAACCTTTTGAACTTTAAATGAATATATAAGATTCGTTTTAAGTCGTATTTTTTCAAAACAAGAAACCTTTAAATCTAATTGACTATATTTTTACAATGGAAGTGAAAAATCGAGATTTCGTTTTATAGATTGTAAGTTATGTCCAAATTAAATATTCGAATAGTTGCTATGGAATCGTTTATAAGCCATAATGATTTATTTAATATAATTAAATATTGATTTTGAATTTGGACAAGTTGTTTGAGACATATTTATAAATTAATTTTTAGAATTTTATTGTAGTTTTTAATTTGGAAAAAAGAAACTTTTTATTTGGAGTGTTTTACACTCTATATCGGAATTTCTAGAACTTCGCCAAATAAATTATCTTGTCTATATTATTATATGTTTGGGATCTATGGAATTTTTTGTATTTTTGTCTATAGCAGTCCCTATATGAATCAAATTTAAAGTAGCGGATACCTTTATTTTACAACTTTAAACACAAACATATGCCATAATAGTATGACTGTATTCATTTATGTGGCATCATGCAGGCACTAAACATAAAGAAAAAAGAGATATTTGATTTCCTTCATCTCCAAGTTTCATACAGCCTCCATCCTTTTCGAAACGTGAGCGTATGTGTTTTCTTTTCTTAACCGACCTATGGTATACATTATCCTTATGTGGTTTCTTGTCTTAACAGACCTATGGGTATACAGTGCACTATTTTCTATTACATGGTGGCTACGGTTTTATACCTCGATAAATATACATGTTGCTCCATCGTTTTCTTCTTCCATATTTTGAAACTGAAGTTTTAATGGCTACGAAAAATTAAAACTAATTAAAATCTTGACACCCATTTGTTTAAAACCCCTACTCCTCTTCGTAAGTATACAACTTGCGTGCAGCTCGAGGGCGATCGAGCACTACTTCGTTGGGTCAATGAGAAGCGTTAGAGGCAACAAGAGATCAAGCTGCCGAATGCAACATGAAGGCAGACCATCGAGCTGAGCATGCCAAGGTTCGGAAAAGAGCAAGTGCAGAGGAAGAACGCGGGAATGGCATGTGAATCTGAAGTATGGGTATTGTGTGGAAGGGGAGCTCACTGAGAGGAGATGGGGTGGAAGGGAGCGATGACGTTGGAAGGCAGTTTTGTGCGTGGAGGGGAGAGCATAGGGCAGTAGAAGTGTAACAAGCCGGATTTTCAGAACCAATTCAAAATTTTTATTTTAGCAATTTTAATGAATTTTGAATATTTAAAATGAATTATTTTAAATAATAACGACTAAAAATTTATTTAAATTGAAGTTAGAATGAATAAATTTATTTTAATTATAAAATGAGCCCGAAATGGCATGACAGTTTAAAAAATCGATTTCAAATTTCAAATGAATGTATAGGATTTAAAATAAACTGGATTTCAATAAACCAGAAATAGTTGAATCTGTTTAACTATATCTTTCTAACAAATGTGAAAAATCCAGATTTCATGGAAATTGACTATACGGGCCTTGATAAAATTTGAAATTATGTCCAAATCAAATTTGGAAAAGGTCGTTGTAAGTGCAGTTCGATGACCATTTATGGAAATTGACTATACGGGCCTTGATAAAATTATTAAAAATATTAATAATTTGTGTAAAATCATAATAAATGATTTGAAAAGAATTTGGATGAAAAATTCCACGTTTGTACAGATAAAAATATTTTTATCAAAACGAACTAGTTATGAACTAGAATTATAATCCAATATATTTAAATAAATAAATTGGATTTGAAATGGTTTTAGAAATAACCATAATTTCCAATATATGAATTGTAATAGATTTGAATTGAAATTATCTTCGAAATATTTTGATATTGGATTCCGTGATTATGCAGATATTATGGAGGAATTTGGAGGATATATATATATCGTTATTCTTAATACGATATTTGTTGATTTTAGAATTTGATATTGAATATTAGCCGATATAATTTCTATTCAGAGCCCTGTATTTAATATTAAATTGGATTTCGGGTTTATCGTGAATGGCGTCTTTATTAACACTGTTCTTAAACCCATTTGAGGAAAGAATAAATCTTTTAATTAACATTTAGTGAAGTTTTCCAATTAATTAAGATTTAATTGGAATTAAATAAAAGAATTGGATTTTGGGTTCGTCGTGGATGGTGTCTTAAGTAACACTGTTCTTAAGCCCCGTGTGAAAAGAATAAATCTTTTAATTAAGATTATTAGTGTTTCCAGTTAATTAACATTTAATTGGAATAAAATGGAACGTGAATTGGGTTTATTGTGAACTTTGTTTTAACGACATTCGTTCTTTAACCCGATTTACAATGAAATGTGATTTGGAATATATAAATATTTTTATTTAGATTTAAAGGAAATTTTCCAAAGTAAATTTTTCCAATTTAATACAATAAATTGGAATGGAATGGAATTCGATTTGATAATAATCGAAGTGAACTTCTGTGGAGGAAGATTGGTAATACATATGGAATTTGAAAGGCTTGGTCAATTTTCCATTTATATTATTAGTCGGATATGGAAATTGATATCGATTATATATATATATATATATATATCGATCTGTTTTCCGTGAAGATTCCATAAATAATGGAATGTGATTTTGGGCTTATCGTGAACTGTGTTTTAAATGACATTAGTTCTTTAACCCAGTTACAGACAGGATTACATGTCTAACATTGTATTTCGAACTGTATGGTTGATCTCTGCTAAATATATATCTGTTTTGGAGTAGCACTAGTTTTACTCCAAGCGATAATTAACTTTAATTAGATTTGTACAAGAAATGGTAATTAAATTTACAGATAACGCCGTGGTGTTAGATATGGAGTATTACCAGTTTTGCTTCATGGGATGAATAGGTTGGGATTGGGAAATAAATGAAATGATTACTTCGGTAAGGTGCGCTAATCCCGACTAGTTTGGATAAACCTTAATTTGGTTTGAACTGATATCCAAAGGAAGATTAAAGAATAAATTTAAAGAATTTATCTTTGACAAAATTAATGGGAAACTTTCCCTACTGATGTGAATATTTAAATAAAAGAATATTCTGAATTGGAATGAGGCGTATGTTGTGTTTTTATAACAATTGTTTATAAAATACGCGAGTTATTTGGAAAGACCGGCTTTATACCCATTCTAAATAACTGATTAGGCGATAACTCGACGATGGTTGAAGACCGGAGGTCTTCACATCATTTTGATGATTACTGATGTCTTGATTGGGCGGTACACCCAAGACAAGGTAATAAGTGGTGGTCGTCCAGATGTACTTGGAGATCGACTGGATATGCGAGGACCTCTCTCCTGTATTGGACATATGGGACGAGGAATAAGGTGCCTCTGGTTTCGTTTAGACCTAAAACGAACTATTAAATGGATGTGTATCTGACATTGGATTTTATTCTATGTTGATTGATCTCTATTAAATATATATTTGTTTGGTGGCGGAGAATTTATTCTCTTGCTTAACACCCAAAGGTTATATCGATAGACATCAGTTGCATGGCGTGAATTGTCAGTGTGGCATTCTGAGATACAAATGATCAAGGCTTCTGTTGAAAAGCTGAGTCTTATGTTTGATGATCAAAGCATGACCTTAGAAGGCATAACTTTGTGTATAGAGTTAATTCGTGAGCCTCTCACCTCGGTATAAGTCAAAAACGGGATAAGGGACCCAAGGAGGACATGACGTTTCTTTCTAGCTATGGGTGATGTCATGGTATGGAGCCTAGACATTTATTATATTTTTACCTATGTGGATGAATGATTTGCGAGGCGCCTCGGGTATATCGGTTACTACGGAGCCGATGGATATGTCCTATAAGATTGGGAAATGTGTGTTCAGGAATAACTAATCCTCAAACGTAAGGGAAGACCGGCCTTGGAGGATCCAAGGGTTCACTGTGGGGAACCCTGAGGCATTCGCTAGAGTGTCTCGAAGCCGGCAAGGAGTACATCCCTTGCCTCGACTCATGACGGAAATCCAATTTCCAATACGTGACATTTCGGTTTTGACTGTTGAGCCTAGTATGGCGACATGATATGTGGTACCCATGCCATCTATGATTGATACATTTATATTTGAAGTTGTTTTTGACACTATACACTTATAATAGTATCAAATGATTTGTTTTAAACATACCAAGCATTTTTGGCTATTATAAGGGAAAACTCTATCCTTTGGCTTGCGTTTCATTGTGTGATGGGACCTGAGTCTTATAATAGCTTCATTTTTCAAAAAACATTGCGCTGTTTGTTTTATGCATTGGTATTCTTGGGAGGAAACCCATTCCATGTTATACGGCGTGGTCCCTAGATTTACTTTATTTTTAAAGTAAAGATTTAATAACTGTTTTAGTTCTCACACCAGTCCCATGACTGACCTGGAGTTTATTGTTTTAACCTAAACTCTGGGTGCCCCTATTTTCCACATAGGCAGCTAGTACTTTTGGTTTTGCAAATGTTATATTCACATGATCCTGGATTTACAACTGGAACTATATTCGGAAAGCTCTGTATTCGTGTATTCTTTTCAGTTGTGTTATGTATTATTTTCCGCTGCTATGTATTTAAATGTAATTTAAATCTCTGATATTTGTTAGATGTATATGATTTATTCATACTCTGTTATATTTTTGTACTCTGATGTAATTGTTGTAATAAGCAATGAAATGTTCTTCTGTTTGTGTTCTGATTTGTCGTGTTCTCAACTCAATCCGGGCTTTCCTGTACGGGAAATTTGGATCGTTTCAATTGGTATCAGAGCTTTGGTTTACAGAGCTCGAGAACAAGATAGATTAGAACCGAACGAAAGAATTCATCAGAGATTGGATTAGTAATATCCAATGAGAATGACTCGTTAGAGATAGGGTTAGTAATACCCTAGAATGAGTCCGAGGAGTGTTATTTATAAAATAAAAATGAAAACAAAATTTTGTTCTGAAAATTTATATTATATTATACATATTTGAATATTTATTTTAGATTGATTTGGACAATCAAGCATATGGGGATTTTGAATATATTCGTAATTAACATGTATTCGAAGCCTCAAATATACTAGATAGATAAAAAATCACACCCCAGTCGCCCAGGGATGATTCTGATGATGTGGTCACATCATCAGCATCTGTGCTTGAGTTTCGAAGGTGGGATGTCTATATATTTCCAATTGACTGGTATGAGAACCAAAATTAGATAGGATTTATTTGTTGTGATTTGGCATCAAAAATGGATTTTTAGTATATGTAACAATTTATGTGTTTGAAACGATAACCAACTAATTGATTGCTAATTGTGTTGTTTGATTATTGGTTTGGTTAATTAAATTTTGAACCATTAGGCAAAATAAAAATTTAATGATTAAATTAAATTGAAATTTGATTGGAATTGCATGCATGTACATATATGTATGTGAACAGGTCATAACAAGGAAGCTAAAAAGAGGAATAAAATTGTATGCCCAAATAGGTACATATTTACTGTATTTCTTGGGTTTTGATGATTTTATGAGCCGATGGCTAGCCGCTTGGCTTTTCCTTTTTTTTGGATTGATTAGGGCCCTGTGAGGCAAGTTGCAGTTTTAAAGGTCTCCCCGTACAAAGGAGGTTATGGCGAAATTTTTCGAAAATTTAGTGTGTTAGCCAAATTTTTGAGAAAATAGAAAACTCTTAGAAACTGAAAAGTTGAAGAATGAAAGTCAGAATGAAAGTTGAGTTGGTTAGTTAAACAACTTTCAACTCTGTTCCTTTTCGACGACGAAAAGATTTTAAGTGGGAGAGATTGTAACAACCCGGATATCCAGAACCAATTTAAATTTTTTATTTTAGCAATTTTAATGAATTTTGAATAGTTGAAATGAATTATTTTAAATAATAACGACTAAACATTTATTTAAATCAAAGTTAGAATGAATAAATTTATTTTAATTATAGAACGAGCCCGAAATGGCACGATAGTTTGAAAATTCGATTTCAAATTTCAAATGAATGTACATGATTCAAAATAAACCAGATTTCAATAAAACCAGAAATATTTGAATCTATTTAATTATATCTTTCTAACGAATGTGAAAAATCCAGATTTCATTGCGGGAATAAAAAGTTATGTCTAGTTTAAAATTCAGAATAGTCGCTATGGAATTTAATATAATATATAGCCCTTAAAAATAACCATTTTGCAAATGACCTCCATTTTCGACAAAACCACTATTGTTGGATCCGGAATGCCAAATTATTGCTAGATTCCAATTTTCATAATTTTTGGAATTAATATGTGAGCGTGATGGATTTAAACGTGTTTGGTAACTTTAGTTTAAATTTAATCGACTGAAAGATGACCATTTTTCAAACGGACTCCAAATTCGACGAAATTAGTTTTGTTAGGACTGTATTGTCAAAACATAGCTAGATATATTTTTCTGTAATTTTTGGAGTCAGTATGTGGCCCCGGTAAATTAAAATGTACGTTTAAATTTAATATATTGATTTATATTTTAATTTAAAGAAAAACAGATCGAAACAGTCGAATTGGCAAACGCGACATATCCCATTGTGTATGGAATGAGGGTATTTAGTTAGGTGCGACAGTCGTTGGGTTCAAATGAAAAGCTAACTTTTCGGAATTAAAAATTAAATTAATTATATATATTTGTCAAACCCCCTTTCTTCCTCATTCTCTCTCGTCGCTCGGGATTGAAAGGAAAAAAACTGTGCTGGTGAAATCCACGCCCCCCTCGTGCCAGCGCTGCCGCCACTTCCTCCTCCTCCTCCCCTTCTCCTCCTCCTTTTCCTCCTCTCTCTCCTACTCTTTCTCTCTTCAAATTGGAAACCCTAGATCAAAATCCCCCAAACCCGCTACCTCGACCACCAGCCCACCACCTACGCCTCCCCCCGCCACCAGCAGGTCCCGCCGCCGCCTCTGACCTCCTAGCTCCGGCCGTGGGGGCCCCATCACCCAAAAACTCATTTTCAACAAAATATCGTTTTTGCAAATAAACCCCTATCACTATTTTACCAATAACTCTTGAGCTGTGCGTTTCTAGCCAAAACTCCACCATACCAAAGTCAAAGATCTCGTTTTTCTCTTCGATTTGAGCATATGAAAGTCCTATTTTGGATTTCGAAGCAGTCCGGAAAACGCGTCCAAAGATCGTGGATTTACTGCTGTCTTTCGCAATTTCCGGCGAACTGGTGCAGTTTTGAAAAAAGACCACAGGCAAAAGTTGTCCGGAGTGGTGCGTTTAGGCTAATGACAAAGTTTGGTGAAGATTGGAGGCCGTATGTAAATTCTAGAGCCAAAGAGGCGAATTCAAGGGCAGGGAACGACAAAAGCGAGTCCGGTGACAAGAATTTTCTACATTAGAAGAATCGCGACGAATTGGTTTAGCTTCTGGGTGAGAACTCCTTCTCATTTTAATTATTTTACAGTTAAAAATATTTTAGGTTGCAGACGGGACTTAGAAGCCCCCGACACTATTTTATTGTACAAATCATGATTGTTTGGTTGCATGGATTGAATTGTTGTTGTAAATTGGATTGGGTTGAGAAATGATTGTACTATGGTTTAGTTGATTATTGCGTATGGCGCGAGCTAGTATCAGGAGAGGGGTAATGCTAGACATTACTCCGGTTTTAATATCGCGCCGTTATAATGGCCACATTTTCTGAAATAAATGTGTATTCATTAAAAATGTCATTTTTAATGTATGAATGAATTATATAAAATATTCATGCGTTGAATTAAATGTTAGAACAATAAAAATATTATTTTTATTGAATAAATGAACTATATAAAATAGTCAAGAGTTAAAATAAATATTTTATCGTTAAAAATATAATTTTTAACGTTTATATGAATGGCATAAAATTCTCCTGAAATGAAAATAAATATTCATAAACAAATCAGACGATTTGTTTATGTACACTCATTTAACTAACATTGATTGGGACGATAAATTTTACACATCGCCCAACTGCAAAAATAATATTCAGTATTTGTTGGTTGAAACCGCACACAAGTATTGGGATGATATTTGACAAACACGAATCCCAATTGTTTAGTTGTATGTCAATCAATTGGTTGACAGGCTGTTGTAAGCGTTAATTATTTATATCTAATGCTTATACAGTTGGGTAATGCACTCTGGATGATGGTTGATTGTATATCATTATTGTTATGTACATGTGTGTATGAAATCCGTATAAATAACATTATATGGTAATTGGCTTTGTCTGATTCCAATTCAAAAAGGAACAAAGATTTTAAAATAAGGAAATATTTTAAAATAATGAATATTTTAAAATAATATTATGTAAAGGATTAAAATGTGAATTTGATGTCCGATTTTGGACGGACATGAAAATATTGAAATATATGAAGCCATGTTGATTAGTTATGCGCCATTTTGACACAAACGATATTTATATCGATTTCATTCATTCTTATAATGAATATCGAAAAGGAAATGATTTCAAAATCTGATATTGTGAAAATATTATCATTTATATATTATAATGATATAGAATATTCAATTTTGATTAAAAATTGAAAATGAAGTTAGAATCATTTTAAAATCAATTTATAAACGATTTATAAAATATGTTTTAAATGTAAATCGACGAAATATATATATTATATATATTTAATGGTCAGAATAGAACGCGCTGCGCCGCGATCGTGAGAACTGTGGGAAACGGGTTGCGCCATTGTGTTCGTCTCGGAATTCTGGTTGAAATAGAGTCCGAGTTTGCGTGATTTGGACTTCGTATGAAGGCGATATGACCATCGGAAGTTTCAGAAAATTCAAAATTTGAAGTTAAACAGGCTAGGCGGGAAATTTCCCGCCCAGCACCCAGGTCGACTGGGGAGTCGACTGGGCAGTCGACACCCCAGGGACCAGGTAGACTGCGGGTCGACCTGGGTTTCGACATGGTCCAGTCGGCCAGGTTTTGGCTGAGCCCAATCTTGAGCTGCTGATGTGTCTTTAGGGCCGAGTTGGCTAATTTGACGGTTCAGGTTAGTTCTGAGTTGATCTGACGATCTAAATAAATCATAAACTCTATATATACCTAGGTAGTCTCTCACTCTAAATTCACATGAAAAATAGAATAGCCGCCGTTATGCCATCGCCATGGAACTCAGTGTAGCCGCCGCCAACTAAGAAGGAAGAAAGCTAATCAAAACTCTAAGTCTACTCAACTCTAAACCAAATCAAGACTCTCTTTCTTCTCTAATTGTGAGTATGATGATCTTAACAAGATTATTAGCAAACTAAATAGATTAAGATGTGATATGGATCATAAGAAAATGATGTGAATTGTCATATATGTTGTTGTAAACCTTATGCTATCATGTATGTTGTAAATCCTATGTTATGTGATGATGATATCCTATATGTTGTAAATCATGCTATGATGATATTATATATGTTGCAAGTTTCTATGCTAAGTTGCGATGTTACAAAGCCATGATGTTATTATGTTGCAGTTAGCTTATGAATCATGATGTTGATTATATATATTTGGGCTATGATGATTCACATGATAAATCACATGTACCTATGCAAGTTTAGATTTATTAGTATGTATAATCTCACATATTGTATGACATCTATTTAGATTTAGAATTATGACATCTATTTAGATCTAGAATTATGCTATGACATGTGTGAGTTCTATGTGTTAGATGCTAGTTCACACCATCATTATGTTGCATAAACCACATATGCAAGTTTATATATGAACTTGGGTTATGATCATATTATGTAAGTTGTGACATTTAATCAAACAAGTTGACACCTTTAGATCCATGACATGTGTAGTTTTATGCAAGTTCCACCCCTATTATGATTAGATCTATTTTATTTGTATATATGTTGTGATAATTTATCTTTGTGCTATGAGTTAGACTATTCGAGTCTAACATATATTTTGCGTTGAATAAGTGAACGTATAACGTGGGGTAGGGGTAATATTAAGGATTTAATATTAGGAAATTGGGGTGCAATTGATATGATTTTGCATACCGTAAGTGGATGGCCATAATTGAGTCAATTATGGACATCATTAAAATTGGAATTAATTAATGATTTGAATAGGGACATATTTAAAACTGGGGTAAAAGATTATAAGTGTTAATCAATGCTTAGGACACGAGGTTGGACTCGTTTGTGACGTAAAACTGCCCGGACCCGCCCGGCAAATCCAGTAGTCACAAATGTCAGCCCAATGTGAGAGGTCCTAGGCCCAAATTAAAGCATAACAGTTGTAAAGACACGAGGTTAGACTTTTTATGGTGTAAGACTGCCCGGACCCGCCCGGCAAATCCAGCTGCCATAAATGCCAGTCTAATGTGAGAGGTCTTTATGAGGTTATGGCCTGAATGAATTAAGAAATACTTAACCAGATAAACATGTGAAGTGGGACATGGGGGTTAAGTAGGTGCCTTGGGTGGCATGAGGAATCTAGTGG
Organism: Allium sativum; assembly: GCA_030737875.1. Taxonomy (NCBI): domain Eukaryota; kingdom Viridiplantae; phylum Streptophyta; class Magnoliopsida; order Asparagales; family Amaryllidaceae; genus Allium; species Allium sativum. The sequence goes on from CM060926.1 coordinate 351,919,796, forward strand.
GTGCCTTTAGTGGAATTTGAAATACGATTAGTAAGACTTAACCAAACACACATGTAAATGAACATGACTGAGAAGAGGGTTAAGTGGGATATACTAGTGGGGACAAGCTTAGGTAGATAGCTTGTGATAAGTAATTGGGGGCCCATTTCAACCAGTAACCCAAACGCATCTTTGTGGTCTCGACCCAAGTCGAGGACGGGACACGCATACTGGGCTTGACTATAAGAGGCCAAACGGGTTAGCAGTGGCAACGCAAGTCCAACGGGTTTCATATGCGTGTGTGGACCCGGGCTGGTAGGTAAGACGTTGTTGCATCGTGTAGGTATAAGCCATGCATCCTTAAGTTGTATCGGGTTGCCACTTTAGGGGAGTGATACACCCCACTGTGGGGCCAGCACGGGTATCTACGAGTAGCGAGCTGATCGAAAGTGGGTAGTGGGGTACACCTATCGAAGATAGGGGTAGGCGGCACCTATGTAGTCAGCTAGGGGTACACAAAGCTATTTATAAAATTTCTAAGTTCGGTGGGTGGGATCAACCTTTAGGGTGACTGGTGTGGTGTAGTGTAGTAATTATTCGTTAGTATTAGGTGTGCCTTTAACGTTATCTTTATCTGCTCTTCCATACCCAATAGTTCATAGACATTTCCTTGTTTTCCAGCTTATGCCTTAGTCTAGTTATTTTGATAATAGTATTGTTAGAATTATCATACTCGCCAGACTTTATGTCTGACCCCCTCTATTTCTATCTTTTTCCCCCTCCAGGTCCTTAGGGTAGGCCCAGCTCTAGTGGAGCTTGATTGGATTTCTTTATCTCTCTTTTGGAAAGCTTGGACCGTTGAAGTAAAGTCCAGCTTGTTATCTTCTTTATTGGCTATTTATGTAATGGGATTATGTATTTTGTTTTATCAAGATGGATATTGTACTTGACTCTGATTTATGGTTTTACGATGTAACAAACATGTTTAATTTCCGCTGCAATGAAATAAAGTTTTACATTTCCAAGTACTACTTATTATCTGTCTTGTTGTAATTTTTCTGTTCTATATTCACTTAAAACCTCCATGGAAGTTAATGTATTCCCTTTGTGAGTGACATTAATGGACGTGGGGTGTTACAATAGCGTTAATTCGCGAGCCTCACACCTCGGTATGAGTCAAAAATGGGATAAGGGACTTAAGGAGGACATGACGTTTCTTTCTAGCTATGGGTGGTGTCGTGGTATGGAGCCCAGATATTTATTATATTTTTACCTTTGTGGATGATTGATTGCGAGGCGCCTTGGATATATCGGTTACTACAGAGCCGATGGATAGGTCCTGTAGGATCGGGAAACATGTGTTCAGGAATAACTAATCCCCAAACGTAAGGGAGGACCGGCCTTGGAGGATCCTTGGGTTTTCTGCAGGGAACCCTAAGGCATTTGCTTGAGTGTCTCGAAGCTAGCTAGGAGTACATCCCTTACCTCGACTCATGATGGAAATCCAATTCCCAATACATGACATTTCGGTTTTGATTGTAGAGCCTAGTATGGCGACATGATATATGGTACCCATGCCGTCTATGACTGATACATTTATATTTGAAGTTGCTTTTGACACTATACACTTATAATAGTATCAAATGATTTGTTTTAAATGTACCAAGCATGTTTGGCTACCATAACGGAAAACTCTATCCTCCGGCTTGCGTTGCTTTATGTGATGGGACCTGAGTCTTATAATAGCTTCATTTTTCGAAAAGCATTGACTGTTTATTTTATGCACTGGTATTCATGGGAGGAAACCCGTTCCGTGTTATACGGCATGGTCCCTTGATTTACTTTATTTTTAAAGTAAAGATTTAATAACTGTTTTAGTTCTTACACCAGTCCCATGACTGACTTGGAGTTTATTGTTTTAACCTAAACTGTGGGCACCCCTATTTTCCACATGGGCAGCTAGTTGTTTTGGTTTTGTAGATATTATATTCACATGATCTTAGATTTGCAACTGGAACTATATTCGGAAAGATCTGTATCCGTGTATTCTTTTCAGTTGTGTTATGTATTATTTTCCGCTGCTATGTATTTAAATGTAATTTAAGTCTCTGATATTTGTCAAATGTATATTATTTATTCATACTTTGTTATATTCTTGTATTCTGATGTAATTGTTGTAATAAGCAATGAAATGTTCTTCTGTTTGTGTTCTGATTTGTCGTGTGCTTAACTCAACCCGGGCTTTCCTACACGGGGAATTTTGGGTCGTTTCAAGAAGTTTACTGGAATGGTAAAAATATAGGGAGCAGGTAGCGACATTTGATGGGGAAGTCCTGAAAGGGTGTACCGGTCCGGAATTGCTTGAAGTGAGTGGTTTGAGGAAGCTCCAGTTTGGGTACAATAACATGGGTACATTTGGGCGAGAGGATGGTTGAACGGAAGTACTAAGAGTAGCAGGCGCATGGATGAAAAGAAAAAAGAATAAAAAGGAAAAGATGAGAAGAATAAGCAACAGGGGAGTTAGGCACGAACGCGATGTGAGCTTGATTAAAATGAGAATATGTTTGATTGCATGGGAAGAGAGAACAACTGTAGTGGAAAAAAATATTAATACATGAGCGTGATGGTTATATTTTCTGGGGAAGAAAGTGACCCTGTTTAAAGGTGCGGTCGGGTGGAAAAATAAACATTAGGCCAAAGTGTAAGCCCAATGAAAATATAAATGAAGAAAGCCCAAAACAAAATCAGAGTCAACTATAGGAAGATTATTACTATAGCTTGCATTTTAAATTGGGAGGAGGGGGATGGATGATACTGTGTGAAAGGAGGACAGGGGAATGTGCAACAGAATCAGTGAACCTTAGTTCGGGTTGTGTATTTGCTTTCAGAGGGGGAAGGGTACTTAATAGGCTGTTAATGTTAATTGCGGACTAGAGAGATAAGGAGGTAATTTGTTTTAATGACCGGATTAAAGAATTTTTTTATTATAATATAAACTATTTATTACAATATAAGTTAAGACTTGTAACTATGATAACTTGTTCAAATGGTAACAGAAATACGCGAAAGCAATCACGTTAGAATGGTAGCAACGATAACTACATTATGTAATTGATGGGAATGAGAATCGAACTACTAGAATTTCATGATAAATCAAACACCCATTTGGTTTCATAACAAATATAAGAGTAGAGTCGTCAACTGCGAACCAAGGTGAGTAAACTCACTAACTTTGGCTGGTTTTATAATTTTATAAACATTATTTAATATTGATAAAAATAATTGAATGCTGTGTGTGAAGGTTATTCGGATGATTGCTTATTAATTTGTTGAAATAATATATATAGTTATATATATAAATAGTTGATTGAATACTGATTCTGTTTATTTATAATATGTCCTATTGATATGAAATTAGTGTTTTTTATGTTGATTAACATCCGTGGATGCAGAGAAAATAGGTTGGAGGAATCCAACTGGATTCCTCAACAATTGTATTGCTGTTTTTCATATATTATATTATATGATGTGACATATAATCTAGTGTTGGTTATTATGTGTATGGGATGTTTAAATAACATTGACCTTGAAATGATCAGTATTTAAATGCCGTAAATTTTATTTAAAGAAATTTGTGATTTAAAAAGGGAAAATATATTTTTAAAATAGAATATAATAACTTGTTTTAATTATATTAAAACAACTAGTTTGATTTTTAAATGATGTTTTGAAAATAAAGTGGAATAATTATTATTAAATAATTTGAAAATATAAGGATGAATTGAGGAAGGGGAAATTGGGAAATCATTTAAAAAGGGAACGATGAAATTATTTTGATGTTTGAAATGTAAATTGGATTGAAATAATTCCATAAGGATTTATAATTAGAATTCGACTGTGGCGAATATTGTAAAAATAATTTATTCTTATAAATTACATATAATGAAATTTAGAATTTGACGAGATAACTAATAATTAGATTTATTATCGAATGCATAATGGAGATTAAGTTATAACCGATAAAATGAGCTTATGAAAAGAAATATGAAGTATGGATTTATAAATAACAAGATAAATGGAATTTTAGAATGAAAATGGTATTTATTATTTAATTCAAGATTTAATCTAATAAAATGAGTTTGTATTTTGATAAAGAAATAATATTCACGTTTTAAAATGAATTATGGTTTAGAAACAAGTGTTGCAAATCATAATGGTGATAAAATGGAAATTGGTAAATGGTGGAAGTGATAAATTCCAAAGTGAGAGTTAGAAATTTGGGTTAACCTGAAACAGTGAATTTATTCTAAGGTTCGAAACATTAATCGAAAATAGATTATTCGTAAGATAATTATAAGTTGAAATTCAACTATATCAAATCCAGGAAAGTAATATTTACTTACCGTTTTTTAATGAAGATTAATTAATTAATTATTATTTATTTATTCAAAGTGTAAAGAATCAAAGCTATATTTTAAAGTTGAACATTTTGGAAATAGAGATTATAACGCTATCATTATAATCGATATTTCCCGTAAAAGAAATGGATTCGTAAATTGAATCCAAGAGTCGTATAAGAAAGGACTTGATAAGAAATCAAGAAATGGAATTAAGAAAATTAGAAACTAACTGAAGATTAGTTATGTTGAATGGTTTCTTAAATGTCGATCTGAAGTTGGTTTCAGCCTTCGAGGTTGATACTTAGAGAGTTGTTCTCTTACTAGTTTACGGTTAGAAGCTAAAGGATGTGGGAGGTTAGTGATGTGCGGATAAGATATGGAAATTTTTTCCGATGTTAATAAGAGTTGATACTCTTTTTTGTCGAAGCTGTCACACTCCAAGTATTTGCTGAGCAATGCGCTCAAGCGTCAAAAATCACAAAGCAGTTGGGTCGAAGTCGCGTCGCAAACGCAAGGAGACTCGAAACCTCTATCAGGTGACCTCTTTCGGGCCTAATGAACTCTTAATCACACCGTCACCCAGGACCTTTGCACCACCTATAAGACGGACTTCGCACCCGGCAGGTGCGAAAATCCGCACCCAGTGGGCGCGAGAAAATTCGCAACTAGAGGGCGCGAGAAAATCCGCACCCAGCAAGTGCGAAATTTCCGCATCTAGTGGGCGCAGGAAAATCCGCACCCAGCGGGCATGAGAAAATTCACACCCAGCGGGCACGAGAAAATCTGCACCCAGCGGGCATGAGAAAATCCGCACCCAACAGGTGCGAGAGAAAATCCGCACCCAGCGGGCATGAGAAAATACGCACTCAGTGGGCGCGACAAAATCCGCACCCGGAAGGTGCGAAATTTCCGCACCCAGCGGGCGCGAGAAAATCCGCACCCAGCGGGTGCGAAATTTCATGCCTGAAGCCGGGTTAAAAATTTCTGCATGAGGCCTTGTTTTGGGTACGAAAATTGCTTCCTATGTGTCCCATTTCTCACCTACTCCCACCTAACCTTCTTCCTATAAATACCCCAAGCCTTGGCCTTTATTAGGGGCCTTCTCCCTTGGAATTTTTGGACTTTGAGAGCTTCAAACACTCATTAACGGCTTCCAACACCTCCACCATGGCCATGGGAGATGACATGGACAATTAAAACATGGCATGCATGTTTTCCTTCAACACTTGAACATTAACAAGGATTGTTATGCTATCTTCGAGCTTCATGGACATGAACACTAAACTTGGATATTGTTGACCCAGTCGAAGCTTTTCAAATAAGAAGAAGAAGGGAAATTTAGTCAAAGTGTAGACCAAGCATAAATTTTGCCATTCTATTGTAACACTTTGTACTTAGTTATTGTCTTAACTTGTACAACCTTGTAATCAACCAAAGATATAATGAATAAGGATTGTAAAGTGGATGTCGGCGTTAGTGCCGAACCACTGTAAAAGCTGTGTCTCCCCGCATTTACATACTTTACTCTTATTTGGATAATTGTTCACACAAACACATTTGGGTGTTGGCGCACGATAATTTTGCCCGTCAACATTTTGGCGCGCCAGGAAGGGGGACGCACAACTTCGACCTCTGCATCGGATTAAGTACTTGGATTTGTCTTCGGATCTCGACTCCGGTTTTAGTTTTTGAGTTCGACTTCGCTACTCGCCTCTCGACATGGTAAAATGAATGTGGTTTGACGCTACATCCGAGGTCGAACTGCTAGTAGCGAGGAAAATCAAGAACATTTTGCGAATGAGGAACTCTTAGACTTGGTTACTCGAGAAGAATTAGCGGAATTGGCTAGAGGATTGATTGCTTGTCTGGATCATTAAGCAAAAGTTATCAACACGTTCCTCGCTCAGATTGAGGGAATATTACATGGATTTGGAAGGTCGACTGACCAAACAGACATCGTGTAACGGCCCGAAAATCCATACCAATTTGAGCTGACTAATATCCTACACATTCAACTCAAAGTGCACGAAAATTCAGATCATTAATAGAAAGAAATAAGAGGATGAGATAGGTAAGATAGAACTAATAAAATAGAAGAAGAAGAAGAATACGACTGAACATAATCAGAGTAAACACGAATCTCACAGCGGAATAATAAAATATATTATATAACATAACTTTGAATTACAAATACGAGTTTGTACTTACATATCATATCAGGGTACAATACATCATATCACAGCGGAAATAATCTCTAAATACTAATGGTGAAGCCTTCTGCTTTTAGCTTCTCCATCTGTCCCTGTAAAAGCCTGAAACACTTGATTACCCGTACAAATTTGGGCACCCAAGAGTTTAGGGAAAGACAAACAAAATAAACTACGGGTCAGTCATGGGACTGGTGTGAGTAAATTCCAACCATACTGTTTAACTTTTGAAAATCCTTTGAAAAACAAAGATAATAGTAAGACTAGCCCACACATAAACATGGACGGTTTTTACCTTAATATAACCCAACATATTTTGATATCAAACCATTGATATTATAAGTCTAATCAAATAAATATCCAAATAGCAGAACGCTTGCATCTCACGCTCCACATATATATAATATAAAATCATAAACCGCAGAGCGCTTATTGGGGATTGGATTCCCACAGACAAGGTATGGGAGCACCTACCGATCAGTGTACTCTAGAGGGTATACACTGGGGTTCAACAAGAACATTTTGCAACCCAGCCACAAATGACCGCCTACTCATTTAGCTTGAGTGTAGAAAATATATTACCATTCATGGTTATTGGCCATCTAACCATAATCCGAAGATACAGAATCGAAAAGAAGACAAATATGAATTTTCTCTAGATCGGTGACAAATACACCCTGCTTGGGGATGACCCAACTAGCCATGCTGCCTAGCCCAACTTATGTTACTTCCTGGTTGTGAGGCTAGAGGCTACGTCTATCTTCAGAACATCTGATCACCATTCACTTTGAATGCCACATTGTCAAACCCATCAATTCACATTGATTTCCAAAAATATCATCCGTATAAAAGGCTAAGAGGAACGAATTCCTCCACCACCGGGTGTAATACCTTTAAAAGATCAATCATACGTGATTTATTAGGTATACTCTGTCAGACACTCATCCATAAAAGTTGTCCTGGGACTGGACAAATAGAAAGCACTATTCTGGAATAGAATGACTCTTGCATTTCACTCCATCTTCAAGTATCTTCAGCATAATCTAATTCGCAGCGCCTATGCCTATACGGAGTGGTTTTCGGATAATATATCCAACCGGTCTCTCCGTATTGACAACGATGGTCAAAACACTTCGATAGTCGGTTATTTAACAATCGAAGTAAAAACAAACATTCATTCAAATGTGCAACTAAACATCATACAATCACTGGCCCTTTTATTTAACATTAGTTTCCCTATTTTCCATATCTTCCCAAATATTTTCCAAAACCCATTTAGCCCTTTACATTTCTTGGAAAGCATTTCCAGTTATTATAAACCTTTATTCCCCCATATTCTATATATATATATATATATATATATATATATATATTGTTAATGTTCGAAAAACATTCTCATCCTTTCACATTTCTTATTTCCGGTATATTATAAAATATACGTTATTTACATTTGAAAACATTTCCAATTTCCATTTTAACTACTTAATCAGCAAACATTTTCTTTTTGAAACCTTATTCACTTTGAAATGTGAACATTTATTTCTTATAGAAATCTGATTTCTCTTATCAAATAATTCTTTATTTAGATAATAAATACCATTATAACTTAATGTCTACTTCCTATTTGATTAAAACTTGTTTAGCCTTCCTTTAGTTCAGAAATAGCAATATACATTATTTGTTCAATATCCAATTACCATTTCTTATATGATCCAGAACAACGTCGAATGACATGTTATATAAACTCAAATGTTTTTACCACATTCCCATATTTTAAAGAGTTCCCTTCAAAACGGGTAATATATATATATATATATATATATATATATATATATATATATATATATATATCAGATCTCAATTATTTACTTCTACTTCCAACATCGTATAATTCATTTACACTTCTTTGGGGAAAACATAATTATTTTCTTATCACTTGGGATAAGAAATTTTCAAACCTTTCTAAGGAATAATGTAATATATAATAATCATGCTTGAGCTTGGTTAACAACGTTAATTTATCGTTATAGTTTTAAAAACTTGCAATATGATGTAATATTCCCCCTTTTATAACTAATGCAATATGCTGTTATATTCCCCCTTTTATAACTAATGCAATATGCTGCCATATTCCCCTTTTTATACCTAAGGCAATATGCTGCCATATTCCCCTTTTATAACTAATTTTGACGTCTCTGTCCGTTACAAACTAATACCATTCCTCGATAATAGTGAATTCGTTCAAGTTGGGGTATTTTATTTACCTCTCAGACCTTGATCAACAACATTCTTATCTTAGAATAGATATAAGTCTCTAACTCTAAACTCCTTATTACTTATAGTATCCTTCAAACCGTATTTCTTGTTTTATTTGGAATATGGTTTTATAACACCATATTCATACTTCGAAATCTCTGTTGTTTATGACTATATATATTAAACATTTACTTTTTGCTTTAACTTTATTCCACAGTTCTATTTATAACTTCTTTACCAAGATCCATTGACGTTCTTCGTCTTTTGACCATTTACTTTTTATTCGAATTATTATACCCAATTCAAGTAAACATCTCATTACAAACTCAATACCATCTTAAATGAAATTCATTTAAGAAACAATTACTTTAATCAAATAGTGATTAACTTGATTATTTGCTGAAGTAAAACAGTTTACTTCCTTATTAATAAACAATACTAATTATACTAGATCAATAATTATTTAAACTTCATTAATTAAAAAGGTAATTAAATCATATTAATTTTGATTAATTCATCTCAAAACTATTTTCATTAGATTAATTGAAGACCAATTAATTTAATAAATCATTTTATAAATAAACAGTTGATTTAATCAACTTCATTCCATTAGTAAATTCGTTAACTGATTTTAATTACTTCTTACCATTAGATTAATATAATTAATCTAATAATATTTCTTAACTTCTTGCTTTAAAATAATTATCCAAATTATTCACTCCAAGAAAATTACAGCTTAATAACTTATTTTAAATGTCAGATAATCGTTTGTTTTTACATTATAAAATGAACTATAAAATACTTGCTTATAATAATACTTCTATTACAGTTTAAAACTTCGCTTTAATTATAAAAATATACTTTTTATAATTAACTTCGTTGATTTGCCTGATGGCCAATCAATTTCATAACCAAACGATGGATTTATGGCCAGTTGCTGCCACTTTTTATAATCGATATCGTCTATTGATTTAATCAATATCGATACAGGGTTTAAATGTGATTTGGGTTCAAACAGTGAATATATATATAAACAGTATAAAACAAAGAGTACATGCAACTATTGTGGAATCCGGTTGGATTCCCCCAACCGGTTGCCCGCATCCACACATGTTAGTCAACACAATTAACACCAATTCCATACTATGGAATATTATAATCGATCTGTATCCAGCCAATGATGTGTACATATGCAACGATATATATTATTCAACCAAATTTAATTATAATCTATCTAAACGACTATCACACACAACATTCAACCAATATTTATCACTATTAAAATCTCATTATAATATTTTAAAATAGATCAAAGTTAGTGAATTTACTCACCTTAGCGAATTAACAGTTAAATAATGATTTGCATCTGTTGATTCACATCAGTCCACGCATGAAACCAGCGTCTATTGAAACATAGATCCAATGCCATTTTTCCCTTCTGCATTTTCTCTTCTTTGATTTTGACTCCTGTACTCACATCAATGCGCGTACCAAGCACGCTTTTTGACTACTGAGAACTTCACCGTGTATACCTTAGCTTGCTGGAGCCTTGCCTTGTCTGAACTGACCCCCGACAAAGTACTACAACTTGCTCATCCCCCTTACATGTTCTCAGACTAACATCACGCTCTTCTGTCTCCATACCCAATGGCATTCTTATATAGTTCCATCCCATATCCTACTTTATTTAATATCTCATGCACTACACACTCCGTACGTAACTGATCCTTCTCTCCCTTTACTCTTTTCTTTTTGTGTTAAAGCCCATGCACCATCCAAGCCGAAACGTCCTGCTCCACTGCTATAGCTCCTGTAATGGCCATCGAAACATATTTGTGTTGCTGTCTTTCCTCAACGCAGCCACTCCGTCAACCCACGTGTGTATATCCTCTACACTTCTTAGCTCCAGCAAAGGCAAAGACTTCCCTCATGTAAACTGCACCTTAGATGACCCTTTGCCACGCTGGTAGCTCCCTTTCCGCAGTAAACAACATCACTCAACACAGTTCCGCACCCCATCTACACAGTCCCACTCTTATGTCTGCACTCCCCCTTGCTTTCTCTATATACAAATAGATTCTCCGCACCTCTTCAATATACACCACACTGCATATCTTCCCAGAAATACAGCATGTCATTATCCATGCAACATATTCCGTTCCCAGTCCCCTGTCCTTCAGACTAACCACTCCATCCAACTTCTCTTTGACCTCCTTAATGAACGGCCCACCATTTTCAATCACCTAAACTCATCCGAGTTGTGTAAAAACACATACAGACCTCACGTTTTGTCCTTCTTCTTCTCACATAATTTAAACTCGCAACTCATTTTCCTCTTCATTTTCCCATACGTGAACACTCTTTCTCTCTTGTTTTTTTTCTTTGATTGATAAAGTTTGGCTTTTCTTCTATCTTCTGAACTTTTGTTTTTAGAACAAGATTGAGAGTTTATATAATATGAAGGTACTTAAAGATGAAGTATTATAGGATAGTTAGCTACAGGCTTAGGGGATGGATGACCATTCATGGATGTTAAGTTACATAGGTGACCGTACCTGGAGGATATAGTACACTACAGCCTCTAGGATGTGAATGTTGTACCATTACTTAGTTGTTAAGGGACTGGTTATTTTATATACTTTTGGTCCTTAACTTTCTAGATTACGCACTACATTGTGTATTCTTCAACATACACGTTGGATGCCTTGTTGTATTCACACAGTATAATATTGCTTGCAAACTTAGTTTAAAAGGGACTGAAAATACTTTTTTGTTTGCTACGATGGAAACGGAAAAGGTAGGTAGCGATATTGCAAGAGGAGAGGAAAGACAATAGTATTTTTGGAGTAGCCAACATTTATCAAGGAAGTGATTATCAACATGATCTTTATACAAAATTATCAATGGCTGTGAGGATATATGTCATTTGTCAAGTAGGAACGCAATCTATCAAGGTAGGCCTGGTATGAGTGAGTAATGAAATTTAACGGGCCATAATAGTTAAAGAATGAACGCAACACTATTTGAGGGATCCTTCCAAAAAGATTGTCTTGTTTTTTGTTTAAGTTATACATAGTTTTGATATTCGTTATATACAGCTTCATTCACGAACGAACTGCTATTGACATAAATAAAAATACCGTTGTGATCACCAATGTACCACGATCCCTAAAATATAATAATATTGGTAGGTTAACTCATATTGTGAAACCCCAAAAAATATCGATATAGGGTGCAAAATACTCCAGATAAAAAAGTTGCTTATTTAATCAATTAAAAATTACAGAAAAACTCTAAAAATTAATTTATCACTACATCTCAAAAGAATCCTGTCTAAATTCAAATCCGATATTTAAATATATTTAAATAACCGTTATGGCCATAAACGAATATGCCGCTGCTTTTCTGAATATTTAATTTAGATATAACTTACAATATATAATCCATAATCTCAATTTTTCACTACCATTATAAAAATACAGTTCAATGGATTTGAACGTTTCTTGTTTCGCAGAAATCCGGTTTATAACGAATCCTATATACTTAGTTGAAGTTCAGAACGTTAAATTACGATCTGTCGCGATATTACAGGCTTAATTATATTTAATATATGTTTTTATACGTTCAACTTAGTTTTAATTAATATATAAATCCACTTATATTACGAATTCAATATTTAAACTGATTTAAATATTCAAATACAAACCGATAAAAATGCGGGACGTTACATTCCTTCCCCCTTAAAAGAATTTCGTCCCCGAAATTACTAAGGTAGAGAAAATGCTACAATCCATATTATAACCAGGTTAAAAATCTTTTATTTAATTTCTTAAATTCAGTTTTAAACAGAACCGATTAATTCCAATTAAAATATTAATTTCTTCTTATTACCGAATATTTTCGAAAATTCTGGAAATTTCCTTACAGCTTAAATTTCCAGAGAATTTCGCCAGCATCTCCTCTGCACGGCTCATTCAGTACTACTACAACTTTCCTTTCTGGGCATTTACCAATCCAAAAGAAAATCTGTGACGGCCCTCCCCGCACCAACCGATATTTACTCCAAAAGTGCGCTGTACACATGTCCAGTTAGCACGGGACGGTTGTCAGAAGGAAAGGAAAGAAGGAAATGAACTAACAAGGAACCTGTAAAATGTCTCACAGCGCATGGTACAAAATATAATAATAACATACTTGGCATAAAACAGGTGAGACAGTGCATAAGCTGAAAACAAACTAACATAGCAGCGGAAAAATCCAAGTACAGCTTATGATCCAAAGTTAACATTATTACAATTTTTCAAACTGCCTCAAAAAGCAAAAGTAAGATGAGGGAGGTACACTACTAATGCCCAAGTTGCGACCACCAACGACACAGGGAGAATATCTATATATCATACGTGGAAGCTTCATGCTCGCCTCCGAATCAGCTACTCGCGCATCACCAGCTAACCTGTCTCTAGTCTGCCCGTGTGAGCACCCAGAGTAATAAGAAGAGACATAAAACTCTAAAAAGTCTGGTATGAGCAATAAGCATCTAAACAGAACAATAACAGGTATACTAAACCATACCTGAACCTGGACCTGCAACCAAAGAGTTAGCACTACATACTGTACAATACTCCAAGGTGCCACTACATACGGTGTAAAGAATACGGGGGTGGGGGTGTGCATGTCATAATGATGGCAAACAATCAAGCATAGCAACCATCCTCACGTCTCTCACTCGGTGTGTAAAGCATACGATATTCACTACTTCGATCGCTCAATACACTTTGTTATGATCACTTTGCCCCATGAAGTCTCAATGACTTCACTGCACTAATCCATAGCCGCTAATCCTTTGCTATGTCCACTTTGCCCCATGGAGTCGCAATGAACCCACTGCACTGGCTTATAGCCTTACTACGCATCACTTTGCCCCTCAAGTCATAATGACTCTACTGTACTGATAACGTAGTCTTGCTACCACCACCTTGCCCCTTGAGTCATAGTGACTCTATTGCACTGAAAAGTAGCCCATCATCCATTTTCAGTGGTGAATCAAAGTTATGAACGTCGACAACTCCTTAGCACACGTCCCGCAGCAAAGCCCAACCATGAAGTGAGCTCATTGGTTCCCAACTGGATCCTAAGCTCTAACTTCCACTTGGACTACCTTTGCATCTCGGGTTATTGGTCATCACCGGGTCGGTTCGGATCTCCCCCTAATCATCAGTTCGGTTCGGATCGGAGTGCTCCTCTTCACTGGATCGGATCGGGTCGGTGTCTCCATGCTCCATCGCCATCCATAGGTTCGGGTCAGAGCTGCTAGCGGATCGTGGACCATCTTCGGATCGTGCTCCATGCTCCACGGTTCGGATCGTGCAAGCGGATCGGGTGCTCCAGTACGTGACGCGGCTCGGGTTCGAGCTCCTTCCACCATCAGGTCGTGGTCTCCGGTCCGGATCGTTGCAAATACCCACGAATCGGTTCGGGTCGGGTAAGGGGGGTCCGATCCGAACCCTTCCTGCATTTTTCCTGCAACTTTCCAGCGACTGTTTTTACGCCTCTCGATGATGTTTTCGACCATTCTAACTATTCTAATCAATCAGAAAGCATACCACAAAGTCATAGCAACAAGTAGAAGTGACCTCAAACATCAACACAACAGTATGATAGGTTAAAATGGATCAAACCTTGCCAAAACCCCATATTTTCCCTTAAGCATGTTTAGGTGAAACTAATGATATGATTAGCAAAACTTAACCTAATTAACCCAAATTCATATCAAAGGTCTAAAATATCATTTCGAATTTTAAAATATTTTTCCAGAATTTTATCATGCTTAAATCCTCTAATTAACACTAATTACCCTTAATTAGCCATAATTAGTGAGGAACTATGCAAATCACTCACTTTAGCCACAAATAAGGCTTAGATCTGAAATAAATCTCTGATTTGGTGCGAATCCCAATGCTAAACAGCAGCCCTAATGTTGATTTGGTGTTGATCTCTCTTGATTTGATGTTGCTAAGCCCAATCTTCAAGTAGAAAGTGATTTGGAGGTGATTTAGAGGTTGGAGGCCATTTTTAGGGTTTCTAAGAGGTAAGTGGAGGCTAGAAAACTGAAATGGAATGAATCTCTAACTCTTTTCAGCCTCCCCATAACCCTAATCCCGAAATGGGTTATGGGCCCATTCACTAATCACCCTATTTGGCCCGGTTAAGCAGTTTTTCATCTTCCAAACCTTATTTCAGCTATATCTCCCAAACGTTGAGTCCTTTTGGCTATTATGACCACTCTACGGAAAGGCAAACCATCAAACGAATATAATGGAAGTGGTTTCAGGTCAAAATTCCTTTCCCGTCAAAAGTTATGGCCAAAACAAGATCAGCTAGGGGCAAAACGGTCATTTAAAGGTCGACAAAAATCATGAACATAGGAAATGACTCTAATGGTTATTTCCCAAAGTTACATGACCATACGACTTCATATGGGAAAGAAATAAATATTCAACGATCCTCCGATGCGTAGAATGCGGGTTGTTACATTCTCCCCCCCCCCCCCCTCCCTAAGAAATTTCGCCCCCGAAATTCCCTAACCAAAACACACAAAGGGTCCCGCATGCCTATCAACCATAAAACAACAATCAAACATGCAAAACAAGCAAAACAAATCTATCCTAGCATGCAGAATAACTAAATTGCAAAGTAAATCTTACCAGGCAAAGAGTTCTGGATATGTCTTTTTAATGCTCTCCTCTGTCTCCCAAGTACAGTCATTCTCGTTCTCGCCCCACTGAACCTTGACTAGCTTCACCGTCTTCCTTCGAAGTTGCTTCATATCGTGCTCGACAATACGAATCGGCTTGCGGTTCCCAACCGCCTCAGGTTCCACTTTGAAGTCCTCTAACTGATCAGGTGAAATAACCATATCTGGGTCGTGTACGAACTTCCTTAGTTGGGAAACATGAAATACGTTGTGAACTCCCACCATCTTCTCTGGTAAGTCAACTCTATACGCCAAATTCCCAACTTGCTCGAGAATTGGGAATGGATCAACGAATCTTGGTGCTAACTTGCCTCTCCTGCCAAATCGTATCACGCTCTTCAACGGAGAAATCTTGATAAACACCAAGTCACCAACAAAGAATTTTAAGCCTTTTCTCCTCTTGTCAGCATAACTCTTCTGCCTATCTTGGGCAGCCTTCATTCGTTGTTGAATGGTCTTAATCTTATCTAAAGTTTCCCTCACCACATCTGGTCCAAGTATAAACTTCTCGCCAGTCTCTATCCAACATGATGGTGAGTTGCACGGTCTTCCGTACAAAGCTTCATATGGAGCCATACCGATACAGGATTGGTAGCTATTATTATATGCAAACTCTACTAGATGCAAATGGTCATCCCATGATCCACCAAGATCCAATATACAAGCTCTCAAGAGATCTTCCAATATACGATTCACCCTCTCCGTCTAACCGTCGGTCTAAGGATGATATGCGGTACTGAGATGTAATTCTGACCCTAGAGCCTCCTGTAAGATCTTCCAAAACCCACTAGTAAACAACGGGTCTCGGTCACTCACAATGGTTTTAGGTACTCCATGAAATCTCACTACCCACTTCATATACAATTCTGCTAACATAGCTGTCGTTCTGGTCGATTTGACTGGTATAAATCTTGCACTCTTAGTCAATCGATCTACAATTACCCAAATGCTATCATGTCCCGATCTAGTCCTTGGTAAACCATCGATGAATTCCATCGAGACTTGCTCCCATTTCCATTCGGGAATTTCTAATGGTTGCAACAAACCACTAGGCTTCTTTTGCTCGGCTTTAACTAGCTGGCAATTCATGCATTTGGATATAAACTTCCCAACATCTCTTTTCATCCCTTCCCAGTAGTAAGTTTGTTTCATGTCTCGATACATCTTATCACCACCGAGGTGTATAGTCAGTTTTGAGTGATGACATTCTCTAAGCACTTCATCTCTCAAACCATTCACATTGGGCACAACTAGTCTTCCATTCTTTCTAAGCCATCCATCTCGATCAAGCCCATACAAATTCAGCTCCTCACCGTCGATATTCATCTCTAACTTGGAGATGATTTCCAATAAATTTGGATCGTCCCTCTGGCTGGAACCAATCCGCTCTATCAAAGTGGGTCTGATCGCCAAACTAGCTAACATTTCTGGATCCAATTTGCACTTTGGTCTGAAATCAAACCCTGCGGTATACTCCAGTTGCTTCCATTCAAGAAACATAGCCCCTAAACTGGCATGTCTCTTACTCAAGGCATCGGCTACCGCATTACCTTTCCCAGGTGTGTATGCGATATCAAAATCATACGAAGCCAAGAACTCTAGCCATCTCTGCTGACGGAGATTCAGATCTTTCTGAGAGAAGAGATACTTTAACGATTTATGATTGGTAAACAACTCAAATCTCTCTCCCAAGAGATAATGTCTCCACATCTTTAGCGCAAACACGATCGCTGCCAATTCCAAATCATGGGTAGGGTACCTTTTCTCATGTGGCTTTAGTTGCCGACTAGCATAAACTACAACCCTACCTCCTTGCATCAATACAACACCCAGTCCGGTACCACAAGCATCCGTGTATACCGTCATCTCTTCATTCCCTTTAGGAATGACTAACACTGGTGCACGCGTCAACTTTTCCTTTAGACTCTTGAATGCATTCTCACACACTCCGTCCCAGACGAAGGCCCGATTCTTCTTAGTCAACTGAGTCAACGGTGCTGCTATCTTGGAGAAGTCCTGGATAAACTTACGATAATATCCAGCTAACCCCAAGAAACTTCTTACATCTGTTGCATTCTTGGGTGTAGGCCAATCCTGTACCGTAGCCACCTTCGTAGGGTCTACGGCAATACCATTCTCTGAAACAACATGGCCCAAGAATCTCACTTCCCTTCTCCAAAAGTGACACTTAGAGAATTTTGCTTTCAATTGTTGTTTCCTCAACACCTCCATCACTATCCTCAAGTGTCCCTTGTGTTCCTCCTCTGTCCTCGAGTAAACAAGGATATCGTTTATGAACACAATAACAAACTTATTCAACTGATCTCTGAATACTCGATTCATAAGATCCACAAAGTAGGCTGGTGCATTGGTCAACCCAAATGGCATGGCCAACCACTCATAGAATCCAGACGGCGTCCTAAATGCCGTTTTCGAAACACTCTCATCCGCTACTCGGAGCTGATGAAATCCTGTCGCAAGGTCCAACTGGGAGAATACTCTTGCTCCTTCAAGTTGATCAAACAAATCATCTATCCGTGGTAGAGGATACTTATTCTTCCTCATCACCTTATTCAACTCGTGATAGTCCACACACAAACAAAGGGAACCATCTGCCTTAGTGGCAAACACAACTGGTGCTCCCCACTCGGAGACACTTCTTCTAATAAACCCCTTCTTCAAAAGATCTCTTACTTGCACCCCGAGCTCTCGCTGCTCCCTTGGTGCCATACGACGAAGTGGCATTACTTTAGGTCTGGCATCTTTCATTAAATCAATACGGAACTCAATCTCTCGGTGTGGAGGAAGCCCAGTCACCTCCTCGAAGACGTCCGGATACTGGCCAACCACGGGCACATCTGACAGCTCATCATGCGGGATGTCGATGGAATTTATAAAACTAGTCATTACCCCATCACTAGGTAGACTACCAAACACTACCCTTCGCCCATCATCCGCCCTAACTGTCACCAAAAAGCCCTCACAGCCTACCACCACCCCGTATCTTTAAAGCCAATCGAACTCCAATATAATGCCATACCCAGTAAAGCCCAAAACAAAGCAATCACAAACAAACATACATCCATGACTCGATAAGACCAAATTTCGGCAAATCATACTAAGGTTAGTCGAACCACCAATCGTTTTCATCATAACCAACGGTCTATCGACTATCTCGGGTTCCAGTCCCAACCTATCCACCAGGTCACTAGATATGAAGGAACGGAAGCCCCAGTATCAAACAAAACTCGAACTGGTACATCATAAATAGAAAGCATACCTTGAATGGCGACATTCTTTCCTTTCTCCGCCACAGTTGGGGCATTCGACGAAGATGGAACAGCATCAATAGCAAATGCTTTCACAATTTGCTTCTCTTTAAGAGGTTGTGGACACTTATCCTTATGATGTCCCACATGGCCATGGTTGTAGCCCTTCCTATCCGCTGGCTTGGCCAGACATTCTTTAGCATAATGGCCCTTCTTACCACAGCTGAAGCACTCAACATCTTTCTTGCTCTTTTTCTGGCCATCCTTAGATTGGTTCTGCTTTCTCTTGTTCTGAGAGTTGTTCTTGCCTCTACCGCTCGCTTGTGGGTTTGGCCCTTCTGCAGATGCAGCCTCGGTCTTTGGCTTAGGGTAAAGACTCTCTGATCTCAAAGCTTTCCCTACAATTGATTCAAAAGTCTCATCGATGTGGTTGATAAGCCTTTCCCCCAAGTATCCATCCAACCCAGTAATGAACTTCTCATTCTTCTTCTCAGGGGTATCGATAAGAGATAGTCCATACTTCGACAAAGTGTCGAACTCAGCAATATAGTCAGAGACTGCCCTACCATTCTGCTTGAGTTCCAAAAATCTCTTAAACAACTCTGATTTCTGGGCAGCTGGAATGAACTTCTCGCTAAAGCCAGCCTTGAACTGATCCCAAGTAACTTGATCTTCTGGAATAGCTGTTCTAATGGCATTCCACTAATTCATCGCTCGCCCTTGTAGCTGACGAGACGCTAGCCTTCTCTTCATCGCATCCTCGATACCCAAGTCGTCGAAGATACGATCACAGCTATCCAACCAATCCTGAACATCTGTGGCCGACTCCGTTCCGTGGAACGGCTTCCCACCAAGGTTAGTGTAATCCTCGCACAATTTGGCGAAATCGGCCCTGGGCTCCTGGACTACTGGACCACCACCATTTCCGGGATTGGGAACTGCTCCCTGAACATCCCTGAGCATCTCCCTCATGAAGTTAGTGAACATCGTCCTCATGTCAGGAGCATCCCCATTATTGGTCCCTCTACCAGCAACTCTTGCATATCGGCTCATCGTTCAATCTGTAAAGAGGAAATGATTAACGACCCCATAGTGGTGCTAGTGCAGTACGACTTCATTCTTATACTACTAATAGTATATATATATAGCTTTTGGAAACCGAAGTAATCACAAATACGCGCTCTCATATACGTACTATCTCTCCCTAGTGTCTTTCCCTAGGTTAACTACGCAACCTAGAACTCTGATACCAAATGTGACGGCCCTCCCCGCACCAACCGACATTTACTCCAAAAGTGCGCTTTACACATGTATAGTTAGCACGGGACGGTCGTCAGAAGGAAAGGAAAGAAGGAAATGAACTAACAAGGAAACTGTAAAATGTCTCACAGCGCATGGTACAAAATATAATAACAACATACTTGACATAAAATAGGTGAGACAGTGCATAAGCTGAAAACAAACTAACATAGCAGCGGAAAAATCCAAGTACAGCTTATGATCCAAAGTTAACATTATTACAATTTTTCAAACAGTCTCAAAAAGCAAAAGTAAGATAAGGGAGGTACACTACTAATGCCCAAGTAGCGACCACTAACGACACATGGAGAATATCTATATATCATACGTGGAAGCCTCCTGCTCGCCTCCGAATTAGCTACTCGCGCATCACCAGCTAACCTGTCTCTAGTCTGCTCGTGTGAGCACTCAGAGTAATAAGAAGAGAAATAAAACTCTAGGTCAGACAAAAAGTCTGGTATGACCGATAAGCATCTAAACATAACAATAACAGGTATACTAAACCATATCTGAACCTGGACCTGCAACCAAAGAGTTAGCACTACATACTGTACAATACTCCAAGGTGCCACTACATATGGTTTAAAGAATACGGGGGTGGGGGTGTGCATGTCATAATGATGGCAAACAATCAAGCATAGCAACCATCCTCACGTCTCTCACTCAGTGCGTAAAGCATACGATATTCACCACTTCGATCACCCAATACACTTTGCTATGATCACTTTGCCCCATGAAGTCTCAATGACTTCGCTGCACTGATCCATAGCCGCTAATCCTTTGCTATGTCCACTTTGCCTCATGGAATCGCAATGACCCCATTGCACTAGCTCATGGCCTTACTATGCATCACTTTGCCCCTTGAGTCATAATGACTCTACTGCACTGATAACGTAGTCTTGCTACCATCACCTTGCCCCTCGAGTCATAGTGACTCTACTGCACTGATAAGTAGCCCATCATCCATTTTCAGTGGTGAATCGAAGTTATGAACGTCGACAACTCCTTAGCACACGTCCCGCAGCAAAGCCCAACCATGAAGTGAGCTCATTGGTTCCCAACTGGATGCTGAGCTCTAACTTCCACTTGGACTACCTTTGCATCTCGGGTTATTGGTCATCACCGGGTCAGTTTGGATCTCCCCCTAATCATCAGTTCGGTTCGGATCGGAGTGCTCCTCTTCACTGGATCGGATCGGGTCTGGGTCTCCTAGCTCCATCGCCATCCATGGGTTTGGGTTGGAGCTGCTGGCGGATCGTGGACCATCTTCGGATCGTGCTCCACGGTTCGGATCGTGCAAGCGGATCGGGTGCTCCAGTACGTGATGCGGCTCAGGTTCGAGCTCCTTCCACCATCAGGTCATGGTCTCCGGTCCAGATCGTTGCAAATACCCACGAATCGGTTCGGGTCTGGTAAGGGGGGTCCGATCCGATCCCTTTCTGCAACTTTCCAGCGACTGTTTTTACGCCTCTCGAAGACATTTTCGACCATTCTAACTATTCTAATCCATCACAAAGCATACCACAAAGTCATAGCAACAAGTAGAAGTGACCTCAAACATCAACACAACAATATGATAGGTTAAAATGGATGAAACCTAGCAGAAACCCCATATTTTCCCTTAAGCATGTTTAGGTGAAACTAATGATATGATTAGCAAAACTTAACTAAATTAACCCAAATTCATATCAGAGGTCTAAAACATCATTTCGAATTTTACAAATACTTTTCCAGAATTTTATCATGCTTAAATCCTCAAATTAACACTAATTACCCTTAATTAGCCATAATTAGTGAGGAACTATGCAAATCACTCACTTTAGCCACAAATAAGGCTTAGATCTGAAATAAATCTCTGATTTGGTGCGAATCCCAATGCTAAACAGCAGCCCTAATGTTGATTTGGTGTTGATCTCTCTTGATTTGATGTTGCTAAGCCCAATCTTCAAGTAGAAAGTGATTTGGAGGTGATTTAGAGGTTGGAGGCCATTTTTAGGGTTTCTAAGAGGTAAGTGGAGGCTAGAAAACTGAAATGGAATGAATCTCTAACTCTTTTCAGCCTCCCCATAACCCTAATCCCGAAATGGGTTATGGGCCCATTCACTAATCACCCTATTTGGCCCGGTTAAGCAGTTTTTCACATTCCAAACCTTATTTCAGCCATATCTCCCAAACGGTGAGTCCGTTGGGCTATTATGACCACTCTACGGAAAGGTAAACCATCAAATGAATTAATGGAAGTTGTTTCAGGTCAAAATTCATTTCCAGTCAAAAGTTATGGCCAAAACAAGATCAGCTAGGGGCAAAACGATCATTTAAAGGTCGACAAAAACCATGAACATAGGAAATGACTCTAATGGTTGTTTCCCAAAGTTACATGACCATACGACTACATATGGGAAAGAAATAAATATTCTATGATCCTCCGATGCGTAGAATGCGGGTTGTTACAAAATCAAACAACCAAACGGCTTGCTAAAAAAAAATCTCATACTCATATAAAATATAAACATGTACCTTTTTGTTGGGCAATCAACTCTATCTCTGCCCTTTACTATCAAACCAGCATATATTCAAGCATTTCCAATCGATCTCCAATCAATTCATTCTCCAATCTAATCTTTCTCTTTTACCAAGCCAATATTTCATTTCAATCTCCAATTCCAAATGATCATTAAACGATCCAATTCCATAACCCAACTCGGTTCCATTCCAATATCCCATTTTACAAATTCTCTTAGTTCACCAAGTTTAATTCTATTCCAATACGATTTTCCACTTAATTGGCTTCAATTCTATTTCAATTTTATTTAACTTAATCGTAAGTTAAATTCAGATTAATTCACTTTTATCATTTCAATATATTTAGCTTCATATTTCAGAATTTAGATTCCTGGGTTTTATTTCAAATTAATATCATCCTGGGAGTTTAAACAGCTTTGCTTTTCAAAAATCAAATGCTACTTTTCGGAAATCAAAACAACTTGTTTTCTCAAATAATCCAAAAACAGAATGTTGGTTAGTAATCTGTCACTTAGAAACTCGAAAATGAACATCGATGATGTTAGGATCATCATCGGAATTATTTTCCAACCATCGAAGTGAGTTCAATACTATATTACTTTCAAAAACTCATTTTTTTAAACACTTTATTTTGAAATTACATCAAAATATCTTTCACGGTACTTGGAAAACAATTTCACATCTCCTAGGATTTTAAAATTCCCATATATTTAATCCAAACATTATTTCCAACTCTTTTCCAAGTTTTTAGAGTTTTATTTCAATTCTGGTTTTAAATTCAGATTCAGTTCATTTGATTTTGCATATTATACTTATATAATATTTCGATTGGTTATTTATATAACCAATTCAATTATAACCCTATTTGATTATAATTTCAACCAACATATTCAATATATAGTAGATAATTTCAATATATATGCTTTCTTTATATCTAAATATATTTTCAGGTAAAATTATTTCATTTACCCAATCTTTATAAACAATATTGTGTCGAATAACTTTTCTTAATAGTTTAGAAACACCTATCGATACAGTTTGCAACCTAGTATCGACCAGAATTCATAAACCACTCGCCAAACAATTCAACACCATATAAAATAGCTTTTTATATAAATTTACAAATACGCGCTCATATATATACACTCAAACTCAATCTAGAGTATTACTGACTCCATCTCTATTGAGTAACGCCACAGAGCCAAGTTAATCCATTAACCTTCAACTCTGATACCAACTGTAACGGCCCGAAAATCCGTACCAATCTATCAAGGTAGGAAGCGATATTGCAAGAGGAGAAGAAAGACAATAGTATTTTTGGAGCAGCCAATAATTAACTAGGAAGTGATTATCAACATGATCTTTATACAAAATTATCAACGGCTGTGAGGGTATATGTCATTTGCCAAGTAGGAACGCAATCTATCAAGGTAGGCCTTGTATGAGTGGGTAATGAAATTTAACATGCCATAATAGTTAAAGAATGAACGCAGCACTATTTGAGGGATCCTTCCAAAAAGATTGTCTTGTATTTTGTTAAAGTTATACATAGTTTTGGTATTTGTTATATATAGCTTCATTCACGAACGAACTGCTATTGACATAAATAAAAATACCGTTGAGACGACCCGAAACTTCCCCGGTAAGGAAAGCCCAGATTATCTTGAGAACACGACAAAATAGAACACAAACAGAAGAACATTTCATTGTTTATTACAACAATTCCATAAGAATACAAGAATATACAGAGTATGAATAAATATTACACATTTCACAAATATCAGAGATTTAAATTACATTTACATACATCACAGCGGAAAATAATATAAAACACAACTAGAAGTAATACACGGATACAGAGCTTTCCGAGTATCGTTCCAGCTGTAAATCAGGATCTTGTGAATACAAATCTGCAAAAACCCAACTACTAACTGCCCGGGTCGAAAATAGGGGCACCCAGAGTTTAGGTTAAAACAATAAACTGCAGGTCAGTCATGTGACTGGTGTGAGAACAAAAACAGTTATTTAAAACTTTACTTTAAAAGAGAGTAATTCAAGGGACCACGCCGTATAACACGGAACAGGTTTCCTCCCAAGAATACTAGTGCATATAACAAAACAGCGCAATGCTTTTTGGAAAAATGAAGCTATTATAAGACCCAGGTCCCATCACACATTGCAACGCAAGCCGGAGGATAGGGTTTTCCCTTATAATAGCCAAACATGCTTGGTACGTTTAAAACAAATCACTTGATACTATTATAGGTGTATAGTTTCAAAACAATCTCAATCATAAATATCTATCATAGAAGGCATGGGTACCATATATCATGTCGCCATACTAGTTCTGCAATTAAAGCCGCAATATCACGTATTGGAAATTGGATTTCCGTCATGAGTCGAGGAAAGGGGCAAGCTCCTCTCCGATTCGAGACACTCTAGCAAATGTCTCAGGATCCCACTATGATCCTTGGATCTTCAGGCTGGTCCTCTCTTACTTTTGAGGATTGGCAATTCCTGAGCACACGGTTTCTGGTCCTAATAGACCTATATCCGAGGCGCCTCGCATTCCAACAACCACACAGGTGAAAAGTATATAAATGTCATCCAGTTAAAGCACTGACACCACCACTAGCTAGAAAGAAATGTCGTGCTCTCCCTGCAGTCACTATCATGTTTTTGACACATACCGAGGTGTGAGGCTCGCGAATTAACACCATACACAAAGCTGCGCCACACAGGCCGTGCTTTGATCATCAATCACAAGGCTTTGCTTTTCAACAGAAGCCTTGATCATCTGCCACTTAGGCATGCCACACAGGCAGTTCACTCCATGCGACTGATGTCCATCGATATACAGCCTCTGAGCTCGTACGTCTCAGAGAAGGGCGTTACGCAAGGGAATAAATTCTCCGCCGCCAAACAGATGTATATTTAATAGAGATCAATCAACATAGAATAAAATCCAATGTCAGACACACAGTCCATTTACAAGTTCGTTCTGGGTCTGAACGAAACCGGAGGAACTTTCCTCGCATATCCATCGATCTCCAAGTACATCTGGACGATCACCAACTGATTCTCTCATCTTGGGTGTACAGCCCAATCAAGATCATCAGTAATCACCCAAATGATGTGAAGACTTCCGGTCTTCAACCACCGTCTTCATCTTCGACATACCGTCGAATCGGTTATTCAGAATGGGTATAAACCCGGCCTTTCCGAATAACCCGCGCATATAATAAACACATGTTACACAAACACAACATACGCTTCATACCAATTCAGAATATTCTTTTTATTCAAATTTTCACATTCTTAGGGAAAGGTTCCCATTAATTTTATCAAAGATAAATTCTTCTAAATTTATTCTTTAATCTTCCTTTGGATATCATTTCAAACCATATTATGGTTTTTCCAAACTAGTCGGGATTAGCGAACCACACCGAAGTAATTATTTATTTTATTTCCCAATCCCAACCTATTCATCCCATGGACCAAAACTGGTAATACTCCATATCTAACACCACAGTGTTATCGGTAAATATTAATTACCATTTCATGTTCAAATCTAATTAAAGATTTAACTATCGCTTTGGAACAAAACTGGTGATACTCCATTCTCGATCATTTTTCAGATTTGACAATTTAAATTATCAATTCACTTTCAATCTAATTAAAGATTCATTAAAACTCCACTTAGTTTTAATCTTCTCAAAAATCAACATCCTGTCTTTAACTGGGTTAAAGAACCAATGTCACCTAAAACATGATTCACGATAAACCCAAAATCACTTTCAAATTCAATTCCAATTAAATATTGTTTAATTGGTACACTTCATTAAATCTAAATAGAAAGATTTAATCTTTTTCTCAACTGGGTTTAAGAACAGTGTTAATGAAGACACCATTCACGACAAACCCAATTCACATTTGATATTAAATACAAGGCTCTGAATAGAAAATATATCGGCTTATATTCAACATCAAATTCTACGACCAACAAATATCGTATTGGAAATAATGATATAAATATATCTTTCAAATTCCCATAACAATATATGTATAATCACGAAATCCAACATAGAAATATTCCAAAGACAATTTCGATTCAAGTCCATTTCCACTTTATATATTGGAAATTCTGGTTATTTTCAAAACCACTTTCAAATTCAATTTATTTATTTCAAAAATAAATTGTTTTTAATTCTAGTTCAAAATTAGTTCATTTCGATAAAAATATATTTTTATCCTTTCAAATGTGGAATTTTTTCATCCCAGTTCTTTCCAATTCACATATTATGATTTACATAAATTATTAGTATTTTTAATAATTTTATCAAGGCCCGTACGGTCGATTTCCATCAACGGTCATCGAACTGCACTTACAGCGACCTTTTCCAAATTTGATTTGGACATAATTCCAAATCCAATCATTAGATTTCAAATGTATAATATTCGTTGGAAAGCTCTTTTCGATACGAACCCAACGGTTCCGGTTTCAGGAGAATCCGACGGTCGGATCTCCCGTAATGTCAGTTCGAAGTCAATGGTCGAAATTCACGAACCACCGCGGTGTGGCGCGTTCTATTCAGGCCATTATATATATATAATATATATTTCGTTGATTTCCTTTTAAAACGTACTTTATAAATTGTTTTAAATTTGTTTTCGAAACGATTTCAACTTCATATTCAATTTCGAATCGAAATTGAATATTCCACATCATCGATATACAAATGATAATATTTCCAAAACGTTATATTTTGAAATCACTTCCTTTTTATATTCATTATAAAAAACGAATATAATCGATATAAATATCGTTCGCGTCAAAATAGCGCATCTCTAATCAACACGGCTTTATATATTTCAATAACTTCGTTATTCTATTCAAAAAATGAATATTTATTCCTATTCAACACATGAATCTATATTTCTTTCAACACAAGAATATTCTCAACACTTGAGCACCGTCAACACAGGACTATTTTTGTTATTTAATATATTTTATAAAATTACGATAAAAATGTAAATTTTATTGTTTAAAATATTTTACTCAACGCATGAATAATTTCAACACATGAATATTCTCAACACATGAGCGTTGTCAACACATGACTATTTTTGTTATTTAATATTCTTTATTTTCCCATTTGGAATGAGGCCCAATCAATTACCATATAATGTTAATTATATGGATTCCATACAACACATGTATATAACTGCAATGATAAATAATCAACCATCATCCAAAGTGCACTACACAGCTTCTATCAACCCACCGATTGACATACAACTAATTATCGGGATTAGTGTACGTCAAACGTCATCCCAATACCCGTGTGGGGTTTCAAATCAACAAACATCGATTTTATTTGTGCAGTTGGGCGACAGGTAAAATTTATCGTCCCAATCAATATCAGTCAAATCAGTGTACATAAACAAATCGTCTGATTTGTAAATGAATATTTTATTTCATTCACATACACGTTAAAAATTATATTTTTAACGATAAAATATTTTATTCAACCTATGAATATTCTATTCAGTTCATTTATTCAATAAAATGATCTTTTTATTTTTCTAACTTATTTTAGAAAATTTCGGCGGCATAACGGCACGATACTAGAAATGGGACAAGGCCTAGCCTTATCCCCGGTCTAATAATGGCCCACGCCATACACATATCGATCAAATCAATTTCATTTCACCCAAACAACCAAATTTAAACAAATCATCTAATTAAATTTACAATCAAACAAACAAGTCCATGGTCTATAGACGATGGTGCCGGGTGCTTCTAAGCACCGTCTGCATCCTAGTATATATTTTTAACTATAAAAGAAAGTTTAAAGTGAGAAGTTCTCAACGACTAGCTAAACCAATGCCATGACTCTTCATATGTAGAAATCTTCGTCGTGCTCGCCTTTCGTCAATTTCACTATCCATAGCCACTACATATATAAAAATCATATTTTTATAATCACCATATATGGATGAAATTCTATTTTTATAACGCTCCTTCCTATATAAAAATTATATTTTTACTTCTTCTACATAATGAAAATTATATTTTTATATCTCCTACATAATAAAGATCGAATTTTTATTATCTATATCATATAAAAATTATATTTTTATTATCTCTACTATATAAAAATTATATTTTTATATTCTCTATCATATAAAAATTATATTTTTATTATCTCTACTATATAAAAATTATATTTTTATATTTCACATATGATAAAAATTGTATTTTTATACTTTTTATAATTTAAAAATCATATCTTTACTACTTCAAAGATATAATCTTTTTGCTATTTCATTATAAAAATCATTTCTTTATCTCTTCCATAAATTAAAAATCGAATTTTTATTCTATCTAAAATATAAAAATCATATTTTTATAAATAAAAATATAATCTTTTCACTCTTATAACGATGTTTACATAATAAAAATCCTATCATTATAATAAAAATCTCGCCTTTACTATGATAAAAATGTAATCTTTATTTTATTTCTAAAAATCGAATCTTTATATTTTATACTTCATAACAAAAATGTTTTTCTTATCACAAAAATCCTACTTTTCTTCATATATAAAAATTCTATTTTATATCATTGAAGATCCCAACCTTTCTAAACTAAAAATCATAGTTTTTAAACCATAAAAATCATATCTTTGTGTCACTAATACATATAAAAATCTAGTTTTTATCCCTCATTTATACATATAAAAATCGATCATATTACATTAAATAAAATATAAATAAAAATTAATGGATTTTCAAGATGAGGAGGGCTGTTTGGGGTTCTTCGCGGTGGCGCAGTGGAGTTATGTGGTGTCGAGGTGGTGCGGTTGGGGGTCATGCGGTTGCTCAGGGTAGTGGAGGTGGACTTCGTGGGGGGTCTGGAAGTGGAGTTGCGCGTTGAATTAGGGAAATGTGGAGAGAGGAGCTCGGAGTTAGGAGATGAAGGAGTAGAGGTGGAGGCGGAATGGGCCACGGCGGATGAACGAGGGAGCGCGACTTTGTTCGAACGATTTGGGGGTACGGATCTTGGAAGCGTCGGAGATGGAAGGGGGAGGATCGATGGCGGCCTAGGGGTTATGGTAGTGGGGCGCTGACGATGACGAGGGAGGGGGAATGGTCGGCGACCCTGCGATGGCGGCTGCGATCGCCACTTCCTTCTTCCTAGGCATCATATTTTTTTTATTTACTGAATGAAATGGATCGGGTAAGGGAGGGGAGAGATAAAGGGGAATTTTATATATTTTATTTTATTATTTTAATAACCCATAAAGTTAACTTTTTATTTCGACCTCGAAATCAAGCCCACCGACAGTCGTCTCTAGCTAATTACCCCCATTCCGAACACAATGGGATATGTATCGCAAGCTGATTCGACTGTTTCGATCAGTTTCCATTTAATTTAAAATGTAAATCTATATATTCTATTTTAAACGTACATTTCAATTTACCGGGGCCACGTATGGAATCTAAAAATTCCCTAAAAATATTTTCTAGCTTCGTATTGATGATACGGTCCTAACAAAACTAGTTTCATCGAATTCTGAGACCGTTGGAAAAATGGCCATTTTCCAGTCGATTAAAATCAACTGAAACTGGTCAAACGCGTTTTCCTTTACCACGCTCACATATTGATTCGAAAAATTATGAATTTTGGAATCTAGCAATAATTTGACATCACAAATCCAACACAAGTGGTTTCGTCGAAAACCGAGGTCGTTTGCAAAATTTCCATTTTTAAGGGCCCTGATCGACGCTAATCTATGAATTAGAAAAGCGTGACATTTGTAATAAATTCTGCAAGCATACAGGTGTGTAGCATACAGGTCGAACACAGGGAGGGGATTTAAATCAATTATTTATCTAATCTCTTGGGCGAGTTAGACTTAGAGGTTGATTTTTTTGCAAAGCAAAATAAAAACTGAAACTACGAATAAAAGATGCAATTAAATTCACTACAGATTCGAATCTAATCGGATCTGTAATAAATTCAATGATTAAAATAAAATAGAACACTGGAAATAAAATTGCAGAAAAGACATCAACAACTGAAAATAAAAACTAGGATTACCGCTGAATCTAATCAGACGGTCAATCACTCGTAAGAAAAATAGAAGCAATAGCAAATTGTGTTCTAGCAAATCTAATTGACTAGACAACACAATTTGCCATGAAAATAAAATGCAGAAACTAAAGAAAAGAAAGCTTTATTCAAACTAAAGAGAGTACAGAAGAATGGATGGTTGTTACAATGAATACAATGGGTATTTATAGGGGATGTAGCCTCCATCCTATATGACTTTTGGGCCAAGAAATATCTCTTGAGATATTCTATTTACAAATAAAAGAGATATGGATATAGATTTGAGATGTTCTATGAAGATTCTCCCTCCTTGATTTCTGACATGTGGCATTTGATTGAGTTGCATTCTGGTAAATATATGTCAAGTCTTCTCCTCAATGGCAAGTAAATATGCAAGATTTTCAATTGATTTCTTTAAGAAGAAAATGTCTAGCTCTTCAAATCTTAGTGCATATGTTATATACATATAAATATATATATATAATATAGCACTAGTCTTTTTATTCTTCAAAGCGACGGAGGCAATGTATATGTTCTTTTCTTCAGCAAAAAAATAGGGCTTTGACGGTGGCTGAACTCAGAACATTCTGTCAAATTTCCAAGCTTTATCAGTGTGCTACAGCTTCCTTTATGATTGAAAATTTGTTGATTCCAAGAAGTAGCTTTTCCTATGCAATTGGTCTTTAATTGAATGAAGGAGACATTTATTTAACAACCTGTGAAAACACATGAAAATACCCAAAGTAATATTTATTTATTTACAATAAAGATAAGATATGAGCGTAAAAATAAACACATTTCTATGTCAATCAAATACCCCCACACTTATCTTTTACTCGTCCTCGAGTAAAACAAAAGTTAAAAACTAACTAGATAGGTCACACTTTCGTAGGAAACACGATTGCATTGAGCGTATGCAACAAGCCGTTAAACCTCTAGGTGTCCCTAGTAGGACGAGTGGTGTCTCGTGAGGGTTTTCAGTGGATACTGCCCACAAAATCCAAATGCAGTATGCTATGATTCTAATGAAACTACATGAATGCAATGGACATATGCTGGTAAAAATGAAAAATGAAAACACGACTTATTTCAGGAAGGTGGTACAACAATTTAAGTTAACAATTTCTAATCAGTTGATTTTATTTTAGATACCTCAACTTGTCACAAATTTTCAATATAAATCAAGTTTTCAAATGTTAAATTCTAGTTTGGCCAGTTAATTCGGTCGATAACATAGTGCAGCCATGAAATAAATTCTTTGTTTGCTTGGCACAGTTTGCAAAGTGGTATTCTAATTTTCTCATGTATAGCTAGCCAAATCAATAAGGTCAAGAAGTGTTTGGGCATCATCGCTTATTCTTTATTCTATAAAATTTTAAAATTTATGATTAAGTACATACACCTAACTAAAAAGACCAAGGTTTACCACCCATCCACTGCCTCGCGGACTAACGGAGAGTGGGTAAAGAGCTTGGCGGATTGTGCAGGCCGACTTTGACTTTGTCAACAACGTGTCGGTAATCCTTAGGTGTCCAATCCCATAAAATGAGACCAAGATATTCCAACTTTGACTTTGTCAACAACGTGTCGGATAGAGCTTGGCGGGTTTGCACACCAACGCTCGATATACAAGCAATGTTGGATACCCTTGGAATACTATTATTATTGTTATCGAAAATATAAGCACAAAAGAGAGTTACGCGAATTCAACTTAACACAACTTAGTTTTAAAGATTTGAAAAGCCAATATAAGTATTTTAAGTCCTCCACTTATTTAAACAAAGTCTACAATATAGAATAGATTTCATGGCCATCACCTAAGAATCTCCCTATGTACCGGTTACACTATTATCCCTCAAAGTTAAACTTTTCATTATATTTCAAATTCGATCTAAGTTGAGAGAGAAAAATACTATCAACTGGCTAAAAATTGTAAACTTATTTTGCTGTATCAATTGAAAATGAGTCGTATTTAAAAAAAAATGGCATGTTAGTATGATCTAAATGCATGATGGTCCTATTTAAATGGCTGAAAATGAAAAGAAAGAAAAATAAAGAAAAAAAAACAAAAGAATGCAATGCAGACTCCCCCCCACACTAGAACTATACAGTGTCCACACTGTAAACGTTTCCTAAATTTGAAAGAGAAAACCCATAGATGGATTAGATGCAAAATGATTTGAAGAATGAAATGGAGTTTAACCACATGTAAGAACGGATCATATGTATAATGATATATGTGTTTACGATGCATGCGATGCAAAGAGTTCCACCAACTTTCCCCCCCCCCCCCCCCACACTTGGTTCTTGCCCTATGAGTCCCATTCTCACTGTGTCTAGACATGTTTTCTAACAAGCAAGAGTTTTTGAAAACCATCTCATCTTTATACCTCGACTTGTAGTCCAGGAGATAAATATCTAGGGTCGTCCTAACCTGAAGTTTTTCAACCAAGCCAGCATTCCAAAAGTAATTCATGTATTCAACAAATTTGTCAGTGTAATTTTTCAAAAACTTGTGATCATGTATAAATTCAGTGAAATTTGAATTCTGAGTGTTGTTCAAGAGTATGTGATCACATTTCTCATCATTAATTGACAATTTGTTTTCGACACTGACAATTTCAAGCTTGTTTGAAACCTCAATATCAAAATTTTCAAACTCGTGACTTGAATCTACGTCTTCCTCATTTGGCAACTCATCCTCGTACAATCCAAAAAATTCATGTTCATTAAAATCCATTTCCACTTCTGAGTTTTTGAAAAATTCACCATTTTCATTTGGTTCAATTTCAAAAGTTTCAATTTCCTCACAGCCCGAAAGAGGAAGATCAAAATTTGAGCTTAAATCTTATTCTTGAAAAGAGTCGAAGTTCAAATCATTGGTTGAATTTTGAAAAACTTCATCAAGATGATTATTCTCAATTTCAAAAGTCGTTATTTGAAAATTTTCAATGTCAACAAAGAATGGATTATTTCCTGATTCATCGCTTGTTTGAATTTGATTTTGTTGCTCTCGTTGTTCTTTCAAAGATGTCAATAAACAAAGAAATTCATCCATCTTTCTATCTTTTTCATTAAGCTGTCTATCTAGCCTTTCTACCCTCTCTCTAAAAATGTTAAGACGATCGTTGATTTGAGAGCTCTCGTTTGGAATTTCCTGATTTTCAAAATTATAATCCACATCAATTTCACAATCAATATTATTTCCAATGTGGTAGTTGTTTGAATTTTCAGAAAACTGACAATGATATTGGAAATCATTTTGATCATAGAAATTTTGTTCATAACCAAAACTGTTAAAATTCGAGTGAAAATTGCAATTTTGGTCATTTTCAAGATGTTGATATGGGTTGTAGTTTTGAAAATTTTGATCGATTTGAAAATCATTTTCAAAATTATTTTCGAATTGGTTTCCAACCCCATATTGATGTGGATCAAAGCTATTTTGCGATTCGAAACCGTTTTGATGTGGATGTGACCCATAATCGAAATTATTGAAATTTGAATTGAAATCATCATTTCGATTATATCTATGATTTTGAAAATGTTGGTCAGTTGGAAAATTTCGAAAATTGTTAACATTGGGCTCACGAAATTTTGGAAAATCTTGTTTCATGAGTTGCAATTCATACTCATACTCTTCAAGAGGACGTCTACTTCGATTAGTATCCCACATTTCTCTCAATGATTTTTTTGAATTAGACATTTGAAATGAAATCACGGCAAGACAGAAATTATTCTCAATTCAAAATAATATAAAATAATGAGTTGTGCTCTATTAATTAACTGACTCAATTGGAAGGGGGAAGAGGGTCTTATGGCCGTTCACGTATAGTACAAAACTAAGGGATACGACCAATGTTTTACGGGTAGTATGCAACCTCTTTTGCTAAAAGTTCAATAAATTGAACTAATATATATCCGCGATCCAATTGTACGAGACAGTCAACTTCACAAAGCACCACTTTTCAGTTATATTATTTTGAAAATCAAAATCACGTGTTAAAATTGAAAATCGATGAGAGTGATTAGTTATGGAAAACCGTTCCTCACCACAAATTCAGAAATATCAGTCACAGAACAGACACAGAAATATAAATTGCAGAATTAAAATTTACATTCAAGCCGCTGCCCCTGCAGAAATTTTTTACAACAATTGTCTATATATTTTTTTCTTTTTCCTTTTGCAGCAGAGCACCTGTAGAGTTTTAAAAGTTTTCACCTTGATCGGCAGTCCTCCAGTGAATTTGGGAAGCGCTAGCGCGTTCACACCCCACTTGGCGTGCAACCGCTCCAACCCATCTGAATCGTCCGCTGCTTTCTGTTGTTGTCCCCTTCTATTAATTGCTTGACTGCGCTGCGGCACGGGTTCGGGCTAGGAGGCCGAATTTTTTTTTTTAAAGACCCTTTTAAAATTTCAGCTGTACCTGTTTTTGAAAAATTCTCCTTTTTTTTTTTAAAGAAAAGAAACAAAATTAAAACAAAAGATTAGAGGAAAACTGATTCAGAATTAAAACCAAAGAAAACTAAAATAACCCAACTGACTGAACTAAAAAAATATATATATATATATATAAAACAAAACAAAATCAACTAAAATAAACGAGTCTTTTAAAAAAAACAAAAAGAACAAACTAAAAAAATAAAATAAAGGTCAACTAGCACTAAATTAGAGCACCAAGGGCCGCACCTAATTTACAATCAAGCAATCAAACCAAGGCAAAAGGACGGCTAAACACAGTATAAACGCCCTAGGTTAAACACGTTCAAATCCAAGACAAAATCTCAGAAAACAAAACCAGTCAAACCACCCAACAAAATCGCTCCTTTTCCCCTTTCTATAAATTTCAATCGAAAATTAAAACTCTCGAGTCACGCCCTCTTTAATTCTATTTTTCTGGAAGCCCAATCGTTTTTGAACTGGGAATAGAAGTTTTCGAACCGGGGTTCAGTTGAGGAGGGAGGCGTGTGGACTGAAAGCTGCGGCTTTGATCGGTTTTTAGGGTTCGATTGATACCATATAGTTCGATCGGGGTTTCGGATCTAGAAGTTTTGGGGTGTTTTTGGGGACGTGTTATGTTGTATGGGGTAAGGAGTATGGTCAGACGGTGAAACTGCTGGTGCGACTCGATTTGCTGTAGTGGGGGGTTTGTTTCGTGAGGGATGATGAAGTGTTTGGTCAGTGGGGTGGAAGGAAGATTGATCTGGCGATGGGTTTTGACGAGGTGAACTATGGGTTGCTGGATTTGGTGTTGGAATTGTGACGATGAAGGGGGTGGTGTGTTGTTGTTCAGGTGGTGCTTGTGAGTGTTTTTTTTTCTATGGTTTGAGTACGGGTTTGGTCAAGGTATTGTATGGTATAGAAGTTTAAAGAGCAGGAGACATGGTATGCAGTGAGGGTATTTGGGTGAAGGAAGGGATGGTTGTGAATCTGCAGATGGTAGGCTGTTTGAGATGAGGTGTAGATTTTGGGTTAGGCGATGGTATGGTTCAGGAAGTGGCGTGGTAATGATGGGAATGCTGTGTTTTGTTTTTGTGGGCGGTGGAACAATGAAATTAGGCGCTGGTATGGTGTATGACAGAGAAGGGGAACAATGATTTTTGTTTTGGGATTGTTTTTTGAACAGAGGATGATGGTTTGAACTTTGACGTAGAGGATGGTGTATGGTCGCAGAACCTTGCTGGCGGCAGAGAGTAAAACAGGGAGAAAGAAATTGTAATTTTTTTTTTGTTTGTTTTTTTTTAATTAAAAATGTAACAGTTGTAAAAATGGGAAGAAATTTGAGAAAAAAGGAAGATAATTAACGGAGAGGAGAGAATTAGGCAGAAGAAAGATAGAAAGAAATTTGAGAAAATTTGGTATTTTTTTTTCTTGCTTAATTCATGACGGTACCAATGTAATTGATACACCACATTGTTAATCAAGATTTTTTTCTATATATACAGAAAAAAAAACAAAAAGGCAAAAAAAAAAAAAACTAACACGAATCCGAAATTAAATAAATAATAAAATTTAATCGTTACCTCCCCGGCAACGGCGCCAAAAACTTGATCGACGCTAATCTATGAATTAGAAAAGCGTGACATTTGTAATAAATTCTGCAAGCATACAGGTGTGTAGCATACAGGTCGAACACAGGGAGGTGAATTAAATCAATTATTTATCTAATCTCTTGGGCGAGTTAGACTTAGAGGTTGATTTTTTTCGCAAAGCAAAATAAAAACTGAAACTACGAATAAAAGATGCAATTAAATTCACTACAGATTCGAATCTAATCGGATCTGTAATAAATTCAATGATTAAAATAAAATAGAACACTGGAAATAAAATTACAGAAAAGACATCAACAACTGAAAATAAAAACTAGGATTACCGCTGAATCTAATCAGACGGTCAATCACTCGTAAGAAAAATAGAAGCAATAGCAAATTGTGTTCTAGCAAATCTAATTGACTAGACAACACAATTTGCCATGAAAATAAAATGCAGAAACTAAAGAAA
This sequence comes from Allium sativum, assembly GCA_030737875.1. Lineage (NCBI taxonomy): Eukaryota > Viridiplantae > Streptophyta > Magnoliopsida > Asparagales > Amaryllidaceae > Allium > Allium sativum. The sequence continues at coordinate 351,957,104 of CM060926.1, forward strand.
AGAAAGCTTTATTCAAACTAAAGAGAGTACAGAAGAATGGATGGTTGTTACAATGAATACAATGGGTATTTATAGGGGATGTAGCCTCCATCCTATATGACTTTTGGGCCAAGAAATATCTCTTGAGATATTCTATTTACAAATAAAAGAGATATGGATATAGATTTGAGATGTTCTATGAAGATTCTCCCTCCTTGATTTCTGACATGTGGCATTTGATTGAGTTGCATTCTGGTAAATATATGTCAAGTCTTCTCCTCAATGGCAAGTAAATATGCAAGATTTTCAATTGATTTCTTTAAGAAGAAAATGTCTAGCTCTTCAAATCTTAGTGCATATGTTATATACATATAAATATATATATATATAATATAGCACTAGTCTTTTTATTCTTCAAAGCGACGGAGGCAATGTATATGTTATTTTCTTCAGCAAAAAAATAAGGCTTTGACGGTGGCTGAACTCAGAACATTCTGTCAAATTTCCAAGCTTTATCAGTGTGCTACAGCTTCCTTTATGATTGAAAATTTGTTGATTCCAAGAAGTAGCATTTCCTATGCAATTGGTCTTTAATTGAATGAAGGAGACATTTATTTAACAACCTGTGAAAACACATGAAAATACCCAAAGTAATATTTATTTATTTACAATAAAGATAAGATATGAGCGTAAAAATAAACACATTTCTATGTCAATCAGGCCCGAATTCCATAGTGACTATTCTGAATTTTCAACTGGGCACAACTTTTTGTCCCTGCTATGAAATTTTGATTTTTCGGATTCGTTGGAAAGATATTCTCGCTTAGATTCTATTATTTTTGGTTTCACTAAAATCCGGTATATTTTGCACCCGGTACATTCATTTGAATTTTGAAATCAAATTTTCGAATTACCACGCCATTTTCAATTCCTTTTTTAATTTAAAATAAATATTTATATTCTAATGATGATCTATATAAATATATACATTCGAATTCTATTCAAAATAAATTTCTCATCGTTATTATTTAAAATAATTCATTTTAATTCATGAAAATTGCCAAAATAAAATTTTTAAATTGGCTCGCATTTCTGGGTTATTACAACCGTTGTGATCACCAATGTACCATGATCCCTAAAATATAATATTGTTAGGTTAACTCATATTGTGAAACCCCAAAATATCGATATAGGGTGCAAAATACTCAAATAAAAAAGTTGCTTATTTAATCAATTAAAAATTACAGAAAAATTTTAAAAATTAAATTATCACTACGTCTCAAAAGAATCTTGTCTGAATTCAAATCCAATATTTAAATATATTTAAATAACTGTTATGGTCATAAACAAATATGTCGCTGCTTTTCTGAATATTTAATTTAGATACGACTTACAATATATAATCCGGAATCTCGATTTTTCACTACCATTAGAAAAATACAGTTCAATGGATTTGAACGTTTCTTGTTTCGCATAAATCTAATTTATAACGAATCCTATATACTTAGTTGAAGTTTAGAACGTTAAATTATGAACTGTCGCGATATTACGAGCTCGTATATTTAATATATATTTTTATACATTCAACTTCGTTTTAATTAATATATAAATCCACTTATATTACGAATTCAATATTTAGACTGATTTAAATATTCAAATAGAAACCGATAAAAATGCGGGACGTTACATGTCGTTGGAACATGTGCCTATGTTCCGCAGTTTGCAACTCGGGACATAGGGGCAACCTTGCACGCTCCACAACAGGACGATGTCGATCCTCGAATCAGTGCCGCTCCCTCGACACTCGAGAGCACACCTATTCCCGATAGAAGCACATTCCTACAGTTTTGGACGCTCAAGCTATGGTCTCAAGTCAAGGAAAGCCCCATAACAAGGCTAATGGGCAACGTAGGTTCCCGAACTACTCGGAGCTTACTCAAACTCTCGAGGAGATCTACCAAGAGGTTCACCTTATTGCTCATTTCAAAAAGCCTCCCGCTCGGGAGCCCTCTCAACAAGAAAGAGATTCTGGCCGACACTGCATATTTCATGACATCGCTGGTCACAACAAAAATGAGTGTCATCATCTTAAGAATGCTATTGAAAAGCGCGTTAGAAATGAAAAAATGGAAAGATTCGTGCGAACTCGAGATGGGAGGCCAGGACAAGTACAATCACCAATTGCTATTCAAAATAGGCCCGAGCCCCATGCTCGGGGCCCCGATTCAGACTAAACCTCTCACTGGATCTGATGTCTATGGTCCAAGCCTCCATGGCATCAATATCTTACGGCTTTTCTGTCTTCTAGTCTTAGTATGGTTCTCTATGGCTCTCAAATAAGGCGCTCCTCACTCACAGCTTTCTCAATTTGGCTCTATAGGCTCAAGTATTTGGACTTTGGCCCATGGCATTGCATTCAAGGACCTTAGTCCTTTGGATATACCCTTCCTTTGGAGTATTAATGAAAAGTTTACTTTTCTTGTCCTCTTGTCATACATGCCAAGGTGATCTCACCAATGTGAGATCTCCTTGATTGCTACATGCCAAGATAATTTCACTAGTGTGAGATCTCCTTGATTGCGACATGCTAAGGTGATCTCACTAGTGTGAGATCTCCTTGAATGCAACATGTCAAGGTGATCTCACCAGTGTGAGATCTCCTTAATTGCAACATGCCAAGGTGATCTCACCTGTGTGAGATTTTCTTGATTGCGATGTGCCAAGGTTATCTCACCAGTGTGAGATCTGCTACATACCAAGGTGATCTCACCACTGTGAGATCTCCTTGATTGCTACGTGTCGAGGTCATCTCACCAATGTGAGATCTGCTTGATTGCTACATGCCAAGATTATCTCACCAATGTGAGATCTCCTTGAATGCTACTTGCCAAGGCCATCTCACCAACGTGAGGTTTCCTTGAATGCTCTAACATGCCTTGGTCATCTCACCAATGTTACTGGGCTCCTCCAGTCTCTCGAATGCTATGACTGTTCCGGCTTTCTATTAATATGATCCCAAGCGACTAAATACTATCCCAAGCGATCGTGGTCTTCCACTAATATGATCCGAGTCGATCACGGATCTCTGGCTTATCGGCTTTGGCTTTCTAAATAATACGGTCCGGCGGGGTCATGGCTCTTTCATCTCATGAATATAGCAGCTCGCTCCGGACTTCTCCCAGCTTTGATCTCTAGATCTCTCTCCTCCTCGCAAAACACACCTTCCTCGGACCAAGCAAGATATGATTTGGGAGGAAAATGTTCACACGCTTTTTGTTGAAGCTATCACACTTCGAGTATTTGCTGAGCAACGCACACAAGCTTCAAAAAACACAAAGTAGTTGGCTCAAAGTCACGTCGCAAACGCAAGGAGACTCGAAAACTCTATTAGGTGGCCTCTGTCGGGCCTAATCAACTCTTAGTCACACCGTCACCCAAGACCTTCGCACCTCCCATAAGACGGACTTCGCACCTGGCGTGCGAAAATCCGCACCGAGCGGGCGCTAGAAAATTCACACCCAGCGGGCGCGAGAAAATCCGCATCCAGCGGGCGTGAGAAAATCTGCACCCAGTGGGCGTGAGAAAATCCACACGCAGCAGGGCGAAATTTCCTCACCCAGCGGGTGCGAGAAAATCCGCACCCAGCACGTGTGAAATTTCTGCACCCAGTGGGCATGAGAAAATCCGCACCCAGCGGGCGCAAGAAAATCCGCATCCAGTGGACGCGAGTAAATCCGCACCCAACAGGTGCGAAATTTTCGCACCCAGCGGGCGTGAGAAAATCCGGACCCAGCAGGTGTGAAATTTCCGCACCCAGCGGGAGCGAGAAAATCGGCGCCCAGCGGGCGAGAGAAAATCCGCACCTAGTGGGCACGAGAAAGTCCACACCCAGCGGATGCGAAATTTCCGCACCCAGCGGGTGCGAGAAAATCCACACCCAGCAAGTGCAAAATTTCTGCACCCAGCTGGCGTGAGAAAATCCGCACCAAGACGACGTGAGAAAATCCGCACCTAGCAGGTGCGAAATTTCCGCACCCAACGGGTGCGAAATTTCACTCCTAAAGCCGGGTTCGAAATGTGAAGACCTAAACTTCCGTAGTACGAAAGTAAGGATAATCATAGGAGTATAACATAATTAAAACAATAACAGATCTCAGATAATAGCATAACATAAAAATCATTGCAGCGGAGATGGAAATGTCATCACAAACATCATCACAGAACAATCAGAATACGCAGTACATGATACACTTAGCAAAATAGATGTCTAAAGCAGGGGAAGAAATAAAGTCTCAATCTCCCAAAATACATCAATACTCAATACTGTCTCAATGTCTCAAGAAGTAAATAAAAAGATAAAAAGAAAAGATCCTTCATCATCTTCATCAGCAAGCTCTGGTCCAGAAAACATCCCTACTTGAAACCTATCAATTGGCTGCCGTGTGGAAAGAGGGCACCCGAGTTTGCAAAGTGAAACAAACTACGAGTCAGTCATAGGATTGGTATGAGAAATCTTACAAAACAAATAATATGGCTAATCACCGGACAACGCCGCTAATGCGGAATGGGTTACTCCATTGGATTGCCAGTGCATATGATTTACAAATTTTAAGTCAAAAATAACGCAATGCTTTTAAGAAAATGAAATCATTACAAGACTCATGTCCCATCACACAACGCAACGCAGACTGGAGGATAGAGTTTTACCTTATAATGATCAAAAAATGCTTGATACGTAGAAAATAATATTTTTAATACTATTATTATTATCTAATATGTTTCAAAAATACTCCAAAGTAAATGCATCAATTCTAGACGGCATAGCTACCATATACTATGTCGCCATATATAGGTATACAATCAAAACCATGATGTCGTATTGGAGGTTGGGTTTCCATCATTAGTCAAGGCTAGGGACGATCTCCTAACCGTTTCGAGACACTTTAGCAATGTCTCAGGATTCGAACGCTGGTGAACCATTGGATACAGCAGGGCCGGTCCAAAAATACTTTAGTGGATTGGCAATTCCTGAACACATGCTCCTCGATCCTATTGGACCTATAAATTAGCCATTGGCAACCAATAAAAATATCTGAGGCGCCACGTTCAATCAGCCACATAAGTAAAAATTTCGGGCCTTGTAAAAACCCAAACCCCACTTCTAGCTAGAAAGAAACGTGTGCCATGCATTCTTCTCTCTCCCCGATATCACCCAGAACGAAGGCGGAATACCTTCGACGCCTTCTCTCTTTGTTTTCTCCCTCTACAAGCAAAACAGCCCCTCCTCCGGTTGAGGATTTTGAAGAGGACGTCAAGAGCTTCAAATCCATATTGGGTTTGGATTTTTTCATTGAGAATCCAAGGAGAATCGAAGCCAGGAAGTTCGCCACTTCATCTCGCCGCCGCGACCACGTCTGGTCACCGAACTGGGGCCTACTTCCGACGAGCAGGCGCCTCACCTCCCCCTTCGACCTCACGCAACCCGATCCCCGTATCGATCAACGGATTTGCTGAGAATTTGAAACCTAGTTTCGATCCATTCAGCTGAGGTACGACCTATTTTAATTTCAACTATTTAATAGCAGTTTAAAGCGCTACGGTTTTTGATTTCACTGTAAAAATCATATCTTTTTCATTTCTTGACAAAATTCAGTGAAACAAGAGAAAGTGGGCTCGTGTGGACGTCTTCTACATTCTAGGAGAGACCGCGTATTTTTCTGAGCCTTCTGCTATATTTGGTGGAGTGGAACCCAATGTGAGATTTCTAAACTATAAACGATATAGAAAACGACGATGTATAAATTACATAGTCGATGTAGAGTTATATAAGCGTTGTACACCTCATGTATAAGCGTTGTATAAGTTGTACGGTCGATGTATAAGTTATATATGCGTTGTAAAAATTATATATGTGTTGAATAGAAGTGAAATTTACTTATATATATATATATACGCCACTCGTCCACAAACCATGGATGATATTTATTGATTGTGATTGGTGTGAAAATTGGTTGATAGCGAATGGTTGAAATTGATTGTTTGTGGTTGAAATTGATTGATTATGGTTGAAAAATACCCGTTTGTGGTTGAGAATTATTTGGTTGAAACCACATAGGATTAGTTTGTGGAAATGAAAAAAAATATACATGCCTCCTGCATGCGAACTAGATGCATGAAATCCCCACTGTCAAAAGTGCGAAACTTTAAGGTAGAGCGAGGAGTTGTACTAGGGACGGCCCCGGTTTTAACTACCCTGCCGTTATGATGCCGAAATTTTGAATAATATTCATGTGTTAGAATTATTTTCATGTGTTGAAACTATATTCGTGTGTTGAATAGAAAACATTCATGTGTTGAACAGAAATTCATTCGTTGAATAGAAATTCATGTGTTGAATGGTATTCATGTTTTGAATAAATTGCTTTAACAATAAAAATCACATTTTTATTATATATATACGAACTATAGAAAACCTTCATGTGTTGAATAGAAATTCATTCGTTGAATAGAAATTCATGTGTTGAATGGTATTCGTGTTTTAAATAAATTGTTTTAAAATAAAAATCCTATTTTATCATCTATATGAACTATATAAAATAGTCGTTTTTTGAAATAAATTGTTTTAAAACAAAAATCCTATTTTTATCATCTATATGAACTATATAAAAATCGTGTTTGGAAATAAATTGTTTTGCAATAAAAATCACATTTTTATTATATACATGAATTGTTAAAACTAGTGAAGTGTTGAAATAAATGTCGGGTGGATAAAAAATATCATTTTTATCAAATGTATGAAAAGAATATAGTTTTGAAATCGAAAAATCGATTATATTTATATATATATATATATATATATATATATAGAATTGAAATATATCGAATAATGAAGCCGCAGTTCGTGTTTTGAAACCGTGATTTCAAACGATTAGTGCGGGAGATCCGACCATCGGATTTTCCCGAAACCTGGAAATATCTTTCCAACGACACCAACTTTGTGAAGATCCAACGGTTGGATTGTCTAGAATGTTTAATTCAAATCTGAAGAAAAACAGCGCCAGAATCGATTATATATATATAATTAAATTAAATCGAATAACGATGCTGTAGTTCGTATTTTGAAATCGAAACTTCAAACGAGTGTACCGGGAGATCCGACCGTCGGATTTTCCCAAAGTTGGAACCGTTGGATTCGTTTTGATAAGATCTTTCTAATGATATAAAATTTGTGAAGATCCAACGGTTAGATTTTCAGATATGTGTAAATCAAATCTGAAGAAAACAGCGCTACGGCCGCGTTATGGCCCGAAGCGTCGTTTGAATGAATTGGCTATAAATAAAAAAATAAAAATAGCGATAAATCGTTATAAAATATTATAAACGATATGGAATGTGAAATTTAGAAACTAACTGAAGGTTAGCTAAGTCGAATGGTTTCCTGGATTTTGATCTGATATTGGTTTCGGCCTTCGAGGTTAATATTTGAGAAATTGTTCTCTTACTGATTTACGGTTAGTGACTGATGAATTGAAATGAGGCGTATGTTGTGTTTGTGTGGAACGTTTTATTATGTACGCAAGTTGCTCTGAAAGACCGGGTTTATCCCATTTTGAATAACTGAATCAACGATAAGAAGTCGAAGATGAAGACGGTGGTTAAAGACCGGAGATCTTCACCTCGGTTGGATGGTAACTGATGTCCTGATTGGGAGGCATCCCGAAATATGGATAATGAGTGGTGATCGTCCAGACGTACATGGAGATCGATGGGTATGCGAGGTATATAGTGCCTCCGGTTTCGTTTAGACCCAGAACGGACTTGCAAATGGACTGTGTGTCTGACATTGGATTTCATTCTGTGTGATTGATAGCCATCAGTTGCATGGTGTGAATTGCCTATGTGGCATGCTAAGATGCATTGATCAAGGCTTCCGTTGTAAAGCAAAGTCTTGTGGTTGATGATCAAAGCACCGCCTGTGTGGCGTAGCTTTGTGTATAACGTGAATTCGCGAGCTTCACACCCTGGTATAAACCAGAAACGGGAGAGGACCTCAGGGAGGGCATGCATTTCTTCCTAGCTAGAGGTGGTGTCAGTGCTTAAACTGGTAGACATTTATATTATTTTCACCTGTGTGGTTGTTGCTGTTGCGAGGCGCCTCAGATATATCGGTCGATCCGGGACCGATGGAGTCATTCGTTGGCTCACTTATGCCTCAAAGGGCGGGGAAACGCAGTGTTAAGGAATTTTAATCTATATTGGTGGACCGGCCCTGATGATCCAAGGGTCACTCGAGCTCTGATCCTGAGGCTCGGGATAGGAAGTCTCAAATTCGGTAAGGACTATCTTTTGCCTTGGTTCATGACGGAAATCCAATTTCCAAATACGTGACTTTGCGGTTTTGATTGTATACCTATATATGGTGACATAGTAGTATGGGGCATTAATGCCATCTATGATTGATACTTATGATTTGAAATTGTTTTTGAAACATATAAACACTAGTAATAATATCAAATTCTCTTGTTTAATTCGTATCAAGCATATTTTGGCCATTATATGGTAAAACTCTATCCTCCGGTTTGCGTTGCATTGTGTGATGGGAACTGAGTCTTATAATGGCTTCATTTTTATAAAAATCATTGCGATGTTTAAAAAATGATTAGTTTTAAAGCACTGGCAATCCAATGGAGTAAACCCGTTCCGCGAAAGTGGCGTGGTCCTGTGATTAGCCATAGTATAAAATGTGTTAAGTAGATTTCTCATACCAGTCCCATGACTGACTCGTAGTTTGTTTCACTTGCAAACTCGGGTGCCCCTTTTTCTACACGGACAGCCTTGTGTTCAGGTTTTAGCAGGCTCTTTCTGGATAGCTGGAGCTGAAGATGGATTCTATCATTTCTCTTTTCATGCTGTTCAGCTCCTATTGTACATATTTTGTTTGTTTTCCGCTGTAGACATATATGTATAGCTGAACTATATTTGTACTAAGTATGATCCTGTATACTGTGTAACTATGATGATTATCGTTATCCAGTCAATTATTTGTACATTATCTGATGTATTTATTTAATTCTGTTCTGTTATTATATGTTTATGTGTTATATTCCAAAGATTACCCTTGCCACCGTCAGTACGAGGTTTGGGGTCGTCACATATAACATGATAGGTAATCATACCCTTTTATCGAGTTTTCAATCATAGACTCCTACTCATAATGTCACTTTAGTCGAGGGTTCCTTTTCAAACATTCAAGGGTGTGGAACAATATGTCCAACCTATTCACCTTCTTTATCAACATTTGCCTTATATATACCTAAACTTACGTCCAATCTGCTCTTTGTCAGTCAAATAACAAAACAATTGAATAGTAATATCTTATTCTTTCCATCTAATTGTATATTTTTAGGACCTTGTGACTCGGGAAATCATTGGTAGAGGGCGTGAGTCAAAGGGACTGTATGTACTTGATGTTCCTTCCATAAATCAACGATCATTTGTTTGCTCATGTATTCCTGAAGCCTTAAAGACAAACAGTCAATTTGGGTATCCATCTTTCCCCTTTCTAAAGAAATTGTGTCCAAAATTTAATTCATTACAGTCTTTGAATTGTGAATCATGTTAGTATGCTAAACATCATCGTGTAAGTTTGAGTTCTAGAATGAATAAAAGAGCTAGTTGTCCTTTTGAACTTGTTCATTCTGATATTTGGGTCCATCATCTGTGATTTCTAGACCAAGGTTTAGATACATTGCTACCTTTGTAGATGATTATTCACGTACGAATTAGTTGTTTCTTATGTAAAATCGATCTAAATTGTTTTCAATATTTTATTCATTCTGTGCTGAAATCAAAATTTAATCAAATACTTCTATTAAAACTCTAACGAGTGATAATGCAAAGGAGTATACTTCGAGTTTATTTAAAATTTACATAAGTCAAAATGGAATGCTACATGAAACATCTTACATTGATACAACACCTTAAATGGAGTTGCAGAAAGAAAGAACAAACATTTTCTTGAAACAACACGGGAACTATTATTTCATATGAATTTTCCTAAAAGTTTCTGAGATGATGTTGTTCCCACAACATTTTTTTAATAAATCATATGCCTTCAATTGTTCCTAATGGTGATATACCATACTCAATTCTATTCCCAAACAAATCGCTAAATCCTCTTAAACCAAAAATGTTTGGATGTACATGTTTAGTTTGAGATGTCAGACCACAAATATCTAAAATTTATCTAAAATCTATCAAGTGTATATTCCTTTCTTCTTCTTGTTAGCAAAAAGGATATATGTGCTTCTGTCCCTCTCTAAATAAATATCTTACATCCATTGATTTCACTTTCATTGAAGAAACACCATATTTTCAGTCATCATCAAGCTTACCCTATCAAAGTCAGGAGAGTTAAGGGGAGAATGATGTTTTTCTTGTGTATGAAATAACACATTCTATACAAGAAGGGAATAATGTTAATGGTTCTGTTAAAAAAAGTTTATCACCTTCTCATGATATAGTTCCATCTACATATGATACAATTCCTCCACTTGAAAGTGAACCTGTTTCTACATTTTATCCTAAAACCGATCTTCCTATTGCTCTACGAAAGGTAAAACGTCAGTGTACATATCTTATCTCTTCATTTGTTTCATACAAGCATTTTTCCTCATCAACTTATTCACTTATAACTTCTCTTGAATCTATTTCTATACCTAAAAATATTGGGGAAGCATTGTCAAATCCTGGATGGCAGGGTGCTATGGTTAAAGAAATGAATGCTCTTGAAGATAATGAAACTTGGAGTCTAGTTTGGTTACCTAGAAATAAGAGACCTGTTGGGTGTAAGTGTATTCACTGTAAAAGAAAACTATGATGGATCAATTGCTAGATTGAAGGCAAGATTGGTTGTAAAAGGATATGCACAAAATTATGAGGTGGATTATTCTGAAACCTTTTTCCCAATAGTAAAGTTAACATCTATTCGGATGTTTATTTCATTAGCAGCAACATATAACTGGAAATTATATCCGCTTGATGTAAAAGTGACTTAGATGAAGTAGTCTACATGGTTCAACACCCTGCTTTCATTGCACAAGGGAAGAGTGGTCTAGTGTGCAAGTTGAATAAGACACTGCATGGATTAAAATAGAGTCCTAGAGCTTGGTTTGGATAGTTCATTAACGCAATGGAAACCTTTGGAATGGTAAAGAATAGATGTGATCATTCAGTGTTTCATAAGAATACCAAGTCTAGCATAATTTTACTTATGGTTTATGTTAATGATATTGTGATAACTGGTAGTGATGAACAAGGTATCTCATCTCTTAAAACCTTTATTTACAACCAGTTTCACACTAAAGATTTATGAGACTTGAAGTATTTCCTAGGTGTGGAAATTACAAGAGATAATGGTAGTATTATTATGTCTCAACGAAAGTACGTTCTTAATTTGCTGGAAGAGACTAGAATCTAGGTATCAAACCCAACACTATCCATATTCCATTGAACTGTAACATTATCGAAAATGGTGAGTTATTCAAAGATCCAGAGAAGTATAGAAGGTTGGTAGGGAAATTGAACTACCAAATCGTTGCATGACCTGACATTGCTTTTGCTATTAGTGTTGTAAGAAAGTTTATGGCATCTCCAACTGTGTATAATTGGAGTATATTGAAACATATTTTGAGTTACCTCAAGGGAACTGCTGGGCAAGAAATTGAGCACAAGAATCATGGACATGCAAGAGTTGAATGTATATGTTATACTGATTAGGCAAGAACAAAGCTGCATAGGAAGGCTATGAATGGTTTTGTGTATTTCAAGGAAGAAATTTGATTTCGTGGAAAAACATGAAACAAAATGTTGTTTCTAGATCATGTGTTGAATATGAATATAGTGCTATGTCCAAAGAAATTTTTGAAGTGATATGGGTGGACCACCTTATGCATAAAGTTGGAATAAATATTGTCTAAACAAATCACCTGATATTGTGACAATCAGGTTGTAATGCACACCGCATCTAAACCAGTGTTTCATGAGAGAACAAAGCATATTGAAGTGGATTGTCACTTCATTAGAGAGAAGTTTCAATAGGGACTTATTCGGACAAAGCATGTCAAGACTAAGGAACAGGTGGCTGATATATTTACAAAAGCACTGAGTAGTGCTAGAATTAAGTATTTGTGTAGCAAGTTGGGCATAACGAATATTTATGCACCAACTTGATGGGGAGTGTTGTGAGTAGAAGTTGTATATATGTAAATATGTATATAGTATCTTGGTTTCTAAATATGTTATTAGCATCAAGATGTTGGAACAAACAGCTTGGTGCTGGCACCAAAACCAAGAAGGCAACTCCGAAGTAGAAGCAATTGTTAAGGAGGCAACACCGAAACCAAAAAGGATCCGAAGCCAAAGACGATACAGAAGCCGAAGAAGGAAATAGTGAAGTCTAAACCAAAAAGCTAAAAAAAGAAGCTGAAACCAAGAAGGCAATGACAAGAATCCGAAACCAAGAAGCTGCAACCGAGAAGCGAAAGCCAAGAATCCAATGATAAGAAGCCGAGGAGATGAAGCCGATGAGGAAGTTGTGGCTTTGTCGACACCGAAGGAAATACCAAGAGCAACTTGATGCGGTGCCGAATGAATGATACCGAGGAAAAGAAGTCTAGTGGCATTAATGTAAATAGTTACCATTGTATTTTGCCTATAGATAGAGACGGTGTACCTCAGATTTGAACTTAATGAGAAAAAGTTTATTTTTTCTTCCATTTTCATTCCAATGTCTATGCCTTCTTAGTTTATAACAGGAAGGTATTAAATTCGTTTTTGGAAGAAGAATATATATAGGGATGAAGACAAATGAAAGACGGTGAATGATTATGATGAATAGACACTTCCATTCAAATTTGAATTTTGAAAATGTTGGTCGCTATGTCAACATACAAGATAAGACTTTGTCTGTGTACTCTAGTTTATTTTGAAACTAGTTTGTCTAAAAATTGTTTTGAAAATATTAAACTATATATAATAATTTGAAACTTTGTGGAACTATTTAAATATAGTAAATGTATATTTAAACATTGTAAAGCTTAAGAGAACTTATTAGAAATAATTTAAACTAAAATATAATATATATATATATATATATGTTATAAATATAAATATATATATATTAAACTAAAACTATAAATATCAAAATATAATATCAAACTATATATATAGTAAGTATGGTTTTGATTTATCTTTTTGGGAGTGTCGGGTGGTCTCATCGATGCTTGTCCCTCTTCGCATTAGCACGCTACATCAACTAATGGTGTAGTTGTGACCAGTACTATTTCATGGTGTGTTATCATTGTTTTTCCTTTTCTTTCCCGTGATTTTTTTAGGTGCTTTGTGATTTTTTGTATGTTTCAGACTTGGTTTATCTTTCGATCGTTGCTAGCCTTGATTTTATGGATTTTTTGGCTTTGTTGTGTGATTCCATTGAGTGGGAGACGTTTGGCCCGCCCATCCCCTTTTTGTCTTGATCGGTCTTCCTTGTTGATCAATTATCAGTGGGTTGTGTGACCATGCCCCATTCCTATTCTTATCTCGCTTGGGCTCGGTTTTGATTGGTTGTGGACCTTTCCAAAGACTAGTCAACCAGACGATAGTTTAACGAACGTAAAAACTAAACAGTCATTTGTGACGTCCTTGATCGACCTCCCGACATTCCCCACTCCCCCTGAAATTTCCATATTACCCATGCGATGCTTAGTGCAAATGAGATTAGGCTAGTTAACGATCTCCTTTCTCAGCACGCTAGGAGCTCATCCTCCAGTCTTTTTGACAACCATCAGCGCTCCCGGTCTGGACTTTGTCTCTCCTCTCGTGAGACACTCTCCCTCTCTCTTAGTGATCCTTCCCTCGCTGGAATTTCTCCATGTGACTGCCCTCTCCGCAGTGCTTTGAGGAGTAAAAAAGTAAAGGATATTGCGTGCTCTCCTGGTCTATTCGGACTCGCTCTTTAGTGGCTCAACAACAGGTCGTTAAAACCATTAGGCGTCATCTCTATCTAATTTAATTCTTTTGTTTCATTTGCTTATTTTTCTTGTGTTCCCTATAGCTAACTGTCTTTTTTGGAATGTTAACATTATTAGGAATGAGGCTTCCTCCTTGCGCCCCAAACACATCATTAAGAAACAGTTTATTCATGTTGTTGCTCTACTCGAACCTTTCGTAGGGTCAAAAGTGTTTATCGACCTCATTCGCCTTCTTGATTTTGGTGGAGACATGCACAATGTCTCCAACATGATTTGGATTGTCCAGAATAAGGAAATCAAAGTGCTTCCCATGTTTGACTCTTCTTATCTTCTATCTATTTCTTACTTTGTTCCATCTGTGTCATCCGAAATCCTTTTCTCTACGGCTTACGCTCAATGCGACTGCATCGAATGTTTGGGTTTATGTTAGGATATTATCTCTCTAACTGATCCGTGTTTTCATGCCTCTATAATAGGGAATTTTAATGTCATAACCTGTTAAGTTGAGAAATTGGGAAGGTCTTCCATCAATTGCTCTTCCATTGAGGACTTCAAATCCTTCATTATCCATTCTGAGTTATCCAGGGTTTCCTTTGTCGGGTCGGCTTTTATTTGGTGTAATAACCAGGATAAAACTAATAGGATCCTCTCTCTTCTTAATTAGGTGTTTATCTCTAATGGTTGGTTTGCGCTTCCATTCTCCTCCTCCATCAAACATCTCCACCGCACCAACTCAGATCATTCTTCCATGATTCTTAAGAGCTCTCCCTACTCAGCTTCAGGCCCTTCTTCGTTTCAGTTTCAATCTGTGTGGCTTTCTCCCCATTCACTTCTTTGCATAGTTAAGGATTCATGGGCAATCACAGGCAAAGGTAATCGATTCGTTGTATTTTCCCTTAAGTTCAAGCACCTTAAATCCTTCCTAAAGACTTGGAACTCAGAGGTTTTTAAAAATATCTTAGTTTATTTTTATGCATCCCTAGTGTCATTCTTCCTACTAAGGATCGTGGGCTTTCTTGTCCCTCATTGGATAAGGAAATCAAGTCATTGGTATTCTCACTCAATAAAGAGAGTGCTAACAAACAGATGGCTTCAATGGTGATTTCTACCAGTCTGCATTGGGAGCTCACAATGCAGATTTCTCCCTTATGTTCTAGTTTTTTTCTACGGGTGTCTACTTCCTAAGAGACAAATTTCTGCCGACCTTGCACTTATCCCAAAATGCGAGAACCCCCAATCCTGGTTGTACTTTCTTCTTATTAGTCTCTGAAATTTCTCTAACAAAGTTTAATCTAAGAATTTAGCCGTCAGGCTTGTGCTTCTCCTGGATCGCATTATCTCTTTCTTGCAAGCGAGCGTTATCAAGGGCATACTTATCATTGATAATGTTTTTCTGGCCCAAGAGTTGCTGTCTCAAGTCGATAAGAGGGTTCGTGGGTCAAACATTGTCATCAACCTTGATATGGCTAAAGCGTATGACCAAATATCTTAGTTTTTCATCATTTTTGTTCTTCGAGCTTTTGTTTTTTCCAAACCCCTTATTGACCTTATATGGTGTCTTATTTCTAACTGTTGGTTATCGATTCTCATAAATGGGATGGATAAAGGATATTTTCCCTTCTAGAAGAGGTCTAAGACAAAGAAACCCCCTTTGCTCGTCGCCATTTGTTATTTCTGCTAAAGCTCTTGTTCGAAGGCTCCACTCCCTCACAAACGTAGCGAAGGCCAAACGGTAAGGTATTCCCAGTGAATCCCTAGTCATTTCGTCCTTATCCTTTGTAGATGACATCATGATTTTCACCAATGGTGACCGAATTTCCGTCCGTCGTCTTTTGGCTTTCCTTCATATTTATGAAAAGTGTTCTGGGTAGCTGAGTAATAATTCAAAGAGATGTTTTGTCCCATCCCAATCAACAAACCCTTATAAGGTGTCATGGACTTCTTCTTTTACTTACTTTAGGTTGTCCTCACTCCCTCTTACCTATCTGGGTTCGAACTTTATCAAGGGCATAAGCTCAACGTCCACTTTGATCCCTTTACTATCAAAGAAAGAGGGAAATTTTCTCGTTGGAAATATTTCCTTCTCTCTCAAGCTAGTAGGTTGGTACTTGTCAAGTCTGTGCTCAATTCTACTGCTTCTCGTATCTTTTCAGCCACGACGCCTACTGAACCTTTCTTCCGCTCCTTTCGCTCTCTAGCCTCTTCTTTCTTGTAGGGAAGCAAACAAGATGCCAGGAGGCACCATTGGATTTCTTGGGAAACCTTATGCCTTCCCAGGCGAGAGGGAGGCCTAAGTTTTTGAAATCCCCAAGACGTGTGTAAAGATTATTCATGTAAGCTCTAGGCTCGCTTTAGATCCAACGACTTGTTATGAGCTTCTTTCCTTCATGCCAAGTACAAGCATCTGCTTCCTTCGGACTACAACGGTACTCCGTCCTACGCAAGTGAAACGTGGAACCACATGTAGTCAGTCAAGTCTTTTTTTATAGGCATGGTCGAGGTTTTACATGGAATGGCAGATCCTTCTTCCTGAGGGTTATTTAAAACTCTAGCAAGCGTAACAACCTGACTTTTCGGCTCTCGAAAATCAACACTAATACATCCTATGTATTCATGTTTCTCAAATCAAGAGCTAGAAAGTCTGATAATTAGGGAAAAAGAAAGGAGATATAAGAAGTAAAAGAAAGAAGATACATAATAGAATCTCACAACGTAACGAATAATCTATAATATAGGCAATGCTCTTTAGAAAAAGAGAAAAACTTTAATACACCTACATCAATCAAAGTACAAAGAATTCAATGGTTCAGCCTGAACAGTTATATTAACATGACCTTACAATTGCCGATACATACACAACTGAATAAATAAAAGAATATGAGTATATGTCTTGGTACCAACTCCTCTCTGAAGCTCCAAAGAAATCTAGGTCCGATCTGAAAATATATTCGATATGACCCAAGCATTATACTAAAATAACACCCAGATCTGTCCAGGCAACCGTGTGAGAAAATTCAATATATATGTGACATATATCAATACAATCTGAGGTTGTATGCATGTACGTAGTGGTTATCTCCTCAATAACATATAACCATTTATTAGGAGAAGTACCATTGTATAATAGCTAATACCTAGGTATAGAAAAAATTAATCAAATAGCTAGAATGGTTACATTGATAACATTTGAAAACTATTAACTGTACAAATAAAACTGATAAGGCACGTTCACATATTGGATTTTCCGCGGAGATCTCTCTGGATCAAGCCGGATCCGAACTCCATGCACAAGGATTAGAAACCTTCTTTTGATCGTTGTATATCTCTAGATAAAATATACCATAAGGTAAATATGATTAACCCATGCACGAAAACAACGGAGTGCTCAAAATGGTACCAAATATATCCAAATCCCCGTGCGCAACATTTTTAAGCATACTTTAGATAGAGAGTCAATATACCCTGCCATAAGTTAGCCAAACCCAGGTCACAAAGCTGAATTTGTCTTTAGCAATATCCGATGTTGAGATTTCATTCGGCGTCTTCACGCGAGTCTTCATTACTCGAACAGAACAAGAACTCCCAGAGTTAGGATCACAAAACACAATAGATCTCAGAATCATACATAGATTCCCCCATAGATCTCATAATCACACATAGATTCCACTACATCAGTAGATCTTGGAACCACACATATATTCCTTAATAGATCTTAGAACCACTACATGTATTAGAGCATCTCAACGGATCTCGAATAACCACATAGACTTCACTTCACAACCACTTCCAAAACATAGAACCCGTATACTAGTTTTAAAGTGGTTTTTGATAAGTAGAAAAATTATCGATCCCGGTCTCCTCTAAACCAATCGCTAGATTTAAGTTCAAGTTATATAGTCGATTAACCAACTACAATTCTCACAATAGACGATTGTATATGGAAAACAAACTCATTTAATTTCCATAACAAATGACTAAACATCCAAGGCACTATCAAGTCATAAAGCAGGATAAATAGTCAAAGCACGATTAACTCATATAAAGAGCTTCTAATCCTTTTCCCATTTAATTAATTTTTCACTAATTAAAGATCCTTTATTAGTAAAACTTCTTTTATCTAATAAAACTTCGTTTTCCAAATAAAACTTCACTTATTAAAGTAATGAATCCTACTTGATTTATATTTCTTTATATACTAGTAACTTATACGTATAAAAGGTGTATATGTATGTATTCTAATAATACTATATTCCTCTACAGTCTTTAATGCTTCAAAAATTAATTATATACTTATCCCCCAATATAAGTATATTCACAATTCTCAAAAGATAATTATATGCTTACCCCTTCGATATAAGCTTATTCATAATTCATTTCCAAGAATTTCTTCCTTTAAAACATAATCAAAGAGGTTAAAACGATTGTTTATTAAGAATCTCTTCTATTTTGTATGTTAAAAACGTCTCATTCAATATCTTTATCCTGAAAGATTCTTATACTTGTTTCTATCTTCAAAATCATGCATGAAAGATCTAAGTATATCCAAAACCGTTAAACAATATATTCTCAGTTTAACCATATACTCGGGTTTAATAACAAGTGGGTTGCTAAAACACTGTTTACAACAAACCCAAAATAATTCCTTTTATAATTAATTTTAAATGTTCGTTTAAAGATTCAGTTATACTTACTTCGATGATATTATTCGAGTGGGTTAAAGACCAATGTAAATAACACATTATCACGACAAACCCAAACCCATTTATATGTTTATTCACATTTTTAAAATATTCCTTTAATGATGTAAATATCTATAAATATTAGACAAGGTAAAATACTAGTGATTTCTAAATCATTGATTATAACATGCGTGTTATATTCCAAAATCGTTCCAAAACTTATAAAATAGCTTAATTTATTTCAATATATATAGTAAAAGCAACTTAAAAACAGGTTTTAGAGTAAAAGAATTGAAAAGAGTAAAATGTGTGTGTATGTATATAGTAAGAATAACTTGAAAATAGGTTTCAAGTAAAGTAATTAAAAAGGATTAAAAAGCATGTTTCATATTCAAAACCCTTCAATTCCACTTTCCCAATTCACGTTCCAATTAGTATAATTTCCCAATTCAGTCCAGTTATGCTAAACACACCAAAATGTGTGAAATAGACAAACTCAGTATATTATATAAAATAATATATTTCACCTCATCACAGTTCCACGTATAACAACGTTACATATCCAATAGGGTCCATAGTCAGGTTTGATGTCCATTAATTCATATAACAATACATCAATATATTTACGGTAACAATTATACTAAGGAATCCTGTTGGATTCATCCAACCTGTCCCCTGCATCATAGCTCATATATTAGTGTTAGTTCGGTGCGAAGGTGACAATGAATGAATAGTCACTACATATAGGATCGATGATGGCCAAAGTAGAATTGAAGTGCAATAATCACAGCAGCAACAATGTAAATATAATAGCAGCGAAAAATATAAATAACACTAGAGTTTTTATATTCGTTTGGACCTCCCGTCCTACATCTAGTCCCGAAGCTCCCCTTCGCCTTTCTACTACCAAAACAACCCTATCTTTGCTCGGAGGAATAGGATTACAACAAAAGAACTTTCTTAGACAATTGTATGTTCTTAACAACACTGATTTTGACTGCACATTGAAACTTCTCCAATAATCTTCTTGAAGTAGTATATTATTTAAAGTACTTGACGTATAGAAGAGATAAATAGAATGCTTTTTGAATGAATATAGAATTTTGAGCATTTGGAAGCAATACTCGAATGATTTAGAGAAGAGAATTGTTGTTATTGTTTGTGAGATGTTGGAAGGATTATATAGCCGTGATTAGATGCCATTAAACAGAAGAAAACCTAGAAATTTCACTTTGAAAAGATGCATCCATTGAAGTTGACAATTGATGAATAAATACATAAATTGGTGTACGACCATTCTTTTGCTAATGCTGATGTAATGAGGCCATTGGGTTTGTTTCTGAATGGTTGCATGGCTCATTTGGTAAGGAGTGTCCCTTGGATTTAATAGATGTTGGGTTCAAGTCCTGGCAATGTCGTATTTTCAAATTTCGTAGAATCATGTCTGTTGGACTAGGTCAGACGTCTAACCAGATGTAATTCACAAGTCAGACATCTGACTTATATAACTAGACATCTGATTTATATTTCAAGTGCTTGTGTAGTCTAGTTGGTAGGGGCATGTCTCTCCCATTTGAGTGGTGCAAGTTCAAGTCCCATCATTGTTATATTTTTGAATAGTACATGAAACTTCCATCTCTCCATGCATTTCATATACTTGCTTATTCTTTTTTCTTCTCTCTCTCTTTTTTTTTTTTCTCTTTTTTATGCAATGTAATTCACATCAATTTTCTTTTCAACCATAGTTGACCTGAAATAACTTAAAAAACATATTAGTAGCATTATCGTACAGTTGTTATCATCAAAATACTGAAGTCGTGTTTTCAACATTCTTCCTCTTTTTGATGATGACAACTATACGACTTTAAATAAATAATTTTATATGATCTTCTCCTATATATATGAATCTGTATACTGCTCTCTCCTCCTTTATCATTATAAAAAAAGAAACAGACATCTTTATTTATTACAAATGATATGTGTATAACCAACGACATATGTGTTAAACTTATAAACATTATAGAAGGGAGAACATATCAGATATTAGTTTTCATAAGTAAAGAGTTATGGTACTGTTAACAAGTTTATAAACACAATTCAAGCAAACAACATACTTACAAGCTAGGGTATCAGAAAAAAAATAACATTGAAAGCATACAATACCGAGGTTCTTATAATTCCTAAAATTTTAAACTCCATACCCATTTAGGTATGGTTGAACCATTATAAATATTATTTTTATTTTAATCACACTATCAAAATAATCATAAATATATTTTTCTCTATTTTTCCATCTAGTAGGAACCCAAATACTTATATAATTCGTAGTTTTTGTCAATGATTAAGAATTCAAGAAATGAATTTTACTTCTATTCATATAATTTTTTTGATATGAAGTGGTTTTGGGGCTGTCTCTGTTTTTAGTGCTAGTTTTGAATTGTGTATACGTATGCATTTCTAGTACTATTTTTATGTTTATTGAAATTATAGCCTAATCACTTTTATTACCGTAAACTTTAGTATTTTGCAAGGAAAGCAAATAATTGTTTTCCTTATATATTGAGTTTTGTCACATTTTTATTTAGTTTGTCAAAAAATTCTCTTTCAAGCTACAAAATTCCTTTTGCAAAATAGCATTATTTTCATTTAAAAGCTTACATTATTTAACTAAATCTAAATTTCTACCATTTAAAGCGATGTTCTCTTCTTCAAGAGACAAAAGAATAAGATTACGATTATTTAAAAAAGATAAAGATATAATTTTATTTTGCAAAGATTCATTTTCCTTTGAAAGGTTATTATTATTATCGATCAATTTATCATTTTTTTAATAAGGAAATTACTTTTTAAAACAAGTTCTTCATGAGAATTTCAAAAATCTTCTTTTGTTTTACTAAAAAAACATTTTCTTCCTTTAATTTATCATATTGTAGTTCATATTTTTTTAATTTCTTTAAAGCAACACAATTGATCTTTTGTAATAATTTGAAATTTTCAAGTAACTTGTCATGTGATGCTAAAAGATCATTACAAATAAAATCATTCCGTACCAATTTAATTCTGAGTGCAGCCATGTTGCACTTGTACTGAGATTCCATATCTTGCTGCTTGCTTTTCAGAATTTGCTCTTTTTCAATCTTTAAATTCTGAGGGGATCTTCTTTTTGTGATCATTGTTCTAAGATGTTGTTACGATCAATTGAACACCATGCTCCGATACTAATTGTTAGTTTGGTGCGACAATGACAATGAATGAATGGTCACTACGTATAGGATTGATGATGGCCAAAGTAGAATTAAAGTGCAATAATCACAGCAGCAACAATATAAATATAATACAAGTGGAAAGTATAAATTACATAATAGTTTTTATACTGGTTCGGACCTCCCATCCTACGTCCAGTCCCAAAGCTCCCTTTCGACCTTTCTACTACCAAAACAACCTTCGCTTTGGCCGGAGGAATAAGCTTACAACAAAAGAAATTTCTTTGACAATTGTGTATTCTTGACAACATTGATTTTGACTGAACAATGCAACATCTCCTATAATCTTCTTGAAGTAGTATATTATTTGAAATATTTGATGTGTAGAAAAGATAGATAGAATGATTTATGAATGAATATAGAATTTTAAGTGTTTGGAAGCAATACTAGAATGATTTAAAGAAGGGAATTATCGAGATGTTGGAAGGATTATATAGCCATGATTAAATGTCATTAAACAGAAGCAAAATTCAGAAATTTCCCTTTGAAAAGATGCATCTATTGGAAGTTGACAATTGACGAATAAATGCATAAATTGGTGTATGGCCATTCATTTGTTGAAGCTGATGTAATGAGGCCGTTGGATTTGTTTCCAAATGGTTGCATAGGTCATTTGGTAAGGATGGGTCCCTTGGATTCAATAGGTGTTGGATTCAATAGGTGTTGGAAGGATTGTATAAATTATGAGCTGAGTGTTGA
Source organism: Allium sativum (assembly GCA_030737875.1). Lineage (NCBI taxonomy): Eukaryota > Viridiplantae > Streptophyta > Magnoliopsida > Asparagales > Amaryllidaceae > Allium > Allium sativum. The sequence goes on from CM060926.1 coordinate 351,979,754, forward strand.
AACTGTGTTTTCAAATGCTTGTGTAGTCCAGTTGTTAGAGGCATATCTCTCATATGTGAGTGATGCAAAGTTCAAGTCTCATTATTGTCGTATTTTTTAATAGTGCTTGCAACTTCCATCTCTCCATGCATTTTATATACTTTCTTATTCTTTTTTTTGTGCAATGTAATTCACATCAATTTTCTTTTCAACCATAGTTCACCTGAAATAACTTAGTAAACATATTAGTAGCATTGTTATATAGTTGTTATCATCAAAATACTGAAACCGTGTTTTCAACAATCAGAACATATACATATAATATTGTTCAAATTATCTAATTCATATAAGATGAATCTTCTGTTACAATGCAGGTAATGTCAATGGTCATCCTCTCCAAAGACCGGTATATATATTGATAATCACCAACAAAACGCTAAATCATCCGAACAACAAATTGTACATATAAAAATGTAAATAACAGTCAATACTATTATATGGTACAATAGTACATCAAAAAGCGTGAGTTAAACTCACCGTCCATTCCAACGATGATTTCACATTGTTTTTATCTAGTTTCAAACGGGAATTTGAAACTAGATAAAGTTCCTAACTTCTTAGAATGATTCCAATCCACAACAAACGTGTGGTATTTTCCGATACGAACTCAACACAACCGACATCATGTCAATCTATTTCCGTATAAGCTAGATATTGCGTTTACAAGTTAGAAGGAGATTAAACGACAATTAACTTATTTTTTTTCCAATTAAACTCTCACCCCTCGCGCCCTAATCACGTGATCGCGCCTTTATATCCCTGCTTCTCCATATCACGTATCACCTATGCAACCAACCCTAAACCAGTGTGCATGAAATCCAGTGATACGAAGCTCTTAATCACCATTCTTCGAACGGATTTCGCCAACATATCCCTCTCCTCAAGCCGGACCTGCACATTACCCCTATCTTCAGTTCAAACCCACCTATCAATTTCCGTCACCAACAACCATAACACACCTATAGTAGATTATGCGACATTTATAAGTGTAGAATTCCACAAAACTTTGTCAATTGACTCCATTCCTTGCCATAAACTTGACCATCACCTCGCATCAACCCTCGGCCCCATATAGCGATATCCGACCTCAACCCTAGTTCATTGTGAAAATACTGATCACTAGGAATTTCCATTGCACCAAAATAGAAGGCTATAGACGTGAATCCCCAAGCCATACTAGTTCAAAGAATCAAACTTCGGTTGATTTCGTGGAGTATACGATTTTATATAATTGAATTAAGTAAAGACATTGACGGCGACTTCTTTATTTTATTTACATATATAAGAAGAATGGATGAATTTGATCTTAAGGTTTTAAGAGGTTATTTATAGTAAAAAGAAATTAGATATTTTCAATACTAATTATAATCACTTATATTCATGTCGAGCCTTTTAAGCTCACATGTTCATTCATTTTGTCCAATCGCCACGAAAATTGGCATCCTACTATATTTTAATATTCCATACTCGATGAAACTAGTTTTGTCGAATTCTGAGACTGATTACAAAATGGTTATTTTTTCATATTAACTAAAATAAAGTAAATACCAATCAATTTGCAAATGCTTCAATTCTTCGATAATTAATTATTATTATCGCTTAAAATCCAACAGAATATTACCAAAACTTTGAAATCAATTTAATTTCATATTAAATTCCATATTCACTTATTCGAGTAATTCCAACATTTCAAATTACTATTTTACAATTCAGTTACATTAAATAACTCATATATTCTAAATTCTTCAACTTCTTAATTAATCATTTTCATATTTAAATAAGTTAAATATTCTAGTACTGAAAAATTTGGGCTATTACAAGCAAGGTTCCCGTGCCTAGTAACCCAGATTTCTCCTTCTTTTGGGACAAGCGCACTTCTCCTAAGATTTCAATCTTGATGGGGAAAGTCTTCCATAACGGACTACCACTGGTTCCCCGTTTTCGTCCCCATCTCTCCTCTCCTCCCTCTGCTCCTAGTGGGATAATGATAAAGGTAAGAATCTTTACTCTACCATTTTCCACATTATCCCTTGCCTCATCTGCTAGCACATCTGGTACGCTCAGAACAAGGCGATATTCGAAGAATTGCCCATGCTTTCAGGTCCCATCATTCGGAATGTGAACTTCGACATCCATTTCGCTTTTAGAGGAAGACCCCTCGCGAGTTTCCTAAACCCCTCGTATGTTGCTTTTGTGTGAGTCCTTGTCTCTCTCGGATCGAGGCCTCACGAGGGTTAGGGTAGTTTTTTAACCCACCTAAAGAATTTCTTTTAGGGTGCGATGTTGTTTGTTATTTTATTTTGCTTATTCCAGGACCACGCTTTAATGGTGGTGGCTTTTAAGCACTTGCTTGGATATCTATAGCTACGTTTTTGGACTAGATCTGGCTGCTCGCCTCGGTGGATGGGCTATTGGTCCCCTATGGGGGAAGGTTTTGCTTCTTCTTGGGGTGGGATGGTGTTTGGTCTTTGTCCCTACAACAGGGATTCAGTGGCTTTTGTATCCCTTAGACTAGGTTTTTTATTCTTGGAAGTTGGGGTTTTCGGCTTTTGATGATTTGTCTTTTCCTTCTTGTTAGCTATCGTGCAACATTATAGGCTCAATTTTGCTATAGAGACTTTTCGTCTGTTTTTGTGAACCACCGAAGAAAAACGTTTTTTTAGTTTTGGTATTTGAAAAAAAAAACTATATACCACAAACGACTGAAATCATGATCAAAATATTCGTAAAATTAAAGAGTATAATTTAAAATCTAAATATAAAATCAAGGGGCAATTTGGCTAAGGTTCCTGTTGAATTTCAAAATACCCAAAACATCCTTATATAAAAAAATTATAAATAGGTCTTTATTTTTCAAAAATTAACGTAAAAAACTACCAAACTGCAAAACATAATTCAATATATAATCATCTTCGTAATAGTGCAAGAAAAATAAAAGAAAATGCTTTAAAAAAATCAAAAAAAAAAAAATCATACTTCAGCAAAATATATAGGAATAACTTTAGTCATCGCAAATTGAAGTCTTTCTAGTAGTGTGCCTCACACGACATGGGGAAGAAGTTCGCGAATCAATGATGGATAATAAGCCTTTTCTATATCAGAATGTCATAAACAATTACTTATTTGAAAATATCTTGAACATCAATCCATGCATTATAGACCCATGTGCGTTGAAGAATGACATGTAGTAGGAGCTGACTGAATCACCTTTCGTTAAGTTTATATATTTTTGAGATCTTGATGGTCTCATCTAAACCAAAAAGTTAGATTTTGGTGTAAAGAATGCTTTGTAATAGCAACTGTAAAAATGTATTTGTTTCAATCTAATTGCGAATACAAAATAATGTACAAGCACAGGCTTTATATAATAGCTGAAAACAATTAAATGGGCTAAGCTCAATTGTAATAAAAGAAGCAAACGGGGAAGTAAGGTAACCGACCCATTTAACATAAGCCTATTACTTTTACTCCCCCTTGAAACCCTAATCAGGTATTATTCCAATTAGGTTTCAAGACAAAAATGGCGGCGACTCAGAACATAAGCTTGGCGACGGCTTCTGTAACACCCCGTGTATTCTATAACTGTGGAATTAACAAATTAAAGTATAATTAATTTGAAATCAAAGAACTAAGGGAAACGGGATACGCCATTGCGTTCGTCTCGGAAAAATACGCGAAATAGAGTCCGAGTTTTCGAAAAACGGAGTCCGTATGAAGAAGATATAGCCTCCGGAAGTTTCTGAATTAAGTTTAAAATTCGAACAGCTCAGAAAACAAGTTTAAAATTAAAAATCGGGCCCAATTGGCCAGGGCGGGAAAATTCCCGCCTAAGACACCCAGGTCGACTGGGCTGTCGACCTGGTCTAACCAGGTCGACAGGGCTGTCGACAGGGCTGTCGACCTGGTCCAGACCCAGGTCGAACCCAGTCCACCCTGGCTGGCCTATTCTATGTTGGTTGATTTTCTGTGGTCTGCTTTGTCATTAGGGCTAGGTGGCAGGCTCTAATTGGTCCCTCTTGCGAATGAATGGCTACAATCAATCCAAGCAACATCGATGGTCCTAATCAGTTCATAAACTCTATAAAATGACCCTAGACTCTACCTAGGGTTCTTACACAATTCTCAAGCCTCCATTGCTCTCTTCTTCTAATAAAAAAATAAAAATGGCGTCGCTGCTCTGCTGGAATTAAAACTAGAAGATAATCAACATCAGCCTAAGCAACTCAATTCAAACTAGAGATTAAAGTTTCTGCAAAGATTCTACAACAAGTTAAAGTTCTTTCTTTAATCCAATCAAGGCAAGTACAGTTATTTTCCGCTATAAATGTTAATAATAATTTTGATATGTTTTTGATTCTAAATCTGAGATTGTATATATATATTCTCTTCTGTCAGATCGGTTTTTCTGTATCCCTTTTCTTCTTTTCTGTTTTTATAGCCAGGCTACCACGAGCCTGTGCCTAATCTCATAAGAGATGAACGTATGAACGCAAATTTTGGGATGAATGATGCGAAATTTGACAAGACTAAATTGAATGTATGACTTTAGGTCTGAGGCATAAAATATATTGGACATATGCATAAATTTGACTATGAACATATAATTTATGCATGTTGTATGCATAGCTATGTTGTAATTTAGAATTGTAATTAATGAGCATATGTTGTAAACATAGATTTGGATCTATGCATATTCTATGATAGAAGAAAAGAGGAACCATTGTAAGATTACATATGATTTGAGACTTTGGACAAAATGCATATAAAAGTCAAGATCTGATTTTTAGAAGATATGATTTAAAGATTTATATTGTTGGGTATAGTTTGCATAATGATTCATGACATGAAAAGAAGAAGGATATGGAAAGTTAGGTGTAAAGATTTACATTAATTAGGATATCTATTATTTAGATTACACCTAAATAGGGATTTTTGGAAATATGGCATGTATTGAAATTAATGGTTATATTTGGTATAATTTATATGTGAATCTGCTGTAAGATGCTAGTTTAACAAAAATTGGAACATATGTTATATGGCAAATTATGTCCATATTCTGTGCTATGTAACTTTATGCAAACATGGAGTATATGTTGTGAATCATGACAATTATGTAAGCATATGAATTTAGCCCAATTTATGATTGGGCAAGGCATGTAAATAGAACTTTTAGAAATATTAAATTTGCTAAATCTGCTAATTTGTCTAGTTGCCTAAACTACTAGTTTTGTTATATTGCCTAGACTGCTAATTAGATTGAAATGCCTAATCTGTTAAATTTGTCGGTTGAAATGCCTAACCTGTTATATGCCAAAATCTGCTAAGTTGCTAAATCTGTTAAATCCGTTAAGTCATATAAAATCTGTTATCTGCTATGTTGATATAATCATCCTGTTATTGATATAATCTGAATTGGCATATATATTGGGCGTGCGCATAAATGGTAAATTATTAATTAATTGGCCGCAAAGATAAACATGGCTAACTCGAGGTTAGAATGAGTTTGCGGCGTAAATCTGCCCGGAACCGCCCGGCACATCCTGTGGCCGCAAACAATAGGTTCTAATGTGAGAAGTTAGTCATAACATGCGTAAGACACGAGGTTAGGTCTGGCTTGTGGCAGAAGTCTGCCCGGAACCTCCCGGCATATCCAGCGGCCACAAGCTACCGACCTAATGTGAGAGGTCTGTGCATTAATAATTAATTAATGCAAATCTAAGATAAGAATGACGTCTAAAACGTATTGGGGAAAATAGGGCTAAACCAAAGGGATTAATAGATGTAGTAAAACCCGTCCATGAATCTGTAGGCCCAATACAAAGTTAGACAAATCTGAAAAATCTGTACATCTGACCCATTAGTCTGAAAACTTGTTAACTTAATTTGTGAATTAGTAAATCTGAATTCTGTATGTCTGAACTTGTAAACAAGTTAATCTGAAATCTGTTAGTCTGGGGACACAAGGTTAGGAGGGGAATTACTTGTGTCATCTGTTGTTTGGGACCCATATTAGTCAGTAACCCTTTCTGGTATCAAAACTTTGACCCAACAGTAAGTAGGGTCCGGGCACGCTTACTGAACTAATTATAAGAGGTTCATTCTGATAATGGCGAGGGGTGTTGATGGTGCGTTCCAACCGGGTCATGTGCGTGCATGGATCCCGGTCTGCCTCTGAGGATGTAAGACGCCGTGACATCTGTAAATAGGTCTGTGCCAATTGGTTGTCACTTTAGGGAGTGATACACCCTACTGTGGGGCCGACACAGGATATTTATGTATTAGGGAGCCGATCGCTTGGGGTAGGGTTTTAGGGTACGCTTAGTTCTGTCTGTTTCTGTTGGTACCGTCTGTTTCTGTTGGGTGGTAACACCTGTCTGTTTCTGTGTGGTACCGTCTGTTCAGGTGGTAAAGGCCCATTACTAGTGTACACCTAATTCCACATTCTGTTTCCATAGGGATAAATTTGTTTCTTCTTCTGTCTGTTTCTGATCGGGTAGAAAAGGCCCATTATTAGCATTCTGTTTCTATTAAAGTATTCTGTACCCGTTCCTGCTTCAATTTAGACATTAGGGTGACACCTAATTTTGCTATACTAGTATTAGTGCAGAGAAGTGTAAAACAATAGTTTATATCATTCTGTTTTTCTGTTATATCTGCTACACCTGTTACAGTTATCTCACATCCAGTTTTATGTTCATATCATATTATTATTATCTGTTCATATGCTGAAAGTCACTGGACTTGCCAGACTTTTTGTCTGACCCTTGTTGTTTCGCCTCCTTTCTTCCGTTCCCCCCCCCCCCCAGGTTATCCAAGGAGGGAATACTTTAGCTTGATCCGGATTTCTCTTTGCTTGAAGTGCTTAAAGTATGGCTTGGCTCTGTATAGCTTCCGTTCCATGGGGATTATGATTTTAAACCATGCATTTTGAAGGCTTTTGTACAAGACTGATATTTTGTACTTGAATTCTGAAATTTGAAAGGATGTAACCATATTAATTTCTGTTTCCGCTGTAATAAAGTTAAAATTTTTCAAGTACTGTTTTATCTGTCTTGTAAGTTTCTGTTCTGTTTACTAAAATGCTCCACCAAAGTTAAGGCATTCCCTTTGTGAGTGACCTTAACGGAGGTGGGGTGTTACACTTGGTATCAGAGCTGAAGGTTACCAGATTTTATAAAAAAGTTTTGAAAATTATTTTCAAAAAAAAAAGGTTTTGAAAGGAAGTATTTTTCAAAAATAAAGCTTATTTTGAAAAACATAATCCCTAAGAGCCATATATCTTTCTTTCAGTCCTTTTTGTATTGAACCTTTCCTTTTTCGTTTCAGCATGTCTGAAGCATCTGAGATACCAGAGGGTGTTCATGTACCCGGTTGGTTTCGTCAATATCTTGAGGCTAGGACCGCCGCTGCAGGTCCAGCAAATGATCCCCCTCTTCCACCCCCTCCTCGTGCAATTGCTTTCTCAAAGATCTGTAGAGATTTTAGGGCCATGGGTGGGAAGGATTTCAAAGGAACTGAATCATTCGTAGAAGCAAGGAATTGGCTCAAAGAAACTGAGGATCTATTCGTTATCTTCGAGGTGGACGATAGGCAGAAGGTACAGTTGGCAGTATGGTTGCTCAAAGACGAAGCTTCCTACTGGTGGGAAGTCACTAACGCCGAGAGGCCGGTTGAGAGATGGATGGATTTCAGAACAAGGTTTGAGACAAAATTCCTCTCGCAAGCTGAACGAAGTTTACAATTGGAAAAGTTCTTATCTCTTAAGCAAGGAAGTATGACGGTCAAGGAATACGTCAACCAGTTCAACCAACTGGCTAGGTTCGGATTGGATTTAGTCAACACTCAGCATAAAAAGGCTCTCCGCTTTGTTAAAGGATTGAATGAGCCACTGCACAGCCTAGCCATGACCCATGTACCCATGGGAGTAACTTACGAGAAATTGGTGGATATGGCACTACTGCACGAGGAAGACAAGGGCCCGAAAGAGACAAAGAAGTAAGAACCACAGAATAAGAAAGCGGGGACCAAAAAGGAAACACAAAAGAAGGATGAGAAGTCTGAAGATAAGAAGGGGAAAAAGTGCTTTACTTGTGGGAGCTCAACTCATCTGAACAAGGATTGCAGAAAAAGGAAGGGCGCTTGCTTCAACTGTGGGGAGATGGGACACTTCACTAGGGACTGCCCAAAGAGACGAGGACAAGGAGGGCAGGTGAACACTCTTGAGGCTAGTGGCTAGGATAGACATAGGAAAATTTCTATAGTAGGTTTAATTTATTTATCTGATTATGAAGTCAAGACTTTTTCTGATTCTGGTATTTTGATTTTGTAATCGATACTCTGCACTTTAATACTAGTATTATTTCTGAATTCCGCTGTAGACTCAGACCCATAAGGGTTATGGATCATCTGTTTGAGATTGGGGTTTGAGGGATATCTGTGTTAGGCGTCAAGTATGATGCATACATTCTGAGTTTTTCGTAGGGTATGATTTTATCATGCTTAGCTTCCTAAGAATCATTAGGGAACCTGATCTGTACAAGTAGTCTGTAAATATCTAAATACTTTTTATGGGATTTCCAGTTTTGACATTGTCTAAAGAAGGTACTCCTCTGGGTGTCAATTTGATATTGGTTTCGGTCTTTGGGGCCGATACTTAGGACCCATGTCTAATGGGAACCAAATTTTCGTTCTATCTGTACTCGCTTCCATCATTCGACTGTATCCTATCGATCGAATCTTTGAACCTTAGGTAGAAACTAATGGGTGTAAACATGTGTTTGAGACATGTTATGTTTGATGGTTGCAAGTGGATGCAAGTGGTTGCTAGTGGTTGCCCGTGGATGCATATACACACACTAGGCACTAGATCGGCTCGAAAACACTCTCATACTGCATATGGATGGGTGAGCATTTTTCAATTCTTGTGGATGCAAAATGACTGATTCAGCACATGGATGTTGCATTTGAGTGAATGGTTGTGCACTCATATAGAAATAATATATATCATCAGAATTCTATTGCATACATGTTGGACTCATGGCACTGACATAATTCGCATTAAGGAGGTCAACTGAATCAGTAGACTGCCTGATCTTTGCATTAGATAAGGAACATATACACACACTTTTGCATATGTTCATACAACATTAGAAGTTTTCTAAGGACAATGGATGCTTGTGGATGATGGTTGAGTAGATGGGTGATTGGATGGTAGGACACATTCTTCTTAACTTGAAGATTTCGGGGACGAAATCCTTTTAAGTGGAGGAGAATGTAACACCCCGTGTATTCTATAACTGTGGAATTAACAAATTAAAGTATAATTAATTTGAAATCAAAGAACTAAGGGAAACGGGATACGCCATTGCGTTCGTCTCGGAAAAATACGCGAAATAGAGTCCGAGTTTTCGAAAAACGGAGTCCGTATGAAGAAGATATAGCCTCCGGAAGTTTCTGAATTAAGTTTAAAATTCGAACAGCTCAGAAAACAAGTTTAAAATTAAAAATCGGGCCCAATTGGCCAGGGCGGGAAAATTCCCGCCTAAGACACCCAGGTCGACTGGGCTGTCGACCTAGTCTAACCAGGTCGACAGGGCTGTCGACAGGGCTGTCGACCTGGTCCAGACCCAGGTCGAACCCAGTCCACCCTGGCTGGCCTATTCTATGTTGGTCGATTTTCTGTGGTCTGCTTTGTCATTAGGGCTAGGTGGCAGGCTCTAATTGGTCCCTCTTGCGAATGAATGGCTACGATCAATCCAAGCAACATCGATGGTCCTAATCAGTTCATAAACTCTATAAAATGACCCTAGACTCTACCTAGGGTTCTTACACAATTCTCTAGCCTCCATTGCTCTCTTCTTCTAATAAAAAAATAAAAATGGCGTCGCTGCTCTGCTGGAATTAAAACTAGAAGATAATCAACATCAGCCTAAGCAACTCAATTCAAACTAGAGATTAAAGTTTCTGCAAAGATTCTACAACAAGTTAAAGTTCTTTCTTTAATCCAATCAAGGCAAGTACAGTTATTTTCCGCTATAAACGTTAATAATAATTTTGATATGTTTTTGATTCTGAATCTGAGATTGTATATATATATTCTCTTCTGTCAGATCGGTTTTTCTGTATCCCTTTTCTTCTTTTCTGTTTTTATAGCCAGGCTACCACGAGCCTGTGCCTAATCTCATAAGAGATGAACGTATGAACGCAAATTTTGGGATGAATGATGCGAAATTTGACAAGACTAAATTGAATGTATGACTTTAGGTCTGAGGCATAAAATATATTGGACATATGCATAAATTTGACTATGAACATATAATTTATGCATGTTGTATGCATAGCTATGTTGTAATTTAGAACTGTAATTAATGAGCATATGTTGTAAACATAGGTTTGGATCTATGCATATTCTATGATAGAAGAAAAGAGGAACCATTGTAAGATTACATATGATTTGAGACTTTGAACAAAATGCATATAAAAGTCAAGATCTGATTTTTAGAAGATATGATTTAAAGATTTATATTGTTGGGTATAGTTTGCATAATGATTCATGACATGAAAAGAAGAAGGATATGGAAAGTTAGGTGTAAAGATTTACATTAATTAGGATATCTATTATTTAGATTACACCTAAATAGCGATTTTTGGATATATGGCATGTATTGAAATTAATGGTTATATTTGGTATAATTTATATGTGAATCTGCTGTAAGATGCTAGTTTAACAAAAATTGGAACATATGTTATATGGCAAATTATGTCCATATTCTGTGCTATGTAACTTTATGCAAACATGGAGTATATGTTGTGAATCATGACAATTATGTAAGCATATGAATTTAGGCCAATTTATGATTGGGCAAGGCATGTAAATAGAACTTTTAGAAATATTAAATTTGCTAAATCTGCTAATTTGTCTAGTTGCCTAAACTACTAGTTTTGTTATATTGCCTAGACTGCTAATTAGATTGAAATGCCTAATCTGTTAAATTTGTCGGTTGAAATGCCTAACCTGTTATATGCCAAAATCTGCTAAGTTGCTAAATCTGTTAAATCCGTTAAGTCATATAAAATCTGTTATCTGCTATGTTGATATAATCATCCTGTTATTGATATAATCTGAATTGGCATATATATTGGGCGTGCGCATAAATGGTAAATTATTAATTAATTGGCCGCAAAGATAAACATGGCTAACTCGAGGTTAGAATGAGTTTGCGGCGTAAATCTGCCCGGAACCGCCCGGCACATCCAGTGGCCGCAAACAATAGGTTCTAATGTGAGAAGTTAGTCATAACATGCGTAAGACACGAGGTTAGGTCTGGCTTGTGGCAGAAGTCTGCCCGGAACCGCCCGGCATATCCAGCGGCCACAAGCTACCGACCTAATGTGAGAGGTCTGTGCATTAATAATTAATTAATGCAAATCTAAGATAAGAATGACGTCTAAAACGTATTGGGGAAAATAGGGTTAAACCAAAGGGATTAATAGATGTAGTAAAACCCGTCCATGAATCTGTAGGCCCAATACAAAGTTAGACAAATCTGAAAAATCTGTACATCTGACCCATTAGTCTGAAAACTTGTTAACTTAATTTGTGAATTAGTAAATCTGAATTCTGTATGTCTGAACTTGTAAACAAGTTAATCTGAAATCTGTTAGTCTGGGGACACAAGGTTAGGAGGGGAATTACTTGTGTCATCTGTTGTTTGGGACCCATATTAGTCAGTAACCCTTTCTGGTATCAAAACTTTGACCCAACAGTAAGTAGGGTCCGGGCACGCTTACTGAACTAATTATAAGAGGTTCATTCTGATAATGGCGAGGGGTGTTGATGGTGCGTTCCAACCGGGTCCTGTCCGTGCATGGATCCCGGTCTGCCTCTGAGGATGTAAGACGCCGTGACATCTGTAAATAGGTCTGTGCCAATTGGTTGTCACTTTAGGGAGTGATACACCCTACTGTGGGGCCGACACAGGATATTTATGTATTAGGGAGCCGATCGCTTGGGGTAGGGTTTTAGGGTACGCTTAGTTCTGTCTGTTTCTGTTGGTACCGTCTGTTTCTGTTGGGTGGTAACACCTGTCTGTTTCTGTGTGGTACCGTCTGTTCGGGTGGTAAAGGCCCATTACTAGTGTACACCTAATTCCACATTCTGTTTCCATAGGGATAAATCTGTTTCTTCTTCTGTCTGTTTCTGATCGGGTAGAAAAGGCCCATTATTAGCATTCTGTTTCTGTTAAAGTATTATGTACCCGTTCCTCCTTCAATTTAGACATTAGGGTGACACCTAATTTTGCTATACTAGTATTAGTGCAGAGAAGTATAAAACAATAGTTTATATCATTCTGTTTTTCTGTTATATCTGCTACACCTGTTGCAGTTATCTCACATCCAGTTTTATGTTCATATCATATTATTATTATTATCTGTTCATATGCTGAAAGTCACTGGACTTGCCAGACTTTTTGTCTGACCCTTGTTGTTTCGCCTCCTTTCTTCCGTTCCCCCCCCCCCCCCCCAGGTTATCCAAGGAGGGAATACTTTAGCTTGATCCGGATTTCTCTTTGCTTGAAGTGCTTAAAGTATGGCTTGGCTCTGTATAGCTTCCGTTCCATGGGGATTATGATTTTAAACCATGCATTTTGAAGGCTTTTGTACAAGACTGATATTTTGTACTTGAATTCTGAAATTTGAAAGGATGTAACCATATTAATTTCTGTTTCCGCTGTAATAAAGTTAAAATTTTTCAAATACTGTTTTATCTGTCTTGTAAGTTTCTGTTCTGTTTACTAAAATGCTCTACCAAAGTTAAGGCATTCCCTTTGTGAGTGACCTTAACGGAGGTGGGGTGTTACAGCTTCAAATTTGATTGGAGAAGGAGGCTTTCAGACAATCTTCCTCTTCATCTTTCTCTAAACGTCAGGTATAACTCGAACACCAAAAAATATTGAACACTCTAAAGTATAAATAAGAGAAATCTGTGACTTTGAAACAGATTTATCTTCAATTCTGAAAAAAACCCTAGCTGAAAGAGTGAAACCAACATCAATTCCACTGGATCAACTTCAATCTGGAATATAAACCATCCTTGTAGATCTCTTGCTCAAATCTGTTGCGTCCATGCTAAGTTCTTCCTTCAATGTAGTAAAATTGGGTCTGGAAAGAGGGTTAGTAAGTACATCAGCCTTTTGATGCTGTGATGGTATATATCTAACCCCCAATTTACCTTGTAATACTTGCTCTCTGATAAAATATAAATCAATCTCTATATGCTTTGTCTTTGAATATAGAACTGGATTAGAAGTTAAGGAAATAGCGCTCACATTATCACACCAGATTATAGCTTTCTTCTCAGTTTTAATTTTAAACTCACTTAATAGAGATTCAATCCATAATACTTCTGATGCTGCACTTGCAACACATCTGAACTCTGCTTCAGTACTAGATCTAGAAACAGTACTCTGTTTTCTAGCACTCCATGAAACTGGGTTTTTACCTAAAAAGATACAATACCCAGATGTTGATTTTCTGTCATCAATGTCTGCTCCCCAATCTGCATCTGCATATGCATTTATATTTAGGGTATTGCTAGCTTTAAATATTAGGCCATGATCAAGTGTTCCTTTTAGATATCTAAGAACTCTCTTGACGGCAACCCAATGAGTATCCAAAGGATTTTGCATAAATCAGCTTGCTTTATTAACACTATAAGAAATATCTGGCCTTGTAATGGTATACTCCTATAAAACTTTGCATCTTGAAATGCTTCTCCTTTGTTTTTAGAAAGTTGACTATTAGTAATCATAGAGGTTGGTAGAGAATTTGCTTTATCTATTTTTGCTCTTTGAAGAATTTCTAAGATGTACTTTCTCTGACTGAGATGAATTTCAGAATTAGATCTTTTAACTTCAACACCCAGAAAGTAGTTTAAGTCACCCAAGTCCTTAATTGAAAATTCTGCATTCAATCTTTTTGTGATATTGTCAATCTCAGATTTGCTGCTTCTTGTAATAAGAAAATCATCAGCATAAATTAGGATATATGTTGTATCAGTCCCAGAGAATTTGGCAAAAATAGAATTGTCAGATTTAGTAGAAGTATATCCATAGTTGACAAGAGTTAACTTCAACTTGTCAAACCAAACTCTAGGAGCCTGCTTTAGTCCATAGATTGCTTTGTTGAATTTGCACACCAGTTTTGTATTGTTGCCTTGACTGAATCCTTCTGGTTGTTGCATAAAAACTTCTTCCTGTAAATCACCATTAAGGAAAGCATTATTGACATCTAGTTGTCTGATGTTCCAATTCCTAAACAAGGCTATTGTCAATATTATTCTGATAGATGTGGGTTTCACAACAGGTGAAAAAGTTTCAGTAAAATCAAAACCACACTGTTGTGAATAACCTTTAGCAACTAATCTTGCCTTGTATTCAGAAATTGAACCATCAGAATTTTTCTTTAGTTTATAAACCCATCTGCATCCAATAATATTTTTATTCTCTGGTTTTCAACTAGAGACCAGGATCCTTTACTAATTAAGGCATCATATTCTTCAGTCATAGCTTGTTTCCAATTATCATATTGGACAACTTCATGAAAGGAAACTGGTTCATCTTGTAATACAGCAGTATTAATAGTTTTGGGTTTAAAAATACCACACTTTGCTCTAGTTAACATTGGATGCTGATTGAAATTATCTCTATTTTCCCTATCATGACTGATCTTTTCAGACTGTTCTCTAGCAGATGATTGATTGCTGCTTTCAGTAGTTTCTTGATATGATTGACCTTGAATGTTAATGTTGTCATCAGTTACATGCTCTTGACCTGGCCCTTCCAAAGGCACTGTAAGTTGAGAGCTGGTGATGGTGTCTTTTGTAGCTAAAGCAGATGGCACCATTACTTGAACCTCGTCAAGTAAATCAGGTATAACCATTCTTGGCTCAACAACTTTTTCAGTTGTCTTACAATTAATATTATTGAATGGAAATTTCTGCTCATTAAATCTTACATGTCTAGAAATGTATATTCTACTAGAATTATCTAGGCATTTAAATCCCTTTTGTCTGTTGCAATATCCTAGAAAAGTACATGGTGTTGATCTGAAATCTAATTTATGAGCATTATATGGCCTTAAACAAGGAAAACACTGACATCCAAAAAATGTTAAATGATGATAATCTAGTTTAACTTTAAATATATCTCCTGAGGGCAATTAAACTTTAGTACCTTTGTAGGTAACAAATTTATTAAATGCACAACAGTTTCAAAAGCTTCAGGCCAATATTTTAAAGGCATTGAAGCTTGAGCAAGTAAAGTTAAACCTGTTTCAACAATATGTCTGTGTTTTCTCTCTATTAATCCATTTTGTTTTGAAGTATATGGACAAGTGATCCTATGATTAATACCTTTCTTTTCAAAAAATAATTTTAATGGTAAGAATTCTCTTCCACCATCAGTTTGAAAGGTTTTAACATGATGACCAGTCATATTTTCAACCTTATTAATATATTGCATCACCACATTGATCACTTCAGTTTTAGATTTCAACATATATATATCCAAGTAAATCTGGAATAAGCATTAATAAATGAAATATAGTACTTGTATCCACATATTGAACTAGTGGATGCTGGTCCCCATAAATCAGTTGCCACTAACTCAAGTAGGTTAGTATAAATTGTGTGTGAGTTTGGAACTACAAGTTTATGAGACTTTCCCAATTGACAAGAAGAACAAACATATGAATCAAAAATGTTGTTGACATTCAAGTTATTACATTTCATAATTTGCTTGACAATTTTAACACTTGGATGTCCTAACTTGCAATGCCACAAATCAAATTGCTTACTACACTCAGAATCATTTACAAAAGTAGATAAGCACATTTTATTTAAGCAATTAGGGTTTCTAGAATTTGTAACATCAAACCTGTACAATCCCGTAATCTCATTACCCTGCAAAATAATTTACTGTGTCAGAATATCTTTGACAATGCAAGAATTAGGATAAAATTCAAAATATACATTGTTGTGCTTAGCAAATTGGGAAACACTCAATAGATTCTTTTTAATAGATGGAACCCTTAGCAATTTTTTTAGAATAAGTTATTTGGATCCTTTTAAACTTGCATTTCCAGTATGTGTAATATATGCAATCTTGCCATTACCAACTAAAAGATTTTGAGTACCTTTGAATTCTTTGTTTCCCAAATTGAGATTGTTTAAATTGTTGGTAACATGATTAGTAGCTCCTGAATCTGGATACCAGCAATCATCAGTAGAAATTGAATATGCATTAGTATTTTGATATTGGCTCTTGTTGCTCTCTTTTTGCACATTCACCAAGTTGACACTGGAATTATTACTTGACTATCCAGGATTAACACTAGAATTATATCTAAAATAACACTTATTGGCAGTGTGACCAAATTTTTCACAAATTTGGCATCTAGGTCTAGTGTTATTATTTCTTCCTCTGCCTCTGCCACGATTTGATTGACCACCTCTTTGAAAGTTAGGCTGATTCTGATTTCTTGACGCATT
Source organism: Allium sativum (assembly GCA_030737875.1). Lineage (NCBI taxonomy): Eukaryota > Viridiplantae > Streptophyta > Magnoliopsida > Asparagales > Amaryllidaceae > Allium > Allium sativum. The sequence continues at coordinate 351,996,342 of CM060926.1, forward strand.
GCCTTGATTTTTACCCCTTCCATAGGTAGTAAAATTAACTGACATGTCTGATTTTACATTTCTTTTATGATCAATTCTGCCTTCATGAGCAAATAGGGTTGAATACACATATTGTAGACTTGGTGTAGGATCCATAGACAAGATAATTGAAGAAACTGCTTCATAGTCATCATCAACCCACTCACAATTGACAACACATGTTTAGACTCAGGAATTTTTTGACCTGCTGAACTCAATTGATCACAAATGTTTTTTACCTTTAGCAAATACTCATTCATTGTTGAATCACCTTTTTTATACTGTGAAGAAGTCTTCTGTGATGCATGATTCTTGCAGAGGACTGTGCAGAAAAATTTCTCTCAATAGTGGACCAAACATCTTGTGCAGTTTTGACTCCAATCAACTGTGGCAAGATGGTTGCTCCAATGGATGACATCATCCACGAACAAATAAGGCTGTCTTGTCTCTGATGTGCCAAGAATTCAGGATTTTGCACAAGCTTTTCCTCATTATCTCAAATAAATTTTGATGGTAAAATTTTTGTTCCAAAAATATAATCCTCAAGACCATACCCTCTAACTACTGTTTCTATTTGTAATTTCCATAGCAGGTAATTGGATTCATCGAGATGGATGGAAATCAGTTGACTATGAGGTTTAATGATAGCTTTCATCAAATTTTGGACTGGATCATGCTGTTCTTGAGTAACAGATCCTCTTGAAGTGGATAAACTTGGTGTAGCATTGCCACCACCACCTTCGTTGGTCATGATAGACAACAATTTCAAGACCGGCAACAGATAATGAAATCTGAATTAAGATTTTCTTTGAATTGAGAATTTCAAAGAAATTTTGTGGTTGATCACTGCAGCAACCTTGTAAAACTCGAATGATGAGTTTTTATTGAATGAAACTCAATAAAATTGATATGAAAAAACTGCTGACGAGTTTGCTTGGATGGCTCTCCGATCAACAACAATTGTTTCTTTAAAATCCTGATCGAAAATCTTGATAAATTCAGATGAATTTACCACAAAAGCTTCACTGTGAAGAATTGATGCAGCCAGAAGTGATTCTCGGCAAGGCACAGTTCTTTACAGTGGCCAAAAACTCTCAAGGGATGAGATCAATTCTTTGATGAGAGGATTCCAAATGATGAAACCTTTCTGATGGACAAACAATCTCAGTAATAACATGATTTGAGATTTTAAAGGTATTCAGAAATCAAACTGATGCTGTTAAGCATATGAAATTTGCTCTGATACCAAGTTAGATTTTGGTGTAAAGAATGCTTTGTATTAACAACTGTAAAAATGAATTTGTTTCAATGTAATTGCGAATACAAAATAATGTACAAGCACAGGCTTTATATAATAGCCGAAAACAATTAAATGGGCTAAGCCCAATTGTAATAAAAGAAGCAAACGGAGAAGTAAGGTAACCGACCCATTTAACATAAGCCTATTACTTTTACTCGAAATATCAGTTATGAACCAACTTATCTTGGACATTGATAATCAAAACCTTGAAGAGAAACACACTATTCTAATGTTTCATAGGCTTGTAAACTTGTAGCGACCCGAACTTCCCCGATCTCCGAAGAGATGAGAAAGAACGAATTACTGTGAGGACAAGACAAAAGAGAACGCAGACGGAAGAACATTTCATTGCTATTACAACAATTCCATCAGATACAAGAATATACAGAGTATAAATGAATAAATTACATTCGATAAATATCAGAGATTACAATAAATTACATAGCAGCGGAAAATAATACAAAGCACAACTGAAGGTGATATACGGATACAGAGCTTTCCGGATATCATTCCAGCTGTAAACCAGGATCCTGTGAATATAAATCTGCAAAACCAAACCTACTAGCTGCCCGTGCGGAAAATAGGGGCACCCAGAGTTTAGGTTAAAACAATAAACTCCAGGTCAGTCATGTGACTGGTGTGAGAACTAAAACAGTAATTAATTCAATTTTAAAAGAGAGTAATTCAAGGGACCACGCCGTATAACACGGAACAGGTTTCCTCCCAAGAATACCAGTGCATAGAATAAACAATGCAATGTTTTTTCGAAAATGAAGCTATTATAAGACACAGGTCCCATCACACAATGCAACGCAAGCCGGAGGATAGGGTTTTCCCTTATAATAGCCAAACATGCTTGGTACGTTTAAAACAAATCATTTGATACTATAATAAGTGTATAGTGTCAAAACATTTCAATCATAAATATAAATCATAGATGGCATGGGTACCATATATCATGTCGTCATACTAGTTCTACAATTAAAACCGCAATACACGTATTGGAAATTGGATTTTCGTCATGAGTCGAGGCAAGGGGCAAGCTCCTCTCCGCGCTCGAGACAGTCTAGCAAATGTCTCAGGACTACACACTCTGGGCAATCCTGGATCGGTTGGGCAGGTCCTCACTTACGTTAGAGGATTAATTATTCCTGAACACACGTTTCCCGGTCCTTACAGACCTATAATCGTGGCGCCTCATTCCAACAACCACATAGGTGAAAAGTATATAAATGTCAGGGCTGGTAAGTCACTGACACCACCAAAGCTAGAAAGAAACGTCGTGTTCTCCCAACGGTCCGTATCCCGTTTTTAACTCATACCGAGGTGTGAGGCTTGAGAATTCACGTTATACACAAAGCTGCCACAAAGGTCGTGCTTTGATCATCAACCACAAGACTTTGCTTTTCAACAGAAGCCTTGATCCACGCAACTCAGTGTGCTACACAGGCAATTCATGCCATGCGATTGATATCTACCGATATATAACCTCTAAGCTCGTACGTCTCAGAGAAGGGCGTTAAGCAAGAGAATAAATTCTCCGCCGCCAAACAGATATATATTTAACAGAAATCAATCAACACAGAATAAAATCCAATGTCAGACACACAATCCATTTACAAGTTCGTTCTGGGTCTGAACGAAACCGGAGGCACTTTCCTCGCATATCCATCGATCTCCAAGTACGTCTGGATGACCACCAACTGATTCCCTCATCTTGGGTGTACAGCCCAATCAAGATCATCAATAATCACCCAAACGATGTGAAGACTTCCGGTCTTCAACCATCGTCTTCATCTTCGACATTTCGTCGAATCGGTTATTCAGAATGGGTACAAACCCGGACTTTCCGAACAATCCGCGTATATTAAAACAAATGTTACACCAACACAACATACGCCTCATTCCAATTCAGAATATTCCTTTATTCATAAAATCACATTTTTAGGGAAAGGTTCCCATTAATTTTATCCAAGATAAATTCTTTAAAATTTATCCTTTAATCTTCCTTCGGATGTCATATCAAACCAAATTATGGTTTTCCCAACTAGTCGAGATTAGCCAACCACACCGAAGTAATTATTTATTTTATTTCCCAATCCCAACCTATTCATCCCATGAAGCAAAACTGGTAATACTCCATATCTAACACCATAGTGTTGTCGGTAAAATTAGTTACCATTCCACGTTCAAATCTAATTAAAGATTTAACTATCGCTTTGGAGCAAAACTGGTGATACTCCATTCTCGCTCATTTTCAAAATTTGATAATTTAGATTATCAAATCGCATTTCAATTTAATTGCAGATTCATTAAAACTCCTTTTACTGGGTTAAAGAACTAATGTCATTTAAAACACAGTTCACGACAAACCCAACTCACATTCTATTTATTATCGGGTTAAAGAACAAATGTTATTTAAAAAACCGTTCACGATAAACCTACAAATCAATTTTGTTTAAAACCCATTTCAAATCCAGTATATTTATTTAAAAATAAACGGGTTTAATTTTAGTTCAAAACTAGTTCATTTCGATAAAAATCTATTTTATCTTTTCAAATATGGAGTTTTTCATCCCAATATTTCCCAAATCACTTCTTGTGATTTTACACAAATTATTACTATTTTTAATAATTTTATCAAGGCCCATACAGTCGATTTCCAACAACGGCCATCGAACTGCACTTACAACGACCTTTTTCGAATTTGATTTGGACGTATCTCCAAATCCAACCGTTAGATTTCAAATTTCTAATATTCGTTAGAAAGCTCTTTTCGATACGAACCCAATGGTTCCGGTTTTAGGAGAATCCGACGGTCGGATCTCCCGTAATGTCCGTTTGAAATAAATAGTCGAAATTCACGAACTGCCGCGGCGCGGCGCGTTCTATTCAGGCCATTATATTATATATATAATATATATATAATATATATTTCGTCGATTTCTATTTAAAACGAATTTTATAAATAGTTTTAAATTCGTTTCAAAGACAATTTCAACTTCCATTTCAATTCAAATCAAAATTGAATTTTTCCTTATAAATTCGTTTTAAAATTCATTTCTATTCAATTCAGATTTCAATTCAATTTGAATTCAATTCAATTTGAATTCAATTCAATTTGAATTCAATTCAATTTGAATTCAATTCAATTCGTTTTCATTTCTATTTGATTTCAATTCACATCGATTTTTAATTCGATTCGAATCCATTTTCTTTTCGATTCAATTCAATTCGTTTTCTATTCAATTCGAATCGAATTCGTTTTCTATATTCAATTCAAATCAAATTCGTTGTATATTCAATTCAAATCAAATTCGTTATATATCAAATCAAATTCATTTTCTAATCAAATCAAATTCAATTCGTTTTCTAATCAAATCAAATTCATTTTCTAATCAAATCAAATTCAATTCGTTTTCTAATCAATTCAATTCAAATTGTTTTTCTATTTGATTCAATTTAAATTTGTTTTCTATTCCATTCAATTCAAATTTTAAAACGAATATAATCGATATAAATATCGTTCGCGTCAAAATGGCGCATCTCTAATTAATACGGCTTTATATATTTCAATAATTCCGTTATTCTATTCAACAAATGAATATTCATCTTTTTTCTCAACAAACGACTAATCTCAACGAATGAGTACTGTCCACGTGTGACTAATTTTGTTATTTAAAATATTTTATAAAATTTGGGTATCTATCGTTTGATTTTCAATTAGACTCCACCGTGAAGTAGTTCTAATTTTAAATATGATAAAGATGTAAATTTTATTATTAAAATATTTCGTTCAACACATGACTACTCTCAACGGATGAGTACGGTCAACACATGAACCTTTATTTTATATTGATAAAGATGTAAATTTTATTATTAAAATATTTCGTTCAACACATGACTAATCTCAACGGATGAGTACGGTCAACACATGAACCTTTATTTTATAATATTCTTTATTTTTCAAATTGGAATGAGGCCCAATCAATCACCATATAATGTTAATTATATGGATTTTCATACATCACACGTATATAATAGCATTGAAAAATAATCAACCATCAACCAAAGTGCACTACACTATATAAGCATCAAATATAGATATCTAACGCTTATAACAGCCTGTTAATCAATCGATCGACATATTTAATCAATCAGGATGAGTGAACTTCAAATTTCATCCCAACACCCGTGTGGGGTTTCAAACAATCAAACACAGATTTTAGTTGTGCAGTTGGGCGATGTGTAAAATTTATCGACCCAATCAATATCAGTCAAATCAGTGTATATAAACAAATCTGCCGATTTGTTTATAAATATTTATTTATTCACTTTCACGTTAAAAATTATATTTTTAACGATAATATATTTTATTTTAACACATGAATTTCTATTTAGTTCATTTATTCAATAAAATGATATTTTTATTTCTCTAACATATTTTAGAAAATTTCGGCGGCATAACGGCACAATACTAGAAACAGGACGAGGCCTATCCTTATCCCCGGTCTAATGAAGGCCCACGCCATTCACACATCAATCAAATCAATTTCATTTCACCAAACAATTCAATTCAAATAATCTAACCAACTACGCAACCAAACAAACAAGTCCATGGTCTGTGGACGATTGTGTCGGGTGCTACTAAACACCGTCTGCATCCTAGTGTATATATATATAACTAGAAAAAGAAATTAAAGAGTGAGAAATTCTCACCAATAGCTATCCCAATTCCACGGCTCTTCTTTTATAGAAATCTTCATCGTTCTCGCCTTTTTATCACCTTTGTTGCCCGTAGCCACTACATATATAAAAATCGAATTTTTACCTCGCTATTCAATATATAAAAATCGAATTTTTTTACTATGCTATTCATATAGATAAAAACTCTATTTTTTCCTTCGTTATTCTCCATATAAAGATCTCGCCTTTTCCTTTCAATATAAAAATGTAAACTTTTCATATATAAAATTATGAACTTTTCTATTATCTTCTTCATTAAAAATCGTATTTTTATAACTTCAATTTCATACCAAAAATCGTATTTTTATATATCGCTCTTTTCATTAGAAAAATGCGAGCTTTTCAAATATAAAGATCCAACTTTTATAGCGAATTCATATTTATAAAAATCATAATAATTCAGTTATAAAATAAAAAGAAGAAGAAGAAAGGAAAGGGGGGGACTCACAGTAAATCGGTTGGAGGAGGGAGCATCGACGGGGGGGAAGAGGGAACCTAAACGGAGGCGGCGGTGGTTGCTGAGGCCAGCGGGGCGGTTTCTGGGTGGCGTGTCGGTTCTTTGTTGACTGGAAGGGGGGGCGCTTGCTGACGCGAGGCAAATCGCGAGGGGGGGGGGGTCGATCGCGACGATCGAAGCAGTGGGGGAGGGAGCGTCGGTTGCGGTGGCGGCACGAGGCGGAGCGCCTGGAGGGCGGCGCGACTTTGGCTCCTTCGATCTCTCTGTTTTTTTTTTCTAATTGAACGAACGAGAAAAGAGGGGGGGTGCAGAGTATATGGGGAGAGGGAAGATATATATATATATATATATTTTAATTATTTAATTTGCAAAAAGTTGACTTTTACATACGACCTCTAAACGAGGCCCACTGCCTGTCGTCCATAATGTATTACCCCCATTCCGAACACAATGGGATATGTATCGTAAGCTGATTCGATCGTTGCAATCAGTTTTCGTCAAAATCAACATATAACTCTATATATTGAATTTGAACGCGCATTTCAATTTACTGGGGTCACATACGAACTTTTAAAATTCCAGAAAAATAGTTTCTAGCTTCGTATCGACGATACTATCCCAACAAAACTAGTTTCGTCGAATTCCGAGACCGTTGGAAAAATGGTCATTTTCCAGTCGATTAAAATCAACTAAAACCAGTCAAACGCGTTTTCCTTCGCCACGCTCACATATTGATTCGAAAAATTATGAAATTAGGAATCTAGCAATAATTTGACATCACGGATCCAACGAAAGTGGTTTCGTCGAAATCCGAGGTCGTTTGCAAAATGTCTATTTTTAAGGGCCTGAATTCCATAGCGACTATTCATAATTTTCAACTGGACATATCTTTTGATCCCCGCTATGAAATTTCGATTTGTCAGATTCGTTGGAAAGATATTATCAAATAGATCCTAATGTTTTTGGTTTCACTAAAATCCGGATTGTTTTGCACCCGGTACATTCAATTGAAGTTTGAAATCGAATTATCGAACTACCGCGCCATTTTCAATCCTATTTATAATTATATATAAATATATATATTCTAACGACGACGTATATAACATATACGTTCTAAATATATTCAAAATCAATTTATCGTCGATTTTATTTAAAATAATCTATTTTAAATATTCAAAATTCGCTAAAATTGCCAAAATAAAAATTTTAAACTGGTTCAGAATTTCCGGGTTATCACAATCTCCCCCACTTAAAACTTTTCATCCCCGAAAAGGAACAAAGTTGAAAGTGGTTTGATTAATCAACACTACGTTCGATCTGGCTTCTATTCTCCAACTTTTCAGTTTCTGAGAATTTTCAAATTTTCAAAAATTTGTCTAACTCCCTAAATTTTCGAAAAATTTCGCCATAACCTCCCCTGCACCGGGAGCCACGAGAAAATCCCGAAATTGCCATATAGGCCTTCTGATCTCAAAAAGAAAAAGAAAAAGCCAAGCGGCTAGCCAATAGGCTCATAAAATCATCATCACCCAAACAAAACAGTAAATTCTAGTAAACATGTACCTATTTGTCGGGCAAACAAATTTTATTCTTCGGCTCTAGCCTCCTTGCTATGACCTGTTCAATGTAAATACATGTATATGCAAGAAAATGCTACCAATTTTCAATACAATTCAATATTTGATTCAATTAGGCATAATGGTTCAAAATTATCAAACAAATAAACAAACAACACAAACATCAATCAATTAGTGAATTAGAGTTTCAAATTCATAATTTGATATATAGTTGAAAATCATGTTTTTGATGACAATTCACAACAAAGTGTTCTAGCTATATTAGTTTTGGTTCTCACACCAGTCTAATGGAAATATATAGATACCACACCTTCGAAACACGAACATAAATATTGATGATGCCATGGTCATTATCAACATCATCTCCGGGCGACTAGAATGTGATTCTATATCTATCCAGTATATTAAAACTTCGAATATACGTTCATGACGCGTATATGCAAAACCTTTATATACTGGATTGTCCAAATTCAATATAAATAAATATTCAAATACGTATAAAACGGTTTAAATTTTCAAAACAAAATTGTTTTCAATTGAAAACTATACTCTTCACACTCGTTCTAGGATACTACTGATCCTATCTCTAACGAGTCATTCTAATTGGATATTACTAATCCAATATCTGATGAATTCTTTCGTATGGTTCTAATGTGTCTTGTTCTCGAGCTCTGTAAACCAAAGCTCTGATACCAAATGTAGCGACCCGAACTTCCCCAGTCTCCGAAGAGATGAGAAAGAACGAATTACTGTGAGGACAAAACAAAAGAGAACGCAGACGGAAGAACATTTCATTGCTATTACAACAATTCCATCTGATACAAGAATATACAGAGTATAAATGAATAAATTACATTCGATAAATATCAGAGATTACAATAAATTACATAGCAGCGGAAAATAATACAAAGCACAACTGAAGGTGATATACGGATACAGAGCTTTCCGGATATCATTCCAGCTGTAAACCAGGATCCTGTGAATATAAATCTGCAAAACCAAAACTACTAGCTGCCCGTGCAGAAAATAGGGGCACCCAGAGTTTAGGTTAAAACAATAAACTCTAGGTCAGTCATGTGACTGGTGTGAGAACTAAAACAGTTATTAATTCAATTTTAAAAGAGAGTAATTCAAGGGACCACATCGTATAACACGGAACGTGTTTCCTCCCAAGAATACCAGTGCATAGAATAAACAGCGCAATGTTTTTTCGAAAAATGAAGCTATTATAAGACCCAGGTCCCATCACACAATGCAACGCAAGCTGGAGGATAGGGTTTTCTCTTATAATAGCCAAACATGCTTGGTACGTTTAAAACAAATCATTTGATACTATAATAAGTGTATAGTGTCAAAACACTTCAATCATAAATATAAATCATAGACGACATGGGTACCATATATCATGTCGCCATACTAGTTCTACAATTAAAACCGCAATACACGTATTGGAAATTGGATTTCCGTCATGAGTCAAGGCAAGGGGAAAGCTCCTCTCCGCGCTCGAGACACTCTAGCAAATGTCTCAGGACTACACACTCTGGGCAATCCTGGATCGGTTGGGCCGGTCCTCACTTATGTTAGAGGATTAATTATTCCTGAACACACGTTTCCCGGTCCTTATAGACCTATAATCGAGGCGCCTCATTCCAACAACCACATAGGTGAAAAGTATATAAATGTCAGGGCTGGTAAGTCACTGACACCACCAAAGCTAGAAAGAAACATCGTGTTCTCCCAACGGTCTGTATCCCGTTTTTAACTCATACCGAGGTGTGAGGCTCGCGAATTCACGTTATACACAAAGCTACCACAAAGGCCGTGCTTTGATCATCAACCACAAGACTTTTCTTTTCAACAGAAGCCTTGATCCATGCAACTCAACGTGCCACATAGGCAATTCATGCCATGCGATTGATATCTATCGATATATAACCTCTAAGCTCGTACGTCTCAGAGAAGGGCGTTAAGCAAGGGAATAAATTCTCCGCCGCCAAACAGATATATATTTAACAGAAATCAATCAATACAGAATAAAATCCAATGTCAGACACACAATCCATTTAAAAGTTCGTTCTTGGCCTGAACGAAACCGGAGGCACTTTCCTCGCATATCCATCGATCTCCAAGTACGTCTTGTAACACCCCGTGTATTCTATAACAGTGAAATTCATAAATTAAAGTATAATTAATTTCAAATCAAAGAATTAAGGGAAACAGGATACGCCATTGTGTTCGTCTCGGAAAAATACGCGAAATAGAGTCCGAGTTTTCGAAAAACGGAGTCCGTATGAAGAAGATATGGCCTCCGGAAGTTTCAGAATTCAGGTTAAAATTCAAACAGACGAAAACAGCTCGAAGATTCGAATTTCAAACACGCAGGGAGGCAGGGCGGGAAAGTTCCCGCCTAGGACAAGTCGACAGGGGTGTCGACTTGCCAGTCGACACCACCCCCCCGTGTCGACTGCGCAGTCGACAGGGGTGTCGACTTGCAGGTCGACCTGCTTGGTCGGCCTGGCTGGCCTGGTCTGTGCTGGGTCCGAATTTCTGAGGCTTGCTTTGTCACGAGGGCTAGGTGTCAGCTCCTGATTGGTCTCTCTTTCAAATGAATGGCTACGATTAACCCAAGCTACATCGACGGTCCTAATCAGTTCATAAACTCTATAAAAATGACCCTATACTCTACCTAATCTATTCATTCAAAAATAAGAATGAGGCCATCATGCTGCTGAGGAACGACTAGGAGTAGCCACCAATTTGAGAGACAATTAGGAGACAAACTCTAAAGCATAAAGCAACTACAAGTTAAACTTAAACAAATCAAATCAAATCAACGCCTACATCAAAGGAATAGCATCTCCAAATCCAGAATTCAGATTCCTGAATTGAAGAATTCGTCACACGATTGTAAGTAGAGTACTATTCCGATGTGAATAAATAACTGTGTTTGATTTGTGTAAAATGAGAATTACACTTGATTTGTGGTGATAGTAATTCATATTTGCGCCTTGCTATGATTCTAATCGATTTGGAATGTTGTGATATAACGATTGGATATTCGCAAGTATGTAATTCATGATAAAAATTACATGTTTGCGGTAGTTTATTTGAGATTCATGCAAGTATACGATTGGATATTCGCAAGTATGTAATTCATGTTTGAAGCTACATGTTTGTGGTTGTTTAATTGAGATTCATGCAAGTATGTGGTTTTGCTACTATGCCAACATAATGTATATTTTTGTACAATCACTTTTGTGTAATTGGATCAAATTTGGGGTATTATGATTCATATGAAATTATGTTGGAATTGGCATCATGATCTATGTATAAAACCATACTTTTGTATTAGAAACAAAAGTAAGCCTCTTTGTGAACTTATGTTGATTTTATGAATATGACTAGGCTATGTTTGGTATTATGCCTAATTGAAAAACATGTTAGGCCTATATTGTTAACAAGAATTATATGATAATATATGTGACACATAGCTAAGTTAGATTTACATTCCAATTGCAAGTTTGCATGAGTAAAGTAAAAACCATGATTTCATGTTTAGGAATATTTATGCCATGATTACATGAATAGATCAAAAACCATGATTTCATGTTTGGGTATATTTGTGCCATGATTATGTGAATAGATTAAAAATCATGATTAAGTTGGAATAATTCTAGTTGAACTATACTTTTGTATTAGTAACAAAAGTAAGCACCTTTGTAAACATATAGTAATTTTATAAACATGATTTGCTTATGTTTGACATTATGCCTAAGTAAAAATATAGGTTTATGTTGTAGTTAAGACTATGTGTCAATAATGATATCTAATTTAGTTAGATTCTTAACTTAACTACAAGTTTACATGGTTTGATTCATGTCACTTATGCTTTATGACCAAAGTATATGTTACTACAATGCAAGTACACCAGTTTCTATTTTGTAGTTCCAACGTTATGTTGCAAGTTCATGCGTTCACATTCCCCTTTTTGTGTATATAATCACGTTTAAGCCTCCCCTTTTTCACGTGGCTAAGTTGGGCTTAAAAGGCTAAGCCCAACATATATTATAATAAACGAACGTATTAAACGGGGGAAATAGCGTTGGGCCAAATTAATTAATAAATGAAAATATAAAAGTAGATGGGCCCAAATTCAAGAATGGGTTAGGCCCATGATTGGTGTAAACCTTTACACCATTAGCTTAAATTGATTTTGAATAATGGGCCGCAAATATTTACATATAAGAAAATAAAGAAGAAAGACAAAATATGTAAATGTAGAAAATACGATGTGTTTAACCCGAGGTTGGATTGAGTTGTGATGTAAACCTGCCCGGAACCGCCCGGCTGTCCAGTAGTCACAACAACACCTATCCAATGTGGGTGGTTAAACATGGAGCCCAATAAGGACCCGAGGTTAGACTGAGTTGTGGCGTAAGACTGCCCGAACCCAACCGGCAACAGGCAGCCACAACAATACATGTCTAATGTGAGAGGTCAAGGCTTTAATAAGACAATTAAGGCTGAGTCAGGATTGATAGGATTAAGTAAATTATATTAATACTTAATCAAGATGGAACATGCTAAACTAAACAGACTGATTGGGGGTTAGGTTTATAAAACACTTAACCAACTTAGCATGTTGGCTAGAAATAGAAAAACCTAGTAGCGGGGGACCCTTTTCAGCAGTAACCCTATAAGGTATCATGATACCCTGAAACTAGGCAGGGTGGGGCACGATTACTGGGCTGACTGTAAGAGGTCAAATCGACGGCGGTGGTGCAGCAGTGTAGGTTCTAACGGGGTGTGGGCGTGCACTCACTCCAGCGCAGAAAAATAAGGCACTGGGCACCAGTAGCATACCTGTGCATTCTAGGGTTGTGTCGGGCCGCCGCCATGGGACTTGATACACCCCATGGTGGGACCAGCATAGGTAACTACAACATCGGGGGCTGTAAGACACATGTAACTATGCGAGTAGGAGCCGATCATCATAAAATGGATCACTTCACCCTGTTTATGGGGTGCCTGTTGGGAACTAGTTTATATGGGTACAGAGATTAATATGGGGTACGATAGTATATTCGACCCTAGACAACTTAACTAAGTATATGGTGCTTTCCCATTTCTAGTTTATACTTATCATACCCAGTTCTTTATTCATAGACTGAATAGTCCTAGACTTACTCAGGCTTTATGTCTGACTCTACTTTTCTTTCGTCTTCTTTTCTTCCGTCCCCCCCCCCCCCCCCCCCCAGGTCCACAGGGAGGGAATACCGCAGCTTGACCAGCCTTCATATCCAGCTTGAAGAGAAAGAATGTATTGCTTGGATCTTTTCGTTTTGGACTATGGCTTTGGACAGCAACTATGGGACTTTTGCAGTTTATTTATGTTTTCTTTATGCTTCTTTAAATAATGTAATCAAGACAGTTATGAAGATGTTATGTTTTTGGAAGTGTTGTAAGACAATTATGGTATGGTTGTTGTAACACGTATTTTTAATGAAATAAAAGTTGTTGTTTTTCCGCTGTTCAAAAATATGTGTTCTTATATCTGTCTTGTATATCTGTGACTTATACTTATAAACCTCCACCAAAATTAGGGCATTCCCTTTGAGAGTGACCCTAACGGAGGTGGGGTGTTTCACTTGGTATCAGAGCATAGGTTTACCAGATAAGATAAAAAGTTTTGAAAAATTATTTTCAAAAAGGAAATTTAAAGAAGCATTTTTTTTAAAAAGATAAAATATTATTTTATTTTAAAAGGCAAAGTCCCCCCAAAGCCATAGGTACTATCTCCTATCCTTCGTTTTGAATCTATCCTTTTTGTTTCAGCATGTCCGAAGAACTTAACTTGCCAGAGGGTGTACCAATACCTAGTTGGTTTAGACGGTTCTTAGAAGCAAGGGCCACTCAGCCAGGTCCTACCGTTCCTCCTCCCCCAGCTGCAGGAAATCATCCAGCTGCAGCGGCACCTCTTCCTCCACCTCGTCCGCCGGGAAACACTTTTGCTAAGATATGTAAAGATTTTAAAGCTATGGGAGGAAAGGATTTTCATGGAACTGAGTCCTTCGTGGCAGCTAGAAATTGGCTGAAAGAAACCGAGGACTTATTCGTCATCTTTGAGGTAGAAGATAGACAGAAAGTACAACTGGCAGTTTGGCTATAAAGGGCGAGGCTTCCTACTGGTGGGAAGTCACTAATGCAGAAAGACCAGTGGAGACATGGGAGGACTTTAGGGCAAGGTTTGAGGCTAAATTTCTCTCAGATGCGGAAAGGAGTTTGCAGTTGGAAAAATTCTTATTTCTTAAGCAAGGGAACAAGACAGTCAAAAAGTATGATAATCAGTTCGATGAGCTGGTTAGGTTTGGGCTGGACCTAGTCAACACCCCGCACAAGAAGGCTCTCCGTTTCGTCAAAGGGTTGAATGAGCCATTACACAGTTTGGCCATGACCCATATACCCATGGGAGCCACGTATAAAAGATTGGTACAAATGGCATTGTTGAACGAAGAGGATAAGGGCAAGAAGGAGACAAAGGCAGAAAGCTCTCAAGGGAAGAAAGAGGGTTTGTAGCCTAAGAAGACAGACTTTAAGAAGGGCGGGAAAGGCAACAAAGAGAAGAGGAAGTGTAATTTCTGTGGCAAAGTGGGGCACTTAGTGAAAGATTGCCGGAAAAAGAAGGCCAAGGAGAATGGTGGGTGCTTTTCTTGCGGTGAGACAGGCCACAGGGCTAAGGACTGCCCAAAGAAACGAGGACAGGGGCAGAGGGCGGGATCCACCTCAGGGGCACAAGTTCATGTGCTAGAAGCGCCACCTCTACAACAGCGGGGTATAAATACTTCTGTAGAAAGTGTAGTTTATCTTTATGATCACCCCGTTCGCACTTTATTTGATTCTGGCGCATCACACTCCTTTATCTCGTCTGCTTTAGTAGAATCTCTGCACCTAAAAACTAGTATGGTAGAGGACCCCTTAATTGTTTCAAACCCAATTGGGGGCCCAGCTCACTTGTCTATGATCTGTTTGGGATTGAAAATTTCTATTCTAAGCGTAGAATTTCAATGTAGTGCCTTTGTTTTGGGCTTTTCGGGATATGGTTTGATTTTGGGCATGGATTGGCTATCCAGTAATGGGGCCATCCTTGATTGTGAGAAAAGGGTTGTTAGGCTCCTAACCCAGCTCGGTAATACTTTGGAAATTTCTTGTAATCCCTCGTATGCGGTTATGCTTAGTTACCTTGAATCACTAGATGCCTCTGTTGAAAATTTGCAATCAGTTAGAGTGGTCCGGGAATATCCGGATGTCTTCGAAGAGGTGAAGGGCTTGCCTCCGAAGCGGGAGATAGACTTCCGCATATACCTTGTAGATAATGCAAAGCCCGTTGCGTTGCCCGTTAGACACATGGCTCCGCGAGAAAGGAAAGAGCTCAGTAAACAGATTAAAGAGCTTCTAGAAAAGGGGTTCATTAGGAGGAGCATTTCAGAATGGGGCGCTCCAGTGGTGTTCGCTACAAAGGCGGATGGTTCACTCCGTCTATGTGTTGACTATAGGGAACTCAACAAGCTAACGAAAAAGAATAGGCACCCTCTCCCCAGAATTGACGATTTGTTTGATCAGCTTGTAGGAGCGTCTGTTTTCTCCCAACTCGATTTAGCGACCGGTTTTCATCAGCTAAGGGTGGCTGAAGATAGTATCGATAAAACGGCATTCAGAACCCCAGATGGCTTCTTTGAATGGCTTGTCATGCCTTTCGGCTTGACAAATGCACCTGCTTACTTCGTGGACCTGATGAGTAGGGTATTCGGAGATTTCCTCAATAAGTTCGTAGTGGTCTTCGTAGACGATATCCTTATCTTCTCAAAGAGTGAAGAGGAACATGCTCAGCACTTAAGGGCAATCATGGAAACTCTGCGAGTCCATCAGCTAAAAGCCAAATTCTCCAAATGCCACTTTTGGAGAGAAGAAGTGAGGTTCCTTGGGCACATAATATCCAAACAAGGGTTAGCAGTGGACCCTGCTAAGGTAGTGGCGGTACAGGATTGGAAGACACCAAGGAATGAAACTGAGGTCCGAAGTTTTCTAGGACTAGCAGGTTTCTATCGAAAGTTCGTAAGGGATTTTTCGAAAATCTCAGCTCCGCTTACGAAATTGACCAAGAAGAATCTAGCGTTCAATTGGGACTTGGATTGCGGGTTTGCTTTCCAGCGACTAAAAAGGGCTCTTACAACAGCCCCAGTTTTGACGTTGCCAGATGGAAGCAAGATGTTCACTGTTTATACAGATGCATGTGGGACAGGGTTAGGCGCCGTCTTAATGCAAGAAGGAAGGGTAGTAGCTTATGGCGGGAGGCAGTTGAAAGTGCACGAAAAGAACTACCCGACCCACGATCTTGAGTTAGCTGCCATCATCTTTGCACTCAAGTCTTGGCGACACTATCTCCTAGGTGAGAAGTTCGAACTTTACACTGACCATAAATCGTTGAAATATCTTTTCTCGCAGAAAGATCTTAACTTGAGACAACAAAGATGGATGGAGTTTCTTGCCTCATACGATTTCGAGATCTCCTACACTCCGGGCAAAGGCAACGTGGTGGCAGACACGTTGAGCCGAAAGAAATTGACCCTAAGCCCGTTGTTTGTTGAAAGACAAAGCCTAGAGGTTATAGCCAGCTTCGACTTTAGGCCTTCCTCCGATTTTGTACCAGGCTTGCTAGCATCTCTCGAAGTGCGCCCGACTTTAGTGGACTCAATAGGGACAGCACAACGCGAAGACCCTCAGCTTGTGGAAACGATTGATAGGCTAATTAGGGGTGAGACTTCAAGTCACCTCAACAGATACTCCATCGACGATAAGGGTTGGCTAAGGTGAGACGGAAGACTATGCGTCCCTCAGACAAGGGATTTAGTAAAGAGGGTTCTCGAGGAAGCACATCACTCCAAGATGACGATACACCCAGGCGGAGATAAAATGTACAAAGACATAAAAAGAACTTTCTTCTGGAACGGCATGAAAATGGACGTGGCAGAATTCGTTTCTAAGTGTATGGTGTGCCAACAGGTTAAGGAGGAACAGAAAAAGCCTGGCAGTCTGCTACATCCTCTAGAGGTCCCGTAGTGGAAGTGGGATAGCATCTCAATGGACTTCATCGATGGGCGGCCTAGGTCTAGGAGAGGCAACACTAGCATATGGGTAATAGTGGATAGGCTTACTAAAAGCGCCCACTTTTTACCTGTCAAAAGTAAAAGAACTGCCTCATCCCTAGCATCTCTTTACCTCAAGGAAATCGTTCGACTCCATGGAATACCATCCAGCATTGTTAGTGACCGAGACCCTATCTTCACCAGTGAGTTTTGGCGGAGTCTGCAAGAGGCAGTAGGAACGCAGTTATGCTTGAGCACAGCCTATCATCCCCAAACCAACGGCCAAACAGAAAGAGTGAACAGAGTTTTGGAGGACCTTTTAAGACTGTGCGTCCTTGACTTCAGAGGGACATGGGAAGACCATCTTCCTTTGGTGGAATTTGCCTACAATAACAGCTATCAAGCAACCATCGGGATGGCGCCCTTCGAAGCTTTATATGGAAGACCGTGCCGATCGCCCACTTGTTGGTGGGAGTCTACTGATAAGCTCATACTTGGACCAGATATGATCCGAGAAACTACAGAGAAAGTAGACTTAATACGAAGAAGGATGAAGACGGCCCAAGACAGACAAAAGTCCTACGCTGACAAGAGGAGGACCGACCTTGAATTTGAGGTTGGAGACAGAGTTTTTCTTAAGGTATCTCCGCTAAGGAACGTTGTTCGTTTTGGAACCACAGGAAAGCTAGCACCAAGGTTCGTAGGGCCATTCCCTATCATCGAGAAAATTGGGAAAATGGCCTATAGACTAGAGCTACCCGAAAAGCTGGCCGGAGTTCACAACGTTTTTCATGTTCCACATCTCCGAAAATGTCTACATGAGTCTGCTGAAGTGGTAGAGCCAAATATCCTAGAAGAAGCTGAAGTGGAGCGCAAAGCAACCGTGAGGAAAGTTCCAACTCGCATATTAGAAACGGAAGTGAAGAAGCTACGCAACCGCGAAGTCAAGCTCGTCAAAGTTCAGTGGAGCGACGCCGAGGGAGACGCGACTTGGGAAACTGAAGCTAGAATACGCACTGCCTACCCTTTTCTTTTCGAGGGTACATCCTTGATCTTTCTTTTTCCTTAAGTTGCGCTTTTATCTATCTTTTTAGGTATATTTCCTCGACCTTATCTTTTAGGTAGAAACCCTTTGGATGAAAACATGTAATTGAAACATGTTATGGATGATGGTTGCAAGTGGTTGCAAGTGATTGCTAGTGGTTGCTCGTGGTTGCATATACACACACAATCTAGGTTTTAGATCGGCTCAGTCACTTCATATTGCATATGCATATATGTTTGCATTCGTATATGGTTGAACTTTAATGTGTTGTCATATGGATGTTGCATTTGTATGAATGATTGTGCACTCATGTAGAATCATAAATAGGAAAATTTGCATACATAATGGATTCATTGCACTTACATAATTCGCATTAAGGAGGTCAACTGAATCAGTAGACCGCCTGATTTTGCATTAGATAAGTACATGTACACACACACTTCGCATATGATCATGAAGCATTAGAAGTCTTTCAAGGACAATGGATACTCGTGTTTGATGGATGAGTAGATGGATGTTTGGATGTTAGGATATATATATTTTTCCTAAACTTGAAGATTTCGGGGACGAAATCCTTTTAAGTGGGGGAGAATGTAACACCCCATGTATTCTACAAAAGTGAAATTCACAAATTAAAGTATAATTAATTTCAAATCAAAGAATTAAGGGAAATGGGATACACCATTGTGTTCGTCTCGGAAAAATACGCGAAATAGAGTCCGAGTTTTCGAAAAACAGAGTCCGTATGAAGAAGATATGGCCTCCGGAAGTTTCAGAATTCATGTTAAAATTCAAACAGACGAAAACAGCTCGAAGATTCGAATTTCAAACACGCAGGGAGGCAGTGCGGGAAAGTTCCCGCCCAGGACAAGTCGACAGGGGTGTCGATTTGCCAGTCGACACCCCCCTCCCCCCCCCTCCCTCGTGTCGACTGCCCAGTCGACAGGGGTGTCGACTTGCAGGTCGACCTGCTTGGTCGGCCTGGTCTGTGCTGGGTCCGAATTTCTGAGGCTTGCTTTGTCACGAGGGCTAAGTGTCAGCTCCTGATTGGTCTCTCTTTCGAATGAATGGCTACGATTAACCCAAGCTACATCGACGGTCCTAATCAGTTCATAAACTCTATAAAAATGACCCTAGACTCTACCTAATCTATTCATTCAAAAATAAGAATGAGGCCATCATGCTGCTGAGGAACGACTAGGAGTAGCCACCAATTTGAGAGACAATTAGGAGACAAACTCTAAAGCATAAAGCAACCACAAGTTAAACTTAAACAAATCAAATCAAATCAACGCCTACATCAAAGGAATAGCATCTCCAAATCCAGAATTCAGATTCCTGAATTGAAGAATTCATCACACGATTGTAAGTAGAGTACTATTCCGATGTGAATAAATAACTGTGTTTGATTTGTGTAAAATGAGAATTACACTTGATTTGTGGTGATCATAATTCATATTTGTGCGTTGCTACGATTCTAATCGATTTGGAATGTTGTGATATAACGATTGGATATTCGCAAGTATGTAATTCATGATAAAAACTACATGTTTGTGGTAGTTTATTTGAGATTCATGCAAGTATACGATTGGATATTCGCAAGTATGTAATTCATGTTTGAAGCTACATGTTTGTGGTTGTTTAATTGAGATTCATGCAAGTATGTGGTTTTGCTACTATGCCAACATAATGTATATTTTTGTACAATCACTTTTGTGTAATTGGATCAAATTTGGGGTATTATGATTCATATCAAATTATGTTTGAATTGGCATCATGATCTATGTATAAAACCATACTTTTGTATTAGAAACAAAAGTAAGCCTCTTTGTGAACTTATGTTGATTTTATGAATATGACTAGGCTATGTTTGGTATTATGCCTAATTGAAAAACATGTTAGGCCTATATTGTTAACAAGAATTATATGATAATATATGTGACACATAGCTAAGTTAGATTTACATTCCAATTGCAAGTTTGCATGAGTAAAGTAAAAACCATGATTTCATGTTTAGGAATATTTATGCCATGATTACATGAATAGATCAAAAACCATGATTTCATGTTTGGGTATATTTGTGCCATGATTATGTGAATAGATTAAAAATCATGATTAAGTTGGAATAATTCTAGTTGAACTATACTTTTGTATTAGTAACAAAAGTAAGCACCTTTGTAAACATATAGTAATTTTATAAACATGATTTGCTTATGTTTGACATTATGCCTAAGTAAAAATATAGGTTTATGTTGTAGTTAAGACTATGTGTCAATAATGATATCTAATTTAGTTAGATTCTTAACTTAACTACAAGTTTACATGGTTTGATTCATGTCACTTATGCTTTATGACCAAAGTATATGTTACTACAATGCAAGTACACCAGTTTCTATTTTGTAGTTCCAACGTTATGTTGCAAGTTCATGCGTTCACATTCCCCTTTTTGTGTATATAATCACGTTTAAGCCTCCCCTTTTTCACGTGGCTAAGTTGGGCTTAAAAGGCTAAGCCCAACATATATTATAATAAACGAACGTATTAAACGGGGGAAATAGCGTTGGGCCAAATTAATTAATAAATGAAAATATAAAAGTAGATGGGCCCAAATTCAAGAATGGGTTAGGCCCATGATTGGTGTAAACCTTTACACCATTAGCTTAAATTGATTTTGAATAATGGGCCGCAAATATTTACATATAAGAAAATAAAGAAGAAAGACAAAATATGTAAATGTAGAAAATACGATGTGTTTAACCCGAGGTTGGATTGAGTTGTGATGTAAACCTGCCCGGAACCGCCCGGCTGTCCAGTAGTCACAACAACACCTATCCAATGTGGGTGGTTAAACATGGAGCCCAATAAGGACCCGAGGTTAGACTGAGTTGTGGCGTAAGACTGCCCGGACCCAACCGGCAACAGGCAGCCACAACAATACATGTCTAATGTGAGCGGTCAAGGCTTTAATAAGACAATTAAGGCTGAGTCAGGATTGATAGGATTAAGTAAATTATATTAATACTTAATCAAGATGGAACATGCTAAACTAAACAGACTGATTGGGGGTTAGGTTTATAAAACACTTAACCAACTTAGCATGTTGGCTAGAAATAGAAAAACCTAGTAGCGGGGGACCCTTTTCAGCAGTAACCCTATAAGGTATCATGATACCCTGAAACTAGGCAGGGTGGGGCACGATTACTGGGCTGACTGTAAGAGGTCAAATCGACGGCGGTGGTGCAGCAGTGTAGGTTCTAACGGGGTGTGGGCGTGCACTCACTCCGGCGCAGAAAAATAAGGCACTGGGCACCAGTAGCATACCTGTGCATTCTAGGGTTGTGTCGGGCCGCCGCCATGGGACTTGATACACCCCATGGTGGGACCAACATAGGTAACTACAACATCGGGGGCCGTAAGACACATGTAACTATGCGAGTAGGAGCCGATCATCATAAAATGGATCACTTCACCCTGTTTATGGGGTGCCTGTTGGGAACTAGTTTATATGGGTACAGAGATTAATATGGGGTACGATAGTATATTCGACCCTAGACAACTTAACTAAGTATATGGTGCTTTCCCATTTCTAGTTTATACTTATCATACCCAGTTCTTTATTCATAGACTGAATAGTCCTAGACTTACTCGGGCTTTATGTCTGACTCTACTTTTCTTTCGTCTTCTTTTCTTCCGTCCCCCCCCCCCCCCCCCCCAGGTCCACAGGGAGGGAATACCGCAGCTTGACCAGCCTTCATATCCAGCTTGAAGAGAAAGAATGTATTGCTTGGATCTTTTCGTTTTGGACTATGGCTTTGGACAGCAACTATGGGACTTTTGCAGTTTATTTATGTTTTCTTTATGCTTCTTTAAATAATGTAATCAAGACAGTTATGAAGATGTTATGTTTTTGGAAGTGTTGTAAGACAATTATGGTATGGTTGTTGTAACACGTATTTTTAATGAAATAAAAGTTGTTGTTTTTCCGCTGTTCAAAAATATGTGTTCTTATATCTGTCTTGTATATCTGTGACTTATACTTATAAACCTCCACCAAAATTAGGGCATTCCCTTTGAGAGTGACCCTAACGGAGGTGGGGTGTTTCACGTCTGGACGACCACCAACTGATTCCCTCATCTTGGGTGTACAGCCCAATCAAGATCATCAGTAATCACCCAAACGATGTGAAGACTTCCGGTCTTCAACCACCGTCTTCATCTTCGACATTTCGTCGAATCTGTTATTATGAATGGGTACAAACCCGGACTTTCCAAACAATCCGTGTATATTAAAACAAATGTTACACCAACACAACATACGCCTCATTCCAATTCAGAATATTCCTTTATTCATAAAATCACATTTTTAGGGAAATGTTCCCATTAATTTTATCCAAGATAAATTCTTTAAAATTTATCCTTTAATCTTCCTTTGGATGTCATATCAAACCAAATTATGGTTTTCCCAACTAGTTGAGATTAGCGAACCACACCGAAGTAATTATTTATTTTATTTCCCAATCCCAACCTATTCATCCCATGAAGCAAAACTGGTAATACTCCATATCTAACACCATAGTGTTGTCGGTAAAATTAATTACCATTCCACGTTCAAATCTAATTAAAGATTTAACTATCGCTTTGGAGCAAAACTGGTGATACTCCATTCTCGCTCATTTTCAAAATTTGATAATTTAGATTATCAAATCGCATTTCAATTTAATTGCAGATTCATTAAAACTCCTTTTACTGGGTTAAAGAACTAATGTCATTTAAAACACAGTTCACGACAAACCCAACTCACATTCTGTTTATTATCGGGTTAAAGAACAAATGTTATTTAAAACACCGTTCACGATAAACCCACAAATTAATTTTGTTTAAAACCCATTTCAAATCCAGTTTATTTATTTAAAAATAAACGGGTTTAATTTTAGTTCAAAACTAGTTCATTTCGATAAAAATCTATTTTTATCTTTTCAAATATGGAGTTTTTCATCCCAATTTTTCCCAAATCACTTCTTGTGATTTTATACAAATTATTACTATTTTTAATAATTTTATCAAGGCCCGTACAGTCGATTTCCAACAACGGCCATCGAACTGCACTTACAGCGACCTTTTTCGAATTTGATTTGGACGTATCTCCAAATCCAACCATTAGATTTCAAATTTCTAATATTCGTTAGAAAGCTCTTTTCGATACGAACCCAACGGTTCCGGTTTTAGAAGAATCCGACGGTCGGATCTCCCGTAATGTCCGTTTGAAATAAATGATCGAAATTCACGAACTGCCGCGGCGCGGCGCGTTCTATTCAGGCCATATTATATATATAATATATATATATAATATATATTTCGTCGATTTCTATTTAAAACGAATTTTATAAATAGTTTTAAATTCGTTTCAAAAACAATTTCAACTTCCATTTTAATTCAAATCAAAATTGAATTTTTCCTTATAAATTCGTTTTAAAATTCATTTCTATTCAATTCAGATTTCAATTCAATTTGAATTCAATTCAATTCGTTTTCATTTCTATTTGATTTCAATTCACATCAATTTTTAATTCGATTCGAATCCATTTTCTTTTCGATTCAATTCAATTCGTTTTCTATATTCAATTCAAATCAAATTCGTTGTATATTCAATTCAAATCAAATTCGTTATATATCAAATCAAATTTGTTTTCTAATCAAATCAAATTCAATTCATTTTCTAATCAAATCAAATTCGTTTTCTAATCAAATCAAATTCAATTCGTTTTCTAATCAATTCAATTCAAATTGGTTTTCTATTCGATTCAGTTCAAATTTGTTTTCTATTCGATTCAATTCAAATTTTAAAACAAATATAATCGATATAAATATCGTTCGCGTCAAAATGGCGCATCTCTAATTAATACGGCTTTATATATTTCAATAATCCCGTTATTCTGTTCAACAAATGAATATTCATCTTTTTTCTCAACACACGACTAATCTCAATGAATGAGTACTGTCCACGTGTGACTAATTTTGTTATTTAAAATATTTTATAAAATTTGGGTATCTATCGTTTGATTTTCAATTAGACTCCACCGTGAAGTAGTTCTAATTTTAAATATGATAAAGATGTAAATTTTATTATTAAAATATTTCGTTCAACACATAACTAATCTCAACGGATGAGTACGGTCAACACATGAACCTTTATTTTATATTGATAAAGATGTAAATTTTGTTATTAAAACATTTCGTTCAACACATGACTAATCTCAACGGATGAGTACGGTCAACACATGAACCTTTATTTTATAATATTCTTTATTTTTCAAATTGGAATGAGGCCCAATCAATCACCATATAATGTTAATTATATGGATTTTCATACATCACACGTATATAATAGCATTGAAAAATAATCAACCATCAACCAAAGTGCACTACACAGTATAAGCATCAAATATAGATATCTAACGCTTATAACAGCCTGTCAATCAATCGATCGACATATTTAATCAATCAGGATGAGTGAACTTCAAATTTCATCCCAACACCCATGTGGGGTTTCAAACAATCAAACACAGATTTTAGTTGTGCAGTTGGGCGATGTGTAAAATTTATCGACCCAATCAATATCAGTCAAATCAGTGTATATAAATAAATCGGCCGATTTGTTTATAAATATTTATTTATTCACTTTCACGTTAAAAATTATATTTTTAACGATAATATATTTTATTTTAACACATGAATTTCTATTCAGTTCATTTATTCAATAAAATGATATTTTTATTTCTCTAACATATTTTAGAAAATTTCGGCGGCATAACGGCACGATACTAGAAACGGGACGAGGCCTAGCCTTATCCCCGGTCTAGTGAAGTCCCACGCCATTAACACATCAATCAAATCAATTTCATTTCACCAAACAATTCAATTCAAATAATCTAACCAACTACGCAACCAAACAAACAAGTCCATGGTCTGTGGACGATTGTGTCGGGTGCTACTAAACACCGTCTGCATCCTAATATATATATATATATATATATATATATATATATATATATATATATATATATATATAACTAGAAAAAGAAATTAAAGAGTGAGAAATTCTCACCAGTAGCTATCCCAATTCCACGGCTCTTCTTTTATAGAAATCTTCATCGTTCTCGCCTTTTTATCACCTTTGTTGCCCGTAGCCACTACATATATAAAAATCGATTTTTTACCTTGCTATTCAATATATAAAAATCGAATTTTTTACTATGCTATTCATATAGATAAAAACTCTATTTTTTCCTTCGTTATTCTCCATATAAAGATCTCGCCTTTTCCTTTCAATATAAAAATGTAAACTTTTCATATATAAAATTATGAACTTTTCTATTATCTTCTTAATTAAAAATCGTATTTTTATAACTTCAATTTCATACCAAAAATCGTATTTTTATATATCGCTCTTTTCATTAGAAAAATGCGAGCTTTTCAAATATAAAGATCCAACTTTTATAGCGAATTCATATTTATAAAAATCATAATAATTCAGTTATAAAATAAAACGAAGTAGAAGAAAGGAAAGGGGGGACTCACAGTAAATCGGTTGGAGGAGGGAGCATTGACGGGGGGAAGAGGGAACCTGAACGGAGGCAGCGGTGGTTGCTGAGGCCAGCGGGGCGGTTTCTGGGTGGCGCGTCGGTTCTTCATTGACTGGAAGGGGGGGGCTTGCTGACGCGAGGCAAATCGCGAGGGGGGGGTTCGATCGCGACGATCGAAGCAGAGGGGGAGGGAGCGTCGGTTGCGGTGGCGGCACGAGGCGGAGCGCCTGGAGGGCGGCGCGACTTTGGCTCCTTCGATCTCTCTCTTTTTTTTTCTTCTAATGAACGAACGAGAAAAGAGGGGGGGGGGCAGGGTATATGGGGAGAGGGAAGATATATATATATATATTAATTATTTAATTTGCAAAAAGTTGACTTTTACATACGACCTCTAAACGAGGCCCACCGCCTATCGTCCATAGCGTATTACCCCCATTCCGAAAACAATGGGATATGTATCGTAAGCTGATTCGATCGTTGCAATCAGTGTTCTTTAAAATCAACATATAACTCTATATATTGAATTTGAACGCGCATTTCAATTTACTGGGGTCACATACGAACTTTAAAAATTCCAGAAAAATATTTTCTAGCTTCGTATCGACGATACGGTCCTAATAAAACTAGTTTCGTCGAATTCCGAGACCGTTGGAAAAATGGTCATTTTCCAGTCGATTAAAATCAACTAAAACCGGTCAAACGCGTTTTCCTTCGCCACGCTCACATATTGATTAGAAAAATTATGAAATTTGGAATCTAGCAATAATTTGACATCACGGATCCAACAAAAGTGGTTTCGTCGAAATCCGAGGTCGTTTGCAAAATGTCTATTTTTAAGGGCCTGAATTCCATAGCGACTATTCAGAATTTTCAACAGGACATATCTTTTGATCCCCGCTATGAAATTTCGATTTGTCGGATTCGTTGGAAAGATATTATCAAATAGATCCTAATGTTTTTGGTTTCACTAAAATCCGGATTGTTTTACACCCGGTACATTCAATTGAAGTTTGAAATCGAATTATCGAACTACCGCGCCATTTTCAATCCTATTTATAATTATATATAAATATATATATTCTAACGACGACGTATATAATATATACGTTCTAAATATATTCAAAATCAATTTATCGTCGATTTTATTTAAAATAATCTATTTTAAATATTCAAAATTCGCTAAAATTGCCAAAATAAAAAATTTAAACTGGTTCAGATTTTCCGGGTTATTACAAAACTTTTAGATGGTTAAGAAAAAGAGCCATACATAAGTTTGTTAAATTAAGCAGAGCCATATAAAACCATTTCTACTAAGAACGTTGTTTATTCTATACTACATTAATATGAGAATAGAGAATATATATATATATATATATATATATATATATATATATATATAACAACTTTTACTAAGAAGGCTGCTACAATTTTTTTTTCTAATTTATTAAATAACATATTCGAACTTTTCGCAGATAGCTAATAAAAGGATTAACTAGTAAATAACTTGTGAATTACGTAATTTTTTTTTTTATCTAATTCGATCGCTTATTAATTATCTTCGATAACCAATATAATTTCAAGAATTACCAGCATATTAGGCTATTAGTTGTTTTATTAATGGTAATTTTTATTCTAATCCACGGTTTTAATAAGTTAATCCACCATTTTACTTTAATAAGTTAATCCACAACTATTTTTATAAGTTAATCCACGAGTGGATTAACTTACAGATTTCACCCTATTATATATATAACAATCGATTTTGTGCTTCGTGTTTCACAATTCTGCGTTATTTCACAATTCTCATATCAGATTTATAATAATAATCCAACTAGCCTAAAATCTAGATCTCATACCAGATAATTATGTGAAATAAATATACATTATAAATCTACCGTATGCAACATGTTTCTTATATAAATTTATCAGTCTTGAATAAAACCCTTGATTTCCCGTAATTTCCTTAGTACTTAACTACCGTCTCCCTCATCAAGATGTAAACAGCTTCTCTTCTCAGATATATTTCTATCAATTTTTCAAGATTCAGAAAATAACTAACTACAATTATATCTGATAATGGTAAAATTAAAAAAAAATTACAATTTTGTATACAATTAATCTTCAAAAAAGAAAAAATTAAACAAACTCCTTATTATTATGTTGAATTACTCCGCTTACCGCTTAAGCTTGGATTTAGATGCTAGGATTCCAGAACCGAGAAGACAACGGAAAAAGCAAGGAAGAAGAAAGCGCATGAAAGAAGAAAACGCACAAAAGAAGAAAATGCAGAAGATTGAGAAGAGGGGAATACGTACGGTTTTCTTTTTTGGTGGATGTACTGATTAAAATTTAAATTTTAGTAAAAGTCAAAGATCCTATTAAATTGGGTGGATTAACTTACTAATATGATGGATTAGAATAAAATTTACCTTTATTAATTCAACTGCAAGAAAAACCTGAAATGCTAAATCAACTAAAATCACAGAAGAATTACATTTCAAAATAATGAAAGCTACATATCAGCATTTACACTAAATTATACATGTTCAGACTTCAGTTTAACCCCATCAACAAATACAGTGATTATGTCACTAATTAAGAAATTAACTGAACCCAGTCAAATAATGAATTGCGCCGCTATCTTCCACTATTCTCGGAATCCACCTTTGCTTGCTAAATTACATGTTAGATTTTATGAAGTAGCGATCTCTGACAAACTTTATGGCACTTCTTACATCTTGACGGGACTTCGAAGCAAAAAACAGGGAATGGATCCTCCGAAGAACAAAAAGAGTTAGGGCTAGCGTGCCATGATCTTCTTCTTCGTCCTTCTTCATCTCGCACAATGAATCAGCCCGGACCTCTTTATGCAAAGTCTGAATTCCTGCGAAATAATTGTACTTGCTAATTGGAACAAGATTTCTTATGTGTTTTCTCCATACATCCGAAGTATCATCCAAAATTACCACGATCTTCTCTTCTCCCAACACCAAATTGAGATCCTTCACATTTTCTTCCTCGAAGTCTTCTCTGGTTATTATTTTGGAATTGAAATAAAGTCCTTGAGGATCAAGGGCTTGCGCCATTCTGTGAGCATATGCACTTGTTCCCTTGGTGCATATGTACATATCAAATATTTGGGACGCTTCCAGCAGGAATGTATGAACGAAAGGCCTGAGCTTCACGATGTAATCCTCCCATTTGAAAAGGGTTTTGCTGAGCTTGCACCATACGTGATACTCCTTTGAGGAAAGGTCCATGAAATCCACTGCGTTTAACAGCGTGTGATCCAGGTCTAGAAGCAAAATCAGTTTCTTCTGTTGCAGCAACTTTTCTGTGAAGATCCGTTTGAATTTGACCAAATGCTTCTTTGGCCTTTTGCAAATGAGGATGGAATTGTCAGCAGGTTGTGGTGGATCGATTCTCTTCCTCTTCGACCCTGGTAAAGAGCAAATCATCTCCATTGTTGAACAACCACTCATTCTTCTCTATCCGACGTTTTGTTAATTTATTTAAGCTTTTTCTGAATTTGAGAATTTAGGGTTTTAAGAATTAGTAATTTGTGCAGGATCTAAGTAATATCTTTGTGTGAGATGCGTAATTGGTAAGCGGTTAATAATGAGCTGGCTTTATATGAAGTAGCGTACACTGAACACGGTCAATTAAATTTAATAATTACCGTGTTGATTGATTAGTTGTAACTGACTCCGTAAATCTCAAAAGACGTTTTTTTTTATTTTTTTGCCACTGCTTAAACAAAAATGGCTCGCAAACCTAAAAAGGACGACTTTATAAAAAGATTTTTCCAGGTAATAAATATGATAACCTTACTAATTAATCAATTTGTTGTTTATTCAGTTCTATTTATAGCTGTTAATAGATACACAAATTGGTGCATTGCCTTATCAATGAAAAATCCAGCAGCACAGATTTTATGTATATTCATACAATCTTAATTATTCTGTATATCTATGATTTTGGCATAGGAATATATCTTTTTTCCCTTCTGATTTCCTTCTGAAAGAAACAAATGAAATAGATATATGATATCACTGAATATGTAGAAGGCACTTGGAACTTTTCCCAACTATGAATACAATTTAATTTAATTGTATGTATGTAATTAACAATTAGTCGGGGCATAGAATTAACCTATATTGTCTTATACAAATATACTAGTCCGCATTAACAATATTCTGGGGAAAATGGTTTAAATACAAAAGAATATTAGCCTAAAAAGGATGTAGAAAGCAAGGCAATGATAAAGAGGAATTTTCGAGTTGAGATGAATTTTGGAGATAAAGAGGACACTCTAATTGGTTACAGAAGATAACATGTGATTTTGTATTGTAATGATGTAAGAATTATTTTAATATTTCTTGATTACTTCCGTAGTTTGATATACAAATTGCTATGAGAGCACAGTTGATAGGGTACAATGGGAGCATGAAAATATGTACTATATACATGAAGTTGATCCATCATTCTTCTCTATCTGTTTTGTTAATTTGTTAAGGCGTTTTCTGATTTTAGGGTTTTAAGAAGTTGCACAATATATGTATCTGTAAATTGTGAAGGATCTAAGTGATACTATCTTTGTGTGAGATGCGTAATTGGTAAGCGGTTAATAATGAGCTGTCCTTACATGAAGTAGAGTACACTGAACACGGTCAATTAAATCTAATTA
This sequence comes from Allium sativum, assembly GCA_030737875.1. Lineage (NCBI taxonomy): Eukaryota > Viridiplantae > Streptophyta > Magnoliopsida > Asparagales > Amaryllidaceae > Allium > Allium sativum. The sequence continues at coordinate 352,026,898 of CM060926.1, forward strand.
CCGTGTTGATTGATTAGTTGTAACTGACTCTGACTCCGTAAATCTCAAAAGACATCTTTTGCTACTGCTTAAACAAAAATGGCTTGCAAACCTAAAAAGGGCGACTTTATAAAAGGATTTTACCAGGTAATAAATATGATAACCTTACAGACTAATCAATTTGTTGTTTATACCTTTTAGAATATTTGTCCTTTTCAAAAGACATCAAATTTCTTTTCAAATCTGTTATTTAAAACATCAGTTCAACCTTTATCTCAAGCATATGCATCTTCTGTAAAAATGAAAACAGTCGCAACAGATACTCTCACATAATTTATGTTACATTAAAAAAAACTACTCATGTAACAACGTAGCGCGGCAACAGATAGTTAGATTATGCTTGAGAAAAGGATTTTTTATTTTATTTTGTGATAACGTTAGAAAGTAACTGGACTTGGATGGTAATATTTTGGATTTGAGATGAATTTTGAGATAAAGAGGACACTAGAATTGATTACTGAAGATAAATATGTGATTTTGTGTTGTAAGGATGTAAGATTTGTTTTAGTTCCACTTGATTACTGCGGTAGTTTTATGTACAAATTGCTATGGGAGTTGAGAAGGTACAACGAGAGCATGAAAATATGTACAATATACATGAAGATGATCACACATGAGGCTATTTGATGAGCAATGGGGTGACCTCTACATCGTCAGCCGGTATGGGCTCATACAGGTAGTCATGATGGCAAGCAATGTTTACATTTTTATATAAAGACATGGTCAGTATATATGTTTAGGGAAGGGTGGAGGAGTAGAACATGGTGAAGTAAGAAAAGACATGACAATTGAATGGAGAGGGTATAATGAGAGCTGCTCAAACCAGGTTTGTTGGAGTTGGGCTGGGAAAGTTCAAAGAAGGAGAAGTTTCTCCTTGGTGTTAATGTTAGATGTGGGATTCATGTTCACAAATATATTGTTGGAAGTCTACTGTAGTCTGTAATGAGCAAGTCTGTAATGTTTTTGTAGATTACATGGTATGTGATTTTTTTCTGCTCTTTTGTAAGCAAATTGTATCCTTCCATTTTTTTTTCCAACTATTTTATCATTTTACTGCCATTAATTAATCCTTTTTAAGTACAAAACAAATTAATAGCGATCTTTACAACTAAATTAGTATTACACCAAGGGAAATGCTAACAACAGTCGCTCAAAAGCGACTGCTGTGCATACTCGCCGACACGTGTTAATTCACCTGTCAACAATTAATGCAAAGGGAAATTGTTAAACTTGTCATTTACCTCCTTACCCAACGTGTGTCCATAATGCCAAGAATTAATGCCAACAAGTAACACCTGTCAGCGAGTATGCACAACAGTCGCTTTTGAGCGACTGTTATTAGCATTTCTGTTAGACCAAAAAATGGTTCTAACACCCAAATTATCGTATTTAGAGCGTAGGATATGAAGAAATAACTGAAAAAATAAGAGAAAAGCAAGACAACATGATTTTTATAGTGGTTCGGCGTTAGCAAGCCTACGTCCACTTCATATTTTCTCATTTCACTCATAGATTACAATTACAATGAATATTGTCTTTCAATCACTTGAATTCAATGAATAATTCTCTCCGAATCCATTGAATTTATTGAGGAAGATGGTGGTTATTCATGGAGAAGTGCTGGCCATGGCAGCCATGGAAGTTGAGATGCCAAAAGTCCCTTGAAAATGCCCTCTGAAGGTGTATTTATAGCTGTAGGAAAGCTCCTGGGAGGACTGGTTCGTGATGGGGTACGTGGCAGGCGATCCAGAAAAATAGGAGAGCCAGTAGCCTTGAGAATAGGTCAAAACAAGCTGCGTGTGAACAGGTCCAAAGGTCGGATCGTGGTCATGGGTCGGATCGCGGTCATGGGTCCGATCGCGGTCATAGGTCGGATCGCGTAGGCAAGGTCGGATCGGATCGCGTAGACAAGGGCGGATCGGATCGCGTAGGCAAGGGCGGATCGGATCGCGGTCATATGCCAGCTTACACCCGTTCACGGAAATGGGCGTAACTTTCAAACCGTAAGTCCGATTGAGCCAAACCAAAGCTCAAACTGAAGCTAATTCAAAGGGCTACGAGTATTAGAGGTGAATAGATCCAAATGAGGTCATTTGATTGGGGTTTCAGGCCAGTTTATACTGATGTTGTGATTTTGACCTAACTGCCTTGTGTCTTCTGATGATGCTTCCAATGCAGAAGAGCGATGTTATCCAGAGATTCCATATGAGACAGCATTTACCCAGAGGTGTGTCAACATGATCTTTGCTTTGGGTAGCCTGGTCACAAAGCAGGCTAACAATTTCCCTTACACCAAAGGGAAATGCTAACAACAGTCGCTCAAAAGCGACTGCTGTGCATACTCGCCGACACGTGTTAATTCACCTGTCAAGAATTAATGCAAAGGGAAATTGTTAAACCTGCCATTTACCTCCTTACACAACGCGTGTCCATAATGCCAAGAATTAATGCCAACAAGTAACACCTGTCAGCGAGTATGCACAACAGTCGCTTTTGAGCGACTGTTGTTAGCATTTCCCTTACACCAAAGGGAAATGCTAACAACAGTCGCTCAAAAGCGACTGCTGTGCATACTCGCCGACACGTGTATCTTATTGTTATATATCCACAAGGTTTTCCTTAAATAATAAATAAGATCTCTTATTCAGTTCTATTTATGGCCATTGTTAATAGATACACAAATTGATGCAGTGTCTTATTAATGAAAAATCCAGCAGCATAGATTTTATTTATATTCATACAATCTTAATTATTCTATATATTTATGATTTTTGCATAGGATTATATCTTTTTTTCCTTGTGATTTCCTTCTGAAAGAAACAAACGAAATACATTTATGATATCACTGAATATGTAAAAGGCACTTGGAACTTTTCCTAACAATGAATACAAGTTAATTTAATTGTATGTATCTAATTAACAATTAGCCGGACATGGAATTAACTGGGGGTGTTACAGTTACGACAACCGTCAACTTTACCTCCAACCGAAACTGCAACCGTTGTTAACAGTTAGCAAATTTTATAACCGTTACCATAACCGTCTAACCGTTAACGCAACTATTATCGTAAATTTATATTATTATTCACAAATAATTCAAATTCGAACTTTTTTCTTAAGAATTAGTTTGTTTATCTATGAAACAAACCATCTGTTCATATGTTGTCTACAAATACTAGCGCAAATAATATATATATTTATATATATATATATATTATTTCTCTGGCTTAAGTTATCTAAAAACATATTTTTTTATGAATTACTACAAAAAAAATCATGTGTGATTGGTATGTTTTATAGCGGTTATCAAAATCCACAATCGTTACCGTTACCGTAGTATACGATAACCATGTAAACGATTAGTAAACCGTAACAACCCTAGAATTAGCCTATTGTCTGGATACAAATATACTAGTCAGCATTACGATATTCTGCAGAAAATTTTTAAATACAAAAGAATATTAGCCTAAAGAGGATGGAGAAAGCAACGCAATGATTCAATACTAGCTTAGCCTAGGAATGTATAAAGATATTTTGCACAGAAAATACGTGTTTTTTTTAACACGACTCAATTTCACATGTTATATGAACTGGATAATTTAGACCGGGCATGATTAAGTAACTACCAAGGGTTTAAAAAGTTAAACTACCTAAATGTAGTAACTTTGATTTTTGCGTATGACATGGTTACGAGGACAAGTTAAATTTAAGAATTATTATTGTAATATTAGATGAACTGAGGTTATAATATTCTAACCCATTTCACGGTTTTTGAATAAAAGATTTCAAATGACATTCCACACCACGTCGCGATAGGAGTATTGTTCATTGGTACTAATCAAGTTCTCATAAAAATTCATAACATTTACAATTAAGAATGTACGCAAACACTAATTAATTGTGTATAATAGTGATGTTGGTTTGCTTGAAAATCCTCTCACCTAATGTCATTAATTAACTCCCCCTAATAAAAGAATTCTTTAATGCAAATTCGGATATGTACATGTACATACATACAAATATACAACGTATATGCATAAAAATTGGATAACCCATATTTAAATGTTGGTCCTACAAATTATAGGAAAAAATTATATGAGCGAAATTTGTTTATATATATTCCGAATTTTATGAATATACATGTTATTTTGAAACGAAAATAGATTAACATTTTTATATGTGTACGTCAATTAGAATTTAGACTTGCATTGACACTTGTTAGTAGTTGAGAATTTTCTTTTTTGGCAAAGCCATCCTGTTTTTAAGGTGACCGCACACCTTTTGTTATAATTAATAATAAAAAATAAGTATTTTCTTGCCGGCTTTGCTGGGCATTAAAATTTATGTTATTAAAAAAAATATTGTAATGATTAAATATCAAAAATAAAAGAAAAATAAAGTATTGTAATTAATATTAAATAGTGTTATATATGTATATTATAATTTATGCGACAACAATAATAAATTGTTTTGTTGTTAATCAAAAAATAATTTTATCATCGATATGTGTGCATTGCAAATGAGTGTTAAATTGGACCCTTGTTGCTTGATCAATTGGTACTTAGCTATATCATTAGTATATTTTTGTACTATTGCACAAAAAAGTGTTAATATTTTATGAACTAACTTTGTTAGCTCTTCTATTTAGGACTTACAACCACAAAAACTTATTTCATTGGTGAGTGGTATAATCTTACGATAACACATACATACAATTTTTAAATTCTATCAAAATTGAATTAACGTGTAGTTTCATAGAACTGAGAAAATTAATTGTGACAATACAGATTGTAGAAAAAAAAAAGCATTTGATCAAGGCATTCCTAAACTTAATCCTATATATGTAGTTACCTTGGGTCTTTTCTACATTCTTCCACAACATTGCTCTTTCATGATCAATCTACAAATGTGGAAGTACGCGGTAATACACTTGACGTTCTATTGTTCACGTATTTTTAGAAGAGAATTTTATTGCAATTGCATCTTCGAACCACGCCACAAGTCAAACATTGTACACCCATATTACTTTGCATTTCTTATCTTTTCTTCTTATTATATGAAAATATCAATAGTTCCACATTCCTTATTTTATGTTTACATAAGAAGGTCAGAACCGCCAGGGGCGGAGCCACGTCTTGGTTGGGCGGGGGCGTGCCCCTCCCAGAAAAATTGAATAACGGAAAGAAAAAAAATTTGAATGGAGCGTTTTCTGCTCCCTCACGCTTCACGAAGAAAACAAAAAACCCTAGGCGTGCGCCTCCAGCTCTTGCGATCCTCCTCCCACGTCCAGATCTAGCGAACCGCCTCCCAGGTCCAGCTCCAGCGAGCCGCTGTTTCTTCCGTTTCGAGGCTCCAAAATCGGAAGTTAAACAAATCATTTTAATTGCGGAAATTTTATTCTATTGAGTCTTTTTCATAGCCTAAGTTGAGTTTAATTATAGTTGGGCTTATTTGCATTGTTACTTTGATTGTTGAAGCTTTGTTTTCAGTTTGCTAACACTTCAATTCACAAGTGTACTGAAATTGAAATTTTGGTTTGAAAGTATACTGATTTTAATTCACTGCTGATAGCGGTATACTGATTTTGATGTATTGCCTTTTACCATAGAGTTCAGATAGATGTGTTCAACATTTTAGGATGTATGATGTTCACCTCAATTCTCTGTTTATGTTAAACACTAAATAAAAAAAATTGATATATAATCTAATTTCATATACCATATTACTCATTCGTCTGAAATGATTTTAGGTAGCCAAAGACTAGTTACTTTGCAACAATTTGAACAAAATCCATGAAATTTTAAGTTTGTAACCGAATATAATGATATTTATATTTAGTTTTGTTTGTTTGATGGTGACAATTGATCTTTATATACATAATCATATGTTCAACATTATTATCTTGCCCTCGAACCCCCAACATTATTATCTTGCCCCCCTCAGGTAAGTTTCCTGGCTACGCCATTGAGAACCGCCTCCTTGTCCTATGAAATATTCCCAATTACACTTCAAATATAACATCATATTCTAAACGAACCATCAGGATTCATTCAACTGCTATAATCGTTATAAACCTTAGAGATTTCTGCAACATAAAGAATAGAACGTCTATCAAAAAATGTAGGTAATGAAGAAAAAGATTACAGTAATAATGCAGAATACGTTTGAACTTTAAGATAAGAATTTTAGTTAATTCAAAGAAAAAATGCATCATAATTTTCATGTACGACAATGAAGATATGCCTGATTCTATAATTTCACGTAGCCCTAGTAATGTTTTCTCTCTCTTAATTTGAAGGAAACAGGCACCACAATTTGGAACATTGTACAATTTAGGTACAAATCATGCTATCACATATATTACCTCACGAAAGAATTTAACAACTTCTATTATGTACTTGTTTCTACTTCTTGAGGCATTTGTGTGATCTTTTGAGAAAAAAAGCAGTCCTCTATAGGTATTGTTCCATAATTTATATCTCAGCTATAGTTTCTACAACTGTCACGTACTATAAGCTTCCCTTTTGGCCGACTTTATCGACTTCGTCAACTATAGGTATTAACTTGCATCATCCTGAAATATAATATAGTTACTTTCCATTATATTTGTTGACAATTATAAAATGAGAGTGTGCTGCAAAATATATGCAAGGTACATGTTTATCCTACGTACTAGATAAAAATAGAAAACAATACGTACAAAATGAGACTAAAATTATAGTGAGTATTGATGGTGGCATACTTCTTATATGTGGTATGAAATATACCGGTTTCATCAGATCACATAAATTGTAATGTCCCCATTTAATCCAACCTTAATTACCTACATATCGAAAAATAAGTTAAACACTTACAAAAGAAAGAATATGAATAATGAGACATGTAGTGATAATTAGTAAATGACAATGTCACCTTCCAATGCTATATGCAAAAAGTAAATAAAATAACTTAAATGGTCAGCTGATTCATCATCTAAAACAAACTTAACAATTTGCCGTCTAATAATAAAATATCCAGCTAATCAAATAATTTTCTTGTATTTGCAAACTGAATATTAATTTATTACAAATCTAAGATTACCGCCGAAATACATAAATTAAAAAAATCCCTCTTGAAATTCTATTTGCCTTATTGGAAAACTTGCTGACATACAACAATAGTAACATAGTGCATAACATCTAAAGAAGACCCAAATGAATCATCCAAATGTCTATAAAATGATTATTCTTTATAAAAGTAAGCACCACTCAAATTTGCCATGATGATGAATTTCTGAAACCGAAACAAATTATTATGAATCATGATCATAATTTTGGTGATAAAATAAATTATGAAAGAATGAAGTATGGAGTACGAAGCAATATAATATCTATCATATTAGCAGCTAATGCATAAAAGAAATGTTAACTTTCTGTTCATCCAACCATTCCATTTTGTGCTGTTTATTTTACTTTAGTCATAATTCTGCCAACCACTACAAATTAATAATATTACAGTAGCGATTTTTGTAAACAAAAAAAATCATCATATTACATGTAAAAAATGCCTATAGATTATTGGGAAGCTTGTAGGAATCAATCTAGAGCATAGCAATCTAACTTACTGCTTAAAAAATTGGAATTAGCATAATTGATAACTAAGTTCGTTAGTGCTCTTATATGGACGAAGGAATACGACAATGATGATAATAGAAATTCAGTGGATTGGCTATTGTATAACACGGTTGAAAACTAAAACATTTGCAAACCTACCCTAATTTTCTTTGTTTCATGAATAAAACTTGTAAAAATAAATGCTTTTAGTATGGAAAATAATTTTAGGATACTTAGAAACAAAAATAAATGGATATTCTTATAATTATAATTTTGCATTGGTAAAAGAAAAAAAAAGGGGAAATAAAATTATGCATGGTTATTATGAGCAAGTCTAAGAAATAAAAATTAAAAATATACATGTCTTAAATTTTTTTAAAGATATAACTTCATACAGGATATAGCAAGAAATTCTCTGAAATTGTATTCACACTGCAGTAGGGGTCATCAAGAAATCAAAGTAGGGCGTGAAATTATTAAGAAGATCAATGAATATGATTTATGGTAGCACCTAATCACCAATTGTTACAGAAATCTATAACATAATGTATTGCCTATACATTAGTTTGTAAATTTGCAATCAATATTTAATTCATGATAAATATAACTATCCTCGATTTTACTGGTAACTATCTAATTTTTAGTTTAATATTTCGGAAAATTAAAAACGACAAACCTTACATTTCATACTATTTTACATGTTATCTAACATCACAAAAAGCAATAAAAGTTAACATTTAATAAGGTGCGTCAATATCATAGGTTAAAGCCTGTTGGTAGGACACAATAATAAAAGGAAACGGAATGCGGAAAGGATCAGATAATTAAATGTTTATACGGTCAAATTACTTATGAAAGGTTGCATGCAAAGTTTTAGAGAACTAATCATACATAGGAAAAAGTAATGAGTATTAGGCGATATTTAAAAAGTGAGGGGCAAATTCGGTATTTTAAGGTCGGACCAAAGGTAAGATTAGTGAGACTTATTATATAGATAGATAGATACAATATGATACATGTGATTTTAGTTAACAATTAGCTACATCGGTTTTTAAGGTGGACCGTCCATTGCTTACGGAGTTTATAGTGTTCCGTCATCTCTACCTCTCAGGCTTATAGTACTGAAGCTGGTCTAATTTAACTAGGCTACAATAAAACTCCACGCAAGGAGCATATTATATGCCAAAATATAGTAAATTACATGCAAACATAAGCATAAGCTAGTGTTGAATAAACACAACATCACATGGTATAATACATGAGCCACACCCCAAAAGTAAGTAGAAAAGCACAGTATCATGGGCTAGCAGTCCTATCATCTCGAGCCACACTCAGAGCAAAGCAACCATTGCTGTTGAGTGGAGTCAGAGAAAAGAGTACAAATCTGATGAGGACGTAGAAAATAAGGTCATTGTCATCGAATCCGATTTCCTGAAAAGCTTGAATTAGAAAGTGAAGATTAGGTTTTAGGAGGTTTTCACATATGGCGAAAACTTGGCAGAGAGATGAAGATTAGAGGAGAAGAGATTGAAGAAGTTTCAATTTTGAGGAGTTGCAGAAGCATTAGAGACGGTTGAAGGGAAAGAAAGAAGCCAAGTCGCCATTTACAGTCACCCCCACACTACAACAAAAGTTAGATTTCTTAGCATACCCAAACAGCGTTTTCGGCTCACTTGCAGTAAGAAACGAAAATTAAGCAATGAATTATAAAACCAAAGTCACAAGCACAGTGAAAAATTAAAAGGCGGTAATTTTTTTCCCTTCCCTCCATTTTCACTTTCTTCCGCATATCAAAAAAGAAACTTTCCTCATTTGTTAATCCCTAACCCAAGTTATTTACAAATTACCTCCTCCAAAAAATAATAATTCATCAACCAGTAGCCTTTATCGTCATCTGAAGTACCCTCTATTGCAGTCACCATCGTTTGCTCTTATCTTAGTTGGAATCGTATTAATGGAAGAAAATCAAAAACCAGAACCAGTGGAAGCAAATTGGTAGCCACTGGAAGAATCTCTGTTCAGTAACCGCTTCCAGTACCCTTCGTCTATGAACGTTGTAGCTGATAGGCTTGTCAGTGGAAGAAAGTCGGTAACGTCTACTATTCTAGCATGTATTCGCTTTAAGCCGTTGATTACATCTAATTTAGTTGTAGATTAATCAAGTGAATCCATTCTTTAGATTTTACTGGTAAATACTCCTCTTCTCATAGGTTTATCTCAGCATTCCAAGTACAAATTTCATGTTGGATGGTATTAGAAAGTTGTAGATCACACTGAATTATTTTATAGTTTATATTTAGTCTATGATGAGTACTTGACACAACAGTAAAATGAAAGAGAAGAACAATTTTTTAACTTTTCCTACCATTTAAATACATAAAAGTTTACTGAACAATTTCTGTCCTTACAAATGCAACACCTTATCAGAAGAATACTCCAAATCAACTTCTTTCATTCTGTTTTGCATAATGTATTGCCAGTTGTATCTTAAAACATAAAAACTGCTAAACCGATATAGCTTTGTTCAACACTTCCTAGATGATACATGACCCCTTGGAGATCATGAAAAATTGTAGTAGTTTTTAGTTTATTTTTGCCTTTTTTGTCAAATAGATTGTACTTATTTTATTCCACCCATGCTCAGTTGAACTTATTAATCCTCCGCCTACTAATTAATGAGTTTGTGCTAGATTTTTGTCATGCATTAATGACATTTTCCATCTTACCTTTTTAATTTACTAGATATTCAGAATCAAATGCATCCCAAGTATTTTGTTCAACTTTGAATGAGCAAAAAATGCATAGAAATTGTTACTACCAGAATTAACGGTAAAATAGGCTGACGGAGAAGGGGTATGGATGACCGCAAGTACATGAAAATCCTTCAGAAACAAGAACAAGCGCTAAGAAGAATCAAAAATAGGAGAAAGATCCCGAAAGCGGCATCATACCTATCAAAGAGAAAGAACCATAGAAGCTAAGAGATCTAGCCAGCAGGGTTTATCCGACAGGGTAGGACCGACAGGAGCCTTCTGATATCGACAATCTGACAAGGGGTCCTTCAGCGAAATGCCATCCAGGAGGTTAAAATACCGAAAGCATTAAGCCAGAAGCACACCTAGAACTAGTTTCTGAAAAACCTATCGTATAAATATCGGAAGGACACATTGATGAAGTGAGGGATGAATCATCAAGAGCAACCTTTTGGAAGATCAAGTTATACTTCAAAATCCCACCAAAAGATAAACCGGAACCTCGAATGGGCACGAGCGATCACGTACATAATGAGGATAAGTTCCTTTGAGTATTCCCAGGAAAGCCAAAAACCTGTACCCAACAATCTACAACCGACAACATACAACCAGAAATTCATAGCACCTGTTGAAAGCCTGCTACAACAGCAAGAGGAGGCTACCGACTAACCGAGACCTACACTACGAGATCCATGAAAAGCGTGACTAAGCGACCGAAGGTAGGGACATTCAAGATCAAAGAGAAAGGCGGACAGCAAGGCCCCTTCTGGCCCCATGACCCAATAACAAAAGGGACTCCAAATCCATTATAAATCAGACCCTAGGGGTCACAACTGGGGAGGACTTTTTCTTCTTCTTCCCCTTATATTTTAGGGGAGAGAATCCCTAGTTTGTAAATCAATCTAGAGATCTCCTGTATAACCTCCTCCAAGAATAAAATCATCAAAATCCTTAAAGTGGATGTAGTTTCAAATCGAACCGAACCACTATAAAATGTGCGTGTTTAATTTATTTTGTATAATATGTTGTTCTTCATTACATTTCTGCATGTATTTTTTTATGCTACGGGATCACCCAAATATCATAACGTAGGTCGTTAAGGCTTCAAAAGCCTGACGCTTTCATCCTAAGGAAACTTCTCCCTCAAGAGGGTTGTTAACCCATGAATTACAGAAATGCGACATTCACCTCTTGAGAGAAGAAGGACTAACCTCCAAGTTTGAGTCCTTGACGTCTGGGAAGCGGTGAGTCAACTCAACCCGGGGAAATTCAAATAATCTTATTTCCTTCTTAGGTCTGCCTTCGTAGACCTATCTCTGGTGTTGGAAAAAAATATCGTCAACATTTTGGCGCTAGAAGGAGGGCACTGAACCTCCGCTCTCTTTTTCTATTTTAATCTTTCAAAAGTGAAATTTCCACGTTTCTAACTACGTTGTTCCGTCCTGGATATGGAATAAATTCTGAAGAAGCAAGATTATAAGCAAAGGGGTTTTTGAGTGCCAAGTTACTACTTCAATGTTTATCTTTACTTTTCGAAGGACAGGCAACCTTGAACCTTCATCCTCATGGTAAACCCTCCACACTTATCGTAAACTTTCTTCCCTGAAACCTTTTTTATCCTGACCTCCCCTCCTATCATAAAAAAAAGCCCAATACTCATCAAAATGGTTGTGAGAAAAGGGATCTGGGAATAAGATTCCACCGCATCAACCGCTTTGTAGAATAGTACGCTTTCGAATGTTAGCTCAGTAAATCTGAAAATTAAGGGATCGTCAAACCTAATAGGAGGGAAGGGTAATGAGCTGGATGCATTACATTTGGCTTTGCGTATTGATGCTACTATAAAGTCTATTGAAGAGAACTCAACCCGAAGAACCTCAATGATTGACTTATGTCAAGGGGAATCAGAGATGAAGAAATCTTCCGAATTTGACAACTGAATTAGATCCTCACTAAATCTGCATGATAGCTTAAGATCACCAATAAGTAGTCAAACATTAACAAGTAATATAGCCCAATCATTTGGCCAGCACGGTATGAGAACGTACTGGCTTATAATTCCAACACAACCTTTGAATCTGCATTTGGTAAAGGAGGAAATCGTGAGGGGGTAAGACCCTGAAGCGAGAACTGCCTGCAGTGAAGGATTTGGGGGGTAGTATTCAATTGCAAGGTTTTTCGAAAAACAATCGAACCAGAACAAAAAAATGAGGCCAAATCTGCAAGGAAAAATATGGCCATGCAGATATTAGAAATAAAAGAAAAATTTTATCCGATTCCTTCCGAGAGAAGAAGAACCAATCCTGTAGACAAAAGGTGCGACGATGACCAATACGATGAAAGCAAAGAGCAATCTGGAAGTTCAACGACTGGAGGGTCTAGTCCCGAAAAACGAACCATAAGAATTTGGAGACATATCTTAGAAATATGGCAAAGCAACCGTAAAGAATCTATTTGAAACCAAAAGGATAAGAATCTTGGACGTGCATATTAATGACGATTACATATTAGCGCCCTTTGTCGATGAAATCAATAATACAGCGATTCCTCCACACATGAAGACCCAACCATGAAATATTATAGGACCTCTGATTCAGATAACCATCTCATGGCCTTCAATAGCTATTGGACGTTTATGATGCTTCTGGTGCTGTACGATGCAAACTATTTCCAATGACGCTTCAGGGTTGGCCGCCAATTTGTAGCGACGACATCAAGAGGATACCATCCATTCATGGAGGCACTTCTCTCACGAATTCTCTATGCAGTTCTGCGTTTGCAAAGGTCCAGCCGTGGGCTATATGATCCTTAAAAATATAAAGATAAAACCAGGAGAATCATTGAGTAGTTACTTGGAAAGGCTAAGGCCCTTCAAGCAGAAGACATGAATGACCAGGAGAAACTCATCACTATTTATTCAGGCTTAATTAAGAACACACCATCCTGGAAGGAGTTATATATCCACGAATGTGGAAACTTGCAAGATTTTTATCTCCAGGCAGACAAATTCATTTGTATGGACGAATTCAGTTGCTCGAAAGCGAACTCCAACAAGAAGGGAGATCCTGGTGGGAATCTTGTACCTCATTCAAACGTGAAAAGAAGGCATAGAGCCTCTAAAGCCAAATCTCCAAATCCTACTTGCAGAAGCTGCAATAATAGTGGATCAAAGAATCACTATGCCAATCAATGCCGCGAGCCATGTACGTGTCGCATTTGCCGAAGCCCCGGTCACATAGCATCATCATGCCCTGAACTTCGGAAAGACAACTAAATATCATGAAAGTTTGCTAATATCTCTTTTAGTTCAAAACAATATATCAATGCATTTAGAACATACTTGCAATTTTTCAATATGTCAACATCCCCCTACTTTGAGCTACGTACTCATGCGAGCTGTTCGGCTCGTACTTAAAGCGCTATGTGATCACGCGAGTTGTGTACTCGCCCGCGAGATGTGTTCATGCCGTGAACTGTGTGTTTGCACCCCGCGAGTTGTGTACTCGCCTACAAGATGTGTTCTCGCTGCGAACTGTGTGTTTTCACCCGCGAGTTGTGTACTCCCCCGCGAGATGTGTTCTTACCGTGAACTGTGTGTTTCCATCCTAGGCACGTACATCCTCTGCCTATAAATTCCATCTCATAGAAGGAAAAAATCTCGAAGGGAGCACTCGGAGCACGTACATCCTGTGCTCAAATTCCATCTCGTAGAAAGAGACGAAATCTCAAAGGGAGCACTCGGAGCACGTACATCTTCTGCTCAAATCCCATCCCATAGAAAGGGACTAAAGCTCGAAGGGAGCAATCAGAGAATGTACATCCTCTGCTCAAATTCCATCCCGCGGAAATGGATGAAAGCTCAAAGGAAGCACTCGGGGCACGTACATCCTCTACTCAAATTTCGTCCCGCAGAAGAGGACAATAGCTTGAAGGGAGCACTTGGAGAATGCACATCCTCTACTCAAACTCCATCCCGCAGAAGACGACAGGAAGCCCGAAGGGAGCATTCAAAAGCACACGCATCCCACACTCTAAAGAACAAAGTCGAAACGGACGATCAAAGCTCTAAAAAGTAACTTGCAAATCAAAACAAAAGCCTAGGGAGTGGCTCAAAGGACCGAAATGGTGACTCAAAACAAAAACCAAATACCGGAGGAGGTTCCGGTATTCCATCTATAAATACCCGAATCTAAGTGAGGTTCGGGACTTCTATTAAATACCAGAGGAGGTTTCAGTCTTCTGTCTTAAATACCCAAATCTGGGTGAGGTTCAGGACTTCTATTAAATATCGGAGGAGGTTCCGGTCTTCTATCTATAAATACCCAAATCTGGGTGAGGTTCGGGGCTTCAATTAAATACCAGAGGAGATTCTGGTCTTCTATCTATAAATATCTGAACTTGGTTGAGGTTCGGGACTTCTATTAAATACTGGAGAAGGTTCCGGTCTTCTATCTATAAATACCCGAATCCGGGTGAGGTTCGGGACTTCTATTAAATACTGGAGGAGGATCCGATCTTCTATCTATAAATACTTGAATCTAGGTGAGGTTCGGGACTTCTATTAAATACCGGAGGCGGTTCTGGCCTACTTTCTATAAATACCCGAATCTGGGTGAGGTTCATGACTTCTATAAAATACCGGAGGTGGTTCCAGTCTCCTATCTACAAATACCCAAAGCTGGGTGAGGTTCAGGACTTCTATTAAATATCGTAGGAGGTTCTCGTCTTGTATCTATCAATACCTGAATCTGGGTCAATTCAGCTCTTTGTAGATATAAAAAGGGATTCCTGATCTTCTATCAATCCCAGAGTCTGGATCGATTCTAACGCTCGAGACTAAACAAGATGAGGTGGTCCAACCCACTTACCAACTATTATCTGACTTGGAAACACACTCTCGACATTATTGGGTGAAAATTTATGGCCTGCCAACTTGCTCAAGGAAGCATCTTAAACTAGCACATTTATCGGTTTATTATGCAAACTTATCGTATAATTATTATGATGCACAAAACACAAGTAAAACGCTATAGACATCTTATATTCAACATACCTAGGTACAATTAATTTCACTAAGGACAGGTGATGCTTCGCGAGAGTTTATGAAATATACTCTTAGCAGACAAATATTATTAAAAAAATCCTGCTTCGAAGATCGAGGCAAACAAATCATCATTATCTGCCCCTATAAACTCTTCATATTCTGAAGCTCTTAGCGAGATCAAATCACGTAAAATGACACTTTCAATGCGAAGATTCCAACCATTGGATCAAGGATTGTAGGAACTCGATCATTTATTTCAAATATATAAAGAAAGAGCATAAGGGATTTCAATGCTCTAGTTCTTTCTCTTCAAATAACGGAAGCATGGCAACTGGAAATGAGGTCAATATGTCGCCATTTGTTCTTAACGGTGATTTGCAGCGCTTTAATTCTTAGGCAATTGTCTCAATTTTCTCGGGTCAATTCTCCATCAATCACATCAAGCAGGCTCTGAGGGAGGAGTTCGGTTATCTGCATTCTTGGGAATGGAAAGTCAAGAAGTTTGGGAACGTCTTTATTGCTAAATTTCCAAGGAATTTCTTTAGGGGGGATTTCTACTCTATTTCAAATGATAAAGGAACTCTGCATATCCGGCCAGGCAGTCTCAACTTTGGTTCTTCAAGACCAAAAGAGGTTGCTCTTTGGATTACCTTAAAGAACCTTCCCATTGTATTTCAGAATCTTGAGATGGTGAAAGTCATATTATCGAAAGTACGAAGGGTTTTGAGAATGCAAGAAGAAGCGTGGAGCATAGCTAACTTTTCATATATTTGGGTGGAAATAGGAGTTCCCCCTCCCATGTATATTCCATCGTTGATAAGGCTTTTTACCAGAACCTCGTATCACGAAATTGAAGTTAGCAAATTTTTAGGGAGTCCAAACGATCCTTCTAAACCAGCCAATTTTAAAAATTGGGTGTTTAGGAGAGAGAGGAATGGTTTTCTGAAGGTTTGAAACCAAAAGGAAGGATGAGGGTTACATTTAGTCCTAGTGTTGGTGGGGCATTTTCTTCAAATACATTTGTGGCTCTTTCAAATATCAATGAGGGAGAGGAGGAATAGTCAGAAGAAAATGAAGAGGGAGAATTCAGTTCCGAGGATGGTGATAAGAGGGTTAATGTTATTGACGTGATGCTTGAAAATGTGGGTCTTAATGACGGCGTGGGAATGGCTCGAAAGTCCAATAAGAGCAAGGAGGTGGCTGGATCTTCTGGTATGTCACCTTTGAGGCGTAGAGCGGGGAAAAGCTCTGACGTTGATCACCCTCCGAAGAAGTTGATCGTTGGGAATTCACCGACTCGCTAGACGGTGACTTTGGCAGCCGAACACAAAGAAAGTGGATGACATGGTTTAATTCGCTTTAAATGCTTTCTTTAATTTGCATGG
Organism: Allium sativum; assembly: GCA_030737875.1. Classification (NCBI taxonomy): domain Eukaryota; kingdom Viridiplantae; phylum Streptophyta; class Magnoliopsida; order Asparagales; family Amaryllidaceae; genus Allium; species Allium sativum. Next base: position 352,043,711 of record CM060926.1, read on the forward strand.
AATGAATTTGGCTCCTACGTGGGCAGTGTTTGTATATGTTTTATTTTGGACTGTACTAAATGCAACTCTCTATTTGGCTGCTGCATGTACTTAAGTATAGCATGTAACTTTGTTGAGAATAGGCACATGTTTAAGCAGGCAAAAAAAAAATTGCATTCAGAATTCAAAGCTAATATGGACCACACAAAGAAAGGCAAATCAAAACCTCGGTTGAGGGAAATCAAATGACACAGAATGGTACTTCGCAAAGGACAAAGAATTTTGACTTGGAAAGTCGAAAATACCCCTTCACTAGGGGAGGGGTCAAATGTTACTATCAGAATTAACGGTAAAGTAAGTTGATGGAGAAGGGGTATCAGATGACCGCAAGCACATGAAAATCCTTCAGAAACAAGGACAAGCACTAAGAAGAATAAAAAATAGGGAGAAAGATCCCAAAGGCAGCATCGGACCTATTAAAGAGAAAGAACCATAAAAGCTAAGAGATCTAGCCAGCAGGGTTTATCTGACAGGGTAGGACCGAAGGGAGCCTTCCAACATCGACAATACGACAACGGGTCCTGCAGCGAAATGCCATCCAGGAGGTTAAAACACCAAAAGCATTAAGCTATAAGCACACCTAGAACCAGTTTCCAAAACACCCATCGTATAAATACCGAAAAGACACAGTGATGAAGTGACGGATGAATCGTCAGGAGCAACCTTCTGGAAGATCAAGCTATACTTGGAAATCCCACCGAAAGATAAAACGGAATCCCGGAGTGGCATGAGAAATCCACGTACATAATGAGGATAGGTTCCTCTAAGTATTTGCGGGAAAGTCAGAAACTTGAACCCAACAATCTACAACCGAGGGCACATAACCAGAAACTCATAGCGTCTTCCAGAAGCCTGCTACAACAGCAAGAGGAGGCTACCGACTAAATGAGACCTACATTATGAGATCTGTGACAAGCGTGACTAAGAGACCGAAGGTACGGACATTCAAGACCAAAGAGAAAGGAGGACAGCAAGGACCTTTGAGGGCCCCACGGTCCAATAATAAGAGGCACTCCAAATCCACTATAAATCAAACCCCAGGGGTCATACATGGGGAGGACTTTTCTTCTTCTGCCCCTCATATTTTAGGGGAGAGAATCCCTAATTTGTAAATCAATCTAGAGATCTCCTATGTAACCTCCTCCATGAATAAAATAATCAAAATCCTTAAAGTGGACGTAGGTTCAAATCAAACCGAACCACTATAAACTGTGCGTGTTTACTTTCTTTTGTACGATATGTTGTTCTTCAGTACATTTCCGCATCTGTTACGCTACCGGATCACCAGAATATCATAACGCAGGTCGTTAAGGCTTCACCAGCCTAACGCTTTCATCGCAAGAAAACTTTTTCCTCAAGGGGGCTGCTGACCCATGAATTATAGAAATGCGACATTCACCTCTTGAGAGATGAAGGACTAACCTCCAAGTTTGAGTCGGCGAATCAAATCAACCCGGGGAAATTCGAATAATTTTATTTCCCTCTTAGGTCCTCCTCCGTAGACCTATCGCTAGTGTTGGCGAAAAACATCGTCAATAGAAATATTTCAAGATGTACATAATTTCCAATGATTATACCGTTCGTTTAATCGTTATTCCTATTAGCAAGGAACACCTATCAAGTGTGTGTTCTATGTTGAATATTTTCTTCCCTATTCACGTGTGTTTCTAAATTGAATTGTCATCCTGCATTAATTTTTATACGCCTGGTCCTTATTTTAGCTTCTACTACTTCCCGACAAATTCACTCCAACAAATCAGTTTCAAACATGGATGCCGCTATATTTGCTTTTATTTTTTGGTGTTAGATATTCTCTATAATTATGGGATTTAGTTATTGAATATCAATTGAATAGATCTATTTGATACAAATTGTGGTAGTTTCCTTCTTTTCAGTTTGTTTCAGAATAAAAAACAAGTTTGATATAAAGTCGTGTATCAATCTCCAAACATATCCTGTCATACTGAAACTTGACACGAACTCATTTGTCATTCTGATAGTTTAATGTAGCTTTTAAAGGTTAATGGTGTATTAACTAGATGGATAGTTAAAATACTGCCTGATATGAGATGCATAATGAAGCTACCATATAATTGTATATTTTTCTATAAACATATAACAAATTTTTTAATTGCATCCAAGATCAATATGTTGATTAAACAAGGGACATGTTGATGTTAAGGATGGGCTAATATAAAATTTATTCACTTAAACGCAAAATGTGTAATAGTTATGTCATATTGAGCAAATATAAAACAAATTTGATTAATGTAAAAGAAAATTGGAAATCATAGCTATTTCCATATCCCATGTTAGGTTACATGCGTTCCCTTTGTACTATAATTAACTTAGTTTTCAAAGTATCCATGGTAACATAACATAACTAAAAATGTCCAATCAATAACAATGATCAATGTTATGGAACATTCCGAAATTAGTTTGCATTAGATTATATTGGATCAGCCAATTAAAATTATTTAAGAATATATGTCATATCGAGATTATAGATGGTTTCATGAAGAATAGTTGACCTAATGTTAGCAATTTGTTGAGGGATGAGCACAATTATCAAGTGCATCATTATACAATAAGCCCTTATTTCTAACTCCTTACCATTCTCATTCCATCAAAAGTTAAGAGTGTATGCATGAACCTATGGCTGTCTAATCTCAGTCACGCAAGTAGCTAAGCTTCCATTCTTCCTAAAATTATATGTCAAATTTTGAAGTCCGTGCATGGCTGTTAGCCCCCTGTTTTCTTCTGCTTGTTTTACATGAAACCTTCTCCCTATTCAAATCTTTAGACTGAAATTTGACCTAACATATCATGGTTAATATTCTATGAAATATTGATTAAACATAATTTAAAATATTACGTACCTAAAAATATTAGAGACATCTATAGTACAGTCTCAGTTCTACGTTAATTTTGTCTTAAAATGTACACTTTCTACTTTATGGTATTAAAATAAGATTTCTCAATATACACACAAATCTTCTAATCTAGTTTTTGGCCATTTATTCAAATAAAAATAATTATGGTGCAGAATGGAAAATGATTATGTTTAGTAAAACCCAATATGATGTAAAAAACTTAGCATTTAAAAAGAACTACATAGTACATAGAATTACGAAGACAATGAATGTGGTCATGAATGAAATTAGCCTTTATGTTTGCATAGAATCGTATTTTTCCATACACTTTTAATTTTAGTTATTCCTAATTGTGCAGTTTTTTTACTTTCATCGAAATCTTCGATTTGGACTGTATGATTAAATACAATAGAACGGATATTGCCTACCATATCTTACACTTTTATTTTTTCGTTACCATCTCAATTTTTTGACTAGATAGATGAGCTATACCCATACATGATAAGGACCTAACTTAAACTACTATATTTTACCGACAAAAGGGTTTATGACACATGCAAAGAAGACACAAGTAATGTGCATATGACAGAAAAATGGATGAGAGGTTTAGTTTTATGTATTTGTCTCTTATGTGACTATAACCCTTTAAAGAGATGAATTGTCTTCTTGTCATTGTAATTAAGGTAGCTAGTTTACATATTTAAAACATCTAGTAAGTCCATGACCAATTTATGACAGTCTAAGTCATGATGTTGAAGGCACATGCCCTACTAAGATGAATTTTATAGTGCTTCAAGATATACCATCATTCTTGAATGCAAGGAATCATGTTGAGAAGGCTACAACATTCTTGAAAAGTGTGGTACATAGTACATGTTAGTCTAACTAATTGGAAGCAAAGGACCTGTCCTTCTAAATGAATTAAAATTAGAACAATCAACATCCTTGTTTGTTTATCAGTATATATAGAAGGTGCATATGCATGCAATGAACTTACACATAACACAAACAGTAACCAGTACTCCCAAAATAATTAGCAATGGGAAAATTTATTTGGTTAGAAGAAAACAGACCAATATTAGCAATGATTACAATACAAATTATATATGCAGGAATGGCACTTTCAGCAAAAGCTTTCTTTACATTAGGGGTTAGTCCTATGATATTTGTTGTCTATAAACGAGCTTCTGCTACACTAGCTTTACTTCCAGCTAATTTTTTAGCATTAAAAAGGTAAAACAGAAAACAATTTTCTTTATGTTTAACTAGTGATAATCAACTTTTTATTGAGTATAGAATATTCCGTATTTTGTATTTTTTATTTCTGTAGGAGTAAAGGAAGGATATCACTTGATATAAAAGGATTTAGCTTGGTGTTTTTTTACTGTTTTATTGGGTAATCTAGCTAAATTTTGTAAGCTGATGGCATTGCCATAAGTTAATTAGTATTTTTTTCCTTCCTTCTATAATTCCTCATTAAACACTGTAGAAGCTGAATATTTTAGGTCAAAAAACCAAAAACTACATAATAGCTACTAGACTGTAATAATTTTGAACTAATAATATGTGATGTTTTTGAAACTTTTCAGTGTAACAGTGACCTACCGAAAAAATGAGAAAGCAACAGTCACATGCCTATTATAACACTGCAACAGTCACATTCCCATTATAACAATTCAACGGTCACATTTCCATTATAACAATACAATGGTCACATTCCCATTAATCAAGCCCATTTGTATTTATTTCTTGCATTATTAATAGAGGTCATTTATATATAGTTTGTATTATCTTACAATTGCAATTCAGCAATAATAAAACTTCTCTTCAATCTTGTTTCTTCTATTTTTTTCTAACATGGTATTAGAGCGCCAAATTGCCGAAAGACAAAAAAAATCTTGAGCTATCATTCTTTTTGATCTTCGCTGTTCTTCACAAAGCTGCAATCTAATATCGCCTCACCATGGCCAACAATAATGAAGAAACTTCTGCTGTATCTAGCAGCAATGCTAATGGCATCTCTCCAAACATCATGAACTTAATCAAACCCAAAAACCAAGTTATTACTGCTTCGTTAGATGAATATAATTATATTTTACGAAAATATCAAGTGGAGATTGCTCTCAATGGTTGCAGACTGCTAGATTACATCAAAGGGATGTTAATTATTCCACTTATAATGATTACTGATGAAGAAAGAAATACTGTACCAAACCAGAATACACCAAATACCAAAGACAAGATAACGTATTATCATCATGGCTTTTATCTTCTATAAATCCTAATCTTTTGTCGCAGATCGTTGGATGCAACTCGTCGTATGAAATTTGGACTATGTCGAACAAATTTTCATCTTGCAATCCGCAGCCAGAATCATGCAATATGGAAGGGAACTTCAAAATTTCAAAAAAGAAGATACTTGCATGAAAGATTATTTGGGAAAAATAAAAAACATATGTGACAAACTAAGTGCTGTTGGGCATAAAATCAGCGATCGTGAACAAATACTTTTTATTACTGGAGGGCTTGATGAAGAATATGAATCTTTAGTAATGGTCCTGGCTACGCAACAAACTTTACCTAATCTGCAGTTCGTTCGATCTGCACTCCTTTCTCATGAAGGAAGAATTGATCAAAGAAAGACAACACAAGGTGAGTTTTCTGCAAATTATGTTGTAGCTAAAAATGAGCAATCACATGGAAGCAACAACAACATTAATGCAAACATACAAGAAAATCAGTATCCAAGGGGTTTTCAATAACAAAGAGGAGGTTTTCAGCCACAAATAGGTCGAGAACGAGGAAGATGGAACCACAACAATCGAGTAAAGTGCCAAATATATCAAAATTTTGGTCATATGGCAAACAAGTGCTATTTCAGATATAATAATGACAGTGGACAGCAATATAATCATGCTAATTCAACACAGAAGGAACCACAAGTCAATATGGCCGTGATGAACTCAAATAGAAACAATAATGATGCTAATAAAAATCAAAATATTGGCAATGATGATACTAGCAAAGGTGAAGACAACAATTTTGAAGAATGGTACCCGGATTCGGGTGCCACTCATCACATAACCAGCAATCTCAAAAATCTCAACATCGGAAGCAGAAACTACTCAGGTATGATATCTTTACAAATAGGGGACGGTAAAACTACACATATAACACACATTGGCAAGGGCACTATCTTAGGGAAAAAGGCAGCTTAATCTAAACACACTTCTTAGAGTACCCTCTATTAATAAAAACTTGTTAAGTGTATCAAAATTTGCTAATGACAATCATGTGTTTTTTGAATTTCACCCAAAATTTTGTGTAGTTAAGGATTTGCTGAGCCATGAAATATTATTACAGGGTAATCTACATGATGGACTTTACAAATTTGACAATTTGAAGATTGGGGATACTAGTGGAAAATTCTGGGGTAATAATGTTGAGTCAAGTAATAATGATTGTAATAGGAGTATTAATGTTAGCAGCAGCAATAACGAATGTAATGAAGATGGCAAACAATGTAATATTGATTTATGGCATAGGAAATTAGGACATACTAGTATTGAAGTTGTTAAAACTATTTTATACTATAATAATATTTCTTTTAATAATAGTGTACCTGCCAAACACACATGCACACACTGCCAAATTGGCAAAAGTCATAAACTTCCTTTCAGAGATTCTGAAACTAGATAACCTCTAGAGCTGATAGCTGCTGATTTGTGGGAAACATCTCCACTGAATTCATATCAAGGACACAAGTAATATCTTTCCTTTGTGGATGCCTATTCGAGATATACATGGATATATATATATTTTTTTTTTTTTGAAATTCGGTACTCTTTATTTCTGAACTAAAAATATAAACGTACACTAAGCATAGAACAAAACATAAATCAGAAATAAAGCCCAAACAAAGCATAAACCAAAAGCAAGAAACCAGACATAAAAGCCCAATCTCGCTACAGCACAACCAGGCCCATCTCCACCGCCTATTACCGGTCATCCAGTATCAAGTATCTCGATACCCCATCTGCCTAACAAGCATTCACTTCGTTCATCTCGTTTCGATCTGCTTCCATTGTTCTTCACCAGAAATTTAATCTCTCTTTCGATTTTCCAGAGACACATCATAGAATCCATGCTTTTAGCTTGAAAAATTCTTGAATTCCTCTCTTTCCACAAAAAGTAAATAGCTGTAGTGAATGAAGCGCATGCCAAGTCCCTTAATTGATCTTTGATTCTGAAATTATCATGCAAGTTCTTCGCTTCCGTCTTCAGATCCACCAAATCAAAAGAAAGATCTAATCTTTGCTTCAAAGAGAGCCAGATAAACGGTGAATAATCGCAATTAAAGAAGAGATGCTGAATCGTCTCTGGTTGCTTATTGCATAAAGGACACTGCAAATCTGAGAGGTTGCTATAGCGTTGAATCCTGTCTTTGGTGTTCAATCTGCCTAAAAAAGCAAGATAAGTGATAAAAGACATTTTTTTACTATTTTTACTATGCCATATAACTGAAATAAATTCTTCTTTTTGATCATGAGTTCGCAGATGTTCCCATGCTTTATGAAAGGAAAATTGGCCTCCATCACTCCATTCATATTCATCATGTTTTCTACTTGGATATGTAGATATTGCGCTTATCTCTTCTAATAATTCCCTTGTAGCTGGATGGATGTCAGGTATAAGCTTTTCATTTCTTATGATACAACTTACTTTCTCCTCTGCATTCCCAATTAAATTCAATCTATCATACCCAAGTAGATCTACTAGACACCTACTATTGATCCATGGATCATGCCATAATGAAGTTTCCTCTCCTTTTGCTATGATTTTATTGAACAACTGCTTTGTTCTCGTTCTCAGTCTTAGAATAGATTTCCAAGTAGAAGATGCATTGTTGTCTTGAGCCATTGTCCAGAAAAAATCATTTTTACAGTATTTATTGTGTAACCACATGCTCCACATTGATGACTTTGATAAGTATTTCCACATTAGCTTCACACAAGCAGCTTTTTTAAGGTATGTCAAATGTTTCAATCCTACACCTCCTTCATCTTTTGGTTTACATAATTTTTCCCATGAGACTTTATGTGATGCTCCCCCCCAAAAAAAATCAGCACAGATAGCATTTAGCTTATCAATTGTATATTCTGGGATTTGATATATAAAAATCCAATACAATATTATAGGAGTAATAACTGTATTTATCAATTCAGCTCTTCCTGCAAAACTTAACAGTTTTGTTTCCCAACCACTTATTCTGCTTTGAACTTTATCAATTAAAGCATCACATTCTGCATAATGCAAGTAATTAGCAGATATGGGAACTCCCAAATATTTAATTGGCAAAACTCCTTGTTGAAATCCCAAAATATCTTGGATCTGTGCTGAATTTAAAGTTGAGGTACTAAAAAACACTTTTGTCTTACTAGTATTCACATTAAGCCCTGCATATTTACTCAACTTCTGAAAAACTGTCTTCAAAGTCTTTGCATTAGAAATAGATGATTTTCCAAAAATCATTAAATCATCTGCATATAACAGATGAGAGACTATAGGTTAAGTCAAACTGCTAGGCTGAAATAGCCTTTCTTGAGTAACTACATCCATCATATATGAAAAGTATTGCATTGTAATAGAGAATAAATAAGGAGACAATGGATCACCCTTTCTAATACCCCTATTGGAAGTTATGAAACCTTTAGGAACCCCTTGAATCATTATTGAGAAGGTTGCTGTAGACATGCATTCATATATTATGTTTATGAAATGTATAGGAAACTTCATCTTTGACATGATAAAACATATGAATGCTCTGTTTACTTGATCATAAGCTTTCTGTAAATCCACTTTAACACACATTTTTGAAATCCCTTTTTTCTTGAAATCCCTTAACAATTCATGTGCTAACAATATGTTATCTCCAATATATCTTCCATGTATGAAAGCACATTGATTCTCAGATATCACATGAGGCAGAAATAGTTTTAGTCTTGATGAAAATATAAGTCCCACATCGGGAAATGTTCAACTAAAATCCTGCATATATACTAAGAAGCTACAGTTCACATCAACCAATTGGTTTTGTGAACAAACTATGTAGCTCTAAAAACTATAAAATGCCAACAGTGGTATCAGAGCCCAGGTCAACTAATTCAACTAGTTCAACTAATACGTATGTGCTTAACCGCCATACGTGCGCCACTCCATCCAAAAATAGCATGATCACGTAGATGGCTCAAATACGCCACACGTGAAGGGGGAGTGATGAAAATATAAGTCCCACATTGGGAAATGTTCAACTAAAATCCTGCATATATACTAAGAAGCTACAGTTCACATCAACCAATTGGTTTTGTGAACAAACTATGTAGCTCTCTAAAATAAAAATTCCAACAAGTCTATTGCATAAAACTTTTGCAAAGATTTTATAATAGACATTACAACAAGCTATTGGCCTGTAATGTGATATCATTGTTGGCTTTTCATTCTTAGGGATAAGGGTTATAAATGTATGATTAATGGATTTAGGAAGCTTACCAGATATGAACATATCAGATATAGCCAGTAGTAGATCATTTTTCAGCTCCTCCCAATGCATTTTGAAATTTTTTGAATTAATCCCATCTGGCCCAGGACTAGAATCATCTTCAATTGAAAATACTGCTTCCTTAACCTCTGATAATTCAACTGATTTCAACAGAAACTGCTGACCTTGAGCATTAATAAAACTGATAGGATTGAAACTTGGAAAAGAAGTTGTACTTGACCCATTGAACATGTCTTGAAAATAATTAATAGCTTGCATTTCAATATCTTCTGCCTTATATAAAAAATTCCCATTTTGATCCATAAGAGCTCTTATATGATTGAAGAATCTTCTATTTGTCATTCTTGCATAAAAGAATTTTGAGTTTGTATCTGATTGTTGAAGCCAAGTGCTCTTTGATTGCTGTCTAAAATCCATGAAATATATTTTTTGCAGGTCCTGCAATTCTTTCTTTGCCATCAAATAATTATCATACAACCGCATATCTTCTGGAGCATCATCTACTGCCTTTTCTAATTGATTAGCAACTTCTTCTGCTTGATTGAGATTGTAAGCATTTTTGTCTCTCAATTTATTCCAGTTTTTCAGTTCTACTTTACAATTTTTAAGTTTCTGCATGAACTGATAGCTATAATGACCCCAACCTGTTGTATTTAATCCTTTAAACACTACATCCTTGTACCCATCTAAACAATGCCAATTGTTTTTGTATCTAAAAGGAAAGCCTTTAACTTCTTTAGTAGGTACTAGGTCTAACATGATTGGGTTATGATCACTGGATTTTTGAGACAAAGCTAAAGCTTTCATATGAAGAAATAAATGCAGACATCTATTATTAACCAAAATTTTGTCTATGCAAGTTGCAATGCCCTTTCTCCTCCAAGTATATTTAAAACCCAAAGGTTTAATTTCTAAAAGAGATACTTGGGTTAATAAATTCTGAAATTCTCTGATTTGTTGAAAAGGAACTTTCAATCCCCCTCTTTTGTCACTTTGACTCAAGGCATTGTTGAAATCACCCATAAGAATCCAAGTGTTATCTATTAGTGCAGATTCATTTATCAAATCATGCCATAAATGTCTTCTCTCCTCAAATAGATTACTTGCATATATCACTGTGAACACCATATCAAAACCTCCTTTATTCTGCACATTTAATGTCATATGCTGAAAAGAATAAGATGACATCCCCACATCCCACACATTAGTGTCCCACATTACTAAAATTCTTCCAGATGAACTTGCTGAATTATTAGTTAGAGATCTCCAAGTAGAAGGTAACATTGACAAAAATAAAACTAGATTATTAGCTGATAGCTTTGTTTCCACTAAACCAACAAGAGTTGATTTAGTATTAGTCAGAAGGGATAACACTTCTTTCATCCTAAAAGAATTGTTCATCCCTCTGACATTCCAAGTTAACAATGTCATTTAATAGAGGTAGAGCTCCTAGTAGTTCTTTTAGGAGGAGCAATACTAGAAGAAGCTAAAGTGTCATTTTCTTTGCCATAATTCAAGTTTTTGTCAACCATTTTAGAAACATCAATGTGTTTACCCTTGTCCTTCAAACCTTCTTTCTCTTTTCCTGAAATTACATCAGCAATTACATTTAAGTCATCTGGCACAATGTCATCTGGAAGCTTTGAATTTAGAAAATCCAAATCATTTGGATTAGAAAAAATGTTTTTTGCAACATTTCCATCATGTTTATCTTCTGCATTTTGCTCATCTTCATTTTCTACTATTACCTCATTAATTTCTGCTTGTTTTTCAGAAGGAACCCATCTGGAATCATTATCAATCTCATGATATGCATCATCATGCCCAAATAACTTGCATTGCATACATTTGTCAGGTACAAATTCATATTCTACCTTCACTTTCACTTTTGACCCATTATGCATTAAAACTGGAACTTCAGATTTCAGTTCAGTCAAAGCATCAATAGATAGCAACACTCTAGCATATTTTGTAAATTTCTTCTTTGCTGTATTTTCATTAATCAGAACTGGATTTGAAATATAACTAGCAATCATTTGAATAGCATCTAAAGTCCAAAATTCCATAGGTAGATCCAATAATCTAACCCAGATCTGAACTGTATCATTCTGTTTTTTCAAAAAATCATAGCCTGGATACCATGTCTCTATCATAAGTAGTCTCCCAAAATAAGAGTAGGTATTACTTTCCAGAATTCTTGAAAAATCAGAATATTCCTCAAATTGAACAGCAAAGTCATATGATGGAGAAACATGAATGTGATAATTACCTACAGGTTTCCATACTTTTCCTATATAATCTTTGAGTTTAATCGAAGATAATCTGAAAAATATAGGCATTAGAACAATCGTATTCACCCATGATTCATTTGCTTTCTTGTAGATCTGCTCTGGAATGAAGACATAGTCAGCTGAGGGTTTCACAAATTTGAGATTTCTTTCGGCTCTACTTCGCTTGATCGAATCAATAGAAGGATGATTTGGATCTGATTCTAATTGTAAATTATTTGATATAGATTGATTTAGATCTGGTTTCGATTGAGGAATAGATGTAGATCTTGAATTTTCAGTCGCCATTAGAAGGTAAAACGAAAGTTTTTCCCTTAATTCTTTCATTTACATGGATATATATATATATATATATATATATATATATATATATATATATATATATATATATGCTAAAGAATAAGTCTGAAACATGTAATACTGTCATACAATTCATAAGTCACGTTGAAAAACAAACCAATTGTAGTGTTAAAATTTTTCAAACTGATGGTGGGGGAGAGTTTAAACCTTTAACTTATTATTTTTCTAAAAGAGGAATAAAACATAGATTGACTTTCCCTCACACATCTGAACAAAATGGTTTGGTAGAAAGAAAACATAGACACATAGTAGAGATGGGTCTAACATTAATGTTTCAAGGCTCAGTGCCAATGAAATATTAGAACGGAAGCATTTTACACTTCAGTTTTTCTCATCAATAAATTACCAACTAAAGCTCTAGATAACAATACTCCATATGAGATGATATATAATGTTAGACCAGACTATAATTTTCTGAAAACATACGGTTGTCTGTGTTTTCCATGTCTAAGAGATTACAATAGGCATAAACTAAGCATGAGATCAAGCCCATGCACTTTCATTGGGTATGCACAGAACCAAAAAGGATATAAATGCTTAGACAAAAATGGGAGAATTTACATTTCCAGACACGTTGTTTTTGTTGAAAATACATTTCCCCTTGCATGTAAACAGGAAATTAGGGAGAATCACGTAGAAAATATTGTTAGGGAGGGAGCAATTCAAGCAAGTTTTTGTAGAATCATTGACTGATAACATTAGTGAAGATCATCAAGACATAATTAATAAAAACTTACAAAATGACTCCATGGAAGAAACAAATGCGCAAACAGCAGGGACAAATGATAATTCAAAAAGTATGGACATAAATCAGATCAATCAAGATATGCAGAGTAGTAATGATGAAGAAATCAATATCAATGCAGACACAGGAACAAACAGCAGTACTAAAACACATCAGCAGCCACAGCAAATGCACACATGATATCACATGACAACAAGGTCGAAAAGTGGGATTTTCAAACCTAAAGTGTACAATGCCTCAGTTATTGAAGCAGAACCAACCGACTTTGAGCAAGCAGTAAAATCAAAAAAATGGAAAGAGGCCATGAATACTGAATATCAGGCACTTATGAAAAATAATACATGGAGTTTGGTAACACAACCAAAACACACTAACATTATTGGATGTAAATGGATATTCAAGAATAAAAGAAAAGAGAATGGATCTATTGACAAATACAAAGCTAGATTGTTTATTAAATGTTAGGTACAACAGTTTGGATTTTATTTTAATGAAACTTTCTCTCCAGTCATAAAGCCCACAACAGTTAGAGTCATATTAATCGTTTCTATAAGTAAAGGATGGAATATAAGACAACTAGATGTCAATAACGCTTTCTTAAATGGAGAGTTGACTAAAGAGGTTCACATGTATCAATCTGAAGGCTACAGCTATGGAAATAAAGTATGCAACTTACATAAGGCTATATATGGTTTAAAGCAAGCTTCAAGAGCTTGGTATGAGAAACTTAAGTTAACTTTTTCCAACATGAATTTCACACAAGCAAAATCAGATAATTCACAATATATGAAGAGAGGCGCATATGGAAATATCTATATCTTGGTATATGTTGATGATATGTTGATCGCAGGAGATGACAATCAAGAAACAGATAACATCATATGAAGACTTGATCAAAACTTTGCCATAAAAGACATGGGGGAACTAAAAAATTTCCTTGGAATACAAGCTATTAAGAAAAATGATAGAAAATTAATTTTTGCTCAACAAAATTACATTTCATAAATTCTTCAAAGGGCAAAAATGCATCAGGCTAATTCCTTGTCGACACCTATGGTTAGCAACCTATGACTATCAAAATATAAAGGCAAAGCTATCGACAATGCCAAACAATATAGAAGCATAATTGGAGCACTATAATATGCAACGATTACAAGACCTGACATATGCTATAGTGTTAACAAGCTAAGTCAATACATGCTGAACCCCCTACCAGAACACTGGAATGCACTAAAAAGGATTCTGCGATACTTACAAGGCACAAAAAGTCATGGCATAATTATAAAGCCTGAAAAAGAGCTCAACTTACAATGTTTTCGTGATGCAGATTGGGCCAATAATATTGATGATTGAAAATCTATTTCAGGGTACTGTGTCTACCTTGGCTCCAACATTATTTCTTGGTGTACTAAAAATAGCAGACCACTTCCACATCTAGCACAGAGGTGGAATACCGAGCATTAGCATGTGCGACAACATAAGTTACTTGGATTAAATCATTGTTGCAAGATTAGGGTTTGCTCTAAATCGAAGACCTGTCATTTGGTGTGATAACAAGAGCACGATTTCTTTATCACTCAACCCGATTCAACATTCGAGGACAAAGCATCTTGAAATTGACCTTCATTTTGTCAGAGAAAAAACTCAAACAGAAAAACTGGCGGTTTGTCATGTCCTCGCGTATTATCAGCCAGCTGATGCACTTACAAAAGCTTTGTCTACCAAGAATTTTATGAGATTGAGGGAGGATCTAAAAGTCGTTGACAGAGGCAAAGATAGAAATAGGAACCCTAGTTCGGTTTAAGGGAGAGTAATGAAACAATGGGAAAGTAACGATTACATGCCTATTATAACAATGCAACGGTCATATTCCCATTATAACAATACAATAGTCACATTCCCATTATAACAATACAATGGTCACATTCCCATTATTCAAGCCTATTTGTATTTATTTCTTGTATTATAAATAAAGGTCGTTTATATATAGTTTGTATTATCTTACAATTGCAATTCATCAATAGTAAAACTTCTATGCAATCTTATTTCTTCTATTTTATTTTCTAACATGACCTAGTACTTGTATTACCAAGGCATTAAGTACTCATTAGCATCACTTCCAGTGCAATCACAAATATAATTCCTGCTATTATATTTGTTATTGCAGTTTCAGCTGGGTAAGCTATAACATAAAAAAATTCCCTAATTAATATAGACATTGATTAAGCTCTCACAATTAATATTTTATACTTAAATTTGAAATGCAGGTTAGAAAAAGGGCAAATAAATAGTTCAAGAACCATTTCTAAGACCATACGTACCCTTATCTTTATTGGAGGAGCTATTTCCATTAGTCTGTTCAAAGGTCCGAAGCTGATGAACTGTAACAACCCGGAAAATCTGAGCCAGTTTGAAATTTTTATTTTGGCGATTTTAGCGAATTTTGATTATTTAAAATGAAGTATTTTAAATAATATCGACGAGAAATTTATTTGAATAGAATTCGAACGTATATATTATACGCGTCGTCGTTAGATTATAAATAATTATATATAATTATAAAAAGGAATTGAAAATGGCGCGGTAGTTCGATAATTCGATTTCAAACTTCAATTGAATGTACCGGGTGCAAAACAATCCGGATTTTAGTGAAACCAAAAATAATGGAATCTAATAGTGAATATCTTTCCAACGAATCCGAAAAATCAAGATTACATATCGGGAATCAAAAGATATGTCCAGTTGAAAATTCTGAATAGTCGCTATGGAATTCAGGCCCTTAAAAATGGACATTTTGCAAATGACCTCGGATTTCGATGAAACCAGTTTTGTTGGGTCCGTGATGTCAAGTTATTGCTAGATTCCAAATTTCATAATTTTTCGAATCAATAGGTGAGCGTGGCAAAGGAAAACGCGTTTGACCAGTTTCAGTTGATTTTAATCGACTGGAAAATGGCCATTTTTCCAACGGTCTCAGAATTCAACGAAACTAGTTTTGTTAGGACCGTATCGTCAATACGAAGCTAGAAAATATTTTTCAGGAATTTTTCTACTTAGTATGTGACCCCGGTAATTTGAAATGTACGTTTAAAATTCAATATAGTGATTTAAATGTTAATTCAATGGAAACTGATTCAAACGATCGAATCAACATACGAAACATGTCCCATTGTGTTCGGAATGGGGGTAAAACGCTATGGACGACAGGCGGTGGGCCTCGTTTAGAGGTCGTATGAGAAAGTCAACTTTTTGAATAAAATAATTAAATTAAATAAAAAAAAAAAAAAAAAAAACTAAACTCTTCCCCTATATCCCCTCTGGCCCCCCCCCCCTCATATTTCAATCGCTCTGAAATAAAAAAAAAAAAAAGAAAAAAAAAGGGGAAGAGCCGCCGACGAACAAGGCGACCCCCCCCCGCCTCTTCCACCTCGACCGCGAACAAGGCGACCCCCCCCCGCCTCTTCCACCTCGACCGTGAACAAGGCGACCCCCCCCCCCCCCCGCCTCTTCCACCTCGACCGCGAACAAGGCGACCCCCCCTCCCCTGCTGCTCAGTTCGACGCAAGAGGACCCCCCTGTGAGTTTTTTTTTTTTCATTTATTTTATTTTAACAGTTTATTTTATTTTTATTTTTACATTAACAGAAAATAAACTTTTTTTTTTAGGATTAATAAAACTGATTTCGTTTTTAAAGTATAAAACTGAACTGATTTTTTTTATAGTGTTTAAAACTGTTTTTATAAGTGTTTAAAACTGATTTTTATAAGTGTTCAAAAACTGATTTTTTATTAAGTTTTAAAACTGATTTTAAAAAGCATTATAAAAACTGATTTTTAGAAAAAGGTTTGAATACCAAAGACTTGATTTTTTATAAGTCGAAGACTAGATTTTTTATATATAGAACTTCGAGATAAAAATATGATTTTTATATATAGAACTTCGAGATAAAAATAAAATTTTTATATATAGAACTTCGAGATAAAAATATGATTTTTATATATAGAACTTCGAGAGAAAAATAAAATTTTTATAAATTGAACTTCGATAGAAAAATGGAATTTTTATATATTGAATAGCAAAGTAAAAATTCAATTTTTATATATTGAATAGCAAAGTAAAAATTCAATTTTTATATATTGAATAGCAAAGTAAAAATTCGTTTTTTTTTTTTTATATTGAATAGCGAAGTAAAAATGTGATTTTTACGTATGTAGTGAAAGCAGCAACGAAGCTGACGAAGATGCGAAAACGGCGAAGACTTCTGCAAATGAAGAGCCGTGGAGCTAGGATAGCTAATAAGTGAGAATTTCTCACCTTTCTATTTTATTTCTAGTTATATATATATACTAGGATGCAGACGGTGCTTAGTAGCACCCGACACAATCGTCCACAGACCATGGACTTGTTTGTTTGACTGTTTGGTGATTGATTGCGATATTGGTTTGAATGTGGTTTGTGGTGTGAAAAATCGAATCGATAAATTGGTTAGGATTAGACGTGCGCCGTTATAAGGCGAAGGAGTAAGGCTAGGTTAGACCCTTACTCCAAAGTTTGTGGTTTGCATAACGAATTGATTTGATTGATGTGTGAATGGCGTGGGCCTTCACTAGACCGGGGATAAGGCTAGGCTTTGTCCCGTTTCTAGTATCGTGCCGTTATGCCGCCGAAATTTTCTAAAATATGTTAGAAAAATAAAAATATCATTTTATTTGTGTAAATGAAGAATAGAAATTCATATGTCAAAATAAAATGTGTTATCGTTAAAAAATATAATTTTTAACGTGAATGTGAATAAATAAATATTCATTTACAAACCAGACGGTTTGTTTATGTACACCTATTTGAATGACGTTGATTGGGTCGATAAATTTTACACATCGCCTAACTGCACAAATAAAATATGTGTTTGATTGTTTGAAACCCCACACGGGTGTTAGGATGAAATTTGAAGTTCACTCATCCTGATTGATTAAATATGTCGATCGATTGATTGACAGGCTGTTATAAGCGTTGAATATCTATATTTGATGCTTATACAGTGTAGTGCACTTTGGTTGATGGTTGATTATTTTCAATGCTATTATATACATGTGTTGTATGAAAATCCATATAATTAATTTTATATGGTAATTGATTGGGCCTCATTCCAGTTTTGAAAAAGAAATATTTGAAAAAGAAATATTTGAAATAGAATATTTGAAAATAAAGGAATATATGAAGCCGTGTTGATTAGATTGACGCCATTTTGACGTGAACGATATTTATATCGATTTTAAAAACGAATTCAAAATGAATTGAAAACGATTTCGAAATGAATTGAATTGAAAACGATTTCGAAATGAATTGAATTGAAAACGATTTCGAAATGAATTGAATTGAAAACGATTTCGAAATGAATTGAATTGAAAACGATTTCGAAATGAATTGAATTGAAAACGAATTCGAATTGAATTGAAAACGATTTCGAAATGAATTGAATTGAAAACGATTTCGAAATGAATTGAATTGAAAACGAATTCGAATTGAATTGAAAACGATTTCGAAATGAATTGAATTGAAAACGATTTCGAAATGAATTGAATTGAAAACGATTTCGAAATGAATTGAATTGAAAACGATTTCGAAATGAATTGAATTGAAAACGATTTCGAAATGAATTGAATTGAAAACGATTTCGAAATGAATTGAATTGAAAATGAATTCGAATTGAATTGAAAACGATTTCGAAATGAATTGAATTGAAAACGATTTCGAAATGAATTGAATTGAAAACGATTTCGAAATGAATTGAATTGAAAACGAATTCGAATTGAATTGAAAACGATTTCGAAATGAATTGAATTGAAAACGAATTCGAATTGAATTGAAAACGATTTCGAAATGAATTGAATTGAAAACGAATTCGAATTGAATTGAAAGCGAATTGAAATGAATTCAAATTGAATTGAAATTCGAATTGAATAGAAATGAATTTTGAAACGAATTTATAAAGAAGAATTCAATTTTGATTTGAATTGAAAAGGAAGTTGAGATTGCTTTTGAAACGAATTTTAAAACTATTTATATAATTCGTTTTAAATAGAAATCGACGAAGTATATATTATATATATATTATATATATAATATAATGGCCTGAATAGAACGCGCCGCGCCGCGGCAGTTCGCGAATTTCGACCATTTATTTCAAACGGACATTACGGGAGATCCGACCGTCGGATTCTCCTAAAACCGGAACCGTTGGGTTCGTATCGAAAAGAGCTTTCTAATGAATGTTAGAAATTTGAAATCTAACGGTTGGATTTGGAATTATGTCCAAATCAAATTCGAAAAAGGTCGCTATAAGTGCAGTTCGATGACCATTGATGGAAATCGACTGTACGGGCCTTGATAAAATTATTAAAAATAGTAATAATTTGTGTAAAATCATAAGAAATGATTTAGGAAGAATTGGGATGAAAAACTCCATATTTGAAAAGATAAAAATGGATTTTTATCGAAATGAACTAGTTTTGAACTAGAATTAGAATTCTATTTATTTTTAAATAAATAAATTGAATTCGAAAAGGGTTTTAAAAGTAACCAAAATTCCAATGATTGCATTGGAGTGGATTTGAATCGAAATTGTCTTCGGAATATTTCGATGTTGGGATTCGTGATTATACAGGTGTTGTTATGGAAATTTGAAAGATATATATGTATATCGTTATTTCCAATACGACATTTGTTAGTCGTAGAATTCGATATTGAATATAAGCCGATATATTTTCTATTCAGAGCCTTGTATTGAATATCGAATGTGATTTGGGTTTGTCGTGAATGGTGTCTTCACTAACACTGTTCTTGAACCCAGTTGAGAAAAGATTAAATCTTTTTATTTAGATTTAATGAAGTGTACCAATTAAATGATATTTAATTGGAATTGAATTGATATTGATTTTTGGGTTTATCGTGAACAGTGTTTTAAATAACACTCGTTCTTTAACCCGATAATTAATGAATGTGATTTTGGGTTTATCGTGAACCGTGTTTTAAATGACACTGATTCTTTAACCCAGATAATGATTAAAACTAAGTGGAGTTTTAATGAATCTTTAATTAGATTGAAAAGATCGAGAATGGAGTATCACCAGTTTTGCTCCAGGCGATAGTTAAATCTTTAATTAGATTTGAACGTGAAATTTAGAAACTAACTGTCGGTTAGCCAAGTAGAATGGTTTTCTGAATATTGATCTGATGTTGGTTTCGGCCTTCGGGGTTAATATTTGGGGAATTATTCTCTTGATTAATTTATGGTTAGTGACTAATGAATTGGAATGAGGCGTATGTTGTGTTTGTGTAACACTTATTTAAAATATACGCGAGTTATTCGGAAAGACCGGGTTTATCCCATTCTGAATAACTGATACGACGATAAGTCGAAGATGAAGACGATGGTCGAAGACCGGAGGTCTTCACGTCGTTTGGGTGATAGCTGATGATCTTGATTGGGCTGTACACCCAAGAAGATGGAAACAGTTAGTGATCGTCCAGACGTACTTGGAGATCGATGGATATGCGGGGTACTAGGTGCCTCCGGTTTCGTTCAGGCCCAGAACGGACTTGTAAATGGACTGTGTGTCTGACATTGGATTTCATTCTGTGTGACTGATATCGGTTGCATAGGATGGTTTGCCTGTGTGGCATGCTAAGATGCAAGTGATCGAGGCTTCTGTTGAAAAGCAAAGTCTTGTGGTGATGATCAAAGCAAGGCCTTTGTGGCGTAGCTTTGTGTAACGTTTGATTCGCGAGTTTCACACCCGGTATGAACCAAAAACGGGAGACGGACCTCAGGGAGGACTTGCGTTTCTTTCTAGCTAGAAGTGGCGTCAGTGGTTTTACACGCCCTGACGAGTTTGACTTATGTTGTTGTTGCTGTTGCGAGGCGCCTCGGTTATATCGGTTTCGGCCGATGCATTCTGGTCGGCTGACGGACCAGACTTACACCCCATAGGGTGGGGAAACGTAGTGTTCAGGCATTTTAATCCACATCGGTGGACCGGCCCTGTCGCTCCAAGGTCACTCGAGCTCTGACCTGTGGCTCGGGCTAGAGAGTCACGAATCGGTTGAGGACTATCTTTTGCCTCGGTTCATAGACGGAAATCCAATTTCCAAATACGTGCCATTTGCGGTTTTATTTGTAAACCTATATATGGCGACATAGTGGCATGGGACGCTCATGTCGCCTATGATTGATACTTATGATTTGAAGTTGTTTTATACACTATGCACTTATTATAGTATCAAATGATTTGTTTTAAACGTATCAAGCATTCTTTGGCTGTTATAAGGGAAAACCCTATCCCCCGGCTTGCGTTTGCATTGTGTGATAGGACCTGGGTCTTATAACAGCTTCATTTTTCTTTATTTAGCATGGCGCTGTTTGTTTATGCACTGGTATTCTTGGGAGGAAACCCGTTCCGTGTTATACGGCGTGGTCCCTTGATTTACCTTATTTAAAATAAAGAATAACTGTTTTAGTTCTCACACCAGTCCCATGACTGACCTGGAGTTTATTGTTTTAACCTAAACTCTGGGTGCCCTTATTTTGACACGGGCAGCTAGTAGTTTTGGTTTTGCAGATTTATATTCACAGGATCCTGGTTTACAGCTGGAACGATATCCGGAAAGCTTTGTATCCGTATATCTACTTCTAGTTGTGTATTGTATTATTTTCCGCTGCTATGTATTTAAATGTAATTTAAATCTCTGATATTTCTGTGTAATATTCATTTATACTCTGTATATTCTTGTATTCTGATGCATTGTTGTTATATACAATGAAATGTTCTTCTGTATGCGTTCTGTTGTGGTTTGTTCTCGAACTATCCGACGCTTTCCCTTACGGGGAAGTTGCGGGTCTTCACATTTGGTATCAGAGCTTTGGTTTACAAAGCGGAGAACAAGACACATTAGAAACATACGAAAGAATTCATCAGATATTGGATTAGTAAAATCCAATGAGAATGACTCGTTAGAGATAGGATCAGTAGTATCCTAGAACGAGTGTGAAGAGTATATTTTTAAAATGAAAACAAAATTTTGTTTTGAAAATTTAAATCAATTATTCGTAGTTGATTATTTATTTATATTGATTTGGACAATCCAGTATATATAGATTTTGCGTATACGTCTGATCCGCGTATATTCGAAGTTTTAATATACCGGGTAGATATAGAACCGCACTCTAGTAGCCCGACAAGGTTCTGATGGTGGTTCGAAACATCATCAGCATTTATTTTCGAGTGACGAAGGTGTGATTTCTATATATTTCCATTAGACTGGTGTGAGAACCAAAACTTATATAGTTAGGAACACATTGTTGTGAATTGGCATCAAAACATGATTTTTGTATATGTATCAAAATTATGAATTTGAAACGTTAAATTCACTAATTGATTGATGTTTGTGTTGTTTGTTTATTGGTTTGCTAATTTTCAGCCATTTAGCCTAATTGGACCGAATATTGAATTATATTGAAAATTGGTTGCATTTGCTTGCATATACATATATATCATTGAACAGGTCATAGCAAGGAGGCTAGAGCCAGAGAATAAAATTTGTTTGCCCGACAAATAGGTACATGTTTACTACATAATTTCCTGTTTTGTTTGGGTGATGATGATTTTGTGAGCCTATTGGCTAGCCGTTTGGCTTTTTCTTTTTCTTTTTGAGATCTGAAGGACCGGGGAAGCTATTTGAAATTCCCCGATGCTCCCGGTGCAGGGGAGGTTATGGCGAAATTTTTCGAAAATTTAGGGTGTTAGCCAAATTTTTGAAATTTTGAAAATTCTCAGAAACTGAAAGGTTAGAGAATGGAAGCCAGATCGAACGTAGAGTTGATTAATCAAACCACTTTCGACTTTGTTCCTTTTCGGGGACGAAAAGTTTTAAGTGGGGGAGATTGTAACAACCCGGAAAATCTGAGCCAGTTTGAAATTTTTATTTTGGCGATTTTAGCGAATTTTGATTATTTAAAATGAAGTATTTTAAATAATATCGACGAGAAATTTATTTGAATAGAATTCGAACGTATATATTATACGCGTCGTCGTTAGATTATAAATAATTATATATAATTATAAAAAGGAATTGAAAATGGCGCGGTAGTTCGATAATTCGATTTCAAACTTCAATTGAATGTACCGGGTGCAAAACAATCCGGATTTTAGTGAAACCAAAAATAATGGAATCTAATAGTGAATATCTTTCCAACGAATCCGAAAAATCAAGATTACATATCGGGAATCAAAAGATATGTCCAGTTGAAAATTCTGAATAGTCGCTATGGAATTCAGGCCCTTAAAAATGGACATTTTGCAAATGACCTCGGATTTCGATGAAACCAGTTTTGTTGGGTCCGTGATGTCAAGTTATTGCTAGATTCCAAATTTCATAATTTTTCGAATCAATAGGTGAGCGTGGCAAAGGAAAACGCGTTTGACCAGTTTCAGTTGATTTTAATCGACTGGAAAATGGCCATTTTTCCAACGGTCTCAGAATTCAACGAAACTAGTTTTGTTAGGACCGTATCGTCAATACGAAGCTAGAAAATATTTTTCAGGAATTTTTCTACTTAGTATGTGACCCCGGTAATTTGAAATGTACGTTTAAAATTCAATATAGTGATTTAAATGTTAATTCAATGGAAACTGATTCAAACGATCGAATCAACATACGAAACATGTCCCATTGTGTTCGGAATGGGGGTAAAACGCTATGGACGACAGGCGGTGGGCCTCGTTTAGAGGTCGTATGAGAAAGTCAACTTTTTGAATAAAATAATTAAATTAAATAAAAAAAAAAAAAAAAAAACTAAACTCTTCCCCTATATCCCCTCTGGCCCCCCCCCCTCATATTTCAATCGCTCTGAAATAAAAAAAAAAAAAAGAAAAAAAAGGGGAAGAGCCGCCGACGAACAAGGCGACCCCCCCCCCGCCTCTTCCACCTCGACCGCGAACAAGGCGACCCCCCCCCGCCTCTTCCACCTCGACCGTGAACAAGGCGACCCCCCCCCCCCCCCCGCCTCTTCCACCTCGACCGCGAACAAGGCGACCCCCCCTCCCCTGCTGCTCAGTTCGACGCAAGAGGACCCCCCTGTGAGTTTTTTTTTTTTCATTTATTTTATTTTAACAGTTTATTTTATTTTTATTTTTACATTAACAGAAAATAAACTTTTTTTTTTAGGATTAATAAAACTGATTTCGTTTTTAAAGTATAAAACTGAACTGATTTTTTTTATAGTGTTTAAAACTGTTTTTATAAGTGTTTAAAACTGATTTTTATAAGTGTTCAAAAACTGATTTTTTATTAAGTTTTAAAACTGATTTTAAAAAGCATTATAAAAACTGATTTTTAGAAAAAGGTTTGAATACCAAAGACTTGATTTTTTATAAGTCGAAGACTAGATTTTTTATATATAGAACTTCGAGATAAAAATATGATTTTTATATATAGAACTTCGAGATAAAAATAAAATTTTTATATATAGAACTTCGAGATAAAAATATGATTTTTATATATAGAACTTCGAGAGAAAAATAAAATTTTTATAAATTGAACTTCGATAGAAAAATGGAATTTTTATATATTGAATAGCAAAGTAAAAATTCAATTTTTATATATTGAATAGCAAAGTAAAAATTCAATTTTTATATATTGAATAGCAAAGTAAAAATTCGTTTTTTTTTTTTTATATTGAATAGCGAAGTAAAAATGTGATTTTTACGTATGTAGTGAAAGCAGCAACGAAGCTGACGAAGATGCGAAAACGGCGAAGACTTCTGCAAATGAAGAGCCGTGGAGCTAGGATAGCTAATAAGTGAGAATTTCTCACCTTTCTATTTTATTTCTAGTTATATATATATACTAGGATGCAGACGGTGCTTAGTAGCACCCGACACAATCGTCCACAGACCATGGACTTGTTTGTTTGACTGTTTGGTGATTGATTGCGATATTGGTTTGAATGTGGTTTGTGGTGTGAAAAATCGAATCGATAAATTGGTTAGGATTAGACGTGCGCCGTTATAAGGCGAAGGAGTAAGGCTAGGTTAGACCCTTACTCCAAAGTTTGTGGTTTGCATAACGAATTGATTTGATTGATGTGTGAATGGCGTGGGCCTTCACTAGACCGGGGATAAGGCTAGGCTTTGTCCCGTTTCTAGTATCGTGCCGTTATGCCGCCGAAATTTTCTAAAATATGTTAGAAAAATAAAAATATCATTTTATTTGTGTAAATGAAGAATAGAAATTCATATGTCAAAATAAAATGTGTTATCGTTAAAAAATATAATTTTTAACGTGAATGTGAATAAATAAATATTCATTTACAAACCAGACGGTTTGTTTATGTACACCTATTTGAATGACGTTGATTGGGTCGATAAATTTTACACATCGCCTAACTGCACAAATAAAATATGTGTTTGATTGTTTGAAACCCCACACGGGTGTTAGGATGAAATTTGAAGTTCACTCATCCTGATTGATTAAATATGTCGATCGATTGATTGACAGGCTGTTATAAGCGTTGAATATCTATATTTGATGCTTATACAGTGTAGTGCACTTTGGTTGATGGTTGATTATTTTCAATGCTATTATATACATGTGTTGTATGAAAATCCATATAATTAATTTTATATGGTAATTGATTGGGCCTCATTCCAGTTTTGAAAAAGAAATATTTGAAAAAGAAATATTTGAAATAGAATATTTGAAAATAAAGGAATATATGAAGCCGTGTTGATTAGATTGACGCCATTTTGACGTGAACGATATTTATATCGATTTTAAAAACGAATTCAAAATGAATTGAAAACGATTTCGAAATGAATTGAATTGAAAACGATTTCGAAATGAATTGAATTGAAAACGATTTCGAAATGAATTGAATTGAAAACGATTTCGAAATGAATTGAATTGAAAACGATTTCGAAATGAATTGAATTGAAAACGAATTCGAATTGAATTGAAAACGATTTCGAAATGAATTGAATTGAAAACGATTTCGAAATGAATTGAATTGAAAACGAATTCGAATTGAATTGAAAACGATTTCGAAATGAATTGAATTGAAAACGATTTCGAAATGAATTGAATTGAAAACGATTTCGAAATGAATTGAATTGAAAACGATTTCGAAATGAATTGAATTGAAAACGATTTCGAAATGAATTGAATTGAAAACGATTTCGAAATGAATTGAATTGAAAATGAATTCGAATTGAATTGAAAACGATTTCGAAATGAATTGAATTGAAAACGATTTCGAAATGAATTGAATTGAAAACGATTTCGAAATGAATTGAATTGAAAACGAATTCGAATTGAATTGAAAACGATTTCGAAATGAATTGAATTGAAAACGAATTCGAATTGAATTGAAAACGATTTCGAAATGAATTGAATTGAAAACGAATTCGAATTGAATTGAAAGCGAATTGAAATGAATTCAAATTGAATTGAAATTCGAATTGAATAGAAATGAATTTTGAAACGAATTTATAAAGAAGAATTCAATTTTGATTTGAATTGAAAAGGAAGTTGAGATTGCTTTTGAAACGAATTTTAAAACTATTTATATAATTCGTTTTAAATAGAAATCGACGAAGTATATATTATATATATATTATATATATAATATAATGGCCTGAATAGAACGCGCCGCGCCGCGGCAGTTCGCGAATTTCGACCATTTATTTCAAACGGACATTACGGGAGATCCGACCGTCGGATTCTCCTAAAACCGGAACCGTTGGGTTCGTATCGAAAAGAGCTTTCTAATGAATGTTAGAAATTTGAAATCTAACGGTTGGATTTGGAATTATGTCCAAATCAAATTCGAAAAAGGTCGCTATAAGTGCAGTTCGATGACCATTGATGGAAATCGACTGTACGGGCCTTGATAAAATTATTAAAAATAGTAATAATTTGTGTAAAATCATAAGAAATGATTTAGGAAGAATTGGGATGAAAAACTCCATATTTGAAAAGATAAAAATGGATTTTTATCGAAATGAACTAGTTTTGAACTAGAATTAGAATTCTATTTATTTTTAAATAAATAAATTGAATTCGAAAAGGGTTTTAAAAGTAACCAAAATTCCAATGATTGCATTGGAGTGGATTTGAATCGAAATTGTCTTCGGAATATTTCGATGTTGGGATTCGTGATTATACAGGTGTTGTTATGGAAATTTGAAAGATATATATGTATATCGTTATTTCCAATACGACATTTGTTAGTCGTAGAATTCGATATTGAATATAAGCCGATATATTTTCTATTCAGAGCCTTGTATTGAATATCGAATGTGATTTGGGTTTGTCGTGAATGGTGTCTTCACTAACACTGTTCTTGAACCCAGTTGAGAAAAGATTAAATCTTTTTATTTAGATTTAATGAAGTGTACCAATTAAATGATATTTAATTGGAATTGAATTGATATTGATTTTTGGGTTTATCGTGAACAGTGTTTTAAATAACACTCGTTCTTTAACCCGATAATTAATGAATGTGATTTTGGGTTTATCGTGAACCGTGTTTTAAATGACACTGATTCTTTAACCCAGATAATGATTAAAACTAAGTGGAGTTTTAATGAATCTTTAATTAGATTGAAAAGATCGAGAATGGAGTATCACCAGTTTTGCTCCAGGCGATAGTTAAATCTTTAATTAGATTTGAACGTGAAATTTAGAAACTAACTGTCGGTTAGCCAAGTAGAATGGTTTTCTGAATATTGATCTGATGTTGGTTTCGGCCTTCGGGGTTAATATTTGGGGAATTATTCTCTTGATTAATTTATGGTTAGTGACTAATGAATTGGAATGAGGCGTATGTTGTGTTTGTGTAACACTTATTTAAAATATACGCGAGTTATTCGGAAAGACCGGGTTTATCCCATTCTGAATAACTGATACGACGATAAGTCGAAGATGAAGACGATGGTCGAAGACCGGAGGTCTTCACGTCGTTTGGGTGATAGCTGATGATCTTGATTGGGCTGTACACCCAAGAAGATGGAAACAGTTAGTGATCGTCCAGACGTACTTGGAGATCGATGGATATGCGGGGTACTAGGTGCCTCCGGTTTCGTTCAGGCCCAGAACGGACTTGTAAATGGACTGTGTGTCTGACATTGGATTTCATTCTGTGTGACTGATATCGGTTGCATAGGATGGTTTGCCTGTGTGGCATGCTAAGATGCAAGTGATCGAGGCTTCTGTTGAAAAGCAAAGTCTTGTGGTGATGATCAAAGCAAGGCCTTTGTGGCGTAGCTTTGTGTAACGTTTGATTCGCGAGTTTCACACCCGGTATGAACCAAAAACGGGAGACGGACCTCAGGGAGGACTTGCGTTTCTTTCTAGCTAGAAGTGGCGTCAGTGGTTTTACACGCCCTGACGAGTTTGACTTATGTTGTTGTTGCTGTTGCGAGGCGCCTCGGTTATATCGGTTTCGGCCGATGCATTCTGGTCGGCTGACGGACCAGACTTACACCCCATAGGGTGGGGAAACGTAGTGTTCAGGCATTTTAATCCACATCGGTGGACCGGCCCTGTCGCTCCAAGGTCACTCGAGCTCTGACCTGTGGCTCGGGCTAGAGAGTCACGAATCGGTTGAGGACTATCTTTTGCCTCGGTTCATAGACGGAAATCCAATTTCCAAATACGTGCCATTTGCGGTTTTATTTGTAAACCTATATATGGCGACATAGTGGCATGGGACGCTCATGTCGCCTATGATTGATACTTATGATTTGAAGTTGTTTTATACACTATGCACTTATTATAGTATCAAATGATTTGTTTTAAACGTATCAAGCATTCTTTGGCTGTTATAAGGGAAAACCCTATCCCCCGGCTTGCGTTTGCATTGTGTGATAGGACCTGGGTCTTATAACAGCTTCATTTTTCTTTATTTAGCATGGCGCTGTTTGTTTATGCACTGGTATTCTTGGGAGGAAACCCGTTCCGTGTTATACGGCGTGGTCCCTTGATTTACCTTATTTAAAATAAAGAATAACTGTTTTAGTTCTCACACCAGTCCCATGACTGACCTGGAGTTTATTGTTTTAACCTAAACTCTGGGTGCCCTTATTTTGACACGGGCAGCTAGTAGTTTTGGTTTTGCAGATTTATATTCACAGGATCCTGGTTTACAGCTGGAACGATATCCGGAAAGCTTTGTATCCGTATATCTACTTCTAGTTGTGTATTGTATTATTTTCCGCTGCTATGTATTTAAATGTAATTTAAATCTCTGATATTTCTGTGTAATATTCATTTATACTCTGTATATTCTTGTATTCTGATGCATTGTTGTTATATACAATGAAATGTTCTTCTGTATGCGTTCTGTTGTGGTTTGTTCTCGAACTATCCGACGCTTTCCCTTACGGGGAAGTTGCGGGTCTTCACATGAACAGTGCAGACCATCATGATAATTGGATACTGGGATGCGTTTTCTCTTTTCTAGCCGTTGTTAGGCTGCTTCGTTGATTTTGCAGGTTTGGTTCTACAGAAATATTGAATAAGAAAAATTAACAACTAAATTAAATGTCTTTAACATTATTAACATTGTTGCCAAGTTAATGTAAATATTGGAGAACATTCAATTTTGATCTAAATCATGGCTTGCATGTTGACATGAAGTATTCACATCTGAATAGCTAGCAAAAATATTTATTTCCTTCAAAATATGTACTTTTTGCCTATGGACACTCTTTTAGATATGATGTATATGCATTTATGTAATATATTTCCTCTAATGTTGATCGTACTCATACATAATCTTCATTTGAATATCAATTTGTGCCAAGCAGTGAAAACTGTGATCAGTCAACATTAGTTTGAATTTTGCTTTGACATATAGCATTGTACTGAAAAATAGATGAAAAACCGCAAGTAGTAAATGTAGTTTGTGTGTAAAGATATTGAATCATTACTATAAGCAGTAAATGCAGTTAATGTTCATTGATGTTTTCATTTGGTAAATATAACTGTTTTCTTTAGAAATTAAATAAAATCCTGATTTCTTGTAAATTGTTATAATTGTATTGAATATACATAAAATAGGAAATTCAAAATTTACTACAATTTTTATAAAGCTGCCTAACACTGCACAATTATAGTCTTCCTTGATTTTCCATTAACTGGATCATATAATATAAAATGCAATATGTAAAATAGTCTATCCAAGTGGATAATCTGGTAACAAGACGCTATAGTCTTTGCGTATCTATGATAATGCATATCAACTTTTAACACATTACTGCCTTTTGGTCTAATTTATACACTATAGTGGACATTTTCTGGTATTAAGATTATTTTCCATGTTCAATTTTAAACATTTGCTCATATTTATGTGTTAACCCTCGTGTTAATGCATTTACTGTTTATTTTTTTATGTGTGGAAATATCAACTACGATAACAAATTCCTATTATCATATTTAGAAAAACCATACATTTGTCAAAAATTATAGGAATTTTAGGATTCACATTAATAAATTACTAGCTAACCATGAATACCTAAGGATCACTTAATAGGACAAGACATTAATGCACAATATCTCATTTTACCTGACTTTTATTATTTCTTCTTTTCAAATTATTTCTAGATTAAATTTAAGTTGGCCCATATCTCATTTTACCATTTTTTTTATTTATTGCACTATTTCCTTCCTTAGTGATGGTTATGTTATACGTTACTATAATGTATCATGAATTTGTCAAGTATAACAAAAGGCACTTTCTAGCCTTCCTTGTCTTCTGCTTTTTGTGCTAACTATTTTTGTTCGTTTCTTAGTATTTTGGTTGTTCCCGTTGTATAAAATAAAACTAATGTAGTTCAAGTCAGTTGCAGCTGACACAAAATAATCTTAGAAGTAATTTTCATTTGTTGAAATAATCTTATATGCAAGTCAGTTGCAGCTATTACTTCTTGTCAGGTATGTATACCTTACATTTATTTGCATCTCTCATTTTATTCAATGCATATGGTAAATGCTGGAAACTACTCGGTTGACCCACTAGATACAGCTTGTTTTCTTAGTGAATGTTCTTTTGCAGTTGCATATTGGTCATTCTTTCTACTTCTAGTGCTCTTTCAGGCTTAGCTGCTTGAGCACTCCAT
Source organism: Allium sativum (assembly GCA_030737875.1). Lineage (NCBI taxonomy): Eukaryota > Viridiplantae > Streptophyta > Magnoliopsida > Asparagales > Amaryllidaceae > Allium > Allium sativum. Next base: position 352,074,751 of record CM060926.1, read on the forward strand.
TCACTTAGTATGGCTCTCAATCTTTCATTTTACTCAACATATTGATTCTTAATTACTCGGATTTCTTGAATGTCAGCGCTGTCAATAATCAACTTCCAAGCAAGCAGAAAGTCGGATTGCACTTGATGCATCTCGGCATATGGAGCTTGCAACTCCTGATCCCGAGCAGCTGCTGTGTTCCAAAAGGATTCTTTTTATAAGGGGGAGCCCGGTATATTCTTGATTCCAATTAATATCGACTCTTAACCTATTTTGCATTAGCATATGCTAAGCTTCTAAGTTCTTATCAAATATTTCTCGACTGGGAGGGAATTCATGCTTTTTTCACACTTTTGTTATTATCATGTAATTAATTCATGGCAAATTCTATTTCAACCCTTGTTTTCAGTTAGTAGCTCCCCCTTAAAAAATTGAAATTTTAATGACTAAAGTGCCCTTAAGGAGTTATCTTCTCACCTAAACTCAGTACAACGTTAATTTCTGTCAGTTAAAACACCTTAGCTTCAAAACCCTAGATTTCAAATCACTCAAGGAAAAATTGATTTGCAAACAAGAATACATTAGATTTTGAAGGAGAAGATGATTCCTCATCACAATCACAGCAGGTAATTGAAGAAAAAAAAAATTAGATTTGAGTTTTTTTCAAGTACAGTCGATGCAGTACGATTTGAGTGAATTTGAATGAAACCACGTACGCAAAGTCCTAGGAAACAATATGAACCACGTAAGGAAATCGCATGGAAATGTGTAAACCACGAGTACTGTTAACGTGGTTATGAATTAAACCACGTACTCTCTGTACGTGGTCTTCATGAATTCCACGCTGATTTGCAAAAATGGAGCATACCTTCTCTCTCTACTTCTCTTTTGAATCTGATCTTGTAATTCGGAAATGATGTGCGATGGATCCTATGATTTGCGTTGAAATGGTATTCGGCTTTTTTTTTTCTTTTTGGAACGAGAAATGAAAGAAACGTGAGAAGAGGGGCAACTTTGGAAAAAATGGGGGGCTACTTACTAATTTTAGGGGTATACGGTTTTTTCCTTTTTTTGGGGGGCTACTACCTAAAAATGTGGGTTGCAAGACATGCTTGCTTAGTAGTGTTGATTATTACTCCTGCTTTTAAAATTTTATTTCACGTCTTTCTTTAGTTACTGTAAATGGTCACACAAAATTACTATTATATCATGACATGTGAAGTTTATGCTTATTTGTATTTTATTTTTATTTGTAGGTTCGAAAAGTTTATTTGTGTGCAATTCCTTCTCAATGATTTTTTATTTGAATCAAGATTTGAGGGAGTTAGGCATTTATTCGGAATGGTTATATGTTGGCACTTTGTGTTGTCTCTGAGTACATGAAAATAACTGCATGATCGACTAGGGAAATGTCTTGGAAATAGGTGAAAGGAGATAAGTGGTTGATATAATTTATTGTTTTGAGTAATAAACTATTCTCCGCACATGCATCTTTTTTGTATCATTGACATATGTAGTGTAAAAATAGAACTACACACTAAAAAATGAAAGACATAAGACTTTTATTTTAGCAAATAATGTAGGAATTTTTAGCTACTGAACATGAGTGTTTAGCTACATAATGTCCACAGCCGTAAATAATGTAGGAATTTTTTTTGTTAGCTTTCAAAGAACAATTAAGTTGTTTGTTTCCAGTAAAGGTCATATATTTAAAGATTTCTAATATGCATCACTCAGAGTATTAATTTTCATGTAGTATATATAGTAGCTTACTAACTAACTTCTAATTATAACCATGTTTGAGTAATCACTCTTTTTCTTTTTGACAAGCTCTTAATCAGTATATACCAAAATCAAACTACTATATTGGGATTTACAGCTAGAACATTTAAGTGCATTTGTTCTCTAATAGTCCTAATCCTGTAGATGAAGCTTGTCACAATTTTACATATTGGCTGCATCTAATTGTTTACATGGGGAGTTTGAAAGCTGATTGTTTACATATTAGCTGGTGATCAAATTTGCTTATGAACGTAATAATAACATTGAATTTATTTATTTTTGCTTTACAGGTAGATAGGCGACGCTGATGGAAACATTGTTGCAATTAATTATGGGATGAAGTTATTCTTGCTGCTAAGACTATATTTTGTTTGTAAGATTTAGGTTGCTACCACTTGTGTATGTGTGTGTTGATGTCTCATTACTATTTTGTGAAATATTATGGACGTATTGCGTATATTTGATGTAAGAATATTGCATATTTTGATTATATAATTTTATTTGTTTGCTATGAATTATGTGATCAAATATAATATGTGTTATTAATATGATGCGTTGATTATGAAATGTGGTATCAATATAATATATAGATTTTAAATAGTCATAAAAAGGTTGGAATTGATTTTGGACTTTTTACGGCGTTTTTAACATGCTATTGAGTTTTTTCAAAATGATCATTCAACAACGTTTTTAAATTGTTGTAGTTTTTTTTAAATTAACATAAAAACACTTACAACAACTCATAAATGCTATAAATAGGTATCACAACAAAAAATGAACTCTATAACTTCTTTTTACAACATCTAAAAAACGTTGAAAGAATTCTAATAAATTTGCTTAAAACGCGATGAAATGTATCGACAACACAAAAGAAACACCATCAAATGATACTTTTCATAGCGTTTTATTACTGATATAGTATGTTTTTGACTTCTAATTGCATGTTGATACACAACATCTGTAAAAACTCTGTTGATACCTTTCATGGTATTTTTTAAACGCTGTAGAAAGTCATATTTGTTGTTGTGCCAAAAAACCAAAACTCCCTTTTAAGATATTAATTAATACATACACGTTTTTTATGTGAATTAATACATACACACAATTTGATCAAAGCGCACACATATAATATAATATAATATAATATAAATTTTAAGTTATATACAAAAAAATTACCCACTAATGGTGGACATAGCAACAAATGAAAAGACTTACAAAATAGGCCCCTTCTTGCTAAACTGCTTGATCAGTGACCTTAACCACAACGACCTTCGATGACATGGGAGAAGACTTGGGAGGAGGCAGTACTTGATGCTGGCCATTCTGAAAAGGAGGAGAATGACTTACTATTTTACCCCCAATTTCGAGTGAAGACAAACCCATTTTCCAGATTCCAAAAAGCAACTATAAAGTTAGTAGTAACAAGTGGAAAAATACAGTTTTTGCTTACATGATAGGGAGTCAGCCATTATATGCTCAATTCTCAAAGTCGAAGCATGTAGGTACTTTCCAAGTGTACTATGGACAAAACGGTTTTATTATCATCTGATTTGCATTGGAAGCATTATGAGTTCATATTTTAACTACCGATCCATTTACGTTCAATTCACCTATTGTAATTATGAAACTGTGGAAATGAGGTATGAACCGTATGACGCCTACTCACTATTATTTTACGTCGATTCCAGTTTGGGTTAGACTAAATGAATTTATTCTATATTTTTGGAAGGGTGAGGCAATTAGTAGAACTACAAGCACTCTAGGTAATCTAGTCCGCATAGATAACAACACTGCTAAAGAAAGTAGATTGCATGTTGCATGTGCTTTAGTGGAAAAAGCGCAACATTTCAATATCCTACGATAATTCAAGGAATAAATTATGATGAATCCATAATTGAAATTCAAGTTTCATATGAGTATAAATGTAAAATCCCAAGATTTTGCGATAATTTAAATTATTAAATTTAATATGTTTTTGAAAAAACTTGTTTTAAATATTAAAATTAATTATTTATGTCGTATTGATAAGGTATGAACTCAAATTGATTTGTTAAACAATGAATTCCAGTGGCTATATATGATAGTGACCTCTGTTTAATAATTGAATTATATAGAAATTTTAAGTAATGTTGGATTAACAAATTTTGAGATTCTATTATATATTTATAATACTAATTTATGGAATACGTAAATAATATAGACCCATTTGATTATGTAATGAAATTTCAACTAGTTGTAAAAGCAATTTTATGCATTTATTGTAAAGATAGTCATGATCTGGTTACTTATTTGAAAAAAAAAGAAATTCAACAAAATATTGTAAATAAATGGTTTGATTTACGTGGCCAATTGAAATTTATTAAGTTAGAATAATTGACTTGTATGTGAATTCATTTATTTGTTTACAACAATATTCATATAATATTTAATTAGAAGTTGTAACAAGTCATAAATTGTAAAACCCAATATTAATGTATTAAAATAACCGGATTGTTAAAGGGACTCCACTTTTGGTTAAAGGGAGGAAAATTTTTTATTTATTGTATAATTGTTATGGGGAGAACAAGATAAATTAGCCTCCCCTTAAACATATAGATTGAAATTCCGATATGAACCCCTATAATTTTCATTAATATAAAACTTAAACCTTAATTAATGCTGCACATAAAAATAATATATAGATATAGTTAATGTAGTGAGACACAAGGAAGTTTCATTAGTGATCAGAATGCATCAGATTAGGTAATTAATTGTACTTTTGAAATTTTGAATTGGTACGATTAATTTAAAATAAATGTAGAAACAATTTTTTTGATCTAATATGCTTTATCGAATTTGTGAAATTGAGATGTTTAGTAATTTGCATGTTTGTTACTTGCGCTGAATTTAGTAAGTTAGGATTTGACATAAGTGGCGAGCCAGGGATACTTAGGTCTCTTTTCTTTTTCTTTTAAAATAAACTAGACCTCCTCTTAACAAAAATGAATTAAGCTGGAGTCCCCTTAAAATTATCCCCCCTTAACAAAACATGGAGTCCCTTTAACAATCCCCTAAAATAAAGTGGAAACAAGTTACATTAAGATAATTGAATGGTGTAATTAATGAAAAATAAGAATGGTAATTTAAGGAATAAAATGAATGTTTAACTAATTTTAAATATAAAGATTACAATAGATTAATTGATTAGTGCGTGAAACCAGTTGCTATTTAATTCTTTGATGATAAATTGGAAATAAAATTTTACTAGTGCGTGTAATTACTACAGTTAATGTGAATAAACCTGTAATTGTAGAAGACTGACATAATAGATTTTAAAAAAGCATTGAATAGGACCAAAATGTAACGATGTATGAATAATAAAATAAAGGCAAATTCTATTTCAACCCTTGTTTTTAGTTAGTAGCCCCCCCTTAAAAAATTAAAATTTTAATGACTAAAGTGCCCTTAAGAGTTATCTTCTCATCTAAACTCAGAACAACGTAATTTTACTATCAGTAAAAACACCTAAGCTCCAAAAAACCCTAGATTTCAAATCATTCAAGTAAAATTTGATTTGCAAACAAGAATACAATGGATTTTGAAGGAGAATATGATTCCTCATCGCAATCGCAGCAGGTAATTGAAGAAAAATTTAGAATTTGAGTTTTTTTTTCACTTTTCAAGTACAGCCGATGCAGTACGATTTGAGTGAATCTGTATTAAACCACGTAGGGAACCTCCTAGAAAAGTATATGAACCTAGTATAAAAAATAAGGGAATGTATAGTGAACCACGTAACATAACTACGTGGAAATAGGTAATACCACGTATAATCAATCCGTGGTTCTCAGATATTCCACGTATTATATAAACGTGCGTACCTTCTCTTCTCTGCTGAACTTGCGACGGAGAACTTGCGATGGAGTTGAGTTACTTGCGACGGAAGAAAAAATGGAGCGTGGAAATTCAAGTACCTGCGACTTTTTTTCTTTTTTCCTTTTTCTTTTTGAGAGATGGAGCGTGAAAATAAGAGAAAAGTGAAGGGAGGGGCAACTTTGGAAAAGATGGGGGCTACTTACTAATTTTAGGGGTATATGGTTTTTTTCTTTTTTAGGGGGGCTACTATCTAAAAACATGGGTTGTAATAGAATTTGCCTAAAATAAATATAAAATTAAATGTAACTTAATCAAATTTAAATCATGACAAATAAATTGATTGCAATTGAATATTTTGGTACTACACATTAAACGATAAACGAAAATTACTAGCGTAATTGTATATGAACAAAAATGTCAACTATACCTATAAATTCAAGATTGGTTGAATAAAAAGAAAACAAATTAAATCAAATCGATTTTGTGGAATTATACATACATACGTACATACATACATACATACATACATACATATATATATATATATATATATATATATATGCTTAATGAGATTTAATTACGGTGGAAACCAAACATTGCAAATTAGCATAATAATTAACTTTGAATTCGATATGTGAATTTGTTATAAACTATGGTAAATTTTTGAGTAACCAAAACAAGAAAATTTGTTACTCATGAAGGTTGAATTAAAAGAAAGTTAACTAATTTAATATAATTAATTTGATTAATATATAAATTGATTTATGAACTTTAATCAAATTTAATTTAATCTTTGAGATTGAATTAAAGATGTACAAATGAAAATTTGAATACTTTGTTTATTTAACCATTGAAATTCTTTGACTAGAAATACGTCTTATACGAATATATTTTAACCTAATTTCCCACCTATAAATAATATTTAATTCTCACCTAACCCTACACTCATTTTCTATTATCTGATTAAGCCGTCACTCCAAGAAAAAAATTAGAGAAACAACAATGGCTTCTACCTCATTCAAAACTCAATATCTTGTGAACCTCTTATTGAAAAATTCTAAAACTAGTCTCAATCAACTTAGATAAATATTCTCTTCAATTCTATTCTTCTGTTAGAGGTTGCAGCATGATTTCATTAGGGTTTCTACGCCTATAGTAAAGGACATTAAACTAGGGTTGAGATTTGTATTGATTATAGTGATGTATGTGTGAATTGATGATTGTATTCGGGTTTGTGGCATGGAGGAGCACTTTTTGACAAAATTTGAGAGGATTCCGCGACAAAAATTGTCAACAACCTATAGTGAAAAACATACAGATGCAAGGAGGAAGCGTTTTCCTTGGTGAGGCCGAGTTCGGCAAGATGGTGATGGAGAGGAAGAGATCGCGAAGAGAAATTCGTCGGATTCATCTGTTTGGGTGTCCATTGAGGGAATTAGAAGATATATAGGAGAGAAGGAGACGTGTTTTAGGACATGGATGATTTTATTTGCTGTATTTGACGTGAGAAGGAAGAAGGAATGATGATGTGGCATTGTGGCATTAAGGTGAAAGGGTGTGTTTAATTATCTTGTTTTAATTTATATTCAAATTTGTATAAGTTGTAACGTGTATACCTTTTACATACGAATTCAGAATGGCGCACGGTTGGTTCTGTTGGAATCGTATCGACGAGCTCTTCGCGATGGCGTTGATTTGAACTGATTCTAAGACATTTGATATTCGAGCTAAAAATTGAATTTCAATCTCGTCCGAAAACAAAAGCGAGTTATTAAAACCACTGACATCTAACTAAAATATTTGACTGTTAGTTAAATTAAATTCATGTCATGATATGATGATATTTTTTTCTGTTTGATTGTTTAAATTGCATATATATGTTAAATCTTTATAGACTATATAATTTAATTTAACTGCTATACCTAAAATTGTACTATTAGAGATTTATTTCTAGTTGTAATAAAAAAAAGAGAATCTCATACCTGATGACTAGTAACTGATATTTTTTAACTGTTTAGATGTGTTGATGTATGCCTTGAATTTATATATTTAATGTGTTAATACGTAATCCGTCTTGTTATCGACACTGTTTATATATGTTATTGATTTTTGTTGATTAATCCCAACCATCACCCTAGATGTTACGGGAATCAAATAAATCCGGGATTAATCATTAAAATGAATGAAGAACGTAGGTTGAAATGATAAATACCTATGATCCTGATTTGGATTGAAATGATACATATCCTTTTCCAAAATACTAAAATTAAATTTTAAGTATTACTTGGCCATCAGATAGAAAATTATATACGAACACCGGTTGGTTAAATAAAAACAAACATTGATTTTAACCTTGAATTTTGAAATTTTGTTTTAAAGACAAATAAATGATATTATTAATTTATTTTCTTTAAATATGAACTTTAAGCCTTGAAATTAAATTTTAAATTTTAAGGAATTCGTAGATGTGAGTAACTGAAGTTGAAACTGAATTGAATATAAAATATAAATTTATCGAAATTGAATTGTTTATACATTTTTGAAATTTTACTTTAAATTAACTTGATTTATAGTAATAATTGAATTGTGAACTGGAGAATTTTATAAATGAATAATGTAAAGTGAGAATTATAATTGAGATTCAATTATGTGAATCAAATTATTAAATCAAATGGTTTGAATCGAACTGTTGAATAAAATTGAAATATGAATGGGAAGTCGAATTTTATTTTTGAATTAAATATCAGAAATTTTGTCGAAAAAATTGAAACTAGAATACGATTTACAATTTGGTTAAAATTTGAAGATATGATTCTAATTCCAACTATAGTATTTTTAAACCCTTTTATAAAGTATTTTATTTTTGTAATAATAATTTTTTTATAAACTATTTACCTAATAACAAATTTATTTTATTATTTATTTTAAATTAACTATTTTGATATTTAACTATTTATTTTATAAACTATTTTAATATTTTACCTATAGATTTTACTAAATTTGAAATTCTATTTTAAATACAATTTATTTATTTTCAAACTATTTCAATTATGTATCTAAACTATACATATATATATATTTAACTATTTTAATATTCAAATTATTTTAAAGGTTGGAATTGTTTTAGGATTTAAGTTTTGTTTTAAATGGAGATTTTATTATGAAATATTCTATTTTAACTATTGAAATGATTTTACGAAAATGTGATATTTTCGATACGAAGTACTAACCCTTTTGAAATGTAAAAGAACTAATCAGTGTGAAAAATGTAAACGATTGGTTGTTAAAGAGACCGAGATCGAATATTGTCATACTCTCTGCCAATACCGAAAACCATTTTAACAACTGTGTACGTGGTGGAGTTCCATAATGAAGTAGGTTGATTTGGAGGCGATTACTGGATTTGAAGGAAGAGAATGATGATGGATGTCCTTGACCTTGGGGTCATAATTAAAATGACTAAAACAAGGCTATACCGTGACCAAGTGGGGTTAGCTACCTCCATCGGCAACACTTCTTCCTTTATTACTACAGTCCCTCGGTTTGATTTATTTGATTTGATGCGCATCCGTGATTTGGGAGTGTTGTTCGAGGTAGGCGGTAGTCACGGCTATGCATTACCACCCGTCCGAGAACGCAACTAGTATATTCCTACTTTGGGCATTCTTTGTGTGCCTTGTCATATTATCCTGATCGAGCCCCCTACGACTTTGATTTGTACCGTACCTATAGAGTGCCCTCTGATAGCCACTACGTACTGTGCGCCTTGCGGTATATGTATAAACTACGGTATTATAATGGTGTAAGGGTAAAAATGTAATTTCGCTTACGCTATTTTAATATTTTATATTTAACCATAGACATTATTGTAATAGCGTATTATATTATGTAGTATCTAGTTTGACGAATCCTTAAGAGATGGAATCTACTGTAACATATGTTAAGTTATTGCACTCATTTTATCGCATGAATTTGATTTAACTAATATGAGAATATTTTAGTACTGACCCGAGTATTTTTGTCTTTCCACTTGTGCTCGGGTCAGCTTGAGTTTCAGTTATCAAAGACACTGTTTCAAAGATGAAGATGGAGCTTGCTATAAATAATATATTTATTACCGTTGTGAATATTCGTATGTTTATTATAGTTAACTCTGATAATTGTTGTAAGTGTATAATAAAATGTATGTTTTAACAGCTTCATGAACTGTTATTTATTTATTATATTTTGTCCTTCCACTGTGAGATTCTGTGGCTGTTTTTCTTCTTCTCTTCTTTTTCTTATATAAATCCCAATAACTATCCGTATTTTTTGATTTGTCTAAGTTAACATTGAGGATCATTGTCGATTTGAATGGTCAAAAATGACGGATATTACATTTGGTATCAGAGCTTTGGTTTAACGAAACGTTGACTATATTTGGGATTAACTCATTAGAGATAGGGTAGTAATATTCTAGAATTAGTTTAAGTATATATGAGAGAACGTACTTGTAATTTTGATATAAAATGATTTTTATTTGTGTCGGTTTGCTCCGTTGAGTATTTATGAATTCTGGTCGGTGGGACGCCAAGACATCGATGGGGATTTCTAAACACGCGAATAGGATTTATTGACATAATATTGTTTTGAATTATATTTTATTTATACATAGAATTATTTAAAAATATATGAATTTTGATTTCTTTGATGTTAATATTAAATTTTCATCATTTATTACTTGATTGATCAATAGTTTAGACTATTGGTTATTGAATGGTTTAAGAATAAATATTGAAAATAAATTGATAATGAAATGTTGAAAATTTAATTGGTAATGAAATAAGAAGTTAAATATGAATTTGAGAATTTAATTTCGGGTGGTTTTGTAAAATTGTTTTGCAAATGGTTTGAAATAATATATTTATATTTTAAAAGTTGTTTCATATAGAAATTTTTTCAAATGAATTTTGAAATAAGTGTATACTTTCCCCTTTGCCTTTGGAAATGATTTCGGTGATGAGTGCACGCATTATCGACATTATTTTTAAGAGACTAAGTCCGGGAGACCACTTCACATTTTATACTTTGTTTGGAAATATGGATTTCATTTGAATCTTTTAAATTATGGTTTGTTATAAAAGATAAAATATATATCTTTTAAAGTGGATTTAGAAATGAGCCCGAAGTTGAAATTTTAAGTTCTTAAATAGTTAATGATATTCAAATTGTTGAAATGAACTAAAATTGAAATTATAGAAATTTCTGAATTCTATGATAAGAAAGTGGATCCAAGAGAGTTATAATTAAAATAAAACTCTTGTAGGTTGAAACAATGAATTCAAAACAAACTAAAAATAGTGAACTTGTATAAAAATCGAACATTTTCATAGCATATATAAACTTACCAATTAATCAAAAGTTGACATGTAATTGGAATAAAAATGGATAATATATTAGTACTAGTATGAATAATGAATGTTGAAATTTTTGATGGGTTATAAATACGAATGAAATTTAAGTTATGAAGTGAATGAGATATACTTGGTTATGCTTGAAATTGAATTTAACTAGTTAATGAAGATAAACCAAACCAATGAAATAAACTAGTAAAAATTTGTTTGGTAATAAATTAATTTGTTGGCTTATGAAAACGAATAAAACATAAATCTCGACTATAAACGATGTATACTTAATTTGTTTTGGAATTGAATTCAACTAAGTGGGGACAAACAAAATAAATCAATGAAATATGCTGATTTAGTGAATTATTCAGTTATGAATTAAATGTATTGATATAGATGGTTGAATGTGTAACGATACGAAATCCCCCGATCTCCGAAGAGAAGGGAAACGGCGGATTGAGTTGAGAACACGACAAATCAGAACGCAAACAGAAGAACGTTTCATTTCTATTACAACAATTACATCAGAGTACAAGAATATAACAGAGTATGAATAAATAATATACATCAGAAAAATATCAGACATTAAAATACATTACATAGTAGTGGAAAAAATAATACAACGCGTGGCGGAAATACATTAACAAATAGAGCTGAAAAAAATACATAGATACAGAGCTTTCAGAATATGGCTCCAACTGTAAACCAGGATCCTGTAAAATAGAAATCTGCAAAACCAAAACTACTAGCTGCCCGGATGGAAAATAGGGGCACCCAGAGTTTAGGTTAAAACAATAAACTTCAGGTCAGTCATGGGACTAGTGTGAGAATTAAAACAGTTATCTAAAACTTTACTTTAAAAATAAAGTAAATCAAAGGACCACGCTGTATAACACGGAATGGGTTTACCCCTATGAATACCTGTGCATAAAACAAACAGAGCAATGCTAATTAAAGAAAATGAAGCTATTATAAGACTCAGGTCCCATCACATAATGCAACGCAAGCCGGAGGATAGAGTTTTCCCTTATAATAGCCAAACATGCTTGATACGTTTAAAACAAATTATTTTGATACCATTACAAGCGCATAGTGTTTAAAACAACTTCAAATATAAATGTATCAATCATAAATGGGACAGTATCCCATGCTACTACGTCGCCATACTAGTTCCGCAATAAAAACCGAAATGTCATGTATTGGAAATTGGATTCCATCTATGAACAAAGGCAAGGGATCACTCTTACCAAATTCGAGACAATCTAGCCCATGTCTCAGGATCAGTCGCAACTACACCTTGGATCTTCAGGGCTGGTGCTCTCTTACCTTTGAGGATTAATAATTCCTAAACAATACGTTTTCCCGCCCTATAGGGCGTAAGTCTGGTCAATATGTCGACCATATCATCCATTGGCCCCGTAGTGACTGATATATCCGAGGTACCACCCTTTCCATCATCCACATAAGCAAAAAGTCTAGGCTTCATACCATGACACCGCTCTTAGCTAGAAAGAAACGCATGTTCTCCCTTCAGTCCTCTCCCAATTCTGGTTCATACCGGGGTGTGAGGCTCGCGAATTAACCCTATACACAAATCTATGCTATTTAAAGTCGTGCTTTGATCATCAACCACAAGATTCTTCTTTTCAACTGAAGCCTTGATCATTTGCATCTCAGCATGTCACACTGACAATTCACGCCATGCGACTGATGTCTATCGATATATAACCTCTTAGCTCGAACGTCTCAGAGAAGGGTGTTAAGCAAGAGGAAAAAAGTTCTCCGCCACCAAACAGATATATACTTAATAAAAATAAATCAAAACATAATAAAATACAATGTCAGACACACATCCATTTACTAGTTCGTTCTGGGTCTGAACGAAACAGGAGACGCCATATTCCTCGTCCCATATGTCAAATATAGGAGAGAGGCCCTCGCATATTCGGTCGATCTCCAAGTACGTCTGGACGATCACCACTTATTACCTTGTCTTGGGTGTACAGCCCAATCTAGACATCAGTAATCATCCAAACGATGTGAGGAACTCCAGTCTTCAACCACCATCTTCATCGTCGAATCCATTATTCAGAATGGGATAAACTCGGTCTTTCTGAATAACTCGCATATCTTATAAACAAGTGCTATAAAAACATAACATATGCCTCATTCCAATCCAGAATATTCTTTTATTCAAATATTATTATCTTTAGGGAAAGGTTCGCATTAATTTTATCAAAGATAAATTCTTTTAAATTTATTTTTTAATCTTCCTTTGGATATCATTTCAAAAGATTTCATTATCTTTTCAATTCTAAACCAAATTAAGGTTTATCCAACTAGTCGGGATTAACGAACTTTATCGAAGTAATCATTTCTTTTATTATCCCAGTCCCAACCTATTCATCCCATGAATCAAAACTGGTGATACTCCAAATTTAACACCACTATGTTATCGGTAAAAATTAATTACCATTTCCCGTTCAAATCTAATTAAAGATTTAACTATCACTGGGAGCAAAAATAGTGATATTCTATTCTCGATCATTTCCTAAATTCGATAATTTAAATTATCACATTCACATTTCAATCTAATTCAAATTCATTAAAACTCCACTTAGTTATAATCTTCCCAAAAATCATTATTAATGATTATTTAACTTGGGAAATCAAGCAAGCCACACTCTACAATTTAAACCGTACCATTGATTTTTGCCGATATATAAGCTCTAAGCTTGTACGTCTCAGAGAAGGGTGTTAAGCAAGAGAATATATTCTCTGCCACCAAACAGATATATATTTAGCAGAGATCAACAATACAGTTCAAAATACAATGTTAGACATGTAGTCCTATCTTTAACTGGGTTAAAGAACCAATGTCATTTAAAGCACAGTTCACGATAAACCCAAAATCACATTCCATTAATTATGGAATCTTCACGGAAAACAGATCAATATATAATCATATCAATTTCTGTATCCGACTAATAATATAAATGGAATAACGGATAAGCCTCTTAAATTCCATATATAGTAACGGTCTACTTCCACAGAAGCTCACTTCGATTATTACCAAATCGAATTCCATTCCATTCTAAATCATTTTATTAAATTGGAAAACTTTACTTTGGAAAATTTCCATTAAATATTAATACAATCTTTACATATATTCCAAATCACATTACATTATAAATCGGATTAAAGAACGAATGTCGTTAAAAACACAGTTCAGAATAAACCCAATTCAATTCCATTTTATTCCAGTTACTAAATATAACTGGAAACTCTAATAATCTTAATTAAAAGATTTATTCTTTTCACACAGGATTTAAGAATGGTGTTACTGAAGATACCATTCACGACAAACCCAAAATCCACTTTGATATTAAATATAAGACTCTAAATAGAAATTATATCGGCTTATATTCAATATCAAATTCTGAAACCAACACATATCGTGTGGGGGAATAACGATATATATCTATCTTCTAAATTCCTCCACAATATCTGTATAATCAAGGAATCCTATATCGAAATATCCCGAAGATGATTTCTATTCAAATCCATTCCAATTCATACATTGGAAAATTCTAGTTAGATTAAAACCATTCACATATCCAATTTATTTATTTAAAAACGTTGGATTATCTTACTAGTTAATAACTAGTTTATTTTGACAAAAATATATTTTTATCTTTATAAACATGAAATTTTTCAACCAAATTATTTCCAAATCATTTATTATGATTTTACACAAATTATTAATATTTTTAATAATTTTATTGTAATAACCCGGAAAATCTGGGCCAGTTTAAAATTTTTATTTTGGCTATTTTAGCGAATTTTGAATATTTAAAATGAATTATTTTAAATAATATCGACGAGAAATTTATTTTGAATATAATTCGAGCGTATATATTTATACGCGTCGTCGTTAGAATATAAATATTTATATATAATTATAAATAGAATTGAAAATGGCGCGGTAGTTCGATAATTCGATTTCAAACTTCAATTGAATGTACTGGGTGCAAAACAATTCGGATTTTAGTGAAACCAGAAATCATAGGATCTAATTGATAATATCTTTCCAACGAATCCGACCAATCGAAATTTCATTGCAGGAATCAAAAGATATGTCCAGTTGAAAATTCTGAATAGTCGCTATGGAATTCAGGCCCTTAAAAATGGACATTTTGCAAATGACCTCGGATCTCGACGAAACCAGTTTTGTTGGGTCCGTGTTGTCAAGTTATTGCTAGGTTTCAAATTTCATAATTTTTCGAATCAATATGTGAGCGTGGCAAAGGAAAACGCATTTGACCAGTTTCAGTTGATTTTAATCGACTGGAAAATGGCCATTTTTCTAACGGTCTCAGAATTCGACGAAACTAGTTTTGGTAGGACCGTATCGTCAATACGAAGCTAGAAAATATTTTTCGAGAATTTTTAAAGTTCGTATGTGACCCCGATAATTTGAAATGTACGTTTAAAATTCAATATAGTGATTTAAATGTAAATTTAGCAGAAACTGGTTGTAACGATCGAATCAGCTTACAGTACATATCCCATTGTGTTCGGAATGGGGGTAAAACGCTATGGACGACAGGCGGTGGG
Organism: Allium sativum; assembly: GCA_030737875.1. NCBI lineage: Eukaryota > Viridiplantae > Streptophyta > Magnoliopsida > Asparagales > Amaryllidaceae > Allium > Allium sativum. The sequence continues at coordinate 352,090,368 of CM060926.1, forward strand.
CCTCGTTTTGAAGTCGAAAATAAAAGTTGCTTTTTGTGGAAAATAAATAAATAAATAAATAAATAAAAAAACCCTTTTTCCCCGTTAACCCGCTTTGGCCCCCTCTCTCTCCTTTTAATCGATTCAGAAAAAAAAAAACCGCCACGTCGAATTCCCTATCGCCACCACCGAAACCCCCCGCCTACCTCGCGCGCCTCTCCCTCTTCCTCCTCCCCCAATCGTTCCTCTCTCCTCGTCTTACCCCCCCTCTTCTGAAACGAAACAGCCCGAAACCCACCCGCCGCCCAGACTTCCCCGCCTCCACCCAGACGCGATCGCCACCGCCACTGCTCAGGTCCACCACTCCCAGGCGCAGCTTCCCAAGCTCCTCCAAGTGACACGCTTCGATCTGCTGCTGGTGTCTGGGCGTTGCAGCGAGCTCAAGCCCCAGTGCTGAGCTTTTTGGGGTACTGGTTCGTGAAGGACCGAAGCTTAGTATAGGAGGAGATCGTGAAGAAAGGCCAGTGGCCCTTGGGTTGGAAACTGATCGGCCTGGAATTTCAAAGAAAGGTTTTATTCTATTTTATTCTATTTTGAAGTATATAAACCGTTGTTTTAAAATCAGTAATCTTGTCTATAAATATATATTGTTAGTAAAAATTCGATTTTTATATATTGAATAGTATCGTAAAAATTCGATTTTTATATATTGAATAGTATCGTAAAAATTCGATTTTTATATATTGAATAGCATCGTAAAAATTCGATTTTTATATATTGAATAGTATCGTAAAAATTCGATTTTTACATAGGTAGTGAAAGCGGAAAACGAAGGTAACAAAAAGGCGAGAACGAAGAAGATTTCTCTAAATGAAGAGTCAAGATGATTGGATAGCTGTCGGTGAGAACTTCTCACTCTTCAATTTAAATTTCTAGTTATATATATATACTAGGATGCAGACGGTGCTTATTAGAAGCAACCGACACCCGTCCACATACCATGGACTTGTTTGTTTGGTTGTGTAGTTGGTTAGATTATTTGATTTGAATTGGGTTATTTGGTGAACTTGAATTGATTAGAATTTGATGTGTGAATGGCGTGGGCCTTCACTAGACCGGGGATAAGGCTAGGCCTTGTCCCGTTTCTAGTATCGTGCCGTTATGCCGCCGAAATTTTCTAAAATAAGTTAGAAAAATAAAAATATCATTTTATTTAAAGAATGAACTGAATAGAAATTCATATGTTGGAATAAAATGTTTTGTCGTTAAAAATATAATTTTTAACGTGAATGTGAATAAAATAAAATATTCATTTGCAAACCGGACGGTTTGTTTATGTACACCTATTTGAATGACATTGATTGGGACGATAAATTTTACACATCGCCCAACTGCACAAATAAAATCTGTGTTTGGTTGTTTGAAACCCCACACGGGTGTTGGGATGAAATTTGAAGTTCACTCATCCTGATTGATTAAATATGTCGATCGATTGATTGACATGCTGTTATAAGCGTTAGATATCTTTATTTGATGCTTATACAGTGTAGTGCACTTTGGTTGATGGTTGATCATTTTTCAATGTTGTTATATACATGTGTTGTATGAAAATCCATATAATTAATTTTATATGGTAATTGATTGGGCCTCATTCCAGTTTAGAAATAGAAATATTTGAAATAGAAATATTTGAAATAGAAATATTTGAAATAGAATATTTGAAAATAGAAATTTATGAAGCCGTGTTGATTAGATTGACGCCATTTTGACGTGAACGATATTTATATCGAATTGAATTGAAAACGATTTCGAAATGAATTGAATTGAAAACGATTTCGAAATGAATTGAATTGAAAACGATTTCGAAATGAAATGAATTGAAAACGATTTCGAAATGAATTGAATTGAAAACGATTTCGAAATGAATTGAATTGAAAACGATTTCGAAATGAAATGAATTGAAAACGATTTCGAAATGAATTAAAAACGATTTCGAAATGAAATGAATTGAAAACGATTTCGAAATGAATTGAATTGAAAACGATTTCGAAATGAATTGAATTGAAAACGATTTCGAAATGAAATGAATTGAATTGAAAACGATTTCGAAATGAAATGAATTGAATTGAAAACGAATTCAAATTGAATTGAAAGCGAATTGAAATGAATTCAAATTGAATTGAAATTTGAATTGAATAAAAATGAATTTTAAAACGAATTTATAAAGAAGAATTCAATTTTGATTTGAATTGAAAAGGAAGTTGAAATTGCTTTTGAAACGAATTTAAAACTATTTATATAATTCGTTTTAAATAGAAATCGACGAAGTGTATATTATATATATTATATATATAATATAATGGCCTGAATAGAACGTGCCGCGCCGCGGTAGTTCGTGAATTTCGACCATTTATTTCAAACGGACATTACGGGAGATCCGACCGTCGGATTCTCCTAAAACCGGAACCGTTGGGTTCGTATCGAAAAGAGCTTTCTAACGAATATTAGAAATTAGAAATCTAACAGTTGGATTTGGAATTATGTCCAAATCAAATTCGAAAAAGGTCGCTGTAAGTGCAGTTCGATGGCCGTGGATGGAAATCGACTGTACGGGCCTTGATAAAATTACTAAAAATAGTAATAATTTGTGTAAAATCATAAGAAATGATTTGTGAAGGTTTGGGATGAAAAACTTCATGTTTGAAAAGATAAAAATAGATTTTTATCGAAATGAACTAGTTTTGAACTAGAAATATAATTCTATTTATTGTTAAATAAATAAATTGAATTTGAAAAGGGTTTTAAAAATAACCAGAATTCCAATGATTGCATTGGAGTGGATTTGAATCGAAATTGTCTTCGGAATATTTCGATGTTGGAATTCGTGATTATACAGATGTGTTATGGAAATTTGAAAGATAAATATTTATATCGTTATTTCCAATATGACATTTGTTAATCGTAGAATTTGATATTGAATATAAGCCGGGATATTTTCTATTCAGAGCCTTGTATTGAATATCAAATGTGATTTGGGTTTGTCGTGAGTGGTGTCTTCACTAACACTGTTCTTGAACCCAGCTGAGAAAAGATTAAATCTTTTTATTTAGATTTAATGAAGTGTACCAATTAAATGATATTTAATTGGAATTGAATTGATATTGATTTTTGGGTTTATCGTGAACAGTGTTTTAAACAACACTCGTTCTTTAACCCGATAATTAATGAATGTGATTTTGGGAACTGTGTTTTTAAATGACACTGATTCTTTAACCCAGTTAACGATTGAAACTAAGTGGAGTTTTAATGAATCTTTAATTAGATTGAAATGATCGAAATGGAGTATCACCAGTTTTTGCTCCAGGCGATAGTTAAATCTTTAATTAGATTTGAACGTGGAATGGTAATTGAATTTACAGATAACACTGTGGTGTTAGATATGAAGTATTACCAGTTTTACTTCATGGGATGAATAGGCTGGGATTGGGAAATAAAATAAATGATTACTTCGGTGTGGTTCGCTAATCCCGACTAGTTTGAATTGATATTCAAAGGAGATTAAAGGATAAATTTAAAGAATTTATCTTGGATAAAATTAATGGGAACTTTTCCCAAAGTATAGGAATATTTGAATAAAAGAATATTCTGAATTGGAATGAGGCGTATGTTGTGTTTGTGTAACAATTTTTTTTTTAATATATACGCGAGTTATTCAGAAAGACCGGGTTTATCCCATTCTGAATAACTGATTCGACGTGGTGTCGAAGATGAAGACGGTGGTCGAAGACCAGAAGTCTTCACGTCGTTTGGGTGATTACTGATGATCTTGATTGGGCTGTACACCCAAGAAGATGGAAACAGTTGGTGATCGTCCAGACGTACTTGGAGATCGATGGATATGCGGGGTACTAGGTGCCTCCGGTTTCGTTCAGACCCAGAACGAACTTGTAAATGGACTGTGTGTCTGACATTGGATTTTAGTCCGTGCGATTGATTTCTATTAAATATATATCTGCTTGGCGGCGAAGAACTTATTCTCTTGCTTAACGCCCTTCTCTGAGACGTACGAGCTCAGGGGTTATATATTGATGGATATCAAACGGATGGAGTGAATTGCCTGTGTGGCATGCCTAAGTGGTAATTGATCGAGGCTTCTGTTGAAAAGCAAAGTCTTGTGGTGATGATCAAAGCACAGCCTGTGTGGCACAGCTTTGTGTAACGTGAATTCGCGAGTTTCACACCCGGTATGAACCAAAAACGGGAGACGGACCTCAGGGAGGGCGTGCGTTTCTTTCTAGTTAGAAGTGGCGTCAGTGGTTTTACACGCCCTGACGAGTTTGACTTATGTGGTTGTTGCTGTTGCGAGGCGCCTCGGATTGATCGGTCGTTCTCGAACCGATGAAGTCATTTAGTTGGCTCATTTACGCCCCAAAGGGCGGGGAAACGTAGTGTTCAGGCATTTTAATCCACATCGGTGGACCGGCCCTGTCGCTCCAAGGGCTCACCTGAGTCTGGGTCCTGTGGCTCGGGCTAGAGAGTCACGAATCGGTTGAGGACTATCTTTTGCCTCGGTTCATAGACGGAAATCCAATTTCCAAATACGTGACATTTGCGGTTTTAAATTGTAAAACTAGTATGGCGACATGATATATGGTACCCATGCCGCCTATGATTGATACTTATGATTTGAAGTTGTTTTATACACTATGCACTTATAGTAGTATCAAATGATTTGTTTTAAACGTACTAAGCATGTTTGGCTGTTATAAGGGAAAACCCTATCCCCCGGCTTGCGTTGCATTGTGTGATAGGACCTGGGTCTTATAACAGCTTCATTTTTCTTTATTTAGCATTGCGCTGTTTGTTTTATGCACTGGTATTCTTGGGAGGAAACCCGTTTCGTGTTATACGGCGTGGTCCCTTGATTTACCTATCTTTAAAATAAAGATTAATAACTGTTTTAGTTCTCACACCAGTCCCATGACTGACCTGGAGTTTATTGTTTTAACCTAAACTCTGGGTGCCCTTATTTTGACACGGGCAGCTAGTAGTTTTGGTTTTGCAGATTTATATTCACAGGATCCTGGTTTACAGCTGGAACGATATCCGGAAAGCTTTGTATCCGTATATCTCTTCTAGTTGTGTATTGTATTATTTTCCGCTGCAATTTATTTAAATGTAATTTAAATCTCTGATATTTCTGTGTAATATTCATTTATACTCTGTATATTCTTGTAATCTGATGCATTGTTGTAATATACAATGAAATGTTCTTCTGTATGCGTTCTGTTTTGTCCTGTTCTCAAACGATAGGGCGTTTCGAACGGCCTGGATCGGTTTAGCGACTGGTTCGGACCGAGCGAAATTCCTTCTCGTCACATTTATTAAGGCTTGTACAGTCGATTTCCAATAATGGCCACCAAACTGCATCTATAACGACCTTATCTGAATTTGATTCGGACATATCTTAAAATTTGACCGTTCAAATTTAAATCTCTTATATCCTTGGAAAGATCTTTTCGATACGAACCCAAGTTTCCGTTTCAAGGATAATCCGACGGTTGGATCTCCCATAATGTCAATTCGAAGTCAATGGTCGAAATTCGTGAACAGTCGTGGCGCGTTCTATTCAAACCATTTATATATATAATATATATATATATATATATCCGTTCAAAATGTATTTTACAAATTCGTTTTAAAAACGATTCCCACTTCCATTTCAATTTTTGATCAAAATTGAATATTCTATATCATTATAATACTTAAGTGATAATATTTTCAATTTTTTTGATCTTGAAATCATTTCCTTTTCGATATTCATTTTAAAAATGAATAAAATCGATATAAAAACCGTTCACATCAAAATAGCACATATCTAATCAATATGGCTTCACACATTTCAATATTTTCGTGTCCATCCAAATTCAGACATCAAATTCAAATGTTAATCCTTTACTGAATATTATTTCGAAGTTATTTTAAAATATTAACTATTTCAATATATTCGTTATTTTAAAATATTCTTTATTTCAAAATTTCAAATCAAAATTGAATATATCTTATCATTATACTATTTACGTGATAATATTTTCAAAATATCTGATTTTGATTATACATTGAATATTATAAAATAAACATTTGTTAATTCTGAATTGGAATCAGACTCAATCAATTACCATATAATTTCAGTTATATGGATTTCATACACCGCATGTATATAACGATAATGATAAACAATCATCAAAATTTCATACAACATCCAGAATGCATTTTACCACTGTATAAGCATTAAAATAAATAAATAATGCTTATACAGTCTTTCAACCCATCGATTGACATACAACTAAACAATTGGGATTAATGTACGTCAAATATCATCCCAATACCTATGTGGGGTTTCAACCAACACATACTGAATATTATTTGTGTAGTTGGATGATGTGTAAAATTTATCGTCCCAATCAATATCAGTTAAATGGGTGTACATAGACAAATCGTCTGATTTGTAAATGAATATTTATTTCAACACATGACTATTTTTATTAGTTCATTTATGCAATAAAAATGAAATTTTTATTGATTACACATTTTATTCAACACATAAATATTTACAACCACAATACAGTCAATTTCACAGCCACAATCAATGCAAACAAACATCCATGGTTTGTACAATAATAGTGTTAGGAGCTACTAAGCCCCCTCTACAACCTAGGATATATTTAACTGTAAAATAATTTGAGTGAGAAGGTGTTCTCACTTTGGGTTCCACTCCGTCAGTCTTTAACTGATAGTTTCAGTACAGTTTGGGGTTTGAATTTGCCTAAATTTGTAACTAGCTCCAAATTAAGCCCAGTCAGTCTTGTTGTGAAGCTCTCGTTCCCACGATCGCAACGGATCCAAAATCGTCGGATTTGGACCTTGTGTGGAAAAGATATGAGTGTTAACGCGTTTGATAATTAAATGGGTAATTAATTAAAATAATTAAGCTTTTAACAACATTTATCAAATCTTTACCTTCCCCTTTCAAAATTGGCTGACTTAGTTCAACCCATACTCGTGCTATCTCTCTCCTCGCTGCGCCTCCTCCATGTGATTTCAGGCCGATCCACCACCACGACGTGAAGCTCCTTCGCGAGTCGCGCCTCCTCCCTCAACTCCGCCATGCTCGACGGCCCCATCGCCACAAAAACTGATCGAAAGCCGACCATTTCAGGTAGTGATTTCTCCCGAACGACAACGTGAAACCCGATCAATCCAATATCAAATGAAAGAGCACGAAATCCTCTACAGCATTTGTTTTATAAATCTTTGAAATTAATTGTTGGATTGGAAGAGATTGGGGGTTTTTTTTGGAACAATTTCGTCCATTAAAATAAGGGGAGGCGGCAGATTTCAGAAGAGAACGCGGGTCCTAGGGTTTGACCATATATGTACCCTTTTACTTAATTATATTTTTAGTTATTTAATTCCAAAAATCCTTGCTAATCGATTCGAACTCCAAATCAAACCCAACGACGGTAGTCCCCAATCAAATACCCCCACTCCAAACACAACGGGATATGTTTCGTAAGCCAATTCAACTGTTTCGATCATTTTTTCTTTAAATTAAAATATAAATCAGTATATATTGAATTTTAAATGTACATTTTAATTTACCAAGGCCACATAATAACTCCAAAAAAATAAATCTAGCTATGTTTTGAAGATACGGTACTAACAAAACGAATTTCGTCAAATTTGGAGACCGTTTGAAAATTGACCATTTTCTGGTCGTTTAAATTTAAGCTAAATTGACAAAACATGTTTAAATATACAATGCTCACATATTAATTCCAAAAATTATAAAAAATGGAATTTAACAACAATTTGACATTCCCGGATCCAACAAAAGTGGTTTCGTCGAAAACGGAGGTCGTTTGCAAAATGGCTATTTCTAAGGGCTATATATTATTTAAAATATATATAAATTCCATAGCGACTATTTTGAATTTTAAACTGGACATAACTTTCGACTTATATTATGAAATCTAAATTTTTCACATTTGTTAGAAAGATATAATTAAACAGATTCAAATATTTCTTGTTTTACTGAAATCCGATTTATTTTGAATTTTGTACATTCAATTGAAATTTAAAATCGAATTTTCAAACTACCACGCCATTTCGAGTTCGTTATATAACTAAAATAAATTTATACATTATAATTTCGTTTTAAATAAATTTTTAGTCGTTATTATCTAAAATATATCATTTTAAATACCTAAAATTCAATAAAATAGCTAAAATACTTTTTTTAAATTGGTTCTGAAAATCTAGGTTGTTACAGTCTCCCCCACATAAAATCTTTTCATCCTCGAAAAGTAACAGAGCGGAAAGTTGTTTAACTAACCAAATCAACTTTGATTCTTCAACTTTTCAGTTTCTAAGAATTTTCCTAATTTCTCAAAAATTTGGCTAACACCCTAAATTTTCGAAAAATTTCGCCATAACCTCCTTTTTATGGGGAGACCATTAAAACTGCAACTTGCCTCACAGGGCCCTCATCAATCCAAAAGAAAAAGAAAACACCAAGCGGCTAGCCAATTGGCTCATAAAATCATGAAACCCAAGAAATATAGTAAACATGACCTATTTGTCGGGCATACAATTTTATTCCTCTTCTTAGCTTCCATGCTATGACATGTTCATTGTATATACATGTATGCAATTCCAATAAAATTTCAATTCAGTTCATTATTCGATCTGAATTGGCTAAATTATCTTACATTCCCTTATTTGTTTTATCAGTTGGATTAATTAATAATCACACATCACAACCAGCAATCAATTAGTTGATTAAATTTTCAAACATATATCTTCTATACATATATACTCAAAAATCATATTTTTGATGCCAAATCACAACAATGGACCCTATCTATGTTTTGGTTCTCACACCAGTCTATTGGAAATATGTAGATATCTCACTTTCGAAACCCGAGCATTGACTCTGATGATGAGGCCTCATCATCAGGGTCATCCTCGGGTGACTAGAGTGTGATTCTATGTCCATCTAGTATCCGAGGCTTCAAATATACATCTCATCAGGCATATACTCAATATCTCCCTATACTAGATTATAAAAATTCAATTTAAAATAAAATATTCAAATACAAATAATTGATATAAAAATTTTAAACCAAATTTGATCTTAAAAATTAACGCTCTTTACACTCGTTCTAGGATACTACTGCTCCAATCTCTAACGAGTCATTCTTATTGGATATTACTAATCCAATCTCTGATGAATTCTTTCGTTCGGTTCTAATGTGTCTTTTTCTCGAGCTCTGTAAACCAAAGCTCTGATACCACCCTGTAACGATTCGAAATCCACCGATCTCCGAAGAGAAGGGAAACAATGGATTGAGTTGAAAACACAACAAATCAGAATGCAAACAGAAGAACATTTCATTGCATTACAACAATTACATTAGAGTACAAGAATATAACAGGGTATGAATAAATAATATACATCAAAAAAATATAAGAGATTAAAATACATTACGTAGTAGCGGAAAAAATAATACAACGCGTAGCGGAAAAAATAATACAACGCATAGCGGAAATACATTAACAAATACAGCCGAAAGAAATACACGGAAACAGAGCTTTCCGAATATAGCTCCAGCTGTAACCAGGATCCTATAAAATAGAAATCTACAAAACCAAAACTACTAGTTGCTCATGTGGAAAATAGGGGCACCTAGAATTTAGTTAAAAAAAAACTCCAAATCAGTCATGGGACTGGGGTGAGACCTAAAACAGTTATTTAAAACTTTACTTTAAAAATAAAGTAAATCAAAGGACCACGCCATATAACACGAAACGGGTTTACCCCCATGAATACATGTGCATAAAACAAACAGCGCAATGCTAATTAAAGAAAATGAATCTATTATAAGACTCAGGTCCCATCACACAATGCAACGCAAGCCGGAGGATAGAGTTTTCCCTTATAACAGCCAAACATGCTTGATATGTTTAAAACAAATTATTTTGATACCATTATAAGTGCATATTGTTTAAAACAACTTCAAATATAAATGTATCAATCATAAATGGCACAATATCCCATGCTACTACGTCGCCATACAAGTTCTGCAATTAAAACTGAAATGTCATGTATTGGAAATTGGATTCCATCTATGAACAAAGGCAAGGGATAGCCCTTACCGAATTCGAGACAATCTAGCCCATATCTCAGGATCAGTCGCAACTACACCTTGGATCTTCAGGGCCGGTCCTCTTTTACGTTTGAGAATTAATAATCCCTGAACAATACGTTTTCCCACCCTATGGGGCGTAAGTCTGGTCAATATGTCGACCATATCATCCATCGGCCCCGTAGTGACCGATATATCCGAGGTACCTCGCTTTCCATCATCCACATAAGTAAAAATGTCTGGGCTTCATACCATGACACCGCTCCTAGCTAGAAAGAAACGCATGTTCTCCCTTCAGTCCTCTCCTATTTCTAGTTCATACTGGGGTGTGAGGCTCGTGAGTTAACGCTATACACAAAGCTATGCTATTTAAAGTCGTGCTTTGATCATCAACCACAAGATTCTTCTTTTCAACTGAAGCCTTAATCATTTGCATCTCAGCATGTCACACTGACAATTCACGCCATGCGACTGATGTCTATCGATATTTAACCTCTAAGCTCGTACGTCTCAGAGAAGGGTGTTAAGCAAGAGAAAAAAATTCTCCGCCGCCAAACTGATATATACTTAATAAAAATCAATCAACACAAAATAAAATACAATGTTAAACACACATCCATTTACTAGTTCATTCTGGGTCTGAACGAAACAAGAGACTCTTTATTCCTCGTCCCATATGTCCAATATAGGAGAGAGGCTTCCTCGTCCCATATGTCCAATATAGGAGAGAGGCCCTTACATGCGTTTCTTTCTAGCTAGGAGCGGTGTCATGGTATGAAGCCCAGACATTTTTACTTATGTGGATGATGGAAAGCGAGGTACCTCGGATATATCGGTCACTACGGGGCCGATGGATGATATGGTCGACATATTGACCAGACTTACGCCCCATAGGGTGGGAAAACGTATTGTTCAGGGATTATTAATTCTCAAACGTAAAAGAGGACCGGCCCTGAAGATCCAAGGTGTAGTTGCGACTGATCCTGAGATATGGGCTAGATTGTCTCGAATTCGGTAAGGGCTATCCCTTGCCTTTGTTCATAGGAGAGAGGCTTCCTCGTCCCATATGTCCAATATAGGAGAGAGGCCCTTGCATATCCGGTCGATCTCCAAGTACGTCTGGACGATCACCACTTATTACCTTGTCTTGGGTGTACAGCCCAAGCTAGACATCAGTAATCATCCAAACGATGTGAAGAACTCTGGTCTTCAACCACCGTCTTCATCGTCGAATTATCGTCGAATCCATTATTCGGAATGGGATAAACTCGGTCTTTCCGAATAACTCGCATATCTTATAAACTAGTGCTATAAAAACACAACATATGCCTCATTCCAATCTAGAATATTCTTTTATTCAAATATTCTTATCTTTAGGGAAAGGTTCCCATTAATTTTATCAAAGATAAATTCTTTTAAATTTATTCTTTAATCTTCCTTTGGATATCATTTCAAAAGATTTCATTATCTTTTCAATTCTAAACCAAATTAAGGTTTATCCAACTAGTCGGGATTAGGGAACCTTATCGAAGTTATCATTTCTTTTATTATCCCAGTCCCAACCTATTCATCCCATGGAGAAAAACTGGTGATACTCCAAATTTAACACCACTGTGTTATCAGTAAAAATTAATTATCATTTCCCATTCAAATCTAAGTAAAGATTTAACTATCGCTTGGAGCAAAAATGGTGATACTCTATTCTCGATCATTTCCCAAATTTGATAATTTAAATTATCAGACTCACATTTCAATCTAATTAAAGATTCATTAAAACTCCACTTAGTTATTATCTTCCCAAAAATCATTATTAATGATTATTTAACTTTGGGAAATCAACCATGCCACACTCGACAATCTAAACCGTACCATTGATTTTTGTTGATATATAAGCTCTAAGCTTGTACGTCTCAGAGAAGGGTGTTAAGCAAGAGAATAAATTCTCCGCCACCAAACAGATATATATTTAGCAGAGATCAACAATACAGTTCGAAATACAATGTTAGACATGTAGTCCTATCTTTAACTGGGTTAAAGAACCAATTTCATTTAAAACACAGTTCACGATAAACCCAAAATCACATTCCATTGATTATGGAATCTTCACAGAAAACAGATCAGTATATAATCGACTTCAATTTCCGTATCCGACTAATAATACAAATGGAATAACGGATAAGCCTCTTACAGTCCATATATAGTAACGATTTACTTCCACAGAAGCTCACTTCGATTATTACCACATCGAATTCCATTCCATTCTAATTCATTTTATTAAATTGGAAAACTTTACTTTGGAAAATTTCCATTAAATCTTAATACAATATTTACATATATTCCAAATCACATTACACTATAAATCGGATTAAAGAACGAATGTCGTTAAAAACACAGTTCACAATAAACCTAATTCACGTTCCTTTTTATTCCAATTACTAAATATAACTGGAAACTCTAATAATCTTAATTAAAAGATTTATTCTTTTCACACGGGATTTAAGAATGGTGTTACTGAAGATACCATTCACAACAAATTATTCCTGAACGATACGTTTCCCCACCCTACGAGGCGTAAGTCTAGTTAGTATGTTGACCATATCATCCATCGGCCCTGTAGTGACCGATATATCCAACGTACCTCCCTTTTCATCATCCACATAAGTAAAAACGTCTAGGCTTCATACCATGACACCACCCCTAGCTAGAAAGAAACGCATGTTCTCCCTGCAGTCCTCTCCAGTTTCTGGTTCATAGCTGGGTGTGAGGCTCTCAAATTAACACTATACAAAATGCTATACTATTTAAAGTCGTGCTTTGATCATCAACCATAAGACTCTTCTTTTCAACAGAAGCCTTGATCATTTGCATCTCAGCATGCCACACTGACAATTCATGCCATGCGACTGATGTCTATCGATATATAATCTTTAAGATCGTACATCTCAGAGGAGGGTGTTAGGCAAGAGAATAAATTCTCCACCACGAAACATATATATATTTAATATAAACCAGTCAACACAGAATAAAATCCAATGTCAGATACACATCCATTTACTAGTTTGTTCCGGCTCTGAACGAAACCGGAGGCACCTTATTCCTCGTCCCATATGTCCAATACAGGAGAGAGGCCCGCGCATGTCCGGTCGATCTTTAAGTATGTCTGGACGATCACCACTTATTACCTTGTCTTGGGTGTACAACCCAATCAAGAGATCAGTAATTGTTAGCCTACTTTTTGGATTAGGCTACACAAAGATGAAACAATGAAAAAGTCATCAATCGGTTCGGCTCGGATGAAGATAGCGCAGATCGGATCGGATCGGAAGAGTATGGTATCAACATCATGATGCAGGTGGCTTCGGCGGTTCGGATCGGAGGAACACTTCAGCGGCATCAGAAGAAAGCAAGCAATCCAAACGGTTTGGATCGGATGAATACGTCAGCAGCATCAAGGGACAACAAGTTGCATCATCGGATCGGAGCAGAGGCCCCGATCTGAACCCCTTCTCCCATGTGAACTTGTAACCATTCCTACGCATATCTCCTGAAGATTCGGACAAGATCTGACCATTTCTCCCACGATTTTCTACTAAATCAATGGGATGTATCCATCTTGGAGCTTCCGAACCCGACTCTCAAGGGATGGATGCCACACGATTCCGAACCGGAGCCATTTCGAGGAGATTTTCCACCTATAAATACACCATCTAGAGGCATTTGAAAGGATCTTTTGGCAAATTCTCTATCCATACTTCCTCCATAGCCGAATTCTACAATCATATTCAGATTAAAGTCATCTCTTGAAGACCATTTTTGAGAGATTTGTGTGAGTTTATGCATTGTAATCGTGAAGTTGAGTGAGAATCATTGCTATATTTGTATTCAAATCATCAATCAAAAGAAATCAAAGTGGACGTAGGCTCGTTAACGCCGAACCACTATAAATTGTGTGTTCTTTACTGCTTTTTGATTCTATTTCATTTAAATCATAACTAGTTTGGGTGTCAGAACCAATTTTTGGTCTAACATTTTGGTGCTTTCACTGAGAAGTTTTGAATTTTCAGCTTTTTCCGGATTATCATTCTACTATTTGGACTTTCAAGTTCAAAGAAGTAATCCCCTCTCTTTGACATCTTTCAGTATTTGTTGACTAAGTTGAAGAATCAGGTGTTATGGCTAAGACCAAAGGAAAGGAAGTGCAAGGTGCAAGGGGAAATGAACTCAGAGAAGATCAGCAAGCTATTTTGTTAACAAGCTCACGCGCTCAAAGCTCTGGAGCAGGTCACTCCAACCAGGAAGATCCGAACCGGATCGGAAGTGCCGATCCGAACTGAGAGGAAGCAAATCGGATTGTGTTGCACTGATCCAAACCGATGATGTAGGGAGCTCTCAACCTCTCCCTCCGAACCGCACTGAACAGAATGCTGGGAACCGATCCGATCCAAACCAGGGTGAGACTGGAACTTCCACTCGAGCTCCCCCCAACGCTCTGATTCCAGCCATAATGACTAATGTTCAGCTTGATCCATCTACACCCATTACTCAGGGAGTTTTTCACGTTTTCTTGACATGCATCAGAGCACCAAAGAAGCATTGGAAGCCCAAAGGCGCGACAACCTTCGCATGTAGGAAAATATGATCACCATGGGTAGAGAATTACAAGAGCTCCGGAGGCTGAGAACTCCTTCCCCACCGCACCATATTCCTACAGATGATTCGTCTTCTTAGGAGGAGGAACGTCCTCGCAAGAGAAGGCCGCTTGAACGGCCTCAGAACCTAGATCAATTGACTTTCAGATCTTTAGGATCCCGAGAAGAAGCTGCTCGTGTATTGGGCCCTGATGACCCGAGTCTGCAACAGCCTAAGTTACTACCTATGCGCGGATCCCACGTCTTACCCAGGGATCCCAACATTACTAACCCCACGCAGCAACAACTTCTCCAACCTCTACCTCCAGAGGTCGACCGAGAGCGCAGAGAACAGCGTAGAGCGGAGGCCGCCAGGAATAGAAGGTTATCCCCTAATCAGGAACCCAGGGGTAATCCGAACATTAGATATAGAGAGCCAGTGCAGACACTAACCAACGCCGATGTATTGGCAATGGTGTGCCAGATCATGTCTGAAAGCCGGCGATATACTAATGAAGATTGGAGCATTGAGCGAAGTCATACCACTTTCATAGATGACATCTTGAATTTCCAGTTCCCCCTACAATTAAATTTGCCTCAAATGGATGATATTCAGGAAGAACAGACCCAGGGTAGCATCTGATGAGATATGCATGGTTCATGAACGCGGCAGCAGCTCCGGATGCCGTAAAATGCAAAGCTTTCCCCATTTATCTTGAAGATGTAGCGTTAATGTGGTTCACTCGACTTCCTCCCCGGTCGGTGTCAAACTTCACAGAATTGAGTGAGAGTTTCATGAATCAGTTCCGACTCCATGTCCAAAAGTCCAAGACCACCATAGAGTTGTCATGAATTAAACAGGGCCCAGGAGAGTCTTTGAAGACATATTTGGATCGCTTCAACCTAGTCGTCACCGAAGTCACTGATCCCCATGAGCCCACTATCCTGATGGCCTTGATAGAAGGAATAGATCCCGACACAGAGTTCGGGGATTACTTGGCTGGAAAACCACCTCCTACAAGAGAATTATTCTATGAAAAGGCTAATGTCCGTGTAAGGCGAGAAGAAGCTAAGTCAAACCGAAAGAGAAAGTCCGAAGGGGCCCCGAAGGAAGGAGTCCAGAGAAATGTCGCCGTGAAACAGTCTGGTGACAGTTCAGGAAAAGTGGAAGTAAATGTTGGCAACCAGAGTGGTAGTAACAGTAGCAGAAACGGGAACGACAATAGAAGGAACCGAAACCGTGGGAATAGCTCTAATAAAAGACCCAGATTCCAGAGTTTTGAAAATTACACGCCGTTAAATGATACGTTGGAGAACATTTATCTAGACATATACAACATTTTGCAGTATAAAAAGCCACCACCCAGAGATTGTACTGAGAAGGAAATTGAAACAAGAAAGTTTTTCTTGTTCCATGGTACACACGGTCATTCCACCAATGAGTGTCGTTATTTGAGGGATATCGTCGAAAAATTGTTGCGAGAAGGGAAGTTGGATGAGTACAAAGCCGCCCCCAAGGGACAGGGGGCAAGGGGGACAGGCCCCAAACCAAGAACAGACTGCTTCAAAACCCACGGCTCAGCAAAAAGGTAAGAGGATTGTCATTAATTCCATTATAGGCGGGCCTCACTTAGTTGGTCATAGTTTTAAAGCATTGGACCAGTACGTCAACGCCGCCAAGCATTATAAAGTAGAAGAGTGCAGCAGCCTTGAAGACGTCACTCCAATAAAACAGCAAAAAACGATGTCCGATGATGTCGTATTCCGTAATAGAGACAAGTTTGGAGTTCAATCCCTAACTGATGATCCGCTAGTGATAACCACGACAATTGGTCCAACTCTGCTCCATAAGGTGCTAGTGGACAACGGAAGGTCGGTTAATATCCTCTTTAAGAAAGCCTTCGAACAAATGAGGCTTGAAGCAAAAGACTTAAAGCCATGTCAACGATGGATACATGGTTTTAATGGAGTATCTACAGCTCCTGTGGGTTTTGTGGAATTGTCAGTCACGCTGGGGCAGCGGGACCGCCAGAGAGTATAGATCTTACCGTTTGTAGTTCTGGATTTGGATTCACCTTACAATGCCTTCCTAGGCCGACCAGCCCTTGCCAAATTCAGGGCATGCATTGCGCCTTGGTGTTTGCTGCTAAAATTCCTGACTGACTCGGGAGTAGGGATGATGAGAGGCGACCAAGCTCCGGGACGAGCTTGTTACGTGGCAGAGTTAAAGATGCTAATGAAGGGGTTGAATATAGATGCTAAAGAGTCGCCCTCAGATGTGCTCGAGGATATAGATCCCAGAGAGGAGAGAGAACCTGGGGACATGAAGGAAACTCCTAATGAAATAACAATCGACATACCTATTGATGAAACTGATCCAACAAAAGTACTGAAGATCGACTCGCAACTAGATCCGGTTAGAGCAAGGGAATTGGCAGATTTCTTGAAGGCAAATCTGGATGTGTTTGCCTGGACTCACGCTGACATGTGTGGGATTTCGCCTACCATCATGAGTCACTCCTTGTGTATCAATCCAAAGCATCCACCAGTCAAGCAGAAGAGACAGATGTTAGGCCTAGAGCGGTCAGCGGCTTTGAAAGAAGAAGTGGAAAAATTAAAAGGTAATGGATTCATTAAAGATTCAAAATATCCCGACTGGATATCGAATCCTGTCCTGGTCAAAAAGTCAAATGGGAAGTGGAGAACATGCATCGACTTTTCTGATTTGAACAAGGCTTGCCCAAAGGATAGTTTTCCTCTCCCCAGAATTGATCAACTAGTGGATTCAACTACCGGGCATGAACTCTTATCCTTTATGGACGCCTATTCCGGTACAATCAAATTCTCATGCAAATACCAGATCAAGAGCATACAAGCTTTATCACAGACTTGGGATTTCATTGTTACGTGGTAATGCCGTTTGGGTTAAAAAATGCGGGAGCCACATACTAACGCCTAGTGAACCACATGTTCTACAATCAAATCGGGAAAACCACGGAAGTGTACGTGGATGATATGCTCGTGAAGTCCAAGCAATCTCCCGATCATACAAAGGACTTGGCAGAAATGTTCGGCATATTACGAAGGTATGAGATGAAGTTGAATCCCTTGAAATGTTCTTTTGGTGTGGCATCAGACAAGTTCCTCGGCTTTATTGTGAGCTCCAGAGGAATTGAATTCAATCCGGACCGAGTAACAGCAATCAGGAACATAGAGGAGCCGCGGAAGATTAAAAATGTTCAAAGCTTAGCGGGCAAGGTCGCAACACTAGGCAGGTTTATCTCCAAGGCAACAGACAAGTGTGTACCTTTCTTCGATCTCATAAAACGAGGAAAGCGAAATTTTGAATGGAATCCCGACTATGTAGAGGCGTTCCAGAACTTGTTAGATTTTTTAGAAAAGCCTCCCATATTATCAAAGCCTGTGGAACACGAGGATCTGTTCGTCTACTTGGCAGTATCGTCCCACGCCGTCAGCACAGCTTTGGTACGTGAAGAGGATAAAGTCCAGAAACCTGTGTACTACGTAAGCAAAAAACTGGCTGCTGCAGAACCCAACTATCCGAAGATAGAGAAGCTTTCTTATAGTCTCCTGATTGCCTCCCATAAACTCCACCATTACTTCCAGGCACACCCGATAATCGTATATACTGATCAACCCTTGAGACAAGTGCTGCAAAAACCCGAAGCATCAAGGCGATTACTCAAATGGAATATCGAGCTGAGTCGGTTTGATCTGTACTTTCAACCACAAAGATCAATAAAGGGGCAGACCTTGGCTGACTTCATAACTGAATTTACAATTCCTGAAGAAGAAACAGTAGGTGACAGGATCGTTACTTCGGATCAAGAGTTGGAGCTTAGTTCGTGGAAATTGTATACGTACGGAGCCAAGAACGATAAAAAGTCTGGCGCTGGAGTTGTTTTAATAACTCCTGAAGGACGATCTATTTATTATGCATTACGATTGGAATTTACTGCTTCTAACAATGATTCTAAGTATGAAGCCCTGATTGCCGGGCTGAAACTCGCCAAAGATTTGGGAGTGAGGACACTAGACATATATTGCGATTCCAAGATAGTTGTATGTCAAGTTTGGGATGAATTTGCTGCTAAAGGATCTCGACTTAGTGCTTATCTTAAAAAGGTGAAGGAGTTATTGGAAGATTTGGAGCATTATAGCATAACACACATTCCAAGAATGGAAAATCAGAAAGCAAATCGACTGGCGAAACTAGCAAGTTCTGATAATCCTAAAGAAACCGAAACGGTCCCGATCGAGGTGTTGGAATCACCAAGCTTCAACCTAATGGAAGTAGAGCTAGCCTTAGTCGAACCAGAAAGAGAATCATGGATGACATCAATTAAGAATTTCCTGAAGGACGGAACCCTCCCATTAAAAAAGAGCGAAAGACGAGCTGTGATACGCAAGGCTACAAGATACGTGTTACAGGACGACGTCCTTTATCGTCAAGGGTTTTCAATGCCCCTATTACGGTGTATCGCACACGACGACATCAAATGTGTACTGCGAGAAGTGCATGAAGCTGAGTGTGGGGATCACACTGGGGGTCAGACCCTGGCAAAGAAAATATTATGGTACGGATATTTCTGGCCTACCGTGAATAAAGACGCGGCAAATTATTCACGACGCTGCGATAGATGTCAAAGATATTCCAAAGTTCCCAGAGTGCCTCCGACTCAGCTCAAGTCAATGGTAAGTCCGTGGCCGTTTGCCATGTGGGGGATTGATATTATTGGAGTGCTACCTATAGCCAGAGGAGGAGCTAAGTATGTGATCGTTGTCGTGGACTACTTCACGAAGTGGGTGGAAGTTGAACCTCTAACAACAATCACGGCAAGGAAAGTGATCAGTTTTGTGGTGAGAAGCATCATTTGTCGGTTTGGGATACCAAAAACCATCATAACTGATAATGGGACGCAGTTTGACAACATTGAGTTCAGAAATTTTTGCTAGAAATACAAGATCGATAAACGATATACTGTAGTAGCTCACCCACAATCAAATGGCCAGCTCGAAGCCATAAATAAAGTCATCAAATCAATTTTTAAGAAGCGGTTGGAGCGGGCCAAAGCTATATGGGTGGACGAATTTCCATTAGCTCTATGGGCCTACAGGACAACCTTTAAGACGGCTACCAGCCATACTCCCTACTCACTTTCCTTTGGGTCAGAAGAAGTAATCCCGGTAGAGTTAGAAGTCCCTTCTCATCGAGTTGCGTACTAGGACCTGATGACGAATAAAGCACTCCTCCTAGAATCTCTTGATATGATTGAAGAAAAAAGAGATGAATCCGACTTGTGTGGCTCAAGACATCGACATCAAGTGGCACGCTATTATGACCAAAAAGTTCGCTTCAAAACCTTTGAACCAGGAGACCTAGTACTAAAGCGAGTCTTCCCACCGTTGACCCAACTGGGTCCGAAATGGGAAGGGCCATTCACCATCCAACGGAAGCTTGATACGGGAGCATTCAACCTAACGACCGTGGATGGTGAAGAGATTCCCAGAGCTTGGAACGCTCAGCACTTACGACAATATCTGATCTAAATATGAAATGTCATTTCTTTTGTTTTCATAAGCTATGTAAAAAGGCACGACTTGCCTTAAAAAGTCTGTTTATGTGAACAAAGAACTATAAAGTGGATGTAGGCTACGACTTAGCCGAACCACTATAAAAATATCGTGTGTCATTTACTTTCCCGCATTGTTTATATCTTCAACTATCTATTAAATAATAGTAAAGCAGAAGAATTTCAAGCTCTCTCCTTAATTCTCTCAAATCTCTCAATTCTCCTTAATTCACTCAAATCTCTTAATTCTCCTTAATTCACTCAAATCTCTCAATTCTCCTTGATTCACTGAAATCTTTCAATTCTCCTTAGTTCTCTCAAATCTCTCGAATCTCATTAATTCACTAAAATCTCTCATTTTTTCTAATAACTCTGAAAACAAATCACGATCTCCGCAAAAAACTGAAATAAACTTCTCTTCTTTGATTCAATTTTCTCTTCCCAGCCCTAAAACCGCTTTTTACCAACGTTCTTCTCTTCGATTGCGTCACGGCTGCCGATCCTACCAGCAACCCTGCCGCGTACGCTTCTAATAACCTCCTTCATCGCCGCGGTTAAATCGTATGCTAGATCGGATTTCTCCGCTACGACTCACAGGTGCGTACTTCGCATTCTTCAATTTTTTTCTTACCGAAGATTAGATTTTCCCCAATTATATAATTTTTATTCCTCTTATTCTCCTTATTCTCATCGTCTTTAAACTGCCTGATGACATTTCCTATCTGAAATTTGCAATATTTCTACTCTGATGCTCCAACTCAACTATTACTATTTAACCAACACCTTTGTACACAAATTATGTTCCCCTTTAATTTTGGATTACCTTTTTCTCAAGATGTTAGGATAATTTGTTGTGTTATCTTCTTCCGTGCAGAAACAGGACGCCCACTTATCCCTTCGTTTTTCTCATTTCCAGCCTTGGTTCTACACTGCTATGATTTCCTATCCAAGGTTAGTTTCTAGCTCTGTTATCCTGCCAGTTCAGTATAAACAAAATGCCTTTTTGTAATTTCTACATGCCTTGGTTCTATAAAATAACCCCTTCAACAATCTACAGACTGATAACCTATCCCATCAACAAACTGTATTAATTAGAATGTGGGTATACCATTAATGACTCATTTGCATCACCTTGGTTCATATTTCTTACCTTTTTAATGTTGGATTGAGGAAATATAATATGTGATCACTTGTGCAGATCGTATGGTTTTCTGGCTACAACAACAATGTAGGAAATTGAATTGATAACTTTGTTGCTTGCAGCAATTTTTTAATTTTTACGTATTTTGATCAAGTTCCAGGAAATGTATTTATTACCGTACAATCATATGTTTTGCTGACATTCGAAATATTCGATAACTTATAGTTAACCATCCTGTTTTGCTCCGCATCACGCAGAATGAATGCAAAATTTTCTGCTCAGTGGAGAGGAACAACGATGTAAAACCTGTAAAGGTGTTCATACAGAGTTGTACACCAATTTAACAGGTATATATTTTAACATTTCCATGTTTTGTATTGTGCGCGATCTATTACTCTTTGATCCCTATTTTGTTAATTCCGCTATTTATATCGATTCCTATATTCCTATTTTAGTAAGTGCGTGTTGTTCTATAATAACACTGTACCACCATTGTATATGATTGTATGGCGCCGACAGTCCATGATTATCTTGAACACGGTTAATCCAATGTAAAATTTGTATATTTGGTTTATGGCAATTTAGAAAAAATATTTTTTTTCTCATGCAATCTAAAGGACTGTACAATAAGATACATGCTGATGCCCATCTTTGCCTTGCATGCTGAGCACCAACAACGTTACATGTTTTTACTTTAAAATTTAAGCCCTTTTAGACATGTCTTCATGGTTTTTTTCTCTGAAATCCAAGCTTCTTGTAGTTAATAACTACTTATAGCGTAAGAATTGATACCACCTGCCCATGTACAATTTGGATGTAAAACTAAGATATATTATTTTCCTGAACTGCATGAATTGCATGTAGAACTGATTATGATTCTCAGATTATAAGCATTATTTTCCTGAACTTCGTCTTCATGCTGATAAATTTAAGGAAACCCGTGCAATATTTACTGTAATAGATTATTTGATCGCATGATTTTTGTTGTCAAATAAATTTTTTGAGCCTATATCGTAGCAATAATATAGCTGCAAAAAATTGAAACCACATAACAAATAAAATTTGCAATAATGTGCTAAATACTTATAAATTTAGGGTTAAATGGTAAGTTTTATAAAGGCATATAATCTACAATGAGTAATTGATAGTTGCAAACATGTTAAACTTTGAAATAAATCAGACAATTAATAGTTATTAAGTTGATTGTCTTAAGAAGTAGCATTAATTATAGTTTTGTTCTATATATGATTATTAATTCTTAATATGAGCATATACCAATCGTTTAGCATTTATCCAAATTTAGCATATGGTTATCTATCGGGTAACATGAACAAATGTAAATGTTGAATCTGAATTTGAGTTTTCAGATAGTCATACTGAAAAACAAATTCCTATAAAGATAAACAGTTTTGTATAATTTTAATAACTCTGAGAATAGATAATTCCCTCCTGATAGGAATGCATCAAGCTTAATGGCAACTTAGCTTGGCATGCATGCATGTCTTTTATGCTCACGTACAATGAAAATGCATTGGTTATTATAAAGCCAATATTCGTAGAGCCTCATTGTAAACCTTCCACATATCTATAATTCCTATTTTCACAATTATACTTTGCAATTGTTGTACAAGATCCTTTTAGTATCACCATTTATGGTCATAATCCTAAAATCACAAAAATGTATTAGGTGATTGCTTATTTTACAATTCAATTGTCTATCGTATTCCTCTTCCCGTATGATCACACTAGCATCACATTGTAAGCATGTTTATTTTTTAAATGCAAGATGCACCTAACTGGAAGTCTAACAATGAAAGATGCATCTAAATGGCAGTCTAACAAGGCATTGATTAAAAAGTTCAATAAACGAGGAATGCGTACTGACGCTAAGAAATTGAAATAATTGTTTATATGAAAATATTTTATTAATTTCAAATTTGTTTGTAGTATTTTGAATAGCTGTCAGTGATTCACATACATTAATAAATCAATGCGAAATATGTCTAATTTGGAAATAATATTAATAAATAAAAAACCGATACATTAAAAATGAGAAATACAGTAGGTAATAAAATACATGAAAGGAAGTACAAGAAATAAAATACGAAGATTACAAATAAAATATTGGTTTTTAAAAATATGTCAATTCAAGGATTTGCAACAACGGAAGGGGTCCTCGAGGGCGCGACAACCAACCTATGAGAGAAAGCAGGAACGACGTTGATGTAGATGGCAGTTAACATGGTTGGTCAAATCGCATGGGTCTACAAACAGCGACATCAAGCTATAAGTTCAGGTGGAAGCCCCATCGACAAACTCTATAGGTCATCATTTTTTTTTTGTGCAAAATATCATATTTGTAGTCATATAGTTATTTCTATTTTCAAACATGGTTTTTTTTTCTTTTTTTTTAAATACATGTTTATTTCTTTTACTCATACTATTACCATATTTTTTTTATAGCATTATCATTTACTATATGTTTTGAAAATATTATTGCTTATTATTTAATATAGGAAGAACAATCATTTTGACGTGATCATCACATCATTCCAAAATTGTTCATTCATCTTATGTAGAAGAAGCATACATATTTTCTCTCTTGATCCATTGCAATTTCCAACATGTCAGATATATCGAATATTTTAACTGGTCTAACAATGGCTGCGGACACACTCTAAACAATTGGATGCATTGCCAAATATAATACCTTACATCTTTGGATGTTTCTTTAAAGTTACATACTTTGAGGCCATGTTGGATAATTACATCCAACTATAATGATGTTTATGTTGAAATGATGATACGTTGTGATCCCAGTTGTATGAATCAGATTTTATAAATGAAAATATCATTACTCTAGAATGATAATGAATCAAAAAAATTATGGTTATCAATTCACAAATAAAAGGAATAACTCTTATTCATGCTATTTAATCATCATTTGTACTCAATTTTTATAGATATGCATGCTTTGAGTTTAACATATAAACTATTATACAGAAGTTTGATTATGTGTGCATTATGCACACACAATTTGGCTTTCATCAATTGTAAGTATTAAGATCATGTGTGCATTATGCACTCACAATTTGGCTTTCATCATATGATATATATATATGGGCTGAACATTGCTGCGTTATGGATTATTGGCGAGTTCCATCAATTTTTCTTCCTTCCAGTGGAACTCACATGATAAAGCTGACATGTATATTTAGGATTTTCTCCTTATGTTTATGCTTACATTTTTTTAGCATTACTTATGTATGTAATAATTCGGCGATTCAACTGCATAGCTAGAAAGGTACATGTATAAAATTTGATAGTGAAGTAGGACAAGATGAATAAGCAATGTAGCAAACCTATGAAGAAGGTGCAATACAATTGTATTTTCGTATGTGCTTCTGTTAAAGTTAAAAAGGAGGGAAGAAAATATTACGAGAAATAAATGTATGATTTCTTACTTTCATCTGATTTTTTTGTATGTTTATTATATGTTTTGCTCAAAACGGTTTTGTTTTCTTTCCCTTTAAGTGTAAGCGTTACATATTAAATTTAATTTATGAATTGCAAAGTAAAAAGGACACAAGTGGGTATTTCCTCTGGAATGACTTAGCGTTATTTGCATTAAAAAGACACATGTGGGTTGTTAATGTCTCAATAAATATAGATCCATGTATCTATATTTCTCACGAAATCTCAAATTTAAAGTATTTAATAATCTATATATCCATCATATATGTATGCACACATACGAATAAAAACCACAACAAAAAATTTGTGTTTAACTACATGGATATACAGGTCACATACTATATTTATGTATGCAACCAATAATAACATAGTTGATTTTGTAAATCAACTATAATCATTTATGTACATAAACAATAAATTTATCACACACTACATTGGAAAATTCTATTTTTAACTTCAAATAACTTCATATTAAGATCTCTATAATTTTTACAAATTTCTTCTCAGTTTATTTATATTATTCGCTCTTAATTCAATATATTTTAACTAATTCTATAAATTTAAATTTAACATGTTTAAAAGACATAAGTTAAATAATATATATTACTTCATATGAAACAATTAAAATATGTCATTTTCAACATGAATATTTGCTTACAATAATAAGAACAATAAAATTGTTGTTTTACTTCAGAGAAATATAAGTTACATAACACATACCATATATAACAAGAATAATAATAATTTATAGTATACTTATTTTGTTAGATTCATTGTATGTTGTACAACAAAATTCCAATTTTGGCATTAAAAGTTTAAATATTATATTTTATAATATTATCGTGTGCAACACACGGGTTACACACTCGTTATTCTATTATGACTGTGGAAATGTTAAATTAAAATTTGGAAAGTTAGAGATGATTCATATGCAAGAACAAACACGACGACTGCTTCTATGATAAGACACAGAAGAATGGGAAGACGACATTCTTAACTCTATCTCTCAAGAATTGAGAGAGAGTATAAAGGACGGGAAGACGACATCCTCTGAGGCGTGAAGGTGCACCCTAGTGAGAGACCGCCTCAGCGAAAACTCTAACCTGGATATGAGACAGGAGAGCATAAATATGCCAGAAAGAACAGGCATCAATGACGAAAGGAATATGGCCCCCGTCAGAGAATCAGGGACATTTGGACTCTTTACTTTAATTTAACCTTGAGTAGTTCTTGCTCAGTTGTTCAAGATTGACGGGGGGCGTATATGCGCGTACATGTTTTCTCCGACAATGACTTCATTATATGACTTTAATTTGACATACTGGTGTATTTTCATTTAAGTACTGAACTAACAACTATCGGACATTGCAGGAAATAAACTATTTTTATTCACAAACATGTGAGTTTGTACAAGGAAAACAAGCAAAAAAGATGATGCAAAGGCCGCGCTCGCTGCAACAATTGCGGGCCAATTAAAAAGCTAAAATAAAACAAAGCACTTCATCACTTAGACTTTGGAGTGGACTTGGATTTTTTAGCAGCCTTCTGCACATCCTTCGCCTCCCTTTCAGCATCAGTTAGAACGCGCTTTGGTTTCTTCCTCCCTGTGACCGAATTGCTGGAGTCGGTTGACTTTTTCCCAGGAATTGGAACACTAGAATCAAAAGAAGACTTCTTAGCAAGCTCTTCTATAATAGACCTAGTCGAAAGCTTAACAACTAACCTTGATCTAGCATCCACCACTGCAAGAGGCTTAAGTCCTTCGGGGTCTAGGCTGCATACGTTTGTCTTGCTCAGCTTTCAATGCAGCCAAAGTGATGTCATCAGCGCTTTTTGACTACCCAAGTATAGCCACCTCAGGGTCTTCCTCATGTCCCTCGTTCCCGCCATCATCTTTTAAGGCGTTTATCATCTCGTCATCGTGAGGAGCATCTGCCTTAGACGATTCAACTCCCTCTCCTGAATCAATACTGGCAGCGTTGTCTTTTCCCCCTTGATCCTTCTCCGTGGGTTTTGCTCCAGTGTTGGTTCCCTGAGGCCCACCAATCTTCTTGGTTAGTTCAACATCTACAGAATGAGAAGCAATAGTTATCAACTCAGGAGAAAATAAAGGGTCCTCCATCGATTGTCCGATTATGTGATGAAAAGTGGAGACGGCCTTGACGAATTGAGGCGAAAAGGTAGAAATACCTTCCGATGATTTCTCAGCTGGAGTAACTGCCGTCTCCGACGCCGTCTCGGGTATGGGGGATAAAAGAGATGCCTGAGGAATCCTTGGGTTTTTGGGGTCATATCCCTCTACTTAAGAAGTTCCAGCGGCAGTAGAAGAAGAACCAGCCTCAGAGACGTTCTTTTGCTTGGCCATCTGCTTCTCCTCTTCCATAGCAGCAGCAATGAGGCGACGCCCCTTGGTCAGACGTGCTGGCTCATTGTCTCTTAGATATATTTCCATAAGCTTGTCTTCGTCGATGGAATCTACCTTGAGCTCCTCTTTCTCTCATTCAACAATTTGACTCCATACGTGAACCAAGGTAGTCGGATAATCTTCAATCCAAGAGATGTTTCGGCGGCGGATTATATGCGCAAAGAATTCGATCATTAATTCGCCGAAACCATGCACTTCCTCCTCGGCCTCTGATAGCTGCTTGCGGGTCTCTTTGGCAGATTTAATAACACTTTTAACATTACCCTCCGCTAGGGCAGCCCTATTCTCAGCCTCCACCAACTTGGAAGCTAAGTCAGCATTTCTCTTCTTCAATTCAGCATTCTTTCTCGCTAACTCAGCTTTCTCTTGCTCCAGTGCGGTGTAGGAAAGTTGCATTTTAGCATTATCCGACTTTGCATCTTCTGCTTGCTTTTTCAGCTCCGAGCGCTCTTGATTATGAGACTCGAGCAAATCATGATAACGTTTTTGTATCTCTTCAAATTGTTGTTTGAAGTTGGTAGCATCTCGTTGAGCAACGACAAGTTGGGTATATGTGTCCTTAAGATCTTTCCTTAAAATTTTCAAGGCTTTAGCGTCAGCTGCTGCAGTATTTTTCATCGACTCAGTATCCGTAATCAGATTTCGGATGATTCTGGAGAGATTACGTGAATACTTGATCATCTCCGAATATTTTTTTTCAATTGCATCAATTTTCGCTTTGGCCTCGTCTGCCCACCTTCAGGAAATAGGCTCAAGAGCGGGTAAGAAAGTCAGGTTTTAAAACTAGTGCTCGGGGAATTCTTTCTCCAAATAAGCCCGCTTGACTTTAGCTTCAGCATCCAATGATGGAGGTGCGCGATATGTTAGCTCAGTATCCTTAGGATGAGTGGGAACGACGGCCGTATCGACCTTCCTACGCCGCTTATCGGAAACTTTATGCTTGCCTCGTGAGTCGGTATCTTTCGGCGGGCTCCTTTCCCTATTGCGTTTTTCTTGAGAAGAGGTTTGATCTTTTGACTGCGACGTGTCTTCTCCTCGATGGCCTTGGTAGCCTTTGTATCATTCTGACTTCGACCGAACGGGGGAGCGAGAGCGCGAGGTCCGCGACTGATAAGAGTCATGAGGCCTTCTATCTTCTCTACCCCGGCCTTCGCGGCGATCGCGCTCAGCATCAGAAGGGGGGCCAGTCAAGCTGCGACGAAGTTTCCTGATGTCATAATGGGAGCGAGACATTGTACCTGCGCAACAATGCAAATGGAATTCAGAATCAGTGTTCTCATGAGAAGTAAGTGCTACGAAATGTGGTGCTATTGTGTTAAGTGCATCCTAAGTGGTGTTCCCCCCGATAAACCCGAGTCTGAAGCCAGACTAGTGCGAGTGCTCTCTTTGGCCTTAGCGGGAATGGTCTCTTCTGAAGAAGTGAAAACTAAAGGATTTGTACCAAAATCCTCTGAAGTGTAGATAGTTTTAGGTAAGGGGAGATCTCCTAAACCCTGAAATGTAGGATCATCGGTACTAGGGGCATCTTCTTGGAAGCATCTATTGGCGATTCATTGGAAGACATCGACTTTTGAGGAGAAATAACATCCTCAGGGACGATGTACCCTTCTCGATGCTTTTCGGCTATGTTGGCCAGCTCGTCGCCCTGAGTTGAAGATGGAGAAGGTGAAGTTCGAAGTGGCATTGTGGTGGTTTTCGAGCTCTCGCCCGTTTCTGAAATTACGTCCACTGGGGGAATGTATACATGTGGACCCGACCCGAGACCTATGCTACGGGTAATGAACAGCAACTCATGAAGATGAAGATATTCATCCTTAATGACTTCGTCGATGGTTAGAAATTTTTGGTCACCATTGAGGAGCCGGTTCATCCGATCAAAGAAGACTTTACCCGATATTTGTTTTGGATTATCAACTGCAAACAAAAAGAAAACGGATTAATGTGGTGGCGTGGACAGTCAGAGTTGAGATTTAGGAAACCAATGCTTTAGTTGATTTTGTCCATCTCCTAGCACATCCCGGCTGTTGCCTTACATAAAACCATTCCAGCATGGAATCGCCGGCCTTGCTGCTGAACGGCGCTGAAATTATTTTCCTTTTTGGGACTGATTCGAAATAAGGGAAAGAAGGAGTTTCTCGAGTCCGATGCTTGAATTAATAAAAGAAATGAATATAATCGAAAGTGAGCTCTGTACCTAAAATCTCGCGGTATGCTACATATAAGGTATATTGGTAAGCATAGGAGTTGGGATGCAGCTGCATGGGGGCAATCCGCATCTGTCTTAGAAAGTCGACAACAAAAGGAGAAAATGATGGAATAGCCCCAACCATGCACATCAAGCGAGTAACTACCATAAATCCCTCTGGGGGATGGTGAGGACAGTCAGTTTTCAATGGCACCAGAGTATCCTTTTTCAGTATCTTGTGCTTTAAGCATATTCGAATAAGCCTGTCGTTGTCAATCGTCGATTCAACAAAATCTTGAGGTGATTCCAATGTGATGGCAGACTCAAATTCGTCAGGAGCTCGATTATCTCCAATCCCTCCTTCCTCTTCATAGCCCAGAGAAACTTCGCTGTTAGAAGACGTTTCGCCGTTATGCGCCCCTACTTCATAATATGATCCCTCGTCGTCCCATTCAGGGTCTGAAAAACAGATATGTCATTGAGAGTATACTTCTCAGAAGTTTCTGCAATTTCTGTCTTCTTTGCTAATCTAGAAGAACGTCTCTTGGCCATGATCACTAGACTATTGAAGAAACAATGACAAGGATTAGAGTAAAGTTACCCGTGTCCCCCGTGTGTGTATGTGAACTAAAGTGTATGCTACGTGTAACAAAGATGCAAAGCAAATACATGAAAGCATAATGTGAAGGTCCAAGGAAGCAGTAATGTTCAAAACGATTCTTGATATTTGTTTATGTTCGCAAGGCACTATCCTAACTATCCGTTAAGTTGAAGATGGTGTTGAATGTTGATTTAGTTAGTCAAATAGATTCTTGCTCATTAAGTCATGTTACTCCGGTATGGTTCGGGTGCATGCGTGGGATTGGATTGGGGGGCAGAACCTCCTCTTGATTTGAAGAAAAATTGGCACCCGACAAGCAAGCCGGATCGGTTCGGAAAAGGCACTTGGAGCGGATCGGAGTGACTTGAGTGTCCTTACCACTTTTCTCCTTATTTCTTGCTCCGACCCGATCCAATCAAGTAAGCCCTCTCTCTCTTCTTTGCTTTCTAGTCCGGTCCGATCCGATCAGGTGAATTCAACTCCTATCTCCACTTCCATGCTTCTTTACCTGAACCGGTTCCCCATACTCTTCTTCTTCCTCCTCCTTAACATCGAACCCATTCTCGTGCCAGGAGCCCCAATAGAAATTAAGTGCTCGTGTGTTCAAATATTCAACGAAGGACCCTAACACCCTCCATCGCTGCCTCGAGATGGCGATTGACCGCGATGTCAGAATTAACCAAATACCATGCTTATATCGTTCGATTTAACCACAAATCCAAACTGAAAACAACTATAGCAAAGTGATTCGAGATTATAAAGCTACCTATAAATTTTGACTCGGGGATTAAAACGAGAGTTTTGGAATTTTTTAAAGGCTAGGGTTTCGGTGTAGGATTTCTTATCCGAGAGCAATAAAGGAAAGGGAGAAGGAAGGAAATAGGTAGCGTATTTATATAGGTTCAAGGTGACTCTTAGTATTCCTGGCCTTTGATTTTTTCTTTGTTCGGACCGGGAATCAAGCCCGCCAACACATTCTGGCCTGTTGGACCAGCGCTAAGGAATACAAAGAGAAAGCCTATTGGGATCGGGTCCGAACCAAAGGGAACTAAGTGCAACGACTTGACATGCAAGCTGAATTTGAGGGAAAGTAAAGAAAAAGTTTACCTAGAAAAATCAGTGGACGTTAAATAAAAACTATCAAAGTTGTTTGAAAATGAAGGAAGTAATTCATATCGATTATGGATATATATAAGTAGCAAAAGCCACGATGTTATGAAGCGATACGGTACTACAAGTAGATGGAAGTGATCATTCAATGGTTCTAATTCAAAGGATGTTTCGTAAACTACTTCGAAGCACACTTTATCTTAAAAAAGTGTGTACTTCGAGGGGGCAAAATGTTAGCCTACTTTGTGAACTAGGCTACACAAAGACGAAACAACGAAAAAGTCATCAATCGGTTCAGATCGGATGAAGATAGCGCAGATCGGATCAGATCGGAAGAGTATGGTATCAACATCATGAAGCAGGTGGCTTCGGCGGTTCGGATCGGAGGAACACTTCAGCGGCATCAAATCCAAACAGTTCGGATCGGATGAGTACGTCAGCAGCATCAAGGGACAACAAGTTGCATCAATGGATCGGATCGGAGGCCCCGATCCGAACCCCTTCTCCCATGTGAACCTGCAACCGTTCCTGCACATATCTCCTGAAGACTCGGACAAGATCTGACCATTTCTCCCACGATTTTCTACTAAATCAATGCACTGTAGCCGTCTTGGAGCTTCCGAACCCGACTCTCAAGGGATGGATGCCGCGCAATTCCGAACCGGAGCCATTTCGAGGAGATTTTCCACCTATAAATACACCATCTAGAGGCATTCGAAAGGATCTTTTGACAATTTCGCAGTCCATACTTCCTCCATAGCCGAATTCTACAATCATATTCAGATCAAATTCATCTCTTAGAGCCCATTTTTGAGAGATTTGTGTGAGTTTATGCATTGTAATCGTGAAGTTGAGTGAGAATCATTGCTATATTTGTATTCAAAATCATCAATCAAAAGAAAACAAAGTGGACGTAGGCTCGTTAACGCCGAACCACTATAAATCGTGTGTTCATTACTGCTCTTTGATTTTATTTCATTGAAATCATAACTAGTTTGGGTGTTAGAACCAATTTTCGGTCTAACAGTAATCATCCAAATGATGTGAAGAACTCCGGTCTTTAACCACCGTCTTCATCGTCGACTTATCGTAGGATCCATTATTCAGAGTGGGATAAACCCGGTCTTTCCGAATAACTCACGTATCCTATAAACAAGAGCTACAAAAACACAACATATGCCTCATTCCAATCCAGAATATTCTTTTATTCAAATATTCTTATCTTTAGGGAAAGGTTCCCATTAATTTTATCAAAGATAAATTCTTTTAAATTTATTCTAGCAAATGACTCCGTAGTATTGGAAATTGGATTTTTGTCATGAGTCAAGGCTAGCAATGGCTCCTTCCGATTCAAGGCACTCTAGTAAATGCCTCAGGATCTCCTGTAGTAGACCCTTGGTTCCTACAGGGCCGGTCCACAATTACATTAGTGGATTATTTATTCCTGAACACACGTTTCTCAATCCTATAGGACCTATCCATCGGCTCCATAGTAATAGATATATCTGAGGCGCCTCGCAATCCATCATCCATATAGGTAAAAATAAATGTCTCGGCTCCATACTATGACACCACCCATTGCTAGAAAGTAGCGCCGTGTTCTCCCTGCGTCCCTGATCCCGTTTTAGACTCATACTGGGGTGTGAGGCTCGCAAATTAATGCTATACACAAAGTTATGCTATTTAAAGCCATGCTTTGATCATCAACCACAAGACTCTGCATTTCAACAAAGGCCTTGATCATTTGCATCTCAGCATGCACTGACAATTCACGCCATGCGACTGATGTCTATCAATATATAATCTCTAAGCTCGTACGTCTCAGAGAAGGGAGTTAAGCAAGAGAATAAATTCTCTGCCACCAAACAGATATATATTTAATACAGATCAATCAACACAGAATAAAATCCAATGTCAGACACACATCCATTGTAACAGCCCGCACCTCCGTTCACGCAAGATATTGTCCCCAACTTAGCCACCGTATAGGTGTGGGGTTTTGTTCCTCAAAAGGCCTCGGCGTTAGTAAGAGATGGAATCTACTATATAAGTACCCACTTCACACAGGCTTCCACGATGTGGGACTTAGGGGTGTTACATTCTCCCCTCCTACAGAGCCCAACGTCCCCGTTGGCTCATAAACACCTCACCCAGGCGCTGCGGTCCACACAGGAGCCACAATTCCGGCTGGGTATTGGCTCTGATACCACTGTAACAGCCCGCACCTCCGTTCACGCAAGATATTGTCCCCAACTTAGCCACCGTATAGGTGTGGGGTTTTGTTCCTCAAAAGGCCTCGGCGTTAGTAAGAGATGGAATCTACTATATAAGTACCCACTTCACACAGGCTTCCACGATGTGGGACTTAGGGGTGTTACATCCATTTACAAGTTCGTTCTGGGTCTGAACGAAACCGGAGGCTCCTTATTCCTCGTCCCATATGTCCAATACAGGAGAGAGGTCCTCACATATCCGGTCGATCTCCAAGTACGTATGTACGATCACCACTTATTACCTTGTCTTGGTTGTACAGCCTAATCAAGACATCAATAATCATCCAAACAATGTGAAGACTTCCGGTCTTCAACCACCGTCTTCATCGTCGACTTATCGTCTAATCATTAATTCAAAATGGGTATAAACCTGGCCTTTCCAAATAACTTGCATATATTATAAACAAGTGCTACACAAACACAACATACGCCTCATTCCAATTCAGAATATTCTTCTATTCAAATATTCACATCATTAGAGAAAGTTTCCCATTAATTTTATCAAATATAAATTCTTTAAATTTATTCTTTAATCTTCCTTTAGATATCAATTCAAACCAAATTAAGGTTTATCCAAGCTTGTCGGGATTAGCGCACCTTAACGAAGTAATCATTTGTTTTATTTCCCAATCCCAACCTATTTATCCCATGGAGCAGAACTGATAATACTCCATATCTAACACCATGGTGTTATCGGTAAATTTAATAACCATTTCATGTTCAAATCTAATTAAAGATTTAGCTATCTCTTGGAGTAAAAGTGGTGGTACTCCATTCTCGATCTTTCCCCAAATTTGATAATTTAAATTATCAATTCATGTTTCAATCTAATTAAAGATTTATTAAAACTTCACTTAGTTTTAATCTTCCCAAAAATCATTATTAATTATTATTTAACTTTGGGAAATCAAACATGCCGCATTGACAATCTACACCGTACCATTGATTTCTGCCAATATATAACCTCTAAGCTCGTACGTCATAGAGAAG
Source organism: Allium sativum (assembly GCA_030737875.1). Lineage (NCBI taxonomy): Eukaryota > Viridiplantae > Streptophyta > Magnoliopsida > Asparagales > Amaryllidaceae > Allium > Allium sativum. The sequence continues at coordinate 352,124,976 of CM060926.1, forward strand.
GTGGTTAAGCAAGAGAATAAATTCTCCACCACCAAACAGATATATATTTTGCAGAGATCAACAAAACAGTTCGAAATACAATGTTAGACATGTAATCCTTTCTTTAACTGGGTTAAAGAACCAATATCATTCAAAACATAGTTCACGATAAATCCAAAATCACATTCCATTAATCATGGAATCTTCACGGAAAACAAATCAATATGTAATCGATATCAATTTCTGTATCCGACTAATAATATAAAAGGAATAACGACGAAGCCTTTAAAATTCCATATATATATATATATATATATATATATATATATATATTAACAGTCTTCCTCCAAAGAAGCTCATTTCGATTATTACCAGATCGTATTCCATTCTAATTTATATTATTAAATTGGAAAACTTTACTTTCAAAAATTCCATTAATCTTAATAAAAATATTTATATATTCCAAATCACATTTCACTGTTAATTGGGTTAAAAAACGAATGTCTTTAAAAACACAGTTTACAATAAAACCAATTCACGTTCCATTTTATTCCAATTACTAATTATAACTGGGAACTCTAATAATCTTAATTAAAAGATTTATCCTTTTCACACAGGGTTTAAAAACAGTGTTACTGAAGACACATTCACGACAAACCCAAATTCGGTTCTTTTATTCAATTCCAATTAAATATTAATTAATTGGATATCTTCATTAAATCTTAATTAAAAGATTTATTCTTTTCTCAACTGGCTTTAAGAAGAGTGTTATCTTAGACATCGTTAATGACAAACCCAAATTCCAATTTGATATTAAATACATGGATCTGAATAGAAATTATATCGGCTTACGTTCAATATCAAATTCTGAAACTAACGGATATCGTATTGGGAATAATGATATCTGTATCTTCCAAATTTCCATAACAATATTGTATAACCACGGAATCTAATATCAAAATATCCCGAAGATTATTTCCATTCCAATTCATATATTGGATATTCCTGGTTAGATAAAAATCATTCTCAAATCCAATTTATTTTATTTAAAAATTATTGGGTTTCATATCTAGTTAATAACTAGTTCATTTGACAAAATATATTTCCATCTTTACAAATGTGGAATTTTTCGTCCCAATTCTTTCCAAATCACTTATTATGATTTTATACAAATTATTAATATTTTTATTAATTTTATTAAGGCCCTTTCAGTCGACTTCCATAAACGGTCATCGAACTGCACTTACAACGACCTTTTCCAAATTTGATTTTGTCATAATTTCAAATCCAACCGTTAGATTTCAAATATCTTCTATTCGTTAGAAAGCTCTTTTCGATACGAACCCAACGGTTCCGGTTTTGGAGAATCCGACAGTCAGATCTCCCATAATGTTAATTCGAAGTCAATGATCGAAATTCACGAACGGTCGCGGCGCATTCTACTCAGGCCATTAAATATATATAATATATATATATATTATATATATTTCGTCAATTTCCATATAAAACGTTTTTTATAAATCGTTTATTAATTCGTTTTAAAACGATTCCCACTTTCATTTCAAATTTAAATCAAAATTGAATACTCTTTATCATTATAATATTTAAATGATGATATTCTCAAAATATCATATTTTGAAATAATTTCCTTTTCGATATTCATTATAAAAACGAATAAAATCGATACAAATATCATTCGAGTTAAAATGACGCAAAAGTAATCAACATGACTTTATACATTTCAATATTTTCGTATCCATCCCAAATTGGACATCAAAATCATAATTTTATCCTTTGCAGAATATTATTTTAAAGTATTCGTTATTTTAAAATATTCGTTATTTCTGAATTGGAATTTGACACAGTCAGTTACAATATTATGTTATTTATACGGATTTCATACAACACATGTATACAACAACAATTATACACAGTCAACCATCATCTAAAGTGCATTACACAATTGCATAAGCTGTAAATATAAATAATTAACGCTTACAACAGTCTGTCGACTAATCAATTGACATACAGCTAATTTTTGGGACTAGTGTATGTCAAACATCATCCCAATACCCGTGTTCAACCATCAAATAAATATTATTATTTGTGCACTTGGGAGATGTGTAAAAATTATCATCCCAATCGATATCACAAAAATAGGCGAGCATAAACAAGTCGTCCGACTTGTAAATGGATGTGTAAACTTATTTTTAACTATCCAAATATTATTTTGTTTGTCGTAGTTATAAGCTAAAAATAATATTTCCAACTATCTAAATTTTTTTAACACTTTTTAGAAAATTTCGGCAGCATAATGGCACGATACTTGAGCCGGAATAAGGTCTAGCCTTATCCCTCGCCTAATACTGGCTCGCGCCATACACAAACCAATTTCAATCCAATTCATATACAAATCAAATTCAAACAAATAAATCAATTTTCACAAGCAAAATCCAATCACGCAGAACATCCAAATAAATAAATGCTCAACTACCCCAATGCCATTTACGGCGCCATAAGTGGCTATTGGCGGAGTATGAAATCCATGTGTCGGTAATATCCATACATCGCTTTCAATTTATGTGATTGTGCGAATTCGAGTGTTAAACTCCATATAATTCAAAATCAAACAATACGGTTTGTACAATAATAGTGTCGGGGGCTTCTAAGCCCCGTCTGCAACCTAAAATATTTTTAACTGTAAAATAAATTAAGTTAGAAGAAGTTCTCACAATTGGTTTCCACTCCGTCATTCTTTAATTGAACGATTTAGATTTGGATTTGTTCCCAGTGCATAGTGTACTTCACGTGGTTCTAGCACAATCTGCTTCACGCAGTTTATGTTAAAAATCACATTTTAATAACGCTTCATATATTTAAAAATCACATTTTTTATACAGTGCTATTTATATTAAAAATCAGATTTTATTCATTGTTATATATATTTAAGGACGAATTTTCAAAATAAGCTAATTTTTTTAAACAAATAGCAAAAATAGGTCAGTTTTAAAACTATTAGCAGAAATAGGCCAGTTTTTGCCACCTCAACAATGAGGTGGCAAATATATAAAAAAATTCAACAGGGGCGCACTTGACAAGTGCGCCCCTTATAAATAACACCGGCGCACTTGTCAAGTGCACCCATTATAAATAACACGGGCGCACTTGTTAAGCGCGCCCGTTATATTTTCAACCTGCTGTGCAACAGCAACATCTCTTTTTCGACCCAATTACTTCACAGCTGCTATACAATTGTTTCACAGCAGTTTTTCACTGTAAATTGAATCAATTTCAAACATACGCTAGCCCAAATAAAGCATAACACATATATGAATCTACTTCAAACATAAATATGAAAAAACAATGTCAATATTCGATTACAAACATAAGCCTAAATAAACTTCAAACATAAACATAAGTCTAAAACACAAACATACGCTGATACAACACTTATAAATACGTTCATGGCGATGTTTAATCTTGAGTAGGGGGAGGTTGAGAAGGTCCTGCCGCCTGCGATTGAGCTGGGTCTTGTCGAGGTGGAGCTGGAGAAGGATCATGTCTTCTTTTAGTTCTTCGCTCTCCCGGGCGTTCCAGTCTACGTCTAAAGAGTAATGTGTCAATGAGTTTTTTTAAGCTAATACATCGTGGTTGGACGTCGTGCTCCGGTACTTGACCATGTCCAATATCCTCCAATCCTCTACCAACTGTCTCTAGCACATCGACCTGCAAATTGTGTTATTTATAATCACATATTAGAAGATTTAAGTACGCAAATTAAAACAGTAAAGTAAAGTAAAAGACGTACGACATCTCGCTCAAGCGGTGCACGAGCGGTGTATGCTCATTCCTGAGGAGCCCGATCCGCAAGAATGAATCTTCGAGTGATCGACCAATACCAACTCAAGTATGCTGAAATATGAGTGGTAGGAATTTCTTGACGAACGATACGGTTATGTCTATCGTTCCACTGAATGATAGCAAAATGAAAATTTGGCTTTGCTTCGCAAGGCTCAGGGATGTGTTTCTGAAGACCAAATTGTCGCATCACTCGATTAGGATTCTACATCTCAACAATTCGCATGCATATGATCGCTGTTTTGCAAAGACAACTACGCATGCCGCTTATACATATTTGAGGCAGATCAACTAGCTCATCTTGTGTGTAGGGATTCCATACAATAGCCTCATCTGTCAGCATGTCAACCTGGTCACGGTAGTAAGTGGTAACTTGCTTTGGAGACTCAATCCAACTCTTATTTCCAAACCACCTGCGATATAAAGTAATGCATATAAAATATGTAAATGTAAGTAATATAGCATAAGCATAAACATCATTATTGAATATCATGCAAATGTACATAAACTACCTTGCACTATAAGGTAATGATTTGTCGATCTGCGCAGATAAAGTTACGTTTGGATGACCGATAGGAATATGTGTCCATGACCAAAGCTGTAAAATATAAAAAAAATGTTGGGATTTCATATTACAAGTGGCCATAAAAAATTATGCATACTAATATTTACCTATAGAAGTGAAAGACAACCGGCTATGGATTTGGATTTACCGAGCGCAACATTTGTTAATTCAATGTATAATGTTGTCAATATCGCACTACCCCAAGAATATCGTCCACATTCTTCCAAATTTCTCACAAATAATAGCCAAAAAAGATTTAGTCGTCCTTTAGAATGATCGGGACATAGACGACACGATATCAAGTGCAGAATGACGGCTCTCGCATGACGTTCAACTTGCTCATCTGATGCATCCTCTGCTGGCTCATTGTGAAACATATTTCAAAGCCAAGTCAACTTAATTTTTGCGCCTCTTATCTCATTTCGATTTGGGACAATGCCTAAACACTCGTAACAAATATCTTCATACTTACTGAGATGTGTAGCAGTAACAGGATTTCCTTCCACTCTAACACCCAAATGACAACTAACATCTTGCAACGTGATAGTAATTTCACCAGTGGGAAGATGGAAGGTGGAAGTCTCCGGTCTCCACTGATCTACCAATGAAGTAATAAGTGCATGGTCAATCTTAAAAAACCCCAATTTGGATATTTCTCTAAATCCAGCTCTTTCTAGCGCAAGTTGAACTCTAAGTGTGTCTGAAGTAATCAATGCTAACTTGCTAGAATAATCTTGACAATCAATTGGCTCGTCGCTCTACAAAATTCAAAACGAAAAGAAAGTAATTAGCTATTGCATGAGAAATGAAAAAAGTATTGAATTCTTCCATTTGGATTTTAAATACCTTCATCAAGTCCAGATTATTGCTTCTATGCTCATTTTGAAGATACAAGACACTTGCATCCACTGGACCGGGTGCTAACTCTACAAGGAAAAATTTGAAATGAAATGAACAAGTAATGAACTAGGTTTTGAAATGATTATGTAAATCACCATACACATGAACTAATAATTGGTATGAGCCATCCATTGTAATGAACATGTAAATCATCATATACATGTAAACTACCAAGTAAGTGAACAAGCAAATCACCAAATACAAGTAAATGAACAAGTAAAATCACCATTGAAATGCGCCTTCCATTGTAATGAACAAGTAAATCACCATATACAAGTAATGAACTAAAGTAAATCACCATATACAAGTAATGAACTAAAGTAAATCACCATATACAAGTAATGAATTAGGGTTAATCAAGTAATGAGCAAGTAATTAGCTAGGGTTAGTCAAATAAATGAAAAAGTAATGTTGTTTAAGAATTTACCTCTAACTTCATAAGAGGAGGATGATCCTTCCATTGTAGAATTAATTTAGTGTAGAAGTAATGAAAAATTGAAGTATTAGAAAGTTTAGAAGAATAGGATTTTGGGTTTTTAGTTTTAGGGATTTTGGAGAGGAAAGGGTGTTTGGAGGAAGTAAGGAAACAGGAGAGAAGTTGGGTTGGTATAACCCCGTCTTAGGCGCACCTGCAAGGTGCGCCCTTGTATATTTACAAGGGCACACTTGACAAGTGCGCCCATGTAAATTTACAAGGGCGCACTTGTCAAGTGCGCCCATGTAAATCTACAAGGGCGCACCTTGCAAGTGCGCCCTACCCGAGAGCTATAGCTCCAAACTGTTGCCTCACCTACACCTAACGCGTTACAAACAGCATCATAATACCAAATCAAATATAACTCTTATGCTTATAAAATGCAAACGTGCACTACTGAAACGCAAATCATTCATTCATTCATTCATCAAACTGAAATTACAAATCATTCATTACATTACAAATCATTCGAACAAAATCTCAAAATATATTTTCAAACTTTTTTGACCACATTTGCTTACATCAATCATATAGAACTCATTTTGACGGACATGTCGATCTTTTGTGCCCTTTTTTGACCACATTTGCTGCAAGTATTTTTCTTACTTCCTCCCATTTTATCCATCATACCTTTAATTCTTGTCGAATGCGGAAGCCCCGTCTTTCTTTTTGGATGCGGAGGCAATATGGTCGGACCGTGGTAGGCATCCCAATATCTACTATCGGGAATTGGATGAAAACTTGGATCGTAAGTTGCTTTATATTTTTCCGTGGAAAACCACGATGAACAAAATTCATAGTATGATATATTTGCTCCGCCAACGGTTTGAGCACAAGTGGCCATCACATGCAAGCATGGCAATTTTTGCAATAGCGGAATGTTGCAAGTGCAAGTACACACATTATCATGTAAAGTCACGGTAAATGCTTTTCCAAATTGATCATTCACTTGCCATTCGGTTTGATTGAATCTACCAATTCCACAATGTCGCGCTTGTTTTGCTCTTTTGGCTAAAAGAGTTTCAACTTTTGGAGTCATTTGCATTTCAAATCCTTCGGCATCGGAACGACGTTTCATGAAATAATCATTTAAATGGTAAAACGTTCGTGATACTAAAGACTTGATTGGCAAAGCACTAGCACCTCGTAGAACTCCATTAAAACTTTCAGATACATTTGTTGTCATCATCATAAATCGTCAACCGTTATCCTTACATAGAGCCCAATTTTCCTCCGCACCACGTAAGCTCCTTTCAACCCAAGCATGCGCATCCGGCGAAATGGTTCTCAAGTGACCTCTTAACTCTTTGTATTGCAACTCATCGGTAGCACTAGCACATGAATAGAATAAATCTACCTAGTTTTTTTTTGAGTGAATCCGGCAACTTGGAAGTTTGCTTTGAGATGCCTAGCACAAAAGCGGTGATAATGCTCTTAAGGCCAATTTTCTAATGCTCCCGGAATGCCTTTCATTTGATCGGATATAAAAGTCAAACACCTATTGCGAACACTATGTATGAGATAGTACATGCATCTAAGAAACCATTCCCAGTTGTTCTTTTGATTCGGAGTCTACAATTGCATATGCTAATGAAAATATACCATCATTTGCATCAACTCCAGTCGCGACTAGCAACGTACCTTGGTATTTTCCATATAGGTGTTTGCCACCAATGCAAATTAACGGTTGACAATGCGCAAAGCCATCAATAGAAGCACCGAATGCCCAAAATGCACTTTTGAAACGAACTTTGTCATTCGTGATTCTTTAATTTTCAATCTTAAAAACGGCTACCGGATTATGTTTTTTAATAGTAGCCAAATATTATGGCAGCTCAGCATAAGATGTTTCCCAATCTCCAAAAACTATCTCAAGTGCTTTCCGCAATGCTCTATATGCCTTGAAGTAGCTTATTTTGATGAAAAAAGTTTCAGACATCAAAACTTGAATCGCAGCGGGAGTGGTATTCAAATCCGATTTCACAAAAGGAAGAATTTTGTTAGCAACCAATCTACTTGTCGCTTGCTTGTGATTAGAATTGATGACCGGATTAACACAAGAATGATAGCCTTCATATTTTCTATCTTCCCACCTTCCCGTCAATGATTTTTTTGGGACAACAGCATGTATTCTCCACTTGCAATTGTTATCGACATTACAAATTGCAGTTTATTGTTTTTTGCGGGATTTTACAGGTTTAAAAGAGAGAGAATTTTTTATAGACCACTCACTAAGCTGTTGAATAAGCACTTCCTTGGTTTGAAACTGCATTCCCACATGAAAGCCCGAATCAACACAATCTGCAGTAAATGCTTCTCTAATAGGAGCCACATTTTGAATCAACGATGCTGCCATAATTTGTGCACTACATAAATCGTCTATTAGAGGCACCTCAAATTCTATTTCTTCGTTGTTATCATCTTCCTCTTCTTGCACCAACGATGCTTCATTATTTTCGTTTTCATTCGCATTACCAATTCCAAACTCAAGTGGATCATTGTTAGCTTCCATATTTTCCATCCATGTCATATCATTATCCATTGAAGCAATTTGCATGCTATCAATATGTGGTGAGCTACAGCCTACATCATCATTTGCCGGTATAGAGCTTGAACCATCCGCATGCACCGTATAACTGTTTAAAAAAAGTATGAGATCATAACACTATGAATTTTAACTACTCAAATGCAAAATTTACAAACTTACTTTGTGTTCATGAATGGAGGAAATATTGGAGTTGGATTGCTTTGATGAGCACAACTCGGAATAGTTCCGATAATTTGAGTAGAATGCTAGTTTAAATTAGTATCCATTGCCTCTTCATGTCTCAGCTCCTCTTTTATTACGAATAACTCAATAACTTTCATACTAACCGAAAACATTGCATCGACATCATCATCATCATTTACATCAATAGCAGAAGATCCAGAACTCGTCACCCACTTGCTTACCAATCGTACATCGTACTTTTGTGAATCAATTTTTGTAACCCTATACAACGTTTCCTTTAATTCATGGTAGGAGCAAAAAAATTTGACCTTTGAGCCTTTTTGTTTGCCACCAACATACACCGGCGTATTATTTTCATTTAAGTTCAACTTTCCATCAAAATAGCAAATAATAGGGATGAAGTCGGACATAGTTTAAATGAAAAATTTGCATGGTATAAGGATAATTAATTGTTAAACAAATATTAGTACCAAAAGAAAGCAAGAAAAACTAAACCTAGGGTATGAATGAACTCGACAAATATAAGAATTTGAGATAGGGTTTGAGTTTAATCTAAATTAATACATTTAAATTGATGTGCAATAACTGATAGAAGTAACCCAATTAATAAACCTTGTTTATTTTGATAATTTTTGAAGATTTTAGGGTTTTTTGGAGCCAGTGGAAGAATGGTACGAATTGGTACTTTTTTACCCGAAATAGTAAAAAGCAGGATGGCAGAGAGTAACAGGGAGCAGAAGGAAGAGTTAAGGGTTTTAGTTTAAATTTTAACTGGCGCACTTGTAAAGTGCGCCAGTTAAAATTTTAAGGGTCGCACTTGCCAAGTGCGCCCCTGATGAATTTTTTTTATTTAGTTGCCACCTCATTGTTGAGGTGGCAAAACTGGCCTATTTCTGCTAATAGGTTTAAGACTGGCCTATTTCTGCTATTTTTTTAAAAAATTAGCTTATTTTGAAAATTTGTCCTATATTTAAAATTTTCATTTTTAAACCGCTTTACATATATTAAAAATTCTTTTTTTATTTTATGCTAATATATATAAATATCACTTTTTTATTTCAATTATTATAAATAAATAAATATATATATATAAATCATATTTTTATATCGTTATGACATATATAAAAATCATATTTTTATAACGATGTTTAAATTATAAAAATCATATTTTTATTTCGCTATTATATATATATATATATATATATATATATATATAAAATCATATTTTTATAGCAATGTTTACATTATAAAAATCATATTTTATTTCGCTATTATATATATAAATCATATTTTTATAACGATGTTTACATTATAAAAATCATATTTTTATTTCTCTATTATATATATATATATATATAAATCATATTTTTATAACGATGTTTACATTATAAAAATCATATTTTTATTTCACTATTATATATATACACACACTAAAATCATATTTTTATAATCGTATTTTCTATATAAAACAATGCTACGTATAAAAAAACTGATTTTTAAATAATGTTATATATATATATAAATTAAACTAACATAAAAACTCACCGTTTCTCTTTCGTAAAATTGAATCTTTGGTGGAGGGGGGGTTCGCTGGTCGGAGTTAGGGCTGAGAGCGGCGACAGGTGGTCGGGGACGGCTCCAGGCGGAGGTGGCAGCACTATGGGAGCCTGACGATTTGATTTGGGGTTAGGGCTTGGGGGGTTTGGTTTTCGTGAATGAAGGAAGGGGGAGAGGCAGAGGGGGGATCGCAGGTGAGTGGAGGCCAGCGGCAGCCCTACGGCGGCGCGCGGAGCTCCTATAGGCAGCTAGGGCTCCGTCGCTCCCTCTTTTTCTTTTTTATTTTAAACTGTCGGGAAGTGAGTAAGGGAAGAGGGGTAGGGGATTTTTTATAAAAAAATATTTAATTCCTTTTAATTTCAAAAAGTAAGTTTTTGATTCGAACTCCAATTCAAACCCAACGATTGTCATCCCTAACTAATTACCCACATTTCAGACACAATGGGATATGTTTTGCAAGCCAATTCGACTGTTTTAATCAATTTTTATCAAAATTAAAATATAAATCAATATATATTAAATTTAAATGTGCATTTTAATTTACCGAGGCCACATATTGACTCCAAAAATTCCAGAAAAATAAATCTTGCTATATTTTGATGAAACGATCCTAACTAAACTAATTTCGTCGAATTTGGAGATCGTTTGAAAAATGCTCTTTCCAGTCGATTAAATTCAAACTGAATTTACCAAACACGTTTAAATTCACCACGCTCACATATTAATTCCGAAAATTGGATTCTAGTATTAATTTGACATTTCGGATCCAATAAAAGTAGTTTCATCGAAAACGGAGGTCATTTGCAAAATGGCTATTTTTAAGGGCTATATATTATATAAAATATATATAAATTCCATGGTGACTATTTCAAATTTTAAACTGGTTATAACTTTTAATTCTTGTTATGAAATTTGGATTTTTTACATTCGTTAGAAAGATAAAATTAAACAGATTCAAATATTTCTTGATTTACTGAAATCCGATTTATTTTGAATCCTTTACAGTCATTTGAAATTTAAAATCAAATTTTCAAACTACCACGCCATTTCAGGCTCGTTTTATAATTAAAATAAATTTACATGCTCTAACATCGATTTAAATGAATTTTTAGTCGTTATTATTTAAAATAAATCATTTTAAGTATCCAAAATCCATTAAAATTGCTAAAATAAAAATTTTAAACTGGTTCTGAAAATCCGGGTTGTTACAATCTCCCCTATTTGAAATCCTCGAAAAGGAACAGAGCTGAAAGTTGTTAAACAAACCAACTCAACTTTCATTCTAACTGTGACGACCCGAATTTCGGTACTCTTTGAGCTGACCAAATACGACCTAAGTCCAACCCAAAGAACACAAAACTCAGATGTCGAAGAAATATATTAGAGAATGAGAAAATATAAGATTGAAAAGTTAGAATAGAAGAAAAGGAGATCACAACACAGAATCAGAGTAAACACGAATCTCACAGCGGAATGAATAAATATAATAGACATATAATCACTTTTAAAATACAAAATGAATTTGAACTTACATATATCATCATAGTACAACATATAAACAATAAAGCGGAAACAGACTCTAAATAGCTAATGTTGAAGCCTCCTGCTCCAAGCTCATTCAGATGAATCTGTAAAGTCCTGAACTACTTGACTGCCCGTACAAATTTGGACACCCAAGAGTTTAGGGAAAACATAAAAAAATAAACTTTGGGTCAATCATGGGATTGGTGTGAGTAAACGAATTTAAACAACTTGATTTATAAAGGATATCTCATAGGACTACGCCATAATAACGGAACTAGTTTTTCCTTCATGAGAATCCCAAGCATATGGTTTAACTTTCAAAACATTCGAAAAAAATGAACATCGTAACACCGATCCATACATAAACACGGATGGTTTTTACCTTACGATAACCCAAAGAAATTTTTGAAAACAATATTATTCTGATATTATAATAATGTCTGTCAATCCATAAATAAATAGCAATCTAGCAGAGCGCTTGCATCTCATGTTCTACATATATAGTATACAATCAAAACCGCGAGCTCTTATTGGATAATGGATTTCCAGCTATGACATGGTATGGAACCACCTTCCGATAGTGTATCTCTAGAGGGGAATACGCTGGGTTCAACAAGAACATCTTGCAACCCGGCCACACATTACCGTCCACTCATTTCTCTTGAGTGTATCAAATATATTATCATGTTACGGTTGGTACCAACATAACCATTCTCAGAAGATGCAGAAGAAGTAACAAAATGAATATTCTCTAGATGGTGACAATAAACCCTAATGGGAGCGACCTACATAGCCATGTTGCCTGCCCGGTTTTTGTCATTTCCCGGTTGTGAGGCTTGAGGCTGATCGTACCTTTAGATATAACACGTCTTCATTCACTTTAAATGCCACATCGTCAAACCCATCAAATCACAAATTGATTTCCCCAAAACCACGGGTATAAATCTAAGAGAAACGAATTCCTCCACCACCAAATATAGTTTTGAAGAGACCAACTTACGCGATCTGTTAGGCATACTCTATCAGACATTCTTTCATACAAATTGTTCTGAGACTGGACAAACCGAAGACACTATTCTATAAATCCATCTTAGGCAATTTCTACCAAGGATTAATAGAATAGTCCTTGCATAAACTTCATCTTTAATGTTCTTCAATTTGATTTCAAATTAATCAACACCTAGGTCAAAACAAAGTGGTATTTAGATTTCATTGAGAAAACCAATCCCGGTCTCTTTGAATCGATGAACGTTAAAATCTTTTAGGGCCAAGTGATACTTAAATGATCAGGTTATCATATTCAACAAATTTCAGTATTTATAATATCAGGACCTATCTACATAATTCCAGATTTCAACAGTATTTTGATACTACATGTAAATGATTAAATTAAACTGAACGAGTTCATGGGGTCATACCACAGTATTATAATCAAACAAAACAACTATCACACAGATTCATCACAATTCAATAATTCAAATAATCGTTGTTTATGAACTGGTTGACCTTGGAAAATGATTATTTCAAATCATATCTATCAAGGATTTCATTTTGTTTAAGAACCCCATTTACTTTTATTTATTATAACAATATTGTTATAATCCATACTTCAACATGTATACGATTTATAAATACAACTATTATTTTATTTCCTTTAGATGAATCAATATATAATTAAATTTATCTTTATTTAAAAAGGAAAGTGAGTGATATTTTCCTAAATTCGACTTAGTCAATTACAATTCAATATCTCTGTCCAGTTCATCTTTATTCCATTTATTTTCAGAACTTCCAGAATAATCTCATCACTTTCAGTTAACTAATTTTCTTTCCACAACCATTCTCATTTGCTAAACATTTGCTTGTACGGTTATTCGCTTTGGTTTGTGAATATTCTTCTTCTGGACTTGTAACAACCCGGGGTTTTTGCGATCCTGAGTACTCGACATAAACTCAATGTCGACTACTCAAGCATCGAAAATACCGAATAGTCCATGAAAGAAATTAGAGGGTGAGAATAGATAAGATAGAAACTTAGAATAGAAGAAGAAGAACAACACAGCATCAGAGTAACATGAACCTGACAGCGGAACGAATAACATATAATATATAACATATCTTTGAAATACAAATCTGTGCTAGAATATATATCATTATCAAAGTAAAATACTTACAACACAGCGGAAATAAACAATAGCTATATGATCCTGAAGCAACCTGCTCCAGCTCTTCAAGTATCTATAAATCCTGACTACTTGACTGCCCGTACAAAATTGGGCACCCAATAATTTAGGGAAAACAAAACCAAATAAAATCCGGGTCAGTCATAGGGCTGGAGCGAGTAAAACAATTTAAAACAGTTTCAGCAATAAAACGATATCTCATAAGACCACGCCGTATAACGGAACGGGTTTTTCCCTTATGAGAATCCAAAACATTTAATTTAACTTTCAAAATCCTTTTGAAAGAAATGATAAACTTTATACCAAAACTCTTTTGATATTATAATAATATCTATCAACCACAATATATTAATCATCTAGTAGAAACGATTGCATTTAACGTTCTACATATATAATACACAATCAAAACCACGGGCTTTTATTTGGGGAATGGATTCCAACTATGACAAGATATGGATCCACCTTCCGCTCAGTGTACTCTAGAAGCGATACACTGGTGTTCAACAAGAACATCTTCCAACTCGGCCACACATGACCAACCACTCATTTCACTTGAGTGTATCGAATATATTGTCACCTTACTGTTGATAAACCAACATAACCATTCCCGGGAGATACAAAATCGAAAGAAGTAACAAATATGAATATTCTCTAGATGGTGACAATATACCCTACTTGGTTGCGAACCACTTAGCCATGCTACCTTCCCGATTTTTGTCATTTCCCAGTTGATGAGGCTGGAGGTCATAACGTATCTTTCAACAAATTACTAATTCATTTACTTTGAATGCCACATCGTCATACCCATCAAACCACAAATTGATTTCCCCAAAAATACATTGGGTATAAGCTAAGAGAAACGAATTCCTCCGCCACCAACGTAAGTACGTTTGAAAAGATCAATTCACGTGATCCACCAGATATACTCTATCAAACATTCTTCCATTCAAGTTGTCCTGGGACTGGACAAACCGAAGACACTATTCCGTACATCCATCCTAGGCAATCTCTACCTAGGACTTATAAAACAGCCCTTGCACTTTACTCCGTCTTCAATTTGTCTTTGATCTATTTGATTCGAAATGCCAACGCCCATACGGAGTGGTTCTTTGGATAAGAATCCAACCGGTCTCTCTGTATTGACGACGGAAAAATGGTCAAAAACTTCGATAGTTGGTGAGTTAACTATCAAAGAAAAACACGTGTGCAAACAACGATATTATTCCCAGATGGAAATTATATAGATCAATCACCAATCAACTTTTATCCTTTAAATTAATTTATCATTAATTTATTTCATTTGTCATTTCCTATTTCCATATATTCAACATTTCTTATTTTCTAAATTTAGAAAATATATGTTATTAACAATGGAAAACATTTCCATTTCTTGTTTTCTATATTAGAACACATTTCTGATTCTTATTTGGAAAACATTTCCAAAACTCTTAAATTGGACTTAGACATATGTTTAAACAAACCATCGCTATGCCAACTCAAACTTACACTTATTAACTAAATTTACTTAACCATCCTTTATTATCAAACCTTAGCCCTTTCCTTAGTTAAGAAGGAAGTCAATTAAGTTGGGGTATGATTACCTCTTAGACCATAACTGAACAATGTTTTAACTTCGGAATAGACAAGATGAAACGACCCGAACTTCCCCGGTCTCCGAAGAGAAGAGAAAGAACGAATTGTTTTGAGAACACGACAAATCAGAACGCAGACGGAAGAACATTTCATTGCATATTACGACAATTCATCAGATTACAAGAATATACAGAGTATAAACAAATATTACATAGAAATATCAGAGATTTAAATTACATTTAAATACATAGCAGCGAAAAATAATACAAAATACAACTGATGGAGATATACGGATACAAAGCTTTCCGGATATCGTTCCAGCTGTAAACCAGGATCCTGTGAATATAAATCTGCAAAACCAAAACTACTAGCTGCCCGTGTACAAATAAGGGCACCCAGAGTTTAGGTTAAAACAATAAACTCCAGGTCAGTCATGGGACTGGTGTGAGAACTAAAACAGTTATTAATCTTTATTTTTAAAGTTAGGTAAATCAAGGGACCACGCCGTATAACACGGAACGGGTTTCCTCACAAGAATACCAGTGCATAAAACAAACAGCGCAATGCTAAATAAAGAAAAATGAAGCCATTATAAGACCCAGGTCCCATCACACAATGCAACACAAACCGGAGGATAGGGTTTTTCCTTATAATCGCCAAAGCATGTTTGATACGTTAAAAAACAAATCATTTGATACTATTATAAGTGTATAGTGTCGAAACAATTTCAATCATAAATATCAATCATAGACGGCATGGGTGCCATATATCTTGTCGCCATACTAGGCTCTACAATCAAAACCGCACAGTCACGTATTGGAAGTTGGATTTCCATATGTGAACCGAGGCAAAAGATAGTCCTCTACCGAATTCGAGACTCTCTAGCCCGACCCTCAGGCTACAGCCGCAACTGCACCTAGGAGCCACAGGGCTGGTCCACCGATGTGGATTAAAATGCCTGAACACTGCGTTTCCCTGCCCTTTGGAGCGTAAATGAGTCAACGAATGACCCCATCGGACCCGGATCGTCCGATCAAACCGAGGCGCCTTGCAACAGCAACAACCACACATGTGAAAAGTATATAAATGTCAGGGCTGGTAGGTCACTGACACCACCCTAGCTAGAAAGAAACGCATGCCCTCCCTTGATCCTTCTTCCATTTTTAGTTCACAACCAGGGTGTGAGGCTCGTGAATCAATGCTACACAAAGCTATGCCACACTGGCCGTGCTTTGATCATCAACCACAAGACCCTGCTTTTCAACAAAAGCCTTGATCATCTGCCACTTAGGCATGCCACACAGACAATTCACTACATGCGATTGATATCCATCAATATATAACCCCTGAGCTCGTACGTCTCAGAGAAGGGCGTTAAGCAAGAGAATACATCCTCCGCCGCCGAACAGATATATATTTAATAGAAATCAATCGCATAGACTAAAATCCAATGTCAGACACACAGTCCATTTACAAGTTCGTTCTGGATCTGAACGAAACCGGAGGCACCTAGTACCCCGCATATCCATCGATCTCCAAGTACTTCTGGAAGATCACCAACTGTTTCCATCTTCTTGGGTGTACAGCCCAATCAAGATCATCAGTAATCACCCAAAAGACGTGAAGACCTCCGGTCTTCGACCACCGTCTTCATCTTCGACACCACATCGAATTAGTTATTCAGAATGGGATAAACCCGGTCTTTCTGAATAACTTGCGTATATAGTAAACAAGTGTTACACAAACACAACCTACGCCTCATTCCAATTCAGAATATTCTTTTATTCAAATATTCTTATACTTTGGGAAAGGTTCCCATTAATTTTATCAAAGATAAATTCTTTAAATTTATTCTTTAATCTTCTTTGAATATCAATTCAAACTAGTCGGGATTAGCGAACCACACCGAAGTAATCATTTGTTTTAATTTCCCAATCCCAACCTATTAATCCCATGAAGTAAAACTGGTTATACTTCATATCTAACACCACAGTGTTATCGGTAAATTCAATTACCATTTCACGTTCAAATCTGACTAAAGATTTAACTATCGCCAGGAGCAAAACTGGTGATACTCCATTCTCGATCTTTTCAATCTAATTAAAGATTCATTAAAACTCCACTTAGATTTAATCTTTAACTGGGTTAAAGAATCAGCGTCATTTAAAACACGGTTCACGATAAACCCAAAATCCCATTCCATTAATTATCGGGCTAAAGAACAAGTGTTATATAAAACACTTTTCACGATAAACCCAAAAATCAATACCAATTCAATTTCAATTAAATATTATTTGATTGGTACACTTCATTAAATCTAAATAAAAAGATTTAATCTTTTCTCAACTAGGTTTAATAATAGTGTTAATGAAGACACCATTCACGACGAACCCAAATCACATTTGATATTAAATACAAGGCTCTGAATAGAAAATATATTGGCTTATATTCAATATCAAATTCTACGACCAACAAATATCGTATTGGAAATAACGATATATATACATATCTTTCAAATTTTCATAACAACATCTGTATGATCACGAAATCCAACATCGAAATATTCCAAAGACAATTTCGATTCAAATCCATTCCAATTCAATTATTGGAAATTCTGGTTATATTTCAAAACCATTTCAAACTCACTTTATTTATTTTAAAAATAAATAAATTACTATTCTAGTTCAAAACTAGTTCATTTCGATAAAAATCTATTTTTATCTTTTCAAATATGGAGTATTTCATCCCGATTCTTCCGAAATCATTTCTTATGATTTTACACAAATTATTACTATTTTTAATAATTTTATCAAGGAACGTACAGTCGATTTCCATCAATGGCCATCGAACTGCACTTACAGCGACCTTTTCCAAATTTGATTTAGACATAATTCCAAATCCAACCATTAGATTTCAAATTTCTAATATTCGTTAGAAAGCACTTTTCAATACGAACCCAACGGTTCCAGTTTTAGGAGAATCCGACGGTCGGATCTCCCGTAATATCCATTCGAAGTCAATGGTCGAAATTCGCGAACTTCCGCGGCGCGGCGCGTTCTATTCAGGCCATTATATTATATATATAATATATATAATATATACTTCGTCGATTTCCTTTTAAAACGTATTTTATAAATCGTTTTAAATTCGTTTTCAAAACGATTTCAACTTCTTTTTAAATTCAAACCAAAATTGAAATTTTCCTTATAAATTCGATTTAAATTCATTTCAAATTGATTTCAATTCAAATTGATTCCTAATTCAACTTCCATTCATTTTCAATTCAATTCAATTTCAATTCGAATTCATTTCTATTTATTTCAATTCGAATTCGTTTTCTATTAAAACTCAATTCTATTCAATTTCAATTCAAATTCTAATTCATTTCAATTCGGTTCGAATTTCAATTTAAAATATTCGATTTTGAAATCACTTTTCAATATTCCTTATAAAACGAATATAATCGATATAAATATCATTTATGTCAAAATGGCGTCAATATAATCACTACGGCTTCATATATTTCTATATTCAAATATGCTATTTCAAATATTTCTGTTCAAATATTTCCATTCAAATATTTCTTTACAAATATTTCTGTTCAAATATTTCTATTCAAATATTTCTTTTCAAATATTTCTATTCGAAACTGGAATGAGGCCCAATCAATTACCATATAACGTTAATTATATGGATTTTCTACAACACATGTATAAAATAACAACGATAAATAATCAACCATCATCCAGAGTGCATTCTACACTGTATAAGCATCAAATATAAATATTCAACGCTTATAGCAGTCTGTCAATCAATCGATCGACATACAACTAAACAATCGGGATTAGTGTACGTCAAATATCATCCCAATACCCGTGTGGGGTTTTCAAACCATCAAACACAGATTTTATTTGTGCAGTTGGGCGATGTGTAAAATTTATCGTCCCAATCAATATCAGTCAAATGTGTGTATATAAACAAATCGTCCGATTTGTTTATTTTTATTTCATTTCATATACACGTTAAAAATTCTATTTTTAACTATAAAGTATTTTCCACTATAAAATATTTTATTTCATCTATATAAATATTTTATTTCATTTACATCACATCACACAATCAACTACACATCAAAATCAAACAAACAAGCATACAAGCCGTCCATGGTCTGTGGACGAAGGGTGTCGGGTGCTACTAAACACCGTCTGCATCCTAGTATATATTTATATAACTAGAAAATTAATTTAAAAGGTGAGAAGTTCTCACCGAATTGTCAATCCAACGCCATGACTCTTCTTATGTAGAAATCTTCGTCGTGCTCGCCTTTTCTCACTTTCGTTGCCCGTATTCACTACATATATAAAAATCACATTTTTATTTCGCTGTTCAATATATAAAAATCGAAATTTTATTTCGCTATTCAATATATAAAAATCGAATTTTTACTTTGCTATTCAATATATAAAAATTGAATTTTTACTTTGCTACTCAATATATAAAAATCGAATTTTTATATCGCTATATATATTATAAAAATCACAACTTTCCTATTACAAAAATCTCATCTTTCCTATTACAAAAATCTATATCTTTCCTATTACAAAAATCTATATCTTTATTTCCAACATTATATTTTTAAAACTGATTTTTAAAACTAGTCCTATAGAAAATAAAATAAATAAATTAAATAAAAACTTACTTTCGTTCAACGGAGAGGGAGGAGGCATTCATCAGCGTCAGAGGGTGGCCAGAGGTTGAAGGGGATCGGCGGGGTATTCTTTGCAAAACCTAAATCATTAAAAATTGGATTTTTATTTGCCGGAGGGCTCAGGGTCGGAGCTGGGTGGTCTGTGGGGCGGCGCTGGGGTCGTGGGTGGTCGAGGAGGGCGGTAGGGGGTTGCGGTAGGGGGTGCGTGGCCAGTGGTGGCTGGAACAGGCTGATTTTGGGCGTGGGTCTTTATTGGACGGAGAGGAGAGAGAGGGGGGAAATGGGGGTCGCCGTGGAGTCAGGAGGTGGCGGCGAGGGAAGGGGTGGCCGGCGCTGGGGTGCGATGGCGCCTGGAGAGCGGTGGCGGCGGGAAATCGAGGGTGACGGGGTATCGATATGGGGGAACGACGGGTTAGAGATTTAGGGTTTTTTTTTCTCTTGAAAATTGTGGCCTTCAAAATATATATATAACTCTCACATTCAACCACCAAATCGAACCCGCCGCCTGACGCCCCTAGCTAAATACACCCATTCCGGACACAATGGGATATGTCTAGTAACCCAATTCGGCCATTATGACCAGTTTTTACTTAAATCAAAATATAAATCTTTATAATTTCCGTTTGAACATACATTTTAATTTATCGGGGTCACATACAGTCTCTAAAAATTCCATAAAAATATTTTCTAGCTTCGTATTGACGATACGGTCCTAACAAAACTAGTTTCGTCGAATTCTGAGACCGTATGAAAAATGGCCAATTTCCAGTCGATTAAAATCAACTGAAACTGGTCAAACGCGTTTTCCTTTGCCACGCTCACATATTGATTCGAAAAATTATGAAATTTGGAGTCTAGCAATAATTTAACATCACGGACGCAACGAAAGTGGTTTCGTCGAAATCCGAGGTCGTTTGCAAAATGTCAATTTTTAAGGGCCTGAATTCCATAGTGACTATTCAGAATTTTCAACTGGACATATCCTTTGATTCCCGCTATGAAATTTTGATTTTTCGAATTCTGAAATCGTTTGAAAAATGGCCATTTTCCAGTCGATTAAAATCAACTAAAACTGGTCAAACACGTTTTCTTTTGCCACGCTCACATATTGATTCGAAAAATTATGAAATTTGAAACCAAGCAATAACTTTACATCATGGACCCAACAAAAGTGGTTTCGTCGAAATTGGAGGTCGTTTGCAAAATCTCCATTTTTAACGGCCTGAATTCCATAGCGACTATTCAGAATTTTCAACTGGACATATCTTTTGATTCCCGCTATGAAACTTCGATTTTTCGAGTTCGTTGGAAAGATAGTCTCAATTAGATTCAAATATTTTTGGTTTCACTAAAATCCGGTTTATTTTGCACCCGGTATGTTCAATTGAAGTTTGAAATCGAATTATCGAACTACCGCGCCATTTTCAATTCCTTTTATAATTATATATAATTATTTATATTCTAACGACGACGTATATAATATATACGTTTGAATTCTATTCAAAATAAATTTCTCGTCGTTATTATTTAAAATAATTCATTTTAAATATTCAAAATTCGCTAAAATTGCCAAAATAAAAATTTTAAACTGGCCCAGATTTTCGGGTTATTACAACCTCCGCCACTTTAAACTTTTCATCCCCGAAAAGGAACAAAGACGAAAGTTGTTTCACAAATCAACTCAACTTTCATTGTTTTGATTATGGCTTAAGTTCTTCAACTTTTCAGTTTCTAAGAACTTTTCAAATTTTTCAAAAATTTGGCTAACATCCTAAATTGTCGAAAACTTTCGCCATAACCTCCCCTGCACCGGGAGCACGGGAAATCCCGAAATTGCCATACAGGCCTTCTGGTCTCAAGAAGAAAAAGAAAAAGCCAAGCGGCTAGCCAAGCGCCTAGCCAATCGGCTCATAAAACCATCATCACCCAAACAAAACAGTAGATTATGATAAACATGTACCTATTTTTCGGGCAAACAATTTTTATTCTTCTGCTCTAGCCTCCTTGCTATGACCTGTTCAATGTAAGTACAAGTATATGCAAGCAAATGCTACAAATTTTCAACACAACTCACTTTTTGGTACAATTTGACTAAATGGTTCAAATGTTAATTAATCCAACAATAACCAAACAACACAACCATCAATCAATTAGTTGATTAGCATTTCAAACGCATAATTTTGCTATATAGTCAAAAATCACATTTTTGATGCCAAATCACAACAATAGGCCCTATCTAATTTTGGTTCTCACACCAGTCAATAGGAAATATATAAATATCACACCTTCGACACTCGAACACTAATTCTGATGATGTAGCTACAATCATTAGAATCATCTCCAGGCGACTAGAGTGTGAATCTATATCTATCCAGTATATTAAAACTTCGAATATACGTTTGCAAGGCGCATATGCAAAATCTTTGTATACTGGACTGTCCAAATCAATATAAAATTAATAATCAAATACGAATAATTGATTTAAATTTCAAAACAAAATGGGTTTTCATCATTTTTTTTTTAAATATACTCTTCACACTCGTTCTAGGATACTACTGACCCCATCTCTAACGAGTCATTCTCATTGGATATTACTAATCTAATTATCTGATGAATTCTTTCATATGGTTCTAATGTGCCTTGTTCTCTGAGCTTTGTAAACCAAAGCTCTGATACCACGATGAAACGACCCGAACTTCCCCGGTCTCCGAAGAGAAGAGAAAGAACGAATTTTTTTGAGAACACGACAAATCAGAACGCAGACGGAAGAACATTTCATTGCATATTACGACAATGCATCAGATTACAAGAATATACAGAGTATAACAAATATTACACAGAAATATCAGAGATTTAAATTACATTTAAATACATAGCAGCGGAAAATTATACAAAATACAACTAAGGAGATAAACGGATACAAAGCTTTCTGGATATCGTTCCAACTGTAAACCATGATCCTGTGAATATAAATCTGCAAAACCAAAACTACTAGCTGCCTGTGTCAAAATAAGGGCACCCAGAGTTTAGGTTAAAACAATAAACTCTAGGTCAGTCATAGGACTGGTGTGAGAACTAAAACAGTTATTAATCTTTATTTTTAAATTAGGTAAATAAAGGGACCACGCCGTATAACACGGAACGGGTTTCCTCCCAAGAATACCGGTGCATAAAACAAACAACGCAATGCTAAATAAAGAAAAATGAAGCCATTATAAGACCCAAGTCCCATCACACAATGCAACACAAACCGGAGGATAGGGTTTTTCCTTATAATAGCCAAAGCATGTTTGATACGTTTAAAAACAAATCATTTGATACTATTATAAGTGTATAGTGTCGAAACAATTTCAATCATAAATATCAATCATAGACGGCATGGGTACCATATATCATGTCGCCATACTAGGCTCTACAATCAAAACCGCACAGTCACGTATTGGAAGTTGGATTTCCATCTGTGAACCGAGGCAAAAGATAGTCCTCTACCGAATTCGAGACTCTCTAGCCCGAGCATCAGGCTACAGCCGCAACTGCACCTAGGAGCCATAGGGCCGGTCCACCGTTGTGGATTAAAAGGCCTGAACATTGCGTTTCCCCGCCCTTTGGGGCGTAAATGAGTCAACGAATGACCCCATCGGACTCGGATCGTCCGATCAAACCGAGGTACCTCGCAACAGCAACAACCACACAGGTGAAAAGTATATAAATGTCAGGGCTGGTAGGTCACTGACACCACCCTAGCTAGAAAGAAACGCATGCCCTCCCTGGATCCTTCTCCCGTTTTTAGTTCACAACCGGGGTGTGAGGCTCACGAATCAACGCTACACAAAGCTATGCCACACAGGTCGTGCTTTGATCATCAGCCACTAGACCCTGCTTTTCAACAAAAGCCTTGATCATCTGCCACTTAGGCATGCCATACAGACAATTCACTCCATGCGATTGATATCCATCAATATATAACCCCTGAGCTCGTACGTCTCAGAGAAGGGCATTAAGCAAGAGAATAAATTCTCAACCGCCAAACAAATATATATTTAATAGAAATCAATCGCACAGACTAAAATCCAATGTCAGATACACAGTCCATTTACAAGTTCGTTCTGGATCTAAACGAAACCGGAGGCACCTAGTACCCCGCATATCCATCGATCTCCAAGTACGTCTGGACGATCACCAACTGTTTCCATCTTCTTGGGTGTACAGCCCAATCAAGATCATCAGTAATCACCCAAAAGACGTGAAGACCTCCAGTCCTCGACCACCGTCTTCATCTTTGACACCACGTCCAATTAGTTATTCAGAATGGGATAAACCCGGTCTTTCTGAATAACTCGCGTATATAGTAAACAATTGTTACACAAACACAACCTACGCCTCATTCCAATTCAGAATATTCTTTTATTCAAATATTCTTATACTTTGGGAAAGGTTCCCATTAATTTTATCAAAGATAAATTCTTTAATCTTCTTTAAATATCAATTCAAACTAGTTGGGATTAGCGAACCACACTGAAGTAATCATTTGTTTTAATTTCCCAATCCCAACCTATTCATCCCATGAAGTAAAACTGGTTATACTTCATATCTAACACCATGGTGTTATCGGTAAATTCAATTACCATTTCACGTTCAAATCTAATTAAAGATTTAGCTATCGCCAGGAGCAAAACTGGTGATACTCCATTCTCGATCTTTTCAATCTAATTAAAGATTCATTAAAACTCCACTTAGTTTTAATCTTTAACTGGGTTAAAGAATCGGCGTCATTTAAAACACGGTTCACGATAAACCCAAAATCCCATTCCATTAATTATCGGGTTAAAGAACAAGTGTTGTATAAAACACTGTTCACGATAAACCCAAAAATCAATACCAATTCAATTTCAATTAAATATTCTTTGATTGGTACACTTCATTAAATCTAAATAAAAAGATTTAATCTTTTCTCAACTGGGTTTAAGAACAGTGTTAATGAAGACACCATTCACGACGAACCCAAATCACACTTGATATTAAATACAAGGCTCTGAATAGAAAATATATCGGCTTATATTCAATATCAAATTCTACGACCAACAAATATCGTATTGGAAATAACGATATATATACATATCTTTCAAATTTTCATAACAACATCCGTATGATCACGAAATCCAACATCGAAATATTCCAAAGACAATTTCGATTCAAATCCATTCCAATTCAATTATTGGAAATTCTGGTTATATTTCAAAACCATTTCAAACTCACTTTATTTATTTTAAAAATAAATAAATTACTATTCTAGTTCAAAACTAGTTCATTTCGATAAAAATATATTTTTATCTTTTCAAATATGGAGTATTTCATCCCGATTCTTCCGAAATCATTTCTTATGATTTTACACAAATTATTACTATTTTTAATAATTTTATCAAGGCACGTACAGTCGATTTCCATCAATGGCCATCGAACTGCACTTACAGCGACCTTTTCCAAATTTGATTTGGACATAATTCCAAATCCAACCATTAGATTTCAAATTTCTAATATTCGTTAGAAAGCACTTTTCAATACGAACCCAACGGTTCCAGTTTTAGGAGAATCCGACGGTCGGATCTCCCGTAATATCCATTCGAAGTCAATGGTCGAAATTCGCGAACTGTCGTGGCGTGGCGCGTTCTATTCAGGCCATTATATTATATATATAATATATATAATATATACTTCATCGATTTCCTTTTAAAACATATTTTATAAATCATTTTAAATTCGTTTTCAAAACGATTTCAACTTCTTTTTTAATTCAAATCAAAACTTGAATTTTTCCTTATAAATTCGATTTAAATTCATTTCAAATTGATTTCAATTCAAATTGATTCCTAATTCAACTTCCATTCGTTTTCAATTCAATTCAATTTCAATTCGAATTCATTTCTATTTATTTCAATTCGAATTCGTTTTCTATTCAAATTCAATTCTATTCAATTTCAATTCGAATTCTAATTCGTTTCAATTTGGTTCGAATTTCAATTTAAAATATTCGATTTTGAAATCACTTTTCAATATTCCTTATAAAACGAATATAATCGATATAAATATCGTTTACGTCAAAATGGCGTCAATCTAATCACTACGGCTTCATATATTTCTATATTCAAATATGTTATTTCAAATATTTCTGTTCAAATATTTCCATTCAAATATTTCTTTTCAAATATTTCTGTTCAAATATTTCTATTCAAATATTTCTTTTCAAATATTTCTATTCGAAACTGGAATGAGGCCCAATCAATTACCATATAACGTTAATTATATGGATTTTCTACAAAACATGTATTAAATAACAACGATAAATAATCAACCATCATCCACAGTGCATTCTACACTGTTTAAGCATCAAATATAAATATTCAACGCTTATAACAGTCTGTCAATCAATCGATCGACATACAACTAAACAATCGGGATTAGTGTACGTCAAATATCATCCCAATACTCGTGTGGGGTTTTCAAACCATCAAACACAGATTTTATTTGTGTAGTTGGGCGATGTGTAAAATTTATCGTCCCAATCAATATCAGTCAAATGTGTGTATATAAACAAATCTTCCGATTTGTTTATTTTTATTTCATTTCATATACACGTTAAAAATTCTATTTTTAACTATAAAGTATTTTCCACTATAAAATATTTTATTTCATCTATATAAATATTTTATTTCATTTACATCACATCACACAATCAACTACACATCAAAATCAAACAAATAAGCATACAAGCCGTCCATGGTCTGTGGACGACGGGTGTCGGGTGCTACTAAACACCGTCTGCATCCTAGTATATATTTATATAACTAGAAAATTAATTTAAAAGGTGAGAAGTTCTCACCAAATTGTTAATCCAACGCCATGACTCTTCTTATGTAGAAATCTTCGTCGTGCTCGCCTTTTGTCACTTTCGTTGCCCGTATTCACTACATATATAAAAATCACATTTTTATTTCGTTGTTCAATATATAAAAATCGAATTTTTATTTCGCTATTCAATATATAAAAATCGAATTTTTACTTTGCTATTCAATATATAAAAATCGAATTTTTACTTTGCTATTCAATATATAAAAATCGAATTTTTACATCGCTATATATATTATAAAAATCACAACTTTCCTATTACAAAAATCTCATCTTTCCTATTACAAAAATCTATATCTTTCCTATTACAAAAATCTATATCTTTATTTCCAGCATTATATTTTTAAAACTGATTTTTAAAACTAATCCTATAGAAAATAAAATAAATTAATTAAATAAAAACTTACTTTCGTTCAACGGAGAGGGAGGAGGCATTCATCTGCGTTAGAGGGTGGCCATAGGTTGAAGGGGATCGGTAGGGTGTTCTTTGCAAAACCTAAATCATTAAAAATTGGATTTTTATTTTCCAGTGGGCTCGGGGTCGGAGCTGGGTGGTCTGTGGGGCGGCGCTGGGGTCGTGGGTGGTCGAAGAGAGCGGCAGGGGGTTGCGGCAGGGGGTGCGTGGCCAGTGGTGGCCGGAACAGGCTGATTTTGGGCTCGGGTCTTTATTGGACGAAGAGGAGAGAGAGGGGGAAAAGGGGGGTCGCCGTGGGGTCAGGAGGTGGCGGCGAGGGTAGGGGTGGCCGGCGCTGGGGTGCGATGGCGCTTGGAGGGCGGTGTCGGCGGGAAATCGAGGGGGACGGGGTATCGATTTGGGGGAACGACGGGTCAGGGATTTAGGTTTTTTTTTCTTTTGAAAATTGTGGCGTTCAAAATATATATATAACTCTCACATTCAACCACCAAATCGAACCCGCCTCCTAACGTCCCCAGCCAAACACCCCCATTCCGGACACAATGGGATATGTCTCGTAACCCAATTCGGCCGTTATGATCAGTTTTTACTTAAATCAAAATATAAATCTTTATAATTTCCGTTTGAACATACATTTTAATTTACCGGGGTCACATACAGTCTCTAAAAATTCCATAAAAATATTTTCTAGCTTCGTATTGACGATACGGTCCTAACAAAACTAATTTCGTCGAATTCTGAAACCGTTCGAAAAATGGCCATTTTCCAGTCGATTAAAATCAACTAAAACTGGTCAAACACGTTTTCTTTTGCCACGCTCACATATTGATTGGAAAAATTATGAAATTTGAAACCTAGCAATAACTTTACATCACGGACCCAACAAAAGTGGTTTCGTCGAAATTCGAAGTCGTTTGCAAAATCTCCATTTTTAAGGGCTTGAATTCCATAGCCACTATTCAGAATTTTCAACTGGACATATCTTTTGATTCCCGCTATGAAACTTCGATTTTTCGGGTTCGTTGGAAAGATAGTCTCAATTAGATTCAAATATTTTTTGTTTCACTAAAATCCGGTTTATTTTGCACCCGATATGTTCAATTGAAGTTTGAAATCGAATTTTCGAACTACCGCGCCATTTTCAATTCCTTTTATAATTATATATAATTATTAATATTCTAACGACGACGTATATAATATACACGTTTGAAATTTATTCAAAATAAATTTCTCGTCGTTATTATTTAAAATAATTCATTTTAAATATTCAAAATTCGCTAAAATTGCCAAAAAAAAAAAAAAAAAACTGGCCCAGATTTTCGGGTTATTACACAAAGTTTATCTTTTAAACCTTTAACAAACATCCTTACATAACTCTCTTTCGAATAAATCTCTATTCGATAACTCTTTTCTTCGAATAAACTATATTCGATAATCTCACTTCTTCGAAATAACCTATATTCGAATAACTCTATTCAATTAACACTATTCGATTAACTCTTATCAGTTAGCTCTATTTGATTAACTCAATTCTATTAACTCTATTTGGATTAACTCCATTTGATTTACCCCTTAACTCTATTCAATTAACTCTAACTAATTCACTCTTATCAATTAAATCCTTTAGAATAAACTGTATTCGATTAACTCCTTTCGAATAACTAATATTCGATTAACTCCTTTCGAATAACTAATATTCGATTAACGCCTTTCTCTATTCGAATAAACTATATTTGATTAATTCTCTCCTTCGAATAACCTTATTCGATAACTCTTTCTTGGAATAAACAATATTCGAATAACTCTAATTCGACTAACTCTAATTCAGTTAACTCTATTCAAATAACAAATATTCGACTAACTCTTGTTCAATTAACTCTATTCAAATAACTCTAGTTCAATTTAACTCTAATCGATTAACTCTAACTAAATAACTCTAACTGGTTAACTCTAAGTCTAATCGATTAACTCTAAGTCTAATCGATTAACTCTAAGTCTAATCGATTAACTCTAACTCTAATTGATTAACTCTAACTCTAATCGATTAACTCTAGCTCTAATCGATTAACTCCTCTAACTCATTTTGATTAACACATTTTGATTAACTCCTTTGATTAACTCTACGTCTATATTCAGTTTCAAATAATGATGTTGAAATCGATTCTTACTTCTCTATACAAGTCCTGACTTATATATTCTATTTATCCAATTATAAATATTTTATTTAATTTATAAAATATTATTTATAAATTAATCTTCTCAATCTATCGGTTAGAACAAATTCTATTTAAAATCTTTGCTTTAAATCCATATCATGTTATACCCGTGTGGGAAGCACAGGTCTAAACTTTCCTGATGTAAAATTCTATTCATTTGCCAAATATTTCTTTATATGACATTTTTTTCATTTCCCAATAAATCCCTTTAATAACTCTATTTATTTTCTAAATAAATACCCCCTTTTATAACTCTCTTTATTAAACAAATAAATATTCTTTTCAATTCCTATTTATTTAACAAATAAATATTTTCTTTTCAACTCTATTTTTAAATGTTTTTACAAATATTCCCTTTCCAAATCTATTTGTAAATGGTTTACAAATATACCCTTTCCATTTCTATTTGTAAATGGTTTAGAAATAAATCATTTTTATTTCTATTTGTAAATGGTTTACAAATATATCCTTTTTATTTCTATTGGTAAATGGTTTACAAATATATCCTTTATAAAATCCCTTGATTTTATAAATATTCCCTTATATAAAATCCTTTGATTTTATAAATATTCTATTTCAATATACTGTTTAAAATCTTCCTTCTATATAAAATCTTTCGATTTTATATAATATTTTATTTCAATATATTTATTGAAATTTTCCTTTTTCATCCCATGGTTTTCTTACGGTATTTAAAATACCAAACAACAGTGATCGATATCATTCAAACACACATAATCAATAACATATTATATATCACATCATATATCACAATATATGAAAAACAGTAAAATAATTGTTGAGGAATCCAGTTGGATTCCTCCAACCTGTTTCCCTGCATCACAGATGTTAAACAATAAAATTAACATCGATTTCATTTCAATATGAAATATTCTGCTAAACAGAATCAATATTGGATTGACGATTTATATATATATCGCTATCTATAATTTCAACCAATACATAAGCAATTCAACCAAACAGTTAACACACATCAATCAATAGATAATTATCAGTTCTAAGAATACGTTATAAAAATATAACCGTTCAGAGTTGGTGAGTTTTACTCACATTTCGCGTTAACCGTTAAATAAAGATTTGCGTCTATTGATTCAGATGGACAATTTATTTCGCAATAAATTATAACGAGCCCCAATTCACTTCCAGTCAGTTCCATTCTATAGCCATCGTCCATACGATTTCAACGCGACAAACTGTCCGTAAATGTTTTGAATCCAGACTATCCCTTCCAATACTTCACCGTTCAAAATAGTGTCTCCTTCCCTCTATGAACGTTTAAACATTCCAGACCGTCTCTTGTTCTCCTTTAACAATGGATATCCGTAAGTTATCCCTTTCTTCTCTTTTTTTCCTTTATTTAAATTTTTTCTTTTTCTTTTACTTTACTCACGTAAGCTGCAGTCTCCGCCTCCATTTCATTGCTCTCCAACCACACTATACTGCATTGATGGACTGCACCTCTCCACCATCTCCTGTCATACTACCATCTACAATGAAAACACCCCTTCCACAATAAAATGAAAATCCACCATTCTCGTTACTTATCTCCACCCTTAAATGCTCGCACGCCCCCTGAAAAATCAATCTCACAGTTCCCTGACTTCATCATGATGACGCCCCACACAGAAACATCACCATAATACACACTCGAACACTTCCTTCCCATGAGTTCGGCGTCACCCTCCAACGTACACAGTCAGCATCACGTCTCTCCTTCATTGTCAAAAACATGTGACAGCTATCCACGTCTAACTCCCGATATAGATCCAGCATAACAGGGAAGCCATCGAACCCTTTTTCCACTGACTAGTATATAACCGGTTGCAAGAGCTTCCCAGAAAATGCACTAGATGGAAGCTTACTCTTGTGTATGATCCTTACACATTTGAGTTTTGTTCAAATCCATTTCATACTTGTTTTTATTAAATGAGCGAGTGTTGGGTTTTATTGATTTACGGAAGAAGAAAGAACTAATGAAGCAGCTTGTTTATTTATAATGTTAACATGCTTAATCGTGAAGTAAAGGGGTGGTCGGCTAATTACCTAGGTGTACACTGTACAGCCTTTCCTTCGAGCTGACATTTTAGGTTGTAAGAATATAGGTCTATGGATTGGAAAGAGGGAACGTGAAGGAGATTAACCGAGAAGGATTTCTAAATATATATATATATATAAGTTGTATTTTATATTATATTTTCACTAAACTTATGTACGAAGTAATCAAACCAAAACTATCACATTACGAATTGATATGGATAGAAATAAAAGTACATTCGTGTCGAGCGATGTGCCACGACTTCAAAAATATAATAAAATAGACAAGTTAACTTATTATGTGAGATCCCAAAATGCTAGTTTAGGGTGCAAAATACTTCAAAATAAAAAGTGTTTATTTTTCAAAATAAAAATTATAGAAAAATTCTAAAATTAAATCATCACTTCATCCAAAAGGATTTGTCCTAATTCGAAACCCATATTTAATTAGAAAAATATACTTCCCCAGCTCTGAACGTTTCTTGTTTCACAGAAATCCGACTTAAAACGGACTTTGTATATTCATTTAAACTTCGAATCGCCAAATTACGAACTGTAGCGCCATTTCGAGCTCGATTATATTTATAATATAATTTATACATCCAAACTCCGTTTATATAATATATTCGTTATTATAATTCAATTCTAAACTGAATTATATATTATAAATAATCCAATTCACACAATATTGTGAATCCCACTATTTCCGATTATTTCGAAATTAAATATATTATTCTGTTATTTATTTTAATTAAATATTCAATATAATTTAACTAAACACCATATAAATCTATAAATCACTAATTACATAATTAAATAAATTAATTAAAACACCGTAAAAATACGGGACATTACCTTCTTCCCCCCTTAAAATAATTTCGTCCTCGAAATTGCTAAGGTAGAAAACAAACTCTACTGACTGGTTAGAACTTATTTGTTCACTTCTTGACTTCAGTTTCAACTGAACTAAATTAATTTCAATTAAATAATGAATTTATTCCTACTAACGAAAATTTCCATAAATTCAGAAAATTTTCTAACACCTTAAATTTTCGAAAAATTTCGCCATAACCTCCTTTGTACTGGTCAATTGCTCAAACTACAACTCACCTCTCTGGGCTATCTCCAATTCAAAAGAAAATCAAACAGCCAATCGGCTTGCCAATTCGGCTTATCAAAATCTCAAACCATATGAAATATAAACTGGTACCTTTTTGTCGGGCATATCAATATATCCTTTCGATATGCTATCAACTCAGCATATACCAATGTTATCCCAGTCAAACTCAAATCACCTTTATCTCCAACACAACCATTCGCTTATCCAAGCCCAATTCAATTACGAATCGAAGTTCCATTCTCGATTTTCAAATTTTTAACTTATCAATCCAATACCATTTCAGATTCCTATGTCATAAATCCAATTTATTTCCACAAATTTTTATTTAAATTTTTATTTAAATTTGTTTTTAATTCAAACCGTCTCTTCCTGGGAGTTTTAAACAACTTTTCTTTTCTCAAAAGTCAAACTTTCCATTTCAGGATTTAAAACAACTTGTTTTGCCAAAACAATTTGAAATCAATATCTTTGGTAGTAATCCGTCACTTAGAACTCGGAATGAACACTAATGATGTCGCGATTCATTACCAGGGTTATTTCCCAGCCATCGAAGTGAGTTCAATACTATATCGCTTTCAAAATCACTTTTAAACTATTCCATTTTGAAATACATTTCAAAATACCATTCATAATGCTGGTAAAACAATTTAAAATCTCGCAGGATTTTAAAATTCTCATATATCCAATCCAGATTCATCAACAAATACCTTTCCAACTTTTCTAGGGTTGAATTTCAATTCTGATTTAAATTTCATATTTTACTCATCCGATTTCATGTATTTCTCTTATATGAATTCTGGTTGGTTAATTGCCACCATTTAATTTATAATCTTACTCGATTATAATAACAACCAATATATCCAATATATTATAATTCCAATATACATATCTTCTCTTTATCAAAATATACTTTGGGTAAAACTATTTTAATTTACCCTCTTTTCAAAACATATCGTGTCGACCCATTGTATTCGCGTGTTCATAAACTCCTACCGATACAGTGGATCAAACTGATCGACTAGAACCCATAAACAACTCTACCAACACAGCTCCACAATATAAAATCATTTTATGTTGAATAACAAATACGTTCACTCGTATATATACACTCAACTCAATCTAGGGCATTATTAACCCCATCTCTACTGAGTCACGCCGCAGAGCCAAGGTAATAACTCAACCATAAGCTCTGATACCACTGTAACGACCCGGGGTTTTTGCCATCCTGAGTACTCGACTTAAACTTAATGTCGACTATTCAAGCACCAAAAATACTGGATAGTCCATGAAAAAAATTAGAGGGTGAGAATAGATAAGATAGAAACTTAGAATAGAAGAAGAAGAACAACACAACATCAGAGTAACACGAACCTCACAGTGGAACGAATAACATATAATGTATAACATAACTATGAAATACAAATATGTACTTGAATATATATCATTATCAAAGTACAGTACTTACAACACAGCGGAAATAAACAATAGCTATATGATCTTGAAGTCTCCTGCTCCAGCTCTTCAAGTATCTGTAAATCCCGACTACTTGACTTCCCGTACAAAATTGGGCACCCAAGAGTTTAGGGAAAACAAAACAAAATAAACTCCGGGTCAGTCATGGGACTGGTGAGAGTAAAATAATTTAAAACAGTTTGAGCAATAAAACGATATCTCGTAAGACCACGCTGTATAACGGAACGGGTTTTTCCTTATGAGAATCCAAAACATTTGATTTAACTTTCAAAATCTTTTTGAAAGAAATGGTAAACTTTATATCAAAACTCTTTTGATATTATAATATTGTCTATCAGCCACAATATAATAATCATCTAATAGGAACGCTTGCATCTAACATTCTACATATATAATATACAATCAAAACCGCGGGCTCTTATTTGGGGAATGGATTCCAACTATGACAAGGTATGAATCCACCTTCCACTCAGTGTACTCTAGAAGCGATACACTGGAATTCAACAAGAACATCTTGCAACTCGACCATACATGACCGACCACTCATTTCGCTTGAGTGTATCGAATATATTGTCACCTTACTGTTGATAAACCAACATAACCATTCCCAGGAGATACAGAATCGAAAGAAGTAACAAATATGAATATTCTCTAGATGGTGACAGTATACCCTACTTGGTTGCGTACCACTTAGACATTTTTCCTGCCCGATTTCTATCATTTCCCAGTTGATGAGGCTGGAGGTCATAACGTATCTTTCAACAGATTACTCATTCATTTACTTTGAATGCAACATCGTCATACCCGTCAAACTTTATTTCCCCAAAAATACCACGGGTATAAGCTAAAAGAAACGAATTCCTCCGCCACCAACGTAAATTCGTTTGAAACGATCAATTCACGTGATCCACCAAATATACTCTGTCAAACATTCGTCCATTCAAGTTGCCCTAGGACTGGACAAATCGAAGGCACTATTCCATACATCCATCCTACGCAATCTCTACCTAGGACTTATACAACAGCCCTTGCACTTTACTCCGTCTTCAATTTGTCTTCGATCTATTTGATTCGAAACGCTAACGCCCATACAGAGTGGTTCTTTGGATAAGAATCCAACCGGTCTCTCCGTATTGACGACGGAAAAATGGTCAAAAACTTCGATAGTCGGTGAGTTAACTATCATAGAAAAGCACGTGTGCAAACAACGATATTATTTCCAGATGGAATTTACATCGATAAATCACCAATCAACTTTTATCCTTTAAATTAATTAATCATTAATTTACTTCATTTGTCATCTCCTGTTTCCATATATTCAACATTTCTTATTTTCTAAATTTAGAAAATATATGTTATTAACACTGGAAAACATTTCCATTTCTTGTTTTCTATATTAGAAAACATTTCTGATTCTTTTTTGGAAAACATTTCCAAAATTCTTACATTGGACTTAGATAGATGTTTAAAAAAACCATTGCTATGCCAACTCAAACCATTACACTTATTAACTAAATTTACTTAACCATCCTTTACTATTAAACCTTATCCCTTTCCTTAGTTAAGAAGGAAGTCAATCAAGGTGGGGTATAATTCCCTCTCAGACCTTAACTGAACAACGTTTTAACTTCGGAATAGACAAAGTTTATCTTTTAAACCTTTAACAAACTTCAGTACGTAACTCTATTTCGAATAAATCTCTATTCGATAACTCTTTTCTTCGAATAAACTATATTCGATAATCTCTCTTCTTCGAATAACCTATATTCGAATAACTCTATTCAATTAACACTATTCAATTAACTCGAATCGATTAACTCTTATCAGTTAGCTCTATATGATTAACTCAATTCTATTAACTCTATTTGATTAACTCTATTGGATCAACTCCATTGGATTAACTCCATTTGATTAACCCTACTGGATTAACTTTATTCAGTTAACTCTAACTAATTTACTCTTATCAATCAACTCCTTACGAATAAACTATATTCGATTAACTCCTTTCGAATAACTAATATTCGATTAACTCCTTTCGAATAACTAATATTCGATCAACTCCTTTCTCTATTCGAATAAACTATATTCGATTAATTCTCTCCTTCAAATAACCTTATTCGATAACTCTTTCTTCGAATAAAGTATATTTGAATAACTCTAATCCGACTAACTCTAATTCAATTAAATCTATTCAAATAACAAATATTCGACTAACTCTTGTTCGATTAACTTTATTTGAATAACTCTAGTTCGATTTTACTCTTATCGATTAACTCTAATTGATTAACTCTAAATGATTAACTCTAACTGGTTAACTCTAAGTCTGATCGATTAACTCTAACTCTAATCGATTAACTCTAACTCTAATCGATTAACTCTAATTCTAATCGATTAACTCTTCTAACTCTAATCGATTAACTCCTCTAACTCATTTTGATTAACTCCTTTGATTAACACTACGTCCATATTCAGTTTCAAATATCGATATTGAAATCGATTCTTACTTCTATATATAAGTCCTGACTTATATATTCTATTTATCCAATGATAAATATTTTATTTAATTTATAAAATATTATTTATAAATTAATCTTCTCAATCTATCGGTTAGAACATATTCTATTTAAAATCTTTGCTTTAAATCCATATCATGTTATACCCGTGTGCGAAGCACGGGTCTAAACTTTCCTGATGTAAAATTCTATTCATTTGCCAAATATTTCTTTATATGGCATTCTTTTCATTTTCTAATAAACCCCTTTAATAACTCTACTTATTTTCTAAATAAATATCCCCTTTTATAACTCTCTTTATTTAACATATAAATATTCTTTTCCATTCCTATTTATTTAACAAATAAATATTTTCTTTTCAACTCTATTTGTAAATGTTTTTACAAATATTCCCTTTCCAAATCTATTTGTAAATTGTTTACAAATATACCCTTTCCATTTCTCTTTGTAAATGGTTTACAAATATATCCTTTTTATTTCTATTTATAAATGGTTTACAAATATATCCTTTTATTTCTATTTGTAAATGGTTTACAAATATATCTTTTATAAAATCCCTTGATTTTATAAATATACCCTTATATAAAATCCTTTGATTTTGTAAATATTCTATTTCAATATACTGTTTAAAATCTTCCTTCTATATAAAATCTTTCGATTTTATATAATATTTTATTTCAATATAGTTATTGAAATTTTCCTTTTTCATCCCAGGGTTTTCTTACGGTATTTAATATACCAAACAACAGTGATCGATATCATTCAAACACACATAATCAACAACAGATTATATATCACATCATATATCACAATATATGAAAAACAATAAAATAATTGTTGAAGAATCCAGTTGGATTCCTCCAACCTGTTTCCCTGCATCGCAAATGTTAAACAATAAAATTAACATCGATTTCATTTCAATATGAAATATTCTGCTAAACAGAATCAATATTAGATTAACGATTTATGTATATATATATCGTTATCTATAATTTCGACCAATACATAAGAAATTCAACCAAACAGTTAACACACATCAATCAACAGATAATTATCAGTTCTAAGAATACGTTATAAAAATATAACTGTTCAGAGTTGGTGAGTTTTACTCACATTTCGCATTAATCGTTAAATAACGATTTGCGTCTGTTGATTCAGACGGACAATTTATTTCGCAATAAATTGTAACGAGCCCCAATTCACTTCCAGTTAGTTCCATTCTGTAGCCGTCGTCCATACGATTTCAACGCGACAAAATGTCCGTAAATGTTTTGAATCCAGACTATCCCTTCCAATACTTCACCGTTCAAAATAGTGTCTCCTCCCATCTATGAACGTTTAAACATTCCAGACGGTCTCTTGTTCTCTTTCAACAATGGATATCCGTAAGCTATCCCTTTCATCTCTTTTTTTTCCTTTATTTAAATTTTTTCTTTTTCTTTTACTTTACATATGTAAGCTACAGTCTCCGCCTCCATTTCATTGCTCTCCAATCACACTGTACCGCACTGATGGATTGCACCTCCCCACCATCTCCAATCATACTACCATCTCCAATGAAAACACCCCCTCCACAGTAAAATGAAAACCCACCATTCTCGTTACTTATCTCCACCCTTAAATCCTCGCGCGCCCCCTGAAAACGCAACCTCACAGTTCCCTGACTTCATCATGATGACGCCCCACATAGAAACGTCACCATAATACACACTCGAACACTTCCTTCCCATTAGTTCGGCGTCACCCTCCAACGTACACAGTCAACATCACGTCTCCCCTTCATTGTCAAAAACATGTGACATATATCCACGTCTAACTCCCGATATAGATCCAGCGTAACAGGGGAGCCATCGAACCCTTTTTCCACTGACTAGTATATAACTGGTTACAAGAGTTTCCAAGAAAATGCACTAGATGGAAGCTTACTCTTGTATATGAACCTTACGCATTTGAGTTTTTTTCAAATCCATTTCATACTTTTTTTTTAATTGAGCGAGTGTTAGGTTTTATTTATTTACGGAAGAAGAAAGAACTAGTGAAGCAACTTGTTTATTTATAACGTTAAGATGCTTAATCGTGAAGTAAAGGGTTGGTCGGCTATTTACCTAGGTGTACACTGTACAGCCTTTCCTTCGAGCTGACGTTTTAGGGTGTAAGAATATAGGTCTATGGATTGGAAAGAGGGAACGTGTAGGAGACTTAACCGAGAAGGATTTCTAAATATATATATATATATATATATATATATATATATAAGTTGTACTTTATATTATAATTTCACTAAACTTATAAACGAAGTATCAAACCAAAACTATCACATTACGAATTGATATGGACAAAAATAAAAGTACGGTCGTGTCGAGCGATGTGCCACGACTTCAAAAATATAAAAGAATAGACAAGTTAACTTATTCTGTGAGATCCCAAAATGCTGGTTTAAGGTGCAAAATACTTCAAAATAAAAAGTGTTTATTTTTCAAAATAAAAATTTTAGAAAAATTCTAAAATTAAATCATCTCTACATCCAAAAGGATTTGTCCTAATTTGAAACCAATATTTAATTATAATTAAATATATCATTATGGCTTATAAACGTTCCATAGCGACTATTTTAAATTTTGATTTGGACATAACTCAAAATCTACACGACGAAATCTCGATTTTTCTCTTCCATTAGAAAACATACTTCCCCAGCTCTGTACGTTTCTTGTTTCACAGAAATCCAACTTAAAACGGATTCTGTATATTCGTTTAAAGTTCGAATCGCCAAATTACGAACTGCAGCGCCATTTCGAGCTCGATTATATGTATAATATAATTTATACATCCAAACTCCGTTTAAATAATATATTCGTTATTATAATTTAATTCTAAATTGAATTATATATTATAAATAATCCAATTCACACAGTATTTTGAATTCCACTATTTCCGACTATTTCGAAATTAAATATACTATTCTATTATTTATATTAATTAAATATTCAATATAATTTAATTAAACACCGTATAAATCTCTAAATCACTATTTACATAATTAAATAAATTAATTATAACACCGTAAAAATAGAGGACATTACAAGACTCGTTAAACATATCCATTTGATTCCATTGATTATTACTACTATATAAATTCATATTCACATAAATATTAACATTTAGTTTAGTAGTTGTTAAAAACTGTTTCTGGATTTAAAATATATTTATCGACCTTAGTCGATTTAATTTAAAATAGTATTTCAATGCTTATTGAGCTCATTACATACCATATTATTGACAATCAACCATAATTCAGTAATCTTAACATAGCGTTGATTATAGTTCAACAAGTACGACTTGAACCAATTATCTAGATTTTTGTAACAATGGGTTTTATATTAAATTCTAATTTTAAATAAATAAGAAAGCAATATATTAACACTATTCATTTATTTAAAATATAACGACTTCGTTAAGTTCAGACCACGTTCAACTCCGTCTACAATGATCCTTGTCCGATCATCTACATCTGCTTCTCTCGGGTATCAGCACCCATATTAACACTTCTACAATTTATTCCCTTTTTATAGATATACAAATTTACATATATCATTAACATTAAATTTATACTTTAGAAATCATTTTTATTTTTATTTCTAAGATTTATTTTATATATTTACTTCTACATTCTTCTTCTTCTTTCTTTTTGTTTTTCTCTTTCTTAGATAATTCTAACTCTTCTTACTATATTTCTTCTAATTACTACAATTTCAGCAGTCCACAATTTTAGGCCCACCTTCCTTCTCCTCTCTTTTTTCTCTACTTTTCTTCTTGGCCCAAACAAGCCCAATAGCCCAATGCCACGCCTCCTCTCTTTTCCATGTTCCTACCACCTGCACTTACTTTAGTTACCTATTTTAGTTTCCTACTTCAACACGACAGCTTCAACGCCCATTTTTTATTTATTTAAAATACGTCTAGACCCATGCTAAATGCCCAGAGCTCAAATGGTAAGACTAACGCACCTATCCTCTCCTCTCACAAAATCTTCCAGACAAAGCTTTTTGCTAATTCTTTTCTTTACTCCCTTGTATCAACTCTGTGCGTCTTTTTCATACCTAACCCTTTTTTCTATTTTATTCCTTAAACACGTGGGCCAATCCCTAGGCCCACAAACCCAACGTCCAACTCTTGCACCTAGAAATTAAATGCGCCAGCACCCTTTATATTTCCATCCAATCCTTTCCCCTTGCCACTTCTCTTTGTTTACAAACACCCTGCGCAAGTACATACCCTTCCCAGTATATCCAACGTAAAGGCTATCATATACTCTTTGTTCCCAATTTTCTTCTTTATATTTTGCATTCCTGTTTCCGTCCTTTACTTGCGTTTCCTACCTTCTTCTTCCATGCCAAAACAAACACACTCGGGCCCAATTACTTTGCCAATTTGCTGGAAATAATCTTGGTTTTTAGGCAACAATTAATTGTATTGACAAATTTGCATTTATATTAATGTAAGAAATAATTTAAGAATAAAGATTATATTTAGAGTTCCTATATATGTCATTTTAGAGAATTCTAGATAAGACATTGCCTAGAATATTCCAGAGAATGCATTGCATTATAAAAGACAATTGTATCTCCTTTACTGATGTATGAAATCAAGTTTGAAGAAAATAAATAAAATAAGCATTTTCTCCTCAAACATTATTTTCTCGAAAATTCTTTTTTTCTAAAATTTTCTAATAGTGGTATCAAAACTACAAAATTTTCTAACAAAGCCCGCATCCCTCCTGTTTGTTTCATCAATTCCGACCCAGGCATCGTGATCTGCTTCTCATTTCTCTTCTCCTTTCTGTTGTACCATCTGCAAATTCCATAATCCTCAATCCATGCAAATTCCCATGTCATGCACATAGATACCATTCCCATTCAGTCTGCTCCGACTGTGACTCCCCACTCCTTCTTCTTCTCTACCTTCTTCTTGCTTCAGATGCATCATTGTGTACGTGTACATGTGCAAATGCACACGACCTCTGGCCAACACCATCCAACTCTTATCGTTAGCACACATAGTCCATTGCAGAAATGGCCAACTAACTCCTTTCCATTTGCTATTTCCCTCTCCACTTCTTTCTAGTGCCACACACTCCAAATCTGTAATGCCAATGCATGATTCCCGTCCCATTCACATGCCAAAACTGTCCACTTTTTCTTTCCCCATTGCTTTTCTATTTATTTTTTTCGTTTATATTCAGTGGAAGAATTGTGCTAAGCATGTAATGTATAATAGTACTAATTGTATATGAATGCATGTAAATTTTATAGTGATTAGATAATACTGATTTACAAGTGTATATAAACATAATGGAGTATTCCACAAGTGCATGTGTCTCAACAGAACTGCATAAAGAATATTCATTACTATATTGTGGTAATGCGCCTGCCCAAACTCCAAGTTTTTGAAGGTTCCATCGTTCTATATCTGTAGACTGTAGTGTATTCAGAATATCAATTAAACTACACGTTTCATGTAAGAAAAACGTATAATTAGGATTTTTATGTAATTTAAATGGCACAAAATTTTACATAGTTATGATGCAAGGAAATTACGTCTTGGTGAAGTTACCAATCAGTATGAGTTCAACACAAACTCAAATCCACTTTCTGAAATTATGATTTGTGAACAAGATGAACACCATTGTCATCTTTAAAAACACAGTAGTTGACTCACGTATGACTCAAAATGTAGGTAGTAACATTTTCCATTGGTACTTGGTTGTGTAGACATTATCTGCAAATATGAGGTTTAACTTTATTTTTGTTTGATACCTAAAAGAAAAAATGGCGGCCGTGTATTCATCTTCCTTCTCGCTGGAAAATTCTCGCTCTAATTCTTTTCTTTCTCAATCTTTATTGAGTAAATCAAATCCGCTAGAAGAGGGTTATACGTCGAATGCTTCTGTTCGATCTAATTTGGATTCTAATGCTTCTGTTCGTGCAAATTGGAATTCTAAGGGATCTCAATTTCGATATGGGTGTTTTCGGTGTGGAAGCAGAAACCATTTAGTGAGGAGTTGCAAAAATCAAATCAGATGTTATGTGTGTGGGCATTTGGGGAACCGCAAGGACAGTTGTTCGGTTTCTTCTAAAGGGGTTTTTTCTTGTGAATCTCATATTAGAACATCAAGTAAGGATAGGGGAAATAAAATTCTGGGCCAAGGTATGGTATTATTAAAAAAGTTTATTGGTCTCAATGATCAAATTCAGATCGTGAAAAAATGTCAAGATTTAGGAGTGGGTGATGGTCGTTTTCACAGACCTGGATATGAGAATGGAGCGTTGTTAAATCTCTTTATGATGTGTTTGGGCAAGAATTGGAATCCACAATCCAGGAAGTATGAAGTAAGGCGAAATTCGATGGTGCTTTACCTCCACAAATTCCATTAGAATTTAAACAAATGGTAGCCGACACCATGATAGTTGCTCACAATGAAATGGTAGAAAATGGAGGAAAAGCGGATGATCTACCAAATATGATTCCGGATGTATGTATTGTAAATTTCTATAATCCTGATGGGAAATTGGTTATGCATCAAGATAAAGATGAAAGCAATGAATCTCTTTTGATTGGTCTTCCTGTAGTATCTTTTTCTATAGGGGATTCGGTTGGTTTTGTATATAAAGACGAGAAT
This sequence comes from Allium sativum, assembly GCA_030737875.1. Lineage (NCBI taxonomy): Eukaryota > Viridiplantae > Streptophyta > Magnoliopsida > Asparagales > Amaryllidaceae > Allium > Allium sativum. The sequence goes on from CM060926.1 coordinate 352,168,420, forward strand.
GGTTTGATCAGGAATATCTTGCTCGAATCAGGAGATGTACTTATTTTTGGTGGAAAATCTAGAGGGATTTTTCATGGCATTTCTGGCATTCATAAAGACACGGCTTCGACTATTATTAAGGAGGTGACGAATATGAGAGGGGGACGATTGAATCTGACATTCAGACAAAGTTGTCTTTCAAATGAAGTAGGACTTCATAATTTTTCTTCTAATGCTGTTGGTTATTCAAATCAGTTTTCTTCTAGGAGCAAACATTCATATGGGGAGGTGGTAAGACATAATCCGACTAGCTTACCTAACTGGAATACAGGTTTGTCCAATTTTAAGAGAAGTAATGGGGTTCAGCTGTGTTTTCATTGTGGTGATCCTCATCATCTTGCAAAGGAATGTAGGAATGGGTTACGGTGTTATCATTGTGATGGAGTGGGGCATCGTAAAAATAATTGCCCAGAGAGGTTTGCAGGTAAAACAGTATTGGAACTCTTGCACTTTAACTGTTTAAGAATTTGTATGAAAATGCTTAAATTCTTAGATGTTCATGTGTTTGATTCCCTCGAGGGTGTGAATGAAGGGGCTTATTTGATTTTGTTGTTGGGATGGAATTTAGAAGGAATGGTTGATGGAATACTATGGAGAAAGAAGGATGATTTTGTTGCTGTTCAACCACCACTTCCTCGGCCTTTGTCGAGAAAAGAGCATGCTATCTCATTAAGTTGAGGAGGATTTACTCAGATGCGAATACAAGGAACAAGAGGTTAGTATTTAATATATTAGATGGGATTCTTAAGCATTATGATACTCTCAATACGATAATAAACTGTGAGAAAGGAGTGTTTAATTTTTGGAATCAAACTGATAACGATGTACATGATATTGAGTGTATGGATATCTATAAAAATGGCAAATCATGGACGGTAATAGAGGATTGGGTTTTCATAAGGATGTGATGTTAAAGGGAGGTGTATTTCAATAGTCTCTGTTGGGGGATTCAATGTTATGTGACCCGTTGATCGACGCTAGTCTATGAATTAGAAAAGCGCGACATTTGTAATAAATTATGCAAGCATACAGGTGTGTAGCATACAGGTCGAACACAGGGAGGAAAGTTAAATTTTTATTATTTATATGTTTCGTAGGCGTGTTAGACAGAACTTTGGGGGTTGTTTTCAATGTTGTTGAAATAATGTTATTGAAACTGCTACAAATCTGAATCTAATCAGACGTATATCAAATTCAACAACAGGAAAGAAAATAACAAGTACTAGCAAAAACAACAAAAGTAAATAATAACTGGAACAATAACAGAGAATTAAAAATAGAGTTGCTGTTGAAACTAATCAAACAGTCAACACTAGTATGCAGTAACAAAGACAATAACAATATGTGTTCTACCGAATCTAATCGTGTAGATACACAAATTGTTTTAAAAGAAAAGTAAATAACTAGAACAAGAAAATTTTATTAAACTAATGGCAGTACAGAATTATGAGATGATTTTTACAATGGTTACAGCACGTATTTATAGATGAGAAAGGGAAAACCCTAACTAGGTCTATGAATAAATGGCCCTCCTCATTCATGAATATTTCTTGCCTTCCTTGACTACCTGATTGGAGAAAATCTGGGCATATCATGGTAAATATTTTCCATATCTTTCAATTTTCCCATGTGGCTTGATTGATAGAAGATTGCATCTAATTAATTCTTCCAAACAAGGACGCTTATCAGACTCCAAAGGCAATATAAGATAAAATCTTCAAATTTGGTTTTTCTTCTTGGCAACAATTCAATCAGAAATTCTTCTAATTGAAATTGAATGATTTGAATTTACTTCCATGATGAGAATATGGCTATTGCTAAGATGTTAATTGGTGCACATCATAAATACATACACATGAATATGTGTATGTATATATATAACATAACACTAATCCATGATATTTCTCAAAGCAAAGGGGCCAGTGTGAACGCGCTCCGTTTCTTTGGCAAAAAGTGAGCTTGACGGGGTTCGAACTCAGGTCTCTCAGCACCAATTCCTATGCCTTTACCAGTGAGCTACTACTTCTTTTGCAATTGAAATGAATTTGACGTGAGGAAGTAGCTCTTTCTTGTGGTTGGCCTTTGATTTGAATTGAAGGAGGCATTTCTTGACATCCTGTATAAACATATAAAAGTAACCAAAGTATCATTTATTTATTTACAAAAGATAAAGCATAAGAGTAATAAAATAAACACTTTTCAATGTCAATCAAATACCCCCACACTTATCTTTTACTCGTCCTCGAGTAAAACAAAAAATGAAAAACTAAACTAGATAGGTCACATTTTCGTAGGAAACACGATTGCATTGAGCGTATGCAACAAGCCGTTAAACCTCTAGGTGTCCCTAGTAGGACGAGTGGCGTCTCGTGAGGGTTTTCAGCGGATACTACCCACAAAATCCAAATGTAAATTGCTATGATTCTAATGAAACTACATGAATGCAGAGGACTTATGCAAATAAAAACGAAAAAAATGAAAACACGACTTGTTTCAGGAAAGTGGTATAACAAATTAAGTTAATAATTTCTAACCAGTTGATTTTATTTTAGATACCTCGACTTGTCACAAATTTTCAATATAAATCAAGTTTTCAAATGTTAAATTCCAGTTTGGCCAGTTAATTCGGTCGATAACATAGTGCAGCCATGAAATAAATTCTTAGTTTGTTTGGCATAGTTTGCAAAGTGGTATTCTAATTTTCTCATGTATGGCTAGTCAAATCAATAAGGTCAAGAAGTGTTTGGGCATCATCGCTTATTCTTTATTTTTTAAAATTTTAAAATTTATGATTAAGTACATACACCTAACTAAAAAGACCAAGGTTTACCACCCATGCATTGCCTCGCGGACTAACGGAGAGTAGGTAAAGAGCTTGGCGGATTGTGCAGGCCGACTTTGACTTTGTCAACAACGTGTCGATAATCCTTAGGTGTCCAATCTCATAAAATGAGACCAAGATATTCCAACTTTGACTTTGTCAACAACGTGTCGGATAGAGCTTGGCGGGTTTGCACACCAACGCTCGATATACAAGCAATGTTGGATACCCTTGGATTACTATTATTTTTATTGAATTTATAAGCACAACAAGAGAGTTACGCGAATTCAACTTAACACAACTTAGTTTTAAAGATTTGACAAGCCATTATAAGTATTTTAAGTCCTCCACTTATTTATACAAAGTCTACAATATAGAATAGATTTCATGGCCATCACCTAAGAATCTCCCTATGTACCGGTTACACTATTATCCCTCAAAATTAAACTTTTCATTATATTTCTTATTCGATCTAAGTTGAGAGAAAAAAAATACTATCAACTGGCTAAAAATTGTAAACTTAATTGAAAATGAGTCGTATAAAAAAAAATGGCATGTTACTACAGTCTAAAATGCATGATGGTCCTACTTAAATGGCTGAAAATAAAAAGGAATAAAAACAAAGAAAAATGAAAATGGATGAAATGCAGACTCCCCCCCACACTTGAGCCAGACAGTGTCCCAACTGTCTAAGGCAGAAAAACAAAAATAAAAAAATGAAAAATAAAAATAAAAGAAAAAGAACGTGTACCACCTGATTTCATGGTGGATGATCATGCAGATCGATAGAGTCGTCTTCGTCATATTGCTCAAATTCCAAAAATGGTTTCAGTCGTTGACCGTTTACTTTGAAGACTTTTCCATCTCTAGGATTTTCAATTTCAACCGCTCCATGAGGGTATACTGTTTTCACGACATAAGGTCCAGTCCATCGAGATCTGAGTTTTCCTGGAAACAAGTGAAGTCTAGAGTCGTATAAAAGAACTTTTTGACCTACGTTGAATTCCTTACGAAGTATGTTTTTGTCGTGTTGGGCTTTGGTTCTTTCTTTGTAGATTTTCGCATTTTCATACGCCTCATTTCTTAATTCCTCCAATTCAGAAATTTGTAACTTCCTATGTGAGCCGGCTTTTTCTAAGTCAAAGTTCAAAAATTTTATGGCCCAAAGAGCACGATGCTCTAATTCAAGAGGTAAGTGACAGGCCTTTCCAAAGACTAATCGATATGGTGACATCCCTAGATTGGTTTTATAAGCAGTGCGAAAAGCCCAAAGTGCATCAATCAGTTTTACGGACCAATCTTTTCTATTGGAACTCACGGTTTTCTCAAGTATTTGTTTGATTTGTCTATTGGAAACTTCTACTTGCCCACTCGTTTATGGATGGTAGGGGGTCGACAGCTTGTGTGTGATTGAATATTTCTTGAGCAAGGACTCAAAAGCACGATTACAGAAATGAGTACCATTATCGCTAATGATAGCTCGAGGTGTGCCAAAACGTGAAAAGATGTTTTCTTTGAGGAATTTGACAACAACCTTGTTGTCGTTGGTTTTGGTCGGAATGGCTTCAACCCATTTTGAGACATAATCTACCGCAAGTAGGATGTAAAGGTTCCCAAATGAATTTGGGAATGGTCCCATGAAATCGATGCCCCAAACATCGAATAACTCAATCACTAAAATGGGGTTGAGAGGCATCATGTTTCGTTTAGAGATTCGACCTGTTCTTTGACATGGCTCACATTTAGAGCAAAACTCGAAAGCATCACGGAAGAGTGTGGGCCAATAAAAACCGCTCTGCAAAACTTTTGCAGCAGTTTTTCTTGCTCCAAAATGACCGCCACAAGCATGGTCATGTGAGAAAGAGAGAATACTTTGGTGTTCATGATCGGGCACACACCTTCGAATGATTTGGTCTGGACAGTATTTGAAAAGATATGGGTCGTCCCAATAGAAGTTTCGAACTTTTGAGAGAAATTTTTGTTTATCTTGTTTCGACCATTCAGCGGGCATTTGTTGTGTGACAAGATAATTCACAATGTCAGCGTACCAAGGGGTGTTAGAGATCGAAAGGAGTTGTTCGTCAGGAAAATAGTCATCGATTTGGGTGTCATTATCATTTTCGTGCACTATTCGAGAGAGATGATCAGCTACGACATTTTCAGAACCCTTTTTATCTCGTATTTCTATATCAAATTCTTGAAGAAGAAGGATCCAACGAATCAAGCGGGCCTTGGCGTCCTTTTTAGAAAGCAAATATCGTAGGGCAGCATGGTCAGTGTAAACTATGACTTTGGATCCTATGAGATATGGTCTGAATTTCTCAAGAGCGAAGACAACTGCCAAAAATTCCTTTTCAGTAGTTGAGTAATTCAACTGGGCCTCGTTTAAGGTTTTGCTAGCGTAGTAAATGACTCGAGGGAGTTTATCGATACGCTGACCCAAGATGGCTCCAATAGCAAAATCAGAAGCGTCGCACATAAGTTCGAAGGGTTGAGTCCAATCAGGAGGTTGAATGATGGGAGTTGTGGTCAAGAGTGATTTGAGAGTTTCAAAAGATGTTTTGCAATCATTGGAAAATTCAAACTTTACATCTTTGGCAAGTAAATTCGAGAGAGGTTTTGAAATTTTTGAGAAATCCTTAATGAATCTTCTATAGAATCCCGCATGGCCAAGAAATGAACGAACATCTTTGACAGACTTAGGAGGAGGTAAATTAGCAATCAAATCGATTTTGGATTTATCGACTTCTAGGCCATCTTTGGAGACGACATGACCTAGAACTATCCCCCTTTTTACCATAAAGTGGCATTTCTCCCAATTAAGCACGAGTGATTTCTCCTTACAACGCTTGAGGACAAGTTCTAGATGAGTGAGACATTGGGAAAAAGATGATCCATATATCGAAAAATCGTCCATGAATATTTCCAAGAATTCTTCCACCATATCAGAGAAAATACTCATCATACACCTTTGGAAAGTCGCGGGGGCATTACAAAGACCAAAAGGCATGCGACGATAAGCAAAGGTTCCAAAGGGACAAGTAAAGGTGGTCTTATGTTGATCCTCTAAAGCAACAGGGATTTGGTTATAGCCAGAGTATCCATCGAGAAAACAGTAGTACTCATGTCCCGCTAAGCGTTCGAGCATTTGGTCAATAAAAGGCAAGGGAAAATGGTCTTTCCGTGTGGCTGAGTTAAGCTTTCGATAGTCGATGCACACACGCCATTTGGTTTTGATTTTTGTTGGGACGAGTTCGTCACTGTCGTTTTTGATCACTGTGACTCCCGACTTCTTTGGTACAACTTGTACCGGACTCACCCAAGTACTATCAGAGATGGGATAGATGATGTTATTGTCTAGACATTTGATTATCTCCTCCTTGACCACTTCTCTCATGTTTGGGTTTAATCGCCTTTGAGCCTCACGGGTGGGTTTAGCCTCATCAACTAAATGTATGCGATGTTCCACAATTGATGGGCTAATTCCTTTTATATCGCTAATTTCCCACCCCAAGGCGTCCTTATTTTCCCGCAAAGTTTCCAAAAGTCTTTCTTCTTGGTCCTCGGTAAGATCGGAAGCCAAGATTACGGGAAAAGTTTTTGAAGAGTCTAGGTAGGCATACTTAAGGTCTGGTGGCAAGGATCTGAGGTCTAACTTAGGAAGTTCTTGTGTATCAACATTGGTCAACATTCCTTGGTTATATTCAGGTGGCGAAATGTCGGAGTCAAGAATTTTGTTTAGTTCAGAAATGCATTCGAGTTCGTCGAAATCAGGGTTGAAATGGTCAAGACACATTTTCAGGGCTTCAGAAGTGTCACTTGAGGTTTCATCAACGGTGGTTTGAATCATGTCAATTTCATCGATCTCAAAATCCCTAGGTTGTTTGTTGAGATTAAAGATGTTTAGCTCAATGGTTAGGTGCCCGAAGGAAAGTCGAAGTTGACCATTCCTACAATTAATGACAGCATTCGAGGTTGCTAAGAAGGGGCGTCCTAAGATCAATGGTATTTGAACGTTGGGATTTGAGACAGGCTCTGTTTCTAGAACTATAAAATCGACAGGGAAGTAGAACTGTTCGATCTGTATCAAGACGTCTTCGATAATTCCCAATGGCTTTTTGACAGATCGATCGGCTAGTTGAAGTGTGATGTTTGTTGGTTTAATCTCCCCTAGTCCAAGTTGACGATAAACAGTATAAGGAAGAAGGTTGACACTGGCACCAAGGTCGAGTAGGGCACGAGAGATGTGAGTGTTCCCTATTTTACAATCAATCGTAGGGCAGCCAGGGTCTTTATACTTGACTGGGGCAAGATTCGAAAGAACAGAGCTTGTATTCGCAGTTAGAAAAGCGGTTTTTGGAACATTGGTCGCACGTTTTTGTGTACACAATTCCTTAAGACATTTAGCATATTGAGGAATTTGTTCAATGGTGTCTAAAAGAGGAATGTTCACACGGACTTGTTTGAAAATTTCCAAGATTTTATCAAAATTTTCCGCTTTTTTCTTATTATTGAGTCTATGGGGAAAAGGAGCAACTGGTTTTTCGACTCTACGATCAGTTTCATCATTCGAAGAAGAAGGTGGTAGGGGTGTAGAAGATGAAATGTTGGGATTGCCAACATTAGTTTTCGAAGGTGGGTCGGGTTTGCCGACACTGGGAGAAGAACTGTTGGGATTGCCAACATTTAAGGGAATTTGAGGTTTGGAAGAATTGGCATTCGAAGCCAATGGGTGGTCATCAAGATTAGGGGTTGGGGTCGAGTTAGAAAGTTCGCCAGGGTCACCCACGTTATTATCAATCCTCTTTCCAGATCGAAGGGTTGTAATAGCGTTGACTGGATTATGGTTTTCGTCCTCACAAGAATTTACAGTACGAGAGTTATATTTTGGATTCACCTCAGGTTGACTAGGCAACTTTCCGTTCTCATTATTTTTCGCCATTTCCTTTATCATATGCATTAATTGGTCGATTTTAGCGTCTTGATTATTTATTTGTTTTTCTAATCGAACAATATCTTGTGATGGTTGAGAAGATTGGTTTGATGATTGAAAATTGGGGTGCCTATAAGGTTGTTTGGATTGAGGTGTAGTTTGAGAGGTTTGAGAATTGGGGGGTGGAGCTTGGTAATTCGGATTGGGAATAAAGGGTTGCATGTGAGATGGGTTTGCCGAATTATTGGGGTTTGACCAAGAAAAGTTTGGGTGGTTCCTCCAACCAGGATTGTACGTGGCTGAGTAAGGGTTATTTTGAGCTATAGCATTGGCTTGGTCCTGAGAGTAGTAGTGGGGTAACCCTTCTCCGGCTTGAGGAGTTTGATTTTCTACGGGAATTTGATTTGGGTCCACGGCATGCACTCCTCTAGTAGAAGTAAGATTGGGAACGCGAATTGATTCCCATTGCATGTCCTTTTCAGAATAATCTTCTAAGAACCGCCAAGCTTCATCGGCTGTTTTAGACATAAAATCTCCTCCACACATTGATTCTAGTTGAGTTTTAGACTGATAGTTAAGCCCTTCATATACAATTTGACACAAGTTGTCTTTTAGAATTCCATGATGAGGACAACTATACAGTAGTTGGTTGAATCTCTCAAAATATTTTGAAAAAGTTTCCCCCTCATTTTGACAAAATTGATTTATCTCAGTTCGGATTTTGAGAGTTTTATGGAAAGGGAAAAACTTTTTCAAAAATGCAGTGACAAATTCATCCCAACTTCTTATGGAATGTTTTGGAAGAGAATTTAGCCATCTTTTAGCGCTTTCAAGTAGTGCAAATGGGATTAGCCTTAGCTTGATCGATTCGTTAGACAATTGTTGCATTTTTGTTGTGGACGCATACAATTCAAATTCACTCAGAAATTCATAAGCATTTTCAGACCCAGTAAATTTTGGTACCCCTTGAATAAAGGAATGTTTCAACTCAAAATTGTTTCCTTCAGCTGGTGGAAAAACGATGACAGAGGGTTGGACGGTCCTAGTTGGATAACATCGCTCACGAAGAGACAGGGGTCTATCCATTTGGATATTGAGGTTTTGAAAATTTTGATTTATTTGGTTTTGATCCCCAAAGTTTGGAAAGTTTTGATTCACTCGATTTTGATCCAATTCGGGCGAAAAATTTTGGTTGATTCGAGAACCCCTAGGAGAATTTTGTTGGCTAACACTTTTTTCACTCATTGTTGTCAAATGCAAGCACAGAAATTAGCTACAATGAAGTTTTCTGTCCTTATTGGCTCTTAACCCAAAATTGTAAAGTGATGCGTTTGATTACTTAGATCAAAAGATTTCTTAGCCAGTTAACGGACAGGAGTTATCGGTGCACCAGGAATCACCCTAGCAATGCAGCCGAAAGTTTAAGTACCTTCAGAGTAACAACCGATATAATATTTACGAATCACCGTAATATTTATAAATGGTTATTTCTCTGCCGTAGTCTAGACACCGAGAAATAGTTCGTTCCAAATGAATCAACTATCACAATATAATTAAGCCCTAAATGAGCCCGTGACTCCCTTAAGTCCAATGTCTAACCGTTATTTTTAGTCAGATTCTACGATGAAATGCAATTTGTGGGCTAAGGAAAGGGTGATGAAATCCCTCACCTTATGTGAATTGGGGTATTGCCCTTAACAGAATGAATAGAAATGCAGAAATAACAACAATCACACAAAATAATTGCAAAAATTAAAAATTGTACATTCAAAGCCGCTGCCCCTGCAGAAATTTTTTTTACAACAATTGTCTATATATTTTTTTTCTTTGCGGCAGAGCACCTGTAGAGTTTTAAAAGTTTTCACCTTGATCGGCAGTCCTCCAGTGAATTTGAGAAGCGCTAGCGCGTTCACACCCCACTTGGTGTGCAACCGCTCCAACCCATTTGAATCGTCCGCTGCTTTCTGTTGTTGTCCCCTTCTATTAATTGTTTGACTGCGCTGCGGCACGGGTTCGGGCTAGGAGCCCGAAAAAAATTTTTTAAAGACCCTTTTTTTAAAAATTTCAGCTGTACCTGTTTTTGAAAAATTCTCCTTTTTTTTTTTTTTTTTAAAGAAACAACACGAAAAGAAAAACTAAATTGTAAGAAAATAAAAGAAAACGAACTAAGACACAACAAAGAAGAAAATAAAAATAAACTCGACTCGACTCAACAGATTGACTCGAACTAAGCTAAAAATAAAATAAACATAAGAACTAATCTTAACAACTGAACTGAACACAGCTCAAACAGCTGACCCAGTCATTGAACCAACGGTCAATTGGGTGTAATATTAAATGCGTGCTACCAAGTTCAAGAAGCCACAAGTTAAGGGAAGAAGGAAAACCCAGAAACAAAGGCGAATGCTCTACACAACCAAAAAGTGGAAACAACTCATTCACTCCCCTCTTTATTTTTATCTTTCTTTCAATTACCAAACGAATTCAAAGCCTCAAAATTTCAATCGGGTTCTGGCTCATCAAACTCACGGCCTCCACTTTTCTCAGGACTTCAAAAGCGGCGGCTGGGTTTATTTTCGAAGGGGATTTCGGATCTTGGAATTTGGTTTTAGGGATCGGTATGGTTCTCTGTGCTTGCGAATTTTGGTTTGGCGTTCGGATTTCAGGATGGTGCTGAAGTGGTTAAAGTTGGGGATTGGCTGTGTTGCCTGATACGGTTGTAAGTTGGCAGATGCGAGAGTTTTTGCGTGATGGGTACTTCGGTGGATGATGGTGTTGTAAATGGTATTTGCGGTGGTGATTTTCGGAATTTGGGGTAAATGATCTGACTATGGGCAAGTATGGCTAATTGCTTCTGGTGTAGTTCGGATTTGTGATGAGTGTGTTTGGTCAACTGCAGCACTGGACGATGGAATGTTTAGTGATGACGTTCGGCACAAGTGTGGACTGTGCAACTTGGGGGAGGTGTATGGTTTGTAGTGGTTATTCGAATTGGGGGTTTGGTATTCAATTGAGTGGTTGCAGGTGTGAAACGTGGTGATGGTATGGACAAGCTTTGAAGTTAAAGTTTGTTGCTTGAACGTGTGATGTAGGGAAGGTTGGACGTGGGTAGTTTGGCGTTTTGATGATGTGAATTGCGTGAAGATGAAGGTGGCAGAGCGATGTTGTGTTATGGGGATGATGAGATGTGGACGGTGGTTATGTGAGCAACGACTGTGATGGAGGATGGAGGGATCTGAGTGGTTTGGAGAAATATGTTTGGGCAAGAAGTTGTGATGACGGTTTTGATGAACGTTGTATGATGAAATTGTAGACGGCAAGAAAGGAATTTAAAAATGTAAAAGGACTTTTGTTTTCTTTTTTTTTTTTTATTTTTTTGGAAAGATATTGTAGAAGAAAGGGAAGAGACTGAGGAAAAAGAGGAAAGAAATAAAAGACAAAATTAGCAAGATTTTTTTTTTCTTGTATAGAAGATTATAGTACCATTAAATAATACCAAATCTCACTAATCAAGATTTTTCTTTTTTTTTTCTATATATACAAGAACACAAAAGGAAAATATAAACAAAAACTAACACGAATCGGAAATTAAATAAATACTAAAATTTAATTGTTACCTCCCCGGCAACGGCGCCAAAAACTTGATCGACGCTAGTCTATGAATTAGAAAAGCGCGACATTTGTAATAAATTCTGCAAGCATACAGGTGTGTAGCATACAGGTCGAACACAGGGAGGAAAGTTAAATTTTTATTATTTATATGTTTCGTAGGCGTGTTAGACAGAACTTTGGGGGTTGTTTTCAATGTTGTTGAAATAATGTTATTGAAACTGCTACAAATCTGAATCTAATCAGACGTATATCAAATTCAACAACAGGAAAGAAAATAACAAGTACTAGCAAAAACAACAAAAGTAAATAATAACTGGAACAATAACAGAGAATTAAAAATAGAGTTGCTGTTGAAACTAATCAAACAGTCAACACTAGTATGCAGTAACAAAGACAATAACAATATGTGTTCTACCGAATCTAATCGTGTAGATACACAAATTGTTTTAAAAGAAAAGTAAATAACTAGAACAAGAAAATTTTATTAAACTAATGGCAGTACAGAATTATGAGATGATTTTTACAATGGTTACAACACGTATTTATAGATGAGAAAGGGAAAACCCTAACTAGGTCTATGAATAAATGGCCCTCCTCATTCATGAATATTTCTTGCCTTCCTTGACTACCTGATTGGAGAAAATCTGGGCATATCATGGTAAATATTTTCCATATCTTTCAATTTTCCCATGTGGCTTGATTGATAGAAGATTGCATCTAATTAATTCTTCCAAACAAGGACGCTTATCAGACTCCAAAGGCAATATAAGATAAAATCTTCAAATTTGGTTTTTCTTCTTGGCAACAATTCAATCAGAAATTCTTCTAATTGAAATTGAATGATTTGAATTTACTTCCATGATGAGAATATGGCTATTGCTAAGATGTTAATTGGTGCACATCATAAATACATACACATGAATATGTGTATGTATATATATAACATAACACTAATCCATGATATTTCTCAAAGCAAAGGGGCCAGTGTGAACGCGCTCCGTTTCTTTGGCAAAAAGTGAGCTTGATGGGGTTCGAACTCAGGTCTCTCAGCACCAATTCCTATGCCTTTACCAGTGAGCTACTACTTCTTTTGCAATTGAAATGAATTTGACGTGAGGAAGTAGCTCTTTCTTGTGGTTGGCCTTTGATTTGAATTGAAGGAGGCATTTCTTGACATCCTGTATAAACATATAAAAGTAACCAAAGTATCATTTATTTATTTACAAAAGATAAAGCATAAGAGTAATAAAATAAACACTTTTCAATGTCAATCACCCGTGTGTTTTGAAATGCATGGGGCTATTGGATGATTCTTGTGTTAAAGACGGGCTTAATGATGATGATAATAGAAAGGTTATGGAGGTTATGACTGGGGTTGATGAGGTTGACATGGAAGGATATGATGGGGTCAATAAGGAGGAGGATGTTCCCGTATCAGGGGTTGTTGAAGGGATGAACTGGACAGTGGCTGATGATGTGACTCTCTCGAATAGTTACAGTCTCTTGGAAGAAGGTGAAGATGGGTTGGAATCGATGTTTGAGGATGCAGGTGAATCTATTGCGATGGCACATGTGAGTGAGGTAACGGACATGAATGTTGTTTCGTTGGTTACTTCATCATTGAGAAGGGGTTATAGAGTGGGGAGAATAAAATGCAGGAGAGCGGCTCATATGAAGGCATTGTATAGATTTAGAAAAGAGCAAGCAAGGGAAGAGATGGTGAATCACTCAAATGCAGCCATTGGATCTCATGGTTGCGGTATTATTATGTTTGGTGATGGGGATAAGGTGGTTAGGCCGGCTGTTTATGATGAAAATATACACAGTTTGAATGGACAGAGGGGAGTGGAGGTGGATTTCTATTGTAAGGCTGTCACACATTATAGTGATAGTATAAAGTTGGGTACTAAGGGTCTTTCTGTGTTGGACTCTATTCCGGGGAGTGTTTTGGGAGCTTTTTCGTTTATGTTTGATAAAGATTCATGTTCTATAGCGGTGAGTGATAAGATGGTGAAGCTTTTTTCCTTATATATGTGACCGAGTGCTGGTGCATATAGTGGGGAGTGCGACTTACCTCTTTCGATGTGCGTCAGTAGAGCTGATTCTAGTCATTTGGGTCGAGAAGGTCTAGGGGAGATTAATGTGGAGTTTCCTCATTGCAGAGATATTTCTTCATCTTTGTCTAGGAGGGGAAGGCGTAGGAGAGTGATACCCAGTTTTGGTTTGATTCGGCGCAGTGCCAGGATTAGATCTAGTTCCTCTTCTTTTCGAGGTAGGTCTCCATGTCTGAATTCTAGTAATAATAATTCGGATTGGGGCTCAGGTACGACTTCTGTTTATGGTAGTGATTATTCTCCATATGCATTGGGTAGCCTTCCGTCTAGTCAGTTATTAAAACTTGCTAACGATACAGTCTTTATTTTTTCTGATATTGAGTTAGATGCTGACTTCATTAGGAGTAGGGAATTAGAGAGAGTCTCTTCTTTGACTAGATAAGGATTGTTTGTTGGAATATTAGGGGTTTAAATGAACCTAAAAAATGTGCTAAAGTTAGGACCTTCTTTGTAGATTATCATATTGACATTGCTTTGCTTCAAGAGACTAAAATTGAAAATCCCGACTTTAGTTTTTACGCCAGATTAGGTGGATCCCATTTCCGTAATTGGGCCTGTTTACCATCAACTGGCAGTGCAGGAGGGCTTATGATTGGTTGGAAAGATAACCAATATAGACTTGTGAAGGAATTTTCTAAGTTACATTCGTTACACATTATATTATCTTCACTTAGTGATAATTCTTTATTGAGCATTACGAATGTGTATGGCCCTCACACTAAGATTGAGAGGAGACGTTTGTGGGAGGAATGTTACGAATTTAGGAATCTTACCCCAAATCTTTGGATTGTACGGGGGATTTTAATGTTACTAGGTTTTTAGGTGAGAGATGTCCTAGAGAAGGTGATTTCTCCGACATGGAGGAATTTAATGATTTCATTCTTGATAATAATTTGATTGAGATTCACTTAACAATAGATTGTTCACCTGGTCTAATGGTAGGGGTAGTCCATCTTATGCCTTATTAGATAGATTTTTTTATAAGCACTGAGGTTGATGATAGATTTCCTATTTGTAAAGTAAAGGGTTTACCTTTTTTATACTCGGATCATTGTCCTTTAATTCTCTCATGTGATTCGAACATTTTAATTGGTAACAATTTTAAATTTGAAAAGATGTGGCTTTTAGATACTAGTTTTATTAAACTAGTCACTGTCAAATGGAATTCGTTATTTTATTTTAATAATTTGTACAAAGGAAATTCAGCAAAAAAATTTGTCGCAAAACTTGGTAAATTAAGATTTTTTCTTAAGAGGTGGAATAAATATATTTTTGGAAGTGTTCGAATTAAGAAAGATAAGATTTGATGTGAGATGTTAGATTTAGATAAGTTAGGTGAATCTAGAACTCTTAACCTAGTTTAGAGAGATAGACTTAGTAATCTTAGAAATGATTTCAAACTGATTTTGGAAAAGGAAGAAATAATGTGGAAGCAAAGATCACGTGTTCAATGGATTAAGGAAGGTGATAATAACACGAAATTTTTTCATAGTATGGCTAATAAGAGGAGACGTGATAATTTGATTCATTTTATTTTCTTAAAAAAATGAGGAATTGACAGTTCAACATGATTTAAATGAAGCTTTCACCAATTATTACAAACAAATTTTTGGGACTAGGATAAAGAGACGAATTAACGTTAATTGGAAGGATATCTACACTAATGATGTTAGAGGAGAGTTATTAGATTTAGATAAACCTTTTTCTGAGCAGGAGATTTGGAAGGCTATCTGTGATATGCCTAGTGATAAAGCTCCAGGGCCCGATGGTTTTTCTGTTCTATTTTACAAACAGTTTTGGGAAGTTTTGAAATCTGATGTTATTAATTTATTTAATGATTTTTATAGCGTAAATTTGTGCCTAGGTAACTTTAACTTTGCTAATGTTATACTTATTAAGAAGAGAGAGGGTGCAAAACTTTTAAAGGACTTCAGACCTATCTCTTTGATAAATGTATCTGTTAAGATCATTTCTAAAGTTCTAGCGAATAGGCTTAG
This sequence comes from Allium sativum, assembly GCA_030737875.1. Classification (NCBI taxonomy): domain Eukaryota; kingdom Viridiplantae; phylum Streptophyta; class Magnoliopsida; order Asparagales; family Amaryllidaceae; genus Allium; species Allium sativum. Next base: position 352,183,936 of record CM060926.1, read on the forward strand.
TAGGAAGATGGATGATCTTATAGATCATTCGCAAACTGCATTTATTAAAGGTAGACAAATAGTAGATAGAGTGGCAGCTGTACAAGAATACATTAACGTATGTGTTAAAAATATTTTTTCATGTGCTATTTTGAAATTAGATTTTGAGAAGGCGTTTGATTCCATTGACTGGGATTACATATGTGAAGTATGTCTTGCTAGAGGCTTTAGTATCAGATGGATTAACTGGATAATGCTTTTACTTAGGTCTGGTAGTTCTAACATCGTTGTCAATGGGGTTATGGGAAAGAAGATCCAATCTAAGAGGGGTCTTAGACAGGGAGATCCCCTGTCACCTCTATTATTTAATTTAGCGGCTGACGTTTTTTCTAGAATTATTAAGAGAGCGGGGAGATTAGGTGTTTTGGGCAATGTTGGTAATGATGAATTTAACAATGAGTTATCTATACTACAATTCGCGGACGATACTTTGTTATTTTTTTCTCACCTACCTAAGCACATTATTTCTTTCAAGTTTATTCTTTATTGTTTTGAGATGTTATCAGGTCTTAGGATTAATTTTGACAAGAGTTCGGTTATGGTCATTAATGATTTTGGTAATGTAGAGGCTATGGTTGCTAGCACCTTAAACTGTTTTGTCATGAAATTCCCTTTTGATTATTTGGGTTTTAAGATTAGGCCTTTGAAACTAAAGAAGGAGGATTGGTTAGTCATATTCGATAAGATTAATAGTAGACTATCAAGTTGGAACAATAGATTTTTGTCTAGAGCAGGTCGATTAGTTTTGGTTAATTCGGTACTATCTGCTATCCCTGCTTATTGGTTGTCTGTACATAGATTTCCTAAATGGGTTATTGAAAAGATCGATAGAATAAGACGTAATTACCTATGGAGTGTGGGTGGCGATCCTATTTGTAGGGGTTTCAAATGTTTAGTAAACTGGGAGGTGTGTTGTAAGCCAAAGAAAGATGGGGGATTGGGGATCATTAATTTAGTTAATTTTAACTCTTCCTTATTAGCCAAATGGTTAAGGAAATATAGGTGTCCTATAGTGTCGTCTACGTGGAAGATTATTGTATCTAAATTTTACTATTCAGGAGGAGAGTTCATTGTGGGATCTAGGGATAGTTGATATAATAGATTATCTTACTTTTGGAAGTCAGTATTAAAGTGCTTTGACTTTTTTAACTTAGGTTATAAGGTAATTGTTCATTCGGGTGATATGACTTACTTTTGGCATGATATGTGGATTTCTCGTTTACCACTTAAAATTGAATTCAGGGAACTCTTTAATAATTGTAATTTTAAAAATGCGTTGATTAAAGATGTTTTTAGAAGAGATTTGGATCCCCCATGGGAGTTTTCTTTTGATAATATCTTAGAAGGGGAAATGTTAAGACAATTAGCTTTACTATATGCTAAGTTATCATTATATCACATTGATGAGTATAGGGACTTTATTAGTTGGGGTATGGATAAGAGTCAAGTTTATTCGGTTAATTCTATGTATAACTTTTTAAATTTTTCGGGTATCTCATTTCGGCCTTTTAAGCTTATTTGGAAATCAAATTCTCCTCCTAAAGCTAAATTTCTAATGTGGTTAATCACTCATAAGAAACTTAATACGATTGAGCTTCTAAAGAGGAAAAATATCTTTTTTGATGTTAAGTGTTATTTTTGTAATCTTTTGAACGAGGATGTTGATCATTTATTTTTCTCATGCAATATCACCAATTTTATATTTAATATGGTTTTGAGGATATTTGTTTTTGATTGTTCTAATTCTTACAATAATTGTGTCGAATATTGGGATTCTTATAGATTTGTTTATAATGGTAGTAAAAGATACATTTTAGATTCCTTAGTCACTATCATAAGTTGGTTCATTTGGTTTGAGAGGAATCAGAGATGTTTTCATTCGAATTCTATTTCTACGGATAATTTAATTATTAAAATATTTTATTTTTGTTTGTAATGGATGTCTGATTCACATTACAAGTTATTCGGGAAATTGGGCTTTGAGAGTTTTTTAATTAAGGTCAGATTTAATTTGTATCTATTTATTAGAATCAGTAGTTTTTTCGTAATAGATATCGCATTGGTTGTTAATTTCTTTTATTAGTCATTTCATTGTATTTTTCTTATACACATATATGTATGGTAGATATATATGTATGAATATATATATATATACATATATGCATATATAATATATATATTTATATACACATATATTTCCATACATATATATGTGTGAGAAATTATTAATAGTTTGTTGAGTTTTTCGCAGATTCAGGTAGTTGATTAAGAGGAAGTACTTAGTGGATAGTTGGATGGATTGTTCATTTCAGGGTTTCAGCTTGATGGATGGTATTGTGGAGCTTAGAAGACTGCTGCTTGGATTGAAGATTTGCATTTCATTTGTGATTTATTGGGCTTATTGTTAGAAAGTTTTTTGATGTTGTACTTCATTATTTTTGCTTTTCATAGAGATTATGGGTTTTTGTATTGGAGTAGATATACTTCAATATCGGGTGGTGGCCTTGCCGGAACTCGGTATTGGAGTAGATGGGCGGTGGTTTATCCGGAGCTCATCTATCTACGATCCTTTACATCCCTAGTGCCGTGTGAGGTCTTATCTCGTATTACTATATACTATAGTCAGACTCTGTACCTTTGTTTTTTATTATATATATGTGTGCTCTCTTCTCTTCAGAAGATCACACGTTTTTGTTTAAAAAAAAAACTTTATTTTTGTTTGATTGGAAATCATATGTGTTCTAATCTTCTCCTTCATACAATATGGTATGATACAGAATACTATTTATACCGTATATAGAAGCAACACATTCAACCATATAACCAAAGAATGTATTTAAATGGCTTAAAATTTATGTTTACTCACAGAAATAAACCCTTGATGCTCTCTGTTTTCATGGTTTTCATTAACTGGTTTTCCCATCACTTAAGTATTTCATAATTAAATTGATACAACAATCAACAATAGGAAAAATGAATGTGTATACTTGTCATCTAACCATGTAATCTTTCAGAAATAGTTTAAAAAAGATTTATAAGTGAGGTGCACTCACTAATTTGTATTCCCTGTTCTAAGGTGATTTTTTCCTGGTTTTAATTGAAGACAACATTAGCTACTTACAACCTTTTTAAAAGCATATGTGCATTTATATGTCTACTGCATCATATTATATACAATCAACAATATCTTAAAAGGAAAACATGGGAAGTTTACTCACAGTTCTTGGTTTGATCTGACCTAGTTTTCATTTACTGGTTTGTCTCTTTTCATTGCCTGGTTTGTTCTTTGTTCTACCACTTCTGCCATTCTTTCCTTTATCTTTTAGTGTGTGCTAAACGAGTGTTATACCAGTGTATATATATTATAGGTGTTGCAAGTGATACTATTGTGTAGTGTATAGCTTTGATAGAGTGGAGTTTAGACTAGCTTGTTCAGTCATTTCCCTTTTGATACATCTAGCTGTTGTTTCCCATTGATTGAGAGGGAGGCTAAATAATCACTGTCAAGCATCGTGTATAGATGTTTACTTAAATGTTTTAAAAACTGAAGCTTGACTTCCAAGTATAACCTGTTTAAGCTGTTGTATGGAAGATGTGAAGGAAGTGAAGCTATGTTTCATAGCTGTGTTGATGGGATTTGAACGTAGCTGTGTATGTAAATAGGCTATGGTTATATAGCTGGTCTATATTTCAGTCTGAAACAATTTCTATGCAGCCTAGGAATGAAATACACAACAACATATAGCCATGTGATTAACTGTGTATTTGCCCGATGTAAATTACTTCAAGTTTACAAGTCATGGCAGCATGTTTATACTACACGTATTGGTACAGCTTTGTGCAGAAAAGACAACTGAAAAGAAGTGCTGCGTTGGTGATTGAAAGTGAGATGTTCAAAGGCATGTACAAACATGAAGGGTAGGTATAGTGCAGCCTATAAGCATGTGCTTGCAGTATATATACCAAGTACAAATCCATGTGCGTAGGATTTTTTTACATGCTCAACTTAGCTTCTAAGGTTTCCAGTTTGTTGTGTAGCCTATATTTACGTCCATGTCCTTAGTTGTTGCTTCGATATCACTTAGCTTCTAGGCTCCTAGTTTTAGTACGAAATAGGTAGGCTGAACATTTATTGAAATCTGAATGTGCTAAACATACTTTGCCTGCATAGGCTTTTGGGTTTGAATATGGAATGGGTAGGCTGTCTATTCATGGTCAGGCTATATTTTGTAGCTAAAATTTTATTGTTCACATGTGTACAAACATGTGCAGGGTATACTAATGTTTTAAATACTCCTTATGCTTAGTTTCTAAGCAACTTCAAACTATAAATTTTGTAAATTTATAATATTCAAATCAAATTTAATGCTATATTCTTCTCATGATGTAAATATATTCTACTAAGACATTTACATAAGTTCTAAACCATTAAAAATATAATACAAAACACTACTTACTTGCTTATACATGTATATATTCATTTGTTAAGGAACTAATATAAATATATATATACTTATAGAATTTAATAAAAAGATCATTTAATTTTCCCTAATGATTAAATCCAATTTATTTAATTATATTAATTACTTAATAAAATCAATAAATTATTATTTAACAAAATCAGTCAAAACCCGGGATGTTACACTGGCTTTCATTCTTAAACTTTTTAGTTTCTAAGAATTTTCAAATTCTTCAAAAATTTGGCTAACACCTTAAATTTTTGAAAAATTTCGCCATTACCTCCCGTTAGACTGAAATTTTGGCCTAACACCCAAATGCTATGTGAAAACCTCACAATCACAGATTAATGCAGAAAAAGCAGTAAAATAAGAGGAGACACACGAGATTTTTATAGTGGTTTTTCTCAAACCAAGCCTACGTCCGCTTTATAGTTTCTTAAATCCTAAGAAGCTATTACAATACAGTTTGCTTGCGGTTTATACACGAAATCCTCGTGTTTACAATGAAAAGAAGCGGGAAAAATGGAGATTATACACGAAATCCTCGTGTTATAATGTGGAAATTTGGCTTACTTATTGAGCAATGACCTTGCGTGAAGTAGTGATAGAAGCCGTGATCAGTGAGAACCGGAAAGATCCCTTCAAATGTCCATCTCACGGTGTATTTATAGGCATAGTGGGGCCTTGCCAGGCCCAGAAGCGGTCCGATTCGGATGGGCCACGTGGGAGGTAGAGAGGCCATCTCGGAGAAAGTGGAAGAAGTGGTCTTCAGATCGTGCGAGGACAAGTGGAAGCCGATCCGGATTAATAGGAGGCGGTTATGCTTTATGAATCAGTCAAACACATGATACAGGAGTAGGTCCAGGGGGTCGGTTCGGGTCCGATCCGAACCGAGTTGGTGTCTTCAATCCGAAGACTCTGTGTCCAATGCTTCGAAGGTGGAGCGGATCGGGTATGCTCCCTCTGATCCGATCCGTGCTGATGTGAATGCGAAGAGCAAGTGCCAAGCTGTAACGACCCGCATTCTACGCATCGGAGGATCGTAGAATATTTATTTCTTTCTCGTATGAAGTCGTATGGTCATGTAACTTTGGGAAACATCTATTAGAGTCATTTCCCATGCTTATGATTTTTGTCGAGTTTTAAATGACCATTTTGCCCCAAGTTGGTACTGTTTTGGCCATAACTTTTGATTGGAAAGGAATTTTGACCTAAAACCACTTCCATTAGATTCGTTTGATGGTTTACCTTTCCGAAGAGTGGTCATAATAGCCAAACGGACTTACCGTTTGGGAGATATGGCTGAAATAAGGTTTGGAGAGTGAAAAACTGCTTAACTGGGCCAAATTGGGTGATTAGTGAATAGGATTCGGGATTAGGGTTTTGGGGAGGCTGAAATGAGTTAGAGAATCATTCCATTTCAGTTTTCTAGCCTCCACTTACCTCCAAGAAACCTTAAAAATGGCCTCCAACCTCTAAATCATCTTTTAGTCAAGGATTAAGCTTAGCAACCTATAATCAAAGAAGATCTACACCAAATCAACATTGGAGCTGCTGTTTAGCATTGGGATTTGCATCAAATCAGAGATTTATTTCAGATCTTAGTTTATTTGTGGCTAAGGTGAGTGATTTGCATAGTTTTGCACAAATTATGGCTAATTAAGGGTAATTAGTGTTAATTAGCGAATTTAAACATGATAAAATTCGGGGAAAATGTTTACAAATTCTTAAATGATGTTTTAGACCTCTGATATGAATTTGAGTTAATTTGGTTAAGTTTTGCTAATCCTATCATTAGTTTCACCTAAACATGCTTAAGGGAAAATATGGGGTTTTGGCTATGTTTGATCCATTTTGACTTATAATATTGATGTTTTGGTGTTTGACGTCACTTCTATTTGTTGCTATGACTGTATGGTATGATTTGTGATTGTTTAGAAGTGTTAGATTGGTCGAAAACGCCGTCGAATGGCGTAAAACAAGTCGCAGGGAAGCTGTGCAGGCATCGGATCGCGAATCGCCCTATGTGCCACGACCCGGACCGGAGACCACGATCTGATGGTAAGAGGAGCTCGAACTCGAACCACGTCACGTGCTGGAGCACCCGATCGCATGCCATCTCCGATCCGACCCTATCCACTTCAGAAGCTCACGATCCGAACCGATGTGCATCCACGATCTGAAGGGGGAGTAGCATCACGACCGAAGGGAAGCGCCACGAGCTATGGAGCACGACCCGAACCAGTGGGAGTGCCTCGACCCGATCCGACCTGATGAAGGTGGAGCACGATCCGAACCGGTGAGGAAGCACGGTCACGAACTGAAGGGCGCCAGGGAACCACGAACTGAAGGGTACCACGATCCATTGAAAGACGATAAAGGCCGAACCGATCCGGTGATGACCAACAACCCGAGATGCAAAGGTAGTCCAAATGGAAGTTAGAGCTCAGGATCCAATGGGGAACCAATGAGTTCACTTCATGGTTGGGCTTTGCTGCGGGACGTGTGCTAAGGAGTTGTCGACGTTCATAACTTCGATTCACCACTGAGAATGGATGATGGGCTACTTATCAGTGCAGTAGAGTCATTACGACTCGAGGGGCAAGGTGATGGTAGCAAGACTACGTTATCAGTGCAGTAGAGTCATTACGACTCGAGGGGCAAAGTGATGTGTAGTAAGACTACGAGCCAGTGCAGTGGGGTCATTGTGACTCCATGGGGCAGAGTGGACATAGTAAGGATTAGTAAGGCTATGAGCCAGTGCAGTGGGGTCCTTGTGACTCCATGGGGCAAAGTGGACATAGCGAAGGATTTGTGGCTACGTTATCAGTGCAGTGAAGCCATTTATGACTTCATGGGGAAAAGTGATCGTAGCAAGGTATGTTGGGTGATCGAAGTGGTGAATATCGTATGCTTTACGCACTGAGTGAGAGATGTGAGGATGGATGCTATGTTTGATTGTTTGCCATCACTATGACATGCACACCCCCACCTCCGTATCTTTACACCATTTGATATGGCACCTTAGAGTGTTGTACAGTATGTAGTGCTAACTCTTTGGTTGCAGGTCCAGGTTCAAGTATGTTTCTAGTCTACCTGTTATTGTTCACTTTAGATGCTTATCGCTCATACCAGGCTTTATGTCTGACCCCGAGTTTTATGTCTCCTCTTATTACTCTGGGTGCTCACACGAGCAGACTAGAGACGGGTTAGCTGGTGATGCGTGAGTAGCTGATTCGGAGGCGGGCAGGAGGCTTCCACGAATGATATATAGATATTCTCCCTGTGTCGTTGGTGGTCGCTACTTGGGCATTAGTAGTGTACCTCCTTTATCTTGCTTTTGCTTTGAGACAGTTTGAAAAGTTGTAATAATGTTTAACTTTGGATCATAAGCTGTACTTACATTTTCCGCTGCTATGTTAGTTGTTTCAGCTTATGCACTGTCTCACCTGTTTTATGTCAATTATGTTATTATTATATTTTATCCTATGCACTGTGAGACATTCTACAGGTTCTTTGTTAGCTCATTTCCTTCTTCCCTTTTTCCTTCTGACGACCCGTTCCGTGCTAACTGGACATGTGTACAGCGCACTTTTGGAGTAAATGTCGGTTGGTGCGGGGCGGGCCATCACACTTGGTATCAGAGCTCTAGGTTTCGTAGTTAACTTAGGGAAAGACACTAGGGAGAGATAGTACGTATATGAGAACGTGTATTTGTGATTACTTTGGTTTTCAAAAGCTATATATGTATATACTATTAGTAGTGTAAGAATGAAGTCGCACTGCACTTGCACCACTATGGGGTCGTTAATCGTTTCCCTTTTTCAGATTGACGATGAGTCGAGACACGAGGGGTGCTGGTAGAGGGACCAACCATGGGAATGCCGCCGACATGAGGGCGATGTTTACTAACCTCATGAGAGACATGCTTAGAGAAGTGCAGGGGGCAGTTCCCAATTCCGGAGTTGGTATTGGTCCAGTAATGCAGGTGCCTAGGGTCGATTTCGCCAAGTTGTGCAAAGATTACACTAACCTTGGTCGGAAGTCGTTCCACGGCACGGAGTCGGCCACAGATGCTCAAGACTGGATGGATGGCTGCGACCGTATCTTCGAGAGATTGAGTTCCGTATTGATTTAGTGAAAGACGCCAGACCTATAGTGATGCCACTTCGTCGTATGGCACCAAGGGAGCAGCGAGAGCTCGGGGTGCAAGTTAGCAATCTTTTGAAAAAGGGACTTATTAGAAGGAGTGTCTCCGAGTGGGGAGCACCAGTTGTGTTTTCCACTAAGGCAGATGGTTCCCTTCGTTTGTGTGTGGACTATCGCGAGTTGAATAAGGTAACGAGGAAGAATAAGTATCCTCTACCGCGGATAGATGATTTGTTTGATCGGCTGGAAGGAGCAAGAGTGTTCTCCCAGTTGGACCTCGCGACAGGATTTCATCAGCTTCGAGTAGCAGATGAGAGTGTTCCGAAAATGGCATTTAGGACGCCGTCTGGATTTTTTGAGTGGTTGGTCATGCCATTTGGGTTGACCAATGCACCAGCCTACTTTGTGGATCTTATGAATCGAGTATTCAGAGATCAGTTGAATAAGTTTGTTCTTGTGTTCGTGGATGATATCCTTGTTTACTCAAGGACAGAGGAGGAACACAAGGGACACTTGAAGATAGTGATGGAGGTGTTGAGGATACACCAATTGAAAGCGAAATTCTCTAAGTGTCACTTTTGGAGAAGGGAAGTGAGATTCTTGGGTCATGTTGTTTCAGAGAGTGGTATTGCCGTGGACCCTGCGAAGGTGGCTACGGTACAGGATTGGCCTACGCCCAAGAATGCAACAGAAGTAAGAAGTTTCTTGGGGTTAACTGGATATTATCGTAAGTTTATCCAGGACTTCTCCAAGATAGCAGCACCGTTGACTCAATTGACTAAGAAGAATCAGTCCTTCGTCTGGGACGGAGTGTGTGAGGATGCCTTCAAGAGTCTAAAGGAAAAGTTGACGCGTGCGCCAGTGTTAGTCATTCCTAAAGGGAATGAAGAGATGACGATATACACGGATGCTTGTGGTACCGGGTTAGGTGCTGTATTGATGCAAGGAGGTAGGGTTGTAGCTTATGCTAGTCGACAGCTAAAGCCGCATGAGAAGAAGTATCCTACCCATGATTTGGAATAAGCAGCGATCGTGTTTGTGCTAAAGATGTGGAGACACTATCTCTTGGGAGAAAGATTTGAGTTGTTTACCGATCATAAATCGTTAAAGTATCTCTTCTCCCAGAAAGATCTGAATCTCCGTCAGCAGAGATGGTTAGAGTTCTTGGCTTCATATGATTTTGATATCGCATACACACCTGGGAAAGGTAATGCGGTAGCCGATGCCTTGAGTAGGAGACATGCCAGTTTAGGGGCAATGTTTCTTGAATGGAAGCAACTGGAGTATATCGCGGGGTTTGATTTCAGGCCAAAGTGCGAATTGGATCCAGTCATGCTAGCTAGTTTAGCGATCAGACCCACTTTGATAGAACGGATTGGTTCCAGCCAGAAGGATGATCCTAATCTATTGGAAATCATCTCCAAGTTAGAGATGGACATCGACGGTGAGGAGATGAGTGTGTATGGGCTTGATCGAGATGGATGGCTTCGAAAGAATGGAAGACTAGTTGTACCCAACGTAAATGGTTTGAGAGATGAAGTGCTTAGAGAATGTCATCACTCAAAACTGACTATACACCCCGGTGGTAATAAGATGTATCGAGACATGAAGCAGACTTACTAATGGGAAGAGATGAAAAGAGACGTTGGGAAGTTTATATCCAAATGCATGAATTGCCAGCTAGTTAAAGCCGAGCAAAAGAAGCCTAGTGGGTTGTTGCAACCATTAGAAATTCCCGAGTGGAAATGGGAGCAAGTCTCGATGGATTTCATCGATGGTTTACCAAGGACTAGATCGGGATATGATAGCATTTGGGTAATTGTGGATCGATTGACTAAGAGCGCAAGATTTATACCAGTCAAATCGACCAGAACGGCAACCAAGTTGGCAGAATTGTATATGAAGTGGGTAGTGAGATTTCATGGAATACCTAAAAGCATTGTGAGTGACCGAGACCCGTTGTTCACTAGTGGGTTTTGGAAGAGCTTACAAGAGGCTCTAGGGTCAGGATTACATCTCAGTATCGCATATCATCCTCAAACCGACGATCAGACGGAGAGGGTGAATCGTATATTGGAAGATCTCTTGAGAGCTTGTATATTGGATTTTGATGGATCATGGGATGACCATTTGCATCTGGTAGAGTTTGCATATAATAATAGCTACCAATCCAGTATCCGTATGGCTCCATATGAAGCTTTGTACGAAAGACCGTGCAACTCACCATCATGTTGGATAGAGACTGGCGAGAAGTTTATGCTTGGACCAGATGTGGTGAGGGAAACTTCAGATAAGATCAAGAACATTCAGCAACGAATGAAAGCTGCCCAAGATAGGCAGAAGAGTTATGCTGATAAGAGGAGAAGAGACTTAAAATTCTCCGTTGGTGACTTGGTGTTTGTCAAGATTTCGCCGTTAAAAAGCATGATACGATTTGGCAGGAGAGGCAAGTTAGCACCAAGATTTGTTGGCCCATTCCTTGTTCTTGAACTAGTCGGGAATTTGGCGTATAGAGTTGGCTTACCAGAGAAGATGGTGGGAGTTCATAGTGTGTTTCATGTTTCCCAACTAAGAAGTTCGTTCATGACTCAGATATGACTATTTCACCTGATCAGTTAGAGGACTTCGAAGTAGAACCCGAGGCGGTTGGGAACCGCAAGCCGATTCGTATTGTAGGGCACGATACGAAGCAACTTCGAAGGAAGGCGGTGAAGCTAGTCAAGGTTCAGTGGGGCGAGAACGAGAATGATTGTACTTGGGAGACAGAGGAGAGCATTAGGAAGGCGTATCCAGAACTCTTTGCCTGGTAAGATTTACTTTACGATTTAGTTATTCCGCATGCTAGGATAGACTTATTTTACTTGTTTTGCATGTTTGATGGTTGTTTTATGATTGATAGACATGCGGGACCCTTTTGTGTGGTTTGGTTAGGGAATTTCGGGGGCGAAATTTCTTAAGGGGGGAGAGTGTAACGACCCGCATTCTACGCATCGGAGGATCGTAGAATATTTATTTCTTTCTCATATGAAGTCGTATGGTCATGTAACTTTGGGAAACATCTATTAGAGTCATTTCCCATGTTTATGATTTTTGTCGATTTTTAAAGGACCATTATGCCCCTAATTGGTACTGTTTTGGCCATAACTTTTGATTGGAAAGGAATTTTGACCTGAAACCGCTTCCATTAGATTCATTTGATGGTTTACCTTTCCGTAGAGTGGTCATAATAGCCAAACGGACTTACCGTTTGAGAGATATGGCTGAAATAAGGTTTGGAGGGTGAAAAACTGCTTAACCGGGCCAAATAGGGTGATTAGTGAATAAGTTTCGGGATTAGGGTTATGTGGAGGTTGAAATGAGTTAGAGAATCATTCCATTTCAGTTTTCTAGCCTCCACTTACCTCCAAGAAACCCTAAAAATGGCCTCCAACCTCTAAATCACCTTCAAATCATCTTTTGGTCAAGGATTAAGCTTAGCAACCTCTAATCAAAGAAGATCTACACCAAATCAACATTGGAGCTGCTGTTTAGCACTGGGATTTTCATCAAATCAGAGATTTATTTCAGATCTTAGTTTATTTGTGGCTAAGGTGAGTGATTTGCATAGTTTTGCACTAATTATGGCTAATTAAGGGTAATTAGTGTTAATTAGCGAATTTAAACATGATAAAATTCGGGGAAAATGTTTACAAATTCTTAAATGATGTTTTAGACCTCTGATATGAATTTGGGTTAATTTGGTTAAGTTTTGTTAATCCTATCATTAGTTTCACCTAAACATGCTTAAGGGAAAATATGAGGTTTTGGCTATGTTTGATCCATTTTGACTTATCATATTGATGTTTTGGTGTTTGAGGTCACTTCTATTTGTTGCTATGACTGTATGGTATGCTTTGTGATTGTTTAGAAGTGTTAGATTGGTCGAAAACGCCGTCGAATGGCGTAAAACAAGTTGCAGGGAAGCTGTGCAGGGACCGGATCGCGGATCGCCCTATGTGCCTCGACCCGGACCGGAGACCACGATCCGATGGTGGGAGGAGATCGAACTCGAACCACGTCACGTGCTGGAGCACCCGATCGCATGCCATCTCCGATCCGACCCGATCCACTTCAGAAGCTCATGATCCGAACCGATGTGCATCCACGATCTGAAGGGGGAGTAGCATCACGACCGAAGGGAAGCGCCACGAGCTATGGAGCACGACCCGAACCAGTGGGAGTGCCTCGACCCGATCTGACCTGACGAAGGTGGAGAACGATCCGAACCGGTGAGGAAGCACGGTCACGAACTGAAGGACACCAGGGAACCACGAACTGAAGGGTACCACGATCCATTGAAAGATGATAAAGGCCGAACCGATCCGGTGATGACCAATAACCCGAGATGCAAAGGTAGTCCAAATGGAAGTTAGAGCTCAGGATCCAATGGGGAACCAATGAGTTCACTTCATGGTTGGGCTTTGCTGCGGGACGTGTGCTAAGGAGTTGTCGACGTTCATAACTTCGATTCACCACTGAGAATGGATAATGGGCTACTTATCAGTGCAGTAGAGTCATTACGACTCGAGGGGCAAGGTGATGGTAGCAAGACTACATTATCAGTGCAGTAGAGTCATTACGACTCGAGGGGCAAAGTGATGCGTAGTAAGACTATGAGCCAGTGCAGTGGGGTCATTGTGACTCCACGAGGCAGAGTGGACATAGTAAGGATTAGTAAGGCTATGAGCCAGTGCAGTGGGGTCCTTGTGACTCCATGAGGAAAAGTGGACATAGCGAAGGATTTGTGGCTACGTTATCAGTGCAGTGAAGCCATTTATGACTTCATGGGGCAAATTGATCGTAGCAAGGTATGTTGGGTGATCGAAGTGGTGAATATCGTATGCTTTACGCACTGAGTGAGTGATGTGAGGATGGATGCTATGTTTGATTGTTTGCCATCACTATGACATGCACACCCCCACCTCCGTATCTTTACACCATTTGATATGACACCTTAGAGTGTTTTACAGTATGTAGTGCTAACTCTTTGGTTGCAGGTCCAAGTTCAGGTATGTTTCTAGTCTACCTGTTATTGTTCATTTTAGATGCTTATCGCTCATACCAGGCTTTATGTCTGACCCAGAGTTTTATGTCTCCTCTTATTACTCTGGGTGCTCACACGAGCAGACTAGAGACAGGTTAGCTGGTGATGCGCGAGTAGCTGATTCGGAGGCGGGCAGGAGGCTTCCACGTATGATATATAGATATTCTCCCTGTGTCGTTGGTGGTCGCTACTTGGGCATTAGTTGTGTACCTCCTTTATCTTGCTTTTGCTTTGAGACAGTTTAAAAAGTTGTAATAATGTTTAACTTTGGATCATAAGCTGTACTTACATTTTCCGCTGCTATGTTAGTTGTTTCAGCTTATGCACTGTCTCACCTGTTTTATGTCAAGTATGTTATTATTATATTTTATCCTATGCGCAGTGAGACATTCTGCAGGTTCTTTGTTAGCTCATTTCCTTCTTCCCTTTTTCCTTCTGACGACCTGTTCCGTGCTAACTGGACATGTATACAACGCACTTTTGGAGTAAATGTCGGTTGGTGCGGGGCGGGACATCACAAAAGCTGTCCATCTCAAGGCAGCGTCCGATCCGAACAGACTTGTCCGATCCGATCCGAGGATCCATTCACTGCTAAATTCCAGGTTTTCGGTTTTGCATGCACTCACGGAAACTTGCATAACTTTCAAACCATAAATCCGTTTTAGCCAAACGAAAGCTCGATCCGAAGCTGATTCAGAGAGCTACAAGATTTACAAAGCTAAGCTTTGTAATTGCTGTTTTCGGGCCCAAAAGAGGTCGTTTGATAGGAGTTTCGGGCCAATCTTTGTTTGTGATGCGACTTCAACCAAATCGCTTCATGTCTTTTGATGATGTTCCCAATACTTGAGTGTATTGTTTACCAGAGATTCTATGTGTGACTGCTTTGACTAAAAAGTGGGTCAACATTTTGCCCCCCAGAACATATCTTGCTGGTTGAAGGAAGATGTGTTCTGGATAATCCAAGAAATCCAAGGCTACGCTGGGCCTGCCAGTTGCAAGTATAGTCCATACCTGCAAAGAAAAGAAAGCAAATAGGTATGTCAAAACCTGACAAGACTGATTACACTTTCGATCATAAACTATGCTTGGGTGTTTGTTTGAGCATAAACCATACTCAAGAGACGTTCAAATCATCCTTCCAAAACCTGACGAGGGACCTAACCTTCCGGGTATAAGCCATAGCAGGAAGTTCAAACTGAGCATAAACCATACTCGAGTTTTATTGAGTTCCTTTGCCAGATCCTGACAAAACAATTAGCCATTCCAAAGTATAATCCATACTTAAGAACCCTAGTGAGTACAATCCATACTCATGTCGGGATAGAACTATACTTGCCAAAACCTGATAAGACAATCTGTCCCTAGGCATAATCCATGCCTAGGGGTCCGAGATAAGTATAAGCAATACTTTAATTGAAATTGAGAATCCTGCCACAACCTGACAAGACACTTAAATCACCAAACATAATCCATGTTCGGAAAGTCCTTCCTTATTCAATTCAAAGTACAAAACCAAAGCAAATCCTGATTGGTTTGTCATCGAGTCTAGAGCACGCGTTGGATCTAAATCCTAACCTTGAACGTGTGTCTCCGATTTAGCCAATCGGAAAACCTAAAAAAGCAAAGAAACATATCTTAAATCCTAAGAAATGCAGGAAATCCAGGCTGATCTCATCCAGATCAGTTGATGATGATCCCACGGGAGCTCGATCCAGGGTCATTCCCTCTCCGGGGAGAAGGTGGTGGCAGCGCAGGTGCAGGCGCTGTAGGTTGTTTCACATACTCGGGTAGCTCTCCACGTCTAACCTGTTCCTCAATCAAGTCTCGCAAATGCCTACAGTCATTTGTGTCATGACCGTCCATATCATGAAATATGCAGTATTTTCCAGAATCGCATTCTCTTAATGATGGCTCCCTCCTGGGAGGATTTGGATAGGAGACGTCACCGTTTGTGTTTATGTAGATATCAGTCAAGGTCGAATTGAGTTCGGTGTACTTTTCGTATCTGGGCCCTCTCCGGGGCTGAGTGTTGCGGTCATTCTTGACGGCAGCTTTTCCTTTGTCTTTACCTAAATCAGACGGTTCTTCGTCTTTGAGCACGTAGGGCTGAGCGTTCGGTCGGTTCGGTTGGTTTGGACGTAAAAAATCTCAAACCAAATTAAAACCGAACCGAACCGAACCAAATTAAGTTCGATTAATTCGGTCGGTAACCGATTTAACCGAACATGAAGGATTTACTATAATTTTAATGATGCATTCACTCAAAGTAAACCATAAATTGATGTTTGGAGAAAGTTTATATAATAAATTTTATGTTTATGATAAGACTTGATCTATTTGCAACAAATATCTTTGTATTATATAGCTAAACTAATTATTTTAAGTATAACAATACCATAAAATTAGATAAAAAATTACAAGTTCAGTTAATTCGGTTAAACTGATAAACAAAAAATATATATTTTACAAACCGAATTCAAACCGATTTAGTTTTGACACTGAACCGACCGAAATGAACTAGTTTGGTCGGTTAATTCGGTTTGAACCAAATATTGCTCACCCCTATGAGCATGTTAACATCGAGAATTTTCTTTTCAAACATTGCATCTTCTTCACGCAGAAACCTATCTGATTCAAGGTAGAATTCGCTGAGATTCCTTGGTGGGTCTCGGTATAAGGATTTTTTGAATTCCGAGTTGTCCAGAACGCCGGATACTGTCGCCATCAATACTATAGATGGCTCAGGTCGATCAACGGATGCTGCTGCAACATTGAAACATTCCAAAAATGAGCGCATAGTTTCTCTGGGCCTCTGCTTGATTGTAGTTAGTGACATTACATTCTTGGGTCGAGCGATGTGGACCCGAAATTGTTCGAAGTGAGCGACTAATATGTTCCAACTGTTGATCGGTTCAGATTCCAGTTGCCGAATCCACATAGCAGCAATATCAGTCAAGAAGAGAGGGAAGCATTTTGCCATGACGTTCTCCGACGCCGATTGAACTTCCATGTGTCGTTTGTAGCACATGAGATGCACGGTAGGATCTGTCCTGCGTTGTATGGTTCCAGAACTGGAAGTTTGAAATCCGGTGGGTTGCGGGAATTCCTGATTTCCTGGGTGAATGGATTGTGATTGACATCATCCATGTCACTCTGATAAGTGTAGCCTCGAGAGAGGCATTCAATGAGATTGGCGAGCGGAACGCCTTCAAAGATAGGTTGCAAGCTGCCGGAGGTTAGAGCTGGTGGCCACAGTGTTGAATCCAGAAGAGTTCGGAAAAGTACGGGGAGCTTGGAAGGCCATTCGGTTCGGTTCGGAGGTGCCCCATGCTATGGGTCGTGGAGGCCGAACCGGTTCGGTTCGTGATGCCCGTCTGAACCGATGCTTGGTTTCCATTCTGAGTTGCTTCGTGCTACTACACTCGTATGGGTTCTATCCGAACCGGAGCAGAGATTGGTCGTGCTCAACCTGAGTTTCCCAAATTAAGGGGTTGCCCCCGAGCTCAAGTGGTGCAGCGGGTCGAGTGAAGGATGATCCGACCCGGTTGGCGCGAGCTGATGTATCTCGAGCAGCTGCTGAATTTGGGTCTCCTTCGGCTCGGATCGGGTCCGATCCGATCCGAATCGCTGCTCATTCTGGTGCTGATTCCATGCCATTTCCAATGAGTTGAGCGTTGTTGCTCGGGCTTCCTTCCATCCGAGCGAAGAATTGGTCGATCATCTCCTGTTATTTGCGGAGGAGATCATCTTGCCTTTCCATTTGAGTTCTCAATTCAGTGAGAACGCCATCCATTTCATCTCTAGTCAGGTATGCTGACAAATTTCCATGAGAGGAAGCCTCCAGGCTTGCCTCGTTCCCTGCGCCTTCAGTGCCAATGTCCTCAGCACGAGAGAAGGTTCCGTCTTTCTTTCGTTTGACCATTGATCCAATAGCCAAATAATCCAAGCAGAAGTTGAAGTTGTCGTGTGCCCCCTTCCTGGCATGCCAAAATGTTACACCGAAATTTGGGCCTAACACCCAAATGCTATGTGAAAACCTCACAATCACAGATTAATGCAGAAAAAGCAGTAAAATAAGAGGAGACACACGAGATTTTTATAGTGGTTCGGCTCAAACCAAGCCTATATCCACTTTATAGTTTCTTAAATCCTAAGAAGCTATTACAATACAGTTTGCTTGCGGTTTATACACGAAATCCTCGTGTTTACAATGAAAAGAACTGAGAAAAATGGAGATTATACACGAAATCCTCGTGTTATAATGTGGAAATTTGGCTTCCTTATTGAGCAATGACCTTGCGTGAAGTAGTGGTAGAAGCCATGATCAGTGAGAACTAGAAAGATCCCTTTAAATGTCAATCTCACGGTGTATTTATAGGCGTAGAGGGGCCTTGCCAGGCCCATAAGCGGTCCGGTTCGGATGGGCCACGTGGAGGTTAGAGAGGCCATCTCAGAGAAAGTGGAAGAAGTGGTCTTCAGATCATGCAAGGACAGGTGGAAGCAAATCCGGATTAATAGGAGGCGGTTATGCTTTATGAATCAGTCAAACAAACGATACAGGAGCAGGTCCAGGGGGTCGGTTGGTCCGATCCGAACCGAGTCGGTGTCTTCAATCCGAAGACTCCGTGTCGAATGCTTCGAAGGTGGAGCGGATCGGGTATGCTCCCTTCGATCCGATTCGTGCTGATGTGAATGCGAAGAGCAAGTGCCAAGCTGTCCATCTCAAGGAAGCGTCCGATCCGAACAGACTTGTCCGATCTGATCCGAGGATCTATTCAATGCTAAATTCCAGGTTTCCGGTTCTGCATGCGTTCACGGAAATGAGCATAACTTTCAAACCGTAAGTCCGTTTTAGCCAAACGAAAGCTCGATTCGAAGCTGAATTAGAGAGCTATAAGAGTTATGGAACTTAGCTCTATAATTGCTGTTTTCGGGCCCAAAAAAGGTCATTTGATAGGAGTTTCGGGCCAATCTTTGTTTGTGATGCGACTTCAAACAAATCGCTTCATGTCTTTCGATGATGTTTCCAATACCGAGTGTATTGTTTACCAGAGATTCTATGTGTGACTGCTTTGACTAAAAAGCGGGTCAACACTCCTTTGTACGGGGAGACCTTTAAAACCGCAACTTGCCCCACAGGCCCCTCACCAATCCAAAAGAAAAAGAAAAAGCCAAGTGGCTCATAAAGTCATCAAAACCCACAAAAATTGTCAACATGTACCTATTTGTCGGGCTTACAATTTTATTCCTCTTCTTAGCTTCCATGCTATGACCTATTCACACATATATGTACATGTATGCAATTTCAATCAAATTTCAGTTCAGTTTCATATTCGATCCGATTTGGCTATAGTTGGCTTACATTCACATATTGGTTAAATTAATTATCATTCCAATATTTTTATTAGTTAAACTAATAATCAAACATCACAACCAGCAATCAATTAGTTGTTTAGCTTTTCAAACACATAACTTTAATACATAGTCAAAAATCATATTTTTAGTGCCAAATCACAACAATAAATTCTAACTATGTTTTGGTTCTCACACTAGTCAATTGGAAATATATAGACATTCCACTTTCGAAACTCGAACATAAATGTTGATGAAGACATGCCATCATCAGAATCATCTCCGAGCGACTAGAGTGTGATTCTATATCTATCCAATATATTTGAGACTTTGAATATACGTTCATGACGCGTATATGCAAAATTTGTTTATACTCGATTGTCCAAATAAATATCAAATAAAATATTATACTCAAATACGTATAATAAGGTTTAAATTTTCAAAACAAAATTTGTTTTCATTTTTATTTTAAAAATAACACTCTTCAAACTCGTTCTAGGATACTACTGATCCTATCTCTAATGAGTCATTCTTATTGGATATTACTAATCCAATCTCTGATGAATTCTTTCGTTCGGTTCTAATGTGTCTCGTTCTCGAGCTCTGTGAACCAAAGCTCCGATACCAAAATGAAACGACCTAAACTCGCCCTTTCGGGAATCCCGGATTGAGTTGAGAACACAACAAATCAGAACACAAACAATAGAACATTTCATTGCTATTACAATAATTTACATCAGAGTACAAGAATATTACAGAGTATGAATGAATACTATACATCAGAAAAATATCAGAGATTAAGATTACATTAGCAGATGAAAATTAATACATAACACAACTCAAATAAATACACGAATACAAAGCTTTCCGAATATAGCTTCAGTTGTAAATCCAAGATCATGGGAAAAAAAATATCCGCAAAAACCAAAACTACTAGCTGCCCGTGTAGAAAATAGGGGCACCCAGAGTTTAGGTAGAAACAATAAACTCCAGGTCAGTCATGGGACCGGTGTGAGAACTAAAACAGTTATTTTAAACTTTACTTTAAAAATAAAGTAAATCAAGGGATCATGTCGTATAACACGGAATGAGTTTTCTCCCAAGAATACTAGTGCATAAAACAAACAGCACAATGCTTTTTGGAAAAATGAAGTTACTATAAGACTCAGGTCCCATCACACAATGCAACGCAAGCCGGAGGATAAAGTTTTGCCTTATAATAGACAAACATGCTTGGTACATTTCAAACCAAATCAATTTGATATTACTATAAGTGCATAGTGTACTGAACATCTTCAAATATAAATATATCAATCATAGATGGCATAGTACCCCATGGAACTATGTCGCCATATAAGTTTACAACTAAAACCAAAAAGTCACATACTGGAAATTGGATTTTCGTCATTAGTCAAGGCTAGCGATGGTTCCTTCCGATTCGAGACACTCTAGCAGATGCCTCATGATCTCCCGCGGTAGACCCTTGGTTCCTTCAGGGTCGGTCCACACTTACGTTAGTGGATTAGTTATTCCTGAACATACGTTTCCCGGTCCTATAGGACCTATCCATCGGCTCTTTAGTAACCGATATATCCGAGGCCTCTCGCATTCCATCATCCACATAGGTAAAAATAAATAAATGTCTGGGATCCATACGATGACACCACCCATAGCTAGAAAGAAGCGTCATGTTCTCCCTACATCCCTGATCCCGTTTTAGACTCATACCAGGGTGTAAGGCTCGCGAATTAACACTATACACAAAGCTATGCTATTTAAAGCCATGCCTTGATCATCAACGACAAGACTTTGCATTTTAACAAAAGCCTTGATCATCTGCATCTCAGCATACTACGCTGACAATTCGCGCCATGCGACTGATGTCTATCGATATATAACCTCTAAGCTCGTACGTCTCAGAGAAGGGAGTTAAGCAAGAGAATAAATTCTCCGCCACCAAACAGATATATATTTAATACAGATCAATCAACACAGAATAAATCCAATGTCAGACACACATCCATTTACTAGTTCGTTTTGGGTCTGAACGAAACCGGAGGCACCTTGTTCCTCGTCCCATATGTCTAATACAGGAGAGAGGTCCTCGCATATCCGGTCGATCTCCAAGTACGTCAGGACGATCACCACTTATTACCTTGTCTTGGGTGTACAGCCCAATCAGGACATCAGTAATCATCCAAACGATGTGAATACCTCCGGTCTTCAACCACCGTCTTCATCGTCGACTTATCGTCTAATCATTTATTCAAAAGGGTATAAACCCGGCCTTTCTGAATAACCCGCATATATTAAAAACAAGTGCTACACAAACACAACATACGCCACATTCCAATTCAGAATATTCTTTTATTCAAATATTCACATCATTAGCGAAAGGTTCCCATTAATTTTATCAAAGATAAATTCTTTAAATTTATTCTTTAATCTTCCTTTGGATATCAATTCAAACCAAATTAAGGTTTATCCAAGCTAGTCGGGATTAGCGCACCTTACTAAAGTAATCATTTGTGTTATTTCCCAATCCCAACCTATTCATCCCATGGAGCAGAACTGGTAATACTCCATATCTAACACCACGGAGTTGTTGGTAAATTTAATTACCATTTCACGTTCAAATCTAATTAAAGATTTAGTTATCGCTTAGAGCAAAACTGGGGGTACTCCATTCTCAATCTTTCCCCAAATTTGATAATTTAAATTATCAATTCACATTTCAATTTAATTAAAGATTCATTAAAACTTCACTTAGTTTTAATCTTCCCAAAAATCATTATTACTGATTATTTAACTTTGGGAAATCAAACATGCCACATCGACAATCTATACCGTACCATTGATTTCTACCGATATATAACCTCTAAGCTCGTACGTCTTAGAGAAGAGTGTTAAGCAAGAGAATAAATTCTTCACCATCAAACAGATATATATTTAGTAGAGATCAACAATACAGTTTGAAATACAATGTTAGACATGTAATCCTGTCTTTAACTGGGTTAAGGAACCCATGTCATTTAAAACACAATTCACGATAAACCCAAAATCACATTCCATTATTTATGGAATCTTCACGGAAAACAAATCATTATATAATCGATACCAATTTCCGTATCCGACTAATAATATAAATGGAATAACGACGAAGCCTTTTAAATTCCGTATATATTAACAGTCCTTCCTCCATAGAAGCTCATTTCGATTATTACCAAATCGAATTCCATTCCATTCCAATTTATTTTGTTAAATTGGAAAACTTTACTTTGGAAAACTCCATTAATCATAATAAAATGATTTATATATTCCAAAATCACATTTCACTGTTAATCGGGTTAAAGAACGAATGTCTTTAAAAACACAGTTCACAATAAACCCAATTCAAATTCCATTTTATTCCAATTACTTATTATAACTGGAAACTCTAATAATCTTAATTAAAAGATTTATTCTTTTTACACGGGGTTTAAGAATAGTGTTACCGAAGAAACCATTCACGACAAACCCAAAATCCAGTTCTTTTTTTCAATTCCAATTAAATACTAACTAATTGGATATCTTCACTAAATCTTAATTAAAAGATTTATTCTTTTCTGAACTGGGTTTAAGAATAGTGTTATTTAAGACACCGTTCACGACAAACCCAAAATCCAATTTGATATTAAATATAAGGCTCTGAATAGAAATTATATCGGCTTATATTCAATATCAAATTCTGAAACTAACGGATATTGTATTGAGAGTAACGATATCTGTATCTTTCAAATTCCCATAACAATATTCGTATAACCACGGAATCCAATATCAAAATATCCCGAAGATTATTTCCATTCCAATTCATATAATGGAAATTCCTGGTTAGATTAAAACCATTCTCAAATCCAATTTATTTTATTTAAAAATTATTGGGTTTCAAATCTAGTTAATAACTAGTTCATTTTGATAAAAATATATTTTCATCTTTACAAACACGGAATTTTTCATCCTATTTTTTACCAAATCATTTATTATGATTTTACACAAATTATTAATATCTTTAATAATTTTATTAAGGCCCTTTCTATCAATTTCCATAAACGGTCATCGAACTGCACTTACAGCGACCTTTTCCAAATTTGATTTGGACATAATTCCAAATCCAACCATTAGATTTCAAATCTCTTATATTCATTGAAAAGCTCTTTTCAAATGTCAATTCGAAGTCAATGGTCGAAATTCTCGAACGGTCGCGGCGTGGCGCGTTCTATTCAGGCCATTAAATATATATAATATATATTATATATATATATTTCGTCGATTTCCATTTAAAACGTATTTTATAAATCGTTTATAAATTCGTTTTAAAACGATTCCCACTTTCATTTCAATTTTAAATCAAAATTGAATACTATTTATCATTATAATATTTAAACGATAATATTCTCAAAATATCAGATTTTGAAATAATTTCTTTTCGGTATTCATTATAAAAATGAATAAAATCGATATAAATATCGTTCGTGTTAAAATGGCATAAATCTAATCAACACGGCTTCACACATTTCAATATTTTCGTGTCCATCCCAAATCGGACATCAAAATCATATTTTTATCCTTTACAGTATATTATTCCAAAATATTCGTTATTTTAAAATATTCGCTATTTCTGAATCGGAATCTGACACAGTTAATTACCATATAATGTTATTTATATGGATTTCATACAACACATGTATACAACAACAATTATACACAGTCAACCATCATCCAGAGTGCATTACACAACTGCATAAGCATTAAATATAAATAATTAACGCTTAAAACAGTCTGTCAACCAATCGATTGACATACAGTTAATTATTGGGACTAGTGTATGTCAAATATCATCCCAATACCCGTGTGGGGTTTTAACCATCAAATAATAATTAATATTTGTGCATGTGGGCGATGTGTAAAAATTATCGCCCCAGTCGATATCACAAAAATAGGCGAGCATAAACAAATCATCCGACTTGTAAATGGATGTGTAAACTAATTTGTAACTATTTAAATATTATTTTATTTATCGCAGTTATAAGCTAAAAATAATATTTTCAACTAACTAAATTTTTCTAACACTTTTTAGAAAATTTCGGTAGCATAACGACACAAACTAGAACCGGAATAAGGTCTGGCCTTATCCCTCGCCTAGTACTGGCTCACGCCATACACAAACCAATTTCAATCCAATTCACATCCAAATCAAATTCAAACAAATAAATCAATTTTCACAACCATAATCAAATCACGTAGAACATCCAAATAAATAAATACTCAACTACCCCCAATGCCATTTACAGTGCCATAAGTGGCTATTTGCGGAGTATGAAATCCGCGTGTCGGTAATATCCATACATCGCTTTCAACTTATGTGATTATGCGAATTCGAGTGTTAAAATCCATATAATTCAAATCAAACAATATGGTTTGTACAATATAAATAGTCGGGGGCTTCTAAGCCCTGTCTACAACCTAAAGTATTTTTAACTGTAAAATAAATCAAGTGAGAAGGAGTTCTCACATTTGGTTTCCACTCCATCATTCTTTAACTGAACGGTTTGGATTTGAATTTGTTTCCAGTGCGTAGTGTACTTCACAGTGGTTCCAGTGCAATCTGCTTCACGCAGTTTATATTAAAAATCACATTTTTAATAATGCTTCATATATTTAAAAATCACATTTTTAATACAGTGCTACATATATAAATAATTAGATTTTTATTCATTGTTATATATATTAAAAAAATTCATTTTTAAACCGCTTTACATATATTAAAAATCCTATTTTTATTTTATGCTAATATATATAAAAATCACTTTTTTATTCAGTTATTATATGTATATTAAAATTTTATTTTTATATCGCTATTACATATATAAAAATCATATTTTTATAACGATGTTTACATTATAAAAATCATATTTTTATTTCACTATTATATATAGATATAAAGCATATTTTTATAACGATGTTTACATTATAAAAATCATATTTTTATTTCGCTACCATATATACAAAAATCATATTTTTATAACGATGTTTACTTTATAAAAATCATATTTTTATTTTGCTATTGTATATATATATATATATAAATCTTATTTTTTTAATGATGTTTACATTATTAAAATCATATTTTTATTTTGCTATTATATATATATGTAAATCATATTTTTATAACGATGTTTTCTTTATAAAACAATGCTATGTATAATAAAAACTGATTTTTAAATAACGTTATAGTGTTATTAAAAACTCACCCTTTCTCTTTCGTAAAATTGAATCTTTGGTGGAGGGGAAGGGGTCCGCTGGTCGGAGTTAGGGCGGCGGTAGGTGGTCGGGATGGATGCAGGCGGAGGTGGCAGCGCTAGGGTGGTCTGGCGGTTCGATTTGGGGTTAGGACTTGGGGGGTTCGATTTTCGTGAATGGAGGAAGGGGGAGAGGCGGAGGGGAAGAGGAGGAATCGCAGACGGGTGGAGGCCAGCGGCAGCGCGGCGGAGCTCCGGTGGGCGGCTAGGGTTCCGTCGCTCCCTCTTTTTCTTTTTCTTTTTATTTTAAACTATCGGGGGGAGAGAAAGGGAAGAGGGGTATGGAATTTTATAAAAAATATATTTAATTCCTTTTAGTTTCAAAAAGTAATTTTTTGATTCGAACTCCAATTCAAACCCAACGACTGTCGTTCCTAACTAATTACCCCTATTTCGGACACAATGGGACATGTTTCGCAAGCCAATTCAACTGTTTTAATAAGGTTTTATCAAAATTAAAATATAAATCAATATATATTAAATTTAAATGTACATTTTAATTTACCGGGGCCACATACTAACTCCCAAAATTCCAGAAAAATAAATCTAGCTATGTTTTGACGATATGGTCCAAACAAAATTAATTTCATCGAATTTGGAGACCGTTTGAAAAACGATCAATTTCTAGCTGATTAAATTCAAACTGAATTTACCAAACACGTTTAAATTCACCACGCTCACATATTAATTCCAAAAATTATGAAAATTGGAATCTAGCAATAATTTGACATTCCAGATCCAACAAAAGTAGTTTTGTCGAAAACAGAGGTCATTTGCAAAATTGCTATTTTTAAGGGCTATATATTATATGAAATATATATAAATTCCATGGCGACTATTTTAATTTTTAAACTGGTTATAACTTTTAATTCTCGTTTTGAAATATGGATTTTTTTACATTCGTTAGAAGGATAAAATTAAACATATTCAAATATTTCTTGTTTTACTGAAATCCGATTTATTTTGAATCTTATACAATCATTTGAAATTTAAATCGAATTTTCAAACTATCGCGCCATTTCAGGCTCATTTTATAATTAAAATAAATTTATATGTTCTAACTTCTATTTAAATAAATTTTTAGTCGTTACTATTTAAAATAAATCATTTCAAATATCCAAAATCCATTAAAATTGCTAAAATAAAAATTTTAAATTGGTTTTGATAATCCAGGTTGTTACGTTTTCCTTGGTGAGGCCGAGTTCGACGAGATGTTGATGGAGAGGAAGAGATCGCGAAGGGAAATTCGTCGGATTGATTTGTTTGGGTTTTCATTGAGGGAATTAGGAGATATCGAGGGGAGAAGGAGACGTGTTTTAGGACATAGATGATTTTATTTGCTGTAGAGAACGTGAGGAGGAAGTAGGAATGATGACGTGGCGTTATGGCATTAAGGTGAGAGGGTATGTTTAATTATCTTGTTTTAATTTATATTCAAATCTGTATAACTTGTAACGTGTATACCTTTTACATACGAATTCAGAATGATGCACGGTTGGATCCATTGGAATCGTATCGACGAGCTCTTCGCGATGACGTTGATTTGAACTGATTTTGAGACCGCTGATTTTTGAGCTAAAAATTGGATTTTAATCTCGTTTGAAACCAAAGTTGAGTGATTAAAACCACTAACATCTAACTAAAATATTTGGCTATTAGTTAAATCGAATTCATGTCATGGTATGATGGTATTGTTTACTGTTTGATTATTTAAATTGCATATTTATTTAAATCTACATAGACTGTATAATTTTATTTAACTATTATATATAAAATTGTATTGTTATAGATTTATTTCTAGTTGTAATAAAAAAAGAGAATCTCATACCTGATGACTAGTAACTGATATTTTTGAACTGTCTAGATGTGTTGATGTATGCCTTGAATTTATATATTTAATGTGTTAATATGTAATCAATCTTGTTATCGACATTGTTTTTATATGTTATTGATTTTTGTTGATTAATCCCAACCATCACCCAAGATGTTACGGGCATCAAATAAATCCAAGATTAATCATTAAAATGAAATAAGAATGTAGGTTGAAATGATAAATACCAATGACCCTGATTTGAATTGAAAAGGATACACATCCTTTCCCAAAATACTAAAAGTAATTTTAAGTACTACTTGGCCATAGGATAGAAAATTATATACGGACACCGGTTGGTTAACTAAAAATAAAGATTGTTTTTAGCCTTGAATTTTGAAATTTTGTTTTAAAGGCAAATAAATGAGATTATTAATTTATTTTCTTTAAATTTGAACTTTAAGCAATTAAATTTTAAATTTTAAGGAATTCGTAGATGTGAATAACTGAAGTTGAAACATAATTGAATAAAAAATATATTTTTATCGCAATTGAATTGTTTATACATTTTTGAAATTTTACTTTAAATTGACTTGATTTATAGTAATAATTGAATTGTGAACTCGAGAATTTTATAAACGAATAATGTAAAGTGAGAATTATAATTGAAATTGAATTATGTGAATCAAATTATTAAATCAAATTGTTTGAATCGAACTGTTGAACCAAATTGAAATATGAATGGGAAGTTGAATTTTTATTTTGAATTAAGATATCAGAAATTTTGTCTAATAAGTTGAAACTAGAATATGATTTACAACTTGGTTAAAATTCGAAGATATGATTCTAATTCCAACTATATTATTTTTAAACCATTTTGCAAACTATTTTATTTTTATAATAATAATTTTCTTTATAAACTATTTACCTTATAAATATTTTATTTTATTATTTATTTTAAATTAACTATTTTGATATTGAACTATTTATTTTATGAACTATTTTAATATTTTACCTATAGATTTTACTAAATCTGAAATTTTATTTTAAATACAATTAATTTATTTTCAAACTATTTCAATTATATATCTAAACTATTTATATATGTGTATATTTAACTATTTTAATATTCAAATTATTTTAAAGGTTGGAATTGTTTCAGGATTTAAGTTTGGTTTTAAATGGAGATTTTATTGTGAAATATTCTATTTTCACTATTGAAATGATTTTAAGAAAATATGATATTTTCGATATGAAGTACGAACCCCTTTGAAATGTAAAAGAACTAACCGATGTGAAAAAAGTAAACGATTGGTTATTAAAGAGACCGGGATCGGATATTGTCATACTCTCTGCCAATACCGAAAACCACTTTAACAACTGTGTACGCGGTGGAGTTCCAGAATGTAGTAGGTTGATTTAGAGGCGATTACTAGATTTGAAGAAAGAGAACGATGATGGATGTCCTTGACCTTTGGGTCATAGTTAAAATGACTAAAACAGGGCTATACCGTGACCAAGTGGGGTTAGCTACCTCCATCGGCAACACTTCTTCCTTTGTTACTATACTCCCTCGGTTTGATTGATTTGATTTGGTGCACATCCGTGGTTTGGGAGTGTTGTTCGAGGTGGGCGGTAGTCACGGCTACGCGTTACCACCAGTCCTGGCATGCAACTAGTATATTCCTACTCTGGGCATTCCTCGTGTGCCTTGTCATATTATCCTGATCGAGGCCCCTACGACTTTGATTTATACCGTATCTATGGAGTGCCCTCTGATTGCCACTACATAATATGGACTTTACGGTATCTGTATAGACTACGGTATTATAAACGGTGTAAGGGTAAAAATGGAATCCCACTTGTGCTATTTTAAAATTTTATATTTAACCATAGAATTTATTGCAATAGCGTATTATATTATGTAGTATCTACTTTGACTGATCCTTAAGCGATGGAATCTCCCGTAACATATCTTAAGGTATTGCACTCATATTATCGCATGAATTTGATTTAACTAATATGAGAATATTTTAGTACTGATCCAAGTATTTTTGTCTTTTCATTTGTGCTCGGGTCAGCCTGAGTTTCAATTATCGAAGATATTATTTTGAAGATGAAGATGGAGCTTACTAGAAATATTATATTTATTACCGCTGTGAATATTGGTATGTTTATTATTGTTAACTCTAATAATCGTTGTAAGTCTATAATCAAATGTATGTTTTAACAACTTCATGAACTGTTATTTATTTATTATATTTTGTCCTTTCGTTGTGGGATTCTATGTTTGTTTTACTTCTTCTCTTCTTTTTCTTATATAAATCGCAATAACTAGCCGTATTTTTGATTTGTCTAGGTCGACATTGAGGATCCTTGTCGATTTGAATGGTCAAAAATGACGGATGTTACATTAAACTTAACTCCATGTGACACTGTAAAGTGTTTGGCCATAGCATAAAAAATGTAGCGTTCAATTTAAACAAACTTAGCAATGGAAAAAGGATGGTTCTTATGAAACACAGAAAACTTCTACACTAACCACAACTGACTCAAAAGTTACTACATATGAAAAAATGGATATCAAACCAAATATACAAAACTGAGATTCCAATTCTAATCGTTATACAAAGAGAAGGAGGACTTCAAACTTACGATTGGTTCAAATGCTTCTCCACTAGTTCTGACGTTGATATTGCTTTATCTTCAAGTACCACTATGCCTTCTGCAGTGGAGCCGACTTCAGCTTCTATGCCTGATATCGTGTAATATCTCATTCTCTAATACTCAAAACTAATCGCTACAGATGCTACAGTTATCTATTGCATTAACTTCCAATGATAGAAAACATATTCTTATACACTACAAGAAAAATACCATTTTACAACACATATTCTGCGACACTTGTCCAAAGTGTTGTGAATGTTGTTAACCTTTTATAACCTTTATTAAGAAAAATGTTGTAATAAGTTTTCCAAACAACATTCTTTGTACTACTGTGGTGAAATAGAAGGTCTTTACAATGTTTGTCCAAAATGTTATAGAAAACAAATTTTTAACAAGTATTTTCTAGCATCATACTAGATTTGTTTTTTAAGAACAAATATGTAGTGTTGCCAAACAGTTAAATAAAACAATGCTTTTAAGTTTTTGTAATTCAATAATGTTCAACAATATTTATCAAATGTTGTATATTCAATGCTAAAGAACAATTGTAAATTCTATTTAGTATTTTATTTCACCACATCTATAGAATGTTGTCACAAATTTTATTTTAGTACAATGTTTATTATACATTGTTACAACGTGTTTTCTACTTTTGGTTTATGTAGTTAATTTTCATGCTACAGTAATATATTATTAATGTTGTCAAAAATATGTACTGTAACTTTTATATGGTGTTGTTAAGGGCTGAATGCATATATTATAAAAAACAGTATATTTAACAATCTAGGCTTTTGTATTAGACAAACGATCTAGTAGTATTGTAAAATATTGTTCACTTAGTAATTTTGGTTTGATAGTTTAAAGTACATTGCATTTGACAAAAAATGATTGATAACGTAAAATAATTTACTAAGAATGTTTTATTGTTGATTTATATAGTTTATCATGCATTTTTGCATTTCAAATATTTTAATGTCATCCATCTAAATGATAACTTTTAAAAGATATATACCGTTAGCACAAGAAATAATTTCAAAACCAAAATTTTCCAAACCATATCTCTTATTGCATTGGATGGTGCGATTTTAATTCGATCAAAAATGGGTAGCTTAGAGTATTAACCTGATGTAGTTTGATCTTGTTCATATGATGTGCAGCTTTAACTACATTAATTCGTTGTGGTTCCCTAATACTAGTGTTAAGTTGAATTTTATGAAGGAAAGGGGAAACACCATACAATTTTCCATGCTTTTCACTCTCTCCTTTATGTTATATGTAAAAAAATCAATTACTTAATCCCTAAGTTAACTTGTCTTGAATTATAAATAATTTGGAAATAAATAATTTGAAAATATCCAATTTTTTCGGAAATGAAATTTCAACTTCTTAAAAAGTTTATAAAACCCAATTTTTTAATCCAAACATGACTTAAGTCATCCTAGTTATTTAGATACACTTCGATCAATTACTAAATTCAAATAACTATATTTATATTAATTAATATTTTACAAAAGTATAAATTAAATAATTTTTAAATGTTATATATTTTCGAACAATGGTTCGTTTATACCAATACTTGTTAAGAGAGTATCTTATATAAATATGTTGATAATATTTTTAGCATTTTCCCATATTACATAACATTAAATTACATATCATCTAATTATTTTGAATCCAAGCGACATATAAAAAAGAATAATATATTAGTGAAGGATCATTAATGTAGTGTCCCGAATTTCTGGTACCCTTTGAGCTGACCAAATAACACAAGTCCAACCCAAATTGCACTGGAAACCAGAAAACTAATAGACAGAAAATAGAGAGTGAGAATAGATATGATAGAAACTTAGAATAGAAGAAGGAGAAGAACATACAACATCGGAGTAACACAAATCTCACAGCGGAACGAACAACATATTATGGATAACATATCTTTTAAATAAAACAGCATCTGTATACAATACCATTATTAGAGTATAAAACTTACATCACAGCGGAAATAACAATAGCTATATAATCATGAAGCCTCCTGTTCTAGCTCTTCAAGTATCTGTAACATCCCGACTACTTAACTACCCATACAAAATTGGGCACCCAAGACTTTAGGGAAAACAAAACCAAACAGACTCTGGGTCAGTCATGGGACTGGTGTGAGTAAAACAGTTTAAAACAGTTTGAGCAATTAAACAATATCTCGTAAGACCACGCCATATAACGGAACGGGTTTTTCCCTTATGAGAATCCAAAATAGTCTTTTATCAAAAAAAATTGACATTATGATAGTGTCTATCAACCACAATATAATAATCATCTAGCAGAAACAATTTCATCTCACGTTCTACATATATAGTATACAATCAAAACCGTGTTTCTTATTGGGTAATTGATTTCCATTTATGACAAGGTATGGAACCACCTTTCGATCAGTGTACTATTGAAGCGATACACTAGAGTTCAACAAGAAAATCTTGTAACTCGGTCACACATGACCGTCCATTCATTTCGCTTGAATGTTCTGAATTATTATCACCTTATGTTTGGTGTACCGACATAACCGTTCCCGGGAGATACAGAATTGAAAGAAGTAACAAATGAATATTCTCTAGATGATGACAATATACCCTTATTGGGTGCGGCCCACTTAGCCATGTTGCCTGCCCGATTCCTATCATTTCCCAGTTGATGAGGCTTGAGGTCATAACGTATCTTTTACAGATCACTCCTTCATTCACTTTGAATGCCACATTGTCATACCCGTCCAATCACAAAATGATTTCCCCAAAAATACCACTGGTATAAGCTAAGAGAAACAAATTCCTCCTCCACTAACGTAAATATGTTTGAAACGATCAACTTATGCGATCTACCTGATATACTCTATCAGACATTCGTCCATTCAAGTTGTCTTAGGACTGGATAATCCAAAGGAATTATTATGTAAATCCATCTTAGGTGATTTCTACCTAGGATTTACTGAACAGCCCTTGCATAACCCCATATTCAATTATCTTCATCATATTTGATTCGCAACGCTAATGCCATACGGAGCGGTTTTCAGATAATATATATGATCCTGGTCTCTCCGTATTGACAACGGAAATGGTCAAAATCTTCGATAGTCAGTGATTTAACTATCAAAGGAAAACAAATGTGGAAACAACGATATTATTTCCAGATGGAAATTCTATCGATCAATCATCAATCAACATTTATTCATTTCCCATTTCTCGTTTCCATATATTCATCAAATCCTTATTTTCTAATTTTAGAAAATATATGTTATTAACTTTGGAAAACGTTTCCATTTCTGATTCATGCATCACTATCTTCTCACATATATCAGTCTTTAACAATAAACTAGCAAGAGAACAACCCCCTACGTATTAACCCCGAAGGCCGAAACCAACATCAGATCAATACCCAGACACTTATTCAACTTAACTAATCTCCAGTCAGTTTCTAATTCCTTTAACTCCATTTTAATTCCTATTTCAAACCCTATTTCCTTTATAAATATTTTATTAGCAAAATATTTACTTAAATCCTTTGTTCACATTAAATGTAAATAATATTTCTTCTTTGCAATCATAAACAGTTTGATTTCGTATTTATAACAATATCCCAAATCCAATTTCTCTTTATACTTCTATTTATTGAATTATTCATATAAAATCTCCTTTTATTCTTCTAACACTTATATTCTCATTTGTAATCACCTTTAGATAATTATATTTATTCTTTACAATGTCGTTTTTATTATTCTATTCATTTCATAAATATTTCCTTTATACAATTCTATTTATTTCATATAAATATTTCCTTTATACAGTTCTATTTAGTTCATATAAATATTTCCTTTTCTATTCAATATCCACTTTGGAATTCCTTCTTAAAAAATCATTTGATTTTATATAAATATATTTTATTTTCGACATATACATTGAAAATTCCCATTTAAATTCCAGTATAATATATGGCATTTAAAATACCAAATAACAAATGATCGATATCATTCAAACACATATAATCAATAACAGATTATATATCACATCATATATTACAATATATGAAAAACAGTAAAATAAATGTGGACGAATCCAGTTGGATTCCTCCGACCTATTTCCCTGCATCCACAGATGTTAAACAATATAATAACATCGATTTCATTTCGATATGAAATATTCTGATAAATAGAATCAACGTTTGATTAACAATTTATATATATATCGTTATCTATAATTTCAACCAATACATCAACAATTCAACCAACCAATCCACACACAATTATCGTTTATCATTACTAGATTGTATTTATAAAAATATAAACTGATAGAGTTAGTGAGTTTTACTCACATTGGACAGTTATTGTTAAATAACGATTAACTATCTTTGATTAGGACAAACAAATTATTTTGCAATAAATTGTAATGAGCTCCAATTCACTCCTAGTCAACTCCATTGGGTAGCTCTCGTCCATACGATCCCAGTGGATATTGTTTCATCTGATTCTGACATCATATGGTTAAGATACTAAAATTTATAGTTAATACATTTTCGAATTAAATTAAATATATATTTATATTTATATATTGGGCTCCCACCCCTTTTTGTTTCTTGGCCCATTTTAGAAAAAGACCAACCCGCCCAAAACCTCTTTCTTCCACAGTGCCCTCCGACAGTATCTGCTCCATTTCAGAAATTCTGCAAACCTTCTAGCCTCCGTAATCCACACCCTAATCCACGAAATTTAAATCCAGCCCCAACGTTAAGCTCCTCTTCGTCTCTACTCCCACCCAAGTCAAAATAGACGAACTCGACTTTTTTTTTTGCACCTACGCTCATCTACTTCTTCTTCAAATATTATTGTCGTAACCCGCTTCTCCACTTAAAGCCATTACCAAATAATCATCACCTCAAATTCACCACATTCCACCATTTCACAAACTGATAACGCCATTTTCCTCTCCTCAAAAATCTCTTTCATCTCATATACAATTTATATAACTTGCACCATTTTAAAAAATTCCGAACTCAGCTCACAAGTTTTCGGATTCTAGTAAAGAAAAGATCAAACCTTTCTATTTTGTAAAATCCCCAAAACATGCCAATCCATGCTATTCGATCACGCCAATCCACCTGCGAACCCCCTCTTCTTAATTGAAGCCTCAAAACTCCAAACGATTTAACCCTAGCTGCTTCAACGCAGTAATGAGTCTCCCAAAAAGCTCGTCGCACCATTCCAGATTCCCTCAGTCGACCAATAGCAACGTTAACACAACAAAAGGGAACCCCTTTTTCTTTGTTTAGATTTTATTTGCATTTCTTTGATTTATTTGAAGTGGGCGTTCTTCCCGTTGGAAACGAAACCGTGGTGGCTATGAAGTATTTGACCAACAAACGAAATGTATTAGGGTTGGGAAATGTTAATTGTTAATTATAGGGTAAGAATATTATTTTTATATTTATTATTTTATAAATTTTCAATGAAACGCTATTTGTATTTATCATTAAAAATCCCTGCGATCACGTATAATACCCAAATTCGATGAAAATGGACACACACCTTCAGTTCGAATTACGGACCCAACGAAACTTGTTTCATCGAATTTCGAATCTGTTTGCTCACACAGCATATTCTTAAAGCTAAATTATTGTCTGTTTTTCACATTAAAATCCCGTACGGCCACATAAGGACTTTAAAAATCACGGAAATTGAAATCTAGCAATAATTTAATATTGCGGATCCAACAAAATTAATTTAGTCGAAAACGGAGGTCGTTCGCAAAACTGGCTATTTTTAAAGCTCTAAATAAACCCTTTTAAATATTAATATATTTATAAATAATTAAATTAAATATAAATAAATTTATATTATCGTATATATTCACAATAGAATATCATACAGCTCCAATTGGATTTATAACTCGATATTCATATCCCGGTTGAATCGATATTCAATTTATATTGAAAAATTCATTTATAATATAAATAAATCGTTATAAATTATAAAGGAATTCCATAGAGACTTTTCGAAAATTTGATTTGGACATAAATCAAAATCTACACGATGAAATCCCGATTTTTCTCTTCCATTAGAAAAATATACTTCACCAGTTCTGAACGTTTCTTGTTTCACAAAAATCCGCCATAAAACGGATTCTGTATATTCGTTTAAAGTTCGAATTGCCAAATTAAGAACTACCGCGACATTTCGAGCTCAATTATAATTATAATATAATTATACGTTCAAACTTCGTTTAAATAATATATTCGTTGTTATAATTCAATTCTAAACTGAATTAAATATTATAAATAATCCAATTCACACAATATTGCCATTTCAGCTATGTTCTGATTATTTCAGAATTAAATATATTATTCTGTTAATTATATTAATTAAATATTCAATACTATTTAATTAAACGACCATTTAAATCTCTAAATCATTATTTAAATAATTAAATTAATTAATTATTATATCGTAAAAATACGGGACATTACATTCTTTCCCCCTTAGAATAATTTCATCCTCGAAATTGCTAAGGTAGAAAACAAACCCTATTGATTGGTTAGAACTTATTTGTTCACTTCTTATCTTCAGTTTCAACTGAACCAATTTAATTTCAAATAGATACTTATTTATTCCTACTAACGAAAATTTTCAGAAATCTTGAAAAATTTCTAACACCTTAATTTTTTGAAAAATTTCGCCAGCACCTCCTTTGTATTGATCAATAGCTCAAACTCCAACTCGTCTCTCTAGGCCTTCTACATCCCAAAAGAAAATCAAACAGCCAAGCGGCTTGCCAGTTCGACTCATCAGAATCTCAAACCCATATATAATAAACTTGTGCCTTTTTGTCAGGCATATCATTATATCGTTTCCATCCGCTGCTAATTCAGCATATACCAATGTCATCCCAATCAATCTCCAACTGATTCATCCTCAAATTCAATCATTTGCTTCTATCCAAGACAAATTTCATTTCGAACTCAAGTTTCATTCTTGATTCCAAAGTCTTATAAATCTAACTTATTTGATATCATTCTAATCCAATTCATATTCCACTTACCACTTAACTGGCTTTATTTTAATTCCAATGTGCTTTTACAATTTTCGGTTTAATTTGTTTCTAACTCATACAATCTCTACCTGGGAGTTTTAAACCATTTACCCTTTTAAAAAATTCAAATATTCCTTTTCGGAATTTCAAAACAACTTGTTTTTCCAAAACAATTCGAAATCAATACCTTTGGTAGTAATCCGTCACTTAGAAACTCGAAAATGAACACTGATGAAGGTCGACTTCATCATCGGAATATATTTTCCAGCGATTGAAGTGAGTTCAATACTATATCACTTTTCAAAACCATTTCTTAACGTTTCCATTTTGAAATCAATTCAAAATATTATTCTTCATGCTTGTAAACAATTTAAAATCTCCCAGGATTTTAAAATTTTCATACATTTCACTTATATAAATTTTATTTTTTTACACATACATAACCAACTCAATTTTAATCTTATTCGATTAATATAACAACCAACACCTCTAATATACTATAATATGTCAAATAAATATACTTTGTTTATATCAAAATATAGTTTGGATAAAATTATTTCATTTACCCTCTTTTCAAAACATACAGTTTCAGTTCATCGTATCTGAGTGTTTAGAAACTCCTACCGATACAGTGGATCAAACCGATCGATCAGAACCAATAAACAACTCAACCAATAAATCTCCATAATATAAAATAGTTTTTTTATATCAAATAACAAATACGCACTCATTTATACGCTCAAATCAATCTAGGGTATTACTAACACCATCTCTACTGAGTCACACCATAGAGCCAAGGTAATTACTTAACCTTAAGCTCTGATACCAACTGTAGTGTCCCGAATTTCCTGTACCCTTTGAGCTGACCAAATAACACAATTCCAACCCAAATTGCACTGGAAATCAAAAAACTAATAGAAAGAAAACAGAGGCTGAGAATAGATAAGATAGAAACTTAGAATAGAAGAAGGAGAAGAACATACAACATCAGAGTAACACGAATCTCACAGCAGAACGAACAACATATAACAGATAACATATCTTTGAAATAAAACAGTATATGTATATAATACTATTATTAGAGTATAACACTTACAACACAGCAGAAATAACAATAGCTATATATACTTGAAGCCTCCTGCTCCAGCTCTTCAAGTATCTATAACATCCCGACTACTTGACTGCCCGTACAAAATTGGGCACCCAAGAGTTTAGGGAAAAAAATAAACTCTGGGTCAGTCATGGGACTGGTGTGAGTAAAACAGTTTAAAACAGTTTGAGCAATTAAATGATATCTCATTAGACCACGTCGTAGAACATAATGGATTTTTCCCTTACGAGAATACAAAATAGTCTTTATATCAAAATTCTTTTGATATTATGATAGTGTCTATCAACCACAATATAATAATCATCTAGCAGAAACGCTTTCATCTCACGTCCTACATATATAGTATACAATCAAAACCGCGGCTCTTACTGGGTAATTGATTTCCAACTATGAAAAGGTATGGAACCACCTTCCGATCAGTGTACTCTAGAAGCAATACACTGGAGTTCAATAAGAACATCTTGTAACTCGGCCACACATGGCCGGCCATTCATTTCGCTTGAATGTTCTGAATATATTATCACCTTATGGTTGGTATACCAACATAATCGTTCCCAGGAGATACAGAATTGAAAGAAGTAACAAACGAATATTCTCTAGATGGTGACAATATAGCCTAATTGGGTGCGGACCACTTAGCCATGTTGCCTGCCCGATATCTGTCATTTCCCAGTTGATGAGGCTTGAGGTCATAACGTATCTTTTACAGATCACCCCTTCATTCACTTTGAATGCCACATCGTCATACCCATCAAATCAAAAATTGATTTCCCCGAAAATACCATGAGTAAAAGATAAGAGAAACGAACTCCTCCGCCACCAACGTAAATACATTTGGAATGATCAACTTACGCGATCTACCAGATATACTCTATCAGACATTCATCCATTCAAGTTGTCCTAGGACTGGACAATCCAAAGGAATTATTCTGTAAATCCATCTTAGGCAATTTCTACATAGGATTTACTGAACAGCCCTTGCATAACTCCATCTTCAATTATCTTCATCGTATTTGATTCACAACGCTAATGCCATAGGGAGTGTTTTCAGATAATATATCTGATCTCGGTCTCTCCGTATTGACAACGGAAA
This sequence comes from Allium sativum, assembly GCA_030737875.1. NCBI lineage: Eukaryota > Viridiplantae > Streptophyta > Magnoliopsida > Asparagales > Amaryllidaceae > Allium > Allium sativum. The sequence goes on from CM060926.1 coordinate 352,223,102, forward strand.
TGGTCAAAATCTTCGATAGTCGGTGATTTAGCAATCAAAGGAAAACATGTGTGCAAACAACGATATTATTTCCAGATGGAAATTATATCGATCAATCATCAATCAACATTTATTCATTTCCCCATTTCTTGTTTTCATATATTCATCAAATCCTTATTTTCTAATTTTAGAAAATATACGTTATTAACTTTGGAAAACGTTTCCATTTTTGATTCACGCATCACTATCTTCTCACATATATCAGTCTCTAACTGTAAACCAGTAAGAGAACAACCCCCTACGTATTAACCCCGAAGGCCGAAACCTACGTCAAATCAATACCTAGACAGCTATTCAACTTAACTAATCTCCAGTCAGTTTCTAATTCCTATAACTCCGTTTTAATTCCTATTTCAAAACCTATTTTCTTTATAAATATTTTATTAGCAAATAATTTACTTAAATCATTTGTTCACATTAAATGTAAATAATATTTCTTCTTTGCAATCAAAAACAGTTTGATTTCGTATTTAAAACAGTATCCCAAATCCAATTTCTCTTTATACTTCTATTTATAGAATTATTCATATAAATCTCCTTTTATTCTTCTAACACTTATAATCTCATTTATAATCACCTTTAGATAATTCAATTTATTCTATACAAAGCCTTTTATATAATTCTATTCATTTCATAAATATTTCGTTTATACAATTCTTTTTAATTCATATAAATATTTCCTTTATACAATTCTATTTATTTCATATAAATGCTTCCTTTATATTTGTTTTACGAATATTTCCTTTTCTATTCAATATCCTCTTTAAAATTCATTTTGATAAAATCATTTGATTTTATATAAATATATTTTATTTTCAACATACACATTGAAAATTCCTATTTAAATTCCAGTATTGCATATGGTATTTAAAATAACAAATAACAAAAGACTGATATCATTCAAACACACATAATCAACAACCGATTATATATCACATCATATATTACAATATATGAAAAACAGTAAGGTAAATGTTGAGGAATCCAGTTGGATTCCTTTGACCTGTTTCCCTACATCCACAGATGTTAAACAATATAATAACATCGATTTCATTTTGATATGAAATATTCTAATAAAAAGAATTAACGTTTGATTAAAGATATATATATATATATATATATATATATATATATATCGTTATCTATAATTTTAAACAATACATCAGTAATTCAACCAACCAATCAACACAAAGCAATCAATTATCATTTATCATTACTAGATTATATTTATAAAATATAAACTGATAGAGTTAGTGAGTTTTACTCACATCGGACAGTTATCGTTAAATAACGATTAACTATCTTTGATTCAGACAGACAAATTATTTTGCTATAAATTGTAATGAGCTCCGATTCACTCCTAGTCAATTCCATAGGGTAGCTCTCATCCATACGATCCCAACAGATCATGTTTCGTGAAACAACCTGGAAAATCTACGCCAATTTAATTTTTTTTATTTTGGCGAATTTAATGAACTTGGAATATTTAAAATGAATTATTTTAAATAATAACGATGAGAAATTCATTTTGAATAGAATTATAAGTGTATATTTATATAGATCGTCGTTAGAATATAAATATTTATTTTTAATTATAAAAGGAATTGAAAATGACGCGGTAGTTCGAAAATTCGATTTCAAAATTCAAATGAATGCACAAGATTCAAAATAAACCGGATTATAGCGAAACAAAAAATATTAGAATTTATTTGAAAATATCTTTCCAACGAATACAAAAAATCAAAATTTCATAGCGGGAATAAAAATATATGTCCAATCGAAAATTCAGAATAGTCGTTGTGGAATTCTAGCCCTTAAAAATGGAAATTTTGCAAATGACCTCGGTTTTCGACGAAACCACTTTTGTTGGATCCGGGATGTCAAATAATTGCTAGATTTCAAAATTCATAATTTTCTGAATCAATATGTGAGCGTGGCGAATGAAAATGTGTTTTGACAGTTTCAGTCAATTTCGATCATCCAGAAAATGACCATTTTTCAAACGGTCTCAGAATTTGACGAAATTAGTTTTGTTAGGACTGTATCGTCAATACGAAGCTAGAAAATATTTTTCGGGAATTTTTAGAGTCTGTATATGGCCCTAGTAAATTGAAATGCGCGTTCAAATTCAATATATAGATTTATATTTTGATTTGGACGGAAACTGATCGAAACGATTGAATCAGCTTACGATACACATCCCATTGTGTTCGGAATGGGGGTAATTAGCTAGGGACGATAGTCGGTGGGTTCGATTTTGAGTCCGAAATAAAAAGTTGCTTCTTGGAATTTTAAAATAATATATATATATATATATATATATATATATATATATATAACCCCTTACCCTTACTTTATCTCTCTCCTCTTTCCCCCGTTAACTCAAATCGATTTCAGAGGGGAAAAAAAGAAGAGGAAGGAGGAGCTCGTCGCTCCTCTGATCAGTGCGCCACCGCACCCCTCCGGCGCGCCGCCACTAGGCGCGACTACCTCCGCTTCCCTCCCCCCTTCCACTATCCTCTGCAACCTCTCTCTACCCTCCTCCTCCTGTTCCCTCTTCCTTCCCCAGACCGCCACCACCCCTCTGAGTTGCCGCCGACCAGCCAACCCTCCCCGACTGCCGTGACCTCGAACCCCCCCTTTGAAGACAATAGCTATGGTGAGTGTTTATTTAATTTTAAATTCAGTTTTAATTTATTTAAACTTTGTTTTTTTCTAGCGTATGAACATTGAAATACAAGAAAGATTGGATTTTTAACATAATAAAAATAGGATTTTTATTTATGTTATAGCATGTGGAAAAATCAAATTTTTATATATGTTTTAGCATAAGAAAAATTCGTTCTTTTATGAAGAGAAAAGCTTTGATTTTTGATAGTAGAAGGCGGGATTTTTATAGTAAAAAGAAACGATTTTTTATAGTAAAAAGAAATGATTTTTATACATACAAAGATACGATCTTTAGTTTATAAAGTTATGATTTTTATCTATGTGAGGAAGCGATAAAAATGTGATTTTTACCTGTAACACCCCGCAAATTCTATAACTGTGAAATTAACAAATTAAAGTATAATTAATTTCAAATCAAAGAACTAAGGGAAACGGGATACGCCATTGCGTTCGTCTCGGAAAAATACGCGAAATAGAGTCCGAGTTTTCGAAAAACAGATATCGTATGAAGGAGTTATGGACGAACGAAGTTGGGCGAAAAACCGGAAAAGGGTCAGAATGCACTGGCGCACTTGGGAAGTGCGCCAGAACAAAAATGCACTGGCGCACTTGTGAAGTGCGCCAGTACATTTTTGACCTGGCGCACCTGCCAAGTGCGCCCAGGTCAAAAATGACCAGCTGGCCAGGTCTGGTCTAGCCCTGGCTGGCCAGGTCTGTGTTTGGCCGATTTTCAGAAGCTTGCTTTGTCATTAGGGCTAGGTGGCAGGCTCTAATTGGTCTCTCTTGCGAATGAATGGCTACGATCAATCCAAGCAACATCAATGGTCCTAATCAGTTCCTAACCTCTATAAAAACAACCCTAGACTAACCCTAATCCATTCATTCAAAAATAAGAACAAAGCCGCCATGTTGCTGAGGAACGACTAAGAGTAGCCGCCAATTGGAGAGAGGATTAGGAGGCAAATTCTAAAGCATAAGACAACCTAATCAAATCAATTCAACAAAGGAATCGTATCTTCAAATTAGAGAATTCGCCACACCATTGTAAGTAGAGTATTACTTTGGTATGAACAAATAATTGTGTTGGTTTGTATGCTTGAATTGTGGCAATAAAGTAATTCATATTTGTGCATTCTTATCAATTTATATACGTTTGGATATTCTTGAATTATGTTATTCAATTATAAAGAACCACATGCGGTAGTTCTATGCAAGTATACGTTTGGAATATTTCGCAAATTATGTAATCCATGTTGAAGCTACATGTATGTAGTTGATTTGAATTCATGCAAGTTTGGGGCTTTGCTACTATGCCATCATAATGTGTATGTTTATACAAACATCATTTTTGTGAAGTAATGGGAATAAGTTTGGGTTATCATAAAATTATGTTGAAAATTTGGCATCATGTATTAAGCCATGCTTTGTATTAGAAAACCTATTTGCAAACTTATGACTAGGCTATGATTGATAATTTGCATAATTGAAATTGTTTACAAGAATTATATGATGACATATGTGGTACATGGCTAGGTTAGGTTCAAAATCCCCTTTTGCAAGTTTGCATGACTAAAGTAAAAATCATGAGTTCATGTTAGAAATATTTATGTCATGGTTATGTGAACAAATTTAACTATACTTATGCCATGCTTATGTTTGACATTATGCCATGCTTATGTTTGACATTATGCCATGCTTATGTTAGAAATATTTATGCCATGCTTATGTTTGACATTATGCCTAAGTAAAAATATAGGTTCATGTGTCAATAATGATACCCAATCTCACTTACAAGTTTACATGCTTTGATTTATGTCACCTATGCTTTATGACCAAAGTATATGTTACCACTATGCAAGTACACCAGTTTCTATTTTGTATTTCCAACGTCATATTGCAAGTTCATACGCTCACCTTCCCCTTTTTGTGTATGTAATCACGCTTTAAGCCTCCCCTTTTCGCATGGCTAAATTGGGCTTTAAAAGGCTAAGCCCAATATATATATAATAAACGGACGTGTAAAACGGGGGAAAATAACGGTGGGTTAAAATTACTAATGAATGAAAATATAAAATAGAAGGGCCCAAGTTCAAGTATGGGTTGGGCCCATGATTGGTGTAACCTTTACACCATTAACTTAATAATGGGCCGCAAATATTTACATATAAGAAATAAAGAAGAATGACAAGATATGTAAATGTAGAACATACGATGTGTTTAACCCGAGGTTGGATTGAGTTGTGATGTAAACCTGCCCGGAACCGCCCGGCTGTCCAGTAGTCACAACAATACCTATCCAATGTGGGAGGTTAAACATGGAGCCCAATAAGGACCCGAGGTTAGACTGAGTTGTGGCATAAGACTGCCCGGAACCAACCGGCAACAGGCAGCCACAACAATACCTGTCTAATGTGAGAGGTCAGGGCCTTAATAAGACAATTAAGGCTGAGTCAGGATGGTTAGGATTAAGTAAACTAAAGACTTAATCCAAAATAGAACATGCTAAACTAAACGGACTGGTGGGGGTTAGGTTAGAAAACACTTAACCAACTTAGCTTGTTGGCTAGAGATAGAAAACCTAGTAACGGGGGACCCTTTTCAGCAGTAACCCTAGAAGGTGTATCAGGATGCCCTGAAACTAGGCAGGGTGGGGCACGATTACTGGGCTGATTGTAAGAGGTCAAAGCGACGGCGGTGGTGTAGCAGTGTAGGTTCTAACGGGGTGCGGGCGTGCACACACTCCGGTGCAGAAAAATAAGGCACTGGACACCAGTAGCATACCTGTGCATTCTAAAGTTGTGTCGGGCCGCCAACATGGGACTTGATACACCCCATGGTGGGACCAGCATAGGTAACTACAACATCGGGGGCCGTAAGACACATGTAACTATGCGAGTAGGAGCCGATCATCATAGAATGGATCACATCACCCTGATTATGGGGTGCCAGTTGGAAACTAGTTTATATGGGTTCAGAGATTAACATGGGGTACGATAGTATATTCGACCCTAGACACCTTAACCAAGTTTATAGTGCTTGCCCACTTCTTGTTTATACTTATCATACCCAGTTCTTTATTCATAGACAGAATAGTACTAGACTTACTCGGGCTTTATGTCTGACTCTACTTTTCTTTCGTCTTCTTTCTTCCGTTCCCCCCCCCCCCCAGGTCCACAGGGAGGGAACACAGCAGTTTGACCAACCTTAACATCCAGCTTGAAGAAGAGAAATGTATTGCTTGGACTTTCCTGTTTTGAACTATGGCTTTGGACAATCCACTATGGGGCTTTTGCAGTTTATCTATGTTTTATTTATGCTTCTTTAAATAATGTACTCAAGACAGATTATGAAAATGTTATGTTATGTTTTTGGAAAGGATGTAAGACAATCATGGTGATGTTTTGTAACACGTATTTGCTTTTATGAAATAAAAGTTGTTGTTCTTCCGCTGTTTACAAATATGTGTTCTTATATCTGTCTTGTATATCTGTGACTTGTACTTATAAACCTCCACCAAAATTAGGGCATTCCCTTTGAGAGTGACCCTAACGGAGGTGGGGTGTTTCACTTGGTATCAGAGCATAGGTTTACCAGATAAGATAAAAAGTTTTGAAAAATTATTTTCAAAAAGGAAATTTAAAGAAGCATTTTTAAAAGATAAAATATTATTTTATTTTAAAAAGGCAAAGTCCACTCCCCAAAGCCATAGGTACTTTCTCTTATCCTTCGTTTTGAATCTATCCTTTTTTGTTTCAGCATGTCCGAAGATCTTAACTTGCCAGAAGGGGTACCAATACCTGGTTGGTTTAGACGGTTCTTAGAGGCAAGGGCCACTCAGCCAGGTCCTACTGTTCCTCCTCCCCCAGCTGCAGGAAATCATCCAGCTGCAGCGGCACCTTTTCCTCCACCTCCTCCTCGGGGAAACACGTTTGCTAAGATATGTAAAGATTTTAAAGCTATGGGAGGAAAGGATTTTCATGGAACTGAGTCCTTCGTGGCAGCTAGAAATTGGCTGAAAGAAACGGAGGACCTATTCATCATCTTTGAGGTAGAAGATAGACAAAAAGTACAATTGGCAGTGTGGCTATTGAAGGGCGAGGCTTCCTACTGGTGGGAAGTCACTAATGCTGAAAGACCAGTGGAGACATGGGAGGACTTTAGGGCAAGGTTTGAGACCAAATTTCTCTCGGATGCAGAAAGAAGTTTGCAGTTGGAAAAATTCTTATTTATTAAACAAGGGGACAAGACAGTCAGAGAGTATGTGAATCAGTTCGATGAGCTGGCTAGGTTTGGGCTTGACCTAGTCAATACCCCGCACAAGATGGCTCTCCGTTTCGTCAAAGGGTTGAATGAGCCATTACACAGTTTGGCCATGACCCATATACCCATGGGAGCCATGTATGAAAGGTTAGTGCAAATGGCATTGCTGAATGAAGAGGATAAGGGCAAGAAGAAAGAGGGTTTGCAGCCTAAGAAGACAGACTTTAAGAAGGGCGGGAAAGGAAACAAAGAGAAGAGGAAGTGTAATTTCTGTGGCAAAGTGGGGCACTTAGTAAAGGACTGCCGGAAAAAGAAGGCCAAGGAGAATGGTGGGTGCTTTTCTTGCGGTGAGACGGGCCATAGGGCTAAGGACTGCCCAAAGAAACGAGGGCAGGGGCAGAGGGCTGGATCCACCCCAGGGGCACAGGTTCATGTGCTAGAAGCGCCACCTCTGCAACAGCGAGGTATAAATACTTCTGTAGAAAGTGTAGTTTATCTTTATGATCACCCCGTTCGCACTTTATTTGATTCTGGTGCATCACACTCCTTTATCTCGTCTGCTTTAGTAGAATCTCTGCACCTAAAAACTAGTATGGTAGAGGACCCCTTAATTGTTTCAAACCCAATTGGGGGCCCAGCTCATTTGTCTATGATCTGTTTGGAATTGAAAATTTCCATTCTAAGTGTAGAATTTCAATGTAGTGCCTTTGTTTTGGGCTTTTCGGGTTATGGTTTGATTTTGGGTATGGATTGGCTATCCAGTAATGGGGCCATCCTTGATTGTGAGAAAAGGGTTGTTAGGCTCCTAACCCAGCTCGGTAATACTTTGGAAATTTCTTGTAATCCCTCGTATGCGGTTATGCTTAGTTATCTTGAATCGCTAGATGCCTCTGTTGAAAATTTGCAATCAGTTAGAGTGGTCCGGGAATATCCGGATGTCTTCGAAGAGGTGAAGGGCTTGCCTCCGAAGCGGGAAATAGACTTCCGCATATATCTTGTAGATAATGCAAAGCCCGTTGCGTTTCCCGTTAGACATATGGCTCCACGAGAAAGGAAAGAGCTCAGTAAACAGATTAAAGAGCTTCTAGAAAAGGGGTTCATTAGGAGGAGCATTTCAGAATGGGGCGCTCCAGTGGTGTTCGCTACAAAGGCGGATGGTTCACTCCGTCTATGTGTTGACTATAGGGAGCTCAACAAGCTAACGAAAAAGAATAGGCACCCTCTCCCTAGAATTGACGATTTGTTTGACCAGCTTGTAGGAGCGTCTGTTTTCTCCCAACTCGATTTAGCGACCGGTTTTCATCATCTAAGGGTGGCTGAAGATAGCATCGATAAAACGGCGTTCAGAACCCCAGACGACTTCTTTGAATGGCTTGTCATGCCTTTCGGCTTGACAAATGCACCTGCTTACTTCGTGGACCTGATGAGTAGGGTATTTAGAGATTTCCTCAACAAATTCGTAGTGGTCTTCGTAGATGATATCCTTATCTTCTCAAAGAATGAAGAGGAACATGCTCAACACTTAAGGGCAATCATGGAAACTTTGCGAGTCCATCAATTAAAAGCCAAGTTCTCCAAATGCCACTTTTGGAGGGAAGAGGTGAGGTTCCTTGGGCACATAGTATCCAAACAAGGGTTAGCAGTGGACCCTGCTAAGGTAGTGGCGGTACAAGATTGGAAGACACCAAGGAATGCAACTGAGGTCCGAAGCTTTCTAGGACTAGCAGGTTTCTATCGAAAGTTTATAAGGGATTTTGCGAAAATCTCAGCTCCGCTCACGAAATTGACTAAGAAGAATCTAGTGTTCAATTGGGACTTGGATTGCGAGTTTGCTTTCCAACGACTGAAAAGGGCTCTCACAACAGCCCCAGTTTTGACGCTGCCAGATGGGAGTAAGATGTTCACTGTTTATACGGATGCATGTGGGACAGGGCTAGGCGCCGTCTTAATGCAAGAAGGAAGGGTAGTAGCTTATGGCGGGAGGCAGTTGAAAGTGCACGAAAAGAACTACCCAATCCACGATCTTGAGTTAGCCGCCATCGTCTTTGCACTCAAGTCTTGGCGACACTATCTCCTAGGTGAGAAGTTCGAACTTTACACTGACCATAAATCGTTGAAATATCTTTTCTTGCAGAAAGATCTTAACTTGAGGCAACAAAGGTGGATGGAGTTCCTTGCCTCGTACGATTTCGAAATCTCCTACACTCCGGGCAAAGGCAACGTAGTGGTAGACGCGTTGAGCCGAAAGAAATTGACCCTAAGCCCGTTGTTTGTTGAAAGACAAAGCCTAGAGTTTATAGCCAGCTTCGACTTTAGGCCTTCCTCCGATTTCGTACCAGGCTTGCTTGCATCTCTCGAAGTGCGCCCAACTTTAGTGGATTCAGTAGGGGCAGCACAACGCGATGACCCTCAGCTTGTGGAAATGATTGATAGGCTAATTAAGGGTGAGACTTCAAGTCACCTCAACAGATACTCCATTGACGATAAGGGTTTGCTAAGGCGAGACGGAAGACTATGCGTCCCACAGACAAAAGATTTAGTAAGGAAGGTTCTCGAGGAAGCACATCACTCCAAGATGACGATACACCCGGGCGGAGATAAAATGTACAAAGATATAAAAAGGACTTTCTTCTGGAACGGCATGAAAAAGGACGTGGCAGAATTCGTTTCTAAGTGTATGGTGTGCCAACAGGTTAAAGCGGAACAGAAAAAGCCTGGCGGACTGCTACATCCTCTGGAGGTCCCGCAGTGGAAATGGGATAGCATATCAATGGACTTCATCGATGGGCTGCCTAGGTCTAGGAGAGGCAACACTAGCATTTGGGTAATAGTGGATAGGCTTACTAAAAGCGCCCACTTTTTACCTGTCAAAAGTAAAAGAACTGCCTCATCCCTAGCATCACTTTATCTCAAGGAAATCGTTCGACTCCATGGAATACCATCTAGCATTGTTAGTGACCGAGACCCCATCTTCACCAGTGAGTTTTGGCGGAGTCTGCAAGAAGCAGTAGGAACGCAGTTATGCTTGAGCACAACCTATCATCCCCAAACCGACGGCCAAACAGAGAGAGTGAACAGAGTTTTGGAAGACCTCTTAAGGCTATGCGTCCTTGACTTCGGAGGGACATGGGAAGACCACCTTCCTTTGGTGGAATTTGCCTACAACAACAGCTATCAAGCAACCATCGGAATGGCGCCCTTCGAAGCTTTATATGGAATACCGTGCCGATCGCCCACTTGTTGGTGGGAGTCCACGGATAAGCTCATACTTGGACCAGATATGATCCGAGAGACCTCAGAGAAAGTAGACTTAATAAGAAGAAGGATGAAGACGGCCCAAGACAGACAAAAGTCCTATGCCGACAAGAGAAGGACCGACCTTGAATTTGAAGTTGGAGACAGAGTTTTTCTCAAGGTATCACCGCTAAGGAACGTTGTTCGCTTTGGAAACACAGGAAAACTGGCACCAAGGTTCGTAGGGCCATTTCCTATCATCGAGAAAATTGGGAAAATGGCCTATAGATTAGAGCTACCCGAGAAGTTGGCTGGAGTCCACAACGTTTTTCACGTTTCACATCTCCGAAAATGTCTACATGAGTCTGCTGAAGTGGTAGAGCCAAATATCCTCGAAGAGGCCGAAGTGGAACGCGAAGCAACCATAAGAAAAGTTCCAACCCGCATCTTAGGAACGGAAGTGAAGAAGCTACGCAACAGTGAAGTCAAGCTCGTCAAAGTTCAGTGGAGCGACGCCGAGGGAGACGCGACTTGGGAAACTGAAGCTAGAATACGCACTGCCTACCCTTTTCTGTTCGAGGGTACATCCTTGATCTTTCTTTTTCCTTAAGTTGCGCTTTTATCTATCTTTTTAGGTATATTTCCTCGACCTTATCCTTTAGGTAGAATCTTTTTGGATGGAAACATGTAATTGAAACATGTTATGGATGATGGTTGCAAGTGGTTGCAAGTGATTGCTAGTGGTTGCTCGTGGTTGCATATACACACACAATCTAGGTTTTAGATCGGCTCAGTCACTTCATATTGCATATGCATATATGTTTGCATTCATATATGGTTGAACTCTAATGTGTTGTCATATGGATGTTGCATTTGTATTGAATGATTGTGCACTCATGTAGAATCAAGAATAGGAAAATTTGCATACATAATGGATTCATGGCACTTACATAATTCGCATTAAGGAGGTCAACTGAATCAGTAGACCGCCTGATTTTGCATTAGATAAGTACATGTACACACACACTTCGCATATGATCATGAAGCATTAGAAGTCTTTTAAGGACAATGGATGCTCGTGTTTGATGGATGAGTAGATGGATGATTGGATGTAAGGATATACATTCCTCCTAACTTGAAGATTTCGGGGACGAAATCCTTTTAAGTGGGGGAGAATGTAACACCCCGCAAATTCTATAACTGTGAAATTAACAAATTAAAGTATAATTAATTTCAAATCAAAGAACTAAGGGAAACGGGATACGCCATTGCGTTCGTCTCGGAAAAATACGCGAAATAGAGTCCAAGTTTTCGAAAAACGGATATCGTATGAAGGAGTTATGGACGAACGAAGTTGGGCGAAAAACCGGAAAAGGGTCAGAATGCACTAGCGCACTTGGGAAGTGCGCCAGAACAAAAATGCACTGGCGCACTTGTGAAGTGCGCCAGTACATTTTTGACCTGGCGCACCTGCCAAGTGCGCCCAGGTCAAAAATGACCAGCTGGCCAGGTCTGGTCTAGCCCTGGCTGGCCAGGTCTGTGTTTGGCCGATTTTCAGAAGCTTGCTTTGTCATTAGGGTTAGGTGGCAGGCTCTAATTGGTCTCTCTTGCGAATGAATGGCTACGATCAATCCAAGCAACATCAATGGTCCTAATCAGTTCCTAACCTCTATAAAAACAACCCTAGACTAACCCTAATCCATTCATTCAAAAATAAGAACAAAGCCGCCATGTTGCTGAGGAACGACTAAGAGTAGCCGCCAATTGGAGAGAGGATTAAGAGGCAAATTCTAAAGCATAAGACAACCTAATCAAATCAATTCAACAAAGGAATCGTATCTTCAAATTAGAGAATTCGCCACACCATTGTAAGTAGAGTATTACTTTGGTATGAACAAATAATTGTGTTGGTTTGTATGCTTGAATTGTGGCAATAAAGTAATTCATATTTACGTTTGGATATTCTTGAATTATGTTATTCAATTATAAAGAACTACATGCGGTAGTTCTATGCAAGTATACGTTTGGAATATTTCGCAAATTATGTAATCCATGTTGAAGCTACATGTATGTAGTTGATTTGAATTCATGCAAGTTTGGGGCTTTGCTACTATGTCATCATAATGTGTATGTTTATACAAACATCATTTTTGTGAAGTAATTGGAATAAGTTTGGGTTATCACAAAATTATGTTGAAAATTTGGCATCATGTATTAAGCCATGCTTTGTATTAGAAAACCTATTTGCAAACTTATGACTAGGCTATGATTGATAATTTGCATAATTGAAATTGTTTACAAGAATTATATGATGACATATGTGGTACATGGCTAGGTTAGGTTCAAAAATCCCCTTTTGCAAGTTTGCATGACTAAAGTAAAAATCATGAGTTCATGTTAGAAATATTTATGTCATGGTTATGTGAACAAATTTAACTATACTTATGCCATGCTTATGTTTGACATTATGCCATGCTTATGTTTGACATTATGCCATGCTTATGTTAGAAATATTTATGCCATGCTTATGTTTGACATTATGCCTAAGTAAAAATATAGGTTCATGTGTCAATAATGATACCCAATCTCACTTACAAGTTTACATGCTTTGATTTATGTCACCTATGCTTTATGACCAAAGTATATGTTACCACTATGCAAGTACACCAGTTTCTATTTTGTATTTCCAACGTCATATTGCAAGTTCATACGCTCACCTTCCCCTTTTTGTGTATGTAATCACGCTTTAAGCCTCCACTTTTCGCATGGCTAAATTGGGCTTTAAATGGCTAAGCCCAATATATATATAATAAACGGACGTGTAAAACGGGGGAAAATAACGGTGGGTTAAAATTACTAATGAATGAAAATATAAAATAGAATGGCCCAAGTTCAAGTATGGGTTGGGCCCATGATTGGTGTAACCTTTACACCATTAACTTAATAATGGGCCGAAAATATTTACATATAAGAAATAAAGAAGAATGACAAGATATGTAAATGTAGAACATACGATGTGTTTAACCCGAGGTTGGATTGAGTTGTGATGTAAACCTGCCCGGAACCGCCCGGCTGTCCAGTAGTCACAACAATACCTATCCAATGTGGGAGGTTAAGCATGGAGCCCAATAAGGACCCGAGGTTAGACTGAGTTGTGGCGTAAGACTGCCCGGAACCAACCGGCAACAGGCAGCCACAACAATACATGTCTAATGTGAGAGGTCAGGGCCTTAATAAGACAATTAAGGCTGAGTCAGGATGGTTAGGATTAAGTAAACTAAAGACTTAATCAAAAATGGAACATGCTAAACTAAACGGACTGGTGGGGGTTAGGTTAGAAAACACTTAACCAACTTAGCTTGTTGGCTAGAGATAGAAAACCTAGTAACGGGGGACCCTTTTCAGCAGTAACCCCAGAAGGTGTATCAGGATGCCCTGAAACTAGGCAGGGTGGGGCACGATTACTGGGCTGATTGTAAGAGGTCAAAGCGACGGCGGTGGTGTAGCAGTGTAGGTTCTAACGGGGTGCGGGCGTGCACACACTCCGGCGCAGAAAAATAAGGCACTGGACACCAGTAGCATACCTGTGCATTCTAAGGTTGTGTCGGGCCGCCACCATGGGACTTGATACACCCCATGGTGGGACCAGCATAGGTAACTACAACATCGGGGGCCGTAAGACACATGTAACTATGCGAGTAGGAGCCGATCATCATAGAATGGATCACATCACCCTGATTATGGGGTGCCAGTTGGAAACTAGTTTATATGGGTTCAGAGATTAACATGGGGTACGATAGTATATTCGACCCTAGATACCTTAACCAAGTTTATAGTGCTTGCCCACTTCTTGTTTATACTTATCATACCCAGTTCTTTATTCATAGACAGAATAGTACTAGACTTACTCAGGCTTTATGTCTGACTCTACTTTTCTTTCGTCTTCTTTCTTCCGTTTCCCCCCCCCCCCCAGGTCCACAGGGAGGGAACACAGCAGTTTGACCAACCTTAACATCCAGCTTGAAGAAGAGAAATGTATTGCTTGGACTTTCCTGTTTTGAACTATGGCTTTGGACAATCCACTATGGGGCTTTTGCAGTTTATCTATGTTTTATTTATGCTTCTTTAAATAATGTACTCAAGACAGATTATGAAAATGTTATGTTATGTTTTTGGAAAGGATGTAAGACAATCATGGTGATGTTTTGTAACACGTATTTGCTTTTATGAAATAAAAGTTGTTGTTCTTCCGCTGTTTACAAATATGTGTTCTTATATCTGTCTTGTATATCTGTGACTTGTACTTATAAACCTCCACCAAAATTAGGGCATTCCCTTTGAGAGTGACCCTAACGGAGGTGGGGTGTTTCATTATCTATGTAGAGTTGAAATAAAAATATAATTTTTACGTATGTAGAGAAGTAAAAATATAATTTTTATTATATTACTAGCAAGATAAAAATATAATTTTTATCATGGAAGTAGCGGTGTAAAGGAGCGATTTTTACATATGTAGTAGAGATATAAAAATACGATCTTTATATATAAAAATGTGATTTTTATATAGATAATGGCGAGAGAAAAATATGATTTTTATTATGTGAACATCGATATAAAAATACGATTTTTATATATATGAAGAAGCGGTAAAAGTTTGATTATTTATGTATATCGGTTTGGAATAAAAATATAATCTTTATAATGAAAACATCGTGTTAAAGATGCTAATTTTATCATCTTGAAGGCGAGTAAAAATATATGATTTTTATATATGTAGTGAAAACGAGCAACGAAAGTGATAAAAGGCGAGAATGGCGAAGATTTCCTACATATGAAGAGTCGCGGTGTTTGGTTTAGGTAATCTGTGAGAACTTCTCACTTTAATTCTTGTTTTATAGTTAAAAATATATATACTAGGATGCAGACGGTGCTTAGCAACACCCGACACCCGTCGTTCATAGACCATGGATGGCTTGTTTGTTTGATTGATGTGTTGTGAAAATTGATTGTAATGTGGAGTGAATGGAAATATATATTCATGTGTTGAAATAAAATATTATATTGTTAAAAATATAATTTTTAACGTATGAATAAATAAATATTCGTTTACAAATCAGACAATTTGTTTATGTACACCCATTTGAAGGATATTGATTGAGACGATAAATTTTACGCGTCGCCCAACTGCACTAATAAAAATCTGTGTTTGTTGATTTGAAACCCCACGCGGGTGTTGGGATGATATTCGACGTACACTAATCCCAATTGTTTAGTGGTATGTCGATCGTTTGATTGATAGACTGTTTAAGTGTCAATTAGTCATATTGAATGCTTATGCAATTGTGTAGTGCGCTTTGGATGATGGTTGATTATTTATCGTTGCTATTATATACATTTGTTGTATGGAATCCATGTAATTAACATTATATGGTAATTGATTGGGCCTCATTCCAATTTGGAAAATAAAAAATATTATAAAATATAGATTCATGTGTTGAATAGAATAAATAGTCATGTGTTAACGATACTTATGTGTTGAGAATATTCATGTGTTGAATTAAATATATATTCATGTGTTGAAGAAAATATGCATTTGTTGAATAGAATAACGAAGTTATTGAAATATATAAAATCGTGTTGATTAGATTTACGCTATTTTGATCCGAACGATATTTATATCAATTATATTCGTTTTTATAATGAATATAGAAAAGGAAGTGATTTCAAAATATAACGTTTTGAAAATATTATCATTTATATATTAATGATATGGAATATTCAAATTTGATTTAAAAATGAATATGAAGTTGAAATTGTTTTGAAAACGAGTTCAAAACGATTTATAAAATACGTTTTGAATTGAAATCGACGAAATATATATATATATATATATATTATATTAATGACCTGAATAGAAGGCGCCGCGCCGCGGCAGTTCGTGAATTTCGACCATTGACTTCGAATTGACGTTACGGGAGATCCGACCGTCGGATTCTCCTGAAATTGGAACCGTAGGGTTTGTATCGAAAAGAGATTTCCAATGAATATTAGAAATTTTAATTCTAACGGTCGGATTTGGAATTATGTCTAAATCAAATTCGGAAAAGGTCGTTGTAAGTGCAGTTCGACGACCGTTATTGGAAATCGACTATACGGGCCTTGATAAAATTATTAAAAATATTAATAATTTATGTAAAATCATAATATATGAATTGGAAAGAATTGGAATGAAAAAATTCCACATTTGAAAGGATAAAAATATATTTTTATCGAAATGAACTAGTTTTGAACTAGAATTGAAGTGGTTTTAAAAATAATCAGAATTTCCAATATACGAATCAGAATGGATTTGAATGGAAATTATCTTCGGAATATTTCGATGTTGGATTTCGTGATTATACAGATATGGTGGTGCAAATTTGAAAGATATATTTATATCGTTATTTCCAATACGATATTTGTTGGTTTCAGAATTTGATATTGAATATAAGCCGTATATTTTCTATTCAGAGCCATGTATTTAATATCAAATGGGATTTTGGGTTCGTCGTGAATGGTGTCTTAAATAACACTGTTCTTGGTCCCAGTTTTGAAAAGAAAAAATCTTTTAATTAAGATTTAGTGAAATTGTCCGGTTAATTAGTATTTAATTGGAATTGAATTTAAATTGGTTTTTGGGTTTATCGTGAGCGGTGTTTTGAGTAACACCTGCTCTTTGACCCGATTAACAAAAGGATGTGATTTTGGGTTTATCGTGAACCGTGTTTTAGTTGACATTGGTTCTTTAACCCAGTAAAGACAGGATATTGATTTGTGGGAAGATTAAAACTAGGTGGGTTTTTAATGAACCTTTAATTAGATTAAAGTGATCGAGAATGGAGTATCACCAGTTTTGCTCCAAAGTGATAGTTAAATCTTTAATTAGATTTGAATGTGAAATGGTAATTAATGTTACCGATAGCACCGTGGTGTTAGATATGGAGTATTACCAGTTGTGCTCCATGGAATGAATAGGTTGGGGTTGGGAAATAAAATAAATAATTACTTCGGTGTGATTTGCTAATCCCGACTAGTTTGGGAAAACCTTAACATGGTTTGAAATGATATCCAAAAGAAGATTAAAGAATAAATTTAGAAGGATTTACCTTTGATAAAATTAATGGGAACCTATTCCCTAGTGATGTGAATATGGGAACAAAGAATATTCTGAATTGGAATGAGGCGTATGTTGTGTTTGTGTAACACTTGTTTATTATATACGCGGGTTATTCGAAAAGGCCGGGTTTATACCCAATCTGAATAACCGATTCGACGATAAGTTGAAGATGAAGACGGTGGTTGAAGATCGAAGGTCTTCACATGGTTTGGATGATTATTGATGATCTTGATTGGGCTGTACACCCAAGAGGAGGGAATCAGTTGGTGATCGTCCAGACGTACTTGGAGATCGATGGATATGCAAGGAATAAGGTTCCTCCAGTTTCGTTCAGACCCAGAATGAAATTGTAAATGGACTGTGTGTCTGACATTGGATTTTTATTCTGTGTTGATTGATCTCTATTATATATACATCTGTTTGGCGGCAGAGAATTTATTCTCTTGCTTAACGCCCTTCTCTGAGACGTACGAGCTCAGAGGTTGTATATCGATGGACATCAGTTGCATGG
Organism: Allium sativum; assembly: GCA_030737875.1. Lineage (NCBI taxonomy): Eukaryota > Viridiplantae > Streptophyta > Magnoliopsida > Asparagales > Amaryllidaceae > Allium > Allium sativum. The sequence goes on from CM060926.1 coordinate 352,240,972, forward strand.
AGTGAATTTCCTGTGTGGCATGCCTAAGTGGCAGATGATCAAGGCTTCTGTTGAAAAGAAAAGTCTTGTGGTTGATGGTCAAAGCACGGCCTGTGTGGCACAGCTTTGTGTATGGCGTTAATTCGCGAGCCTTACACCTCGGTATGAGTCAAAACGGGATAAGGACCGTTGGGATAACACGACGTTTCTTTCTAGCTATTGGTGATGTCAGTGACCTACCAGCCCTGACATTTATATACTTTTTACCTGTGTGGTTGTTGGAATGCGAGGCGCCTCAGATATAGGTCTGATAGGACCAGGAAACGTGTGTTCAGGAATAACTAATCCTCTAAAGTAAGAGAGGACCGGCTCAACCGATTCCAAGGATCGCTGTGTGTGGTCTTGAGACATTTGCTAGAGTGTCTCGAACGGAGAGGAGCTTGCCTTTTGCCTCGACTCGTGACGAAAAACCAATTTCCAATATGACCTTTGCGGTTTTATTTGTAGAGCCTAGTATGGCGACATGATATATGGTACCCATGCTGTCTGTGATTGATACCTATGATTGAAATTGTTTTGACACTATACACTTATAATAGTATCAAATGATTTGTTTTAAATGTACTAAGCATGTTTTGCTATTATAAGGGAAAACCCTATCCTCCTGCTTGCGTTGCATTGTGTGATGGGACCTGGGTCTTATAATAGCTTTATTTTTTAAAAAAGCATTGTGCTGTTTGTCATATGCACTAGTGTTCTTGGGAGGAAACGCGTTCCGTGTTATATGGCATGGTCCCTTGAATTACTCTCTTTTAAAGTAAAGATTAATAACTGTTTTAGTTCTCATACCAGTCACATGACTGACCTGGAGTTTATTGTTTTAACCTAAACTCTAGGTGCCCCTATTTTCGACACGGGCAGCTAGTAGTTGGGTTTTGCAGATTTATATTCACAAGATCCTGATTTACAGCTGGAACGATGCTCGAAATGGTCTGTATCCATGTATTACTTTCAGTTGTGTTTTGTATTGTTTTTCCGCTGCAATGTAATTTATTGTAATCCCTGATATTTGTTGAATGTATATTTATTCATACTCTGTATATTCTTGTATTCTGATGGAATTGTTGTAATAAACAATGAAATGTTCTTCTGTTTGTGTTCCGATATGTATTGTTCTCAAAGCAATTCGTTCTTTCCTTCAGGGGGAAGTTATAGGTTACTACAGTGGTATCAGAGCTCTGGTTTACAGAGCTCGAGAACAAAACACATTAGAACCATACGAAAGAATTCATCAGAGATTGGACTAGTATTGTCCAATAAGAATGGCTCGTTAGAGAGGGGATCAGTAGTATCCTAGAGCGAGTCGAAAGAGTGTTATTTTTTAAAATAAAATCGAAAACAAATTTTGTTTTGAAAATTTAAACCATTTTGTACGTATTTGAGTATTTATTTGTATTGAATTTGGACAATCGAGTATATAAAGATTTTGCATATACGTGTCATGAACGTATATTCGAAGTTTTAATATATTGGATAGATATAGAATCACACTCTAGTCGCCTGGGGACAATTCTGATGATGATTGCAACATCATCAGTATTTGTGTTCGAGTTTCAAAAGTGGGATTTCTATATATTTCCATTAGACTGGTGTGAGAACCAAAACTTAGATAGGATATATTGTTGAGATTTGCATCAAAAACATGATTTCCTGTATATGTATCAAAGTTATGAATTAGAAACGTTAATCCACTAATTGATTGATGGTTGTGTTGTTTGATTATTGGTTTCATTTATTAAATTATTTAACCATTTATCCTAATGCAACCAAATATTGATCTGAATTGAAAATTATTTGGAATTGCATGCTTATACATGTATATCTATTGAACAGGTCATAGCAAGGAGGCTAGAGCAGAAGAATAAAATTGTTTGCCTGACAAATAGGTACATGTTTATTGTATTTCTTGGTGATTTGACGATTTTATGAGCCGATTGGCTAGCCGCTTGGCTTTTTCTTTTGGATTGGTGAGGGCCATGGGAAGCTATTTGAAATATCCCGAAGCTCCCGATGCAGGGGAGGTTATGGCGAAATTTTTCAAAAATTTAGGGTGTTAGCAAATTTTTGAAAAATTTGAAAAGTTCTTAGAAACTGAAAAGTTGAAGAACTTAAGCCGTAAAAAAATAATGAAAGTTGAGTTGGTTAGCAAAATAACTTTCAGCTTCGTTCCTTTTCGGGGATGAAAAGTTTTAAGTGGGGGAGATTGTAACAACCCGGAAAATCTGAGCCAATTTAAAATTTTTATTTTCGTGAATTTAATGAACTTTGAATATTTAAAATGAATTATTTTAAATAATAACGATAAGAAATTCATTTTGAATAGAATTAGAAGTATTTATTTATATAGATCGTCGTTAAAATATAAATAGTTATTTTTAATTATAAAAGGAAATGAAAATGACGCGGTAGTTCGAAAATTCGATTTCAAAATTCAAATGAATGCACAGGATTCATAATAAACTGAATTTTAGAGAAACCAAAAATATTAGAATCTATTTGAAAATATCTTTCCAACGAATCTGAAAAATCAAAATTTCATAGCGGGAATAAAAAGATATGTCCAATTGAAATTTCAGAATAGTCGGTGTGGAATTCTAGCCCTTAAAAATGGAAATTTTGCAAACGACTCGGTTTTTGACGAAACCACTTTTGTTGGATCCGGGATGTCAAATAATTGCTAGATTTCAAAATTCATAAATTTCTGAATCAATATGTGAGTGTGGCGAAAGAAAACGTGTTTTGATAGTTTTAGTTAATTTCGATCGACCAGAAAATGGCCATTTTTCAAACGGTCTCAGAATTTGATGAAATTAGTTTTGTTAGGACCGTATCATCAATACAAAGCAAGAAAATATTTTTCGGGAAATTTTAAAGTCCGTATGTGGCCCTGGTTAATTGAAATGCGCGTTCAAATTCAATATATAGATTTATATTTTGATTTGGACGGAAACTGATCGAAACGATCGAATTAGCTTACGATACATATCCCGTTGTGTTCGGAATGGGGGTAATTAGCTACGGACGATAGTCCGTGGGTTTGATTTCGAGTCCGAAATAAAAAGTTGCTTTTTGGAATTTTAAAATAATAATAAAAAATATTTATAAATAACCCCTCTCCCTTACTTTATCTCTCTCCTCTTTCTCCCTTTGACTCAAATCGATTTCAGAGGGAAAAAAAGAAAAAAAAGAAGAGGAAGGAGGAGCCCGTCGCTCCTCCGATCAGGGGGCCACCACACCCCTCTGGCGCGTCGAAACAAGCGCGGCTGCCTCCGCTTCCCCCCCCTCTCTCCTCTATCCTCCGCAACCTCTCTCTTCCCTCTTCCTCTCGTTCCCTCTTCCTCCCCTAGACCGCCACCACCCCTCTGAGCCGTCGCCGACCAGCCAACCCTCCCTGACCGCCGTGACCTCGAACCCCCCCTCTGAAGACAATAACTACAGTGAGTGTTTATTTAATTTTAAATTCAGTTTTAATTTATTTAAACTTTGTTTTTTTCTAGCGTATGAACACTGAAATACAAGAAATATTGGATTTTTAACATAATAAAAATAGGATTTTAATTTATGTTATAGCATATGGAAAAATCAAATTTTTATATACGTTTTAGCATAAGAAAAATTCGTTCTTTATGAAGAGAAAAGCTTTGATTTTGATAGTAGAAGGCGGGATTTTTATAGTAAAAAGAAATGATTTTTCATAGTAAAAAGAAATGATTTTTATACATACAAAGATACGATCTTTAGTTTATAAAGTTATGATTTTTATCTATGTGAGGAAGCGATAAAAATGTGATTTTTATCTATGTAGAGTTGAAATAAAAATATAATTTTTATGTATGTAGAGAAGTAAAAATATAATTTTTATTATATTACTAGCAAGATAAAAATATAATTTTTATCACGGAAGTAGTGGTGTAAAGGAGTGATTTTTACAAATGTAGTAGAGATATAAAAATACAATCTTTATATATAAAAATGTGATTTTTACATTGAGAATGGCGAGAGAAAAATATGATTTTTATTATGTGAACATCGATATAAAAATACGATTTTTATATATATGAAGAAGCGGTAAAAGTTCGATTATTTATATATATTCGTTTAGAATAAAAATATGATCTTTATACTGAAAACATCGTGTTAAAGATGCTATTTTTATCATCTTGAAGGCGAAGTAAAAATATGTGATTTTTATATATGTAGCGAATACGAGCAACGAAAGTGACAAAAGGCGAGAATGGCGAAGATTTCCTACATATGAAGAGTCACGGCGTTTGGTTTAGCTAATCTGTGAGAACTTCTCACTTTAATTCTTGTTTTCTAGTTAAAAATATATATACTAGGATGCAGACGGTGCTTAGCAGCACCTGACACCCGTCGTCCACGGACCATGGACGGCTTGTTTGTTTGATTGATGCGTTGTGAAAATTGATTGTGATGTGGAGTGAATGGAAATATATATTCATGTGTTGAAATAAAATACTATATAGTTAAAAATATAATTTTTAACGTGAATTTGAATAAATAAATATTCATTTACAAATCAGACGATTTGTTTATGTACACCCATTTGAAGGATATTGATTGGGACGATAAATTTTACACGTCGCCCAACTGCACTAATAAAAAATCTATGTTTGTTGATTTGAAACCCCACACGGGTGTTGGAATGATATTCCACGTACACTAATCCCAATTGTTTGGTGGTATGTCGATCCTTTGATTGACAGACTGTATAAGCGTCAATTAGTCATATTGAATGCTTATGCAGTTGTGTAGTGCAATTTGGATGATGGTTGATTATTTATCGTTGCTATTATATACATGTGTTGTATGGAATCCATATAATTAACATTATATGGTAATTGATTGGGCCTTATTCCAATTTGGAAAATAAAGAATATTATAAAATATAGATTCATGTGTTGAATAGAATAAATAGTCATGTGTTGACGATACTCATGTGTTTAGAATATTCATGTGTTGAATAAAATATATATTCATGTGTTGAAGAAAATATGCATTTGTTGAATAGAATAACGAAGTTATTGAAATATATAAAGCCGCGTTGATTAGATTTACGCTATTTTGATGCGAACGATATTTATATTGATTATATTCGTTTTTATGATGAATATAGCAAAGGAAGTGTTTTCAAAATATAACGTTTTGAAAATATTATCATTTAAATATTAATGATATGGAATATTCAAATTTGATTTAAAATTGAATATGAAGTTGAAATTGTTTTGAAAACGAATTTAAAACGATTTATAAAATATGTTTTGAATTGAAATCGACGAAATATATATAATATATATTATATATATTAATGGCCTGAATAGAACGCACCGCACCGCGGCAGTTCGCGAATTTTGACCATTGACTTCGAATTGACGTTACTGGAGATCCGACCGTCGGATTCTCCTGAAACCAGAACCGTTAGGTTCATATCGAAAAGAGTTTTCCAATGAATATTAGAAATTTTAAATCTAACAGTGGATTTGGAATTATGTCCAAATCAAATTCGAAAAAGGTCGCTGTAAGTGCAATTCGACGCCCGTTATTGGAAATCGACTGTACGGGCCTTGTTAAAATTATTAAGAATATTAATAATTTGTGTAAAATCATAATATATGAATTGGTAAGAAATGGAATGAAAAGATTCCACATTTGAAAGGATAAAAATATATTTTTATCGAAATGAACTAGATTTGAAGTGGTTTTAAAAATAATCAGAATTTCCAATATATGAATTGGAATGGATTTGAATCGAAATTATCTTCGGAATATTTCGATGTTGGATTTCGTGATTATATAGATATGGTGGTGGAAATTTGAAAGATATATTTATATTGTTATTTCCAATACGATATTTGTTGGTTTCAGAATTTGATATTGAATATAAGCCGATATATTTTCTATTCAGAGCCTTGTATTTAATATCAAATGGGATTTTGGGTTGGTCGTGAATGGTGTCTTAAATAACACTGTTCTTGGACCCATTTTAGAAAAGAATAAATCTTTTAATTAAAATTTGGTGAAATTATCTAGTTAGTTAGTACTTAATTGGAATTGAATTTAAATTGGTTTTTGGGTTTATCGTGAGCGGTGTTTTGAATAACACCTGTTCTTTGACCCGATTAACAAAGGGATGTGATTTTGGGTTTATCGTGAATCGTGTTTTAGATGACATTAGTTCTTTAACCCAGTAAAGACAGGATATTTATTAGTGGGAAGATTAAAACTAGGTGGGGTTTTAATGAATCTTTAATTAGATTAAAGTGATCGAGAATGGAGTATCACCAGTTTTGCTCCAAAGCGATAGTTAAACCTTTAATTAGATTTGAACGTGAAATGGTAATTAATTTTATCGATAACACCGTGGTGTTAGATATGGAGTATCACCAGTTTTTCTCCATGGGATGAATAGGTTGGGATTGGGAAATAAAATAAATAATTATTCGGTGTGGTTCGCTAATCCCGACTAGTTTGGGAAAACCTTAACATGGTTTGAAATGATATCCAAAAGAAGATTAAAGAGTAAATTTAGAAGGATTTATCTTTGATTAAATTAATGAGAACCTATTCCCTAGTGATGTGAATATGGGAATAAAGAATATTCTGAATTGGAATGAGGCGTATGTTGTGTTTGTGTAACACTTGTTTATTATATACGCGGGTTATTTGGAAAGGCCGAGTTTATACCCATTCTGAATAACCGATTCGACGATAAGTCGAAGATGAAGATGGTGGTTGAAGACCGGAGGTTTTCACATCATTTGGATGATTATTGATGATCTTGATTGGGACGTACATCCAAGAGGAGGGAATCAGTTGGTGATCGTCCAAACGTACTTGGAGATCGATGGATATGCGAGGAATAAGGTTCCTCCGGTTTCGTTCAGACCCAGAACGAACTTGTAAATGGACTGTGTGTCTGACATTGGATTTTATTCTGTGTTGATTGATCTCTATTAAATATACATCTGTTTGGTGGCGGAGAATTTATTCTCTTGCTTAATGCCCTTCTCTGAGACGTACGAGCTCAGAGGTTGTATATCGATGGACATCAGTCGCATGGAGTGAATTGCCTATGTGGCATGCCTAAGTGGCAGATGATCAAGGCTTTTGTTGAAAAGCAAAGTCTTGTGGTTGATGATCAAAGCATGGCCTGTGTGGCACAACTTTGTGTATGGCGTTAATTCGCGAGCCTCTCACCTCGGTATGAGTCAAAAACGGGGTAAGGACCGTTGGGAGAACACGACGTTTTTTTCTAGCTATGGGTGATGTTAGTGACCTACCAGCCCTGACATTTATATACTTTTTACCTGTGTGGTTGTTGAAATGCGAGGCGCCTCAGATATAGGTCTGATAGGACCGGGAAACGTGTGTTCAGGAATAACTAATCCTCAAAAGTAAGAGAGTACCGGCCCAACCGATTCCAAGGATCGCTGTGTGTTGTCCTGAGACTTTTGCTAGTGTGTCTTGAACGGAGAGGAGCTTGCCCCTTGACTCGACCCATGACGGAAATCCAATTTCCAATATGACACACGCTCATCTTCTTCTTCTTCAAATATTATTGTCGTAACCTGCTTCTCCACTTAAAGCCATTACCAAATAATCATCAACTCAAACTCGCCGCATTCCACCATTTCACAAACTGATAACGCCATTTTCCTCTCCTCTAAAATCTCTTTTATCTCATATACAATTTATATAACTCGCACCATTTTAAACAATTCCGAACTCAGCTCATAAGTTTTTGGATTCCAGTAAAAAAAGATAGAACCTTTATGTTTTGTAAAATCCCCAAAACATGCCAATCCATGCTATTTGATCATGCCAATCCACCTGCGAATCCCCTTTTCTGAATTGAAGCCTCGAAACTTCAAACGATTTTACCCTAGTTGCTTCAACGCAGCAATGAATCTCCCCAAAAGCTCGTCGCACCATTCCAGATTCCCTCAGTCGACTGATAGCAACGTTAACACAACAAAAGGGAACCCTTTTTCTTCGTTTAGATTTTATTTGCATTTCTTTGATTTATTTGAAGTGGGTGTTCTACACGTTGGAAGCGAAACCGTGGTGGCTATGAAGTATTTGACCAGCAAACGAAATGTATTAGGGTTGGGAAATGTTAAGTGTTATTTATAGGGTAAGAATATTATTTTTATATTTATTATTTTATAATTTTTTAATCAAACGCTTTTTGTATTTATCATTAAAAATCCCAGCGATCACATATAATACCCAAATTCGACGAAAATGGACAAACACCTTCAGTTCGACATTACGGACCCAACGAAACTTGTTTCTTCGAATTCCGAATCCATTTTCTCACACACCGTATTTTTAAAGCTAAATTGTTGTCTGTTTTTCACATTAAAATCCCGTACGGTCACATAAAGACTCTAAAAATCACGGAAATTGAAATCTAGCAGTAATTTAATATTACGGATCCAACAAAATAGTTTCGTCAAAAAGCAGGTCGTTTGCAAAACTGACTATTTTTAAAGCTCTAAATAAACCCTTTTAAATATTAATATATTTAAAAATAATTAAATTAAATATAAATAAATTATATTATCGTATATATTCACAATAGAATATCATATAGCTGCAATTGGATTTATAACTCGATATTCAAATCCCGGTTGAATCGATATTCAATTTATATTGAAAAATTCATTTATAATATAAATAAATCGTTATAAATTATAAAGAAATTCCATAACGACTTTTCGAAAATTTGATTTCGACATAAATCAAAATCTACACGACGAAATCCCGATTTTTCTCTTCCTTTAGAAAAATATACTTCACCGGCTCTGAACGTTTCTTGTTTCACAGAAATCTGACTTAAAACGAAATCTGTATATTCGTTTGAAGTTCGAATCGCCAAATTACGAACTGTCTCGCCATTTCGAGCTCGGTTGTAATTATAATATAATTATATGTTCAAACTTCATTTAATTAATATATTCGTTGTTATATTTCAATTCTAAACTGAATTAAATATTATAAATAATCCAATTCACACAATATTGCCATTTCAGCTATGTTCTGATTATTTCAGAATTAAATATATTATTTTGTTAATTATATTAATTAAATATTCAATAATATTTAATTAAACAACCATTTAAATCTCTTTCAAATAATTAAATTAATTAATTTTTTATACCGTAAAAATACGGGACATTACAATTAAGGTGTAATATAAGTATGTGTATACTTACATTAATTGTAACCAACCGATCAAAGCATTTTGAATTTTGAAAGTATTGGCTTCCTACCTCAAATAATTATCGGTGATTATTTCCTTTTCTCTGCTTCTTCATTCGACTATTGGTTCACTTGGCTCCAGTTTTCTCTGCTCTTCTCTGATTCCCGTATTCTTCCTTCTTTGGCGAATTAGTGCTTCGCTATTATGTTTAGCGATGGTTTTTCATCGTCGTCTCCTTTGTGGGGTCTTGCCAGGTGTTGTATTTGGTTGTTTGGGCTTTATTGAATGTTATTGGTTCTGTAGTTTTGTTGTGCTCTCTACCCTTGATTTCGTTCTAATTAGGGTTGATTCTCTTATGGAGTTTGCTGCCATTGAACAACATCATTTTGTGGTTGTGGCCGGGGCATTCATGGATATTTGGCTTCATTTCTTTTCTTTAATATAGCCTGTTTTTCGAACTTCCTCTGTTAGGCAGAATTTTGTGGGTGAAGGGGGAGTATCAAGGTGTGACCTCTTCCAAGCGTCGGTTTTGGATTCGAATGATTGTAGGGGAGGGGATGTCGTGCCGTAGATTAGGTTTTTGCCTAGGTCAGTGTCATGTTTTTCCCCTCATGTGGATTTATGGCCTGTTGTTTGTTGTTCGAAGGATGTGTCGAAGAGGTTGCGTAGTGTACGTGGGTCATTGGGTCCAAGTCGGAAGCAAGTGGTGTGTCCAACTGTACTGCCCCAGCGTATATGTGAAGTGGTCTCTATCGAGGAATTGATCAACGGTGCACTTAGATGTGCATTGCCTCATGTTCCTACTTTCAACAGGGTCGGTCTTCTTTGTCGTGGTGAGGAACTAGCTGCGGTTGTTAGCGTTTCGCCAGCATGTTTCTTATCAGGTTTGCCTCATCGTGGTAGTACTTGGTTTAGAGGGAGTAAATATAGATGCCTTGTAGCATCCTCATAGTTGCTTGGTGGTGATATATGTACTGAACGTCGGTTGCAGCCAGTCGGACGTGAGATAGGCGTGGCAACCGGGGTTTCACTGAAACTTATTGTGTCATATTTTATCTCGGTTGTCATTTGTCAATCTTCTATGGCTACACTGATGACTCTGGTATGTTTTTATCACTCTGTCTCCTTTCTTGTTTATGTTTTAGTTTCTTCTTTTGCTGATTGCTCTTTATGTAGGATCTAAATTAACCATAGAGGGGCTGACTAGGGTTTATTGCAGTTTTTGCTAAGTAATTAAACAATATCAATCACATGTAATAATCAGAGTAAACGTGGAAAATAAATAACACATACATATACCTAGCTTCGGCAAAACCCTTCCTACTGTTGCATTCCCCAAGGTTTCTACTAGGAATTAAAACAATATCTATGCTTACAATCCTTTGCAAATTCGCGACACTTGCTCCCAACTGTTCTAACACTATGCTCAAAACCCTGTACCAATCTCTATTCCCGGGATCAGATTTTTCCAAATTATAAACTCGTAATTCCTCTCCCTAGTTTTACAGACAAATTAGAAAACTTTAAAATACGATTACAAATTAAAAACACTAAAGTTAAAAGAAGATTAAAACCCTAATTTAAATAAATCCTTTTTAGCCCTTTAAACTTGACATGCTTAGTAGAGTAAATAGGCCAGCCCCTTTATTTTCTTTTAACACTTTAATTATTTGGCCATTTTATCTCTTTTCTCTGAAAAATGGCGGAAGCGATTTGTCTAGGGTTTCGAATCTCGTCGTTTGGAAGTTGTGGATCTCTTCGTTGATGTTCTTTGATTCCCAGTTGCAACCTTCTCTGCTTTAATTGAGTTGAAGAGAGTTGATTTGGATCCAAGTAATTTACTTTGTCTGGTATGAAATTTCAATTCGAATTTTGCTTTATTTTTGCTCAAGCTTGGATAATCGCCAAAGATGAGTTGTGTGTCTTTAAATAAGATTTAAGATCCAAGTTATTCTCTGATTTCTCTTAGAATTGGTCATGATATTAACGTAAATTTTGGGCTTGAAATATTCACGGCTTTGAACTGTTGAATTTGAATATTGCGCTAGCTTCTGGAATAACTTGCGAGATAAATTCTGGACTTTGAATTGGTCTTGACTCTAGAATTTCTGGAAAAATCCTTTCAGCGAGATTGTTACTTTTGAACTCTTTGGCCTTGCATTGACTTTGTATTTCTTAATAAAGTTGAACATTTAAACTACCTTTTTTTCAGCTTCCTGGATAAGAGAACTTGAACAGATAATATCCTTGCTTTGCCAAAATCTTTGAACTGATGCTACGCTTGACATACTTGTTGTGCTTAGTCTGTTAACTTGTTGATGCCATGTTCTGGCCATAGTTTTGTGCTTGTGCTTTGGCATCCTTGTAACTGCTGCACCTATACAACTATGTTAAAAACTTTTGCATACTTCATCTTCATACTGCAATGCTTTTTGCCATATTTGGGCCATTTACTTACTTATTGTATTGACAATTGTTACATAGCATTGTTGGTGAGACTTAAAATCTTGAACCTTTTGCTATTGTCCCCTTGTGCATATGAAACTGTTGCTTTCTTGGTTGATCTTTACTTCTTTGTACACTATTATGTATTTCGTTGAATCTACACATGTTATGTTGTTCTTATTTACACTTGCTATCAGATTTGTGTCACTCCTTGTACTACTACCCCATCCATATTTATGTTTTCTTGTTGCCATGGCTTGAGCTGTGCACTTATTTGACTTTGTATACATATTTAGTTTTGTGGTACAATCTTGGCTTTGAACTTGAATTTCTTTATCCTTATGAATGTTGCACCTGAGCATAACTATTTTAACTTGACTCTGGCTCAACCATTTTTGGCTGTAGTATTTGACCTTGATTTGTTGGTTTAGTTTCCATGTATTTTCCATCCCATTCATGTTGGTACTTTGGCATGACCATGCTCGAGCTTGTGCGTCGACATGTAATTGTTGCACCATAAACATGACTATCCATGTACATATTGCATGCATATAGCTGCTGCTTTTATTATTGGCTATGACCATTAAGTTTTGTACTTGTTACCATTTCTTTGATCAAGTTGAAACTGGTTGTACTTTTCCAAATTTGACATGCTGTTTATATGACCAACTTATGCACCTGCACATTTTCATATATGTGTATATACATACAATTGTATGAGTATACATGTATCTTGCGAGTGTAATTTGTATATGTGAGCACTACAGACGATGTCTACTTTGTGGTATTTACAGTGAATCACTGTGAATATCACAAGCTGTCTAGACAAAGATGGATATATATGTATACATATATATATATATATATATATATATATATATATATATATCCGACCAAGTCTAGAAAAATGATGAGAAACACACCAAAATTCTGAGGCAAATAAAATTTAAAATAAATTTACATTTGGTTGTATTTAATTCTATTTTTGTTTCAGATTACTATGTGTGCTTCTGTGATAGGTATACAGGTGGCTGGACTGGATTGGAGTATAAGAAGACTGTGTGTCAGTGGCAGTGAGTGTATATATAAATGTGTGTCGGCCATGGGTGCAGGATTCTTCGAAAAAGCGCGGGCTGACTCAGAGACCTGAGACCTTGGCTTAGCAACGAGGGGACCGAAGGGAAGAAAAGCTTTCTCCGGGTAGTGGTCATCCTTACTACCCCCACACAAATGAAGTTAGTTTGTTAAATAAGCAGCTTTCAATCATTACACCCAGTATCGCTAATGGAAAGCGATCCGTAGCCAAGGATAGATCGAAGGAGCGCAACTTTCGCTCTTTTCTTCACCACATGCACTTGATCTGATCAAATGTACCGTCCATCGGTACTCTTCCTGGCCGTACCGATTGCTCCAGTTTCAGCTAAGATATGACCGTCGTCCTGGGATTGTATAGATCTTCCGCTCTGAAGATAGATATAACACAGTGGAATCACGCAACGCATGTTGCTAGTGTGTATATGTAATCAGAGTGACACAAAGTGATGTGTAATGAGGAAAAAACTGTATATGAGATCGATGAATAAAATTGTACTAACATTTGTAACAAATTGAATTGAAATAAAAAATATATTTTTGTTGTCCAATTCAGTTTGTCTCTTTTGTTTGAATTCTTTTAATAGTACAATTTCATGTTATATATATTCTAGTGTGTCATGTCGAATCTAAAAAAATCCAGTTATATTCTTGTTGAATTGTAAATAGTGGAGTCACTGGTATGACTATTTCAAATGTAGAAATAAAATATTTATTTAAATAAAAATACTATTTGAATATTCAGTTTTGTATAATAGTATTCTATTCAAATAAGTATTTATTTCTACATGTGCTGTGAATAATAAAATAGCATTATTTACAAACACATTTATAAAATAATATATATGTTTATTATCGTTAACCTACTTTGTGATTAGGCTACACAAAGCTAAGAGATTTCTAAAATGTACAAGAAGAGTTCATGGCAAAGACCCGGATCGGTTTGGGAGTCCTCGACCCGAACCCTCTAGCTTCTAAACAAACAGAATCAGAAAAGCACACGCCAGAGAACCGGATCGGTTCGGAGGCCACCGAATCTAACCATTTTGTTGTAGAACAAGCGAAGCCGAAAATAATAGTGCGAAGACAGAACCGGATAGGTTCGAAGCTACCTGATCCGCCCCTCCTCTTCTCTACACATCCAATCCGAAGCAGAAGCACTGACAGTTACATTCCACGATCCCAGAAGATGCAGAGCGGTTGCATACCCACTCCCCCACATTTAACCCACAACTGTTGTGCGTTGGCAACACCTCAGAGCTCCTCACTCCGAACTGAACGGAATGGCTGCCACGTGTATCCGAACCGAAGGCCTTCCAAGGAAGATTTCTGCATATAAATACTCCTTTGAACATCATTTGAAGGATCTTTTCTAGCAAGAATTATCAACTAAAACTTCCTCCATAGCCGATTTTCATCACTTTACTCAGATCACAATCACCTTTTGAAGCATATTTTGGAGAAGACTGAGTGAAATTATTCATTGTATAAGTGAAATTGAGTGAAAACAATCATTGTACTTGTATTCCTATCATCAATTAGAGAAATTCAAAGTGGATGTAGGCTTTTTAACGCCGAACCACTATAAATCGTGTGTTTTCTTCATTTTCTTTTTATTTCATTTACAATCATCCTTAGTTTGGGTGTTAGAACCATTTTAGGACCTAACATTTTGGTGATTTCACTGAGAACGTACAAATTCTCTACGTTTTTGGGCTACCATTCTACTACTTGGGTTTATATATCCGAAGAAGATAATCCGTACAGTTAATATTTCTAAAGGTCTCTTCCTATAAGGTTTCGAAAAACCGAATATTATAACCAAGGGAAAAGGAAAAGAAGTGCAGAATGCATGGGAAAGCGGAGTAGGTGAAGATCAGCAAGCTATGATTGTTACTAGGTCAAGAGGACAAAGCTCAGGAGCTAACCGATCTGGTAGGACATCTCCCACTCTGACTGAACAGGCTCTGATCCAAACCGGAGGCTACGAACCGATCTGAGTTGCTCCCTAAAATGCTGATGGAAGCTCTCTACCGATCCGATCTGTTGAGGTAAGGGGAGGCCGATCCGAACCAAATGTGGCTGAAGTTGGTACCTCTACTCGAGCCCCTACAAATGCTTTGATACTAGCCGTGGCAATTGATGATCAGCCTGCACCTTCTGCACTCATGACCCATGAGGAATTTTCCTTCTTGCTTGATATGCTTGAGAGTACTAGAAATGCTTTGGAGGATCATAAACGCGATAGTGTTCTCATGAGGGAAAATATGAAGGTTATGAACAAAGAAATAACCGAACTTCGCAGACAAAGGGTGTCCTCTCTGGTTCGTTATCCTACCATGGACCATTCATCATCTTTTGACGAAGAGCGCCCACGTGAAAGGAGGCCATATGAAAGGCCCGAAAATCTGGACCAACTAACATTCGGATCATTAGGGTCCCGTGAAGATGCAACCCATGTTCTGGGACCCAATGATCCTAGTTTGAGGGAACCAATGTTGTTACTGATGTGAGGATCACATGTTCTTCCCACGGATCCAAATATTACCAATCCTACCCCGACGCAACTCCTTCAGCCAGTTCGTCCTGTGAATGACCAGGATTGCAAGAGGCGGGAAGGTTCTGCTACCAACCAAAACCCAAGGGAGTCGCCTGAAGTAGGTGGTAGGCGCATGAGGAGAGAAAGAAGCAGGGATCCTGAGAACAGACTCTAACCAACACGGAATTAGAAGCGATGGTGCGTCAAATCATGACCGATAGTCGCCGATATACCAATGAAGACTGGGGTATTGAATGTAGTCATACTCTGTTTACTAATGACATCCTGAACATCCAATTCCCTCGACGGTTCAATTTTCCACAAATGGATCGATACACTGGAAGTACATATCCGAAGAAACATCTGATGAGGTATGCAAGGTATATGAACGCTGCAGCTGCACCTGACGCTGTAAAATGTAAAGTCTTCCCGATATATTTAGAAGATGTTGCATTAATGAGGCTTATGCAACTTCCCACGTGATCGTGTCGAGTTTTCAAGAACCAAGTGAGCTTTTTATGAAACAATTCCGACTCCATGCCTGTAGATCAAAAAGTGTTATCAAAGTATCCAGAATTAAACAGGTCCCTAGAGAATCTCTGAAATCATACTTGAATCGCTTCAACTTAGAAGTTACCGAGATAAGCAATCCCCACGAACCAACTATTTTGACGGCTTTGATTGAAGGAGTTAATCCAGAAACTGAATTCGAAGGTTACTTAGCTGGGAAGCTACCACTAACTAGGGAGGCTTTCTATGAACAGAAAAATATCCGTCTACGGCGAGAAGAGGTATACGCCAATCGAAAGAGAAAATCCGATGGAGCTTCAAGTGAAGATATTCAAAGTAACATTGCTATGAAGCAATCTGGTGAAAGTTCGGGGAAAGTCGAGGTAAATGTTGGCAACAAAAATGAAGGAAGTAACAATAGGAATAGGACCGACAATAGGAGGAACAAGAACCGAGGAAGTAGCTTAGGAAAAAGGCCTCGATTCCAAAACTTTGAAAACTACACATCACTAAATGTCATATTGGAAAACATCTACCTGAATACTTACAACGTCTTACAACATAAAAAGCCTCCGCCCCGAGACTCTACAGAGAAGGAGGTGGTGACCGGAAAATTCTGTCTATTTCATGGAACCCACGGACATTCTACTAATGAATGTCGACATTTGAGAGATGTTATCGAAAAGCTGCTATGGGAAGGAAAGTTAAAAGAATACAAGGTTTCCCTGAAGGACAGAGGGCAAGGAGGGCAAGCCCCGAATCAAAATCAGTCTGCTTCTAAGCCCACCTCTCAACAAAAAGGCAAAGGAATTTTTATCAATACTATAGTGGGAGGACCTCACCCCGCTGCCCATAGTTATAGAGCTATGGACCAATATGTCAATGCGGTTAAGCACCATGGAGTGGGAGAATGCAGCAACCTCGAAGACATCTCCCCATTGAAGCAATAGAAAACGATGTCAGATGATGTCATATTTCGTAATAGAGATGATTCTGGAATTGAATCACCAATAGAGGACCCATTGGTAATCACTACCACTATCGGTCCAGCTCTAGTTTACAAAGTGTTGGTAGACAATGGGAGTTTGGTTAATATTCTCTTTAAAAAAGCATTTGATCAGATGAAACTTGAACCGAAAGACTTGAAGCCTTGCGAGGGTTGGATACATGGCTTCAATGGAGCATCGACTGCTCCAATGGGATATGTAGAATTGTCAGTGACATTGGGACAAGGAGATTGCCGGAGAGTGAGAATTCTCCCATTTGTAGTTTTGGACATTGAATCACCCTATAACGCCTTTTTGGGCCGACCAGCCCTCGCGGAATTCAAGGCTTGCATTGCGCCCTGGTGCTTATTGCTGAAATTCGCAACTGAAGCAGGAGTGGGAGTAATGAGAGGTAATCAAGCCACCAGACGAGCCTGTAACATGGCCGTATTAGAGAAATTGATGAAGGGATTGAGCATTGAAGCTAAAGGTACCACCTCCCTTGTAAGGGAGGGTCCAACATAGCAACTAAAGGGACCATCCCCGAGGGAATCGCCCAGAGAACTGCTCGAGGACATAGATCCCAAAGAGGATGAAGAGCCTGGGGATAGAAAGGCGACCTCTAATGAAACGATTGTTATTGATGATGTTGCTCCGACGAAGGTATTGAAGATTGGATCCCAATTGGATCCTCTCCGAGAATTGGAATCGACTGACTTCTTAAAGGCAAATTTGGATATGTTTGCCTGGACCTATGATGAAAGTTGTGGGATATCTCCTTCTGTTATGAGTCATTCATTGAGCATTAATCCAAAGCATCCACCCGTTAAATAGAAGAGGCGTATGTTAGGCCCGGAGAGGTCGGCAACCCTAAAAGAAGAAGTGGAGAAATTGAAAGATAATGGGTTCATTAGAGATTCGACGTATCCTGACTGGATATTGAATCCTGTTTTGGTCAAGAAATCAAATGGGAAGTGGTGAACATGCATTGATTTTTTGGATTTGAACAAGGCCTGTCCAAAAGATAGTTTCCGACTTCCTAGGATCGATCAGCTAGTGGACTCAACAGCCGGACACGAACTTCTTTCCTTCACGGACGCATACTCAATATATAACCAGATCCCCATGCATGTGCCGGATCAAGAATACACGAGTTTTTTTAACAAACTTGGGATTGTACTGCTATGTGGTGATGCCATTCGGACTAAAGAATGCCAAAGCCACGTATCAGCGCCTGGTGAATCGAATGTTCTATAACCAAATTGGAAAAACCATGGAAGTTTACATAGATGACATGCTCTTGAAATCTAGGCAATCCTCTAGTCATACACAAGATCTAGCAGAGATATTTGATATCCTACGGAGGTACGGGATGAAGATGAACCCCTTAAAATGCTCATTTGGAATTGCATCAGGGAAATTCCTCGGGTTCATCGTAAGTTCTCGAGGAATTGAGATTAATCCTGGCCAGATAGCAGCAAAAAGAACATAGAAGAGCCACGGAAGATTAGGGACGTTCAAAGCTTGGCAGGGAAGGTTGCTGCATTAAGTAGATTCATCTCCAAAGCCACGAACAAGTGTGTCCCATTCTTTGATTTAATCAAATGGGGAAAACGTAATTTCAAACGGACCCCCGACCGTGAAGAGGCCTTCCAAAATCTGTTGGAATTATTAGATAAGCCCCCGATATTGTCGAAACCAGTGGATCATGAAGAACTATTTGTCCATCTGGCAGTGTCATCTCATGTTGTCAGCACAACCTTGATGCGTGAAGAAGAAAAGGTCCAGAAGTCAGTATATTATGTAAGTAAGAAGTTAGCAGCTATGGAACGCAATTATCCAAGAATAGAAAAGCTTTCTTACAGCCTCCTGATTGCCTTTTGAAAGCTCCGTCATTATTTTCAAGCTCACCCGATAGTCATATAAACTAATCAACCTCTAAGACAAGTATTACAGAGACCCGAAGCATCGGGACAATTACTTAAGTGGAATATCGAGTTGAGCCAATTTGATTTGAATTATAAACCAAGGAGGTCAATAAGGGGATAGGCTTTAGCCGACTTCATAGCAGATTTTACAATTCCCGAAGAAGAAACAGTGGATGACAAAGTTGCTACTTCAGAGCATAAGTTAGAGCTCAATCCGTGGAAATTATATATGGATGGGGCTAAGAACGATCGAAGGTCTGGCGCCGGAGTTATTTTAACCACTCCTGAAGGACGATCCATTTACTACGCCCTGCGATTGGAATTTTCCGCCACCAATAACGATTCCGAGTACGAGGCCCTGATTGCCGTGCTGAAACTCGCCAAGGAATTAGGGGTAAAAACATTGGACATATTTTGTGACTCCAAAATAGTTGTCTGCCAAGTCCGGAAGGAATTTGTGACCAAGGGACCTCGACTTGTTACTTATCTTTAAAAAGCAGAGGACTTACTAGGCAACTTGGAGCGTTATAGCACACACATTCCGAGAGCAGAAAATCAGAAGGCAGATCGACTGGCTAAGTTAGCAAGTTTTGACAACCCTGAGGAAACCGAAATGGTTCCAATAGAGATATTGGAATCACCAAGATTTGACCAAAAGGAAGTCGAATTAGCCTTGGAAGCTGAGCCAGAAAGGGAGTCGTGGATAACACCAATTAAAAACTTCCTTAAAAGCGGAATACTTCCGTCAAAGAAGAGCGAGAGATGAGCTGTAACACGTAAAGCTGCAAGATATGTTTTACAGGATGACGCCCTCTACCGTCAAGGATTTTCTATGCCTCTATTGCGGTACATAGCACACGACAACAACAAACGTGTACTGAAAGAGGTACATGAAGGTGAGTGTGAGGATCATACCGGGGGTCAAACTATGGCAAAGAAAGTATTGCCGTATGGTTATTTTTGGCCTACCGTGAATAAAGATGCAGTTGATCATTCACGACGCTGTGACAAATGCCAGAGATTCGCCAAAGTTCCAAGAGCACCCCCAAGACATCTCAAATCGATGGTCAGCCCTTGGCCGTTCGCGATGAGGGGATTAGACATCATCGGGACCCTACCAATTGCAAAAGGAGGAGCTAAATATGCAATCGTGGCTGTGGATTACTTCACGAAATGGGTGGAGGCCGAACCCTTAACCACGATCACAGCAAGAAAGGTGATGAGCTTTTTTTCCAGAAATATTATTTGTCAATTTAGGATACCGAAGACCATTATACTGATAATGGAACCCAATTCGACAACGTGGAATTTAGAAACTTCTATCGGAAGTATAAAATTAATAAGAGATATACCGTTGTAGCTCATCTGCAGTCAAATGGATAGGTCAAAGCAATAAACGAAGTTATTAAGTCTATTCTTAAAAAGCGGTTGGAGAGAGCGAAATCCATGTGGGTTGATGAATTACCGTTAGCCTTGTGGGCCTATCGAACAACCTTTAAGACGGCTAGTGGTCATACCCCTTTTTCACTCTCCTTTGGGTCAAAAACGATAATTTCAGTGGAGCTTGAAGTCCCTTCTCACAGGGTGACGTATTATGACCCAATGACGAATAAAGCACTCCTCTTAGAGTCCCTGGACATGGTTGAAGAGAAGAGGGACGAAGCGGATTTGCATGCTTCGAGGCATCGACGCCAAATGGCACGCAACTATGACAGAAAGGTTCAATTTAGGACTTTCGAACCTGGAGACCTAGTGCTGAAGCGAGTCTTTCCACCTCCCGCTCATCAAGGCCCAAAGTAGGAAGGACCATTCACCATCCGACAGAAACTTGACACGCGAGCCTTCAAGTTAGTGACTGCGTATAGTGAAGAAATTCCTAGAGCATGGAATGCCCAACATTTGCGGTGGTAGTTAACTTAAAATTGTACTATTTTCTTTTGTTTTATAGGCCATGAAAAAATGCATGACTTGCCTAGAAAATTCTGGTTAATATAAACAAAAGATTATGAAGTGGATGTAAGTCACGACTTGGCCGAACCACTATAAAATATTGTGTGTGATATACTTTACCCGTTCGACACTTGTTTTGTATTTTTTCTGTGTTTGCCATCACGTAAGTCGAAGTATCAGACATGTGAATCGATACGAAAGCAAATGAAATGACTGTTTGCCTACCAACCTAAAACGGACGGGAAGACGACATCCCAAAATCTAACTCTTACAAGACGAGAGAGAGAATAAAGGACGGGAAGACAACGTCCTCGAGGCGTGACGGTGCACCATGACAAATGACCGCCTTGAACCTACTCTAACCTGACCAGACGACAGGAGAGTATAAAGGTACAAAGAGCGTGTGCCAAAGAAAACAAATTTTAACCCCACTAAAAGACCTGAGGGCAATTTAATCAATCTCGAACAAGCTTCAGCCAAGTGCTATATTCAAGATTGATTAGGGGCATGTATATATAATACACCTTGTCGCCAATTATTCGTTTTATGATCATTCATGTTATTTAATTAAACGAAAATTTTTGTGAATGAAATTTTATCTGTCATTGGCAGGAATTCGCAATGGTAACTTGAGTCATTACTTATGTTTGTTAATTTCTCGACACGAATAGAAACGAACAACGAACTTACAGGCATTTGACATAGTGGGAAGCGAACTACTTTATTAACACATGTGCAGGTTTGTACAAAAGAACTAATAAACAAAGGCGAGGGCCGCACTCGCTACAACAATGGCGGACCAAGGAATAGGAAAAATGAAAATAGTGCCACCTCTTATTTGGACTTTAGAGTGGACTTCTCTTTCTTGGAAGCTTTAAGTTTGTATTTCTCATCTTTTTCAGCATTGGTCTGGATCCGCTTTGGTTTCTTCTTACTTAGAACTGGAGCGCTGGGATTAGTAGAAGATTTCTTAGAAAATTCTTCAGTAATTGATCTAGTTGAAAGTCTAACAACTAACCTTGACTCAGGAGGTATTGTCGTAAGAGGTGTAAAACTTTTGGGATCCATTTGCTCCATTTTCAGCTGCATATGCTTATCCTATTTGGCCTTCATCTCGCACAAAGTTAAATCATCGGAATTCTCTGAGTCCCCAGTTATAACAACATCAACATCTTCTTCATGTCCATCGTCGCCGCCGTCATCCTTCAGAGAGTCTATCATCTCCTCAGTGTGAGGATTCTCGGTATTAGGTGGCATGGGAGCTTTATCGGCAACCTCCTCCTTCTGGCCTTCGGTTCCTCCCCCAGATTTTACAGCAGCAACCTCATCCCGTTTCTCTTGAGTCTCTTCGATATACTTCTCATCGGTAATTGTCTTCTGTTGTCCATCAGTTTTTTTAGTTAGCTCAGTACCTACAGAACGAGAGGTGACAGTTGTTAACTCAGGGGAAAACGAGGGATCTTAAATTGATTGCCCAATAATATGGCGAAAGGTAGAAATGGTCTTGACAAACTAAGGTGAAAAGGTAGATATACCTAAGGATGACTTCTCAATCGGGGTGGCTAGAGTCTCTGATGTTAATTCTGGTATAGGAGACAAAAGGGGTGCCTCAGGAATTCTCAGATTTTCGGGATCGTATCCCTCTATTATAGTATCCCCGGGGGCAGCAGAAGAAGAACCAGCTTCGGTGATATCCTTTCCTTTGACCTGATGTCTTTCTTCCTCCATAGCGGCAGTAATAAGTCGACGCCCTTCGTCCAGACATGCCAGCTCCTCACCCTTAAGGAAGTTCTCCATGAGTTTGTTTTCATCGATAGAGTCTGCCTTGATCTCTTTCTTTTCCCACTCGATGATTTGGTCCCATAAGTAAACCAGAGTTGTAGGGTAATCCTCAATACAAGAAATATCCCAAAAACGGATCACTTGAGCAAAGAATTCTATCATCAGCTCACCATAGCCGTCCAACTCCTTCAGCGCCTCAGAAAGTTTTTCTTGAACCTCTTTGGCAGATTTAAGGGCGATGCTTGTATTCCCCTTAGCCAACACTGCTCTACATTCAACCTCCAGCAATTTGGCTTCCAGTTCAGCATTTCGCTTTGCTAAATCAGTGTTTCCCTTCTCTGGCTCAGCCTTCTCTTGTTCAAGGGTAGTGCAGACTAACTGTACTTTAACCCTCTCAGACTTAGCATCCTTAGCTTGCTTCTTTAGATCCAAGCGCTCTTGACTATGGGAATCCAAGAGCGTGTGATAACGCTGTTGTAGTTCTTCATGTTGCTTTCTGTAGTTATCGGTATCCCGTTGGGCGAGAGCAAGCTGAGCTTGTGTGTCTTCTAAATCTTTCTATGAATTCTTCAAAATGCTTGCATCATAATCGGCCATTTCCTTCATGTGGCCAACATCAGTGATGAGATCCCTGATAATCTTAGAAAGCTTGCGCGAATATTTATACATTTTTGTATATTGCTTATCCACTAAGTTGATTTTTGCTTTAGCATCGTCAGCCCAATTCGGAGGAATAGGTTCAAGCGCGGGAACAAATGCCATACAATCAAATTAATGATCCGGAAATTGAATATTCAGATTTGCTAGTCTTGCCTTGTTCTCGTCATCGAACGAAACGGGCTTGGATACGGATAATTCAATATTTCTCCGCTAGGAAGGTACCATGGACATATCACCTTTGCTTGACCTCTTCTAAGGAACTTTAGGCTTATCCTGTAATTCAGCATACTTAGGTAATTGATTCTCTTGAGGACGCTTTTTTTTGGAAGAGTCGGATCTTTGGAAGGCTGTTTGTCCCCTTCATGACGACTTTGATGGCTCTTGTACTTGTCTGGATCGAACCGACGAGAAGAACGGGAGCATGAAGAATGAGGACGATTGGAATCATAATGCCTCATATCGTCTCTGTCGCGGCTTTCACGACAGTCAAGCTCAGTGTCGGAATCATGTCTGGGCATGCTGGAACGGATCTTCCTAATATCATAGCGGGGATGTACCATGGTTCCTGCAAAACAAGGTATGTAGAGTTTAGAACTAATGTTTACACAAAGCATGAGCGTTGTGACGTGCAGTGCTAATGTGTTGTGCGTGTCCTAAGTGAAATTCCCCCCAACCAACCAGTGCCTGAAGTTAGGCCAGTGTGTGTGGTCTCCTTAGCCTTCACAGGAGTGATTTCTTCTGAGGAAGTAAAGGTCAAGGGATTCGTTCTGAGATCCTCTAAGGTGTAAAGAGTCTTGGGCAAGGGAAGAGTTCATAAACCCTGAAATGTAGAATCATCCACAGTGGCAGCATCTCCTTGAGGAGTATTTAATGAAAACTCTTTTGGAGATATCGGTTTGTTCAGGAGTACCAGCATCCTCGGGAGTAATATACTTGTCTCTAACTTTTTTTGCTATATTTGCTAAGATGTAGAAGGAGGATCCCTAAAGGGTACTTTTGGATCTTTAGAACTTTCTCCCTTCTCAAGTGGAGTGTCGTTTGGCCCTTCAACTGGAAGTATGTACACATAAGGGCCTTCCCCATGGCCTATGCTATGAGTTATAGCAATTAGACGATGCCGATGGAGATATTCATCTACTAAACAGTCGTTGATGGTTAAGAATTTTTTATCACCATTAAGTAACCGATTTAAACGATCAAATTGCACCGGATGCTTCTCTTGTGGTGGATTAGGAACTATGAGTGAAAACAAGCAATGATTAATAAATTTATGATAAAGGCTGGGACTAAAACTCAAAGGACCAAGGTCCTTACTAGACTTAAGCCATCTTCTGGCACACTCGGGCTGCTGCTTAACATAAAACCATTTAGGTTTCGGATCCACAGCTTTGCTGCTAAATGGAACGGTGATAACTTTCCTTGTTGGCACTGATTCAAAGTATACAAAAGATGGGGTGTCGTTGGTTTGATGCTTAAAATTGTAAAAGAAATGAATATCCTGGAAAGTAAGCTCTACACCTAAAATTTCTTGGTATGCTATGTATAAAGTATACAAATAAGCATAGGAGTTGGGATGAAGTTGCATGGGGGCAATCCGCAGTTGTCTCAGAAAATCGACGACGAATGGCAGAAATGGAGGTATTGCCCCAACTAGGCATATCAATACGGTGATAGCCATTTACACTTCCGACGGGTTAAAGGGAACGATCTCTTTTCCAAGGCAACTCTGTATCTTTTCGAAGAATCCCATGTTTTAGACATATCCGTGCGAGTCTGTCATTGTCGATCGTTGATTCGACCGTATCCTTTGGAAGTTCCAAAATAATAACATTCCTGAGCTCATCCGGGGCTCGATTATCTCCAACTCCTCCTTCTTCTTCCTCGCCAAGAGAGACATTGTCCCCGGATTCTACATCACTTTCATGAGTTCCCATTTCATAGTCTAGACCTAAACTATTCCAACCCGAATCTGAAGTGGAAGATATGTCTTCAATGGGTGGATTCTTGGATGATCTGGCAGCATCTTTTCTTTTTGCTAATTTAGATGAGCGTTTCTGAGCCATTTCTGCTAAACTATTGAAGAAACAATAGCAGGAGTCGGAGTAAGATTGCATGTGTCCCCACGTGCTTGTGTTTGAGCTAAAGTGTACAAGTATGTGTGCAATGACAGAATTAAAGAAATACTATGTAAATATGCAATGGAGGAATGAACAATGAAGTTATGTATTTATGAGCAATCCAAAAAGTTCAGCTAAAAAGGCTCTATCCTAACTGTCCATAAAGTCACGGGCTACAGTCAATGTTGATTGAATTAGTTGAACCATTCTTGCACATTAAGTTGGATTTCTTTGGATCGGTTTGGATGTGTATGCTACGATCGGTACGACTTAAGTCCCCTTTCTTTGTGTTAGAATCGGATCCGTTCGGATGTCCAAATAATGAGTAGATTGGTTTGGATGCATCATCTAAGAGGATCAGTTCGAAGCACGAGAAGAGAAGGGATCAGATCGGATGGGATTAGCGGAAGGCAACTCTGGTCGGATCGGTTGACACCGAACCGAACCGCACCAACGCCCCAAAACCTATCCATTTAACCCAACTTCCTTCTACAACCACCATCATCTTCTGCGACATGAATCGATTCCATATGCTTCATCCCAGCTACGAAGAAGCTATCCGCTCCACATCGAACTGAGCCCGCTTTATTCTCCTCCTCCTTATTCTCCAATCTCTCAACGACATCAAACATGTTCCCTCTTCAAAACACATACATGGAGAAGTAAATGCGAATTAACACATTCAACGCTAGTTCAGATCCACTCCGTAACCGCTTCGAGGTGGCGACGAGGCCGCCAACAACGATGGCAGCAGAGCACAAGTCTCGATGCAACAGTTAATGTGAACTCAAGTACAATCAGATGATACAAAATTATTGACCCACCTATTAATTTGATTTGAAGATTGAAAGGAGTTCTGATGATTAGGGTTCGTGCTGAATTGGGAAAGTGAAGGCAAATAAAATGAAGGGGGAGAGAGGCTTTTGCAAATCTATATAAAGATTGGGGGCTATTCATATTCTTGTAGTTCCCCAGTGCTTAGACCGACCCACTTAGAGAAAGAGTCCACGGCCTTCAAGCCCTTTGACGCGATGGAGATCAAACCTGGACCGGATCGGATAAACTCCATCTGAACCATAATCATCAGAGTTAACTCAGCACATAAGACCAACCCGAAAGAAGAAACAACAAGTTAATAAGTACACATTTAAGAGTTTACCTAGAGGAGCTACTTGGACATTAAATGAAGCTCTTGAAATTATTTTAGGTAACGGAGGCGATTTATGCATTCCATCACATATTTATAGACAACAAGAGATGCGACTTGATGAAGCGACACGACTCTACAAAAAGATGAAAGTAGCTATTCAATGATGCCAATTCAGAAGCAAGTAGATGAATCTTTTCGAATCACACCTTATATTCAATAAAGGTGTATTTCGAGGGGGTAAGATGTTAGCCTACTTTGTGATTAGGCTACACAAAGCTAAGAGATTTCTAAAATGTACAGGAAGAGTTCATGGCAAAGACCCGGATCGGTTCAGGAGTCCTCGACCCGAACCCTCTAGCTTCTAAACAAACAGAATCATAAAAGCACATGCTAGAGGACCGGATCGGTGCGGAGGCCACCGAACCAAACCACTTTGCTGTAGAACAAGCGAAGCAGAAAATAAAAGTGCGAAGACAGAACCGGATCGGTTCAGAGCTACCCGATCCGCTCCTCCTCTTCTCTATACATTCGATCCGAACCAGAAGCAGCGACAATTATATTCCACGATCCCAGAAGATGCGGAGAGGTTGTGTGCCCACTGCTACACATTTAACCCACGACTGTTGTGCGCTGGCAACAACTCAGAGCTCCTCACTCCGAACCGAACGGAATGGCTGCCACGTGTATCCGAACTGAAGGCCTTCCAAGGAATATTTCTGCCTATAAATACACCTTTGAACATCATTTAAAGGATCTTTTTTGGCAAGAATTATCAACTAAAACTTCTCCATAACCGATTTTCATCACTTTATTCGGATCACAATCACATTTTAAAGCATATTTTGGAGAAGATTGAGTGAAATTATTCATTGTATGAGTGAAATTGAATGAAAACAATCATTATACTAGTATTCCTATCATCAATTAGAGAAATTCAAAGTGGACGTAGGCATTTTAACGCTGAACCAACTATAAATTGTGTGCTTTTCTTCATTTTCTTTTTATTTCATTTACAATCATCCTTAGTTTGGGTGTTAGAACCATTTTAAGGTCTAACAATTATCATCAAACAAAAATCATACTGTTATATTAAACAATCTCCCCCTTTTGATGATGACAAACATACACTAAGATTTTGAATGTGATAAATGTGTTTAAATGTAAAATATAATACTCCCCCTATTTGTATGCTCCCTCGACAACTGAACTCGCCTTATATATATATGCATATACGAGTGATTTAAAAATTTAATTGGTTTTTCAATATTAAAATATTCTTGAATTATTCACTCATCAATCAAAATCTTTACCATTCTCCCTCTTTTGTTATCATTAAAAGAATAATAGAAATTGAAATAGTAATGAATATAGAATAGAAATATAAATTCAAATCAAGAGGGAAAATATATATCGTAAATCTCATTTAATCAAACAAAAATCATAATGTTCTTTAAATTAGAAGCAAATTTCACTTTTCAAAATGATGGATTTACGATTGACTTTATAAAAATAAGGAGATTTTTTAATTTCGAATATAGGATTTAAGAGTTCCATAATTTTCAAATAAATTATAAATTTAAGCACAAAATAATTTAGAATTATTTAAGCACTTTCTAACCACGCATAACCGCTAGGACTTCTAAATGGGGTTAGTGGTAACTTAAATTTTATCCCCTCTTATGAGTTCCATCCATGCATAACCGCAAGGATTTTTAAATGAGAATGGAAGCACATACAGATTAAGGTGATTCACTTATGCATAACCGTGATTTAAATGAGAGTGAAAACCAAGGATAAAAAATAGATTTTTTATATTATTTATTTGAAAATTTCATCAAAATTTTCCTTATTTCCAAATATAATTTAAACTCCCCACATTATATAAAACCATGATGAGTGACAGAATTATGGCAGAAATAGAAGATGATCGTGAAATAAGCACTAATTCAAAAATATTAGAAAATCTGTCCAATCATCGTGAGAATTTAAATAATATTTTCTATTGTTATGAAATATACCATTGTCACAACTCACAACAATTTCATAAATCTATTAATAATTTTGATGAGTTCCAAAATGTTTCAAATCGATCAATAATTTCAATTTTTGAATAAATAATCAAAAATAATTTAAAATTGAAAATATCAATTTCATGAGGGGTTTTTAGAAATATCCGTGCAAGTTGAAAAACAGTTTTTAAAATCAATCAGTAAAATATGAATTTTTGTAACACCCCACATCCGTTAGTGTCACTCACAAAGGGAATACACTAAGTTCTGTGGAGCATTTAGGGTAAAAGATGCAGATAAATTACAAGATAGACAGAAATTAAACAGTGGAAAATAAAACTTTGCTTTATTGATAAAATAGTTTGTACAATGGTTTCTTTATAATATCAAAGTGTCATCTGTCTTACAAAATAAAGAAGCATAAAAATACATTTATATTCCCCAATGTAGCAACAACCAGCCATAGCGTCTGAAAAGAGAATTCAAGCAAAACTTTGACAAATCTTCAAGCTGGGAAAGAATGACAGTCCGACTTAACCTGAGCTATATTACTCCATCCTCTACTACCTGGGGGGGGGGGAACGGAAGAAAACAAGACGAAAGAAAAACAGAGTCAGACATAAAGCCTGAGTAAGTTCAGTAACTTCTAGCATGTGAACATGGAAAAACAAAACGACATGAGTTAACTGAATACAAGATTACACCATGACGATAGGGTCAACAAGATTAGACAAGGTAGTCACAATATATGCTAAGATAAGATAAACTGGATACGCTCTAATACTTTCGTCGCTTCACTATTTCCTTGTTATACTAGTTTCTATATCTCTGCACCGCCTAACTAGTGATCCAACTAGTAACGTGATCCCAATCCCTGTATTTTCCATCGCCTTCAGGTATCCATTTATTTATTTGTTATCTAGATTTAATCTAGGGTTTTCTACCAAGTACTTTCTAGATTCCACTAGAGTTTACGCTGTCTGCTGAATGCTTCTCGGATTCAATATTTATGCCTCCTAGTTCAACTAGGAATTATGCTACCTGTCAAACGACGCCCCCAAGTCTAGGACACACTACCTAGAGTGGTATATGTTCCTATACTTCCCCACGCATGTATCGCGAACCGTTATCGCTTGTCTAGATGCACATGTCCTGTAATGTGCGGTCCGAGTCCTGTGACAGGGCAAATCAAGGAATACAGAACTCGGTCGGGAGCTTTCATATATCTGCCGATGCAGATGCTAAGGTCTGTTTTTGTTTCAGTGGCTATGGTCCCACTTGACCCATCCCTCAACTAATGAAAGGCACACCTTGAAAAATGAGAACTATACGCCGGCCCTGGTGCCCCACTATCCTATGGCCATCCTCACCCATAACTAGATAGCAAGTATATGGTCTTTTGGAGTTCTCCGCCTTTCCGCTTCACGTATCTCGATTGACTGAAGATGGATGGTAGACGACGAGTCGCTATCACAGGGCTACCGTTTGCTCGCCGAATCATGTCGGTCCATCCTAGTCTTTAGGTTGCCATGTATTGCAACCAAGGCATACTCCTGGTTCTTCTACGCAGACCTTAACCTCTGTGGGCCCAGGCGGATCATCTGCAGCCTCACAGAGGGAAACCAAGAGTACCCTCACGTCCCCTCGAAGCCTCGGGCTTCGTAACCCAATTCATTGGAGCCTTCTTTCTACTCAGACGGACATTCACTCCTTCCCGCGTTATACTAAGAATTACTACTTAGTTTTATTAACTAAGATTTACCACTTAGTTTCCAGAATCGTTGTTTTCTTAACTAAGGTTTACTACTTAGTTCTCTTTCCCATCAATTTGGATTGGTTAAGTGTCATTAGTCTATTCAAGCCAACTTAACCCTCTTCATTCATCCTGTAAACTGGTTAAGTGTTATCAGTTGGCTTAACCCGACCACAAACCAAGTTATATTCGTTAAGTATTTATTACTTAACCCTACCCATTTACCCTGTATTGGTTAAGTGTTCCTTTAACTTAACCTTGCCCGTCTGTTTTAACTAACATGTTGTTAATGGTTAAGTATTACCCCCTTCATGTTTTAGACTTAGCCCTATTCCTTTATCACAATCTGACGGTTAAGTGTTCAAGTTTACTTAACCCTACGGTCTTGTCCAGCTAACATATCAAATTGGCTAAGTGTATTAACTTTACTTAACCCCACCTTCTAGTCATGTAAATTTGGCTAAGTGTATTAACTTTACTTAACCCCACCTTCTAGTCTAGTTACCATGTGAAGTTGGTTAAGTGTCCCTATGGACTTTGCCCTCCCATCCAAGCTTAATTGTGTTAAATTGGTTAAGTGTTCCTATGGACTTAACCCTCCCATTCTAGCTTAACTGTATGGCCCTAACCCCACCCACTAGTCTGGTTATTATGTTGAATTGGTTAAGTGTCTCAGTGAACTTAACCCTACCATTCTTGTTCTAGCTTTAATTTAATAGATTAAAGCCACGACCACTCACATTAGACAGATATTGTTGCGATTACTGGATGTGCCGGTTGGTTCCGGGCAGATTTACATCGCAACTCAGTCTAACCTCGGGTTAGGCCTATTCGTGTTTTCTAGTTCAAGGGTTTTGACTAATTTTCAAATCAGGTTTTGAAAGTAACCATCCCGTTCGTCGGATCAGTTAGGGATAGCTAGGGAGAGCAGGAAACTTGTATTTTCCAAACCCAAGCCTAGACACTATCCTCTCTGTCACCCTAGAACTTTCTGGCGTGTTATTAAAAGAGTTGTCTTAATAAACCTTTAATTTGTCTAAATTAACATTTCCTCATTTAGGACAAATTCTATAAGTAAATTAATCCTAATTTACTTATTTCCTAATTACTCTTTTAATGTGAATCGTCAACATTTATTCTTACGGCCCATTCTCCCCTCTATATCATATTTATGCTTTTGGTATGTGGACTATACCAAATTAAGTGTCACTAACCATGATTTTTGCTAAACCTGACAGTTATTCCCAATTATGGCCAATTTCACATTTATGCCAATATACTTACCGTGCCAAATTAGCTAATCCAATTCTGATTCAACATTCTAATTCACGTCAAACTAGACTTATTACCCTAGTTCACTATTCATGTAAATGATAGATTTACATGTCAATACTAGATTCAAATTACACATCTTATAATTTATGTCAAATTTATCCAATTTTCATTTCTATGAACAAACCATAATGCATGTTCCCCATTTATGCCAAATTCCAAGTTTTACAACTATGTTCTAGTACATTTCACATTATGCCCAAATCGTATTCCCACCGTTCGTATAATTGCGATTCAATCCAGATTATGGATAAACCTAGACTCGTAGAAAATAGGGAATTAACCAAAGATGCTATGAAAAAGGATGGACATAATAACTGGCATAAAAAGGGTTGAATAACGACGTCGGTTCAAGAACATGGGTAGACCTAACTTAATAGGTAAATTCCCAAGGTCTAAAACCAAGGATAGACAAAATAGAGATGCAAGTTCAAGAACATGGGTAGACCTAACTTAATAGGTAAATTCCCAAGGTCTAAAACCAAAGAAAACCAAGGATGAGCAGAATAAATAATTGGGTTTAGACTCAATCTCATAATCACAGAACTTAAGCAACACTTTCCTAGTCATGAATCATAGGTGTTTTAATCACAGATGTCCTTGTTTTGTCATAGGCAATAGTTTATGTTTCCTAATCAAAGGCATAGGCTTAGTCAAGGAAATAATCCTCATAGTCACAGTCACAGTCATAGGCAATGTTCATAGTCATAGGCAATGTCCATAGTCATAGGCAATGTCCATAGTCATAGGCAAATGTTCATGGTCATAGGCATATGGTTTTAAGGTCCATAGTTTCATAGTCATGGTCTATTTTTTCCTCGAATCATAATAGTTCTTAATTAGGTTCAAGAGTATAGGCACTGATTCGAATAGAGAGAGAGAGAGAGAGAGAATTGGCATATTCTTTTATTCCTTTAATTTCATGTCACGAACAAAGAAAAACGTTCAAATCTAGAAATAACTGACTTACAGAGATTAGATCAAAACAGAAAGATGGCGTTGCTAAGATTCGTAGAAAAACAGTCGTTTGAACCTCCTCTTGAATCCTAGCTTGACTTGAACCTCTTCTTGAAAGTCTTTTAGCAGAATCTCCTCGTATTGATTTATTTTATATATATATATATATATATATATATATATATTTCTATTTATTATTTAATTTAAGAGGAGGAGAAGAAGCCATGTTTGCCAATAATCTTTTAGCATAAGGGTAGAAAAGAATTGTGAATAGAGAAGAAGACTAGGGCTGTTTATATAGTGTTAGGCGGACGACCCTGGTCAGAATGGCGTCCAGATACATCAGAACGAACAGGGTGCAGAAGGCTGGAAAAATAGGGGGGTCGACCCCCAGGTCGACTATGTAGTCGACCTGGGTGCCCCAGGTCGACTACACAGTCGACCTGGGTAGCCTAGGTCGACTACCCAGTCGACCTGGGTTTCTTTGGCGGGAAAATTCCCGCCCTGGCCAATCCCGCCCGATTTTTGAAATTTGAATTTGTTTTCTGTCTGTTCGAATTTTAAACTAAACTCTGAAACTTCCGGAGGCCATATCTCCCTCATACGGACTCCGATTTACGCAAACTCGGACTCGTTTTAATGCAGAATTCCGAGACGAACACAATGGAATAGCCTGTTTCCCTTGATTTTGATTTTAAATTATAATTTTGCCTTGATTTGTGAATCTTAGTGTTACAGAATTACGGTGTGTTACAATTTTTCTAATACTTTTAAGACTAATTGCTCCTATACAATTTTAAAAACACTTGTATATGTAATTTAAATTGCCTATGGAATAAAAAGAATTCTAGTCACTAATTTTTCAACTTATTGTCCAATCACCAAGACACCTAAACAAATCAAATCAATTTCCTTTATCATAGCAGCACAAAAACAGTTTCGAAGCAAGAGTTACAAGAGAATTTTTCAGTGTATCTTAATAGGCACAAGAAACAATCAATGATTCAAATCAAAAGCGGGTTATTTGAACTCACATAAAAAATTATTTTTAGAATTCAAATTCAAATATTATAATCCATGAGATTTCAACAATCAACCAAAGTTGAGTTCAAAATCAAAATAGTCATGCAAAGAAAAAAAATGAAATTTTCACAACTAATCAACCATAGCTTTAAAGTAGCGTGCTGTATTGAGTGCAGTTTTTCAATATTTTCAAGGATGAATTAGAAGAAACTCAAAACAGCAAAGATGTGTGAAATTTCATTAGCTTTTCATAACATCGTAAATTTTAAAATTCCGATTAAGAATGTTAAAGATATGCTTAAAATACTATAGCACTATCATAAATTCATCTACTAATCTAAAAACTAAATTTCAAATGAATTGCGGTTTTACATCACTTTAAGTTCAGAATCCGGGAATACTCAAAACACAAAAGTTGTGGACAATTGAATATAATTTCCAAAAAATCAAGAATTTTGCAATTTTAAGTTATCAAGCTCAAGATATGTCAAAAATACTATGACAGTGTCAATAAACATCAGTACCATAAAATAAAAACATGATTTTAGAGATCATACCTGACTTACCATTATTGATGTGAACCAATGGATCTCCAACTCCAAAATTTATGGCTAAGGAACTTCAAATAATTCAATAATATGGAAAAATATGTAATTTATCTCTCTTAGGCACAGTTGTTCCTTAGCCTCCCTTGGTACCTAAATATTTATAATATCGAGTGGTCTAACAAAGACTATTTTACCACTCTTAGTTTTGTTTACACATTTTGGTACCCAAACCCGTTTATATAACAATCCATTAGTATCCACTAAAGTGCCCTTAGGAACCCAATTTTGTTTAAGCTTATTCGAATTTATTTTATTATCTTTTAGGATCCAAACATGTTTAACTGGATTGTTTCTAAACGAGTTCTTGTCTTGTTTATGATTTAAAAATCCTTTGATATTATTAGAGTTCAAATTTCCAATTCGATCTTTTCCAACGAGATTTGAAGGATTTTTATAATTACTAGAATCTCGCTTTTCAATTTATCAAATTTATTAAAACCGAGTCCTATTTTACTCTTAACAAAAAATTGGTTTTTCAACAACATATTCAGTGATTTTTCTCCTTTAAAATTTTTAGTCAACATTGATTCAAGTTGTTGAATTTTAGATTTGAGATCACAATTTTCTTCCATGAAATTCGAACAACGATTTATAGCGATCTTTCTCTTTTTAACCTCATTTTGTTTCAAAACCATAGTTTCTTTTTTGAGCATTTTAATTTTCGCATTGGACTCAAAAATCTCACTTTCAAATTGTCAAAACGCTTTTCAATTTCAAGTTTTCCAAAATCATTAAAATTTTCAATTCCTATTTCCAAATCGTGACTTATACGAGTAATTTCCAATTCGTTATTTTTCAAAATCACATTTTCATTTTCAAAAGGTTTGAAATTTTCTTTTATTTCAAACAGTTCTTTTTGAAAAGTCATGCATTTAAGATTTTTAATTTTCTTGGTTTCAATTTCAAGCTCATTTAATATACTCTCTTTCTCTAAACTTTCATGTTTGGAACTTTTAACCTTCTTAAACCTATCCAACTCCTTTTGCGAAAAATCATTTTTTGTTTTTAGTTCAATCTCGTTTATTTTTAAAAACACAATTCCCTTTTCAAGCTTCTGAAACTTTTCATTGACATTAACTAAATCATTTTCAAAATCTAAACATTTTTTACAATTCGATTTTTTATTCTTTTTAGCATTTTAAAGCTCTAATTCCAAATCATGATTTTTATTGCTCAAATTAATATTTTCATATTTTAAATTTTTATTTGTCAGTTTGAGATGCTCAACAGTTTTAGTTAATTTATCACAAATAAGAAACCATGCTCATCATCTGTTAAGTCTTCATCACTGTTATTATCCGATCCATCTTTTGTAAACC
This sequence comes from Allium sativum, assembly GCA_030737875.1. Classification (NCBI taxonomy): domain Eukaryota; kingdom Viridiplantae; phylum Streptophyta; class Magnoliopsida; order Asparagales; family Amaryllidaceae; genus Allium; species Allium sativum. The sequence continues at coordinate 352,276,397 of CM060926.1, forward strand.
CAATCAAGCATAATTCTGAATTTGATTTGGCTTTCGAGGTTTTTGAGCTATTGTTGTCCTTTCGTCCATACAATGCATCAAGAGTTTTCCATATTTCCTATGCAGTCAAACAATAGGAGATACAGTTAAACTGATCATCATTAATATAAGAATATAAAATGTGTGTAGCACTAGAATTAATTATAATATCATTCTTATCCACCATATCATACCCAATTTTAGTAGTATTCCAACATCTAGTAATAGAATTTAAATAAAATTCCATTTCTAATTTTTTATTTAAAAAATATGTTCCATCAAAAATAGTTGGGGTTATACTGGAAAAGTTCTCGCTAGATTGACAACTAGAAAACTTGCCATTAGGAAAATCCATGACTTTAGAGTTATTTAAAATAAAAAAATATACCTGCTCTAATACCACATGTAGGATCTAAATTAACCCTAGAGGGGGTGAGTTGGGTTTATTGTAGTTTTTGCTGAGTAATTAAACAATATCAATAACAGATAATAATCAGAGTAAATTCGGAAAATATATAACACATAGATATACCAGCTTCGACAAAACCCTACCTACTGCTGTATTCCCAAAGGTTTCTACTAGGAATTAAAAAAATCTCCATGCTTACAATCCCCTGTAAACTCACGACACTCGCTCCCAACTATTCTAACCCTATGCTCAAAGCCCTGTATTGATCTCTATCCCCGAGATCGAATTTCCCCAAATTACCAACACGTAATTTGTCTCCTTAATTTTACAAACAAACTAGAAAACTTCAAAATACGATTACAAATTAAAAACACTAAAATTAAAAGATGATTAAAACCCTAATTTAAATAAATCCTTTTTATTCCTTTAAACTTGAGATGCTTAGTAGAGTAAATAGGTCGTCCCCTTTATTTGCTTATATCACTTTAATTATTTGGCCCCTTTATCTCTTTTCTCTGAAAAATGGCGGAGGCAATTTATCAAGGGTTTTGAATCTTTTCGTTTGGAAGCTGCCACTCTCTTTATTGATGTTCTTCGATTCCCACTTGCAACCTTCTCTACTTTAATTGAGTTGAAGGGAGTTGATTTGGATCCAAATAATTTCCTTTGTCTAGTATGAAATTAAAATTTGAATTTAGCTTTATTTTTTCTCGAACTTGGATAATCACCATTGATGAATTGTGTTTCTTTAAATAGGATTTAAGATTAGAGTTATTCTCTGATTTCATCTTAGAAATGGTCATGATATTTACGTAAATTTTGGGCTGGAAATATTCACGTCTTTGAATTGTTGAGTTTGAATATTGTGCTAGCTTCTGGAATAACTTGCGAGATAAATTCTTGGACTTTGAATTGGTCTTGACTCTTGAATTTATGGAAAATTCCTTTCAGAGAGATTGTTGCTTTTGAAATCTTTGGCCTTGCATTGACTTTGTATTTCTTAATAAAGTTGAACATTTCAACTTCATTTTTTCCAGCTTCCTAGATAAGAGAACTTGAATAGATAATATCCTTGCTTTGCCAAAATCTTTGAACTGATGCTACGCTTGACATATTTGTTGTACTTAGTTTGTTTACTTGTTGATGCCATGTTCTGGCTATAGTTTTGTGCCTGTGCTTTTGCATCCTTGTAACTGCTGCACCCAAACAACTGTGTTAGAAACTTGTGCATACTTCATCTTCGTACTGCCATGCTTTTTGCCATATTTAAGTTGTTTACTTGCTTATTGTATTGAAAATTGTTACATAGCATTGTTGGTGCGATTTAAAACCCTAAACCTTTTGCTATTGTCCCCTTGTGCATATGAAACTGTTACTTTCATGATTGATCTTTACTTCTTTGTACATTGTTGTGTATTTCCTTGAATATGTACACATGCTATGTTGTTCTTATTTACACTTGCGCATGATAGATCAGATCTGTGTCGCTCCTTGTACTACTGCCCCATCCATATTTATGTTGTCTTGGTGCCATAGCTTGAGCTGTGCACTTATTTAACTTAGTAGATATATTTAGTTTTGTGGTACAGTCTTGGCTTTGAACCTGAATTTTTTTATCCTTATGAACGTTGCACCTAAGCATAACTATTTTAGCTTGACTCTGGCTCGACCATTTTTGGCTGTAGCATTTGACCTTGATTTGTTGGTTTGGTTTCCATGTATTTGTCATCCCATTCATGTTGGTACTTTGGCTTGACCATGCTCGAGCTTGTGCATCAACATGTAACTGCTTCACCATAAACGTGACTGTCCATGTACATATTGCATGCATATAGTTGTTGCTTCTATTGTTGGCTATGACCATTATGTTTTGTACTTGTTAACATTTCTTTGATCATGTTGAAACTGGTTGTACTTTTCTACATTTGACATGCGTTTTATATGACCAACTTATGCACCTACACATTTTCATATATGTGTATATACATATAATTGTATGAGTATACATGTATCTTGTGCATGTAATTTATATATGTGAGCACTACAAACGACGTCTACCTTGTGGTATTTACAGTGAATCACTGTGAATATCACAAGCTATCTAGACATAGATTGATACATACATACATACATATATATATATATATATATATATATATATATATATATCAGACCAAGTCTAGAAAAATGATGAGAAACACACAAAAATTCTGAGGCAAATAAAATTTAAAATAAATTTATATTTGGTTATATTTAACTTTATTTTTGTTCCAGTTTACTATGTGTGCTTCTGTGACAGGTATACAGGTGGCTGGACTGGGTTGGAGCAGAAGAAGACTGTGTGTCAGTGATAGTAAGTGTATATGTAACCATGAGTCTGTATATGTAATCAGAGAGACACAGAGTGATGTGTAGTGAGGAAAAAAACTGCATATGAGATCGATGAATAAAATTGTACTAACATTTGTAAAAAATTGAATTGAAATAAAATATTTTTTTGTTGTTCAATTCAGTTTATCTATTTTGTTTGAATTCTTTTAATAGTTCAATTTTATGTGATATTTATTCTAGTGTGTCATGACAAATCCAAAAACTATCCAATTATATTCATGTTGAATTGTAAATAGTGGAGTCACTGGTATGTATTATTTCAAATGTAGAAATAAAATATTTATTTAAATAAAAATATTGTTTGAATATTCGGTTCTATATAATAGTATTCTATTCAAATAAATATTTATTTCTGTATGTTCTGTGAAAAATAGAATAGTACCGTTTACAAATACATTTATAAAATTATATATATGTTTGTTATCATCAAACAAAAATCGTACTGTTATACTTAACACTTTAGTCTGCTGTAGGTTTCCATAGCTGTGACACAGTTGTTGTTTCAATGGGTTTTGTGTTTGCTTATGGTAATGTTTCTTCGCCGCAGCAAGTGCCTGACATTGGCTACACAGATTAGGGACCTTGCTATTTTTTGTAGGTTTTTAGTATGTAAGATTACAGTTTATACTTGGGTATATATGTTGAGGTTACATGTTGGGCATGGGTTTAATGAGTGTGTCAGCTTTGGGGTTTGCTTTTATTATGAGGGGTGGTGGCAGACTTGGTTTGGGATGATGTCCCTTTTTTCTAGTCAGTTTTGGAGGGCTTTTTCCTGCTTTTTGGTTGGTTCAATGTAACAACCCGTATTGTTGTAACTTGTTAAAACCTTACATTAAGGCAGAATTAAATTTTAAAATAAGAATCAAGGGAAACGGGTTGTGCCATTGTGTTTGTCTCGAAATTCTGCTTGGAAACGAGTTCGATTTTTCAAGAAACGGAGTCCGTATGAGGGAGATATGACCCTCCGAAGTTTTAGGAATTTTCAGAATAAAAAACAGCTTGAAATTCGAATATGAAATTCGAATTTGAAATTCGAATTCAAACCCTAGCGCGGACTGGGCGGGAATTTTCCCACCCAGTACCAGGTCGACCTGGGGGTCGACACTGTGGTCGACCTCCCAGGGACCAGGTCGACCCTATGGTCGACCTAGGGGTCGACCTGGTGCCAGAACCCAGTCTTGAGCCTGGGTTCATTCTGATGTATCTGGCCTCGTTTTCAGTCTAGATTCGCCCGCCTAACCCTATATAAACAGCACCCTAGCCCCATTCTCTTTACACCATTCTTCTCTCCTTATGCTGCCTTTGAGATAATAGAAATTAATAAATAAAATAATGGCGTCGCTACTCTGCTGGAATCAAAACTAGAACTAATGCATCTTCTTCCAAATCTGAATAAGATTAAAAGAGAACAACTGCAACTCTTCTTCTATAATCCAATCAAGGCAAGTGCACTTATTTTCCGATATGAAATCTAATCATGATCTTGACATAATTATAATTCTGAATCTAGACTAGGCCTTTTTCTATTTATCAGATCTGTTCCTCTGTTTTATTATTTTGTTTGTTCTGTATTTCTTCCTCCTTTTTTTTTGATAGCCTGGCTACCACGAGCCTGAGCCAAGTCTCATAAGATACGAACGCATAAACGCTAAGTTCCGGAAGAATATTGAATGAGGCATAATTGATTTGTAACTAATTTGAGGATACAACGCATGTTGTAATTCTGGACATAAATTTGAGGCATATGGCATAAGACGATCTATGACTTGGAAGGAAAGGATTATTGTGACTTAGAACATGAAGAACATAGGTTGTAACTTAGAACATAAATCTGAGGCATATAATTGGCCATGTTGTATTTAAAACATAAGGTGTATTTAACGTATGTCTTGAGTTTTGAGCCATAAAGAATATTAGACATATGACTTGGGATTTGGGGCGTAAAGTTTAACTGTGAACATGTAACTGATTTGGATGCATAGTACAAGTTGTAATTCAAGATCTAGATCTGGACATACTATATATATTATAGTCTGAAATTTGGAAAAAGGAGAATTAATTAGCATACAACTTAGGCGTAAAGATCCATATTAAGATCTGATGATTATTAAGTGTGAATACAACTAAGTAATGGGTTTTTTTTGGACATGTGACATGCATTGTAATCAATGGCTATATTTGGCATAATTTATATGTGAATCACGATTTGTATTTTTGGAGAATATTCAGAACTATGCATGTTTAACTAAAATTGGGGACATATGTTATATGGTGGATTATGACCATAATTTGGGCATAAAAGTTTAGGCTTATTTTATGAATTAGGCAAGATATGTGAATAGGACTTTAAGGAATGTTTAAATCGGCTGAAACTGTTATCTGTTTAATATGTTAAATTTGCCTAATTTGCTAAATCTGTTGAATTGCCTAAACTGTTAAATATGTTGAATCGCCTAATCTGCTAATTATGCCTAATCTGCTAAATCTGTTGAGTTGCCTAATTTGCTAAATCTGTTGAACCTCCTGAGCTGCTAAATCTGTTAAATCTGTTGAAAAGATGAATGATTGTAATTTGTGTATGAAAATCCGTAGGCTCGATCCAAGATTGAGTAAAACATGTTAATTTGACTAATCATCTGCGACTTGAAAAGAAGTCAAATCTGTTAGTCTGATAGTTGTATAATTTGTAATGGAATAAACTGGTATAATAAAAATGCTGAGACACGAGGTTAGACTCATGTTTGCAGTAGAAGCCTGCCCGGACCCAACCGGCTTAACCGGCAACCGCAAACTACTAGTCTAATGTGAGAGGTCGTAGGCATAACTAAAATATCCTTGGACATGAAGTTAGGTCTGGCTTGTGGCAGAAATCTGCCCGGAACCGCCCGGCTTATCCAGCGACCACAAGCTACTGACCTAATGTGAGAGGTCTGTGCATTAATATTTAATTAATGCAAATCTGAGATAAAAATGATGTTTAAAACATGTTGTGTGGATAGGGCTAAACCAACTGGACTGATGAATTAATAAACCTGTTTGGTGAATCTGTAGGCCTAATACAAAGTTAGGTAATCTGTAAGTCTGTTAAAACTGTACACGTGATCCGTTAGTCTGAAAACCTGTTGACTTGATTTTCTGATCTATGAACTAGTTGATCTGAACTTTGTAAGTCTAAAAATTTGTAAACAAGTTAATCTGAAATCCATTAGCCTGGGGACACAAGGTTAGGAGGGAAAATACTTTTGTCATCTGTTGTTTGGGACCCATATTAGTCAGTAACCCTTTTTGGTATCAAAACTATGACCCAACAGTAGGTAGGGTCCGGGCACGCTTACTGAACTAATTATAAGCAGTTCATTCTGATAATGGCGAGGGGTGTTGATGGTGCGTTCCAACCGGGTCATGTGCCTGCATGGATCCCGGTCTGCCTCTAAGGATGTAAGACGCTGTGACATCTGTATATAGGTCTGTGTCATTCAAAGGTTGCCACTTTAGGGAGTGATACGCCCTTCTGTGGAGCCGACACAGGGTATTTGTGTATTAGGGAGCTGATCGCTTGGGGTAGATTTAGGGTACACTTAGTTCTGTCTGTTTCCGTTGGGGTACCGTCTGTTTCTGTTGGGTGGTAACACCTGTCTGTTTCTGCGTGGTACCGTATATTGGGGTGGTAAAGGCCCATTTACTAGTGTACACCTAATTCTAACATTCTGTTTATGTAGGGATTATTCTGTTTACGTCTCTGATTCTGTTTATGTACCTTCTGTTGTTGGGGTCGTAAAGGCCATTACTAGCATTCTGTTTCTGTATAGATTATTTTGTTCAGTTTAGACATTAGGGTAACACCTAATCCTGTTATACAAGTACTAGTGCAGAGAAGTAAGATGTAAGTAAGAAGCATAACTTGGGCTATATCATTTTGTTACTTCTGTTTAGCTTAAGTATACCTGTTACTCCTGTTGTTGTTGTCTCTTATCCAGCTTTATTTTCATGTCATGATATTATTATCTGTTCATATGCTGAAAGTCACCGGACTTGCCAGACTTTATGTCTGACCTTGCTTGTTTTCGCCCCTTTTCTTTCATCCCCCCCCCCAGGTTTTTAGGGTGGAAATATAGGAGCTTGATTCGGATTTTCTCTGCTTGAAGTATCGCTTGGCCTTGGCTCTGTCATTCTGTAACAACCCGTATTTTGATAACGTGTTATAACTATAAATCAAGGCAGAATTAATTTTTAAAATAAGAATCAAGGGCAACGGATAATGCCGTTGCGTTCGTCTCGAAATTCTGCTTGGAAACGAGTCCGAGTTTTCGAAAATCGGAGTCCGTATGACCAAGTTATGACCCTTTGAAGTTTTCAGAAATTTTCAAGTTCAAAACAGCTCAGAATTCGAATTCAAATTTTGGATTCAAACCCCAAAACGGACTGGGCGGGAAATTTCCCGCCCAAGACCATGTTGACCTAGGGGTCGACCATAGGGTCGACCTGCACAGGACCAGGTCGACCACAGAGTTGACCTGGGTGTCGACCTGGTTGCCGAGCCCATTTTTGAGTCAGAGTTCACTCTGATGTATCTAGTCTGATTTCTGTCTAGATTCGTTGGCCTGACCCTATATAAACAGCCCCTAACTGTAGTCTCTCTACACAAATTCTCTCTGTTCTTATGCTGTTAAAACTCTGGTTGAAAAGTTAAAGAAAAGGAATTCTCCTTCTCCAACAAGGCTACAAGTAGAGTATTACTGGTTGGGGGGATTTCTGTTAGACTCAAGATTCAACATCGCCTCTTTGTTTTCTAATTCTCAAACCAAGATCTGTAAGCCCCAGTTACTTTTAGATCTAAACTTTAAACTTAATATGGACAGGTTGTAAATTGAAATTGAACATAAGTATGACAATCATCTTGGACCGATCATTATCTTGGACCTATCATTGTTCATTTTGAATCTAGTATTTTGGATCCACTATTTGTTCACCTTGGATCTATTCATCTTGAATCTTGACTTGTGGTAATATTTATATGAAATTGATTTGGGGCCTATGTTTGTTGTAAACCTAAACCCCTTATGTCCATGATGTTAACATGCCTGAGATGTTGAATTAGTTGTTACTCACAAGTTTGGGGTTATTATCTTATGTCAACTGTTACTATGACTATCACCCTATTTTGCTAGGTTAGATAATTGAGACCACTATTCCGTATGCCAGTATTGTTATAGTCATTTATCTCAAGTTATACCATGCTTGACTTATAATCACTTTTGTCACCCTATGCCCGTTCTTTCTATGTTATTCCCTAATTAGATTTGTTTGTATCGATTCGAATTCACATGCGATGGGAATACGATTTGGGTAGTTTAGGCAACCCTGAATTTACTATAAACTTGAAACATGGACATTGTTATAACTTGAACCTGGATATGGACATGAACTTGACACGATTTGACATGAAACATGACATGAAAACTTGACATGAATTTAGACTCGAAACTTGAATCTGGACATGACACTTAGAATGAATTTGAAAATGGCCAACTCGAGGTTGGGTTGAGTTTGCAGTGTAATCTGCCCGGAACCGCCCGGCGAATCCAGTGACTGCAAACAATAGGATCCAATGTGGGTAGTTGGTCATATCGCACGTAAAACCCAAGGTTAGACTATGTTGTGGTGTAAATCTGCCCGTAACCGCCCGGCAAATCCAGTAACCACAACAACTAGTCTAATGTGAGAGGTTGGGGTGCATTAATGAATTAATGCCACATGATAGTTTTAAGTCATGAACCAACTAAATATACTTAACTAATTTGACACGATGATTTGATAGGGTTAAGTCATGAACCACTTGAACACACTTAACCAACTTGATACATGCTTTGAATAGGGTTAAGTCACGAATTTGAATGACAACACTTAACCCATTAGAAACCCCAGTTACGCGGTCCTTTTCAGCAGTAACTCACTTAGATGTATCACAATACCCTGGGACTAGGCAGGGTGGGGCACGATTACTAGGCTGATTGTAAGCGACCAGAACGACGGCAGAGTAGGTGCGCCATTGTAGGTTCAGACGGACTATGGTCGTGCACGTAGTCCGGAGTTGAAAAAGCAGGCATTGGGCACCAGTAGGTTTACACTGTGCGTGCTCGATTCGTGTCGGTGGTTGACACCCTAGGACTTGATACACCTTAGGGTGGACCGAGCACAGGTGACTAAATTTCGTGATTGGGCCGTATGACACAGACACTTGACGAGCTAGAACTTGTAGGGAGCCGATCGATTAGTAGATCGTACCGTAGGACCCTGTAATGGGTCACTTCATGATATTGGGCCAATGGATCATTTCATGATTAATACTTGACATGGGTTAGAACACTAGTACAGTTGGTGCAGCGAATCTTGAATATGTGATGCTAGACTTGATTTACCTTGTTATCTTAGTTATCTTGCCAGACTTATTATCATCCCTATGTTTACTTTCCGTTTACTCATGTCTTGTTAACTTTACTAGTTTTTATACTGAAAGCTACTAGGACTTACCAGTCTTTATGACTGACCCTTTTTCTTTCGCCTCTTTTTCTTTCGTCCCCCCCCCCCAAGGTTCTCAGGGAGGAAACACTAGCTCTTAGCTTGGATTTAGCTCGCTTTCTGTCAGCTCATGTACGGTTTGGTCTTGCGCTATGCTATGGCTGCACTTTTGCTATGTTTGGGGAATAATTTACTTTTGTTATCTTAAGTTTATGATTCTTTATCTAGAACTTGATGTAATGGAATAATTTGTACCTTGGATATATGAGGTTTTGACTCTTTTCTTGGAAGTAATAAAAATTGGGTTTTTAATTTCTACCGCTGCTTTATTTATGTTCTGCCTTGTGATATCTCAGTGTATGTTTACCTAGATAATACTCCACCAAAACTAGTGCATTCCCTTTGTGAGTGACCCTAGCGGAGGTGGCGTGTTACATTTGGTATCATAAAAGAAGGTTACTAGACGGGACAAAAGTTTTAAAAACCTTCTAAAACTATTTTCCAAAACCGTTTATAAAGAAGCATTTTTTCAATAAAAGTTTTATGTTTAAAAGGGCTATTCCCCAAAAGCCATTAGCACTTTCCTTTGTTCCCTCGTTTGAATCTTTTTCTTTTCGTTTTTCAGCATGTCTGATCTTAACCTTCCTGAGGGAGTACCCGTACCTGGATGGTTCCGAAGGTACTTAGAAGCTAGGGCCAACGGCGAGGGCCTGGCAGACATCCCTCCTCCTCCCCCAGTGGTCGCGGTTCCTCCTCCTCCTGGTACCGCCTTTGCCAAAATATGCAAAGACTTTAAAGCAATGGGCGGCAAGAACTTCGTTGGAACTGAAACCTTTGTTGAGGCACGAAATTGGCTAAAGGAGACTAAAGACTTGTTTATTATCTTTGATGTGGAGGACCATAGGAAAGTTCAGTTGGCAGTATGGTTGTTGAAAGAGGAAGCTGCATTTTGGTGGGAAGTCACCAACGCTACCAAGCCAATTGAGACTTGGGCAGACTTTAGAGAGAGGTTTGGGCTTAAATTCTTATCGTCAGCAGAAGAGAACCTTCAGATGGAGAGGTTCCTAGCACTCAAGCAAGGGGACATGTTTGTTAGGGAGTACGTGAATAAGTTTAATCAGCTTTCTCGGTTCGGTTTGGACTTGGTTAACACGGCCCAGAAAAAGGCTGTACGCTTTGCTCGAGGATTGAACGAGCCACTACATAGTTTGGCCATAACTCATATACCCGTGGGGGGCGACCTTTGAAAGCTTGGTGGATATGGCTCTACTTCATGAGGAAGATAAGAATAGCAAGAAGGAGTTTAAGCCTAATGATACTCAGAATAAGAAAGTTGACTTCAAGAAGGGAGGAAACAATAATAACAAGAACAACAACAATGCTAACAAACCACGTGAGACAAGGAAGTGCAACTTTTGTGGTATTACGGGACATCTAGCTAAAGATTGTAGAAAGAAGAAGAGAAAGTTGGGTGAATGCTTTCATTGCGGGGATACTGGACACTTCAGTAAGGATTGCTCTAAGAAGCAAGGACAGGGGCAAGGGCAGACCCAGCGAGCAGGACCTTCTGGAGGGCAGTTGCATGCTCTCAACACCACTCCAGCTCTTGATCGAGGTAGTAATATTTCTGTAGAAAGCCTTGTTTACATTTCTGACTTCCCTGTTCGAACCTTATTTGACTCTGGCGCATCGCATACTTTTATTTCTTCTGATATTGTTGAAAATCTGCACCTAAGTACTAGTCTAGTTGAGGATCCCATTAGTGTTTCAAATCCAATTGGGGGCTCCGCTCATTTATCTATGATGTGTGTGGATTTGAGGATTTCTATCTTAAGCGTACAATTCACGTGTAATGCTTATGTTCTAAGATTTATGGGATACGGTTTGTTCCTATGTATGGATTGGCTGTCCAATTATGGAGCCATTCTTGATTGTGAACGAAGGGTAGTGAGGCTCATGACTCGCCTTGGTAATACCCTTAAAATTTCTTGTAACCTAAGGGTCCGGTCATGTTGTGTTATCTTGAATCTCTTGACTCGTCCATCGACAATTTGCAATCTGTAAGAGTGGTCCGAGAATATCCAGATGTCTTTGATGAGGTGAGGGGGTTACCTCCTAAACGTGAGATAGACTTCCGAACTTATCTTGTTGATAATGCCAAGCCAGTTTCATTGCCCGTTAGGTACATGGCCCCGCGAAAAAGAAGTGAGCTCAGCAAACAAGTTAAGGAGTTGCTTGACAAAAATTTCATAAGACGAAGCATTTCTGAATGGGGTACTTCGGTGGTATTCGCTACTAAGGCAGATGGTTCGCTTCGTCTATGCGTAGATTATCGTGAGTTAAACAAGCTAACTAAGAAAAATAGGCACCCACTACCAAGAATCGACGATTTGTTTGACCAGCTTGTGGGAGCATCTGTTTTCTCTCAATTCGATCTAGCCACAGGATTCCATCAGCTTAGAGTGGCTGAGGATAGCATTTACAAAACTGCGTTTAGGACTCCAGATGGGTTCTTCGAATGGCTCGTCATGCCGTTTGGGTTAACAAATGCACTCGCGTACTTTGTAGATTTGATGAGTAGTGTGTTTCGGGAGTTCCTTAACAAGTTTGTAGTGGTTTTCGTGGACGATATTCTAATCTTCTCAAAGGATGAAGAAGAGCATGCTAGACATCTCAAGGAAGTCATGGATACGCTTAGAGCACACCAGTTAAAGGCTAAGTTCTCCAAATGCCATTTTTGGAGGAAGGAAGTTCGGTTTCTTGGACATGTAGTTTCTAAGCAAGGCATAGCCGTGGACCCCACAAAGGTGGTTGCGGTGCAAGACTGGAAAGTTCCTAAGAACGCAACTGAAGTGAGAAGCTTTCTCGGTTTGGCAGGCTACTATAGGAAGTTCATTAAGGACTTCGCTAAGATTTCAGCCCTTCTTACTGGGTTAACGAAGAAAAAACTAGCGTTTGAATGGGACATAGAATGTGAGATTGCTTTTCAGAGACTCAAGAGAGCCCTCACCACAGCTCCATTTTGGCATTACCCGATGGAGGTAAGATGTTTACGATGTACATAGATGCGTGTGGCACAGGATTAGGCGCTGTCCTAATGCAAGAAGGGAAGGTGATTTGCTATGGGGGTAGGCAACTTAAAGTTCATGAGAAGAACTATCCCACACATGACTTGGAGCTGGCGGCGATCATTTTTGCACTTGAACCTTGGCGCCATTATCTTCTTGGGGAGAGGTTCGAGTTGTATACCGACCACAAATCGCTTAAGTAACTCTTCTCATAGAAAGATTTGAATCTGAGACAACAGCGGTGGATGGAATTTTTGGCATCATATGACTTCGATATAGCTTATACCCCTGGCAAGGGTAACGTGGTGGTGGATGCGCTAAGTAGGAAAAGGTTGACCTTGAGCCCCTTGTTTGTTGAAAGGAAAAGTCTAGAGTTTATAGCAACCTTTTATTTTACACCTGCTGTTGAGTCATTGACTATTACATTAGCATCTCTTGAGTTAAGACCTACACTTCTAGATCAAGTAGGGACTTCATAGAACGAAGATCCACAAATAGTCGAAATCATGGACAAGCTGATTAGTGGTGAGACGTTAAGTCACCTCGGTAGGTATGCCATAGATGACAAGAGATGGCTAAGGCGTGATGGAAGGCTATATGTCCCACAAGTGGGAGACCTAGTAAGGAAAGTTCTCGAAGAGGCACACCACTCGAAGATGACTATACATCCCGGAGGGGATAAGATGTACATAGATATGAAATGCATATTCTTTTGGGCTGGGATGAAAAAGGACGTGGCAGAGTTCGTTTCAAAGTGCATGGTGTGCCAACAAGTAAAGGCCGAGTCGAAGAAGCCCGTTGGGCTATTACATCCTTTGGAGGTTTTGCAATGGAAATGGGAGAGTATCTCGATGGATTTCGTGGATGGACCGCCTAGGTCAAGGAAGGGAAATACTAGCATATGGGTCATAGTTGATAGACTCACGAAGAGTGCTCACTTCATTCCGGTGAAAAGCAAGAGGACCGCATCATGGCTAGCGTCCATTTACCTTCGAGAGTTAGTACGGTTGCACCGGGTTCCTTCTAGTATAGTTAGTGATCGTGACCCGATTTTCACTAGCCAGTTTTGGAATAGTCTGCAAGAAGCAATGGGTACATGACTGAGCTTAAGCACGGCCTATCACCCGCAAACGGATGGAAAAACTAAAAGGGTAAATAGGGTACTAGAGGATCTTTTAAGGCTATGCATTCTTGACTTTGGTGGTACTTGGGAAAACCATCTTCCACTCGTGGAGTTTGCGTATAATAATAGTTACCAAGCTAGCATCAGAATGGCACCGTTCGAAGCCCTGTATGGAAGACCGTGCAATTCACCAACTTGTTAGTGGGAGACGACAAACATGCTTATACTTGGGCCTGACATGATAAGGGACACTTCTGAGAAGGTTGAGTTGATACGAAGACGGATGAAAACGGCCCAAGATAGACAGAAATCTTATGCTGACAAGAGAAGGACAGACCTAGAGTTCGAAGTCGGAGACATGGTCTTTATAAAAGTTTCTCCTTTCCGCAATGTTGTTCGTTTTGGAGCGGTTGGAAAGCTAGCACCAAAGTTCGTAGGACCGTTCCCTATAACTGAGAGGGTTGGGTGGATGGCCTATAAGGTAGAATTACCCGAGACGCTGGCCGGAGTACACAATATCTTTCATGTCTCGCATCTCCGAAAGTGCTTACATGAATCAGCCAAAGTGTTTGAGCTAAGCATCCTTGAAGGCTTAGAAGTGGAAAAAGAAGCAACATTGAGGCGAGTTCTGATTCGTATCTTAGGAACGGAGATCAAGAAGCTAAGGAATTGAGAATTCAAGCTAATTAAAGTTCAGTGGAGTGAAGCCCAAGAAGACGCAACGTGGGAAACCGAAGAGAAGATACGCGCGTTTTACCCGTTTCTTTTTGAGGGTACATTCTCGATCTCTTTTTCCTATAAACTTAAAAACCTTTCGTATCATGCTTTTACTACCTATGTTTGTCTTGTTATCTTCTCGATCTTATCTTGAGAACCTTAGATAGAACCATATGGATGTAAACATGTGATTGAAACATGTTATGGTTTATGTTTGCAAATGGTTGCAAGTGTTTGCAAGTGATTGTTAGTGGATGCATGACACACATTAGGCACTAGATTGGTTCAGTCACATTTTCATGTTGCATATGCATGAGTGCTTATACTTGTACATGGATGGAACTTGTTATGCTATCACTTGGATGTTGCATATGAATGAATGTTTGTGCACTCATGTGGAGATTATAAATTATGTTAGGAATTTGCATACATGTTGGACTCGTTACACTAATATATTTTGCATTAAGGAGGTTTACTGAATCAGTAACCGCCTAATCTTTTGCATTAGTTAAGTACATATACACACACTTTCTGCATATGTTCATACAGCACTAGAAACCTTATAAGGACAATGGTTTCTTGTGGATGATGTTTTGAGTAGATGGATGATTGGATGGTAGGATATATTCTTTCTAACTTAGAGATTTCGGGGACGAAATCCTTTTAGGGGCGAGAATGTAACAACCCGCATTTTGATAACGTGTTATAACTATAAATCAAGGCAGAATTAATTTTTAAACTAAGAATCAAGGGCAACGGGTTACGCCATTGCATTCATCTCGAAATTCTTCTTGGAAATGAGTCCGAGATTTCGAAAATCGGAGTCCGTATGACCAAGTTATGACACTTTGAAGTTTTCAGAAATTTTCAAGTTCAAAACAGCTCAGAATTCGAATTCAAATTTTGGATTCAAACCCCAGAACGGACTGGGCGGGAAATTTCCTGCCCAGGACCAGGTTGACCTGGGGATCGACCATAGGGTCGACCTGCCCAGGACTAGGTCGACCACAGAGTCGACCTGGGTGTCGACTTAGTTGCCGAGCCCATTTTTGAGTCAGAGTTCACTCTGATGTATCTAGTCCGATTTCTGTCTAGATTCGTTGGCCTGACCCTATATAAACAGCACCTAACTCTAGTCTCTCTACACAAATTCTCTCTATTCTTATGCTGCTAAAACTCTGGTTGAAAAGTTAAAGAAAAGGAATTCTCCTTCTCCAACAAGGCTACGTGTAGAGTATTGCTGGTTGGGGGGATTTCTGTTAGACTCAAGATTCAACATCGCCTCTTTGTTTTCTAGTTCTCAAACCACGATCTGTAAGCCCCAGTTACTTTTAGATCTAAACATTAAACTTAATATGGATAGGTTGTAAATTGAAATTGAACATAAGTATGGCAATCATCTTGGACCTATCATTGTTCATTTTGAATCTAGTATTTTGGATCCACTATTTGTTCACCTTGGATCTATTCATCTTGAATCTTGACTTGTGGTAATATTTATATGAAATTGATTTGGGGCCTATGTATGTTGTAAACCTAAACCCCTCATGTCCATGATATTAACATGCCTGAGATGTTGAATTAGTTGTTACTCACAAGTTTGGGGTTATTATCTTATGTCAACTGTTACTATGACTATCACCCTATTTTGCTAGGTTAGATAATTGAGACCACTATTCCATATGCCAGTATTGTTATAGTCATTTATCTCAAGTTATACCATGCTTGACTTATAATCACTTTTGCCACCCTATGCCCATTCTTTCTATGTTATTCCCTAATTAGATTTATTTGTATCGATTCGAATTCACGTGCGATGGGAATATGATTTGAGTAGTTTAGGCAAACCTGAATTTACTATAAACTTGAAACATGGACATTATTATAACTTGAACCTGGATATGGACATGAACTTGACACGATTTGACATGAAACATGAC
Source organism: Allium sativum (assembly GCA_030737875.1). Lineage (NCBI taxonomy): Eukaryota > Viridiplantae > Streptophyta > Magnoliopsida > Asparagales > Amaryllidaceae > Allium > Allium sativum. The sequence continues at coordinate 352,292,582 of CM060926.1, forward strand.
ATGAAAACTTGACATGAATTTAGACTCGAAACTTGAATATGGACATGACACTTAGAATGAATTTGAAAATGGCCAACTCGACGTTGGGTTGAGTTTGCAGTGTAAATCTTCCCGGAACCGCCCGGTGAATCCAGTGACTGCAAACAATAGGATCCAATGTGGGTAGTTGGTCATATAGCACGTAAAACCCGAGGTTAGACTATGTTGTGGTGTAAATCTGCCCGTAACCGCCCGGTAAATCCAGTAACCACAACAACTAGTCTAATGTGAGAGGTTGGGGTGCATTAATGAATTAATGCCACATTATAGGGTTAAGTCATGAACCAACTAAATATACTTAACCAATTTGACACGATGATTTGATAGGGTTAAGTCATGAACCACTTGAACACACTTAACCAACTTAATACATGATTTGGATAGGGTTAAGTCACGAATTTGAATGACAACACTTAACCCATTAGAAACCCTAGTTATGCGGTCCTTTACAGCAGTAACCCACTTAGATGTATCACGATAACCTGGGACTAGGCAGGGTGGGGCACGATTACTGGGCTGATTGTAAGCGACCAGAACGACGGCAGAGTAGGTGCGCCATTGTAGGTTCAGGCAAACTATGGTCGTGCACGTAGTCCGGAGTTGAAAAAGAAGGCATTGGGCACCAGTAGGTTTATACTGTGCGTGCTTGATTCGTGTCGGTGGATGGCACCCTAGGACTTGATACACCCTAGGGTGGACCTGGCACAGGTGACTACATTTCGTGAATTGGCCGCATGACCCAGACACTTGACGAGCTAGAACTTGTAGGGAGCCAATCGATTAGTAGATCGTACCGTAGGACCCTGTAATGGGTCACTTCATGATATTGGGCCAAGGGATCATTTCATGATTAATACTTGACATGGGTTAGAATACTAGTACAGTTGGTGCAGCTAATCTTGAATATGCGATGCTAGACTTGATTTATCTTGTTATCTTAGTTATCTTGCCAGAATTATTATCATCCCTATGTTTACTTTCTGTTGTCTTGTTAACTTTACTAGTTTTTATACTGAAAGTCACTAGGACTTACCAATCTTTATGACTGGCCCTTTTTCTTTCGTTCCCCCCCCCCCGGTTCTCGGGGAGGAAACACTAGCTCTTAGCTTGGATTTAGCTTGCTTTCTGTCAGCTCGTGTATGGTTTGGTCTTGCGCTATGCTATGGCTGAACTTCTGCTATGTTTGGGGAATAATTTACTTTTTTTATCTGAAGTTTATGCTTCTTTATCTAGAACTTGATGTAATGGAATAATTTGTACCTTAGATATATGAGGTTTTGACTCTTTTCTTGAAGGTAATAAAAATTAGGTTTTTAATTTCTACCGCTGCTTTATTTATGTTTTGCCTTGTGATATCTCTGCGTATGTTTACCTAGATAATACTTCACCAAAACTATTGCATTCCCTTTGTGAGTGACCCTAGCGGAGGTGGCGTGTTACATTTGGTATCATAGCAGGAGGTTACCAGACGGGACAAAAGTTTTAAAAACCTTCTAAAACTATTTTCCAAAACCGTTTATAAAGAAGCATTTTTTCAATAAAAGTTTTATGTTTAAAAAGGCTATTCCCCAAAAGCCATTAGCACTTTCCTTTTTCAGCATGTCTGATCTTAACCTTCCTAAGGGAGTACCCGTACCTGGATGGTTCCGAAGGTACTTAGAAGCTAGAGCCAACGGCGCGGGCCCGACAGACATCCCTCCTCCCCCCTAGTGGTCGCAGTTCCTCCTTCTCCTGGTACCGCCTTTGACAAAATATGCAAAGACTTTAAAGCAATGGGCGGCAAGAATTCGTTGGAACTGAAACCATTGTTGAGGCATGAAACTGGCTAAAGGATACTGAAGACTTGTTTATTATCATTGATGTGGAGGACCATAGGAAAGTTCAGTTGGCAGCATGGTTGTTGAAAGAGGAAGCTGCATTTTGGTGGGAAGTCACCAACGCTACCAAGCCAATTGAGACTTGGGCAGACTTTAGAGAGAGGTTTGGGCTTAAATTCTTATCATCAGCAGAAGAGAACCTTCAGATGGAGAGGTTCCTAGCACTCAAGCAAGGGGACATGTCTGTTAGGGAGTACGTGAATAAGTTTAATCAGCTTTCTCGGTTCGGTTTGGACTTGGTTAACACGGACCAGAAAAAGGCTGTACGCTTTGCTCGAGGATTGAACGAGCCACTACATAGTTTGGCCATAACTCATATACCCATGGGGGCGACCTTTGAAAGCTTGGTGGATATGGCTCTACTTCATGAGGAAGACAAGAATAGCAAGAAGGAGTTTAAGCCTAATGAGACTCAGAATAAGAAAGTTGACTTCAAGAAGGGAGGCAACAAGAATAACAAGAACAACAACAATGCTAACAAACCACGTGAGACAAGGAAGTGCAACTTTTGTGGTATTACAGGACATCTAGCTAAAGATTGTAGAAAGAAGAAGAGAAAGTTGGGTGAATGCTTTCATTGCGGGGATACTGGACACTTCAGTAAGGATTGCCCTAAAAAGCAAGGATAGGGGCAAGGGCAGACCCAGCGAGCAGGACCTTCTGGAGGGCAGTTGCATGCTCTCAACACCACTCCAGCTCTTGATCGAGGTAGTAATATTTCTGTAGAAAGCCTTGTTTACATTTCTGACTTTCCTGTTCGAACCTTATTTGACTCTGGCACATCGCATACTTTTATTTCTTTTGATATTGATGAAAATCTGCACCTAAGTACTAGTCTAGTTGAGGATCCCGTTAGTGTTTCTAATCCAATTGGGGGCTCCGCTCATTTATCTATGATGTGTGTGGATTTTAGGATTTCTATCTTAAGCATACAATTCACGTGTAATGCTTATGTTCTCAGATTTATGGGATACGATTTGATCCTAGGTATGGATTGGCTGTCCAATTATGGAGCCATTCTTGATTGTGAACGAAGGGTAGTGAGGCTCTTGACTCGCCTTGGTAATACCCTTGAAATTTCTTGTAACACCCCGAATTTTCTATTAACACTAAAGTTGCTAAAATAATAATAAGTGTATAGAAGAGGGGATGTATCTAAAATGAATATAAAAATATTAATAAGTGTGTAAGAGAGGGGATGTATCTAATATGAATATAAAAATATTAATAAGTGTGTGAGAGAGGGGATGTATCTAATATGTATATAAAAACAATAATAAGTAAAGGGGGATGTATCTAATATGTACATTGTAGAAAATATATATATATTTATGACATGAATAGAAGTTTATTAATATGCTGAGTGTTTGCTGAGTCACTTCTGACTCATTGCTGAGTCAACAAGATAAACCCCATCTTGTCTGAACGGCTGCGGTTATTTCTAGGTTAAATCTAATGGCCTAAATGAATTCTAAAATCTATAAATAAGTGGGTAGACCCTAGACCTAAATCACTTGTAAAATTAGAGAAGCTACCGTCATGCTGCTGCCATGGAGTTCAGCATAGCCGTCACAAACTAAGAAGAGGAAGCCTAATCATCTACAACTAAATCTACACAAATCAAATCAAAAGATCTCTCTTTCTCTAATTCTTTTCTTTTGTTGGTGAGTATGATGATTCTCACAAGACTATTACAAACTAATTTGACTCAGTTATGAATGGATCACAAGAAAGTGACGTGATTTTTAATTGTAAATTCTATATATTGTGGATCTCTTATTATGTTATTATGTTGTCGTATGATGTAAATTATATATGCTATGTCATGCTATGTTGTAAATTCTCTTATGCTATGTCGTGCTATGTTGAGAATCATGTCAAGCTATGTTATACTATCATACTATGCCATGTTATAAATCATGCTATATTATGTTGTAAAATCATGATGTTGTTGGAACATGCTTAAAGTTATGTTTTTTTTATTTTAAATGGATCTTGTTTATGGGAATTTGCCTATTAGGTTAGGTGTACCCATAAACTTGAAACTATAATTAAATAAAACTTGAATATGGGAATTTGCCTATTGAGTTAGGTGTACCCATATAAAACCATGTTGTTAAAAAATTAGATGATGTTGATTCACACATGTTCATATGTAAGTTTATGAAAATTGATTGAGATTATATTAGGTGAATTTTGAACAAGTTGACACCTTTAGGTCCATGACATGTATAATCTATGCAAGTTGGACATATGCAAGTTTCACCCCTTATTATGATTCATTTGGTCACATATACATGTTGTTATTATGACAATCTCTTTTATGCTATGAGTTAGGCTATTCGAGTCTAACATATATTTTGCGAATAAACGTTCAAACGTGGGGTAGGGGTAATATTAGGAATTAATAAATTGGGTGCAATTTTGTAAGATTTTGCATACCATGAATGGATGTCCATAATTGAGTCAATTATGGACATTGTTAAAAATTGGAAGTAATTAATAATTCAAGTAGGGAATTATTAAAATTGGGGGAAAGTGGATTATTATTAATAATCAATGCTTAGGACACGAGGTTGGACCCGTTTGTGATGTAAACCTGCCCGGACCCGCCCGGCAAATCCAGTAGTCACAAATGGCGGCTCAATGTGAGAGGTCCTAGGCCCAAACTAAAGCATAACAGTTGTAAAGACACGAGGTTAGACTCTTTTATGGTGTAAGACTGCCCGGACCCGCCCGGCAAATCCAGCTGCCATAAATGCCAGTCTAATGTGAGAGGTCTTTATGAGGTTATGGCCTTAATGAACTAAGAAATACTTAACCAGATAATCATGTAAGGTGGGACATGGGGGTTAAGTAGGTGCCTTGGGTGGCATGAGGAATCTGGTGGTTGCCTTTAGAGGCATTTGAAATATGATTAGACTTAACCAAACACACATGTAAATGAACATGACTAAGTGGGTTAAGTGGGATGGACTAATGGGGACAAGCTTAGGTGGAATGCTTGTGGTAAATAGTGGGGGCCCATTTCAACCAGTATCCCAAAACGTATCTTTGTGGGCTCGACCCAAGTCGAGGACGGGACACGCATACTGGGTTTGACTATAAGAGGCCAAAACAGGGAGCGGTGGCAACGCAAGTCCAACGGGTTTCATATGCGTGTGTGGACCCGGGCTGGTAGGTAAGACGTTGTTGCATCGTGTAGGTATAAGCCGTGCATGTCCGTTGTATCAGGTTGCCACTTTAGGGGAGTGATACACCCCACTGTGGGGCCAGCACGGGTATCTACGACTTAGGGAGCCGATCAAATAATGGGAAGTAGGGTACACCTAGTGGAGATAGGGGCAGGCGGCACCTATGTAGTCAGCTAGGGGTACGTAAAGCCATTGGGAAAGTTTCTAAGTGAAGCTAAGTGGGATGAATCTTTAGGGTGACTGGTGTGGTGCAGTATAGTGTTTATCCTTTAGTATTTAGGAGCGCCTATAACGTTGCCTTTAGCGATTGTCTATGTCCTTAATCTGCTCTTCATAGACATTTTCTTGTTTTCCAGCTTATGCCTTAGTCCAGTTATTTTGGTAATAGTATTGTAGAATTATCATATTCACCAGACTTTATGTCTGACCCCCTCTTTTCCATCCTTTTTCTCCCTTCAGGTCTGCAGGTTGGGCCAAGTTCTAGTGGAGTCTAGTTGGATCGCTTATCTACTGGAAAGCTTGGACTGCTGAAGTAAAGTCCAGCTTGTTATCTTTCTTTTTAATGGCTATTCATGTAATGGGATTATGTACTTGACATTGAATATGGTGTTATGATGTAATCAAACATGTTTTGACTTCTGCTACAATGAAATAAAGTTTTTGAATTTCCAAGTACTATTTTATATCTGTCTTGTTGTAATTTTACTGTTCTATATTCACTTAAAACCTCCATGGAAGTTAATGCATTCCCTTTGTGAGTGACATTAATGGACGTGGGGTGTTACACGTGGTATCAGAGCATAAGGTTACCAGAACAGATAAATTTTTTTTTTTTTAGAAAAATATTTTTTTCTAAAGTATTTTTGGAAGAAGTGCTTTCAAAAAAAAACATGTTATTTAAAGAGAGTTTTTATGAAAAACATAATCCCAAATAGCCACATCCTTATCTTTATCTTTCGAATTCTCCATTTTGAATCATTCCTTTTTCGTTTCAGCATGGCTGAAGATCTTAATCTCCCAGAAGGTGTGACGATTCCAGGGTGGTTTAGGAGATACTTGGAGGCTAGGGCCACCACTGCAGGCCCAGCGGATACTCCTCCACCCCTAGTTGCACCCATTCCTCCTCCTCCTCCTCGTGTTGACACTTTTGCAAAGACGTGCAAGGAATTCAAGGCTATGGGAGGAAAAACTTTTCAAGGGACTGAGACGTTTGTGGAGGCCAGAGATTGGCTTAAGGAGACTGAGGAATTGTTGGATATCTTTGAAGTGGAAGATGGGAGGAAAGTCCGTTTAGCTGCTTGGTTAATGAAGGGAGAGGCCTCGTTTTGGTGGGAGGTCACTAACGGGGAACGTCCAGTTGATTCATGGGCGGATTTCAGACGAAGGTTTGAGGCAAAGTTTCTTTCAAGGGCAGAGGAGAACTTAAATATGGAAAAATTCCTGGCACTAAAGCAAGGGAGCTCATCAGTAAAGGAATATGTCAATAAATTTAATCAGTTAGCAAGGTTTGGCTTGGAGTTGGTGAACACGCCAGAGAAGAAAGCTTTGAGGTTCGTTAGAGGCTTGAATGAACCGTTGCAAGGGTTGGCTATGACCCACATCCCTATGGGAGCCACCTTTGAAAAGCTAGTAGAAATGGCACTTATGCATGAGGATAAGGCAGTTGAAAAGAAAGGGGATCAGAAGAAACCCCAACAGCAAAATAAGAAGGGTGGTAAAAACAATAATGGCAAAGGGAAGAAGAAATGCTTCAATTGTGGGACGCCTGGCCATCTCAGCAAAGATTGTAGAAAGAAAAAGAAGACTGGTTGTTTTCATTGTGGAGATGCGGGACATTTAGTAAAGGACTGTCCAAAGAAGGGGCAGAGGGCAGGGTCTACCTTGGGAGGACAGGTGCAGGCTCTTATGGCACCAGGGCAGGCAAGGGGGCAAGTTCAGGCTATTGCGGCCCCACCGCTGCAAGAAAGAGGTAGAACAATTTCTGTTGAAAGCTTAGTTTTTCTGTTTGATCATCCTGTCCGTACCTTATTCGATTCTGGCGCATCTCATTCGTTTATCTCTGCATCATTAGTTGAATCACTGCACTTGAACACCAGTTTAGTAGAAGATCCCTTGGTCGTTTCAAATCCAATTGGGGGTTCGGCTCATTTGACCATGATATGTTTGGATTTGAAAATCTCTATACTTAGCGTTGAATTTAGATGTGACGCTTATGTATTGGGCTTCACGGGCTATGGGCTAATTTTAGGAATGGATTGGTTGTCTAGAAATAGGGTCATTCTTGATTGTGAAAGGAGAGTAGTTAGGCTTGTGACTCGCCTTGGTAATGCTCTCGACATCTTTTGTAATCCCATAAATTCCGTTATGCTAAGTTATCTTGAATCGCTTGACGCGTCTGTAGAGAACCTGCGATCGGTAGAAGTGGTCCGGGAATATCCGGATGTGTTTGAGGAGGTGAAGGGCTTACCTCCAAAGCGGGAGATAGACTTTCGAATTTATCTTGTGGATAATGCTAAACCCGTATCTTTGCCAGTGCGCCACATGGCTCCTCGTGAAAGGAGGGAAATCAATAAGCAAGTAAAGGAGTTGCTTGAGAAGGGGTTCATAAGACGTAGTATATCGGAGTGGGGTGCTCCAGTAGTTTTTGCCACAAAGGCGGATGGGTCTCTTAGACTTTGTATGGACTATAGAGAACTAAACAAGCTTACTAAAAAGAACCGACACCCACTGCCGAGGATTGACGATCTCTTTGATCAGTTAGTTGGCGCCTCAGTGTTTTCGCAGTTGGACTTAGCCACTGGCTTTCATCAACTGAGAGTGGCTGAGGATAGTATAGATAAGACTGCTTTTAGGACTCCTGACGGATTCTATGAATGGCTAGTGATGCCCTTTGGTTTGACAAACGCCCCTGCATATTTTGTTGATTTGATGAGTAGGGTGTTTAGGGAATACCTTAACAAATTCGTGGTAGTCTTTGTGGATGACATCTTAGTCTTTTCTAAGAATAAAGAAGAGCACTCCCTACATCTTAGGGAAGTGTTGGAAACCCTTCGAGCGCATAACCTTAAGGCAAAATTTTCTAAGTGTCACTTCTGGGGGAAGGAAGTACGGTTCTTAGGGCACGTGGTTTCCAAAGAAGGGATAGCAGTGGATCCCGCAAAGGTGGTGGCCATCCAAGATTGGAAGGTCCCTAAAAATGCAACCGAAGTAAGAAGTTTCTTGGGGCTGGCTGGCTATTATAGGAAGTTTATCAAAGACTTCGCAAAAATATCAGCTCCATTAACACGGTTAACGAAGAAGAACCTGGTTTTTACGTGGGACAAAGATTGCGATGATGCGTTCCAACGTTTAAAGAGAGCCTTAACTTCAGCCCCAGTCTTAGTGCTGCCAGACGGGAATAAACCGTTTACCATCTATACTGATGCTTGTGGGACAGGACTTGGCACGGTCCTCATGCAAGAGGGAAGAGTAATAGCCTATGGTGGAAGGCAGTTGAGGGTTCATGAAAAGAATTACCCCACGCATGACTTAGAGCTAGCCGCAATTGTTTTCGCGCTTAAGTCTTGGCATTACTATCTTCTTGGTGAGAAATTCGAACTGTTCACTGACCACAAATCATTAAAATACTTATTCTCTCAGAAGGATTTGAATTTAAGGCAGCAACGGTGGATGGAATTCTTAGCCTCCTACGATTTTGAAATAGCATATACCCCGGGCAAGGGTAACGTGGTGGCAGACGCCTTAAGTAGGAAAAGGTTGTCCTTGAGTCCGTTGTTTGTTGAACGACAAAGCTTAGAATTCATCTCTATGTTTGACTTTAGACCATCCGTTGACTTAGTACCCGGTCTGTTAGCATCCTTGGAGGTTAGACCTACACTTCTAGGACGGGTTGGTGAGGCACAGCGAGACGACCCACAGTTGGTTGAGATAGTAGAAAAGCTCAAAGGGGGGAGTCATCAAGCCATCTTCGTAGGTATACCCTAGACGATAAGGGTTGGTTACGAAGGGATAATAGACTTTGTGTACCACAAGATGAAGACTTAAGGAAGGCCATTCTTGATGATGCTCATCGCTCAAAAATGACCATTCATCCCGGCGGGTATAAGATGTACAAAGATATGAAGCAGGTTTTCTTTTGGGCCGGTATGAAAAAGGATGTGGCCGAGTACGTCGCTAGATGCTTGGTGTGCCAACGAGTTAAAGCAGAACAAAAGAAACCCGGTGGGTTGCTTCACCCATTACAAATTCCACTATGGAAATGGGAAAGCATCTCAATGGATTTTGTGGATGAATTACCAAGATCAAGGAAGGGTAACACGGGGATTTGGGTTATAGTAGATAGACTTACTAAAAGCGCCCATTTTATTCCCGTGAAAAGTAAGAGGACTGCTTCGTGGTTGGCTTCTGTATACATTAAGGAGATAGTTCGTTTGCACGGTATTCCTTCTAGTATAGTAAGCGACCGTGACTCCATCTTTACTAGCGAATTTTGGAAGAGTTTACAAGAAGCGGTAGGGACTCAGCTATGTTTGAGCACCGCATATCATCCTCAGACAGACGGCCAGACCGAGAGGGTGAATCGCATTCTAGAGGATCTTTTAAGGCTTTGTATCCTAGACTTTGGGGGTACATGGGAAGAGCACCATCCGTTAGTAGAATTCGCATATAATAATAGCTTTCAGTCTAGTATTGGCATGGCACCTTTCGAAGCTCTTTATGGAAGGCCTTGCCGTTCGCCTACATGTTGGTGGGAATCTACCGATAAAATCCTACTTGGGCCCGATATGGTTAGGGAAACCTCGGAGAAGATTGAGTTGATTCGAAGGAGGATGAAAGCAGCACAAGATAGGCAAAAATCGTATGCTGATAAGAGGAGGACAGATCTTGAGTTTGACATTGGGGACATGGTTTTTATCAAAGTATCTCCGTTACAGAATGTTGTTCGCTTTGGGTCCGTGGGGAAATTAGCACCAAGGTTTGTAGGGCCGTTTCCTGTAAAAGACAGGATTGGGAAGATGGCATATAGGGTGGAGTTGCCTGAGAAACTTAGTGGAGTACACGACGTATTCCATGTATCACATTTGAGGAAGTGTTTGCACAAGACCGCGGAGGTGGTAGAGCCGAGCTTGCTTAAAGAGGTGGAAATAGAGCGTGATGCAACAATTAGACGAGCTCCTACATGCATTCTTGGGTCGAAGATCAAAAAGTTGAGGAATCGAGAGGTCAGACTGGTTAAAGTGCAATGGGGAGATGATGAGAGCAACGCAACTTGGGAGACAGAAGAGAAGATGCGTTCGTTGTACCCTTTTCTTTTTGAGGGTATGTCTTTTAATTTCTCCTTTATCGCTTAGCTTATCTTATCTTATCTTTAGTATGTCCTCTCATTAGTATCTTTGACCTTTAGTTAGGATAATCCTATGGTTGAAACATGTGTTTGAGACATGTTATGTATGATGGATGCAAAATGGATGCAAGTGTTTGCTAGTGGTTGCTCGTGGATGCATATATACACACACTTTAGGCACTAGATCGGCTCAGTCACTACATATTGCATATTGCATATATATATGGATGTATTTAGTAAAATGGATGAACGATGGTTGTATTATCATGTGGATGCTGCATTCAGATGATGGTTGTGCACGCATATAGAAGTATTATGTAGCATTAAGAATCTTTTGCATACATAATGGATGCATGGCACGATCATAGTTGCATTAAGGAGGTCAACTGAATCAGTGGACCGCCTGATTTTGCATTAGATACGGACATATACACACATTGTGCATTTAAACATGAAAACATTAGAAGTCTGTAAGGACAATGGATGCCTGTGTATGATGGATGAGTAGATGGACGTTTGGATGGTAGGATATACATTCTTCCAGACTTGAAGATTTCGGGGACGAAATCCTAAAAGGAGGGGAGAATGTAACACCCCGAATTTTCTATTAACACTAAAGTTGCTAAAATAATAATAAGTGTGTAGAAGAGGGGATGTATCTAATATGAATATAAAAATGTTAATAAGTGTGTAAGAGAGGGGATGTATCTAATATGAATATAAAAATATTAATAAGTGTGTGAGAGAGGGGATGTATCTAATATGTATATAAAAACAATAATAAGTAAAGGGGGATGTATCTAATATGTACATTGTAGAAAAAATATATATATTTATGACATGAATAGAAGTTTATTAATATGCTGAGTGTTTGCTGAGTCACTTCTGACTCATTGCTGAGTCAACAAGATAAACCCCATCTTGTCTGAACGGCTGCGGTTATTTCTAGGTTAAATCTAATGGCCTAAATGAATTCTAAAATCTATAAATAAGTGGGTAGACCCTAGACCTAAATCACTTGTAAAATTAGAGAAGCTACCGTCATGCTGCTGCCATGGAGTTCAGCATAGCCGTCACAAACTAGGAAGAGGAAGCCTAATCATCTACAACTAAATCTACACAAATCAAATCAAAAGATCTCTCTTTCTCTATTTCTTTTCTTTTGTTGGTGAGTATGATGATTCTCACAAGACTATTACAAACTAATTTGACTCAGTTATGAATGGATCACAAGAAAGTGACGTGATTTGTAATTGTAAATTCTATATATTGTGGATCTCTTATTATGTTATTATGTTGTCGTATGATGTAAATTATATATGCTATGTCATGCTATGTTGTAAATTCTCTTATGCTATGTCGTGCTATGTTGAGAATCATGTCAAGCTATGTTATACTATCATACTATGCCATGTTATAAATCATGCTATATTATGTTGTAAAATCATGATGTTGTTGGAACATGCTTAAAGTTATGTTTTTTTTAATTTCAATGGATCTTGTTTATGGGAATTTGCCTATTAGGTTAGGTGTACCCATAAACTTGAAACTATAATTAAATAAAACTTGAATATGGGAATTTGCCTATTGAGTTAGGTGTACCCATATAAAACCATGTTGTTAAAAAATTAGATGATGTTGATTCACACATGTTCAAATGTAAGTTTATGAAAATTGATTGAGATTATATTAGGTGAATTTTGAACAAGTTGACACCTTTAGGTCCATGACATGTATAATCTATGCAAGTTGGACATATGCAAGTTTCACCCCTTATTATGATTCATTTGGTCACATATACATGTTGTTATTATGACAATCTCTTTTATGCTATGAGTTAGGCTATTCGAGTCTAACATATATTTTGCGAATAAACGTTCAAACGTGGGGTAGGGGTAATATTAGGAATTAATAAATTGGGTGCAATTTTGTAAGATTTTGCATACCATGAATGGATGTCCATAATTGAGTCAATTATGGACATTGTTAAAAATTGGAAGTAATTAATAATTCAAGTAGGGAATTATTAAAATTGGGGGAAAGTGGATTATTATTAATAATCAATGCTTAGGACACGAGGTTGGACCCGTTTGTGATGTAAACCCGCCCGGACCCGCCCGGCAAATCCAGTAGTCACAAATGGCGGCCCAATGTGAGAGGTCCTAGGCCCAAACTAAAGCATAACAGTTGTACAGACACGAGGTTAGACTCTTTTATGGTGTAAGACTGCCCGGACCCGCCCGGCAAATCCAGCTGCCATAAATGCCAGTCTAATGTGAGAGGTCTTTATGAGGTTATGGCCTTAATGAACTAAGAAATACTTAACCAGATAATCATGTAAGGTGGGACATGGGGGTTAAGTAGGTGCCTTGGGTGGCATGAGGAATCTGGTGGTTGCCTTTAGAGGCATTTGAAATACGATTAGACTTAACCAAACACACATGTAAATGAACATGACTAAGTGGGTTAAGTGGGATGGACTAATGGGGACAAGCTTAGGTGGAATGCTTGTGGTAAATAGTGGGGGCCCATTTCAACCAGTATCCCAAAACGTATCTTTGTGGGCTCGACCCAAGTCGAGGACGGGACACGCATACTGGGTTTGACTATAAGAGGCCAAAACAGGGAGCGGTGGCAACGCAAGTCCAACGGGTTTCATATGCGTGTGTGGACCCGGGCTGGTAGGTAAGACGTTGTTGCATCGTGTAGGTATAAGCCGTGCATGTCCGTTGTATCAGGTTGCCACTTTAGGGGAGTGATACACCCCACTGTGGGGCCAGCACGGGTATCTACGACTTAGGGAGCCGATCAAATAATGGGAAGTAGGGTACACCTAGTGGAGATAGGGGCAGGCGGCACCTATGTAGTCAGCTAGGGGTACGTAAAGCCATTGGGAAAGTTTCTAAGTGAAGCTAAGTGGGATGAATCTTTAGGGTGACTGGTGTGGTGCAGTATAGTGTTTATCCTTTAGTATTTAGGAGCGCCTATAACGTTGCCTTTAGCGATTGTCTATGTCCTTAATCTACTCTTCATAGACATTTTCTTGTTTTCCAGCTTATGCCTTAGTCCAGTTATTTTGGTAATAGTATTGTAGAATTATCATATTCACCAGACTTTATGTCTGACCCCCTCTTTTCCATCCTTTTTCTCCCTTCAGGTCCGCAGGTTGGGCCAAGTTCTAGTGGAGTCTAGTTGGATCGCTTATCTACTGGAAAGCTTGGACTGCTGAAGTAAAGTCCAGCTTGTTATCTTTCTTTTTAATGGCTATTCATGTAATGGGATTATGTACTTGTTTTATCAAGATAGATATTGTACTTGACATTGAATATGGTGTTATGATGTAATCAAACATGTTTTGACTTCTGCTACAATGAAATAAAGTTTTTGAATTTCCAAGTACTATTTTATATCTGTCTTGTTGTAATTTTACTGTTCTATATTCACTTAAAACCTCCATGGAAGTTAATGCATTCCCTTTGTGAGTGACATTAATGGACGTGGGGTGTTACATTTCTTGTAACCTAAGGGTCCGGTCATGTTGTGTTATCTTGAATCTCTTGACTCGTCCAACGACAATTTGCAATCTGTAAGAGTGGTCTGAGAATATCCAGATGTCTTTGATGAGGTGAGGGGGTTACCTCCTAAACGTGAGATAGACTTCCGAACTTATCTTGTTGATAATGCCAAGCTAGTTTCATTGCCCGTTAGGTACATGGCCCCGCGAGAAAGAAGAGAGCTCAGCAAACAAGTTAAGGAGTTGCTTGACAAAAATTTCATAAGACGAAGCATTTCTGAATGGGGTACTTCGGTGGTATTCGCTACTAAGGCGGATGGTTCGCTTCGTCTATGCGTAAATTATCGTGAGTTAAACAAGCTAACTAAGAAAAATAGGCACCCACTACCAAGAATCGACGATTTGTTTGACCAGCTTGTGGGAGCATCTGTTTTCTCTCAACTCGATCTAGCCACAGGATTCCATCAGCTTAGAGTGGCTGAGGATAGCATTGACAAAACTGCGTTTAGGACTCCAGATGGGTTCTTCGAATGGCTCGTCATGCCGTTTGGGTTAACAAATGCACCCGCGTACTTTGTAGATTTGATGAATAGGGTGTTTCGGGAGTTCCTTAACAAGTTTGTAGTGGTTTTCGTGGACGATATTCTGATCTTCACAAAGGATGAAGAAGAGCATGCTAGACATCTCAAGGAAGTCATGGATACGCTTAGAGCACACCAGTTAAAGGCTAAGTTCTCCAAATGCCATTTTTGGAGGAAGGTAGTTCGGTTTCTTGGACATGTAGTTTCTAAGCAAGGCATAGTCGTGGACCCCACAAAGGTGGTTGCGGTGCAAGACTGGAAAGTTCCTAAGAACGCAACTGAAGTGAGAAGCTTTCTCGGTTTGGCAGGCTACTATAGGAAGTTCATTAAGGACTTCGCTAAGATTCTAGCCCCTCTTACTGGGTTAACGAAGAAAACCTTGCGTTTGAATGGGACATAGAATGTGAGATTGCTTTTCAGAGACTCAATAGAGCCCTCACCACTGCTCCATTTTGGCAGTACCCGATGGAGGTAAGGTGTTTACGATGTACATAGATGCATGTGGCACAGGATTAGGCGTTGTCCTAATGCAAGAAGGGAAGGTGATTTGCTACGGCGGTAGGCAACTTAAAGTTCATGAGAAGAACTATCCCACACATGACTTGGAGTTGGCGGCGATCGTTTTTACACTTAAATCTTGGCGCCATTATCTTCTTGGGGAGAGGTTCGAGCTGTATACTGACCACAAATCGCTTAAGTACCTCTTCTCATAGAAAGATTTGAATCTGAGACAACAGCGGTGGAAGGAATTCTTGGCATCATATGACTTCGATATAGCTTATACCACTGGCAAAGGTAACGTGGTGGTTGTAACACCCCGTAATTTTGTAACACTAGGATTCACAAATCAGGGCAGAATTAAAAGTTAATATCAAAATCAAGGAAAACGGGCTGCGCCATTGTGTTCGTCTCGGAATTCTGCATGAAAACGAGTCCGAGTTTGCGTAAATCGGAGTCCGTATGAGGAAGATATGGCCTTCGGAAGATTCAGCGAAGTTCAAATTTCAAAACAGGTTAGGTTCAAAATTCAAATCGGACCCAGAATGGGATGGGCGGGAATTTTCCCGCCCAAGGCACCCAGGTCGACTGGGTAGTCGACCTGGGTCACCCAGGTCGACTGAGTAGTCGACCTAGCGGTCGACCCCCCTTTCTTTTTCCTGTTTTCTGCACCTGGTTCGTTCTTCTGTATTCAGACGCCATCCTGACCAGATTCGTTGACTTCTACACTATATAAACAGCCCTAGACTCCTTCTTTATTCACAATTCTTCTCTACCCTTATGCTGCAAAGATTCTTAGTGAGCATGGCTTCCTCTCCTCCTCTTAAACAAATAATAAATAAAATAATATATATAAAATAAATCAAGACGAGGAGGTGCTGCTCAAAGACTTTCAAAGAGGAGATTCAAGCTAGAATTCAAGTGAAGATTCGAACGACTGCAACGACTATTTTTCTATGAATCATAGCAACACCATCTTTCTATTCTAATCTAATCTCTGTAAGTCAGTTATTTCTAGATTTGAACGTTTTCCTCTGTTCTTGACATGAAATTAAAGGAATAAAAGAATATGCCAAATCTCTCTCTCTCTCTCTATTCGAATCAGTGCCTATACTCTTGAACATAATTAAGAACTGTTATGATTCGAGGACTAATAACACCGTGACTATGAAACTATGGACCTTAAAACCATATGCCTATGACTATGGACATTGGCTATGACCATGAACATTTGCCTATGACTATGAACATTGCCTATGACTATGGACATTGCCTATGACTATGAACATTGCCTATGATTGTGACTGTGGCTATGAGGATTATTTCCTTGACTAAGCATATGCCTTTGATTAGGAAATATAAACTATTGCCTATGACATAACAAGGACATCTGTATTTAAACACCTGTGATTCATGACTAGGAAAGTGTTGCTTAAGTTTTGTGACTATGAAATTGGGTCTAAACCCGATCATCTATTCTGTCTATTCTTGGTTATCTTTGGTTTTAGACCTTGGGAATTTACCTATTAAGTTAGGTCTACCCATGTTCTTGAACCTACGTCTCTATTCTATCTATTCTTGGTTTTCTTTGGTTTTAGACCTTGGGAATTTACCTATTAATTTAGGTCTACCCATGTTCTTGAACCGACGTCGTTATTTAACCCTTTTTATGCCAGTTAGTATGTCTATCTTTTGTATAGCATCTTTGGTTCATTCCCTATTTTCTACGAACCTAGCTTTATTTATAATCTAGACTGAATCATGATTATACGAACGGTGGGAATGCGGTTTGGGCAAAATATGAAATTTACTAAAAACGTAGTTTAACTTCGAAATTGGCATAAATTGGGAACATGTATTATGGCATGATCATATAAATGTAAATTGGATGAATTTGACATGAATTATAAGATGTGTAATTTGAATCTAGTATTGATGTGTAAATCTAGCATTTACATGAATAGTGAACTAGAGTAATAAGTCTAGAATTAGAATGTTGAATCGGAATTGGATTAGCTAATTTGGCACGGTAAGTATATTGGCATAAATGTGAAATTGGCCATAATTGGGAGTAATTGGCAGGTTTAGCAAAATCATGGTTAGTGACACATAATTTGGTATAGTCCACATACCAAAAAGCATAAATATGATTTAGAAGGGGAAATGGGCCATAAGAATGAATGTAGACAATTTACATTAAAACAGTAATTAGGGAATAAGTAAATTAGGAATAATTTACTAATAGAATTTGGCCTGAATGAGGAAATATAAATTTAGACAAATTAAAGGTTTATTAACGACATCTCTATTAATGAAACACCAGAAAGTTCTAGGGTGACAAAGAGGATAGTGTCTAGGCTTGGGTTTGGAAAATACAAGTTTCCTGCTCTCCCTGGCTATCCCTAACTGATCCGACGAACGGGATGGTTACTTTCAAAACTTGATTTGAAAATAAATTGAAACCCTTTGAACTTAGAAAACACGAATATGCCTAGCCCGAGGTTAGACTGAGTTGCGATGTAAACCTGCCCGGAACCAACCGGCATATCCAGTAGTCGCAACAATACCTGTCTAATGTGAGTGGTAGCGGCTTTAATTTATTTAGTTAAAGCTAGAACAAGAATGGTAGGGTTAAGTTAACTAAGACACTTAACCAGTTCAACATGATAACTAGACTGATAGGTGGGGTTAGGTTCAGACTGACACTTAACACAGTTAAGCTAGAATGGGAGGGTTAAGTCCATAGGAACACTTAACCAACTTAACACAGTTAGGCTAGAATGGGAGGGCTAAGTCCATAGAGACACTTAACCAAACTCAAGGTAGCAAAATGAGACTTGTAGGGGTTAAGTAGAGTTAATACACTTAGCCAAATTAATATGTTAACTAGACTAGAGGTTGGGGTTAAGTAAAATCTAATACACTTAGCCAATTTGATATGTTAGCTGGGCTAGACCGTAGGGTTAAGTAAACCTGAACACTTAACCATCAGGTTGTGATAAAGGAATGGGGTTAAGTCTAAAACATGAAGGGATAATACTTAACCATTAATAACATGTTAGTTAAAACAGACGGGCAAGGTTAAGTTAAAAAGGAACACTTAACCAATACAGGATGAAGGGGTAGGGTTAAGTAATAAGAAATACTTAACCAATATAACTTGGTTTGTGGTAGGGTTAAGTCAACGTGAATTGCTGATGACACTTAACCAGCTTAACAGGATAAATGAAGAGGGTTAAGTTAGCTTGAATTGACTAATGACACTTAACCAATCCAAATTGACTGGAAAGAGAACTAAGTAGTAAACCTTAGTTAAAAGGAGCTAAGTAGTAAACCTTAGTTAAGAAAACAATGATTCTGGAAACTAAGTGGTAAACCTTAGTTGAAAAAACTAAGTAGTAATTCTTAGTATAACACGAGGAGTAGCGAACGTCCGTCTGATTAAAAAGAAGTCTCCAACGAATTGGGTTACGAAGCCCAAGGCTTCGAGGGGATGTGAGGGTACTCTTGGTATCCCTCTGTGAGGCTGTAGATGATCCGCCTGGGCCCACAGAGGTTAAGGTCTGCGTAGAAGAACCAGGGGTATGCCTTGGTTGCAATACATGGCAACCTAAAGACTAGGATGGACGGACGTGATTCGGCGAGCAAACGGTAGCCCTGTGATAGCAACTCGTCGTCTACCATCCATCTTGATTCAATCGAGATACGTGAAGCGGAAAGGCGGAGAACTCCAAAAGACCATATACTTGCTATCTAGTTATGGGTGAGGATGGCCATAGGATGGAGGGGAACCGGGGGCCGGCGTATAGTTCTCATTTTACAAGGTGTGCCTTTCATTAGTTGAGGGAGGGGTCAAGTGGGACCATAGCCACTGGAATAAAAACAGACCTTAGCATCTGCATCGGCAGATATGTGAAAGCTCCCGACCGAGTTCTGTATTCCTTGATTTTCCCTGTCACAGGACTCGGACCGCACATTACAGTACATGTGCATCTAGACAAGAGATAACGATTCGCGATACATGCGTGGGGAAGTATAGGAACATATACCACTCTAGGTAGTGTGTCCTAGACTTGGGGGCATCGTTCGACAGGTAGCATAATCCCTAGTTGGACTAGGTGGCATAAATCCTGAATCCGAGAAGCGTTCAGCAGATAGCGTAAACTCTAGTTAAATCTAGAAAGCACTTGATAGAAAACCCTAGATTTGATCTAGGTAATAAATAATGAATGTATGCTGGAAGGCGATGGAAAATACAGGGATTGGGATCACGTTATCGTTATTAGTTAGGACACTAGATATGCGGTGCAGAGATATAGAAACCAGTATAACAAGGAAATAGCGAAGCGGCGAAAGTATTAGAGCGTATCCAATTTATCTTATCTTAGCATATCTTGTGACTACCTTGTCTAATCTTGTTGACCCTATCATCATGGTGTAATCTTGTATTCAGTTAATTCATGTCGTTTTGTTTTTCCATGTTCACATGCTAGAAGTTACTGAAATTACTCAGGCTTTATGTCTGACTCTGTTTTTCTTTCGTCTTCTTTTCTTCTGTTTCCCCCCCTCCCCAGGTAGTAAAGGAGGGAATAGTTTAGCTCAGGTTAAGTTGGACTGCCACTCTTTCCCAGCTTGAAGATTTGTCGAAGTTTTGCTTGGATTCTCTTTTCAGATGCTATGGCTGGTTCTTGCTACATTGGGGAATATAAATGTATTTTTATGCTTCTCTATTTTGTAAGACAGATGACACTCTGATATTGTAAAGAAATCTTTGTACAAACTATTTTATCAATAAAGCAAAGTTTTATTTTCCGCTGTTTAATTTCTGTCTGTCTTGTAATTTATCTGCATCTTTTACACTAAATGCTCCATAGAACTTAGTGCATTCCCTTTGTGAGTGAAACTAACGGACGTGGGGTGTTACACGTGGTATCAGAGCTGAAGGTTACCAGATCAGATAAAGGATTTGAATTAATTATTTTCAAAACGGTTTTAAAAGAAGCATTTTCAAAAGAAATTTTTTGTTTTAAAGGCATATTCCCTAAAGCCATACGCACTAGTTTCTCTTCCTCTGTTTTCTTATCTCCTTCTTTCTTGAGTCTCTGGGGCTCCTGGCTTTCTGGGAGGTAACCTCATCGAAGGGCAAAGTAGTACCCGACTTCCATCTAGGGCTGTAGTTGTTTCACTTACGGCCAGTTTTCTTTCAAGCTTATAGGGTTTTATGTACGATGGAAGCAGCTTTTGAGGGATTTGTCAACATGACTACACACGGAAGAGGATGAGGAGTTTGGCTAGGGAGCACAACCCTATGATGAGGAATTCATGGATGTAGATTTAGCTCACGAAGGAGAAAGAAATTATAAAACCTAAGACAAGAGGAAGTATCTTTACTAGGGTATGATAGGGCATATACTTAAGGACAAGGGCAAGAACGAGGACGAGATTTTCAGAAGGACAAGTACATGCTTTCGCCACCAAGCGTACCTAGGAGAAAGGTAGTCCGGTTGGAAGAGTCTAGTTTTCTGTTCGTACTATTTCCTTAGGTTCTAGCGCTTCTAATTTGTTCATATCCACTTCCATAGTTGGGTCTCTGCACCATAGTACTTGTATAGTAGAAAGATCCCACTAGAGTCTCAAATCCAATTGGTGGTCTGACCAGTTTATTTTTGGTTAGTAGGGATTTGAGAATAGCTATCGAGTTTGTTTATATCATCTCACATAGATCGTCTAAGTTCGGAGGAGATATTCCTTGGGTGCTTGTATGATATTGGTTTAGGCCTTTAGGGCTTGTACTTGAGGAATGTCGAGTTCGACTAGGATGGTTTGCGTGAGAGATGAATAGATGTGACAGGCACTTTAAAAAGCATGTAGTAACCTTTCGACTCTTATAGTTATGGCATGGCAGATAAGAGGGAAACCTCTAATCATCTTAGTACATATACTTGGTGCCAAAATTGACATCTGTTTATTTTGGAAATGGAGATCAGAAACTTCACAATCGTGAAGTTAAATTAGTTAAGATACGGTGGAGTAAAGCTCAAGAAGGCTAGATACTAGCATCATACCCTTTTCCTTGAAGGTGCATCCTTGATTTCTTTGTTTAGGAGCTTTGCGCATAATTGTTTTTCTCTTTCCAAAGTATATCCTCTAGGTCGTATCTTCGATCCTTAGGTAGAAGTCAATGGATGTAAACATGTATATGAAACATGTTATGATTGGTGGTTGCTAATGGTTTCTCGTGGATGCATATGCATACGTATTAGGCACTAGATCAAGTTCGGACGCTTGCATATTGCATTTACAAATATGCATTTGTTTGTAAGTTGAACTTGATATGTTATCATATGGATGTTGCATATGGATGAATGGCTATGCACACATGTAGTATTTGCATAACTAGGGATGCTTGCATACATGATTGGACACATGGCACTGACATGATTCGCATTAAGGAGGTCAACTGAATCAGTAGACCGCCTGATTTTGCATTAGATAAAGACATATACACACACTATGCATATGAACATGAAAGCATTAGAAATCTTTTAAGGACATTGAATGCCTGTGGTTGAATGGTTGAGTAGATGGGTGATTGGATGGTAGGACACATTCTTCCTAACTTGAAGATTTCGGGGACGAAATCCTTTTAAGTGGGGGAGAATGTAACACCCCGTAATTCTGTAACACTAGGATTCACAAATCAGGGCAGAATTAAAAGTTAAAATCAAAATCAAGGGAAACGGGCTACGCCATTGCGTTCGTCTCGGAATTTTGCATGAAAACGAGTCTGAGTTTGCGTAAATCGGAGTCCGTATGAGGAAGATATGGCCTTCGGAAGATTCAGCGAAGTTCAAATTTCAAAACAGGTCAGGTTAAAAATTCAAATCAGACCCAGAATGGGCTGGGTGGGAATTTTCCCGCCCAAGGCACCCAGGTTGACTAGGTAGTCGACCTGGGGGTCGACCCCCTTGCTTTTTCCAATTTTCTGCACCTAGTTTGTTCTTCTGTATTCGGACGCCATCCTGACCAGATTCGTTGACTTCTACACTATATAAACAGCCCTAGACTCCTTCTCTATTCACAATTCTTCTCTACCCTTATGCTGCAAAGATTCTTAGTGAACATGGCTTCCTCTCCTCCTCTTAAACAAATAATAAATAAAATAATATATATAAAATAAATCAAGACGAGGAGGTGTTGCTTAAAGACTTTCAAAGAGGAGATTCAAGCTAGAATTCAAGTGAAGATTCGAATGACTGCAACGACTGTTTTTCTACGAATCATAGCAACGCCATCTTTCTATTCTAATCTAATCTCTGTAAGTCAGTTATTTCTAGATTTGAACGTTTTCCTATGTTCATGACATGAAATTAAAGGAATAAAAGAATATGCCAAATCTCTCTCTCTCTCTATTCGAATCAGTGCCTATACTCTTGAACCTAATTAAGAACTGTTATGATTCGAGGACAAATAACACCGTGACTATGAAACTATGGACCTTAAAACCATATGCCTATGATTATGGACATTGCCTATGACCATGAACATTTGCCTATGACTATGAACATTGCCTATGACTATGGACATTGCCTATGACTATGAACATTGCCTATGACTGTGACTGTGACTGTGAGGATTATTTCCTTGATTAAGCCTATGCCTTTGATCAGGAAATATAAACTATTGCTTATGACATAACAAGGACATCTGTAATTAAACACCTGTGATTCATGACTAGGAAAGTGTCGCTTAAGTTTTGTGACTATGAAATTGGATCTAAACCCGATCATCTATTCTGTCTATTCTTGGTTATCTTTGGTTTTAGACCTTGGGAGTTTACCTATTAAGTTAGGTCTACCCATGTTCTTGAACCTACGTCTCTGTTCTGTCTATTCTTGGTTTTCTTTGGTTTTAGACCTTGGGAATTTACCTATTAAGTTAGGTCTACCCATGTTCTTGAACCGACGTCGTTATTCAACCCTTTTTATGCCAGTTAGTATGTCTATCTTTTGTATAGCATCTTTGGTTCATTCACTATTTTCTACGAACCTAGCTTTATTTATAATATAGACCAAATCACGATTATACGAACGGTGGGAATGCGGTTTGGGCAAAATATGAAATTTACTAAAAACGTAGTTTAACTTGGAAATTGGCATAAATTGGGAACATGTATTATGGCATGTTCATAAAATGCAAATTGGATAAATTTGACATGAATTATAAGATGTGTAATTTGAATCTAGTATTGACGTGTAAATCTAGCATTTACATGAATAGTGAACTAGAGTAATAAGTCTAGAATTAGAATGTTGAATCGGAATTGGATTAGCTAATTTGGCACGGTAAGTATATTGGCATATATGTGAAATTGGCCATAATTGGGAGTAATTGGCAGGTTTAGCAAAATCATGGTTAGTGACACTTAATTTGGTATAGTCTACATACCAAAAAGCATAAATATGATTTAGAAGGGGAAATGGGCCATAAGAATGAATGTAGACAATTTACATTAAAAGAGTAATTAGGAAATAAGTAAATTAGGAATAATTTACTTATAGAATTTGGCCTGAATGAGGAAATATAAATTTAGACAAATTAAAGGTTTATTAATGACATCTCTTTTAATGACACACCAGAATGTTCTAGGGTGACAGAGATGATAGTGTCTAGGCTTGGGTTTGGAAAATACAAGTTTCCTGCTCTCCCTGGCTATCCCTAACTGATCCGACGAACGGGATGGTTACTTTCAAAACTTGATTTGAAAATAAATTGAAACCCTTTGAACTTAGAAAACACGAATATGCCTAGCCCGAGGTTAGATTGAGTTGCGATGTAAACCTGCCCGGAACCAACCGGCACATCCAGTAGTCGCAACAATACCTGTCTAATGTGAGTGGTAGCGGCTTTAATTTATTTAGTTAAAGCTAGAACAAGAATGGTAGGGTTAAGTTAACTAAGACACTTAACCAGTTCAACATGATAACTAGACTGATAGGTGGGGTTAGGTTCAGACTGACACTTAACACAGTTAAGCTAGAATGGGAGGGTTAAGTCCATAGGAACACTTAACCAACTTAACACAGTTAAGCTAGAATGGGAGGGCTAAGTCCATAAAGACATTTAACCAAACTCAAGGTAGCAAAACGATACTTGTAGGGGTTAAGTAAAGTTAATACACTTAGCCAAATTAATATGTTAACTAGACTAGAGGTTGGGGTTAAGTAAAATCTAATACACTTAGCCAATTTGATATGTTAGCTGGGCTAGACCGTAGGGTTAAGTAAACCTGAACACTTAACCATCAGGTTGTGATAAAGGAATGGGGTTAAGTCTAAAACATGAAGGGATAATACTTAACCATTAATAACATGTTAGTTAAAACAGACGGGCAAGGTTAAGTTAAAAAGGAACACTTAACCTATACATGATGAAGGGGTAGGGTTAAGTAATAAGAAATACTTAACCAATATAACTTGGTTTGTGGTAGGTTTAAGTCAACGTGAATTGCTGATGACACTTAACCAGCTTAACAGGATAAATGAAGAGGGTTAAGTTAGCTTGAATTGACTAATGACACTTAACCAATCCAAATTGACGGGAAAGAGAACTAAGTAGTAAACCTTAGTTAAAAGGAGCTAAGTAGTAAACCTTAGTTAAGAAAACAACGATTCTGGAAACTAAGTGGTAAACCTTAGTTGACAAAACTAAGTAGTAATTCTTAGTATAACACGAGGAGGAGCGAACGTCCGTCTGATTAAAAAGAAGGCTCCAACGAATTGGGTTACGAAGCCCGAGGCTTCGAGGGGACGTGAGGGTACTCTTGGTATCCCTCTATGAGGCTGCAGATGATCCGCCTGGGCCCACAGAGGTTAAGGTCTGCGTAGAGGAACTAGGGGTATGCCTTGGTTGCAATACATGGCAACCTAAAGACTAGGATGGACCGGCGCGATTCGGCGAGCAAACGGTAGCCCTGTGATATCAACTCGTCGTCTACCATCCATCTTGAGTCAATCGAGATACGTGAAGCGGAAAGGCGGAGAACTCCAAAAGACCATATACTTGCTATCTAGTTATGGGTGAGGATGGCCATAGGATGGAGGGGCACCGGGGGCCAGCGTATAGTTCTCATTTTACAAGGTGTGCCTTTTATTAGTTGAGGGAGGGGTCAAGTGGGACCATAGCCACTGGAATAAAAACAGACCTTAGCTTCTGCATCGGCAGATATCTGAAAGCTCCCGACCGAGTTCTGTATTCCTTGATTTGCCCTATCACAGGACTCGGACCGCACATTACAGGACATGTGCATCTAGACAAGCGATAACGATTCGCGATACATGCGTGGGGAAGTATAGGAACATATACCACTCTAGGTAGTGTGTCCTAGACTTGGGGGCATCGTTCGACAGGTAGCATAATCCCTAGTTGGACTAGGTGGCATAAATCCTGAATCCGAGAAGCGTTCAGCAGATAGCATAAATTCTAGCTAAATCTAGAAAGCACTTGATAGAAAACCCTAGATTTGATCTAGGTAATAAATAATGAATGTATGCCGGAAGGCAATGGAAAATACAGGGATTGGGATCACGTTATCGTTACTAGTTGGGACACTAGATAGGCAGTGCAGAGATATCGAAACCAGTATAACAAGGAAATAGCGAAGCGGCGAAAGTATTAGAGCGTATCCGGTTTATCTTATCTTAGCATATCTTGTGACTACCTTGTCTAATCTTGTTGACCCTATCATCATGGTGTAATCTTGTATTCAGTTAATTCATGTCGTTTTGTTTTTCAATGTTCACATGCTAGAAGTTACTGAACTTACTCAGGCTTTATGTCTGACTCTGTTTTTCTTTCGTATTATTTTCTTCCGTTCCCCCCCCCCCCCCCCCGGTAGTAAAGGAGGGAATAGTTTAGCTCAGGTTAAGTTGGACTGCCACTCTTTCCCATCTTGAAGATTTGTCGAAGTTTTGCTTGGATTCTCTTTTCAGATGCTATAGCTGGTTCTTGCTACATTGGGAAATATAAATGTATTTTTATGCTTCTCTATTTTGTAAGACAGATGACACTCTGATATTGTAAAGAAATCATTTTACAAACTATTTTATCAATAAAGCAAAGTTTTATTTTCCACTGTTTAATTTATGTATGTCTTGTAATTTATCTGCATCTTTTACCCTAAATGCTCCACAGAACTTAGTGCGTTCCCTTTTGTGAGTGACACTAACGGATGTGGGGTGTTACAGTGGTGGATGCGCTAAGTAGGAAAAGGTTGACCTTGAGCCCTTTGTTTGTTGAAAGGAAAAGTCTAGAGTTTATAGCAACCTTTTATTTTACACCTGTTGTTGAGTCATTGACTGTTACATTAGCATCTCTTGAGTTAAGACCTACACTTCTAGATCAAGTAGGGACTTCATAGAAGGAAGACCCACAGATAGTCGAAATCATGGACAAGCTGATTAGTGGTGAGACGTCAAGTCACCTCGGTAGGTATGCCATAGATGACAAGGGATGGCCAAGGCGTGATGGAAGGCTATGTGTCCCACAAGTGGGAGACTTAGTAAGGAAAGTTCTCGAAGAGGCGCACCACTCGAAGATAACTATACATCCCGGAGGGGATAAGATGTACAGAGATATGAAATGCATATTATTTTGGGCTGGGATGAAAAAGGACGTGGCAGAGTTCATTTCAAAGTGCATGGTGTGCCAACAAGTAAAGGCCGAGTCGAAGAAGCCCGTTGGGCTATTACATCCTTTGGAGGTTCCGCAATGGAAATGGGAGAGTATCTCGATGGATTTCGTGGATGGACCGCCTAGGTCAAGGAAGGGAGATACTAGCATATGGGTCATAGTTGATAGACTCACGAAGTGTGCTCACTTCATTCCGGTGAAAAGCAAGAGGACCGCATCATGGCTGGCGTCCATTTACCTTCGAGAGTTAGTACGGTTGCACGGGGTTCCTTCTAGTATAGTTAGTGATCGTGACTCGATTTTCACTAGCCAGTTTTGGAATAGTTTGCAAGAAGCAATGGGTACACGACTGAGCTTAAGCACGGCCTATCACCCGCAGACGGGTGGACAAACCGAAAGGGTAAATAGGGTACTAGAGGATCTTTTGAGGCTATGCATTCTTGACTTTGGTGGTACTTGGGAAAACCATCTTCCTCTCGTGGATTTTGCGTATAATAATTGTTACCAAGCAAGCATCAGAATGGAACCGTTCGAAGCCCTGTATGGAAGACCGTGCAATTCGCCAACTTGTTGGTGGGAGACGACAAACAGGCTTATACTTGGGCCCGACATGATAAGGGACACTTCTAAGAAGGTTGAGTTGATACGAATACGGATGAAAACGGCCCAAGATAGACAGAAATCTTATGCGGACAAGAGAAGGACAAATCTAGAGTTCGAAGTCGGAGACATGGTCTTTATAAAAGTTTCTCCTTTATGCAATGTAGTTCGTTTTGAAGCGGTTGGAAAGCTAGCACCAAGGTTCGTAGGACCGTTCCCTATCACTGAGAGGGTTGGGTGGATGGCCTATAAGGTAGAATTACCCCAGAGGCTGGCCGGAGTACACAATATCTTTCATGTCTCGCATCTCCGAAAGTGCTTACATAAATCAGCCAAGGTGGTTGAGCCAAGCATCCTTGAAGGCGTAGAAGTGGAAAAAGAAGCAACATTGAGGCGAGTTCCAATTCGTATCATAGGAACGGAGATCAAGAAGCTAAGGAATCGAGAATTCAAGCTAGTTAAACTTCAGTGGAGTGAAGCCCAAGAAGGCACAACTTGGGAAACCGAAGAGAAGATACGCGCGCTTTACCCGTTTCTTTTTTAGGGTACATTCTCGATCTATTTTTCATATAAACTTGAAAACCTTTCGTATCATGCTTTTACTACCTATGTTTGTCTTGTTATCTTCTCGATCTTATCTTGAGAACCTTAGATAGAACCATATGGATGTAAACATGTGATTGAAACATGTTATGGTTGATGTTTGCAAATGGTTGCAAGTGTTTGCAAGTGATTGTTAGTGGATGCATGACACACATTAGGCACTAGATTAGCTCAGTCACATTTCATGTTGCATATGCATGAGTGCTTGTACATATACATGGATGGAACTTGTTATGCTATCACTTGGATGTTGCATATGAATGAATGTTTGTGCACTCATGTAGAGATTATAAATTATGTTAGGAATTTGCATACATGTTGGACTCATTACACTAAGATATTTTGCATTAAGGAGGTTTACTGAATCAGTAACCGCCTAATCTTTTGCATTAGATAAGTACATATACACACACTTTCTGCATACGTTCATACAGCACTAGAAACCTCATAAGGACAATGGTTTCTTGTGGATGATGTTTTGAGTAGATGGATGATGGATGGTAGGATATATTCTTTCTAACTTAGAGATTTCGGGGACGAAATCCTTTAAGGGGGGAGAATGTAACGACCCGTATTTTGATAACGTGTTATAACTATAAATCAAGGCAGAATTAATTTTTAAAATAAGAATCAAGGGCAACGGGTTATGCCATTGCATTCGTCTCGAAATTCTGCTTGGAAACGAGTCCGAGTTTTCGAAAATCGGAGTCTGTATGACCAAGCTATGACCCTTTGAAGTTTTCAGAAATTTTCAAGTTCAAAACAGCTCAGAATTCGAATTCAAATTTTGGATTCAAACCCCAGAACGGACTGGGTGGGAAATTTCTCGCCCAGGACCAGGTTGACTGGGGGGTCGACCATAGGGTCGACCTGCCCAGGACCAGGTCGACCACAGAGTCGACCTGGGTGTCGACCTGGTTGCCGAGCCCATTTTTGAGTCAGAGTTCACTCTGATGTATCTAGTCCGATTTCTGTTTAGATTCATTGGCCTGATCCTATATAAACAGCCCCTAACTCTAGTCTCTCTACACAAATTCTCTCTGTTCTTATGCTGCTAAAACTCTGGTTGAAAAGTTAAAGAAAAGGAATTCTCCTTCTCCAACAAGGCTACGTGTAGAGTATTGCTGGTTGGGGGGATTTCTGTTAGACTCAAGATTCAACATCGCCGCTTTGTTTTCTAATTCTCAAACAACGATCTGTAAGCCCTAGTTACTTTTAGATCTAAATTTTAAACTTAATATGGACAGGTTGTAAATTGAAATTGAATATAAGTATGACAATCATCTTGGACCTATCATTGTTCATTTTGAATCTAGTATTTTGGATCCACTATTTGTTCACCTTGGATCTATTCATCTTGAATCTTGACTTGTGGTAATATTTATATGAAATTGATTTGGGGCCTATGTATGTTGTAAACCTAAACCCCTCATGTCCATGATGTTAACATGACTGAGATGTTGAATTAGTTATTACTCACAAGTTTGGGGTTATTATCTTATGTCAACTGTTACTATGACTATCACCCTATTTTGCTAGGTTAGATAATTGAGACCACTATTCCATATGCCAGTATTGTTATAGTCATTTATCTCAAGTTATACCATGCTTGACTTATAATCACTTTTGCCACCCTATGCCCGTTCTTTCTATGTTATTCCCTAATTAGATTTGTTTGTATCGATTCGAATTCACGTGCGATGGGAATACAAATTGGGTAGTTTAGGCAAACCTGAATTTACTATAAACTTGAAACATGGACATTGTTATAACTTGAACCTGGATATGGACATGAACTTGACACGATTTGACATGAAACATGACATGAAAACTTGACATGAATTTAGACTCGATACTTGAATCTGGACATGACACTTAGAATGAATTTGAAAATGGCCAACTCGAGGTTGGGTTGAGTTTGCAGTGTAAATCTACCCGGAACCGCCCGGCGAATCCAGTGACTACAAACAATAGGATCCAATGTGGGTAGTTGGTCATATCGCACGTAAAACCCGAGGTTAGACTATGTTGTGGTGTAAATCTGCCCGGAACCGCCCGGCAAATCCAGTAACCACAACAACTAGTCTAATGTGAGAGGTTGGGGTGCATTAATGAATTAATGCCACATGATAGGGTTAAGTCATGAACCCACTAGATATACTTAACCAATTTGACACGATGATTTGATAGGGTTAAGTCATGAACCACTTGAACACACTTAACCAACTTGATACATGATTTGGACAGGGTTAAGTCACAAATTTGAATGACAACACTTAACCCATTAGAAACCCCAGTTACGCGGTCCTTTTCAGCAGTAACCCACTTAGATGTATCTTGATACCCTGGGACTAGGCAGGGTGGGGCACGATTACTGGGCTGATTGTAAGCGACCAGAACGACGGCATAGTAGGTGTGCCATTGTAGGTTCAGGCGGAATATGGTCGTGCACGTAGTCCAGAGATGAAAAAGCAGGCATTGGGCACCAGTAGGTTTACACTGTGTGTGCTTGATTCGTATCGGTGGTTGGCACCCTAGGACTTGATACACCCTAGGGTGGACCTAGCACAGGTGACTACATTTCGTGATTGGGCCGTATGACACAGACACTTGACGAGCTAGAACTTGTAGGGAGCCGATCGATTAGTAGATCGTACCGTAGGACCCTGTAATGGGTCACTTCATGATATTGGGCCAAGGGATCATTTCATGATTAATACTTGACATGGGTTAGAATACTAGTACAGTTGGTGCAGCGAATCTTGAATATGCGATGCTAGACTTGATTTATCTTGTTATCTTAGTTATCTTGCCAGACTTATTATCATCCCTATGTTTACTTTCTGTTTACTCATGTCTTATTAACTTTACTAGTTTTTATACTGAAAGTCACTAGGACTTACCAGTCTTTATGACTGACCCTTTTTCTTTCGCCTCTTTTTCTTTCGTTTCCCCCTCCCCGGGTTCTCAGGGAGGAAACACTAGCTCTTAGCTTGGATTTAGCTTGCTTTCTGTCAGCTCATGTACGGTTTGGTCTTGAGCTATGCTATGGCTGCACTTCTGCTATGTTTGGGGAATAATTTACTTTTGTTATCTTAAGATTATGCTTCTTTATCTAGAACTTGATGTAATGGAATAATTTGTACCTTGGATATATGAGGTTTTGACTCTTTTCTTGAAAGTAATAAAAATTGGGTTTTTAATTTCTACCGCTGCTTTATTTATGTTCTGCCTTGTGATATCTCTGTGTATGTTTACCTAGATAATACTCCACCAAAACTAGTGCATTCCCTTTGTGAGTGGCCCTAGCGGAGGTGGGGTGTTACACTTTCCATGGCAGTTTATGTTGGGGATTATGACTTTAAAAACTATGCATTCTGAAGGCTTTTGTACAAGACTGATATTTTGTACTTGAATTCTGATATTGTGATTTGAAAAGATGTAACCAAACTTATTTCGGTTTCTATTGTAATAAAGTTATAAAATTTTCAACTACTGTTTTATCTGTCTTGTAAATTTCTGTTCTGTCTACTAAAACGCTCCATCAAAGTTAAGGCATTCCCTTTGTGAGTGACCTTAACGGAGGTGGGATGTTACACTTGGTATCAGCTGAAGGTTACCCGATTTGATAAAAGTTTTGGAAAACTATTTTTAAAAAGGTTTTTAAAAGGGAAGTATTTTCAAAAGTGGAGTTTATTTTGAAAAACATAATCCCCAAAGCCATAGCCTGTCTTTCTATCCGTTGTTTTGAATCTTTCCTTTTTCTTTCGTTTCAGCACGTCTGGGGATCTTAACCTTCCGGAGGGTGTACCGATACCTGGCTGGTTCAGGAGGTACCTAGAAGCTAGCGCTAATGATGCGGGCCCAACAAACGTCCCTCCTCCCCCAGCTGCAGCGGTTCCTCCTCCTCCTCCGCACGTGAATACTTTCCCGAAGATATGTAGAGACTTTCGAGCCATGGGTGGGAAGAACTTTAATGGAACTGAATCCTTCGTGGAAGCAAGGAACTGGCTCAAAGAAACTGAGGATTTGTTCGTTATCTTCGAGGTGGACGATAGGAAGAAGATATAGTTGGCGGTATGGTTGCTTAAGGACAAAGCTTCTTTTTGGTGGGAGGTCACAAATGGAGAGCGTCCGGTAGAGAGATGGATGGATTTCATACATAGGTTCGAGATGAAATTTCTCTCACGAGCGGAAGAGAGTCTATACGTAGAAAGGTTCCTGGCGTTGAAGTAGGGGAATTTATTAGTGAGAGAGTACATCAATAAGTTTAATCAATTGGCAAGATTCGGCTTAGAATTGGCAAATACACCGCATAAGAAGGCACTAAAGTTTGCTAAAGGTTTGAATGAGCCACTACACGGATTGGCGATGTCCCACATTCCTATGGGGGCAACCTTCGAATAATTGGTGGACATGGCGTTAATGCATGAAGAGGAAGCCGAAAGTAAAACGAAAGAGGAAAAGCTTGAAGGACCACAGAACAAGAAGGCGGGGCCCAAAAAGGAAACACAAAAGAAGGATGAGGAGACTGAAGATAAGAAGGAAAAGAAGTGCTTTACTTGTGGAAGCTCGACCCATCTGAACAAGGATTGCAGAAAAAGGAAGGGCACTTGCTTCAACTGTGGAGAAATGGGGCACTTCACAAGGGACTGCCCAAAGAAATAAGGGCAACGGCAGAGGGAAGAACCCACTTCTAGAGGACAGGCGAATGCTTAAGTGACTAGTAGATATGGTAGAAATAAGAAAATTTATGTAGAAGGTTTAATTTCCTTATCTGATTGAGGAGTTAAAAACTCTTTCTGATTTTGGTATTTTGATTCTGTAATTGAAACTCTGCACTTTAATACTAGTCTTGTTTCTGGTTCCGTTATAGTCTCAGACCCCATGAGGGTTACGACTCATCTGTTTGTGATAAGTTGGGGTTTGAAGGCATCTGTGTTGGGCGTTAAGTTGACCATGACGCATACATTCTGAGTTTTTATCATGCTTGGTTTCCTAAGAATCATTTGGTAATCTGATCTGCATCAGTAGTCTGTAGGTTTCTGAAAAGGATAGGAGTTTTACTCAAAGTGTGAAACAGATTTCCAGTTGGGCATTTGTTTAATGGGAGTGATTCTCTGAGTGTTAATCTGATGTTGATTTCGGTCTTTAGGGTTGATACTTAGGGAGTTATTCTCTTAAACCGATGTCTAATGGGAACCTAGCTTTAGTTTTAATTATACTTGCTTCTATCACTCGACTTTATCCTTCGACCTTTAGGTAGAAACTAATGGGTGTAAACATGTGTTTGAGACATGTTATGTTTGATGGTTGCAAGTGGATGCAAGTGGTTTCTAGTGATTGCTCGTGGATGCATATACACACACTAGGCACTAGATCGGCTCAAAAACACTCTCATACTGCATATAGATGTGTGTGCATTTTTTAAAAAAAAAAATTATGGATGCAAAATGGTTGACTCAGCACATGGATGTTGCATATGAATGAACGGTTGTGCACTCATATAGAAATGATATGTATCAAATAGGAAAATTGCATACATGTTGGACTCATGGCACTGACATAATTCGCATTAAGGAGGTCAACTGAATCAGTGGACCGCCTGATCTTTGCATCAAATAAGTACATATACACACACTCTTGCATAAGTACATATAGCATTAGAAATCTTTAAGGACAATGGTTGCTTGTGGATGATGGTTGAGTAGATGGATGATTGGATGATAGGATGCATTCTTCTTAACTTGAAGATTTTGGGGACGAAATCCTTTAAGGAGGGGAGAATGTAACAACCTGTATTTTTGTAACATGTTAAAACCTTAAATCAAGGCAGAATTAAATTTTAAAATAAGAATCTGAAAGAGGCTATGCAGCAGTATAGGATTGTGTAGTATGGAGAATAGGGTATAATATCTATATAGTAGAGTAGTAAGCAGTAAATCACACAATCGATTTATACTGGTTCGTACCACTATCCTACGTCTAGTCCCAGACTCACTTCTGGTATTTCACTAACACTAAAACCCTCACTTCACCTGGAGTAATAGGTTCACGATTACCCGAACCACTGAACGGGATTTCTTGCCTCAACCACTGAAGAGGTCTTCACTAATACAGAATAATTGTTGACTCTATTGTGTTCTTGATAACACGGATTGTCGAATATTAAGTAAACCCTTCCTATAGCCTTTCCTTGATGATAATTGTGAAGTACGTGAAGGAATATGGAAGTTAAAAGGTCTCAAACATGAAAGTAGATAATTTTTAGAATTTAGAGAGCTTTGAGAATATAAGATAGAATTAAAGTAAGAATTGGTGATTGAAACAATTAATCAACCCTCTATTTATAATATATAAAAAGATACAACTGATCATGAAAGTTTTTGACGAAGAAAAATAGTTGTGACTCTTCATAAAAGTTGCAACCTTTCAGAATCAGATGTCTGAGAATAATTCTCAGATGTCTATTTATAGTTTGAATTTTAAAGCCTAAAGGAAACAGTACGTTTCTGATTAAATTCAGACATCTGAAATATATGAAACAGACGTCTGAATATTATCTTTTGAAAACAATCTGTTTCAGCAAACAGACATCTGAAATTTTCAGACCAGAAGTCTTTTTTCTGTTATCAGATTATTTTTTGCTTAATTTATATATGAAAAGCGATATACATATAAGATGTGTGTGTGTGATCATCAAGGAAGACTTTAACATTAATATCTAAGACTAACAGACCTTTATAACATATTTATTCTTCATTTATTGTGTTCTTGAATCTGTTTGTCAAATGGTTTCCTGCAAAACAAGGTTAGATAATAATATGTACGTTTATGTATAGTTGTCATAGTCAAAACGCTATGTAGCGGGATGTAACATTCTCCTCCTTTTTGACTAATGACAACTATATAAACTCCCCTTGTCAATATGCATATTATATAACATGTTTCTCCCCCTTTGTCATTCGACAAAAAGGAATACTTAAAAGAGATGTTAAGTATACACACAACACATAGAGAAACATATGTAGAAACAGATAATTAAACAGAGAGTAGCACACCAACATGACATAAGTAGCACATACTGAAGTTTTGTGCAAAGTTGTAACAAAAATATATTACAAGCCATGGAAATATTTGGAGAGATTTTTAAGCAAAATACTAATGCAAGATACTAATGCTAGAATTCTTACGAACCATGCTTACCAATCTTCCGAAGTAGACCCAACAACAGTCGTTCCACCATCTTTAGGAGAGCCTTCCTTAGAGTCTGGAACTTCGGCGGAGCTTGAAGACCATTGGAACGGAGCAGGTGCTTGAGCTTGGGTAGAAGAAGTACCAATGCACGAAACCTTTTCCCAAATCTTATTCAAGAAACCTTTGATGGACTCAAACTTCTTGGTTGTTTGATTATGATAGTTTCTTTTTGAAGTTTGGCTTGATTTTGAGATAGCAATAGGACGGCTTGCTTGGTAGATGTTTCGGGAGAAATGACCTGAATATCACTATCGTGTTCTTGTTATCTAGGTTGGCGTTGATGAGACGGTTCAGAAATGATAGATTCAGGATTGGCAGCAACATGTTCTTTCCAGGTGTCAAAAGACATAAATTCTAAGGTAGCAGGATTTTGAGGAATGTCCATTAGCTTTAAAGTTTTAGCACCTATTTCTTTGATGGATAGGGATGGAATG
The DNA here is from genome assembly GCA_030737875.1 of Allium sativum. Classification (NCBI taxonomy): domain Eukaryota; kingdom Viridiplantae; phylum Streptophyta; class Magnoliopsida; order Asparagales; family Amaryllidaceae; genus Allium; species Allium sativum. The sequence goes on from CM060926.1 coordinate 352,328,214, forward strand.
TTGGTGGGTATGTTGACTTCAAAAGCTGCAAGAATTCGAGTAATATAGGCACCGTAATGTAGAGTTTTGTATTTGCGCTTGTATGTGATATCGGTCCATTCATCCATGATAATCTTAGCCCAATTGATTTGTTTTCTTGAATATAAGGCATAAAGAGCCTGAAAATCCCTTTTATATACTTTTTCATAGCTACCTGTTTGTGGTTGAATAGTGCGTACAAGGATACCGTTAAGTAAGCGAGCTTGAGGACGAAGGTGAGTGGAAGTAAGATTTCCCATGTTAATCAGATCGTCGGAAAGAAATTGATGAGAAACTTCATCACGCGTATCCATATCAACTTCAATTGTATCACTATCTAATCCTTGCCATGAACATTCTGAGATTTTTCCTAAGCATTGCAAGGTTATAAGGACACGTTTTCCCCATACCCATGACCAAATTGTATCATTTTTAACATGGGGTTTTGTATAGTCAAGGTTTAGGTTTGCTAAGAACAATTTGACTAAGAGAGGGTAGATTTTAACATTGTTTTTGTTGTAATCAACCAGAGATTCAAAATGAAAATGTCTAGCATAGTGAAGGAGACGGTAATTAGAAAAAGCATCAAACTTAACAAATCCACCTTCAAAAAATTTCAAATCTTCCATAGCCATGTATCTAGCTTTTGCCGTGTCATCCCAAAGCCATCGTTGAATCATCTCTTCAGAGGGTGGAAGAGATTCTTCCTCTCTTGATCGTTTTCCTCTATGTGCCATTATTTTAATGTTAGAGAGTAGTAAAAGTTTGAGGTAAAAAAGTGATTTGGGGCTAGGGTTATATGGAATTGGTAAAAGATGAAAAGATAGTAGATGGTAGATGAAAAAACGAAAGGTTGTGATGGAGTTGAAAAGGCAAGCGTCAGTTAAAAAATCATATTGACCCGTTTCATATGTCTGAGAAAAATGAAACAGACGTCTGTTTTTGGATGTAATGAAGGCCGAAAAGAAATAGTACAAAATCTGGTATTTTCAGACGTCTGGATTTTTTTATTTAGACGTCTGAATCTGGAGGAAAATTTGTTACTAAGGAGATAATAGACGTCTGAATTTTATCCCGAAAGAAAATAGTGTATTTTATGCGTATTTTAGATGTCTGATATTTTGTAAACAGATGTCTGACTTTAAAGGGAAAATTATATTCATACTGTAATCAGACATCTGTTTAGTTATATTCAGACGTCTGTTTTTGTTAAAAAATTATTACACGATTAACAAGATAGAAAAAATTTATAATCTTAATAACATGCTTAATTATTAGATGGAGGAGTTTTCTTTGGAGCTGATATGCTCTTTCCTTCATTGGCTTGATAATTTCTATCCCATGAGTTTGGATCATATGATGGTCGTGAGGGTGCGTAAGTATAATATTTCATTGTTGGATTCACCGTGTCATTTGCTATTCGATAAGAAGCCGATGGATCAATAGAATTAGGTGGAGTTGGTAAAGGCGAAACAATATCCTTCTCTTTTGAACCACAAAATTTGTATATCATCTTTTCAAGAAGGCTCAAACGAGTTGATGTTGCTTTTTGTTTAAAATATAATTCCTTCTGTAGCTTAATTTTTTCTTCTTGGTAGTGATGAAGATGTCAATTTTACATTTTGTATCGGGAGATGAAAATAAACCTTGTTTAGCTTTCTTTGATTCTGGAGTAAACCCGGTGTGATAGTTACCCCATTTATATTGAGGTTCATATTTAGGTGTAGGTGTGGGAAGATTAATAGAATCAGAGGAGGTACTTGTTGTGAAATGAATACTGAAAGAGGAATTTGAATTTCTTGATGACATAGTAAATTTGAGATTTAGTATTTTAATAGAACAATAATTTTATTTTAAGAACCCATGTATTTATATATAGAGAAGAAAGTTATGAATTTGTGGATTAGAAATTTATGACTATAAATAAATTAATTGATGAGAGGAAAGTTAGGAGAGTCTAAAAATAGTAAAAAAAAAAAAGTGCAGAAATGTTTTTAGGAAGTTTTAAAACATAGTTAAATTATATGTCAGTTACTGAGACAATTCCAAGTTCTCGGCGTAATTTTATAAACGAATTTCCTAATAAAGGTTTAGTAAAAATATCTGCAATCTGATTATTAGATGAAACAATTGATGACAGGAAAGTTAGGAGAGTCTAAAAATAGTAAAAAAAAAAGTGCAGAAATGTTTTTAGGAAGTTTTAAAACATAGTTAAATTATATGTCAGTTACTGAGACAATTCCAAGTTCTCGGCGTAATTTTATAAACGAATTTCCTAATAAAGGTTTAGTAAAAATATCTGCAATCTGATTATCAGATGAAACATAGTCTAAATTTATAATATCTTTTTCTATATTGTCACGAAGAAAATGATGTCGAATATCTATATGTTTTGTTCTAGAGTGATTTATCGGATTTTTTGATAAATTGATAGCACTAGTATTGTCACAATATATTGTTGATTTAGTTAAATTAATTCCAAAATCTTGAAGTGTTTGTTGCATATAAATTACTTGTGCACATGCTAACGCAGCAGATATGTATTCTGCTTCACATGTAGAGAGTGAAACACAGTTTTGTTTCTTACTAAACCAAGATACAAGTGATTTTCCAATAAAATGGCATGTACCACTTGTACTTTTTCTATCCGTCCGTGATCCACCAAAGTCAGCATCACTATAGGATACTAATTCAAATGGACAACCTTTCGAGTAGAATAAACCGAAGTTCTTAGTATTATTAAGATATCTTAAGATTCGTTTTACTGCTCTTAGATGTGATTCTTTGGGGTCTGATTGAAAACGTGCACATAGACATACACTCATTATAATGTCAGGACGATTTGCTGTTAAATAAAGTAGTGAACCTGTCATACTTCTATATAATTTTTGATCGATACTTTTTTCCTTTTTCATCTTTGTCAAGATGAATTGATGTGCTCATTGGTGTTGGTTTTCTAGAAGTATTATCTAAATCAAAACTTTTAATTAAATTAGTACAATATTTTTCTTGAAAAATAAAAATTCCATTTGAAACTTGTTTAATTTGTAGTCCTAAAAAATATGATAATTCACCCATGTGAGACATTTCAAATTCATTAGTCATTATTGTAGAAAATTCTTTACATAAATTTTCATTTACAGAACCGAATATTATATAGTCTACATAAATTTGAACAATTAAAATATCTTTGTTTGTAGTTTTAATAAATAGAGTTTCATCTGCTTTTCCTACTCGAAAACCAGAATTTATTAAATATCTTTTAAGTCATTCATACCAATCACGAGGTGCTTGTTTTAAACCATATAATGCTTTTTTAAGTTTATAAACATAATCTGGATATTTTTCATGTTTAAAAAGCGGTGGTTGTTCTACGTAAACATTTTCTTTTATAAAACCATTTAAGAAAGCACTTTTAACGTCCATTTGATAAAGTTTAAAATTATGAAAACTTGCATAAGCTAATAAAATACGTATTGCTTCTAATCTAGCTACGGGTGCGAAGGTTTCTTCATAATCAATGCCTTCCTCTTGATTGTATCCTTAAGCAACCAATCTAGCTTTATTTCTTGTGATATTTCCAAGTTCATCTACTTTGTTTTTGTAAACCCATTTTGTACCAATAACTGGTTGATCGATTGGTCGAGGTACTAATTCCCAGACGTCATTTCGTTCGAACTGGTTTAGCTCTTCTTGCATAGTGATAATCCAGTAATCATCCGTAAAAGCTTCTTTCGGATTATTGGGTTCAATATTTGAAAGGAAAGCTACATGACTTATTTGATTTAATTGACTTCTTGTACGAACGTGTGTGTCAATTTCACCAATAATATTTTGTGTAGGATGATCTTTTAATATTCTGGGAGGTGATCTAATATGTTCTATAGGACTACTATTTTGTCCTATAATATTATTATTTGTATTTTCAATATTATCAATTTCATCATCATCTTTGTTCTTTATATTTTTATTATAATTTTCATCAAAAGAAACGTGTAAAGATTCTTCTATAACATTAGTATGTTTATTGAAAATTCGATATGCTTTACTATGTTCTGAATATCCAACGAAGATTCCATGATCAGCTTTTGCATCAAACTTTCCAAGTTGATCTTTGGTATTTAGAATAATCCAAAAATCTTAAAATATGAAATGTTTGGCTTTCTTCCATTAAAAAGTTCATAAGGAGTATTTTTAGTTAAAGGACGAATAGAAATACGATTTAAAACATAACAAGCAGTTGCTACAGCTTCTGCCCAAAATTGTTTAGGTAATGTACTACAATTAAGTAAAGTTCTTGCACATTCTTGTAAAGTTCTATTTTTTTCTTTCTACTACTCCATTTTGTTGTGGAGTTCGAGGAAAAGAAAAATTATGATTTATTCCTTTCTTTTTACATAATACTTCAAAAGATTCATTTTCAAATTCACCACCATGATCACTCCAAATATTTTTAACTTTTAAATTTTTAGAATTTTGAATCTTTTTAACGAAATCTTTGAAATGATCAAAAGTATCACTTTTATTTTTCAAAAACATAGTCCAACTATATCTTGAAAAATCATCAATTATAACAAATACACAACGATTATGATTTAATGACTGTATTTGAGTAGGTCAAAACAAGTCCATATGTAATAGTTCTAATGGTTGTTGAGTAGAAATGACCCTTTTTGATTTGAAGGAGGATTTAGTTAGTTTACCTATCTGACAATCTTCGCATAAGTTATTTATTTTAAAATTTATTTTGGGTAGACCTCTTACTAACTCATGCTTTGAAAGTTTTTGTATAGTTTTAAAGTTTATATGACAAAAATGCTTATGCCATAACCAAGAATCATTGCTATTAGCAATCAAACACATTTCTTTGTTATTATTTACTTTCATATTTAAAACGTAAATATTTCTATCTCTATTTCCTTCAAAAATAATATTTTGATTTTTGTCAAAAATACTACATTTGTTTTCAGAAAAAGTTATTTTAAAACCTTTGTCACATAATTGACTAATACTTAATAGATTATGTTTTAAATTTTTAACTAGAGAAACATTAGTAATAAGAGGAATATTTGAAATACCATAGTTGCACACATCTCCTTTGCCGAGGATAAATCCTTTTGAATTATCTCCGAAGGTAACTGAGCCGCCGTTAAAGTATGATATATTTGTTAACATATCTTTGTCTCCGGTCATATGTTTTGAGCAACCACTGTTTAATATGCATTTTCTCATTTTAAGTGATACCTGTAAAAAATATTAATAAGCACATTGGTACCCACTTTTTGATAGGGTCCTAAGAGTTAGGTCTTAAAAAGCCAAACCCAACTGGGTTTAGTATCCCTTTTATATAAATAATTTTCATTATTATGCACAGATTTCATAAATGAGTTAATGTGCTTCTTTCTAATCAAACTATTGTTAGTTTTTGGAACCCATATCTTAATTTTATTAATTGTTTTTATGGATTTCGGTTTTGCATTAATTTTCCTCCTAAACTTTGTATTTTTCTTTGGAGGAAATTTCAATTCATTTTTGAATCCTAAACCATTTTTGTTTGAAGAGGGTTGAGAGTTTTCTATGATTCTTGTTAAATTTTCTCTACCCTTGTTAAAATTTGAAACATTTTTTGAAATGTTTTCTAACTTAGTTTGAATACTTTTGTTTTCTAATTCTAGTTCTTTTACTCTAATTTTCAACACATGATTTTCAGAACTAATTTCATCATTCTTCGTCTTTTGAGTTTCAATTTCTTGGCTCAAAAGAGAAAGTTGACTATCTGAAATCGTAAGAGTTTCTTGAACTTTTTCAAGTTCTTCTTCTAGAATTATCTTTTCATCTTTTAACATGTCTCTTTCGAATTCAGCTTTATTCTGATTTTCACGAGTTTCTTTAATCTTTTTCTTTAGAGTTTTTATTAAATTTAAAAGTTCAGCATTAACATCTATTAGTTCTTCATAAGATAATTCACTTACCTCAGATTCTTGTGCCATAAAACACACATTTGCTTGCCCTTTATCACTATCACTATCACTGTCACTGCTTGATGAATCCGAGTCTGAGTCGTCCCATGTAACAGAAAAGGCTTTCTTCTTGAATTTTTCTTTCTTGCTTTTATTGAAGTTCTTTTGATTTTCTTTCATTTCTGGACAATCTTTTACCATGTGACCTTTGTTATGACAATTGAAACATTCTAGTTTTGAAGATGAAGGCTTATTTGAAATATTCATTTTGAAATTTCCTTTTCTATATTTCAGAAATTTCTTAAAGTTTTTGGCAATAAAAGCTAAATCTTCGTCTTCTGATTCAGACTCCTCTTTATCAGCATGAAAGGCCACAATTTTCTTTTCTTGAGCTAGTTCTCTTTTTGCTTGAAGGTTTACTTCATAGGACATAAGATTTCTTATTAGCTCTTCTGGTTTCATTGCTGATAAATCATTTGCTTCTTCAATGGCTAGTACTTTTCTTTCCCAATCGTCAGTTAAAGAATTTAATATTTTTGAAATAATGTCAAAGTCACTGTGTTTTTCTCCAAGTCCTATCAATGCATTAAAGATATCTTGGAATCTTGAGTACATTTCGTTGATAGTTTCATTTTGCTTCATTTTGAAGTTCTGGAACTGAATTTTGAGCATTGAAATTTTAGTTTGTTTGACATTATTTGTTCCTTCATGAATAGTTTTTAGCATCTCCCATATTTGATAAGCTAATGTACAAATGCTAACACGATTGAATTCATTTCGATCTAGGGCACAGTATAGCATGTTCATAGCTTTTGCTTTTGCATTTGCATTTGCTTCATCTTTTTGAACAGTTGTCCACGTTGCATATTCAGTAGTAGGAGCTGTAAACTCTTTTTGAGTTGCATTCCATGCACTAAAACCATTTGCTTGCATATAAATTCTCATTCTTATAGCCCAGTAGTTGTAGTGTAGTCTGTTGAATAGTGGTGGTCTTTGAGTGGATTGTCCTTCGCCAAAAGTAGTTGAGCTAGTACTTGGGTTATTCTCCATTTTATCAAAATATCAAATAACGGTGTTACGGTTATAGGATGACCTTGCTCCGATACCAATTGAAAGAGGCTATGCAGCAGTATAGGATCGTGTAGCATGGAGAATAGGGTATAATATCTAAATAGTAGAGTAGTAAGCAGTAAATCACACAGACGATTTATACTGGTTCGGACCACTGTCCTACGTCCAGTCCCAGACTCACTTCTGGTATTTCACTAACACTAAAACCCTCACTTCACCTGGAGGAATAGGTTCACGATTACCCGAACCACTGAACGGGATTTCTTGCCTCAACCACTAAAGAGGTCTTCACTAATACAGAATAATTGTTGACTCTTTTGTGTTCTTGATAACACGGATTATCGAATATTAAGCACACCCTTCCTATAGCCTTTCCCTTATGATAATTGTGAAGTACGTGAAGGAATATGGAAGTTAAAAGGTCTCAAATATGAAAGTAGATAGTTTTTAGAATTCAGAGAGCTTTGAGAATATAAGATAGAATTAAAGTAAGAATTGGTGATTAAAAAAATTAATCAACCCTCTATTTATAATATATAAAAAGATACAACTGATCATGAAAGGTTTTGACGAAGAAAAATGGTTGTGACTCTTCATAAAAGTTGTAACCTTTCAGAATTAGATGTCTGAGAATAATTTTCAGATGTCTGTTTATAGTTTGAATTTTAAAGTCGAAAGGAAACAGTACGTTTCTGACTAAATTCAGACGTCTAAAATATATGAAACAGACGTCTGAATATTGTCTTTTGAAAACGATCTGTTTCAACAAACAGACGTCTGAAATTTTCAGACCAGACGTCTGTTTTCTGTTATCAGATTATTCCTTGCTTAATTTATATATGAAAAGCTATATACATATAAGATGTGTGTGTGATCATCAAGGAAGACTTTAACATTAATATCTAAGACTAACAGACCTTTATAACATATTTATTCTTCATTTATTGTGTTCTTGAATTTGTTTGTCAAATGGCTTCCTGCAAAACAAGGTTAGATAATATGTACGTTTATGTATAGTTGTCATAGTCAAAACGCTATGTAGCGGGATGTTACAGAAACAAGGGAAACGGGTTGCGCCATTGCGTTCGTCTCGAAATTCTGCTTGGAAACGAGTCCGAGTTTTCGAGAAACGGAGTCCTTATGAGGGAGATATGACCCTCCAAAGTTTCAGGAATTTTCACAATAAAAAACAGCTCGAAATTCCAATTCGAATTCAAACCCCAGCACGGATTGGGCGGGAATTTTCCCGCCTAGGACTAGGTCGACCTGGAGGTCGACACTGTGGTCGACCTCCCAGTGACCAGGTCGACCCTATGGTCGACCTGGTGCCAGAACCCAGTTTTGAGCCTGGGTTCATTCTGATGCATCTGGCCTCGTTTTCAGTCTAGATTCGCCTGCCCAAACCTATATAAACAGCCCCCTAGCCCCATTCTCTTTACACCATTCTTCTCTCCTTATTATGCCTCTGAGATAATAGAAATAAATAAATCAAATAATTGCATCGCTACTCTGCTGGAATCAAAACTAGAACTAGTGCATCTTCTTCCAAATCTGAATAAGATTAAAAGAGAATAACTGCAACTCTTCTTCTATAATCCAATCAAGGCAAGTGCAGTTATTTTCCGATATGAAATCTAATCATGATCTTGACATAATTATAATTCTGAATCTGAGACTAGGCCTTTTTCTATTTATCAGATCAGTTCGTTTGTTTTATTATTCTGTTTGTTCTGTATTTCTTCCTCCTTTTTTTTTGTTTGATAGCCAGGCTACCACGAGCCTGAGCCAAGTCTCATAAGAGACGAACGCATAAACGCTAAGTTCGGGAAGAATATTGAATGAGGCATAATTGATTTGTAACTAATTTGAGGATACAACGCATGTTGTAATTCTGGACATAAATTTGAGGCATATTGCATAAGACAATCTATGACTTGGAAGGAAAGGATTATTGTGACTTAGAACATAAAGAACATAGGTTATAACTTAGAACATAAATCTGAAGCATATAATTGGGCACGTTGTATTTAAAACATAAGGTGTATTTAACATATGTCTTGAGTTTTGAGGCATAAAGAATATTAGACATATGACTTGGGATTTGGGGCGTAAAGTTTAACTGTGAACATGTAACTGATTTGGATGCATAGTACAAGTTGTAATTCAAGATCTAGATCTGGACATACTATATATATTATATCTGAAATTTGGAAAAAGGAGAATTAATTTGCATATAACTTAGGTGTAAACATCCATATTAAGATTAGATGATTATTAATTGTGAATACACCTAAGTAAGGGGAGGTTTTTGGACATGTGACATGCATTGTAATCAATGGCTATATTTGGCATAATTTAAATGTGAATCACGATTAGTGTTTTTGGAGAATATTCTGAACTATGCAAGTTTAACTAAAATTTGGGACATATGTTATATGGTGAATTATGACCATAATTTGGGCATATAAGTTTAGGCTTACTTTATGAATTAGGCAAGATATGTGAATAGGACTTTAAGGAATGTTTAAATCGGCTGAAACTGTTATCTGTCTAATACGCTAAATTTGCCTAATCTGCTAAATCTGTTGAATTGCCTAAACTGTTAAATATGTTGAATCGCCTAATCTGCTAATAATGCCTAATCTGCTAAATCTGATGATTTGCCTAACCTGTTAAATCTGTTGAACCGCCTGAGCTGCTAAATCTGTTAAATCTGTTGAAAAGCTGAATGATTGTAATTTGTGTATGAAAATCCGTAGGCTCGATCTAAGATTGAGTAAAACATGTTAATTTGACTAATCTGCTGCGACTTGAAAAGAAGTCAAATCTGTTAGTCTGATAGTTGTATATTTTGTAATGGAATAAACTGGTTATAATAAAAATGCTGAGACACGAGGTTAGACTCATGTTTGCGGTAGAAGCCTGCCCGGATCCAACCGGCTTAACCAGCAACCGTAAACTGCTAGTCTAATGTGAGAGGTCGTAGGCGTAACTAAAATATGCTTAGACACGAGGTTAGGTCTGGCTTGTGGCAGAAGTCTGCCCGGAACTGCCTGGCTTATCCAGCGGCCACAAGCTACCGACCTAATGTGAGAGGTCTGCGCATTAATATTTAATTAATGCAAATCTGAGATAAATATGATGTCTAAAATGTGTTGGGTGGATAGGGCTAAACCAACTGGACTGATGAATTAATAAACCTGTTTCGTGAATCTGTATTCCCAATAGAAAGTTAGACAATCTGTAAGTCTGTAAAACTGTACATCTGACCCGTTTGTCTGAAAACCTGTTGACTTGATTTTCTGATCTGTGAACTAGTTGATCTGAACTCTGTAAGTTTGAAAATTCGTAAACAAGTTAATCTGAAATCCATTAGTCTAGGGATACAAGGTTAGGAGGGAAAATACTTGTGTCATCTGTTGTTTGGGACCCATATTAGTCAGTAACCCTTTCTGGTATCAAAACTATGACCCAACAGTAGGTAGGCTCCGGGCACGCTTACTGAACTAATTATAAGCGGTTCATTCTGATAATGGTGAGGGGTGTTGATGGTGCGTTCCAACCGGGTCATGTGCGTGCATGGATCCCGGTCTGCCTCTGAGGATGTAAGACGCCGTGACATCTGTAAATAGGTCTGTCTCATTCAAAGGTTACCACTTTAGGGAGTGATACACCCTTCTGTGGGGCTGGCACAGGGTATTTATGTAACACCCCACCTCCGCCAGGGTCACTCACAAGATAATGCACTAGCTTTGGAGGGGCGTTGTCTAGGTAAACATGCACAGAAATATTACAAGACAGAACATATAAAACAGCGGAAGAAAAACCAAATTTCATTACCTCATAAAATTATAAGGTCTAAAGCCTTTTACATCAAAATGCCTTTAAAAGCCATTACATTGAAAACCTGTCTTGCAAAAGCATAAAACCACAGTCATAAAATATTCCCCAAGTAAAATGGTAAAGCAGCCATAGCCAAGAAAAATCCAAGCCATACATGATGACCTTGAAGTAGAAGAAGTCCGATCTAAATAACAGTATTTCCTCCCTGAAAACCTGGGGGGGGGGGGGGGAGAACAGAAGACAAAGAGGCGAAAGAAAACGGGGTCAGTCATAAAGACTGGTAAGTCCTATCTACTTCCAGCATAAAAACAGGTAAAGGTAACATGACATGCGTAAACTGAAAGTAAACATAAGGATGATGACAAGATAGACAAGCTAAACCAAGGTAACAGGATGAACTATTGTATCAAGATAAACTACGGTCCCTGTGAATCAAGTATAACATCCCAAGGTTCTATCGAGTATAACATCCCAAGGTTCTATCGAGTATAACACCCCAAGGTTCTATCAAGTATATTTGCCCTGCACCTTCCGTACTAGTATCCCAACCCGTGTCATGTGTTAGCTACAAAATGTCCCTTGCCCAAAATCATGAAATGGTCCATGTCAACCTAATGTAGGTTTTCCCAACTCGTATGTTTCTTTCCATGTATATGTTTAGTCCTTTGCCGTAAATCCTACGGGCTTCCTCACGTAGTTCTATACTACTTCAACGTAGTTCCATTATCCTTGAAATCGTTTGGACTGTCACCCTTGATCTAGTTGTATTTTCTTACCACGAATTCTCGAATGTTCGGCTAGGATTTATGCCACCTAGGACCACTAGGGATTACGCTACCTACTAAACGTTTTCGTAACTCGGTTTGGGTTTAAGCCACCTAGGACTGCTGGGATTACGCTACCCGTCAACCACGCCCTTTTTCCCATGTATGTATCGTGAATCGTTTTTCCATGTCTAGATGCACATGTACCTCAATGTGTCATCCGAGTCCCATGACAGGGCTAATCAAGAAATACCGGACTCGCTCGGGAGCTTTAGGTTATCTGCCGATGTAGATATCAAAGTCTGTTTTTCTACCGGTGGTCATGGTCCCACGTGACCCCTCCCTCAACTACTGAAAGGCAATCCAAGAAAATCATGCACGAGAACTATACTCCGGCCATCCATGCCCCACTTTCCTATTGGCCAACCTCACCCATAACTAGATAGCAAGTATATGGTCTGTTGGGAGTTCTCTGCCTTTCTGCATACGTACACGATTGACTAAAGATGGTAGGTAGTCGACGACGTGCTATCAAAGGGCTAAACTAATTATCGCCGACTCCACGCTAATCCACCCCAGTCTTTAGGTTGCTCGCACAGCAACCAAGGCATACCCTTGGTTCTTCTACCGCAGACGTTAACCTCTGTGAGCCCAGGCGGATCATCTGCAACCTCACAGAAGGATACCAAGAGTACCCTCACATCCCCCGAAGCTACCGCTTCGTCACCCAGTTCGCTGGAGCCTTTATCTAAGTCAGATAAACATTCGCTCCTCCTCGTGTGTTTGTTTAGACGATGACCTACCGTATCAGGTTACTCATCTATTTGTGAACTAGTCCAATTTTCTTGACTAAGAATTATTACTTAGTTATCCTTAACTAAGGTTTATCACTTAGTTTCCCTTCCCATTATCCTTATTAACTACGATTTTCCACTTAGTCCCCTGAACTAGGGTTTTGTCTAATGGGTTAAGTGTTGTCATTCGAGTTCATGACTTACCCCGCCTACGAATCATGTCAAAATTGGCTAAGTATTCAAGTTCAAGACTTAGCCCTACAAACCATGTATCAAGTTGGTTAAGTATATCAAGCAGTTCATGACTTAACCCTAGATTATCGTGTCAGATTGGTTAAGTATAGTTAACTTAACCCTATCAAATTACCGTGTCAGATTGGTTAAGTATAGGTTGTCTTAACCTCATCAAGCTACCGCAGCAGATTGGTTAAGTATACGTTGTCTTAACCTCATCAAATCATCGAGTAAAATTGGTTAAGTGTAGGTAAACTTACCCCAATAAATTATCGAGTCGGATTGGTTAAGCATATTTAAGGGGTTCATGACTTAACCCTATCAAATCATCAAGTCAGATTGGTTAAGTGTAAGTTAACTTAACCCCATCAAATTACCGAGTCGGATTGGTTAAGTATAGGTTAACTTAACCCCATCCACTAGTCGTATTTATAATGGTTAAGTATCATTCTTGTGGGTTTACTTAACCCTACCACGCATCGCGTTATCCCAGTTGGGTGTTATCAACCCATTTAGGTTAAACTAACCCATCCGCTAATCGTGTTATATGGTTAAGTGTCTTTAAGTAATCAAGTCCGGTCTTAATTAACCTACCCATTCATGTCCTATCGGTTAAGTGCCATTAGTCAAACTAACTTAACCTTATCATGTGGCATTAAGTAAATTAATGCACCCCAACCTCTCACATTAGACTTTGTTGTGGTTACTGGTTACGCCTGGCGGGTCCGGGCAGCTTTACACCACAACCTAGTCTAACCTCGGGTTTTAAGCATGATATGACCAACTACTCACATTTAGTCTTATTGTCTGTAGCTACTGGATTTGCCGGGCGGTTCCGGGCAGATTTATGCTACAAACTCAAACCAACCTCGAGTTGGCCACTTTCATGTTTTCCTACTTGTCATGTTCATGTCAAATTTAGGCCACGACAAAGTCCACGTTTTCCACTTATACTCATTGTCCCATTACTTAATTCATGTTAAGTTTCATAGCCCATCTCAAGTTTGCCTAAACTACCCAAGGCGTATTCCCAACGCAAGTGAAAGCGAGTCAACATAGTAGGAATAATATGACAACATATTGGCCTCAAACATGTATGATAACATAAAGGGATTGGCCTCAAGCATGTATGATAGCATAAAGGGATTGGCCTCAAACATGTATGATAGCATAACACTAGGTTCATCATCATAGGCATGTAAATGGTCATGAGGGGTTTAGGTTCTTTAACATGCATAAGCCCCAAGTCAAGTTCATATGAATGTTCCACAAGTCAAATTGTTCTAAGGGTTCATACCAACATTCCACAAGTCAAGATTCAATCTTGCATGATAAACTAGGTCAAACACAACATGAGTGGCATAATTTAATCACTAAGAAATAGCCCAAAGTCATCGGTTCAAGAGAGGGGCAAGACTAGATTCACATAGACTAACATACTTAGGTTTCATCTCATTTTATTCCATGTCAACATTAGAACTACCGTTTAGATCTAAAAGTAGCTAGAACTTACAAAGCGTGGCTAGAGATTTATGAGCAAGCATTTGTCGTAGAACGGTGTTGAGATGATGCTCTACTTCCTTGATTTGATGTAGAAAGCTTGCTTCTTTGACTTGAATCTAGTTTGCATGCTTAAGCCTTTGAAGTTGAAGATCGAGGCCATGATCAAGAGACATTTGGGCAGCACTTCGTTGTTAGTATGGTTTGTAGTGAATTAGGCTAGGTCTTAGGGTGTTTTTATAGAATTTAGGACTAGTTTAGGCCCTTAGATTAACCCTAGTTTAGATATGAACCATCCAATCTCGTCACAGGCCAACAGAACAGACCCAAAGGAGCAAGCAGGTGCACCAGGCCAACCTGGCCTGACCAAGGAGGTTGTAACAACCCGTATTTCGATAACATGTTAAGACGAAAATCAAGGCAGAATTTAATTTTTAAATTCTGAATCAAGTAAAACGGGAAATGCCATTGCGTTCGTCTCGGAAAAATACGCGAAATAGAGTCTGAGTTTTCGAGAATCGGAGTCCGTATGACCAAGTTATGGTCCGACGAAGTTTTCAGAAAATTCAAGTTCAAAAACGAGTTCTAATTTCGAAAATTAGGGCTGGAAGGCTAGACGGGAAAAATTCCCGCCAGGCTCCCCAAGTCGACAGCCCTGTCGACTTGGGAGTCGACATGGCTTGACCCAAGTCGACAGCCCTGTCGACTTGGGGGTCGACTTATGGTGGTCGGGCAGTTTTGCCTGGTGCACCTATTTCCTGTCTTGGCTAGGTTTTTGGGCCTGGTTTGAAATCTGATGGTTCAGGTTGGTCCTAGGGTTAATCTAAGGGTCCTAACTAATCCTAATCTCTATAAATAAGCCCCTAACCCTCTCCTAAATCCTCATTATTCATTCATGCAACTAAACTATGGCAAAATTGCTCCACTCATGGCCTCCACTCAAAATCCTAGCCTCCACTTCATTTCTATGAGAAGTTGATCATGTGAGTTTTAGAGAGTCTCTATGTTAGTATGAGAGCTTCCAAAGTTGATTTCAAGGCTAAAGCTTTGACCTTTGTTCATCAAGATGGGGTTTTTATTGATTTAGAGCTTTCATCTTTGGGTTTTTGGATGATGGCATGCATAGGCGTTGTCTCAATCTTTAACTTAATCGATTTGTGCCTTCATAGCAATGTAAGCCCTTTCCCTACTCTTAGATATTAACTATGAAGTTAAATGTTCATGTTGCAAGTTTGGGTTTGATCATTGAGTATGATACATGCTATCATGTCATGCAAGTTTATGAAGTCATTATCTTGATCTTGTGGGCTAAAAGCTACAACCTTTATGTTGAAATGTTGCATTATGCAACATGAGAACCCTCATAACCTTTATTTCAACTTGCATATGAAGTCATAACCCTTATATGATGATATATGCGAGTTACTAGTCATCATTCCATGTCTTTTGTCACCATGATTTGCTTATGTGCCAAGTTTGGGTTTATGCATGTTTTTGAGGCTTAAGAATGTAACATGCAGGTTAATGAACACATTTGTACCTCATTTGCCACCATGATTAACTTGTGGCTTAATATCCATTTTTGTCATGCCTTTGCCAAGTCTCTTCTTTTAATCCATTACGTTGTTGCGAACGTATATGTGAGTTTAAAAGCGTTGGGTTATGTTATGGGTAATTTCTAATGACATGAAAATACAACTTGAAAACATGACTTGAAATATAACATGGAAGTTGACATGTGAGTATGTTTGAAAATATGAAATTGGGAATTTACCTATTAAGTTAGGTCTACCCATACTATGGAATTGGGAATTTACCTATTAAGTTAGGTCTACCCATATTCTTAAAAACTTGAATATGAACATGACACTAGACTAAACATGAAAGTGACCAACTCGAGGTTGGGTTGAGTTTGCAACGTAAAACTACCCGGAACCGACCGGCCTAACTAGTAGTTGCAAACAATAGGACCCAATGTGAGAAGTTGGTCATGTTGTGCTTGAACCCGAGGTTAGACCAAGTTGTGGTGTAAAGCTACCCGGAACCGACCGGCTTAACTATTAACCACAACAAAGTCTAATGTGAGAGGTTGGGGTGCATTAAGTAATTAATGCCACATGATAGGGTTAAGTTGATTTGATTAATGACTCTTAACCAAATATGACATGGACAATGGGTTAAGTAGATTGATTAGGCCAATGATACTTAACAAAACATGACAAGGTTAGGTAGGTTAAGTAATTTGATTTGCCTAATGACACTTAACCATTTTTATACGACTAGTGGACGGGGTTAAGTTAACCAACACTTAATCAATCCAACACGATAATTTGGTAAGGTTAAGTAAGTTTTCTTAATGACACTTAACCGAAAGATACAGTTAATGGATGGGGTTAAGATTAGACTCAACTAGTCTAAACATGGAAATCGGATGGGGTTAAGTTAGCCTAGACTTAATTAATCCCACTTGGTAGTTTGATGGGGTTAAGTTCAACACTTAACTAATCTAACACGATGATTTGAAGTGGTTAAGTTAACCAACACTTAACCAATCTAACTCGGTAATTTTGAAGTGATTAAGTAACCTATACTTAAACACTCCAACTCGGTTATTTGATAAGGTTAAGTTAACTAATACTTAACCAATCTAACGTGATAACATGATAAGGCTAAGTCACGAATCGCTTAAATACGCTTGACCGATTTGACTCAGTAATTTTATAGGGTCAAGTTAATATATACTTAACCAACTTGAGCATGGTTTGTAGGGTTAAGTCTTGAACTTGGATACTTAGCCAATTTTGACATGATTTGTAGACGGGTTAAGTCATGAACTTAAGTGACACTTAATCCATTATGTAAACCCTAGTTCTGAGGATTAGGAGGATAACCGTAGTTAACAAGGATAACGGGAATAAGGCTAAGTGGTAAACCTTAGTTGAAGAATAGCTAAGTAATAATTCTTAGTCAAGGAGATTTGGACCAGTTCATAGATAGATGAGTAACCTGATACGGTAGGTCATCGTTTAAGTATATGAGTAGGAGCAAGTATCTGATTTAGATAAAGGCTCCAGCGAACTGGGTAACGAAGCAGCGGCTTCGGGGAACGTGAGGATATTCTTGGTATCCCTCTGTGAGCTGCCAGGTGATCATACTAGGCTCATGAGAGGTTAAGGTCTGCATTAGAAGAACCAAGAGTATGCCTTGGTTGCTATTCGAGAGACCTAAAGACGGGGATGGATAGGGGATAGTCGACGATACACGGTCGTGCCCTAGATAGCATTTCGTCAGGCTACCTACCATCTTTGGTCAAGCGTGTACGTACGGAAAGGCAGAGAACACCCAAAAGACCATAATTGCTATCTAATTATGGTTGCGGTAAGGCTAGGATGTGAGTTGGCCAGTAGTGTTTTCTCATACAGGATTTATCCTGTCTTGTCTTTCACTAGTTGAGGGAGTGGTCTCGTGGGACCATAGCCACGTATAGAAAAAAACCAGACCTTAGCATCTGCATCGGCAGATAAATCGAAAGCTCCCGACCGAGTCCTGTATTTCCTGGTATGCCCTGTGATAGGACTCGGATGGCACGATGTGATACATGTGCATACAGTCATGGAAAAACGATTCACGATGAATGCGTGGGAAAAAGGGCGCGGTTGACGGTTAGCGTAAATCCTAGTGGCCCTGGGTGGTTGAACGAAAACCGAGATACGAAAACGTGCAATAGGTAAGCATAATCCCTAGTAGTCCTAGGTAGCATAAGTCCTAGTTGTGCGAACGATGATTCAGGTTGAAAGACCCTAGTTAGATATAGGGTGACGGTCCAAAACGTTCTTAAGGATCATGGAACTATGTTAAAGTAGCATAGAATCTCATGGGAAAGCCCGTATGGTCTACGGCAAGGGACTGAACATTTACATGGAATAAAACATACGAGTTGAGTAGCCTATATACGCGATATATTAGGTTGACATGGACCATTACACGACTTTTGAATAAGGGTCATTCATGGTTAACACACGATACGGTGGGGATACTAGTACGGTAGGTGCAGAGCTGAAAGACAGGATAGATACCATGGGATGTTATACGTGATAGATATCTTGGGGATATTATACTTGATAGGAACCTGACAATGGGATACCTTGTTTTACCCTGACATCATAATTTATCATGACACCTTAGTTTATCTGAGTTTAGTAGTTCATCCTGTTATTTTGATTTAGCTTATCTATCTTGTCATCATGCTTATGTTCATCTCAGTTTCTCATGTCAGTTAACTTTACTAGTTTTTATGCTGATAGTAGATAGGGCTTACTCAGTCTTTTTGACTGACCCGTTTTGTTTCGCCTCTTTTCTTCTGTCCCCCCCCCCCAGGTTACAGGGAGGAAATACTGTTGTTTAGTTCGGACTTCTTCTGCTTGAAGGTCATCATGGATGGCTTGGACTTTTCTTGGCTATGGCTACTTTACTGTTTTTACTTGGGGAATAATTTATGAAAAAGTTTTTATGCTTCTTTACTATTGCAAGACAGGTTTTGATGTACTCTGATGTAAAAAGGCTTTAGACCTTAATTATTGATGTTTATGAAAGTTCGATTTTACTTCCGCTATTTTATATGTTCTGTCTTGTGATATTTCTGTGCATGTTTACCAATAATGCCCCTCTAAAGCTAGTGCATTCCTTTGCGAGTGACCCTAGCGGAGGCGGGGTGTTACACGTGGTATCAGAGTAGAAGGTTACCAGACTGGGTAAAAGTTTTTAAAGACCTTCTGAAAACTATTTGAAAATCGTTTACAAAGAAGCATTTTTCAAGAAAATTTTCTTTTAAAAGAAAAAGGCTATTCCCCAAATGCCATTAGCACTATCCTTGTTTCCTTAATTGAATCTCTTTTCCTTTCTTTCCTCCATCTGTAGTCACAGTGGTTTTAACTGCGACTAGTCTTTTCTATCTACGAAAGTGCTTTCCATACGATGGAGGTGGTTCTCGAGAGACCAGTGGCCGCGTTATAAGAAAGGATAGTGAGAAAGAGGATAAAGGATACGAGCTTAAGGATGGGCAACTTGTTGGTATGGCTTAGTCCTCAACGGAGGGAGAAAGATGAACAATGAAACCCATAATGAGAGAGTACCTTTGGCATGGTAAAACGGGGCGGATAGTTAAGTATTATGGGACAAGGACAAGATCATCGGGAGGGCAATAGTATGCTCTCATCTCTAGGGTACCTCGGAAGGAGGGTAACGATCTTGTTAAAGGTTTAGCTTTTCTTCTCTATCATCCCATTAGGACTTCGTTTTTCGTATCATTTAAGTCTGCTTCGATAGTTGAGTCTCTGCACCTTAAGTACTAGCGTAATAGAGAATCCCATTTTTTGTCTCAAAGTCCTATTGGAGAATCAGTCCATTTATACATGACTTGTTTGGATTTGAGAATGTCTATGCCAAGTGTTGAGTTTGGAAATAATGCTTATGTTTATAAGCTATGGATGGATTCTAGGGATGAAGTGGTTATCCAGTAGGGGGTGCCACTCTCGGTTTTGATAGGAGGGTAGTTAGACCTTTTGACTAGCCTTGGTAATACCCTCGAAGTATCGTGTAACCTTTTTGAGGTTCTGTCATGACTAGTTACTTAGAATCCCTTGATGTCTTTATTGGAAATTTGAAGCCCGATCGAGTGGTGTTCGCCAATAAGACGGATGGTTTACTTCATTTATGCATGGGTTATAGAGATAACCCTAGTAAGTGCGCTTGATAACCTGGTTGACATCTGTTTACTTTCAAGAGAAAGTTCTTCTACATTGAATACCTTATAGTATATAAACGAGATCCAAGATTCATTAGTGAATTTTGGAAAGCTTGCATGAGATCATGAGTACGCAGTCATGTTTGCGCCAAGTATTCTAGAAAAAGGATAAGTGCAAGTGGAACGAGAGGCGACGAAGAAATGAGTTCCAGCTCATGTTATGGAAACAGGAAATAAGAAGCTGCGAAATCGCGAAGTTAAAAGACGGTCAAGGCACAATGGAATTAAGCTCAAGGAAATACGACTTTGATGGTCAAAGACTAGATACGCGCATGATATCTCTTTTTGGGAGTATATCCTTGATCCCTGTTTTCTGTAGAGCTTACTTGTAGGCTATCTTTTGTGGACATCCTCTCAGTCCTATTTTCTGTTACAAACCCCGTAAGGAGTTTGTCTTGTTTATCTTCTCGGCCCTGTTTTAGGGAATCCTAGGTAGAACCCTATGGATGTAAACATGTATTTGAAACATGTTATGATTGATATGGTTGCAAGTGGTTGCAAGTGGTTGCTCGTGGATGCGCGAATACACATTAGATACTAGCTCGACTCGGTCACATTTCATATTGCATATGCACGAGTATTTATACTTGTTTATGGATGAAATCGAATGTATTATCATGCGGTTGTTGCATATGAATGAATGATTGTGCACACATATAGTATCTATATGACTAGGATTATTTGCATACATGTTGGATTCATGGCACTATACATATTTTGCATTAGAAAGATTATTCAGGCCTGATCATTAGCATTAGCTAAGGAACATGTACACACACGTTTTGCATATATTCATACAGCATTAGAAATCATCTAAGGACAATGGTTGCTTGTGGATGATGTTTTGAGTAGATGAATGATGGATGGTAGGATATGTTCTTCCTAACTTGGAGATTTCAGGGACGAAATCCTAAAAGGTGGGGAGAATGTAACAACCCGTATTTCGATAACATGTTAAGACGAAAATCAAGGCAGAATTTAATTTTTAAATTCTGAATCAAGTAAAACGGGCTATGCCATTGCGTTCGTCTCGGAAAAATACGCGAAATAGAGTCTGAGTTTTCGAGAATCGGAGTCCGTATGACCAAGTTATGGTCCGACGAAGTTTTCAGAAAATTCAAGTTCAAAAACGAGTTCTAATTTCGAAAATTAGGGCTGGAAGGCTAGGCGGGAAAAATTCCCGCCAGGCTCCCCAAGTCGACAGCCCTGTCGACTTGGGAGTCGACATGGCTTGACCCAAGTCGACAGCCCTGTCGACTTGGGGGTCGACTTATGGTGGCCGGGCAGTTTTGCCTGGTGCACCTATTTCCTGTCTTGGCTAGGTTTTTGGGCCTGGTTTGAAATCTGATGGTTCAGGTTGGTCCTAGGGTTAATCTAAGGGTCCTAACTAATCCTAATCTCTATAAATAAGCCCCTAACCCTCTCCTAAATCCTCATTATTCATTCATGCAACTAAACTATGGCAAAATTGCTCCACTCATGGCCTCCACTCAAAATCCTAGCCTCCACTTTATTTCTATGAGAAGTTTCATGATCATGTGAGTGTTAGAGAGTCTCTATGTTAGTATGAGAGCTTCCCAAGTTGATTTCAAGGCTAAAGCTTTGACCTTTGTTCATCAAGATGGGGTTTTTATTGATTTAGAGCTTTCATCTTTGGGTTTTTGGATGATGGCATGCATAGGCGTTGTTTCAATCTTTAACTTAATCGATTTGTGCCTTCATAGCAATGTAAGCCCTTTCCCTACTCTTAGATATTAACTATGAAGTTAAATGTTCATGTTGCAAGTTTGGGTTTGATCATTGAGTATGATACATGCTATCATGTCATGCAAGTTTATGAAGTCATTATCTTGATCTTGTGGGCTAAAAGCTACAACCTTTATGTTGAAATGTTGCATTATGCAACATGAGAACCCTCATAACCTTTATGTCAACTTGCATATGAAGTCATAACCCTTATATGATGATATATGCGAGTTACTAGTCATCATTCCATGTCTTTTGTCACCATGATTTGCTTATGTGCCAAGTTTGGGTTTATGCAAGTTTTTGAGGCTTAAGAATATAACATGCAAGTTAATGAACACATTTGTGCCTCATTTGCCACCATGATTAACTTGTGGCTTAATATCCATTTTTGTCATGCCTTTGCCAAGTCTCTCCTTTTAATCCATTACGTTGTTGCGAACGTATATGTGAGTTCAAAAGCGTTGGGTTATGTTATGGGTAATTTCTAATGACATGAAAATACAACTTGAAAACATGACTTGAAATATAACATGGAAGTTGACATGTGAGTATGTTTGAAAATATGAAATTGGGAATTTACCTATTAAGTTAGGTCTACCCATACTATGGAATTGGGAATTTACCTATTAAGTTAGGTCTACCCATATTCTTAAAAACTTGAATATGAACATGACACTAGACTAAATATGGAAGTGACCAACTCGAGGTTGGGTTGAGTTTGCAACGTAAAACTACCCGGAACCGACCGGCCTAACTAGTAGTTGCAAACAATAGGACCCAATGTGAGAAGTTGGTCATGTTGTGCTTGAACCCGAGGTCAGACCAAGTTGTGGTGTAAAGCTACCCGGAACCGACCGGCTTAACTAGTAACCACAACAAAGTCTAATGTGAGAGGTTGGGGTGCATTAAGTAATTAATGCCATATGATAGGGTTAAGTTGATTTGATTAATGACTCTTAACCAAATATGACATGGACAATGGGTTAAGTAGATTGATTAGGCCAATGATACTTAACAAAACATGACAAGGTTAGGTAGGTTAAGTAATTTGATTTGCCTAATGACACTTAACCATTTTTATACGACTAGTGGACGGGGTTAAGTTAACCAACACTTAATCAATCCAACACGATAATTTGGTAAGGTTAAGTAAGTTTTCTTAATGACACTTAACCGAAAGATACAGTTAATGGATGGGGTTAAGATTAGACTCAACTAGTCTAAACATGGAAATCGGATGGGGTTAAGTTAGCCTAGACTTAATTAATCCCACTTGGTAGTTTGATGGGGTTAAGTTCAACACTTAACTAATCTAACACGATGATTTGAAGTGGTTAAGTTAACCAACACTTAACCAATCTAACTCGGTAATTTTGAAGTGATTAAGTAACCTATACTTAAACACTCCAACTCGGTTATTTGATAAGGTTAAGTTAACTAATACTTAACCAATCTAACGTGATAACATGATAAGGCTAAGTCACGAATCGCTTAAATACGCTTGACCGATTTGACTCAGTAATTTTATAGGGTCAAGTTAATATATACTTAACCAACTTGAGCATGGTTTGTAGGGTTAAGTCTTGAACTTGGATACTTAGCCAATTTTGACATGATTTGTAGACGGGTTAAGTCATGAACTTAAGTGACACTTAATCCATTATGTAAACCCTAGTTCTGAGGATTAGGTGGATAACCGTAGTTAACAAGGATAACGGGAATAAGGCTAAGTGGTAAACCTTAGTTGAAGAATAGCTAAGTAATAATTCTTAGTCAAGGAAATTTGGACCAGTTCATAGATAGATGAGTAACCTGATACGGTAGGTCATCGTTTAAGTATACGAGTAGGAGCAAGTATCTGATTTAGATAAAGGCTCCAGCGAACTGGGTAACGAAGCAGCGGCTTCGGGGAACGTGAGGATATTCTTGGTATCCCTCTGTGAGCTACCAGGTGATCATACTAGGCTCGTGAGAGGTTAAGGTCTGCGTTAGAAGAATCAAGAGTATGCCTTGGTTGCTATTCGAGCGACCTAAAGACGGGGATGGATAGGGGATAGTCGACGATACACGGTCGTGCCCTAGATAGCATTTCGTCAGGCTACCTACCATCTTTTGTCAAGCGTGTACGTACGGAAAGGCAGAGAACACCCAAAAGACCATAATTGCTATCTAATTATGGTTGCGGTAAGGCTAGGATGTGGGTTGGCCAGTAGTGTGTTCTCATACAGGATTTATCCTGTCTTGTCTTTCACTAGTTGAGGGAGTGGTCTCGTGGGACCATAGCCACGTATAGAAAAAAAAAACAGATCTTAGCATCTGCATCGGCAGATAAATCGAAAGCTCCCGACCGAGTCCTGTATTTCCTGCTATGCCCTGTGACAGGACTCGGATGGCACGATGTGATACATGTGCATACAGTCATGGAAAAACGATTCACGATGAATGCGTGGGAAAAAGGGCGCGGTTGACGGTTAGCGTAAATCCTAGTGGCCCTGGGTGGTTGAACCAAAACCGAGATACGAAAACGTGCAATAGGTAAGCATAATCCCTAGTAGTCCTAGGTAGCATAAGTCCTAGTTGTGCGAACGATGATTCAGGTTGAAAGACCCTAGTTAGATATAGGGTGACGGTCCAAAACGATCTTAAGGATCATGGAACTATGTTAAAGTAGTATAGAATCTCATGGGAAAGCCCGTATGGTCTACGGCAAGGGACTGAACATTTACATGGAATAAAACATACGAGTTGAGTAGCCTATATACGCGATATATTAGGTTGACATGGACCAATACACGACTTTTGAGTAAGGGTCATTCATGGTTAACACACGATACGGTGGGGATACTAGTACGGTAGGTGCAGAGCTGAAAGACAGGATAGATACCATGGGATGTTATACGTGATAGATATCTTGGGGATATTATACTTGATAGGAACCTGACGATGGGATACCTTGTTTTACCCTGACATCGTAATTTATCATGACACCTTAGTTTATCTGAGTTCAGTAGTTCATCCTGTTATTTTGATTTAGCTTATCTATCTTGTCATCATGCTTATGTTCATCTCAGTTTCTCATGTCAGTTAACTTTACTAGTTTTTATGCTGATAGTAGATAGGGCTTACTCAGTCTTTTTGACTGACCCGTTTTGTTTCGCCTCTTTTCTTCCGTTCCCCCCCCCCCAGGTTACAGGGAGGAAATACTGTTGTTTAGTTCGGACTTCTTCTGCTTGAAGGTCATCATGGATGGCTTGGACTTTTCTTGGCTATGGCTACTTTACTGTTTTTACTTGGGGAATAATTTATGAAAAATTCTTTATGCTTCTTTACTATTGCAAGACAGGTTTTGATGTACTCTGACATAAAAAGGCTTTAGACCTTAATTATTGATGTTTATGAAAGTTCGATTTTACTTCCGCTATTTTATATGTTCTGTCTTGTGATATTTCTGTGCATGTTTACCAATAATGCCCCTCTAAAGCTAGTGCATTCCTTTGCGAGTGACCCTAGCGGAGGCGGGGTGTTACAGAGGTCGACACCCAGGTCGACTCCCCAGTCGACCTGGTCCTAGGGGGTCGACTCCCTAGTCGACCTAGGGCTGGGCGGGAAATTTTCCCGCCCAGACTGTTTGGGGCTAGATTCGAAATTTGAAAATCTGTTTTCGTTTTCTGATTTTTCGTGAAACTTCTAGAGGCCATATCTCGGTCATACGGACTCCGATTTACGAAATTTCAAACTCATTTCCAACCAGAATTCCGAGACGAACGCAACGGTGCAACCTGTTTCTCTTGATTCTTATTTTAAATTTTAATTCTGCCTCGATTCTTGTCTTAACACGTTATTAAAATTCGGGTTGTTACATTCTCCCCTCCTTTAAGGATTTCATCCCCGAAATCTCTAAGTTAGGAAGAACGTATCCTACCCTCCATCGTCCATCTACTCAAGACATCATCCACAAGCAACCATTGGCCTTAAAAGATTTCTAATACCATATGAACATATGCAGAAAATGTATGTATATGTTCCTTATCTAATGCAAATGATCAGGCCTGATTGATCTTCTAAATGCAAAATATGTTTAGTGCCATGAATCCACATGTATGCAAATAGTCCTAGTCACATAAACACTATATGTGTGCACAACCATTCATCCATATGCAATATTCACATGATAACACATTCAAATTCATCCATAAAGAAGTATAAACACGTATACATATGAAATATGAAATGTGACTGAGCCGATCTAGGGCCTAGTGTGTATTCGCGCATCCACGAGCAACCACTTGCAACCATATCAATCATAACATGTTTTCAAATACATGTTTACATCCACAGGGTTCTACCTAAGGTCCTCAAGATAGGACCGAGAAGATAAGCAAAATAAACTCCTTTTGGATGACAAGAAATCCCTTTCTAAACCCAACCCATATCCTATAAAGCCCAAAAGGTTTAGTCAACCTAACGGACACCTTCAAACCCTGACATGTATTATTAACCGATGAGTCATACCCCCTATGGAGTTTGCAACGGAAATAAGATCGAGAATAGGACTGAGACGATATGCATAAAAGATAGCATGCGGGTAAACTCTACAGGAAAACATGGATCAAGAATATACTCTTAAAAAGAGATATGATGCGCGTATCTTGTCTTCAATCTTCTAAGTCGCATTTCCTTGAGTTTAATTCCATTGTGCTTTGACCATCTTTAACTTCATGATTTCGTGGCCTCTTAACTCCTATTTCCAAATATGAGATGGAACTCACTTCATTATCGCCTCTCGTTCCACTTTTACTTATTCTCCCTCTAGTATACTTGGCTCAACCATATCCGTGCACTCATGGTTTCATGTAAGCTCTCCAAAATTCACTAGTGAATCATGGATCTCGTTTACTCGCTCTACGGCATTCCACGCCGAAGAACTTATCTCTTGAAAACAAACAGATGCCAACCATGTTACCAAGTGTACTTACTAGAGTGATTTCCATAACTCATGCACAAGCGAATTGAACCATCCGCCTTAGTGGCGAACTCTACTTGAACGGATTACCAACAAATGCATCAAGAGATTCTAGGTAACCAATCATGACAGAACCCTAAAGGTTACATGAGACTTCGAGGGTATTACCGAGGCAAGTCAAGAGCCTAACTACCCTCCTTTCAGAACCGAGAATGGCACCCTTACTGGATAACCACTCCATTCCTAGAATTCAACCCATAGCTTAAAAGCATAAGCATTATTCCCAAAAGTCATAGGCGTCCTCAAATCCAAACAAGTCATGAATAAATGGACCGATTCCTCAACAAGATTTGAGACAAAAATGGAATCCTCTACTATGCTAGTACGAAGATGCAGAGACTCAACTATCGAAGCAGGCTTAATTGATGCGGTGATCAAAGCAAAGTCCTGACGGGATGATAGAGAAGAAAAGCTAAACCTTTCACAGAAACGTTACCATCCTTCTTAGGTACGCTAACAGTGAGAGCATACAATTGCCCTCTCGATGATCTTGTCCTCGTCTCATAATACTTGACTATCTTTCCCTTTTTACCCTACTAGAGATACTCTCTCTTGTCATGAGTTTTATCATTCACCCTTTTCCTCCTTTGTGGATTAAGCCATACCAACAAGTTGCTTGTCCTTAAGCTTGTATCCTTTATCCTTGTTCTTACTATCCTTTCTTATAATGCGGTAACAGGTCTCTCGAGAACTGCCTCCATCGTACCGAAAACACTGACGTAGTTAGAAAAGGATTAGTTGCAGTTCAAACCACTGTGACTACAGGTGGAGGAAAGAAAGGAAAAGAGAATCAATCAAGGAAACAAAGGATAATGTTAATGGCCTTTGGGGAATAGCCTTTAAAAATAAAACTTTCCTTGAAAAATGCTTCTTTGTAAACGGTTTTCAAATAGTTTTCAGAAGGTTTTAAAACTTTTGCCATGTCTGGTAACCTTCTGCTCTGATACCAAATGTAACACCCCACTTCCGCCAGGGTGAATCACAAGAGAATGCACTAGCTTTGGAGGGGCGTTGTCTAGGTAAACATGCACAGAAATATTACAAGACAAAACATATAAAACAGCGGAAGAAAAACCAAATTTCATTACCTCATAAAATTATAAGGTCTAAAGCCTTTTACATCAAAATGCCTTTAAAAGCCATTACATTGAAAACCTGTCTTGCAATAGTTAAAGAAGCATAAAACCACAGTCATAAAATATTCCCCAAGTAAAACGGTAAAGCAGCCATAGCCAAGAAAAATCCAAGCCATACATGATGAACTTGAAGCAGAAGAAGTCCAAGCTAAATAACAGTATTTTCTCCCTGAAAACCTGGGGGGGAAACGGAAGACAAAGAGGCGAAAGAAAACGGGGTCAGTCATAAAGGCTGGTAAGTCCTATCTACTTCCAGCATAAACATAGGTAAAGGTAACATGACATGCATAAACTGAAAGTAAACATAAGGATGATGACAAGATAGACAAGCTAAACCAAGGTAACAGGATGAACTATTGTATCAAGATAAACTACGGTCCCTATGAATCAAGTATAACATCCCAAGGTTCTATCGACTATAACATCCCAAGGTTCTATCGAGTATAACACCCCAAGGTTCTATCAAGTATATTTGCCCTGCACCTTCCGTACTAGTATCCCAACCCGTGTCATGTGTTAGCTACAAAATGTCCCTTGCCCAATGTCATGAAATGGTCCATGTCAACCTAATGTAGGTTTTCCCAACTCGTATGTTTCTTTCCATGTATATGTTTAGTCCTTTGCCGTAAATCCTACGGGCTTCCTCACGTAGTTCTATACTAGTTCAACGTAGTTCCATTATCCTTGAAATCGTTTGGATTGTCACCCTTGATCTAGCTGTATTTTCTTACCATGAATTCTCGAATGTTCGTCTAGGATTTATGCCACCTAGGACCACTAGGGAATACGCTACCTACTAAACGTTATCGTAACTCGGTTTGGGTTTAAGCCACCTAGGACCGCTAGGGATTACGCTACCCGTCAACCACGCCCTTTTTCCCACGTATGTATCGTGAATCGTTTTTCCATGTCTAGATGCACATGTATCTCAACGTGTCATCCGAGTCCCGTGACAAGGCTAATCAAGAAATACTGGACTCGGTCGGGAGCTTTAGGTTATCTGCCGATGCAGATATCAAGGTCTGATTTTCTACAGGTGGTCATGGTCCCACGTGACCCCTCCCTCAACTACTGAAAGGCAATCCAAGAAAATCATGCACGAGAACTATACTCCGGCCATCCATGCCCCACTTTCCTATTGGCCAACGTCACCCATAACTAGATAGCAAGTATAAGGTCTGTTGGGAGTTCTCTGCCTTTCCGCATACGTACACGATTGACTAAAGATGGTAGGTAGTCGACGACGTGCTATCACAGGGCTAAACTAAGTATCGTCGACTCCACGCTAATCCACCCCGGTCTTTAGGTTGCTCGCACAGCAACCAAGGCATACCCTTGGTTCTTCTACCGCAGACCTTAACCTCTGTGAGCTCAGGCGGATCATCTGCTACCTCACAGAGGGATACCAAGAGTACCCTCACGTCCCCCGAAGCTACCGCTTCGTCACCCAGTTCGCTGGAGCCTTTATCTAAGTCAGATAAACATTCGCTCCTCCTCGTATGTTTGTTTAGACGATGACCTACCGTATCAGGTTACTCATCTATTTGTGAACTAGTCCAATTCTCTTGACTAAGAATTATTACTTAGTTATCCTTAACTAAGGTTTATCACTTAGTTTCCCTTCCCGTTATCCTTATTAACTACGATTTTCCACTTAGTCCCCTGAACTAGGGTTTTGTCTAATGGGTTAAGTGTTGTCATTCGAGTTCATGACTTACCCCGCCTACGAATCATGTCAAAATTGGCTAAGTATTCAAGTTCAAGACTTAGCCCTACAAACCATGTATAAAGTTGGTTAAGTATATCAAGAAGTTCATGACTTAACCCTAGATTATCGTGTCAGATTGGTTAAGTATAGGTTAACTTAACCCTATCAAATTACCGTGTCAGATTTGTTAAGTATAGGTTATCTTAACCTCATCAAGCTACCGCGTCAGATTGGTTAAGTATACGTTGTCTTAACCTCATCAAATCATCGAGTAAAATTGGTTAAGTGTAGGTTAACTTACCCCATTAAATTATCGAGTCGGATTGGTTAAGTATAGGTTAACTTAACCCCATTAAATTATCGAGTCGGATTGGTTAAGCATATTTAAGGGGTTCGTGACTTAACCCTATCAAATCATCAAGTCAGATTGCTTAAGTGTAAGTTAACTTAACCCCATCAAATTACCGAGTCGGATTGGTTAAGTATAGGTTAACTTAACCCCATCCACTAGTCGTATTTATAATGGTTAAGTATCATTCTTGCGGGTTTACTTAACCCTACCACGCATCGCGTTATCCCAGTCGGGTGTTATCAACCCATTTAGGTTAAACTAACCCATCCGCTAATCGTGTTATATGGTTAAGTGTCTTTAAGTAATCAAGTCCGGTCTTACTTAACCTACCCATTCATGTCCTATCGGTTAAGTGCCATTAGTCAAACTAACTTAACCTTATCATGTGGCATTAAGTAAATTAATGCACCCCAACCTCTCACATTAGACTTTGTTGTGGTTACTGGTTACGCCGGGCGGGTTCGGGAAGCTTTACACCACAACCTAGTCTAACCTCGGGATTTAAGCGCGATATGACCAACTACTCACATTGGGTCTTATTGTCTGTAGCTACTGGATTTGCCAGGCGGTTCCGGGCAGATTTATGCTACAAACTCAACCCAACCTCGAGTTGGCCACTTTCATGTTTTCCTACTTGTCATGTTCATGTCAAATTTAGGCCACGACAAAGTCCACGTTTTCCACTTATGCCCATTTTCCCATTACTTAATTCATGTTAAGTTTCATAGCCCATCTCAAGTTTGCCTAAACTACCCAAGGCGTATTCCCAACGCAAGTGAAAGCGAGTCAACATAGTAGGAATAATATGACAACATATTGGCCTCAAACATGTATGATAGCATAAAGGGATTGGCCTCAAACATGTATGATAGCATAAAGGGATTGGCCTCAAACATGTATGATAGCATAACACTAGGTTCATCATCATAGGCATGTAAATGGTCTTTAAGGGTTTAGGTTCTTTTACATGCATAAGCCCCAAGTCAAGTTCATATGAATGTTCCACAAGTCAAATTGTTCTAAGGGTTCATGCCAACATTCCACAAGTCAAGATTCAATCTTGCATGATAAACTAGGTCAAACACAACATGAGTGGCATGATTTAATCACTAAGAAATAGCCCAAAGTCATAGGTTCAAGAGAGGGGCAAGACTAGATTCACATAGACTAACATACTTAGGTTTCATCTCATTTTATTCCATGTCAACATTAGAACTACCGTTTAGATCTAAAAGTAGCTAGAACTTACAAAGCATGGCTAGAGATTTATGAGCAAGCATTTGTCGTAGAACGGTGTTGAGATGATGCTCTACTTCCTTGATTTGATGTAGAAAGCTTGCTCCTTTGACTTGAATCTACTTTGCATGCTTAAGCCTTTGAAGTTGAAGATGGAGGCCATGATCAAGAGACATTTGGGTAGCACTTCGTTGTTAGGATGGTTTGTAGTGAATTAGGCTGGGTCTTAGGGTGTTTTTATAGAAGTTAGGACTAGTTTAGGCCCTTAGATTAACCCTAGTTTAGATCTGAACCATCCAATCTCGTCACAGGCCAACAGAACAGACCCAAAGGAGCAAGCAGGTGCACCAGGCCAACCTGGCCCGACCAAGGAGGTCGACCCCCAGGTCGACACCCAGGTCGACTCCCCAGTCGACCTGGTCCTGGGTGGTCGACTCCCCAGTCGACCTGGGGCTGGGCGGGAAATTTTCCCGCCTAGTCTGTTTGGGGCTAAATTCGAAATTTGAGAATCTGTTTTCGTTTTCTGATTTTTCGTGAAACTTCTAGAGGCCATATCTCGGTCATAAGGACTCCGATTTACGAAATTTCGGACTCGTTTCCAACCAGAATTCCGAGACGAATGCAACGGCGCAACCTGTTTCTCTTGATTCTTATATTAAAATTTAATTCTGCCTCGATTCTTATCTTAACACGTTATTAAAATTCGGGTTGTTACAATTTATGTATTAGGGAGCCGATCGCTTGGGGTAGATTTAGGGTACACTTAGTTCTGTCTGTTTCCGTTGGAGTACCGTCTGTTTCTGTTGGGTGGTAACACCTGTCTATTTATGCGTGGTGCCGTCTGTTGGGTTGGTAAAGGCCCATTTACTAGTGTACACCTAATTCTAACATTCTGTTTACGTAGGGATTATTCTATTTCCGTCTCTGATTCCGTTTATGTACCTTCTGTCTATTGGGGTGGTAAAAGCCCATTACTGACATTCTGTTTCTGTATAGATTACTCTGTTCAGTTTAGACATTAGGGTAACACCTAATCCTGTTATATTAGTACTAGTGCAGAGAAGTAAGATGTAAGTTAGAAGCATAACTTGGGCTATATCATTCTGTTTCTTCTGTTTAGCTTAAGTATACATGTTACTTCTGTTGCTGTTGTCTCTTATCCAGCTTTATTTTCATGTCATGATATTATTATCTGTTCATATGCTGAAAGTCACTGGACTTGCCAGACTTTATGTCTGGCCTTGC
This sequence comes from Allium sativum, assembly GCA_030737875.1. Classification (NCBI taxonomy): domain Eukaryota; kingdom Viridiplantae; phylum Streptophyta; class Magnoliopsida; order Asparagales; family Amaryllidaceae; genus Allium; species Allium sativum. The sequence continues at coordinate 352,360,650 of CM060926.1, forward strand.
TTGTTTTCGCCCCTTTTCTTTCGTCCCCTCCCCTCCCAGGTTTTTAGGGTGGAAATATAGGAGCTTGATTCGGATTTTCTCTGATTGAAGTATCGCTTGGCCTTGGCTCTATCTTTCCATGGCAGTTTATGTTGGGGATTATGACTTTAAAAACTATGCATTCTGGAGGCTTTTGTACAAGACTAATATTTTGTACTTGAATTCTGATATTGTGATTAGAAAAGATATAACCAAACTTATTTCAGTTTCTGTTGTTATAAAGTTATAAAAAATTTCAAGTACTGTTTTATCTGTCTTGTAAATTTCTGTTGTCTACTAAAACGCTCCATCAAATTAAGGCATTCCCTTTGTGAGTGACCTTAACGGAGGTGGGGTGTTATATTCAACGTTTTCACTATTGTACCTACGGTTTTTAATTGGTAGCTTGTTCGTTCATGCTTTGTTAAATAATGGCAGTAGAGTGGCCTTTTTGATTTTGTTCGACTTGTGTGGTTTTGCCTATTAAGGGTTTTGTTGTGGTTTGTACCTTTTTGGCGGTGTTGGTCTCGTATCGCCGATATTGGATGTCAATGTATAAATTATCGCTTTGAGGCAGTCTATACATCGTATACCGCTAAGGTTTTTACTTGTTTTTTGTTAACCCCTGCTCCAGCAAGAGGGTTTTCCGTTTTTCTTCTTATCAACTTTTTCCGGTCCTTTGATTTCCACCTCTTTGCGAGAGCGCCAACCCAATGTCGTCTCTAGACAATGGATTCCACACATCGAGTTGGAATGTTAGCCGTTGACATTTCAACTTCTCACCCCTTACTCTCATTTTATTCCCCTTCTTAGTCCGAGCGAGATTAGGGCCATCAACGATCGTTTATATCAACTAGCTAGGAAATCCTATTCTTGTCAGCTTGATCAGCTAGCCTCTTCCAGAAGGGGTATCAACCGACTATTGCCGTTAAGTTGTCTTCTTTAGAGTTAGTAGCGGGGTCCACCATTGACATCTCCTCCTTTCTTGTTGTCCGCTCTTCTCATAGGGGGGCTCATACCATACTCGTACCCTTTGCACCATTCACACTCGTTCGCTCGCTGCATCTGAGCAGGTCAATAGGACTACTCGTCGCACGCTCTATCTAATCTATTTTTTTTCTTTCTCTGTGTGGTATGGTGGTCCTTTCTCTATTCCTAGATCTTCTCGCTTTAATGGCTAACTATTTGTTCTAAAATGTTAGAAGAACCAGAAATGATGCCTCTCTCGCGCGTCTCAAGAGCATCGTCAAGAATCACTCTATTCTCCTAGTGGCTCTTCAGGGACCATTCATGGGATCTGAAGTGCTCTCAGACCTTTTCCTATATCTTAACTTTGCGGGTGGTGTACTCAATGTTTCCAATAAGATCTGGATTCTTTGGGCTAAAGGAATCTGTTAGCCTTATTTTCGACTCATCTCAACTTATCTCTTTTGAATTTTCGGTTTCTTATTTTCCAAGATCTTTCCTTTTCAATTTAAGCATTTGAAATTCTAAATTTTAATTTCAAATTTTGGTGCATATGTTGACATGTCTATTCATGTATGTCGACGTATATTTGTCTTTTCAAAAATACCAGGTTTTTTTTGACTTCATTATATCATTTAAATATTTTATATTCTCTATTTAGTTATTCACTGAGATGATATTAATTTAAAAAAAAGTTAAAATTAATTTTTATTTATTATATTATTATTTTGAATTTGAAATTTAGAATTCAAATTTCATACAAGGCAAGCAAACAAGCATCCATTCAACCATTTCAATCAAAAATTATTTATTAAGGCGTTCCTAATTTTTAGATCAATTCCTTTGATATTTTTTGATTTCTGAATTGTTGTGAAGCATATATCTGAATTTCCGATTTTTGGCTCTTTGTCGCTTGATGATGAATCCGAGTCATCTAAAGTTGTTGCATATGCTCTTTCCCTCTTCCTTGATGAATTATTGTTTGTTTATAGATTCAATCTATCAGGATATGGATACATCCTTTTTATATGGCATGGTTCGTTACAATTGTGGCATCTATTTTTCTTAGTATCTTTTCCCGAACTTCCATGATTATTTCTCTAAAAGTTATTTCTCCTTTTATATCTCAATTTTTTTCTATAATTCCTTGTCATTATGGCAATTTCTTTATTGTCCTTACTGCTTGAGTCAGAACCATTAGTTGTTGCTTCGAATGTTGTAGATTTCTTTTCTGATGACTTATTCTCCTTTCTTTTTTGTGACTGTACTTCGAATGACTTCAAATACTCGATTAACTCTTCAATCTTCATTTCACTAATATTATTGGCTTCTTTAATTGCTAGTGTTTTCTGATCCCACTCTGGATTTAGATAATTAAGAATTTTTTTGACTTGGTTTTCTTTAGAGTAAGTTTTCCCCAAAGCCATTAACGAATGCATGATTTCTTGGAACCTGAAATACATTTCGGAGACAGATTCATTCTGAACATTTTACATAACTCAAATTGATTAGTTAGCATTTATATCTTTGTTTGTTTTACTTTATTTGATCCTTCATGAGTAACTTTCAAGATTTTCCATATTTCATAAACAAATTTACAAACTGATGCTATATTAAATTCATTTCAATCTAATGAACAGAATAACATATTCATAGCCTTAGAATTATTTTGTGCAGCGACCTTCTGTTCATTAATCCATTATGCAAAATTAGTAGTGGCCTCAACATATTCAGTTTGTGTGATATTCCAATTGTCTAATCCTATATATTGTAAATATATTTTCATCCTATATGCCTAATAAGAATAATTACTGCCATTATATAGTGGTGGTCTAACGGTGAACTGATCCTCTACAAAAGAACTATTATCAATTCCAGTGTTGTTTGCCATTTAATATTTCCAAAAATTCAGATGATGAAATTTTGAAAACCTATGCTCTAATATCAATTGTTAGGAATGAGGATCAAGGATCTTAAGGCAAAACTAACATGAGAGAGGATGAATAGTGTTTTAAAGAAATTATATAAATATTAACCGATTATAAATTACACAAACTACTAAATGGATCACAGAATGAATGCCACAATAGAAACAATCACAAGTGCAGATATAATCAAAAATAAAATGCAGAAAAGGAAAGAACACATTGAATCTTATACTGGTTCGCATTACTCCTACGTCAAGTCCTGCACAATGTTGGATTGTGTAGAGTTTTATTAATATCAGTATCCAATTACAACACCCTTAATTTCACAGCTATAAGATTAACATTGCTCCTTTTCCTTGATTTCTGGGCAATAAGGAACACACCCTCATGGTTTTTTATTACGATTGCCCCTTGAGTAGCACTTCCAAACAAAGAGTATTTGATGGATATTAAAAATAGAAGAGGAATGATATAATTTGTATTAAAACCGGCAGAGTATAAGTGTAGAATCTTAGAAAATTAAGAATAAAAATGGTGGTATGTAAAGTAGGGAAGAAGGATATGATAAGTTCTGAAATTTTTTTTTCAAAATGAGACCTTTATATTGTGTTCTAAGGGACATAACCGTTTCTGAAACGTTTTAAACTAAAAAGACATATCTTTTTTAATTTAAAATTTTGTGATAGTTATATGTCGACATATAATAATGTATATATTGATATATACTTGAAATTTGAATTCTAAATTATTTTTTGGAGTATTTAGACTAATATATATATATATATATATATATATTGTGGAAATTCCTAAAATAAAACTAGTTGTTTAAAATATAAATTTTCAAGTATAAAAACATAAAAAATATAATATAAATATATGATTAAAACTCTATATATAAATGATATAAAGCTATATAATATATTATAAAATTGTAATATAAAACTATATTATATATATAAACATAAAACCTTAGGAAGTATATTTGAAATCATAAGTTAGAAATCAATTTTAAAATAGTTTTAAAACAAATTGGAAAAGAGATATTTTGAAAACAAATTTGAGTGCTATTTAGAGTTTTACATACTAACTAGACTTTATTACTCTGATAATCTTGAACTCTTGATATCTTGATACTCATGAGTCTTAATTCTCCTTTGAAATCTTTGAATCTCTTAAAATGTACAGTCTTCAATATCACTATTTCCTGCATATAAATCCTATATATATATATTCTAGATAAATGTAACGTCCCAGAAATTTCGGCAACTTCAATATGGAGATTATTAAAGATTTAGTTATTAATAATCAATTTGTGTAGAAAGGTGGGATAGAAATAAAAATCAAATATATGTTTTGTGTATGAATTGAACCCGATATTTGATTCAAAATGGTTGGTCTGGAATCGAATATTTATCTTTGAATATTTGAATTGGATTTTCGACTGAAATATATATTGTTAAATTTTAAAATAAACGTTATTGACGTTAAGTGAATTGAAGAATATATTTGTTGAAGACTGAAAATTGGTTTAGAGATGTGCGTAGTTGTGTACACGAAGAAATTAAAATTTAACGTTTAAAATTTGGAATCAAACAGAGTTATTGGTGGGCAACCAGAATAAAATCGGTGAATCGATAAATTATTTAAATAACGTTATATAGACGGAGTCGGTTTACACCTGCCTAGTTCATCAAATGGGGATATATGCTGGGTATATATCCTCCATACTATGTCCTTTTGGTTAAACTGCTTGCACGTGCTTGCTTCTCATTTGCTTGCATTTCATTTACTTGATGTTGCCGTTTGCTGTTACCTTGTGATTTACAATAGTAAGTCACTGGCTTTGTGTATTTTTACCGGTATGATAGTCTAAACTATCCATTTTCACTATTTGACCTGTGTGTCATTAACTAGAAACCATTTCGAAGTACTGAAAGTGGATCATACATGTTATGTGAAGGGAAATGTTTCATTTTAAAGTGTTATAATTAATGAGAAAATACCCGTGCATAATATTAGTATCACGAGACCATTTTTTTCTATATGATTTAGCAACAACATACTATCATGCAGCTCTCAACATAATTAGTTAACGAATATCTGCCTTATTAAAGTCTTTGGTATAGGTATAGCTTGATTACAGTCAAATAGACTAGTTGGATCCTTATATTTACAATGATATAACATTTAATGGCATTTTTAGCAATGATTCCGTTGTAGAATCATCAAACATGTATCTAAGGCATAACTGAAATCCTCATTAAGTTTGATTGTCATATCCTTTCCAATAACTGATGTCTCCATAGAAAAAAAAGAGAGAAAAGAAAAAAAACGGTTTAAATATATTCAGTTATGAGTGCATTAATCTTTGCATGGTAGAATAGGTGCAGACTTGTTATTTCCATCTCCTGACCATATTGTAATACAAACATATCAATTAAAAAGAAAAGCAAGCAAAAGTGTTGTGCAAACTTAACCGAGTGTATACAACTTTATGTGTCATTGTACATTAGTGAACCATGCAAGTTGGAATAAGCTTACATTCCCTATCTATGTTCTTATGAAAATCTGAAATGAGTTTAACCGGATCTGAAGCATTTTTGACCTTGTATACATGTCAGTTTGGACCCATATAATATATATATATATATATATATATATATATATATATATATATGATAAGTATGCATCTGAATACAAAGACGCATGAAATGTATACCAGTCCATTATGAATCTGAGTTACACATATATGGCTTATACATGTGTTGCCTTGAAGTAAATCTGAACTAGTACTGTTATCAAATTTTGGAGAAATGTCTCGACCCTTCATATCAGCTGCATAACCATTTGTTCCACTGTTTCTACTTAATATGTATGCCCTGACTGAGATTTATATCACTTGGTATTAAACTGATACTACATTTCTTTTGGAAAAATAACATATTTGATCTTTCGTCTAAACACTGAAATTTCTGTACTGCTTCTACACTTAGTCAATCATTCTAACTAGATGGTATGTTGACAATGATTATTTGCATACTGGACACATATTCCAAATAGTAGCATTTAAATTCTGAAAGTATGAAGAAAGAAAAAGGAGAGATCAGTTCCTGCTAACTACGTATGATCTTAGTGTATTAGCAGTCCTTATATCTCTTTACCACCCTGATGTTCATCATGTTGTTTGGTCCATATACCCAGAAGTTGTGAACTCATGTTATATTTGTAATGCACGTGCTTTCACCTGTTGTTGCCAAACTTAGCCGACTATGCTTTGTTTAAAGTGCACTTGACATTCGCTGCTTTCCATAGGCATACATTCATTGTTTAGAAACGTCCTTGTTGTTCTAACTATGCTATAACATGCCCAGTGGTTTCCTAAACCTACTATATATCTTATTTGTTTATTATTCGTTGAACTTGATGCTTCTAATTGCTGGTTGACTATGATTTGCTATGCAACATTTCATGCAGCAACCGGGTTCATTATGTGACCATTGTTATCATGAGGGGCTTGCACGTGTTATTTGTGTTTCCGGAATGCTGGGCAGTACACATGTGTAACCATACACGTGTGTACATGCAGGCTTCTGGAACCGTCCGTCCATGACTTAAAAACCGATACGCATAGATGTTACACTTGATACTTGGATATTTACATATATATGCTTTAATATATATGTGGTGGTCGTTGTACACATATGTGTGTATATATGTATATATACACCACAATATGTTTATATATATGTCATCGGCATACATATATATAAAAATATATGTTGTCCCGACTTGTTCGTCCCAAGTTGTTATGGATTATAGGATTAACTATTTATTTCAGTTTATATTGAAGTTAATTTACCTGAACTATGATTAATCCTAACTCGAGTGTTTTATGTTTTTGCATGGAACGCTCGAGTCAGATTCGAGCATTTCAGATTTAAAGATTTCAGTCAGGATTCAAAGATCGACGAAGATGGGGATTTCAAACTGGCGCGCTCTGAAGATTTTTTTTAAAACCAGTAAAGTTTTTTCTTGTATTAAATTGTTTCTTTTAAATTCTGCTGTATATAAAAGTATTATACTGAAAAATCCTGATTGTAAAACAAAGATTTATTCTGTTGTTCAATACTGTGTTATTTATTCTGTATTTTCTGTGATAATTCTGTTTTTAAACTCTATAAGATAAATACGCTCCGTCGATTTGGACGTTTTAAATTGGTTAATTACTGGTTTGAATCGATCAAAAAGGCGGGACGTTGCAATAAAAGTGTTAGTATATATATTATAATCAATAATTATAATGATTGAAATAAGAATGTTGTCATAAAAATTCCATTCTCTAATAGCTTCATCTTTTTTCTGAGGGAATAAGGATGAAGCAAAGATGCGTCATTTGGGTTTCCTAGGATATCATATGCCATCCCAGGAGAGAGGAAATTCTGGGTTTGAGGAATCCTAGAGATGGCGGCGTACGTCTGTAAGCTCTGGGTGAGATTCAGATCTAATGACTCCCTGTGGGCGTCGTTTCTTCATGCTAAGTACCGACTTTTCTTACAAACGGATTTCTCCGGATCCGATCTTACGCTAGTGAGAAGTGGAAACATATGCAATCGACTAAGGTTTTTTATGATTCCCACAATCAGGGTGTTGGCTGGAGTGGGGTTGGGCTACTTGGAATTTTGCTTGGATTCAATTGCTCAGAAGATCGGACTTTTCTTTCATCTGAGGCAGTCGTATCCCTCCTAAAGTATCCATTCTTATGTGGGAAATCTTGCATCAGGGACTTCTGCTTGACATCAACCTTATGGGTATTTGCATCTCACTTGTGTCTAGGTGCAGGTGTTGCCTATCTGGAGCGTTGGAGTCGATTCCTCATTTATTCTTAGCCGGTGTGTGTGCTTGGGAATTATGGTCATTGTTCGGGGACTTGGTTGGACTCCAAGGGTTTCAGTCTTTGCTGATTGAATTATTTCTTACCTGGGCAAGTGAGATGGGAAAGGATCTTAGATCTATCATTTTTCGTCCTATCCCTAGTCTTATTTATTGGCATCTTTGGTGTTCCCGAAACAAGACGGTTTTCGATGAGACACTGATGATGAGGTCTTCTGTTGTTCTAGGGTGAAGGATGATGTTTTTTTTTGCTTTCATGGGTAGGCCCTTTAAGGGTAACCGCCTTCCTGATTCTTTTTCTTTAGCATACAAGTTTTCAGTTACCTGGGCCTCTCATCCAAGAGAAGGTGTGTGTCGAGTTTTTTTTCCACTGCCCGTCGAGTTGGTAGTGTTTTTTGCTTAGCTTTATCGATTTTCTTGGGTGGAGCCTTTTTGCTTTAGGTTGCTGTCAGTGGTCTCTAACTGGCTAGTGTTGAATCACATGCTTTGGATGCTGGAGCGGGCCATGCTTCTTGTGCCTGTTTAACGGATGCTCATTGGTTGTTGTTTTTTCTATGTGGTCAGTTTGATGTTGTTTATGGTGCCTTATGTAGGGCTATTTGTGGCTATGTTGTCTGGTTTTTGTTTGTTTAGACGTCTTGGCTTTTTTGGTTTGCCAGTGTGTTTATTCCATAGAACGGTTTTGCGCATCATCAGAGAAAGACCGTTTTTCTCCTTTTATTTCATATATCTTTCCTCTCTATTAATATATATACACACCACAATTTGTTTTGACAAAAGTATCTAACCTTTATGCAATATAAAAACAATTTACAAAATATCAAATATTTAAGAATATCACTTTCTGTAAAAAGGTCAAAAATTTGTTACATAATTCGTTTTCATAATTTTAGCGTATTGTCTATGATTTTGAGTACCGAAGTTAATTTTAGGGTTCCAATTTTCATCCTAAATCAAGAAATTGTTCTTATATTCAGAAACCTGCTACTATAGCAAAAAGTATTATGGGGTTTAAATTGCTACACACACTTCTATCTTTTTCAGATAATTTATTAACTTCTAGTATTGTCAAATAATTTAGCAATAATTTATAATCATTGTTGCTTTAGATATCTATTCAGCGTGTTAATTACGAATTCATGAATTTTGATTTTTATCTATTTGAATAGTTTGTAGTTCATGTAAAACCCTTTTACCTCCGCTAATGTAAGTATGCATTATTGATCCCAAGTTCGGATAAAGGAGGAGAGAAAAGAGGATAAGCTTGATGGTTAGTCCCCTCTCATTTTCATTTGATTTCAGGCATGTACTACTCATTTATTTATATTGATTATTGTTTAGCTCAGTGATACAATTTCATTCTATTTTGCTTATATAAAACACATGTAAGATTCCTTATTAGGTTATAGAAGTTGCTGAATTGGATAAACGAACAAAAATAAGTAGAAGAGCTTGATGGTAACATACTTTGTTATGTGAGATCACTCGTTGCTGATGATGTATAAGATATTACCAATATTTTCTTGTTGTTATTTTGTGTTGCCATTACACAATAATGTCCATATCACCACACTTCAGTATGGAAATTTCGTCACAATTTTGAGTCATGCCAATTTTACCAATGCTTTAGGCCTTTGAAAATTGGGTGGGAACGGCCATAGGTGTGGCAATTTTTCCATGGCTCTTTACCACTCCAAGTTTAGTTCTTTTGTAGTCAAAACTATAAGGGGCAATTAAAAACAAGAACAACCGCCTACTATAATTTACCCATAAAGACAGCCGCCTAATATTTTATCCAAAAGGACAGTCGCCTGAAATAATAAAAAATAACTCCCGTTCGATTTTCTACCACGAAATCAAAAATAATGAAATCACCTATACTTGTAATCGAATCAAATCCATGTCGTCTCGTACATACCAACCTCAAAAATCAATCGAGCAGCAAAATTTAGCACCAAAATAAACCTCAAAAATCGACCTTTACTATTTTTATTTTTTTTGGCTATAATCGTTATAATATAATGTTTATTTTTCAACGATTCATCGTCTTCAACAAATCATAATTTGGAAATATTATTGGATCTAAAGGTTTTTTTGATGGTGAATTAAGCAGCAGTTTTTAGGTAGTGAATATTAGGCTCACATCCCTATTTTGAAACTTAATTAGGCTCACATTCGGTCATAAACTTATTGTAAATTAGGTCCCTATTTTTTGAAAAGTCATAAAAAAATATAAAAAAAATATAAAAAAATCACGTAAGTTCGTATTTTAATAAAACATGTAAACACTAAAAAATTCAGAACAAAAAACATCAACGAAGGCGTCAAAAATCAAAAAAATAAAAAAAAAAAACGAAATTTCCAGTTAAATGCATAATAGTATGCACATATATCACTTTCCTGCATACATCCGTGCATATTTTTCACTACATACATCTTCGTTGATTTTTATTCATGCAAATAAATGCATACATGTGCGCAAAAATTTCAAATACTTGCATACATTTGTGCAGTTTTATTTTCAGATTTTAATCTGAAAACAGCTTACGGAAAAGTTGCATATATATATATATATGCAATTATCAGTAATAATTGCATAAATGTATGCAACTATTTTTTTTCGATTTCCGTAGATTCCTGCCATTATTTCCATATTTTAGAATTTTTTTTTTTTTTATGAACGTACGCACATTTTTTTTAAAAAAATAATACAAAAAGGCGGAAAAAATAAAATAGGGGGCGGGTTTAAAAATTTTCAGAACTTTGTTTTTTTTTAATAAATTAGGTCCCTACTTTTTATCCTATAAAAATGTTGCACACATGTGTGCATTTTTTGGAGAAATTTGCACATTTGGATGCAAATAAAAATGAACTGAAAAAATATGTTAAATCTATCCGCTGGAAGAACTGCAATAATATATGCATGCAATAAAATCAAAAAGGTGCATAATATTATGCATTTAACTGCAGTTTTTTCTGTTTTTTTGCTGTTTTCCTCTTTTTGACATTATTTTTGTTGTTTTTTGAACTGAATTTTTTTTATAATGCGTAATATATTTTATTACTAATTTACGAATTTTTTTTATTTTTTTTAATTATTATTTTATAAGTTTTGAAAACAGGGACCTAATTTACAATAAGTTTATGACCGGGTTTTTTTTTATATTTTGAAACTTAATAGGGACCTCTAAAAAACGCACCCTTTTAGGTATCATTTTGCTATTTTTTTAGGTATCAATTTTCTTGTATTGATTGTGCTATGCTGTTTTATTTATAGTTTTGGTGCTATTTTACTTTTGTTCTTGTATTGATGCATCAGTTTTTCTACTCAAACGAATTTATTTCATTTTAATCTATCAAATTGTGATTCAAACATTTTCTGTACTACTTTGTCATTAAAATATTATAGCAGTTTTTAGGTATCGGTTTTGTATTTATTTTTTTAGGTATCAGTTTTACAGTATTAATTGTGTAATTTTTTATTCATGTGATTTTGTCGTGTTAATTTTGTAGTTGTACAGTTACATCAACTTTGTAAGTTAGTTGAACTTATTTCATTTTAATCAATCAAAATGTGATGTAAACATTTTTTCCATTAGTTTTTCTTTAAAACAATGTAGCAATTTTTAAGTATCAGTTTTAAATTTTTTAAGATATCGGTTTTACAGTGTTAACTGTGTTATGTTTTTTCATGTGATTTTGTTGCTATGTTAATTTTGTAGTTGTACTGTTGCATCAATTTTGTAACTCAGTCGAACTTATTGCATTATAATCAACCAAACTGTAATGTAACATTTTTTGCATTAGTTTTAGTTTTAGAACAGTGTAGTAGTTTTTAGGAATTAATTTTATATTTTTTTAAGTATCAGTTTTTCAGTTTTAATTGTGTTATATATTTTTTTTTTCATGTGAATTTTGTTGTTGTGTTAATTGTATAGTTGTACTGTTGCATCAACTTTGTAACTCAGTTGAACTTATTTCATTTTAAGCAGTAAAACCATGATGTAAAAGTTTTTTTTTTTTTGCATTAGTTTTTCTGTAAAACATTACAGCAGTTTTTAAGGTAGCAGTTTTATACTTTTTTTAGATATCAGTTTTTCAGAATTAACTTTGTTATGTTGAGAGCATTAGTAAAATTAAAACTAATACCTACCGAGACATGAAACTGATACCTAAAATCTGAAATCATGAAAATAACACAACTGATGGGATGAAAAATATTTATTTCGATATGATTTTGATTGTCTCTCTCATGTCATTTGTCTTCATTTTCAATTTCTTTATCATGTTTTAGGGTTAATATTTGGATTTTTTTTTCATTTTTAACTGAAAAACGATTCGACCGATTGCTGATTTTTCAAAAAATTATTTTTAAATTAATCGATTTAGTTTTGGAGTTTAAGCATCGATTTGTTTTTTTGAATAATGAAGATGAAAGAGAAAGAACGAAAGGAGAGTTGGAGAAATTGGAGAAAGAACGGAAGGAGAAATTGGAGTTCGTTGAAGAAGAAGAGGCGGTTGTCCTTCTGAATAAAATTTGAGCCTCATGTCCTTATGGAAAAAATTTGAACCGCATTTGTCTGTAGGAATATTTTTCAAAAAATAAAATCCAAATTGTATTCCCAGATCCACCCAATTTGTTTCCCATTCTGCTTCTTTTCTATTTTCCTTTAAATATGAATAAGACAATTTCCCAATCCCAAGCCTACTCCTTGCGTCTCCTTGTCGCTACCTCCGGGACCTTCAATCTATGATCTATTGCAGTTGACACTTAGGGTTTGATTGAAATTTATACGAATTGATAATTTCAATGCTAATAAAAATTCGATTGCTCTCAATACCAAAGTGTTACTTTCTACAGGAAATCAGGGAGATGGGGTCTTTTATTTGGTTAACCTACACATATTTTGTGTCATAATTAATAACATTAGAGTTGATTCTACTGACGCGTTCCATTTATTTGAAAATTCATCTACTATAAATAACAAACAAAAACTATATCTAGGAAGGTGTAAAGTATTCAACTTTACAATTTTTTTTTTTTTTTTTTTTTTTTTTTTTTTTTTTTTTTTTTTGCAAAAGTAGTCTCACTAGACTGGCATGTAGGATTGTGTTTAAATGAAGATCAAATAAAGAATTTTTGTTACCATTCAGTATTTGATGTACTTTAATACAATACTTGTAGTTTGAACCACTAAAATAACGAACGGCAATGTGTTGTTATTTGGTGAATCATAGAAACATCTGTTAAAGTGAATCACACAACAAGAAGTCCTACACCACTTTAAATTATGTTGTTACTCATTTGGTAAAGCCAACAAAACTATAAAAATATATTATGTTACAACTTGAGCTAATGCCTTATCCACTTAATGGTTTTTCCCTTTAGTTCAGAGACATATTATTGTTAGTTATAAGCTACTGATAGTAATAGATGCTGATGTATTCGAAACTGATTTTCAATGTGTAGCTGGGATGAGTTCTGGATTGTATCAATATGCCATGGCTAGTATGTTTGTCCATATAATGCTTTATGCATAAATATCGATCAAGTAAAAAAGCATCTCTCCTTTTCAAGATTATATATCTTGTCAATGTGTTGAAATTATTATTTCACCCTATAGTTTGCTTTTTATACACCCTCCTTGATATTGGATTTACGTGTTATAATTTTTGATTAGTTTGGTTGTTTGTTGTCACTTCATGAAGAGACAAAATCCCCTATCCTGTAAAAGGAAAAAAAAAAGGCGCAAAACAGTTCTTCAACCGCAACTAAGCTGGTAGCTATGTTCACTTGGTTCTAAAACCATCAGAAAGCAAATTGGTACCGTTTTCTTACTATTAATCAATCACAGCAAAAATAGATGAAGTGTTGAATTAACCAAGGATTCATGCTCTAACTTGCTTTGTAATGCGATGCACGCCTACAACTCATTACGTATTTTTGATTGTTGTACGAAGATCTTTAGATTAAGTAAGAACATTTTAATATGCAGAAATCTTTTCCTGACACTTTCTTAGTGTACATCTTAAATTCAGGTTTTATCGCTACCATCTTATTTTTTTAAGTTATGCTTTTTATGCCTATGAGGCATTAATCTCCCCTACCTAACATTTCCACAACAACCATGACACGTCGCCTCGATGATGCTTGGCAACAGCTCGACCACCAACAACAAACTATCAACCATATCCAAGCCACACAAACCATTCAGCATGCCCAAATCACAAGCGTAGAACCCATTCTCCAAAAACATAGCGAATCCCTTCAACAAATCTCCAAAAGCCTTGTCGATCTCCACCTCAAGTTAACCTCTACATCCAACTCATCACCTTTCCCATGACATAAACCTATTTGAATACTTGTATTCCTATATTACCTAACCAATACCCTTCATTCAAAAGACCACCAAAATGCGACCTAACCATTTTTGATGGCACCAACCCTTTCGATTGGACTTTTCAAGCCGATCGATTTTTCAACTACCTCGCCCCTTCCAATTAACAACATGATGACCTTGCTAATTTTTCCGACGAGCAAGCCTTAACTTGGTTTCAATGTATGCATCGAAACCACCAGCTCTCCGCAGTGCCCGCCCTCACCAAAGCTCTCAAGCAATGTTTCAGACTGTCATCCCTCACCAATCATCAAACAACAAATCTTCAAACTCAAACAATAATCAACCGTGGAAGAATATAAATCTCTATTCGGAACCACAAGCAATCAAATCACCAATCTTCCATCAAACGCCCTTCTAAACTATTACATCTCAGGCCTAAAACTGAAAAGGCAAATTCTATTTAAACCCGTATTTTTGCTGAGTATACCCAGCAAACTTAATGAAATTTTAAGAGACTAAAATACCCTTTTCTTTTTTATACGTAACTTTTTTCTTTTCCTTGTCTGCTCCTTCAGTCAGTAAACCCTAAATCAAAAAAAAAAATCAAAATCTCATCCTTTTACATTCAAAACATGGATCATGAAGGCGATGCTACAAATGTAAATGAGATTAATCCGGTAATTTCGAGTTTTTTTCAATTTTTAAAAAGTAAAATTGCAATGTCAACTACTTCAGTTCCGAAGAAGCTTTGTGGTGAGATCGTAATGGTAATCACGCACGATAAGAACGTGGTTATCATACTTTTAACGCAGAGCGTGTTGTAATCACGCAAGAAAGATTCTGGTGTGAAAAATGAGCTTTACACTGATTCTGCGTGGTAATGAACTAATCCACGCACTGTTTCTGCGTGGTAATGAACTAATCCACGCACTGTTTCTGCGTGGTATTGACTGAACCCACACACGAATTCTGCGTGATTATATAAGTTTCCACGTTGCTTTATCTCATCTAACTTTTTTTTTTGTACGCAAATGTTGTTTCTGCAGATTGTTGATTACTCAAGTGATGAAGATGACGGGAATGAAATATTATTAGACTATTCAAATGAATTTACAACCTATGATGTAAGCAATATTTTGTATTTATTTCCTTTTTAATCCTTACAAAGTTGGACATTCCTTTTTTGTTTGCTTGCAGATTTATCCGTCCCGTCAGCATTTAATTGATTGGGTTCGTAACACTGGAAGACGTCTTGGGTTTTTGATAATAATACTGAGATCGGATAGCGATTCATCTAGTGTGAAACCCAGGATAATGTTTGCATGTGAACGTAGTGGAGTGTATAAGAGTCGCAATGCTAAAGATCCAAACAATTATAGATTGACGGGTACGAAGAAATGTAATTGTCCATTTAGACTGAAAGGTGTGAAAGTTCATTCGGTGGACAATTGGCGTTTAGTAGTTTTAAACGGTGTTCACAATCATTCATCATTAAAGCATGCCGAGGGCCATTCCTTTGCAGGAAGGTTAAGCGAAGAAGAGATCAAGCTAGTTTTGGAAATGCACAGAAATATGGTAAAAGCAAAGGAGATTCTAAATACATTGAAAAGAAATAATCATTTGAATAGCACTACTATTAAAACAATATACAATGTCATTCAAACTCACAATTCAATTGAAAGAGGCGGACGGTCGCAAGTGCAGTATCTCTTTAGCAAACTAAAAGAATTTGGTTACTTTGTATGGCATCGGAAGACTTTAGACGGCAACGACATTATTAAGGATATTTTTTGGGCACATCCAACTAGTTTAGATTTTCTTCGGACATTTCCTCGTGTTATCATACTAGATTGTACTTACAAAACCAACAGGTACAGAATGCCATTACTTGAGATAGTCGGTGTGACCTCAACGGATCAGACGTCTTGTATTGCTATTGCATACTTATGCGCGGAAAGTGAAGAGAATTATATTTGGGCCTTGGAACGTTTGAAATCCGTTATGCTCGATTGTGAAGTGGAATTGCCTAGCGTGTTTATTAGTGATAGAGAGTTGGCGTTGCTTAATGCCATTGCTCATGTGTTTCCAAATTCTTCACACATGTTATGCAAATGGCATATTAAAAATAACATACTCACGTTCTTGGGGAAAAAAAGAAATATTAAAGATATGGACGTAACGGAGAAGAAAGAATTCTTAAGCGATTGGAATCAACTTGTTTGTTCGAAGAACAGTTCTATATACAATGAGAATTTGGCTCTCTTACATGAAAAGTATGGTAAGTATGATTCATTATTGAAATATGTGCATGAGACTTGGCTAGACCCATACAAAGATCGATTCGTGCAGTTGTGGACTGATGAGAACATGCATTTTGGGAATTATACATCGAATAGGTATACTAATTTAATCTTGTTTGTGTGTATTTTTTATATATGTTTTTTTTTCATGTTTGTTATTTATGCTAATATTTATGTATAAAATATAGGGCCGAGGCAGCTCATTCGAAGCTAAAGAAACAACTACAAACATCTCTATGTAATTTCGAGCAAGCATGGACTAAAATGCATTCATTATTGGAGCTATCATTCACAGAATTAAAGGCTTCGTTCGAGCAGAGTCTTAGTAGAGTTAAACATGTTTTTCATATTAAAGAGTTCAAAAATTTGCGAGGTGTTGTTTCTACTACAGCTCTTGATTTGCTACATTCAGAGCTACGTCGCGTGTCTTCCGTTGGAGACGATGAATTTTTATGTGGTTGTGTCCTTCGTAAAACACATGGCTTGCCATGTGCACATGAGCTAGCTCGCCTTGGCCCATCGACATCAATACCACTACATTTGATTGATATTCATTGGTCTAGACTACATCTAGTGGAAAGAGGTGGGGAAAAAAATGTTGGAGTAGTCGAAAAAATGGAAATTTTGTTAAGCGATGTTAGAAAAATGGACACTCCATATCAACTTCAAATTTACAAGAAATTAATGGAAGTAGTCCAACCACAAACTTCTATTCTTGGCTCTCCTAAAAGCAAAGTTAAAACAAAAGGACGGGAAAGCAAGAAATCGGTTCATTCTTCGACTAAAAGAATGCCTTCTTCATTTGAGTTAGTCGAGAGTCTTTCATCAGAGAATCCATCTAGCCAAGTTAGCGTGACCAAACCGAAGAAGCAAAAACTAACAATTAGAAAACCATTACAGGTATATACGCTTGTTGACTTCTACTTATTTTATGTTAATATTTACGTGACCAAAAATATATTTTATTTTACAGATGGACAAGTGCAGCTCTAATATGAGATTTTATATTGATCAAATTCCAGAAGAGCTAAAATCTTTTGTCACCGATATTATTGATGTTCAATCAGACGGTAATTGCGGATTTCGTTGCATTGCTGTTGCACTTGAAATGGGAGAATCTTGTTGGCCACAAATTCGACGTGACTTGCAAGAGGAGTTGTATGAGAACCAAACATTATATGAGCAAGTTTTAATACAGCATGGTAGATGCAATGATTTGCTAAAGCAGTTGCAACATGAAGGCGATGATTTTGCTCCTATGGACAAATGGATGACTATGCCCGATATGGGTTATATCATTGCGACAAAATATAACGTCGTCGTTTTTAGCTTAAGTAGTAGACTCTCTCTCACGATCCCACCACTCAAAGGACAAGTCCCACCACCAGTACAACGCTTCGAAATAGCTGTAGCATTTGTCAACGATGGTCATTTTGTGCTAGTACGTTTGTAATATCTTATTTTATGATTAAGTTGCTATTGTTTGTATCAAAAGTAACTTATTGTTTTCATATTGTAGGTCAAATTACGGCCTAAACATCCGATTCCACCAATTATAGCATATTGGAAGAAGGCTCGTCGTGCGGAGGCCAGCGATTGGGAGTCTATCTATAATGATCGTCGACAAGCTTGGGATGAGAGAACACAATTTGCTCAATGGAATTAGCTTTTGTATTTTCAATGCTGAAATGTTTAATCCAGATCCACCACGTATTTTATTGTTGTTTTTGAACGATGAAATGGTTAATGAACTGTTGAAATTGATATTGTTGTTTTTATTGTTGAAATGGCTATTGCATTTTATTGTTGAAATGGATATTGCACGTTATTTTTGAATTGGCTGTTGCACTTTATTGTTGAAATGGTTATTGTCAGCTGATTCTGTCATGTATTTTTTTTTCTTTTTTTTACTGCACCACGTTATACGAATACGTGAATATTAACAAATCCACGTATAACACCTACGATGTTCATTAAAAATTCACGTATGTGTTCTGCGTGATTTATGTAAAAACCACGTTCTTGTCTTACGTGGCAGGCAAAAAATTTAAAAAAATTACTTCCGTATGGCTTGCACGTGAATTATGTTCCAGGTCGGGGAGATTGTGCGTGGATATTCAACTTACCACGTATGTGTTCTGCGTGGATTCTGTTCCAGTTCGTTTAATTCGTGCGTGGTCCTATAATATATCTCGTTCTTTACCTGCGTCGTGGCAAAAAAAAAGGAAAAAAAAATACTGTAAAACCAGCGTCCATAAGACCTGGAACAGGAAAAAAAAGGAAAAAAAAAATACTATAAAACCTACGTGGAATGCAAAGCCAGAAACCATACACAACCATAACCATACACAGTACATAACCATACATAGCCATAAACAGTACATGTATCATCCCACCAAGTTACCACAATATAATCATACATAACCGTAAACAGTACACAATATAATCATACAGCACCAATACTTAACCATCCAAAATATAATCATACATAACCTTACCACTTCAACACATAACCATCCAAAATATAGTCATATATAAACTTACTACTTCAAACCTTAACCATACTACCAAAAATAACCACACACAACTCAAGCGTGCACACTCGCTAATTCGGATGACGGATGTAGCGTCCACTTGCAACTCTAGCGTTTGCAATTTGAGTGTTAGATTCATCTAACATGCCATGCACGTCAGTCAAAGTCTGTAAGAAAAGACAAGAAAATCCAATATTAAGTAAACATTGATACTACTTCGAAAAAGTTTAAAAAATGAAATACAACGCACCGAATATAATTGCTCGTAAGTCGGCTGAAAATGAGGCACTCCAAGATTAATATTAGCTGGCAACCTAGCGGGATTTTGCACTCTGACAACACACTGCTCTCTATACCAAACCATGTAATCATCCGTGCAGCTTAAAAAGGACTGGGCAAGTGGTACTGATCGATGTTCATCAGAAATTACATGGTTATACCAATTCTCCCACATGCTTTCTAAGAAATGGTAACGCACACGAGTGTATGTAGTTGAGGTTGTTCCTCGTCGCGCGTTTATAGTGGCGGGAGGGATGGGAGCACTGGGAATTGTCTGAACTCTTCCAAATTGCCTAAGCACTCTGTTGGGGTGATATGGTTCGACAACATTGAGACACAAAATACAACCAGTATACCATGCAATATGATGAAATGGATGATAGACACGTGCTGATATATATGGATCAAAAATAACCTGAAAAAAAAACATAACTTGTTAACCATGTTGGAGAATTGCAGTAGTACATAACTTATGCGATTAATTAACGATAAGTACCTGCTCTATCTGCATAGTATCGATAAACATACGAAGATCAACAAGAGGTACAACACTGTCTATATTTGAATTCCATCTCGCAGCTCGTGGTAAATTTTCATAGTAAAGCTTTGTAGATGGATGAAAGCACGGAAAGTGCTCAAAAATCCAAGTCTCTAGCAAGCAAAGATAACCTGCAATCTGCTTCACACCAACGCGAGTAGCTAATCCAAGCTGCCTATACATAAATGCTAACGCTGCTGAACCCCAAGAATAAGTATTGACGAACCCTAGATTTTTCAATGGATCCAAGAGTGATATGTGAACATGCGACTTACTCTTATCAGCGAATAAAGTGCTACCTAACAAGAATAAAAGATAGGCACGAGCAGCACGTCTAACCCTTCGATCATTCCACTCATCACTAACATCCTTAAACCGATCAAATAACATGGACAAGCTTAACTTATATCCAACTCTTTCATTCATTTCCAGCCTCGCTTCTGCATTACTAAGACCAAGATATTTGGAAACCATATTGACCGCTTGTTCCATATCACATGTAAGAGATTGCACGGGTTTTCCTTCCACCGGAATGTGCAACAAAGACGCTACATCATCAAGGGTAATGGTAATCTCACCAAATGGCATATGGAACGTGTTTGTCTCTGGATACCAACGTTCCACAAAAGCTGATATCAAGTTTTTATTTACACTTCTATAGCATGTGTGAACAATAGGAAACAATCCAGACTCCTCGATAATGGTCCTAAATCTAGTAGCATCTTCTGGAATCTTCCACTCTAACACCTTGTGCGCATGATTGACACAAGTTAAAGGAGCTCGTTCCTACAATAATATAAATTCAGTTAACATTTGTAGCTAAAATTTATAATTTTTATTGATTTATATGTATAACATACAATTTATAAATAAAAAATATACCTCGCCATTCCATATGTTGAATGCAACATGAGTTTCGAATTCCTTGATTACGTCATTCTTTCTTGGCCCTCCATGTACATTTAGAACTTCTTCAGCTATATCGACTGCATCCTCCTCCTCCTCCTCGTATCCCTCGTCGTCCTCATCCCGCTCCTCCTCGCCTCCCTCCTCGTCGTCCTCCTCGTCTCCCTCCCCCTCGTCATCCTCGTCCCCCTCCCCCTTGTCATCCTCGTCTCCCACATCCTCGTCCTCCTCGTCTCCCTCCCCCTCGTCATCCTCGTCCCCCTCCCCCTCGTCATCCTCGTCTCCCTCATCCTCGTCCTCCTCGCCTCCTTCAGTCTCCTCATCCTCCCCGTCTTCGTCCTCGTTGTCTCTCTCATCATCGTCCTCCTTTTCCACTTGCCCGCTATTTTCGGCATCTTCCCCTTCATCATCATGTACATTCTCGTCATTTCCATCCCCGCTAGTGCCTCGCCCGCGTTTCTCCCACTCGGCAGCCCTCCTTTTTCTTTCCGAAGCCGTCATGCGTTTTCTATTTGTCATCTACACGCAATAATAAAAATTATTAGAAAACATAACAATAAAAAAAATAAAAACATTACCATGTGTTCCATTAACAATGAATGATCATGTGCAAAATAATATAGTGATTGAAGCATTAACATGAATGATCATGTGTTCGATCAAGAATGATCATGTACATTACCATGATATCAAGCATTAACATGAATGATCATGTACATTACCATGATATCAAGCATTAACATCAAGAATGATCATGTACATTACCATGATATCAAGCATTATCAAGAATAAAAAATGCACTGAACTACAATGAATTAACACTTGAATGGAATGTTAAGGAAGATGCACTTGAATGGAATGCCTTGAATCAACACTTGAATTAACACTTGAATGGAATGCCTTGAATCAAAAATGCACTTACTGGAATGAGGCACTTAAAAAAAAAAAAACACTTACCACGCAGATTTCCTGCGTGGGAAGTTAATTTTCCACGCATGAATTATGCGTGGTTGTGTATGTTACCACGCAGATTTGCTGCGTGGTAACTGAAAACTTCACGCAGGTATAACCAATTTCAAATCGATTCAAAGAGCAAATCAATGATTTGATTCAGAAAGAAACACACTTATTCACGTGTCTAAAACCATATGAGATTCGATTTTGGAAGCATACCTTGGCTTGGCGCTTTAGGGTTTCTCGTGTTTAACCAATTTCGGTCGCGATTTTTGTGGGAGGAACGGAGAAGAGGTTATCTGGAGGAGTGCGGTGGAGTGAAGGGTTAGAATTCAAATTTAGGATTCTTAGTTTAGGATTCTTACCATGATATCGCGACCTAAATTTTTGGGGAAGAACGATGTTATCTGGAGGAGTGCGGTGGAGTGAAGGGGTAGAATTGGAATAAAGGGAACGAAAAATGGGTTAACTCAGTAAATACCTGGGTACAATTTTTTTTTACGTTTGGCTGGGTATACTCAGCAAAAATACGGGTTTAAATAGAATTTGCCAACTGAAAATTCAAAATGAGCTCATCCTTCTTTGCCCCACCTTATTGTTCGAAGGCATCGACCTATACAAAGCTGTACAAACTAAATTAACCACTACCAAAACCGCATTCAGCAAACCATACTTCAACTACAGCCAACAACCACCTCTACGCACACTACCACCATTACTTAACCGAAACAATACCCCCACCTAAACGCATCCAGTCAAACGCTTAACTCCACTAGAAATGCAGCAATGGTAAGCACAAGGCCTTTATAATAACTATGATGAAAAGTACCAAACTGGACAGAAATGTAAGGCTCGACAACTAATGCTGCTAATTCCAGACAAGATGACGACGACCCAGATCCTCCTCCTTTGGTTGCTTCAGGTTCAGCTGCAGTAGACCACTCGATATCTTATTTCATGCTCTCATTGGCATCACCAATCCATCATCAATCAGACTACCAACACTCATCAACAACCACACTATCTCAATTCTTGTCGATTCGGGCAGCTCACACAACTTCATCCATCCTAAAGCAGCTCACTTCCTCGGCTTACAATGGGATCGAAGATGCCTATTCTTCGTCCTACTAGGAAATGGTGAACATCTACAGTGTGAATCAATTTGTAAGAATTCTTTGGTTCTAATTGATAATCAATCATTTTTCATCAATTTCTATTTGTTGAATTTAGTTAGATCTGATGTTGTTTTTCAGTAGAGTGCTTGCATTCTTTAGGCTCCAGCACAACTAATTATTCCACCCACACATTAACCTTCCTTATAAATCAAAAGCTCATCATTCTGCATGGCCTACATCCCCATACCTAACTCTAACCAACCCAAACTCCTTAAACCAATTAAAAAGACTTCATTTTGCCTCTTCTATTTTTTTTACTGCCACTTGCAATTAGACTAACCCACCACTATTAGCCAACAACACCACTTCAACATGACCCACCCTCAAATTAAAGCCTTATTCTTACAATTTTTCTACCTCTTTGATCAACCATCAAGCCTCCCTCCTCATAGAAAATCCGATCCATCAGTCTCTAAAATCATGCTATCCCCGTCAATGTCAAACCGTATCGGTACCTATACTTCCAAAAAAACAAAATTGAAAAACAAATCTACGAAATGCTACAATCCAACATAATACGGCCTTCCACAAGCCCATTCTCCTCTCCCATGTTACTTGTCAAAAATAAAGATGGATTATGGAGATTTTGTGTCGATTACCGTGCACTTAACACTCTTACCATTAAAGATCGATTCCCATTTCCAATGGTAGACGAATTATCTGATGAACTTCATGGCTCTACCTACTTTTCCAAACTTGATTTAAGAAGTAGTTATTTTCAAATACGAGTAAACCCATTCGATATACACAAAATGATGTTCCGCACACGAAGGACACTACGGGTTTTTGGTTAGGTCGTTCGGTCTCAGTAACGCACCTTCCACCTTTCAGGCCACTATGAATGATAATTTCCGTCCTCACTTTCGAAATTCATTTTAGTGTTCTTGGACGATATTTTGATCTATATCAACAATTGGATGTTTTTTTTTTTTTTTTTTTTTTTTGAATAAAAGGGTACTTATATTACAAACAGTACAAGATACAAAGATAAGATAGAGCTGGATACAAAATACAACTACAACCAAAACGAATACTATACACGACTACAACAACTCCAGCTCTATCGACAAACACAGCAAGTCTAAATAAAAATATATATGAAACCACTTGCCAGACTACACAAAAACACATTAAAACAAGAGCTAAGCCACAAGCAGAAACCACCAAAACTTGTAGCAGCAGAACCAAGAATTCCTCCAAGCTGGAATAACAGCCCATAATCCCAGTTTCCAAAACCCATAAGCAAAAGAAACCACCATTAAAGACACACTCCAAAACAGATAAAACACCACAAAAACCTGCAACTATCCATACCAGAATATCCAGACAATCAAAGAAAAAAAGAGCTATTTTTTGGATATCCCTCCCTTCTTTACACCCCCGAGATTTCCATTTTCCTCTCTAGTCCCTAGAAATAACTATAAGGACCCGCATTTTACGTATCGGAGGACTGTAAAATATTTTATTTAATTCTCCAGGGATCGAATCATTCTCATATTTTGATATGTTATTCATGGGGATGTGAGACATGTCCATAATTTTTTTTCAATCTTGTTTGTAACCATTTTGCCTCTGCTATTTTTTTAGGGCATAACTTTTGAATGTGATCAAATCAGGAGCTGGGATCGATTTCATTAGATTAGAAATGGTGTTTCCAAATTTATAGAGTGATCACATTAAATATTTGGCTAAGCGGTTTGGAAGGAATCACTGTTTTAGTGTTGCAAGTTTTCTGGACAGGCTAATTAATCATTGGTGGGTTGATTAGTGAGGTCCATTACGGCTAGGTAAAATAGATGGGTAGGGGTAAAGAGAATTGTTTAGTTTTTTCATTTCTCATTTGGCTGAGTGTCTGTAATTCTCCGGCTCAACCAAATACCTCTCCACTTCATTTCAATTCATAGATTTGCAAATTAGGATTGAAGATCAACATCGAGGAAGGGTAGATCGCGTCAACTGAGTTGATTCAGAAGTCTTTCTTCGTGTTCTTCTCTGTCCAGATTAGAGATTCATTTATTTGAAGCTATTTTGTGAATTTGGTGAGTAATAGGCATCTCTTACATGAATTCAATCGAGTATATGAGTTTGTTTGAAAGCAAAAATGTGTGATCTTCTAAAAAGAAGAGAGAGAGCGCGCGCGCGCGCACACACACACACACACACATATATATATATATATATATATATAAACAAATACCAAACAATAACTGTCAACATTCCTGACAGGTAACTAGATATATATAGACTAATCAGACTATGATCATAAATCTACGATATAGATGGATGAGCTCCAGCATGGCCACCGCCCATCATACTTCAAAATCGAGTTCCGGCAAGGCCACCACCCGATTTGAAGTATATCTACTCCTAAATAATACAAAGGTCACACCACAATATATAAAAGAGCAATACATCATAATATAATAAAGCAAAACTCTACATCTAGTATCCAATAACCTCCTCACCCAGAACTGATCTCCAATAAGCTCCTCATCGAAAAACAAACCCTACCTGTATCCTGAAATAAGACTAAACAGACCATAAACTAACAACACACATATATAAATGAATATATATATATATATATATATATATATACACACACACACACACATAAATATATGTGTGAGAAGAATGACAACATAGAAAAAAGAGCTAATTATAATATACACAATTTCGTATATCAATAACAAATACAGATTCTATTACAACAAAAATGCTTTGTGATTCTAATAAACAACTTCAAATTATTTTTTGACATAACTGACCGGTTTTTATATTGATTCGTAATGCTTATTATTATAACAAGCAATAATTATAATAGTTACAAGAGTGTGGTGGATTGGCAGACTACTATTTCGGTTTTAAAAGTGGACCGTCCACTGCCTACAACATTTGTTGTGGGTCATCTACAAAATCTATCGTAGATTACAGTACAGGAGCTTGCTAATTTACAAGACTACTAAAGAACTTCAAATTATTTCTAACCTTAATAAGGAATCTGTCAAACATAGGATCCCCAAACATTTCATAATAAGGAATTGCTATCCATTCTAAATAAAAAGAAGCAATCTTGGTAATTAATTTATCTCCGGTATCAGAATCAGAATGAAACATTTTCTGATTTCTATCAAACCAAATAAACCAGCTAATTATGGTTACTAATGTGTAATGTCCCGTATTTTTCATGGTATAATAATTAATTAATTTAATTATTTATATAGTGATTTAGAGAACTAAATGGCCGTTTAATTAAATTATATTGAATATTTAATTAATATAATAATTAAATAATATATTTAATTTTTGAAAAAATCAGAAATAGTGAATTGATAATATAATGTGAACTGGACAATTCAAAATATTTAATTCATCTTAGAATTGAATTAAGATGACGAATATATTATTTGAACGACAATTTGAACGTATAATTATATTATAATTAAAATCGAGCTCCAAATGGCGCGGCAGTTCGCAATTTGGCGATTCGAACTTCAACTGAAAATACAGAATTCGTTTTAAGTCGGATTTCTATGAAACAAGAAACGTTCGGAGCTGGTGAAGTATATTTTTCTAGTGGAAGAGAAAAATCTGGATTACATTGTGTATATTTTGATTTATGTCCAAATCAAATTTTAGAAAAGACGCTATGAAATTCCTTTATAATTTATAATGATATATAAAAGGAATTTCAATATAAATTTGAATATCGATTCAACTGGGATTTGAATATCGAGTTGTAAATCCTAGTGGAGCTTTATGATATTCCACTGTGAATATATACGATAATATTATTATTTTTATTATTAAATTTAATTATTTTTAAATATATTTATATTTAAAAAGGGTTTATTTAAAGCTTTAAAAATAGCCAATTTTGCAAACGACCTTCGTTTTCGACGAAATTAATTTTTTTGGATCCGCAATATTAAATTATTGCTAGATTTCAATTTTCGTGATTTTTGGGGTCACTGTGTGGCCGTACGGATTTTTAATGTGAAGAACAGTCAGTATTTCGACGGTTAAAAATACGCTGTGTGAGCATACGAAGTCGGAATTCGACGAAACCAGTTTCGTTGGGTCCGTAATGTCGAACTGAAGGTGCATGTACAGTTTCGTAATTTTTGGGTATCGTATGTGATCACAGGAATTTTAGAGGACGAATACAAACAACGATTGCTTATAATAAAATAAAATATTCAATAAAAATATATATAAATGCACTAGAAATACCCACTCTTACTGCCTAACCGTAAAACTATTTACTCAGCCAAACAAATTTCATGCCGCCACTTCAACGAGAATTTTTCTTCGTTGAAAATTCTTAAAAATCAAAACATAATTCTATAAATCAATATACTTATAGATTTGAGATCGTTGCAAGGTGAGCTTCGCGGTGAGATAAGTTTTACAGTACTCGTTCTCGGTTTTGGGTGCTCCAAAAATCACGGCGTGAGCTAGGGTCGAGCACCCTTGGAAATGGAAGCATGGATTCAAGTTTTAATGGTTGTTTTTGAGTTCGTGATGTCGATTAGCACCTGCACGAGATGTTGTGTGGGTTTCGGTGGTGAAAAAGTTCGATGTCTGTGGTTGGATTTCAGCTGAAACCTGGAGACGCGGAATACCAAGATGAGCTCGAGTTGATTGCTTTTGATATGGGGTTGGAGAGATTTTTGTGTGGAGTGTTTTGGTGATTTCAGTGTGAATTGTTTTGAAGTGTGGGAGGAACGGTTTGGAGGTGAAGATCGAAAATGGCGTGGGAAGTTGAGGAGCAGGTCACGACAAACTGTGGTGAGGGAGAAAGCACGATACGGGTTTGGTATTGGGCTGATCGGCCGAAGTGAATAAAGGGGTGAGGGCCATGTAATTTAATTCAAAGTTTTCAATTTATTTAAAATAAATGTATGCAAACTTCGAACTTGAATAACTCGTTCATATATTTTCGGAATTCAGCGAAACAAGATCCGTTAGGATCGTATGGACGGACACTACCTAATGGAACTAACTGGGAATGGATTGGAGCTCGTTTGAATTTATGGCGAAATAAATTGTTTAATTCAAATCAAACAACAATTTATCGTTCTTTAACGATGAACTGCCAATGTGAGTAAAACTCACCAACTCTGAAAAGTTATATTTTCATAACATATTTTTAGAACTGATAATTATCTATTGATTGTTGTGTGTTAACGTTTGGTTGAATTGCTTATGTATTGGTTGAAATTATAGATAACGATATATATATATATATATATATATATAAATCGTTAATCAAATATTGATTCTGTTTAACAGAATATTTCATACACTACAACAAAAAACACTTTTCGCAACAGGCGATGTCTGTTGCAGTAGACCTATTGCAACATGTCTGCGCCTGTTGGTATAGCCGAAGTTGCTAAAAGTCCGCAACATTTTCGGCCTGTTGCAATAAGATGTTGCGGTATACTTTTTTGCAACAGGCTTTTGCTGTTGCAACAGACCATTTTGCAACAGTATATGCCCGTTGCAATAGATTCATAAATCTATATATAAAAAAATACAGCTTATAGATATTACATATTAAACGTATTTATTTTAGTAATAGTGTATATCACAAAATGAAATAAACAAATAAAAAATTTATTTTAACAAAGTTTTAATAGTACAAACAATTACAATAAAAGTTTCTACAATTTTCATACACCATTCATGTATAACAATTTCTTCTCTCACACAACACATTTTTTCCGAATAGAGTATTTTCTACTCATATTTCTACTCTATCATACATATACTATAACAAAAGAATAAACTTAGGCCATTGAGGGTCTTCTTTAAGCTGCTGCTTGTGCGTAAAAATGTGCACCTTTTGCGTATCTTAATACTTCTTCTTCGGGGTATCCTTCAAGACGGTAGAACAAGCTCACGGGACAGTTTTCAAAGCAACTCCTTATTAGGTAAATGAACTGAAAAAGTAATATTCAGCAAATGGCCAGAAGCTAGATCATGCGTGAAGAAGTTTTCAACCTGTCGAAGGAGCAATGGCTTTATAAGCTCATGACATATCAGTAGTAAATACATGTGATTTATTTTATTTTTTAGAACAAAAGGGTACTTATATAACAAAGAAAGGAAGTTACAAAGAGTTGTTTGGGCTAGAAAACAAATTACAACATCTAACAAACAAATACTACACATCAACAAGACATTTCCAGCCCAAACTAAAGACACAGAAAACCCAAACTGAAAACACAGAACACAGTACACACCAAACGCAAAACAAACCAACTAAACACTAGAACAAACACCTGAAAAATACTTCCCAAAGCAGCTAACACTTGAAAAGGATTAACAGCAGTTACCTCAAAATCCAAAAGCAAGAAAGAGCGGCTCTCCATCAAGCAAACTCCAGACATTCCCCTTTCCAAGAACAAACAAACATGATCTCCTAATCAACTCTAGAAACATCAGAAAAACCACAAAGACAACTAAATCTTCAAATCAGCTAGCCGCATCAAAATCAAAATAAACTGCAATACCACCGAAGCCCAAGAAGAGATATAAATCTTCATGCACTAGGAAGCATCATGCAGCAAAAAGAGCAACAGAAAAACACCAAGACAAAGATGAACAAGAAAATTGCGCCACCAAATACAGGAAATCCACTTCCACATAACTAAACGCATGTCACAACTACCAACAGACTTCCAGGCTAACACTTATAAAAATAATATGCAAAAGACTATTTATTTATTGGCATAGTTAAATGGAAAAAACCTCATGTACCCAAAATGGCTATATGCCTATACAAAGTGTGTTTTGGTACAAGATGAAGTTGTGAAGCTAGTGCAGCTTGAAAAATGTACTGAAAGAGTGATATAATAGATTTGTTTAGCATCTGAAACGATCACCAAATTAGGAACTGCAAATGTTGTTATTGGTGTATAGCGGATAAAAGACATACTCAGAAAAATCTTTTTATTTTCAATTCAGTTTCAAGTGAGGACAATTTAATTACCTTTCGAAGCGTATCTTCCTTAGATGGTTGTTCTTCACATTGCAGAGCAATCAAATATAATCGAAGCTTCTTTGATGCTTCCATAAAATCTCTCGCATGTCTTTCTACATCCGACTGCCAATAAAAAGAGAAATAAACGAAGTTTTGATCACTAGATTGCTAGCCATACTGCAGATTTAATTCCAGTGTTGCATCTCGATGGAAATTGGATTCGGGACAAAACTTTGTTTCGTGCTTTAAAGGCGTATATGGATCAAATCCACTCAAATTCAAAAAATATTGGATCGAAACCCATCCAATTTGAAAGAATCAATCTAATTCGGAAAGGGAATGGTTCGGATTCAAATTATGGAAATTTAATAATAGCCGATTAGTCAGGCTTTCGTCTGGTTTTCTTCTTGATTTCCAGTCATCAATCTACCCAAATAAAGACAAGGTTAACTAGTTGAAGCTCTTGAGAGAAGCAAAATTAGGGTTTCATGTGGGGATGAGACTTCGGCTATGAACTAGATTTAGAACGAGATGGGAAAAGAGCAAGCGAAGCAGGCATGAAATTATTATTTTGGATCCCGCCTTACATTTTCGAGAGCCCGCCTTTACATTTTCGAGAGCCCGCCTATTTTGTTTTAACCCCACCTTACAAATATTGCCTTTTGCAGCGACAAAGGCCAACCATTTATTGATCCCATTTATTGATCACTTTTGCAACAGACCATTTTTTGATCACTTTTGCAACAGACTCGTGTCCTAATATTGTATACTTTTGAATTTTTGCAAGGAAAAAAGATTGACTTTTATTGATCAATAACCATTAAAAATAATATTAGAAATATAAAAATTAAATAATAATGATAACTAGAAGCTCCTAATTGATTCATAAAAATACCTCTATCAAATTCAAATTATAAATTAATCCATACAAGAAATTATTATTAATTATAAATTACTCCCTAATAGTAATATTAATCAATTGTCATATTTTATTTATTTATTATGAATATATTAATTTTTTAATTATTAAATATTTAAACATGTTCTTATTTCAAATTAATTTTTAGTTATTATCCATTAGTTTTATTATTAATTTATTACTATTGAATAATATTTATTTATTTTATTAATTTTAAAATGTTAATTATTATTATTTGTTAATTATTAATTATTGTTATTTAATTACTAGTTATAAATATAACTTTATAATACCTAAATTTTATTATTAATTAATAACTATTAAATATTAATCTTAATTATTATATAATTACTAGTACTTAATCATTTAATGGTAACTATTTAAAATTAATTATTAAAAGTTAATCATTAAAATATTATAACTATTTTTAATAGTATGTTTTTCGCAACTGGCTTTTCCAGTTGTAAAAAAATACACTTATTGCAAGTGGCGAAAACAGTTGCTAAAGATATTTATTCGCAACTGACTAGGAAGCGCAGTTGCAAATAATATATTTGTTGCAACTTTTCTGAAAGCACAGTTGCTAAAAGTATGCTTTTGCAACAGGAAGGTAAGCGCAGTTGCTAAAAATATGCTTTTCGCAACAGGATGAAAATGTCTGTTGCTAAATCTCATCTATTGCAACTGCTACAATAGGTCTGTTGCGAAATGTCATTTACTGCAACTGTCATGTGTCGCCTGTTGCAAATAACTACTTGTAGTAGCGTATTTTTCTTGTAGTGATATTGAAATGCAATCGATGTTAATTATATTGTTTAACATCTGTGATGCAGGGAAATAGGTTGTAGGGATCCAGCTGGATTCCTCAATATTTATAATACTGTTCTGTTCATATATTGTAATATATGATGTGATATGTAATCTGTTGTTAATTATGTGTGTTTGAATTATATCGATCATTGTTATTAGGTATTTTAAATACCGTGAGAAATACTGGGATGTAGAAAAGGGGATTTTCAAAGTGTATTTTGAAAATAAATTATTTATATAAAATCAAAAGGGTTTTGAAAAGGAAAATATTATGGAAAATAAATATGATATTATAAAAGGAAATATTTATTTGTTAAATAAATAGAATAGAAAAGAAATATTTGTAAACCATTTACAAATAGAATTGAAAGGGGAATATTTGTAAACCATTTACAAATAGAATTGAAAGGGAAATATTGGTAAAACATTAACAAATATAATTTGAAAGAAAAATATTTATTTAGAAAATAAATAGATTATAAAAGGAATTTATTGAGAAAATAAATAGAATTATAAAAGGAATTTATTGGGAAAATAAATAGAAATATAAAAGGGATTTATGGGAAAATGAAAAGAATGTTATATAAGGAAATATTTGGCAAATGAATAGAATTTTACATCAGGAAAGTTTAGACCCGTGCTTCGCACACGGGTATAACATGATGTGGATTTAAAGTAAAGAGTTTAAATAGAATCTGTTCTAACTGATAGATTGAGAAGATTAATTTATAAGTAGTATTTTATAAATTAAATAAAATATATATCATTGGATAAATAGAATATATAAGTCAGGACTTATATAGAGAAGTAAGAATCGATTTCAACATCGATATTCGAAACTGAATATGGAAGTAGAGTTAATGAAAGGAGTTAATCAAAATGTGTTAATCAAATAGAGTTAGAGTTAATCGATTAAGTTAATTAAATTGAGAAGGAGTTAATCGATTAGAGTTAATGGAATTAAAATAAATCGATTAGAGTTAATCGAGTTAGAGTTAATTGAATAGAGTTAATCGAACAAGAGTTAGTCGAATATTAGTTATTCGAATAGAGTTAAAGGAGTTAATCGAATATAGTTTATTCGAAAGGGATTATCGAATGTAGTTTATTCGAAAGGGATTATCGAATATTAGTTATTCAAAAGGGTTATCGAATAGAGTTATTCGAAAGGAGTTATCGAATATTAGTTATTCGAAAGGAGTTATTGAATATAGTTTATTCGAAGAAAGGAGTTTAAATCGAATATAAGTTATTCGAATAAAGTTAAATCGGATATTAGTTATTCAAAAGGAGTTAAATCGAATATAAGTTATTCGAATAGAGTTATCGAATATTACTTATTCGAAGAGAGTAATCGAATATTGGCTATTCGAAGTAAGTTAATCAAATATTAGTTATTCGAAGTGAGTTAATCGAATATTAGTTATTCGAAGAGAGTTAATCGTCGAATTCGATTATATCGAATTCAGGAACGTACTTATACTTTCCGGTGTCTAAATCAAGATTTATTTATTTATAAATTAGGTGTTTATTTATTTATTCAAATTAAAGAATAAAAGTTATATTTGAAGTTAGATATTTCAAAAGTAGGGATTATAACGCTATCGTTATAACCAATGTTTTTATAAAAGAAGTGGATTCGTAAATAGAATTCATGAGGTTCGCTAGGAAGTTGTTAAAGGTCTAAAAAGATAAACTTTGTCTATTCCGAAGTTAAAACGTTGTTCAGTTAAGGCCTGAGAGGTAATTATACCCCAACTTGGTTGACTTCCTTCTTAACTAAGGAATGGTAAGGTTTGATAGTGAATGATGGTTAAGTGAATTTAGTTAATGAGCGTAATGGTTTGTGTTGGCATAGTGATGTTTATTTAAACATCAGTTTAAATCAATTGAAGGAGTTTTGGAAATGTTTTCCAAATAAGAATCAGAAATGTTTTATGATAATAGAAAATAAGAAATGAGAATAAATATGGAAACGTTTTCTAGTGATTAATAACGTATATTTTCTAAGTTTAGAAAATAAGGATTTACGAATATAGGAAAACGGGAAATAAGGAAACGAATAAATTAATGATAAATTAATTTAAAGGGATAAATGTTGAATGTTGATTGATCGATAAAATTTCCATTTGGAAATAATATCGTTGTTTGCACACGAGTTTTCTTTTGATAGTAAAATCACAGGCTATCAAAGTTTTGACCATTTTTCCGTCGTCAATACGGAGAGACCGGTTGGGTTATTATCCGAGAACCACTACGTGCGGGCGTTAGTGTTTTGAGTCAAATAGATCGAATACAAATTGAAGATGGAGTTATGCAAGGGCTATCCTGTTTACAGAATAGTGCCTTCAGTTTGTCCAGTCCCAGGACAACCTGTATGGAATAATGTTTGACAGAGTATGTCTCGTAGATCACATGAGTTGATCGTTTCAAACGTATTTACGTTGGTGGTGGAGGAATTCGTTTCTCTTAGCTTATACCCGTGGCATTTTTGGGAAAATCAATTTGTGGTTTGACGGGTATGACAATGTGGCATTCAAAGTAAATGAATGAGTAATTTATTGAAAGATACGTTATGACCTCCAGCCTCATCAACTGGGAAATGACAGAAATCGGGCAGGTAGCATGGCTAAGTGGTTCGCAACCAAGTAGGGTATATTGTCACCATCTAGAGAATATTCATATTTGTTACTTCTTTCAATTCTGTATCTCCCGGGAATGGTTATGTTGGTTTACCAACTGTAAGGTGACAATATATTCGATACACTCAAGCGAAATGAGTGGTCGGTCATGTGTTGCCGAGTTGCAAGATGTTCTTGTTGAACTCTAGTGTATTGCTTCTAGAGTACACTGAGCGGAAGGTGGATCCATACCTTGTCATAGTTGGAATCCATTCCCCAAATAAGATTCCGCGGTTTTGATTGTATATTATATATGTAGAACGTTAGATGCAAGCGTTTCTACTAGATTGATATTACTTGTGTTAGACATTATTATAATATCAGAATAATATTGTTTTACTAATGATTTGGGTTATCATAAGGTAAAAACCATCCGTGTTTATGTGTGGATCGATCTTATGAATATCCTTTGTTTCAAAAGGATTTTGAAAGTTAAATCAAATAATTTGAGTTTACTCACACCAGTCCATGTTGCTTAACTGGTACGTCTGATAGGGGGTTCTCGCTTCGCGGTTTGGTGTCGAATGGGAGGCTTTACCCCTACAGGTCCTGCAATATAGCGGGTTGGTCGAGTCAAGAGGCTGGCCGTAAAGCATGGAGTTGGGGTACCAATGTAAGCCACGGGGTGACGGTAACCCTCTGCCTTGGAGGATGAGAGGATGGTTGAAAAGCCAACTCAACTTTTTTCAGAGACGTTACAGTTGGTATCAGAGCTTAAGGTTAAGTAATTACCTTGGCTCTGTGGCGTGACTCAGTGGAGATGGGGTTAGTAATGCCCTAGATTGAGTTGAGTGTATATATACAAGTGAATGTATTTGTATTAAATATAAAAATTGTTTTATATTGTGTAGATTTATTGGTTGAGTTGTTTATGGGTTCTGGTCGATCAGTTTGATCCACTGTATCGGTAGGGGTTTATAAACACTCGAATACAATGAACCGACATGGTATGTTTTGAAAAAGGGTAAATGAAATAATTTTACCCAAATTATATTTTTGATATAAAGGATTTATATTGAAATGATTATAATATATTGGATATATTGGTTGTTATTATATTCGAGTAAGATTATAAAAAAAAGTTAAATGGTTATGTAAATAACCAATCAAAATTCAGATAAGTGTAATGAATTGAATATATGTAATGACCCGGACTTTTTACATAGCACTAACACAGATAATGATTGATCGTAAGATCGTATTTTCAAATACGATTTAAAAATCCAGAATTTAAAACTTGGTAACTTGGGTATAACACCATTCACTTATGTATGAAGCACATCGTTTACCAAAACATATTCTTACACATCCTGTATGATAGCATGGATTCAATAGCGCTTGTTCAAAATTCATTTTTACACATGTATAAAGAACAACACTTTTATATAGCATGTATTTATGATGCCATTTTTTTCTTTACATGTTAGTACATTTTTAAAGATTTAAGAATTTGAATTTTTGTAAACTTTTGGTTTAAAAACATTTAATACTAGAATTAAAAATGCCAAACCTTTTTGTTGTTCAAAAGCAAGTTCAAAAGCAAGGTTTAAAGCAAGCTTAAGCTTACGTATACGTAGACAAAACATGTCTAGACTAAAATTTGCTTTTTCTCTTTTGTATATGTGGTATTTTAAATAGTTTAAATTCATATTTTTAAATATATGTTAAATAACATTTTTGCATAGCAATTGTAAAAATGCCATGACTTTGCAAACACTTGTTCATGTTTTTCAGAAAGCTTTAAAACATTTTTTTTAGCAAGCTCCTTACTTTTAAACATGCCTAAACACCTTGCCTAAAACATGATTTAGGCACCTCTTTATGTTCTCATACAAATGCAAGGGAATATTTGAATTTTTGTATGCATTAAAATTGAAAACATGTATTGTCTCATCTCTTTCAAAATTCATGATCTCATAGATGTGATAGCATATAAAATCTCATGAAAATCATTTGAATTTGCATATGCATGGAAAAAGAGAACATGAATTGTCAAAATCTATTTCACTTCATGATCTCATCTATGAAGCACATACATGATGGATCATGCTAAGAAAGTAAGGTCTTTAGGAAGATTTATAGGCACATGATATAATCATTTTGGAATCAAAGCATTTTTAGTTTTGCATTCTTTCTCTTTCCTTTCAATTGATTTTCTGAAAATATCTTTCTTGTTTATTTTTCCAAAGCCTTGGCAAATTTGTCAATAAACACATACATAAAAAGATTACCAAATCATGTATTGATAGCATCAACCTTACCAACACTAGTTAAGCACATAAGAACTGATTTCTTTGAAGATTTTCCATGCCAAAAGCCACATGGCCGTAAGCATAAGGGTGCAGGAATTTCCAGATTTTTAATACCTTGAAGGCCAAGGTATAGTAATTTAATGGTTTATGTTAAATCAATATTTTTCATGAGAGAAATGTGAGCTAGAGAACATGTGAAACCTGAGCCTACATGGTACAAAGGAGGTTACCATATTTAGCAAAGTCCAAGGAGAGATTTAGCATATGATATGGGGTACATAGAACATTAAGTGTGATGGTTCATGGTCCACCAATGGGGAGAGTTTTAGTACAATGTTAGGGTATTTTCAGGTAGTATCTAGGCTGAGATATGCCATGTGAAATGAGGAGGGAATATAAGGATTTTAAAAGAGAAAATCAGTTTTAAATTTGGTTTTCATTTGTCAAAAGAAAAAGCTGATTTGCTGTTTTCAAATCAAGCATTTAATGCACCAATATTTTAACCATTTCCCACCCTATATAAGGACTTACACATGCACACATTTCACTCACACAAACACACAGCAATTCAAAGCATTTCCAGCAAGAGAAAGCAAGGGTTCATAGCATTTTAATGTGGGTAAACTTGATTTAAAATTTCTGTTTAAATCTTCCTGCAGTTTTGAGGTTTTGAACTATGAATTAAACTTAGGTTCTTTTACATTCTTGTTCAATGTTGTGTGGTTTGTGTGTGACTTTCTTGCTGACATGAAGGAAACATCATTTGTTGTTAGTGGATACTTTAAGGATCATATGCTAGAAAGGTGAAATGACTGGTTTTGTTTCACCAGTGTCTATATTTTTGGATAGACCTCAACAAATCCAATTGGACAGAGCATATATAGCAGGGATTCATAAAATAGGATATTAGACTATATTTTAAATTTGTTATATGGTCACAAAAGTGTTCAATTGAAATAAAGCTGGACAAGAAAACCCCACTGTTACTAGCAACAGGAAGAATACAACCACTCACTGTTTACTCGAAAAGTCAAACATCATTATACGGTGATCTAGGCATATAATTGTAATTGTTATCTAAAATTATGAATTTTAAAAGTAAAATTAGGATTTTTTAGTGTTGTGTATGAAGAGGATTTTTGAGATGCTCAGAATTGGGAATCAAGGCGATTTCCGATCATCCAGGCGTTTAGGGACTGGGCGGTTGAAGGTGGAGCTTCGTATAGGGCCTAGGATCATAGGAAAAATGTCATTAGATTTTTCCATAACATAATTCAAATGATTTAATTGGATTTGGGGTTTTTCTGTGGTTCGATGAAGGAACTTTGGGGGCGTCGTGAGGGGTCCACACTTGATCGAGTGGCCCCATGTAACACCCCACGTCCATTAATGCCACTCACAAAGGGAATGCATTAACTTCCATGGAGGTTTTAAGTGAATATAGAACAGTAAAATTACAACAAGACAGATATAAAATAGTACTTGGAAATTCAAAAACTTTATTTCATTGTAGCAGAAGTCAAAACATGTTTGATTACATCATAACACCATATTCAATGTCAAGTACAATATCTATCTTGATAAAACAAGTACATAATCCCATTACATGAATAGCCATTAAAAAGAAAGATAACAAGCTGGACTTTACTTCAGCAGTCCAAGCTTTCCAGAAGATAAGCGATCCAACTAGACTCCACTAGAACTTGGCCCAACCTGCGGACCTGAAGGGAGAAAAAGGATGGAAAAGAGGGGGTCAGACATAAAGTCTGGTGAATATGATAATTCTACAATACTATTACCAAAATAACTGGACTAAGGCATAAGCTGGAAAACAAGAAAATGTCTATGAAGAGCAGATTAAGGACATAGACAATTGCTAAAGGCAACGTTATAGGCGCTCCTAAATACTAAAGGATAAACACTATACTGCACCACACCAGTCACCCTAAAGATTCATCCCACTTAGCTTCACTTAGAAACTTTCCCAATGGCTTTACGTACCCCTAGCTGACTACATAGGTGCCGCCTGCCCCTATCTCCACTAGGTGTACCCTACTTCCCATTATTCTATCGGCTCCCTAACTCGTAGATACCCGTGCTGGCCCCACAGTGGGGTGTATCACTCCCCTAAAGTGGCAACCTGATACAACGGACATGCACGGCTTATACCTACACGATGCAACAACGTCTTATCTACCAGCCCGGGTCCACACACGCTTATGAAACCCGTTGGACTTGCGTTGCCACCGCTCCCTGTTTTGGCCTCTTATAGTCAAACCCAGTATGCGTGTCCCGTCCTCGACTTGGGTCGAGCCCACAAAGATATGTTTTGGGATACTGGTTGAAATGGGCCCCCACTATTTACCACAAGCATTCCACCTAAGCTTGTACCCATTAGTCCATCCCACTTAACCCACTTAGTCATGTTCATTTACATGTGTGTTTGGTTAAGTCTAATCGTATTTCAAATGCCTCTAAAGGCAACCACCAGATTCCTCATGCCACCCAAGGCACCTACTTAACCCCCATGTCCCACCTTACATGATTATCTGGTTAAGTATTTCTTAGTTCATTAAGGCCATAACCTCATAAAGACCTCTCACATTAGACTGGCATTTATGGCAGCTGGATTTGTCGGGCGGGTCCGGGCAGTCTTACACCATAAAAGAGTCTAACCTCGTGTCTTTACAACTGTTATGCTTTAGTTTGGGCCTAGGACCTCTCACATTGGGCCGACATTTGTGACTACTGGATTTGCCGGGCGGGTCCGGGCAGGTTTACATTACAAACGGGTCCAACCTCGTGTCCTAAGCATTGATTATTAATAATAATCCACTTTCCCCCAATTTTAATAATTCCCTACTTGAATTATTAATTACTTCCAATTTTTAACAATGTCCATAATTGACTCAATTATGGACATCCATTCATGGTATGCAAAATCTTACAAAATTGCACCCAATTTATTAATTCCTAATATTACCCCTACCCCACGTTTGATCGTTTATTTGCAAAATATATGTTAGACTCGAATAGCCTAACTCATAGCATAAAAGAGATTATCATAATAACAACATGTATATGTGACCAAATGAATCATAATAAGGGGTGAAACTTGCATATGTCCAACTTGCATAGATTATACATGTCATGGATCTAAAGGTGTCAACTTGTTCAAAATTCACCTAATATGATCTCAATCAATTTTCATAAACTTACATATGAACATGTGTGAATCAACATCATCTAATTTTTTAACAACATGGTTTTATATGGGTACACCTAACTCAATAGGAAAATTCCCATAATCAAGTTTTATTTAATTATAGTTTCAAGTTTATGGGTACACCTAACCTAATAGGCAAATTCCCATAAAAAAGATCCATTCAAAAAAAAAAACATAACTTTAAGCATGATCCAACAACATCATGATTTTTCAACATAATATAGCATGATTTATAACATGGCATAGTATGATAGTATAACATAGCTTGACATGATTCTCAACATAGCATGACATAGCATAAGAGAATTTACAACATAGCATGACATAGCATATATAATTTACATCATACGACAACATAATAACATAATAAGAGATCCACAATATATAGAATTTACAATTACAAATCACATCACTTTCTTGTGATCCATTCATAACTGAGTCAAATTAGTTTGTAATAGTCTTGTGAGAATCATCATACTCACCAACAAAAGAAAAGAATTAGAGAAAGAGAGATCTTTTGATTTGATTTGTGTAGATTTAGTTGTAGATGATTAGGCTTCCTCTTCTTAGTTTGTGACGGCTATGCTGAACTCCATGGCAGCAGCATGACGGTAGCTTCTCTAATTTTACAAGTGATTTAGGTCTAGGGTCTACCCACTTATTTATAGATTTTAGAATTCATTTAGGCCATTAGATTTAACCTAGAAATAACCGCAGCCGTTCAGACAAGATGGGGTTTATGCTGAGTCAGAGGTGACTCAGCAATGAGTCAGAGGTGACTCAGCAAACACTCAGCAAATTAATAAACTTCTATTCATGTTTGAATTAACTGCCCATATATATATATATATATATATATATATATATATATATATATATATATATTCTACAATGTACACTTAGATACATCCCCCCTTTTACACACTCATTATTGTTTTTATATACATATTAGATACATCCCCTCTCTTACACACTTATTAATATTTTTATATTCATATTAGATACATCCCCTCTCTTACATACTTATTAATATTTTTATATTCATAATAGATACATCCCCTCTCTTACATACTTATTAATATTTTTATATTCATATTAGATACATCCCCTCTTCTACACACTTATTATTATTTTAGCAACTTTAGTGTTAATAGAAAATTCGGGGTGTTACATTCTCCCCTCCTTTTAGGATTTCGTCCCCGAAATCTTCAAGTCTGGAAGAATGTATATCCTACCATCCAAACGTCCATCTACTCATCCATCATACACAGGCATCTATTGTCCTTACAGACTTCTAATGCTTTCATGTTTAAATGCACAGTGTGTGTATATGTCCGTATCTAATGCAAAATCAGGCGGTCCACTGATTCAGTTGACCTCCTTAATGCAACTATGATCGTGCCATGCATCCATTATGTATGCAAAAGATTCTTAATGCTACATAATACTTCTATATGCGTGCACAACCATCATCTGAATGCAGCATCCACATGATAATACAACCATCGTTCATCCATTTTACTAAATACATCCATATATATGCAATATGCATTATGTAGTGACTGAGCCGATCTAGTGCCTAAAGTGTGTGTATATATGCATCCACGAGCAACCACTAGCAAACACTTGCATCCATTTTGCATCCATCATACATAACATGTCTCAAACACATGTTTCAACCATAGGATTATCCTAACTAAAGGTCAAAGATACTAATGAGAGGACATACTAAAGATAAGATAAGATAAGCTAAGCGATAAAGGAGAAATTAAAAGACATACCCTCAAAAAGAAAAGGGTACAACGAAAGCATCTTCTCTTCTGTCTCCCAAGTTGCGTTGCTCTCATCATCTCCCCATTGCACTTTAACCAGTCTGACCTCTCGATTCCTCAACTTTTTGATCTCCGACCCAAGAATGCATGTAGGAGCTCGTCTAATTGTTGCATCACGCTCTATTTCCACCTCTTTAAGCAAGCTCGGCTCTACCACCTCCGCGGTCTTGTGCAAACACTTCCTCAAATGTGATACATGGAATACGTCGTGTACTCCACTAAGTTTCTCAGGCAACTCCACCCTATATGCCATCTTCCCAATCCTGTCTTTTACAGGAAACGGCCCTACAAACCTTGGTGCTAATTTCCCCACGGACCCAAAGCGAACAACATTCTGTAACGGAGATACTTTGATAAAAACCATGTCCCCAATGTCAAACTCAAGATCTGTCCTCCTCTTATCAGCATACGATTTTTGCCTATCTTGTGCTGCTTTCATCCTCCTTCGAATCAACTCAATCTTCTCCGAGGTTTCCCTAACCATATCGGGCCCAAGTAGGATTTTATCGGTAGATTCCCACCAACATGTAGGCGAACGGCAAGGCCTTCCATAAAGAGCTTCGAAAGGTGCCATGCCAATACTAGACTGAAAGCTATTGTTATATGCGAATTCTACTAACGGAAGGTGCTCTTCCCATGTACCCCCAAAGTCTAGGATACAAAGCCTTAAAAGATCCTCTAGAATGCGATTCACCCTCTCGGTCTGGCCGTCTGTCTGAGGATGATATGCGGTGCTCAAACATAGCTGAGTCCCTACCGCCTCTTGTAAACTCTTCCAAAATTCGCTAGTAAAGATGGGGTCACGGTCGCTTACTATACTAGAAGGAATACCGTGCAAACGAACTATCTCCTTAATGTATACAGAAGCCAACCACGGAGCAGTCCTCTTACTTTTCACGGGAATAAAATGGGCGCTTTTAGTAAGTCTATCTACTATAACCCAAATCCCCGTGTTACCCTTCCTTGATCTTGGTAATCCATCCACAAAATCCATTGAGATGCTTTCCCATTTCCATAGTGGAACTTCTAATGGGTGAAGCAACCCACCGGGTTTCTTTTGTTCTGCTTTAACTCGTTGGCACACCAAGCATCTAGCGACGTACTCGGCCACATCCTTTTTCATACCGGCCCAAAAGAAAACCCGCTTCATATCTTTGTACATCTTATCCCCGCCGGGATGAATGGTCATTTTTGAGCGATGAGCATCATCAAGAATGGCCTTCCTTAAGTCTTCGTCTTGCGGTACACAAAGTCTATTATCCCTTCGTAACCAACCCTTATCGTCTAGGGTATACCTACGAAGATGGCTTGACGACTCCCCCCCTTTGAGCTTTTCTACTATCTCAACCAACCGTGGGTCGTCTCGTTATGCCTCACCAACCCGTCCTAGAAGTGTAGGTCTAACCTCCAAGGATGCTAACAGACCGGGTACTAAGTCAACGGAGGGTCTAAAGTCAAACATAGAGATGAATTCTAAGCTTTGTCGTTCAACAAACAACGGACTCAAGGACAACCTTTTCCTACTTAAGGCGTCTGCCACCACGTTACCCTTGCCCGGGGTATATGCTATTTCAAAATCGTAGGAGGCTAAGAATTCCATCCACCGTTGCTGCCTTAAATTCAAATCCTTCTGAGAGAATAAGTATTTTAATGATTTGTGGTCAGTGAACAGTTCAAATTTCTCACCAAGAAGATAGTGACGCCAAGACTTAAGCGCGAAAACAATTGCGGCTAGCTCTAAGTCATGCGTGGGGTAATTCTTTTCATGAACCCTCAACTGCCTTCCACCATAGGCTATTACTCTTCCCTCTTGCATGAGGACCGCGCCAAGTCCCATCCCAC
This sequence comes from Allium sativum, assembly GCA_030737875.1. Lineage (NCBI taxonomy): Eukaryota > Viridiplantae > Streptophyta > Magnoliopsida > Asparagales > Amaryllidaceae > Allium > Allium sativum. Next base: position 352,404,032 of record CM060926.1, read on the forward strand.
AAGCATCAGTATAGATGGTAAACGGTTTATTCCCGTCTGGCAGCACTAAGACTGGGGCTGAAGTTAAGGCTCTCTTTAAACGTTGGAACGCATCATCGCAATCTTTGTCCCACGTAAAAACCAGGTTCTTCTTCGTTAACCGTGTTAATGGAGCTGATATTTTTGCGAAGTCTTTGATAAACTTCCTATAATAGCCAGCCAACCCCAAGAAACTTCTTACTTCGGTTGCATTTTTAGGGACCTTCCAATCTTGGATGGCCACCACCTTTGCGGGATCCACTGCTATCCCTTCTTTGGAAACCACGTGCCCTAAGAACCGTAATTCCTTCCTCCAGAAGTGACACTTAGAAAATTTTGCCTTAAGGTTATGCGCTCGAAGGGTTTCCAACACTTCCCTAAGATGTAGGGAGTGCTCTTCTTTATTCTTAGAAAAGACTAAGATGTCATCCACAAAGACTACCATGAATTTGTTAAGGTATTCCCTAAACACCCTACTCATTAAATCAACAAAATATGCAGGGGCGTTTGTCAAACCAAAGGGCATCACTAGCCATTCATAGAATCCGTCAGGAGTCCTAAAAGCAGTCTTATCTATACTATCCTCAGCCACTCTCAGTTGATGAAAGCCAATGGCTAAGTCCAACTGCGAAAACACTGAGGCGCCAACTAACTGATCAAAGAGATCGTCAATCCTCGGCAGTGGGTGTCGGTTCTTTTTAGTAAGCTTGTTTAGTTCTCTATAGTCCATACAAAGTCTAAGAGACCCATCCGCCTTTGTGGCAAAAACTACTGGAGCACCCCACTTCGATATACTACGTCTTATGAACCCCTTCTCAAGCAACTCCTTTACTTGCTTATTGAGTTCCCTCCTTTCACGAGGAGCCATGTGGCGCACTGGCAAAGATACGGGTTTAGCATTATCCACAAGATAAATTCGAAAGTCTATCTCCCGCTTTGGAGGTAAGCCCTTCACCTCCTCAAACACATCCGGATATTCCCGGACCACTTCTACCGATCGCAGGTTCTCTACAGACGCGTCAAGCGATTCAAGATAACTTAGCATAACGGAATTTATGGGATTACAAAAGATGTCGAGAGCATTACCAAGGCGAGTCACAAGCCTAACTACTCTCCTTTCACAATCAAGAATGGCCCTATTTCTAGACAACCAATCCATTCCTAAAATTAGCCCATAGCCCGTGAAGCCCAATACATAAGCATCACATCTAAATTCAACGCTAAGTATAGAGATTTTCAAATCCAAACATATCATGGTCAAATGAGCCGAACCCCCAATTGGATTTGAAACGACCAAGGGATCCTCTACTAAACTGGTGTTCAAGTGCAGTGATTCAACTAATGATGCAGAGATAAACGAATGAGATGCGCCAGAATCGAATAAGGTATGGACAGGATGATCAAACAGAAAAACTAAGCTTTCAACAGAAATTGTTCTACCTCTTTCTTGCAGCGGTGGGGCCGCAATAGCCTGAACTTGCCCCCTTGCCTGCCCTGGTGCCATAAGAGCCTGCACCTGTCCTCCCGAGGTAGACCCTGCCCTCTGCCCCTTCTTTGGACAGTCCTTCACTAAATGTCCCGCATCTCCACAATGAAAACAACCAGTCTTCTTTTTCTTTCTACAATCTTTGCTGAGATGGCCAGGCGTCCCACAATTGAAGCATTTCTTCTTCCCTTTGCCATTATTGTTTTTACCACCCTTCTTATTTTGCTGTTGGGGTTTCTTCTGATCCCCTTTCTTTTCAACTGCCTTATCCTCATGCATAAGTGCCATTTCTACTATCTTTTCAAAGGTGGCTCCCATAGGGATGTGGGTCATAGCCAACCCTTGCAACGGTTCATTCAAGCCTCTAACGAACCTCAAAGCTTTCTTCTCTGGCGTGTTCACCAACTCCAAGCCAAACCTTGCTAACTGATTAAATTTATTGACATATTCCTTTACTGATGAGCTCCCTTGCTTTAGTGCCAGGAATTTTTCCATATTTAAGTTCTCCTCTGCCCTTGAAAGAAACTTTGCCTCAAACCTTCGTCTGAAATCCGCCCATGAATCAACTGGACGTTCCCCGTTAGTGACCTCCCACCAAAACGAGGCCTCTTCCTTCATTAACCAAGCAGCTAAACGGACTTTCCTCCCATCTTCCACTTCAAAGATATCCAACAATTCCTCAGTCTCCTTAAGCCAATCTCTGGCCTCCACAAACGTCTCAGTCCCTTGAAAAGTTTTTCCTCCCATAGCCTTGAATTCCTTGCACGTCTTTGCAAAAGTGTCAACACGAGGAGGAGGAGGAGGAATGGGTGCAACTAGGGGTGGAGGAGTATCCGCTGGGCCTGCAGTGGTGGCCCTAGCCTCCAAGTATCTCCTAAACCACCCTGGAATCGTCACACCTTCTGGGAGATTAAGATCTTCAGCCATGCTGAAACGAAAAAGGAAAGATTCAAAATGGAGAATTCGAAAGATAAAGATAAGGATATGGCTATTTGGGATTATGTTTTTCATAAAAACTCTCTTTAAATAACATGTTTTTTTTTTGAAAGCACTTCTTCCAAAAATACTTTAAAAAAAAACATTTTTCTAAAAAAAAAAATTTATCTGTTCTGGTAACCTTATGCTCTGATACCACGTGTAACACCCCACGTCCATTAATGTCACTCACAAAGGGAATGCATTAACTTCCATGGAGGTTTTAAGTGAATATAGAACAGTAAAATTACAACAAGACAGATATAAAATAGTACTTGGAAATTCAAAAACTTTATTTCATTGTAGCAGAAGTCAAAACATGTTTGATTACATCATAACACCATATTCAATGTCAAGTACAATATCTATCTTGATAAAACAAGTACATAATCGCATTACATGAATAGCCATTAAAAAGAAAGATAACAAGCTGGACTTTACTTCAGCAGTCCAAGCTTTCCAGAAGATAAGCGATCCAACTAGACTCCACTAGAACTTGGCCCAACCTGCGGACCTGAAGGGAGAAAAAGGATGGAAAAGAGGGGGTCAGACATAAAGTCTGGTGAATATGATAATTCTACAATACTATTACCAAAATAACTGGACTAAGGCATAAGCTGGAAAACAAGAAAATGTCTATGAAGAGCAGATTAAGGACATAGACAATTCCTAAAGGCAACGTTATAGGCGCTCCTAAATACTAAAGGATAAACACTATACTGCACCACACCAGTCACCCTAAAGATTCATCCCACTTAGCTTCACTTAGAAACTTTCCCAATGGCTTTACGTACCCCTAGCTGACTACATAGGTGCCGCCTGCCCCTATCTCCACTAGGTGTACCCTACTTCCCATTATTCGATCGGCTCCCTAACTCGTAGATACCCGTGCTGGCCCCACAGTGGGGTGTATCACTCCCCTAAAGTGGCAACCTGATACAACGGACATGCACGGCTTATACCTACACGATGCAACAACGTCTTATCTACCAGCCCGGGTCCACACACGCATATGAAACCCGTTGGACTTGCGTTGCCACCGCTCCCTGTTTTGGCCTCTTATAATCAAACCCAGTATGCGTGTCCCGTCCTCGACTTGGGTCGAGCCCACAAAGATACGTTTTGGGATACTGGTTGAAATGGGCCCCCACTATTTACCACAAGCATTCCACCTAAGCTTGTACCCATTAGTCCATCCCACTTAACCCACTTAGTCATGTTCATTTACATGTGTGTTTGGTTAAGTCTAATCGTATTTCAAATGCCTCTAAAGGCAACCACCAGATTCCTCATGCCACCCAAGGCACCTACTTAACCCCCATGTCCCACCTTACATGATTATCTGGTTAAGTATTTCTTAGTTCATTAAATCCATAACCTCATAAAGACCTCTCACATTAGACTGACATTTATGGCAGCTGGATTTGCCGGGCGGGTCCGGGCAGTCTTACACCATAAAAGAGTCTAACCTCGTGTCTTTACAACTGTTATGCTTTAGTTTGGGCCTAGGACCTCTCACATTGGGCCGACATTTGTGACTACTGGATTTGCCGGGCGGGTCCGGGCAGGTTTACATCACAAACGGGTCCAACCTCGTGTCCTAAGCATTGATTATTAATAATAATCCACTTTCCCCCAATTTTAATAATTCCCTACTTGAATTATTAATTACTTCCAATTTTTAACAATGTCCATAATTGACTCAATTATGGACATCCATTCATGGTATGCAAAATCTTACAAAATTGCACCCAATTTATTAATTCCTAATATTACCCCTACCCCACGTTTGAACGTTTATTCGCAAAATATATGTTAGACTCGAATAGCCTAACTCATAGCATAAAAGAGATTATCATAATAACAACATGTATATGTGACCAAATGAATCATAATAAGGGGTGAAACTTGCATATGTCCAACTTGCATAGATTATACATGTCATGGATCTAAAGGTGTCAACTTGTTCAAAATTCACCTAATATGATCTCAATCAATTTTCATAAACTTACATATGAACATGTGTGAATCAACATCATCTAATTTTTTAACAACATGGTTTTATATGGGTACACCTAACTCAATAGGCAAATTCCCATAATCAAGTTTTATTTAATTATAGTTTCAAGTTTATGGGTACACCTAACCTAATAGGCAAATTCCCATAAACAAGATCCATTCAAAAAAAAAAACATAACTTTAAGCATGATCCAACAACATCATGATTTTTCAACATAATATAGCATGATTTATAACATGGCATAGTATGATAGTATAACATAGCTTGACATGATTCTCAACATAGCATGACATAGCATAAGAGAATTTACAACATAGCATGACATAGCATATATAATTTACATCATACGACAACATAATAACATAATAAGAGATCCACAATATATAGAATTTACAATTACAAATCACATCACTTTCTTGTGATCCATTCATAACTGAGTCAAATTAGTTTGTAATAGTCTTGTGAGAATCATCATACTCACCAACAAAAGAAAAGAATTAGAGAAAGAGAGATCTTTTGATTTGATTTGTGTAGATTTAGTTGTAGATGATTAGGCTTCCTCTTCTTAGTTTGTGACGGCTATGCTGAACTCCATGGCAGCAGCATGACGGTAGCTTCTCTAATTTTACAAGTGATTTAGGTCTAGGGTCTACCCACTTATTTATAGATTTTAGAATTCATTTAGGCCATTAGATTTAACCTAGAAATAACCGCAGCCGTTCAGACAAGATGGGGTTTATCTTGTTGACTCAGCAATGAGTCAGAGGTGACTCAGCAAACACTCAGCAAATTAATAAACTTCTATTCATGTTTGCATTAACTGCCCATATATATATATATATATATATATATATATATTCTACAATGTACACATTAGATACATCCCCCCCTTTTACACACTTATTATTGTTTTTATATACATATTAGATACATCCCCTCTCTTACACACTTATTAATATTTTTATATTCATATTAGATACATCCCCTCTCTTACATACTTATTAATATTTTTATATTCATAATAGATACATCCCCTCTCTTACATACTTATTAATATTTTTATATTCATATTAGATACATCCCCTCTCTTACATACTTATTAATATTTTTATATTCATATTAGATACATCCCCTCTTCTACACACTTATTATTATTTTAGCAACTTTAGTGTTAATAGAAAATTCGGGGTGTTACACCCCATATCTCGGGTGGAGCTTCGCCTGAGGACGGGGAGTTGGTCGAAGGTGGTGGCAGGGCGTCAGGTGGCCAGACGTGATTGTGGGGGTGACATTTTTGGAGTCACCTGCTGCATGCTTTTACAGTTTTAATGGTGGAGGAATGTTTTTGAGGAGGAGGACCTCTGGGGCTCCGAAGGTTGGTCGATGACGACCTGAGGTGGCGGAGTGACGTGACTAGGGAGGTGCGACAGCTTCCAGGTGGCCAGATGGGTTGTGCACGTGCACAACTGTGCACTTAAAGGAGAAGAGGAAGATGGTGATCGGCCAAGGTGAGACACCGGGTTTTTCGGGTGAACAATCGAGTTTTCATAGGGGTGGTATTTGGCAAAGTGGTACTACCACTTGGGGCTGGCATTGACGGGATCATGGGGTTTTGAGGTGATCTGGTGGTGAAACACTAGGGTCTGCTAATGAGGTACTTTGGCAAAGAAGTCAGCAAGTTGGTACTTTGTCAAAATCATGCGAGCTGGGGTGATTTGGCAAGGGGGTGCATGGGGTTTTTGAAGTGTTATTTTATAAAAGTGGCACTTTGCCAATTTTCAGCTTTAAACCAATGATTTTGAATTTATTTCTAATTTAAATTTGTTTTTAAATTAAATAAATAGGTAAAATAAATATTTAAATAAAATAGGATTTTTAATAAGAAAGGGAAGGAAGTGAATCAGGGTTTTAAAATATAGTTTTCGTCAAGAATTTAAATGGAGAAGTTATACTCTAAATTAAATTATAAATTTTATTTATAATTATAATTAGAAATAGTTTTCTAGTGAAATATGCAAACTGTAAAGTCAACAAAAAGAGAGTCGATCAAGCGGGAAGATCAGACGTGTTTTGACAGTCAGCACTGAAGCTGTTATTTTAGTTAAATTATAAATTTATTTTATAATTTAAATTTGAGTTTATTTTCTAATGGGATATTTAAAATTTGAAATAAACAGGGTAAAAATAAACTGTATGCAAACATACGTTAAACTTGTCAGTTTTATACTGTAATCGAAACTACCTATTACAAGCAACCAGTCATGTACAGTTCTGTATCTTATAAAATAAGAACTGTAAAACATATTTAAATCATGTTTAGACTGATAAATAGAAAGGGGACTTTATCAGTATAGAAAAGAGAATAAGTAAATCGAGAATGAAGGATCAAAGGGAAAATTTGATGATAAAATTACCAAGTGTAAAGGTTGTAAAATAAATGATTAAATCATTTATAAAGGATCAGATTAAGCATTAATGATGAGTAATATTTTTCTAAAGGAAAAATAAAGTAAATATTCATTTTAAAAGTGACGAACAAAACAAAAAGAAAAACCGTGTGCGACGCACACACTAAATTTGGTCGTTTTGGAAAGGTGATCAAAATCACCAGTTATAGGCCAGATAATCATATGCGGTTTAGTTCGATTGTAACTGTATATGCAGATTAGATTATAATCTAGTTAGATTTAAAATTTAAAAAGAAAAATGTTCGTTAATCGTTTCAAAGAGGCCGAAATAAAATATTTCACTTTGATTTGATTATACGCCGCGCGTCAGGGATTGTTGAATCAAAGACGACGATATACAAGGCCTATTTTTGAATAGTGCCTTCGGTTTGTCCAGTTCCAGGACAACTTGTATGGACGAATGTCTGACAAAGTATACCTAACAGATCGCATAAGTTGGTCTTTTCAAAACTTTGTCTGGTGGCGGAGGAATTCGTTTCTCTTAGCTTTATACCCGTAGTTTTGGCCAGATCAATTTGTGATTTGACAGGTTTGACGATGTGGCATTCAAAGTAAATAAAGGTGTGCTGTTTCAAACGATAAGTTTTGGCATCAAGCCTCACATCCAGGAAATGACAAAAATCGGGCAAGCAGCATGGCTATGTGGGTCGCTCCCATTAGGGTGTAGCATCACCTATCTAGAGAAATTCCTTTTGTTTCTTAATCTATCAATTCTACCCATTCGGGAATGGTTGTCGTACACAACCATTGGTGATATACATTTGATACACTCAAGAGAAATGAGTGGTCGGTCATGTGTGGGCCGGGTTGCAAGACGTTCTTGTTGAACCCATGTGTATTTGCCTCTAAAGATACATCATCGGAAGGTGGTCCCATACCTTGTCATAGTTGGAAATCCAATTTCCCTAAGCGCCAAGCGGATTTTATTTGTATACTATATCGAAGAATGTGAGATGCAACCATTCTTCTAAATTCTAAATTATTTGTTGAAACACCTAGATACTATGATAATATCTGGTTTAAAATATGCAAAGTGTTATGATCCCATAAGGTAAAAACCCGTTCTGTATTTACGGTGTGGTCTTATGAGATATTTTTATTTCTTTAATCTGTTTTAAAACTGTTTACTCATACTAGTCCCCTGACTGACCCAGAGTTTATTTTTCTGCGTTTTCCCTTAAACTCTTGGGTATTCATAACACTTGTTATGAATAGGCAAGTGAACCAGGATCGGATAAACTTATGAAGCTGGATGGAGATTTCTGTGTGCTGTTCTACTTATCACATCTACTGTATAATTATAAGTCTGCAAAGTCATCAATGATATGTATAAATTAATGATGTACTATGAATGGCTTGTATCATTAGACCTATGATGTTCTAATGTAATATATTCTGCTGTGTAATATTATAAAGTATTATCGTTTATGAAAAATTTCGCTGTGAGATTCTGATGTTTCTATGATTTTACCTTCTATCTATTCTTCTTCTTATTAATGGCACGACTTCCGATGTGTTCGAAAGTTGGGTCGTTACAATATATGAGAATTTTAAAATCCTAGGAGATTTTAAATTGTTTTACAAGCTGTGTAAATGGTATTTTGAAATGGATTCCAAAATGGAAGTGTTTAAATATGGTTTCGAAAGTGATATAGTATTGAACTCACTTCAATAGCTGGAAATAGATTCCGATGATGATCATGATATCATCGGTGTTCATTTTCGAGTGGTAAGTGACGGATTACTACCAAAGATTTTATGTTGAATTGTTTTGAGGAAAACGAGTTGTTTTGAATCCTAAAAACGATAGTTTGATTTTTAAGAAAAACAAAGCTGTTTAAAACTCCCAGGAAGATATTGTTCGAATTTAAAACAAATTTAAATAGAAATTTTGTGAAACCGAGCTGGAATTGAACTAAAATCAATTAAGTGGTAAATTAAAATTGGATTCGATTAGAGTGATATCGAATACAATTGTATTGGAAGATAGGAATTTGGTTTGGAAATAAGCAAATAGTTGTGTTGAACATATATTGATTGAAAATTGATTCGAATGATATTGGTATATGCTGAATTGGCAGCAGATGGAAATGAGATAATGATATGCCCGACAAAAAGGTACAAGGTTATATTTGTATTGGATATCAGATTTATGAGCCGAATTGGCAAGCCGCTTGGCTATTTGATTTTCTTTTGGGTTGGAGAAGTCCCAGAGAGGCAAGTTGGAGTTTGAGCAATTGACCAGTACGAAGGAAGTGCTGGCGAAATTTTTTGAAAAGTTAAGGTGTTAGAAAATTTTCAGGATTTTTAAAAATTTTCGTTGGTAAGAAATGAATTAATATTTTAATTGAATCTAATTGGTTCACTTGAAACTGAAAAAAAGAAGTAAACAAATAAATTTTAACCAGTTAGTAGGGTTATTTTCTACCTTAGCAATTTCGAGGACGAAATTATTTTAAGGGGGGAAGAATGTAATGTCCCGTATTTTTCACGGTATAATAATTAATTAATTTAATTATTTATATAGTGATTTAGAGAATTAAATGGCCGTTGAATTAAATTATATTGATTATTTAATTAATATAATAATTAAATAATATGTTTAATTTCTGAAATAATCAGAAATAGTGAATTGACAATATAATGTGAACTGGACAATTCAAAGTATTTAATTCAGTTTAGAATTGAATTAGGATGACGAATATAGTATTTGAACAACGGTTTGAACGTATAATTGTATTATAATTAAAATCGAGCTCCAAATGGCGCGGCAGTTCGCTATTTGGCGATTCGAACTTCAACTGAAAATACAGAATTTGTTTTAAATCGGATTTTTGTGAAACAAGAAATGTTCGAAGCTGGTGAAGTATATTTTTCAAGTGGAAGAGAAAAATCGAGATTTCATTGTGTAGATTTAGACTTATGTCCAAATCAAATTTTAGAAAAGTCGATATGGAATTCCTTTATAATTTATAACGATATATAAAAGGAATTTCAATATAAATTTGAATATCGATTCAACTGGGATTTAAATATCAAGTTGTAAATCCCAATGGAGCTGTATGATATTCCACTGCGAATATATACGATAATATTTATTTTTTTAATATTGAATTTAAGTATTTTTAAATATATTTTATTTAAAAAGGGTTTATTTAGAGCTTTAAAAATAGCCAGTTTTGCAAATGACCTCCGTTTCCGATGAAACCAATTTTGTTGGATCCGCAATATTAAATTATTGCTAGATTTCAATTTTCGTGATTTTTGGGGTCACTGTGTGGCCGTACGGATTTTTAATATGAAAAACAGTCAGTATTTCGACGGTTAAAAATACGCTGTGTAAGCATACGAAGTCGGAATTTGACGAAACAAGTTTCATTAGGTCCGTAATGTCGAACTGAAGGTGCATGTCCAGTTTCGTGATTTTTGGGTATCGTATGTGATCACAAAAATTTTAGAGGACGAATACAAACAACGATTGCTTATAATAAAATAAAATATTCAATAAAAAAATATAAATGCACTACAAATACCCACTCTTTCTGCCTAACCCTAAAACTATTTCTTCTGCCAAACAAATTTCACACTACCACTTCAAGGAGAATTTTTCTTCTTTGAAAATTCTTAAAAATCAAAACATAATTCTATAAATCAATATACTTATAGATTTGAGATCGTTGCAAGGTGAGCTTCGCGGTGAGATAAGTTTTACAGTACCCGATCTCGGTTCTGGGTGCTCCAAAAATCACGGCGTGAGCTAGGGTTGAGCACCCTTGGAAATGGAAGCATGGATTCAAGTTTTAACGGCTGTTTTTGAGTTCGTGATGTCGAATAGCACCTGCGCGAGATGTTGTGTGGGTTTCGGTGGTGAAAAAGTTCCATGTCTGTGGTTGGATTTCCGCTGAAACCTGGAGATGCGGAATACCAAGATGAGTTCGAGTTTAGTGCTTTTGATATCGGGTTGGAGAGATTTTTGTGTGGAGTGTTTTGGTGATTTCAGTGTGAATTGTTTTGAAGTGTGGGAGGAACGGTTTGGAGGTGAAGATCGAAAATGACGTGGGAAGTTGAGGAGCAGGTCATGGCAAATTGTGGTGAGGGAGAAAGCACGATACGGGTTCGGTGTTGGGCTGATGGGCCGATGTGAATAAAGGGGTGAGGGCCATCTAATTTAATTCTAAGTTTTCAATTTATTTAAAATAAATGTATATAAACATCGAACTTGAATAACTCGTTCATATGTTTTCGGAATTCAGCGAAAAAAAATCCATCAGGATCGTATGGATGGACACTACCCAATGGAACTAACCAGGAATTGATTGAGCTCGTTTGAATTTATGGCAAAATAAATTGTTTGATTCAAATCAAGTAACAATTTATCGTTCTTTAACGATGAACTGCCAATGTGAGTAAAACTCACCAACTATAAACAGTTATATTTTCAAAACATATTTTTAGAACTGATAATTATCTGTTGATTGTTGTGTGTTAACATTTGACTGAATTGCTTATGTATTGGTTGAAATTATGGACAACGATATATATATATATAAACCGTTAATAAAATATTGATTCTGTTTAACAAAATATTTCATATTGAAATAAAATCGATGTTAATTATATTGTTTAACATCTGTGATGCGGGGAAATAGGTTGGAGGGATCCAACTGGATTCCTCAATATTTATAATACTGTTCTGTTCATATATTGTAATATATGATGTGATATATAATCTGTTATTGATTATGTGTGTTTGAATGATATCGATCATTGTTATTTGGTATTTTAAATACCATGAGAAATACTGGGATGTAGGAAAGGGGATTTTCAAAGTGTATTTTGAAAATAAATTATTTATATAAAATCAAAAGGGTTTTGAAAAGGAAAATATTATGGAAAATAAATATGATATTATAAAAGGAAATATTTATTTGTTAAATAAATAGAATAGAAAAAAAATATTTGTAAACCATTTACAAATAGAATTGAAAGGGGGATATTTGTAAACCATTTACAAATAGAATTGAAAGGGAAATATTGGTAAAACATTAACAAATAGAATTTGAAAGAAAAATATTTATTTAGAAAATAAATAGATTATAAAAGGAATTAATTGAGAAAGTAAATAGAGTTATAAAAGGAATTTATTGGGAAAATAAATAGAAATATAAAAGGGATTTATGGGAAAATGAAAAGAATCTTATATAAGGAAATATTTGGCAAATGAATAGAATTTTACATCAGGATAGTATAGACCCGTGCTTCGCACACGGGTATAACATGATATGGATTTAAAGTAAAGAGTTTAAATAGAATCTGTTCTAACCGATAGATTGAGAAGATTAATTTATAAATAATATTTTATAAATTAAATAAAATATTTATCATTGGATAAATAGAATATATAAGTCCGGACTTATATAGAGAAGTAAGAATCGATATCAACATCGATATTTGAAACTGAATATGGAAGTAGAGTTAATGAAAGGAGTTAATCAAATAGAGTTATAGTTAATCGATTAAGTTAATTAAATCGAGAAGGAGTTAATCGATTAGAGTTAATCGAATTAAAATAAATCAATTAGAGTTAATCGAGTTAGAGTTAACTGAATAGAGTTAATCGAACAAGAGTTAGTCGAATATAGTTATTCGAATAGAGTTAAAGGAGTTAATCGAATATATTTTATTCAAAAGGGATTATCGAATGTAGTTTATTTGAAAGGGATTCTCGAATATTAGTTATTTGAAATGGTTATCGAATAGAGTTATTCGAAAGGAGTTATCGAATATTAGTTATTCGAAAGGAGTTATTGAATACAGTTTATTCGAAGAAAGGAGTTAAATCGAATATAAGTTATTCAAATAAAGTTAAATCGAATATTAGTTATTCAAAAGGAGTTAAATCGAATATAAGTTATTCGAATAGAGTTATCGAATATTAGTTATTCGAAGAGAGTAATCGAATATTGGCTATTCAAAGTGAGTTAGTCGAATATTAGTTATTCAAAGTGAGTTAATCGAATATTAGTTATTCGAAGAGAGTTAATCGTCGAATTCGATTATATCGAATTCGGGAAAGTACTTACACTTTCCAGTGTCTAAATCAAGATTTATTTTTTTATAAATTAGGCATTTATTTATTTATTCAAATTAAAGAATAAAAGATTTATTTGAAGTTAGATATTTCGAAAGTAGGGATTATAACGCTATCGTTATAACTAATGTTTTTATAAAAGAAGTTGATTCGTAAATAGAATCCGTGAGGTTCGCAAGGAAGTTGTTAAAGGTTTAAAAAGATAAACTTTGTCTATTCCGGAGTTAAAATGTTGTCCAGTTAAGGTCTGAGAGGTAATTATACCCCAACTTGATTGACTTCCTTCTTAACTAAGAAATGGTAAGGTTTGATAGTGAATGTTGGTTAAGTGAATTTAGTTAATGAGCGTAATGGTTTGTGTTGGCATAGCGATGTTTATTTAAACAGCAGTTTAAATCAAATGAAGAAGTTTTGGAAATGTTTTCCAAATAAGAATGAGAAATGTTATCTGATAATAGAAAATAAGAAATGGGAATAAATATGGAAACGTTTTCCAGTGATTAATAACGTATATTTTCTAAGTTTAGAAAATAAAGATTTACGAATATTGGAAAACGGGAAATAAGGAAACGAATAAATTAATGATAAATTAATTTAAAGGGATAAATGTTGAATGTTGATTGATCGATAAAATTTCCTTTTGGAAATAATATCGTTGTTTGCACACGAGTTTTCTATTGATAGTTAAATCACATACTATCAAAGTTTTGACCATTTTTCTGTCGTCAATACGGAGAGACCGGTTTGGTTATTATCCAAGAACCACTCCGTGTGGGCGTTAGCATTTCGAATTAAATAGATCGAAGACAAATTGAATAGGAGTTATGCTAGGGCTATCCTGTTTACAGAATAGTGCCTTCGGTTTGTCCAGTCCCAGGACAACCTGTATGGAAGAATGTTTGACGAGTATATCTGGTGGATCGCATGAGTTGATCGTTTCAAACGTATTTACGTTGGTGGTGGAGGAATTCATTTTTCTTAGCTTATACCCGTGGTATTTTTGGGGAAATCAATTTGTGGTTTGACGGGTATGACGATGTGGCATTAAAGTAAATGAATGAGTACTCTGTTGAAAGATAAGTTATGACCTCCAGCCTCATCAACTGGGAAATGACAGAAATCGGGCAGGCAGCATGGCTAAGTGGTTCGCAACCAAGTAGGGTATATTGTCACCATCTAGAGAATATTCATATTTGTTACTTCTTTCAATTCTGTATCTCCCGGAATTGGTTATGCTGGTTTACCAACTATAAGGTGACAATATATTCGATACACTCAAGCGAAATGTAACGTCCCAGAAATTTCGTCCGCTAAAATAAGGAATTTATTAGAGATTTAATTATTTATAATCAATTTTTATATTCATAGTGGGGTTAGAAATTTAAAATCAAATATATTGTTTTGTGTATGGCTTGTCTTCAATATTTATTTCAGGACGGTTGATTGGGAATAAATTATTTATGATCGAATATTTGAATTGAATTGGTTGGACATTTAAATTCGATTTAAGAATTTAAAAATAGTAAATGTTATTGACATTAAATGAATTGGAAGTTGTATTTTTTTAATATATAGAAAATTTCACGATTACGGGTATATTTGTGGTTATTAAAAATATTTGAACGAACGGGGTTATTAGTAGACAAACCGAATAAAATCTGGAAATTGACAAACAATTTAAAATTTAAAATAACGTTGTATATAGACGAAGTCGGTTCACAACTAGAATAATTTTATTGGATTCAGAACGATCAGACGAAGTGGTAAGTATAATTTTTGTTGTGGATATTTCGTTGGCGATACGAATTTAGATCAGTTTTGTGTATTCATAGTAGAAATTAGTGTTTAATTTAAACAAATACAACCTACTCCAGTTAAACCTTTGCCGACCTATCATCTGAAACTCGCGCAGACGCCCTAACACTATATGACGGAACTTCATTCTTATCCCTATATCGCCTCTATAAAAATATCAACGCCTTTCCCATTCTCTTCAGCTTAAAACAATTGTTCCTTTTTCATTATAATGGCTGAAGCCAAAGCTCGCCATCCACCAAAATGTTTTTTTCCAAATCAATTAATTCCTAAATTTTATTGGCCTCCTGCCAAAATACCTTCCCTATGCAAATTAAAACCCCACCTTTCATTTTGGCTTTCTAATCAAATGTTGCCAAACCCTAATCGAAATCGTTGGCCCCAAACTCGAAGCCCATCCCGAGCAAGTGCTGCCACCGAGGATTGCACACCTCTTGTCCCTGTCCACCTGAAGCGCCGCCTCGCCTCCCTCAAAAGCCATCGAAGCTCCAAGTTCTAGAGCCGCGGATCTGAGACTATCGTCAAGTCGAGTTCATTGATTTCCTCCCTCAATTCGAAGCAAAAATCCAAACTTCCTGCTCTTCTTTCACCGTGTGAAGGTGAGTTTCCTTTGGAAATCATGAACGATTATTTTTAGTTCAAACAATTCGATTTCAATTTGAGCTAAAACTATAATAGTCAGTTTGGGGGTGTTGGCTGCCTTGGGTTGTTGATTTACCTGAATTGTTCATACTGTTTTAATGTCGCCTTCCTGTCCTACTTTACCTCATTGTTTTGCTGGCCGGTGGAATTGCTGACCAGTGAAAATGTTGGAGTGTATATGTCTTCCCACCTCGTCTCAAAATCCTGTGACTTGCTTTTCAGCTCACATTGTTTGCTTGAAATATGCCTCATTTTAAATATGGAAATGCACATGCATTCGATTCATATATATATATATATATATATATATATATAATAACTGGACTATTCCATTTGTCTCCTGTTTCAAAAATGTTGACTGAAAATTGAAGTTTCATATTTGTTAACTGGAAATGCAGATATTGTTAAAACTATTGTTCACTTGAGAAATATAAAAATCCATTATAAATCTGCATATAAATTATTTACCTGTTTGTGCATATACTTGTGTACATCAAACCTGTTAGTTACGTTAATCATTATTAATTCAAGTGTTGATCATTATCAGTTTATACCTGCATATACATTTGACCTATAGCTTATGTTAATCATTATTGACCTGTTTGCACATTATACTTTTTGGCACCACTTTAAGTTTGTGTCACTTATTGGATATGCACTATGGTGCCATGATAAAATTGCCACCTCTCACTGTCTTAAAGCCTGAAACAGATCTGACTTCTGATATTCCGGTTGTGGATATTGGCATTTGAACAATTTGTAACTATAAATAGCTACTGAATAAATTGTTTACATTTGATACACCATTGCTGAATATCAATAATCCACATTTATCGATGGCATAGCCGGCATGCTATCCATGCGCCTGGCTTGGTTTCAAATGTTACTTAATTGAAGTAACCCTTGGCTTCAAAATGCAACTGTATTTTTGATATTAGAATATATTTTTTCTGAATTTGAGCAGTTGCATATAACTATGGAACACCTCCTCATCTTTTTGTATAGCATGCTACGTTTAAAACTGTTTTTGTTATCTTTACATGACTTGAAAAAAAGGGTTTTGCGTCATTGTCTTGAGTCTTTGACCAATACTGGTTATTGCATTTGTACGGACGGATTTGGGCTCCTGTTTTACATGTTGTTTAAATAATAAATTTTGAATTAAAAATAATAATAGTATTTATAATAGAAGAAGGGGTCAAAGGTTATTCAAAAGATTATCAACGTTAGTAAATTTTGTTGTCTCTAGTCTATGAATACCGTTGGGTTTACAGTTCGGGTTAAAACATTTTGGGAATGATTTACCGAGACTAACCTTTTCAAAACATATCTCTTCAGCATGGTTTTGATGTGTGGTTACAGTGAAACTAAAATGTATTGATATTAAGCATTGTTTTTAATTCTAGGTTATACCCAGATCTAGTGGTATACGGTTACCATTATATATATATGAATGGTCTATTGGGAATGAAAGTTTTTAAGAAGAGAGAAGAAACTAAATAAATCTGAACTAAAGGCAAGAATATATTTTTGACATTTCCATTAAGACATTTCTGAGGACCACATTATCATTGTGTAATTGGTTTATTCATTCCCATGTATGTTGGCATCCCTTTTTATACAGATCCAATATTTTGGTTTATGCACACCAATTGCCGTATATCTACACAACATATTAATATTTCTTAGTTATTCATTTAGTGGACAAAGCAATACATTTTTCCTTACAACATCAACAGAAAGGAACTAGTTTTAATAGACTGTTTTAAAAGTCAGCGATGCCAATGATACATCAGGAAATCAGCATAACATATACCGTTGTCAAAGTATGTTTTCATGTGTATAACTAGAACATATATATATATATATATATATATATATATATATATACATATATATATGTTGCTTAATAACCATGTTGGAACTCTTATTTTGACTACACATATATTTGCTATGTGGGTTTTTGCATGTATGTGTCATACTATAAATCCTTATTTTTACCATGCTGAACTCTTTAATGTGACCATGAATATGCATTAGTTTTACTGGGTTCTATACATATGTCTTGCTTATAGGTATATATATTAGTTGCCATGGCAGTATGTGTATGCTTATGTATATTAGCATATATGCAAATACCTATACGTGTGTTAGCATACTACTACATATATGTATATGGGTGCTTGCACCATGAAGTTTCCAATATATATAACCTTAAACTAGTTGCCTGCATTAGTCATTATTGCTGTTAAGTTGTCATTTGGGCTTGGCCCATATATTATCATGTGTTGCACCTATATATACACCATGCACTCTGGGTGCAACAATATTTATTGTCCCGCAATTACGTACCCATCATAACTGGCCTTGAACTGATCACCGTAGCGATGTATTCGGCCTTGTTACTTGTCTCGATTTGTCTTTGTGTTGTTTTGTCACATTTGTAGAAATCCGTATTGTCCTTGATTTTGCATTCTGAGTTATAAACCTGGTCTAAACATTTGATTACCTGTTAGGTGCATCTTGGACTCACTCAAAAGTTGGTTTACCCATAAATGCGATAGCTTATTCTCTGCCTTATTGGACCTATGGGGTTCAAGCTGCCACTATATTCTTGATTATTCCTACTATCGAATATTATCTCTCCTATTGATTTGTCTGCTATTTCCTGATTTCTGGAACGCGGGGCAGTACACACGGGTACATGTACACGTGTGTACATGCAAGCTTCCAGGATTACTTAGATAGACACCGATATAGGGAATGCTCATATATTTTCCATATGATCCATTTGAAGTTAGAATTGACCGTTATATTTTAGTTTCTGTTGAAATTAATTTACTTGAACTATGATTAATCCTGACTCGAGTATTTTGTGTTTTTGGATGAAATGCTTGGGTCAGACCCTGAGCGTTACAGATTTAAAGATTTCCACTTAGGATCGAAGACTGGTGAAGTTGGGGATTTCAGAAGAGGCGCACTCTAAAGATTTTCAAAATGTAAATATTTTTCTTGTATCCTCATTGTTTATAAATTCCGATGTATAGGAAACTCGTGTATCAAAAAAATTTGGTTAATAAATAAAAGTTTTATTCCGCTGTTCAATCTTGTGTTATTTTTGGTTTTTTTTGTTGATTATGTTTTAAACTCTGTAAGCTAAATAACGATCCGTCGATTTGACTGTTTTAAGTTGGTTTAATTACCAATTTGCAGCGGTCAAAAAGGTAGGACATTACAGTTGGTATCGGAGCTTTGGTTTATTCAAAGTATATCTTATTGAGTTTAAAACGAATAGGATCGACACTAGGAAAAAGTGGATTTGAAAATAGAAGGTTTCAAAATAAAAATTAAAGGTAAATTATATTGGGAATATTAAATTATTTTGAAATTAGCGTTTTGAAATTAATACAGCGGAAATAAAAATTTATTTTGAAATTTAAAATTCGTCTCGGAATCCCCAGTCTTCGGATCTAGATTGCCAGAACTATTCTTCGATAAGTTTCCTCAGGATTGAAATTCGTATCCATCATCGAATGGTATCTAAGGAAGATAAATAGAAGAGAATCAACGAATTAACTTCGCCAATAATGTATTTTAGAAATAAAAGACGATTGAAATTTTTGTTACTGAGAATTCCGATAAGAATTTGAATAAAAGAAAGATTTGAAATCGTTCTAAGAAAATGAGACGATGAATTTTGTTTCAATATTCGGATATAAATTAATAAAAAAACCGAAAAGGTTATAATTAGAATTCGACGGTGTTAACTTGTATTACTAATTTATTTAAGTTAGTCAGAACTTGGCACGATAAATAACAATTGGTTTCGAACCAATAATGTGTAATCGAATTTATGGATCAATAAGTATAAACGTGTTGATTGATTAACAAGAAGTGAAATGTAAATGAGAGTTATAAGTGGAGTAAGATACGAATGAAGACAGGGATTTGTATCTATCAAAAATAATCTGATGTGACGAGTTTAGAGGATAATATTTACTTTTTAGGAGTATTGAAAGCAAAAATATTGCAAATGAAAATGGGGATAAAGGAAATGCAGTTGGCAAATACGGTGAGGTTATTTTGAAGTTCAGAGTATATGCCAAATGAGATTTTTCCGAATTTCGGAGTATATTATCAAATAAGAGATTATGCAGGAAAATATTATTTACTTTCCATTTTTAATCAAAATTTAATATATTATAAAATATTAATCAATTGTCTATGTATTCAGATTAAAGTATAATTTAAAGCTAAATATTCCAAAAAGTATGAATTATTGTTATAACCAACGATTTTAGAAAAAGAAATACATTTTTAACTTGAATTCAGAAGTTACAAGAATGAATAATTTGTTCGTTTCCGAAGCTATGAACTTGATCTATTTCGATGTTAATAATGTTGTTTTGTTAAGGACGTCTGAGAGATAAATATACCCAAACTCGACTGACTTCATTATGGACTAAGTAATGATTAATGTTCGATAGCAGGAGTGGTTAAATGAAGTAAGTAAATGGGCATCAGCAGTTAAGTAAAATAGCTGTGTTTTATTTAGTATCTATTTTAATCCCAATAATGAATCTAGAAATGTTTCCCGAGATGAATAAAATATATTTTCTATGGAAATAAAGGTGTGTGAATATTTGTGTAACAACCCGAAAATCTGGGTCAGTTTAAAATTTTTATTTTGGCAATTTTAGCGAATTTTGAATATTTAAAATAGATTATTTTAAGTAATAACTACGATAAATTTATTTTGAATATAATTCGAATGTATATATTATATACGCCGTCGTTAGAATATAAATAATTATATATAATTATAAATAGAATTGAAAATGGCGCGGTAGTTCGATAATTCGATTTCAAACTTCAATTGAATGTACCGGGTGCAAAATAAACCGGATTTTAGTGAAACCAAAAACAATAGGATCTATTTGATAATATCTTTCCAATGAATCCGAAAAATCAAACTTTCATAGCGGGAATCAAAAGATATGTCCAGTTGAAAATTCTGAATAGTCGCTATGGAATTCAGGCCCTTAAAAATGGAAATTTTGCAAACGACCTCGGATTTCGACGAAACCACTTTTGTTGGGTCCGCGATGTAAAGTTATTGCTAGGTTCCAATTTTCATAATTTTTCGAATCAATATGTGAGCGTGGCAAAGGAAAACGCGTTTGACCAGTTTCAGTTGATTTTAATCAACTGGAAAATGGCCATTTTTCCAACGGTCTCAGAATTCGACGAAATTAGTTTTTTTAGGAACGTATCATCAATACGAAGCTAGAAACCATTTTTCTGGAATATTCTGAATTAGTATGTGGCCCCGGTAATTTAAAATGTACATTCAAATTGAATATGTATAGATTTATATTTTAATTTTGATGGAAACCTATCATAACAGCCGAATCAGGTTGTGAAACATGTCCCATTGTGTTCGGAATGGGGGTAATTAGCTAGGGGCGACAGTCGTTGGGTTAGAAACGAAGTTCGAATGAAAAGTCAACTCTAGTTGAATTAAAATAAATAAATAATTAATTATAAAATAACACCCCTCCCAATACCTTCTCTTACCCCGTCAGTTTTAAGAAAAGAAAAAAAAACAAAGCAAAAAATCGTGTTGCCCTTTCTGATGCCCGCCGCCACCACGAGAAGCTCCTCCCACCGCCGCTTCACCCTCCTCACCGCCGACGACCATCTCCGGCCATTGCCCCCCCCCCCCCCAGCGACGCTCCACCCTCGTTTCTTCCCCCGTTCCTGAAACCGCTACCTCCCCCAATCCAAGAGAACCGTCACGCCCTAGCCAAATTGAGCCACCACCTAACTGCGCCCCCCCCCCTACGCCTGCCACCGATGACGCGACTATCCGACGACCTCCCTCCACATCCAACGCGCGGTAGCAGCCCCCTCTTCTCCTATTTTCAACTGTAAGGGTTTTTTTTCCTCTTCTCTATTTTTATTTATTTATTTAAATTCAGTTTTCTGATTTATACAGTATAATTTAAAAACGATTTTTTTTGGGAAAAATATACGATTTTAACTTTGAAAAGGTTCGATTTTTAACTTTGAAAGGGTATGATTTTTATTTGCACCATAGCATAATAAAAATATGATTTTTATAAAGTAGAGATAATAAAAATATAATTTTTAATAAAGTAGAAGATTAAAAATATAATTTTTATTATAGTAGAAGAGTAAAGATATAATTTTTATATAATATAGGAAAGTTGAAAATATAATTTTTAGCATATGTGAAGTATAAAAATATAATTTTTATCGTATGTAAAGGTAGAAAATGTAATTTTCATATTATATAGATAATAAAAATATAACCTTTTATATTGTAGAAATATAAAAATATAATTTTTATATAGGTAAGATAGTAAAAATATCACCTTTATATATGTAGTGAAATAAAAATTGAATCTTTATATGTGAAAAGGCGAAGTCTTTATATATATAGTAGCGGTGTGAAAATAGGATTTTTATATATTAAATAGCGAAGTAAAAAATTCGATTTTTATATATTGAATAGCGAAGTAAAAATTCGATTTTTATATATTGAATAGCTAAGTAAAAATTCGATTTTTATATATTGAATAGCGAAGTAAAAATTCGATTTTTATATATGTAGTGGCTACGGGCAACGAAAGTGAAGAAAGGCGAGAACGATGAAGAATTCTCTAAATGAAGAGTCGTGGAGTTAGGATAGCTATCGGTGAGAACTTCTCACCTTTCAAAATTTCTTTTTCTAGTTATATATATATACTAGGATGTAGACGGTGTTTAGTAGCACCCGACACCCGTCATCCACAGACCATGGATGGCTTGTTTGTTTGATTGATGTGTTGTAAAAATTGTTCGTGATGTTGATGTGAAATGGAAAATAAAATGTAGATGGTTGAAATAAATTAATTATCGTTAAAAATATAATCTTTAACGTGAATGCGAATAAATGAATATTTATAAACAAATCGGCCGATTTGTTTATATACACTGATTTGACTGATGGATTGGGATGATAAATTTCACACATCGCCCAACTGCACAAATAAAAATCTGTGTTTGTTGATTTGAAACCCCATACGGGTATTGGGATAAAATACGGTATACACTAATCCCAACAATTAGTTGTATGTCGATCGATTGATTGACAGGCTGTTATAAGCGTTAGATATCTATATTTGATGCTTATACGGTGTAGTGCACTTTGGATGATGGTTGATTATTTATGATTGCTATATACATGTGTTGTATGGAATCCATATAATTAACTTTGTATGGTAATTAATTGGGCCTCATTCCAATTTAGAAAATAAAGAATATTATAAAATAAAGGTTCATGTGTTGACCGTACTCATCCGTTGAGATTAGTCATGTGTTGAACGAAATATTTTAACAAAAAAATTTACATCTTTATCATATATAAAATTAGAAACTAATTGGAAAATAGATAAGATGAGTGGTCTCCTGGACATTGATCTGATGTTGGTTTCGGCCTCCGGGATTAATATTCAGGGAATCGTTCTCTTACTAGTTTACGGTTGGAGTCTGATTTGAAATCAAACGATAGATACCATAATTTTTATAAAATATATTAAATAACAAAAATAGTCACACGTGGACAATACTCATTCGTTGAGATTAGTCGTGTGTTGACAAAAATATAGTTTCACATATTGAATAGAATAAATATTCATTTGTTGAATAGAATAACAAATTTATTGAAATATATAAAGCCGTGTTGATTAGAGATGCGCTATTTTGACGCGAAGGATATTTATATCGATTATATTCGTTTTTATAATTGAATTGAATAGAAAACGAATTTGAATTGAATTGAATAGAAAACGAATTCGAATTGAATTGAATAGAAAACGAATTCGAATTGAATTGAATAGAAAACGAATTTGAATTGAATTGAATAGAAAACGAATTCGAATTGAATTGAATAGAAAACGAATTCGAATTGAATTGAATAGAAAACGAATTCGAATTGAATTGCATAGAAAACGAATTCGAATTGAATTGAATAGAAAACGAATTCGAATTGAATTGAATAGAAAACGAATTCGAATTGAATTGAATAGAAAACGAATTCGAATTGAATTGAATAGAAAACGAATTCGAATTGAATTGAATAGAAAACGAATTCGAATCGAATTGAATAGAAAACGAATTCGAATTGAATTGAATAGAAAACGAATTCGAATTTAATTGAATAGAAAACGAATTCGAATTGAATTGAATAGAAAACGAATTTGAATTTAATTGAATAGAAAACGAATTCGAATTGAATTGAATAGAAAAACGAATTTGAATTGAATTGAATAGAAATGAATACGAATTGAAATCAATTTAAAACGAATAATATGGAATATTCAATTTTGATCCGAAATTGAATAGGAAGTTGAATTTGTTTTGAAAACGAAATTAAAACGATTTATAAAAATTCGTTTTAAAAGGAAATCGACGAAATATATATTATATATATATATAATATAATGGCCTGAATAGAACGCGCCGCGGTATTTCATAAATTTCGACCATTGACTTCGAACGGACATTACGGGAGATCCGACCGTCGGATTCTCCTAAAACCGGAACTGCTGGGTTCGTATCGAAAAGAGATTTCTAACAAATATTAGAAATTTGAAATCTAACGGTTGGATTTGGAGATACGCCCAAATCAAATTTGGAAAAGGTCGCTGTAAGTGCAGTTCGATGGCCGTTGATGGAAATCAACTGTACGGGCCTTGATAAAATCATTAAAATAAGTAATAATTTATGTAAAATCATAAGAAATGATTTGGGAAAAATTGGGATGAAAAACTCCCTATTTGAAAAGATAAAGATAGATTTTTATCGAAATGAACTAGTTTTGAACTAAAATTAAAACCCATTTATTTTTGAATAAATAAATTGGAATTGAATTAGAACTGATTTATTTGGGTTTATCGTGAACTGTGTTTTAAATGACATTAGTTCTTTAACCCAGTAAAAGGAGTTTTAAGGAATCTGCAATTAGATTGAAATGTGAATTGATAATCTAAATTATCAAATTTGAAAAATAAGCGAGAATGGAGTATCACCAGTTTTGCTCCAAAGCGATAGTTAAATCTTTAATTAGATTTGAACGTGAAATGGTAATTAATTTTACCGATAACACCATAGTATTAGATATGGAGTATTACCAGTTTTGCTTCATGGGATGAATAGGTTGGGATTGGGAAATAAAATAAATAATTACTTCGGTGTGGTTCGCTAATCTCGACTAGTTTGGAAAACCATAATTTGGTTTGAAATGACATCCAAAGGAAGATTAAAGAATAAATTTTAAAGAATTTATCTTGGATAAAATTAATGGGAACCTTTCCCTAAGAATATGAAATTTAGAAACTAGTTGTAGGTTAGTTAAGAAGAATGGTTTCCTGGATATTGATCTGATGTTGGTTTCGGCCTTCGTGGTTAATATTTGGGGGATTGCTCTCTTACTGATTTACGGTTAGTGACTAATGAATTGGAATGAGGCGTATGTTGTGTTTGTGTAACATTTGTTTTTAATATACATGGGTTGTTCGGAAAGGCCGGGTTTACACCCATTCTGAATAACCGATTCGACGATAAGTCGAAGACGAAGACGGTGGTTGAAGACCGGAAGTCTTCACATCGTTTGGATAATTACTGATGATCCTGATTGGGCTGTACACCCAAGAGGATGGAAATAATTGGTGGTCGTCCAGACGTACTTGGAGATCGATGGATATGCGAGGAAAGTGCCTCCGGTTTCGTTCAGACCCAGAACGAACTTGTAAATGGATTGTGTGTCTGACATTGGATTTTATTCTGTGTTGATTGATTTCTGTTAAATATATATCTGTTTGGCAGCAGAGAATTTATTCTCTTGCTTAACGCCCTTCTCTGAGACATACGAGCTTAGAGGTTATATATCGATAGATATCAATCGCATGACATGAATTGCCTGTGTGGCACGCTGAGTTGCATAGATCAAGGCTTCTGTTGAAAAGCAAAGTCTTGTGGTTGATGATCAAAGCACGGCCTACGTGGCAGCTTTGTGTATAGCGTGGATTCACGAGCCTCACACCTCGGTATGAGTCAAAAACGGGATAAGGACTGCAGGGAGAGCACGACGTTTCTTTCTAGCTTTGGTGGTATCAGTGACTTACCAACCCTGACATTTATATACTTTTCACCTATGTGGTTGTTGGATGAGGCGCCTCGATTTTAGGTCTGTAAGGACCGGGAAACGTGTGTTCAGGAATTGCCAATCCTCAAAAGTAAGAGAGGACCGGCCCTGAAGCATCCAGGGGTTACCCAGAGTGTGTAGTCCCGGGACATTTGCTAGAGTGTCTCGAACCGGAGAGGAGCTTGCCCCTTTCCTCGACTCATGACGGAAATCCAATTTCCAATACGAGATGTTTCGGTTTTATTTGTAGAGCCTATTATGGCGACATAGTAGCATGGGATGCTATGCCGTCTATGATTGATATTTATGATTGAAATTGGTTTGACACTATACACTTATTATACTATCAAGTGATTTGCTTTTAAACGTACCAAGCATGTTTGGCTATTATAAGGGAAAACCTTATCCTCCGGTTTGCGTTGCATTGCATTGTGTGATGGGACCTGGGTCTTATAATAGCTTCATTTTTCGAAAAAGCATTGCGTTGTTTATTCTATGCACTGGTATTCTTGGGAGGAAACCCGTTCCGTGTTATACGGCGTGGTCCCTTGAATTACTCTCTTTTAAAAGTAAAGTTTTAATAACTGTTTTAGTTTTCACACCAGTCACATGACTGACCTGGAGTTTATTGTTTTAACCTAAACTCTGGGTGCCCCTATTTTCGACATGGGCAGCTAGTAGTTTTGGTTTTGCAGATTTATATTCACAGGATCCTGGTTTACAGCTGGAATGATA
This sequence comes from Allium sativum, assembly GCA_030737875.1. Classification (NCBI taxonomy): domain Eukaryota; kingdom Viridiplantae; phylum Streptophyta; class Magnoliopsida; order Asparagales; family Amaryllidaceae; genus Allium; species Allium sativum. The sequence goes on from CM060926.1 coordinate 352,430,492, forward strand.
TCCGGAAAGCTCTGTATCCGTATATCACCTTCAGTTGTGCTTTGTATTATTTTCCACTGCTATGTAATTTATTGTAATCTCTGATATTTATCGAATGTAATTTATTCATTATACTCTGTATATTCTTGTATCTGATGGAATTGTTGTAATATACAATGAAATGTTCTTCTGTTTTTGTTCCAATTTGCCCTGTTCTCAAAACGATTAGGGGTTTCGAACGGTCTAGATCGGTTTAATGACTGATTCGGATCGAGCGAAACTCCTAGCCGTCACATTTGGTATCAGAGCTTTGGTTTACAAAGCTCGAGAACAAGACACATTAGAACCATACGAAAGAATTCATCAGATATTGGATTAGTAATATCCAATTAGAATGACTCGTTAGAGATAGGATCTGTAGTGTCCTAGAACGAGTGTGAAGAGTATATTTTTCAAATGAAAACAATTTTGTTTTGAAATTTAAAATCACTTTATACGTATGTGAATATTTATTTATTTTGAATTTGGACAATCGAGTATATAAAGATTTCGCGTATACGCGTCATGAATGTATAGTCGAAGTTTTAATATACTGGATAGATATAGAATCACATTCTAGTCGTCGGAGATGGTACTGATAATTGTCATGACATCATCAGTATTTATGTTCGTGTGACGAAGGTGTGATACCTATATATTTCCATTTAAGCTGGTGTGAGAACCAAAACTTATATAGATAGATTTATTTGTTGTGATTTGGCATCAAAAACATGATTTTTTGTATATATATCAAAGTCATGAATTTGAAACTCTAATTTACTAATTGATTGATGTTTGTGTTGTTTGTTTAGTTGTTTGATAATTTTGAACCATTATGCCTAATTGTATCAAATATTGAATTGTATTGAAAATTGGTCACATTTGCTTGCATATACATGTACTTACATTGAACATGTCATAGCAAAGAGGCTAGAGCAGAGAATAAAATATGTTTGCCCGACAAATAGGTACATGTTTATCATAATTTACTATTTTGTTTGGGTGATGATGATTTCATGAGCCGATTGGCTAGCCGCTTGGCTTTTTCTTTTTCTTTTTGAGATCAGAAGGCCTATATGGTAATTTCGGGATTTTCCCGTGGCTCCCGGTGCAGGGGAGGTTATGGCGAAATTTTTCGAAAATTCCGGGTGTTAGCCAAATTTTTGAAAATTTGAAAATTATCCGAAACTGAAAAGTTGGAGAATGGAAGCCAGATCGAACGTAGAGCTGATTAATCAAACCACTTTCGACTTTGTTCCTTTTTGGGGACGAAAAGTTTTAAGTGGGGGAGATTGTAACAACCCGAAAATCAGGGCCAGTTTAAAAAATTTATTTTGGCAATTTTAGCGAATTTTGAATATTTAAAATAGATTATTTTAAGTAATAACGACGATAAATTTATTTTGAATATAATTCGAACGTATATATTATATACGCCGTCGTTAGAATATAAATAATTATATATAATTATAAATAGAATTGAAAATGGCGCGGTAGTTCGATAATTCGATTTCAAACTTCAATTGAATGTACTGGGTGCAAAATAAACCGGATTTAGTGAAACCAAAAATAATAGGATCTATTTGATAATATCTTTCCAATGAATCCGAAAAATCAAACTTTCATAGCGGGAATCAAAAGATATGTCCAGTTGAAAATTCTGAATAGTCGCTATGGAATTCAGGCCCTTAAAAATGGAAATTTTGCAAACGACCTCGGATTTCGACGAAACCACTTTTGTTGGGTCCGCGATGTAAAGTTATTGCTAGGTTCCAATTTTCATAATTTTTCGAATCAATATGTGAGTGTGGCAAAGGAAAACGCGTTTGACCAGTTTCAGTTGATTTTAATCGACTGTAAAATGGCCATTTTTCCAATAGTCTCAGAATTCGACGAAATTAGTTTTGTTAGGACCGTATCGTCAATATGAAGTTAGAAACAATTTTTCTGGAATTTTCTAAATTAGTATGTGGCCCCGGTAATTTAAAATGCACGTTCAAATTGAATATGTATAGATTTATATTTTAATTTTGATGGAAACCTATCGTAATAGCCGAATCAGGTTGTGAAACATGTCCCATTGTGTTCGGAATGGGGGTAATTAGCTAGGGGCGACAGTCGCTGGGTTAGAAACGAAGTTCGAATGAAAAGTCAACTCTAGTTGAATTAAAATAAATAATTAATTAATTATAAAATAACACCCCTCCCAATACCTTCTCTTACCCCGTCAGTTTTAAGAAAAGAAAAAAAACAAAGCAAAAAATCGCGTTGCCCTTTCTGATGCCCGCCGCCACCACGAGAAGCTCCTCCCACCGCCGCTTCACCCTCTGTAACGACCCGTATTTTTCTGCCAATTTAATTGGATTATTTTAAATATTTTAATAATTTAAAATATTGGTTTGAGGTTGGATAATCGAATTTAACAATTATATTGTGAATATATTTAAAATAAATAATAAATATTAAATATTATTTTAATATCCAAAATATGGGAAATTGTCGAAATTGAAATATACTGTGATCCGACAGTTTAAAGTGGTCAAATATTGTTTATACTGAAATTTTAGTGACAATTCGTTTTGAAAACGACGACGAATATATATAGTTTATAATTTAATTAAATAACGAGCTGCAGCGGCGCGGCAGTTCGCGTTTTGGCGTTTTGAACTTCAATTGGTCGTACCGGGTTCAAAATAAGTCGGATTTCATTGAAACAAGAAACGTTGGGACCAGTTTGACAATATCTTCCCAACGGCAGAGAAAAATCCAGTTTTTGTCGTGTAGATTTTGTTTTATGTCCAAATCAAATTTTGGGAAAAGCAGCGCCAGAATTCCTTTTATATATATAGCGCTGCAGTTATATAAAATAATGATTTTTAAATATTTTAAACATCGAATTGGCTTGGAATTCAACCCGGGATATTTTCCTTGGTAATATATCAAATTCTGGTCGTGTATGGCCAACTGCAATATATTGATATTCTTATATTGAAGTATTTTAAAATTGGGTTATTTTATTCGAAATTGGCCAGTTCAAAAGGGACATTTTTCAAACGACCTCTGTTTTCGACGAAACAAATTTTGTTGTGACCGTAACAGTAAATTATTGCCAGATTTTCAAACGGCGCGTCAATCGGGGTTATTCTGTGAGCGTGGCAAAATAAAATGTAAAATAAATCGATCAAATTGGGCGTGTACAAACGCTATTTGAGCATATGAGCACGGAATTCGACGAAACAAGATTCGTTAGAACCGTATCGTCAAAATATACAATGCCGTCCAGTTGCGTCATGAACGGGGTTCGTATGTGAGCGCAGCAGCGAATAAACGACGTTCGAAAACGCGATAGGCACGAAATAAAAATCGTCAGTCATTTTCAGACATCACATCGACTTAAAATAATATAAATTACAACTATATAAACCCCTTTCCATCAAACCCTAGCCTCCATTTCAGAATTCTTCATGTCATTTTGCAAAAAGACCCTCCATCGCAAATCTGTTTATATCTTTCAATCCATGATGATTTTGCTATGGCAACCAAAGGCAATGTTGTAGATCCAGTCAAGATCTACCTCCATGCAAAAATCCAGCACCCACGGTCGCCTGAAGTGGCGGGAAAACGCGATGAACAGCGAAGACCTGTCTTTGTTCCTGGCTGAAATTCGAGCGCCTGGGTTGATTTGAGGTGGTGAGACCTTAGGGCTTTCGAAGAGGGAAGAAATACCTTTGATTTGGCACCGGCCTCAGGTCGTATAACGGAGTGGGGTGGTCGTGAGGTGGAAATGAACGTGGGGTTACATTTTGGGTTCGTTCTTTTGAGTCACGGTTGGGTTTAGCCAAATTCCGGCGTCGATGGCCACTGCTGGCGTCGGTCCTGAGGGGGAAAAGGAAGAAGGGGAGGAGCCGGTCAGAATCACGGTGGTGGGGCGGTTTCAGACGCTGTCAGGTCGGAGAATTTTTACTCCGTTCATCTTCGGTTTGGACGAAGATTCCGGCAGCTTGGGACGTCGAGGGGAGGCAGCATCGCTGGCGAAGGAAGAACGAGGTAAGGCGATTCTGGTGGGGCGGTCGCCAGGGTCTCCGGTGGCTCAGACGGACGGCCGGGGGGGGTGGAGGAATGTTTCGAGGCTTTGGGTTGAAAGGGGGAATCGGGTTCAAGCTCCAGGAATTGAAGAAGCGCGTGACGCGGTGGGAGGAAAACGTGGGGAGGCTGACGTGGTATATGGGGTAAGGGATAATTAAGGTAAATTAATTTATTAATTAATTAATTTAACTCGTTTAATTGGTTTAAACTTCGAATAAGCATAACTTTTGCATACGATAACGAAATTTAACGAAACAAGGTGCGCTGGGATCGCAGGAACGAGACCTACGCGATGGCACTGACTAGGAGTCCATCCAACACCGTTGAAAATTTAGCTATTTTTGGACGTTCGTCTGAATCTAAAAGCGACAAACGCATCAACCGTTGACCAGAATCAACTCTGGTGAGTTAATTCTCACACCTTCTGGAATACTGTGATGTGGTACATTCACAGTAAAATATATTTTACAGTTAACAGTTTAAGTTGGTTGATTGGATGCGATGGATGCAAATTGTTGTTGTTGTTTGATTGATTGCAGTTATTTATTTATTAAATTCGTATACTGTTATCAACTGACATCTGTGATGCAGAGAAGAACAGGTTGGAGGGATCCGACCGGATTCCTCAAACTATATGTGTGTTGATTGTTCGTTCCATATCGTTGATATATGAACTGATTGAACCCCATATAGTTGAAAATCCTGTTTGAGTGTGATGGTTGAACAAATGACCACCGTGTTGTGTTTATAATCAACCGATAGTGTTGATTTGGTAATTGGCAGTGAATGGCCTAAAATGTGTGTTTAGACGTCGGTTTTACCGTTCGGTGAAACGACGCAGTTTTTAAGTTATAAATTATTGATCAAATAAAATATTTGTTGTTAAACAAATAAATGGTAACTTTAAATTAATTAAATTTATTTAATAAGTTTAATATAAAAAAAAGGGAAATGGCGAGTGAAATCAGTTAATAGTTAACTGAGATGTACGGTCGATAAATTCAATTGTTTTAAACTGAAGGTGAAAATCGAGTTACTTGGATTCTGAAGTATTCGTTAAATGAAATGAACATATGTTAAATATTAGTTAAATCTTAGATTAGCTATAAGTTAAAGAAATTATTGAATTGTTTAGTATTAGTATAGTTAATTATTTTTCAATGAGCTTTTGAAAGTGATAACGACTTTGTTCTTTGTTAATAATAAAGATATTATATCTAATATAGTAAATAACAAGGTTAATCAAAATTTTAATTAGCAATAATTAAAATGAGGGTTTTTAGTTGACATTCAACTAAGCAAGGATTAAAGTGACGATGGAGTTGAATCAAAAAGGCGATAAGAGTTATGAGAAATTCACACTCCAAGTTCAAACGAGATTTGTAAGTAAAGCTTATAAGTAAATGTGAAAGTTGAGTAAGATTTTACTTAAGTTTTAAAATTAAGTAATGTGAATGTAAGGGGAAGTGAAATCCTTACGGGGAATAGATAAATTGATTGGTGTTATAAGTCGAAGTGTTAAAAGTATGGTTTAAGTTAAAAGTAGTGTTTCATGGACATTTACTTAATCGAACGAATTAAGTAAGGAAGTGATATCGGAAGGAGATTTCAAATGAAAGAAACGGTTCATAAAACCCCGTTGGAAACAAGGTGGTAAATGAGATTTGAAATCAATAGGTAAGTGACGAACTGGTATTATTCTGAGATAAGAACGTTGTCGATCAAGGTATGAGAGGTAAATAGAATACCCCAACTTGAACGGCTTCATTTTTATCGGGGAATGGTATTTGTTTAAAACGAGTAAAAGATGCTGATATTGGGGTGATATTCCATACGAGAGTTGAACGCTAAATGCGAGATTTGGAATATGAATTGATATTGAAATATTAGTTCAAGGTAAAGAAGAATATTTGATTTTTAATTATGTAATTTAACATTCGATTTATCAAATCAGAAAAAGGGGAAATGTGATCTATACTATTAAGGATATACATGTATGTATATCGTGAGATGCTCGTGTATATAGAAATAAGAATATTGATTTCAATGTATATTGAACAGTTGTTATTCAGTTTAAATTGATCGAATATAGTAATTGAAATAAAGCTAGTCAAATATAGTTATTCAGGAAGAGTCGCCATTGTGTACGACTGCTAGCGTAATTCGCAGGGCTGCAGATAGCCTAAGGCGGTCGGATGTTTCCTGAGGGAATCAGGCGTAACCATTGTGATCGCTGCGATCTAGAGTCAAGCGAAGGAAGTGAGTCGAATATTAGATAATCAATAGGAGCAATCTAGTCAAGTTAGTCCAGTTGAGATAAATAAGTCGAGAGAGTCAAATTAGAGTTAATCGATCAAAATAAAGCAGTTAGAGTTAATCAAGAGGAAATATGGTTTATACCATTGAGTATATACGTATGTGGATATCGCGAGTTGTTCGATTATAAGAAAAAGGGAAAAGGTTTTAAAGAAATATATCGATACCTTCAAAAGGGAATGGGGAGCGGGGTGTATACTTATATATATATGCTCGAAAGTGTTCAAATGATTTTTGTTAAATAAGAATAAATATAATGTTTCAATATATTGGAAGGTTCAAAGGTAAATTAACCATTTTGTTAATATATTGTGAAAGGCCAAGGCATTGCCAAGTACTGAATTAGAAGACTCATTGTGTCACATGATTATATTTGATAGTTAAAACACCGACTATCAAACCTGACCAATACGATTGTTGGTATGGAAAGACCGGGATCGAATTTATATTCGAAAACCATTCCGACCAACAAATACGTGAAGATATTTGAAGACGGTCGAGATGGAGCATTGAAGACCGTGGATCTTCATAAGCGGAGGAACTGCTAAGAATCTCTGGTTTAGCGGCCAGAGATAAACTGTGGTTCTGTCGTGGTTGGAATCCACGAGTGCAAGGACTTCTCGCTACTGATCCATGGGGTGATTCCTATATGAGATGCAGTAGGAGAGTACCTTCGGTTCATCCTGTTCCTGGATGACTTGTATGGACTGATGTCTGACAGAGTATTTCCAAAGGAATTACATGCGTTGATTTCTCCAAACGTACGATAGTTGACGGCGGAGAAATGGTTATTCTCTAGCCAGATAGCTAGAGTATGTTTGTGGACGTCAATCATGTGTGATCTGGCGGATCTGACGATGTGGCATTCAAAGTGAATGATGACCAGATGTTCTAGAGATAAAGTTCTAGCCTCAAGCCTCATCAACCGGGAAATGACAAAAATCGGGCAGGCAGCATGGCTATGTGGGTCGCTCCCATTAGGGTGTATGATCACCTATCTAGAGAAATTCCTATTGCTTCTTTATCTATTCGATGCTGACCCTATTCGGGTGGCGGTTGCTGATCCCAACCGTCGGTGATATACATTCGATACACTCAAGCGAAATGAGTGGTCGGTCATGTGAGGGCCGGGTTGCAAGACGTTCTTGTTGAACCCAGTGTATTCGCCTCTAGAGATACACGTGCGGAAGGTGGACCCATACCTTGTCAAGTTGGAATCCAATATCCAATAAGCGCCCACGGTTTTCGATTGTATACTATATATGTGGAGCGTGAGATACAAGCGTTCCTCTAGATTATTATTTACTTGTATTTAGACATTATGATAATATCAGAGAAAGATATTGATTTCAAAAATGTTTTGGGTTATAGTAAGGTAAAAACCGTCCGTGTTTATGTGTGGACTGGTCTTACTATTATTCTTTGATTTCAGAAAGGATTTTGGCAAAGTTAAACAAGTGTGTGTTATGTGAATTTATCACTGATAGTATTCCAGACTGACCCGGTGTATTTTGTTTTAAATCAAATGTGCTCGGGTCAGACCGAGTATGTTCCAGGTTAGGTTTCGCTTGGAGTTTCAGGAGCTGGAAGCAGGCGGCTTCACCACTAGTTATTCAAAGTTATTATTCCGCTGTGACTAATGTATGTGTACTCTGATGATTGGTATGTTTTACATAGTCCTTTGAATAAAGAGATTTGATATTATATTTTATCTGTTCCGCTGTGAGATTCTGATGTGTTCCTCTTCTTTCTTCTATTCTAATACTTCTTTCTTTCTATCCTCACCCTCTAAATTCTTTCTCATGACAATCTGGGGGTTCGATACTTGGGTTTTTGGCAAGTGATACGGGTTTATGTATTGTTGTCGAGAACCCGATTGTCGTTTTTTTCCCCGGGTCGTTACAGTGGTATCAGAGCTATTGGTTTAATGATTAACCTTGGCTCTGTGGTGTGACTCAATAGAGATGGGGTTAGCAGTACCCTAGATTGAGTTTGAGTAGATATACGAGAGAGCGTATTTGTGATTTGATATAAAATTATTTTTAATGATTATTTTTGCCCAATTTTATTTTATAATAAAATAAAGGTAAAAGTTATTATAGTATGGGCAATCATCTTGATTGGTTAATGTTGGTTGTATAATATGTTTGTGGTGTATGGTTGATTGCTTGAATATAACCTGAACTTGAAATAGATAGACTTGGTTGAAAAACCAAAGATGAAATAAACAAGTTGGGTAATCAATCCAAATTTAACAGATCTGAATGGATAATTTAAGAAATAAGCGAAGTGATATAAATAATTATAATCTCGTGTGGGTTGAACTGTGTATATAATTGGTTGGTGTGGAATGATATGGATGTATCGAACATAATTGACATTTGTTGATAACTGATGAGTTTGTTTGAGTTGAGAACAGGTGTAAAGTGCCAGTTCGGCTTTAAACCCAACCGAAGGAGAAAATCTGGAGTTATTTGAATCCAGTTGAGTAAAGTTGCAAAATCAATTAAGCAGGCTCAAATAAATATATCGCTTATTGCATAATATCGCTCGCCAAAAGGTACGCTTACGAAAATATGAAATTTTGGTTTTGTTTGGATTTTGAGTTTGGATTTTGAATTTTCCGACCATGAGAGTCGATGTATACATATTTCTTGATCCTGCGATATTGCAGATGTCCCTCCGTACAGGGGAGACTCTGCCGAAATTTTTCTAAAATTTAAGGAGTTAGAAAATTTTTGGAAATTTTTGAGAAATCCTTTTATTTGAATTGAATTGGTTTTAAAACCAGTTGGGTCGGTTTGAAATTAAATTCGAATTTTTGAATTAATTCCTTTTGGAAAAGATAATAGTAGACGACATCCTTCTACTTAGCAATTTCGAGGACGAAATTATTTTAAGGGGGAAGGAATGTAACGACCCGTATTTTTCTGCCAATTTAATTGGATTATTTTAAATATTTTAATAATTTAAAATATTGGTTTGAGGTTGGATAATCGAATTTAACAATTATATTGTGAATATATTTAAAATAAATAATAAATATTAAATATTATTTTAATATCCAAAATATGGGAAATTGTCGAAATTGAAATATACTGTGATCCGACAGTTTAAAGTGGTCAAATATTGTTTATACTGAAATTTTAGTGACAATTCGTTTTGAAAACGACGACGAATATATATAGTTTATAATTTAATTAAATAACGAGCTGCAGCGGCGCGGCAGTTCGCGTTTTGGCGTTTTGAACTTCAATTGGTCGTACCGGGTTCAAAATAAGTCGGATTTCATTGAAACAAGAAACGTTGGGACCAGTTTGACAATATCTTCCCAACGGCAGAGAAAAATCCAGTTTTTGTCGTGTAGATTTTGTTTTATGTCCAAATCAAATTTTGGGAAAAGCAGCGCCAGAATTCCTTTTATATATATAGCGCTGCAGTTATATAAAATAATGATTTTTAAATATTTTAAACATCGAATTGGCTTGGAATTCAACCCGGGATATTTTCCTTGGTAATATATCAAATTCTGGTCGTGTATGGCCAACTGCAATATATTGATATTCTTATATTGAAGTATTTTAAAATTGGGTTATTTTATTCGAAATTGGCCAGTTCAAAAGGGACATTTTTCAAACGACCTCTGTTTTCGACGAAACAAATTTTGTTGTGACCGTAACAGTAAATTATTGCCAGATTTTCAAACGGCGCGTCAATCGGGGTTATTCTGTGAGCGTGGCAAAATAAAATGTAAAATAAATCGATCAAATTGGGCGTGTACAAACGCTATTTGAGCATATGAGCACGGAATTCGACGAAACAAGATTCGTTAGAACCGTATCGTCAAAATATACAATGCCGTCCAGTTGCGTCATGAACGGGGTTCGTATGTGAGCGCAGCAGCGAACAAACGACGTTCGAAAACGCGATAGGCACGAAATAAAAATCGTCAGTCATTGTCAGACATCACATCGACTTAAAATAATATAAATTACAACTATATAAACCCCTTTCCATCAAACCCTAGCCTCCATTTCAGAATTCTTCATGTCATTTTGCAAAAAGACCCTCCATCGCAAATCTGTTTATATCTTTCAATCCATGATGATTTTGCTATGGCAACCAAAGGCAATGTTGTAGATCCAGTCAAGATCTACCTCCATGCAAAAATCCAGCACCCACGGTCGCCTGAAGTGGCGGGAAAACGCGATGAACAGCGAAGACCTGTCTTTGTTCCTGGCTGAAATTCGAGCGCCTGGGTTGATTTGAGGTGGTGAGACCTTAGGGCTTTCGAAGAGGGAAGAAATACCTTTGATTTGGCACCGGCCTCAGGTCGTATAACGGAGTGGGGTGGTCGTGAGGTGGAAATGAACGTGGGGTTACATTTTGGGTTCGTTCTTTTGAGTCACGGTTGGGTTTAGCCAAATTCCGGCGTCGATGGCCACTGCTGGCGTCGGTCCTGAGGGGGAAAAGGAAGAAGGGGAGGAGCCGGTCAGAATCACGGTGGTGGGGCGGTTTCAGACGCTGTCAGGTCGGAGAATTTTTACTCCGTTCATCTTCGGTTTGGACGAAGATTCCGGCAGCTTGGGACGTCGAGGGGAGGCAGCATCGCTGGCGAAGGAAGAACGAGGTAAGGCGATTCTGGTGGGGCGGTCGCCAGGGTGTCCGGTGGCTCAGACGGACGGCCGGGGGGGTGGAGGAATGTTTCGAGGCTTTGGGTTGAAAGGGGGAATCGGGTTCAAGCTCCAGGAATTGAAGAAGCGTGTGACGCGGTGGGAGGAAAACGTGGGGAGGCTGACGTGGTATATGGGGTAAGGGATAATTAAGGTAAATTAATTTATTAATTAATTAATTTAACTCGTTTAATTGGTTTAAACTTCGAATAAGCATAACTTTTGCATACGATAACGAAATTTAACGAAACAAGGTGCGCTGGGATCGCAGGAACGAGACCTACGCGATGGCACTGACTAGGAGTCCATCCAACACCGATGAAAATTTAGCTATTTTTGGACGTTCGTCTGAATCTAAAAGCGACAAACGCATCAACCGTTGACCAGAATCAACTCTGGTGAGTTAATTCTCACACCTTCTGGAATACTGTGATGTGGTACATTCACAGTAAAATATATTTTACAGTTAACAGTTTAAGTTGGTTGATTGGATGCGATGGATGCAAATTGTTGTTGTTGTTTGATTGATTGCAGTTATTTATTTATTAAATTCGTATACTGTTATCAACTGACATCTGTGATGCAGAGAAGAACAGGTTGGAGGGATCCGACCGGATTCCTCAAACTATATGTGTGTTGATTGTTCGTTCCATATCGTTGATATATGAACTGATTGAACCCCATATAGTTGAAAATCCTGTTTGAGTGTGATGGTTGAACAAATGACCACCGTGTTGTGTTTATAATCAACCGATAGTGTTGATTTGGTAATTGGCAGTGAATGGCCTAAAATGTGTGTTTAGACGTCGGTTTTACCGTTCGGTGAAACGACGCAGTTTTTAAGTTATAAATTATTGATCAAATAAAATATTTGTTGTTAAACAAATAAATGGTAACTTTAAATTAATTAAATTTATTTAATAAGTTTAATATAAAAAAAAAGGGAAATGGCGAGTGAAATCAGTTAATAGTTAACTGAGATGTACGGTCGATAAATTCAATTGTTTTAAACTGAAGGTGAAAATCGAGTTACTTGGATTCTGAAGTATTCGTTAAATGAAATGAACATATGTTAAATATTAGTTAAATCTTAGATTAGCTATAAGTTAAAGAAATTATTGAATTGTTTAGTATTAGTATAGTTAATTATTTTTCAATGAGCTTTTGAAAGTGATAACGACTTTGTTCTTTGTTAATAATAAAGATATTATATCTAATATAGTAAATAACAAGGTTAATCAAAATTTTAATTAGCAATAATTAAAATGAGGGTTTTTAGTTGACATTCAACTAAGCAAGGATTAAAGTGACGATGGAGTTGAATCAAAAAGGCGATAAGAGTTATGAGAAATTCACACTCCAAGTTCAAACGAGATTTGTAAGTAAAGCTTATAAGTAAATGTGAAAGTTGAGTAAGATTTTACTTAAGTTTTAAAATTAAGTAATGTGAATGTAAGGGGAAGTGAAATCCTTACGGGGAATAGATAAATTGATTGGTGTTATAAGTCGAAGTGTTAAAAGTATGGTTTAAGTTAAAAGTAGTGTTTCATGGACATTTACTTAATCGAACGAATTAAGTAAGGAAGTGATATCGGAAGGAGATTTCAAATGAAAGAAACGGTTCATAAAACCCCGTTGGAAACAAGGTGGTAAATGAGATTTGAAATCAATAGGTAAGTGACGAACTGGTATTATTCTGAGATAAGAACGTTGTCGATCAAGGTATGAGAGGTAAATAGAATACCCCAACTTGAACGGCTTCATTTTTATCGGGGAATGGTATTTGTTTAAAACGAGTAAAAGATGCTGATATTGGGGTGATATTCCATACGAGAGTTGAACGCTAAATGCGAGATTTGGAATATGAATTGATATTGAAATATTAGTTCAAGGTAAAGAAGAATATTTGATTTTTAATTATGTAATTTAACATTCGATTTATCAAATCAGAAAAAGGGGAAATGTGATCTATACTATTAAGGATATACATGTATGTATATCGTGAGATGCTCGTGTATATAGAAATAAGAATATTGATTTCAATGTATATTGAACAGTTGTTATTCAGTTTAAATTGATCGAATATAGTAATTGAAATAAAGCTAGTCAAATATAGTTATTCAGGAAGAGTCGCCATTGTGTACGACTGCTAGCGTAATTCGCAGGGCTGCAGATAGCCTAAGGCGGTCGGATGTTTCCTGAGGGAATCAGGCGTAACCATTGTGATCGCTGCGATCTAGAGTCAAGCGAAGGAAGTGAGTCGAATATTAGATAATCAATAGGAGCAATCTAGTCAAGTTAGTCCAGTTGAGATAAATAAGTCGAGAGAGTCAAATTAGAGTTAATCGATCAAAATAAAGCAGTTAGAGTTAATCAAGAGGAAATATGGTTTATACCATTGAGTATATACGTATGTGGATATCGCGAGTTGTTCGATTATAAGAAAAAGGGAAAAGGTTTTAAAGAAATATATCGATACCTTCAAAAGGGAATGGGGAGCGGGGTGTATACTTATATATATATGCTCGAAAGTGTTCAAATGATTTTTGTTAAATAAGAATAAATATAATGTTTCAATATATTGGAAGGTTCAAAGGTAAATTAACCATTTTGTTAATATATTGTGAAAGGCCAAGGCATTGCCAAGTACTGAATTAGAAGACTCATTGTGTCACATGATTATATTTGATAGTTAAAACACCGACTATCAAACCTGACCAATACGATTGTTGGTATGGAAAGACCGGGATCGAATTTATATTCGAAAACCATTCCGACCAACAAATACGTGAAGATATTTGAAGACGGTCGAGATGGAGCATTGAAGACCGTGGATCTTCATAAGCGGAGGAACTGCTAAGAATCTCTGGTTTAGCGGCCAGAGATAAACTGTGGTTCTGTCGTGGTTGGAATCCACGAGTGCAAGGACTTCTCGCTACTGATCCATGGGGTGATTCCTATATGAGATGCAGTAGGAGAGTACCTTCGGTTCATCCTGTTCCTGGATGACTTGTATGGACTGATGTCTGACAGAGTATTTCCAAAGGAATTACATGCGTTGATTTCTCCAAACGTACGATAGTTGACGGCGGAGAAATGGTTATTCTCTAGCCAGATAGCTAGAGTATGTTTGTGGACGTCAATCATGTGTGATCTGGCGGATCTGACGATGTGGCATTCAAAGTGAATGATGACCAGATGTTCTAGAGATAAAGTTCTAGCCTCAAGCCTCATCAACCGGGAAATGACAAAAATCGGGCAGGCAGCATGGCTATGTGGGTCGCTCCCATTAGGGTGTATGATCACCTATCTAGAGAAATTCCTATTGCTTCTTTATCTATTCGATGCTGACCCTATTCGGGTGGCGGTTGCTGATCCCAACCGTCGGTGATATACATTCGATACACTCAAGCGAAATGAGTGGTCGGTCATGTGAGGGCCGGGTTGCAAGACGTTCTTGTTGAACCCAGTGTATTCGCCTCTAGAGATACACGTGCGGAAGGTGGACCCATACCTTGTCAAGTTGGAATCCAATATCCAATAAGCGCCCACGGTTTCGATTGTATACTATATATGTGGAGCGTGAGATGCAAGCGTTCCTCTAGATTATTATTTACTTGTATTTAGACATTATGATAATATCAGAGAAAGATATTGATTTCAAAAATGTTTTGGGTTATAGTAAGGTAAAAACCGTCCGTGTTTATGTGTGGACTGGTCTTACTATTATTCTTTGATTTCAGAAAGGATTTTGGCAAAGTTAAACAAGTGTGTGTTATGTGAATTTATCACTGATAGTATTCCAGACTGACCCGGTGTATTTTGTTTTAAATCAAATGTGCTCGGGTCAGACCGAGTATGTTCCAGGTTAGGTTTCGCTTGGAGTTTCAGGAGCTGGAAGCAGGCGGCTTCACCACTAGTTATTCAAAGTTATTATTCCGCTGTGACTAATGTATGTGTACTCTGATGATTGGTATGTTTTACATAGTCCTTTGAATAAAGAGATTTGATATTATATTTTATCTGTTCCGCTGTGAGATTCTGATGTGTTCCTCTTCTTTCTTCTATTCTAATACTTCTTTCTTTCTATCCTCACCCTCTAAATTCTTTCTCATGACAATCTGGGGGTTCGATACTTGGGTTTTTGGCAAGTGATACGGGTTTATGTATTGTTGTCGAGAACCCGATTGTCGTTTTTTTCCCCGGGTCGTTACACCCTCCTCACCGCCGACGACCATCTCCGTCCATCGCCCCCCCCCCCCCAGCGATGCTCCACCCTCGTTTCTTCCCCCCTTCCTGAAACCGCTACCTCCCCCAATCCAAGAGAACCGTCACGCCCTAGCCAAATCGAGCCACCACCTAACTGCCCCCCCCTCCCCCCCCCCCCCCGACGCCTGCCACCGATGCCGCGACTATCCGACGACCTCCCTCCACTTCCAATGCGCGGTAGCAGCCCCCTCTTCTCCTATTTTCAATTGTAAGGGTTTGTTTTCCTCTTCTCTATTTTTATTTATTTATTTAAATTCATTTTTCTAATTTATACAGTATAATTTAAAAACGATTTTTTTTGGGAAAAATATACGATTTTAACTTTGAAAAGGTTCGATTTTTAACTTTGAAAGGGTATGATTTTTATTTGCACCATAGCATAATAAAAATATGATTTTTATAAATTAGAGATAATAAAAATATAATTTTTAATATAGTAGAAGATTAAAAATATATTTTTTATTATAGTAGAAGAGTAAAGATATAATTTTTATATAATATAGGAAAGTTAAAAATATGATTTTTAGCATATGTGAAGTACAAAAATATAATTTTTATCGTATGTAAAGGTAGAAAATGTAATTTTCATATTATATAGATAATAAAAATATAATCTTTTATATTGTAGAAATATAAAAATATAATTTTTATATAGGTAAGATAGTAAAAATATCACCTTTATATATGTAGTGAAATAAAAATTGAATCTTTATATGTGAAAAGGCGAAGTCTTTATATATATAGTAGCGGTGTGAAAATAGGATTTTTATATATTGAATAGCGAAGTAAAAATTCGATTTTTATATATTGAATAGCGAAGTAAAAATTCGATTTTTATATATTGAATAGCGAAGTAAAAATTCTATTTTTATATATGTAGTGGCTACGGGAAACGAAAGTGAAGAAAGGCGAGAACGATGATGATTTCCCTAAATGAAGAGTCGTGGAGTTAGGATAGCTATCGGTGAGAACTTCTCACCTTTCAAAATTTCTTTTTCTAGTTATATATATATACTAGGATGTAGACGGTGTTTAGTAGCACCCGACACCCGTCATCCATAGACCATGGATGGCTTGTTTGTTTGATTGATGTGTTGTGAAAATTGTTCGTGATGTTGATGTGAAATGGAAAATAAAATGTAGATGATTGAAATAAATTAATTATCGTTAAAAATATAATTTTTAACGTGAATGTGAATAAATGAATATTTATAAACAAATCGGCCGATTTGTTTATATACACTGATTTGACTGATGGATTGGGATGATAAATTTTACACATCGCCCAACTGCACAAATAAAAATCTGTGTTTGTTCATTTGAAACCCCACACGGGTATTGGGATAAAATACGGTATACACTAATCCCAATAATTAGTTGTATGTCGATCGATTGATTGAGAGGCTGTTATAAGCGTTAGATATCTATATTTGATGCTTATACAGTGTAGTGCACTTTGGATGATGGTTGATTATTTATCATTGCTATTATATACATGTGTTGTATGGAATCCATATAATTAACTTTATATGGTAATTGATTGGGCCTCATTCCAATTTAGAAAATAAAGAATATTATAAAATAAAGGTTCATGTGTTGACCGTACTCATCCGTTGAGATTAGTCATGTGTTGAACGAAATATTTTAACAATAAAATTTACATCTTTATCATATATAAAATTAGAAACTAACTGTAAAATAGATAAGATGAGTGGTCTCCTGGACATTGATCTGATGTTGGTTTCGGCCTTCGGGATTAATATTCAGGGAATCGTTCTCTTACTAGTTTACGGTTGGAGTCTGATTTGAAATCAAACGATAGATACAATAATTTTTATAAAATATATTAAATAACAAAAATAGTCACACGTGGACAGTACTCATTCGTTGAGATTAGTCGTGTGTTGACAAAAATATAGATTCACATATTGAATAGAATAAATATTCATTTGTTGAATAGAATAACGAATTTATTGAAATATATAAAGCCGTGTTGATTAGAGATGCGCTATTTTGACGCGAACGATATTTATATCGATTATATTCGTTTTTATAATTGAATTGAATAGAAAACGAATTTGAATTGAATTGAATAGAAAACAAATTTGAATTGAATTGAATAGAAAACGAATTCGAATTTAATTGAATAGAAAACGAATTCGAATTGAATTGAATAGAAAACGAATTCGAATTTAATTGAATAGAAAACGAATTCGAATTGAATTGAATAGAAAACGAATTCGAATTGAATTGAATAGAAAATGAATTCGAATTGAATTGAATAGAAAACGAATTTGAATTGAATTGAATAGAAAACGAATTTGAATTTGAATTAAATAGAAAACGAATTCGAATTTAATTGAATAGAAAAGAAAACGAATTCGAATTGAATTGAATAGAAAACGAATTCGAATTGAATTGAATAGAAAACGAATTCGAATTGAATTGAATAGAAAACGAATTCGAATTTAATTGAATAGAAAAGGAATTCGAATTTAATTGAATAGAAAACGAATTTGAATTGAATTGAATAGAAAAACGAATTTTAATTGAATTGAATAGAAATGAATTCGAATTGAAATCAATTTAAAACGAATAATATGGAATATTCAATTTTGATCCGAAATCGAATAGGAAGTTGAATTTGTTTTGAAAACGAAATTAAAACGATTTATAAAAATTCATTTTAAAAGGAAATTGACGAAATATTTATTATATATATTATATATATAATATAATGGCCTGAATAGAACGCGCCGCGCCGCGGCAGTTCGTAAATTTCGACCATTGACTTCGAACGGACATTACGGGAGATCCGACCGTCGGATTCTCCTAAAACTGGAACCGTTGGGTTCGTATCGAAAAGAGCTTTCTAACGAATATTAGAAATTTGAAATCAACGGTTGGATTTGGAGATACGTCCAAATCAAATTTGGAAAAGGTCGTTGTAAGTGCAGTTCGATGGCCGTTGATGGAAATCGACTGTACGGGCCTTGATAAAATTATTAAAAATAGTAATATTTTGTGTTAAATCATAAGAAATGATTTGGGAAAAATTGGGATGAAAAACTCCCTATTTGAAAAGATAAAGATAGATTTTTAGCGAAATGAACTAGTTTTGAACTAAAATTAAAACCCATTTATTTTTAAATAAATAAATTGGAATTGAATTAGAACTGATTTATTTGGGTTTATCGTGAACTGTGTTTTAAATGACATTAGTTCTTTAACCCAGTAAAAGGAGTTTTAAGGAATCTGCAATTAGATTGAAATGTGAATTGATAATCTAAATTATCAAATTTGAAAAATAAGCGAGAATGGAGTATCACCAGTTTTGCTCCAAAGCGATAGTTAAATCTTTAATTAGATTTGAACGTGAAATGGTAATTAATTTTACCGATAACACCATAGTATTAGATATGGAGTATTACCAGTTTTGCTTCATGGGATGAATAGGTTGGGATTGGGAAATAAAATAAATAATTACTTTGGTGTGGTTCGCTAATCTCGACTAGTTTGGAAAACCATAATTTTGTTTGAAATGACATCCAAAGGAAGATTAAAGAATAAATTTTAAAGAATTTATCTTGGATAAAATTAATGGGAACCTTTCCCTAAGAATATGAAATTTAGAAACTAGTTGTAGGTTAGTTAAGAAGAATGGTTTCCTGGATATTGATCTGATGTTGGTTTCGGCCTTCGGGGTTAATATTTGGGGGATTGCTCTCTTACTGATTTACGGTTAGTGACTAATGAATTGGAATGAGGCGTATGTTGTGTTTGTGTGAAAACCCGTAACTTCCCCGTAAAGGAAAGCGGCGGATAGTTCGAGAACAAGCCACAACAGAACGCATATAAAAGAACATTTCATTGTATATTACAACAATGCATCAGATTACAAGAATATACAGAGTAAAAATGAATATTACACAGAAATATTAGAGATTTAAATTACATTTAAATACATAGCAACGGAAAATAATACAATACACAACTAGAATGAGATATACGGATACAAAGCTTTCCGGATATCGTTCCAGCTGTAAACCAGGATCCTGTGAATATAAATCTGCAAAACCAAAACTACTAGCTGGCCGTGTCAAAATAAGGGCACCCAGAGTTTAGGTTAAAACAATAAACTCCAGGTCAGTCATGTGACTGGTGTGAGAACTAAAACAGTTATTAATCTTTATTTTATTTTAAAGTTAGATAAATCAAGGGACCACGCCGTATAGCACGGAACGGGTTTCCTCCCAAGAATACCAGTGCATGAAACAAACAGCGCAATGCTAAATAAAGAAAAATGAAGCTGTTATAAGACCCAGGTCCTATCACACAATGCAACGCAAGCCGGGGGATAGGGTTTTCCCTTTTAACAGCCAAAGAATGCTTGATACGTTTTAAAACAGATTATTTGATACTATTATAAGTGCATAGTGTATGAAACAACTTCAAATCATAAGTATCAATCATAGGCGACATGAGCGTCCCATGCCACTATGTCGCCATATATAGGTTTACAAATAAAACTGCAAAGTCACGTATTTGGAAATTGGATTTCCGTCTATGAACCGAGGCAAAAGATAGTCCTCAACCGATTCGAGACGCTCTAGCCCGTGTCTCAGGATCAGAGCTCGAGTGACCCTTGGATCCTCAGGGCCAGTCCACCGATGTGGATTAAACTTAAACCCTGAACATGCGTTTCCCCGCCCTATGGGGCGTAGGTGAGCCAACTAAATGACACCATCGGTTCGAGAACGACCGATCAATCCGAGGCGCCTCGCAACAGCAACAACCACATAAGTCAAACTCGTCAGGGCGTGTAAAACCACTGACGCCACTTCTAGCTAGAAAGAAACGCATGCCCTCCCTAACGTCCTCTCCCGTTTTTGGTTCATACCGGGTGTGAAACACGCGAAGTAAACGTTACACAAAGCTACGCCACAAAGGCCTTGCTTTGATCATCACCACAAGGCTTTGCTTTTCAACAGAAGCCTCGATCAATTGCCACTTGGGCATGCCACACAGGCAATTCACTCCATGTGTTTGATATCCATCAATATATAACCCCTGAGCTCGTACGTCTCAGAGAAGGGCGTTAAGCAAGAGAATAAATTCTCCGCCGCCAAACAGATATATATTTAATAGAGATCAATCACACGGACTAAAATCCAATGTCAGACACACAGTCCACTTACAAGTCCGTTCTGGGTCTGAACGAAACCGGAGGCACCTAGTACCCCGCATATCCATCGATCTCCAAGTACGTCTGGACGATCACCAACTGTTTCCATCTTCTTAGGTGTACAGCCCAATCAAGATCATCAGTAATCACCCAAACGACGTGAAGACTTCTGGTCTTCGACCACCGTCTTCATCTTCGACTTATCGTCGTATCAGTTATTCAGAATGGGATAAACCCGGTCTTTCCAAATAACTCGCGTATATTTTAAATAAGTGTTACACAAACACAACATACGCCTCATTCCAATTCATCAGTCACTAACCGTAAATTAATCAAGAGAATAATTCCCCAAATATTAACCCCGAAGGCCGAAACCAACATCAGATCAATATCCAGAAAACCATTCTGCTTAGATAACCGACAGTTAGTTTCTGATTTCACATTCGTAGGGAAAGGTTCCCATTAATTTTATCCAAGATAAATTTCTTGAATTTATTCTTTAATCTATTTTTGAATATCAATTCAAAACTAGTCGGGATTAGCGAACCTTACCGAAGTAATCATTTGTTTTAATTTCCCAATCCCAACCTATTCATCCCATGAAGTAAAACTGGTAGTACTTCATATCTAACACCACGGTGTTATCGGTAAATTCAATTACCATTTCACGTTCAAATCTAATTAAAGATTTAACTATCGCCTGGAGCAAAACTGGTGATACTCCATTCTCGATCATTTCAATCTAATTAAAGATTCATTAAAACTCCACTTAGTTTTAATCATTAACTGGGTTAAAGAATCCGTGTCATTTAAAAACACAGTTCACGATAAACCCAAAATCACATTCATTAATTATCGGGTTAAAGAACGAGTGTTGTTTAAAACACTGTTCACGATAAACCCAAAAATCAATATCAATTCAATTCCAATTAAATATTATTTAATTGGTACACTTCATTAAATCTAAATAAAAAGATTTAATCTTTTCTCAACTGGGTTCAAGAACAGTGTTAGTTAAGACACCATTCACAACAAACCCAAATCACATTTGATATTCAATATAAGGCTCTGAATAGAAAATATATCGGCTTATATTCAATATCAAATTCTATGATTAACAAATGTCGTATTGGAAATAACGATATAAATATGTATCTTTCAAATTTCCATAACATCCGTATAATCACGAATTCCAACATCGAAATATTCCGAAGACAATTTCGATTCAATTCCACTCCAATGCAATCATTGGAAATTCTGGTTATTTTTAAAACCCTTTTCAAATTTAATTTATTTATTTAAAAATAAATAGAATTATAATTCTAGTTCAAAACTAGTTCATTTCGATAAAAATCTATTTTTATCTTTTCAAATATGGAGTTTTTCATCCCAATACTTTCTAAATCATTTCTTATGATTTTACACAAATTATTACTATTTTTAATAATTTTATCAAGGTCCGTACAGTCGATTTCCATCAATGGCCATCGAACTGCACTTACAGCGACCTTTTTCGAATTTGATTTGGACATAATTCCAAATCCAACCGTTAGATTTCTAATTTCTAATATTCTTTAGAAAGCTCTTTTCGATACGAACCCAACGGTTCCGGTTTTAGGAGAATCCGACGGTCGGATCTCCCGTAATGTCCGTTTGAAATAAATGGTTGAAATTCATGAACTGCCGCGGCGCGGCGCTTTCTATTCAGGCCATTATATTATATATATAATATATACTTCGTCGATTTCTATATAAAATGAAATTTATAAATCGTTTTAAATTCGTTTCAAAATCAATTTCAACTTCCTTTTCAATTCAAATCAAAATTGAATTCTTCTTTATAAATTCGTTTTAAAATTCATTTCTATTCAATTCAAATTTCAATTCAATTTGAATTCATTTCAATTCGCTTTCAATTCAATTTGAATTCGTTTTCAATTCAATTCATTTCGAAATCGTTTTCAATTCAATTTATTTCGAAATCGTTTTCAATTCAATTCATTTCGAAATCGTTTTCAATTCAATTCATTTCGAAATCGTTTTCAATTCAATTCATTTCGAAATCGTTTTCAATTCAATTCAATTCAATTCGAAAGCGTTTTCAATTCAATTCATTTCGAAATCGTTTTCAATTCAATTCATTTCGAAATCGTTTTCAATTCAATTCATTTCGAAATCGTTTTCAATTCAATTCATTTCGAAATCGTTTTCAATTCAATTCATTTCGAAATCGTTTTCAATTCAATTCATTTCGAAATCGCTTTCAATTCAATTCATTTCGAAATCGTTTTCAATTCAATTCATTTCGAAATCGTTTTCAATTCAATTCATTTCGAAATCGTTTTCAATTCAATTCATTTCGAAATCGTTTTCAATTCAATTTATTTCGAAATCGAATAAAATCGATATAAATATCGTTCACGTCAAAATGGCGTCAATCTAATCAACACGGCTTCCTAAATTTCTATTTTCAAATATTCTATTTCAAATATTTCCCTTTTCAAAATAGTTGTTATTATCAAAATATTTCGTTCAACACATGACCAATCTCAATGGATGAGTACTGTCAACACATGAACCTTTATTTTATAATATTCTTTAATTTTCAAATTGGAATGAGGCCCAATCAATCACCATATAAAATTAATTATATGGATTTTCATACAACACATGTATATAATAGCATTGAAAAATAATCAACCATCAACCAAAGTGCACTACACTGTATAAGCATCAAATATAGATATCTAACGCTTATAACAGCCTGTCAATCAATCGATCGACATATTTAATCAATCAGGATGAGTGAACTTCAAATTTCATCCCAACACCCGTGTGGGGTTTCAAACAATCAAACACAGATTTTATTTGTGCAGTTGGGCGATGTGTGAAATTTATCGTCCCAATCAACGTCCTTCAAATAGGTGTACATAAACAAACCGTCCGGTTTGTAAATGAATATTTATTTATTCACATTCACTTTAAAAAATATATTTTTAACGATAAAACATTTTATTCCAACATATGAATTTCTATTCGGTTCATTCTTTAAATAAAATGATATTTTATTTTTCTAACTTATTTTAGAAAATTTCGGCGGCATAACGGCACGATACTAGAAACGGGACAAGGCCTAGCCTTATCCCCGGTCTAGTGAAGGCCCACGCCATTCACACATCAATCAAATCAATTCATTTCACCAAACAATTCAATTCAAACCAAATCATCTAACTAATTTATGCAACCAAACAAACAAGTCCATGGTCTGTGGACGATTGTGTCGGGTGCTACTAAGCACCGTCTGCATCCTAGTATAAATATATAATTAGAAAAGAAATTGAAAGGTGAGAAATTCTCACCAATAGCTATCCAAACATCTTGACTCGTCTTTTAGAGAAATCTTCATTGTTATCGCATCTTCGTCATCTTCGTTGCCCGTAGCCACTACATATGTAAAAATCGAATTTTTTACTTCGCTATTCAATATATAAAAATCGAATTTTTAGTATTCTATTCAATATATAAAAATCGAATTTTTAGTATGCTATTCAATATATAAAAATCGAATTTTTAGTATGCTATTCAATATATAAAAATCGAATTTTTAGTATGCTATTCAATATATAAAAATCGAATTTTTACTATGCTATTCAATATATGAAAATCGAATTTTTACTATGCTATCATATAGATAAAAATTCCATTTCAAAAATATAGATTTCGCCTTTTTCATTTTAAAGATTTCAACTCTTCTATTTCACAAAATTAATGCTATTCTAATTTCAAAACTAAAATTAAAATCCTTGTTATTAAAAATTTTTATTTTTTTATTTTAAAACAGATTATATAATCATTTAAATTAAATAAAATCTCACCTTTCTTCTATCCGCAACAGTTCCAGGGATTAACGGCACCAATTCATCGCTGCTTCCTCTGCTGATCGGAGTCGCACCCAAAACCGCTGAACGATGCCCCCATCTCACCGTTGACCAACCCTTGAGCCTCGAACCCCTAGCTGCGATCGTCACTGGAAGAAGAAAGGGGGCCTTGGGGTTCACGTGCGTCGGATTTGGGGCTGAGGGGATTGGCGCTATCGGGGTTTGGGAGAAGAGGGGAGCAGGCGGTGGAGGCTAGGGGGTGGAGCTTCTGGAGGGGCGGTGGCCTGACGACGAGATGGCGGGGAGGGAGGCGGCGACGGGCTCGAGATCTGGTGTTTTTTTTTTCTGAGCGTTTGAAGAAATAGGGGGGGCCAGAGCGGGTTTAAGGGGAGAGATATAATAATTTTTTTTTTTAATTTATTAATTATTTAATTTGTAAAGAGTTGACTTTTACATACGACCTCGAAACGAGGCCCACCGCCTGTCGTCCATAGCGTTTCACCCCTATTCCGACCACAATGGGATATGTATCGTAGGCTGATTTGATCGTTTCTAACAGTTTCCGTTGAATTTACATTTAAATCACTATATTGAATTTTAAACGTACATTTCAAATTACTGGGGTCACATACTAACTAGAAAAATTCCCGAAAAATATTTTCTAACTTCGTATTGACGATACGGTCCTAACAAAACTAGTTTCGTCGAATTCTGAGACCGTTGGAACAATGGCCATTTTCCAGTCGATTAAAATCAACTGAAACTGGTCAAACGCGTTTTCCTTCGCCACGCTCACATATTGATTCAAAAAATTATGAAATTTGAAACCTAGCAATAACTTTACATCACGGACCCAACAAAAGTGGTTTCGTCGAAATCCGAGGTCGTTTGCAAAATTTCCATTTTTAAGGGCCTGAATTCCATAGCGACTATTCAGAATTTTCAACTGGACATATCTTTTGATTCCCGCTATGAAATTTCGATTTGTCGGATTCTTTGGAAAGATATCATCAATTAGATCCTAATGTTTTTGGTTTCACTAAAATCCGGATTGTTTTGCACCCGGTACATTCAATTGAAGTTTGAATCGAATTATCGAACTACCGCGCCATTTTCAATTCTATTTATAATTATATATATAATTATTTATATTCTAACGACGACGTATATAATATATACGTTCGATTCTATTCAAAATAAATTTCTCGTCGATATTATTTAAAATAATTCATTTTAAATAATCAAAATTCGCTAAAATTGCCAAAATAAAAATTTTAAACTGCCCCAGATTTTCGGGTTGTTACAATCTCCCCCGCTTAAAACTTTTCGTCCCCGAAAAGGAAAAATTTTGAAAGTGGTTTGATTAATCAAGACTACGTTCGGTCTGGCTTCTATTCTCCAACTTTTCAGTTTCTGAGAATTTTCAAAATTTCAAAAATTTGGCTAACACCCTAAATCTTCGAAAAATTTCGCCATAACCTCCCCTGCACCGGGAGCATCGGGGAATTTCAAATAGCTTCCCCGGTCCTTCAGATCTCAAAAAGAAAAAGAAAAGGCCAAGCGGCTAGCCAATAGGCTCATAAAATCATCATCACCCAAACAAAACAGTAAATTACGTAGTAAACATGTACCTATTTGTCGGGCAAACAAATTTTATTCTCTGCTCTAGCCTCCTTGCTATGACCTGTTCAATGTAAGTATATGTATATGCAAGCAAATGCGACCAAATTTCAATACAATTCATTATCCGATCAAATTAGGCTTAATGGTTCAAAATTTTCAAACAATTAAACAAACAACACAAACATCAATCAATTAGTGGATTAACGTTTCAAATTCATAATTTTGATACATAGTCAAAAATCAGATTTTTGATGCCAAATCACTACAATATATTCTAGCTATATTAGTTTTGGTTCTCACACCAGTCTAATGGAAATATATAGATATCACACCTTCGAAACTCGAACATAAATGTTGATGATGCGATCGCTATCATCAATATCATCTTCGGGCGACTAGAGTGCGATGCTATATCTATCCAATATATTAAAATTTTGAATATACGTTTGCAAGGCGTATATGCAAATTCTTTATATACTGAATTGCCCAAAATCAATATAAATAAATTATTCAAATACGTGTAAAACGATCTAAATTTCAAAACAGAATTGTTTTCATTTGAAAAATATACTCTCCACACTCGTTCTAGGATACTACTGATCCTATCTCTAACGAGTCATTCCCATTGGATATTACTAACCCAATATCTGATGAATTCTTTCGTAGGGTTCTAATGTGTCTTGTTCTCTGAGCTTTGTAAACCAAAGCTCTGATACCAACTGTGAAAACCCGTAACTTCCCCGTAAAGGAAAGCGGCGGATAGTTCGAGAACAAGCCACAACAGAACGCATATAAAAGAACATTTCATTGTATATTACAACAATGCATCAGATTACAAGAATATACATAGTAAAAATGAATATTACACAGAAATATCAGAGATTTAAATTACATTTAAATACATAGCAGCGGAAAATAATACAATACACAACTAGAATGAGATATACGGATACAAAGCTTTCCGGATATCGTTCCAGCTGTAAACCAGGATCCTATGAATATAAATCTGCAAAACCAAAACTACTAGCTGCCCGTGTCAAAATAAGGGCACCCAGAGTTTAGGGTAAAACAATAAACTCCAGGTCAGTCATGTGACTGGTGTGAGAACTAAAATAGTTATTAATCTTTATTTTATTTTAAAGTTAGGTAGATCAAGGGACCACGTCGTATAGCACGGAACGGGTTTCCTCCCAAGAATACCAGTGCATGAAACAAACAGCGCAATGCTAAATAAAGAAAAATGAAGCTGTTATAAGACCCAGGTCCTATCACACAATGCAACGCAAGCCGGGGGATAGGGTTTTCCCTTATAACAGCCAAAGAATGCTTGATACGTTTTAAAACAGATTATTTGATACTATTATAAGTGCATAGTGTATGAAACAACTTCAAATCATAAGTATCAATCATAGGCGACATGAGCGTCCCATGCCACTATGTCGCCATATATAGGTTTACAAATAAAACTGCAAAGTCACGTATTTGGAAATTGGATTTCCGTCTATGAACCGAGGCAAAAGATAGTCCTCAACCGATTCGAGACGCTCTAGCCCGTGTCTTAGGATCAGAGCTCGAGTGACCCTTGGATCCTCAGGGCCAGTCCACCGATGTGGATTAAACTTAAACCCTGAACATGCGTTTCCCCGCCCTATGGGGCGTAGGTGAGCCAACTAAATGACTCCATCGGTTCGAGAACGACCGATCAATCCGAGGCGCCTCGCAACAGCAACAACCACATAAGTCAAACTCGTCAGGGCGTGTAAAACCACTGACGCCACTTCTAGCTAGAAAGAAACGCATGCCCTCCCTGACGTCCTCTCCCGTTTTTGGTTCATACCGGGTGTGAAACACGCGAAGTAAACGTTACACAAAGCTACGCCACAAAGGCCTTGCTTTGATCATCACCACAAGGCTTTGCTTTTCAACAGAAGCCTCGATCAATTGCCACTTGGGCATGCTACACAGGCAATTCACTCCATGTGTTTGATATCCATCAATATATAACCCCTGAGCTCGTACGTCTCAGAGAAGGGCGTTAAGCAAGAGAATAAATTCTCCGCCGCCAAACAGATATATATTTAATAGAGATCAATCACACGGACTAAAATCCAATGTCAGACACACAGTCCACTTACAAGTCCGTTCTGGGTCTGAACGAAACCGGAGGCACCTAGTACCCCGCATATCCATCGATCTCCAAGTACGTCTGGACGATCACCAACTGTTTCCATCTTCTTGGGTGTACAGCCCAATCAAGATCATCAGTAATCACCCAAACGACGTGAAGACTTCTGGTCTTCGACCACCGTCTTCATCTTCGACTTATCGTCGTATCAGTTATTCAGAATGGGATAAACCTGGTCTATCCAAATAACTCGCGTATATTTTAAATAAGTGTTACACAAACACAACATACGCCTCATTCCAATTCATCAGTCACTAACCGTAAATTAATCAAGAGAATAATTCCCCAAATATTAACCCCGAAGGCCGAAACCAACATCAGATCAATATCCAGAAAACCATTCTGCTTAGCTAACCGATAGTTAGTTTCTGATTTCACATTCGTAGGGAAAGGTTCCCATTAATTTTATCCAAGATAAATTTCTTGAATTTATTCTTTAATCTATTTTTGAATATCAATTCAAAACTATTTGGGATTAGCGAACCTTACCGAAGTAATCATTTTTTTTAATTTCCCGATCCCAACCTATTCATCCCATGAAGTAAAACTGGTAGTACTTCATATCTAACACCACGGTGTTATCGGTAAATTCAATTACCATTTCACGTTCAAATCTAATTAAAGATTTAACTATCGCCTGGAGCAAAACTGGTGATACTCCATTCTCGATCATTTCAATCTAATTAAAGATTCATTAAAACTCCACTTAGTTTTAATCGTTAACTGGGTTAAAGAATCCGTGTCATTTAAAAACACAGTTCACGATAAACCCAAAATCCCATTCATTAATTATCGGGTTAAAGAACGAGTGTTGTTTAAAACACTGTTCACGATAAACCCAAAAATCAATATCAATTCAATTCCAATTAAATATTATTTAATTGGTACACTTCATTAAATCTAAATAAAAAGATTTAATCTTTTCTCAACTGGGTTCAAGAACAGTGTTAGTGAAGACACCATTCACGACAAACCCAAATCACATTTGATATTCAATATAAGGCTCTGAATAGAAAATATATCGGCTTATATTCAATATCAAATTCTATGATTAACAAATGTCGTATTGGAAATAACGATATAAATGTGTATCTTTCAAATTTCCATAACATTCGTATAATCACGAATTCCAACATCGAAATATTCCGAAGACAATTTCGATTCAATTCCACTCCAATGCAATCATTGGAAATTCTGGTTATTTTTAAAACCCTTTTCAAATTTAATTTATTTATTTAAAAATAAATAGAATTATAATTCTAGTTCAAAACTAGTTCATTTCGATAAAAATCTATTTTTATCTTTTCAAATATGGAGTTTTTCATCCCAATACTTTCTAAATCATTTCTTATGATTCTACACAAATTATTACTATTTTTAATAATTTTATCAAGGTCCGTACAGTCGATTTCCATCAATGGCCATCGAACTGCACTTACATCGACCTTTTTCGAATTTGATTTAGACATAATTCCAAATCCAACCGTTAGATTTCTAATTTCTAATATTCTTTAGAAAGCTCTTTTCGATACGAACCAAACGGTTCCGGTTTTAGGAGAATCCGACGGTCGGATCTCCCGTAATGTCCGTTTGAAATAAATGGTCGAAATTCACGAACTGCCGCGGCGCGGCGCGTTCTATTCAGGCCATTATATTATATATATAATGTATATAATATATACTTCGTCGATTTCTATATAAAATGAAATTTATAAATCGTTTTAAATTCGTTTCAAAAGCAATTTCAACTTCCTTTTCAATTCAAATCAAAATTGAATTCTTCTTTATAAATTCGTTTTAAAATTCATTTCTATTCAATTCAAATTTCAATTCAATTTGAATTCATTTCAATTCGCTTTCAATTCAATATGAATTCGTTTTCAATTCAATTCATTTTGAAATCGTTTTCAATTCAATTTATTTCGAAATCGTTTTCAATTCAATTCATTTCGAAATCGTTTTCAATTCAATTCATTTCGAAATCGTTTTCAATTCAATTCATTTCGAAATCGTTTTCAATTCAATTCATTTCGAAAGCGTTTTCAATTCAATTTATTTCGAAATCGTTTTCAATTCAATTCATTTCGAAATCGTTTTCAATTCAATTCATTTCGAAATCGTTTTCAATTCAATTCATTTCGAAATCGTTTTCAATTCAATTCATTTCGAAATCGTTTTCAATTCAATTCATTTCGAAATCGTTTTCAATTCAATTCATTTCGAAATCATTTTCAATTCAATTCATTTCGAAATCGTTTTCAATTCAATTCATTTCGAAATCGTTTTCAATTCAATTCATTTCGAAATCGTTTTCAATTCAATTCATTTCGAAATCGTTTTCAATTCAATTTAGTTCGAAATCGAATAAAATCGATATAAATATCGTTCACGTCAAAATGGCGTCAATCTAATCAACACGACTTCATAAATTTCTATTTTCAAATATTCTATTTCAAATATTTCCCTTTTCAAAATAGTTGTTATTATCAAAATATTTCGTTCAACACATGACCAATCTCAATGGATGAGTACTGTCAACACATGAACCTTTATTTTATAATATTTTTATTTTTCAAATTGGAATGGGGCCCAATCAATTACCATATAAAATTAATTATATGGATTTTCATACAACACATGTATATAATAGCATTGAAAAATAATCAACCATCAACCAAAGTGCACTACACTGTATAAGCATCAAATATAGATATCTAACGCTTATAACAGCCCGTCAATCAATCGATCGACATATTTAATCAATCAGGATGAGTGAACTTCAAATTTCATCCCAACACCCGTGTGGGGTTTCAAACAATCAAACACAGATTTTATTTGTGCAGTTGGGCGATGTGTGAAATTTATCGTCCCAATCAATGTCTTTCAAATAGGTGTACATAAACAAACCGTCCGGTTTGTAAATGAATATTTATTTATTCACATTCACTTTAAAAATTATATTTTTAACGATAAAACATTTTATTCCAACATATGAATTTCTATTCAGTTCATTCTTTAAATAAAATGATATTTTATTTTTCTAACTTATTTTAGAAAATTTCGGCGGCATAACGGCACGATACTAGAAACGGGACAAGGCCTAGCCTTATCCCCGGTCTAGTGAAGGCCCATGCCATTCACACAACAATCAAATCAATTCATTTCACCAAACAATTCAATTCAAACCAAATCATCTAACTAATTTATGCAACCAAACAAACAAGTCCATGGTCTGTGGACGATTGTATCGGGTGCTACTAAGCACCGTCTGCATCCTAGTATAAATATATAATTAAAAAAGAAATTGAAAGGTGAGAAATTCTCACCAATAGCTATCCAAACATCTTGACTCTTCTTTTAGAGAAATCTTCATTGTTATCGCATCTTCGTCATCTTCGTTGCCCGTAGCCACTACATATGTAAAAATCGAATTTTTTACTTCGCTATTCAATATATAAAAATCGAATTTTTAGTATGCTATTCAATATATAAAATTCGAATTTTTAATATGCTATTCAATATATAAAAATCAAATTTTTAGTATGCTATTCAATATATAAAAATCGAATTTTTAGTATGCTATTCAATATATAAAAATCGAATTTTTACTATGCTATCATATAGATAAAAATTCCATTTCAAAAATATAGATTTCGCCTTTTTCATTTTAAAGATTTCAACTCTTCTATTTCACAAAATTAATGCTATTCTAATTTCAAAACTAAAATTAAAATCCTTGTTATTAATTTTTTTTATTTTAAAACAGATTATATAATCATTTAAATTAAATAAAATCTCACCTTTCTTCTATCCGCAACCGTTCCAGGGATTAACGGCACTAATTCATCGCTGCTTCCTCTGCTGATCGGAGTCGCACCCAAGATCGCTGAACGATGCCCCCATCTCACCGTTGACCAACCCTTGAGCCTCGAACCCCTAGCTGCGATCGTCACTGGAAGAAGAAAGGGGGACTTGGGGTTCACGTGCGTCGGATTTGGGGCTGAGGGGATTGGCGCTATCGGGGTTTGGGAGAAGAGGGGAGCAGGCGGTGGAGGCTAGGGGGTGGAGCTTCTAGAGGGGCGGTGGCCTGACGACGAGATGGCGGGGAGGGAGGCGGCGACGGGCTCGAGATCTGGTGTTTTTTTTTTCTTTTTTTTTATTTCTGAGCGTTTGAAGAAATAGGGGGGGGGGGGCAGAGCGGGTTTAAGGGGAGAGATATAATAATTTTTTTTTTAATTTATTAATTATTTAATTTGCATAGAGTTGACTTTTACATACGACCTCGAAACGAGGCCCACCGCCTGTCGTTCATAGCGTTTCACCCCTATTCCGACCACAATGGGATATGTATCGTAGGCTGATTTGATCGTTTCGATCAATTTCCATTGAATTTACATTTAAATCACTATATTGAATTTTAAACGTACATTTCAAATTACTAGGGTCACATACTAACTAGAAAAATTCCCGAAAAATATTTTCTAACTTCGTATTGACGATACGGTCCTAACAAAACTAGTTTCATCGAATTCTGAGACCGTTGGAACAATGGCCATTTTCCAGTCGATTAAAATCAACTGAAACTGGTCAAACGCGTTTTACTTCGCCACGCTCACATATTGATTCGAAAAATTCTGAAATTTGAAACCTAGCAATAACTTTACATCACGGACCCAACAAAAGTGGTTTTGTCGAAATCCGAGGTCGTTTGCAAAATTTCCATTTTTAAGGGCCTGAATTCCATAGCGACTATTCAGAATTTTCAACTGGACATATCTTTTGATTCCCGCTATGAAATTTCGATTTGTCGGATTCGTTGGAAAGATATCATCAATTAGATCCTAATGTTTTTGGTTTCACTAAAATCCGGATTGTTTTGCACCCGGTACATTCAATTGAAGTTTGAAATCGAATTATCGAACTACCACGCCATTTTCAGTTCTATTTATAATTATATATATAATTATTTATATTCTAACGATGACGTATATAATATATACGTTCGATTCTATTCAAAATAAATTTCTCGTCGATATTATTTAAAATAATTCATTTTAAATAATCAAAATTCGCTAAAATTGCCAAAATAAAAATTTTAAACTGGCCTAGATTTTCGGGTTGTTACAGTTTGTGTAACATTTGTTTTTAATATACGCGGGTTGTTCGGAAAGGCCGGGTTTACACCCATTCTGAATAACCGATTCGACGATAAATCGAAGACGAAGACAGTGGTTGAAGACCGGAAGTCTTCACATCGTTTGGATAATTACTGATGATCCTGATTGGGCTGTACACCCAAGAGGATGGAAATAGTTGGTGGTCGTCCAGACATACTTGGAGATCGATGGATATGCGAGGAAAGTGCCTCCGGTTTCGTTCAGACCCAGAACGAACTTGTAAATGGATTGTGTGTCTAACATTGGAATTTATTCTGTGTTGATTGATTTCTGTTAAATATATATCTGTTTGGCGGTGGAGAATTTATTCTCTTGCTTAACGCCCTTCTCTGAGACATACGAGCTTAGAGGTTATATATCGATAGATATCAATCGCATGGCATGAGTTGCCTGTGTGGCACGCTGAGTTGCATAGATCAAGGCTTCTGTTGAAAAGCAAAGTCTTGTGGTTGATGATCAAAGCACGGCCTACGTGGCAGCTTTGTGTATAGCGTGGATTCGCGAGCCTCACACATCGGTATGAGTCAAAAACGGGATAAGGACTGCAAGGAGAGCACGACGTTTCTTTCTAGCTTTGGTGGTGTCAGTGACTTACCAGCCTTGACATTTATATACTTTTCACCTATGTGGTTGTTGGATGAGGCGCCTCGATTTTAGGTCTGTAAGGACCGGGAAACGTGTGTTCAGGAATTGCCAATCCTCAAACGTAAGAGAGGACCGGGCCTGAAGCATCCAGGGGTTACCCAGAGCGTGTAGTCCTGGGACATTTGCTAGAGTGTCTCGAAGCGGAGAGGAGCTTGCCCCTTGCCTCGACTCATGACGGAAATCCAATTTCCAATACGAGATGTTTCGGTTTTATTTGTAGAGCCTAGTATGGCGACATAGTAGCATGGGATGCTATGCCGTCTATGATTGATATTTATGATTGAAATTGTTTTGACACTATACACTTATTATAGTATCAAATGATTTGCTTTTAAACGTACCAAGCATGTTTGGCTATTATAAGGGAAAACCCTATCCTCCGGTTTGCGTTGCATTGTGTGATGGGACCTGGGTCTTATAATAGCTTCATTTTTCGAAAAAGCATTGCGTTGTTTATTCTATGCACTGGTATTCTTGGGAGGAAACCCGTTCCGTGTTATACGGCGTGGTCCCTTGAATTACTCTCTTTTAAAAGTAAAGTTTTAATAACTGTTTTAGTTCTCACACCAGTCACATGACTGACCTGGAGTTTATTGTTTTAACCTAAACTCTGGGTGCCCCTATTTTCGACATGGGCAGCTAGTAGTTTTGGTTTTGCAGATTTATATTCACAGGATCCTGGTTTACAGCTGGAATGATATCCGGAAAGCTCTGTATCCATATATCACCTTGAGTTGTGCTTTGTATTATTTTCCGCTGCTATGTAATTTATTGTAATCTCTTATATTTATCGAATGTAATTTATTCATTATACTCTGTATATTCTAGTATGGAATTGTTGTAATATACAATGAAATGTTCTTTTGTTTGTGTTCCAATTTTCCCTGTTCTCAAAACGATCAGGGGTTTCGAACGGTCTAGATCGGTTTAACGACTGATTCAGATCGAGCGAAACTCCTAGCCATCACAATTTGGAAGTGTTTTCAAATGGTAATAAGTGATTTTCTAGAATTATAGTTGAGAAATATAATAATGTTTTAGAAAAAAAATCAGGAAAGACTGATGGGTTTTGATAAATTTGAATGACAAGAACCGAAGAACAAAAAGCCGCACGTCGAGAACGAAGGGCAACAGAACGTAAAAGAAGGGAAGAATTAACATTGGAATACGAGGAGATGATTAAAGAAAAAACAGACAGCTGGCCTATATGACAAAGTCGTCTGCTACAGATGTCAGGAAAAAGGGCATTATGCGGCTACGTGCGGAGAGAGAGACAAGGGAAGGAAGAAAGAAGGAAAATTTTACTGATCCAAGATTTTCTGTTTTAAATGTCGAGAGAGGGGACATTTCCCCAGTCGTTGTCTTAAGGTGAAAAAGAAAAGGCCTACCATCTCTGATAAGCTAGATGAACCAATCATTTGTTACCATTGTAAACAAGTTGGACATATAGCTCAGAACTGTTCAGAGAGACAACAAGGAAGACAGACAGTGTTGCGCCCCACAAGAGAGAAAACAGTGAACGTAAATGAAGATGGCTCCATCTCGTATTATTGTAAAAACTGCAAGGAGTGGGGTCGTGTGGCTAAGGAATGCACTAATCCTTTTGTGGAGACTCCAGAATGATGAATAATTGAAGCAGTTGATTATGGATCCAAAAGCAGACAATCATCGATGATTGTGGATCTTAATTAAGTTAACTTTGTACTTCCCTTTGTAATCCCTTATGTACATGTTTTGAATAAATCGAGGCTATGTATAATTATTTAACTAAAATGGGTATAAAAAATTTTGATTAGTGTTTTAATCGCGTTATATGAAGTTATTCGAGAATTTTGAATAGGAAAAATCCTTATTTGTTTGATAAACCCAGTGGTAAATAAGTCAATACTGATGAGGTGAGGTTATAATTAAATTTAAATTATATCTATAAAATAAAATAATTAAAAAGGGTATTAAGGAAATTAAGAATGAAGTGAGGAAATTTAGAAACTGACTGGAGATTAGTTAAGTTGATAATTTCCTGAGTGTTGATCTGATGTTGGTTTCGGCCTTTAGGATTGATGCTTAGGGAGTTGTTCGCTTGCTAATTTACGGTCGTAGGATGTGAACGTGAAAGAGCGATAATGCGTGAAGAAAATATTTTCATAAGAATGGAAAATTCTGAAATTTTGAGAGCATAAAGATGTGAATGCAATGATGAACTTAATAATTGGAATTTGAAAGAAAATTTGGTTTATAACCAATGAATTCATAAATCAGTGTTTGAGAAGATAAAAAATAGTTAAAGTGATTAAGAGATCAAAACTAGACTTTTGAAATTGGAATGAAATTTGAGGATATTCGATTTTAAATATTGAATATAGATGTTTTCGAAATTTATATGAGGTGAATTTGAAACCGCTGGATTGAAAGGTAAGCGAATTGAAATGAAATCTTATATAACAGAATTTATAAGATGGTTGAGAAGATGATTTGAAAAGAATTTTTTTTATATGATTTAGGAGGGGTATGAAGTGAAGTACTATGTACATAGTATTATATGTTTTCAAAGAAAAATAAGGGAAGTAACATCCTTCTTCTTTGAATTTCGAGCTCAGTAAGATGTGCTGGTGGTGGTAGTAGGTTGTCCGGACATAAAACTCGAGTTGTCTTAGAGAACACGATCGTGTAGCATAGTTCGTTGGGCTGTAGATGGCCAACGGCGGACAGATGTTTCTTGGGGGAACCAAGCATAACCATTGTATCTGCTGCGATCTACAATCGTGATAATGGCGTAATCCGCAGAGCTGTGAAAGCTTACGGGTATGGATGTTTTCTGAGGGAATCAGGCGTAATCATTGTGTACCTGCGGTCCACATGGCATATCTACAAGTGAAAGAGATGTAACCACTAGAGTTACTAAAGGTAGAATGGAGCCATGAGAAGTTGAGATATCTTGGTGATAGTGAGCCACCTGTTTGATGCAGCAGTTTGTCATTGTTACTTATCTTTGTAACTGAATTTGTCTTCGTGACTGGTTTTGTTTTCGTGATTGGATCAGTCCTCGTGGCTGGATATATATTCCTCATTTGATGATTTAATTTCGTGACCCTAAGAGAGAGCAGCCAACGCTCAATGACCTCATATTTTCTTTTGATTCCTAAATATCTTTTGTTGATCTGTCTACAACGAAATTCGCAGGGAAGTGATTTCCTACGGGTACGGATGTTTTCTAGGGGATCTAGACGGAACCTTTAAGTATCTGCGATTCATGAACAATCAACATATCAATATCACATTGGTACTTTCCGTATCTATTTTCAAAAGAATTTTTGAAATATTTTCACTGGGAGTTGAAACAAGGATACTTAATACTTGGAGATTTTAGTCGTGCCCCTGGCCAGCGTATGCCTAACATCTGTGAGAACGACAATAGACTTGTCAAACTTCGAGTTATCAAATATTTTCAAATCAATAATTTGAAGTTTAAAATGCACCTAAATAAGTTATGAAAAATGATTTCGGAGTATTTTCAAGTTCATAGCTTTGAGATAATAATACGAATATTTTATTATAAAAGATTTTGGATTTTTTTAAAATTTTCAAGTCAATAATTTGTAACTTGAAGAGGATATGTTATTTACACTCTTCAACGAATATTGGAAAAGATTAAGTGGATTGAATGTAAGGAGACTGAGTTAAGGGTGGCTAAGCCTAGACCCATTATAATTGCAACGATGGATAAGTAACATTGGCAGATGAGGGTTATAAGGAATTGGTAATAATTTGAGATGCGTAAATCCAGCTTATGCATGATTTGAAATTTAAGTAGAGAATTGTTCTGAAAGGAAATTTAATTTCCCG
This sequence comes from Allium sativum, assembly GCA_030737875.1. Taxonomy (NCBI): domain Eukaryota; kingdom Viridiplantae; phylum Streptophyta; class Magnoliopsida; order Asparagales; family Amaryllidaceae; genus Allium; species Allium sativum. The sequence continues at coordinate 352,468,390 of CM060926.1, forward strand.
AGTTAATTGGATATGTTAAATAAAGAGATCGATAGCTTAAATATCGACATTTGAATTAGTGGTGAAAAGTTTTCACCTAAGGATGGAAATTCGGAATATACGTTGATATAACTCTAGCTATCTCTCCTTTTCGAGGACGAAAAGTTTTAAAGGGGGGAAGAATGTAACGTCCCAGAAATTTCGTCAGCTAAAATAAGGAATTTATCAGAGATTTAATTATTTATAATCAATTTTTATACTGATACTGGGGTTAGAAATTTAAAATCAAATATATTGTTTTGTGTATGGCTTGTCTTCAATATTTATTTCAGGACGGTTGATTGGGAATAAATTATTTATGATCGAATATTTGAATTGAATTGGTTGGACATTTAAATTCGATTTAAGAATTTGAAAATAGTAAATGTTATTGACATTAAATGAATTGGAAGTTGTATTTTTTTAAATATATGGAAAATTTCATGGTTATGGGTATATTTGTGGTTATTAAAAATATTTGAACGAACGGGGTTATTAGTAGACAAACCGAATAAAATCAGGAAATCGACAAATTAAAATTTAAAATAACGTTGTATATAGACGAAGTCAGTTCACAACTAGAATAATTTTATTGGATTCAGAACGATCAGACGAAGTGGTACATATAATTTTTGTTGTGGATATTTCGTTGGCGATATGAATTTAGAGCAGTTTTGTGTATTCATAGTAGAAACTAGTATTTAATTTAAACAAATAAAACCTACTCCAGTTAAAACTTTGCCGACCTATCATCTGAAACTCGCGCAGACGCCCTAACACTATATGATGGAACTTCGTTCTTATCCCTACATCGCCTCTGTAAAAATATCAACGCCTTTCCCATTCTCTTCAGCTAAAAACATTTGTTCCTTTTTCATTATAATGGCTGAAGCCAAAGCTCGCCATCCACCAAATTGTTTTTTTTTTCAAATAAATTAATTCCTAAATTTTATTGGCCTCCTGCCAAAACACCTTCTCTATACAAATTAAAACCCCACCTTTCATTTTGGCTGTCGAATCAAATGTTGTCAAACCCTAATCGAAATCGTTGGCCCCAAACTCGAAGCCCATCACGAGAAGGTGCTCCCACTGAGGATTGCGCACCTCTTGTCCCTGTCCACCTGAAGCGCCGCCTCGCCTCCTTCAAAATCCATCAAAGCTCCAAGTTCTAGAGCCGCGGATCTGAGACTATCGTCAAGTCGAGTTCATTGATTTCCTCCCTCAATTCGAAGCAAAAATCCAAACATCTTGCTCCTCTTTCACCGTGCGAAGGTGAGTTTCTTTTGGAACTCACGGACGATTAATTTTAGTTCAAACAATTCGATTTCAATTTGAGCTAAAACTATAATAGTTAGTTTGGGAGTGTTGGCTGCCTTGCTTTGTTGATTTACCCTGAATTGTTCATACTATTTTAATGTCGCCTTGTTGGACTACTTTACCTCATTGTTTTGCTGGCCGGTGGAATTGCTGACCAGTGAAAATGTTGGAGTGTATTTGTCTTCCCACCTCGTATCAAAATCCTGTGACTTGTTTTTCAACTCACATTGTTTACCTGAAATATGCCTCGTTTTAAACATGGACACATACATTCGATTCATATATATATATATATATATATATATATATATATAATAACTGGACTATTCCGTTTGTTTACTGTTTCAAAAATGTTGACTGAAAATTGAAGTTTCATGTTTGTTAACTGGAAATGAAGATATTGTTAAGACTATTGTTCACTTGAGAAATATAAAAATCCATTATAAATCTGCATATAAATTATTTACCTGTTTGTGCATATACTTGTGTACATCAAACCTGTTAGTTATGTTAATCATTATTAATTCAAGTGATGATCATTATCAGTTTATACCTGCATATACATTTGACCTATAGCTTATGTTAATCATTATTGACCTGTTTTCACATTATACTTTTTGGCACCACTTTAAGGTTGTGTCACTTATTGGATATGCACTATGGTGCCATGATAAAATTGCCACCTCTCACTGTCTTAAAGCCTGAAACAGATCTGACTTCTGATATTTCGACTGTGGATATTGGCATTTGAACAATTTGTAACTATAAATAGCTACTGAATAAATTGTTTACATTTGATACACCATTGATGAATACCAATGATCTACATTTATTGATGGCATAGCCTGCATGTTATTCATACGCCTGGCTTGGTTTCAAATGTTACTTAATTGAAGTAACCCTTGGCTTCAAAATGCAACTGTATTTTTGATATTAGAATTTTTTCCTTCTGAATTTGAGCTGTTGCATATAACTATGGAACACCTCCTCATCTTTTTGTATAGCATGCTATCTTTAAAACTGTTTTTGATATCTTTACATGACTTTAAAAAAAAGGGTTTTGCGCCATTGTCTTGAGTCTTTGACCAATACTGGTTATTGCATTTGTACGGACGGATTTGGTCTCCTGTTTTACATGTTGTTTAAATAATAAAATTTGACGTAAAAATAATAATAGTATTTATAATAGAAGAAGGGGTCAAAGGTTATTCAAAAGATTATCAATGTTAGTAAATTTTGTTGTCTCTAGTCTGGGAATACCGTTGGGTTTACTATTCGGGTTAAAACATTTTGGGTATGATTTACCGAGACTAACCTTTTCAAAACGTATCTCTTCAGCATGGTTTTGATGTGGTTACAGTGAAACTAAAATGTATTGATATTAGGAAATAAGCACAGTTTTTAATTCTAGGCTATACCTAGATCTAGTGGTATACGGTTACCATTATATATATATATATATATATATATATATATATATATATATATATATATATATATATATATGAATGGTCTATTGGGAATGAAAGTTTTAAAGAAAAGAGAAGAAACTAAATAAATCTTTACTAAAGGAAAGAATATATTTTTGATATTTCCATAAAGACATTTCTGAGTACCACATTATCATTGTGTAATTGGTTTATTCATTCCCATGTATATTGGCATCCCTTTTTATACAGATCCAATATTTTGGCCTATGCACACCAATTGCCCTATATCTACACAATATATTAATATTTTCTTAGTTATTCATTTAGTGGACAAAGCAATACATTTTTCTTAACAACATTAATAGAAAGGAACTAGTTTTAATAGACTGTTTTAAAAGTCAGCGATGCCAATGATACATCAGGAAATCAGCATAACATATACCATTGTCAAAGTATATTTTCGTGTGTATAACTAGAAAACACACACACACACACACACACACACACACACACACATATATATGTATATATGTTGCTTAATAACCATGCTAGAACTCTTATTTTGACCACGCATATATTTGCTATGTGGGTTTTTGCATGTATGTGCCATACTGTAAATCCTTATTTTTACTATGCTGAACTCTTTAATGTGACCATGAATGTGCATTAGTTTTACTGGGTTCTATACATATGTCTTGCTTATAGGTATATATATTAGTTGCCATGGCAGTATGTCTGTGCATATGTATATTAGCATATATGCAAATACTTATACACATGTTAGCATACTACTACATATATGTATATGGGTGCGTGCACCATGAAGTTTCCAATATATATAACCTTAAACTAGTTGCCTGCATTAGTCATTATTGTTGTTAAGTTGTCATTTGGGCTCGGCCCATATATTATCATGTGCTGCACCTATATATACACCATGCACTCTGGGTGCAACATTTATTGTCCCGCAATTATGTACCCATCATAACTGGCCTTGAACCGATCACCGTAGCAATGCATTCGGCCTTGTTACTTGTCTCGATCTGTCTTTGTTTTGTTTTGTCACATTTGTAGAAATCCGTATTGTCCTTGATTTTGCGTTCTGAGTTATAAACCTAGGCTGAACATTTGATTACCTGTTAGGTGCATCTTGGACTCACTCAAAAGTTGGTTTACCCATATTTAAATGTGATAGCTTATTCTCTGCCTTATTAATTGGACTTATGGGGTTCAAGCTGCCACTATATTCTTGATTATTCCTACGGTCGAATATTATCTCTCCTATTGATTTGTCTGTTATTTCCTGATTTCTGGAACACGGGGCAGTACACACGGGTACATGTACACGTGTGTACATGCAAGCTTCCAGTATGACTTAGATAGACATCGATATAGGGAATGCTCATATATTTTCCATATGACCCATTTTAAGTTAGAATTGACCGTTATATTTTAGTTTCTATTGAAATTAATTTACTTGAACTATGATTAATCCTGACTCGAGTATTTTGTGTTTTTGCATGAAATTCTTGGGTCAGACCCTGTGCGTTACAGATTTAAAGATTTCCGCTTAGGATCGAAGACTGGTGAAGTTGGGGATTTCAGAAGACGCGCACTCTGAAGATTTTCAAACTGTAAATATTTTTCTTGCATCCTCATTGTTTATAAATTCCGCTGTATAGGAAACTCGTGTATCAAAAAAAAATTTGGTTAATAAATAAAAGTTTTATTCCGCTGTTCAATCTTGTGTTATTTTAGGTTTTATTTATTGATTTCATTTTAAACTCTGTAAGCTAAATAACGATCCTTCGATTTGACTGTTTTAAGTTGGTTTAATTACCGATTTGCAGCGGTCAAAAAGGCAGGACGTTACACGAAATGAGTGGTCGGTATTGTGTGGCCCAGTTGCAAGATGTTCTTGTTGAACTCCATTGTATCGCTTCTAGAGTACACTGAGTGGGAGGTGGATCCATACCTTGTCATAGTTGGAATCCATTCCCCAAATAGAAGCCCGCGGTTTTGATTGTATATTATATATGTAGAACGTTAGATGCAAGAGATTCTACCAGATTGATATCACTTGTGTTAGACATTATTATAATATCAGAATAACATTGTTTTACTAATGATTTGGGTTATCGTAAGGTACAAACAATCCGTGTTTATGTGTGGATGGGTCTTATGATTATCCTTTGTTTCAAAAGGATTTTGAAAGTTAAATCAAATAATTTGAGTTTACTCACACCAGTCACATGACTGACCCAGAGTTTATTTTGTTTTATTTTCCCTAAACTCTTGGGTGCCCAATTTTGTATGGGCAGTCAATTAGTCGGGATTTACAGATATATTTGGAGAGCTGGAGCAGGAGGCTTCAGAATTATATAGCTATGGTTATTTCTGCTGTGTTGTAAGTGTTGTACTTTGGAAATGATATGTATATTCAAGTACAGATTTATATTTCGAAGTTATGTTATATATTATATGTTATTCGTTCCGCTGTGAGGTTCGTGTTACTCTGATGTTGTGTTGTTGTTCTTCTTCTATTCTAAGTTTCTATCTTATCTATCCTCACCCTCTAATTTCTTTCATTAACTACCGGTATTTTCGATCCTTGGATGTTCGATATGTGTTGTATATCGGATTACCAAGATCGACTTTTTTCCGGGACGTTCCATAATGTATCAAGTATATATCTAATTTTAGAATTAAAATGAAATCTAAAGATATTCCAGTAAAAATCATAATTAATAAAATTATAAGAGAAATTAAAAACAAAAATCCTTAATACCGTATCTAAAATATAGAAAGTTTTAATACAAGTAAAAAAATTCATGATCAACATTTTTATCAAAAAAACTACAAAAACAACTTTTAGAATCAAAAATAATATTTTTCTTTCTTAATTACCTTACAGTGTTTAATTCCTTATGCATAATCAGCCACATATGAAATTTGGCTTTGGGCGGAGCATTTGCCTTCCGAATAAATTTGTATTTTAAAATCGTAATGCTTGTAAAATTTAGAAATTTATACATAGATCTAAAAGAGTATTTTGGACTCCTATCAAAGCCCCAATATATATTATCACAATTATTATTAATATGATACAGTGATAACTTAGCACATAACAAGGCAAGTTGCCTGAACACTTGTAACGACCTAGAGTTTTCGGTCATTTAAATTTGAATATTTATATCTATTTAAATATTATATTTGGTATATTAATAGATTTTATGTTAAATCCATTTATTAAAAACAAAATTTGAACGTTAAATTTATATAATTTAAAATGGGCTCCTAAGGGCGTGGTAGTTCATAATATTAAGTTTTGAACTTCAATTGAATATATATGGAATCCATTTTAAGTTGGAATTTTTCGAAAACAAGAAACCTCCGAATCTATGGGGTTATAATTTTTTTAATAAAAGAGAAAAATCAAGTTTTCATATTGTAGATTTTGCATTATGTCGATATCAAATTTTCAAATAGTCGTTATGGTATCATTTATAAACCATAACGATTTATTTAATAAAATAAAAGGGTTTTTAATTGAATATCTATTCAACTTGAAATTTCAATACGTCGAGTTTAAAACTCAAACTATGTTATTTTGATGTTTATAATATTCTGTTTGGATATATATGATAATAATAATTTATTATCAATGAATTTGTTTATTTTGAAATCGATATATATTTTATCGATTCAATATGGAAACTTAAAAATAGTCAATTAACAATCTTGGATTTCAACGAATTTTTTTTTATAAAATCTGTTATAGTTAATTATCGCTAAATTTCAAGTTTCATGTCAATTGGAGTTATTTTGTGATCTTACGCGGTATAAATGCGTATAAGTTAACCGTTTGAAATTTAAAACGGAGCTTTTACGTACAATATCGAAATTCGATGAAACCAGTTTCATTATGTTTGAAATATTAAGTTATTTTAAGATTTTTGATTTCATTGCAATCAGAATTTGTGTTCGGTTTGTACAAATTAAAATGTAGAATGCGAACATAAATTAATATAAAAATATCTTAGGTCACTTTCAAAATCCTTCATAAATCCTTTTCCTACGCCAACCGTACCTTATTCGATCTATCCAAATATTTTTCCACATGTGCACAGTAAAATCATACCCTTCCTAGTCAATAACTTCGGCTGCTCCTCTCCAACAAAACCAGAAGCATGCTTCTTTCATTCATCGGATCTAAGCATGAAAAAAAAATCTGTCTCGTTCTTTCAGAAAACTCCGAAGCCCTCCTCCTATAAAACTCAACCCAGCATACCAATATACAGCAAGCCATTCGAATCCTTCTAAAATCATAATAAATCCAAATCAAAACAAAAAGCAACCGAGTTTGATTCATTAAACTTCTCCTTGCGAAAACTTCAAGCTTGTATCCATTTTGTAAGAATCAATCCCGTTTTTTGGGTTAGTTTGTTGTTCACAGCAAAAGCCAAGGCTTCAATGTAGAGGAGATTGGGATGACCGGAGGAGGTGTTCGAAGTAGAGGGTGGTGTATTGCATGAGGTCAGCCGAGGCTCTAGGTAATCGCCTATAGTGGAGTTTTTTTAGGGAATGTGACGAAAAAAGTTGACTGGGATTTCCGGTGAACTGTGAACGTTGGAGGTTTTGGGGCTCCGTGCGTGGGTGACTAGTGGGGAAGTGCACCGATGGAAGGCGGTGCAGCAGTCTCTGGAGCCACGGTGAGGGTGTAAAATAATCGAAAGGGGGAGTGCAGTGCCTTCGAAAAAGAACTGGGAGAGGAAAATTATCAACATGGAAGACGGGTTAACGAAATAATCGATATTAAGGTTGTAACGACCTGGAAAATCTGAACCAATTTAAAATTTTTAAATTGGCTAAAATAACAGATTTAAAATATTTAAAATAAATATTTTAAATAATAGCAATGAAAAGTGAGTTTGAATCGACGTTTGAAAACGAATATAATTAATTCTAATTATAAACAAGGCCTGAAATGGCACTGCAGTTTCAAAAATTGAATTCAAACTTTGTCGGACTGTACCGGGTGCAAAACAAAATGGATTTGAGTGAAACCAAAAATATTTAAATCTATTAGTGAATACCGTTCTAATGAATCTGAAAAATCGAAGTTTCATAGCGGAAACCAAAAGTTATGGCCAAATGAATTTTCAGAAAGGTCGCTATGGAATTTATATAGCCCGTGAAATTGGCCATTTTGCATACGACCTCGGAATTCGACGAAACCTCTTTTGTTGGATCCGGTATGTGAAGTTATTGCTAGGTTTCAAATTTCATAATTTTTGAAGCTAATATGTGAGCGTGGCAAAGGAAAATGTGTTTTGGCCAATTATAGTTAAATTAGATCGACCAGAATTGGGCCTTTTGGCAAACGGTCTCAGAATTCGACGAAACTAGTTTTGTTGGGATCGTATCGTCAAAACATAGCCAGATTTATTTTTCTGGAATTTTTTGAATCAGTTTGTGGCCCTGGCAAATTAAAATGTACGTTCAAATCAAATATTGAATGTTTTATATTTTAATTTGAATGAAAACTGACTGAAACATTCGAATGGGCCTTCGAAACATATCCCATTGTGTTCGAAATGGGGGTAAAACGCTAGGGACGACAGTCGTTGGGTTTGATTTGGAGTTCGTAGCGACAAAACCCTATTTTCTGAAATAAATACTCTCCCGGCCAATCAGAAAATTAAAAAAAAAAATAACACGCATCGTATTTTCTCTCTCCCCGAAGCAGATCGTCGGCGGAAACCCCTTCGCCGCTTCTCCTCCTTTTTCCGACCAAACCAGGAGGAATTAGACCCCCATCCAGTTAAACTTTTTGAAGATCGAATTACCCTCTTCAAATCCATATAAGCCTTGCCCCTCCTCGTCACGCCGTTCGAGAGATCCACCTCCGCAAACTTCGCCCGTTAGCGCCTCGATTCCACAGCCCAGGGACCACCGAGTTCGACCCCCTCCCTAGCGCATGTGCGCCTCTCCTAGCCCGACAAAGTGGCGCTGGCCGATCGAAGCAACAATCCACGGATTTGAAGATAATCGAAAACCTAGTTTTGAAGAAATAAATAAAGGTACGGCTGATTTTCTTTGAACTGATTTTAACACCTTTAAACCATTGCAAACTTTGAAAAATCATATCTTTTTCGTTTCTTGACAAAATTCGATGAAATAGGAAACATCGTGACCGTGTGGACGTCTTCTACATTCTAGAAGAGACCGCATATTTTTCTGAGCCTTCTGCTATTTTTGGTGGAGTGGAACCCAATGTGAGATTTCTAATTTATAAACGATTTGGAAAACGACGATGTATAAATTATATAGTCGATGAATGAGTTATATAAGCGTTGTACACCTCTTGTATAAGAGTTTTATAAGTTGTACGTTCGATGTATAAGTTATATATGCGTTGTAAAAATTATATATGTGTTGAAATAGAAGTGAATTGCTATATATATGTACGCCCCTCGTCCACAAACCATGGACGATATTTATTGGTTGTGATTGGTGTGAAAATTGATTGATAGCGAATGGTTGATTGGAATTGTTTGTGGTTGATATTGATTGATTGCGGTTGAAAAATACCCGTTTGTGGTTGAGAAATATTTGGTTGAAACCACATAGGATTGGTTTGTGGAAATGAAATAAATATACATGCCGCCTGCGTGCGAATTAGATGCATGATTCCCCATTGTCAAAAACCGCGAGGTTTTAAGGTAGAGCGAGGAGCCGTACTAGGGACGATCCCGGTTTTAACTACCCTGCCGTTATGCTGCCAAAATTTTGAATAATATTCATGTGTTAGAATTATTTTCATTTGTTGAAACTATATTTATTCGTTGAATAGAAAGCCTTCATGTGTTGAGTCGATATTTATTCGTTGGATAGAAATTCATGTGTTGAATGGTATTCGTGTTTTAAATATAAAAATCACATTTTTATCTATATATATAAACTATAGAAAACCTTCATGTGTTGAATCGATATTCATTCGTTGAATTGAAATTCATGTGTTGAATGGTATTCGTGTTTTAAATATAAAAATCACCTTTTTATCGATATATACAAACTATAGAAAACCTTCATGTGTTGAATCGATATTCATTCGTTGAATTAAAATTCATGTGTTGAATGGTATTCGTGTTTTAAATATAAAAATCACCTTTTTATCTATTTATATAAACTAGAGAACCTTCATGTGTTGAATCGAAATTCATCCGTTGAATTGAAATTCATGTGTTGAATGGTATTCATATTTTGAAAGAAATTGTTTTATAATAAAAATCCCGTTTTTAACATCAATATGAAATGTATAAAATCATCTTGTTTTGAAATAAATTGTTTTATAATAAAAATCCTATTTTTATCACCTATATTAACTATAAAAAATAATAGTGTTTTGAAATGAATTGTTTTACAATAAAAATCACATTTTTATTATATAAATGAATTGTTAAAAATAGTGAAGTGTTGAAATAGAAGATAGTTAGTTAAAAATATCATTTTTATCAAAAGTATAAAAAGAATATAGTTTTGAAATCGAAGAATCAATATATATATATAAATAGAATCGAAATATATCTAATAACGAAGCTACAGTTCGTATTTTGAAACCGTGATTTCAAACGATTAGTGCGGGAGATCCAACCATCGGATTTTCCCAAAACCGCAACCGTTGGGTTCGCTTTAGAAATATCTTTCCAACGGCACCAACTTTGTAAAAATCCAACGGTTGGATTGTCTGGAATGTTTAATTCAAATCTGAAGAAAAACAGCGCCAGAATCGATTTTATATATATATATATATATATATATATTTAATCGAATAACGACGCTGCAGTTCGTATTTTGAAATCGAAATTTCAAACGATTATACCGGAAGATCCGACCGTCGGATTTTCCCGAAAATGGAACCGTTGGATTCGTTTTGGAAAGATCTTTCTAATGATGTAAATTTTGTGAAGATCCAATGGTTAGATTTTCAGTTATGTGTATATCAAATCTGAAGAAAAACAGCGCCACGGCCGCGTTATGGCCCGAAGCGTCGTTTTGAATAAATTGGCTATTTTAAAATAAATAAAAATGGCGATAAATCGTTATAAAATATTATAAACGATATGGATGTGAAATTTAGAAATTAACTGAAGGTTAGCTAAGTCGAAGGGTTTCTTGGGTATTAATCTGATGTTGGTTTCGGCCTTTGGGGTTAATATTTGCGAAATCGTTGTCTTACTGATTGACGGTTAGTGACTAATGAATGGAAATGATGCGTAGTAGTGTTTGTGTAGCACTAGTTTATTATATACGCGAGTTGCTCAGAAAAACCGGGTTTATCCCATTTTGAATAACTGAATCGACGATAAGAAATCGAAGATGAAGACGGTGGTCGAAGACCGGAGATCTTCACCTCGTTTGGATGGTAACCGAGGTCCTGGTTGGAAGGCATCCCGAAATATGGATAATGAGTTGTGATCGTCCCGACGTACGTGGTGATCAATGGGTTTGCGAGGTTTATAGTGCCTCCGGTTTCGTTCCGACCCAGAACGGACTTGTAAATGGATTGTGTGTCTGACATTGGAATTTATTTTATGTGATTGATAGCCATCAGTTACACGGTGTGAATTACCTGTGTGGCATGCTAAGATGCAGTGATCAGGGCTTCTGTTAAAAAACAAAGTCTTGTGATTGATGATCAAAACACCGCCTGTGTGGCGTAGCTTTGTGTATAATGTGAATTCGCGAGCCTCACACCCCGGTATGAACCAGAAACGGGATAAGGACCTCAGGGAGGGCATGCGTTTCCTTCTAGCTAGAAGTTGTGTCAGTGTTTTTACACGGCCTGACATTTTACTTATGTGGTTGTTACTGTTGCGAGGCGCCTCGGTTTGATCGGACGATCCGGGTCCGATGGAGTCATTCGTTGGCTCACTTACGCCCCCATAGGGCGGGGAAACGTAGTGCTCAGGAATTTTAATCCACATCGGTGGACCAACCCTGTCGCTCCAAGGGTCGATGCGTTCTGATCCTGAGACACGGGCTAGAGCCTCTCGAATTCGGTAAGGACTGTCTTTTGCCTTGGTTCATGATGGAAATCCAATTTCCAAATACGTGACTGTGCGGTTTTCGATTGTATATATATATATTTGGCGACATAGTGGCATGGGACGCTCATGTCGTCTATGATTGATAGTTATGATTTGAAATTGTTTTTGAAACATATAAACACTAGTAGTAATATCAAATGCTTTTGTTTTATTCGTATCAAGCATATCTTGGCCATTATAAGGTAAAAACTCTATCCTCCGGTTTGCGTTGCATTGTGTGATGGGAACTGAGTCTTATAATGGCTTCATTTTTATAAAAAGCATTGTGATGTTTAAAAGAAAGATTTGTTTTTAAAGCACTGGCAATCCAATGGAGTAAACCTGTTCCACGAAAGTGGCGTGGTCCTGTGATTAGCCATATTATAAATGTGTTGAGTAGATTTCTCATACCAGTCCCATGACTGACTCGTAGTTTGTTTCACTTTCAAACTCGGGAGCCCCTTTTTCTACATGGGAAGCCTTGTATTCAGGTTTAGTTGGCTCTTTCTGGATAGCTGGAGAGGAAGATGGATTCTATTATTTATCTCTTTTTATGCTGTTCAGCTCCTATTGTACATATTTTGTTTGTTTCCGCTGTAGACATTTATGTATAGCTGAGCTGTATTTGTACTAAGTATGATCCTGTATACTGCGTAACTCTGATGATTACGTTTATCCAGTGTATTCTATTGTACATTATCTGGTGTATTTATTTAATTCTGTTCTGCTATTATCTGCTTTTGTGTTATATCCCAAAGATTACCCTTGTCTCCGTCTGTACGGGAAATGGGGTCGTCACAACGTGGTATCAGAGCTTTGGTTAAGCTTAGTTCTGGAATATAACATATTAACGAACTCGTCAGAAATAGAACCAGTAGCGTTCTAGGATGGGTAACTCATTACAGATAGGATCAGTAATATCCTAGTATGAGTAGCAGGATGAAATAACACCTAGATAGACGCATTTACATTCAAGTAACTCTAAGTTTTGAAATATCTTTTCTGTGACCTGACACTTGATCTACTGTTTGCAGAAGTACTAGAAAATGAGTGCTAGAAACAGAAGAAGTAATACTGACCCGGATATAGAAGCTCTATTTATGAAATATAGAAATCTGGGTGGAAAGCCGTTCTCGGGCGAAGAATCTATTAAGAGAACACAAGCTTGGATTCGTTTGGCTGAGAAAATCTTCGAAGGATTAAAGCTGAGGGATGACCAGAAAAGATTACTGGCATCCTGGGCACTCAAAGACGAAGCTTTGTTCTGGTGGGATTCAGTTATTAAGGATAATCCAGAAGGTGATATCACCTAGGATAGATTCAAAGTGATTTTCCTGGAAAGATTTACTCCTCCTGAAGCGATTGAGCGACTATGTGATGAATTTTCTTATTTGATACAAGGAGATATGACCATTCCCGGATATCATAAGAAATTCAATGAACTTTCTCACTTTGCCCCTCATCTAATTCAAAATCCAAAGAGGAAGAATTTGAGATTGATTAACGGGCTTCAAAGAAAATATTAGAACAGTGTAATGAGGAATGTGAAGCTTCCTTTTTCAGAAATGATTTATATGGCTTATCAGTATGAAGATCTCCATAAGAAAGGCATGTTGCACGACGAAGAGGAAGTCAGTTCTAGTAATAGAGTTGAGTTTGAAATTGATCGTCCTGAGGCCAGTACGATGTCTGAGGTCAGTAAGGAGCCTAAAATTAATCAAAAAAGGGCCAGACCAGGAAAAGAACCGGTAACGACCACCGTATGCAATAACTGCCATCAGAAAGGGCATATGTCGATAAACTGTGGACCCTTGAAGAAACGAAGAAAGGATAAATTTAAATCCAAGGACAAGTTCCTAGAAAATAGAAAGTGCGTTCAATGTCGTCAGACTGGCCATCTTGAAAAGGACTGCAGGCAATTTAAGAAATCCAAAGCAGCGCATGTAAATGAAGTGGAAGAAGTACCTACATCTTCGTCTACTCAGGAAAGGTCTGATGTTTTAGAAGGCACGCTCAATGTCAAGAACATTCCAGTTAAAGCACTGTTTGACACAGGCGCGTCACAAAGCTTTATTGCAAAGAGTGCAGTCAAGAAGTTGGATTTGAAATTGAAGAAGCTCAAGCAACCAATGACTGTCCAAAATCCAGTTGGGGGTTCCATCGATCTCAGTTGGGTTTGTGGGGGTGCCTGTCTCTTTTTCCTGCTATAAATTCCCTACTATCTCTATCGTCATGAATTTTAATGAATTCGATCTTATTCTGGGATTGGATTGGCTAACCAGATATGAGGCAGAGGTTAGAAGCGCCGAGAGAGTTGTTAAGGCAAAGGCCCAATCAGGGAATTATATAACCATACCATGTGAAGGCTCGAATTCAAATAGAAAGGACTTCTGGGATGTTTCTCCTGTTCAAATAGAAAATATCCCCGAAGTCACAGAGAATATTCCTGACCTCATCAAAGACATTCCTGTCGTCAAGAATTATGCGGATGTGTTTGAAGAAGTTGTTCGCTTACCTCCGCAGAGAGAAATATATTTCAAGATTGCTTTGATTCCAAATGCGAGGCCGGTAGTTCACGCTATTCGAAGAATGTCCTTGAAAGAGAAAGAGGAATTAGACAGTCAAACACGACAGCTCGTATGGAAGAGTCTGATCCGGCCTAGTTTCTCTGATTAGGGTGCAGCAGTGGTGTTTGTCCCAAAATCTGACGGTACTCTATGGCTATGTGTGGATTATCGTGATTTGAACAAGCAAACAATAAAGAACAAATATCCATTGCCGCGAATCGACGACTTATTGGATCGTCTGAATGGAGCACAGGTATTCTCAAGGATGGACCTAGCCACAGGCTTCCATCAGCTTCGAATTGCCGAAGAGTGTGTTCCAATGACAGCATTCAGAGGTCCAGACTTATTCTACGAGTGGTTAGTAATGCCGTTCGGCTTATGTAACGCTCCAGCTTATTTCGTCGATCTGATGAATAGAGTGTTCAGAGGGGTTTTGAATAAATTTGTTCTGGTTTTTATTGACGATATTCTAATCTTCTCTAAATCAAAGGCTGAACATGAAAAACATTTGGAATAGGTTCTGGAAATCCTCCGAAGGAATGTATTAAAACCCAAACTATCCAAATGTATATTCAGGCAAGAGGAAGTGAAATTTCTAGGCCACGTCGTATCGAAAGAAGGAATTGCTGTGGATCCAAGTAAAATCACAGCTATTCAAAACAAGAAACAGCCCAGTACCCCTACAGAAGTCCGCAGTTTTCTCGGATTGGCTAGTTGTTACCAGAAGTTCGTTAAAAACTTTTCAAATATATCTGGTCACTTAACGAAGCTTACAAAGAAGCACTCTAAATTCAAATGGACTCCAGAAAGTGAGGAGGCCTTTTAAGAGCTAAAGTTATGATTAACGACTGCTACAGTGTTAACCATCATCGATGGAAATCTGGATTTGAAAGTATGGACTGATGCTTCTAGAGAAGGCCATGGCGCAGTGTTAATGCAAAGGGGCCAAGTGATTGCTTATGCTAGCCGTCAACTGAAGCCACACGAGAAAAACTATGTAACTCATGATCTTGAGTTGTTGGCTATCGTATGCTCTTTGAAAATCTGGAGACACTATCTTCTGGGTGAGAAATTCGAACTGTATACAGACCATCAGTCGTTAAAGTATCTGTTCACTCAGAAAGACCTGAATCTGAGGCAGTAACGTTGGCTAGAGTTCCTTGCAGCATACGATTTTGAAATTATATACACTCCAGGGAAAGCCAATGTCGTGGCCGATGCGTTAAGCCGAAAGAATGAAATGATCGCAGTTTTATCATTGCGACTTCGTTGATTGACAAGATATCGGCTCTCCAAAAAGACGACCAATTTATTAAAGGAATGAGTCAGCGAATTCGGGAAGGCAATGCTTCGGATTTCCAGCTCAACAGCGAAGGGATTCTGAGGTTAGAAGGACGAATTTCTGTTCCAGAAATTCCTGAACTCAGAAGAGATGTGCTTGATGAATGCCACAAATCTATGCTCAGTATCTATCCGGGTGTGAGTAAAATGTATAACGATATCAAGCAAACATTCTGGTGGAAGTCGTTAAAAAGATACATCTCGATATATGTTAGCCGATGCCCTACTTGCCAGCTAGTCAAAAGCGACCAACAGAAACTGGCTGGATTGTTACAACCGCTTGACGTTCCAGGTTGGAAGTGGGAACATATTTCCATGGACTTCATTGATGGTTTGCCCAGAACCAGAAAAGGAAATGACACTATTTGGGTGATCGTAGATCGCTTCACGAAGACTGCCCATTTCATACCTGTCAGATCAAACAGAACTGCTCAGAGTCTGGCGCAAATATATTTCAAGGAAATAGTTAGACTATATGGAGTGCCGCTCAGTATAGTCAGTGATAGAGATACAATATTTACTAGCAAATTCTAGGAGGCATTTCAAGTAGAACTAGGAACAAAGCTGAATCTAAGCACCGCTTATCATCCTTAGACAGATGGTCAGACTGAGAGGGTCAATCGTATTTTAGAAGATCTATTGCGGGCTTGTGTTCTAGATTTCGGTGGATCATGAGAAGACCATCTGCATTTGGCTAAATTCTCATATAATAACAGCTACCAGGCGAGCCTGACAATGTCTCGAAGCGTTGTATGGTAGACCGTGCCGATCTCCTGCTTGTTGGGTCGAACCCGGTAATAGACTAGTGTTGGGGCCAGATATGATCCGAGAAGCTGCCGACAAAGTCGACTTTATTAAGAAGCGATTACTCGCCGCTCATAGCCGACAAAAGAGCTACGCCGATAGGAGAAGAAGAGATATATCATTTGCGGTTGGCGACTATGTATATTTGAAAGTATCGCCGATGAGAGGAGTTATCCGGTTCGGTAAAACTGGGAAATTGGCGCCCAAATTCATTGGTCCGTTTCCTATTCTTGAACGGATTAGAACTCTCGCTTATAGGGTAAAATTGCCTGATTGGTTGCCTGGAGTTCATGATGTATTTCACATATCTCAACTTAGAAAGCACGTTCATGATCCATACCTGATCGTGGAAGAAGCAGCTCAACAGGATATTGAAATTACCCCAGAATTATCTGTGAGAAGAGAGCCGCTAAAGATTATCGGCAAAGAAACCAAAGAGCTGAGGAACAAGAAGGTTCACTTAGTCAAAGTGCAATGGAGTGGAGATCCGCGAGATTGTACTTGGGAAACTGAGGAGAGCATTCAGAAAGCCTATCCTATATGCCGAGTGGATATCTCTGATTGACTCCGGTGCAAGGTACATTTACCATACTTTGCATTACCAATTAGTTCTCTACCCTTTTGTTATTTTCTTTCCATGGATGTGCACTTTTAATTCTATAGTCTGAATGATTTTAAAAAGAGTATAGAAATTGATTAGTAATTTTTGAAAAGTTAAAAACAATTTGATTGTTGTTTGCATTGTGTGATGTTAGAATTGGATTAATTAAATTATTGAAACGATAGTTAGTTTAATCAATAATAGAATGAATGGTAGAATTTATTCGATTAAATCAACATTGAACTGATTTAAAAATAGATAGAAATATATACATGTGCATATATATGTTTGAACAGGTAAATGGAGAGCTGTTGAGTAAAGATTTTTATTTGCGTGCCCGACAAATAGGTAAACCTTAATGAGTTGGATGCGAAATATTATTATATCAACTCCTGTGAATGCCATTGGATGCGGAGTGCTGGTTATTCTGTGTGTAATAATAAATGTCGCCATAGGATAGTAACAATTAATTTTGAACTACATTACATGGCATACTTCTGAAGATAGGCATACTTCATCATATACCACATAAGCATTTGGAGCTTGTGTGAAGAGGTGGAAGATTTACCATATGAGCGAGAGGCTTGTATGGCGATGACTATATTTTACAGGTTGAACTGATGACTGATATGGACTATTTAAATTGTAACGATAAAATTGCCAGATTAATAAAAACCCCACACGGGTCTGGAGTTGACAATAATCACGTCTCTCTAGTTATTAGATACGGCACATGGACTGTTTATTTCCCACACGGGACGAGATGGCGAGGATTTATCCTCTGGAGCATTTAAAATACACACTCCCTCAGGCTTTGACAGGGTGACGAGAATTTATTCTCTGGACTTATTATCTATACACGCTCCCCTGTAAACACCAGAATATATCACTATAAATATGTGTATGCTTATTAGGATTTATTGGGTACCTAATACGGCCCAATAAATTTCCAAACCTCTCTCTATACAAAGGAGGTTATGGCGAAATTTTTCGAAAATACCGGGTGTTAGCCAAATTTTTGAAGAATTTGAAAATTCTCAGAAACTGAAAAGTTGGAGAATGGAAGCCAGGTTGAACGTAGAGTTGATTAATAAAACCACTTTCGACTTTGTTCCTTTTTGGGGACGAAAAGTTTTAAGTGGGGGAGATTGTAACGACCCGGAAAATCTGAACCAATTTAAAATTTTTAAATTGGCTAAAATAATGGATTTTAAATATTTAAAATAAATATTTTAAATAATAGCAATGAAAAGTGAGTTTGAATCAACGTTTGAAAAAGAATATAATTAATTCTAATTATAAACAAGGCCTGAAATGGCGCTGCAGTTTCAAAAATTGAATTCAAACTTTGTCAGACTGTACCGGGTGCAAAACAAAACAAATTTGAGTGAAACCAAAAATATTTAAATCTGTTAGTGAATACCGTTCTAACGAATCTGAAAAATTGAAGTTTCATAGCGGAAAGCAAAAGTTATCGCCAAATGAATTTTCAGAAAGGTCGCTATGGAATTTATATAGCCCGTGAAATTGGCTGTTTTGCATACAACCTCGGAATTCGACGAAACCACTCTTGTTGGATCCGGGATGTGAAGTTATTGCTAGGTTTCAAATTTCATAATTTTTGAAGCTAATATGTGAGCGTGGCAAAGGAAAATGTGTTTTGGTCAATTATAGTTAAATTGGATCGACCAGAAATGGGCCTTTTTGCAAACAGTCTCAGAACTCGACGAAACTAGTTTTGTTGGGACCGTAGCATCAAAACATAGCCAGATTTATTTTTTTTTGGAATTTTTCGATCAGTTTGTGGCCCTGGCAAATTAAAATGTACGTTCAAATCAAATATTGAATGTTTTATATTTTAATTTGAATGAAAACTGATTGAAACATTCGAATGGGCCTTCAAAACATATCCCATTGTGTTCGGAATGGGGGTAAAACGCTAGGGACGACAATCGTTGGGTTTGATTTAGAGTTCGTGGCGAGAAACCCTATTTTCTGAAATAAATACTCTCCCGGCAAATCAGAAAATTAAAGAAAAAATATAAAACGCGCATCGTATTTTCTCTCTCCCCGAAGCAGATCGTCGGCGAAAACCCCTTCGCCGCTTCTTCTCCTTTTTCCTACCAAACCAGGAGGAATTAGACCCCCCTCTAGTTAAAATTTTTGAAGATCGAAGTCCCCTCTTCAAATCCATATAAGCCTTGCCCCTCATAGTCACGCCGTTCGAGAGATCCACCTCCGCAAACTTCGCCCGTTCGCGCCTCGATTCCGCCGCCCAGGGACCACTGAGTTCGACCCCCTCCCTGGCGCACATGCGCCTCTCCTAGCCCGACAAGGTGGCGCTGGCCGATCGAAGCAACAATCAACGGATTTGAAGATAATCGAAAACCTAGTTTTGAAGAAATAAATAAAGGTATGGCTGATTTTCTTTGAACTAATTTTAACACCTTGAAACCGTTGCAAACTTTGAAAAATCATATCTTTTTCGTTTCTTGACAAAATTCGATGAAACAGGAAACATAATGACTGTGTGGACGTCTTCTACATTCTAGAAGAGACCGCATATTTTTCGGAGCCTTCTGCTATTTTTGGTGGAGTGGAACCCAATGTGAGATTTCTAATTTATAAACGATATGGAAAACGACGATGTATAAACTATATAGTCGATGTACGAGTTATATAAGCGTTGTACACCACTTGTATAAGCGTTGTATAAGTTGTACGTTCGATGTATAAGTTATATATGCATTGTAAAAATTATATATGTGTTGAAATAGAAGTGAATTGCTATATATATATATATATATATATATATATATATATATATACGCCCCTCGTCCACAAACCATGGACGATATTTATTAGTTGTGATTGGTGTGAAAATTGATTGATAGCGAATGGTTGATTGGAATTGTTTGTGGTTGATATTGATTGATTGTGGTTGAAAAATACCCGTTTGTGGTTGAGAAATATTTGGTTGAAACCACATAGGATTAGTTTGTGGAAATGAAATAAATATACATGCCGCTTGCGTGCGAATTAGATGCATGATTCCCCATTGTCAAAAACCGCGAGGTTTTAAGATAGAGCGAGGAGCCGTACTAGGGACGGTCCCGGTTTTAACTACCCTGCCGTTATGCTGCCGAAATTTTGAATAATATTCATGTGTTAGAATTATTTTTATTTGTTGAAACTATATTTATTCGTTGAATAGAAAGCCTTCATGTGTTGAGTCGATATTTATTCGTTGGATAGAAATTCATGTGTTGAATGTTATTCGTGTTTTAAATATAAAAATCACATTTTTACCTATATATATAAACTATAGAAAACCTTCATGTGTTGAATCGATATTCATTTGTTGAATTGAAATTCTTGTGTTGAATGGTATTCGTGTTTTAAATATAAAAATCACCTTTTTATCGATATATACAAACTATAGAAAACCTTCATGTGTTGAATCGATATTCATTCGTTGAATTGAAATTCATGTGTTGAATGGTATTCGTGTTTTAAATATAAAAATCACCTTTTTATCTATTTATATAAACTATAGAGAACCTTCATGTGTTGAATCGAAATTCATCCGTTGAATTGAAATTCATGTGTTGAATGGTATTCATATTTTGAAAGAAATTGTTTTATAACAAAAATCTCGTTTTTAACATCAATATGAAATGTATAAAATCATCTTGTTTTGAAGTAAATTGTTTTATAATAAAAATCCTATTTTTATCACCTATATTAACTATACAAAATAATAGTGTTTTGAAATGAATTGTTTTACAATAAAAATCACATTTTTATTATATAAATGAATTGTTAAAAATAGTGGAGTGTTGAAATAGAAGACGGTTAGATAAAAATATCATTTTTATCAAAAGTATAAAAAGAATATAGTTTTGAAATCGAAGAATCGATATATATATAAATAAATAAAATCGAAATATATCGAATAACGAAGCTGCAGTTCGTATTTTGAAACCGTGAATTTCAAACGATTAGTGCGGGAGATCCGACCATCGGATTTTCCCGAAATCGCAACTGTTGGGTTCGCTTTGGAAATATCTTTCCAACGGCACCAACTTTGTAAAAATCCAACGGTTGGATTGTCTGGAATGTTTAATTCAAATCTACAGAAAAACAGTGCCAGAATCGATTATATATATATATATATATAAATATAATTATATTTAATCGAGTAACGACGCTGCAGTTCGTATTTTGAAATCGAAATTTCAAACGATTATACCGGGAGATCCGACCGTCGGATTTTCCCGAAACTGGAACCGTTGGATTCATTTTGAAAAGATCTTTCTAATGATGTAAATTTTGTGAAGATCCAACGGTTAGATTTTCAGATATGTGTAAACTAAATCTGAAGAAAAACAGCGCCACGGCCGCGTTATGGCCCGAAGCGTCGTTTTGAATAAATTGGCTATTTTAATATAAATAAAAAAGGCGATAAATCGTTATAAAATATTATAAACGATATGGATGTGAAATTTAGAAATTAACTGAAGGTTAGCTAAGTCGAAGGGTTTCTTGGGTATTGATCTGATGTTTATTTTGGAAATCGTTCTCTTACTGATTGACGGTTAGTGACTAATTAATGGAAATGATGCGTAGTAGTGTTTGTGTAGCACTGGTTTATTATATATGCGATTTTCTCAGAAAGACTGGGTTTATTCCATTCTGAATAAGTGAATCGACGATAAGAAATCGAAGATGAAGACGGTGGTCGAAGAACGGAGATCTTCACCTCGTTTGGATGGTAACCGAGGTCCTGATTGGGAGGCATCCCGAAATATGGATAATGAGTGGTGATCGTCCCGACATACGTGGTGATCAATGGGTTTGCGAGGTATATAGTGCCTCCGGTTTCGTTTCGAACCAGAACGGACTTGTAAATGGATTGTGTGTCTGACATTGGAATTTATTCTATGTGATTGATAGCCATCAGTTACACGGTGTGAATTGCCTGTGTGGCATGCTAAGATGCAGTGATCAGGGCTTCTGTTGAAAAGCAAAGTCTTGTGATTGATGATCAAAGCACCGCCTGTGTGGCGTAGCTTTGTGTATAACGTGAATTCGCGAGCCTCACACCCCGGTATGAACCAGAAACGGGATAAGGACCTCAGGGAGGGCACGCGTTTCCTTCTAGCTATGAGTTGTGTCAGTGTTTTTACACGGCCTGACATTTTACTTATGTGGTTGTTACTGTTGCGAGGCGCCTCGGTTTGATCGGACGATCCGGGTCCGATGGAGTCATTCGTTGGCACACTTACGCCCCATAGGGCGGGGAAACATAGTGCTCAGGAATTTTAATCCACATCGGTTGACCGGCCCTGTCGCTCCAAGGGTCGATGCATTCTGATCCTGAGACACGGGCTAGAGCGTCTCGAATTCGGTAAGGACTATCTTTTGCCTTGGTTCAAGACGGAAATCCAATTTCCAAATACGTGACTGTGCGGTTTCGATTGTATAAATATTTGGCGACATAGTGGCATGGGATGCTCATGTCGTCTATGACTGATAGTTATGATTTGAAATTGTTTTTGAAACATATAAACACTAGTAGTAATATCAAATGCTTTTGTTTTATTCGTATCAAGCATATCTTGGCCATTATAAGGTAAAAACTCTTTCCTCCGGTTTGCGTTGCATTGTGTTATGGGAACTGAGTCTTATAATGGCTTCATTTTTATAAAAAGCATTGCGAAGTTTAAAAGAAAGATTTTTTTTAAAGCACTGGCAATCCAATGGAGTAAACCTGTTCCACGAAAATGTTTGGTCCTATGATTAGCCATATTATAAATGTGTTGAGTAGATTTCTCATACCAGTCCCATGACTGACTCGTAGTTTGTTTCACTTTCAAATTCGGGTGCCCCTTTTTCTACACGGGCAGCCTTGTATTCAGGTTTAGCTGGCTCTTTCTGGATAGCTGGAGCTGAAGATGGATTCTATTATTTATCTCTTTTTTTGTTGTTCAGCTCCTATTGTACATATTTTGTTTGTTTCCGCTGTAGACATTTATTTATAGATGAACTGTATTTGTACTAAGTATGATCCTGTATACTGTGTAACTCTGATGATTACGTTTATCTAGTGTATTCTATTGTACATTATCTGGTGTATTTATTTAATTCTGTTCTGCTATTATCTGTTTCTGTGTTATATTCCAAAGATTACCCTTGTCTCCGTCTGTACGGGAAATGGAGTCGTCACAAGGTGGTCTAGGCATGATAATTAATTTAAACGGCAATTAGTTAAGTATGATGTTGTTATAGGTTAAATCTTGTTTCAATTCAAAATCAATCTTATAACGGGTATAACTATTTCATACATTAACAGAATTATGCGAAATGATAACCGTTGAGATCGCAGGAATAGAGGCTAGGCTGTCATGTTGATTCGGAGAGATTTGAAACAATAGGAATTTTATTTAATTTTAAACATTTGTTTAAAATTAAATGAAATGTCCTGAATTCATTTAATCGTCGAATCGAAAACAAAATTTTAAGTTAACTCTCACAGTTTTCTGGAGTTCTGTGATGTGTTAAATTCATATAAATATAACTCATAGTTAATTGGATTATTGGATGTCTTGGTTGCTTATTTGTTGTTTAATGGTTGTTGACGTTTGTATTTACGTCGTATTGGATGATTTAGTTTTAAAAATATTTCATATGTTATTATAATATGATGTTATAGACTGTGATGCAGGAAAGGACAGGTTGAAGGGATCCAACCGGATTCTTCAAACAATTGGTATGTTATTGTTTTACTTATTATTCATATATGAATTGTTATCCCAGATGACGTTATATTCTAATTGGATATTGATTGTTGATTTAATGTTAATTGTTGAATTTAAATTCAACAATCGTTGCATTTTAAATCAATAAACTGTATTGATTAAGTGGTTGGTTGTGAATGGCATAAACCCGTCTTTTTAGACGTTGATTTGCCATCAGGTGAATTAACACAAATGAAGTTATAAAATCTATTTTAAACTAAATCTAATTTTTCCAATTTATATTTATAAGTTATTCAAAGTAGACATTTTATAAATATATCAATATTTGTAATCATTTTTTACAAAGCAATTATTAAATGATTTATATAATATATTAAACAAATTAGGAAGACTGGAATTAACCAAAAGGTTAATAAGCTGAGATAATTATTTTCAAAGAAGCAATTAAGTGATTTATATTAAATTAATTATATTTTTAATTAATTTAATAAGGAGGATTAAAGAAAATAGGTTAACAAGTTAACCGTGTTTCTGGTTGACTTGGTCAACCGTTTATATTGAATTTTTTTATTTATTTTGTTAATTTAATAGAAATGGTTTTAAAAAATGTTTGTTCAAACTTAACAAGTGATCTTAGAAATTTATTAGTCTTTAATTACTGTGATTTAAAATGATTATTAAGTTATTTATTTTTAATTATTATTTATTACTTATTATTTACTGGTCGATTATTCTAGTAACGGAATTAACTACTTTTACTGTAATTAGCGGTGAAGTTTATTATAATTTTAGTTAATAATAAAGCAATTACTTTTTAGTTGGGAATTGTTAAAAGAAGTAATCGAGTAAAATTTAATTAAAATCTGTAAAGGGTTCGATAAAGGAATTTATAAACCAAGTTTACAATTAAGGTTTGTAGATGGCATGTATGAAGCTAATGCGATCAATTTAACTAAAATTTTCCTAGTTAATAGTAAATAAATGAAATAAAGTAAAATTTCCAAAGAAGTTAGTTAATAGATTGTGATAAAGAATTTTGGTAAGGGAATCATCAAGTGGATTTCAAATTCTAAAATCAGAATTTCACAAGCGATGTTATAAAAGGTATTTGAGCTAATGCGATAGTTTAAGATAAATGTTTGAGTTGAGTAAGAAGAATTTAAACATAAAAGGGTTTTCCCAGAATGCGAAGGAAAATATTATTGGATTTGGTTAAAAAGATGGATTTAAACTGTTTAACCTGAATATTTAGTTTTTAAATAGGCGATATTTAATGTTTTTTTTTTCGGTGAAGTATTAGAGAATGGATTATCATAATATAATCCAAGTTATAAATAGAATTATATAAAAAGAATAAACGAAGGGTTAGTAAACAATCTACTTAATCCACGAATTACGTAAAAAATGCTTATAGACGACTGAGATTACTAAAGAATATGGTTTATAAATCGTATTTTTAATAAAATGGAAAATAAGATTGATTTGATATGTTTTTGAATTACGAAATTCTATCTATTCTAAGATAAGAACGTTATCGATCAATGTCTGAGAGGTAAATAAAATACCTCAACATGAACGACTTCACTATTATTGAGGGATGGTATTAGTTTGTAATGGTAAAGGAGATTTTGTGAATATATAAAAATATTTCCAAGTAAAGGAAATATCAAAGGGTTTAAGATTATAAAAAAGATATTTCCAAATAAAGGAAATAAGTGAAGTTTTTGTGAAATATAACAATATTTCATGTTAAAAGAAATAAAGGGGAGAAGTTTGGTCATTGTGTTTATTTTGACGAGATAAATATAGATTGTTGTTTTCAAAGTAACGAAAACATAAGGGAGCATTATATATATATATATATATATATATATATATAAAAATAAAATCTATTTCAAAGAATCGATGAAACATTTTAAATAAACGGTTTTTAAAATGGAAGACTTGAGCTGCCAATATACTTGAGTGTACTGTTTGACCAATCTGATTAGATGATTGTTTTAGTTGAAGATTGTTGAGATTGATAGTTAAAAACCCAACTATCAATGAAATATCTAATTGGATATTTTACATGTTGTTTCTAAGAGATAGGGATGAGAACTAGACCCAAAACCACTTTGAACCAACATTGTGATAGAAACTAATATGAAGGGATGTTATAAAGATGGAGCATTGAAGACCGTTAATCTTCGTAAACGGCAGAACTGCTCGTTGAATTTCTAATGGTAGCTCCTAAGGATTTTTGACTTGTGATTTTGTTGTGATTGAGATCCTCGGATTGCAAGGACTTCACAGTACTGATCCTTGGGGTGATTCCTATATAGGATGAGGTAGGAAGGTGCCTTCAGTTCATTCTATTCCAGGGTGACTTGTATGCACGAATGCCTTACAGAGTATTTTCTGAAATTCACGTACGATTGATTGTTAGAAATATACCAAGTTTGATAGCAGAGAATACATCTTCTCTTAGCTTAACACCCATAGTGTATTTGTGGAATTTAATTAGTGATTTGATGGATCTGACGATGTGGCATTCAAAGTAAATGTGATGTTCTAAAGATAAATCATAACTTCAAGCCTCGTCAATCCAGAAATGACAGAAATCGATAGACAACATGGCTAGGTGGGTCATTCCCAATTAGGATATATTGTCACCATCTAGAGAAAATTCATATTTGTTCTTCTTTCGTTCCTATATCTCCCAAAAAACGGTCATGTCGGCACCGACCGTGGGTGACAATATATTCGATACTCTTAAGTGATAATGAGTGGTCACTCATGTGTGGCTAGGTTGCAAGACGTTATTGTTGAACCCTAGTGTATAGCTCTCTATAGGTACACTTTCGGAAGGTGGTCCCATACCTTGCCTTCGTTGGAATCCATTCTCTAATAAGCACCCTGTGGTTTTTGAATTTATAATATATACGTAGAGCGTGAGATGCAAGCATTCTACTAGATGGTTATTTATTTATGATTTGATAGACACTATTATAATATCACCAGAATTTGATATATATAAAAATATTTCAGGTTATCGTAAGGTAAAAACCATCTGTGTTTATGTGTAGATTGGTCTTACGATTATCCTTTTCTTTCAAAGAATTTTAAAAAGTTAAATAAGTTGTTTGGTATGAATTTATCACTGAAAGTATTCCTGACTGATGTAGGTGAATTTTGCTTTGCTTCAAATGTGTCAGGTCAGACCGAGCATATTATCAGGTCAGGTTTCGCTTGGATCTTCAGAAAAGGAGCTGAAGACGAGATGTATATTTGTATCTTCAAGTAATAATTTTTTTTCATTGTAAAATATGTTGAAATGAATGTATACTCTAGTTGTAACTTGTGACGGCAAGGAATTTCGCTCGGTCCGAACCAGTCGCTAAACCGACCCAAACCGTTCGAAACGCCCTATCGTTTGAGAACAGGACAAAACAGAACGCATACAGAAGAACATTTCATTGTATATTACAACAATGCATCAGATTACAAGAATATACAGAGTATAAAAGAATATTACACAGAAATATCAGAGATTTAAATTACATTTAAATACATAGCAGCGGAAAATAATACAATACATAACTAGAGGAGATATACGGATACAAAGCTTTCCGGATATCATTCCAGCTGTAAACCAGGATCCTGTGAATATAAATCTGCAAAACCGAAACTACTAGTTGCCCGTGTCAAAAATAGGGGCACCCAGAGTTTAGGTTAAAACAATAAACTCCAGGTCAGTCATGTGACTGGTGTGAGAACTAAAACAGTTATTAATCTTTATTTTTAAAGTTAGGTAAATCAAGGGACCACGCCGTATAACACGGAACGGGTTTCCTCCCAAGAATACCAGTGCATAAAACAAACAGCGCAATGCTAAATAAAGAAAAATGAAGCTGTTATAAGACCCAGGTCCTATCAAACAATGCAACGCAAGCCGGGGGATAGGGTTTTCCCTTATAACAGCCAAAGAATGCTTGATACGTTTAAAACAAATCATTTGATACTATAATAAGTGCATAGTGTATAAAACAACTTCAAATCATAAGTATCAATCATAGGCGACATGAGCGTCCCATGCCACTATGTGGCCATATATAGGTTTACAAATAAAACCGCAAAGTCACGTATTTGGAAATTGGATTTCCATCTATGAACCGAGGCAAAAGATAGTCCTCAACCGATTCGAGACGCTCTAGCCCGTGTCTCAGGATCAGAGCTCGAGTGACCCTTGGAGCGACAGGGCCGGTCCACCGATGTGGATTAAAATGCCTGAACACTGCGTTTCCCCACCCTTTGGTGGTGTCAATGAGCCAACAAATGACTCCATCGGTTCGAGAACGACCGATCAATCCGAGGCGCCTCGCAACAGCAACAACCACATAAGTCAAACTCGTCAGGGCGTGTAAAACCACTGACGCCACTTTTTAGCTAGAAGGAAACGCATGCTCTCCCTGAGGTCCTCTCCCGTTTTTGGTTCATACCGGGTGTGAAACACGCGAGGTAAACGTTACACAAAGCTACGCCACAAAGGCCGTGCTTTGATCATCACCACAAGACTTTGCTTTTCAACAGAAGCCTCGATCAATTGCCACTTAGGCATGCCACACAGGCAATTCACTCCATGCGTTTGATATCCATCAATATATAACCCCTGAGCTCATACGTCTCAGAGAAGGGCGTTAAGCAAGAGAATAAATTCTCCGCCGCCAAACAGATATATATTTAATAGAGATCAATCACACGGACTAAAATCCAATGTCAGACACACAGTCCATTTACAAGTCCGTTCTGGGTCTGAACGAAACCGGAGGCACCTAGTACCCCGCATATCCATCGACCTCCAAGTACGTCTGGACGATTACAACCTGTTTCCATCTTCTTGGGTGTACAGCCCAATCAAGATCATCAGTAATTACCCAAACGACGTGAAGACTTCCGGTCTTCGACCATCGTCTTCATCTTCGACTTATCGTCGTATCAGTTATTCAGAATGGGATAAACCCGGTCTTTCCGAATAACTCGCGTATATTTTAAATAAGTGTTACACAAACACAACATACGCCTCATTCCAATTCATTAGTCACTAATCGTAAATTAATCAAGAGAATAATTTCCCAAATATTAACCCCGAAGGCCGAAACCAACATCAGATCAATATCCAGAAAACCATTCTGCTTGGCCAACTGACAGTTAGTTTCTAAATTTCACATTCATAGGGAAATGTTCCCATTAATTTTATCCAAGATAAATTCTTTGAATTTATTCTTTATTCTATTTTTGAATCTCAATTCAAACTAGTCGGGATTAGCGAACCTTACCGAAGTAATCATTTATTTTTAATTTCCCAATCCCAACCTATTAATCCCATGAAGTAAAACTGGTAATACTTCATATCTAACACCACAGTGTTATCGGTAATTCAATTACCATTTCACGTTCAAAT
Source organism: Allium sativum (assembly GCA_030737875.1). Lineage (NCBI taxonomy): Eukaryota > Viridiplantae > Streptophyta > Magnoliopsida > Asparagales > Amaryllidaceae > Allium > Allium sativum. Next base: position 352,497,764 of record CM060926.1, read on the forward strand.
CTAATTAAAGATTTAACTATCGCCTGGAGCAAAACTGGTAATACTCCATTCTCGATCATTTCAATCTAATTAAAGATTCATTAAAACTCCACTTAGTTTTAATCGTTAACTGGGTTAAAGAATCAGTGTCATTTAAAACACGGTTCACGATAAACCCAAAACCACATTCCATTAATTATCGGATTAAAGAACGAGTGTTATTTAAAAACACCATTCACGATAAACCCAAGAATCAATATCAATTCTATTCCAATTAAATATCATTTAATTGGTACACTTCATTAAATCTAAATAAAAAGATTTAATCTCTTCTCAACTGGATTCAAGAATAGTGTTAGTGAAGACACCATTCACGACAAACCCACATCACACTTGATATTCAATATAAGGCTCTGAATAGAAAATATATCGGCTTATATTCAATATCAAATTCTACGATTAACAAATGTCATATTGGAAATAACGATATAAATATATATCTTTCAAATTTCCATAACAACACCTGTATAATCACGAATTCCAACATCGAAATATTCCGAAGATAATTTCGATTCAATTCCACTCCAATGCAACCATTGGATATTCTGGTTATTTTCAAAACCCTTTTTAAATTCAATTTATTTAAAAATAAATAGAATTATATTTCTAGTTCAAAACTAGTTCATTTCGATAAAAATCTATTTTTATCTTTTCAAATATGGAGTTTTTCATCCCAAATCTTCACAAATCATTTCTTATGATTTTACACAAATTATTACTATTTTTAATAATTTTATCAAGGCCCGTACAGTCGATTTTCAACAATGGCCATCGAACTGCACTTATAGCGACCTTTTTCAAATTTGATTTGGACGTAACTCCAAATCCAACCGTTAGATTTCTAATTTCTAATATTTCTTAGAAAGCTCTTTTCGGTACGAACCGAACGGTTCTGGTTTTAGGAGAATCCGACGGTCGGATCTCCCGCAATGTCCGTTTGAAATAAATGGTCGAAATTCACGAACTGCCGCGGCGCGGCGCGTTCTATTCAGGCCATTATATTATATATATAATATATATAATATATACTTCGTCGATTTCTATTTAAAACGAATTATATAAATAGTTTTAAATTCGTTTCAAAAGCAATTTCAACTTCCTTTTCAATTCAAATCAAAATTGAATTCTTCTTTATAAATTCGTTTCAAAATTCATTTCTATTCAATTCAAATTCCAATTCAATTTGAATTCATTTCAATTCGTTTTCAATTCAATTTGAATTCGTTTTCAATTCATTTCGAAATCGTTTTCAATTCAATTCATTTCGAAATCGTTTTCAATTCATTTCGAAATCGTTTTCAATTCAATTCAAAATATTCGATTTCGAAATCACTTTTCAATATTCATTTTAAGATGAATAAAATCGATATAAATATCGTTCACGTCAAAATGGCGTCAATCTAATCAACACGGCTTCATAAATTTCTATTTTCAAATATTCTATTTCAAATATTTCTTTTTCAAAATAGTTGTTATTATCAAAATATTTCGTTCAACACATGACCAATCTCAATGAATGAGTACTGTCAACACATGAACTTTTATTTTATATCGATAAAGATGTAAATTTTATTACTACAATATTTCGTTCAACACATGACCAATCTCAATGAATGAGTACTGTCAACACATGAACTTTTATTTTATAATATTCTTTATTTTTCAAATTGGAATGAGGCCCAATCAATTACCATATAAAGTTAATTATATGGATATTCATACAACACATGTATATAATTACATTGAAAAATAATCAACCATCAACCAAAGTGCACTACACTGTATAAGCATCAAATATAGATATTCAACGCTTATAACAGCCTGTCAATCAATCGATCGACACATTTAATCAATCAGGATGAGTGAACTTCAAATTTCATCCCAACACCCGTGTGGGGTTTCAAACAATCAAACACATATTTTATTTGTGCAGTTGGGCGATGTGTAAAATTTATCGTCCCAATCAATGTCATTCAAATAGGTGTACATAAACAAACCGTCCGGTTTATAAATGAATATTTTATTTTATTCACTTCACGTTAAAAATTATATTTTTAACGATAAAACATTTTATTTCAACCTATGAATTTCTATTCAATTCATTTACACAATAAAATGATATTTTTATTTTTCTAACATATTTTAGAAAATTTCGGCGGCATAACGGCACGATACTAGAAACGGGACAAGGCCTAGCCTTATCCCCGGTCTAGTGAAGGCCCACGCCATTCACACATCAATCAATCCATTCATTTCACCAAACAATTCAATTCATTTCATTATGCAAACCACAAAATTTGGAGTAAGAGTCTAACCTAGCCTTACTCCTTCGCCTTATAACGGCGCACGTCTAATCCTAACCAATTTATCAATTCGATTTTTCACACCACAAACCACATTCAAACCAATATCGCAATCAATCACCAAACAGCCAAACAAACAAGTCCATGGTCTGTGGACGATTGTGTCGGGTGCTACTAAACACCGTCTGCATCCTAGTATATATATATAACTAGAAAATAAATTGAAGAGTGAGAAATTCTCACATATAGCTATCCTAGCTCCACGGCACTTCATTGATAGAAATCTTCTTCGTTCCAGCCTTTTTGTCACCTTCGTTGTCCGCTTTCACTACATATGTAAAAATCGAATTTTTACTTCGCTATTCAATATATAAAAATCGAATTTTTAATTCAAAGTTCAATATATAAAAATCGAATTTTTATTTCAAAGTTCAATATATAAAAATCGAATTTTTATTTCAAAGTTCAATATATAAAAATCGAATTTTTATTTCAAAGTTCAATATATAAAAATCGAATTTTTATTTCAAAGTTCAATATATAAAAATCGAATTTTTATTTCAAAGTTCAATATATAAAAATCGAATTTTTATTTCAAAGTTCAATATATAAAAATCGAATTTTTATTTCAAAGTTCAATATATAAAAATCGAATTTTTATTTCGATGTTCAATATATAAAAATCATATTTTTATTTCTTCTATATAGTAAAGACTATATTTTTAATACTTTAAAAATATAAAAACCATATTTTTATTTAACCATTTTAACGATAAAAATCGTATTTTTACTTTTCAAAAACAAAGATTTTTATTTTATATAAAATTCCATATTCCATTTTAACACAAAACATATATAAGAATTTCAGATTTTATTAACTATAGGCTATCAGAAATAAAAAGAAGAAAAAGTTAAAACCTTTCTCTGTCGATTCAAAGTACTGGAGCACAACAACCCATCGTCCAAGAACGCTCCGTCCTAGGGCTTCAACGCGCTCCTCTACCGGTCGACCGTCCGAAGATCTGACCACCTCACATGCTTCGCCGAAGCTCCCTCTCTCCACGCCATGACTGGCGTTCAGCTCGTCGGTCTATCGTGGCCTGGACATGGCGGAGGGTAGTGGGAGTTTCGATTGGGGGTTGGCGGCTGGTGGTTCACCATCGGCGACGAGGCGGAGGTGGGGGTTCGATTAGGGATTCGGTTCTCTTTTTTCTTTCTTAGTTTGAAATTAAAACGAACGGGGGGGGGGGCAGGAGGATAAAAGGGGAGGAGGGAATATATTTTTTTTTATTATTTTATATTATTTAATTTCTAAAAGTTGACTTTCACATACGACCTCGAAACGAGGCCCACCGCCTGTCGTCCATAGCGTTTTACCCCCATTTCGAACACAATGGGATATGTATCGCAAGCTGATTTGACCATTTGAATCAGTTTCTGTTTAATTTACATTTAAATCACTATATTGAATTTTAAACGTACATTTCAAATTACCGGGGTCACATACTAACTCTATAAATCCCATAAAAATATTTTCTAGCTTCGTATTGACGATACGGTCCTAACAAAACTAGTTTCGTTGAATTCTGAGACCGTTTGAAAAATGGCCAATCTCCAGTCGATTAAAATCAACTGAAACCGGTCAAATGCGTTTTCTCTTGCCACGCTCACATATTGATTCGAAAAATTATGAAACTTGAAACCTAGCAATAACTTTACATCCCGGACCCAACAAAACTGGTTTCATCGAAATCCGAGGTCATTTGCAAAATGTCCATTTTTAAGGGCCTGAATTCCATAGCGACTATTCAGAATTTTCAATTGGACATATCTTTTGATTCCCGCTACGAACTTTTGATTATTCGGATTCGTTGGAAAGATATTATCAATTAGATTCCATTATTTTTGGTTTCACTAAAATCCGGATTGTTTTGCACCCGGTACATTCAATTGAAGTTTGAAATCGAATTATCGAACTACCGCGCCATTTTCAATTCTATTTATAATTATATATAATTATTTATATTCTAACGACGACGTATATAATATATACATCGAATTCTATTCAAAATAAATTTCTCGTCGATATTATTTAAAATAATTCATTTTAAATATTCAAAATTCGCTATAATTGCCAAAATAAAAATTTTAAACTGGCCCATATTTTCGGGTTGTTACAATCTCCCCCACTTAAAACTTTTCGTCCCCGAAAAGGAACAAAGTCGAAAGTGGTTTGAGCATTCAGCTCTACGTTCGATCTGGCTTCTCTTCTCCAACTTTTCAGTTTCTGAGAATTTTCAAAAATTTCAAAAATTTGGCTAACACCCTAAATTTTCGAAAAATTTCGCCATAACCTCCCCTGCACCGGGAGCATCGGGGAATTTCAAATAGCTTCCCCGGTCCTTCAGATCTCAAAAAGAAAAAGAAAAAGCCAAGCGGCTAGCCAATAGGCTCACAAAATCATCATCACCCAAACAAAACAGGAAATTATGTAGTAAACATGTACCTATTTGTCGGGCAAACAAATTTTATTCTCTGGCTCTAGCCTCCTTGCTATGACCTGTTCAATGATATATATGTATATGCAAGCAAACGCAACCAATTTTCGATATAATTCAATATTTGGTTCTGTTAGGCTAAATGGCTAAAAATTAGCAAACAAATAAACAAACAACACAAACATCAATCAATTAGTTGATTAGCTTTTCAAATTCATAATTTTAATACATATACAAAAATCATGTTTTTAATGCCAATTCACAACAATAGGCCCTATCTAATTTTGGTTCTCACACCAGTCAATAGGAAATATATAGAAATCTCACTTTCGTCACTCGAATATAAATACTGATAATGTGATCACAATTATCAGCATCATCCCCGGCCGACTAGAGTGTGATTCTATATCTATCCAGTATATTAAAATTTCGAATACACGCGGATCAGACGTATACGCAAAATCTATATATACTGGATTGTCCACATCTATATAAATAAATAATCAAATACGAATAATTGATTTAAATTTTCAAAACAAAATTTGTTTCATTTGAAAAATATACTCTTCACACTCGTTCTAGGATACTACTGATCCTATCTCTAACGAGTCATTCTAATTGGATATTACTAACCCAATATCTGATGAATTCTTTCATATGGTTCTAATGTGCCTTGTTCTCTGCTTTGTAAACCAAAGCTCTGATACCAACTGTGACGGCAAGGAATTTCGCTCGGTCCGAACCAGTCGCTAAACCGACCCAGACCGTTCGAAACGCCCTATCGTTTGAGAACAGGACAAAACAGAACGCATACAGAAGAACATTTCATTGTATATTACAACAATGCATCAGATTACAAGAATATACAGAGTATAAAAGAATATTACACATAAATATCAGAGATTTAAATTACATTTAAATACATAGCAGCGGAAAATAATACAATACATAACTAGAGGAGATATACGGATACAAAGCTTTCCGGATATCATTCCAGCTGTAAACCAGGATCCTGTGAATATAAATCTGCAAAACCGAAACTACTAGCTGCCCGTGTCAAAAATAGGGGCATCCAGAGTTTAGGTTAAAACAATAAACTCCAGGTCAGTCATGTGACTGGTGTGAGAACTAAAACAGTTATTAATCTTTATTTTTAAAGTTAGGTAAATCAAGGGACCACGCCGTATAACACGGAACGGGTTTCCTCCCAAGAATACCAGTGCATAAAACAAACAGCGCAATGCTAAATAAAGAAAACTGAAGCTGTTATAAGACCCAGGTCCTATCAAACAATGCAACACAAGCCGGGGGATAGGGTTTTCCCTTATAACAGCCAAAGAATGCTTGATACGTTTAAAACAAATCATTTGATACTATAATAAGTGCATAGTGTATAAAACAACTTCAAATCATAAGTAGCAATCATAGGCGACATGAGCGTCCCATGCCACTATGTGGCCATATATAGGTTTACAAATAAAACCGCAAAGTCACGTATTTGGAAATTGGATTTCCATCTATGAACCGAGGCAAAAGATAGTCCTCAACCGATTCGAGACGCTCTAGCACGTGTCTCAGGATCAGAGCTCGAGTGACCCTTGGAGCGACAGGGCCGGTCCACCGATGTGGATTAAAATGCCTGAACACTGCGTTTCCCCACCCTTTGGGGTGTCAATGAGCCAACAAATGACTCCATCGGTTCGAGAACGACCGATCAATCCGAGGCGCCTCGCAACAGCAACAACCACATAAGTCAAACTCGTCAGGGCGTGTAAAACCACTGACGCCACTTTTTAGCTAGAAGGAAACGCATGCCCTCCCTGAGGTCCTCTCCCGTTTTTGGTTCATACCGGGTATGAAACACGCAAGGTAAACGTTACACAAAGCTACGCTACAAAGGCCGTGCTTTGATCATCACCACAAGACTTTGCTTTTCAACAGAAGCCTCGATCAATTGCCACTTAGGCATGCCACACAGGCAATTCACTCCATGCGTTTGATATCCATCAATATATAACCCCTGAGCTCATACGTCTCAGAGAAGGGCGTTAAGCAAGAGAATAAATTCTCCGCCGCCAAACAGATATATATTTAATAGAGATCAATCACACGGACTAAAATCCAATGTCAGACACACAGTCCATTTACAAGTCCGTTCTGGGTCTGAACGAAACCGGAGGCACCTAGTACCCCGCATATCCATCGACCTCCAAGTACGTCTGGACGATTACCAACTGTTTCCATCTTCTTGGGTGTACAGCCCAATCAAGATCATCAGTAATTACCCAAACGACGTGAAGACTTACGGTCTTCGACCATCGTCTTCATCTTCGACTTATCGTCGTATCAGTTATTCAGAATGGGATAAACCCGGTCTTTCCGAATAACTCGCGTATATTTTAAATAAGTGTTACACAAACACAACATACGCCTCATTCCAATTCATTAGTCACTAATCGTAAATTAATCAAGAGAATAATTTCCCAAATATTAACCCCGAAGGCCGAAACCAACATCAGATCAATATCCAGAAAACCATTCTGCTTGGCCAACCGACAGTTAGTTTCTAAATTTCACATTCATAGGGAAATGTTCCCATTAATTTTATCCCAGATAAATTCTTTGAATTTATTCTTTATTCTATTTTTGAATCTCAATTCAAACTAGTCGGGATTAGCGAACCTTACCGAAGTAATCATTTATTTTTAATTTCCCAATCCCAACCTATTAATCCCATGAAGTAAAACTGGTAATACTTCATATCTAACACCACAGTGTTATCGGTAATTCAATTACCATTTCACGTTCAAATCTAATTAAAGATTTAACTATCGCCTGGAGCAAAACTGGTAATACTCCATTCTCGATCATTTCAATCTAATTAAAGATTCATTAAAACTCCACTTAGTTTTAATCGTTAACTGGGTTAAAGAATCAGTGTCATTTAAAACACGGTTCACGATAAACCCAAAACCACATTCCATTAATTATCGGATTAAAGAACGAGTGTTATTTAAAAACACCATTCACGATAAACCCAAGAATCAATATCAATTCTATTCCAATTAAATATCATTTAATTGGTACACTTTATTAAATCTAAATAAAAAGATTTAATCTCTTCTCAACTGGGTTCAAGAATATTGTTAGTGAAGACACCATTCACGACAAACCCAAATCACACTTGATATTCAATATAAGGCTCTGAATAGAAAATATATCGGCTTATATTCAGTATCAAATTCTACGATTAACAAATGTCATATTGGAAATAACGATATAAATATATATCTTTCAAATTTCCATAACAACACCTGTATAGTCACGAATTCTAACATCGAAATATTCCGAAGATAATTTCGATTCAATTCCACTCCAATGCAACCATTGGATATTCTGGTTATTTTCAAAACCCTTTTTAAATTCAATTTATTTAAAAATAAATAGAATTATATTTCTAGTTCAAAACTAGTTCATTTCGATAAAAATCTATTTTTATCTTTTCAAATATGGAGTTTTTCATCCCAAATCTTCACAAATCATTTCTTTTGATTTTACACAAATTATTACTATTTTTAATAATTTTATCAAGGCCCGTACAGTCGATTTTCAACAATGGCCATCGAACTGCACTTATAGCGACCTTTTTCAAATTTGATTTGGACGTAACTCCAAATCCAACCGTTAGATTTCTAATTTTAATATTCCTTAGAAAGCTCTTTTCGATACGAACCGAACGGTTCTGGTTTTAGGAGAATCCGACGGTCGGATCTCCCGCAATGTCCGTTTGAAATAAATGGTCGAAATTCACGAACTGCCGCGGCGCGGCGCGTTCTATTCAGGCCATTATATTATATATATAATATATATAATATATACTTCGTCGATTTCTATTTAAAACGAATTATATAAATAGTTTTAAATTCGTTTCAAAAGCAATTTCAACTTCCTTTTCAATTCAAATCAAAATTGAATTCTTCTTTATAAATTCGTTTCAAAATTCATTTCTATTCAATTCAAATTCCAATTCAATTTGAATTCATTTCAATTCGTTTTCAATTCAATTTGAATTCGTTTTCAATTCATTTCGAAATCGTTTTCAATTCAATTCATTTCGAAATCGTTTTCAATTCATTTCGAAATCGTTTTCAATTCAATTCAAAATATTCGATTTCGAAATCACTTTTCAATATTCATTTTAAGATGAATAAAATCGATATAAATATCGTTCACGTCAAAATGGCGTCAATCTAATCAACATGGCTTCATAAATTTCTATTTTCAAATATTCTATTTCAAATATTTCTTTTTCAAAATAGTTGTTATTATCAAAATATTTCGTTCAACACATGACCAATCTCAATGAATGAGTACTGTCAACACATGAACTTTTATTTTATATCGATAAAGATGTAAATTTTATTACTACAATATTTCGTTCAACACATGACCAATCTCAATGAATGAGTACTGTCAACACATGAACTTTTATTTTATAATATTCTTTATTTTTCAAATTGGAATGAGGCCCAATCAATTACCATATAAAGTTAATTATATGGATATTCATACAACACATGTATATAATTACATTGAAAAATAATCAACCATCAACCAAAGTGCACTACACTGTATAAGCATCAAATATAGATATTCAACGCTTATAACAGCCTGTCAATCAATCGATCGACACATTTAATCAATCAGGATGAGTGAACTTCAAATTTCATCCCAACACCCGTGTGGGGTTTCAAACAATCAAATGCATATTTTATTTGTGCAGTTGGGCGATGTGTAAAATTTATCGTCCCAATCAATGTCATTCAAATAGGTGTACATAAACAAACCATCCGGTTTATAAATGAATATTTTATTTTATTCACTTCACGTTAAAAATTATATTTTTAACGATAAAACATTTTATTTCAACCTATGAATTTCTATTCAATTCATTTACACAATAAAATGATATTTTTATTTTTCTAACATATTTTAGAAAATTTCGGCGGCATAACGGCACGATACTAGAAACGGGACAAGGCCTAGCCTTATCCCCGGTCTAGTGAAGGCCCACGCCATTCACACATCAATCAATCCATTCATTTCACCAAACAATTCAATTCATTTCATTATGCAAACCACAAAATTTGGAGTAAGAGTCTAACCTAGCCTTACTCCTTCGCCTTATAACGGCGCACGTCTAATCCTAACCAATTTATCGATTCGATTTTTCACACCACAAACCACATTCAAACCAATATCGCAATCAATCACCAAACAGCCAAACAAACAAGTCCATGGTCTGTGGACGATTGTGTCGGGTGCTACTAAACACCGTCTGCATCCTAGTATATATATATAACTAGAAAATAAATTAAAGAGTGAGAAATTCTCACATATAGCTATCCTAGCTCCACGGCACTTCATTGATAGAAATCTTCTTCGTTCCCGCCTTTTTGTCACCTTCGTTGTCCGCTTTCACTACATATGTAAAAATCGAATTTTTACTTCGCTATTCAATATATAAAAATCGAATTTTTAATTCAAAGTTCAATATATAAAAATCGAATTTTTATTTCAAAGTTCAATATATAAAAATCGAATTTTTATTTCAAAGTTCAATATATAAAAATCGAATTTTTATTTCAAAGTTCAATATATAAAAATCGAATTTTTATTTCAAAGTTCAATATATAAAAATCGAATTTTTATTTCAAAGTTCAATATATAAAAATCGAATTTTTATTTCAAAGTTCAATATATAAAAATCGAATTTTTATTTCAAAGTTCAATATATAAAAATCGAATTTTTATTTCAAAGTTCAATATATAAAAATCGAATTTTTATTTCGATGTTCAATATATAAAAATCATATTTTTATTTCTTCTATATAGTAAAGACTATATTTTTAATACTTTAAAAATATAAAAACCATATTTTTATTTAACCATTTTAACGATAAAAATCGTATTTTTACTTTTCAAAAACAAAGATTTTTATTTTATATAAAATTCCATATTCCATTTTAACACAAAACATATATAAGAATTTCAGATTTTATTAACTATAGGCTATCAGAAATAAAAAGAAGAAAAAGTTAAAACCTTTCTCTGTCGATTCAAAGTACTGGAGCATAACAACCCATCGTCCAAGAACGCTCCGTCCTAGGGCTTCAACGCGCTCCTCTACCGGTCGACCGTCCGAAGATCTGACCACCTCACATGCTTCGCCGAAGCTCCCTCTCTCCATGCCATGACTGGCGTTCAGCTCGTCGGTCTATCGTGGCCTGGACATGGCGGAGGGTAGTGGGAGTTTCGATTGGGGGTTGGCGGCTGGTGGTTCGCCATCGGCGACGAGGCGGAGGGGGGGTTCGATTAGGGATTCGGTTCTTTTTTTTTTCTTAGTTTGAAATTAAAACGAACGGGGGGGGGGGGGGGGGGCAGGAGGATAAAAGGGGAGGAGGGAATATATTTTTTTTATTATTTTATTTTATTTTATATTATTTAATTTCTAAAAGTTGACTTTCACATACGACCTCGAAACGAGGCCCACCGCCTGTCGTCCATAGCGTTTTACCCCCATTTCGAACACAATGGGATATGTATCGCAAGCTGATTTGACCATTTGAATCAGTTTCTGTTTAATTTACATTTAAATCTCTATATTGAATTTTAAACGTACATTTCAAATTACCGGGGTCACATACTAACTCTATAAATCCCATAAAAATATTTTCTAGCTTCGTATTGACGATACGGTCCTAACAAAACTAGTTTCGTTGAATTCTGAGACCGTTTGAAAAATGGCCAATCTCCAGTCGATTAAAATCAACTAAAACCGGTCAAATGCGTTTTCTCTTGCCACGCTCACATATTGATTCGAAAAATTATGAAACTTGAAACCTAGCAATAAATTTACATCCCGGACCCAACAAAACTGGTTTCATCGAAATCCGAGGTCATTTGCAAAATGTCCATTTTTAAGGGCCTGAATTCCATAGCGACTATTCAGAATTTTCAACTGGACATATCTTTTGATTCCCGCTACGAACTTTTGATTATTCGGATTCGTTGGAAAGATATTATCAATTAGATTCCATTATTTTTGGTTTCACTAAAATCCGGATTGTTTTGCACCCGGTACATTCAATTGAAGTTTGAAATCGAATTATCGAACTACCGCGCCATTTTCAATTCTATTTATAATTATATATAATTATTTATATTCTAACGACGACGTATATAATATATACATCGAATTCTATTCAAAATAAATTTCTCGTCGATATTATTTAAAATAATTCATTTTAAATATTCAAAATTCGCTATAATTGCCAAAATAAAAATTTTAAACTGGCCCATATTTTCGGGTTGTTACATAACTCATACATATATATATATATATATATATATATATATATATATATGTACGTATGTATGCATGTATATATATAGTTTCATCTTATGTAAAAAAAATTGATATATTACATTTTGTTCGTTCCGCTATGAGACTCTGATCCTGATCTTCTTATTCTTCTATTCCAAATTTTCTTTCTTTCCTCATCCTCTAACCTCTTTCTATTAATAGTCTAGATTTTCGATACTTGGGTTTTTGACAAGTAATACGAGTTTATGTATTATTGTGGAAAATTCGAGCGTTGAATTTTACGATTCGTTACAACACTAATCCATCTAATATATTCTCAAATGTCAATTCCTACGTGGGATTTACATTTTCTCTATAAACTTCCTTAACCAAGGCGTTTCTAAAACAACAAATCTCATATAGTTCTTTAAATTCAATTTTGAAGGGTAGTCTAGAAATCCATGTATCATACAAAAAAATTTATTATCTCCCGAATGGACTGTCAAATTAAAACCTAAATTTAAAAAAAAATTAAAACAATTCAAAATGAAATTTCAAAAACAAGATATTCTATTGTTCCTAATGTTATCAGTATCAAATAAAATTTTACCCCCATCATAATAAAATTTAGATATTATATGCTTCCAAGTAGCCGTCACTTCAGGATTTCTATATTTCCACAACCAATTAGCTAACAATAACGAGTCAAAATTATATAAACTGATAGCCCCAAGTCCCCCACCCTTCTTCGATCTACGACAAACTTCCCAACTAACTAAATATTTGTATACTCTATAAATGTTTTCTCACTCCAAAGAAAATCATGCCTAATTTTGTCAATTTTATCAATTACCCATTTAGGAAAATGATGTATAGCCATCCAATATGTAGGAATAGCTGATAAAACAGAATTAATAAGAACTAATCTTCCTGCTCTTGATAAAAATCTATTATTCCAACTAGATAATATATTATTAATTTTGTCAATAACAATCACCTAATCCTCCTTCTTGAGTTTTGTAGGCCTAATCTTAAACCCAAATAATCAAAAGCAAATTCATTATAGAACAGTTTAAGGTATTAGCAACTTGATTTTCTACCTTATCAAAATCATTTAGTACCATAGTCGAACTTTTATCAAATTAATGTTGAGACTAAAAAGCATCTCAAAACCATAAAGAATAAATTTCAAAGCTATAATATGCATAGGTAAATGAGAGGAAAATAACAGAGTATTGTCCGCAAATTGAAGAACATATAATTCGTTACTAAAATCTCTATTACCTACAAAACCTAGAAATTATTTTCCTTAAGCTCTCTTAATAATTTAGGTAAATACATCTACAGCAAGATCAAACAATAGAGGCGATAAAGGATCGCCTTGTCTAATCCCTCTTTACAATGGATTTTTTTTTCCAAAATCTCCATTAACTATTATATTAAAACAAATAGATTTGAGTAATAGAATGATCCAACTAGTCCATTTTATACTAAAACCCCTAGCTAATAATGACTCACAAATAAAATCCCAATCAGGGGGAATCAAATGCCTTTTCAAAATCAATTTTCAAAATAGCGCAAGTAAAATTATTCTTACAACATAAATGAATATATTCTTAGACCGCTGCTACTCCATATACTATGTTTCTTCCTTTTATAAATGAAGTCTGAGAACAATCGATTAGATCATTCATCTTTAGACTTAGTTTGTTTACTAATACTTTAGTAATTATTTAACTTAACAGTTGATTAAAGAAATTGGTCTAAATTCTTTTAATTTATTAGCTCCTAATTTCTTATGAATAAGAATAACATTTGCAAAGTTAAATCTACCTATCTATAAATTCCCATTAAAAAAATCATTAAATAGATTAATAATATTATATTTCAAAACATCCCAAAATTGTTTATAAAAAGAATAGGAAAATCATCCGGATCAGGAGCTTTATCACTTGGCATATCATTAATAGCCATTCATATCCCCTGTTATGAGACCAGCTTGTCTAATTCTAACAAATAAATCCTAGAGTAATAAGGATAAATTTTATTCCATCTAATGTTAATTCTTCTCTTTATTTTTGATCCAAAGATCTGTCTATAATAGTTAGTAAAAGCTTCATTTAAGTCTTTTTGCACAACAAATTCAAACAATTATAATAAATCAATGCTGGAATATATGGGTTTGTTTGATCTTAATTTCATCATTTCAAGTTATTTTCACCTAGGTCTAATTGAGGTAAGTATATTTTCAATTCTGATCACATTATATGATTTAATTTAGCAAGTTATAATGGTAATTTCATATGTATATGCAAGTTTAGATCTAACTATTGATTCGTTTATCATTTTATCATGATTTGGTGAATTTCATATGATTGTATGATGATTGTTTGTTGTGCTAATGTTGTTTGATGATTGTTTGTTGTGTTATTGATCGTTTGGTTGAAATTGGTCGATTTGGATGAGATAGTTGCAGAAATGTTCATTGTTAAAGAGTAGATCGTGATAGATCATTCGTGTGCATATGTATGGTTCGACAAAGTGCTGGATCGGCTCGACACAGTGGTGGATCGTTTTCATAACCCATTGATGAATCGGGTAGCATGAATGTAGTTGTGGATGGATCGGTGGTGATGGATCGAACTTGGCTAGTGGGAGAGCTCAGATCGGTCGGTAAGGAAATGGGTGGGTTGCGCAATGATGTAGCATGGATCGGCCATGATAGATCGCATGAGCTAGTGGACTGTGATAGACTGTGTGTTAAAGCTTGGATTGGGTTTGGCTTGTGGGCATTGATGGGCCGTGGATTGCACGGATCGGTGGCCGGGAATGGATCGTGTGAAAGGGGATGGATTACATGGATCATATAAAGTGTTGGATCACATGGATGGTGTGAAAGGGATGGATCGCATAGGTCGTTGTGAATGGGGTGTGATCCATATGGATCGGTGGTGATCCATATGTGGACGGTCCATCGATATTTGACTGAATGATATTTATTTTGGGTACGACGAGGGGCGTAGCTTCGAGGTGTATTCAGATGGAATGTTCGAGGCAAAGTGAAGTGTTCGTTGATCGTGATGTAATGCAACGACGTTATGAAGACGATTCAAGATGATCTGAGCTTGTGGATAATGGTTGATCGAGAATGCGCTTGAGCTTATGGATGTGGTCATGAATGATGGTGACTAGAGCTTTGAAGTGCCAAGGTATCATCGTTAATCAGAGGTTTCAGCGGACTCAATGAAGGGGTATAATGGGGGCACCCAAAGATGAGATGATTAGTCGATTACCTTAGGCAGTCACGATGGGCGTGGATATGAGTAACAATGGCGTATGGAGATTTGCTAGAACCGGGGTTACCATTAGACCTTGACGGATGGCAAGATGGGTCATTCATACCATTAGTGATGGATTCAAGGCAAGGAAGACAGTGATAGCTAGAATCATGGATGTTGATTGCTTGTTTGTATCGTCTTGCGTGGATTGTCTGACATTGAGAGAGATATCTCTTAGGTGCTAATCTGATGTTGGTTTTGGCATTCGAGGTTTGTGCTTGGGAGGTGTTGAACTCGATTAGGACGGTCTACGCTTGATAATTGGTTGCTATGGATGTACTGTTTGTTTCTTCTCTAATTCTCTAGGAAAGGCTATCACTGTAGGTTGAGGAGGAGAAGCGGGTTTGTGTATTCTTCTATGTTGATGTGTTGGTAGATTAGATGATTGGTCTGCCTATTTCTCATATACTTTATTGATGATGGTATTAGCTATTTTATCGCTCTTTAAGATTGTTGTCTGACTCAAGGTTTTATGTTTCCCTCTTATTACCTTGGGTTGTTCATTCATGTTGTGGATGGGCAGACTAGGCAGCAGGTAGTAGACTTGACGATGATGATGATGCAGAGCGACGATGAGCTAGAGGCTAACGTATTATTTCTACTATACATACTTGTTGTTTCCATTTCTATTGTTGATGTATGCTTCTCTGAGTGAACGTGTAGTGACACTTCTTGCACAGATTCTGATACGATTCAGTTGATTGTATGGTATTTTCATGTTGATATGAATTTTTTTAGATTATGTTCAGTTATGCTTCACTATTATATCATGTTGTATATATTCTATTATATTTTATCCATGCACTTTGAGTTATACGACAGGTTTCGTGTGTGATATTCCACCCAGATGATTGTCCCGTATCGGCCTGGCACGTCATACAAGGCATTTCTCCTTGGTTTGTGCATGAGGTACAGGGCGGTTGTTACAACAACTCTATCAATTCTAGCAACCTATCACTTTTTTGCAAACCGCTCTAAATTTGTTTTTGGCCTTCCACAAATTAATTATTTGGGTCACATTATTTCTTCTAAAGGAGTTCTATTCGATCCTAAAACAATTTAACGTTATCATTGAGTGACCAACTCCTTCCTCTCAAACAACAATCTGGAGATTTTTGTAGGTCTTACGGGTTATTACCGTCGATTTATCCAAAAGTACGCTCATATTGCAATCCCACTATCCGATTTTCTAACCACATATTTCAATTAGACCGTAGAAGCCCAACACTCCATCACTCTACTGTAACAGGCATTTACCCATGCCCCTATATTCCGACTCCCAAATTTCTCCCTTCCTTTTCAATTGAACACTGATGCGTTCGACATAGCTGTCGGTGTTGTCTTATCTTAGCAAAACCACCCAATCGCCTACTATGGCAAACGATTACCCCATTCCCTTTGCAAAGCATCCACATATGAACGGGAAATGTATGCAATTATTTCAACAGTTCAAAAATGACATCATTACCTCCTTGGGTGAAAATTTCTCATCTTTACCAACCACCAGAACCTCTACGAGTTGCTCACTCAGACGATTCAATACCGATCGCAACAGAAATGGCTGACCAAATTGATGGGTCTTGACTTTACCATCCAATATCGACCCGGATACGACAGCAAAGTCACTGATGGTCTCTCCAGATGGACAGCCGAGGCACTCCTACTTAGATTTTCAACACCTCACTTTAAGCTCACCAAGGACATATGCTCGCAACAGTCGTTGACACCGAAGCTCAAGCATAGGTTCGCAAGCTGTAGGCAAATCCTTCAGACAACTCTCCATTCGGCTATAATGATGGGCTGCTATTCAAAGGCAAGAAATTTTAATTCCTAATAATAAATAACTTCACAAAATTATTATTACAGCTTACCATTGCTCTTAATCTGGGGGTCATTCGGTTATCAAAAGGACAACCGCTCGTATTGCTAACAAGTTTTACTAGAAAGGACTTTCTAAATCAGCATAGGACTTTGTGTCTCGATGCCCCCACATGTTTGCAAATTAAATATGAAACAACCCCACCCAAAGGCCTGCTTCAACAGCTTCCAATACCATCCCAAATTTGGGAAGATATTAGCATGGACTTCATAACTCATCTTCCATTATTCATTGGGAATACTATATTTCGGTGATAGTAAATCAAATTTTAAAGTATGCACATTTTTGTGCGCCCTTCACTTACTCCCTTCTAGTGGACTCAAAGAAGGGGTATAATGGGGGCACCCAAAGACGAGATGATTAGTCGATTACCTTGGGCAGTCACGATGGGCGTGGATACGAGTAACGATGGCGTATGGAGATTTTCTAGAACCGGGGTTACCATTAGACCTTGACGGATGGCAAGATGGTTCATTCATACAATTAGTGATGGATTCAAGGCAAGGAAGACAGTGATAGCTAGAGTCATGGATGTTGATTGCTTGTTTGTACCGTCTTGCGTAGATTGTCTGACATTGAGGGAGATATCTCTTGGGTGGTTATCTGATGTTGGTTTCGGCCTTCGTGGTTTGTGCTTGGGAGGTGTTGAGCTCGATTAGGACGATCTACGCTTGATAATTGGTTGCTATGGATGTACTGTTTGTTTCTTCTCTAATTCTCTGGGAAAGGCTATCACTGTAGGTTGAGGAGGAGAAGCGGGTTTGTGTATTCTTCTCTGTTGATGTGTTGGTAGATTAGATGATTGGTCTGCCTATTTCTCATATACTTTATTGATGATGGTATTAGCTATTTTATCGCTCTTTAAGATTGTTGTCTGACTCAAGGTTTTATGTTTCCCTCTTATTACCTTGGGCTGTTCATTCATGTTATGGATGGGCAGACTAGGCAGCAGGAAGTAGACTTGATGATGATGATTATGCAGAGTGACGATGAGCTAGAGGCTGACGTATTATTTCCACTATACATACTTGTTGTTTCCGTTTCTATTGTTGATGTATGCTACTCTGAGTGAACGTGTAGTGACACTTCTTGCACAGATTCTGATATGATTCAGTTGATTGTATGATATTTTCATGTTGATATGAATTTTTTTAGATTATGTTCAATTATGCTTCACTATTATATCATGTTGTATATATTCTATTATATTTTATCCATGCACTGTGAGTTATACGACAGGTTTCGTGTGTGATATTCTACCCAGATGATTGTCCCATATCAGCCTGGCATGTCATAAAAGGCATTTCTCCTTGGTTTGTGCATGAGGTACAGGGTGGTTGTTACAACAACTCTATCAATTCTAGCAACCTATCACTTTTTTGCAAACCGCTCTAAATGTGTTTTTGGCCTTCCACAAATTAATTATTTGGGTCGCATTATCTCTTCTAAAGGAGTTCTAGTCGGTCCTAAAATAATTTACCATTATCATTTAGTGACCAACTCCTTCCTCTCAAACAACAATCCGAAGACTTTTTTAGGCCTTACAGGTTATTACCGTCGATTTATCGAAAAGTACGCTCATATTGCAAGCCCACTATTTAATTTTCTAACCACACATTTTAATTAGACCTTAGAAGCCCAACACTCCATCACTCTACTGTAACGGGCATTTACCAATGCCCCTATATTCCAACACCCAAATTTCTCCCTTCGTTTTCAATTGAACACTGATGCATCCGACGCAGCCGTCGGTGTTGTCTTATCTCAGCAAAACCACCCAATCGCCTACTTTGGCAAACGATTACCTCATTCCCTTCGCAAAGCATCCACATATGAATGGGAAATGTATGCAATTATTTCAACAGTTCAAAAATGACGTCATTACCAACCACCAGAACCTCTACGAGTTGCTCACTCAGACGATTCAATACCGATCGCAACAGAAATGGCTGACCAAATTAATGGGCCTTGACTTTACCATCCAATACCGACCCGGATACGACAACAAAGTCACTGAAGGTCTCTCCAGATGGACATCCGAGGCACTCCTACTTAGATTTTCAACACCTCACTTTAAGCTCACCAAGGACATTTGCTCGCAACAGCCGCAGACACTGAAGCTCAAGCATAGGTTCGGAAGCTGTAGGCAAATCCTTTAGACAACTCTCCATTCAGCTATAATGATGGCCTGCTATTCAAAGGCAAGCAAATTTTAATTCCTAATAGTAAAGAACTTCACAAAATTATTATTACGGCTTACCATTGCTCTTAATCTGGAGGTCATTCGGTTATCAAAAGGACAACCGCTCGTATTGCTAATAAGTTTTACTGGAAAGGACTTTCTAAATCAGCACAGGACTTTGTGTCTCGATGCCCCACATGTTTGCAAATTAAATATGAAACAACCCCACCCAAAGGCCTGCTTCAACAGCTTCCAATACCATCCCAAATTTGGGAAGATATTAGCATGGACTTCATCACTCATCTTCCATTATTCATTGGGAATACTATATTTCGGTGATAGTAGATCAAATTTTAAAGTATGCACATTTTTGTGCGCCCTTAACGGCAACTCAACTTGCCTCATATTTCCTACAAGAATACGTGTGCCTACATGGTTTTCCTCGCTCCATTGTTTCCAATCGAGACCGAATATTTACTAGTTACTTTTAGAGAGAACTCTTTCGCCTTCATGGAACGGAACTTCTAATAAGTAGCGCTTATCATCTTCAAACCGACGGCCAAACTGAAGTAGTCAACCATTCATTTGAATTCTACCTACGAGCTCTCATCGATGATTTCCCTAAGAAATGGACAAATTGCTACTATGGGAGGAATGGTGGTACAATACGTGCAAACATTCCGCTATAGGAATGTCTCTATTTCAAGCCATTTACAGGCATCTACCTCCCATCATTTTTGGCTATATTGATGGCACTGCAAAATCACGCGACAAAGTAGAATGGGAATTCCTTAGAGACCGTGTCTTACACACCATCAAAATTAATCTTCAACGTGCACAACTCCATATGAAGAACCAATCAGATAAACATCTCCTTGGCAAAGAATTTTCAATCGGTTCATGGTTGTTCGTCGAGGTCCAACCATACCGTCAATGGTCCATTCGCCCTCCCAACATAAACTCTCAAAAATACTTTGGGCCCTTCCAAATTATTAAGAGAATTGGACCAGTGGTTATTACCACCTAAAGCTCGCATACACCTTGTTTTTCACATTTCGGTCCTTAAACTTTGCCCGAACCCACAGGCCACCATTCCCGCACCCTTACCTGCTGAAGTTACTGCATTCTAGGACCTTGATAACAAGGTTGACACTCAAGGAGGAGGTGATGATGCGGCTGCAACATTATCCAGCAGACCTAAACGCAATGCAGCTCTTCTTTCCTGTTTCAGAGACTAAAACAGGGTCATGCAATATCCATGCATGAATAGAAGCAACAAATAATTAGTTAAAGTTTTATTACTTTATATGATGTAAGTTTATTTCTTTATCTGCTAGAAATAGAAATTGGTTATAACTTTGTAGTACAGTACCCGATGGTCTATTATGGACCAATAGCTTGTAACTACTCTTATATAAAGAGAGCTGATGATGAAAATGAGGATATGAAATGAATTAATAACGTTTATGTACATATATAAAGGTGAAAAGGTAACTTGTTCATCTTATACTTTTTTAAGAATTACATGTGCTGACATGGTTCAGGTTGTAAAAGTGGGATCCATCATGAATCGGTTAATGTGTCAATCTCCAATGACTAAAATGAGCAAAAATATTCAACTACATGCATCATAGGGCTTGAAGACAATTTCACTAATCTAGGAAATCAGAGTGGAAACTTTTTTATGCTGATTATGAAGATGATGTGCTTCTTAGGGGAGACGATCCATTCAGTGTTTTCATGATCCAAACCTATAGTGGTCCGATCACGAATAACTCTGAACCTTGGATCATCACAGCGCATAACTCAATCAGACCTCATTCATGGTGCAAATGTGAAATTCAGGGGGCCCACTATCATTTCCATTTTACACTAAAATGTGTCCTTTTGGCCAAAAAACAAACTTTCCATACTTTTGGCCAAAAATTTTGTTAATTTTGGCCTTCTCACTATTTTCCACTTTATCTTTTGTATTGTTTTGAAGATATTAACTAAAATTTTCAAAAAACCATAAATGTTACAATGTCTAAACCGTAAACTTTACCACTTTGTTCTAGAAAACATGTATGTTTGTTTGTGTCATTGCTATTTAATTATATCATGCAATCTATTAATGTTAGTGAACAAATAAATGACTTTCAAACTTTATCATTCATCTGTTTTGAGTACATATAAAATTTGATTATTCATATTTTCACTATTAACAATCATGTGTGGTTTTTGATAGTTCGATCGGTCAGACCTTTAAAATCTTGGACTCTGAGTTCTTACAGTTTGACTCAAGGTAGAGTTATAAAAACATAATGTCCATTAGAGTAAGTTGCTTCTAACCTTTTATTCGTGGAAATTAGCCTATATGCCTATGCAAGGTTTTCAAGGCGCATAAATTATAAAGTTGAAATCTAAATCCACAATGGATTTAAGGTGGAAATTATATGCCCAAGATGTTAATTTAAATTAATACTCACAGGCACATGAAGGATCTACATAAGGGCAAGGAGTGGAAGCAAGAAAGTAGGCTGAAGGGATTCTCACTCAGGGCAATAGATTTCTAGAACAACACCTAATAATTAGTTTTAAAGATAAAAGAAATATAATTTTGCTTAGGAAAAATGATAAAAGATTCAATGAAAAAAAAAAATCTAATACACTAGTATACTAAAATTTAGGTGGGGCATTGGTTTCTACTTCAACATCATAAATTAGTACAAATTGTTTACATAAACTTTTGTCATGGCATTACTATCTAGTTGTAATATTACTAATATCATTAGTCTTGGGAACATAAACTTTTGCAGATTAATGTATATTTTTCCTATAAGGGCACTTTTTATCACCAACAATATCTCATATATAAATTATACTACATTACTGTCTTTTCTGATTTAGTACTTAGTCGATCATTTCTTAGACTTTACCGATTATCACCGCGTTTACATGTCCAAATATGTTATAAAATCATTTTTGGAAGTTTAGAACATTCATGAACTGTATAATTAATATAGGAATAAAGTATTTGTTCAGGATCAGGCAAAGCTGCAAAATAAAACAGTAACTATTGGCAAACAGAATACATGAGATGAGGGAAATACGTGAAAATTCGAGAAGTCTACCGTAAAGTGCCTTTCATGGCTGTCAAGCATTTGCAATTTTTTACTTTTAGGTATGGTGAAAACGTAATATTCCGATATACAATTTAACTTTCTAACATCGATGTTATGCTAATTGTGTGATCATCTAATCTGCGAGGTGTCTAGAAGAATTGTTTTGTTTGTAGTGTGTCTTATTTAAATTTCATGAAAGCTTGTGTAAGTAGTAATCTATCCATCAATTGTATTATGTGGACTAGTCCACAATAAAATTTCTCTTAGAAAATAAAAAATTCAATACAATTTTTAACAACAATCTCAAAGTAACAACACCAACCTTTTTTCTGGTTAACTATACTCCTAGAATAAAAGAAACACCGACACAAACATAATACGCTTTATATTGAATCGATTGATCTTCAATCATGCAATCATTGTGGTACGATTGTCTTATATAAGTAGCTTCAACTCTTGTGTCTTCAAGTTTGCAATGTAATAATCCCATAAATGGTGTATTTGTTCCATGTGTTATCTTGAGAACAGATGCAGTCTTAGTAAGTGATTACAGAGCCTCCTCTATATGGTCCAAAAATTTACATGCATATTTATCAATTTAATTGCAGCTACCAATCCTTATCAGCAAACTATATATAGTCACATGAAAAATAGTACTACTCTTGTACATGAAGTTCAGTCATGTAAATGATCATTTTCTAGTGTTTCCTTCGTTCAATTCCAGTCCAGCTGTAAGACCCTGTAAAATTCGTAAGTATTAATAATAAATAAATAAATAAAAATAAGCAATTAAATAGTAAGGCTAGAAAATGAGATTTTGTAGCTTTTGGAATTTGGTTACGAAACTCTTTTATTTAGATACGTGGCGAAATTCTTAATCGTTTTCATATTTAATATGTTGAAAACGATCAACGTATGACAAAGTTATGAACAAATGAAATTGAACAGTAAATGCGTATAATATATATATATATATATATATATATATATAATTAAATGGTTAATAATATATGTGTCCAAAATATGTATTCAAAATAAGGAGGAAGATTCGAAATTTGAATTGAAGATAAGACCATGGGAACAAAGTATATTGTATATATGAAATAAGATTAAGAGATTAAGGAGCGTATTAATTAAAATAAACAACTCAGAAATGCAGCCTTATTGGGTGTGTTCCAGCCTCTAAAGGATCGACATCCCATAAGGGGTGTTGACCGTCGATCGACCACTCTGGTCGACCGCCTGGCGGTTGGACAACCCAATAAATCTAGCTGCTAGGTTTTTTAGGGATATATGTGAACAAGAGGCTTGGATTAATTCTAAGTAATCCAATGGTCTATGCTTACACGAGCAATTATAAATAGTCCCTCATATCACACTATGATACCCTAATCATTCTCTACCTCTACCTTCATGCTGCCTCTCTACCACTACTAAATTCCAGAGAAAAATAAAAGAAAAAGGTTAAGGATTTCATCTAATTTTCTAACCCTATTATTAATCTTTCTCTATTCTAATTCATATAAGTTTAGTATTCTTGAACGTGGCATAAACATGTATATATGAGATTCTAATTCATCTCTCTTATATATATAACTAGGAGGATTATTGGAGCACGTTTGACCGTAAATAATTAGTGCAAATTTAGATCTACTACATATTTCTCTCTATTCTGCGTAGATCTGTGGGTGGAATATAGTTTACTTAGGCATATTCATATTTTTATTAGTTTATCATGTTGAAAGATATGCCTAGGAGGATTTGGAAATTCGATAATATAAACACTAAAACCCCCAAATCCTCTATCTTGTATTTGCATATGAATTGTCATGATTTGGGTTTTGTGGATTTTTGGTTTTAATATTGGATTAAAGATGAAAAAGGGGTGTTGCTACTATTATTTCTATTTTATGTAATTCATATCATTTGATTGTAACCTAAAACGGTTTATATCTGTTTATTCATGATTTGATTTGGGTTTGGATCATATTTTAAATCCAAACACATTCATATTTGAAAAAGGTCAAATGTAAACATTTTTATGGGCATAACCCAAAAAGGGGTGAATTAGGTGACATAGGACTTATAAACATACAAGTATAAGTGTATGTAATACTCTATTTTTAATTCAGTATTGAAATCATTTCTACAAGCCTAGGATGCAAGTTGAAATTGTATGTATGTATATTTTCCATCCACTGCTATTTGTTATATTGTCATTATGCCATCATGCCTATGCTATAGCGGTAAAAGTATGGGAAACCTAACTTGTATACCTTGAATTATAAAAATTGACAACTGCCACCTTGTTAGAACGTTTTCTCATTTATATGAATGTTTACGTTATTTAAACAATATTATTATTATACTTATATAAATGTAATTAATATTGTACTAGCATAAAAATGCAATTAGGTTAGAATACGAAAATGGAATGTCCCCATAATAAATATATTTCCATAATAAATATATATTTGATTGCTTGAGTTTGCATATATAGAATGGCTTTATATATATAGTGACACACAGGCACGAGGTTAGTTGCTATTTGCGATAGAAGTCTACCCAGAACCAACCGGCAAATCCAACAACCACAAGTAGGCCCAACTAATGTGAGATGTCTAGGTGCCATGGGCCATTCAAAATCTTAGTACACCAGACACGAGATTAAACCAACTTGTAGTAGAAGCCTTTCCGAAACCGACCGACATATCCAACATCTACAAGTGTACGATTTAATGTGAGAGGTCTAGTGTGTATGTATATAGCTATATATATAAGTCTATTGTGTGAAAATAGGAAGGTTTACTACACCTTGAGAAGGTCTTAAGTGGCTGACTCTCTTTTTATCTAGTTTGGGTCTTAAGTGGTTAGGACTAGGATCCCTTCGTAGAAAGGAACCTAAGTCATGGGACCCGCCCTTATTAGACTTAAAGTAAGTCTTTGGGTCCTCCTTCTCTAAAAGTGGTTAGGCATAAAACGTTGACGAAGTAGGGTAGTTCACGGGCATGTCCATTTCCTCTAGAAGCTTGTAAGGGCTCAACTAGGGCCATATTGATAATTGAAAGATATGTAGCCATTGAATGCTCACCAATTGTCTAAGGGAAGTTTTAAGCAACATAGGTGTCCTAACGGGTAATATTAGTTAAGTAGCAACATTCACACTAATACTTCTAATATTACAAATGAGTGAATAGTCTTAAGAATGCTAACGTATTAGGACAGGGTCTAAAAGGGCTAGGGGTACGCCTCATGGTTATAAGAGATCATAAGAATCCACCTTTAATAGGGCCATAAGTGACTGAGAATCCCACCTCGTTGGATATTTACCCTAAAAACACTAATGGGCGATTGACTTAGATATCTACCCCATTGGTTAGACACTTGGTGTTTGTTGTGTGCTATGTAGACATACCTTGACATATGTAACCTACTAAAATTATATGGTATGGACATTAAGTAACACCATATTTCAGTCAGATAGAACTTTATGTTTTGACCCCTCTCCTTAACATATCCAGCTGATCAGTAGATGGGGTAAAAGCCATGGACAAAGTCATGATTGAAGCTGATGAAGAAGGCGAATTTTTTATGCTATTATTAGTAGTTATTGCTTTAATTCTTTTGGAAACTTGTGAGAATGAACTATTTGATGTACCAATTGAACAGATGTAATTATGACCGTTGTATTTCTGTGGTTTTTAAATAAGTGGTACATCTTATTTTCAGTATTATATTTTCTCTTTTTGCTGTGTGAGATTTCCATTTGAAGTATCTGTGTATATATATTCTATGCAAATGTAATCCTTATAGAAACCAATAACCCGTTTAGAATGGCTCTTAGTTTCAATTAGCCTTTTCTGGGTCGGAATTTAGGCCAATTCCAAGCGGGTTTTTACATTTGGTGTCAGAGCCTAGATTTCCCGATTACAAGGGAATTATACATATAAGAGGTGAATTTGTATATTGAAAAAGATTTTTTTAAACTATATATATTATATGTGTGTGTGTGTGTATATATATATATATTTACCCCCAATAAGTATTCGTATTTACACTAGGCATCTTTATCTTTTTTCTTCCCTTTCACCTTAAATACTATCTTTGGAGTATCCACTAAGGGATTCTTCCTTTCTTCTCAGATAGTAGAATGGATGAAAACCTAACCGAGCAGGGTAATCAGGAAAGGCCTTACTAGAATGGTTTCAACAGTATCTCCTTAGTGTTGAATAAGTTCTTGTTGCCAATCCTTCCCCAGCGGCACCAGCAGCTCCTGCCGTTGAGGTAGCATTTGACTTTTCCTGCCTTCGTAAGACTTTCACGCATCTTGGAGGGAAATCGTTTTCTGAAAAGGAAGGCTTTGTTAGTGCCCAATCTTGGGTTATGAACTATGACAGAATTTTTGAAGTTACTGGCTAACCTGATGAGGTGAAGAGGAGAATTGTGGCCTGGCATTTGATGGATGAGGCGCCTGAATGGTGTAACTTAGTATCGGCGGAGAATAAGGGCCGATTTTTTACATGGGCCAAATTCAATGCCTGGTTTGAAGCGAAGTTTTTGTCAAAGGCAGAAATGACTATCCAGCTAGAGAAATTCATCCACCTCAAGCAAGGCAGCTTGAGCCTGTAAGAGTATGTGTCCAAATTTACTGAATTAAGTAAGTTTGGAAGAGGACTGATAGACACCCCCATGAAAAAAGCCCAGAGATTTCTTAAAGGACTGAACTCTCCATTGAAGGAAACTCTATTAGCCCAAGTAACGTTTGTGGAAACTTTTGAAACCCTAGTTGAGACGGCTATCCTATGCGCAACTGAAGGCGCCAAGGAGGATAAAGAAGGTGAGAAAGGGGAAAGCTCCAACAAAAATAAAAAGGAATGATGGAAAACAATAAGAATAGCATATTCAAAAAGTATGCAAAGACTTGTACGAGGTGCAACTGCAAGGACCATAAGGCCAAGGATTGTAGGACCTCGTTGGAGAAAAAAGGAGTTCAAAGGAAAATGTTACAACGCCATAAAGAATGCCATATATTCGAAGACTACCTGAAGCCCAAAGTTGTCAAGAGTGGCCAAAATTATGCAATAGAGGCAACATCAATTCAAAGTCAACCCCCAAGGGACCAAGGGCAGCCCGCACTTGAAGGTAAGGCCTCTATTTTAGGAAATTCCATATACACCTTGTTTGATTCTGAAGCGACCCATTCTTTTATCTCCAAACGATTGGTATATCCGTTGAACCTTTCCATATCTATCTCGGATAGTTCGATAGAGGTGGCCATCCCTATTAGAGGATCAAAGTATCTTGAGCTCTTTTGCAAAGACCTAGTATTGAAGGTCGACAATGTTGTGTTCCATTGCGAAGCGTATGCGTAGTAATTTATGGGGTATGACCTTATCCTAGGTATGGTCTGGATATCATTTAGGGGATCGTCCTAGATTGTGATAAGAGACTCGTTCATCTTAGGAGCCGAGGAGGACGTAGCCTAGGTATTCCTTGCAATGTTAGAAACAAGGATGAAGCCTTATTATATTCCTTATCTCCTAGTTCTGAAGGACCATAATCGGTCCCTGTAGTTTGTGAGTTCTTGGAAGTTTTTGAGGAAGTCATAGGACTTCCGCCTCACAGAGAAATCTCTTTTCGTATTAACCTAGAGTAGAACGCTAGACCTGTAGCACTACCTTTGAGGAACATAGTGCCTAAGGAAAGAAGGAAGTTATATAAGCAAATTTCAGAATTATTACAAAAATGTTTTATTCGACGAAGTACCTCAGAGTGGGGTGCACCTGTAGTATTTGCCACCAAAGCAGATGGATCTTTGATACTTTGTGTGGACTATGGGGAACTCAATAAATTGACTAAGAAGAATAGTGTTGACACACTTTTTGGTCAAAGCTGTCACGCATGGAATCTCTAAGTACCAACGCGCTCAGGCACTAAGAACATCGTCAACAAACATGAAGTGATTTTGTCGAAGTCGCACTATGAACATAGAATGGCCTGAATGTCCTATCAGATGACCTCTTTTGGGCCCGAAAACATCAACTATGGAGCTTTTCTCTGTAACTTTTGTAGCCCTCTGAATGAGCTTCAAGTAGAGCTTTCATTTGGCTAAAACTGACTTGCGGTTTGAATGTTACGCCAATTTCCATGAACGTGCATCCAACTTGGATTCCTGCAACTTGGACTGGCTCGGCCCCGACCACCCGGTTCATGGTGGACATATGGGTCACGACTCGCTTGTGGCATACATAGAGGTCATGACCCCGAGACCACGACCAGATCACCAGCTCTTCACTCCAGCTCGCAAGGACCCAGTCGGCTCGCAACACATGACCACGACCCACTCTGCACGAGCTCTGGCACTTCATCACGCAACGGTTCGCCATACAAGCTCGTGAAGCACGATTACAAACCGCCTGGGATTGATGCTCCTGCGTATGATTTTGACCTATTCTTATGGCTATTCTTGCTCCTATCAACCCGGATCTCTTTACACTAGTCCTGGGATGACTTTGAGAGGGTATCTGGACATTTTCCACCATTTTTCGAGATTCTTGGGGCGTGTGCCACAAGTCTCACGAACTGCTATCAGGAAATGCCTATAAATACACCATCTGAAGGCATTTGGAAGGATCTTTGGGCCATTCCACTCTACGGCTTCCACCATTGTTCCTAGCAAAGCATTGTTGATCATAGAAGCCACATTCTGCATTAAAATTTGAGCGTTTAGTGAGGATTTCATAAAATAATTAAGCATTGTACTACCAATTCTCACAAGTTGTGGGAATCATTCTTATAATTCCATCATATATAAAAGCATATAAAGTGGACGTAGGCTACATCTACAGCCGAACCACTGTAAGAACCTCGTGTGTTCCCTCTGATTTTATTATTATCTGCATTCTGTGATCTTTGATCTACATTTGGGTGTTAGTGCCAATTATTGGTCTAACACTTTGGCGTGCCAGGAAGGGGTGCACACGACAACTTCACCTTCTATCTTGGATTATTTGGCTACTAGATCAATGGCTATCAAAAGGAAGAAAATTGGAACTTCCTCTCATGTTGAGGATGCTGATGCTGAGGGCACTAGAAACGAGGAAAGCCAGGGGCATTTTCTCATGGAGATTCTTCAGCATACTTGACTCGAGACGCGATGGATAAAGTTCTTGCTGATTTGATGACCCAGATGGTAAGGCAAGATGATCACCTCAGGAAACAACAGGAGATGATCGATTGATTCTTTGCTCGTATGGATGAAAGACCGAGAGCCAATGTTCAACCCGCTGGAAATGAAGCCACAGAAGCGACTCGTGCATCACATGGACTTTGGGGCAACCCCCTTGCTCTTGGAAATGGTCAGAATTGACAAACTTTAGCTCCGGTTCAAATGGATATCAGAATGCAAGCACCCGCTCCGCACCTGGAACCGGCTCGTGGTGGGCATCCAGAACTGGCTCGTGATGGGCATCCTAACTCGGCTCGCGATGGACCTCCAGACCAGGTTCGTGATGGGGACACACGACCCGATCGGCTCACCCCTTATGCCCATGAACCGATCCTTACGACCCACTCCCAGCAGCTCACCAACAGCTTCCTCACTCTCCTGTACTCAACATCGGGGGTACCAGCTCGGATCTCGGCAATTTGCAACAATTTTTTGAAGGAAATCGGCTAGCAAATCTGGTTGAACGCCTATCGAGAGGCCGCACTTTTCAGAATGACGTGGATGACGTCAACCACACTCCTTTCACTCAGGAAATTGGGAATTCTCGTAATCCCCAGATTTCAAACTTCCACAACTGGAGCCCTACAACGGCATGACCGATCCTACCATGCATCTGATGTGCTACAAACGACATATGGAAGTTCAATCAGTGTGTAAAAACGTCATGGCAAAGTGTTGTCCTTTTTTTCTGACTGATATAGCAGCTATGTGAATTCGGCAGCTAGAGACATGATCGACCAACAGTTGGAACATGTTGGTCGCAAGCTTCATTGAACAATTTCGGGTTCACATTGCACGACCCAAGAACGTCATGTCACTCACTACAATCAAGCAGAGGCCCAGAGAAACTCTGCGTTCATTCCTGGAAAGATTCAACGTTGCAGCAACATCAGTTGATCGCCCTGAACCATCCATGGTATCTGTGGCAGTAGTGTCCGACGTTCTAGATAATTCAAAATTTAAAAAATCCTTGTGCCGAGATCCACCACGAAATCTCGGTGAATTCTACCTTGAAGCAGATAGATTTCTGCGGGAAGAAGACGCAACTTCCAAGAAGAAAGTTCTCGATGTCAACATGCTCAAAGATGGAGAACAGTTTGATTGTGACAAGGGCAAAGGAAGGGGAGCACACGACAACTTCACCTTCTAGCTTGGATTATTTGGCTACTAGATCAATGGCAATCAAAATGAAGAAAACTAGACCTTCCTCTCATGCTGGGGATGCTGATGCTGAAGGCACTAGAAACGAGGCAAGCTAGGGGGCATCTTCTCGTGGAGATCCTTCAGCATACTTGACTCGAGATGAGATGGATATATTTCTCGCTGAATTGAGGACCCAGCTGGCAAGGCAAGATGATCTCCTCAGGAAACAACATGAGATGATCGATGGATTCTTCGCTCGGATGGATGGAAGACCGAGCACCAATGTTCAACCCACTGGAAATGAAGCCACAGAAGCGGCTCGTGCATCACACGGACTCGAGGGCAACACCCTCGCTCTTGGAAATGGTCATAATCGACCAACTTTAGCTCCAATTTAAATGAATATCAGAATGCAATTCCATCATATATAAAAGCATATAAAGTGGATGTAGGCTGCATCTACAGCCGAACCACTATAAAAACCTCGTGTGTTCCCTCTGATTTTATTATTTTCTGCATTTTGTGATCTATGATCTACATTTGGGTGTTAGTGCCAATTTTTGGTCTAACACTTTGGCGCGCCAGGAAGGGGAGCACACGACAACTTCACCTTCTAGCTTGGATTATTTGGCTACTAGATCAATGACAATTAAAAGGAAGAAAACTGGAACTTCCTCTCATGCTGAGGATGCTGATGCTGAGGGCACTAGAAACGAGGCAAGCCAGGGGCATCTTCTCATGGAGATCCTTCAGCATACTTGACTCGAGATGAGATGGATGGAGTTCTTGATGAATTGAGGACCCAGATGGCAAGGGAAGATGATCTCCTTAGGAAACAACAGGAGATGATTGATGGAATCTTCGCTCGGATGGATGGAAGACCGAGCGCCAATGTTCAACCCGCTAGAAATGAAGCCACAGAAGCGGCTCGTGCATCACTTAGACTTGGGGGCAACCCCTTGCTCTTGGAAATGTGGTCAGAATCCAACTTCAGCTCTTGTTTAAATGGTCAGAAACTCTACATTCATTCCTGGAAAGATTCAACGTTGCAGCAACATCAGTTAATCGCCCTGAACCATCAATGGTATTGATGGCAGCAATGTTCGGCGTTCTAGAAAACTCAGAGTTTAAAAATTCCTTGTACTGAGATCCACCACGAAATCTTGGAGAATTCTACCTTCAAGCATATAGATTTCTGCGGGAAGAAGATGCAACTTCCGAGAAGAAAGTTCTCGATGTCAACATGCTCAAAGACGGAGAATAGTCTGATTGTGACAAGGGCAAAGGAACAGCTGCTGCAAAGAATGATCGCAATGCTCAGCCCCGAAGAGGGTCCAGATATGAAAAATACACTGAACTGAATGACACTCTGAGCAACCTCTACATGGATACAGGGGGTGTTGCCTCCTATCCGAGGCCTCCTAAGAGGGAGCCAACACTAGCACAATGCAACTCTGGAAGGCATTGCATATTTCATGACATGGACGGTTATAACACTGATGACTGCAGACATTTACAAGACCTTATTGAGGAGCATGTCAGACGAGGAGAGCTACCCGAGTATGTAACTCAACCGACAGCGCCCGCACCTGCGCTGCCACCACCTATTCCCCGGAGAGGGAACGATCCTGGATTGAGCATCGTGGGATTATCATTAGGTGATCCCATTCAGCGGATCTCTTCAGTTTGCCAGACTCCGGTCCGTAGCTCATGATTTTTTAGGCTTTTAGGCGACTTCTCGCCCTTCTTTGTTTTCTCTTCATGTAATAAGCATGGCAACATCGGCCTACACGCATGGAACTGACCCGTACTCTCTAGTCGTGTTCAGGGTTAGAATAACTACTGCTTAGCTTTCATGAATTAATAAAGATCATTGATAAGCTCCAGCTCCCAACTGGATCCGTCCAATATAAACAGACATGAGCTCTGGCTCCAACTACATCCGTCTAGTATAAATAGACGTGAGCTCCGTCTCCTAATTGTATATGTCCAGTATATACGGACGTGAGCTCCGGCTCCCAACTGGATCCATCCAGTATAAAAAATTCTCATTAGCTTTCCCTTGATCTTCTTACTCCGGTAAGGCCGTCTTGGAACTTCATTAGCATTTCCTTGGTCGTCTTACCCCGGTAAGGCCATCTTGAAACCCCACAGCACTTCTTTAGTCTTCTTACTCTGGTAAGGCTGTCTCGGAACCATTTTTCATTGTTTATCATATTTTTTGCAGGTACGGATTATGGATTTCACAGATTATCCAGAATACATCTTCCTTCAACCAGCAAGATATGTTCTGGGGGCACACTTGTTGATACAATTTTTGGTCAAATCTGTCACGCTTGAAATCTCTAAGTAGCAACGCGCTCAGGCACTAAGAACATCGTCAACAACATGAAGTGATTTGCTCGAAGTCGCACCGTGAACATAGAACGGCTCGAAAATCCTATTAGATGACCTCTTTTGGGCTTGAAAACAACAATTACGGAGCAATGCTTCATAACTCTTGTAGCCCTCTAACTAAGCTTCAAGTAGAGCTTTGTTTGGCTAAAACGGACTTACGGTTTGAAAGTTACGCCCATTTCCGTGAACGCGCATGCAACTTGGACTGGCTCGCCCCCTACCACCCGGTTCATGGTAGACATATGGGCCATGACCCGCTCATGACACACGTAGGGGTCATGAGCCCGAGACCACGACCGGATCACCAGCTCTTCACTCCAGCTCGCAAGGACCCAGTCGGCTCGCAACACATGACCATGACCCGACCCACTCTACACGAGCTCCAGCACTTCGTCACACAATATTTCGCCACACTGGCTCGTGAAGCATGATCATGAACCTCCTAGGATTGACGCTCCTGCGCATGATTTTGACCTATTCTTATGGCTATTATTGCTCCTATCAACCCAGACCTCATTACATCTGTCCTGGGACGACTTGGAGAGGGTATCTGGACATTTTCCACCATTTTTCTAGATTCTTGGGATGCATGCCACGTGTCTCACGAACCGCTATCAGGAATGCCTATAAATACACTATATGAAGGCATTTGGATGGATCTTTGGGCCATTCCTCTCTATGGCTTCCACCATTGTTCCTAGCAAAGCATTGCTGAACATAGAAGCCACATTCTTCATTAAAACTTGAGCATTTAGTGAGGATTTCATAGGATAATTAAGCATCGTACTACCAATTTTTCACGAGTTATGGAAATCATTCTTGTAATTCCATCATATATAAAAGCATATAAAGTGGACATAGGCTACATCTGCAGCTGAACCACTAAAAAAACCTCGTGTGTTGCCTCTGATTTTATTATTTTCTGCATTATGTGATCTGTCATCAACATTTGGGTGTTAGTGCCAATTTTTGGTCTAACACTTTGGCATGCTAGAAAGGGGAGCACATGACAACTTCACCTTCTAGCTTGGATTATTTGGCTACTAGATCAATGGTAATCAAAAGGAAGAAAACTGGAACTTCCTCTCATTCTGAGGATGTTGATGCTGAGGGCACTAGAAACGAGGCAAGACAGAGGGCATCTTCTCATGGAGATCCTTCAGCATACTTGACTCGAGACGAGATGGATGGAGTTCTGGATGAATTGAGGACCCAAATGGCAAGGCAAGATGATCTCCTTGGGAAACAACAGATGATCGATGGATTCTTCGCTTGGATGGATGGAAGACCGAGCACCAATGTTCAACCTGTTGGAAATGAAGCCACAGAAGCGGCTCGTGCATCACAAGGACTCGAAGGCAACCCCCTCGCTCTTGGAAATGGTCAGAAGCGGCCAACTTCAGCTCTGGTTCAAATGGATATCAGAATGCAAGCTCCCGCTCCGCACCAGGAACTGGCTCGTGGTGGGCATCCAAAACCGGCTCGTGATGGGCATCTTAACTCGGCTCGCGATGGACGTCCAGACCTGGTTCGTGATGGGGACACATGACCCGATCGGCTCGCCCCTCATGGCCCATGAACCAGTCCTCATGACCTGCTCCCAGCAGGTCACCAACAGCTTCCTCACTCCCCTGCACTCAACACTAGGGGCACCAGCTCTGATCTCGGCAATTTGCAATAGCTTTTCGAAGGAAATCGGCTAGCGGATCCGACTGAACGCCTCTCGAGAGGCCGCAATTATCAAAATGATGTGGATGACGTCAACCACACTTCTTTCACTTAGGAAATCAGGAATTCTCATAATCCCCTAGATTTTAAACATCCACAACTGGAGCCCTACAACGACAGGACCGATCCTACCGTGCATCTGCTGCGCTAAAAATGGCATATGGAAGTTCAATTGGTGTCAGAAAATGTCATGACAAAGTGTTTTCCTCTTTTTCTGACTAATATAACTACTATGTGGATTCGGCAGCTAGAAACAGAATCGATCAGCAGTTGGAACATGTTGGTCGCACGCTTTATTGAACAATTTTGGGTTCACATTGCACGACCAAGGAACGTCATGTCACTCATTACAATTAAGCAGAGGCTCAGAGAAACTCTGCGTTCATTCCTAGAAAGATTCAAGGTTGCAACAACATCAGTTGATTGTCCTGAACCATCCTTGGTATTGATGGCAGCAGTATTCGGCGTTCTAGATAACTCAGAGTTTAAAAGATTCTTGTACCGAGATCCACCACGAAATCTCGGCGAATTCTACCTTGAAGCAGATAGATTTCTATCGGAAGAAGATGCAACTTCCGACAATAAAGTTCTCGATGTCAACATGTTCAAAGATGGAGAACAATCTGATTGTGACAAGGGCAAAGGAACAACCTCTGCAAAGAATGATAGCAATGCTCAGCCCCGAATAGGGCCCAGATATGACAAATACTCTGAACTGAATGACACTCTGAGAAACATCTACATGGATACAGGGGGTGCTGCCTCCTATCTGAGGCCTACTTAGAGGGAGCCATTACTAGCACATTGCAACTCTAGAAGGCATTGAATGTTTCATGACATGGAAGGTCATAACACTGATGACTGCAGACGTTTACGAGACCTAATTGAGGACTGGGTCAGACGAGGAGAGCTACCCGAGTATGTAACTCAGCCGATAGCGCCCAGACCTGCGCTGCCACCACCTATTCCTCGGAGAGGGAACAATCCTGGATCGAGAAATCGCGGGATTATCATTTGCTGATCCCATTCAGCGGATCTCTTCACTTTGCCAGACTCCGGTCCGTAGCTCATGTTTTTTAGGCTTTTAGGCAACTTCTTGTCCTTCTTTGTTTTCTTTGCATGTAATAAGCACGACAACATCGGCCCACACGCACGGAATCGACCTGTAGTCTCTAGTCATGTTCAGGGTTAGAATAACTGCCGCTTAGCTTTCATGAATCATTAAAGATCATTGATGAGCTCCGGCTCCCAATTGGATCCATCCAATATAAACAGACATGAGCTCCGGCTCCCAACTAGATCCGTCCAGTATAAACAGACGTGAGCTCCGTCACCCAACTGGATCCGTCCAGTATAAACAGACATGAGCTTCGGCTCTCAATTGGATCCATCCAGTATAAGCATATTCTTATTAGCTTTTCCTTGATCGTCTTACTCTGGTAAGGCCGTATTGGAACTTCATTTGCATTTCCTTGGTCATCTTACCCCGGTAAGGCTGTCGTGGAACCCCATAGCACTTCCATGGTCGTCTTACACTGGCAAGGCCGTCTCGTAACCATTTTTGCATTGTTTGTCTTATCTTTTTGCAGGTATGGATTATGGATTTCACAGATTATCTAGAACACATCTTCCTTCAACCAGAAAGATATGTTCTGGGGGGCAAACTTGTTGACACACTTTTTGGTCAAAGCTGTCACGCCTGGAATCTCTAAGTAGCAACGTGCTTAGGCACTAAGAACATCGTCAACAAATATGAACTGATTTGGTCAAAGTCGCATCGTGAACATAGAATGGCCCGAAACTCCTATCAAATGACCTCTTTTAGGCCTGAAAACATCAGTTACGGAGCTTTGCTCTGTAACTCTTATAGCCCTGTGAATGAGCTTCAAGTTGAGTTTTCTTTTGGCTAAAATGGACTTACGGATTGAAAGTTACACCCATTTCCGAGTACGCGCATGCAACTTGGATTTCTGCAACTTGGACTGGGTCGTTCCCCCCCCCCCCACTCGGTTCGTGGTGGACATATGGGTCACGACCCACTCGTGACACACATAGGGCTCACGACCCTGAGACCACGACCGGATCACCAGCTCTTCACTCTAGCTCGCAAGGACCCAGTCAGCTCGCAACACATGACCACGACCCGACCCACTCTGCATGAGCTCCGGCACTTCATCACGCAATGATTCGCCACACTGGCTCATGAAGCATGATCACGAACCGCCTGGGATTGATGCTCCTACGCAAGATTTTGACCTATTTTTATGGCTATTCTTGCTCCTAACAACCCGTATCTCATTACACCTATCCTGGGACGACTTGGAGAGGGTATCTGGACATTTTCCACCATTTTTCGAGATTCTTGGGATGCGTGCCATGTGTCTCACGGACTGCTTTCAAGAAATTCCTATAAATACACCATCTGAAGGCATTTGGAAGGATCTTTGGGCCATTCCTCTCTACGGCTTCCACCATTGTTCCTAGCAAAGCATTGCTGAACATAGAAGACATTCTTCATTAAAACTTGAGCGTTTGTGAGGATTTCATAAGATAATTAAGCATTGTACTACCAATTCTCACAAGTTGTGGGAATCATTCTTGTAATTCCATCATATATAAAGGCTATAAAGTGGACGTAGGCTACATCTACGACTGAACCACTATATAAACCTCGTGTATTCCCTCTGATTTTATTATTTTCTGCATTCTGTGATCTGTCATCTACATTTGGGTGTTAGTGCCAATTTTTGGTCTAACAAATAGGTACCCCTTACCTAGGATCGATGACCTTTTTGACCACTTAGGAGGAGTGCGAGTATTTTCTCAACTAGACCTTACTACTGGATTTCACCAGTTAAGAATTGCGAAGGACAACAAAGACAAAACTATGTTTGGGACACTAGACAGATTATTCCAATGGGAAGTTATACCCTTCATACTAAAGAATGCATCCGCCTTCTTTGTTGACCTCACGAGTATATTGTTTAGGGGCATTCTATATAAAATTGTGGTAGTCTTCGTAGATGATATCCTTATAGTTTCAAAAGACCGTAAACAACACGAAGATCACTTAAGACAAGTGTTAGGGATATTAAGAAAGAACCAATTAACAGTAAAATTCTTGAAGTGCCATTTCTAGAGGGAAGAAGTAAGATTTTTAGAACTCATTGTGTCGAGCGAAGGCTTGGCCGTAGACCACGCAAAGATCAAGCCAATTAAGGAATAAAGGATACCTCGGAATGCTATAGAAGTGAGGAGCTTCCTTGGATTGGCCAAATATTATTGAAAATTCATAAATGACTTTGCAAAGATTTCTAATCCTTTAACCTAATTAATGAAAAAGAAGTTGGTGTTCGCTTGGAGTAATAAATGTGATATAGTTGTAACACCCCGTAATTTTGTTAACATTAAAGAGGATAAATTAATTAATAATTAATTTAATATTTAGAATTAAGGAAAACGGACTTTGCCATTGCGTCTGCCTCGAAATTATGGTCAAGATCGACATTTGGTTTGCACAAAACGGGCATTGTATGAAGAAGTTATGAGGGTTTTAAGTTTTTATACGCGTAGAAGAATATATATACATATGAGTCAGAAATTATCCAAAAAGGGTTCAAAATTCAAAATCGCTTGAAAATAGAATAGGCGGCAAATTTCCCACTCTAGAGGGGTGTCGACCCAATGGTCGACCCACCCAAAGGGGTGTCAACCCATGGGTCAATCCACCAACAGGGGTGTCGACACCCCTAGGGATAACGTGGCATAATCGGTTTGGGGGCTGGCAGCTATAAATAAAGGTTCATTTTCACTTTTTTTTGTCCTGAAATGCAAATGGAGGCCAGATGTTGTCAGTAGATGGACTAAACCTAATTCTATTCATCTTCTGCAAATCAAATTCTGAGATTCAAACATAGATTCAACACCAACTTCTTTCCTATCTTCTTAACAATCCCAATACTGTGATTTTTTTAATTTTAGGTTTAAATGAATAAAAGTAAATTGTGAAAGACAATGATTTGGATATGTTGTAAACTATGAATCTATGCTATTGTCAAATCTTATACTATGTCATGATAGATCTACTTCTCTAGATCTAATTCAATTGTGGTTATTCTATTATGTCGCCTTTGTGAATCCTGATTTGTAATTATATCGTGGTTAATGAAAATATGTTAATTTGGACAGTTACAACATTGGTTAGATCTAATTCTTTATGTAAATCACCTTTCACCTATCATATTGTGGTCAATTTAGATTGTTATAAATTGGACATGTGAATCCATATTTAGATCTAAACATGCTACTATGTCATCCTAATTATGTTAGATCTGTTATCATGTCCACATTATAATTATGTTAGATCTGTTCTTATGTCCACATTATAATTATGCTAGATTTGTTTTCATGTCCACCTTATTATTATGCCAAACATGCCTATGCCAGTACATATGTTTATGCCAAGTCATGTTAAATAGTCACTTTGGTTATATTCCTATTATTTTCCATATTATCATTTACAACTAGGCTATTATCTAGCCTAGGCATGCTGCCAATTTTGTGAGTGCGCTAGTTAAGGAACGGGGGGAGAAGATTAATATTGGCATAATTTGAATGTAAACATCATTGGACATATAATTCAAATTACTGGGTAAAGTGGGCACAAACACATATAAAGGTATAGATTTAATTAATTAGTTAATTAATTAAAAAAATGGAATGTCTAGTAATTACAATTAGGAATTGTATTGCACTTATGATACAAGGTTAGGTTGCATTAGTGGTGGAAGTCTGCCCGGACCCGACCGGCATATCTAGCAACCACTATTGATTGAACCAAATGTGAGAGGTCTAAGTGTGAAAATACCAATCGGGCTAAGACATGAGGTTATGCCCAACCGTGGAATAAGACTGCCCGGACCCGACCGGCATATCTAGCATCCACAAGTTGTAGGCCTAATGTGGGAGTACTAGCCTATTATAAACCATAATTGGACAAGGTAATGAATTGGACTACTTAACCTAATTTAATCCATAAGGATTGTATGATTATGAACTAAAGTTAGGGTTAAGTAAAATTGGTTGGATAGTGGATGAGATAAACAAATCTGGAGGGGGTCGATAATATTTATATATAGGCCCACAAACTTAACCCGATACGGTTATGTAATTAAAGACGCCTAGTGGTATACTTAACCGGAGGAAATAATAAAGTTATGTAATTAAAGAAACTTTTTAGGGTAAGCATAACTTGTATAAATAATAGGTTTATGTAATTAAAGACACCTATTGGTATACATAGCCGAATAAAACTTAGTGGGAATACAAGACAAAGGGGAGAGCATATATCATATTGTGTGGGACCCATTTCAGTCAATAACCCGGAGCAGGTATCAAACAAAGTATTCCGTACTAGGCGGAGAGGGGGCATGCTTATTGACTGATTGTAAGAGATCCAAACATGGGGAACGGTGTGGGCGGCGCAAACCGACTGGGCCGTGTGGGTGCATGAGCCGGGCAGAGGGGGATAAGATGACCGTGACACCTATAGATATGGGGCTGTGCATATCAGTAAGGGGTTGCCACTTTAGAACATGATACATCCTACCGTGGGGCCGGCACAGAGTATCAACGTAGTAGGGAGACAATCGATTAGGGTAGTGGTTAGGGTACATTTGGACGTATGCCCTAAGTCTACCTTATAGTGGAAGGGATCATCTCATTCTGGTTATACTAGTAATAGTGCAGAGTAATCGTTAGAGAAGCGTATACACCTTATCATGTCTAGCTTGTCACACCTGCCATTTATGTAGTG
Source organism: Allium sativum (assembly GCA_030737875.1). Taxonomy (NCBI): domain Eukaryota; kingdom Viridiplantae; phylum Streptophyta; class Magnoliopsida; order Asparagales; family Amaryllidaceae; genus Allium; species Allium sativum. The sequence goes on from CM060926.1 coordinate 352,538,784, forward strand.
ATCTCTCTTATCCACTTTATATGCCTGCTATGCTACTTTTATTTATTTACTTGCTAAAAGTCACTAGACTCGCCAGACTTTATGTCTGACCCTTTTGTTTATCCTTCTTTCTTCCGTCCCCCCCCCCCCCCCCAAGGTTCTCAAGGTGGAAACACTCAGGCTTAACCGTGATTTTTCTTATTTGCTGGAGCTGCTGATATGTATGGCTCAAGCTCCTATCCTTGTTGCTAAGTATATTTTTTTTTCCTTGGGGAATTTTACTTCTTTTATGTACTCTGATATTTTTGGAAGTATAAGACAATAACTTTTATGTTGTAATGGGCTTTTATGTTTCAGACATGTGATGTTTTTGGACCACGGTATCTTATGATAAATAAAGTTTTTATTCCGCTATTAGCCTGTTGTTATATATATATATATCGGTCTTGTTATATTATGTGTCTGTTTACCTATAACGCTTCACGAAACTTAATGCATTCCCTTTGTGAGTGACATTAACAAACGTGGGGTGTCACACTTGGTATCAGAGCTGAAGGTTACCAGATTGGATAAATTTTTTGCAAATTATTTTCAATAAGCTATTTAAAAAAAGCATTTTCAAAAAGAAAAGTCGATTTTGAAAAACATTCCCCAAAAAGCCATATGTACTATCCTTTGGTCCTTTGTCTATATCTCTTCCTTTTTCCTTTTTCAGCATGTTTGGGGAGCATAACATTCCTAATATCCCAGAGGGCACCATGATACCCGGATGGTTTCGTAGGTATTTGGAGGCCACGGCGCCTGCCGAAGGCCAAGGAAATGTTCCTCCCCCAGCAGCAGCAGTCATTCCTCCTCCTCCAAGAGAAGATAATTTCGCCAAGATCAGCATAGACTTCGTGCTATGGAAGGGAAGCCGTTCCATGGGAACGAGACATTCGTAGAAGCGCGGAATTGTCTCAAGAAGACCGAGGACTTGTTCGTAATCTTTGAAGTAGAGGATAGAAGGAAGATTCAGTTAGCTGCTTGGCTACTGAAAGACGAAGCCACATTTTGGTGGGAAGTGACCCAAACTAGACGTCCGGTGGAAACTTGGGAAGATTTTAAGCAAAGATTTGAAATAAAATTTCTCTCTCAAGCTAAGAGAAACATGAAGATGGAGAGATTCTTAGCACTCAAACAAGGAAACTTGACGGTGAAAGAGTATGTGAATAAATTCAACCAACTAGCAAGGTTCGGGTTAGAGTTAGTGGATACGCTGCACAAAAGGGCTTTGCGGTTTCCTAAAGGGCTGAATGAACCTCTACATGGGTTATCCATGTCCCATATTCCAATGAAAAGCTTGTCGATATGGCCCTAATGCATGAGGAAGACAAGGGAGAAAAGAAGGAAGCAAAGGCTGAGGAGACACCGTAAAATAGGTGTGGCCCAAGAAGGGGCAGCAACAACAGTAGAAGAAAGGAGGAAAGAATGACAAAGGCAAGGATAAGAGAAAATGTCACAAGGAAAGAGGGCCACTTGATCAAACACTGTAAGAGAAGGAAGAACTCTTGCTACCATTGTGGAGAGGTCGGACACTTTGCTAGGGAATGCCCGAAGAAACAGGGATCGTAGGGACAATGTCAAAGGGTAGGAACTTCTGGACGGCAGGTGCATGCTTTCGCGAACAATGCTTGTAATGGCCCGAATTTCCGTACTCGTTGAGTCGACTAATAACACCACATGTCCAACCTAAATTGCACAGAAATACGAATCATTATTAGAAAGAAATTGGAGGATGAGAAATAGAAAGAAAGAAATATTAGAATAGAAGAAAACGAAGATCACAAACTCACAGCGGAACAAATAAAATATATTAAATAACAAAACTTTTGAAATACAAATCAGTAACTGTATATACATACCATCATCAGAGCACAACACTTATTCCTGGAAAAGTTATAAACACCTGTTTCCAGATGCAACATAGTACACAGCGCAAATGTGATAGTTTATAGCTAACTGGTGAAGCCTCCTACTTCCAGCTTTTGCAAGTGAATCTGAAAAATCCGGACTACTTGACTGCCAGCACGAATTTGGGCACCCAAGAGTTTAGGGAAAACAAACAAAATAAACTCTGGGTCAGTCATGGGACTAGTGTGAGTAAACTCCAACCATTTGTTTAACTTTCAAAATCCTTTCGAAAGAAAAGATAATCGTAAGACCGATCCACACATAAACATGGATGGTTTTTACCTTACAATAACCAAAAATATTTTTGATATCAAATCCGATGATATTATAATAGTGTCTACAACAAGTAAATAGAATCTAGCGGAACGCTTGCATCTCATGCTCCATATATAATATAAAATCAAAAACCGCATGGCGCTTATTGGAGACTAGATTTCCAACATGACAAGGTATGGAACCACCTTCCGATCAGTGTACTCTAAAGGGGATACACTGGGGTTCAACAAGAACATCTTGCAACTCGGCCCACACATGACCGACCACTCATTTCGCTTGAGGGTATCGATTGTATATCACCAATGGTTGGGATCAGCAACCGTACGTTTCCCGAAAGGGACAGCATTGATAGATTAAAGAAGCAATTGGAATTTCTCTAGATAGGTGATTACACATCCTAATGGGAGCGACCCACATAGCCATGCTGCCTGCTCGATTTCTGTCATTTCCCGGGTGATGAGGCTTGAGGTTTGAATTATCTTCCAGAACATCTGGCCACCATTCACTTTGAATGTCATTTCGTCAGATCCATCGTAAATCACTAATTGATTCCCATAAAATTACCCAGATTGTTAGGCTAAAGAAGTTTCCCTTCTTTGCCACCAACTTCGTACGTTTGAAGGAATCAATGTACGTAATCCCTTTGGAAATACTCTGTTAGACACTCGTCCATACAAGTTGTCCTGGGTCTGGACAAACTGAAGGCACCGTTCTATTAATCCATCTTGGGCAATTTCTACCTAAGATTAACAGAACAACCCTTGCACTTTACGCCGTCTTCATAATATCTTCAATATAAGTTGATTCGTAACGCTTATGCCAATACGGAGTGGTTTTCAGATATTAAATCTGATCCCGGTCTCTCCATATTGACAATGGAGGTATAAAATAAATCAAAACTTTGAAAATCGGTGATTTAACTATCAAAGGAACATTCATTCAACAAATAACCCTATTTCTAAATGGAAATTCTACCGATCAACCATCAAGAAATACTGGCCCCTATTTATATAAATTCCTTATTTTGTTATCAATTCCAAATTTCCATCTTTCTTATCTTTTCAAAGCTCGATTTTCTCTCTCTATTCTTGTAAAACATTTTCAATATCCTAATTCTTTATTCGAGAAAATATCTCTTATTCCAGTTAGGAAACAATTCTATATATTCACGATTCCTTATTTTCTATATTCAGAAAATATACTTTATTAATATCCGAAAATACTTCCATATTTCATTTCTTAATTCCTGGTTGACCAATTCATTTCATTTTCTACGCATAGAAAATATTTCTTATTTTATTTGGGGAGAACATTTCAAAATCCCTTAAGAATTAGCGTGATGTTATAAAACATCGTGATTATTACTCAAACCATTTATCATTTATTAACTAACTATATTACTAACCATTCTTCACTATCGAACTTCAACCATTTCTCCATCAATCATGAAGTCAATCAAGTTGGGGTATAATTACCTCTCAGACCTTAACTGAACAACATACTCAATTTTGAAATAGCCAAATCTCACAACTTCAAACAAAATATCGCTTACGCGACTCTCAGATTCAATCTAAGAATCCACTTCCTTTACGGAAAAACATTGATTAAAACGGTAGCGTTATAATCGCTGTTTCCAAATATTTGATTTATAAAAATATTTATTTCAACGATACCATTACAATCGCTGTATAGATTTACAAAAAATTTATTATAATGACAACGCTAAAATCGCTGTTTAGATTTATAAAACATTTATTTTAGCAGTAGCATTATAATCGCTGTTTTTAATAAAGTACCATGTGCGTTGCACACGCTTCCGTTGTTCATTTTTAAAAGATAGTCAAAATGTCTGAATTTAAACAATGCAGACATATACCATTCTGTTTTTCGAATCCCATAAGATAAAGGTTATATAAGAATAAAAATCCGCTTTCCATTGAATTTTCTTTTCACATTTTAAAATTTAACAAAAAGCCTTGTTTAAATCTTTGCATTTACCGATAAATCCCATTCACAAATCTCATTTAAAACTTGGATTACAAATCCCTTTATGAAACTCTTATCATCTCCTTGATCAAATTATAATGCCAACAAATCATTTCTTACTTGAATCTCCAATTTAAATCATTGTTTTAATTATTATTAATTAAAATAACAATTAACTTTGTTATTAACTACATTAAAAATGGTTAACTTTGTTATTAACTAAAAATAGTATAATTATTGCTTTTAAAAACATATTAAATAATAATTAACTTTATTAACACTAACCAATTCGATAATTACTTTAATTATAGTTAATCGACGATTAACTAATATTTAACACCCTTTGTTAAATTCAAATTAATTTCAAATATTGGTTTCAAAACCATTTTCCATTTTTCCATGTAAATTCAAATTTGAATTTTTATTTCAATTTATTCAATGAAAAATAATTCTCTTAATTTATACTCTCGTTTATGTACAACTTCTTGTTTTCTCCATTTACATGTTTTTATTTTCAACTCTATTCAAAATTACATTTCTATTATTGGAAATAAATTCCCTTTTTAAAACTCAAATTTCATTTCCTATATTCGAAAATGCTTTACAGTATCTAAAATACTAGTTTTCTAGGGCCAGAGTAATTCAAACACAACATATCCAATCATGGATTATATAACACATCATATAGCACAATCAAATAGAAACAGTAATATAAATATTGAGGAATCCAGTTGGATCCCTCCAACCTGTTTCCGTGCATACACAGATGTTAATCGACACAAATTTCATCAATTTCATTTCAGTATGAAATATCATCGTAAATAGAATTATTATTCAATCAACGATTAAATATTTGTAACTAATCAACCATTTCAACTAATTTTATCAACTTGTCATCCAATCAATCATCACATAGCATCCAATGATCATTTAAAAATACAGTTATTAAATCATAACTGAGTAGAGTTAGCGAGTTTACTCGCCTTGTTCTATAGTTGACTATGCTCCTTTTGTTTCATTTTAAAATGAAACGGATTTTGATCTTTTTCTACGAAATACTAGTAGCTCCGGTATCAACCACCTCAGTGCTACTGCGCAGATTTCATTATTGCAATTTCAGTGTGGTCTGGTTTTCGTTCGATTCTGCTAATCATAAAGATAAAGAATTTACGTTACAAGCTATAATTTAAGTTAAAGTAATATAATTCTTAATCACCATCCTTTATTTACTTAATTACCGATTTTAAATCTCTAAACCTCGTGATTTATTTTGAAAACTTGCGTGCTCTATTGCGTCAAAGATAAGTCCACCTACCAGAACTGCACTGTTTAACCCAAAAATCATCTCTTCTTTCAGAATGAAGATATGTTAACTAATTGTATGTTTACTCCTTTAATTACCGATCAGAATCCAAAATCATCTTTTCTTCTGCTTTAATCTTTCCGTCTTCTCCCCAACATATACTCGTTCCCCTTAAATTCTTACTCCAAACCCAAACCTTCACAAGTCTGCAGCCATCCATGAAGTCATGCCAGAACAACTCATTCTTCTCTTCACTCACCAATATTTAAATATAAAAACTTATACGCTAATTACCATGGTTAATTAAAATAACTCCTGCTAATCATCTTCACCCCAAAGCTCCCACCGCACTTGTCCCTAAGAACAATACCTCTTCCATTCTTGAAATAAATTGGGTTCCAGTAAACCGATCCACCAAAACGTAACCTTCCAACGAACTGTCCTCCACCTTTCTTCACAAAGTCGAACACACCGCGACCACCTTGACCCTCCTCTTCGCGAGATGAACTTCGATGTCCCCTTTTACTTCAGCTCCGCACCAACCCCAACCAAAAGTGGCGATAGAAATACATGTTAATTCCGTCAAAAAATAACCACAATGTGCTATTCCTCATGCTAAGCCCAAAACAATAACAAATTTATGAATTAGTGCTGCAAACACCCAAAATTTATGAACCCTAGGTTGTTATGAACAATCGAACTCGGGTCCTGGAACACCATACTGACTATACCCGCCTATCCCATTGTCCAAGGCTTCGGCAGAATCTCATGCCTTCTGCGTTTATTCACACAAGATGCCAAAACAAATTTTGTCTTTGATTTTTTTTTCCTTTTTTTTCCTTTGTCTGTTGTTTGATTTCATATTTATGGTTTTGTTTTTGGGCTTGAGAACGATAAAGAAATAACGAAGTATTTAAAGAAGCAACAACTTGGAGGCCACGGTGTTGAGATTTTGCTTGGCACACACAGAAGGTTCTGGCAATCACGAAAGAAATTTGCTTGGCCTACACGGTTTTACTGATTGGAAAACACGGATGTAGGCATGTGTCCTTCTAGATTAGGTGGACTGGTTTCAGATGTGGTCGACAAGGAAACTCCTACATCTTATTTTTATCATTTTTTTTCAGTATAGAAGATTAAAAAATGTTCTTGGGTATCAGTGGATCCATAACTGGCCATTTTTACAGAAAATCATTCTAGCTGATTTCGGTGGGATTTGTTTTTGATTAATGTTTTGGATTTACTTTTGTTTTACGTACCATGTTATATAAAATTTTATTCACGATCGAGATGACATGGATAGAAATAAAAGTGCGATCATATCGAGTGATGTATCACGATTTCAAAAATATAATAATATCGGTAGTTTAACTTATAATATGAAAACCCAAATATTGATATAGGGTGCAGAATTCTCCAAATAAAAAGTTGTGTATTAAACTAATTAAAAATTACAGTAAAATTCTAAAAATTAAATTATCACTATATCTCAAAGGGTTTGTCCAAATTCTAGACCGATATTTAAATATATTTAAATAACCGTTATGGCTTATATATGATTCCACAGCGACTTTCTGAAAATTTGATTTGGACATAATTCACAATATATAAGACGAAATCTTGATTTTTCACTTCCATTCGAAAGATATAGTTTAATAGATTCAAACATTTCTTATCTAAAAGAAATCTGACTTATATTGGATTCTGTATATTCAGTTGAAGTTTAAATCGTAAATTACGAGCTACCGCGACTATTTTTAGCTCATTTTAAATTATATTATAAATTATACATTTAAATATCATTTTATTAAATAAATTCCTATATATAATTCAAATAAAATATTTAAAACAAATTTAAATATTCAGAATTCAACGGCTGAAAATCCAGGTCGTTACAATGCTCTTGATAGAGGTAGAAAAATTTCTGTGGAAGGTTTAATTTCTCTTTCAAACCATCCTATTAGAACACTTTTTGATTCTGGTGCTTTATATTCATTTATATCAAGTTCTATAGTTGAATCTTCTTACTTAATTACTAGTATGGTAGTGGATCCCGTCGTTGTTTCAAACCCCATTGGTGGTTTAGCTCATTTATCTATGATTTGTCGGGGTTTGAAAATATCTGTGTTAGGTGTCGAGTTTGAATGCGACGTGTATGTGCTCGAATTTATGGGTTATGGGTTTATTCTAGGAATGGATTGGCTTACCACGTATGGTGCCATTCTGGATTGTGAGAAGAGGGTTGTTAGGCATCTGACTTGTCATGGGAGGACCCTCGAGATTTCTTGTGTCCGACAAGGGTCGGTTATGCTTAGTTTCCTAGAGTCTCTTGATGCTCTATCGATGATCTGCAATCTGTTCCAGTAGTCCGGGATTATTTTGATGTTTTTGATGAGTTTCGGGGTTTACCTCCGAGCCTCGAGATCAACTTTTGTATATATTTGGTGGACAATGCAAAGCCGGTTGCATTGCCAGTGCGCCATATGGCTCCAAGGGAAAGGAGGGAGCTGAGTAAGCAAGTAGGGGAGCTACTTGAGAAAGGGTTTATCAGACAAAACATATCTAAATGGGGTGCTCCAGTAGTATTTGCGACTAAGGCGGATGGTTTGCTTTGTTTGTGTATTGACTATAGAGAGATGAATAAACTCACTAAGAAGAATAAGCACATGCTTCCGAGGATTGATGATTTATTTGATCAGCTTGTTGGTGCCCCGGTATTTTCTCAGTTAGACTTAGCTACGGGGTTTCATCAGTTGAGGGTGGCTGAGGACAGCATAAATAAGACTACTTTTAGAACTCCGGACGGTTTCTTTGAATGGCTAGTGAAGCCTTTTGGGCTGACGAATGCACCCGCCTATTTTGTCGATCTGATAAGTAGGGTGTTTCTGGAGTTCCTAAATAAATTTGTTGTAGTCTTTGTTAATGATATTTTGATCTTCTCCAAAAGTGAAGAAGAGCATGCCCAACATTTGATAGAAGTTTTGAAAACTCTCCGTGACCATCAGCTTAAGGCGAAGTTCTCCAAATGCCATTTTTGGAGAAAAGAGGTGAGATTCTTAGGGCATGTGGTCTCCAAAAAAGGGATAGTTGTAGATCCCGCCAAGGTGGTTGCGGTGCAAGATTGGCAGATTCCTAAAAATGCAACCAAGGTGAGAAGCTTTTTTGGGTTGGCAGGTTACTATAGGAAGTTCATAAAGGATTTCGCAAAGATATCAGCCCCACTCACCAGGCTGACGAAGAAGAACTTGGCATTTTCATAGGATATAGACTGTGACGTTGCTTTCCAATGACTGAAAAGGGTTCTGACAACATCCCCGGTCTTGACCTTGCCTGACGGGAGTAAGGTGTTTACCATCTACACTGATGCGTGTGGTACTGGGCTTGGTGCGGTTCTGATGCAAGAAGGGAGAGTAGTGTGTTATGGGAGTAGACTGTTGAGAGTTTATGAGAAGAACTACCCTACCCATGATCTAGAGCTAGCTGTTATAGTATTCGCGCTTAAGACGTGGCGTCATTATTTACTTGGAGAGAAGTTCGAATTATACACCGATCATAAATCTCTCAAGCATCTATTCTCGCAGAAGGATCTCAATTTAAGGCAACAACAATGGATGGAGTTTCTAGCTTCTTATGATTTTGAGATTGCTTATACCCCTAGCAAAGGTAATGTGGTGGCAGACGCACTAAGTAGGCAGAGGAAGGCCCTGAGTCCTTTGTTTGCGGAAAGAAAGAATTTGGAATTCATATCAGCTTTTGATTTTAGACCCTCCATCGAGATTTTTCCTGATTTGTTTGCATCCTTGGACATACGACTAACTCTTATGGACTAGATAGTAGCTTCGCAATAAGGTGAACCACAGATTTTAGACATCATGGAAAAGCTCATAAAAGGGGAGACTTTTAGTCATCTCAGTGGATATGCCATAGATGAAAAGTGGTGGTTGCGACGAGATGGAAGGCTTTGTGTTCTCAAACTAGAAGCTTGATAAAGGCAATCCTAGAAGAAGCCCACCATTCTATGATGACCATTCATCCAGGCAGTGATAAGATGTACAAAGACATGAAAAGAGTTTTCTTTTGGGCTGGGATGAAGAAAGATGTGGTCGTATTCGTTTCCCAATGTTTAGTTTGCCAGCAAATTAAAGATGAGAAAAAGAAGCCCGGTGGATTACTCCATCCTTTAGAGGCTCCTCAGAGGAAATAGGAGAGCGTCTCTATTGATTTCGTAGATGGTTTGCCTAGATCGAAGAAAGGCAACACCAGTATCCGGGTTGTGGTGGATAGACTCACTAAAGCACTCACTTTACTCCAGTTAAGAATAAGAGGATGACATCATGGTTGGCAACAATTTATGTTTGTGAGATAGTTAGTCTTCATGTAGTACCCTCCAACATCTTAAGCGATCATGACCCCATCTTTGCCAGCGAATTTTGGAGGAGCATGCAAGAAGCATTAGGTACATGGTTGTGTTTGAGCACTATTTATCATCCTTAGACTGATGGATGGACAGAGAAGGTGAACAGGATTCTTGAAGATCTTTTGAGGCTGTGTATCCTAGACTTTTGAGGGACTTGGGAATAGCACCTTCCTTTAGTAGAGTTTGCCTATAACAACAGCGAATTGTCCAGCAATGGCATGGCACCCTTCGAAGCATTGTACGGACGACCCTATAGATCACCAACTTGTTGGTGGGAATCTACAGAAAGATTATTACTTGGACCAGATATCGTTAGAGAAACATCCAAAAAGATTGACCTCATTCGACGGTGGATGAAGACAACTCAAGATAGGCAGAAGTCCTATGAAGACAAGAGAATGACTGACATCGAATTTGAAGTAGGAGACTTAGTTTTATTAAAGTATCACCTTTGAGGAATGTGGTTCGCTTCGGATCGGTAGGGAAGTTGGCACCTAGGTTTGTGGGACCATTTCCCATAATCGAGACGATTGGCCAAATGGCGTATAGACTAAAGCTCCTAGAAAATCTATCTGGCATTTATGATGTTTTCCACGTTTCTCATCTGCGGAAGTGCCTGCATGGCACCATAGTAATTGTTGAGCCGAGTGTGTTGGAAGAACTAGAAGTAGAACAGGAGGCGACAGTTAGGCGAGTCCCTATTCGTATTCTTGGATTAGAAGTTAAGAAGATACGCAATAAAGAGATCAAGTAGCTAAAGGTTCAGTAGGGAGATAACCCAGAGGATGCTACTTGGGAGACCGAAGACAAGATTTGTGCTTCATACCCTTTCCTTTTCGAGGGTATGTTCTTAACTCCTTTTTCAAAGTTTTATCAGTGCTTGTTTCTATCATTTGAGTATATCTTGTCCATAGTATTTTTCGACCTTTAGATAGGAATCCTATGGATGTAAACATGTGTTTGAAACATGTTATGTTTGATGGATGCAAGTGGATGCAAGTGTTTGCTAGTGGTTGCTTGTGGACACATATACACACACATTAGGCACTAGATCGACTCAATCACTCTCATACTGCATATGGATGTGTGTGCATTTTCTTTTTCCTTTATGGGTGGGAATGGATGTATTACAATATGGATGCTGCATTTGGACGAATGAGTGTGCACATATATAGAACTTACATGTTATAATAGGTTTATTTGCATACATATTGGATTCATGGGAGTAACATACATTACATTAAGGAGGTCAACTGAATTAGTAGACCGCCTGATCTTTACATCAGTATTGGGACGTATACACACACTGTTGCATATATTCATGTAAGCATTAGAAATCTTTAAGGACAATGGATGTCAGTGATTGATGGATGAGTAGATGGATGATGGATGGTAGGATATGCATTCTTCTCAACTTGGAGATTTCGGGACGAAATCCTTTAAGTAATGGGGAATGTAACACACCATAATTTTGTTAACATTAAAGAGGAGAAATTAAATAATAATTAATTTAATATTCATAATTAAGGAAAATGGATTGCGCCATTGCATCTGTCTCGAAATTCTGGTCAAGATAGACATTTGGTTTGTGTAAAATAGGCAATGTATGAAGAAGTTATGAGGGTTTTAAGTTTGTATACGCGAAGAAGAATATATATATATATATATATATATATACATATGAGTCAGATATGAGTCAGAACTTATCCAAAGAGGGTTCAAAATTCAAAATCGCGAGAAAATAGAATGGGTAGCAAATTTCCCGCTCTAAGGGGTTGACCCCTAGAGGGGTGTCAACCCAGGGGTCGACCCATGGCTCGACCCACCTACAGGGGTGTCGACACCCCTAGGGCTGACGTGGCATAGTCGGTTTGGGGGCTGGCAGCTATAAATAAAGGTCCACACTTGTTTTCTGTCCTGAAATGCAAAGGGGGCCAGATGTTGTCAGTAGATGAACTAAACCTAATTCTGTTCATCTTTTGCGAATCAAATTCTGAGATTAAAGCATAGATTCAACACCAACTTCTTTTCTATCTTCTTAAAAATCCAAACACCGTGAGTTGGTTACTTTTATGTTTAAATAAATAAAATTAAATTATGAAAAACTGTGATTTAGATATGTTGTAAACTATGAATCTATGCTATTGTTAAATCTTATACTATGTCATGATAGATCTACTTCTCTAGATCTAATTCAGTTGTGGTTATTCTATTATGTCGCCTTTATGGATCTTGATTTGTAACTATATTGAGGTTAATGTAAATCTGTTAATTTGGACAGTTACAACATTGGTTAGGTCTAATTCTTTATGTAAATCACCTTTCACTTGTCATATTGTGGTTAATTTAGATATGTTATAAATTGAACATGCGAATCCATATTTAGATCTAAACATTCTACTTTGTCATCCTAATTATGTTAGATCTGTTCTTATGTCCACATTATAATTATGTTAGATCTATTCTTATGCCCATATTATAATTATGCTAGATTTGTTTTTATGTCCACCTTATTATTATGCCAAACATGCTTATGCCAGTACATATGCTTATGCCAAGTCATGTTAAACAGTCACTTTGGTTACATTCCTATTATTTTCCGTATTATCATTTATGACTAGGCTATTGTCTAGCCTAGGCATGCCGCCAATTTTGTAAGTACGCTAGTTAAGGAACGTGGGAAAAAGATTAATATTGGCATAATTTGAATATAAACATCTTTGGATATATAATTCAAATTACTGGGTAAAGTGGGCATTAACACCTATAAAGTATAGGTTTAATTAATTAATTAAAAAATGGAATGTATAGTAATTACAATTAGGAATTGTAATTTCACTTATGACACGAGGTTAGGTTGCAATAGTGGCGGAAGTCTACCCGGAACCGACCGGCATATCCAGTAGCCACTAATGATTGAACCTAATGTGAGAGGTCTAAGTGCGCAAATACGAATCGGGCTAAGACACGAGGTTAGGCCCAACTGTGGAATTAGACTTCCCGGACCCGACCGGCATATCCAGCATCCACAAGTTGTGGGCCTAATATGGGAGGTCTAACCCATTGTAAACCATAATTGGACATGGTAATGAATTGGACTACTTATCCTAATTTAATCCATAGGGATTGTATGATTATGAACTAAAGTTAGGGTTAAGTAAAATTTGTTGGATAGTGGATGGGTTAAGCAAATCTGGAGGGGTGGGTAATATTTATATATAGGCCCACAAACTTAAGCTGATAAGGTTATGTAATTAAAGACACCTAGTGGTATACACAACCTGAGGAAATAATAAAGTTATGTAATTAAAGACACCTTTTAGGGTAAGCATAACTTGTAGAAATAATAGGGTTATGTAATTAAAGACACTTATTGGTACACATAGCCGAAGAAAACCTAGTGGGGGTACAAAACAAAGGGGAGAGCTTGTATCATGTTGTGTGGGACCCATTTCAGTCAGTAACCCGGAGTAGGAATCAAACAAAGTACTCCGTACTAGGCGGAGAGGGGGCATGCTTACTGACTGATTGTAAGAGATCCTAACTCGGGGGACAGTGTGGGCGGCGCAAACCGACTGGGCCATGTGGGTACATGAGCCGAGCAGAGGGGGATAAGACGATCGTGACACCTATAGATATGGGGTTGTGCATATCAGTGAGGGGTTGCCACTTTAGGACGTGATACATCCTACCGTGGGGCCAGCACAGAGTATCTACGGAGTAGGGAGCCAATCAATTAGGGTAGTGGTTAGGGTACATTTGGACGTATGCCCTAAGTCTACCTTATAGTGGAAGGGATCATCTCATTCTAGTTATACTAGTAATAGTGCAGAGTAATCATTAGAGAAGTGCATACACCTTATCCTCTCTACCTTGTCACACTTGCCATTTATGTAGTGATCCCTCTTATCCACTTTACATGCCTGCCATGCTACTTTTATTTATTTACTTGCTAAAAGTCACTAGACTTTCTAGACTTTATGTCTGACCCTTTTGTTTCTCCTTCTTTCTTCCGTTCCCCCCTAGATTCTCAAGGAGGAAACACTCAGGCTTAACCGTGATTCTGCTTATTTGCTGGAGCTGCTGATATGTATGGCTCAAGCTCATATCCTTGTTGCTATGGCTATATTTTGTTCTTGGGGAATTTTATATCTTTTATGTACTCTAATATTTTTAGAAGTACAAGACAGTAAATTTTATGTTGTAATGGGCTTTTATATTTCAGACATGTGATGTTTTTGAACCACGGTATCTTATGATAAATAAAGTTTTTATTCCGCTGTTATTATATATATCTGTCTTGTAATATTCTGTGTCTGTTTACCTATAACGCTTCACGAAACTTAATGCATTCCCTTTGTGAGTGACATTAATGAACGTGGGGTGTCACAATAGCTTTTAAGAAATTAAAGGAAGTATTAACTAGTGCACATTCCTTATTATACTCGATGGTTCAAAATTGTTCACCGTTACACCGACACAAGTGGGACCAGTTTAGTAGTCCTTATGCAAGAAGGAAGAGTAGTTGTCTATGCTATAGACTACTCAAGGTTCCAAAGAAAAGATGCCCAGTTCATGACCTTGAGTTAGCCGTAGTAGTTCACCCTTAAGATGTGGAGGCATTATCTTTTAGGGGAGAAATATGAACTCTTTACTGACCATAAATCCCTAAATTATTTATTGTCTCAGTGTGACCTAAACTTGAGATAACAACGACGGATGGAATATATTACCTCATTTATTTCATGATCCAATATACGCTGGGGAAGGGGAATGTTATGGTGGATGCTTTAAGTAGGAAACATGACTTTGAATGCGAGAACATAATGGAAATAATTAGAGTTCCTCTCTAATTTTAATTTGCAACCCTCACCAACCACTTCTAATGGTTTTCCTGGGAATATGATAATTGGACCTACCCTAAGAGAAAGGATTCAAAGCGCACAGGACTTTGATGGGGAATTAAGAAGCATAAAGGCAAAGGTGGGAAAGAAAGAGACCTTTCCTCATTCGGTTAGGTATTCGATCAGCGATGATGGGAGTTTACTTTGGAATGAATCACTTTACGTCCCTAAGGATGAAGGGCTGAGGAAAGAAATTCTAGAGGAGTGCCATAGGTCGATTTTTACCATGCACCCCGGTGGGGATAAATTGTACAAGGATATGAAGAGGAATCTTCATTAGGAAGGAACAAAGAGAGATATGGCCGAATTCGTGGCTAAATGTTTAACATGCCAAAAAGTGAAAGCAGAGCAAGGGAAGCCCGGAGGACTATTACTACCTTTAGAGATCCCCACGTGGAAGTGGGAACATATTTCCATGGACTTTTTGGTTGGACTTTCTAGAAGCCAAAAGAGTAATTAGACTATTTGGTTTGTGGTAGATCGCTTAACCAAAAGCGCCCATTTTATACCAATCAAGAAGATAATGACTACAACCTCGTTAGTCCAATTATATGTTAAAGAGATTGTTAGACTACATGGTATTCCATCGAGTATCGTGAGTGACTGAGACCACTTGTTCACAAGTGAATTTTGGAGAAGCCTACAAGCAGCATTAGGAATGACCCTAAATCTAGGCACAACTTATCATCCGTAGACAGACGGATAACTAGAAAGAGTAAATAGAATCTTAGAAGACTTGCTCCGAGCTTGCATCATCGACTTTGGAGGAGTTTGGGAGAAGCACTTACCGCTTGTGGAGTTTACGTATAATTATAGTTTTCAAACGACGATTGGTATGGCCCCTTTTGAAGCACTATATGGGAGGCCATGCAAATCGCCAACTTGTTGGTGGGAAACTACTGACAAGGTTATAATCGGACTAGACTTTGTCCGTGATTCCATGGAGAAGATATATTTGATTAGGCAGAGAATGAAGGCAACCTAACACCGTTAGAAATCGTGTGCCGATAAATCAAGGAGGGACCTTGAATTTAATGTTGGAGACTTGGTATTCGTAAAAGTATCCCATATTAAGAAAATTGTTCAGTTTAGGAAGACTGGGAATTGGCTCCTCGATTTATTGGGCCTTTTCGTGTCATCGAGAAGATAGGACCTTTGGCTTATCGAGTGGATCTCCAAGAGCGTTTATCGGGGATCCATAATGTTTTTCATGTATCACATCTGAGGAAATTCCTTCATGATTCTGCTATCAGACTCGAGCTTGATGAAATTGGGGAAATAGAAAAACTCAAATTGGAGTCCAGGTTCCCCGTGCCACTGCAAAGATAGTAGAGCACGGAATCAAGAGACTCCGCAACAAAACCGTTCGCCTTGTCCGAGTACAATGGGGAAATGATCCTGCGGAAAACACATAAGAGAACAATGATAAGATGAGAGAGACTCACCCAGAGCATTTCTCGGGTAAGTTTTTGGGTCAAATTTACGTTATGGATGCATCGTGATTGCTAGATTGGATGTTAGGAAATGGATGCAACACCATTGCACCGAGCAATCATATAGAAATATATGCATCTTTGGGTTGCTTGCATACATATTGCATCACTTATTACACCTACATGTTAGGATAGAGATCACTTTAATGAGTCTGCATTTCATAATCACTGCGAGTCATGGATGCTTATAGCTGATTTAAAAATAACATGGGTGTACAACATGGACGTGAACGTGCGAGTTGTGTTTTTCGCCTCTTAAACAGATCTTGGGACGAAATCCATTTTAGGGGGAGGGGGAATGTAACACCCCGTAAAATTCATAAGTATTAATAATAAATAATTAATTAAAAATAACCAATTAAATAGTAAGACTGGAAAATCAGATTTTGCAGCTTTAGGAATTTGGCTATGAAACTCTTTTATTTGGATTCGTAGCGAAATTATGAATCGTTTTCATACATAATATGTTGAAAATAGTCAATGTATGAAGAAGTTATGAACACACGAAATTGTATAGTAAACATAGAAAATATATGTATAATTAAATGGATAATATATATGTGTGTCCAAAATATATTCAAAATAAAAAGGGAGATTTGAAATTTGAATTAAAGATAAGATCATGGGGACAAAGTATATTGTATATAGGGAATAAGATTAAGAGATTAAGGAACGTATTAGTTAAAATAAACAATTCAGCAACGCAACCTTATTGGGCGTTCCAACCTCCAAGTTGTCTACCCACTTAAGGGGTGTCAACCGCCTGGCGGCTGGACAACCCAATAAATCCAGCAGGTTAGGTTTTTTTAGGGATATATGTGAATAAAAGGCTTGGATTAATTCTAAGTAATCCAACGGTCTATGCTCACACGGGTAACTATAGATAGCCCCTCATATCACATTGTGAAACCCCAATCATTCTCTACCTTTGCCTCCATGCTTCCTCTCTACCATTACTAAATTCCAAAGAAAAATAAAAGAAAAAGGTTAAGAATTTCTTCTAATTCTCCAACCCTATTCTTAATCTTTCTCTATTCTAATTCGTATAAGTTTAGTATTATGGAATATAGCACAAACACACACACACACACACACACACACACACACACACACATATATATATATATATATATATATATATATATATATATATATATGTAAGATTCTAATTCAAGTCTCTTATATATATATAATTAGGAGGATTATTAGAGCATGTTTGACTATAAAGAATTAGTGCAGATCTAGATCTACTACAGATTTCTCTTTATTCTGTCTAGATATGTGCATGGAATATAGTTTACTTAGGCATATTCACACTTTTATTAGTTCATCATGTTGAAAGATATGCCTAGGAGGATTTGGAAATTCGATAATATAAAAGCTAAAACCCCCAAATCCTTTATCTTGTATTTGCGTATGAATTTTCATGATTTGGGTTTTGTGGATTCTTGGTTTTAATATTGGATTAAAGATGAAAACGGGATGTTGCTACATTATTTCTATTTTATGTAAGTCACCTTTATTTATCATTTGATTGTAACCTAAAAAGGTGTAGATTTGATTATTTCATGATTTGATATGGGTTTGGATCCTATTTTGAATCCTAATGCATAAAACCTAACTATGTAAAAATTAGTTACATGAATTGTTTTCATATAAACTGGTTTAAAATGCGCATCCATCCCTCATTAATGAATTGATTAGCTTCTATCCTATGTGAAAATATCAGAACTGATCAATTGTCAGTGTAACAGAGCATATGGCATGGGAAAATCATTTTAATTGGATGAAGTTATAAACAGGAATCTTTTAAGTGATGCCAGAACTTCAAATGAAGATCTAACATGAGAGCATGATATAAATTGTTGGAAAGCTTAAAACATGAGTCTGAAAATTGCTTCCTAAAATGCAGTATAGTGGGAATATCTATGTACTATATGAGAAATAAGGAATTGTTTTCAAGTATAGATGCAACAGTAAGTGGGGGTGTGATACTTCAATGCAAAGGAGTCACAATAATCAAGAGAAGAAATATCATGTGTGAACCAGTTTTCTTGTAGTAATGGCGAGACAAACATGCCTATGAGTATTATATTTCTACAATAAACTCTTTTAATGAAGGAAGGTATAACATTCTCATGAGTATGTATATTATTTGTAAATAATTGTGGATCACAATATATCGTCGTTAAAGGGAACATTTACAATGTTTGTGAATTGTTGTTTCTAGATGCATACCATTTGGAGTGTTGTAAATGTTTATTTTTACAATTATTAAACAGGTTATCTAAAGTACTTATTTGACTAACATAATTAAAATAACTAACACCGTTTAAGAAACATTGTACTGTGGTTTTAACAATGTTTAGAAAATGTTTTATAAAATATGAACATACCTTGTAAACGTGGTGTATGTTATTTTTCACAATATCCAAGTATTTTTTAGCATTTAAATGTACAACTTTTTGAAAACATTTAATATAAATAAAATGTAATTTTGCAGTTATGTTGTAGAAAAGTTTCAATGATATTTACGATACATTGCAAAAGCTATATGTTGTATTAGAAATCATTATGTAAAGTCTTTTTGATATATATAAGATGTCCACCATGGTCAATAAGCGTTGCACAAACATTATTTACAATAGCACGTATGACATTAATAAAGTGTTGTAAAAGTCGAATACTTTATGCAACTATGCATATGACAACGGTAGAATAAATGTCTTTAACGTATTTCAAGAGCATTTTTTTTGCTATTGTTAAATGTGTTTTATGTTGTAGTGAAAATTTATGGATTTTCTTTTAAATATACTTTTAGTTAAATATGTTAATTAATATAACACATTGAGTATACTATTGAAAGAAAATACTGGTTATTTCAAACAAGATTAGTCAATGACTTGGATATATGTAACAAATTACATAATTTCCTTTATATCGTACCTCTAGATCTGTCATCCAATTCATTCGAAAGGTACGGGGAAAGTATTGCTCCCATAGCTTGATCTTCTTCTGTATGTAGCAAATAACCAGCTGGGAGCCATTGTAGATGTGTTACATCTTTGTTATCAATTTCCTTCGCAATCTTTAATTCTGCAATTAGGGCATTGTACTCTACTTCATTATTAGTTGTAACAACCCGTATTTTCAATAACCTGTTATAACATAAATGGAGGCAGAATTAAACTGTAAAATCTGAATCAAGGGAAACGGGCTATGCCATTGCGTTCGTCTCGGAAAAATACACGAAATAGAGTCCGAGTTTTCGAAAATCGGAGTCCGTATGACCAAGATATGGCCTCGCGAAGTTTCACGAAAAATTCCCAAATTAAAGTATACTTAATTAAGTGAAATGGGTTGCGCAGAGAAATATATATATATTGATATATATATATATATATATAATTGAAAATTAAATAAATAAATATGCAAAAATGTTCAAAACAGCGAATTGGGAGAGGGGAATAACCGAACCGGCCGATTTTTGAGGTCGACCCGAGCCTGCTGGGTCGACTAGGGGTTAATCCAGGGTGTTTGGCTGTCAACCCGTGGGCCGATTCGCTCAAATGCAGATTTTGCATTTGGATGGTTCTCATGGTTCATCTTTAATATAAAGGCCCTAGATGGTTCCTACACTTGACTTCTTCCCCAAGACATGCTTTGATGGCTTGGATTGAATCTAGGTTTAATCCTATGGCCTAAAACACTTGCCTAATCTATAAATAAGACCCTAACCTATCCTAAATCCTCATTATTCATTCATGCAACTAAACTATGGCAAAATTTCTACTCTCATGGCCTCCACTCAACTATCCTAGCCTCCACTTCATTTCTATGAGAAGTTTCATGATCATGAGAGTATTAGAGAGTCCCTATGTTAGTATGAGAGCCTCTCAAGTTGATTTCAAGGCTAAAGCTTTGATCTTTGTTCATAAAGATGGGGTTTTGATTGATTCGGAGTGTTCATCTTTGGGTTTTTGGGTGATGGCATGCATAGGCTTCATCACAATCTTTAATTTAAATCGATTTGTGCCTTCATAGCAATGTAAGCCCTTTCCCTACTCTTAGATATTAACTATGAAGTTAAATGTTCATGTAGAAAGTTTGGGTTTGATCATTGAGAATGATGCATGCTAACATGTTATGCAAGTTTATGAAGTCATTATCTTGATCTTATGAGAAAAAAGCTACAACCTTTATGTTGAAATGTTGCATTATGCAACATGAGAACCTTCATAATCTTCTTGTCAACTTGCATATGAAATCATAACCCTTATATGATGATATATGCGAGTTACTAGTCATCATTCTATGTCTTTAGTCACCATGATTCGTTTATGTGCCAAGTTTGGGTTTATGCATGTTTTTGAGGTGTAAGAATGTAACATGCAAGCTAATGAACACATTTGTGCCTCATTTGCCACCATGATTAACTTGTGGCTTAATACCCATTTTTGTCATTCCTTTGCCAAGTCTCTTCTTTTAATCCATTACGTTGTTGCGAACGTATATGCGAGTTTAAAAGCGTTGGGTTATGTTATGGGTAATTTCTAATGACATGAAAATACAACTTGAAAACATGGCTTGAAATATAACATGGAAGTTGACATGTAAGTATGCATAAAAACATAAGCTTGGGAATTTACCTATTAAGTTAGGTCTACCCTTTGGGAATTTACCTATTAAGTTAGGTCTACCCAAATGCTTGAAAAACTTGTAACATGTTTTGGAAACATGATGAACATGACACTTAGATAATATAAGTGTGGCCAACTCGAGGTTGGGTTGAGTTTGCAACGTAAAACTACCCGGAACCGACCGGCCTAACTAGTAGTTGCAAACAATAGGACCCAATGTGAGAAGTTGGTCATGTTGTGCTTGAACCCGAGGTTAGACCAAGTTGTGGTGTAAAGCTACCCGGAACCGACCGGCTTAACTAGTAACCACAACAAAGTCTAATGTGAGAGGTTGGGGTGCATTAAGTAATTAATGCCACATGATAGGGTTAAGTTAATTTGATTAATGACTCTTAACCAAATATGACATGGGTAAATGGGTTAAGTAAATTGGTTAGGCTAATGATACTTAACAAAACATGACAAGGTTGGGTAGGTTAAGTGATTTGATTTGCTTAATGACACTTAACCATACAAGATGATTAGGGGATGGGGTTAAGTAATTTGCACCTAACTAATCCGACACGGTAATTAGATGGGGTTAAGTAATCCACACTTAACTAATCTAAACACGGTAATTCGATGGGGTTAAGTTAAACACTTAACCAATTTAAACTCGGTAATTCAATGAGGTTAAGTAACCAATACTTAACCAACTTAACGTGATAATTTAATGGGGTTAAGCAACTTATACTTAACCAATTATACATGATGATTTGATGGGGTTAAGTAACTTACACTTAACCAATCTAATACGCGGACCTGATAAGGTTAAGTCACAAGACCTTTTTAGAATATACTTAACCATTGTAGTACGATTAGAGGATGGGGTTAAGCCAACCTATACTTAACCAATCCGACTCGATAATTTGATGGGATTAAGATAATCTATGCTTAATCGATCTAGCAAGATAATCCGATAGGATTAAGGTAAGCTAGTACTTGACCAATTTGACTTGATAGGGTTAAGTCATGAGCCTCTGAGTACACTTAACCAACTTGTGGGACTAAGTCTTGAACTTAAATACTTAGCCAATCTTTGACGTGATTCGTGGGCGGGTTAAGTCATGGACTTGAATGATAACACTTAACCCAATAGACAAACCCTAGCTAGAAGAACTAGGTAGAAAACCGTGGTTAATCAAGGATAACGGGAAAGGAAGCTAAGTGGTAAACCTTAGTTAAGGGTAACTAAGTAATAATTCTTAGCTAAGGACATAGGACTAATTCTCAAAACGATGAGTAACCTGATACGGTAGGTCATCGCTTAGTATACGAGGGGGAGCAAGTTATCTGACTTGGATAAAAGCTCCAGCGCACTGGGTGCCGAAGTGGAAGCTTCGGGGGACGTGAGGATATTCTTGGGATCCCTCCGTGGGCTGCCAGGTAATTATACTAGGCCCATGAGAGGTTAAGGTCTGCGTTAGAAGGACCAAGAGTATGCCTTGGTTGCTATGCGAGCAACCTAAAGACTGGGATGGATTAGCGTGGAGTCGACGATTCTTGTTTTTGCCCTGGATAGCACATCGCCGACTACCTACCATCTTTAGTCAATCGTGTACGTGCGGAAAGGCAGGGAACCCCCAACAGACCATGTGCTTGCTATCGAGTCATGGGTGAGGTTGGCCCGTAGGAAAGTGGGCTATAGTGGGGCCGTGGAGTGGTTCTTATACATGATTTTTCTTGGATTGCCTTTCAGTAGTTGAGGGAGGGGTCACGTGGGACCATAGCCACGGGTACAAAAACAGACCTTGATATCTGCATCGGCAGACGATTTAAAGCTCCCGACCGAGTTCCGTATTTCTTGATTTGCCCTGGCACGGAACTCGGATGGCACATTGGGAACATGTGCATCTAGACATGGAAAACGATTCACGATACATACGTGGGATCAAGGGCGCGGTTGACGGGTGGCGTAATCCCTAGTGGTCCTAGGTGGCCAAAACCCAAACCGAGACACGGAAACGTTCATTAGGTAGCATAATCCCTAGCGGTCCTAGGTGGCATAAATCCTAAGTGGACGCGCGATAGTTAATGGTAAGGAAACACAACTAGATCAAGGGTTGCAGTCCAAAACAACTTCAAGGATAAACCGTTTACATGGGAAAGCCCGTATAGCCTACAGCAAAGGACTGAACTTATACATGGAAAGAAACATATGAGTTGAGTAACCTATATATGCGGCATATTAGGTTGACATGGACCATTACACGACTTTTGAGTAAGGGTCAATCACGGATAACTCGTAATACAGTTGGGGTACTAGTACGGTAGGTGCAGAGCGGATATACAGGATAGATGCCATGGGACGTTATACGCGATAGATATCTTGGGATATTATACTTGATAGAAACCTGACAATGTGATACCTTGTTTTATCTTGACATCGTAGTTTATCACGACACCCTAGTTTATCTGAGTTCAGTAGTTCATCCTGTTATTTTGATTTGGCTTATCTATCTTGTTATCATGCTTATGTTCATCTCAGTTTCTCATGTCAGTTAACTTTACTAGTTTTTATACTAATAGTAGATAGGGCTTACTCAGGCTTTTTGACTGACCCGTTTTGTTTCGCCTCTTTTCTTCCGTTCCCCCCCCCCCCCAGGTTACAGGGAGGAAACACTGCTGTTTAGTTCGGACTTCTTCTGCTTGAAGGTCATCATGGATGGCTTGGACTTTTCCTGGCTACGGCTACTTTACTGTTTTTACTTGGGGAATAATTTATGAAAATGTCTTTATGCTTCTTTACTATTGCAAGACAGGTTTTGATGTACTCTGATGTAAAAGGCTTTAGACCTTATTTATTCATGTTATGAAAGTTTGATTTTACTTCCGCTATTTTTATATGTTCTGTCTTGTGATATTTCTGTGCATGTTTACCAATAATGCCCCTCTAAAGCTAGTGCATTCCTTTGCGAGTGACCCTAGCGGAGGCGGGGTGTTACATTAGTTGTTGGGAAGTCCATCTTCAATGCATAATATATCAAATGTCCTTCGAGGTTCTTAAGAACTAACCCTGCTTCTGAGCTATTCTCATTTGATGCTCCATCAAGACATAATTTCCACTGTGTAGGTACAACCATATTGCCCTCCTCATCACCATCCTATGCAGTAAATTTGATGATGAAGTCCACCAATGCATGCCTGTTGATTGTCCCTTTGGGAATGACAAGTTATGTCATATTAATCCAACTAGACATTCCACCTCAATAACTTTCTTGAAGTCATGCGTCGATACAATGTTGCTATAAGGGCTATCTATCATCACCATAATTGGATAAGCTTGGAAATATGGTTGCAGCTTCCCTGATGCTATTAGAGAGCAATATGCAAGTTCCTCCAGTTTCATATAATTCTTTTCAGCTTTAGTAATCACTTGCTGATATGGTTGATGGGATTCTGAAATCTTACTCACTCACAAGCGTGATGCTTAGTGCATGTGCATAGGTACAACCAAGTAGATAAACAAGTTCTCTTCATCCATTGTCTTAGATATAAACTAGCAGTGTCTCCATATATCTCACTAACTCCTCAAAAGCATGTCGGCGGCCTTGGTTCCACTCAAAGTTATTCTCACTCTTATTCAGTGTGTTGAAGAATAGATTACACTTATCTGTCACTCTAGAGACTCAATGATGCATGTAAGTATGATGTTATTGAGCTATGCGGCTCTTTTATGCGGTTTGTTATTATAAGTCGCTTTTTTAATCATTACATTTCGAAAAATATCAATATTTTTTTTGTTTCTAATTGATCTGGAGCTCTTTTACCTTGGAAAATCATACAGTTACCTCATGGAGAGTTGGCTGCCCCCACGAACGATATAAATACTACTGTTGCTTTAGCTTTACTCACATCCGTGGCATGTTTTGACCGCTCAAAATAAGATCTTTCTATTTAAGATTTGTAACCATTTTATAGCCAAAGCTTTAACATTTTGCAAGGCGTTGGTCTGCTCTAAACAAGCCTATACACTATTGCACTCACAATGAAATCAAGGATCTTTTCCACAAGCAACTCCAAAATAATGTTTAAGCAGGTTCAAGTTCATCTTGTACTTTCATAGGATCTTAAACATTTGGATAGACCATCCTACTAATATCCTAGCACCTTTGACTTCACAACATGTCATTCACGTGTACTTCCACTGTTTGTCCCATTTTTTTCTAAGAAAATGTGCTCACCAGACATTGGTAAGTACCTATAGTGTTCGACATCACATGGTAGTATCATAGTCTCATATTAGTGATGAAGCTTGGTTTCTCCTTGTCCGGCTAAGGCGGTGTGATTTAGTTATACCAAAGGTAATCATCCCACTATAACAAAAGTACCATATTACAACGCCCTCTTTGCAATGAGAATTGACCGCCAGTTTTAATAGAATGCTATTACAAAGGCCATTTCATGATCGTTGAAATAAATGTCCTATACAAGGCCATTTTTGTGGGAAAAGACTGCTCGTTGTAATAGAAAGCTATTACAATAGTCGTTTTATGCTTGATGTAATAAATTTAATTTTACAAGGCTCACAAATTGCTCATTGTAATAGTTATCTATTTTACGACGGTCAAAATATACCTGTTGTAATATAATTGTAATAAATTCCAATTTTTGACAACTCTTAACGATTATCATTATCTTTGATTGTTCTACACGTCATAGGATGTTCGATCATTATTTTAATTGACTCAGTTTTATTGTCATATTATTACGTAATTATATACAAAGATTTTCAAAATGATATACAACGAAAATGTTTTCTTTCATTTACAACATAAACATATTATAACTTAAACAGAAAAAGTGGATATTGACCAAACTAAAGGATTCTCTTATTATTAGTAAAGATTGGTTACTTCTATAAAGTGAATAACAAAGATTCCATTGAATTTCTCTTTTAGTAAGCATAACTCCATTATAGCATGGCATTGTTTGGTTGTCATTTGAGTGTGTATGGCATTTTCGTAGGTTCAAAAAGAAATGCATCTACCCAGAGGATATTTTTCAAATGTTGAGCATTTCAAGGAAGTACTGAGAACATACAATATTGTTAAGTTTGAAAAGTTAAGCCTAAAATGATTCAATTTATTGATGATACGTTGGCATATGGTATTCCCAAGCTTCTCAAAAATTTCAAAAATACATATGAGTAATTTGCATGAATATGTTAGAACTGTTCGTTTTTGCAGTATTCAAAGTGAAAGATGTTTCTCTCATTTATTTTTTGGGCATTATAAGGCAAATTTGTCACTTAAGGAAAACATATATAGATTATCATTCAAGCAAAACAAATATATCGTAAATGAATAGTTAAAGTTATTGGAATCATGAAAGAATAGTTACATATAAAAATTATCAATTTCATTCAGGAGATACCTTTCAATATGATTTCTAAATCCATCCTCATTTCTATTTACATAATGTTTTCAAAATAAAATATAAACATAGACAAAATAAAAAGATAAATGAAGGAAAATAACAAAAGGAGCGGCCCATTTATATTTATCCTCTCAAAATCGACCGCCTCATTCATTCTCGATCCCCCTTTCTTTTGCGTTGAATAAGCTCATATGATGCTTCAATCGAAATAAAATGGTAGCTCTTATCGACTGTGAGAACCATGCATGAATTGTGGTTGGTTCGACTTGAATTTCTCTGACATGTCTTCAACTTGATAATGCGGAACATTTCAACTTAATTTGAGCTATGTAAATATTTCTGGACTTGTTTTTTTTTCTTTCTCTAGATATTAGTATTGAAAGAACATTGTACTGTAAAATAGGCATTAACATTTATTCATTATCAAAAAACAATGGCAGTTGGATATGGGCAACTAGTGTTTCCCTATTCCTTCTTGTTCCACTTCTCTCTGCAAATTCATTTTCGATATTGATAGATCCTCGGCCTGCTTATTCTGATGGGAAATGCCGACGCGTTCATTTCAAGCATGTCAGTGATTTGGGGTCCTTTTTCCTCCCCTCCAAAGTTCTAGTGGATGTTGTGCCTCCATCTCCTTTCGGCGATCGTTTTGGTGACACCCAATCTATTAGTGTTGCAGTCACCCTTTTAAATGCGTGTATTGGATCTGGCTGTGCACGTGATCCACCTGGTGGTGCTCCTCCGACCGTTGGTAATCACCCTATTACCTAAGACTGGAAATGTGTGTTAGGAATATTTTTAAGAGAAGAAGGAGGAATTTTTGAGAGGAATTTTTTACTGGAGAGGAAATTTTCATTGATTTCCTTTTGATTACAAATTTGATTGCATTCATACATCAACTTTATTGCTTGCTTTTATAATGCATTGCATTCTCTAGAGTATTCTAGGAATGCCTTATCTAGAATATCTAAAATAGGAATTCTAGATTTTGCCTTTTATTTAATTCATTAATACAATTGCTAATTTAACAATACAATTATTTATTTCCTGAAAAGCCAAGATTATTTCCAACATTCCCTCGTAAGATTGGTTTTTGAACTCCAAGAAGATCTCGCAATCTTTTAAAATTATCAGGCTTCAATGCTTTTGTGAAAATATCAGCAACTTGATTATTTGTTTTGCAAAAATTCAGCTGCACCTCTTCATTTTCAATTGCTTCTCGAATGAAATGATGTTTGATGGCTATATGCTTTGTTCTTCCATGATGGACTGGATTCTGCTTCACTTTGTAGATCCATTTTACTCCAATGGTTTCGTTGTCTTTTGGCTTATCAACCAACATCCAAGTTCTGTTCCTTTCAAGTGCATCCATCTCTTCTTGCATTACCTTCCTCCAAGCATCTTCTTTAACCGCTTCTTCAAAATTTTCTGGTTCCATTGCGCAATAGTTGCACCTAGCAAAAATATCATCCAAACTCCTCATTTTTATTGGGGTTGAGCTTGGAGATGATGAATTATGGCTTGCTGAGGACGAAGTGCTAGATGGAGAACTTGGTGTAGATGAAACATATTGGTTATTTGCCAGTATTGTTGGATTTTGTTCTAATACTGCTGCTGGAACAGATTTATCCTCCACTTTCTCCTTTTGTCAATTCCAAGATGTCTTCTCATCAAATGCAACATCTCTACTGATGATTACTTTCTTTGTCTTCAAGTTGTAAAGTCTATAGCCCTTTGACAGAGAACTGTAGCCAATAAAAATGCATCTTTCACTTGCTTCTTAAAGCTTTGTTCTTTTTTCTTTAGGAATCTGAGCATAGCAAATACTCCCAAAGACTCTAAGATGATTCACTGAAGTCTTTCTTCCACTCCACGCTTCAAACGGCATCATATTCCATACAGCTTTTGTTGGACATCTATTCAGCAAATACACAGCTGTATTTACATCCTCGGGCCAAAATTCTTTAGGCATGCCTTTCTCAAACAACATTGATTTAGCCATCTCCATCACTGTTTGATTCTTCCTTTCGGATACACCATTTTGCTGAGGTGTATACCTAACGGTTAGTTGCCTCTCCACACCTTCTTCTTCACAAAATTTATCAAAATCATTGGAGTTATACTCCTTTCCCCTGTCACTTCTCAAAACTTTTATGGATCTGCCACTTTGTTTCTCAACAAAAGCTTTAAACTTCTTAAATATAACAAACACTTCAGATTTTTGTCTCATAAAATAAACTCATGTCATGCGGGTCAAATCATCAATGAATAAAATAAAGTACCTGTTTTGAGCATGAGATAATGTGCTCATAGGACCGCATACATCCGTGTGTACTAATTCCAACACTTCTTTGGCTCTCCTCGATCCTTCTTTTGGAAACGGTTGCTGATGATGTTTGCCAAGTACACATCCTTCACATACTCCATGTTCTTCTTCTTTTATTGTTGGCAGCCCGTACACCATCTTCTTTTGTGAAAGCAATGCGACACTATTGTAGTTTAAGTGCCCAAGTCTCTTATGCCATAAACAAGTGTCATCTTCCTTTTTTTGCCATGAAGCTATGATTTTTATCATAATTGAGATGAAGGGGAAAGCTTCTGTTTTGTGTCATTTTTATTACAGCAACAACTTTTCCTTTTGAATCAAAAATTTTACATTCTCGATTCTCAAATTGAAGAGAATGACCATGCTCTAAAAGTTGTTTAATGCTCAACAAATTCTCATCTAACTTAGGAACATAAAAGGTATCATGAATAACTTTACCTCCTTGCTTTGTTGCAACTCCAATGCTGCCTTTGCCTTCAACTTCAACATACTCTCCATGGCCAAGTTTAACTTTCGAACCAAATGAAGGATCTATGTCAATGAATGCACTTTTGTCTCCTGTCATATGATTGCTACATCCGCTGTCCAGTTACCATATATTTTTATATTCTTCAGTTGCCTTTTGACAAGCAAAGAACAAGCTTCCTTCCATATCTTCCGCTCCGGCAAATGCTGTGTTATGTGGCTTACCAAGGCGACAGTCCTTTTGAATGTGCCCAAACCTTTTGCAATTATGACATTGTGGCTTTCCTTTGTTCCAACAATCCTTTCTTCATAAGAGCTTTTTTTGCAAATTCCACACCATTTATTTGTTCCTTCACCACCTCTTCCGCCATAGGTGCCTCGACCTCTTCCACGTGAATTTCTTCCTCTTCCTTTGCCAAATCTGCCACCTCTAGAAGACTCGCCATTATTTTGTTTTATTGTTTTGTCATTGTTGCATTGAGTGGTGAGTTTGGACTGAAATGCGTTTTCAACCGTCTTTTCCTTACGGCGTAACAATCTTTGCTCATAGGATCTAAGTGAACCCATCAAGCCTTGAACTGTCATGTTTGACAAATCTTTGGTTTCTTCTATAACAGCCACCATAGGATCAAATTTTTCAGTTAAGCTTATCAAAATTTTATCAACGATTCTACGATCGTCAATTATATCTCCATGAGACTTCATTTGATTCACTAATTCGGACAGCCTATTAAAATACTCATTCAAACTTTCATTTTCTATCATTTTTTCATTTTCAAAATCTCTCTTTAGAGATTGAAGTTTGACAGTTCTCACCTTTGAATCCCCTTCAAACTCTTGTTGCAAGATTTCCCATGCTTCCTTAGCTGTTTTTGCTCTCATAATTCTTGGGAATATAGTGTTTGACACTCCTCTTTGAATCATTCCAAGGACTCCAGCATCTGTGATTCTTTTCTTTTTTAATACTTCAGTTTGGGCTGTTGTACGTTCTGCCGCAGCTGTTGAGTCTTCATATCCTTGTTTGATGAACTCCAAGACATCCAAGGAGATGAACAAAGTCTCCATTTTTACTGCCCAAAAATCATAATTTTCTCCTTCAAATAAAGGAACTTGGACATTGCTATAGGTGGAGTTGATGCTTGCTGAAGTATTGCTTGGAGAAGCCATTACTTTGCACTTTGTTTTTTTTTTAATTGCAAGGATCTAGGGCTCTAATATCACTGTTAGGAATATTTTTAAGAGAAGAAGGAGGAATTTTTGAGAGGATTATTTTAATGGGGAGGAAATTTTCGTTGATTTCCTTTTGATTACAAATTTGATTGCATTCATACATCAACTTTATTGCCTTGCTTTTATAATGCATTGCATTCTCTAGAGTATTCTAGGAATGCCTTATCTAGAATATCTAAAATAGGAATTCTAGATTTTGCCTTTTATTTAATTCATTAATACAATTGCTAATTTAACAATACAATTATTTGTTTCCTGAAAAGCCAAGATTATTTCCAACAATGTGAACTGTTGGGAGGCTCATCCACCGTGGTGCCTCCGTCTATTCATCGCTTCATCGTGCCTTGGTCTGTTAATAGTGAGCATCATGCCTTTGTTTCTAAATCGATGCTCTTATGTTCTATAGAGAGATGGGGTAAGTCGTTGGTCTTCTTTGTGATTGCGCCAGGCCTTACTACATTCATCTTGTTGCTTATATATTAAACGCATTTGAAAAACTAAGGGTAGTTTTGAGCTGTTTGCTATGAAAAATGGTCACTTCCTTGTTCAATTTTATAATTCTGTCGACCTAGAAAGTATCCTCAAGGGGGGCTTTCTACTTTGATTCGAGACTTGTCTTAGTGAAACAATGGTCCCCGGGCATTAGTTATGAAAGAGACGTTTTTAACTCGCTGCCGACTTGGCTGCAGCTTGATTTGCCGGAGGAACTCTTAGATCATGAAATCATTTCTATAGTGGTCAGTATTCTGGGTACCCCAGTGGGTTTGGACTCAGCAACTGAAAAAGTTTCTAAAATTGGCTTCGCATATGTTCCCTGACCCTGTCAGACGATTTTTACAATGGGAAGACTCTAGAGGTCATAGTGTATTATGATTACCGACTACCATGTTGTGAGTTCTGCAAATTTTTTGGGCATGCTTCTATAAACTACAAGGTTGTCACAAGCTCTTGGGTTTTGAAGAGGGGGACTCACTGCCCTGCATCCTGAGGTGCTTCTGCTACCAATTCTACGTTGCTTGATCAGACAGTTTTGCATAGGCCGGCTGATGTGCCTCCTCCGGCCAACATCTATAGTGCTCCGTTGTTGCCGGTAGTTTCCTCTTCAGCTAGCGTGCATGCTGTGTATGGCAGTGTACCTCCTGGTTATGCCCCTGATGCGCTGGTTTCAATTGGCAGCTCTCATGTCGCACTTGTGAGCTCGGTCTCTTATTCTCCTCACCTTGCCTCTGATATTCCTCGTAATTCGCTAGCCATCCCTTCCGGTTTTGCACATTTGGATTGTCCTGTTGCATTTGCCACAGATGCTTTGACTCAGTTTTTGGCCGTTATTTCAGGTGTTGCTACCGTTTTTGTGGCTTCTTCGCAATTGTCCTATGCGTCCCATTTTTCTAATACTGCGTTGTCTAATACACTAGACTCTTCTCTTCTTGTTGTGTTGGAAGTTACTAATGCTATTGTCATTCAACCACAGGCTAACTCTGCTGATCGTTCCACTCTTTCTTACCTTTCTTAAGCATATGGTCCTTTGCATGATTGTATCTCTATGCCGAATGATTTGGTTTATGCTGATCAATCTTCTTGCTCATCCTCGCTTGATCATGTTATGTCTCTTTGCCCCTTAGATGCAGCCATTTAGACTCCCATTTCTGTGGCCGAAGCCGTACCAGATGGTTTTTCTCATCTCTGCCCCAGCGATGATCTTTCAAGGGAGGATGTTATTCTCAAATTTGGTCAGGTCCGTCAGGACATGGACCTTAAAAATGGTCCTGTTACATGCAATTGTGCTATGGAACAAAGTCGCAAGCGTAAGCTGGACACACAAGCAGTTTTCCGCATTCTTGACTTGGAACCGGGGGCTTTTGATTTATTGGTTGCTTCTGTATTTCATCGTAATCAGCCGGATGGCTACCATGTTGTTCGTTTATCGCCCTACCGATTCCAGATTCGATTGGTCTAGGCTGTGAGTCACGAGCTATCTTGACTCTAGTTGTAGGTTGGCTTTTCGTAGTTTCATTGAGCAACCTATCATCTGTTTTCTGCTATCTTTGTATTACCTTGAGCCGGAAAGCTCCTATTGTGGAAATACATTTCTATCTTATCTAAAAAAATTAGTGTTGACAGGTTTAACACAATTTCAAATTTTATATTTGTAGCTCGTTTTGCTTGGTCCTGTGCACATCGTCTTGGAACAAAAAAACTATATTCTACTTTCTTTAAAAACTGTTCGGCCTTGGTTTGTTGTTGAACATGATACTACACTTGAGGCTTTAAGAAGATAAGAACATATACTTGACTTCCATTTTCATTGTTCTTGTCATTTTGTATCTCTTCACCATGCTGCGCTATATGCTTGTGTTGACATGGCAGTGCTTATTGTTTGGTCTTGAACTAATTGCACATTGTTGCTGGCTTAAATTTGAAACTCTATATTACTGCATTTGTTCAACATGCTTGTGCACTTGTGCCATTTACATTCTTCATTGGCCTTACAGTCTTGTTACTTGCACTTCAATTATTGCATTTGTGGCCTGAATGATTTGGTTGCATATGCACTTGTGCTTTGTTATGTAATGTACCTGGTTTTGGTCTTTGTTCATGTGCATCTGATATTTGGCATGACTTGAACTTGATGCATGTTACCTTTGCCTTGAACTCTGACCTATCTAGCTGCATATGCTTTTGTCGATTTCGAGAATATATACTTGTATGTAAATATACATGTGTGTGTTACGTGTATACATGTATTTGTGCTGGTGCATTACTGATTTGAATTTGGTATTGAATTTGTTGAGGCCAAAAATAATTGTAGTCTGTTATAACTGCACTGAGCTGAATCAATAAGATTTGACATTTCCAGTTGTCCATAAGGAAAATAACATGTTCATGAACAATATAGTATTTACAGTGTATCAGTGCAAATATTATACGTTGTTCGAGTACATATATATATATATATATATATATATATATATATATCTGACCCTGTCTATGAAATTATGAGAAACAACCCAAAAAACTAAGGCAAGTAAAAAATAAAAATTAAATTCATATTTGCAAGTTAATTTTTCTTCTTCTTCAGTTTACCGTGTTATTCTAATTTGATAGGTACGAAGGACGACTGAACAAATTTTGGATCAATCACGGAACATGAAGACATTGAGTATGTGAGTGTGTGACAAGTTGTAACTGAGTGCATGTAGTGAGGGTGTATGTACAAATATGTATAGTGTAGTGAATGTGTAATAGAGAGAATAGTGAAATGTTTGCTATTCAACTGCGAAATAAAAATATTTGTTTTAATAAAATATCCGTTCAAAATTATAAATTCTAAACATTTGTGTAATAAAAATATTTGTATTATAGTCTATTACAATTGGCGTAGTCTGCTATATTAGTGGCTATCATGTTGCAAATTTAAACGCTTTAAAACTATCATTAATTGGTTTCATAGAGTCTATTACAATAGATGGTAACCATCACAAAAAAGTATTTAACAACGTTTTATTTCTATTGTAAAATATGGTCGACCTATTACAACGTGACCTAATACAACAGATCCATGCCCGTTGCGAAACACATATTAGAATGGGCATTGCCCTTTGTAAAAAGGCTGTTTTATTGTAGTGTCCATAAGTGAGAGTAACTTACGCATTGTTGTTTAACTAACAGCTAGGTTTATTTTAGATAGAAAAAGTTGTCATTTTGTCAGACTTGTTCATATCAAAGTAGCCGATATAGGTCTGATGCTTTCCATTCGACTTCTTTACTAAAACAGGACTAGACACCTATTTAAGGTATAAAGTTTCATAGATAAGTTGTTAGCTAACTTTTTTTTTAAAATAAACAATATGTAGCAAAAACGGAGAAAAAGGCCTTCCTCCTATGGCTCATAAATGCAGTGCGCATTAGGGACTGAATAAAATAACAAGAAAGAAATACTAGAGACAAACAACAATCGGAAAACTAAAGCACAAAATACAGAGCCAGTAACAATCGAAAACAACTCAACTAAGCCAACCGACAGGCCCGGCCCTGGCCCAAGGCCACCAAGGCGGTGGCCTTGGGCCTCCGATTTTGTCGGGCCTCAGATTTTTGAATTTCTGCATAGAAATAAGCCATATAGTGATGTTTTCAGAATGTAGCATAGCCCAGTGGTAATGCATTGGTCTTCATTCAGAACAGACCTGAGTTCAAATCCTGCTGAGCCTCAATTTTTGAACACCTGCCACAACTTACCATTTTGGGCCTCAATTTTGCCTTGGGCCTCACTTTCCTCAAGGCCGGCCCTGCCAACCGAAAGCCAGAACAGAAAATAGTTCCACCACCAGAGCCGAAAAACAGATAGAACTCACAGACCAATAACTACCATTGCAGCGATACCCCCGACCATCCTCTTGCTTGCCTTGTAACCAAGCTTCTCCACAGACCATCCAAGCAAACATGAAAACCAGGAACTGCCAGGGATCCTAAGCTGCCTGGTACTCACCAGAAGCTAGAAGGCAGGAGCTAGCCAAAAGCACCTAAAAACCACTGCTCCCACCTAGAAAATATCACTACTAACCCACATCTACTTTGGGGCGGAACTCACTACTCAAGGAGAAAATTCCAACTGACAATGGATTAAGGCTACCCATAAAGTGGCATCCTTGGAAAGGGAAGAAGACATCGTCGTTAATTTTCTAAGAAATGGAAGAAGTAGTAAACGGGGACTCATAAAAAACAGCATGGTTTCTATAACAACATAGGTGCTAGCAGACGAGGTTCAGATGAGTCTGATAAGAATAGAAATAACATCCTTTCTCGTTCCCCTGGCCCGCCAATCTCCAAATCCAAAAAACGACTGAATAGAGGGCTAGGATCCTTGGATCCCAACCAAGCCACCGAAAAGAGACATATAGAACGAGCAAACTCCCCTTCCAGGAACAAATGTACAATTGTCTCGATAGAACCCTATTCGCAGCAATGGAAATGAGAAGCTAACTGGATACCAATCTTCATAAGGTTAGCATCCAATGGAAGACCGCCATGGAAAATTTTCCGCATAAGAATGGAGAATTTGGGCGATGTTAACCTGATTATGAAACGCGGTATAAAAACAATGTGTTAAAAAGCATATGTGATAGATCGATTGATATTGTTCTAATTGATGGACCGGATATGTTGTTATAGCATGGATTGTGAAATAAATAATAATATGGGTCGGTTAGAAAGATGGTGGTTTAGGTCGTTTAATGACCATGGGTCGGTCACTGCATATATAGGATGTAAGTCTTCAAACATGGGCACGTCGGATCATGATGATGTTGAAAAATTATGTGGAGGAAGAGGAACAAATTAGAAGAAAATAGAATATTTTATGGAAGGAGAGAAAAAAATATTTTTTTATTTCTTGATTCTTTCTTCATACATACATCTTATTATCTCAAATGAGTGATTACATCCTTAATTTATACAAGAGACAATCTCCAGACACTTCTTTTTCTAGACTCTTCTCATTTTAATATGTTTTAATTTATTTCCATTTATCTTGCCCTTTCCTAATACAATAATTAATTATGTCACTAATTAATATTTCCTATTAAAAACCAAGTTTATTTTTCAACATCCCCCCTTAAACTTGGTTTTTCAACTCGTACCAAAAGTTTTAGTTTTTGTATTTTACGTGCTTTGGCAGAAGTACAGAAATCATCCAAGCTTTCCTTTTTCTTCTCTTCTTTTTCACCATGAAGATCTTTAACATGATTTCTCGAATCTTTGTTGCAAAACTCCGTTCATCTCGTCCTCTTTCATTGCCATAAAATACTCCAAAAAGTAAGCTCATCAAATTCCATCTTGGCCCCGCATCATAAATATTGAATGAATCATACATAATATCTCTCCATTCAATTTCTTTGTATGTTTCCAAAGTTTGACAATCATAAGAGATTCCAAAATATTTTGATTGAAAAATGAAATTATTGCAAAAAGGTTTGATATAATCATTGCACACCATTTTGTTCTCACCTTCTAGCTTTGCAATGGTCGCATCAAAATCTTGAAGGGCACCGTATTTGAGATCGGCATCTTGAGCTAAATCTATTCTTCTCTCTGCTTCTAGCAAAGTGAACATCAAATCCTCACGCCACTGCTTTAGTTTCCATACCTCATCAATTCTTTCCTTTTCCATTCTGTATTTCATTCTTAATGGGTTTAGCTTATCCCTTATTGCCTTATCAGGCAAACGCCGCCCAGTGATGTAGCAGACAGAAAGTTGAGCAGCGACAACATGCGCTCTGTCATGAATACGAACATGAACACCAGTTTCTACAAAATGAGACTGTAAGTTAGACGCACTATGATTTGTATCTTCGTCGATATCCATCATAGAAAAGTCATTATCTGTCTCTTCTTTTTCCACAACCGAAGCATCGCAATCAAATTTTCCAGCTACTCGCATCTTGGAATTATCAAGCTCATTTTCCAACATCAGCGGTTGTACTTCTACGGCTGAATCTGGCCCATTAACAGTTGTTTTAGCAATTTGATCTTCCTCGATAGTGTGATCAATCTCCATTGACTTTTCACCAAACTTTAAATCCGCGGCAAGTGTTTCATCCTCCTTTTCTTCACTCATAATATCTTCATTTTTAACTCCTTTGTTTTTGTCCTCTTCTTCGACCTCATCTTCATTTTCTTCTTCTACTTTTGTGTTATCCATTGCATATAATTCTTTCAATATTTTCCATGAATCTTTTGCAGTTCTTTGTCCATAAATACGACGATATACTTCTTCATCGACATTCTCACTCATCATAGCACGAGCTTGAAGATCTTTCCGTCTCCAGCTTACAAATGATTTTCTCTCTTTCTCTGTCATATTTCTATCTTTTGGCCATTCGTAGCCACTTTCAATGATTTCCCATAACCCTTTGGAAATCAGCTCTTCTTTCTTCTTATTACTCCATTCTTCAAAATTTTCTTTTGTGAGATCAGTGAGAAGAAACGATGGAAAAAGTAGATGCGGATGCGCCATACTTTCAACTAGGCTCCGATACCACTTTGTTGAAAAATTATGTGGAGGAAGAGGAACAAATTAGAAGAAAATAGAATATTTTATGGAAGGAGAGAAAAAAATATTTTTTTATTTCTTGATTCTTTCTTGATACATACATCTTATTATCTCAAATGAGTGATTACATCCTTAATTTATACAAGAGACAATCTCCAGACACTTCTTTTTCTAGACTCTTCTCATTTTAATATGTTTTAATTTATTTCCATTTATCTTGCCCTTTCCTAATACAATAATTAATTATGTCACTAATTAATATTTCCTATTAAAAACCAAGTTTATTTTTCAACAGATGAAGCCCTGGGGACCGTTAATTACAATGCATGGCATATGATGACATGTGGCGAATAAAGGCAAAGGCTGGATCGTTTCTATGTATATGGACTGTTTCCCTATGCACGTCGATGAAAAAATATGCATGTACGAAGTCAGGTCGTACATGTATATATTCAGGACGTGTTGAATACAAGGCTTTTGACCTATATGATAGCACATGCATAAAGCCATATGGCTTTAGGAAAATACTTCATTTCATATGTGGGTTATTAATATTCTCTAATAGTTTGACCCGCATATAATCTTGGATCGTGTAACAACATTGAAATGTTAATGATCTATATCGCAGAAAACGGTGCACGTTGAATGTTTAATGCAGATAAACTTGTGGTTGAGGACATGGCAAAATACAATAAGGATAGGTCGTTCAGACGACCTAAGTCAGGTCGTTCATGCTTTAATGGGCAAAAGAATGGGGTACACATTCCAATATAACACAAGCATAAACTTGAATAAGAGAATGGATGGCAAATTGTATGCTCCATGGAACGCCAACTGTACACGAATAAACAACATGGACTATACGTGCTTCAAATAATGTTGGGTCGTTGGCATCTATAAGAATCAGGTTGCGACATATATTCGGGTCATTCAGTGTAATGGTCGTTAATGAAGAATGTTCGGTCGTTCACATGGTCGGGTCATCCGCCGACCCATGGCACTGCACACACCTATTTACATAACTGCCACTATACTCCAAAGATTACCTAAAAATACCCCTTCCATTCCAATATGAAAGGGACCGATTTCTCCAACCATGAAGTGCTGCCATTTTCATTCCCCAACTTCTCAAACTATTGTCAAACTCCATTAAACCTCTTTCAAGCTTCGATAAGCATCTTAATCATAGAGAAAATTCCAAAGATCATCCATATAACAACCCGAATTTTCAATAACCTGTTATAACGTAAATCAAGGCAGAATTTAATTCAAAAATCTGAATCAAGGGAAACGGGCTATGCCATTGCGTTCGTCTCGGAAAAATACGCGAAATAGAGTCCGAGTTTTCGAAAATCGGAGTCCGTATGACCCGATTAAGGCCCAACGAAGTTTTCAGAAAATTTCAAAGTAAAAACAGATTTCAAATTCAAGTTTGAATTTGAAAAATTAGGTCAGATTGGGCTAGGCGGGAAAGTTCCCGCCAGAGTACCCAAGTCGACAGCCCTGTCGACTTGGGAGTCGACTTGGTTGGACCCAAGTCGACAGTCCTGTCGACTTGGCTGTCGACTTGGTCCAGCCGGGCTGTTTAGCCTGGTGCACCATTTTGAGATTGTGTTGAGCTTGGGGGCCAGATTCGGTTTTGAGGGCTGAGATTGGAACTAGGGTTTAATCCTATGGCCTAAAACACTTGCCTAATCTATAAATAAGACCCTAACCTAACCCTAAATCATCATTATTCATTCTAGTAACTAAACTATGGCAAAATCAATCCTCTCATGGCCTCCACTCTCTTCATACAATTCCTAAATAATTTTCTAAGTGATTTTCCATGCATACAAGTGTTTTTAAACTTGTATGAGCATCATTAGCTTGCATTCAAGTCAAGTCTCTACATTTGCATCATAAAGAAAGAGTTTTGATCATTTTGGCTCAAGGGTTTTTATGTTAGAGCTTGTATTTTGGGTCTATTTGGTTGCATAAGGGCTTTGTCATATTTTTGAGTCTTCATAAGCTTTGTAAGCCCTATTCTACTTTCATACTTAAACTCTAAAGTTAAAAGTATGATATGCAAGTTTATGCAAGTTTATATGCAAGTTTACTATGCTATGATATGCAAGTTTATGCAAGTTTATATGCAAGTTTACTATGCTATGATATGCAAGTTTATCTTGGGTTTATGAACATAAAGCTTCAAGCTTTATGCCAAAGGTTGCATTTTGGCAACATGTAAGTTATCATATCTCTTATGATAACTTGCATGTGAGGCTAAATGCGAACTTATGGCCATGTCTACACGTCATTTAGCACCATGTATCCCCAATATGCCAAGTTTGGTTTTATGCATGCTTTTGGGGCCTAAAAATGTAATATGCAAGTATATGAACATATGTACATTTCATATGCCACCATGTTGAACTTGTGGCTTCAACACCTTTTATGTCATGATTATGCCAAGTTCCCTCTTTCTATCCTTTATGCGCTATTGCGATATGTAAGCGATGGGATTGCATTTGGGGTTGGGTAAAAGTAAAAGACATAAAAACATAAGCTTGGGAATTTACCTATTAAGTTAGGTCTACCCATTGGGAATTTACCTATTAAGTTAGGTCTACCCAATTGCTTGAAAACTTGTAACATGTTTTGGAAACATGATGGACATGACACTTAGAAAAGATAAGTGTGGCCAACTCGAGGTTGGGTTGAGTTTGTAGCGTAAACCTACCCAGAACCGACCGGCTTAACTAGTTGCTACAAACAATAGGACCCAATGTGAGAAGTTGGTCATGTTGTACCTTGAACCCGAGGTTAGACCAAGTTGTGGTGTAAAGCTACCCGGACCCGCCCGGCTTAACTAGTAACCACAACAAGGTCTAATGTGAGAGGTTAAGGCGCATTAAATTAATTAATGCCTCGTGATTAGGGTTAAGTCATGGTCCACTGAATACTTAACCAACTTGGGCTTGGTAGATTAATCGGGGTTAAGTCGTGAACTCATCGTTACACTTAACCAAGTTAATCCATGATTATCAAGAGGGTTAAACCGTACTTAACCCACTAGAAAATACTAGCAATGGGGGCCCACTCCGCAGTAACCCCAAATCGTATCATGAAGGCCCTAGGGGCTAGGCTAGGGAGGGGGCACGATTACTGGGCTGGAGGTAAGCGACCAAATAAACGACGGCCGGGTGGTACGCCGATGTAGTTCCGGACAGACTATGGTCGTGCACGTAGTCCGTATTTGGAGAAGTCACCCATGGGTACCAGTAGATCGGGACTGTGCACTCATGTTTATGGTGTCCAGGGGTTGGCACCCTAGGGCTTGATACACCCGAAGGGTGGACCCGGCACAGTTCGACTACAATTATGTTTGGGCCGTATTGACACCAACACATGACGAGTTAGGCTTAGGGAGCCGATCGACTAGACCGTTTGGTTGGACCTTGTATTAGGGTCATTTCATGTTATTGGGCCAAAGCATGGGCCAAGGGATCAATACTTGTTTACTCAAGTCATGTTAGTTTGCTAGTACACCTGTGGTGCAAAACCTTAATCCTGTTTATGCGATGACACCTTTATCTACCTTGTTAGTTAATCATCATGCTAGTATCCTTATGATCATACCTGCTGCTCATGACAGTTAACTTTATCAGTTTACATTGATTGTAGTAGGGCTTACTCAGTCATTTTGACTGACCTGTTTTCTTTCGCCTCTTTTCTTCCGTTCCCCCCCCCCCCCCCCGGTTCTCAGGGAGGGAATATTGGAGCTTAGCTTGGATTTCGGATTGCTTGCTTGTGGGATTTAGCTCATGTACGGCTTGACATGAAGCTAGCTATGGCTATCACTTCTTTTGGGGATTAGTACTTATGTATTTCAGTTTTATTTCAGTTGATGTTGTTTTATCTAGACTTGTGTATTTTGAAAATTGACATTATGTTGTACCAGACTTGTTTTGAAATGGTTTGAAATCTTCCGCTGTTTTATCTATGTTATTTACTCTGTTTACAAATATACATATGTTCTTGTTCTGCCTTGATATATCATTATGCATGTTTACCTGATTCAAACGCCCCTCCAAAGTTAGAGTGCTTGCAAGAGTCACCCTGGCGGAGGTGGGGTGTTACATTTGGTATCAGAGCATATGGTTTACGAGAAGGAACAAAAAAGTTTTTTTAGAAAACTTTTGGAAAACTATTTTCAAAACAAAGTATAAAGTATTTTCCAAAGAAAAGTCTAGTTTATTTTAAAGGCTATTCCCCAAGAAGCCATTAGCAAAATTCCTTCGTTTTTCTCCATTCTGAATC
The DNA here is from genome assembly GCA_030737875.1 of Allium sativum. Taxonomy (NCBI): domain Eukaryota; kingdom Viridiplantae; phylum Streptophyta; class Magnoliopsida; order Asparagales; family Amaryllidaceae; genus Allium; species Allium sativum. The sequence goes on from CM060926.1 coordinate 352,580,521, forward strand.
TGTCTTTTTCTTCATTTTCAGTATGGCCGATAACTTTGCTCTTCCGGAGGGAGTACACGTACCTGTTTGGTATAGGAGACTTTTGGAGGCTAGGGCGACCGAAGCCGGCCCCGCAAATATTACTCCTCCTCCGGTAGTTAATGTTCCTCCTCCTCCTGTCGCTGAGGTTCCTTTCCTCCTTCCCCTCAGCATCCTCAAACTGACTTCGCAAAGATTTGCCAAGATTTTAAGGAGATGGGTTGCAAGAATTTCGTTGGAACCGAGACTTATGTAGAGGCAAGGAATTGGTTGAAAGAAACCGAATATCTTTTTACCTTCTTTGATATAGATGACCGTAGGAAGGTTTTATTAGCAGTATGGTTGCTAAAGGAAGAAGCTGCACGTTGGTGGGTGGTCACCACCGCAACTAGGCCAATTGAGACTTGGGATGACTTTCGGGGAAAGTTTGGACTAAGGTTCCTATCACTGAAGCAAGGGGACATGACTATTAGGGAATACATAGATAAGTTTAATCAACTGGCTCGGGTCGGTTTAGACTTGGTTAACACAGCTCTGAAGAAGGCCCTATCCTTTGCTCTAGGATTAAACAAGCCATTACGTGGTTTAGCCATGACTCATATACCCTTGGGGGCAACTTTCGAGAGTTTGGTGAATATGGCCCTACTCAATGAAGAGAATAGGAGTGACAAGAAGGAGATCAAGATGAATGATACTCAAGCCAAGAAGACTGATTCCCAGTGGAAAGGAAATCAGGGTAATCCAAGCGGACAGAGCAGTCAAGGCAATAAGAACAAGAACAAGAGTCAAGGCAACAAGGGGAACAACAACAAGGACAATAACAAAAAGGGAGAGTGCTATTATTGCGGATTAGTTGGGCATCTTATTAAGGAATGTAAGAAGAGGAAAAGGAAGAATGGCGAATGCTTTCATTGTGGTGAGGTTGGACACTTCACTAGGGATTGCCCGAAGAAGCGAGGGCAAGGCCAGGGTCAGATTCAGCGTGCTGGACCTTCGGGAGGGCAAGTTCATGCTCGCAATGCCGCTCCAGTTCCCGATCGAGGTAGTATTTCTGTTGAAAGTCTTGTTTACATTTCTGTTCATACCTTGGTTGATTCTGGTGCATCGCATAGTTTATCCCGTCTGATCTAGTTGAAAGTTTGCACCTAAGTACTAGTCTAGTTAATGATCCCGTGTGTGTTTCAAATCCAATTGGGGGTTCCGCCCATTTGTCTATTGTCTAAGTGGATTTGAAAATCTCTATCTTAGTGTAGAGTTCTCGCGTGATGCTTATATTCTCGGTTTCATGGGGTATGGGTTGATTTTTGGGCATAGATGGGTTGTCCAGTTTTGGAGCCATCCTTGATTTTTGAGCATAGGGTTGTGAGGCTCATGACTCGCCTCGGTAATACCCTAAAAATTTCTAGTAACCCTACGAGTCCCGTCATGTTGCGTTATCTTGAATCCCTCAACTCGTCTATCGATAGTTTGTAATCGGTGAGGGTGGTCCGAGAATATCCTGATATCTTGGGTGAAGTGAAGGGGGTTACCCCTAAACGAGAGATAGATTTCCGCATTTATCTGGTTGATAATGCCAAGATAGTTTCGTGGCCGGTAAGGTACATGGCCCCGCAAGATGAGAGTTAAGAAAGCAAGTCAAGGAGTTGCTTGAGAAGAACTTCATTAGATGAAGTATATCTGAATGGGGAGCGCCTGTAGTATTTACTACAAAGGCAGATGGTTCTCTTCGACCTTGTGTCGATTATCGTGAGTTAGACAAGGAGAATAGACAACCATTGCCAAGGATCGATGATTTGTTCGATCAGCTTGTAGGAACATCTGTTTTCTCTTGATCTTGCTACTGGATTCCATCAGCTCAGGGTAGCTGAAGATAGTATAGACAAGACTGCGTTCAGAACTCCAGATGGATTCTTAGAATGGCTGGTCATGCCATTCGGTTTGACTAATGCACCCGCCTACTTCGTGGACTTGATGAGTCGGATGTTCAGGGGGTTCTTGAACAAGTTTGTCGTTGTCTTCGTAAATGATATTCTGATCTTCTCTAAGGATGAGGAAGAGCATGCTAGGCATCTCGTGGAGGTGATGGATACGCTTAGAGCGCATCAGTTAAAGGCCAAGTTCTCCAAAGCGTCACTTTTGGAGAAAAAGGGGTTAGATTTCTTGGGCACATAGTTTCTAAGCAAGGCTTAGCGGTGGATCCCGCTAAGGTAGTTGCAGTTCAGGATGGGAAGACTCCAAAGAATGCAACCGAAGTAAGAAGTTCTCTCAGTTTAGTTAGTTAGTTAGCATCCCTTGAGCTTAGACCTACCCTCCTGGATCAAGTAGGGACTTCACAGAAAGAAGACCCGCAGTTAGTCGAGATCATGGACAAGTTGATTAGAGGCGAGATGATAAGTCACCTCGCTATAGATGGCAAGGGATGGCTAAGACGCGATGAGAGAAAGAAGGTTCTTGGAGTAGCACGTCATCCGAGGAAGTGGCCGAGTTTGTCCCAAGGTGCATGTTGTGCCAATAGATTAAAGGCCGAGTCATAGAAGCCCGGTGGGCTGTTATATCCATTGGAGGTCCCCGCAATGGAAGGGGGAAAAAGGGTCACGAAGGATTTCGTGGATTGACTGCCTAGATCAAGAAAGGGAATACGAGCATGTGGGTCATAGCAGGTAGACTCACGAAGAGTGCTCATTTCACTCCGGTAAAGGGCGAAAGGACTGCATCATAGCTAGCGACGGTTTTAAAGCGGTTGCATGGGGTTCCCTAAAGGATGGTTGGTAACCATGACTCAATTTTCACTAGCCAGTTTTGGAATAGTCTACGGGAAGTCATGGGCAAGTAACTGAATCTAAGAACGGCCTATCATTCGTAGGCGGATGGTTCCTTTTGTTCAAGCATGTGTTATAGAAAATCACGTTAGAAAGAGCAATTGGCAACGTGGATTGGTATTTTCAAGAAAAGTTCTGTTGCGTGGAATACTTTATGGTAAGTAAACGAGATCCAGGATTCACTAGTGAATTTTGGAGAGCTTGCATGAAACCATAAGGTCATATTTATGTTTAAGCCAAGAATGATGGAAGAGTAAGTGAAAAAGGAAGACGAGAGGCGAGAATGAAATGGGTTCCAACTCATATTTGGAAATAAGAGTTAAGAAGCTAAGAAATCATGAGGTAAAAGACGGTCAAAGCACAGTGGAGTTAAGCTCAAGGAAACGTGACTTAGAAGATTGAAGGCTAGATACGCGCATCATATCTCTTTCTAAGAGTATATCCTTGATCCTTGTTTTCCTGTAGAACTTACTCGCATATTATCTTTTTATGTATATCCTCTTGGTCCCATTTTCGGTCCTATTTCTGTCGGGAGATATGACTTATTGGCTAGAAATACATGTCAGGGTTTGAAAGGGGTCCGTTAGGTTGACTAAACCTTTTGGGCTTTTATAGAATATGGATTGGGTTAGGAAGGGATTTCTTGTAATCCGAAAGGGGTATATCCTGCTTATCTTCCCGGTCTCTTTAGCATATCTTTTGCTATCCGTGTTTCGTGTTAATCTTGTCATGAGAACCTTAGGTAGAAACCCTTTGGATGAAACATGTGTTTGAAACAGGTTATGCTTGATGGTTGCAAGTGGTTGCACGTGTTTGCAAGTGGTTACTCGTTGATGCATTATACACGTTAGGCACTAGATCGGCTCACACACTCCTCATATTGCATATGCATGAGTGTTTACGCTTATTCATGGATGAAAATTCTTTGTGCTATCACATGGATATTGCATATGGATGTATGTTATGTGCACACATATAGATGTTATACATTATGTTAGGAATTGCATACATATGGATTCATTTCACTAACATAATTTGCATTGATGATATTTGCATTAGATAAGTACATATACACACACCTTTGCATATGTTCATACAACATTTAGAATCTTGTAAGGACAATGATTGCTCGTGGATGATGTTTTGAGTAGATGGATGATTGGATGGTAGGATACGTTCTTCCTAACTTGAAGATTTCGGGGACGAAATCCTTTAAGGAGGGGAGAATGTAACAACCCGAATTTTCAATAACCTGTTATAACGTAAATCGAGGCAGAATTTAATTCAAAAATCTGAATCAAGGGAAACGGGCTATGCCATTGCGTTCGTCTCGGAAAAATACGCGAAATAGAGTCCGAGTTTTCGAAAATCGGAGTCCGTATGACCCGATTAAGGCCCAACGAAGTTTTCAGAAAATTTCAAAGTAAAAACAGATTTCAAATTCAAGTTTGAATTTGAAAAATTAGGTCAGATTGGGCTAGGCGGGAAAGTTCCCGCCAGAGTACCCAAGTCGACAGCCCTGTCGACTTGGTTGGACCCAAGTCGACAGCCCTGTCGACTTGGCTGTCGACTTGGTCCAGCCGGGCTGTTTAGCCTGGTGCACCATTTTGAGATTGTGTTGAGCTTGGGGGCCAGATTCAGTTTTGAGGGCTGAGATTGGAACTAGGGTTTAATCCTATGGCCTAAAACACTTGCCTAATCTATAAATAAGACCCTAACCTAACCCTAAATCATCATTATTCATTCTAGTAACTAAACTATGGCAAAATCAATCCTCTCATGGCGTCCACTCTCTTCATACAATTCCTAAATAAATTTCTAAGTGATTTTCCATGCATACAAGTGTTTTAAAACTTGTATGAGCATCATTAGCTTGCATTCAAGTCAAGTCTCTACATTTGCATCATAAAGAAAGAGTTTTGATCATTTTGGCTCAAGGGTTTTTACGTTAGAGCTTGCATTTTGGGTCTATTTGGTTGCATAAGGGCTTTGTCATATTTTTGAGTCTTCATAAGCTTTGTAAGCCCTATTCTACTTTCATACTTAAACTCTAAAGTTAAAAGTATGATATGCAAGTTTATGCAAGTTTATATGCAAGTTTACTATGCTATGATATGCAAGTTTACGCAAGTTCATATGCAAGTTTACTATGCTATGATATGCAAGTTTATGCAAGTTTATCTTGGGTTTATGAACATAAAGCTTCAAGCTTTATGCCAAAGGTTGCATTTTGGCAACATGTAAGTTATCATATCTCTTATGATAACTTGCATGTGAGGCTAAATGCGAACTTATGGCCATGTCTACATGTCATTTAGCACCATGTATCCCCAATATGCCAAGTTTGGTTTTATGCATGCTTTTGGGGCCTAAAAATGTAATATGCAAGTATATGAACATATGTACATTTCATATGCCACCATGTTGAACTTGTGGCTTCAACACCTTTTATGTCATGATTATGCCAAGTTCCCTCTTTCTATCCTTTATGCGCTATTGCGATATGTAAGCGATGGGATTGCGTTTGGGGTTGGGTAAAAGTAAAAGACATAAAAACATAAGCTTGGGAATTTACCTATTAAGTTAGGTCTACCCATTGGGAATTTACCTATTAAGTTAGGTCTACCCAATTGCTTGAAAACTTGTAACATGTTTTGGAAACATGATGGACATGACACTTAGAAAAGATAAGTGTGGCCAACTCGAGGTTGGGTTGAGTTTGTAGCGTAAACCTACCCGGAACCGACCGGCTTAACTAGTTGCTACAAACAATAGGACCCAATGTGAGAAGTTGGTCATGTTGTACCTTGAACCCGAGGTTAGACCAAGTTGTGGTGTAAAGCTACCCGGACCCGCCCGGCTTAACTAGTAACCACAACAAGGTCTAATGTGAGAGGTTAAGGCGCATTAAATTAATTAATGCCTCGTGATTAGGGTTAAGTCATGGTCCACTGAATACTTAACCAACTTGGGCTTGGTAGATTAATCGGGGTTAAGTCGTGAACTCATCGTTACACTTAACCAAGTTAATCCATGATTATCAAGAGGGTTAAACCGTACTTAACCCACTAGAAAATACTAGCAATGGGGGCCCACTCCGCAGTAACCCCAAATCGTATCATTAAGGCCCTAGGGGCTAGGCTAGGGAGGGGGAACGATTACTGGGCTGGAGGTAAGCGACCAAATAAACGACGGCCGGGTGGTACGCCGATGTAGTTCCGGACGGACTATGGTCGTGCACGTAGTCCGTATTTGGAGAATTCACCCATGGGTACCAGTAGATCGGGACTGTGCACTCATGTTTATGGTGTCCAGGGGTTGGCACCCTAGGGCTTGATACACCCGAAGGGTGGACCCGGCACAGTTCGACTACAATTATGTTTGGGCCGTATTGACACCAACACATGACGAGTTAGGCTTAGGGAGCCGATCGACTAGACCGTTTGGTTGGACCTTGTATTAGGGTCATTTCATGTTATTGGGCCAAAGCATGGGCCAAGGGATCAATACTTGTTTACTCAAGTCATGTTAGTTTGCTAGTACACCTGTGGTGCAAAACCTTAATCATGTTTATGCGATGACACCTTTATCTACCTTGTTAGTTAATCATCATGCTAGTATCCTTATGATCATACCTGCTGCTCATGACAGTTAACTTTATCAGTTTACATTGATTGTAGTAGGGCTTACTCAGTCATTTTGACTGACCTGTTTTCTTTCGCCTCTTTTCTTCCGTTCCCCCCCCTCCCCCTCCCCAGGTTCTCAGGGAGGGAATATTGGAGCTTAGCTTGGATTTCGGATTGCTTGCTTGTGGGATTTAGCTCATGTACGGCTTGACATGAAGCTAGCTATGGCTATCACTTCTTTTGGGGATTAGTACTTATGTATTTCAGTTTTATTTCAGTTGATGTTGTTTTATCTAGACTTGTGTATTTGGAAAATTGACATTATGTTGTACCAGACTTGTTTTGAAATGGTTTGAAATCTTCCGCTGTTTTATCTATGTTATTTACTCTGTTTACATATATACATATGTTCTTGTTCTGCCTTGATATATCATTATGCATGTTTACCTGATTCAAACGCCCCTCCAAAGTTAGAGTGCTTGCAAGAGTCACCCTGGCGGAGGTGGGGTGTTACAATCCAAGTGCAAAATTATTGAAGATCCACTCCAATAATCTCCACATCTAGCAAGATCAAAGGTTTTCCACGGTGAAATCGAGATATTAAAGGGAAGTAGAGAGAATTGTTGTATAGAGAAAAGATGCGCAAAATTATAGAAAATGTATACCTTATAACATTGAGAATGATAATGAAATCCCTCTTCAAAGTGGACATAGGCCAGATCTAAGGTTGAACCACTACAAATCTCTATATTTTTACTACTTTTGTATTTGTGGTTGCCCATAATATAAATCTAAATTGTTTGAAGGTGTTTACACACTTTCTGGGGTATTAGTGAACGATTTTTGACATCAAAATTTTTGGCGCCCACCATGGGGCTCGAACCCACGATCACAAGGTTAAGAGCTTTATTGGGGGCATCGAAGTTCGAAGCTTGTTTTCTATGATAGATTCACAAAGTATAAGGTCCAGGCCAATTGAAGAATTATCTTCAAAATTTAAGAGTTTGTCAGAAATAATGGCACCACCGAAGAAAACGGTTAATAAGTTTGCAAGAGCTTAGGGCTCGAAGGATGTTACTAATGATCATGTAACTCCGCAAACCAATCATCATGAGGTGGGACAATCCTCCGGAGCAGGAATTGGTATGACTTGGAATGAGTTGAATGAAGTTTTTAATGAAGTTGTTTTTACTCTGCACATGGAGATCTCAAACAAAGCTATGATGGCTAGACTAGAAGCTCTTTTTGCTGATTAGGCCAATGCGGCAAAGACTAATGCTAATGTTAATCTTGAAGAGAATGCCAATTCTTCTTCCTCAAATCCCAATCATGATCACTCCATTCATGACATCGATGATGCTGATAAAGCATATGACGAAGAGTCCAAACCTCCGGCTAGGAATCATTCCGACAGAGGTACTTCACGGAAAGTGGTTAGTTCCACCAAAGGGGCACCTTCCCACGAGGGAGCCACAGTCCCCAGATTCCTAACCGTGAACTTTTGCCTAGGCAAACATTCAGTAAAGGAGACAGCGTCCGCCCATGGATCAACATGGCGAGGAAGAACGTATTTCAAAAATGATTCAGTAGATTATGAAGGAAAGCATGGAAAGAAATGATGATGAGAAGGAATGGGACTTTGCTCCTAGTAAGACTCCACTCATTGAGAGAATTCAAAAGGCCAAGTTCCCAAAAAAGTTTGTTCCGCCAAATTGTATCGAATGTTGAATAAGATTGAAAATTATTTGGAAATGCATGCATGTACATATATATATGTGTGAACAGGTCATAGCAAGGAGGCTAGAGCAGAGGAATAAAATTGTTTGCCCAACAAATAGGTACGTGTTTATTATATTTCTTGGGTTTTGGATGATTTTATGAGCCGATTGGCTGTTTCTTTTTCTTTTGGATTGGACAGGCCTGTATGGCAATTTCGGGATTTTCCCGGTGCTCCCGTGCAGGGGAGATTATGGCGAAATTTTTCAAAAATTTAGGGTGTTAGCCAAATTTTTGAAAAATTTGAAAAGTTCTTAGAAACTGAAAAGTTGAAGAACTTAAGCCATAATGAAAATAATGAAAGTTGAGTTGGTTTGTAAAACAACTTTCAGCTTCGTTCCTTTTCGGGGATGAAAAGTTTTAAGTGGGGGAGATTGCAATAACCCGGAAATCCGAACCAATTTAAAAAATTTATTTTGGCAATTTTAATGAATTTTTAATAATTAAAATGAATTATTTTAAATAATAACGACAAGAAATTTATTTTGAATAGGATTAGAACAGAAATATTTATTTGAATCGACGTTAGAATATAAATAATTATTTTTAATTATAAAAGGAATTGAAAATGGCGCGGTAATTTCAAAATTCGATTTCAAATTTCAAATGAATGTACAGGATTCAAAATAACCCGGATTTTAGCAATACCAAAAATATTAGAATCTATTTGAAGGTATCTTTTCAACGAATCTGAAAAATCAAAATTTCATAGCGGAGATAAAAAGTTATGCCCAGATGAAAGTTCAGAATAGTCGCTATGGAAAATATAGCCCTTAAAAATGGAAATTTTGCAAACAATCTCTGTTTTCGACGAAACCACTTTTGTTGGATCTGGGATGTCAAGTTATTGCTAGGTTTCAAAATTCATAATTTTTTAAAGCAATATGTGAGCGTGGTGAAGGAAAACGTGTTTTGACGGTTTTTGTCAATTTCAATCGACCAGAAAATGACCATTTTTCAAACAGTCTCAGAATTTGATGAAATTTGTTTTGTTAGGACCGTATCGTCAATGCAAAGCTAGAAAATATTTTTCGGGAATTTTCAGAGTCAGTATGTGACCCCGGTAAATTGAAATGTGCGTTCAAATTCAATATATAGATTTGTATTTTGATTTTGATGGAAACTGATCGAAAACGTCGAATCATATTGCGGGACATATCCCATTATGTTTGGAATAGGGGTAATTAGCTAGGAACGACAGTCGTTGGGTCTTATTGGGTGGTCGAACGAAAAATCAACTTTTAAAAAGTAGAAAATAATAATAAATAAATTAAAATATATATATATATATATATTAACATACAGCCCCACCCCCCCTTTGGCTCCCCTCTCTCCTACTTTAGCAGATCGATTTCAAAGAAAAAAAATCCTACCAACCAACGATCGCACCCACCCTCCAACCGCCGTCGCTCCACTGCCCTGGCCCTACGTCGTCGATCCGCCTCCCCAGCTCCGCCTCCGTCGAGCTCGACCCCACCCCGCAGCTTCCTCGCGTACCCTGGGCGCGATCCCCAATGCACTACACCCAACGATAGCCGCCGCAGAGCAGAGCACCGCCGCCCGGCCCTAATGGCGCCGCCCTCAACCTCCGACAACACCTCCGACGATGAAACTTTCTGCAGTGAACTCCTGGAAGCAAAACGGTGAGCGTTTCTTCCTTTTTACTATTAAATAATTAAACCTTGAATTTTCTTTTCAAATATAGAAAAAGATTAGATTTTAAGCGAATAAAAATATGATTTTCTAATGTATAAAGCCATGATTTTGTTTATATAAGATCGCATTTTTGATAGCATAAATATATGACTTTTTTTTTTACTATAGAAAGATTATATTTTTTGTATGAAAGACTATATTTTTAATCTATGAAAGACTATGTTTCTTTTATGTATGAAAGATTATATTTTTAAAGTATAAAAAGATTACATCTTTATCATATAAAAGATTATATTTTTATCATATGAAAAGATAGGATTTTTATATGGGAAAAGTTTAGATTTTTAACACTAATAGAAATTGGATTTTCATTTATATGAACACCATAAAAATGAGATCTTTATAATATAAATATCAACATAAAAATATGATTTTTATGTATGAAGTAACAGTATAAAAATATGATTTTTATAAGATAGAGAATATAAAAATACGATTTTTATATATGTTGTAGCGAAATAAATATCTGTTTTTTATTATATATATGTTGAAATAAAATGTGATTTTTATAGCGTCGAAATAAAAAGTCAATATTTATATAAGAGGTAGAAATATAAAAATATATTTTTTATATAGGAAGGAGCGTTGTAAAAATATATGAAGTAAAAATAAAAATGTGATTTTTATTGTGAACAGCGTGAAAAGGTCGCATTGGAATTTTAGGCATATCTGAACCGTTCAGAAATAGAGAATGGAGGATTGGATCCCAAAGGTGAGAATTTCTCGCTTTTATTTTATAAACTAGTTGAAATATATACTAGGATGCAGATGGTGCTTAGCAGCACCCGACACCCGTCGTCCACAGAACATGGATGACTTGTTTGTTTGTTTGATTGATGTGTTGTGAAATTTTATTGTGTGATGTGGAATGAATAAATATTTTATAGATAAAAATATAATTTTTAACGTGTATATAAAATAAATATTTATAAATAAATCGGACGATTTGTTTATGTACACACATTTGACTGATATTGATTGGGACGATAAATTTTACACGTCGCCCAACTGCACAAATAAAACCTGTGTTTGATTGTTTGAAACCCCACACGGGTATTGGGATGATATTGGACATACACTAATCCCAATAATTAGTTGTATGTCGATCGATTGATTGACAGGCTGTGTAACGACCCGGATTTTGAGCGACTTTGGTTATCGACATAAGCTCGATGTCGATAACCAAAACATCGAAAAATCCTGGTAATTAATGAAAGAAATTAGAGGGTGAGGATAGATAAGACTGAAACTTAGAATAGAAGAAGTAGAAGAAGAACACAACATCAGAGTAACACGAATCTCACAGCGGAACGAATAACATATAATAGATAACATAACTTTGAAATATAACAGTTATGTATACAATGGCACTTATTAGAGTACAGCACTTACAACACAACGGAAATAAACTATAGCTATATGATCCTGAAGCCTCCTGCTCCAAGCTCTCCAAGTATATCTGTAAATCCCGACTACTTGACTGCCCGTACAAATTTAGGCACCCAAGAGTTTAGGGAAAACAACAAAGTAAACTCCGGGTCAGTCATGGGACTGGTGTGAGTAAAACAGTTTAAATGGTTATATGAACAAGTAAGCGATATCTCATAAGACCACGCCGCAGAACGGAACGGGTATTTTTCTTATGAGAATCCAAAATATCTTTATATCAAAAACCTTTTGATATTATAATAATTTCTATATACAAATAGATATCAACTAGCATAAACGCTTTCATCTCACGTTCTACATATATAGTATACAATCAAAATCGCAAGCACGTATTGGATAATGGATTTCCAACTATGACAAGGTATGGAACCACCTTCCGATCAGTGTACTCTAGGAACGATACACTGGAGTTCAACAAGAACATCTTGTAACTCAGCCATACATGACCGACCACTCATTTTGCTTGATTGTATCGAATGTATATCACCAACAGTTGGGATCAGCAACCGTTCCCGTATATATATGGGACGACATTGATAGATTTAAGAAACAAATGAATATTCTCTAGATAGGTGATTATACACCCTACTTCGGTGCGACCGAGGTAGCCATGCTGCCTGCCCAATTTCTGTCATTTACCGGTTGATGAGGCTAGAAGCTACACTTTATCATTACATCCGATTCACTTCGAATGCCACATTGTCAAATCCATCGAAATCACTAATTGACGTTTACAACAGTACATTACGTGTCAGCTAAAAGAAGTTTCCTTCTCCGCTTCCACTCTTGGTACGGTTGAAGAAATCAATGTACGTGACCTTTCTGGAAATACTCTGTCAGACATCCATCTTCATTCACTTAAAATGTCACATCGTCATACCCGCCAAATCACAAATTGACTTATCCAAAAATAACACGGGTATACAGCTAAGATAAACGAATTCCTCCACCACCAAACGTGAATACGTTTGAACAGATAAACTTACGCGATCCATTGGATATACTCTGTCAGACCTTCGTCCATACAAGTTGTCCTGGGACTGGACAAACCGAAGGCACTATTCAGTATATCCATCTTAGTCACTGTTATCTAAGACTTATACAACAGCCCTTGCATTTTACTCCGTCTTCAATTATCTTTGGCAAATATGATTCGCAACGCTTATGCCAATACAGAGTGGTTCTTTGGATAATAATCCAACCGGTCTCTCCATATTAACAACGTTAAAATGGTCAAAACTTCGATAGTCTGTGATTTATCTATCAAAGAAAAACAAGTGTGCAAACAACGATACTATTTCCAGATGGAAATTACATCGAACAAACATCGTTTGACATTAATCTCCCTAGTTCATTTTACATCTCCTGTTTCCCTATATTCAACATTTGCTATTTTCTATATTTAGAAAATATATGTTATTAACACCGGAAACATTTCCATTCCTTGTTTTCTGTATTTAGAAAACATTTATGATTCTTGTTTGGCAAATATTTCCAAACTCCTACGTTTGGACTAAACAGATGTTTAGATAAAACATCGCTATGCCAACTCAACCATTTTCTTTAATTACTAAATTCACTTTACCATTCTTTACTGCCGAACCTTAACCATTCCTCAGTTAAAAACGAAGCCAATCAAGTTGGGGTAGAACTACCTCTCAGACCTTAACTGAACAACACTTCTAACCTTGAAATAGGCAAAGTTCACTTTATATTTCTTTAACTAACTTCCTTACTTAACCTTTCTTTCGAATAACTTTATTCGATTAACTCTTTTCAATTAACTCTATTGGACTGACCCTATTTGGTTAACTCTATTTGATTTACTCTATTTGATTAACTCTATTTGATTAACTCTATTCACTTAACTCCTGTCGAATAAACTATATTCGATAACTCCTCTAACTCTATTCGAATAAACTATATTCGATTAACTCCTCTAAATCTATTCGAATAAACTATATTCGATTATCTCCTCTAACTCTATTCGAATAAACTATATTCGATTAACTCCTCAAATTCTATTCGAATAAACTATATTCGATTAACTCCTTTACTATATTCGAATAAACTATATTCGATTAACTCCTTTGATTTAACTCTAATCGATTAACTCCATCGAATAAACTATATTCGATAACTCCTTCAATTTAACTAATATTCTATAACTCACTTCGATTAACTAATAATTGATAACTCCCTTCGTTGAAACTAACATCGATACTCCTTTCGATGAAATTAACATCGATACTCCTTTTGATGAAACTAACATCGATTAACTCCTTTCGATGAAACTAACATCGATTAATTTAACTCGACGAACTTAACTCGACTCACTTATCTCAATAATCTAACTCAAGAACTTAACTCGATTAACTTATCTCGATAATCTAACTCAAGAACTTAACTCGATTAACTTATCTCGATAATCTAACTCAAGTTGATTAACTCCTATCGAATAACTAATATTCGATTTAACTCCATTCGCTTGACTCTAGATCGCAGCGATCACAATGGTTACGCCTGACTCCCTCAGGAAACATCTGACCGCCTTAGGCTATTTACAGCCCTGCGAATTACGCTAGCAGTCGTACGAGATGGCAACTTATCGTGAATAACTTTGTTTGACTAACTCTATCTCAAATAACTATATTTGATAACTTCTACTTCAAATAAGTGGTATTCGATAACTTAACTCGATTATCAACTCGAAAATCTTAACTCGAATCGATCAACTCCAGCTGATTAACTTGACTTACTTAACTCACTGGTTAACTTGACTTACTTAACTCACTGGTTAACTCTACTGAACTGGTTAACTCTACTGAACTGGTTAACTCTACTGAACTGGTTAACTCTACTGAACTAGTTAACTCTATTCAACTAACTCGACTCGACTAACCCCTTTCGAATAGCATATTCACTTTACTAACTTTCGAATACCATATTCGATTTACTCCCTTCAAATACCATATTCGATTTAACTCCTTTCGAATACCATATTCGATTTACTTTATTCACTTTATAAAGATTTCCTTTTTAACAACGTTTTATTCATTTGAAAAGATTTACTTTTAAATAACGGTTCTACACTTTAAAAATGATTTCCTTTTTATAACGTTTCCTTTTCAATTCTATTTGTAAATGGTTTACAAATATTTCCTTTTCAAATTTATTCTTGAAATATTCTAACTCCTTAAATTCTCTGAAAAATTCGCCATAACCTCCTTTGTAACGGGAGCATCGGGAAAATCCCCAAACCCGCCACACAGGCCTTCCCATTCAAAAAGAAAATGTTTTGAAATTATTTTCTTTTTCTAAATATCTCCTATTTATAAATATTCCAATTTATAAATATTCAAATTTATAAATATCTCTTATTTATAAATATTTCAGTTTATAAATATTATGTTTTCAATATCACTTTGAAAATCCCCTTATCAACATCCCGTATGTTATGGTATTCAATCAGATCAAATCACGATGTTCAATATCGTCCAAGCACATATAATCGACCACGGATTCTATATCACAATAAATGAATCAAAACAGTATTATAAATATTGAGGAACCCAGTTGGGTCCCTCCAACCTGTTTCCCTGCATCCATAGATGTTACACAGTAAAATCAACATCACTTTCAGTTCAGTACTGATTATTCGGATAACAGCATCAATATATAAATATTTAAAGGTTTTTATATATATATAACTTCCACTAACTGACTAGCAGTTCAATCAATCAACCAACACACAGCAAATCAACAGATAATTAACAGTTCTAAGAATACATTATAAAAATATAACTGTTCAGAGTTGGTGAGTTTTACTCACATTGGACGGTTATCGTTAAAAACGATTAACTGTCTTTGATTTAGACAGACAATATATTTTGCAATAAATTGTAACGAGCTCGGATGGACTTCCAGTCAGTGTCATCGTGTAGTGTCCGTCCTCACGATCCTGACGCAACTTACGGTTCGTGATTCTGATTTCGTATGTAGAAGATACGAACATTACAAGTTAATACACTTTAATTGGATATTAAATAAAAACTAAGCCTCTTTATTTTGGAAACGGGCCTCACCTTCATAACCAAACCGGCCCATCCCCAAATGTAAAATCCCAGACCCGCTGAAACATTTCTTCCCCAAAATCGAAATACATCGAAATCCTCAGCATCATTCTCCACCATTTCAACCACCACTTCCTTCCAGTGCTTCGTGAAACTCACAACCAGGACCACCGAACCACTCACTCACCCATCCTCTCCAACCCCGTCCTCATTTCAGCAAGCTCGCACCCGCCATGTCGATTCCGACTTCGAGCTATAACTGTAGCCATACCAAGAACCTGCGACACTTGTTAACACCGAATAACCCAAAGTGATTCACACAAGTGCGGTTCCTCCCCATAAATCCCAATCCGCCCTCGATTTCTTCCAATAATCACCGCAACAATCAAAAATTCGAACCCTAGTTTACTGAAGTACACTTCACTCCACAGAAAAATCGCGTCGAACTCCCAATGGTTGATACCAGACTGATGAGAATTTGGGTAGGAACTCAACCATATAAGATTTGTGGTTTATAGTATTTGATTTGAATTCCTTTTTGATTTTTGAAGATCGAACATTTACTGAAAGAGGGAAAATATAGCAGCGGCGCATTTTCTGAGGATTAGGTCTTAAGGAATGGGATTTGGGGGTACTTATAGGGAGAGTAGATATTTTAGATATTTTTCCCTTTATTATTTTATTGATTTCTATTATAATGCTGCCAGTATTCACCTTGTTAAAATCCGTGTGCTCACACACGATACCTAAAAATCATGAAACTGGACATGCAGCTACATCTCGACATCAGGGACCCAACGAAACTGGTTTCGTCAAATTCCGACTCCGTATGCTCACACAGCGTATTTTTAACTGTCAAAATACTAACTGTTTCTCACTCTAAAAATCCGTACGGCCACACAGTGACTCTAAAAATCATGAAACTTGACATCTAACAACTATTTGACATTGAGGATCCAACAAAAGTGGTTTCGTCGAATTCCGACTTCGTTTGCAAAACTAGCTATTTTTAAAGCTTTGGATGACCCATTTAAATATATAAATATATTTAAATATAATAAAATTAAATATAAATAAATTTATATTATCGTATATCTTTACATATGATATCTTACAGCTCCAGAATATCATATCAAAATTTACAGTTTGATATTTCAGATTCCAGATTATCCCGGTATTCAGTTTATACTGAAAATCTCTTTTATAACGTATATAAAGCATCGCAAATTATAAAGGAATTCCACAGCAACTTTTCTGAAATTTGATTTGGACGTAAATCAAAATCTACACGACGAAATCCCGATTTTTCTCTTCCACTAGAAAGATATACTCCACCAGCTTCACACGTTTCTTGTTTCACAGAAATCTTGCTTAAAACGAATCCTGTACATTCAGTTGAAGTTCGAATCGCCAATTTACGAACTACAACGCCATTTCGAGCTCGATTTTAATTATAATATAATTATACGTTCAAACTGTCGTTGATTGAATATATTCGTCAATATAATTCAACAATATAATTCAACTCTAAGCTGAATTAAATCTAAGGGACGACCCAGTTCACAGAATATTGTGATTTCCAATATTTTTGCTTATTTCTGAATTAAACATATTATTTAATTTATTTAATTTAATTAAAAATTCCCTATTATTAAATTAACGACCATTTGAATTCTCTAAACCACCATTTATATAATTAAATAAATTAATTATATACCGTAGAAAATGCGGGTCATTACAGGCTGTTATAAGCATTAAATATTTATATTTGATGCTTATACAGTATAGAATGCACTCTGGATGACGAATTGTTGTTTTCATTGTGGTTACACACATTTGTTGTGTGAAATCCATATAATCATATTATATGGTAATTGACTGTGTTTGATTCCAGTTCAGAAAGAATGAATATTTTAAAATAACGATTATTTTAAAATAGCGAATATTTTCAAATAATATTCAGTAAAAGAATTAAAATCTAATTTTGATGTCTGATTTGGGATGGACACGATTATATTTAAATATATAAAGCCATGTCGATTAGATTGACGCCATTTATTCATATCGATTTTATTCATTTTTATAATGAATATCGAAAAGGAATTGATTTCAAAATATAATGTTTTGAAAATATTATCATTTATATATCGATGATATGGAATATTCAATTTTGATTTGAAATTGAACATGAATTGGAAATAGAATTTAAATTCGAATTAAATTGAAATTGAAATTGAAATTGAAATTTGAATTAAATTGAAATAGAATTTAATTTCGAATTAAATTGAAATTGAATTTGAAATTCAAATTAAATTGAAATAGAATTGAAATCGTTTTGAATTGAATTTGAAACGGATTGAAATTGAATGGAAATCGATTTGAATTGAAATCGATTTAAAATGAATTTATATTGGAAAATTCAATTTTGATTTGAATTTGAGATGGAAGTTGAAATCGTTTTGAAAATGAATTTAAGACGATTTATAAAATACGTTTTAAATGGAAATCGACGAAACATATATTATATAACATATATATATAATATAATGGCCTGAATAGAACGCACCGCACTACGGCAGTTCGCGAATTTCGACCATTGACTTCGAACGGACATTACGGGAGATCCGACCATCAGATTCTCCTAAAACCGAAACCTTTGGGTTCGTATCGAAAAGAGCTTTCTAACGAATGCAATAAATTAAAAATCTAATGGTTGGATTAGGAATTATGTCCAAATCAAATTTGGAAAAGGTCGTTGTAAGTGCAGTTCGATGGCCGTTGATGGAAATCGACTGTACGGGCCTTAATAAAATTATTAAAAATATCAATAATTAGAGTAAAATCATAAGAAAGATTTGGAAAGAGTTGGGATGGAAAATCCTATATTTGAAAAGATAAAAATAGTTTTTTATCGAAATGAACTAGTTTTGAACTAGAATTATAATCCATTTATTTTTAAAATAAATAAATTGGATTTGAAATGGTTTTGAAAATAACCAGAATTTCCAATATACAGAGTGGAAATGGATTTGAATCAAAATTGTCTTCGGAATATTTCGATGTTGGATTTCGTGATTATACAGATATTATTAAGGAAATTTGAAAGATATTTTTATATTGTTATTTCCAACATGATATTTGCTGGTCGTAGAATTTGATATTGAATATAAGCCGATATATTTTCTATTCAGAGCCTTGTAATATCAAATGGGATTTGGGTTTGTCGTGAACGGTGTCTTCATTAACACTGTTCTTAAATCCAGTTGAGAGAAAGGTCAAATCTTTTATTTGGATTTAATGAAGTATACCAATTAAACGATATTTAATTGGAATTGATTTGGGGGTTTATCGTGAACGGTGTTTTAAATAAAATTTGTTCTTTAACCCGATAATTAATGGAATGTGAATTGGGTTTATTGTGAACTGTGTTTTAATGACATTCGTTTTTAACCCGATTTACAGTGAAATGAGATTTGGAATTTATAAATCTTTTTGATAAGATTTAAAGGAGATTTTCCAAAGTTAAGTTTTCCAATTTAATAAAATAAATTGGAATGTAATGGATATCGATTTGGTAATGATCGAAGTGAACTTCTGTTGAGGAAGACTATTAATATATATGGAATTTAAAAAGCTTTGCCGTTATTCCATTTATATTATTAGTCGGATATGGGAGTTCATATCGATTATATATATTGATATGTTTTCCGTGAAGATTCCATTGTTAATGGAATGTGATTTTGGGTTTATCGTGAATTGTGTTTTAAATGACATTAGTTCTTTAACCCAGTTAAAGATAGGATTTATTTTCTGGATTTGAATAATCATTAAGTAATGATTTTTGGAAATTAAAACTGAATTAGAGTTGTAATAAATCTTTAAATAGATTGAAAGGTGAATTTGATAACTAAATTTATGAAATTTATGAAATTCAGGAAGTGATCGAGAATGGAGTATCACCAGTTTTGCTCTAGGCGGTAGTTAAATCATTAATTAGATTTGAACGTGAATTGGTAATTGAATTTACCGATAACACCGCGGTGTTAGATATGAAGATTACTAGTTTTACTTCATGGGATGAATAGGTTGGGGTTGGGAAATCTAACAAATGATTACTTCGGTAAGGTTCGCTAATCCTGACTAGTTTGGATAAACCATAATTTGGTTTGAATGGATATTCAAAGAAAGATTGAAGAACAAATTTAAAGAATTTATCTTTGATAAAATTAATGGGAACCTTTCCCAAAGTAAAAGAATATTTAAATAAAAGAATATTCTGGATTGAAATAAGGCGTATGTTGTGTTTTTATAACACTTGTTTATTTTATACGCGACTTATTTGGAAAGACCGGGTTTATCCCATTCTGAATAACTGAATCGACGATAAGTCAACGATGAAGATGGTGGTTGAAGACCAGAGGTCTTCACGTCGTTTGGATAATTACTGATGATCTTGATTGGGTTGTACACCCAAGAGGAGGGAATCAGTTGGGGATCATCCAGACGTACTTGGAAATCAATGGATATGTGAGGAATAAGGTTCCTCCAGTTTTGTTCAGACCCAGAACGGACTTGTAAATAGATGTGTTTCTGACATTGGATTTTATTCTGTGTTGATTGATCTCTATTAAATATATATCTGTTTGGTGGCGGAGAATTCATTCTCTTGCTTAACGCCCTTCTCTGAGACGTACGAGCTCAGAGGTTATATATCGATAGATACCAATCGCGTGGCATGAATTTCCTGTGTGGCATGCTGAGATGCGAATGATCAAGGCTTCTTTTGAAAAGCAGAGTCTTGTGGTTGATGATCAAAGCACGGCCTTTGTGGCGTAGCTTTGTGTAGCGTTAATTCGCGAGCCTCACACCCCGGTGTGAACTAGAAACGGGAAAGGACCTCAGGGAGTGCATGCGTTTCTTTCTAGCTAGGAGTGGTGTCAGCATTTTTCATGCCCTGGCATTTTACTTATGTGGATGATGGATAGGAGGCGCCTCATTTATATCGGTCGTTCCGGGACTGATGGAGTCATTTGGCTCATTTACGCCCCAAAGGGCGGGAAATGCAGTGTTCAGGCATTATAATCCACATCGAGTGGACCGGCCCTAACGATCCAAGGCTTACCTGAGGCTCGGGCTAGAGAGTCTCGAAGCGGTAAGGACGATCCCTTGCCTTGGTTCATAGATGGAAATCCAACTTCCAATACGACATTTTGCGGTTTTAATTGTAAACCTATATATGGCGACATAGTGGTATGGGGCACTTATATCGTCTAATATTGATACTTATGATTGAAATTGTTTTGACACTATACACTTATAGTAATAATAAAACATGAACTTTTACATACCAAGCATTCTTGGCTATTATAAGGTAAAAACCCTATCCTCCGATTTGCGTTGCATTGTGTGATGGGACCTGGGTCTTATAATAGCTTCATTGTTCTTTATTTAGCATTGCGTTGTTTTTTTATGCACTGATATTCTTGGGATGGAACCCGTTCCTTGTTATACGGCATGGTCCCTTGATTTACCGAACTTTAAAATAAAGATTAATAATTGTTTTAGTTCTCACACTAGTCACATGACTGATCTGGAGTTTATTGTTTTAACATAAACTCTGGGTGCCCCTATTTTCCACCCGGGCAGCTAGTAGTTTTGGTTTTGCAGATTTATATTCACACGACCCTGGTTTATAGCTGGACTGATATCCAGAAAGCTTTGTATCCATATATCTCCTTCAGTTGTGTTTTGTATTATTTTCCACTGCTATGTAATGAATTGTAATCTCTGATATTTTACGATGTGTAATATTTATTCTTACTCTGTATATTCTTGTATTCTGATAAAATTGTTGTAATAAGAAATGAAATGTTCTTCTGTCTGTGTCCTGATTCGTCATGTTCTCAACAGAATTCGTTCTTTCCTTCACGGGGAAGTTACGGGTTCTAACAGTGGTACCAGAGCTTTGGTTTACAAAGCTCGAGAACAAGACACGTTAGAACCAAACGAAAGAATTCATCAGAGATTGGATTAGTAATATCCAATGAGAATAACTCGTTAGAGATAGGATCAGTAGTATCCTAGAACGAGTGTGAAGAGTATATTTTTAAAATGAAAACAATTTTTGTTAGAAAATTTAAACTTTATTCAACAACATATTTGAATATTTATTTGTATTGAATTTAGACAATCCAATATATAAAGATTTTGCATATACGTCTGATCCACGTGTATTCAAAGTTCTAATATGATAGATAGATATAGAATCACACTCTAGTCGCCCGGAGATGATTCTGATGATGTCGCGGCGTCATCAGCATTTGTATTCGAGTTTCGAAAGTGGGATGTTCATATATTTCCATTAGACTAGTGTGAGAACCAAAACTATATAGGGCTTACTATTGTGATTTGTCATCAAAAACATGATTTTCTGTATATGTATCAAAATTATGAATTTGAAATGTTAATCAACTAATTGATTTATGGTTGCTTTTATGATTATTCATTAAACCATTATGTGAATGAATGGTAAATTTAGCCAAATTGTATCAAATATTGAATAAGATTAAAAATTATTTGGAAATGCATGCATGTACATATATATGTGTGAACATGTCATAGCAAGGAGGCTAGAGCAGAGAAATAAAATTGTTTGCCCAACAAATAGGTACATGTTTATTATATTTCTTGGGTTTTGGATGATTTTATGAGCCGATTGGCTGTTTCTTTTTCTTTTGGATTAGAGAGGCCTGTATGGCAATTCCGGGATTTTCCCGGTGCTCCCGTGCAGGGGAGATTATGGCGAAATTTTTCAAAAATTTAGGGTGTTAGCCAAATTTTTGAAAAATTTGAAAAGTTCTTAGAAACTGAAAAGTTGAAGAACTTAAGCCATAATGAAAATAATGAAAGTTGAGTTGGTTTGTAAAACAATTTTCAGCTTCATTCCTTTTCGGGGACGAAAATTTTTAAGTGGGGGAGATTGCAATAACCTGGAAATCTGAACCAATTTAAAATTTTTATTTTGGCAATTTAAATGAATTTTTAATAATTAAAATGAATTGTTTTAAATAATAACGACAAGAAATTTATTTTGAATAGGATTAGAACAGAAATATTTATTTGAATCGACGTTAGAATATAAATATTTATTTTTAATTATAAAAGGAATTGAAAATGGCGCGGTAGTTTCAAAATTCGATTTCAAATTTCAAATGAATGTACAGGATTCAAAATAACCCGGATTTTAGCGATACCAAAAATATTAGAATCTATTTGAAGGTATCTTTTCAACGAATCTGAAAAATCAAAATTTCATAGCGGAGATAAAAAGTTATGCCCAGATGAAAGTTCAGAATAGTCGCTATGGAAAATATAGCCCTTAAAAATGGAAATTTTGCAAACGATCTCTGTTTTCGACGATACCACTTTTGTTGGATCCAGGATGTCAAGTTATTGCTAGGTTTCAAAATTCATAATTTTTAAAGCAATATGTGAGCGTGGTGAAGGAAAACGTGTTTTGACGGTTTTTGTCAATTTCAATCGACCAGAAAATGACCATTTTTCAAACAGTCTCAGAATTTGATGAAATTTGTTTTGTTAGGACCGTATCGTCAATGCAAAGCTAGAAAATATTTTTCGGGAATTTTCAGAGTCAGTATGTGACCCCGGTAAATTGAAATGTGCGTTCAAATTCAATATATAGATTTGTATTTTGATTTTGATGGAAACTGATCGAAAACGTCAAATCATCTTGCGGGACATATCCCATTATGTTTGGAATAGGGGTAATTAGCTAGGAACGACAGTCGTTGGGTCTTATTGGGTGGTCGAACGAAAAATCAACTTTTAAAAAGTAGAAAATAATAATAAATAAATTAAAATATATATATATATATATTAACATACAGCCCCACCCCCCCTTTGGCTCCCTTCTCTCCTCCTTTAGCAGATCGATTTCAAAGAAAAAAAATCCTAGCAACCAACGATCGCACCCACCCTCCAACCGCCGTCGCTCCACTGCCCTGGCCCTACGCCGTCGATCCGCCTCCCCAGCTCCGCCTCCGTCGAGCTCGACCCTACCCCGCAGCTTCCTCGCGTACCCTGGGCGCGATCCCCAATGCACTACACCCAACGATAGCCGCCGCAGAGCAGAGCACCGCCGCCCAGCCCCAATGGCGCCGCCCTCAACCTCCGACAACCCCTCCAACGATGAAACTTTCTGCAGTGAACTCCTGGAAGCAAAATGGTGAGCGTTTCTTCCTTTTTACTATTAAATAATTAAACCTTTAGTTTTCTTTTCAAATAAAGAAAAAGATTAGATTTTTAAGAGAATAAAAATATGATTTTCTAATGTATAAAGCCATGATTTTGTTTATATAAGATCGCATTTTTGATAGCATAAATATATGACTTTTTTTTTTACTATAGAAAGATTATATTTTTAATCTATGAAAGACTATGTTTCTTTTATGTATGAAAGATTATATTTTTGAAGTATAAAAAGATTACATCTTTATCATATAAAAGATTATATTTTTATCATACGAAAAGATAGGATTTTTATATGGGAAAAGTTTAAATTTTTAACACTAATAGAAATTGGATTTTCATTTATATGAACACCATAAAAATGAGATCTTTATAATATAAATATCAACATAAAAATATGATTTTTATGTATGAAGTAACAGTATAAAAATATGATTTTTATAAGATAGAGAATATAAAAATACGATTTTTATATATGTTGTAGCGAAATAAATATCTGATTTTTATTATATATATGTTGAAATAAAATGTGATTTTTATAGCGTCGAAATAAAAAGTCAATATTTATATAAGAGGTAGAAATATAAAAATATATTTTTTATATAGGAAGGAGCGTTGTAAAAATATATGAAGTAAAAATAAAAATGTGATTTTTATTGTGAACAGCGTGAAAAGGTCGCATTGGAATTTTAGGCATATCCGAACTGTTCAGAAATAGAGAATGGAGGAGTGGATCCCAAAGGTGAGAATTTCTCGCTTTTATTTTATAAACTAGTTGAAATATATACTAGGATGCAGATGGTGCTTAGCAGCACCCGACACCCGTCGTCCACAGACCATGGATGACTTGTTTGTTTGATTGATGTGTTGTGAAATTTTATTGTGTGATGTGGAATGAATAAATATTTTATAGATAAAAATATAATTTTTAACGTGTATATAAAATAAATATTTATAAATAAATCGGACGATTTGTTTATGTACACACATTTGACTGATATTGATTGGGACGATAAATTTTACACGTCGCCCAACTGCACAAATAAAACCTGTGTTTTATTGTTTGAAACCCCACACGGGTATTGGGATGATATTGGACATACACTAATCCCAATAATTAGTTGTATGTCGATCGATTGATTGATAGGCTGTGTAACGACCCGGATTTTGAGCGACTTTGGTTATCGACATAAGCTCGATGTCGATAACCAAAACATCGAAAAATCCTGGTAATTAATGAAAGAAATTAGAGGGTGAGGATAGATAAGATAGAAACTTAGAATAGAAGAAGAAGAAGAACACAACATCAGAGTAACACGAATCTCACAGCGGAACGAATAACATATAATAGATAACATAACTTTGAAATATAACAGTTATGTATACAATGGCACTTATCAGAGTACAGCACTTACAACACAGCGGAAATAAACTATAGCTATATGATCCTGAAGCCTCCTGCTCCCAGCTCCCCAAGTATATCTGTAAATCCCGACTACTTGACTGCCCGTACAAATTTAGGCACCCAAGAGTTTAGGGAAAACAACAAAGTAAACTCCGGGTCAGTCATGGGACTGGTGTGAGTAAAACAGTTTAAATGGTTATATGAACAAGTAAGCGATATCTCATAAGACCACGCCGCAGTTTAAATAGGTACATGTTTATTATATTTCTTGGGTTTTGGATGATTTTATGAGCCGATTGGCTGTTTCTTTTTCTTTTGGATTGGAGAGGCCTGTATGGCAATTCCGGGATTTTCCCGGTTCTCCCGTGCAGGGGAGATTATGGCGAAATTTTTCAAAAATTTAGGGTGTTAGCCAAATTTTTGAAAAATTTGAAAAGTTCTTAGAAACTGAAAAGTTGAAGAACTTAAGCCATAATGAAAATAATGAAAGTTGAGTTGGTTTGTAAAACAACTTTCAGCTTCATTCCTTTTCGGGGACGAAAATTTTTAAGTGGGGGAGATTGCAATAACCCGGAAATCCGAACCAATTTAAAAATTTTATTTTGGCAATTTTAATGAATTTTTAATAATTAAAATGAATTATTTTAAATAATAACGACAAGAAATTTATTTTGAATAGGATTAGAACAGAAATATTTATTTGAATCGACGTTAGAATATAAATATTTATTTTTAATTATAAAAGGAATTGAAAATGGCGCTGTAGTTTCAAAATTCGATTTCAAATTTCAAATGAATGTACAGGATTCAAAATAACCCGGATTTTAGCGATACCAAAAATATTAGAATCTATTTGAAGGTATCTTTTCAACAAATCTGAAAAATCAAAATTTCATAGCGGAGATAAAAAGTTATGCCCAGATGAAAGTTCAGAATAGTCGCTATGGAAAATATAGCCCTTAAAAATGGAAATTTTGCAAACAATCTCTGTTTTCGACGAAACCACTTTTGTTGGATCCAGGATGTCAAGTTATTGCTAGGTATCAAAATTCATAATTTTTGAAAGCAATATGTGAGCGTGGCGAAGGAAAACGTGTTTTGATAGTTTCTGTCAATTTCGATCGACTAGAAAATGGCCATTTTTCAAGCGGTCTCAGAATTTTACGAAATTAGTTTTGTTAGGACCATATCGTCAATACAAAGCTAGAAAATATTTTTTGGGAATTTTCAGAGTCAGTATGTGACGCCGTAAATATAAATGTGCGTTCAAATTCAATATATAAATTTATATTTTGATTTTTATGGAAACTGATTGAAACAGTCGAATCAGCTTTCAGGTCCTATTCCATTGTGTTCAGAGTAGGGGTAATTAGCTAGGAACAACAGTCGTTGGGTGGTTGAACGAAAAGTCAAGTTTTAAAAAGAAGAAAATGATAATAAATAAATATATATATATATATTAACATATAGCCCCACCTCCCCTTTGTCTCCCCTCTCTCCTCCTTTAGCAGATCGATTTCAAAGGAAAAAAAATCCTAGTAACCGACGATCGCACCCACACTCCAACCGCCGTCGCTCCACTGCCATGGCCCTACGCCGCCGATCCGCCTCCCCAGCTCCGCCTCCGTCGAGCTCGAACCCACCCAGCAGCTTCCGCGCGAACCCGGAGCGCAAGCCCCAACGCGCTACACCCAACGATAGCCACCGCAGAGCAGAGCACCGCCGCCAGGCCCCAATGGCGCCGCCCAGACCTCTGATGGCGAACCTGTCTGCAATGAACTCCTGGAAGCCAAACGGTGAGCGTTTCTTCCTTTTTATTATTAAATAATTAAACCTTGAATTTCTTTTCAGATAAAGAAAAAGATTAGATTTTTAAGCGAATAAATATATGATTTTCTAATGTATAAAGCCAAGATTTTGTTTATATAAAGATCGTATTTTTGATAGCATAAAGTTATGATTTTTTTTTTAACTATAGAAAGATTATATTTTTTGTATGAAAGACTATATTTTTAGTGTATGAAATACTATATTTTTTTGTATGAAAGATTATATTTTTAAAGTATAAAAAGATTGCATCTTTATCATATAAAAGATTATATTTTTATCATATAAAAAGATAGGATTTTTATATGGGAAAAGGTTAAATTTTTAACACTAATAAAAATAGGATTTTCATTTATATGAACACCACAAAAATATGATCTTTATAATATAAACATCAACATAAAAATATGATTTTTATGAATGAAGTAATAGTATAAAAATATGATTTTTATAAGATAGAGAATATAAAAATACGATTTTTATATATGTTGTAGCAAAATAAAAATCTGATTTTAATTTTATATATGTTGAAATAAAAATGTGATTTTTATAGCGTCGAAATAAAAAGTCAATCTTTATATAAGAGGTAGAAATATAAAAATATAGTTTTTACATAGAAAGGAGCGTTGTAAAAATATATGAAGTAAAAATAAAAATGTGATTTTTACTGTGAACAGCGTAAAAAGGTCGCATTGGAATTTTGGGCATATCCGAACCGTTCAAAAATAGAGAATGGAGGAGTGGATCCCAAAGGTGATAACTTCTCACTTTTATTTTATAAACTAGTTGAAATATATACTAGGATGCAGACGGTGCTTAGCACCACCCGACACCCGTTGTCCACAGAACATGGATGACTTGTTTGTTTGATTGATGTGTTGTGAAATTTTATTGTGTGATGTGGAATGAATAAATATTTTATAGATAAAAATATAATTTTTAACATGTATATAAAATAAATATTTATAAACAAATTGGATGATTTGTTTATATACACACATTTGACTGATATTGATTGGGATGATAAATTTTACACATCGCCCAACTGCACAAATAAAACCTATGTTTGATTGTTTGAAACCCCACACGGGTATTGGGATGATATTGGACATACACTAATCCCAATAATTAGTTGTATGTCGATCGATTGATTGATAGGCAGTTATAAGCGTTAAATATTTATATTTGATGCTTATACAGTATAAAATGCACTCTAGATGATGGATTGCTGTTTTCATTGTGGTTATACACATTTGTTGTGTGAAATCCATATAATCATATTATATGGTAATTGACTGTGTCTGATTCCAGTTCAGAAAGAATGAATATTTTAAAATAACGATTATTTTAAAATAGCGAATATTTTCAAATAATATTCAGTAAAAGAATCAAAATCTAATTTTGATGTCCGATTTGGGATGGACACGATTATATTTAAATATATAAAGCCGTGTCGATTAGATTGACGCCATTTTGACGTGAACGATATTCATATCGATTTTATTCATTTTTATAATGAATATCGAAAAGGAATTGATTTCAAAATATAATGTTTTGAAAATATTATCATTTATATATCGATGATATGGAATATTCAATTTTGATTTGAAATTGAATATGAAGTTGAAATAGAATTTAAATTCGAATTAAATTGAAATTGAATTTGAAATTCGAATTAAATTGAAATAGAATTTAATTTCGAATTAAATTGAAATTGAATTTGAAATTTGAATTAAATTAAAATAGAATTCAAATCGTTTTGAATTGAATTTGAAATGGATTGAAATTGAATTGAAATCGATTTGAATTGAAATCGATTTGTAATGAATTTAATACGAATTTATATTGAAAAATTCAATTTTGATTTGAAATTGAGATGGAAGTTGAAATCATTTTGAAAATGAATTTAAAACGATTTATAAAATACTTTTTAAATGGAAATCTATGAAATATATGTATTATATATATATAATATAATGGCATGAATAGAACGCTCCGCACTGCGGTAGTTCGCGAATTTCGACCATTGACTTCGAACGGACATTACGGGAGATCCGACCGTCGGATTCTCCTAAAACTAGAATCGTTGGGTTTGTATCGAAAAGAGCTTTCTAATAAATGTAGGAAATTGGAAATTTAATGGTTGGATTTGGAAATATATCCAAATCAAATTTGGAAAAGGTAGTTGTAAGTGCAGTTCGATGGCCGTTGATGGAAATCGACTGTACGGGCCTTAATAAAATTATTAAAAATATCAATAATTAGTGTAGAATCGTAAGAAATGATTTGGAAAGAGTTGGGATGAAAAATCCTATATTTGAAAAGATAAAAATAGATTTTTATCGAAATGAACTAGTTTTGAACTAGAATTATAATCCATTTATTTTTAAAATAAATAAATTGGATTTGAAATGGTTTTGAAAATAACCAGAATTTCCAATATATAGAGTGGAAATGGATTTGAATCGAAATTATCTTCGGAATATTTCGATGTTGGATTTCGTGATTATACAGATATTGTTATGGAAATTTGATAGATATATTTATATCGTTATTTCCAACACGATATTTGTTGGTCGTAGAATTTGATATTGAATATAAGCCGATATATTTTCTATTCAGGGCCTTGTATTTAATATCAAATGGAAATTGGGTTTGTCGTGAATGGTGTCTTCAGTAACACTGTTCTTAAACCCAGTTGAGAAAAAGGTTAAATCTTTTATTTGGATTTAATGAAGTATACCAATTAAACAATATTTAATTGGAATTGGTTTGGGGGTTTATCATGATCGGTGTTTTAAATAACATTTGTTCTTTAACCCGATAATTAATGGAATGTGAATTGGGTTTATTGTGAACCGTGTTCTAACGACATTCGTTCTTTAACCTGATTTACAGTGAAATGAGATTTGGAATTTATAAATCATTTTGATAATATTTAAAGGAAATTTTCCAAAGTAAGGTTTTCCAATTTAATAAAATAAATTGGAATGGAATGGAATTCGATGTCGTATTGATCGAAGTGAACTTCTGTTGAGGAAGACTGTTAATATATATGGAATTTAAAAGGCTTTGCCGTTATTCCATTTATATTATTAGTCGGATATGGGTGTTCATATCGATTATATATATATATTGATCTGTTTTCCATGAAGATTCCATTGTTAATGGAATGTGATTTTGGGTTTATTGTGAGCTGTGTTTTAAATGACATTAGTTCTTTAACCCAGTTAAAGATAAGATTTATTTCCTGGATTTGAATAATCATTAAGTAATGATTTTTGGAAATTAAAACTGAATTATAGTTTTAATGATTCTTTAAATAGATTGAAAGGTGAATTTGATAACTAAATTTATCAAATTTAGGAAGTGATCGAGAATGGAGTACCACCAGTTTTGCTCCAGGCGATAGTTAAATCTTTAATTAGATTTGAACGTGAAATGGTAATTGAATTTACCGATAACATCGTGGTGTTAGATATGAAGTATTACCAGTTTTACTTCATGGGATGAATAGGTTGGGGTTGGGAAATCTAACTAACGATTACTTCGGTAAGGTTTGCTAATCCCAACTAGTTTGGATAAACCATAATTTGGTTTGAATGGATATTCAAAGGAAGATTAAAGAATAAATTTAAAGAATTTATCTTTGATAAAATTAATGGGAACCTTTCCCAAAGTAAAAGAATATTTAAATAAAAGAATATTCTGGATTGGAATAAGGCGTATGTTGTGTTTTTATAACACATGTTTATTTTATACGCGAGTTATTCGGAAAGACCGGGTTTATCCCATTCTAAATAACTGAATCGACGATAAGTTGACGATGAAGGCGTTGGTTGAAGACCGGAGGTCTTCACGTTGTTTGGATAATTACTATCTTGATTGGGCTGTACCCCAAAGAGGAGGGAACTAGTTGGTGATCGTCCAGACTCACTTGGAGATCGATGGATATGCGAGGAATAATGTTCCTCCGGTTTCGTTCAGACCCAGAACGGACTTGTAAATGGGTGTGTGTATGACATTGGATTTTATTCTGTGTTGATTGATCTTTATTAAATATATATCTGTTTGGCGGCGGTGAGTTTATTCTCTTGCTTAACGCTCTTCTCTGAGACGTACGAGCTCAAAGGTTATATATCGATAGATACCAGTCGCATAACATGAATTTCCTGTGTTGCATGCTGAGATGCTAATGATCAAGGCTTCTTTTGAAAAGCAGAGTCTTGTGGTTGATGATCAAAGCACGGCCTTTGTGGCGTAGCTTTGTGTCGCGTTAATTCGCGAGCCTCACACCCCGGTGTGAACCAGAAACAGGAGAGGACCTCAAGGAGGGCATGCGTTTCTTTCTAGCTAGGAGTGGTGTCAGCGTTTTGCACGCCCTGGCATTTTACTTATGTGGATGATGGATAGGAGGCGCCTCAGTTATATTGGTCGATCCTGGACCGATGGAGTCATTTGGCTCATTTATGCCCCATAGGGCGGGGGAAACGCAGTGTTCAGGCATTATAATCCACATCGAGTGGACGGGCCCTGACGATCCAAGGCTTGCCTGCGCGCTTGCCTGAGGCTCGGGCTAGAGAGTCTCGAAGCAGTAAGGGAGATCCCTTGCCTTGGTTCACAGATGGAAATCCAACTTCCAATACAACATTTTGCGGATTTAATTGTAAACCTATGTATGGCGACATAGTGGTATGGGGCACTTATGCCGTTTATGATTGATACTTAGGATTGAAATTGTTTTGACACTATACACTTATAGTAATAATAAAACATGAACTTTTACGTACCAAGCATTCTTGGCTATTATAAGGTAAAAACCCAATCCTTCGATTTGCGTTGCATTATGTGATGGGACTTGGGTCTTATAATAGCTTCATTGTTCTTTATTTAGCATTGCGTTGTTGTTTTATGCGTTGGTATTCTTGGGAAGAAACATGTTCTGTGTTATACGGCGTGGTCCCTTGATTTACCGAACTTTAAAATAAAAATTAATAACTGTTTTAGTTCTCACACCAGTCACATGACTGGCCTGGAGTTTATTGTTTTAACCTAAACTCTGGGTGCCCTTATTTTCCACATGGGAAGCTAGTAGTTTTGGTTTTGCCGATTTATATTCACAGGACCCTGGTTTACAGCTGGACTGATATCCGGAAAGCTTTGTATCTGTATATCTCCTTCAGTTTTGTATTGTATTATTTTCCGCTGCTATGTAATGAATTGTATCTCTAATATTTTATGATGTGTAATATTTATTCTTACTCTGTACATTCTTGTATTCTGATGAAATTGTTGTAATAAGCAATGAAATGTTCTTCTGTCTGTGTTCTGATTCGCCATGTTCTCAACAGAATTCGTTCTTTCCTTCATGGGGAAGTTACGGGTTCTTGCACTTGGACTTTAGATTATATAATATATATATTAAGTATTGTAATCTTAAATGTCCCTAGTCAAGTTTTATTGTTTATATAGGACATCAATAAAGCATTGAGGTTAGTATGTTGTTTGACTGATGAGCACATCTCATTGATCATTAATACATGTGATATTAATGTCAAAACGTAAATACGTTTTGGAGAATATCGTATTAGGCTGACCCAACGTGAGAAAAACTACATGGAATATAATTAACGGTATCATAAGTTATTCTCATAGTGGGAGTGATGTAATGGTCCTCGGACCTGAAATCATTATAATTTTATTCGAGGATATTTGTGTTTTGATATCATCTAAAGTTATTCGTAGCAGGGTAATGGTAATGGTGATTGTTGGATACATCTCGAATCGAATGAAACTTATGAATGATCTAAATGGGATTTAACCCTACAATATATTTTTGTAGTGATATCCCTAGGTTTTTTAATTGAGTGAGACTGTGAAATGCATGGTCGTGCTCAAATATTGATTTGTTTTAAAACAGTCTACTCGTTGATCGAGAAAAACGGATTAAATTATAAAGAGGACGATACGATCCATGCCTTGAGTTCAATCCTGGAAATATTGGTTATTTGGATTATATTACATTGATACACGGGTCACGGAAAGGTTATATCAAATCGTCAATATATTATAACTTGGGTAGCAGCGACATATTGCTAGATGCCAATCGTTGTTTATGATTTTAAATACAATTTAAAACAATTGCCAACGTTGGAATAACCTATAGGGTCACAAAATATAGAATATTATAATGGAGAGAATATGTTTTGAATGAATAAAATATTAATTTGTTGATATTTTATTTGAAGTTGAAAAGGTATTCAATTGGTTCCTTTTTCCGGTTTACATTTGTTATCAAAAAGGATTCTTATTCCCTTTTATAAGGGGTGGCTAACAAAATAAAAGGAGAATTGATACTGAAAAAAACAAGACGATCATTTTTTTCTTCTAAAACCCTAGAAAACGTATGGTGGCTAGCACCGCTTTCTCCATTACTCTTTTCTTCAATTTCATCGAATATGAGGATGTTTCTGTGGACACTTCTAGAGGGCCAGCGTCTTGTTGACTTGATTGGATTGAATTATAGCCATCATCCTTTATCGAATTCAAGGATCTCGAGACCAAAGGTATGAAATTCCTAATCTAATAGGTTTTAATATACTATTCTTGCAATAGATCTTTGTTTTTAAACTGTTAAGACATTATTTGGATGCCGATTTGATCGCAATTTTCTTTCAATGGTATCAGAGCTTAGTGATTACAAGATATATTTTATTGAACTCTGACTTTAGCTTATGAATGTATAATTCATTGCGTAATTATAGGAATTGAATTATAATACATAGGGTTTGATTTTGATGGGGTCTATTAAATCATTTTATTACTAGAATTAAATTGATTAGTCTCTGTAAATTAGTAATGCATGAATTTGTTACTAATTTATTGATGATGTGACGAAACTTGAAAAACGATATAGTTTTGTTTATGAAATTAAACCGTTTCATTCTAATCATGAATTAATACGAGTTATTGATTCCTGTTTAGACATTACTTCATTTTGAATTTTAAATAGTTAACATGAAGATGTGTCTCTTAACCATATGATTAAATTGATTTCAGATCTGTGTGGATGCATAAGCATTATAAAATCCATAATCAAAATATTTGATTAATACGGAGATAAAAGTTATCACTCAATAATGTATGCATTTATTTTGATCGAAGACCAATTTTTTCAATTATCTGATCTTATCAGTTTCTTTGTTTAGTTTAATAATATTTGATTTACAAAAATTGATTATTATTAAGACAAATTTTCTGTTTTTCTTATAAAATTCAGAAAACTTGATTTTATTATGTTTTCAGATTTTGATATTAGTCTATTTGCGTAAAGAATTTTGGTACTTGAAATTCATATGCAAGTCCCCTAGTTTTATACTAATGTTATATAGATAATGAGCATAAAATATTCAATCTATTACAGATGTATTATGATATGTAGAATCAGTAAAATACATATGTGATGTGTTTTACATGATTATATATATAGCATGTGTGCATTGACACATATATAATTAATTTGTAATGTAAAATGCATTTGGACTTGAATACGATCATTATGTATCTATGAAGACAAATATATATGATAATCTAATTCAAAAGCTACAGGAAATTTAATTTCCTGTTTACTTTAGTTTTATACGACAAATATAAATGATTGTATCAATATAATAATATCATTTCAGATTCATAGGCCACCTGGTATCTTTACATAATATGTTTTTCGAATACATTGAAAGGCAATATGATTGTCTCATATAAATTAAGTACTATAGTATTACTGATTTATATATAATTATGTTTTATGTGAACTGACAACTTTTCATGTATATATATTTTTTGTATTTGATACAGATATTAAGATATATATAATTTCATGGTTAATTTCGAATTAACCTGGTACTATGTTAGATGCATAAATTTAACTTCGAATTATATCATAATTGTACTCCATTGGATTCTACGGACGTGGTTAAGATTGTTTATTGAATATAAATTCACATATGTTTGATTCTAAGTGTACAATTAATTTCAAACATTATGATAACCCTTTTTTATCATTTCTGTAACAATATTTTTGTATGATTGATCCAACTTAGAACTGTTTAGCACTACAAAAAAAGACCCTACTACAATGGTGGAACACCGTTGTAATATACATTTTACAACGGTGGGCAAACCGTCATGTATTAAGAAGTTGTAATAGACTAAAACATTTCACAACTTTTTTGCACTCTTGGAACACCATTGTAATATGTATATTTTACAACCTTTTCCACCATTGTAATAAACTTTATTACAACAGTTATGCACCGTTGTAATAAAATCTACTACAGCTGTTATGCACCGTTGTGATTGACATTTGGTTTTTTTTTAAAATATCATCTTTTGCAACTGAAAAGAATAATACACTATATATAGCAATACTCCATAACCAAATCAGATATTACAGTTATTTGCAAACTAATTAATTAAAATACTCAAATATTCAGCATTACAAACAATAAGTTTTAGACAACATTTCGTACATTATTACATACTTGACCGTTACAAAGCAACTAAGTACAAGCACAAGTTTTCCACAAAAAAATACGTATCCTACGGGAGTACACTAGTCGAAGACAACGAAATCTTTTCGCCATTTATTTTTTTGGTGCATATTCACTGCAGTGATCAAATCTATTACATAAGAATATGTCTGTTGTTAGAAGAACAAAAAGTGTTTTTTTAAGCCAACAATACCAAATCTTAAAATTAATGCTTAACGTACCTGATAGCATGAACTGCATGTGGTCCAAAACCCCTTTTTAAACAATTGGATGTTGCACAACTTCTAAAAAAGGAGCATCTGCACTTGGACTTTCAGAAAACAAATTAGCAGATGATAATATTGACATGGTAGCTAAATCCATTAATAAACAAAGTAGTCATTTAATCCAAACATTCTAACCTCTGAATGAAACATTGCCAAACTAAAAAAATAACATGTAAACTCCAAAAATTATCCTTCATTCTTCATGTTCATACGCCCCCACTATCAGTCGCCTTAATTATATTCTTCTCAAAGAGACTCATTTACTTATTAATGGATTTTGGAGCTCGTATCCCTTTCTCTGCAAAGGAGGTAAATTCTTGTAAATATCTAATTAACATTGGCTATCCATATTTACTTGATTCCACATTTAAAAAAAAAATTAAAACCGTATAAGTTTGTTTAAGGTAACTAGAACTTGTAATACAAATAAACTGGTTATTCCAACTTCATAATAACAGTACATAATGCAGAGCAATAAAATCTGACAATAGAAATGAAATGCAATTATTTTTTAAATCACATGGAACCATTGAATTTTATTCAATAAAACGTCCACAATAAAGCATAGGGAGGTGTCTGCATCCTTAATGCAGATTCATATAGCGGTTAACAGTACATAAACAAGAATTCATGAATTCGTTTTCGAAATGTGAATCAAACTTCCAAATTGTAAAAGCGAACCAAGTCCACTCTTTCCAAGGTGGCGAAGCCATTTGGTGATACAAAAACATTAAATACAATGTTTTGATTGGCTAAACTAAAGGAAACACATATAATTTTGATTGTCTGTTCAAATGTTATTTCATTTGTTTGTACTCAAACTATATCTCCCTAGATTTTTGTACTAAGCAGTAGTAGCATAGGGAGACACATGCATGCTTTTATGAATATAAATCCATGCTTTCACAAAATCAATTATTCATAACAGTAAAAATTGCAGTAAATAAACCTGTTTTGTAACAAGGATTGCAAAAAAGCGACTAAGTTCCATAGATTATAGCATCACTAAATGGTATTATTTAAAATTATATGTGTATACACGTACTAGTTACTACATTAGAAATACTTTCTATGCACTGCTCATTGATATAAAAAGAGACATACCGATCCAACAGCCAACAAGCCGACATTCTTAGCATAAACAGTTGATATTATACATGGTTCTAAATTAAGATTATAGAATAAATTAGCTTTACCTCATACCATAATGATGCAAACCAACAACAAGGCAATTGCAAATGATTCACATCCCATTATCAACCTCCTGAAACGAACACAATATCCAGATCCAAGCGATGGCGACTTCTTTGACAATAGCAACACCCATATCCAAATTCAAGCAGCACTTATAAGCTTTTAAGCGAACATCTGAATCATCAGAAGCCTACAGCCTTGATGAGCATCTTAGGAAATTGTTTTGGTTTCAAGCAGCACGATTAACTCATAGAAACAAAGGATACATCTACTAGTTGATTGTTGTTGAATCGTGAATTCCAGATCTCCGCAGTAGACGATTGATATTTTTGGAGTAGCGGCACTAATTTGTTGAGGCGGAATTTCGCTTGAGAGGAGGAAGAGGATTGATTCTGATTATTGAAGAAGATTGATTAGCAAATCGGATACGAGCAGGCCCGCGTGAGGGCATGGAAAAGTAACACATGAGCTGCTTTGGAGCCAAATTTTCAGTATTCCCGCATAAATTTCGTGCCACCTACCACCGACTTTTGTTTGGAACGTAGAACAAAATTTAAAAAAATGAATATTTTAAGTTATAATTAATAAGTGAGTATTTATATTGAATGGGACATGAATTTCTTGAAAAGTAGTTTTACTGAAGTACAAAATATTACTTCTTAATTATTATTATTTTCTAAGATACATTGAATATCATATTAAAAAATAATTGTAATGTTATTATTCTTAATTATCAAATATTATTTTAATTATATTATTTTTTATTCTAAGATATAATTGTAATGTTATTGTTAAAAATAAATTATCAATAATTCATATATTAATAATTAAATATCAACCATATAATATCAGTAATTATTAATATACAGTAGGCCTCTTTTAAAACTAGGAAGAAAAAAGAGCTATTGGATATAATTTTATACAAACTTTTAATTTTTGTTTGGAGCCAGAAATTTTTGGTTTGGAGGCAAACAAATTTTTTGCGTTGGAGCAGACAAACTGGTGTACTTTCACGTGATCTACGAAATCTTGCATTGCTGTAATTTTAACATGTAACAACTTTCATAAAAATTTATTATTGAATGTTAATATTAATTATTAAAAATTATTTACTAATTATTGATTATTTAATAGAAATTATTAATATTATTAATTATTATTATTATTATTATACTAATTACTAATTATAAAATGTTAATTGTTAAAACTGTCACTTATTACAACAGGTAAGAGTGAAAAGTTGTAATAGGCATTTATTACAGCAGTCACAATAAAAAAGTTGTTAGAAATATGTTTATTACAACTTTAGTGAACTGACTGTTGTAAAAAACCTTTATTACAACTGTGCATTTTCCACCGTTGTAAAATGAAAGTTGTAATATGGTATTTTTGTTGTAGTGTAGTAAACTGTGTGTATGTCAAATTGATTCAATTTTAAGAATCACAATTAATCACTGATCATCCGAAATTTAATGTGTTCTACCAAACTAAAATATACTTACAAACGTCTACACTTAAAACTCTTCTATGTATATATATTGTAAGAAAAGTTTCTGTAATACATATACGGCCATGTTTGTAAACTGGAAACATATTTATGATTATTGAAACTCTATATGTTAGAATTTTGTAAATACACAATTGTATTACAAACAGACAACAACAACAATCAATATTATTCAACTATGCCACAATTGTCGCATCAAACTATGTTTACAATAATCACAGAAAGCACAACCGATTATGCAATAGTTTAAAGATATACGTAAAGTATTCTTTTTCCAGTAATGTCCAAGTCCAGAAATATTTTGTTTCCTTGAAACAATATTGTCGTTGTATGCATTGTTTGACCTAGGTGCAATCTGTTTCTCAGGACAAAATGGACCAACTCCGCAGCATAGTGCCAACAAATGGAGTTCTGACGAATTGAAGTAGATTACAGAAACTAGGTCAGAGGACTACTTTGAAGAAGAAAAAGTAATGCGAGCAGAAAGATGAATTCTATCTTGTTTTGGGAAATGTATTTATAGGCAAGGAGGAATGCATGTTCGGATGCATTAGTAATTGTCAGAATTGGAAAGGTTGCGACCCTTTAACTACCCGGTTGTTAATGTGCGTACGTTAAGAATTCAAATGGTTGTATTCATTCAGCTAACAGACATGCCTTTCGAATTCTGGACTGAGCGGACACACCTTTCAAATTCTAGGAAAAAAATTCTCATTTCAGTGCACTAGTCCAATCGGTAACCATTGGTAATATTCAATCAAGAGACCCCAAGGCCTAATCTTTGACATTTTAATGTATTATTATGTCATGGCCAAGCCCACACATCCCCATAAAATCTCTCTTTCTTTTATTTTATATAAGCCTGTTATCTTCTAATATATTTGGAGAGATTGTGTTAATATTTTTATGATGTGGGACTTATATATTGCTATCTCTTATTCTTCCCAAATTGCTTTATCTTGCTCATTCATTTCCAACAATCCCCGACATGAATGAGTAGTTTATCTTAATTTCACGAACCGTTTATCGCATCGGTTAAAGTAGCACATGGGCCTTGAACTTTCCTAGTGATTACCTATTTGAATCACAGGCGAATCAGTAGACATAAATTGTCCTTGAACTGTAAGCCTTTTGTGTATTCCAAAGTAGATAACACACGCTAAATGTTTCTTATAACCCTTCGTTCTCTGTATGTATTCGGTTTTGCCTTGAACACCTGCCTGGTCTCTTAAGTGCTTAGAGAATTTGGCCTCATAATTCTCTTTGAAGCGACGCCTTCGCACTTCCATTTGTGATTCTGTAAAAGGGTATTTTCTAATTCCTCAGATACAGACATCATTAAAAGTACTAATACTTATCCTTATCCAATATATAATGCACTGACTTATCATAGGAATGGTTTATGCATAACAGTGCCATCAAGTTTCTATCTTAAACTTCGGTGTCCCTTTGAACCCAGATCTTGGGATCTCCAGTCAACTAGGTGGGGTTTCCATTTTAGAAAACCCTTTAGTCAATAGGCTTTAGCCTCATTCCCATCGATAAGGTTTGAACTTACTCACTTGTCAAGCCTTTTATAAGTGGATCCATTAAGTAATCTTTAGATCGAATGTAATCTATTGTGATAACCCCGTTAGGGAGAAGTTGTCTTATCATTTTATGTCTACGATGAATATGCCTAAATTTACTATTGTATAGTGTACTATTAGCTCTTCCAATGGTTGATTGACTATCACAATGTATACATATTGGAGGCATAGGTTTTATACAATTAGGAATGCCTTCCAAGAAGCTTTAAATCCATTCTGCTTATTATGCAGTCTTATCTAGTGCAATAAACTCTGATTCCATCGAACATCTAGCGATGTAAGTCTATTTGGATGATTTCCATGAAATTGCTCCATTTCCTAATGTAAACATGTATCCGCTTGTAGACTTCGTATCATTTGATCCAGTGATCCAATTTGCATCGCTGTACCCTTCCATCGTTGAAGGATAATTTGTATAGTATAGAATACAACTCTGTGTATACCTTAGATATCTGAGAACTTTGATTATCGCTTTCCAATGATGCTTACCAGGATTGCAGGTAAATCTACTTAGTTTGCTTACAGCATATGTGATATCAAGCCGAGTACAGTTCATAATATACATGATACTTCCCAGTATACGAGAGTATTACAGTTGGTAGATATCATCACCAGTGTCCTTTACCCAATTTTGGTTCATATCTACTGGTGATTTTGCAATAGTTACATTATATTGCTTGAATTTCTCAAGTATTTTAGTGATGTAATGCGATTGGGACAATGCATATCCCGTGGTGTTCTCATAATTTTTACACCCAATATCACATCAACCAGCCCTAGGTCTTTCATATCGAATCTAGAGGATAACATATCCTTTGTAGATGTTATTATGGCCTTGTTATTTCCTAGGATCAATAGGTCATCAACATAAAGACAAACAATGACATATCCAACACGAGTATGTTTTATGTACACACATTATCTGATTCATTTATCTTGAACATTTGATAACATAGTATTATCAAACTTCTCATGCCACTGTTTTGGAGCTTGCTTAAGGCCATAAAGTGATTTTACCAGTTTGCAAACTTTATTCTCATATTCTAAGCTTAGAAATCCTTCAGGTTGGTTCATATAGATTTCCTCCACTAGTTCAGCATTCAAGAATGCAGTTTTAATATCCATTTGATGTATTTCTAAATCATGTATGGATGCAATTGCAATGAGCATTCTAACTAACTTTATCCTCATTACAGGTGAATATGTATCGAAATAGTCCAGGTCTTCTTTTTGTCTAAATCCTTGGACTACCAGATGAGCTTTGTACTTGTCTGTTGAACCATCAGGTTTCAATTTCTTTTTAGATATCCATTTATTACCTAAGGTCTTACATCCTTAAGGTAAATCAACTAATTCCCACGTATTATTGGACATAATGGCTTTGATCTATTTGTTAATTGCCTCTTTCCAGTAAGGGGCATCACTGGAAGACATAACTTGTTTGCATGTCAATGGATCATCTTCTAACATAAATGTATAAAAGTCTAGTCCAAAGGTTTTTGAAGTCCTTGACTTTTTACTTTTTCTTTGTTCCTCCACTTATTGTTCAGCACTACTTTGCTGAGTGTTATTTTGTTTAGCATTCTTAAGAGAATTATGAAGTTCTTCTCTTAGTCTCTTAGGTGTATGATTTTTTGTATCATGTTTCAAGGGAAATAAATGTTCGAAAAATCTAGTATTTCTTGACTCAATGATGCTATTTTCATGAATATCATCAATTTCAGATTTGTGTACCAAAAATCGATATGCGGCACTGTTAATCCCTAAAAATCCATACGCACATTGGGTAATGGGTACAAGGCGGATATCACTTGGGTCGTCCGTGCACGATGCAACCGCACAAAGAAAGACCCAAATATCAGACCTAGGGCAGGTCAAGTCAACCGATGCGACCTAAGATAATGGCATAACATATTATGAGAAGTGCGACCCGATAAAGATATAGGTCGCATATCCTGAGAACCGCTCAAACACCGAAATAAAGCAAGTCGCCCATTCAACATAAACGGGAGCGACCTCATAACATAGCCGTAAAGCCAAACAACGCCATACAAAGGCAGCAAGAAGACGAGCGCCCTTGGACCGAGAAGGACGGTCATGCAAGGAACAAAGGAGAATCAACTCTAGACCCGCATCCCGCTCTTACAAAATCTCCCAAAAGCACTCGTAGGACGCTCGCTTACATGGACCTGCTCAGTTATTCAAGAAACTCATTCCAACGAGCCGTCTGCACATGATAACTGGATACAGCTACGGACAGCTGGCTACAGTTAGCCAGTGGCATGGTTGTAATTAACAGAATGAACGATCCACAGCCTAGATAAACGAACTCCAGATCATTTGCCAAAGGAAGTACACCTATAAATACACCATGGCTATTAACATAAAAGGGGACTTTTCGGAAAAGACCACGAAGTGCTGCTGAATTTCATCCTCAACCACAGATTCGGCCATGGCGTCAAGGGAAATTTTACGATAAAGGAAAACGAAGATATACTTCTTCTTAATCATTCATCCATCCTTCTTCTCCTCAAATTCTACTACTCTCTTGTATAATTCCTAGATTGAAATATATAAACGAGGGTATAGTGAGTGGATATAGAAATGTATGAAAAGAGAGGGTGGATGTACTTTGTAATTCTCATTATAAGACAGGAAATCACCTTCATAGTGGACGTAGGCCTCGTTAACGGCTGAACCACTCTAAATCTTGTCTCTATTTTACTTTGTCCGCATTTTTTACTTTTTACTGCTGACTAAACACGGTTCCATTCATTCCTTACTAAATTGGTGAAGTACAGTTTAGTACCTTGGATATTTAGACCATCTTTGGTGTAAACATTTTTGTGCCTACCGTGGGGCCGTGTTCATAAATTCCTTTTGTAGTTCAGTAGTAAAAACATCCCAAAATTGTTCTCTCCTTTGGGAATCATGGTTGGATCGAAGAAAAGCGGTAAATCTACTAAAGTTGTTGCAATCAATGAGGATGATAGTGCTGACGAAGCTACACCTCAAATCTTGAATCAAGGGGCCGGGGAAACCCCTGGGCCATCTGTGACGCGAGATGAATTGAATGTGGTCGTAACAGGCTTGAACGAGAAAATGGATAATACAGCGAAGATGATAATGGAAAGGTTTGATGTCCTGACCTATGGTTAAGCCAATTTATTACCACCAAGTACTGTGGCTAATGCTGATGGAAAAGAGGACTCATCAGCCTCAGACTTTAGATGACCTCATATCCCAGTGAGAGACAGGGGTAAGGCCGGTGTTGAGGATCCTAAGGTCAGATCACCACAGCACAAAGAAGAACGAGCGGCGAGTCATACCAACATAACCTTCCTCAAGAAGGATGCAAGGCGCCGAAGCTTAAACCATGGCCGCGCTGATAAGAACATCAACATCGATCCTGACGAACAAGCAGGCGACGAAAGGCACATCACAGACCTAATCCAGCGAGTAATGAAGCAGAAGGCGACTCGAGAGGATGAGGAGAAAGAATGTGAGTTTTCTACTAGCAAAAATCCATTCACAGAGGAGATCCGTCAAGCGAAGTTCCCGAAGAAATTTATACCACCAGCAATGCGCCTTATAGCTGAGTTGGAGATCCAACCATTTTCTTGTTTAAGTACGACCAGCACATGAATGGAGCTAGGGCGACCAACGAAATCAAGTGCCTATACTTTCCCGTGTGCCTAGAAGGCATGGCCTCGCTATGGTTCACCAGACTCCCACCTAGGTGTATCGATCAGTTTGCTGATCTAGCGAGTATGTTTCAGGATCAATTCCGACTACAGACCACCAAGGTAAGGGATGTGATATCACTCAGCAAAATGGAACGGAAGCATGGAGAAACCATCAGAGCTTTCCATACACGCTTCAATGTTGCGGCAGCGGAGGTCATAGAACCAGATGCTTGGTATTTGCTGGCAGCCCTGAAAGGGGACAACGATAAGAAGTCAGAATTTGGAAAGTGGGTTAAGATGAAGAAACCAAAGACTTTAATTAAGTTCTACAAGAAAGCCGAGGATTACAGGAGTGTGGAAGATGAAGCTCCAGGTGTCCAGAAGACTTTAGAAAATAACGTAGCCAGAGAAGGAAAGAGCGATGAGCCCAGGTTAAGTAGAAGAGCGATGCAGGACAAAAGAGGGGAAACAATGAGAGGGATAGCAAAGCTTATAAGAAGACTCGGATGTACAAACCATCTGAGCTAACCCTCCTGAATGAAACCCCAGAAAGGATTTACCAAGCCACGAAGGAATCGGGCCTTTTC
Organism: Allium sativum; assembly: GCA_030737875.1. Taxonomy (NCBI): domain Eukaryota; kingdom Viridiplantae; phylum Streptophyta; class Magnoliopsida; order Asparagales; family Amaryllidaceae; genus Allium; species Allium sativum. The sequence goes on from CM060926.1 coordinate 352,624,876, forward strand.
CCTCGGATGAAGCCGCAAAAGGTAACTGAACAGCAGGAAAACTCCGGGAAATTCTGCTGTTTCCATAGCCAACCAATGCACAGCACTAACGAATGCCGGCACCTGAAGAGTTTGATTGAGGAGCTCATCAGGAAGAACCGATTCCAGTAGTATGTAAAAAATCCCCAAAACACTCCAGCCGCGCAGGGGCATAACAATGCGGCTAACCAGCCTAACTCGAGTGAAGAGGACCAAATGCCAATCGACCCGAGACCAGTAATCAATATGATATTTGGGGGTCCCTACCCGGCCGGGAATAGTTGGGCAGATCTGGAAAGATACGCTAGCGAATTGAAGGATGTCACGAAAGAGGAAGGGTGCATGATCTTAAACAACGAGCTTCTGACGAAAATTCACAAAACTTCGACCGAGGATGTGATATTCAAAGATAAGGATGCAGAAGGCTTAGTTATGCCAACTATTGATGCCATGGTGATCACAATTGGTCTCGGGCCTGCGGTGGTAAAAAGGGTCCTAGTTGACACTGAGGCATCAGTCAATGTGATCTTTATAAACACTTTCCAAAAGATGAATCTCTCCATGGCAAAGGTGTGCGCGTACCCACATAAGATCCACAGTTTTACAAGTCAACCTACGCAACCCATCGGTACGATAGATTTTCCTGTCGAATTGGCAGATGGGGAGCACCAAGTTTCCATGGTACAGACCTTTGTCATAATAGACGAGTTCTCATCTTACAATGCATTCCTTGGGAGGCCGACTCTTTCGGGTTTCAAGATTGCTTTAGCTCCTCGGTGTTTGACCATGAAGTTTCCAACCGAAAGGGGAATCAGTGTAATCAAGGGCGATCAAATTGCCGCAAGGGACTGCTATGTGACAGAACTGAAAGAGGCCAAGAAAAAAGAATCTGGAAAGGATGCAGAGGTTCTTCCTCGCATCCAAAACTCCCCCTCATAGCAACTAAAGAAAGGTCCGTGCACTGGTGAGCATAGCGGAATGCAAAAAGAGATCGATCCTAAGAAGCCAGTGTAGAGGACAAAAGGGAGGCCTTGGCTAAAGACACAATTCCTATAGCTGTAAATCCAAAGGACCCAAACCGTGTGTTGAATATAGGATCTCGGCTGAGCCCTGAATTGAAAAATCAATTGATTACCTTTTTGAGAGCTAACTTAGATGTGTTCGCATGGAACCATTCCGACATGTGCGAAATATCTCTGGATTTTGCAGTCCATAAGCTAAACATTGACCTGCACATTCCGGCTGTCAAACAAAGGAGTGCCCAGGGGCCGGAGAGATCGCGCTCCTTAAAAGAAGAAATCGATAGACTAATGGAAAATGGTTTTATTAGAAAATCTACATACCTGAAATGGGTATCCAACCCGGTGCTCGTAAAGAAATCAAACGACAAATGGCGGGTCTGTGTGGATTATTCAAACCTAAATAAAGATTGTTCGAAAGATAGTTTCCCTCTCCCCAGAATCGACCAACTGGTGGATTCCACGGCCGGCCATGATTGCTATCTTTCATGGATGCATATTCTGGTTACAATCAAATTATGATGTATGGTCCAGATCAGGAAAACACCAGCTTTATTACTGATCTCGGCCTATATTGCTATAAGGTAATGCCATTTGGTCTAAAAATGCAGGAGTGACTTACCAACGACTAGTAAACGCTATGTTCAAGAAACAAATCGGTAGGACGATGGAAGTCTATGTCGATGACATGTTGGTTAAGTCAAAGAAAGCAATAGACCATTTGGAGGACCTAGCCCGATTGTTCGACATCTTATGACAATATGGCATGAAGTTGAACCCTTTGAAATGTAGTTTTAGTGTTGGCTCAGGCAAATTCCTTAGGTACATGGTCAACGCTAGAGGTATAGAAGCTAATCCAACCAAAATATCAGCTCTGGAAGAAATGCGTGCCCCAGGAACCAAGAAGGAGCTTCAGTGTTTAAATGGTAAGATCGTGGCTTTGAATCGCTTCATATCCAGGGCAACGGACAGATGTCTTTCATTCTTCGATGCCCTCAGAAAAGGAAGAAAGGAGATACAGCGGACCCCTGAGTGCCAGAGAGCCTTCGAAGAACTGATCCAACATCTGGCAAATCCACCTATGTTGTCAAAGCCTAGTGACTGGGGAAGACTTGTTTCTATACCTGGCGGTCTCTACCCATTCTCTAAGCGCAACACTACAAAAACCGGTCTATTACATCAGTAAGAGGTTACCCTGAGCGGAACTTAATTATCCAAGACTTGAAAAGCTTGCTTATTGTTTGCTCGTTGCATCAAAGAAGCTTTGTCCCTACTTCCAAGCTTATCCCATCAAGGTGCTCACAGACCAACCTCTGAGGCAAGTCCTAGCCCAACCAGAAACCTCCGGAAGGTTATTAAAATGGAATATAGAGCTTAGCCAGTACGACATTATGTACCACCCCCGGAAAGCGATCAACGGACAAGCGCTTGATGATTTCATTGCAGATTTACCGACCGAGGAAAAGTAAAGGAGCAAGATGATATCGAAACTAATATCCAGTGGAAGCTATTTGTAGATTGGGCATTGAACAACCGTTGTTCGGGGGCAGGGGTAGTTCCCGAAACCCCTGAGGGATGATCCTTATGCTATGCAATAAGGTTAGAATTCACTGCAAACAACAACGAGGCCGAGTGCGAGGCCCTTATCATGGGAATAAAACTAGCGAAAGAGTTGCAAATAAAAACTATACATATCTTCAGCGACTCCCAGCTCGTAGTATGTCAGATTCTGAGGGAATTCCAAGCAAAAATGGGTAACTTGCTAGATTATCTTGCAAAAGCCTTGGAATTGTTGGAAGCTTTCGAGCATTACACCATGTCTCATATTCTCAGGGAAGAAAATACTAAGGCTGATTCATTAGCCAAATACGTAAGCACACGAGATGCACAACTAATGGGTTAGTCCCAGTGGAAGTCCTTTCCAATCCAACTAAAAAGCAGATCGAAATGGATTGGATCATGGAAACAACTGATGAATCAAATTCATGGATGTCACCAATTTAAGAATACCTCGCAACTGGGGCACTCCAGACTGAAACCAAACATCGAAGAAAGATCTTACGAAAAGCTCCTTTATACCTTATTCAATATGGACGACTATATAGATGGGGATTTTCTACACCTTTACTTCGCTGTGTTACAGAGAAGGAGTCTAAGGCAATTATGGCGGAACTGCACGAAGGGGAGTGCGAAGGTCATACCGGAGGACAAACTTTGGCCAAGAAGATCCTATGATATGGTTACTTCTGGCCAAATATCAATAAAGATTCCACGTCCTATACTAAAAAATGTGACAGGTGCCAAAGATTTGCAAAAATCCCAAGGATGCCATCCACAATCATAACCCCCATGGCCAGCCCATGGTCGTTTGCTATCTGGGGCATCGACCCCAAAGGAGCCCTTTCCACTGCAAAATCCGGTTTCAAATATGCAATTGTTGTCGTGGACAACTTTACGAAATAGGTTGAAGCAGAACCATTGGCCACTATAACTTCAAAGAAGGTTATTAACTTTGTCTTAAAAAATATCATATGCAGGTTCGGGGTACCACAAAAAATAATCACGGACAATGGAACCTTGTTTGAAAATGAAGAATTCCAAAGCTTTTGCGCCAAGTATAAAATCCGAAAAAGCTTTTTATCGGTCGCTCATCCACAAGCGAACGGGCAGGTGGAGGTAGTAAATAAAATCATCAACACTACCATCAAGAAGCGACTAGAAAAGGCTAAGGGTGGATGGGTAGATGAACTCCCGTTGGCATTATAGGCGTATCGCACTACGAGCAAAACTGCAACAGGGCATACTCCCTTTTCTTTATCCTATGGCTCTGAAGCTATGATACAGTGGAGTTGGAAGTCCTTACCCATCAAAGAATATATTTTGACCCAAAAAGAGAACAAGAAGCTACGGCTCGAAGCCCTCGACTAACTTGGGGAAAGAAGAAAAGAAGCGGAACTCAGAGTAGCCGTGCACCAAAGGAGAGTGGCCAGGCACTTCAATTCAAAAGTCAAGCATAGAACTTTTAAAATTGGAGACCTCGTTCTGAAAAAGATTATGACCAGTACTGGAGTCTTCGAGCCCAATTGGGAAGGACCTTATGTTATAAGTCAGAAACTCCTGGACGTAACCTTTAAATAGGACACCACAGATGGGAACCAGATTCCACGAGCATGAAATAGCGAGCATATCCGTCATTATTTCTTATAGCATGTTATTCAAATACATAGAAAATGCTGTAAAGATTTATGAAATTTTCGCATTTTTAATGACGTACATGAAGTGACTGAATATGGAGTCCTAATTACATGTACAAGACACTCATTCACAATCCTCTACTAAAAGTTGACTTCCTTGTGTAGGCAAACGAGCGATCAGGGAGCACCAACTCGAGGAATTCTAACTTCCATCAGGAAACACTGGACCTCTCAATACAGGACCAACAAAAGCTTGGTGCCAGATTAAAAGAGTCAATGCTGGAGTAAAAGCAACTCAAAAGTCCCATGGATAAAATTGCTAAGCCCACCGAAGAAGCACCTTCTTAGGTAACCTTCCTAGGTGCTGGACACGGGTTTTCCAATTTGAGAAAAAGAGACTCAATGAGGCGAACTAACATCTGTGTCCTAGGTCAAAGCACAAAGTTGGAAAAATCGGCATGTCTCGAAACGGAAAATGGCCAATTTCAAGGGGCACCTACCATGGTAGGTAAAAGACACGAATTTTTCCCTACTGAGTTAAAAGCTCGATGAGATGAATTAGTGTCCGTTCCTCGGATGAAGCATAAAATGGGGAAGGATTAAACATGCTGGAAAGACCAGTGCAAAAATAGAAACCGGACTGAAAGGAGGCGGCCATTCTTGTTCTTTGTTGTTAACCAAGTCAAACAAAGCCAAGGATGGATTACGGCAGCAGAAATCCTAGCCGAAGGGGGTATCAGAAATCCTAGCTGTATAGGGGTGTCCGTTCTTGTTCTTTATTGTTAACCAAGTCAAATGAAGCCAAGATCGGATTCTACATTGGAGCCCAAGTCCTCCCACGGGGGCATGCATAAAAATGCATCACGAAAATACCATAAACAAATGAAGCAGGACATTTAATAAAAATATAAATGGCTAACTTGCCAAAGTTAAAACAACTAAAGACTTACCAATCAAGCAAATACTGAAAGCTGGATAATCCTAGCCTAATAAGAACAATACGATACTAACCATAATACGATATTAACGTACGAACGAACGCCTCGTGATACGATATTAACGTACGAACGAATGCCTCGTGATACGACGCTAACGCACGGTCGCAGCGTGAAATTTTAAGAAAAATGTGTGTGTATTATCAAAACAGGGCAAAGAGACATGGCATAGCACAGATATGGAAAGCATCGCAAAGCCAGCCAAGTAACCATTCATCAGGAGCACAGAAAGTGTCACAGGTCAAACACAAAGTCAAAAACAGCAACCAACATGATGTCAAAGGCGAGGACCGGCACTCGCTTACACAACCAGTCTTAAAATTCAAAAAGCAAAACAACTAAGAGAAAGGAGGTTACAGATCTTTATCCTTCCTCGGCCTACTTACTTTCCTCTTCGCCGGAGCAGAACAAGATGAAGGCCCTTCAGCATGTGCGGAAATCACCGACTCAACATCCCTAGGGGCGAAGGAAGCGTCTATGCTATCCTTGGACCTAAAGTCCTGGATTAACTTCGTCTTATCGTTTTCCAAAACAGAATTACGCTCAAGGTTGTCCTTGTGAAGTTTCTGGAGGTTAGAGGCTAACTTATGTCAGCCAATCATCCTCTTCGCAGAATGATTCTTTAGCAAATCCATCTATTTTCCAAATTGGTGCACAACAGTCTCGAGGCCAGCCAACATTTGACCTTTCGCTGCAGTCATATCGTAAGTGAAATTCAGAGAGTCAGCCGAAGATACATCCACATTTGAAGGGACCCCCCTGTAACCTCCATCCTCGAAACCGCTTGGCAAACCTGGGGCTGCAAGGCCCAGGAGCATGACGAGGCCTATTGATGATAGCTTGAAGTTCCGTATAAAAAGGGCCGAAAGGAGAATTTACAGATGGTTGACCAACCGACTGAATCTCATCTCTTGAAATGCTCGAATCGACAAAAGTCCCCTTTTAGCGTTATTTTGGAGATGAGACCATCCTGCAAACGGGCCAGGGAATAGCCGTAAGGCTCAAAGGAAGAATGAGCACGAGAAAGAATCAACAAACCTGAGTAGCAGTGGAAAGAGATACGAAGTTTTTCTTCCAAATTTAAGAGACCTTCCTTAAAGATAGATGGAAGCAAAATCGAATGAAAAATAAGAGAATGAAGGGGAGATTAAAAGGCACACCTCAAAGGTACTCTTCGCCACGTCAGCATAACACTTGAGTACAGAAACAGGTGTCCTATCAGAAAATCAGTTGGCGTATTCACTTCCCCATAATTTAGCTATTTACAATAAAGACAAAGCAGTCCAAATGTCTTGCCTAAAGGTAAAGACGCAATTCAGCTACAACAAAGTAATTTCAGTCCCTGCACGAACGACTCATAAACAGCTCAGGACAAACCCACCAACCAATGTGCGATCAAATATGTCGAAGCCGGTGATTCCATACAAAAAGAAATCACGGACTTCGACGGACAAGTGTTAATCCCTAAAAATCTATACGTACATTGGGTAAAGGGTAAAAGGCGCATATCACCTGGGTCGTCTGTGCACGATGCAACCGCACAGAGCAAGACCCAAATATTGAACCTAGGGCAGGTCAAATCAACCGATGCGACCTAAGATAACGGCATAACATATTATGAGAAGTGCGACCCGCTAAAGATAAAGGTCGCATATCCTGAGAACCGCTCAAACACTGAAATAAAGCAAGTCGCCCATTCAACATAAGCGGGAGCGACCTCATAACACAGCCGTAAAGCCAAACAGCGCCATACAAAGGCAGCAAGAAGACGACCGCCCTTGGACCGAGAAGGATGGTTTGCAAGGAACAAAGGAGAATCAAATCCAAACCCGCATCCGCTCTTACAAAATCTCCCAAAAGTGCTCGCAGGACGCTCGCTTACATGGACCCGCTCAGCTATTCAAGATACTTGTTCCAACAAACCATTCGCACATGATAATTGGATACAGCTACGGACAGCTGGCTACAGCTACCCAGTGGCATGGTTGTAATTAATGGAATGAACGATCCACGGTCTTGATAAATGGACTCCAGATCATTTGCAAATGGAAGTTCACCTGTATATACACTATGGCTACCAACATAAAGGGGGGCTTTTCGGAAAAGACCATGAAACCATGGCGTCAAGGGCAATTTTACGTTGAAGGAAAACGAAGACATCCATCTTAATCTTTCATCCATCATTCTTCTCCTCAAATTCTACTACTCTCTTGTATAATTCCTAGATTGAAATATATAAACGAGGGTATAGTGAGTGGATATAGAAATGTATGAAAAGAGAGGGTGGATGTACTTAGTAATTCTCATTATAAGACAGGAAATCACTGTCATAATGGACGTAGGCCTCGTTAACAGCTGAACCACTCTAAATCTCGTCTCTATTTTACTTTTCTCACATTTTTTACTTTTTATTGCTGATTAAACATGGTTCCATTCATTCCTTACCGAATTGGTGAAGTACAGTTTAGTACCTTGGGTGTTTAGACTATTTTTGGTGTAAACAGGCACTGTTTTGTGCATATCCAGTGAATACACAATCAATAGTTTTTGGTCTAATTTTGACCTTCTTTGGTTTTGGTACCACTACTTTGGCAAGACACCCCCACACTTCTAAGTATTTTTAGGATGGTGGTTTATTTTTCCAAAGTTCATGAGGAATTTTAGATATTTTCTTTCGGGGTATTTTATTTAAAATATGATTTACCGAAAGAATAGCTTCTCCCCAAAAATTATCTGGCAAGCCAAAGCTAATAGTAAGGAATTCGTCATTTTTTAAGAGTTCTATTTTTTCATTCGGCTATACCGTTGGATTAAGGTGAATACAGAGTTGTAGTTTGATGTATAATTCCATGCTCAGCACAGAATTCCTCAAATGGAAACTCGTATTCTCCTCCTCTATCACCTCTTAAATATTTGATTTTCTTGTTGAGTTGATTCTCAACTTCTTCCTTATACTATTTAAACATTTCGAATGCTTCGTCCTTACTTATAAGGAGATATACATGACAGTATTTGGTACAATCATTAATGAGTGTAATAAAGTACCTTTTTCCACCTCTAGTTTGATACATTTTCAAATCGCATACATCAGTATGTATTAAGTCTAGAGGTTCGGTATCTCATTCAACATGATGAAACGAGGTACTTGTCAATTTTGCTTCTTCACAAACTTGACATTTATAGTATCAATCCATATTGCATTTTGGTATAAATTCTAGATTAATCAATTTTCGCAATATATCAAAGTTTACATGCCTTAATCTAGAATGCCATATGTTAGAAGATTCAACAATATAAGCAGAAGATTCACTTTTATTCATATCAGTGCGTGGTACAATAGTGGTTACATTTGTTTTAAACAAAACATCACACGCATATCCTCATCCAACGTACACTCCATTCTTGGAAAGCACAAATTTACCAGCTTCAAAGGTCAATTTGAAGCCATGTTTGCTCAGTAGCAATCCTGAAATCAGGTTCTGGCGAATTTTTGGAACTTGGAGAACATCATTTAAGTCAGTTCCTTTCCAGAAGTTAGTTTCAACACAACTTTTCCTTTGCCTTTGACCTTTAAAGTAGAAGAATTGCCCATAAAAAGTTGTTCAGCATCAGTTGCAGTTTTATAGGTTGTAAACATCCACTTGTTAGCACATATGTGTCGAACAACAATCCATTCCTTTGAGTTACCAATAAGATTGCATTTTGATATTGCTGCACATAAATCAATATCAGAAATGCTTTTCAAAACATCAGCCGTATTTTCTTCTAACTTCTTCTTTTTAGGTGCACGACATTCAGCTGCTTTATGCCCCTTCCTTCCACCGTTGTGGTAAGAACCTAGAAATTTCTTTGACTTCTTAGGAGCATTCTCCTTTTTTCTTTTGTTAGTCTTGTCTGACTCAATTGGTAGCATTATTCTGAGAAATCTTTTTCTTAGAATTTCTGTTATCTTCCTCAATGCGTAGCCGAACTATGAGATCTTCCATTGTCATTTCCTTATGCCTATGCTTAAGATAATTTTTGAAGTCCTTCCAAGAAGGAGGCAATTTCTCAATAGTTGCGGCAACTTGAAAAGCCTCAATAATAGTCATCTTTTCATCTTTTAGTTGACGGATGATAAGTTGCAGTTCTTGAGCTTGACTTATCACCGTCTTTGAGTCAACCATTTTGAAGTCAAGAAATTTTCCAATAATGAATTTCTTTATGCCTGCATCTTCAGTTTTGTACTTCTTTCCTAGAGCCAACCAGAGATGCTTGGATGTTGCAATAATAAATAGACATTTTAGAGGCTATCATCCAGATCATTTAGAATATAGTTTTTACATATGAAATCTGAGTTTGTCCAGATAGTCAAAGCCTCTACTTTGGTAGCATCAGGTTCAAGTTCGTCTACCAAAGGAGCCTCTTCAGTCGGAAACTTGGCAAGGCTCAATGTTTTTAAATAAAACAACATTTTCTGTTGCCAACGATTGAACTTCTGTTAAATTTCTCTGGCCTTTCTCGATAGGACAGAGTCATTGTCGGAAGCACAGGCACTGGCGGAGCGTTGTTTACCGTCTGAATCGGTGCAGAATCACTGTTGTTGTTTGCGTCATTTGCAAAAAATATTGTTTCAATATTGTTAGAATTTTTGTAAATACACAATGGTATTACAAACAAACAACAGCAACAATCAGTATTATACAATTATGCCACAATTGTCGCATCAAATTGTATTTACAATAATCACAGAAAGTGCAATCGATTGTGCAATAGATTACAGATATACAGAAAGTATTCTTTTTTCAGTAATGTCCCAAGTCTAGAAATATTCTGTTTCCTTGAAACAATATTGTCGTCGAATGCATTGGTTGATGTAGTTGCAATTTGTTTCGCAGGATAAAATGGACCAACTCCGTAGCATAGTGCTAGAAAATGGAGTTCTGACGAATTGAAGTAGATTGTGGCAATTGAATAAATGTAGCCGTCTGAGTATATGAAACTCAATATAATGGGATGATCCATATAAGTCAACATATTAGGCTATATAAAATTTGTGGAATTTGTATTGAACATTGGCATCAATGGGCTTCCTCATTGTTTTTATATAAATTACCGGGCCTTAAGTTGTTTTGGCCTACGTGTTGTATGTATCTTGAAATGGAAATTATTACTTGAAATTTAATATTAAATTTGTGAACATAATTTCTAATATGCTGCATACAAGCTTTAAGTTAACTGTAACACCCCACCTCCGCCAGGGTCACTCGCAAAGGAATGCACTAGCTTTGGAGGGGCATTATTGGTAAACATGCATAATGATATAGCAAGGCAGGACATGACATATATATATATATATATGTAAATAAACAGAGTAAGTAAATAAACAGCGGAAGATTTTTAAACCATTTCAAAAACAAGTCTGGTACATCAAAATGTCAATTTCCCAAATAAACAAGTCTAGTACATGAAGTAACATCATCTGAAACTGAAAAAGGAAAAACATAAAAGTAGCTATCCCCAAAGTGGAAGAAACCATAGCAAGCCCAAGTCCAAAGCATACATGAGCTATCCAAGAAAGCAGCTAAGATCCAAGCTAGGCTCCTGTATTCCCTCCCTGAGAACCTGGGGGGGGGGGAACGGAAGAAAAGAGGCGAAACAAAACGGGTCAGTCAAAAAGACTGAGTAAGCCCTGCTACGATCAGTCTATAAACTAGTAAAGTTAACATCATGATGGAAACTGAGATGGTCATAGATAACAACATACTGGCATGATAAAGTAACTACAAGACAGATAGAGGTGTCATCACATGAACAAGGTTAAGTTTTTGCACCACGGTGTACTAGCAAACCAACACAACAGGTATTGATCCCTTAGCCCAACTTTGGCCCAATGACATGAAGTGACCTTAATATAAGGTCCAGCCTACGGTCTAGTCGATCGGCTCCCTATAAACCTAACACGTCAAGTGTTGGTGTCCATATGGCCCACATATGGTTGTAGTTAGACTGTGCTGGGTCCCCCTTTGGGTGTATCAAGCCCTCGGATGTCAACCCCAGACACTTAAGCAATAATGCACAGCCCTAATCTACTGGTACCCGTGCCTCGAGTTTGTCCAACATCGGACTATGTGCACGTCCGTAGCCCGCCGGACCCGCACCGCTGTACCACTCGGCCATCGCCCTTTGGTCGTTTACATCCGTCAGTAATCGTGCCCCGCCCTAGCCTAGTCTCTAGGGTTGTGATGATACCAAACTGGGATTACTGCCGGAACAGACCCGCCGCTAGGGTTTCCTAAGAGGGTTAAGTGTGATTTAACCCTTCACTAATCCTGGATTAAACTGGTTAAGTGTGGCTTAACCCCATTCTAATCCCTTGAACTCCCAAATGGATTAAACTAGTTAAGTGTAACCAACGGTTCACAACTTAACCGCATTCTAATCCCTCGAATCCCCAAATTGGTTAAGTATTAGTGGACCCTGACTTAACCCTAATCATGAGGCATTAATTAATTTAATGCACCTTAACCTCTCACATTAGACCTTGTTGTGGTTACTAGTTAGGCCGGGCGGGTCCGGGTAGGTTTACACCACAACTTAGTCTAACCTCGGGTTTTGGCACCACATGACCAACTTCTCACATTGGGTCCTATTGTTTGTAGCCACTAGTTAAGCCGGTCGGTTCCGGGTAGAATTACGCTACAAACTCAACCCAACCTCGAGTTGGCCACTCTTTATGTTTTCTAAGTGTCATGTCCACTTCATTTCAAATCACAAGTCAAACGATTACTTGGGTAGACCTAACTTAATAGGTAAATTCCCAAGGGGTAGACCTAACTTAATAGGTAAATTCCCAATCTTATATTTTCGTGTATTTTAAGTTTACCCAAAACCCCCAACGTCATTCTATCGCTTACATATTCGTAGTAACGCATAAAGGATAGGAAGAGGGAACTTGGCACAACATACATGATAAACTTGCACAACAATCATGCATAACATGTTAGACTTGCACAACTTAGCATAGTGAACTTGCATATTACCCTAAACATGCATAACTTGTCGAACATGCACAACTTGTCATTTTAAACTTGCATAAACATGCACAACTTGTCAAAACATGCACAACTTGTCAAAACATGCACAACTTGTCAAAACATGCACAACTTGTCAAAACATGCACAACTTGTCATTTTAAACTTGCATAAACATGCACAACTTGTCAAAACATGCACAACTTGTCATTTTAAACTTGCATAACTTACTAAACATACAAACCATGGCTTAGCAAACTTGCATAAACATGCATAACTAAATAAACATATAAATCATGGCTTAACAAACTTGCCTAAACATGCATAACTAAATAAACATACAAATCATGGCTTAGCAAACTTGCATGAACATGCATAACTTATTAATCTTGCAAATCATGGCTTAATATACATGCATAACTCAATAGATTTGCAAATCATGGCTTAGTACCCTTGCATAACATGCACAACTCAATAAACATACATAAACCCCAATTTTCATCACACATTAACTTTAGAGTTTCCAAAATGAAGGTAAGAGGGCTTACAATGCTTATGCGGACTCAAATGAGTATAACAAATGCAAGAAACCCCTTATGCAACAAATTAAAACCCCCAAATGCAAGCAAACTTGATCAAGACTCCTCCTTTATGATGCCAATTGAAAAACAAGCCTTTAATGCAAACTAAGGAGGATCATACAAGCCTAAATACCCTTGTATGCATGGAAATCTCTTAGGGATTTGTTTAGGAATTGTATGAAGAGGGTGGAGGCCATGAGAGTTTGGATTTTGGCATAGTTTTGTTGCTAGAATGATTAATGAGGCTTTAGGGTAGGATTAGGAGCTTATTTATAGAAGATTAGGGTGATTTAGACCATAGGATTAACCCTAGGACAGTTTTGGCCCGTCAGATCTCGGAACTCTCTAGAACCAAGCCCCAAGACCCAACCCAAATCAGAAATGGTGCACCAGGCTAAACAGCCCGGGCACCCCCTGTCGACAGGGCTGTCGACAGGGCAGTCGACATGCTAAGACCCCTGTCGACAGGCCTGTCGACATGGGGTCCTGGGCGGGAATTTTTCCCGACTGCCCAGTTTTCCCTAACCCTAGTTTCTTAATTTAAAATTTAAATCTGTTTTTACTTAGGAATTTTCTGCAAACTTCAATGGGCCTTAACTGGGTCATACGGACTCCGATTTTCGAAAACTCAGACTCTATTTCGCGTATTTTTCCGAGACGAACGCAATGGCATAGCCCGTTTCCCTTGATTCCCACTTTATAATTTAATTCTGCCTCGATTAATGTTATAACAGGTTTATTACAAATACGGGTTGTTACATTCTCCCCTCCTTAAAGGATTTCGTCCCCGAAATCTTCAAGTTAGGAAGAACGTATCCTACCATCCAATCATCCATCTACTCAAAGCATCATCCACGAGCAATCACTGTCCTTAAAAGATTCTAAATACTGTATGAACATATGCAAAAGTGTGTGTATATGTACTTATCTAATGCAAAGATCAGGCGGTTACTGATACAGTAAACCTCCTTAATGCATATGTATGTCCTAATGCAAAGATCAGGCGGTTACTGATACAGTAAACCTCCTTAATGCATATGTATGTTAGTGAAATGAATCCATATGTATGCAAATTCCTAACATAATTCATAGTATCTATATGAGTGCACATAACATTAATCCATATGCAACATCCATGTGGTAGCACAACAAGTTTCAACCATGAATAAGTGTAAGCACTCATGCATATGCAATATGAGGAGTGTGCGAGCCGATCTAGTGCCTAATTGTGTATAATGCATCCACGAGCGACCACTTGCAAACACTTGCAACCACTTGCAACCATCAAACATAACATGTTTCAAATACATGTTTCATCCAAAGGGTTTCTACCTAAGGTTCTCGTGATAAGATAGACACGATAAACTAGATAAACTCCTTTTTGGATTACAAGAAATCCATTCAAACTTTGACGTATAGTACTAACCGATGAGTCTTAACCCCCTTATGGAGTTTACAACAGAAATAAGATCGAGAATGGGACCGAGAGGATATATACAAAAGATAACTTGCAAGCAAGCTTCCCAGGAAAACAAGGATCAAGGATGCACTCTTAAAAAGAGATATGATGCGCGTATCTAGTCTGCACTCTTCTTAGTCACATTTCCTTGAGCTTAACTCCATTGTGCTTTGACCGTCTTTTACTTCATGGTTTCTTGGCTTCCTAACTCTTATTTACCAAATTCGAGTTGGAACTCATTTCATTATCGCCTCTCGTCTTTCTTTTCCACTTATTCTTCCTTCGGTATACTTGGCTACAACATAACTGTAACCTCATGATTTCATGTAAGCTCTCCAAAATTCATTAATGAATCCTGGATCTCGTCCACTTACTATAAAGTATTCCTCGCGGCAGAACTTTTCTTGGGAGTACCCATCCATGTTGCTAATTGCCCTTATAAACGTGATTTTCTATAACTCATGCTTAATCGAAATGAACCATCCGCCTATGAGTGATAGGCCATACCTAGATTCAGTTGCCTACCCATGGCTTCCTGTAGGCTATTTCAAGACTAGCCAACTTCTTGCGGGTAAACCGTTGCTAACCATGATGCAGTCCTCTCGCTCTTTACCGGACTGAAATGAGCACTCTTCGTGAGTCTACCCATTATGACCCACCTACCCATATTCCTTTACTTTGATCTAGGTAATCTATCCACATAATCTATCGAGATGTTTTCACACTTTCCCTTGCGGAACTTCCAATGGAGGTAATGGCTCGCCGGGCTTCTATAACTTGGCCTTAACCTGGTGGCACAACATGCACCCTGAGACCAACTCGGCCACCTCCTCGAGTGATGCGCATCTTCAAGAACCTTCTTTACCAAGTCTTCCACTCGAGGAACACATACTCTCTCATCGCGCCTTAGTCTTCCTTTGTCATCCATGATATATCTAGCGAGGTGACTTAACATCTCGCCTCGAATCAACTGGTCCACGTTCTTGACTAACGGCGGGTCTTCTCCCTGTGAAACCCCCTTCTTAATCCAGAAGAGTAAGTCTAAGCTCAGGGAAGGCTAACTAACTAGCCAAACGGAGAAAGCTTCCAATTGCCCTCCTCAGGGTTTTCCGGTCTTAGACCGCAACCACTTTAACG
This sequence comes from Allium sativum, assembly GCA_030737875.1. Classification (NCBI taxonomy): domain Eukaryota; kingdom Viridiplantae; phylum Streptophyta; class Magnoliopsida; order Asparagales; family Amaryllidaceae; genus Allium; species Allium sativum. Next base: position 352,640,292 of record CM060926.1, read on the forward strand.
GAATCTACCGCTAAGCCTTACTTAGGAACTATGTGCCCAAGAAATCCAACTTCTTTCCTCCAAAATGACATTTGGAGAACTTGACCTTCAACCGGTGGCTCTAAGCGTATCCATCTCCTCCTTGAGATGTATAGCATGTTCTTCCTCGTTCTTTTAAGGAGATCAAAATATCGTCTACGACGACCACGACAAACTTGTTCAAGGACTCCCTAAACACCCTACCCATCAAGTTCGCGTAATATGCGGGTGCTTTAGTCAAACCAAATAGCATGACTAGCCATTCCAAAAATCCATCTAGAGTCCTAAACTCAATCTTGTCAATTCCATCCTCAGCCCTCCTAAGCTGATGGAATCTGGTAGCTGGAAAGAAAACAGATGCTCCTACAAGCTGATCCAACAATTCATCAACCCTTGATAACGGTTGTCTATTCTTCTCACGATAATCAACCCATAAGCGGAACAAACTGTCCACATCAGTAATGAATACTACTGGAGTACCTTACTCGAAAATGTTTCGTCTCAGGAAGTTCTTCTCAAGCAACTCCTTGACTTGCTTTCTTAACTCTCATCTCGTGAGGTCACGTGCCTAACCGGCCATGAAACTGGCTTGGTATTACCAACCAGATAATGCGGAAATCTATCCCACGTCTAAGGGTAACCCCTTTACTTCACCCAAGATATCAGGATATTCTCGGACCTCCCTCACAGATTGCAAACTATCGATAGACGAGTTGAGGGATTCAAGATAACATAACCTGACGGGACCCATAGGGTTGCTAGAAATTTCTAGGGTATTACCGAGGCGAGTTATGAGCCTCACACCCCTATATACAAAAACCAAGAATGGCTCCAAAACAGGACAACCATTCCATGCCCAAAACCAACCCATATCCCCTGAAACCGAGAATAAAACATCCCACGAGAATTCTATACTCAGGATAGAAATTTTCAAATCCACTCAGACCACAGACAAACGGGCAGAACCCCCAATTGGATTTGAAACATATACGGGATCATCAACTAGGCTAGTACTTAGGTGTAAACTTTCAACTAGATCAGATGAAATAAAACTATGCGATGTGCCAGAATCAAACAAAGTACAAACAGGGAAAGTCAGAAAATGTAAACAAGACTTTCAACAGAAACACTACCTCTATCATAAGCTGGAAGAACGGTGCTGAGGGGATGAACTCGCCCTCCAGATAGTCCTGCACACTGAGTCTGACCTTGCCCTTGTTTCCTCGGGCAATCCTTGCTGAGATGTCCAAACTCACCACAATGAAAGCATTCGCCCCGCTTTCTCTTCTTCTTCCTACATTCCCTGGCTATATGTCCAACTTTACCACAGAAGTTACATTTCCTATTCCCTCTTGGCTTGCCCTTGCGGTTGTGGTTATTCTTGCCCCGTTTCCCGGAATTTACTCTCTTGCCTGGAGACTCACTCGCCTTGCCCTCTTTCTTGTCATTGTTATCTTCTTCTTGAAGTAGGGCCAAATTCACCAAACTATCGAAAGTCGCCCCCAAGGGTATGTGAGACATGGCCAAACCGTGCAATGGCTCGTTTAATCCTAGAGCAAAGTGTAGGGCCTTCTTCTGAGCTGTATTAACCAAGTCTATATCGACACGAGCCAGTTGATTAAACTTATCTATGTACTCCCTAATAGTCATGTCCCCTTGCTTCAGGAATAAGAATCTCAGTCCAAACCTTCCTCTAAAGTCATCCCAAGTCTCAATTGGCCTGGTCGCGGTGGTGACTACCCACCAACGTGCAGCTTCTTCTTTTAGCAACCATACTGCTAATAAAACCTTCCTGCGGTCACCTATATCAAAGGTGTCTAAAAGATCTTCGGTCTCTTTCAACCAATTCCCTGCTTCTACAAAAGTCTCTGTTCCATTAAAATTCTTGCCACCCATCCTCTTAAAGTTCTTGCAAGTTTCCGCGAAATCCGCTTGTGGAGGCTGAGGGGGAAGAGGGACATCAGCTACGGGAGGAGAAGGAGGAACAGCGGCCTCGACTGGGGAGACAACACTAGGGACACCCGGGACCGGTGCCGTGACTTCCAAGTACCGACGAAACCAATCGGGTATCGTTACTCCTTCGGGCAAGACGAGATTATCAGGCATGCTGGAAACGAAAAGAAAAGAGTTCAAACGAGGAGTCAAAGGATAGTGCTAATGGCTTTTGGGGAATAGCCTTTAAAAACAACTAGACTTTTCTTTGGAAAATACTTAATACTTGGTTTTGAAAATAGTTTTTCAAAAGTTTTTAAAACCCTTTTTATCCCTTCTCGTAAACCATATGCTCTGATACCAAATGTAACACCCCACCTCCGCCAGGGTCACTCGCAAAGGAATGCACTAGCTTTGGAGGGGCATTATTGGTAAACATGCATAATGATATAGCAAGGCAGGACATGACATATATATATATATGTAAATAAACAGAGTAAGTAAATAAACAGCGGAAGATTTTTAAACCATTTCAAAAACAAGTCTGGTACATCAAAATGTCAATTTCCCAAATAAACAAGTCTAGTACATGAAGTAACATCATCTGAAACTAAAAAAGGAAAAAACATAAAAGTAGCTATCCCCAAAGTGGAAGAAACCATAGCAAGCCCAAGTCCAAAGCATACATGAGCTATCCAAGAAAGCAGCTAAGATCCAAGCTAGGCTCCTGTATTCCCTCCCTGAGAACCTGGGGGGGGGGGGGAACGGAAGAAAAGAGGCGAAACAAAACGGGTCAGTCAAAAAGACTGAGTAAGCCCTGCTACGATCAGTCTATAAACTAGTAAAGTTAACATCATGATGGAAACTGAGATGGTCATAGATAACAACATACTGGCATGATAAAGTAACTACAAGACAGATAGAGGTGTCATCACATGAACAAGGTTAAGTTTTTGCACCACGGTGTACTAGCAAACCAACACAACAGGTATTGATCCCTTAGCCCAACTTTGGCCCAATGACATGAAGTGACCTTAATATAAGGTCCAGCCTACGGTCTAGTCGATCGGCTCCCTATAAACCTAACACGTCAAGTGTTGGTGTCCATATGGCCCACATATGGTTGTAGTTAGACTGTGCTGGGTCCCCCTTTGGGTGTATCAAGCCCTCGGATGTCAACCCCAGACACTTAAGCAATAATGCACAGCCCTAATCTACTGGTACCCGTGCCTCGAGTTTGTCCAACATCGGACTATGTGCACGTCCGTAGCCCGCCGGACCCGCACCGCTGTACCACTCGGCCATCGCCCTTTGGTCGTTTACATCCGTCAGTAATCGTGCCCCGCCCTAGCCTAGTCTCTAGGGTTGTGATGATACCAAACTGGGATTACTGCCGGAACAGACCCGCCGCTAGGGTTTCCTAAGAGGGTTAAGTGTGATTTAACCCTTCACTAATCCTGGATTAAACTGGTTAAGTGTGGCTTAACCCCATTCTAATCCCTTGAACTCCCAAATGGATTAAACTAGTTAAGTGTAACCAACGGTTCACAACTTAACCGCATTCTAATCCCTCGAATCCCCAAATTGGTTAAGTATTAGTGGACCCTGACTTAACCCTAATCATGAGGCATTAATTAATTTAATGCACCTTAACCTCTCACATTAGACCTTGTTGTGGTTACTAGTTAGGCCGGGCGGGTCCGGGTAGGTTTACACCACAACTTAGTCTAACCTCGGGTTTTGGCACCACATGACCAACTTCTCACATTGGGTCCTATTGTTTGTAGCCACTAGTTAAGCCGGTCGGTTCCGGGTAGAATTACGCTACAAACTCAACCCAACCTCGAGTTGGCCACTCTTTATGTTTTCTAAGTGTCATGTCCACTTCATTTCAAATCACAAGTCAAACGATTACTTGGGTAGACCTAACTTAATAGGTAAATTCCCAAGGGGTAGACCTAACTTAATAGGTAAATTCCCAATCTTATATTTTCGTGTATTTTAAGTTTACCCAAAACCCCCAACGTCATTCTATCGCTTACATATTCGTAGTAACGCATAAAGGATAGGAAGAGGGAACTTGGCACAACATACATGATAAACTTGCACAACAATCATGCATAACATGTTAGACTTGCACAACTTAGCATAGTGAACTTGCATATTACCCTAAACATGCATAACTTGTCGAACATGCACAACTTGTCATTTTAAACTTGCATAAACATGCACAACTTGTCAAAACATGCACAACTTGTCAAAACATGCACAACTTGTCATAACATGCACAACTTGTCAAAACATGCACAACTTGTCATTTTAAACTTGCATAAACATGCACAACTTGTCAAAACATGCACAACTTGTCATTTTAAACTTGCATAACTTACTAAACATACAAACCATGGCTTAGCAAACTTGCATAAACATGCATAACTAAATAAACATATAAATCATGGCTTAACAAACTTGCCTAAACATGCATAACTAAATAAACATACAAATCATGGCTTAGCAAACTTGCATGAACATGCATAACTTATTAATCTTGCAAATCATGGCTTAATATACATGCATAACTCAATAGATTTGCAAATCATGGCTTAGTACCCTTGCATAACATGCACAACTCAATAAACATACATAAACCCCAATTTTCATCACACATTAACTTTAGAGTTTCCAAAATGAAGGTAAGAGGGCTTACAATGCTTATGCGGACTCAAATGAGTATAACAAATGCAAGAAACCCCTTATGCAACAAATTAAAACCCCCAAATGCAAGCAAACTTGATCAAGACTCCTCCTTTATGATGCCAATTGAAAAACAAGCCTTTAATGCAAACTAAGGAGGATCATACAAGCCTAAATACCCTTGTATGCATGGAAATCTCTTAGGGATTTGTTTAGGAATTGTATGAAGAGAGTGGAGGCCATGAGAGTTTGGATTTTGGCATAGTTTTGTTGCTAGAATGATTAATGAGGCTTTAGGGTAGGATTAGGAGCTTATTTATAGAAGATTAGGGTGATTTAGACCATAGGATTAACCCTAGGACAGTTTTGGCCCGTCAGATCTCGGAACTCTCTAGAACCAAGCCCCAAGACCCAACCCAAATCAGAAATGGTGCACCAGGCTAAACAGCCCGGGCACCCCCGTCGACAGGGCTGTCGACAGGGCAGTCGACATGCTAAGACCCCTGTCGACAGGCCTGTCGACATGGGGTCCTGGGCGGGAATTTTTCCCGCCTGCCCAGTTTGCCCTAACCCTAGTTTCTTAATTTAAAATTTAAATCTGTTTTTACTTAGGAATTTTCTGCAAACTTCAATGGGCCTTAACTGGGTCATACGGACTCCGATTTTCGAAAACTCGGACTCTATTTCGCGTATTTTTCCGAGACGAACGCAATGGCATAGCCCGTTTCCCTTGATTCCCACTTTATAATTTAATTCTGCCTCGATTAATGTTATAACAGGTTTATTACAAATGCGGGTTGTTACATTAACCATTTGTTATTTATTTTGAAATGTTTGAATAAAATAAACTTGGTTTTATATATAACATCGAATTTAAATATAAATATGTATTTCACATATTTTATTTAAATCAAATTTATATTACGTATATAAATTACATATATTTTGATTAAATAACTCTAATATTGTTCGCCACGACGAATTATAAATTCCCTTTAAAACAAATTTTTTTATATTAATTCATGGTGATGTCTTCCAATAATACACTCATCAATGTCCAAAATCACTGGATGTAGGTAATGCTAAAGCATTGTGCATCCTTTTATTTTGGATATATGCGATGGAGTAAAAGTGATACTTGAACTGTATTATTGGGTCTGACTTAACTAAGCTGCATGGCTTAGAGACAACATGAATTATTCTATATTTTGAGCAAATGAATAATACTAAACAAAATGTTCATCATGCGATCCAAGAGTTATATATATGATATAATCGAAATAAGATGTCTACCTAAAAGGTCATGTTTTGGGGCGTAGCCAAAGCTTGGTCAAGGCATAACTAGATACGGATCTTCGAACACCATTATATATATATACTGATATATGTATATAAACAGAGGGATGTTAATTTGAGTGGGATCGTGATTTAGTTTAAAATTGTATAAATATAAATTTTGACTATCAAAATTTTGTATTTATATTAAATAAATGTTATAGAATCAGTTATTATTTATTATCTAATGTAGATATTAAATGATAAATAACTCTGATAATTTAAATTAATCCTTGAGAAGGATGAATTGAATTAAATCATATTTCTTAATTAACATTGAAATTTGAGGATTGTCCTCAAACAAATTAAATGTAATAGTTTTAAAAATAAGTTTAAAAAATAACAAAATAAAGAGAGGATTTAAAATTGAGTTAAAGTATGACTTCAACCGAATAAAATATAAAAGTTATAAAAACTACTTATATATCTTTAGTACTAGATACTAGACATGAATCACATAAATTGTATGTAAATTTACAGAAATTGCAAAAACAAGTAGAAATCTGACAAAAGGACAAGTGAACTTACGATTGAAAATGAAGCAAATGTTGCTGGATTATCCATAAGAAGTTGATTCTTGTTAAATATACTAGCTTAATTAAATAAATAAAATAATTATTATTATGAAATTCCATTTAAAATAAATGTTATTATTAATCTTGTTCAGACAAGTTTAAATTTCATTTGTAATAAAAGGAATAATTGTTATTCATTTTATTTAAATGAAATATTTATAGAATTTCACAAGTAGTTAATGAACTTTATAAATCGCTAAACCATAATGTACTTGACATAAATAATTAATGGATTAAATTTAGTGATTTAACTCCAACATACCATTAGCATGGCCAGTTATCCCATATAAACAAGAAAGTATATCAAAACTCCATAATGATGGAGTTTTGAGATCATTTAATTTTGAATTATATGAAGAATATAAATCTTGTTTATTAGGCAAAATAACTGAATCACCTTTCACTTGACACAATGAATGAGTGATAAGTATTGGGTTTCGTACATAATGATGTATATGGAGCAATGAATACATAAGCTAGAGGAAGGTTTTATTACTTCATTATATTTACTTATGATGCCAGTAGATATAGATATGTGTATCTTATGAAACACAAATCAATATTCTTTGAAAAGTTCAAAGAATTCAAAATGAAGTTCAAAGCCAATTTTAAAAGAAAATAAATTCTCTTCGAACAGATCAAGAGAATATTTGAGCCAATTATTTAATGACTATTCAGATGAGTTTGAAATTGTTTCACAACTCACTCTGTCTAGAACACCATATTGGATTAGTGTGTCTGAAAGGAGAAATCACACCTTATAAGATATAGTATGATTAATGATAAGTCATATAGATCTTCCAATTAATTAAATTTAGAACAATTGCATTTAATCCAACTAAAAAGATTTTAAAAACGCCATATAAGATATGGACTAGGAAATGTCCAAGTATGTCTAATGCAAAGATTTGGGAAACAAGGCGTTTATTAAATGTCCTTCCTCATATAAGATCAGATCCAAATCAGATAACTATTTTGTGTAATATCCACAAGAAACAAATGGATATTATTTCTCTGAGAATAATGTTTATTTCTCAAATTAGTATCCTTAATAAAGGTGGGTGTCAGTCTCTTAGATACCAAAGGAAATGAAATAGAATTCGAAATGTCTCAAGAACCACAAAATGCCATTGAAAATTGTATAGACAAGAAGTTGAGTGGGAGTGACACGATAATTCTGATGTTATTTGATAACACATTAATTATTGTAAATAATGTTAGTTTTAAAACAAAAAATAAATATTAATTCTATTAAAGAAAATGTTTGGATTATGAAGTTCATAATTGAACTTAATTCATTGTTGATCCAATGATTTACATTAACATAACAATGTGGCTATTGCTCAAGCTTAAGACCTTAAACTCACTATCGATCCCAACATATATAATTCTTATGTGAAGTTGTTCACAGAGCAAATAAATATCTTTGCAAAGTTGTAATTTTGTAGACCTACTGAATTAAACGTCGCAATAAAAGTTTAATAGTCACACTAGTTTCATGAGTATACGATACGTTAATGATTGACTCTAGTGCAAGTGGGAGATTGTTAGAGTTTGTGCCCTAGAGGCAATCCATTTGATGAGATTGATAACACTGTTGATGTTAATATTTTATTTGGAATAAAATAAAATATTCTATTACGTTATACTTAGTGCATATATATATATTAACATAATAGAAGTCCTTAGAATTATAATACGAAATTATATAGTTCAAATGAGTGACTTGGACTTGAGATTGTGTAATATATATTAAGTATTGTAACTCTTAAATGTCCCTAGTCAAGTTTTATTGTTTATATAGGACATCAATAAAGAATTGAGACTAGTATGTTGTTTGAATGATGATCACATATCACTAATCATTAATATACATATATTAATGTCAAAACATAAATATGTATTGGAGAATATCATATTGGGCTGACCCAACGTGAGAAAAACTACATTAAACATAATTAACAGTATCATAAGTTATTCTCATAGTGGGAGTGATGTAATGGTCCTCAGACCTGAAATCATTATAATTTTATTCGAGGATATTTGTGTTTTGATATCATCTAAAGTTATTCGTAACAGAGTAATGATAACGGTGTTTATTGGATACATCTCAAATCGAATGAAAATTATGAATGATCTGAACGGGATTTAACCCTACAATATATATATTTGTAGTGATATCCATGGGCCTCTTGATTGAGTGAAACTGTGAAATGCATGGTCGTGCTCAAATATTGATTTGTTTTAAAACAGTCTACTCATCGATCGAGAAAAACGGATTAAATTATAAAGAGGATGATACGATCCATGCCTTGAGTTTAATCCTAGATATATTGGTTAAAAGGATTATATTACATTGATACACTGGTCATGGAAAGGTTATATCAAATCGTCAATATTATTATATCTTGGGTACCAGCTATGTATTGCTATATGCCAATCACTATTTTTTGATTTTAAATACGATTAAAAATCATTTCCAACGTTATAATAACCTATAGGGTCACACAATATAGAACATAATAATGGAAAGAATATGTTTTGAATGAAGAAAATATCAATTAGTTGATATTTTATTTGAAGTTGAAAAGGTGTTCGATTGGTTCCTTTTTCCCGGTTAACATTTGTTATGACCAAAAACAAGCCAATCATTTTTTTCTTCTAAAACCCTAGAATACGTATGGCAGCTAGCACCGATTTCTCCATTACTCTCTTCTTCAATTTGATCGAAGATGAGGATGTTTCTATGGACACCTCTAGAGGGCCAGCGTCTTGTTGACTTGATTAATTCGAATTATAGCCATCTTCCTTTCTTGAATTCATGGATCTCGAGACCAAAGGTATGAAATTCCTTGAGTTCTAATATACCATTCGTGCAATAGTTCCTTAGTTTTAAACTATTGAAACAATATATTGATGCTAATTTGATCGTAATTTTCCTTCATGTTAATCCTAATTTGTTCTTATATAAGTATGACCAGCGCATGAATGGCGCACGGGTTACAGATGAGATCAAGTGCCTGTATTTTCCTATAGGGCTACACATAACCCATATCCAATTCGACCCAACCCACCAAACCGACCCAACCCAACCTATCCTACTTCGGGTCGGATATGGGTCACAATTTGTAACCCATACTATATATGGGTCGGGTTTAATTTTTTGTTCAACCCAACCTTATTTTAACCCAACCCCACCCTATATTAAAAAACTAATTTAATAGCGGCCCACTTAAAATTAGAATAGTATAGTCCTAGAATAATATTTATGTGTTCTATAGTAAATATACAAGTAACACATCTCATGTCAGTCCAAACTAGACAGAATTTAGCAAATATATTTTAAAGAGCATTTTAATGTATTTTAAAATGAAACACTTGTTCAAATATGTAGTAAATTAATTTTATATGATGTGCTTTAAAATGAAATTTTAATAAAAATATGTGTAATAATGAATCAATTATTTTAAATGCATTATGCTAGCTAAAATCAGATATATTATGCTGAATACTTTAATAATATTTTTTTTAAAAATAACTCCCTCATATTCTCATTTTTTAGAATATTCAAGCAGCCCAACCCAACCCTACTAAACCCAACCCAACCCATACTTCAACCTAACCCATATCCAACCTCATATAAGGTCGGATACGGGTTGAGCTACCTTAAACCTATACCGATGCGGGTCGGATGGAGTATTTGGCTTAACCCGACCCAACCCATGCTTTGTGTAGCTTTACTTCCCTACCTACTTAGAGGGAGTACCATCACTTTGGTTCACTAAGTTATCGCCAAAATATGTGGATAATTTTCTATCTTGGCTAAGAAGTTTAGGGAGTAGTTCAGGCTACAGACCACAAAAATCAAAGACGTGATGTCGCTAAATGACTTGGAGCAAAGACCGGGAGAATTGGTTAAAGCCTTTCCTACTCGATTTAATGTTGTTGCAGTCGAGACGGGAAATTCAAAGCCTCGGTTAATCTTAATGGCATTGAACCGAGATATATACAAGAAATCAGAGTTTGGAAGGTAGATAAAGATGAAGAAGCCAAATACCCTGGAGAGATTATATACGAAAGCAGAAGAATTCATCAGTGTGGAGGATGACCCTGATGTTGCTGAAAGTATTGTTGTGCCAAAAAAGAAGGATAATGGTGTTCAAGTCAATCAGAAGAATGTCGGTGGTCAAAAGAGAGAAAATGATCGAATGGATAACTGGGATGGCAAGAAGTCTCACTTCTTCGAAGCCGCTGAGCTAACTCTATTAACGTATACCGCGGAGAATATCTTTGTTGATACTAATGACACCGAAGATTATCCAGCACAGAAACTGCAAAGGATAAGCGATAGCCAGGCAAACTATGGAAGGTTTTGCCGCATCCATGATCAACCTAGCCATAACACTAATGAGTGCAGACATATGAAAAGCATGGTTGAGGAGTTGATTCAAAAGAACAAGCCGGAACAGTATGTGAAGAATATGCAAGCCTCGAACTCTGCTCCAGCTCTTCAAGGGCAAAGTGCACCTACTTGTCGATCTGGTCCAAGTAACTGAGCTCTAGCGCAGACTGATGCAAGGCCGGTGATTAACTAACAACTGTTGATGACACTCCAACCCCAAAGGTTTGGTATAATATTCATCTTCATTGCTACTTTACTTAATGCTATGTTCGAAATTTCTTGTAAAGAGTATGTAATATTTTACAAGCATTATATTGAACACTAGCTTTATGAATAAGAGCATACCTGCTTAAATCAATCTCTTATTTGAAAAAATTTCGTTAATTCAAAATTTGCTTAAAGATTATTTTATATTGCAGGCTATTCGATGAACGCTTATTCCTTTAAAGTCCCACAAGACATTACGACCCCAAGGACACTATCTCAAGTGGCGAGTGCTATAAATGTCAATATGCACAAGTGAAAAGATAAATAGCACCGCCTTGAGAGGTGAACGGAAAGAGTCGCAAAGAGTCAAACGGTGAAAAAGCATAGCAAGTAAACGCAAGGGTTGTAAGTTTCACCAAAGGGGTACCTCCCAAAGTAAGAGGTCTAAGGCCCTAGTTCTTTAGATGAGATAGTTTGCTAAGTGAAGCGTTCGGTCAAAGAACTGGCGTCTACCCTGTGAAACGATACAAAAACAGAAGCCCTCTCTGGGCCACCCAGCAAGACTGTCTATGCCAGGAAGTACCTGATCCGATTAGACAAATATTAGGATTTAATCAAAGACCTCTCTGGGAACACCCAACAAGATCGTTAGTGTTAGGAAGTACCTGGCCCGATTACGACAAATATTGGGCTTTAACCAAAGACCTCTCCGGGGGTACCCAGCAAGATCGCAGTGTCAGGAAGTACCTGACCCGATTACAACAAATGTTGGGCTTTAACCAAAGACCTCTCCGGGGGCACCCAACAAGATCGTCAGTGTCCGGAAGTATGTGACCCGATTACAACAATTGTTGGGCTTTAACTAAAGACCTCTTTGGGGGCACCCAAAAGGATAATTAGCGTCAGGAAGTACCTGGCTCGATTATGATAAATGTTGGTTTTAACCAAAGATCTCTCCGGGGGAACCCAGCAAGATCGTCAGTGTTGGGAAGTACCTAACACGATTATGAAAAATATTGGGATTTAACCAAATACCTCTCTGGAGGCACCCTCTTTGAGCCTCCGATTCTTTGGTTGATCGATTTAATTGGAGATGAAAGTCTTCACTGCCTGAATTATCCAAATTGGATTGTAGATGGAGTTATGCCTTAATCCAAAACCTCTTTGGGGGTACCTAATCTGAATTACTGAAGCTCAAGTTAATCAGTTGCTAGTAAATGAAAGTCTTCGACGCTTGAATTAACTAAGCTACATTGCGATGTAGTTGGTCATATCTAGTTTATGCTACTCGTGATGACCCATGGTATGGGGGAAACACAACCACATAAGGATTGGATAATGCTCGGAAAACATACCATGGGTTCATCACGACATCGCAATAAGGAAAAACCTAAATTGCACTCAACAAAGAGACGAATGTAGTCGAAAATATATGATCCAGAGTGTGCAAAAACGGAAGATCCCGCCTTAGAAGCATCATAAAAGGACATCGCCTTCAAAAAATGAGGCATTTGAAAATTTTGATATCAACAATGGAAACCCTATCAGAATCTCTTAATGTAAAATCTTCCTCGTTTGCAACGCTCCAACCATAAATAACTCAAAGAACCCGATGGTATTCTGCTTCAGACCTGAGGATAGGCAATGCTTAAAAGGCGATTGTGTGAACATGGCATAGTTCAAATACAACAAAGAAATAAAGCTGCTCAGGGAATTGAAGCTAATATCCATCAAAGGTATCAACATGAGTTATAAAAATAAGATTGAGCAATAGTTATGCACTGGGGAAAGCCGCTGTGAAGTTAAGATTCAAAGTTTTATACAGCCAGGGATGATCCACGGTGTCAAACACTATCGGAAAATACAACAGTACCGCAAGGCTGCAATATAAAAAAGAGCATCTGAATAAGCGCAAAAAGTTCGTTATTATAGGTTATCTTGATGAGCATATATGCCAAGAGAAACTGTCCAGTAAAATTGGAACAATATTGCACAACTGCTCATCGAAATAAGGCAAGGATCTAAATAATTCCAATGTGCATCGTCGATTGGTTCAAAGCCATGTGCAAATTCAAATTCGAGTTTCCGAGTCCAAAAGATACTGGAAGGCACCAACTAAGCTACTATGACAAGCCTAAAAATGAACAGTCAACAAATTCCTCTTTCCCTAGCAATTTCGCACAAGAATCAGGAATGCCGAACTAAGTGCACACTTGATTAAAAACATACTGAGTTAGCACAGAATGGCACCTCTTTGGCAAATTGTCAAGAGGACAAGGAATGACTAGAGAATGATTCGTCTACAATCCATAAGTTGCAGTTTCTCTAGCTTTAGAAACTCAAATCAAAGTTCCTATTTGAGCAAAAGTGACTTCCCTTCCAGAACAGTAACTAGTCATCTGCCTGGTTTTCGCTCTGCAAATGGAATCTCATTTTTAAACAAATAGTAGGTACATGTTTCATAAATTATGAACCTTCATGCAAAATTATATAAGTCATTAAAAAGTGGAGCTTGAAATCTACAATCGGCATGTGTCAACTAGTTGGTCTCAAGCGTCTTTGCGAATTTAAATTAGAATATCATATTTATGCAGACAATGTTAGAGGAGTTATGAACAGTTGAACAAAATGGTTCTGTATAGGCAGATCATTCAGTCCCAGTCATATATTTTGTTGTAGTATGTATTAATTAACAAATTTGTTATCGATGTGGATGGTCGACTGCAAAGTATAAGTCCAAAAATCGTGCAAGTGCTTGTTTTAATTACAAAGTAGGTGGCATGAAGCATATAAGTTCTACTATTAAGTCATGATCTTGGGTCACTCGGAGTCAATGGGTTGAGTAAGTGTGTCGCAACACTGAGGAGTACATGTTGTCTGCTAGCTCAACAGATCAGGTCGTTCAAACGACCTAAGGACTCAGGTCGTCAAACGACCCGAAGTCCCAGGTCGCTAGAACAACCCGAAAGTTTAGTGCGTCCAATGACCCAAAAATTCAGATCACCCACTGAGCTAAAAATTTTGGATCGTGCGTTGTAACATCACACCTCTGTTGAGGTCACTCACAAAGGGAATGCATTAACTTTGGTGGAGCGTTTTAGGTAAAAGATGTAGATAAATTACAAGATCGACAAATAAAGAAGCGGAAAATAAAGTCATTTTATAACCAATGAGGTTCAGTCAAGCTTTTACAACAATTGTCTCAATCATACTTAAAAGTAATACATAGAACTTCTGTCTTGATTCAAAAACTTCCAAGTATAAAAGAAGCATAAAAATAACAATGATATTCCCCAATAAAGCATGAACCAGCCATAGCAGTGGAAGAGAGAGAGTCCAAAGCAATACATCGACTATCTCCGTGATTGGAAAGAAAACTGAGCTAAGTGGTAACATTTCTTCCTTGTGAACCTGGTGGGGAAACGGAAGAAAAGAGGCAAAACAAACTAGGTCAGACATAAGTCTGGTAAGTCCAGTGACTTTCAGTATGTAAACAGGTAAAAGTAACGTGACATGAATAAACTGAATATAAGACAATACCGTGATAACCAGGATATCAAGATAACATAAGATTAGCATATGATATGATAAGGCAAGATAAACTGAATGCGCTTCTACTCTTTCTCTGCTTAGCTACTACCTTGTTATTCTGATTTTTATACCTCTACACCGCCTAACTAGTGTCCCAACAAATAATCTGTGTAAAATGATAATATTACAACGTGATCCCAATCCCAGCAATTTTGGCAGCCTTCAGGTGTACATCTAGTATGAGGATCTTACCTCAATCAGCCTAATTTCCATGAAGATGTTAGATGTACCCTTACTACCCTTTTGATTGGCTCCCTACTTGTATTAATGTTCCATGTGTCTGTGTCAATCGACCCTCTCTTGCTTGTAAATACCCTGTGCTAGCCCCCCATAAGGTGTATCAATCCCTATGATAGCAACTCGACACGATTCAAGATGCACAGTGTATACTACTGATGCCCAGTGCCTGCGTTTCCACTTCGGAGCCTGTGCACGCCCATACTCCGTTGGAACTACACTGTTGACCACTTATAATCAGCCCAGTAATCGTGCCCCGCCCTGCCTAGTTTCAGGGTACCTTGATACATCTATGTGAGTTACTGCTGAAATGGGTCCCCGTTACTAGGGTTTCTTACTGGTTAAGTTTGTGGGCCTATATTTACTAATATTACCCACCAACCCGATATGTACTTAACCCTCCTACTGAATCAAACATGTTTACTTAATGGTTAAGTTTGTGGGCCTATATTTACTAATATTACCCACCAACCCGATATGTACTTAACCCTCCCACATGTTATGTCATATTGGTTAAGTGTTGTCCATTCATGTTAACTTAACCCACCCACTCATCATGTTATGTTGGTTAAGTGTTTCTTATTAACCCTTCTCACTCGTCATGTTGGATTGGTTAAGTGTTTCCTATTAACTTAACCCCATTCATTCATCATGTTATATTAGTTAAGTATTTCCCATTAACTTAACCCTATTCATTCATCAAGTTACATTGGTTAAGTTTGCCTTATTAACTTAACCTCATGCGTTCATCATGTTGTATTGGTTAAGTGTCATCAATCAATTCAAGTTAACTTAACCCACCCACTTGTCGTGTTACATTGGTTAAGTGTTGCCTTCTTGTGTTAACTTAACCCTTCCCATTCATCATGTTATATTGATTAAGTGTTGCTCTCTTGTTTTAACTTAACCCTTCCACGCATCATGTTATATTGGTTAAGTGTTGCTCTCTTGTTTTAACTTAACCCTACCTATTCATCGTGTCATATTGGTTTAGTGTTTCTTAATAACTAAACCCTACTCACCTATTTAATTAACATGTTGTATTGGTTAAGTGTTGCCTAAATTAACTTAACCCTGCCATTCAGTAATTAGCATGTCTTGCTTATTAGCATTAATTCATTCATTAACGCCTTAACCTCTCACATTAGAACTGTTGTTTGCGGGTTCTGGATGTGTCGGGCGGTTCCGGGAAGACTTCTGCCGTAAACTCATTCTAACCTCGGGTTTTTAGGCTAAATGCGCTAACTTCTCACATTAGATCTATGTTGTTGCGGTTACAGGATGTGCCGGGCAGTTTTATACCGCAACTCAATCTAACCTCGGGGTAGGCATGTTTATCTTTTTAGCATATTTATCATACATGTCCAAGTCTAGATTTTATATGCTAATTATTTCAAATTCACAAAACTAGTCATGTTCTAATTCTCAAGTAATACCTCAACGAAGCTACTTGCAAGTTATGTCCCACAAATTCAAATTCAAGTTATTACTCAATATAAGTTACACCCAATCTTCCTAAATTTGCAATGATAATCATGCCCCAAAATCACAATATACATTATGATTGGTGTCCCAACCAATAGTTATGCCTAATTTAGATTAATATTCCAATTTAAAGTTTACGCCCAATCTAGATTTAATATTTTAATTTACCCCAAGTTCGGAACAATAACAACTATGCCCCAAAACTTGGTTTATATGTCAATTAACCCAAACTTGCAGTTATAATGATAATAATGCCCAACATCACTTACAACTTACACCCAACTCTCAATTACAAGTTATGCCCAATAGTACATAAAAAAGATTAGGCCCAATTCCCCCGTATTCCAATCGTATATATGTATAACAAGATTTCGTCTAGGTTCGAGACAACCTATATCCATAATAAAAGGGGAAGAAGAGGAAACATAAAAGATTACACATAAAATATCCATACGACGCTAGATTTGATAATGGTAATATCAAGAACATAAAAGAAATATAAATTTGAATTACATCGCAGGCATAAATCTGATAGATTACATTTGAACAGTATCGTAGGCACTATTCTGATAAAATAGATTTGAATAACATCGCAGGCACAAATCTGATAAAATAGATTTGAATAACATCGCAGGCACAAATATGATAAAATAGACAAGTAAATCTGAAAAGGATTATCTCACAATCAGGTATAGCTTGGATTCAGATGATTACATGCCAAAAAATTAAATTAAGAATTCACAACTGAAAGTAACTTGCACTTCCAAAACAAAGAATAAATCTTATTTTCTGGAATCTGTTTTCTGAAATTGAAAAAGCTATCCTTTGATGTAGACTATTGATTCTCTAGCTTAGCTTTGATTTGTAGATTCTAACTTGTTTTCTGTTTGCTTTCTAGTTGGAGAAGAATGGTGGCTATGCTAGGTTGACCATGGACAGCATGACGGCTTCTTAGAATGAAATTATGAGTTCTAGTGTTGGGGTTTGGTGTTGTTTATATAGAAGTTTAAATTAATGAGAGCCGGGATCAACCTAGGAGATATCAGAGCCATCCAGACCAAACAGAGACAACCGGAAGTCGCCACAGATGCCCTAATGACTCAAAATTCGACCACCAGGCCAAACAGAGGACACATCAGCAAAGAGGTAGAATATTCGTCATAGAAACCAGATCAAAAAGGGGTCGACTCCCTACAAGGGGGTCGACGGCTATTTCGACTCCCCTATAGGGGGTCGGCGCCTATGTCGACTCCCCCTGAGGGGTCGACACCCTGAGCGGGAATTTTCCCGTTCAGCCTATTCTGCTTGAATTTCGAATTTTGAACTTGGTATGAGATGTTTAATTATTATTTATATTTTCTGTTTAAACTTGAAATCTGCTGATTTCCCTAACTTCTTCATGCGGAGTCCGATTCACGCAAACTCGGATTCTATCTCAAGCAGAATTCCGAGACGAACGCAATGGCCTAACCAATTTTCCCTAATTTCCAAATTTAAAATTAATTATTCTTTAATTCGTTAATTTAATATTTACAGAAAATACGGGGTGTTACATTCTCCCCTCCTTAAACGATTTCGTCCTCGAAATCTTCAAGTCAAGAAGAATGTATATCTTACCATCCAATCGTCCATCTACTCAACCATCAAACACAGGCATCCACTATCCTTAAAAAGATCTCTAATGCTTTCATGACTGTATGCATAGTGTGTATATGTCCTTATCTAATGCAAAATCAGACGGTATACTGATTCAGTTGACCTCCTTAATGCAAATCATGATAGTGCCATGAGTCCATTATGTATGCGATTGTTCCTAATCGTACTTTATAACTTCTACATGAGTGCACAATCATTCATACAAGTGCAACATCCATATGACAACACATCAAGTTTCAAACCATATACATATATGCATACGCAATATGAAAGTGACTGAGCCGATCTAGTACCTAATGTGTGTGTATATGCATCCACGAGCAACCACTTGCAAACACTTACATCCACTTGCATCCACCAAACATAACATGTTTCAAACACATGTTTACATCCATTGGCTTCTACCTAAGGATTGAGGATAGGATCGAGAGGTTATACTTACAAGATAAGGACTAGCATGCAAATAAACTTTACAGAAAAGAGAGATAAAGGAAATACCCTCAAAAGGGTATGATGTGCGTATCTAGTCTTCAGTCTTCTAAGTCGCATCTTCTTGAGCTTCGCTTCATTGTGCTCTGACTGTCTTGACTTCACGATTGCGTAGCTCCTTAATTTCTGTTTCCAAAATATGAGTTGGAACGCATTTCAATGTCGCCTCTCGTTTTACCTCTTCTTCTTCCAGTATGCTCGGCACTACAACTTTTGCTATGTCATGCTAACATTTCCTCAAAAGGTCTTCCAAAATCCTATTCACCCTTTCTGTCAGAGGATGATAAACATAATTGTGTGCTCATGGCTTCTTGCAATCCATGTAGAAGAACTATCTCTTGAAAGTAAATAGATGTTAACTATGTTACCAAGTGTATATACTAAGATGATTAGAGGTCTCTCCCCTCTACTTAGCTTGTCCATCATGTCACAAATCAAACCGCAAGCAAGGGTTAAATTTTCTTCGTCAATCTAATAAGTGGGGCTGATACATTTACAGAGTCCTTAATAAACTTCCTATACCAGCCCACTAATCCAAGAAAACTTCTTACTCCCGTTGAATTCCTTGGGACCTTCTAATCTTGCACAGCGACTGCTTTTGCGGTATCTGCAGTTATCCCTTCCTTGGATATCACCTGTCTTAGAAACCCTACATTTTTCTCTCCAAAAATGATATTTGGAGAACCTAGCCTTAAGATGATGCGCTTGGAGGTATCCGAGACTTCCTTTAGATGCAAAGCATGTTCTTCCTTACTCTTAGAGAAAACAAAAATATCATTTATGCACAAGCGAAGTGAACCATCCGCCTTTGTAGCGAAAACAATTGGAGCACCCCATTTAGAAGTACTTTGCCTTATGAACCCTTTCTCAAGTAACTCTTTTACTTGTTTACTGAGCCCTTCCTTTCCCTTGGAGTCATGTGTCTTACAGGTAATGCAACTGGCTTTGCATTGTCAACTAGATATATGCGGAACTCTATCTCACGTTTTAGGGGATAAACCCCTAACCTAATCAAAAACATCTGTGTACTCATGGACTACTCTAACGGATCGCAAATCGTCGATAGATGCATCAAGTGATTCTATGTAGCTAAGCCTAACTGATCCCTTAAGATCGCACGAAATCTCGAGGGTATTCCCGAAGCAAGTCAAAAGGCTAACTTCCCTCCTTTCACAATTACTAGCTAACCAATCCATGCCTAGAATCAACCCATAGCCCATGAAACCAAAAACATAAGCATTACACTTAAACTCAATACTTAATATAGCTATTCTCAAATCCTTACAAACCAAAGATAAATGAGCCGAACCACCAATTGAATTTGAGACGATAATGGGATCTCCTATTATACAAGTACTAAGGTGCAGAGACTCAACTATGGAAGCATATATAAACAAATGTGAAGCGCTAAAATCAAAAAGAGTACTAACAGGATGATCAAAAAGAAAAACTAGACTTCTTCAACAGAAACTTTACTACCTCCCTCTCAGGTACGCTAGCTGTGAAAGAATGCACTTGCCTTCCTGAAAATCCTATCCTTTGTCCTTGTCCTTGTCCTCCGGGCAATCCTTGATAAGATGCACTGCCCCACCATGCTGAAAATAACCACTTGTCTTTTCTTCCTACAATTAAATGATTCGCTATATCATAGAAAAGACACTTCCTCTTGTTGCGGGATCTATTATTTTTTTTGCCCTTCTTATATTCCAATCCCTTGTTTGTGATTCTTCCCCTTTGGCCTCTTTCTCTTTACTTCCTTTGTGAACGATGTTGACATGTCTCTCGAAGGTTTCCTCCATCGCACGGAAAACCCTACAAAGCTTGGAAGAGAATTAGCCACAGGTGAAACTACTGCGACTATGGATGGAGGTTGGGCACTTCATTTCCCTTTGACAGGTGTCGTAGTCTCATCAAGCCTACGGAACAATCTCGCGATGAGGTTACCTCCCAAAAAGCCAGGAGCCCTGGAGACTCAGGAAAGAAGGAAACAAGAATTCAAAGAAAGGATCAAAAGATAGTGCATATGGCTTTGGGGAATATGCCTTTAAAACAAAAAATTTCTTTTGAAAATGCTTCTTTTTAGGGCTGTAAATTTTGTCCGAATGTCCGACATCCGTTCGTGTCCGTGACCGAAATATGTCCGTCCGAGTCCGTCCGATTTTCATTTAGGACACGAGTTAGGACAACAAGATTTGTACGAGAAAAAATCATGTCCAGTCCGAGCTCGTCCGAATTCGTCCGAATTACTTGAATTTCACCGTATAGTTGAGAAAAAAATAGTAAAATGTACAAAATATAATATAAATAGTCATGTCCGACCGAGTCCGACCTAGTCCGCCCGTGTCCGTGTCCGACCGATTTTATTTAGGATACGAATTAGGACAACGAAATTTGTCCGAGAAAAAAATTGGTCTGGTCCGTGTTCGGTCCGATTTTTTTAGGATAGAAACTGAACACACCTCCGTCCGGTCCGGTCCGACGGATTTACACCCCTACTTCTTTTAAAACCGTTTTGAAAATAATTTTCCAAATCTTTTATCTGATCCGGTAACCTTCAGCTCTGATACCACGTGTAACACCACACCTCCGTTAAGGTCACTCACAAAGGGAATGCCTTAACTATGGTGGAGCGTTTTAGGTGAAAGATGCAGATAAATTACAAGATAGACAAATAAAGCAGTAGAAAATAAAGTCATTTTATAAACAATGTGGTTTAGTCAAGCTTTTACAACAATTGTCTCAATCATACTTGAAAGTAATACATAGAAATTCTGTCTTAATTCAAAAACTTCCAAGTATAAAAGAAGCATAAAAATAACAATGATATTCACCAATAAAGCATGAACCAGCCATAACAGTGGGAGAGAGAGTCCAAAGCAATACATCGACTATCTCCGTGCTTGGAAAGAAAACTGAGCTAAGTGGTAACATTTCCTCCCTGTGAACCTAGTGGGAAGCGAATGCAAAGAGGCGAAACAAACTAGGTAAGACATAAGTCCGGTAAGTCCAGTGACTTTCAGTATGTAAATAGGTAAGAGTAACATGACATGAATAAACAGAATATAAGACAATACCGTGATAACCGGGATATCAAGATAACATAAGATTAGCATATGATATGATAAGGCAAGATAAACTGAATGCGCTTCTACTCTTTCTCTGCTTCGCTACTACCTTGTTATTCTAATTTTTATACCTCTGCACCGCCTAACTAGTGTCCCAACTAGTAATCTGTGTAAAATCATAATATTACAACGTGATCCCAATCCCCGCAATTATGGTAGCCTTAAGGTGTACATCTAGTATGAGGATCTTACCTCAATCGGCCTAATTGCCATGAAGATGTTAGATGTAACCTTACTACCCAATCGATCGGCTCCCTACTTGTATTAATGTTCCATGTGTATGTGTCAATCGACCCTCTCTTGCGTGTAGATACCCTGTGCTGGCCCCACCATAAGGTGTATCAATCCCTATGATAGCGACCCAACAAGATTCAAGATGCACAGTGTATACTACTGATGCCCGGTGCCTGCTTTTCCACTCCGGAGCACGTGCATGCCCATACTCCGTCGTAACTACATTGCTGCAACCCCTGCCGCTATTTTGACCGCTTATAATCAGCCCAGTTATTGTGCCCCACCCTGCCTAGTTTTAGGGTACCTTGATACATCTACGTGAGTTACTGCTGAAATGGGTCCCCGTTACTGGGGTTTCTTACTGGTTAAGTTTGTGGGCCTATATTTACTAATATTACCCACCAACCCGATACGTACTTAACCCTCCCACTGATTCAAGCATGTTTACTTAATGGTTAAGTTTGTGGGCCTATATTTTCTAATATTAACCACGAACCCGATATGTACTTAACCCTCCTACTGATTCAAACATGTTTACTTAATGGTTAAGTTCGTGGGCCTATATTTACTAATATTACCTACTGACCCGATATGTACTTAACCCTCCCACACATTATGTCATATTGGTTAAGTGTTGTTCATTCATGTTAACTTAACTCACCCACTCATCATGTCATGTTGGTTAAGTGTTTCTTATTAACCCTTCTCACTCGTCATGTTGGATTGGTTAAGTGTTTCCTATTAACTTAACCCCGTTCATTCATCATGTTATATTGATTAAGTATTTCCCATTAACGTAACCCCATTCGTTCATCAAGTTACATTGGTTAAGTGTATCTTATAAACTTAACCCCACACGTTCATCATGTTGTATTGGTTAAGTGTCATCAATCAATTCAAGTTAACTTAACCCACCAACTTGTTGTGTTACATTGGTTAAGTGTTGCCTTCTTGTGTTAACTTTACCCTTCCCATTCATCATGTTATATTGGTTAAGTTTTGCTCTTTTTTTTAACTTAACCCTTCCACGCATCATGTTATATTGGTTAAGTGTTGCTCTCTTATTTTAACTTAACCCTACCCATTCATCATGTCATATTGGTTAAGTGTTTCTTATTAACTTAACCCTACTCCCCTGTTTAATTAACATGATGTATTGGTTAAATGTTGCCTAAATTAACTTAACCCTACCATTCAGTAATTAGCATGTCTTGCTTATTAGCATTAATTCGTTCATTAACACCTTAACCTCTCACATTAGAATTGTTGTTTGCGGTTGCTAGATGTGTCGGGCAGTACCGGCCAGACTTCTACCGCAAACTTATTCTAACCTCGGATTTTTGGGCTAAATGAGCTAGCCTCTCACATTAGATCTGTGTTGTTGCTGTTACTAGATGTGCCGGGCGGTTCCGAGCAGTTTTACACCTCAACTCAATCTAACTTTGGGTTAGACATGTTTATCTTTTTAGCTTATTTACCATACATGTACAAATCTAGATTCTATATGCTAATTATCTCAAATTCACAAAACTAGTCGTGTTTCAATTCTCAAGTTATACCTCAACAAAGATAATTGCAAGTTATACCCCACAAATTCAAATTCAAGTTATTACTTAATATAGGTTACACCCAATCTTCCCAAATTTGCAATGATAGCCATGCCCCAAAATCACAATATACATTATGATTGGCGTCCCAACCAATAGTTATGCCCAATCTAGATTAATATTCCAATTTACAATTTACGCCCAATTTAGATTTAATATTTTAATTTACCTCAAGTTCGCAACAATAACAATTATGCCCCAAAACTTGATTTATATGTCAATTAACCTAAACTTGCAGTTATAATGATAGTAATGCCCAACATCACTTACAAGTTATACCCAACTCTCAATTACAAGTTACGCCCAATAGTACATAAAATAGATTAGGCCCAATTCCCCCGTATTCCAATCGTACATATGTATAACAAGATTTCATCTAGGTTCGAGACAACCTAGATCCATAATAAAATGGGAAGAAGAGGAAACATAAAAGATTAGGCATAAAATAGCCATACGATGCTAGATTTGATAATGGTAATTTCAGGAACATAAAGGAAATATAGATTTGAATTACATCGCAGGCATAAATCTGATAGATTACATTTGAATAGTATCGCAGGCACTATTCTGATAAAATAGATTTGAATAATATCGCAGGCACAAATCTGATAAAATAGATTTGAATAACATCGCAGGCACAAATATGATAAAATAGATTAGATAAATCTGAAAAGGATTATCTCACAATCAGGTATAGCTTGGATTTAGATGATTACATGCCAAGAAATTCAATTAAGAATTCACATCTGAAAGTAACTTGACCTTACAAAACAAAGAACAAATCTTGTTTTCTGGGATCTATTTTCTGAAATTGAAAAGCTATCCTTTGATGTAGTCTATTGATTCTCTAGTTTAGCTTTGATTTGTAGATTCTAACTTGTTTGATGTTTACTTTCTAGTTGAAGAAGAATGGTGGCTATGCTAGGTTGACCATGGACAACATGACGACTTCTTAGAATGAAATTATGAGTTCTAGGGTTAGGGTTTGGAGTTGTTTATATAGAAGTTTAAATTAATGAAAGCGTTAGATCAACCTAGGAGATATCAGAGCCATCCAGACCAAACAGAGCCAACCGGAATTCGCTACATATGCCTTAATGACTCAGAATTCGACCACCAGGCCAAACAGAGAAGGAAACATCAGCACAGAGGTAGAAAATTCGTCACAGGAACCAGATCAAAAAGGGGTTGGCTCCTTACAGGGGGTCGACACCTATGCCGACTCCCCTATAGGGGGGTCGACACCTGTACCTTGAGCGGAAATTTTCCTGCTCAGCCTATTCTGCTTGAATTTCGAATTTTGAACTTGGTTTGAGATTTTTAATTATTATTTATATTTTCTGTTTAAACTTGAAATCTTCTGAACTCCATAACTTCTTCATACGGAGTTTGATTCACGCAAACTCAGATTCTATCTCATGCAGAATTCCGAGACAAACGCAATGGCATAACCGTTTCCCCTAATTTCCACTTTTAAAATTGAGTATTCTTTAATTTGTTACTTTAATATTTATAGAAAATACGGGTGTTACATGCGTTGATATGAAGATATGTATCACCATCAAATTAAAGGCCATCAGTAACGAAGATTCAAGATTGCCAGTGCTAGAAATTTTTATGTTGTTAAAGCTCACACATCGTCAAAACTTGAGCGATCGAATGCAAGTTAATGTACAAAAATTCTGAAACAATTATGCACCGAAAATATGCCAAACCATGAAGGAATCAAAGTGAAGATTTTCAAAGCTCACGTGCTGTCAACATATCAAACAATCTCATACACAACCGATCAACAGTTCATCGAAAAATACAAGTCATTGGGCAGTAATCCAAAGTCCAAACGTATAAAGGCGTGATCAGTTTCGGTAGCACCAAATTTTGAAGTGGCAAATCTAATTCCAAAAATATTTCGATAGCTCAATGCAAATCAAAATATGAATTGTCAATGACCACCAGTTAAAAAGGAAAATTCATACAAGGATTTTGCTCAAGCATCATCAATAATTGACGCATCAAAAAAGCAAAATTATCACACAAATCACAGCACAAAATCCGGGGCAGATTTATTCAAAGTATACTGCAAATATTGAAGTACAAATCAACAGCAAAGATGCGAACAACAGAGTCGCCAATTCAATATAGGCTGAAAACTGAATTCAAATGTAGATCAAACATATTCATATATGTGATCAACAAGGGAGGAGATTGTGCAGCAGCACCAAAGCACTCTTGATTCAAAAAATAAGTTATTGTGCAAACTCATAGAAAAAACGAAGCTGCCAATTCCGATCCAGTGGGTTCATGCAACGAGTTATCAGATCTAAATCAAGTCCCCAAGTTCAAGCGTTCAGTTGATGGGAACATTTCAGATTCAGGCTATGATTCAAAGAAATATATATGTATATTGTATTGAATAGAAAAAATTCATGCACCTTTTATCGTATGAAGGATCTAAAATTACTGAATCTAAGTGGTGTTAAAGCTCAAATTCAGTTGCAGCTTAATAGTTTGATCAGATCTGTTTTTTAGTAAAAATCACCAATTCAACTTCGAACACTCAATCGTTGAAATTGTCACAAAGCACGATCATCTGAAAACCCTAAAAACCCTAAATTGCTTCAACGCAAACTTGAAAAGAAAACCGCCACCTACGGTTAAGGCAAATGACCGGATTTTGGTAGAATCGAGTTAAGCAACATTGAGACGATTCAAATTTGAAAAGTTTAACTTCAATGTGACTCGGATTTGCTATGACTTCGAGAGCGATTGATGGCGTTGAATTTGGACGGACGATGCAAAAAGTGATCAGAAGAGGGATCGATTGAGAACGAAGAAGAGTGTAGCTCGAGATTGGATTTTCTCACAAAAAAAACTTTAGCCACCGTTGAAACCTTCTTCAACAATAAAGAGTTCCGCAATTAATGATTCTTTCGGTGGAAAAATATAAAATGAAGATGTGGTTCTAGAGAAAAACTATACAACATATTTCAGTGGGCTTTGGACCTTCACGACCCATTAGGGCGGCCTGTGTGCAGTTCACCAGTTTTAAAAACATTTATGATCCATGTAAAAGAATCGTTGACGATATATCAATCAACATGTGTTGACACGAAGTATGACACTCGTTTCGAAGTTTACATTTTTTACAAGAAAAAATATAGATTTTGAGAGGAAAATGTTAACCCCATTGTGAAATGCAGTATAAAAACAATGTGTTAAAAAGCATATGTGATAGATCGATCTATATTGTTCTAATTGATGGAACGAATATGTTGTTATAGCATGGATTGTGAGATCAATAATAATATGGGTCGGTTAGAAAGCTCATGGTTCTGGTCGTTTAATGACCATGGGTCGGTCACTGCATATATGAGTTGTAAGTCTTCAAATATGGACATGTCAGATCATGATGAAGCATAAGTGCCGGAGGAACGTTAATTACAATGCATGGCATGTGATGACATGTGGCGAATAAAGGCAAAGGCTGGATCTTTTCTGTGTATATGGATCGTTTCCATATACAGGTCGGTGAGCAAATTTACACGTACGAAGTCAGGTCGTACATGTATATAATCAGGTCGTGTTGAATATAAGGCCTGCGACTTATATGACAACACAAGCATAAAGCTACGTGGCTTCAGGAAAATACTTCATTCCATATGTGGGTCGTTGATATTCTCTAATAGTTTGACCCGCATATAAGCTTAGATCGTGTAACAAAATTGAAATGTTAATGTCCAAATCGTAGGAAACAGTGCATGTTGATTGTTTAATGCAGATACACATGCAGTTGAGCACGTGACACAATACAAATGGGACAGGTCGTTCATGCTTTAATGGGCAAAAGAATGGGGTACACATGTCCAGTACAACACAAGCATCAGGTTGAATAAGATAATGGACTGCGAATTGTATGCTTCGTGGAACGCCAGTTGTACATAAATAAACAACATGGACCATGCGTGCTTCAAATAATGTTGGGTCATTGGCATGTATAAGAATTAGGTCGCGGCATATAATCGGGTCATTCAGTGTAATAGGTTGTTAATGAAGAATATTAGGTTGTTCACATGGTCGGTCATCCGCCGACCCATGGCCCTACACACAACTATTTACAGAACTGCCACTCCACTCCAAACATCACCTATAAATAACCCATCCATTCCTACGTGAAAGGGACCGATTTCTCCAACCACGAAGTGCTTCCATTTTCATTCCCCAACATCTCAAACCATTCTCAAAATCCATTAATTCTCTTTCAAGCTCCGATCAAGCATCTTAATCATCGAGAAAATTCCAAAGAACATCTAAGTGCAAGATTATTGAAGATCCACCCCAATAATCTCCACATCTAAGGAGATCAAAGGTTTTCCATGGTGAAATCGAGAGTTTAAATAGAAGAAATAGACAGAATTGTTGTAAAGAGAAAAGATGAGCAAAGCTATAGAAAATGTGTACCTTGTAATATTAAGAATGATAATGAAATCCCTCTTCAAAGTGTATGTAGGCCAAATATAAGGCCGAACCACTATAAATCTCTATATTTTTACTGCTTTTGTGTTTATGGTTTCCCGTAATGTTGTTAGAAGGTGTTTACACACTTTCCGGGGTGTTAGTGATCAATTTTTGACATTAACAGGTGGAATCCAAGAGTCTGAGATATAAGAGAAGAACGAGATCATGGAGTTTGAAATTCTAGTATAATTTCAAGCATCTCTTAGAGAGAAAGGCCTACCATTGTAGCTTAAACCACTACCATGCGAATTGCAAGAGGCTTTAACCGACCACCTCCATTTCCACGTCTCACTCTCATAAGAAGGGGAACAGGGGAAGTCAGTCCCTGAAAGTCGCTGGTACTTGGCATGAAGAAAAGACTCCCATAGAGAGTCGTTTTCTCAGAATCTAACCCACAACTTACAAGCATAAGCCACACACACATCCTTTGGGTTTTGCTACCGAAGGCCACCCTCTCTCCTGGAATGACAAACTGTGTCCTAAGAGAACCGGTGATGCCTCTGTACTTTATCCCATTTTCCCCAAAAAAGGAAGAAGCCAAAGATCGGTAGGAAAGAAAGAAAGATGAGGTAGGTGTCATGGCAATAAAGACATAAGACTCTGGAGAATCAAGAACCACCTTGATCAGAACAAGGCGTTAGGCTTGAGATATGAAAGTAGAGTTCCATTTGAAGATCTTACCCCTAACTTTATCAGTTAGGGGGTCAAATATCACGTTGATCTTGCAACCATGATATGGAACGTTTCCAAGGTAAGTAAGTGGAAGAGACTCAATCCAGAAACCTGATTGAAACTCGATCCAAAAAATCCTTCTCGGATCCATGGATTTGGTCGAAGAAAAATAGCTCTTTGAAGCATTGACTAACTGACTAGAGTAACGCTCGTTGAGATGTAGAAGAGAAAGAAGACGACAGAAGGAACAACAGTCACCATGAGAAAAGATTATGATGTCATCGGAAAATCACAATGAAGAAATCACAGGACACCCTCTCGAGACACAACAATGATGAATTTGAGCCGCAATGGTCAGAGAGTGAATCCCCTTGATGAGAGATTCAGCAGCGATGACGAATAAGGTTGGAGAAAGGAGATCTCTGACGGAGGCCTCTCCTTGATCGGAAAAACCCATTTGCCGCATCATTGATAAGAATCAAAAACCAGCAAATCGATACCAGTCTCCAGAGCATATCAATAGGAGGATTTGGAAACCAGAATACACGAAGAATATGAATGATGAAAAACCAAGACATTCGATCGTAAGCTTTAGTCATATCAAGCTTGACTACCACAATGGAGCCTCTAGTCTTCCGATTGATTTGGGAAATGAGTTCTTATGCAAGAAGGACATTGTCGGTGATTAGAGACGGCCTTTTACAAAACCCGCTTGAGAGGAGAAGATAACACAATCAAGAATGGGAGGAGTCTAGAAGCAAAGATCTTTGAGATGACCTTGTTCAAAAAGTTGCAAAGACTAATCATACGAAAGTCACAGAAAGATAGTGGATTTTGGCGCTTAGGGATAAGCGCAAGGTTGGTGGATGTCTAAATCATCAAGAGCGTAGCAGCAGAGAAGAAGGATCGATTAACCATGGAGAAATCACGACAAATGATTGGCCAAGCAAAACGATAAAAATCGTCGTTGAAACCATCGAGTCCACTCCCACTCTCCTTGCCAAGCAAGAAAACGCTAGAACGGATCTCTTCCAAAATCTAGGAGACAATAAAGGGGCTAGCTCCGCCGGAAGATTCAGGGATAGGATGAAAAATTGAAGGAAGGGTCGACGAAAATGATAGAAGGACTACCCAGAAAAGATTGAAAGTGTGAAACAATTGTCTCCAAGATCTTCGTAGGAGACGACGCTACCGAAAGATCCAACCGAAGGATTTGCCGAATAAAAAGAAAATTATTCTTGTTTCTAATAGAAGAGTGGAAGAATTTCGAGTTGGTATCTCTATCTACAATCCACTTGTCCCTTGCTTTTTTCTAGAGGAAAGAATTTTCAATGGATAGTTTGGAGTTAAAGGCAATTTGGGCTTCAAACCATTCCGCCTTCAGAAAGGAAGTAGGCTCTGCATCATACAATGCTTTTGCCAGAATGAGAGCTTCTTCCACTGCACGAACTCTATCGAAAATTCTCTTGGACACCTGCGTGTTCCAGAACTTCAGACAAAGCTTCAAGCGCTTGATTTTGGTTGAGAACACCAAAAATGGGCAGCCTAGGATGGGGAAAGCCCAAGATTCATCCACCATCTGGATAAAGGACTGGTGGGATTTCCACATAGATTGTAAACGACAAGACGAAGACCCATTCATAGAGGAAGGAGAACACCGAGTGTGGTCCGAGTTAGTGCGATAAAGATGTTAAACTGTGAAAGCAAAGAGAAAACCGAACCATCTCTCCGAGCCGAATACCCGATCAAGACGAAAGAGAATCCTACTGGAACCTTCTTGGTTGTTACGCCAGGTAAAGGCAGAGTTAATAAAGGAGACTTCTGACAGTCCTAATTGGATGGCGAAAGAGTTGAAATCCTCCTTCGTCGCGCGGTTGACGGAGGTTCCCCTCTCTTTTCTACGTGACAAGCCACGACATTGAAATCGCCTCCAATGACTGAAGCCCGTGAGACTGTCACCGGGAGAGATAACAGATCCTGCCATAACAACATGTGCTCGATACGATCACATATGGCGCATACTGCCTAAAAGAGAAAGGAGGGTGGGAATTTGGGGAACAAGCACTCAATCGATAAGAGTTGAGATGAGTCAAAGATAACTCTTGTATAGATGTATTTATTCTAAAGGATCCGAATTTTATTAGAAACATTGGAAGTGCCTCCGCCGAAGCTAAGCTGAAGGACGATGTTGAAAGTGAATAAACCCATGAAAAGTTCCTGAAGAGCCATCAAGAAAATCGAATGCTTCTTGTGATGCACTTTAATCGAGTAAGAGAGGCATCTTTACCGATACCTCGGATGTTCTAAAGAAGGATATTCACGATAGGAATAAAAATCAGATAAAACAAACAGGAAGACACGAAAATGACACGCAGAGAGAAGAAGATCACATAAGGTAAAGGGTATGGAGAGTAGATCGAACAATCTTGTCAACCGCATCAAGAGACCTAGTCGTATAGTGCAAGGGGTTCACGGTAGAAACCACGAACTCTTCCTCAAAGAACAGGATGAAGAACGATACAACCTTCCGTTTGTTGGACTGATTTCCGAAGAGATCAGTATAGAACTACTTGGACTCGTAGCACAAGTCAAACGACTGGAAGTAGCAAGATGGTCCATCCAACAGGAGAAAGAATCCCGAGCCAGTCTATCTAAGCGATCATTTAAGATCCTTATTTCGACTGGGCTTAGAAGGGGAACATAATGCGAAAAACTGGAAGGGAACTGAATAGGAAAAGGAAGAAAAAGACATGGAAACGAGGGGGAATGTAGTGACATCAGCCATTGACGCCACCGTCTGCTGTGTGGAATCCACCACTAAAAGACCATCATCAGATTGATAATCCTGCATAGAGGGGGAGATCCGAATACCGATCAAGCTAAAGAAGTAACTGAGGCATTTAGACTCGATGCTCGACACCTGATTTAAAAGCCTCGTAGATCCCAAAATTACGGCGGGTGATGTTTAACCTACTACATCACAATAAACTATACGTCATCAAACAACCCCTAGGAAAATATCTAACCTCTGACAATAAAAAAAACATGATGCAACCCGTACCAAAAGCCACCACATCCCCACTACAGAGGTGTGTTGTGGTCAAAGAATCCAATACTTTGCTAAAAGAAGGGATTGCACAAGCAACTCCAACAAGAAAAAGAGAAAGCCTTGTAACAACCCAACGTCACCCTACCATACACAACAACCACCAACCCAACCAAAGAACTGAGAAGGGCAGAGAGTACACTTTCGGCAACTAAGGAAATTGAAGTTCGCTGCGAAATAAGAAATCTTGACAAACTGGCATCACTTCTACCCGAAAGTGTTAGCTCATCAAAAAGATAACAACCCACAACACCAACCAACCGCAAATCGAAAGTCACGGAGAAGCCACTCATATCCAACAAAATAGAAGGAAGACCGTATATGCACATAGAACAATAAAAAATATTAAAATAGAATAAAGAAGGGATCACAGCAGATACCGCACGTAGTAACGATCGAAGACAACGAGAGGCAACAATTCTCAACAAAAGAACCCATTACCCTCTACACAAGAAACTTGTCTACCATTCTAAAGTTGAAAATCGAATGCATCCGGAAAGTAGCAACATCTCACCTTTTCGCTCCTTGAGAGCGCAAATTAGCCATCGAACGCCTGTAGTCGCGTCCCGAAGCCAGGAGCAGTTGGAGGTTTTTGGAGCCGAATCGTGCACAACACCCTCACTGGCCAAACAACCAACCACCTCCACATCTAAACTAAGAGGGGAGAAACAATTACTTAGCTTTAAAGGTGGTAGTGCACTGACATGTGCACCACCACCAGCTATAGAACATTCATTACAACTAGCCGCAGAAGAAATCGAAAAGGTAATACATTGCCGAAACATCCTAGAAGCCCTGTGGTCTCCACCTTCGGTTGGCAAGCTTACACACTTTCACAGTTACAGCTAAAGCATTCCACTCCTTAGTAGAAGGAGAGTATCTAGTTATATATTTAGGTAAGAAACGGATTGGAGGAACTTACTCCACCTAAGCACTGACAACGGCGGACGTTGAACATAGAAGAGGAGACACCACTGCTTCCCCGATAAAATTCTACAACCCAGAGATCTCGCGAACCCAGAACAATCGAGTTTCCAGAGAAAAAATGGCAAGGAAAGATTTCCAAAAAACAGAATCCACCATCAAGAAACGTTGGCGAAAAAGAAACCCAAATTCCTGTTGGAAATATTAGGTGAATTATTAAAATATTGAGATGATTGTATGAATGGCTCCTTTATTGAATAGTCTCATATCATGGGATTATATGGAAGAGGCAAGTATTTATACTTGTTTCTAAGAAATCATGTTGGGGCCTTGGGCTCCCAATACATGCTTTGTTGTGAGGAGGGAGGTCATGCATCATGACTACCACACACGCGAGTGCGACAGACCGACTCGACTCGGCCCGGCCCGGTTCGGTTCGGCTTGGGCTTGGCCTTGGCTTTGTGGTGTAAACACTTATATTTTTGGACTAAGAAAAAAAATTGTTTTTTTTTCGAACTGTTTTTTAAATACAAGATATATTTCTGAGCCGACTTTTATTTGAAGCGGTAAAATATTGACTCGGTATTTTAGCAGATTTATCTACTGCCCAGTATTTTCGTTCAGCCCTAATCCCCATCTATATATTATCTTCAGTTGTAGATGAAAATAACATAACAACAAAACCACAGTTTTTACCTCCACCATTAAAATATTCTTTCTGAAATTTTCGAGCAGTATTTTTATTTTCGAAAGTGCAAATCTGCACTGATTTGTTGTGCAAAGCAAATCAGTTATTATTTCAGAGGCCGTTTTATCCTAGAGGCGGCGGCGAAAGTATGAGCTGGTTTTGCACCACCGGCCAGATCGCCGAATCGTCTTCAAGAAAGAGACCTAGTCCGTGACTCGGCCATTGTTTCCCAGCAATTTGAAGACGAACATTGAAACAATGGCTGCAACCGGAAAAACTCTGAACTACCGAATTCATACTTCCAAGCATTCAGCTTCTAAAGCTTCGTTCTCATCATGGTGCAACAAGGCCGAATGAAACCCACTCGCTTCCATTAAAATCATTTTCGGACGGCTGTAGCAGATGGAAAAGTACGCAAGCTCAAATGGGAAGGCAGATCCGAAATCTGAAAGAACCGCTAATGAGAGGAGGTGGATCATTTCGCGGATTTCAGATCATGACAGTTGCTGTGGGAATCACAATCGGTATTTTTTTTAGTATAATGGATCTGTAGATTTATTTGCTGAAATTTTCCATTTTCTGCATAAAATTAGTTTGACCTTTTCTGGTAATTTGCAATAACCGACAATGCTCGGATCGAGTATTGATACAACTAAACCATTTTAATAACATTTTTATATGTGGAAGTTTAAACAGTAATTGCTATTAGTAGAAATTCCTTGGTGTTCATTGATAACTTGAAAAGTATGACTTTCTAATTGTGCATGTTACAAGAATGTGATATCTAATATCATAAGAGCGTGCCATATTACCCTTGTCTTAACTTCTAATCAGTACTAGTTGGTTAGTGCTGTTACCATACTGAGATATGATATCAAGTCAAAATGTTAGATCTGGTATGAACAGATAGAAATAGAACACCTTTGTTGCATACAAGTGAAAAGATAGAATATAGAACACATTTGTTGCATATATGTGAATAACTTATGTTAGACTAAATTTATGTATATTTAGAAAAAATAATTTTTTCAAACATATTAACATCTCAAGCAATAGTAAGCCTCCACAGCCAGTCAGTTGAGAATAGAATGGGAATCCATAAGGAAACCATAAAGGACAGCAGCAACCAACCAAAAAGAATGATTCTAAACAGTTGCTTCTACATTACAACTGTGGAAAAAAAGATCATATGGCATGACAGTGTCGGAACAGGTTAAGTCTTGCACTACAGGCTAACCTGACTGAGGAGCCTCTTAAGGCTATGATTGATTCACCTTGTTGGTGGACAAAGGGTTGGTGGGTAGACACTGGTGTTTCTCGCTATGTCTGCTATGATCGTGATATATTCACAATATACACGGCTGCTGATGATCAGAAAGTGTTGTTGGGAAATCCTCACACCACTAAAACTGTAGAGATTGGTTATGTGCAAAACAAATTTTACAATTGGACAAACAGTGATTCTGAAATACATGTTGCATTTGACATGCTTATATTCAAAACTGAAATTGAAGAATAAGAAAATTAAAAGAATTCATAATGATAGATGAACAGAATATGAATTTAGTTTATTCTGATTTTTTTATAAATTACTTTTATTCTGATTTTTTTATAAATTACTTGGTATAGTGCATTATAGAACTGCACCATATTCACTTGAAATGAGCGGTAAATCTAAAAAAAAAAATAGGACCTTTACCGAATTAGTAATTGCTATTTTATTAAATTTTGGTGCAGCAAAACATTGGTGGAGGGATATTTTATTGATTGCATGCTATGTTCTGTTTAGAATCCCTTAATCTAAGAATAAAATTTCACTTTTTTGAAATTTTAAAAGAATTATAAATCCAATGTGTCATACTTTAGAACTTGGGTTTGTTTAACATATGTTTGCGCTCCAAACCTTAAGAGAATAAAATTATCTAGTAGAGCATGTGAGTGTGTATTTAGAAGCTATGCTACTAATAGCAAAGCATACAGTTTTTTATGACCTAAATACACATAATATAATTGAAACAAATGATGCCGATTGTTATGGAACAACAATTTTGTTAAATTAAGGAATAGTGGGGGCACTTCTAGTATGCCTATTAGAACAGAATTTAATGAAAATTTTGGAGCTGAACCTAGAAGAAGTAAAAGAACAAGAACCATAAAAAAACTTTGGTTCGGATTTTTATGTTTTTACTATAGAGGAGGATCCCTTAAACCTCCAAGAGGCTTTATCTTCTTTAGATGCCGATTTTTTGGCAAGAGGCTATAAATGATGAGATGGATTCTCTGGAATCCAATAAGACTTGGCATTTGGTAGATTTACCCGCGTTGTAAATCTATAGG
This sequence comes from Allium sativum, assembly GCA_030737875.1. Taxonomy (NCBI): domain Eukaryota; kingdom Viridiplantae; phylum Streptophyta; class Magnoliopsida; order Asparagales; family Amaryllidaceae; genus Allium; species Allium sativum. The sequence continues at coordinate 352,676,121 of CM060926.1, forward strand.
CTGTAAATGGGTTCTTAAAAATTAAAACTTGATGGCACTATTGATAAATATAAACATGACTAGTAGCTAAAGGTTTTAAGCAAAAAGAAAATATAGGTTTCTTTGACACTTTTTCACCAATAACTAGAATTATATTCATTTGGGTATTAATCTCACTTGCTTCTATTCATAACTTACGAATACACCAAATGGATGTAAAAACCACAATTTTGAACGGTGAATTAGAAGAAGAAATTTATATGGACCAGCTAAAGGATTGGTAGTACATGGTCAAGAACATAAAGTATGCAAATTAGATAAATAATTATATGGTTTAAAACAAGTATCTAAACAATGGCATTAAAAATTTGATAACTTAATCACTTCACATGGTTTTGAAGTTAATGAAAGTGACAAATGCATTTATTACAAATCTGAGAATGACATTTGCACTATTACATGCCTTTATATAGATGACCTACTCATCTTTGGGTCAAACATTCATGCCATAAATTCAGTCAAATCCTTATTAAGTGCCAATTTTAATATGAAAGATCTAGGTGAAGCGAGTGTAATCCCTGATATTAAGATTACTAGGTCAAAAAGGGGATTTTCTTTGGATCAATCCCATTGAACTGAGAAGACTCTAAAGAAATACAATTATATTGACTGAAAACTTGGATGTACACCATATGATCCTAGTGTAAAGTTATTTAAGAACACTAGTGAGGGTGTAAGACAGTCTGATTATGAGAGCATCATTGGCAATCTTCGGGACGCCACTGATTGTACTAGACCTGACATTGCCTATGTCATGGGATTATTGTGCAAGTTTACCAATAGATCTAGTATAAAGCATTAACATGCTATTAAGAGGGTCATAAGATACCTAAAATAAACTATGAATCTTGGATTACATTATGAAAAGTTTTCAGTTGTACTTGAAGGATATTCTGATACAGGCTAAAATACTTTATCTGATGATTCTATTGCGACCAGTGGCTATATATTTAGCATTGCTGGAAGAACTGTTTTTTGGGAAATCTAAGAAACAGAATATCTTGACTCAGTATACTATAGTGACTGAGATAATAGCACTAGCCACTACTAGTGAAGAAGCAGAGAACTAAAGAAATCTGCTAGTTGAGATCCCCATAAGGGAAAAACCGACACTAGTGGTGTAATCGATTACGATAGTACCGCGGCTATTGCAAAAAATATAGAATCGTTATTACAACGGTAAAAGACGACGTCGTAAGCACAATACTATAAAAGAAGATCACATATATATTGATGAAAACAAAATTGATGACTATTGAAAGAAGAACTATACTGATATTACAACGGTAAGAAATGACAGTCGTATGCACAGTATTGTTAGAGAACATCATATATGAAGTCATGACAATTTGGCAGATCCTTTGACGAAAGGACTAACCAGAAAGAAAGTCCTTAATGATTCTAAAAGAATGGGACTATTGCCCTTAGATTGTTGAGTCACGCACAATGGTAACCCGACCTAAATGACTGGAGATCCCAAGAAATGGGTTCAATGGGTAAAAACAAGTTGTGTAGTGATAGGAGTTGAACATGCTATTTAATAAACCAAGAAGCATGTATTCCTAAAGTGATTAGAGGATGAGTTGATAGAAACTCTTAATGAGATCTATACTCTATTTGGAGTGGAGTACCTACCTTCAGGAATACTCTTGATAAACTCACCTATGTGAATGTGGAAATGTGGTCGTCTCCTATGGAGTTTTGGGCAAAACTTCTAGAGCTTTCACTAAACGGGGATAAACGGGCATGGCCATAAATGCACGGGCTTATTTGATTGCTCTATAGAAAAGATTGTGTGTGGTTTGATGTCAGGAATAGAGTTCAAGACTACGTGTCACTCTAGTAAAAATTAAATCTTATTCACTATGCAAAGGTTCAAGTCAGATGACACATTTGTTTATGCACAGTCTTATGTTTCTAGAAAACTGCTCGATAATATTTTAAAAAATTCAAGTGGGGGATAGTTGGAAATATTGGGTGAATTATTAAAATATTGAGATGAGTGTATGAATGGCTCCTTTATTGAATAGTCCCATATCATGGGATTATATGGAAGAGGCAAGTATTTATACTTGTTTCTAAGAAATCATGTTGGGGCCTTGGTCTCCCAATACATGCTTTTTTGTGAGGAGGGAGGCCATGCATCATGACCACCACATACGCGCGCGACCGACCGACTTGACTCGACCTGACCCGGCCCGGCCCGGTTCGGTTCGGGCTCAGGCTCGGGCTTGGGCTTGGCTTTGTGGTGTAAACACTTATATCTTTGGACTAAGAAAAAAAATTGTTTTTTTATTGAACTGTTTTTTAAATACGAGATATATATCTGTGCCGACTTTTATTTGAAGCGGTAAACTATTGACTCGGTATTTAGCAGATTTATCTACTGCCCAGTATTTTCGTTCAGCCCTAATCCCCATCTATATATTATCTTCAGTTGTAGACGAAAATAACATAACAACAAAAACACAGTTTTTACCTCCGCCATTAAAATATTCTTTCTGAAATTTTCGAGCAGTATTTTTATTTTCGAAAGTGCAAATCTGCACTGATTTGTTGTGCAAAGCAAATTAGTTATTATTTCAGAGGCTGTTTTATCCTAGAGGCGGCGGCGAAAGTACGAACTGGTTTTGCACCACCGGCCAGATCGCCGAATCGTCTTCAAGAAAGCGACTTAGTCCGCGACTCAGCCATTGTTTCCCAACAATTCCCATAGCGAACCCACTATAAAAATCACATACAACGAACTAATAAGGTCGCATCCACCAGAAAACCCAATGCCGAACACATGATCGAAGAAACCAATCCCGAATCGAGGCACAACCCAACAAAAGAACCAGTGGCACAAAAGCCAATCGAAGAAATTAGGGCAACCATGGGACTCTAGAAAAAATAATAAAGGCACCAAAATCTCTTCGCGAAACAAACAACACTAACAGACAAGAAGGGAATCTCGATAAAAGAAGAGATCTGGATTGGAAGAAGAGAAAAAGTAGAGAAAGAGATTCCACAAATATTTCGGTCTGTCGTTATTGAATAAAAAGAGCTGTTTTAGATAATTAGCAATTTACTTAATTTTTTAAATTCCCAAAAAAATACGTTTTAGAGAAAAAGAGTCATTATCTAATATCTTATCCACATCCTCGTTCAATATAGTCGATCGTTGTGGACCAAGGTTGCGTCTCTTCTGCTCCATTGCCATCGACTTAGGGTGAAGTTGTAAACCTTCGACTTTTGTTTGTTTTGCTCTTTAATCTTCGTTCTAATGTTTTCCAAGCTTTTTTGGTAAAGATCAAATCCTTTAAGATGATCATATTGTTTGTACTTGTTCTTTCATTGTTTCCTTTTCCTTAACCCTTGAAGTTGTCTGTCTGATCCTCAAATGGAACACTAGATGATGAATGGTTTAAGAGCACTTCTGGTACAAGAAAGAAGTAGGACCCAAGGATGAACTGTACCTCTCGATAGCTAAAGATTTTCTTTTGCTCTAAGATACTTATTTTTCCTCGTAAGTACAATTCCATATTAGAATTTGATATAGAGAGGAGGAGAAAGATTAAAGGTAGAATAAATTGAATGACTACATTGTTATTGCTTCTGTAACGACCCAGATTTTTGGCCGTTGAATTCTGAATATTTAAATTTGTTTTAAGAATTTTAATTGAATTTCATATAGGAATTTATTTATTAAAAACGAAGTTCGAACGTTAATTTATAATATAATTATAAAACGAGCTCGAAATCGCGCGGTAGTTCGTAATATAGAGTTTTGAACTTCAACTGAGGATACAGGATCCGATATAAGTCGGATTTCTGTGAAACAAGACACGTTGGAACCGTATTGATTATAATTTTCACATGAAAGAGAAAAATCTAGATTTCGTGTTATAATTTGTTAGTTATGGTCAAATCAAATTTTGAAATAGTCGCTGTGGAAAATCGTTATTTAAATTATACGCGTTAAAATAGCCGTTTTGCAAACGGACTCTGTTTTCGACGAAATCAGTTTCATGGGGACCGTATCGTTAAATTATTGTATGGTGTTGAATTGCGTGTCAAACCGATGTCGTATGTAACCACGGTAGCCGTAAACGCTCGTTCAGTGCAATTAAATTAATTCAACTGAATAAAGAGATATTCGAGTGTAACTTGAACAAACGATCAAATCAGGCCACGAAACCAGTTCCGTTGAGTTCGTATCGTCGATTAGAGTCAGGATAGCTATATAGTTTGTTAATTTTAAAGACCGGATAATTTGGCGTTAAAAATGGCATTGCGGTACACCTAAAAATAGCCTACCGGGGCAACAGTCTCAGAATGCGACGAAACTAGTGCCATTGGGTTCGTATCGAAAAGTTATTGTCAGCGTTCGCAGTTTCAAGTTGTTTTGATTTATCTGGTGATCGTGAAAAATTTAAATGCGTGTTGATTTCTGGTTTTATAAAGGAAATTTTTCCATACGATGCCGGAATTCGACGAAACTTGCCCCATTGGGTTCAGAATACATTTTTACACCAAGAATAGCTTTTTTATCAGTAAATAGAAGTCGGCTGTGGCTAGTTTACTTGATACTTCACCGGGGAGTTTCGTTATTATATAAGATATTATATTTTATATATATATACACCTACGTTCTGGCAACAACTATCTGCAAGTATTTATATAATACTAAGGTACATGTGTAGTAGATCAAATGGTAGATTACAACTAGCACCAGCCTATGTTCTCGATTCAGCAGACAAAGTAAGGACTAAACCATACGCGCCTATCCTATCCTAGTTCTATATATATATCAATTACTTGCCGACAAAGGAAATATATAAATTAAACAAATGAGTAGCGTGCGATCCACGTTTTGTTTCAATCCGTGCGTCCCAAGGAATTGCAGCTCCGTGCTCCTCAAGCTTTAGCCCCTTTAAATACTGCTATTTTCCTTTGTTTTTCTTCTTCGGTCTCAGACAAAAGAAATCGTTTAATAAATTCTCACTTCAAAAAAATCCATAACTCCTCAAATATAATTCTATAATTTACGAAATAAGGTCTGCTGAACTCCTAAAAACATTCCCTTCACGCCAGCATCCATCTTTCTTGGCTCGATTAAAATTTTGAGAATAAACCCAAATTGGGGTTTGGCGAATTGGCGGCGAATTGGTGCTTTCCATCTCGAGCGAAGAAAGGAAGAAGGAGGCAAGTTGTTGTCTTTGGTCCGGTGGTTCATGAGGGTGGAAAAGGGATGGCCGTCGATGCTTGGGGGCGTATTGGTGGACGGATCTGGTCTCTGGTTGGCTCCAGCGTGGGCAACAGTGCATGGGGATAGGAAGACGTGAAGGACAGTTAATGGGTGTGTCTGGTGATTGGAGCCTAGGCTTGGGAAAAATGAATGGTTCGGTTCTGGTGCGTGGGGGGGAAAGGCCTGGGGCTTTGTGTTAGTTTGAAGAATTGTCAAGTATTAATCAACGTCTGGATTTGGAAAATGGTAGAGGAAGAAGGGTGAGCAGTTAGTAGAGGAGGGGACTATGTTTTATACTGCAAAGGGTGGAAGGATTAACGTAAAATTCAAGTGTTAATCATTGATTAGAATGGTACCAGTATGGTGAAGTTTGTTTTACTTTTATGATGGGTTGAGTGAAGTATCAAAGAAGACGGAAATGGTGGTTAAGGAGTTGGTTGGAATTGAGTTTTGAAGGTATGACATGCGAGCATGAGGATGGACAACAAAAATGATGAACGACAAACTGGAATCTGTGATTCGGTTTTTGACTGAGCGGCCAAATTTTAAGGTTAAGGTAAACAAGAAAATTAAAATTTAAAATATAATTAGTTAATGATATAATATTCGATAAAAATTGTAATGCATATAATTGGTTGGTTCGCGGACAGAATCAAACAAAACTGGTCATGTTGGAATCAGAGCAGCGGAATCTACACTGTAAAACAATTTCCGCTGAAAATGAAGCTACTGGAATTTCATAACAAGATCAAACGTCGTTTGCTTTTAAGTGGAAAAAAAAAAAAAAAGAAGAACCGACAAATGCGAATCAAGGTGAGTAAACTCACCCGTTTAAAATTATTTTATAACGTGAAATGATTGCTTGATTGAATAGTTGATAAATTTATTGATATAATCATCGTTGATTGATTTTTATTAACGCGATATTTTTTTGATGTTACTAACATCTGTGGATGCAGGGAAACAGGTTGGAGGGATCCAACTGGATCCCTCAACATTTTATTTACTGTTTTATTGAATGGTGATGTATGTTATGCTACATTATCCATGGTTGAATTTGTGTGTTTGGTTTACCCTGGCCCTAGGAACCTGGTATTTTAGATACCGTAAAATATCATCGAATGTGAAAAAGGGAATTAGAATTTAAAAGCAGAGTTTATTTCTAAATTAGAAAATATTTCTTTTTCATTGAGTTGCAAATGGAAACCTATTCCGTTGGATAAACCAAGAGAAAATGTTATACAGAAAGATATAAATTAAGTAGATCATTAACCATTGGATAAATTAAAAGGGCGAGTTCAAATATGAATGTATATTTGAAAGTGAGTATCGGTTTTGAAACCAATATGTTGAAATGGATTTGAATTTAGCAAAGTACAGAGGGAAGTTTAAAGAAAGATTTTCAAATGCTTAAAGTAAAAGAATAGTAGTTTAAACAAGGGAATATTTGCAAATAAAATGTATATAAAAAGGGGATTTATAGAAATCGAATTAAGTGGTTAGAAGAATGTATAGTTTATAAATATGTTTAAAGAAGAACTTGAATTGTTTAAAATAAACAGAGTTTACAAATGAACAACGGAAGCGTGTGCGCCGCACACGGTATTTTGTTCAAAACAGCAATCGTAACGCTGTTGTTATAAGAAATGCTTTTATAATTTTTAAACAGCGATTTTAACGCTGTCTTTGTAAGGAATGCTTTTATAAAACTAAACAGTGATTTTAGCGCTGTTGTTATAATAGATGTTATAAATCTAAATAGAAATTTTAACGCTGCCGTCATAATAACTGTTTTAATAGCAATCTTAATGCTATGGTTATGATAAGTGTTTTATAATGCTAGACAGGGGTTTACGCTGTTGTGAAAGCAATGTTTGGTTTAAGGTTGAGAGTTCTGACTATTTCAAAGTTAAGGATGTCGTCCAGTTAAGGTCTGAGAGGTAATTATACCCCAACTTGACTAACTGCATTTTTGACGGAGAAATGGTTAAGGCTCGATAACAAGGGTTGGTTAGTGATATCGTTAGTTAACGAATGATTTATGATTTGAGTTATAATAACGATGTTTATAACATCAGTTAATTTAAGGGATTTAGAGATGTTTTCTAACTGGAGAAAAAGATATTTTCTCAAGAAAGGAATTATAATAGTGGAAATGTTTTCCAATGATCGAGAGGGAAAATAGTGCTTTGAAGAACACGAAAGATGGGAAATGGGAATGGGAAATGATAATGTAATAAAGAACTAATATAAAAAGGGATAAACGTTGAATGATGTTTGGTCGATAGAATTTCCTCCTGGAAATAATATCATTGTTTGCACACCGACATGTTTTCATTTGATAGTTAAATCACCGACTATCAAAGTTTTGACCATTTTAACGTTGTTAATATGGAGAGACCGGTTGGATTATTATCCAGAGAACCACTCCGTATTGGCATAAGCGTTGCGAATCAAGTATGCTGAATATCTTGAAGACGGAGTAAAGTGCAAGGACTATCCTGTTTACAGGTTAGTGCCTTCGGTTTGTCCAGACCCAGGACAACTTGTATGGACGAGTGTCTGACAGAGTATTTCTAAAGGGGGTTACGTACGTTGGTTCCTTCAAACGTACGAAGTTGGTGGCATAGAAGGGAAACTTCTTTAGCCTAACAATCTGAGTATTTTTGTGGGAATCAATTAGTGATTTCCGATGGATTTGACGATGTGGCATTCAAAGTGAATGATGGCCAGATGTTCTGGAAGAAAATTCAAACCTCAAGCCTCATCAACCCGGAAGTGGACAAAAATCGGGCAGGCAGCATGGCTATGTGGGTCGCACCCATTAGGATGTATGATCACCTATCTAGAGACATTCCTTTTGTTCTTAAATCTATCGATGCTGCCCATTCGGGAGACGGTTGCTGATCCCAACCGTTGGTGATATACATTCGATACACTCAAGCGAAATGAGTGGTCGGTCATGTGTGGGCCGGGTTGCAAGATGTTCTTGTTGAACCCAGTGTATTTGCCTCTAGAGATACACGTTCGGAAGGTGGTCCCATACCTTGTCAAGTTGGAATCCAATCTCCAATAAGTGCCTGCGAGTTTGATTGTATATTATATATGTAGAGCGTGAGATGCAAGCGCTCTACTAGATTTTAATTACTTGTGATTAGACATTATTATAATATCAGATAAGATATGATTTCCAAAAGTGTTTTGGGTTATCGTAAGGTAAAAACCATCCGTGTTTATGTGTGGATTGGTCTTACGATTATCTTTTCTTTTGAAAAAGATTTTGAAAGTTAAACAAATGATTGGAGTTTACTCACACCAGTCCCATGACTGACCCAGAGTTTATTTTGTTTGTTTTCCCTAACTCTTGGGTGCCCAAATTTGTACGGGCAGTCAAGTAGTTAGGATTTTTCAGATTCACTTGGAGGGGCTCGAAGCAGGAGGCTTCACCAGTTGGCTATAGACTATCATATTTTCCGCTGTGTACTATGTTGTATCTGGAAACAGGTGTTTATAACTGTTCCAGAGATAATCGATGTGCTCTGATAATGGTATGTATATACAAATACTGATTTATGCTTCAAAGTTATATTATCTAATATATTTTATTCGTTCCGCTGTGAGTTTGTGATCTTCGTTTTCTTCTATTCTAATATTTCTTTCTTTCTATTTCTCACCCTCTAACTTCTTTCTAAAAATGATACGTATTTCTGTGCAATTTGAGTTGGACGTGTGGTATTATTAGTCGACTCAAAGGGTATGGATTTGCGGGTCGTTTCATTTGGTATCAGAGCTGAAGGTTAAGTGATTACCTTGGCTCTGTGGCGTAACTCAATAGAGATGGAGTTAGAAATACTCTAGATTGAGTTTGAATGTATATATACGAGAGAGCGTATTTGTAGATTTGATATAAAATTTGTTTTATATTGAGTTGGCTGGTTTGTTGAGTGGTTTATGAATTCTGGTCGATACAGGAAGTACAACCGTACCGATAGGTGTTTCTAAACTCTCGAACAGAACAAATCGACTCAGTATTGTTTTAAAGTGGGTAAGTGATATAATTTGCCCAAAAGTTATTTTGATATAAAGGGATAATTTTCTGAAATTATCTAATGTGTTGATTGTTATTACAATCAAAGGAAATTATAAAAGATTGAAATAGTTGTATAAAACCAAATTGAATTTGTATAAGAATGGGATATACAAATAAGCTGAACTGAAATTTAATTCAAACCATAATTTGAATTTAAATCCCGGAAGTTTTGAAATATTCCTTGAAGTATTTTAAAGATAATATGGCATTAGTTTGAAGAGATTTTTGAATAAGAATGGTTTAAATGGATTTTAAAAGTAATTAAGCACTGAAATCACTTCAGGGGCGAGAAAATAGTACTGATAATGGGTCGCGACATTATCGGTATTCATTTTCGGGTTTCTGAGTGACGAATTGCTACCATAGTAATTTGAAAATGAAAATCTGTTTGAAAGGGACAAGATGATTTAGAAATTCAAATGTTTTGAATTGATTTGATTATAAATATATATGTACATATATATGATTTCAAACTAGTTGAAATAAAACCCGGGAATTTGAATTCTGAAATTGTTTAACTTGTATAAAGTTGAATAAATTGGTGGAAATAAATCAGATGGATCGAAATTTAAGTTTAATGGAAATTGAAACTCAAATGGAATAAGTGGATTGATTCCTGAAGTAGAGATCAGATTTGAATTGATAGAATTGAAGTGGACTAATCAGTAGTTGATTAGAAAGTTAAAGACTGGAAGGTAGATTGATTTGAAACCAGATGGAAATGGGTATATGTATGTGAGCAGATATTGAATGGAAAGCAAATGCAAGAGATAGAATTATGCCCGACAAAAAGGTACATGTTTACAATATTGTTTGGGTTGATGATTTTATGAGCCTACGAGGCAAGCCACTTGGCTTTTTGATTTTCTTTTGATTGGAGAAGGCCTAGAAAGGCGAATTGTGGTTGTACCGATTGAGCCGTGCAGAGGAGATGCTGCCAAAATTTTTCAGAATTTAAATGTAGGAAAATTTTCAGAATTTTTGAAAATTTTCATTAGTAAGAATAAATAAATATTTAATTGAAATAAATTGGCCCAGTTAAACTGAAGTTAAAAATTTGAACAAAAAGGGTTCTGGATCTAGTTAACAGGGTACGTAGCATCTTTTCTTACCTTAGCAATTTCGAGGACGAAATTATTTTAAGGGGGAAGGAATGTAACGACCCAGATTTTTGGCCGTTGAATTCTGAATATTTAAATTTGTTTTAAGAATTTTAATTGAATTTCATATAGGAATTTATTTATTAAAAACGAAGTTCGAACGTTAATTTATAATATAATTATAAAACGAGCTCGAAATCGCGCGGTAGTTCGTAATATAGAGTTTTGAACTTCAACTGAGGATACAGGATCCGATATAAGTCGGATTTCTGTGAAACAAGACACGTTGGAACCGTATTGATTATAATTTTCACATGAAAGAGAAAAATCTAGATTTCGTGTTATAATTTGTTAGTTATGGTCAAATCAAATTTTGAAATAGTCGCTGTGGAAAATCGTTATTTAAATTATACGCGTTAAAATAGCCGTTTTGCAAACGGACTCTGTTTTCGACGAAATCAGTTTCATGGGGACCGTATCGTTAAATTATTGTATGGTGTTGAATTGCGTGTCAAACCGATGTCGTATGTAACCACGGTAGCCGTAAACGCTCGTTCAGTGCAATTAAATTAATTCAACTGAATAAAGAGATATTCGAGTGTAACTTGAACAAACGATCAAATCAGGCCACGAAACCAGTTCCGTTGAGTTCGTATCGTCGATTAGAGTCAGGATAGCTATATAGTTTGTTAATTTTAAAGACCGGATAATTTGGCGTTAAAAATGGCATTGCGGTACACCTAAAAATAGCCTACCGGGGCAACAGTCTCAGAATGCGACGAAACTAGTGCCATTGGGTTCGTATCGAAAAGTTATTGTCAGCGTTCGCAGTTTCAAGTTGTTTTGATTTATCTGGTGATCGTGAAAAATTTAAATGCGTGTTGATTTCTGGTTTTATAAAGGAAATTTTTCCATACGATGCCGGAATTCGACGAAACTTGTCCCATTGGGTTCAGAATACATTTTTACACCAAGAATAGCTTTTTTATCAGTAAATAGAAGTCGGCTGTGGCTAGTTTACTTGATACTTCACCGGGGAGTTTCGTTATTATATAAGATATTATATTTTATATATATATACACCTACGTTCTGGCAACAACTATCTGCAAGTATTTATATAATACTAAGGTACATGTGTAGTAGATCAAATGGTAGATTACAACTAGCACCAGCCTATGTTCTCGATTCAGCAGACAAAGTAAGGACTAAACCATACGCGCCTATCCTATCCTAGTTCTATATATATATCAATTACTTGCCGACAAAGGAAATATATAAATTAAACAAATGAGTAGCGTGCGATCCACGTTTTGTTTCAATCCGTGCGTCCCAAGGAATTGCAGCTCCGTGCTCCTCAAGCTTTAGCCCCTTTAAATACTGCTATTTTCCTTTGTTTTTCTTCTTCGGTCTCAGACAAAAGAAATCGTTTAATAAATTCTCACTTCAAAAAAATCCATAACTCCTCAAATATAATTCTATAATTTACGAAATAAGGTCTGCTGAACTCCTAAAAACATTCCCTTCACGCCAGCATCCATCTTTCTTGGCTCGATTAAAATTTTGAGAATAAACCCAAATTGGGGTTTGGCGAATTGGCGGCGAATTGGTGCTTTCCATCTCGAGCGAAGAAAGGAAGAAGGAGGCAAGTTGTTGTCTTTGGTCCGGTGGTTCATGAGGGTGGAAAAGGGATGGCCGTCGATGCTTGGGGGCGTATTGGTGGACGGATCTGGTCTCTGGTTGGCTCCAGCGTGGGCAACAGTGCATGGGGATAGGAAGACGTGAAGGACAGTTAATGGGTGTGTCTGGTGATTGGAGCCTAGGCTTGGGAAAAATGAATGGTTCGGTTCTGGTGCGTGGGGGGGAAAGGCCTGGGGCTTTGTGTTAGTTTGAAGAATTGTCAAGTATTAATCAACGTCTGGATTTGGAAAATGGTAGAGGAAGAAGGGTGAGCAGTTAGTAGAGGAGGGGACTATGTTTTATACTGCAAAGGGTGGAAGGATTAACGTAAAATTCAAGTGTTAATCATTGATTAGAATGGTACCAGTATGGTGAAGTTTGTTTTACTTTTATGATGGGTTGAGTGAAGTATCAAAGAAGACGGAAATGGTGGTTAAGGAGTTGGTTGGAATTGAGTTTTGAAGGTATGACATGCGAGCATGAGGATGGACAACAAAAATGATGAACGACAAACTGGAATCTGTGATTCGGTTTTTGACTGAGCGGCCAAATTTTAAGGTTAAGGTAAACAAGAAAATTAAAATTTAAAATATAATTAGTTAATGATATAATATTCGATAAAAATTGTAATGCATATAATTGGTTGGTTCGCGGACAGAATCAAACAAAACTGGTCATGTTGGAATCAGAGCAGCGGAATCTACACTGTAAAACAATTTCCGCTGAAAATGAAGCTACTGGAATTTCATAACAAGATCAAACGTCGTTTGCTTTTAAGTGGAAAAAAAAAAAAAAAGAAGAACCGACAAATGCGAATCAAGGTGAGTAAACTCACCCGTTTAAAATTATTTTATAACGTGAAATGATTGCTTGATTGAATAGTTGATAAATTTATTGATATAATCATCGTTGATTGATTTTTATTAACGCGATATTTTTTTGATGTTACTAACATCTGTGGATGCAGGGAAACAGGTTGGAGGGATCCAACTGGATCCCTCAACATTTTATTTACTGTTTTATTGAATGGTGATGTATGTTATGCTACATTATCCATGGTTGAATTTGTGTGTTTGGTTTACCCTGGCCCTAGGAACCTGGTATTTTAGATACCGTAAAATATCATCGAATGTGAAAAAGGGAATTAGAATTTAAAAGCAGAGTTTATTTCTAAATTAGAAAATATTTCTTTTTCATTGAGTTGCAAATGGAAACCTATTCCGTTGGATAAACCAAGAGAAAATGTTATACAGAAAGATATAAATTAAGTAGATCATTAACCATTGGATAAATTAAAAGGGCGAGTTCAAATATGAATGTATATTTGAAAGTGAGTATCGGTTTTGAAACCAATATGTTGAAATGGATTTGAATTTAGCAAAGTACAGAGGGAAGTTTAAAGAAAGATTTTCAAATGCTTAAAGTAAAAGAATAGTAGTTTAAACAAGGGAATATTTGCAAATAAAATGTATATAAAAAGGGGATTTATAGAAATCGAATTAAGTGGTTAGAAGAATGTATAGTTTATAAATATGTTTAAAGAAGAACTTGAATTGTTTAAAATAAACAGAGTTTACAAATGAACAACGGAAGCGTGTGCGCCGCACACGGTATTTTGTTCAAAACAGCAATCGTAACGCTGTTGTTATAAGAAATGCTTTTATAATTTTTAAACAGCGATTTTAACGCTGTCTTTGTAAGGAATGCTTTTATAAAACTAAACAGTGATTTTAGCGCTGTTGTTATAATAGATGTTATAAATCTAAATAGAAATTTTAACGCTGCCGTCATAATAACTGTTTTAATAGCAATCTTAATGCTATGGTTATGATAAGTGTTTTATAATGCTAGACAGGGGTTTACGCTGTTGTGAAAGCAATGTTTGGTTTAAGGTTGAGAGTTCTGACTATTTCAAAGTTAAGGATGTCGTCCAGTTAAGGTCTGAGAGGTAATTATACCCCAACTTGACTAACTGCATTTTTGACGGAGAAATGGTTAAGGCTCGATAACAAGGGTTGGTTAGTGATATCGTTAGTTAACGAATGATTTATGATTTGAGTTATAATAACGATGTTTATAACATCAGTTAATTTAAGGGATTTAGAGATGTTTTCTAACTGGAGAAAAAGATATTTTCTCAAGAAAGGAATTATAATAGTGGAAATGTTTTCCAATGATCGAGAGGGAAAATAGTGCTTTGAAGAACACGAAAGATGGGAAATGGGAATGGGAAATGATAATGTAATAAAGAACTAATATAAAAAGGGATAAACGTTGAATGATGTTTGGTCGATAGAATTTCCTCCTGGAAATAATATCATTGTTTGCACACCGACATGTTTTCATTTGATAGTTAAATCACCGACTATCAAAGTTTTGACCATTTTAACGTTGTTAATATGGAGAGACCGGTTGGATTATTATCCAGAGAACCACTCCGTATTGGCATAAGCGTTGCGAATCAAGTATGCTGAATATCTTGAAGACGGAGTAAAGTGCAAGGACTATCCTGTTTACAGGTTAGTGCCTTCGGTTTGTCCAGACCCAGGACAACTTGTATGGACGAGTGTCTGACAGAGTATTTCTAAAGGGGGTTACGTACGTTGGTTCCTTCAAACGTACGAAGTTGGTGGCATAGAAGGGAAACTTCTTTAGCCTAACAATCTGAGTATTTTTGTGGGAATCAATTAGTGATTTCCGATGGATTTGACGATGTGGCATTCAAAGTGAATGATGGCCAGATGTTCTGGAAGAAAATTCAAACCTCAAGCCTCATCAACCCGGAAGTGGACAAAAATCGGGCAGGCAGCATGGCTATGTGGGTCGCACCCATTAGGATGTATGATCACCTATCTAGAGACATTCCTTTTGTTCTTAAATCTATCGATGCTGCCCATTCGGGAGACGGTTGCTGATCCCAACCGTTGGTGATATACATTCGATACACTCAAGCGAAATGAGTGGTCGGTCATGTGTGGGCCGGGTTGCAAGATGTTCTTGTTGAACCCAGTGTATTTGCCTCTAGAGATACACGTTCGGAAGGTGGTCCCATACCTTGTCAAGTTGGAATCCAATCTCCAATAAGTGCCTGCGAGTTTGATTGTATATTATATATGTAGAGCGTGAGATGCAAGCGCTCTACTAGATTTTAATTACTTGTGATTAGACATTATTATAATATCAGATAAGATATGATTTCCAAAAGTGTTTTGGGTTATCGTAAGGTAAAAACCATCCGTGTTTATGTGTGGATTGGTCTTACGATTATCTTTTCTTTTGAAAAAGATTTTGAAAGTTAAACAAATGATTGGAGTTTACTCACACCAGTCCCATGACTGACCCAGAGTTTATTTTGTTTGTTTTCCCTAACTCTTGGGTGCCCAAATTTGTACGGGCAGTCAAGTAGTTAGGATTTTTCAGATTCACTTGGAGGGGCTCGAAGCAGGAGGCTTCACCAGTTGGCTATAGACTATCATATTTTCCGCTGTGTACTATGTTGTATCTGGAAACAGGTGTTTATAACTGTTCCAGAGATAATCGATGTGCTCTGATAATGGTATGTATATACAAATACTGATTTATGCTTCAAAGTTATATTATCTAATATATTTTATTCGTTCCGCTGTGAGTTTGTGATCTTCGTTTTCTTCTATTCTAATATTTCTTTCTTTCTATTTCTCACCCTCTAACTTCTTTCTAAAAATGATACGTATTTCTGTGCAATTTGAGTTGGACGTGTGGTATTATTAGTCGACTCAAAGGGTATGGATTTGCGGGTCGTTTCAGCTTCACTTTTCTTCATACCACAAATGAGAGAGTACAATTATATTTATAATACAACAAAGATTCTATACTCTTCTTCTCTAGATTTTTCCTTATCCTCTAATTTCTAGACTTGCCTTAATAAACCATTCCCTAGATAATTCTATTATATATATAATAACTCTAATATTTATTACCATTTATTTTTATCCTTTCCTAAATACAATAATTAAATCTATTCCATAATTTATGTTTCCTTTTAAAATCAAGTTTATTTTCAATATTCCCCCTTAAACTTGGTTTTATTACTCCAAGTAGATTCCTTGATTCAAAGTTATTGAGATAATAAACGAAGCACTTCTCTTCAATTTGTGATGCATTTCTCATCACCTTCAATTATTAAAGCAGTCTCTTCAACACTACTCTTTGAATATTGGAGCACTTTTCTTCATGGTGCACTTCTCACCCACAACTCTAAAATAAATTTTCTTCCACGGCCACTTGTGCCATGTTCTCTTGCTCTTCATCTTTGAATCTACGATTCCTTACCATAAAATTTTGACACTTTTTCCCTTATGCCAACAATCATTTTCTTCATGACTAGATCTGCTTGCTTTTGTTGTGTTTCAGCTAGTCCGTCTTTGAATTATTTTAAAAAAAAACTGATTTTTTTCGCTGTCTAGAGATCTCTCTATCCCCTCTCATCAACCTAGCTCCGGTACCATGTTAGAATTTGATATAGAGGGGAGGAAAAAGATTAAAGGTAGAATAAATTGAATGACTACATTGTTATTGCTTCACTTTTCTTCATACCACAAATGAGAGAGTACAATTATATTTATAACACAACAAAGATTCTAGACTAGACTTGCCTTAATAAACCATTCCCTAGATAACTCTATTACATATATAATAACTCTAATATTTATTACCATTTATTTCTATCCTTTCCTAAATACAATAATTAAATCTATTTCATAATTTATGTTTCCTTTTAAAACCAAGTTTATTTTCAATATTCCTTTCTTTTCTAAGTCTGTTTCCAAAAAAATCAATCCTTCCATGTTTTCCTTAGCCTTATACATGCGATTAAATTTTTTTGGTTAAAAATCCAGTTAACAGCCATCGTTTTCACTAAGTTCAGCAAAAAAAAAAAAATCATCTTTTCTTCAAGTTTGACTCCAACCATAAGAAGTCATACCATAAAGATCAAACCATCAAGTCTATGTTCTTCAGTAATATTACCGATTCAATTTTTGTTTTTGGCTATTTATATAAATTACATTATTTTTAAATAGTTGCTTAAGAGTGGTTGTTTAAGTTGAGTATTATTTGTGTTCGATCTTTTCTACTACTTTGCCTAATTTGAACCTAATTTGAAAATATGTATTGTCATTATTGTGTGTCTGAATTTTTTTATTTATCTAATACTCTCCTTTTTTGACTTGAATGATACAAATCTATGACACAATGGCAATTTGTTTATACATTTGCTACTTTTTGCACAACTGAACCTAATAAGGAGCTGGCTCTAATCAATTTCCTGATTCAGTCTTATATTATGTATATAAAAAAGGCATACTGTTCTTTGTCTCCTTGTGAACATAATATAAACAAATTTAGTTCAAAAGAAATACATTATGCTGTATAGTAGGAAGGAATAAATGGTTAGCTTTATCTAAATTGATACTGAATCATCAAAATCAATTTAAAGTCTAAGTGTAATAAACTTAACATAAAAAGCAAAACCAAATTTACATTTTAGTTTGAATATTGAACCAGTTTAACAATTCGAAAGATATTAACTAAAAAAATATATAAAATAACTTAAGCGTTCATTGTTCATTTCATTAAGTTCGTTAATCCATTTAATAATAAATATGACACTATACAAATATGCATCCAATTTTTAAATATTTAATTCATGATAAGTGAATTTGTTGTCTAGACATTCAATGTTGTAACATAACATTAAGCATAACACAAAAAACATTAAGCATAGCCCATAATATAAAAAATTGGGCCTAAAACCCAAATGCAGATCGCAGATCACAGAATGCAGAAAAGAGTAAATAAAGAGGAGACACACAAGGTTTTTATAGTGGTTCGGCTGTAGATGTAGCCTACGTCCACTTTATAATCTTATTGTTATACTGACAGATTACAAGAATCAGTTACATGTGGACACACAATTCGTGCGTTAATTGTAATGAAAAGATAAGAATTTGAGTGTATGAAGGTGCAAAGTCCTTGCACTTTAGTAATGGTGGAAGAAGTGAAGAAGAATGGTCAAAAGATCCTTGAAAATGCCTTCAAATGGGGTATTTATAGCCGTTTCCTGATGGTGGTTCATGGGACACATGGAACGCATCCCAAAAATCTCGAAATGTGGTGGAAAACGTCCAGACATCATCTCCAAATCGTAATGTGACATGTGTAATCAGATCCATGCAAGTTGGAGTGAAAATAGCCTTGAGAATAGGTCAGAACAAGCTACGCAGGAGCAGGTGCGGGGATCGGATCGTGGTGGGGTACGTGGCACCCGATTTAGGATAATAGGAGCAAGATGTGGCATGAGAACAGGTCAAAACAGGGAGCGTATCTGCAGGTCAGAAGTTCGAATCGCGATCATGGGGTCGGATCGTGGCCATGGGTCGGATCGTGATATGGCTATCACGAGCCGAGTCTGGTCGTGAGCGGCATAGTGAAGCTGGAGTGAAGTGCTGGCGATCGGGTCGGATCGTGAGATGTACCACGGACGGTTCGTGGTCTGAGGGGGCGATCCGACCAGGGGTTAGCTGATGGGAGCGATCCGGTATGTGCGAACCAAGGAGGAGCCCACGATCCAAAGGGGGCGATCCGGTCCAGGAGGTGTTGCTTCGTCGCTTTATCCAGGAAATTGCCAGATTACACCAGTTTACGAAAATGGGCATAACTTTCAAACCGTAAGTCCGATTGAGCCAAACCATAGCTCAAACCGAAACTAACTCAGAGGGCTACAAGAGTTACAGAGCTCAGCTCCGTAATCGCTGTTTTCGGGCCCAAAAGAGGTCATCTGATAGGAGTTTCGGGCCTGTTTATGTTGAGGATGTGATTTTGACCTAATCTCTCAATGTCTTCTGACGTCGTTTCCATCGCTCGAGCATGTTATCATTCAAGAATTCCATGTGTGACAGCTTTTGCCAAAAAAAATGTGTCAACAAAAAACAATAAGCATAGCACATAATATAAAAATATATTTAATAAGTCAGTTTGGTTTTCCCAGCCTTAGCCAGTTGCATTTCACAGAGGTTTTGTCGGTTGCTTTCGCTCTATGCACTTTTCACGTGGAGCTAAGGGATTTACTTCGCATTTGTGTCCATCCACTGTGGCTTTCTCTGCCGAGCCTGATGTTTTGCATGCGCTAGACTCTTGTCTGTCTTTATTGATTTTCATGTATATTGTTTCGTTTCGTTTCCTTTGTTTGTGTGTATGCACGGTCACTGCATTATGTGGAAATCGTTTTTGTGAGCCGTTGTAGAATGACTAGATTCTCTCTTTTATTATACTAGTATAACCGCACAACGATGGGAAAACCGACCGTTAAATTATATAATTAAAAAAATGAATTTCTACATTACAACTAAATAAAACAAATATTGCTAAACACAAGGACATGTAAATCTTGAAATAATAGCAACATGATAAGAACAAATATAATAATATTTTAATATAATATTATATCAACTAAAACATAAACTCTACAATATCTCTACACACTATTTCAGCTTCCAAGCTTGGACGCAAATATGCTGCAACAATTGTTTCTGAACATTAGACCAAAACATCTAGTCTCGTTTTTTCCAGTAAGGATGAATCCAGCTCAGATTTTCTAACATGAAGCATATTCGTGAAGTTAATACATTTGATTACAACGGTGAATCACCAAATGAGAATTGTGTAACTAAAATCCAAACATATGGAAACTCTATAACATCCGATCAACTGCATAACAAATATAGCGTCAAAAACCTGAAAACCGAAGAAAGTTGGTAAGGGTATTTACCTAATGGGTGGCTATTTGCCTGTATTCCATTAAAAAATCCAATAATAACTGGAAATAGCTCAACGGACAAGGGATGTAAGGGAAACATCTTAGAAAATCCATATCAGGATAAGAATAAGTTATAACCAAAATCACAACTCTTTTCCATCAAAAATAAAAACAAATAATAATACTACATGTTCACTTTATGAGATCAAATGTGAACCCAAAATAATGTAAAAAGGAAAATTGCATATGAACATGACTCCGGTTACGCCCTCTCTCTTTTATCAATAAAGAACAAATGGGAAAAAAAAGTAGGAAAAACAATAACTTCAGTAAAAATAGAACATCTCGATGATAACCACTAATTAAAATGAGGGACCATGGGATCTGGATCTAATAGCTTTTAGCGTACAATGCGATATAGATGAACATCGTTAGCAACAGAATAGAAGTGTAGATTAATATAAAAAAATAGCAAATAGATATCCTTATCTTCTGGACTTAAAGAGGAATATAATTTTGTCAATAGAGTGGAACCTAGGAAAGACACATGCTTCAGATTGAAAGATTGGCAAGCAAACAACCAGAAAAGGTTAAATCTATCATTATGGTGCCAACGAAGGGAAAGAAGCTATTTAGTATAAAATAGCAAACATATATGCTTATCTTCTGGACTTAAGGAGGAATATAATTTTGTCAATAGAGTGGAACCTAGGAAATACACATGCTTCAGATTGAAAGATTGGCAAGCAAACAACCAGAAAAGGTTAAATCTATCATTATGGTGCCAACGAAGGGCAAGCAAACAACCGACCGTTGAGGTGTTTAATATAAAATAAATAACTATTCGTTAAAATTTAGTTTAATTCAGATTTTAATGAAACGATTATAGCTTAGTTTTAAAAGAAAATAGACGTAATTTAAAAAGTAACAACTTAAATAATAAACAATATGCAACATGTAAATTGAAATAAAACATCCTTACATCTCCATATATACTCAACCAATATAGAAAACTAGCATTGAATTACGGCAGACTTTTAAATTTATGAACTTAAATCTCGTTCTGTGTTACACAAAGGACATATGACCTGAAGGAAAAAAATATTGAAACCTGAAGGAAAAGAATTATTGAAAGGTGCTACAAATTGAATGATCGCCAATATTAATGATTGCTCGATCAAGTGTGAGTCCTTGACTTTTATGTATCGTTATTGCCCAACATAATACCAAAGGTAATTGAGTTCTCATACACGATGTACCATAGGAAGTTTTCCAATTTACCGTTTGAGGAGTTATTGGAATAATGTTTGTACCCTCATGAAATCGACTACCGTGATAATTATCAAAATCCACCATCACTGCCAGCAGCGGTTGATCATTAGGAGAGCTTGATGAATGATAATACACGATATCCACAACAGTACCCATTGCACTGTTGACTAACCCATTTTGCACTGAAAGATTTGACCACAACATCACTCGTGCACCTACTATGAGATAAACATATTTTTATAAACCTTTTGCATCATCAAAAGAAGCGTTAGATGTTGTTTCACAATTATTTATTGAAGGAACACGTGCAATGGGTTTTCCAAGTTCAATTAGACGATTTTTGTTGTTTTCATCTGCAGCCACCCTTGTTGGAAAAAGATAAAGAGCGTTCTTAAAAGTTTCTTTAACTTCGTCTGATAGCAATGCCCAATCTCTTGTTTTGAATAGTTTCCAATCGTCTAAAGTGGACGCACCTCTACTTAATCTTTCTAAAGCCTGTCGTAAAGGTAGCTGCTTCTCTCCAGCTTGGCGGAATATATATGATAGTCTTACACACTTATTGAAACCTGAATATGCAATTCCTCCACGTTGTTGCAAGATATTTCCACCTTTTAGGTACAATGGACTATCACACACATAAGGCAATTGTCGCATATCACCAACTAAGACAACCGAAACACCACCGAATAAGTCATTGACTGAAAAAATATCACGACAATGTAAATCAACATTTGCAATCATTGTTCTACCAAGCATGCTATATTAGTCAATTATAATCAACTTGGTATCTTTAAATTTTTCTTGCATACGACGACATTGCTCTCCTAAAATTTCTTTATAGCATGACTTTCTTTCTGTAGAGATTGAAAGTTCATGATGGATAGTACTGCCGCCAATGTTGAATGTGGCCACTCTGGTTAGAGCCATAATGCTAACCGCTTTACTGCTTCCAAAATGAGTAATAATTGTACGAACAATGGCATTTATAAGAGTTGATTGTCCTGTACCAGCTCCACCACATATGATCATTCGAATTGATTGTCCTTGCGATATAGTTCTATATACTAAATCATGTGCAATTCGTTGATCGTTTGATAACATATCTAAAGGAATGTCAGTACAATTGTTCATAGTTTCATTTGTATACTCAAACGCAAATTGACATGTATAAAGTTACGTTCAACATTTATATTAGGATACCGTTGAAGTGATTCATTCCAATTATACGAGGTATCAAAATCTCGTAAACCCATTTCTACCTCTCCCGCATCAACAAGCAGAGGTCTCATCGATGCTGCAATCATCCATTCCTCTTGTTGAATTTCTTCATTATCATTTGCAATACAATCATCAACTTCAAACTCGTCTTAAATAGCATTTGGAAATGCATTAGTTTGAATTAAACCCAAATCAACATATCTTTCAGACCTTTCTCGAAGCTTCCTTTTGCTTCATTTAGATTTCGATAATGATGATGCAATAGCACCTATATGTAAAAATTAGCAGTAAGAATAATAAACCAGAGTTGTTTAAATATTTTGAATTATAAAACATGATTAACCGTGTGACATAAAAGTAAGAATATATGACGTTTCGACAAGAATTCATAAAAAGTACAAAATCTAAATTAACAAAGAATACAAATGCAGTGAAAAATGAATACCTGTTGTTCACATAAAAGTTCCCATTTATCGCAATGTGGAGAAATCTCACTACTTATATCTGGTATAATTCGAACCACCACCTCAGTTCGAAGCTTGTGCCAACCTTTATTATAATAGCGATAGTTTTTTGCCATATCAAAAAGTGAAATATTTTCATACTCCCTTGGCCGATCCATATATCGTGCACTGAAATTTGGATTTGATTCTATCGTATCTTCATCTGCTGTACCATTTCGACATCGTATGACCGTTGATAACATGCTTTTCTCACTTACAGTAAGTTGCACCATAGTCCTTGATGATCATACAAATGGGTAAGACATCAAAAGATGGCATACCTCTTGTGCAGAAATATCTCATTCTGATACACTTTTAAGAAGAAGGTTTTTTTTTTTTTTTTTTTTTTTTTTTTTTTTTTGCAGACGTAGAATTTCGACATGGATGATAAATGTTTTCGACTATTGCTCTGAACGTATTTGTGAAGGTCTTTGATACTGGCTCTGCTTTTGCTGCATATTTTCCAGTATAATTTACCACTGCATGAACAAATAGGACGGGAGACCAATCAATATTAGCACGCCAAACTTGAAGGACTTTTCTGTTATGTGAACACACAAAAGGATCATTTCGTTTTCATTTAAATCGGAAAATTTTACTATTCGGAGGATCTTCTACAATTTGAGATCTTGGCAACACATCAAATGGATATTTAAAGCGACATGTCAATTATTTGGTTGTTTTATGTAACCGTAAACAATGATTTCCACACCTAGAATGACGCATAACCCAAGTTATCAAGTTTGCATAGTCATCATCAGTATCTAAATTTGCATCAAGCGGAACAACTCTTGCACAACGATGTTCATGTTCATGTAAAGGTTCAATCATATGAGGGTTTGTTGTGCAAACAAGACGATCAAAATACTCGACAATGATATCGTCATTAATTAAATTTCCACTATTAAAAGAAGATAGGTCTGGTGCACCGTGCAGCCAAAGAAAGCCATGAATATGTCCACTTCCACGATTCTGCCATTCAAATCGATACCAATAGTCCTTAATAGAAAATTCAAGTGTTAGGAAATATTTTATGAACATATGAAGTCTCGCTTGGAAAAACCACGCAACAACAAGTGGGTTCTCATTTAATAATTGTGCTTTTCTTTTTCTTTTTTCGGCAAGATCCAAATTTTGCAACTCATTTGCTGGATCAAGAAGTTTATAAAGCTCCGGCCATTGCATATCTGCTGAACTCAATGTAAAAAATATCATATGCGCTCTTAATTGTTTTACCATAGCTGTAAGCTCTTTTAATCTTGCAAACCAATAAGAACGACTTCCACGAATTCCTTTAGCAAAATAAGAAATGCGTTGGGACAACTGCCGATCTCTCGATTTTAACATTTCACAAATATCTTGGATTGTCAAATTTCCATCTTGGGGATTTTTTTGCACATAAATATTACCAATATCCAGAGCATGCCATCTACTGACATAATTGTAAGCAAAATAACGAAATCTATCATCTTTTGCAAATCTTTAATTGGGATATTTCATTAAGTATTGAAAATACTGAAGAGGTCTTATTTTTCTTGGTCGTGCTTGTCTCAAATCGGAATTCCCGAAGGGAAATAATGCTGGAAAAGCCATCGATATATACCCAGAAGTATTAAACTCATCAATAGCATTAAAAGAAATAGACATTTCAACTACCATTCCATTATTTTGTTGGGATAATACACAAGCTTGTTGGTTGGGTTGTACCATATTCGTTATTGCACCGGATGATTCAAATTCTTCAATGTTAGTTATTTCATTTTCATATTCTGAAGGCCCTGCTGGATAGGAATTACAGTTATATGTTGGAATGTTTTCTGAATCATCTTGAATATGTGGAAGTGTAGAAGGTACACCGTCTTTAGGTAATTCATTGAGAGATATTTCATTAATGTGTAGATCAGCATAAAAAATGTTATGGGTTTTAAGCCAAAGTAGTGCTTGTCTTACGTGATCGCGTCTTACTCGAAACTCCTTGTTTTCATATACTCCACTTCTATTAACAACTAGGACAGCCGATAAATCATCTAGCTTATAAGGGAGTGAAGATGCAATTGCGATGACGTCTTGTGGAAAGTTAATAACATTTCCGCTGTATTTATATCGTTGTCCTCTAAAACGATAAAATGACATCATCGGATGAATGCGTGCTATACGTATCTGCTCCAACCTTGTAAGGCTAGATAATTCAGGTCGAACATGTCCAGGTTCCATTAAATTTTGAGAACTAAACATGGATGGAAGGTCATGTTGTGGTCTATCATTGTGACAATCAGTACATGAAGATGAAGAAACAATTATATCTGGAAAATACCGAGTGCAAGCTTGACAATATCTCCATTGCATATCTTGGCATGATTTTCTAAATTTGTGTGCATTGGTAATTTTTTCCGTTGAAGATGATGATATTGAAGTAGGAAAGGATGATTTTTCCGTGTTTGAATTTTTACGTTGAGCTCTGGTTTGCCTATCTCGTGCAACATCCATGGATTTTCGACGTTGTTGCTCTTCGTTAGTTTCTCTCAAACGTTTAGCTCGCTGCTTAGATACACGATTTCTATTGTACTTAGCAGTCCTTTCATCACGATATTCCAACGTAGGGAAGTCTATGTTTAGAGAATGATTATCATTTACAATTAAGTAAAAAATAATATATGAGACAGAATAAGAAAAACAAATTTGTACATAAATGATGCACGAGGAATATTTAGTTTTATGTATTAGTACGAGAAAATATGGTATTATCCATGAATGTGATGCATAGTTTCGCATAAATATAATAAATGCTTAAAATGGACAGAAATAAGCATATGTCATGGAAATGGAGTGGAATAAATATATACTTTTGATAAAATTGCAAGAAAAATGAAAACTAACAATTCACATCAAATAACACTTACACTAAAGAAAACATTTTCTAACCATGAAGGAATTAATTTTGAATTTGATAAAAAGACTACCATGTGTGTGTATATACATATAAATTGATTTTAACATACGAATTCAACTCAATGTACGTAGACATAATTAACTTGAAAAACATTGTCATTAATTAAATGTAATTGTATATACCTGTGCGAGGAACATGCTAAATGAAGTGGAGGCAGTCCACCCAGAATGTTATCAAGACTAAACGCACCAGAAGTTTCACTCATAACTTCATACGACCTCTACAAACACAAACACATTATAAAAAAAAATGATTTTAAATAATTTCGATATATTTATCTGTAGCATTGTTGGATGCATTACAAGCCTTATTTTGGAAAAGCATAACCTAGAAGCCATGAGAAACATAAAACAATTGTTTAAGATTGATAAGCTTGTATGTTTACCTTATGTGAAACAGTCATAGTTTTTGGGGAGCTTTGTACATAATATATTAAATCTTCAAACGATTGTGCGTCATCAACTGACGATGGTAAGACGTTCAAATCAAAATTAAACCTACCTGCAATTATAATGATCGTAAGATGTCATATTTATGCAAACTTACTAAAAGTTCAAACGATATAATGATACTTATAAAAGAATCACCTTGATTAGGGGTCAGTGCTTTTTCTTGAGCCTCTTCAAATAATGAAACATTATCACATGACTTTGCCCGTTGTAACATAATAAGTTCATCCATAATTTCACATGGAGTCTAAATATTAAGCGAAAACAAATGTAAGAATACCAAATCAATAAAAATAGAAATTATACAATAAGTATTTGATTGCATCTATAATTTAATGAATAATGTTAATACGTTTTAAATACAAATTTTGAAAGTAAGTTGAAATGTAGACTAGAAATTAATTACCGTATGTGAAAGACATGATATTGATGATTGTTGCACATAAGTAAGTTCAAATGGCTGGTCGGCGTTGTTAGACAAAAGTGATACATTTAAATCAAATGCACACCTGATGCCTGCATTATTAAAATACATAAGATCTCACATATTTTCAATTAACAAAATAAATTTGATTTACAAATTTTAGGAATATGCAATACCTAAAATGAAATAAAGAAAACCAAAAATGATTTTGAGAAAAAGTAATTGGTTGATTCGAAAGACTACCTTGACTAGTAGATTTTGTTGTTGCAGCCTCTTGATATTGTTGACATGTTTCTCATATTGTTTCTATAAATTTGAAGGAAGAAGGCATGCATCCAAAACAATATGATTTATATTAGACGTATGATAAAAGTATTAAACGTAAAAATAGGTTAATTTGAGAAAATCACCGTATGATTAGTTAATTCCAACGTGGACACCGATGTAGGATCAACGTGATGCTCAAACGTCTACTCAACATTGTCGGATTAAGGCGTATCATTCAAATCAATATGAAACATTTCAGATGTTTTGTTTTTCAGCACCTGCCCCCAAATCATGCACACGGTATTAATTAAATAGGCATAACTAAAATCTTCAGATATTATTCATATTATGCACCTGCCAAAAATCATGCACACGGTACTAATTAAATAAGCTTAACTAAAATCTTCAGTTATTATTCAAACCTGCCAAAAATCTTCAGATATTTTTCCTATGGTACTAAGTGGATATATTTTAATCTATTATTAAATCTGCTTTGGTATTAATGGCCAAAGCTATGTAAACGTAAAAATAGGTTAATTTGAGAAAATCACCGTATGATTAGTTAACTCCAACGTGGACACCGGTGTAGGATCAACATGATGCTCGAATGTCTGTTCAACATTGTCGGATAAAGGCGTATCATTTAAATCAATATGAACCATTCCAGATGTTTTGTTTTTCTACACTTGCCAAAAATCATGCACGGTACTAATTAAATAGGCTTAACTAAAATCTTCAGATATTATTCAAATTATGCCCTGCCAAAAATCTTCAGATATTTTTCCTATGGTAGTAAGTGGATATATTTTAATCTATTATTAAATCTGCTTTGGTATTAATGGCCAAAGCTATGTAAACGTAAAAATAGGTTAATTTGAGAAAATCACCGTATGATTAGTTAACTCCAACGTGGACACCGGTGTAGGATCAACATGATGCTCGAATGTCTGCTCAACATTGTCGGATAAAGGCGTATCATTCAAATCAATATGAACCATTTCAGATATTTTGTATTTCTGCACCTGCCAAAAATCATGCACACGGTACTAATTAAATAGGCTTAACTAAAATCTTCAATTTTTATTCAAATTATGCACCTGCCAAAAATCTTCAGATATTATTCCTATGGTAGTAAGTGAATATATTTTAATCTATTATTAAATTTGCTTTGGTATTAATGGCCAAAGCTATGAAGAGAAGATCAGTATGAAATAGTACTTGCACTAAAAGAGATGGAAATGTATGCAGTACCTTATTGACTGAATCAGATACAGTCATACAAAGTTGTGTAGAAAATGGTGTAAACATTTTGAAGCCATCTAGTTCTGAGATCACTTGTATCACTCACGACATGGGAAGCAATTCTGTTGTTCATATTCCTTCAAAGTTTGAAAGATTGCATCATGTAGAGAAACTTGAATGCATGACACTTTTTTTTTGGTATTAATTATGCCCTGCCAAAAATCTTCAGATATTATTCCTATGGTAGTAAGTGAATATATTTTAATCTATTATTAAATCTGCTTTGGTATTAATGGCCAAAGCTATGAAGAGAAGCTCAATATGAAATAGCACTTGCACTGAAAGAGATGGAAATATATGCAGTACCTTATTGACTGAATCAGATACAGTCACACAAAGTTGTGTAGAAAATGGTGTAAACATTTTGAAGCCATCTAGTTCTGAGATCACTTGTATCACTCACGACATGGGAAGCAATTCTGTTGTTCATATTCCTTCAAAGTTTGAAAGATTGCATCATGTAGAGAAACTTGAATCCATGACACTTTTTTTTAATTAACTGTACCTCTATTATTCTTTAGGAAATGACTAATGAAATTCAATAGAAAAAAAATATAATGACAAATTTGTCCAATTCACTACATACGTCAAATATTATAGGGGGAAAATCCGACTTCTGAGGAACTTGCTTCATTAAATCTTAATGAAGGATCAAACACAATAACTTTTTTTAATTAACTGCACCTCTGTTATTCTTCAGGAAATGACTAATGAAATTCAATAGAAAAAAAATATAATGACAAATTTGTCCAATTCACTACATACGACAAATATCATAGAGGGAAAATCGGACTTTTGAGGAACTTGCTTCATTAAATCTTAATGAAGGATCTGACACGATAACTTTTAGCTTTTCAACCTCAATGCTTGGACAACAGCAGGCACGTTTTTCTTCAAATCTTTAATGTAACGGGTTCGAGCATTTCATCGAATATGACGTGTGCACTATTGTGAAAATAGCATTTTGTGGGTATTGTACAATTCAAATCCACCAAATCACTCTAAAACCCGTTACATTCAGGTCAAATTCCATTCTATAACACTTCGATATCAGAAATTCGTGGCCTTAAGCCCCAATTTACATTCCAATCCCTAACTGAACAAAGTTAAGACTCTAACATCAAAGTTATCACCTTCGATGTAAATCTCAAAGGATACCTGCGACTGGTTAGATCTGAACAGCGGAAAATCGGGCTCAAAAGATT
This sequence comes from Allium sativum, assembly GCA_030737875.1. Taxonomy (NCBI): domain Eukaryota; kingdom Viridiplantae; phylum Streptophyta; class Magnoliopsida; order Asparagales; family Amaryllidaceae; genus Allium; species Allium sativum. The sequence continues at coordinate 352,705,643 of CM060926.1, forward strand.
TGGAAAGGCACGGATTCGAATCATCGGCTCGAGCTGATCCAAAATAGAGTGCGGCCTAGGTATGAATTGAATTGAAGAATTAAATCCGAAGTGAGAAGTAAAGTTGGCAAATCCGCTTTAGAAGAGTTCTGCTGGCATTGAAGCACTCCAGTTTATTCAGAATTAGGAGAAAAATCGCGAAGGAAATAAAACGAGAAGGAAACAAAAAGAAGGAAAACGCCGAAAGGAAAGTATTCTAAGCGAAAATTATGTCTTAATTTATTGGCTCAGACAATTTGTTTTTGACTTTTACATTAGTAGGCAAACCTCCCTAACGGTCGGTTTGATTATATATTTTTTTAATTTTAAAAAAAAACATAGCACAAAAAACTCATCCATATTGTAACATAACTTTATAAAATAATATGTTTCCTTCATTCAACTGTTTATATTTATGGTTTGGAATTTGTGTTCTCCAATTTCATAGAAAAAGAATCAAAATAAGAGTATCGCCAGTATAACTATTTTTGTGTTGAAAAATAAAAACATTTTACTAAATCTAACAAATTTGAGTGAAGCTCCTTCTATTTGAAGCAACATAACTTTGCTGAAAGTCAAAAAAAGAACAAAAGGAAATTGGGAAAACAAGCAAAATTTTAGGCAGTTTAACTACTACAGCAACCTAGAAACTCAAAAATCAATTGAAAGAAAAACATAAACACAAGTAAGCTAAAAAGCCTTATATAATAATATGAATATTTTGTCCTGAAGGAGAATCATATAATATAAATGAGCAAGAAATAGGCACCAAATGAATATCCAATGCTACCAACGTGATACCTCTCCAATCCAATTATCTGCATGATTATTACTCAAATAAGCTACATGAAAAGGAGCAAGTTTTGCCCACAACCACCACCCGTCTTTTTAGTGTTTTATTTGGTTCTATATTAAATGCATGTCACCAAAATTATGTTTTTAAGGTAAACAAACAAGATAAGGGGCATATTACAGTTTTAACAACATAGATAGGTTCAAGATCTTTGATGGCTTCTACCAACTTTAATGAATTAAGAAGACCCTACACTACATACTGCAGTAAAAACTGAGATTGATTGTGCCAAAAATCTGCTATGATTTACATAAATGCACAAGGAATTTATTTTGTTTATACTTTTATGGAATTTCCATACATCATATGGCTAAAAATGTTGCTAGTAGCACAAGTTTGTAAGATTGCATTTAACCATTCTCATTAAACCAAATTTACAGCAATGACATAAATATATCAGCAATACAACTTATGCAGAAGAATCTTTGACAAATTATCTTCTCAAATTGCAAATTTCTAAATGTAAATAACACTGTGCATGTTTAAGAAATGAAATATATATAACTTTTAGGGAACTCTTTGCTTCCAAATTCAACAGCTCCCCAAGATATAAATAAAACTGAAACATGTAAGGAAAATTATATTGGTAAAGTTGAAACAGCAGAGGTAACGATCCTAGACTTTGTCGTCGAGCTCCTTAGACTCCTCGTTTTTATGAGATTTGTCGCCGAGATTAGAATAACTTCTTCTCTCTTTGCCTCCTGGTTTGGATGATGCATTTCCGTACCATATCATTCCTATTACTGCTAATAGCATTCCTAGAATGACGTGAAGATTGAGACCTTCTTTACCAAACAAGAAAAAACCCAATACAAGCACAAGAATTGTCTTCATATGACCAATAACTTGAAACGACACTGCTGTGAATCTACCAATACATATGAACTGGCTAAGGTTGGTTCCGACAGCAATGGTGCATGACAAGATGAGAAAATACTGCAAAAATATCGTTGGAAAAAAAAATTAATTTTGATGCATAAATAATTTTATAAATACGGGATCAAATTGATTAAGTACTGCACTTAAATACATCATGTCAGGTTATATAATGAAAATGGTGTCCCTTTAAGTCGCATATATGTTGTATTCTATTAACAAATATCACAAGTAAATAAGCAGGGCGAGGGTTTCTGTTTTTTTTGTGTGTGTGTGTGCACGCATGCGTGGTGGAGTTTGTGGGTGCCCCAACCCCCTTTCGGGGGGATGATAGTTCTGCAGTATCATTTGTCATGATTGTCCAAATCTCAATCACTTGTACAAAAGAACCATTAACTTTGGACGTTTTCCCCAGTATGATACCAACACATTCCCTGTTCTTTCATTTGGAATTTTAACACTTTCTTTTTTACTTCTCTTAAAAAAAGGCTTTCTTTTTGGCTATAAATTACTACAGTGTTTGAATCGGTTTAATCAGGTACAGCCAAGAATATATGCAAACATGTTCTCTCATTATCATGCTTTCACTGTGGGAGAATGTATAAAAAAAGGTGGATTTGTGTTCAGTAAGATGTTAGATACTACTCATACCACTACAGTTGTATTGTATTCAAAAGCATCCACTCTTTTGTTTGTCAGCCAGTAATCAACAAAAGGTCCAAGTATCAGCAGCGATGCTGCTTGTACAGGAGCTGTATGACCAAGAAGATTGAATGATCCAAGTGAGTACTTCCTCTGTAGATGATGAACATACTGTAGAAAGAAGTAGGATAAGTAAGATGTGGTTGAGACGTACTTAAATTATATTCCAAGTCTAATGAACGGAACTTGAGTGGCTTACATATTGTTGTAATGCAGTGCTCCAAACAGCTATGATAGCTGCTACCAATCCTCGTGTATTGACACTAACATCATTAACTGTACAGACTGCTACACCTGTAAGCACTACCATTATGCTGAGCTTTGTGCCTCGAGAGTAGTGGATTTTATCAAACAACACTTCTAGAAGACATGATACTGGAATCATACACAGCTTTGCAATCTGAAATAAATGTGATATTTCTTATTATATAGATTCACTACATGTAAGAAAAGCATAAGAAAGAAACATGAATATTTTTCTGAAATCCCACGCGGAGTTGACTACCACGGTATATGCGTTGGGTTACAGTATCCAAAACAAAGTCCAATTTTTTTGAGATAAACTGAATGCAAAAGGAAAGGAGTCAATTCAACCTTTTATATGTATGAGTGGTACAAGAAACGAGACTGTACAATGAAGGGATATGATACTCTTAGGGACCAACTAAAATACATGTCAGTTTCAATGGACTAATATCAGCAAATATTATTGTTCCCAACAACCAACCTGATAGAATCCAACAGAGTTCCACATTAAGCTAACGTTCATCCCAACAATTGATAGATTTGCAAAAAAGACAAATTTAATCAGGTCGAAGAACGGTAAATGAGAAGATTGAATGTATCCCAACCAGCGCAGCACCAATACCATCATAGTGGTGGTGGCAAAATGCAGACCAGTAAGTGTCGTGGCTGCAATGAAAAATTACAGAATATTTAGTCTATTAATCTATTAAATAACACTAAAGCAGAAGAATTTCTAGTCTCTTATTAATCGTAGGAGATTTCTCTACTCTTATTGCATCTTTCTAGCTATTTTGATTTTATTTATTCAAAATTAATCAATTTAAAGTTATTCTACTAAACTTCTCATGGTCAAATTACATTTAAGTACATGCTATGATTATTCACTTAATTCTCTCATAATAATTTACATTTAAATCCATATATTTAAATTAGTTGAATAAGATCAAATTTAAACCATTTGGTAAACTCAATTACCTAATATTCAATACATGAAATGAATACTGAAACATCACAATTCCAATAGTATATCATTGCCGCATCAACAAACTGATAAAACCAAATTTTTATTTGGATACACAAATACATAAATCACACGGCATAAATTATATACATTAACAACGATAACGAATCTAATTTATAATTCATTTACCTGAATCAAATTATCGAGCATTGCAATGAAAAATTATATGTTCAGCATTAAATGCCTATATTTAAAAATTTCCACAAGTACTTACACACTCTGCTCAATTCTTCCCTAATACTTTTTATCTACAACCATATATTTAACTAATTATGTAATTTTTACAACAACAAAGCCATAATTTTCAAATAAGTTGAGATCGACTAGAGTTTAAAGGTGAAAATAGAAATAAACTAAAGTAAACAATTAAACTAATAATAATAATAATACAAATAAAACCCATAAAAATAACAAATAATAAATAAAAACCAAAATTAATAGTAGTAGTAATAATAATATATAATGGCATTAGTGGTAATAGAGACGGAAGACAAAGCTCTTATGCTACTACTTGTTAATCTTATAATCTAAAAACTAAAAATAATACCCCTACACCAACCATATGCCCGTGGTTCTGATATATGAATTGTTAATTTTCACGCACTTATGTTCAACACCAACTCTTCAAATATATTGCAATCGCTCAAGTTTCTTTTTACTACCCGTTCTCATATCATTCTTAATCAACCTCTACATTTTCTTAAACCTCCAGTACGGCCTATAATTCCAACGCGCACAAATGCCTCAAGACGCTTCCGTTAGAGATGTTCATATCATCTTAAGCGGTATTGGACTAGCTTCTTTTCAATTGGTACTACTCCAAATTTATCATGTATATCAACATTGCTAATTCGGTCTTATCTTGTATGATCACGGCTTCATCTCAGCATATGCATCTCTATTATACTTATCTTCTGATGTGTTGTCTTTTAGTACGCTAATTATGTAATTTTTAACTTAAATTATACACGTAAATTCAATTAATCAATATTCATCTAATAAATCTTAAAATAAACCAATTAAACTACGTCCACAACACTCATATAGGTGAATTATTATTTTTATTTATATATAAAGATATAGAAATCACACAAAACAGTATGTATACATCATGGTATGAGGTTTCGGCCGGAACCACGAGATTCCGACCAACTCGGTTCAGTTCCGACCGACGATGGGACGGGATTAGGGAAGTCCCGGTCCGAAAAGAAGAAGAAAAAATCGCAGTCTCGGATTCAAAAAGAAGAAATTACCACATTTAGTTGAAAATCCCCAAATCAAACACAATATAATCGATTGCAAATTCGAAAATGAAGTTTTTGGAAAGCAGAGCATCTTCGAGCACCGCAAGCTTCAAATTCGTCTTCGAGCACCGCAAGCATCGCTCATTTAAGTATATTCAATTACGTAATATTAATTAATTTTAAGTCTATTTAAACACAAAAAATAGACACAAAATCACTGCCATCAGATTTCCGTCTCAATTTCACTCCTCACATAAAGACAAACTAATACAACGGCTCAGATTTTGTCTTTTATTTTGCATCTAGTTTTGTGTCTAAGTACATGCCCTATATATATATATATATATATATATATATATACACACACACACACACACACACACAATGTTCATAATAACAAAAATGCCAGCTATTTTTTCATCCATATATAAAAAATAAACGTATCACATAACATCAACCATTTACATACATACAACCATTTACATATATACAGTAGTAATAATTTCAATACACAAAAAAAAAGAAAAAAAAAGTTCAAACAAAAATACGCGGTTAGCAAGGATTAAAGCCTCTACCTCACATCTGAGTGTTGCATGTCATTTCAAAATTATAAGTTTTTTATTTAAATTTACCATATATTGTTTTTTATTAACAAAATCTATTTTTAACAATAAATAAATTTAATTACTACTTTTTAACAATGTTACAGTGTGCAATGCACGAGTTACACACTAGTTTCAAGTGAAAGCAAAATGCAAACAACTAAGTGCTAGAGACTGAGATGTTAATGATGATGATTTTGATGACAACAACCTTGTTTTAACTATTATTGTTATAAAATATACTAACACTTTTATCTAGATATATATATATATATATATATATATAATATATATAAGTATACATGTAGGAATTATATAAAGGTATTGATTTGAAGACTGTAAAGTTTAAAAGATTCAAGAACAAAGACTTCAGAGAAGAAGTTTTCAAGATTGTAGACTCATGAGTAATAAAAGTTCAAGATAAGTTATACAGTCTAGATTTTATTGGTAAAACTCCGTAATAGCACTGCATCTCTTTTTCAAATATCTCATCATTTTTAAATTATTTTAAGGCTCAGTTTGTCTCAAGTCCCTAAAAGGTTTGGAAATTCACATCGCATTCTTGCCTTAAATTTTTATAAATTAGGTCACTATTTTTTGATAAATCAGCAAAAAAAATCACGTAAATTCATAACTAAATACAACAACTAATCATCATCAAATTCAGACGTTAAAACCACACAAAAAACCATCAAAAACCAAAAAACAGTGGATCCCCAGTATATTGCATCAAAGGATGCAGTTATTTGCAATTTCTGCATATATTGCAGTTATGCATCAAACTGCAGTATAAATGCAGAAATGTATGCGGAAATTGTGCAATAAATGCATCGTCTGATGCAATAAATCAATATCTGCATACATGTATGCAGTTATACAGAATAACTACATACATATATGCACGTATTGATAAGCCTTTATCCGTTTTAACATTTCTGCATGCATGTATGCAGTTAACAGAATTACTGCATACATTTCTGCAGATATTCACCCCACCTTTCACTTTCTTCAACTTTATATGCATACATGTATGCAAGAATATGCAATAACTGCATACATGTATACAGTTATTCATCCAGATTTTCAATGTAAACTCAAGATGAATATATGCATACATGTATGCAGTAATTGCTTATAAATACGTACTCTGTTTTTTTTTTTTTTTTTTTTTAGCATACTTCTGTGAATATTTGCAAAATTTTTAAAGAAAAAAATTTACATAGCAGCGCATTTTTGGAAAAACACGTAAGTGCCCAAAATAGGGACTCGCTTTGCATGGAAACTTTAGGGAGGATGTTGTTTGTATTTCCAAACTTTTTAGGGACGTAAGGCTTATTTTCACTTATTTTAAATCTTCTTATTTTCAAATATGGTTTCAAAATTACTTCCTATTTAAATTAAATATATATCTTTTAATATTTCTTGAATTTCAAATTTAACTCCTAATTTAAATATTTAGATTTTCTTACTCATGTTAAGTTTTAGTTATATATGATTATTTAAGTTTTAATATTATTACTTTCTTATATTTATAGGTTCATATACTAAGTTTTTAAGTTTTTTATTATCTACAACTTTGAATATTTAGTTTTGAAGTTTTTATATTTATACTTATAATTTTTATATCACTTTTGTAAATAATTTAAATGTTTTTAATTTATATTTTTACTATATTATATTATTTTATTATATAGAACAATAGAGTGTTTACACTTCAGAATTACCTTGATTTATTCCAACATTCTTTACATTACTTTCAAAAAAAATCAAAATTCAAATTTTCTCTAAGACATGTTGACATGGGGTACTAGACAATTCGACAATGTTACCGTTATTTTCAAAATTTAAATTTCAAAAGTTGTGTTTATTGGTTTGAAACTTTCTCTGAAAGGTTATGACTATTGGACAACTATAAATAGGCTTTTAAATTCGAATTTTCATGACTACTTTCATTATTTTCTTCTTCTCCTCCCCATTTCTACTTTTAATTTCTTAAATTCTATAATCAAACTATGCTGAATTTCAAAGAGAATCACATCGATTCTCCATCAAACTATCTCAAGATTTCAAGTGCTATTCAGAGTTATAGGGATTTCTATAATCAAAGATCGCATGATCAAGTTTTATCAAGTCTTCCTTCCAAAAATCAAAATTGAAAAGATGTGGTTGTAGCCCATATAAATCAAATGGAGGTGATTGTATCTCGGAAATCAATTGAGTCTTACTGTACTCGGGAAACAGGCAGGGTGTACCTCGTGATTTGTGAAATCGAGGATTGTATTTGAAGATTATTATTGAAAAGAAATCTGCATCAACCCAGAATTGTGTAGGACTGGATGTAAGGTAACTCCGAACTAGTATAAAAATCTTGATGTGTTCTTTCATTTTACTGCTTTTACTTTTTATTTTGCATCTGCGTTTGATTATGTGATTGTTATATATTTGTGATTAGCATCTACTCCTGATTAATTCAAAAAGATTTCATAAAAACTATGAGATTCCGTTAAAACATCATTCACTCCTCCCCTCTAGTGTTTAGTCTGCCTTAAGATCGTTAATCAACAATTTTCCAACACTAAGTGTTGTTGTTGCATAAGAAGTTCACATATTATTAAATTTCAAGTGAAAACAAATAACAATTATGTTATAGAGATCTCACAAACACATAACATGTGTGAAAACTTCACATTAGAAAATAGGAAGTAATGTAATTACCAAATAAAATGTGTGTGTATATACATATATGTATGTGTATGCGTGTACGCATGAGCACATGTGCCCATACATATGCACATGAATGAATAGTAATTATAAGTATCTACAATGATTCCAATCAATGACTAAAAAAGCATTAGATGGATCCTATAATACATTAAGAAGTGAATAAACAAAGTGTAATTAAGAGCAGCACATCAGCTTCACTTTAGCCCCTTATTCTTGGAAGAAGACGTTATGTAACAACGGTCGGAGCAAAGCTCTCTTTCCTACCAGCATAGGGCGCACACATATGAGTTGCACACACATTCTTGTAACAAAAGGAATCTCTGATGTTACTTGTCTACCAACTCATATTTATACATCAGTCCTTCAATTTGCTTTATGATGTGAGACATTTATATTCAAACCACCATTCCTTCATTAAGAACATGCGAGGCAATCCTAACAGTCTTCTCCTTTACTCGCATCATACAAGTATATTTTGATAGCACTGCTTTGCCTTCATAGACTAGTCCATAACCTTCGGCTCTGATGCCACTTATGTAACGATGGTCAGAACAGCCCCCTTTCTTCCACATAGGACGCACGCATATGAGTTGACACACACATCATTGTAACATAAGAATTCCCTGATGTTACATGTCTACCAACTCATATTTATACACCAGTCATTCAATTTATTTTATGTTGTGGGACTTTATATTCAAACCATCATTTGTTCCTTAATAACATACGAGGTAATCCTAACAGTAGATTCTACCAAGTAGGAAGATTGTTCCAAAAAAAACTTTTTAAGCAGTGTATGGATAAGTATTATACATTTGTCACAAAATTCTGGAGAGATTACGCAGAATCTATATATATTCCCACAAGAGTAGCCGCACACTCTACATCTTTAGAAATCTAAAATTGTTTTAAAAAAAATAAAAAAATCCTATGTCCACGCTTTCATAATTAACCATTACACAGTTATTCGCAGGTACAGATGTCAATATACACCAGATCAATACAGGAAAATAAGAAATTCTTGTTGCTTAGAGTGCAAAAGTTAAAAGATCGTACGACTAAGATCATTTAGACATTTGTCAAAAAATTAATCTGCATACTAGCATTACATGTAAGCTAGTAAAACCACAAACATTACCACCAGCGATTTTGTTATCCATACAAAAATATTTAATGAGGATCTTAAACATATAAACTTACCAAAACTGAAGCCATGTTTAGCCATGAGAGCTTTGTTAACCATGATGATTCCTACAGAAGTCACAATATTGAACAACCATGAAGCAGCATCTAATGCAGCCTTTCTATCAGCCTTAGTTGATGGCGCCATAACTTATTACGTATCTTCAATACAAATTTATATTTGCTTATTTTCTACTGATATCACCACAGATTAGCCCCTGTTGCTAGCATCTGGCGTACATGCATGATAAAAAAGAGAGAGTCAAAAAAGGGGCCAAAAGTAACCCAAGTATGCAGAACATGTTTTTTCTCAGCATTAAGGTTGTGGGATCTGACTTGAACATGTCAAGCTGAATTCACCATATGCATGTGCATGCCATAACTATGATAAAGTGAGTGCATCAAATCACATTTACGATTGTACTGATAATAAGACAGTAAAATCACATCTTAATGTTTATACTGAAACTGACAGCAAAATAAAATTAGACAAATGTGCCGGTAACACTTATATATAACATATAGAAAGAAAACTACTTAGCAGGACCTGATCTGATGATATATATGGTAGCCAACAAGTTCTTCAGAGGCAACATCATAGATGCGTAATAAGCAAAAATATAAGGTAATAAAAATATGCATGACAATCAACACATATAGGATATGCGATGTGGACAACAGCATGTCGCTAAACATGTAATTGTAAATACGTAATAATAATGAATATTTTAAACACCTCTCTCAACTCTATTTTGTAAATTTATCTGGCTAACAAAAATATATCTTTTACAAGGAATATTTCAACTACCATTTTATGTGAGTCCAGACATGCTTTTGTAGGAACGGAAATACCTCAACTCTTTTCCAGTTTTCTACTGTAATCGTTTTTCCTCTAGAGACTTACCCTAACGCATTGACTTATGCTACTGAAAGGATTGAAAATTCATACGAACCAGCTTCTTGAAGCAACCTTCATATTAAAAATATATATCTAAATAAAAAGGCTAAGTTCTAGATTCCTTCAAAAAGGGGGATTCAGATATTAGCCATTAATTTACTTGTTTGCGGCCAAAAATTCAGGACTAATTGTTACATTTGTATTTGAATGTATGTGTGCTACATAATTTGATTCTCGGTTGTGAATAAATAACTACTCGTCAGAGTACAAAATTGTAGGGTGAAGGTGAACATTTAGTGTTAAATGTAATCTAAGTTTCCTTACATTTTATGTAGCTCAAATGAAGACATGTTTATAACAATATAAGAAATGTAATAATCGTTACAACAAAGGACAACAGCCTTATTATAAGCGAATGAAATACAGAGGTTGGACTGATGATGCATAGCAATGTCAATATACAAAGCTGACTATGGATGCTTAACTTCCTACAAATTGCACCACTATTTTCCTGCTATTTTGCAACTTGTTGTTAGTTGTTAAAGAACATATCACAAATTTGCACATATCATGATTTGTACAAACTTGGCGAACCAAGCATACATCAAAACAAATTATTTTATTTAGAGTGCTGCTAAAAGCACCCAGATTTGTTCTTCTTAATACCATGAATGGTATTAGGAAGTATAAAACTGGGTGTTTTTAGTATCACATGGTGGTGCAGTGCTAAAAGCACCCAGTTTTACACTTCCTAATACCACTCATGGTATTAGAAAAAAGAAATTTGTGTGCTTTTAGCAATACACTTTATTTATAAGACTGGCAAGCACTAAAAAAAAGGGGAATAACTATCCTCTTGGAGATTCAGTTACATCAATATGAGTTGTATCAAACAACATCAGACATACTGCATCTTAAAAAGTTGAAATCCCGAAATTAGTAAGTGAATAGTAACAGAAAAAACGAAGTGTGAAAAGATAGAAAGAAATTTCCATAAGGCAAGCAAATAGCTCCAAATCAAATATTTAGATATCTAATCCCTTCCATTCATTCCTTACCTGATATAGCAAGCGCCACTGCCGATACATTACATATAGATATAAACTACTTTTCAATCCAATTAATCAGACAGCATTCAACGCAATCCTCCTACACCGAGAATCTACTAAAGATTCGAGGAGACTAATGATATGATTCAACTGAAGACGAGAAACGTACCAGAGATCTGAATTGAAGGATTGATTAGAGAGGCTAACCGTGATCTAAAATTAAGATACCTTATTTATTAGCATCAAATAAAGTATCTTAATATTTTAATGCTTATAATAATTTTCTCCGCCAGTTTGCCGATTTGAGTCAAGATCTTTTTTGCTTTAGCGTGGTCAAAATATAATCAGTGGAAACCGGAGATGAGTAAAAGAGATGAGCAGAAACGCGGAAACTGCACGTTGTCAATGACCTTCCAAATTTGAAGTCGAGGGTATTTGATTTAAGATCAACAGGGTTTTGTCATACTTAAATATAGAATTCAGTTGAAATATGTTGAGTTTAAGTATGAATGTAAATAAATGACCGTCAAATGTAGCTGAGTATTAACTCATTGATCTACCTTTAAAATAGACGGTAAAAAGAAAAAAAATGGCAATTGACACTTCATATTCTCCTATATCCCGACCAAAATTCGTCAAATCTTCATATTCAAATCACTGTCACGCTATTCTTCCAGATCTAGGGCAGTTTTCTCAACATGCACATCAAAGAAGTTCCTCTATCACAGATAACTACAAATTTCCAGATCTTAACTCGATTAAGGAATTTCCAGGTCTTGTAGAGACGGATCTAAGTTTGTTAAATCAGGATAATTTTAAACAGCCGAAAGCTTGGATAGATCTAGTTACAGAGAATAAATACCACCAACATACTATCCAATTAAGTTATTATGAACCAGTTATTAAAGATGATATCAAATTAGCAGTTATCAGTGAGGATTTAACAAATAGGGCCAGAGAAAGATGGTCAAACTCCATAGTTTTCTATGAATTTGGTAGCAAGTCTTATTATAATTTTCTCAAGAGTTATATTGATCGAAATTGAGGTATGAAAGGTGGTTATCAATTGTATTCGAGAGAAAATGGATTTTTATCTTAAAATGTGAGAATGATGAAGAATATGATTGTATATTAGCCGTTGGTCCTTATTATTACAATAAAAGGCTAATTTTTATGAAAAAATGGCAGCCAGGAGTTAAATTTACTAGAGAACTTTTGAGTTCAATTCCTATTTGGATTCAAGTGCCCAATCTTGATCTTGATTTCTGGACAGCAGAGTCTATAAGTAGAATAGCTTCGATTTTGAGTAACCCTCAAAAGCTTGACAATGTTACAGAAAGTTTGGATAGGATTTCATATGCTAGAGTTTTAGTGGAAGTCAACCCTGATTTTAAATTTCTTGAAAGTGTACCTATTATACGCTTTAATGGTGAAATTGTTAGACAAAGGATAGTGTATGAAAGGGTTCCCTCTTTATGTTTAAATTACAAAATATTTGGCCATTCGAATACAGGTTATAGAGCTATTAAAATATGGTCTCCTAAAAGTAATGCTTATCCACAAGAAAGTGAATATGGAAAGGACTGCATAGATAAGGTTATATCAGTGAATTCAATAGCTAAAAAAATTGAGACTGGTAATGTAGAAACAGTTAATCCTTTCAACATACTAGATGGTAGTAAGGATGATGTAACAACCCGAATTTTAACAACATGTTAAAATCATAAATCAAGGAAGAATTAAATTATAAGATAAGAACCAAGGGAAACGGGTTGCACCATTGCGTTCGTCTCGGAATTCTGCATGAAATCGAGTCCGAGTTTTCGAAAATCGGAGTCCGTATGACCAAGTTATGGCTCTCCAAAGTTTCAGAAATATTCAGAGTTCAAAACAGCTCGAATTCGATTTCAAATTTCAAACACAGAATAGACTGAGCGGGAAATTTCCCGCCCAGACCCAGGTCGACTGAGGAGTCGACTGGGCAGTCGACCCCCCCCCCCCACCCCAGGTCGACTGGGCAATCGACTTGGGTGTCGACCTGGTCCCCGAGCCCATTTTTGGGCCAGTGTTCGTTCTGATGTATCTAGTCCGATTTCTATCCAGATTCATCTGCCTAAACCTATTTAAACAGCCCCAAACCTAGCCTTCTCTACACACAATTCTATTCTGCTTCTACTCTGCCTCTGTTCTAAATAAAAATAAAAATAAAAATAAAAATAAAAATGGCGTCGCTACTCTGTTGGAATCAAAACTAGAAGTTAATCAACATCAACCTAAGCAACTCAATTCAAACTAGAGATTGAAGCTTCTGCAACTTTCTACGACAAATTCACTTCTTAATTCGTTAGCCACGATCTGTAAGTTCAAGTTACTTTTAGATAAAAGCTGTAAACTTAATATCCATGTTGTAAATTGGAATTGGATCTATGTATGGTGATTGATTCTTATCTATTCTTATTTGTCTTGGATCTTGACTTTCGGACCTATTCATGTTGTAAATTAAACTCTCTCGTGTCTATAACCTTAACATGCCTACGACGTTGAATGTATTGTTAATGGACAAGGACTATGACTGAGAACATAAGACTGCCTATGACTAATATGACTATGCCTGTGACTATGACGGTGAACATAAGACCGCCTATGACTAATAAGACTATGCCTATGCCTATGACGGTGAACGTAAGACTGTTGCCTATGACTATGACAAGGACCATTGTGGTTAATCACCTATGACTCTTGACTACGAGGATTATCATCTATGATTATGAACATAAGACCATTATCTATGGGACTTTGAAACTATTATTGTTAATTGTCCATGACTATTTGCCTAGAACTATTTTTGATAATTATCCATGATCATGTGATGAGTCGCTTATGATTCATAGCTATGAGATTTGTACCTATGACTGTTGGGGTTAATTGCCTAAGACTATTATAGTTGATTTTTCAGGCCCATGACACCATAGTTGAAAACCATGTTGTGCACCGAATTGACATTTTGTTGAATCATATACCTAGGGTGTGACTTGCTTAGTTTATTCCTAATTATGTACACCAAAACCACTGGATCCATTATTCTTGTATTTGGCTTGCTTTTGCACGCCTATTCTTTTATGTCGGTGTTTATCATGAACATCGCCTTATCTTGCTAGATTTGGAATCCTATATGCCAGTGATGTGGTAACCAATTATCTCAAGTTGTGTCATGCTGGTCTTGTAACCCCCTTTTTATTGCTTTATGCTCGTCTCTTTTGCCTATCATAGTTTTGATGCTATTCCCTCTATTTCGAGATTTGGATTTGTTTGTAGTATAGAACGATTCGCGTTCACGTGCGATGGGAATACGATTTGGGTAGAATAGGAAAAAACATGAGTTGGTTATGAACATGAATTATGAACTCGATAATAGGCAAAACTTGAAACATGAACGCTGTTATAACTTGAACCTGGATATGGACACGAACCTGACATCGACTTGATATGAAACTTGCCTTGAAAACTTGACACGATTTGACATGAAACATGACATGAAAACTCGACATGAATTTTGACATGGAAACTTGAATGTGGGCATGACAATTAGAAAAACTTGAAAATGGCCAACTCGAGGTTGGGTTGAGTTTGCAGTGTAAATCTGCCCGGAACCACCCGGCAAATCCAGTGGCTGCAAACAATAGGATCCAATGTGGGTAGTTGGTCATATCGCATGTAAAACCCGAGGTTAGACTATGTTGTGGTGTAAATCTTCCCGGAACCGCCCGGCAAATCCAGTGACCACAACAGTTAGTCTAATGTGAGAGGTTGAAGTGCATTAATGAATTAATGCCACGTGATAGGGGTAAGTCACGAACCGCTTGAATATACTTAACCAATTTGACACGATGACTTGATAGGGTTAAGTCACTAACCGCTTGAATATACTTAACCAATTTGACACGATGACTTGATAGGGTTAAGTCACGAACCGCTTGAATATACTTAACCAATTTGACACGATGGTTTGGAAGGGTTAAGTCACGAACCGCTTGAACATACTTAACCAACTTGACACATGATTCGTAGGGCTAAGTCTTGAACTTGAACGACAACACTTAGCCAATTTGACATGACACGTAGACGGGTTAAGTCACGAACTTGAATGACCACACTTAACCAACTTGACATGCTAGACTGCCGGGGTTATGTCTCGAATTTAAATGACAACACTTAAACTGTTGAACGGAAACCCTAGTTACGCGGTCCTTTTCAGCAGTAACCCGCTAGATGTATCATGGTACCCTGGAACTAGGCAGGGTGGGGCACGATTACTGGGCTGATTGTAAGCGACCAGAACGACGGCTGAGTTGGTGCGCCATTGTAGGTTCAGGCGGACTACGGTCGTGCATGTAGTCCGGAGTTGAAAAAGTAGGCATTGGGCACCAGTAGGTTTACACTGTGCGTGCTTGATTCGTGTCGGTGGTTGGCACCGTAAGGCTTGATACACCCTATGGTGGACCTAGCACAGGTGACTACATTCGTGATAGGGCCGTATGACACAGACACATGAACGAGATAGGACTTGTAGGGAGCCGATCGATTAATAGATCGTTTCGTGAGACCAAGTAATGGATCATTTCACGACATTGGGCAAGGGATCATTTTATAGTCAACACATGACACGGGTTAGGATACTAATACGGTTGGTGCAGAGCGAATAGATATCATAGAAGTATTTTAATGGTAAAGCAGAGAAATCTTGCGATGCTTGATAGAAATCTTGCGAAATTATACTTAGTTTATCTTGAATGGAAACCTGACGATGTTATACTTGACAAAAACCATATGGGGTTATTCTTAATTATCTTTCCTGTAGCTTATCTTGTCATCATGCTTATGTTTACTTTCAGTTTATTCATGTCATGTTATCTTTACCTGTTTTTATGCTGAAAGTCACTAGGACTTACTCAGTCTTTATGACTGACCCGTTTTGTTTCGCCTCTTTTTCTTCTGTTTCCCCCCCAGGTTCGCAGGGTGGGAATACAGCTTAGTTCGGATCTTACCAAGCTCCAAAGCTCTTTCATGTACGGCTTGGATTTCTCTTGGCTATGGCTTGCTTTGCTTTATTGGGGAATGATTTATAACTATGGTTTTATGCTTCTTTACTATTGCAAGACAGATTTCGATGTAATTGACTTAATAGCATTTTGATGTAAAAGGCTTTAGACCTTACTAGATTTTAAAGCAATGAAATTTGGGTTTTCCTTCCGCTGTTTTATTTATGTTCTGTCTTGTAATATTTCTGTGTATGTTTACCTAGATAATACTCCACCAAAGCTAGTGCATTCCCTTTGTGAGTGACCCTAGCGGAGGTGGGGTGTTACATTTGGTATTAGAGCAGAAGGTTACCAGACTGGGCAAAAGCTTTTTTTTTTAAAAAAAAAACCTTCTGAAACTATTTTCAAAACGTTTACAAAGAAGCATTTTTCTAAAGAAAAGTTTTGTTTTACGAAAGGCATGTTCCCCAAAGCCATATGCACTATCTTTTGATTCTCTCCTTGAGTCTCTTCTCTCTTTCTTTTTTCACCATAGTTTGTAGGCATACAACACATGTCGGAGGGCAAAGTAGTGCCCAACCTCCATCTGTAGCCGCAGTAGTTCCATCTGCGACTAATCTTATTTCAAGCTTTGTAGGGTTGTCGTGCGATGGAGTTAGCTTTCGAGAAACTTGTCAATAAGCTATACAAGGATAAAGAACACAAGCCTAAGGATGAGAAACTTGTTGATAAGGCGTAATCCACGAAGGAGGAAAAGGTGAAAGGGAAGAGGTCACAATAAAAGAATAATAAAACCCATGACAAGAAAGAACATCGTTGGTATGGTAAAAAGGGACTTGTAGTTAAGTATCATATGACAAGGACAAGGGCAAAGAACAAGATCGTCGAGAGGGCAATTGTATGCTCTCACTACTAGCATACCTAAGAGAGGTGGTAACGTTTCTGTTAAAAGTTTAGCTTCTCTTTTCTATCATACCATGGGAACTTTGTTTTTATACATCGCATCCTTTTAATTCTGCCTCGATAGTTGAGTCTCTGCACCTTAGTACTAGCATAGTAGAGGATCCCATTTTTGTCTCAAATCCTGTTGGGGAATCGGCTCATGTATTCATGATTTGTTTGGATTTGAGAATGTCTATGCTAAGTGTTGAGTTTAGAAGTAATGCTTATGTTTATGTTGATTCTAGCGATGGAGTAGTTATCCAGTAAGGGTGACATTCTCGGTTTTGAAAAGAGGGTAGTTAGACTCTTGACTTGCCGCGGTAATACCCTCGAAGTCGCGTGTAACCTTTAGGGTTCTCTCATGATTAGTTACCTAGAATCTCTTGATACATTTATTGATCTGCTCGAGTAGTGTTCACCACTAAGGAGGATGGTTCATTTCACTTATGCATGAGTTGTAGAAAGTCACCTTAGTAAGTACATTTGGTAACATGGTTGATATTTGTTATTTTCAAGAGATAGTTCTTCTGCGTGGAATACCTCCTAGTAAGTGAACGAGATCCAAGATTCGCTAGTGAATTTTGGAGAGCTTGCATGAAACCATGAGTACGTAGTTAACTTTGAGCCGAGTATACTAGAAGGAGGATAAGTGAAAGTGGAACGAGAGGCAACAGTGAAATGAGTTCCAACTCATATTTTTGAATCAAGAATTAAGAATATGTGAAGTTAAAGATGGTCAAAGCTCAATGGAGTTAAGCTCAAGGAAATGCGACTTAGAAGATTGAAGACTAGATACGTGCATCATATCTCTTTTTAAGAGTATATCCTTAGTCCCTCTTTTCCTGTAGAGCTTACTTGCATGTTATCTTTTTCCTCTCGGTCCTATTCTCAATCAAATTTCTGTTGCAAACCCCACAAGGAGTATGACTCATCTGTTAGTAATACATTTTGGGGCTTGAGGGTGTAACACCCCGTAAATTAGTTAATACTAATATTCACAAATTAAAAGAATTAATATTAAGAATTTGCACGAAATAGCCTTAAAAAGGCATATAACAAATTTGAGATATGTGAATTGCCTTAAAAGGCGAAAAATGGAATTAAGACATTAATTGGAAAATTAATGTGTAGAAATGGTCATAAGTTAATTATGGATTAATTTGAATTCATGAATAGGTGCGTGTGTATATATATATTTATATATATATGGGCAGTTAATGTAAACATGAATAGAAGTTTATTAATTTGCTGAGTGTTTGCTGAGTCACTTCTGACTCATTGCTGAGTCAATAAGATAAACCCCATCTGGTTTGAATGGCTGCGGTTATTTCTAGGTTAAATCTAATGGCCTAAATGAATCCTAACATCTATAAATAAGTGGGTAGACTCTAACCCTAAATCACTTGAAAAATTGGAGAGCTACCGACATGCCGTTGCCATGGAGTTCAGCATAGCCGTCACAAACTAAAGAAGAAGAAGGCCTAATCTACAAACTAAATCTACTCAAATCAAATCAAAAGCTCTCTCTCTCTCTCTATTTCTCTTCTTTAAAATTGTGAGTATGCTGATTCTCACAATGTTATTATAAAATAATTCGATTAAGTTATGAATAGGATCACAAGAAAGTGATATGAATTGTTATGTATTTGTAAATTTTGTTGTGGATCTCTTATGCTATTATGTTATCATATATATATTGTTATGTTGTAGTGATTATGTTGTAAATAATCCTATGCTATGTCATATGTGATTAATCATGCTATGCTATGTTATAAACCATGTTATGCCATGTTGTAAATCATGCTATGCTATGTTGTAAATCATATCAAGCTATGTTGCAAATTATGATATGCTATGTTGTAAATCTTACATATGTTGTAGATCTCATATTATCATATATGTTGAAATACTTATGATAATGATGTCATGTTAAGTTGTGTTGAATCATGCAAGTTGTAAAATCATGATGTTATTATTTATGCGAATTGGATCATGTTTAAAGTTTATGTTTTTTTTAAAATAGATCTTGAATATGGGAATTTGCCTATTAAGTTAGGTGTACCCATATACATGAATCTATGATTAAATGAATTTTGATTTTTGGGAATTTGCCTATTAAGTTAGGTGTACCCATATACATGAATCTATGATTAAATGAATTTTGATTTTTGGGAATTTGCCTATTGAGTTAGGTGTACCCATATAAAACCATATTGTTAATGATGTTGATTTACACATGTCCAATACAAGTTTATGGAACTTGATCAAAATCATATTATGTGAATTATGAATAAGTTGACACCCTTAGATCCATGACATGTATAACCTTATGCAAGTTGTAATTTTGATATATGCAAGATTCACCCCTTGTTAGTATTCATTTAGTCACATATATATGTTGTTGTTGTGAATATTTTCTTTTATGCTATGAGTTAGACTAATCGGGTCTAGCATACATTTTGCGAATAAACGTTCAAACGTGGGGTAGGGGTAATATTAGGAAATTAATAAATTGGGGTGCAATTGATATGATTTTGCATGCCTTAAATGGATGTCCATAATTGAGTCAATTATGGACATTGCTAAATTTGGAATTAATTAATAATTCAAATAGGGAATTATTAAAATTAGGGAAAGTGGATTATTAATAATAATCAATGCTTAGGACACGAGGTTGGACCCGTTTGTGACGTAAACCTGCCCGGACCCGCCCGGCAAATCCAGTAGTCACAAATGTCGGCCCAATGTGAGAGGTCCTAGGCCCAAACTAAAGCATAACAGTTGTAAAGACACTAGGTTAGACTCTTTATGGTGTAAGACTGCCCGGACCCGCCCGGCAAATCCAGCTGCCATAAATGCCAGTCTAATGTGAGAGGTCTTTATGAGGTTATGGCCTTAATAAATTAAGAAATACTTAACCAGATAATCATGTAAGGTGGGACATGGGGGTTAAGTAGGTGCCTTGGGTGGCATGAGGAATCTAGTGGTTGCCTTTAGAGGCATTTGAAATACGATTAGACTTAACCAAACACACATGTAACGAACATGAATAGTGGGTTAAGTGGGATTGACTAAGGGGACAAGCTTAGGTGGAATGCTTGTGGGAGATAACGGGGGCCCATTTCAACCAGTATCCCAAAACGTATCTTTGTGGGCTCGACCCAAGTCGAGGACGGGACACGCATACTGGGTTTGACTATAAGAGGCCAAAACAGGGAGCGGTGGCAACGCAAGTCCAACGGGTTTCATATGCGTGTGTGGACCCGGGCTGGTAGGTAAGACGTTGTTGCATCGTGTAGGTATAAGTCGTGCATCTCCGTTATACCGGGTTTCCACTTTAGGGGAATGATACACCCCACTATGGGGGCCAGCACGGGTATCTACGAGTAGGGAGCCGATCGAAAAATGGAAAGTGGGGTACACCTAGTGGAGATAGGGGCAGGCGGCACCTATGTAGTCAGCTAGGAGTACGTAAAGCCATTAAGAAAGTTTCTAAGTGAAGCTAAGTGGAATCAATCTTTAGGGTGACTGGTGTGGTGCAGTATAGTGTTTATCCTTTAGTATTTAGGAGCGCCTATAACGTTTCCTTTAGCGATTGTCTATGTCCTTAATCTGCTCTTTCATAGACATTTCCTTGTTTTCCAGCTTATGCCTTAGTCCAGTTATTTTGATAATAGTATTGTAGAATTATCATACTCGCCAGACTTTATGTCTGACCCCCCTCTTTTTCATCCTTTTCTCCCTTCAGGTCCTCAGATTGGGCCAAGTTCCAGTGGAGTCTGATTGGATTGCTTATCTCTTGGAAAGCTTGGACTGCTGAAGTAAAGTCCAGCTTGTTATCTTTCTTTTTAATGGCTATTTATGTAATGGGATTATGTACTTGTTTTATCAAGATAGATATTGTACTTGACTTTGATTATGGTGTTATGATGTAATCAAACATGTTTTGACTTCTGCTGCAATTGAAATAAAGTTTTTAAATTTCCAAGTACTATTTTATATCTGTCTTGTTGAAATTTTACTGTTCTATATTCACCTAAAACCTCCATAGAAGTTAATGCATTCCCTTTGTGAATGACATTAATGGACGTGAGGTGTTACACGTGGTATCAGAGCATAAGGTTACCAGAACAGATAAAATTTTTAGAAAAATATTTTTCTAAAGTATTTTTGGAAGAAGTGCTTTCAAAAACATGTTATTTAAAGAGAGTTTTTATGAAAAACATAATCCCAAATAGCCATATCCTTATCTTTATCTTTCGAATTCTCCATTTTGAATATTTCCTTTTTCGTTTCAGCATGACTGAAGATCTTAATCTCCCAGAAGGTGTGACGATTCCAGGGTGGTTTAGGAGATATTTGGAGGCTAGGGCCACCACTGCAGGCCCAACAGATGTTCCTCCACTCCCAGTTGCACCCTTTCCTCCTCCTCCTCCTCCTCGTGTTGACACTTTTGCAAAGACGTGCAAGGAATTTAAGGCTATGGGAGGAAAAACTTTTTAAGGGACTGAGACGTTTGTGGAGGCCAGAGACTGGCTTAAGGAGACTGAGGAATTGTTGGATATCTTTGAAGTGGAAGATGGGAGGAAAGTCCGTTTAGCTGCTTGGTTAATGAAGGGAGAGGCCTCGTTTTGGTGGGAGGTCACTAACGGGGAACGTCCAGTTGATTCATGGGCGGATTTCAGACGAAGGTTTGAGGCAAAGTTTCTTTCAAGGGCAGAGGAGAATTTAAATATGGAAAAATTCCTAACATTAAAGCAAGGGAGCTTATCAGTGAAGGAGTATGTCAATAAATTTAATCAGTTAGCAAGGTTTGGCTTGGAGTTAGTGAACACGCCAGAGAAGAAAGCTTTGAGGTTCGTTAGAGGCTTGAATGAACCGTTGCAAGGGTTGGCTATGACCCACATCCCTATGGGAGCCACCTTTGAAAGGCTAGTAGAAATGACACTTATGCATGAGGATAAGGCAGTTGAAAAGAAAGGGGATCAGAAGAAACCCCAACAGCAAAATAAGAAGGGTGGTAAAAATAATAATGGCAAAGGGAAGAAGAGATGCTTCAATTGTGGGACGCCTGGCCATCTCAGCAAAGATTGTAGAAAGAAAAAGAAGACTGGTTGTTTTCATTGTGGAGATGCGGGACATTTGGTGAAGGACTGCCCAAAGAAGGGGCAGAGGGCAGGGTCTACCTCGGGAGGACAGGTGCAAGCTCTTATGGCACCAGGGCAGGCAAGGGGGCAAGTTCAGGCTATTGCGGCCCCACCGCTGCAAGAAAGAGGTAGAACAATTTCTGTTGAAAGCTTAGTTTTTCTGTTTGATCATCCTGTCCATACCTTATTCGATTCTGGCGCATCTCATTCGTTTATCTCTGCATCATTAGTTAAATTACTGCACTTGAACACCAGTTTAGTAGAGGATCCCTTGGTTGTTTCAAATCCAATTGGGGGTTCGGCTCATTTGACCATGATATGTTTGGATTTGAAAATCTCTATACTTAGCGTTGAATTTAGATGTGATGCTTATGTATTGGGCTTCACGGGCTATGGGCTAATTTTAGGAATGGATTGGTTATCTAGAAATAGGGCCATTCTTGATTGTGAAAGAAGAGTAGTTAGGCTTGTGACTCGCCTTGGTAATGCTCTCGATATCTTTTGTAGTCCCATAAATTCCGTTATGCTAAGTTATCTTGAACCGCTTGACGCGTCTGTAGAGAATCTGCGAACGGTAGAGGTGGTCCGGGAATATCCGGATGTGTTTGAGGAGGTGAAGGGCTTACCTCCAAAGCGGGAGATAGACTTTCAAATTTGTCTTGTGGATAATGCTAAAATCGTATCTTTGCCAGTGCGCCACATGGCTCCTCGTGAAAGGAGGGAACTCAATAAGCAAGTGAAGGAGTTGCTTGAGAAGGGGTTCATAAGACGTAGTATATCAGAGTGGGGTGCTCCAGTAGTATTTGCTACAAAGGCGGATGGGTTCCTTAGACTTTGTGTGGACTATAGAGAACTAAACAAGCTCACTAAAAAGAACCGACACCCACTGCCGAGGATTGACGATCTCTATGATCAGTTAGTTGGCGCCTCAGTGTTTTCGCAGTTGGACTTAGCCACTGGCTTTCATCAACTGAGAGTGGCTGAGGATAGTATAGATAAGACTGCTTTTAGGACTCCTGACGGATTCTATGAATGGCTAGTGATGCCCTTTGGTTTGACAAACGCCCCCGCATATTTTGTTGATTTGATGAGTAGGGTGTTTAGGGAGTACATTAACAAATTCGTGGTAGTCTTTGTGGATGACATCTTAGTCTTTTCTAAGAATGAAGAAGAGCATGCCCTACATCTTAGGGAAGTGTTGGAAACCCTTCGAGCGCATAACCTTAAGGCAAAATTTTCTAAGTGTCACTTCTGGAGGAAAGAAGTACGGTTCTTAGGGCACGTGGTTTCCAAGGAAGGGATAGCAGTGGATCCCGCAAAGGTGGTGGCCATCCAAGATTGGAAGGTCCCTAAAAATGTAACCGAAGTAAGAAGTTTCTTGGGGTTGGCTGGCTATTATAGGAAGTTTATCAAAGACTTCGCAAAAATATCAGCTCCATTAACACGGTTAACGAAGAAGAACCTGGTTTTTACGTGGGACGAAGATTGTGATGATGCGTTCCAACGTTTAAAGAGAGCCTTAACTTCAGCCCCAGTCTTAGTGTTGCCAGACGGGAATAAACCGTTTACCGTCTATACTGATGCTTGTGGGATGGGACTTGGCGCGGTCCTCATGCAAGAGGGAAGAGTAATAGCCTATGGTGGAAGGCAGTTGAGGGTTCATGAAAACAATTACCCTACGCATGACCTTGAGTTAGCTGCAATTGTTTTCGCGCTTAAGTCTTGGCGTCACTATCTTCTTGGTGAGAAATTCGAACTGTTCACTGACCACAAATCATTAAAATACTTATTCTCTCAGAAGGATTTGAATTTAAGGCAGCAACGGTGGATGGAATTCCTAGCCTCCTACGATTTTGAAATAGCATATACCCCGGGCAAGGGTAACGTGGTAGCAGACGCCTTAAGTAGGAAAAGGTTGTCCTTGAGTCCGTTGTTTGTTGAACGACGAAGCTTAGAATTCATCTCCATGTTTGACTTTAGACCCTCCGTTGACCTAGTACCTGGTTTGTTAGCATCCTTGGAGGTTAGACCTACACTTCTAGGACGAGTTGGTGAGGCACAGCAAGACGACCCCCAGTTGGTTGAGATAGTAGAAAAGCTCAAAGGAGGGGAGTCGTCTAGCCATCTTCGTAGGTATACCCTAGACGATAAGGGTTGGTTACGAAGGGATAATAGACTTTGTGTACCACAAGACGAAGACTTAAGGAAGGCCATTCTTGATGATGCTCATCGCTCAAAGATGACCATTCATCCCGGCGGAGACAAGATGTACAAAGATATGAAGCGAGTTTTCTTTTGGGCCGGTATGGAAAAGGATGTGGCCGAGTACGTCGCTAGATGCTTGGTGTGCCAACGAGTAAAAGCGGAACAAAAGAAACCCGGTGGGTTGGTTCACCCATTGGAAGTTCCACTATGGAAATGGGAAAGCGTCTCAATGGATTTTGTGGATGGATTACCAAGATCAAGGAAGGGTAATACGGGGATTTGGGTTATAGTAGATAGACTTACTAAGAGCGCCCATTTTATGCCCATGAAAAGTAAGAGGACTGCTCTATGGTTGGCTTCTGTATACATTAAAGAGATAGTTCGTTTGCACGGTATTCCTTCTAGTATAGTAAGCGACCGTGATCCCATCTTCACTAGCGAATTTTGGAAGAGTTTACAAGAGGCGGTAGGGACTCAGCTATGTTTGAGCACCGCATATCATCCTCAGACGGACGACCAGACCGAGAGGGTGAATCATATTCTAGAGGATCTTTTAAGGCTTTGTATCCTAGATTTTGGGGGTACATGGGAAGAGCACCTTCCGTTGGTAGAATTCGCATATAATAATAGCTTTCAGTCTAGTATTGGCATTGCACCTTTCGAAGCTCTTTATGGAAGGCCTTGCCGTTCGCCTACATGTTGGTGGGAATCTACCGATAAAATCCTACTTGGGCCCGATATGGTTAGGGAAACCTCGGAGAAGATTGATTTGATTCGAAGGAGGATGAAAGCAGCACAAGATAGGCAGAAATCGTATGCTGATAAGAAGAGGACAGATCTTGAGTTTGACATTGGGGACATGGTTTTTATCAAAGTATCTCTGTTACGGAATGTTGTTCGCTTTGGGTCCGGTGGGAAATTAGCGCCAAGGTTTGTAGGGCCATTTCCTATAAAAGACAGGATTGGGAAGATGGCGTATAGGGTGGAGTTGCTTGAGAAACTTAGTGGAGTACACGACGTATTCCATGTATCACATTTGAGGAAGTGTTTGCACAAGACCGCGGAGGTGGTAGAGCCGAGCTTGCTTAAAGAGGTGGAAATAGAGCGTGATGCAACAACTAGACGAGCTCCTACATGCATTCTTGGGTCGGAGATCAAAAAGTTGAGGAATTGAGAGGTCAGACTAGTTAAGGTGCAATGGGGAGGTGATGAGAGCAACGCTACTTGGGAGACAGAAGAGAAGATGCGTTCGTTGTACCCTTTTCTTTTTGAGGGTATGTCTTTTAATTTCTCCTTTATCGCTTAGCTTATCTTATCTTGTCTTTAGTATGTCCTCTCATTAGTATCTTTGACCTTTAGTTAGGATAATCCTATGGTTGAAACATGTGTTTGAGACATGTTATGTATGATGGATGCAAAATGCATGCAAGTGGTTGCTAGTGGTTGCTCGTGGATGCATATATATACACACACTTTAGGCACTAGATCGGCTCAGTTACTACATATTGCATATTGCATAAATGAATGTATTTAGTATAATGGATGTATAATGGTTGTACCATCATATATATGCTGCATTCGGTTGAATGGATGTGCACGCATATAGAAGTAGTTTGTAAGCAATTAGGATCTTTTGCATACATAATGGATGCATGGCACTATCATGAATTGCATCAAGGAGGTCAACTGAATCAGTGGACCGCCTAATTTTGCATTAGATACAGACATATACACACACTATGCATTTAAACATAAAAGCATTAGAAGTCTATAAGGACAGTGGATGCCAGTGTTTGATGATTGAGTCGATGGTTGATTGGATGTTAGGTTAAACATTCTCCTTGATTTGAAGATTTCGGGGTCGAAATCCTTTAAGGAGGGGAGAATGTAACACCCCGTAAATCAGTTAATACTAATATTCACAAATTAAAAGAATTAATATTGAGAATTTGCACGAAATAGCCTTAAAAAGGCATATAACAAATTTAAGATATGTGAATTGCCTTAAAAGGCGAAAAATGGAATTAAGACATTAATCGGAAAATTAATGTGTAGAAATGGTCATAAGCTAATTATGGATTAATTTGAATTCATGAATAGGTGCGTGTGTATATATATATATTTATATATATATGGGCAGTTAATGTAAACATGAATAGAAGTTTATTAATTTGCTGAGTGTTTGCTGAGTCACTTCTGACTCATTGTTGAGTCAATAAGAAAAACCCCATCTGGTCTGAATGGCTGCGGTTATTTCTAGGTTAAATCTAATGGCCTAAATGAATCCTAACATCTATAAATAAGTGGGTAGACTCTAACCCTAAATCACTTGAAAAATTGGAGAGCTACCGACATGCCATTGCCATGGAGTTCAGCATAGTCGTCACAAACTAAAGAAGAAGAAGGCCTAATCTACAAAATAAATCTACTCAAATCAAATCAAAAGCTCTCTCTCTATTTCTCTTCTTTAAAATTGTGAGTATGCTGATTCTCACAATGTTATTATAAAATAATTCGATTAAGTTATGAATTGGATCACAAGAAAGTGATATGAATTGTTATGTATTTGTAAATTTTGTTGTGGATCTCTTATGCTATTATGTTATCATATATATATATTGTTATGTTGTAGTGATTATGTTGTAAATAATCCTATGCTATGTCATATGTGATTAATCATGCTATGCTATGTTATAAACCATGTTATGCCATGTTGTAAATCATGCTATGCTATGTTGTAAATCATATAAAGCTATGTTACAAATTATGATATGCTATGTTGTAAATCTTACATATGTTGTAGGTCTCATATTATCATATTGTTGAAATACTTATGATAATGATGTCATGTTAAGTTGTGTTGAATCATGAAAGTTGTAAAATCATGATGTTATTATTTATGCGAATTGGATCATGTTTAAAGTTTATGTTTTTTTTAAAATAGATCTTGAATATGGGAATTTTCCTATTAAGTTAGGTGTACCCATATACATGAATCTGTGATTAAATGAATTTTGATTTTTTGGAATTTGCCTATTAAGTTAGGTGTACCCATATACATGAATCTATGATTAAATGAATTTTGATTTTTGGGAATTTGCCTATTGAGTTAGGTGTACCCATATAAAACCATATTGTTAATGATGTTGATTCACACATGTCCAATACAAGTTTATGGAACTTGATCAAAATCATATTATGTGAATTATGAATAAGTTGACACCCTTAGACCCATGACATGTATAACCTTATGCAAGTTGTAATTTTGATATATGCAAGCTTCACCCCTTGTTAGTATTCATTTAGTCACATATATATGTTGTTGTTGTGAATATTTTCTTTTATGCTATGAGTTAGACTAATCGGGTCTAGCATACATTTTGCGAATAAACGTTCAAACGTGGGGTAGGGGTAATATTAGGAAATTAATAAATTGGGGTGCAATTGATATGATTTTGCATGCCTTAAATGGATGTCCATAATTGAGTCAATTATGGACATTGCTAAATTTGGAATTAATTAATAATTCAAATAGGGAATTATTAAAATTGGGGAAAGTGGATTATTAATAATAATCAATGCTTAGGACACGAGGTTGGACCCGTTTGTGACGTAAACCTGCCCGGACCCGCCCGGCAAATCCAGTAGTCACAAATGTCAGCCCAATGTGAGAGGTCCTAGGCCCAAACTAAAGCATAACAGTTGTAAAGACACGAGGTTAGACTCTTTACGGTGTAAGACTGCCCGGACCCGCCCGGACCCGCCCGGCAAATCCAACTGCCATAAATGCCAGTCTAATGTGAGAGGTCTTTATGAGGTTATGGCCTTAATAAATTAAGAAATACTTAACCAGATAATCATGTAAGGTGGGACATGGGGGTTAAGTAGGTGCCTTGGGTGGCATGAGGAATCTAGTGGTTGCCTTTAGAGGCATTTGAAATACGATTAGACTTAACCAAACACACATGTAACGAACATGAATAGTGGGTTAAGTGGGATTGACTAAGGGGACAAGCTTAGGTGGAATGCTTGTGGGAGATAACGGGGGCCCATTTCAACCAGTATCCCAAAACGTATCTTTGTGGGCTCGACCCAAGTCGAGGACGGGACACGCATACTGGGTTTGACTATAAGAGGCCAAAACAGGGAGCGGTTGCAACGCAAGTCCAACGGGTTTCATATGCGTGTGTGGACCCGGGCTGGTAGGTAAGACGTTGTTGCATCGTGTAGGTATAAGCCGTGCATCTCCGTTATATCGGGTTGCCACTTTAGGGGAATGATACACCCCACTGTGGGGCCAGCACGGGTATCTACGAGTAGGGAGCCAATCGAAAAATGGAAAGTGGGGTACACCTAGTGGAGATAGGAGCAGGCGGCACCTATGTAGTCAGCTAGGAGTACGTAAAGCCATTAAGAAAGTTTCTAAGTGAAGCTAAGTGGAATCAATCTTTAGGGTGACTGGTGTGGTGCAGTATAGTGTTTATCCTTTAGTATTTAGGAGCGCCTATAACGTTTCCTTTAGCGATTGTCTATGTCCTTAATCTGCTCTTTCATAGACATTTCCTTATTTTCCAGCTTATGCCTTAGTCCAGTTATTTTGATAATAGTATTGTAGAATTATCATAATCGCCAGACTTTATGTCTGACCCCCCCTCTTTTTCATCCTTTTCTCCCTTCAGGTCCTCAGGTTGGGCCAAGTTCCAATGGAGTCTGATTGGATTGCTTATCTCTTGGAAAGCTTGGACTGCTGAAGTAAAGTCCAGCTTGTTATCTTTCTTTTTAATGGCTATTTATGTAATGGGATTATGTACTTGTTTTATCAAGATAGATATTGTACTTGACTTTGATTATGGTGTTATGATGTAATCAAACATGTTTTGACTTCTGCTGCAATTGAAATAAAGTTTTTAAATTTCCAAGTACTATTTTATATCTGTCTTGTTGAAATTTTACTGTTCTATATTCACCTAAAACCTCCATAGAAGTTAATGCATTCCCTTTGTGAGTGACATTAATGGACGTGGGGTGTTACAGAGGGTGTCCGTTGGGTTGACTAAACTCTTTGGGTTTTATAGGATACGTGTTGGTTTTAGGAAGGGATTCCCTTATGACCAAAAATGAGTCCATCATGCTTAGTTTCCTCGAAACGTATATTGGTTTGATTAAGTAATTCTTTGGGTGTCAGCCTGATGTTGATTTCGGTCTCCGGGGCTGGTGCTTAGGGAGTTCTTCTCCTGATCAGTATATATGTGACATATATTTCCAGTTTTGACATGGCCTAATGGGCACAAGGTTTTTACTTGCTTCTATCATTCGGCTATACCTTTAAGTAGGAACAATTGGGTGTAAACATGTGTTTGAGACATGTTATGATTGATGGTTGCAAGTGGCTGCAAGTGGTTGCTAGTGGTTGCTCGTGGATGCATTTACACATTAGGCACTAGACCGGCTCAGTCACCTTTCATACTGCATATGCATGAGTGTTTATACTTGTTTATGGATGAATTTGAATGTGTTATCATGTGGATGTTGCATATGGATGGATGTTTGTGCACACATGTAGTGTTATTGTGACTAGGACTATTTGCATACATGTTGGACTCATGGCACTAGACATATTTTTCATTAAGAAGATCAATCAGGCCTGATCATTTGCATTAGACAAGGAACATATACACACACTTTCTGCATATGTTCATACAGCATTAGAAATCTATTAAGGACGATGGATGCATGTGATTGATGATTGAATAGATGGATGATTGGATGGTAGGACACATTCTCCTTAACTTGAAGATTTCGGGGACGAAATCCTTTAAGGAGGGGAGAATGTAATAACCCGAATTTTAACAACATGTTAAAATCATAAATCAAGGCAGAATTAAATTTTAAGATAAGAACCGAGGGAAACGGGTTGCGCCATTGCGTTCGTCTCGGAATTCTGCATGAAATCGAGTCCGAGTTTTCGAAAATCAGAGTCCGTATGACCAAGTTATGGCTATCCAAAGTTTCAGAAATATTCATAGTTCAAAACAGCTCGAATTCGATTTCAAAATTCAAATTTCAAACACAGAATAGACTGGGCGGGAAATTTCCCGCCCAGACCCAAGTCAACTGGGCAGTCGAACCCCCCCCCCCCCAGGTCGACTGGGCAGTCGACTTGGGTGTCGACCTGGTCCCCGAGCCCATTTTTGGGCCAGTGTTCGTTCTGATGTATCTAGTCCGATTTCTGTCCAGATTCATCTGCCTAAACCTATTTAAACAACCCCAAACCTAGCCTTCTCTACACACAATTCTATTCTGCTTCTACTCTGCCTCTATTCTAAATAAAAATAAAAATGGCGTCGCAACTCTGCTGGAATCAAAACTAGAAGCTAATCAACATCAACCTAAGCAACTCAATTCAAACTAGAGATTGAAGCTTCTGCAACTTTCTACGACAAATTCACTTCTTAATTCGTTAGCCACGATCTGTAAGTTCAAGTTAATTTTAGATAAAAGCTGTAAACTTAATATCCATGTTGTAAATTGGAATTGGATCTATGTATGGTGATTGATTCTTATCTATTCTTGTTCGTCTTGGATCTTGACTTTCGGACCTATTCATGTTGTAAATTAAACTCTCTCGTGTCTATAACCTTAACATGCCTATGACGTTGAATGTATTGTTAACGGACACGGACTATGACTGAGAACATAAGACTGCCTATGACTAATATGACTATGCCTGTGACCATGACGGTGAACATAAGACCGCCTATGACTATTAAGACTATGCCTATGCCTATGACGGTGAACGTAAGACTGTTGCCTATGACTATGACAAGGACAATTGTGGTTAATCACCTATGACTCTTGACTATGAGGATTATTATCTATGATTATGAACATAAGACCATTATCTATGGGACTTTGAAACTATTACTGTTAATTGTCCATGACTATTTGCCTATAACTATTTTTGATAATTATCCATGATCATGTGATGAGTCGCTTACGATTCATAGCTATGAGATTTGTACCTATGACTGTTGGGGTTAATTGCCTAAGACTATCATAGTTGATTTTTCAGGCCCATGACACCATAGTTGAAAACCATGTTGTGCACCGAATTGACATTTTGTTGAATCATATACCTAGGGTGTGACTTGCTTAGTTTATTCCCAATTATGTACACCAAAACCACTGGATCCAATATTCTTGTATTTGGCTTGCTTTTGCACGCCTATTCTTTTATGTCGGTGTTTATCATGAACATCGCCTTATCTTGCTAGATTTGGAATCCTATATGCCAGTGATGTGGTAACCAATTATCTCAAGTTGTGTCATGCTAGTCTTGTAACCCCCTTTTTATTGCTTTATGCTCGTCTCTTTTGCCTATCATAGTTTTGATGCTATTCCCTCTATTTCGAGATTTGGATTTTTTTGTAGTATAGAACGATTCGCGTTCACGTGCGATGGGAATACGATTTGGGTAGAATAGGAAAAAACATGAGTTGGTTATGAACATGAATTATGAACTCGATAATAGGCAAAACTTGAAACATGAACGCTGTTATAACTTGAACTTGGATATAGACACGAACCTGACATCGACTTGATATGAAACTTGCCTTGAAAACTTGACACGATTTGACAAGAAACATGACATGAAAATTCGACATGAATTTTGACATGGAAACTTGAATGTGGGCATGACAATTAGAAAAACTTGAAAATGGCCAACTCGAGGTTGGGTTGAGTTTGCAGTGTAAATCTGCCCGGAACCGCCCGACAAATCCAGTGGCTGCAAACAATATGATCCAAATTGGGTAGTTGGTCATATCGCACGTAAAACCCGAGGTTAGACTATGTTGTGGTGTAAGTCTGCCCGGAACCGCCCGGCAAATCCAGTGACCACAACAGTTAGCCTAATGTGAGAGGTTGAAGTGCATTAATGAATTAATGCCACGTGATAGGAGTAAGTCATGAACCGCTTGAATATACTTAACCAATTTGACACGATGACTTGATAGGGTTAAGTCACGAACCGCTTGAATATACTTAACCAATTTGACACGATGACTTGATAGGGTTAAGTCACAAACCGCTTGAATATACTTAACCAATTTGGCATGATGGTTTGGTAGGGTTAAGTCACAAACCGCTTGAACATACTTAACCAACTTGACACATGATTTGTAGGACTAAGTCATGAACTTGAACGACAACACTTAGCCAATTTGACATGACATGTAGACGGGTTAAGTCACGAACTTGAATGACCACACTTAACCAACTTGACATGCTAGACTGCCGTGGTTAAGTCTCGAATTTAAATGACAACACTTAACCTTTTGGATGGAAACCCTAGTTACGTGGTCCTTTTCAGTAGTAACCCACTAGATGTATCATGGTACCCTTGAACTAGGCAGGATGGGGCACGATTACTGGGCTGATTGTAAGCGACCAGAACGACGGCTGAGTTGGTGCGCCATTGTAGGTTCAAGCGGACTACGGTCGTGCACGTAGTCCGGAGTTGAAAAAGCAGGCATTGGGCACCAGTAGGTTTACACTGTGCGTGCTTGATTCGTGTCGGTGGTTGGCACCCTAGGGCTTGATACACCCTATGGTGGACCTAGCACAGGTGACTACATTCGTGATAGGGCCGTATGACACAGACACATGAACGAGATAGGACTTGTAGGGAGCCGATCGATTAATAGATCGTTTCGTGAGACCAAGTAATGGATCATTTCACGACATTGGGCAAGGGATCATTTTATAGTCAACACATGACACGGGTTGGGATACTAGTACGGTTGGTGCAGAGCGAATAGATATCATAGAAGTATTTTAATGGTAAAGCAGAGAAATCTTGCGAAATTATACTTAGTTTATCTTGAATGGAAACCTGACGATGTTATACTTGACAAAAACCATATGGGGTTATTCTTAGTTATCTTTCTTGTAGCTTATCTTGTCATCATGCTTATGTTTACTTTCAGTTTATTCATGCCATGTTATCTTTACCTGTTTTTATGCTGAAAGTCACTAGGACTTACTCAGTCTTTATGACTGACCCGTTTTGTTTTGCCTCTTTTTCTTCTGTTTCCCCCCAGATTCGCAGGGTGGGAATACGGCTTAGTTCGGATCTTACCAAGCTCCAAAGCTCTTTCATGTACGGCTTGGATTTCTCTTGGCTATGTGTAACACCCCGCGAATTCTATAACTGTGAAATTCACAAATTAAAGTATAATCAATTTCAAATCAAAGAACTTAGGGAAACGGGATACGCCATTGCGTTCGTCTCGGAAAAATACGCGAAATAGAGTCCGAGTTTTCGAAAAACGGAGTCCGTATGAAGAAGATACGGCCTTAGGAAGTTTTTGAACTAAGTTTAAAATTCAAACAGAATAAAACAGTTTAAAATTCCAAAACGGGGCCCAATGGGCCAGGGCGGAAGAACACCCGCCTAACGCACCCAGGTCGACAGGGCTGTCGACAGGCATGTCGACCTGGTCCAGAGCCAGGTCGAACCCAGTCCAACCTGGCTGGCCTATTTTATGTTGGCCGATTTTCTGTAGTCTGCTTTGTCATTAGGGCTAGGTGGCAAGCTCTAATTGGTCTCTCCTTAGGATGAATGGCTACGATCAATCCAAGCAACATCAATGGTCCTAATCAGTTCATAACCCCTATAAAAATGACCCTAGACTTAACCCTAATCTATTCATTCAAAAATAAGAACAAAGCCGCCATGTTGCTGAGGAAAGACTAGGGGTAGCCACCAATTGGAGAGAGGATTAGGAGGCAGATTCTAAAGCATAAAAGCAACCTAAACAAATCAAAGCAACAAGGAATCGCATCTTCAAATCCCTAAATTTGAGAATTCGCCACACAATTGTAAGTAGAGTATTACTTTGGTATGAACAAATAACTGTGTTGGTTTGTATACTTGATTGTGGTGATAAATAATTCATAATTTGTGCGTTACTATGATTCTTATCGATTTGGAATATTGTATACGTTTGGATATTCTCGAATTATGTTATTCAGTTATGAAAAACTACACGCGGTAGTTTTATGCAAGTATACGTTTGGAATATTCGCAAATTATGTAATCCTTGTTGAAGCTACATGTATGTAGTTGTTTAATTGAAATTCATGCAAGTTTGGGGTTTTGCTACTATGCCATCATAATGTGTATTTTTATACAAACATCATTTTTGTGAAGTAATTGGAATAAGTTTGGGTTATCATAGTCCATATGAAATTATGTTGAAAATTTGGCATCATGATCTATGTATTAAGTCATGCTTTTGTACTAGAAAACATATTTGCAAACTTATGAATATGACTAGGCTATGATTGATATTTTGCATAATTAAGTCTATATTGTTTACAAGAATTATATGATGACATATGTGGTACATAGCTAGGTTAGATTCAAAATCCCTTCTTGCAAGTTTGCATGACTAAAGTAAAAATCATGATTTCATTTTAGAAATATTTATGCCATGGTTATGTGAACAAATTTAACTATACTTTTGTATTAGTCACAAAAGTAGGCACCTTTGTAAACATGTAGTAATTTTATAAACATGAATTGCTTATGTTTGATATTATGCCTAAATGAAATATAGGTTTATGTTATAGTTAAGCCTATGTGTCGATAGTGATATTCTTAATTTAACTACAAGTTTACATGCTTTGATTTATGCCACTTATGCTTTATGACCAAAGTATATGTCACTACTATGCAAGTACACCAGTTTCTATTTTGTATTTCCAACGTCATATTGCAAGCTCATGCGTTCACATTCTCCTTTTCGTGTATGTAATCACGCTTTACGCCTCCCCTTTCCGCATGGCTAAGTTGGGCTTTAAAAGGCTAAGCCCAACATATATATAATAAACGGACGAGTTAAACGGGGGAAAATAACGTTGGGTTAAAAATTAATAATGAATGAAAATATAAAATAGAAGGGCCCAAATTCAAGTATGGGTTGGGCCCATGATTGGTGTAACCTTTACACCATTAACTTAATAATGGGCCGCAAATATTTACATATAAGAAAATAAAGAAGAAAGACAAAATATGTAAATGTAGAACATACGATGTGTTTAACCCGAGGTTGGATTGAGTTGTGATGTAAACCTGCCCGGAACCGCCCGACTGTCCAGTAGTCACAACAATACCTATCCAATGTGGGAGGTTAAACATGGAGCCCAATAAGGACCCGAGGTTAGACTGAGTTGTGGCGTAAGACTGCCCGGAACCAACCGGCAACAGGCAGCCACAACAATACCTGTCTAATGTGAGAGGTCAGGGCCTTAATAAGACAATTAAGGCTGAGTCAGGATTAAGTGAACTAAAGACTTAATCAAAATGGAACATGCTAAACTAAACGGACTGGTGGGGGTTAGGTTAGGAAACACTTAACCAACTTAGCATGTTGGCTAGAGATAGAAAACCTAGTAACGGGGGACCCTTTTCAGCAGTAACCCTAGAAGGTGTATCAGGATACCCTGAAACTAGGCAGGGTGGGGCACGATTACTGGGCTGATTGTAAGAGGTCAAATCGACGTCGGTGGTGTAGCAGTGTAGGTTCTAACGGGGTGCGGGCGTGCACACACTCCGGCGCAGAAAAATAAGGCACTGGGCACCAGTAGCATACCTGTGCATTCCAGGATTGTGTCGGGCCGCCACCATGGGACTTGATACACCCCATGGTGGGACCAGCATAGGTAACTACAACATCGGGGGCCGTAAGACACATGTAACTATGCGAGTAGGAGCCGATCATCATAGAACGGATCACATCACCCTGATTATGGGGTGCCAGTTGGGAACTAGTTTATATGGGTTCAGAGATTACCATGGGGTACGATAGTATATTCGACCCTAGACAACTTAACCAAGCTATAGTGCTTTCCCATTTCTTGTTTATACTTATCATACCCAGTTCTTTATTCATAGACAGAATAGTACTAGACTTACTCAGGCTTTATGTCTGACTCTACTTTTCTTTCGTCTTCTTTTCTTCCGTTCCCCCCCAGGTCCACAGGGAGGGAACACTGCAGCTTGACCAGCCTTAACATCCAGCTTGAAGAAGAGAAATGTATTGCTTGGACCTTTTCGCTTTGAACTATGGCTTTGGACAAACTCTATGGGGCTTTTGTAGTTTTATCTATGTTTTCTTTATGCTTCTTTAAATAATGTAATCAAGACAGATTATGAAAGTGTTATGTTTTGGAAAAGATGTAAGACAATTATGGTGATGTTGTTG
Source organism: Allium sativum (assembly GCA_030737875.1). NCBI lineage: Eukaryota > Viridiplantae > Streptophyta > Magnoliopsida > Asparagales > Amaryllidaceae > Allium > Allium sativum. The sequence goes on from CM060926.1 coordinate 352,742,660, forward strand.
TTGTAACACGTATTTGCTTTTATGAAATAAAAGTTTGTTGTTTTTCCGCTGTTTACAAATATGTGTTCTTATATCTGTCTTGTATATCTGTGACTTATACTTATAAACCTCCACCAAAATTAGGGCATTCCCTTTGAGAGTGACCCTAACGGAGGTGGGGTGTTTCACTTGGTATCAGAGCCAGGTTTACCAGATAAGATAAAAATTTTGAAAAATTATTTTCAAAAAGGAAATTTAAAGAAGCAATTTTAGAAAATAAAATAAAATATTATTTTAAAAAGGCAAAGTCCACTCCCCAAAGCCATAGGTATTATCTCTTATCCTTTGTTTTGAATCTATCCTTTTTGTTTCAGCATGTCCCAAGAACTTAACTTGCCGGAAGGGGTGCCAATACCTGGTTGGTTTAGACGGTTCTTAGAAGCAAGGGCCACTCAGCCAGGTCCTACCGTTCCTCCTCCCCCAGCTGAAGGAAATCATCCAGCTGCAGCGGCACCTTTTCCTCCACCTCCTCCACGGGGAAACACGTTTGCTAAGATATGTAAAGATTTTAAAGCTATGGGAGGAAGGGATTTCCATGGAACTGAGTCCTTCGTGGCAGCTAGGAATTGGCTGAAAGAAACGGAGGACCTATTCATCATCTTTGAGGTAGAGGATAGACAAAAAGTACAATTGGCAGTGTGGCTATTGAAGGGCGAGGCTTCCTACTGGTGGGAAGTCACTAATGCTGAAAGACCAGTAGAGACATGGGAGGACTTTAGGGCAAGGTTTGAGGCTAAATTTCTCTCAGATGCGGAAAGAAGTTTGCAGTTGGAAAAATTCTTATTTCTTAAGCAAGGGGACAAGACAGTCAGAGAGTATGTGAATCAGTTCGATGAGCTGGCTAGGTTTGGGCTTGACCTAGTCAACACCCCGCACAAGAAGGCTCTCCGTTTTGTCAAAGGGTTGAATGAGCCATTACACAGTTTGGCCATGACCCATATACCCATGGGAGCCACGTATGAAAGATTGGTGCAAATGGCATTGCTGAATGAAGAGGATAAGGGCAAGAAGGAGACAAAGGCAGAAAGCTGTCAAGGGAAGAAAGAGGGTTTGCAGCCTAAGAAGACAGACTTTAAGAAAGGCGGGAAAGGCAACAAAGAGAAGAGGAAGTGCAATTTCTGTGGCAAAGTGGGGCACTTAGTAAAGGACTGCCGGAAAAAGAAGGCCAAGGAGAATGGTGGGTGCTTTTCTTGCGGTGAGACAGGCCACAGGGCTAAGGACTGCCCAAAGAAATGAGGACAGGGGCAGAGGGCTGGATCCACCCCAGGGGCACAGGTTCATGTGCTGGAAGCGCCACCTCTGCAACAACGAGGTATAAATACTTCTGTAGAAAGCGTAGTTTATCTTTATGATCACCCCGTTCGCACTTTATTTGATTCTGGCGCATCACACTCCTTTATCTCGTCTGCTTTAGTAGAATCTCTGCACCTAAAAACTAGTATGGTAGAGGACCCCTTAATTGTTTCAAACCCAATTGGGGGCCCAGCTCATTTGTCTATGATCTGTGTGGGATTGAAAATTTCTATTCTAAGTGTAGAATTTCAATGTAGTGCCTTTGTTTTGGGCTTTTCGGGGTATGGTTTGATTTTGGGTATGGATTGGCTATCCAGTAATGGGGCCATCCTTGATTGTGAGAAAAGGGTTGTTAGGCTCCTAACCCAGCTCGGTAATACTTTGGAAATTTCTTGTAATCCCTCGTATGCGGTTATGCTTAGTTATCTTGAATCGCTAGATGCCTCTGTTGAAAATTCGCAATCAGTTAGAGTGGTCCGGGAATATCCGGATGTCTTCGAAGAGGTGAAGGGCTTGCCTCCGAAGTGGGAAATAAACTTCCGCATATATCTTGTAGATAATGCAAAGCCCGTTGCGTTACCCGTTAGACACATGGCTCCACGGGAAAGGAAAGAGCTCAGTAAACATATTAAAGAGCTTCTAGAAAAGGGGTTCATTAGGAGAAGCATTTCAGAATGGGGCGCTCCAGTGGTGTTCGCTACAAAGGCGGATGGTTCACTCTGTCTATGTGTTGACTATAGGGAGCTCAACAAGCTAACGAAAAAGAATAGGCACCCTCTCCCTAGAATTGACGATTTATTTGACCAGCTTGTAGGAGCGTCTGTTTTCTCCCAACTCGATTTAGCAACCGGTTTTCACCAGCTAAGGGTGGCTGAAGATAGCATCAATAAAACGGCATTCAGAACCCCAGACGGCTTCTTTGAATGGCTTGTCATGCCTTTCGGCTTGACAAATGCACCTGCTTACTTCGTGGACCTGATGAGTAGGGTATTTAGAGATTTCCTCAACAAATTCGTAGTGGTCTTCATAGACGATATCCTTATCTTCTCAAAAAGTGAAGAGGAACATGCTCAGCACTTAAGGGCAATCATGGAAACTCTGCGAGTCCATCAACTAAAAGCCAAATTCTCCAAATGCCACTTTTGGAGAGAAGAGGTGAGGTTCCTTGGGCACATAGTATCCAAACAAGGGTTAGCAGTGGACCCTGCTAAGGTAGTGGCGGTACAGGATTGGAAGACACCAAGGAATGCAACTGAGGTCCGAAGCTTTCTAGGACTAGCAGGTTTCTATCGAAAGTTTATAAGGGATTTTGCGAAAATCTCAGCTCCACTCACAAAATTGACTAAGAAGAATCTGGTGTTCAATTGGGACTTGGATTGCGAGTTTGCTTTCCAACGACTGAAAAGGGCTCTTACAACAGCCCCAGTTTTGACGCTGCCAGATGGGAGCAAGATGTTCACTGTTTATACGGATGCATGTGGGACAGGGCTAGGCGCCGTCTTAATGCAAGAAGGAAGGGTAGTAGCTTATGGCAGGAGGCAGTTGAAAGTGCACGAAAAGAACTACCCAACCCACGATCTTGAGTTAGCCGCCATCGTCTTTGCACTCAAGTCTTGGCGACACTATCTCCTAGGTGAGAAGTTCGAACTTTACACTGACCATAAATCGTTGAAATATCTTTTCTCGCAGAAGGATCTTAACTTGAGGCAACAAAGATGGATGGAGTTCCTTGCCTCGTACGATTTCGAAATCTCCTACACTCCGGGCAAAGGCAACGTAGTAGCAGACGCGTTGAGCCAAAAGAAATTGACCCTAAGCCCGTTGTTTGTTGAAAGACAAAGCCTAGAGTTTATAGCCAGTTTCGACTTTAGGCCTTCCACCGATTTCGTACCAGGCTTGCTAGCATCTCTCGAAGTGCGCCCAACTTTAGTGGATTCAGTAGGGACAGCACAACGCGAAGACCCTCAGCTTGTGGAAATAATGGACAGGCTAATTAGGGGTGAGACTTCAAGTCACCTCAACAGATACTCCATCGACGATAAGGGTTTGCTAAGGCAAGACGGAAGACTATGCGTCCCACAGACAAAAGATTTAATAAAGAAGGTTCTCGAGGAAGCACATCACTCCAAGATGACGATACACCCAGGCGGAGATAAAATGTACAAAGACATAAAAAGGACTTTCTTCTGGAACGGCATGAAAAAGGACGTGGCAGAATTCGTTTCTATGTGCATGGTGTGCCAACAGGTTAAGGCGGAACAGAAAAAGCCTGGCGGACTGCTACATCCTCTAGAGGTCCCGCAGTGGAAGTGGGATAGCATCTCAATGGACTTCATCGATGGGCTGCCTAGGTCTAGGAGAGGCAACACTAGCATTTGGGTAATAGTGGATAGGCTTACTAAAAGCGCCCACTTTTTACCTGTCAAAAGTAAAAGAACTGCCTCATCCCTAGCATCACTTTACCTTAAGGAAATCGTTCGACTCCATGGAATACCATCTAGCATTGTTAGTGACCGAGACCCCATCTTCACCAGCGAGTTTTGGCGGAGTCTGCAAGAAGCAGTAGGAACGCAGTTATGCTTGAGCACAGCCAATCATCCCCAAACCGACGGCCAAACAGAGAGAGTAAACAGAGTTTTGGAAGACCTTTTAAGGCTATGCGTCCTTGACTTCGGAGGGACATGGGAAGACCACCTTCCTTTGGTGGAATTTGCCTACAACAACAGCTATCAAGCAACCATCGGAATGGCGCCCTTCGAAGCTTTATATGGAAGACCATGCCGATCGCCCACTTGTTGGTGGGAGTCTACTGATAAGCTCATACTTGGACCAGATATGATCCGAGAGACTTCAGAGAAAGTAGACTTAATACGAAGAAGGATGAAGACGGCCCAAGACAGACAAAAGTCCTATGCCGACAAGAGGAGAACCGACCTTGAATTTGAGGTTGGAGACAGAGTTTTTCTCAAGGTATCACCACTAAGAAACGTTGTTCGTTTTGGAACCACAGGAAAGCTAGCACCAAGGTTCGTAGGGCCATTCCCTATCATCGAGAAAATTGGGAAAATGGCCTATAGATTAGAGCTACCCGAGAAATTGGCTGGAGTCCACAACGTTTTTCACGTTTCACAGCTCCGAAAATGTCTACATGAGTCAGCCGAGGTGGTAGAGCCAAATATCCTCCAAGAGGCCGAAGTGGAACGCGAAGCAACCATAAGAAAAGTTCCAACCCGCATCTTAGGAACGGAAGTGAAGAAGCTACGCAACCGTGAAGTCAAGCTCGTTAAAGTACAGTGGAGCGACGCCGAGGGAGACGCGACTTGGGATACTGAAGCTAGAATACGCTCCGCCTACCCTTTTCTGTTCGAGGGTACATCCTTGATCTTTCCTTTTCCTTAAGTTGCGCTTTTATCTATCTTTTTAGGTATATTTCCTCGACCTTATATTTTAGGTAGAAACCCTTTGGATGGAAACATGTAATTAAAACATGTTATGGATGATGGTTGCAAGTGGTTGCAAGTGATTGCTAGTGGTTGCTCGTGGTTGCATATACACACACAATCTAGGTTTTAGATCGGCTCAGTCACTTCATATTGCATATGCATATATGTTTGCATTCGTATGTGGTTGAACTTTAATGTGTTGTCATGTGGATGTTGCATTTGTATTGAATGATTGTGCACTCATGTAGAATCATGAATAGGAAAATATGCATACAAAATGGATTCATGGCACTTACATAATTCGCATTAAGGAGGTCAACTGAATCAGTAGACCGCCTGATTTTGCATTAGATAAGTACATATACACACACACTTCGCATATGATCATGAAGCATTAGAAGTCTTTTAAGGACAATGGATGCTCGTGTTTGATGGATGAGTAGATGGGTGATTGGATGTTAGGATATACATTCCTCCTAACTTGAAGATTTCGGGGACGAAATCCTTTTAAGTGGGGGAGAATGTAACACCCCGCGAATTCTATAACTGTGAAATTCACAAATTAAAGTATAATCAATTTCAAATCAAAGAACTAAGGGAAACGGGATACGCCATTGCGTTCGTCTCGGAAAAATACGCGAAATAGAGTCCGAGTTTTTGAAAAACGGAGTCCGTATGAAGAAGATACGGCCTTCGGAAGTTTTTGAACTAAGTTTAAAATTCAAACACAATAAAACAGTTTAAAATTCCAAAACGGGGCCCAATGGGCCAGGGCGGAAGAACACCCGCCTAACGCACCCAGGTCGACTGGGCTGTCGACCTGGTCTAGCCAGGTCGACAGGGCTGTCGACAGGCATGTCGACCTGGTCCAGAGCCAGGTCGAACCCAGTCCAACCTGGCTGGCCTATTTTATGTTGGCCGATTTTCTGTAGTCTGCTTTGTCATTAGGGCTAGGTGGCAAGCTCTAATTGGTCTCTCCTTAGGATGAATGGCTACGATCAATCCAAGCAACATCAATGGTCCTAATCAGTTCATAACCCCTATAAAAATGACCCTAGACTTAACCCTAATCTATTCATTCAAAAATAAGAACAAAGCTGCCATGTTGCTGAGGAACGACTAGGGGTAGCCACCAATTGGAGAGAGGATTAGGAGGCAAATTCTAAAGCATAAAAGCAACCTAAACAAATCAAAGCAACAAGGAATCGCATCTTCAAATCCCTAAATTTGAGAATTCGCCACACAATTGTAAGTAGAGTATTACTTTGGTATGAACAAATAACTGTGTTGGTTTGTATACTTGATTATGGTGATAAATAATTCATAATTTGTGCATTACTATGATTCTTATCGATTTGGAATATTGTATACGTTTGGATATTCTCGAATTATGTTATTCAGTTATGAAAAACTACATGCGGTAGTTTTATGCAAGTATACGTTTGGAATATTCGCAAATTATGTTATCCTTGTTGAAGCTACATGTATGTAGTTGTTTAATTGAAATTCATGCAAGTTTGGGGTTTTGCTACTATGCCATCATAATGTGTATTTTTATACAAACATCATTTTTGTGAAGTAATTGTAATAAGTTTGGGTTATCATAGTCCATATGAAATTATGTTGAAAATTTGGCATCATGATCTATGTATTAAGTCATGCTTTTGTACTAGAAAACATATTTGCAAACTTATGAATATGACTAGGCTATGATTGATATTTTGCATAATTAAGTCTATATTGTTTACAAGAATTATATGATGACATATGTGGTACATAGCTAGGTTAGATTCAAAATCCCTTTTTGCAAGTTTGCATGACTAAAGTAAAAATCATGATTTCATGTTAGAAATATTTATGCCATGGTTATGTGAACAAATTTAACTATACTTTTGTATTAGTCACAAAAGTAGGCACCTTTGTAAACATGTAGTAATTTTATAAACATGAATTGCTTATGTTTGATATTATGCCTAAATGAAATATAGGTTTATGTTATAGTTAAGCCTATGTGTCGATAGTGATATTCTTAATTTAACTACAAGTTTACATGCTTTGATTTATGCCACTTATGCTTTATGACCAAAGTATATGTCACTACTATGCAAGTACACCAGTTTCTATTTTGTATTTCCAACGTCATATTGCAAGCTCATGCGTTCACATTCCCCTTTTCGTGTATGTAATCACGCTTTAAGCCTCCCCTTTCCGCATGGCTAAGTTGGGCTTTAAAAGGCTAAGCCCAACATATATATAATAAACGGACGAGTTAAACGGGGGAAAATAACGTTGGGTTAAAAATTAATAATGAATGAAAATATAAAATAGAAGGGCCCAAATTCAAGTATGGGTTGGGCCCATGATTGGTGTAACCTTTACACCATTAACTTAATAATGGGCCGCAAATATTTACATATAAGAAAATAAAGAAGAAAGACAAAATATGTAAATGTAGAACATACGATGTGTTTAACCCGAGGTTGGATTGAGTTGTGATGTAAACCTGCCCGGAACCGCCCGGCTGTCCAGTAGTCACAACAATACCTATCCAATGTGGGAGGTTAAACATGGAGCCCAATAAGGACCCGAGGTTAGACTGAGTTGTGGCGTAAGACTGCCCGGAACCAACCGGCAACAGGCAGCCACAACAATACCTGTCTAATGTGAGAGGTCAGGGCCTTAATAAGACAATTAAGGCTGAGTCAGGATTAAGTGAACTAAAGACTTAATCAAAATGGAACATGCTAAACTAAACGGACTGGTGGGGGTTAGGTTAGAAAACACTTAACCAACTTAGCATGTTGGCTAGAGATAGAAAACCTAGTAACGGGGGACCCTTTTCAGCAGTAACCCTAGAAGGTGTATCAGGATACCCTGAAACTAGGCAGGGTGGGGCACGATTACTGGGCTGATTGTAAGAGGTCAAATCGACGGCGGTGGTGTATCAGTGTAGGTTCTAACGGGGTGCGGGCGTGCACACACTCCGGCGCAGAAAAATAAGGCACTGGGCACCAGTAGCATACCTGTGCATTCCAGGATTGTGTCGGGCCGCCACCATGGGACTTGATACACCCCATGGTGGGACCAGCATAGGTAACTACAACATCGGGGGCCGTAAGACACATGTAACTATGCGAGTAGGAGCCGATCATCATAGAACGGATCACATCACCCTGATTATGGGGTGCCAGTTGGGAACTAGTTTATATGGGTTCAGAGATTACCATGGGGTACGATAGTATATTCGACCCTAGACAACTTAACCAAGCTATAGTGCTTTCCCACTTCTTGTTTATACTTGTCATACCCAGTTCTTTATTCATAGACAGAATAGTACTAGACTTACTCAGGCTTTATGTCTGACTCTACTTTTCTTTCGTCTTCTTTTCTTCCGTTCCCCCCCAGGTCCACAGGGAGGGAACACTGCAGCTTGACCAGCCTTAACATCCAGCTTGAAGAAGAGAAATGTATTGCTTGGACCTTTTCGCTTTGAACTATGGCTTTGGACAAACTCTATGGGGCTTTTGCAGTTTTATCTATGTTTTCTTTATGCTTCTTTAAATAATGTAATCAAGACAGATTATGAAAGTGTTATGTTTTGGAAAAGATGTAAGACAATTATGATGATGTTGTTGTTGTAACACGTATTTGCTTTTATGAAATAAAAGTTTGTTGTTTTTCCGCTGTTAACAAATATGTGTTCTTATATCTGTCTTGTATATCTGTGACTTATACTTATAAACCTCCACCAAAATTAGGGCATTCCCTTTGAGAGTGACCCTAACGGAGGTGGGGTGTTTCACTATGGCTTGCTTTGCTTTATTGGGGAATGATTTATAACTATGGTTTTATGCTTCTTTACTATTGCAAGACAGATTTCGATGTAATTGACTTAATAACATTTTGATGTAAAAGGCTTTAGACCTTACTAGATTTTAAAGCAATGAAATTTGGGTTTTCCTTCCACTGTTTTATTTATGTTCTGTCTTGTAATATTTCTGTGTATGTTTACCTAGATAATACTCCACCAAAGCTAGTGCATTCCCTTTGTGAGTGACCCTAGCAGAGGTGGGGTGTTACAGATGAGGATATTGACAAGGTAGCAACATATAATAATATGGGCAAAGGTAATATTGTAGTTGATAATATGCAAGAGAAAGACAACGATGGATTTATACACTGTCTACATAAACAGACACAAGGAGATAACAATGAGGTTAAGCATGCAGGTGCTAATATTGAAACTAATAATATGATTTCAAATGAGAAATTAAGAGTTAGGTCAAACAGAGTGAACAAAGTACCTCAGGTCTCTTTAGATATTTATGAGGTAGATTTTGAAGTTAGTAATGAGAATCATACATAGGATGAATCAGTTACTGTATAATCTTTGATGGAAGAATCAGATAGCTCTACGAGCAGTTTTATGAAGAGTAGATCTAAATTCAGATCTAAAAAGATTAAGGGTGGAAATAACATGATAAACAATGAACCCTTGGTGGTGGATGATCCTGAATAGGCTAAATTGGTATCACAATTTCAAATAAGGTCAAAAACAAGGAAACCCAAAGAAGAAGGGGAAAATCCAGGAGGAGTTTTGTTTGGAGGTATAAATAAAAATGATATTTCTTATTGCTGATATTTTCTGATGGTTCTATATACATGTGTAATTACTTTCTTGTCTAATGACTGTCTTCATGTTGGCTTCTTGATAGATCTATTCTCAGTGTAGATTTTAATTGATGATCTATTGTAGTCTATTATGATATTGTTTTAGTGATGCTCTGATGATATACCAGTGTGTAGTTAAGTCTGGGTGTTGTTCTTGGTTGATATGCATAGGCTTTGGTGATGGAGTGGTGAAGCTTTTAGCTAGGTTTTGGGGTTTTCCTCTTGGGTTGTCTGTGTGTTTGGGCTTAGAGTTTGGTTGGTGTGAAGTGCCTTCATTCTTCAAGTTATGCCAGTTTGGGTTTATTTTGGTTTCTGGCTACCTGAGCTTTATGTTTATCTTATTAAGTTAGTCATGTTGTATGTTTTTGGAAAGAGCTGAATTTGGTTTATGTTTGTATAGTATTTGTTTTGTAGTCGTGTGTATTTATGTTCAACTCTTTCCTTATCTTGTACTTCTTTCTAATGTAATATAAGTACCCTTTGCATTCTAAAAAAAAGTAGCTAGGTATATTTAATTTCTACATTTTGGTTTATCCCACATCCATTTTTGAAATGCCCTTACTATGATCTTAAAAATTATAAATCTTGTAGATAAAATTTGTCATGTTCGAGTAGCCTATTCTATTCTATATAATAACCGACAATATGAATTATGCTCTCTCATTCAACTAGTATATAACTCGTGCTTGCACACGATAATATTGTTAAAAATAATATTTATTATTTAAATGTTAAAAAAGAACTTTGTTATGCAATATATAATAATTTTTGATGAAATATATAGACAACAAATTAAGATTACTATTTTTGTTTATGCGTATACGAGAAACGAAATAATTTTATTATTTTTGCTAATATGAATATATTATACATGTTGAAACTGACATCTATTGGTGTTAGATTGGATTGGATCAATTGAACCTAACATCCCAGATTATGCAATTACAGAACAAAACCCAAAGAAAAACGTATCACAGCCATAGAACAATCACAAAAATATATGGAAGTAGTAAACGGGATAAGATTTTTATAGTGGTTTGGCAAACTCCGGCCTACGCCCATTTGAAGTAATCTTTGTTCATACTACTGATTATAATAGAGATCGAAATTGAGTACAAGGTTGAGTTTAGAATTCGGTAGATTCCCTATGTAGTGAAGAATAAAAAAGATAATCCAAGCAAAAGAGGGGATGTTTATTTTTTTGAAACCCTAGTGGTATATTTATAAATTAAAAGACGAGTCACATTGATTTAAAAATTCGTAAGGAGGCCTATCTATGTGAGATGACCCATCCTAAAAGGTTGGGTCAGGATCGCCCCACCTATGAGATGCCGGTACCAATCCCTATGGGGGATCTGTACCATTTTCTTGAGGTTGCACTCTAGGGGGTGCGACCCTTAGGGTGGTTCCCCTTTGTCTTGCCTTTCTCCTTGCGTGACTGGTTTTGATGTTTAAGTCTTGTATGTAGAGTCATTGATGTACTTTCGATCATAAAATCATATGTGGCCAAAATCCCAGTTCTGTTTCTGTGTTGTGGATTCATATCGATCTGATACTCAGCAAAATTTCGAGTTCTGACTCATTTTATTCTAAAGTGATATCTAGGTGAACCCAGCTGCTTGCGGCTTCATGTAGTACTCAATTTCCGAGCTATCCATGCCACTAAGTCTAAAGTGTATCGGCCTTGTAAAAAGGCGAGTTAACACTTTCTCCTTAAAACATATCTTTCGATGGCAGATGGGTTTTGTATAATCCATTCATAAAAATCCCTAAGAAATCCGATATGCGAAAGCCAGAATCTAGAAAATCATGATCATGCCGGATCATTTTTGTAATTCAAGTCCAAAGACAGATATTCGAAATAAAAAAAAATCAAAAAATCCGAGAAGTCCAAGAATTCGATAACCAAAGTCTGAAATCCATGATCGCGCTTGATCATTTATATAATTGAAATCAAAATCCTAAATCCATAGCAAAAATCCTAAATCCAAAATATGTAAATAATCCAAACCAAAAATCAAGGAATCCAAAGTTGTCCTACGCTAAAATCCAAATCCATGGCCTGTTTGTGCCTTGCCTGCGTTGATATAAGCCATACTTGCAAAAATCCCATTGAGCATTCCTGTTTTCGAGACGGTCCGACCGTTATCAAACATAATTTGTACTTGACGACCAATCAAACAACCCCACCAAGTCTTGACAAAGTGGCTCGATCCTTCCCCAGCATAAACCATGCTCGAGGGACGATCAAACAACATTGCAAATCCTGATAAAGCGGACCGAACCTTCCCAAATATAATCCATACTTAAGGATCAAGTTATTAAAGTTAAAATTCAATTTCTGATTCCACACTACATAAGAAAAAACCATACAAGCGAAGTGATTTTATTAAAGTTATAAGAAACTAAAGTTTATTATAAATCCAAAAAGAAAAACTAATGGTTCATCATCGGTAAAAAGCATGCCTAGGGATTAAGTCCTAATCTCATACATGGTTATGCCAACTTAGCCCTTTCTTACTATAAAATTATTAAGTGAAAGAAGTTAGATGGTTCATCATTAGCAAAGAGCATGCCTAGGGACTAGGTCTTAATCATGTACATGGGTAGACCGATTTAGCCGCCAAAAATCCTAATTCAAATTAATTAATGGTTATCCCATGCGAGCTAGGTCTTGGCTCGATTTTGTTTCAGGTGGAAGACCACTACTCCTGTTTCGTAGTCGCAGTGCTATTTCGAATGTATTGCGCCAGTTGCCTGCTTCTCACATGTTCCTTAATAATATCCTTTAAGTGTCGACACTTATTTATATCATAACAATCCAAGTCATGAAACAAACAATGTTCTCCAGAGTTCCTTTCTTTCTCCGTAGGTTCCCTTCTATCTCGTTTCCTGTATGAAATATGATCCTGGGTCTCCCAATAAATCATTTTCAAAGATCCATTCAAATCCTTGTACAAAGAAAACTTTGGTTCTCTCCATTGTTGATTTTGTCGACCGAATCCTTTATTAACATTTCTTTTCCCTTCATTCTTTTCAAATCAAAATAGTTCTCCATCTTTAACAACGTTAACTTCAAGAGCCTCTCAGTTTGCTCTTGCATTCTCTTGTCTAAGAAATTGATATGTCTCAAAGTAAAATCCGCCAGGATCTTTTGATCCCTTTTCAGAGAAATCTTGAAATTTGAATTATCCAAAATATCAGAAACTATAGCCATTAAAGACGTGGATGGATTTTGGCCAATTCATAGAAGTCACAGCAATATTAAATATTTCTACTAATTTATGCAGGGTCTCTTCAGCCTTCTGCTTAATGGTAGTAAGGGTCATGACATTCTTTGGTTGAGAGATAAGAACCTGAAACTATTGAATAAATTTCGCCATGGGATCATTCCAACCGTCGAAAACACCTGGTAGCAATGTCAAATGGAAACAACGGAAAGCACTTAGCCATAACCGCGTTCGATGCCCCTAGTACTTGCATATGATGTATATCTCATAAGATGCACGGTAGGATCCTTCCTCCATCATAGTGCTCCAAACACCAACAATTTGAAGTTTGGTGGATCCCTAGAATTATGAATATTTGATGTGAACGGACTTTGATTAACACAATCAAAATCTTATAAAGATAACCCACCTCTCCAAGCTCTTCTTATTATAACAATTATCTGATTATCATCACCCAAAAGCTGTTGCCAATCACCAGAACTAGCATCCACTGCCTAGCTACCACGATTATCCTAACCATAGTGTCTACCTCCGATTGTTAAAGCTGGATCATTATTAAACTGAAGAGCAGGTTCAATACTAATTTTTTTCCTTAAAGAGGACTAACCCTTGCTTGATTGAATCCAAAATTTCAATCTGCATGCATACGAATTCCATTTGCAAACCCTAAATCCTGAGATTGAACAATATTATCAGCAAGTCTAGAGCTTCTGGTGTAGTTGCCTCTGGTATGAACCGAGTCGCCGACTCAAGGGTAGGGGTCGGTACTGATCCCTTGCATGTAGTACAAGGGAAGTTGCCCCTAAATCAATTCTAAGTATTGTCATGTTGTTGGGTCAAGCTCCAGTTGCTCCGTCCAAACTTCCTAGTCTTTCATTCTGCCCAATCTGATTGGAAAAATAGGTCATTATTTCCTCTTTACACCATAGCAATTCTTCTTTACGTTTAAGTCTAGTTTCCAAATCCTTGATGACTTCATCCATCTCTTCCCAAGTGACATAGGTAGAGGGGTTTCCTCCCGAGGAAGTCTCCAGACTTCCTTCTAAACCAAAGCCTTCAAAATGACCGGTCGTTTTCTTCTACCTAATCATTATTACGTAAGCAGATGGTATTCCCTTATTTCAAGTATGTGATCCCCCTCCCTAGCGCACAAACAATGTTAGATTGGATTTTGGTCAATCGAGCCTAACACCTCAGATGATGTAATCATAGAACAATACCCAAAGCAAAACATATAATAACCACAAAAACAATCATTGAAATATATAAAAGCAGTAAATGAAACAAGGTTTCTATAGTGTTTCACAAAAATATAGCTTACGTTCACTTGAAGTAATCTTTATGTATATTGCTGATTACAACATAGATCGGTTTGAGTACAAGGTTATGAAGAAAATGGAGTTGAGTTTAAAACTTGGAAGAGTCCCTATATGGTGAATAATAAAGAATATAATCCAATCGAAAGAGAAGATATCCCTTTTTCTAAAGTTGATGGTTTATTTTTAGTTGAAAAGACAAGTCAAATCGGCCCAGAGATCCACAAGGAGGCCCACTAGGTGAGAGACAATATAACATAAAAGGAATGGGATCGTATTGCCCCACCTATGAGGGTATCGATCCCTTGGGGGTACTGTTACGTGCCGAATTTCGCTCGGTCCGAATCGATCACTAGACCGACCAAGACCGTTCGAGAACACAGGTTGTAATGAGAACATATAACGGCCCGCAAATCCATACTGTCTAAGTTGACTACATACATCACACGTCCAACCCAAATTGCACAGAAATACGAATCATTATTAGAAAGAAGTTAGAGGATGAGAAATAGAATGAAAGAAACATTAGAATAGAAGAAAACAAAGAAGACGAATCTCACAGCGGAACGAACAAAATATATTATATAACATAACTTTTTGAAATACAAATCAGTAACTTTATATACATACCATCATCAGAGCACAACAGTTATTCCTGGAACAGTTATAAACACTTGTTTCCAGATACCACATAGTACACATCGGAAATATGATAGTCTATAGTTAACAGGTGAAGCCTCCTACTTCAAGCTCCTCCGAGTGAATCTGTAAAATCCCGACTACTTGACTGCCCGTACAAATTTTGGCACCCAAGAGTTTAGGGAAAACAAACAAAATAAAACTCTAGGTCAGTCATGGGACTGGTGTGAGTAAACTCCAATCATTTGTTTAACTTTCAAAATCCATTCGAAAGATAGGATAATAGTAAGACCAGCCCACAGATAAACGTGGACGGTTTGTACCTTACTATAACCCAAAATACTTTGATACGAAAATCCAGTGATATTATAATAGTGTCTAAATCAAATAAATAACAATCTAGTGGAACGCTTGCATCTCACGCTCCATATATAATAAAAAAATAAAAAAAACCACAGGCACTTATTGGAGATTTGATTCCGACTATGACAAGGTATGGAACCACCTTCCGATAGTGTATCTCTAGAGAGGAATACACTGGGTTCCACACGAACATCTTGCAACCCGGTCTACACATGACCGACTGCTCATTTCGCTTGAGTGTATCGAATGTATATCACCAACGGTTAGGATCAGCAACCGTTTCCCGAAAAGGGACAACATAAAAAATAGATTAAAGAATCAAATGGAATTTCTATAGATAGGTGATTATACACCCTAATGGGAGCGACCCACAGAGCCATGTTGCCTGCCCGATTTTTGTCATTTCCCAGTTGTTGAGGCCTGAGGCTACGATTAATTTCTATTCATTTATAACACAATCACTTTGAATGCCACATTGTCAGATCCATTAATCACTAATTGATTTGCACAAATATATTCTGGATATTATGCTAAGAGAATAAATTCTTCGCCACCATATATATTTATACATACCAACATATGCGATCATTGGAAATACTCTGTCAGACATTCGTTCATACACGTTCGTTCTGGGACTGAACGAAACCGAAGGCACGATTTCCATAAATAGAAAAAGCCCCTGCACTTTACTCCATCTTCGATTATCTTAATATTATCTGATTCACAATGCTACTGCCAATACGAAGTGGTTCTCGAATAATAATCCAATAGGTCTCTCCATATTGACAACGATATTGGCAAACACTTCGATAGTCAGTTGTTTAACTATCGAAGAAAAACAAACATCCATTGTAACACCCCACGTCCATTAATGTCACTCACAAAGGCAATGCATTAACTTTCATGGAGCATTTTAAATGTGTATAGAACAGAAACTTAACAACAAGACAGATATAAACAGTACTAAAACTTTAAAACTTTATTTCATTACAGCGGAAAATACATACGTTTGATTACATCATCAAACTCGGAGTCAAAGTACACAATATCCATCTTGACTAAATCAAAGCACACAAATTGAAAGACAAAATCCCCAATACAAAATAGCCATAAATAAGAGAGGTTGAACTTTACTTCAGCGATCCAAGCATTCTTCTAAAAGCAAGAAATACAGCTGTCCAAAATCAAGCTCCACTGGTACTAGTTCCAACCTGAGCACCTGGGGGGGGGGGGAAGGAAGAAAAGAGGAGGAAACAAAGGGGGTCAGACATAAAGTCTGGCGAGTGCGATAACTTTAACAATATAATTACCCAAAATAACTAGGCCAAGGCATAAGTTGGAAAATAAGGAAATGTCTGTGAACAATTGAATATGACAGAGTAAACAAGGAAATAAGGTTGAACTAGGATAACGTTAAAGCGCACCTAAACCACTATAAGATAATTACTATACTGCACCACCACTACTATACTGCACCACCACTACTATACTGCACCACCACCACTCCCCTGAGGTTGATCCCGCCTACAAGACTTTAATAATAATAATGGTAATTTCATGCACCCCTAGCTGCCTTCATAGGTTCCGCCTACCCCTATCTCCACTAGGTGTACCCACTACTCCCAAGCGATCGGCTCCCTAACTCATAGATACCCGTGTTGGCCCCACAGTGGGGTGTATCACTTCCCAAAGTGGCAACCCGATACCACCAATGATGCACAGCTTATAACTACACGATGCAACAACGTCTTACCTACCAGCCCGGGTCCATACACGCACATGAACCCGTTGGACTTGCGTTGCCACCGCTAACCCGTTTTGGCCTCTTACAGTCAAGCCTAGTATGTGTGTCCCGTCCTCGACTTGGGTCGAGCCCACAAAGATACGTATGGGTTACTGGTTGAAATGGGCCCCCATTATTTGACACAAGCTATCCACCTAAGCTTGGTCCCCTCTAGTACATCCCACTTAACCCTCTTCTTGTGCATGTTCACTTACATGTTTCAAATTTTGGTTAAGTGTTTCTAATCGTATTTCAAATGCCACCCAAGGCACCCACTAAATTCCACATGCCACCCAAGGCACCCACTTAACCCCCTCAGGTCCCACTACATGTTTATCTAGTTAAGTGTTTCTTAATTCATTAAGACCGTAACCTCATAAAGACCTCACACATTAGACTGGCATTTGTGGCAGCTGGATTTGCCGGGCGGGTCCGGGCAGTCTTACACCACAAATGAGCCTAACCTCGTGTCTTTACAATTGTTACGTATTTAATTTATGCCTAAGACCTCCCACATTAGACTGGCATTTGTGGCAGCTGGATTTGCCGGGTGGTTCCGAGCAGTCTTACACCACAAAAGAGTCTAACCTCGTGTCTTAGACGATTAATTACACCTAATTAATCATTCCCCAATTTTGAATTACTTTCCCTATTCAAATTATCAATCAATTCCAAATTTAACTATGGCCCTAATTGACTCAATTATGTCCATCTGTTTATGGTATGCAAAATCATACCAATTTTCATCACAAATTTATTTTATGCCATTTAAGGCATTTATGCCAATTTTTAATATTAAACCTTTTAATATTATCCCCTTTACCCCACATTGTACGTTCATTCGTTTAACGTAAAATATACGTTAGACTCGAATAGTCTAACTCATGAAATAAAGAGAAAACATCTCAACATACATAGAAATAAAACTAGATCTAAATATAAGGGGTGAACTTGCATGTGTGAATGAGGTTCTACATCTAAAACTTGCATAAGCCAAAATTACAACTTACGTAAAACTACATATGTCATAGATCCAAATCTAAAGGTGTAAACTTGTTTAGATAATGGTCACAAACTTGCATAAATCATGTATGTCATGGATCTACATCTAAAGGTGTAAACTTGCATAGTCAATAACCACAAACTTGCATAACATGATTCATACTCATATATTTATATAAACTTGCATATGCGATTTATGCAACATAACAATGGTGTAAACTTACATCTAAACATGTAAACTAGCATGTAGAATTTATCATAGAACTCACACATGTCATAGCCTAACTTTAGATCAAATTTTCACACAAACTAGATGTCATGAAACATGTAAGGTTACATATAATTTTCCCCAATTTGCATATGATTCATGTCTAAATCAAAATCTAAACTTGCATACATACATATGATTTATCATATGAATCAACATAACCAAACTAGCATATGAACAACATGATGATTTGATTAGACATAAGCCAATCATAGAATTACAACATAGATGATAACTTTACAACATAGATGATAACATCACAACATAACATCATAGAATTTACAACATATATGGTAACATCACAATTTTACAACATAATTATAACATGCGATCAATAATTCACATCATATCCAAATAATCCACATCATAACTCAATCCAATTAAACTGCTAATTATTTTATTAAAGAAATCGAACTCACAACTCAAAGAAGGTCTTGATTTCTGAATTCTGAGTTCTGAAGTTGTATTAGCTTTCCCTTGAAGAAGATTCGTTGTTAGAGTTGAATAGAATTGATTTAGACTAGCTTCCTTCCTCTCTAATTGGTGGCGGCTATTCTGGGTTGCTAGGTGATGGCATGGAGGCCATCAATCTAAATTTAATTTGATTTTAGGGTTTGAGTCTATAGGTGCTTTTATAGAGTTTAGGATTAGTTTAGGCCGTCCGATCAACCCAGAATTAATCCCATCCAATCAGAGCAGATCAGAAACCCTAATGAGTCAGCACACAGTCACAAACAGGTCATCAATCAAATCTGCCCGGGGCGGGGGGGGGGGGGGGGGTCGAGCCCCAGGTCGACCCTATGGTCGACCTGGTCAGGGTAGGTCGACCCCCAGGTCGACCCTATGGTCGACCTGGCCCTGGCGGGAATTTTCCCTCGTAGCCCATCTGACTCTGAAATTTGAATTTTTCGAAATCTGTTTTAAATTTTCTGAAACTTCCAATGGCCATAATTTCTTCATACGAAGTCCAATTCACGCAAACTCGGACTCTATCTCAACCAGAATTCTGAGATGAACACAATGGCGCAACCCGTTTCCCTTAATTCTCACATCTGAGATTATTTATTCTTTAATTTGTTACTATAGTGTTAACATAAATCCGGGGTGTTACATTCTCCCCTCCTTAAAGGATTTCGCCCCCCCGAAATCTCCAAGTTAAGGAGAATGCATTTCCTACCATCCAAACAACCATCTACTCAACCATCAAACACAGGCATCCATTGTCCTTATAAAATTCCTAATGCTGTATGAACATATGCAAGAAGTGTGTGTATATGTTCTTTATCTAATGCAAAATCAGGAGGTCTACTGATTCAGTTGACCTCCTTAATGAAAACCATGATAGTGCCATGCGTCCATTATGTATGCGAAAGAATCCTATCGATACATATTATTTCTATATGTGTGCATACCCATTCACCAAAATGCAGCATCCATGTGATAGTACAACCATTATACATCCATTAACTTAAATATGCACATACATTTATATGCAATATGCAATATGAAGTGACTGAGCTGATCTAGTGCCTAAAGTGTGTGTATATGCATCTACAAGCAACCACTAGCAAACACTTGCATCCACATGCATCCATCATACATAACATGTCTCAAACACATGTTTCAACCATAGGACTACCCTATCTAAAGGTCAAAGATACTAGCGAGATGACATACTAAAGATAAGATAAGTACAAGCTAAGCGATAAAGGTGAAATTAAAAGACATACCCTCGAAAAGAAAAGGGTACAATGAACGCATCTTCTCTTCCGTCTCCCATGTAGCGTTGCTCTCATCATCTCCCCATTGCACTTTGACTAGGTTGACCTCTCGATTCCTCAACTTCTTAATCTCCGACCCAAGAATGCACGTAGGAGCTCATCGAATCGTCGCATCACGCTCGATCTCCACCTCTCTAAGCAAGCTCGGCTCTACCACTTCCGCGGTCTCATCCAAGCACTTCCTCAAATGTGATACATGGAATACATCGTGTACACCACTAAGTCTCTTGGGCAACTCCACTCTATACGCCATCTGCCCAATCCTCTCCTTAATAGGAAACGACCCTACGAACCTTGGTGCTAACTTTCCAACGGACCCAAAGCGAACCACATTCCGTAATGGAGACACCTTGACAAAGACCATGTCCCCAATATCAAACTCAAGTTCTGTCCTCCTCTTGTCCACATAAGATTTCTGCATATCTTGCACCGTCTTCATCCTCCTTCGAATCAGATCGATATTTTCTGAAGTCTCTCTAATCATATTAGGCCCAAGCAAGATCTTATCTGTAGACTCCCACCAACATGTAGACGAACGACATGGCCATCCATAAAGAGCCTCGAACAGTGCCATGCCGATGCTAGACTGAAAGCTATTATTATATGCAAACTCCACCAACGGAAGATGTTCCTCCCATGTACCTTTGAAGTTTAAGACACACAACCTCAACAAGTCCTCTAGAATACGATTCACCCTCTCGGTCTGGCCATCCGTCTGAGGATGATATGTGGTGCTCAAACATAACTGAGTCCCCACCGCCTCTTGCAAGCTCTTCCAAAACTCGCTAGTAAAGATAGAATCGCGGTTGCTCACTATGATAGAAGGAACACCGTGCAAACGAACTATCTCTCGAATGTATACAGAGGCTAACCATGGAGCAGTCCTCTTACTCTTCATGGGAATGAAATGGGCGCTCTTAGTAAGTCTGTCTACCACGACCCAAATCCATGTATTACCCTTCCTCGATCTCGGTAACCCATCAATAAAATCCATTGAGACACTTTCCCACTTCCATTGTGGGACCTCCAATGGGTGAAGCAATCCACTGGGCTTCTTTTGCTTTGCTTTTACTTGTTAGCACACCAAGTATCTAGCGACAAACTCAGCAACATCCCTCTTCATACCGGCCCAAAAGTAAACTCGTCTCATGTCCATGTACATCTTGTCCCCGCCGGGATGGATAGTCATCTTCGAACGATGTGCATCATCAAGAATGGTCTTCCTCAAATTCTCGTCCTGTGGTACACAAAGTCTACCGTCCCTACGTAACCAACCCTTATCATCTAGGGTATACCTACAAAGATGGCTCGATGACTCCCCTCTTTTGAGCTTCTCTACTAACTCAACCAACTGTGGGTCATCTCGCTGTGCCTCACCAATCCATCCCAAAACCGTAGGTCTGACCTCTAAGGATGCTAGCAAACCGGGTACAAAGTCAACAGAAGGTCTAAAGTCAAATGTAGAGATGAACTCTATGCTTCGTCGCTCAATAAACAACGGACTCAAGGACAACCTTTTCCAATTAAGGCGTTTGCCACCACGTTACCCTTGCCAGGGGTATATGCTATTTCGAAGTCGTAGGATTCTAAGAATTCCATCCACCTTTGCTGCCTCAAGTTGAAGTCCTTTTGAAAGAACAAGTATTTTAGCGATTTGTGGTCAGTGAACAATTCGAATTTCTCGCCAAGGAGATAATGGCGCCAAGACTTAGGCGCGAAAACAATAGCGGCCAACTCTAGGTCATGTGTAGGGTAATTTCTCTCATGCACTCTCAACTGCCTTCCACCATAGGTTATTACCCTTCCCTCTTACATTAAGACTGTGCCTAGTCCTGTCCTACAAGCATCGGTATAAACAGTAAATGGCTTACTCCCATCTGGCAACACTAAGACTGAGGCTGTGGTCAAAGCTCTCTTTAAACGTTGGAACGCATCTTCACAATCTACGTCCCATGTGAAAACTAGGTTCTTCTTCGTCAAGCGTGTTAATGGGGCTGATATTTTTGCGAAGTCTTTGATAAACTTCCTATAGTAGCCAGCCAACCCTAAGAAACTCCTCACCTCAGTAGCATTTTTAGGAACCTTCCAATCTTGGATGGCCACTACCTTCGCGGGATCCACAGTTATCCCTTCTTTGTAAACCACATGCCCTAAGAATCGCACTTCCTTCCTCCAAAAGTGACATTTAGAAAATTTAGCTTTAAGGCTATGCGCTCAAAGAGTCTCCAACACTTCCCTAAGATGTAGGGCATGCTCTTCCTCGCTCTTAGAAAAGATCAAGATGTCGTCCACAAAGACTACCACGAATTTATTAAGGTACTCCCTAAACACCCTACTCATCAAGTCAACAAAGTATGCGGGGGCGTTTGTCAAACCGAAGGGCATCACAAGCCACTCGAAGAAGCCGTCTGGAGTCCTAAAGGCAGTCTTGTCTATGCTGTCCTCAGCCACTCTCAACTGATGGAAACCTGTGGCTAAGTCCAACTGCGAAAACACTAAGGTGCCAACTAACTGATCGAAGAGATCGTCAATCCTCGGCAAATGGGTGCCTATTCTTCTTAGTAAGCTTATTAAGTTCTCTACGGTCCACACAAAGTCTAAGGGACCCATCTTCCTTCGTGGCAAATACTACTGGAGCACCCCACTCTGATATACTACGTCTGATGAACCCCTTCTCAAAAAACTCCTTCACTTGCTTACTGAGTTCTCTTCTCTCTCTTGGAGCCATGTGGCGCACTGGCAATGCAACCGGCTTTGCATTATCTACTAGATATATTCGAAAGTCTATCTTGCGTTTTGGGGGTAAACCCCTCACCTCATCAAAGACATCGACATATTCACGGACTATACGAACAGAATGTAAATCGTCATCGGATGCGTCAAGGGATTCTAGGTAGCTAAGCATTACTGGACCTCTAGCGTCACAAGAAATATCAAGGGTCTTTCAACAACGGGTCAACAGTCTAACTACCCTTCTTTCACAATCTAGGATGGCCCCATATCTAGTTAGCAAATCCATACCTAGAATCAAGCCATAGCCCATGAAACCAAGAACAAAGGCATTGCATTCAAACTCAACGCCCAAGATAAACACTCTCAAATCCCAACAAATCATAGAAAGATGAGCCGAACCACCAATAGGATTTGAGACTACTAAGGGATCTGTAACTAAACTAGTATCTAGGTGCAGTGTTTCTACTAATAATGTAGAGATAAACGAATGTGATGCGCCAGAATCGAATAAAGTACGGACATGATGGTCAAATAGAAAAACTAAACTTTCAACGGAAATTGCTCTACCTCGTTCTTACAGCGGTGGGACCACGAGAGCCTGAACTTGTCCCCTTGCCTGCCTTGGTGCCATAAGAGGCTGCACCTGCCCTCCCCAGGTAGACCCTGCCCTCTTCCCTTTCCTTGGGAAGTCCTTAATCAGATGTCTCGCTTCGCCACAGTGGAAACAGATAGTCTTCTTTTCTTCCTACAATCTTTGCTTAGATGGTCTAGTGTCCCACAGTTAAAGCATCTTTTCTTTCCCTTAGCATTGTTGGCTTTCCCATCTTTCTTGTTCTGTTGTTGCTATTGCGGTTTCTTTTGATCCCCTTTCTTCTTGGGTGCCTCATTAGCATTGGCGCCCTTCTCCTCTTCATGCATAAGCGCCATATCAACTAGTCTCTCAAAGGTAGCCCCCAAAGGGATGTGGGTCATAGCTAACCCATGAAGCGGCTCGTTCAAACCCTTAACAAATCTCAGGGCCTTCTTTTCTGGAGTATTCACCAAGTCCAAGCCAAATATCGCCAATTGATTGAACTTGTTGACATATTCTTTCACTGATAAATTCCCTTGCTTCAATGCCAAAAATCTTTCCATGTATAAATTCTCTTCAGCCCGTGGGAGAAACTTCGCCTCAAACCTCTGCCTGAAGTCCGGCCATGTATCAACTGGACGCTCTCCATTAGTGACCTCCCACCAAAACGAGGCCTCATCCTTCATTAGTCAGGCAGCTAACTGGACCCTTCTTCCATCATTCACTTCAAATATTTCAAACAATTCTTCCACCTCCTTTAGCCAATTATGAGCTTCAACAAATGTCTCCGTCCCATGAAAAGGTTTTCCACCCATTGCTCGAAAGTCCTTACATATCTTAGCAAAAGTATCGACATGAGGAGGAGGATTTGCTGGACCTGCAGTGGCGGCCCTAGTCTCCAAATACCTCCTAAACCATCCCGGTATCGGTATCCCCTTGGGTATCTCAGGAATTCCAGACATGCTGAAACGAAAAAGGAAAGAATCAATACAAAAGAACCGAAGGAAAGATATAAGGCTCTTGGGGTTATGCTTTCTAAAATAAGGTTTTCTCTTGAAAATACTTTCCTTAAAACATACCTTTGAAGGTACTTCTTTATAAAAGTTGTTTTTCAAAAACACTTTTCAAAATTCATATCTGTTCTGGTAACCTTCAGCTCTGATACCACATGTAACACCCCACGTCCATTAATATCACTCACAAAGGGAATGCATTAACTTTCATGGAGCATTTTAATTGTGTATAGAACAGAAACTTAACAACAAGATAGATATAAATAGTACTAAAACTTTATTTCATTGCAGCAGAAAATACATAAGTTTGATTACATCATCAAAACCGGAGTCAAAGTACACAATATCCATCTTGATTAAATCAAAGTACATAAATTGAAAGACATAATCCTCAATAAAAAATAGCCATAAATAAGAGAGGCTGAACTTTACTTCAGCGATCCAAGCAATCTTCTAAAAGCAAGAAATACAACTGTCCAAAATCAAGCTCCACTGGTGCTAGTTCCAACCTGAGCACCTTTGGGGGGGGGGGGGGGGAAGGAAGAAAAGAGGAGAAAACAAAGGGGGTCAGACATAAAGTCTGGCGATTGCGATAACTTTAACAATATAATTACCCAAAATAACTAGGCCAAGGCATAAGTTGGAAAATAATGAAATGACTGTGAACAATTGAGTATGACAGAGTAAACAAGGAAATAAGGTTGAACTAGGATAACGTTAAAGCGCACCTAAACCACTATAAGATAATTACTATACTGCACCACCACTAGTCACCCTGAGGTTGATCCCGCCTACAAGACTTTAATAATGATAATGGTAGTTTCGTGCACCCCTAGCTGCCTTCATAGGTGCCGCCGGCCCCAATCTCCACTAGGTGTACCCACTACCCCCAAGCGATCGGCTCCCTAACTCGTAGATACCCGTGCTGGCCCCACATTGGGGTGTATCACTCCCCAAAGTGGCAACCCAATACCACCAATGATGCACGGCTTATACCTACATGATGCAACAACGTCTTACCTACCAGCCTGGGTCTATACACGCACATGAACCCGTTGGACTTGCGTTGCCAACGCTAACCCATTTTGGCCTCTTACAGTGAAGCCCAGTATGCGTGTCCCATCCTCGACTTGGGTCGAGCCCACAAAGATACGTATGGGTTACTGGTTGAAATGGGCCCCGTTATTTGACACAAGCTATCCACCTAAGCTTGGTCCCCTCTAGTACATCCCACTTAACCCTCTTCTTATGCATGTTCACTTACTTGTTTCAAAATTTGGTAAAGTGTTTCTAATCGTATTTCAAATGCCACCTAAGGCACCCACTAAATTCCACATGCCACCCAAGGCACCCACTTAACCCCCTCATGTCCCACTACATGTTTATCTGGTTAAGTGTTTCTTAATTCGTTAAGACCTAACCTCATAAAGACCTCCCACATTAGACTGGCATTTGTGGCAGCTGGATTTTCCGGGCGGGTCAGGGCAGTCTTACACTACAAACGAGCCTAACCTCGTGTCTTTACAATTGTTACGTATTTAATTTATGCCTAAGACCTCCCATATTAGACTGGCATTTTTGGCAGCTAGATTTGCCAGGCAGTTCCGGGCAGTCTTACACCACAAAAGAGCCTAACCTCGTGTCTTAGACGATTAATTACACCTAATTAATCAGTCCCTAATTTGAATTACTTTCCCTATTCAAATTATCAATCAATTCCAAATTTAACTATGGCCATAATTGACTCAATTATGTCCATCCATTTATGGTATGAAAAATCATACCAATTTTCATCATAAATTTATTTTATGCCATTTAAGGCATTTATGCCAATTTTTAATATTAAATCTTTTAATATTATCCCCTTTACCCCACGTTGTACGTTCGTTCGTTTAACGTAAAATATACATTAGACTCGAATAGTCTAACTCATGAAATAAAGAGAAAACATCACAACATACGTAGAAATAAAACTAGATCTAAACATAAGGGGTGAACTTGCATGTGTGAATGAGGTTCTACATCTAAAACTTGCATAGGCCAAAGTTACAACTTACATAAAACTACATATGTCATAGATCCAAATCTAAAGGTGTAAACTTGTTTAGATAATGGTCACAAACTTGCATAAATCATGTATGTCATGGATCTACATCTAAAGGTGTAAACTTGCATAGTCAATAACCACAAACTTGCATAACATGATTCATACTCATATATTTATATAAACTTGCATATGCTATTTATGCAACATAACAATGGTGTAAACTTACATCTAACATGTAAACTAGCATGTAGAATTTATCATAGAACTCACACATGTCATAGCCTAACTTTAGATCAAATTTTCACATAAACTAGATGTCATGAAACATGTATGATTACATATAATTTTCCCTAATTTGCATATGATTCATGTCTAAATCAAAATCTAAACTTGCATACATACATATGATTTATCATATGAATCAACATAACCAAACTAGCATATGAACAACATGATGATTTGATTATACATAAGCCAATCATAGTATTACAACATAGATGATAACTTTACAACATAGATGATAACATCACAATATGACATCATAAAATTCACAACATGTATGATAACATCACAATTTTACAACATAATTATAACATGCGATCAATAATTCACATCATATCCAAATAATCCACATCATAACTCAATCCAATTAAATTGCTAATTATTTTATTAAAGAAACCGAACTCACAACTCAAAGAAGGTCTTGAGTTCTGAAGTTGTATTTGCTTTCCCTTGAAGAAGATTCATTGTTAGAGTTGAATAGAATTGATTTAGACTAGCTTTCTTCCTCTATAATTGGTAGCGGTTATTCTGAGTTGCTAGGTGACGACATGGAGGCCATGAATCTAATTTTAATTTGATTTTAGGGTTTGTGTAACAACCCGGAAAATCTGGGCCAGTTTAAAATTTTTATTTTGGCAATTTTAGCGAATTTTGATTATTTAAAATGAATTATTTTAAATAAAACGATGAGAAAATTTATTTTGAATATAAATCGAACGTATATATTATACGCGTCGTCGCTAGAATATAAATATTTATATATAATTATAAATAGAATTGAAAATGGCGCGGTAGTTCGATAATTCGATTTCAAACTTCAATTGAATGTACCGGGTGCAAAACAATCCGGATTTTAGTGAAACCAAAAATATTAGAATCTAATTGATAATATCTTTCCAACGAGTCCGGGAAATCAAAATTTCATAGCGGGAATCAAAAGATATGTCCAGTTGAAAATTCTGAATAGTCGCTATGGAATTCAGGCCCTTAAAAATGGACATTTTGCAAACGACCTCGGATTTCGACGAAACTAGTTTTGTTAGGACCGTATCGTCAATACGAAGCTAGAAAATATTTTTCTGGAATTTTAGAGTTAGTGTGTGACCCCGGTAATTTGAAATGTACGTTTAAAATTCAATATAGTGATTTAAATGTAAATTTAACGGAAACTGATGCAAACAGTCGAATTGGCCTACGTGGCATATCCCATTGTGTTCGGAATGGGGGTATTACGCTAGGGACGATAGTCGGCGGGTTCAAATCTGAGTTGAAACGGAAAGTCAACTTTAAATTGAGTTAAGTAAATAATAAAAAAAAATCCCTTCTCCTATACCCTCTCTGCCCCCCCCCCCCGTTCTAAATTAATTCAGAAAAAAAAAAAGAAAACCCTCCGATCGAAGGCGCCTCCCCACCTCGATCCTCCCGCCTGCGCCTCCGCCAGCCTCGCCCCACCACGCGCCACCCGCCTCCATCTCCTGACCGCGCCTCTCTCCCCTCCAGCTTCTCCTCTTCGTTCGACTCCGCCGCGACGCCTCCTAGCCGCAGCAACCCCCCCTGAAGCCCGACGAACCCAAACCCCTCCTCCTCTCGCCGCACCTCGCCCCCCCCAACTCTGGCGAGCAGCAGCACAGCGCCCCCCTGTAAGATTTTTTATTTATTTATTTTTACTTTTATGTTAATTTATAAAACTGATTTGTAATTAATTTATAAAACTGATTTGTATATGATTTTAAAACTGATTTTTATTTATTTTTAAAACTGAATTTTCTTTATTTTTAAAACTGTTTTTTTTATTACTTTAAAGCTAATTTTTATTTTATGTTGTAAGTGATAAAAATGTAATCTTTTATATAACATGGAAGTAAAAATATAATTTTTATATAATAAAAATATGATTTTTATATTTTTAAAGTATTAAAAATATAATCTTTACTATATAGAAATATTAAAAATATGATTTTTATATTTTTAAAGTGTTAAAAATATAATCTTTATAGGATAGAGAATATAAAAATATCATCTTTGTATATATAGCGAAATAAAAATCTGATTTTTATTTTATATACGTTAAAGTAAAGTGATGATTTTTATAAAGGTGAAATCTTTAAATTTAAAAAGGTGAAATCTTTAAATTTGAAAAGGCGAAATCTTTATATGGAAAATAGCGTGATAAAAATATAATTTTTATCTTTGAACAACGAAGTAAAAATATAATTTTTATCTTTGAACAACGAAGTAAAAATATAATTTTTATCTTTGAACAACGAAGTAAAAATATAATTTTTATCTTTGAACAACGAAGTAAAAATATAATTTTTATCTTTGAACAACGAAGTAAAAATATAATTTTTATCTATTTGACATAGCGATAGAATTTTTATATATTGAACTTCGAAATAAAAATAGAATTTTTATATATTGAACTTCGAATTAAAAATAGAATTTTTATATATTGAACTTCGAATTAAAAATAGAATTTTTATATATTGAACTTCGAAATAAAAATAGAATTTTTATATATTGAACTTCGAATTAAAAATAGAATTTTTATATATTGAACTTCGAAATAAAAATAGAATTTTTATATATTGAACTTTGAAATAAAAATAGAATTTTTATATATGGAACTTCGAAATAAAAATATGTTTTTATATATATAGTGACTACGGGCACAAGAAGATGATAAAAAGGCGAGAAGAAGAGTCAAGATGATTGGATAGCTATCGGTGAGAACTTCTCACTCAAAATTCTTTTTCTAGTTATATATATATACTAGGATGCAGACGGTGCTTAGTAGCACCCGACACAATCGTCCACAGACCATGGACTTGTTTGTTTGGTTGTTTGGTGATTAATTGCGATATTGGTTTGAATGTGGTTTGTGGTGTGAATAATCGAATCGATAAATTGGTTAGGATTAGACGTGCGCCGTTATAAGGCGAAGGAGTAAGGCTAGGTTAGACTCTTACTCCAAATTTTGTGGTTTGCATAACGAATTGATTTGATTGATGTGTGAATGGCGTGGGCCTTCACTAGACCGGGGATAAGGCTAGGCCTCGTCCCGTTTCTAGTATCGTGCCGTTATGCCGCCGAAATTTTCTAAAATATGTTAGAAAAATAAAAATATCATTTTATTTAAAGAATGAACTGAAGAGAAATTCATATGTTGAAATAAAATGTTTTGTCGTTAAAAATATAAATTTTAACGTGAATGTGAATAAATAAAATATTCATTTGCAAACCAGATGGTTTGTTTATGTACACTTATTTGAAGGACATTGATTGGGTCGATAAATTTTACACATCGCCCAACTGCACAAATAAAATCTGTGTTTGATTGTTTGAAACCCTACACGGGTGTTGGGATGATATTTGACGTACACTAATCCCGATTGTTTAGTTGTGTGTCGATCGATTGATTGACAGACTGTTATAAGCGTTGAATATTTATATTTGATGCTTATACAGTGTAGAATGCACTTTGGATGATGGTTGATTATTCATCGTTGTTGATATATGCATGTGTTGTAGAAAATCCATATAATTAACATTATATGGTAATTGATTGGGCCTCATTCCAATTTGAAAAATAAAGAATATTA
This sequence comes from Allium sativum, assembly GCA_030737875.1. Lineage (NCBI taxonomy): Eukaryota > Viridiplantae > Streptophyta > Magnoliopsida > Asparagales > Amaryllidaceae > Allium > Allium sativum. The sequence continues at coordinate 352,772,736 of CM060926.1, forward strand.
TAAAATAAAAGTTCATGTGTTGACAGTACTCATTCATTGAGATTGGTCATGTGTTGAACGAAATATTTTGATAATAACAACTATTTTGATAAAGAAATATTTGAAATAGAATATTTGAAAATAGAAATTTATGAAGCCGTGTTGATTAGATTGACGCCATTTTGACGTGAACGATACTTATATCGATTTTATTCGATTTCGAAATGAATTGAATTGAAAACGATTTCGAAATGAATTGAATTGAAAACAATTTCGAAATGAATTGAATTGAAAACGATTTCGAAATGAATTGAATTGAAAACGATTTCGAAATGAATTGAATTGAAAACGATTTCGAAATGAAATGAATTGAAAACGAATTCAAATTGAATTGAAAACGATTTCGAAATGAATTGAATTGAAAACGATTTCGAAATGAAATGAATTGAAAACGAATTCAAATTGAATTGAAAACGATTTCGAAATGAATTGAATTGAAAACGATTTCGAAATGAATTGAATTGAAAACGATTTCGAAATGAATTGAATTGAAAACGATTTCGAAATGAATTGAATTGAAAACGAATTGAAATGAATTCAAATTGAATTGAAATTTGAATTGAATAGAAATGAATTTTAAAACGAATTTATAAGGAAGAATTCAATTTTTGATTTGAATTGAAAAGGAAGTTGAAAATTGCTTTTGAAACGAATTTAAAACTATTTATATAATTCGTTTTAAATAGAAATCGACGAAATATATATTATATATATAATATAATGGCCTGAATAGAACGTGCCGCGCCGCGGCAGTTCGCGAATTTCGACCATTTATTTCAAACGGACATTGCGGGAGATCCGACCGTCGGATTCTCCTAAAACCGGAACCGTTGGGTTCGTATCGAAAAGAGCTTTCTAACGAATATTAGAAATTTGAAATCTAACGGTTGGATTTGGAATTATGTCCAAATCAAATTTGAAAAAGGTCGCTGTAAGTGCAGTTCGATGACCGTTGATGGAAATCGACTGTACAGGCCTCGATAAAATTATTAAAAATAGTAATAATTTGTGTAAAATCATAAGAAATGATTTAGAAAGAATTGGGATGAAAAACTCCATATTTGAAAAGATAAAAATAGATTTTTATCGAAATGAACTAGTTTTGAACTAGAATTATAATTCTATTTATTTTTAAATAAATAAATTGAATTTGAAAAGGGTTTTGAAAATAACCAGAATATCCAATGATTGCATTGGAGTGGATTTGAATCGAAATTGTCTTCGGAATATTTCGATGTTGGAATTCGTGATTATACAGGTGTTGTTATGGAAATTTGAAAGATATATATTTATATCGCTATTTCCAATACGACATTTGTTAGTCGTAGAATTCGATATTGAATATAAGCCGATATGTTTTCTATTCAGAGCCTTGTATTGAATATCGAATGTGATTTGGGTTTGTCGTGAATGGTGTCTTCACTAACACTGTTCTTGAACCCAGTTGAGAAATGATTAAATCTTTTTATTTAGATTTAATGAAGTGTACCAATTAAATAATATTTAATTGGAATTGAATTGATATTGATTTTTGGGTTTATCGTGAACAGTGTTTTAAATAACACTTGTTCTTTAACCCGATAATTAATGAATGTGACTTTGGGTTTATCGTGAACCGTGTTTTAAATGACACTGATTCTTTAACCCAGTCGAAGATTAAAACTAAGTGGAGTTTTAATGAATCTTTAATTAGATTGAAATGATCGAAAATGGAGTATCACCAGTTTTGCTCCAGGCGATAGTTAAATCTTTAATTAGATTTGAACGTGAAATGGTAATTGAATTTACCGATAACACTGTGGTGTTAGATATGAAGTATTACCAGTTTTACTTCATGGGATAAATAGGTTGGGATTGGGAAATTAAAACAAATGATTACTTCGGTAAGGTTCGTTAATCCCGACTAGTTTGAATTGATATTCAAATATAGAATAAAGAATAAATTCAAGAATTTATCTTTGATAAAATTAATGGGAACCTTTCCCTATGAATGTGAAATTTAGAAACTAAATGTCGGTTAGCCAAGCAGAATGGTTTTCTGGATATTGATCTGATGTTGGTTTCGGCCTTCGGGGTTAATATTTGGGGAATTATTCTCTTGATTAATTTACGGTTAGTGACTAATGTATTGGAATGAGGCGTATGTTGTGTTTGTGTAACACTTTTATAAAATATACGCGAGTTATTCGGGAAGACCGGGTTTATCCCATTCTGAATAACTGATACGACGATAAGTCGAAGATGAAGACGATGGTCGAAGACCGGAAGTCTTCACGTCGTTTGGGTGATAACTGATGATCTTGATTGGGCTGTACACCCAAGAAGATGGAAACAGTTAGTGATCGTCCAGACGTACTTGGAGATCGATGGATGTGCGGGGTACTAGGTGCCTCCGGTTTCGTTCAGACCCAGGACGGACTTGTAAATGGACGGTGTGTCTGACATCGGAGTTCATTCTGTGTGACTGATATCGGTTGCATAGGATGGTTTGCCTGTGTGGCATGCTAAGATGCAAATGATCAAGGCTTCTGTTGAAAAGCAAAGTCTTGTGGTTGATGATCAAAGCACGGCCTTTGTGGCGTAGCTTTGTGTAACGTTTACCTCGCGTGTTTCACACCAGGTATGAACCAAAAACGGGAGACGGACCTCAGGGAGGGCATGCGTTTCTTCCTAGTTAGAAGTGGCGTCAGTGGTTTTACACGCCCTGACGAGTTTGACTTATGTGGTTGTTGCTGTTGCGAGGCGCCTCGGATTGATCGGTCGTTCTCGAACCGATGGAGTCATTTAGTTGGCTCGTTTACGCCCCATAGGGCGGAGAAACGCATGTTCAGGCATTTTAATCCACTACGTGTGGACCGGCCCTGACGATCCAAGGGTCACTCGAGCTCTGATCCTGAGACTCGGACTAGGCAGTCTCGAATCGGTTGAGGACTATCTTTTGCCTCGGTTCATAGATGGAAATCCAATTTCCAAATACGTGACATTTGCGGTTTTAATTGTAATCCTATATATGGCGACATAGTGGGATGGGGCGCTTATGCCGCCTATGATTGATACTTATGATTTGAAGTTGTTTTATACACTATGCACTTATAATAGTATCAAATGATTTGTTTTAAACGTATCAAGCATTCTTTAGCTGTTATAAGGGAAAACCCTATCCTCGACTGCGTTGCATTGTGTGATGGGACCTGGGTCTTATAACAGCTTCATTTTTCTATATTTAGCATTGCGCTGTTTGTTTCATGCACTGGTATTCTTGGGAGGAAACCCGTTCCGTGTTATACGGCGTGGTCCCTTGATTTACCTAATGATTTAAAATAAAGATTAATAATTGTTTTAGTTCTCACACCAGTCACATGACTGACCTGGAGTTTATTGTTTTAACCTAAACTCTGGGTGCCCTTATTTTGACATGGGCAGCTAGTAGTTTTGGTTTTGCAGATTTATATTCACAGGATCCTGGTTTACAGCTGGAACGATATCCGGAAAGCTTTGTATCCGTATATCTCCTTCTAGTTGTGTATTGTATTATTTTCCGCTGCTATGTATTTAAATGTAATTTAAATCTTTGATATTTCTGTGTAATATTTATTCATTTATACTCTGTATATTCTTGTAATCTGATGCATTGTTGTAATATACAATGAAATGTTCTTCTGTATGCGTTCTGCTGTGGTTTGTTCTCGAACTATCCGACGCTTTCCTTTACGGGGAAGTTGCGGGTCTTTACACGTGGTATCAGAGCTTTGATTTACAAAGCTCAGAGAACAAGGCACATTAGAACCTTACGAAAGAATTCATCAGATATTGGATTAGTAATATCCAATGGGAATGACTCGTTAGAGATAGGATCAGTAGTATCCTAGAACGAGTGTGAAGAGTATATTTTTGAAAATGAAAACAAATTTTGTTTTGAAAATTTAAATCAACTATTCGTATTTGATTATCTATTTATATTGATGTGGACAATCCAGTATATATAGATTTTGCGTATACGTCTGATCCGCGTGTATTCGAAATTTTAATATACTGGATAGATATAGAATTACACTCTAATCGCCCGGAGAGGATTTTGATGATGGAGCTCCATCATTAGAATTTATGTTCGAGTGACGAAAGTGGGCTTTCTATATATTTCCTATTGACTGGTGTGAGAACCAAAATTAGATAGGGCCTATTGTTGTGATTTGGCATCAAAAATCTGATTTTTGACTATGTATCATAATTATCAATTTGAAAAGCTAATCAACTAATTGATTGATGTTTGTGTTGTTTGTTTATTTGTTTGCTAATTTTGAACCATTTAGCCTATTTGAATGAAATATTGAATTGTATTGAAAATTGGTCGCATTTGCTTGCATATACATGTATATCATTGAACAGGTCATAGCAAGGAGGCTAAAGCCAGAGAATAAAATTTGTTTGCCCGACAAATAGGTACATGTTTACTACATAATTTCCTGTTTTGTTTGGGTGATGATGATTTTGTGAGCCTATTGGCTAGCCGCTTGGCTTTTTCTTTTTCTTTTTGAGATCTGAAGGACCGGGGAAGCTATTTGAAATTCCCCGATGCTCCCGGTGCAGGGGAGGTTATGGCGAAATTTTTCGAAAATTTAGGGAGTTAGCCAAATTTTTGAAATTTTGAAAATTCTCAGAAACTAAAGAGTTGGAGAATGGAAGCCAGATCGAACGTAGGGCTTATTAATCAAACCACTTTCGACTTTGTTCCTTTTCGGGGACGAAAAGTTTTAAGTGGGGGAGATTGTAACAACCCGGAAAATCTGGGCCAGTTTAAAATTTTTATTTTGGCAATTTTAGCGAATTTTGATTATTTAAAATGAATTATTTTAAATAAAACGACGAGAAAATTTATTTTGAATATAAATCGAACGTATATATTATACGCGTCGTCGCTAGAATATAAATATTTATATATAATTATAAATAGAATTGAAAATGGCGCGGTAGTTCGATAATTCGATTTCAAACTTCAATTGAATGTACCGGGTGCAAAACAATCCGGATTTTAGTGAAACCAAAAATATTAGAATCTAATTGATAATATCTTTCCAACGAGTCCGGGAAATCAAAATTTCATGGCGGGAATCAAAAGATATGTCCAGTTGAAAATTCTGAATAGTCGCTATGGAATTCAGGCCCTTAAAAATGGACATTTTGCAAACGACCTCGGATTTCGACGAAACTAGTTTTGTTAGGACCGTATCGTCAATACGAAGCTAGAAAATATTTTTCTGGAATTTCAGAGTTAGTGTGTGACCCCGGTAATTTGAAATGTACGTTTAAAATTCAATATAGTGATTTAAATGTAAATTTAATGGAAACTGATGCAAACAGTCGAATTGGCCTACGTGGCATATCCCATTGTGTTCGGAATGGGGGTATTACGCTAGGGACGACAGTCGGCGGGTTCAAATCTGAGTTGAAACGGAAAGTCAACTTTAAATTGAGTTAAATAAATAATAATAAAAAAAAATATCCCTTCTCCTATACCCTCTCTGCCCCCCCCCCCCCGTTCTAAATTAATTCAGAAAAAAAAAAGAAAACCCTCCGATCGAAGGCGCCTCCCCACCTCGATCCTCCCGCCTGCGCCTCCGCCAGCCTCGCCCCACCACGCGCCACCCGCCTCCATCTCCTGACCGCGCCTCTCTCCCCTCCAGCTTCTCCTCTTCGTTCGACTCCGCCGCGACGCCTCCTAGCCGCAGCAACCCCCCCTGAAGCCCGACGAACCCAAACCCCTCCTCCTCTCGCCGCACCTCGCCCCCCCCAACTCTGGCGAGCAGCAGCACAGCGCCCCCCCTGTAAGATTTTTTATTTATTTATTTTTACTTTTATGTTAATTTATAAAACTGATTTGTAATTAATTTATAAAACTGATTTGTATATGATTTTAAAACTGATTTTTATTTATTTTTAAAACTGAATTTTCTTTATTTTTAAAACTGTTTTTTTTATTACTTTAAAGCTAATTTTTATTTTATGTTGTAAGTGATAAAAATGTAATCTTTTATATAACATGGAAGTAAAAATATAATTTTTATATAATAAAAATATGATTTTTATATTTTTAAAGTATTAAAAATATAATCTTTACTATATAGAAATATTAAAAATATGATTTTTATATTTTTAAAGTGTTAAAAATATAATCTTTATAGGATAGAGAATATAAAAATATCATCTTTGTATATATAGCGAAATAAAAATCTGATTTTTATTTTATATACGTTAAAGTAAAGTGATGATTTTTATAAAGGTGAAATCTTTAAATTTAAAAAGGTGAAATCTTTAAATTTGAAAAGGCGAAATCTTTATATGGAAAATAGCGTGATAAAAATATAATTTTTATCTTTGAACAACGAAGTAAAAATATAATTTTTATCTTTGAACAACGAAGTAAAAATATAATTTTTATCTTTGAACAACGAAGTAAAAATATAATTTTTATCTTTGAACAACGAAGTAAAAATATAATTTTTATCTTTGAACAACGAAGTAAAAATATAATTTTTATCTTTGAACAACGAAGTAAAAATATAATTTTTATCTATTTGACATAGCGATAGAATTTTTATATATTGAACTTCGAAATAAAAATAGAATTTTTATATATTGAACTTCGAATTAAAAATAGAATTTTTATATATTGAACTTCGAATTAAAAATAGAATTTTTATATATTGAACTTCGAAATAAAAATAGAATTTTTATGTATTGAACTTCGAATTAAAAATAGAATTTTTATATATTGAACTTCGAAATAAAAATAGAATTTTTATATATTGAACTTTGAAATAAAAATAGAATTTTTATATATGGAACTTCGAAATAAAAATATGTTTTTATATATATAGTGACTACGGGCACAAGAAGATGATAAAAAGGCGAGAAGAAGAGTCAAGATGATTGGATAGCTATCGGTGAGAACTTCTCACTCAAAATTCTTTTTCTAGTTATATATATATATACTAGGATGCAGACAGTGCTTAGTAGCACCCGACACAATCGTCCACAGACCATGGACTTGTTTGTTTGGTTGTTTGGTGATTAATTGCGATATTGGTTTGAATGTGGTTTGTGGTGTGAATAATCGAATCGATAAATTGGTTAGGATTAGACGTGCGCCGTTATAAGGCGAAGGAGTAAGGCTAGGTTAGACTCTTACTCCAAATTTTGTGGTTTGCATAACGAATTGATTTGATTGATGTGTGAATGGCGTGGGCCTTCACTAGACCAGGGATAAGGCTAGGCCTCGTCCCGTTTCTAGTATCGTGCCGTTATGCCGCCGAAATTTTCTAAAATATGTTAGAAAAATAAAAATATCATTTTATTTAAAGAATGAACTGAAGAGAAATTCATATGTTGAAATAAAATGTTTTGTCGTTAAAAATATAAATTTTAACGTGAATGTGAATAAATAAAATATTCATTTGCAAACCAGATGGTTTGTTTATGTACACTTATTTGAAGGACATTGATTGGGTCGATAAATTTTACACATCGCCCAACTGCACAAATAAAATCTGTGTTTGATTGTTTGAAACCCTACACGGGTGTTGGGATGATATTTGACGTACACTAATCCCGATTGTTTAGTTGTGTGTCGATCGATTGATTGACAGACTGTTATAAGCGTTGAATATTTATATTTGATGCTTATACAGTGTAGAATGCACTTTGGATGATGGTTGATTATTCATCGTTGTTGATATATGCATGTGTTGTAGAAAATCCATATAATTAACATTATATGGTAATTGATTGGGCCTCATTCCAATTTGAAAAATAAAGAATATTATAAAATAAAAGTTCATGTGTTGACAGTACTCATTCATTGAGATTGGTCATGTGTTGAACGAAATATTTTGATAATAACAACTATTTTGAAAAAGAAATATTTGAAATAGAATATTTGAAAATAGAAATTTATGAAGCCGTGTTGATTAGATTGACGCCATTTTGACGTGAACGATACTTATATCGATTTTATTCGATTTCGAAATGAATTGAATTGAAAACGATTTCGAAATGAATTGAATTGAAAACGATTTCGAAATGAATTGAATTGAAAACGATTTCGAAATGAATTGAATTGAAAACGATTTCGAATTCAAATTGAATTGAAAACGATTTCGAAATGAATTGAATTGAAAACGATTTCGAAATGAAATGAATTGAAAACGAATTCAAATTGAATTGAAAACGATTTCGAAATGAATTGAATTGAAAACGATTTCGAAATGAATTGAATTGAAAACGATTTCGAAATGAATTGAATTGAAAACGATTTCGAAATGAATTGAATTGAAAACGAATTGAAATGAATTCAAATTGAATTGAAATTTGAATTGAATAGAAATGAATTTTAAAACGAATTTATAAGGAAGAATTCAATTTTTGATTTGAATTGAAAAGGAAGTTGAAAATTGCTTTTGAAACGAATTTAAAACTATTTATATAATTCGTTTTAAATAGAAATCGACGAAATATATATTATATATATAATATAATGGCCTGAATAGAACGTGCCGCGCCGCGGCAGTTCGCGAATTTCGACCATTTATTTCAAACGGACATTGCGGGAGATCCGACCGTCGGATTCTCCTAAAACCGGAACCGTTGGGTTCGTATCGAAAAGAGCTTTCTAACGAATATTAGAAATTTGAAATCTAACGGTTGGATTTGGAATTATGTCCAAATCAAATTTGAAAAAGGTCGCTGTAAGTGCAGTTCGATGACCGTTGATGGAAATCGACTGTACAGGCCTCGATAAAATTATTAAAAATAGTAATAATTTGTGTAAAATCATAAGAAATGATTTAGAAAGAATTGGGATGAAAAACTCCATATTTGAAAAGATAAAAATAGATTTTTATCGAAATGAACTAGTTTTGAACTAGAATTATAATTCTATTTATTTTTAAATAAATAAATTGAATTTGAAAAGGGTTTTGAAAATAACCAGAATATCCAATGATTGCATTGGAGTGGATTTGAATCGAAATTGTCTTCGGAATATTTCGATGTTGGAATTCGTGATTATACAGGTGTTGTTATGGAAATTTGAAAGATATATATTTATATCGCTATTTCCAATACGACATTTGTTAGTCGTAGAATTCGATATTGAATATAAGCCGATATATTTTCTATTCAGAGCCTTGTATTGAATATCGAATGTGATTTGGGTTTGTCGTGAATGGTGTCTTCACTAACACTGTTCTTGAACCCAGTTGAGAAATGATTAAATCTTTTTATTTAGATTTAATGAAGTGTACCAATTAAATAATATTTAATTGGAATTGAATTGATATTGATTTTTGGGTTTATCGTGAACAGTGTTTTAAATAACACTTGTTCTTTAACCCGATAATTAATGAATGTGACTTTGGGTTTATCGTGAACCGTGTTTTAAATGACACTGATTCTTTAACCCAGTCGAAGATTAAAACTAAGTGGAGTTTTAATGAATCTTTAATTAGATTGAAATGATCGAAAATGGAGTATCACCAGTTTTGCTCCAGGCCATAGTTAAATCTTTAATTAGATTTGAACGTGAAATGGTAATTGAATTTACCGATAACACTGTGGTGTTAGATATGAAGTATTACCAGTTTTACTTCATGGGATAAATAGGTTGGGATTGGGAAATTAAAACAAATGATTACTTCGGAAAGGTTCGTTAATCCCGACTAGTTTGAATTGATATTCAAATATAGAATAAAGAATAAATTCAAGAATTTATCTTTGATAAAATTAATGGGAACCTTTCCCTATGAATGTGAAATTTAGAAACTAACTGTCGGTTAGCCAAGCAGAATGGTTTTCTGGATATTGATCTGATGTTGGTTTCGGCCTTCGGGGTTAATATTTGGGGAATTATTCTCTTGATTAATTTACGGTTAGTGACTAATGTATTGGAATGAGGCGTATGTTGTGTTTGTGTAACACTTTTATAAAATATACGCGAGTTATTCGGGAAGACCGGGTTTATCCCATTCTGAATAACTGATACGACGATAAGTCGAAGATGAAGACGATGGTCGAAGACCGGAAGTCTTCACGTCGTTTGGGTGATAACTGATGATCTTGATTGGGCTGTACACCCAAGAAGATGGAAACAGTTAGTGATCGTCCAGACGTACTTGGAGATCGATGGATGTGCGGGGTACTAGGTGCCTCCGGTTTCGTTCAGACCCAGGACGGACTTGTAAATGGACGGTGTGTCTGACATCGGAGTTCATTCTGTGTGACTGATATCGGTTGCATAGGATGGTTTGCCTGTGTGGCATGCTAAGATGCAAATGATCAAGGCTTCTGTTGAAAAGCAAAGTCTTGTGGTTGATGATCAAAGCACGGCCTTTGTGGCGTAGCTTTGTGTAACGTTTACCTCGCGTGTTTCACACCAGGTATGAACCAAAAACGGGAGACGGACCTCAGGGAGGGCATGCGTTTCTTCCTAGTTAGAAGTGGCGTCAGTGGTTTTACACGCCCTGACGAGTTTGACTTATGTGGTTGTTGCTGTTGCGAGGCGCCTCGGATTGATCGGTCGTTCTCGAACCGATGGAGTCATTTAGTTGGCTCGTTTACGCCCCATAGGGCGGAGAAACGCATGTTCAGGCATTTTAATCCACTCCGTGTGGACCGGCCCTGACGATCCAAGGGTCACTCGAGCTCTGATCCTGAGACTCGGACTAGGCAGTCTCGAATCGGTTGAGGACTATCTTTTGCCTCGGTTCATAGATGGAAATCCAATTTCCAAATACGTGACATTTGCGGTTTTAATTGTAATCCTATATATGGCGACATAGTGGGATGGGGCGCTTATGCCGCCTATGATTGATACTTATGATTTGAAGTTGTTTTATACACTATGCACTTATAATAGTATCAAATGATTTGTTTTAAACGTATCAAGCATTCTTTAGCTGTTATAAGGGAAAACCCTATCCTCGACTGCGTTGCATTGTGTGATGGGACCTGGGTCTTATAACAGCTTCATTTTTCTATATTTAGCATTGCGCTGTTTGTTTCATGCACTGGTATTCTTGGGAGGAAACCCGTTCCGTGTTATACGGCGTGGTCCCTTGATTTACCTAATGATTTAAAATAAAGATTAATAACTGTTTTAGTTCTCACACCAGTCACATGACTGACCTGGAGTTTATTGTTTTAACCTAAACTCTGGGTGCCCTTATTTTGACACGGGCAGCTAGTAGTTTTGGTTTTGCAGATTTATATTCACAGGATCCTGGTTTACAGCTGGAACGATATCCGGAAAGCTTTGTATCCGTATATCTCCTTCTAGTTGTGTATTGTATTATTTTCCGCTGCTATGTATTTAAATGTAATTTAAATCTTTGATATTTCTGTGTAATATTTATTCATTTATACTCTGTATATTCTTGTAATCTGATGCATTGTTGTAATATACAATGAAATGTTCTTCTGTATGCGTTCTGCTGTGGTTTGTTCTCGAACTATCCGACGCTTTCCTTTACGGGGAAGTTGCGGGTCTTTACAGTTTGAGTCTATAGGTGTTTTTATAGAGTTTAGGATTAGTTTAGGTCGTCCGATCAACCCAGAATTAATCCCAGCCAATCAGAGCAGATCAGAAACCCTAATGAGTCAGCACACAGTCACAAACAGGTTATCAATCAAATCTACCCCCGGGGGGGGGGGGGGGGGAGGGGGGCAGGTCGACCCTATGGTCGACCTGGTTAGGGTAGGTCGACCCCCAGGTCGACCTGGCCCTGGCGGGAATTTTCCAGCCTAGCCCATCTGACTCTGAAATTTTAATTTTTCGAAATCTGTTTTAAATTTTCTGAAACTTCCGATGACCATAACTTCTTCATACGTAGTCCAACTCACGCAAACTCGGACTCTATCTCAACCAGAATTCCGAGACAAGCACAATGGCGCAACCTGTTTCCCTTAATTCTCACATCTGACATTAGTTATTCTTTAATTTGTTACTATAGTGTTAACAGAAATACGGAGTGTTACATCCATTCAAAACATTAAACAATCACTGGGCCCCTTTATTAATATTTCGTTAATTAAATCATTTCTCCATTTCCTTATCAATATTTGTTAACCAAATATTTTCAACAGTCATCTTGGCCTTTTTCGTTGTTTGGAAAACACTTCCATATATCGCCTCCTTTTATTTTCTATACATAGATAATATCTTTTATTTACAATTGGAAAACATTCCAATTACTTATCTCTTTCACACCCGTTCATTTCTACACTCAGGAAATATTTATTTATTATATTTCCACAATTCCACTTCCTTGGGTTAAAACGAATGTTGTATAAAACATTGTTACAACAACCCAAAATATTTCACTCAATTTAATTTCTTTAAACATCTCTCTTCGAGATTGAATCATGTCACTTATCGGTTAATAATGAAATCAATAAAGTTGGGGTATAACTACCTCTCAGACCTTGACTGAAAACATCATTAACTTCAAAACAGACCAGACCACTTACCTTGAATAAACAACACCATAAAACCAATTATTCATTTTAAAAACATGTATATGGTTCGCTTTCTATTTTTAACAAATCTAATTTATAGATTTCCTTTTTGTTTACAATATTCTATTTTTAACTTCATTTCCTTATCGAATTCTATATATATCGATACATTGATTTCTAATTATCAAATTTCCTTAAAAATATTCTAACTCCTTAAATTCACGGAAAAATTCGCCATAACCTCCTTTGTACCGGCAAATAGTTCAAACCTCAACTCGCCTCTCTAGGCCCTTTCCATTCAAAAACAAAAACAAAAAGCCAAGTGACTTGCCGATTCGGCGCATAAAACCTCATATGGAATTTAAACATGTACTGTAACACCCCGTGTATTCTATAACCGTGAAAGTCATAAATTAAAGTATAATTAATTACAAATCAAAGAATTAAGGGAAACGGGATTCGCCATTGCGTTCGTCTCGGAATTCTGCTTGAGATAGAGTCTGAGTTTGCGTAAAACGGATATCGTATGAAGAAGTTATGGACGAACGAAATTGGGCGAAAAACCGGAAAACGGGTCAGAATGCACTGGCGCACTTGGGAAGTGCGCCAGAACAAAAATGCACTGGCGCACTTGGGAAGTGCGCCAGTACATTTTTGACCTGGCGCACCTGCCAAGTGCGCCCAGGTCAAAAATGACCTGCTGGCCAGGTCTGGTCTAGCCCTGGTTGGCCAGGTCTGGGTTTGGTCGATTTTCAGAAGCTTGCTTTGTCATTAGGGCTAGGTGGCAGGCTCTAATTGGTCTCTCTTTCGAATGAATGGCTAGATCAATCCAAGCAACATCGATGGTCCTAATCAGTTCATAAACTCTATAAAAATGACCCTAGACTCTACCTAACCTAAGTCTCTAACACAATTCTCTAGCCTCCATTGCTCTCTTCTTCTAATTAAAAATAAAAATGGCGTCGCTACTCTGCTAGAATCAAAGCTAGAAGTCAATCAACATCATCCTAAATTCAAATTCGAGATAAAAGCTTCTGCAACAATTCTGTAACAACTAACGTTCTTTCTTTAATCCAATCAAGGCAAGTACAGTTATTTTCCGCTATAAACGTTAATTATAATTTTGATATGTTTTTAATTCTGAATCTGAGATTGTATATATATTCTCTTCTGTCAGATCTGTTTTTCTGTGACTGTTCTGTATCCCTTTTCTTCTTTTCTGTTTCTATAGCCAGGCTACCACGAGCCTGTGCCTAATCTCATAAGAGATTAACGTATGAACGCAAATTTTGGGATAAATAATGAATGATGCAAAATTTGACGAGACTGAATTGAACATATGACTTTAGATCTGAGGCATAAAATATATTGACATGTGACTTGGGATTGGATGCATAAATTTGACTATGAACATATAATTTATATATGTTGTATGCATAGTGTATGTTGTAATTTAGATCTGTAATTAATTAGAAAAATATGAGCATATGTTGTAAACTAGATTTGGATCTATACATATTCTGTGATAGAAGAAAAGAGGGACCATTGTAAGATTACATATGATTTGAGACTTTGGACAAAATGCATATAAAAGTCAAGATCTGATTTTTAGAAGATATGATTTAAAGATTTAGATTGTTGGGTATAGTTTGCATAATGATTCATGACTTAAAAAGAAGAAGATATGGAAACTTAGGTGTAAAGATTTACATTAATTAGGATATCTATTATTGTGATTACACCTAAATAGGAATTTTTGGATATATGGCATGCATTGTAATTAATGATTATATTTGGTATAATTTACATGTAAAATGCTGGAACATATGTTATATGGTAAATTGTGCCCATATTCTGCGCTATGTAAATTTATGCAAACATGGAATATATGTTCATATTGTGAATCATGACAATTATTTAGGCATATGAATTTAGGCCTAATTTATGTTTAGGCAAGGCATGTAAATAGAACCTTTAGAAATATTAAACCTGCTAAATCTGTCATTTACTGAATCCGTTGAAAATGCCTATTTTGCTAATTTGCTAAGTTGCCTAAAACTGCTAGTTCTGTTATATTGCCTAGACTGCTAATTAGATTGAAATGCCAAATCTGTTAAATTTGTCTGTTGAGATGCCTAACCTGTTATATGCCAAAATCTGCTAAGTTGCTAAATCTGTTAAATCCGTTAAGTCATATAAAATCTGTTATCTGCTGTGTTGATATAATCATCATGTTATTGATATAATCTGAATTGGCATATATATTGGGCGTGCGCATAAACAGTAAATTATTAATTAATTGGCCGCAAAGATAAACGTGACTAACTCGAGGTTAGAATGAGTTTGCGGCGTAATTCTGCCCGGAACCGCCCGACACATCCAGTGGCCGCAAACAATAGGTTCTAATGTGAGAAGTTAGTCATAACCTGCTTAAGATACGAGGTTAGGTATGGCTTGTGGCAGAAGTCTGCCCGGAACCGCCCGGCCCATCCAGCGGCCACAAGCTAGCGACCTAATGTGAGAGGTCTGGGCATTAATAATTAATTAATGCAAATCTAAGATAAGAATGACGTCTAAAACGTATTGGGGGAAAATAGGGTTAAACCAACTGGATTAATAGGTGTAGTAAACCCGTCCATGAATCTGTAGGCCCAATACAAAGTTAGACAAATCTGAAAAATCTGTACATCTGATCTATTAGTATGAAAACTTGTTAACTTAATCTGTGAACTAGTAAATCTGAATTCTGTATGTCTGAACTTGTAAACAAGTTAATCTGAGATCTGTTAGTCTGGGGACACAAGGTTAGGAGGGGAATTACTTGTGTCATCTGTTGTTTGGGACCCATATTAGTCAGTAACCCTTTCTGGTATCAAAACTTTGACCCAACAGTAGGTAGGGTCCGGGCACGCTTACTGAACTAATTATAAGTGGTTCATTCTGATAATGGCGAGGGGTGTTGATGGTGTGTTCCAACCGGGTCATGTGCGTGCATGGATCCCGGTCTGCCTCTGAGGATGTAAGACGCCGTGACATCTGTAAATAGGTCTGTGCCAATTGGTTGTCACTTTAGGGAGTGATACACCCTACTGTGGGGCCGACACAGGATATTTATGTATTAGGGAGCCGATCGCTTGGGGTAGGGTTTTAGGGTACGCTTAGTTCTATCTGTTTCTGTTGGTACCGTCTGTTTCTGTTGGGTGGTAACACCTGTCTGTTTCTGTGTGGTACCGTCTGTTCGGGTGGTAAAGGCCCATTACTAGTGTACACCTAATTCTACATTCTGTTTCCGTAGGGATAAATCTGTTTCTGCTTCTGTCTGTTTCTGATCGGGTAGTAAAGGCCCATTATTAGCATTCTGTTTCTGTTAAAGTATTCTGTACCCGTTCCTGCTTCAATTTAGACATTAGGGTGACACCTAATTCTGCTATACTAGTATTGGTGCAGAGAAGTGTAAAACAATAGTTTATATCATTTTGTTTTTCTGTTATATCTGCTACACCTGTTACAGTTATCTCACATCCAGTTTTATGTTCATATCATATTATTATTATCTGTTCATATGCTGAAAGTCACTGGACTTGCCAGACTTTTTGTCTGACCCTTGTTGTTTCGCCTCCTTTCTTCCGTTCCCCCCCCCAGGTTATCCAAGGAGGGAAATACTTTAGCTTGATCCGGATTGCTCTTGGCTTGAAGTGCTTAAAGTATGGCTTGGCTCTGTATAGCTTCCGTTCCATGGGGATTATGATTTTAAACCATGCATTTTGAAGGCTTTTGTACAAGACTGATATTTTGTACTTGAATTCTGAAATTTGAAAGGATGTAACCATATTAATTTCTGTTTCCGCTGTAATAAAGTTAATGTTTTTCAAGTACTGTTTTATCTGTCTTGTAAGTTTCTGTTCTGTTTACTAAAATGCTCCACCAAAGTTAAGGCATTCCTTTTGTGAGTGACCTTAACGGAGGTGGGGTGTTACACTTGGTATCAGAGCTGAAGGTTACCAGATTTGATAAAAAGTTTTGAAAACTATTTTCAAAAAGGATTTAAAAAGGAAGTATTTTCAAAAGTAAAGCTTATTTTTGAAAAAAAAATAAATAATCCCTAAAAGCCATATATCTTTCTTTCGATTCTTTGTTTCGAGTTCCTTCCTCTTTCCCTTTTTGAATCTCTTCCTCCGCGTATAGATGATTTTTCTAAGATATGTAAGGACTTCCGTGCGATGGGAGGAAAACCGCTTTATGGGACTGAGACGTTGTCGAGGCTAGAAGTTGGCTGAACGAAGTAGAGGACTTATTGGTACCTTTGGGATAGATGATTGGAGGAAGGTTCAACCAGCTGCTTGGTTAATGAAGGATGAAGCTTCATTTTGGTGGAAGGTCACGAATGGAGAAAGTACATGGGAGACATGGATAGGACACACGATAAGAAAGTGGATCCAAAGAAGGGCACTTGCTTCAATTGTGGTGAGATAGGACACTTCACTAGGGACTGCCCGAAGAAACGAGGACAAGGGAAGAGGTCAGGACCAACTGCTGGAGGGAAGGCGAACACTTTCGAGGCTAGTGGATAGGATAGGATTAGGATAACTTTCTGTAGGAGGTTTAATTTCTTTATCTGATTGTTGAAATAAAACTCATTCTGATTCTGGCATTTTGATTCTGTAATCGATACTCTGCACTTTAATACTAGTATTGTTTCTGATTCCGCTATAGACTCAGACCCATAAGGGTTATGGATCATCTATTTGAGATTGGGGTTTTAGGGATATCTGTGTTAGGCGTCAAGTATGACGCATACATTCTGAGTTTTCGTGGGGTATGATTTTATCATGCTTAGCTTCCTAAGAATCATTAGGGAACCTGATCTGTGCCAGTAGTCTGTAAATATCTAAATATTTTTGATATGATTTCCAGTTTTGACATTGTCTAAAGAAGGTAATCCTCTGGGTGTCAATTTGATGTTGGTTTCGGTCTTTGGGGCCGATACTTAGGACCCATGTCTAATGGGAACCAAATTTTCGTTCTATCTGTACTCGCTTCCATCATTCGAATGTATCCTATCGATCGAATCTTCGAACTTTAGGTAGAAACTAATGGGTGTAAACATGTGTTTGAGACATGTTATGTTTGATGGTTGCAAGTGGATGCAAGTGGTTGCTAGTGGTTGCCCGTGGATGCATATACACACACTAGGCACTAGATCGGCTCGAAAACACTCTCATACTGCAAATGGATGGGTGAGCATTTTTCAATTCTTGTAGATGCAAAATGGTTGATTCAACACATGGATGTTGCATTTGAGTGAATGATTGTGCACTCATATAGAAATAATATATATCATCAGAATTCTATTGCATACATGTTGGACTCATGGCACTGACATAATTCGCATTAAGGAGGTCAACTGAATCAGTAGACCGCCTGATCTTTGCATTAGATAAGGAACATATACACACACTTTTGCATATGTTCATACAACATTAGAAGTTTTTTAAGGACAATGGATGCTTGTGGATGATGGTTGAGTAGATGGGTGATTGGATGGTAGGACACATTCTTCTTAACTTGAAGATTTCGGGAACGAAATCCTTTTAAGTGGGGGAGAATGTAACACCCCGTGTATTCTATAACCGTGAAAGTCATAAATTAAAGTATAATTAATTTCAAATCAAAGAATTAAGGGAAACGGGATACGCCATTGCGTTCGTCTCGGAATTCTGCTTGAGATAGAGTCTGAGTTTGCGTAAAACGGATATCGTATGAAGAAGTTATGGACGAACGAAGTTGGGCGAAAAACCGGAAAACGGGTCAGAATGCACTGGCGCACTTGGGAAGTGCGCCATAACAAAAATGCACTGGCGCACTTGGGAAGTGCGCTAGTACATTTTTGACCTGGCGCACCTGCCAAGTGCGCCCAGGTCAAAAATGACCTGCTGGCCAGGTCTGGTCTAGCCCTGGCTGGCCAGGTCTGGTCTAGCCCTGGCTGGCCAGGTCTGGGTTTGGTCGATTTTCAGAAGCTTGCTTTGTCATTAGGGCTAGGTGGCAGGCTCTAATTGGTCTCTCTTTCGAATGAATGGCTACGATCAATCCAAGCAACATCGATGGTCCTAATCAGTTCATAAACTCTATAAAAATGACCCTAGACTCTACCTAACCTAAGTCTCTAACACAATTCTCTAGCCTCCATTGCTCTCTTCTTCTAATTAAAAACAAAAATGGCGTCGCTACTCTGCTAGAATCAAAGCTAGAAGTCAATCAACATCATCCTAAATTCAAATTAGAGATAAAAGCTTCTGCAACAATTCTGTAACAACTAAAGTTCTTTCTTTAATCCAATCAAGGCAAGTACAGTTATTTTCCGCTATAAACGTTAATTATAATTTTGATATGTTTTTAATTCTGAATCTAAGATTGTATATATATTCTCTTCTGTCAGATCTGTTTTTCTGTGACTGTTCTGTATCCCTTTTCTTCTTTTCTGTTTCTATAGCCAGGCTACCACGAGCCTGTGCCTAATCTCATAAGAGATTAACGTATGAACGCAAATTTTGGGATAAATAATGAATGACGCAAAATTTGACGAGACTGAATTGAACATATGACTTTAGATCTGAGGCATAAAATATATTGACATGTGACTTGGGATTGAATGCATAAATTTGACTATGAACATATAATTTATATATGTTGTATGCATAGTGTATGTTGTAATTTAGATCTGTAATTAATTAGAAAAAGATGAGCATATGTTGTAAACTAGATTTGGATCTATACATATTCTATGATAGAAGAAAAGAGGGACCAGTGTAAGATTACATATGATTTGAGACTTTGGACAAAATGCATATAAAAGTCAAGATCTGATTTTTAGAAGATATGATTTAAAGATTTAGATTGTTGGGTATAGTTTGCATAATGATTCATGACTTAAAAAGAAGAAGATATGGAAACTTAGATGTAAAGATTTACATTAATTAGGATATCTATTATTGTGATTACACCTAAATAGGAATTTTTAGATATATGGCATGCATTGTAATTAATGATTATATTTGGTATAATTTACATGTAAAATGCTGGAACATATGTTATATGGTAAATTGTGTCCATATTCTGCGCTATGTAAATTTATGCAAACATGGAATATATGTTCATATTGTGAATCATGACAATTATTTAGGCATATGAATTTAGGCCTAATTTATGTTTAGGCAAGGCATGTAAATAGAACCTTTAGAAATATTAAACCTGCTAAATCTGTCATTTACTGAATCCGTTGAAAATGCCTATTTTGCTAATTTGCTAAGTTGCCTAAAACTGCTAGTTCTGTTATATTGCCTAGACTGCTAATTAGATTGAAATGCCAAATCTGTTAAATTTGTCTGTTGAGATGCCTAACCTGTTATATGCCAAAATCTGCTAAGTTGCTAAATCTGTTAAATCCGTTAAGTCATATAAAATCTGTTATCTGCTGTGTTGATATAATCATCATGTTATTGATATAATCTGAATTGGCATATATATTGGGCGTGCGCATAAACAGTAAATTATTAATTAATTGGCCGCAAAGATAAACGTGACTAACTCGAGGTTAGAATGAGTTTGCGGCGTAATTCTGCCCGGAACCGCCCGGCACATCCAGTGGCCGCAAACAATAGGTTCTAATGTGAGAAGTTAGTCATAACCTGCTTAAGACACGAGGTTAGGTCTGGCTTGTGGCAGAAGTCTGCCCGGAACCGCCCGGCCCATCCAGCGGCCACAAGCTAGCGACCTAATGTGAGAGGTCTGGGCATTAATAATTAATTAATGCAAATCTAAGATAAGAATGACGTCTAAAACGTATTGGGGGAAAATAGGTTAAACCAACTGGATTAATAGGTGTAGTAAACCCGTCCATGAATCTGTAGGCCCAATACAAAGTTAGACAAATCTGAAAAATCTGTACATCTGATCTATTAGTATGAAAACTTGTTAACTTAATCTGTGAACTAGTAAATCTGAATTCTGTATGTCTGAACTTGTAAACAAGTTAATCTGAGATCTGTTAGTCTAGGGACACAAGGTTAGGAGGGGAATTACTTGTGTCATCTGTTGTTTGGGACCCATATTAGTCAGTAACCCTTTCTGGTATCAAAACTTTGACCCAACAGTAGGTAGGGTCCGGGCACGCTTACTGAACTAATTATAAGTGGTTCATTCTGATAATGGCGAGGGGTGTTGATGGTGCGTTCCAACCGGGTCATGTGCGTGCATGGATCCCGGTCTGCCTCTGAGGACGTAAGACGCCGTGACATCTGTAAATAGGTCTGTGCCAATTGGTTGTCACTTTAGGGAGTGATACACCCTACTGTGGGGCCGACACAGGATATTTATGTATTAGGGAGCCGATCGCTTGGGGTAGGGTTTTAGGGTACGCTTAGTTCTGTCTGTTTCTGTTGGTACCGTCTGTTTCTGTTGGGTGGTAACACCTGTCTGTTTCTGTGTGGTACCGTCTGTTCGGGTGGTAAAGGCCCATTACTAGTGTACACCTAATTCTACATTCTGTTTCCGTAGGGATAAATCTGTTTCTGCTTCTGTCTGTTTCTGATCGGGTAGTAAAGGCCCATTATTAGCATTCTGTTTCTGTTAAAGTATTCTGTACCCGTTCCTGCTTCAATTTAGACATTAGGGTGACACCTAATTCTGCTATACTAGTATTGGTGCAGAGAAGTGTAAAACAATAGTTTATATCATTCTGTTTTTCTGTTATATCTGCTACACCTGTTACAGTTATCTCACATCCAGTTTTATGTTCATATCATATTATTATTATCTGTTCATATGCTGAAAGTCACTGGACTTGCCAGACTTTTTGTCTGACCCTTGTTGTTTCGCCTCCTTTCTTCCGTTTCCCCCCCAGGTTATCCAAGGAGGGAAATACTTTAGCTTGATCCGGATTTCTCTTGGCTTGAAGTGCTTAAAGTATGGCTTGGCTCTGTATAGCTTCCGTTCCATAGGGATTATGATTTTAAACCATGCATTTTGAAGGCTTTTGTACAAGACTGATATTTTGTACTTGAATTCTGAAATTTGAAAGGATGTAACCATATTAATTTCTGTTTCCGCTGTAATAAAGTTAATGTTTTTCAAGTACTGTTTTATCTGTCTTGTATGTTTCTGTTCTGTTTACTAAAATGCTCCACCAAAGTTAAGGCATTCCTTTTGTGAGTGACCTTAACGGAGGTGGGGTGTTACATGTACCTTATTGTCGAGCACTAAATTTAAACTTCATACACTTCGTTCCATACCTGTCTAACACATATGTGTCCATTTCTAATTTATTTCAACTCAGTATGGTCATTTTTAACTCAACACGCTCATTAATCTTTTTATTAGATCTTTTGCCCATTCCACTTTATATTTGAACATATCATGTTCAATTATCATTTTATCTTGCTTATGAATTAATTTAATCCCATTTTGACTCAAGTTCCATATTCGATTTTGAATAAAAATTCTCAAATCTCCTTTACTTTTTCAAAGTCCATTTTCGTATCGAATTTTGATTAACTAATTATTATTCAAATTAGTTAGTTTTATTCAATAACTAAAAATCTAATTTTTGTCTCAAAAATCATTTCACTTACTTCATTGGAGTTCATATTTATTTTACAACTCCAGTTTGGATTTTTATAATGGCAATTCGGATTTTATTTCTTTAAAATCCTTTTATTTATTTAAATAAACCGTTATGGTTTGTAATGGTTCTGGCGCTGTTTTTCGGAAAATTTGATTTTGACATAACTCAAAATCTATAAGACGAAATCTAGATTTTTCTCCTCCATTAGAAAACTATTATTCAGTCAGTCCTGACGGTTCTTGTTTCAAAGAATTCCGACTTAAATTGAGTTCGATACTCAACTGAAGTTCGAAACTCCAATTTACGAACTACCGCGTTGCGGCGAGTTCGTTTTAATTATATTTATATTTATAAACGTTTAAACTTCGTTTAAAATAAATTCAACTCCATTCTGATATATTTTTAATATATATCAAATCAGTTTTCCCAATTCAACATAATATTTTCGATTATCAATAATTGTCGATTTTTCCTTACTTGGTAATATATTTATTTATACTTCGATCTTCTATATTTAATTCCTATTCCTTTTATAAATAAATTATTTATAAAATTTGATATAATCAAATTTCAATAATAAACCCATTGGATTTTCTCAGTTCAGCTTATATTCCGAATTCTAAAATATAATCAATTGTTTTGTTTTTCAAAACACTTCCCAACTTACTTTTAAATTCCTATTTGAATTTAAATGGTTTAAATTATCCAAATGATAATTTATTTCACCAAATTTATAATACTATTTATAAATTCAACTTCCTTGTTCCATATATTTAAACAAGTTCCCTTTTCAAATTTCTATTTGAAACTCCATCCCTTTCATATTCCGAATTGCGGAATAAAAACCATTGTTCCCTTTCGAATGATTTCGAATTGTATTTTAAATTCATATTTGAATTCAAATATTCAAATTATCTCTTGATAATTAATTCGTTATATTTATAAACACCATTTTATAAATTTCCTTGTTTTATATTCAAACATGTCTATTTCGAAATCTATTTAAAACCAAAATCTTATTTTGGAATATTTCTATTTATAATAACTTATATATATATATAACACCCTATTTATTTTCATATTCAATTTAATTTCAATTTGAATAAATTTGAATTAATCGAATTCAAATCATAAATCCTTACGGATTTATTTCAGTTCCATTATATTCTGAACATCAGAATAAATTCCATCGTTTATTTCTTTAAAACGATTTCCCTATTTCTATCTTTAAATTCACATTTGAATTTAAATATTCAAATTATCCAATGATAATTTTTCCCATTACTATTTATAAACATTCTTTATAAATTCATTTCAATTCCCTAGTTATCCTATGAAAAGCATTTCATTTTATTTATAAACACTGTTTATAAATTCACTGCATTATCTAATTTATAATGCCGTTTATAAATACAATACTTGTTTTTATTTTACAAAACAAGTAAATATTTATAGTCCATTCGAAATTCGAATTCTATTTTTGGAAAAATAGATTTTCCTTTTAAATCTTTAAATATCATTTTACGATATTTTATATATCAAGATTTTAGGCCCAGTGATATTTCAAACATCCGAAATGCCAAATTATTAATCACGGGTTTTTTAACACATCATATAAGATAATATATACAAAGCAAACAAACAATAATATTGAGGAATCCAGTTGGATCCCTCCAACCTGTTTTCCTGCATCCACAGACGCTAGTCAACATAAATAAATCCCATCCTGCTTCGAGGCAGGATATCGAGGTAGAGAAAGTCATCCACTATCATAGCGTGGGGCGTATAGGGTCATCCGCTAATGATACTGCGGGCATTCGCTAATGGTACTGCGGGAATCCAACCAATCACCAATATATATAATAACCACAAACCAATCCTAAATAACTAATATATATTTCATAATAGCCATAGTAATATTTTAATGCAACCAAACAATCATCAAACAATTATTTTAACGAATAAAATAATTCAAAATAAAATTTGAGTGAGATTTACTCACTAGGGTTTTTAATTCCAATCTAGTCCAATTTTATATTAAATCGAACAATGTTTGACTTAATTTAAAATTCACAGCAAATTCTGAAACTTCCCAATTAACTCCAGGTTGTAGCCCGCGTCCTTACGAGCTCGGTGAAATTAACGGCACTCAAATCTGAATTCATTCGAGTTTGAAATTTATTTTATAAATGACCGGATTGTTCGAATATAATTAAAACTTTAATTATTAATACAAAGAAAATTTCCTATATAATTACCTTTTTATATACTTTAATCCACTATTTCCATCAACTAAAAGTTTGAGTTCATTTCCTTCATTCTACTGTGTGATGCCAAAATTTCCGCCAAATGAGATTTCGCCCAACCCTTGTACTTTTGAGGACGTTGAACTCCTCATCCAATGGGCTTCTTCCTTATAAAAACAATGTTCCAGGCAAGTTTAAATTAGATGAATTAACTTTTCCTTAACATTGTATATAACCATTCCTAACTGCTAACAATAAAAATCGAACCTCAGCTTTCACCCATCCCTTGTACACACGAAATAATTCAGCTCCCCTTGTCCCTTTCTCCTCTCTCCAATTCGATCTCTAACACCACCCTATACGCGCACAGAACCATATTCAATTTGAACCCATCGTCGCACCCCTTCCCTTGTAGCAACGCGACTTCCCTGACCCTTCTATCTCCCAAAACAACAGTCCGTTGCTCCTTTTTAAAACCTCATCTCCGCCATCACGACTTCAACTCCCCATACCTCACCACAGTCGATGAACCGTGGCCCTAGCGAACGGAACCCTACATCTGAATTGCCAGCGATCCTCATCCCTAACCCCGGTCGTGAGTATCGTTGTCTTGATGTCGACCTTGGGCTTTCAAATCGCAGTTCCCTATTTTGCAAAATCCCAGAACAAATCTACGATGTTGTCAAACTCCAGGATCTAGTTGTAATTTAGATCGCGATTTTGGGTTTTTCTGAGGTTCGATGAGGAAACCATTTATTTAATAGAGCTTTGGATTGGTGAATGAATCTTAGTGGAGCGGGTGTTTTAACTACAGGCTTTAGATTTACTGTCTATGAAGAATGAAATGGAAAAGAGGAGGTGAACGCAATTTATAGATGGTAAATACTTAGGGACTAAGGAACTAAGTCAGTGTATGGTACATCTAAATTAAATGTGATTTGAGTTTTAAGAGATTTGGTTTCTTTTTAAATAGATACTGATTTGATTTCGATTAAATTCGATTTGATATAAAGTGATTTTTTTATTCTTTTTTAAAAGATATCGATTTGATTTCGATCTTATCCATTATAAAGTCTCGGGGTTCACAATTAAAAATCGTGAACCGTTATTTTAGCTTACCGACCTTCGTTCCAATGTAAATACACTATTCTGGACTCAATAGAATAGACTATAAAATTCAATTCGAACGTATATATAAAATAACCATATTAGGTTGATATAATTCAAATTCAAAACAAATAAATTCTTCGAACATAAATTATTATTACCGTCGTCTATATTCAAATAGAATATATATTGATCACCTGAATTGTTT
Source organism: Allium sativum (assembly GCA_030737875.1). Taxonomy (NCBI): domain Eukaryota; kingdom Viridiplantae; phylum Streptophyta; class Magnoliopsida; order Asparagales; family Amaryllidaceae; genus Allium; species Allium sativum. The sequence continues at coordinate 352,798,462 of CM060926.1, forward strand.
TGATTCAGTTTTAACTTCGATTTCGATTATATTTCGTATTACGATAATTTAATATATTCAATATTAAATAAAAATCGATTTTTAAATCAATAACTTAATATAAAAATTCATTTATATTATCAACCCAATATTTAAAACCAATATTAAATATTTAAAATTAATAGACCAAAAATCCGGGTCGTTACATTCTTCCCCCTTAAAAGAATTTCGTCTCCGAAATTACTAAGGTAGGAAAAATGCCTTAAATCCATTTATTTTCAAACTCACTTATGTTGAGACTCAACACTTTATATTTCTGCGATTTTCGTTCTACCAAACTTTTGGTTTCCTTTTACATCACACATCCTATACGTTCACATTCATTTAATCTGAATGGTTTACAATCAATACATTCATATCCAATTCATATTCCATTCGTATGCATTTAAATTTATTCAAATTGATTTTGATTAATTTATTCACTTCGATCCATTTAACTTGCTTAAGTTAAATTTAAATTCCAAAATTCAAATTCCTGGGTTTTTATTTCAAATTCTTTTGAAATCATATAAACATATACCTATATTTATAACTCATCACAAATTCAAAACATTTAAAATTTTCAAACCAATTTGTTTTCTTTCAAAGAAATATACATCAAAAACTTTTCTAAGGTAACAATCCATCACTTAGAAACTCGAAAATGGATACTGACGATGCTGCAGTCATCATCAGAATTATTTTCTAGCGACTGAAGTAAGTTCAGTGCTTAATTACTTAAAAAACCCATCTAAAATGATTTTTAATCAAAAATCCTTCCAAAACAAAGCTATATTATTTTAATATACTTCGGAAAATATTTTCCCACTTCCCAGGATTAAATTCTAAATTCTGGTTTGAATTCAACTTTAATTCGTTTCATTTGTATATCTCATTCATATACAATTTATATTTGGTTATAGATAACCAATCCAATTTTATAATCTTATTTGATTATAATATTAACAACCAACTCATCCATATAATATAAAAATTTCAGAAAATTATTCTTCTCTATATCAAAATAGAATTTTGAGTAAAATTATTTCATTTACCCACCTTAAAAACAATATCGTGTTCAATCTTCTGTTCAAGTATTTACAAACTCTTATCGATGTCGTGGCGTCCCACGATTCGACTAGAATTCATAAACCACTTAACAGACTAGCCAACACAATATAAAAAAATTATATCAATTAACAAATACGTGCTCTCGTATATACAATCAACTCATTCTAGGGTATTACTAACCCTATCCCTAATGAGCACAATCCCACCAAAGCCTAGGTATTCGCTCAACCTAAGCTCTGATACCAACTGTAACGGCCCGCAAATCCATACTATCTGAGTTGACTACATACATCACACGTCCAACCCAAATTGCACAGAAATACGAATCATTATTAGAAAGAAATTAGAGGATGAGAAATAGAAAGAAAGAAATATTAGAATAGAAGAAAACAAAGAAGACGAATCTCACAGCGAAACGAATAAAATATATTATATAACATAACTTTTTGAAATACAAATCAGTAACTTTATATACATACCATTATCAGAGCACAACAGTTATTCCTGGAACAGTTATAAACACTTGTTTTCGGATACCACATAGTACACAACGGAAATATGATAGTCTATAGCTAACAGGTGAAGCCTCCTGCTTCAAGCTCCTCCAAGTGAATCTGTAAAATCCTGACTACTTGAATGCCCATACAAATTTGGGCACCCAAGAGTTTAGGGAAAACAAACAAAATAAAACTCTGGGTCAGTCATGAGACTGGTATGAGTAAACTCCAATCATTTGTTTAACTTTCAAAATCCTTTCGAAAGAAAGGATAATAGTAAGACCAGCCCACACATAAACATGGACGGTTTTTACCTTACTATAACCCAAAATACTTTGATACGAAAATCCAGTGATATTATAATAGTGTCTAAATCAAATAAATAACAATCTAGTGGAACGCTTGCATCTCACACTCCATATATAATAAAAAAATCAAAAAAACCGCAGGAGCTTATTGGAGATTTGATTCCGACTATGACAAGGTACGGAACCACCTTCCGATAGTGTATATCTAGAGAGGAATACACTGGGTTCCACAAGAACATCTAGCTACCCAGCCCATACATGACCAACCACTAATTTCACTTGAGTGTATCGAATGTATATCACCAACGGTTGGGATCAGCAACCATTTCCCGAAAAGGGACCACATCAAAAATAGATTAAAGAAGCAAATGGAATTTCTCTAGATAGGTGATTATACACCCTAATGGGAGCGACCCACATAGCCATGTTGCCTAACCGATTTTTGTTATTTCCTGGTTGTTGAGGCCTGAGGCTATGATTACTTTCCATTCAATTATAACACAATCACTTTGAATGCCACATTGTCAGATCCATTAATCACTAATTGATTTGCACAAATATATTCTTGATATTATGCTAAGAGAATAAATTCTCCGCCACCATATATATTTATACAAACCAACATATGCGATCATTGGAAATACTCTATCAGACATTCGTCCATACACGTTCGTTCTGGGACTGAGTGAAATCGAAGGCACAATTTCCATAAATAGAAAAAGCCTTTGCACTTTAATCTCTCCATATTGACAACGATATGGAGTGCCAATATCGTTGTTAATACGGAGAGACCAGTTGGATTATTATCAGGGAACCACTCCGTATTAGCAGTAGCGTTGCGAATCAGATTATATGAAGATAATCGAAGAAAAACAAACATCCATTCAAAATATCAAACAATCACTGGGCCCCTTTATTAAAATTTCGTTAGTTAAATCACTTCTCTATTTCCTTATCAATATTTGTTAACCAAATATTTTCAACAATCATCTTGGCCATTTTCATTTTTTGGAGAACATTTCCATATATCGCTTCCTTTTATTTTCTATACGTAGAAAATATCTTCTATTTATAATTGGAAAACATTCCAATTACTTATCTCTTTCACGCCCGTTCATTTCTACACTCAGGAAATATTTATTTATTATATTTCCACAATTCCACTTCCCTGAGTTAAAATGAATGTTGTATAAAACATTGTTACAACAACCCAAATTATTTCACTCAATTAAATTTCTTTAAACATCTCTCTTCGAGACTGAATCTTGTCCCTTATCGGTTAACAATGAAATCAATCAAGTTGGGTTATAACTACATCTCAGACCTTGACTGAAAACATCATTAACTTCAAAACAGACAAGACCACTTAACTTGAATAAACAACACCATAAAACCAATTATTCATTTTAAAAACATGTATACGGTTCGCTTTCTATTTTTAACAAATCTGTTTTATAGATTTTATTTTGGTTTACAATATTCTATTTTTAATTTCATTTCCTTATCGAATTCTATATATATCGATACATTGATTTCTAACTATTAAATTTTCTTTAAAATAATCTAACTCCTTAAATTCCCAGAAAAATTTGCCATAACCTCGTTTGTACTAGTAAATAGTTCAAACCTCAACTTGCCTCTCTAGGCCCTTTCCATTCAAAAACAAAAACAAAAAGCCAAGTGGCTTGCCGATTCGGCGCATAAAACCTCATATGGAATTTAACAATGTACTTTATTGTTGAGCACTAAATTTATAAACTTCATACACTTCATATACTTCATTCCATACCTGTCTAACACATGTGTGTCCATTTCTAATTTATTTTAACTTAATCTGGTCATTTTTAACTGAACTCGCTCATTAATCTTTTTATTAGCTCTTTTGCCCGTTCCACTTTATATTTGAACATATCATGTTCAATTATCATTTTATCTTGCGTATGCCCATTTTGACTTAAGTTCCATATTCGATTTTAAATAAAAATTCTCAAATCTCCTTTACTTATTCTAAGTCCATTTTAATATCGAATTTCGATAAACTAATTATTATTCAAATTAGTTAGTTTTATTCAATAACTAAAAATCTGATTTTTGTCTCAAAAATCATTTCACTTACTTCACTGGAGTTCATATTTATTTTACAACTCTAGTCTGGATTTTTCTAAAGGCAATTCGGATTTTATTTCTTTAAAAACCTTTTATTTATTTAAATAAACCGTTTTGGTTTATAATGGTTCTGGCGCTGTTTTTCTGAAAATTTGATTTTGACATAACTCAAATCTATAAGACAAAATCCAGTTTTTTCTCTTCCATTAGAAAACTATTATTCAGTCGGTCCTAATGGTTCTTGTTTCAAAGAATTCTGACTTGAATTGAGTTCTATATACTTTTTTGAAGTTCGAAACTCCAATTTACGAACTACTGCGTTGCGGCGAGTTCGTTTTAATTATATTTATATAAAAAAAAAATTTAAACTTCGTTCAAAATAAATTCAACTCCATTTTGATATATTTTTAATATATATCAAATCAGTTTTCCTAATTAAACATAATATTTTCGATTATCAATAATTGTCGATTTTTCCTTACTCGGTAATATATTTATTCATACTTCGATCTTCTATATTTAATTCCAATTCCTTTTATAACTAAATTATTTATAAAATTCGATATAATCAAATTTCAATTATAAACCCATTGGATTTTCTAAATTTAGCTTATATTCCGAATTCCAAAATATAATCAATCGTTTTGTTTTTCAAAACACTTACCAACTTACTTTTAAATTCCTATTTGAATTTAAATGGTTTAAATTATCCATATGATAATTTATTTCACCAAATTTATAATACTATTTATAAATTCAACTTCCTTGTTCCATATATTTAAACAAGTTCCCTTTTCAAATTTCTATTTGAAACTCCATCCCTTTCATATTCCGAATTGCAGAATAAAAACCATTGTTCCCTTTCGAATGATTTCAAATTCTATTTTTAAATTCATATTTGAATTTAAATATTCGAATTATCTCTTGATAATTAATTCATTATATCTATAAACAGCATTTTATAAATTTCCTTGTTTTATATTCAAACAAGTCTATTTCGAAATCTATTTAAAACCAAAATCTTATTTTTGAATATTTCTATTTATAATAACTTATATATATAACACCCAATTTATTTTCATATTCAATTTAACTTCTATTTAATTAAATTTGAATTAATCGAATTCAAATCATAAAAACTAACGAATTTATTTTAGCTCCATTTATATTCTGAACATCAGAATAAATTCCATCGTTTATTTCTTTAAAACGATTTCCCCATTTCTATCTTTAATTCACATTTGAATTTAAATATTCAAATTATCCAATGATAATTTTTTCCCATTTCTATTTATAAACATTGTTTATAAATTCATTTCAATTCCCTGGTTATCCCATGAAAATCATTTCATTTTATTTATAAACACTGTTTATAAATTCACTGCATTATCTAATTTATAAACGCCGTTTATAAATTCTATACTTGTTTTTATTTTACAAAATAAGTAATTATTTATAATCCATCCAAAATTCAAATTCTATTTTTGGAAAAATAGATTTTCTTTTTAAATCTCTAAATATTATTTTACGATATTTTATATATCAATATTTTAGGCCCAGTGATATTTCAAACTTCCAAAATACCAAATTATTAATCAGGGTTTTTCTAACACATCATATAAGATAATATATACGAGGCAAACTAACAATAATATTGAGGAATCCAGTTGGATCCCTCCAACATGTTTTCCTGCATCCACAGACGTTAGTCAACATAAATAATACCCATCCTGCTTCGAGGCAGGATATCGCTGTATAGAAGGTCATCCACTATCATAGCGTGGGGCGTATAGGGTCATCCGCTAATGATACTGCGAGCATTCGCTAATGGTACTGCGGGAATCCAACCAATCACCAATATATATAATAACCAGAAACCAATCCTGTAATAACCCGGAAAATCTGGGCCAGTTTGAAATTTTTATTTTGGCAATTTTAGCTGAATTTGAATATTTAAATTGAAATATTTTAAATATAATCGACGAGAAATTTATTTTGAATAGAATTCGACGTATATATTATATACGTCGTCGTTAGAATATAAATAATTATATATATAATTATAAAAGAATTGAAAATGGCGCGGTAGTTCGATAATTCGATTTCAAACTTCAATTGAATGTACCGGGTGCAAAACAATCCGGATTTTAGTGAAACCAAAAATAATGGGATTTAATTGTGAATATCTTTCCAACGAATCTGACAAATCAAGATTTCATTGCGGGGATCAAAAGATATGTCCAGTTGAAAATTCTGAATAGTCGCTATGGAATTCAGGCCCTTAAAAATGGACATTTTGCAAATGACCTCGGATTTCGACGAAACCACTTTTGTTGGATCCGTGGTGTCAAGTTATTGCTAGATTTCAAATTTCATAATTTTTCGAATCAGTATGTGAGCGTGGCAAAGGAAAACGCGTTTGACCAGTTTAAGTTGATTTTAATTGACTGGAAATTGGCCATTTTTCTAACGGTCTCAGAATTCGACGAAACTAGTTTTGTTAGGACCGTATCGTCAATACGAAGCTAGAAAATATTTTTCTGCAATTTTTAAAGTTAGTATGTGCCCCCGGTAATTTGAAATGTACGTTTAGAATTCAATATACTGATTTATATTTTAAATTCAACGGAAACTGATTCAAACAGTCGAATTGGCTTGCGATACATATCCCATTGTGTTCGGAATGGGGGTGAAACGCTATGGACGACAGGCGGTGGGTCTCGTTTTGAGGTCGAAAATAAAAGTTGCTTTTTGAAAGTAATTAAATAATTAAATATATATATATATATATATTTTTCATATAACCCCCCCTTCTCGTTTTCATTCAACCGTTGACCAAAATAAATAAAAAAAACCCCGTCGCCTGTGCTCCAGGCGATTACCATCGCCGCCACGCCCTCCCACCGCCGCCTCGACGTTCGCGCCACCTCCTCCTCCAGTTGCTGTGCCGCCATCGCCCCCACTCTCCCTCCAAATCGCCAGAACCCGCTCCCTCCACAAACCTCCAGTCGTCACCCCCCTCTACCAGATCGCCGCCGCCTTCGAGCCCCTCCGCCTCCCCTGCACCAGCGCCGCGACCCCAGCCCCATCGCCTCTCCTCCCTTAGCGCGAGCCCCGAACCACAAACCCGAAAACCTTGAAACCGACAGGAACCGCCCCCCCCCTCTGTAAGTTTTTTTTTAATTTATTTATTTTATTTTTATTTTATATAAATAGAGGATTTTGAAACTGATTTTTTTTAGGATTTTTAAACTGATTTTTTTTAGATTTAAAAACTGATTTTATTTTTTAGATTTTAAATAGAAAAAGATTTAAACTTTAAAAAGAGAAAGGTTTGAACTTTAAAATAGAAAAGACGGAATTTTTATTGAGTAGAAGTAATAAAAATATGATTTTTATATTTTTAAAGTATTAAAAATATAATCTTTACTACATAGAAATATTAAAAATATGATTTTTATATTTTTAAAGTATTAAAAATATAATCTTTATAGGATAGAGAATATAAAAATATCATCTTTGTATATGTAGCGAAATAAAAATCTGATTTTTATTTTATATACGTTGAGATAAAGTGGTAATTTTTATAATGATGAAATCTATATTTTTGAAAGGATGAAGTCTTTATTTTTATAAAGGCGAAAACTTTATTTTTATAAAGGCGAAAACTTTATTTTTATAAAGGCGAAAACTTTATTTTTATAAAGGCGAAAACTTCATATTAGAAAAGGCGAAATCTATATTTTTATAAGGGCGAAATCTATATTTTTGAAATGGAATTTTTATCTATATAGTAGCAATGTAGAAACAGAATTTTTATCCATAGAGCGTGATAGTAAAAATATGATTTTTATATATTGAATAGCATAGTAAAAATTCGATTTTTAAATATATGAAGTGATTATAAAAATATGATTTTAAATTGAAAACGAACAAATAAAAATGTGACTTTTATTTTAAAGACATCAAAATATAAAAATGTGATTTTTATGTATATAGTGACTACGGGCAACGAAGATGACGAAGATGGGATAACGAAGAAGATTTCTATAAATGAAGAGTCGTGGTATTGGATAGCTTTAGGTGAGAACTTCCCACTCTTCAAATTTCTTTTTCTAGTTATATATATATATATACTAGGATGCAGACGGTGCTTAGTAGCACCCGACACCCGTCATCCACAGACCATGGATGGCTTGTTTGTTAAATTGTTTGGTTGAGTAGTTGGTTAGTTTGTTGGGTTTGAATTGAATTGTTTGGTGAAATGGAATGGATTGATTGATGTGTGAATGGCGTGGGCCTTCACTAGACCGGGGATAAGGCTAGGCCTCGTCCCGTTTCTAGTATCGTGCCGTTATGCCGCCGAAATTTTCTAAAATATGTAAGAAAAATAAAAATATCATTTTTATTGTGTAAATGAACTGAATAGAAATTCAAGTGTTGAAATAAATTTTTTTGACGTTAAAAATATAATTTTTAACGTGAAAGTGAATAAATAAATATTTATAAACAAATCGGCCGATTTGTTTATTTACACTGATTTGACTGATATTGATTGGGTTGATAAATTTTACACATCGCCCAACTGCACAAACAAAAATGTGTGTTTGTTGATTTGAAACCCCACACGGGTGTTGGGATGATATTTGGTGTACACTAATCCCAATTATTTAATTATTGTCGATCGATTGGTCGACAGACTGTGTAAGCGTCGATTATTTATATTTGATGCTTATGCAGTTGTGTAGTGCACTTTGGTTGATGGTTGATTATTTTTCAATGCTATTATATACATGTGTTGTATGGAATCCATATAATTAACGTTATATGGTGATTGATTGGGCCTCATTCCAATCGGGAAAATAATGAATATTATAAAAGAAAATTCATGTGTTGAATATAAAAATAGTCATGTGTTGACGAGGTTCATGTGTTGAGTGAAATATTTTAAATAATAAAAATTACATCTTTATCATATTTACGATTAGAATCTACTTTACGGTGGAGTCTAATTAAAATCAAACGATAGATACCGTAGTTTTATAAAATATTTTACATAACAAAAATAGTGATGTGTTGACAGTACTCATGTGTTGAGATTAGTCGTGGGTTGAAAAAAAATATAGATTCATGTGTTGAATGGGATGAATATTCATTTGTTGAATAAAATAAAGAAGTTGTGAAAAATATAAAGCTGTGTTGATTAGTTTTGCGCCATTTTGACGTGAACGATATTTATATCGATTTTATTCGTTGTATAATGAATATTGAAAAGTGATTTCGAAATTAAATATTTTGAAATTGAAATTCGAAATGAATTGAATTGAAAACGATTTCGAAATGAATTGAATTGAAATTCGAAATGAATTGAATTGAAAACGATTTCGAAATGAATTGAATTGAAAACGATTTCGAGATGAATTGAATTGAAAACGATTTCGAAATGAATTGAATTGAAAACGATTTCGAAATGAATTGAATTGAAAACGATTTCGAAATGAATTGAATTGAAAACGATTTCGAAATGAATTGAATTGAAAACGATTTCGAAATGAATTGAATTGAAAACGATTTCGAAATGAATTGAACTGAAAACGAATTCAAATTGAATTGAAAGTGAATTGAAATGAATTCAAATTGAATTAAAATTTGAATTGAATAGAAATGAATTTTAAAACGAATTTATAAAGAAGAATTCAATTTTGATTTGAATTGAAAAGAAAGTTGAATTGTTTTAGAAACGAATTTAAAACGATTTATAAAATTCGTTTTAAAAAGAAATCGACGAAATATATATATATATATATATATATATATATATATATATTATATAATGGCCTGAATAGAACGCGCCGCGCCGCGGCAGTTCGTGAATTTCGACCATTTATTTCAAACGGACATTGCGGGAGATCCGACCGTCGGATTCTCCTAAAACCGGAACCGTTGGGTTCGTATCGAAAAGAGCTTTCCAATGAATATTAGAAATTTGAAATCTAACGGTTGGATTTGGAATTATGTCCAAATCAATTTCAGAAAAGGTCGCTGTAAGTGCAGTTCGATGGCCGTTGATGGAAATCGACTGTACGGGCCTTGATAAAATTATTAAAAATATCTATAATTTGTGTAAAATTATAATATGTGAATTGGAAAGAAATGGGCTGGAAAATTCCACATTTGAATAGGTAAAAATAGATTTCTATCGAAATGAACTAGTTTTGAACTAGAATTAAAATCAATTTATTTTTGAAATAAATAAATTGAATTTGAAAGTGATTTTGAAAATAATCAATATTTCCAATACGTGAATTGGACTGGAGTTGAATCGAAATTATCTTCGGAATATTTCGATGTTGGATTTCGTGACCATACAGATATTGTTATGGGGATTTGAAAGATATATTTTATATCGTTATTTCCAATACGATATTTGTTGGTTTCTGAATTTGATATTGAATATAAGCCGGTATATTTTCTATTCAGAGCCTTGCATTTAATATCAAATGTGATTTGGGTTTATCGTGAATCGTGTTTTAGATAACATTGGTTCTTTAACCCAGTTAAAGGCAAGATATCGATTTCTGAAAAGATTAAAACTAAGTGGAGTTTTAATGAATCTTTAATTAGATTAAAATGTGAATTGATAATTTAAATTATCAAATCTGAAAAGTGATCGAGAGTGGAGTATCACCAGTTTTGCTCCAAAGCGATAGTTAAATCTTTAATTAGATTTGAACGTGCAATGGTAATTAATTTTACCGATAACACCGTGGTGTTAGGAATGGAGTATCACCTGTTTTGCTCCATGGGATATATAGGTTGGGATTGGGAAATAAAATAAATAATTACTTCGGTGTGGTTCGTTAATCCCGACTAGTTAGAAATGATATCCAAAGGAGGATTGAAGAATAAATTTAGAAGAATTTATCTTTGATAAAATTAATGGGAACCTTTCCCTAAGAATGTGATTTTGTGAATAAAAGAATATTCTGAATTGGAATGAGGCGTTTGTTGTGTTTGTGTAACATTCGTTTATTATATACGTGGGTTATTCAGAAAGGCCGGGTTTATAACCATTCTGAATAACCGATTCGACGAGATGTCGAAGATGAAGACGGTGGTTGAAGACCGGAAGTCTTCACATCGTTTGGGTGATTACTGATGATCTTGATTGGGCTGTACACCCTAGATGAGGGAATCAGTTGGTGATCGTCCAGACGTACTTGGAGATGGATGGATATGCGAGGAAAGTGTCTCCGGTTTCATTCAGACCCAGAACGAACTTGTAAATGGATTGTGTGTCTGACATTGGATTTTATTCTGTGTTAATTGATCTCTATTAAATATACATCTGTTTGGCGGCGGAGAATTTATTCTCTTGCTTAACGCCCTTCTCTGAGACGTACGAGCTCAGAGGTTGTATATCGATGGACATCAGTTGCATGGAGTGAATTGCCAGTGTGGCATGCGTAAGTGGCAATTGATCAGGGCTTCTGTTGAAAAGCAAAGTCTTGTGGTTGATGATCAAAGCACGGCCTGTGTGGCATAGCTTTGTGTATAACGTGAATTCGCGAGCCTCACACCTCGGTATGAGTCAAAAACGGGATACGGACCCAAGGAGTGCACGACGTTTCTTTCTAGCTAGGGTGGTGTCAGTGACCTACCAGCCCTGACATTTATATACTTTTCACCTGTGTGGTTGTTGGATATGAGGCGCCTCGGATATAGGTCTGTAAGGACCGGGAAACGTGTGTTCAAGAATAATTAATCCTCAAAAGTAAGAGAGGACCGGCCTTGGAGGTTCCAAAGGATCAGAGTGGGGTCCTGAGGCATTGCTAGAGTGTCTCGAACGCGGAGAGGAGCTTGCCCCTTGCCTCGGCTCATGACGGAATCCAATTTCCAATACGTGATATTGCGGTTTTAATTGTAGAACTAGTATGGCGACATGATAGATGGTACCCATGCCGCCTATGATTGATATTTATGATTTGAAATTGTTTTGACACTATACACCTATAATAGTATCAAATAATGTGTTTTAAACGTATCAAGCATGCATTGGCTGTTATAAGGGAAAACCCTATCCTCCAGCTTGCGTTGCATTGTGTGATGGGACCTGGGTCTTATAACAGCTTCATTTTTCTTTATTTAGCATTGCGCTGTTTGTTCTATGCACTGGTATTCTTGGGAGGAAACCCGTTCCGTGTTATACGGCGTGGTCCCTTGATTTACCTAACTTTAAAACCAATATTAATAACTGTTTTAGTTCTCACACCAGTCACATGACTGACCTGGAGTTTATTGTTTTAACCTAAACTCTGGGTGCCCCTATTCCATACGGGCAGCTAGTAGTTTTGGTTTTGCAGATTTATATTCACAGGGTCCTGATTAACAGCTGGAACGATGCTCGGAAAGCTCTGTATCCGTGTATCACTTTCAGTTGTATTTTATATTATTTTCCGCTGCTATGTAATTTATTGTAATCTCTGATATTTATCGAATGTAATTTATTCATTTATACTCTGTATATTCTTGTATCTGATGGAATTGTTGTAATAACAATGAAATGTTCTTCCGTCTGCGTCCTTTTGTGTGTTGTTCTCAAAGTATTCGTGCTTTCCTTCACGGGGAAGTTACGGGTTCTTTCAAATCCTAAGTAACTAATATATATTTCATAATAGCCACAGTAATATTTTAATGCAACCAAACAACCATCAAACAAATATTTTAACGAATAAAATGATTCGAAATAAAATTTGAATGAAATTTACTCACCAGGATTTTTAATTGTAATCTAGTCTAATTTTATATTAAATCGAACAATGTTCGACTTAATTTAAAATTCACAGCAAATTCTGAAATTTCCCAAATCAACTCCAGGTTGTAGCCTGCGTCCTTACGAGCTCGATGAAATTAACGACACTCAAATATGAATTCAATTGAGTTTGAAATTTATTTTATAAATGGTCGGATGGTTCGAATATAATTAAAACTTTAATTATTAATACTAAGAAATTTTCCTATATAATTACCTTTTTATATACTTTAATCCACTATTTCCATCAGCTAAAAGTTTGAGTTCACTTCCTTTATTCTACCGTGTGATGCCAAATTTCCGCCAAACGAGATTTCGCCCAACCCTTGTACTTTTGAGGACGTTGAACTCCTCATCCAATGGGCTTCTTCCTTATAAAAACAATGCTCCAGGCAAGTTTAAATTAGATGAATTAACTTTGCCTTAACAATTTATATTACCATTCCTAACTGCTAACAATAAAAATCGAACCTCAGCTTTCAACCACCCTCTATACACATGAAATAATTCTGCTCCCCCTTCTCCCTTTCTCCTCTCTCCAGTTCGATCTCTAACACCACCCTATACGCGCACAAAACCATATTCAATTTGAACCCATCGCCGCACCCCTTCCCTTGTAGCAACGCGACTTCCCTGACCCTTCTATCTTCCAAAACAATAGTCCGTCGCTCCTTTTTAAAACCTCATCTCTGCCATCGCGACTTCAACTCCCCAGACCTCACCGTAGTCGATGATTTAAACACGTACTCTGCAGTCGATGAACCTGTCCCTAGCGAACGGAACCCTACATCTGAATCACCAGCGGTCCTCAGCCCTAACCCCGACCGCAAGTATCGTTGTCTACCTTGGGCTTTCAAATCACGGTTCCCCCTTTTGCGAAATCCCAGAAAAAATCTACGATGATGTCAAACTCCAGGATTTAGTTGTGATTCAGATCGCAATTTTGAGTTTTTCTGATGTTCAATGAGGAAACCATTTATTTACTAGAGCTTTGGATTGGTAAATGAATCTTAATGGAGCGGGTGTTTTAACTATAGGCTTTCGATTTTACTGTCTGTGAAGAATGAAATAGCAAAGAGGAGGTGAACGCGATTTATAGATGGTAAATACTTAGGGACTAAGGAACTACTTCAGTGTATGGCACATCTAAATTAAATGTGATTTGAGTTTTAGGAGATTTGGTTTCTTTTTAAATAGATACTGATTTGATTTCGATTAAATTCGATTTGATATAAAGCGATTTTTTTATTCTTTTTAAATAGATATCGATTTGATTTCGATCTTATCCATTATAAATATCTCGGGGTTCACAATTAAAATTTGTGAACCGCTATTTTAGTGTACCGATCGTCATTCCAATGTAATTACACTATTCTGGACTCAACAGAATAGACTATAAAATTCAATTCGAATGTATATATGAAATAACCATATTAAATTGATATAATTTAAATTCAAAACAAATAAATTCTTCGAACATAAATTATTATTACCATCGTCTATATTTCAATAGAATATATATTGATCATCTGAATTTTTATGATTCAGTTTTAACTTCGATTTCAATTATATTTCGTATTATGATAATTTAATATATTCAATATTAAATAGAAATCAATTTTTAAATCGATAACTTAATATGAAAATTCATTTATATTATCAACCCAATATTTAAAACCAATATTAAATATTTAAAATTAGTAGACCAAAAATCCGAGTTATTACAGAACACGACACATCAGAACACAAACATGAGAACATTTCATTGATATTACAATATTTTACATCAGAGTACAAGAATATCAAAGTGCGAATAAATAATATTACATAGCAGAAAAATAATACATGAATATAATGTGCAGCAGAAAACATCAAATACCACAGCTGAAAGGAATACACGGATACAAAGCATTCCATATATAGCTCTAGCCGTAATCTAGGATCCTGTGTAAAGAAATATCTGCGAAAACCAAAACTAAAAGCTCCCCATGTGGAAAATATGGGCACCTAGAGTTTAGGTGGAAACAATAAACTCCGAGTCAGTCATGGGACTAGTGTGAGAACTTAAAACAGTTATCAAAACTTACTTTAAAAGTTGAAAAATCATGGGACCTCGCTGTATGACACGGAACGGGTTTACTCCACATGAATACTGGTTTAAATACATAAAACAACGCAATGCTTTTTGAAAAATGAAGCTATTATAAGACTCGGGTCCCATCTCACAGTGCAACGCAAACCAGAGGATAGAGTTTTACCTTATAATTGCCAAACATGCTTGATACGCTTTAAAACAAATATTTTTGATATAACTATAAGTGCATAGTATATAAAACAACTTCGAATATAAATGTATCAATCATAGACGACATAGTACCCCATCCTACTATGTCGCCATTTAGGTTTACAACTAAAACCAAATAGTCGCGTATCGGAAATTGGATTCCATCTACGAGTCGAGGTAAGGGATCTTCCACACCGGTTACGAGACACTCTAGCACATGCCTCAGGACTCAGACTCTGGTGAACCCTTGGATCTTCTGGGCCGGTCCACACCTAACATTTGAGGATTAGTTATTCCTGAACAATATGTTTCCCTGTCCTATCAGACCTATCACTCGAGGCTTTTAGTCGGCTCTATATTTTAGGTGCCTCGCAATCCATCATCCACATAAGTAAAAATGTCTGGGCTCCATACCATGACACCACTTCTAGCTAAAAAGAAATGAATGCACTCCCTGCACCCACTATCCCATTTTAGACTCATACCAGGGTGTGAGGCTCGCAAATCAACGCTATACACAAAAGATATGCTAATTAAATTCGTGCTTTGATCATCATCCACATGACTCTGTTTTCAACAAAATCCTTGATCCGAACATCTCAGCATGCCACATTGTCAATCCATACCATACCATCGATTTCCACAAATATATAACCTCTAAGTTCGTACGTCTCAAAGAAGCGTGTTAAACAAGAGAATAAATTCTCCACCACAGACAGATATATATTTAGCAGTTTTCAATGAATATAGCACATAATACAATGTCAGACATACAATCCATTTACAAGTCCATTCTGGGTTTGAACGAAACCAGAGCCATCTTATTCCTCTTCCCATATGCCCAATGCAGGTAAGAGGTCCTTGCAAATCCGGTCAATCTCCAAGTACGTCTGGACGATCACCACTTATTACCTCGTCTTGGGTATACAACCCAATTGGGACATCAGTAATCAACTAAACGATGTGAAGCTCTCCGGTCTTCAACCATCGTCTTCAAATCTTTGACTTTTAGTCGTTGTATCAGTTATTCAGAATGGGTTAAACCCGGTCTTTCCAGATAATTCGCGTATCTTATAATCAAATGCTATAAAAACACATCATACGCCTCATTCCAATCCAGAATATTCTTTTATTCAAATATTCGTTACATTGGGAATCACTCCCATAAATCTTATCAAAGATTTAATTCATTAAAACTTCTTGTTTAAATCTTTCTTTGAGAACCATTGCAACAAATTTTGTATTATCTTTTAACAATCTTAAACCAAATTAAGGTTTATCAAACTAGTTAGGATTTATGAGCCTTACCAAAGTAATCATTCATTTTTATTATCCCAATCCCAACCTATTCATCCCATGGAGCAAAATTGGTAGTACTCCATATCTAACACCCTCTGTGTTATCCGTAAAATTAATTACCATTTCACATTTCAAATCTATTTAAGATTTAACAATAGCATGGAGTAAAACTAGTGGTACTCCATTCCCGAACATTCCTTGAATTTGGTAAATTTAATTACCTTATTCACAATTTAATCTAATTAAAGATTCAAACTCCAACTTGGTTTTAATTTCAAAAATCATTACTTAATGATTATTTAACATTAGGAAATCTGTCTTGCCTTTAACCGGGTTAAAGAACCAATGTTATTTAAAAAAAAGTTCATGATAAACCCAAAATCATCTTCCATTGAAATGTAACTTTCATAGAAATTCGATCAATCGTAATCGATATAAATTTCTGTATCGAACTAATACTATAAGCGAAATAACGGCAAGGCCTTTTAAATTACATAAATAGTAACGGTTTTCCTTCACGAAAGCTCATCTCGATTGTCACTAAATTGAATTCCACTCAATTTTAATTTAATGTATTAAATTTGAAAACTTTACTCGGGAAAATTTCTTTAAATCTTAGTTAAAAGATTTATAAATTCCATATCATATCTTCATTGTTAATTGGGTTTTAAGAACAGATGTTGTTTAGAACATTGTTCACAATAAACCCAAAATCAACTTCCATTTAATTCCAATTATATGTATTAATTGGAAAACTTCATTAATCTTAATTAAAAGATTTATTCTTTTCTTAATCAGGTTTAAGAACAGTGTTATTGAAGACACCATTCACGACAAACCCAAAATCCAATTTGATATCAAATACAAGGCTCTGAATAGAAATTATATCGACTTATATTCAATATCAAATTCTGAAACCAACGGATATCGTATTGGGAATAAAGATATCTATATCTTCCAAATTCCTTGATAAATTTTGTATAATCACGGAATCCAATATTGAAATATTTCGAATATTATTTTCATCAAAATCCTTTCCAATTCATACGTTGGAAAAATTCTGGTTATATTAAAACCATATCAATTCTTTATTCTAGTTGTTACCATTTCATTCAGATAAAAATATCTTTATCTTTTCAAACTTGGAGTATTTCATCCAAAATTATTTCAACATTTTCGTGCCCATCCAAAATTGGACATCAAAATCATATTTTGATTCTTCACTGAATATTATTTTACAATATTCATTAAAATATTCATTATTTCTGAATTGGAATCAGATTCAGTCAATTACCATATAATTTTATTTATATGGATTCCATACATCGCATGTATTCATAAATAGTGATAAACAACTATTAAACATTCAATTCACATCCAGAGTGCAATTTGCAACTGTATAAGCATTAAATAATTAAATTATGCTTATAACAACCTGTCAATCACTTGTAATTAAATCCAAGGGAGATTTGTAAAATAATCGTTCCAACATCCATGTGGGGTTTACATCACAATCCATGCAAACTTATCTAATATTTGAGAGACGGGTGGGTAAATTGTCATCCTAAATTAATTTAAAATATAAACGTTTTATTTTCATAATTTAATAATGATAACATTTAAAACTGTAAAATCCATCAGTCACCAAAAAAATATTGAAATCACAGGAAATTAATATATATCCAGTTATAAAAATAAATAACCGTACAAAAGATTTGAGTCTGAGGGTTCTTACCATTGGTTCCCACTTAGTCAGTCTTTAATTGACTATTTTATAAAATGATTTAGTAAAAATCGAGCTGTTGAAATCTGTGAATTAGAAAAACTGAAAAGTCTCAAACAAAGGCAAAATGGGCCAAAACCCGGCGGTAAAAGAGCCTGAAACCACCTATACAATAGACCATGATCTCCATTGGTCTACTGCCAAAAAACAGCAGGACCATTCGACTGGTCAACTTTCCAGCAGACACCAATTTTTTTTTTCTCGGGTAGCAGGTACTTGTCGACTGGTCTGCTTTTCACCAGTCGACTAGTGGCTTTCGAATGGTGTATTTTGAATATATATTTTTTAAGACAAGCCTTATATGAATCGTTTTCGGCGAGCTACGGAGGCTATGGACTTGAACAAAATGATAATAATGCCTCATAAGCTCGTCGTAACAACTCAAGAACACAAATAAACATGCATAAACTTATATACATAAGATTGCAATGATTTTGATTATAAGCTCAAAAGTGGTTCAAGCGACTTGTTAAGACTTAGGACTTTGCCGTGGCGACAACGGAGCTTCACAAGATCACCAATTCAACTAGTAGCATATGAATTAGATTGTTCGGACAATTCTATTCATAATTTTCAATTTTATGAAATTAAAATTAATGAACCAGAAAGTGTATACTTATCTAACCAATTCATAGGCATAAACACAATCAAAGTTAACCTAAATTACACTTTATAAGCGTCTAGGCTTGTGACATAGAAGTGGGTTCTTATGAACTCACAAAGAACTCACCTTTGATGGTTAGAAGCAATGAATCAATCTAATAACGAGCTAGAACGATCTCTCTTCGATAAAAACACTAGAATCAACAACCTATAATCATATGAACATATTTCCTAAGAATTAGGTCATAGGAATTATGATAAATTGAAGTGGAATTGAAATGGATAAGATAGAGATGGACTTACCTAATCTTCTCCTTTGATTTGCACTTGATTTTTACAAGAATTGGAGCCCCAAGATTAAGCTTGGGCTTAGGGGATTTTAATTTCACATTCCCTCCCCCATTTTCTATTTTTGCTAAGTGTTTGGATGGAATGAAGAGGAGAGGGCTGATTTGGGGGTTATAAGAGTGGGCTAGATTTAGCCATCCAAGCCTAACCAAGGTGCTAAAACTCCAAAGCTTGGAATATATGAAAGTTTATACTTTTCGAACACATAAACAACATTTTGAACTCAATGAAAGTGGTTTTGAGTCCAAATTCGTCCATATGTAAAAAGTGATATTTTGGTCATACTCATAAAGAAAAAGACCAAATTTCACCCAACTTTAAAGGTATCGATGTTTATTGTTTTTGAACTCGCAAATGACATTTTAAACTCAATGGAAGTGGTTTCGAGTCCAAATTCATCTGCATGCAAAATGGCTATTTTAAGGGCTGTATATATAATATATATATATACACACACACACACACACATATATAAACTCCATAGCGGCCATTCTAAACTTTGTTTTGTACATAACTTACAATTTATAAAGTGAACTTAATGTCTTACATTCGTTAGAAAATTACAATTCTAAATATTCCATCGTTTCTTGTTTTATCATATTCTGATTTATATTGAATTATATACATTCATTCAAAGTTTAAAATCTAATTTTTCAAACTACCGCGCCATTTCAAGCTCGTTTTAATTAAACTTTAAATTTATACGTTCTAACTTCGATTAAAATAAATTTTAAGTCATTTATTCTCAAAATAATTCATCTAAAATATTAATTTTCTATGAAAATCAATTAAAAATAAATTTTAATTTCGTTTCAAAAATACGGGTTGTTACAGGTTACACCCTACGGGGTGCGACCCCGTATGTCTTTCTTTGCTCCTTGCATGATTGATTTTGAAATTTAAGATTTGGATGTTGAGTTATTGATGTAGTTTTTATTGAGTTTCTGAATCTTTAAATATTATGTCTCAGATTGGTACTGATCATCTACTTAGCCAAAATCCTAAGTCTGTTTTTATGCCCCGGATTCATACCGATCCCGTACATAGCCAAAATTTGAGCTCTGGTTCATTTAATTCCAAAGTGATGTTCAGGTGAATCCAGGAGGTTGCAGCTTCATATAATCAACAATTCTCGATTGTTGAGCTATCCAAATCTAAAGCGTAACGGCCTTGTAACAAGGTGGGTTAACAATGAGTTAATAAATATTATTTAATTGAATTTGTTTAATTATGTTTATTTTAAATTATGAAATTAGTTTAAATATATGGACTTATAGTATAAAGAATTGAAATGGAATTTGTAAAAGATAAAAAAAAGTTGTGTAGAATTGACTTTAAAAGAATTTTATGATATAGTGTATGACAAATTCTTGATATAAAGGAATCATAACTGATTTACAACTTAAATTTGTTATTATTGTTTATATACATAATTTATGTTTTGTGATTTTTACATCTTTGCAGTTGAATGGAAAATTAGAAATTTTCTTAAAGTGTATATATACACACACATACATATTAAAATTAATACATATTTAAGACTTGTTATAAAAATGGACTTAATATTCACTAAGATTATTTAAATAATTTGAATTTAGGATTTCTTGAGTAGTTAAAAATACAGATGTAAATATAAACATCCTGAAAGAATTGAGGGGTTCAATAAATAATTGTATACATGTTTAAAAGTAGGTATTTAAAGCTAATTTTTTTGTTGATGTATGATAAATTTATTGAGATAAATGAGCAATATGTTAATTTTTATTTTATTTTTTACATATATTATTTAAATTGTGTGATTATTTAACTTTATATTTAAATGAAAAACTAGTTTTATTGCTTTAGTTAATTTGAATATGGCATGTGTTTTAAAGTGTCTTATTTCACATTAATTAGATAAATTAACAACTATTTATTGATTGAATTTATTTGTTAAATCCAAGATTTCATAACTAATTTAAGTATATTTCCTTTAATTATAGTATTAAGAGATATTATAGAGTTTTTTGTAAGCAACTAGATTAAATTTGAAATACAGCGCTTAACATTAATATTACAATGCACTATTAATATAAATGAATTAAACTTTAGACTTATGATTATTATTTTTGTATATAATTTATGTTATGTAATTGACGTATTTATACATTTGAATGGATTTTTTCTCATTTTCATTAATATACACTACAACAAAATAGATGTATTACAACAGGAAATGCCCGTTGTAATAGGTGTTTTACAGCGGCCAGCCCGCCCGCTGTTTTAGGCCATGTTGTAATATGTCTTCTTTTACAGAGGGCAATGAACGTGGTAACAGGCAATTGTAATAGACATTTTACGACGGTCTTATGTTGTTGTTGTTGTTGTATGTTCCTTCAATAGAATAACATCCCATTGTAGTATTTTTGCAACAGGTATTGACCGTTGTAATATCTTCTATAACAACGGTCTTTAAACGTTGTAGAAGATTTTATCACAAGTCGCTCTGTCTGCTGTAATAAATTATTTTGCAACTGTTTCTTCCCATTGTTAAAACGATGCAAAATTAAAAAAAAAAGCAATTTTATGCAACATATACATACAAATTGTACTCGCAACTGTTAAAAAACCAATACAAATTATACATTCACGTCATTTATAAAGTCACACATTTAATTCTTTTTATACATATTCTCACATATTTACAAGAAATAACAAAACCTCTTCTTACGCTTTATAACAAAAAGCTCGAAAGCAACAGCTTCTTCCTCTTTGGTCTTTCGCAGTAGCCTCCTCTTCATGCGCTTTATAACAAAGTAAACCAGACCTGAATATAAATTTTGTTATGATCTATCCAAAAACTCGAAAGCAACGGCTTCTTCCTCTTTGAACTTCTGATAACATTTTCAAATTTAGAGATTAAAAAAATCCTGATGTGGTGTAACAACCCGGATTTTCAGAACCAATTTAAATTTTTTATTTTAGCTATTTTAATTGATTTTGAATATTTAAAATGATTTATTTTAAATAATAATGACTAAAAATGTATTTTAATCGAAGTTAGAACGAATAAATTTATTTTCATTATAAAACGAGCCTGAACTGGCGCGGTAGTTTGAAAATTCGATTTTAAATTTCAAATAAATGTACAGGATTCAAAATAAATCGGATTTCAGTAAAACTAGAAATATTTGAATCTATTTAATTATATCTTTCTAATGAATGTGAAAAATCTAGATTTCATAATATAAATTAAAAGTTATGTCCAATTTAAAATTTGAAATAGTCGCTATAGGATTTATAAATATTTTAATATAATATACAGCCCTTAAAAATAGCCATTTTGCAAACGACCTCTGATTTTTACGAAATCACTTTTTTTGGATCTGGAATGCCAAATTATTGCTAGATTCTAATTTTCATAATTTTTTGAATTAATATGTGAGTGTGGTGAATCTAAACGCGTTTGGTCATTTTAGTTTGAATTTCATCGACTGGAAAATGTCCATTTTTCAAACGGTCTCCAAATTCGACGAAATTAATTTTGTTAGAGCCGTATCATTAAAACATAGCTAGATTTATTTTTCTGGAATTTTTGGAGTCAGTATGTGGCCCCGGTAAAATAAAATGTACGTTTAAATTCAACATATATTGATCTATATTTTAATTTAATGAAAAACTGATCGAAACAGTCGAATTGGCTTACGAGACATGTAACACCCCGCAAATTCTATAACTGTGAATTTAACAAATTAAAGTATAATTAATTTGAAATCAAAGAACTAAGGGAAACGGGATACGCCATTGCGTTCGTCTCGGAAAAATACGCGAAATAGAGTCCGAGTTTTCGAAAAACGGAGTCCGTACGAAGAAGATATGGCCTTCGGAAGTTTTGAAATTAAATTTAAAATTCAAACAGAATAAAATAATTAAAAATCGGGCCCAATGGGTCAGGGCGGATAAACACCCGCCTAGGCCACCCAGGTCGACTGGGCTGTCGACCTGGGCTACCCATGTCGACAGGGCTGTCGACAGCCCTGTCGACAGGGGTGTCGACCTGGTCGAGCCCAGCCAACCTGGCTGGCCAGGTCTGTGTTTGGCCGATTTTCTGTGGTCTGCTTTGTCACTAGGGCTAGGTGGCAAGTTTTAATTGGTCTCTCTATCGAATGAATGGCTACGATCAATCCAAGCAACATCAATGGTCCTAATCAGTTCCTAACCTCTATATAAACAACCCTAGACTAAACCCTAATCTATTCATTCAAAAATAAGAACATAGCCGCCATGTTGCTGAGGAATGACTAGGAGTAGCCACCACGTTTGAGAGAGGATTAGGAGGAAGATTCTAAAGCTTAAAGCAACCTAAACAAATCAATTCAACAAAGGAATTTGCGTCTTCAATCCCTAAATTAGAGAATTCATCACACCATTGTAAGTAGAGTATTACTTTGATATGAATAAACAATTGTGTTGGTTTGTATGCTTGAATTGTGGCAGTAAAGTTATTCATATTTGTGCGTTCTTATCAATTTGAAATATTATATACGTTTGGATATTCTTGAATTATGTTATTCATGTTATAAAGAACTACATGCGGTACTTCTATGCAAGTATACGTTTGGAATATTTCGCAAATTATGTAATCCATGTTGAAGCTACATGTATGTAGTTGATTTAAATTTATGCAAGTTTGGGGTTTTGCTTCTATGCCACCATGATGTATATTTTTGTGCATAAATCATGTTGTAAGTAATTGGAACAAGTTTGGTTATTATCCATATGAAATTATGTTGAGAATTTGGCATTATGTATTAAGCCATGCTTTTGTACTAGAAAACCTATTTGCAAATTTATGAATATGGCTAGGCTATGAATGATATTTGGCATAATTGAAAACCATGATTAGGTCTATCTTGTTTACAAGAATTATATGATGACATATGTGGTACATGGCTAGGTTAGGTTCAAAAGGTCCCTTTTTGTAAGTTTACATGACTAAAGTAAGAATCATGATCTCATGTTAGAAATATTTATGCCATGGTTATGTGAACAAATTCAACTATACTTATGCCATGCTTATGTTTGACATTATGCCATGCTTATGCTAGAAATATTTATGCCATGCTTATATTTGACATTATGCCTAAATAAAAATATAGGTTCATGTGACAATAATGATATCTCAATTACAAGTTCACATGCTTTGATTCATGTCACCTATGTTACCACTATGCAAGTACACCAGTTTCTATTTTGTATTTCCAACGTCGTATTGCAAGTTCATGCGCTCACATTCCCCTCTTTGTGTATGTAATTACGCTTTAAGCCTCCCCTTTTCGCATGGCTAATTTGGGCTTTAAAAGGCTAAGCCCAAAATATATATAAACGGACGTGTTAAACGGGGGAAAACAACGTTGGGTTAAAATTAATTAATGAATGAAAATATAAAATAGAAGGGCCCAAGTTCAAGTATGGGTTGGGCCCATGATTGGTGTAACCTTTACACCATTAACTTAATAATGGGCCGCAAATATTTACATATAAGAAATAAAGAGGAATGACAAAATATGTAAATGTAGAACATACGATGTGTTTAACCCGAGGTTGGATTGAGTTGTGATGTAAACCTGCCCGGAACCGCCCGGCTGTCCAGTAGTCACAACAATACCTATCCAATGTGGGAGGTTAAACATGGAGCCCAATAAGGACCCTAGGTTAGACTGAGTTGTGGCGTAAGACTGCCCGGAACCAACCGGCAACAGGCAGCCACAACAATACCTGTCTAATGTGAGAGGTCAGGGCCTTAATAAGACAATTAAGGCTGAGTCAGGATTGTTAGGATTAAGTGAACTAAAGACTTAATCAAAATGGAACATGCTAAACTAAACGGACTGGTGGGGGTTAGGTTAGAAAACACTTAACCAACTTAGCATGTTGGCTAGAGATAGAAAACCTAGTAACGGGGGACCCTTTTCAGCAGTAACCCCAGAAGGTGTATCAGGATACCCTGAAACTAGGCAGGGTGGGGCACGATTACTGGGCTGATTGTAAGAGGTCAAAGCGACGGCGGTGGTGTAGCAGTGTAGGTTCTAACGGAGTGCGGGCGTGCACACACTCCGGCGCAGAAAAATAAGGCACTGGACACCAGTAGCATACCTGTGCACTCTAAGGTTGTGTCGGGTTGCCACTATGGGACTTGATACACCCCATGGTGGGACCAGCATAGGTAACTACAACATCGGGGGCCGTAAGACACATGTAACTATGCGAGTAGGAGCCGATCATCATAGAATGGATCACATCACCCTGATTATGGGGTGCAAATTGGAAACTAGTTTATATGGGTTCAGAGATTAACATGGGGTACGATAGTATATTCAACCCTAGACAACTTAACCAAGTTTATAGTGCATGCCCACTTCTTGTTTATACTTATCATACCCAGTTCTTTATTCATAGACAAAATAGTACTAGACTTGCTCAGGCTTTATGTCTGACTCTACTTTTCTTTCGTCTTCTTTCTTCCGTTTCCCCCCCCCCCCAGGTCCTCAGGGAGGGAACACAGCAGCTTGACCAACCTTACCATCCAGTTTGAAGAAGAAGAGAAATGTATTGCTTGGACTTTCCTATTTTGAACTATGGCTTTGGACAATCCACTATGGGGCTTTTGCAGTTTATCTATGTTTTATTTATGCTTCTTTAAAATAATGTAATCAAGACAGATTATGAAAATGTTATGTTATGTTTTTGGAAAGGATGTAAGACAATAATGGTGATGTTTTGTAACACGTATTTGACTTTATGAAATAAAAAATTGTTGTTCTTCCGCTGTTTACAAATATGTGTTCTTATATCTGTCTTGTATATCTGTGACTTGTACTTATAAACCTCCACCAAAATTAGGGCATTCCCTTTGAGAGTGACCCTAACGGATGTGGGGTGTTTCACTTGGTATCAGAGCATAGGTTTACCAGATAAGATAAAAAGTTTTGAAAAATTATTTTCAAAAAGGAAATTTAAAGAAGCATTTTTAAAAGAAAAATATTATTTTATTTTAAAAGGGAAAAGTCCACTCCCCAAAGCCATAGGTACTATCTCTTATCCTTCGTTTTGAATCTATCCTTTTTGTTTCAGCATGTCCCAAGATCTTAACTTGCCGGAAGGGGTACCAATACCTGGTTGGTTTAGACGGTTCTTAGAAGCAAGGGCCACTCAGCCAGGTCCTACCATTCCTCCTCCCCCAGCGGAAGGAAATCATCCAGCTGCAGCAGCACCTTTTCCTCCACCTCCTCCTCGGGGAAACACATTCCCTAAGATATGTAAAGATTTTAAAGCTATGGGAGGAAGGGATTTCCATGGAACTGAGTCCTTCGTAGCAGCTAGAAATTGGCTGAAAGAAACGGAGGACCTATTCATCATCTTTGAGGTAGAAGATAGACAAAAAGTACAGTTGGCAGTGTGGCTATTGAAGGGTGAGGCTTCCTACTGGTGGGAAGTCACTAATGCTGAAAGACCAGTGGAGACATGGGAGGACTTTAGGGCAAGGTTTGAGACCAAATTTCTCTCAGATGCGGAAAGAAGTTTGCAGTTGGAAAAATTCTTATTTCTTAAACAAGGGGACAAGACAGTCAGAGAGTATGTGAATCAGTTCGACGAACTGGCTAGGTTTGGGCTTGACCTAGTCAACACCCCGCACAAGAAGGCTCTCCGTTTCGTCAAAGGGTTGAATGAGCCATTACACAGTTTGGCCATGACCCATATACCCATGGGAGCCACGTATGAAAGATTGGTGCAAATGGCATTGCTGAATGAAGAGGATAAGGGCAAGAAGAAAGAGGGTTTGCAGCCTAAGAAGACAGACTTTAAAAAAGGCGGGGAAGGCAACAAAGAGAAGAGGACGTGTAATTTCTGTGGCAAAGTGGGGCACTTAGTAAAGGACTGCCGGAAAAAGAAGGCCAAGGAGAATGGTGGGTGCTTTTCTTGCGGTGAGACGGGCCATAGGGCTAAAGACTGCCCAAAGAAACGAGGACAGGGGCAGAGGGCTGGATCCACCCCAGGGGCACAGGTTCATGTGCTAGAAGCGCCACCTCTGCAACAGCGAGGTATAATACTTCTGTAGAAAGTGTAGTTTATCTTTATGATCACCCCGTTCGCACTTTGTTTGATTCTGGCGCATCACACTCCTTTATCTCGTCTGCTTTAGTAGAATCTCTGCACCTAAAAACTAGTATGGTAGAGGACCCCTTAATTGTTTCAAACCCAATTGGGGGCCTAGCTCATTTGTCTATGATCTGTGTGGGATTGAAAATTTCTATTCTAAGTGTAGAATTTCAATGTAGTGCCTTTGTTTTGGGCTTTTCGGGGTATGGTTTGATTTTGGGTATGGATTGGCTATCCAGTAATGGGGCCATCCTTGATTGTGAGAAAAGGGTTGTTAGGCTCCTAACCCAGCTCGGTAATACTTTGGAAATTTCTTGTAATCCCTCGTATGCGGTTATGCTTAGTTATCTTGAATCGCTAGATGCCTCTGTTGAAAATTTGCAATCAGTTAGAGTGGTCCGGGAATATCCGGATGTCTTTGAAGAGGTGAAGGGCTTGCCTCCGAAGCGGGAAATAGACTTCCGCATATATCTTGTAGATAATGCAAAGCCCGTTGCGTTACCCGTTAGACACATGGCTCCACGAGAAAGGAAAGAGCTCAGTAAACAGATTAAAGAGCTTCTAGAAAAGGGGTTCATTAGGAGGAGCATTTCAGAATAGGGCGCTCCAGTAGTGTTCGCCACTAAGGCTGAAGGTTCATTTCGCTGATGCATGAGTTGTAAAGAATCACCTTAGTAAGTACATTTGGCAACATAGTTGACATTTGTTTATTTTCAAGAGATAATTCATCTATGTGGAATACCTTCTAGTAAGTGAACAAGATCCAAGATTCACTAATGAATTTTGGAGAGCTTGCATAGAACCATGAGTACGCAGTTAGGCTTGAGCCAAGTATACTAGAAGGAGAATAAGTGAAAGAGGAACGAGAAATAGGTTCCAACTCATATTTTGGAAACAATAATTAAGAAGCTACGAAATTGAGAAGTTAAAGACGGACAAAGCATAATGGAGTTAAGCTCAAGAAATGCGACTTAGAAGATTGAAGACTAGATTCGTGCATAATATCTCTTCTTAAGAGTATATCCTTGATTCCTCTCTTCCTGTAGAGCTTACTTGCATAGTATCTTTTCTGTATATCCTCTCGGTCCCATTCTCAATCAAATTTCTGTTGCAAACCTCATAGGGAGTATGACTCATCTGTTAGTAACACATGTTGGGGCTCGAGGGTGTTCATCGGTTTGACTAAAGTTTTTGGGCTTTATAGGATACAGATTGGTTTTAGGAAGGGACTCCCTTGTGACCTAAAAGGAGTCCATCATGCTTAGTTGCCTAGAATCATATATGGTGGTTGGGTTGATTAACTCTTTGGGTGTCAGTCTGATGTTGATTTCGGTCTTCGGGGCTGATGCTTAGAGAGTTCTTTTCCTAATCAGTATATATGTGGCATAGGTTTTCAGTTTTGACATTGCCTAATGGGCATAAAGTTTTTACTTGCTTCTATCATTCGACTATACCTTTAAATAGGAACAATTGGGAAAATGTCCTATAGATTAGAGCTACCCGAGAAGATTGGCCGGAGTCCACAACGTTTTTCACGTTTCACATCTCCGAAAATGTCTACATGAGTCTGCTGAAGTGGTAGAGCCAAATATCCTCGAAGAGACCGAAGTGGAACGCGAAGCAGCCATAAGGAAAGTTCCAACCCGCACCTTGGGAACGGAAGTGAAGAAGCTACGCAACCGCGAAGTCAAGCTCGTCAAAGTTCAGTGGAGCGACGCCGAGGGAGACGCGACTTGGGAAACTGAAGCTAGAATACGTACTGCCTACCCTTTTCTGTTCGAGGGTACATCCTTGATCTTTCTTTTTCCTTAAGTTGCGCTTTTATCTATCTTTTTAGGTATATTTCCTCGACCATATCTTTTAGGTAGAAACCCTTTGGATGGAAACATGTAGTTGAAACATGTTATGGATGATGGTTGCAAGTGGTTGAAAGTGATTGCTAGTGGTTGCTCGTGGTTGCATATACACACACAATCTAGGTTTCAGATCGGCTCAGTCACTTCATATTGCATATGCATATATGTTTGCATTCGTATATGGTTGAACTTTAATGTGTTGTCATATGGATGTTGCATCTGTATTGAATGATTGTGCACTCATGTAGAATCATGAATAGGAAAATTTGCATACATAATGGATTCATGGCACTTACATAATTCGCATTAAGGAGGTCAACTGAATCAGTAGACCGCCTGATTTTGCATTAGATAAGTTCATGTACACACACACTTCGCATATGATCATGAAGCATTAGAAGTCTTTTAAGGACAATGGATGCTCGTGTTTGATGGATGAGTAGATGGATGATTGGATGTTAGGATATACATTCCTCCTAACTTGAAGATTTCGGGGACGAAATCCTTTTAAGTGGGGGAGAATGTAACACCCCGCAAATTCTATAACTGTGAATTTAACAAATTAAAGTATAATTAATTTGAAATCAAAGAACTAAGGGAAACGGGATACGCCATTGCGTTCGTCTCGGAAAAATACGCGAAATAGAGTCCGAGTTTTCGAAAAACGGAGTCCATATGAAGAAGATATGGCCTTCGGAAGTTTTGAAATTAAATTTAAAATTCAAACAGAATAAAATAATTAAAAATCGGGCCCAATGGGTCAGGGCGGATAAACACCCGCCTAGGCCACCCAGGTCGACTGGGCTGTCGACCTGGGCTACCCATGTCGACAGGGCTGTCGACAGCCCTGTCGACAGGGGTGTCGACCTGGTCGAGCCCAGCCAACCTGGCTGGCCAGGTCTGTGTTTGGCCGATTTTCTGTGGTCTGCTTTGTCACTAGGGCTAGGTGGCAAGTTTTAATTGGTCTCTCTATCGAATGAATGGCTACGATCAATCCAAGCAACATCAATGGTCCTAATCAGTTCCTAACCTCTATATAAACAACCCTAGACTAAACCCTAATCTATTCATTCAAAAATAAGAACATAGCCGCCATGTTGCTGAGGAACGACTAGGAGTAGCCACCACGTTTGAGAGAGGATTAGGAGGAAGATTCTAAAGCTTAAAGCAACCTAAACAAATCAATTCAACAAAGGAATTTGCGTCTTCAATCCCTAAATTAGAGAATTCATCACACCATTGTAAGTAGAGTATTACTTTGGTATGAATAAACAATTGTGTTGGTTTGTATGCTTGAATTGTGGCAGTAAAGTTATTCATATTTGTGCATTCTTATCAATTTGAAATATTATATACGTTTGGATATTCTTGAATTATGTTATTCATGTTATAAAGAACTACATGCGGTAGTTCTATGCAAGTATACGTTTGGAATATTTCGCAAATTATGTAATCCATGTTGAAGCTACATGTATGTAGTTGATTTAAATTTATGCAAGTTTGGGGTTTTGCTTCTATGCCACCATGATGTATATTTTTGTGCATAAATCATGTTGTAAGTAATTGGAACAAGTTTGGTTATTATCCATATGAAATTATGTTGAGAATTTGGCATTATGTATTAAGCCATGCTTTTGTACTAGAAAACCTATTTGCAAATTTATGAATATGGCTAGGCTATGAATGATATTTGGCATAATTGAAAACCATGATTAGGTCTATCTTGTTTACAAGAATTATATGATGACATATGTGGTACATGGCTAGGTTAGGTTCAAAAGGTCCCTTTTTGTAAGTTTACATGACTAAAGTAAGAATCATGATCTCATGTTAGAAATATTTATGCCATGGTTATGTGAACAAATTCAACTATACTTATGCCATGCTTATGTTTGACATTATGCCATGCTTATGCTAGAAATATTTATGCCATGCTTATATTTGACATTATGCCTAAATAAAAATATAGGTTCATGTGACAATAATGATATCTCAATTACAAGTTCACATGCTTTGATTCATGTCACCTATGTTACCACTATGCAAGTACACCAGTTTCTATTTTGTATTTCCAACGTCGTATTGCAAGTTCATGCGCTCACATTCCCCTCTTTGTGTATGTAATTACGCTTTAAGCCTCCCCTTTTCGCATGGCTAATTTGGGCTTTAAAAGGCTAAGTCCAAAATATATATAAACGGACGTGTTAAACGGGGGAAAACAACGTTGGGTTAAAATTAATTAATGAATGAAAATATAAAATAGAAGGGCCCAAGTTCAAGTATGGGTTGGGCCCATGATTGGTGTAACCTTTACACCATTAACTTAATAATGGGCCGCAAATATTTACATATAAGAAATAAAGAGGAATGACAAAATATGTAAATGTAGAACATACGATGTGTTTAACCCGAGGTTGGATTGAGTTGTGATGTAAACCTGCCCGGAACCGCCCGGCTGTCCAGTAGTCACAACAATACCTATCCAATGTGGGAGGTTAAACATGGAGCCCAATAAGGACCCTAGGTTAGACTGAGTTGTGGCGTAAGACTGCCCGGAACCAACCGGCAACAGGCAGCCACAACAATACCTGTCTAATGTGAGAGGTCAGGGCCTTAATAAGACAATTAAGGCTGAGTCAGGATTGTTAGGATTAAGTGAACTAAAGACTTAATCAAAATGGAACATGCTAAACTAAACGGACTGGTGGGGGTTAGGTTAGAAAACACTTAACCAACTTAGCATGTTGGCTAGAGATAGAAAACCTAGTAACGGGGGACCCTTTTCAGCAGTAACCCCAGAAGGTGTATCAGGATACCCTGAAACTAGGCAGGGTGGGGCACGATTACTGGGCTGATAGTAAGAGGTCAAAGCGACGGCGGTGGTGTAACAGTGTAGGTTCTAACGGAGTGCGGGCGTGCACACACTCCGGCACAGAAAAATAAGGCACTGGACACCAGTAGCATACCTGTGCACTCTAAGGTTGTGTCGGGTTGCCACTATGGGACTTGATACACCCCATGGTGGGACCAGCATAGGTAACTACAACATCGGGGGCCGTAAGACACATGTAACTATGCAAGTAGGAGCCGATCATCATAGAATGGATCACATCACCCTGATTATGGGGTGCAAATTGGAAACTAGTTTATATGGGTTCAGAGATTAACATGGGGTACGATAGTATATTCAACCCTAGACAACTTAACCAAGTTTATAGTGCATGCCCACTTCTTGTTTATACTTATCATACCCAGTTCTTTATTCATAGACAAAATAGTACTAGACTTGCTCAGGCTTTATATCTGACTCTACTTTTCTTTCGTCTTCTTTCTTCCGTTCCCCCCCCCCAGGTCCTCAGGGAGGGAACACAGCAGCTTGACCAACCTTACCATCCAGCTTGAAGAAGAAGAGAAATGTATTGCTTGGACTTTCCTGTTTTGAACTATGGCTTTGGACAATCCACTATGGGGCTTTTGCAGTTTATCTATGTTTTATTTATGCTTCTTTAAAATAATGTAATCAAGACAAATTATGAAAATGTTATGTTATGTTTTTGGAAAGGATGTAAGACAATCATGGTGATGTTTTGTAACACGTATTTGACTTTATGAAATAAAAAGTTGTTGTTCTTCCGCTGTTTACAAATATGTGTTCTTATATCTGTCTTGTATATCTGTGACTTGTACTTATAAACCTCCACCAAAATTAGGGCATTCCCTTTGAGAGTGACCCTAACGGAGGTGGGGTGTTTCAAGACATATCCCATTGTGTCCGATATGGGGGTAATTAGCTAGGGGCAACAGTCTGTGGGTTCGATTTGGGGTTCGAATGGAAAAGTTGCTTTTTATGGAAATATATATATATATATATATATATATCAATAAACTAACATAACCCTAAATCACTTTTTCCAAAATCAAAAAACAAAACCCGTCGCTTTGAAAACCGCTCCCTCCAGTTGATCGATGCAGCCGACCCTGAGCCGCGCGCGACTGCTTTGACCGCCGCCCCCTTACGATCGAGGCCGCCCCTCTGGCCAACCCCGCCGCCTCTTCCTCTCCCTCCCTTTCTGATTCAGACCGTGACCCCTTTTCAAACCGCCTCCCCAGGCCATGACCGGTCAGCCGCACCCCCTTGCACCACCCCCTCAGCCATGCGCCGCCCCCTCAAACCCCTCAACACCGACCCCGGGCCCCGTCTCCTCTAAAAATCAATATTTGCAATTAACACCCTGAACTGTTTTAGCCCATATCTCCCAAGCTGAGCCCCTATGGCCCAAACTCCACTATACCAAAATTGAAGAGCACGATTTTATCTTCGATTTGGCTATATGGAAGTTATATTTTGGATTGCGAAGTTGTTCAGAAAACGCGTCCAAAGTCTGTTGTCCGGATTATGTCTTTTCGCGAATTTCGACAAAATGAAGCATTTTCGGAAGGAAGACCACTAGGCGAAAGTTGTCCGGAATGGCGCGCTTGAGCTAGGAGAAAAGACGACGTGAAGATTGGAGATCGTTTGCAAAGTCTGGAATCAGAACAGCAAATCAGAGCGTTAGAAAATAACGGCGGAGTGGATCCCAATGTGAGAACTCTTTCCCACTGTATTTATTTTACAGTTAAAAATATTTTAGGTTGCAGATGGCGCTTGGAAGCCCCCAACACTATTAATTGTACAAACCATGTTGTTTGATTTGGATTGTATTGTGGAAATTGGGATGTGATTGTAAAAATGATTGTGGATTGATTGTGATTGATATGTATGGCGCGAGCCTATATTAGGAGAGAGGTAATGCTAGATATTACTCCGGTTTTAATATCGCGCCGTTATAATGCCGAATTTTTCTGAAATAAATATTTATTCATTAAAAATATAATTTTTAATGTCTATATGAACTGAATAAAATATTCATGTGTTGAATAAAATGTTTGAACAATAAAAATATCATTTTTATTAAATGTATGAACTATTAAAAATAGCGAAGTGTTGAAATAAATATTTTATCGTTAAAAATATAATTTTTAACGTATATATGAACGACATAAAATTCTCTTGAAATGAAAATAAATGTTCATTTACAAATCGAATGATTTGTTTATGTACACCCATTTAACTGACATGGATTGGGACGATAAATTTTACACATCGCCCAACTGCACAAATAATATATAGTATTTGTCGGTTGAAACCCCACACGGGTATTGGGATGATATTTGACATACACTAATCCCAATTGTTTAGTTGTATGTCAATCGATTGGTTGAAAGACTATTTTAAGCGTTAATTATTTATATTTAATGGTTATGCAATTGTGTGATGCACTCCGAATGATGGTTGATTGGTTTTGATTGGTGTTGTATACATGTGTTGTATGAAATACATATAAATAAATTATATGGTAATTGATTGGCTCTGATTCCAATTCAAAAGGACGAATATTTTAAAATAACGAATATTTTAAAATAATATTCAGTAAAGGATTAAAATGTGAATTTGATGTCTGATTTTAGATGGACATGAAAATATTGAAATGTGTGAAGCCGTGTTGATTAGATTTGCGCCATTTTAACGCGAACGATATTTATATCGATTTTGTTCATTTTTATAATGAATATAGAAATGGAAATGATTTCATAATCTGATATTTTGAACATATTATAATGATAAGGAATCTTCAATTTTGATTAAAAATTGAAATGAAAGTGCGAATCGTTTTAAAAGGAATTTATAAATGATTTATAAAATACGAGTTAAATGAAAATTGACGAACTATATATATTATATATATTTAATGGCCTGAATAGAACGCGCGGCGGCCGTTCGCGAATTTCGACCATTGACTTCGAATTGACATTACAGAAGATCCAACCGTCAGATTCTCCTAAATCCGGAACCGTTGGGTTCATATTGGAAAGAGCTTTCCAACGAATATAAGAGATTTGAAATCTAATGGTTGGGTTTGGAATTATGTCCAAAACAAATTTGGAAAAGGTCGTTGTAAGTGCAGTTCGGATGACCGTTTATGGAAATCGACTGAATGGGCCTTAATAAAATTATTAAAAATATCAATAATTTGTGTAGAATCAAAATAAAGGATTTGAAAGGAATTAGGATGAAAAATTCCATGTTTGTAAGGATAAAAATATATTTTTATCAAAATGGACTAGTTATTAACTAGAAAAATAATCCAACGTTTTTAAATAAATAAATTGGCTTTGTGAATGGTTTTAATTTAACGAGAATTTTCCATTATTATTGGAATGGATTTGAATAGAAATCATCTTTGGGATATTTCGATATTGGATTCCGTGACTATACGGATATTGTGGAGGAATTTGGAAGATAGATATATATCGTTCTTCCCTATACGATATGTGTTGGTTTCAGAATTTGATATTGAATACAAGCCGATAAATTTCTGTTTAGAGCCTTGTATTTAATACCAAATTGGATTTTGGGTTTATTGTGAATAGCGTCTTAAATAACACTATTCTTAAACCCAGTGAAGAAAAGAATAAATCTCTTTTAATTAAGATTAATGAAGTTTACCAATTAATTAACATTTAATTGGAATTGAAATGAAAGTTGATTGTGGGTTTATCATGAACTGTGTTTAAATAACACTTGTTCTTTAACCCGATTAACAGTGAAAAGTGATTTGGAATATATAAATCTTTTTATTAAGATTTAATGGAAAATTTCCAAAGTAAAGTTTTCCAATTCAATATATTAAATTGGAATTGAATGGAGTTCGATTTAGTAATAATTGAAGTGAGCTTCAATGGAGGAAGTCTGTTAATATATATGGAGTTTTAAAGGCTTTGTCATTATTTCATTCATAT
Source organism: Allium sativum (assembly GCA_030737875.1). Taxonomy (NCBI): domain Eukaryota; kingdom Viridiplantae; phylum Streptophyta; class Magnoliopsida; order Asparagales; family Amaryllidaceae; genus Allium; species Allium sativum. The sequence goes on from CM060926.1 coordinate 352,834,426, forward strand.
TATTAGTCGGATACAAAAATTGGTATCGATTATATATATTGATCTGTTTTCCGTGAAAATTCCATAACTAATGGAATGTGATTTTGGGTTTATCGTGAACTGTGTTTTAAATGACGTTGGTTCTCTAACCCAGTTAAAGACAGGATTACATGTCTATCATTGTATTTCGAAATGTATTGTTGGTCTCTGTTAAATATATATCTGTTTGGTGGCCGAGAATTTATTCTCTTGCTTAACACCCTTCTCTAAGACGTACGAGCTTAGAGGTTATATATCGGCAGAAATCAATGGTACAATATAGATTGTCGATGCGACATGTTTGATTTCCCAAAGTTAAATAATCATTAATAATGATTTTTGGGAAGGTTAAAACTAAGTGGAGCTTTAATGAATCTTTAATTAGATTTAATTATGAATGTGATAGCTTAAATTATCAAATTTTGGAAATGATCGAGAATGGAGTATCACCAGTTTTACTCCAAGCGATAGTTAAATTTTTAACTAGATTTCAACGGGAAATGGTAATTAATCTTACCAATAACACAATGATGTTAGATATTGTAACACCCCGAATTTCGGTAAATGCTAAAATTCACTAATTACAGAATAAATAATCTCAGGTTTGAGAATTGGGGGAAACGGGCTGCGTCATTGCGTTCGTCTCGGAAAAATACGCGAAATAGAGTCCGAGTTTTTTGAGAATCGAAGTCTGTATGGCCCGGTTATGGCCCAATGAAGTTTACAGAAAATTCAAAGTTCAAAACAGATTTAAAATTCAGGTTCAAATTTCGAAATTGGGGCCATTGGGCGCAGGGGGGAAAATTCCCGCCTAGCTACCCAAGTCGACAACCCTGTCGACTGGGCAGTCGACTTGGCTAGGACCAAGTCGACAGCCCTGTCGACTTGGGTGTCGACAGGGGGTGCTCGACCAGTTTGGCCTGGGTGCACCAGGTCTGGTTTTTCTGGCTGGTTTGGGTTGTGTTCTGGAAACTTCCTAAATCTGACGGACCTAATCTAACCTAGGGCTAATCCTATGGTCTAAAACACACCCTAATTCTATAAATACACCCTAATGCAAGCCTAATCCATACTAAAAATAGAATTGATGCCATCATGCCGCCAAAATCAAACTTGGGAGGAGCCTCCACTAGTTTATGAAGAAAGTTGCAAGCTAATCAACCTCTAATCATCATCTTCTTCAAATATTGCAACTAGTTCTACTTCATAAGTTGCTAATCTTGGTTTTGGTGAGTTTCTATAGCCTTAATAATCAATTGTTAAATTGATTATGATAGGATATGATAAGATATGGCTATGTTTGTGGATAAATGTGCTTATGCAAGTTTAGTATAGTGTATGTTGTGTGTTTTGCAAGTTTTATGCTATATGCAAGTTTAATGCTATGTTTTATGATGCTCACTATGCAAAACACTATGTTGAACATTGATGCATATGTAACATGTTATGCAAACTATATGTGAGATTATATGCAAGTTATATGTAACATGTTATGCAAGTTATGTATTTGGTTTTATGCATGCTAAGTATTTGGTTTTGTGCATGCTAAGTATTTGGTTTTATGCATACTAAGTGTTTGGCTTTATGCAAGTTATGATGCAAGTTCATATGCAAGTTATGATGCAAGTTCATATGCAAGTTATGATGCAAGTTCATATGCAAGTTTGCCTCGATGTATGACATAAGTACATGTGCAAGTTCATCCCTTTTAGACCTATGACATGTATGCATGTTGACACCTTTATGATAGGTCTATGACATGAACGTTTAAGCAAGTTACCATCTTTATGACATATGTGATTCATGCAAGTTTGGGTTGGTTATTTATGCAAGTTGGGTTTATGGTCATATATACAAGTTGACACTTTTTAAACCCATGATAATGCTAATGATATGCTAAGTTGAACCCATTGTGTGTATGATGAATCTTCTCTTTTGAAGTATGTCATGTTAACGTATTTACGTGGGGACGATGGGGTAAAAATTTATGAACACATAAAATTGTGTGAAGTGGGTATGATTAAACATACCGTAAAGTGGATGGACATAATTGGGAATTTACCTATTAAGTTAGGTCTACCCATATTATGGAATTGGGAATTTTCCTATGGAGTTAGGTCTACCCATATTCTTAAATATTTGTAATTAATTAGGGATAATTAATACAAATTATGGGGGTGATTAATTAGGTGTAATTAATCTACTAAGACACAAGGTTGGACCCTTTTGTAGCATAAGACTGCCCGGAACCGACCGGCAAATCCAGCGGCTACAAATGATTGGCCCAATGTGAGAGGTCTTAGTCAAAAACTAAATACGTGACAAGTGTAAAGACACGAGGTTAGACTCTGTTATGGTGTAAGGCTGCCCGGAACCAACCGGCATATCCAGCTGCCATAAAAGACAGTCTAATGTGAGAGGTCTTTATAAAGGTTACGATCTTAATTAATTAAGAAACACTTAACCAAATTAGCATGTAGTGAGGCATGAGGGGTTAAGTGGGTGCCTTGGGTGGCATGAGGAAACTAGTGGGTTGCCTTGGGTGGCAATAGAAAATACGATTAGAATACTTAACCAAAGTGGAACATGTAATTAAACATGATTAAAGGGTTAAGTAAGTGCCTTGGGTGGCATGTGGGAATCAAGTGAGTGCCTTGGGTGGCATGCGGAAATCTAGTGGGTGCCTTAAGTGGCAATTGATATATAATTAAATGACAAGCTTAAGTAGTAGCTTGTGGGGGCCTTAAGTGGCAATTGAAATATAATTAAATGACAAGCTTAAGTAGTAGCTTGTGGGGGACTTAAGTGGCAATTGAAATATAATTAAATGACAAGCTTAAGTAGTAGCTTGTGGGGGCCTTAAGTGGCAATTTAAATATAATTAAATGACAAGCTTAAGTAGTAGCTTGTGGGGGCCTTAAGTGGCAATTGAAATATAATTAAAGGACAAGCTTAAGTAGTAGCTTGTGGGGGCCTTAAGTGGCAATTGAAATATAATTAGATGACTTAACCAAACCTTAACATGTAAGGGGGCATGATTATAAAAGGGGTTAAGTGGGATGCACTAGATAAAATGACAAGCTTAAGTAGTAGCTTGTGGGGGCCCATTTCAACCAATATCCCAAACGTATCTTTGTGGGCTTGACCCAAGTCGAGGACGGGACACGCATATTGGGCTTGACTATAAGAGGCCAAAACGGGGTAGCGGTGGCAACGCGAGTCCAACGGGTTTCATATGCGTGTGTGGACCCGGGCTGGTAGGTAAGACGTTGTTGCATCGTGTAGGTATAAGCCGTGCACCATTGATTTTCGGGTTGCCACTTTGGGGAGTGATACACCCCACTGTGGGGCCAGCACGGGTATCTACGGTAGGGAGCCGATCGCTTGGGGAGTAGTGGGTACACCTAGTGGAGATAGGGGCAGACGGCACCTATGTAGTCAGCTAGGGGTACACGAAACTACTATTAAAAATTACTGAGTACACTTAGTGGGATCAACCTTTAAGTAGGAATTACCCTTGGGTGGGTCGAACTGTTGTGGTGCAGTGTAGGAATTACCCTTGGGTGGGTAGATCTGGGGTGGTGCAATCTAGTAATTATCCTTGGGTGGATAAATGCGTCTTTTCGGTTATCTTGTACATCCTGTGTTTAGTTGGCTACTTAGTGTAGTCATTATCCCCAGAGGTACCGTACCTTGTTTATATCATACCCTAATTACTTTAATGATTGTATTGTTAAGGTTATAGGGCTCGCTCAGACTTATGTCTGACCCCGTTGTTTTTTTATCTTTTTCCCAACCCTCAGGTTTTCAGAGTGGGCCTAGCACTTGCAACACCCCGCCTCCGCCAGGGTGTCTCTTGCAAGCACTCTAACTTTGGAGGGGCGTTTGAATCAGGTAAACATGCATAATGATATAACAAGGCAGAACAAGAACATATGTATATATGTAAACAGAGTAAATAACATAGATAAAACAGCGGAAGAATTTTAAACCATTTCAAAAACAAGTCTGCTACATCATAATGTCAATTTCCCAAATAAACAAGTCTAGTACATAAAACAACATCATATGAAACTGAACAGAAAAACATAAGTAGCTATTCCCAAAGCAGAAAAACCATAGCGAGCTCAAGTCCCAAGCATACATGAGCTATCCAAGAAAGCAGGTAAGATCCAGCTAAGCTCCTGTATTCCCTCCCTGAGAACCTGGGGGGGGGGGGAACGGAAGAAAAGAGGCGAAAGAAAACAGGTCAGTCAAAAAGACTGAGTAAGCCCTACTACAATCAATGTAAACTGATAAAGTTAACTGACATGAGCAGCAGGTATGAACATAAGGATAACATCATGATGATTAACTATCAAGGTAGATAAAGGTGTCATCGCATAATCAGGATTAAGGTTTTGCACCACAGGTGTACTAGCAAACTATCATGACTTGGATACGCAAGTATTGATCCCACGGCCCAAGCTTTGGCCCAATAACATGAAGTGACCCTCATACGAGGTCCAATAACATGAAGTGACCCTTCCACGAGGTCCAACCCAACGGTCTAGTCGATCGGATCCCTAAGCCTAACTCGTCACGTGTTGGTGTCAATACGGCCCAAACATGAATGTAGTCGAACTGTGCCGGGTCCACCCGTCGGGTGTATCAAGCCCTAGGGTGTCAACCCCTGGACACCATAATCATGAGTGCACAGTCTCGGTCTACCGGTACCCGTGCTTGTTTTCTCTAGCTACGGACTATGTGCACGACCAGAGTCCGCCCGGAACTACACCGGCGTACCACTCGGCCGTCGCTTTTGGTCGCTTACCTCCAGCCCAGTAATCGTGCCCCCTCCCTAGCCTAGTCCCTAGGGCCTTGATGATACAAACTTGGGATTACTGCGGAGTGGACCCCCATTACTAGGATTTCTCTAGTGGGTTAAGTACAGTTTAACCCCTCTACTAATCATGGATTAACTTGGTTAAGTGTAACGATGAGTTCACGACTTAACCCCGATTAATCTACCGAGCCCAAATTGGTTAAGTATTAAATGGTCCATGACTTAACCCTAATCATGAGGCATTAATTAATTAATGCGCCTTAACCTCTCACATTAGACTTTGTTGTGGTTACTAGTTAAGCCGGGCGGGTCCGGGTAGCTTTACACCACAACTTGGTCTAACCTCGGGTTCAAGGTACAACATGACCAACTTCTCACATTGGGTCCTATTGTTTGTAGCAACTAGTTAAGCCGGTCGGTTCCGGGTAGGTTTATGCTACAAACTCAACCCAACCTCGAGTTGGCCACACTTATCTTTTCTAAGTGTCATGTCCATCATGTTACAAATTTTCAAGCAATTGGGTAGACCTAACTTAATAGGTAAATTCCCAATGGGTAGACCTAACTTAATAGGTAAATTCCCAAGCTCATGTTTTTATGTCTTTTAAGTTTACCGAACCCCAAACGCAATCCCATCGCTTACATATCGCCATAGCGCATAAAGGATAGAAAGAGGGAACTCGGCATAATCATGACATAAAAGTGTTAGAGCCACAAGTTCAACATGGTGGCATATGAAAGGTTCATGTGTTCATACACTTGCATATTACATTTTTAGGCCCAAAAGCATGCATAACATGATAACATGAACCACATGACCATCCCAAACTTGCATAACATACTTGCATAAACAAACTTGCATGACATATGACAACTTGCATATCATACTTGCATAAACAAACTTGCATAACATATGACAACTTGCATATCATACTTGCATAAACAAACTTGCATAACATATGACAACTTGCATATCATACTTGCATAAACTAACTTGCATAACATATGACAACTTGCATATCATACTTGCATAAACAAACTTGCATAACATATGACAACTTGCATATCATACTTGCATAAATAAACTTGCATAACATATGTCAACTTGCATATCATGCATTTAACTTCAAAGTTCAAGTATGAGAGGAATAGGGCTTACAATGCTTATGCGGACTCAAATGAGTATAGCAAATGTAAGAAACCCCTTATGCAACTAATTACAACCCCAAAAATGCAAGCAAACTTGATCAAGACTCCTTCTTTATGATGCCAATAGAGAAACAAGACTTTAATGCAAGCTAAAGAGGATCATACAAGCCTAAATACACTTGTATGCATGGAAATCTCTTAGAAATTTGTTTAGGAATTGTATGAAGAGAGTGGAGGCCATGAGAGGTTTGATTTTGCCATAGTTTAGTTGTAGGATAGATTAATGATGATTTAGGGTAGGTTAGGGTCTTATTTATAGATTAGGCTAGTGATTTAGACCATAGGATTAAACCCTAGTTCTCATCTCAACCCTCCAAATCGAATCTGGCCCCCAAGCTCAACACAAACCCAAACTGGTGCACCAGGCAGAACTGGGCGTCTGAGCCAAGTCGACAGCCAAGTCGACAGGGCTGTCGACCTGGTCAGACCCAGTCGACTACCAAGTCGACAGGGCTGTCGACTTGGGTACTGTGGCGGGAATTTTTCCCGCCTGGCCCAAACTGGCCCAATTCCCAATTTCAGATTTGAATTTAAAATGTGTTTTTACTTAGGAATTTTTCTGAAAACTTCGTTGGGCCTTAATCGGGTCATACGGACTCCGATTTTCGAAAACTCGGACTCTATTTCGCGTATTTTTCCGAGACGAACGCAATGGCATAACCCGTTTCCCTTGATTCAGATTTTACAGTTTAATTCTGCCTCCATTTATGTTATAACATGTTATTCAAAAATACGGGTTGTTACAGCACTAGTGGGCTTTGATCAGACTGCTTTATCTATCTTTTGGAGCTTGGACCATGGATGTAAAGCTCAGTTTATCTTTTCTATTATGGCTATTAAGTTATGTAGTGGGATTATGTACTTTTGTTTTATCAGGATGGATATTATGTACTTGACTCTTGTTTATGGTTTTGGTGTAACCAAACATGTTTTACTTTCCGCTGCAATGAAATGATGTTTTAAATTCTCAAGTATTACTTATATCTGTCTTGTTGTAATTTTTCTGTTCTATATTCACTTAAAATACTCCACCGATGTTATGGCATTCCCTTAGTGAGTGACCGTAGCGGGTGTGGGGTGTTACAGATATGCAGTATCACCAGTTTTGCTTCCTGGGATGAATAGTTTGGGATTGGGATAATAAAAAAAATGATTACTTCAACAAGGTTCGCTAATCCCGACTAGTTTGGAAAACCTTAATTTGGTTTAAATTATGAATAGAATATTTGAATAAAAGAATATTCTGGATTAGAATGACGCGTATGTTGTGTTTTATAGCACCTGATTATAAGATACGTGAATTATTCGAAAAGGCCGGGTTTATACCCATTTTAAATAATTGATTCGACGATAAGTCGACGATGAAGATGGTGGTTGAAGACCGGAGATCTTCACATCATTTGGATGATTACTGATGTCTTGATTGGGCTATACACCCAAGACAAGGTAATAAGTTGTGATAGACATGCTTGGAGATCGACCGGATATGCGAGGACCTCTCTCCTGTATTGGACATATGGGACGAGGAATAAGGTGCCTTCAGTTTCGTTCAGACCCAAAACGAACTAGTAAGTGGATGTGTGTATGACATTGGATTTTATTCTATGTTGATTAATTTCTATTAATATATATCTATTTGGAAGCGGAGAATTTATTCTCTTGCTTAATTCCCTTCTCTGAGACGTATGAGCTCAGAGGTTATATATCGATAGACATCAGTCGCATGGCGTGAATTATCGGTGTGGCATGCTGAGATGCAGATGATCAAGGCTTCTGTTGAAAAGCAGAGTCTTGTGGTTAATGATCAAAGCACAGCTTTAAATAGCATAGCTTTGTGTATACCATTAATTCGCAAACCTCACACCTCGGTATGAGTCAAAAACGGGATAAGGGACCCAAGGAGTGCACGATGTTTCCTTCTAGCTATGGGTGGTGTTATGGTATGGAGCCCAGACATTTATTTATTTTTACCTATATGGATGATGGATTGCGATGCGCCACAGATATATCGGTTACTACGGAGCCAATGGATAGTCCTATAGGACCGGGAAACATGTGTTCAATAATTGCCAATCCACTAAAGTATGTGTGTACCGGCCTTGGGGGATCTATGGGTTGCCCCACGGTGTGTAACCCCGAGGCATTTGCTAGAGTTTCTCGAAGCCGGCGAGGAGTACATCCCTTGCCTCGACTCATGACGGAAATCCAATTTCCAATACGTGACATTTTGGTTTTGATTGTACTGCCTTGTATGGCAATATGATATATGGTACCCATGCCGTCTATGATTGATACATTTATATTTGAAGTTGATTTTGACATTATACACTTATGGTAATATCAAAATGATTTATTTTTAACGTACCAAGCATGTTTGGCTATTATAAGGTAAAAGTCTATCCTTCGTCTTGCGTTGCATTGTGTGATAGGATCTGAGTCTTATAATAACTTCATTTTTCCAAAAAGCATTGCGCTGTTTGTTTTACGCACTGGTTTTCTTGGTAGAAAATTCGTTCTATGTTATACGACGTGGTCCCTTAATTTACTCTATTTTAAAGTAAAGTTTTAATAACTATTTTAGTTCTCACACCAGTCCCATGACTAACCTGGAGTTTACTGTTTTTACCTGAACTCTGGGCGCCTCTATTTTCTGCACGGGAAGATAGTAGTTTTGGTTTTGCAGATTTCTATTTTACAGGATCCTGGCTTATAGATGGAGTTATATTCGGAAAGCTTTGTATCCGTGTATTTCTTTCAGTTGTGTTTTGTATTATTTTTCCGCTGCTATGTAATGTATTTTAATCTTTGATATTTTTCTGATGTATATTATTTGTTCATACTCTGTTATATTCTTGTACTTTGATGTAATTGTTGTAACAACAAGGAAATGTTTTATCGCTTATGTTCTGATTTATCGTGTTCCCAACTCAATCCGGGCTTTCCCATGAGGGGAAGTTTGGGTCATTTCATTTTGGTATCAGAGCTTTGATTCACAAAGCTCAAGAACAATACACGTTAGAACCAAACGAAAGAATTCATTAGAGATTGGATTAGTAATATCCAATAAGAATGACTCGTTAGAGATGGGATCAGTAGTATCCTAGAATGAGTTAGTGTTATTTTTAAAATAAAAATGAAAGAAAATTTTGTTTTGAAAATTTAAACCTTATTATATGTATTTGAGTATTTTATTTTATATTGAATTTGGACAATCGAGCATATGAAGATTTTGCATATACGCCTTGCAAACGTGTATACAAAGTCTCAAACATACTGGGTAGATATAGAATCACACTCTAGTCGCCCAGAGATGATACTGATGATTAAAAGTATCATCATTGTTTATGTTCGAGTGCCGAAGGTGGGATATCTATATATTTCCAATTGACTGGTGCGAGAACCAAAACATAGATAGGCTCTATTATTGTGATTTGGCATCAAAAATATGATTTTTGAGTATATAAAAAAATTATGAATTTGAAAATTTAATCGACTAATTGATTGCTAGTTGTGATGTTTGATTATTTGTTCAACTAATAAAATATTGGAACAATAATTAATTTAACCAATATGTAATTAAAAGGTAAATTTAGCCAAAATGAATATAATATTGAACTGAATTGAAAAGTGATTGGAATCGCATAAATGTACATGTATATACATTGAACAGGTCATAGCATGCACGCTAAGAAGAGGAATAAAATTGTATGCCCGACAAATGGGTACATATTTATTATTTTCTTAGGTTTTGATGAGTTTATGAGCCGATTGGCTAGCTGCTTGGCTTTTTCTTTTTCTTTTGGATAGATGATGGCCCTGTGAGGCAAGTTATGGTTTTAAATGTCTCCCCGTACAAAGGAGGTAATGGCGAAATTTTTCGAAAATTTAGGGTATTAGCCAAATTTTTGAAAAAAAAGTAGAAAATTTATAGAAACTAAAAAGTTTAAGAATGAAAGCCAGAATGGAAGTTGAGTTGGTTAGCTAAACAATTTTCAGCTCCGTTCCTTTTCGAGGACGAAAAGATTTTAAGTGGGGGAGATTGTAACAACCTGGATTTTCAGAACCAACTTAAATTTTTTATTTTAGCTATTTTAATGGATTTTGAATATTTAAAATGATTAATATTAAATAATAATGACTAAAAATTTATTTTAATCGAAGTTAGAATGAATAAATTTATTTTAATTATAAAACGAGCCTGAAATGTCGCGATAGTTTGAAAATTCGATTTTAAATTTCAAATGAATGTATATGATTCAAAATAAATCGGATTTCAGTGAAACTAAAAATATTTGAATCTGTTTAATTATATCTTTCTAATAAATGTGAAAAATCCAGATTTCATAATATAAATTAAAAGTTATATCCAGTTTAAAATTTGAAATAGTCGCTATGGAATTTATATAAATTTCAATATAATATATAGCCCTTAAAAATAGAAATTTTGCAAAAGACCTCCGTTCTCGATGAAACCACTTTTGTTGGATCAGGATTGTCAAATTATTGCTAGATTCCAATTTTCATAATTTTTGGAATTAATATGTGAGCGTGGTGAATTTAAACGCGTTTGGTCATTTCAGTTTGAATTTCATCAACTAGAAAATGGCCATTTTTCAAACAGACTTCAAATTTGACGAAATTAGTTTTGTTAGGACTGAATCATCAAAATATAGCTAGATTTATTTTTCTGGAATTTTTGGAGTTAGTATGTCGCCCCGGTAAAATAAAATATACGTTTAAATTCAAAATATATTGATTTATATTTTAATTTAATGAAAAACCGATCGAAACAGTCGAATTGGCTTATGTTACATATCCCATTATGTCCGGAATGGGGGTAATTAGCTAAGGGCGACAGTCTGTAGGTTCAATTTGGAGTTCGAATGGAAAAGTTGCTTTTTATGAATATATATATGTATATATGTGTATATATATACACACACTAACAAACTAACCTAACTCTAAATCACTTTTTCCAAAATAAGAAAACAAAACCCGTCGCTCTGAAAACATACCTCTCCAGGCGATCGACGTTGCCGCCCCCGGAGCTGCGTGCTGCCTGCTCCGACCGCCGCCTTCTTCCGATCGACGTCGCCTCCCCTCTGGCCAACCCCGTCGCCGCTTCCTCTCCCTCCCTTTCTAATTCAGACTGTGACTCCTTTTCAAACCCCAAACCGCCACCTCAGGCCATGAATTTCCAGCCGCACCCCTGCACCACCACCTCTTCCCTGCGCTGCCCCTCAGACCCCCCACCTCCGACCCCGGACCCCGTCTCCTCTAAAAATCCATTTTTTTACAAAATCCAATATTTGCAATTACACCCTGAACTGTTTTAGCCCATATCTCCCAAGTCGAGCCCCTATGGCCAAAACTCCACTATACCAAAATTGAAGAGCACAATTTTCTCTTTGATTTGGCTATATGGAAGTTATATTTTGGATTGTGGAGTTGATCAGAAAACGCGTCCAAAGTCTTCTGTTCAGATTATGTCTTTTCGCGAATTCCGGCGAAATAGAGCATTTTTGGAAGGAAGGCCACTAGGCGAAAGTTGTCCGGAATAGCGCGCTTAAGCTAGAAATAAAGACGACGTGAAGATTAGAGCTCGTTTGAAAAGTCTGGAATCAGAACAGAAAATCAGAGCGTTAGAAAATAACGGCGGAGTGGATCCCAGTGTGAGAACTCTTTCTCACTCTATTTATTCTACAGTTAAAAATATTTTAGGTTGCAGACGGGGTTTGGAAGCCCCCGACACTATTTATTACACAAACCATGTTGTTTGATTTGGATCGTATTGTGGTAATTGGGATGTTGATTGTAAAATTGATTGTGGATTGATTGTGATTGATATGTATGGCGCGAGCCTGTATCAGGAGAGGGGTAATGCTGGACATTACTTCGGTTTTAATATTGCGCCGTTATAATGCCAATTTTTTCTAAAATAAATATTTATTCATTAAAAATATAATTTTAATGGTAGATGAAATGTATAAAATATTCATGTGTTGAATAAATTATTTGAACAATAAAAATATCATTTTTATTGAATGTATGAACTATTAAAAATAGTGAAGTGTTGAAATAAATATTTTATAACGTATATATGAACGACATAAAATTCCCCTGAAATGAAAATAAATATTCATTTACAAATCGAACGATTTGTTTATGTACACTCATATAACTAACATGGATTGGGATGATAAATTTTACACATCACCCAATTGCACAAATAATATACCATATTTATTGGTTGGAACCCCACACGGGTCTTGGTATGATATTTTACATACACTAATTCCAATTGTTTAGTTTTATGTCAATCGATTGGTTGACAGACTGTTGTAAGCATTAATTGTTTATATTTAATGCTTATACAGTTGTGTGATGCACTCTGGATGATGGTTGATTGGTTTTGATTGGTGTTGTATACATGTGTTGTATGGAATCCATATAACTAAATTATATGGTAATTGATTGGGTCTGATTCCAATTCAAAAGAACGAATATTTTAAAATAATATTCAATAAAGTATTAAAATGTGATTTTGATGTCCAATTTTGGATGGACACGAAAATATTGAAGTGTGTGAAGTCGTGTTGATTAGATTTATGCCATTTTAACGCAAATGATATTTATATCGATTTTATTCATTTTTATAATGAATATCGAAAAGGAAATGATTTCAAAATTTAATATTTTGAAAATATTATCTTTTAAATATTATAGTGATAAGGAATCTTCAATTTAGATTTAAAATTGAAATGAAAGTGGAAATCGTTTTAAAACTGATTTATAAACGATTTATAAATACGTTTTAAATGGAAATCGACGAAATATATATTATATATCTTTAATGGCCTAAATAGAACGCGCCGCTCCGCGATCGTTCGCGAATTTCAACCATTGACTTCGAATTGACGTTACGGGAGATCCGACCGTCGGATTCTACTAAAACCGGAACCATTGGGTTCATATCAGAAAGAGCTTTCCAACGAATATAAGAGATTTGAAATCTAACAGTTGGATTTGGAATTTTGTTCAAATCAAATTTGGAAAAGGTCGCTGTAAGTGCAGTTCGATGACCGTTTATGGAAATCAACAGAAAGGGCCTTAATAAAATTATTAAATATATCAACAGTTTGTGTAAAATCAAAATAAAGGATTTGGAAGGAATTAGGATGAAAAATTCCATGCTTGTATGGATAAAAATATATTTTTATCAAAATGAACTAGTTATTAACTAGAAAATTAATCCAACGTTTTTAAATAAATAAATTGGATTTGTGAATGGTTTTAATCTAACGAGAATTTTCCATTTATATTATTGGAATAAATTTGAATAGAAATCATCCTCGGGATATTTTGATATTGGATTCCGTGACTATACGGATATTGTGGAGGAATTTGGAAGATAGATATATATCGTTATTCCCCATATGATATGTGTTGGTTTTAGAATTTGATCTTGAATATAAGCCGATACAATTTCTATTAGAGCCTTGTATTTAATATCAAATTGGATTTTGGGTTTATCATGGATGGTGTCTTGAATAACACTGTTCTTAAACCCAGTTGAGAGAAGAATAAATCTTTTAATTAAGATTAATGAAGTTTACCAATTAATTAACATTTAATTGGAATTGAAATGAAAGTTGATTGTGGGTTTATCGTGAACTATTTTTAAATAACACTTGTTCTTTAACCCGATTAACAGTGAAATGTGATTTGGAATATATTAATCTTTTTGTTAAGATTTAATGGAAAATTTCCAAAGTAAAGTTTTCTAATTTAATATATTAAATTGGAATTGAATGGAGTTCGATTTAGTAATAATCGAAGTGAGCTTCTGTGGAGGAAGACTATTAATATATATGGAATTTAAAAGGCTTTGTCGTTATTCCATTTATATTATTAGTCGGATACGGAAATTGATATCGATTATGTATACTGATCTGTTTTCCGTGAAAATTCCATAATTAATGGAATGTGATTTTGGGTTTATCGTGAACTGTGTTTTAAATGACATTGGTTCTTTAACCCAGTTAAAGACAGGATTACATGTCTATCATTGTATTTCGAACTGTGTTGTTGATCTCTGTTGAATGTATATATGTTTGGAGGCGGAGAATTTATTCTCTTTCTTAACACCCTTCTCTAAGACGTACGAGCTTAGAGGTTATATATCGGCAGAAATCAACGGTATAATGTAGATTGTCAATGCGATATGTTTGATCTCCCAAAGTTAAATAATCATTAATAATGAATTTTGGGAAGGTTAAAACTAAGTGGAGTTTTAATGAATCTTTAATTAGATTGAAATGTGAATGTGATAATTTAAATTATCAAATTTGGGAAATTATCGAGAATGGAGTATCACCAGTTTTGCTCCAAGCGATAGTTAAATTTTTAACTAGATTTGAACGGGAAATGGTAATTAACCTACCGATAACACAATGCTGTTAGATATGGAGTATCACCAGTTTTGCTTCATGGGATGAATAGGTGGGGATTGGGATAATAAAAGAAATGATTACTTTTATAAGGTTCGCTAATCCCGACTAGTTTGAAAAACCTTAATTTGGTTTAAATTGTGAAAAGAATATTTGAATAAAAGAATATTCTGGATCGGAATGAGGCGTATGTTGTGTTTTATAGCACTTGATTATAAGATACATGAATTATTCGAAAAGGCCGGGTTTATACCCATTCTGAATAATTGATTCAACGATAAGTCGACGATGAAGACGGTGGTTGAAGACCAAAGATCTTCACATCATTTGGATGATTACTGATGTCTTGATTGGGCTGTATACCCAAGACAAGATAATAAGTGCTGATCGTCCAGACGTACTTGGTGATCGATCGGATATGCGAGGACCTCTCTCCTGTATTGGACATATGGGACGAAGAATAAGGCGCCTCCGGTTTTGTTCAGACCCAGAACGAACTAGTAAATGGATGTGTGTCTGACATTGGATTTTATTCTGTGTTGATTGATTTCTATTAAATATATATCTGTTTGACAGCGGAGAATTTATTCTCTTGCTTAACGCCCTTCTCTGAGACGTATGAGCTCAAAGGTTATATATCGATAGACATTAGTCACATAGCGTGAATTGTCAGTGTAGCATGCTGAGATGCGGATGATCAAGGCTTCTGTTGAAAAGCAGAGTCTTATGGTTGATGATCAAAGCTTGACTTTAAATAACATAGCTATGTGTATAGCGTTAATTCGCGAGCCTCACACCTCGGTATGAGTCAAAAACAGGATAAGGGACCCAAGGAGTGCACGACGTTTCCTTCTAGCTATGGGTGGTGTCATGGTATGGAGCCCAGACATTTATTTATTTTAACCTATGTGGATGATGGATTGTGAGGCGCCTCGGATATATCGGTTACTACGGGGCTAATGGATAGGTCCTATAGGACCGGGAAACGTGTATTCGGGAATTTCCAATTCCGTAAAGTATGTGTGGACCAGCCTTGGAGGATCCAAGGGTTGCCCCGCGGTGTGTAACGCTGAGGCATTTGCTAGAGTGTCTCGAATCTGGTGAGGAGTACATCCCTTGCCTCAACTCATGACGGAAATCCAATTTCCAATATGTGACATTTCGATTTTGATTGTAGAGCGTTGTATGGCGACATGATATATGGTACCCATGCCGTCTATGATGGATACTGTAACACCCCACCTCCGCTAGGGTCACTCACAAAGGGAATGCACTAGTTTTGGTGGAGCATTATCTTGGTGAACATTCATAGAGATATCACAAGACAGAACATAAATAAAGCAGCGGTAGAAATTAAAAACCAAATCTCATTATTTCAAGAAAAGAGTCAAAACCTCATGTATCCAAAGTACAAGTTGCCATTATTCCATTACATCAAGTTCTAGATGAAGAAGCATAAACTTAAAATAACAAAAGTAAATTATTCCCCAAAAATAGCAGACGTGCTGCCATAGCATAGCTCAAGACCAAACCATACACGAGCTGACGGAAAGCAAGCAGAATCCCAGCTAAGTGCTAGAGTTTCCTTCCTGAGAACCTAGGTGGGGGAACGAAAGAAAAAGAGGCGAAAGAAAACGGGTTAGTCATAAAGACTGGTAAGTCCAAGTGACTTTCAGCATAAATACAGGTAAAGGTAACATGACATGTATAAACTGAAAGTAAACATGAGTATGATGTCAAGATGGACAAGATAGACTAAGATAACATGATGAATCAAGCATAGGTCAAGTATAGCATCGCATGTTCAAGGTTCGCTGCACTAACTGTACTAATAGCCCAACCCATGTTAAGTATAAATCATGAAATGATCCCTTGGCCCAAAATCGTGAATGACCTATTGCTAGGTCCAATGGAACGATCCACTAATCGATCGGCTCCCTACAAGTTCTAGCTCGTTGTGTTTCTGTGTCATACGGCCCAATCACGAATGTTGTCACCTGTGCTAGGTCCACCATAGGGTGTATCAAGCCCTATGGTGCCAACCACCGAAACGAATCAAGAATGCACAGATAAACCTACTGATGCCCAATGCCTGCTTTTTCTGCTCCGGAGTGTGTGCACGCCCGCACTCCGTTAGAACCTACACTGGCGCACCCACACAGCTGTCGTTCTGGTCGCTTATAATCAGCCCAGTAATCGTGCCGCATCCTGCGTGGGTTACTACTGAAATGGACCACGTAACTAGGGTTTCCGTCTAGTAGGTTAAGTGTTGTCATTTAAATTCGAGACTTAACCCCATCAGTCTAGTATATCAAGTTGGCTAAGTGTTGACATTTAAGTTCGTGACGTAGCCCTACCATTCACATGTTAAGTTGGTTAGGTGTTGTCGTTCAAGTTCATGACCTAACCCTACCAATCACGTCTCAAGTTGGTTAAGTATTGTCTTTCATGTTCATGACTTAACCCTATCGTGTGGCATTAATTCATTAATGCACCCTAACCTCTCACATTAGACCTGTTGTTGTGGTGACTGGATATGCCGGGCGGTTCCGTGCAGATTTACACCACAACTCAGTCTAACCTCAGGTTTCAAGTGTGATATGACTAACTACTCACATTGGATCCTATTGTTTGCAGTAACTGGATTTGTCGGGCGGTTCCGGGCAGATTTACACTGCAAACTCAACCCAAGCTCGAGTTGGCCATTTTCAAGTTCATTCTAGTGTCATGACCATGTTCAAGTTTCATGTCAAGTTCGTGTCAAGTTTTCAAGGATAAGTTTCATGCCCACATCCAGATTCAAGTTATAACAATGTTCATGTTTCTAGTTTTGCCTATTATCAATTTCATAATTCATGTCCATAACCAATTCATGTTTTGCCTAATCTAACCAAATCATATTCCCATCGCATGTAAACGTTAATCGACCTAAGTTACAAGCAAATCTAATTGTAGAGATAAAGGGAATAACATCGAAGCTAAGATAGACAGAAGAGACAAGCATAAAGCGATAAAAGAGATTACAAGACTGGCATGATATGACTTGAGATAATTGGTTACAACATCACTGGCATAAGGAATTTCAAATCTTGAAAGGTAAGGCGATAGTCATGGTAAACGCTGCCATAAAAGAATAGGCATGCAAAAGCAAGCCAAATACAAGGATAATGGATCCAAATGGCGAATAAACTAAGCAAGCCACACCCTAGGTATACGATCCAACAAAATGCCAATTCGGTGCACATCATGGGTTTCAACTATTGTGTTATGGGCATGAACAATCAACTATAATAGTCTTAAGCAATTAAACCAAATAGCCATAGGTAGAAATCTCATAGTTATGAATCATAAGCGACTCATCACAATAATCATGGACAAATATCAAAAATAGTTCTAGGCAAATAGTCATAGGCAATTAACAGTAATAATTTCAAAGTCATGGTTATAGATAATGGCCTTATGTTCATAATCATAGGTAATAATCCTCACAGTCAAGAGTCATAGGTGATTAGCCATAATTGTCCCTGTCATAGTCATTGGCATAGTCTTATATTTACAGTCATAGGCATGGTCTTATGTTCTGTCATAGGCATAGGTATAGTGTTATGTTCATCGTCATAGTCATAGGCATAGGTATAGTCTTATGTTCATCGTTATAGGCATATTAAGGTTATAGTCCTGAAGGAATTTGATTTACAACATGAATAGATCCAAAGCAATATTCATGAAAGTCGAGATCCAAGATGAATAAGAATAGATACGAATCAATTTCCATACACAGATCCAATTCCAATTTACAACATGGATATTAAGTTTACAGCATTTATCTAAAAGTAACTTGAACTTACAGTGCATGGATCAAGAATTAGAAAGCAGAATATGATTGTTGAATCTCTATTTGATTGATCGTGTTCTAATTGAAATCCCCAAATTTGCAAATCTCTAAGCGTAGTCTTGATGGAGAAGGAGCAGTCCTTTTTCTTCCTTTTTATCTTATTATTTAGATTATCTTAGAAGCTGCATAAGGACAGAAAGAAATTAGTGTGGAGAGAATGAGGCTAGGGGACTGCTTATATAGGGTTAGGCAGATGAATCTTGTCACAAAACAGGTCTAAATACATCAGAATGCATCTGGCTCAGAAAACAGGTTCGGGAGGCAGGTCAACCCCCAGGTCGACACTATGGTCGACCTGGCCCCTGGGAGGTCAAAACTATGGTCGACCCCCAGGTCGACCTCGTCTATGGGCGGGAAATTTCCCGCCCAGGCTGCTGCGGGGTTTGAATTCGAATTTCGAATTCGAAATTCGAGCTGTCTTTGATTCTGAAAATTTCTGAAACTTCTAGAGGTCATAACTTGGTCATACGAACTCCGATTTTCGAAAACTCAGACTTTATTTCGTATAAAATTTCGAGACGAACGCAATGGCGTAACCCATTTCCCTTGATTCTTAGTTTAAATTTTAATTCTGCCTTGATTTATGACTTTAACATGTTATAAAAATTCGGGCTGTTACATTCTCCCGTCCTTAAAGGATTTCGTCCCCGAAATCTCTAAGTTAGGAAGAATATATCCTACCATCCAATCATCTATCTACTCAATCATCATTCATGAGCAATCATTGTCCTTAAAAGATTTCTAATGCTGTAAGAACATATGCAGAAAGTGTGTGTATATGTTCCTTATCTAATGCATATGATCAGGCCTGTTGATCTTCTTAATGCAAAATATGTTTAGTGTCATGAATCCAACATGTATGCAAAGAATCCTAGTCACATAAACACTATATGTGTGCATAAACATTCATCCATATGCAACATCCACATGATAACACATTCAATTTCATCCATAAACAAGTATAAACACTCATGCATATGCAATATGAAAACGTGTCTGAGCCGATCTAGTGCCTAATGTGTGTTATGCAACCACGAGCAACCACTTGCGACCACTTGCAACCATTTGCAAACATCAACCATAACATGTTTCAAATACATGTTTACATCCATAGAGTTCTACCTAAGGTTCTCAAAATAGGATTGAAAAGATATACAAGATAAAACAAAGCATCAAGGATGAGAAGTTAAAGATGTACCCCCTGAAGGTCCTGCTTGCGGGGCTTGCCCTTGCTTCTTAGGGCAGTTCTTGCTGATATGTCCAATATCACCACACTGAAAGCATGCTCCCATATTCATCTTCTTCTTTCTACAATCCTGGACTATATGCCCTTCAATACCGCAGAAGTGGCACTTTCTTTTCTCACGTGTCTTGTTGTCATTACTGTTGTTATTGTTCTTGCTTCCTTTTTCGGAGTCTTTCATCCTGTTTTGAGAATCATTTGCCTTGACCTCCTTCTTGCCATTCTTGTCTTCTTCACGAATGAGGGCCATATCCACCAAGCTCTCAAAGGTCGCCCCCATGGGTACATGAGTCATAGCAAGGCTGTGTAGTGGCTCATTCAAACCTCTGACGAAGCGAAGAGCCTTCTTGTGTTGGATGTTCAATAAATCCAGTCCAAATCTGGCAAGTTGGTTAAACTGATTGACGTACTCCCTAACCGTCATGCTTCCTTGCTTAAGAGTTAGGAACTTCTCCATCTGTAGGCTTCTTTCAACTTGGGAGAGAAATTTCATCTCAAATCTCATCCGGAAGTCTTCCCAAGTTTCCACTGGCCTGTCAGCATGGGTAATCTCCCACCAATACGAAGCTTCATCTTTAAGCAACCACCCTGCCAGCTGTATCTTTTGCCTATCGTCAACTTCGAAGATGACAAACAAATCTTCGGTCTTCTTCAGCCAGTTCCTCGCTTCCACAAAGGATTCAGTCCCATAGAAGTCCTTTCCACCCATAGCCTTGAAGTCTCTACACGTCTTTGTGAAAGCATTTCCACGAGGAGGAGTATGAGGAGGAGGAGGAGGAGGAGTCGCTGCAGCTGGAGGAGGAATATCTGCTGGGCCTGCATCGTTGGCTCTAGACTCTAAGTACCTCCTGAACCAGCCAGGTATTGGCATGCCCTCTGGAAAGTTAAGATTCCCAGACATGCTGAAAAACGAAAAGATAGAGATTCAAACGAGGAAACAAAGGAAAGTGCTAATGGCTTTTGGGGAATAGCCTTTTCAAAATAAACTTTTCTTGAAAAATGCTTCTTTATAAACGGTTTTGAAAATAGTTTCAGAAGGTTTTTTTTAAAAAAAATCTTTTGCCCCGTTTGGTAACCTTCTGCTCTGATACCAAATGTAACACCCCACCTCCGCTAGGGTCACTCACAAAGGGAATGCACTAGTTTTGGTGGAGCATTATCTAGGTAAACATACACAGAGATATCACAAGACATAACATAAATAAAACAGCGGTAGGAATTAAAAACCAAATCTCATTATTTCAAGAAAAGAGTCAAAACCTCATGCATCCAAAGTACAAGTTGCCATTATTCCATTACATCAAGTTCTAGATGAAGAAGCATAAACTTAAAATAACAAAAGTAAATTATTCCCCAAAAATAGCAGACGTGCTGCCATAGCATAGCTCAAGACCAAACCGTACATGAGCCGACAGAAAGCAAGCAGAATCCCAGCTAAGTGCTAGAGTTTCCTCCCTGAGAACCTGGGGGGGGGGGGGACGAAAGAAAAAGAGGCAAAAGAAAACGGGTCAGTCATAAAGACTGGTAAGTCCAAGTGACTTTCAGCATAAATACAGGTAAAGGTAACATGACATGTATAAACTGAAAGTAAACATGAGTATGATGTCAAGATGGACAAGATAGACTAAGATAACAGGATGAATCAAGCATACGTCAAGTATAGCATCGCATGTTCAAGGTTCGCTGCACTAACTGTACTAATAGCCCAACCCATGTTAAGTATAAATCATGAAATGAACCCTTAGCCCAAAATCATGAATGACCCATTGCTAGGTCCAATGAAACGATCCACTAATCGATCGGCTCCCTACAAGTTCTAGCTCGTTGTGTTTCTGTGTCATACAGCCCAATCACGAATGTAGTCACCTGTGCTAGGTCCACCATAGGGTGTATCAAGCCCTATGGTGCCAACCACCGACACGAATCAAGAATGCACAGATAAACCTACTGATGCCCAATGTCTGCTTTTTCTGCTCCGGAGTGTGTGCACGTCCGCACTCCGTTAGAATCTACACTGGCGCACCCACACAGCCGTCGTTCTGGTCGCTTACAATCAGCCCAGTAGTCGTGCCCCACCCTACCTAGTCCTAGGGTACCATGATACATCTAGTGGGTTAGTGCTGAAACGGACCACATTACTAAGGTTTCCGTCTAGTAGGTTAAGTGTTTTCATTTAAATTCGAGACTTAACCCCATCAGTCTAGTATATCAAGTTGGCTAAGTGTTGTCATTTAAGTTCGTGACTTAGCCCTACCATTCATGTGTTAAGTTGGTTAGGTGTTGTCGTTCAAGTTCATGACCTAACCATACCAATCATGTCTCAAGTTGGTTAAGTATTGTCTTTCATGTTCATGACTTAACCCTATCATGTGGCATTAATTCATTAATGCACCCTAACCTCTCACATTAGACCTGTTGTTGTGGTCACTGGATATGTCGGGCGGTTCCGGGCAGATTTACATCACAACTCAGTCTAACATCGGGTTTCAAGTGCGATATGACCAACTACTCACATTGGATCCTATTGTTTGCAGTAACTGGATTTGCCGGGCGGTTCCGGGCAGATTTACACTGCAAACTCAACCCAACCTCGAGTTGGCCATTTTCAAGTTCATTCTAGTGTCATGATCATGTTCAAGTTTCATGTCAAGTTCGTGCCAAGTTTTCAAGGATAAGTTTCATGCCCACATCCAGATTCAAGTTATAACAATGTTCATGTTTCTAGTTTTGCCTATTATCAATTTCATAATTCATGTCCATAACCAATTCATGTTTTGCCTAATCTAACCAAATCGTATTCCCATCGCATGTAAACGTTAATCGACTTAAGTTACAAGCAAATATAATTCTAGAGATAAAGGGATAACATCGAAGCTAAGATAGGCAGAAGAGACAAGCATAAAGCGATAAAAGAGATTACAAGACTGGCATGATATGACTTGAGATAATTGGTTACAACATCACTGGCATAAGGAATTTCAAATCTAGCAAGGTAAGGCGATAGTCATGGTGAACGCTGCCATAAAAGAATAGGCATGCAAAAGCAAGCCAAATACAAGGATAATGGATCCAAATGGCGAATAAACTAAGCAAGCCACATCCTAGGTATACGTTCCAACAAAATGCCAATTCGGTGCACATCATGGGTTTCAACTATAGTGTTATAGGCATGAATAATCAACTATAATAATCTTAAGCAATTAACCCAAATAGTCATAGGTAGAAATCTCATAGTTATGAATCATAAGCGACTCATCACAATAATCATGGACAAATATCAAAAATAGTTCTAGGCAAATAGTCATAGGCAATTAACAGTAATAGTTTCAAAGTCATGGTCGTAGATAATGGCCTTATGTTCATAATCATAGGTAATAATCCTCACAGTCAAGAGTCATAGGTGATTAGCCATAATTGTCCCTGTCATAGTCATAGGCATAGTCTTCTGTTTACAGTCATAAGCATGGTCTTATGTTCTGTCATAGGCATAGGTATAGTCTTATGTTCATCGTCATAGTCATAGGCATAGGTATAGTCTTATGTTCATCGTTATAGGCATATTAAGGTTACAGTCCTGAAGGAATTTGATTTACAACATGAATAGATCCAAAGCAATATTCACGAAAGTCAAGATCCAAGATGAATAAGAATAGATACGAATCAATTTCTATACACAGATCCAATTCCAATTTACAACATGGATATTAAGTTTACAACTTTTATCTAAAAGTAACTTGAACTTACAGTGTGTGGATCAAGAATTTGAAAGCAGAATATGATTGTTGAATCTCTATTTGATTGATCGTGTTCTAATTGAAATCCCCAAATTTGCAAATCTCTAAGCATAGTCTTGATGGAGAAGGAGCAGTCCTTTTTCTTCCTTTTTATCTTATTATTTAGATTATCTTAGAAGCAGCATAAGGACAGAAAGAAATTGGTGTGGAGAGAATGAGGCTAGGGGACTGCTTATATAGGGTTAGGCAGATGAATCTGGTCACGAAATAGGTCTAAATACATTAGAATGCATCTGCCTCAGAAAACAGGTTCGGGAGGCAGGTCGACCCCCAGGTCGACACTGTGGTCGACCTGGTCCCCCCCAGGTCGACACTATAGTCGACCTGGCCCCTGGGAGATCGACATTATGGTCAACCCCCAGGTCGACCTGGTCTATGGGCGGGAAATTTCCCGCCCAGGCTGCTGCGGGGTTTGAATTCGAATTTCGAATTCGAAATTCGAGCTGTCTTTGATTCTGAAAATTTCTGAAACTTCTAGAGGTCATAACTTGGTCATACGAACTCCGATTTTCGAAAACTCGGACTCTATTTCGTGTAAAATTTCGAGACGAACGCAATGGCCTAACCCGTTTCCCTTGATTCTTAGTTTAAAATTTAATTCTGCCTTGATTTATGACTTTAACATGTTATAAAAATTCGGGTTGTTACAGATACATTTATATTTGAAGTTGATTTTGACACCATACACTTATAGTAATATCAAAATGATTTGTTTTTAATGTACCAAGCATGCTTGGCTGTTATAAGGTAAAACACTATCCTCCGGCTTGCTTTGCATTGTATGATGGGACCTGAGTCTTATAATAGCTTTATTTTTCCAAAAAGCATTGCGCTGTTTGTTTTATGCACTGGTATTATTGGGAGAAAACCCATTCCGTGTTATACGACGTGGTCCCTTGATTTACTCTATTTCAAAGTAAAGTTTTAATAACTATTTTAGTTCTCACACCAGTCCCATGACTGACCGGGCGTTTATTAATTTAACCTAAACTCTAGGTGCCCTTATTTGCCGCACGACCAGCTAGTAGTTTTGGTTTTGTAGATTTCTATTTTACATGATCCTGGCTTACAGCTGGAGCTATATTCGGAAAGCTTTGTATCCGTGTATTTCTTTTAGTTGTGTTATGTATTATTTTTCCGCTGCTATGTAATGTATTTTAATCTCTGATATTTTTCTGATGTATATTATTTATTTATACTCTATTATATTCTTGTACTCTGATGTAATTGTTGTAACAACAATGAAATGTTCTATCGTTTGTGTTCTGATTTGTCGTGTTCTCAACTCAATCCGGGTTTTCCCGTAAGGGGAAGTCTGGGTCGTTTCATGTGGTTTCAAACCTTCGTTCGGATAAGTATGGTAATCATCTTAAGGTGAAAGCTAAAAAGCTCAAAAACTAAGAAAGAGTATTGCTGCTCCAGGCAACTCTAATACTGGGAGTGTTGTTGCCCATTGATGTCGTTGTCAGTGTGCAATGTGAGGGGACTGGACTTCCCAACAAGGAAACTAGATGTTAAACAACATCTAGTTTCACACAATATTGATATAATATGTATTCTTGAAAACAAATTCGCTAATGAAAATAAGGAAATTTTATCTAATTTCATTAGTAAGGAGTGAAATTTTATTCATGGCAATGACCGTGACCTTAAGGGTATAACATTGCTTATGCGAAATTCAAGTATTTAGATTGCTAATATCCTATCAAAGTCAGGGAAGCACACTAATGTTAATCTAACTAATAAAGGGGTTTCCATTGTGTTCAAACTTTCGTTTATGCTAATAATTTAAAGCAAGAGAGAGAAAAGTTGTGGTATTACCTTGCTAATGGAAGTTGTACATATTTCTCTTGAGAGGTAACTTCAACTATATCGTCTTCAAGAAGTAACTCCTTATAAGATATGTATAACAAGAGTGCTTGTTCGCAAACTCTTCTCCTCTATGCTTGGAAAAGACTTTGTCTCTGCTGCTGCAGAACTAAGAAACTTCTGTGGAGTTAATACAAAGATTGTTCAAAAGCTATCCACAAAGCAACCAAGCCTTGAAAGCAGAATTAGAGTTGTTAAATAAATCACTGTTGATAAGGGAATTGCTCTCGATCCGAGCTTTGAGGAGGATCCCCTTATGCAGATTCGGCCACTTATGCAGACTGAGCAAGTAGCAACGTTAGGCGTATACTTGCTGCGTCCACCCTGTAGATTTTGACATGAATTTACCAGTCCAACAGATCATTAAAACATTACTAATTTTACCAATATAATAAAAATTTTATCACCCCTGTATAAAAAAGGATATCATGTAAGCTCACTTGCATAAATTATACAAATGAATTTTACTTTTGGATTCCTTCTCCAACTTCCACTCTTATAAAATCTCCAATTTTAATAGTTGACCCCACTTCTTTTGATAAGTTATTTAAGAGTGTCTGCAACATCAAATATTACAATTATTTGAAGAAAATATCATCCTATATAGCAATTCATATTTATCATGAGGGAACTGCAGGAATGTGAGGAGAACAAAATAATAATTAATCCTTTAATTTCCAATAGTGTTAAGAAGTAGTATTTCTAGTAGTTCATGAAGGAACTTTAACTAGATTACAAAAACTGACCTAAAAAGGAATCAATAACGAATTATTAAAAATTATACATCATGTAAGGTCACTCTCTCAGCGCATAACTCAATCTACTACTATAGAAGCTCAGCAATGCAAAAATTAATCAAATGACCGAAAAAAGAATTAACAACGAATGAAAAAACATTAGAGTGGAAATTTTCATAAATGATAAAGTCCCAAAAATACTACAGTAAATATGTTTGAAAAGTTTCATCATGCTGAAGTCGACATTCTAAAAGCTATATGGACAGAGGTCTATCGTGAAGACAAACTCTGTTTAAAATTATGAATAAGGAAATGTGATCAAAATTCGGATCATATAGTGAGATAATGGAAGGTTTCTTTTATTAAATCGGTTTTTAGTTTTGATGTGTGAGGAGAACAAAATAATAATTAATCCTTGAGGAGCCACCTCATATATGATGCTACTAATGTGTTACTTTTTCCAACATATATGATATTGTTTTACCGAAATCTTCCACAAGAGCATGCGTCAACTGCTCATTTTGATTTGTAACTACAATGTTTTGTTACGTACTTACTAAAAACAAATTTTGGATTTACTATTTTAACTGTTGCCGAGTGAAGTGTTATGCCATATGTGTTCAACTTAACTGATAATTGAATTCAGTATGAATTAACAGTCGATCTGATATGCAAACTAGACCTAAAGTTTGAGTTTTGTTGTAACAATTAATCCTATGTCAGCACACCAAAAGGATTTTTTTTTTCAAATTCACTTTAATAAACAAAATTAAATCTGCACTCACATTAGTTTAAATAGAAAAGACGGAAGCAACTTTGTTAACAATCACACCTGTACAAACGAATGTTATATGCAAACAAGGAATTGTAAGAAGACTTTTGATGCTACTAGAATACACCCTTAATATAGCATGACGTGTAGAATTTAATGACGTGTAGAATTTAATATACCAGTACACTTCATTGGATTTTAAATGTAGAATTTAATGAATCCAAAATGCTCAACATTTTTTGAAAATCCAACTGCCGCCTTGTTTGTATAGAAAGGATATCAAAGAATGCAAAGGCTCCATTTAGTTGTTAATACAAATGTTAAACAATGAATGCATTTTAACCCAGTTCTCTTTGAAAACTTTTTTTACCTATCACTTGTTTTCTGTTTTTTTACCCTTTTCTTTTCTCGTCGCAAGCATAAAAAATATACTAAACCAAATCTCTAAAGCTACATTAAGTTAGGATAAAATTTCAATTTTTCCAACTCATCTCGCTACTATATTCCTTTACTTTTTTTTAGTATACATAATGATGTATTTTATTCATTTTCAAACATGCCGGGTACCTCCGCCTCAGAAGAGGAAAAAAAGCAATGAAGAGCAAGTATCCAAGCTTGGACCCAGTGGTGAAAAGATACTTCCATGCTTAACTTTGCTTAATATCTATCAACACCAGACAATAAAACTTGTATGAATTCCATTTCATACAAGCTACAACGTTAGGAGTCTCCCCTCTTTGCTTCACAACACACAGGCACACCAAAAGTCCTACCACATCACGACAGTTGACACAACACTCATGCACTAAGCACAAATGTAGATACAATACAAATGTATAATTTTAGTATTATCAATGTAACATATTTTTTTAATTTAATTTTATGCGATACTCATTCACATAAGCAAGCTAATGGTTTATTACAACCCGGAATTTCTGAACCAATTTAAAAAATTTATTTAAGCTATTTTAACAGGTTTTGAATATTTAAAATGATTTATTTTAAATAATAAAGACTAAAAATTTATTTAAATCGAAGTTAGTACGTATAAATTTATAATTTAATTAAAACGAACTCGAAATGGCGCGGTAGTTTGAAAATTCGATTTTTAATTTCAAATGGATGTACAGAATTCAAAATAAATCGAATTTTAGAAAAACCAGAAACATTTGAATCTGTTTAGTAATATGTTTCTAACGAATGTAAGAAACTGAGTTTTTATAATATAAATTGAAAGTTAAATCCAGTTTAAAATTTGAAATAGTCATTATGGAATTTAATTATATTTTAAATATATAAATAACCCTTAAAAAAATAGCCATTTTGCAAACGATCTCCGTTTTCGATGAAACCATTTTTGTTGGATTCGAAATGTTAAAGTATAGCTATGTTTCAAATTTCATAATTTTTGAAATTAATATGTGAGCGTAGTAAAATTAAACGTGTTTTCAAATTCAATTTGGATTTAAAAAGCCAGTTAAAAAGGCCATTTTTCAAACGGTCTCCAAATTTGACCAAATTAGTTTTGTTGGGAGCGTATTGTCAAAACATAGCTAGATTTATTTTTCTATAATTTTTGAGTCAGTATGTGGCCCTAATAAATTATAATGCAAGTTTAAAATTCAATATACTGATTTATATTTTAATTTAAAGGAAAACTGATCAAAACAGTCGAATTGGCTTACGAAATATATCATATTGTGTCCAGAATGGAAGTATTATCTAGGGATGACGTCGTTAGGTTTGATTTGGAGTTCGAATGCAAATTCTCGCTTTAGTGAATTAAATAAACAAAACATATCAATATATAAGGTCAAAAACCCTAAACGTATCCATTGTTTGGTCAACGCGGGTTCACTGTGCCCAATAGCGATCGGCGGCGGAAATTGCTCGATCCTTCCCCTTCATTTTTGTTCCAATCCACTAAATGATTTCAGAAATACATAAAAGGAAAATCGAAGAGCTTTTCACAATCTTCGAATCCATACCAGTTTGGTGAATTTTAATTTTGTACTTCGTTTGATTTTTCCTCTCAAACCTCGACCGTTCGAAATGAAATTGTAGGGCCCAAGGACCATCGAATAGGCCACAACTCACGGCGCTTGAGGAGAAGACGAAGGGCTTGGACTAGGGCTGTCAACGATACTTTCGAATACAGATAGTGCAATATCCGTATCCCCATCCGAAACCATTTTCGGATATCGGATATCCGCATCCGCGGATACGGACGGATCTTGGATAATTATCCGCTCCGCCAACGATCGATAAATCAATGAACATAAATGAATTTTTTTTAGCTTAATATTAATCTTTTTAAACCTAATTGATTATTAAATTGCTAAAAATAAATAAGTACGATGATAATATATAATTTTGGGCAATTAACATGCATTTAGTAGACTTTTAGTTTTGCAAATTAATGAATTAGTATATTTAATTATGTTAAAATACACATAATTTAAGCTATATTCGGGGAAAAAAGCAGACGGATAATTTTTGGATGCGGATATGCCTATATCCACATCCGTTTTCCCAGATATCGGATATTTATCCGCTTTTCGGATGCGGATGCGGACGGTTTCGGATTTTTCTGGTATCCATTGACAACCCTAGCTTGGACATAATGGGTTCCAATCAACGTCACGGTGGTCAGAGGAGGGGCAGCGCTGGGTTTTTGAATTTGAGCGATGGGTATGGGGAAATTCCTGAAGCGATGGGAAGGAAAGGTATTAGGGATGGGATTAAAATTTAATTAATTATTAAGTTAATTACATGTTTAACTATTCAAAGTTTAAAATAAAATATCTTTTGCTTATGAAAACTGAATTTGATGAGGTTGGAACCATTGGACTCGTCTCGACGAGCTCTACAACATGCAACTGACTTGAAGCGATTTGGAGAAAATTTGGATTCAAGGCGAATTTAAATCCGAACTGTACTAAAATCATCAGATAAAGACTAACGGAGTGGAAACCAAAGTGAGAACTCCTTCTCACTAAAATATTTTATCATGTTATTGTATTCATATATAAAAATACATATAGAATTGCCAGTGTATATTTTTATCAGTTTTAATCATTATAAATTGTATACGACACCTGTTAGCTCACTACCTCATCCACATACCATGGACGATTTAAATTGACTGTATTGTGTTTTGTTTGTGATAATGAAATGTTTAATATATTAAAAATAATGTTAACATTAATGTGGTAGTGAAATTTAATTATAAATATTTATTTATAATTTAAGTAGTAAAAATAATTAATTAAAAAAATAATTCAAACCGAATTAGAATTGGTTAAATTTATTAACCAATGATTTATTTAAATAGACTGTGTTGTTTGAAAACCCCACACGGGTATTAGGATGATATTTGACATACACTAATCCCAATATTTAGTTGTATATCAATCGATGGGTTGACAAGCTGTGATGAGCGTTATTTATTTATTTTAATGTTTATACAGTGGTAAATTGCACTCTGGATGTGAGTTGACTGTTGGATGATCATTTATCATTATTGTTGAATACACGTGATGTATGAAATCCATATAACTGAAATTATATGGTAATTGATTGAGTCGCATTCCGATTCAGAAATAAAGAATATTTTAAAATAATGAATATTTTAAAATAATATTCAATGAAGAATTAAAATATGATTTTGATGTCCGATTTTGGATGGACATGAAAATATATAAAAATATGAAGCCGGGTTAAGTATAGAAACGCCATTTTAACCCGAACGGGTTTATCGAATGATTTTATTCATTTTATAATGAATATCAAAAGGAGATGATTTCAAAATTAGATATTTTGGAAATAATATCATTTTAATATTTTAATGATATGGAATATTCAATTTTGATTTGAATTTGAAAAATGAAGTTGGAATCGATTTAAAATGAATCTATAAACGATTTGTAAAATACGTTTTGAATGGAAATCAACGATATATATATATATTGGCTTAAATAGAACGCACCGCGCAACGATTGTTCACGAATTTCAACCATTGACTTCAAATGCACGTAACAGGAGATCCGACCGTCGAATTCTCCTAAAACAGAAACCGTTGGGTTTGTATCGAAAAGATCTTTCCAACGAATAAAAGAGATTTAAATTTTAATGATTGGATTTGTATGTCCAAATCAATTTTAGAAAAGGTCGCTATGGATGCAGCTCGGTGGCCGTTATTGAAACCGACTGTAAAGGCCTTAATAAAAATATTAAAAATATGGAAAAATTGTGTAAAATCATAATAAATGATTTGGAAAGATTTTGGATGAAAAATTCCAAGTTTGAGAAGATAAAAATATCGAAATAAACTAGTTATTAACTAGAAATATAATCCAATGTTTTTAAATAAATAAATTGGATTTGTAAGCGGGTTTGGATATAACCAGAATTTTCCCATGAATGAATTGGAATGGATTTGAGTGGAAATAATCTTCAGAGTATTTCATTATTGGATTTTGTGATTATATGGATATTGTTGAGGAATTCGGAAGATACAGATATCGTTATTCCCAATACGATATCCGTTAGTTTTAGAATTTGATATTGAATATAAGCTGATATAATTTCTATTTAGAGCCTTGTATTTAATATCAAATTGGATTTTGGATTTGTCGTGAATGGTGTCTTTAATAACACTGTTCTTAAACCCAGTTGGGAAAAGAATAAATCTTTTAATTAAGATTAATGAAGTTTACCAATTAATTAATTTAATTGGAATTGAAATGGAAATGGATTTTGGGTTTATCAAGAACAATGTTTTAAATAACATTTGTTCTTTAACCCAATTAACAGTGGAGTTATGATTTGGAATTTACAAATATTTTATTAAGATTTAATGGAAATTTTCCAAAGTGAAGTTTTCCAATTTAATAGATTAAATTGGAATTGAATGGAATTCGATTTGGTAATAATCGAGATGAGCTTTTGTGAAGGAAGACCGTTACTGTATATGGAAATTAAAAGGCTTTGTCGTTATTCCATTTATATTATTAGTCTAATACAGGAATTTATATCGATCATCCACTGTTATGATTTCCGTGTAGATTCCATTTTGATGGAAGATGATGTTGGGTTTATCGTGAACGATGTTTTAAAGGACATTCGTTCTTTAACCCAGTTAAAGACGAGATTTATTTCCTAAATTTGAATAATCATTAAATAATGATTTTTGGAGATTAAAACTAAGCGGAATTTTAATGAATCTTTAATTAGATTGAAAAGTTAATGTGGTAATTAAATTTGCCAAATTTGAGAAGTGATCGAGAATGGAGTACCACCAGTTTTACTCCAGGCGATAGTTAAATCTTTAATTAGATTTGAACGTGAAATGGTAATTAATTTTACTGATAACACCATGGGTGTTAGATATGGAGTACTACCAGTCACTACAACAAATTGACTATATTACAACTTTGTATTTACAACGGTTACAAAATAACACTTGTAATAAAGGTTTTTTTATAACTTTTTTAAAAAAAAGTTGTAATATGCATATTTTCAACAACTTTTTTATTCTCTTTGTTGTAATAGATGTTAATCACAACATTTCTATAACTCGTTGTTTTTGCCGCCTGTAATAAATGAAACCAATTTCAAAATGAAAAGTTCCCTCCGAGCTGAAATTTTTGGCTCCAATTTTTTTTCCCGTCCGCCCTTTCTAAAATTATCTTTCCCAACAAAAAACCGTACCATCAGACAAAAACCCAAAGTCTAAAATCAAAAATCAAAACCCAAAGTCTAAAATCAATTAAGTTTCGATCAGCTTCCTACAGAGATGATTTCAGAAACGATTTCAATCGCCGCCTCTGAAGCCATCATAGACGAAAACCCTAATCGATTTTTCTTGTTCGTAGTCAACCATCCAAAAGCCCTAATTGATTTCACCTTTGAAGCCATCAGAATGATTTCCTCACGTGCTTTCCTGCCTCATCATCTTCGACATCATAGCCTAGAAAAACTTTGCCATCAGATTCACGATGGAGTTAAAATAGTCGAAGCCCGCCCCTTTATGGATTTTAGATCGGCCTTGAAAATATTGTTTTGAGTATACTCGCTGGGCTGAAAACATAGATCGAAGATTCAGCTGAAAAAGGAAATTTATTTCGTGCTATATAGGATTGGTATGTAAGTATTAATTTCAATACTGTTATTATATTATTATTTTTGAGCTCAAAGTTGATTCTTTCTAACATCTAATTGCCTATTTTTGCTATAAAAGTTGGCAGTGTTGTTCGAGTAGCTGGGAAGAGACCAAATTTTTTTTTTGTTCTACAAAATTGTGCTGTAAGTGCTAAGCTAACTCAAATCCAAATAAAAAAATCCTATTCTTATCTCTTTTTATTTGTTTGTTTTTTTCCAATTTTTTTAAGTTGATTGTGCAGGTCATAAGCATTGCATGTTGTGTATTTTATTCTCACTTTGGTAACCGTGCTATCCATCTTCTGAAAATAACTTGGAGTATTTTCGGTTTTGGAACAAGAAAGACAAAAATATATGGATATCAAAGTTTCTTCAAATCAATGAATTTAAAGGCCAGGTTTGTTCAACTTGGTTTGCGCTAATTGGGTCTGCCAGAGATTATCCGCTTCTCTCTAAATGGGTCATATATGAAAGATGACTTCAAGCCGTTTATGAAAATTCTAATATATTTATGAAAGATGACTTCAAGTCATTTGGATTTTGGAGTCTTGGATAATGGATTTTGTTGTAGATGCTTTATGTACATGAGATACTTGTATGATTTATAAATAAATGACGAGAGTTTGAAAATTCTAATATATTGTTTTGGTTCATGTTTTAATTTTGTTTGATATCTTCAGTTTGTAGATAATATGTTCTGAAATGAATTCTTTTATTAATAAAATGTATATAATTTGATCATATATTACAAATTTAAATAATACTTTTAATAAAGTATACTACAACAGTTATAAAAAGTTGTAATAAAGTGTATTACAATGGTGGAAAACAGTTGTAAAAATGTACATTTCACAACAGTATCGCAACGGTGCAAAAAAGTTGTAATAGATTTTAGTCTATTACAACTTCTTAATAGACGATGGTGGCTCCACCGTTGTAAAAAGTCTTTTACAACTTTTTTCCACCGTTGTAATATGGTCATTTTGTTGTAGTGAGTTTTGCTCCATGGGATAAATAGGTTGGGATTGGAAAAATAAAATAAATGATTACTCCGGTAAGGGTCGATAATCCCGACTAGTTGATAAACCTTAATTTGATTTAGAATGGTGAAAAGATAAAATAAAATCTTTTGAAATGGATATCCAAAGGAGGATTAAAGAAATAGTTTAACTAAACTTATCTTTAATAAAATTAATGATAACCTTTCCCTAAAAATGTGAATATTTGAATAAAATAATATTCTGGATTGGAATGAGGCGTATGATGTGTTTTTATATCACTTGATTATTAATTATAAAATACGCGAGTTATTCGGAAAGACTAGGTTTAACCCATTCTGAATAATTAATACGACGACTAAAAGTTGACGATGAAGATGGCGGTTGAATATTGGAGATCTTCACATCGTTTGGACGATTACCGATGTCTTGATTGGGTTGTACACATAAGACAAGGTAGTAAGTGGTGATCATCCAGACGTACTTGGAGATCGACCAGATATGTGAGGACCTCTCTCCTGTATTGGACATATGGGACGAGGAATAAGGTGCCTCCGGTTTCGTTCAGACCCAAAATGGACTTGTAAATGGATGTGTGTCTGACATTAAATGTGAGGACAAGGAATTTCGCTCGATCTGAATCAGTCGTTAAACTGATCTAGACCGTTCGAAACCCCTGATCGTTTGAGAACAGGACAAATCAGAACGCAGACGGAAGAACATTTCATTGCTATTACAACAATCCCATCAGATACAAGAATATACAGAGTATAAATGAATAAATTACATTCGATAAATATCAGAGATTACAATAAATTACATAGCAGCGGAAAATAATACAAAGCACAACTGAAGGTGATATACGAATACAGAGCTTTCCGGATATCATTCCAGCTATAAACCAGGATCCTGTGAATATAAATCTGCAAAACCAAAACTACTAGCTGCCCGTGCGGAAAATAGGGGCACCCAGAGTTTAGGTTAAAACAATAAACTCCAGGTCAGTCATGTGACTGGTGTGAGAACTAAAACAGTTATTTAATTCAATTTTAAAAGAGAGTAATTCAAGGGACCACGCCGTATAACACGGAACGGGTTCCCCCCCCAAGAATACCAGTGCATAGAATAAACAGCGCAATGCTTTTTTTCGAAAAATGAAGCTATTATAAGACCCAGGTCCCATCACACAATGCAACGCAAGCCGGAGGATAGGGTTTTCCCTTATAATAGCCAAACATGCTTGGTACGTTTAAAAACAAATCATTTGATACTATAATAAGTGTATAGTGTCAAAACAATTTCAATCATAAATATAAATCATAGGCGACATGGGTACCATATATCATGTCGCCATACTAGTTCTACAATTTAAACCGCAATACACGTATTGGAAATTGGATTTCCGTCATGAGTCGAGGCAAGGGGCAAGCTCCTCTCCGCTTCGAGACACTCTAGCAAATGCTCAGGACTACGCACACTAGGTAGCCACATGGATCGGTTGGGCCGGTCCTCACTTACGTTAGAGGATTGGTTATGCCTGAACACACGTTTCCCGGTCCTTGCAGACCTATAATCGAGGCGCCTCATTCCAACAACCACAAAGGTGAAAAGTATATAAATGTCAGGGCTGGTAAGTCACTGACACCACCAAAGCTAGAAAGAAACATCGTGTTCTCCCAACGGCCCGTATCCCGTTTTTAACTCATACCGAGGTGTGAGGCTCGCGAATTCACGTTATACACAAAGCTGCCACGTAGGCGTGCTTTGATCATCAACCACAAGACTTTGCTTTTCAACAGAAGCCTTGATCAATGCATCTTAGCGTGCCACACAGGCAATTCATGCCATGCGACTGATGTCCATCGATATACAACCTCTGAGCTCGTACGTCTCAGAGAAGGGCGTTAAGCAAAAGAATAAATTCTCCGCCGCCAAACAGATGTATATTTAACATAAATCAATCAACACGGAATAAAATCCAATGTCAGACACACAATCCATTTACAAGTCCGTTCTGGGTCTGAACGAAACCGGAGGCACTTTCCTCGCATATCCATCCATCTCCAAGTACGCCTGGACGACCACCAACTATTTCCATCCTCTTGGGTGTACAGCCCAATCAAGATCGTCAGTAATTATCCAAACGATGTGAAGACTTCCGGTCTTCAACCACCGTCTTCATCTTCGACTTATCGTTGAATCGGTTATTCAGAATGGGTATAAACCCGGCCTTTCCGAACAACCCGCGTATATTAAAAACGAATGTTACACAAACACAACATACGCCTCATTCCAATTCATATTCTCAGGGAAAGGTTCCCATTAATTTTATCAAAGATAAATTCTTTAAATTTATTCTTTAATCTTCCTTTGGATGTCGTTTCAAACCAAATTATGGTTTTCTAAACTAGTCGAGATTAGCAAACCACACCGAAGTAATTATTTTTTTTATTTCCCAATCCCAACCTATTCATCCCATGAAGCAAAACTGGTGATACTCCATATCTAACACCATGGCGTTATCAGTAAAATTAATTACCATTTCACGTTCAAATCTAATTAAAGATTTAACTATCGCTTTGGAGCAAAACTGGTAATACTCCATTCTCGCTCATTTTCTAAATTTGATAATTTAGATTATAGATTTACATTTCAATCTAATTGCAGATTCGTTAAAACTCCTTTTACTGGGTTAAAGAACTAGTGTTATTTAAAACACAGTTCACGACAAACCCAAATCACATTCTATTTATTATCGGGTTAAAGAACTAGTGTTATTTAAAACATAGTTCATGATAAACCCATGAATCAATTCTATTTAATTCAAATCAACTATATTAGAAATTCTGATTATTTAAAACCCCTTTTTAAATCTAATTTATTTATTTAAAAACAAATCGGGTTTTAAATTTAGTTCAAACTAGTTCATTTTGATAAAAATCTATTTTTATCTTTTCAAATATGGAGTTTTTCATCCCAAATTTTCCCAAATCATTTCTTATGATTTTACACAAATTATTGATATTTTTAATAATTTTATCAAGGCCCGTACAGTCGATTTCCATCAACGGCCATCGAACTGCACTTACAGCGACCTTTTTCAAATTTGATTTGGACGTAACTCCAAATCCAACCGTTAGATTTTGAATTTCTAATATTCGTTAGAAAGCTTTTTTCGACACGAACCCAACGGTTCCGGTTTTAGGAGAATCCGACGGTCGGATCTCCCGTATTGTCCGTTTGAAATAAATGGTCGAAATTCACGAACTGCCGCGGCGCGGCGCGTTCTATTCAGGCCATTATATTATATATATAATATATATAATATATATTTCATTGATTCTATTTAAAACGAATTATATAAATAGTTTTGAATTCGTTTCAAAAACATTTCAACTTCCATCTCAATTCAAATCAAAATTGAATCTTTCCTTATAAATTCGTTTTAAAATTCATTTCTATTCAATTCAAGTTTCAATTCAATTTGAATTCATTTCACTTCGTTTTAAATTCAATTTGAATTCGTTTTCAATTCGATTCAATTCAAAGTGGTTTTCTATTCGATTCAATTCAAAGTGGTTTTCTATTCGATTCAATTCAAAGTGGTTTTCTATTCGATTCAATTCAAAGTGGTTTAATATTCGATTCAATTCAAAGTGGTTTTCTATTCGATTCAATTCAAAGTGGTTCTCTATTCGATTCAATTCAAAGTGGTTTTCTATTCGATTCAATTCAAAGTGGTTTTCTATTCGATTCAATTCAAAGTGGTTTTCTATTCGATTCAAATTCGTTATATATTCAATTGAAACCAAATTCGTTTTCTATTCAAATCAAATTCGTTATATATTCAATTGAAACCAAATTCGTTTTCTATTCAAATCAAATTTGTTATATATTCAATTGAAACCAAATTCGTTTTCTATTCAAATCAAATTCGATTCGTTTTCTATTTGAATCAAATTATATTATATATTCAATTCATTTCGAAATCGTTGTATATTCAATTCATTTCAAAATCGCTTTATATTCAATTCATTTCGAAATCGTTTTATATTCAATTCATTTCGAAATCGCTTTATATTCAATTCATTTCGAAATCGCTTTATATTCAATTCATTTCGAAATCGCTTTATATTCAATTCATTTCGAAATCGCTTTATATTCAATTCATTTCGAAATCGCTTTATATTCAATTCATTTCAAAATCGTTTTATATTCAATTCATTTCGAAATCGCTTTATATTCAATTCATTTCGAAATCGTTTTCAATTCATTTCGAAATCGTTTTCAATTCATTTCATTTCGAAATCGTTTTCAATTCATTTCATTTCAAAATATTCGATTTCAAAATTACTTTTCAATATTCATTTTAAAATGAATAAAATCGATATAAATATTGTTCACGTCAAAATGGCGTCAATCTAATCAACACGGCTTCATATATTTCTATTTTCAAATATTCTATTTCAAATATTTCTATTTCAAATATTTCTATTTCAAATATTTCGTTCAACACATGACTAATCTCAACGGATGAGTACAGTCAACACATGAACCTTTATATCATATTGATAAAGATGTAAATTTTATTATTAAAACATTTCGTTCAACACATGACTAATCTCAACGGATGAGTACAGTCAACACATGAACCTTTATATCATATTATTCTTTATTTTTCAAATTGGAATGAGGCCCAATCAATTACCATATAAAGTTAATTATAGGGATTCCATACAACACATGTATATAATAGCATTGAAAAATAATCAACCATCAACCAAAGTGCACCACACTGTATAAGCATCAAATATAGATATCTAACGCTTATAACAGCCTGTCAATCAATCAATCGACATATTTAATCAATCAGGATGAGTGAACTTCAAATTTCATCCCAACACCCGTGTGGGGTTTCAAACAATCAAACACAGATTTTATTTGTGCAGTTGGGCGATGTGTGAAATTTATCGACCCAATCAATATCAGTCAAATAAGTGTATATAAACAAATCGGCCGATTTGTTTATAAATATTTATTTATTCACTTTCACGTTAAAAATTATATTTTTAACGACCAAATTATTTTATTCAAACTATGAATATTCTATTCAGTTCATTTATTCAATAAAATGATATTTTTATTTTTCTAACTTATTTTAGAAAATTTTAGCAGCATAACGGCACGATACTAGAAACGGGACAAAGCCTAGCCTTATCCCCGGTCCAGTGAAGGCCCACGCCATTCACACATCAATCAAATTCACCAAACAACCAAATTCAAATCAAATCATCTAACTAATTTTTGCAATCAAACAAACAAGTCCATGGTCTGTGGACGATTGTGTCGGGTGCTACTAAGCACCGTCTGCATCTTAGTATATATATGTATTACTAGAAAAAGAAATTGAAAGGTGAGAAATTCTCACCAATAGCTATCCAAACACCTTGACTCTTCTTTTGTAGAAGTCTTCGTCGTTCTCGCCTTTCGTCACTTTCGTCGCCCGTAGCCACTACATATGTAAAAATCGAATTTTTACATCGCTATTCAATATATAAAAATCGAATTTTTACTTCGCTATTCAATATATAAAAATCGAATTTTTACTTCGCTATTCAATATATAAAAATCCCGCCTTTTCAACTATAAAGATTTTACCCTTTCAATTATAAAGATTTTGCCTTTTCCATTATAAAGATTTCGCCTTTTCTATTATAAAAATCTAATATTTTCTATTTTAAAAATCTAATTTTTTCTATTTTCCAAAAATAAAAACCTCGTCTTTTCATTGATAAAAACCCCAATTTTATTCCTATATCATTTTGCACAAAATCTGCAGTTTAGACAACGTTGTTACTATTTCACTACATATATAAAGGTGATGTTTTTACTATCTTACCTATATAAAAATTATATTTTTACCTTTCTACAATATAATAGATTATATTTTTATTATCTATATAATATGAAAATTACATTTTCTACCTTTTCATGCGATAAAAATTATATTTTTACACTTCACATATGCTAAAAATCATATTTTTAACTTTCCTATATTATATAAAAATTATATCTTTACTCTTCTACTAT
Source organism: Allium sativum (assembly GCA_030737875.1). NCBI lineage: Eukaryota > Viridiplantae > Streptophyta > Magnoliopsida > Asparagales > Amaryllidaceae > Allium > Allium sativum. The sequence goes on from CM060926.1 coordinate 352,874,488, forward strand.
AATAAAAATTATATTTTCAATCCTCTACTATATTAAAAATTATATTTTTATTATCTCTACTTTATAAAAACCATATTTTTATTATGCTATTTATATATAAAAAAAACGTTACCTTTCATGTGTATAAAAATTATATTTTTATTATCTATAAAAATTCAAACCTTTTTGTATTCCAACCATATGTATATATATAAAAAAACTTATCTTTATATAATAAAATCTTATTTATATATAAATAAAGTAAATAAACAAAATCAGAAAATTTTCTAACTAATTAAACCAAGTAAAACTAAATAAATAAATAAATAAAACGAAGTAACTCACTGTATTTTCGTTCAGATGGTGGTGGAGGGGGGAACTGGCGCTCGCGCTGGGGATGGTTGGAGCTGTTGTCGAGGTTCGAAGATGGAGGCTGCATCGATCTTCGCGGTGGAGCGGTTCTCGGTGGACTGGGTTAGCGCGGTCTCAAGCTCGCGATGGAAGGAGACGATGGGGAAATGGAGGGCGTCGGAGGGTGGATTGGTAGGAGGCTCGGTGACCAACGATGGTGGGCGGAGGATCGATTTGGCCAGGGGGAGGGAAATCGGATTTCCCGATTTGGTGAATGGGATTTCTGAAAGAGGAAATGAAATAGGGGGGTACGGGTATAAAGGGGATATATATATATATATATATATTATTTTAAATTTCCATCAAAAAGTAACTTTTATTTTCGACCTCAAAACGAGGCCCACCGCCTGTCGTCCATAGCGATTTACCCCCATTCCGAACACAATGGGATATGTATTGCAAGCTGTTTCGGCTGTTGCAATCAGTTTTCGTTAAAATCAACATATAACTCTATATATTGAATTTGAACACGCATTTCAACTTATCGGGGTCACATACTAACTCGAAAAATTCCAAAAAAATATTTTCTAGCTTCGTATTGATGATACGGTCCTAACAAAACTAGTTTCGTCGAATTCTGAGACCGTTAGAAAAATGGCCATTTTGCAGTCGATTAAAATCAACTGAAACTGGTCAAAAGCGTTTTCCTTTGCCACGCTCACACATTGATTCAAAAATTATGAAATTTGGAATCTAGCAATAATTTGACACTGTGGATCCAACAAAAGTGGTTTCGTCGAAATCCGAGGTCATTTGCAAAATGTCTATTTTAAAGGGCCTGAATTCCATAGCGACTATTCAGAATTTTCAACTGGACATATCTTTTGATTCCCGCTATGAAATTTCGATTTTTTGGATTCGTTGGGAAGATATCATCAATTAGATCCTATTGTTTTTGGTTTCACTAAAATCCGGATTATTTTGCACCCGGTACATTCAATTGAAGTTTGAAATCGAATTATCGAACTACCGCGCCATTTTCAATTCTATTTATAATTATATATAATTATATATATTCTAACGACGACGTATATAAATATATACGTTCGAATTATATTCAAAATAAATTTCTTGTTGATTTTATTTAAAATAATCTATTTTAAATATTCAAAATTCGCTAAAATTGCCAAAATAAAAATTTTAAATTGGCTCAGAATTTCCGGTTTATTACATTAAATTTCATTCTGTGTTGATTAATTTCTATTAAATATATATCAGTTTGGTGGCGGAGAATTTATTCTCTTGCTTAACACCCTTCTCTGAGACGTACGGGCTTAGTGGTTATATATTAATAGACATCAGTCGTATGGCGTGAATTGTCAGTGTGGCTGCTAAGATGCAAATTATTAAGGCTTATTGTTGAAAAGCAGAGTCTTGTGGATGTTGATCAAAGCATAGCTTTAATTAGCACAGCTTTTTGTATAGCGTTAATTCGCGAGCCTCACACCTCGGTATGAGTCTAAACCGGGATCAAGGACGCAGGGAGTGCACGACGTTTCTTTTTAGCTAGGAGTGGTATCATGGTATGGAGCCCAGATATTTTTACTTATGTGGATGATGGAATTAGGTGCCTCAAATACTGGTCGCTACTAGCCAAGTGATAGGTCCTATAGGACCGGGAAACGTGTGTTCCGGAATAATTAATCCGCTAAAGTAAGTGTGGACCGACCCTGCTGGAACCAAGGGTCCACTGCGGGGGATCATGAGGCATTTGCTAGAGTGTCTCGAATCGGAAGGAGCCATCTCTAGCCTTGACTCATGATGAAAATCCAATTTCCAATACGATATTTTTCAGTTTTAAATGTAAACCTATATGGCGACATAGTGGGATGAGGCACTCAAGCCGTCTATGATTGATACATTTATATTTGAAGTTGTTTGATACACTATGCGCTTATAGTAATATCAAAATGATTTGTTTTAAACGTACCAAACATGTTTGGCTATTATATGGGAAAACTCTATCCTTCGGCTTGCGTTGCATTATGTGATGGGACCTGAGTCTTATAATAGTTTCATTTCTCGAAAAGCATTGCGTTGTTTTATTTTAAACTTAGGTTCATGTGGAGTAAACCCGTTTCATATTATACGGCGTGGTCCCATGATTTCCTAACTTTTAAAGTAAAGATTTAATAACTGTTTTAGTTCTCACACCAGTCCCATGACTGACTTGGAGTTTATTGTTTCTACCTAAACTCTGGGTGCCCCTATTTTCCACATGGGCAGCTCGTAGTTTTGGTTTTCGTAGATATTTCTTTTTTCCAGGATCCTGGATTACAGCTGGAGTTATATTCGGAAAGCTTTGTATCCGTGTATTTATTTCAGTTGTGATGTTGATGTATTTTCCCCTATACATTTAATTTCCGTTGCTTTGTATTTTAACCTCTGATATTATTTTATTTCCACTGTGTAATATTTATTCATACTCTGATATATTCTTGGACTCTGATGTAAATTGTTATAATAGCAATGAAATGTTCTGTTGTTTGTGTTTTGATGCGTCGTGTTCTCAAAGCAATCTAGGCTTTCCCGTAAGGAGGATTTCGGGTCGTTTCAAGGTTTTATGTTAACAGTGAACATATATTACCAGTTAATAGTGTAATCAAAGTCTCATCATATACTGGTGCAAAAATCAAGTCTAAGCCAGCGGTTTCATGTTAACAGTGAACATCTATTCATCAGGCTACTATATCATCAATTTCTAATCAAAATCTGTCAACATAAAAAAAAATTGAAAGAAATTTATGCTTATAAGGCTATAAGTCATTATCTTCCAATGTGAAATCAAATTATATTGAAAACAGTCAAGTTTATTTAGTCTAAATTAAAAACATTATGATATACTTACTAAATCACCATGCTCCAGCCTTAGAAGTCATCCAAATCTTGATAGTCTCTTCCAACTGCAAATATCAGCCCAATATCCATATTTTTCTTGCAATCACTCAGTCTTCTGTTGATGCTATGACCTCCAGCTAGATTTCGGATTGTTAAGACATTGATAGTTGCCCAAATTTCACGACAACGGCACCGTACCTGACTTTTCTATCAAAATAGATCCTGGAATCTCGAAGAGGTCGATCGAATTAATCATATAAAGGGTTGAACTCCCAAAATTTGAACCAGAACACAAAGCAGCGGTTCGGATTGGTGCCGAAGAAGGATCCAATAGAGAGAAGGATGATGCTAGGGAACTCAGTGTCCATGGCCATGTTGATCCGTGAGTGAGATATATTGGAATAATATCATCCGCGCATCACTCCTTCAGTGATTTCGCCATGCCGAATAGTTAGGGGTTCAGCAATGATGGATATGGCAGCTATGTAGGGTTTAGTATCATGAGAAACTTACAGGGCAGGTTATGTGTGTCAGGTAAAGGCTAGCACTTTGGGGTCTAAACTGAGCCGTTGAATAAGTTATTTCAGGAGGTACTCATTTACTCAATTTGTTTCTTATTTATTAGCTATATTTACTACTAGTTTATTAATAATAACAATTATTTATTGTCAACTAACAACTAAATATATTTATCAATAATTATTTATTTACTTTTAACTTATTAGTTATATTAATGAACATAATTAATAATTAAATATATTTATTTATCATTACTTATTTATTAATTATTAGTTATCAGATATTAATTACATTTATCAACTATCAAACATAACTATTAATTATCAAATTCCATTGTTACATAATTAATGAAAATTAATGATTTAATAGTGATTAATAATTGATAATTACAAAAAATTAACTATTGAATATTTAGGCATTACTTTCTAATTATTGAATATTGAATGTCAAACATTAATTATTGATTGCTCAATATTAATTATTTAAGATTGATTATTAAATGAAATGAATTAACATTAACTATAATTTACTAGTTATGAATAATTAACAATAATATATTTTTAAATAAAAAAAAAATTGCTAAAATGTGTAAATATTTGATTTTGCATCCAAAATTCAAAAATACAAATAAAAACGAAATATACCATCCAATATCAGTATTACATTATTATTACTTCTAAAAATAAAATTAAGTATATTAATTCTTAATTTTAATAGTAATATTATTAATCATAAATTATTACTATTTATTGTTAAATTTAAATTATTATATATTTGATATTAATTACTCGATATTACTTACTAATAACTGGAGAGTAAAATTAAGCCTGTTGAAATTCTGATTGTATATAATAATTGGTAACTAGTGATTATTTTCATTAATTATTATAAGTTATAAATGTTTAATATATATTATTAACGATTAATTACTAAATAATAATAAATAATATAATATTACAGTTACTAATTAGTAACATATATGATTAATATAATATTATTAATGATTATTATTAAATAATAAAAAGCAATCAATATTAATTTTAAGAAAGTATTGTAATTATTAATTATTGGTTTTCGAAAATTTGTAACAGTCATTTATTATAATAGGCATTTTTTATCATTGTAAAATTGGTATAGGTTAAAACAGGCATTTTATGACTGTTGTAAAATTGACACCTATTACAATGGAACCCATTGTAAAATTGGCACCTCTTACAGTAGGCATTTTGTGACTATTGTAAAATAAATATCTATTACAATGAGCATTCTATGAATGTTGTAAAATTGATATCAATTACAATGGGCATTAAAAACCAACTGCAATAGAAAACTATTACAGCGGGTAGTCCCTGCCCGTTGTAAAAAGGTTGTTGTACATGACATCTATAACAACAGTCAAGAAATGCCCATTGTAATTGTAGTCTATTACAACGGGCAACCAATGCCCTTTGTAAAATGGACGTTGTAATAGGGTATTTTTGTTGTAGTGATAAATACGGTCAATAATGATGCAGTTTACTAAGCGAACCCATGGGTAATAGTCTGCTAAAATTATTTAAATAGTTTTCATATTATGTGATTAGTTATAACATATGGCATTAATTGTAAAACATCTAACAATAATTGAGAAGCATTTTGTAATGATCATAGAAAATTTAAATTGTAAGTATATGAAGCAAAAACATAATTTTGTTATTCTCTACTATTTATAGGAAACAATATTTAATTAAATCTATTTAAATGGCTAAAATTTTGAGTTATGTAGTTAATATATATGGACTTAAATATAAATTATTAGAAGCTAACTGATATCTGTAGACAATTATATAAACTTTATAATGGTCATACTAAAATGTCAAATGATAGACAAGGTAAAATATTAGAGAGAGTTAGCAACTAATTAGTACAAAGTAATAAACTAATTTCAAAATAAAATATCTAATGTGAATTAATGAAAAGAGAGAAAACACCTAAAACTAATGAAGGAGCTTCGAATTATTTTGTTTTACTATTATTTGATTGAATCCATATCATATGCTACTCTCTTGTTAATTTTAGAATTTATTTCCATTTAACCCTCCAATTTAGTTTAATTAATTCTAAGTTATAACAATTATAACAGTTGTCTATTGCACTTTTATTTATATGGCTCTATTTAGTTTCCTCTTCACATGTTTTCATTTCAATTATAATTATCCATTCTTTATTGAAAATAAAAAAATTATCCTTCAGTTTCAATTCTCACCATTCTCTTTCTGTTTATCAAGCTAATCTTGAATTATATTACTCATGTTTACATGTTGGTCGACTGTCTTGTTCAAGAAAATCTTAGTAACTTCCTATATGTGTTTCGTAATCTTTCTACCTTAATTTATATGACACAGATCTACACTTAATTTTCTACAGATCTATTACTCGGTGGTTTGCCCTTAATTAGATTTACCTTTCCAATCATCTCTTTTACATATTTTATACTTATCTTCACAAATGTATCAAGTATAAGTGAAAAATGCATGTTAAATTGATTGAAAAGTTTCTTAAATTAGACTTTCAAAGTATATTACCATCTTTAATTTTACTGCATTCAAACTACACCAAAATAGCAAATTTGGCAGTGCTTTGAGCCGTGTCTAATATGATTAGGCAGTGCTTTAAGTCGTATCAATTTATTGCGTGTTGAACAATTAGATATGGTCGTCAGCCGTATCTAATTGTCAAAAAAGATACAGCCACAAGCCGTATCTATTACCAAAAAAGAAACAACCATAAGCCGTATCTATTCTCAAAAAAGATATGGCCATAAGCCGTAGCTATTAATGGGTTAAACATTGAATACTTGATGATCCAATACGACCATATGTCGTATCCATTTACGCAATAACTCATTCAAGCACTAAACAATTTGATGATACAATACACACAGACAACCACTAAATACTGAATGCATTAAATGGTGCTTAAGATGTCAAAAGTCGCTTCAATATAGAAAGCATTAATCCAAAATACCATACTAAGACAACTTGAGCTATAAAACACACCCAATAAATATGATCAATATATAACTAATGTGTACAAACAAACAACAAACTATTAAGTGTACAAATCTACTATATCCTCTAGTCAACAAATATTTTTACAACATAATAAGTTCTACAACAAATAATATAGGATATCTAATCTTAATATTATACAACCATTGTGATCTATCAATTTCACTACTAAGAATTTTCTAGGTGATCCACCGGGTGGATGCACTTTAGCTCACGCTCTTGGGTCAGGTATTCAGGCTTATCAGCTTTATTAAAGTGTAAAATGCTGCTTCACTTAACGTTGGGAAAAAGCTGGTTTCACTTGCAACTGCTTGCAGTTCAGTAATGTATTTTGAAGAAACTTTTACTTTTTTTGAAGCGGACTGTGTAGTGTAAGTAATATAAATTTGTGTTGTTGTACATGGGAAGTGTTTCCATGGAGTTATCTATTTTTTTTCAGTTGCAAGTGAAACCATCTTTTTCCTAGGTTAACTGAAGCAAGATTTGACACTTGAATAATGCTAATAAGCATGAATACCTGACCCTGTGTGAGCCAAAATGCATCTACCTGATGGATCACCCAGTAAATTCTTAACTAGAAAGTTAAAACCTTCAGCTTAGTGTGGCTTCATCTGCTTCATATGCCTTTGATGAATAGATATATCAGCATGCAACATCGAAGAAGTGTCCATTCATATTAGTGTTGGGATTCTCACTAATGTCCACCGAACAGTAATTTCTAGCATCAAAGAAGCGTTCATTCAATAAATTTCTTCCTAAAAGTCAGATATATTACTCACAATATGCTACTTATACCTTATAAGTATCTCCTAGGAAAATACAATATCTACTTATATGGTCATATTACAAACATGCGTCAAGAAAATAAAATATTGGTGAATGTAATTTTAATTGTTCGAAGGAAAAAAAAATGAGCCAGAATTTATTACCTCATCTTCAGTATGCTTTCTTGTAGACATCCATCATCTTCGTCTAAACTTGCAACCTAATTTGCATTAGAACAATGAGTCACATGAAATTTACAAAAATGCTCAGAATATTCATATCCAAAATGCAATATTACGCTAACATAAACAGAGTAGATACTGGGCCTTATCAATTTTCATGTTTTCTTGTATATATGGAAACAAAAAAATCAGTTTACAATGTAACAGTTTTATTCATATAATAGTATATATGCAACTATATGTAGAAAAATTTTATTTCATTTTCTTTTATGTGAGATTCTAAAACGTATCAAAGTTGCAAACATAATCAGCCTCAAAAACCATGAATATGTACAAAAACTAAAGCAGTAGCTACCCTCTTGTAATATTGTTATTACATAGGAGTGGAATAGTGAATTAGACCTTGAACATAAACATATATTAGATAATCAAAATTGTTAAACATCCATCTTCCAAATTTTCAACAAACCTGATAATATAATTCAAAATCAAATATTAATACACACATAAAGAATTAAATTAAAAAGCTAAGTACTTACCCATTAACTTCTAAGTTTCCAAAAATACATACATTAAACAATCCATAATAAGCCTCAATTGTATTGGTCTTTTTCTTTCTTCTGGAGTACAGTAGGAAAGAAAATAAAAAGGACATATTGTCATAGCAACAACAAAAGAGTTATTGAGCCATCCTCCTCCCTGTACTTATCAACGTGATTTAAGGTGCTATTTTGGGCAAGAATGATTTCACGTTTTCAAAACATTCCAGGTAATTGCAAGAACAAATTTTCGGGCATAAAAATCATTTAGAGTTTCTAAAAACATCCGAGAAATCACACAATATCATCAAAAAACAAACAAGCAATTCATTTAAGCATCGAACAAAGCAAATAAAAAAAATACTCGCAACGGTTGTTCGATCATTGCAAAAGCCAAATCGGTTGACCAGAGAGCGTCGAACAATCGGAGCATCAGAGAACAAATTCCAAAGCAATGTTGGATTCATGATTTAGGGCAAAACAATAATTTTGTTTTTCGGTCACCATAGAAGTAAAAAAGAGATAGCCAACATTTTAATTCTTAAAGCCGTGTAATATAAATATGCTGACAAATGAGTTGCAAAAATATGATGAGGATTTGATACGGCTCAAAGCGTATCAAATGAATTGATCCGAGGCTCTGAAGATGTAAGGTTAGATTTTAGTTGTTGGGGGCGGTGCTGATCGCAAAAGAAATTTGATACAACTATGAGCTGTAGCAAATTTGATACAGCATAAAGCCATATCGAATCTTCGCATCCCTATGTGCCAAATTTGTTGCTTTGGTGTAGTGATCTTTCCAATCATCTCTTATACATGTTATTGTTATGGATTGCGAATTGGATCGTTAAGACAAAACTAACACTAGAGAGGGGGTGAATAGTGTTTTTAAGAATTTAAAAAAAATCTAAAACTTATATGATCTATTATATGAATCAAACACCACAGAAACAATCACATAGACAAAATCAAACACAAACACAAAGATAAACAAAATAAAATACAAAAAAGGAAAGAACACACTAAATTTTATACTAGTTTGAAATTTCTCTACATTTAGTCCCACGCAACGCAGGATTGAGCCGAGTTTTATTATTATATCAATATCCAATTACATTCCACTCCTTGATTTCACAGCTACAAGGGATACCACCGATTCCACACCCAATTGATCAAGTATACTCTCCTTGATTTCACGGCTACAAGAGATACCACCGATTCTAACCTCCTTGATTTTACGGCTACAAGGGATACCACCGGTTCCCGATTACCCAAACACTTCCCAAAAGATTAAAATAGTCCTATAAGTCTTCAATAACACTTTGACTCAGAGAGTAATGAGTAGAGAATGAGAAGAGAAGAGAAGAAGTTTATGTAAACAGAATTGAATTCGGTAGAGTATAAGTGTAAAAATCATAAAAATGAGAAGATATAATGGTGTAAAGAAAGAAGATGAAGACGGAGAAGAAGAATTATGAAAAAGTCGAAATCAGCCCCTAATTATGACATTTGGAATGTTGCAACGTTTCTGGATCGTCACAAATAGTGAAAAGACACTTCCTTTCAATTTTCAAAAAGTGGCAGTTATATATCTACATGTATATAAATGTTTGTCGACATATCTCAGTACAAAATTGAAATTTGATCTTTTTTCAAGTGTTTTGATATATATATATATATATGTATATATATATATATATATGTATGTATGTATATATAGTTCCTGAAATTATTGAATTAAAACATAGTGTTATAAATGAATATTATAAAGTAGGAAATCATATGAAAACATAAATATAAAGTATGTAAACATATTCATAATATTATAGAGTTAAAACTATATAAATATAAAGTGTATAAAAGTATAAATATAAAACTTGAGTTTAAAATCAAAAAGTAAAATAAAGAAAATAAAATAGAAAGGATAGAGATTGAAGATAGAAAGGATAAAGATTGAAGATAGAATTTGAAATCAGAATTTGAAAAACAAAATTTGAATTTGAACCTGGAGTGTTGTTTAGAGTCTTACATAAACTAGACTCTATTACTATATCTATCTTGAACTCTTGAAATATTGATTACTCATGAGTCTTGAATCATCTCTGAATTTTGAATCTCTTATATCTTTAAATTGTACAGTCTTTAGTAACAATTCATGTATATAAATCTTGCATATGTGTATATATAACTAGATAAAAGTGTTGCTATATATTTTATAATCAATTAATATTGAAATAAGGTTGTTGTTATTAAAACTCATTCTCCAACAATCTCCCCCTTTTTGAGACAACCTAAGTTTATAAAATATCATAACTATTTATACTTGTTAATGATGATCCTTCTAATACTCCCCCTGTTTATATATATCCTATAAACTACTTCTATATTTTATGATTTCTCCCCCTTTGGCATTATCAAAAAGAAATTCTAAAACTACTTCCCCAAAATCCTATAACTTTCTAAATAATTTCTAGATCAAAGTAAAGTACTTTCCCTGAGTCCTATATATATATATATATATATATATATATATATATATATATATAATCCTATAATATGATCATCAATCATCAAAACAAACCAATTCGAGTATTATAATGTAATAACCCGGAAAATCTGAGCCAGTTTAAAATTTTTATTTTTGCAATTTTAATGAATTTTGAATATTTAAAATGGATTATTTTAAATAATATCGACGAGAAATTTATTTTGAATATAATTCGAACGTATATATCTATATACGTCGTCGTTAGAATATAAATAATTGTATATAATTATAAAAGGAATTGAAAATGGCGCGGTAGTTCGATAATTCGATTTCAAACTTCAATTGAATGTACCAGGTGCCAAACAATCCGGATTTTAGCGAAACCAAAAATAATGGAATCTAATTGATAATATCTTTCCAACGAATCAGAAAAATCGAAATTTCATAGCGGGAATCAAAAGTTATGCCCAGTTGAAAATTCGGAATAGTCGCTATGTAAATTATATATAGCGCCAAAAAGTCATATTTTGCATACGGATGAATTTGGACTCGAAACCACTTCCATTGAGTTCAAAATGCCGTTTAGAACTCCGAAAAGTATAAGCTTCGATATATTCCGATATCCGGAATAGTGGCTATGGGCTAGAGTTGTTCGGTTAACAATACATAGCCCTTAAAAAGTGAAATTTTGCATACGAGCTCAGAATTCGACGAGATAAATTTTTCTGGATTCATAATGACAAATCATTGTTGAGTTCCAAATGGCGCGTCGAACGGAGTCAGTATGTGGCCGTGCAAGCTAAAACAGTTCTGGGTAAAACGAGCAGTCATTTTACAAAAGAACATTATTGATACGACCTCAGAATTCAATTTTACTTTTTTTTCTTGATTCGTATCGTCTAATAATGGTTAAATCCAAGAGGGCTTGATTTTTTGATTTAGCATGTGAGCGTGCGAGAAGTAAAGGTGCGCCAAAATCGCATTTTTTGAGCTTATCTGAGCATTTTTGTGATTTTTGTTGAACGGTCAAACGAACTCGGAATGCGACGAAACTTGTTTCGTTGGACTCGTCTTCACGTCTACTATCTCGTGTCCGAAATCCGCGGTGATTGGAGATCGTTAGCGTTCAGGCGATACGCGAGAAACAGGCATATAAGCCACTTTACTTCCTTTTCTCTTCATTATTTTCTTCCTCCTTCCTCCAAAAAAATCAAAAATGGAGACCACACTTCCTCCTTGCCGCTGCCACCGCCCCTCCCCTCCACCGCTGGCCGCCGCTCCTCTTCCACCTCCTCCTCCTCCTCCTCTCTCTCTCCTCCTCTTCCACTCTTCCAATTTGCAAACCCTAGGAGCCACCACCACCACCGTGGGCCCCTCCACCACCGCCACCACCCACCAGCAACCTCCCCATGCCCCATCAGGTCCGCCTCCGCCACTGACCGCCCTCCCCTTGGCCGTGGGCCCCACAAATCCAAAATCCCTCTTTTTCACAAAAATCCCGTTTTGCAAATAACACCCTGTCACCATTTCGCGAATAACTCCCAAATCATGCGTTTCTAGCCAAAGTTCCTCAAGACCAAAGTTGTAGAGCACGAAATTATTTTCGATTTGGTATACGATAAGTCCTATTTTGCATTGCGGAGTTGTCGGGAAAACGCGTGCGAAGTCTGCTGTTCAAACACTGTTAAAATGCTGTCTTTTCGCGATTTTCGGCGAAATGGCACATTTTCGGCAAGAAGACCACTAGGCAAAAGTTATTCAGAATGGCGTGCTTGTGCTAGAAAAAAAGTTGGTGTGAAGATTGAAGCTTGTTTGCAAAGTCTGGAGCTCGAACAATAATTCAGCAGTTCAGAAAAGGCGTTAGAGAAAAAAAGTGAGTTTTCTCCGCAGACGGTGCTTAGTAGCACCCGACACAATCGTGGCGTTTGGTTTAGCTAGTCGGTGAGAACTTCTCACTCAAAATCTCTTTCTCTAGTTATATATATATATATACTAGGATGCAGACGGTGCTTAGTAGCACCCGACACAATCGTCCACAGACCATGGACTTGTTTGATTGGTTGTGTAGTTGGTTAGTCTAATTGGTTTGAATTGAATTGTTTGGTGAAATGGAATGGATTTGATTGATGTGTGAATGGCGTGGGCCTTCACTAGATCGGGGATAAGGCTAGGCCTCGTCCCGTTTCTAGTATCGTGCCGTTATGCCGCCGAAATTTCCCAAAATATGTTAGAAAAATAAAAATATCATTTTTATTGTGTAAATGAACTGAATAGAAATTCATGTGTTGAAATATAATATTTTATCGTTAAAAATATAATTTTTAACGTGGAAGTGAATAAAATAAAATATTCATTTACAAACCGGACGGTTTGTTTATGTACACCTATTTGAAGGACATTGATTGGGACGATAAATTTTACACATCGCCCAACTGCACAAATAAAATCTGTGTTTGATTGTTTGAAACCCCACACGGGTGTTGGGATGAAATTTGGAAGTTCACTCATCCTGATTGATTAAATATGTCGATCGATTGATTGACAGGCTGTTATAAGCGTAAGATATCTATATTTGATGCTTATACAGTGTAGTGCACTTTGGTTGATGGTTGATTATTTTTCAATGCTATTATATACATATGTTGTATGGAATCCATATAATTAACATTATATGGTGATTGATTGGGCCTCATTCCAATCGGAAAAATAAGGAATATTATAAAAGAAAATTCATGTGTTGAATATAAAAATAGTCATGTGTTGACGATGTTCATGTGTTGAGTGAAATATTTTATACAATGAAATTTACATCTTTATCATATTTAAAATTAGAACTACTTTACGGTTGAAGTCTAATTGAAAATCAAACGATAGATACCATAGTTTTATAAAATATTTTACATAACAAAAATAGTGATGTGTTGACAGTACTCATGTGTTGAGATTAGTCAGGTGTTGGAAGAAATGTAGATTCATGTGTTGAATAGGATAAATATTCATTTGTTGAATAGAATAAAGAAGTTTTTAAAAAATATAAAGCCGTGTTGATTAGAGTTGCGCCATTTTAACGTGAGCGATACTCATATCGATTATATTCATTGTTATAATGAATATAGAAAGGAAGTGATTTCAAAATATAACATTTAGAAATATTATCATTTATATAGTAATGATATGAAATATTCAATTTTGATTAGAAATTGAATATAGAATTGAAATGGTTTTGAAAACGAATTTAAAACGATTTATAAAATACGTTTTAAAAGGAAATTGACGAAATATATATAATATATATATATATTATATATAAAATGGCCTGAATAGAACGCGCCGCTCCGCGGCAGTTTGTAAATTTCGACCATTGACTTCGAATTGACGTTGCGGGAGATCCGACCGTCGGATTCTCCTAAAACTGGAACCGTTGGGTTCGTATCGAAAAGAGCTTTCCGATGAATATTAGAAATTTGAAATCTAACGGATGGATTTGGAATTATTTCCAAATCAAATTTGAAAAAGGTCGATGTAAGTGCAGTTCGATGGCCGTTGTTGGAAATCGACTGTACGGGTCTTGATAAAATTATTAAAAATATTAATAATTTGTGTAAAATCATAATATGTGAATTGGAAAGAACTGGGATGAAGAATTCCACATTTGAAATGATAAAAATAGATTTTTGTCGAAATGAACTAGTTTTGAACTAGAATTAAAAATCAATTTATTTGTGAAATAAATAAATTGAATTTGAAAGTGATTTTAAAAATAATCAATATTCCCAATACGTGGATTGGACTGGAGTTGAATCGAAATTATCTTCGGGATATTTCGATGTGGGATTTCGTGACTATACAGATATTGTTATGAGAATTTGAAAGATATATTTTATATCGTTATTGCCAATACGATATATGTTGGTTTCAGAATTTGATATTGAATATAAGCCGATATATTTTCTATTCAGAGCCTTGTATTTAATATCAAATGTGATTTGGGTTTGTCGTGAATCGTGTTTTAGAAGACATTGGTTCTTTAACCCAGTTAAAGACATAATATTGATTTTTGAGAAGATTAAAACTAAATGGAGTTTTAATGAATCTTTAATTAGATTAAAAAGTGAATTGATAATTTAAATTATCAAATCTGAAAAGTGATCGAGAGTGGAGTATCACCAGTTTTGCTCCAAAGCGATAGTTAAATCTTTAATTAGATTTGAACGTGAAATGGTAATTAATTTTACCGATAACACCGTGGTGTTAGATATGGAGCATCACCAATTTTGATCCATGAGATATATATGTTGGGATTAGGAAATAAAACAAATAATTACTTCGGTGTGGTTCGCTAATCCCGACTAGTTTGAAATGATATCCAAAGGAAGATTATAGGATAAATTTAGAAGAATTTATCTTGGATAAAATTAATGGGAACATTTCCCTAAGAATGTGATTTTGTGAATAAAAGAATATTCTGAATTGGAATGAGGCGTTTGTTGTGTTTGTGTAACATTTGTTTATCATATACGTGGGTTATTCAGGAAGGCCGGGTTATACCCATTCTGAATAACCGATTCGACGAGATGTCGAAGATGAAGACGGTGGTTGAAGACCGGAAGTCTTCACATCGTTTGGGTGATTACTGATGATCTTGATTGGGCTGTACACCCAGGATGAGGGAATCAGTTGGTGATCGTCCAGACGTACCTGGAGATGGATGGATATGCGAGGAAAGTGCCTCAGGTTTCGTTCAGACCCAGAACGAACTTGTAAATGGATTGTGTATCTGACACTGGATTTTATTCTGTGTTGATTGATCTCTATTAAAAATACATCTGTTTGGCGGCGGAGAATTTATTCTCTTGCTTAACGCCCTTCTCTGAGACGTACGAGCTCAGAGGTTGTATATCGATGGACATCAGTCGCATGTAGTGAATTGCCAGTGTGGCATGCGTAAGTGGCAATTGATCAAGGCTTCTGTTGAAAAGCAAAGTCTTGTGGTTGATGATCAAAGCACGGCCTGTGTGGCGTAGCTTTGTGTATAACGTGAATTCGCGAGCCTCACACCTCGGTATGAGTCAAAAACGGGAGACGGACCGCTGGGAGAGCACGACGTTTCTTTCTAGCTAGGGTGGTGTCAGTGACCTACCAGCCCTGACATTTATATACTTTTCACCTGTGTGGTTGTTGGATATTGTAAAGACCCGCAACTTCCCCGTAAAGGAAAGCGTCGGATAGTTCGAGAACAAACCACAGCAGAACTCATACAGAAGAACTTTTCATTGTATATTACAACAATGCATCAGATTACAGGAATATACAGAGTATGAATAAATATTACACAGAAATATCAGAGATTTAAATTACATTTAAATACATAACAGCGGAAAATAATACAATACACAACTAGAATGAGATATACGGATACAAAGCTTTCCGGATATCGTTCCAGCTGTAAACCAGGATCCTGTGAATATAAATCTGCAAAACCAAAACTACTAGCTGCCCGTGTCAAAATAAGGGCACCCAGAGTTTAGGTTAAAACAATAAACTCCAGGTCAGTCATGTGACTGGTGTGAGAACTAAAACAGTTATTATTCTTTATTTTAAATCTAGGTAAATCAAGGGACCACGCCGTATAACACGGAACGGGTTTCCTCCCAAGAATACCAGTGCATAAAACAAACAGCGCAATGCTAAATAAAGAAAAATGAAGCTGTTATAAGACCCAGGTCCCATCACACAATGCAACGCAGCCGGGGGATAGGGTTTTCCCTTATAACAGCCAAAGAATGCTTGATACGTTTAAAACAAATCATTTGATACTATAATAAGTGCATAGTGCATAAAACAACTTCAAATCATAAGTATCAATCATAGGCGGCATGGGTACCATATATCATGTCGCCATATATAGGTTTACAAATAAAACCGCAAAGTCACGTATTTGGAAATTGGATTTCCTTCTATGAACCGAGGCAAAAGATAGTCCTCAACCGATTCGAGACTGTCTAGCCCGAGCCTCAGGAACAGCCGCAACTGCCCCTTGGATCGTCAGGGCCGGTCCACACGGAGTGGATTATTAAGCCTGAACAATACGTCTCCCCACCCTATGGGGTGTAAGTCTGGTCCGTCAGCCGACCAGAATGCATTCGGCCGAAACCGATATAACCGAGGCGCCTCGCAACCGCAACAACCACATAAGTCAAACTCGTCAGGGCGTGTAAAACCACTGACGCCACTTCTACCTAGAAAGAAACGCAAGTCCTCCCTGAGGTCCGTCTCCCGTTTTTGGTTCATACCGGGTGTGAAACACGCGAGGTAAACGTTACACAAAGCTACGCCACAAAGGCCGTGCTTTGATCATCACCACAAGACTTTGCTTTTCAACAGAAGCCTTGATCATTTGCATCTTAGCATGCCACACAGGCAAACCATCCTATGCAACCGATATCAGTCACACAGAATGAAATCCGATGTCAGACACACAGTCCATTTACAAGTCCGTCCTGGGTCTGAACGAAACCGGAGGCACCTAGTACCCCGCATATCCATCGATCTCCAAGTACGTCTTGACGATCACTAACTGTTTCCATCTTCTTGGGTGTACAGCCCAATCAAGATCATCAGTAATTACCCAAACGACGTGAAGACCTCCGTTCTTCGACCATCGTCTTCATCTTCGACTTATCGTCGTATCAGTTATTCAGAATGGGATAAACCCGGTCTTTCCGAATAACTCGCGTATATTTTAAATAAGTGTTACACAAACACAACATACGCCTCATTCCAATTCATTAGTCACTAACCGTAAATTAATCAAGAGAATAATTTCCCAAATATTAACCCCGAAGGCCGAAACCAACATCAGATCAATATCCAGAAAACCATTCTGCTTGGCCAACCGACAGTTAGTTTCTAAATTTCACATTCATAGGGAAAGGTTCCCATTAATTTTTATCAAAGATAAATTCTTGAATTTATGCTTTAATCTACTTTTGAATATCAATTCAAACTAGTCGGGATTAGCGAACCTTACCGAAGTAATCATTTGTTTTAATTTCCCAATCCCAACCTATTCATCCCATGAAGTAAAACTGGTAATACTCCATTTCTAACACCACAGTGTTATCGGTAAGTTCAATTACCATTTCACGTTTAAATCTAATTAAAGATTTAACTATCGCCTGGAGCAAAACTGGTGATACTCCATTTTCGATCTTTTCAATCTAATTAAAGATTCATTAAAACTCCACTTAGTTTTAATCGTTAACTGGGTTAAAGAATCAGTGTCATTTAAAACACGGTTCACGATAAACCCAAAATCACATTCCATTAATTATCGGGTTAAAGAACAAGTGTTATTTAAAACACTGTTCACGATAAACCCAAAAATCAATATCCATTCAATTCCAATTAAATATTATTTAATTGGTACACTTCATTAAATCTAAATAAAAAGATTTAATCTTTTCTCAACTGGGTTCAAGAACAGTGTTAGTGAAGACACCATTCACGACAAACCCAAATCACATTCATTAATTATCGGGTTAAAGAACAAGTGTTATTTAAAACACTGTTCACGATAAACCCAAAAATCAATATCAATTCAATTCCAATTAAATATTATTTAATTGGTACACTTCATTAAATCTAAATAAAAAGATTTAATCTTTTCTCAACTGGGTTCTAGAACAGTGTTAGTGAAGACACCATTCACGACAAACCCAAATCACATTCATTAATTATCGGGTTAAAGAACAAGTGTTATTTAAAACACTGTTCACGATAAACCCAAAAATCAATATCAATTCAATTCCAATTAAATATTATTTAATTGGTACACTTCATTAAATCTAAATAAAAAGATTTAATCTTTTCTCAACTGGGTTCAAGAACAGTGTTAGTGAAGACACCATTCACGACAAACCCAAATCACATTTGATATTCAATATAAGGCTCTGAATAGAAAATATATCGGCCTATATTCAATATCAAATTCTACGATTAACAAATGTCGTATTGGAAATAACGATATAAATATATATCTTTCAAATTTCCGTAACAACATCCGTATAATCACAAATTCCAACATCGAAATATTCCGAAGACAATTTCGATTCAAATCCACTCCAATGCAATCATTGGAAATTTTGGTTATTTTCAAAACCCTTTTCAAATTCAATTTATTTATTTAAAAATAAATAGAATTATAATTCTAGTTCAAAACTAGTTCATTTCGATAAAAATCTATTTTTATCTTTTCAAATAGGGAGTTTTTCATCCCAATTCTTTCTAAATCATTTCTTATGATTTTACACAAATTATTACTATTTTTAATAATTTTATCAAGGCCCGTACAGTCGATTTCCATTAATGGCCATCGAACTGCACTTATAGCGACCTTTTTCAAATTTGATTTGGACATAATTCCAAATCCAACCGTTAGATTTCTAATTTATCACATTCGTTAGAAAGCTCTTTTCGATACGAACCCAACGGTTCCGGTTTTAGGAGAATCCGACGGTCGGATCTCCCGTAATGTCCGTTTGAAATAAATGGTCGAAATTCACGAACTGCCGCGGCGCGGCGCGTTCTATTCAGGCCATTATATTATATATATAATATATATAATATATACTTCGTCGATTTCTATTTAAAACGAATTATATAAATAGTTTTAAATTCGTTTCAAAAGCAATTTCAACTTCCTTTTCAATTCAAATCAAAATTGAATTCTTCTTTATAAATTCGTTTCAAAATTCATTTCTATTCAATTCAAATTTCAATTCAATTTGAATTCATTTCAATTCGCTTTCAATTCAATTTGAATTCGTTTTCAATTCATTTCGAAATCGTTTTCAATTCAATTCATTTCGAAATCGTTTTCAATTCAATTTGAATTCGTTTTCAATTCATTTCATTTCGAAATCGTTTTCAATTCAATTTGAATTCGTTTTCAATTCATTTCATTTCGAAATCGTTTTCAATTCAATTTGAATTCGTTTTCAACTCATTTCAAAATATTCGATTTCGAAATCACTTTTCAATATTCATTTTTAAGATGAATAAAATCGATATAAATATCGTTCACGTCAAAATGGCGTCAATCTAATCAACACGGCTTCATAAATTTCTATTTTCAAATATTCTATTTCAAATATTTCTTTTTCAAAATAGTTGTTATTATCAAAATATTTCGTTCAACACATGACCAATATCAATGAATGAGTACTGTCAACACATGAACTTTTATTTTATATATATTCTTTATTTTTCAAATTGGAATGAGGCCCAATCAATTACCATATAAAGTTAATTATATGGATTTTCATACAACACATGTATATAATTACATTGAAAAATAATCAACCATCAACCAAAGTGCACTACACTGTATAAGCATCAAATATAGATATTCAACGCTCATAACAGCCTGTCAATCAATCGATCGACACATTTAATCAATCAGGATGAGTGAACTTCAAATTTCATCCCAACACCCGTGTGGGGTTTCAAACAATCAAACGCATATTTTATTTGTGCAGTTGGGCGATGTGTAAAATTTATCGTCCCAATCAATGTCATTCAAATAGGTGTACATAAACAAACCGTCTGGTTTGTAAATGAATATTTATTTATTCACATTCACGTTAAAAATTATATTTTTAACGATAAAACATTTATTCCAACATATGAATTTCTATTCAATTCATTTATTCAATAAAAATGATATTTTTATTTTTCTAACATATTTTAGAAAATTTCGGCGGCATAACGTCACGATACTAGAAACGGGACAAGGCCTAGCCTTATCCCCGGTCTAGTGAAGGCCCACGCCATTCACATATCAATCAAATCAATTCATTTCACCACACAATTCAATTTCAATCAAATAATCCAACTAATCTACGCAACCAAACAAACAAGTCCATGGTCTGTGGACGATTGTGTCGGGTGCTACTAAGCACCGTCTGCATCCTAGTATATATATATAATTAGAAAAGAAATTGAAAGGTGAGAAATTCTCACATATAGCTATCCTAGCTCCATGGCACTTCATTGATATAAATCTTCTTCGTTCTCGCCCTTTTGTCATCTTCGCCCGTATTCACTACATATGTAAAAATCGAATTTTTACTTCGCTATTCGATATATAAAAATCATATTTTTATTTCGAAGTTCAATATATAAAAATCGAATTTTTATTTCAAAGTTCAATATATAAAAATCGAATTTTTATTTCAAAGTTCAATATATAAAAATCGAATTTTTATTAATATAGATTCCGCCTTTTCCATTTCAAAGATCTAATCTTTTCTTTTACTTTTTAAAGTTCAAATCTTTTACCTTTTAAAAATTCAAATCTTTTAAACCTTTTAAAAATAAAAATCTTTTTAAACCTTTTAAAAATAAAAGTCAAATGTAAAGACCCGCAACTTCCCCGTAAAGGAAAGCGTCGGATAGTTCGAGAACAAACCACAGCAGAACGCATACAGAAGAACGTTTCAATGTATATTACAACAATGCATCAGATTACAAGAATATACAGAGTATAAATGAATATTACACAGAAATATCAGAGATTTAAATTTCATTTAAATACATAGCAGCGGAAAATAATACAATACACAACTAGAAGGAGATATACGGATACAAAGCTTTCCGGATATCGTTCCAGCTGTAAACCAGGATCCTGTGAATATAAATCTGCAAAACCAAAACTACTAGCTGCCCGTGTCAAAATCAGGGCACCCAGAGTTTAGGTTAAAACAATAAACTCCAGGTCAGTCATGTGACTGGTGTGAGAACTAAAACAGTTATTAATCTTTATTTTAAATCATTAGGTAAATCAAGGGACCACGCCGTATAACACGGAACGGGTTTCCTCCCAAGAATACCAGTGCATAAAACAAACAGCGCAATGCTAAATAAGGAAAAAATGAAGCCGTTATAAGACCCAGGTCCCATCACACAATGCAACGCAGCCGAGGATAGGGTTTTCCCTTATAACAGCCAAAGAATGCTTGATACGTTTAAAACAAATCATTTGATACTATTATAAGTGCATAGTGTATAAAACAACTTCAAATCATAAGTATCAATCATAGGCGGCATGAGCGCCCCATCCCACTATGTCGCCATATATAGGTTTACAAATAAAACCGCAAATGTCACGTATTTGGAAATTGGATTTCCATCTATGAACCGAGGCAAAAGATAGTCCTCAACCGATTCGAGACTGTCTAGCCCGAGCCTCAGGAACAGCCGCAACTGCCCCTTGGATCGTCAGGGCCGGTCCACACGGAGTGGATTATTATACCTGAACAATACGTCTCCCCACCCTATGGGGTGTAAGTCTGGTCCGTCAGCCGACCAGAATGCATCGGCCGAAACCGATATAACCGAGGCGCCTCGCAACAGCAACAACCACATAAGTCAAACTCGTCAGGGCGTGTAAAACCAATGACGCCACTTCTAGCTAGAAAGAAACGCAAGTCCTCCCTGATGTCCTCTCCCGTTTTTGGTTCATACCGGGTGTGAAACACGCGAGGTAAACGTTACACAAAGCTACGCCACAAAGGCCGTGCTTTGATCATCACCACAAGACTTTGCTTTTCAACAGAAGCCTTGATCATTTGCATCTTAGCATGCCACACAGGCAAACCATCCTATGCAACCGATATCAGTCACACAGAATGAAATCCGATGTCAGACACACAGTCCATTTACAAGTCCGTTCTGGGTCTGAACGAAACCGGAGGCACCTAGTACCCCGCATATCCATCGATCTCCAAGTACGTCTGGACGATCACTAACTGTTTCCATCTTCTTGGGTGTACAGCCCAATCAAGATCATCAGTAATTACCCAAACGACGTGAAGACCTCCGGTCTTCGACCATCGTCTTCATCTTCGACTTATCGTCGTATCAGTTATTCAGAATGGGATAAACCCGGTCTTTCCGAATAACTCGCGTATATATTATAAAAGTGTTACACAAACACAACATACGCCTCATTCCAATCCATCAGTCACTAACCGTAAATTAATCAAGAGAATAATTCCCCAAATATTAACCCCGAAGGCCGAAACCAACATCAGATCAATATCCAGAAAACCATTCTACTTAGCTAACCGACAGTTAGTTTCTAATTTCACATTCATAGGGAAAGATTCCCATTAATTTTATCAAAGATAAATTCTTGAATTTATTCTTTAATCAACTTTTGAATATCAATTCAAACTAGTCGGGATTAGCGAACCTTACCGAAGTAATCATTTGTTATAATTTCCCAATCCCAACCTATTCATCCCATGAAGTAAAACTGTGAATACTTCATATCTAACACCACAGTGTTATCGGTAAATTCAATTACCATTTCACGTTCAAATCTAATTAAAGATTTAACTATCGCTTGGAGCAAAACTGGTGATACTCCATTTCGATTATTTCAATCTAATTAAAGATTCATTAAAACTCCACTTAGTTTTAATCTGTGACTGGGTTAAAGAATCAGTGTCATTTAAAACACGGTTCACGGTAAACCCAAAATCACATCTCATTAATGATCGGGTTAAAGAACGAGTGTTATTTAAAACACTGTTCACGATAAACCCAAAAATCAATATCAATTCAATTCCAATTAAATATCATTTAATTGGTACACTTCATTAAATCTAAATAAAAAGATTTAATCATTTCTCAACTGGGTTCAAGAACAGTGTTAGTGAAGACACCATTCACGACAAACCCAAATCACATTTGATATTCAATATAAGGCTCTGAATAGAAAATATATCGGCTTATATTCAATATCAAATTCTACGATTAACAAATGTCGTATTGGAAATAACGATACAAATATATCTTTCAAATTTCCATAACAATACCTGTATAATCACGAATTCCAACATCGAAATATTCCGAAGACAACTTCGATTCAAATCCACTCCAATGCAATCATTGGATATTCTGGTTATTTTTAAAACCCCTTTCATATTCAATTTATTTATTTAAAAATAAATAGAATTATAATTCTAGTTCAAAACTAGTTCATTTAGATAAAAATCTATTTTTATCTTTTCAAATATGGAGTTTTTCATCCCAATCCTTTCTAAATCATTTCTTATGATTTTACACAAATTATTACTATTTTTAATAATTTTATCAAGGCCCGTACAGTCGATTTCCATCAATGGCCATCGAACTGCACTTACAGCGACCTTTTTCGAATTTGATTTGGACATAATTCCAAATCCAACCGTTAGATTTCAAATTTCTAATATTCTTTAGAAAGCTCTTTTCGATACGAACCCAACGGTTCCGGTTTTAGGAGAATCCGACGGTCGGATCTCCCTTTTTTGTCCGTTTGAAATCAATGGTCGAAATTCGCGAACTGCCGCGGCGCGGCGCGTTCTATTCAGGCCATTATATTATATATATAATATATATAATATATATTTCGTCGATTTCTATTTAAAACGAATTATATAAATAGTTTAAATTCGTTTCAAAAGCAATTTCAACTTCCATTTCAATTCAAATCAAAATTGAATTCTTCTTTATAAATTCGTTTCAAAATTCACTTCTGTTCAATTCAAATTTCAATTCAATTTGAATTCATTTCAATTCGCTTTCAATTCAATTTGAATTCGTTTTCAATTCAATTCATTTCGAAATCGTTTTCAATTCAATTCATTTCGAAATCGTTTTCAATTCAATTCATTTCGAAATCGTTTTCAATTCAATTCATTTCGAAATCGTTTTCAATTCAATTCATTTCGAAATCGTTTTCAATTCAATTCATTTCGAAATCGTTTTCAATTCAATTCATTTCGAAATCGTTTTCAATTCAATTCATTTCGAAATCGTTTTTTAAAAAAATCGATATAAATATCGTTCACGTCAAAATGGCGTCAATCTAATCATCACGGCTTCACATATTTCTATTTTCAAATATTCTATTTCAAATATTTCCTATTTTCAAAATATTCTTTATTTTCACGATTGGAATGAGGCCCAATCAATTACCATATAAGGTTAATTATATGGATTTTCATACAACACATGTATATAATAACATTGAAAATAATCAACCATCAACCAAAGTGCACTACACTGTATAAGCATCAAATATAGATATTTAACGCTTATAACAGCCTGTCAATCAATCGATCGACATATTTAATCAATCAGGATGAGTGAAATTCATATTTCATCCCAACACCCGTGTGGGGTTTCAAACAATCAAACACAGATTTTAGTTGTGCAGTTGGGCGATGTGTAAAATTTATCGTCCCAATCAATGTCATTCAAATAAGTGTACATAAACAAACCATCTGGTTTGTAAATGAATATTTATTTATTCACTTCACTATTTTCATATTCACGTTAAAAATTATATTTTTAACGATAAAACATTTTATTTCAACCTATGAATTTCTATTCAATTCATTTATTCAATAAAATGATATTTTTATTTTTCTAACATATTTTAGAAAATTTCGGCGGCATAACGGCACGATACTAGAAACGGGACAAGGCCTAGCCTTATCCCCGGACTAGTGAAGGCCCACGCCATTCACACATCAATCCAACCATTCAATTTCACCCAAACAATTCAATTCAATCACATAATCAAACTAATCTATGCAACCAAACAAACAAGTCCATGGTTTGTGGACGATTGTGTTGGGTGCTACTAAGCACCGTCTGCATCCTAGTATATATATAACTAGAAAAATAAATTGAAAGGTGAGAAATTCTCACATATAGCTATCCTAGCTCCACGGCACTTCTAATACAGGAAATCTTCGCCAACTCGCCTTTTTGTCGCTTTCGTTGTCCGCTTTCACTACATATGTAAAAATTGAATTTTTACTTCGCTATTCAATATATAAAAATCCTATTTTTCGTTCGCTATTCAATATATAAAAATCGAATTTTTAGTTCGTTATTCAATATATAAAAATCGAATTTTGACTTCGCTTTCAACATATAAAAATATGATTTTTACCTTTGCTTTCAACATATAAAAATATGATTTTTACCTTTGCTTTCAACATATAAAAATATGTTTTTTACCTTTGCTTCCAACCTATAAAAATATGTTTTTTTACCTTTAACAAAATCCGTTTTCTAGTTTATAAATCATTTTAAAATCAGTTTTTATATTCTTTAAAAAAATTCAGTTTTAAACTTTATAAAGATTTCTGTTCTAACTTTTTTAAAAAAATTCAGTTTTAAAGTTTTAACAAATCAGTTTTACTCTCATAAATAAATCAGTTTTAACTTTCAGTTTTTAAACTTTAAAAATCAGTTTTTATTCCTTAAAACAAATCAGTTTTATTTCTAAAACAAATCACAGTTTTTACTTCTAAAACAAATCACAGTTTTTACTTTATAAAAATCAGTTTAAACCTTTTTTTAAAAAAATCTCAGTTTATATATAAAATAAAAATAAAAATAAATAAAAATAAAATACAATTTAAAACTTACAGAGGGGGCTCGAGGTTCGAATGGGGAGGCGGCTGAAGGCGGCAAGGCGTCGCTGCCTCGGGGTTGCGCTCGATGCCTTCAGGGCTCGAACGGGGGGGGGGGGGGGGGGGTTGCTTCGATGTACTGGGCTCGAACGGGGGGGGGGGGGGTTGCTTCGTCGGTGCGGTCTCGAGGGGGGGGCTGCTTCGTCGGTGCGGCGGCGATGCCTGGACTGCGGCGCGATTTCTGTTAGGTTTTTTTTTTTTTTTTCTTCTGTCTGAATCGAAATGAAAAGGGGGGGGGGGGGCAAGCGGGAGATAAGGAGGGAAAGGGGGGGATTAAAATATTTTTTTTTTATTTAATTATTTAATTTCGCAAATAGGTTGACTTTTACATATGACCTCGAAACGAGGCCCACCGCCTGTCGTCCATAGCGTTTTACCCCCATTCCGAACACAATGGGATATGTATCGCAAGCTGATTTGATCGTTACAATCAGTTTCCTTTGAATTTACATTTAAATCACTAAATTGAATTTTAAACGTACATTTCAAATTACCGGGGTCACATACTAACTCTAAAAATTCTCGAAAAATATTTCCTAGCTTCGTATTAACGATACGGTCCTAACAAAACTAGTTTCGTCGAATTCTGAGACCGTTTGAAAAATGGCCAATTTCCAGTCGATTAAAATCAACTGAAATGGTCAAAACACGCTTTCCTTTGCCACGCTCACATATTGATTCGAAAAATTATGAAATTTGAAACCTAGCAATAACTTCACATCCCGGACCCAACAAAACTGGTTTCGTCGAAATCCGAGGTCGTTTGCAAAATGTCCATTTTTAAGGGCCTGAATTTCATAGCGACTATTCAGAATTTTCAACTGGACATATCTTTTGATTCCCGATATGAAATCTTGATTTTTCGGATTCGTTGGAAAGATATTACCAATTAGATCCTAATGTTTTTGGTTTCACTAAAATCCGGATTGTTTTGCACCCGGTACATTCAAATGAAGTTTGAAATCGAATTATCGAACTACCGCGCCATTTTCAATTCCTTTTATAATTATATATAATTATTTATATTCTAACGACGACGTATATAATATATACGTCGAGTTATATTCGAATTAAATTTTCTCGTCGATTATTATTTAAAATAATTCATTTTAAATAATCAAAATTCGCTAAAATTGCCAAAATAAAAATTTTAAACTGGCCCAGATTTTCGGGTTGTTACAATCTCCCCCACTTAAAACTTTTCGTCCCCGAAAAGGAACAAAGTCGAAAGTGGTTTGATAATTCAACTCTACGATCGATCTGGCTTCCATTCTCCAACCTTTCAGTTTCTGAGAATTTCCAAAAATTTCAAAAATTTGGCTAACTCCCTAAATTTTCGAAAAATTTCGCCATAACCTCCCCTGCACCGGGAGCATCGGGGAATTTCAAATAGCTTCCCCGGTCCTTCAGATCTCAAAAAGAAAAAGAAAAAGCCAAGCGGCTAGCCAATAGGCTCATAAAATCATCATCACCCAAACAAAACAAGAAATTATGTAGTAAACATGTACCTATTTGTCGGGCAAACAAATTTTATTCTCTGCTCTAGCCTCCTTGCTATGACCTGTTCAATGATATACATGTATATGCAAGCAGATGCGACCAATTTTCAATATCATTCAATATTTGACTCAAATGAACTAAATGGTTCAAATTTTAATTATTCAAACAATAACCAAACAATACAACCATCAATCTATTAGTTGATTAGTTTCTCAAATGCATAACTTTGATATATATACAGAAAATCATGTTTTTGATGCCAATTCACAACAATGTGTTCTAGCTATATATATAAGTTTTGGTTCTCACACCAGTCTAATGGAAATATATAGATAATCACACCTTCGAAACTCGAATACCAATTCTGATGATGTCTAGACTATCATCAGAATCATCTCCGGGCGACTAGAGTGTGACTCTATATCTATCCAATATATTAAAATTTCGAATACACGCGGATCAGACGTATACGCAAAATCTATATATACTGGATTGTCCACATCTATATAAATAAATAATCAAATACGAATAGTTGATTTAAATTTTCAAAACAAAAATGTTTTCATTTGAAAAATATACTCTTCACACTCGTTCTAGGATACTACTGATCCTATCTCTAACGAGTCATTGTAATTGGGTATTACTAATCCAATATCTGATGAATTCTTTCGTATGGTTCGAATGTGCCTTGTTCTCTAAGCTTTGTAAACCAAAGCTCTGATACCAACTGTAAAGACCCGCAACTTCCCCGTAAAGGAAAGCGTCGGATAGTTCGAGAACAAACCACAGCAGAACGCATACAGAAGAACGTTTCAATGTATACTACAACAATGCATCAGATTACAAGAATATACAGAGTATAAATGAATATTACACAGAAATATCAGAGATTTAAATTTCATTTAAATACATAGCAGCGGAAAATAATACAATACACAACTAGAAGGAGATATACGGATACAAAGCTTTCCGGATATCGTTCCAGCTGTAAACCAGGATCCTGTGAATATAAATCTGCAAAACCAAAACTACTAGCTGCCCGTGTCAAAATCAGGGCACCCAGAGTTTAGGTTAAAACAATAAACTCCAGGTCAGTCATGTGACTGGTGTGAGAACTAAAACAGTTATTAATCTTTATTTTAAATCATTAGGTAAATCAAGGGACCACGCCGTATAACACGGAACGGGTTTCCTCCCAAGAATACCAGTGCATAAAACAAACAGCGCAATGCTAAATAAGGAAAAAATGAAGCCGTTATAAGACCCAGGTCCCATCACACAATGCAACGCAGCCGAGGATAGGGTTTTCCCTTATAACAGCCAAAGAATGCTTGATACGTTTAAAACAAATCATTTGATACTATTATAAGTGCATAGTGTATAAAACAACTTCAAATCATAAGTATCAATCATAGGCGGCATGAGCGCCCCATCCCACTATGTCGCCATATATAGGTTTACAAATAAAACCGCAAATGTCACGTATTTGGAAATTGGATTTCCATCTATGAACCGAGGCAAAAGATAGTCCTCAACCGATTCGAGACTGTCTAGCCCGAGCCTCAGGAACAGCCGCAACTGCCCCTTGGATCGTCAGGGCCGGTCCACACGGAGTGGATTATTATACCTGAACAATACGTCTCCCCACCCTATGGGGTGTAAGTCTGGTCCGTCAGCCGACCAGAATGCATCGGCCGAAACCGATATAACCGAGGCGCCTCGCAACAGCAACAACCACATAAGTCAAACTCGTCAGGGCGTGTAAAACCACTGACGCCACTTCTAGCTAGAAAGAAACGCAAGTCCTCCCTGATGTCCTCTCCCGTTTTTGGTTCATACCGGGTGTGAAACACGCGAGGTAAACGTTACACAAAGCTACGCCACAAAGGCCGTGCTTTGATCATCACCACAAGACTTTGCTTTTCAACAGAAGCCTTGATCATTTGCATCTTAGCATGCCACACAGGCAAACCATCCTATGCAACCGATATCAGTCACACAGAATGAAATCCGATGTCAGACACACAGTCCATTTACAAGTCCGTTCTGGGTCTGAACGAAACCGGAGGCACCTAGTACCCCGCATATCCATCGATCTCTAAGTACGTCTGGACGATCACTAACTGTTTCCATCTTCTTGGGTGTACAGCCCAATCAAGATCATCAGTAATTACCCAAACGACGTGAAGACCTCCGGTCTTCGACCATCGTCTTCATCTTCGACTTATCGTCGTATCAGTTATTCAGAATGGGATAAACCCGGTCTTTCCGAATAACTCGCGTATATTTTATAAAAGTGTTACACAAACACAACATACGCCTCATTCCAATCCATCAGTCACTAACCGTAAATTAATCAAGAGAATAATTCCCCAGATATTAACCCCGAAGGCCGAAACCAACATCAGATCAATATCCAGAAAACCATTCTACTTAGCTAACCGACAGTTAGTTTCTAATTTCACATTCATAGGGAAAGATTCCCATTAATTTTATCAAAGATAAATTCTTGAATTTATTCTTTAATCAACTTTTGAATATCAATTCAAACTAGTCGGGATTAGCGAACCTTACCGAAGTAATCATTTGTTATAATTTCCCAATCCCAACCTATTCATCCCATGAAGTAAAACTGTGAATACTTCATATCTAACACCACAGTGTTATCGGTAAATTCAATTACCATTTCACGTTCAAATCTAATTAAAGATTTAACTATCGCTTGGAGCAAAACTGGTGATACTCCATTTCGATTATTTCAATCTAATTAAAGATTCATTAAAACTCCACTTAGTTTTAATCTGTGACTGGGTTAAAGAATCAGTGTCATTTAAAACACGGTTCACGGTAAACCCAAAATCACATCTCATTAATGATCGGGTTAAAGAACGAGTGTTATTTAAAACACTGTTCACGATAAACCCAAAAATCAATATCAATTCAATTCCAATTAAATATCATTTAATTGGTACACTTCATTAAATCTAAATAAAAAGATTTAATCATTTCTCAACTGGGTTCAAGAACAGTGTTAGTGAAGACACCATTCACGACAAACCCAAATCACATTTGATATTCAATATAAGGCTCTGAATAGAAAATATATCGGCTTATATTCAATATCAAATTCTACGATTAACAAATGTCGTATTGGAAATAACGATACAAATATATCTTTCAAATTTCCATAACAGCACCTATATAATCACGAATTCCAACATCGAAATATTCCGAAGACAACTTCGATTCAAATCCACTCCAATGCAATCATTGGATATTCTGGTTATTTTTAAAACCCCTTTCATATTCAATTTATTTATTTAAAAATAAATAGAATTATAATTCTAGTTCAAAACTAGTTCATTTAGATAAAAATCTATTTTTATCTTTTCAAATATGGAGTTTTTCATCCCAATCCTTTCTAAATCATTTCTTATGATTTTACACAAATTATTACTATTTTTAATAATTTTATCAAGGCCCGTACAGTCGATTTCCATCAATGGCCATCGAACTGCACTTACAGCGACCTTTTTCGAATTTGATTTGGACATAATTCCAAATCCAACCATTAGATTTCAAATTTCTAATATTCTTTAGAAAGCTCTTTTCGATACGAACCCAACGGTTCCGGTTTTAGGAGAATCCGACGGTCGGATCTCCCTTTTTTGTCCGTTTGAAATCAATGGTCGAAATTCGCGAACTGCCGCGGCACGGCGCGTTCTATTCAGGCCATTATATTATATATATAATATATATAATATATATTTCGTCGATTTCTATTTAAAACGAATTATATAAATAGTTTAAATTCGTTTCAAAAGCAATTTCAACTTCCATTTCAATTCAAATCAAAATTGAATTCTTCTTTATAAATTCGTTTCAAAATTCATTTCTGTTCAATTCAAATTTCAATTCAATTTGAATTCATTTCAATTCGCTTTCAATTCAATTTGAATTCGTTTTCAATTCAATTCATTTCGAAATCGTTTTCAATTCAATTCATTTCGAAATCGTTTTCAATTCAATTCATTTCGAAATCGTTTTCACTTCAATTCATTTCGAAATCGTTTTCAATTCAATTCATTTCGAAATCGTTTTCAATTCAATTCATTTCGAAATCGTTTTCAATTCAATTCATTTCGAAATCGTTTTTTAAAAAAATCGATATAAATATCGTTCACGTCAAAATGGCGTCAATCTAATCATCACGGCTTCACATATTTCTATTTTCAAATATTCTATTTCAAATATTTCCTATTTTCAAAATATTCTTTATTTTCACGATTGGAATGAGGCCCAATCAATTACCATATAAGGTTAATTATATGGATTTTCATACAACACATGTATATAATAACATTGAAAATAATCAACCATCAACCAAAGTGCACTACACTGTATAAGCATCAAATATAGATATTTAACGCTTATAACAGCCTGTCAATCAATCGATCGACATATTTAATCAATCAGGATGAGTGAAATTCATATTTCATCCCAACACCCGTGTGGGGTTTCAAACAATCAAACACAGATTTTAGTTGTGCAGTTGGGCGATGTGTAAAATTTATCGTCCCAATCAATGTCATTCAAATAAGTGTACATAAACAAACCATCTGGTTTGTAAATGAATATTTATTTATTCACTTCACTATTTTCATATTCACGTTAAAAATTATATTTTTAACGATAAAACATTTTATTTCAACCTATGAATTTCTATTCAATTCATTTATTCAATAAAATGATATTTTTATTTTTCTAACATATTTTAGAAAATTTCGGCGGCATAACGGCACGATACTAGAAACGGGACAAGGCCTAGCCTTATCCCCGGACTAGTGAAGGCCCACGCCATTCACACATCAATCCAACCATTCAATTTCACCCAAACAATTCAATTCAATCACATAATCAAACTAATCTATGCAACCAAACAAACAAGTCCATGGTTTGTGGACGATTGTGTCGGGTGCTACTAAGCACCGTCTGCATCCTAGTATATATATAACTAGAAAAATAAATTGAAAGGTGAGAAATTCTCACATATAGCTATCCTAGCTCCATGGCACTTCTAATGCAGGAAATCTTCGCCAACTCGCCTTTTTGTCGCTTTCGTTGTCCGCTTTCACTACATATGTAAAAATTGAATTTTTTCTTCGCTATTCAATATATAAAAATCCTATTTTTCGTTCGCTATTCAATATATAAAAATCGAATTTTTAGTTCGTTATTCAATATATAAAAATCGAATTTTGACTTCGCTTTCAACATATAAAAATATGATTTTTACCTTTGCTTTCAACATATAAAAATATGATTTTTACCTTTGCTTTCAACATATAAAAATATGTTTTTTACCTTTGCTTCCAACCTATAAAAATATGTTTTTTTACCTTTAACAAA
The DNA here is from genome assembly GCA_030737875.1 of Allium sativum. Taxonomy (NCBI): domain Eukaryota; kingdom Viridiplantae; phylum Streptophyta; class Magnoliopsida; order Asparagales; family Amaryllidaceae; genus Allium; species Allium sativum. The sequence goes on from CM060926.1 coordinate 352,907,704, forward strand.
ATCCGTTTTCTAGTTTATAAATCATTTTAAAATCAGTTTTTATATTCTTTAAAAAAATTCAGTTTTAAACTTTATAAAGATTTCTGTTCTAACTTTTTTAAAAAAATTCAGTTTTAAAGTTTTAACAAATCAGTTTTACTCTCATAAATAAATCAGTTTTAACTTTCAGTTTTTAAACTTTAAAAATCAGTTTTTATTCCTTAAAACAAATCAGTTTTATTTCTAAAACAAATCACAGTTTTTACTTCTAAAACAAGTCACAGTTTTTACTTTATAAAAATCAGTTTAAACCTTTTTTAAAAAAAATCTCAGTTTATATATAAAATAAAAATAAAAATAAATAAAAATAAAATACAATTTAAAACTTACAGAGGGGGCTCGAGGTTCGAACGGGGAGGCGGCTGAAGGCGGCAAGGCGTCGCTGCCTCGGGGTTGCGCTCGATGCCTTCAGGGCTCGAACGGGGGGGGGGGGGGGGGGGGTTGCTTCGATGTACTCGGCTCGAACGGGGGGGGGGGGGGGGGTTGCTTCGTCGGTGCGGTCTCGAGGGGGGGGGCTGCTTCGTCGGTGCGGCGGCGATGCCTGGACTGCGGCGCGATTTCTGTTAGGTTTTTTTTTTTTTTTTCTTTTCTTCTGTCTGAATCGAAATGAAAAGGGGGGGGGCAAGCGGGAGATAAGGAGGGAAGGGGGGGATTAAATTTTTTTTTTTTATTTAATTATTTAATTTCGCAAATAGGTTGACTTTTACATATGACCTCGAAACGAGGCCCACCGCCTGTCGTCCATAGCGTTTTACCCTCATTCCGAACACAATGGGATATGTATCGCAAGCTGATTTGATCGTTACAATCAGTTTCCTTTGAATTTACATTTAAATCACTAAATTGAATTTTAAACGTACATTTCAAATTACCGGGGTCACATACTAACTCTAAAAATTCTCGAAAAATATTTTCTAGCTTCGTATTAACGATACGGTCCTAACAAAACTAGTTTCGTCGAATTCTGAGACCGTTTGAAAAATGGCCAATTTCCAATCGATTAAAATCAACTGAAATGGTCAAAACACGCTTTCCTTTGCCACGCTCACATATTGATTCGAAAAATTATGAAATTTGAAACCTAGCAATAACTTCACATCCCGGACCCAACAAAACTGGTTTCGTCGAAATCCGAGGTCGTTTGCAAAATGTCCATTTTTAAGGGCCTGAATTTCATAGCGACTATTCAGAATTTTCAACTGGACATATCTTTTGATTCCCGATATGAAATCTTGATTTTTCGGATTCGTTGGAAAGATATTACCAATTAGATCCTAATGTTTTTGGTTTCACTAAAATCCGGATTGTTTTGCACCCGGTACATTCAAATGAAGTTTGAAATCGAATTATCGAACTACCGCGCCATTTTCAATTCCTTTTATAATTATATATAATTATTTATATTCTAACGACGACGTATATAATATATACGTCGAGTTATATTCGAATTAAATTTTCTCGTCGATTATTATTTAAAATAATTCATTTTAAATAATCAAAATTCGCTAAAATTGCCAAAATAAAAATTTTAAACTGGCCCAGATTTTCGGGTTGTTACAGATATGAGGCGCCTCGGATATAGGTCTGTAAGGACCGGGAAACGTGTGTTCAGGAATTGCCAATCCTCAAAAGTAAGAGAGGACCGACCCAGCCGATTCCAAGGATCATAGTGGGGTCCTGAGGCATTTGCTAGAGTGTCTCGAACGCGGAGAGGAGCTTGCCCCTTGCCTCGACTCATGATGGAATCCAATTTCCAATACGTGTGTTTCGGTTTTGTTTGTAGAACCTAGTATGGCGACATAGTGGTATGGGTCATTCATGCCGCCTATGATTGATATTTATGATTGAAATTGTTTTGACACTATACACCTATAATAGTATCAAATAATGTGTTTTAAACGTATCAAGCATGATTTGGTTGTTATAAGGTAAAAACCCTATCCTCCGGCTTGTGTTGCATTGTGTGATGGGACCTGGGTCTTATAATAGCTTCATTTTTCTTTATTTAGCATTGCGCTGTTTGTTTTATGCACTGGTATTCTTGGGAGGAAACCCGTTCCGTGTTATATGGCGTGGTCCCTTGATTTACCTAACTTTAAAACCAATATTAACAACTGTTTTAGTTCTCACACCAGTCACATGACTGACCTGGAGTTTATTGTTTTAACCTAAACTCTGGGTGCCCCTATTTTCCACACGGGCAGCTAGTAGTTTTGGTTTTGCAGATTTATATTCACAGGGTCCTGATTTACAGCTGGAACGATGCTCGGAAAGCTCTGTATCCGTGTATCACTTCTAGTTGTGTTTTGTATATTTTTCCGCTGCTATGTAATTTATTGTAATCTCTGATATTTTTCGAATGTAATTTAATCATTTATACTCTGTATATTCTTGTATCTGATGGAATTGTTGTAATAACAATGAAATGTTCTTCCGTCTGCGTCCTTTTGTGTGTTGTTCTCAAAGTATCCGCTCTTTCCTTCACGGGGAAGTTACGGGTTCTTACAGTGGTATCAGAGCTTTGGTTTACAGAGCTCGAGAACAAGACGCATTAGAACCATACGAAAGAACTCATCAGATATTGGATTAGAAATATCCAATTAGAATGACTCGTTAGAGAAAGGATCAGTAGTATCCTAGAACGAGTTTGAAGAGTATATTTTTCAAATGAAACAATTTTGTTTTGAAAATTTAAACCATTTTATACGTATTTGATTATTTATTTATTTTGAATACGGAAAATCTAGTATATAAAGGTTTTGCATATACGCGTCATGAACGTATATTCAAAGTTTTAATATATTAGATAGATATAGAATCACATTCTAGTTGCCCGGGAATGATTCTGATAATGCTGCAGCGTTACCAGTATTTATTTTCGAGTGACGAAGGTATGATTTTCTATATATTTCCATTAGACTGGTGTGAGAACCAAAACTAATATAGCTAGAATACATTGTTGTGATTTGGCATCAAAAACATGATTTTCTGTATATGTATCAAAATTATAAATTTGAAACTCTAATTCACTAATTGATTGATGTTTGTGTTGTTTGTTTATTTGTTTGATAATTTTGAACCATTTATGCCTACTTGTATCAAATATTGAACTATATTGAAAATTGGTCGCATTTGCTTGCATATACATATACTTACATTGAACATGTCATAGCAAGGAGGCTAGAGCAGAGAATAAAATTTGTTTGCCCGACAAATAGGTACATGTTTACTACATAATTTACTGTTTCGTTTGGGTGATGATGATTTTATGAGCCTATTGGCTAGCCGCTTGGCTATTTCTTTTTCTTTTTGAGATTAGAAGGACCGGGGAATCTATTTGAAATTCCTCGATGCTCCCGGTGCAGGGGAGGTTATGGCGAAATTTTTCGAAAATTTAGGGTGTTAGCCAAATTTTTGAAAATTTGAAAATTTTCAGAAACTGAAAAGTTGGAAAATTGAAGCCAGATCGAACGTAGAGTTGATTGATCAAACCACTTTCGACTTTGTTCCTTTTCGGGGACGAAAAGTTTTAAGTGGGGGGGATTGTAATAACCCGGAAAATCTGAGCCAGTTTAAATTTTTTATTTTTGCAATTTTAATGAATTTTGAATATTTAAAATGGATTATTTTAAATAATATCGACGAGAAATTTATTTTGAATATAATTCGAACGTATATATCTATATACGTCGTCGTTAGAATATAAATAATTATATATAATTATAAAAGGAATTGAAAATGGCGCGGTAGTTCGATAATTCGATTTCAAACTTCAATTGAACGTACCAGGTGCCAAACAATCCGGATTTTAGCGAAACCAAAAATAATGGAATCTAATTGATAATATCTTTCAACGAATCAGAAAAATCGAAATTTCATAGCGGGAATCAAAAGTTATGCCCAGTTGAAAATTCGGAATAGTCGCTATGTAAATTATATATGGCGCCAAAAAGTCATATTTTGCATACGGATGAATTTGGACTCGAAACCACTTCCATTGAGTTCAAAATGCCGTTTAGAACTCCGAAAAGTATAAGCTTCGATATATTCCGATATCCGGAATAGTGGCTATGGGCTAGAGTTGTTCGGTTAACAATACATAGCCTTTAAAAAGTGAAATTTTGCATACGAGCTCAGAATTCGACGAGATAAATTTTTCTGCATTCATAATGACAAATCATTGTTGAGTTCCAAATGGTGCGTCGAACGGAGTCAGTATGTGGCCGTGCGAGCTAAAACAGTTCCGGGTAAAACGAGCAGTCATTTTACAAAGGAACATTATTGATACGACCTCGGAATTCAATTCTATTTTTTTTTTCTAGATTCGTATCGTCTAATAATGGTTAAATCTAAGAGGGCTTGATTTTTTGAATTAGCATGTGAGCGTGCGAGAAGTAAAGGTGCGCCAGAATCGCATTTTTTGAGCTTATCTGAGCATTTTTGTGATTTTTGTTGAACGGTCAAACGAACTCGGAATGCGACGAAACTTGTTTTGTTGGACTCGTCTTCAAGTCTACTATCTCGTGTCCGAAATCCGCGGTGATTGGAGATCGTTAGCGTTCAGGCGATACGCGAGAAACAGGCATATAAGCCACTTTACTTCCTTTTCTCTTCATTATTTTCTTCCTTCTTCTTCCTCCAAAAAAATCAAAAATGGAGACCACACTTCCTTCTTGTCGCTGCCACCGCGCCTCCCCTCCACCGCTGGCCGCCGCTCCTCTTCCACCTCCTCCTCCTCCTCTTCCTCCTCCTCTCTCTCTCCTCCTCTTCCTCTCTTCCAATTTGCAAACCCTAGGAGCCACCACCACCACCGTGGGCCCCTCCACCACCGCCACCACCCACCAGCAGCCTCCCCATGCCCCATCAGGTCCGCCTCCGCCACTGACCGCCCTCCCCTTGGCCGTGGGCCCCACAAATCCAAAATCCCTCTTTTTCACAAAAATCCCGTTTTGCAAATAACACCCTGTCACCATTTCGTGAATAACTCCCAAACCGTGCGTTTTTAGCCAAAGTTCCTCAACACCAAAGTTGTAGAGCACGAAATTCTCTTCGATTTGGTATATGATAAGTCCTATTTTGCATTGCGGAGTTGTCGGGAAAACGCGTCCGAAGTCTGCTGTTCAAACACTGTCAAAATGCTGTCTTTTCGCGATTTCCGGCGAAATGGCACATTTTCGGCAAGAAGACCACTAGGCAAAAGTTGTTCAGAATGGCGTGCTTGTGCTGAGAAAAAAGATGGTGTGAAGATTGAAGCTTGTTTGCAAAGTCTGGAGCTCGAACAACAATTCAGCAGTTCAGAAAAGGCGTTAGAGAAAAAAAGTGAGTTTTCTCCGCTTTAAAGCTTCTATGATTTTTGACATATGAAGTTAATAAAAATATAATTTTTATGTTATAGAGATGATAAAAATATGATTTTTTACATTATAGAAGTATTAAAGATTTGATCTTTATTATGTAAAAGGAGCAAAGATGTGATTTTTATATAAGTGGCGATATAAAAATATAATCTTTATTATATGAACACCGTTGTAAAAATAGAATTTTTATCTATATAGTAGTAGTATAAAAATGTGATTTTTATATACATAACAACAATATAAAAATGTGATTTTTATATACATAGCAACAATATAAAAATGTGATTTTTGTATACATGGCAACAATACAAAAATGTGATTTTTATATATGTAGTGACTACGGGCGGTGAAAGTGACAAAAGGCGAGAATGACGAAGATTTCTACATAAGAAGAGTCGTGGCGTTTGGTTTAGTTAGTCGGTGAGAACTTCTCACTCAAAATCCCTTTCTCTAGTTATATATATACTAGGATGCAGACGGTGCTTAGTAGCACCCGACACAATCGTCCACAGACCATGGACTTGTTTGATTGGTTGTGTAGTTGGTTAGTCTAATTGGTTTGAATTGAATTGTTTGGTGAAATGGAATGGATTTGATTGATGTGTGAATGGCGTGGGCCTTCACTAGATCGGGGATAAGGCTAGGCCTCGTCCCGTTTCTAGTATCGTGCCGTTATGCCGCCGAAATTTCCCAAAATATGTTAGAAAAATAAAAATATCATTTTTATTGTGTAAATGAACTGAATAGAAATTCATGTGTTGAAATATAATATTTTATCGTTAAAAATATAATTTTTAACGTGGAAGTGAATAAAATAAAATATTCATTTACAAACCGGACGGTTTGTTTATGTACACCTATTTGAAGGACATTGATTGGGACGATAAATTTTACACATCGCCCAACTGCACAAATAAAATCTGTGTTTGATTGTTTGAAACCCCACACGGGTGTTGGGATGAAATTTGGAAGTTCACTCATCCTGATTGATTAAATATGTCGATCGATTGATTGACAGGCTGTTATAAGCGTAAGATATCTATATTTGATGCTTATACAGTGTAGTGCACTTTGGTTGATGGTTGATTATTTTTCAATGCTATTATATACATGTGTTGTATGGAATCCATATAATTAACATTATATGGTGATTGATTGGGCCTCATTCCAATCGCGAAAATAAGGAATATTATAAAAGAAAATTCATGTGTTGAATATAAAAATAGTCATGTGTTGACGATGTTCATGTGTTGAGTGAAATATTTTATACAATGAAATTTACATCTTTATCATATTTAAAATTAGAACTACTTTACGGTTGAAGTCTAATTGAAAATCAAACGATAGATACCATAGTTTTATAAAATATTTTACATAACAAAAATAGTGATGTGTTGACAGTACTCATGTGTTGAGATTAGTCAGGTGTTGGAAGAAATGTAGATTCATGTGTTGAATAGGATAAATATTCATTTGTTGAATAGAATAAAGAAGTTTTTGAAAAATATAAAGCCGTGTTGATTAGAGTTGCGCCATTTTAACGTGAGCGATACTCATATCGATTATATTCATTTTTATAATGAATATAGAAAGGAAGTGATTTCAAAATATAACATTTAGAAATATTATCATTTATATAGTAATGATATGAAATATTCAATTTTGATTAGAAATTGAATATAGAATTGAAATGGTTTTAAAAACGAATTTAAAACGATTTATAAAATACGTTTTAAAAGGAAATTGCGAAATATATATAATATATATATATTATATATAAAATGGCCTGAATAGAACGCGCCGCTCCGCGGCAGTTCGTAAATTACGACCATTGACTTCGAATTGACGTTGCGGGAGATCCGACCGTCGGATTCTCCTAAAACCGGAACCGTTGGGTTCGTATCGAAAAGAGCTTTCCAATGAATATTAGAAATTTGAAATCTAACGGTTGGATTTGGAATTATGTCCAAATCAAATTTGAAAAAGGTCGATGTAAGTGCAGTCCGATGGCCGTTGTTGGAAATCGACTGTACGGGCCTTGATAAAATTATTTAAAATATTAATAATTTGTGTAAAATCATAATATGTGAATTGGAAAGAACTGGGATGAAGAATTCCACATTTGAAATGATAAAAATAGATTTTTGTCGAAATGAACTAGTTTTGAACTAGAATTAAAAATCAATTTATTTGTGAAATAAATAAATTGAATTTGAAAGTGATTTTAAAAATAATCAATATTCCCAATACGTGGATTGGACTGGAGTTGAATCGAAATTATCTTCGGGATATTTCGATGTTGGATTTCGTGACTATACAGATATTGTTATGGGAATTTGAAAGATATATTTTATATCGTTATTGCCAATACGATATATGTTGGTTTCAGAATTTGATATTGAATATAAGCCGATATATTTTCTATTCAGAGCCTTGTATTTAATATCAAATGTGATTTGGGTTTGTCGTGAATCATGTTTTAGAAGACATTGGTTCTTTAACCCAGTTAAAGACATAATTTTGATTTTTGAGAAGATTAAAACTAAATGGAGTTTTAATGAATCTTTAATTAGATTAAAAAGTGAATTGATAATTTAAATTATCAAATCTGAAAAGTGATCGAGAGTGGAGTATCACCAGTTTTGCTCCAAAGCGATAGTTAAATCTTTAATTAGATTTGAACGTGAAATGGTAATTAATTTTTACCGATAACACCGTGGTGTTAGATATGGAGTATCACCAGTTTTGCTCCATGGGATATATAGGTTGGGATTGGGAAATAAAACAAATAATTATTTCGGTGTGGTTCGCTAATCCCGACTAGTTTGAAATGATATCCAAAGGAAGATTATAGGATAAATTTAGAAGAATTTATCTTGGATAAAATTAATGGGAACATTTCCCTAAGAATGTGATTTTGTGAATAAAAGAATATTCTGAATTGGAATGAGGCGTTCGTTGTGTTTGTGTAACATTTGTTTATCATATACGTGGGTTATTCAGGAAGGCCGGGTTATACCCATTCTGAATAACCGATTCGATTAGATGTCGAAGATGAAGACGGTGGTTGAAGACCGGAAGTCTTCACATCGTTTGGGTGATTACTGATGATCTTGATTGAGCTGTACACCCAGGATGAGGGAATCAGTTGGTGATCGTCCAGACGTACCTGGAGATGGATGGATATGCGAGGAAAGTGCCTCCGGTTTCGTTCAGACCCAGAACGAACTTGTAAATGGATTGTGTGTCTGACACTGGATTTTATTCTGTGTTGATTGATCTCTATTAAATATACATCTGTTTGGCGGTGGAGAATTTATTCTCTTGCTTAACGCCCTTCTCTGAGACGTACGAGCTCAGAGGTTGTATATCGATGGACATCAGTCGCATGGAGTGAATTGCCAGTGTGGCATGCGTAAGTGGCAATTGATCAAGGCTTCTGTTGAAAAGCAAAGTCTTGTGGTTGATGATCAAAGCACGACCTGTGTGGCGTAGCTTTGTGTATAACGTGAATTCGCGAGCCTCACACCTCGGTATGAGTCAAAAACGGGAGATGGACCGCTGGGAGAGCACGACGTTTCTTTCTAGCTAGGGTGGTGTCAGTGACCTACCAGCCCTGACATTTATATACTTTTCACCTGTGTGGTTGTTGGATATGAGGCGCCTCGGATATAGGTCTGTAAGGACCGGGAAACGTGTGTTCAGGAATTGCCAATCCTCAAAAGTAAGAGAGGACCGGCCCAGCCGATTCCAAGGATCATAGTGGGGTCCTGAGGCATTTGATAGAGTGTCTCGAACGTGGAGAGGAGCTTGCCCCTTGCCTCGACTCATGATGGAATCCAATTTCCAATACGTGTGTTTCGGTTTTATTTGTAGAACCTAGTATGGCGACATAGTGGTATGGGTCATTCATGCCGCCTATGATTGATATTTATGATTGAAATTGTTTTGACACTATACACCTATAATAGTATCAAATAATGTGTTTTAAACGTATCAAGCATGATTTGGTTGTTATAAGGTAAAAACCATATCCTCCGGCTTGTGTTGCATTGTGTGATGGGACCTGGGTCTTATAACAGCTTCATTTTTCTTTATTTAGCATTGCGCCGTTTGTTTTATGCACTGGTATTCTTGGGAGGAAACCCGTTCCGTGTTATATGGCGTGGTCCCTTGATTTACCTAACTTTAAAACCAATATTAACAACTGTTTTAGTTCTCACACCAGTCACATGACTGACCTGGAGTTTATTGTTTTAACCTAAACTCTGGGTGCCCCTATTTTCCACACGGGCAGCTAGTAGTTTTGGTTTTGCAGATTTATATTCACAGGGTCCTGATTTACAGCTGGAACGATGCTCGGAAAGCTCTGTATCCGTGTATCACTTCTATTTGTGTTTTGTATATTTTTCCGCTGCTATGTAATTTATTGTAATCTCTGATATTTGTCGAATGTAATTTAATCATTTATACTCTGTATATTCTTGTATCTGATGGAATTGTTGTAATAACAATGAAATGTTCTTCCGTCTGCGTCCTTTTGTGTGTTGTTCTCAAAGTATCCGCTCTTTCCTTCACGGGGAAGTTACGGGTTCTTACATATAATTACATATGTTTGAAGTCATTTATACAAACCAAATCAATCAAAGCACACCACACCACATTTTTTAATATATACACGTTTTTGATCCAAATTCAAACAAATCAATCAAATCAAATAAACCACACCAAATAATTAAATGTTTCTTTGGACTTCTACCCAACCATCTTCTCCAAAGATTGGATCCTTCTTGATGACTTCTCAATCTTCATCTTCTTTGGTTTGTGGTGTCTTAGCGAGATTGTTATCTTCATCTCTGCAAAGAGAAGAGATTAGCCACCGAATTGCATCAAAATGCTTCTCTTGCTATTCAAGCAACTTTATTTGGCATAATTCGAGATGATGCTAATTGCGTAGAATTATAGAGAGAATTTTCTTGAAGGAATTAAGCGTTTCTTCAAGATTTTCGCTTAAGTTATGGATTGGATTTGCCATGGATTTGATAAGAAATGAATAAGGAAGATGAAAAAATGAAATAATGAAATTTTCTGGAAGAAATAGGCTTAAATAGGGTTTGGAATTCGTTGGATTTTGAATAGATATGAGTTAGTTATTTAATTTTAAAATTTGAAAAGATTCGAAAATCTGGCAGTAATATGTCGACATAAGCATTAATTCTTTTTGAATCTTTTGATCTTATATTATAATTATTTCTAAACTTTTTATAGTAACTTAAAGATGATTTTGATATAAATAAAACTCCATTCATTACTTTATAGAAAGCAAATATATCCAACTAATTAAGACACACTAAATATGAGATTCAAAAGAAAATATATAAGCTAATACATTATAGATAAATTAAACTAGATAAACTAGTTTTCAGATGATGATGAGGAAGGTGAGATTCTAAGCTTTCTTCCAATCTTGACCATGAACTTGGTCATTTTTGAAAAGTTCTTCTTAAGCTTCTTTTGATTGTTGACAATATTTACTTGATTTTGAACAATCGTCTATTTGTAAATTTTTCTAGTGTTGGTTGGACACTCAACACTTTCTAAAGAAGTTTCTTCTTCGACTTCCATTGGCGCTTATTCTTGTTGCACTCAGGCTTGTTTGGCTTCGAATATTTCATATGGTTGGAAAGTGAGAGGAATTTGCATGAGATGTATGTTTGATGAGTCAAACACTTTTCTAGGCACAAATTCTTCTCCATGAAGATCAACTCCAAAATATTTGAAGATGCGGGTGAGAAAAACACCATGTAGAGAGTGTTTTCTCTTGATGACAATTCTATAGGTTTGATCTCTTTAAAGACCATATCGACCCAATTAATGTTATAGCCACCCATAAAAGCAAAGAGGACTTTTTGGACTTTGAGAGTTGGATTATTAAAGTTTCCGGAGCGAGGAGTGATGGTATGTTGGAGGAGGAGGTTGACAATTCTTGTTTTTGGACGGAAAAAGCGATTTTTGAAATCCATTTGAGCATCGCTTTCGAATATGTCATGATAGGTCTCTAAATCGGTTTCATCGATAACAAAATGCGAAAAATCCGAGCCTATGCTTCTACAATTCAAGATATTGCCTAAGAGTTCGGCATCGAGAACAATTTGCATGCCTTTGGCGCTACTCCAAATTTGGTCTTCGTTGCCTTCGTAAAATCCACGATTAAGATTCACATAGAGCATCTTGACAAGCTTAGGATAACATACTTCGTTATTATCCCGTGAGTCAATTAGACTTAAGACTTCGTTTTGTTGAAAGAGGGATGTAAGATCATAAGAGGTATAATCGCTAAAGACGGCGAAAGCACCCGTGTTAACTTTCGCACTCGCTACATAGTTAACATAGGTTTTGATAGGCTTCTTTATCATTATGAAGATAACCTTTGATAGTTTTGGTTAACTTCAATTTCTGAGTTGAACTTGAAGAAGCTATTGTATTGATAGTTTTGAAGAGAATAGATATGAAGAATATTAATTTGAGTTATGAATGAAAGGTAGAGAAAATAGGTGTATACATAGAAATTAAATGGATATGAATTAAATAGGCCCAACTTTTCAGTAGTCAACGACACCTTTTCAGTCCTTAGGAGTTGGTGAAAAGTTGGAGAGAAGTTTGAAAGTTTATGAAATTCAAAATTTAAATTTCAAATTTCTGGTCATATATGTCGACATATGGACATATGTATGTTGACGTATATACCTATTTTCAAAGGAATTTTGATTTCTTTTGTGAAATGTGATTTAAATTATCGATTTATGTTTCCGGTTTAATGATTTCCTCAAATAATTCTAATCCTAACAAACATTCAAAAATTTATTTTATTATTTTATTTGTTATTTATTGTTATATTATTATTTTGAATTTCAAAATGCAAATTTCAATTTTAAATTTCAATTTTCAATTTCAATTTTCAATTTTTAATTTCAAATTTCAAGTCTGAATTTTAAGTTTTAGATTTTAAATTCGAAACAAAGCAAACAAACAAAGCAACCATTCAACCAAATAAAAATTAAAATTAATTAAGGCATACCCGTTTCTTAGATCCTTTTCTTCAAAATTTTCTGAATTCTGAATTGTCGTGAAGCACATATTTGAATTTCCGGTTTCTGGTTCTTCATCACTTGATGATGAATCTGAATCATTTAATGTTGCTGCGATGCTTTCTTTCTCTTCCTTGGCGAATTGTTGTTGTCTTCTTGTTGAGTCGATTTATCTAGATATGAACACATTTTTATTATATGACCTGGTTTGTTGCAGTTATAACATCGACCATCATTACTTCTTGAATTTCCTTGGTTATTATTTTGAAAATATTTTTTCCTTCTATATTTCAGAAATCTTCTAAAATGTCTTGTCATAAGGGTTGTTTCTTCATCATCTTCACTACTCGAGTCAGAATCATTTGTTGTTGCTTTAAGTGCAATGAATTTCTTCTCAGTTGGCTTGTTTTCTTTTCTTTTCTGTAATTGGACTTCAAAGGACATCAGATTTACGATTAACTCCTTAATCTTTATTTCACTGACATTATTGGCTTCTTCAATTGCTAAAGTTTTCTGATCCCATTATGGAGTCAATGAACTTAATATTTTTCTGACTTGATCCTCTTCAGAATAAGTTTTTCCAAGTGCTATTAACGAATGCACTATCTCTTGAAATCTGCAATATATATCGGAGATAGACCCATTCTCATTCATTTTGAATAACTCAAACTAATTAACTAACATAGATATCTTTGTTTGTTTAACTTTACTATTTCCTTTATGAGTAACTTGTAAAGTTCTCCAAATTTCATAAGCGGTTTTACATACAGACACTCTATTAAACTCATTCCTATCTAATGAACAAAATAACATATTCATGGCTTTAGAATTACTTTGTGCAGCAGTCTTTTGTTCATTTGTCCATTGAAAAAAAAGTAGTTGTGGGTTAAACAAACTCATTTTGTGTACTATTCCATGTGCCTAATCCTACTGATTGTAAATATATTTTCATTCTACATCCCCAATATGAATAATTACTACCTGATCGTCGCTAATCAATGAATTAGAAAAGCGCGATATTTGTAATAAAATTCTGCAAGCGCACAGGTGTGTAGCATACAGGTCGAACACAGGGAGGTAAATTAAAATCAAATTATTTATCTAATCTCTTGGGCGAGTTAGACGAAGCCTGGAGATTTTGTTGAAATAAAAACAAACTGAAATTGCGAACTTAGAATTATCGTTGAATCTAATCAACGATTAATCACTAAAGAAAGTAAATTGCAAAACAAGAACAACAATGCAGAAAATTAGGATTGTCGTTGAAACTAATCAAACGACTAATCACTAATGAAACAAATGTAAAATACAACTAGTACTCTACCGAATCTAATCGTGTAGATGGCACTAGTTGCTAAGAAATAAAAAAATACTAGAAAATAAAAGAAGAAGAAGAAGAATTTTTATTAGAGTAATGGAATACAGAAATGAGATCATGGCTACAATGCTATTACAATGGTATTTATAGGAGATAACCAAACCCTAACCCTAACCCTAATACAATGATAGATGGGCCTTAGGGAATTCACAAAAGAGTTTACAAAGAGAGTTTCAAATGGGCCTTAGTTAAATCTATTAAATTTTTGGCTTTCTTCTTTTCCTCTTGGTTCCTTAACAAGCTTCCCTTGAGTTGAGATATGCATGGCCTTTCTATTGATTACTTTCTTGTCCAATAACAACTAGATGTGGCATCTTCATATGCAAATCTTCAAAATGCAAATAGATAGCAACTTGATCTCCATTTCTCTACTTTTCTGGTTGCATGCGGGCTGGGTTGGAATATCTGTAAAAGTAACAAAACAATACCCAAGTAATATTTATTTATATACAAAAGATAAGATATAAGAGCATAAAATAAACACATATCTATGTCAATCACTACCATTAAACATTGTTGGTGTAACAACCCGCTCATTCGACGATTTTAGATTTAAATATTTTATTTAAATATAACGTCGTTAATCATTAATCGTGTCTATGACCAAAAAGCCACATTTTGCATAAGGATAAATTTGGACTCGAAACCACTTCCATTGAGTCTGGATCATCGTTTATAACTTTTATGACTATAAACTTTGATATGTTTGGAGTTACGGATTTTCGGGCTCTAAAAATGGGCTTAGTTGTGGCTAAACTAGCCAAATTGGCTTGTTTAAACCTCTCTCACTATTCCTATCACCCATCCCTTCTCCCTCTCCTCTCATTCACTTTGTTTTTGTTTCCTACGGCAAAAGAATGGAGAGAGTGGAAAGGGAAATAGAAATTGGAACCTAGGTTTTGCAATTTGAAGCTCCAATCATGTGCTAATCCAAGGAGAACAAGTGCAAGCACTCTCTACTCGTTCTCTACCTTTATCTCCTCTCAATTATGAATTTTTAGTGTGCCCTAACACTCATGTATCTTCGTTTGTGTTCATGAGATGATTTTTGAGGAGCTATTGGAGAAAGAGAGGTTCTTTGTGCGTATTGGTGCTTGTTCTTCCTCCGAATGAAACCAAGGTGAGTTTTTCATGAACTCACATCTACGCCACAAGCCATTGGATTGTACAAGTGTAATTTAGTATTCATACGAGTTTTCATGTGCTTGTGAATTGGTTTGGTTAGTGTAACTTAGCCGATTCCATGTGTTTATGTTCCATTGAGTTGAAAATTATGATTAGAATTGTCCACACAATCTAATTCATAAGCTACTAGCCGATTTGGTGATATTGCGAATCTCCGTTGTCGCATCTGCAAGTTCTAAGACTTCACAATTCACTTATATCGCATTTGATTGCTTTGGTTAGATAATTTGGTTGTTATGGAGTTTATAATCAAGAATCATTGCAAATATCTTGTGTGAATGTTTTTGCATGTGAATTTGGTGTTATGAGTTGCTTAGGTGAGTTATAGAAGCCTCATTTGCATATATATATATATATATATATATATATATATATATATATATATATATATATATATATATATATATAACGTCGTAGACCTTTGGGCATTAGCCAATATCATTATGGAGATGAAATTGTAAAAAAAGGGGGTTTGACAGTTATTTGGTTGTTAACAACCGAAATATAGTGCAAATTTTGATTGTTGACAACCGACCAGAGAACTTTCAATTTTTTTTTTAAACGGCCATAACTTTTTCATACGAACTCGGAATTAAGCAAAATCAGGTGCGTTGGAACCACCTCGACGAGAGCTTTCCAATTAAACTAATTTAGAGCAATTTGGAGTTCATGATAATTTTTGGTGGAGGAAAACATCCAATGAAAATAACCGAACAGTGAAAAACAAAGGGTGAAATAACTAATTTACTTTAAAACGATCATAACTTTTTCATACGAACTCAGAATTCAGGGAAACAAGATGCATCGGAACGGTACCGATGAGAGTTTGGAAATATAACTAATTTCAAAGTAATTTACACTTAGAAATCGTTCTAGAGCTCGTGCGCTCTATTTTATGTATCTATTTACTCGTTAATTCAGGTTTGACCCTCAATATTAGTTCGATTATGATTCATGACACTTAAATGTGAATTATCGACTCAATATCCTTCGAGTCTATTCTGATATAGTTTAAAAACCTTCGGGTACTAGTTTGGGATTTCGATTCGTTCATTGATTGAAATTACAACCGTTATCCATTTGGTTTCATGTATGCTGTTGAAATGTGAGTTTATGTTTTATGATTTTTGTGTTCACTTCGCTACGGCGGCGGTTTTTATGAACAATTGAACCACAATGGATAATGGGGTTTTATACTGCCAATGGGCATAGAACCAACGTTTAATCAGTTTTTAAATTCAAATCCTTTTAAAATGAATTCGATTCCTGAACCCGGTTCCGATACTATTGATTTATATACAATTCCTTATCCTATCGATCGGACGAGAAATTTAGTTTCTTCGCCTTAATAAAAATGAAGACTATGACCCCATATATGTTTATTTTGTTGAAAAAGCACCGAAATCGTTCGTTTGAACATATGTGGTGATTTTCACTGTTTTGAGTATGAACCAACAACAGGTTCGTAAATATTCGAGAATAGCAAGTGGTTATAAGACATTTAGCTATTTTCTTATATTAACTATCTCGGTGTAATTTAGTCTCACTGGATCGATGCGAGAATAGCAAGCGGTTATGGGACATTTAGCTATTTTCTTATATTAGCTATCTCGATGTAATTTAGTCTCACTGGATTGATGCGGTCCTTTTATGACTTATGTTTTGAGGTCCTCGATCGTTCATGTGGGATTTATGATTCGTGGATTTCACCTATGGGACTTTGGTCCAACTTTCTATGATTTATGTATTTAACTCTACCGGAGTCACGACCCGGTTCCATGGGGAGCTTCGCCTTAAGCAAATGGATTTGCTACCTAGGGATCTTATCTCACCTTCTATGAACAGGCCTCTTTTTATGATATTTTCTAGGTTTCTAAGTGATTGCTGATTCTTGATTACTTTGATGCAATGTGTGTCAATTTAATAAATGAATTCTGATTCTTGATTACTTTGATGCGATGCGCGTCAATTTGATTTATGTTTGGCATTTATTTGTCAATTCTTATTGTTATATGCTCTTTTCTTGTCATGAGATTTATTTCCTCTGTCATTTCCTGTTGTTTGCTATTATTTGAATGTTGCATTTCACATTTGCTAAGAGATTATTTAGAGATAATTGTAATGACCCGGGTTTTCGCAATCTTGAGTAATTAACATATAACCCAATGTCGAATATCAAGCATTGGAAATACCAGATAGTTAATGAAAGAAGTTGGAGTGTTAGAATAGATAAGATAGAAAATTAGAATAGAAGAAGAAGAACATAGATACAACATCAGAGTATCACGAATCTCACAGCGGAACGAATAAAATATAGTATAAACATAACTTTGAAATACAAATCTGTAATTTGTATTTACATATCATCATTAGAGTATCACACTTACATCACAGCGGAAATAAACAATAGCTATAAAAACGCTGCTGAAGTCTCCTCCTCCAGCTCCTTCTAGTGCATCTATAAATCTCGACTACTTGACTACCCGTACAAAATTGGGCACCCAAGTGTTTAGGGAAAACAAAACAAAATAAACCCCAGGTCAGTCATGGGAATGGTGTGAGTAAACAATTTAAAATAGTTTGAGAAAATAAACGATTCTCATAAGACCAAGCCGTATAACAAGGAACGGGTTTTTCCCTTATGAGAATCCAAAGCATTTGATTTAACATCAAAAATTCTTTTGCAAGAAACAATGATCTTTTATATCAAAACTCTTTTGAAAATTATAATAGTGTCTATAAACCACAATATAATAATTATCTAGCAGATTGCTTCCATCTCACGTTCCACATACATAATAAATAATCAAAAATTGTGGGCGCTTATTGGTTAATGAATTCCAACAGGCAAGGTATGGGACCACCTTCAGACAGTGTATCTCTAGAGAGGAATACACCGTGTTCAACAAGAACATCTTGTAACCCAGGCTAAACATGACCGCTCACTGATTTCTCTTGAATGTATCGAATGTATTATCACCAATGGTTGGGATCAAAAACCCTTTCCCAAAAGGGACAACATCGAAATAGATTATAGAATAAATGAAATTTCTCTAGATCAGGTGACAATACACCCTAATTGGCAGCTAACCACTTAGCCATGCGACCTACCCGATTTTATTCCATTCCTCGATTGTGAGGCTAGAGGCCATAACGTATAATTTTGAAACCACATCTTCAGTCACTTTGAATGTCACATCATCATACCCGCTAAATCACAAATTGATTACTCCAAACATACCATGTGTAAACAACTAAGAGGATCGAATTCCTCCACCACCAAACGTAAATACGTTTGAAGAGATCAACTTACGCGATCTATTAAATATACTCCGTCAGACATTCTTCCATACAGTTTGTCCTGGGATTGGACAGACCGAAGGCACTATTCTGTAAACAAGATAGCACTTGCATAACTCCGTCTTCACTTATCTTCATCATATTTGACTCGCAACGCTAATGCCATATGGAGTGGCTTTCAGATAATATATCTGATCCCGGTCTCTCCGTATTGACAACAGAAATGGTCAAAAACTTTGATAGTCAGTGATTTAACTATCAAAGAAAAACAGGTTTACAAACAACAGTCGTATTCCCAAATGGAAATCTTACGAATCAATCATCATTTCCGTGACGACCCGCCCCGCACCAACCGGCATTTCCCCATGAAAGTGCGTTGTGCTAATGTCCAACCAGCACGACACGGTCGCCAAAGAAAGAAAAGGGAGTTTGAACTAACAAAGAACCTGTAGAATGTCTCACAGCGCATGGAACAAAATATAGTAATAACATACTTGACATAAAACAGGTGAGATAGTGCATTAGCTGATAACTAAACCATCATGGCAGCGGAAATCCAAATACAACTTATGTTCCATAACCATCATTATTACAACTTTAAAACTGTCTCTAAAGCAAAAGAAAGCAAAAGAAGGAGGTACACTACTAATGCCAAGCAGTGACCTTCAACAACACAAGGAAAATATCTATATATCATACGTGGAAGCCTCCTGCTCGTCTCCGGTACAACTACTCGTGCATACCACCTAACTTGTCTCTAGTCTGCTCGTTTAGGAGCACCCAGAGTAATAAGAAGAGACATAAAACTCTAGGTCAGACAAAAGTTTGGTATGAACAATAAGCAACAAAATAAAACAATAACATGTATAATCCAATCATACCTGAACCTGGACCTACAACCAAAGAGTTAGCACTACATATCGTACAATACTCTAAGGTGCCACTAACACATGGTGTAAAGAATACGGGGGGGGGGGGGGGGGGTGCATGTCATGGTGATGGCAAAAAATCAAGCATAGCAACCATCCTCACATCTCTCACTCAGTGCGTAAAGCATACGATACCCGTTACTTTGGTCACCTAATTCTTTGGGCCATGACGGAGTCCAACCCCATACAACTACCACTACAAGCCCACCATCTATCTCTCACTAGTGAACCAAAGTTACGGATACTGATAACCCCTTTGCATACGTCCTGCAGCGAAGTCCAATCGTGATGTTAACTCCTTGGTTCCCAACTGAATCTTGAGTTCTAACTTACCATTTGGAGTATCTTTGCATCTCGGGTTTGGTCTTCTCCGGATCGGTTCGGTTCTTCACTTCAGATCGTACTCCCAGTTCAGTTCGTAGTCCATGCCTCAAGTCCAGGCTCCTCGGTTCGGATCGGTCATGCATGCTACAAGTTGGTTCATGGTATATACCTCGGTTCGGGTCGTGCTCCTTCCTCCAACGGTTAGGGTTGTGACATCCTTCCTCCAACGGATCGGTTCGGAGTAGCATTCTCGTTTGTGATCGACTCGTGCTCCGGTTCGTGGTCCACAAGCTGGAGCGGTATGGATCGTGGGCTTCAAGTGCGTCGGTTCGGGTCGGAGAACTCCATCAGCGGTTCGTAGCTACCATCCACGAGTGGGTCGGTCTCCATCATCACGAGCGGGTCGGGTAGATGGGGCGGTCCGATCCGGTTTCCTGCATATTTCGTGCAACTCTTCCAGCGACTGTTTTACGCCATATGACGGCGTTTTCGACCATTCTAATTGTTCTAATCAATCACAAAGAATACCATACAGTCATAGCAACACGTATAAACATCCACAACCAGCTATGTTAAAATGGATCAAACATAGCCAAAATCCCATATTTTCCCTTAAGCATGTTTAAGAAAAACTAATGACAGGATTAGTAAAAGTTAACCAAATTTTCTAAAAGAGGCCTAAAACAATATTTAAAAATTTCTAAACATTTTTCCATAATTTTGTCAAATAAGATTTCGCTAATTATCACTAATCACCCTAATTAATTGTAATTAGTGAGGAACTTATGCAAATCACTCATCTTTGCCACAAACTAAACTATAGATCTAAAATATCCTCTGTATTGGGTTGAATCCCAATGCTTATCAGCAGCTCCAACTCTGATTTGACACTAATCTTCCTTGATTTGATGTAGCTTGGCTTAATCTTCAATTAGAAAGCGATTAGGAGTGATTTGGGATGAAATTAGAAGGTGGAAACTTTGGCTAAGGTTTGAGGAATGTTTTTGGCGGCTGAAAAATGAGACAAAATTCGTTTTCCTACTGTTCTCAACCTCCCCATAACCCTAATCCCGAAATGGGTTATGGGCCCTCTTGTAATCACCCTAATTAGGCCCGGTTAAGCTGTTTTTCACCTTCTAAACCTTGTTTCAGCCATATCTCCCAAACGATGAGTCCGTTTGGCTAATGTGACCACTCTACGGAAAGGTAAACCATCATCGGATCTAATGGAAGTGGTTTCAAGTCAAAAATCCTTACCAATCAAAAGTTATGGCCGAAACAAGATCAGCAAGGGGTAAAATGGTCATTTAAAAATTGGTAAAAATCATGAACATAGGAAATGAACCTAATAGTTGTCCCCCAAAGTTACATGACCATACGACCTTCTATGATGATGAAATAAATATTCTATGATCCTCTGATGCGTAGAATGCGGGTCGTTACACTCTCCCCCCTTAAGAAATTTCTCCCCCGAAATTCCGTAACTAAGAAACAAACAATGGATCCCGCATGCCTACCAGCCATACACAACAATCAAACATGCAAAACAAACAGAACCAATATGTCCTAGCATGCGGTTTACTAACAAGGGAAGAATTATCGTCGCTAAAATCTTACCAGGCAAAGAGCTTTGGATACGACTTTCTTATGTCATCCTCTACTTCCCGAGTACAACCGTTCTCTCGCCATCGATTCCCATCTCTACTCTAGAGGTGATTTCCAATAGGTTAGGATCGTCCCTCTGACTAGGACCGATCCACCCAATCCAGATCGATCTAATCATCAAGCTTACTAGCGTTTCTGAATCCAATTCACACTTAGGTCTGAAGTCATATCCCGTGATATACTCTAGTTGCTTCCATTCTAGAAACATAGCCTCTAAACTGGCATGTCTCCTACCCAATGCATCAGCTACCGCACCTGGTCCGGTACTATGGCATCCGTCTATACTATCATCTTCTTAGGTAATCCAACCATATACGCCAAATTTCTAACTACATTCCAAATGTCCTTTCAAGTCCAACTTGAGTCCTTCCTACAGTCGTACTGTACTTCCAACGTACATTCACCTCCTAGAGGCAAACTAGACCCATCCAATGAACCTAGGTACTCCACTTATACTCGTACTACACGTCCAACGTACATTCACCTTCTAAAGGTGAACTAGACTCATCCAATGAATCTAGGTACTTTACCTCCGTGTCCAAGTCCAACTTGAAGCTCATATATCCGTTGAATCTCCAAGGTCAACGAACGCTCCACAATGCCCAACATACTTCAAGTCTAATGTAAAGTATCTTACACCCGTCATATCACCATGATCAACGAGCTTATCCTATTTCCATTCAACAGGATCCTACAGGTGATACTCAAGAGAAGAAAGTTAGGAACAAACACAATAACCATAGCATCCATCAAATAAATCCTATCTATCACCTGCTAAAGCCATGAATACATCGATACCTGTATGTCTGGTCCAACCAACATCAATAACTAATGGAAGCCCTGCATCTCCAAGATCAACGAACACATCCTATTCCTTCAAAGTTTTACTATCCAAAGAGTACATCAACATAGGGTCCTAAACAATCCATTACTTTGCATCTTTCTCGAGTCCCAGTCGAGTCATCTCATAAACCTATCGAGTCTAACTCGGGGCAGTCCATACCATCGAATAGTCTTATCCTGTCATAGCTGCCCATTACTCTTCGAGTAAACCAACATATCATCCAATGAAAATCACAGCAACTACTTATCTTTCAGCAAACCATTCTAGTCGACCTCGACATTCCCCGAGCACAAGCCCTAAAGGCCTAAACCAATATCAGACATGGACCCTAGGAAGTATCTCCCTCGAGTTCAGACAATCTACGTGAGTTGATATGAGCAAAACATCCAAGCACTCAAGCATCCATAACTTACTTTGGCTATCCTTGCCAATCTTGCTTGAGACTATTGTCGATCGCATGGCCAAGTCCTGACCAAACTAATGTACATCCAATGTACATTTGCTTCTTTAGCTCGCGTTATCATTTTCATCATAAGGTAGGCGATCCAATACCACCTTTCGTCCATCATCCATTATAATGGTCATCAAAGACTCTTCACAATCTACTATCACTCTATACCTTTGGAGTCAATCGGCTCCCAAAATCAAGCTAGACCTAGTAAATCTCAAAATAAAGCAATCACAACAAACATACATCCATGACTCGATATGACCAAATTACGACAAATCCTACAAAGGCTAGTCAAACCACCTATCGGGTTTGTCACTACTAAAGGTCTATCAACTACCTCGGGTTCCAATTCCAACCTATCTACCAGGTCACTAGGTAGGAAGGAATGGGAAGTCCCGATATCAAACAAACTCGAACAGAAACATCTTAAATAGGAAGCATACCTCGAATAACGACACCTTTTTTCCTTCTGCGCCGCAGTTGGGGCATTCGACGAAGAAGGAACATCGTTGATATCATATGCTTTCACGACCTGCTTCTCCCTAGGAGTTTGTGGACACTCATTTTGTCCCGCTTGGCCACAATTAAAGCACTTCCTTTCCCCAGGCTTTTCCCGACAATCTCTGGCATAGTGGCCCTTCTTGTCACAGCTAAAGCACTCGTCATCTTTCTTATTTTTCTTATTCTGACCATCCATGGTTTGGTCTTTGTTTCCTCTTATTCTGGGAATTATTCTTGCCTCCACCGCATGCTGGTGGATTTGGTTCCTCTGCAGATGCAATAGCAACCTTGGTCTTTGGCTTAGGGTAAAGACTCTCTGACCTTATTGCCTTTCCTACAATCGATTCATACGTCTCATCGATGTGGTTTATATGCCTTTCCCCCAGGTACCCATCTAAACCAGTTATGAACTTCTCGTCCTTCTTCTTGGCAGTATCTATAAGGGATACTCCATATTTCGATAAAATATCAAACTCAGCAATATACTCCAAGACTGCCCTACCATTCTGCTTAAGCTCTAAGAACTTCCTGAACAACTCTGACTTCTGAGCAGCTGGAATAAACTTATCACTGAAACGAGTTCTAAACTGATCCCAAGTGACTTGGTCCTCTTGAGTAACTGCCTTAATAGCATTCCACCAATTCATTGCCCGTCCTTGCAGCTGACGGGATGCTAGCCTTCTCTTCATCGCATCCTCGATACCCAAGTCTTCGAAGATACGCTAACAGCTATCCAACCAATCTTGAACATCCATAGCCGATTCCGTTCCATGGAACGACTTCCCACCAAGACTAGTATAATCCTTATTCAGCTTGGCGAAATCGACCCTAGGTGCCTGCACCACTGGACCACCACCATTACCAGCATTGGGAGCTGCCCTCTGCACAACCCTAAGCATCTCTCTCATGAAGTTGCTGAACATCGCCCTCATATCAGGGTCATTGCTATTGTTAGCCCTTGGACCCGTGTTTCTCAAGTTTTGGCTCATCGTTCAATCTGTAAAGAGAAAACGATTAACATCTCTTCAGTGGTGCCAGTGCAGTGTGACTCCACCCTTAACTATACTAATAGTATATATATAGCTAGCTTTTGAAAACCAAAATATAACAAATACATGCTCTCATATACGTATTATCTCTCCCTGGTGTCTTTCCCTAGGTTAACTACACAACCTAGAGCTTTGATACCAAATGTGACGGCCCGCCCCACACCAGCCGACATTTCCCCATGAAAGTGCGTTGTGCCAATGTCCAACCAGCACGGGACGGTCCCCAAAGAAAGAAAAGGGAGTTTGAACTAATAAAGAACCTGTAGAATGTCTCACAGCGCATGGAACAAAATATAGTAATAACATACTTGACATAAAACAGGCGAGACAGTGCATAAGCTGATAACTAAACCATCACAGCAGCGGAAATCCAAAATACAGCTTATGTTCCATAACCATCATTATTACAACTTTAAAACTGTCTCTAAAGCAAAAGAAAGCAAAAGAAGGAGGTACACTACTAATGCCCAAGCAGTGACCTTCAACAACACAGGGAGAATATGTATATATCATACATGGAAGCCTCCTGCTCGTCTCCAGTACAACTACTCGTGCATACCACCTAACCTGACTCTAGTCTGCTCGTTTAGGAGCACCCAGAGTAATAAGAAGAGACATAAAATTCTGGGTTAGACAAAAGTCTGGTATGAGCGATAAGCAGCAAAACAAAACAATAACAGGTATAATCCAATCATACCTGAACTTGGACCAGCAACCAATGAGTTAGCACTACATACCGTACAACACTCTAAGGTGCCACTAACATATGGTGTAAAGAATACGGGGGTGGGGGTATGCATGTCATGGTGATGGCAAACAATCAAGCATAGCAACCATCCTCACATCTCTCACTCAGTGCGTAAAGCATACGATACCCGTTACTTTGGTCACCTAATTATATGGGCCATAACAGGCTCCAACCCCATACAACTATCACTACAAGCCCACCATCTATCTCTCTGTAGTGAACCAAAGTTACGAATACCGATAACCCCTTTGCACACGTCCCGCAGCAAAGTCCAATCGTGAAGTTAACTCATTGGTTCCCAGCTGGATCCTGAGTTCTAACTTCTCATTTGGACTACCTTTGCATCTCGGGTTTGGTCTTCTTCGGATTGGATCGGTTCTTCACTTTAGATCGTACTCCTAGTTCAGTTCATAGTCCACGCCTCGGGTCCAGGCTCCTGGTTCGGATCGCTCATGGATGCTCTAAGTCGGTTCGTGGTGTATACCCTGGTTCGGGTTGTGCTCCTTCCTCCAACAGTTCGGGTTGTGACATTCTTCCTTCAACGGTTCGGTTCGGAGTAGCATTCTCGTTCATGATCGACTCGTGCTCCGGTTCTGGTCCACCAAGCTGGAGCGGTTCGGATCGTAGGCTTCAGGTGCGCCGGTTCGGGTCGGTGAACTCCATCAGCGGTTCGTGGCTACCATCCATGAGTGTGTCGGACTCCACAATCACGAGCCGATCGGGTAGAGGGGGCGATCCGATCCGGTTTCCTGCATATTTCCTGCAACTCTTCCAACGACTGTTTTACGCCATACGACAGCGTTTTCGACCATTCTAACTATTCTAATCAATCACAAAGCATACCATACAGTCATAACAACATGTATAAACATCCACAACTAGCAAAACAACAATATGGTATGTTAAAATGGATCAAACATAGCCAAAATCTCATATTTTCCCTTAAGCATGTTTGAGCAAAATTAATGATAGGATTAGTAAAAATTAACCAAATTTTCTAACAGAGGCCTTAAACAATATTTAAAAATTTCTAAACATTTTTCCAGAATTTTATCAAGTAAGATTTCGCTAATTATCACTAATCACCCTAATTAATTGTAATTAGTGAGTAACTTATGCAAATCACTCACCTTTGCCACAAATTAAACTATAGATCTGAAATATTCTCTGTTTTGGGTCGAATCCCAATGCTTAGCAGCAACTCCAACTCTGATTTGACACTAATCTTCCTTGATTTGATGTAGCTTGGCTTAACCTTCAATTAGAAAGCGATTAGGAGTGATTTGGGATGAAATTAGAAGGTGGAGGTCATGGCTAGGGTTAGAGGAATGTTTTTGGCGGCTGAAAAATGAGATAAAATTCGTTTTCCTACTGTTCTCTGCCTCCACATAACCCTAATCCCGAAATGGGTTATGGGCCCTCTTGCTAATCACCCTAATTAGGCCCGATTTAGATATTTTTCACCTTTTAAACCTTGTTTCAACCATATCTCCCAAAAGGTGAGTCCGTTTTGCTAATGTGACCACTCTACGGAAAGGTAAACCATCATCCGGATCTAATGGAAGTGGTTTCAAGTCAAAACTCCTTACCAATCAAAAGTTATGGCCGAAACAAGATCAACTAGGGGCAAAACGATCATTTAAAAATCGGCAAAAATCATGAACATGGGAAATGACCCTAATAATTGTCCCCCAAAGTTACAGACCTTCTATGATGATGAAATAAATATTCTATGATCCTATGATGCGTAGAATGCGGGTCGTTACAATTTCATTTCCCAATTTCCTATTTATCGTTTCCATATATTCATAAACTCCTTATTTTCTAAAATTAGAAAATATACGTTATTAACTTTGGAAAACGTTTCCATTTCTGATTCACGCATCAATATCTTCCCACCTCTATCAGTCTCTAACTGTAAACTAGTAAGAGAACAACTTCCCAAGCATAAACATCGAAGGCCGAAACCAACATCAGATCGATACCCAGAAAGCCATTCAACTCAACTAATTTCCAGTCAGTTTCTAATTTTAGTAATTCCATTTAAATTCCTAATTCAAACCCCAAATTCCTTTATAATATTTTATTTGCAAAATATTGACTTAACTCCTTTATTCACGATAAATGTGAATAATATCTCTTCGTTGCAATCAAAACAGTTTAATTTCGTATTTAAAAACAATATCCCAAATCCAATTTCTATTTATACTTCTATTATAGAATTATTCATATAAAATC
Organism: Allium sativum; assembly: GCA_030737875.1. Classification (NCBI taxonomy): domain Eukaryota; kingdom Viridiplantae; phylum Streptophyta; class Magnoliopsida; order Asparagales; family Amaryllidaceae; genus Allium; species Allium sativum. The sequence goes on from CM060926.1 coordinate 352,934,800, forward strand.
TCATTTTATATTCTTCTAACACTTATAATCCCATTTATAATTTCCTTTTTATAATTCTATTTATTCTATACAAACCCTTTTATATAACTCTATTCATTTTATATAAATCCTTTTATATAATTCTATTCATTTTATATAAATATTTCATTTTCAATATTCTCTTTGAAAATTTCCTTTTTTACATTCCAGTATGTTATATGGTATTTAAAATACCAAATAACCATGATCAACATCATCTACACACCCATAATCAATCACAGATCACATATCACATCATATATCACAATATATGAAGACAAACAATATTATAAATATTGAGGAATCCAGTTGGATCCCTCAAATCTGTCTCCCTGCATTTACAGATGTTAAACAATATAAATAACACCGATTTCATTTCAGTATGAAATATTCTGATACACAGAATCAATATCTGATTAACGATTTATATAGATAGATATATATATCGTTATCTACAATTTCAACCAATAAATCGGCAATTCAACCAAACAATCAACACACAACAATCAATCATCATTTATCAATACTATATTATATTTATAAAAATATAAACTGTACATAGTTAGTGAGATTAACTCACAGTGGACTATCATCGTTAAATAATGATAATTGTCGGCTGATTTTGACAGACAATTTATTTTGCTACAAATTGTAACGAGCTCCAATTCACTCCAGTCATTTCCATTGTGTAGCTCTTGTCCATACGATCCCAATGGATCCTGTTTCGTTAAGTTTGGATAACATATGAGCAAGTCATAGCATTTACTAGCTTATACTTAAATAAATTGATTTAAACTTGGTTAAACTTAAGATGGGCTTTACCCTATATAGAACCAAGTCTAAAATCAGTGCGTGTTTTACCTTTGCAATTTCAACACTTGCTTCCTAGTAAGCATTATTTTCCTTTTCTTTTTTTCTTCTTTTTTTTCCTTCTTTTTTTTTCCATATTTCTCCATTGTCCACTTCTTCTTTTATACTATACCGGGCCTTATGAATTTACTACATATCCCATTTCCCTTCTGAGAACCCAACCCGTTATGTAACCATCTTCTCTTTCCCTACCAACGCACGCTCCAGGTGATTTCCATGACCACTACTGTGTCAAACTTCCAACCGTTCTCCTTGTTCGCTCCTTGTTCACCTCGCAAAACTTTCCATCACCTTCCAAACCATTGCGCCTCCTTACGTCTTCTACGGTTTTCATGTTAGTGCCAGAAACATGTGGACACTTGTGTTCTAAATCCTTTCTTGTTTAAAGCACACCTGCTACTTTTATTACACCATTTCTTGATTCTTCATCATTCATAAATCCAACCATGCCGCATTCACTCCTTTCACCATTCGAATAGTACCCTGCCATACCATGAAATACCACATGTGAATCATATTACACACTGCACTATCCTTGAATGCAAATTCCATGAGAAACACAATGAATGTGCCACATCTGCCTAACAACTGTATCATCCAACTCCGGTTAAACACTTTCATCGGTATGTGAATCAATTTGAAGTTTCGAAGCATCCTAGGTATTTCAACGCATCTTATTACTTAGGCACATTCAAACTAAATTTTTTGACAAAACTGTCAAGTGAATGGGGTTCTAGTGATGCAATATGTTGTAGTTGCAGCTCTACTCGCAGCGAATGTTCTTCCAAAAAGTTGCCGCATTGAATGTCCTTCCATATCTAATAACATTATCCCACTCTAGTCTGTTAAACATTGACAAACCCCTTTCTTCCCAACATAAAATGAATCCCGCCTTTCCTCTGCATGCGAAACAAAGAACTCTAGTCACATCCCTGAATCGCGTGCTTACAGCATATTACATCCCATCATTTCTTTGCTAAACCCACACCCTCTGTACTCCTTTTCTGCCATACAAACACACACACAACATCTAATCCTACCTCTTAAAACCGCTTCAACTTGTTCATGTCTCCATTAAACCACTAGCACAGTAACCATGCAACTCACTTTCACACATACTCACGAACACATACATTAACGCACAACTCCCTCCCCTTTTCACATCCATACTCAGCTCTTCCCATCGAGCTCATGCGTTGTGATAAGGACAACAACCCAAAAATATTTGGAATACCTCAGACTGCGTATTAGTGAAGTTCTCCTGGGTCTTAAATACACTAGCATGAAATTTATCAGTATTTTTGGTTTCTTGTTTTGATTTGTTTTTGTTTTGAAGCTATTAAAGCTTCGACTGTTGATTATCATTGAAGAGGAGAGAAAAGCGTTTAACGAGGAGAGAAAAGCAAGGGAAAACAGTGTATTTTAAAAAAATGAACCCAAAAAGGAGTAAAACGAATGCCCTGGTTATTTATAGGAGAAGTAGCTTAACCATTAAGTAATTTGAATTGACTTAACCATTAAGTAATTTGAACTGACTTGTCCCTTCATAGTTGTAGTTTATTCACTTCTCACATGTCTAATGCGTTGAAAAGGATGGACAATACTTGGTTGCTAAGAAAAGAAAATAAAAAAGAATCTTATATGAACTTTGTACATTTTATAGTGAAGTCTACAATTCAAAAATATATATTATCATATGCTTCGAATCACCGGAATACATGCATGCTAACTATGTTCGTAATTGAAGTGGTTAATATTTAAGACATTTAGATTAGAAGGCCATAGCTTCATTTCTTAAAATGGTGCAGGTGTTCCTTATCTGGAGATGTTTAAGAATCCAAAAGAAAATATTGTTCTAATTTAACGTTGTGCTCAAAAATTGATTTTTTATGTATTGCGGGTTATTGATTCTCATGGAACATTATACAACGTTGTGCGGTTTACTGAAGTTAGGAAAACAAAATCTTGTTCGAGGAATATTTACACTACATATTCATGGCTATAAGCAAGGCACTGCGAACAAAAATAAAAAAATAGTCGTATCGAGCGATGCCTCATGATTCCAAAACTATAATAATATAGAAAAGCTACATTATTCTATGAAATTTCAAAGACGCTTATTTAGGGTGTAAAATACTTCACATAAATAGTTGCTTATTTTCCAAAATAAAAATTATAGTAAATTCTAAAAATTAAATTATAACTACGTCTCAATTATATTGTCCAAATTTGAAGCCAATATTTAATTAAATTAAAACCGTTATGGTTTATAAACGATTCCATAGTGACTATTTCAGAAATTGATTTGGCCATAACTAACAATCTATAACATGAAATCTGAATTTTTCTCTTTCATATGAAAATTATTATCAACAAGATTCCATCATTTCTTGTTTCACAGAATTCCGACTTATATCGGATCCGTTATATCCAGTTAAAGTTCGAATCACCAAATTGCGAACTGCCGCGTCATTACGGGCTCAATTATAATTAAATTGTAATTAATACGTTCTAGCATCATTTATTAAATAGATTCGTTATTTTAAGTTCGCATCTAAATTCAGTCAAATCTCTTACGCTATCCAATTGACACACTATTGTCAATTCAGATATTTCCGACTATTTTGGAATTATAATATATTATCCTATTATAAATATTAATTAAATATTCAATATTATTTAATTATATGACCATTTAAATCTCTAAATCACTATTTAAATGATTAAATTAATTATTATATCGTAAAAATACGGGACATTACAATAATTGTGTGCTGACATTTCGTTGTCGTTTCCTGATTATGTTGACATGCCATGTTTCATATTTATTTATGATTAGATATTATTAGAATCATGTCATCCTGTGTTATACCTCTTATTGTCTCAATTTATTTGATAAGTACAGTTAGACTGACTCGCTTATTTTTTATTCCTATAAATAATACTCTAGTTAGACCGAGTCATTTTAGGTACTCCTCTGGGATTCATCGTAGGATTGATCTTCCGCTTTCAGCTTGCTACTCTGTCTCCGCAGCTTTATATACTTTTGTACCTATGACATTATCTATCGTTATGTACATATTCTTTTATTCAGATTATGGTACATGTATTAGTGGATCTTTGTTTACCACTAACTCATTGTACACATTCTTGGTTTATTCATTTCTATTCCACCTTTGTGATATGATTATTCTGCATCTAGCAGTGATATATATTTTGTCTATTTTATACTACCTTTCGGATTACATATGGTCGTTATGTAGTTGCCCTATGTACCAATTGGTCATGTCGAAATTTTAATCGGTATCAGAATTCGATGCGCATTCCTCATATGGAGTAATCATACAATCGGTCGCTCTTCACAAACCTCATTCTCCATTATGGTCTACGACATTTCTCTAAAATAAACTGGACGATAGTGGGTATAGAGGCGGGGCATTACAAGTGGTCTGGCAGTGGACTGACCCTCTGCAAATGAACTATTATTTCTACCAGTGTTGGTTGACATGATCACTATTTTCGAAAATCGGATTATGAACTTTTTAAAAGACCTTGCTCTGATACCAATTGTTAGGGATTGCAGAATGAATCGTTAAGGAAAAACTAACACTAGAGGGGGAGTGAATAGTGTTTTTGAGAATTTAAACAAAATCTAAAACTTATATGATGTACTATATGAATCAAACACCATGGAAACAATCATAAACACAAAACCAAGCACAAACACAAATATAAACAAAAATAAAATGAAGAAAAGGAAAGAACACACCGAATTTTATATTGGTTCAGAATTGTTCCTACGTCTAGTCCCACGCAACGCAGGATTGCATAGTGTAACATCCCGATATTTTGCGATAATATAAAATATTAACTTTAATGTGTTTTTGGAACAAAATTGCTTTAAATACTAAAATTAATGAATTTATAAATTTTGGAATTTCATGTATGTTGGAAAATTTAAATTAATTTATATGATAATAATATACATTCGTTGTTTGTGTAATGAAGGTCGACTGGTAATAAGTGTCATTTTTTATGTGAATTTAAAATATAAAATATAAATTGATTTGTATGGTAATTATAGAGAATTGAGATTTAATATTAAATTATTTATGTTAAATTGGGTTAATAAATTCACTATTTAGTTTTGGTAGTTGGTTGTGAAAATTTATTGGTGTAATTAATAATTGAAATAAAATTTTGAATTGTAAATAATGAAATTCGACTTACTTGAACACTAATAACTTTATTGATTGTAATTGGAATTAAAATTTGGTTTGTTTTGGTAAGTATTAAAATGAATATTTATGTATTTGACTAATATTGACTTAATTAATTTATAATTGGAATTAAAATTGAATTTGGATAATCAATCAAAATTGGAATTTAGTAAGAATCAATGTAATGGGATAATTGTTTATTTCTCATATTGAACCCTCTATACATATGCCAATAAAATTCAGTTCTACCTCATCAGCACATTTTCATTATACGTATATTTTCCATCTGCCTTTTTCTTTCTCTAATGGCAGAAACAAATTTCTAAACCCTAGATCAGATGAAAATCCAAGCTTTAAATCCAAATCTCCTCAAAACCTAACATATTGTATATCAAATCGAAACTCTCGATGAGTAGAATCTAGATCTGCAATTTGTTGTCGCATGCATCAATCGATTTTGTTAGAAATTGAAAGTCAAACCCCTGTTTCATGGAACCTTAGGCTTCAAATTGGGGACTTTTGATTTGAGCAACGATTTGGGAACCTGGAACATGGGTTTTGATGGGATTGTCGTGTAGAGGCGGACGAAGGTCGCGGGCTCACCTGAAAGTCACCGTGGTCCCTAAGTTTGGGGTTTTAGGGTTCATTTCCATCTTCAGTGGAGCCGGCGACACGATTTATGGTTGGCACCGGAGTTGACGTCAAGGCCTGGAGGAGATGTAGCGCGAACTAGGATCGCCATTGGTGGGGTCGGCGATAGGAACTGCGGCTTGTAGAGGCGATGATCGACGGTCAAAGGAAGAGCTGATGGGTTGCTTTTCCATGTGTTATTGTATTCGGTTTTGAGAGGAGCGGAAAATACATGGCGCTGACGTGTTTATTTTTTGGTTGGGTAAGGAATATATTTTATTAATTTTGTATATCTAGAATTCGAATGATAAAACGTAAATAACTTCTCCATACAACCTCAGATTGACACGCGGTTTGTTGCGTTGGGTTCGTGGAGAAATTGCGGACGTTCTAGCACTAATTTGGCTACATTTGGAGACTGTAAATTTTTGGGCTTTGGTTGCACATCCGAACGACTGAAGAACCAAAGGTGAGTAAATTTCTCGCTCACAACCTACTGAATTATTCTCATATTTATCAAATTAGATTATGAAAAAAAATTGGTTGTCTAGTTGTGATTGATTATTGATTTGTTGTTTGAACTGACATGCAATGTGTTGATATGAAAATTTAGATAGATAATTAGTTATTTTATTTAAATTAAATCTCTAATTGAACATCCCGAACCCTACTAACCAGTGAAACGATTTAATATTTATCATTTGGATGAAATGGATATGATGGATGTTTTTTGTTTTGAAATTTGTTGCTACACAGATATCGACACCGAAATGTTTCATTAAAATTTTAAGGTCATTATTCCAAATAAATGGGAATTTGGGGGATGGGATTTAAACACGATTTAATTACTCGAAATTTTTAATTTTTTTAAATCTGAAATTAATAATTCTCTTAGATTTAATTTTAAATAAGAGTATTCGACGATTTTGGAAGTGTTCGAGATTTGGGATTTAAATATGATTTTGATTTCTCAAATTTAAAGCTAAATTTAATAATTCTCTTTAAGTTTGATTTTAAAAAAATAATAGAAAAAACATTCGAAGATATTGAAATTGTTCGAGATTTATAGTGAATACGAATTTAAAATCCCTTTTATTTAAAAGGTTAATCTGAATGTTATTTGAAATCTAGATATGGAAATGAAATAAATTTTATTATATTTATTAATATTAGTTAGCTAAAAATATATACACACCTATGAATTTTAAAATAAATTATATTAAATTATATTTATTATTTAGAGATTATTTTTGTAAAGCATTTAATTTATATATACCTATAATTTGGAATAAAGTAAATCATATTATATTATTTATTTATTTTATTTAAAGTTTTTTGTAAAGCATTTAATTTATGTAGAGATTTAAATTATTTTATTATATCTAATTTTTTATTTATTTATAATCATCTATTTTTTTTAAGTTATTTAAATATTTATAATGGTTATTAAATTGGAATATTTCTCGATTTAAACCATTGATTTAGACTGAGTTTTATAATAAAAAAATTCCCTTTTGAATAAAAATCAATGTTCAAATAATCATGATATTGATATGAATTTTCATTCTAATTTGAATATGAATTTGAAGGAGGTTTAAATGAGAAATATGTAATGATCGATAACTACTGTTTTAAAAATGCGCTTATTATTTGAGAAGACCGGGATCGAATATTTGTTCGAAAACCATTCCAAGAAATAATACGACGTGATAAAGAAACTAAAGACTTGGAAATCGATAAGCAAAGACCGGGAATCCTTGAATAGTTTGGATTGACTGCTGATGTCTCGATTGGGCCGATCACCCAATACGAGGTTATATGTGACACGTAATCTGAATATATTTAGAGATTTTCGGATTTTGTTTCGTTCAGACCCAAAACAGACTTGTATGGATTGTGTGTCTGACATTGTAATTGATCGCCTAGCACTGATTTCTATTAATATATATATCGGATTGTGGCAATTAATTATTCCCGTCTCTAAGTTTTACGTGCTTAGAGGTTATGTATTGATAGAAATCAGTGACATGTTGTAAATTGACAATGCGGCATACTCAACTTGTGAAGTGAGATAGTGGTGATAGCATTGCGTAAATCGTGACTTCGACGAACCTCACACACCGGATTGATGGTAGACTGGCGGTTAGGTTGTATATATATCTCTATTGAAACTTGAAAACTTCGGCGGTAGATCTACTTCGAAAACTGGGGAAAATAAAGGGTATGTTCGGTGTCCGTATCTGGATGTTAACCGGTGATTTACCTGGTGTTTGGTGTTCGAATTTGGATGAAAACCATGAACCGTGAGGTTGCACCTTGTTCCCGATTGATCTTTCGTGTCAGGAACCATCATATTGGAACCCAACATCCAATACGAGTCTTTCGTTTTGTTTATAAACTATGTATGTGGGCATAGCCACTATGCTTGCTATGATTAATCTATTTATTTGCGAAATGGTTTTGAACACTATGCACTAATAATAGTATTAAAAGAAGATTTTCGCGTGTGAAAGCATGTTCGGTTATCATAAGACAAAACTCGCCCATTTGGTGTGCGCTTTCATTGTATGATGTGGGACGAGCTTATGATAGCTTCATTTTTTCCAAAATCATTTGCAAATTTTCCATAATACTTCTTTAGATTCTACACCCATAACACTCATGTTATTTCATATTTTAATTTGACTAGTATGTGAATGATTTAGTTTTGATCTGAGTGTTTGTTGTAATTTCTTTGTGTGCAATACGCTCGGGTCAGCCTGAGTTTTAGTTATCGAAGACACCATTTTAAAGATGAAGTTGGAGCTTGCTAGAAGTATTATTATTTATTTCCACTGCAAATATTAGTATGTTTATTATAGTTAACTCTGATAATTGTCATGAAATATAATCAAATGTATGTTAACAGCTTTATGAACTGTTATTTAATTATTATATTTTGTCCTTCCGCTGTGAGATTTTGTGTTTGTTTTTCTTCTTCTCTTCTTTTTATTGTATAAATCCCAATAACTATCTATATTTTTGATTTGTTTATGTCGATATTTAGGATCATTGTCGATTTGAATGGTCAAAAATATCGGATGTTACACACAGAGTTTTATTACTATATTAATATCCAATTGCAATCCTCTACTTGATTTCACGACTATAAGGGATACCATAGATTCCACATGCACTTGATCAAGTATACTCTCCTTGATTTCACGGCTACAAAGGATACTACCGATTCCACATACACTTGATCAAGTATACTCTCCTTGATTTCACGGCTACAAGGGATACCACCGATTCTAACCTCCTTGATTTTACAACTACAATGGATACCACTGATTCCCGATTACCCAAACACTTCCCAAAAGATTACAATAGCCTTATAACTCTTCAATAACACTTCGATTCAGAGAGCAATGAGTAGAGAGTGAGAGGAGAAGAAGGTTTATGTAAATAGAATTGAATTCGGCAGAGTATAAGTGTAGAAATCTTAAAAATGAGAATATATAATGGTGTAAAGAAAGGAGATGAAGATGGAGAGGAAGAATTATGAATTTTTTTGAAATCAGCCCCTATTTATAACATTTGAAAGGTTGCAACGTTTCTGGAGCGTCACAAATAGTGAAAAGACACTTTTAATTTTCAAAAAATGACAGTTATATGTCGACATGTATATAAATGTATGTCAACATATCTCAGTACAAAATCGAAATTTAAGCATTTTTCAAGTGTTTTGATATATATATATATATACATATATAATATTCTGGAAATTCTTGAATTAAAACGTAGTGTTATAAATGAATATTATAAAGTAGTAAATCATATGAAAACATAAATATAAAGTATATAAACATATTTATAAAATGATAGAGTTAAAACTATATAAATAAAAAGTGTATAAAAGTATAAATATAAAACTTATAAAACTTGAGTTTAAAATCAAAAAGTAAAGTAAAGAAAATAAAATGGAAAGGATAGAGATTGAAGATAAAATTCAAAAATAGAATTTGAAATCATAATTTGAAAAACAGAATTTGAATTTGAACTTTGAGTGTTATTCAGAGTCCTACATAAACTAGACTCTATTACTATATTTATCTCGAACTCTTGAAAACTTGATTACTCATGTGTCTTGAATCATCTCTGAATTCTGAATCTCTTATATCTTTAAACTGTACAGTCTTTAGTAATAATTCCTATTTATAAATCCTGCATATGTATATGTATATATTCTAGATAAAAGTGTTAGTATATATTTTATAATCAATTAATATTGAAATAAGGTTGTTGTCATTAAAACTCCATTCTCCAACAGTTTTTATACTTATCTTCAAGAACGTATTAAGTATAAGTGAAAAATATATGTTAAATTGATTTCAAAGTTTCTTAAATTAGACTTTCAAAGTATATTTCCATTTTTAATTTTACTACAGTCAAATGTATTGATCTTATTTGGTCCATTAACAAGGCATCAACCTCAATTTTTGATTCATAAAGCAAGCTATGGAATCAGTCTCTTTGCCATTAACTAATTTTAAAAAAATTAGATTAAATGTTATTTTCTTTATTATCCTATTAGCATTCCACAAATATTTCATTTCTTTTTTTTGTGGCTCATCATGCCCTCTTAATAATTATAGGCACCTTATTAGTTAAATTTTTATACATTTCTTTATCCATTTAATCTATTGATATGTTTTGAATTATAAATTTATATACTCCATTGTATAAGAAATAAATATAGTACTATTAGATTCTTATATTTCATTCACCTTTAGGCTGAATAGTGTATTTTACTTAATTCTTAGTACATTTTCTTTTTTCTCTCGAAATTAATTTTCATTATTTCACAACTCATTAAATTAGCAAATAATGGTATCTCATCATGTAATGGACAAATCGAGATACTCATATTTGTGCATGATTTCTTTTGTTAATATTATAATCTATTTTCTTATTCTCCTCAATTTTGTTATAATTTTGTCATTTCTTCACTTTGTTTTCTATCATTGTTTTATACCTCTCGCCCTTTTCAATTCATATGTATGCTACAATTCAATAGAAAACTAGAAAAACTATTTCCAATCAAAATCTTCCTAAAGGTTCTTTCCAAATTCCTTTTAATTAATATTTTTAGATTTTTTATCTCAATATTATTTATTTACCAAATATAATTAAAATAAATATATTTCTACTATATTTTAAGTTTTCATATTATTATTTCTTGAAATTAGGTACTTAATGTACAAGTCTAGGTAGTGTATAACAAATTACATTGCAAAGTGGGTTAAATCCCACAGGGCTAGATTTGAACCCGTGACATCACACACTATGTCGAAGTATTTTAACCACTTGGACAATGGTTCTTATCAAGTTTTCATATAAATAATTAAAAGGGATATACAAATGATCACTCTTATTTCTTACTTATATTTTGTTATTTCACCATTTTCAGTTCCACTCTATTTGGTTTATGTTTTATGGTGTGATCTCGCTCTTACAATATGTGCCATGTCTTTGAATACGATACATTCTCTACATAATTCTTTTAGTTAAGTTTGATTATTACTGTGTTAGAATTATTTGGTTTACAACTGTTTAGAACTGTCTTGTTTTACACATGATGTATATAGTTTTTCATTCATCGTCCATCTATATGATTGTATTTAAGTATTTTTTATTGTTTTGAATTTTGGTGATTATGCGATTGGATAAATACTTGATAATTTTTATTGTCTGCTTTACTTTATATTTCCTTTAACTTATAAAAGATTATACAAATAGATTGTATTCTTCTTTCCTTTATTATTTTTTGGCAAGGCCGACCGGTTTATATAGCGATCTGTAACACTTTTTATTATAACAAATAATAAATTCATAAGACACAAGAGTTAGACAAATTGTCTAGCTACTACATTAATTTTTAGAGTGGATCATCCACAGAAACTAACCTAGCTTATAACACAGGAGCTAGACCAGATGTCTAGAATACTATAATGTGACGCTCCATACAGGGAACAAAACAAAATGACATACACCTCGCAGGGTGTGAATATTAAAACACTAGACAAATACACTACCTAGGACCAACTTACATGAAACTACATCTTACAAACAAATAAGAAGCAACTTGCATTATGATATGACCTAACACATCTGACATGAACACACTCACCAACACAAACAACAAGGCAAAAAACACCTACTTTCCATCACCAAGCTATGGAAGAACTAAACCAGCATCAGTCAAAACAAATGATCAGCAATAAGCAGCACTCCCACATACACCCATTGAGCCACACCGTTGCAAGCAATCGTCGTGGAGCCAAAAACCCAGATGTGGGTGCAACACAAAACCAAACATCGTACTGAGTGAAACCTGACCACAACCAAAATATTTCTTGACTAAACTCACTAGCTGTAAACTGAGAAGTAATGCAGCAACCAGCTTCAGGTAATCAATAACTCGGTCACTGGCATGTTGAGAAATGAGATAAAAACTTACAAAGCAACTCACAACCTTAGTATCTAGTAACTCCAAGAAATAAATCCAATGACAAACACAACAAGACCACACCATTCCAAAAAACCAACAAAGCACCACCAACTACCAATACATCTAGACGATACCACGAACTTCATTACATACACCTAGACCACGAAAAACACAACTCCTGTTATCACAACAAAAACCAGACCAAATATAACCAAAAGCAAAACTGACCGAGATGTGTTAATCCCTAAAAATCCATACGCAGATTGGGTAAAAGGTACAAGGCGGATATCACCTGGGTCATCCATGCACGATGCAACCGCACAGAGCAAGACCCAAATATTGGACCCAGGGCAGGTCAAGTCAACCGATGTGACCTAAGATAACGGCATAATATTATGAGAAGTGCGACCTGATAAAGATAAAGGTCGCATATCCTGAGAACCATTCAAACACTGAAATAAAGCAAGTCGCCCATTCAACATAAGTGGGAACGACCTCATAACATAGCCGTAAAGCCAAACAGCGCCATACAAAGGCAGCAAGAAGACGAGCGCCCTTGGACCGAGAAGGACAGTCGCGTAGGGAACAAAGGAGAATCAACTCCAGACCCGCATCCCGCTCTTACAAAATCTTCCAAAAGCGCTCGCAGGATGCCTGCTTACATGAACCCGCTCAACTATTCAAGATACTCGTTCCAACGAGCCGTCCGCACATGATAACTGGATACAGCTACGGACAGCTGGCTACAGCTAGCCAGTGGCATGGTTGCAATTAACAGAATGAACGGTCCACAACCTGGATAAACGGATTCCAGATCATTTACCAAGGAAAGTTCATCTATAAATACACCATGGCTACCAACATAAAGGGGGAATTTTCGGAAATAACCACGAAGTGCTGCTGAATTTCATCCTCAACCACAGATTAGACCATGGCGTCAAGGACAATCTTACGGTGAAGGAAAACGAAGACATCCTTCTTCTTACTCATCATCCATCCTTCTTCTCCTAAAATTCTACTACTCTCTTGTATAATTCCTTAGACTAAAATATGTAAATGAGGGTATAGTGAGTGGATATAGAAATGTATGAAAAGAGAGGGTGGATGTACTTTGTAATTCTCATTATAAGAAAGGAAATTACCTTCATAGTGGATGTAGGCCTCGTTAACGACTGAACCACTCTAAATCTCGTCTCTATTTTACTTTTCTCGCATTTTCACTTTTTTTATTGCTGATTAGACACAGTTCCATTTATTCCTTACCGAATTGGTGAGGTACAGTTTAGTACCTTGGGTGTTTACACCATTTTTGGTGTAAACATTTTGGCGCCCACCGTGGGGCCGTGTTCATAAATTCCTTTTGTAGTTCAGCAGTAAAAGCATCCCAAAATTGTTCTCTCCTTTGGGAATCATAGTTGGATCGAAGAAAACGGTAAATCTACTAAAGTCGTTGCAATCAATGAGGATGATAATGCTGACGAAGGTACACCTCAAATCTTGAATCAAGGGGCTGGGGAAACCCCTGGGCCATCTGTGATGCGAGATGAATTGAATGTGGTTGTAACCAGCTTGAACGAGAAAATGGATAATACATCGAAGATGATAATGGAAAGGTTTGATGTCCTGACCAATGGTCAAACCAATTTATTACCGCCAAATACTGTGGCTAATGCTGATGGAAAAGAGGACTCATCATCCTCAGACCCTGGACGACCTAACAGCCCAGTGAGAGATAGGCGAAAGGCCGACATTGAGGGTCCTAAGTTCAGATCTCCACAGCACAAAAAAGAACGTATGGCGAGTCGTACCAACATAACCTCCCTCAAGAAGGATGCAAGGCACCAAAGCTTAAACCATGGTCGTGATGATAAGAACATTAGCATCGATCCTGATGAACAAGCATGCGACGAAAGGCGCATCACAGACCTAATCCAGCGAGTAATGAGGGAGAAGGCGACTCGAGAGGATGAGGAGAAATAATATGAGTTTTCTCCTAGTAAAAATCCATTCACAGAGGAGATCCATCAAGCGAAATTCCCGAAGAAATTTTTACCACCAGCAATAGCGCCTTATAGCGGAGTTGGTGATCCAACCATTTTCCTGTTCAAGTATGACCAGCACATGAATGGAGCTAGGGCCACTGATGAAATCAAGTGCTTATACTTTCCCGTGTGCCTAGAAGGCATGGCCTCGCTATGGTTCACCATACTCCTACCTAGGTGTATCGATCAGTTCACTGATCTGGCAAGGATGTTTCAAGATCAATTCTGACTACAGACCACCAAGGAAGGGATGTGATGTCACTCAGCGAAATGGAACAGAAGCATGGGGAAACCATTAGAGCTTTCCTTACATGCTTCAATGCTGCGGCAGTGGAGTTCATAGAACCAGAACCTTGTTATTTATTGGCAGCTCTAAAAAGGGCCATCGATAAGAAGTCAGAATTTGGAAAGTGGCTTAAGATAAAGAAACAAAAACTTTAATGAAGTTCTACAAGAAAGATGAGGAATACATGAGTGTGGAAGACAAAGCTCCAGGTGTCCAGAAGACTATAGAAAATAATGCAGCCAGAGAAGGAAAGAGTGATGAGCCCAGGGTTAAGCAGAAGAACGATGTAGGACAACAGAGGGGAAACGATGAGAGGGATAGCAAAGCTTATAAGAAGACATGGATGTACAAACCATCTGAGCTAACCCTCCTGAACGAAAGCCCAGAGAGGATTTACCAAGCCGTGAAGGACTCGGGCCTTTTCCCTTGGATGAAGCCGCAGAAGGCAACTAAACAGCGGGCAAATTCCGGGAAATTCTGCCGTTTCCATAGCCAACCAGGGCACAACACTAACAAATGCCGACACCTGAAGAGTTTGATTGAGGAGCTCATCAGGAAGGACCGACTCCAACAGTATGTGAAAAATCCCCAAAGCACTCCAGCCGCGCCGGGGCATAATAATGCGGTTAGCCAACCTAACTTGAGTGAAGAGGACCAAATGTCAGTCGACCCGAGACCAGTAATCAATATGATATTTGGGGATCCCCACCTAGCCGGGAACAGTTAGGCAGATATGGAAAGATACGCTAGCGAATTGAAGGATGTCACGAAAGAGGAAGGGTGCATGATCTTGAGCAACGAGCTTCCGACGAAAATGCACAAAACTTCGACCAAGGATGTGATATTCAGAAATAAGGATGCATAAGGTTTAATTACGCCAACTATTGATGCCATGGTGATCACAATTGGTCTCAGGCCTGCAGTGGTAAAAAGGGTCCTAGTTGACACCGGGGCATCAGTCAATGTGATCTTCATAAACACTTTCCAAAAGATGAACCTCTCCATAGCAAAGGTGCGCATGTACCCACATAAGATCCACAGTTTTATAGGTCAACCTACGCAACCCATCGGAATGATAGATTTACCTGTCGAATTGGCAGATGGGGAGCGTCGAGTTTCCATGGTACAGACCTTTGTCATAATAGACGAGTTCTCGTCTTATAATGCATTCCTTAGGAGGTCGACTCTTTCGGGTTTCAAGATTGCTTTAGCTCCTTGGTGTTTGACCCTGAAGTTTCCAACCGAAAGGGGAATCAGCATAATCAAGGGCGATCAAATTGCTGCAAGGGACTGCTATGTGACAGAACTGAAAGAGGCCAAGAAAAAAGAATCAGGAAAGGATGCAGAGGTTCTCCCTCACATCCAAAACTCCCCCTTATAGCTACTAAAGAAAGGTCCGTGCACTGGTGAGCATAGCGGAATGCAAAAAGAGATCGATCCTAGAGAAGCCAGTGCAGAGGATGAAAGAGTGGCCTTGGCCGAAGACACGATTCCTATAGATGTAAATCCAAAGGATCCAAACCGTGTGTTGAATATAGGGTCTCGGCTGAGCCCTGATATGAAAAATCAATTGATTACCTTTTTAAGAGTTAACTTAGATGTGTTCGCATGGAACCATTCCGACATGTGCGGAATATCTCCAGATTTGCAGTCCATAAGCTAAACATTGACCCGCACATTCCGGCTGTCAAACAAAAAAGGAGAGCCCAAGAGCTGGAGAGATCGTGCGCCTTAAAAGAAGAAATCGACAGACTAATGGAAAATGGTTTTATTAGAGAATCCACATATCCGAAATAGATATCCAACCCGGTGCTCGTAAAGAAATGAAAAGGCAAATGGCGGGTCTGTGTGGATTATTCAGACCTAAATAAAGCTTGTCCAAAAGATAGTTTCCCTCTCCCCAGAATTGACCAACTGGTGGATTCCGCGGTCAGCCATGAATTGCTATCTTTCATGGATGCATATTCCAGTTACAATCAAATTATGATGTATGGTCCAGATTAGGAAAACACTAGCTTTATTACTGATCTTGGCCTACATTGCTATAAGGTAATGCCATTTGGTCTAAAAAACGCAGGAGCGACTTACCAACTACTAGTAAACGCTATGTTCAAGAAACAAATTGGTAGGATGATGGAAGTCTATGTCGATGACATGTTGGTTAAGTCGAAGAAAGAAATAGACCATTTGGAGGACCTAGCCCGAATGTTCGACATCTTACGACAATATGGCATGAAGTTGAACCCTTTGAAATGTAGTTTTAGTGTTGGCTCAGGCAAGTTCCTTCGGTACATGGTCAACGCTAGAGGTATAGAAGCTAATCCAGCCAAAATATCAGCTCTGAGAGAAATGCGTGCCCCAGGAACCAAGAAGGATCTTCAGTGTTTAAATCGGAAGATCATGGCTTTGAATCGCTTCATATCCAGGGCAATGGATAGATGTCTTCCATTCTTCGATGCCCTCAGAAAAGGAAGAAAGGAGATACAGTGGACCCCTGAGTGCTAGAGAGCCTTCGGAGAACTGATCCAACATCTGGCAACACCACCCATGCCGTCAAAGCCTAGTGACAAGGAAGATTTGTTTCTATACATGGCGGTCTCTGCCCATGCTCTAAGCGCAACACTAATCAGAGAAGATTTGAAGATACAAAAACCGGTCTATTACATCACTAAGAGGTTATCCGGAGCGGAGCTTAATTATCCAAGACTTGAAAAACTTTCTTATTGTTTGCTCATTGCATCAAAGAAACTTCGTCCCTACTTTCAAACTCATCCCATCAAGGTGCTCACAGACCAAAATCTGAGGCAAGTCTATCTCGACCAGAAACCTCCGGAAGGTTATTAAAATGGAGTATAGAGCTTAGCCAGTACGACATTACGTATCACCCCCAGAAAGCGATCAACGGACAAGCGCTTGTTGATTTCATTGCAGAATTTACCGACTGAGGGGAAGTAAAGGAGCAAGATGATATCGAAACTAATATCCAGTGGAAGCTATTTGTAGATGGGGCGTCGAACGACCGCGGTTCGGGGGCAGTGGTAGTTCTCGAAACCCTTGAGGGAAGATCCTTATGCTATGCACTAAAGATAGAATTCACTGTAACCAACAACGAGGCCAAGTACGAGGCCCTTATCGCAGGAATAAAGCTAGCGAAAGAGTTGCAAATAAAAACTATACAGATCTTCAGCGACTCCCAGCTCGTAGTATGCCAGATTCTGAGAGAATTCCAAGCAAAAATGGGTAACTTGCCAGATTATCTTACAAAAGCCTTGGAATTGTTTGAAGCTTTCGAGCATTACACCATATCTCATATTCCCAAGGAAGAAAAATACTAAAGCTAATTCGTTAGCCAAATACGCGAGCACATGAGATGCACAGCTAATGGGGTTAGTCCCAGTGGAAGTGTAACAACCCGTAAAATGCGAGCCAGTTTGAAATTTTTATTTTGGCAATTTTAGCGAATTTTGATTATTTAAAATGAAATATTTTAAATAATATCGACGAGAAAATTTATTTTGAATATAATTATAACGTATATATTATATACGTCGTCGTTAGAATATATAATAATTATATATAATTATAAAAGGAATTGAAAATGGCGCGGTAGTTCGAAAATTCGATTTCTAATTTCAAATGAATATACAGAATTCAATATAAGTCAAAATTGAACGAAACAAGAAATATTTGAATCTGTATAACTATATCTTTGTAACGAAGTTAACAAACTGAGATTTTATCTTAGAAATGATAAGATATGTCCAGTTTAAAATTAGAAATAGTCGCTGTGGAATTTATATATATTTTTATATATATAAGGCCCTTAAAAATAGCAATTTTGCAAACGACCCCGGATTTCGACGAAACCAGTTTTGTTGGGTCCGTGATGTTAAGTTATTACTAGATTCCAAATTTCATAATTTTTCGAATCAATATGTGAGCGTAGCAAAGGAAAACGCGTTTGACCAGTTTCAGTTGATTTTAATCGACTGGAAAATGGCCATTTTTCAAACGGTCTCAGAATTCGACGAAACTAGTTTTGTTAGGACCGTATCGTCAATAAGAAGCTAGAAAATATTTTTCGAGAATTTTAAGAGTTAGTATGTGACCCCGGTAATTTGAAATGTACGTTTAAAATTCAATATAGTGATTTAAATGTAAATTTAACGAAAACTGATTGTAACAGCCGAATCAGCTTACGATACATATCCCATTGTGTTCGGAATGGGGGTGAAACGTTAGGGACGACAGTCGGCGGGTTCAAATCTGAGTTGAAACGAAAAGTCAACATTAGGGTTTTAAAGGAAAAAAATATAATTATTATATATATATTTACATAACCCCCCCTCTCTCTCAGTTCAGAATCGAAATCAAAAAAAAAAAGGAGAGACGAGAGAAAAGGGGGCGGAGGAGCTCGTCGCTCCTCCGATCGATCCCCCACCGCCGACTGAAACCCCCCCACCTCGCGATGGCGTGAACCCCCCCCCCCACCTCGCGATGGCGTGAACCCCCCCCCCCCACCTCGCGATGGCGTGGAAACCCCCCCTACCTCGCGATGCCGTGAACCCCCCCTCCAGCGAAGACACCCGTGGACGCGAGCCATACCCTCCCGGAGCGCCGCTACTTCCCCTTCCTGTCTCTTCTTGAAAACCAACAGTGAGTATTCTATTTTAATTTATTTTTATTTTATATATAGCATTTAAGAACTGAATTTTGGAAAAGGATTTAAACAGTTTTTTTAATTTATTTATTTTATTTTTATTTTATATAAACAGTGGATTTTTTTAAAACTGGTTTTTTTTAGGATTTAAAATAGAAAAGGTTTGAATTTTAAAAGGTAAAAAGATAGGATTTTTATTTGGTAAAAGGTATGATCTTTATATTTTTAAAGTAATAAAAATATAATCTTTACATCGTAGGAATATTAAAGATATAATCTTTATTTTTGAAAAGGCGAAATGTTTATATGGAAAATAGCGTGATAAAAATATAATTTTTATCTATACAACATAGTAGTATAAAAATATGATTTTTATATATTGAACTTCGAACTAAAAATATGATTTTTATATATATCGAACATCGATGTAAAAATATGATTTTTATATATGTAGTGGCTATGGGCGAAGAAACTAATTAGAGAGGAGAACAGTGAAGATTTCCTGCATTAGAAGTGCCGTGGAGTTAGGATAGCTATCGGTGAGAATTTCTCACCTTTCAATTTATTTTTCTAGTTATATATATATATACTAGGATGCAGACGGTGCTTAGTAGCACCCGACACAATCATCCACAGACCATGGACTTGTTTGTTTGGCTGTGTTGTTAGTTAGATTGTTTGAGTTGATTTGAATTGTTTGGTGAAATGAAATTGATATGATTGATGTGTGAATGGCGTGGGCCTTCACTAGACCGGGGATAAGGCTAGGCCTCGTCCCGTTTCTAGTATCGTGTCGTTATGCCGCCGAAATTTTCTAAAATAAGTTAGAAAAATAAAAACATCATTTTATTTAAGGAATGAACTGAATAAAATTCATATGTTGGAATAAAATGTTTTGTCGTTAAAAATATAATTTTTAACGTGGATGTGAATAAATAAATATTCATTTACAAACCAGACGGTTTGTTTATGTACACCTATTTGAAGGACATTGATTGGGTCGATAAATTTTACACATCGCCCAACTGCACAATAAAATCTGTGTTTGATTGTTTGAAAACCCCACACGGGTGTTGGGATGAAATTTGAAGTTCACTCATCCTGATTGATTGAATATGTCGATCGATTGATTGACAGGCTGTTATAAGCGATAGATATCTATATTTGACGCTTATACAGTGTAGTGCACTTTGGTTGATGGTTGATTATTTTTCAATGCTATTATATACATGTGTTGTATGAAAATCCATATAATTAACTTTATATGGTAATTGATTGGGCCTCATTCCAATTTGAAAAATAAAGAATATTATAAAATAAAAGTTCATGTGTTGACAGTACTCATCTATTGAGAATGGTCATGTGTTGAACGAAATATTTTAGTAATAAAATTTACATCTTTATCGATATAAAATAAAAGTTCATGTGTTGACAGTACTCATCCATTGAGATTGGTCATGTGTTGAACGAAATATTTTAGTAATAAAATTTACATCTTTATCGATATATAATAAAAGTTCATGTGTTGACAGTACTCATCCGTTGAGATTAGTCATGTGTTGAACGAAATATTTTGATAATAACAAATATTTTGAAATAGAATATTTGAAAATAGAAATATATGAAGCCGTGTTGATTAGATTGACGCCATTTTGACGTGAACGATATTTATATCGATTTTGATCATTTTAAAATGATGTTGAAAAGCGATTTCGAAATGAATTGAATATATAACGATTTCGAAATGAATTGAATATATAACGATTTCGAAATGAATTGAATATATAACGATTTCGAAATGAATTGAATATATAACGATTTCGAAATGAATTGAATATATAATGATTTCGAAACGAATTGAATATATAACGATTTCGAAATAAATTGAATATATAACGATTTCGAAATGAATTGAATATATAACGATTTCGAAATGAATTGAATATATAGCGATTTCGAAATGAATTGAATATACAAAGATTTAGAAATGAATTGGAATCGAATAGAAAACCAATTTGAATTGAATCGAATTGAAAACGAATTCAAATTGAATAGAAAGCGAATTGAAACGAATTCAAATTGAATTGAAATTTAAATTAAATAGAAATGAATTTTAAAACGAATTTTTAAAGAAGCATTCAATTTTGCTTTGGATTGAAATAGAAGTTGAAATGGTTCTTGAAACGAATTCAAAACTATTTATATAATTCGTTTTAAATAGAAATCGACGAAATATATATTATATATATTATATATATAATATAATGGCCTGAATAGAACGCGCCGCGCCGCGGCAGTTCGCGAATTTCGACCATTTATTTCAAACGGACATTACGGGAGATCCGACCGTCGAATTCTCCTAAAACCGGAACCGTTGGGTTCGTATCGAAAAGAGCTTTCTAACGAATATTAGAAACTAGAAATCTAACGGTTGGATTTGGAATTATGTCCAAATCAAATTTGAAGAAGGTCGCTATAAGTGCAGTTCGATGGCCATTGATGGAAATCGACTGTACGGTCCTTGATAAAATTATTAAAAATAGTAATAATTTGTGTAAAATCATAAGAAATGATTTAGAAAGAATTGGGATGAAAAACTCCATATTTGAAAAGATAAAAATAGATTTTTATCGAAATGAACTAGTTTTGAACTAGAAATATAATTCTATTTATTTTTAAATAAATTGAATTTAAAAAGGGTTTTGAAAATAACCAAAATTTCCAATGATTGCATTGGAGTGGATTTGAATCGAAATTGTCTTCGGAATATTTCGATGTTGGAATTCGTGATTATACAGATGTTGTTATGGAAATTTGAAAGATATATATTTATATCGTTATTTCCAATACGACATTTGTTAGTCGTAGAATTTGATATTGAATATAAGCCGATATATTTTCTATTCAGAGCCTTGTATCGAATATCAAATGTGATTTGGGTTTGTCGTGAATGGTGTCTTCACTAACACTGTTCTTGAACCCAGTTGAGAAAAGATTAAATCTTTTTATTTAGATTTAATGAAGAGTACCAATTAAATAATATTTAATTGGTATTGAATCGATATTGATTTTTGGGTTTATCGTGAACAGTGTTTTAAATAACACACGTTCTTTAACCCGATAATTAATGAACGTGATTTTGGGTTTATCGTGAACCGTGTTTTAAATGACACTGATTCTTTAACCCAATCGAAGATTAAAACTAAGTGGAGTTTTAATGAATCTTTAATTAGATTGAGAGGATCGAGAATGGAGTATCACCGGTTTTGCTCCAGGCGATAGTTAAATCTTTAATTAGATTTGAACGTGAAATGGTAATTGAATTTACCAATAACACTGTGGTGTTAGATATGAAGTATTACCAGTTTTACTTCATGGGATGAATAGGTTGGGATTGGGAAATTAAAACAAATGATTACTTTCGGTAAGGTTCGCTAATCCCGAGTAGTTTTGAATTGATATTCAAAAATAGATTAAAGAATAAATTCAAGAAATTTATCTTGGATAAAATTAATGGGAACCCTTCCCTATGAATGTGGAATTTAGAAACTAACTGTCGGTTAGCCAAGCAGAATGGTTTTCTGGATATTGATCTGATGTTGGTTTCGGCCTTCGGGGTTAATATTTGGGGAATTATTCTCTTGATTAATTTACGGTTAGTGACTGATGAATTGGAATGAGGCGTATGTTGTGTTTGTGTAACTCTTATTTAAAATATACGCGAGTTATTCGGGAAGACCGGGTTTATCCCATTCTGAATAACTGATACGACGATAAGTCGAAGACGAAGACGATGGTCGAAGACCGGAGGTCTTCACGTCGTTTGGATAATTACTGATAATCTTGATTAGGCTGTACACCCAAGAAGATGGAAACAGTTGGTGATCGTCCAGACGTACTTGGAGATCGATGGATATGCGAGGTATTAGGTGCCTCCGGTTTCGTTCAGACCCAGAACGGACTTGTAAATGGACTGTGTGTTTGACATTGGATTTTAGTCTGTGTGTTTGATTTCTATTAAATATATATCTGTTTGGCGGCGGAGAATTTATTCTCTTGCTTAACGCCCTTCTCTGAGACGTACGAGCTCAGGGGTTATATATTGATGGATATCAAACGCATGGAGTGAATTGCCTGTGTGGCATGCCTAAGTGGCAAATGATCAAGGCTTCTGTTGAAAAGCAAAGTCTTGCGGATGATGATCGAAGCACGGCCTTTGTGGCGTAGCTTTGTGTAATCTTTGATTCGCGAGTTTCACACCCGGTATGAACCAAAAACGGGAGACGGACCTCAGGGAGGGCCTACGTTTCCTCCTAGCTAAAAAGTGGCGTCAGTGGTTTTACACACCCTGACGAGTTTGACTTATGTGGTTGTTGCTGTTGCGAGGCGCCTCGGTTAGATCGGACGATCCGGGTCCGATGGAGTCATTCGGTGGCTCGCTTACGCCCCAAAGGGCGGCGAAACGTAGTGCTCAGGCATTTTAATCCACTCCGTGTGGACCGGCCCTGACGATCCAAGGCTTGCCTGCGCGCTTGCCTGAGATTCGGGCTAGGCAGTCTCGAATCGGTTGAGGACTATCTTTTGCCTCGGTTCATAGATGGAAATCCAATTTCCAAATACGTGACTTTGCGGTTTTATTTGTAAACCTATATATGGCGACATGATATATGGTACCCATGCCGCCTATGATTGATACTTATGATTTGAAGTTGTTTTATACACTATGCACTTATAATAGTATCAAACGATTTGTTTTAAACGTATCAAGCATTCTTTGGCTGTTATAAGGGAAAACCCTATCCCCCGGCTTGCGTTGCATTGTGTGATAGGACCTGGGTCTTATAACAGCTTCATTTTTCTTTATTTAGCATTGCGCTGTTTGTTTTATGCACTGGTATTCTTGGGAGGAAACCCGTTCCGCGTTAGCGGCGTGGTCCCTTGATTTACCTAACTTTAAAAATAAAGATTAACTGTTTTAGTTCTCACACCAGTCACATGACTGACCTGGAGTTTATTGTTTTAACCTAAACTCTGGGTGCCCTTATTTTGACACGGGCAGCTAGTAGTTTTGGTTTTGCAGATTTATATTCACAGGATCCTGGTTTACAGCTGGAACGATATCCGGAAAGCTTTGTATCCGTATATCTCATACTAGTTGTGTATTGTATTATTTTTCCGCTGCTATGTATTTATATGTAATTTAAATCTTTGATATTTCTGTGTAATATTCATTTATACTCTGTATATTCTTGTAATCTGATGCATTGTTGTAAAATACAATGAAATGTTCTTCTGTATGCGTTCTGTTGTGGCTTGTTCTCGAACTATCCGACGCTTTCCTTTACGGGGAAGTTACGGGTTTTCACAGTTGGTATCAGAGATTTGGTTTACAAAGCAGAGAACAAGGCACGTTAGAACCATACGAAAGAATTCATCAGATATTGGAGTAGTAATATCCAATTAGAATGACTCGTTAGAGATAGGATCAGTAGTATCCTAGAACGAGTGTGAAGAGTATATTTTTAAAAATGAAAACAAATTTTGTTTTGAAAATTTAAATCAATTATTCGTATTTGATTAGTTATTTATATTGATTTTGGACAATTCAGTATATAAAGAATTTGCATATACGCCTTGCAAACGTATATTCAAAGTTTTAATATATTAGGTAGATATAGATCACATTCTAGTTGCCCGGGGATGATTCTGATAATGCTGCAGCGTTACCAGTATTTATTTTCGAGTGACGAAGGTGTGATATCTATATATTTCCATTAGGCTGGTGTGAGAACCAAAATTAGATAGGGCTTATTGTTGTGATTTGGCATCAAAAATCTGATTTTTGACTATATATCAAAATTATGAATTTGAAATGATAATTCACTAATTGATTGATGGTTGTGTTGTTTGTTTATTTGTTTGAAAATTTTGAACCATTAAGCCTAATTTGATCGGATAATGAATTGTATTGAGATTTGGTCGCATTTGCTTACATACATGTACTTACATTGAACAGGTCATAGCAAGGAGGCTAGAGCCAGAGAATAAAATTTGTTTGCCCGACAAATAGGTACATGTTTACTACATAATTTCCTGTTTTGTTTGGGTGATGATGATTTTGTGAGCCTATTGGCTAGCCGCTTGGCTTTTTCTTTTTCTTTTTGAGATCTGAAGGACCGGGGAAGCTATTTGAAATTCCCCGATGCTCCCGGTGCAGGGGAGGTTATGGCGAAATTTTTCGAAAATTTAGGGTGTTGGCCAAATTTTTGAAATTTTGAAAATTCTCAGAAACTAAAGAGTTGGAGAATGGAAGCCAGATCGAATGTAGAGCTGAATAATCAAACCACTTTCGACTTTGTTCCTTTTCGGGGACGAAAAGTTTTAAGTGGGGGAGATTGTAACAACCCGTAAAATGCGAGCCAGTTTGAAATTTTTATTTTGGCAATTTTAGCGAATTTTGATTATTTAAAATGAAATATTTTAAATAATATCGACGAGAAAATTTATTTTGAATATAATTATAATGTATATATTATATACGTCGTCGTTAGAATATATAATAATTATATATAATTATAAAAGGAATTGAAAATGGCGCGGTAGTTCGAAAATTCGATTTCTAATTTCAAATGAATATACAGAATTCAATATAAGTCAAAATTGAACGAAACAAGAAATATTTGAATCTGTATAACTATATCTTTGTAACGAAGTTAACAAACTGAGATTTCATCTTAGAAATGATAAGATATGTCCAGTTTAAAATTAGAAATAGTCGCTGTGGAATTTATATATATTTTTATATATATAAGGCCCTTAAAAATAGCAATTTTGCAAACGACCTCGGATTTCGACGAAACCAGTTTTGTTGGGTCCGTGATGTTAAGTTATTGCTAGATTCCAAATTTCATAATTTTTCGAATCAATATGTGAGCGTAGCAAAGGAAAACGCGTTTGACCAGTTTCAGTTGATTTTAATCGACTGGAAAATGGCCATTTTTCAAACGGTCTCAGAATTCGACGAAACTAGTTTTGTTAGGACCGTATCGTCAATACGAAGCTAGAAAATATTTTTCGAGAATTTTAAGAGTTAGTATGTGACCCCGGTAATTTGAAATGTACGTTTAAAATTCAATATAGTGATTTAAATGTAAATTTAACGAAAA
Source organism: Allium sativum (assembly GCA_030737875.1). NCBI lineage: Eukaryota > Viridiplantae > Streptophyta > Magnoliopsida > Asparagales > Amaryllidaceae > Allium > Allium sativum. The sequence continues at coordinate 352,961,182 of CM060926.1, forward strand.
CTGATTGTAACAGCCGAATCAGCTTACGATACATATCCCATTGTGTTCGGAATGGGGGTGAAACGTTAGGGACGACAGTCGGCGGGTTCAAATCTGAGTTGAAACGAAAAGTCAACATTAGGGTTTTAAAGGAAAAAAAATAATATAATTATTATATATATATTTACATAACCCCCCCTCTCTCAGTTCAGAATCGAAATCAAATAAAAAAAAGGAGAGACGAGAGAAAAGGGGGCGGAGGAGCTCGTCGCTCCTCCGATCGATCCCCCACCGCCGACTGAAACCCCCCCCCCCCCACCTCGCGATGGCGTGAAACCCCCCCCCCACCTCCCGATGGCGTGGAAACCCCCCCCCCCCCAAACCTCGCGATGGCGTGAACCCCTCCCCCCCCCCCCCCCCCCAGCGAAGACACCCGTGGACGCGAGCCATACCCTCCCGGAGCGCCGCTACTTCCCCTTCCTGTCTCTTCTTGAAAACCAACAGTGAGTATTCTATTTTAATTTATTTTTATTTTATATATAGCATTTAAGAACTGAATTTTGGAAAAGGATTTAAACAGTTTTTTTAATTTATTTATTTTATTTTTATTTTATATAAACAGTGGATTTTTTTAAAACTGATTTTTTTTTTAGGATTTAAAATAGAAAAGGTTTGAATTTTAAAAGGTAAAAAGATAGGATTTTTATTTGGTAAAAGGTATGATCTTTATATTTTTAAAGTAATAAAAATATAATCTTTACATCGTAAGAATATTATAGATATAATCTTTATTTTTGAAAAGGCGAAATCTTTATATGGAAAATAGCGTGATAAAAATATAATTTTTATCTATACAACATAGTAGTATAAAAATATGATTTTTATATATTGAACTTCGAACTAAAAATATGATTTTTATATATATCGAACATCGATGTAAAAATATGATTTTTATATATGTAGTGGCTATGGGCGAAGAAACTAATTAGAGAGGAGAACAGTGAAGATTTCCTGCATTAGAAGTGCCGTGGAGTTAGGATAGCTACCGGTGAGAATTTCTCACCTTTCAATTTATTTTTCTAGTTATATATATATATATACTAGGATGCAGACGGTGCTTAGTAGCACCCGACACAATCGTCCACAGACCATGGACTTGTTTGTTTGGCTGTGTTGTTAGTTAGATTGTTTGAGTTGATTTGAATTGTTTGGTGAAATGAAATTGATATGATTGATGTGTGAATGGCGTGGGCCTTCACTAGACCGGGGATAAGGCTAGGCCTCGTCCCGTTTCTAGTATCGTGCCGTTATGCCGCCGAAATTTTCTAAAATAAGTTAGAAAAATAAAAACATCATTTTATTTAAGGAATGAACTGAATAAAATTCATATGTTGGAATAAAATGTTTTGTCGTTAAAAATATAATTTTTAACGTGAATGTGAATAAATAAATATTCATTTACAAACCAGACGGTTTGTTTATGTACACCTATTTGAAGGACATTGATTGGGTCGATAAATTTTACACATCGCCCAACTGCACAATAAAATCTGTGGTTGATTGTTTGAAAACCCCACACGGGTGTTGGGATGAAATTTGAAGTTCACTCATCTTGATTGATTGAATATGTCGATCGATTGATTGACAGGCTGTTATAAGCGTTAGATATCTATATTTGACGCTTATACAGTGTAGTGCACTTTGGTTGATGGTTGATTATTTTTCAATGCTATTATATACATGTGTTGTATGAAAATCCATATAATTAACTTTATATGGTAATTGATTGGGCCTCATTCCAATTTGAAAAATAAAGAATATTATAAAATAAAAGTTCATGTGTTGACAGTACTCATCCATTGAGATTGGTCATGTGTTGAACGAAATATTTTAGTAATAAAATTTACATCTTTATCGATATAAAATAAAAGTTCATGTGTTGACAGTACTCATCCATTGAGATTGGTCATGTGTTGAACGAAATATTTTAGTAATAAAATTTACATCTTTATCGATATAAAATAAAAGTTCATGTGTTGACAGTACTCATCCGTTGAGATTAGTCATGTGTTGAACGAAATATTTTGATAATAACAAATATTTTGAAATAGAATATTTGAAAATAGAAATATATGAAGCCGTTTTGATTAGATTGACGCCATTTTGACGTGAACGATATTTATATCGATTTTGATCATTTTAAAATGATGTTGAAAAGCGATTTCGAAATGAATTGAATATATAACGATTTCGAAATGAATTGAATATATAACGATTTCGAAATGAATTGAATATATAACGATTTCGAAACGAATTGAATATATAACGATTTCGAAACGAATTGAATATATAACGATTTCGAAATGAATTGAATATATAACGATTTCGAAATGAATTGAATATATAACGATTTCGAAATGAATTGAATATATAGCGATTTCGAAATGAATTGAATATATAGCGATTTCGAAATGAATTGAATATACAAAGATTTAGAAATGAATTGGAATCGAATAGAAAACCAATTTGAATTGAATCGAATTGAAAACGAATTCAAATTGAATAGAAAGCGAATTGAAACGAATTCAAATTGAATTGAAATTTAAATTAAATAGAAATGAATTTTAAAACGAATTTTTAAAGAAGCATTCAATTTTGCTTTGGATTGAAATAGAAGTTGAAATGGTTCTTGAAACGAATTCAAAACTATTTATATAATTCGTTTTAAATAGAAATCGACGAAATATATATTATATATATTATATATATAATATAATGGCCTGAATAGAACGCGCCGCGCCGCGGCAGTTCGCGAATTTCGACCATTTATTTCAAACGGACATTACGGGAGATCTGACCGTCGGATTCTCCTAAAACCAGAACCGTTGGGTTCGTATCGAAAAGAGCTTTCTAACGAATATTAGAAATTAGAAATCTAACGGTTGGATTTGGAATTATGTCCAAATCAAATTTGAAGAAGGTCGCTATAAGTGCAGTTCGATGGCCATTGATGGAAATCGACTGTACGGGCCTTGATAAAATTATTAAAAATAGTAATAATTTGTGTAAAATCATAAGAAATGATTTAGAAAGAATTGGGATGAAAAAATCCATATTTGAAAAGATAAAAATAGATTTTTATCGAAATGAACTAGTTTTGAACTAGAAATATAATTCTATTTATTTTTAAATAAATTGAATTTAAAAAGGGTTTTGAAAATAACCAAAATTTCCAATGATTGCATTGGAGTGGATTTGAATCGAAATTGTCTTCGGAATATTTCGATGTTGGAATTCGTGATTATACAGATGTTGTTATGGAAATTTGAAAGATATATATTTATATCGTTATTTCCAATACGACATTTGTTAGTCGTAGAATTTGATATTGAATATAAGCCGATATATTTTCTATTCAGAGCCTTGTATCGAATATCAAATGTGATTTGGGTTTGTCGTGAATGGTGTCTTCACTAACACTGTTCTTGAACCCAGTTGAGAAAAGATTAAATCTTTTTATTTAGATTTAATGAAGAGTACCAATTAAATAATATTTAATTGGTATTGAATCGATATTGATTTTTGGGTTTATCGTGAACAGTGTTTTAAATAACACTCGTTCTTTAACCCGATAATTAATGAATGTGATTTTGGGTTTATCGTGAACCGTGTTTTAAATGACACTGATTCTTTAACCCAGTCGAAGATTAAAACTAAGTGGAGTTTTAATGAATCTTTAATTAGATTGAGAGGATCGAGAATGGAGTATCACCAGTTTTGCTCCAGGCGATAGTTAAATCTTTAATTAGATTTGAACGTGAAATGGTAATTGAATTTACCGATAACACTGTGGTGTTAGATATGAAGTATTACCAGTTTTACTTCATGGGATGAATAGGTTGGGATTGGGAAATTAAAACAAATGATTACTTCGGTAAGGTTCGCTAATCCCGACTAGTTTTGAATTGATATTCAAAAATAGATTAAAGAATAAATTCAAGAAATTTATCTTGGGTAAAATTAATGGGAACCCTTCCCTATGAATGTGGAATTTAGAAACTAACTGTCGGTTAGCCAAGCAGAATGGTTTTCTGGATATTGATCTGATGTTGGTTTCGGCCTTCGGGGTTAATATTTGGGGAATTATTCTCTTGATTAATTTACGGTTAGTGACTGATGAATTGGAATGAGGCGTATGTTGTGTTTGTGTAACACTTATTTAAAATATACGCGAGTTATTCGGGAAGACCGGGTTTATCCCATTCTGAATAACTGATACGACGATAAGTCGAAGACGAAGACGATGGTCGTAGACCGGAGGTCTTCACGTCGTTTGGATAATTACTGATAATCTTGATTGGGATGTACACCCAAGAAGATGGAAACAGTTGGTGATCGTCTAGACGTACTTGGAGATCGATGGATATGCGAGGTACTAGGTGCCTCCGGTTTCGTTCAGACCCAGAACGGACTTGTAAATGGACTGTGTGTCTGACATTGGATTTTAGTCTGTGTGTTTGATTTCTATTAAATATATATCTGTTTGGCGGCGGAGAATTTATTCTCTTGCTTAACGCCCTTCTCTGAGACGTACGAGCTCAGGGGTTATATATTGATGGATATCAAACGCATGGAGTGAATTGCCTGTGTGGCATGCCTAAGTGGCAAATGATCAAGGCTTCTGTTGAAAAGCAAAGTCTTGTGGATGATGATCGAAGCACGGCCTTTGTGGCGTAACTTTGTGTAACGTTTGATTCGCGAGTTTCACACCCGGTATGAACCAAAAACGGGAGACGGACCTCAGGGAGGGCCTACGTTTCCTCCTAGCTAAAAAGTGGCGTCAGTGGTTTTACACGCCCCGACGAGTTTGACTTATGTGGTTGTTGTTGTTGCGAGGCGCCTCGGTTAGATCGGACGATCCGGGTCCGATGGAGTCATTCGTTGGCTCGCTTACGCCCCAAAGGGCGGCGAAACGTAGTGCTCAGGCATTTTAATCCACTCCGTGTGGACCGGCCCTGACGATCCAAGGCTTGCCTGCGCGCTTGCCTGAGACTCGGGCTAGGCAGTCTCGAATCGGTTGAGGACTATCTTTTGCCTCGGTTCATAGATGGAAATCCAATTTCCAAATACGTGACTTTGCGGTTTTATTTGTAAACCTATATATGGCGACTTGATATATGGTACCCATGCCGCCTATGATTGATACTTATGATTTGAAGTTGTTTTATACACTATGCACTTATAATAGTATCAAACGATTTGTTTTAAACGTATCAAGCATTCTTTGGCTGTTATAAGGGAAAACCCTATCCCCCGGCTTGCGTTGCATTGTGTGATAGGACCTGGGTCTTATAACAGCTTCATTTTTCTTTATTTAGCATTGCGCTGTTTGTTTTATGCACTGGTATTCTTGGGAGGAAACCCGTTCCGCGTTAGCGGCGTGGTCCCTTGATTTACCTAACTTTAAAAATAAAGATTAACTGTTTTAGTTCTCACACCAGTCACATGACTGACCTGGAGTTTATTGTTTTAACCTAAACTCTGGGTGCCCTTATTTTGACACGGGCAGCTAGTAGTTTTGGTTTTGCAGATTTATATTCACAGGATCCTGGTTTACAGCTGGAACGATATCCGGAAAGCTTTGTATCCGTATATCTCATTCTAGTTGTGTATTGTATTATTTTTCCGCTGCTATGTGTTTATATGTAATTTAAATCTATGATATTTCTGTGTAATATTCATTTATACTCTGTATATTCTTGTAATCTGATGCATTGTTGTAAAATACAATGAAATGTTCTTCTGTATGCGTTCTGTTGTGGCTTGTTCTCGAACTATCCGACGCTTTCCTTTACGGGGAAGTTACGGGTTTTCACAGGAAGTCCTTTCCAATCCAACTACAAAACAGATCAAAATTGATTGGATCATGTAAGCAACTGATGAATCAAATTCATGGATGTCGCCAATTAAAGAATACCTCGCAACTGGGGCACTCCCGGCTGAAGCCAAACTCCGAAGAAAGATCTTACGAAAAGCTCCTTTATACCTTATTCAAGATGGACGACTATATAGATGGGGATTTTCTACACCTTTACTTCGCTGTGTTATAGAGAAGGAGTCTAAGGCAATTATGGTGGAACTGCACGAAGGGGAATGCAGAGGTCATACCGAAGGACAAACTTTGGCCAAGAAGATCCTACGATATGGTTACTTCTGGCCAGATATCAATAAAGATTCCACGGCCTACACTAAAAAATGTGACAGGTGCCAAAGATTTGCAAAAATCCCAAGGATTCCATCCACAACCATAACCCACATGGTCAGCCCATGGCCATTTGCTATCTAGGGCATCGACCTCATAGGAGCCCTTCCCACTGCAAAATCCGGTTTCAAATACGCAATTGTTGTCGTTGACTACTTTACGAAATGGGCTGAAGCAGAACCATTGGCCACTATAACTTCAAAGAAGGTTGTTAATTTTGTCTTAAAAAATATCATATGCCGGTTCAGTGTACCACAAAAAATAATCACAGACAACGGAACCCAGTTCGAAAATGAAGAATTCCAAAGCTTTTTCGCCAAGTATAAAATCCAAAAAAGCTTTTCAGCGGTCGCTCATCCACAAATGAATGGGCAGGCGGAGGCAGTAAATAAAATCATCAAGACTACCATCAAGAAGCGACTAGAAAAGGCTAAGGGTGGATGGGTAGATGAACTCCCGTTGGCATTATGGGCGTATCACACTACGCACAAAATTGCAATAGGGCATACTCCCTTTTCTTTATCCTATGGCTCTAGAGCTATGATGCCAGTGGAGTTGGAAGTCCCTACCCATCGTAGAATACATTTTGACCTCAAAGAGAACGAGAAGCTACAGCTCGAAGCCCTCGACCAACTCGAGGAAAGAAGAAAAGAAGCGGAACTTAGAGTAGCCGCGCACCAAAGGAGGGTGGCCAGGCACTTCAATTCAAAAGTCAAGAATAGAACTTTTGAAATCAGAGACCTCTTTCTGAAAAAGATTATGACCGGTACTGGAGTCTTCGGGCCCAATTGGCAAGGACCTTATGTTATAAGTCAGAAACTCCAGGATGGAACCTTCAAATTGGCCACCACAGATGGGAACCAGATTCCATGAGAAGAATAGCGAGCATATCCGTTGTTATTTCTTATAGCATGTTATTCAAATACATAAAAAATGTTGTAGAATTCATGAAATTTTCGCATTTTTAATGACATGCATGAAGTGACTGAATATGGAGTCCTAATTACATATACAGGACACTCATTCACAATCCTCTACTAAAAGTTGACTTCCTTGTGTAGGCAAACGAGCGATCAGAGAGCACCAACTCGAGGAATTCCAACTTCTAATAGGAAACACTGGACCTTTCAATATAGGACCAACAAAAGCTTGGTGCCAGATTAAAAGAGTCAATGCTGGAGTAAAAGCAATTCAAAAGTCCCATGGATAAAATTGTTAAGCCCACCGAAGAAGCACCTTCTTACATGACCTTCCTAGGTGCTGGACACGGGTTTTCCAACTTGAGAAAAAGAAACTCAATGAGGCAAACCAACGTCTGTGTCCTAGGACAAAGCACAAAGTCGAAAAAACCAGCATGTCCCGAAACATAAAATTGCCAATTTCAAGGGGCACCTACCTTGATAGGTAAAAGACACGAATTTTTCCCTTCTGAGTTAAAAGCTCGATGAGATGAATTAGTGTCCGCTCCTCGGATGAAGCATAAAATGGGGAAGGATTAAACATGCTGGAAAGAACAGCGCAAAAACAGAAACCCGACCGAAAGGAGGCGGCCATTCTTGTTCTTTGTTATTAACCAAGTCAAACAAAGCCAAGGATGGATTACAACAGCAGAAATCCTGGCCATATGGGGGTGTCCGTTCTTGTTCTTTATTGTTAACCAAGTCAAATGAAGCCAAGATCGGATTCTACATTGGAGCCCAAGTCCTCCCACGGGGGCATGCATAAAAATGCATCACGAAAATACCCCAAACAAATAAAGCAGGATATTCAATAAAAAACCTAAATGGATGACTTACCAAAGTTAAAACAACTAAAGACTTACCAATCAAGCCAAATACTAAAGGCTGGATAATCCCATCCTAATAAGAATAATACGAGACTAACCGTAATACGATATTAACGTACGAACGAACGCCCCGTAATACGATATTGACGTACGAATAAACGCCTCGTGATACGACGCTAACGCACGGTCGTTGCAAAAAACTTTTAGGAAAAATGTGTGTGTATTGTCAAAACAGGGCAAAGAGACACGGCATAGCACTGATATGGAAAGCATCACGAAAACCAGCCAAGAATCCATTCATTAGGAGCACAGAAAGTGTCACAGGTCAAAACAAAGTCACAAACAACAACCAGCATGATGTCATAGGCGGGGACCGACCCCCGCTTACATAACCAGCCTTAAAATTCAAAAAGAAATACAACCAAGAGAGTGGAGGCTACAGATCTCTAACCTTCCTTGGCCTACCTACTTTCCTCTTCGCCGGAGCAGAACAAGATGAAGGCCCTTTAGCATGTGCGGAAATCACCGACTCAACTTCCCCAGGGGCGAAGGAAGCGACTATGCTATCCTTGGACCTAAGGGCATGGATTAACTTCGCCTTATCGTTTTCCAAAACAGAAATACGCTCAAGGTTGTCCTTGTGAAATTTCTTGAGGTCAGAGGCCAACTTATGCCAGCCAATCATCCGCTTCGCAGAATGATTCTTCAGCAAATCCATCTGTTTTCCAAATTGGTGCACAGCAGTCTCGAGGCGAGCCAACATTTGACCTTTCACTGCAGTCATATCATAAGTGAAATTCAGAGAATCAGCCGAAGACACATCCACATTCGAAGGGACGCCCTATAAGCTCCATCCCCGAAATCGCTTAGCAAACCTGGGACTACAAGGCCTAGGAGCGTGATGAGGCCTGTTGATGGTTGCTTGAAGTTCTATACAAAAAGGGTCGGAAGGAGAATTTACGCACGGTTGACCAACCGACTGAATCTCATCCCTCGAAATGCCCAAATAGACAAAATTCACCTTTTGGCATTGTTCTGGTGATGAGACCATACTGCAAACGGACCAGGGAATAGCCGTAAGGCTTAAAGGAAGAATGAGCACGAGAAAGAATCAACAAACATGAGTAGCAGTGTAAATAGATACGAAGTTTTTCTTCCAAATTTAAGACACCTTCCTGAAAGATAGATGGAAGCAAAATCAAATGAAAAATAAGAGAATGAAGGGGAGATTACAAGGCACACCTCAAAGGTACTCTTCGCCACGTCAGCATAACACTTGAGTACTGAAACAGGTGCCCCATCAGAAGATCTGTTGGCGTATTCACTTCCCCATAATTTAGCAATTTACAATAAAGACAAAGCAGTCCAAACGTCTCGCCCAAAGGTAAAGACGTCAATTAGCTACAACAAAGTAATTTCAGTCCCTGCACGAACGACTCATCAACAAGTCAGGACAAACCCACCAACCAATATGTGATCAAATATGTCGAAGCCAGTGATTCCATACAAATAGAAATCATGGACTTCGAGGGGAAAGTGTTAATCCCTAAAAATCCATATGCACATTGGGTAAAGGGTATAAAGCGGATATCACTTGGGTCGTCCATGCACGATGCAACCCACAGATCAAGACCCAAATATCGGACCCAGGGCAGGTCAAGTCAACCGATATGACCTAAGATAACGGCATAACATATTATGAGAAGTGCGACCCGATAAAGATAAAGGTCGCATATCCTGAGAACCGCTCAAACACTGAAATAAAGCAAGTCTCCCATTCAACATAAGCGGGAACGACCACATAACATAGCCGTAAAGCCAAACAGTGCCATGCAAAGGCAGCAAGAAGACGAGCGCCCTTGGACCGAGAAAGACAACCGCTTAGGGTACAAAGGAGAGTCAACTCCAGACCCGCATCCTACTCTTACAAAATCTCCCAAAACCGCTCGCAGTATGCTTTCTTACATGAACCCGCTCAGCTATTCAAGATACTCGTTCCAACGAGTCGTCTGCACATGATAACTGGATACAACTACGGACAGTTGGCTATAGCTAGCCAGTGGCATGGTTGCAATTAACAAAATGAACGATCCACAGCCTGGATAAATGAATTCCAGATCATTTACTAAGGAAAGTTCACCTATAAATACACCATGGCTACCAACACAAAGGGGACTTTTCGGAAATGCTGAATTTCATCCTCAACCACAGATTCGACATGGCGTCAAGGACAATCTTATGGTGAAGGGAAACGAAGACATCCTTCTTCTTAATCATTCATTCATCCTTCTTCTCCTCAAATTCTACTACTCTCTTGTATAATTCCTTAGATTGAAATATATAAACGAGGTATAGTGAGTGGATATAGAAATGTATGAAAAGAGAGGGTGGATGTACTTTGTAATTCTCAATATAAGACAGAAAATCACCTTCATAGTGGACGTTGGCCTCGTTAACAGTTGAACCACTCTAAATCTCGTCTCTATTTTACTTTTATCGCATTTTCACTTTTTTATTGCTGATTAAACACGGTTCCATTTATTCATTACCGAATTGGTGAAGTACAGTTTAGTACCTTGGGTGTTAAGACCATTTTTGGTGTAAACAAGATGAGATGCTAAGAAAGACTACCACGTCCCTAAACGTGATCCACAACTAAACTCCAAACAAATAGAGAAAGCCTACTTTCGGTTGAGCCAAAGAAAAACTCACGGCAGTTGGGAGGAATCCGAAAGAAAACAGTTAGTGAAGTCGTGAAAACAACGGTGTTGCACATGAAGAAGGGTGGATAATCAGAGCGGGAACTCCGCGATAATCATGAAACGGTAGTGAGATTAGTGGTTTTGGGACGATGTGGAAAAGTAGATCTGACCTTTATTATTTTTTACTTCAGCATTTTTAGTTCCACTCCATTTGGTTCAAATTTAAAAGAAATAAACCTTAACCTATGATATTATGGTTTGTTGTTTCTCATTTACTGCTTTTCATGACTTCAAACTTAACACTCCCTCCATATAATTTCTTTAGTCAATTTGTTTCTAAAAATATATTTACACTTGACCATTTTTCTTAATTTTACTCGAAAGTTGTAGGTCAAAAAGTAAAGAATACCATTACTATCATTGAATATTAATAATATTCATTTGTTATTAATTTTACTTTTAGTTTAGAAATTAATAAATCTTATCTCAAATGATCCCTCAATATTCTTTTACAACACAAGTCATGTATTATTGGTTGATGCCTCTTCTGTTCTTTCAACCATCAAAATTTCAGTTTGTTTTGCTATTTTTTGAAATCAACATTTTTATGCTTAAGGTATAGTTAACTATTTTGATCACCAAAGAATTTTTTTGAGTTTATATATGTATTTTGATGAATGAAATTGTTTAGTGCTTGGAATGTTTAGTTTGAATTTCTTTTCAAAATGTGATCTTTTGATTAGTATCCAAATAGTCAAAACATGGTTATCTCTTTTCAAAGAAAATGTTCCTGAAAAGACAGTGTAATTTTTTTTACTTATTCATTTTGGTTCTTGTATACTGAGTTCTTATTGATTAAATTTTATTAAGTTGGATGCAAATGGAAAATTTAATTATCAAATGAGTATACTCAGCAAAATCATGTGCATAGTCATTTTTTCTATTTTGTAAGGGGTTACATAGCAACTTTCTATGTTTAAATAGAATCAACTAAATAGTTCTATATACTAATCCTTTCTTATAATTTTTGTTTCAAAGTTTTTGCTCAAAATTTGCTATATATATGTTATCAAATGTTATTCGATATAAATGTCATCCATGGTCCATTTATTACTAGAATTGTACTTAATTTAAATATCAACAGATCCCATCTCGATTAATCCCTCGTTACCCTCTTACATTGTCTCAAATTCATTTCTTCGAAACCAAGTCACCTGATATTGGTTGGTTTCTCTTCTCTTTTTCCTCCCATCGTACATTCCAAAAAGGTTATTAATTTTAAAAAGCTTAAAAACTTGTGTTTTAATGTTAACTGTTAATTTTTTTGTTAAAAAATATGTTGTACGTTTCTTTACTATTTATTGCTCCATATATTTAATCGAAATTTCTTTTAAGAAAGAAATCGTTTAATTTCTATGTAAAATTTTAAATATGAATATCTCTTTTCAAAGTTAGTTCTTTTCAAAAGATCATGTTATTCTTGGTTTGTTCATTTGCCAATATATATAGTTACTCAAAATATAAGTATATATTATATCATAGTATATCTTCGTTTTCTTTTCCAACTTGATATTAATAATACAGTTAATATTTGAAGCATATTTTGGAAACAATGTAAATTCATTCCTTTTATTTGTAATCCATAATTAAGATAATTAAATGATTACTTATCAACTGATTTTTCATTTTATGATAACTTAAAAAAATCTTTTATTTGTTTATTTCATTCAACTTCTAATTTTTCATTCCTGAAATGTTAAAAGAGTATTTTTGCCCCTTATCAACTAATTTTTGTAATATTTATTATATATTGATTTTATTTTCTATTCAAATTTTTATAGGATTTAGTCTAAGTTAATGAAATTGATAATTCAAAAAATTGGATGATTGGTCTTTGGGAGATATTTTCAATTTGGTTTACCATTTTATCATAAGATACTTTTGTTTATTTACTTCATTCCTCCAACTAAGTGTTCAACTCCATTCCTTAGTCATTACAATTTTATTATTTAAATAATATTGTAGTCATGAGTAGTTTTTTAATTATGTCATACGTACTTCTTGAATATATCTCATAAATAAGCTACACCTCAATCATAATTATAGCACAATTAACTATATGTTTCATAATTACCCTGCACTCATGAATATATTTAATACTTACAATGGAATCATTATAAGTCTTAAGTTTTTTTCAAAATCACACTACAATTTGTATTCCCTATATCATTTAAATATTAACTAATAGTTTTAAATCATTGATAAATAACATCTCACCTCTATACTATGAGGCAAATTTCAATAATTTCTATTCGAAAGGTTTAACGTGTGCTTCTAGATAAGTTTATGTGTTATGTTAAATAAATATCATTAACAAATACAAAGTCAATACTCTTAAAATATAGGCTTTTAATTGTAAAAAGGTGAAAATCAGGGAGTCCTAATTGGTTGGGTACAAAGGGATAGACGATTTTAGGTACAGCTTTGATTCCCTTTTCTTTTCCCATTTACATCTACCTGCTTCATATTTTCAAATCTAGCCCTACACTGATGTCACTATAATATGTTCATCCCATATCCTTATTCATCTTGTTTCCTTTTTTCTGGGCTTTCCTCTTGGTTCCAGTTTAATTTCACCAATACACCTCAGTTTTCATTTGTCTTTTCCTTAGTTTTCCCTCATCCTCGTCCATCTATCTCTCCTTGTTTTTCAGTTTCAATTCTTTATCACTAACCTTCTTTCCTCTACGTGGAGCTCCATCATTCTCCACCTTTCTTTCCCTAGTCACTTGCAACTTTCTTTTGTTTTTAACTTTTCACCACTCCACCTCAATATCCCTTGCGTCTAAACCCTACATTGTTTAACTCCTAACCCAAACTTCTATAGCCCGTTTCACTCACCTATAAAGAAGGCTTTTTCCTCTCCTTCTACCAATACATGCACTGTCAGATTATGATTTGAGCTTGGACTTTGGCACTAGTATGAGCATGGCTCGAAGCGCTTGGTGGATGTTTTGCGACTCTTGGTGTTGTTGTTTGATGTAACTTGCGTTATTTCCATTGTTGTTAAATTTATACAAGTTAATCACTGATAAATGCATCATTTACGTATGGATGTTCAATTAGCCTTTTTTTCCTCGGTTTCTAAATATGGTATAATAAATTTTTCTTTTCGATAAAAATTTATTAACTCAACATCATTTTATATGGAAGGTAGCATAGTTATCAAATAAAAATGCTACCGTCACTCGCTCAAAAGCGAGTGACAATTATAGTCGCGGTCCCCACTAGAGAGAAATTGTAGGGGCTGTAATGACCCGGCTTTTTGCCCGATTTTCGCTGGTAATTAAACCAACTTATACTGTTCACAAAGACGGAATGTTAGGGGTACTTACACATTCGCACAAAATAAAACGAAATTTTCCATTATTATTACAATAATATTACATCAGATTTACGGAAGAAACTTCAGAGTACATTGATTACATAGTGGAAAAGATACTAAACTCGGCAGAAGAATATGCATGCTCCAAGATATAATAGCTCCAGCCAAACCAGCATCCTGTTCCAACTACTTCAAGTCTAAACTGCAAACTAAACTATTAGGCTGCCCATGCAAAAATTATGGGCACCCAAAGTTTATGTGTGCGACCAATAAACTCCAGGTCAATCATGGCAACTCAAAACGGTTGTTTTTAGGGTTTATTTTAAAGTTAGGTAATTCACCGAACCATGCCGCTAATGCGGAACGAGTTTACTCCATGTGAATACCCATGCATAGAAACTCGCAATGACTTTTTGAAAAATGAAACTAACATAAGGTCTTGCAACATACAGAGAATGCAAACGCACACATGGGTGAGGTTTCTCCTTATGATAGTCAAAAATGTTTAATACGTGAAAATTCTCTTTCAATACTATAATATAGTGTGAAAACAATTTCGAAAGTAAATGTATCAATCTTAGCTAGAATAGGTACCATATACTATACTGACATATAGTATACAATCAAAATCGTACGGGATCGTAGCGGAGATTGGGTTTCCAACAATGACCAGGCAAAGGAACTTCCTTTCGAACCGAATTTTGAACACCTCTAGAGGGATGACCGAGGATTAACAGTGATGCTCCTCATTCCATCACAAGGTCGGGTTACCCCCTTAACTGGGTAACTTAGAGTGCCTGAGTATGCCATCTCCCGGTCGTTACCGACTTTTCCGAGCGCGTGCCGACAACAACCACAAAAGTAGATGATTTTACCACATAGGTTAATACCTGGGCTCCATACCATAGTACAACTTTTATCTAGAAGGAGACAACACCCCATAACCCTGCTGCATTTCTTCCTATTTTGGCCATTTACCGGGGAGTGAGGCTTGTCGAGGTCATGATATACACAAAACTACACTTAAATAAGCCATGCTTTGATCATCCAAAGCTCATCACATAACTTAATTATGCCACATTGTCCATTCACAATGCATCACTGATTTCTATCGATATATAACCTTTAAGCTCATACGTCTTAAAGAAGGGTGTTAAGCAAGAGAATAAATTCTCTGCTACCAAAAAGATATATATTTAACAGAGATCAGTGCTAAGCAGTCAATTACAATGTCAGACACACAATACATAGGATTCCATTCTAGGTCTAAACAAAACACTAATCTGAAAATATCTAAATATATTCAAACCTCATGCCACTTATAACCTCGTATCGGGTGGCCTACCCAACCGAGACATCAGCAGTCAATCCAAACAATTCAAAGAATCTCAGTCTTCGTTCGTCGTTTTCCAAGTCTATAATTGCTCCATAATGTCGTATTATTACTTGGAACGGTATTCAATCCCGGTATTTCCAAGTATTAAGTGTACTTTTAAAACAATAGTTATGGTTTGCACCAGCTTTTCAATCCAAATCTCCTTCCAAATCGTTATCAATTTATTTGAAATTCAAGATAGGAATTACTCTTATTACAAAAATCCTTTTACCATCATAATTCTTTAATCTTAATCAAAAGATTATATTTTCTCTCTAATTCCTTACTTTTAATTTTCTCAAATCAAAGATTTGATTAAATCCAAATTTTGATATGAATTTCTACAACTCAATCTCATTGGGTTTTAAGAATAATATTACTGAAGATACAATTCACGACAAAACCCAATTTAATCGATAATGAACATAAGTTACACAGAAATTTTATCCACTTATATTTGATATCAATTCTCATAATCAACGAATACTATAAGTGGAATAACGATAAAATAATAATATCTTCCAAATTTCTCAATTAGTATACGTTTACATCACAAAATTTCATATCAAATATCCGAAGATTATTTCTATCCAACTTATTTCAAATCAGATTGAGAAACACACATCTTTATTAAAAGATTTATCCAACTCTTTGACATTAGATCTAGGTAGAAATATCATCAACTTATACTTAATATTAATCTCTGTATCCAACCCACACTATAAGAGAAATAACGGTGAACTCCCTTTTAAATTCCTCAAATAGTAAGAGTCATCATTTACAGAATTAATATCAAGCATCCGAAGATTTATCTCCCACCATATCCAATTATTTATAATTGAAAAACCAATTTTAATATCAAATAAATCAATTTATATTCCATATAAAACATTTTCATTACTTTTAAATATTTGAAAACATTCCACAAATCATTTAAAAATGATTACTTATAGTTCAGAAAATAGTTTGCGGGTTAAAAACTTCAAAATAGATTGTTTCTGAAAAAAGCGTTACAATAGTGTTTTCAAAAGCGTTACAAAAGTTTAACAAACAGTTATCTTAATTACTTTGATCAAAATATCGTTTATCTTAATCAAAACATAAACTTTACAATTCAAAACATTATTACATAATTTATAATGATTTTACGATTTTTCCAAATTTTTAGAAACATTAAAAATGGTTGTTTGTGGTTATGGTCGATAACTTCTCTTCCAACGATATTTTTCAAAACGGTTTAAAACATAACTTGAAAATTATAACCCGAAATTAAAATTCGCTTTCACTCATTTAAAAGTTCTTGTTAATTTAAATCAATTTTTTTCCGTTTCTTGGAAATCCAATTTAGATTGCAAAAGTTATAAGCATTTAGAGTTGTAACTAAAATACGCAAATTGCCATTGTGCGACAAACTCTATTTTGACCGAAATGAAAATTATTCTTCAGTACTTCAAAATACCTTAGAAAACCATTATATACTCAGGAAATTCATTTAAAACCATTTAAAGTAATTTACGTTGACTTTCCAAATTATTTTAGGTTCAAAATCAACTTTTATTTTTTACTTAATGAATCAAATTCCAATTCATTTCTAAATTCAAATAATTTCAAATTAACCATTCCATTCGTCGGATCAGTTAGGGATAGCCAGGCAGAGCAGGAAACTATATTTTCCAAACCCAATCTTAGACCCTATCCTCTCTGTCTACTTAGAATGTTCCAGTTTTTCTTTATTCATTTAAATAACTTTATCCACATATATGAATTAATACATATGGTCTTTCCCAATTATTAACCTTCAATTTCAATAATAATATTGTTTCTAATTACGAAAGAGATTTGTCGATCATCAATGTGATACCATAATTGTTGTGTCATAGTGTGTGCATAACAACATCGGCAACCATTATTAACATCCACATCAACCATCATTAACATGATTAAATAAATCATAATTGTGCACAAGCGTTATAACACTAAAGCCTAATAATGTGTTTTCCAAACTACGCATCCATCATAATTTCATAACAAACGTCAACCATCATTAACCACTAATAATCCATCACTATATTTAAATTAGTCTAACTACTAATTAAATATATAAACCATGGTTAAAGAGTTCTCACCAAACAACTTTCCAATCTTCATGGTAGGCGAGACTAATTGAGCGAACCATCGGATAGTATTTCAACGCACCGTCTTCTGCACCAAAATATATATTATATAATATATGCTAATCTTTCTCTCTATGTATATTATAAAAGGATGAGGATCGGGATGACGACGAACTTCGGCAAGGTGGTGGTGGAAAAGAAGAAGACTTATGCCATGGAAACCATGGCCATAAGCTTTAAGAAGAAGACGAAAAGGAGAAAATGGAGTGAAATGGTAAAAAAGTGGAGAAAATGCCTCCTTATATAGGAATGGAGGGTTAAGGAGATAATGATACATAAGGGGGAGGCTTGCAAAAATACAAATGTCCTTACACTTGTCTTAAGGAGGGAAAGTGATCTTTTGGTAGCATTTCTTTTAAAATGCTATGAAACTAAGGACAACACTTAGTTCTAATGCTACTAATTCATTTTACAGTTTGACAAATCAGATCGAACGACAAATAGTATCAATAAATCAAAGCTTATTAATAATCATTCTCGTTTATACTTCAAATAAAATCTATCATTTAACTTATCAAAATTATTAAATGTTCTTGACCACATATATTTATGTCAAACTCAAATTTAAATTCAAATTGAGTAATAAAAATTCAAATTTTAAATTGGTTAAAAATTCTGGATCGTTACATTCACCCCCCCTTAAAACTTTTCGTCCTCGAAAAGGAAATGGAATCTCAATTACTCATTTGATATATTGTAGATTTTTAGACACAAGATTAAAATTCTTTATACCAAAGCTCCATATCCTCATATTGAATATTCCGGGTAGAAAATTCTTACACACATATTTACGGACAACCATACCTACCATGTCCTCCAATGAAAAATTCCAATTACCCTTATATTCGATTCACCGTCTAAACATTTCAGTTTAGGTAATTTCTGTATTCCTCCTTGCAAAAAAAATTGAAACTTAGTTCACAAGGTATCCATTCTTACATAAACAGTTCCTTTTATGACCGCAATATACTTTAGAACTTATCGACTGTCCAAAATCGCCGATAATTCCAGATTTTAGTTCATCATATTGTTTAATTTTAGCTGTCCTCAATAATTATTCCAATTTCAAGGTTACAAAACATATTTCCTTCACCATTTAGATATATTTTTATTAACATCTTTAACCACAGTAGTCCTTAACCAAAATATCGTCAAATATCTTATAGTCATATTGTGAAACTGAATTCTCAAGATGTTTGCATTTTAAATTTAATTAGTTGGGGAGGACTAATTATAAAATATCCTGAAAAATTAATTCCAACTTAGCCTTTAAATCGTGCCCAAACTACCTTTTATATTTGGATTGCTTAAGTAAATCACAACTTTACATATACGTTTTCTAATCAACTAAGAAATTCCAATCATAAGATGTCCATGCTCAAGTATTAAATTCCCAAATATTTTCAAAGACCCTATTTCCTTTATATTGAAAATATATTTTTTCAAAATCAATTCTAAAAATTAATTTCAAAGTAATTGCCAATTCTTACGCAAAATTTTGATTTGAGTTTTCATACTATATATCTTTTCAAAACCATTTTTTTAATCACAAATACACTTTCTTATATACTCTCTACTTAATTTACTGGCTTATCTTTATTACAGTTTTACCTAGTATAATTCTTATAACTCTATCAAATTTTCAAGATCTCGCTTACTTATTCAAATTCACATCAATTTACCCAACATTTTCAAACACTTATCTAAATGGGTTTAAGTATATATTGATGTTTTAATCGGAATCATATAATCATCCCACTTTCAAAACTACATACTGATGATGATGCAGTCATCAAAAGAATTATCTTCAAGTGATTAAAGTGTGATTCTTCATCTATCTAGTATACTTAAGACTTCATATATATGTTAGCTAAGCGTATATTCAAAATCTTTTGATAATCCAACCTCAACATCGAATACAATACTCAAATTCTAGTTCTAATTTCTAACCATATTAATTAGTTACCTTAGGGGAGAATTACCTTAATAAATTTGACCCAAGTTTATCAATATTTCGAAATGTTACCAAATAGTGAAATTAAATCCAAAAGGCATTCATTTTCCAAATCAGTGGAAAGGGATAATTATCATGCCATAAGAAGTATTTTATGTGTATTTATAATCACAAAATGTAAACTTAACCTTAATCGTTTGATTAAGTATCCATGTTATAATTAACCACATATTTTCAAAATATGTTTCTTTCTTAAAATACAACTTTTCAAAACTCACTTCATATTTCATGAGACGACCCGAACTTCCCCGTGAAGGAAAGCACGGATAGAATTGAGTACAAGACAAAATAGAACACAGACGGAAGAACATTTCATTGCTATAACAACAATTCCATCAGATACAAGAATATACAGAGTATAAATGAATAAATTACATTCGATAAATATCAGAGATTACAATAAATTACATAGCAGCGGAAAAATATACAAAAGCACAACTGAAAGTGATACACGGATACAGAGCTTTCCGAGCATCGTTCCAGCTGTAAATCAGGACCCTGTGGATAAAAATCTGCAAAACCAAAACTACTAGCTGCCCGTACGGAAAATAGGGGCACCCAGAGTTTAGGTTAAAACAATAAACTCCAGGTCAGTCATGGGACTGGTGTGAGAACTAAAACAGTTATAATTCTTTATTTTAAAGTTCGGTAAATCAAGGGACCACGCCGTATAACACGGAACGGGTTTCCTCCCAAGAGTACCAGTGCATAGAACAAACAGCGCAATGCTAAATAAAGAAAAATGAAGCTGTTATAAGACCCAGGTCCCATCACACAATGCAACGCAAGCCGGAGGATAGGGTTTTTACCTTATAACAGCCAAAGCATGCTTGATACGTTTAAAACACATTATTTGATACTATTATAGGTGTATAGTGTCAAAACAATTTCACATCATAAATATCAATCATAGGCGGCATTAATGACCCATACCACTATGTCGCCATACTAGGTTCTACAAATAAAACCGCACTATCACGTATTGGAAATCAGATTTCCGTCATGAGTCGAGGCAAGGGGCAAGCTCCTCTCCGCGTTCGAGACACTCTAGCAAATGCCTCGGGACCGCACACAGCAATCCTCTGGATCCTCCAAGGCCGGTCCTCTCTTACTTTTGAGGATTGGCAATTCCTGAACACACGTTTCCCGGTCCTTACAGACCTATATCCGAGGCGCCTCATATCCAACAACCACACAGGTGAAAAGTATATAAATGTCAGGACTGGTAGGTCACTGACACCACCCTAGCTAGAAAGAAACGTCGTGCACTCCTTGGGTCCGTATCCCGTTTTTGACTCATACCGAGGTGTGAGGCTCGCGAATTCACGTTATACACAAAGCTATGCCACACATGCCGTGCTTTGATCATCAACCACAAGACTTTGCTTTTCAACAGAAGCCCTGATCATTTGCCACTTACGCGTGACACATTGGCAATTCACTCCATGCGACTGATGTCCATCAATATACAACCTCTGAGCTCGTACGTCTCAGAGAAGGGCGTTAAGCAAGAGAATAAATTCTCCGCCGCCAAACAGATGTATATTTAATAGAGATCAATCAACACAGAATAAAATCCAATGTCAGACACACAATCCATTTACAAGTTCGTTCTGGGTCTGAACGAAACCGGAGGCACTTTCCTCGCATATCCATCCATCTCCAAGTACGTCTGGAAGATCACCAACTGATTCCCTCATCCTGGGTGTACAGCCCAATCAAGATCATCAGTAATCACCCAAACGATGTGAAGACTTCCGGTCTTCAACCACCGTCTTCATCTTCGACATCTCGTCGAATCGGTTATTCAGAATGGGTATAAACCCGGCCTTTCTGAATAACCCACGTATATAATAAACAAATGTTACACAAACACAATGAACGCCTCATTCCAATTCAGAATATTCTTTTATTCACAAAATCACATTCTTAGGGAAAGGTTCCCATTAATTTTATCAAAGATAAATTCTTCTAAATTTATTCTTTAATCTTCCTTTGGATATCATTTCAAACTAGTCGGGATTAACGAACCACACCGAAGTAATTATTTATTTTATTTCCCAATCCCAACCTATATATCCCATGGAGAAAACTGGTAATACTCCATATCTAACACCACGGTGTTATCGGTAAAATTAATTACCATTTCACGTTCAAATCTAATTAAAGATTTACTATCGCTTTGGAGCAAAACTGGTGATACTCCATTCTCGATCACCTTTCAAATTTGATAATTTAAATTATCAATTCACATTTTAATCTAATTAAAGATTCATTAAAACTCCACTTAGTTTTAATCTTTTCAGAAATCGATATCTTGCCTTTAACTGGGTTAAAAAACCAATGTCATCTAAAACACGACTCACGATAAACCCAAATCACATTTGATATTAAATACAAGGCTCTGAATAGAAAATATACCGGCTTATATTCAATATCAAATTCTGAAACCAACAAATATTGTATTGGAAATAACGATATAAAATATATCTTTCAAATTCCCATAACAATATCTGTATAGTCACGAAATCCAACATCGAAATATTCCAAAGATAATTTCGATTCAACTCCAGTCCAATTCACGTATTGGAAATATCGATTATTTTTAAAATCACTTTCAAATTCAATTTATTTATTTCAAAAATAAATAGATTTTAATTCTAGTTCAAAACTAGTTCATTTCGATAAAAATCTATTTTTACCTTCTAATGTGGAATTTTCCAGCCCAATTCTTTCCAATTCACATATTATAATTTTACACAAATTATCGATATTTTTAATAATTTTATCAAGGCCCGTACAGTCGATTTCCATCAACGGCTATCGAACTGCACTTACAGCGACCTTTTCTGAAATTGATTTGGACATAATTCCAAATCCAACCGTTAGATTTCAAATTTCTAATATTCATTGGAAAGCTCTTTTCGATACGAACCCAACGGTTCCGGTTTTAGGAGAATCCGACGGTCGGATCTCCCGCAATGTCCATTTGAAATAAATGGTCGAAATTCACGAACTGCCGCGGCGCGGCGCGTTCTATTCAGGCCATTGTATATATAATATATATATATATATATATATATATATATATATATATCGTCAATTTCCTTTTAAAACATATTTTATAAATCGTTTTAAATTCGTTTTCAAAACCATTTCAACACTATATTCAATTTCAGATCGATTTGATTTCAATTCGAATTCATTTCAATTTAATTCAATTTGAATTTACCTTCTATTTGATTCAATTTGAATTCGTTTCAAATCGATTTCAATTCAATTTCAATTTAATTTCATTTGAATTCATTTCTATTTAATTCAAATTCAAATTCACTTTCTATTCAATTCTAATTAGTTTTCTACTCAATTCGAATCGAGTTCATTTTCTATTTAATTCGAATCGAATTCATTTTATGTTCGATTCTAATTCATTTCAAATTGATTCAATAAAATTTCAATTTCAATTTTTATCTAATTCAATTTGAATTTCATTTCAAAATATTAGATTTTGAAATCACCTTTCCATATTCATTATAAAATGAATAAAATCGATATAAATATCGTTCGCGTCAAAATAACGCATCTCTAATCAACACGGCTTTATATTTTTCAAAAAAACTTCTTTATTATATTCAACAAATGAATATTTATCCCATTCAACACATGAATCTATATTTCTTTCAACACACGAATAATCCCAACACATGAGTACTGTCAACACATCACTATTTTTGTTATGTAAAATATTTTATAAAACTATGGTATCTATCGTTTGATTTTAATTAGACTCCACTGTAAAGTAGATTCTAATCTTAAATATGATAAAGGTGTAATTTTTAATATTTAAAATATTTCACTCAACACATGAATAGTTTCAACACATGATCATCGTCAACACATGACTATTTTTATATTCAACGCATGAATTTTCTTTTATAATATTCCTTATTTTCCCGATTGGAATGAGGCCCAATCAATCACCATATAATGTTAATTATATGGATTTTCATACATCACACGTATATAGTAGCATTGAAAAATAATCAACCATCAACCAAAGTGCACTACACTGTATAAGCATCGAATATAGTTATCTGACGCTTATAACAGCCTGTCAATCGACCGATCGACATATTTAATCAATCAGGATGAGTGAACTTCAAATTTCATCCCAACACCCGTGTGGGGTTTCAAACAATCAAACACAGATTTTATTTGTGCAGTTGGGCGACGTGTAAAATTTATCGACCCAATCGATATCAGTCAAATCAGTGTATATAAACAAATCGGCCGATTTGTTTATAAATATTCATTTATCCACTTTCACGTTAAAAATTATATTTTTAACGATAAAACAATTTATTTTAACACATGAATTTCTATTAGTTCATTTATTCAATAAAATGATATTTTTATTTTTCTAACATATTTTAGAAAATTTCGGCGGCATAACGGCACGATACTAGAAACGGAACAAGGCCTAGCCTTATCCCCGGTCTAGTGAAGGCCCACGCCATTCACACATCAATCAAATCCATTCAATTCACCAAACAATTCAATTCAAACTAAATAGACTAACCAACTACACAAACAAACAATTTAACAAACAAGCCATCCATGGTCTGTGGATGACGGGTGTCGGGTGCTACTAAGCACCGTCTGCATCCTAGCATATACATATATATATATATATAACTAGAAAAGAAATTTAGAGTGAGAAGTTCTCACCGAAAGCTATCCAATACCACGACACTTCTTTTGTAGAAAATCTTCGTCGTTATCCTATCTTCGCCATCTTCGTTGCCCGTAGTCACTATATATATAAAAGTCACACATTTTTATATTTCGATGTCTTTAAAATAAAAATCACATTTTTATTTATTCACTTTCAATTTAAAAATCATATTTTTATAATCACTTCATATATTTAAAAATCGAATTTTATTTTGCTATTCAATATATAAAAATCACACCTTTTCTAATATAAAAGTTCTATCTTTTCTGATGTAAAAATTCCATCTTTTCTAATGTAAAATTTCTAACTTGATTAGATAAAGATCCCGCCTTTCTATCGATAAAAATTTCGTCTTTCTATACTAAAAATTAAATCTTTCTTGATTCAAAAATCTAATCTTTTCGTTACCGTTCAAACAATAAAGATCCAATTTTTATCGGCCATTTATACAAATAAAAAAAAATCTAATTCATTAACTGATTTTAAATAACCTAAATCCCTATATAAAAAAATCAGATTTTATTGTAGATAATAAATAAATAAATAAATAAAAATTTAGACACTCACTGTTTTTTTTTTCGGTTTTACAGAGGGAAGAGGGGGAGGAGCCGTTGAATTGGGGAGGGGGTGGAGGCTGCATCGCGTCCGAGGTGGGGTCAGGCAGGGGGTGGCGCTCGGCACTGGTGGCGCGCTAGGGGGTTGTCGGCGGGGTGGTGGTCGCAGCAGGGGGCGTTCGAATGGGGCTTCGAACTTGGGGGTGCCGACGGGGTTCTCCTCGAGTTCGGCGAGAGGACGGAGGGGAAGGAGGGGATGGCCTGACGAGAGAGAGGCACGGCGGTGGAGGGCTTCCGGCGGTGGCACGGCAGCGCGAGGGGAGCGGCTAGGGCTAGGCGCGATTTCGATTTTTTTTTTCTTTTTTCTATCGATCTGAGGAGGTGAGAGAAGAGAGGTAGAGATTATATATAATAATATATATTTAATTATTTAATTAATTTCAAAAAGCAACTTTTATTTTCGACCTCAAAACGAGACCCACCGCCTGTCGTCCATAGCGTTTTACCCCCATTCCGAACACAATGGGATATGTATCGCAAGCTGATTTGACCATTTGAATCAGTTTCCGTTTAATTTACATTTAAATCACTATATTGAATTTTTAAACGTACATTTCAAATTACCGGGGTCACATACTAACTCTATAAATCCCATAAAAATATTTTCTAGCTTCGTATTGACGATACGGTCCTAACAAAACTAGTTTCGTCGAATTCTGAGACCGTTAGAAAAATGGCCATTTTCCAGTCGATTAAAATCAACTGAAACTGGTCAAACGCGTTTTCCTTCGCCACGCTCACATACTGATTCAGAAAATTATGAAATTTGGAACCTAGCAATAACTCGACATCACGGACCCAACAAAACTGGTTTCGTCGAGATCCGAGGTCATTTGCAAAATGCCCATTTTTAAGGGCCTGAATTCCATAGCGACTATTCAGAATTTTCAACTGGACATATCTTTCGATTCCCGCTATGAAATCTTGATTTTTCTGATTCGTTGGAAAGATATTATCAAATAGATTCTATTATTTTTGGTTTCACTAAAATCCGGATGGTTTTGCACCCGGTACATTCAATTGAAGTTTGAAATCGAATTATCGAACTACCGCGCCATTTTCAATTCTATTTATAATTATATATAATTATTTATATTCTAACGACGACGTATATAAATATATACGTTCGAATTCTATTCAAAATAAATTTCTCGTCGATATTATTTAAAATAATCTATTTTAAATATTCAAAATCGCTAAAATTGCCGAAATAAAAATTTTAAACTGGCCCAGATTTTCCGGGTTATTACAATATCCCCCACTTAAAACTTTTCGTCCCCGAAAAGGAACAAAGTCGAAAGTGGTTTGATTAATCAACTCTACGTTCGATCTGGCTTCCCTTCTCCAACTTTTTAGTTCCTGAGGATTTTCAAAATTTCAAAAATTTGGCTAACACCCTAAATTTTCGAAAAATTTCGCCATAACCTCCCCTGCACCGGGAGCATCGGGGAATTTCAAATAGCTTCCCCGGTCCTTCAGATCTCAAAAAGAAAAAGAAAAAGCTAAGCGGCTAGCCAATAGGCTCATAAAATCATCATCACCCAAACAAAACAGTAAATTATGTAGTAAACATGTACCTATTTGTCGGGCAAACAAATTTTATTCTCTGCTCTAGCCTCCTTGCTATGACCTGTTCAATGTAAGTATATGTATATACAAGCAAATGCGACCGATTTTCAATATAATTCAATATTTGGTACAATTAGGCTAAATGGTTCAAAATTAGCAAACAATTAAACAAACAACACAAACATCAATCAATTAGTGAATTAACGTTGCAAATTCATAATTTTGATATATATAAAGAAATCATGTTTTTGATGCCAATTCACAACAATGTGTTCTAGCTATATAAGTTTGGTTCTCACACCAGTCTAATGGAAATATATAGAAATCACACCTTCGAAACACGAACATAAATACTGATGATGTAGCTACAATCATCAGAATCATCTTCGGGTGTCTAGAATGTGACTCTATATCTATCCAGTATATTAAAACTTCGACTATACGTTCATGACGCGTATACGCGAAATCTTTATATACTCGATTGTCCATATTCAAAATAAATAAATATTCAAATACGTAAAACGATTTAAATTTACAAAACAAAATTGTTTTCATTTGAAAAATATACTCTTCACACTCGTTCTAGGATACTACTGATCCTATCTCTAACGAGTCATTCTAATTGGATTTTGCTAATCCAATTCCTGATGAATTCTTTCGTATGGTTCTAATGTGTCTTGTTCTCGAGCTCTGTAAACCAAAGCTCTGATACCAAACTGAAAGAACCCGTAACTTCCTCGTGAAGGAAAGCACGAATACTTTGAGAACAACACACAAAAGGACGCAGACGGAAGAACATTTCATTGCTATAACAACAATTCCATCAGATACAAGAATATACAGAGTATAAATGAATAAATTACATTCGATAAATATCAGAGATTACAATAAATTACATAGCAGCGGAAAAATATACAAAAGCACAACTGAAAGTGATACACGGATACAGAGCTTTCCGAGCATCGTTCCAGCTGTAAATCAGGACCCTGTGGATAAAAATCTGCAAAACCAAAACTACTAGCTGCCCGTACGGAAAATAGGGGCACCCAGAGTTTAGGTTAAAACAATAAACTCCAAGTCAGTCATGGGACTGGTGTGAGAACCAAAACAGTTATAATTCTTTATTTTAAAGTTCGGTAAATCAAGGGACCACGCCGTATAACACGGAACGGGTTTCCTCCCAAGAGTACCAATGCATAGAACAAACAGCGCAATGCTAAATAAAGAAAAATGAAGCTGTTATAAGACCCAGGTCCCATCACACAATGCAACGCAAGCCGGAGGATAGGGTTTTTACCTTATAACAGCCAAAGCATGCTTGATACGTATAAAACACATTATTTGATACTATTATAGGTGTATAGTGTCAAAACAATTTCACATCATAAATATCAATCATAGGCGGCATTAATGACCCATACCACTATGTCGCCATACTAGGTTCTACAAATAAAACCGCACTATCACGAATTGGAAATCGGATTTCCGTCATGAGTCGAGGCAAGGGGCAAGCTCCTCTCCGCGTTCGAGACACTCTAGCAAATGCCTCGGGACCGCACACAACAATCCCCTGGATCCTCCAAGGCCGGTCCTCTCTTACTTTTGAGGATTGGCAATTCCTGAACACACGTTTCCCGGTCCTTACAGACCTATATCTGAGGCGCCTCATATCCAACAACCACACAGGTGAAAAGTATATAAATGTCAGGGCTGGTAGGTCACTGACACCACCCTAGCTAGAAAGAAACGTCGTGCACTCCTTGGGTCCGTATCCCGTTTTTGACTCATACCGAGGTGTGAGGCTTGCGAATTCACGTTATACACAAAGCTATGCCACACAGGCCGTGCTTTGATCATCAACCACAAGACTTTGCTTTTCAACAGAAGCCCTGATCATTTGCCATTTACGCGTGACACATTGGCAATTCACTCCATGCGACTGATGTCCATCAATATACAACCTCTGAGCTCGTACATCTCAGAGAAGGGCGTTAAGCAAGAGAATAAATTCTCCGCCGCCAAACAGATGTATATTTAATAGAGATCAATCAACACAGAATAAAATCCAATGTCAGACACACAATCCATTTACAAGTTCGTTCTGGGTCTGAACGAAACCGGAGGCACTTTCCTCGCATATCCATCCATCTCCAAGTACGTCTGGAAGATCACCAACTGATTCCCTCATCCTGGGTGTACAGCCCAATCAAGATCATCAGTAATCACCCAAACGATGTGAAGACTTCCGGTCTTCAACCACCGTCTTCATCTTCGACATCTCGTCGAATCAGTTATTCAGAATGGGTATAAACCTGGCCTTTCTGAATAACCCACGTATATAATAAACAAATGTTACACAAACACAATGAACGCCTCATTCCAATTCAGAATATTCTTTTATTCACAAAATCACATTCTTAGGGAAAGGTTCCCATTAATTTTATCAAAGATAAATTCTTCTAAATTTATTCTTTAATCTTCCTTTGGATATCATTTCAAACTAGTCGGGATTAACGAACCACACCGAAGTAATTATTTATTTTATTTCCCAATCCCAACCTATATATCCCATGGAGAAAACTGGTAATACTCCACATCTAACACCACGGTGTTATCGGTAAAATTAATTACCATTTCACGTTCAAATCTAATTAAAGATTTACTATCGCTTTGGAGCAAAACTGGTGATACTCCATTCTCGATCACCTTTCAAATTTGATAATTTAAATTATCAATTCACATTTTAATCTAATTAAAGATTCATTAAAACTCCACTTAGTTTTAATCTTTTCAGAAATCGATATCTTGCCTTTAACTGGGTTAAAGAACCAATGTCATCTAAAACACGACTCACGATAAACCCAAATCACATTTGATATTAAATACAAGGCTCTGAATAGAAAATATACCGGCTTATATTCAATATCAAATTCTGAAACCAACAAATATCGTATTGGAAATAACGATATAAAATATATCTTTCAAATTCCCATAACAATATCTGTATAGTCACGAAATCCAACATCGAAATATTCCGAAGGTAATTTCGATTCAACTCCGGTCCAATTCACGTATTGGAAATATCGATTATTTTTAAAATCACTTTCAAATTCAATTTATTTATTTCAAAAATAAATAGATTTTGATTCTAGTTCAAAACTAGTTCATTTCGATAAAAATCTATTTTTACCTTCTAATTTGGAATTTTCCAGCCCAATTCTTTCCAATTCACATATTATAATTTTACACAAATTATCGATATTTTTAATAATTTTATCAAGGCCCGTACAGTCGATTTCCATCAACGGCTATCGAACTGCACTTACAGCGACCTTTTCTGAAATTGATTTGGACATAATTCCAAATCCAACCGTTAGATCTCAAATTTCTAATATTCATTGGAAAGCTCTTTTCGATACGAACCCAACGGTTCTGGTTTTAGGAGAATCCGACGGTCGGATCTCCCGCAATGTCCGTTTGAAATAAATGGTCGAAATTCACGAACTGCCGCGGCGCGGCGCGTTCTATTCAGGCCATTATATAATATATATATATATATATATATATATATATATATTCAATCTCCTTTTAAAACATATTTTATAAATCGTTTTAAATTCGTTTTCAAAACCATTTCAACACTATATTCAATTTCAGATCGATTTGATTTCAATTCGAATTCATTTCAATTTAATTCAATTTGAATTTACCTTCTATTTGATTCAATTCGAATTCGTTTCAAATCGATTTCAATTCAATTTCAATTTAATTTCATTTGAATTCATTTCTATTTAATTCAAATTCAAATTCACTTTCTATTCAATTCTAATTCGTTTTCTACTCAATTCGAATCGAGTTCATTTTCTATTCAATTCGAATCGAATTCATTTTATGTTCGATTCTAATTCATTTCAAATTGATTCAATAAAATTTCAATTTCAATTTTTATCTAATTCAATTTGAATTTCATTTCAAAATATTAGATTTTGAAATCACCTTTCCATATTCATTATAAAATGAATAAAATCGATATAAATATCGTTCGCGTCAAAATAACGCATCTCTAATCAACACGGCTTTATATTTTTCAAAAAAAACTTCTTTATTATATTCAACAAATGAATATTTATCCCATTCAACACATGAATCTATATTTCTTTCAACACACGAATAATCCCAACACATGAGTACTGTCAACACATCACTATTTTTGTTATGTAAAATATTTTATAAAACTATGGTATCTATCGTTTGATTTTAATTAGACTCCACTGTAAAGTAGATTCTAATCTTAAATATGATAAAGGTGTAATTTTTAATATTTAAAATATTTCACTCAACACATGAATAGTTTCAACACATGATCATCGTCAACACATGACTATTTTTATATTCAACGCATGAATTTTCTTTTATAATATTCCTTATTTTCCCGATTGGAATGAGGCCCAATCAATCACCATATAATGTTAATTATATGGATTTTCATACATCACACGTATATAGTAGCATTGAAAAATAATCAACCATCAACCAAAGTGCACTACACTGTATAAGCATCGAATATAGTTATCTGACGCTTATAACAGCCTGTCAATCGACCGATCGACATATTTAATCAATCAGGATGAGTGAACTTCAAATTTCATCCCAACACCCGTGTGGGGTTTCAAACAATCAAACACAGATTTTATTTGTGCAGTTGGGCGACGTGTAAAATTTATCGACCCAATCGATATCAGTCAAATCAGTGTATATAAACAAATCGGCCGATTTGTTTATAAATATTCATTTATCCACTTTCACGTTAAAAATTATATTTTTAACGATAAAACAATTTATTTTAACACATGAATTTCTATTAGTTCATTTATTCAATAAAATGATATTTTTATTTTTCTAACATATTTTAGAAAATTTCGGCGGCATAACGGCACGATACTAGAAACGGAACAAGGCCTAGCCTTATCCCCGGTCTAGTGAAGGCCCACGCCATTCACACATCAATCAAATCCATTCAATTCACCAAACAATTCAATTCAAACTAAATAGACTAACCAACTACACAAACAAACAATTTAACAAACAAGCCATCCATGGTCTGTGGATGACGGGTGTCGGGTGCTACTAAGCACCGTCTGCATCCTAGCATATACATATATATATATATAACTAGAAAAGAAATTTAGAGTGAGAAGTTCTCACCGAAAGCTATCCAATACCACGACACTTCTTTTGTAGAAAATCTTCGTCGTTATCCTATCTTCGCCATCTTCGTTGCCCGTAGTCACTATATATATAAAAGTCACACATTTTTATATTTCGATGTCTTTAAAATAAAAATCACATTTTTATTTATTCACTTTCAATTTAAAAATCATATTTTTATAATCACTTCATATATTTAATGTGACGGCAAGGAATTTCGCTCGGTCCGAACCAGTCGCTAAACCGATCCAGGCCGTTCGAAACGCCCTATCGTTTGAGAACACGACAAATCAGAATGCATACAGAAGAACGTTTCATTGTATATTACAACAATGCATCAGATTACAAGAATATACAGAGTATAAATGAATATTACACAGAAATATCAGAGATTTAAATTACATTTAAATACATAGCAGCGGAAAATAATACAATACATAACTAGAGGAGATATACGGATACAAAGCTTTCCGGATATCATTCCAGCTGTAAACCAGGACCCTGTGAATATAAATCTGCAAAACCAAAACTACTAGCTGCCCATGTCGAAAATAGGGGCACCCAGAGTTTAGGTTAAAACAATAAACTCCAGGTCAGTCATGTGACTGGTGTGAGAACTAAAACAGTTATTATTCTTCATTTTAAAAGTTAGGTAAATCAAGGGACCACGCCGTATAACACGGAACGGATTTCCTCCCAAGAACACCAGTGCATAAAACAACAGCGCAATGCTAAATAAAGAAAAATGAAGCTGTTATAAGACCCAGGTCCTATCACACAATGCAACGCAAGCCGGGGGATAGGGTTTTTACCTTATAACAGCCAAAGTATGCTTGATACGTTTAAAACAAATCATTTGATACTATTATAAGTGCATAGTGTATAAAACAACTTCAAATCATAAGTATCAATCATAGGCGGCATGAATGCCCCATACCACTATGTCGCCATATATAGGTTATACAATCAAAATCGCAAAATCCCGTATTTGGAAATTGGATTTCCGTCTATGAACCGAGGCAAAAGATAGTCCTCAACCGATTCGAGACGCTCTAGCCCGTGTCTTAGGTCAGAGCTCGAGTGACCTTGGAGCGACAGGGCCGGTCCACCGATGTGGATTAAACTTAAACCCTGAACATGCGTTCCCCCGCCCTATGGGGCGTCAATGAGCCAACGAATGACTCCATCGGTTCGAGAACGACCGATCAATCCGAGGCGCCTCGCAACAGCAACAACCACATAAGTCAAACTCGTCAGGGCGTGTAAAACCACTGACGCCACTTCTAACTAGAAAGAAACGCATGCCCTCCCTGAGGTCCGTCTCCCGTTTTTGGTTCATACCGGGTGTGAAACTCACGAAGTAAACGTTACACAAAGCTACGCCACAAAGGCCGTGCTTTGATCATCACCACAAGACTTTGCTTTTCAACAGAAGCCTTGATCATTTGCCACTTAGGCATGCCACACAGGCAATTCACTCCATGCGTTTGATATCCATCAATATATAACCCCTGAGCTCGTACGTCTCAGAGAAGGGCGTTAAGCAAGAGAATAAATTCTCCGCCGCCAAACAGATATATATTTAATAGAAATCAATCACACAGACTAAAATCCAATGTCAGACACACAGTCCATTTACAAGTCCGTTCTGGGTCTGAACGAAACCGGAGGCACCTAGTACCCCGCATATCCATCGATCTCCAAGTACGTCTGGACGATCACTAACTGTTTCCATCTTCTTGGGTGTACAGCCCAATCAAGATCATCAGTTATCACCCAAACGACGTGAAGACTTCCGGTCTTCGACCATCGTCTTCATCTTTGACACCACGTCGAATCAGTTATTCAGAATGGGATAAACCCGGTCTTTCTGAATAACTCGCGTATATTTTATAAAAGTGTTACACAAACACAACATACGCCTCATTCCAACTCATCAGTCACTAACCGTAAATTAATCAAGAGAATAATTTCCCAAATATAAACCCCGAAGGCCGAAACCAACATCAGATCAATATCCAGAAAACCATTCTGCTTGGCTAACCGACAGTTAGTTTCTAAATTTCACATTCATAGGGAAAGGTTCCCATTAATTTTATCAAAGATAAATTCCTTGAATTTATTCTTTAATCTATTTTTGAATATCAATTCAAAACTAGTCGGGATTAACGAACCTTACCGAAGTAATCATTTGTTTTAATTTCCCAATCCCAACCTATTCATCCCATGAAGTAAAACTGGTAATACTTCATATCTAACACCACAGTGTTATCGGTAAATTCAATTACCATTTCTCGTTCAAATCTAATTAAAGATTTAACTATCGCCTGGAGCAAAACTGGTGATACTCCATTTTCGATCATTTCAATCTAATTAAAGATTCATTAAAACTCCACTTAGTTTTAATCGTTAACTGGGTTAAAGAATCAGTGTCGTTTAAAACACGGTTGACAATAAACCCAAAATCACATTCCATTAATTATCGGGTTAAAGAACGAGTGTTATTTAAAACACTGTCCACGATAAACCCAAGAATCAATATCAATTCAATTCCAATTAAATATTATTTAATTGGTACACTTCATTAAATCTAAATAAAAAGATTTAATCTTTTCTCAACTGGGTTCAAGAACAGTGTTAGTGAAGACACCATTCACGACAAACCCAAATCACATTTGATATTAAACACAAGGCTCTGAATAGAAAATATACCGGCTTATATTCAATATCAAATTCTACGACTAACAAATATCGTATTGGAAATAACGATATACATGTCTATATCTTTCAAATTTCCATAACAACATTTGTATAATCACGAAATCCAACATCGAAATATTCCGAAGACAATTTCGATTCAAGTCCATTCCAATGCAATCATTGGAAGTTTTGGTTATTTTCAAAACCATTTCAAATTCAATTTATTTATTTAAAAATAAATAGAATTATAATTCTAGTTCAAAACTAGTTCATTTCGATAAAAATCTATTTTTATCTTTTCAAATATGGAGTTTTTCATCCCAATTCTTCCCAAATCATTTCTTATGATTTTACACAAATTATTACTATTTTTAATAATTTTATCAAGGCCCGTACAGTCGATTTCCACCAATGGCCATCGAACTGCACGTATAGCGACCTTTTTCCAATTTGATTTGGACATAATTCCAAATCCAACCGTTAGATTTCTAATTTATCACATTCGTTAGAAAGCTCTTTTCGATACGAACCCAACGGTTCCGGTTTTAGGAGAATCCGACGGTCGGATCTCCCGTAATGTCCGTTTGAAATAAATGGTCGAAATTTACGAACTGCCGCGGCGCGGCGCGTTCTATTCAGGCCATTATATTATATATAAAATATATATAATATATATTTCGTCGATTGCTATTTAAAACGAATTATATAAATAGTTTAAATTCGTTTCAAAAGCAATTTCAACTTCCTTTTCAATTCAAATCAAAATTGAATTCTTCTTAATAAATTCGTTTTAAAATTCATTTCTATTCAATTCAAATTTCAATTCAATTTGAATTCATTTCAATTCGCTTTCAAATCAATTTGAATTAGTTTTCAATTCAATTCATTTCGAAATCGTTTTCAATTCATTTCATTTCGAAATCGTTTTCAATTCAATTCATTTCGAAATCGTTTTCAATTCAATTCATTTCGAAATCGTTTTCAATTCAATTCATTTCGAAATCGTTTTCAATTCAATTCAATTCGAAATCGTTTTCAATTCAATTCATTTCGAAATCGTTTTCAATTCAATTCATTTCAAAATCGTTTTCAATTCAATTTATTTCAAAATCGTTTTCAATTCAATTCATTTCGAAATCGTTTTCAATTCAATTCATTTCGAAATCGTTTTCAATTCAATTCAATTCGAAATCGTTTTCAATTCAATTCAATTCGAAATCGTTTTCAATTCAATTCATTTCGAAATCGTTTTCAATTCAATTCATTTCGAAATCGTTTTCAATTCAATTCATTTTGAAATCGTTTTCAATTCAATTCATTTCGAAATCGTTTTCAATTCAATTCAATTCGAAATCGTTTTCAATTCAATTCATTTCGAAATCGTTTTCAATTCAATTCATTTCGAAATCGTTTTCAATTCAATTCATTTCGAAATCGTTTTCAATTCAATTCAATTCGAAATCGTTTTCAATTCAATTCAATTCGAAATCGTTTTCAATTCAATTCATTTCGAAATCGTTTTCAATTCAATTCATTTCGAAATCGTTTACGTCAAAATGGCGTCAATCTAATCAACACGGCTTCATAAATTTCTATTTTCAAATATTCTATTTTAAATATTTCCTATTATCAAAATATTTCGTTCAACACATGACCAATCTCAATGAATGAGTACTGTCAACACATGAACTTTTATTTTATAATATTCTTTATTTTTCAAATTGGAATGAGGCCCAATCAATTAACATATAAAGTTAATTATATGGATTTTCATACAACACATATATATCATAGCATTGAAAAATAATCAACCATCAACCAAAGTGCACTACACTGTATAAGCATCAAATATAGATATTCAACGCTTATAACAGCCTGTCAATCAATCGATCGACATATTTAATCAATCAGGATGAGTGAACTTCAAATTTCATCCCAACACCCGTGTGGGGTTTTCAAACAATCAAACAAAGATTTTATTTGTGCAGTTGGGCGATGTATAAAATTTATCGACCCAATCAATGTCCTTCAAATAAGTGTACATAAACAAACCGTCTGGTTTGTAAATGAATATTTATTTTATTCACTTTCACTATATTCATATTCACGTTAAAAATTATATTTTTAACGATAAAACATTTTATTCTATCATATGAATTTCTATTATTCATTTACACAATAAAATGATATTTTTATTTTCTAACATATTTTAGAAAATTTCGGCGGCATAACGACACGATACTAGAAACGGGACGAGGCCTAGCCTTATCCCCGGTCTAGTGAAGGCCCACGCCATTCACACATCAATCAAATCAATTCGTTATGTAAACCACAAAATTTGGAGTAAGAGTCTAACCTAGCCTTACTCCTTCGCC
Source organism: Allium sativum (assembly GCA_030737875.1). Lineage (NCBI taxonomy): Eukaryota > Viridiplantae > Streptophyta > Magnoliopsida > Asparagales > Amaryllidaceae > Allium > Allium sativum. The sequence goes on from CM060926.1 coordinate 352,998,060, forward strand.
TTATAACGGCGCACGTCTAATCCTAACCAATTTATCGATTCGATTTTTCACACCACAAACCACATTCAAACCAATATCGCAATCAATCACCAAACAGCCAAACAAACAAGTCCATGGTCTGTGGACGATTGTGTCGGGTGCTATTAAGCACCGTCTGCATCCTAGTATATATATATAACTAGAAAAATTTAATTGAAAGGTGAGAAGTTCTCACATATAGCTATCCTAGCTCCACGGCACTTCTATTGTAGAGATCTTCGTCGTTCCCGCCTTTTTGTCACCTTCGTTGTCCGCTTTCACTACATATGTAAAAATCGAATTTTTACTTCGCTATGCAATATATAAAAATCGAATTTTTATTTCAAAGTTCAATATATAAAAATCGAATTTTTATTTCAAAGTTCAATATATAAAAATCGAATTTTTATTTCAAAGTTCAATGTATAAAAATCGAATTTTTATTTCAAAGTTCAATATATAAAAATCGAATTTTTATTTCAAAGTTCAATATATAAAAATCGAATTTTTATTTCAAAGTTCAATATATAAAAATCGAATTTTTATTTCAAAGTTCAACATATAAAAATCGAATTTTTATTTCGAAGTTCAACATATAAAAATCGAATTTTTATTTCGAAGTTCAATATATAAAAATCGAATTTTTATTTCAAAGTTCAATATATAAAAATCGAATTTTTATTTCGAAGTTCAACATATAAAAATCGAATTTTTATTTCGAAGTTCAACATATAAAAATCACATTTTTATTTCGAAGTTCAATATATAAAAACCATATTTTTATTTCGAAGTTCAATATATAAAAATCGAATTTTTATTTCAAAGTTCAATATATAAAAATCGAATTTTTATTTCAAAGTTCAATATATAAAAATCGAATTTTTATTTCAAAGTTCAATATATAAAAATCGAATTTTTATTTCAAAGTTCAACATATAAAAATCACATTTTTATTTCGAAGTTCAATATATAAAAACCGTATTTTTATTTTGAAGTTCAATATATAAAAATTCTATTTTTCTATCTCGCTATTTCTATGTTTATATTTTAAAAACAAAAGGTATTTTATATTTTTAAAACACTACTAATTATATATAAAAAAACAGAAAATTAATCAATGTAAATTTATTTTTAAAACTGATTTTTAAAGCTATATTTTTTTCTTTAAAAGAAATGAAATAAAATAAAACAATAAAACAACAAAAACAAAACAAAAAAAAAACTTACAGCGCCGTCTTCAGGGGGGTGTACCTCGCCGGCGTCAGAGTTAGGGGTGGTCGCAGGTCGGAGGCGGGTCCAATGGGGGTGGGCGATGGCAGCTAAGGCGGCGGTGACCACTGGCTATGGCGTGGAGTCGAACTGAGAGAGAGAGAATCGAGAGAGAGAGGGGTGGTGGAGATCGCCTGAGGTGGACGTGGAGTGGCGCTCGACGAGGCTGCGCGGCAGAGGGAGGCGGCGCCTCCGATTAGGTCTCGGCGGATTTTTTTTTTTTTCCTTTTCTGTCGATTGAATTTTAAAGAGGGGGAGGGGCCAGCTGATAAAGGAGAGGAAGAGATATTTATTTATTTTATATATTTATTATTATTATTATTATTATTATTATTATTATTTTATTTTGCTAATAGTTGACTTTTACATACGACCTCGTAACGAGGCCCACCGCCTGACGTCCATAGCTAATTACCCCTATTCCGAACACAATGGGATATGTACTGTAGACTGATTCGACTATTTGAATCCACTTCCGTTAAATTTACATTTAAATCACTATATTGAATTTTAAACGTACATTTCAAATTACCGGGGTCACATACTAACTCTAAAAATTCTCGAAAAATATTTTCTAGCTTCGTATTGACGATACGGTCCTAACAAAACTAGTTTCGTCGAATTCTGAGACCGTTGGAAAAATGGCCAATTTCCAGTCGATTAAAATCAACTGAAACTGGTCAAACGCGTTTTCCTTTGCCACGCTCACATATTGATTCGAAAAATTATGAAATTTGAAACCTAGCAATAACTTTACATCCCGGACCCAACAAAACTGGTTTCATCGAAATCCGAGGTCGTTTGCAAAATGTCCATTTTTAAGGGCCTGAATTCCATAGCGACTATTCAGAATTTTCAACTGGACATATCTTTTGATTCCCGCTATGAACTTTTGATTTTTCGGATTCGTTGGAAAGATATTCACTATTAGATTCCATTATTTTTGGTTTCACTAAAATCCGGATTGTTTTGCACCCGGTACATTCAACTGAAGTTTGAAATCGAATTATCGAACTACCGCACCATTTTCAATTCTATTTATAATTATATATAATTATTTATATTCTAACGACGACGCGTATATAATATATACGTTCTATTATATTCAAAATAAATTTCTCGTCGATATTATTTAAAATAATCTATTTTAAATATTCAAAATTCGCTAAAATTGCCAAAATAAAAATTTTAAACTGGCCCAGATTTTCGGGTTGTTACATTTAAAAATCGAATTTTTACTTTGCTATTCAATATATAAAAATCACACCTTTTCTAATATAAAAGTTCTATCTTTTCTGATGTAAAAATTCCATCTTTTCTAATGTAAAATTTCTAACTTGATTAGATAAAGATCCCGCCTTTCTATCGATAAAAATTTCGTCTTTCTATACTAAAAATTAAATCTTTCTTGATTCAAAAATCTAATCTTTTCGTTACCGTTCAAACAATAAAGATCCAATTTTTATCGGCCATTTATATGAATAAAAAAAAAATCTAATTCATTTACTGATTTTAAATAACCTAAATCCCTATATAAAAAAATCAGATTTTATTGTAGATAATAAATAAATAAATAAATAAACATTTAGAAACTCACTGTTTTTTTTTCCGGTTTTACAGAGGGAAGAGGGGGAGGAGCCGTTGAATTGGGGAGGGGGTGGAGGCTGCATCGCGTCCGAGGTGGGGTCAGGCAGGGGGTGGCGCTCAGCACTGGTGGCGCGCTAGGGGGTTGTCGGCGGGGTGGTGGTCGCAGCAGGGGCGTTCGAATGGGGCTTCGAACTTGGGGGTGCCGACGGGGTTCTCCTCGAGTTCGGCGAGAGGACGGAGGGGAAGGAGGGGATGGCCTGAGAAGAGAGAGGCACGGCGGTGGAGGGCTTCCGGCGGTGGCACGGCAGCGCGAGGGGAGCGGCTAGGGCTAGGCGCGATTTCGATTTTTTTTTCTTTTTTCTATCGATCTGTGGAGGTGAGAGATGAGAGGTAGAGATTATATATAATAATATATATTTAATTATTTAATTAATTTCAAAAAGCAACTTTTATTTTCGACCTCAAAACGAGACCCACCGCCTGTTGTCCATAGCGTTTTACCCCCGTTCTGAACACAATGGGATATGTATCGCAAGCTGATTTGACCATTTGAATCAGTTTCCGTTTAATTTACATTTAAATCACTATATTGAATTTTTAAACGTGCATTTCAAATTACCGGGGTCACATACTAACTCTATAAATCCCATAAAAATATTTTCTAGCTTCGTATTGACGATATAGTCCTAACAAAACTAGTTTCGTCGAATTCTGAGACCGTTAGAAAAATGGCCATTTTCCAGTCGATTAAAATCAACTAAAACTGGTCAAACGCGTTTTCCTTCGCCACGCTCACATACTGATTTAGCAAATTATGAAATTTGGAACCTAGCAATAACTCGACATCACGGACCCAACAAAACTGGTTTCGTCGAGATCCGAGGTCATTTGCAAAATGTCCATTTTTAAGGGCTTGAATTCCATAGCGACTATTCAGAATTTTCAACTGGACATATCTTTCGATTCCCAGTATGAAATCTTGATTTTTTGGATTCGTTGGAAAGATATTATCAAATAGATCCTATTATTTTTGGTTTCACTAAAATCCGGATGGTTTTGCACCCGGTACATTCAATTGAAGTTTGAAATCGAATTATCGAACTACCGCGCCATTTTCAATTCTATTTATAATTATATATAATTATTTATATTCTAACGACGACGTATATAAATATATACGTTCGAATTCTATTCAAAATAAATTTCTCGTCGATATTATTTTAAATAATCTATTTTAAATATTCAAAATCGCTAAAATTGCCGAAATAAAAATTTTAAACTGGCCCAGATTTTCCGGGTTATTACATTTCAAATACGCTCTCTCAAATATTTTACTCTAAAATCTCATTAAGGGTATTACTAACCCTATCTCTAATCAGATATTATAACCCTGATGAGTCCTTCCTTTTGTTCAAATGTGTCGTACCCCATAGCTTTGTATAAACCAAAGCTCTGATACCACGTTGTAACGACCCGGCTTTTTGCTCGGTTTTCGCTGCTAATTAAACCAACTTAAACCGTTTACAAAGACGGATTGTTAGGGGTACTTACACATTTGCACAAAATAAAACGAACTTTTTCAGTATTATTATAATAATATTACATTAGAGTTACGGAAGAAACGTCAGAGTACATCGATTACACAGCGGAAAAGATACTAAACTCAGTGGAAGAATATGCATGCTCCAAGATATAATAGCTCTAGCCAAACCAGCATCCTGCTCCAACTACTCCAAGTCTAAACTGCAAGCCAAACTACTAGGCTACCCGTGCAAAAATTATGGGCACCCAAAGTTTAGGTGTGGGACTAATAAACTCCAGGTCAGTCATGAGACTGGTGTAAGAACTCAAAACAGTTGTATTTAGGGTTTATTTTAAAGTTAGGCGCCGCTAATGTGGAACGAGTTTACTCCATGTGAATACCCGTGCATAGAAATTCGCAATGACTTTTTGGAAAATGAAACTAACATAAGGTCTTGCGGCACACACACAATGCAAACGCACACATGAGCGAGATTTCTCCATATGATAATCAAGAATGCTTAATACGTGAAAATTCTCTTTCAATACTATAATATAGTGTGAAAACAATTTCGAAAGTAAATGTATTAATCTTAGCCAGCATAGGTACCGTAGACTATACTGAAATATAATATACAATCAAAATCGTACGGGCTCGTAGTGGAGATTGAGTTTCCAACAATGATCGGGCAAAGGAACTTCCTTCTGAACCGAATTTTGAACACCTCTAGAGGAATGTCCAAGGATGAAAAGTGATGCTCCTCATGCCAACACAAGGTCGGGCTACCCCTTAACTGTGTAACTTAGTGTACGCCTGAGTATGTCATCTCCCGGTCGTTACCGACCTTTCTAAGTGTGCGCCGACAACAACTACAAAAGTAGATGCTTTTACCACATAGGTTAATACCTGGGCTCCATGCCATAGTATCCCTCTTATCTAGAAGGAAACAACACCTAATAACCCTGCTGCATTTCTTCCTGTTTTAGCCATTTACCGGGGAGTGAGGCTTGCCGAGGTCACGATATACACAAAGCTACATTTAAATAAGCTATGCTTTGATCATCCAAAGCTCACCGCATAACATGAGTATGCCACATTGTCCATTCACAGCGCATCACAGATTTTTATCAATATATAACCTCTAAGCTCATATGTCTTAGAGAATGGTGTTAAGAAAGGGAATAAATTCTCCGCCACTAAACAGATATATATATATATATATATATATATATATATATATATATATATTTAACAGAGATCAGTGCTACGCAGTCAATTACAATGTCAGACACACAATCCATACGATTCTGTCTTGGGTCTGAACGAAACATTAATCCGAAAATATCTAAATATATTCAAACCTCATGCCACTTATAACCTCGTATCGGGTGGCCTACCCAAATGAGGCATCAACAATCAATCCAAATAATTCAAATAATCTCAGTCTTCATTCGTCGTTTTCAAAGTCTTGAATTGCTCCATAATATCGTATTATTACTTGGAATGGTTTTCGATCCTGGTCTTTCCATGTAACAAGCGTACTTTTAAAACAATAGTTATGGTTTACACAGGCTTTTCAATCCAAATCTCCTTCCAAATTGTTATCAATTTATTTGTAATTCAAGATTCGAAGTACTCTTATTACAAAAATCCCATTACCATTTTAATTCTTTAATTTTAATCAAAAGATTATATTTTCTCTCCAATTCCTTACTTTTAATTTTCTCAAATCAAAGATTTGATTAAATCCAAATTTCGATATGAATTTCTACAACTCAATCTCATTTGATTTCAGGAATAATATTACTGAAGATATGACTAATGACAAAACCCAATTCAATCGACAATGAACATAAGTTACATAGAAAATTTATCCACTTATATTCGATATCAATTCTCATAATCAACAAATACTATAAGTGGAATAACAATAAAATAATAATATCTTCCAAATTCCTCAAGTAGTATATGTTTACATTATGAAATTTCATATCAAATATCCGAAGATTATTTCTATCCAACTTATCTCAAATCAGATTGAGAAACCCGTATCTTAATTAAATTATTTATCCAACTCTTTGACATTAGATCTAGGTAGAAATATCATCAACTTATACTTAATATTAATCTCCGTATCCAACTAACACTATAAGCGAAATAACGGTGAACTCCCTTTTTAATTCCTCAAATAGTAAGAGTCATCACTTACCGAATTAATATCAAGCATCCGAAGATTTATCTCCAACCATATCCAATTATTTATAATTGAAAAACCCATTTTAATATCAAATAAATCAATTTAAATTCCATATAAAACATTTTCATTACTTTTAAATCTTTGAAAACATTCCACAAATCATTTAAAAATGATTGCTTATAGTTCAGAAAATAGTTTGCGGGTTAAAAACTTCAAAATAGATTATTTCCGAAGAAAGTATTACAATAGTGTTTTCAAAAGCATTACAAAAGTTTTACAAACAGTTATCATAATTACCTTGATCAAAATGTCGTTTATCTTAGTCAAAACATAAACTTCACAATTGAAACATTTTTACATAATATATAATGATTTTACCATTTTTTCCATATTTTTAGAAACAATAAAAATGGTTGTTTATGGTTATGGTAGATAACTTCTCTTGCAACGATCTTTTCCAAAATGGTTTTAAACATAACTTGAAAATTATAACCCGAAATTAAAATTCGCTTTCACTCATTTAAAAGCTCTTGTTAATATAAATCAATTGTTTTTCGTTTCTTGGAAATCCGATTAAAACTACAAAACGTTATAAGCATTTACATTTGTAACTAAAATACACAAATTGCCATTGTGCGACAAGCTCTATTTTGACCGAAATAAAAATTAATCTTCAGTACTTCAAAATACCTTAGAAAACCATTATATACTCAGGAAATTCATTTAAAACCATTTAAAGTAATTTACATTGACTTTCCAAATTATTTTAGGTTCAAAATTCAACTTTTATTTTTTACTTAATAAATCAAATTCCAATTCATTTCTAAATTCAAATAATTTCAAATTAGCCATTCCATTCGTCGGATCAGCTAGGGATAGCCAGGGAGAGCAGGAAACTATATTTTCCAAACAGAATCCTAGAAATTATCCTCTCTGTCATCTTAGAATGTTCCGGTTTTTCTTTATTCATTTAAATAACTTTATCCACATATATGAATTCATACATATGGTCTTTCCTAATTATTAACCTTCAATTTCAATAATAATATTGTTTCTAATTACGAAGGAGATTTGTCGATCATCAATGTGATACCATAATTGTTGTGTCATAGTGTGTGCAAAACAACATCGACAACCATTATTAACATCCACGTCAACCATCATTAACATGATTAAATAAATCATTCTTGTGCACAAGCGTTATAACACTGACGCTTAATAGTGTGTATTCCAAACTACGCATCCTTCATCCATCATAACAAACATCAACCATCATTAACCATTAATAATCCATCACTATATTTAAATTAGTCTAACTACTAATTAAATATATAAACCGTGGTTAAAGAGTTCTCACCAAACAGCTTTCCAATCTTCATGGTAGGCGAGACTAGTTGAGCGAACCATCAGACAGTATTTCAGCGCACCGTTTTCTTCACCAAAATATATATTATATAATATATGCTAATCTTTCTCTCTATATATATTATAAGAGGATGAGGAGGAGGAGGATGACGACGAACTTCGACAAGGTGGTGTTAGAAAAGAAGAAGACTTATGCCATGGAAACCATGGCCATAAGCTTTAAGAAGAAGACGAAAAAGAGAAAATGGAGTGGACTGGTAAAAAAGTGGAGAAAAGGCCTCGTTATATAGGAATGGAGGGTTAAGGAGATAATGACACATAAGGTGGCAAGTGTAAGGCATGCATGAAAGTAGGCATGCGAAAATACAAATGTCCTTACACTTGTCTTAAGGAGGGAAAGTGATCTTTTGGTAGCATTTTTTTTTAAAATGCTATGAAAACTAAGGACAACACTTAGTTCTAATGCTACTAATTCATGTTACAGTTTGATAAATCCGATCAAATGACAAATAGTGTCAATAAATCAAAGCTTATTAATAATCATTCTCATTTATACTTCAAATAAATTCTACCATTTAACTTATCAACATTATTAAATATTTTTAACTACATATTTATGTCAAACTCAAATTTAAATTCAAATTGAGTATTAAAAATTCAAATTTTATACTGGTTAAAAATTCTGGATCGTTACAAGGGCCCACTGTATTTTTTTTATTTTTTTAAAAATAAGTAGGCCTCCCTGATTTCCTTCCCGGGGGTGGGGGGGAGGGGAGGGGCGCGAGTGACCGTAGTATTACTCTTTATCAAAATTAAAATTTTCTTATTACAATCAAATTCAAGAAAAAATATATCAATTTAGATCTAATTATTATTTTAAGACCATCCATTTTTTTATGGTTTTCCTATTACTAAATTAATTTTGTGCAATTTAATCTTAATAACGTAATATTTAAAATTTATGATTTCCTTGTTTCATATAAACATCTAATGCCAAATTTATATGTTTAACATATAAGCTTACACTAATGTATTTTACGTAAATTGTTCTACATGTGTAAGTTATAATTTCTTAAGAGAACTTAACAAAAAACAAGAATAGAAAATGACCTCAAATTTTTTATTTTGAAACAAATTCATATACTTGTAAAATAGTGTTCTTGGAAATATTAATTGATATCGACATATATGGCTTAATTATTTAAAAATTTATATGACACGTAAATCAATTGACAAAACACCAAGCACATAGCCAAAATTTCCATTACCTATAAAACATAATTTCTCAAAGCGAAAATTGAAAACAAATTGGAAGAGAAATCAAGAAATGTCATGAATCGAGTATGAAACATGAATCGAATATGAAACATTATTTGATTAAACTGAGATTTTAAAATATATGAATATGATTCATTTCTTTTAATCTAGATCCGACTAAAGAAAAACTATAAATTGACAAATTGATAAATTTGAGTATGATATTTTTGTTAAATTGAATATGAACTAATTAACCTGTAAATGCTAAATAAGGGTTAAATGGGTTGACTGGAAATCAAAATATTGTGTTTGAAGTAACTCTGAAGTTTTGATTGTTACAAATCAATTGACAAAGCACATCACTTTCTAATAGTACGACAAGCTATTATAAAGTGCAAAACCTCATGGATGTTACTTCATTTAATTGTATGGTGCTAAAGGCACTAAATTTAAAATTACACAACACATCCTTACAGTAAACGGTAATGCATGAGTGCTTTTAATAGTACACTATTTGATTTCGATTATTTTATATGTATAAAAAACGAACACTTACGATGAACTTTATAATGCTATGTCTAAACTTGTGAATAAGGAAAATGTTCCATGATTTCAATTTCTAAAAGTTAGACAATATTGGTTGTACATAAAGATCTAAGGATTTGGTGTGGGACTTAGGTTAATGCAGAATAATTGAGTCATAACTCATCCTCAACAGGTGTGTCTGCATGAAATAAGATATGTTACATATGATTTTGATTTGGCTTATATAGTTATAGATTGAGGCACGTTTTAATAGGGATAATTTTGACTTATATACAAATTGGAAGTTTTTAAATTAATTAATCTCTTAGGAAGAATTGAATATAAGACAATAAAGTTGGTTAGTATTTATAACATACTATGATTTTGGGATAGATGGTAATTCTAGCAAAGGTAATATATCACTCGTTTCTTCGAGTTAAAAGTACGCAAGAGTAATAACCCGGTATTTTTACGGATCACTAACACAGATTGATTGATAATGAATACGTATTTTCAAATACGATTTAAAATTTGAATTTATTTATTACAGAATTTGTTAACATATGTATAATAGCATTTATATGTGCAACTTTTATCGGAAACTATTTTTGATACATTCAGATATAATAGCATGATTTAATAGCGTTTGTCAAATTTTATTTTTCACAGGTATATATGATAGCAAATTTTTAAGAGTGTTGTTTAAAAATAATTTTTATGTATGAAAAATAACACTTATTTTAAAATGCCATTTTTCTTTGAAAAACACTTGTTTATATATTTTGTTTTGTTTTGTTTTCAAAAGCTTTAAAATCCTTAGATTGGCAAACACCTTGCTTTTAAAAAAAGGAAAAAACATGGTTAAACACTTTGCCTAAACCATGATTTATACACCTTCTTGCTTTCAAATCAAATGAAAAGAAATATATAATTTTTTGTATGCATTAAAATTTGAAGACATGTATAGTCTTATCTCTTTCAAGTTCAAGATCTCCTAGATGTGATTGCATTTAAAATCTCATGAAAATCACTTGCATTTATATGCATTAAAACTAGGATATGAATTGTCAAAATCATTCTTCACTTCATGATCTCATTCATGGATCACATACACCATGGATTTGATAGCAAGGAAAGGTCTTAAGGAAGATTTGGCACATGATCAAATCATTTTAGAATGAGATATTTTCAGTTTTCATTCCTTTTCATTTTAATTTCAAAAAAATAGTCACTTCTTTTATATTTTCAAAAACTTGGCTGTGTTGTCAAAACCATGTGCTAAAAATCTTGCCTATGCACCTAGAGTATTGCCTACACTTGATGTGTACAAACACTTGGTTTTTTCAAGAGATTTTACATGTCAAAAATCATTACTTGACATGGATTTCTATGGTACAACATTTTCAAATTTTTGCTCACTCTTGCAAGGCAAGTAGGTGTTTTAAATATGTTTGGTTAAATCAAACTTTTATGAGGGGATATAGATTGAAAACCCAAGACCCAAAACTGATTTGAAATGATACAAAATGATGTTGAATTTGTTTGAAAAACCAAGAAAGATTGTGAGGGATTATAGGATGGTACATGAGCCTTTAGGATTGATGTTTCATAAGAGCCAATAGAGGGAAAGGGAAGGTCATAGGCAAGGGGTTTTAGGAGGAGGTAGGGGCTGACATAAGCCATGTGAGTTCAGATTTGTGTTTTGATATAGTAAGAGAAAAAAAAATTGAGTTGTCACTTTTTAAAAATCTGAAAACATATTTTTCTCTTTTGCAAAACAGTTTTAATACACCATATTTTATAAGTTCTCTACCACTATAAATAAGGCCTTAAACACACATATTTCACACAACATACACTCTTGTATTTGATCAATAAAGGAGGAGTAAAGCCAGAGGTTTCAAGCTGTCATAGGTGAGTAAACACATGAATTTCTTGTACTGTTTTACATTGTTATATGTTATCATGTTAAATCAAATGCTGATGTTAGTTAAGGGTGAAATCGTTGCAAATGTTTGATATGGTTTTTATACTAGAGTCAGATCTGGGAAAAACAAAAACCTGCATTTGATAAATCTCATCAAACTTAAGTTCTGGAGACACAAAGAGATAGTGAACAAAGGATTAAGACAGTATATATATTGTAGTGAGTAAATCTCTCTCTTTTAACCTTCTATTTTGAATCATACCTGACTGTTATACTATGAGATGTTATGTGTTTACCTATATTGGTCTTGTTGTACAAAATTATAAGGCAGTTAACTAGGTAAAGGAAATTGAGAAACTCTGCTATCCTAAAAAAACATACCAGTATGTTGTTACCAGTGCAAATATTTCACCTCTGTTATTTCCAGAGAACCATAATACTGATTCTAGATAGTACTACGATTTAAGTTGATCAAAATTTGTGTTAGTAACCAGCTGTACTGTGTTTTAAAGCCATATACCATTTTTATAATATTGTATATTGAGACATATTAATATATATACAGTAAAAGTCTAAAATCATGAAAACTCAAACCTCATAAATAAGTAATTCAAACATACAAATGGATTCATATGGTTAAATCGTGAATTTAGATAGTAAACCCACAATTTTTAGTGTTGTGGTAAGGTAGAAATTCCAAGTTCATCTGAAAATGGAAAGGGAGGATTCTCCGGCGATCTAGGTGGTTGGAGACGATGCCATTTGACCTAGAGAAGAGTAAATAAGTGTGGTTTGTGCAAAAAATACAAACTAAATTTTCTATTGAAGGATTCAAGTGAATGAAGCAAATTTTAGGGTTTTGGTCTGTTGTGGGTACACGGATTTTGGATCGATCGTGTGGGTTCTTAGGTGGATCGAGTTGAACGGGAACCAGTGGGAAGAAGCGTATGGTTGAGGAGCTCACATCGGCGGTGGTGGTAGGGCGAACGACGGTCGGGGTAGATCTGACGGGGTAGTTTCTTAAATGGCAAATTTTTCCTGAACGTGTAGTTAAACAGTGAAATTCCACCTAGGCCGTGGAGGCGGTGGTTTAGGTTTGGCGAAGTGACCAGGAGATGATGAGCGACTAGTGGAGATGGTCGTAGGAGGTGGACGTGGTCTCTGGCAGGTGTGCACGTGCACAGCCGTGCACAGGCAAGAAGAAAGAAGGAGGAGGAAGAACAGGAGATAGTGTCGGGTTTTTCAATTGATCTGTCGTGATTTTTGGATGTGGTACTTGGCAAAGTACCAGGCTGCTTGACCAAGGTGTGCGCATGAGTTTTGGGTGATCGGGCAAAGGAATTTACATGGGTTTTGTAATATGGTACTTTGGCAAAGTAGCAAAGTAATCGGGCAAGTTAAAAACATGGGGTTTGGGTGTTTTGGCAAGGGAGCGCACTTGTGTTTCAATGTGGTACTTTGCTGGTTGGGCTTTAAAATGAGGATTTTAAATAAAATTTTAATTGAAAACTTGGTTTTCAAAATTAAACAAGGGCTTAATCAAAGGGGAAAATAAGTATTTAAATAAAAATAATATTTTTATTTAACTTGCAAGTGAAATAGAAAAGAGAGTGAATCAGGATTTTTTATTTCAGTTTCGTCAAAAACTGTAAACAAAGCTCAGAAGCAAAATTTAAATTTAATTATAAATTTAATTAAAAAGTTAATAATTAGAAATGATTTTCTAATGTAGATTTCACACTGCAAAGTCAAACAAGAAGGAAAGTCGATCGAGTGTGAAAGATCAGACGTTGTTTGACCGAAGATGAGAAGACAGCACAGAAGCTGAAATTTTATGTTATTATAAATTTAGTAAATTTGAATTTGAATTTATTTTTCAAATGAAATATTTAAATTCAAAACGAGGTAGAAAATCGTGCGTGACACATTCGCTAGAATTTGTCGGTCTGATCTGATATTTAGGATATCTGACATAAGAAGCAGATCATGGACAGTTCTGTACTGTGTAAGAACTATAAATGATATTTTAATCATGGTTGGATAAATAAAAAAAAGGAGAGAAAATTTTTATTGATATATATAATAAAAGAATCAAAGAAGTAAATCAAGTAGGAAAGAAGTAAATCCAGTCGAAGAGAAGAATAAGTAAATCAAGTAAAAGGGGTCCAAAGGGGAAGTTTAATGGAAACGATACAAAGTGTGAAAGTTGATTATAAATCACAGTTTAAGTCATTTCAAATGATCAGATTTAGAAATCATGCTGAGTAATATTTTTCTAAAGAAAAATAAAATAAGAATTCATTTTTCAAGATGATGAACAAAACGGAAAGAAAAACCCGTGCGACGCACACGATAAATTTGGCCGTTTTGAAAAGATAGTTAATATACCAGTTATTGACAAGATAATCATGTACTGTTTGGTTTGACTATAACTGTATATGCATATTAGATTATAATCTTGTTAGATTTATAATTTTGAAAGAAAAATGTTTGTTAATCATTTCAAAAAGGCCGAAATAAAATATTTCACTTTGATTTGATTATACGCCGCGCGTCAGAGATTGTTAAATTGAAGACGGCGAGATACAAGGACTATTTTTGAATAGTGCCTTCGGTTTATCCAATCCCAGGACAACTTGTATGGACGAATGTCTGACAGAGTATACTTAACGGATCGCGTAAGTTGGTCTTTTCAAAACTTAGTTTGGTGGCGGAGGAATTCGTTTCTCTTAGCTTTATACCTGTGGTTTTGGTGAGATCAATTTGTGATTCGACAGGTTTGACGATGTGGCATTCAAAGTAAATGAAGTTGTGATCTATCAAAAGATACATTATGACCTCAAGCCTCACACCCAGGAAATGACAAAAATCGGGTAGGCAGCATGGCTATGTGGGTCGCTCCCATTAGGGTGTAATTTCACCATCTAGTGAATATTCGTATTTGTTACTTCTTTCATTTCGGTATCTCCCGGGGAACTACGGTGGTCGCGACAAAAAGCCGTAAGGTGACAATATATTCGATACACTCAAGAAAAATGAGTGGTCGGTCATGTGAGGGCCGGGTTGCAAGACGTTCTTGTTGAACCCAGTGTATTCGTCTCTAGAGGTACATAGTCGGCAGGTGGTCCCACACCTTGTCATAGTTGGAAATCCAATTTCCATAAGCGTCAAGCGATTTGTATTTGTATACTATATAGGAGAACGTGAGATGCAAGCTGCAACACCCCACATCCGTTAGTGTCACTCACAAAGGGAATGCACTAAGTTCAGTGGAGCATTTAGGGTAAAAGACGCAGATAAATTACAAGATAGACAGAAATTAAACAGCGGAAAATAAAACTTTGCTTTATTGATAAAATAGTTTGTACAACTATTTCTTTACAATATCAGAGTATCATCTGTCCTACAAAATAAAGAAGCATAAAACAACATTTATATTCCCCAATGTAGCAAGAGCCAGCCATAACATCTGAAAAGAGAATCCAAGCAAAGTTCGATAAATATTCAAGTTGGGAAAGAGTGACAGTCCAACTTAACCTGAGCTATACTATTCCCTCCTTTACTACCTGGGGGGGGGGACGGAAGAAAAGAAGACGAAAGAAAAACAGAGTCAGACATAAAGCCTGAGTAAGTTCAGTTACTTCTAGCATGTGAACATGGAAAAACAAAACGACATGAATTAACTGAATACAAGATAACACCATGATGATAGGGTCAGCAAGATTAACACAAGATATGCTAAGATAAGATAAACTGGATATGCTCTAATAGTTTCGCCGCTTCGTTATTTCCTTGTTATACTGGTTTCTATATCTTTGCACCACCTAACTAGTGTCCCAACTAGTAACGATAACGTGATCCCAATCCCTGTAGTTTCCATTGCTTTCAAGCATACATTTATTATTTGTTACCTAGATCTAATCTAGGGTTTTCTATCAAGTGCTTTCTAGATTCAACTAGATTTTACGCTATCTGGTGAACGGTTCTTGGATTCAGGGTTTATGCCACCTAGTCCAACTAGGGATTATGCTACATGTCGAACGATGCCCCCAAGTCTAGGACACACTACCTAGAGTGGTATACGTTCCTAGACTTCCCCACGCATGTATCGCGAATCGTTATCGCTTGTCTAGATGCACATGTCCTGTAATGTGCGGTCCGAGTCCTGTGGCAGGGCAAATCAAGAAACACCGAACTCGGTCGGGAGCTTTCAGATATCTGCCGATGCAGATGCTAAGGTCTGTTTTTATTCCAGTGGCTATGGTCCCACTTGACCCCTCCCTCAACTAATGAAAGGCACACCTTGAAAAATGAGAACTATACGCAGGCCCCCTATGCCCCACTAACCTATGGCCATCCTCACCCATACTAGATAGCAAGTATATGGTCTTTTGGAGTTCTCCGCCTTTTCTCTTCACGTATCTCGATTGACTCAAGATGGATGGTAGACAACGAGTTACTATCACAGGGCTACCGGTTTCTCGCCGAATCACGTTGGTCCATCCTAGTCTTTAGGTTGCCATATTTTGCAACCAAGGCATACCCTTGGTTCTTCTACCGCAGACCTTAACCTCTGTGAGCCCAGGAGGATCATCTGCAGCCTCACAGAGGGATACCAAGAGTACCCTCACGTCCCCTCGAAGCCTCGGGCTTCGTAACCCAATTCGTAGGAGCCTTCGTTTTAAATCAGACGGACGTTCGCTCCTTCCCGTGTTATACTAAGAATTAATACTTAGTTTTGCTAACTAAGGTTTACCACTTAGTTTCCAGAATCGTTGTTTTCTTAACTAAGGTTTACTACTTAGCTCCTTTTAACTAAGGTTTACTACTTAGTTCTCTTTCTCATCAATTTGGATTGTTTAAGCGTCATTAGTCAATTCAAGCTAACTTAACCCTCTTCATTTATCCTGTTAAACTGGTTAAGTGTTACCAGTAATTCATGTTGACTTAACCCTGCCACAAACCAAGTTATATTGGTTAAGTATTTCTTATTACTTAACCATACCCATTCATCCTGTATCGGTTAAGTGTTCCTTTTTAACTTAACCTTGCCCATCTGTTTTTAACTAACATTTTATTTATGGTTAAGTATTGTCCCTTCATGTTTTAGACTTAACCCTATTCCTTTATCACAATCTGATGGTTAAGTGTTCAAGTTTAGTTAACCCTACGGTCTAGTCCAGCTAACATATCAATTTGGCTAAGTGTATTAAATTTTTACTTAGCCCCAACCTCTAGTCTAGTTAACATGTTAATTTGGGATAAGTGTTTCTTAGTTACTTAACCCTTCAAATCTTGTCTTGTTATGATGTTAAGTTTGGTTAAGTGTTCCTATGGACTTAACCCTCCCATTCTAGCTTAACTGTGTTAAGTGTCTGTATGAACCTAACCCCACCCATCGGTTTGGTTATCATGTTGAATTGGTTAAGTGTCTTAGTTAACTTAAACTTACCATTCTTGTTCTAGCTTTAACTGAATAAATTAAAGCCACGACAACTCACATTAGACAGATATTGTTGCGATTACTGGATGTGCCGGTTGGTTCCGGGCAGGTTTACATCGCAACTCAGTCTAACCTCGGGTTAGGCATATTCGTGTTTTCTAAGTTCAAAGGGTTTTGATTAATTTTCAAACGAGGTTTTGAAAGTAACCATCCCGTCCGTCGGATCAGTTAGGGATAGCCACGGAAAGCAGGAAACTTGTATTTTCCAAACCCAAGCATAGACACTATCCTCTCTGTCACCCTAGAACTTTCTGGTGTGTTATTAAAAGAGATGTCGTTAATAAACCTTTAATTTGTCTAAATTTACAGTTTCTCATTTAGGACAAATTCTATAAGTAAATCATTCCTAATTTACTTATTTCATAATTACTCTTTTAATGTAAATTGTCAACATTTATTATTATGGCCCATTTACCCCTTTATATCATATTTATGCTTTTTGGTATGTAAACTATACCAAATTAAGTGTCACTAACCATGATTTTGCTAAACATGACAATTACTCACAATTATGGCCAATTTCAAATTTATGCCAATATACTTATTATGCCAAATTAGCTAATCCAATTCTGATTTAACATTATAATTACAGTTCATGTCAAACTAGACTTATTATTCTAGTTCACAATTCATGTAAATGCTAGATTTACAAGTCAATACTAGATTCAAATTACACATCCTATAATTCATGTCAAATTTATCCAATTTGTATTTTTATAAACATGCCATAATACATGTTCCCAATTTATGCCAATTTCCAAGTTTATAACTATGTTTTAGTAAATTTCATATTTTGCCCAAATCGTATTCCCATCATTCGTATAATCGTGATTCAATCTAGATTATAGATAAATATAGATTCGTAGAAAATAGGGAATGAACCAAAGATGCTATGAAAAAGATAGACATAATAACTGGCATAAAATGATAATTTACTAATTACAGACCTAACGAATTACACTGAAATAAATTGATCTAAAACATCGAAGGCCTATAGATCTGAAAATGACATAAAAAGGGTTGAATAACGATGTAGGTTCAAGAACATGGGTAGACCTAACTTAATAGGTAAATTCCCAAGATCAAAAACCAAAGAAAATCAAGAATAGACAGAATAGATAATCAGGTTTAGACCCAATTTCACAGTCACAAAACTTAAGCAACACTTTCCTAGTCATGAATCATAGGTGTTTAGTCACAGTTGTCCTTGTTATGTCATAGGCAATAGTTTATGTTTCCTAATCAAAGGCATAGGCTTGTGTTCATAGTCAAAGGAAATAATTCTCATAGTCATGAGTCACAGTCATAGGCAATGTTCATAGTCATAGGCAATGTTCATAGTCAAAGAGGCATATGGTTTTAAGGTCCATAGTTTCATAGTCTTATTGGTCATCGAATCATAACAGTTCTTAATTAGGTCCAAGGATATAAGCACTGATTCGAACAGAATGATTTGGCATATTCTTTTATTCCTTTAATTTCATGTCACGAATAGAGAAAACGTTCAAATCTAAAAAGTAACCGACTTACAGAGATTATATTAGATTCGTAGAAAAACAGTCGTTGAAGTCGTTTGAATCTTCACTTGAAAGTCTTGAGCAGCATTTCCCCGTCTTGATTTATTTTATATATTATTTTATTTATCATTTAATTTAGAGGAGGAGAAGAATCCATGTCCACCAAGAATCTTTGCAGCATAAGGTTAGAGAAGAATTGTGAATAGTGAAGGAGACTAGGGGCTGTTTATATAGGATTAGAGGACGATTCTAGACAGAAAACGAGACCAGGTACATCGGAATGCACCCAGGCCCAAAAGTGGGTTTCTGCACCCAGGTCGACACCCATGTCGACTGGGCAGTCGACCTGGTCAGGGTGGGGGGGTCGACTACCCAGTCGACTCCCCAGTCGACCTGGGTCCTGGGCGGGAATTTTCCCACCCAACCGGCTTCTGGGTTTGAATTCGAATCTCGAATTCGAATTTCGAACTGTTTTCGATTCTGAAAATTCCTGAAACTTCGGAGGGTCATATCTCCCTCATACGGACTCCGATTCTCGCAAACTCGGACTCGTTTCTAAGCAGATTTTCGAGACGAACGCAATGGCGCAAACCGTTTCCCCTGATTTTGATTTTAAAATTTAATTCTGCCTTGATTTGTGAATCTTTGTGTTACAGAATTACGGGGTGTTACATTCTCCCCCACTTAAAAGGATTTCGTCCCCAAAATCTTCAAGTTAGGAAGAATGTGTCCTACCATCCAATCACCCATCTACTCAACCATTCAATCACAGGCATTCATTGTCCTTAAAAGATTTCTAATGATTTCATGTTCATATGCATAGTGTGTGTACATGTCTTTATCTAATGCAAAATCAGGCGGTCTACTGATTCAGTTGATCTCCTTAATGCGAATCATGTCAGTGCCATGCGTCCAATCATGTATGCAAGCACCCCTAGTTATGTAAATACTACATGTGTGCATAACCATTCATCCAAATGCAACATCCATATGATAACATATCAAGTTCAACTTACAAACAAATACATATCTGTAAATGCCATATGAAAGCGTCCGTACTGATCTAGTGCCTAATACGTATGTATATGCATTCACGAGCAACCATTAGCAACCACTCGCAACCATCAACCATAACATGTTTCAAGTACATGTTTACATCCAAAAGAGTTTCTACCTAAGGATCGAAGATACGACCTAGAGGATAAACTTTGGAAAGAGAGAAACAATTATGCGTAAATCTCCTACAAAAAAAAAAGAAATCAAAGATGCACCCTTAAGGAAAAGGGTATGATGCTAGTATCTAGCCTTCTTGAACTTTACTTCACTGTATCTTAACTAATTTAACTTCACGTTTGTGAAGTTTCTGACCTCCATTTCCAAAATAAACAGATGTCAATCACGGTACCAAGTGTATGTACTAAAATGATTAGAGGTCTCCCTCTTATCCACCATGCCATAACTATAAGGGTCGAAAGGTCACTACGTACTTTTTAGAGTGCCTGCCACAACTATTCATCTCTCATGCAAACCATCCTAGTTGAACTCGACATTCCTCAAGTACAAGCACCAAAGGCCTAAACCAATATCAGACAAGCACCCAAGGAATATCTCCTCTGAATTTAGACGATCTACGTGAGATGATATAAGAAAACTCGATAGCTATTCTCAAATCCCTTCTAACCAAAAATAAACTGGTCGGACCACCAATTGGATTTGAGACTCTAGTGGGATCTTTCTACTATACAAGTACTATGGTGCAGAGACTCAACTATGGAAGTGGTTATGAACAAATGCGAAGCGTTATAACCAAAGAAAAGAGTACAAAAAGCAAAACTAGACTCTTCCAACAGAACTTTACTACCTTACTCCTAGGTACTCTTGGTGGCGAAAGTAGGTACTTGCCCTTCTGAAAAGCTTGTCCTTTGCCCTTAATTACATGCCCTATTACACCATAGTAAAGATACTTCCTCTTGTCTTAGGTTTTATAATTCCTTCCTCCTTTGTGAGCTAAATCTACATCCATTAATTCCTCATCCTCTTCCGTGTGTAGTCATGTTGACAAATCTCTCGAAAGCTGCTTCTATCGTACAGAAAACCCTATAAGCTTGAAAGAAAACTGGCCGTAGGTGAAACGACTACGGCTATGGATGGAAGCCAGGCACGACTTCGCCCATCGATGAGGTTACCTCCTAGAAAGCCAAGAGCCCCAGAGACTCAAGAAAGAAGGAGACAAGAATTCAAATAGAGAAAGAGAAGATAGTGCGTATGGCTTTGGGGAATATGCCTTTTTAACAAATCTTTTCTCTTGAAAATGCTTCTTTCAAAACAGTTTTTGAAAATAATTTTTCAAATCCTTTATCTGGTCTGGTAACCTTCAGCTCTGATACCACGTGTAACACCCCACATTCGTTAGTGTCACTCACAAAGGGAATGCACTAAGTTCAGTGGAGCATTTAGGGTAAAAGACACAGATAAATTACAAGACAGACAGAAATTAAATAGCGGAAAATAAAACTTTGCTTTATTGATAAAATAGTTTGTACAACGATTTCTTTACAATATCAGAGTATCATCTGTCCTACAAAATAAAGAAGCATAAAACAACATTTATACTCCCCAATGTAGCAAGAGCCAGCCATATCATCTGAAAAGAGAATCCAAGAAAAACTTCGACAAATCTTCAAGCTGGGAAAGAGTGACAGTCCAACTTAACCTGAGCTATACTATTCCCTCCTTTACTACCTGGGGGGGGGGAACGGAAGAAAAGAAGACGAATGATAAACAGAGTCAGACATAAAGCCAGAGTAAGTTCAGTTACTTCTAGCATGTGAACATGGAAAAACAAAACGACATGAATTAACTGAATACAAGATAACACCATGATGATAGGGTCAGCAAGATTAACACAAGATATGCTAAGATAAGATAAGCTGGATATGCTCTAATACTTTCGCCGCTTCGCTATTTCCTTGTTATACTGGTTTCTATATCTCTGCACCACCTAACTAGTGTCCCAACTAGTAATGATAACGTGATCCCAATCCCTGTAGTTTCCATTGCTTTCAAGCATACATTTATTATTTGTTACCTAGATCTAATCTAGGGTTTTCTATCAAGTGCTTTCTAGATTCAACTAGAGTTTATGCTATCTGCTGAACGCATCTTGGATTCAGGGTTTATGCCACCTAGTCCAACTAGGGATTATGCTACCTGTCGAATGATGCCCCCAAGTCTAGGACACAATACCTATAGTGGTATACGTTCCTAGACTTCCCCATGCATGTATCGCGAATTGTTATCGCTTGTCTATATGCACATGTCCTGTAATGTGCGGCACGAGTCCTGTGGCAGGGCAAATCAAGAAACACCGAACTCGGTCGGGAGCTTTCAGATATCTGCCGATGCAGATGCTAAGGTCTGTTTTTATTCCAGTGGCTATGGTTCCACTTGACCCCTCCCTCAACTAATGAAAGGCACACCTTGAAAAATGAGAACTATACGCAGGCCCCCTATGCCCCACTAACCTATGGCCATCCTCACCCATAACTAGATAGCAAGTATATGGTCTTTTGGAGTTCTCCGCCTTTTCGCTTCACGTATCTCGATTGACTAAAGATGGATGGTATACGACGAGTTGCTATCACAGGGCTACCGGTTTCTCGCTGAATCACGCTGGTCCATCCTAGTCTTTAGGTTGCCATATTTTGCAACCAAGGCATACCCTTTGTTCTTCTACCACAGACCTTAACCTCTGTGAGCCCAGGAGGATCATCTGCAGCCTCACAGAGGGATACCAAGAGTACCCTCTCGTCCCCTCGAAGCCTCGGGCTTCGTAATCCAATTCGTTGGAGCCTTCGTTCTAAATCAGACGGACGTTCGCTCCTTCCCGTGTTATACTAAGAATTACTACTTAGTTTTGCTAACTAAGGTTTACCACTTAGTTTCCAGAATCGTTGTTTTCTTAACTAAGGTTTACTACTTAGCTCCTTTTAACTAAGGTTTATTACTTAGTTCTCTTTCTCGTCAATTTGGATTGGTTAAGCGTCATTAGTAAATTCAAGCTAACTAAACCCTCTTCATTTATCCTGTTAAACTGGTTAAGTGTTATCAGTAATTCATGTTGACTTAACGCTGCCACAGACTAAGTTATATTGGTTAAGTATTTCTTATTACTTAACCCTACCCATTCATCCTGTATCGGTTAAGTGTTCCTTTTCAACTTAACCTTGCCCATCTGTTTTTAACTAACATTTTATTTATGGTTAAGTATTGTCCCTTCATGTTTTAGACTTAACCCTATTCCTTTATCACAATCTGATGGTTCAGTGTTCAAGTTTACTTAACCCTACGGTCTAGTCCAACTAACATATCAATTTGGCTAAGTGTATTAAATTTTTACTTAGCCCCAACCTCTAGTCTAGTTAACATGTTAATTTGGGATAAGTGTTTTCTTAGTTACTTAACCCCTTCAAATCTTGTCTTGTTACGATGTTAAGTTTGGTTAAGTGTTCCTATGGACTTAACCCTCCCATTCTAGCTTAACTGTGTTAAGTGTCTGTATGAACCTAACCCCACCCATCGGTTTGGTTATCATGTTGAATTGGTTAAGTGTCTTAGTTAACTTAACCCTACCATTCTTGTTCTAGCTTTAACTGAATAAATTAAAGCCGCGACCACTCACATTAGACAGATATTGTTGCGATTAATGGATGTGTCGGTTGGTTCCGGGCAGGTTTACATCGCAACTCAGTCTAACCTCGGGTTAGGCATATTCGTGTTCTCTAAGTTCAAAGGGTTTCGATTAATTTTCAAACCAGGTTTTGAAAGTAACCATCCCGTCCATCGGATCAGTTAGGGATAGCCAGGGAGGGCAAGAAACTTGTATTTTCCAAACCCAAGCCTAGACACTATCCTCTCTGTCACCATAGAACTTTCTGGTGTGTTATTAAAAGAGATGTCAATAATAAACCTTTAATTTGTCTAAATTTACATTTTCTCATTTAGGACAAATTCTATAAGTAAATCATTCCTAATTTACTTATTTCATAATTACTCTTTTAATGTAAATTGTCAACATTTATTATTATGGCCGATTTTCCCCTTTATATCATATTTATGCTTTTTGGTATGTAAACTATACCAAATTAAGTATCACTAACCATGATTTTGCTAAACATGACAATTACTCACAATTATGGCCAATTTCAAATTTATGCCAATATACTTATTATGCCAAATTAGCTAATCCAATTCTGATTTAACATTATAATTACAGTTCATGTCAAACTAGACTTATTATTCTAGTTCACAATTCATGTAAATGCTAGATTTACAAGTCAATACTAGATTAAAATTACACATCCTATAATTCATGTCAAATTTATCCAATTTGCATTTTTATAAACATGCCATAATATATGTTCCCAATTTATGCCAATTTCCAAGTTTATAACTACGTTTTAGGAAATTTCATATTTTGCCCAAATCGTATTCCCATCGTTCTTATAATCGTGATTCAATCTAGATTATAGATAAATCTAGATTCGTAGAAAATAAGGAATGAACCAAAGATGCTATGAAAAAGATAGACATAATAACTGGCATAAAATGATAATTTACTAATTACAGACCTAACGAATTACACTGAAATAAATTGATCTAAAACATCGAAGGCCTATAAATCTGAAAATGACATAAAAAGGGTTGAATAACGATGTAGGTTCAAGAACATGGGTAGACCTAACTTAATAGATAAATTCCCAAGATCAAAAACCAAAGAAAATCAAGAATAGACAGAATAGATAATCAGGTTTAGACCCAATTTCACAGTCACAAAACTTAAGCAACACTTTCCTAGTCATGAATCATAGGTGTTTAGTCACAGTTGTCCTTGTTATGTCATAGGCAATAGTTTATGTTTCCTAATCAAAGGCATAGGCTTGTGTTCATAGTCAAAGGAAATAATTCTCATAGTCATGAGTCACAGTCATAGGCAATGTTCATAGTCATAGGCAATGTTCATAGTCAAAGAGGCATATGGTTTTAAGGTCCATAGTTTCATAGTCTTATTGGTCATCGAATCATAACAGTTCTTAATTAGGTCCAAGGATATAAGCACTGATTCGAACAGAAAGATTTGGCATATTCTTTTATTCCTTTAATTTCATGTCACGAATAGAGAAAACGTTCAAATCAAAAAAGTAACCGACTTACAGAGATTATATTAGATTCGTAGAAAAACAGTCGTTGAAGTCGTTTGAATCTTCACTTGAAAGTCTTGAGCAGCATTTCCCCGTCTTGATTTATTTTATATATTATTTTATTTATCATTTAATTTATAGGAGGAGAAGAATCCATGTCCACCAAGAATCTTTGCAGCATAAGGTTAGAGAAGAATTGTGAATAGTGAAGGAGACCAGGGGCTGTTTATATAGGATTAGAGGACGATTCTAGACAGAAAACGAGACCAGGTACATCGGAGTGCACCCAGGCCCAAAAGTGGGTTCCTGCACCCAGGTCGACACCCATGTCGACTGGGCAGTCGACCTGGTCAGGGGGTCGAATACCCAGTCGACTCCCCAGTCGACCTGGGTCCTAGGCGGGAATTTTCCCACCCAGCCCGCTTCTGGGTTTGAATTCGAATCTTGAATTCGAATTTCGAGCTATTTTCGATTCTGAAAATTCCTGAAACTTCGGAGGGTCATATCTCCCTCATACGTCCTCCGATTCTTGCAAACTCGGACTCGTTTCCAAGCAGAATTTCGAGACGAACGCAATGGCGCAACCCGTTTCCCTTGATTTTGATTTTAAGATTTAATTTTGCCTTGATTTGTGAATCTTAGTGTTACAGAATTATGGGGTGTTACACAAGCATTCTTCTAGATTCTAAATTATTTGTGAAAGATTTATATGATAAGATCTGTTTTCAAGTATACAAAAGTGTTTTGATCTTATAAGGTAAAAACCCATTCCGTACTTACGGCGTGGTCTTATGAGATATTTTTATTTGGTTTAAACTGTTTACTCATACCAGTCCTTTGACTGACCCGGAGTTTATTTTTCTGTGTTTTCCCTTGAACTCTTGGGTATTCATAACGCTTGTTATGAATAGACAAGTGAATCAGGATTTGATGAAACCTGTGAAGCTGGAATGAAGAGTCTGATGTGTGCTGGTCCATCTACCTACTGTATAATTAAGTCTATCGGTTGATCATCTATGATATGTATAAAAAAAATGATGTACTATGAATGGGTCGTATCACCAGAATCTATTTGCTCTGATGTAATATATTCCGCTGTGAAATATTATAAAGTATTATATTTTTTTGTGAAAATTCCGCTGTGAGATTCTGGTGTTTCTGTTGTTTATCTTCTATCTGTTCTTATTTCTTATTAACTACACAATTTCCGATGTGTTCGAAAGTTGGGTCGTTACTGTTGGTATCAGAGCTTAGGTTTCTAATTACCTAGGCTTTGGGTGAGTGTGAGAGAGTGTATTTTTATATAAAATTTGAAATAAATCAACTTGGATGATATACCTAAGTTAGTTATATTCGATCAAGTCTGGATTGACAACCTGTTATATTCAGGTGATTAAGATGAGTAACCAAGGACGAAGGGGTCAAACTAGAGGGTCATCCATTACTACTGGTCATAATACTGGATCCCAGGATCAAATTGAAACTATGGAGGAAGGTGTACCAGTCCAGCAGAATAAAAGGAGTTAATTAACTCAGGTCAGCCTCTAGACAAATTGGATATGGTTGGATTGGATTGGAATAATATCCACTCATATTGATATCAGGAAATCGAGTTAGAATTTTAAAATTGAGTAAAATTTGGATTTCCTGGAAATAAGGCTGGACTTGAGGGTTTATTGGGTATGGGCTCAGGAAAGTGGATTGGTCGATTTGTGAAATCAAGTCGGATTTGTGAATTCCGAATTAGAGATCATTAAGTATGTGAACAAAGATTTAATACACCATATTTTTCTCTTTTGCAAAACAGTTTTAATACACCATATTTTATAAGTTCTCTACCACTATAAATAAGGCCTTAAACACACATATTTCACACAACACACACTCTTGTATTTGATCAATAAAGGAGGAGTAAAGCCAGAGGTTTCAAGCTGTCATTGGTAAGTAAACGCACGAATTTCCTATACTGTTTTACATTGTTATATGTTATCATGTTAAATCTAGATGCTGATGTTAGTTAAGGGTGAAATCGTTGCAAATGTTTGATACGGTTTTTATACTAGAGTCAGATCTTGGAAAAACAAAAACCTGCATTTGATAAATCTCATCAAACTTAAGTTCTGGAAACACAAAGAGATAGTGAACAAAGGATTAAGACAGTATATATATTATAGTGAGTAAATCTCGCTCTTTTAACCTTCTGTTTTGAATCATACCTGACTGTTATACTATGAGATGTTATGTGTTTACCTATATTGATCTTGCTGTACAAAATTATAAGGTAGTTAACTAGGTAAAGGAAATTGAGAAACTCTGCTATCCTAAAAAAACATACCAGTATGTTGTTACCAGTGCAAATATTTCACCTCTGTTATTTCCAGAGAACCATAATACTGATTCTAGATAGTACTAGGATTTAAGTTGATCAAAATTTGTGTTAGTAACCAGCTGTACTGTGTTTTAAAGCCATATACCATTTTTATAATATTGTATATTGAGACATATTAATATATATACAGTAAAAGTCTAAAATCATGAAAACTCGAACCTCATAAATAAGTAATTCAAACATACGAATGGATTCGTATGGTTAAATCATGAATTTAGATAGTAAACCCACAATTTTTAGTGTTGTGGTAAGGTAGAAATTCCAAGTTCATCTGAAAATGGGAAGGAAAGATTCTTCGGCGATCTAGGTGGTTGGAGACGATGTCGTTTGACCTAGAGAAGAGTAAATAGGTGTGGTTCATGGGAAAAATACAAACTAAATTTTCTATTGAAGGATTCAAGTGAACGAAGAAAATTTTAGGGTTTTGGTCTGTTGTGGGTACATGGATTTTGGATCGATCGTGTGGGGTCTCAGGTGGATCGAGTTGAACGGGAACCGATGGGAAGAAGCGTATGGTTGAGGAGCTCACATCGGCGGTGGTGGTAGGGCGAACGACGGTCGGGGCGGATCTGACGGGGTTGTTTCTTAAATGTCAAATTTTTCCTGAATGTGTAGTTAAACAATGAAATTCCACCTAGGTCGTGGAGGCAGTGGTTCAGGTTTGGGAAAGTGACCAGGAGATGATGAGCGACCGGTGGAGATGGTAGTCGGAGGTGGACGTGGTCTCTGGAAGGTGTGCACGTGCACAGCCGTGCACAGGCAAGAAGAAAGAAGGAGGAGGAAGAACAAGGGATGGTGTCGGGTTTTTCAATTGATCCGTCGTGATTTTGGGATGTGGTACTTGGAAAAGTACCAGGCTGCTTGACCAAGGTGTGCGCATGAGTTTTGGGTGATCGGGCAAAGGAATTTACATGGGTTTTATAATATGGTACTTTGGCAAAGTAGCAAAGTAATCGGGCAAGTTAAAAACATGGGGTTTGGGTGTTTTGGCAAGGGGGCGCACTTGTGTTTCAATGTGGTACTTTGCTGGTTGGGCTTTAAAATGAGGTTTTTAAATAAAATTTTAATTAAAACTTGGTTTTCAAAATTAAACAAGGGCTTAATCAAAGGGAAAAAATAAGTATTTAAATAAAAATAATATTTTAATTTAACTTGCAAGTGAAATAGAAAAGAGAGTGAATCAGGATTTTTATTTTCAGTTTCGTCAAAAACTGTAAACAAAGCTCAGAAGCAAAATTTAAATTAAATTATAAATTTAATTTAAAAGATAAGAATTATAAATGATTTTCTAATGTAGATTTCACACTACAAAGTCAAACAAGAAGGAAAGTCGATCGAGTGTGAAAGATCAGACGTTGTTTGACCGAAGATGAGAAGGCAGCACAGAAGCTGAAATTTTATGTTATTATAAATTTAGTTAAATTTGAATTTGAATTTATTTTTCAAATGAAATATTTAAATTCAAAACGAGGTAGAAAACCGTGCATGACACATTCGCTAGAATTTGTCCCTCTGATCTGATAACTAGGATATCTGACATAAGAAGCTGATCATGGATAGTTATGTACTGTGTATGAACTGTAAATGATATTTTAATCATGGTTGGATAAATCAAAAAAGGATAGAGAAATTTTATTGATATATATAATAAAAGAAGCAAAGAAGTAAATCAAGTAGGAAAGAAGTAAATCCAGTCGAAGAGAAGAATAAGTAAATCAAGTAAAAGGGGTCCAAAGGGGAAATTTGACGGAAACGATACAAAGTGTGAAAGTTGATTATAAATCACAGTTTAAGTCATTTCAAATGATCATATTTAAAAATCATGATGAGTAATATTTTTCTAAAGAAAAATAAAATAAGAATTCATTTTTCAAGATGATGAACAAAACGGAAAGAAAAACCCATGCGACGCACACGATAAATTTGGCCGTTTTGAAAAGATAGTTAATATACCAGATATTGACAAGATAGTCATGTACTGTTTGGTTTGACTATAACTGTATATGCATATTAGATTATAATCTTTTTAGATTTATAATTTCGAAAGAAAAATGTTCGGTAATCATTTCAAAAAGGTCGAAATAAAATATTTCACTTTGATTTGATTATACGCCGTGCGTCAGAGATTGTTAAATTGAAGACGGCGAGATACAAGGACTATTTTTGAATAGTGCCTTCGGTTTGTCCAATCCCAGGACAACTTGTATGGATGAATGTCTGACAGAATATACCTAATAGATCGCTTAAGTTGGTTTCTTCAAAACTTAGTTTGGTGGCAGAGGAATTCGTTTCTCTTAGCTTTATACCCGTGGTTTTGGTGAGATCAATTTGTGATTCGACGGGTTTGACGATGTGGCATTCAAAGTAAATGAAGTTGTGATCTGTCAAAAAATACGTTATGACCTCAAGCCTCACACCCAGGAAATGACAAAAATCGGGCAGGCAGCATGGCTATATGGGTTGCTCCCATTAGGGTGTATTGTCACCATCTAGAGAATATTCGTATTTGTTACTTCTTTCATTTCTGTATCTCCCGGGGAACTACGGTGGTCGCGACAAAAAGCCGTAAGGTGATAATATATTCGATACACTCAAGAAAAATGAGTGGTCGGTCATGTGAGGGCTGGGTTGCAAACCCAGTGTATTCGTCTCTAGAGGTACACAGTCGGTAGGTGGTCCCATACCTTGTCATAGTTGGAAATCCAATTTCCATAAGCGCCAAGCGATTTGTATTTGTATACTATATAGGAGAATGTGAGATGCAAGCATTCTTCTAGATTCTGAATTATTTGTGAAAGATTTATATGATAAGATCTGTTTTCAAGTATACAAAAGTGTTTTGATCTCATAAGGTAAAAACCTGTTCTGTACTTACGGCGTGGTCTTATGAGATATTTTTATTTGGTTTAAACAATTTACTCATACCGGTCCCCTGACTGACCCAGAGTTTATTTTTCTGTGTTTTCCCTTAAACTCTTGGGTATTCATAACGCTTGTTATGAATAGACAAGTGAATCAGGATTTGATGTAACCTGTGAAGCTGGAATGAAGAGTCTGTTGTGTGCTGGTCCATCTACCTACTGTATAATTAAGTCTGTCGGTTGATAATCTATGATATGTACAAAAAAAAATGATGTACTATGAATGGGTCATATCACCAGATTCTGTATGCTCTGATGTAATATATTCCGCTGTGAAATGTTATAAAGTATTATCTTTTTTTGTGAAAATTCCGCTGTGAGATTCTAGTGCTTCTGTGGTTTATCTTCTATCTATTCTTATTTCTTATTAACTACACAACTTCCGATGTGTTCGAAAGTTTGGTCGTTACGGTTGGTATCAAAGCTTAGGTTTCTTATTACCTAGGATTTGGGTGAGTGTGAGAGAGCGTATTTTTATATAAAATTTAAAATAAATCAACTTGGATGATATACCTAAGTTAGTTATATTCGATCAAGTCTGGATTGACGACCTGTTATATTCAGGTGATTAAGATGAGTAACCAAGGACGAAGGGGTCGAACTAGACGGTCATCCATTACTACTAGTCATAATACTGGATCCCAGGATCAAATTGAAACTATGGAGGAAGTTGTACCAGTCCAGCAGAATAAAAGGAGTTAATTAACCAAGGTCAGCCTCTAGATAAATTGGATATGGTTGGATTGGATTGGAATAATATCCACTCATATTGATATCAGGAAATCGAGTTAGAATTTTAAAATTGAGTAAAATTTGGATTTCCTGGAAATAAGGCTGGACTTGAGGGTTTATTGGGTATGGACTCAGGAAAGTGGATTGGTCGATTTGTGAAATCAAGTCGGATTTGTGAATTCCGAAATAGAGATCATTAAGTATGTGAACAAAGATTTTGGGAAATACTTAACGAAGCTAAGTAACTTGGTTGATGAATTAAGAAGGGATTTTGGACGGATATATTTTTGGTTTTGATTAAGATATTTCTGATGTGTGTTTTATTTGTTGATGTGTGTTTATATATAAGTCGATAACTCTAAACTACTACTTACAAATTTCGGGGACGAAATTTTTATAAGGGGGGTAGAATGTAATGACCCATTATTTTTACGGATCACTGACACAGATTGATTGATAATGAATACGTATTTTCAAATACGATTTAAAAATTGAATTTATTTATTACAGAATTTGTTAACATATGTATAATAGCATTTATATGTGCAGCATTTATCAGAACCTATTTTTGATACATTTAGATATAATAGCATGATTTAATAGCATTTGTCTGATTTTATTTTTCACAGGTATATATGATAGCAAATTTTTAAGAGTGTTGTTTAGAAATCATTTTTATGTATGAAAAATAACACTTATTTTAAAATTCCATTTTTCTTTGAAAAACACTTGTTTATATTTTTTTTTTCAAAAGATTTAAAATCCTTAGATTGGCAAACACCTTGCTTTTAAAAAAAAGAAAAAACATGGTTAAACACTTTGCCTAAACCATGATTTAAACACCTCCTTGCTCTCAAATCAAATGAAAAGAAATATATAAATTTTTGTATGCATTTAAATTTGAAGACATGTATAGTCTTATCTCTTTCAAGTTCAAGATCTCCTAGATGTGATTGCATTTAAAATCTCATGAAAATCACTTGCATTTATATGCATTAAAACTAGGATATGAATTGTCAAAATCATTCTTCACTTCATGATCTCATTCATGGATCACATACACCATGGATTTGATAGCAAGGAAAGGTCTTAAGGAAGATTTGGCACATGATCAAATCATTTTAGAATGAGATATTTTCAGTTTTCATTCCTTTTCATTTTAATTTCAAAAAAATAGTCACTTCTTTTATATTTTCAAAAACTTGGTTGTGTTGTCAAAACCATGTGCTAAAAATCTTGCCAAAATCTTGCCTACGCACCTAGAGTATTGCCTACACTTGATGTGTACAAACACTTAGTTTTTTCAAGAGATTTTACATGTCAAAAATCATCACATGACATGGATTTCTATGGTACAACATTTTCAGATTTTGCTCACTCTTGCAAGGCAAGTAGGTGTTTTAAATATGTTTGGTTAAATCAAACTTTTATGAGGGGATATAGGTTGAAAACCCAAGACCCAAAACTGATTTGAAATGATACAAAATGATGTTGAATTTGTTTGAAAAACCAAGAAAGATTGTGAGGGATTATAGGATGGTACATGAGCCTTTAGGGTTGATGTTTCATAAGAGCCAATAGAGGGAAAGGGAAGGTCATAGGCAAGGGTTTTAGGAGGAGGTAGGGGCTGACATAAGCCATGTGAGTTCAGATTTGTGTTTTGATATAGTAAGAGAAAAAATATATTTTTTGAGTTGTCACTTTTCAAAATTCTGAAAACATATTTTTGTCTTTTGCAAAACAGTTTTAATACACCATATTTTATAAGTTCTCTACCACTATAAATAAGGCCTTAAACACACATATTTCACACAACACACACTCTTGTATTTGATCAATATAAGAGGAGTAAAGCCAGAGGATTCAAGCTATCATAGGTGGGTAAACACACTAATTTCCTGTACTGTTTTACATTGTTATATGTTATCATGTTAAATCTGGATGATGATGTTAGTTAAGGGTGAAATCGTTGCAAATGTTTGATATGGTTTTAATACTAGAGTCAGATCTGGGAAAAACAAAAACCAGCATTTGATAAATCTCATCAAACTTAAGTTCTGGAAACACAAAGGGATAGTGAACAAAGGATTAAGACAGTATATATATTGTAGTGAGTAAATCTCGCTCTTTTAACCTTCTGTTTTGAATCATACCTGACTATTATACTATGAGATGTTATGTTTTTACCTATATTGATCTTGCTGTACAAAATTATAAGGCAGTTAACTAGGTATAGGAAATTGAGAAACTCTGCTATCCTAAAAAACATACCAGTATGTTGTTACCAGTGCAAATATTTCACCTCTGTTATTTACAGAGAACCATAGTACTGATTCTGGATAGTACTAGGATTTAAGTTGATCAAAATTTGTGTTAGTAACCAGCTGTACTGTGTTTTAAAGCCATATACCATTTTTATAATATTGTATATTGAAACATATTAATATATATACAGTAAAAGTCTAAAATCATGAAAACTCAAACCTCATAAATAAGTAATTCAAACATATGAATGGATTCGTATGGTTAAATCGTGAATTTAGATAGTAAACCCACAATTTTTAGTGTTGTGGTAAGGTAGAAATTCCAAGTTCATCTGAAAATGGAAAGGGAAGATTCTCCGGCGATCTAGGTGGTTGGAGAAGATGCCGTTTGACCTAGAGAAGAGTAAATAGGTGTGGTTCATGGGAAAAATACGAACTAAATTTTCTATTGAAGGATTCAAGTGAACGAAGCAAATTTTAGGGTTTTGGTCTGTTGTGGGTACACGGATTTTGGATCGATCGTGTGGGGTCTCAGGTGGATCGAGTTAAACGGGAACCGGTGGGAAGAAGCGTATGGTTGAGGAGCTCACATCGGCGGTGGTGGTAGGGCAAACGATGGTCGGGGCGGATCTGACGGGGTAGTTTCTTAAATGGCAAATTTTTCCTGAACGTGTAGTTAAACAGTGAAATTCCACCTAGGCCGTGGAGGCGCTGGTTCAGGTTTGGGGAAGTGACCAGGACATGATGAGCGAATGGTGGAGATGGTCGTCGGAGTTGGACGTGGTCTCTGGCAGGTGTGCATGTGCACAGCCATGCACAGGCAAGAAGAAAGACGGAGGAGGAAGAACAGGAGATGGTGTCGGGTTTTTCAATTGATCTGTCGTGATTTTTGGATGTGGTACTTGGCAAAGTACCAGGCTGCTTGACCAAGGTGTGCGCATGAGTTTTGGGTGATCGGGCAAAGGAATTTACATGGGTTTTGTAATATGGTACTTTGGAAAAGTAGCAAAGTAATCGGGCAAGTTAAAAACATGGGGTTTGGGTGTTTTGGCAAGGGGGCGCACTTGTGTTTCAATGTGGTACTTTGCTGGTTGGGATTTAAAATGAGGATTTTAAATAAAATTTTAATTGAAAACTTGGTTTTCAAAATTAAACAAGGGCTTAATCAAAGGGGAAAAATAAGTATTTAAATAAAAATATTTATTTAACTTACAAGTGAAATAGAAAAGAGAGTGAATCAGGATTTTTATTTTCAGTTTCGTCAAAAACTGTAAATAAAGATCAGAAGCAAAATTTAAATTAAATTATAAATTTAATTTAAAAGATAAGAATTAGAAATGAATTTCTAATGTAGATTTCACACTGCAAAGTCAAACAAGAAGGAAATTCGATCGAGTGTGAAAGATCAGACGTTGTTTGACCGAAGATGAGAAGACAGCACCGAAGCTGAAATTTTATGTTATTATAAATTTTGTTAAATTTGAATTTGAATTTATTTTTCAAATGAAATATTTAAATTCAAAATGAGGTAGAAAAACGTGCGTGACTCATTCGCTAGAATTTGTCGGTTCGATCTGATATCTAGGATATCTGACATAAGAAGCTGATCATGGACAGTTCTGTACTGTGTAAGAACTGTAAATGATATTTTAATCATGGTTGGATAAATAAAAAAAGGAGAGAGAAATTTTATTGATATATATAATAAAAGAAGCAAAGAATTAAATTAAGTAGGAAAGAAGTAAATCCAGTCGAAGAGAAGAATAAGTAAATCAAGTAAAAGGGGTCTAAAGGGGAAATTTGACGGAAACGATACAAAGTGTGAAAGTTGATTATAAATCACAGTTTAAGTCATTTCAAATGATCAGATTTAGAAATCATGATGATTAATATTTTTCTAAAGAAAAATAAAATAAGAATTCATTTTTCAAGATGATGAAAAAAACGGAAAGAAAAATCCGTGCGACGCATACGATAAGTTTGGCCGTTTTGAAAAGATAGTTAATATACCAGATATTGACAAGATAATCATGTACTGTTTGGTTTGACTATAACTGTATATGCAGATTAGATTATAATCTTGTTAGATTTATAATTTTGAAAGAAAAATGTTCGTTAATCATTTCAGAAAGGCCGAAATAAAATATTTCACTTTGACTTGATTATACGCCGCGCGTCAGAGATTGTTAAATTGAAGACAGCGAGTTACAAGGACTATTTTTCAATAGTGCCTTCGGTTTGTCCAATCCCAGGACAACTTGTATGGACGAATGTCTGACAGAGTATACCTAACGAATCGCGTAAGTTGGTCTCTTCAAAACTTAGTTTGGTGGCGGAGGAATTCGTTTCTCTTAGCTTTATACCCGTGGTTTTGGTGAGATCAATTTGTGATTCGACGGGTTTGACGATGTGGCATTCAAAGTAAATGATGCTGTGATCTGTCAAAAGATACGTTATGACCTCAAGCCTCACACCCAGGAAATGACAAAAATCGGGCAGGCAGCATGGCTATGTGGGTCGCTCCCATTAGGGTGTATTGTCACCATCTAGAGAATATTCGTATTTGTTACTTCTTTCATTTCTGTATCTCCCGGGGAACTACGGTGGTTGCGACAAAAAGCCATAAGGTGACAATATATTCGATACACTCAAGAAAAATGAGTGGTCGGTCATGTGAGGGCTGGGTTGCAAGATGTTCATGTTGAACCCAGTGTATTCGTCTCTAGAGGTACATAGTCGGCAGGTGGTCCCATACCTTGTTATAGTTGGAAATCCAATTTCCATAAGCGCCAAACCATTTGTATTTGTATACTATATAGGAGAATGTGAGATGCAATCATTCTTCTAGATTCTAAATTATTTGTGAAAGATTTATATGATAATATATGTTTTCAAGTATACAAAAGTGTTTTGATCTCATAAGGTAAAAACCCGTTCCGTACTTACGGCGTGGTTTTATGAGATATTTTTATTTGTTTTAAACTGTTTACTCATACCAGTCCCCTGACTGACCCGGAGTTTATTTTTCTGTGTTTTCCCTTAAACTCTTGGGTATTCATAACACTTGTTATGAATAGACAAGTGAATCAGGATTTGATGAAACTGTGAAGCTGGAATGAAGAGTCTGTTGTGTGCTGGTCCATCTACCTACTGTATAATTAAGTCTGTCAGTTGATCATCTATGATATGTATAATAAAAAATGATGTACTATGAATGGGTCGTATCAATAGATTCTGTATGCTCTGATGTAATATATTCCGCTGTGAAATGTTATAAAGTATTATCTTTTTTTGTGAAAATTCCACTGTGAGATTCTGGTGTTTCTGTGGTTTATCTTCTATCTATTCTTATTTCTTATTAACTACACAACTTCCGATGTGTTCGAAAGTTGGGTCGTTACAGCTAGAATGGTTGCTTCCACGATTGTGTATCACATCGAAAATTTAACTGAAAATTGAATAAAAGAATTACAATGAATGATAACGAGAATTTTTCCAGAAATCTTTCAATTTAATTATGAAACTTCCATTTTTTCCTCATATCAATTTTCTAGAAAATTTAATATATAAGCTTTTGAAATCGTAGCTTATATGAAGAAGTAACGACTTTTGTAAATTCACAGTCAAAAATAATTAACTAAATCAATTTTAAAGTACATGTTAATAGTTAAAGAAACAACTGGTCTACGGTTAGATAGAGACTGGTCGTCCCTAGTGGTTTGGTAACTCCTATCTAAAGTAGCCATCTGATCGTGTTAAAATGATGAGGGTTTTGAATGGATAACAACCCAGACTTTATAACAATAAATCTCATGGGCTGAGATTGATTTTTATACTTATAAATACAAAACCAGTCTTAACCCTAATACATAAATTATAACTTATACATCCATATTCTGTCCTTTTTTTAGCAAAACCAGTGAGGTTAACTAGACCCCTACGAGTTTATTGATCATGAAAGATGAAAAAAAAAGAATAGCCTAGACCATAACACGAGTTTGGCTAGGCAAACCAAAATAAAACAAAAACATATGAAATTCTGCTAAAATTTTCGTCACCTACAAAACATAATTTCTCAAATAAAGAATTGAAAACAAATTGGAAGAGAAATCAAGAAATGCTATGAATGGAGTATGAAACATAATTTGATTGAACTGAGAATTTAATATATATGAATATGATTCATTTCTTTTAATCTAGATCCGACTAATGAAAAACTATAAATTAACAAATTGATAAATTTGAGTATGCTTTTTTGTCAAATTTAATAAGAACTAATTAAGCCATAAATGCTAAATAAGGTTTAAATGGGCTGATTGGAAATCAAGATATTGTGTTTGAAGTTAACTCTGAAGTTTCGATTGTTACAATTCATAAATTCGCAAGTTTCATTAGCTGTAATTAAAGTTACTGTATGACAAATTATAATTCAAGTTTATTGTATTGAGGTTAAAGAATGATAAAGATTAATGAATAAAGTGGACAAAAACTGCTAATTAAAAAAGTAAACCATGACGATAATTGATCGCTCATTAGAGTCGCTCGACAGTAAGCAATCAATCGCTCTAGGTAAGAAGTTGACTAGTTACCAAAATCAGAGCATGATGAAGACCTCGGCCTAAGGTCCAAGTTACAAAATAGAATAACAGTGTATATATTACATATAATTGGATGTCAATACAAGTATTGAAGCTAATTCCATGCGTTAGCGATATTAGGACGTTGTGGGACTAGATATATGCTACTTATCTAACATGGTTCGATATTAGGACGTTGTCGGACTAGATATATGCGTCAGCGATATTAGGACGTGTGTTAAAGACTATACCCCTAAGATGAATAAGTACAAGTGATTCACGGACACTACTGCAACATCTTATGGAAGGCTATCAATGGGTACCCCAAAAAACCCGAAATTCGTCCGCATCCGTATTCGGAAAGCGAATATATATCTGATATCCAAAAAAGGGATGCGGATGCGATACATCGATATCCGCATCCGAAAATCATCCATTCGAATTTTTAACATTATACTCAAAATTATATGTATTTTAGTACAATGAATGAGATTTATTTATTGCTTTATTAAGTTAAAGGTTTATATTATATGCACAAAATGAATATTAGCTACTCAAATCTATTTAATTTCATTATATATGTTTATTTTTAATACTTTTGTGATCAATGGAATTGAAAAACATTTATGTTAAACTAAAAGATTTCGTTTATATTTCTTGATTTATCGATCGTTTGCGGATAGGATAATTACCCAATATCCGTCCGTATCCATGGATATGGATATCTGATATCGGATATGGATATGAATAGAGCACTATTTATACTCAAAAGTATCTGTTGACAACCCTAATCCTCTGTCACATCGAGTATTCATAAATCAATTAGATGTGATCACCATGTAACACATTCGTTAGAATTTTGTCTGATCAACCCCTTTCCATTATAGTGGAAATTAGGTGCACGTCCTTATTTTCAGAATTAATTCACTACGCATTCTTGTGTAAGTTTGTATGTAAAGCAGTCCTTATTTCCTATAGCAACTTGTTTTTCTAACTTTTTGCGCTGCTATATAAAAAATTCAAAAATTGTAAATATACACGGAAGAATTCTCCAAAAAAGAGTTGCAGAAATATCAGCAATTTTTGTGAATAATTGCAGACATTTCTGCAATTATTCACACAGTATATGCATATGTTGAAAGATAGATGAATGATTGCAGCAATGTCTACAATTATTATTAATAATTGCAGATATATCAGTAACTATTTTAGAGTGCAGTGTAAAATAATGTAAGTACATGAAAAAGTTACAGAAATGTTTGCAATTATTGCAAATAGTTGCATCATTTAAAGTAATTTATTGGAGATGATTTTTTTTCATTTGTATGTGTTTTTTATTATTCCTCTGCTGATTTTTCTGCAATACATGAATGTTTGAATAAGTATAGGATTTGAGTTTGAATTTTCCACGCAAATCAGCATAAGTTGCATAAAATTCTGCAATTTTTTTTAATATAATTGTCGTGATGTCAGCAGTTTTTCGAAAAATTACTGAAATTTGTTGGAACGTGCATATTTTTGTTTTTTTGTTTTTGAATCATTTTTTTTTATAGTTTTCTTCCATGAATATGATGATGATTATGTGTTGAATAAATTTTGGAAGTTTGGTAAATTTTTATGTTTTTTTTGTTGTCTTTTTTATGATTTTCGAAAAATAGGGACCTGATTTATAAAGTTTTTAGACAGTGGGTTTTTTTGTATTATGAAACCTAAACTGCACCTGAATTGTCCCTTCTTTATATTTCCCCACCATAAGAGGATAGGGCAGCAGGTGGTATGCTAGGACATTAGTGTGCAGAGATGCGAGTTAGAAGTTATACCAGTTTTTTATTTTTATTCACTATCCACTTAACTACTTATCATATTTCGTACTTGTCAGACTATGCATCGTTTCCTTGTGCACTCTTGATTTTAACCATTTACTATTTTGAGACTGATTTTTATTATTTTTCTGCCTTCAGCTGTGAGATCTAAAATTTAGAATGTCTTAAATCTTATATTTAAATGCATCCTTAGTATCAGAATTGTTTAAAATCCCTAACAACATGGCATTCATGTGAGTTCGAAAGTCACTTTAGCCTTTAGATCGATGTTCCGGAAGATGTAGATTGTCATAGTTTATATCAGATCCTAGGTTTAAAATTTCTTACAGATTAGGAACATATGAGAGAACGTACTTAAAAAAGTTTTCGTAATGATTTTTGGCTAATTCTATTTAAACTAGCTGATTTGCTGAGTGAACCATAAAATTATGAAAAAATGATAAAACTCAGCGTTTTCTTGAGTTCACCTATGTAATATTTAAAAAAACTCAATTTTACTCTCCTTCGTAGAGACCCTACGAGGTTTTTTATGTAACCTCGTAGAGACCCTACGAGGTTTGGTATGTAAACTCGTAGAGTCCCTACGAGGTATCTTAAGGTACCTCATGTTGGGGATTTTGCGATTTGAGGTTATTTTAGGAAGACGATCATCATATGAATGCCATACTTCAAACTTTAAGGATCTAATTGATAGATTCTTTCAGACAATAGTTCAATCCACCGGGTACAAACGGATTATCGAACTATTGACTTTCAGGATTCAATAAAACTTTGGAACAACGAAATTGGATTCAAAGTTTGTACGGCTTTGATCCGATCAAAAACACTTTGAAAATTATAATTTGATGATGCAAGAATCAAAGAGAAGGAAGAGGAGAAGAAGAAGATCTAATCTGCAACATTTTCTGGAATTTGCAACGCTATGGAGGCATCACAAATCTATAGCGGTCGAAACGCTTTAATGGCGTCACAGATAAGAGAAGAAGAAGAGTGATTTTGGAAGTGTATTGAAACGTTTCTGGGCATCTCAATTTATAGGCAGTAGACGGATGTGTCTCTTCATCAAACGTCATGACTGTTAATTGCAACGGCCACATCCGTTCGAATTTAAATAGATGCGCCCCTTCAGATTTGCAACACTTCAAAGCGTTTCAAAATCAAATGCGCGCGTCTTAATTCAAAAATACAACAGTCCAAGCCCATCGGCATTCCGCGACACAACTGATCACGAGACCCCAAGGCCCATCATTTGACCTTTTAAATATTAATATCCATGTCATGTTCATGCATTGCCTTGTCTATCACTTCTCTTATTTCTTTTGATATGATATATCAAGCTTTTACATATATAGAGGCAAGTCTTTTTCTATTTCATGATGTGGGATAAAGACATATTCTCATTTCTTCTTCCTTCTTACTTCCCTCTTCAAAAAACAAATCCAAAACCCCAAAGTAATTTGAAAATTTACAACAGTCTCCCCAAATTTTCAAAATAAAGAAAATAAATAAAGTGGATGGCTGAATCACTAATGTGACTTCCTACATACCCAAGTGGGATCAAGCCTATGTAGTTCTAAGATAAAGTTTTGCATCATCGTGGAAACAACACATAAATAAAAGGTATCTTTTGGATTTGAACCTTTACTATAAATCATTCAAAGTTCTATCGAGATTCTATGGTGAAAAAATCTTGAACCAAGTATCCCTTAATGATAAAAACGGAACAATCACACATGTTGTATTCCGTAGTTAGAGTGTTTTGTATTGCTCAGCACATTAATGGCCATGTGCTTTAATCCTGATTCATGAGTCTACTTTAGAAAGCAGTCTTACTTTCCTAGGAAATGACCTGATTTCCATACTCATATAGGTAAGTCACTTAAGGTGTTTCTGCGATACACATTTTAAGGTTTCTAGACTTATTAAGGATATTATTCATCCTTTGTTCTTGCAGAATTCAACACTAAATATTATGGGATAATTGATTTAGTGTTCCATAATCATATCTTAACTTGTTGGTACCCATTAAACATTGTCTATCCTTTTCAAAACACAAGTTGAGTTTCTGTTAAGGAAGATCAATCTTCATTCGCAGACCTTAGTCCCATTTCTTTTGACTTTATAGAAACCATAGCCTTTGGAAGACCTTTTGTATGTGGGTCAGCCAAGTTTTTCTTCTTTTCTATGTAGTCAACAATTATAACTCCACTTTTGAGTAATTTTTTAACCATTTGATGTCTTAGACTCGCATGTCTAGACTTCCCATTATATGTCTTATTAGATACATTATATATTGTTGCTTTATTATCACAGTTAATCAAGACCACTGGAGATGGCTTCTTCCACAATGGGATTTCCATTAATAAATTTCTACTCCATTTCGCTTTCTTACATGCATCTGCTAATGCAATTAATTTTGACAACATAGTTGAACAAGATATACAGGTATGCTTCTTGGAAGCCCAAAGCATGGCAGCGCCTCCTAATGTAAATATCCATCCATTCGTAGGCTTGGATTTGGATTTTACATTGTTCCAGGTGGCATCACTATATCCTTCTATTACAACAGGATATCGTATATAATATAAACCATAGTTAATGGTTCCTTTCAAATAAGCTAAAACTCTGAAAATGGCTTTCCAGTGTTCGAAACTTGGGTTACTCGCAAATCGACACAATACACTTATAGCAAGTGCGATGTCGGGTCTATTGTAATGCATAACACACATAAGACTCCCAATAACACTAGAATGCTCAAGTTGAGAAATGGTACATCCAGTGTTCTTTTCTAATTTGATACTTGGATCTAAAGTATTTGGTGTTAGTTTGTTATTATAATAACCATACTTCTTTAGGAACTTCTCAATGTAATGAGATTGGGTTAGTAATAACTCTTTCACTTTCCTAATGATTTTAATTCCTATAATTACATCAGCTTGTCATAGATCTTTCATATCAAATTTAGAAGATAGAATCTTCTAAGTTTCATTCACAAACGATATATTGGAACCAAATATCAGTATGTCATCAACGTATAAACATATTATAACATAACCGTTGTTATCCGATTTGCTGTAAATACATTTATTTGCATCATTAACAATGAATCCAAATGACAGTGCAACTTTATCAAACATCTCATGCCATTGCATGGAAGCTTGCTTCAAGCCATAAAGAGATTTGATTAATTTACAAACTTTCTTTTCTTGGCCTGGGGTTATGAAACCTTTAGGTTGTTCCATACATATCTCTTCTTCTAAATCTCCATTTAGAAAAGCTGTCTTTACATCCATTTGATGTATGACTAAATTATGAATTGATGCAAGTGTTATTGTTCGTCGCTTTCCTATGAACTAGAAAAGCGCGATATTGAAATTAAATTCTGCAAGCGTACAAGTGTGTAGCATACAGGCCGAACACAGGGAGGTAGATTAAAATCAAATTATTTATATAATCTCTTGGGCGAGTTAGACGAAGCCTGGAGATTTTGTTGAAATAAAAACAAATCGAAATTGCGAACTTAGGATTATCATTGAATCTTATCAACGATTAATCACTAAAGAAAGTAAATTGCAAAACAAGAACAACAATGCAGAAAATAAAAGTGCAGAATAAGAAGAACAACAAAAAAATAAAATTAGGATTGTCGTTGAAACTAATCAAACGACTAAT
Organism: Allium sativum; assembly: GCA_030737875.1. Taxonomy (NCBI): domain Eukaryota; kingdom Viridiplantae; phylum Streptophyta; class Magnoliopsida; order Asparagales; family Amaryllidaceae; genus Allium; species Allium sativum. The sequence continues at coordinate 353,041,325 of CM060926.1, forward strand.
CACTAATGAAACAAATGTAAAATACAACTAGTACTCTACCGAATCTAATCGGGTAGATGACACTAGTTGCTAAAAAAAATACTAGAAAATAAAAGAAGAAGAAGAAGAAGAATTTTTATTAGAGTAATGGAATACAGAAATGAGATGGTGGCTACAATGACATTACAAGGGTATTTATAGGATAGATAGCCAAACCCTAACCCTAACCCTAATACAATGATAGATGGGCCTTAGGGAATTCACAAAAGAGTTTACAAAGAGAGTTTCAAATGGGCCTTAGTTAAATCTATTAAATTTTTGGCCTTTCTTCTTTTCCTCTTGGTTCTTTGACAAGCTTCCCTTGAGTTGAGATGTGCATGGCCTTTCTATTGATTACTTTCTTGTCCAATAGCAACTAGATGTGGCATCTTCATATGCAAATCTTCAAAATGCAAATAGATAGCAATTTGATCTCCATTTCTCTACTTTTCTGGTTGCATGCGGGCTGGGTTGGAATATCTGTAAAAGTAACAAAACAATACCCAGGTAATATTTATTTATATACAAAAGACAAGATATAAGAGCATAAAATAAACACATTTCTATGTTAATCAAATACCCCCACACTTATCTTTTACTCGTCCTCGAGTAAAACAAGAAATGAAAAATTAAACTAGATAGGTCACACATTCGTAGGAAACACGATTGCATTGAGCGTATGCAACAAGCCGTTAAACCTCTAGGTGTCCCTAGTAGGACGAGTGGTGTCTCGTGAGGGTTTTCAGCGGTACTACCCACAAAATCCAAATGCAGTATATCATAACTCTAATGTAACTACATGAATGCAAAGGACTTATGCAATTGAAAACAAAATTGAAAACACGACTTGTTTAAGGAAAGTGGTACAATAAATTAAATTATCAATTTCTAGTCAGTTGATTTTATTTTAGATACCTCAACTTTTCACAAATTTTCAATATAAATCAAGTTTTCAAATGTTAAATTCCAGTTTGGCCAGTTAGTTCGGTCGATAACATAGTGCAACCATGAAATAGATTCTTAGTTTGCTTGGCACAGTTTGTAAAGTGGTATTATTATTTTCTCATGTATGGCTAGTCAAATCAATAAGGTCAAGAAGTGTTTGGACATCATCACTTATTCTTTATTCTATAAAATTTTAAAATTTATGACTAAGTACATACACCTAACTTAGAAGACCAAGGTTTACCACCCATGCACTGCCTCGCGGACTAACGGAGAGTGGGTAAAGAGCTTGGCGGATTGTGCAGGTCGACTTTAACTTTGTCAACAACGTGTCGGTAATCCTTAGGTGTCCAATCTCATAAAATGAGACCAAGATATTCCAATGCTGACTTTGTCAACAACATGTCGGATAGAGTTTGGCGAGTTTGCACACCAACGCTTGATATACAAGCAATGTTGGATACCCTTGGATTACTATTATTATTATCGAAAATATAAGCACAAAAGAGAGTTACGCGAATTCAACTTAACACAACTTAGTTTTAAAGATTCGAAAAGCCAATATAAGTATTTTAAGTCCTCCACTTATTTAAACGATGTCTACAATATAGAATAGATTTCATGGCCATCACCTAAGAATCTCCCTATGTACCGGTTACACTATTATCCCTCAAAATTAAACTTTTCATTATATTTCTTATTCGATCTAAGTTGAGAGAAAAAAATACTATCAACTGACTAATAATTGTTAACTTATTTTGTTGTATCAAACTAAAATGAGTCATGTTTCAAAAAAAAAATGGCATGTTAGTACAGTCTAAAATGCATGATGGTCCTATTTAAGTGGCTGAAATTGAAAAAGAAAGAAAAAACTAAAATGAGTGAAATGCAGACTCCCCCCCCCCCCCACACTAGAACTAAATAGTGTCCACACTGTTAACGTTTCCTAAATTTAAAAGATCGTACCCAAAGGTGCATGAGATGCAAAATTATTTGAAGAATGAAATGCAGTCTAACTATATGTAAGAATGGATCATATGTATAATGATATATGTGTTTACGATGCATGCGATGCAAAGAATTCCACCAACTTTTCCCCCCACACCTGGTTTTAGCCCGATGAATCCCATTCCCATTATGTCTGGGCATGTTTTCTAATAAGCAAAGGTTTTTGAAAACCATCTCATCTTTAAACCTAGATTTATAGTCCAGGAGATAAATATCCAGGGTCGTCCTAACATGAAGTTTTTCAATCAAGCTAGCATTCCAAAAATAATTCAAGTGTTCAACAAATTTATCAGTGTAATTGTCCAAAAAATTGTGATCTTATATAAATTCAGTGAAATTTGAATTCTGAGTGTTGTTCAAGAGTATGTGATCACATTTCTCATCATTAACTGACAACGTATTTTTGACACTGACAATTTCAAGTTCATTTGAAATTTTCTCAAAGTTAAAATTTTCGAACTCGTGATGTGAATCTACTTCTTCCTTATTTGGCAACTCATCCTCATACAATCCAAAGAATTCATGTTCGTTAAAATCCATTTCTACTTCTGAGTTTTTGAAAAATTCAACATCTTTATTTTCCTCAATTTCAAAATTTTCAAGTTTCTCGCAGCCTAAAAAAGAAAGATCAAAATCTGAGTTTAAATCTTTTTCCTGAAAAGAGTTGAAGTCCAAATCATTTGTTGAATTTTGAACAACTTCATTTAGATCATTATTCTCAATTTCGAAAGTTGTTGTTTGAAAATTTTCACTATCAGTGTAGAATGGATTATTTTCTAAATCATCGCATGTTTGAATTTGATTTTGTTGCTCGAGTTATTCTTTGAAACACGTCATTAAAGAAAGAAGTTCATCAAGTTGTCTATATTTTTCACCAAGCTGTCTATCTTGCTTTTCTATCCTCTCTCTAAGAATGTTAAGATGATATTCTTCAGAATCATTGATTTGAGAGCTCTCGTTTTGGATTTCTTGATTTTCAAAATTATAGTCCACATCAATTTCACAATCAATATTATTTCCACTGTGGTAGTTGTTTGAATTTTCAGAAAAATGATATTGGAAATCATTTTGATTTTGAAAATTAGGTTCATAACCAAAACTGTCGAAATTCGAGGGAAAACTGCAATTTTGGTCATATTCAAGATGTGGATATGGGTTGTAATTTTGAAAATTTTGATCGATTTGAAAATCATTTTCAAAATTATTTTCGAAGTGATTTCCAACCCCGTATTGATGTTGATCAAAGATGTATTGGGATTCAAAGCTATTTTGATATGGATGAGACCCATAATCGAAATTATTGAAATTTGAATTGAAGTCGCCATTTCGATCATAACTTTGAAAATGTTGGTCATTTTGAAAGTTTTGAAAATTGTTGACATTTGGCTCGCGAAATTTTGGAAAATCTTGCTTCATGAGTTGTAATTCAAAATCATACTCTTCAAGAGGACGTCTACTCCAGTTATTATCCCACATTTCTCTCAATGATTTTTTTGAATCAGACATTTGAAATGAAATCATTGAAATCAAGACAAGACAGAAATTATTCTTAGTTCAAAATAGTATAAAAGAAAGAGTAGTGCTCTATTAATTAACTGACTCAATTAGAAGGGGGAAGAGGGTCTTATGGCCGTTCACGTATAGTATAAATACTAAGGGATACGACCAATGTTTTATGGGTAGTATGCAACCTCTTTTACTAGAATTTCAATAAATTGAACTAATATATATCCGCGATCCAATTATACGAGACAGTCAACTTCACAAAGCACCACTTTTCAATTATATTATTTTGCAACGTCTATTTTATTATTGAAAACAATGAGAGTGAAGATTTCAATGATGGAAATATCAGCCAACCACAAAAATCAGGCAATAATAACTGCAGAAATTTAAAATATTGTACAAGCAAGCCGTTGCCCCTGCAGAAGATTTTTACAAGAAATTTCTATATTTTTCAAGCAGCTACAAAACCTGTAGAGTTTAGAAAATTTTACAGAGCAGGATATGACAATCTGTTCGGCGTAGTTGAGTGGCTATAGTGATTAAAATCTCAATCTTTGCAATTTGTTCTCCTCTGAATTCCTTGATTGATTTCTTGAATTCTTATCTTTGCTTTCGCCTTTGAATTGATTTGATTTTCTCTTCTTCTTTTTTTTTCAATAAAGAAATCAAAATAACACATAAAAATAAAAAATAAAAATCGAAAAGTAGAAAACCCAAAAAGGAAAAAAACTAACAAACTGACTCGACAGACGAATAAAACAAGCGAAGCTATTTGGCAAAAATAAAAATAAAAGTTTAACCTTAAAACAACAAAAAAAATAAAAAATTCAGACTAAAAAAAATTGACTCATCTTACTCAAAATAAAAAAATAAAAATAAAATAAAAACTCACAAAAGGGTGAACCACTCACGCCTACAAATACTCAAAGAAACCCTATATTTCTTAAAAATCAAAGGGTCGAACCAATTAAAGACTCACAGATAAACCAACGTACTCGGTCAAAAGCCACGAATGAACCCAAGAAAGGCAAATAAACAGACGCCCAGGTTCCACCTATTTAGATTCTCTTCCACACTCACTCAACGGTTTCAGAAGGAATCAAACACGCCTACTTTTTTTTCTTACTGAAAAAGAAACTCAAGACCGAATAAATTCAGGGAAGAAAAATCACGCCCCTTTTCGGAAACAATTTGCAACCTCCTCAAAACAATTACACAAGCCGCCTTCCTTCTTCTTTTTTCTTGAATCGGCATGGAAAGTGGAGGAGCGATTGGAGTTTTTGCGGATGTGGTTTCGACTTTGAATTGGGTTTTTTTGGGTTGAATTTGGGGTCAGGGTAATTGGTTTGTAGCGGATGTTGGTAGTATTGTTTGCAGTGGTGCGTGATGGGTTTGATGCAGGACAGGTTTGGGGAATTGGCTGATCGGTGGTCTTGGTTAGGGAGAAAGATTGGTCAGAGGATGGAGTATCGCCGGTGATGCGGAATATTGCGGTTAAAGTGACCGAGGGTGAAAATTGGAAGTGAACAGAAGGGAGAATAGAAAGGAATCCTTGTAATAATTCCTTTTTTTTAGAGAAATGTGGGTGATAGTTCGATGGAGATGTGGTGAACGAGGATGACCGGCTGATGGCGTTGTTTGGATGAGAAGTTTTGATGGAGTGTCGATGTTCTGGGATTTGATGCTTACTGTTTTGCAGTATACGTTGAAGTTGAGGAGTGGTTATGTTAAAGTAGGTGGTCAGTTTGTGGGGATTGTGGTTTAATGATGGGTGAAGAGGAACGTGAGGCTTTGATGTACTGTGATGTTGGTGGTTGGACGGAAGTTTTGTGGTTGAGGAGGACGGGTTTCTATTATGGATTTTCGATCGCCTGAAAGTTTGTGATTAGTTTGTGAAGATGAGGGTTGATGATGAGGGTCAAGATGAATTTGCAGTTGTGGTTTTGGGTGATAGGTTTCTTGATGGAAGGGTTGTTGTTGAACTGTAGTGAAGCAGTAGGGATGAACTTGCGGTTTTGTAGAGGAAGAGTGGTGAACGTGATGGAGTGGTGAGATTGATGGACAGAACGGGAGAATGATATGGAGAAAAGTGGGCTATGGCAATGGAAGGAAATTGTGGCAGTAAACAGAGAAAATAAAGGAAATGCAAAATTTTGTTTTTGTTTTATTCTTTTGTTTGTAAAAGAAATAAGAGTGTAAAGGAATCGGAAAGGGAAAGAAATTGATTTGGAAAAAAGGAAAGAAATAAAACAAAAATCGGCAAGATTTTTTTCTTTGTAAAGAAAAAACAAATTGTACAAATGAAAGAATAGATGGAAAAAGCGGAACAAAAAGGAAAGAAATAAAGAAGAAAAACGGCTAGATTTTTTTCTCTTTTTTTTAAAACAAAATCAAACAAAAAGTGAAAATAAAACCAAACTAACACAAATCAAAAATTAAATAAATAATTAAATTTAATCCTTACCTCCCAGGCAACGGCGCCAAAAACTTGTCCGTCGCTTTCCTATGAACTAGAATAGCGCGAAATTTAAATTAAATTCTGCAAGCGTACAGGTGTGTAGCATACAGGTCGAACACAGGGAGGTAGATTAAAATCAAATTATTTATCTAATCTCTTGGGCGAGTTAGACGAAGCCTGGAGATTTTGTTGAAATAAAAACAAATCGAAATTGCGAACTTAGGACTATCGTTGAATCTAATCAACGATTAATCACTAAAGAAAGTAAATTGCAAAACAAGAACAACAATGCAGAAAATAAAAGTGCAGAATAAGAAGAACAACAAAAAAATAAAATTAGGATTGTCGTTGAAACTAATCAAACGACTAATCACTAATGAAACAAATGTAAAATACAACTAGTACTCTACCGAATCTAATCGGGTAGATGACACTAGTTGCTAAAAAAAATACTAGAAAATAAAAGAAGAAGAAGAAGAAGAAGAAGAAGAAGAATTTTTATTAGAGTAATGGAATACAGAAATGAGATGGTGGCTACAATGACATTACAAGGGTATTTATAGGATAGATAGCCAAACCCTAACCCTAACCCTAATACAATGATAGATGGGCCTTAGGGAATTCACAAAAGAGTTTACAAAGAGAGTTTCAAATGGGCCTTAGTTAAATCTATTAAATTTTTGGCCTTTCTTCTTTTCCTCTTGGTTCTTTGACAAGCTTCCCTTGAGTTGAGATGTGCATGGCCTTTCTATTGATTACTTTCTTGTCCAATAGCAACTAGATGTGGCATCTTCATATGCAAATCTTCAAAATGCAAATAGATAGCAATTAGATTTCCATTTCTCTACTTTTCTGGTTGCATGCGGGCTGGGTTGGAATATCTGTAAAAGTAACAAAACAATACCCAAGTAATATTTATTTATATACAAAAGATAAGATATAAGAGCATAAAATAAACACATTTCTATGTTAATCAACTATTAAACAACATATTGAAGATATGTGAGCAAATGGAGCACATGTATCCAAATAATCTACTCCTTGTCTTTGTTTATATCCCTTAGCAACTAATCTGGCTTTAAACTTATCAATGGATCCATTTGTATTCAACTTCTTCTTGAATATCCATTTACATCCTATAGGTTAAGCACTAGGAGGTAAATCAGTTAAAACCAAAGTTTGGTTTAATATTATGGAATTCATTTCATCATTGATAGCTAGCCTCTGAATATGTTTTGGGATCATCATCAACGTTCATTACATATCTTGTCACATTAAGGACTTCGTCCTTGTTGCCTTCTACGAGATATGTTATGAAGTTAGGACCATAGTCCTTCTCCATTCTTGCTCTTTTACTTCTCCTGTGTTTGGTACTATTATCTGGTACTGACACTTCCTTGCTATTTTGAGCAGGAGCATATTCATCGTCATTGATATCATTAGTATCAGTTGGTTCCGGACTAGATGATCTCAATCGATTCTCAATAGTTTGATTTTCAAAGAACTCTACATCTACAGATTCTATAACTTCTAGGTATCAAGTATAAGAAACCTGTAAGTAATACTATTAAGAGAATATCCTATGAAAACACACTTAAATTCCCTATTTCCTAACTTTGGTCGTTTAGGGTTAGGTTTTCTAACATATGCTAAGCAACCCCAAACTTTAAGTCTAGTAAGGTTAGGTTTTTTTATTAAACCATAATTCACAAGGGGAAATATTATTCTTTTTAAGTGGTACTCTATTTAAAATGTAACATGCAGATAACATAGCATCACCCCAAAGGTTATAAGGTAAACTAGAACTTATGAGCATGGCATTAACCATTTCTACTAAAGTTCTATTTTTACTCCCAGCAACGCCATTTTGTTGTGGTGTATATGGAGTGGTACATTGGTGAATTATACCATTTTGTTTTCAAAACAAAATAAATTCATTTGAAAAATATTCATCACCACGATCTGAATGTAACACTTTAATTTTAACTCCTAATTGTGTTTCGACTTCTGCTTTGTAAATTTTAAATTTATCAAAAGCCTCATATTTTGCTTCCATTAGATATAAATAAGCATATCTAGTATAATCATCAATAAATGTTATGTAGTATTGGTTACCACCATAGGCGATATGACTTTTTAAATCACCCACATCACTATATACCAAATCAAGCAAACCAGATTTCCTTTAAACAAATTTAAAGGATTTCCAGTGTACTTTTGCTTGAACACATATTTCACATTTAGAGATAGAATCGAAATCACAATCAAAATTAATCCTAATCTATGCATATTTCTAAGAGACTTATAATTAACATGTCCTAATCTACTATGCCATAAATTAACATAATCAACAATATAAGCAAAATATTATTTTTACCAGATTCAACTTAATCATGTCGTTACAAGAATATCCCTATCCAATAAATTTGTTGTTCCTGGATAACACTAACTTATCAGACTCATACACCATCTTGAATCCTCCTTTTTAAGAAGGTATCCAGAAACCAAATTCTTACACATATCGGGTACATAAAATACATTGACCAATGTAAGAACTTTCCTAGAGTTGAATGTAAGTTCAATTGTGCCTTTTCCCATAACTTTGCTTGCAACTTTGTTAGCGTCAGTAACTTTACTGGATTCTCCATTATTCTCTTCATAAGTCTTAAACAAATTATGGTCTTTGCAAACATGAATGGTTGCTCCAGTATCGAGCCACCAATCATTATCAATGCCACTAACGGAGTTCGCCTCTTATACAACAGCCACAAGCTTTTCTTTGACCACATTTGCTTTTTTTGTTTCTTCCAAAGACGACAGTCTCAGGCAAAATGGTCAGGTTTATTACAATAGTAATAGGCCCCCTTCCTTTTGTTCTTGGAATTATTATTCTTCTTAAACCGTGTCTCATTCTTAGGCTTCAATTTGTCAGTAGTTTCAACATTATTTGCCTTAGCCTGAGACTTAGTTTGCGGATTATCGTCTAGTTCGCGTTTAAGAGAATCCTCTTCAATACGAAGATGACACTGTAAATAGTCTAAATTATACTCCGTTTCCGCATGTTTCAATTTTTTCTTATAATTATTCCAAGAATTTAGGAGTCTCGAAATAATAACTCTAACAACAAAAGATTCAGGAAGATCAATACCAGCATCTTTAATTTAATTCACTAACAGTAAGATTTCACTCACTTGCCTAACTACGAACTTGTTGGCGACCATTTTGAAATCCATAAAATTACAAACAAGAAATTTTTTATTACATACCTCAGATATGCGATACTTGATCTCGAAAGTAGTCCAAAGTTCCTCCGCAGTTTCCAAAGTCCTATGAGCATTGTAGACTGAAGTAGACAATGCATTCATAATATGTCCTCTGCCCAGGAAATCATCCTCGTTGCACTTTGCTCATTTCTCTTTCAGAGCGGCATCCTCGCCAACGATTTCCTCCGGTATAATTTCAGCAACGTCCCAGATTTTAGAACGTTAATTACAGATATTTAAATCGGTTTTAAATATCGATTAAGTAATATAAATGAAATTTATCGATTTTAGGCCTTAAAAATAGTTTTATTTTCAAACGATCTCTGTTTTCGACAAATTTTTTTTTATTGGAATGCTTATAATTAAATATTGTTATCTTTCCAGTTTGGAGCAAATCAGAGTTGTTTTTCGATAGACGAAATTTAAAGGTAGACCGATGAATTAAAATATTGTAGTTGTGCAAACGGAGTCCGTTTTCGACGAAATTAATATCGTTGAATCGGAATGATGAGACATAGCGGTGTAAATATTTTTGTTGAATTCTGAAATGGATGTTTACCGATGTAAATATTTAAGCATAACGTAGAATTTACGGTAGAATAGTATAACGACCACATGAAAACTATACCCTATAATTTATCAAACATATGCTTTCCCCGCTACAGCCAAATCCATTTAATATTTCACATGTCTCTCCATACCTTTGAAAAGAAAACATGCGCAGACAAAAAACTTAACATTTAACAAAAAATACAATAGTCCACCAGCCTACTTTTTTAGATATACACCCTCAACATACTTTCAACAGCCTAAAATTTATACAATGAAAACCCATTATCTACCCCATGCTGTCTCGTCAAAATAAATGAGCACCAGGGAAACATTCAAATCCAACATGCCTCATTTTCTATTTATATATTTTTTACATTGCCTTGGCTGCCACACTTTCTCTCACCGTGCCCATCAAGTAACCGAATAAACAAATGATTTCCAATACCGTGCTGCCCACACTTCGTCTCTTATAAATACATTGCCACATTTGTTTTCTCCCCCACAAAAGCTAAATGAAACCCGAATCTCCGCTATTAAAATAAATTAGTATCTCCTCCACCCAAAAATTGAAGTGATGAACTGTAGAAAATGACGGAGCTCGGACTAGTCGAAGGGCACGGTTAGGAGGTCAGCACTAATGTCAGATCAGAGAGGGAGTACTGGAGGTCGTGAGTCGCACTAGTCGAGGTAGTGGTTCATTCTCGAGTGTTGGAACAATAGGGTGGTGCTCGGTGAAGTCACTTGTGATGGCGCAGGTGAAAGAGAGACTCGATGTTGAGGGATCAGCGGTGTTGAACTGCGGTCTGATGGAGGGATGAAAAAATGTGAAGAGTGGGTTCAACGTGAAGAGGTGCATGGCTTTGTTTGTATGGAAGTAAAACAGTACGATGGGGGAAGGAACGTAAACTTTAGGTGAAGTTTGTATGGGAAATAGGAGCACCATGAAAAGCAGTATGGAACAATGCAGATAATGGAAAGTGAAGGACGTTGAATGCGCGTGTGATGGAGAAGGAACTGTGAGCATGGTTGCATAAAGAATAGTGGTGAGTATTTTTTTTTGAAAGAAGCATTGGTGTTATAATATGAAGAAGTGAAGCGCAGTGGTTCCGGCAAACGGGTGAAGGTATTGCTCAACAGTAGAAAGAAACCAAGCAAGAGTAGGTTCAACATTTGCAAAGGAGGAGAAACAAGTAGGCATTTCCAACGAGTTGGATTTGGACATTGAAAAAAAATAGAAAGAGCGGATGAGTGAGCTGGTGGGATGAAAATAAAATAGCCAACGTGAAGGAAGAAACAACAACAGTGGATGATAAAGATGAGTAATACTAGACTTGGGTAATTTTTATAACGTACACATGGCCTCATTTTTATAGTATACTCTTAATTCAAATATTCCTAAACCCAGATTTTCCTAAATCGAATTTTATACGTAACCATAAATAAAGATTTAAAGTGTAGAGTTGTTAGCGTTGGACCAAAAATTCTAACATTTCTAATTACATTACAATAGGGCCTGATTAACGTGGCTAAAGAATATACACCTACCTAATTATTATTTTAAAGTGTCTACTTAACATATTACGGTGCGTGATCGAGTTATACAGTCCTAAGCTAAGTTAAACTAACCGAGGAATCGACTAGAATGACAATTATTATTAAGTTTCAATGATATTTAATTAAATAGTTAGTAATGTATGAAACTCATATCAGTGTCTTACCACAACAGAATCAGATAAATGACGTTGGATCTGTATCGACAAGTGTGATGCAAGGAAGATGGTTTAGTCGGAGTTGGCAGCAACCGTGTTTAATTAAATAAAAAACTGTTTAATTTAATTAGAACGAACTGTTTCAGCGGCAGATGAAATCAAGGTGAGTTCAACTCGCTCAGTTTATCTCGTTTATATTCTATATAAACCAGGTTTTTTTATGCATAATATTTGTCGATGGTTGATGACTAGATGACTGTTAGTCTATATGTTGAATATTATTTAATATTAATGGATTAAATTAAACATTTGTTTAATTTAATCGAATTAAATTGTTATTTTAATGATTTGATTCCAAATGAGGTAACTTATCTTGTTGGTTACGTTTATAATATAAACGTATTAAATAAATCATTTAATGATCGAATGGATGTTATAAATTGTTTGTTTACTATTATTAGCTGAATTGTTTATATTTTCTTATCGTAATGAATAAATATATTGTTTTATTAAATGTGAGATAACCCATTGTGATGCAGGGAAGGACAGGTTGGAGCGGTCCAACCGGATTCCTCAAATATGTTGTTTATATAAACTGTTAATCAACTGTTGATTGTTGAACCAAAAATCCATCACTTGTTGATATTAACAAATAGTGATATTGGTTGAGTAATTCTTGGCAGATGGCCTGTAATTGAACAGTTTTATAGAGATTGATTTACCGTCAGGTAAAACAATAGAAAGAAAGTTATAAAAATTGTTTTATAACTAAGGATAGATTTGAAATCTATTTTTATATAAATTATTTTTAATTGAATCATTAAAGGAAATAAATAATTATTTTTACCTTGTAATTATAAAGGGGAGTATATAGAGCAAGATTTGTGGGATAATGAGCTTTTAAACAAGTGGGCAGAAATTAACCAAATGGTTAATGGTTGAATTAATTGTTTTCAAATAAACAATTTAATGTGGTTATTTAATTTAATTAGATTGTAATTAAATTAAATTGAATTATTTAAGTTGATTAAAGAAAAGACTAACGAGATTAGTTAATGAGTCGACCTTGTTTTGAAATGACTAAACCAGCTGTTTAAAGAAGAATTGATTTTAAAAAAACAATTATTGGATTGTTAATTATTATTAGAGTTAACTATTGTTTTAAATAACCTTTGAGGGAAAATTAACTATTTTATTAAGGGGGTGGCTATTGGGACACAAAACTTGACATAAACATAGAGACACAGAATCTTGACCATTGGATCTTTTTGTCTTTATGTGGAGAGGTGGAATTCAGGGGGAGATCCTATGGGGTAGATTTTGTGTTCCCTTATTTGTGTCTATTTGTTGTGTTCAAATAGACTTTCCCATAGTTAATGATAAAGTAAACTTTTATTGTAAAGGAGTTGCGGTAAATTATTTAATCAAATTAAGGAAATGTTCTAGTAACCAGAACTCCATTAATAGAGTCAAAGGTGGTGTCAAGACCTTGTTATTATTAAAAAGGATTTTTAATATGTTTTCACCCGTATTTATATGAGTTAAAAATTCAGATTTTTATTCCCTAAACGGGATTGGATAAAAAGGAAAGTTTTAAAAAAGTTTAATAGGAGTTGAAACCGAATGGAAGCTTAAGTAGATTAAATCTAATTATATAAGTGAAGATATAATGAAATGATCTGGAGATAAATAGTTATGAAATGAAGTTTAATTGGACAAAATGAAGATAAGTGGTCATGGAAAGAAACTCTATAGTAAATGGAACCTTGGGTTAATTGCTGGAATTTTGGATTCGTTGATAAACTTCTATTTATTCCGAAGGTAAGATTGGTGTCATCTCAAGGTTTGAGAGGTAAATAAAATACCCTAACTTGTAACGACTTCATGATTATCCAAGGATAATATTAGTATAGAAACGAGGATAGTTGAGGGAGTTAAAATTAGTATTTTCATGAAGGGTATAATAAACTATAATTTATAGAATTATAAGTTGAACAAATTAATTTGGAAATAAGAAGTGAAAGAGCAGTTAACAAATGTCGGGAATTTAATTAACAATTGTTTTAACTAAAGAGGCAAAGTGACGTTGTATACTGAAACAATGAATCAAAATTTTATTTTCTATGGATGATGATTATTTATTTTGATAGTTAAAACACCGACTATCAAAATCTAGCCAAGCCAATTGTTGATACGGAAAGACCGGGATCGAATTTATATTCGAAAACCATTCCAACCAACAAATACATAAATGTTTAAGATGTTCAGAAGCTGATCGAGATGGAGCAATTGAAGGCCGTAGATCTTCATTAGTGGAAGGATTATTTTTCGAATATTCTCTGGCCAGCAGCTAGAGGTATTCTGACGTGACTCGGTCACGAGTGGGATTTTGCGGATTGCAAGGACTTCTCGCTACCGTTCCTTTGGATGCGGTAGGAGAGTGCCTTCGGTTCATCCTGTTCCTGGATAACTTATATGGACGATGCGAATGGTGGCCAGATGTTTCAAAAGTCGATTATAGCCTCAAGCCTCATCAACCGGAAAATGACAAAAATCGGGCAGACAGCATGGCTATGTGGGTCGCACCCATTAGGGTGTATAATCACCTATCTAGAAAAATTCCTTTTGCTTTTTAATCCATCGATGTTGTCCCTTTTCGGGAAACGGTTACTGATCCCAGCCGTTGGTGATATACATTCGATACACTCAAGCGAAATGAGTGGTCGGTAATGTGTGGGTTGGGTTGCAAGACGTTCTTGTTGAACCCAGTGTATTTGCCTCTAGAGATACGCCGTCGGTAGGTGGCTCCATACCTTGTCATAGTCGGATGTAACAACCCGAAAATCTGGGCCAGTTTAAAATTTTTATTTTGGCAATTTTAGCGAATTTTGATTATTTAAAATGAATTATTTTAAATAATATTGACGAGAAATTTATTTTGAATGGAATTCGAACATATATATTATATAGTTCGTCGTTAGAATATAAATAATTATATATAATTATAACAGGAATTGAAAATGGCGCGGTAGTTCGATAATTCGATTTCAAACTTCAATTGAATGTACCGGGTGCAAATCAATCCGGATTTTAGTGAAACCAAAAGTAATAGGATCTAATTGTGAATATCTTTCCAACTAATCCGAAAAATCAAAATTTCATAGCGGGGATCAAAAGATATGTCCAGTTGAAAATTCTGAATAGTCGCTATGGAATTCAGGCCCTTAAAAAATGGGAATTTTGCAAACGACCTTGGATTTTGACGAAACCACTTTTGTTGGGTCCGTGATGTCAAATTATTGCTAGGTTTTAAATTTCCTAATTTTTGAAGTTGATATGTGAGCGTGGCAATGGAAAACGCGTTTGACCAGTTTTAGTTGATTTTAATCGACTGGAAATTGGCCATTTTTCAAACGGTCTCAGAACTCGACGAAATTAGTTTTGTTGGGACCGTATCGTCAAAACATAGCTAGATTTATTTTTCTAGAATTTTTCGAATCAGTTTGTGGCCCTAGAAAATTGAAATGTACGTTCAAATCGAATATTGAATGTTATATATTTTAAATTGAAGAAAAACCGACTGAAACAGTCGAATCAGCTTATGATACATATCCCATTGTGTTCGGAATGGGGGTATTTGGCTGGGGGCGACAGTCGTTGGGTTTGATTTGGGGTTCGTATGCGAAAACACATTTTTTTTAGAATTAAATATTAATTTAAATATATATAAAAGGCCCAAACTAAAGCAAACCCTAGTCAAAATCTAAAACCGCGGTCAACTCTGTTCTATCCGCCGCCAGTTCGTTGAAGGGCCAGGAAACACTAGAAATGAATTGCGAAAATCTCCCAAAACAATTCGAGTTAGATCCTCGATTCAAAACGGAAATGGAAGCACTCCCTTCACTCTTCCAAACCGTGTCTGTTTGATCATCTATCAAAGAGTGTGGCGCTCGATTTTATGTCTTGAAGCCGCCGACGTTGGAGCGATTTTCAGGGAAGAGGGAGGGCTCGAGTTGCGAGCCACTTATGGCGTTGGAGAGGTGGAGGAACGGCGCATCATGTGGTGCATTCTGATCTTCCTCCGATCAACTGGGTACGGTGGCGCAGGCAGGTTCTTGGATCGACGATAGGGTTTTGTTAGGATCAGGTAAATCGGTGGAGAAAGAGTTTAATTACAGGAAGGTTTTGTTCATTTTATTTATTTATTTATTTATACATAGAAAAATAAAATTAGTTTTATATATAATCCACCTTGTTTTATAATTAGTTTTTTTCATAACTTTATTTTAAAAATGCAATTTTTGAAATGAAAAACATAATTTTATGATGATATGGTTTAAATAAAAACATGGATGTCTGAAAATAAAAATAGCTTTGTTTAGAAAAATAAAATTAGTTTGTTTAGAAAAATAAAATCAGTTTGTTTAGAAAATATAAAATGGCATTGTTTTTAACAGTATGAAAATGTTATTTTTATCCGTTTAGCATTGAAGTAAAAATGTGATTTTTATATATTGAATAGCGAAGTAAAAATTCGATTTTTATATATTGAATAGCAAAGTAAAAATTCGATTTTTATATATTGAATAGCAAAGTAAAAATTCGATTTTAATATATTGAACAGCAAAGTAAAAATTCGATTTTTATATATTGAATAGAAAAGTAAAAATTCGATTTTTATATATTGAATAGCAAAGTAAAAATTCGATTTTTATATGTTGAATAGCAAAGTAAAAATTCGATTTTTATATATTGAATAGCATAGTAAAAATTCGATTTTTATATATTGAATAGCAAAGTAAAAATTCGTTTTTTATATATTGAATAGCATAGTAAAAATTCGATTTTTATATATTGAGTAGCATAGTAAAAATTCGATTTTTATATATTGAATAGCAAAGTAAAAATCCGATTCTTATATATGTAGTGGCTACGGGCAACGAAAGTGAAGAAAGGCGAGCACGGTGGAGATGTTCTACATAGGAAGTGCCGTGGAGTTAGAATAGCTATTGGTGAGAATTTCTCACTCTTCAGATTCTTTTCTAGTTATATATATATATACTAGGATGCAGACGGTGCTTATTAGCACCCGACACAATCGTCTACAGACCATGGACTTATTTGTTTGGTTGTGTAGTTGGTTAGATTATCTGGTTTGAATTGAATTGTTTGGTGAATTGAATGGATTTGATTGATGTGTGAATGGCGTGGGCCTTCACTAGACCGGGGATAAGGCTAGGCCTCGTCCCGTTTCTAGTATCGTGCTGTTATGCCGCCGAAATTTTCTAAAATAAGTTAGAAAAATAAAAATATCATTTTATTGGGTAAATGAACTAAAAATTAATGTGTTGAAAGAAAATAAAATATTTATATAGTTAAAAATATTTTATCGTTAAAAATATAATTTTTAACGTGAATGTGAATAAATAAATATCTATAAACAAATCGGCCGATTTGTTTATATACACTAATTTGACTGATATTGATTGGGTCGATAAATTTTACACATCGCCCAACTGCACAAATAAAATCTGTGTTTGATTGTTTGAAACCTCACACGGGTATTGGGATAAAATACGGCATACACTAATCCCAATAATTAGTTGTATGTCGATCGATTGATTGACAGACTGTTATAAGCGTTAGATATCTATATTTCATGCTTATATTGTGAGTGCACTTTGGTTGATGGTTGATTATTTATCGTTGATATTATATACATGCATTGTATGGAATCCATATAATTAACTTTATATGGTAATTGATTGGGCCTCATTCCAACTTAGAAAATAAAGAATATTATAAAATAAAGGTTCATGTGTTGATTGTACTCATCCGTTGAGATTAGTCATGTGTTGAACGAAATATTTTAACAAAAATAGTCACACGTGGACAATACTCATTCGTTGAGATTAGTCGTGTGTTGACAAAAATATATATTCATTTGTTGAATAGAATAAAGGAATTATTGAAATATTTAAAGCCGTATTGATTAGAGATGCGCTATTTTGACGCGAACGATTTTTATATCGATTATATTCGTTTTTAAATTTGAATTGAATCGAATAGAAAACCAATTTGAATTGAATTGAACAGAAAACCAATTTGAATTGAATCGAATAGAAAACCAATTTGAATTGAATCGAATAGAAAACCAATTTGAATTGAATCGAATAGATAACCAATTTGAATTGAATCGAATAGAAATCCAATTTGAATTAAATAGAAAACGAATTGAATTCGAATTGAATATAAAACGAATTTGATTTCAATTGAATATATAACGAATTTGATTTGAATTGAATAGAAAACGAATTGAATTCGAATTGAATATAAAATGAATTTGATTTCAATTGAATATATAACGAATTTGATTTGAATTGAATAGAAAACGAATTGAATTTGAATTGAATAGAAAACGAATTGAATTCGAATTGAATAGAAAACGAATTAAATTTGAATTGAATAGAAAACGAATTGAATTCGAATTAAATGTAAAACGAATTCGATTTCAATTGAATATAAAACAAATTTGATTTCAATTGAATATATAACGAATTTGATTTGAATTGAATAGAAAACGAATTGAATTGAATAGAAAACGAATTGAATTCGAATTGAATAGAGAACGAATTCGATTTCAATTGAATATAAAACGAATTCGATTTCAATTGAATATAAAACGAATTTGATTTCAATTGAATATATAACGAATTTGATTTGAAATGAATAGAAAACGAATTTGATTTGAATTGAAATCAAATAGAAATGAAAGTAAAGGATTTATAATAGAAAATTCAATTTTGATTTGAATTTGAAATGGAAGTTGAAGTGTTTTTGAAACAAATTTGAAACTATTTATAAAATTCGTTTTAAATAGTAATCGACGAAATATATATTATATATATATTATATATATAATATAATGGCCTGAATAGAATGCGCTGGCCGCGGCAGTTCGCGAATTTCGACCATTGATTTCGAACGGACATTACGGGAGATCAAACCGTCGGATTCTCCTAAAACCGAAACCGTTGGGTTCGTATCGAAAAGAGCACTCTAACGAATATTAGAAATTTGAAATCTAACGGTTGGATTTGGAGATACGTCCAAATCAAATTTGGAAAAGGTCGTTGTAAGTGCAGTTCGGTGGCCGTTGATGGAAATCAACTGTACGGGCCTTGATAAAATTATTAAAAATAGTAATAATTAGTGTAAAATCATAAGAAATGATTTGGGAAAAATTGGGATGAAAAACTCCATATTTGAAAAGATAAAAATAGATTTTTATCGAAATGAACTAGTTTTGAACTGAAATTAAAACCCATTTATTTTTAAATAAATAAATTGGATTTGAAATGGGTTTAAATAGAATTGATTCATGGGTTTATCGTGAACTGTGTTTTAAATAACACTAGTTCTTTAACCCGATAATAAATAGAATGTGATTTGGGTTTATCGTGAACTGTGTTTTAAATGACACTAGTTCTTTAACCCAGTAAAAAGAGTTTTAATGAATCTTCAATTAAATTGAAATGTGGATTGATAATTTAAATTATCAATTTTAGAAAATGAGCGAGAATGGAATATCACCAGTTTTGCTCCAAAGCGATAGTTAAATCTTTAATCAGATTTGAACGTGAAATGGTAATTAATTTTACCGATAACACTGTGGTGTTAAATATGGAGTATTATCAGTTTTGCTTCATGGGATGAATAGGTTGGGATTGGGAAATAAATTAAATAATTACTTCGGTACGGTTCGCTAATCTCGACTAGTTTGGAAAACCATAATTTGGTTTGAAATGACATCCAAAGGAAGATTAAAGGATAAATTTTAAAGAATTTATCTTGGATAAAATTAATGGGAACCTTTCCCTAAGAATTGAAATTTAGAAACTAGCTGAAGGTTAGTTAAGAAGAATGGTTTCTTGGATATTGATCTGATGTTGGTTTCGGCCTTCGGGGTTAATATTTGGGGAATTGCTCTCTTACTGATTTACGGTTAGTAACTAATGAATTGGAATGAGGCGTATGTTGTGTTTGTGTAACATTTATTTTTAATATACGCGGGTTGTTCGGAAAGGCCGGGTTTATACCCATTCTGAATAACTGATTCGACGATATGTCGAAGATGAAGACGGTGGTTGAAGACCGGAAGTCTTCACATCGTTTGGATAATTACTGACGATCCTGATTGGGCTGTACACCCAAGAGGATGGAAATAGTTGGTGGTCGTCCAGACGTACTTGGAGATGGATGGATATGCGAGGAAAGTGCCTCCGGTTTCGCTCAGACCCAGGACGAACTTGTAAATGGATGGTGTATCTGACATTGTATTCCTTTATATTGTATTCGTTGATCTCTGCTAAATATATATCTATTTGGCGGCGGAGAATTTATTCTCTTGCTTAACGCCCTTCTCTGAGACATACGAGCTCAGAGGTTATATATTAGAAGAAATCAGTGGTACGATATGGATTGATAGTGTGGCATGCTGAGATGCAGTGATCTATACTTTTGTTTAAAAGCAAAGTTTGGTGGATGATGATCAAAGCGCAGCTTTAATATAGCATGGCTTTTTGTATAGCGTTGATTCGCGAGCCTCAAACCTCGGTATGGTGGTAAACCGATGGTTTGATCAGTATGCTTTTAGTGGATGGGCACCTTAGTGGTGTCGTGGATTCGGTCGACCGAGATGAGCTTAGTGCTCAGGGATATATAGAGTAAGCGGTGTTTTCTCTCGCTGGAACGTAAGCCGCGGTGATACTCTGGTCCCAAATGTGCGGATGTGCAGACGGTGTTTTCTCTTGCTGGGACTTAAGCCGTGGGGAATTGCACTACGCGATCGATCTTTCGACTCAGGAGCCACCATGATGGAAATCCAATTTCTAATACGTGTATTCCAATTTTATTTGTACAGTCTAGTATGGCGACATAGTGGGATGGGGCGCTTATGCCGTCTATGATTGATACTTATGATTTGAAGATATTTTATACAATATGCACTTATAATAGTATCAAATGATTTGTTTTAAACGTATCAAGCATTCTTGGCTATTATAAGGTAAAAACCCTATCCTCCGGCTTGCGTTGCATTGTGTGATGGGACCTGGGTCTTATAATAGCTTCATTTTTCTTTATTTAGCATTGCGCTGTTGTTTTATGCACTGGTGTTCTTGGGAGGAAACCCGTTCCGTGTCATACAGCGTGGTCCCTTGATTTACCTTACTTTGAAAATAAAGATAAATAACTGTTTTAGTTCTCACACCAGTCCCATGACTGACCTGGAGTTTATTGTTTTAACCTAAACTCTGGGTGCCCTTATTTTCGACACGGGCAGCTAGTAGTTTTGGTTTTGCAGATTTATATTCACAGGATCCTGGTTTATAGCTGGAATGATATCCGGAAAGCTTTGTATCCGTGTATCTCTTCTAGTTGTGTATTGTATTATTTTCCGCTGCGATGTATTTAAATGTAATTTAAATCTCTGATATTTCTGTGTAATATTCATTTATACTCTGCATATTCTTGTATTCTGGTGCATTGTTGTAATATACAATGAAATGTTCTTTCGTCTACGTTTTGTTGTGGCTTGTTCTCGAACTATCCGCGCTTTCCTCACCGAGGAAGTTACGGGTTTTCACAGTTGGTATCAGAGCTTTGGTTTACAAAGCTTAGAGAACAAGGCACATTAGAACCATACGAAAGAACTCATCAGAAATTGGATTAGTAACATCCAATGGGATGACTCGTTAGAGATGGGATCAGTAATATCCTTGAACGAGTGTGAAGGGTATATTTTTGAAATGAAAACGAATTTTTGTTTTGAAAATTTAAATCAATTATTCGTATTTGGTTATTTATTTATATTGATTTGGACAATCCAGTATATAAAGATTTTGCATACACGTCTGATCCACGTGTATTCAAGATTTTAATATACTGGACTGATATAGAATCACACTCTAGTCGCCCGGAGATGATTCTGATGATTGAAGCTTCATCATCAGAATTAGTGTTCGAGTGTCGAAGGTGTGATATTTATATATTTCCTATTGACTGGTGTAAGAACCAAAATTAGATAGGGCCTATTGTTGTGATTTGGCATCAAAAATGTGATTTTTGACTATATAGCAAAATTATGTGTTTGAAACGTTAATTCACTAATTGATTGATGTTTGTGTTGTTTGTCTATTTGTTTGCTAATTTTGAACCATTTAGCCTAATTGAACCGAATAGTGAATTGTATTGAAATTTGGTCACATTTGTTGGCATATACAAGTACTTACATTGAATAGGTCATAGCAAGGAGGCTAGAGCAGAGAATAAAATTTGTTTGCCCGACAAATAGGTACATGTTTACTATATAATTTCCTGTTTTGTTTGGGTGATGATGATTTTATGAGCCTATTGGCTTTTTTTTTTCTTTTTGAGATCAGAAGGCCTGTATGGCAATTTCGGGATTTTCCCGTGGCTCCCGGTGCAGGGGAGGTTATGGCGAAATTTTTCGAAAATTTAGGGTGTTAGCCAAATTTTTGAAATTTTTGAAAATTCTCAGAAATTGAAAAGTTGGAGAATGGAAGCCAGATTGAACGTAGAGTTGATTAATCAAACCACTTTCGACTTTGTTCCTTTTCGGGGACGAAAAGTTTTAAGTGGGGGAGATTGTAACAACCCGGAAATCTGGGCCAGTTTAAAATTTTTATTTTGGCAATTTTAGCGAATTTTGATTATTTAAAATGAATTATTTTTAATAATATCGACGAGAAATTTATTTTGAATGGAATTCGAACATATATATTATATAGTTCGTCGTTAGAATATAAATAATTATAACAGGAATTGAAAATGGCTCGGTAGTTCGATAATTCGATTTCAAACTTCAATTGAATGTACCTGGTGCAAAACAATCCGGATTTTAGTGAAACCAAAAGTAATAGGATCTAATTGTGAATATCTTTCCAACGAATCCGAAAAATCAAAATTTCATAGCGGGGATCAAAAGATATGTCCAGTTGAAAATTCTGAATAGTCGCTATGGAATTCAGGCCCTTAAAAAATGGGAATTTTGCAAAAGACCTCGGATTTCGACGAAACCTCTTTTGTTGGGTCCGTGATGTCAAATTATTACTAGGTTTTAAATTTCATAATTTTTGAAGTTGATATGTGAGCGTGGAAAAGGAAAACGCGTTTGACCAGTTTTAGTTGATTTTAATCGACTGGAAATAGGCCATTTTTCAAACGGTCTTAGAATTTGACAAAATTAGTTTTGTTGGGACCGTATCGTCAAAACATAGCTAGATTTATTTTTCTAGAATTTTTCGAATCAGTTTGTGGCCCTGGCAAATTGAAATGTACGTTCAAATCGAATATTGAATGTTATATATTTTAAATTGAAGAAAAACTGACTGAAACAGTCGAATCAGCTTATGATACATATCCCATTGTGTTCAGAATGGGGGTATTTGGCTGGGGGCGACGGTCGTTGGGTTTGATTTGGGGTTCGTATGCGAAAACACATTTTTTTTAGAATTAAATATTAATTTAAATATATATAAAAGGCCCAAACTAAAGCAAACCCTAGTCAAAATCTAAAACCGCGGTCAACTCTGTTCTATCCGCCGCCAGTTCGTTGAAGGGCCAGGAAACACTAGAAATGAATTGCGAAAATCTCCCAAAACAATTCGAGTTAGATCCTCGATTCAAAACGGAAATGGAAGAACTCCCTTCACTCTTCCAATCTGTGTCTGTTTGATCATCTATCAAAGAGTGTGGCGCTCGATTTTATGTCTTGAAGCCGCCAACGTTGGAGCGATTTTCAGGGGAGAGGGAGGGCTCGAGTTGCAAGCCACTTATGGCGTTAGAGAGGTAGAGGAACGGCGCATCATGTGGTGCATTCTGATCTTCCTCCGATCAACTGGGTACGGTGGCGCAAGCAGGTTCTTAGATCGACGATAGGGTTTTGTTAGGATCAGGTAAATCGGTGGAGAAGGAGTTTAATTACACGAAGGTTTTGTTCATTTTATTTATTTATACATAGAAAAATAAAACTAGTTTTATATATAATCCACCTTGTTTTATAATTAGTTTTTTTCATAACTTTATTTTAAAAATGCAATTTTTGAAATGAAAAACATAATTTTATGATGATATAGTTTAAATAAAAACATGGATGTCTGAAAATAAAAATAGCTTTGTTTAGAAAAATAAAATTAGTTTGTTTAGAAAAATAAAATCAGTTTGTTTAGAAAATATAAAATGGCATTGTTTTTAACAGTATGAAAATGTTATTTTTATGTGTTTAGCGTTGAAGTAAAAATGTGATTTTTATATATTGAATAGCGAAGTAAAAATTCGATTTTTATATATTGAATAGCGAAGTAAAAATTCGATTTTTATATATTGAATAGCAAAGTAAAAATTCGATTTTTATATATTGAATAGCAAAGTAAAAATTCGATTTTTATATATTGAATAGCAAAGTAAAAATTCGATTTTTATATATTGAATAGCAAAGTAAAAATTCGATTTTTATATATTGAATAGCGAAGTAAAAATTCGATTTTTATATATTGAATAGCGAAGTAAAAATTCGATTTTTATATATTGAATAGCAAAGTAAAAATTCGATTTTTATATATTGAATAGCATAGTAAAAATTCGATTTTTATATATTGAATAGCAAAGTAAAAATTCGTTTTTTATATATTGAATAGCAAAGTAAAAATTCGATTTTTATATATTGAATAGCATAGTAAAAATTCGATTTTTATATATTGAATAGCAAAGTAAAAATTCGATTCTTATATATGTAGTGGCTACGGGCAACGAAAGTGAAAAAGGCGAGCACGGTGGAGATGTTCTACATAGGAAGTGCCGTGGAGTTAGGATAGCTATTGGTGAGAATTTCTAACTCTTCAGTTTCTTTTCTAGTTATATGTATGTACTAGGATGCAGACGGTGCTTAGTAGCACCCGACACAATCGTCCACAGACAATAGACTTGTTTGTTTGGTTGTGTAGTTGGTTAGATTATTTGGTTTGAATTGAATTGTTTGGTGAATTGAATGGATTTGATTGATGTGTGAATGGCATGGGCCTTCACTAGACCGGGGATAAGGCTAGGCCTCGTCCCGTTTCTAGTATCGTGCCGTTATGCTGCCGAAATTTTCTAAAATAAGTTAGAAAAATAAAAATATCATTTTATTGGGTAAATGAACTAAAAATTAATGTGTTGAAAGAAAATAAAATATTTATATAGTTAAAAATATTTTATCGTTAAAAATATAATTTTTAACGTGAATGTGAATAAATAAATATCTATAAACAAATCGGCCGATTTGTTTATATACACTGATTTGACTGATATTGATTGGGTCGATAAATTTTACACATCGCCCAACTGCACAAATAAAATCTGCGTTTGATTGTTTGAAACCCCACACGGGTATTGGGATAAAATACGGCATACACTAATCCCAATAATTAGTTGTATGTCGATGGATTGATTGACAGACTGTTATAAGCGTTAGATATCTATATTTGATGCTTATACAGTGTAGTGCACTTTGGTTGATGGTTGATTATCTATCGTTGATATTATATACATGCGTTGTGTGGAATCCATATAATTAACTTTATATGGTAATTGATTGGGCCTCATTCCAATTTAGAAAATAAAGAATATTATAAAATAAAGGTTCATGTGTTGACTATACTCATCCGTTGAGATTAGTTATGTGTTGAACGAAATATTTTAACAAAAATAGTCACACGTGGACAGTACTCATTCGTTGAGATTAGTCGTGTGTTGACAAAAATAAATATTCATTTGTTGAGTAGAATAAAGGAATTATTGAAATATATAAAGCCGTATTGATTAGAGATGCGCTATTTTGACGCGAACGATTTTTATATCGATTATATTCGTTTTTAAATTTGAATTGAATCGAATAGAAAACCAATTTGAATTGAATCGAATAGAAAACCAATTTGAATTGAATCGAATAGAAAACCAAATTGAATTGAATCGAATAGGAAACCAATTTGAATTGAATCGAATAGAAAACCAATTTGAATTGAATCGAATAGAAAACCAATTTGAATTGAATCGAATAGAAAACCAATTTGAATTGAATAGAAAACGAATTGAATTTGAATTGAATATAAAACGAATTTGATTTCAATTGAATATATAACGAATTTGATTTGAATTGAATAGAAAACGAATTGAATTCGAATTGAATATAAAACGAATTTGATTTCAATTGAATATATAACGAATTTGATTTGAATTGAATAGAAAACGAATTGAATTTGAATTGAATAGAAAACGAATTGAATTCGAATTGAATAGAAAACGAATTGAATTTGAATTGAATAGAAAACGAATTGAATTCGAATTGAATATAAAACGAATTCGATTTCAATTGAATATAAAACGAATTTGATTTAAATTGAATATATAACGAATTTGATTTGAATTGAATAGAAAACGAATTGAATTTGAATTGAATAGAAAATGAATTGAATTCGAATTGAATAGAAAATGAATTCGATTTCAATTGAATATAAAACGAATTCGATTTCAATTGAATATAAAACGAATATGATTTCACTTGAATATATTACGAATTTGATTTGAATTGAATAGAAAACGAATTTGATTTGAATTGAAATCAAATAGAAATGAAAGTAAAGGATTTATAATAGAAAATTCAATTTTGATTTGAATTTGAAATGGAAGTCGAAATGTTTTTGAAACAAATTTGAAACTATTTATAAAATTTGTTTTAAATAGTAATCGATGAAATATATATTATATATATTATATATGGGAAAGTCTAAAGAGACACAAAATTTTGACATAAATGGTGACACAATTGATTTGGCCCATAGGATCACCCCATGAATTACACCTCTCTATATAAAGACAAAAGGATCCAACGGTTGAGGCTTTGTGTCTCTCTCTTTGTGTCTAATTTTGTGTTCAAATAGCTGGCCCCATTATATATATAATATAATGGCCTGAATAGAACGCGCCGCGCCGCGGCAGTTCGCGAATTTCGACCATTGATTTCGAACGAACATTACGGGAGATCTGACCGTCGGATTCTCCTAAAACCGGAACCGTTGGGTTCGTATCGAAAAGAGCTTTCTAACGAATATTAGAAATTTGAAATCTAACGGTTGGATTTGGAGATACGTCCAAATCAAATTTGGAATAGGTCGTTGTAAGTGCAGTTCGATGGCCGTTGATGGAAATCGACTGTACAGGCCTTGATAAAATTATTAAAAATAGTAATAATTAGTGTAAAATCATAAGAAATGATTTGGGAAAACTTGGGATGAAAAACTCCATATTTGAAAAGATAAAAATAGATTTTTATCGAAATGAACTAGTTTTGAACTGAAATTAAAACCCATTTATTTTTAAATAAATAAATTGGATTTGAAATGGGTTTAAATTGAATTGATTCATGGGCTTATCGTGAACTGTGTTTTAAATAACACTAGTTCTTTAACCCGATAATAAATAGAATGTGATTTGGGTTTATCGTGAACTGTGTTTTAAATGACACTAGTTCTTTAACCCAGTAAAAAGAGTTTTAATGGATCTTCAATTAAATTGAAATGTGGATTGATAATTTAAATTATCAATTTAGAAAATGAGCGAGAATGGAGTATCACCAGTTTTGCTCCAAAGCGATAGTTAAATCTTTAATCAGATTTGAACGTGAAATGGTAATTAATTTTACCGATAACACTGTGGTGTTAAATATGGAGTATTACCAGTTTTGCTTCATGGGATGAATAAGTTGGGATTGGGAAATAAATTAAATAATTACTTCGATATGGTTTGCTAATCTCGACTAGTTTGGAAAACCATAATTTGGTTTGAAATGACATCCAAAGGAAGATTAAAGGATAAATTTTAAAGAATTTATCTTGGATAAAATTAATGGGAACCTTTCCCTAAGAATTGAAATTTAGAAACTAGCTGAAGGTTAGTTAAGAAGAATGGTTTCCCGGATATTGATCTGATGTTGGTTTCGGCCTTCGGGGTTGATATTTGGGGAATTGCTCTCTTACTGATTTACGGTTAGTACCTAATGAATTAGAATGAGGCGTATGTTGTGCTTGTGTAACATTTATTTTTAATATATGCGGGTTGTTCGGAAAGGCCGGGTTTATACCCATTCTGAATAACCGATTCGACGATATGTCGAAGATGAAGACGGTGGTTAAAGACCGGAAGTCTTCACATCGTTTGGATAATTACTGACGATCCTGATTGGGCTGTACACCCAAGAGGATGGAAATAGTTGGTGGTCGTCCAGACGTACTTGGAGATGGATGGATATGCGAGGAAAGTGCCTCCGGTTTCGCTCAGACACAGAATGAACGTGTAAATGGATGGTGTGTCTGACATTGTATTCCTTTATATTGTATTTGTTGATCTCTGCTAAATATATATATCTGTTTGGCGGCGGAGAAATTATTCTCTTGCTTAACGCCCTTCTCTGAGACATACGACACCTCGGTATGGTGGTAAACCGATGGTTTGATCAGTATGCTTTTAGTGGATGGGCACCTTAGTGGTGTCGTGGATTCGGTCGACCGAGATGAGCTTAGTGCTCAGGGATATATAGAGTAAGCAGTGTTTTCTCTCGCTGGGACGTAAGACGCGGTGATACTCTGGTCCCAAATGTGCGGATGTGCAGACGGTGTTTTCTCTTGCTGGGACGTAAGCCGTGGGGAATTGCACTACGCGATCGATCTTTCGAATCAGGAACCACCGTGATGGAAATCCAATTTCCAATACGTGTATTCCAGTTTTATTTGTAGAGCCTAGTATGGCGACATAGTGGGATGTGGTGCTTATGTCGTCTATGATTGATACTTATGATTTGAAGATATTTTATACAATATGCACTTATAATAGTATCAAATGATTTGTTTTAAACGTATCAAGCATTCTTGGCTATTATAAGGTAAAAACCCTATCCTCCGGCTTGCGTTGCATTGTGTGATGGGACCTGGGTCTTATAATAGCTTCATTTTTCTTTATTTAGCATTGCGCTGTTGTTTTATGCACTGGTGTTCTTGGGAGGAAACCCGTTCCGTGTCATAAGGCGTGGTCCCTTGATTTACCTTACTTTGAAAATAAAGATAAATAACTGTTTTAGTTCTCACACCAGTCCCATGACTGACCTGGAGTTTATTGTTTTAACCTAAACTCTGGGTGCCCTTATTTTCGACACGGGCAGCTAGTAGTTTTGGTTTTGCAGATTTATATTCACAGGATCCTGATTTACAACTGGACTGATATCCGGAAAGCTTTGTATCCGTGTATCTCTTCTAGTTGTGTATTGTATTATTTTCCGCTGCGATGTATTTAAATGTAATTTAAATCTCTGATATTTCTGTGTAATATTCATTTATACTCTGTATATTCTTGTATTCTGGTGCATTGTTGTAATATACAATGAAATGTTCTTTCGTCTACGTTTTGTTGTGGCTTGTTCTCGAACTATCTGCGCTTTCCTCACCGGGGAAGTTACGGGTTTTCACATCGGAATCCAATCTCCAATAAGCGTCCACAGTTTTGGTTGTATACTATATTTGTGGAACGTAAGATGCAAGCGTTCCGCTATATTGCTATTTATTTGTATTTAGACACTATTATAATATCAGATGATATATATGATTTCAAAATGTTTTGGGTTATAGTAAGGTAAAAACCGTCTGTATTTATGTGTGGATTTGGTCTTACTATTATCCTTTTCTTTCAAAAAGGATTTTGATCATTAAAACCAAGTTGGATGTTTCCCCTCAAACCGTGCAAGTTTTTTCTCACTTTGGTTCACCAGACTAACCCGGTATTTGTAATGCTCGGGTTTGACCGGGTTGTACAGGTTCAGGTTATTGGATAATATGACATTCAGAAGACGTGCCGGAAGAGTTAAGACGTATGATGTTATACAGTTATTATGTGTTTAATACGAGGACAGGTTATTATAACTGTCCAGATGTTTTGATGTACTCTGATGATTTGTAAGTAATTTACAAGCTCTTAATAAAATTTATTTCTGTATTATATTTTGTTCCACTGCGATGTGAGACTCTGTGTTGTGTTGGTTCTTCTTCTTCTATTCTAATATTTCTTTCTTTCTTATCTCACCCTCTAATTTCTTTCTAGTGACAACTGGGTTTCCAGTACAATTTGGGTTAGATTGGTGTGGCTTGATCAGCTCAAAGGGTACTGAAATTTTGGGTCGTAATAGTCAGTATCAGAGCTATTGGTTGAGTAGTAACCTTGGCTCTGTGGTGTAACTCGATAGAGATAGGGTTAGTAATATCCTAGACTGAGTTTGGATATATATATATATATGAGAGAGAACGTATTTGTATATTTAAAAATGTTTTGTATTGTGTTGATAAATCGGTTCAATTGTTGGGAAACCATATTGAACTGACAACTGACATGATATTGTTTTATAAAGAGGGTAAATGAAATAATTTTGCCCAAATTATATTTTTATAGAAAAATGAAATAATTTTCTATAGTATAGTAATAATGGTTGGTTGATTGTTCGCTTGATTTGATTGGAATTCAAATCGAATTATGAAGTGAAATTAAACTAATTGAGGGAATTCGATTAGTCAATCGAATTGAATAGTTTAATAGAACTGAATTAGTTATAAACCAAAATTCAATATGGAGATGAGAATTAATCTGGAAATGAAACTGAATAAAAAAAATTGGGAAATGGAAATTCGATGAAATATATTATATTTAAACGGTTTGAATAGAACGTATCGCGCAACGACCATTCACGAATTTCGACCATCGACTTTGGATGGACGTAACGGAGATCTGACCGTCGGGTTCTCCTAAAACTAGAACCGTTGGGTTCGTATCGGAAAGAGCTTTCGGATGATAATAAGAGATTTGAAATCTAACAGTTAGATTTTAAGATATGTCCAAATCAATTTTGAAAAATGTCGCCATGGATGCAGTTCGGTGCTGGTATTGAAAACCGACTGTAAGGACCTTACTAAGATTATTAAAAATATGAATAAATTATGTAAAATAATAATAAATGACTTGAAATGATTTTGGAAGAAAAATTAGAAGTTTGAAAAGATAAAATATATTTTTATCATAATAAGTTGTCACCAACTTGAGTAAAGAATTGAAATGGTTTAATATAACTGAGCAAATTTCAATATGAAATTATCAAATGAGAATTTTAATTTGAAATTAAAATAAAGTCGGAAATTGGATTCTAAAATTGAAGTGAATCAATTAGTTAGTTGAATTGGATATGAAAAAGGAAAACTTGACGGTTAAGTAGAATTAATTTAAGAATGTAATAAAATGAAATAATTTAGGATGTGAAAATTGAATGGATAATGATATAAATCAATCAGATATTAATCGATTGATGTATGTTAAACCAGGATGATTGCGGACTAGTAAGTATCTGTGATTGAATATAATTCAAATAATTTAGTTGTTTGATATTTGGTTGTTGAATTAGTTGGATAAAGTTCATCAAATTGAACAAACTGGAAGCAAGGAGATAAAATTCCAGAATAATGAATTGGGAATAAAATTGGTTATGAAATGGAATGGAATTATTTAACCCTGTAATTGTTATTGACATTATAAATTGAGTTAAGTCCAGATCCTAAAAGGGTATGGAGTTGACTTGGTTATACAGACTGGAAATGTAGATGGGAAGACGAAGGGCAGTTAGTTGATTGATTCGAAATTGGAATAGAATCGCCCGACAAACAGGTAAACCTTACTATTGATTGGAGTAATGGATTTTTATACCCCTTAGTTGGGTAGCCATTGGATCTTTAATTTTTTTTAAAGAAGTTAAGCCCGGAATGACATTTGTAGTTGACGTGATCGAGCCGTGTAGAGGAGGTGCTGGCAAAATTTTTGAAAATTTTTAAAAGCTAAATTTTATTTGATGATAATTCAAAAATAATTATTTTAAAATAATTGACTTCGAATCATTCTTAATACCTTGCAATTTCGGGGATGAAATTCTTTTAAATGGGAAAGAATGTAACATCCTAGATTTCAGAATGTTAATTACAGATATTTAAATCAGTTTTAAATATCGATTCGGTAATATAAATGAACTTTATTGATATATTTTAGGCTTTAAAAGTAGTTTTTCTTTTCAAACGATCTCCGTTTTTGACGAAACAAATTTTATTGGATTGCGTATAATTAAATATTGCTATCTTTCCGGTTTGGAGCCAATCAGAGTTGTTTGTCGATAGACAAAATTTAAAGGTAAACTGATGAATTAAAATATCGTAGTTGTGCAAATGGAGTCCATTTTGGACGAAACTAATATCGTTGAACCGGAACGATGAGACATAACGGTGTAAAAAATTTTGTTGAATTCTGAAATGGATGTTTACCAATGTAAATATTTAAGCATAACGTAGAATTTACGATGGAATAGTATAATAACCACATGAAAACTATACCCTATAATTTATCAAACATATTGCTTTCTCCGCTACAGCCAAATCCATTTAATATTTCACATGTCTCTCCATACCAATGAAAAGAAAACATGCGCAGACAAAAAACTTAACATTTAAAAAAATACAACAGTCCACCGTCCTATTTTTTTAGATATACACCCTCAACATACTTTCAACATCCTAAAATTTATACAATGAAAACCCATTATCTACCCCATGCTGTCTCGTCGAAATAAATGAGCACCAGGGAAACGTTCAAATCCAACATGCCTCATTTTCTATTTATATATTTTTTACATTGCCTCGGCTACTACACTTTCTATCACCGTGCCCATCAAGTAACCAAATAAACAAATGATTTCCAATACCGTGTTGCCCATACTTTGTCTCTTATAAATACATTGCCATATTTGTTTTCTCCCCCACAAAAGCTAAATGAAACCCGAACCTCTGCTATTAAAATAAATTAGTATCTCCTCCACCCAAAAATCGAAGTGATGAACTGTAGAAAATGACGGAGCTCGGACTAGTCGAAGGGCACGGTTAGGAGGTCAGCACTAATGACAGATCGGAGAGGGAGTACTGGAGGTCGTGAGTCACACTAGTCGAGGTGGTGGTTCATTATCGAGTGTTGGAACAACAAGGTGGTGCTCGGTGAAGTCACCCGTGATGGCGCAGGTGAAAAAGAGTCTCGATGTTGAGGGATCAGCGGTGTTGAACTGCGGTCTGATGGAGGGATGAAAGAGTGTGAATGGGTTCAATGTGAAGAGGTGCATGGCTTTGTTTGCATGGAAGTAAAAGAGTACGGTGGAGGAAGGGACGTAGACTTTAGGTGAAGTTTGTATGGAAATAGGAGCACCGTGAAAAGTAGTATGGAACGATGCAGACAATGGAAAGTAAAGGACGTTGAATGCGTGTGTGATGGAGAAGGAGCTGGGAGCATGGTTGCGTAAAGAATAGCGGTGAGTATTTTTTTTTTTTTGAAAGAAGAATTGGTACTATAATATAAAGAAGTGAAGCGCAGCGGTTGGGTGAAGGTATTGCTCAACAGTAGAAAGAAAACAAGCAAGAGATGCGTTCAACATTTGTAAAGGAGAAGAAACAAGTGGGCATTTCCAACGAGTTGGATTTGGACATTGGAAAAAATAAATAGAAAAGAGTGGATGCATGAGCTGGTGGGATAAAAATGAAATGGCCAACATGAAGGATGAAACAAAAACAGTGGATGATAAAGATGAA
The DNA here is from genome assembly GCA_030737875.1 of Allium sativum. Lineage (NCBI taxonomy): Eukaryota > Viridiplantae > Streptophyta > Magnoliopsida > Asparagales > Amaryllidaceae > Allium > Allium sativum. The sequence continues at coordinate 353,074,545 of CM060926.1, forward strand.
TAGTACTAGACTTAGGTATTTTTTATAACGTACACACGGCCTCATTTTTATAGTTTACTCTTAATTTAAATATTCCCAAACCTAGATTTTCCTAAATCGGATTTTATACCTAACCATAGATAAAGATTTAAAGTGTACAGTTGTTAGCATTGGACCAAAAATTCGAACATTTCTAATTACATTACAACAGGGCCTGATTAACGTGGCTAAAGAATTTACACCTACCTAATTATTATTTTAATGTGTCTATTTAACATATTACGGTGCCTGATCGAGTTATACAGTCCTAAGCTAAGTTAAACTAACCGAGATATCGACTAGAATGACAATTATTATTAAGTTTTAATGATATTTAATTAAATAGTTAGTAACGTATAAAACTCATATCAGTGTCTTACTACAATAGAATCAGATAAATGACGTTGGATTTGTATCAACAAGCGTGACACAACGAAGATGGTTTGGTCAGAGTTGGCAGCAACCGAGATGTTTAATTAAATTAAACAACCGTTTAATTTAATTAGAACGAACAGTTTCGGCGGCAAATGAAATCAAGGTAAGTTCAACTCACTCAGTTTATCCCATTTATATTTTATATAAACCGGGTTTTTTATGTGCAATATTTGCCGATGGTTGATGAATGGATGACTGTTTGTCTATGTGTTCAATATTATTTAATATACATGGATTGAATTAAACGTTTGTTTAATTTAATCGAATTAAATCGTTATTTTAACGATTTGATTCCAAACGAGGTAACTTATCTTGTTGGTTACGTTTATAATATAAATGTATTAAATAAATCATTTGACGCTTGAATGGATGTTATAAATTGTTTGTTGACTGTTATTAGTGAACTATTTATTTCTGGTTATCATAATGAATAAATATATTGTTGTATTAAATGTGAGATAACCAATTGTGATGCAGGGAAGGACAGGATAGAGGGATCCGACCGGATTCCTCAAATATGTTGTTTATATAAACTGTTAATCAACCGTTGATTGTTGAACCAAAAATCCATCACTTGTTAATATTAACAAATGGTGATATTGGTTGAGTAATTCTTGGTAGATGGCCTGTAATTGAATCGTTTTATAGAGATTGATTTACCATCAGGTAAATCAATAGGAAGAAAGTTATAAAATTTGTTTTATAACTAAGGATAGATTTGAAATCTATTTTTATATAAATTATTTTTAATTAAATCATTAAAGGAAATAAATAATTATTTTTTCCTTGTAATTATAAAGACGAGAATATAAAGGAAGATTTGTGGGATAATGAGTTTCTAAACAAGTGGGCAGAAATTAACCAAATGGTTAATGGTTGAATTAATTGTTTTTAAATAAACAATTTAACGTGGTTATTTAATTTAATTAGATTATAATTAAATTAAATTGAATTATTTAAGTTGATTAACGAAAAGACAAACGAGATTAGTTAACGGGTTGACCTTGTTTTGAAATGACTAAACCAATTGCTTAAACAAGAATTGATTTTAAAAAAACAATTATTGGATTATTAATTATTATTAGAGTTAACTATTGTTTAAAATAACCTTTAAGGGGAAATTAACTATTTTATTAATAGTTAGTGGTAAAGTAAACTTTTTAATGTAAAGGAGTTGCGGTAAATTATTTAATCAAATTAAGGAAATGATCTAGTAACCAGAACTCCATTAATAGAATCAAAGGTGGTGTCAAGACCTTGTTATTATTAAAAAGGATTTCTAATATGTTTTCACCCGTGTTTATATGAGTTAAAAATTCAGATTTTTATTCCTAAAAGGGATTGGATAAAAAGGAAAGTTTTAAACAAGTTTAATAGGAGTTTAAACCGAACGTTAGCTTAAGTAGATTAAATCTAATTATATAAGTGAAGATATAATGAAATGATCTGGAGATAAATAGTTATGAAATGAAGTTTAATTGGAAAAACCGAAGATAAGTGGTCATGAAAAGAAACTCTATAGTAAATGGAACCTTGGGTTAATTGCTGGAATTCTGGATTCGTTGATAAACTTCTATTTATTCCGAAGGTATGATTGGTGTCGTATCAAGGTTTGAGAGGTAAATAAAATACCCCAACTTGTAACGACTTCATGATTATCCAAGGATAATATTAGTATAGAAACGAGGATAGATGAGGGAGTTAAAATTAGTATTTTCGTGAAGGGTATAATAAACTATAATTTATAGAATTATACGTTGAACAAATTAATTTGGAAATAAGAAGTGAAAGAGCAGTATAACAAATGTTGGGAATTTAATTAACAACTGTTTTAACTAAAGAGGCCAAATGACGCTGTATACTGAACTAATGAATCAAAATTTTATTTTCTATGGATGATGATTGTTTATTTTGATAGTTAAAACATCGACTATCAAAATCTGGCCAAGTCGATTGTTAGTACGGAAAGACTGGGATCGAATTTATATTCGAAAACCATTCCAACCAACAAATACGTAAATGTTGAAGATGTTCAGAAGCTGATCGAGATGGAGCAATTGAAGACCGTGGATCTTCATAAGCAGAAGGATTATTTGTCGAATAATCTCTGGTCTGCAGCTAGAGGCATTCTGACGTGATTCGGTCGTGAGTGGGATTTTGCGGATTGCAAGGATTTCTCGCTACCGATCCTTTGGATGCGGTAAGAGAGTGCCTTCGGTTCATCCTATTCCTGGATGACTTATATGGACGATGTGAGTGGTGGCCATATGTTTCAAAAGTCGATTATAGCCTCAAGCCTCATCAACCGGAAAATGACAAAAATTGGGCAGGCAGCATGGCTATGTGGGTCACACCAATTAGGGTGTATAATCACCTATCTAGAGTAATTCCTTTTACTTCTTTAATCTATCGATGCTGTCCCTTTTGGGAAACGGTTGCTGATCCCAACCGTTGGTGATATACATACGATACACTCAAGCGAAATGAGTGGTCGGTCATGTGTGGGTATGGTTGTAAGACGTTCTTGTTGAACCCAGTGTATTCGCCTCTAGAGATACACTGTCGGTAGGCGGTTCCATACCTTGTCATAGTCGGAATCCAATCTCTAATAAGCGTCTGCAGTTTTGATTGTATACTATATTTGTGGAACGTGAGATGCAAGCATTCCGCTAAATTGCTATTTATTTGTATTTAGACACTATTATAATATCAGATGATATATATGATTTCAAAATGTTTTGGGTTATAGTAAGGTAAAAATCATCTGTATTTATGTATGGATTTGGTCTTACTATTATCCTTTTCTTTCAAAAAGAATTTTGAACATTAAACCCAAGTTGGATGTGTCCCCTTAAACTGTGCGAGTTTTTCTCACTCTGGTTCACCAGACTGACCTGGTATTTGTAATGCTCGGGTTAGAACGGGTTGTACAGGTTCAGGTTATTGGATAATACAACATTCAGAAGACGTGCTGGAAGAGCTAAGACGTATGATGTTATATGGTTATTTTTCCGCTATGTGTTGAATAAGAGGACAAGTTATTATAACTGTCTAGATGTATTGATGTACTCTGATGATTTGTAAGTATTTTACACGCTCTCAATAAAATTTATTTCTGTATTATAGTTTGTTCCACTGCGATGTGAGACTCTGTGTTGTGTTGGTTCTTCTTCTTCAATTCTAATATTTCTTTCTTTCTTATCTCACCCTCTAATTTCTTTCTAGTGATAGCTGGGTTTCCAATACAATTTGGGTTGGATTGGTGTGGCTTGATCAGCTCAAAGGGTACCAAAAATTTGGGTCGTCACAGTTGGTATTAGAGCTATTGGTTAAGTAGTAACCTTGGCTCTGTGGCGTAACTCGATAGGGTTAGTAATATCCTAAACTGTGTTTGGGTATATATCTAAGGGAATGTATTTTTATATATAGAAATGTTTTGTATTGTGTTGATAAATCGGTTCAATTGTTGGGAAACCATATTGAACTGACAACCGACATGATATTGTTTTATAAAGAGGGTAAATGAAATGATTTTGCCCAAATTATATTTTTATAGAAAAATGAAATAATTTTCTATAGTATAGTGATAATGGTTGGTTGATTGGTTGCTTGATTTGATTCGAATTCAAATCGAATTATGAAGTGAACTTAAACTAACTAAGGGAAATCGATTAGTCCATTGAATTGAATAGTTGAACAGAATTGAAATAGTTATAAATCAAAATTCAATATGGAGATGAGAATTAATCTGGAAATGAAACTGAATAAAAAAAAATGGGAAATGGAAATTCGATGAAATATATAATATTTAAATGGTTTGATAGAACGTATCGCGCAGCGACCATTCGCGAATTTCGAACATCGACTTTGGATGGACGTAACGGGAGATTCGACCGTCAGGTTCTCCTAAAACTAGAACCGTTGGGTTCGTATCGGAAAAAGCTTCTGGATGATAATAAGAGATTTGAAATCTAATGGCGAGATTTTAAGATATGTCCAAATCAGTTTTGAAAAAGGTCGCCATAGATGCAGTTCGGTGGCCGGTATTGAAAACCGACTGGGAGGACTTTATTAAAATTATTAAAAATATGAATAAATTATGTAAAATAATAATAAATGATTTGAAATGATTTTGGATGAAAAATTCAAAGTTTGAAAAGATAAAATATATTTTTATCATAATAAGTTGTTACAAACTTGAGTAAAGAATTGAAATGGTTTAATATAACTGAGCAAATTTCAATATGAAATTATCAAATGAGAATTTTAATTTGAAATTAAAATAAAGTCGGAAATTGGATTCTGAAATAGAAGTGAATCAATTAGTCAGTTGAATTGGATATGAATAAGGAAAACTTGACGGTTAAGTAGAATTGATTTAAGAATGTAATAAAATGAAATAATTTGGGGTGTGAAAATTGAATGGATAATGATATAAATCAATCAAATATTAATTGATTGATGTATGTTAAACCAGGATGATTGGTGACTATTAAGTATCAGTGGTTGAATATAATTCAAATAATTTAGTTGTTTGATATTTGGTTGTTGAATTAGTTGGATAAAGTTCATCAAATTGGACAAATTGGAAGCAAGGGGATAAAATTCCAGTATAATGAATTGGGAATAAAATTGGTTATGAAATGGAATGGAATTATTTAACCCTGTAATTGTTATTGACATTATAAATTGAGTTAAGTGCAGATCCTAAAAGGGTATGGAGTTGACTTGGTTATACAGGCTGGAAATGTAGATAGGAAGACGAAGGGCAGTTGGTTGATTGATTCGAAATTGGAATAGAATCGCCCGGCAAACAGGTAAACCTTACTATTGATTGGAGTAATGGATTTTTATACCCCTGAGTTGGGTAGCCATTGGATTTTTGGTTTTCTTTTAAAGAAGTTGAATCCAGAATGACGTTTGTAGTTGATGTGATCGAGCCGTGTCGAGGAGGTGTTGGCGAAATTTTTGAAAATTTTTAAAAGCTGAATTTAATTTGAAGATAATTCAAAAATAATTATTTTAAAATTATTGACTTCAGATCATTCTTCTTACCTTGCAATTTCGGGGACGAAGTTCTTTTAAATGGGAAAGAATGTAACGTCCCAGATTTCAGAACGTTAATTACAAATATTTAAATCAGTTTTAAATATCGATTCGGTAATATAAATGAATTTTATCGATATATTTTAGGCTTTAAAAATAGTTTTCTTTTCAAATGATCTCCGTTTTCGACGAAACAAATTTTATTGGAATGCGTATAATTAAATACTGCTATCTTTCCAGTTTAATACCAATCAGAGTTGTTTTGTCGATAGAAGAAATTTAAAGGTAAACTGATAAATTAAAATATCGTAGTTGTGCAAACGGAGTCTGTTTTTGATGAAATTAATATCGTTGAACCAGAACGATGAGACATAGCGGTGTAAATATTTTTGGTGAATTCTGAAATGGACGTTTACCAATGTAAATATTTAAGCGTAGCGTAGAATTTACGATGGAATAGTATAATAACCACATGAAAACTATACCCTATAATTTATCAAACATATTGCTTTCTCCGCTATAGCCAAATCCATTTAATATTTCACATGCCTCTCCATACCATTGAAAAGAAAACATGCGCAGACAAAAAACTTAACATTTAAAAAAAAATACAACAGTCCACTGTCTTATTTTTGAAGACATACACCCTCAACATACTTTCAACATCCTAAAATTTATACAATGAAAACCCATTATCTACCCCATGTTGTCTCGTCGAAATAAATGAGCACCAGGGAAACGTTCAAATCAAACATGCCTCATTTCCTATTTATATATTTTTTACATTGCCTTGGCTGCCACACTTTCTCTCACCGTGCCCATCAAGTAACCGAATAAACAAATGATTTCCAATATCATGCTGCCCACACTTCGTCTCTTAAAAATACACTGCCACATTTGTTTTCTCCCCCACAAAAATTAAATGAAACCCGAACCTCCTCTATTAAAATAAATTAGTATCTCCTCTACCAAAAAATCGAAGTGATGAACTGTAGGAAATGACGGAGCTCGGACTAGTCGAAGGGCGCTGTTAGGAGGTCAGCGCTAATGTCAGATCGGAGAGGGGGTACTGGAGGCCGTGAGTCGCACTAGTCGAGGTGGTGGTTCATTCTCGAGTGTTGGAACAACAAGGTGGTGCTCAGTGAAGTCACCAGTGATGGCGCAGTTGAAAGAGAGTCTCGATGTTGAGGGATCTGAGGTGTTGAGCTGCGGTCTGATGGAGGGATGAAAGAGTGCGAGGAGTGGGTTCAACGTGAAGAGGTGCATGGCTTTGTTTGTATGGAAGTAAAACAGTACGGTAGAGGAAGGGACGTAAACTTTAGGTGAAGTTTGTATGGGAAATAGGAGCTCCATGAAAAGTAGTATGGAACGATGCAAACAATGGAAAGTGAAGGACGTTGAATGCGTGTGTGATGGAGAAGGAACTGTGAGCATGGTTGCGTAAAGAATAGTGGTGAGTATTTTTTTAGAAAGAAGAATTGGTGTTATAATATGAAGAAGTGGAGCGCAGCGGTTGGGTGAAGGTACTGCTCAACAATAGAAAGAAAACAAGCAAGAAATGGGTTCAACATTTGCAAAGGAGGAGAAACAAGTGGGCATTTCCAATGAGTTGGATTTGGACATTGGAAAAAATAAATAGAAAGAGCGAATGCGTGAGCTGGTGGGATGAAAACAAAATGGCCAACGTGAAGGATGAAACAACAACAGTGGATGATAAAGATGAATAGTACTAGACTTGGGTAATTTTTATAACGTACACATGGCCTCATTTTTATAGTATACTCTTAATTTAAATATTCCTAAACTCAGATTTTCCTAAATCGAATTTTATATGTAACCACAAATAAAGATTTAAAGTGTACAGTTGTTAGCGTTGGACCAAAAATTCGAACATTTCTAATTACATTACAACAGGGCCTGATTAACATGGCTAAAGAGTATACACCTACCTAATTATTATTTTAATGTGTCTATTTAACATATTACGGTGCGTGATCGAGTGATACAGTCCAAAGCTAAGTTAAACTAACCGAGGTATCGATTAGAATGACAATTATTATAAAGTTTTAATGATATTTAATTAAATAGTTAGTAACGTATGAAACTCATATCAGTGTTCTACTACAACAGAATCGGATAAATGACGTTGGATTTGTATCGACAAGCGTGACACAACGAAGATGGTTTGGTCAGAAGCAACTGAGATGTTTAATTAAATTAAACAACCGTTTAATTTAATTAGAACGAACTGTTTCAGCAGCAGATGAAATCAAGGTGAGTTCAACTCACTCGATTTATCCTGTTTATATTTTATATAAACCAGGTTTTTTATGTGCAATATTTGTCGATGGTTAATGACTGGATGACTGTTTGTCTATGTGTTGAATATTATTTAATATTCATGGATTAAATTAAACGTTTGTTTTATTTAACCGAACTAAATCGTTATTTTAACAATTTGATTCCAAACGAGGTAACCTACCTTATTGGTTACGTTTATAATATAAACGTATTAAATAAATCCTTTGATGCTTGAATGGATGTTATAAATTGTTTGTTGCCTTTTATTAGTGAACTATTTATTTCTGATTATCGTAATGAATAAATATATTGTTGTATTAAATGTGAGATAACCCATTGTGATGCAGGGAAGGACAGGTTGGAGGGATCCAACCGGATTCCTCAAATATGTTGTTTATATAAACTGTTAATCAACTGTTGATTGTTGAACTAAAAATCCATCACTTGTTGATATTAACAAACGGTGATATTGGTTGAGTAATTCTTGGCAGATAGTCTGTAATTGAATCATTTTATAGAGATTGGTTTACCGTCAGGTAAATTAATAGAAAGAAAGTAATAAAATTTGTTTTATAACTAAGGATAGATTTGAAATCTATTTTTATATAAATTATTTTTAATTAAATCATTAAAGGAAATAAATAATTATTTTTACCTTGCAATTATAAAGACGAGTATATAAAGCAAGATTTGTGGGATGATGAGTTTCTAAACAAGTGGGCAGAAATTAACCAAATGATTAATGGTTGAATTAATTATTTTCAAATAAACAATTTAATGTGGTTATTTAATTTAATCATATTATAATTAAATTAAAGTGAATTATTTATGTTGATTAAAGAAAAGACTAACGAGATTAGTTTACGGGTTGACCTTGTTTTGAAATGACTAAACCAATTGTTTAAACAAGAATTGATTTTAAAAAAACAATTATTGGATTGTTAATTATTATTAGAGTTAACTATTGTTTTAAATAACCTTTAAGCAAAAATTAAATATTTTATTAATAATTAATGATAAAATAAACTTTTTAATGTAAAGGAGTTGCGGTAAATTATTTAATCAAATTAAGGAAATGATCTAGTAACTAGAACTCCATTAATAGAGTCAAAGGTTGTGTCAAGACCTTGTTATTATTAAAAAGGATTTTTAATATGTTTTCACCCGTATTTATATGAGTTAAAAATTCGGATTTTTATTCCCTAAAAGGGATTGGATAAAAAGGAAAGTTTTAAACAAGTTTAATAGGAGTTGAAACCGAACGGAAGTGAAGATATAATGAAATGATATGGAGATAAATAGTTATGAAATGAAGTTTAATTGGACAAAACAAAGATAGGTGGTCATGAAAAGAAACTCTATAGTAAATGGAACCTTGTTTTAATTGCTGGAATTTAAGATTCGTTGATAAACTTCTATTTATTCCTAAGGTAAGTTTGGTGTCGTTTCAAGGTTTGAGAGGTAAATAAAATACCCCAACTTGTAACGACTTCATGATTATCCAAGGATAATATTAGTATAGAAACGAGGATAGTTGAGGGAGTTAAAATTAGTATTTTCGTGAAGGGTATAATAAACTGTAATTTATAGAATTATAAGTTGAACAAATTAATTTGGAAATAAGAAGTGAAAGAGCGGTATAACAAATGTTGGGAATTTAATTAACAACTGTATTAACTAAAGAGGCCAAGTGACGCTATATACTGAACCAATGAATCAAAAAATTATTTTATATGGATGATGATTGTTTATTCTGATAGTTAAAACACCGATTATCAAAATCTGGCCAAGTTGATTGTTGGTTCGGAAAGACCGGGATCGAATTTATATTCGAAAACCATTCCAACCAACAAACACATAAATGTTGAAGATGTTCAGAAGCTGATCGAGATGGAGCAATTGAAGATCATGGATCTTCATAAGCGGAAGGATTATTTGTCGAACATTCTCTGGTCTGCAGTTAGAGGTATTCTAACGTGATTCGGTCGTGAGTGGGATTTTGCGGATTGCAAGGATTTCTAGCTACTGATCCTTTGGATGCGGTAGGAGAGTGCCTTCGGTTCGTCCTGTTCCTGGATGACTTATACGGACGATGTGAATGGTGGCCAGATGTTTCAAAAGTTGATTATAGCCTCAAGCCTCATCAACCGGAAAATGACAAAAATCGGGCAGGCAGCATGGCTATGTGGGTCGCACCCATTAGGGTGTATAATCACCTATCTAGAGAAATTCCTTTTGCTTCTTTAATCTATCGATGTTGTACACGATTGCTGATCCCAACCGTTCGTGATATACATTCGATACACTTAAGCAAAATGAGTGGTCGATCATGTGTGGGTCGGGTTGCAAGACGTTCTTGTTGAACCCAGTGTATTCGCCTCTAGAGATACATTGTCGGCAGGTGGTTCCATACCTTGTCATAGTCGGAATCCAATCTCCAATAACGTCCGTGGTTTTGATTGTATACTATATTTGTGGAACGTGAGTTGCAAGCGTTCCGCTAAATTGCTATTTATTTGTATTTAGACACTATTATAATATCAGATGATATATATGATTTCAAAATGTTTTGGGTTATGGTAAGGTAAAAACCGTCTGTATTTATGTGTGGAATTGGTCTTACTATTATCCTTTTCTTTCGAAAAGGATTTTGAACATTAAAACCAAGTTGGATGTTTCCCCTTAAACTGTGCGAATTTTTTCTCACTGTGGTTCACCAGACTGACCCAGTATTTGTAATGCTCGGGTTACACCAGGTTGTACAAGTTCAAGTTATTGGATAATATGAAGTTCAGAAGATGTGGTGCTGGAAGAGCTAAGATGTATGATGTTATACAGTTATTATTCCGCTGTGTGTTGAATACGAGGACATGTTATTATAACTATCCAGATGCTTTGATGTACTCTGATGATTTGTAAGTATTTTACAAGCTCTCAATAAAATTTATTTCTGTATTATATTTTGTTCCGCTGCGATGTGAGACTCTGTGTTGTGTTGGTTCTTCTTCTTCTATTCTAATATTTATTTCTTTCTTATCTCACCCTTTAATTTCTTTCTAGTGACAGCTGGGTTTCCAGTACAATTTGGGTTGGATTGGTGTGGTTTGATCAGCTCAAAGGGTACCGAAAATTTGGGTCGCCAAAATTTCTATTAATCCGTCTTCCAAGATATAGAACAATTTGACGGTGATCCGATAGAATTTCATAGTCTCTTGCCAACGAATAAAATTTTCACCATCAAATCGCTCCAATTTTGTCAAATGTTGATTCATAACTTGTAATGCGCTCGAACCTTCCATGATTGAAGATATTTTCTAAAAAATTGTTGTGGATTTTGTGGTTTGATGCTATTGGAGGAAGATAATCATTGTATGAATGTCGTACGTCGAACTTTAAGGATCTATTTGGTAGATTCTTTTAGACAATAGTTCAATCAACCAGGTACAAACGGATTATCGAACTATTGACTTTCAGGATTCAATAAAGCCTTGGAACAGCGAAATCGGATTCAAAGTTTGTACGCCTTTGATCCAATCAAGAACACTATGAAAATTATAATTTGATGATGCAAGAATCAAAGAGAAAGAAGAGGAGAAGAAAATCTGATCTGCAACGTTTTCTGGAATTTGCAATGCTCTGGGTGTGTCACAAATCTATACCAGTCGAAAAGCTTTAATGGCGTCACAGATTAGGGAAGAAGAAGAGTGATTTTGGAAGTGTATTGAAACATTTCTGGGCGACTTAATTTATATGCATTAGACGGATGTGTCTCTTCATCAAACGTCGTGGATGTTAATTGCAACGGCCATATCCGTTCGAATTTAAACAGATGCGCCCCTTCATATTTGCAACGCTTCAAAGCATTTAGAAATCAAATATGCGCGCCTTGATCAAAAATACAACGGTCCAAGCCCATCAGCTTTCCGCGGCCCAATTGATCATGAGACCCAAGGCCCATCTTTTGACCTTTTAAATATTAATGTCTATGTCATGTTCATGCATTGCCTCGTCTCTCCCTTATCTTATTTCTTTTGATATGATATATCAAGCTTTTACATATATAGAGGCAAGTCTTTGTCTATTTCATGATGTGAGACAAAGACATATTCTCATTTTTTCTTTGTAACGACCCGCATTATACGCATCGAAGGATCGTAGAATATTTATTTCTTTCACATACGAAGTCGTATGGTCATGTAACTTTGGGAGATGACTATTGGGGTCATTTCCCATATTCATGATTTTTGCCGATTTTTAAATGACCGTTTTGCCCCTAGCTGATCCTGTTTCATCCATAACTTTTGATTGGAAAGGATTTTTGACCTGATACCAGTTCCATTAGCTCCGGATGATGGTTTACCTTTCCGTAGCGTGGTCATATGTGAAAAACAGACTTACCGTTTGGGAGATATGATTGAATTAAGGTTTAGAAGGTGAAAAACTGCTTAACCGTGCTTAATTGGGTAATTAACAGATAGGCCCAGAGGGGGATTTCAGAATTTGGAGTATTTAAGGACTGTTAGGGTTTAGAGAACACCCTTTTCTCATTTTCCAGCCGCCACCTATCATCCCTCTCAAACTAGCAATGACCTCCACTTGTTAAAACACCCCAAATCACCTTCTAATCGCTAATTAAGCCAAATCTACATCAAATCAAAGCGGATTAGTACAAGAATCGAGGTAGAACTGCTGTATAGCCTTGGGAATAGCGCCAAACAGACAATCATTTTATGGTTTGTATTTTATTGTGGCCAAGGTGAGTGATTAGCTTTGTTTTTACACTAATTACAGTTAATTAGGGTGATTAGTGTTAATTAACGAAATTATGCATGTTAAAAATCTAGAAAAATATTTATAAATTTTGAAATATTGTTTTGGACCTCTGTAAGAAAATTTGGTTAATTTGGTTAAGTTTTGATAATCATATCATTAGTTTTTCTTAAATATACTTAAGGGAAAATATGGGATTTTGGCTATGTTTGGTTCATTTTAACCTATCAAATTATTGTTTTGGTGTTTGTGGCTGGTTATACATGTTGCTATGACTGTATGGTATGCTTTATGATTGATTATAAGAGTTAGAATGGTCGAAAACGTCGTCGTATGGGGTAAAACAGCCGCTGGAAAAGTTGCAGGAAGTAGTGCAGGGTTTCGGATCGGATCGGGCGAGGGGGCTCGGATCGGATAAGAGAACTGGGAAACAGGACCCGAACCGGATCGGTACTTTGCACTAAAGGAGGCTTGGCAAGAAGGAAGGCCATTTTCAAAGAGTTGGAGTTGAGTTGGGAATCAGATCAGAGCTGAGTAGGGGATTGGATCGGAAGCAAGGGCGTGAAGATCGGATCGGACTAGAGCTAGGGAGCGGGATTGGATTGGAGGACCAAACCTGGAGTTGAAGTTGGAGTGAAGCACCGAACCGGATCGGGATCGATGAGCACCGAACCGACTGAATGGAAGGGGGACTACTGAACTGAATCGACTGAAGTGGAACGATGGGGACTACCGAACTGAACCAACCTAAAGTGGAACACCAAACCGAACGGGAAGCCTAGGAGCAATGTATTCGAATTGAACTGACTGAAGCAAGCTGAACCGAACCGGATTGGAGCTGCGATTACGCGATGACTCTTCTGTAGACCAACACCAATTCGAACAAAACCCGAGATGCAAAGGAAGTCCAAATAGGAAGTAGAACTCAGGGTCCAGTTGGGAACCAACGAGTTATCTTCATGAGTTGGGCTTTGCTGCGGGACATGTGCAAAGGGGTTATCGATATCTATAACTTTGGATCACTATGGAGTGTGGGGTATGTGGATGAATTCAGGGCCACAGTGGCCTAGGTAGGACTATAGGCTATGGACCAATGAGGTGGGCTCATTTGTAAGGATTGAGTCATGACTCCATGGGGCAAGCTTGGTGGTAGCAGTAATTACACAAGTAGGACTCCATCACTACCTCGATGGGTCTAGTGATCAAAGCGGTGGATATCGTATGCTTTACGCACTGAGTGAGAGATGTGAGGATGGTTGCTATGCTTGATTGTTTGACATCATTATGACATGCACACCCCCACCCCCGTATCTTTACACATTATGTTTAGTGACACCTTAGAGTATTGAGCGGTATGTTGTGCTAACTCTTTGGTCCAGGTTTAGGTATGGTTTAGTATACCTGTTATTATTCTGTTTTGCTGCTTATCGCTCATACCAGACTTTTGTATGACCCAGAGTTTTATGTCTCTTCTTATTACTCTGGATTCTCTTAAGCGGGCAGACTAGAGACAGGTTAGCTGGTTATGCACGAGTAGCTAATCCGGAGACGAGCAGGAGGCTCTTACGTATTATCTACATATATTCTCCCTGTGTTGTTGATGGTCACTGCTTTGGGCATTAATAGTGTACCTCTCCTTTCTTTTTCTTTAGAGACAGTATTTTGAAGTTGTAATAATGGTTATGGATCATAAGCTATATTTTGGATTTCCGCTGCTGTGATGATAATGGTTTAGTTTTGCGCTTATGCACTATCTCGCCTGTTTTATGTCAAATATGTTATTATTATACTTTATTCCATGCACTGTGAGACATTCTACAGGTTCCTTATTAGTTCAAATTACTTACCTCTCCTTTCTTTGATGAAAGTCCCGTGCTGGTTGGACATCGGCACAGCGCACTTTCATTGGAAATGTCGGCTGGTGCGGGGCGGGCCATCACATTTGGTATTAGAGCTCTAGGTTGCGTAGTTAACCTAAGGAAAGACACCAGAGAGAGATAATACGTATATGAGAGCGCGTATTTGTGATTATTTTGGTTTCCAAAGGCTACATATATTCTATTAGTATAGCTAAGGATTAAGTCACACTGCACTGACACCACAAAGAGGATGGTTAATCATTTCTCTTTACAGATTGAACGATGAGCCGATATAGAATGGGTGCTGGTAGAGGAGCCAATAATGGGAATGCTCCTGACATGAGGACTATGTTCACTGACTTCATGAGAGAGACGCTTAGGAATGTTTAGAGGGCAGTTCCTAATGCTGCTAATGGTGGTGGTGCAGCGGTGCAAGCGCTTAGGGCCGATTTCGCCAAGCTATGCAAGGATTACACTAGTCTTGGTAGAAAGTCGTTCCATGGAACGGAATCGGCCACGGATGTTCAAGATTGGTTGGATAGCTATGAGTGTATCTTCGAAGACTTGGGTATCGAGGATGCGATGAAGAGGAAGTTAGCATCCTGTCAGCTGCATGGACGGGCAATGAATTGGTGGAATGCTATTAAGGTAGCTACTCCAGAGGATTAAGTTACATGGGATCAGTTTAAGGCCCGATTCAATGATAAGTTCATCCAAGCTGCCCAGAAGTCAGAGTTGTTTAGGAAATTTCTGAAGCTTAAGCAGAATGGTAGGGCAGTCTCAGAGTACATTGCTGAGTTTGATACTTTGTCGAAGTATGGATTATCTCTTATTGACACTCCCGAGATGAAAAATGAGAAGTTCATAACAGGCTTAGATCAGTACTTGGGGGAAAGGCTTGTTAACCACATCGATGAGACATTTGAATCGATAGTGGGAAAAGCATTGAGGTCAAAGAGTCTTTACCCTAAGACGAAAACTGAGGTTGCATCTGCAGAGGAGCCAAAGCCGCAAGCAAGCGGTGGAGGCAAGAATGGTTCTCAGAATAAGTGAAAGCAGAATCAGACCAAGGATGGCCAGAAGAAAAAGAATAAGAAAGATGTTGAGTGCTTCAGCTGTGGTAAGAAGGGCCACTATGCCAAAGAATGTCGGGCCAAGCCAGTGGATAGGAAGTGCTTCAACTGTGGCCAAGAGGGACATCACAAGGATAAGTGTCTGCAACCCCCTAAAGAAAAGCAGATTGTGAAAGCATATGCTATCAATGTTGTTCCTTCTTCATCGAATGCCCCAACTGCGATGGAGAAAGGAAAGAATGTCGTCATTCAAGGTATGCTTTCTGTTTATAATGTTCCTGTTTGAGTATTGTTTGATACCGGAGCTTCCCGTTCCTTTATGTCTAGTGACCTGGTAGATAGGTTGGGATTGGAACCTGAGATAGTCGATAGACCTTTAGCAGTGATGAACCCGATTCGACTAGCCATAGCATGATTTGTCGAAATTTGGTTTCATCGAGTCATGGATGCATGTTTGCTTGTGATTGTTTTGTTTTGGGCTTTACTGGGTTTGGTATTATTTTGGGAGTCGATTGGCTCCAAAGATATGGGGTAGTGGTAGACTGTGAGGGATTTTCGGTGACTATTAGAGTGGATGATGGGCGGAGGGTAGTGTTTGGTGGCCTACCTAGTGATTAGGTGATGGCTAGTTTTCTAAATTCCCTCGACATCCAGCAGCACGAGTTAGCAGGAATTCCCGTTGTGGGCCAGTATCAGGATGTCTTTGAGGTAGTGACCGGACTCCCACCACACCGAGAGATTGAGTTCCGTATTGATTTAGTGAAAGATGCCAGACCTATAGTGATGCCACTTCGTCGTATGGCACCATGGGAGCAGCGATAGCTCGGGGTGCAATTAAGCGATCTGTTGAAGAAGGGATTTATCAAAAGAAGTGTTTTTGAGTGGGGAGCACCAGTTGTGTTTGCTACTAAGGCAGATGGTTCCCTTCGATTGTGTGTAGACTACTGCGAATTGAATAAGGTGACGAGGAAGAGTAAGTATCCTCTACCGCGGATAGATGATTTGTTTGATCAGTTGAGTGGCGCGAGAGTGTTCTCCCAGTTGGATCTCGTGATAGGTTTTCATCAGCTTAGAGTGGAAGCTGAGAGTATAGCTAAAACGACATTTCGGACGCCATCTGGATTTTATGAGTGGTTGGTCATGCCATTCGGATTGACCAATGAACCAGCATATTTTGTTGATCTTATGAATAGGGTATTCAGAGATCAGTTGAATAAGTTTGTTCTTGTGTTCGTGGACGATATACTTATTTATTCGAGGACAGAGGAAGAACAGAAGGAACACTTGAGGATAGTGATGGAGGTGTTGAGAAAACACCAATTGAAAGCAAAGTTTTCTAAGTGTCACTTCTGGAGGAGGGAAGTGAGATTCTTGGGCCATGTTGTTTCAGAGAATGGTATCGCCGTGGACCTTGCGAAGGTGGATACGGTACAAGATTGTTCTATGCCCAAGAATGCAATGGACATTAGAAGTTTCTTGGGATTAGCTGGATATTACCGTAAGTTTATCCAAGACTTCTCCAAGATAGCGACACCGTTGACTCAGTTGACCAAGAAGAATCAAGCTTTCGTCTGGGACGAAAAGTGTGAGAATGCATTCAAGAGTCTAAAGGACAAGTTAACATATGCATCAGTGTTAGTCATTCCTAAGGGGAATGAAGAGATGACGGTATACACGGACGCCTGTGGTACCGGGCTAGGTGCTGTATTGATGCAAGGAGGTAGGGTTGTAGCTTATGCTAGTCTGCAACTGAAACTGCATGAGAAAAGATACCCTACCCATGATTTGGAATTAGCAGCGATCGTATTCGCGTTGAAGATGTGGAGACATTATCTCTTAGGAGAAAGATTCGAGTTGTTTACCGATCATAAATCGTTAAAGCATCTTTTCTCTGAGAAGGATCTAAATCTCTGACAGCAAATGTGGCTAGAATTCTTGGCTTCCTACGATTTCGATATCGCATATACACTAGGAAAAGGCAATACAGTAGCTGATGCATTGAGTAGAAGACATGCCAGTTTAGGGGCTATGTTTCTTGAGTGGAAGCAACTGGAGTACTTCGCTAGGTATGATTTCAGACCAAAGTGCGAATTGGATCCAGAAGTATCAGCAAGTTTGACGGTCAGACCCACTTTGATTGAGCGGATTGGTTCTAATCAGAGGGACGATCCTAACTTATTGAAAATTATCTCCAAGTTAGAGATGGGCATCGATGAGGAGATGAACGTGTATGGTCTTGATCGAGATGGATGGCTTAGAAAGAATGGAAGACTGGTTGTACTAAATGTCAATGGATTGAGAGGTGAAGTGCTTAGAGAATGTCATTACTCAAAACTGACTGTACACCCCGGTGGTAACAAGATGTATCGATACATGAAGCAGACCTACTACTGGGAAGGGATGAAAAGAGGCATTGGGAAGTTTATATCCAAATGCATGAATTGCCAGTTGGTTAAAGATGAGCAAAAGAAGCCTAGTGGTTTGTTGCAACCATTAGAAATTCCAGAATGGAAATGGGAACAAGTCTCAATGGATTTCGTTGATGGGTTACCAAGGACTAGATCGGGCCATGATAGCATTTGGGTGATTGTGGACCGATTGACCAAGAGTGCAAGATTTATACCCGTCAAGTCGAATAGAATAGCAACTAAGTTATCTGAGCTACATATGAAATGGGTAGTGAGATTTCATGGAGTACCTAAAAGCATTGTGAGTGACCGAGACCCGTTGTTTACTAGTGGGTTTTGGAAGAGCTTACAAGAGGCGTTAGGATCAGAATTACATCTCAGTACCGTGTATCATCCTCAAACCGACAGTCAGACAGAGAGGGTGAATCGAGTGTTAGAAGATCTCTTGAGAGCTTGCATATTGGACTTTGGTGGATCATGGGATGACCATTTGCATCTGGTAGAGTTTGCATATAATAATAGTTATCAATCCAGTATTGGTATGGTCCCATTTGAAGCTTTTTATGGAAGACCATGCAACTCACCGTCATGTTGGTTAGAAACTGGTGAGAAGTTTGTACTTGGACCAGATGTGATAAGAGAAACTTCGGATAAGATCAAGATTATTCAACAGCGAATGAAGGATGCCCAAGACAGGCAGAAGAGTTAAGCGTATAAGAGGGGAAGAGATTTAAAGTTCTCCATTGGCGACTTGGTGTTTGCCAAGATTTCTCCGTTAAAGAGCGTGAAATGATTTGGCAGGAGAGGCAAGTTAACACCAAGATTTGTTGGACCATTCCCAGTTCTCGAGCAAATTGGGAATTTGGCATATAAAGTTGAATTACCAGACAAGATGGCAGGAGTTCATAATGTATTTCATGTTTCCCAGTTAAGGAAGTTTGTGCACGACCCTAGTGTGGCTATTTCACCGGATCAGTTGGATGATATTGAGGTTGAACCCGAGGCAGTTAGGAATCGCAGGCCCATGCGTATTGTTGGAAACGATACGAAGCAACTTCGAAGGACGGCGGTGAGACTAGTCAAAGTTCAATGGGGTGACGATGAGGAAGACTGTACTTGGGAACAGAAGAGAACATAAGGAGGAAGTATCCAGAACTCTTTTCCTAGTAAGGTTTTTATATCGGTATAGTACTCCCTTGTTAGTAAACCGCATGCTAGAATAGGCTTGTTGTGTTGTTTTGTATGTTTTATTGTTTTGTTCATGATTGGTGGGCAAGCGGGATCCTTTTTATGTTTTTTTTTTTTTTGAAAATTGGTTCACTTTATTTCTAAAACCAATAAAACCGCCTTTATAAGCCTCGTTAAAACCCCATAACCCCCCTAGTGGGTACCTTATAGGGAAAAAGAGTACTTATAAATTTGGTATACATCATAAAAATGACTAAAGTCGTAGACAAAGAAAATACATCAAAAAGACTCAAAATAAAGAAGAAAATAAAAGCCAAACTCCACGGCCCAAAGATCCGGCCCATCTCCAATCTGATCAATCCAAACCGACATCCAACATTAAAACCGACATGTCATCCAGTATCCCTTAACTCTATACCCACCTCTGAAGAAAACATTCATTCCTTGGAGCCATTGTTTTGTACCAACAATATTATCTCTCGCTCATTTCTGAATAGAGTAGAAGATGAATGATTCTTACGACCTTGGAATACTCTCAAATTTCTCTCTCGGCAGATGAAATAGATAGCTGTTACTAAAGATCCAAAAGCTAAGTCCCTCAATTGATCTTTTGCTTTGAAGTTCGTATGTAATAATATTGCTTCCTGTTTCAAATCAGAACAGATTATTAATGGAAGTTACAGTTTTTGCTTCAGGGATAACCAAATGAAGGCTGCAAAGTCACACTGAAAGAAGAGATGCTCTGAAGATTCTGGATGATTTTCACAAAGAGGACATAGAGGATTTACTTCAGTATTATAACGCAAAATTCTGTCTTTTGTGTTCAACCTCCCCAAAATCGCGAGGTATGATATAAAAGACATTCTTTTACTATTCTTTTTATGCCAGATAACTGAGTATATTGGATCTATTTGTTCATGAACTCGAATAAAGTCCCAAACTTTATGAAAAGAAAATTCTCCCCCTTCACACCATTCATATCTGTCTTTATTTAGGTTAGGATGAGTATGAATCGAACTAATTTCATCTAGCAATTCTCTTGTTGCAGGACGAATTAATGGATGAAACTCCTCATTCCTAATAATATCAGATACCATTTCATTAGTTTGACTAATGATGTGCAGTCTGTCATAACCAAGTAGATCAACCATGCACTTACAATTTATCCAAGGCTCCATCCAAAGATAAGTACTTTGCACTCCTGATATTATTTTATTGAAAAATTGATTTGATCTGGTTCTAAGTCTAAGTATTGATTTCCAAGTACTAGATGCATTTATATCCAATGCCATAGTCCAGAAAAAATCATGTTTACAGTACCTATTTTGGACCCATTTGCTCCATAATGATTTGTTTGACAAAAAGTTCCACATCAATTTTATACAGGCTACTTTCTTTAGGTCACTAAAATTCTTCAATCCTATACCCCATTCACCTTTAGGTTTGCATAAGCTTGCCCATGCTACTTTATGAGATGTACCACCCCAGAAAAAGTCAGCACATAAAGTCTGTAGTTTACTCAAAGTATACTCTGGAATCTAATATATGCATAACCAATATAAAACTATTGGGGTAATAACTGAATTGATTAATTTTGCACGACCTGCAAAACTAAGCAGCTTTGATTCCCAACCTTGGATCTTACTTTGCACTCTTTGTATCAAAGAATTACATTCAGAATAGTGCAAGTAATTAGAAGATAAAGGAACTCCAAGGTATTTAATTGGAAGTGTGCCTTGTTCATACTTAATATGTTCAAAATGACATCTGCATTTATCACTGATTTGCTAAAGAATATCTTTGTTTTTGAAGCATTCACATTTAAATCTGCATAGTCACTTAAATTATGAAAGATTTCTTTTGGTGAATTTGCATTTTGAATTGAAGCTTTTCCAAATATCATTAAGTCATCTGCATATAAAAGATGTGAAATAATAGGCTGCACTTGACTGCTTGGTTGAAATCCTTTTAGATATGTTGCTTTATCCATCATGAATGTAAAGAACTGCATTGCAATTGCAAACAGATATGGTGACAAAGGATCACCCTGCCCCAGACCCCTTGTAGATGATATAAAGCCTTTAGGGACTCCCTGTATTATAACAGAAAAAGTAGCAGTATCCATGCACTCAAAAATCAAATTGATAAAATGAATATTAAAGTTCATCTTTGACATTAAAAAGCAGATGAGTTTCCTGTTTACTTTATCATACGCTTTTTGAAGATCAACTTTTACACACATTTTTGGCATTCCTACTTTTCTGAAATCTCTTAGTAATTCATGTGCCAAAAGTATATTGTCCCCTATATATCTCTCCTGTATAAAAGCACTCTGATTTGCTGATATCAGTGATGGAAGAAAAGGCTTCAATCTATTAAATAAAATTTTAGAAAAAAAATTATAATAGACATTGCAACATGATATAGGTCTGTAGTGAGCAATTTCTGATGGTCTATCATTCTTTGGGATTAGAGTAATAAAAGTATGATTCAAAGATTTTGGAAGCTTTCCTGACTGGAAAATATCAGAAATAGCTTCTAATAAATCTTCTTTTAGCTCTTCCCAATGATATTTAAAAAAATTAGCACTCATACCATCTGGTCCAGGACTAGAATCATCATGAATAGAAAAAACTGCCTCTTTAATTTCTGACAATTCAATTTTCCTTAAAAGAAATTTATGACCTTGCTCATTTATTGTAGATATTGGTTGAAAGGTAGGGAATGCAGAGACACTAGAACCATTAAACATAGCATGAAAATAGTTGATTGCCTCTAAT
Source organism: Allium sativum (assembly GCA_030737875.1). Classification (NCBI taxonomy): domain Eukaryota; kingdom Viridiplantae; phylum Streptophyta; class Magnoliopsida; order Asparagales; family Amaryllidaceae; genus Allium; species Allium sativum. The sequence goes on from CM060926.1 coordinate 353,096,423, forward strand.
TCAGTCTCTTCTGATTTAAACAACAAATTACCACTAGAATCAATAAGAGCTCTAATATGATTAAAGTATCTCCTATTAGACATTCTAGAGTAAAAAAATTTAGAGTTTGTATCACCTTGTTGAAGCCAAGAGATTTTAGACTGTTGCTTTAGTCCATTAAAATATGATCTTTGTAAACTCTGAAGATTTCTCTTTGTATGCAGATAATCATCAAAAATTTGAACATCTTCTGGATCTAGGTCTACTGCTTCTTCCAGGATTGCAACTTTATGTTTTGCTTGTTCAAGGTTAGATGCATTTCTACTTCTCAATTTATTCCAGTTTTTAAGCTCTTTTTTACAATTGCTGAGCTTTTGCAAAAACTGATAACTGCTGAAACCCCAAACTGAACCATTCAAGCCTTTCAATATTGCTTCATAGTAACCATCTTGAAGTAGCCAATCATTTTTATATCTAAATGGATATCCTTTGATTTCTGGAGTGGGGATTAAATCCAACAAAATAGGATTATGATCACTTGACTTTTGGGGAAATGATAGTGCTTTCATATTTAGAAATTGATGCATACAAATATTATTCACCAATATTTTATCAATATGAGTTGCTATTCCTCTTCTACGCCATGTAAATTGAAAACCCAAAAGTTTTATTTCAGATAAACTGGTCTGAATTAAAAACTTCTGAAATTCTCTTATATGTGAATAAAGAACAAGCAGTCCACCTTTTTTATCATATGGAGATAAAACATTATTAAAATCTCCCATTAGAATCCAAGAATTTTGAATAGCACTTGATTCATTTACAAGTAGATTCCAAAGATTTATCCTTTCACCAGAAGTGTTACTTCCATAAATCACTGTTAAAGTCATAATAAATCCTCCCTTTTTTTTTTGCAATAACTGTCAAATGTTGAGGGGATGAAAAAATCACATCCAAATCCCAAATATTAGAATTACAAATTAAAAGTATTCTTGTAACGACCCGGATTTTTCAACCGTTGAATTCTGAATATTTAAATTGGTTTAAATATTTTATTTGAATTATATATAGGGATTTATAATGAATTTATTGTATAAAACGAAGTTTGAACGTTAATTTATAATATAATTATAAAACGAGCTCGAAATCGCGCGGCAGTTCGTAATATAGAGTTTTGAACTTCAACTGAGAATACAGGATTCGTTATAAGTCGGATTTCTGTGAAACAAGACACGTTGGAACCGTATTGATTATAATTTTCATATGAAAGAGAAAAATCTAGATTTCATGTTATAAATAGAAAGTTATGGCCAAATCAAATTTTGAAATAGTCGCTGTGGAAAATCGTTATTTAAATTATACGCGTTAAAATAGCCATTTTGCAAACGGACTCAGATTTCGACGAAATCAGTTTCATTGGGACCGTATCGCTAAATTATTGTACGGTGTTGAATTGCGTGGCAAACCGATGTCGTATGTGACCACGGTAGCCGTAAACGCTCGTTCAGTGCAATTAAATTAATTCAACTGAATAAAGGGATATTAGAGTGTAACTTGAACAAACGATCAAATCAGGCCACGAAACCAGTTCCGTTGAGTTCGTATCGTCGATTAGAGTCAGGATAGCTATATAGTTTATTAATTTTAAAGACCGGATAATTTGGCGTTAAAAATGGCATTGTGGTACACCTAAAAATAGCCTACCGGGGCGACAGTCTCAGAATGCGACGAAACTAGTGCTGTTGGGTTCGTATCGAAAAGTTATTGTCGGCGTTCGCAGTTTCGAGTTGATTTGATTTATCAGGTGATCGTGAAAAATTTAAATGCATGTTGAATTCTGGTTTTATAAAGGAAATTTTTTCATACGATGTCAGAATTCGACGAAACTTGTCCCATTGGGTTCAGAATACCTTTTTACACCAAGAATAGCTTTTTTATCAGTAGACAGAAGTCAACTATGGTAAATTTTACTTGATACTTCACCACGAAGTTCATTAAAATAAAATATTAATAAAATCTCCTATGTAACCACCATTCTCAAATCACCTATAGCTTTAAAGTATACCTCAGCGATATATGTAAATTAACAAAGTACATAAATGGTTTTGAGGGACAAGATTGACCGCTATGGTTATTTTCCTTGCCGACAAAGGAATTGGAGAAGCAGACCTACAAACCTATCCTATTATTCTATAATACGTGCGTGCCAAACCATCGTATCCGTGTTCCCCAAGCTGTTCGAAACCGTGACCTTCAAGCTATTCGGTTTCGTAACTGCCACGCCAATTTTCCCTTTAAATACTGTTCTCACCTTTCTTCTTCCTTTTTCTTTCGAGAAACGAAAAAAAAAAAGTAAATCAAACCAGAAAATATAAAACAAATACAGAGTCATAATAACTCTATTCCTCCACTCAGTACGAAGGGACGAACCGCTGTTATACTTCCAGAATATTCACCATCGATCATCGCGTTCAGGCCGAGATTGACAAGGGATGCTGAACGAAAATGGTTGGTTCGGAAGTGGCTTCTCACCGTCGGAGACGCAGCATCCCCAGCAACCTCATCAGGGGACGGCGACCTTTGAGATGTTGGGCGGTTTTGGGTTAAATCGAAGAGATTAGGGCGTTGTTAGGAGCTCAGACCATGGGGTTTTTGACGTGGTTGTGGGGCTCGCTGAAAGGCGGAGGAGGTGGACAGTCCCGATCGGAATCTGATGATGGAATTCAACTCGGCGGTGGTTCGAAGGAGTGGAGATGCTTCGGTAGTAGCTGATGGGGTAAACATTGATTTGAAACTTAATTGGTGATTAGCGTTTAAAACACATTATATAATATAGGCGTGTGAATTATGGTCTGTGGGTGGATTAATTATGGGAAGCAGGTATGGTATTTTAACAAGAAAGTAGTACACGAATGGTAGATGGAAGGTGAGAAACTTCGAACTGACAGTAAGGAGAAAGATTAAAATCTTATTAAGTTAATGAGGGGTTTAAGGGTCGTTTTGGTTTCAAAATAAATGGTTGGAAATGGGATTAATACTGTTGCGGTGATTTTATTTGAAGGGTTGGTTGGGCTGACAGAAGCATGGCGGTGAGGGTTTTAACGTTGCGGAGTGTTTTTTTTTGCGGGAGGTGTTCATTGTAGTGGAGGGGTACTGGAATGGAAGAAGGACAGGGTTCAGGATGTTTAACGTTACTAATAAAAGTTTAAGCCCATGATTAGTATAATTAAAAAGATAATTAAGAATTTGATGGAGGTTTTTGTTTAAACCGTATTATATCATGAAGGATGGAAAAAGAATGAGGTGGTAGGGGATTCAAATATAGAAAGATTTTGTGGAAATTAGTTGTATCAGCTGTGGCAAGTCTTCTCGGCAGAAAAAGGAAGCTCAACAACGGCCTTCACTGGGATGGTTGTGCTGAGTATTGGAGAAGCCATGAGATGGGTAGTTGTCACGGGTTGAATAATGTTAAATAGGTTTGTTGGTAATCAAGTAGACATGTGGAGAATGGTGAGAGGGCGTGGACTTGTGGTTGGTGATACCCTGATGGTGAAAAAGGGTGTGGTGATGGCATTTCCTAGAAAAACAAATGAAGGACGGTGGTGAGGATTTAAGTAAGTGATGGGCGAGTTGGTTGTATTTTGTGGTGTTGACTGAGGAGATGGAAGAATGGTTAACGAACTAGGCAGCAGTGATAAATCATTGATTTTGGTGGCTTAATTTCTTGGGTTAAGAATCAGACAAAATTGGTCACATTGTAATCGTAATGACGGGATCTATAGTGTGGCACTGAGGTGGCTGAGAACAAGGGCTATTGGCATTCTGTAGGAAAATCAAACGACTGATTTATTTCAATTGAAAACAAGAGCAGAACAGTCAACTGCGAAACGAGGTGAGTAAACTCACTAACTCCCTCTCGTTTATATTTTTATATATAAACGAGTTTTAAAATATTTTATAATGTGAAATGGTCGCTTGATTGAATAGTTGATAAATTGGTTGATATAATCATCGTTGATTGATTTATTTCATTAATACGATATTTTTGATGTTACTAACATCTGTGGATGCAGGGAAACAGGTTGGAGGGATCCAACTGGATCCCTCAACATTTTATTTACTGGTTTATTTGATGGTGATATATGTTATGCTACATTATCCATGGTTGAATTTGTGTGTTTGATTTACCCTGGCCCTAGGAACCTGGTATTTTAGATACCGTAAAATATCATAGAATGTGAAAAGGGAAATTAGAATTTAAAAGCAGAGTTTATTTCCAAATTAGAAATAATTTCTTTTTCATTGAGTTGCAAGTGGAAACCTATCCATTGGGTAAACCAAGAAAAATGTTATAAGAAAAAAAGATATAAATTAAGTAGATCATTAACCATTGGATAAATTAAAAGGGCGAGTTCAAATATGAATGTATATTTGAAAGTGAGTATCGGTTTTGAAACCAATATTGGAAATGGATTTGAATTTAGCAAAGTACAAAGGAAAGTTTAAAGAAAGATTTTCAAATGCTTAAAGTAAAAGAATAAATAATTTAAACAAGGAAATATTTTTCAAATAAAATATATATAAAAGGGGGATTTATAGAAATCGAATTAAGTGGTTAGAAGAATGTATAGTTTACAAATAGGTTTAAAGGAGAACTCGAATTGTTTAAAATAAACAAGTTTATAAATGAACAACGGGAGCGTGTGCGTCGCACACGGTATTTTATTCAAAACAGAAATCATAACGCTGTTGTTATAAGAAATGCTTTTATAAAACTAAACAGCGATTTTAGCGTTGTTGTTATAATAGATGTTGTTAATATATATACAGCAATTTTAGACGCTGTGGTTATAATAAATATCTTGGTAAATCTAAATAGCAATCTTAACGCTGTAGTTATAATAACTGTTTTAATAGCAATCTTAATGCTATGGTTATGATAAGTGTTCTATAATGCTAGACAGCGGTTTTAACGCTGTTGTTGAAAGCAATGTTTTATAAACCAAACATTTGAAGATAGCAATTATAACGCTACCGTTATAATCAATATTTCTATAAAGAAGATATGTTTGTAGATCAAATCTGAGAGTCGCGTAAGCAATGTTGTTTAAAGTTATGAGCTCTGACTATTTCAAAGTTAAGAATGTTGTTCAGTTAAGGTCTGAGAGGTAATTATACCCCAACTTGACTAACTGCATTATTGACGGAGAAATGGTTAAGGCTCGATAGCAAGGGTTGGTTAGTGATATCGTTAGTTAACGAATGATTTATGATTTGAGTTATAATAACGATGTTTATAACATCAGTTAATTCAAAGGATTTAGAAATGTTTTCTAACGGGAGTAAAAGATATTTTCTCAATAAAGAATTATAATATTGGAAATGTTTTCCAATGATCGAGAGAGAAAATAGAGCTTTGAAAGAACACGGAAGGCGGAAAATGAAGGAGATTTGGAAATGTTTTCCGAATGAGAGTCAGAAATGTTTTCTGAATGTAAAGGACAGATAATGGAAATGTTTCCAATGTTAATAGAGTATAATTCCTAAATATATTAAATAAGGAATGTAAATGAAAGTGAAAAGGGAAATGAATAAATGAATAAACAAAAAGGGATAAACGTTGAATGATGTTTGGTCGATAGAATTTCCTTCGGAAAATAATATCGTTGTTTGCACACCGACATGTTTTCGTTTGATAGTTAACTCACCGACTATCAAAGTTTTGACCATTTTAACGTTGTTAATATGGAGAGACCGGTTGGATTATTATCCAGAGAACCACTCCGTATTGGCATAAGCGTTGCGAATCAAGTATGCTGAATATCTTGAAGACGGAGTTATGCAAGGGCTACCCTGTTTACAGGTTAGTGCCTTCGGTTTGTCCAGACCCAGGACAACTTGTATGGACGAGTGTCTGACAGAGTATTTCCAAAGGGGATTACGTACGTTGATTCCTTCAAACGTAAGAAGTTGGTGGCATAGAAGGGAAACTTCTTTAGCCTAACAATCTGAGTATTTTTGTGGGAATAAATTAGTGATTTCCGATGGATCTGACGATGTGGCATTCAAAGTGAATGGTGGCCAGATGTTCTGGAAGATAATTCAAACCTCAAGCCTCATCAACCCGGTATTGGACAAAAATCGGGCAGGCAGCATGGCTATGTGGGTCGCTCCCATTAGGGTGTATAATCACTTATCTAGAGAAATTCCTTTTGTTTCTAAAACTATCGATTCTGCCCATTCGGGAACGGTGGTTTGAGTCCAACCGTTGGTGATATACATTCGATACACTCAAGCGAAATGAGTGGTCGGTCATGTGTGGGCCGGGTTGCAAGACGTTCTTGTTGAACCCAGGTGTATTCGCCTCTAGAGATACATCATCGGAAGGTGGTCCCATACCTTGTCATAGTTGGAATCCAATCTCCAATAAGTGCCTGCGAGTTTGATTGTATATTATATATGTAGAGCGTGAGATGCAAGCGTTCTACTAGATTTTAATTACTTGTGATTAGACATTATTATAATATCATATAATATATGATTTCCAAAGTGTTGGTTATCGTAAGGTAAAAACCATCCGTGTTTATGTGTGGATCGGTCTTACGATTATCTTTTCTTTCGAAAAAGATTTTGAAAGTTAAACCAATGGTTGGAGTTTACCCACACCAGTCCCATGACTGACCCAGAGTTTATTTTGTTTGTTTTCCCTAAACTCTTGGGTGCCCAAATTTGTACGGGCAGTCAAGTAGTTAGGATTTTTCAGATTCACTTGGAGGAGCTCGAAGCAGGAGGCCTCACCAGTTAGCTATAGACTATCATATTTCCGCTGTGTACTATGTTGTATCTGGAAACAGGTGTTTATAACTGTTCCAGGGATAATCGTTGTGCTCTGATAATGGTATGTATATACAAATACTGATTTGTGCTGCAAAGTTATATTATCTAATATATTTTATTCGTTCCGCTGTGAGTTTGTGATCTTCGTTTTCTTCTATTCTAATATTTCTTTCTTCCTATTCCTCACCCTCTAACTTCTTTCTAATAATGGTTCGTATTTCTGTGCAATTTGGGTTGGACGTGTAGTGTTATCAGTCGACTCAAAGGGTACGGATTTGCGGGTCGTTTCAATTCTTCCAGAGGACAATGAAGAATTATTTGTTTGAAATTTCCAATCATTAGGTAGGAGAGATGAAAACAGACCTAAATTAGTAGGATTTAACTTTGTTTCTACTAAACCAACAAGAGTTGATTTAGTAGAATTAAGGAGTTTGAGCACTTCTTTCATTCTAAAAGAAGTGTTCATTCCCCTTACATTCCAAGATAGTAAGGTCATTTAATAGATGAAGTTCTCCTCGTTGATCTTTTAGTAGGAGTAGGAATTTTTGATTTTGCAACCTGTAGATAACATGAATTTGGATTAACATAAGCAGACACATCCACCTGTTTGCCTTTCTCTAAGTTTTTTACTTTATCATTTTCTTCAATTACATCTGCTATGTTATTCAAATCATTTGGAATAACCTTGTCAGGAAGATTGGAGTTTAAAAATGATAAATCATCTTGCTCTCTATCATTTGAGGGATCTAAATTGATTGAAGAAATGTCAGCTTCATTTGCTACTTCAGTGTAAGATTGATTTCTTGAAAAAATATTTCCTGGATCAATATTTTCTGCATTTTCTGATTCAAAGTGACCTTCAACATTTGTTTGATTTTCTTCATGTATATTAGGAGGAATCCATCTTGAATCTTTTGTAACTTCTTGATAATCATCATCATGTCCAAACAATTTGCACTGAGAACACTTTAAAGGTATGAATTCATACTCAACAGTTATATTAAATTTCTCACCATTATGAAGCAAAGTAGGAATTTCAGTTAGTAAAACTGTTTGAGTATCAATTTCAATTAAAACTCTCGCATACTTTGTGAACTTTTTCTCTGTCGTGTTTTCATCAATCAGTAGTGGTTTAGATATAAAACTTGCTAACATCTGGATTGCATCTTTTGTCCACAATTCTAAGGGTAAATCAATAAGTCTGATCCAGATCTGAACCAGATTACTATTTTTCCTTTAAAAACAAATCCTGGATGCCATGGTTCAATATATAATAATCTCCCAAAATATGAATAAGTTGTGCTTTCAGAAATACGTTGAAAATCATCTATGCTTTCAAATTGAACCACAAAATCATAGTTAGGAGAAACATGGATGTTGAATAAACCCTGTGGTTTCCATACCTTTGTTATATACTCCTTTAACTTGATTGTTGATAACCTGAAAAAAATAGGAATTAATGCAATCGTATTTTTCCATGCAATCTCTGATTGATTATATACTTTTTCAGGCACAAAAACATGATCCAGTGACGGCTTGATGAATTCGAGCTTTCTGCTTTTTGCACTTGAAGATTGATCTGGTTTCGACTTAGCTTCAGAAGCTACATTAGGACCTAGAAAATCAGTTCTGGAATCAGATCTGATATTAGGATTAGGATTTGGTATAGGAAATTTTGATTGAGGTCTTGTAAATGAAAAAGTAGATGATGATGGATTTACTCTTTCTGCCATTAAAATGTATTAGGTCTTGTAAATGAAAAAGATAGATCCTTTTTATGTTTTGGGTTAAGGAATTTCGGGGACGAAATTTCTTAAGGAGGGGGGCATGTAATGACCTGTATTCTACGCATCGAAGGATCGTAGAATATTTATTTCTTTCACATACGAAGTCATATGGTTAAGTAACTTTGGGAGACGACTATTGGGGTCATTTCCCATGTTCATGATTTTCCCGATTTTTATATGACCGTTTTGCCCCTAGCTGATCTTGTTTCGGCCATAACTTTTGATTGGAAAGAATTTTTGACCTGAAACCACTTCCATTAGGTCCAGATTTTGGCTATGTTTGATTCGTTTTAACCTATCAAATTATTGTTTTGATGTTTGTGGCTGGTTATACATGTTGCTATGACTGTATGGTATGCTTTGTGATTGATTAGAAGAGGTAGAATGGTCGAAAACATCATCGTATGGCGTAAAACAATCGCTGGAAAAGTGGCAGGAAGCAGTGCAGGGTTTCGGATCAGATCGGGTTAGGGGGGCTCAGAGCGGATAAGAGAACTGGGCAACAGTACCCGAAACGGAACGAGACTTTGCACTAAAGGAGGCTTGGCAAGAAGGAAGACCATTTGCAAAGAGTTGGAGTTGGGTTGGGAATCATATCAGAGCTGAGTAGGGGATCGGACGAGAAGCAAGGGCGTGGAGATCGGATCGGACTAGAGCTAGGGAGCGGAATTGGATCGGAGGATTAAGCTTGGAGTTGAAGTTGGAGTGAAGCTCTGAACCGGATCGGGAGCGATGAGCACCGAACCGAACCAACTGAATGGAAGGGGGACTACCGAACCGAATCGACTGAAGTGGAACGATGGGGACTACCGAACCGAACCAACCTGAAGTGGAACACCGAATCCAATGGGAAGCCTAGGAGCGATGTATTCGAATTGAACTGACTGAAGCAAGCCGAATTGAACTAGATTGGAGCTGCGATTACGCGATGACTCTTCTGAAGACTAACTCCAATTCGACCAAAACCCGAGATGCAAAGGAAGTCCAAATAGGAAGTAGAACTCAGGGTCCAGTTGGGAACCAACGAGTTATCTTCATGAGTTGGGTTTTGCTGTGGGACGTGTGCAAATGGGTTATCGATGTCTATAACTTTGGATCACTATGGAGTGTGGGGTATGTGGACGGATTCAGGGCCACAGTGGCCTAAGTAGGACTATTGGCTATGGACCAATGAGGTGGGGTCATTTGTAAGGATTGAGTCATGACGCCATGGGGCAAGCTTGGTGGTAGCAATAGTTATACGAGTCAGACTCTGTCACTACCTCGATGGGTCAAGTGATCAAAGCGGTGAATATCGTATACTTTATGCACTGAGTGAGAGATGTGAGGATGGTTGCTATGCTTGATTGTTTGACCTCATTATGACATGCACACCCCACCCCCTTATCTTTACACATTATGTTTAGTGGCACCTTAGAGTATTGAGCGGTATGTTGTGCTAACTCTTTGGTTGCAGGTCCAGGTACAGGTATGGTTTAGTGTACCTGTTATTATTCTATTTTGCTGCTTATCGCTCATACCAGACTTTTGTCTGACCCGGAGTTTTATGTCTCTTCTTATTACTCTGGGTGCTCTTAAACGGGCAGACTAGAGATAGGTTAGCTGGTTATGAACGAGCAGCTGATCCGGAGACGAGCAGGAGGCTCCTACGTATTATCTACATATATTCTCCCAGTGTTATTGATGGTCACTGCTTTGGGCATTAGTAGTGTACCTCTCCTTTCTTTTTATTTAGAGACGGTATTTTGAAGTTGTAATAATGGTTATGGATCATAAGCTGTATTTTGGATTTCCGCTGCTATGATGATTATGGTTTAGTTTTGCGCTTATGCATTGTCTCGCCTGTTTTATGTCAAATATGTTATTATTATACTTTATTCCATACGCTGTGAGACATTCTATAGGTTCCATATTAGTTCAAATTACTTACCTTTCCTTTCTTTGACGACCGTCTCGTGCTGGTTGGACATCGGCACAACGCACTTTCGTTGGAAATGTCGGCTGGTGCGGGGCGGGCCGTCACATTCTTCCTTCTTACTTCCCTCTTCAAAAAACAAACCCCAAAGTAATTTGAAAGTTTACAACACCTTGTAGAAACCAACTTTGGTTATGCTGAAAATAAAAAAAAAATAGTAAAAACAAGGGCAATTTGGTTATCAGTTTTTTTTGGGTGAACTCAGTAATTCTGTAGGTCTAAATAGAATTAGCCATGATTTATTTTCCTTTTCAAATGAGAGTGTGTGTATATATGGAGACAAAAGGTTTTTCAAAGAATTTACATATATATTAATATTATACAAACTATTCTTATCCTTATTTTTGCCAATATCATATGGAAGAAGTTGCTAATCGGTCGAAGATTAACGACGAGGAATACCGCTAGTTTAGATGCAAGTGATGTAGTTGAGTTTCTAGGCAGTTCCGTCGGTATCTACAAGCTAAACTTTTAATAGAGGTCCCATAGAGCTAGCGCGTGGTGCAATTATTGTCCATCTACTTACCTTTGATTTCTACCAAACCATGCAAGGAATTTTCAAGTCTTGGAGAGCATCCGTGCACTGAGAATGGACCAATCATATGTGGATCCAAGGGCATTGATTTGTACTTATGGGAGGATCTTTTGGATCGATGGATCTTAGATATGACGCAAGGAGACAGCTTGCGGCTTATCATATGGGGAGACCCTGAATTGGTAGGATACGGCAGTTATGGCGAATAGTGAGGGAGAGATTACTTTGGGGATTTTAGAAGGCGTTTTGAGATGAAGTTTCAAAAATGGGGTACATTAGGAGTTCTTTTATTTTCACCTAAAAAAGATTTCAGCATAGGAAAATTAGTTTACTGAGTTGTTTAGATTTGGGATGGAGTCAATAAAATACCACTTAAAAGGATCCGTGAAGTTTTTTTCCATAAAAAGGTTGTTTTTTCTCTCTAATAGGAAGAGAGCGTAGCGTTCTTGGTTCTTAAATTCTTATGGGATTTCGTGTGCCTGCAATATGCCTGAGATTGTTTTCCATGATATCAAATCCTTATGCAAGTTGCCACATATCCGAGATTCAAAATATAAGGGACATATGCAGACTCATTTATCAATTTATTTTCTTATGTCAATTACTTCCATTTTTGCAAATGTAATTTGAATTGAGGATGATCTCAAAAGTTGATCAGCGCATTTAGTTATAATACCAAAAAATGGGTAATATCCCTCATTCAGTTATGAAGTATGGACTTTAGGATTTGGGATTTGTCGAATTTCACTAATTAATGATACTCAATGTATTGTGATTTGGGTGTTGTTAACCCACTTTTTAACAAGACCGTTACGTTTTGCATTCAGACGATTGGATTGCCCGGGACTCGAGCATGGATGGATGTACGAACTTGTGGAATCTTGGATATGCTTGGACAAAGTATCAAATTGGAACAAACACTTGGAGTTTCTGACTATTAGAAATCAGATCGGCCATCTCGTATGCCTCAAATCAGTCATGTACCTTGGTTCCAGATCGACCTTGCCATGCACATTAAGGTCGTCAATTTCCTACACACCCTAAAACATGTCTTGAAGACAACACGAAAATAAATAGATTTGGATGACACGTTTACAAATATGAGTCATTGTTAGGTCAACCTGTTAGAACCCGTTTAATAAACTATTGGGTTCCAAGTTGACACACTAACCAAATTTGACATGTTTGACCTGCTTTCACAAATCACGTTCACGTATGGTCCCTGGTCCTTGATTCTCACCCATTCAATTTCTCTTACACCCAAGACCCAACCATATCCCTTAATTTTTTGTTTTTAGATTTCACTCTCAAATCTCAATCAAGTCCAGCCGCCTTTCATCAAATCGATCTCTGGCTACCATCGATCACCAATTCACACTTCACAACCGCCTTCGATCAACAAGCTCGAGTTCGAGATTGAGTTCACTGATTCATAGTTCGTCACATCTTCAGGTTAGTTCGTGATTACCGTAGGTATGATGTTTTTTACTTTAATATAGCTTTATGTCTCATTTGTCAATCATTTGTAATTTTGTATTTGTATTTGTTTGTTGATTCAAATTATTTATCACCATAGCATCAGTTTCAGGTATATTACTATTTCACATATTTGTGTCTGTGGATTTAATTTGTATTTATATATCTCGCCATTTACAGCCCTACTTTGTACTAGTCTATCATTAACAGGTAGTTTTACCTTATGTAATATATATAGTGTACTACTAAAAACACCAAAGTTTGTGCTTCCTAACATTATAGCATGGTAGCCAAAAGCAAAAAACTGGGTGCTTTTAGTTCCACATGGTGGTGTAATGTTAAAGGCACCATATTTTGTGCTTTTGGCTACCACACCATGGTGTTAAAAAACACAGACTAAGTTGCTTTTAGAAGCACATTGTTATTTACATTCCAAATATTGTTAAGGGGTGGTCAATTTTTTTTAAAAAAAAATTGTTAAGGGGAGTACCAATGAGAAAAGTAGCCCCTTAACAAATAAACGTAATTTACGTTATTACCCATTTAGGCTTAATTTCACTCTTCTGTTCATTAATATAATTTTTAATGGTTAATCAACACCATTAGTTGTGGAGAAATCAAACCCTAACCAAAAAACATAAATGAAAAAGAAAACAATGTGATATTGATACATGAGAGTGAGCGTTATGTTGGAATTGATTAGAGTGATGAGATGGTAAGATCTAATTTCAGTTTATTAAATCACGTGCACATGTTGTTAGGGTTAAGTTAGTGTTGTTTCAGGCTCGATTTAGTTGTTGGTGGTGCTGTCGATGTGCAAAGGCCATAGTAATTTTTTTCGTTTCGCAAATATCGATTTTTTCAAACCCTAAAGGATAAGCGTTTTCGGAGGAATAGGATCGATGAATTATTATGTTTTTGTCAAAATAAATATGCCGAATTTTATAATTATGGAGGCAATGCACCGAAATGATTATTAATTTTCAACATTTCACAGTCGAAGACATATATAATTGATTACATGATGCATTCGGTTCAGTGGTGATGAACTGCTTATATTAATTCAGTTTAGTGATGTTGAGTTGAACTATGTGTTCAAAATTTTATTTTATTTTAATCTTGTTTAAAGGGGCAATCCGGGAATATTGAGTAGTGTGAAATAATATGTTTGTGTAGCACCTTAACAAATTTTCAACAAGTGGAGTGTTTTTAAAAACTGACCTCTCCTTAATAATAGTTGGAGTGTCGATAACAATGCCCTAAAACAGAATATGCTATTCTTTTTTATAATTAAGGTACAACCATCAAAATCAACTGTTGTTAACGTATATTTTCTATCAAGGAATTAAACCTAATAATCTATGAAACATTACTGACCTGCAAGATCAGAATTGTGGAAAGTCATAATAGTTTTAAAATTGGTACTTAGTAAAATTACAATATGATATTGTATGCTCAGGTATGCAATTGATACTTTATAAAATTACAAATCAAAATTGTTGAAAGTCATAGCTGATTTAAATTTCATAAATTTTATTTCCTAAATGCTAATATTATTCATTTTAATTTACTATTTAAATCAAGGAAACAAACAAATTACAAATCACATTGACCGCCGATATATATGTCTGGATAAAGCACCCATTTAGAGAACTTCCATTTTCCTTTTGTTTCTTACTTGTTTGTGATATGTATTTTGTTGAAAGAACCTGCCTACTTTCTATGAATTCAAAAAAAATTTACGATCAATTTTTTGCGTTCATTCAGTTTTGATTTCTTGTCAAAAATATTAAGAATAATTGGTTATAAATTAGAAGTGGATTATGAAATCTACCATTTCATTTTGTAAGTTTTTTATAGTTTATATTTTGTAAAAAATTAGTTGCCGATTAGAATTATTTGGAATATATAAATAATGCATCTTATGTTATGTTATTGCTCGTTGTTGGACTTACTAGAATTATTTTTGTTTGCTTGTGGTATTTCCATATCTCTTAGTCATAATTTATGAAGTTAACTTAATATGCATAAAGCTTTTCAGTACTTGTTATATTAATGTTTATCATTCCTGATTTATTCTTTTGCATTAAATGTACAAGAATATTTTTGAAATGTATTTTCAAAGATAAGCCATTCCCTTTTTATATGCTTTTATTGTTTTATTAATTGGTTATTGGTTGTATTGTCGATTAGATGGATCCATTTGTGGATACACCAAATAGTTAAATGAACAAGCTGGAGATGCCAGCATGAACAAGTTGGAAATGACAACTGTAGAAGCACTATGAGGAGTGCAAGTTGGCAACAACATAGAAAGCTTACTTCGCCAGTGTGGAATAATTTTGAAATTTCCATTAGATGATGATAAAAAAGCAAAGTGCTAAGCCTGAAATGTGAAACTGTATACTTAGCTGATAGTTTTTATGGTATTGGATGTCATATTATAAATTGTTTAAAAACTACTCATCGTGATCTAGGTCAACTGCTTGTAAGTTAAGCCAAAGGTTCTATTATAACAAGATCTTCTAAATTTGATCTAGATAAGTTTAGAGAGTTTTGTTTTTGTAATAACCCGCAAAATCTGGGCCAGTTTAAATTTTTTATTTTGACAATTTTAGCGAATTTTGAATATTTAAAATAGATTATTTTAAATAATATCGACGAGAAATTTATTTTGAATATAATTCGACGTATATATTATATACGTCGTCGTTAGAATAAAATAATTATATATAATTATAAAATAGAATTGAAAATGGCGCGGTAGTTCGATAATTCGATTTCAAACTTCAATTGAGCATACCGGGTGCAAAACAATCCGGATTTTAGTGAAACCAAAAACATTAGGATCTAATTGATAATATCTTTCCAACGAATCCGAAAAATCGAAATTTCATAGCGGGAATCAAAAGATATGTCCAGTTGAAAATTCTGAATAGTCGCTATGGAATTCAGGCCCTTAAAAATAGCCATTTTGCAAACGACCTCGGATTTCGACGAAACCACTTTTGTTGCATCCGCGATGTCAAGTTATTGCTAGGTTTCAATTTTCATAATTTTTCGAATCAATATGTGAGCGTGGCAAAGGAAAACGCGTTTGACCAGTTTCAGTTGATTTTAATCGACTGGAAAATGGCCATTTTTCAAACGGTCTCAGAATTTGACGAAACTAGTTTTGTTAGGACCGTATCATCAATACGAAGCTAGAAAATATTTTTTGGGAATTTTTCGAGTTTGTATGTGTCCCCGATAAATTGAAATGTGCGTTTAAAATTGAATATATAGATTTAAATTTTAATTTAAAAGAAAACTGATCGAAACAGTCGAATTGGGTCACGAAACATATCCCATTGTGTTCGGAGTGGGGGTATTACGCTAGAGGCGACAGTCGTTGGGTTCCAATTTGAATTCGTATCAATAAACAGCTAATATTGGAAGTAAAAGAAAATTTAAATAAAATATATATATATATATATATCTAAGGGTCAAAGCCCTAATAGCCAGTCAAACCACGGTCAAAGCTTCTATCGCACCTCCATATTTTCTGTCTTCTTCAATGAACAGAAATCCCCTAACCAGATCGATTTCGCCCAAATCGAAATCATCCCCGTCGCTCCACAGATCGTCCCACTGCTCCACCGTTCTTCCTCAACTCCGGCGCCCCCCTGTTTAGCCGCGAGCTCCCCCACTGTTCGAGACCACGGCGACGAAGGCAACTGATTTCCGGTAGGGGTGGTAACGCGCCGTTGCTGGTGGAGCATTCTGATGGGATGTCGGTCGCTCCAGGGTGGCGCTCCGAACAATTTCCACTGCGTTGGTGGCTCCAGTTCGATCCTGCAAATGGCGACGGGTCCTTGCGGGTTCTGAAGGAAAACGGTGAGCATATGGTTATTTTATTTTTCCTTTTCAGTTTTAAATATAAATCAAATTGTTTTTAAATGGCGTTAAATTAAAGAAGTGATTTTGATTTGTTTGAATATAAATTAAAGAAGTGATTTTTATTTGTTTGAATATAATTAAAGAAGTGATTTTTATTTGTTTGAATATAAATTAAAGAAGTTATTTTTATTTGTTCGAATAGAAATTATAAAAACATGACATTGAAATAAAAATCTAATTTGAGTATATGGTTTTTTTATATATATAACTTTGTTTTTAAAATATGTTGTTTTGAAAATAGAAATAACTTTGTAAATATAAATAAGGTTTTTAAATATAAAATAGCTTTGAAAATATAAGAAGCAGAAATATAAAAATACAATTTTTATATTGAAATAAGCGTTGTAAAAATATTTTTAGGAGAAAAAAAAATAGAATTTTTATTTATTGAAATGAAGCAGTAAAAATATAATTTTTATTTGAACAACGTGAAAAGGACCGCATTGGAATTTCAAACAAATCCAGATGTTCAGAAATTCAGAAGCAAAGCACGGCGGAGTGGAACCCTCTGTGAGAACTTCTCACTCTAAACTTCTTTTTCTAGTTATATATATATACTAGGATGCAGACGGTGCTTAGTAGCACCCGACACAATCGTCCACAGACCATGGACTTGTTTGTTTGGTTGCATAGATTAGTTAGATGATTTGATTTGAAATTGAATTGTTTGGTGAATAGAATGGATTTGATTGATGTGTGAATGGCGTGGGCCTTCACTAGACCGGGGATAAGGCTAGGCCTCGTCCCGTTTCTAGTATCGTGCCGTTATGCCGCCGAAATTTCCCAAAATATGTTAGAAAAATAAAAATATCATTTTTATTGGGTAAATGAACTGAATAGAAATTCGTGTGTTGAAATAGAATATTTTATCGTTAAAAATATAATTTTTAACGTGGAAGTGAATAAAATAAAATATTCATTTACAAACCGGACGGTTTGTTTATGTACACCTATTTGAAGGACATTGATTGGGACGATAAATTTTACACATCGCCTAACTGCACAAATAAAATCTGTGTTTGACTGTTTGAAACCCCACACGGGTGTTGGGATGAAATTTGAAGTTCACTCATCCTGATTGATTAAATATGTCGATCGGTCGATTGACAGGCTGTTATAAGCGTCAGATATCTATATTTGATGCTTATACAGTGTAGTGCACTTTGGTTGATGGTTGATTGTTCTTCAATGCTATTATATACGTGTGATGTATGAAAATCCATATAATTAACGTTATATGGTGATTGATTGGGCCTCATTCCAATCGGGACAACAATAAATATTATAAAAGAAAATTCATGTGTTGAATATAAAAATAGTCATGTGTTGACGATGATCATGTGTTGAAACTATTCATGTGTTGAGTAAAATATTTTAAATAATAAAAATTACATCTTTATCATATTTACAATTAGAATCTACTTCACGGTGGAGTCTAATTAAAATCAAACGATAGATACCTTAGTTTTATAAAATATTTTACATAACAAAAATAGTGAGGTGTTGACGGTACTCATGTGTTGAGATTAGTCTTGTGTTGAAAGAAATATAGATTAATGTGTTGAATAGAACAAATATTCATTTGTTGAATAGAATAACGAATTATTAAAATATAAAGCCGTGTTGATTAGAGATGCGTTATTTTGACGCGAACGATGTTTATATCGATTTTATTCGTTTTATAATGAATATTGAAAAGTGATTTCAAAATTTAATATTTTGAAAGGAAATTCAAATTGAATTAGATTAAAATTCAAATTGAAATTTTATTGAATCAATTTGAAATGAATTCGAATCGAATAGAAAATGAATTCGATTCGAATTGAATAGAAAGTGAATTTGAATTCGAATTGAATAGAAATGAATTCAGATTGAATTAAATTGAAATTGAAATTTAAAACGAACTGAAATTGAATTGAAATGAATTCGAATTGAATTGAAATCAAATCGATTTGAAATTGAATATAGTGTTGAAATGGTTTTGAAACGAATTTAAAACGATTTATAAAATTCGTTTTAAAAAGGAAATCGACGAAATATATATTATATATATATTATATATATATAATGGCCTGAATAGAACGCGCCGCGCCGCGGCAGTTCGTGAATTTCGACCATTTATTTCAAACGGACATTGCGGGAGATCCGACCGTCGGATTCTCCTAAAACCGGAACCGTTGGGTTCGTATCTTAAAGAGCTTTCCCATGAATATTAGAAATTTGAAATCTAACGGTTGGATTTGGAATTATGTCCAAATCAAATTTAAAAAAGGTCGTTGTAAGTGCAGTTCGATGGCCGTTGATGGAAATCGACTGTACGGGCCTTGATAAAATTATTAAAAATATCTATAATTTGTGTAAAATCATAAGAAATGATTTGGGAAAAATTGGGATGAAGAATTCCACATTTGAAAGGATAAAAATAGATTTTTATCGAAATGAACTAGTTTTGAGCTAGAATTAAAATCAATTTATTTTTTTAAGTAAATAAGTTGAATTTGAAGTGATTCTAAAAATAATCAATATTCCCAATACGTGGATTGGACTGGAGTTGAATCGAAATTATCTTCGGAATATTTCGATGTTGGATTTCGTGACTATACAGATATTGTTGTGGGAATTTGAAAGATATATTTTATATCGTTATTTCCGATACGATATTTGTTGGTTTCAGAATTTGATATTGAATATAAGCCGATATATTTTCTATTCAGAGCCTTGTATTTAATATCAAATGTGATTTGGGTTTATCGTGAATCGTGTTTTAGATGACATTGGTTCTTTAACCCAGTTAAAGGCAAGATGTTGATTTTTGAAAAGATTAAAACTAAGTGGAGTTTTAATGAATCTTTAATTAGATAAAAATGTGAATTGATTATTTAAATTATCAAACCTGAAAAGTGATCGAGAGTGGAGTATCACCAGTTTTACTCCAAAGCGATAGTTAAATCTTTAATTAGATTTGAACGTGAAATGGTAATTAATTTTACCGATAACACCGTAGTGTTAGATGTGAAGTATTACCAGTTTTCTCCATGGGATATATAGGCTGGGATTGGGAAATAAACTAAATAATTACTTCGGTGTGGTTCGTTAATCCCGACTAGTTTGAATTGATATCCAAAGGAAGATTAAAGAATAAATTTAGAAGAATTTATCTTTGATAAAATTAATGGGAACCTTTCCCTAAGAATGTGATTTTGTGAATAAAAGAATATTCTGAATTGGAATGAGGCGTTCATTGTGTTTGTGTAACATTTGTTAATTATATACGTGGGTTATTCAGAAAGGCCGGGTTATACCCATTCTGAATGACCGATTCGACGAGATGTCGAAGATGAAGACGGTGGTTGAAGACCGGAAGTCTTCACATCGTTTGGGTGATTACTGATGATCTTGATTGGGCTGTACACCCAGGATGAGGGAAACAGTTGGTGATCGTCCAGACGTACTTGGAGATGGATGGATATGCGAGGAAAGTGCCTCCGGTTTCGTTCAGACCCAGAACGAACTTGTAAATGGATTGTGTGTCTGACAGTGGATTTTATTCTATGTTGATTGATCTCTATTAAATATACATCTGTTTGGCGGCGGAGAATTTATTCTCTTGCTTAACGCCCTTCTCTGAGACATACGAGCTCAGAGGTTGTATATCGATGGACATCAGTCGCATGGAGTGAATTGCCAGTGTGGCATGCGTAAGTGGCAATTGATCAAGGCTTCTGTTGAAAAGCAAAGTCTTGTGGCTGATGATCAAAGCACGGCCTGTGTGGCGTAGCTTTGTGTATAACGTGAATTCGCGAGCCTCACACCTCGGTATGAGTCAAAAACGGGATAGTGACTGCAGGGAGAGCATGACGTTTCTTTCTAGCTAGGGTGGTGTCAGTGACCTACCAGCCCTGACATTTATATACTTTTCACCTGTGTGGTTGTTGGATATGAGGCGCCTCGGATATAGGTCTGTAAGGACCGGGAAACGTGTGTTCAGGAATTGCCAATCCTCAAAAGTAAGAGAGGACCGGCCCTGAAGATCCAAGGATCATAGTGGGGTCCTGAGGCATTTGCTAGAGTGTCTCGAACGCGGAGAGGAGCTTGCCCCTTGCCTCGACTCATGATGGAATCCAATTTCCAATACGTGTGTTTCGGTTTTATTTGTAGAACCTAGTATGGCGACATAGTGGTATGGGTCATTCATGCCGCCTATGATTGATATTTATGATTGAAATTGTTTTGACACTATACACTTATAGTAATATCAAAATAATGTGTTCTAAACGTATCAAGCATGCTTTGGCTGTTATAAGGTAAAAACCCTATCCTCCGGCTTGCGTTGCATTGTGTGATGGGACCTGGGTCTTATAACAGCTTCATCTTTCTTTATTTAGCATTGCGCTGTTGTTTTATGCACTGGTATTCTTGGGAGGAAACCCGTTCCGTATTATACGGCGTGGTCCCTCAATTTACCTAACTTTAGAAATAAAGAATTATAACTGCTTTAGTTCTCACACCAGTCACATGACTGACCTGGAGTTTATTGTTTTAACCTAAACTCTGGGTGCCCCTATTTTCCGCACGGGCAGCTAGTAGTTTTGGTTTTGCAGATTTATATTCACAGGGTCCTGATATACAGTTGGAACGATGCTCGGAAAGCTCTGTATCCGTGTATCACTTCTAGTTGTGCTTTTGTATTATTTTCCGTTGCTATGTAATTTATTGTAATCTCTGATATTTATCGAATGTAATTTATTCATTTATACTCTGTATATTCTTGTATCTGATGGAATCGTTGTAATAACAATGAAATGTTCTTCTGTTTGCGTTCTGATTTGTCTTGTCCTCAATTCTATCCGTGCTTTCCTTCACGGGGAAGTTCGGGTCGTCTCAGTTTGGTATCAGAGCTTTGGTTTACAGAGCTCGAGAACAAGACACATTAGAACCATACGAAAGAATTCATCAGATATTGGATTAGTAATATCCGATTAGAATAACTCGTTAGAGATAGGATCAGTAGTATCCTAGAACGAGTGTGAAGAGTATATTTTTCAAATGGAAACAAATTTTGTTTTGAAAATTTAAATCGTTTTAAACGTATTTGAATATTTATTTATTTTGAATATGGGCAATCCAATATATAAAGATTTCGCGTATACACGTCATGAACGTATGTTCGAAGTTTTAATATATTGGATAGATATAGAATCACATTCTAGATATCCGGGGATGATTCTGATGATGGTGCATCATCATCAGTGTTCATATTCGAGTTTCGAAGGTGTGATTTCTATATATTTCCATTAGACTGGTGTGAGAACTAAAACTAATATAGTTAGAATACATTGTTGTGATTTGGCCTCAAAACATGATTTTCTTTATATATATCAAAATTATGAATTTGAAACGTTAATCCACTAATTGATTGATGTTTGTGTTGTTTGTTTAGTTGTTTGATAATTTTGAACCATTATGCCTAATTTGATCGAATATTGAATTGTATTGAAAATTGGTCGCATTTGCTTGCATATACATATATATCATTGAACAGGTCATAGCAAGGAGGCTAGAGCCGAAGAATAAAATTTGTTTGCCCGACAAATAGGTACATGTTTATTACATAATTTACTGTTTTGTTTGGGTGATGATGATTTTGTGAGCCTATTGGCTAGCCGCTTGGCTTTTTCTTTTTCTTTTTGAGATCTGAAGGACCGGGGAAGCTATTTGAAATTCCCCGATGCTCCCGGTGCAGGGGAGGTTATGGCGAAATTTTTCGAAAATTTAGGGTGTTAGCCAAATTTTTGAAGAATTTGAAAATTCTCAGAAACTGAAAAGTTGGAGAATGGAAGCCAGATCGAATGTAGAGCTTATTAATCAAACCACTTTCGACTTGGTTCCTTTTCGGGGACGAAAAGTTTTAAGTGGGGGAGATTGTAATAACCCGCAAAATCTGGGCCAGTTTAAAATTTTTATTTTGACAATTTTAGCGAATTTTGAATATTTAAAATATATTATTTTAAATAATATCAACGAGAAATTTATTTTGAATATAATTCGACGTATATATTATATACGTCGTCGTTAGTATAAAATAATTATATATAATTATAAAATAGAACTGAAAATGGTG
Organism: Allium sativum; assembly: GCA_030737875.1. Classification (NCBI taxonomy): domain Eukaryota; kingdom Viridiplantae; phylum Streptophyta; class Magnoliopsida; order Asparagales; family Amaryllidaceae; genus Allium; species Allium sativum. The sequence continues at coordinate 353,119,072 of CM060926.1, forward strand.
CGGTAGTTCGATAATTCGATTTCAAACTTCAATTGAGCATACCGGGTGCAAAACAATCCGGATTTTAGTGAAACCAAAAACATTAGGATCTAATTGATAATATCTTTCCAACGAATCCGAAAAGTCGAAATTTCATAGCGGGAATCAAAAGATATGTCCAGTTGAAAATTCTGAATAGTCGCTATGGAATTCAGGCCCTTAAAAATAGCCATTTTGCAAACGACCTCGGATTTCGACGAAACCACTTTTGTTGCATCCGCGATGTCAAGTTATTGCTAGGTTTCAATTTTCATAATTTTTCGAATCAATATGTGAGCGTGGCAAAGGAAAACGCGTTTGACCAGTTTCAGTTGATTTTAATCGACTGGAAAATGGCCATTTTTCAAACGGTCTCAGAATTTGACGAAACTAGTTTTGTTAGGACCGTATCGTCAATACGAAGCTAGAAAATATTTTTCGGGAATTTTTCGAGTTTGTATGTGTCCCCGATAAATTGAAATGTGCGTTTAAAATTGAATATATAGATTTAAATTTTAATTTAAAAGAAAACTGATCAAAACAGTCGAATTGGGTCACGAAACATATCCCATTGTGTTCGGAATGGGGGTATTACGCTAGAGGCGACAGTCGTTGGGTTCCAATTTGAATTCGTATCAATAAACAGCTAATATTGGAAGTAAAAGAAAATTTAAATAATATATATATATATATATATCTAAGGGTCAAAGCCCTAATAGCCAGTCAAACCGCGGTCAAAGCTTCTATCGCACCTCCATATTTTCTGTCTTCTTCAATGAACAAAAATCCCCTAACCAGATCGATTTCGCCCAAATCGAAATCATCCCCGTCGCTCCACAGATCGTCCCACTGCTCCACCGTTCTTCCTCAACTCCGGCGCCCCCCTGTTTAGCCGCGAGCTCCCCCACTGTTCGAGACCACGGCGACGAAGGCAACTGATTTCCGGCAGGGCTGGTAACGCGCCATTGCTGGTGGAGCATTCTGATGGGATGTCGGTCGCTCCAGGGTGGCGCTCCGAACAATTTCCACTGCGTTGGTGGCTCCAGTTCGATCCTGCAAATGGCGACGGGTCCTTGCGGGTTCTGAAGGAAAACGGTGAGCATATGGTTATTTTATTTTTCCTTTTCAGTTTTAAATATAAATCAAATTGTTTTTAAATGGCGTTAAATTAAAGAAGTGATTTTGATTTGTTTGAATATAAATTAAAGAAGTGATTTTTATTTGTTTGAATATAATTAAAGAAGTGATTTTTATTTGTTTGAATATAAATTAAAGAAGTTATTTTTATTTGCTCGAACAGAAATTATAAAAACATGACATTGAAATAAAAATCTAATTTGAGTATATGGTTTTTTTATATATATAACTTTGTTTTTAAAATATGTTGTTTTGAAAATAGAAATAACTTTGTAAATATAAATAAGGTTTTTAAATATAAAATAGCTTTGAAAATATAAGAAGCAGAAATATAAAAATACAATTTTTATATTGAAATAAGCGTTGTAAAAATATTTGAAGGAGAAATAAAAATAGAATTTTTATTTATTGAAATGAAGCAGTAAAAATATAATTTTTATTTGAACAGCGTGAAAAGGACCGCATTGGAATTTCAAACAAATCCAGATGTTCAGAAATTCAGAAGCAAAGCACGGCGGAGTGGAACCCTCTGTGAGAACTTCTCACTCTAAACTTCTTTTTCTAGTTATATATATATATACTAGGATGCAGACGGTGCTTAGTAGCACCCGACACAATCGTCCACAGACCATGGACTTGTTTGTTTGGTTGCATAGATTAGTTAGATGATTTGATTTGAAATTGAATTGTTTGGTGAATAGAATGGATTTGATTGATGTGTGAATGGCGTGGGCCTTCACTAGACCGGGGATAAGGCTAGGCCTCGTCCCGTTTCTAGTATCGTGCCGTTATGCCGCCGAAATTTCCCAAAATATGTTAGAAAAATAAAAATATCATTTTTATTGGGTAAATGAACTGAATAGAAATTCGTGTGTTGAAATAGAATATTTTATCGTTAAAAATATAATTTTTAACGTGGAAGTGAATAAAATAAAATATTCATTTACAAACCGGACGGTTTGTTTATGTACACCTATTTGAAGGACATTGATTGGGACGATAAATTTTACACATCGCCCAACTGCACAAATAAAATCTGTGTTTGACTGTTTGAAACCCCACACGGGTGTTGGGATGAAATTTGAAGTTCACTCATCCTGATTGATTAAATATGTCGATCGGTCGATTGACAGGCTGTTATAAGCGTCAGATATCTATATTTGATGCTTATACAGTGTAGTGCACTTTGGTTGATGGTTGATTGTTCTTCAATGCTATTATATACGTGTGATGTATGAAAATCCATATAATTAACGTTATATGGTGATTGATTGGGCCTCATTCCAATCGGGACAACAATAAATATTATAAAAGAAAATTCATGTGTTGAATATAAAAATAGTCATGTGTTGACGATGATCATGTGTTGAGTAAAATATTTTAAATAATAAAAATTACATCTTTATCATATTTACAATTAGAATCTACTTCACGGTGGAGTCTAATTAAAATCAAACGATAGATACCTTAGTTTTATAAAATATTTTACATAACAAAAATAGTGAGGTGTTGACGGTACTCATGTGTTGAGATTAGTCTTGTGTTGAAAGAAATATAGATTCATGTGTTGAATAGAACAAATATTCATTTGTTGAATAGAATAACGAATTATTAAAATATAAAGCCGTGTTGATTAGAGATGCGTTATTTTGACGCGAACGATGTTTATATCGATTTTATTCGTTTTATAATGAATATTGAAAAGTGATTTCAAAATTTAATATTTTGAAAGGAAATTCAAATTGAATTAGATTAAAATTCAAATTGAAATTTTATTGAATCAATTTGAAATGAATTCGAATCGAATAGAAAATGAATTCGATTCGAATTGAATAGAAAGTGAATTTGAATTCGAATTGAATAGAAATGAATTCAGATTGAATTAAATTGAAATTGAAATTTAAAACGAACTGAAATTGAATTGAAATGAATTCGAATTGAATTGAAATCAAATCGATTTGAAATTGAATATAGTGTTGAAATGGTTTTGAAACGAATTTAAAACGATTTATAAAATTCGTTTTAAAAAGGAAATCGACGAAATATATATTATATATATATTATATATATATAATGGCCTGAATAGAACGCGCCGCGCCGCGGCAGTTCGTGAATTTCGACCATTTATTTCAAACGGACATTGCGGGAGATCCGACCATCGGATTCTCCTAAAACCGGAACCGTTGGGTTCGTATCGAAAAGAGCTTTCCCATGAATATTAGAAATTTGAAATCTAACGGTTGGATTTGGAATTATGTCCAAATCAAATTTAAAAAAGGTCGCTGTAAGTGCAGTTCGATGGCCGTTGATGGAAATCGACTGTACGGGCCTTGATAAAATTATTAAAAATATCTATAATTTGTGTAAAATCATAAGAAATGATTTGGGAAAAATTGGGATGAAGAATTCCACATTTGAAAGGATAAAAATAGATTTTTATCGAAATGAACTAGTTTTGAGCTAGAATTAAAATCAATTTATTTTTTTAAGTAAATAAATTGAATTTGAAGTGATTCTAAAAATAATCAATATTCCCAATACGTGGATTGGACTGGAGTTGAATCGAAATTATCTTCGGAATATTTCGATGTTGGATTTCGTGACTATACAGATATTGTTGTGGGAATTTGAAAGATATATTTTATATCGTTATTTCCGATACGATATTTGTTGGTTTCAGAATTTGATATTGAATATAAGCCGATATATTTTCTATTCAGAGCCTTGTATTTAATATCAAATGTGATTTGGGTTTATCGTGAATCGTGTTTTAGATGACATTGGTTCTTTAACCCAGTTAAAGGCAAGATGTTGATTTTTGAAAAGATTAAAACTAAGTGGAGTTTTAATGAATCTTTAATTAGATAAAAATGTGAATTGATTATTTAAATTATCAAACCTGAAAAGTGATCGAGAGTGGAGTATCACCAGTTTTACTCCAAAGCGATAGTTAAATCTTTAATTAGATTTGAACGTGAAATGGTAATTAATTTTACCAATAACACCGTGGTGTTAGATGTGAAGTATTACCAGTTTTCTCCATGGGATATATAGGCTGGGATTGGGAAATAAACTAAATAATTACTTCGGTGTGGTTCGTTAATCCCGACTAGTTTGAAATGATATCCAAAGGAAGATTAAAGAATAAATTTAGAAGAATTTATCTTTGATAAAATTAATGGGAACCTTTCCCTAAGAATGTGATTTTGTGAATAAAAGAATATTCTGAATTGGAATGAGGCGTTCATTGTGTTTGTGTAACATTTGTTAATTATATACGTGGGTTATTCAGAAAGGCCGGGTTATACCCATTCTGAATGACCGATTCGACGAGATGTCGAAGATGAAGACGGTGGTTGAAGACCGGAAGTCTTCACATCGTTTGGGTGATTACTGATGATCTTGATTGGGCTGTACACCCTGGATGAGGGAAACAGTTGGTGATCGTCTAGACGTACTTGGAGATGGATGGATATGCGAGGAAAGTGCCTCCGGTTTCGTTCAGACCCAGAACGAACTTGTAAATGGATTGTGTGTCTGACAGTGGATTTTATTCTATGTTGATTGATCTCTATTAAATATACATCTGTTTGGCGGCGGAGAATTTATTCTCTTGCTTAACGCTCTTCTCTGAGACATACGAGCTCGGAGGTTGTATATCGATGGACATCAGTCGCATGGAGTGAATTGCCAGTGTGGCATGCGTAAGTGGCAATTGATCAAGGCTTCTGTTGAAAAGCAAAGTCTTGTGGCTGATGATCAAAGCACGGCCTGTGTGGCGTAGCTTTGTGTATAACGTGAATTCGCGAGCCTCACACCTCGGTATGAGTCAAAAACGGGATAGTGACTGCAGGGAGAGCATGACGTTTCTTTCTAGCTAGGGTGGTGTCAGTGACCTACCAGCCCTGACATTTATATACTTTTCACCTGTGTGGTTGTTGGATATGAGGCGCCTCGGATATAGGTCTGTAAGGACCGGGAAACGTGTGTTCAGGAATTGCCAATCCTCAAAAGTAAGAGAGGACCGGCCCTGAAGATCCAAGGATCATAGTGGGGTCCTGAGGCATTTGCTAGAGTGTCTCGAACGCGGAGAGGAGCTTGCCCCTTGCCTCGACTCATGATGGAATCCAATTTCCAATACGTGTGTTTCGGTTTTATTTGTAGAACCTAGTATGGCGACATAGTGGTATGGGTCATTCATGCCGCCTATGATTGATATTTATGATTGAAATTGTTTTGACACTATACACTTATAGTAATATCAAAATAATGTGTTCTAAACGTATCAAGCATGCTTTGGCTGTTATAAGGTAAAAACCCTATCCTCCGGCTTGCGTTGCATTGTGTGATGGGACCTGGGTCTTATAACAGCTTCATCTTTCTTTATTTAGCATTGCGTTGTTGTTTTATGCACTGGTATTCTTGGGAAGAAACCCGTTCCGTATTATACGGCGTGGTCCCTCAATTTACCTAACTTTAGAAATAAAGAATTATAACTGCTTTAGTTCTCACACCAGTCACATGACTGACCTGGAGTTTATTGTTTTAACCTAAACTCTGGGTGCCCCTATTTTCCGCACGGGCAGCTAGTAGTTTTGGTTTTGCAGATTTATATTCACAGGGTCCTGATATACAGCTGGAACGATGCTCGGAAAGCTCTGTATCCGTGTATCACTTCTAGTTGTGCTTTTGTATTATTTTCCGTTGCTATGTAATTTATTGTAATCTCTGATATTTATCGAATGTAATTTATTCATTTATACTCTGTATATTCTTGTATCTGATGGAATCGTTGTAATAACAATGAAATGTTCTTCTGTTTGCGTTCTGATTTGTCTTGTCCTCAATTCTATCCGTGCTTTCCTTCACGGGGAAGTTCCGGTCGTCTCAATTTGGTATCAGAGCTTTGGTTTACAGAGCTCGAGAACAAGACACATTAGAACCATACGAAAGAATTCATCAGATATTGGATTAGTAATATCCGATTAGAATAACTCGTTAGAGATAGGATCAGTAGTATCCTAGAACGAGTGTGAAGAGTATATTTTTCAAATGGAAACAAATTTTGTTTTGAAAATTTAAATCGTTTTAAACGTATTTGAATATTTATTTATTTTGAATATGGGCAATCCAATATATAAAGATTTCGCGTATACGCGTCATGAACGTATGTTCGAAGTTTTAATATACTGGATAGATATAGAATCACATTCTAGATATCCGGGGATGATTCTAATGATGGTGCATCATCATCAGTGTTCATATTCGAGTTTCGAAGGTGTGATTTCTATATATTTCCATTAGACTGGTGTGAGAACCAAAACTAATATAGTTAGAATACATTGTTGTGATTTGGCCTCAAAACATGATTTTCTTTATATATATCAAAATTATGAATTTGAAACGTTAATCCACTAATTGATTGATGTTTGTGTTGTTTGTTTAGTTGTTTGATAATTTTGAACCATTATGCCTAATTTGATCGAATATTGAATTGTATTGAAAATTGGTCGCATTTGCTTGCATATACATATATATCATTGAACAGGTCATAGCAAGGAGGCTAGAGCCGAAGAATAAAATTTGTTTGCCCGACAAATAGGTACATGTTTATTACATAATTTACTGTTTTGTTTGGGTGATGATGATTTTGTGAGCCTATTGGCTAGCCGCTTGGCTTTTTCTTTTTCTTTTTGAGATCTGAAGGACTGGGGAAGCTATTTGAAATTCCCCGATGCTCCCGGTGCAGGGGAGGTTATGGCGAAATTTTTCGAAAATTTAGGGTGTTAGCCAAATTTTTGAAGAATTTGAAAATTCTCAGAAATTGAAAAGTTGGAGAATGGAAGCCAGATCGAATGTAGAGCTTATTAATCAAACCACTTTCGACTTGGTTCCTTTTTGGGGACGAAAAGTTTTAAGTGGGGGAGATTGTAATAACCCGCAAAATCTGGGCCAGTTTAAAATTTTTATTTTGACAATTTTAGCGAATTTTGAATATTTAAAATATATTATTTTAAATAATATCGACGAGAAATTTATTTTGAATATAATTCGACGTATATATTATATACGTCGTCGTTAGAATAAAATAATTATATATAATTATAAAATAGAACTGAAAATGGCGCGGTAGTTCGATAATTCGATTTCAAACTTCAATTGAGCATACCGGGTGCAAAACAATCCGGATTTTAGTGAAACCAAAAACATTAGGATCTAATTGATAATATCTTTCCAACGAATCCGAAAAGTCGAAATTTCATAGCGGGAATCAAAAGATATGTCCAGTTGAAAATTCTGAATAGTCGCTATGGAATTCAGGCCCTTAAAAATAGCCATTTTGCAAACGACCTCGGATTTCGACGAAACCACTTTTGTTGCATCCGCGATGTCAAGTTATTGCTAGGTTTCAATTTTCATAATTTTTCGAATCAATATGTGAGCGTGGCAAAGGAAAACGCGTTTGACCAGTTTCAGTTGATTTTAATCGACTGGAAAATGGCCATTTTTCAAACGGTCTCAGAATTTGACGAAACTAGTTTTGTTAGGACCGTATCGTCAATACGAAGCTAGAAAATATTTTTCGGGAATTTTTCGAGTTTGTATGTGTCCCCGATAAATTGAAATGTGCGTTTAAAATTGAATATATAGATTTAAATTTTAATTTAAAAGAAAACTGATCGAAACAGTCGAATTGGGTCACGAAACATATCCCATTGTGTTCGGAATGGGGGTATTACGCTAGAGGCGACAGTCGTTGGGTTCCAATTTGAATTCGTATCAATAAACAGCTAATATTGGAAGTAAAAGAAAATTTAAATAATATATATATATATATATCTAAGGGTCAAAGCCCTAATAGCCAGTCAAACCGCGGTCAAAGCTTCTATCGCACCTCCATATTTTCTGTCTTCTTCAATGAACAGAAATCCCCTAACCAGATCGATTTCGCCCAAATCGAAATCATCCCCGTCGCTCCACAGATCGTCCCACTGCTCCACCGTTCTTCCTCAACTCCGGCGCCCCCCTGTTTAGTCGCGAGCTTCCCCACTGTTCGAGACCACGGCGACGAAGGCAACTGATTTCCGGCAGGGCTGGTAACGCGCCATTGCTGGTGGAGCATTCTGATGGGATGTCGGTCGCTCCAGGGTGGCGCTCCGAACAATTTCCACTGCGTTGGTGGCTCCAGTTCGATCCTGCAAATGGCGACGGGTCCTTGCGGGTTCTGAAGGAAAACGGTGAGCATATGGTTATTTTATTTTTCCTTTTCAGTTTTAAATATAAATCAAATTGTTTTTAAATGGCGTTAAATTAAAGAAGTGATTTTGATTTGTTTGAATATAAATTAAAGAAGTGATTTTTATTTGTTTGAATATAATTAAAGAAGTGATTTTTATTTGTTTGAATATAAATTAAAGAAGTTATTTTTATTTGTTCGAACAGAAATTATAAAAACATGACATTGAAATAAAAATCTAATTTGAGTATATGGTTTTTTTATATATATAACTTTGTTTTTAAAATATGTTGTTTTGAAAATAGAAATAACTTTGTAAATATAAATAAGGTTTTTAAATATAAAATAGCTTTGAAAATATAAGAAGCAGAAATATAAAAATACAATTTTTATATTGAAATAAGCGTTGTAAAAATATTTGAAGGAGAAATAAAAATAGAATTTTTATTTATTGAAATGAAGCAGTAAAAATATAATTTTTATTTGAACAGCGTGAAAAGGACCGCATTGGAATTTCAAACAAATCCAGATGTTCAGAAATTCAGAAGCAAAGCACGGCGGAGTGGAACCCTCTGTGAGAACTTCTCACTCTAAACTTCTTTTTCTAGTTATATATATATACTAGGATGCAGACGGTGCTTAGTAGCACCCGACACAATCGTCCACAGACCATGGACTTGTTTGTTTGGTTGCATAGATTAGTTAGATGATTTGATTTGAAATTGAATTGTTTGGTGAATAGAATGGATTTGATTGATGTGTGAATGGCGTGGGCCTTCACTAGACCGGGGATAAGGCTAGGCCTCGTCCCGTTTCTAGTATCGTGCCGTTATGCCGCCGAAATTTCCCAAAATATGTTAGAAAAATAAAAATATCATTTTTATTGGGTAAATGAACTGAATAGAAATTCGTGTGTTGAAATAGAATATTTTATCGTTAAAAATATAATTTTTAACGTGGAAGTGAATAAAATAAAATATTCATTTACAAACCGGACGGTTTGTTTATGTACACCTATTTGAAGGACATTGATTGGGACGATAAATTTTACACATCGCCCAACTGCACAAATAAAATCTGTGTTTGACTGTTTGAAACCCCACACGGGTGTTGGGATGAAATTTGAAGTTCACTCATCCTGATTGATTAAATATGTCGATCGGTCGATTGACAGGCTGTTATAAGCGTCAGATATCTATATTTGATGCTTATACAGTGTAGTGCACTTTGGTTGATGGTTGATTGTTCTTCAATGCTATTATATACGTGTGATGTATGAAAATCCATATAATTAACGTTATATGGTGATTGATTGGGCCTCATTCCAATCGGGACAACAATAAATATTATAAAAGAAAATTCATGTGTTGAATATAAAAATAGTCATGTGTTGACGATGATCATGTGTTGAGTAAAATATTTTAAATAATAAAAATTACATCTTTATCATATTTACAATTAGAATCTACTTCACGGTGGAGTCTAATTAAAATCAAACGATAGATACCTTAGTTTTATAAAATATTTTACATAACAAAAATAGTGAGGTGTTGACGGTACTCATGTGTTGAGATTAGTCTTGTGTTGAAAGAAATATAGATTCATGTGTTGAATAGAACAAATATTCATTTGTTGAATAGAATAACGAATTATTAAAATATAAAGCCGTGTTGATTAGAGATGCGTTATTTTGACGCGAACGATGTTTATATCGATTTTATTCGTTTTATAATGAATATTGAAAAGTGATTTCAAAATTTAATATTTTGAAAGGAAATTCAAATTGAATTAGATTAAAATTCAAATTGAAATTTTATTGAATCAATTTGAAATGAATTCGAATCGAATAGAAAATGAATTCGATTCGAATTGAATAGAAAGTGAATTTGAATTCGAATTGAATAGAAATGAATTCAGATTGAATTAAATTGAAATTGAAATTTAAAACGAACTGAAATTGAATTGAAATGAATTCGAATTGAATTGAAATCAAATCGATTTGAAATTGAATATAGTGTTGAAATGGTTTTGAAACGAATTTAAAACGATTTATAAAATTCGTTTTAAAAAGGAAATCGACGAAATATATATTATATATATATTATATATATATAATGGCCTGAATAGAACGCGCCGCGCCGCGGCAGTTCGTGAATTTCGACCATTTATTTCAAACGGACATTGCGGGAGATCCGACCATCGGATTCTCCTAAAACCGGAACCGTTGGGTTCGTATCGAAAAGAGCTTTCCCATGAATATTAGAAATTTGAAATCTAACGGTTGGATTTGGAATTATGTCCAAATCAAATTTAAAAAAGGTCGCTGTAAGTGCAGTTCGATGGCCGTTGATGGAAATCGACTGTACGGGCCTTGATAAAATTATTAAAAATATCTATAATTTGTGTAAAATCATAAGAAATGATTTGGGAAAAATTGGGATGAAGAATTCCACATTTGAAAGGATAAAAATAGATTTTTATCGAAATGAACTAGTTTTGAGCTAGAATTAAAATCAATTTATTTTTTTAAGTAAATAAATTGAATTTGAAGTGATTCTAAAAATAATCAATATTCCCAATACGTGGATTGGACTGGAGTTGAATCGAAATTATCTTCGGAATATTTCGATGTTGGATTTCGTGACTATACAGATATTGTTGTGGGAATTTGAAAGATATATTTTATATCGTTATTTCCGATACGATATTTGTTGGTTTCAGAATTTGATATTGAATATAAGCCGATATATTTTCTATTCAGAGCCTTGTATTTAATATCAAATGTGATTTGGGTTTATCGTGAATCGTGTTTTAGATGACATTGGTTCTTTAACCCAGTTAAAGGCAAGATGTTGATTTTTGAAAAGATTAAAACTAAGTGGAGTTTTAATGAATCTTTAATTAGATAAAAATGTGAATTGATTATTTAAATTATCAAACCTGAAAAGTGATCGAGAGTGGAGTATCACCAGTTTTACTCCAAAGCGATAGTTAAATCTTTAATTAGATTTGAACGTGAAATGGTAATTAATTTTACCGATAACACCGTGGTGTTAGATGTGAAGTAATTACCAGTTTTCTCCATGGGATATATAGGCTGGGATTGGGAAATAAACTAAATAATTACTTCGGTGTGGTTCGTTAATCCCGACTAGTTTGAAATGATATCCAAAGGAAGATTAAAGAATAAATTTAGAAGAATTTATCTTTGATAAAATTAATGGGAACCTTTCCTTAAGAATGTGATTTTGTGAATAAAAGAATATTCTGAATTGGAATGAGGCGTTCATTGTGTTTGTGTAACATTTGTTAATTATATACGTGGGTTATTCAGAAAGGCCGGGTTATACCCATTCTGAATGACCGATTCGACGAGATGTCGAAGATGAAGACGGTGGTTGAAGACCGGAAGTCTTCACATCGTTTGGGTGATTACTGATGATCTTGATTGGGCTGTACACCCAGGATGAGGGAAACAGTTGGTGATCGTCTAGACGTACTTGGAGATGGATGGATATGCGAGGAAAGTGCCTCCGGTTTCGTTCAGACCCAGAACGAACTTGTAAATGGATTGTGTGTCTGACAGTGGATTTTATTCTATGTTGATTGATCTCTATTAAATATACATCTGTTTGGCGGCGGAGAATTTATTCTCTTGCTTAACGCTCTTCTCTGAGACATACGAGCTCGGAGGTTGTATATCGATGGACATCAGTCGCATGGAGTGAATTGCCAGTGTGGCATGCGTAAGTGGCAATTGATCAAGGCTTCTGTTGAAAAGCAAAGTCTTGTGGCTGATGATCAAAGCACGGCCTGTGTGGCGTAGCTTTGTGTATAACGTGAATTCGCGAGCCTCACACCTCGGTATGAGTCAAAAACGGGATAGTGACTGCAGGGAGAGCATGACGTTTCTTTCTAGCTAGGCTGGTGTCAGTGACCTACCAGCCCTGACATTTATATACTTTTCACCTGTGTGGTTGTTGGATATGAGGCGCCTCGGATATAGGTCTGTAAGGACCGGGAAACGTGTGTTCAGGAATTGCCAATCCTCAAAAGTAAGAGAGGACCGGCCCTGAAGATCCAAGGATCATAGTGGGGTCCTGAGGCATTTGCTAGAGTGTCTCGAACGCGGAGAGGAGCTTGCCCCTTGCCTCGACTCATGATGGAATCCAATTTCCAATACGTGTGTTTCGGTTTTATTTGTAGAACCTAGTATGGCGACATAGTGGTATGGGTCATTCATGCCGCCTATGATTGATATTTATGATTGAAATTGTTTTGACACTATACACTTATAGTAATATCAAAATAATGTGTTCTAAACGTATCAAGCATGCTTTGGCTGTTATAAGGTAAAAACCCTATCCTCCGGCTTGCGTTGCATTGTGTGATGGGACCTGGGTCTTATAACAGCTTCATCTTTCTTTATTTAGCATTGCGCTGTTGTTTTATGCACTGGTATTCTTGGGAAGAAACCCGTTCCGTATTATACGGCGTGGTCCCTCAATTTACCTAACTTTAGAAGTAAAGAATTATAACTGCTTTAGTTCTCACACCAGTCACATGACTGACCTGGAGTTTATTGTTTTAACCTAAACTCTGGGTGCCCCTATTTTCCGCACGGGCAGCTAGTAGTTTTGGTTTTGCAGATTTATATTCACAGGGTCCTGATATACAGCTGGAACGATGCTCGGAAAGCTCTGTATCCGTGTATCACTTCTAGTTGTGCTTTTGTATTATTTTCCGTTGCTATGTAATTTATTGTAATCTCTGATATTTATCGAATGTAATTTATTCATTTATACTCTGTATATTCTTGTATCTGATGGAATCGTTGTAATAACAATGAAATGTTCTTCTGTTTGCGTTCTGATTTGTCTTGTCCTCAATTCTATCCGTGCTTTCCTTCACGGGGAAGTTCGGGTCGTCTCAGTTTGGTATCAGAGCTTTGGTTTACAGAGCTCGAGAACAAGACACATTAGAACCATACGAAAGAATTCATCAGATATTGGATTAGTAATATCCGATTAGAATAACTCGTTAGAGATAGGATCAGTAGTATCCTAGAACGAGTGTGAAGAGTATATTTTTCAAATGGAAACAAATTTTGTTTTGAAAATTTAAATCGTTTTAAACGTATTTGAATATTTATTTATTTTGAATATGGGCAATCCAATATATAAAGATTTCGCGTATACGCGTCATGAACGTATGTTCGAAGTTTTAATATACTGGATAGATATAGAATCACATTCTAGATATCCGGGGATGATTCTAATGATGGTGCATCATCATCAGTGTTCATATTCGAGTTTCGAAGGTGTGATTTCTATATATTTCCATTAGACTGGTGTGAGAACCAAAACTAATATAGTTAGAATACATTGTTGTGATTTGGCCTCAAAACATGATTTTCTTTATATATATCAAAATTATGAATTTGAAACGTTAATCCACTAATTGATTGATGTTTGTGTTGTTTGTTTAGTTGTTTGATAATTTTGAACCATTATGCCTAATTTGATCGAATATTGAATTGTATTGAAAATTGGTCGCATTTGCTTGCATATACATATATATCATTGAACAGGTCATAGCAAGGAGGCTAGAGCCGAAGAATAAAATTTGTTTGCCCGACAAATAGGTACATGTTTATTACATAATTTACTGTTTTGTTTGGGTGATGATGATTTTGTGAGCCTATTGGCTAGCCGCTTGGCTTTTTCTTTTTCTTTTTGAGATCTGAAGGACCGGGGAAGCTATTTGAAATTCCCCGATGCTCCCGGTGCAGGGGAGGTTATGGCGAAATTTTTCGAAAATTTAGGGTGTTAGCCAAATTTTTGAAGAATTTGAAAATTCTCAGAAATTGAAAAGTTGGAGAATGGAAGCCAGATCGAATGTAGAGCTTATTAATCAAACCACTTTCGACTTGGTTCCTTTTCGGGGACGAAAAGTTTTAAGTGGGGGAGATTGTAATAACCCGCAAAATCTGGGCCAGTTTAAAATTTTTATTTTGACAATTTTAGCGAATTTTGAATATTTAAAATATATTATTTTAAATAATATCGACGAGAAATTTATTTTGAATATAATTCGACGTATATATTATATACGTCGTCGTTAGAATAAATTAATTATATATAATTATAAAATAGAACTGAAAATGGCGCGGTAGTTCGATAATTCGATTTCAAACTTCAATTGAGCATACCGGGTGCAAAACAATCCGGATTTTAGTGAAACCAAAAACATTAGGATCTAATTGATAATATCTTTCCAACGAATCCGAAAAGTCGAAATTTCATAGCGGGAATCAAAAGATATGTCCAGTTGAAAATTCTGAATAGTCGCTATGGAATTCAGGCCCTTAAAAATAGCCATTTTGCAAACGACCTCGGATTTCGACGAAACCACTTTTGTTGCATCCGCGATGTCAAGTTATTGCTAGGTTTCAATTTTCATAATTTTTCGAATCAATATGTGAGCGTGGCAAAGGAAAACGCGTTTGACCAGTTTCAGTTGATTTTAATCGACTGGAAAATGGCCATTTTTCAAACGGTCTCAGAATTTGACGAAACTAGTTTTGTTAGGACCGTATCGTCAATACGAAGCTAGAAAATATTTTTCGGGAATTTTTCGAGTTTGTATGTGTCCCCGATAAATTGAAATGTGCGTTTAAAATTGAATATATAGATTTAAATTTTAATTTAAAAGAAAACTGATCGAAACAGTCGAATTGGGTCACGAAACATATCCCATTGTGTTCGGAATGGGGGTATTACGCTAGAGGCGACAGTCGTTGGGTTCCAATTTGAATTCGTATCAATAAACAGCTAATATTGGAAGTAAAAGAAAATTTAAATAATATATATATATATATATCTAAGGGTCAAAGCCCTAATAGCCAGTCAAACCGCGGTCAAAGCTTCTATCGCACCTCCATATTTTCTGTCTTCTTCAATGAACAGAAATCCCCTAACCAGATCGATTTCGCCCAAATCGAAATCATCCCCGTCGCTCCACAGATCGTCCCACTGCTCCACCGTTCTTCCTCAACTCCGGCGCCCCCCTGTTTAGTCGCGAGCTCCCCCACTGTTCGAGACCACGGCGACGAAGGCAACTGATTTCTGGCAGGGCTGGTAACGCGCCATTGCTGGTGGAGCATTCTGATGGGATGTCGGTCGCTCCAGGGTGGCGCTCCGAACAATTTCCACTGCGTTGGTGGCTCCAGTTCGATCCTGCAAATGGCGACGGGTCCTTGCGGGTTCTGAAGGAAAACAGTGAGCATATGGTTATTTTATTTTTCCTTTTCAGTTTTAAATATAAATCAAATTGTTTTTAAATGGCGTTAAATTAAAGAAGTGATTTTGATTTGTTTGAATATAAATTAAAGAAGTGATTTTTATTTGTTTGAATATAATTAAAGAAGTGATTTTTATTTGTTTGAATATAAATTAAAGAAGTTATTTTTATTTGTTCGAACAGAAATTATAAAAACATGACATTGAAATAAAAATCTAATTTGAGTATATGGTTTTTTTATATATATAACTTTGTTTTTAAAATATGTTGTTTTGAAAATAGAAATAACTTTGTAAATATAAATAAGGTTTTTAAATATAAAATAGCTTTGAAAATATAAGAAGCAGAAATATAAAAATACAATTTTTATATTGAAATAAGCGTTGTAAATATATTTGAAGGAGAAATAAAAATAGAATTTTTATTTATTGAAATGAAGCAGTAAAAATATAATTTTTATTTGAACAGCGTGAAAAGGACCGCATTGGAATTTCAAACAAATCCAGATGTTCAGAAATTCAGAAGCAAAGCACGGCGGAGTGGAACCCTCTGTGAGAACTTCTCACTCTAAACTTCTTTTTCTAGTTATATATATATACTAGGATGCAGACGGTGCTTAGTAGCACCCGACACAATCGTCCACAGACCATGGACTTGTTTGTTTGGTTGCATAGATTAGTTAGATGATTTGATTTGAAATTGAATTGTTTGGTGAATAGAATGGATTTGATTGATGTGTGAATGGCGTGGGCCTTCACTAGACCGGGGATAAGGCTAGGCCTCGTCCCGTTTCTAGTATCGTGCCGTTATGCCGCCGAAATTTCCCAAAATATGTTAGAAAAATAAAAATATAATTTTTATTGGGTAAATGAACTGAATAGAAATTCGTGTGTTGAAATAGAATATTTTATCGTTAAAAATATAATTTTTAACGTGGAAGTGAATAAAATAAAATATTCATTTACAAACCGGACGGTTTGTTTATGTACACCTATTTGAAGGACATTGATTGGGACGATAAATTTTACACATCGCCCAACTGCACAAATAAAATCTGTGTTTGACTGTTTGAAACCCCACACGGGTGTTGGGATGAAATTTGAAGTTCACTCATCCTGATTGATTAAATATGTCGATCGGTCGATTGACAGGCTGTTAAAAGCGTCAGATATCTATATTTGATGCTTATACAGTGTAGTGCACTTTGGTTGATGGTTGATTGTTCTTCAATGCTATTATATACGTGTGATGTATGAAAATCCATATAATTAACGTTATATGGTGATTGATTGGGCCTCATTCCAATCGGGACAACAATAAATATTATAAAAGAAAATTCATGTGTTGAATATAAAAATAGTCATGTGTTGACGATGATCATGTGTTGAAACTATTCATGTGTTGAGTAAAATATTTTAAATAATAAAAATTACATATTTATCATATTTACAATTAGAATCTACTTCACGGTGGAGTCTAATTAAAATCAAACGATAGATACCTTAGTTTTATAAAATATTTTACATAACAAAAATAGTGAGGTGTTGACGGTACTCATGTGTTGAGATTAGTCTTGTGTTGAAAGAAATATAGATTCATGTGTTGAATAGAACAAATATTCATTTGTTGAATAGAATAACGAATTATTAAAATATAAAGCCGTGTTGATTAGAGATGCGTTATTTTGACGCGAACGATGTTTATATCGATTTTATTCGTTTTATAATGAATATTGAAAAGTGATTTCAAAATTTAATATTTTGAAAGGAAATTCAAATTGAATTAGATTAAAATTCAAATTGAAATTTTATTGAATCAATTTGAAATGAATTCGAATCGAATAGAAAATGAATTCGATTCGAATTGAATAGAAAGTGAATTTGAATTCGAATTGAATAGAAATGAATTCAGATTGAATTAAATTGAAATTGAAATTTAAAACGAACTGAAATTGAATTGAAATGAATTCGAATTGAATTGAAATCAAATCGATTTGAAATTGAATATAGTGTTGAAATGGTTTTGAAACGAATTTAAAATGATTTACAAAATTCGTTTTAAAAAGGAAATCGACGAAATATATATTATATATTATATATATATAATGGCCTGAATAGAACGCGCCGCGCCGCGGCAGTTCGTGAATTTCGACCATTTATTTCAAACGGACATTGCGGGAGATCCGACCGTCGGATTCTCCTAAAACCGGAACCGTTGGGTTCGTATCGAAAAGAGCTTCCCCATTAATATTAGAAATTTGAAATCTAACGGTTGGATTTGGAATTATGTCCAAATCAAATTTAAAAAAGGTCGCTGTAAGTGCAGTTCGATGGCCGTTGATGGAAATCGACTGTACGGGCCTTGATAAAATTATTAAAAATATCTATAATTTGTGTAAAATCATAAGAAATGATTTGGGAAAAATTGGGATGAAGAATTCCACATTTGAAAGGATAAAAATAGATTTTTATCGAAATGAACTAGTTTTGAGCTAGAATTAAAATCAATTTATTTTTTTAAGTAAATAAATTGAATTTGAAGTGATTCTAAAAATAATCAATATTCCCAATACGTGGATTGGACTGGAGTTGAATCAAAATTATCTTCGGAATATTTCGATGTTGGATTTCGTGACTATACAGATATTGTTGTGGGAATTTGAAAGATATATTTTATATCGTTATTTCCGATACGATATTTGTTGGTTTCAGAATTTGATATTGAATATAAGCCGATATATTTTCTATTCAGAGCCTTGTATTTAATATCAAATGTGATTTGGGTTTATCGTGAATCGTGTTTTAGATGACATTGGTTCTTTAACCCAGTTAAAGGCAAGATGTTGATTTTTGAAAAGATTAAAACTAAGTGGAGTTTTAATGAATCTTTAATTAGATAAAAATGTGAATTGATAATTTAAATTATCAAACCTGAAAAGTGATCGAGAGTGGAGTATCACCAGTTTTACTCCAAAGCGATAGTTAAATCTTTAATTAGATTTGAACGTGAAATGGAAATTAATTTTACCGATAACACCGTGGTGTTAGATGTGAAGTATTACCAGTTTTCTCCATGGGATATATAGGCTGGGATTGGGAAATAAACTAAATAATTACTTCGGTGTGGTTCGTTAATCCCGACTAGTTTGAAATGATATCCAAAGGAAGATTAAAGAATAAATTTAGAAGAATTTATCTTTGATAAAATTAATGGGAACCTTTCCCTAAGAATGTGATTTTGTGAATAAAAGAATATTCTGAATTGGAATGAGGCGTTCATTGTGTTTGTGTAACTTTTGTTAATTATATACGTGGGTTATTCAGAAAGGCCGGGTTATACCCATTCTGAATGATCGATTCGACGAGATGTCGAAGATGAAGACGGTGGTTGAATACCGGAAGTCTTCACATCGTTTGGGTGATTACTGATGATCTTGATTGGGCTGTACACCCAGGATGAGGGAAACAGTTGGTGATCGTCCAGACGTACTTGGAGATGGATGGATATGCGAGGAAAGTGCCTCCGGTTTCGTTCAGACCCAGAACGAACTTGTAAATGGATTGTGTGTCTGACAGTGGATTTTATTCTATGTTGATTGATCTCTATTAAATATACATCTGTTTGGCGGCGGAGAATTCATTCTCTTGCTTAACGCCCTTCTCTGAGACATACGAGCTCGGAGGTTGTATATCGATGGACATCAGTCGCATGGAGTGAATTGCCAGTGTGGCATGCGTAAGTGGCAATTGATCAAGGCTTCTGTTGAAAAGCAAAGTCTTGTGGCTGATGATCCAAGCACGGCCTTGTGGCGTAGCTTTGTGTATAACGTGAATTCGCGAGCCTCACACCTCGGTATGAGTCAAAAACGGGATAGTGACTGCAGGGAGAGCACGACGTTTCTTTCTAGCTAGGGTGGTGTTAGTGACCTACCAGCCCTGACATTTATATACTTTTCACCTGTGTGGTTGTTAGATATGAGGCGCCTCGGATATAGGTCTGTAAGGACCGGGAAACGTGTGTTCAGGAATTGCCAATCCTCAAAAGTAAGAGAGGACCGGCCCTGAAGATCCAAGGATCATAGTGGGGTCCTGAGGCATTTGCTAGAGTGTCTCGAACGCGGAGAGGAGCTTGCCCCTTGCCTCGACTCATGATGGAATCCAATTTCCAATACGTGTGTTTCGGTTTTATTTGTAGAACCTAGTATGGCGACATAGTGGTATGGGTCATTCATGCCGCCTATGATTGATATTTATGATTGAAATTGTTTTGACACTATACACTTATAGTAATATCAAAATAATGTGTTCTAAACGTATCAAGCATGCTTTGGCTGTTATAAGGTAAAAACCCTATCCTCCGGCTTGCGTTGCATTGTGTGATGGGACCTGGGTCTTATAACAGCTTCATCTTTCTTTATTTAGCATTGCGTTGTTATTTTATGCACTGGTATTCTTCGGAGGAAACCCGTTCCGTATTATACGGCGTGGTCCCTTGATTTACCTAACTTTAGAAATAAAGAATTATAACTGCTTTAGTTCTCACACCAGTCACATGACTGACCTGGAGTTTATTGTTTTAACCTAAACTCTGGGTGCCCCTATTTTCCGCACGGGCAGCTAGTAGTTTTGGTTTTGCGGATTTATATTCACAGGGTCCTGATATACAGCTGGAACGATGCTCGAAAAGCTCTGTATCCGTGTATCACTTCTAGTTGTGCTTTTGTATTATTTTCCGTTGCTATGTAATTTATTGTAATCTCTGATATTTATCGAATGTAATTTATTCATTTATACTCTGTATATTCTTGTATCTGATGGAATCGTTGTAATAACAATGAAATGTTCTTCTGTTTGCGTTCTGATTTGTCTTGTCCTCAATTCTATCCGTGCTTTCCTTCACGGGGAAGTTCGGGTCGTCTCAGTTTTACATAGTTTATTCTAAACCGTCTGAGAGAGTGAGTGTAATAACCCGGAAATCTGAGCCAATTTAAAAAATTTATTTTAGCAATTTTAGTGAATTTTGAATATTTAAAATGAATTATTTTAAATAATAATGACGAAAAATTTATTTTGAATAGAATTCGAACGTATATATTTATATAAATCATCGTTAGAATATAAAAATTTATTTATAATTATGAAAGGAATTGAAAATGGCGCGGTAGTTCGAAAATTCGATTTCAAATTTCAAATGAATGTACAGGATTCAAAATAAACCGGATTTTAGTGAAACCAAAAATATTAGAATCTATTTGTGAATTTCTTTCAACGAATCTGGGGAATTGAAATTTCATAGTAGGAATCAAAAGATATGTCCAGTTGAAAATTTAGAATAGTCGCTATGGTATTCTGGCCCTTAAAAACGGAAATTTTGCAAACGACCTCGGTTTTCGACGAAACCACTTTTGTTGGATCTGCGATGTCAAGTTATTGCTAGATTCCTAAATTCGTAATTTTTCGAATCAATATGTGAGCGTGGCAAAGGAAAACGCGTTTGACCAGTTTCAGTTGATTTTAATCGACTGTAAAATGGCCATTTTTCAAACGGTCTCATAATTTGATGAAATTAGTTTTGTTAGGACCGTATCGTCAATACGAAGCTAGAAAATAATTTTCAGGAATTTTTAGAGTTCGTATGTCGCCCCGGTAATTTGAAATGTACGTTTAAAATAGAATATATAGATTTTAGTTTTGATTTGAACGAAAACTGATCGTAACGATCGAATTGGCTAACGAAACATATCCCATTGTGTTCGGAATGGGGGTATTTAGCTAGGGGCGACAGTCGGTGGGTTCGATTTCGAGTTCGAAAATAAAAGTTGCTTTTTGGGGAAATTAAATATAATTTAAATAAATTAATAAGAAAACATTTTCCCTTTTAAACCATTCCCTCCCCCGTTGACTCAGAAGCAAATCGATTAAAGAAAATAAAAAATAAAAAAAACCTCTCGTTCTTCCCATCGTCGACCCGTGCGCCTCCCCTCCACCGCGTCGCCCCCCTCCCCAGCCATCGCGCCACCCACCACGGCCACCCGCCTTCCCTCCTCTCCGTTCTCCCAATTCGCGAAACCCTAACCCACCAACCCAGTGTCAGCGAACGAGAAAAAAACCGAGACCCCCTCCCTTTGCACCACTGCTCCGCCTATCCTCCGACCACCTGCGAAGAACCCCCTCCTCCAACGTAGTGGCGAACCTTCCCCCTCTCCCAATTTGGATTGTAAGTTCTTATTTATACTCTTTATTCAAATACATGTTTTTAAAATAGGATTTACAGTTTATAAAATAGGATTTACAGTCTATAAAATAGGATTTTCAATTTATAAAAAAAAATGAGATTTTTTATTAGTTAAAGATAAGATTTTTAATTGGTTAAAGACGAGATTATTTATTGGTTAAAGACGTGATTTTTATAAAGTAAAAAAGGATTGATTTTTATTGTTGAAAAGATTGGATTTTTATAGTTTAGAAGGCGATATTTTTAAACATGAAAAGGCAATATTTTTAAACACGAAAAGGCGATATTTTTATATTATAGAAAGAATAAAAATACGATTTTTATATTATATAGATAGTAAAAAAATTATCTATATAGTAGCGATGTAAAAATAGAATTTTTATCTATGTAGTAGCGGTGTAAAAATAGAAATTTTATCCATATAGCGTAGTTATAAAAATGTGATTTTTTATATACATAACAACAATATAAAAATGTGATTTTTATATATGTAGTGAATACGGGCAACAAAAGTGACAAAAGGCGAGAATGGCGAAAATTTCCTACATAATAACAGTCGTGGCGTTTGGTTTAGCTTGGGTGAGAACTCCTCACTTTTAAATTTATTTCTAGTTGAATTATATACTAGGATGCAGAAGGTGTTTAGTAGCACCCGACACCCGTCGTCCACAGACCATGGATGACTTGTTTGTTTGGTTGTTGTGTTGTGAAATTTGATTGTGTGATGTGAAAAGAAATAAAATATTTTATAGTTAAAAATATGATTTTTAATGTGTATATAAAATAAATATTTATAAACAAATCGACGATTTGTTTATATACACTGATTTGATTAATATTGTTTGGGATGATAAATTTTACACATCGCCCAACTGCACAAATAAAATCTGTATTTGATTTTTTGAAACCCCACACGGGTATTGGGATGATATATGACATACACTAATCTCAATAATTAGTTGTATGTCGATCGATTGATTGACAGACTGTTATGAGCGTTAAATATTTACATTTGATGCTTATACAGGGTAGAATGCACTTTGGATGATGGTTGATTATTTTTCATTGTTGCTATATACATGCGTTGTATGGAAATCCATAGAAATAAAATCTATGGTAATTGATTGGGCCTCATTCCAGTTTTGAAATAGAATATTTGAAGAGAAATATTTGAATAAATTATTTGAGAAGAAATATTTGAAACGAAACACTTGAATAGAATATTTGAAATAGAAATATATAAAGCCGTGTTGATTATAAATGCGCTATTTTGCCGCGAACGATATTTATATCGATTATATTCATTTTTATAATGAATATTGAAAAGTGATTTCAAAATCGAATATTTTGAAATGAAATTCGAATTATATTGAATTGAAACGAATTAGAATTCGAATTGAATTGAAACGAATTAGAATTCGAATTGAATTGAAATGAATTAGAATTAGAATTGAATTGAAAATAAAATGAATTCTTCGAATCGAATTGAAATTGAATGGAAATCAATTTGAAATGAATTCGAATTTAAATGAATTCAAATTGAAATTGAATAAAATTGGATTCGAATTGAAATTGAATAGAATTGAATTCGAATTGAAACTGAATAGAAATGAATTCGAATTGAAATTGAAATGAATTGAAAACGACTGAAATTTAATTAAAAATCGATTTGAATTGAAATCAATTTGAAATAAATTTAAAACGAATTTATAAGGAAAAATTCAATTTTGATTTGAATTTGAAATGAAGTTGAAATCGTTTCGAAAACAAATTTAAAATGATTTATAAAATACGTTTTAAAAGGAAATCGACGAAGTATATATTATACATATTATATATATAATATAATGGCCTGAATATAACGCGCCGCGCTGCGGTAGTTCGTGAATTTCGACCATTGACTTCGAACAGACATTACGGGAGATCCGACCGTCGGATTCTCCTAAAACTGGAACCGTTGGGTTCATATCGAAAAGAGCTTTCTAACGAATTTTAGAAATTAGAAATCTAACGGTTGGATTTGGAATTATGTCCAAATCGAATTTGTAAAAGGTCGTTGTAAGTGCAGTTCGATGGCCGTTGATGGAAATCGAATGTACGGGCCTTGATAAAATTATTAAAAATATCAATAATTTGTGTAAAATCATAAGAAATGATTTGTGAAGAGTTGGGATGAAAAACTCCATATTTGAAAAGATAAAAATAGATTTTTATCGAAATGAACTAGATTTGAACTAGAATAATAATTTATTTATTTTTAAAATAAATAAATTGGATTTGAAATGGTTTTGATAATAACCAGAATTTCCAGTAACTGAATTGGAATGGATTTGAATCGAAATCGTGTTTGGAATATCTCGATGTTGGATTTCGGGATTATACCGATATTGTTATGGAAATTTGAAAGATATATTTATGTCGTTATTTTCAATACGATATTTGTTGGTCGTAGAATTTGATATTGAATATAAGCCGATATATTTTCTATTTAGAGCCTTGTATTTAATATCAAATGGGATTTGGGTTTGTCGTGAATGGTGTCTTCATTAACACTGTACTGAACACCGGTTGAGAAAAAGATTAAATCTTATTTTTTAGATTTAATGAAGTGTACCAATTAAATAATATTTAATTGGAATTGAATTGGTATTGATTTTTGGGTTTATCGTGAAACATGTTTTAAATGACAATGATTCTTTAACCCAGTCAAAGATTATAACTAAGTGGAGTTTTAATGAATCTTTAAGTAGATTGAAAAGATCGAGAATGGAGTATCACCGGTTTTACTCCAGACGGTAGTTAAATCTTTAATTAGATCTGAACGTGAAATGGTAATTGAATTTACCGATAACACTGTGGTGTTAGATATGAAGTATGACCAGTTTTACTTCATGGGATAAATAGGTTGGGGTTGGGAAATAAAATAAATAATTACTTCTGTGTGGTTCGCTAATCCCGACTAGTTTGAAGTGATATTCAAAGGAAGATTAAAGAATAAATTTAAAAGAATTTATCTTTGATAAAATTATTGGGAACCTTTCCCTAAGAATGTGAAATTTAGAAACTAACTGTAGGTTGGCTAAGATGAATGGTTTCCTGGATATTGATCTGATGTTGGTTTCGGCCTTCGGGGTTAATATTTGGGGAATTTTTCTCTTACTAATTTACGGTTAGTGACTGATGAATTGGAATGAGGCGTACGTTGTGTTTGTGTAACACTTGTTTATTATATACGCGAGTTATTCAGAAAGACCGGGTTTATCCCATTCTGAATAACTGATTCGACGATGAGTCGAAGATGAAAATGGTGGTCGAAGACCGGAGGTCTTCACGTTGTTTGGATAATTACTGATGATCTTGATTGGGCCGTACACCCAAGAGCAGGGAATCGATTGGTTATCGTCCAAATGTACTTGGAGATCGATGGATATGCGAGGTACAAGGTGCCTCTGGTTTCGTTCAGACCCAGAACGGACTTGATAATGGACTGTGTGTCTGACATTGGATTTCATTCTGTGTGATTGATATCGGTAGCATAGCGTGAATTGCCTGTATGGCATGCTGAGATGCAAATGATCAAGGCTTCTGTTGAAAAGCAGAGTCTTGTGGTTGATGATCAAAGCACGGCATGTGTGGCATAGCTTTGTGTAGCGTTGATTCGCGAGCCTCACACCCCGGTTGTGAACCAAAAACGGGAGAGGACCTCAGGGAGGGCATGCGTTTCCTTCTAGTTAGAAGTGGCATCAGTGGTTTTACACACCCTGACGAGTTTGACTTATGTGGTTGTTGCTGTTGCGAGGTGCCTCAGATAAATCGGTGACTATGTGAAGCCGATGGAGTCATTTGTTGGCTCATTTACGCCCCAAAGGGCGGGGAAACGCAGTGTTCAGGAATTTTAATCCACATCGATGGACCGGCCCTTTCGCTCCAATGGTCACTCGAGCTCTGACCTGAGACATGGGCTAGATTGTCTCGAATCGGTAGAGGACAATCTTTTGCCTCGGTTCACAGATGGAAATCCAATTTCCAAATACGTGACTTTGCGGTTTTGATTGTAAACCTATATATAGGGACATAGTGGGATGGGGTGCTCATGCCGTCTATGATTGATATTTATGATTGTATATAAAATCAGAAATTAACTGGAAACGAGCTAAGATGGGTGGTTTCCTGAGTATTAATCTGATGTTGGTTTCGGCCTTCGGGGTTAATACTTAGGGAATCATTCTCTTACTAATTTACGGTTGGAGTCTGATTAAGAATTAAAACATGAAATTTAGCGTATCAAGAATTCTTTGGCTATTATAAGGTAAAAACCCTATCCTCCGACTTGCGTTGCATTGTGTGATGGGACCTGGGTCTTATAATAGCTTCATTGTTCTTTATTTAGCATAGCGCTGTTGTTTTATGCACTGGTATTCTTGGGAGGAAACATGTCCCGTGTTATACGGCGTGGTCCCTTGATTTACCTAACTTTCAAAATAAAGATTAATAACTGTTTTAGTTCTCACACCAGTCCCATGACTGACCTGGAGTTTATTGTTTTAACCTAAACTTTGGGTGCCCTTATTTTGACATGGGCTGCTAGTAGTTTTGGTTTTGCAGATTTATATTCACAGGATCCTGGTTTACAGCTGGAATGATATCCGGAAAGCTTTGTATCCTTATATCTCCTTCAGTTGTGTATTGTATTATTTTCCGCTGCTATGTAATTTTATTGTAATCTCTGATATTTGGTACATGTATATTATTTGTTTATACTCTGTATATTCTTGTATTCTGATGAATTGTTGTAATTGACGATGAAATGTTCTTCTGTTTGCGTTCTTTTGTGTGTTGTCCTCATCCGGGCTTTCCTTCACTGGGAAGTTACGGGGCATCACTGGTGGTATCGGAGCTTTGGTTTACAAAGATCAGAGAACAAGACACGTTGGAACCATACGAAAGAATTCATCAGAGATTGGATTAGTAATATCCAATAAAAATGACTCGTTAGAGATAGGATCAGTAGTATTTTAGAATGAGTGTGAAGAGTATATTTTTAAAATGAAACAAATTTGTTTTGAAAATTTAAAATCAATTATTCGTATTTGATTATTTATTTTATATTGATTTGGACAATCCAGTATATAAAGATTTTGCATATGCGTCTGATCCGCGTATATTAGAAGTTTTAATATACTGGATATGTAACACCCCGGATTTTTGAATAATCGAATTAACTAAATAAAAGAATAAATGTTTAGCATTGTTCTAAGGTTTGTAAGCAAAAGACTTAGTAGCTCATTTGGTTGGAACATGTGACTTGCATACAAGAGGTACAGAGTTCGATCCCCGCCAACGCCATATTTTTGTTTTAGGGGAATGGCTAAAAAGCGGCTTAGTGTGAACGCGGTTCAAAAAGTATTTCAGTGTGAAAATGGTTAATTAGGAAGACAGAAATATATACATATATATAAAATAAAATTCAATCTAAAATTTAAGGGAAAAAAAATTCAAAACAGCGGAAGCGGGAAGGCAAAACACCAAACCGACCTATTTTATGGGTCGACCGAGCCCCGCTGGGTCGACCCCAGGGTCGACTCAGAAGGTTTGGAATTGGTCCCATCGGCCCTAAATGGTCTATGACGAAATTTTATGTTTTAGGGGTTAGGTGGCGATTTCTGGTTGGTCTGTTGACATCATTTCTTGGTTTCTAAGGCCTAGAGGGATCATAGAGTGATCCGACGGCTTAAATTAATTCAAAGCTCTATAAAAAGACCCATAGACTCAAACCCTAAATCAGAATTAAAACTAAAACTATGGTCGTCATGCTGTCGTCTTGAACCCTAGAGTAGCCGCCACCAATTAAAAGAAGATTAAAACAACTCAATTCAATCCAACAGCAAATTCAAGTACAACAAAGGGACGCTAATAAATTCCAGAACTTCGTTGAATGATGAGTTTGATCACTTTAACAAAATAATTGCTAAATTAATTATGATGTGATATACGTTGGATTATAAGTTGTGGTTGTGAATCTAATTCATATGTTTAATCATGTATGTTAACTTGATTCATATTATGTGATGTTATACAAGTTTTATATATGATGTTATGCAAGTTTCATGTATGATGTTATGCAAGATTAATATGATTATGCAAGTTAATATGATTATGCTAGTTTCATATATGATGTTATGCAAGTTAATATGATTATGCAAGTTTCATACATGTTGTTATGCAAGATTAATATGATTATGCAAGTTTCATATATGATGTTGTGCAAGTTAATATGATTATGCAAGTTTCATATATGATGTTATGCAAGTTAATATAATTATGCAAGTTGTACGTACGATGTTATGCAAGTTAATAGGATCACGCAAGTTGTATGCGAGTTATATGATGTTATGTAAGTTTGGATCTAAAATATATGCTAGTAGTTCATGATGTTAACTTGTGTCAATGAATCCCTTTTTATAATCCAATCACCTAGGTTCATAACACCATTTTTTATGCGAATATGGATGTGGAACATATGCTAGTTCGTATAAGTATTATGTTCATATGCAAGTTTAAGTGATAATTGGATTCACATATATACAAGTTCACACCTTTAAAGTTTAGATCCATATTCAAGTTGACATTTTTATGTTGAAACTATGACATGCATAGTTATGCAAGTTTACACCTTTATGTGGATCCATAGTTTACTCAGGTTAACACCTTTTATTGGATCCATAGTTATGCAAGATGACACCTTTATGTTTAGGTTAACGACATACATAGATTATGTAAGTTTGTGATAATTACCTAGGCTAGTTGGGTGTAAAACTATGTTCATACATGCAAGTTCACACCTTTTAGATCTATGATTTTTGGATCCTTGATAATACAATGACTATGCAAGTATGTTGTAATTCTTAATTGCAAGTTAGATGCAAATTAGATCTATTATTGTGTGTATGTGACTTTGCGACGTTTATTCTCTTTTTTTAAGTATTAGACTATTTGCTAGTCTAATATGTATATGTCATGTTAAGCGAATGAAAGACGGGGGTACGATGGGGATAATAGTGGATACACACATATTGTGAATTTGGCATGTAATGGCCTAAAAAGGCATGTAATTAATTTTAAGGAATAAAATTAATTAGTGATGAAATTGGTATAATTTATATACCATAAATAGATGAGAATAATTTAGGTGATAAATTATGGACATAAATAAAAATGGAAATTTGAATAGGGAAAGTAATTAAAATTTGGGGAAAATTAATTATGTATAATTAATTGCCTAAGACACGAGGTTGGACTCATTTGTGGTGTAAGACTGCCCGGACCCGCCCGGCAAATCCAGTAGCCACAAATGGTAGCCCAATGTGAGAGGTCAAAGGCCCAAACTAAATGCGTAACAATTGTATGGACACGAGATTAGGCTCGTTTGTGGTATAAGACGGCCCGGATCCGCCCGGAAAATCCAGCAGCCACAAATGCCAGTCTAATGTGAGAGGTCCTACAGGGGTTACGGTAGTAATAAATTAAGAAACACTTAACCAAAGTAAAACATGTGGTGGGACATGCGGGTTAAGTGGTTGCCTTGGGTGGCATGAGGAAATACGATTAGTAACACTTAACCAAGGTAAAACATGTAAGTGGGACATAGGGGTTAAGTGGGTGCCTTGGGTGGCATGTGGAATTACAAATAGAAACCCATAACTAAATTTAAAACATGTAAGTGGACATAAAGCGGGTTAAGTGCGATGTACTAGAGGCGACCAAGCCTAGGTGGAAAGCTTGTGTCAAGCATGGGGGGCCCTTTTTAGTCCAGTAGCCCATTAAGTATCTTTGTGAGCTCGACCCAAGTCGAGGACGGGACACGCTTACTGGGTCTGATTGTTAGAGGCCAAAACGGGTTTGTGGTGGCAACGCAATTCCAACGGGGTCACGTGCGTGCGTGGGTCCGGGCTGGTAGGTAAGACGTTGTTACATCGTGTAGTTATAAGCCATGCATTCCTTGCGTGGTATAAGGTTGTCATATTGGGGAGTGATGCACCCCACTGTGGGACCTGCACGGGTATCTACGAGTTAGGGAGCCGATCGAATGGGGCAGGGTAGTGGGTACACCTAGTGGAGATAGAAGCAGACGGCACCTATGTAGTCAGCTAGGGGTACACGAAGCTACCACTATTATTAATAATTATTAAGGGGGTATACCTAGTGGAGATAGGAGCAGGTGGCACATATGACGTCAACTAGGAGTACATGGAATCACCATTATTACTTATTGAAGGGGTACATCTAGTGGGGATAGATACACGCTGGGTACCTATGATAGCAACTAGAGATATACAGTCAAACATGGAGGATAGTGGGTACATATAGTAGTACACGAAGCTATCATCGTTCTATTTAGCCAAGAGGGATCAAATTTCTAGAGTGACTAGTAGTGGTGCAGTTAGTGTTAGTACAGTACGGTAGAGTTTAGTCATCATCCTATATTGATTAGGAAGCGCCATTAACGTTATCTCTGTTTCTCTTGATTGCCTTACCATACCCATGTGGTTCACACGGTCATTACCTTATTCTCCAGCTTATATCCTATCATATTGCTTTAATAATTATGTTGTTATAGTTATCGGACTTGCCAGACTTTAAGTCTAACCCCCTTTGTTTCCACCTATTTTCTTCCTTCCTCCCCCCAGGTTCTAAGGGTGGGACTAGTACTAGTGGAGCTTGATTGGGATCTCTTTGGGAGCACTTGGATTTGGATTGCTGAAGTAAAGTTCAGCCTATCATTTTCTTTATGGCTATTTGTAGTAGTGGGATTATGTACTTTGTTTCATCAAGATGGATATTATGTACTTGACTTTGGTTTATGGTTTTTCATGATGTAACCAAACATATTTACCTTCTACTGCAATAATTAAAGTTTTAAATTTTGAAGCACTGCTTTATATCTGTTTTGTTGTGATTTTATGTTCTATATTCACTTAAAATGCTCCACGGAAGTTAATGCATTCCCTTTGCGAGTGACATTAATGGACGTGGGGTGTTACACGTGGTATCAGAGCTGAAGGTTACCAGAATAGATAAGTTTGTCGGGCTAGAAGTTAGTCCAAGGAAGTGGAGGGCTTGTTGGTACCTTTAAGATAGACGATGGGAGGAAGGTTCGAATAGTTGTTTGGTTAACAAAGGTCGAAACCTCATCTTGGTGGGAGGTCACGAATGGAGAATGTGAAGAAGAAGGCTAGTTGTTTTGGAGAAATAGGACACCTTAGGATTGTCCAAAGAGGCAAGGACAAAGTACAGGATCTTCTGGAGGGTAGTTGCATTCCCTCACGGCTGGTATACCTGATGGGGGTAGGACCGTCAAGGTTGAAATTTGGTTTTCTTTATCATCCTGTTTGAACTTTGTTTGATTCTGGCACTTCATACTCGTTAGTATCTGCTTCGTTAGTTGAAACACTGCACCTAAATACTAGTCTAGTTAAGGATCCCATCCTAGTCTCAAATCATGTTGGCGGTTCGGCTCATCCTTCAATGGTTTGTCGGGATTTGAGAGTGTCTATCTTGGGCATTGGATTTGAATGCAACGCCTTCGTCCTTGGTTTCACGGGCTATAGTTTGATTCTAGGGGTGGATTGGATAGCCAGGCGGGGTGCCATCCTAGATTATGAAAGGAGGGTAGTTAGACTATTGATTCGTTATGGAAATACCCTCATATTTCTTGTGACCCTAGGGGTTCAGTGATGCTTAGCTGCCTAGAATCTTCTGACGCATCCAACGATGATTGGGAGTCTGTTTGTGTGGTCCGTGAGTATGGAGACCTCTTTGATAAAGTGCGGGGTTTACCCAGAGGTGCGAAATAAGATTTCATATGTGCTTAATAGATTAAGCAAAGCCAGTTATGTGATCAACGGTGGTTTTGGAGCAAGACTGGCAAGGACAGCCAAAGTCGGTCAAGTGCTCAATTGGTTGGCCGTCTTACTAGTATCATCTCACGTACATCGTCTGAATTCGAAGGAGGTATCCCTTGGGTGTTTGTCTGATACAGGTTTAGTCCTTTGGGGCTTGCACTTGGGGGATGTCGAGTTCGACTAG
The DNA here is from genome assembly GCA_030737875.1 of Allium sativum. Lineage (NCBI taxonomy): Eukaryota > Viridiplantae > Streptophyta > Magnoliopsida > Asparagales > Amaryllidaceae > Allium > Allium sativum. The sequence goes on from CM060926.1 coordinate 353,151,086, forward strand.
GATGGTCTGTGTGAGAGATGGATAGTTGTGACGATTTTGCATGGGATAATATCCTGGTTTTCTCTAGAAGCAGAGAAGAGCATGCCCTACGTCTTAGGGAAAGCTTAGGGACCCTACAAGCGCACCAGCTTAAAGCTAAGTTCTCCAAAATACCATTTTTGGAGGAAAGAAGTGAGGATTTTGGGGCGTGGTCTCTAGGAAAGGGTGATATGTTATGGTGGAAGACAGTCGAAAGTCCATGAGAAGAATTACCCTACCCACGACTCAGAATTGGCTGCCATAGTTTTTGCGCTCAAGTCTTGGCGTCATTATTTGCTTGGTGAGAAGTTTGAGTTGCTTGTAGACCATAAGTCGCTAAAGTACTTGTTCTCTCAGAAAGATCTAAACCTGAGGCAACAAAGGTGGATGGAGTTCTTGGCGTCCTACGATTTCGAGATAGCATATACCCTTGACAAGGGTAACGTTGTGGCGGATGCCTTGAGTAGGAAAAAGTTGACATTGAGTCCTTTGTTCGTAGAGCGATGTAGCTTAGAGTTCATCTCTACCTTTGACTTTAGACCATACATTGATGTTGTACCCAGTTTGCTAGCGTCCTTGAGGTCAGACCTATGCTTTTGGGACGGGTTGGAGAGGCACAGCGTGCTGACCCATAGTTGATGGAGTTAGTAGAGAAGCTCATAAGAGGGGAGTCATCAAGCCACCTAAGTAGGTATACCCTAGATGATAAGGGTTGGTTGCGTAGGGACGATAGACTTTGTGTATCACAGGATGAGAGCTTGAGGAAGGCTATTCTTGATGATGCACATCGTTCGAAGATGACCATTCATCCCGGCGGGGACACGATGTACAAAGACATGAAGCGAGTTTTCTTTTGGGCCGGTATGAAGAGGGATGTGGCCGAGTATGTCGCCAGATGCTTGGTGTGCCAACAAGTAAAAGCGGAGCAAAAGAAACCGGTTGGGTTGCTTCACCCATTGGAGGTTCCACAATGGAAGTGGGATAGTGTCTCGATGGATTTTGTCGATGGATTACCGAGATCGAGGAAGGGTAATACGGGGATTTGGGTTGTGGTAGACAGACTTACTAAAGAGCGCCCATTTCATTCCCGTGAAGAGTAAGAGGACTGCTCCATGGTTAGCTTCCGTATCATTCGAGAGGTAGTCAGTTTGCACGGTGTTCCTTCTAGCATAGTGAGCGATCGAGATTCTATCTTTACTAGCGAGTTTTGGAAGAGCTTACAAGAGGCGGTAGGGACTCAGTTATGTTTGAGCACCACATATCATCCTCAGACGGACGGCCAGACCGAGAGGGTGAATCGTATTCTAGAGGACCTTTTGAGGCTATGTGTCTTAGACTTTGGAGGTACATGGGAAGAGCATCTTCCGTTGGTGGAGTTCGCGTATAATAATAGCTTGCCATGGCACCTTTCGAAGCTCTTTATGGAAGGCCTTGTCGTTCACCTACATGTTGGTGGGAATCTACGGATAAGATCTTGCTTGGGCCCGATATGATTAGAGAGATTTCGGAAAAGATCGATTTGATTCGAAGGAGGATGAAGGCGGCGCAAGATAGGCAGAAATCTTATGCGGACGAGAGGAGGATAGACCCTGAGATTGATATTGGGGACATGGTCTTTATCAAGGTGTCTCCATTACGGAATGTTGTTCGCTTTGGGTCCATTGGGAAGTTAGCACAAAGGTTCGTAGGGCCGTTTCCTATTAAGGAGAGGATTGGGCAGATGCCGTATAGAGTGGAGTTGCCCGAGAGACTTAGTGGCGTACACGAAGTATTCCATGTGTCACATTTGAGGAAGTGCTTGCACGAGACCGCGGAAGTGGTAGAGCCGAGCTTGCTTAGAGAGGTGGAGATAGAGCGTGATGCGACGATTCGGCGAGCTCCTACGTGCATTCTTGGGTCGGAGGTTAAGAAGTTGAGGAATCGAGAGGTCAAGCTAGTCAAAGTGCAATGGGGAGATGATGAGAGCAACGCTACTTGGGAGACGGAAGAGAAGATGCGATCATTATACCCTTTTCTTTTCGAGGGTATGTCTTTTAGTTTCTCCTTTATCGCTTACCTTATACTTATCTTATCTTTAGTATGTCCTCTCGTTAGTACCTTTGACCTTTAGATAGGGTAGTCCTATGATTGAAACATGTGTTTGAGACATGTTATGTATGATGGATGCATGTGGATGCAAGTGTTTGCTAGTGGTTGCTCGTGGATGCAAATACACACACTTTAGGCACTAGATCGGCTTAGTCACTTCATATTGCATATAAATGTGTGTGCATATTTAAGCTAATGGATGTATAATGGTTGTGCTATCATATGGATGTTGCATTTTGGTGAATGTTTGTGCACACATGTAGAAATAATATGTATCTATAGGGTTCTTTCGCATACATAATGGACGCATGGCACTATCATGGTTTGCATTAAGGAGGTCAACTGAATCAGTAGACCGCCTGATTTTGCATTAGATAAGGAACATATTTACGCACTTTTTGCATATGTTCATACAGCATTAGAAATTCTATAAGGACAATGGATGCCTGTGTTTGATGGTTGAGTAGATGGTTGTTTGGATGTTAGGATATGCATTCTCCTTAACTTGGAGATTTCGGGAGCGAAATCCTTTAAGGAGGGGAGAATGTAACACCCCGAATTTTTGAATAATCGAATTAACTAAATAAAAGAATAAATGTTTAACATTGTTCTGAGGTTTGTAAGCAAAAGACTTAGTAGCTCATTTGGTTGGAACATGTGACTTGCATACAAGAGGTACAGAGTTCGATCCCCGCCAACGCCATATTTTTGTTTTAGGGGAATGGCTAAAAAGCAGCTTAGTGTGAACGCAGTTCAAAAAGTAGTTTAGTGTGAAAATGGTTAATTAGGAAGATAGAAATATATATATAGATATATATTAAAAAAATCAACCTAAAATTTAAGGAAAAAAAATTCAAAACAGCGGAAGCGGGAAGGCAAAACACCAAACTGACCTATTTTATGGGTCGACCCCATGGTCGACTCAGGAGGTTTGGAATTGGTCCCGTCGGCCCTAAATGGTCTATGATGAAATTTTATGTTTTAGGGCTTAGGTGGCGATTTCTGGTTAGTCTGTTGACATCATTTCTTGGTTTCTAAGGCCTAGATGGATCCTAGAGTGATCCAACGGCTTAAATTAATTCAAAGCTCTATAAAAAGACCCATAGACTCAAACCCTAGATCAGAATTAAAACTAAAACTATGGCCGCCATGCTGTCATCTTGAACCCTAGAGTAGCCGCCACCAATTAGAAGAAGATTAAAGCAACTCAATTCAATCCAACAGCAAATTCAACTACAACAAAGGGACGCTAATAAATTCCAGAACTTCGTTGAATTGTGAGTTTGATCACTTTAACAAAATAATTGCTAAATTAATTATGATGTGACATAGTTGGATTATAAGTTGTGGTTGTGCATCTAATTCATATGTTTAATCATGTATGTTAACTTGATTCATATTATATGATGTTATGCAAGTTTTATATATGATGATATGCAAGTTTCATGTATGATGTTATGCAAGATTAATATGATTATGCAAGTTAATATGATTATGCAAGTTTCATATATGATGTTATGCAAGTTAATATGATTATGCAAGTTTCATATATGATGTTATGCAAGATTAATATGATTATGCAAGTTAATATGATTATGCAAGTTAATATGATTATGCAAGTTTCATATATGATGTTATGCAAGTTAATATGATTATGCAAGTTTCATATATGATGTTATGCAAGTTAATATGATTATGCAAATTGTACATATGATGTTATGCAAGTTAATAGGATCACACAAGTTGTATGCGAGTTATATGATGTTATGTAAGTTTGGATCTAAAATATATGCTAGTAGTTCATGATGTTAACTTGTGTCAATGAATCCCTTTTTATAATCCAATCACCTAGGCTTATAACAACAGTTTTTATGCGAATATGGATGTGGAACATATGCTAGTTCGTATGAGTATTATGTTCATAAACAAGTTTAAGTGATAATAGGATTCACATATATACAAGTTCACACCTTTAAAGTTTAGATCCATATTCAAGTTGACATTTTTATGTTGAAACTATGACATGCATAGTTATGCAAGTTTACACCTTTATGTGGATCCATAGTTTACTCAGGTTAACACCTTTTATTGGATCCATAGTTATGCAAGATGACATCTTTATGTTTAGGTTGACGACATACATAGTTTATGTAAGTTTGTGATAATTACCTAGGCTAGTTGGGTGTAAAACTATGTTCATACATGCAAGTTCACACCTTTTAGATCTATGATTTTTGGATCCTGGATAATACAAAGACTATGCAAGTATGTTGTAATTCTTAATTGCAAGTTAGATGCAAATTAGATCTATTATTATGTGTATGTGACTTTATGACGTTTATTCTTCTTTTTTTAAGTATTAGACTATTTGCTAGTCTAATATGTATATATCATGTTAAGCGAACGAATGACGGGGGTACGATAGGGATAATAGTGGATACACATATATTGTGACTTTGGCATGTAATGGCCTAAAAAGGCATGTAATTAATTTTAAGGAATAAAATTAATTAGTGATGAAATTGGTATAATTTATATACCATAAATAGATGAACATAATTTAGGTGATAAATTATGGACATAAATAAATATGGAAATTTGAATAGGGAAAGTAATTCAAATTTGGGGAAAATTAATTATGTATAATTAATTGCCTAAGACACGAGGTTGGACTCATTTGTGGTGTAAGACTGCCCGGACCCGCCCGGCAAATCCAGCATCCACAAATGGTAGCCCAATGTGAGAGGTCAAAGGCCCAAACTAAATGCGTAACAATTGTATGGACATGAGGTTAGGCTCGTTTGTGGTGTAAGGCTGCCCGGACCCGCCCGGCAAATCCAGCAGCCACAAATGCCAGTCTAATGTGAGAGGTCCTGCAGGGGTTACGGTAGTAATAAATTAAGAAACACTTAACCAAAGTAAAACATGTGTGGTGGGACATGCGGGTTAAGTGGGTGCCTTGGGTGGCATGAGGAAATACGATTAGTAACACTTAACCAAGGTAAAACATGTAAGTGGGGCATAGGGGTTAAGTGGGTACTTTAGGTGGCATGTGGAATTACTAATAGAAACCCTTAATCAAATGTAAAACATGTAAGTGGACATGAAGGGGGTTAAGTGGGATGTACTAGAGGGGACCAAGCCTAGGTGGAAATCTTGTGTCAAGCATGGGGGGCCCTTTTCAGTCCAGTAGCCCATTAAGTATCTTTGTGAGCTCGACCCAAGTCGAGGACGGGGCACGCATACTGGGTTTGATTGTTAGAGGCCAAAACAGGTTAGCGGTGGCAACGCAAGTCCAACGGGGTCATGTGCGTGTGTGGGTCCGGGATGGTAGGTAAGATGTTGTTGCATCGTGTAGTTATAAGCCGTGCATTCCTTGCGTGGTATAAGGTTGCCATATTGGGGAGTGATACACCCCATTGTGGGACCTGCACGGGTATCTACGAGTTAGGGAGCCGATCGAATGGGGCAGGGTAGTGGGTACACCTAGTGGAGATAGGAACAGACGGCACCTATGTAGTCAGCTAGGGGTACACGAAGCTACCACTATTATTAATAATTATTAAGGGGGTACACCTAGTGGAGATGGGAGCAGGCGGCACCTATGACGTCAACTAGGAGTACATGGAATTACCGTTATTACTTATTGAAGGGGTGCATCTAGTGGGGATAGTTACATGCTTGGTACCTATGATAGCAACTAGAGATATACAGTCAAACATGGAGGATAGTGGGTACATCTAGTAGTACACGAAGCTATCATCGTTCTATTTAGCCAAGAGGGATCAAATTTCTAGAGTGACTAGTAGGGGTGCAGTTAGTGTTAGTACAATACAGTACGGTACAGTACGGTAGAGTATAGTAATTATCCTATATTGATTAGGAAGCGCCATTAACGTTATCTCTGTTTCTCTTGATTTCCTTGCCATACCCATGTGGTTCACACAGTCATTACCTTATTCTCCATCTTATATCTTATCATATTGTTTTAATAATTATGTTGCTAGAGTTATCGGACTCGCCGGACTTTATGTCTGACCACCTTTGTTTCCACCTCTTTTCTTCCTTCCCCTCTCCCCCAGGTTCTAAGGGTGGGACTAGTACTAGTGGAGCTTGATTGGGATCTCTTTGGGAGCACTTGGATTTGGATTGCTGAAGTAAAGTTCAGCCTATCATTTTCTTTATGGCTATTTGTAGTTGTGGGATTATGTACTTTGTTTCATCAAGATGGATATTATGTACTTGACTTTGGTTTATGGTTTTTGATGATGTAACCAAACATATTTACCTTCTGCTGCAATAAATAAATTTTTAAATTTTCAAATACTGCTTTATATCTGTCTTGTTGTGATTTTCTGTTCTATATTCACTTAAAATGCCCATGGAAGTTAATGCATTCCCTTTGCGAGTGACATTAATGGACGTGGGGTGTTACAGGATAGGTATAGAATCGCATTGTAGATGCCCGGGAATGATTCTGATGATGAGTACCCATCATCAGTGTTGTGTTCGAGTTTCGAAGGTGGGATTTCTAATTATTTCCAGTTGACTGGTGTGAGAACCAAAATTAGATAGGGCTTATTGTTGAGATTTGGCATCAAAAAATGTGATTTTTGACTATATATCAAAGTTATGAATTTGAAAAGATAACCCACTAATTGATTGATGGTTGTGTTGTTTGATTATTGTTTGATTAATTAAATTTGAATCATATAGCCAATTTGAACCAAATAGTATTTTGTATTGAAAATTTATCGCATTTGCTTGCATATACATGTACTTACATTGAACAGGTCATTGCAAGGAGGCTAGAGCAGAGAATAAAATTGTTTGCCCGACAAATAGGTACATGTTTACCATAATTTACTGTTTTGTTTGGGTGATGATGATTTTATTTGCCGATTGGCTAGCCGCTTGGCTTGTTCTTTTTCTTTTGGATTGAAGAAGGCCATGGGAGGCTATATGAAATATCCCGAAGTCCCCGGTGCAGGGGAGGTTATGGCAAAAAAATTCGAAAATTTAGGGTGTTAGCCAAATTTTTCGAAAAATTTGAAAAGTTCTTAGAAACTGAAAAGTTGAAGAACTTAAGCCGTAAAGAAAATAGTGAAAGTTGAGTTGATTAGTGAAACAACTTTCGGCTTTGTTCCTTTTCGGGGACGAAAAGTTTTAAGTGGGGGAGATTGTAATAACCCGGAAATCTGAGCCAATTTAAAAATTTTATTTTGGCAATTTTAGTGAATTTTGAATATTTAAAATGATTTATTTTGAATAGAATTCAAACGTATATATTTATATAAATCGTTGTTAGAATATAAATATTTATTTATAATTACAAAAGGAATTGAAAATGGCGCGGTAGTTCGAAAATTCGATTTCAAATTTCAAATGAATGTACAGAATTCAAAATAAACCGGATTTTAGTGAAACCAAAAATATTAGAATCTATTTGTGAATATCTTTCCAACGAATCTGGGGAATTGAAATTTCATAGCGGGAATCAAAAGATATGTCCAGTTGAAAATTTAGAATAGTCGCTATGGAATTCTGGCCCTTAAAAATAGAAATTTTGCAAATGACCTCGGTTTTCGACGAAACCACTTTTGTTGGATCCGCGATGTCAAGTTATTGCTAGATTCTAAAATTCGTAATTTTTCGAATCGATATGTGAGCGTGGCAAAGGAAAAACGCGTTTGACCAGTTTCAGTTGATTTTAATCAACTGGAAAATGACCATTTTTCAAACGGTCTCAGAATTTGATGAAATTAGTTTTGTTAGGACCGTATCATCAATACGAAGCTAGAAAATATTTTTCAGGAATTTTTAGAGTTCGTATGTGGCCCCGGTAATTTGAAATGTACGTTTAAAATAGAATATATAGATTTTAATTTTGATTTGAATGAAAACTGATCGTACCGATCGAATTGGCTAACGAAACATATCCCATTGTGTTCGGAATGGGGGTATTTAGCTAGGGGCGATAGTCGGTGGGTTCAGTTTCGAGTTCAAAAATAAAAGTTGATTTTTGGGGAAATTAAATATAATTTAAATAATTTAATAAAAAAACCTTTTCCCTTTTAACCCCTTCCCTCCCCTGTTGACTCAGAAGCAAATCGATTAAAGAAAATAAAAAATAAAAAAACCTCTCGTTCTTCCCATCGCCAGCCCCTACGCCTCCCCTCCACCGCGTCGCCCCCCTCCCCAGCCATCGCGCCACCCACCACGACCACCCCCCTTCCCTCCTCTCCGTTCTTCCAAATCGTGAAGCCCTAACCCACCAACCCCAGTGTCAGCGAACAAGGAAAAAACCGAGACCCCCTCCCTTTGCACCACTGCATCCCCTCCCTTTGCACCACCGCTCCGCCTATCCTCCGACCACCTGCGAAGAAGCCCCTCCTCCAACGCAGTGGCGAACCTTCCCCCTCTCCCAATTTGGATTGTAAGTTCTTATTTATACTCTTTATTCAAATACGTGTTTTTAAAATATGATTAACAGTTTATAGAATATGATTTACAGTCTATAAAATAGGATTTTCAGTTTATAAAAAAAATGAGATTTTTTATTCATTAAAGATAAGATTTTTAATTGGTTAAAGACGGGATTATTTTTTGGTTAAAGACGTGAATTTTGTAAAGTAAAAAAGAATTGATTTTTATTGTTGAAAAAATTGGATTTTTATAGTTTAGAAGGCGATATTTTTAAACATGAAAAGGCGATATTTTAAAACATGAAAAGGCGATATTTTTAGATTATTGAAAGAATAAAAATACGATTTTTATATTATATAGATAGTAAAAAAATTATCTACATAGTAGTGATGTAAAAATAGAATTTTTATCTATATAGTAGCGGTGTAATAGAAATTTTATCCATATAGCGTAGTTATAAAAATGTGTTTTTTATATACATAGCAACAATATAAAAATGTGGCTTTTATATATGTAGTGAATACGAGCAACGAAAGTGACAAAAGGCGAGAATGGCGAAGATTTCCTACATAAGAAGAGTCGTGGCGTTTGGTTTAGCTTGGGTGAGAACTCCTCACTTTTAAATTTATTTCTAGTTGAATTATATACTAGGATGCAGACGGTATTTAGTAGCACCCGACACCCGTCGTCCGCAGACCATTGATGACTTGTTTGTTTGGTTGTTGTGTTGTGAAATTTGATTGTGTGATGTGAAAAGAAATAAAATATTTTATTGTTAAAAATATGATTTTTAACGTGTATATAAAATAAATATTTATAAACAAATCGACGATTTGTTTATATACACTGATTTGATTGATATTGATTGGGACGATAAATTTTACACATCGCCCAAGTGCACAAATAAAATCTGTGTTTGATTGTTTGAAACCCCACACGGGTATTGGGATGATATATGAATACACTAATCCCAATAATTAGTTGTATGTCGATCGATTGATTGACAGACTGTTATGAGTATTAAATATTTATATTTGATGCTTATATAGTGTAGAATGCACTTTGGATGATGGTTGATTGTTTGTCATTGTTGATATATACATGCGTTGTATGGAAATCCATAGAAATAAAATCTATGGTAATTGATTGGGCCTCATTCCAGTTTTGAAATAGAATATTTGAAGAGAAATATTTTAATAAAATATTTAAGAGGAAATATTTGAAACGAAGTATTTGAATAGAATATTTGAAATAGAAATATATAAAGCCGTGTTGATTAGATATGCGCTATTTTGACGCGAACGATATTTATATCGATTATATTCGTTTGTATAATGAATATTGAAAAGTGATTTCAAAATCGAATATTTTGAAATGAAATTCGAATTTAATTGAATTAAAACGAATTAGAATTTGAATTGAATTGAAACAAATTGAAATTCGAATTGAATTGAAACGAATTAGAATTCGAATTGAAAATAAAATGAATTCGAATCGAATTGAAATTGAATGGGAATCAATTTGAAATGAATTCGAATTGAAATTGAATTTGAATTGAAATTGAATGGAATTGAAATTGAATAGAATTGAATTCGAATTAAAATTGAATAGAAATGAATTCGAATTGATATTGAATTGAATTGAAAACGAACTGAAATTGAATTAAAAATCGATTTGAATTGAAATCAATTTGAAATGAATTTAAAACGAATTTAAAACGAATTTATATGGAAAAATTCAATTTTGATTTGAATTTGAAATGAAGTTGAAATCGTTTCGAAAACGAATTTAAAACGATTTATAAAATACGTTTTAAAAGGAAATCGACGAAGTATATATTATATATATAATATAATGGCCTGAATAGAACACGCCGCGCTGCGGTAGTTCGTGAATTTCGACCATTGACTTCGAACAGACATTACGGGAGATCCAACCGTCGGATTCTCCTAAAACCGGAACTGTTGGGTTCATATCGAAAAGAGCTTTCTAACGAATATTAGAAATTAGAAATCTAACGGTTGGATTTGGAATTATGTCCAAATCAAATTTGGAAAAGGTCGTTGTAAGTGCAGTTCGATGGCCGTTGATGGAAATCGACTGTACGGGCCTTGATAAAATTATTAAAAATATCAATAATTTTTGTAAAATCATAAGAAATGATTTGTGAAGAGTTGGGATGAAAAACTCCATATTTGAGATGATAAAAATAGATTTTTATCGAAATGAACTAGTTTTGAACTAGAATAATAATTTATTTATTTTTAAAATAAATAAATTGGATTTGAAATGGTTTTGATAATAACTAGAATTTCCAATAATTGAACTGGAATGGATTTGAATCGAAATCGTGTTTTGAATATTTCGATGTTGGATTTCGGGATTATACAGATATCGTTATGGAAATTTGAAAGAAATATTTATATCGTTATTTCCAATACGATATTTGTTGATCGTAGAATTTGATATTGAATATAAGCCAATATATTTTCTATTCAGAGCCTTATATTTAATATCAAATGGGATTTGGGTTTGTCGTGAATGGTGTCTTCATTAACACTGTTCTTAACCCCAGTTGAGAAAAAGATTAAATCTTTTTATTTAGATTTAATGAAGTGTACCAATTAAATAATATTTAGTTGGAATTGAATTGGTATTGATTTTTGGGTTTATCGTGAACCGTGTTTTAAATGACACTGTTTTCTTAACCCAGTCAAAGATTAAAACTAAGTGGAGTTTTAATGAATCTTTAATTAGATTGAAAAGATCGAGAATGGAGTATCACCAGTTTTACTCCAGACGGTAGTTAAATCTTTAATTAGATTTGAACGTGAAATGGTAATTGAATTTACCGATAACACTGTGGTGTTAGATATGAAGTATAACCAGTTTTACTTCATGGGATAAATAGGTTGGGGTTGGGAAATAAAATAAATAATTACTTCGGCGTGGTTCGCTAATCCCGACTAGTTTGAAGTGATATTCAAAGGAAGATTAAAGAATAAATTTAAAAGAATTTATCTTTGATAAAATTAATGGGAACCTTTCCCTAAGAATGTGAAATTTAGAAACTAACTGTAGGTTGGCTAAGATGAATGGTTTCCTGGATATTGATCTGATGTTGGTTTCGGCCTTCGGGATTAATATTTGGGGAATTGTTCTCTTACTAATTTACGGTTAGTGACTGATGAATTGGAATGAGGTGTATGTTGTGTTTGTGTAACACTTGTTTATTATATACGCGAGTTATTCAGAAAGACCGAGTTTATCCCATTCTAAATAACTGATTCGACGATGAGTCGAAGATGAAGACGGTGGTCGAAGACCGGAGGTCTTCACGTCATTTGGATAATTACTGATGATCTTGATTGGGCCGTACACCCAAGAGGAGGGAATTGGTTGGTGATCGTCCACACGTACTTAGAGATCGATGGATATGCGAGGTACAAGGTGCCTCCGGTTTCGTTCAGACCCAGAACGGACTAGTAAATGGACTGTGTGTCTGACTAATAGGAACCTTTCCCTAAGAATGTGAAATTTAGAAACTAACTGTAGGTTGGCTAAGATGAATGGTTTCCTGGATATTGATCTGATGTTGGTTTCGGCCTTCGGGGTTAATATTTGGGGAATTGTTCTCTTACTAATTTACGGTTAGTGATTGATGAATTGGAATGAGGCGTATGTTGTGTTTGTGTAACACTTGTTTATTATATACGTGAGTTATTCAGAGAGACCGGGTTTATCCCATTCTGAATAGCTGATTCGATGATGAGTCGAAGATGAAGACGGTGGTCGAAGACCGGAGGTCTTCACGTCATTTGGATAATTACTGATGATCTTGATTGGGCCGTACACCCAAGAGGAGGGAATCGGTTGGTGATCGTCCACACGTACTTAGAGATCGATGGATATGCGAGGTACAAGGTGCCTCCGGTTTCGTTCAGACCCAGAACGGACTTGTAAATGGACTATGTTTCTGACATTGGATTTCATTCTGTGTGATTGATATCGGTTGCATAGTGTGAATTGCCTGTGTGGCATGCTGAGATGCAAATGATCAAGGCTTCTGTTGAAATGCAGAGTCTTGTGGTTGATGATCAAAGCACGACCTGTGTGGCATAGCTTTGTGTAGCGTTGATTCGCAAGCCTCACACCTCGGTTGTGAACTAGAAACGGTAGAGGACCTCTGGGAGGGCATGCGTTTCCTTCTAGTTAAAAGTGGCGTCAGTGGTTTTACACGCCCTGACGAGTTTGACTTATGTGGTTGTTGTTGTTGCGAGGCACCTCGGATAAATCGGTGACTATGTGAAGCCGATGGAGTCATTTGTTGGCTCATTTACGCCCCAAAGGGCGAGGAAACGCAGTGTTCAGGAATTTTAATCCACATTGGTGGACCGGCCCTGTCGCTCCAATGGTCACTCGAGCTCTGACCTGAGACATGGGCTAGATTGTCTCGAATCGGTAGAGGACTATCTTTTGCCTCGGTTCACATATGGAAATCCAATTTCCAAATACGTGACTTTGCAGTTTTGATTGTAAACCTATATATGGCGACATAATGGGATGGGGCGCTCATGCCGTCTATGATTGATATTTATGATTGTATATAAAATCAGATACTAACTGGAAACAAGCTAAGATGGGTGGTTTCCTGGGTATTAGTCTGATGTTGGTTTCGGCCTTCGGGGTTAATACTTAGGGAATCGTTCTCTTACTAATTTACGGTTGGAGTCTGATTAAGAATTAAAACATGAAATTTAGTGTATCTAGCATTCTTTGGCTATTATAAGGTAAAAACCCTATCCTCCGGCTTGCGTTGCATTGTTGATGGGACCTGGGTCTTATAATAGCTTCATTGTTCCTTATTTAGCATGGCGCTGTTGTTTTATGCACTGGTATTCTTGGGAGGAAACCCGTTCCGTGTTATACGGCGTGGTCCCTTGAGTTACCTAACTTTGAAAATAATGATTAATAACTGTTTTAGTTCTCACACCAGTCACTTGACAGACCTGGAGTTTATTGTTTTAACCTAAACTCTGGGTGCCCTTAATTTGACACGGGCAGCTAGTAGTTTTGGTTTTGCAGATTTATATTCACAGGATCCTGGTTTACAGCTGGAATGATATCCGGAAAGCTTTGTATCCGTATATCTCCTTCAGTTGTGTATTGTATTGTTTTCCGCTGCTATGTAATTTTATTGTAATCTCTTATATTTGGTAAATGTATATTATTTGTTTATACTCGGTATATTCTTATATTCTGATGAATTGTTGTAATTGACGATGAAATGTTTTTCTGTTTGCGTTCTTTTATGTGTTGTCCTCATAGTATCCGGGCTTTCCTTCACTGGGAAGTTACGGGGTATCACTGTGAGGTTAAGAAATAAACTAGAAGAAAGTGAAGGAGCATTTGCATTTGAAAAAATTTAAGAAAGAAAAAACTTTTGTTCATAATTCCGAAAATGAACATATTCCTAATTCTCTTCTTAGTTCAATAAATGGAATTTCACTTAAAGGTTTTGAAAAAATATCGGCAATTTGTTTATCCGTAGCAACAAAATCTAATTATGTTCTTTTTTCAACGTTATCTCTTAAAAAGTGATGTCTAATGTCCGTGTGTTTTGTTCTGGAGTGGTTTATAGGATTTTTAGATAAGTTTATAGCACTTGTATTGTCACAATATATAGGTGAGTTAAAAATATGTTTCCAAAATCTTTTAATATTTGTTGCATGGAAATTACTTGAACATAAGCCAATGCAGCAAATATGTATTATGATTCACATGTTGATAGTGAAACCAAATTTTGTTTCTTCCTAAACCATGAAACAAGAGATTGATTGATAAAGTGGCAAGTACCACTTGTGCTTTTTCTATCTATTTTGCACCCTTCGAAATCAACACCACTATATGATATGAGTTGAAAGGAGCTTCCTTTTGGACAATAAAGACCGCAATCTTTAGTGTTGCTTAAGTATCTCAAAATTCGCTTAACAGCTCTAAAATGTGATTTTTTTTTTTTATTGTGCTTGTAATCTTGCACAAAAACAAACACCCATCATAACGTCAGGTCTACTAGCGGTTAAGTATAATAAGGATCCTATGATACCACGGTATAATTTTGATCGAAATCTTTTCCATTTTCATCTTTATCTAAATGAACAGCTGTACTCATTGATGTAGGCTTTCCAGAAGTTTTTTCCGTACCAAATCGTTTTAGCAGGGCATTACAATATTTTTCTTAGTTTATAAGAATACCATTTTTTTATTGTTTAATTTAAAGTCCTAAGAAGAAGTTTATGTTTGGGATTGCGGATTGGATCGTTAAGGAAAAACAAACACTAGAGGGGGTGAATAGTGTTTATGAGAATTTAAACAAAATCTAAAGTTTATGTGAACTACTATATGAATCAAACACCATAGAGACAATCACAGACACAGAATCAAACACAAACACAAATATAAACAAAATAAAGTGCAAAAAAGGAAAGAACACACCAAATTTTATACTAGTTCGGATTGCTCCTACGTCCAGTCCCGCACAACGTTGGATTGCGTAGACTTTTATTACTATATCAATAGTCAAATACAACCTCCTTGATTTCACGGCTACAAGGGATACCACCGATTCCAACATCCTTGATTTCACGGCTACAAGGGATATTACCAATTACCCGTCCTTGATTTTACGCCTATAAGGGATACCACTGATTACTTACTCAACACAAACAATTACAAAAAGCCCTATAACTCTTCAGTAGCACTTGATTCAGTGAGTAATGAGTAAAGACCGTAGAGAGAAGAAGATTGGTGAAAACAGAATTGAATTCGGTAGAGTGTAGGTGTAGAAATCATAAAAATGATAAGAAATATTGGTGTAATGAATGAGAGTGAAAGTGGAGAAGTAGTAGTTAAAAATTCGATATCAGCCCCTTTTTATAGTGTGCGAAAGTTTGCAATGCTTCAGAACCGTCACAAATAGTGAAAAGACACTTCCTTTCAATTTTGAAAAAAATGGCAGTTATATATCGACATGAGATTATTTGTATGTCGACATACCCTTAGTACAAAATTGATTTTTGAGCATTTTCAAGTGTTTTGATATATATATATATATATATATATATATATATATATATATAATTTTGGAAATTCTTGAATTAAAATATAGTGTTATAAATAAATATTTTAAAGTAGAAAATCATATAGGAACATAAATATAAACTATATAAACATACCTGTAAAATTATAAAGTTTAAATCTATATAAATATAAAGTATGTAAAATATAAAACTTTTAAAGTATAAATCTATAAAACTTAAGTTTAAAACCAAATAAAAATAGAAAGTAAAATAGAGAAGAGAGAGATTGAAGATAGAATTTGAAAACATAATTTAAAATTATTTTGAATTTAAACCTGGAGTGCTAATCAGAGTCTTAAATAATCTAGACTCTATTACTATTTTTGTCTTGAACTCTTGAAATCTTGAATACTCATGAGTCTTGAAATATCACTGAATTCTGAATCTCTAACATATTTAAACTGTACAGTCTTTAGTAATAGTTCCTATATATAAATCCTGCATACAGAAGTGTTATTATATATATTTTATAATCAATTAATATTGAAATAAGGTTGTTGTCATCAAAACTCCATTTTCCAACAATCTCCCTCTTTTTGATGATGAACACCTTAGTTCACGAAATATCATACCTGTGTATACCTGTTGATGATGATCCTTCAAATACTCCCCCTGCCAATATGAATCCTATAAACTAATTCTATATTTTAAAATTTCTCCCCCTTTGGCATTATCAAAAATAAATTCTAAAACTACTCCCCTAAATCCTTTAATTATTTAAATAATCCTTATACTAAAGTAAATTACTCCTCCTGAGTCCTAAATATATAATCATAAAATACTCCCCCTAAATTCTATATCTATATATACGTATTCTATATAACTATTCCTGATTCTATGATATCCTTATCATGGTTTGAAAAATCGTCCGAAACAGTGAGATCCCATCGATCTCGTCCCGGTCCCGACTCCCACCTAGACAGAAAGATGGAAAAATCTCGTTTCGGTCAAAACGATTCAAAAAAAAAGCGAAATCATTCACGGAAGAAGAAGAAGAGACAAAAAGGAAAACATAAAGCATCGATTGATTGAAGAAAGTAAACCTTAGCCTTCAGCAAATTCGTCGATCTCAGCAAATTCGAGCACAGTAGTTTCGAGCACACAAAAAGCACCAATTCGAGCATAGCAGGCTTGTTCGATCTTCTTCCTCGGTCTCACAGCGACGGTTTCTTTCTTTTCCCACTTCATATTTTCATTTTTCTTTCTTTTTACCGTTGTTCGATTTGTGGCTGCGTCCATTTGCTAAAGCGTAGGGTAATCAGGGTTAAGTTTGGTATGGGCTGGTATGGGCTTTGGTTTAATTTTTGTGCTGTTAAGATTTGTATGGGCTTGAATATTATTAAATATCCCAATCATGGTTGGGTTGAGTCAATTAGTAAGAGTCAGCAATATTTATCACTAACTTTTTTCACTAAAAATATAAAAGATTGGTTTTTGGACTAACACCAAAACAAATATCGAAACCGCCTAAACCGTCTGAAACTAGTAAATTTTCAAATGACCGAAACCGAGTTTTCGAACCTTGATCCTTATATCTCCCTCTAACTCTATGATTCTAAGCCTAAAAGATTATAAATCCCCCTAAAATTATGACTATACGATTCCAATAAACTAAATAGTAGGATAATAAACTAAGCAAACCAATCAATTTTATTATCAATTCAAATAAGCAAGTCAATCCAAATAAGCAATTCAAACAAACAATTCAAGCAATCAATTCAATCAATCAATTCAAGTAATCAATTAAAGCAATTAATTCAAGCAATCAATTCAAGCAATCTATTCAAACAATCAACCAAATTAAATAATATGTGTTAATAAACACTTCTTGAACCTTCAATTAATCCTAGAAACTATAAAACTCCCGCTTAATCCAATACACGACTAAACCTAGCTTATACTCTAATTCCCTTAAAACTATAATACGACCTTAATATAGACTTAGAAATAACTTTGATAAGATATCCTTAAAATTATGATATAAGTAAAGCAATTCAATCCAATCAATCAATCAATTTAAGTTTTGTTGTCACAAAACATCAATTCAAACATGAAACTAAACATTTCTTATAACTTCTATTTATCCTAGAACCTATAAAGCTCTATCAACTACAAATGTATAAGTATATTTCTAACAAACCTATCAACCACTAATGAAATTTAACCACGTCAAGTAAGCAATCAAGTTATTTAAGTCAAACAAATCGAACAAACCAAATAAGTAAATCAATTCAATCAAGTTAATCAAGACAAAGTAAATATGTTATGTATTTGATTAATAACCCTATATTTCTAATTGGATAAAAACTTTTCATACTATATACTTATTATGGGTGGAGTCAAAGTTAACATGTAATGCAGTGTGTTAGTTATAGTGTAGTATGTCATATGCAAATTTACATGAAGTGATACATTAAATGAAATGCAGTTTGTGATGTAAACAATTTTAATTTGAGATGCACTGTAATGATGTATGATATGAAATAAGATGTGCAATGATATTATGGGAATAATATATAGAATGATTTGATGATGATATGCATTTCTATAAAAGATACTTAAAGAAATATCTAACTATTATGCATATAATAAATTATTTGAATCAAACAATGATAATGTCAATTTCTAGACTTAGGTTAATTAACGAAAATGATTGAAATAATAAAAAAGATAAGAGTTTAATTAAAAAATATTCATGATAAATAGTAAAATATTCAAAATAATTATGGAGTTAAATAGTATTAGTAGAATAAATATAGTAAGAATTGAAGATCTTTTTAGAGAGAATATAAAATATATAAAATAGACTATAAACATATATTCATAATAGTATATAAAAACTGATTTTAAATTTTAACTTTAGAAATCCATACATATTTATTTGCTAGAGAACAATTTATATGTTAAAATTTAAAAGAAATCTATAGTTATAACAAAATTATTTTAATGAAAACTGATAATATGAAGTAATAAATAAATCTATAATTTCTTATATTTAAACTATATTTTTAAGACATAAAAATCATATATATATATATATATATATATATATTATCATTATACTAAAATATTAGGTTAAATATTCAAGCTTTTATAAATCTTAATAAGAAATCAAAATAGGTATTTAAGTTATAAATAGTATTTGTGATAATATAACCCAAAAATGTTATGAAATCATACGAATATTATATAAGTTAAACTATGCATGTTTAAACTATATAAAAGATGAATAAATTTATATTTTATAACAATAAAAAATTATTTTAACTCTTATATCATATTAACATGTCTATATAATTTTATTAATTTATATACTTATAATATATATATATATATATATTGAAACAAGATATAAGAAAATAAGTAGACAGATAAAGTTAATAACTAGAATTTGAATTGGAATTTTCTAACTGAAAAGATGGAGAGAAGTTTGAATGTTTAAACTCTTGAAATTAAAATTTTTAATTTCATTATGTCAACATGACCATTTTTGTATGTTGACATACATGTAGAAAATCAAAAGATATATTGTTTTTACTTCTTGGTTTTATATTATCGGTTTATATTTCAGGTTTAACTATTTCCTGAAATAATATTAATCCTAACAAACTTCCAAAATTTATTTTATTATTTTATTAATATTTTGAATCTCAAATTTCAAATTTCAAATTTGAGTTTTAAAATTTTAAATTTCAAATTCAAAGCAAAGCAAACAAGCAAGACAATCAAAGCATTCAATCAACCGAGAAATTTTGAAATTAATTAAAGCATACCTATTTTTGCAATCCTTCTTTTTGTTGTTCTTCCACTATCATGAATCACACATTTACATCTTCTAGAATTTGATGATGAAATCTGCTCTGTTGCTACGGGCTCGTTTTTTTGGTCAGGATAGTATATTCATTTGCCAAATTTGAACACCGTATGAGAAAGATATCGAAGATTTAGTAGTTCAACCAACTTGGCGCCAAAATTTGAATTTGAATTTTGAATGAATGGACACTTCAACTACTATATAAAGGCCCAAAAGTCATGTCTACTCACAATCTCTTCTCTTCTTCTTCTCGTTTTTCACTTTCAATCAAACTTTCAGGAGACATAACTTCTTCGTTTCTTAACTGAATTGGACGAAATCAGTGGCAAATCAAAGAGGATTCAAGGACTATGATCTGTGGATGCAATTTGAAGATAATCGTCGATAGTTTTGGATTTCTTCTCGATTTATTCACCAAAACTTCATTTGATTATTACTTTATGAATTCATGACGGATTTACATGAAACCAGCGACATTCCGAAGAAAATGAAGAGAAGTACTGTATTGAATCTACTTGTAGATGAGAATCAAAAGTTTCAACTTATCTGGTATCCATTTCTTTGTTGATATACATTTCTTCCTCTTGATGTCTTTTCACCGACCGTCATTACTCTTCTTCAATTGTCCTTCGGAATTTGAATTCTCAACACCCATGTACACTAATTCGGAATTTGAATTTCCAACAGCCAACTTTTTAGAATTTGAATTTACAATAGCCACCATTTTGGAATTTGAATCACAAAAGCCACTTTATCCATCTTTTCAACTTTTGAATTTTCAAAAGCCATATAACACATCTTTTCCTACAAAATAACACAACTTTGCACATAATCATGTGATTTTTCAATATAATTAATTGTAATTTGAAATAATAACATCATGACGATTCTGTGATATATCCATTTAAACTTTTCAAGAAATCATATCATGATAATTTGATTTTTCAATAAAATTGAATGAAGACTCATCAAAAACTTATGCAATACATTAATTAAAACTAGTGTTAACAATTATTTCAAAAAATTGCCATTTAAAATTTTTCAAAAATCAGATTATGAACTTTTTGAAAGACCTTGCTCTGATACCAATTGTAAGGGATTGCGGAATGGATCGTTAAGGCGAAACAAACACCAGAGGGGGGTGAATAGTGTTTTTGAGAATTTAAACAAAATCTAAAGTTTATGTGAACTACTATATGAATCGAACACCACAGAGACAATCACAGAGACGGAATCAAACGCAAACACAAATATAAACAAAAATAAAGTGCAGAAAAGGAAAGAACACACCGGAATTTATACTGGTTCGGATTGCTTCTACGTTCAGTCCCGCACAACGCTGGATTGCACAGAGTTTTATTACTATATCAATAGTCAAATACAACCTCCTTGATTTCACGGCTACAAGGGATACCACCGATTCCAACCTCCTTGATTTCACGACTACAAGTGGTATCACCGATTACCCGTCCTTGATTTTACGGAAACAAGGGAAACCACTGATTACTTACTCAACACGAACAATTACAAATAACCCTATAACTCTTCAATAGCACTTGATTCAGGGAGTAATGAGTAGAGTGTGTGGAGAGAAGAAGACTGGTTAAAACAGAATTGAATTCGGTAGAGTATAGGTGTAGAAATCATAAAAGTGATAAGAAATAATGGTGTAATGAAATAGAGTGAAAGTGGAGAAGTAGTTAAAAATTCGAAATCAACCACTTTTTATAGTGTGTGAAAGGTTGCAACGCTTCAAAACCGTCACAAATAGTGAAAAGACACTTCCTTTCAATTTTGAAAAAATGACAGTTATATGTCGACATGGGGTTATTTGTATGTCGACATACCCTTAGTACAAAATTGAATTTTGAGCATTTTTCAAGTGTTTTGATATATATATATATATATATATATATATAATTCTGGAAATTTTTGAATTAAAATATAGTGTTACAAATAAATATTGTAAAGTTGAAAACCATATAGAAACATAAATATAAACTACATAAACATATTTATAAAATTATAAAGTTTAAAACTATATAAATATAAAGTATATAAAATATAAATATATACAACTTATAAAGTATAAATCTATAAAACTTAAGTTTAAAATCAAATAAAAATGGAAAGTAAATTAGAGAAGAGAGAGATTTAAGATAGAATTTGAAAACAGAATTTGAAAAACAGAATTTGAAATTATTTTGAATTTGAACCTGGATTGCTATTTAGAGTCTTACATAATCTAAGCTCTATTACTATATTTGTCTTGAAATCTTGAACTCTTGAAATCTTGAATACTCATGAGTATAGAAATATCTCTGAATTCTGAATCTCTAACTTCTTTAAACTGTATAGTCTTCAGTAATAATTCCTTTATACAAATCTTGCAAATGTATCTACATATATATTCTAGACAGAAGTGTTAGTATATATTTTATAATCGATTAATATTGAAATAAGGTTGTTGCCATCAAAACTCCATTCCCCAATAGTTTAATCCTCCCATGTGAGACATTTCTAATTCATTTTTTATTATATTCGAAAAATCATTACATAAATTTTCATTAGTTGAACCGAAAATTCCATCGTCAACATATATTTGAACGATCAAAATGTCATTTTGTATTCTTTTTATAAAAAATATAGTACAACTTTACCATTTCAAAACCAAAGTTAATTAAATGTGATTTTTATATTTCATACCAAGCACGAGGTGCTTGTTTTAATCCATTTAATGCTTTCTTTAGCTTATGTACATGTTCTGAGAATTTTTCGTGAGCAAATGGAGTAGGTTGTTCGACATATACTTGTTCTTTTATAAAACCATTTAGGGAGGCACTTTTTACATCCATGTGAAAAGGATTTATATTGTGAGGGACCATAAATGCGAGTAAGGTACGAATTGCTTCAAGATGATCGACCGGGCAAAAGTTTCTTCGTAATCAATACCTTCTTCTTGGTTATAGCCTTGAGCTACTAGTCCAGCTTTATTACGAACAATATTTCCAGTTCCATCTCCTTTATTTTATAGACCCATTTTGTTCCAGTTACAGATTGATATATTGGTCTAGGTACAAGCTCCCATACTTTATTTCTTTCAAATTGATTAGGTTCTTTTTGCATTGCCAAAATCCATGATTCATCATTTGCAGCTTCCTTATAATTCTTTAGTTCTATTGTCGAAATAAATGCAATATGACTCATTTGATTTAATAGATGTCTAGTGGAAACTCTTGAATTTATATCACCTATAATATTATTAGTTGGATGATCTTTTAAAATCCGAGGAGGTGACCTTAATGTAGCCGACGATTCATTACTATTTGAATTTACATTATTTTTAGTGTTTTGAATTTCAACTTCTTCTTCATCGTTTTTTTATCTGTTTGAAAATTTGCATCAAAAGATACATGCAAATTTTCTTTTATAGTATTAGTTCCTTTATTAAAGATAGGTTTTACTTCGATCTGAATAAACAATAAATATTCCTTCATCGTCTTTTGGATCAAATTTTTTTGAGTTATCTTTTGTGTTTAAGATAAAACATTTTGACCCAAACGTTCTAAAATAAGATACTTTAGGTTTATTTCTATAGAATATTTCATAACAAGTTTTTTTTGTCATTAGTCGTAGTGTTATTTAGTACATAACAAGCTGTTGTTATTGCTTCAACCAAAAATTGCTTAGGTAAACCACAGTTATTTGACAAAGTCCTAGTACATTCTTGTAAGATTTGATTTTTCCTTTCTACAACACCATTTTGTTGTTAAGTTCGTGGAATTGAAATATTATGGCTTATTCTCTTTTTGTTACAAAAATTATTAAAGAATTCATTTTCAAATTCTCCTCTGTGATTACTACGAATATTTTTTATTTTTAGATCCAATAGATTCATACCTTGTTTGGCAAAGATTTTGAACATTCCAAAAGTATCACTTTTATGCTTTAAAAACTATGTCCACGTATATCTTAAAAAATCATCCACTATTACAAAAACATATTTATTATGATTTAACGAACGTGTTTGAGTAGGTTTAAATAAATCTAAATGTAATAAATTTAAAGGCTATTTTGTAGAAATATTGTTTTTTGATTTAAATGAATTCTTCTTTAATTTTCCAAATTGACAAGCATTACATAAATTATTTACTCTGTAATTTAATTTTGGTAATCCTCTAACCAGTTCATTTTTGCTAATTTGTTAATATAATTAAAATTTATGTGACAAAAACGTTTATGTCGTAACCACAAATCATCGTGATTTACAGTTGAACATTAATTGGAATTTTTTTTATATTCATTTTTGAAACATATATATTCCTATTTTAAATCCTTCAAAAATTAAATTTTTATGGTTGTAAAAAATGTTGCATTCATCCTTTTCAAAGCTGATTTGAAAACCTTTATCGCAAAGTTGGCTAATACTTAAAAGGTTATGCTTTAAATTTTTAACTAATAATACATTAGAAATGATAGGAGAACTGGATATACCGATATTGATGACTTCACCAATGCCTATGGCGTATCCTTTTGAATTGTCACCAAATGTGCCACCATCCATGTATGCTATATTTGATAACATGTTTTTGTTTGCCGTTATGTGCTTGGAGCAGCCACTATCTAAAATCCATTTCTCTTTATGTCTTGTTTTGGGTACCTACAAGATAAGAAAGTTTAATTGGTACTCATTTCCTTTGTTAGGGTCCTAAATGTTAGGCGGAGAATACAACCATATCCATGTGGGTTTGGGACCTTTAAAAACATAATTTGAACTGTAAACTACATTCTCTAGAAAATTCTTAATATGCTTTTGTCTAATAAGCTAATTATTAGATTTAGGAATCCATATTTTTACCTCCTTAAGTTTTTATACCTTCTATTGAAATTTCTCTTTTTCACCTTTTTATAATGAAAACTGTAATTTTTAGGTTTTGAATCCTTTTTAAAACCTAATCCATTTCTATTTCTAGAGGGTTGTAGAATTTTTATCAAATTATCTAAATTTTGTTTTCCTTTATTATATTTTGAAACATTTGTAGCAATCTTTTCCAACTCATTTTTGAGTTTTGAAATTTCAAACAGTGAAACTTCTAGATTACTATTTAAAGTTATGTTTCTATCCAAAATATCATTATTTTCTAGTTTCACCTTTCCTAGTTCCTTTGGTAATAGATCATTTTCTAAAGCTAACCTTTTGCATCTATTCTGTGCAATTTCTATTTCTTCTTTTAGAATGGTTTTCTCATCTTTTAATAAGCTTATCTCAATTTTCATTCTACTTATTCTAGTAATATATTCTTTGTTTAATTTCTTTTTCTCTCTATATTTATCATCTAATTCCATACTAATTTCCAAGATTTCATTATAAGTAAGCTGAGGACATACCTCATCCGTATCTGCCATAAAACACACATTTTCTTGTTCTGTGTCGCTGTCACTATCATTATCTGATGATGAAGAGTTGAAATCATCCCAAGTAACTTGAAGCGCTCTTCTTTTCTTCTTAAAATTTTCATTTTTATGTTTTTTCTTTTCATTATTGATCTTTGGACAGTCTTTCTTCATATGGCTAAATTCGTCACACTCAAAGCACTTGATTGATGTTTGATTTTCTGAGCTTGATTTTCCATCATTTTGAAATTTAGTCATTTTTCTGAACTTGTTGTAGTTTTTGGCTATGAACACAATTTCGTCTTCGTCTAATTCAGAATCCTCGTTGTTTGCCGAAAAAGCTATATTTTTCCTTTCAGTATTTTGTTCCTTTTTAGCCTATAGGTTAGCTTCATAGGATAACAAATTTCCAATTAAATCTTCAACTTTGAGTTGAGAAAGATCGGCTGCTTCTTCTACGGCTAAAACTTTTCTTTCCCAATCATTCGTCAAAGAATTTAAAAATCGTGTAACTAAATCAAAATCTGTGAACTTGACTTCGAGTGCCGTGAGATCATGTTGTATAATTTGGAATTTAGTGTCCATATCACTAATAGACTCATTTGTTATCATTTTAAAAGATGAAAATTGATTTTGTAAAATCGAAATTTTTGTTTGTTTAACTTTTGTGGTACCTTCGTGAGTGATTTGCAAGGTACGCCATATATCATAGGCAGTAGTGCGCATCATGACTCGTAAAAATTCATTTTTGTCTAAAGCACAAAATCTTTTGAATTGTTAGAAGATGCAGTTTTTTGAGCTTCGGTCCATGCACTCATTTGAGTAGTTCAAACTTTAATTTGTTTTGAGTGGCGAACCAAATTTCCAAATCATTTGCTTCCATAAAAATTCTCATACGGGTAGATCAATATGCATAATTTGACCCATTGAAAAGTGGAGGACGCTACGTGGACTGACCTTCCTGAAATATACTTGCCATGTCAATACAAATACAGTTATTGTAATTTGATCAAAACCTTGCTTTGATACCAATTGAAAGTGTATATTCGGATCGTGTGTGTAACTGTAGTAAGTAAGGTAATAATAAATAGTAAATAATAAAGTCATTAAAGTAAGAAGCAATCACATTGATATTTTATCCTGGTTCAAACCTTCTGACCTACGTCCAGTCCCCTTCGGCTTTCTAACTATCACAAAATGCTCTCGCTTCGCCTGAAGAAATAGGCTTACAGGTGAATAGTTTGCTCTGACAATAATTTCACTACAAGAAAAAGTAGTATTAATAGCAAGTATGGACAACACGAAAACTTGAGTTGCTATAGTTGGTCAGTTGGTAGTCGTCTACACTAAAAGACAGCTCATGGCCACGCTCTTGAAAATGAAAAAATTAGCAGTGAAATTTTTAGTCTTCCCTCCTTCATTTCCCTATTCCTTCGTTAACCCCAAACGTTCAGTTTCCAAAACCCAAACTCACGAAACCTACTAAATTACCCTCTTCCTCCTTCATTTTTGTATTCCTCTGACCCTTTATTGCGTGATTTCTTTACTTTTCATAACTCGACTTCTCAACTTCATTAGAGCGCAAGTCCTCTACTTCACTGAAGACTCCTCTATTTTGCTGAAGCACATCGTTGGATGATTTTAGGTTTTTTTTTTCTTCAATTTTTGGTTTTTCTTGTTGAGCATTGGGGATTTATTCTTCGATACCCCAAATTTGTACAATCTATGTTGTAACTATTTTTCTTTTTGTGCCAAAAAAAGATCAATTTGTGGTTACTGTCGCATAAAATAGCCTGTTGAGAAACTTAAAAAAATTCTAGGGTTTAATTTGTGGTTACTGTGACATAAAATAGCTTGTCTTATAAGTAGTATATAAATCTTATAAGTAGTAAAAAAAATCCAGGGATACCACCGATTCCAACCTCCTTGATTTCACGACTACAAGTGATACCACCGATTACCCGTCCTTGATTTTACGGCAACAAGGGAAACCACTGATTACTTACTCAACACGAACAATTACAAACAACCCTATAACTCTTCAATAGCACTTGATTCAGGGAGTAATGAGTAGAGAGTGTGGAGAGAAGAAGACTGGTTAAAACAGAATTGAATTCGGTAGAGTATAGGTGTAGAAATCATAAAAGTGATAAGAAATCATGGTGTAATGAAATAGAGTGAAAGTGGAGAAGAAGTAGTTAAAAATTTGAAATCAACCCCTTTTTATAGTGTGTGAAAGGTTGCAACGCTTCAAAACCGTCACAAATAGTGAAAAGACACTTCCTTTCAATTTTGAAAAAATGACAGTTATATGTCGACATGGGGTTATTTGTATGTCGACATACCCTTAGTACAAAATTGAATTTTGAGCATTTTTCAAGTGTTTTGATATATATATATATATATATATATATATATATAATTCGGGAAATTTTTGAATTAAAATATAGTGTTACAAATAAATATTGTAAAGTTGAAAACCATATAGAAACATAAATATAAACTACATAAACATATTTATAAAATTATAAAGTTTAAAACTATATAAATATAAAGTATATAAAATATAAATATATAAAACTTATAAAGTATAAATCTATAAAACTTAAGTTTAAAATCAAAAAAAAAATGGAAAGTAAATTAGAGAAGAGAGAGATTTAAGATAGAATTTGAAAACAGAATTTGAAAAATAGAATTTGAAATTATTTTGAATTTGAACCTGGATTGCTATTTAGAGTCTTACATAATCTAAGCTCTATTACTATATTTGTCTTGAAATCTTGAATACTCATGAGTATAGAAATATCTCTGAATTCTGAATCTCTAACTTCTTTAAACTGTACAGTCTTCAGTAATAATTCCTTTATATAAATCTTGCATATGTATCTACATATATATTCTAGACAGAAGTGTTAGTATATATTTTATAATCGATTAATATTGAAATAAGGTTGTTGCCATCAAAACTCCATTCCCCAATAGTTTAATCCTCCCATGCGAGACATTTCTAATTCATTTTTCATTATATTCGAAAAATCATTACATAAATTTTCATTAGTTGAACCGAAAATTCCATCGTCAACATATATTTGAACGATCAAAATGTCATTTTGTATTCTTTTTATAAAAAATATTGTATCAACTTTACCATTTCAAAACCAAAGTTAATTAAATGTGATTTTTATCTTTCATACCAAGCACGAGGTGCTTGTTTTAATCCATTTAATGCTTTCTTTAGCTTATTTACATGTTCTGAGAATTTTTCGTGAGCAAATGGAGTAGGTTGTTCGACATATACTTGTTCTTTTATAAAACCATTTAGGGAGGCACTTTTTACATCCATTTGAAAAGGATTTATATTGTGAGGGACCACAAATGCGAGTAAGGTATGAATTGCTTCAAGATGATCGACCGGGCAAAAGTTTCTTCGTAATCAATACCTTCTTCTTAGTTATAGCCTTGAGCTACTAGTCCAGCTTTATTACGAACAATATTTCCAGTTCCATCTCCTTTATTCTTATAGACCCATTTTGTTCCAGTTACAGATTGATATGTTGGTCTAGGTACAAGCTCCCATACTTTGTTTCTTTCAAATTGATTAGGTTCTTTTTGCACTGCCAAAATCCATGATTCATCATTTGCGGCTTCCTTATAATTCTTTAGTTCTATTGTCGAAATAAATGCAATATGACTCATTTGATTTAATAGATGTCTAGTAGAAACTCTTGAATTTATATCACCTATAATATTATTAGTTGGATGATCTTTTAAAATCCGAGGAGGTGACCTTAATGTAGTCGACGATTCATTACTATTTGAATTAACATTACTTTTAGTGTTTTGAATTTCAACTTCTTCTTCATCGTTTTTTTTATCTGTTTGAAAATTTGCATCAAAAGATACATGCAAATTTTCTTTTATAGTATTAGTTCCTTTATTAAAGATAGGTTTTACTTCGATCTGAATAAACAATAAATATTCCTTCATCGTCTTTTGGATCAAATTTTTCTGAGTTATCTTTTGTGTTTAAGATAAAACATTTTGACCCAAACGTTCTAAAATAAGATACTTTAGGTTTATTTCTATAGAATATTTCATAACAAGTTTTTTTTGTCATTAGTCGTAGTGTTATTTAGTACATAATAAGCTGTTGTTATTGCTTCAACCAAAAATTGCTTAGGTAAACCACAGTTATTTGACAAAGTCCTAGTACATTCTTGTAAGATTTGATTTTTCCTTTCTACAACACCATTTTGTTGTTAAGTTCGTGGAATTGAAATATTATGGCTTATTCTCTTTTTGTTACAAAAATTATTAAAGAATTCATTTTCAAATTCTCCTCTGTGATTACTACGAATATTTTTTATTTTTAGATCCAATAGATTCATACCTTGTTTGGCAAACATTTTGAACATTCCAAAAGTATCACTTTTATGATTTAAAAACAATGTCCACGTATATCTTAAAAAATCATCCACTATTACAAAAACATATTTATTATGATTTAACGAACGTGTTTGAGTAGGTTTAAATAAATCTAAATGTAATAAATTTAAAGGTTATTTTGTAGAAATATTGTTTTTTGATTTAAATGAATTCTTCTTTAATTTTCCAAATTGACAAGCATCACATAAATTATTTACTCTGTAATTTAATTTTGGTAATCCTCTAACCAGTTCATTTTTGCTAATTTGTTAATATAATTAAAATTTATGTGACAAAAACGTTTATGTCGTAACCACAAATCATCGTGATTTACAGTTGAACATTAATTGGAATTTTTTTATATTCATTTTTGAAACATATATATTCCTATTTTAAATCCTTCAAAAATTAAATTTTTATGGTTGTAAAAAATGTTGCATTCATCCTTTTCAAAGCTGATTTGAAAACCTTTATCGCAAAGTTGGCTAATACTTAAAAGGTTATGCTTTAAATTTTTAACTAATAATACATTAGAAATGATAGGAGAACTGGATATACCGATATTGATGACTTCACCAATGCCAATGGCGTATCCTTTTGAATTGTCACCAAATGTGCCACCATCCATGTATGCTATATTAGATAACATGTTTTTGTTTGTCGTCATGTGCTTGGAGCAGCCACTATCTAAAATCCATTTCTCTTTTTGTCTTGTTTTGGGTACCTGCAAGATAAGAAAGTTTAATTGGTACTCATTTCCTTTGTTAGGGTCCTAATTGTTAGGCGGAGAATACAACCATATCCATGTGGGTTTGGGACCTTTAAAAACATAATTTGAACTGTAAACTACATTCTCTAGAAAATTCTTAATATGCTTTTGTCTAAGAAGCTAATTATTAGATTTAGGAATCCATATTTTTACCTCCTTAAGTTTTTCTACCTTCTATTGAAATTTCTCTTTTTCACCTTTTTATAATGAAAACTGTAATTTTTAGGTTTTGAATCCTTTTTAAAACCTAATCCATTTCTATTTCTAGAGGGTTGTAGAATTTTTATCAAATTATCTAAATTTTGTTTTCCTTTATTATATTTTGAAACATTTGTAGCAATCTTTTCCAACTCATTTTTGAGTTTTGAAATTTCAAACAGTGAAACTTCTAGATTACTATTTAAAGTTATGTTTCTATCCAAAATATCATTATTTTCTAGTTTCACTTTTCCTAGTTCCTTTGGTAATAGATCATTTTCTAAAGCTAACCTTTTGCATCTATTCTGTGCAATTTCTATTTCTTCTTTTAGAATGGTTTTCTCATCTTTTAATAAGCTTATCTCAATTTTCATTCTACTTATTCTAGTAATATATTCTTTGTTTAATTTCTTTTTCTCTCTATATTTATCATCTAATTCCATACTAATTTCCAAGATTTCATTATAAGTAAGCTGAGGACATACCTCATTCGTATCTGCCATAAAACACACATTTTCTTGTTCTGTGTCGCTGTCACTATCATTATATTATGATGAAGAGTTGAAATAATCCCAAGTAACTTGAAGCGCTCTTCTTTTCTTCTTAAAATTTTCATTTTTATGTTTCTTCTTTTCATTATTGATCTTTGGACAGTCTTTCTTCATATGGCTAAATTCGTCACACTCAAAGCACTTGATTGATGTTTGATTTCCTGAGCTTGATTTTCCATCCTTTTGAAATTTAGTCATTTTTCTGAACTTGTTGTAGTTTTTGGCTATGAACACAATTTCGTCTTCGTCTAATTCAGAATCCTCGTTGTTTGCCGAAAAAGCTATATTTTTCCTTTCAGTATTTTGTTCCTTTTTAGCCTATAGGTTAGCTTCATAGGATAACAAATTTCCAATTAAATCTTCAACTTTGAGTTGAGAAAGATCGGCTGCTTCTTCTATGGCTAAAACTTTTCTTTCCCAATCATTCGTCAAAGAATTTAAAAATCGTGTAACTAAATCAAAATCTGTGAACTTGACTTCGAGTGTCGTGAGATCATGTTGTATAATTTGGAATTTAGTGTTCATATCACTAATAGACTCATTTGTTATCATTTTAAAAGATGAAAATTGATTTTGTAAAATCGAAATTTTTGTTTGTTTAACTTTTGTGGTACCTTCGTGAGTGATTTGCAAGGTACGCCATATATCATAGGCAGTAGTGCGCATCATGACTCGTGAAAATTCATTTTTGTCTAAAGCACAAAATCTTTTGAATTGTTAGAAGATGCAGTTTTTTGAGCTTCGGTCCATGCACTCATTTTAGTAGTTCGAACTTTAATTTGTTTTGAGTGGCGAACCAAATTTCCAAATCATTTGCTTCCATAAAAATTCTCATATGGGTAGATCAATATGCATAATTTGACCCATTGAAAAGTGGAGGACGCTACGTGGACTGACCTTCCTGAAATATACTTGCCATGTCGATACAAATACAGTTATTGTAATTTGATCAAAACCTTGCTTTGATACCAATTGAAAGTGTATATTCGGATCGTGTGTGTAACTGTAGCAAGTAAGGTAATAATAAATAGTAAATAATAAAGTCATTAAAGTAAGAAGCAATCACATTGATATTTTATCCTGGTTCAAACCTTCTGACCTACGTCCAGTCCCCTTTGGCTTTCTAACTATCACAGAATGCTCTCGCTTCGCCTGAAGAAATAGGCTTACAGGTGAATAGTTTGCTCTGACAATAATTTCACTACAAGAAAAAGTAGTATTAATAGCAAGTATGGACAACACGAAAACTTGAGTTGCTATAGTTGGTCAGTTGGTAGTCGTCTACACTAAAAGACAGCTCATGGCCACGCTCTTGAAAATGAAAAAATTAGCAGTGAAATTTTTAGTCTTCCCTCCTTCATTTCCCTATTCCTTCGTTAACCCCAAACGTTCAGTTTCCAAAACCCAAACTCACGAAACCTACTAAATTACCCTCTTCCTCCTT
Source organism: Allium sativum (assembly GCA_030737875.1). Classification (NCBI taxonomy): domain Eukaryota; kingdom Viridiplantae; phylum Streptophyta; class Magnoliopsida; order Asparagales; family Amaryllidaceae; genus Allium; species Allium sativum. Next base: position 353,183,352 of record CM060926.1, read on the forward strand.
CATTTTTGTATTCCTCCGACCCTTTATTGCGTGATTTCTTTACTTTTCATAACTCGACTTCTCAACTTCATTAGAGCGCAAGTCCTCTACTTCACTGAAGACTCCTCTATTTTGCTGAAGCGCATCGTTGGATGATTTTAGGTTTTTTTTTTCTTCAATTTTTGGTTTTTCTTGTAGAGCATTGGGGATTTATTCTTCGATACCCCAAATTTGTACAATCTATGTTGTAACTATTTTTCTTTTTGTGCCAAAAAAAGATCAATTTGTGGTTACTTTCGCATAAAATAGCCTGTTGAGAAACTTAAAAAAATTCTAGGGTTTAATTTGTGGTTACTGTGACATAAAATAGCTTGTCTTATAAGTAGTATATAAATCTTATGCATCTGTCTATAATCTCCTCTCCTCTTTCTTCTCCATAAAAAAGGATTTATTTTAATTTTTTAAGTTTTTCTTTTAGTCTCCCTTGTCTTATTTAAGTTTTGCTTTGGACAAATTGACTGCATCATTATCTACAAGAACTAGGTTTATAGAAAATATGCATGCTTCCATGAAAGGAAAGGTAATTAAATTGCTATGGCTATTTTTTAGGTTACTAATTTGTTCTGGGATATGTATGCTTTCATGAAAGCAAAGTCAGTGTTTAATAGCTAAGTGTTCTGATGTCAGTTTTGGAAGGACAGTAAATTTATAAGGATGAAATATATGAAACTTGGAACAAAAGAAGACACATTTTACACTGAGCAAGCATATAGGTATGTGAATGAAATCCATTCTAGTTATTTATTATGTCAACAATATGATACGGATATTAGGGGGGAATAAGAGGAGAGAACAATCAGGAAGAAGAAATACAGCTTAAAAAGAAGAAGACATGGCTGAGAATTAGAAACACAGAGAGATTTTGCAACATTTCTATCTCCTTTCATTAGTAAGCTGGCACCTATATATAGCTATCCTTACAACAAACTTTAGGCGGCAAAACAAATACAGAAAAATTAAAAGTTACTTTATGGCGCCATTAGCATTAGTCCAAATATCACTGAGGTAACTTTACCACTCTTATTGGATGTGCAACAACTTCATGTGCACCATTGTTAATGCATATCATTACCCACGCCTTGAAATTGACCTTGTCCTCAAGGTCATAGGTCGGCACAAACAATCGCTCCATTTCATTTTTCCACCCGGATAAAAAACGAGCGACTTACTTTCATATTTCCACTTGCTCATTTCAGCAAACACACTGGATGCATCAGACCGCTTCAGCTTCAGCTTGTGCATTTCAACAAACAGGTCTTGTGCAACAATCCCTTTCTGCTCCATATGCCATTTCGAATTCATTGCTAGTGTGGCGTCCAAAGCTTTATGAAGTGCAGCGGCCGAATAGTATGCCTCAGACTGGTAATGAACACTATTTTGCGTAGGCACAAAAATAGGATATTGTGACGATGGGAATGAGTTCGCGTGCGGTGGAGGTGACGTAGGCGAAGGAGCAGCAACAGTATCGAAGGTGTGCAGGGTTGTAGGGGGTTTAAACAAGGGAAGAGCAACAGTCATGAAGCTCGCAGCAGCGGTTGTGGAGTTCATTACCGCAGTTTCAGAGGCAGCAGCGACAATAACGATAGAAAGAGGTGCAACTACAGCTGCAGAGGCTAGAGGTAGATCTGATGTCGTAGAGATCACGACCGCGGCAGGCAGCGAAGTTGTAAGATGCGGTGGTTGATTGTCTAATTTTTGGGTGAGTTCGGACACGGATTTGGCGAGTTCGGACACGGATTTGCTGAGGTCTTGAAGTAGTACTTTAATGTCAATGGTGTTGGCACGTAGGTTTTTCAGCATGGTGGTTTGGTTGGCTAGAGTGGTGTTCATGATGACAGTTTGGATTTGTCGGGAGGAAAGGAAGGAAGAATTCTCAGTGAGGAGATTCCAAGAAGACGGGATTTGAGGAAGAAGTTTAGGGAGAAAGGAGGGGGAGATCAATCGGTGAAAGCACCAGTTGATACGGATATTAGGGGGGAATAAGAGGAGAGAACAATCAGGAAGAAGAAATACAGCTTAAAAAGAAGAAGACATGGCTGAGAATTAGAAACACAGAGAGATTTTGCAACATTTCTATTTCCTTTCATTAGTAAGCTGGCACCTATATATAGCTATCCTTACAACAAACTTTAGGCGGCAAAACAAATACAGAAAAATTAAAAGTTACTTTATGGCGCCATTAGCATTAGTCCAAATACCACTGAGGTAACTTTACCACTCTTATTGGATGTGCAACAGCTTCATGTGCACCATTGTTAATGCATATCACAATATATGACTTCTTTTCACCCGTAGTATTTTGACTCACAAACTAAAAATATTTTTGCCAAAATTGATGAATAATAAGTGTAGAAAGATTCCCCTCAAGATAAAAGCAAGCTTGTGCTTCAGATCAGCTGAATCATACATATTGTTTACAAATTTAAAAATTAACAGTTAAAAACTTACTGCTTCTACTATGTTTATTTTCAATTTTAGTTAGTGACAGATTATTGTGCACAATTATTCTCATTACAGATTAAACATGCATTATATTACTTTGAAGTTATATAATACGTTAGTAAAAGGATCATAACACCATATTTCCTTAGAACACTGAATATCTTAACACATTGCTCATTGCATTTTTTCTGTGATTGAATAGAGGTAAATGACATTTATGTTTGTACACAAGTAGACACTGCTTGAGTAACAGGAGGGACTTCGGCACTTTCAGGGATTCCCTAAAATAGTCTTTATAAGTAGAGGATATATCTGCCTATTAGTTAAAAAGTATGTTAGTAATACATCGAGAGGTACTGCTATATGAATACATGGATGGAATCGTCCATTTGGACAAAGTACACCATGCTATGGGCTATGCCACTAATGTGCATTGCATCTGGCGTATTTTTTAGCGTATGTTATGTGCTTAATGTTCAGACGAATGTCATTTTATGGGAAAATCCATGTAGTAAAAGATTAGTAATGACAGTAAGGACCAATTTGCTTTATATATGTATAACTCTGGTGTGGGTTTTATTCTCAGATACATTAGATTTGATCTATAAGAACTCTTGGTTTAACGGTCAGATTTCAAAAAGGTAGATAAAAACTACTTACAACAACATAGCTTACACACCACAAGCCATGGTCAAGTTAAAGCCTTGTGCACTGGATAGATGATATGTATGAATAAATTTAAGATAAAATTCTATTACATGCTAAAATGAGAATTAAGACAAAATTTGAATCTACTCTTCGTACTGCTTGATTGTATGCTTGTTCCGTTGTATGGAAAATGACTAGGCATAAGTTTGATTACTTGATACATGCAACATGCATTCAAATTCCTACCAGTGTTCCAGATAATGAAATGGTCTGAAACAAATTCTGTATTGAATTTTCATAGCATCTACTATTTGTTCCATACAAAAAGTTGCAGTAATATAATTTTAGTAATATGTGTAACCAAAACATTCAAGTAGTCTATACTCTATATACCTAGACCACACATCAGACACTTTGTCTAAACACCGACTAATCGCTTATTGAGCATGTATACTGAATAATTTTAATTCCAACTATTTGCACGTAGAAACGTAGATGTGCACACACACGCACTGTGATTAATAATTGTGCAATCCTTGTATTGTTAATCTCTTAGTAGAGATGTACTAATTCCCTTCTCTGTATTACGCACTAACTTCTCTGTGAGAAAAATATTCACCATCATTTTTTTTTGTCTTTTCAACTTTATGACCATTAATAGTAATAATAATTAAATAAAGTAAGTGTCAGCTGAGATGGGAGAAGGAAATGAACTATAGGACGATTCCGCTCTAACTAATGCGTTCAATCACGCCATGGCCAGTTTCAAGGATGTGCATTTCAGTAAAAATCTTGGGGATAAGTTGAAGGAAGGAATGTATGCAAGTGCCAGTAATGAAAAAGATGTTGCTTTCACTAAGAACACAATGGGGCATGTAGAGTCTGAAAATATAAACAAGTGCATCTCCAGCCATATAACAGAAACATGCCTACCTAATGATTGCAACAAAATGCCTCTTGAACGCCAGTCTACTCAAGAAAATGACCTCACAGTTTGAAACAGTTACTTCATTTCTAATTAGCAAAATACCGATTATAACCAACTGATTAACCAGTATTATGAACTTGAGAATCAAAAGCTAAAGATTATCGACCAACTTAACCAAGCAAATTATTGGAACAACAAACTCCTATGCAAAATCCTGCAAGCCAACCTACACAAGTTTCAGAATGTGCTACACCTATTCATGGTGTTCAAGAATTGTTTCAGTCGTGCTTATGCCACTGTGTAGCCGTGCCTTTAGTTTCAGCAGCTTGCTCTCTATGCTGACCTTCACTACAATCGCATTGCTCTCACTTTTCATGCAGTAGAATTGCTAATGCCAATGCTGCCACAGATCTAGTATATTCTACAAGTCGCATGACAGAAAATAATGGTGCTATCAAAGTGTGGATTCAGGTTACTGAGAGCACGAAAAATCAAATGGGAGTAGCTTCATCTTCCAAAGATAATGTAGAAAAAGGTGAAAATGACATGAGCTCAAAAGAATTAGATCAGGCAGATTTGATGATGGTTCTTAATGCATGTAACAGCGGGTTTTCATACAGGCGGGTACTTGGAGCAGTCCAAGAAGAATGCACGCCGTGGGTCTTGATTTTGTTGCATTTCATTCAAAGTAACTTCTGCAATATTTCAGTCCCACAAAAAAAAAAAGCCCTTGTTGTAGAAGAGGGGGACGTCATGGATCTTGATTTTGTATTGTTCTGAATTTGATGATCCAAAACTATCTTATTTTTTGTAAAATTTACATCATGATGTTTTGTTTTTAATTTTAAAGAACCTGGTTTTGAATCAAAAAAAAAGTAAAAAAAGAGATGTACTAATTCACTTAGATCAATTTTTTTGACATTCATTGTTCTTATCTCTATAATGCTACAATATTTTTGAACATTATTTTTTAAATTGTAGGTTTATCACAACAAATTTAGTAAAAAAAAATGTACAATAACATTTCATCAAAGTATCAAGTTCAAGTTCCTCTTTATTTGAGAATAAAAGAAACAGGCTGTGAAAATTCTAATTTATTTTGAGAGGAGATTGGAATTGAAGTAAGAAGTTTTAAGTTTACTACATGTGACCGATGGTCAGTTGCCTCTTTTATAGGGTAGTAAAACACTAGTGGAGGAGTAAGAAGAATGACTTGGCACGAGTGTATTTACATGGTTGCTAATCACAGAAGTAAAGGTTGTTGGGCTATATCTTTGCTAATGAACTTTCTAGTTTTGCAGAGATAAATAGCTCCATGCAACATAACCCAATGCGATAATTTATTTTCATCGGCCTCATTCTTTTTCTGTTCAGTCATTAATGCATGCCCAGATATTCTCAAAGACATTTGCATTGCTAATCTCAGATCAAGCAATAACTCCTTGTCTCGTTACTAAAAAGGCATGCACTCAACTCACGACTGCTGGGTGGCAAAATTCACAAAAGAGAAAAGACTTGTTCCAGGCGATGCTTGCGTTTTTGTAGGTATTTCTTATTCACTGCATAAATATCTGAAAGTCGTGCGATTGTGACTCTATAGCTTTATTCGTAAATTTTATAGAGGAAGAGGTGGTGGCTTATATACAACAGCTTGCCATGCAAAATAACTAACAACTCTGTAATGGGAAAAGCTGTGGCCGTTCATAGCATGGAGATTAGTTTATTTGCATCTGCATGTCATGCTTTTACTGTCTGTTACATGCCTAGGTATTTTTTGATGCATTTCTATATTTTTTTTAAATATCTAATCATACTTCTAATTTAATGTCTATATGTTGGTTTTGTTGGGACAATGGTTGCTTCGGGTTTTCTTAAACATCAGATATGATTTCTGTGCAACACATTGGTTAATAAACTCTTTAATGACTTTAAATCTTATACTATTCTGATATTTTTTCAATAGAATAATATTTTTTAATGTATTTTAGGTATATATAAAATTGAGTTTTATCTATAATTTCAACAATTGATTTTTGGTTTTGGATCAATTTGTTGTCACATGATACAGTAGTCATATTTTGGTCAAAGCACAACTATTTAATTATAAAAGGGAGAGACTGAAAATATGTTTCATTAATTTTATTTTTAAGAACGTTCATATTTATATTTGTTGCCAAACTTGCAACTATGTATGCTAAGTTTGTTCTCTGTAGAAAAGAAGCCTAAAAATAGATGATGTGAATAAGCATACTTTATTGCTAATATATTATGACAGTGGCATTTCCATTGAGTTTTGTCTTGCCAGCAATAATAGATGATGTTCATTATGAATGGGGCCAATCAAAAGGAGGCCACCTTAGACCTACATTAGTTAATACATGCACATGTTGTTTGTATACTTTCCTTCCTATGTTCCACAGTTATTCAAATGAATTCCACTTATAGGACAAATACCTTGTGGCAGATTAAAGTAAATTGGTAGCCAAGTACAAAATATAAAATATAAAACAGTTTTCCATAGTAAAAATTTAGAGTTAGTTGAATAACATAATTAATATAAACATTACAAATTATAAGATGCCACTTGAGAAATATGTCTTTTAGTATAATGAAGAATTTATTGTCTTCATTTTATATATAATTATAAGACATATTGTCCAAGTAGTTGGATGAAAACTAAATGCTTACCTTGAAAAAGGTGCCTCAATTTTTTTTCATTAATAAAGGACGATGTTTGTACTCAAGCGCACAAGTCTTATTCAAGAAACAATTATTCCTTGCAAAAACATATATCTTACATTAGAAATAACAAAAGAGATAATGCAGAATTCTGATAATTGGTATAAAAGATTAATACAATGGTGTAAGTCAGATTTGACAACCAAGTCCAATTCTAAATTTGGTTGTTAGTTATAAGTGATTTTCCTCAACAACAAGTCAAATTCAAAGTTAAAGACCAAAAAGGCTGACTATATGGAGAATAATCAGCTAATTAGTACACTCAAAGAATTCTGTAACTTATCTTTGTCAAATAGAGAAAGATATTCAATGTCGGATATAGGTAAAATGAACGTAGCTAGTGAAAATGTCAACATATTAAATTATCCAAACACGACAACTAATCCTAGCAAAAGGCATGGGTTCTAGATAGCAATGCTAGTTTTATGCGAGCAAGATAGGGGCATGGGTTCTGAATGGAGGGGAGATTGTTTCCTACTCCACCTCATGATCATATATATAATATTCCACATAGATAATCAACATATGAATACACTTATAAAATATGTTTATATTGAATATTTTTTTGTGATATTTAACACCTTTGTATATGCACCTTATTACCTGCTCTGAGAGTGAACTGGTTTCATTCTACATTATAGCTGGTTTCCTAATCCAAGGATATGGTTGTTCATGCTATGAATATACAAAATTTGAATGTATCACTGTATCTAAGCATCTTGTTTAAATACTTTTTTCTTCTCTTTTAATATGTTTCTGCATATGCAATTAAACTAAAAACATTTACTAGTGGTTTGATTCCCTTTGACTTAAAGTAATTCCACTCAATCAAAACAGAGCTAATATATATATATATATATATATATATATATATATATATATATATATATATATATATATATATACATATACATATATATACACATATATACATATATATACACATATATACATATATATATACACACATATACATATATATATATACACATATATATATATATATACACACACACATATATATATATATATATACACACACACATATATATATATATATATATATATATAAAGTTAGCTAATGAAGACAATAGAGCCGTTACAATAGAGCCGTTAGTGCGTGAACACGTTTTATCATATCTAGTATGTTTTGTAATTATCTACTAGCCGTTAAGCTCATGCATACTTGGTATATTTAATACTAGCCGTTGGGCTCATAGCACTATATATATGTGCTCTTTGTATCATGTTTTTGTATCAATAAGTTTACAATTGTTTCTCACTAATAACTCTCCTCCTCATCTCTTAATATGGTATCAGATCCTTAATGCCGAAAGGCTTGTTCTTTATCAAAAGTGTTGATCACAGCCACAAAACCAACTCTGTAGTGTCAGACCTCTTTCAACCTTTATTCTTTTCTGGATTTCTACATGCTGCCGTGAGCTTTATCATGTTACGGTGATACAAGTGAGACAAAAAAGCTGCAACTATAAGTAAACAACCTCATCGTATTCTCATATCTAATAGCCAATTACTCTGGCGCCACATCAGCTGTATCAGCAAGCGCCATCAACAACACCCCACCAAACCATCATAACCTGATCAAACCAAAAAGTCAAGTCATTACTACATCGTTGGACGAGGATAACTATATACTATGGAAATACCAAATTGAAATTGCGTTAAAGGGCTATGGACTACAAGAGTACGTTAATGGAATCATAATTATACCACCAGTGATGATAGCAGACTAAGATGGCAATCTCTCACCGAACCCTAACCACGTCAAATTTCAGAAACAGGACAGCCTGTTATCATCATGGCTGCTATCATCGATAAGCCTGAGTTTGTTATCACATATAGTAGGCTGCAACACATCTCATGAAATATGGACCACTGTGCAATAGTTTTTTAGTTCACAATCAGCTGCTAGAATGATGCAATATAGAAGGGAATTACAAAACTTTAGAAAAAAGGAGGCAAACATGAAAGAATACTTAGGAAAAATTAAAAATCTATGTGACAAACTAAATGCTGTTAGCCATAAGATCAGTGACAGCGAGCAAATTCTATTTATTATTGGTGGATTAAATGAAGAATATGAATCTCTAGTAATTGTGTTAGCCAAACAACAAACCTTACCTGACTTACAATTCGTTCGATCAGCACTCCTCGCTCATGAAGGCAGAATTGACCAAAGAAAAACAGCACAAAATATGTTCTCTGCCAATTATGCCACAGTCAGAAATAAGCAGATACAAGGAGATAACAACAACTATCATGTGAAATATCAAATATGCCAAAAGTTTGGTCACATGGCGAACAAATGTTACTTCAGGTATAATTCAGACACAGGTGTACAACAGGAAAGCCAAAATTACTCTTCACAAAGAAGAGCACAAGCAAATATGGTAATAACAGGGAATTCAGCTCAAAATAATAATGACGCAAACCGAAGACATAATGTTGCAGAAGATGATGAAGTAAAAAATGAAGACAGTGGCTTCAAAGAATGGTACCCTGACTCAGGAGCGACTCAGCACATAACTAGCAATCTTCAGAATTTAAACATTAGGAGCAGAAATTATTCAAGTATGAGGAATTTGCATATGGGTAATGGTAGTATTGCTAGTATCACACATATAGGCAAAGGGACAATTTTTAGGAAAAGACAACTCAAATTAAACAATCTTCTTAGAGTACCCACGATTAATAAAAATTTGTTAAGTGTATCAAAATTTGCCAACGACAATAATGTTTACTTTGAATTTCATCCTAGGTTTTGCCTAGTTAAAGATTCCCTAAATCATGAAATATTACTTCAAGGTAACCTATTGATGGTTTATACAAATTCAACAACTTGAAGACTGCAAAATCAAGTGGAGAATTCTGGTGCAATAATGTAGATGCTAGTGGTGACAATGACTGTATTGGGAATAGCTGCAATAACATTGATTATGACAATAATAGCAGTAAATGTAATCTGATTAATTCTTGGCATGTAAAATTAGGACATCCTAATCTGGAAACTGTTAAGACTATTCTACGTAATAATAACATTCATTATAAAAATGTACCTATCAAACACGCATGCACACATTGCCAACTCGGCAAGAACCACAAGCTCCCTTTTAGTGATTATGAAACCAGCTATAATGAGCCACTGGAGCTTATAGCCGCTGACTTGTGGGGACCCGCGCCTCTGAATTCATATTAGGGACACAGGTATTATCTTTCTTTTGTGGATGCTTATTCTAGATATACTTGGATATACATGCTGAAAACTAAATTAGAAGTTTGCAATACAGTTATGCAATTTATAACTCATGTCGAAAAACAAATGAACAGTACTGTTAAGGTTGTTCAGACTGATGAGGGAGTTGAGTTTAAACCTCTAACTAATTACTTTCTCAAAAGAGGGATCAAACATAGATTAACTTCCCCCATACGTCCGAAAAAACGGTTTAGTCAAAAGAAAACATCGACACATAGTAGAGACTGGTCTAACTTTGTTATCACAAAGGACATTACCCATGAAATATTGGAATGAAGCTTTCTACACATCGATATTTCTGATTAACTAGTTGCCAACCAAAGTCTTAAACAATAAAAGCCCTCATGAAATGATATACAGTGTTAGACCAGAATATGATTTTCTGAGAGCCTATGGGTGTCTATGTTTTCCATATTTGAGAGACTATAACAATCATAAACTAAGTATGAGATCAAGCCCATGCACATTCATTGGGTACACACAACCAAAAAGGCTATAAGTGCATGGACAAAAATGGAAAAATATATGTTTCTAGACATGTGATATTTGATGAAAACAAGTTTCCTTATGCAAAAAAGCAAATCGGCAAAAAGGATGGGGAACAAAGCATAAACAATAACATACGGTTCGAGCCATTCATTACTGAAACACCTTCAATTGATAGAAATGAAGAGCAACAACACACAGACAATTTAAACACACAGGAAGAAACTATGGACCGAACAAGAGCAAACCAATGAGACACACAATGATTCAGAAGATACAAACATACATCAATCAAATCATAACATTTAGTATAGTGAAGATATAAAAAACAACAACCATGCTGACACTACCAGCAAAAATGATACACAGCAGCAGACACTACCACAATCAACTGGTCATCACATGATCACCAGGTCAAAGAGAGGCATCTTCAAACCCAAAGTATATAATATTTCTGCCAGTGAGATCGAACAATTGAATTTCACTTAGGCCGTAAGATCAAACAAATGGAAGGAGGCAATGAACACCGAATATAAAGCTCTCATAAGAAACAACACCTGGAGCTTAGTGACTCAACCAAAACACAAAAATGTGATTGGATGTAGGTGGACATACAAAATAAAAAGAAAAGAAGATGAATCTATTGACAAATACAAGGCCAGACTGGTTGCAAAAGGTTACGCACAACAATTTGGCTTTGATTTCAAAGAAACTTTTTCCTTAGTCATAAAACCCACAACCATCAGAATTATACTGACCATCGCTCTAAAAAAAAGGATGGAAGGTGAGGAAACTGGACGTCAACAATGCTTTTTTGAATAGGGAATTTACTGAAGAGCTATACATGCAACAACATGAAGGATATGGTACTGGTGATAAAGTATGCAAACTACACAAAGCAATATATGGCTTAAAACAAGCTTCGAGAGCTTGGTATGAAAAGCTAAAGTCAACTTTGTCTAACATGGGTTTCTCACAAGTTAAATCGGAAAATTCTCTATATATGAAGAAGGGCATACATGGAACTATGTTCATTCTAGTATACCTTGACGACATGCTAATAACAGGAGACAACAACGAAGAAATAAACAGAACCATACACAAGCTGGATCAAAATTTCGCCAATAAAGACTTGGGGGAACTAAAAAAATTTCATGGAATACAAGTGATTAGGAACAATGGTGAATTAATATTATCCCAACAAAATTATATTACTAAAATACTGCAAAGGGCAAATATGCACAAGGCAAACCCCATTACCTACGCCTATGATTAGTAACCTAAGACTATCTAAGCACAAAGGTGAGGCTATCGACAATGCCAAACAATATAAAAGCATAATAGGAGCGTTACAATACGCAACTATTACTCGACCAGACATATGCTACAGCGTCAATAAACTCAGTCAATACATGCAGAACCCTTTATAAGAACATTGGATAGCTTTAAAGAGAGTGTTACGATACTTACAAGGCACAAGACATTACGGAATACGCCTAAATTCAGAAAAAGAACTTAACTTACAGTGCTTTAGCGATACCGATTGGGCAAACGATATTGACGATCGAAAGTCCGTCTCAGGATACTGCGTTTACCTCGGTTCCAATATCATTTCCTGGTATACAAAGAAACAACAGAGCACATCCAGATCTAGCACAGAGGCAGAGTACCATGCACTGACAAGCGCTACAGCTGAAATCACGTGGATAGAATCACTGATGGAGGAGGTTGGTTTCACTCCAAGACGAAAGCCGGTCATTTGGTGCGATAATAAGAGCACAATATCTTTATATCTAAATCCTATCCAACATTCAAGGATGAAACATCTTGAAATTGATCTCCACTTTGTGAGAGAAAGAACGCAATCAGGAAGACTTGAAATATGTCATGTGCCCGCATACTATCAGAGAGCAGGTGCTCTCACAAAGGACCTTTCGACCAAGAATTTCATCAGAATGAGAGAGGAACTTCATGTTATCAGTGGAGGCGGAAGCCAGAATGAAAAAGAAAACCCTAGTTCGAACTGAGGGGGCATAATGTAGACAATAGAGCTGTTACAATAGAGCCGTTAGTGTGTGAACACGTTTTATCATATTTAGTATGTTTTGTAATTATCTACTAGCTGTTAGGCTCATGCATACGTGGTATATTTAATACTAGCCGTTAGACTCATGCATACTTGGTATATTTAATACTAGCCGTTAGGCTCATGCATATTTGGTATATTTTGTACTAGCCGTTGGGCTCATAGCACTATATATATGTGCTCTTTGTATCATGTTTTTATATCAATAAAAGTACAATTATTCCTCACTAATAACTCTCCTCCTCATCTCTTAATATTAGCAGCTTTCATGTTTTATGCGCGTAGCAAGTCCATTCTCATATGCACTTGTTCTTCTTTCATGTGTAAGTAATAAAGTAACATGATTCGCTGGCTATTTTTTACATTGTCAATCATTGTGGTGAATAGTGTCACAAAATAATTATCTACTGTATGTAAATTATAATTATCTTAAGTTCATGCAGTTGGTATTATTTTCAGAAACCGTAAAGATATTTAGTTGTGCAACTATAATCAAGTTATTTGCATTAGTGTATATGCTATTATGCGGATTTATATCATATTTGGTAATGTACCTAGTGACTGGTTGCATCTACTTATAAAAACAAATGATCCATCAATTGAGCAACAAGTCCCTTGATTCCCTATTATATCTTGAAGGTTCTTGTGTCTACCCAAATATTGGAGCATGATTGCTTCTCTTAGTTACAATCTTTACAGCCAGTAAAAATTCAGACACATTTGTTAGTACATTTCACAAGATACTTTATATTGGTTTTCTTTGTTGTGGTTTGGTTTTAACTCTAAAATATCATGAAGTTTATTATGCTTGCAAGCACACTTCCATTACAGTAAATTATGAAAGATTATGTATAGTTTTAACGAAAATATTTCAGAAAATAATAAAACCTTGTATCATTGTTCAACAAAAATGAATTGCTTATGACATTATTTGACTCTTCTATCATCAATACGCCTATATTTAATATGACCTGAATCCGCTTTGCCTCTGCTTGATATAGGGTAATGGATGTAGTGAAATTTGAAGCGGTTTGATATGTAGGGTTTGTGGCTTGTAGCAGGAGTTTTGAGAGTACTTGATTGAGTTGTGTAAGGTGGTGATGGAGGGTTGACTGATGTAGCAGTTGGTTTGGAAGTTGTAAGTGGTGTTTTGGTGATGGAGATATGCCGGGATGGTGGTTTATGCTGTTTCAATCAGGGGGGTTTGTGAAAGATGAAGTGGGATGGTCGAGGATGGGGTGGTTTGGTCTGTCGAAGTGGAAATGAAAATGCATGTTTAGAAATGTATACATGTATGCAAGACAGAAGTGAGGTTAATAATTGTTAAACTATGGCCATCGATTGCAATTTAATCCATGGAATCAAGTAGAAATGGGTGTTATAAGTTTGCAGTCCATTGTTGGTATGATCTCTTTACTGTCATTTTCAGCTTTTCACATGAATTTGGTCAAACGATAACTTAATATCCCTTGATAACTACATTTGGGTTTTGTAATAAACATCAAATTAAATGTATGATTGGCTAGTGTTTGATCATTAATGTGGAAAATTTAATGCCCTGTCAATGAGCTACCTTCTGTGAGATCTTTGTTATATCCAATCAGACATTAGATAGATACACATGCCGCAAAATGTTATTTATTTTATTGCCCTGTCAATGAGTTACTTTGCTTTGTTTTAGTTTTTATCCTGCTGCAACTTTTGTTATATTGGATACCATACACTAAGAGGAGTAGGAAGTTGTTCTATTGCGTTATACTTATATTCTGTTAATTCTCAAAGTGCAGCATTCTAAAATTTCGTTAATTGTTCACTTTTCATGGGAGTTTAAATCTATGTATGGACATATAATATATGTTGTGTACTTTTAAACTTATAAAAGAATGCTTGCAGCATAGACCTTTTTGCGATCCATAAAAGAATGTTTGCAGGTGTTGAGTTTGTGTATTTAATGGTTCTTTGGGGTTTGACATGCCAACAAAACTCAACATGTTATCGTCAGTGGTATGTATTTGTTCTTTTATATCTTCTTTCTCTCTCCATTTTTTCCAGTAGTACATATTTTGATGCAATATCACAATTTGTATGTGTTGGTATTATTAAATTTACATATGTAATGTAGAGTTGAAAAAAAAATTATACACTCAATTTCCTCCAGAATCTTTACAACTCTGCTCTCAAACAGTCTGGTTCTATGTTTATTTTATTTTATTTTATTTATTTATTTATTTTATTTTTTGCAACAACGAATTTACCTGCATTTGGTCTGCTCAGTCTATCAGTTGGTATTGCTTTTGGAATACTAGGATCCCAGATTAAGGAATATTTTGTCATTATTTTTTAAAAACTCATGGCTGTTATTATATGCTAGCTTCTATTTCCACATTTCACTACCGTTCTAAATGTCCATTGGAGATTTCTTGATTTTTTATTTTGCAGGCCATTAATTTTATTTTTGAAATAGTTTTCCATTGGAATTCAGGTATGTTGTTGTTCTTTGATGCAATTAAACAAAGAATTGCCAGTTATCGTTGCTTCTAATTGCAGTCAACATGTAATAGGAAAAAAAGGCATTTTCGTTGTTCTATGTCAATGTGGCCCACATGAAAAATATGACATAAGATAGATTCTTTCCCTTTGTAATGTAAACAAAATAAAGTGATTAGAGCATGACTTGCAGACTTGTCATGGATAATTTGCTTTGATTGCTTGGCATGGTCATAAGTTTTATTTATTCTATGAATATACAGTGTGTTGTGTGCACATGCTTGCTGAATTATGTCTCTATCCCAACCTTAAAAGGCTCCAATTGATCTCAAATAGTGTAAATTACTCTAATATTAGCTTCACTGGAAAGCTCTCGTTGAGAGGGTTCCAACGCACCTGATTTCGTTGAATTCCGACAACGTATGAAAAAGTTTTGATCGTTTTAAGAATTCAACTATTTTGCCCCTTAGCAGACGTCTGTTGCGTCGGGTCAGATGTCTGAGTAGGTGCAAAAAGTTACTGTAGTTAAATCTGAAATAACCTCAAATCTTTCACTCTTATTATTTAATCTGAAATAACATTTTTATCCTATGGCTTCTAGATACTGTATAAATAGGTATCATCATATGACTTCGAAGTATTGTGCATATAATTCGATATTATTTTGTTTCCAAGTAGTGTAGGAAACAAGTCAATACTGTAACTCATGCTTCAACGATCAGGTTCGATGGAATTACAGTTTTTTGTAAAGGCAAATCAGGCCTTATCAGTGATGGAGTTAGAGGTATCATCATTTTCAGCTACCATGTGTAATACATGCTATCCAATTGGTGTTCAATAATATTAAATCAAAATTGTTGTTGTCAATAAAGTAGGAACATTTGGTTCTAGGTATGCTCGTTCTTAACAACCTAGCGAAAGGGAATCGAGCATATGGAGCTATCATTCCTGCATGTTGATCACCTGGCTTTAATTTCTACGTACCCTTCTGAAATGGACAAAATGGTAATATTAAGATAACTACCGCATTCTTTATGATAAAATATTAATTATATGATCAGTCAGTAGATTCCAATGCTCATTAACATGTTTTTAGTCATCTGCACTCATAATTTCATGTCTTCTTTTCCATCCGAATACGAATTTATGTGTGTCAACATAATAGGATCTCATTTGATCATTAACACATAAATTGGTACTAAACAAATATATCTGGCTATTTTGATCTAGTGGCTCGAACTAATGTTTTAATTTACATAACATGTTTGTGAATCTAGTAAGCGGCCTATTTTTGCATAGTTGAAACATCTTTTAGTCAACGTATGGCAGAGTTGCATATGATTATTATTCTTGTAGAAGATGTGCTAGAGTAGACTGTATGATCTCTATTCCATTTACTTGTAAATATAAAATATTCAATTCTCCTTTTTTTTCCTTTATGTATAATCTTTGTTCCTTTTTATACAATCTCTGTTTGATAATGAGTCCACTAATGATGATGTTTTTGCTTAGAGGACAAAACTCAGAAAGTACATGTCAAATTTTACCTTTTTGACAGAATAATGATCTATTAAGTCTTTTTTAAACTAGATAAGTTATAAAAAGTAAACAAGTTCCATAAAAATTAACTAACTTAACTAAGCTTTTTACGAATCAAAAGGTTTAAATAATAAACTAATTTTCATAGAAATTAATTAAGTTTACAATAAACTAATTTGTTCAGGAAATGGATAGAAATTAACTGAGTTTTATAAAAACTAACAAAAGGTATATAAAAATTAACTAAGTTGATTGAGTTTTATAAAAATTAACTAAATTTCATTTTTTTAATTAAATTAACTTAAGTTCATGAAAATTAACTATGTTCAATAAAAATTAAGTTAGTTTTATAAAAATCATGTTCTCAATTAACTAAAGCTACATATAAATTGATTAAGTTTCACACACACACTCCCTTTATCTTATACATATAATTGCTAATTGTTTAATTTCTTTTTCATAGGTACTTACCCATCTATGGTGCAATGCAAATGAAAACATGCTGTGGTATATTAGGGACTTGAAGTCCTTTTGATGTAACAACTTTTTGGGTTTGCATACTGAATCGTCATGTGTAGTACATCTTTTATCATTGTATTATTTAAACTTCTAATATAATTTCATCAAATATTGTAACGTACTATGCATTATTTTATATGAAAGTTGAACAGCTAGTTTATTTTGGTTTAATGTGATTTATATGATTATGTGAATGATACATTGTGTTTATGTAAATCTGTCGATGAAAGTGTGATAATGGATACATATATAATGCAAAAATCACTTTTAATAGCATGCAATTTAATGATTTAACAGTGGTTTTTAAACGCTATTAAATGATTTAATAGCGTTTTAAAAATGCTATTATAAGAAACAATAGCGTTTTCCGAAAGCTATATGCTAGCAAGTCATTGGAAGAAAATATTTTTATAGCAGCTTAAATATGCCGTTAATATATATTTTCATAGCGTTTTCATAACGCCATAAAAGTATTTGCTTATAGCGTACCTTTTATAGCGTTTTTGATGTTGTTATAATAGATCTCTGACCTATTATAACATGCTAATATACAACGTTTATGAAAATGCTACAGTAGCCTTTTATAGCGTTTTTTAAACGCTGTTAAAGGGTCATTTTGTTGTAGTGTTTGTTCTTTGCAACACGTATTTTGACCGGTTGGAACAGAAATCTCCTATAATCTCCATGTTGTATTGATATAAGAGTTGAAGAAATTGGAATATAGAATAATTTGTGTGCTATTTGGAAAGCTTTTAGAAGAATATTGAATACAGGAAAGTATAGAGAACATAGAATAGATTCAGAAAGTTTAGATAATTGAAATCCTTCAACCTAGGTTATATATATAGAAATTGAAAAGTTTTTCTGAAGAGATTCAACCATTAAGTATAAAAAATTTCGTTTGAAACATTGTATCCTTTGAAATCTAAATTTAAGGTTTAATAGAAAGTTGTGACTGCTTAGAATGAGACGAAACCCTTTTAGAAATAGGCAGTCGTTGCTTAGGACAGACGTCTATCAATGTATTCTAGGTTTAATTCGAATACACTAACATATGTTTATCCATATATAACAGACGTCTGTGTTGTCAGGAAAAATTTCCCGAGACTTCCTACTAACGTCTGTCATATACGGCAGATGTCTGTGCTGAGTCCAGGAAATTTTCCAAAACTATGTACCAGACGTCTGTCATATATAAACAGACGTCAGTTTAAGCACATACTACACTATATTCTGCATTTTAGAATTATTATCAATTCAAGGAGATTGTACAATAGACTAATACTCAATACCTAATTTTATTTCCTTAATGAAGCCCTTGAGTATGTCTTGTGCTCTAATATGTGTCTTCATCTCATGTTTGTTTGCATCCTGCATAGATATATGATATACTATATATTGTATATATTGATTGTATACTTGTTGTCATTAAAACTTAAAACAGAGAATCTAACACTTAGTATTGACAATGGGTCTGAAAAAGTATCTACAAAGAGGAAATTTAGATATTTGCACCCTGTCGAAGTAAGGAACCATGACATAAATGTTTGGAATAGATTCCATTTTGAGAAATTTGAAAAAACACTATCTCGTTGAAAGGTTCCATACATCTACACTTTCTCAGCATATTTCTTTAGATAATAACTCTGGTTTTTTTCCTCTTTTCGAACATGGAGTGTGAATCAAACCCATGTTTGAATTGAAACTAAGATACTGATGCAATTTCTTCCCTTCTGAATTATGATCAAATATCACAATATGGCACCTTGAAATGCTATTAAATTGTCTGAATTTGACCTAGGATCATGAGATAACATCTTGAAATGCTATTAAATGTCGTTTGAGTTTAAATTTGTATTCAAAATTATTTCAAGAAATGGATCATAGTTGGAATGATAAATAACATTGGTTTATATGTTTATGTTATTCAAATTATAATGTAGTTATAATCACATTTTTGGTGTTAAATATTTGGCTCAATAAACAAAATTTATTTTGAATGACATTTATTTAGCATAAAAATCCCCTTCTGCTATCATATTAATTTGGATTGCGAGTATTAATATTGATAAGTGGTATATTGATAGTTGATTGCTATTTATTGATTTATTTACATATATGTTTGCTTACGTAAATACTAGTGATATGACTGAGGAAATTTAATTGTATTGATGGTAGCTTGTTTAATTACCATTATGATCGTCAAACCCTATTTGAATAAATATTTTTAAGTCATTATTATATTGATTTAAAGATGATTAATTAATTACTTATAATGTTTTAAATTATTTATGACGCTTTTAAAGTTCATTAATTATTTTATTATTAATGTTTTTAAAGTTAATTAATGACTCTATTGTTAAAGGTTAAAGTAAATTAAATATTTTTTTAATAAATGTTTCAAATTTTTGTTCATTAATTATGATTTTAGATAGGTAATTAATTAATTTAATAAAAAAATTATAAACAAGGAATTGCTTTAGATATGGGATTTTACTTTATAAACATTATATCTTATGAAGGAAATTTACAAATGATATTTAACTTATGCATTTTTATTTAAGGTTAGCAAATCAAATGTTTGAATGTTAATGGGTATTGACCCATTTAATATGATTCAAAAAATAAGAATGTTTCCTCAACGTTTCGTGAATATACTTATAAAAGTGATATAAGCACCTATATTTTCTAAGTATTGAAAGTATAATGTTTTGTGAATATACTTCTACCGTTGAAATAATTATACAGAAATATTTTCTAAGTGCTGAAAATACAAGTGGTTAAGAATATGCTTATGCCGATGAGATAAGTATATGGATATGTTTTCCTAGTATATAAGGAGGTTTAATTAATGAGGCTCATTGGCTTCCGTGGAAAATTAAATTAGTGTTGAATGATTGTTTGTTTTGCTTAATAGTTAAATAACTGCCCATTAAATCTTGGCTTAAAAGAGAAATCATTTTGAACTGGTGGTGTGGAACGTTTTGCATCCTTAACACTGAAGGACTATCTTGGGAAATATATAGGAGAAACACAAGAATCATATTGTATAATTATCTTAGATGATGTTATATTGTACGTATAAACTCGTTGCTCTTTAATAGCAAATGATAAGGAGATCCATCTGGTTAAACAGTTATGGAGTGATCCCTACTTTCTATGTGTTATCTAGTTATTTCCAAAAGAACCAAAGTTGAGATCGTTAAAAAATCGATTGTTCGGCTCGTGGAGTGCCAATTATGTAAGGGAATGTACTCATAAGAGATGACTCGAATCAGAGACGCTCCAAAAACCATGCACATGTTCAGTGGAGAAGAACCGAGGTTTATTTTGGATGTTGGAATCCTTGTGTGATTCTAAGACTCGTTGAGGTATGAAAATCCATGCACGATTCTAAGACCCGTTGGGGTATAGGAAACCATGTGGAATTCCGTGATCTTTCTTTTTGATGCGGTGCGTGAGCTAAGAATGCTGAATGTAGCCTCATCAGCGATATGATTAAAATCAGAGATAAAAGACATGTCCAATAGGGTTGGTAAATCCATAGGGTATAGTTGACTCCTTTTTCTAGTGATACCTTCGGTTTTTATGCGTGCCGTGAGCGATACAATCGATCTTAGCAAGACTGGTTATATTTTTTCTATAATATCATGACTATATGAGTATGTGCTTCGGACGGATAACTCCAATCCTTGTGTAGGATGGTCGCTCTTGATGAGGGCATCCCAGTGGAAAGACTAGTTATGTTTTCTATAATATCACGACAAGATGAGTACGTGCTTCAGAAGGATAGCTCTGATCCTTGTGCAGGATGATCGTTCTTGATGAGGGAACCCCCGTGGAAATCCTATAGTGAACCCTTCTTACTGGTTTTGATTATCTACCTAGTATCCATGTGATGTGCACTTATTAACATCACAACTACTTGGTTATTGATATTTTTGTCTTGAACATCATTATAATACCACTGAATTTTCTAATATAAATGGTTTGTTTATCGTAATGCAAAAATTCATCCGTGTTTATGTGCGGTATGGTCTTACGATAGCTTTTTTTTGAATGATTTTTATATAATACATTTGAGGTGTGTTTTCTCACGCTAGTTTATCAGACTAATCTATGTGTTGAAACCAAGTATATATTTAGATCTAGATTTGGATATCTTGAAGCTTTAGAAGATGAGCCGGATGTCTAGGGCATGTGCATGTACTTCTGTTATTTTGCACTGCATTGTTTATGTTTTATTTGTCTTCAATTTTAAGATTAGATTGGTCCAAACTGATAAATTAGTTAAGATTATTGCATCTATGGAGATTTTTTTTTTTTTTTTGAAAAAAAAAAAGATCATGCTTATATTATAGATTATTCGTGTAGTTATGTAATTCTGTTTTTTTTTTCTTTATTTTTCTCTAATATTTTATCTTTTCAACACTTGAATGTGTGGCAAATGAATATCGATGTATTAGTGTGGACATTTTTAAGGTCGAAACGATGGATCATTACACCATCAAACTCGTTCTCCTCCATGTTCACCGCTGTTTCACATTTTTCATATCACAACACACATATCCTTTACGAATAAACAAAATCATTCCATATACTCATCTTTATCTTGTCAAGTCTCAGATCACTTTCCAAAATATAAGAGAAACCATGATTCAAATCGTTAGGTTTGAGGTTTAATCTAACAGTTTCAGTGTGCACGAGTAAATCGGTTCGCACAAATCGGTGCATCCTTGTACACTATTCCCAAAGGTTTCCAGGTTTGGTGTTTTTGTTATTTCACCTTTGATTGCCACCACTTCACCTCTGAACATCAGAGAACATGCTTCTACCCAAACCTTATAGTTCCAGGTCGGAATTTTTTTCATTTCTCCAATTTTGCTATAAAGTCTCCAAATTACTAAATTATTAGTAAACCTGATTTCTAAGCAATGTTATCAGTTTTTAAAAATCCCCCCCAATTCATTTAGCTTCGAATTCAGGTGTTTAACATGTGTTTGTTTACTCTATACAGCCTAAATATCATAATTATAATGTAATAATTGTAATATTTAAAGGATAAAATACAGAACACTCATCAAACTGCTTATTTCTGTCAAGATCCTCGACCAACTGCTGCATGTCCTCTTTTGATTTTCACCCCTAAATAGTTGTAAGGTCGTATCTAGTTTTGTGATTCTTTTGTTTTGGTTTGATTTGGTGAAATTTCTGAGTGAGGTATTTAACTATTTAAGATAGATTGCCAGTGGTTTTAGAGGAAGATGAAAATGCATTGGGTGGTTAGTTTCTAAAGCAGTGTACGTCATTTAGTTTAGAGTAAATGGATGGAATGTCAAATGCCCACCTGTTTACAAAATTCAAATTCAAACCATTTGGCTTCAACTAAAGTCGACCATGTTTTCGACCATAACTCGGCTCCAAACGTGACAAACCAAGATACTATGCGAACTAAGGAAAAAAACGATGTCAAATGCGCTATTTCCATTGTCAAATTCCAAAGTCTTAAAAATGATCATTTTTCCCTTCTTTTGTCTTATTTATTTAACTAATTCATTGATTCTAATGATTTTCATATTAACATTACCATTAATTTGTAATAAAATATCTCAAATTGTCAGGTGTTACAACGGTGATGCGTAACCCCACTACAAAATTCTTCTATCATTTTGGGCTATGCCTTAGGCAAAGCTGGGCTAGTCTTAAGCAACCTTTTAGGATTAAACTTGCATCATATAACAGGAATCCCCTTATCTGCACTAAACCTCAACTACATCAATAATGACTCATACTCCCTTACACTCTAGTGAAGCATTCCTTGCACTATAGTGAAGCACTCCCTTACCTCAGCTTACCTTATGGCTCGGCAAATCTGGTTTGAACTAATTGTGTACTCCTTGCACTATAGTGAAGCGCCTGTGCTTGGGCAAAGCGCCTCAACTCACATACATCAAAATGGTGAGTGCAATCTAGACAGTAAGGAACAATAAGATGGAAGACGGCACGAACTAGATTACTCATTAGAATGCTGAACCCAATGGTGAGTGCAATCTAGACAGTAAGGAACAAAAGAGCTTCCCCGTTCAGGCCTTCAGGACCGACTGAAGTCACTGAACGATCTCACTATCTCATCCTGAAACATCAAAATGGATATTCTGCTCAAATAAAGTACACTTACAACGATATGAATTCTTTGAGCAACAGAAGAGGGAGGAGACATGGCATGAGACCCCATGTACCCGGACTTGTTTGAAAATCCGAGGAACATACTAATGCATGTGAAAAACACAGACAGAACAGATAAAATACCAAAAATGTTGACGCAGATGCCCCATCTTCGACCAACAAAGGAATTTGTCAAATCAACTATGAAAATAAAATATACATACCACACATCAGAGGGAATAACATCCATAGCTTATCTGTGTTTTTATGATCCGACAACACAACCATCTTCTGGTGAAGTTTATTCTTCGTAAATTGTCAGCAGCATTTAACCACTCCACTTTATTACACCAGATTTTAAAATCATTAACAATAACAGTACTGCTTCAAGCACCACAACGCCATCAGCATACATCTGTCCCATCTTTACTCCATGGCCAATATTAAAATTGCATCACTGCTATATCGTATCAAACAAGTAAAATAACATACAATAAGCAATTCACCACGATCGTGTATTTGTTTGATATCTTCAACATATATCAATCAACCCATTCATCAAAATGGTCTGAGAATCCGTATGAATCGCACATAAGCTTTAGATTTACAGAAGGCCACATAAGCGTGGCCTTGAGCAGAACTGCTTTCCATTGGCTTTCACAACTGCCATCACTCCAGCAGCCAAACCAGCCCATAGTACTGAAGACATAAAGTGATGTGCATTGCGCCCAGCTATTAATAAATACATAATAAAGCAATACACTATTAACATGAGATGTAGAGTAAAACAAACATATACTTGATGTATAGGTAATGAGACCTTGATTCAGTGTAAAAGTAGTCATTGTGAGACCTCCAATCACTAGAGCCGACGCCAGTGGCAGATACTGCATCATACTCACCATCAATTAATTATCATGCATTAGAAGAAAAAATTAAGTCCAGTACATTTAAGAGAAGCAACAATGATTCGATAATACATATCCATGGATATATCATTATCGGCATCTACTTCATTATCGGCATCGACTTCAAACATTAACGAAGATTTAGAAGAATATTTACTGGATTAATAGCATTATACTTGTATGTTGACTGCATCGACTTGCATCCCTTGAAGTTAGAAAGATAAAAACATTTGGATGGTTTACGAAAATAGTGTAGCATATTAAACAGTAGAACTGCTTGCGTGCAGCATGCACATTGCACATAACACGGTTAGGTGGAGGCACCGAAGAATTAACAGTTCAACAGTTGTGAACTGCTTGCGTGCAGCATGCACATTGCACATAACACAGTTAGGTGGAGGCACCGAAGAATTAACAGTTCAACAGTTGTGAACTGCTTCCAGCTCTTCAGGACCAGCTTATTTCATCTTTGAAACGAACCCAGGAGGAAGAGCCCTAGACAGTTCTGATGTACGTGAATATTTTCTTCGTGTGTATTTCCAGGAAACAAAGGGCTCATCTTAAAATACCCCTTGAGAAAAATTTATGTTACAAATAGGACTTGTTTAATATTTATCACAAAAACATGCTTCATCTTCAATTTGTAAGAAATTTTGGATGTATACATGCACTTTAAAAACACGCATATAAAAATATGAAACGGTGCTTGTTTTTGTAATAAATTTCAACTAAGATCTATTTGCGGGAGATGTTTTGAAAGGATGCCCAGTTCAGTAATTCACTCCTAACCTATAGCAATCATCATGCAGCTATCGATCACAAGCAACAAATGACAAAAACAAACAGTCTCATCTACATGCACATGTTCTTATACTGCAAAAAGTGAAGACAACTTAACCTAAATGTAGCCACTTACTGAAATTGATTCAAACCCATTCAGCTGAAACGGAGAAGGGCCATCTCTTCTTATGCTATAGTGACCACTAATGAGATCCAGTGCATCCTGAAAGCATTATGTATTATGACAATTTCAGACGTCTATTAACCTTTTGGTATGACTGCAGATTTTAACATAAAAAAGAGGAAACATAAAAATCAATCAATCTGATGTAACATACTTGCCGAACACCATCCTGGAAGTTATTTAAATAATACCGTGAGAGAGCACTCATTCCATCCTTGATCATTCCAGATACTGTCTGCTTTCCATATCTAGGTGTACAAAGCAAAAAATTATTCTACAAAGCAGCAAATTAGGTCGGTCAACGGATAGTTTCGAATATGGATAATGCAATATCCGCACCCGCATTCAAAACCATTTCAAATATTGAATAGCCACATCCATGGATACAGATATATAACATAATCATCTAATTCTGTAGACGATTCATATAACTAAAGATACAAAATAGAAACTTTTGAACTAACATAAAAACCATTTCAATCTCAATGACAAAAAAGTTGAAAATATAAAATAAAAACATCGATGATAGAAATTAGCTTCGAACAGGGAAAATGTATTAATTGCAAATATATTATTCTAGTAAAATAAATAAATATATTTCATTATACTAGAATGCACAAATAAGCTAAAACCAAATGAATAATTTACTGATGCGGATGTCTACATACCTACATCCATATCCATTTATTCAAATATTGGATTTTATATGTTCCTTGACACATATGCATATGGATTTCAGATTTTACAGTATACATGGACAGGCTTGTGATTTGCAATCCTTTTTTCATATACTGTTTTTTTTTTTTTTTTTTTTTTTTTTTTCATATAATCAAAAATGTTTTACCTTACTAAGTCTCCTTTGAGAGCATGAGTGCCAGTATATTCCAAGCTAATCTCATCTCCATGTTCAGCCCATACTAAAATCAATTTAATCATTATATCAAACAAATTTTGGACCAAGATAGTAGTAGGACGGACTGTCAATCCAAAGGCCATGGGACTTAACCCACTGGACATCATCTACAAATACTTCAATGTAAAATTAAAATAAATTTTGGTTAAACATAAAAAATAAAAATAAAAAAAAATCTTACACATTTTAAACATTCTGTATATGTCAGTGTATGTAGATATGCATTCATTGGAGGAAAATACACCGATCCTTTCCAGTTGAGAATTTAGCGACTTGCGAGCCAGAAAGCTCTGAAGAAATAAACATATTTTAATACCTTTGCTGCTTATATGACTTGTGAAGAAAAATTGAAACATGATAATGGATGCTTACATGGTAATATATAAAATGTGTTTTTCTTTCTTTTTTTTGAAATTAGGCGGTTATATGGTAGTACATGTTAGTACTGCTAGTCTAAGTAATTTACAACGTACTACATGTCAATGCATGTTCGAATCACGCTACGCAAGTTTTGAACCTGTGACATCTCAACCGAAAACCTCCGGTTGTTCAACTTAGGTTTCAGTCTGAAACCAATTCAAAACTTTGGCTCAATAAAAAAAAAGTATCACTGAATTTCAAATTTTACACAAGAACTGAGAGAAAAAAATTATTTGAGTTTCTAATTTCGTGAATATTCAAAATATGAGATCTCAACATAGATAATGAATAAACAAATTAATTAGTATTTTTAGAGGAAGAACAAATTATTAGTGTTATAAGTATTTGTAATCAATCAAAATTGTTCATTTATATCTTCTTTTCAATTAGATACAAATTATAAGTGTCAAGGACAACTAGCTCAACTCATTAGTGGTATGATGCTCTACACAGATTATAGAGGTCACATATTCAAATCATGGGACACCAAAATGAGTGTTCTACTTGAACGAAGTAACTACTTTTACTATAAAAATATATACATAATACAATATGTTTCAATAAATTAAACAAATATGTGTAATATATAAAAGTAACCACTAGTTATCAAGGCGTGCCTTAGCGCAAAAAAGCCCAAGGCTCAAGGCTTGCGCCTTTTTGCAGTTTGAGGCGCTTTTTTTTTTTTTTTTTTTTTGCTAAATTCCAAATTTTGTTTATAAATAGTTAAATAAAAATTTTGATTGTTCAACAAATTATAAAATATGGTTTAAAATATAAATCTTATTAATAAAATATGTAAATAATTGAATGAATTATAAAATATGGTTTAAAAATTAATTTGTAGTTAGTAAAATAGCAGATCAAACTCATATAAAAAGCACACAGAAAAGCCCAAGGCTCAAAAAAGCCTCAGGCTCAATACTTGCGCCTTTTTGTGCCTTAGCGCCTTAACTACTAAGGTAACCAGATCAGAAAGCGAAACTGAAATCGTAATTCTTGAAATTTACGAACTACATCGAAATTTGTAAAATTACAACTGACTGAAATCGACGTCTCGAACCTAGCTGAGAAGTGATATGGATAGTAAAGTAAATTTTAAATAATTATACATTATGAATGCATATACAACGAGGAATAAACCTGTGTAACATTTGTTCGGTCTAGGCAGTCAATACAATTAGATCTAATAACTCCAGTTTGTTCCAAGATTATGTCCCCCGCATCATTGTCAACAAGAAAATATCTGCTCAACTGGCACAACAATGAATTAATCACAGTTTATTTGTAACTTTCAAAATTAAGGATTTAACCACTACTAAAGACCATCAGTTATTCATTTACCCTTGTTTTTTGAAACTCTCAGAGATTTCATCATAGAGAAGTTGAAGGTTATCAAAGTTCCCTTTAGCACATACATGATGAAAATCAAACGATACGTATCTGCAAACCAATTCCAGAAACTGTGAAGAGAATACAAACAAAAAGGAAAAAAAGAAAAAAGGAACTCCATGAGACTTGCTGCAGTGGAAGGCTAATTTATTATTATCATCCATTGGATGTAGCCGTCACTTAAGTCACATGATGTCGCATAACAAATGGTTTCTTACCAAAACTATGCATAAACATATAAGATGGGAAATCACCAAGCATTTAAAAATGAAACCTTTATTTTAAACAGGGGGAAGTTAGGCACTTACATTAGCACACGGCTAAAAAATTAGAAATGCATTCATTAAATTGATAAAGCAATGCCGTTTTCAAACCCAAAGAAAAATAACATGTAATACAGATGCAAGGTCACATAGATATTGAGTATCACAGCTGTTGAATGTGTGTGTGTGTGCGCGCGCACATTTGCGCCCGCGCTTCTGAGTTTTTCTCTAAGATATGTTCAATTTACCTACAAAATTTTACAAAGTTTATTTCATTATATTTTATTATAGTTTTACCTACAAAAGACTGGATCTTGGGTTAAATATTTCCATGTAGAAAATCACTCCATAGAACAGCTAAATATATGTAATGTTTGATAAGAGTTCCTTATTTTATGCAAATAAAATTGTTCTTTGTAACATATATATTTTTACCAGGAAATACACCACTTATGTGCCTACAAAATCAATACTAAGCCGTAATTCCCAAACAAGTTGTGAAGGCTAGAGATGTACCAAAACCAAACGACAATGTCAATTTGAAAATAATAAATGAAACAATAAATTTAAAGGTGAAAATAGAAATAAAAATAAAATAAAATAAAATAATTGGCAAAGCCGACCGGTTTTTATAGTGACCGCAAACACTTTTATTATTATCAATAATAAATGAAACAAGTATAATAGGAGGTTGGCGACCTACTACAATTCGGTTTTTAAGGTGGACCGTCCACCGTCTACGGCATTTATTGCGGGCCGTCCACGGTATCTAATCAAGATTAGAGCACAAGAGCTAGATAACACACTATACTACTATAATTACATTCACATATGACCCAACTCTCCACGCAGGGAGAGTTTGAATTATATAGTAAACCAATTACATTTAGAATTCAAACAATACAGCAAACAAGTAAAGCAAATCAAGTACAAAGCACTGTACATAATCTGACTTGCTCCTGAGTACATTACTAGAACAGTGAATTCAAATAGTAGCACGGCAGCAGCTGAAAAACAGCTTGTCATATTGGCGATGCGACCTTATTCCAAAAGCAAAGCACAGATACCAATGTGATTGGTTGGTCCAAGGACCAACCAATCACATCAAAAGAACATTTCCTGTAGGCGACTCCATTCCATATCTGACATAGTCTCCGACAAAGCAAGCTACTTTGTACATTGGCCAAAACTGGGGTCGCAAGGAGGAAAAAAAGAGGCCTTCAACAACAATGTAAGCTTACGTTTCTCCTGTGTTGCTATGGCCAGGCTAAGGACCGGCATACCATCACCATCCCAACAGGCCATGACATACAAAATAACCCATACAAAATGCCATGACATTCAAGCTCTGCAATACCAATCGGAAAAGCACCCAAAAATCCAGATCTCACACTACCGGACCACAAAATCAGATAACAAATGACAACAACAAGTTGAAATCACTAAACACATTGAATACCCAAAAATACTAATGGATCCATCACATACAAACCAAGGAGGCAGTCGTGGCAATGACCCACCAAGCTAGGAAGAGAAAGATTACTCATTAATACGCATACCGGAAGGTTGCACAAGACCACACATATATTTGAGCGTTGCTGCGTTCAAAGACACACCACGTTTATTGCAATCTCCCAGAAAGTTGCAAGTCGTACCACAAGTTGAATATATAGCCAAAGAGCAGACCATAAGTTGCCTGAAACAGCCACCACGTAGTTTACGGAAGAGAAATCTGATTAGGGTTCGGGGTGGAACAGGAAAGGCGAGTAACGAAGAAATTAAGGGTTCACAGAGCCTGAGATAGGGTTAGATCTGTGAAGGAAAATTGGGGCTTCGAGCTCAAGCACGCAGACGAAATCAGGGTTTGGGAAGTGGAGAGAGTGAATTGATAGAAAAGCGGCAGCAAGTAGAAAAAAAGCAGATGCGGAACGAAAAAAAATTGCCTGCCGCCATTAACGCTTGAACTCGAAGCCGAACCGAAACTTAAAAATAAACTAATTTTAATAATAAATAAAAATACAAATAAAAACCAAAATAATAGTAATAGTATTAATATTAATGGTAATAATGTAACTAGTAGTAATAGAGACCAAAGACCAAGAACTACGTCTTAGTCTCATATTCACTGATCATACAATCTAAAACTAAAAACACTACATTTATATTAATCATATGCTCATGGTTCTCGTACATGGGTCACTAACTTCCACGCTTTTTCACCGGACACCAGACTACCTCTCATGTCACGCTTGATGACCCCTACATTTCTTTGACCCTTCGGTGCAGCCTATAATTTAAAAGCGCACAGATACCTCGAACGGCCTCCACTGGAGAAATTCATGCCCCTATAGTTGTGCTAGACTAGCTTCTCTTCAATTGGTGCTACTCCAAGTCTATCACATAAATCATCATTTCTAATTCGGTTTTGTCATGTATGACCACAACTCTATCACAACATATACATCTACCCTACATTTATCTTATCGATGTGTTGTCTTTTAATAGACTAACATTCTGCACCATACATCGCAGCACGTTTGTCGTTATATAGAGTTTTCCCTTTAAGCTTGTGGAATTTTTCTATCATAGAAAATATTAGATGGTAGTCATCATTTTACACATCCCGCTCAAATTCTAAAACTAACGTCTTCATCAATCTCACTATCATAATGCAACATTGATTCTAGATATTGAAAATATTCATTTTTAGCACTACTTGTCCAGCCATACTAACATCCCCATTCTCAAATTTGACACTGCTAAACTCGCACATCATATACTCTGTTTTTGTTCTACTAAGCCTAAAACCATTTGATTCTCAAGTCTGCTTCCACAACTCCAGTTGTCTATCAACCTCAATCATCAGCAAGAGCATACACCAAGGAATCTCACTTTGTATACCTTGTTTAGCCCCATACATTATTAGGGCAAAAATATAACGATTCAAAGC
Source organism: Allium sativum (assembly GCA_030737875.1). Classification (NCBI taxonomy): domain Eukaryota; kingdom Viridiplantae; phylum Streptophyta; class Magnoliopsida; order Asparagales; family Amaryllidaceae; genus Allium; species Allium sativum. Next base: position 353,214,511 of record CM060926.1, read on the forward strand.
TAACCCTTAATAATCTTATGTTGATGGAAAGGTCGATAGTTTCACCATCGCATGCTCTGACACTGATCACAACTTTATCGTACATATATACTTAATAAGGGCAATTTATTTTGTTGGGACTCTCTTCTTTTACATGCCTACAAAATCTAGCAGGAAAAAAAATTCTACAAGCAAAACTATTAAGTGCCAAATTGCAAAAGTATTCTCCCCATGCCTCATAATACATGATTTAATAAAACAAAAAAACATCTCATAGTCCCATGTAACAATATCAATATAATTCTATATTCACTAATCACTTCACATTGAATCATTTCACAAATTCACATGCCTACCAAGATTATTCTTCATCTGATGGAACTCTTCTAAAGCTCGTAAAGGTATCATTGCTTGGATTCTTCTGTAACACTTCAGTACACTTTCCCCTACCCACTTCAAAGAGACAATATGACAAAAAACTACAGCAATTGATCCAATCATGAATACAGTCATAAAAAATTAGATCCAAATTGAATTTCAATCAACTTATAAGCTATTGAAAATAACTGACAAATATTTCATCATTTACTTTTTGATGATTTCATACGTTATTTCTAGTAGCATATGGTGTTGAATAAAGATACGATTAAGAAAATTACAATTTTATATATTTATGATTTTGATCAATTTTGGTAGTTTTCTTTTCTTTTGAGCGATGGTGTTCCAAAATTCGATTTGGAGGGAAGTACATTGGAATATTATAAAAGAATCTAAACATAAAACCTTTAGGCGTGTTGGAAAAGAATCATTGGCTACTGTAATTTTTTTTAAATTTTGATGGTCATTTGAACATGGAAAAAGACGCAATTAACAACGTTAGGGAAATTTTGGATTGACTGCAGAAATTATAAGACTATGGTGATGGTGAATTAGAACAAATACAAAACTAATATACCAAAACAAACAATCACATCACACAAATGCACAAACAGAAAAGAGAATCATGCACAAGCTTTACAGTGGTTCCATGGCGAAATAGTGTACGTCCACTTTAGAGAGGAGAGATTTTATTACTTTTTAAGAGAGCAAAAAACTACCAAGATTAAGAATGGAGACTAAGAAGAAAAACATAAATAAAACTTAAGAGGATAACTCTAAACAATTATCATATTTATACAGAGATTATTATTTACGGTTGAAGCAACTGATATATGATAATAAATCGTTGTTCTGTCAATTTTCATATTCATATGGAAAATATTTATCCATTCGATTTTTTTTTCAAAGTTCTATTTGCACGCATTTAGTAAAAAGCCTTCTTTAATCAGCCTGATTAAGGGATATATTGATTATTGATTACTTCAAATCTTTCAAAATAACTTTTTCTTATTTGGATAATTTACTATCATCTTTAATACATTGAAAGATGCAATAATAAACTTGAGTCGCAGACTTAAATAACTCTCATATCGATCTCATGGAAATCTAACAATCTCAATTTTTATACTATATTTCCATGCAATGTTGTCAACTCCACTTACTTCATACTCAAAGCAACTCCCAAACAAGAAACTATACATAATATCCAATGAGCTTCGGTATGATCATCATTAATTGCACTTTGTCAACGAACTCTGATAAGGTCATCGTCCGTCAATAGTGTTGAAAGTATCATCCCCATGTACAACATTTCAATCTCCATAATGAAAACAAACACCTTCATCTACTAATACACTCTCCTTATGTGCCACAATTTAATACATCGCTTCAACAAGCGGATCAAATTCGAGCAATGCATAAAATTTACAGCAGCTAAGGATTTGATAAGCATATCTATTGCATTCTCCTATGTTTGAACCAAGGTTCGAGAACTCGGTTTCGGTTTCGGTCGTTTGAAAATTTGTTAGTTTCGGCTGGTTTCATAAATTTCGGTAGTTTCGGTTTTGCTTCAGTTTCGGTAAAGATTTTGATTTTCAGTATTTGGTAATGAATTTGTTAACGATAAATAAAATAAAAATATATTTAGGGAGCGGAACTGAAAAATATATTACATAAAGAGCAGAACATAAGGTTGCCTATGTATGCAACCTTACGGTTATTGTTGAACCTAAACATACCCAAACAAATACGGGTCCAGTTCGTGTCCAGCCCAAACCCAATCCCCACAATTTTTTCCTCTCCCCTCTATCCCACTGTCTGAACCCTAGCAGAAGCAAACACAAACGAACAAAAAGGCGGTTGTTCTCTGGGATCGAGATCGAATAAAATGAAATCGGGATCAAATGGAAAAATCAATCGATCTCGATCTCTCGAGGTGTTCGATCTCACGAAGAAGCGGAAAAAAATACCCATGAAGATTGTTCTCTGAAGCTTGAAGATCGATCCCTCGAGGCATTCGTTTGTTTTTTTTTTTGTCACGCTTTCGATTTCTTTTCACTGCTCCTTCACACATTGATTCGATTCTTTTTTTCCGTGCCCTAGGAACCGCAACCGGTTTTAGTGGACGGTTTCGGACCATCCACCGCCGGCACCGCTCCGGTAACCCCGAATTTCGGAGAGCCGCCCGAGTTCTTGAACCATGGTTTGAACCTTCTGAACATGAAGAAACTTCCCTTTTTTATTGAAACAAAATATGACTCTTACCTCTATGTACTTGAGCTGAAAGCTAAACTTTTATCGAAGTAAACTGCACGACGACTATCACAACTCCATACTTGAATCCTAAATGGCTAAATCACACATCAACCGCTTCAAGTAGAGTGTTTCCTTAGCTATTTTAACGGTAGCTCTAGCTCTGTCTTTGTAGTAAGCAAAGCATTTATCATCTGCAACCTCACTCTTAAATGAATAGTGTCCCTTTAACACATAAGCTGAAGTTGACTTCTTCCGATCTTCATCTCCAGCATACTTAAAACCACAAAATCCAAATTAGTTGAAATCTCTACCTTTTCTGTCAAAACAAACTCGTGACCCACGGTTTATTCAAGATATCTAAAAAATATACCGCACCGCATCATATGCTTTTACGGACTTGTCATGTATCTAAAACCAATTCAACAACCTGTGTAATATCAGACCTACAACAGATCATACCATACATCAAGCTGTCAACTGCGCTCACTTTATATATATATATATATATACACACACACACACACACACACACACACACATACACACACACACACATATGTATATATGTACACATGCCCACGTCAGCCGCCCTCAGGAAGGTCGATCTAGCCTGGTTGTACTTGGCTGAAAGCTTGGCCAGGTACGTAACGAACAAGAGCAAGTTTTTGGACAGATTTTCACTAAGTTAGCCAACCTATTTTAATGGCTAAAATTTGACTCTAGAAGTTAAATGGATGGTCAGATTTTAAAGCTAGATTCGAACCTAAAAGTTAATCTAATGGCTAGGACTAAGACTATGACACGGCAGTACCAGATTAGATCAAGCTAGATCCAATGGCCCAAGATCTTCAATCGGTAGTATAAATAGGAGGCTAGACTTAATCCCCATTTCATTCCAAACATTCCCTACTTCCTCCATGCTCAGTTTCCCTCTGAATTTTAGGAGTTGAGACAGAAATAAATATTTCCAAGAGGAAGAAAATAAAATTAAAATTTTATAAGAATACCTTAGGACAAGGAGGATCAATAAACGCCAAGGACAACAGCTTAGGACCTTAGGTGAGTGAGAAGTTACCACACTATTTTAAAATCAGAAAGATCAATGAAATTAGCTTAAAAGTACTTCTGTTTTACATTTAATTTACATGTATAAAGAGGTTTATTTATTCTGCACAATTTAGAAGTGAGGATTTTTCGTTTGTGGCCCTATTTTTTTTTCATTCCACTTTTAGCCTTGTTTTGCAAAAAAATTGCAAATATAGCCCCCTTTTGGCCAACTCAGCGTTGGGTTGGCCAAAAAGTACCGACGCAATCTGAGATTGTGCCGGTAAAAAAAAAAAAAATTGTACTGGTACAATTTGAAATTGCGCCAGTACAAACTAAAAAAGAAAAGAATAAGTGTTGACGTTTTGCCACCCTCTTCCCACATACTCTTCTTCCCACATATATTGATTTTACTTTTCTTCTGTAATGCATTATAAAGTATCCAATGATACATTCACAGAACATATAGATTTTTATTAACAGATAAGGTTATATAAATTCAATCAGTTCCCTATAGTTTTATTCCAGTTAATATTGTTCTCCTTTATATCTACTTACAATAAAGTTTCATCCAGTTTAACAAGCGTTTCATTGTTACTTGTCACTAATATATATATATATATATATATATATATATATATATCATGTTATATGCTATATTACTTACAAGGTGATACTTGTCTGTTAACTCCATGCACGTACAACGTAAACTGCATCTAACAATCTCCATAGTGATAAGCATTTTCTCATACCTTCTTTGGAGCATAATGTGTTCTGCCCAATTTTTTGTTTCAGAAAAGTTCGTCGGGAAAGTTCACTAGAGGTGATCTGAAAGTGCAAATGAGATAATCAGAAGTAGATGTTGTCTCAAGACGATGGGTTGGAGTGGGTAACGTAGGTTGAGTAGTTGTATCCGTGTTGATGAACACATGCACATTATTATACAGGGTTTGAAGACTCTTGTTAATAGGCATGAGATAAGTGCGTTTGGATTTCGACATTATTGGGTTTGTGTTATGTTAGGGTTGAATTCAGATCTGGATCAGGTTGTTACGCATGAGACAAGCCGGGACATGGAAGGTGGCAGCGACTCAAAGCATGAACTGGTCGGGCAGAGGATGGAGCGGAGTTAACGACGGAGGGAGAAGGTTGTTGGTCGGCGTGGCCTGGTGACATGAAAGGGGATGATGATCGGTAGTGAGGGCTCGGATGAGGCCAAAGCTGCGCGCACGGGAGGACTTATGGCGGTGTATGCATCAAGGTTAGATTTTTTTAGTTATAAACATATGAGGAGGACCATTTAATTGAAGCAGCAGAGATTATCTCAGATTCTTTGTCAAAGCATAAAAACGAGAAGAAAAATAGAATCGAGATATACGGGAAGAAGAGTATGTGGGGGAGAAGCTGGTAAAACGTCGGCACTTATTCTTTTCTTTTTTTAGTTTGTACTGGCGCAATTACAAATTGCACCAGTACAAAATTGTTTTTTTTACTTTTACTGACGCAATTTCAAATTGCGCCAGTACAAATTTTTTTTTTTTTTTTTTTTTACCGGCGCTACTTTTTGGCCAACTCAACGCTGAGTTGGCCAAAAGGGGGCTATATTTGCAATTTTTTGCAAAACAAGGCTAAAAGTAGGGGGAAAAAACCGGGCTACAAATGAAAATTGCTCTTTAGAATTAGAGATAATTTTAGATCCATAAAGACTTACGTGAAATTAAAGACTACACGTAGATGCGGATTAAATAAAATATGCAGAATTATTAGCAAGATATTGATTAATTCTTATGCAAATTAAATATACATGTAATGAATGTGAACTTGTAAAACAGAACAGTGCCTATTATAGAAAATTATAATAAAAAAGTAAAGAGACAAGTTTTATACTTACAGTTGAATTATAACACTAGTTATAATAAGAAAAGAAGAAAATACCAATATCAATATGACTAGAGTATTTCTTGATGGATAGACAGTTATAGCAACTGTCATAGATAGAGATGCTAAATGGATTCCAATTGGTATAAGGGGCATCAACTACTGTATGTAAGCATGGTAGGGAGTAGTTAGGTCGATCACAGGGTAGACTAAGGAATAATCCCTCAAGTAGGAACTTATAGTGAAACAATCACCCTAAGAAAGCACGAACACAACACTGTTGTAATACCTAGAGTAGTTTTAAGACTATTTCTATTATCACCTAATTTTTCTCTTTTACGCAGTTTACTTACCCACCAGAATATTATAAAAGTCCCTTTCGAATCCAAGTTTTCTTTTTGAACTGATTGTTGGTTTCCTTTCTAAACAAAGGCTCTCATTTCTAATGGAAATAAGGTAATTAAATTTTGAATAGGCATTACAATATGCACAATGACATAGTTCGTTTTCTGAAATAACACCCGGGTGGTGGAGTTCTAGTCCATTCCATGGAACTTCATTCAAGAAGCATATCATTTTAGGAATGGTTAAACGGACTCCACATTTGATTAAAGGGTGTAACAATTTTATTTTATTGTATAATTGTTATGAGAGGACAAAATAAATTAGCATCCCCTTAAACAGATAAATTAAAATTCCGATATTAACCCCCTATAATCCTCATTAGTATAAAGTATAAACCATAATACTTAAATCCTAATTAATGCTTACAATTTAATGCTGCATATAAAAATTAAAAAATGGATATAGTTGATGTAACGGGGACATAGGAAAGTTTCGTGGGTGATCAGAAGACATCGGATCAGGTAATTAATCGTAATTTCATATTGGAATTGGTGAGGTTAATTTAAAATAAATGTATAAACGAAAATTTTGAAAGTAATGTTTTTTTTTTAATTCTGGAAACGCACGTTTGTTTCATTCCATTTGCGTTCAATTTAGAAAGTTAAGGTTTAAGTGACGAACCAGGGGTAGTTAGGTCTCTTTTTCTTAAAAAAAAAAAAAAATACAAACTCCCCTTAACAAAAAAAATAAAAAGCTCGAGTCTCCTTAAAATTATACCCCTTTAACCAAATGTGGAGTCCCTTTAACAATCGCCATTATTTTTACCATATCCACCAAGTAAAAAAGTGTTGACTATCTATTTATTCAGAAATTTATAAAAAAAGTGTTGACTATCTATTTATTCAAAATTTTATAATTAGGGTGCTCTAGTGAAAACAAGTTCACATCTCATCAACCATGATGACCTCACTGAGCGGTATCCATGTTGACATACTGTTTAAATAGTACCTAGGCCATACATCAAGTTAACGGAAAAAATTTAATCCATCAAATAAGCCACACACACACACACACACACACACACATATCTCATTGTTAAAAGCAGGTTTACACTCAGTTTGATGAGAGAGAAGATGGCTCGTTTACCCTTACGTCCCATGCACATTTCACACAATCAGGTTTAAAAGCAGTTTTATAACATTTGCTTTATTCGTTATAACATCCATGAACACACTATACCATGATTACCCCTGGGTAAGATTTGGCCCTCATGCTCATTTTACCCTTAGAAGCAGATACGACCAACAGACTGCTATCCAATCCGCTAGTAATAACAACAGATAATGCTGAGTACAGAAGTTAAGAAAATACCTTACGAATCTTAGTTTCTCCACCTCACTAGCATATGCATGACTAAGTTGACCCTCATCGCCGTCCTGTTTATAAACATAAAGCTAATTAAAATAATGTATAGATACATGTGCAGGCATGTTACGGCACCTTTGCTAATCTAATGCATAATATTTGTATGTCTAATACATGCTTATTGGTCCAAAATTTCAGACGTATAGGAAGAGCAAAAAATTCATTTCTTTCCCTTTCTGAACATGCAAATTTATTGTTGTGCAAAGTAATGAGATGAACGACTAATTCCAGAAACGTTCAATAAAATAACCGTATGAGACACCATACTCAACACAAATTCTCAATCATCCATCACAGGTCGAATTTTTCCAATTTGTTCCTTTCTGGTAAAGGCCAAACTAACCATTACAGCTTATAAAAATATGTAGATAATCCTTGAGATGGTGAATCATTTATTAAACGTTTCAAAGGTAAATTTTGAAAAAGTAAAATGAGTGGCATAAATGCACAAGTAACACCGTATCAAGACATCAATAGTTGTCTTCTTCTTCTTCTTTCTGAACATAAAATTATGGCATATACCGGTCAATCATATGCAACAACTTCAGGTTTATGTGAATGATGCAAAATCACACATGCAAAAGACTGTAGAAAATGTTAATTCAAAACGTACTATTTCCCTTAAGACCAAATTTGAAGAGCTAATAAGACAGAAATGAAGGGGAAATTTTTAGTATCTTAAATTTCCGGTAAATAAGGTAATAATAGAGTTCATTCATAAGCATCAAATACATATATGCAATTAATAATAGAGTTCATTCATAAGCATCAAATGCATGCATGCAACTAATTCTTACTTTATCAGTGAGGTCAACAGCTACTGTCTCTCCATATCTTTGTGAAAGATCATAAAAATGGCGTTCGACGACTTTTGCCTAAAGGCAACATAAAAACTTAGAAACCAATACATTTTTGATGTCTTCTTATCCCTGCATTAAATGGTATTCTTACTGTTTCTTCGTGATTTATAATTTTAAGTCTTGGCTTGTAACTCAGGTCCACAATCTGCTCCCAGAGAAGAGGGATGGAGCCACGTATCTAAAACAAATAACTGAGTCAATGGCTGGCAATGGTAGAAAATCAGTAACTTCCAGCATGTGGTAGCTATCAGAGATATGAAAGGAAAAAAATTAATTTAATCACATTAAGTCATTTCATCATATTGCCTGTACAAAAACCTTGTACAAGAATGCTAAGTGTAGCTTGATACTAGCAAACAATATCAAATAATACTCAAAAGCTATTGCAATAGCTAAGTACGATAGATAAAGCTTGTAATTCCCAAGTAGGTATAATTTCAACAGAAGTATGGAATGAAGAATATAGCACAGCAGTCTGTAAAATAGCTATAGCATCCGAGATGCGAGCTATTCAAGCGAACCTGTTGTAAAACCACTTCCCCGTACATTTACTTCACTCACAACTTTAGAACCATTAGAATTATTTGAATGAAAAATGCTTTGTTTCCCTTAACATAGGAATCAAAACCAATCCAAAAATACTAGGAAGGAATATCATGTTGATATCAAGAGGCACATTATGTGCCACTGGTCAGCAGCCTGTGCTAAGGAACGAGGCTTACCAAATAAAATGTTCAAAATTAAATTAAGCAGTACAAAGACAGAAATAAAACCAGAAGAAAGTGGAATTAAGAGAATGATGGGCGTATATGTCATTACAATTTACAAAGCACACTATTGTACATACTAGCACTATAATAGCTTAATCATTATGCAGTGAAACTGAATTATGTATTACAGTAGATATGGGCTTATGTAAATTTTATAATTCCTACCCAACAATGGAATCTAAAAGATCACCTGTAAAAAGGATGACTGAAAATTTTCAAACTCCAATAACTGCTCCGTTTCAACAAAATTAGCTGTTGCTCCTTCAAGGTTGGCTCCTCTTCTCCACATTCTAGTTCCTGAAAATTAGCGAGAGAAAAAAAATGCTTACGCACAATTAATCAGGAGTGGGGCCAATGACCTGGTCAAGGAAATTACCGTTGATGTCTCAAGGGTTTTTTTTTTTTTTTTTTTTTTTTTTACAAATCAATTATAGTACACTAGATTTATATGTTCCTTGAAATCATTTATTGCAAGAACAAGAAATCATTTGTAGAACCCAATAAACTGCAGCAACTAATAGCAAAATAGGTAAAGTCTAACGACTTCTATATAAATAGCTTACTTCACTACATTAAGCATTGTTGTTGGAAAAAAATCTCACCTAACCGCCGATTACACCTTCGAGAGATCAACGTCAATTTGGCAACTGAATTTTTTATATTAAACTTTATGGTCTGAAAATGTAAACTATGATCAAGGAACAATAACATCAGCTATAACAACTTTAACTTCTAATGAGTTTGGGGAAAAAAAGGTCTGTCAAATAATTTCAGCGATATAATCATAATTCTACTTATGCAAACCAAATGACCTAAGCCAAAATAATATGTACAAGTAACCCTACTGTGAAGGAAAAAAACTTCTGGAAAGATACATGCACGTAACTGAAAGAAAAGCAAAAGGATGTGATTTATATAAAATACAATTTATAACTATTTGAGGATATTTCCTTGTATCAGAGGAAGTACAAAAGCATCCATCTGCAACAATAAGAAAAATAAGGTTAAAATTGGCGATATAGACTATCAGTGAGCTATAAAGCAGTGAAAATCATTTCCAGAAACAATTAACCTTCGCTTCAATAAGTTCTTCCAACAAATGTTGGTTCCAGACAAAGCGTGGGTCAGCCTATAGGACGAATAGATAATTAGAACAAGGTTAGCTCTAAGTAATTTAAAAATTGATGTCCAGTGCAGAGTTTAGATCATTAAACAGGATAACTGAGGAAAATATCATGTACAATTATCAGAAAAAAATGATCTTAATCATTTATCACCTAACGATATCATTCCCTTGTACTTGTGTTGGTTTGCAGCGATATATTAATAACTCAAGTAAGGATAAACAATCAATATTTTATTATTATCTTATGATTTTTAAACAATTACACAAATTAAACTAAAGTCGTACACAATGAGTTAAACGAATGTTTTTCCACTGGTCAATAGTTATAGTTCTCGAGCGCATCTCATGAATGAACACTTTTGGACCCTCACATAACCTTGTGCACCCCGTTCTGCCCAAGGTCAACATGGTTACTTGCCTACTTGGTAAACATGAGGTATAAACGAAGCAACAATTCTCAGCAAAAATTTCATTGTATATGTTATTTGTCAAAAGAACAAATTAAGATAAAGCTTCGGCAAACTTGAAAAATGAGACAAAGTGGAACAAAAATGTAGATGTAAAAGATGAGAATGTAATAAGATTTCTAAAAGGAAATGGTGTATGCACATTTTCACTAGAGAACATAGTGCAGAGTAAACAAGTTCAAACATGATGCTCTCTCTTTTATCCACATGTCGGAATACTGATCAGTAACATTCAAAATTTGGACTCCTCGGGTTAATAAATAACTACCTCAATCCTCACAGTCTATAACTGCAACCAAGTGCATGCTGGTATAAAATTGCCACAAAAACAGAAAAATCAAAATTGGCATTTCATAGACATTCTAAAGTGAACCGATGTACTAAATAACATTTTATTCATCAATTAGGTAATGTCTAAGACAAGACCCAGCTGCCACATAACAAAAATCCTGAAGTTCACAAATCAAATCAGCTAAATAACTACAAAATACATTTTTCAAGGCATGTCCAGTGCATTTCGAATAAAGCTAAAATCAATGTTTTAAATCTCAATTTTGGTCTTTGTCTCGTCTTGAAAATTTTACACACAATGTCTTGTATCGGACGAGATCTCAGCCAGAAGAGTGTATCTCGGGTGTACACGTCGGTTGACATTTCGCATTTAAAAATCAATCTCAGTACTAACTGGGGAAACTTAACTTCCAAAACTGAGATTTTAAATATTGTTACATATCAATGCTAAGCGACTTTATTTTTGTTTGCTTAGATCTACAGTTATCAATTTCATAATTCAAACAGCAGGTTGCATTGGTTGTCATTATGTAGCACAAGGAAGGTAAAATATAAGGAAATAATCATTGCTACATAATTAACCAGAAAATGAATTCAAAGGGAAGCAATTTTCCTGTATAAAATACATTGAATCTCTAGACTATTATGTAATACTGTAGCCAAGTAGTGCTTTGTTATATGGACCATCCACTAGAATCATGTTGGTGACTTCAATGGAAATCTTACTCAAACCAGACATTTGGTCTTGTGTCAATATGCATATGATGTTAATAATATTAGAACTATGATAATTTGAGATTTAAAAATTTAATGAACATGAGTTGAACTATATCACTTAACAACAAATGGAACCAGCACAAAATTTTGATAACCTGTTTCCACAGTGGTTTCTGTTGACTTCTCTCAATCAATTTGCAAGCCCTCTGTAAGCTGCATATAGACATATCAAAAGAAGTAAATCGCTGTCGCACCAAAAATTTGTGATGCATCCTTATTTTTGAACTTATGTCACTTCCATCCCCTTTCAAAAACATGCTTCACAAATAAATCCTACAAGTTATTTTTTGCAAAAATTTGCAGTTTTTAGTGTAACTAACTTTTTAGCAAATTTGACATGCACTAGTGCCCACGTGGTTAAGACATTCCGACATAGTGCGAGAAATCACGGGTTCAAATTCGGCTTTGCGGGATTTAACCCACAAGCCATGTAGTATGTCAATGGGTCGGGTCGGGTCGGGTTCGGGTCAGGTCAAGTCGGGTTCGGGTCAATTTTTAAATGGGTCGGGTCAACCCGTTTAATAAACGGGTCATATTATGCCAACCCGTACCCAACCCGTTTATAAACAGGTCGGGTCGGGTCAATCCGTTTTGACCTGTTTAATTTCGCAGAAATCCTTTTATCACCTACATTTTGCAAAATAAAAGCATACTGAAATAGAATAATACATTGCTTAAAAACACAACACTTAAAAAGGCAACATACATGGTTTTACATTTAAAAATACCTCTCTGCTAGGCATACGAATTTCATAAAAATGGTTTTATACGGCTTGGGCTTGTATGTTTAATATTGAACGGGTTATGACGGGTCGGAAACGGGTTCACGGGTCAACCCGTAACCCACCCGTTTATTAAACGGGTCAGAGCGGGTTGACCCAAAATTGACCTGTTTATAAATGGGTCGGGTCGGGTCGGGTTTTTTTCGTGCGGGTTACGAGTCGTGTTTCAGGTCGTGTACGAAATTGACGGCTCTATGTAGTATGTTGTATGCTACTTAAACTTAAGTATAAGGTACCCAATTTCGTACAAAAAAATAGCAACTTTTGTAATTTTAAAGCAGATATTCGCCAAAAAAAATGATTATTTGCATTAGAAACCATTATTTAAAAAAAACTGTCTCGCCTACTTACCTCGAGGAGAGGCTCCAGGAAATAACTAATAGAACGCCTTAAGAATTTCCTCAAAAGACTATTTACCTCTAAAGCTTATGTCTCACAGCTTGAGGCTTATGAAGTGTTCGTGTTGCATGCCTCAAACTGCTAAGGCATGTGGACTCAAGAATATTTTTACTCTTAGTTGCAAATATTGATACTAACAGAAAGTATAACCCTTCAACTATTTAAATGAAGAACCAAAAATCTAAGAAAGTAGAAGTCGTTGTTCTTTTTTATTTTTCAATTTTAGTATCAACACAATTAAATGAGATAGTTTCTGAAACATCAATCAAGAGCAATGTAATCAATTTTAACATCAGTTATAATTTTTAATAGACTTCGTTAAATCTCCACAAACCTGAATGATTTGTTCTTCGTTTTTGTAGAGGTTAAACAAAATATTTAATGCCACTGTATGTTTTACTATTTATTTTTACTTAAAAGCTTACACCTTGCCTCATGGACCCAAAAACGCATCATGTATTCTTTTGCGTTTTAAAAAAATGCTGAAAACTGCAAATTCCACTGATAATAATTACTGGATGTTTCCTGAAACTTATTATTGTAAGGGTAAAAAGGTACATTTGTAAACTTTAAAAGGGTGTTTGACAAGTCTTTCCAATAGGAAAACACAAAAATAAAGTGAAAATATGGTAGGACATGAAAAGATCTACACACGATGTTAGGTCACACATGTTAGACCATCTAGCTAGTGATTCCCATGTCAAGACGATCCTATGGCATGCACTAAGAAATTGTTGTCTCAAAGTCTAGGACATATATGCGACAGTGGACAAACCCTGGACAAACAAATGAAAAACCTATTATCTACTGTCTGCTACTCACTAAAATAGGTACCACCTACTCTAAAAGGTAGTTTAATAAGTATGTGTGTTGTTTATTATTAAGATACTGCATTTGTCAAATTATGGAGTCAGTAAAGACGGTACCAATTAGGATGGATTACACGATAGGCCTATCAATGGGTGCTCAAAAATCCTGATATCCGTCTGCAAAAGTATTGACACGCGCGCGCGCGCACACACACACACACACACACATATTAATGTACATATCAAAATTAATAAGCTTAAATTAATATATAATTTCCCTCTTAATGTTTGTCATTCCAACCATCCAATATATCATTACATCTACAGAAACAAAATAACAAATCCCATTTTATTTATGTTTATTCCCAACTTTGAAACCCTAGCATCGAGCCGTCTATCGCTATTCTTTTTCCTCCAAAATCGAATCAGTATTTCCGCTTTCAATTTATACTTCTCCGGCTAGCATCCATGCTTGGCGCTACTCTCAATTATATCCGACAACTACGATCTTGCAAGCTCTACAATTTGATCATCGATTGCTATTGCTGCCTGTATCTGCGTTCCTTCTGTCTGCAATCAACCTCCACCATTTGATTGTTGGGAAGCTCTTTCTACCTCGCTACCCTTTTCATTAAACAATAGCAGGCATAATTTCCCATTTTACACATGAACTGTTTCATCTATCTTGATTGTTGTTATTTAAAGTGAGCTGTTGGAATTGAAAATAAATTTAGAAGGAGCTGTAGAAAATTGAAAATGGTGTTAAAGCGAGCAACCTTGACTGTTGATTAAAATAATATCGAGAATAAACTTGCATAAACTTTTGTACATGAGTCATTGCCGTTTCATATGGCCTACATGTATTGTTTATATGTTATATGTAGTTTTCATATTTTAGAGACACTTCTAAAATATTTATTGTATCTTTTATGAAGTTTGTGTGATTTATGTATTATTATTGATTTCATGTATTAAGCCATTTGGAAATATTTTATGAATCAATCGTGTTATTTTTTTCAGTTTTTCGCCATTTTTGCAAATAAAAATGGGGAAAAAATAGTTCTAGTGTTTAATTTTCGGATATTTTCGAAAATCCAAAAATATTCGAATATCCAAAAATATTCGAATTCGCCGTACATTTCTAGATTTCCGACAAAGTCGGATACGGGTATCCACTGATACAAATATGCCAGGGGTGTCAACGGGTCAGGTTCGGGTTGATTTTAAACAAGTCGGGTCAACCCGTTTATTAAACAGGTCGGAAATAACTCAACCCAACCTGTTTATAAACAGGTTGACCCGACCCGACCCGTGTAACCATTTAATTGGGTTGGGTCGGGTCATTAACGGGTCATGGCGGGTCGGGTCATAAATGGGTCATGGCGGGTCGGGTCAAAGGGTTCACTAGTCATAAACGGGTCACAAACGGGTCATAAACGGGTCAAATTCGGGTTCATGGGTCAAATGGGTTGTAAATGGGTGGGGTCAAGCCATATAATTATAAACGGGGTATAAACGGGTCAAATTCAGGTTAGCGGGTCAACCCGAAACCCACTTGTTTACAAACGAGTCAAATTCGGGTTGACCCGAAAATGACCCGCTAACTAAACTAAATGAGTCGGGTTAACCTGCTAATTTCCGTGCAGGTCTCGGGTTGTGTTGGAAATTGACAGTGCTAAATATGGATATGCTTCAGTAAATATCTATGAATATCGAATACAGATACAAATTTTCATTTTTGGATACGGATACAGCATTATCCGTATCCATCGACGTCTGTTTACAGGCCTACTACACCTCAGACACATGTGCATGCACTGCACAACAGCATAATGAGAGAGAGAGAGAGCGCGACATACACACACCTCAAAAGAAAAAGCATGCTTAGATGTGGTCCGTTATAAAAAGCTAGGCTGACTGGTACTGTGGCTTTGGCCATGTAGGTAGAACAGCTAATTAAATCTAAATTGATTTTACCTACCGTGAAAGGGATTTAGTATGAAATTACATGGCTTATCGTCAAGACACAAGAGTTTGCACTCGAGGAAACATGGAGTCAGTGATTACTCAATCGATCGATTTAAGGACTAAAGTCATGGTGCTAGTTAAACCTTTAAGATGGCACACAACTTCTTGAACATGCATATGAAACATTTAATGTGGATGTAAAGGATGCCAAGTGATTAGCAATTTTTGCATATTAAAGCTACATTAGTTGAAGTTCCCCCTAGAAATCTGGGCTTTTATGGTTAACCAACTATCTAATGATAAATATGACATTGTCTGCAAGAATATACGTGTGCCTTTCAAAAGTTACAGGATCTGACTCATCTTGGTCTGAATGATAATGCTAACTAATAACTAATGATACAAATTTGATTGGGAACTCACTTCAAAGTAAGATCTTTTTCATATGAATAATACAATCCAGCCGTTGTTTCCACATTCCGCAAAAGAGACATGAAATGAGCCTCATCCCTTTTCTGTACAGAGCCATTATATAATCGCTTATTTAAACACCATCAAGAATTGAAAATTTGGAAGTGAAATAGCACAAT
Source organism: Allium sativum (assembly GCA_030737875.1). Classification (NCBI taxonomy): domain Eukaryota; kingdom Viridiplantae; phylum Streptophyta; class Magnoliopsida; order Asparagales; family Amaryllidaceae; genus Allium; species Allium sativum. The sequence goes on from CM060926.1 coordinate 353,230,655, forward strand.
CAACTGCCTTCTCTCTTGTTATAAACTTTGAGCATAAATTTACGAAACCATACTTCTTGTGGTGTTGAATGTTTCAGAGCCTCGTTACAGGGTAAAAATTTCATAGATTGTACACGGTAAATGGAGAAGCCTAAATAGGTGCCAATTTCTTTTTGAGAAGTGATAACTAGTACATAAGTTCCTGAGACAAAAAGATGAGTTCAAAACAAAAGATGATATAAGTTATTGTTAGACGGCTTTTCTGCTGCACTGATAACAGTTATAGAAATTACCAGCAAGCAATCTAATGATTCCAGCCACTCCATATATTGTCGAAACCATTGTAGGAATTCCAAGATTATCACCTTCTGCATGAACACACTGATTGTTATCAAATATTATCAGTGCATATATTTTTAATGAAATGCTTTTATCAAAATAAATGTTAAAAACATTGTTTAACAATATGATGTTTGATGTTTGAGTGGTATTGCAATTCAACAAGCTGGTCATTATAATGACGGTCTAGCAGCAACATGATCTATGCACCGGTTACTGCAGTGGATGACAAGATTGTCACCTGGACCATAGCTAAAGCCATGCAATCATGCATGTGCCATCTTTAACCAATAAACTAGGTCAATGCATATCTTGTTTATCAAATTTTGCTGCTTTGAGTCAACCAGTTTAAGTACAATTATAATCAAACATAACCTTAATAACCAACCATTCATATTATGTGGTCCCCATTTCCCACAAATCCATATAAGTCATTTTTTTAGCTTAGGATGTTCAACTTTATTCACACAATATTTTAAGTACCCTTACCAAAATATTTCCCTTCGTTGTCCTTTTAAAGAAGCATGCATATGATGTTCTTAATGGTTTTTTTTTCTCCTTTTTTTTTTTTTTTTTTTTTTTTTTTTTTTTTTTTTTTTTTTTTTTTTTTTGAGTGAGACGGTCATGCAGTGCGTAACTACACCGCCATTTTGATGAATTATATTTCAATGCATAATATGACGTTACTAATATTTAAACCAATGAAAATAATACTGTTCTTTCTTAAGAAAACCAAACATGTAAAATCCGACAAAGGGTATTTGTATTTCTATTTTATGGTCACTTCACATTTATCCTGAAATTATTTTTGGTAAGGAACATAATTGTTTTGAACAAAGTCCTAAACCATCCATACTATTTGAAATCATTTTCTATCACAAACTTGACCATCCGTCTCAAATGAAATTTTAATCATCTTTCATTTATTATGTTAAACAAAATCTGAAATGAAATGAAAATGCAAGACAGAGATAAAGATTTCAGATTTTTGTACGGAAATTCGAATTTATATACTACAAGCGTCATTCTCATAATGAGATGGTGCAACAGAGATAAGGCTAGTGAAGCGCTGTAGAAGCGCCGAAGCCTATGTGTATTAATGTTGAACCACTCTCCCTTTCCCGGGTCGATGCCCCCGGGGTACCTAAATAAGAAGGATGGCGGCACCAAGGTTTATACTGGCTTATTAAGTAGAAGACTGAAGGGAACCAAACTCTTCTATTTCCTAGTGTTCTTTATCTCACACACATCATCGGAAAGTATACATACACGCAACATACATTCAATACACAAATTTTACTAAGGCCTTTTTTTCTTCAGATTTGTTGTTGGACTGCCAAAAACTTGATTACCGCATACCATGAAGACGAGCAAAGAAAAATTTTATTTAGTGCCTAACAGATTGTTGGCAAAATACTTTAAACGAAGTATAAATTACTTGACACTATACATTCACTTGACCTTGTGCCATCAAAAGTTCCACATCAGCTCCATTAGGCTCCACCTAAGTTCTATTTTTTTAGCTTTGGCACTATGGAGTGAATAGAACACCATTTTGACTTGCCTTTTACAATTTCTACTATTTGGGTCTGGAATTTTTAAAATCTTACTACATGCTCTGACCTGACAGAAAGAATCCATGATTTAGAATAAATAACAGCGGAACTGACTTTTGGTCCAAAGAGTGATGATATACTGACTGAAAAAGGGAATGTAGAAATATGGGTAAGAAAATCAAAGGAGGAAATCAAGGGGACAATTTTGTTTGATTGTTCAGACTATTCTCGCTCTGTCTCCTGCATTATCTTGTTTCGGGTGAATCAGAATTGCTGAAGGATTCATATGACAGGCAACGAATCGTACTAGAATATTTTTTATTTATCAAATAAAAAACTATCATAGTCCAAAGCACTAAATAAAAGAGGTACACAGTACCTAATAAAAATAAGAATGATATACATATTCGGAATATGTAAGATATACATATTCCAAATTCATAAGATACAGATATTCCGAATTCACAAGACATGTTAATATACCATATCTTTGCTGCACAAGCACACCTAATGGTTATCCAGCCGGTTTATGTGCAGTGATACATCCATGTGTTAAAACCCTGGGCTAGGTAAGGTGCAAAGTTAACCTTTTTAAGTAATTTATGATGTAATTATATAAATACATACAATGTGGGTTATAATCTTGCCCTCATCCCGTTCATGCAAGAATAGCTACATAAAATTAACAGCTAATTTGGTAACTATCTGCCTTATCTTGAAACCAATATACATAAAAATGATCGAAATGCAGGTTACGTTACGTGCTAGAGTCCAGAGTAGGCTTCTTTAAATCTTATTTACCGTTGGAAGAAGTTTCCACGTATATAATACAAATTTTAAACGTAATAATACAGAAGCTTGTTTTATTCATATCGTTTAACAAACTTTAAATCGCAGGTCTGTCAATAGTTCCGAACATCATATGCTTCTGTAATCTTTATACGAACAAACCAAATACCGATCGATTGACTGTATATGAGACCAAAAAAAAAAAAAACGACAAAAGTAAGAGATTGACCGGTCAACGCATTAATGACGCCATCTGACCGACTAATTGAGAATGCGAGATCGGTAAACGCAGGATCAAGAGATCTGATGACGTATTTGTCGCTGAACTCTCGAAGTTCGAGCTTTCGGCAGCAGTGGCTACGTTTATCTACAGACTCTTCAACCTTTTCGCCCTGGCAACTTGGGTCTTTTACCTCTTCCATTGATTTTCACTTTGATTTTCACCGAAGTGGTTCAGATTGTAGGTTATCGGAATGGACAAGTTCGATTGCTTTTCGCATTTAAGTTCGTGGGCAGCTCTATTCTCACCTAATCGATTTTCTTAACCGCCTTATTATTTCACGGGTGTTGCTGGTCATACTTGCCACTGCCTTTCTAAATTTAATACAAATGATTATTTTTTATATTCTTCTGACTACTATATATATTATTTTTTCATTCAATTATTTACCACATACTCTACTGAAAAACATGTACTTCTCTACTAGTTCAAATCTTAAAATCTAACAAAAGCAGATATTCATTTGTGTCTAATTGAGATGGAAGATTAAGATAAAAAGGATGTTAGATTTGCTTGATTTTTATTGTTTTCTATTATTTTATAGAACATTTTGTTAGGTTTCTTTTTATGGTTAGGGTTTTCCATTGCGTTGTATGATATTTTTTCCTCTCCATTGGAAATTTCAAGCTTGAAGGACATTAAATTCGACGATATTGTAATAGAGGATGACAATTTAAGTTTTGACTTGTAGATTTTTTCTCTGTATAACTTACGTATCTTGTTTTACAAATTTCTACGTTAGTCCTTTTGTCGTTTAATAGATGGAGTATTTGAATGATGATAAATTGGACAATGCCCTTATTGTTTCGAACGATAAACATGCCGATTGTGATAATATGATGCAACATGTTACATCAAATGACCTAAAAGATATAAACGTTGATTTGATGAATCATTTCACAACCGACGAAGTAAGTACACGTTTATTAAAAAATAAAAATGGATTATGTTAAATTTTTATTAAACTATTTAACTTTGGATATTTGATTCGCAGAGCACATTGATCCAGTGGTGTAAAACAACGGGAAAAAACTGAATACCGTTATTGTAATTCTAAAGTCAGATAAATTAGGAATTGGAAAAAAAACCAAGATTAGAACTGGGGTGTGAAAGGGTTGGACTTTATCGTAGTCATCAACCAAAGTCAAAGCAGATGGAAAACAATATAAAATAACAGGCGTAGCGCCAAAAAAAATGCAACTACCCTTTCAGATTGAAGAGTGTGTATGTAGATGAAGATAAATGGAAAGTAAGCGAGTAAAGACGCGTTCGTTTATAAGAGGGAGATGGTGGCCTCTTCATTTTTACGTTATTAATTTAGACGGTGACCAGCAGAGGAAAATGGAAATATTTGAGGGGCTTTTAGTTTTGGTGGCTGGTAGTGTAAACTGGGGTGTGAATAGTAGCACCCTATTTCACAGGCACGTCTATTAACACCTTGGTGTTCGCTCTTCACCCCAGCTAATTAGAAAATAAAATATGCACCTCTTAGTTTTCTCTTTCCACCCCATTTAATCCAAAATGCCCTTATTGTATTTTCACTCCTAATACTTTTTTCTAGTTTCCAACTTGTAAATTTTTTCTACTACTCCACTTTAAAATTTTGATTGAATTAATTAAAATTTGTAGACGGTATCGTTGGTTGAAATAAACCGACGTGCATCCCTAATGTTGGTTAGGGGGATCAACGCTCCATTTGAACATCGATTTATTTGAACAACACCATTTATAGTGATGATTTATCTACTTACTGTTTAGGTCTTTGTAATCCTAGTATGTTGTTAACGTCTCAGTCTCAAAACACATAATGATATGCATCGCTAATTGTACCTTTTTAAATTTTCAATCATTGTTTTAATTTTTTTATCATTATTTATAACTTCTATCTTTAATTTTTCTTTTTTTAATGATCATGTACAATGCTGATTATAAAATTTTAAATTACAATTTAGCCTCGAACATCCATATATGTATATGACTGATATTTTTTAATCATTGTACAACATGTCGCCATTAGGCAAGTTATATAATCAGTTGTTAAAGAGTAAAATCTGGAAATAAAATTCTGAAATTTTAGTCGGAGGGTGAAGAGTAAATCATGGGGTGTGAATAGTCATACTCTTATTTCACAGTAAGGCGTTTTTGACAATCAGTTTAGCCGAAACACTAAGGGCATGTTTGGCAACTCAAAGCAGAAGTACTTCTGCTAATATGGTAAGTACTTCTACTTTTAAAAAGTTAAAAAGTCTTTTTGGTACAATAACGACTTATAAGTTAAAAAGTCAATATGGATAGAATTATACACTCATAATAGATTTTTGGCTTTTGTATTAGAATCTTAAAATAGATTGTAACATAATTCAAAGTTTTAGAAGTACATTGCAATAGTTAGCTAAAATCATATAACTAGCATTTCAGAATATAAATTACAAAATATATGAAAACTGATCCAAATATAACATAAGTACTTGCATGTTGTTCGCAAATAAACAAAGCAGTTAAGTCTATTTTAAGTTACAAAATCAAAGAACAAACCACACAATAGATATAAGTTGATCTCTTACACAAATTCCAAGAATTACAATATAAATATTGCAAATCCTTAAAAGCATATTGAACCAAAATTGGCAAATAATAAAATGCCGCCATGCCTCGTCGGATTTGTTCCCTTTTATTGTTGAAATCTTGTCTTTCTCGAGTTGAATTCGCTTCAACCGAATCTTGATTAGATTCAAGATTTATTTTCTTCAAAAAAGATCAAATCATCTTTTTGAAATTCTTCAAATATCTCATCATCCAAAGTGTTCTTCTTAATGTAGTTGTGAATTGCACATGCAGCTATCAGAAAATTACGTGGTTGCGAAGACTATGCGATGGCACATCATTTTCAAAATAGGAAAAACGTGCTTTGCTTCTCATCACAACACCCGATATGTGAAATGAATGTTGACTCAAAAGGAAGAACTACCGAAGCAAGCGTTTTTTTATTCTCCCTGATACAATTTAAAAAACCGCTATGAAAACATAACATTAGAATAAAAGAGACAAAAACTAAACTAAGAAATGTAAAATGAGAAGAGTCGACAGCAACAACAATGAACATAATATAATAGTTTGTTGTAGGGCTGTCAATTTTCAACACGACCCGAATCCCGACCCGAAACCCGCACGGGAAATTAGCGGGTTGACCCGACCCGTTTAATAATGGGTTATTTTAGGGTCAACCCGACTTTGACCCGTTTATAAACCGGTCGGTTTAGGGTTGACCCGCGAAACCCGAATTTGACCCGACTAATCCGTTTATGGGCTCTATATTAATGTAAAAATTCTCATCTTAGCTTGAACATGAAGGATGTTGTTATCATTCAATTATTCATACACACTTACACTTAACAATTTTTCACTTTTCATGTTTATTCCCACTTTAACAACTTTTTACATTTTTATTTCCATCTTAGCTTGCAACAAGTGAATGAAGACAATGCCCTTCTTTCACGTTTTCATGTTTATTCACATCTTTTTATACAAATATTTTTCTTAACGGGTCACACGAATCAAGCCCGAAACCCCGCACGATTATAAACGGGTCAACGCGAAATAGACTAGTTTAATTAACGGGTTGAGCTGACCCAACCCGAACTCAACCCGAACACGACTTGAACCGACCCGAACCTGACCAAACCCGACCCATTGACAGCCCTAGTTTGTAGAGGAAAACAACTTAAATGTTGGTTTGTTCTTTCTTTTTCGTATGAAATTAAAACAAGACAATGCAATGCAAATAGAACTTAAAAAATGCAATAAACATGACAGTGCATGCAAGTGCAGTTTTGCCCAAGATGAACCCAAAAAATAAGGTAACAAATCATAAAACACAAAAAAATTAATGTAAAGAACAGAAATCTATATGAAAATAAAATGCAAATAACACAAACCAAAAATAAAGAACATAAAGAAACAACAGAATCAAATGCAACCTGAAATGCACATAGTGTTTGCATCTTGTCTTTTGAATTAATAAAGTAGCAGTAAGAATATTCTAAACTGTACGCTGATATTTGAAGTAAGCTAGGTACTACATAAACATAACATTTCAATAAATTATATTAAATAATTTTATAAATTTGGTCTCTATTTTTAGCATAGTAGTAACAAAATCAGTACCTTCTCATTGAAATCTTCCTTATCCCCCTCATCATCTTGTATTCTCTTGGCATACTCTTTTTTACCTATAAACAAGAGTTGTTCAGCAAAACTTAAAATATCTTAATTATTACTTGACTGAACTTGTTTATCTATTCAAAAAAATAAAGAGAAATACTGATAAGAAATGCCATTGACTTGATAACTTCTTCATCTGCTTTATTTATTTAATCCATTGTCTTCTGCTCCTGGAAAAGTAGATAGTTTCAACAAAAGGTCATAACAGAAAAATTTGCACTAAGTTATATTGTCTAGCATGTGCTTGTAGATCTAAAACTATCTATCTGGAAATTTATGCCCTTTTTGAATCTTGTTCGATAGCAGTTTAGATTTACATATACTTGACTTCTTATACACCATATTGGTGTACATAGCAAGAAACAAACCTTTTCCTAATTTATATGGTGCAACGTGTTGGCGCATCATCTGTTCTCATCTATACTAGCACATCATTCAATGAATCCAGCATGACAAATACATGATTAACCTAGCAAATTATGAGTTTATTTTTCTTTGAAAACTTAATTCATTCATTATAATTTTAGATTTTATACTAACATACGTATGTATTTAATGCATCCATTATTTAATATAAAATTGTTTATCGTTGATGGTCTTCTTCTATATTTTGGAAACAAATCGTGCAGAAGAGAGAATGAACCTATGAAGGCTTGAAATTTATTGTTGAATCCACTTTTATTTGCTACCAATTCAATTTTAATATGATTGTTATGGGCTACCAACTCGATGCTTGATCAACGGTTAACCGGTTTTTCAGAAAATTTTAGAACTTGGAATTTTTTTGATAATATTTTAAATTAATTATTTTTATAATAGTTGCGCTTGGGACATTCTTCTTTACTTAGTAATTTCGAGGATGAAATTCTATTAAAGGGAGAAGAATGTAACGACCCGGATTTTTCGACTATTTAAATTCGAATATTTAAATTTATTTTAAATATTTTATTTGGATTATTTACGGAATTTTAACATTAAATTCGTTTATAAAACGATGATTTAACGTTTATATTTATAATTATATTAAAACTAACTAGAAACGCAACGACAGTTCGAAAAATTTAGTTTTGAACTTCAATTGATTATACAGAATCCATTTTAAGTCGGATTTCTATGAAACAAGAAACGTTTGAATCCAATTGGTGGTAAATTTCTAATGGAAGAGAAAAATCGGAATTTTATCGTATATAGTGTAAGTTATGTCTAAATCAAAATTTGAAATAGTCGTTATGGAAATCGTTTATAAATTATAACGGTTATTAAATTTATATAAAGGGAATTTATATATATTTGGGCATCGTTTTACAAGAAAATGTTAATAATGAGTTGTAAATCCATATTGTTCGAATGTGAAGTGATATATTATTTTATTTGGATATATTCGATAATAATAATGAATTATTATTATTATTTAATTTAATTGTTTTGGATTTAATTTGAATTTTATCGATATTATATAATATATGTTTTCCAAATAACCTCTGGTTTCAACGAAATAAATTTTATTGAAACACGTATCATTAGTTATTGCTTATTTTCCAGTTTGGAGCCAAATAGATTTATTTTTTTAGTAGACGAAATTTAACCGTGAACCGACGAATAATTTGAAATTTAAAATAACATCATTGTGCAAACGGAGTCCGTTTTCAACGAAATTTATTTCATTGGGACCGTAACGTGAAGACGTAGCAGTATGTTTAATTTCGTCACGACATAAGATTATATTTAACGGCGTGTACATTTAACACTAGGTGTTAAATAACGGTGGAAACTTAACTAACCGTATAAAAATAAGAGCTTCCACCCAAATAAAATAAAAGTACAAGGCCACCATATCATCAACAAAAATCGTATTGTTCTCAGACCTTAAGAAAAGTATAAATTGACGCACAGGCAATCCTTGATGTTTTGGCACTCTACTTTGTATCCACCTCGTTCCTTTCTTCCTAAGTCTAAACCTACCTAACCACCTACTGTCTGTATTTTGTCCGCATACCTAAACAAAACACTGTACATGCTATATTAGTACACCGCCTACCTATAAATTTACAGATACCGATGTAACTGTACATTTCTTAACAGACCGTGCTAAGCAAGTAATTCTTGAAATTTCCCCATACAACCCAGCTACTCTACAATTCTGCAAACCTACACCCTAAATTACTTGGCTTCCACGTATCCCACTCCTATAAAGGACGATGTACACTCGTTGTTCTTTGCTTCATTTGATGAAAACCGAAAACTTGCTTCGCCAAATAAATTCCAAACCACGTATAAAAATCAAACTCGCGCAAGCACCATTCATGCGAGCACTATTAGGTTGCGTGTAGCATTGGAAAACAGCGGAGGGATGTACTGCGGGTCAGAGATGGATCGGACTAGGGAAAGGAGGCCGTGGGAGGGCAGCGTGGGTCTGGGGCTTTCGAACTGTGCATGTATGGGGAAAAGAGAAAACATGTATAGATAAGAAAGGGTAGCGTGGGACAAAAGAAGCAAAAGAGAAACATGTATGGATATGTAATAACCCGGAAATCCGAGCCAATTAAAAATTTTTATTTTGGCAATTTTAATGAATTTTAAATATTTAAAATGAATTATTTTAAATAATAACGACGAGAAATTTATTTTGAATAGAATTAGAATGAATATATTTATTTGAATCATCGTTAGAATATATGTATTTATTTTAATTTATAAAAGGAATTGAAAATGGCGCGGTAGTTCGAAAATTCGATTTCAAAGTTCAAATGAATGCACAGGATTCAAAATAAACCGGATTTTAGCGAAACCAAAAATATTTGAATCTATTTGAGAATATCTTTTCAATAAATCCGAAAAATTGGAATTTCGTAGCGGGAATAAAAACTTATGCCCAGTTGAAAATTCAGAATAGTCGCTATGGAAATTATAGCCCCTAAAAATGGAAATTTTGCAAACGACCTCTGTTTTCGACGAAACCACTTTTGTTGGATCCGGAATGTCGAATTATTGCTAGATTCCAATTTTCATAATTTTTTGATTAAATATGTGAGCGTGGCTGTAACAACCCGTAAAATCTGGGCCAGTTTAAAATTTTTATTTTGGCAATTTTAGCGAATTTTGATTATTTAATATGAATTATTTTAAATAATATCGACGGAAATTTATTTTGAATATAATTCGAACGTATATATTATACGCGTCGTCGTTAGAATATAAATATTTATATATAATTATAAATAGAATTGAAAATGGCGCGGTAGTTCGATAATTCGATTTCAAACTTCAATTGAATGTACCGGGTGCAAAACAATCCGGATTTTAGTGAAACCAAAAATAATGGAATCTAATAGTGAATATCTTTCCAACGAATCCGAGAAATCAAGATTTCATATCGGGAATCAAAAGATATGTCCAGTTGAAAATTCTGAATAGTCGCTATGGAATTCAGACCCTTAAAAATGGACATTTTGCAAATGACCTCGGATTTCGACGAAACCACTTTTGTTGGGTCCGCAGTGTAAAGTTATTGCTAGATTTCAAATTTCATAATTTTTCGAATCAATATGTGAGCGTGGTAAAGGAAAACGTGTTTTGACCATTTCAGTTGATTTTAATCGACTGGAAATTGGTCATTTTTCAAACGGTCTCAGAATTCGACGAAACTAGTTTTGTTAGGACCGTATCGTCGATACGAAGCTAGAAAATATTTTTCTGGAATTTTTCTAGTTAGTATGTGACCCCGGTAATTTGAAATGTACGTTTAAAATTCAATATAGTGATTTAAATGGAAAATTCAAAAGGAAACTGATTGTAACGATCAAACCAGCTTGCGATACATATCCCATTGTGTTCGGAATGGGGGTAAAACGCTATGGACGACGGGCGGTGGGCCTCGTTTCGAGGTCATATATAAAAGTCAACCCTAGTGCAAATTTAAGTGATAAAAAAATAAAATAAAATAATAAAAAAATAAACTTCTCCCCTTTTCTTCTGCCTTGGCCCCCCCCCCGATCATTTATCAGTGAAATAAAAAAAAAAAAAAAAGGAAAACCTAGGAACTAAAATCAAGCCGCCGCCCGATCCTGGAAGCCACCGCCGAACCCTTCGCCGAAGCCCCTGACGCTCGAGCCGCCGACCAACCTCCTCCCACCGAACGACACCTCGGAGCCCCCACCACCCTCGCAGATCGAAGCAGCCCTCGTCGAACCCTGTCGCCCGACACCTCCGAACGCCGCCAGAACCCATCGACTTCCCTCCTCCCCTTCGCATACCACGGTAAGCATTTACTTTATATTTATTTTCATTTTTGTTTTATGATTTCTGATTTATAAAACGATTTAAAATTAATTACTGTATATTTCTTTTAGTTTTAAAAACAGTATTTTTAAAAACAGAAATTTTTAAAGTAAATAAAAACAGAAATTTTTAAAGTAAATAAAAACAGAAATTTTTAAAGTAAATAAAAACAGAAATTTTTAAAGAAGTTAAAACAGAAATTTATAAAATAAAAAAAAGATTTTAAAAAAACTGCATGTTTTTAAAAGTTTTAAAAACTGTTTTTAAAAAGAAGTTGAAACAGAAATTTTGAAAAAAGTAAAACTGCATTTTTTTAAAAGAAGTAAAAAACTGCATTTTTTAAAAAAAAAAGATAAAAACTGCATCTTTGAAGATAGAAAAACTGCATTTTTGAAGATAGAAAAAAACTGCATTTTTAAAAAGAATAGAAAAAAAAACTGCATTTTTCTAAAAGGAAAAAAAACTGCATTTTTGAAAGAATAATAAAAATATAATCTTTATATTTAATAGCGAAGTCAAAGTGCAATCTTTATATATTGAATAACATAGTGAAATTCGATTTTTACCTATGTAGAGGATACAGTCAACGAAAGCAACAAGAAGGACAAAAGGCGAAGATTTCTATTAAGGAAGAATCGTGTGAGTGGATAGCTATTGGTGAGGATTTCTCACTCTTCAATTTCTTTTTAAAATTTTATATATATGTGTTGAAAGTGGAAGTGAATTGCTATATATAAATATCTATATATATATATATATATACGCCCCTCGTCCACAAACCATGGACGATATTTATTGGTTGAAATTGTTGTGAAAATTGATTGATAGCGAAGTGAAATAACATATATATGAAGAGTGAAATTTATATATATATATAGCGAAGTGAATATCGAATATATTGAAAGTGAAAATATCGAATATATCGAAAGTGAAAATATTGAATATATTGAAAGTGAAAATATTGAATATATTGAAAGTGAAAATATTGAATATATTGAAAGTGAAAATATCGAATATATTGAAAGTGAAAATATTGAATATATCGAAAGTGAAAATATTGAATATATTGAAAGTGAAAATATTGAATATATTGAAAGTGAAAATATTGAATATATTGAAAGTGAAAATATCGAATATATTGAAAGTGAAAATATTGAATATATTGAAAGTGAAAGTATCGAATATATTGAAAATGAATATATCGTATATATTGAAAAATGAATATATCGTATGTATTGAAAATGAAAATATCGTATATAGTGAAAGGTGAATATATATATATATATATATATATATATATATATATATGAATTGAAAACGATGTATATGAAATATATATATGAATTGAAAACGATGTATATGAAATATATATATGAATTGAAAACGATGTATATGAAATATATATATGAATTGAAAACGATGTATATGAAATATTCGAATTGAAAACGATGTATATGAAATATTCGAATTGAACTGAATAGAAAACGAATTCGAATTGAATTGAATAGAAAACGAATTCGAATTGAATTGAATAGAAAACGAATTCGAATTGAATTGAATAGAAAACGAATTCGAATTGAATTGAATAGAAAACGAATTCGAATTGAATTGAATAGAAAACGAATTCGAATTGAATTGAATAGAAAACGAATTCGAATTGAATTGAATAGAAAATGAATTCGAAATGAATTGAATTGAAAACGAATTCGAATTGAATTGAAATTTGAATTGAATAGAAATGAATTTTAAAACGAATCTATAAAGAAGAATTCAATTGTGATTTGAATTGAAAAGGAAGTTGAAAATGTTTTTGAAACGAATTCAAAACTATTTATATAATTCGTTTTAAATAGAAATCGACGAACTATATATTATATATATTATATATATAATATAATGGCCTGAATAGAACGCGCCGCGCCGCGGCAGTTCGTGAATTTCGACCATTTATTTCAAACGGACATTGCGGGAGATCCGACCGTCGGATTCTCCTAAAACCGGAACCGTTGGGTTCGTATCGAAAAGAGCTTTCTAATGAATGTTAGAAATTTGAAATCTAACGGTTGGATTTGGAATTATGTCCAAATCAAATTCGAAAAAGGTCGCTGTAAGTGCAGTTCGATGGCCATTGTTGGAAATCGACTGTACGGGCCTTGATAAAATTATTAAAAATAGTAATAATTTGTGTAAAATCATAAGAAATGATTTAGAAAGAATTGGGATGAAAAACTCCATATTTGAAAAGATAAAAATAGATTTTTATCGAAATGAACTAGTTTTGAACTAGAATTATAATTCTATTTATTTTTAAATAAATAAATTGAATTCGAAAAGGGTTTTAAAAATAACCAAAATTTCCAATGATTGCATTGGAGTGGATTTGAATCGAAATTGTCTTCGGAATATTTCGATGTTGGAATTCGTGATTATACAGGTGTTGTTATGGAAATTTGAAAGATATATATTGATATCGTTATTTCCAATACGACATTTGTTAGTCGTAGAATTCGATATTGAATATAAGCCGATATATTTTCTATTCAGAGCCTTGTATTGAATATCGAATGTGATTTGGGTTTGTCGTGAATGGTGTCTTCATTAACACTGTTCTTGAACCCAGTTGAGAAATGATTAAATCTTTTTATTTAGATTTAATGAAGTGTACCAATTAAATAACATTTAATTGGAATTGAATTGATATTGATTTTTGGGTTTATCGTGAACAGTGTTTTAAATAACACTTGTTCTTTAACCCGATAATTAATGAACGTGATTTGGGTTTGTCGTGAATGGTGTCTTCACTAACACTCTTCTTGAACCCAAGTGAGAAAAGATTAAATCTTTTTATTCAGATTTAATGAAGTGTACCAATTAAATAACATTTAATTGGAATTGAATTGATATTGATTTTTGGGTTTATCGTGAACAGTGTTTTAAATAACACTCGTTCTTTAACCCGACGATTAATGGAATGTGACTTTGGGTTTATCGTGAACCGTGTTTTTAGATGACACTGATTCTTTAACCCAGTCACAGATTAAAACTAAGTGGAGTTTTAATGAATCTTTAATTAGATTGAAAAGATCGAGAATGGAGTATCACCAGTTTTGCTCCAGGCGATAGTTAAATCTTTAATTAGATTTGAACGTGAAATTTAGAAACTAACTGTCGGTTAGCCAAGCAGAATGGTTTTCTGGATATTGATCTGATGTTGGTTTCGGCCTTCGGGGTTAATATTTGGGGAATTATTCTCTTGATTAATTTACGGTTAGTGACTAATGAATTGGAATGAGGCGTATGTTAAATTTGATTGATTGATGGTTTGGATTGTGCTCGACCAGTTTATGAGCAGAATATGCTTTTACATTTAGCATTGGGTTGGGTTGAAAATATCTGTGTGCTAACGCCTTGTGAAACACTTCACGATTTGACGATAAGGTGTTTAGCGATGTTGTGTTCATTTCAAATTTAACGAATGATTGTGGAATGATATTTTTCTTAAGTGAAAAGAAATGTATTCCCGATTTTGGACAGGGAATGTTTTATAAAAATGTTTTATAAAACAGAAAGGATTTCGAGGCCCAAAACCCGATGATTTCTAAAGTGATTTAGAAATGTATTATATGTTACATTGTGATTATTATGTTGTGAAATGATTTTCCCTACTTCGGGATATGAAATGATTTAGTATGTGACTAAAGATTCGGGTAACCCTGAGACTAAAAGTATGGGTGAGAGGGCGGTGTATGCTCTCCTGAGTGGGAGGTGCATCGTCGGTGTAGCCTACTCCTATGTGGGGTAGGTGCACATATATATATCGAGTTGCGAGGTGCGTACCCTTTGCCTTGTCGATGGGGAGCACGATATTTGGTTGCATACTTGTTTGTATGCATTGTTATGTTTTGGAATTCATATTTCCAAATGATTTGATTTGAGATCCCGAAGTGAAATCTACTTTGATATAGAAAGTTAGATATGTATTTCAAATGATTTGAAATAAGAAATCGGGAATAAAATCCAAAGGAATAATTTCTGTAAATTGAATTGGATTTGGAAAATCTAAGTGTGGTGATTAATCTAAATGGGTAGATTGGGATATTGCATGTTGATTGATGCATAGTAGATCCATATATCTATATTGATTGTTGTTTATACACTGGCTTTCATGGGGGTAAACCCGTTCCGCGAAAGTGGCGTGGTCCCGTGATTTGCCTTATTTTTGAACAAAGTTAACAACTGTTTTTGAGTTCTCACACCAGTCCCATGACTGACCTGTAGTTTGCTTTTCCCTTGCGAACTCGGGTGCCCCTATTTCCCACACGGGCAGTCGAGTAGTTTTATTTTGCAGATGTTTTGAGCAGGATTCTGGATTGAAGCTTTAAGCTGTGTCCAGACATTTACAGTCTTCCGCTGTGTAGTTTATATTTCCGCTGTGCACTGTTTTACATTTATGTAAATTTATCTTCCGCTGTGTATTATATTTCGATATACTCTGATATTCTGTACTCTGATGTAACATTATTATGATGTTTATTGAAGTCTTCTGTTATTTGTTCTGATGTGTTGTATACCCAAAGTTAGCGTATGCGGGATTCGAACGGTCTTGGTCGGTTTAACGATCGATTAGGTCCGGGCGAAATTCGTGTCGTTACAACGTGGTATCAGAGCTTTGGTTAAACTCAAATCTTTGGGGTACAACTCGTTTGAACAGAATAAAAGACTCATCAGAGGTAGGATTAGTAATGTCCTATAAAAGAATCCTCATTAGAGATAGAATCAGTAGCATTCTAGAATGAGTGACTCGTTAGAGATGGGGTTAGAAATGCCCTAGAATGAGTCGAGAGTTATTTGTTTATGAATAACGTATTTGTGATTATATATATAATCTGATTTTAGAAAATATGATTTTTAAATATATAAAATTATATATTTGAAAATATAATCAATTAATTGATTGATGTTTGTGTTGTTTGTTTACTTGTTTGATAATTTTTAACCATTTAGCCAATTGAACCAAATAGTAAACTGTATTGAAATTTGGTTGCAAATGCATGCATATACTTGCACTTACATTGAACAGGTCATAGCAAGGAGGCTAGAGCAGAGAATAAAATTTGTTTGCCCGACAAATAGGTACATGTTTACTACATAATTTCCTGTTTTGTTTGGGTGATGATGATTTTGTGAGCCTATTGGCTAGCCGCTTGGCTTTTTCTTTTTCTTTTTGAGATCTGAAGGACCGGGAACGCTATTTGCAATTTCCCGATGCTCCCATTGCAGGGGAGGTTATGGCGAAATTTTTCGAAAATTTAGGGTGTTAGCCAAATTTTTGAAATTTTGAAAATTCTCAGAAACTGAAAAGTTGGAGAATGGAAGCCAGGTCGAGCGTAGAGTTGAATTATCAAACCACTTTCGACTTTGTTCCTTTTCGGGGACGAAAAGTTTTAAGTGGGGGAGATTGTAACAACCCGTAAAATCTGGGCCAGTTTAAAATTTTTATTTTGGCAATTTTAGCGAATTTTGATTATTTAATATGAATTATTTTAAATAATATCGACGGAAATTTATTTTGAATATAATTCGAACGTATATATTATACGCGTCGTCGTTAGAATATAAATATTTATATATAATTATAAATAGAATTGAAAATGGCGCGGTAGTTCGATAATTCGATTTCAAACTTCAATTGAATGTACCGGGTGCAAAACAATCCGGATTTTAGTGAAACCAAAAATAATGGAATCTAATAGTGAATATCTTTCCAACGAATCCGAGAAATCAAGATTTCATATCGGGAATCAAAAGATATGTCCAGTTGAAAATTCTGAATAGTCGCTATGGAATTCAGACCCTTAAAAATGGACATTTTGCAAATGACCTCGGATTTCGACGAAACCACTTTTGTTGGGTCCGCAGTGTAAAGTTATTGCTAGATTTCAAATTTCATAATTTTTCGAATCAATATGTGAGCGTGGTAAAGGAAAACGTGTTTTGACCATTTCAGTTGATTTTAATCGACTGGAAATTGGTCATTTTTCAAACGGTCTCAGAATTCGACGAAACTAGTTTTGTTAGGACCGTATCGTCGATACGAAGCTAGAAAATATTTTTCTGGAATTTTTCTAGTTAGTATGTGACCCCGGTAATTTGAAATGTACGTTTAAAATTCAATATAGTGATTTAAATGGAAAATTCAAAAGGAAACTGATTGTAACGATCAAACCAGCTTGCGATACATATCCCATTGTGTTCGGAATGGGGGTAAAACGCTATGGACGACGGGCGGTGGGCCTCGTTTCGAGGTCATATATAAAAGTCAACCCTAGTGCAAATTTAAGTGATAAAAAAATAAAATAAAATAATAAAAAAATAAACTTCTCCCCTTTTCTTCTGCCTTGGCCCCCCCCCCCGATCATTTATCAGTGAAATAAAAAAAAAAAAAAAAGGAAAACCTAGGAACTAAAATCAAGCCGCCGCCCGATCCTGGAAGCCACCGCCGAACCCTTCGCCGAAGCCCCTGACGCTCGAGCCGCCGACCAACCTCCTCCCACCGAACGACACCTCGGAGCCCCCACCACCCTCGCAGATCGAAGCAGCCCTCGTCGAACCCTGTCGCCCGACACCTCCGAACGCCGCCAGAACCCATCGACTTCCCTCCTCCCCTTCGCATACCACGGTAAGCATTTACTTTATATTTATTTTCATTTTTGTTTTATGATTTCTGATTTATAAAACGATTTAAAATTAATTACTGTATATTTCTTTTAGTTTTAAAAACAGTATTTTTAAAAACAGAAATTTTTAAAGTAAATAAAAACAGAAATTTTTAAAGTAAATAAAAACAGAAATTTTTAAAGTAAATAAAAACAGAAATTTTTAAAGAAGTTAAAACAGAAATTTATAAAATAAAAAAAAGATTTTAAAAAAACTGCATGTTTTTAAAAGTTTTAAAAACTGTTTTTAAAAAGAAGTTGAAACAGAAATTTTGAAAAAAGTAAAACTGCATTTTTTTAAAAGAAGTAAAAAACTGCATTTTTTAAAAAAAAAAGATAAAAACTGCATCTTTGAAGATAGAAAAACTGCATTTTTGAAGATAGAAAAAAACTGCATTTTTAAAAAGAATAGAAAAAAAAACTGCATTTTTCTAAAAGGAAAAAAAACTGCATTTTTGAAAGAATAATAAAAATATAATCTTTATATTTAATAGCGAAGTCAAAGTGCAATCTTTATATATTGAATAACATAGTGAAATTCGATTTTTACCTATGTAGAGGATACAGTCAACGAAAGCAACAAGAAGGACAAAAGGCGAAGATTTCTATTAAGGAAGAATCGTGTGAGTGGATAGCTATTGGTGAGGATTTCTCACTCTTCAATTTCTTTTTAAAATTTTATATATATGTGTTGAAAGTGGAAGTGAATTGCTATATATAAATATCTATATATATATATATATACGCCCCTCGTCCACAAACCATGGACGATATTTATTGGTTGAAATTGTTGTGAAAATTGATTGATAGCGAAGTGAAATAACATATATATGAAGAGTGAAATTTATATATATATATAGCGAAGTGAATATCGAATATATTGAAAGTGAAAATATCGAATATATCGAAAGTGAAAATATTGAATATATTGAAAGTGAAAATATTGAATATATTGAAAGTGAAAATATTGAATATATTGAAAGTGAAAATATCGAATATATTGAAAGTGAAAATATTGAATATATCGAAAGTGAAAATATTGAATATATTGAAAGTGAAAATATTGAATATATTGAAAGTGAAAATATTGAATATATTGAAAGTGAAAATATCGAATATATTGAAAGTGAAAATATTGAATATATTGAAAGTGAAAGTATCGAATATATTGAAAATGAATATATCGTATATATTGAAAAATGAATATATCGTATGTATTGAAAATGAAAATATCGTATATAGTGAAAGGTGAATATATATATATATATATATATATATATATATATATATGAATTGAAAACGATGTATATGAAATATATATATGAATTGAAAACGATGTATATGAAATATATATATGAATTGAAAACGATGTATATGAAATATATATATGAATTGAAAACGATGTATATGAAATATTCGAATTGAAAACGATGTATATGAAATATTCGAATTGAACTGAATAGAAAACGAATTCGAATTGAATTGAATAGAAAACGAATTCGAATTGAATTGAATAGAAAACGAATTCGAATTGAATTGAATAGAAAACGAATTCGAATTGAATTGAATAGAAAACGAATTCGAATTGAATTGAATAGAAAACGAATTCGAATTGAATTGAATAGAAAACGAATTCGAATTGAATTGAATAGAAAATGAATTCGAAATGAATTGAATTGAAAACGAATTCGAATTGAATTGAAATTTGAATTGAATAGAAATGAATTTTAAAACGAATCTATAAAGAAGAATTCAATTGTGATTTGAATTGAAAAGGAAGTTGAAAATGTTTTTGAAACGAATTCAAAACTATTTATATAATTCGTTTTAAATAGAAATCGACGAACTATATATTATATATATTATATATATAATATAATGGCCTGAATAGAACGCGCCGCGCCGCGGCAGTTCGTGAATTTCGACCATTTATTTCAAACGGACATTGCGGGAGATCCGACCGTCGGATTCTCCTAAAACCGGAACCGTTGGGTTCGTATCGAAAAGAGCTTTCTAATGAATGTTAGAAATTTGAAATCTAACGGTTGGATTTGGAATTATGTCCAAATCAAATTCGAAAAAGGTCGCTGTAAGTGCAGTTCGATGGCCATTGTTGGAAATCGACTGTACGGGCCTTGATAAAATTATTAAAAATAGTAATAATTTGTGTAAAATCATAAGAAATGATTTAGAAAGAATTGGGATGAAAAACTCCATATTTGAAAAGATAAAAATAGATTTTTATCGAAATGAACTAGTTTTGAACTAGAATTATAATTCTATTTATTTTTAAATAAATAAATTGAATTCGAAAAGGGTTTTAAAAATAACCAAAATTTCCAATGATTGCATTGGAGTGGATTTGAATCGAAATTGTCTTCGGAATATTTCGATGTTGGAATTCGTGATTATACAGGTGTTGTTATGGAAATTTGAAAGATATATATTGATATCGTTATTTCCAATACGACATTTGTTAGTCGTAGAATTCGATATTGAATATAAGCCGATATATTTTCTATTCAGAGCCTTGTATTGAATATCGAATGTGATTTGGGTTTGTCGTGAATGGTGTCTTCATTAACACTGTTCTTGAACCCAGTTGAGAAATGATTAAATCTTTTTATTTAGATTTAATGAAGTGTACCAATTAAATAACATTTAATTGGAATTGAATTGATATTGATTTTTGGGTTTATCGTGAACAGTGTTTTAAATAACACTTGTTCTTTAACCCGATAATTAATGAACGTGATTTGGGTTTGTCGTGAATGGTGTCTTCACTAACACTCTTCTTGAACCCAAGTGAGAAAAGATTAAATCTTTTTATTCAGATTTAATGAAGTGTACCAATTAAATAACATTTAATTGGAATTGAATTGATATTGATTTTTGGGTTTATCGTGAACAGTGTTTTAAATAACACTCGTTCTTTAACCCGACGATTAATGGAATGTGACTTTGGGTTTATCGTGAACCGTGTTTTTAGATGACACTGATTCTTTAACCCAGTCACAGATTAAAACTAAGTGGAGTTTTAATGAATCTTTAATTAGATTGAAAAGATCGAGAATGGAGTATCACCAGTTTTGCTCCAGGCGATAGTTAAATCTTTAATTAGATTTGAACGTGAAATTTAGAAACTAACTGTCGGTTAGCCAAGCAGAATGGTTTTCTGGATATTGATCTGATGTTGGTTTCGGCCTTCGGGGTTAATATTTGGGGAATTATTCTCTTGATTAATTTACGGTTAGTGACTAATGAATTGGAATGAGGCGTATGTTAAATTTGATTGATTGATGGTTTGGATTGTGCTCGACCAGTTTATGAGCAGAATATGCTTTTACATTTAGCATTGGGTTGGGTTGAAAATATCTGTGTGCTAACGCCTTGTGAAACACTTCACGATTTGACGATAAGGTGTTTAGCGATGTTGTGTTCATTTCAAATTTAACGAATGATTGTGGAATGATATTTTTCTTAAGTGAAAAGAAATGTATTCCCGATTTTGGACAGGGAATGTTTTATAAAAATGTTTTATAAAACAGAAAGGATTTCGAGGCCCAAAACCCGATGATTTCTAAAGTGATTTAGAAATGTATTATATGTTACATTGTGATTATTATGTTGTGAAATGATTTTCCCTACTTCGGGATATGAAATGATTTAGTATGTGACTAAAGATTCGGGTAACCCTGAGACTAAAAGTATGGGTGAGAGGGCGGTGTATGCTCTCCTGAGTGGGAGGTGCATCGTCGGTGTAGCCTACTCCTATGTGGGGTAGGTGCACATATATATATCGAGTTGCGAGGTGCGTACCCTTTGCCTTGTCGATGGGGAGCACGATATTTGGTTGCATACTTGTTTGTATGCATTGTTATGTTTTGGAATTCATATTTCCAAATGATTTGATTTGAGATCCCGAAGTGAAATCTACTTTGATATAGAAAGTTAGATATGTATTTCAAATGATTTGAAATAAGAAATCGGGAATAAAATCCAAAGGAATAATTTCTGTAAATTGAATTGGATTTGGAAAATCTAAGTGTGGTGATTAATCTAAATGGGTAGATTGGGATATTGCATGTTGATTGATGCATAGTAGATCCATATATCTATATTGATTGTTGTTTATACACTGGCTTTCATGGGGGTAAACCCGTTCCGCGAAAGTGGCGTGGTCCCGTGATTTGCCTTATTTTTGAACAAAGTTAACAACTGTTTTTGAGTTCTCACACCAGTCCCATGACTGACCTGTAGTTTGCTTTTCCCTTGCGAACTCGGGTGCCCCTATTTCCCACACGGGCAGTCGAGTAGTTTTATTTTGCAGATGTTTTGAGCAGGATTCTGGATTGAAGCTTTAAGCTGTGTCCAGACATTTACAGTCTTCCGCTGTGTAGTTTATATTTCCGCTGTGCACTGTTTTACATTTATGTAAATTTATCTTCCGCTGTGTATTATATTTCGATATACTCTGATATTCTGTACTCTGATGTAACATTATTATGATGTTTATTGAAGTCTTCTGTTATTTGTTCTGATGTGTTGTATACCCAAAGTTAGCGTATGCGGGATTCGAACGGTCTTGGTCGGTTTAACGATCGATTAGGTCCGGGCGAAATTCGTGTCGTTACAGTGGCTAAGTAAAACGTGTTTTAACAGTTTTCTACAGGTCCCTATTAAGTTTCAAAATTAGGCTCACATCCGGTCATAAACTTATTATAAATTTAGTCCCTATTTTTCAAAAATACATTAAAAAACAAAAATAAAATATAAAAAAATCATGTGAATTCATAATTAATTGAAACAATTAATCATGAAAAAATTCAGGTGAAAAAAAAAATCAAAAACAACGTCAAAATCAAAAATAACACAAAGACAACGAAATGCAGTAAAAATGCATCAAAAGATGCATATAATTCAATTAGTTGCATATATGTGTGCATTTATTTCAATTTTGCGTCGAACAGCAGCATAGTTACATACATGTATGCAGATTTGTGAAATAAATGCATCTTTTGATGCAATTATTCAAATCTGCATAAAAAACATGCATGCTTGTATATGTGTATACAAGTATGCAGTTATGTAGAAAAAATACATACAGGTATGCACATATTGCGTTGCCTACGGCCTTCAACATATTCTTGCATAAAAGAATGTAGTTGTTCTGAATAACTGCATACTTGTATGCAATTGTTCAGTATGCATGCACATATTTTTTGCATGTGTATGCAGATAGTTGCATACATGTATGCAACTATTGGCAAAAGTTGCATACATGTATACAATTTTTTTTTGTTTCCGTGGACTTCTAGAGAAGTTTCCAAAATTTAGATATATTTTTTTACTAACCAGCACATTTTTTTTTTGAAGAAAACACGTAACTTTCAAATGAAGATGGCGGAAGTATGGTGGAAGGAAAAAGCGGAAGGTGGCAGCTGAAAACAAGGGGCGGAAACTTATAAAAAAAGGGAGGGACGTGGGCTACATTAAGTTTGAAAATAGGGATGTGTCCCTAATTTTCACTTTGAATAATGTTAAATTTGATTTTATTTACTTCGAATTGTATATTTGTTAACCCGCCTTTTGGCAAGGCAGTCACATCACGGATTTCCAGCAACCAAAGTATTCAGAATTTGGAATAGGCTTAGGAGAGTCCAAAATGATCAGTTGAAGCATTAAAACACTCAAAGATACAAGCTTCATAAATTTGGATTTTGGATTGGTGAGGGTCGGTTCGACCAACATCACCATATCTCAGATCGGTGAAGCCAGGCTCGACATGGATGTTTCATCTCTTCACTTCATCTCCTATGGATTGGTTCGAAGGACCTCGGTTCAACATAGATCCCACCATGTTTGGATTGATTTGGAGATAGAGGAATGAATAAAAGGAGAAAGGTTAATCGAATCGATAATCTCAGATCGACTATGTCGAACGAGGCTGGTTCGACTATTGCGATATGAGTGCTGGCTTGGTTGTTTTACCTATTCTATCAGCTAGAAGCAAAATTAGCTACTTCTTACAACATTAGATTAGGCAATGTGTGTCAAAGGTCGATGTGGATTAGCAAGATGAAGACTTGCTTAACTAACCCCTTGAAGCTCGGATCGGATGACATGTGGCTATGTCGATCCAGGATCATCACTTCCTATAAATACACAGTTTTTGGATATTTTAGGTGATCGAACTTTGGTTAGCTAGACGTATAGAGAAAGGACATTGTTCAAGGCTTAATTCATCTCTTTTCTCTACTTTCATTCATAAAAAATCAACTATAACTTGTAATCATACAGTATAATAAAAGACTACTTGGAGTGGATGTAAACCGGATTGTCGAACCATTATAAATACTTTGCATGTTCCCCTTATTTTGTCGTACTCCATGATTATGAAATTAGTGTGATTTGTGAATTTGGGGGTTGATCGTTAAAGGACCAATTTTTGACATCAACACTTTGGCGTGCCAGGATATGGCACATAGCTTCGATTTCTAGCTTATAGGAAATTGCTCCTTTTAGGATTTGAGAAGTTTAAAGGGAAGAAAGACATAACTTTGCCTTGTACTAAGGATGTTAAAGATGAAGGCGTAAGGAACGAAGGAAGTCAGGAAGCTTCCTCCCATGTCGATCCTTCCTCCCACGTCGATCATTCCATTTATCTCACCATGGAAGAAATGGATGAGCTAAAGTTGTGTATGGAATGACATGATGAAGTTCTCCTCAAGCAAGATGAGATGATGAATAATTCCTTCGCAATGTTTGATGGATTCGAAAAGTCAGAAGGTCAAGACTTAGTTGTTGGAGTAGGAACCAGTGATGTTATAGGGATGGAAGTAGCAGAACGACTGGGTTCAACAACACCTCGGTTCGACTGCTATAAATGCCGAGTGGAGCATGGCAAGGAGCAATCTCCTTGAAGATGGTGATTTACATCGTAACGCTTTGACTCGTGATACTTTGAATGGAAGTATTGGAAATATTGGCCAAACTCGACCTAATATTACTCTGGATAGGAGTGGTGCAGGAGCTCCAGGAGATTGATTCGATTATGTTGAACCGACGGCGGAGGCATATTCGAACTGACTCTTGATGTTGTGGATCAACATCAAACAACTACAGGATTGTGCATTGGGGCACTAGTTGTTGGAGAAGACAATTGATAATGATTGTTTGGAGATGGAAATCGAATCGCAGAAGTAATTCTATGTTTTACAAGACGAGAGGCATCTCAAGATAACGTGGATAGCGTTAACCGTAGCTATTCACATGGGATATCTGGAATTTCTGAAACCTACAGGACTTCAAGTTACCTGTTTTGGACGTATAC
This sequence comes from Allium sativum, assembly GCA_030737875.1. Classification (NCBI taxonomy): domain Eukaryota; kingdom Viridiplantae; phylum Streptophyta; class Magnoliopsida; order Asparagales; family Amaryllidaceae; genus Allium; species Allium sativum. The sequence continues at coordinate 353,256,146 of CM060926.1, forward strand.
GATGGTAGTAAGGGTCCTACACATGCCATATGAAAGTATTATCGGCATCGTAAAACATTATGGCTAAGTTCTTTCTGTTATACCTGACTGATATTGCTGCTATTAGGTTTATGCAACTAGAAACTGAATCGATTAACAGTTGGAACGTGTTGGTCATCCGATTTATCGAACAGTTTAGGGTCCATATCGCAAGACCCAAAAATATAGTGACTTTGATAATAATCAAGTAAAGGTTTAGAGAGACTCTGGATTCTTTCTTAGAGATGATTAATGCGGTGGTAGCATCAGTGAATCGACCGGAACCATCCATGGTATTAATGGCCGATGTATCCGACGTCTTGGAACATTTATATAGAAATAATAAGACGATCCATGGTATTGATGGACTCAACAACTCTTATTTCTCTAGATGACCCATCTATTTGTACTTGTTATATAATTTAATATTATATCAGTAAATTTACAACAATTATATAGAAATATAAGACTCACATGACATATATTTTAGTATGCAATGCCATGTCAAACTATATAGTATGCATTGCCATGGCAGATAATTTTTGCAATCTCAAACTATACAAAAATACCTAGAAAACAATGACAAATAATTTAGTATGTAATGCCACATCAAACTATGTAGTATGCAATGCCATGAGAAAAAATGACAGATAATTTAGTATGCAATGCCATGATAGATAATTTTTGTAGAAAACAATATAGACATACCCAAAAAAATGATAGCTAATTTAGTATGCAATGCCATGTCAAATTATATAGTATGCAACTCCATGACAGATAATTTTTGCAATGCCATGATAGATAATTTTTCTAATGTCAAATTATATCGTAATACCCAAAAAAAATGACAGATAATTTAGTATGCAATGCCATGACAGATAATTTTTGCAGGAAAACTATATAGACATACCCAAAAAAAAAGGGCAGATAATTTAATATGTAATGCCATGTCAAACTATATAGTATGCAATGCCATGACAAATAACTTTTGCAGTGCCACGACAGATAATTTTTGCAATGTCAAACTATATAGAAATACCCAAAAAAAAAGGGTAAATAATTTAGCATGCAATGACATGTTAAACTATACAATATGCAATACCATGAAAAAAATGATAGATATAATTTAGTGTGCAATGCCATGGCAGGTAATTTTTGTAGGCAAACTATACAGAAATACCCAAAAAAAAAACAGATGATTTAGTATGCAAATGCCATGTCAAACTATATAATATGCAATTCCATGGCAGATAATTTTTGTAATGTCATGATAGATAATTTTTCCAATGTCAAACTATATAGAAATACCCAAGAATGCATCCTTCTAGTAAGTACTTGTTGACAACAAGACAATACATCAAATTTTAAAGTATAAATATAAACTACATCATAACAATCTTAACTGGTAAATGTCAATGAAATTTACAAAAAGGAAAGAAATCTTTAAGGTTCATTTAATTAAAAAAATCTTTAAGGTTCATAACAATCATAACAATTTTATATTACAAGTTATTCTTTAATATACAGACATGCAATCTTTAAGGTAATAAAAAGGAAAGAAATATTTCTGGTTCATGCAATTAAAAAATGATTCCAAGGATGATTGAAAAAGAAAACAACATAAGCAACATAAGAAATCTAATATCAGAGCATCATAGTTGAGGTAAAGGTCACAGAAATTTACATAATGTATAAACTTGAACATGTTATAGAAAATTAGACGTACTGAATAGGATCATAAAGCAAGCTGCAACATTCTCTAATGAAGAGCTTTTCAATTTACACAAAAATTCATGCATGTGTGTTCAGTACAATTAAAATACATTTACATAGATGTCTGCAACAATGAAATTGTAGGTAAGATGCATTTAGAGCATCTCTAACACAATTCAAACCCTGAATATTACGAATTGTAATATTCAGGGTGAATTCGGTTGTTTTGTCCAACAAACGGGAGCCGATTTAATTGGCGCGCATTTGTATTTTCAATGCGTGCCGATTTTATCGGCGCGTTAAGATAATGCGCCGATAAAAACGGCTCGTGCACCTATAAATAGAGCGTGCTAGGCCAGAACACCCCATCCTCTCCCAAAAAACTCCTTCTTTTTTAATTTTTTAATTGGTCAGGACGTCGGGATGCCGCCACGCGTGACGAAAATCAGTAGACGTACAGTTTGACCTCAGTTGGACGACGCAGCTGGTCCAGCGCACCTACCTCCACCCGCGGAGGCGACGATTCAGGACTTACGGATTCTTCAAGAGTTGCCATAGGGATTCACTCACCGTTCATTTACCGTGATTGTAACACACCGAATTTTCTGAGAATATTAAAAATAACAAATTCAAGAACACTTAATTTTTAGAAGAAGAATTAAGTGAAATGGGTTGGTTATTACGTTCGTCTCAAAATTTTGGTCAAGATAGACACTTGGTTTGCATAAAACCTTATGAAGAAGTTATTAAGCCTTGAAGTTTGTATGCATATGAGAAAAAAATATAAATTAAATAAATAAATATGCAAAAAAGTTCAAAACAGTGAACCGGGAGGGGGAATAACCAAACTGGCCCATTTTTGAGGTCGACTCGAGCCCCGCTGGGTCAACTAGGGGTTGACTCAGGGTGTTTGGCTGTCAACCGGTGGGCCGATTCGCTCTAAGGCAGATGTGGCATCTTATTGTTTCTCATGGTTTAGGGTTAGTCTATTGGTCCTAAAGCACTCCCTACAACTATATAAGGACCCTAAACCTAAAATCTAATTCTATTATTCACACTCATCTAAACCTAGCTGCCACTAAAACCAAAATCAAATTAAATCTAATCTAATTCAACTAAGAGAATTCAATGATCTACATCAAAGGCGAGCAAATCAATTTCAGAATACAGATCCCAGAACTCAAGAATTCCTTTTGATTGTAAGTGTAGTTATCTTTCAGATGTGAATAAATTAAAGACATGATTTGTAATGAATTATAAAATATAATTGTGTCAAGTTGTATGTGATGCTGATTCATATTTATTCATGTCTATTCTATCATTTATGCCTATGAACTATTGTGGTCTATCAAACCTATCATGTTATGTGGAAATTGATGAGTAAACCTATGATGTTGTATAGGAATTTGGGAATGAAATTATTATATGTAAGTTTGGTGATATTATGATACATACAAGTTTTAGGCTAAGTCATGTTGTTTATGCCTAATTGTTTAGAGCCATTATTTATACATGTTTAGATCTACGACCTTATATGTTTAGATCTACAACTTTATATGTTAGATCCATATGCCTTTATGATAGATCTAATTTGCAAGTTCACCACTACATGCCAAGTTTAACTTGTATAGTTTTATGTAAATTCATATGCTTGTGGTTCATATTGCATAGATCAAATTTGCAAGTTCATAGTTAAAAGTATATTGTTCTATGCCAAATCCATGTGACATATGTGTAGTTAGATCCATATTTTTGTATGATGTTGGAATGTTGCAAAGTTCCTCTTTTCCCCTTTTTATTTTATAAATTAGGCTAAAATATCGAGCTTTACATTCTATGTAATTTTGCGAACGTACAACGGGGGTAACATTGGGGAAAACATGAAATTACATGTAATTGGCATGTTTGACACATAAGCATGATAAGTGGCATGAAAATGGTATAATCTATATACCTAAAATTTTGAATGTGATTTAGAAGGAAAGTGGGCCATGACAATAATTGATTTATAATTTACATGTAAATATATAGGATAAACATAAAAAAATTACATGGCATAGATTGGTTCATGAAATGGTATATTTAGTATACCATTAATTGTGAGCATAATTAAAAGGATAATTATGGCATAATTAAATTGGGAATAATTTACATATGGAATCTGTCATAAATAAGAAATATGTAAATTTAGAAAAGACGAATATGCCTAACCCGAGGTTAGACTGAGTTGTGGTGTAAAACTGCCCGGAACCGACCGGCACATCCAGTGACCACAACAATACCTGTTTAATGTCGGTGATTAGTGCATTGAGCCCAAAAAGGACCCGAGGTTAGACTGAGTTGTGGTGTAAAACTGCCCGGAACCGACCGGCACATCCAGTGACCACAACACCTGTCTAATGTGAGTGGTTGGTGCTTTAATAAAGCTAAGTCAAGATTGGTAGGGTTAAGTCAATTAAGGAAAAACTTAACCAATTCTACATGTTAACTAAACTGATGGGTAAGGTTAAGTAAATTTAGAATACTTAACCGTTATAACATGTTAATTAGACAAGTGGGTGAGGTTAAGTAAATTTAGAACACTTAACCGTTATAACATGTTAATTAGACAAGTGGGTGAGGTTAAGTAAATTTAGAACACTTAACTGTTATAACATGTTAATTAGACAAGTGGGTGAGGTTAAGTAAATTTAGAACACTTAACCTTTATAACATGTTAATTAGACAAGTGGGCGAGGTTAAGTAAATTTAGAAACACTTAACCAATATAACTTGATTTATGGAAAGGTTACGTTAAAATAAGAGGGCAACATTTAACCAATATAACTTGATTTGTAGTAGGATTAAGTTAACACAAGAAGGCAACACTTAACCAAAGTAACATGACACGTAGGTGGGTTAAGTTAACTTGAATTGATTGATGACACTTAACTAATACAACACGATGAATACGTGGGGTTAAGTTAACAAGAAACACTTGACCAATATAACTTGATGAACGAACGAGGTTAAGTTAATAGGAAACACTTAACCGATCAACATGATAAGTAAGGAGGGTCAAGTTAATAAGAAATGCTTAACCAACATGACATGATGAATGAGTGGGTTAAGTTAACATGAGCGGACAACACATAACTAATATGGTGTAATCTGCGGGAGGGTTAAGTACATATCGGGTTGGTGGGTAATATTAGTAAATATAGGCCCACAAAACTTAACCATTAAATAAACATGCTTGAATCAGTGGAAGGGTTAAGTACATATCGGGTTGGTGGGTATTATTAGTAAATATAGGCCCACAAAACTTAACCATTAAATAAACATGCTTGAATTAGTGGAAGGGTTAAGTACATATCGGGTTGGTGGGTAATATTAGTAAATATAGGCCCACAAAACTTAACTATTAAATAAACATGCTTGAATCGATGGGAGGGTTAAGTACATCTCGTGTAAGTGGGTAATATTAGTACATATAGGCCCACAAAACTTAACTGTTTATTAAAAATGCTTGAATCGATGGAAGGGTTAAGTACATATCGGGTTGGTGGGTAATAATAGTAAATATAGGCCCACAAACTTAACCAATAGGAAACCCTAGTAACGGGGACCCATTTCAGCAGTAGCTCACATGGATGTATCACGGTACCCTAAACTAGGCAGGGTGGGGCACGATTACTGGCTGATTATCAGAGGTCAAAGAAGCGGCAGGGGGTACGTCAGTGTAGGTTCCGACAATTTACGGGCGTGCACGTACTCCGGAGTGGGAAAAAGCAGGCACTGTGCACCAGCAGTTATACACTGTGCATCTTGAATCGTGTCGGGTTGCTATCGTAAGGATTGATACACATTATGGTGGGACTAGCATAGGGTATCTACACACAAGAGAGGGCCGATTGACACAGACACATGGAACATGAAAACAAGTAAGGAGCTGATCGATAGGGTAGTAAGGGTACATCTAACATGTTGATGGGAATTAGGCTAATTGAGATGGAATCCTCACGATAGATGTACACCTGAAGGCTACCACAATTACAGAGGTTGGGATCACGATTATCATTTTATACAGATTACTAGTTAGGACACTAGTTGGGTGGTGCAAAGATAAATATAGAAATCATATTACCAGAGTGGTAGCGAAGCAGATAAAAAGTAGAAGCGCATTCAGTTCACCTTGCACTTATCTTGTCTTTAGTTACCTTGTTTTTATGGCATTGTCCTATTTTCGGTTTATTCATGTCATGATCCTTTATCTTGTTTGCATGTTGAAAGATCACTGGACTTACCAGACTTATGTCTGACCTAGTTTGTTTTTCGCCTCTTTTCTTCCATTTCCCCCCAAGGTAGTCAAGGAGGGAATAGCGCAGCCTAACTTGGACCTCTTCTCTTTCCAAGCTTGAAGATTAGTTAGTGTATCGCTTTGGACTCTCTCTTCCACTGCTATGGCTGGTTCATGCTTTATCGGGGAATATCATAGTTTTTATGCTTCTTTTATTCTTGGAAGTTTTTAAATCAAGACAGAAGTTCTATGTATTGCGTTTAAGTATGATTGAGGAAATTGTTGTAAAAGCTTGGCTGAATTAAGTTGTTTATAAAATGACTTTATTTTCCGCTGCTTTATTTGTTTGTCTTGTAATTTATCTAGATCTTTTACCTATAATGCTCCACCGAAGTTAAGGCATTCCCTCAGTGAGTGACCTTAACGGAGGTGGGATGTTTCACTTGGTATCGGAGCTGAAGGTTATCGGATCGGATAAAAGATTTGAAAAATCATTTTCAAAACGGTTTTAAAAGAAGCATTTTCAAAAGAAAAGTTTTGTTTTAAAGGCGTATTCCCCAAAGAAATATGCACTATCTTTTGATCCTCTGTTTGAATCCTTGTTTCCCTCTTTCCTGAGTCTCCGGGGCTCCTGGCTTTCTGGGAGGTAACCTCGTCGCGACATGGTTCTGTAGGCTCGACGAGACTACGACACTTGTCAAAGGGAAAAAAGTGCCCAACTTCCATCTATAGCCGTAGTAGTTTCACCTACGGCTAATTTTCTTTCGAGCTTTGTAGGATTCTCCGTGCGATGGAGGCGGCTTTCGACCTGTCAACAAGTTACACAAGGATGGCAAAGATGAGAATGAGGGAGTTTAGCTAGAGAGCACAACACAAGGATGAAGAACTCATAGATATGGACTTGGTTCACAAAGGAGGGGAGGAAAGAATAGTAAAACCTTAAACAAGAGGAAGTATCTTTATTTTGGTATAACGGGTCGTATAATTAAGGACAAGGGCAAGAACAAAAGACATGATTTTCCGAAAGGCAAGTGCATGCTCTCACCACCAGCATACCTGAGAGAGAGTTAGTAAGGTTTCTATTGAAAAGTTTAGTTTTTCTTCTTGATTATACTGCTAGTACTCTTTTTGATTTTTGCGCTTCGCATTCGTTTATATCTGCTTCCATAGTTGAGTCTCTGCACCCTAGAGCTTGTATAGTAGAGAATCCCATTATTGTCTCAAGTCCAATTTGTGGTTCGGCTCATTTATCTTTGGTTTTAAGGATTTGAGATACTTATGTTTTTGGTTTCATGGGCTATGGGTTGATTCTAGGCATGGGTTAGTTAGCTAGTAATTGTGAAAGGAGGATAGTTAGACTTTCGACTTGCCTCGGGAATACCCTCGAAATTTCGTGCGATCCTAAGGGATCAGTTTGTCTTAGCTACCTAGAATCACTTTATGTATTTATCGATGATTTTCGATCCGTTAGAGTAGTCCATGAGTACACAGATGTTTTTTTGATTAAGGTTAGGAGTTTTCCCCCTAAAAACTCGAGATAGAATTCTGCATATATCTAGTTGACAATGCAAAGCCAGTTATGCGATCAACGATAGTTGTAGAGCAGGATTGGCGAGGATAGCCAGAGTCAGTTAATTGCTCAATTGTTTGGTTGTTTTACTAGTATCATCTCACATAAATCGTCCAGTTCGGAGGAGGTATTCCTTGGGTGCTTGTCTGATATTGGTTTAGGCCTTTGGGGCTTATACTTGAGGGATGCCAAGTTCGACTGGGATGGTTTGCGTGAGAGATATCGACCCTCAGATTTTTGACATGAGGGATAAGCTAAGTGGAAGAGGGGCCTTTAATCATCTTAGTATATACACTTGGTATCATGGTTAACTTCTGTTTATCTTGGAAAGATAGTTCGACAACATTGGATACCCTCTAGCATAGTAAATGATCGAGGTCCTATCTTTACTAGTGGGTTTTGGAAATGTAGGTCAAGAAGCTTCACAATCGTGAAGTTAAATTAGTTAAGGTACAGTGGAGTGAAGCTCAAAGAAGATGCGACTTAGAAGACTGAAGACTAGATACACGCACCATACCCTTTTTGAGGGTATATCATTGATTCCTCCTTTTTCTGTAATATTTATTTGCATGCTAGTCTTTATCTTTTAAGTATATCCTCTCGGTCCTATCGTCGATCCTTAGGTAGAAGCCAATGGATGAAAACATGTGTTTGAGACATGTTATGATTGATGGTTGCAAGTGGTTGCAAGTGTTTGCTAGTGGTTGCTCATGGATGCATATACACACATTAGGTACTAGATCGGCTCAGTCACTTTCATATTGCATATGCATATGAATGTATTTGTATATGGATTGAAACTTGATGTGTTATCATATAGATGTTGCATATGGATGAGTGAATATGCACACATATAATATTTACATGATTAGAGATATTTTCATACATACTGGACGCATGACACTCTCATGATTCGCATTAAGGAGGTCACCTGGATTAGTAGACCACCTGATTTTGCACTAGATAAGAGACATATACACACACTCTGCATATGTTCATATGGCATTAGAAGTCTTTTAAGGACAATGGATGCTTGTGGATGATGGGTGAGTAGATGGATGATTGGATGTTAGGATGCATTCCTCTTAACTTGAAGATTTCGGGGACGAAATCCTTTAAGGAGGGGAGAATGTAACAACCCGAAATTTCTGAGAATATTAAAATTAACAAATTCAAGAACACTTAATTTTTATAAGAAGAATTAAGTGAAATGGGTTGCACTATTACGTTCGTCTCAAAATTTTGGTCAAGATAGACATCGGTTTGCATAAAACGGATACCTTATGAAGAAGTTATTAAGCCTTGAAGTTTGTATGCATATGAGAAACATATATATATATATATATAAATTAAATAAATAAATATGCAAAAAAGATCAAAACAGTGAATCGGGAGGGGGAATAACCGAACTGGCCCATTTTTGAGGTCGACCCAGTCCCCGTTGGGTCGACTAGGGGTTGATTCAGGGTGTTTGGCTGTCAACACATGGGCCGATTCGCTCTAAGGCAGATGTGGCATCTGATTGGTTCTCATGGTTCAGAGTTAATCTAATGGTCCTAAAACACTCTCTATAACTATATAAGGACCTTATACCTAAAACCTAATTCTATTATTCACTCTCATCTAAACCTAGCCGCCACTAAAACCAAAATCAATGATCAACATCAAAGACGAGCAATTCATTTTCAGAATACAGATCCCAGAACTCAAGAATTCCTTTTGATTGTAAGTGTAGTTATCTTTCAGATGTGAATAAATTTAAGACATGATTTGTAATGAATTGTAAAATAGAATTGTATCAAGTTGTATGTGATGCTGATTCATGTTTATTCATGTTTATTCTATCATTTTTGCCTATGAACTATTGTGGTCTATCGAACCTATCATGTTATGTTGAAATTGGTGAGTAAACCTATGATGTTGTATAGGGATTTGGGAATGAAATTATCATATGTAAGTTTGGTGATATTATGATACATACAAGTTTTAGGCTAAGTCATGTCGTTTATGCCAAATTGTTTAGAGCCATTATGCGTACATGCTTAGATCTACGACCTTATACGTTTAGATCTACAACTTTATATGTTGGATGCATATGCCTTTATGATAGATCTAATTTGCAAGTTCACCACTACATGCCAAGTTTAACTTGTATAGTTTTATGTAAATTCATATGCTTGTGGTTCATGTTGCATAGATCAAATTTGCAAGTTCATAGTTAAAAGTAAATTGTTCTATGCCAAATCCATGTGACATATGTGTAGTTAGATCCATAATTTTGTATGATGTTGGAATGTTGCAAAGTTCCTCTTTTCCCCTTTTTGTTTATAAGTTAGGCTAAAATATCGAGCCTAACATTCTATATAATTTTGCGAACGTACAACGGGGGTAATGTTGGGGAAAACATGAAATTATATGTAATTGGCATGTTTGACACATAAGCATGATAAGTGGCATGAAAATGGTATAATCTATATACCTAAAATTTTGAACATGATTTAGAAGGAAAGTGGGCCATGACAATAATTGATTTATAATTTACATGTAAATATGTTGGATAAACATGAAAAATTACATGGCATAGATTGGTTCATGAAATGGTATATTTAGTATACCATTAATTGTGAGCATAATTAAAAGGATAATTATGGCATAATTAAACTGGGAATAATTTACATATGGAATTTGTCATAAATAAGAAATATGTAAATTTAGAAAAGACGAATATGCCTTACCCAAGGTTAGACTGAGTTGTGGTGTAAAACTGCCAGGAACAGACCGGCACATCCAGTGACCACAACAATACATGTCTAATGTGGGTGGTTAGTGCATTGAGCCCAAAAAGGATCCGAGGTTAGACTGAGTTGTGGTGTAACACTGCCTGGAACCGATCGGCACATCTAGAGACCACAACAATACTTGTCTAATGTGAGTGGCTGGTGCTTTAATAAAGCTAAGTCAAGATTGGTAGGGTTAAGTCAATTAGGGAAACACTTAACCAATTCAACATGTTAACTAAACTGATGGGTGAGGTTAAGTAAATTTAGAATACTTAACCATTATAACATGTTAGTTAGACAAGTGGGTGAGGTTAAGTAAATTTAGAACACTTAACCGTTATAACATGTTAATTAGACAAGTGGGCGAGGTTAAGTAAATTTAGAACACTTAATTGTTATAACATGTTAATTAGATGTGTGGGTGAGGTTAAGTAAATTTAGAACACTTAACCTTTATAACATGTTAATTAGACAAGTGGGTGAGGTTAAGTAAATTTAGAAACACTTAACCAATATAACTTGAATTATGGAAAGGTTAAGTTAAAATTAGAGGGCAACACTTAACCAATATAACTTGATTTGTAGTAGGGTTAAGTTAACACAAGAAGGCAACACTTAACCAAAGTAACATGACACGTAGGAGGGTTAAGTTAACTTGAATTGATTGATGACACTTAACCAATACAACAAGATGAATACATGGGGTTAAGTTAACAAGAAACACTTGACCAATATAGCTTGATGAACGAACGGGGTTAAGTTAATATGAAACACTTAACCGATCCAACATGCTAAGTAAGGAGGGTCAAGTTAATAAGAAATGCTTAACCAACATGACATGATGAATGAGTGGGTTAAGTTAACATGAGCGGACAACACTTAACTAATATTGCGTAATGTGCGGGAGGGTTAAGTACATATCGGGTTGGTGGGTAATATTAGAAAATATAGGCCCACAAAACTTAACCATTAAATAAACATGCTTGAATCAGTGGAAGGGTTAAGTACATATCGGGTTGGTGGGTAGTATTAGTAAATCTAGGCCCACAAAACTTAACCATTAAATAAACATGAATCAGTGGAAGGATTAAGTACATATCGGGTTGTTGGGTAATATTGGTAAATATAGGCCCACAAAACTTAACTATTAAATAAACATGCTTGAATCGATGAGAGGGTTAAGTATCTCTCGTGTAGGTGGGTAATATTAGTACATATAGGCCTACAAAACTTAACCGTTTATTAAAAATGCTTGAATCGATGGGAGGGTTAAGTACATATCGGGTTGGTGGGTAATAATAGTAAATATAGGCCCACAAACTTAACCAATAGGAAACCCTAGTAACGGGGACCCATTTCAGTAGTAACCCACATGGATGTATCACGGTACCCTGAACTAGGCAGGGTGGTGCACGATTACTGGGTTGATTATAAGCGGTCAAAGCAGCGGCAGGGGGTACATCAGTGTAGGTTCCGACGGCTTACGGGCGTGCACGTACTACGAAGTGGGAAAAAGCAGGCACTGGGTACCAGTAGTTATACACTATGCATCTTGAATCGTATCGGGTTGCTATCATAAGGATTGATACACCTTATGGTGGGACCAGCACAGGGTATCTACACACAAGAGAGGGCCGATTGACGTAGACACATGGAACATGAATACAAGTAGGGAGCCGATCGATAGGGTAGTAAGGGTACATCTAACATGTTCGTGGCAATTAGGCTGATTGAGGTGGAATCTTCATGATATATGTACACCTGAAGGCTACCACAATTACGGGGGTTGGGATCACTATTATCATTTTATACAGATTACTAGTTGGGATACTAGTTAGGTGGTGTAGAGATAAATATAGAAATCAGATTAACAGGGTAGTAGCGAAGCAGAGAAAAAGTTTGCATGCTGAAAGATCTTTTATCTTGTTTTCGGTTTATTCATGTCATGATCCTTTATCTTGTTTGCATGCTGAAAGATCTTTGGACTTACCAGACTTATGTCTGACCTAGTTTGTTTTTCGCCTCTTTTCTTCCGTTTCCCCCCCCCCCCCAGGTAGTTAGAGAGTGAATAATTCAGCCTAACTTGGACCTCTTCTCTTTCCAAGCTTGAAGATTATTTGGTGTATCGCTTTGGACTCTCTCTCTTCCACTGCTATGGCTGGTTCATGCTTTATCGAGGAATATCATTGTTTTTATGCTTCTTTTATTCTTGGAAGTTTTTAAATCAAGACAGAAGTTCTATGTATTACATTTAAGTATGATTGAGAAAATTGTTGTAAAATCTTGACTGAATTAAGTTGTTTATAAAATGACTTTATTTTCCGCTGCTTTATTTGTCTGTCTTGTAAATTTCTGCATCTTTTACCTATAATGCTCCACCGAAGTTAAGGCATTCCCTTTATGAGCGACCTTAACGAAGGTGGGGTGTTTCAACCGTCGATGCAATTCAGGTATAAATCGTAAATTTAACACATATATTTATTGAACTGTTAAATAGTTTACCAAATTACATAGGTAGTATGAACTGTTGTTTTTATAGTTATAGTTTATTTATCGACATAAAACTTATTTTGAATAGACACGATACATTTGTGTTAAAGGGAGTTGGGCGAAGTTTAGTTCAAAAGCCCTTGACATATTACCACTAGTTATTCGAGAGAGGCTACTGGTTAGTCCGTTCGGTCGATTCTTATAGATTATACCACCCCAGTCCTTCGATCGACCATTGCTAGAGGCCCCATTAGAGAGACCATGGCTTATGACACACACTTTCCACTTGCCCGATTTTGAGCTGGGTATCACCCCAGCCATTTTTACATGCTTACGTGGATTGAGATAGGCCTCCCTTATAGCGTCTCCTGCCCATTTGACTCCTCCTATGAGTCACCCGAGTTTTATTTACAGTATTTACCAGATTTGTCCGTTGATCATATATCAATTGGTGTCCTTTCCATCGTATATTTTCTTGACTACATTATAGAACGTATCGATGAAGTGGATTTGCAGGACATAGTATTTTGGGTAACCATTTTATATCTCTTTGGTTCGACATTCTTTTCGAACCAAAAGAGTACGATTCGATCAGGCTACCTAGCAACACTAGCTGATTTAGACCAACTGCATATGATTGTTTGAGGCTTAGCTATGTTGGGTTATCTATACATGGCTCTTGACTCTTACGCTTTTGGAGAGGTTCAACGGATGTTTGAATTTTGGTACATGTTGTCGTGTTGGTACTTCGAGTACACGACCAACATGTATCCACACATAAAGGCCACTACCAGTCATACCGCCGAATCCTTTTTCCCACACATGTGTAGATGGGAGACTAGTCACGTAGTCCAGCATGTTCCTACTGGTGTGAGACACGACTTAATGGAGGCCCGTTCTCAGATAGATTTAAGGTCAAGGGGAAACATATTACGAGCATCGTGGACATATTATTGGATGTTACTATCAATGGGCGACCCGCTACCTGATGCCTACCCATTAGTCATTGCATGTCGTATATCTGTGAGCTGTGTCGTCTTGCTCCCAACGGCCCACCTTCCTATTAGGTACTTGGGAGATCGTTGTTATTATCAGGGGCCCGGTGAGTTGCGCGTACTCGGAGATCCACTTCCATCGGATAGTATGTTCGAGCCGTGTTGTTCTATAAGGAGACAATACATACAGGGTCTGAGACAGATATGATGGGTTTATACACATGATTTTTTATTACCCGGAGAAGATTTTGACACTTATTGGCAGCGAGTAGCTCCTTGGTGTTACATGTTGCCAGATTATATTCAGAGTGTGAACTCCGATCACATTGGTCCCCGAGTGGCTACCGGTAGAGTTCATCCTCCACCGTTTAATTTTGACCCGACCCATCATAGTACTCCGACCAGCCTATGGATTTTTCTCTAGCTGACTATTTAGGTATTTGATCTTAGTGCTACACAACTATCCTTGCTTATTATCTACCCACTTATCACATGGTAGTCGGGAATCCTACAGCTGGATTATATCCGACACATAAGGTAAATTCGTACTTGTGAATTTATTAGTTCATACATTCAAAGTTATAGAAACTGAGTTTATATGTTCCATATTTGCTGTTTTCACCTAGGCTAGACTAGTATAAATGACATATTGCCGTTGTCCAGGAGATGGCCCTGCTACATTCTCAACCGTTATATCAGGAGCACTTGGCAATAGTTCAGGGTTTGCAGGCCCAGATTGATGACTTACAGGCCCGACTAGCAGCAGCATGGGGAGGTAGTGATACAGGAGCATCAGGTACCGTTGGAGGATCATGTACTGCTGGAGAATCAGGTGGTGATGGAGGACCGGGAGAGGGTAGAGAATCAGGTGGTGTTGGAGGATCAAGTGGTGTTGGCTGACTGGGAGGGGGTATTGACGATGACGACTTTATTACGTATTATAGCGACGATGACATGGAGGAGGATGGTGAGGAGTCTGAGCACAATAATGATGACGATGCCGTTGATTTATGATGACTTTTATAAGGATCGTGATGATGATATGGTTTTTTGGTTATCATGGTGTATATATGTGTATGGCTTGATGTACTGGACTTTATGTTATTTTTTCATGTTTGCTCGTGTTCATATGTCACGTTGATGCATGTTGTACTACATTTTATTATCTACATGTTGTGTTCATTATATATATGATGACAACTATATTTAATTATCTGTGTGTTATTTTATTCATGTCAATAATGACTATAGCGTGTTTTTTTTTTGTAAAAATTTGATTTTGACATAAATCAAAATGTATTAGATAAAATCCATAATTTTCTCTTCCAGTAGAAAACTATTATTCAAATGGTCCTAACGATTATTGTTTCAAAGAATTCGGACCTAAATTGAGTTATGTATACTTCATTGAAGTTCGAAACGTCAAAATACGAATTACCGCGTTGCGGTAAGCTCGTTTTAATTATATGTATATATAATTGTTTAAACTTCATTTATTAATAAACTTCAATCTCATTCATCTATATTTTATATATAACGTATACCAGTTTTCTAAATCTAACTTAATCATGTCGAGCAGTTCATTTAACCCAGTTATAAATTTATTTCAAAACCCAGTAATAAATTTATTCAATAGTTTAATTTATAAATTTAAAATGATTTTGTAGCGACCTTTTGAGATTTTTGGTTTGACGTAACTCGAAATCTACAATGCGAAAATTCGCTATTTCTTTTTCGTTAGCATTCCATAATCAATTAGATTATGATGGTTTTAGTTTCGAAGAATTCCAATGTACTTTGCACCCTGTACGTAAGATTGAAGTTCAAAACGTATAACAACGAATTACCACGACGTTATGTGCTCGTTTATATATAGTTTATAAATGAAACTTTCAAATTTTGAATAATTTAATTATTCCTTTCGAGTAAAAAAAATATCGATTTAAAGAAACTGGACAACCCTAACTGTTCGAGTCATCTTTGATAAAAAAAATAGGGGATGACCCTTCATGTCCGACTCCTTTTCAAATCACGATGGTGGACGACCCTTTTAAATTTGAAATAAGGAACAACTACTAGCGTCACTGTTTCTACTTTGCTTTACGGGCAGCGATTTCCAAAGCAATTGCCAGCTGAATGACAAGACATACCATCAGTGATCGGATTAGAGTCAAACCTGCAAATTTCTTTGACATTTGTGCAAGGTAAATAGAGTCATAGATTTAGACTCGACATTGGATACAGCAGCCACTTTGTCTTGCATGGTATTAATTGTACCACTGTATATTATGATGACCCTACTTGTTAAATTCCTTGGGTGTATTACGTGGACGATCCTACTTGTTAAATTCCTTGGCTATATGACCCTACTTGTTAAATTCCTTGGCTATATTTCGGGGACGATTCTGCACACTACAAACTGGAGCAATGCAGGTACCAATAAAGGAGCACTCTGTCCAATAAAGGAGTGCTCGTACCAATTAAGGAGCACTTTGTCCAATAAAAGAGTATTGCATTTACACACATATCGACACAATGCACACTCCAACCAGTAAAGCTGCATACAATTTAATAAAAAACATAGATAACAATAAAGTTGCAATAACCAAGACTCATACCTTATATACAACAACAACAGTTCATACCATATCTCATACCCAAATGTATTCACAAACCAAAATGGATTCCTATTTGATGAAATGCATGATGGCTTTTAATAGCGATTCAGAGGATGAAGAAATCCTTTAAGAGGAAGCATAAGAAATACATGACTTATACAATGAAGCCTACAGTTCATCATCCACAACTCGAAAGGGATCGGTTCCTGGAAGGAAGTTTATACACCGAAATCAAGCTAAATACCATAAGTCTCTGATGCAAGATTACTTTACTGACAACTGCACTTACGGGCTTGTTATGTTTTGTAGAAGATTTAGGATGTGGATAAATTTATTTCTTGGGATATTGGTGGGAATTCAAGGTAATAATGATTACTTTAAGTACAAACAAAATGCATCAAAGTCACAGGGGTTATCCGGTGAACAAAAAATGACGGTCACTATGAGAATGTCAGCTTATGGGGCCCCTGCTGATGCTTTGGACGATGCATACCGAATTGCAGAGCACACAGTACTTGAAACACTTGAAAATTTCTGCAAGGATGTGGTGGACATCTACGGAGAGGAGTACTTAAGGTCTCCGAATGAAGCTGATATAGTGCGAATCAGAGAGATGCACGAAAGCAGGGGATAGTCGGGCATGTTAGGAAGTCTGGAATGTATGCATTGGGAATGGAAGAACTGCCTTAAAGGATTATAAGGTGCTTACAACGGCCAGGAAAGGCGACCAACCATCATTTTGGAGGTTATGGCATCGTACGATTTGTGGATATGGCACGCATTCTTCAGAATGTCCGATTCAAATAATGACTTAAATGTTATAGAAGTGTCTCATCTATTCAATGATCTTGCTCAAGGCGAGGTACCTCCTTTAACATTTACCGTTGGCCAAAATACTTACAATCATGGCTATTACCTAAGTAATGGAATTTACCTAAAATGGAGCACCAATGTTAAAACATGTCCAAATCCATTGACTCCTAAAAAACCCAAATTCATGGCGATGTAGGAGGGACAAAGAAAAGATATAGAAACGAGCATTCGGTGTTTTACAATCTGGATTTGCAATGATAAATAATCCATGTCGGTTGTGGTCTAGGAAAAAGACGTCTATAATCATATTTGCCTACATTGTTCTACACAACATGATTATAGAAGATGAAGGAGATATGGATGAAGGGGAACGCCACTATGAATATGAAGATTCTTTGCAAGCAACCGACCTATTCCGACAAAACACACAAATAACAAAAGAGGAATTCAACATTCATTTGGACCGTCAGATTATGTCTAGAGATGCACAACTTCATAACTGGCTGCAAAAAGATCTTATGAATCATTTATGAAGCCATGATGGCAATACCTAGTTATGAAATTTGCTTGTTCGAAATCGTGTTTTATTTTATGACTGTATGAATTTATGCAGTAATGATGATGTAGTTCTTTACTTTAGCATTCACGTTCTATTGTATTTGTACTTGTTATTAACCAACTATTATTAAGATCTGAAGCTAAATTATTTTATTTTGGTCTAACTAAACATAATTATTTTATAAGAAAACAAAAAAGATATTTCATCTTCATAAAATGTGAGTTAGGATAGGGAAAATTAGATTAAAATGTTAAAGGGGGAAACGTGCCGACTTTATCGGCGCTTGGTGAAGCACGCTGATATTTTCGATGCATGTTGGAAATATCGGCACATCGGACCAATTCAGAATTTTGAATTGGCCCCGTAATTTTTTGCTGAATATTACGATCCCCAACATCTGTTGGGGACTATTTCCCTCATATATCTCCAATTCTGAGCATGAATTCTGCACCGTTGAAGAGCTCTTATATTTCACTCTTTAACACTACAAATTCCATAGGTCTACGTATTTTATCTTCATTCAAAGACTTGTCTAATGAACTGGGCGTTATAGCTCATGTATTTAACTAATGAATTGTAAAAAAAAAAAAGAGATTTTCCCTTCATAATAAGACATGATGAATTTTAACTTTCTGTTTAGTTAGCACTATTGCTGCTCCTAAATTTAAGAAATCAGTGTTAGCTGAACCAGAAAGAGCAAGCGAGCATGAGTCATCAACAATTTTATTTCATCATGCAGTGCACCCTTCCAATTAATTTCAGGTCAAACAAAGGACAAGCCCACCTTTTGAGAAATAGCTTAAAATCAACTTTGTGTTTCATTCGTTCAATTCTTTCAAGTTAACTCTTATATTATTTGTGAATAATTTTATTTATCCATGTGTTAAGAGTAAAAAAACTACATTAGCCATGTAGAGTTGAAAGTCCAAACTCCAAAGTGGATGGTGGTGTCCTGATGGCTACAATTAAAAGAACACCATGTGCAGCTTATGCAGTGGATGTTTCCAAGAAAATGTATTTTCTAATTGTCATGTAAACATACATAGCCATATCAACAATGAACTCTACATCAGTACATTTTTAGTAAAAAAAAAATGATGGTTGTCATTTATGCTAATATAGGGTTAACGTGACGTATTTTAAGTGGAGACATAGCTTGGTTTTATTTATGTTTTAGATTGAGTTAAAAAAAGAATACATGTTTTATTTGAATATTTTAAAATAATGTGTTTCTCTAAATGAAAGGTTGAAGATTTATCGAGATTTGTAAGTTTTCCATATTTTGAAGTCATTTTCTGCATTTCAAACTGTGTTCCACCTTTCTAATTCATTGACGACCTTTCTATTTGGAAAACAACCCAAAACCATTTTGAATTCTTTTAAAAACATGGAAGTTAAAACACTAAGAAACTAAAAATCTAAATAAATCTTTGTTTTATGATGATCCGCACAGTTTAATATGTGACCTACACACTTATGACTTTTTAGTTTCCGCAAATTGCTACAAGCAATCAAAAATATATACTTTTCTTGTAGATCTTAGTACATATGGTTTCTTTCATATCAGTAATTGAGTAATTAAAATTAGTAAAAATACATAATAATGCAACACGCACACACAAAGATAGAACTATAAAATCATAGATAATTAAAATAAGTCAAACTCACGATCTTCCTTTTCCTGCTAGAACCAGCATTCACCGTAGCTCAAGCATTTCAAATCGATGGCTGGGCAGGTTGTAAGGAATCAAAGGCTAGGCAAATAACAAACGATCCCGATTTGATTTGAAGAAAATTTCGATCCATGTTTTTTCGATGAGATAAAATAAAATGGTATCTGAAAGTAACAGCTCATACAAATAGTGATTAGGATTTATTTCCAATGTGTTATCTAATGGGTCGGGTTGCGTTATGTGATGGATTAAACGAGTTTTGGTTAAACGATTAACCGTGAGATTGAAATGGTTAATCGTTAACCGAACCGTATTTGTTTGGTTAACATCGATCAATTAACCAAATGATAAATACTTTTATTGTGAGGTTTGGTTAAGACTGGTTGAGTCGTCTAACAACCGGTTAAAATGCCTATGCCTAACCTAAGATGGCATTTATGTTTCACTGGAAGTAACCTAGGAATGATATTAAGATCATGTCTTGCAATTCGTGGCAAAATACAATACATATCAGAATGTGTCCAAGAAGAAAACATCATGGTTGGTTTGGAAAAGGTAGCAAGTTCCTTCCTCATAGCTAATTGATATGTGATCCAATCTTTTAGACCCAAGTCGGGCCATCTCGGAAGACTGGGGCATCAACGGTTGGATCATTGGTGTTTCCCTTTCGTATCCTAGCTCTTCATCTTTCCTTAGAGCAAGTTCCTAGTAAAAACGACTGTGTTGTCCAAGTTAGGTTTCGAATGCTGGTTGTTAAGCATTATGTTTCTTAGTGCAGAGTGATGTCTCTACGTCGTTCCCCTTATCGTGGTAGGTAGCGTCTTTCCATTCCACTAGGTAACATGCTCTCCCCTGATTTGATCCTCATGGAGAACTCCGACTCCATTGTCGATAGGTAATTTCAATAGTAGTTACTAAGGTGCCATGCAGGTTCGGAATTTTGAAAGGGAAAAACACCCTAAGAAGGCATTGTAAAGAGAGTATAAATCAATAACTATGAAAAAGAGAATTTTGACTCAGTTGCGATCTCATTCTCCAAGTTGCATTGGTAGGTCGACAATCCTAATTAACTTATATGAGCATCGTTGAAGTTGTGAATCATGGATTTACATGGCTTTAAGTCTTTGGTCTTGAGTCTCATCTGGTCAAAGGCCTTCTTAAAGAGAATATTAACGGGAGTCCCTAAGTCAATAAGGATTTTCCGAACAATAGAAGAATATATATAGGTCGAGATGACGAAGGGGCCAATGGTTTGAGCTTCCACTCCTGCAGATTCCCTTTCGTAGAAGACAATGTCATCACTCAACTTCTTCAAGAATTTAGCTGGGACACCCTCATGCGCAGCAAAGCACTTTTTTTATTCAGTATGCTTTATAGAGTTGACATATTCTTTTGTACAACTAAAGCTTTGGTTTGTGGATGATGTCCTATGAAAATAGTATTGATGATGAGAACCTATTGAGGAGGTTAAGTATTATATGACCATGCCACCATCTGGGGTTGCATGAGTTTTAAAGGACATGATGCTCCATTACATGGAGTCTAATTCTGAATATTCTTCTCAAAATGCTTTTTTCATATGAACTTTTCAATGGAATCTCTGAGATGACGACAACCATTGGTGTTACGACCGTACATCCCATGGAATTTGCAGTACTTGCCTGATAGTTTCTCTCTCTCGTTGGATTCTCATGGATTGGTCTTCTTGTACTAGCAATATTGCAAGCCTATAGATATATCATTTTCAACTATGAGTTCTGCGAAGTGTAGATGTTGTAACAAATAAACTGATTTCTTTTCATTGACTCCTTCTTTTGTTGTGGCCTTTAGAATTGTTGCCTCCTTGTAAGGCTTCATTGGGGGCATTCTCCTTATCCTCCCGTGGCTTTCTTCGATTTGTTTAACAACAATATTGCTTTGCATAATGTTCAGTTGTAGGTTATGGGAATAACCTTGCAAGGTCTGATTCCTATGCACTTCCTCTTGGCATAGATACAAATTTTCCTTTTTGCATGATTTCTCCAGAGTTTTTGGTGTTTTTAGGTCTGTCAAATGTCCGAATTCAGCATTCGGATAAATGCCCTTTACGGGCTATATTTATAACAACGTTTAGTTGAGGATCGTCAACCTCCAACGAGCATTGTTGGATCTTTCAAGAAATCTTATCAAAGATTCTCCATCTCCGTGGAATATGTTACATGTAGTTAGGATATCCTTAGGCATAGCAGTGTGCATCTTGAATTTCTTTATGAACTTTTTGGTAAGCTGATCAAAAGAAGCGATGGGAGCCGAGAGAATCATAGTAGGGACACACTAGGAGGGAGCACTTGCACTTCACCACATCAGTAGCCGGGCTGAGTCCATATGTCATTTTTACATGTTAAGTAATTTCCGAGGGTCGGTTTTCCCTGAGTAAGAAGCAAAGTGTGACGTGTTGAATCATCGAGGCCATTAGGCCTTCAGAAAGGCATCGGTCAAAGGATTACATCTCGTACTGCCTTCCCAGTCATCGATGACGTAATCTTGAGTCGCCTTCATGATCCTGCAGATCATGGCAGTGAAGTGAGGAGTTAGGATCTCCATTGGATTCCAATGTCATGATTCAGTTCTGGGGTGTAGTGCTTGTGGCGCCTCCTTAGAGGAAGTTCATCTTCATCATTAACTTAGAAAACATTTGGTGTCTAGTTCTGGGAAGGTGAGCAGGAGCCACTTGGTTTTGGATAGTAGACGGAAGTCCAGAAACCAAGTTTTGGATTATGGTGGCAAGAGTTTTCTGGTTAAGGGTTCAGTTTTAGCTTTGTAGTTAGGATTTGTACTGAACCAAAAATGATCACATTTATTCTCTCCCTTATTGGCAACGGATCATAATCCGTCACGCGTTGTTCTTCTCCTTTGTCGTTGGCTGCTTTGGCGGGTATCAACGAAGAAATTTCGGAGGCATGGTTATTAGGAGATTGAACACTCCTAAAGGTGATTATTTCCCCCCTCCGAGTTTATTAATGTTGCCTTTGCAAAAGTTCAAAAATTTGCTTGATCTGCTAGTTGAGCCAAGTTTGAGTATCCTCTAGTTTCTTCATTATAGAGTACACTTGTGTATGAGTAACCAGTGGATCAGGATTTGGAGTGGTGGCCATGTGGATTTGGCTAGAGCGATAGGATCAACATTGTAGGAAGGTTATTGTTAGATCGATTCCTCTTAATGTTTGGCATGAGAAAATCCAATGGCTCGATACTTGTTCTTCTTCGCCATTGCTTCAAGCTTCGTATATAGATCGCACAAGGATCTAAGGAGATTCAAGAACTTGAATTGAAACAACTCGAAAATTTAATCTCTTGATTTAAGGATTTAAGCTAAGGAAAAACCCAATTTCTTTGAAATTTTTTGTATAATAATTATTAAAACAATTTAATAAAGTTTTATTACCTAAATAACCATCTATTAATTTTTAATGAGCAAGAAGAAAATCATTCTCAAATTTTGTTTACCCAAAATAATAGTTTAACTCAAACCAGAAAATGTGACCAACAAACAAATCTTGGATTCTCGATGGTTTAATGGATAAAAGTTGTACAAAGGTGTAACATACACGTACACACATAGATGCATATGATAACATAACCATAAGAATATAATGCTTGGATCAATTAAGCTAACAAATAAATTATAAAAAGTAACCAAGTAAGGACAAAAAAGGTTTACTTTAATACAATAATAACCACACGCTTACAACTTCATACCCTTACGAACTTACACTCACCACTCTCTTACACACCATATATCCTTACATTGATGTGAAAATGGGGTACGGTCTTGATTCAACCGAAATAAAGGGGTAAGGGCAACGAATTTTCAACACCTTTCCACACATTATTTCATTCCTAAGGATTTCCTTTAAATACCAACCCATTTCAATTCATCTCCCAGCACCATTTTTTCTCTTCTTCCTCCTCCTTAATTTATTTAATAGCTTTCACATCTTGAGAAAACAATAAGAGAAAGAGAAGGAAGTCACTCACCATTTATCTAAGTAACTTTAGGCGTCAAAATTATTGCCAAAACTCTTCTCATATTCATTCCAAAGTCACCATCATTCAACGAAGCTTGGAGACCCAACCAACACCCCAAACCCAATATTGTACATGAGAAACTAGAAAGAAGGAGGAGCTCAAAGCCATTCGAAAAGCATAAGTGAAGCTAGGACGTATCGAGACAGTCTAGGAATTTTTTTAGTGAGTCACGGTAGTATTTAAATCCCATCGAAGGTGAGAAACTCACTTTAGAAATGATATTAACTATACACAAGTAAAATGATTGAAATTTATGTTAAATTTTGCTTATAAATGCCATGTCGAATGTTTTCAAGTTTGGATACTTATATGTTTGATCATATGGATGTTTGACAAGTCGCGTTAAATACATATCGATAAACACAAAGGAAATCACTTTCCTTTTTATCGAATGAAACTATGGAAAATCATTGTTAAATCACTCAAAAATTATTTGAAATGTTTTAAAAATGAAAATTAAACACTTCTAACTGTACATATGAAGTTTGGATAGAATACGAATTTTCATGAAATCATAGTGTGTCGCGAAACAGTAAATCACGATTTAACTGTTTAAAAAGGATCTTTTGTATCTGGAAAAATATGGATCGTAATTTTTTAAAATAATATTTGTCTAAAATTTTATAATCATAGCTTTCCAATGAATTGAAAAAATCAAGATAATATTCTGCAGATACTGAAATATGACCAAAATAAGATTTGAAAACATCACGGAAATCCTGTAAATCATAGTTTTGAAAATGATAATTTTAATCTCTTAAAAGTTTGAAATAAAACATGTAAGTCATTTAAAATGTTTTAAATTTTTTTAATTTGATTATATGAATTTTCCAATGATAGAAACGTCATTTAAAAAATTAAGCTAAAATGACACTTTTTGTGACACTTTTGCAATATTTTTCCAATAACATTGAAATTTGAATTTAAAATTTACGAATGTTATCCAAATCTCTTATGATGTTTTAAAATGATTAAACATATGTTTCAAATATTATTTAAATGTTTTATAACTTGTTAAAAAGAATTTTAAGTTTTTAATTGAATCAAAGGCTATAATGAGCAATGATTTAATCTTGGCTCTAATAAGCTGAGAGTAAACCTGATTTTTCTATTTCTGAGATGCAAATGTTTAACTAAAAAGATATTTAGAAACAACCAATGCCTAGCTAAGCCAGCCCTTTTTTAGAGAAGAAAAAATATGGTTGAAATGTCTAAAACGAGTAAAGTATAATAGATCAGTTTTCGAATGATTAATGAATTAGATTTCTTAGTGATGATCTTGTTATATTTATTGTTAAATTCCAAGGATGAAATCCTTACTATCCATGAGAATTTAAAAGGTATTTACACCATTATTCGATTGATAATATTGAGTATAATGAATATGATTTGTTCAGATTTTTAAGCGGACTTACCATCCCAGATGACTTAATGAATGAACTTTAATGATTCCATATACACACTCAAAAAGTATTTAAAGATATACATTCTTAAAATATGTTTTATGAATTAAGAAACAAGAACACCCAATACTTCTTAAATGATATGTTTGCGACGATTGGTACAACGAGCTTAGGATCCGATTTGGCTGATTCCTATCTGTAAAGCACTTTGAATCATTTGCAGATTCGAAAGCAAGAATGGTGTATGAGCAATGAACAAGAATGATGGAGACTCAATGCAGGGTAGCTGTCACTGAACCTTGGGGAATTTTCCCACATTAATAAACGATAGTGATTTTACATTCGGATCTTCAATGCATGAGCTACTTTGAGTCAGATCACACAATATAATAAAGAGTAGTGCCCTTTTTATCCAATCCGAGGATAATTTGTATGGATGAATGTCTAATGTTGCACTTTTGATATGTGTATATTGATCTCCATGAATGTACATTTGTTTGGTGGTGTAGAATTAACTCTCCTTCACTATATACACACTTCTTTGAGGCGCACGAGTTCAGAGGTTGTACATAAGTGGAAATCATTTGCATTAAACGAACTTGACAACATGGCATTCTACGTGAATGATGTGCTTAATATAAGGTAATCATGACCTTCAGGCTCATCACTCAGTAATGCTAGTAAAAGGGCGTACATCATTATATGTCGAATATGTAGTGTATGATAAGATATGTCTCAGGTACGCTGGTTATGTCTCAGTTGATGTCATATTCGGAACAGTGTACTACCTCTGGATATGTGTGGCTAGGCCAGTCATACCTAGAGTGGAGGGTTAAGCCTTGGGTGCATTCCTCTAGAGATGTACCGTATGAAAGGTAGTCACTTACCTTGCTATTGTATGTGAATCCATTCTCCTTAAGAGTTGCGTATTCTATTGTAGAGCCCCAAGAGTAGGGGTGCAAAATTTGATCAATGTAACAATTTCGCTTATTTCTATAATTTATTTTACTGGATTTATCCCACAAGTCATTAAAAATAATATTAGAAAATTTTAACGTAGAAATTTTTCGTTACCATAAGGTAAAAACCCGTGCCATTTTTGTGTGTGGTCGTGGTCTTATGGGTACCTTTTATTTTCAAAACGATGAGTTTAAGTTTTCACACACGTCCCATGACTGACCCAAAGCTATTTTCCCTTAAACTTTAAGTGCCCCTATTTTTCTCTAGGCAGCCCAGAGACTAGACGGGTAACATTGTTTTAGAGCATGAAGCCTTGGAGCATTTTCAAGGCTATTGAAGCATGGATCTTTTGCATCCGATAATTATGTTTACCCATCATTCCGCTAAATTTAGGTTTACAACACTTGTACGGATGAGGTATATAACCATTCCCACTGGATTAGTATGCATCTGACTATTTACCTATATTTTCGGATGTAAATTACCGATGTTACAAATGATATGAGATTCTGTTTATTTTATTTTCTATTTTTTACTTTCTTTTTACCCTAAACTATCTAACTAGCCAACATCAGATCTACAACACGTAAGCAACAATGATTTATTAATGTTGATTTATAAGGTTGAGATTCAGGCTGTTTCATTTGGTATCAAAGCTTAGGTTAAGCGAACACCTAAGACACAATGCAGTCAACTTATTATAGATAGGGTCTATAATACCTTAGAATGAGTTCAGTTTGAGAGAGCACGTAGAACCCAATTTTCACTAGAGTGTTGCACACACTCTAAAAGATAAATACTCTCTATCTAAAGTGCTTTTACTTACTATGTGAACATAAAGTATGGATGAACGAAGGAACATGTTTTAGACTAGGTGGAAGCAGCATGATCAATGGTCAAAACACCACTGCCACAGTAGAGAAAGCAATGATTTGGGTGTGACCTCAAGCTAACTTTTCCATTTGTGTAAGAACTTCACTAACGTTGGGGATTCTAAAGAACTAAATCCATTATGGAAGTTTAGGCTTGGTTACGCTCGCATGAAAAGATTTTCAAAGGACTAAGGATTAAGGATTGGTAGAAAATATTTTTGGTCTCATGGCAAATATAGCAAGGAGCTTTGGCTTGGTGGGAAAATGCTATAGAGAACGAGCCAGAAGATGGTATGCCATGGGATTGATTCAAAAAAAATTATTGGAGAACAATATACATAACATAAGGAAAATCCCGAGTATATCGAAGCTTTATCGATCTGAAACATGAAGGGATGTCAATAAAGGAATATTCAAAAAAGTTTATTAAGCTATCTCGATATGGTCGGAATTGATTAACACAATGTTTCAAAAAGTCGCTAGAATTGTTTATGAACCATAATGTTTTATTAAATAAAATGGAAGAATTTTATTATAAATTGAACATCGATTTAGCTTAAAAATATAAGTATCGAGTTATAAATCCAATTTTTTTTATATTGGAGCTATATGATATTCTATTTGGATATATACGATATATTAATTTATTATTATTATTAAATAGAATTGTTTTTGAAATTAAATTGTATTTTATCGATTTAATTGAATAATGTTAAAATAACTATTTTGCAGACGATCTCTGGTTTTGACAAAACCAATTTTACCGGATCCGTAATGATAAATTACTGTAAGAATATAAAATTTTGGTTCAATCGGAGTTAGTATGCGGTCGTGCAAGTTATGGATGTTCAACGTAAATATATATGTATACTTAATCAATAGTGCTATCTGATCAAACAGACTCAGATTTAAATGAAACAAGTTTCATTAGGATCGCAATGACAAACCAAAGCTATATATTAATTTTCACCTCGAACGGAGTTCATATATAATTGTGTGAATTTACAAATGTCAATTGCAGATAGCGATATGCACATAGTAATATAATAATAGAATATAATATTAATATAACCAATATATTCTCTATATACACCTCAAATTTCGTAAACCTAACCCCCAAATCAAAACAACCACATATTTGCAAATAAGCCCCTTCTTCTCTTTTATTTTATAATTGGTGAAGAATTTTCAAACTGCAGCGCCATTTCCAATTCCTATTATAATTAAAATAAATATTTATATCCAAACTTCGATTTAAATAAATTTATACGTTTTAATTCTATATTCAAAATAAATTTCTAGTCGTTATTATTTAAAATAAATCATTTTAAATATTCATAATTCATTAATATTGCCAAAATAAAAAAATTAAATTGGTTCTGATTTTCCGGGTTGTTACAATCTCCCCCACTTAAATCTTTTCGTCCTCGAAAAGGAACGGGGCTGAAAGTTGTTTAACTAGTCAACTCAACTTTCATTCTGGCTTTCATTCTTCAACTTTTCAGTTTCTAAGAATTTCAAATTTTCAAAAAAATTGGCTAACACCCAAAATTTTCGAATTTTTTTGCCATAACCTCCTTTGTACGGAGAGATATTTAAAACCACAACTAGCCACGCAGGGCCCTCACCATCCAAAAAGAAAAAGAAAAGGCCAAGTGGCTAGCCAGTCGGCTCATAAAATCATCCAAACCCAATAAATTAGTAAACATGTACCTATTTGTCGGGCATACAATTTTATTCCTCTTCTTTAGCCTCCTTGCTATGACCTATTCAATGTATATACATGTGTATGCATGCAATTGCAATCAATTTTCAATTAAGTTCAACATTTGACCAATTTGGCTTAATGGTTCAAAATTTTAATTAATCAACCAATAATCAAACAACACGACCAACAATCAATTAGTTGATTATCCTTTCAAATTCATAATTATATATATAAATATCCGTTTTTGATGCCGAGTCACAATAATAGACCCTATCTAGTTTGGTTCTCATACCGGTCAATTGGAAATATATAGATATCACACTTTCGAAACTCGAGCACAGATGCTGATGATGTGGCCACATCATCAGAATCATCCCCGGGAGACTAGTATACCTATCCAGTATATTTGAGGCTTTGTATACACGTTCGCAAGGCGTATATGCAAAATCTTTATATGCTCGATTGTCCAAATTCTATATAAAATAATATAATCAAATACGTATAATTAGATTGAATTTTTCAAAGCAAAATTTGTTTTCATTTTTATTAAAAATAACACTCTTTATACTCGGTATAGGATACTACTGATTCCATCTCTAATGAATCAATCTTATTAGATATTACTAATCCAATCTCTGATGAATTCTTTCGTATGGTTCTAATGTGTCTTGTTCTCGAGCTCTATAAACCAAAGCTCTGATACCAAAATGACTCAACCCAAACTCGCCCTTACGGGAAAGCCCGAATTGAGTTGAGAACACGACAAATCAGAACAAAAATGACAGAACATTTCATTGCTTATTACAACAATTTACATCAGAGTACAAGAATATAACAGAGTATGAATAAATAATATACATTTGATAAGTATCAGAGATTTATAAATTACAATGCAGCGGAAAAATAATACAAAATGCAACTGAAAGAAATACTAGGATACAGAGGATCTGAAAATAACTCCAGCTATAAATCTATGATCCTGTGAATATAATATCTGCAAACCCAAAACTGCTAGCTGCCCATGTGGAAAATAGGGGAACCCAGAGTTTAGGTTAAAACAATAAACTCCAGGTCAATCATGTGACCGGTGAGAGAACTAAAACTGTTATTAATTTGATTTTAAAGACAGGTAAATCAAGGGACCATGCCGTATAACACCGAATGGGTTTACCCCCAATAATACCAGTGCATAAAACAAAGAGTGCAATGCTAAATAAAGAACATTGAAGCTATTATAAGACTCAGGTCCCATCACATAATGCAATGCAAGCCGGAGGATAGAGTTTTACCTTATAATAGCCAAAATGCTTGGTACATGAAATTTCATATTTTATTATTACTATAAGTGAAGAAATCAACTTCAAATATAAATGCATCAATCATAGGTGCCATGAGCGCCCCATCCCACTATATCGCCATATATTGGATTACAATTAAAACCGAAATGTCGTATTGGAAGTTGGATTCCATCATGAACCAAGGCAAGGGATCATCCTTACCGAATTCGAGACAATCTAGCCTACCATGTCTCAGGCTACAGTCGCAACTGCACCTAGGAGCACCAGGGCTGGTCCTCTCTTATGTTTGAGGATTGGTTATTCCTGAACAATGTGTTTCCCCGCCCTATGGGGTGTAATGGTCAGTATGTCGACCATATAATCCATCGGCCCCGTAGTTGTAACAACCCGGAAAATACGAGCCAATTTAAAATTTTTAAATTGTTTACTTCAAAGGAATTCGAACAATTGAAATAGAATATTTCAATAAAATAGTGAATTAGAAATAGTGAGTCAGTTTGAAAATTTGAATTCAAACTTTGACTGACTGTGCCGGGTGGAAAATATAACGGATTTTAGTGAAATCAAAAATATTTAAATTTGTTTATGAATACCTTTCTAACGAATCTGAAAAATCGAAGTTTCATAGCGGGAATCAAAAGTTATGGCCGAATGAATTTTCAGAAAGGTCGCTATATAGAATATATAGCCCTGGAAAATAGATATTTTGCAAACGACCTCGGAATTCGACGAAACCACTTTTGTTGGGTCCGGGATGTCGAACTATTGCTAGGTTTCAAATTTCATAATTTTTGAAGCTAGTATGTGAGCGTGGCAAAAGAAAATGTGTTAGGTCAATTTCTGCTAAATTGGATCGACCAGAAAATGGCCATTTTTCAAACGATCTCAGAATTCATCGAAATTAGTTTAGTTGGGACCGTAGCGTCAAAATATAGCTAGATTTATTTTTCTGGAATTTTTCGAATCAGTTTGTGGCCCTGGCAAATTGAAATGTACGTTCAAACTTAAAATTAAATGTTTTATACTTTAATTTGGAGAATAACTGACTGTAATAGTCGAATTGGCCAGCGAAACATATCCCATTGTGTCCGGGATGGGGGTATTTAGCTAAGGACGACAGTCATTGGGTTTGAATTGGTGTCCGTGTGGAGAAACACTATTTAAAAATTTAATAAAGCCCTTGGCCAGTCAAAATTTTCCTTTCATTATTTTAAAAATATAAAAAAACATCGGAAACCCTTTTCCCTTTATCGCTCTCGACGACTGTCAACTTCGCCACTTCCCAGGCAAATCGCCGCCGCCACAGCCACCTACCGACGCCGCCACCACCCTGACTCGACGCGCCTCCCTCTCCTCTTCAAATCCGACCAAACCCCCGCCTCTCTCCCTTCGCCAGCGTCGAGAACGACGCCTGTGAACGTCGACACTTCCCGCCGCCGCCCCGACCAGATCCGACCACCGAGTTCGCCCAGACCACCACCGATCGACTCCCCTCTCCTCCCTCTTCTACACTGTACCCTCTGATCATCATATCGTGCCTCGGTTTTCGCGAAAACTGCAACCATAGTTTTGAACCATCGTGAAAGGTGAGTCTTTTATTACATCTGAACTTTGAAAAATCATATCTTTATGGTGTGTTGACGAAATTCGATGAAACAGGAAACATCGGGACCGCAAGGAGGCTCTCTACCACATAGAAGAGACCGCGGATTTTTCTGAGCCATCTACGATTTTTAGCACTCCGAAAACCAATGTGAGAAATCTAAATTAAATGAATTTGAATGGAAAATGTCATGTATAAATTATATAAGCGAAATATAAATTACACACGTGTTGTGTACCTCATGTACATGCGTTGTGTAAGCTATATGAGCGAAGTATGAATTATACATGCATAGAATAATTGATATATGTGTTGAAATGCAAGTGAAATATAGAAATAATATATATATATATATATATATATATATATATACTCCCCTCGTCCACAAACCATGGACGATATTTATTGTTGTGAATTGGTGTGAAATATTGGATGAAAAATGCGAATGGTTGAATAATTGTATGTGGTCGATATTGATTGGTTGTGGTTGAAAAATACTCATTGGTGATTGAAATAAATTGGAAATAAAACATGTCGCCTGCGTGCGAATTAGATGCATGAATCCCCATTGTCAAAAACCGCGAGGTTATAAGGTAGAGCGAGGAGTCGTACTAGGGACGGTGCCGGTTTTAACTACCCTGCCGTTATGCTGCCGAAA
Source organism: Allium sativum (assembly GCA_030737875.1). Lineage (NCBI taxonomy): Eukaryota > Viridiplantae > Streptophyta > Magnoliopsida > Asparagales > Amaryllidaceae > Allium > Allium sativum. The sequence goes on from CM060926.1 coordinate 353,288,224, forward strand.
TTTTGAATAATATTCATGTGTTAGAATTATTTTCATATGTTGAAATTATTTTCATGCGTTGAAATTAAAGTCATGTGTTGAAACTATATCCATGTGTGGAAATGCTCATGTGTTGAGAAGTGATGTGTGAAAATTAAATTCATGTGTGAATGAATAAAGTATTTTAAACAATAAAAATCACATTTTTATAATATATATGAAGTATGTAAAATATTCGCCTTATATATAAATAGATTCAACAATAAAAATTTCATCTTTCTTATATGAACGACATATATAAAATACCTATGTATGGAGATGCTCATGTGTTGAGAAGTGTGCGTGTTGGAAAAATTCATGTGTTGAATAAAAGATCGAACAATAAAAATTACATTTTTATTGAAACTATGAAGTGTTAAAAACATTCATGTGTTGAATAAATATTTTAAATGATAAAAATACCATTTTTATCATGTATGTGATATGCTAAAGATATGCGAGCGTTGAAATAAATATTTGCGAAAGAGATATTATTTTTAACATGCATAGGAACTATATAAAATAGTCATGCGTTGAAATATATTTTAGTTCGCCAAAATTATCATTTTTGAAATGTGAAGTGTTAAAAATAACCACTTGTTCAAATAAATATGCATGAGTTGAAATATTCATTAATTAGCTAATGATATGATTTTTGCCTATGTATGCAACATTAGAATGAATGGTGTTTTTAAACCAAATTGAATCAAATATGAAGTTGAATGGAAAATGATAAGTGATAAGAATTGCATATATGTCCTTCATATTTATTGAACAGGTTATAGCAAAGAGGCTAGAGAAGAGGAATAAAATTTTGTGCCCGACAAATAGGTACACGTTTACTGTTTTGTTTGGGTGATGATTTTATGAGCCTGTTGGCTAGCCGCTTGGCTTTTTTTTCTTTCTTTTTGAGATGAGACGCCCATGTGGCTATTTGGGAATTTTCCCAGCCCCTCCCGTACAAAGGAGGTTATGGCGAAATTTTCCAAAATTTAAAGGCGTTAGTGAAATATTTGAAGTGAAAACGATATAGGAATTTTTGAATGAACTATATTTATATAAATATATAAATATATAACTATAAATAAAATTAAAACGAAACGTGGCCATGTAGTTTGTGTTTTGAAACCGTGATTTCAAACGACTAGTGCGGGGAATCCGACCATTGGATTTTCCCGAAACTGCAACCATTGGGTTCGCCTTGGAAATATCTTTCCAACGGCACCAACTTTGTAAAGATCTGACGGTTGGATTGTCTGGAATGTTTAATTCAAATCTGAAGAAAAACAGCGCCAGAAACGATTATATTTATATATATTTATAAATAAATATAATTAAATTGAATTGAATAACAACGCTGTAGTTCGTAATTTAAAATCGTAACTTCAAACGACTATTGTGGAAGATCCGACCGTCGGATTTTCCCAAAACCGAAACCGTTGGACTCGTTTTGAAATGATCTTTCTAATGATATAAAATTTGTGAAGATCCAAGGTTAGATTTTCAGATATGTGTAAAACAAATTTAGTGAAAAACAGCGCCAGTACCTCGGCACGACCTGAAACGTCGTTTAATTAAATATGGCCGTTTTAAATAAATAAAAATGGTGATATATCGTTATAAAATACTATAAACGATATAGAGTGGAAATAAACCAATTTTGTTGTGTTTGCTTGATATGTGATGGTTGAATGTATTTAACATGAAAATTATACTAAAGAACTGAAATGTGAATGTTGAATAGTTTAACCATGTGATAAATTGATTTGAAAATCTAAATATACGTGGGTTATTTGAAAAGGCCGAGTTCATTCTCATTTCAAATAATCGATCGACATTGAAAAGTCGAAGAGACGAAGACCGACGATCTTCACATTGGATGGATGGGCGCTACTGATGCTCATGATTGGAGTAGCTACCTTGAAGGAGTTGAAGTAGTAGCCGTCCGGACATATTGTTGATTGTGCGGATATGCGAGGAATTTGGTGCCTCCGGTTTCGTTCAAACCCAGAACGAACTTGTAAATGGACTGTGTGTCTGACATTGGATTTTGTTCTGTGCTGATTGATCTCTGTTAAATATATATCTGTTTGGCGGCGGGGAATTTATTCTCTTGCTTAACGCCCTTCTCTGAGACGTACGAACTCAGAGGTTATGTATTGATAGAAATCAGTTGCATGGAGTGGATTGCCTGTGTGGCACGCCTAAGTGGCATATGATCAAGGCTTCTGTTGCAAAGCAAAGTCTTGTGGTTGATGATCAAAGCATGGTCTGTGTGACGTAGCTTTCTGTATAACGTGGATTCGCGAGCCTCACACCCCGGTATGAGTCAAAAACGGGAGAAGGACCCAAGGAGTGCATGACGTTTCTTTCTAGCTATGGTGGTGTTAGTGACCTACCAGCCCTGACATTTATATATACTTTTCACCTGTGTGGTTGTTGGAATGCGAGGCACCTCGATTATAGGTCTGTAAGGACCAGGAAAAGTGTGTTCAGGAATAATTAATCCTCAAAAGTAAGAGAGGAACGACCTTGGAGGATCCAGGGATTGTTGTGTGCGGTCCCGAGGCATTTGCTAGAGTGTCTCGAATCGGAGAGGAGCTTGCCCCTTGCCTCGACTCATGATGGAATCCAATTTCCGATACGAAATTGCGGATGTGATTGTATTACTAGTATGGTGACATAGTAGATGGTAGCTATGCCGCCTAGGATTGATATTTATGATTGAATTTGCTTTTGAAAACATATATGCACTAGTAATAATATCAAACACTTTTGTTTTATACGTATGAAGCATTTTTGGCCATTATAAGGTAAAACTCTATCCTCCGGCTTGCGTTGCATTGTGTGATGGGACCTGAGTCTTATAATGGCTTCATTTTATAAAAAGCATTGCGATGATTTAATCATTTGCCTTATTTCATGCACTAGCACTCATTGGAGTAAACCCGTTCCGCGAAAGTGGCGTGGTCCTTTGATTTGCCTTATTATTATTGTTAATAAGTTAAGTAGATTTCTCATACCAGTCCCATGACTGACTCGTAGTTTGTTTCACCTTGCAAACTCGGGTGTCCTCATTTTCACACTGGCAGCCTAGTTACAGGTATCTGGTGCACTTTTGGCTCATGGCGAGGCTTGACTACACCGTGTTTACTTTGACTCTTTCCGCCATTATTGTATATGTATTATGATTCCACCACTGGCAATGTAGACTGATGTTTATTCTGTGTACTCTTTATGTATGATTCCACCTCTGGCGATGATGACTGATTATGTATTATTATGCACTAAGTTGTATCCTGCACTGTGCTCTCTGATGTGGTGATATCTATATGATTCCGCTGTCATATGTGTGTAAATTGTTCTATTTCTCGTTTATGTTATTATCTGTGATCTGCTAATGATGATTAATGTGTTATATTCCAATGATTATCCTTAACACCGTGTCACGGGGTTTTGGGATCGTCACAGCTGGTATCAGAGCTTTGGTTAACCTTAGTTCTGGAGTCTAACACATTAAACACTTCATCAAAATAGAATCAGTAGTATTCTAAGGCGAGTAGCTCATTAGAGATAGGACTAGTAAAGTCCTAGGATGAGTCAAGCAGAATAGCAAAAACAATTTGATCAGTCCATCGTTATCTTTCCTTAAGTTTTCTGCTTAACCATGCAATAAAATTATCATTTCTGTAGGTTGACTCTTTTCTTACTTATACAGAATTTGAACAATGGCTACGCGAGCAGCCACTGCTAGAGGAGGCCGTGCTGGCCGTGGCAGAGGACGAGGAGAAGTCCCAGTTGAAGAAGGACCCTTGATACAACCCCCGGCCACTCAACAATTCGAGCTGGACCGCGTAGATAAGAGATACAAGAACCTAGGGGGCAAAACCCTCTCGGGAACTGGCACAGTAATAGAGGCCCTTGCATGGCTGAAAACATGCGAGAAGGTACTAGTAGGCCTAAGGCTCGGTGATCAAGATAAAGCTTTTATGGGCGCCTGGCTCCTACAAGAAGAAGCTGAACTATGGTGGGAAGCTATCACCGCTGGGAATAGAGAAGCTGGTAGAACCTGGGATGGATTCAAAGAACTATTCAAAGAGAAATATGTCCCAGAACAAGCCCTAGAGCGCATGCACGATGACTTCGCCAACTTCCAGCAGGTGGATCTCTCGGTGCGGGATTATTTGAAAATTTTTACACAATTGTCCCGCTATGCTCCAGAGCTCGTCGCCACTGCAAAGTCCAAGAATAAGAGGTTCATCCTCGGGCTGAAGCGACAGTACCATGATAGAGCAATGGCCCACATCAAGCTGGGATTTAATGAATTGGTGGAAATGACGTGCAACTACGAAGACCTGAATCAAAGGCACCTGAAACAGGATCGCGATAAAAGCCAAGCCGGAAATAAATGCAAGCTTGCTGTGAATCAAGCTGAGTCAAGCCAAGCAGCATCATCGAAACCACAGTCTGGCAGGCCGCCAAGAGGAAGCTGCTATAATTGTGGCAAGGTGGGGGCACTACTCCAATGTTTGCACAGCCCCGAAGAGGCAGAAGACAAATTCTCAAGGTTCAAGCCAAGGCTCTCAGAACCCTTGCTCCTGCTTTAATTGCCGCAAGACAGATCATCTAGTCAAAGAATGTCCTTTGCTTAAAAAGGCCGCAGTAGCTCACATGTATGACGGGACGAACCCGTCGGCTGCTTCCGATGGAGCAGGTAAACCCGATGTTTTGGGAGGTACCCTTACAATTAAAAATATTCCTGTTTCTGTATTGCTTGACACGGGTGCATCACGTAGCTTCATTTCTAGTAACACTGTTAGTAAGTTAAAATTTAAAGTAAGAAAGCTCAAGGAACCAATTAGAGTTCAAAATCCGATAGGGGGTCTCTTGTCCTCAGTTCATATTGCAGAGTGCCCATCTCCTATTCCTTCTACAAGTTTCCCATCAATTCAATCGTCATGAACTTTTCTGAATTCGACGTTATCCTCGGTTTAGAATGGTTAACGAAGTATAAGGCAGAAGTTAAATGTGCCGAGAGAATCGTTAAAATTGAAACGAAGCTAGGACATATATTTATACCTTGTCATGGTTCAGATCCGAATAGAGAGGAATTTTGTTCTGCGTTAGAAGTTATCACCACTTCCTTAGAAAAGATTCCTGTTGTTAGAAACTATGCGGATGTGTTTGAAGAAGTCGAAAACTTACCTCCGCAAAGAGAAATAGAATTCAGAATCAATCTAATTCCCAATGCCAGACCAGTGGTACATCCAATTCGCAGAATGACTCCAAAGGAAAAAGAAGATATAGGCGATCAAACTCGTCAACTGTTGTGGAAGGGTCTAATCAGACCTAACTTTTCTAATTGGGGTGCAGCTGTAGTGTTTGTCCCAAAGTCAGACGATACTCTTCGATTGTGTGTTGATTACCTAGACCTCAACAAACATACGCTCAAAAACAAATACCCATTACCCCGCATCGATGATCTGCTAGACCAATTGAATGGGGCGAGAGTATTTTCCCGAATGGATCTAGCTACGGGTTTCCATCAATTGAGAATTGCAGAGGAGTGTGTTCCTTTGACAGCTTTCAGAGGTCCAGACATATTTTATGAATGGTTATTAATGCCATTCGGCCTGTGCAATGCTCCAGCATACTTTGTCGATCTAATGAATAGAGTGTTCAGGGGATTTCTGAATAAATTTGTCCTCGTATTCATCGATGATATTTTATTCTACTCCAAATCAAAACCCGAGCATGAAAAACACTTAGAACAAGTATTGGAGATTCTAAGAAAGAACGTCTTCAAAGCCAAATTCTCTAAATGTGTCTTCTGGCAAGAAGAAGTGAAGTTTCTTGGCCATGTCGTGTCAAAGAAAGGGATTTCTGTAGATCCGAGCAAAATAACAGCAATTCAAGACTGGAAACAACCCACTACACCCACAGAGGTTAGAAGTTTTATGGGGTTGGCTAGTTATTATCGAAAGTTCGTTAAGGATTTTTCGAAGATATCCGGTCCGTTAATGAAGCTCACGAAGAAGCATGAGAAATTTAAGTGGACTTCCGACTGTGAAGAACCTTTCCAGGAATTGAAATCGAAACTGACAACTGCTCCAGTGTTAACCATTATCGATGGCAATCAGGATTTAACGGTTTGGACAAATGCTTCTATTAGAGGTCTTGGTGCAGTGTTAATGCAAAGAGGCCAAGTAGTCGCTTATGCAAGCCGCCAACTGAAACCGCATGAGAAGAATTATGTAACTCATGATCTTGAGTTGCTAGCCATCGTTTTTGCTTTGAAAATCTGGAGGCATTATTTATTGGGCGAGAAATTTGTACTGTACATAGATCATCAATCATTGAAGTATTTGTACACCCAGAAAGATCTGAATTTGAGACAGCAGCGTTGGCTAGAATTTCTTGCAGTGTATGATCTAGATATCCTGTATACGCCGGGAAAGGCTAACGTTGCAGCGGATGCACTTAGTAGAAAAACCGCAATCATTGCCAATCTTATAATTACGCCTGGATTGATTAATAAGATTTCAGTCCTTCAAAAAGATGATGAATTTATTCAGAGAATCAGTCAGAGGGTCAAGGAAGGTGAAACCACAAGTTTCCGTATTGACGATAAGGGGGTTCTCAGGTTAAATGATAGGATTTGCATCCCAAATATTCCAGGCCTTCGAAGAGAGGTGCTAGATGAATGCCATAAATCCAAACTTTGCATTCATCCTGGTGTGAGTAAAATGTACAACGATATCAAACGCACTATCTGGTGGAAGGCAATGAAGAGGTATATTTCTTTGTATGTTATCAGATGCCCTACTTGTCAGTTAGTCAAGAGCGACCAACAGAAGCTAGCTGGATTGTTGCAACCGTTGGAAGTCCCAGATTGGAAATGGGAACAGATTTCCATGGGTTTCATAGATGGTTTGCCGCGAATCAGGAAAGGTAATGACAACATTTGGGTAATCGTAGATCGCTTCACGAGGACTGCCCATTTCATACCTGTCAGATCCAATAGAACCGCTCAAAGTCTAGCACAGATATATTTTAAAGAAATCATTAAGCTGCATGAAATTCCCATCAGCATAGTCAGTGATAGAGACCCAATATTTGCTAGCAAATTCTGGGAGGCATTCCAGACCGAATTGGGAACGAAACTGAATATGAGCACCGCTTATCACCCTCAAACAGATGGCCAAACTGAGCGGGTGAATAGAATTCTGGAAGATTTATTGCGGGCTTGTATAATTGATTTTGGTGGGTCATGGGAAGATCACTTGCATTTGGAAGAATTCTCATATAACAATAGCTATCAAGCAAGTTTGGGAATGTCGCCATTTGAAGCATTATATGGCAGACCGTGCAGATCTCCAGCATGTTGGGTAGAACCTGGCAACAGACTTGTGTTAGGCCCCGATATGATTAGAGAAGCGTCTGATAAAGTCGACTTCATCAAAAAGCGATTGAGAACCGCACAAAGCCAACAGAAAAGTTATGCAGATTCTAGAAGAAGAGATTTGACATTTGCTGTTGGTGACCATGTTTATTTGAAAGTTTCTCCGATGAGAGGAGTAATCATATTTGGCAAAACTGGGAAGTTGGCACCGCGATTTATTGGTCCCTTTCCTATACTTGAACGAATTGGAACTCTTGCTTATAGGGTTCAATTACCAGATTGGTTGCCTGGAGTGCATGATGTATTTCACGTATCACAACTTAGAAGACATGTGCATGATCTGGATCTTGTTGTAGAAGAAGCAGCGCAACAGGACTTGGAAATAACTCCAGAATTAGCAGTCAGAAGAGAGCCATTAAAGATTGTTGGCAAAGAAACTAGAGAACTAAGAAGCAAAAAGGTTCATTTAGTTAAAGTGCAGTGGAGTAGTGATCCTAGAGACTGTACTTGGGAGACTGAGGAAAGCATTAAGCAAGCTTACTCCAAATGCAGAGTGGACATCTCTGACTAACTCCGGTGCAAGGTACCTTTATAATAGTTAGCATTTACATTTTGTTTCCTACTTTACTGTTGTTTCCTTTTCGAGGACGAAAAGTTTTAAGTGGAGGAGATTGTAACAACCCGGAAAATATGAGCTAATTTAAAAATTTTAAATTGTTTATTTCTAGGGCTGGCAATTAGAACCGAAAACCAGATCCGAACCGACCCGAAAAGACCCGAACCCGACGGGTCTTGGGTCGGGTCTAGGTGATGAAAAATACCATCAAGACCCGATCAAACCCGACCCGCATAGACCCGACCCGAAAGACCCGACCAAAAAGTATTGAAATATATGTATTTTTAATGTTATTATTTAACCGGACCCGAACCGACCCGACTCGACCCGAGCTTCGACCCGACCCGACCCGAAGGTCGGGTCGGGTCGGGTCTAGATTTTTGAAATGTATAGTTTAGACCCGACAAAACCCGACCCGCCTAGAACCGAGACCCGACGGGTCGGGTCCGGGTCCATCGGGTCGGGTCTAATTGCCACCCCTATTTATTTCAAAGGAATTTGAACAATTGAAATAGAATATTTCAATAAAATAGTGAATTAGAAATAGTGAGTCAGTTTGAAAATTTGAATTCAAACTTTGACTGACTGTGCCGGGTGGAAAATATAACGGATTTTAATGAAACCAAAAATATTTAAATCTGTTTATGAATACCTTTCTAACGAATCTGAAAAATCAAAGTTTCATAGCGGGAATCAAAAGTTATGGCCGAATGAATTTTCAGAAAGGTCGTTATATAGAATATATAGCCCTGGAAAATAGATATTTTGCAGACGACCTCGGAATTCGACGAAACCACTTTTGTTGGGTCCAGGATGTCAAACTATTGCTAGGTTTCAAATTTCATAATTTTTGAAGGTAGTATGTGAGCGTGGCAAAAGAAAATGTGTTTAGTCAATTTCTGCTAAATTGGATCGACCAGAAAATGGCCATTTTTCATACGATCTCAGAATTCGACAAAACTAGTTTTGTTGGGACCATAGCGTCAAAACATAGCTAGATTTATTTTTCAGGAATTTTCCGAATCAGTTTGTGGCCCTGGCAAATTGAAATGTACGTTCAAACTTAAAATTAAATGTTTTATACTTTAATTTGGAGAATAACTGTCTGTAACAGTCGAATTGGCCAACGAAACATATCCCATTGTGTCCGGGATGGGGGTATTTAGCTAAGGACGACAGTCGTTGGGTTTGAATTGGTGTCCGTGTGGAGAAACACTATTTAAAAATTTAATAAAGCCCTTGGCCAATCAAAATTTTCCTTTCATTATTTTAAAAATATAAAAAAACATCGGAAACCCTTTTCCCATTATCGCTCTCGACGACTGTCAACTTCGCTACTTCCCAGGTTAATCGCCGCCGCCACAGCCACCTACCGACGCCGCCACCACCCTGACTCGACGCGCCTCCCTCTCCTCTTCAAATCCGACCAAATCCCCGCCTCTCTCCCTTCGCCAGCGTCGAGAACGACGCCTGTGAACGTCGAAACTTCCCACCGCCGTCCCGACCAGATCCGACCACCGAGTTCGCCCAGACCACCACCGATCGACTTCCCTCTCCTCCCTCTTCCACGTTGTACCCTCTAATCATCATATCGTGCCTCGATTTTCGCGAAAACTGCAACCCTAGTTTTGAACCATCGTGAAAGGTGAGTTTTTTATTACATCTGAACTTTGAAAAATCATATCTTTATGGTGTGTTGACGAAATTCGATGAAACAGGAAACATCGGGACCGCAAGGAGGCTCTCTACCACATAGAAGAGACCGTGGATTTTTCTGAGCCATCTACGATTTTTAGCACTCCGAAAACCAATGTGAGAAATCTAAATTAAATGAATTTGAATGGAAAATGTCATGTATAAATTATATAAGCGAAATATAAACTACACACGTGTTGTATACCTCATGTACATGCGTTGTGTAAGCTATACGAGCGAAGTATGAATCATACATGCATAGAATAATTGATATATGTATTGAAATGCAAGTGAAATATAGAAATATATATATATATATATATATATATATATATATATATATATACTCCCCTCGTCTACAAACCATGGACGATATTTATTGTTGTGAATTGGTGTGAAATATTGGATGAAAAATGCGAATGGTTGAATAATTGTATGTGGTTGATATTGATTGGTTGTGGTTGAAAAATACCTATTGGTGATTGAAATAAATTGGAAGTAAACATGTCGCCTGCGTGTGAATTAGATGCATCAATCCCCATTGTCAAAAAGCGCGAGGTTTTAAGGTAGAGCGAGGAGCCGTACTAGGGACGGTGCCGGTTTTAACTACCCTGCCGTTATGCTGTCGAAATTTTGAATAATATTCATGTGTTAGAATTATTTTCATATGTTGAAATTATTTTCATGCGTTGAAATTAAAGTCATGTGTTAAAACTATATCCATGTGTGGAAATGCTTATGTGTTGAGAAGTGATGTGTGAAAATTAAATTCATGTGTGAATGAATAAAGTGTTTTAAACAATAAAAATCACATTTTTATAATATATATGAAGTATGTAAAATATTCGCCTTATATATAAATAGATTCAACAATAAAATTTTCATATTTCTTATATGAACAACATATATAAAATACCCATGTGTGGAGATGCTCATGTGTTGAGAAGTGTGTGTGTTGGAAAAATTCATGTGTTGAATAAAAGATCGAACAATAAAACTTACATTTTTATTGAAACTATGAAGTGTTAAAAAATTTCATGTGTTGAATAAATATTTTAAATGATAAAAATACCATTTTTATCATGTATGTGATATGCTAAAGATATGCGAGCGTTGAAATAAATATTTGCGAAAGAGATATGCTGACTTTGACTCTTTCCGCCATTATTGTATATGTATTATGATTCCGCCACTGGCGATGTAGAATGATGTTTATTTTGTGTACTCTTTATGTATGATTCCGCCTCTGGCGATGATGATTGATTATGTATTATTATGCACTAAGTTGTATCCTGCACTGTGCTCTCTGATGTGGTGATATCTATATGATTCCGCTGTCATATGTGTGTAAATTGTTCTATTTCTCGTTTATGCTATTATCTGTGATCTGCTAATGATGATTAATGTGTTATATTCCAATGATTATCCTTAACACTGTGTCACGGGGTTTTGGGATCGTCACAGCGGCCGATATATCTGAGGTACCTCGCCTTCCATCATCCACATAAGTAAAAATGTCTGGGATCCATATCATGACACCACTCCTAGCTTGAAAGAAACACGTGTCCTCCCTATTGTCCTTCAACCCGTTTCTAGTACGTACCGAGGTGTGAAGCTCGCGAATTAACGCTACACAAAGCTATGCTATATTAAAGTCGTGCTTTGATCATCAACCACAAGACTCTGCTTTTCAACAGAAGTCTTGATCCTTAGCATCTCAACATGCCACACAGGCAATTCACGCCATGCGACAGATGTCTATCGATATATAACCTCTGAGCTCGTACGTCTCAGAGAAGGGTGTTAAGCAAGAGAAAAAAAAATTCTCCGCCACCAAACAGATATATTTAACAGAAATCAATCAACATAGAATAAAATCCAATGTCAGACACACATCCATTTACAAGTTCGTTCTGGGTCTGAACAAAACCAGATGCACCTTATTCCTCGTCCCATATGTCTAATACAGGAGAGAGGCCCTCGCATATCCGGTCGATCTCCACGTACGTCTGGACAATCACCACTTATTACTTCATCTTAGGTGTACAGCCTAATCAAGACATCAGTAATCATCCAAATGATGTGAAGACCTCCGGTCTTCAACCACCGTCTTCATCGTCAACTTATCGTCGAATCAGTTATTCAGAATGGGTATAAACTCGGCCTTTCCGGATAACTCACGTACATAATAAATAAGTGCTATAAAACACAACATACGCCTCATTCCAATCTAGAATATTCTTTTATTTAAATATTCTTATACTGTGGGAAAGGTTCCCATTAATTTTATCAAAGATAAGTTCTTTAAATTTATTCTTTAATCTTCCTTTGGATATCAATTCAAACCAAATTAAGGTTTGTCCAAACTAGTCGGGATTAGCGCACCTTACCGAAGTAATCATTTCTTTTATTTCCCAATCCCCACTTATTCATCCCATGGAGCAAAACTGGTAATGCTCCATAACTAACACCATGGTGTTATCGGTAAATTGAATTACCATTTCACGTTCAAATCTAATTAAATATTTAACTATCGCTAGGAGCAAAACTGGTGATACTCCATTCTCGATTATTTCCCAAATTTGATAATTTAAATTATCAATTCACATCTCAATCTAATTAAAGATTCATTAAAACTCCACTTGGTTTTAATCTTCCCAAAAATCAATATTAATGATTATTTAACTTTGGGAAATCAAACATGCCGCATCGACAATATACACCGTACTATTGATTTATGCCTATATATAACCTCTAAGATCGTACGTCTTAGAGAAAGGTGTTAAGAAAGAGAATAAATTCTCCTCTACCAAACAAATGTATATTTAGCAGAGATCAACCATATAGTTCGAAATACAATGTTAGACACGTAATCCTGTCTTTAACTGGGTTAAAGGACTAATGTCATTTAAAACACAGTTCACGATAAACACAAATCACATTCCATTAATTATGGAATCTTCATGGAAAATAGATCAATATATAATCGATATCAGTTTCCGTATTCGACTAATAATATAAATGGAATAACGACAAAGCCTTTTAAATTCCATATATATTAACAGTCTTCCTCCACAGAAGCTCACTTCAATTATAATCAAATCGAATTCCATTCAATTCCAATTTAATATATCAAATTGGAAAATTTTACTTTGGAAGATTTCCATTAAATCTTAATAGAAAGATTTATAAATTCCAAGTCATATTTCACAGTAAATCGGGTTAAAGAACGAATGTCTTTAAAAACACAGTTCACAATAAACCCGATTCATATTCCATTTTATTCCGATTAAATTTTAATTAACTGGAAACACTAATAATTTTAATTAAAAGATTTATTCTTTTCACACCGGGTTTAAGAACAGTGTTGTTTAAGACACCATTCACGACAAACCTAAAATCCAATTCTTTTATTCAATTCCAATTCTTAATTAATTGGAAAACTTCACTAAATCTTAATTAAAAGATTTATTCTTCCTTAACTGGGTTTAAGAATAGAGTTAATGAAGACACCATTCACGACAAACCCAAAATCCAATTCAATATTAAATACAAGGCTCTGAATAGAAATTATATCGGCTTATATTCAATATCAAATTCTGAAATCAACAAATATCGTATTGGGAATAACGATATATATCTTCCAAATTCCTCCACAATATCCATATAATCACGAAATCCAATATCGAAATATTCCGAAGATAATTTCGAGTCAAATCCATTCCAATTCATATATTGGAAATTCCAGTTATTTTTAAAACCATTTCAAATCCAATTTATTTATATAAAAATATTGGATTATAATTCTAGTTCATAACTAGTTCATTTTGATAAAAATGTACTTTTATCTTTACAAATGTGGAATTTTTCATCTAAATTCTTTTCAAAACATTTATTATGATTGTACAAAAATTATTGGTATTTTTAATAATTTTATCAAGGCCTGTACATTCGATTTCCATAAACGGTCATCGAACTGCACTTACAACGACCTTTTCCAAATTTGATTTGGGCATAATTCCAAATCCAACCATTATATTTCAAATTCTTTATATTCGTTCGAAAGCACTTCTCGATACGAACCCAACGGTTCCAGTTTTAGGAGAATCCGATGGTCAGATCTCCCGTAATGCCAATTCGAAGTCAATGGTCGAAATTCGCGAACTACCGCGGCGCGACGCATTCTATTCAGACCATTAAATATATATAATATATATATTTCGTCGATTTCCATTTAAAATATATTTTATAAATCGTTTTAAATTCGTTTTCAAAACGATTTCAACTTCATATTCAATTTTAAATCAAAATTGAATATTCCATATCATTAATATATAAATGATAATATTTTCATAACATTAGATTTTGAAATCACTTCCTTTTCGATATTCATTATAAAAATGAACAAATTCGATATAAATATCGTTCATGTCAAAATGGCGTTAATTTAGTCAACACAACTTTATAATATTTAAATATTTTCATGTCCATCCCAAATCGGACATCAAAATCATATTTTGATCCATTACTGAATATTATTTTAAAATATTAGTTATTTTAAAATATTCATTATTCGTCATTTTGAAATATTCGTTCTTTCCGAATTAGAATCAAACACAGTCAATTACCACATAATTTTATTTATATGGATTTCATACACACATGTACATAACAATAATCAAACACAGTCAACCATCATCCAGAGTGCATTACACAACTGCATAAGCATTAAATATAAATAATTAACGCTTACAACAGTCTGTCAACCCATCGATTGACATACAACTAAATATTGGGATTAGTGTATGTCCAATACCATCCCAATACCCGTGTGGGGTTTTCAAACAACAAACACTGATTATTATTTGTGCAGTTGGGCGATGTGTAAAATTTATCATCCCAATCAATATCAGTTAAATGTGTGTACATAAACAAATTGTGCAATTTGTAAATGAATATTTATTTTATTCATATACATATTAAAAATTATATTTTTAACTATAAAATATTTATTTCATCTCATGAATATTTTATACAGTTCATTTATACAATAAAAATGATATTTTTACTGTTATAATATTTTAGAAAATTTCGGCAGCATAACGGCGCGATACTAGAACGGGAATAAAGTCTAGCCTTATCCCTCGCCTAATAATGGCTCGTGCCATATACTAACCAAATTCTAATCAATTCATTTCATTTCCCAAACCAAATTCAAACAAATAAACCAAACAACCAAACAAACATGGTTTTAAACAAACGTGTCAAGTGCTTCTAAGCACCGTCTGCATCCTAGTATATATATTTAACTAGAAAATAAATTAAAGTGAGAAGTTCTCACGTTTGGGATCCACTTTTCCATTCTTTATTTTTGAATGGTTCGGATTTGGATTTGATTTCCACCAGTTCCATCACAATCTGTATCATACAATTTTTATATTAAAAATCACATTTTTATTCTGTTACTACATAAATAAAAATCACATTTTTATTCTAACGTTATATATATAAATCATATTTTTATAACAACGCTAAATGGATAAAAATCACATTTTTTTTAAAACGAAGTTATTTAAATAAAAATCATATTTTTACTTCGCTACATGATAATAAAAATCACATTTTTAAACCGCTATTATATTATAAAAATCATATTTTTATAATGCTTCTTCATATATAAAAACTATATTTTTATATCGCTACTCGTACAATAAAAATTATATTTTTATTATGCTATTGTATAAATAAAAATCATATTTTAATTTTGTTATTCAAATAATGAAGATCCAATTTTTACATGCCATTAATATAAATAAAAATCGTATTTCTATTTGCCATTTTCATATTAAAACTCATATCTTTATCGTGTTAAAAATCATATCCTTTTATTTATAAAAATCATATCTTTTTATTTATAAAAGTAAAATCTTTTGTTTATAAAAATCAAATATTTTTCAATATAAAAATCAAATCTTTTATATTTTATAAAATCAAATCTTTTACAATATAAAAATCAAATCTTTTATATTTTTGAAAACAATAATAATTTTCCATCGATGATATTTTATTTAAAATAAAACACATTTTAAAATAATGCTCATTTCTTTGGAAATTAAATTAACTACAAAATAAATAAATAAATAAAAAGAAAAAAGAAAAGAGAAGCTCACTTTTTTCCAGAGGCGGCGGAGGTTGAGGAGCGCGCAGGTGGGGACGGGCTTCGGAGGTGGTGGCGGATGGCTTCCTTGGCTGGCGGCGGAGCTGAAAGGGGATTGGATGGGGTTAGGTTTTGGTTGGATCGGAGAAGAAAGGGGGAAGGGGTTGCTGCGGCGAGGGCTTATCAAAGGGGGGGGGGGGGTGGTACGCCATCCGCGGCGAAGCAGGAGGAGGAGGGCGACGGTCTTCTTCGTCGTCGTTCGTTTTCTTCTTCTTTTTTTATTCAAATCGGTTTGAATGAGAGTGTTGAGGGGGGGGGGGGGGGGAGAGAAGGGTTGACCAAGGTATATTAATATATATATATATATATATATTTAATTTTAAATTCAAAAAATTACTTTTTAATCCGAACTCCAAATCGAGTCCAAAATTGTCGCCCCTAACTAATTATCCCCATTCCGAACACAATGGGATATATCCCGCAAGCCAATTCAACTGTTTCGATCAGTTTTCATTAAAATTAAAGTATAAATTAATATAATGTTTTTTTAATGTACATTTTAATTTACCGGGGCCACATACGAACTCTAAAAATTCTAGAAAAATAAACCTAGCTATGTTTTGACGATACGGTCCTAACAAAACTAATTTCGTCGAATTTGGAGACAGTTTGAAAAACGATCATTTTTCAGTTGATTAAATTCAAATTGAATTGACCAAACACATTTAAATTCACCACGCTAACACATTAACTCCAAAAATTATGAAACTTGGAATCTAGCAATAATTTGACATTCCGAATCCAACAAAAGTGGTCTCATCGAAAACGGAGATCGTTTGCAAAATCGCTATTTTAAAAGCTATATATTATATAAATTCCATCGCAACTATTTTGAATTTTCAACTGGACATAACTTTTTATTCCCGTTATGAAATCTAGTTTTTTCACATTCGTTGGAAAGATATTTTCAAACAGATTCGAATATTTCTGATTTTACTAAAATCCGGTTTATTTTAAATCCTGTACATTCATTTGAAATTTGAAATTTGAAATCGAATTTTCAAACTACCATGCTTATTTCCTTTTATGATTAAATAAATATTTATATTATAACTTCGATTTAAATAAATTTATACATTTTAATTCTATTCAAAATAAATTTCTGGTCGTTATTATTTAAAATAAATCATTTTAAATATTCAAAATTCATTAAAATTGCCAAAATCAAAATTTTAAATTGGTTCTGATTTTTCGGGTTGTTACAAAAAGGCTCCGAGATAGAAATTATATCATCTTATATTCAATATAAAATTCTGAAATCAACAAACATCGTATTGGGAGTAACGATATTTATATCTTCCAAATTCCTCAACAATATCCGTATAATCACGGAATCCAATATCGAAATATTTCGAAGATAATTTCCATTCCAATTCATACTTCGGAAAAATTCTGGTTATGTTAAAACCATTTGCAAATCCAATTTATTTATTTATTTAAAAACAGTGGATTATTGTTCTAGTTAATAGCTAGTTCATTTTAATAAAAAATATATTTTTATCTTTACAAAATTTGAATTTTCCATCCAAAAATCTTTCCATATAATTTATTATGATTTTGCATAATTTTTCCATATTTTAAATAATTTTATTAAGGCCCTTTCAGTCGATTTCCATAAATGGTCATCGAACTGCATTTACAGCGACCTTTTCTGAATTTGATTTAGACATAATTCCAAATATATCCGTCAGATTTCAAATCTCTTATATTCGTTGGAAAGCTCTTATCGATACGAACCCAACGGTTCCGGTTTTAAGAGAATCTGACGGTCGGATCTCCCGTAATGTCAATTCGAAGTCAACGGTCGAAATACGCGAACGGTCGGGGCGTGTTCTATTCAGGCCATTAAATATATATTATATATATTTCATTGATTTCTGTTTAAAACGTATTTTACAAATCGTTTATAAAATCGATTTTAACTACATTTTCAATTTTGAATCAAAATTGAATATTCTATATCTTTATCATATTAAAATAATAATATTTTCAAAATATTAGATTTTGAAATCACTTCCTTTCGATATTCATTATAAAATGAACGAAGTCGATCGATAAACCCGTTCGGGTTAAAATGGCATTTGTATACTTAACCAGGCTTCATATTTTTATATTTCTGTGTCCATCCAAAATTGGACATCGAAATCATAAATTTATTCTTCACTGAATATTATTTTAAAATATTCATTATTTAAAAATATTCTTTATTTCTGCATCGGAATGCGACTCAATCAATTACCATATAATTTTAGTTATATGGATTTCATACATCGCATGTATTCAACAATAAAGGTAAATAATCATTAAACAGTCCATTCACATCCAAAGTGAAATTTACAACTACGTGAGCAATAAAATAAATAAATGACGCTCATCACAGCCTGTCAATCCCTCGATTGAAAAACAACTAAATATTGGGATAAGTGTATGTCAAATATCATCCCAATACCCGTGTGGGGTTTTCAAACAACAACGGTGAATTTAAATAAATTATTGGTTAACAAATTTAACCAATTCTAATCCGGTTTGAATTATTGTTCTAATTAGCCAATTTTCACTATTTAAATTAGAAATAAATATTTATAATTTAATTTCAACTACTACATTAATGTTAACATTATTTTTAATACATTAAACATTTCAACATCACAAACAACACACAATACAGTCCAAATAAACAATCACGGTTTGTACAATAAATAGTGCCGGGTGCTGCTAAGCATCGTCTGCATCCTAATATATATTTAACTGTAAAATAAATAGAGCGAGAAGGAGTTCTCACCTTTGGTTTCTACTCCGTCAGTCTTTAGAAAACGATTTGGATTCCGTTCTGCTTCCCGTCAGTTCCATCGCAATCTGTTTCACGTGGTTTATGTTAAAAATCACATTTTTAACCAACAATCTTTATAAATAAAAATCACATTTTTAATTGCGCTATCATATTTCTAATCTAAAACTATTTTTTTATAAAATCATATTTTTATTTAAACTATTTCATAATAAAAATTATGTTTTTAAAACAATGTTTTCTATAAAAAATTATCATTTTTATTTCAGTGCTCTTTTTCAAAAAATCTCGTTTTTAAAAACAACGCTTTTTAAATTAAAAATCACATCTTTAATTTAACTCTATATATGTATAAAAATCATATTTTTATATTTAAAAAACTATGATATTTCTATATATATATATATATATATATATATATATATTTAAAACAATGTATATAATTTAAAAATCATATTTTTCATTAATTCTAAATTATATATATGATAAAAACAATGCTAATTTCTATTTCAAAAACATTGCTATTATTATTTTCAAAACATTACTATTTTTATTATTCAAAACAATACTATTTTTATTTTCAAAACAATATATTTTTATTTTCGAAACAATATTATTTTTATTTTCAAAACAATACTATTTTTATTTTCAAAACAATACTATGTTTTAAACTTTAAATCATTTAATTACATAATTAATTAAATAATTAAGGTTTAGTTTAATTAAACTTCCTCTGTTAATTCCCATTCCACATTCCTTCTTCCTCTAATTACCCCATCCTCTGTCGTTCTCTTTCTGGATCGAACAGAAACCCATGCTTCCAAATTAGGGTTCATTGCCGCACAAAACCCAAGGTGCTAGAGCACGATCTAAAACCACCCCATCGACGCCGCTTCCACCTTCCATCAACGCCCTTCACCACTCACAATTCGATCGCCCATCCACTTAAGAAAACGAGATCGAACTTGGAGAATTTGAGGCAGCGGTTTACAAAATTTACAAGGTTTTAAATGATCATGATCGTTGATTGTTTAGACCTCATTTAGATGTTCAATTTTCACGTTAAAAGTTTGGATTCATACTGCTTGGATTTGGAGAAATCATTGAAAGAACTTGGGACATTTTCTGCCATTAAATCCATAGCTGGTGGCGTAGTATAGAAATGAATAAGGGTTTGGTTTCCAGCGATATAAATATATATTATAATATTTAATTATTTCTCAAAAAGTGAAAATTTTCATCCGAACTCAAAACGAACTCCGACGACTGTTGCCCCTAGCCAAATACCACCATCCCTGATACAATGGGACATGTCCCGTAAGCCAATTCGAATGTTTCAGTAAGATTTATCAAAAATAAAATATTGCATTTGAACGTACATTTTAATTTACCGGGGCCACATATTAACTCCTAAAATTATAGAAAAATTATATTTAGCTTTGTTTTGACGATACGGTCCTAACAAAACTAATTTCGTCGAATTTGGAGACCGTTTGAAAAATGGCTATTTTCTGGTCGATCCAATTCAAATTTAAATTATCAAACACACTTAAATTTACTGCGTTCACATATTAATTCCAAAAATTATGAAATTTGACATATAATATTAATTTGACATTCCGGATCCAACAAAAGTGGTTTCGTCGAAAACGGAGGTCATTTGCAAAATGGCTATTTTTAAGGGCTATATATTAAATTTAATTATATATAAATTCCACAGTGACTATTTTCAATTTTAAAATGGACATAACTTTTTATTCCCATTACGAAATCTCATTTTTTCACATTCACTAGAAAGATATTTTTAAACAGATTCAAATATTTCTTGTTTTACTGAAATCTGGTTTATTTTGAATCTTGTACATTCATTTGAAATTTAAAATTGAATTTTCAAACTACCACGCCATTTCTGGCTCATTTATAATTAAAATAAATGTATTCGTTCTAACTTCGATTTAAATAAATTTTTCGTCGTTATTATTTAAAAGAAATCATTTTAAATATTCAAAATCCATTAAAATAACCAAAATAAAAATTTTAAATTGGTTCTGAAAATCCAAGTTGTTACAATCTCATCCACTTAAAATCTTTTCATCCTCGAAAACGAACGGAATTGAAAGTTGTTTAGCTAACTGACTCAACTTTCATTCTGGCATTCCTTCTTCAACTTTTCAGTAGGGCCCTCATCAACCCAAAAGAAAAAGGAAAAACCAAGCGGCTAGCCGTTCAGCTCATCAAACAAAAACAAAACAGTAAATATATATCTATTTGTTGGGCATACAATTTTATTCCTCTTCTCTAGCCTCCTTGCTATAACTTGTTCAATACATATACATGTACATGTATGCAATTTCAACCAATTTTCAATTCAGTTCAATATTTGATTTGATTTGGGTAAATTTACCATCCATTTTCCTATTGGTTTCAATAATTTTATTAGTTAAACTAATAATCAAACAACACAACCAGTAATCAGTTAGTTGATTAAATTTTCAAACATACATCAATTTTATATATATATATATCTCAAAAATACAATTTTTAGTGCCAAATCACAACAATAAACCCTATCTAGTTTTGGTTCTCACACCAATCAATTGGAAATATATAGATATCCTACTTTCGGCACTTGAACATAAACACTGATGATACTAGTAATCATCAGTATCATGTCCGGGCTACTAGAGTGTGAATCTATATCTATCCGGTATATTTGAGATTTCGTATACACGTTAGCTAAGCGTATATGCAAAATCTTCATATGCTCGATTGTCCAAACAAAATAAAATAATATACCCAAATACGTATAATTATATTAAATTTTCAAAACTAAATTTGTTTTAACAAATAATACTTTTCTAACTCATTCAAGGATACTACTGATCACATCTCTAACAAGTCATTCTTATTGGATATTACTAATCCAATCTCTGATGAATTCTTTTGTTTGGTTCTAATGTGCCTTGTTCTCCAGTTCTAATACCACGCTGAAACGACCCAAACTCGCCGCTACGAGAAAGCCCGGATTGAGTTGAGAACGCGACAAATCAGAACACAAACAATACAACATTTCATTGTTATTACAACAATTTACATCAGAGTACAAGAACATTCCAGAGTATGCATAATTATTACACAATAGAAATACAATATCATAGATTTAAGTTACAAAGCATCGGAAAAATAATACATAACACAACTGAAAGGAAAACACGGATACAGAGCTCTCCGAACATAGCTCCAGCTGCAAATCCAGGATCCTGTGAAAATAATGTCTACAAAACCAAAACTACTAGCTGCCCGTATGGAAAATATGGGCACCAAGAGTTTAGGTTAAAAAATAAACTCCAGGTCAGTCATGGGACTAGTGTGATAACTAAAACAGTTATTAACTTTTTACTTTAAAAGTTGGGGAAATCATGGGACCACGTCGTATGACACGGAACGTGTTTACTCCACATGAATCTTAGTTTAAATTAAAGGCAATGCAATGCTTTTTTGGAAAAATGAAGCTATTATAAGACTTAGGTCCTATCACACAATGCAACGCAAGCCGGAGGATAGAGTTTTCTCTTATAATAGCCAAACATGCTTCATACGTATAAAACAAATCATTTTGATATTACTATAACTGTATAGTGTCAAAAACAACTTCAAAAATAAATGTATCAATCATAGATGGCATGGGTACTATATATCATGTCGCCATACTAGTCCTACAATCAAAACCGCACAATGTCGTATTGGAAGTTGGATTTCCATCTATGAACCAAGGAAAGGGCTCGTCCTTACTGAATTCGGGATAATCTAGCATACCATGTCTCAGGATACAGCCGCAACTGCACCTAGGAGCCACAAGGCCAGTCCACACATACTTAAGTGGATTAGTAATTCATGAAAAATACGTTTCCCTGTCCTATGGGGCATAAAATCTGAGCAACTAGGGACTCAATATCCGAGGTACCTCGCTTTCCAACAACCAAATAAGTAAAAATGTCTGGGCTCCATACGATGACACCACTCCTAGCTAGAAAGAAACGCATGTCCTCCCTGGATCCTTCTTCCGTTTTTGGTTCATACCGGGGTGTGAGGCTCGCGAATTAACGCTATACACAAAGCTATGATAATTAAAGCTATGCTTTAATCATCATCCACAAGGCTTTACTTTTCAACAATAAGCCTTGATCATTTGCATCTTAGTATGCCACAGTGACAATTCACGCCATACGACTGACGTCTATCAATATACAACCTCTGAGCTCGTACATCTCAGAGAAGGGTGTTAAGCAAGAGAATAAATTCTCCGCCACCAAACAAATATATATTTAATAGAAATCAATCAATACAGAATGAAATCTAATGTCAGACACATATCCATTTACAAGCCCGTTCTGGGTCTAAACGAAACCGAAGGCACCTTATTCCTCCTCCCATATGTTCAATACAAGAGAGAGTTTCTCACATATCCATCGATCTCCCAGTACGTCTGAATGATTACTACTTATTACCTTGTCTTGGCTGTACAACCCAATCAAGACATCAGTAATCATCCAAATGATGTGAAGAACTCCGGTTTTTAATCACTGTCTTTATCGTCGACTTTTGGTCGTCGTATTAATTATTTAGAATGGGTTAAACCCGGTCTTTCCGAATAATTTGCGTATTTTATAGTCAATAATCAAGTGCTATAAAAACACATCGTATGCCTCATTCCAATTCAGAATATTCTTTTATTCAAATATTCACATTTTTATGGAAAGATTCCCATTAATTTTATCAAAGATAAATTCTTTTTAATTTATTCTTTTATCTTCTTTTGTATATCAATTTCAAAAGATTTTATTTTATCCTTTATCAATTCTAAACCAAATTAAGGTTTATTAACTAGTCGGGATTAGCGAACCTTACCGCAGTAATCATTTACTTATTAATCCCATTCCCAACCTATTCTTCCCATGGAGAAAATCTGGTAGCACTCCAAATCTAACACCCACTGTGTTATCGATGAAATTAATTACCATTTCACGTTCAAATCTAATTAAAGATTTTACTATCGCCTGGAATAAAATTGGTGGTACTTAATTCTCAATCATTTCATGAATTTGATAAATTTACTTATCTCTTTCTCATTTTAATCTAATTAAAGATTTATTAAAACTCCAATTTGGTTTTAATCTCAAAAATCATTACTTAATAATTATTCAAATTTAAGAAATTAATCTTACCTTTAACTAGGTTAAAGAACCAATGTCATTTAAAACACAGTTCACGATAAACCCAAAATCATTTTCCATCAAAATGGAATCTACACAGAAATCATAATAGTACATAATCGATATAAATTCCCATGTCAAACTAATAATATAAATGGAACAGCGGCAAATCCTTTTAAATTCCATACATAGTAACGATCTTCATTCACAGAAGCTCATCTCGATTATTACTTAATCGAATTCCATTCAATTCTGTTTTAATACATTAAATTGGAAAACTTTACTTTGGAAATTTTCCATTTAAATCTTAATAAAAGATTTATAAATTCCAATTATATTTTCACTGTTAACTGTGTTAAAGAACAAATGTTGTTCAAAACACAGTTCACGATAAATCCACAATCAACTTTCATTTCAGTTCCAATCAAATATTAATTAATTGGTAAATTTATCTAAATCTTAATTAAAAGATTTAACCTTTTCTCAACTGGGTTTAAGAATAGTGTTATTTAAGACACCATTCACGACAAACCCAAAAATTCAATTCAATTTATTTAATTCCAATTAAATATTAATTAATTGGAAAACTTCATTAAATCTTAATTTAAAGATTTATTCTTTTCTCAACTGGGTTTAAGAACAGTGTTATTTAAGATGCGATTCATGATAAATCCAAAATCTAATTTAACATTAAATAAAAGGCTCTAAATAGAAATTATATCAGCTTATATTCAGTATCAAATTCTGAAATCAACAAACATCGTATTGGGAATAACGATATTTATATCCTCCAAATTCCTCAACAATAGCCGCATAATCACGGAATCCAATATCGAAATATTACGAAGATAATTTCCATTCCAATTCATACTTTGGAAAAATTCTGGTTATGTTAAAACCATTTACAAATCCAGTTTGTTTGTTTATTTAAAAACATTGGAACATTATTCTAGTTAATAACTAGTTCATTTTGATAAAATATATTTTTATCTTTACAAAATTGGAATTTTTCATCCAAAAATATTTCCAAATTATTTATTATGATTTACATAATTTTTCCATATTTTTAATAATTTTATTAAGGCCCTTTCAGTCGATTTCCATAAACGGTCATCGAACTACATTTACAACGGCCTTTTCTGAATTTGATTTGGTCATAATTCCAAATTCAACCATTAGATTTCAAATCTCTTATATTCTTTAGAAAGCTCTTTTCGATATGAACCCAATGGTTCCCGTTTTAGGAGAATCCAACAGTCGGATCTCCTGTAATGTCAATTCGAAGTCAATGGTCGAAATTCGCGAACGTCGCGGCGCGTTCTATTCAGGCCATTAAATATATATATATATATATATATAATATGTATTATATACATTTGGTCGATTTCCACTTAAAAAATATTTATAAATCGTTTAAAAATTTATTTTTAAATTGATTTTAACTTCATTTTCAATTTTGAATCAAAACTGAATATTCTATATCTTTATCATATTAAAATGATAATATTTTCAAAATATTAGATTTTGAAATCACTTCCTTTTGACATTCATTATAAAATGAATGAAATCGATCGATAAACCCGTGCGGGTTAAAATGGCGTTTCTATACTTAACCCGGCTTCATATTTTTATATTTTTGTGTCCATCCAAAATTGGACATCAAAATCATAATTTTATTCTTCACTGAATATTATTTTGAAATATTCATTATTTTAAAATATTCTGTATTTAAAAATATTCTTTAATTCTACAACGAAATGCAACTTAATAAATTGTCATATAATTTTAGTTATATGGATTTTATACATCGCATGTATTCAACAATAATGGTAAATAATCATTAAACAGACCAATCACATCCAAAGTGAAATTTACAACTGCGTGAGCATTAAAATAAATAAATAACGATCATCACAGCCTGTCAACCCACCGGTAGACATACAACTAAATATTGGGTTTAGTGTATGTCAAATATCATCCCAATACCTGTGTGAGGTTTTCAAACAACAACAGTGAATTTAAATAAATCATTGGTTAACAAATTTAACCAATTCTAATCCGATTTGAATTATTATTTTTTAGTAAGCCAATTTTCACTGTTTAAATTATAAATAAATATTTATAATTTAATTTCAACTACTACATTAATGTTAACATTATTTTTAATACATTAAACATTTCAACATCACAAACAACACACAATACAGTCCAAACAAACAATCATGGTTTGTACAATAAATAGTGTCGGGTGCCGCTAAGCACCGTCTACATCCTAATATATATTTAACAGTAAAATAAATAGAGTGAGAAGGAGTTCTCACCTTTGGTTTCCACTCCATCAGTCTTTACCGGATGATTTGGATTCCGTTCTGCTTCCCGTCAGTTCCATCGCAATCTGTTTCGCGCGGTTTATGTTAAAATCACATTTTTAACCAACGATCATTATAAATAAAAAATCACATTTTTAGTTGCGCTATCATATTTTTAATCTAAAACTATTTTTTTATAAAATCATATTTTTATTTAAACTATTTCATCATAAAAATTACGTTTTTAAAACAATGTTTTCTATATAAAAATATCATTTTTATTTCATGCTCTTTATATAAAATTCTCATTTTTAAAACAACGCTTTTTAAATTAATAATCACATTTTTAATTCAACTCTATATATGTATAAATATCATATTTTTATATTTTAAAATCCATGTTGTTTCTATATATATATATATATAACAATGTATATAATTTAAAAATCATATTTTTCTCTTATTCTAAATTATATATATGATAAAAACAATGCTAATTTCTATTTCAAAAACATTGCTATTTTTATTTTCAAAACATTACTATTTTTATTTTTCAAAACAATACTATTTTTTTTTCAAAACAATATTATTTTTATTTTCAAAACAATATTATTTTTATTTTCAAAACAATACTATTTTTAAACTTTAAATAATTTAAATACATAATTAATTAAATAATTAAATAAATAATTAAGGTTTAGTTTAATTAACCTTTCTCTGTTAATTCCCATTCCACGTTCCTTCTTTCTCTAACTACCCCATCCTCTATTGTTCTCTTTCTGGATCGAACAGAAACCCATGCTTCCAAATTAGGGTTCATTGCCGCACAAAACCCAAGGTGCTAGAGCACGATTTGAAACCACCCCATCGATGTTGCTTCCACCCTCCATCAACGCCCTTCGCCTCACAATTTGATCGCCCCTCCACTCATGAAAACGAGATCGAACTCGAAATATTTGAGGTAGCGATTTACAAAATTTACGAGGTTTTAGATGATCATGACCGTTGATTGTTTAGACCTCGTTTATATGTTCAATTTTCACGTTAAAAGTTTGGATTCATATTGTGTGGATTTGGAGAAATCATTGAAAGAATTTGGGACATATTCTGCCATTAAATCCATAGCTGGTGGCACAGTAGAAAAGTGAATAAGGGTTTGGTTTCCAACGATATATATATATATTATAATATTTAATTTTTTAATTATTTCTTAAAAGTGAATTTTTTCATCCGAACTCGAAATGAACTCCAACGACTGTCGCCTCTAGCCAAATACCCCCATTCCGGACATAATGGGATATATTCCATAAGCCAATTCAACTGTTTCAGTCAATTTTTATCAAAAATAAAATATAAATATATATATATTGCATTTGAACATACATTTTAATTTGCCGGGGCCACATATTAACTCCAAAAATAACAGAAAAATTATATCTAGCTTTGTTTTGACGATACGGTCCTAACAAAACTAATTTCATCAAATTTGGAGACCGTTTGAAAAGTGGTCATTTTCTAGTCGATCCAATTCAAATATAAATTACCAAACACATTTAAATTTACTGCATTCACATATTAATTCCAAAAATTATGAAATTTGACATGTAACAATAATTTGACATTCCGGATCCAACAAAAGTGGTTTCGTCAAAAACAGAGGCCGTTTGCAAAATGGCTATTTTTAAGGGCTATATATTAAATTAAAATATATATAAATTCCACAGCGACTATTTTGAATTTTAAACTGGACATAACTTTTTATTCCCGTTATGAAATCTCCATTTTTCACATTTGTCAGAAAGATATTTTTAAACAGATTCAAATATTTCTGATTTTATTGAAATGCGGTTTATTTTGAATCCTGTACATTCCTTTGAAATTTAAGATCGAATTTTCAAATTACCGCACCATTTCAAGCTCGTTTTATAATTAAAATAAATTTATTCGTTCTAACTTCGATTTAAATAAATTTTTCGTCGTTATTATTTAAAATAAATCATTTTAAATAGTCAAAACCATTAAAATAACCAAAATAAATTTTTTAAATTGGTTCTGAAAATCGGGATTGTTACACAAATAAGGAAAGGAAAGAGCATCCATAATAGCCAATGCATCTGTCAAATAGAACCACTACCTTTAAAGCCTTGAATACATTAATAACCTATATGACCATCTTCCCTCATACCAGGTAATAATGGAATATCCTAGTTATAGTCGAACTACCGCGTTTGTGGAATTGACATGTTCAACACGTTTTCTTTCAATACCCAAGTGTACAATATTTTGATCTCCCTCCTTGGGCGATCCACGATCCATTACTACCAACCCTGATGGGCATCCTCGCGATACCCTTGCTTTGAGTAAATAACTAAAACAATCCAAGCTATAAAGGATTCCTTGGCGCTTCCAACCACTAGAGCTATCCCCAACTCCATCTTAATTTTGAGTCTTACTCAAACCATCCCGAATTATTTATCACACTCCTATAATTACTCTCTCGAGTTCCCAATCGACGAGTTACAAGTTCAACACGCTATAACTAACTCATCGTAGAAGCAATCGGCAAACCACAACTACATACTCCTGTAGAATTTTTCTACCATCTCCATAGATTGCACTTCCATAGCTCATCACTTAGTAGGCTAGTGTAGTTCCATGTACTTAGCTAAATATCAGTTGAGCTGCTTTCTGACCTTCACCACAATCCTTTCTGGTGTCTTAGACCATGACCCATTCACTCTATCTCGTATCTAACCTCTCCAACCATCATCATAGCGGATCTGTTCTTCATGCTCATGGTCCATCACTTGGCATATCCATCTTCTACCTTATCTACGCAGTAGCTTCTATAAGGTAACAAGAACCTCCACCATGGTTCGCCCCATCATTGGAGCAATCACTAGGGATCAGTACCGATCCATCCCATATGGATCAGTGTCAATCAATATACATAGCTCGGATTATGGTGTGATCCCCCTGGTATCTCCATGCCATGCTTCTTTAGGTTTCATGTGATTCTGATGTAGTTTACTCTCGATATACTCAATCACAACAAAAAATACTCTATTGCAGCTAGCTATTTGCAACTGGAATTACACGACAGTTGCGGTAAATGGTATTTAACAACAAACCTTTCTTTGTAGTTGCAATAAATGAGATTTAACGATAGGCCTTTTCTTTCAGTTGCGAAATGCATATTTTTAGCAACTGCGCTTTCCTACCAATTGCAAAAACATACTTTTAGCAACAGCGCTTCCATAACGCTTGCAACAAACATATTATTTGCAACTGCGCTTCCAAGCTTGTTGCAAAAAACATATCTTTAGCAACTATTTTTACCACTTGCGGTAACTGTATTTTCACAACAAGTAAAGCTAATTGCGAAAAACGTACTTTCAAAAATTATTTGTTTCCTCACCTTTGGTAAACATAGTTACTGTTAAATACAAAAGTAAGAAGTAATAAGTATATAACATAAGAAGTATTAAATAATAATAATTAAGTAATACTTTAATAATTAATAAATATGAAGTAATTATTGAATATTTGATATAACTTTTAATAATTAATACTGAATATATAATAACTAATTATTATTATTAATTAAATGGTTTATATGTATGATTAACATTCAATTATAGTCATGAAATAATAAGTAATCAATAATAATTAGTAAATATAGAGTTATGTTTTAATAATTATATTTAATATTAATACGTAAAAGATGACAATTAATAATTACTAAATAATATTAATTATTTAATAATAATAAATAATATTAGTTAATTATTAATTAAGAATAATATTTTATGTTATAGTTAAATAATCTATTTATTAATCAATAAAAAGTAATATTTAATATTTAATAAATATAGCTGATATTTATAGTCAATAATAAAAATATAATAATTAATAAATTATATTGGCTATTTAATGCGTAATAATTAAAAGATTTAATAATTAGTACTTATTAATTAGTAAATTAATAAATTGTTAAATAACTAACATTACTAAAAAAATATATATAATAATTTATTATAATAACTACTAATAGTAAGTAAATTATAGTTAGTATTACTTAATTACATTTAATGATCAATGAGTATAATTAATAACTGACAAATATAATTAATATTATATTATTAAAAATTATATTTTTTTGAAAGGCAAGAAATTTTATTTACACTAAAGTGAATACAATGTCTTTATTTGTACAAAAATACACTCAATAAATTACCAATCATATGCACAACAAATTCACGCAATTACAAATCTAGAAAATAGCCATACAATCTAAACAAAAAACATGAAATATGGCTTCAGATATGCTGACACTCCTCAGTTACTACCAGCTTTTAACACTTCACAATCCTCTTATGAACAAAAACGAAGAGTTAATTAGCATTTAACGTACCCAATCCAAAAATTCTTCTATTTCTTTCAGCCCATATATCATAATAAAGTGTTTTAGTGTCTTTAAAAGCAAGTAACATTTATTAGTCCTCCGACGTGTTGCTTTAAAAATATTGAACCACTCTATTCTACTCGCATTCGAAGGTCTGTTAAACTTGCCAGTCATCAAGAATCTATACCAAATTTGGCATACAAAAGGGCATTCAAAGAAATTGTGTGTTATTCTCCACATCTGCATTACATAACACACATAAACTGTCTGGGATTATTCCCAAATCATGAAGATTTTCCTTTGTGTTAAGTGCATTTGACATAACCTTCCATAAGAGAAAATTACATTTTGTTGAGCTTTTCATATTCCATATTTTGTTATGCCATGAAAAAAAAGACTTCTCACCTCGCATTAACTTATAGACATGTTTAATCGAATGCATCTTATTCATCCATGCCATGTGTACATCAATACTTAGTTTAAAGCTGTTGGAGAATGGAGTTTTGATGACAACAACCTTATTTCAATAATAATTGATTATAAAATATATACAAACATCTCTATCTAGAATATATATATATATATACACACACACACACAAATCTATGTAGGATTTGTATACGGGAATTAATACCGAAAACTGTACAGTTTTAGAGTTTCAAAGATTTAAGAGATTCATAATTCAGAGAAGATTCAAGACTCATGAGTAATCAAGATTTCTAGAGTTCAAGATAAATATAGTAATAAAGTCTAGGTTATGTAAGACTCTGAATAGTACTCCAGGTTCAAATTCAAATTCTGATTTTCAAATTTCAAATTCTATTCTAATTAAGTTTTACTATCTTACCATTGTTTTTCAAATCTTGAGATTTTAAAGATTATAAGTTTATATATATTTATATAGTTATATACTTTATATTTATATAGTTTTAAACTTTATAATTTTATAATATGCTTATATAATTTATATTTATGATTTCATATGATTTTCTACTTTATAATACTGATTTACATCACTATATTTGAATTCAAGAATTTCCAGAATTATCTATATATATCAAAACGTTTGGAAAATACTCAAATTCCAATTTTTAAACTACATATGTCGACATACATAGTTAGCTATGTTTGAAAGGGTCGGGCGTGTACGCGACTTGTGCAGGATCTATAATATGGCTATGCGGAAAGTATGTGATATACTAACTTGTATATTTACAATAGTTATGCAGGTAAATATTTAATGTAAAAAGATCTCACAGAAGCAATATCACAGATAAGCAAGTATAGCAAATGCAGTAAATAGGAAAAATCACACCAGGGATTTTTATACTGGTTCGGAGCACCGTCCTACGTCCAGTCCCAGACTTCTATCTGGATTTTCACTAAACAACAACCTCACTTCACCCGGAGGAAACAGGTTTACAATACCCGAGCAGCCGAACGGGATTTCACGCCTCTAACAACACGAGGACTTCAACACTTGCCTCTTATAACACGAGGACTTCAACACTTGCCTCTTATAACACGAGGACTTCAACACTTGCCTCTTATAACACGAGGACTTCAACACTTGCCTCTTACAACACCGAGGAATTCAACAATAATACGATTTTGACTTTGAATGTGTTCTTCCTTCAACACTGATTTGTCAACAATTGAGTACACCCTTCCTATAATCTTATCCTTAAATGTAATTTGATGTTTAGTAAGATTAGGAAGTAAAATATCGAGTTGAATCACAAGTGTATGAAATATGCTTGGTGATTCAAACGATTATTGAATGCTTTTGAGTGCTTTTTGAGTGAAAAGAATAATGCAAGATAGATCAGAAAATAGAGAGTAAATTCGGTGATTTGAATGATTGCAAATTTGTGTATTTATAAAGATCAAGTAGTTGCAATTATTGGTGAAGAGTTGCAATCAAAAGAAGTGATTATTCATGAGAAGAAATGGATGCAACTCTTAGAGAAAGAAGATGACTTTTCAATATAACGGTCAAAATTCAAAAACCTGTTGACCTATAGAAATTTATAGGTCGACATGTTTTTAGCCGTTGGAATTTCAAAAACTTGTTGACCTATAAAATTTTATAGGTCGACCTATTTTTGACCGTTACAATTAAAAAACCTGTTGACCTATAAAAAATTTTTAGGTCGACATGTTTTCGGTCATATGTATAAAAAAAATGCTTTTATAAGAAATATTTTAAAGCAATTAGAAGTATGATCATTTGAGGATAGATTTTAACATTTTTTACTCTAAATAATCAACTTCTAACCTATGTAGTCATCTTGTCTTCTTTTTGTCGATGTAGAAGCTTCTTCTTGTCATAAATCAAAACAACCCTTGAAGCTTTGACTCAACATTCTCCCCCTTTTTGATTGATGACAACATGGCTTAATAAGGTATTGTTCCTTGTATATTTGCTCCCCCTGTATATATGCTCCCCCTGAATTATATAATCTGCATGACATTTGTTAGTAACATTTTCTCCCCCTTTGTCATCGACAAAAAGGGTGATTACAATAATATATATAAGATTAAGTAATAAAACATGAATAAACGGTAGAACGAAATACATAGATTGTCATACATATTACAAGCCAAACCAAAATAGACACACCGGAAGTACCAGGAAGTAGAATAGTTAAATACATAAGCAAATTAAAAGGTTAAAAGATAACTATGAGATAATTATTGTGAAGGCCAGTCCGAATCACTATCATCCTCGTCATCTTTGTTTCCTTCCTCTTCTTGTTCCTCATTGTCGCTGTTATCATTGTCCTTTTCAACATCGTCATGAGCTTCTTCTTCAATATACGACATTCCACGACCACGAGTATGTTGAGTACTTGCTCCAGAGCTAGTACCTTCTTCAGAGGAAGACCATGTAAAAGTAGGTGGCATAGGTCGTTTTCCGGGATCTTGAGCAAGGGTTGCGGAAGTTGAAGCACAAGAGATTGCTTCCCAAATTGTACTGAAGAAAGACTTTAATTTGTTGAACCGTTTATCAAGTTTGGTGTCCAAACGGTCGAGTTTATTATCGGTACGTTTTAGTCGAGCTTCGAGTAAGAATTGATTACGTGCAATTTGCTCAAGAGTTTCCTTAGTCGAAGAAGTAGAAGGCGGAATTGTAACATCTTCAGGCCTTTGCCTAGGGATTTGAGAAGAAGATGTTTGTGGAGGACCTTGTTCAACATAGTGTTCAAACGGAATAATACTCATAGCCGGAATCGGTAACTTCATCCTATTTTTAGATGCTTTATCAATACATTTTGGTATTGATATTGTAGATTCGGGAGATCTTACGCCACATTCCATGAGACAACGCATGATATACTCTTTATAAAACAAGTGTGGCCTTGTACGTTTATTTACCAGCACAATCTCATCGAAAATCATGTCTATCCAATTTACCCTGATATTTGCAAAAATGGCATACAGGGCTTTAAAGTTTTCTCTATACACTGCATCAAAGTTACCAGTCCTTGGAAGAAGAGTGTGTGTGATACAAAGATGGAGAAGTCTGGCCGATGGTCTTAGATTGATACCCTTAATACTTGACTTATGGTCTTCAATAAAAAGGTGACTATTTCTATCTCGTATATGTATAGGGCAAAAATCATTACTAAATTGAATACCTTCGTTGTGGGTTCGGAGTATTTCCGCCATCCGGTCTTTGGAAAGAAAGACGTGTTGACCACAGACTACGGACCATAAGCAATTATCCGAATTTTGGGGTTTAAATTTGTCTAAATTGAGATTGGCATAAAAAAGTTTTATCAAGGTATGACTTATCTCAACATTATTGTCTTCAAAATCTAGTAGAGACTTTATACCCGCCCTTCGTGATAATTCACTAACATCGTAGAGGACGAAATCAGAGAATTTGAGAAAGGATCCGTGGTGAATTGTATAGTCTTTCATCTTGTTCCATCTAGTCACAGCAAGAGGATCCATAAGCCATTGCTTGATTTGAGTATCAATAGGTTGAACAGGGGCTTGAGAAGATGTGGTTTTTGACTTCTTATGCTTAGGAGCCATTGAAGAGATTGGGGAATTTGAAGAGTTATAATAGAATAGGTTTTTAAGGAAGAAGGACTAAGAAAAATTCTTAAGAGTTATGGATTTAGAAGATGATGAGAATGAATAAATAAGGATGTTTGATGAAGAGATGAAAGGATTTTAAATATTGAATGGATGGATTATAATGAAGGGATGTATTTAATCAAAAAGAAACCGACGTGTCTAACAGGGATTTGAAAAAAAATGAAGGCGGCCGACTGGTGGATTAGGGACTGTCGACAGGTTTAAGTTCTGGAAAATATAAACCAAGGATTATGTTTGGACCGGTCGACAGAGAAAATATGGGCGGTCGACAGATTTACTTTCTGGAAAAATATAATCCATGAATTATGTGCAGACCGGTCGACAGGAAAATATAGTCGGTCGACAGGTTTACTTTCTGGAAAAATATAAACCTTATATTATGTGTAGACCGGTCGACAGGTAAACTATTGGCGGTCGACAGGTTTACTTTCTGGTTGAAAAATGGTAGCGTTGTATTACTGGATCGGTCGACAGGCTAATATGGGGGCGGTCGACAGGTACTGATTAATTTTGTTTTTACCAAATGGTGTGAATAAAAATAAAAAAAATGTTATTCAAAACAAAAGTGAATACAAAACAAATACGAATTTATTTTTAGAAAAACTCTAAATGCAAAGAATTTATCTTCTAGGCTCCCATGGATTCTTTGGTTCCCAAGAATTGTCTCTCTCACTAGCTCCTTCATTGTTTTGATAATTTCTATCCCAAGAGTTTGGAGTTCGTGAAGATGTTGGTATAGGAATTGGTTCATGTACGCCATGCCTGTCAGAACCACAGAAGAGAGAAGCTAATCGTTCGAGGTATGTCAAACGTGAAGTCGTGAGTTTTTGCTCGTAAAACATTTGTTGCTGATAGTAATGTATTTCGTCGATCTTTTCTTTGGTTCGGGGAGAGCAAAATAAAACTTTCTTGCTTCTCTTAGGAGTAGGCGTGGTTCCTGGCGTTCGAGATGGTTGATGATAACCTGGTGGATGCTCTGGTGTTTTTGGGGAGTTATGTTCCGTTGGTTCGGAACTCGTGATTGAAATGTGGGAGTTTTCGGCACATTTTTCACAAACGTGTGCCATGAGGTAAAAGAAAATATATAAGAGTTTTGAGAGAATGTTTGTTTGATAGCACTCAAAAACAAAACGCATTTATATAGAGAGAATTTTCTATTTTAAGGAAAATAAAAAGATGGTTTGTATTAGCTTTACCGTAGAAAAACTCTCTACTATATATAGTAAAAAGAAAAGTCATTGGTTTCTGATTAAGAAATACGAACTCTTGTTATATTAAACAATATTATCCTTCGAGTTCTTTTCTGGAAACCAACCCTAGCTCTCTACGTAACTTGACAAAAATTGATTCTGGTAGAGGCTTTGTGAATATATCAGCTAGTTGGTTTTCTGTATTAACGAATTCAAGATTTATATTTCCTTTTTCAATGTTATCTCTTAGAAAATGATGTCGAATGTCAATGTGCTTAGTTCGAGAGTGGTTAACTGGGTTTTTGGATAAATTTATTGCACTTGTGTTGTCACAATATATAATAGAGTTTGTTAAGTTCATACCAAAATCTCTAAGTGTTTGTTGCATATATATAATCTGTGTACATGCCAAAGCTGCTGAAATATATTCTGCCTCGCATGTCGATAGTGAAACACAATTTTGTTTCTTACTAAACCAAGAAACAAGTGATTTTCCAATGAAATGGCACGTACCACTTGTACTCTTTCTATCCGTTCGTGATCCTCCGAAATCAGCATCACTATATGATACTAATTCGAATGCACAATCCTTAGGATAGAAAAGACCGAAATCTTTGGTGTTATTAAGATATCGAATAATTCGTTTCACTGCTCGTAAATGCGATTCCTTGGGATCAGCTTGAAAACGTGCACACAAACAAACACTCATCATAATGTCAGGACGACTAGCTGTTAAATATAAGAGAGAACCTATCATACTTCGATATGTCTTTTGGTCTACACTCTTCCCACTTTCATCTTTTTCAAGATGACTAGTTGTACTTATTGGAGTCGGTTTTCCGGAAGTATTTTCAAGTCCGAATCTTTTAACAAGATTTTCACAATATTTCTCTTGGTTTATGAAAATACCATTTGGAAGTTGTTTAATTTGAAGACCAAGAAAGTATGATAACTCTCCCATATGTGACATTTCAAATTCTTTTGTCATGATATCTGAAAATTCCTTACAAAGTCTCTCATTTGTTGAACCAAAGATTATGTCGTCCACATATATTTGAACAACAAGTATATCTTTGTGCAAATGTTTAATAAATAATGTTTGATCAACCTTTCCTATTTGGAATCCAGAGTCGATAAGATGACTTCGTAGTCGTTCGTACCAGGCACGTGGTGCTTGTTTTAAACCGTACAAAGCCTTTTTAAGCTTAAAAACATGATCTGGATATTTTTCATGTTTTAATAAGGGTGGTTGTTCAACATATACTTTTTCTTTTATAAAACCGTTTAGAAATGCACTCTTGACATCCATTTGATATAATTTAAAATTATGATGACAAGCAAACGATAGAAGAATTCTGATTGCTTCTAGTCTAGCGACAGGTGCAAAAGTTTCTTCATAATCGATACCCTCTTCTTGATTATATCCTTGAGCTACTAACCGTGCTTTGTTCCGAGTTATGTTTCCTTGTTCATCAACTTTGTTTTTGTAAACCCATTTAGTTCCGATAACTGATTGATCGGATGGCCTTGGAACAAGTTCCCATACATCATTGCGTTCGAACTGATTAAGTTCTTCTTGCATAGCAATGATCCAATATTCATCGGTAGCAGCTTCTTTAGGATTCTTAGGTTCGATGTTTGAAATGAATGCAACATGTCCCATTTGGTTAAGTTGACTTCTAGTTCTAATTTGAGATGAAACTTCTCCAATTATATTTTGAACCGGATGATCTCTCAATATTCTTGGAGGAGATCTTATTCTAGTTGGAGAAACTATCTCAGGAGGTTGAGGAATATCGTTGATAATTTCGGAGTCAGAATCCTCATTTGTGACAACAGTGTCATTTATATTGATATTTTCGTCATCATCAATTTTTATATTAGGAAACTGATAGTATTCATCGAAGGATATATGAAGTGATTCTTCGATAATTTTGGTTCTTTTATTGAATATACGATAAGCTTTACTATGATCTGAATAACCAACAAAGATTCCTTCGTCAGCTTTTGAATCAAATTTACCAAGATGATCTTTCGTGTTTAAAATAAAACATTTCGAACCAAAAACTTTGAAGTATGAAATATTTGGCTTTCTTTCATTAAATAATTCATATGGTGTATTTTTAGTTTGAGGTCGAATGGAAACTCGATTCAAAACATAACATGCAGTTGCTATAGCTTCTGCCCAAAAATGCTTTGGTAACGTGCTTCCATTTAATAATGTTCTTGCACATTCTTGTAACGTTCGATTTTTCCGTTCTACAACCCCGTTTTGTTGTGGAGTTCTAGGAAAGGAAAAATTGTGTGATATACCTTTCTTTGCACAAAAATGTTCAAACTTATTATTTTCAAACTCTCCGCCATGATCACTTCTTATATTCTTTACTTTAAGTCCCTTCGATTTTTGAATACGTTTGACGAAGGATTTGAATTTTTCAAAAGTGTCACTTTTATTTTTAAGAAACATAGTCCAAGTATATCGAGAATAATCGTCAACGATTACAAATACATACCGACTATGATTTATGGATTGTATTTGAGTAGGTCCAAATAAATCTAAATGTAATAGCTCAAGTGGTTGTAATGTCGAGATTACTTTCTTAGATTTAAATGATGACTTGGTTAGTTTTCCAATTTGACATGCGTCACAAAGATTGTCAACTTTGAAACTCAGATTTGGTTAACCTCTGACTAGATCATTTTTAGCTAGCTTGTCAATAGTTTTAAAGTTTATATGACAGAAACGTTTGTGCCATATCCATGGATCATTTTCCTTAGCAATAAGGCACATATTTGAATTTTGATTAAAATTCATATTTAAAATATATATATTTCTGTCTCTATAGCCTTCAAAAACTAAATTTTTATCTTGGTCGAGTATGTTACATTTGTCATTTGAAAAGGAAATCGTAAACCCTTTGTCACATAACTGACTAATGCTTAGTAAGTTATGTTTTAGATTTTTAACTAGCATGATATTAGTAATAAGAGGTAAATTAGAAGTACCGTAATTGCTCACATCGCCTTTGCCGATGATGAAGCCTTTTAAATTGTCTCCAAAAGTGACTGAGCCTCCATCAAAGTATGTAATATTCGTTAATATGCTCTTGTCTCCAGTCATATGCTTCGAGCAACCACTGTCCAGAATCCATTTTCCTCTTTTCTTAAGTGGGACCTGCAAAAATAATATTAAGTCCATGGTACCCACTTTTTATAGGGTCCTAAGAGTTAGGTCTTAGGAATCCAAACCCATATGGGTCCGGTATCCCCTTTATATAAATAATTTGGATTATGATGCACAGTACTTAAAAAATTTTGAATGTACTTGTTCCTAATCAAACTATTATTTGTTTTAGGAACCCATACTTTTATAAATTTAACATCCTTCTTTTGAGGTTTCACAATCGGTTTTGTTTTGGAATATAATAGACTAAGATTTTTCTTAACTTCAGTTTCTTGCACTACCTTATTTTTCCTTTTTCTTTTACCAAGATGTTTCTTGATAACTTGTTTCTTATATCCCAATCCATGTTTATTAGTAACTGATTGTGAATTCTCAATAATTTTAGTCAAATTTTCTCGACCTTTGTTAAAGTTAGAAACATTTTTAGAGATGTTATCTAACTTTGTTTGTAAACTAGCTTTTTCAAGGTCTAGAATCTTGACTTTTGCTTTAAGCTCATGATTTTCAGCAATGAGAATATCATTTTTCTCTTTTTGAACTTCAATTTCTTGAGTTAAAAGAGATAACTGAGAATTAGAATTAGAAGATAATTCTTGTTCCTTTTCTAGTTCCTCTTCTAATATTTTCTTCTCATCTTTTAACATATCTCGTTCTAGTTCTGCTCTATTCAACATTGCTTTGACTTCTTTTAATTCATGTTTTGTATCTTTAAATTTAAACATTAATTTATCATAAATATCAAGCATATCCTCAAAAGTAGGAATTTGTACCTCATCCTCTATTGCCATAAAACATACATTTGCTTGTTCAGTGTCTGATTCACTTTCGCTGTCAGATGAAGATGAGTCTGAATCATCCCATGTTACTGAGAATGCTCTTTTCTTCGATTTGTCTTTCTTGAATTTTTCAAATTTCTTCTTTTTCTCTGGACAATCTTTATGCATATGTCCCTTTTTGTGACAGTTGAAGCATTCCAAAGTTGAAGAAGATGGTTTGTTTGATCCAAACTTCTTTTTGTCGTATCGACTAGCCTTTCTTTGTTTCAAAAACTTCATAAAACCTTTTGCAATAAGTGCTAAGTATTCATCTTCAGAGTCTGAAATGTATTCATCTTTTTCGGCATGAAAAGCAACATTTTTCTTTTCTTCTTTTTGTTCTCTTCTAGCCTGTAAATTTGCTTCATAGGACATTAGATTTCCTATCAACTCATCTGGCTTCATGGTAGAAAGATCATTGGCTTCTTCTATAGCTAATACTTTTCCTTCCCATTCATTACTCAGTGAGTGTAGGATTGTTGAAACTACATCAAAATCAGAATATTTTTGTCCTAACCCAATAAGAGCATGATGAATAGTTTGAAACCGTGAATACATCTCATTGATTGTTTCATTTGGCTTCATTTTGAAATTTTGGAATTGACTTTTCAACAAAGCTATTTTTGCTTGTTTAACCTTGTTAGTACCTTCATGAGTTGTTTTTAGCGTTTGCCAAATTTGATAAGCAGTGGTACAGATACTAACACGGTTATACTCATTTTGGTCTAATGCACAAAACAACATGTTTATTGCTTTTGCATTTACTGCTGCTGCTGTTTTCTCAGCAGGAGTCCATTCTGCATACTCAGTAGTTGGATTAACTATTTCTTTCTGAGTAGCATTCCAAGCATCATAACTTGTTGATTGCATATAGAAAGCCATACGTGTTGCCCAATAACTATAGTTTAGGCCATTAAAGAAAGGAGGTCTTTGTGTAGATTGACCTTCAGTGTAAGTGTTAGTGCTAGTGCTTGCGTTATTTGCCATATTACTAGAATATATCAAATAACTGTGTTACGGTTATAAGATAACCTTGCTCTGATACCAATTGAAAGGGTCGGGCGTGTACGTGACTTGTGCAGGATCTATAATATGGCTATGCGGAAAGTATGTGATATACTAACTTGTATATTTACAATAGTTATGCAGGTAAATATTTAATGTAAAAAGATCTCACAGAAGCAATATCACAGATAAGCAAGTATAGCAAATGCAGTAAATAGGAAAAATCACACCAGGGATTTTTATACTGGTTCGGAGCACCGTCCTACGTCCAGTCCCAGACTTCTATCTGGATTTTCACTAAACAACAACCTCACTTCACCCGGAGGAAACAGGTTTACAATACCCGAGCAGCCGAACGGGATTTCACGCCTCTAACAACACGAGGACTTCAACACTTGCCTCTTATAACACGAGGACTTCAACACTTGCCTCTTATAACACGAGGACTTCAACACTTGCCTCTTATAACACGAGGACTTCAACACTTGCCTCTTACAACACCGAGGACTTCAACAATAATAAGATTTTGACTTTGAATGTGTTCTTCCTTCAACACTGATTTGTCAACAATTGAGTACACCCTTCCTATAATCTTATCCTCAAATGTAATTTGATGTTTAGTAAGATTAGGAAGTAAAATATCGAGTTGAATCACAAGTGTATGAAATATGCTTGGTGATTCAAACGATTATTGAATGCTTTTGAGTGCTTTTTGAGTGAAAAGAATAATGCAAGATAGATCAGAAAATAGAGAGTAAATTCGGTGATTTGAATGATTGCAAATTTGTGTATTTATAAAGATCAAGTAGTTGCAATTATTGGTGAAGAGTTGCAATCAAAAGAAGTGATTATTCATGAGAAGAAATGGATGCAACTCTTAGAGAAAGAAGATGACTTTTCAATATAACGGTCAAAATTCAAAAACCTGTTGACCTATAGAAATTTATAGGTCGACATGTTTTTAGCCGTTGGAATTTCAAAAACCTGTTGACCTATAAAATTTTATAGGTCGACCTATTTTTGACCGTTACAATTAAAAAACCTGTTGACCTATAAAAAAATTTTAGGTCGACATGTTTTCGGTCATATGTATAAAAAAAAATGCTTTTATAAGAAATATTTTAAAGCAATTAGAAGTATGATCATTTGAGGATAGATTTTAACATTTTTTACTCTAAACAATCAACTTCTAACCTATGAAGTCATCTTGTCTTCTTTTTGTCGATGTAGAAGCTTCTTCTTGTCATAAATCAAAACAACCCTTGAAGCTTTGACTCAACAATGTTGACATATAACTGTCACATTTTCAATTTTGAAAGGAAGTGTATTTTCACTGTTTGTAATGTTCCAAAGGCGTCGCAACCTTTCAATCTTATAAATAAGGGCTGATTTC
The DNA here is from genome assembly GCA_030737875.1 of Allium sativum. NCBI lineage: Eukaryota > Viridiplantae > Streptophyta > Magnoliopsida > Asparagales > Amaryllidaceae > Allium > Allium sativum. The sequence continues at coordinate 353,330,584 of CM060926.1, forward strand.
AATTTTTTTTATCATTCTTCTTCTCCATCTTCATCTCCTTTCATTACACCATTATTATATCATATTTTTATGATTTCTACACTTATACTCTGCTGATTTCAAGTCTAACTATATAAAACTTCTTCTCTTCTCACTCTCTACTCATTACTCTCTAAATCGAAGTGCTATTGAAGAGTTATAGGGTTGTTGTAATCATTTGGGATAGTTTTGGAAATGGCATGTTCCTTGTAGCCGTGAAATCAAGGAAGGAAATGGTGGTAACCTTGTAGCCGGGGAAATCAAGGGGAATATACTTGATCAAGGGGGTTTGGAATCGGTCGTAACCTTGTGGCTGTGAAATCAAGGGTGTTGTACTTGGTATTGATATAGTAATAAAACTCTGCGCAATCCAGCATTGCGTGGGACTGGATGTAGGAGTAATCCGAACCAATATAAAATTCGGTGTTTTCTTTCCTTTTCTGCATTTTATTTTTGTTTATTTTTGTATTTGTGTTTGATTCTGCGTCGGTGATCATCTCTGTGGCGTGTGATTCATATAGCAGATAATATCATTTTAGATTTGCTTAAATTTCTAGAAAACACTACTTACCCTCCTTCTAGTGTTAGTTTTGCCTTAGCGATCCATTTTGCTATCCCTAACCAAAGCTATTCGAAATTTCATTCCATAACTTTCTTAAGATAGCAGAGTTGCTGTACGACAAAACAAGTGTAACAACCCGGAAAATCAGAACCAATTTAAAAAAATTATTTTGACTATTTTATTGAATTTTGAATAGTTAAAATAATTCATTTTAAATAATGACGATTAAAATTTATTTAAATTGAAGTTAGAACGAATATACTTATTTTAATTTTAAAAGGAGTTAGAAATGACGTGGTAGTTTGAAAATTTGAATTTGAACTTTGACTGAATGTACAAGATTCAAAATAAATCGGATTTTGGTAAAACCAAAAATATTAGAATTTGATTCAAAGTATCTTTCCAACGAATCCGAAAAATTGAAATTTATTAGTGGGAGTCAAAAGTTATGGCCAGTTGAATATTTAGAATAGTCGCAATGGAATTTAATATATAGCCTGTAATATATAGCCATTTTGCAAACGACCTCCATTTTCAACGAAATCACCCTGGTTGGATCCGGAATGTCAAATTATTGCAGGATTCCAATTTTCATATTTTTTGAATTTTATATGTGAGCGTGGCAAAAGAAAAAGTGTTGTGCTAATTTTAGTCAATTTGGATCGACCAGAAAGTGGTCATTTTTCAAACGGTCTCCAAATTCGATGAAATTAATTTTATTAGGACCATATCGTCAAAACATAGCTAGATTTATTTTTCTGAAATTTTAAGGGTCAGTATGTGGCCTTGTAAATTAAAATGTACGATCAAAAATTAAATAATTAAATGTTTTATATTTAAATTTAAAGAAAAACCTATCAAAACAATTGAATTGGCTTACGGGACATATCCCATTGTGTTCGGAATGGGGGTATTTAACAAGAGGAGACAGTCGTTGGGTCTGAATTGGAGTTTGAATGGGCTAAAGGGTATATTTGGATTTAAAGAGAATTAAGTAAATAATATAAAAATATAAATACGTATTCCGTATAAACCCTAACTCCATACGAAGCAGTCGCCATCGCTACAGTCCGAGGAACAAAATTACTTCATCATTCCCCCTCGAATAACTCCAAATCCACTCGACGAAATCCACCACTCCTGTTGAGGATATTGTAGAGAACTGCTTCCTCTTCAATTTCATACCTGGTTTGGATTTTATAGTACAGTATCCACTGAGAACTGTGCCCCCGAAGTAGCACCATTCAGTCTGCCGCCGAGCCACCAGGGAGCCATCACAGTGGACCCCACCACCATTAATAGAAGCGTCGTTCCTCCCTCTCCGTCGTGGCAGTGGCCGATCCTCCCCTCGTGCACTAGTTTGCGCAAAAACCCAAGCCCTAGAATCGAGCCCAACTGTAGAACTACTAACCTTTAACTGTCGATTGGGGAAGAAGGCTTTTTTTAATTAATTAACTTATTTATTATCCTTAAAATGTTATCGACCTTCATAAAATCATATCTCGCTCATATGACAACGAAATTCGATGAAACAGGAGACATTGGACTCGTGGCATCGTACACAACATTTTAAAAGAGACTAGAGAATTTTTGGAGCTTGCTATAATTTTAGGTGTCATCAAATCAAGGTGAGATTTCTGAATCCAAATTAATTAAATAAAATTATATTAGGATGCAGATGGAGTTTAGAAATTCCCGACACCCGTCGTCCAAAGACCATGGATGACTTGATTGTTTTGTGGCGTGTAATTGGTTGATATTTGGTGATTGATTATGGTTGAAATTAAATTTGTTGATATTGTGGCATTAGATTGCCTAGAAAAATGTATTAGAAGATTAAACCCCTTGCAAACACCGCGAGGCCTAAGGTAGTGCGAGGAGCCGTACATCGGGACGGTGCCGGTTTTATTTACTTTATCGTTATGCTACCGAAATTTTCTGAAATATTTTTGTGTTATAAAATATTCATGTTATTATACATTAATTCTTTGAATAGTATGAAAATTAGATTTTTGATATATATATATATATATATATATATATATATATATATATGAAAATGAACATTATATGTCAACATAAAATCTACATTTTTAATGTAATAAAAAATGGTCATTTGTTTTATAAAAATGAATTTACATTTGATTTTACATTTTTAATGTAAATGTGATATTAAAAATAAACATTTTGAGATAAAAATGGATTTGCATTTGATTTTACAGTTTTAATATAAATAAAACATTAAAAATAAACATTTAGATACAAAAATGAATTTACATGTGATTTTACATTTAAAAATAAAACGTTAAAAATAAACATTGTAATATAAAATTTATTTACATTGCATTTTACATTTTTAATGTACATGCAACTTTAAAATAAACATTTTGAAATAAAAATGTTTTGATATTGGATTTTACATTTTTAATAAATATACAACCTTAAAACTAAAACGTTGTGAAAAAAATGTATTTACATTAGATTTACATTTTAATGTATATGAAACATTTAAATAAAACTTTTGAAAATAAGAAATGTGTTGATATTGGATTTTACATTTTTAATGTAAATGCTACAATATAAAAATGCTACATTTTGAAAAATAGAATGTATTACCATTGAAATTTACATTTTTAATGTAAATGAAACATTAAAAATGTCCATTGCTATATAAAATTTGTTTTCTTTGAAATTTACATTTTTAATGTAAACAAAACATTAAAAATGACCATTGTTATACAAAAACGTATTTATATTGAAATATACATTTTTAATGTAATGCAATATTAAAAATAGTCATTTATTATATAGAAATGCATTGATATTGAATTTTACATTTTTAATATACATGCAACATTTAAAAATAAACAGTTTGAAACAAAAATGTATTGATGCTGAAATTTACATTTTTAATGTAAATGAAACATTAAAAATGTCCATTGTTATATAAAATGTCTTTTCTTTGGAAATTTACATTTTATTACAAATGAAAACATTTAAAAATGACCATTGCTCTGTAAAATGTGTTTACATAGAAATTTACAATTTTCAATGTAAATAAAGAATGAAATAGAAATTTACATTTTTCAATGTAAATAAAGTATGAAATAGAAATTTACATTATTTTAATGTAATAAAAGGAATGATTAAAAATTATATATTTTAATGTAATAAAAGGAATGATAAAAAAATTACATTATTTTAATGTAATAAAATGAATGATTAAAAATTACATTATTTTAATGTAATAAAAGAATGAATAAAAGATTACATTTTTCAGTGTAATAATACATTGAAATAAAAGATTACATTTTTCAATGTAATAATACATTTAAATAAAAGATTACAATTTTAATTCTATAGATGAATGATAAAATAAATTACATTTTTACGTAATATATATGAATCATGTAAAAGATTCAATGTTGGAAGAAATTGTATAAAAATAAAAATTTCATTTTTAATGTAATATATGATTTCATATATAAAAGAAATCAATGTTAAATTGAAAATGGTTTTAAATCGTTGAACGATTTATATTTATATATAAATATAAATTAAAATAAAACGAATCACGATGCTGTAATTCGTGTTTTGAAATCATAAATTCAAACGATTATACCGAAAGATCTGACCATTGGATTTTCGCAAAACTGGAACCATTGGGTTCATTTTGGAAAGATCTTTCCAACGATATAAAGTTTGCTAAGTTCCACCAGTTATATTTTGAGAAATGTGTAAATCAAATTTCGGTGAAAACAGCACCAGGGCCATGTAATGACCCGAAGCGTCGTTTAATTGAAAATGGTTATTTTAAATAAATAAAAATAGCGATAAATCATTATAAAATATTGTAAATGATATGGAATGAAAAGATTTGATTTAAATTATATATATTCGAGAATTATTTGAAAAGTCTGAGTTAACTCTTATTTCAAATAGTTATACGACGATTGGAAGTCGAAGATTTGAAGACGGTGATTGAAGACCGGCGATCTTCACATCGAATGGATGACTAGTGATGCCTTTGATTGGAGTTGCTGCCTTGAAAGGGTTACAGTGGTAGTTGTCCGGACGTATTTGTTGATTGTTTGGATACGCGAGGGCCTCTCTTCGGTATTGGACGAGGAATAAGGTGTCTCCGATTTCGTTCAGACCCAGAACGGACTTGTAAATGGATGTATGTCTAACATTGGATTTTATTCTGTGCTGATTGATATCTATTTAATATATATATCTGTTTGGTGGTAGAGAATTTATTCTCTTGCTTAACACCCTTCTCTGAAACGCACGATCTCTGAGGTTATATATTGATAGTTATCAGTCGCATGGCGTGAATTGTCAGTGTGGTATCCCAAGATGCAAATGATCAAGGCTTATTGTTGAAAAGCGGAGCCTTGTTGTTGATGATCAAAGCATAGCTTTATTTTAGCATAGCTTTGTGTAGAGCGTTACTTCGCTAGCCTCACACCTCGGTATGAACCAAAAACGGGAGAAGGACCCCAGGGAGAACATGCTTTTCTTTCTAGCTAGAAGTGGTGTCTGAGTTTTACAAGCCCAGATATTTTTACTTATGTGGATGATGAAAAGCGAGGTACCTTGGATTTGAGTCCCTAATGGCTCTATTTTATGCCCCGTAGGGCGGGAAGACGTATTGTTCAGGCATTTCCAATCCACTAACATATTTGTGGACCGGCCCTGGCGCTGCCTTGTCTTGGTTCATGATGGAAATCCAACTTCCAATACGACCCATACAGTTTTGATTGTAAACCTATATTTGGCGACATAGTATATGGTAGCTATGACGTCTATGATTGATACATTATGATTGAAATGTTTTTTTTCACATATATACACTAATAATAATATCAAGTCTTTTTTATCGTATTAAGCATTTTTGTCCATTATAAGGTAAAACTTTATCCTCCAGTTTGCGTTGCATTGTGTGATGGGACTTGAGTCTTAGAATGGTTTCATTTTTCTAAAAAGCATTGCATTATTTATTGATTTACTTTATGTATGCATTGGCAATCCAATAGAGTAAAACCGTTCCGCATTAGCGGCATAGTCCTGTGATTAGCCGTATTATTAAATAGGTTAAGTAGATTTCTCATACCAGTCCCATGACTGACTCATAGTTTGTTTCACTTTGCCAACTCGGGTGCCCTCTTTTCCACACGGGCAGCCTTGTATACATGTTTTATCAGATTTATTCTGGATAGCTATGGAGCTGAAGATGGATCCTATCATTTCTATTATGCTGTTCAGACTTCATTTAGTATATTATGTTTGAATCCGCTGTAGACATTTTATATTAAGATGAAACTGTATTATGTACTATGTATGATCCTATTATGCTGTGTAACTCTGATGATATATTATTCCCAGTGTAATTTGATGTACATTTTCTGCTATAATTCTATATTCATGTTCTGATGTTATTTTTCATATGTTATATTCCAATGATTATCCTTGCTTTCATACTACGGGAGTTTGGGGTTATCACAGTTGGTATCAGAGCTTTAGTTAAACTTAGCCCGGAATATAACATATAAATAAACTGGACAGAGATAGAACCGGCAGTATTCTAAAACGAATAACTCATCATAGATAGGACTAGCAATGTCCTAGAATGAGTATAGCAGAATAAAATACACCCCCATAGATTCGTTTACATTTAACTATATGTCTCTATGCTTTACAATATCTATTCTGTTGGCCTGACTCTTTGTCTGCTATTTGCAGACATAGTAGAATATCAGTGGCAGAAATAGAAGAAGTAATTTTATGGTTCGACAATCTAATGAGCCGATCGTGCTCCCACAACCAGAACCAGATCTAGAAGCTCTAGTAATGAAGTATCGAAATCTGGGTGGAGTACAATTCTCGGTCAAAGAATCCGTGATTGAAACACAAGCGTGGATGCATTCTGCTAAGAGAATTTTCGGAGGCTTAAAGCTGATAGATGATCAGAAAAGATTATTGGCATCTTGGGCACTCAAAGACGAAGCTCTAATCTAGTGGGAAACTGTTACTGAGGAAAATCCAGAAGTTAATATTACCTGAGATAGATTTAAAGAAATCTTCAAAGAAAGATTTATTCCACCAGAAGCAACTGAGCGACTATATAATGAGTTTTAAAATCTGAAATAAGGAGATATGACTATCCAAGAATATCAGAATAAATTCAATGAACTTTCTCGCTTTGGCCCAGAACTAATTCAAGATCCTATAAGGAAGAATCTGAGATTTATCAAAGGACTTCAAAAGAAATACTAAGGTAGAGTACTTTCTCATGTGAATCTCCCTTTTTCTGAGATGATACAAATGGCTTACCGCTATGAGTATAATGACAAGCAACATGGTTGGGAAGATGAAGAAGAAAGTAGTTCTAGTAGCAAAAGAAAGTTTGAAATTGATAGCCCTGAGGCAAGTATAAAGCCTGACGCCAACAAGAAGCCCATTGCTAATAAGAAAAGGGCAAGATCTTAGAAAGAACCGTTAACGACTGCCACATGCTCTAACTGCAATAGGCAAGGACATTTGGCGATAAATTGCAGATCTCTAAAGAAACAAAGAAAGGATGGACCTAAATCCGATAAGAAGTCTCAAGAGGGCAGAAATTGCCATAAGTGTCACTAGCCTGGTCATATTGCGAAGAATTGCCAACTATCAAAGGAGTCTGTAGTAGCTCACTTAAATGAAGTAGCAGAACTCCAACACCCTCAGCTAGTCAGCAAAGGCCAGATGTCTTAGAAGGCACTCTCATTGTCAACAATATACTAGTTAAAGTATTATTTGATATGGGCGCGTCCCAAAGTTTTATTTTGAGTAATACAGTCAAGAAGCTAAATCTGAAATTGAGGGATCCTAAAGAATATCTTAGGGTTCATAATCCGATAGGAGGTTATCGGGCCTTGGTACGTATTGTAGAGTGTCCATCTCCTTTTCCCATTATCGGTTTTCTTGTATCTTGATCGTTATGGATTTGTCGGAATTTGACATCATTCTTGGGCTGGATTGGTTAACTAAATACGAGGCCGAAGTTAAATGTGCAGAAAGAGTTGTCAGAATTAAAACGAAGTTTGCCAATGTTGTTATACCTTGTGTAGGCTCAGATTCAGACAGAAAAGAATTTTGTGCTGCTCTTGAGGTTTCTCCCACTGCTATTGAAGATATTCCTATTGTTAAGAATTATGCGGATGTGTTCGAAGAAGTTGATAGCTTACCTCCGCGAAGAGAAATTGACTTCAGGATTGACCTAGTTCCGAATGCTAGGCCAGTCGTGCATCCTAGTCGAAGAATGACATGGAAAGAGAAAGAAGAGTTGGGCAATCAAACTAAGCAGCTTTTATGGAAAGGCCTGATCAGGCCTAGCTTTTCAAATTGGGGTGCAGTAGTAGTGTTTGTCCCAAAGTCAGACGGTACTCTTAGAATGTGTGTGGATTACCGAGATTTAAACAAGCAGACGCTCAAGAATAAATATCCATTGCCCCATATAGATGATTTATTGGATCGTTTGAATGGAGCTAAAGTATTTTCTAAAATGGACATAGCTATAGGTTTCATTAACTGCGGATTGCCGAAGAAAGTGTTCCTTTGACAGCTTTCAGAGGTCCAGACATATTTTATAAGTGGCTAGTAATGTCGTTCGGCTTATCCAACACTCCAGCTTATTTTGTCGATTTAATGAACTGAGTATTCCGCGATATCCTAAATAAATTTGTGCTGGTTTTCATTGACGACATCTTAATCTTCTGTAAGTCAACTGCCGAGCATGTAAAGCATTTGGAACAAGTCTTGGAAATTCTGAGGAAGAATGTTTTAAAAGCCAAATTTTCTAAATGTGTATTCTGGAAAGAAGAAGTGAAGTTCCTCGATCATGTCGTATCGAAGGAAGGAATTTCGGTGGATCCTAGCAAAATCACAGCCATTCAAGATTGGAAGTAGACTAGCACTCTTACAGAAGTTAGAAGTTTCCTATGATTGGCTGGTTATTATCGGAAATTCATTAAGGATTTTTCAAAACTATCTTGTCCATTAATGAAGCTTACAAAGAAGCACACAAAGTTTAATTGGACACCTGAATGTGAGGCAGCTTTCCAAGAGCTAAAATTGAGGTTGACCACTACTCCCGTGTTGACCATTACTGATGGCAATCAAGATTTGAAAGTATGGACAGATGCTTCTATTGAAGGTATTGGTGCGGTATTAATGCAAAGAAACAAAGTAGTTGCTTATGCTAGCCTTCAATTGAAGCCACATGAGAAGAGATATCCTACTCATGATCTTGAGCTGTTGGCCATCGTGTTTGCTTTAAAAGTATGGAGGCACTATCTTTTGGGTGAGAAGTTCGAATTATACATAGATCATAAATCCTTGAAGTATCTGTTCACCCAAAGGGACTTGAATTTGAGGCAGCAACGTTGGTTAGAATTTCTTGCGGCCTATGATCTGGACATCTTGTATATTCCAGGGAAAGTCAATGTTGTAGCCGATGCGCTCAGCAGGAAGAATGCGGTCGCTGCCAATCTTACCATATCACCTACTTTGATTGACAAAAACTTTGCTCTCCAGAAAGATGATGAATTTATCCAAAGAATTAGTAAAAGAGTTCGAGAAGGGGAACCCTCGAGTTTCCAAATTGATAACAAGGGAGTTCGGTTAAAAGGCCGAATTTGTGTCCCGAATATCCCCGAGCTCAGAAGAGAAATAATGGATGAATGTCATAAATCCAAGCTTTGTATTCATCCAGGGGTGAGTAAAATGTATCATGATCTCAAGCGCACGTTCTGGCGAAAATCTATGAAAAGAGACATTTCCTTTTATGTCAGTAGGTGTCTTACTTGCCAACAAGTCAAGAGTGATCACCAAAAACCTGCCGGCTTGTTACAACCACTAGAAGTTCCAAGCTGGAAGTGGGATCAAGTCTCCATGGATTTTATCGATGGCTTGCCTCGAACAAGGAAAGGTAATGATAGTATTTGGGTGACCGTTGATCGTTTCATGAAGTCCGCCAATTTTATTCCTGTCAGATCTACTAGAATAGCTCAAAGTTTGGCAAAAATTTATTTCAAAGAAATCGTTAGACTACATGGAGTTCCCAGTATCATTGTTAGTGACCGTGATCCGATAATCGCTAGTAAATTCTGGGAAGCATTCCAAGAGGAGTTGTGGACAACATTACATCTGAGCACCGCATATCATCCTCAAACAGATGGCCAGACTGACAGGGTGAACCGTATGCTAGAAGACTTGTTGCAGGCATGTATTCTTGACATTGGCGGATCATGGGAAGATCACTTGCACTTAGTTGAGTTCTCTTATAATAACAGTTACCGAGCAAGCTTGTAAATGTCGCCATTCGAAGCATTGTATGGAAGGCCATGTAGATCTCCCGCATGTTGGGTAGAACCAGGCAAAAGACTAGTATTGGGTCGCAGCATGATTCGTGAAGCTTCCGATAAAGTTGATTTCATTAAGAAGCGATTACTAGCAGCTCAGAGCTGACAGAAAAGCTATGCAAATTCAAGAAGAAGGGATTTGGAATTTGCTGTTGGTGATTATGTGTACTTGAGAGTTTCTCTATTAAAAGGAGTAGTTCGTTTTGGGAAGACTGGGAAGTTGGCTCCTAGATTTGTTGGTCCATTCCCTATTCTAGACAGAACTGGAACTCTCGCTTACAGGGTTCAGTTGCCTGACTGGTTGCCAGGGGTACATGATGTATTCCATGTGTCCCAACTTCGGAAACATGTACATGATCCAGACTTGATTGTGAAGGAAGCTGCACAACAATATTTGGAGATTACACCGAGCATAGCAGTAAGAAGGGAGCCAGTAAAGATCAATGGCAAAGAAACCCGAGTTCTAAGGAACAAAAGAATCCATCTAGTCAAAGTGCAGTGGAGCGGAGATCCTAGAAACTGTACGTAGGAGACCGAGAATAACATCAAACAGGCTTATCCCCAGTGCAGAGTGGATATCTCTGACTAGCTCTAGTGCAAGGTACATTTACAATATTTTACATTTCCTATTTTGTTTCCTACTTTACTATTATTTCATTTTTAGGGACGGAAAGCTTTTAAGTGAGGGAGATTGTAACAATCCGGGAAATCAAAACCAATTTAAAATTTTTATTTTGACTATTTTATTGAATTTTGAATAGTTAAAATAATTTATTTTAAATAATAATGATTAAAATTTTATTTAAATCGAAGTTAGAACAAATATATTTATTTTAATTTTAAAAGGAGTTAGAAATAGCACGGTAGTTTGAAAATTTGAATTTGAAATTTGACTGAATGTACAGAATTCAAAATAAATCGGATTTTGGTGAAAGTAAAAATATTAGAATATGTTTAAAAGTATCTTTCCAACGAATCTGAAAAATTGAAATTTTATAGCGGGAACCAAAAGTTATGGCCAGTTGAATATTCAGAATAGTCGCTATGGAATTTAATATAATATATAGCTCGTATGTATAGCCATTTTGCAAACGACCTTTGTTTTCGACGAATCCATCCTGGTTGGATCCGGAATGTCAAATTATTGCAGGATTCCAATTTTCATAATTTTTGGAATTTATATGTGAGCGTGGCAAAAGAAATTGTATTTTGTCAATTTCAGTCAATTTGGATCAACCAGAAAGTGACCATTTTCAAACGATCTCCAAATTCGACGAAATTAATTTTGTTAGGACCGTATCGTCAAAACATAACAAGATTTATTTTTTCGGAATTTTTAGATTTAGTATGTGGCCCTGGTAAATTAAAATGTACGATCAAAAATTAAATAATTAAATGTTTTATATTTAAATTTAAAGAATAACCTATCAAAACAAATGAACTGGCTTACGGGAAATATCCCATTGTGTCCAGAATGGGGGTATTTAGCTAGGAGCAACAGTCGTTGGGTTTGAATTAGAGTTCGTATGGGCTAAAGGGTATTTTTGGGTTTGAGGAGAATTAAATAAATAATATAAAAATATAAATACATATAAATACGTATTCCATATATACCCTAATTCCATATGAAGCAGCCGCCATCGCTACAGTTCAGCGAATGAAATTGCTCCATTGTTTCCCCTCGAATAACTCCAAATCCACTCGACCAAATCCACCACTCCTATTGAGGATATTGTAGAGAACTCCTTCCTCTTCAATTCCATACCTGGTTTGGATTCTATAGTGGAGTATCCGCTAAGAACCGTGCCCCCGAAGTAGCACCGTTCAGTCCGCCACCGAGCCACCAGCGAGCCATCACAGAGGACCTCACCACTATCGATAGAAGCACCATTCCTCCCACTCAGGCGTGGTAGTGGCCGATCCTCCCCTCGTGCACTGGTTTGCGCAAAAACCAAAGCCCTAGAATCGAACCCAACTATAGAACTGCCGGCCTTTAACTGTTGATTGGGAAGTAGGTTTTTTTAATTAATTTATTTATTATCCTTAAAATGTTATCGACCTTCAGAAAATCATATCTTGCTCATACGATAACGAAATTCGATGAAACAGGAGATATTGGACTCGTGGCATCGTACACAACATTTTTAAAGAGACCGGAGAATTTTTGGAGCTTGCTATAATTTTAGGTGTCGTCAAATCAAGGTGAGATTTCTGAATCCAAATTAATTAAATAAAATTATATTAGGATGCAGACGGAGTTTAGAAACTCCCGACACCCGTCGTCCCTAGACCATGGACGACTTGACTGTTTTGTGGTGTGTAATTGGTTGATTTTTGGTGATTGAAATGAAATTGGTTGATGTTGTGGCATTAGATTTCCTAGAAAAATGTATTAGGAAATTAAACCCCTTGTAAACGCCGCGAGGCCTAAGGTAGTGCGAGGAGCCGTACATCGGGACAGTGCCGGTTTTAATTACCCTGTCGTTATGCTGCCGAAATTTTCTGAAATATTTTTGTGTTATAAAATATTCATGTTATTATATATTAATTCTTTGAATAATACGAAAATTAGATTTGTAATATATGTATATATATGAAAATGATCATTATATGTCAACATAAAATCTACATTTTTAATGTAATCAAAAATGGTCATTTGTTTTATAAAAATGAATTTACATTTGATTTTACATTTTTAATGTAAATGTGGCATTAAAAATAAACATTTAGATATAAAAATAAATTTACATTTGATTTTACATTTTAATGTAAATAAAACATTAAAAATAAACGTTTAGATACAAAAATGGGTTTACATGTGATTTTACATTTTTAATGTAAATAAAACATTAAAAATAAACATTGTAATATAAAATGTATTTACATTGCATTTTACATTTTTAATGTGCATGCAACATTAAAATAAATATTTTGAAATAAAAACGTTTTGATATTGGATTTTCCATTTTAATGTATATACAACATTAAAAATAAAACATTGTAAACAAAATGTATTTACATTAGATTTACATTTTAATTTATATGAAACATTTAAATAAAACATTTTGAATATAAAATTGTATTGATATTGGATTTTACATTTTTAATGTAAGTGCTACATTATAAAAATGCTACATTTTGAAAAATAGAATGTATTGCCATTGAAATTCACATTTTTAATGTAAATGAAACATTAAAAATGTCCATTGCTATATAAAATATGTTTTCTTTGAAATTTACATTTTTAATGTAAAAAAAACATTAAAAATGACCATTGTTATAAAAAAATGTATTTATATTGAAATGTACATTTTTAATGTAGTGCAACATTAAAAATAGTCATTTGTTATATAGAAATGTGTTAATATTGAATTTTACATTTTTAATATACATGCAACATTTAAAAATAAACAGTTTGAAATAAAAATGTATTGGTGTTGAAATTTACATTTTTATTGTAAATGAAACATTAAAAATGTCCATTGTTATATAAAATGTCTTTTCTTTGAAAATTTACATTTTATTGCAAATGAAAACATTTAAAAATGATCATTGCTATATAAAATGTGTTTACATAGAAATTTACATTTTTCAATGTAAATAAAGAATGAAATAGAAATTAACATTTTCCAATGTAAATAAAGTATGAAATAGAAATTTACATTATTTTAATGTAATAAAAGTAATGATTAAAAATTACATTATTTTAATATAATAAAAGGAATGATAAGAAATTACATTATTTTAATGTAATAAAATGAATGATTAAAAATTACATTATTTTAATGTAATAAAAAATGAATAAAAGATTACATTTTTCAGTGTAATAATACATTGAAATAAAAGATTACAATTTTAATTATATAGATGAATGATAAAATAAATTACATTTTTATTTAATATATATGAATCATATAAAAGATTCAATGTTGGAAGAAATTGTATAAAAATAAAAATTTCATTTTTAATGTAATATATGATTTCATATATAAAAGAAATCAATGTTAAATTTAAAATGGTTTGAAATCGTTGAACGATTTATATTTATATATAAATATAAATTAAAATAAAACAAATCGTGGTGCTGTAGTTCGAATTTTGAAATCGTAACTTCAAACGATTATACCGAAAGATCCGACTGTCAGATTTTCCCAAAACTGGAACAGTTGGGTTCGTTTTGAAAGATCTTTCCAACGATATAAAGTTTGCTAAGATCCAACGGTTAGATTTTGAGAAATGTGTAAATCAAATTTTGGTGACAACAGCGCCAGGGCTATATAATGACCTAAAGTGTCGTTTAATTTAAAATGGCCATTTTTAAATAAATAAAAATAGCGATAAATCTTTATAAAATATTATAAACGATATGGAATGAAAAAAATTGATTTAAATTATATATATTCGAGAATTATTTGAAAAGTCAGAGTTAACTCTCATTTCAAATAATTATACGACGATTGGAAGCCGAAGATTTGAAGATAGTGATTGAAGACCAGCGATCTTCACATCGAATGGATGACTACTGATGCCTTTGATTGGAGTTGCTGCCTTGAAAGGGTTACAATGGTAATTGTCCGGATGTATTTGTTGATTGTCCAGGTACGCGAGACCCTCTCTTCTGTATTGGACATATGGGACGAGGAATAAGGTGTCTTCGGTTTCGTCCAGTCCCAGAACGGACTTGTAAATGGATGTATGTCTGACATTGGATTTTATTCTATGCTGATTGATTTCTATTTAATATATATATCTGTTTGGTGGCAGAGAATTTATTCTCTTACTTAACACCCTTCTCTTAGACGCACGAGCTCAGAGGTTATATATTGATAGTTATCAGTCGCATGACGTGAATTGTCAGTGTGGCATGCCAAGATGCAAATGATCAAGGCTTATTGTTGAAAAGCAGTGCCTTGTGGTTGGTGATCAAAGCACAGCTTTATTTTAGCATAGCTTTGTGTATAGCGTTACTTCTCGAGCCTCATACCCCGGTATGAACCAAAAACGGGAGAAGGACCCCAGGGAGAACATGTGTTTCTTTCTAGCTAGAAGTGGTGTCTGGGTTTTACAAGCCTATATATTTTTACTTATGTGGATGATGAAAAGCGAGGTACCTCGGATTTGAGTCCCTAGTGGCTCTATTTTACGCCCCATAGGGCGGGGAGACGTATTGTTCAGGCATTACCAATCTACTAACATATTTGTGGACCGGCCCTAGCGCTCCGGGTGTAGTTGCTACTGAGTCCTAAGGCTCGGGCTAGAGAGTCTCGAATTCGGTAAGGACGATCCCTTGCCTTGGTTCATGATGGAAATCCAACTTCCAATACGACCCACACGGTTTTGATTGTAAACCTATATATGGTGACATAGTATATGGTAGTTATGCCGTCTATGATTGATACATTATGATTGAAATGTTTTTTTAAACATATATACACTAATAATAATATCAAATTCGTTTTATCGTATCAAGCATTTTTAACCATTATAAGGTAAAACTCTATCCTCCGGCTTGCGTTGCATTGTGTGATGGGACTTGAGTCTTATAATGGTTTCAATTTTCTAAAAAGCATTGCGTTGTTTAATGATTTACTTTATATATGCACTGGCAATCCAATGGAGTAAACCCGTTCCGCATTAGCGGCGTGGTCCTGTGATTAGCCTTATTATTAAATAGGTTAAGCAGATTTCTCATACCAGTCCCATGACTGACTCGTAGTTTATTTCACTTTGCAAACTCGGGTGCCCTCTTTTCCACACAGGCAGCCTTGTATACAGGTTTTAGCAGATTCATTCTGGATAGATATGGAGCTAAAGATGGATCCTATCATTTCTATTATGCTGTTCAGACTTTATTTAGTATATTATGTTTGATTCCGCTGCAAACATTTTATATTAAGCTGAAATTGTATTATCCTTTTATGCTGTGTAACTCTGATGATATATTATTCCCAGCGTAATTTGATGTACATTTTCTGTTATAATTCTATATTTTTGTTCTGCTGTTATTGTTTATGTGTTATATTCCAATGATTATCCTTACTTTCGCACTACGAGAGTTTGGGGTTATCACAACCAGTGTCCCATCATGAACATAATCCTCTACTAAAGAGGCTTCTAGAATTCCATTGCTCCTCCTAAGATTATAATCAACAATATCATTTAAAATAAATCCCTTACCTACCCATGGTGAGTGGCAAAAAGATAGCTTCCTAATAACTCCACTATTACATTGAATGAATGATAACATAGTTCTCCATAATTTCAGTATATCTCCAACTCCACCTACGGCTCTAAGGAACCTCCATAGTCCAAAATTCTTTCTTACCTATCAAGTTACTCTTAAAAAATTGTATCCACAAACATTTTTCATTAGAAAAAAGTTTATCAATGTACCCTGAAATAGCTGCTTTGTTCCATTGCAATAAATTTGTTATACCAAGCCCCTTATTTCTCTTATTATCATACTATTTACTAAAAGATATTGGAATCAATTTCTTTGCAAACGGGTCCCCTTGCCACAAGAACTTATTCATTGCACTGATCACCATATTAATTAACTTTACCAGTAGGGTATAATGTCTGTCCAGTAGGTTATCATGGATGTCGCAATTGCTTGAACAATGGTTAATCTGCCTGCTTGCGAGAGATTGCAAGATGGCCACTGTTTCAATTTTTCTATAATATTCTCAAAGAAATTCATGAATTTTTCCTTTGAAACTCGAGCACTAAAGAGAGGAAAACCTAAGTATGTAGCATTTGAAGTCAATTCACTTAATCCACTTCTTCTTGCTAACTAGTAAGCCTGCAATCTTAATATGAGATTTGTTCACATTAATCTGTAAACCAATTATCTCGTAGAAAGTTTGTAAAGCAGAAAGTATACACTGGATATTGTTAATTATGGGATTAGTGAAGATAATCACCTCGTCTGCAAAGAGTAAGTGAGTGATTCTAAGATTCTTTCAATGAGGATGTAGTTTAACCTACTTGTTGTTCATCTGATCAATGAGCAAGGAATTGAGAAGCTCTATCACTATAATGAAAAGATAGGAAGAGATTAAAACACCCTGCATTACTCCACGCTTTCATCTGAAGAATCCATGTAAGCTTCCATGTCTAGAAATAGAGAAAACTGGAGAAGATTTGCAAGTGTATATCCATGCTAGAAATGGCTTAGGAAAGTTCATTCTAGACATACTGGCCAAAATAGAGGTCTAAGATTGTAATGTACCAGATTTTTCTGCCATTTAAATTGGAATATTTAAATTTGTTTTATATATTATATTGGAAATATAATGAATTTGTATATCGAAATTATTTTATAAAACGGAGTTCGAATATATATATATATATATATATATATATATATAAGCTACATATTCAGAAAAATTATGTGTAGGTTGGTAGGTTTTGTTTGGTAAATATATACTTCAGCAAAAAATCTCGGATATTAAAATCATCACCCCAAGCTTATCGGCTTCTTTACTAAGTCCATCCATGCATCTTCTTGTGTACATATTTTTCTTAGTTATATTGAATAGAATTTACCAGGCACAACTCAGCGATTTATCCACATCTAGCTAGATAGGAATCAGTCTGCATACCTCTTAAAAGAGTTATGGACGCACATGCTGAACTGTCATAAATATATGTGATGTCTTCATACGTATTATCTACGTGAGCCCACCCTGAATGGAGCACACCACCTTACCTCAGTGGAATTTTTACACCCTATCCTACCCTACTTTCTGAAATCACGCAGCATGCCATTTATTGGAAATGAAAGGAAGCCATGCACATAAACAATATCCAACCATTCCTACCATACATACTCCTTTACTTTCAATTGACAATTGCACACAAATAGTGGTCCAATTATCAAAAAATAAGTACCCTAAACCTATGGAAAACATGTACGGTAGGCATGGACCTCAAATATCATATTTTTATCAGTATCTTCCCATGTACGCCTCTATATAAAAAATAAGCAAGATTGGCTGTTCTTCGATCCCCACTATATATATCTATATATATGTTCTCCTTCCTTTGCAAACTCTGACACCATCTCGCTTAAATAAAAATCATGCCTTGGCTCTTCTCCGAATCGAACAGCATAATCATATGAAACTCAAATCTTTTTCGTCTCTGAAAAATGGCCCTTACCATAATTGTATCAAATCAACACACTATATTTTTATTGTAAGTCCAGAATCTATAGCTCATACGTTTGAAAATATTATCTCTGTCTCGCACAATATAAACAAAATCTCACCATCCCTAGTACTATGCCAATTTTCATTTTTCAACATGTCGGTTGGTATGAGTCAAAAAGTACCAGCGAAGAGGAAAAAATGGTACGTGCTCATGTTCCTGCTTCCGACCGATACAGTGAAAGATGCATATGGTAACAGGGAGGAAAATAAAAATTTGTCCAACCCATGCCTTGCGTGTTACCCTATTGGCTTAGGCATATTATCTTGCGTGTTTTAGCTGTAAAGGCATGACACTATAAATACATGCAAACCCATTCTCCTGCGTAAGTCTATAGACATGCTAGCTAATGGAACACAGATCTTATCCCCTTACAATTCCTTCATTATTTATACCCTCAACACTTCGCTCTTCTTTACCAAATAACAAAAAAGAGACCATGCTTTTCTTCCCTCTTGGCAAACATTAGTTGTTCAAAAAAAAAAAAGATAAAGCCTTATCTTCCTTTCTAAAAAAAGCAGCATGTTGATAAGAGGGTGCGGTGCCAGTGTCTGCGTGAATGGAGAAACATGAAATGAGGAGGAGTTGTGTTTCCCATCCGAGTTCGGTTTGGTGCAGAGGAGAGTGGGTCCGGGTATATCTAAGGGTGGGAAAGAAGCGAGTAGTAAACAAGGAGTAGTGGAGGAGCTCCAATGGCCAGGAGAAAAGGGAGCAAGCGCGTTGGACTTGGTTCGCATGCTTTACAGGAACGGAGGAGGATCCGCTTGTTTGTGCGGCTCTGGTAAAAACCTACTGAAATGGAAAACGTATATAAGGAGTGTGATTACGTGACATCGACGTAGAAGGGTTCGTTTTCTGTTGTGGTTTGCGCGTGGGAAACTGTTGCGGTGCAGCGGAGTGAAGAGGGACCGCATTTCGGAGGAAGGGTCCGGTGATCATCTGAATGTGGCAGCGGAGTGATTGAAGTTGCACTGTAGGTTGTGTTTGGTTGTGATAAATGTACACTGTGATGGAGTTGTAAATGGAAGGAAGAGGGAGGGTGAACGTTGCGTCTGGCATGCATGAGCATCAGGAAGTGGCAGTTTATATTATACAGGAGAGTTGGAAAAACATGGAGAGAGATGCGGCTATGGGAAGATGGCTCGTGAATCGTGGAACTACACGAGATTGTTTAAAGGAAGAAGAAAAGATATGGAAGAAGTGGGTAGTTTTCTGTGTGAAGATTTTGGGCTTTAAGCCAGGGTAAGAATAGGAAGAAAAAAAGAATGAAGCAGTTGGCCTGTTGCTGCGTACATGGCAAATGGAATAGCAATACCATGGTAGAAGGTGTCAGCTGATTATGTTAAGTAATTAAATATTTATGGTGGTATTAGTTCATATGTTATTTAAAAATAATTTACATATTGAGATAGCGATATTTTATTCGCATGTCGACAGACAAAACTGGACTCGATGAGATCGTATCAATGGAGGCTACGTTATTATGCTGATTTGGAAAGGATCAAAGTAAACTGGATTCCCATTTAATTTTAAATGCCTGTTAAAATTAAACAGAATAATGCTACCATCGTAGACTGAAAACAAAGGTGAGTTAATTCTCACACATTTCTGGAATGCTATGCTGTGCTAAATTCGTATAATTAAAATTTATTGTCGATATATATATATATTGGTTGATTGGATGCTTTGGATTCCTATTGTTGATTGGATGGTTAACATCAATTATATGCTGTTATGAAATATTATAATGATCTGTGATGCAGCGAAGAATTGGTGGGAGGAATCAAACCGAATTCCTCAAATATTTAGTATGTTGTTTATTTCATATTACATATGAACTGATTAAACCCCGTTGACTTTAAACCTGTTCGTTGTTGAATGTTGTTGAGTTTTGAATCAATATATAGTATTGGTTGAGAATTTATAGCAGATGACCAAAAATACAAACTATTTTATAAAGATTGATTTCCCGTCAGGTGAATCGCTAGAAATGAAGTTATGAAATTTATTTTATAACCGAATATAGATTTTAAAATATATTACTTTCAATGAATTTTATAAAAGGGAAATAAACCAACAACATACATATATACATTTATTGTGTTAACCACTAGTCACCATTTTTATACCAAAATCTACCATGTGCGAAGCACGTGTTTATTAAGTGATTATTAAACGATTTTGTTAAGCTAATTCAAGTAAGCAGAATTAACATAACATATAGAATGAGTTTATATTAATATTTATTATTTATTTAATAATAATCAAAGTGAATGGAATTATTTTATTTAATTATATTATTAATTAATGGAAAGCGCTAAGTGGAATCGATTTACGAATAAATAACGTTTAGAGGCTGCGTTAACTAAGATTGTTTACTAAATTAGTTTATTAATTTAATGGGAATAGTTAATGGTGAAGTAAACCATTTTTTAATAAATGTTGAAAATTGATTTTTGGTTATTTAAAAATAATTAAATGGATACTTTGGGAATGCAAATTTAGAAATAGGAATGTATGAAGTTTAAAAGCCATGTTATGGCAAATGAATACTTAAGAGATTTGAGGTATAATAATATAAGTTATGATTAAACCAAAGTTTTATTAATTAATTTGAATTATATGGAATCCAATATTTTGTGAAGTTATAAAACTCGAATTCCTATTGAAAATATATTATTAAAACGGGTTATTAGGAATGACATTTGAATAAAGTAAAAACCATGATTTGGAATTAAAAAATTTGAAAGTAAATGGGGATCAGTTGATATAACTAATTTTCTGAATATTTATCTGATGTTGGTTTCGGCCTTCGGGGTTGATATTTAGGAAATTAGTTTCTTACTGATTTGCGATTAGAAACTAACAGGGGTATGAAATAGGAAGTAAAAAAATGAAAACCTAAGTTTGAATCAAAGGGGTGAGACGAGTGGAGTTAAAAGGATGCGATATAAATTCTTTATATTAATAAGAGACGAAATTTCATTAAAGTATAACTAAAATGGGATTTGATTTGATATTGGGAATGAATATGAGTTTTTGTATTACAATTGATATCTATCTTTAGATAAGAACATTGTTGATCAAGGTCTGAGAGGTAATTAAAATACCCCAACTTGAACGACTTCGGGATTATCGAAGGATGATATTAGTTGTAATGGGGAAGATGTTGGAAGTAAATTTATTTTGAGAAATAATAACGTTATTTGAAAATGTTGGGGATATATATGATGGGATTCCATATATAAAGGAAATAAAAAGGGGTTTAAGGACGTGAAATGATAGTTCCATAATAGAAACATATAAAAGGAGATTGGTAAGAATATAACGACATTTTCAAAAGTAAGAAATGAGATTTAGAGTGAGTTTATTCTAAAAGGATAAGCAGTGATTAGTGCGTTCAAATAGCGGAAATAAAAGGAGATTCGTAACGATAGTTTTACGCTGATAAGTTGAATCGATTTCCAAATTATAGATAATAAGTAACTTTTTAGCAAATGTTTCGAAATGGTAGTTGACGAGAAATTAGATTTCGTTTTAAGAAAAAATTTCAAGTATATAAATAAAATGATTTAATAATATTAATATACTCGAACTGATATATTATTTTAAATGTCCAAGTGATACTGGGTAATAAACCAATGGATCTGTTTCATTTTTATGATTGTTTATTTTGATAGTTAAATAATCGACTATCAAAATCTGGCCCCAACGTTATTGGTACGGAAAGACCCGAATCGGATTTATATTGGAAAACCATTCCGACCGATGAATACAAAAACGTGGAAGATGCTGATCAAGATGGAGAAATTGAAGACCGTGAATCTTCATGAGAGGAAGAACTACTTGTTGAATTTCTCTAGCTGATCCCTAGAGATATATATTTGACAGTGATTCTGTCGTGATTGAAATCTACGGATTTGTAAGGACTACTCGCTACTGATCTATATGGTGATTCCTAGGATGTGGTAGGAGGGTGTCTTTGGTTCATCCTATTTCTGGATGACTTGTATGGACAATGTGAACGGTGGCCGGATGTTCTAAAAGTTGATTATAACCTCAAGCCTCATCAACCATGAAATGACAAAAATCGGGCAGGCAACATGGCAATGTGGGTCGCCCCCATTAGGGTGTATTGTCACCATCTAGAGAATATTTATATTTGTTACTTCTTTTCAATTCTGTATCTCCCGGGAACTACGGCGGTCGCGACAAAAACCCGTAAGGTGACAATATATTCGATACACTCAAGCGAAATGAGTGGCCGGTCATGTGTGGCCGGTTTGCAAGACGTTCTTGTTGAACCCAGTGTATTCCTCTCTAGAGATACACTCTCGGCAGGTGGTCCCATACCTTATCATAGTCGGAATCCAACCTCCAATAAGCGCCCGTGGTTTTGAGTGTATATTATATATGTGGAGCGTGAGATGCAAGCGTTCTGCTAGATTCTAACTATTTGTATTTAGACACTATTATAATATCAGAATAAGATATTGATTTCAACTGTTTTAGGTTATAGTAAGGTAAAAACCATCCGTATTTATGTATGGGCTGGTCTTACTATTATCCTTTTCTTTCAAAAATATTTCTAAAGTTAAACAAGTTGGTTGTTGTATGAATTTACCACTGAAAGTATTCCAGGATGATCCGGGTGAATTTTGCTTTTCTTCAAATATGCTCGGGTCAGACCGAGTATATTATCAGGTTAGGTATCGCTTAGAGCTTCAGAAAAGGAGTTGAAGTCGAGACATAATCCATATATTTACTGGTACTAGTTTATTTCCGATGTGTGTTGTATTGATCTGAATGTATACTTTGATGTGTAATCATATATATACAGTTCTTTTTGTATAAAGTATTATTGATTATTATATTTTGTCCATTCCGCTGTGAGACTCTGATCTTCTTATTCTTCTATTCTAATATTTCTTTCTTTCTTCTCTCACCCTCTAATTTCTTTCTATTAGCTTTCTGGATTTTGATACTTGAGTTTGGACACAGGATGCATTAGTGTCGAGATTCGAGTGCCGAATTTCCGGGATGCTACAAAGATATTGTGTCGAAATTTTTTTAATATCTAATTTCAGCATACACCTTGGAGAGATGTTTTCCCTGTCATATCCCTGTAACGACTCCTGTGTTATTAGAATATTTTCACTTATTAATCTCCCATTAATAAAGGCAGATTGATTATTCGAAATCACTACAGGAAGAACCATTTGAAGCCTATTAGCTACCACTTTTGATATCACTTTATAGATAACACTACAACATGATATTGGCCTGAAATCAGAGACCACATTTGGATTTTCAAGCTTGGGGATTAAGGCGATAGCTGTAGTAGACAAACTGACAGGTAGAACATTTTTCATTAAGAAATATTGTACTTCATCCATGACATCCATTCCAATTATTGACCAACATTTTTGCAGAAAAACACATTAAAGCCATCAAGCCCACCACAACCGGATGAATCTAATTAAAAAATGCGGCTTTAATTTCATCTCTAGTAACAAGGGAGATTAACTCTCGTGAAGATTGGTTTGAAATGGTTGGTAACATAAAATGATAAAGAGGTTGAATATCAACATATAAAGGAAAAGTGGGTGCTAAGATCGAGCTAAAATACTTGACAAATGCTTAATTTATACCAGTATGAGTAGCATACAAAGTACACATAGTATCCTTAATCATGAAATAAGATTGTTTGGCCTTCTTAATCTTCAATGAATTGTGGAAATGTTTGGTGTTGCGATCAGCTTCCAACTCCTCTTTAGATAAGAGCTCTGCTTAATAGCTTGTAATTCCATATCCAGCGTGTTTTCCAGTTTGATCTTGAGTTCAGCTTCAGCATTTCATAAATGAAAATCATTCGGGTTTCTATGCAAATCCTCCTAAAATTTGAATAATTCTTCTCTCACAAGGGATGAATGCTTTGATCCATTACCAAATTGAAGAGAAGAAAAGGCTTTTAAATGAATTTCTAGTAGCTTCAATTTGAATAACAACTTATCCATAGGATTATTGCCTTAGTTATTCGACCAAACCTGCAATAAAATGTTGGAATAATCTGGATGCGAAATCCAAAGTTAAAAATTTAAATGAAGACTTCCCTTTGCTAATGACATCATCGCTCCCCCAATTTAAGAGCAAAGGATAGTGATCTGAGATAGCGAATGGAAAAATATGGTAGAAAGATTTAGGCCAAAATTTAAGAATTGAGAGTTAACGAAAATGTGATCAAGTTTGCACAATAGTGGTAAACCAGAATGACTTCTGTTAGACCAAGTGTAATCAAACCATAACTATTTAATGGAGTGAGATTTGATTTAACTAAGGCTTGATTGAGAGGATTTATGTCATTTAGAGATAAGGCACATCCTCTTGACTTTTGATGAGTAGAATACATACAATTGAAATCTCCCCCTATCAACCAGGGATCATATATTGAATGAATGACATTTAAGATGTTAAGAAAGCTCTGCCTCAAAGACACTGAATTCTAGGCATAAACAGATGTAAGATAAAAAGTGGAATTGATTAGAAAATGGACACATTTTAAGTGAACATATTGATCAGAGGAGGATAACTTAGCTAAACTAAAATGAAGTGGATTCCACATAGTTAACAATCTACCAAAACTTGCATTAGCAAGATTATGTTCAAACTACCAACTAGATGAAATGAAGGAAGAAGCTTTAGCAGTAGATAAGATATCAAGCTTGTTTTCAGACAAATAGAGCAATTTTAAATTCCTTTCTTTGATTATAGCTTTAATTTCACTTTGCTTGGAGGGGAAATTCATCCCTCTAACATTCCGAAATGCTATACTATGCATCATCATTTGATAGAAAGAGGCACTGCTAAAGGGGAAGGATGCTTCCTTGTGTGCCTTTAAGATGGATATATTTGACTACTAGAAGGCAGAACATCTTCAGGCTTGAACTCAATGCCCTCATCTAGATCATCAACAACTACTGATTTCTTCTTTGCCTTTATTTCTTCCTTTGGTGGATTTTATTGCATATTTTGAGTTGGTTGCAGATAAATCATTTTCTTGAGATTTAGCAGATGTCATTAATGATGCCAAATCACGGGGAATGTCTTTGGTTACAGATTTTGAGGCAAAAGGGGATGTTTGATCACTGGCAATATTAGCAGGAGGTGGAAGAGGGATTTGTTTTGGAGGAGAAAGATGTGAATATAGAGAAGTAGATGAACCAACTTGTGAATTTAGTTTGCAGCTAAAGGCTGAATTTGTAAGAATTTGAAAGCTAAATGAAGAGTCACTTGTATAGGTATGCATGGAAGAAAGAGAAGAATCACCGGCGGTACCCGAGGAGGTATTAACAACATTTTGAGTGGAGAAAGATTTAGAATTATTAGTTAACAAGCTGGAATGGTCATTTAAAACTGAGAAAGGATTGTTCACATGGAATTCTTGTTCCACAACTTCCTTCAGCAAAGCATCAAAAAATTTCTTATCATTTTACCTTATAACTAGAACTAACTTTCCATTGTCCATAGAATCTGCTTTACTATGCACATAACATTTGCCTTTCTCATCAGCTATGATAATGTTTCGATTAATCCATCCTTTATCCACAATACTTTTATCCATTTTCTCTTCTTTATTATTTCCTCATCCACTACAGTATTACCATTCCCCATAATCTCAACAACTTCATTCATTGCTTTTTCAACATCTTTCGCCACATCAGTCCTTTATCCACAAAACTTTCCATTTTCATCCAAACTTTTTTCTTCTTATTTACCACTTGCTTCCAACTTTGTTGATTACCAAATGATGATGCCATTTTTTTAACCTGCCTTTCATTCGAGTGAACATAAGCCTTCCTTACAACATTGACATCCTGCCTTACAACATTGACATCTTTAGTTTGAACTTCTTGAATGGAAACCACCTTCGACAGCAATTCACACTTATCAGTTTCATGACCAAATACTTTGCAATGCATGCAAATGGTTGATCTCCAGTCATATCATATCTTAATAGTTGGGCACTTCTCACCAACATCACCAACCTCAATACTCTTTGGTAACTCATATTTAGGGTTAATTTCAACCAATGTCTTTGCATACTTGAATCTCTGAAGTTTTTCTGTACTAGAGTCAAACCATATCAGTTTTCCAACATGGCAAGAGATCTAGTTGATTCCAACAAGAGTCAAAAGTTGAAGGGGTATTCAATGTAGATGAATCCATATTGGAACTTTTTTATTTGAGATTGTGAATTTCCAATAGTTGGGTCCCATTCAGTTGTGATAAACATTCTGCCCTTAATGAATATGGGACCCAACTTCAGAACCCTATCCCTTTCCATACTATTTGCAAAATTGAAATAGAAGTTAATCCCGTCCAATTTAATGTTCACTTCACCTTTTAGCTTCCAATACTTAATCATGAAATTAACAATTGTAAGGTATGAAAGTGTACCATCAAGGAAAAATCCCACAAGATGATTTTTTTCAATACTTCATGCCTTCATTTTTGAATAGATCTGGAAAGTTTTGTGGTTGCCCATCTCTTACAATATCAAATCGCAAAGCTTTATACGTACCAATATTATGAGGTAGAGAGTTGAAAATTGAAAGATAGTCACTGTTTTTTGGAAGGAAGAGAGGAGTGCTCAGTGCTCGGTAAATTGATATTAGTGGAATTTAACTGATCAAGATTAGAGATATCATTAGAAGGAGCAAAAAGATTACCAGTGTCAAGCTTAAAAGATTCAAGAACAATAGAATTACCTTTTTCATCTGAAATAGAAAAATTCATAGAGTTCATTGAATTGACAATATTCAAATTTAATTGCTCAGTTTTAGAGATATCTTTGGAAGGGGCAAAAAGATTAGCAGAGCCAATATAAGCAGATTCAAGAACAACAGATTTGCCGTTTACATCAGCAATAGAAGAATTTAAAGTGTTTGACGTATTAAAAAAGATAATATTAACAAGATTTAAGTGAGAATTTGAAATATTACCAACGCAATTAGCAAGATTAAGGCAGACATCAGATTGATGATTAGATTTAGCAAGATTCGAAACCATTCCACTCTCATTATGCTTAGAAGATGATAATGCAATGTCCAAAATAGAGGAGATTTTCGGGGGAGGTTCCGGAGGATCAAGGGGTAAAGGACGAACATGAAGGGGAGAAAAAACAGACGAATCAAAGTATAAGGAGGACGACGGTAGAGAGGAGAAAGAGGGTGGAAATGGCGCCATTGACAAGGGGAAAGTTTTCCTACTTCTTTTACTAATTGAAAATTATATTGTGTAGTAATTACTATTATTATTTAATATTAAATAACTACTATATATATTTAGTACTCAATTTAGTAGTTAATAACTATGAAATTATTAATAATAAGTGTTCTAAACTAACTTGATTTAAAAGTTATTAACTATTTTAGTTAATTGAAGTTAAATTAATAATTAGTATCTAATATTCATAAAATCTGAAAAAATCCAAAATAGAAAAGCTTGTGCAGACACAAATTATTGCAACATTTAAAACTTTTATTGTGTGATACTTTTCATAGGTTTCTATTTTGGTTTCCATTTGAAAATTTAGCTCCAAATCTTAAATTTTTTTGGCTCCATCATGAAAATTTCAAATGTAAATAGATAAAGACAATGTTTCCAGAACATTAATAACATTCACCAATTTCAACCTCCGACCGTAAATTTTCCTAAATTGCAAATACCGAAATAGGTTTAAATTAAGATGTAAGATGTCAAACCTTCAGTCATCAATGATTTCCCCTTCTAAATCTCTAGTTTGGTCATACTTTCCTTATCTCGCCTTTTAGGATTCAACACTCGTTGTCAATTTGGATCTAATCGTTGAGTTGAGGAGTATCTGGCTACATATTAGTTGCATGATGGAAGGAGGAGATTGTTGAATTGAGGAGCTTCAGTGAGGGAAGTGTTGTGACTGGTGAGATGAAGAATGGATTCAACTTATTTGGGGAAATGGTGAGATGTGGATTTTTGATGGTAGCAGATGTTGGTGATAATTTGTAAGTGAGAGGTTGGAGGAAGGTTACAGACAGGGGGATCATAGTAAGCTGATGAGGTAGGGAGGAAGTTTGATAATTAATTTTGAGATTGATGGTGAAGGAGATTCAGTGCAATTGTGATTTTTATGGAACAGGCGTTTGGGCAGTGGATTTTCCAAAAGCCTTTAACCCAAATTATAAAAAAGAAAGAAAAAAACATTCAGTGCAATGGTTGATTGAGGTGAGCCAGCGTTAATGGATGAGAATGGTTTCGATAAGAAAGAGTCATTTCAAGGCGTCATTGCCAACGTGTAGGTTGTTATTGATGGGCAATAGATGGTGAGGGTGGTGCAAATTTGGTGATGGTAGGAAGTTTATCGATTACCGTGGGTAATTGTTGATGAGGCGATGCAGGTGGATAAGTGAAGCAGTAAGGCAGTGGAGGATGATGAACTGCAGCGGTGTTTTATGTCGAGTTTGTAACATGCTTATGATTTTTTGGTGGCTAGCACAGTTTTGGTCTTGAGTAGGTCTTGGTTATATGTTCGTTGAAGAGGCGGTGTGATTTGGTGTTAGGCTGATGAGGTGAGGTATGTGAGAAGTTAGTCTGGAGTGATTGATGGATGTGTGGGTCTAGGTTTTAGATTAAATTGAAGGCTGGTGTTCAGTTGAGGTTTTGTGATGAAGGGTCATGTTGATGTTTTGTGATGAAGTGTGGTGTGACGACCCCAAATCCCTTACTGACGGTGGCAAGGGTAATCTTCGGAATATAACACATAACAGCAGAACAGAATTAAATAAATACACCAGATAATGCACAATAGAATATACTGGAAAAATGTAATCATCAGAGTTACACAGTATACAGGATCTTACTTAGTACAAATGCAGTTCAGCTATACATAAATGTCAACAGCGGAAAACAAAACATAATGTACAATGGGAGCTGAACAGCATAAAAAGAGATAAATGATAGAATCCATCTTCAGCTCCAGCTATCCAGAAAGAGCCTGCTAAACCTGAATACAAGGCTGCCCGTGTAGAAAAAGGGGCACCCGAGTTTGAAAGTGAAACAAACTACGAGTCAGTCATGGGACTGGTATGAGAAATCTACTCAACACATTTAAAATATGGCTAATCACAGGACCACGCCACTTTCATGGAACGGGTTTACTCCATTGGATTGCCAGTGCTTTAAAACAAATCATTCTTTTAAACATCGCAATGCTTTTTATAAAAATGAAGCCATTATAAGACTCGTTTCCCATCACACAATGCAACGCAAACCGGAGGATAGAGTTTTTACCTTATAATGGCCAAAATATGCTTGATACGAATAAAACAAAAGAATTTGATATTATTACTAGTGTTTATATTTTTAAAAAACAATTTCAAATCATAAGTATCAATCATAGACGGCTAAATGCCCCATACCACTATGTCGCCATATATAGGTATACAATCAAAACCGCACAGTCACGTATTTGGAAATTGGATTTCCGTCATGAACCAAGGCAAAAGATAGTCCTTACCGACTTCGAGACAATCTAGCCCATGTCTCAGGCGAGCGCGCAGGCAAGCCTTTGGAGCAACAGGGCCGGTCCACCGATGTGGATTAAAATTCCTGAACACTACGTTTCCCCGCCCTATGGGGGCATAAATGAGCCAACGAATGACTCCATCGGTCCCGGATCGACCGATATAACCGAGGCGCCTTGCAACAGCAACAACCACATAGGTGAAAATAATATAAATGTCAGCCAGTTTAAGCACCGACACCACCTCTAACTAGAAAGAAATGCATGTCCTCCCTGAGGTCCTTTCTCCCGTTTCTGGTTCATACCGGGGTGTGAGGCTCGCGAATTCACGTTATACACAAAGCTACGCCACACAGGCGGTGCTTTGATCATTACCACAAGACTTTGCTTTTCAATAGAAGCCTTGATCATTTGCCACTTAGGCATGCCACACTAGCAATTCATGCCATGCGACTGATGTCCATCAATATACAACCTCTGAGCTCGTGCGTCTCAGAGAAGGGCGTTAAGCAAAATAATAAATTCTCCGCTGCCAAACAGATGTATATTTAATAGAGATCAGTCAATCACAGAATAAAATCCAATGTCAGACACACAATCCATTTACAAGTCCGTTCTAGGTCTGAACGAAACCGGAGGCACTATATACCTCGCAAACCCATCGATCTCCACGTATGTATGGACGATCTCCACTCATTATACATATTTCGGGATGCCTCCCAATCAGGACATCAGCTACCATCCAAACGAGGTGAAGATTTCCGGTCTTCAATCACCATCTTCATCTTCGATTTCTTATCGTCGATTTAGTTATTCAGAATGGGATAAACCCGGTCTTTCTGAGTAACTCGCGTATATAAATAAACATGTGCTACACAAACACAACATACGCATCATTTCAATTCATTAGTCGCTAACCGTGAATCAGTAAGAGAACGATTTCCCAAATATTAACCCCGAAGGCCGAAACCAACATCAGATCAAAACCCAGAAAACCATTCGACTTAGCCAACCTTCAGTTAGTTTCTAAATTTCACATTCATATCGTTTATAATATTTTATAATGATTTATTGCCATTTTTATTTATTTTAAAATAGCCAATTTATTCAAACGACGCATCGGGCCATAACGCGGCTGTGGCGCTGTTTTTCTTCAGATTTGATTTACATATATCTGAAAATCTAACCGTTGGATCTTCACAAAATTTATATCATTAGAAAGATCTTTTCAAAACGAATCCAATTGTTCCAGTTTCGGGAAAATCCGACGGTCGGATCTCCCGGTATAATCGTTTGAAGTTTCGATTTCAAAATACAAATTGCAGCGTCGTTATTCGATTTGATTTAATTATATTTATTTATATATATATAAAAATATAATCGATTATGGCGCTGTTTTTCTTCATATCTGAATTAAACATTCTAGACAATCCAACCGTTGGATCTTTACAAAGTTGGTGTCGTTGGAAAGATATTTCCAAAGCGAACCCAATAATTTCGGTTTCGGGAAAATCCGATGGTCGGATCTCCTGCGCTAATCGTTTGAAATCACGGTTTCAAAATACGAACTGCAGCTTCGTTATTCGATATATTTCAATTATATATATATATATATATATATATATATATATATATATCGATTCTTCGATTTCAAAACAATATTCTTTTCATACACTTGATAAAAATGATATTTTTATCCAACCGTCTTCTATTTCAACACTTCACTATTTTTAACAATTCATGTATATAATAAAAATGTGATTTTTAATGTAAAACAATTTATTTCAAAGCACGACTATTTTATATAGTTCATATCGATGATAAAAATATGATTTTTATTATAAAACAATTTATTTTAAAACGCGAATACCATTCAACACATGAATTTCTATTCAACGAATGAATTTCTATTCAACACATGAACGGTTTCTATAGTTTGTATATCTATAGTAAAAATGTGATTTTTATTGTTAAACAATTTATTTAAAACACGAATACCATTCAACACATGAATATGATTCAACGAATGAATTTTTATTCAACACATGAACGGTTTCTATAGTTTGTATATATATATAGTAAAAATGTGATTTTTGTTGTTAAAACAATTTATTTAAAACACGAATACCATTCAACACATGAATATGATTCAACGAATGAATTTCTATTCAACGAATGAACGGTTTCTATAGTTTGTATATATATAGTAAAAATGTGATTTTTGTTGTTAAAACAATTTATTTAAAACACGAATACCATTCAACACATGAATATGATTCAACGAATGAATTTCTATTCAACACATGAACGGTTTCTATAGTTTGTATATATATAGTAAAAATGTGATTTTTGTTGTTAAAACAATTTATTTAAAACACGAATACCATTCAACACATGAATATGATTCAACGAATGAATTTTTATTCAACACATGAACGGTTTTCTATTCAACACACGAATATAGTTTCAACACACGAAAATAATTCTAACACATGAATATTATTCAAAATTTCAGCAGCATAACGGCAGGGTAGTTAAAACCGAGGCCGTCCCTAGTACGGCTCCTCACTCTACCTTAAAGCCTCGCAGCTTTTGACAATGGGGATTCATTGCATCTAGTTCGCACGCAGGCGACATGTATATTTTTTTTCCATTTCCACAAACTAATCCTATGTGGTTTCAACCAAATAATTCTCAACCACAAACGGGTTTTTTTCAACCACAATCAATCAATTTCAACCACAAACAATTCTAATCAACCATTCGTAATCAACCAATTTTCACACAAATCACAACCAATAAATATCGTCCATGGTTTGTGGACGAGGGGCGCATATATACATATGTATATATTTATATATAAGCATTTCACTTCAATTCAACACATAAATAATTTTTACAACGCATATATAACTTATATATCGAACGTACAACTTATACAACGCTTATACAAGAGATGTACAACGCTTATATAACTCATACATCGACTATATAATTTATACATCGTCGTTTTCCATATCGTTTATAATTTAGAAATCTCACATTGGATTCCACTCCACCAAAAATAGCAGAAGGCTCAGAAAAATATGCGGTCTCTTCTAGAATGTAGAAGACGTCCACACGAGTCCACTGTCTCTTGTTTCACTGAATTTCGTCAAGAAACGAAAAAGTTTTGATTTTTATAGTGAAATCAAAAACCGTAGCGCTTCAAACTGCTATTAAATAGTTTCAGCCGTTACCTCACACGTTCGTTCAAAACCAGGTTTGCACTTTTCTCGAAATCCGCGCAACTATATGACGATCGGCCTGCGCCACCTTGAAGGGCTTGGAGAGGGCTTCAGGCGCGACGTGGAGGGGGCCCACTCGATCGTGGCAGGAGGTGGAGGCGGCGAGTTGAAGTCGCCAACTTCCAGGCGTCGATTCTCTCTAACCACACAACGAAAAAAATCCAAACTATATATGGATTTGAAGATCTTCTTGAGCACAACAAAATTCTCCAAAGGGGCATGGGTTTTTATTGAGCGGATTAGAAGAAATCGAGGAGAGAAGGAAAGTAAAGCTTTCCATCGTCGATCGCGATATTATCGGGGAGAGAGAAACACTTCTGGCCAATGATTTTTTTATATTAATTTATATATTTTTAAATCTCTAAAATACACTCTTTCACACACGAACACCAATCCAAACCCAACGACTGTCGTCCCTAGCGTTTTACCCACATTCCGAACACAATGGGATATGTTTCGAAAGCCCATTCGACTGTTCCAGTCAGTTTTCATTCAATTTAAAATATATAACATTCAATATTCGATTTGAACGTACATTTTAATTTGACAGGGCCACAAACTGATTCGAAAAATTCCAGAAAAATTAATCTGGCTATGTCTGACGATACAGTCCCAACAAAACTAGTTTCGTCGAATTCTGAGACCGTTTGTAAAATGGCCCTTTTCTGGTCGATCCAATTTAACTGTAATTGACCAAAACACGTTTTCCTTTGCCACGCTCACATACTAGCTTCAAAAATTATGAAATTTGAAACCTAGCAATAACTTCACATCTCGGATGCAACAAAAGTGGTTTCGTCGAATTCCGAGGTCGTTTGCAAAACGACCATTTTCCACAGGCTATATAAATTCCATAGCAACCTTTCTGAAAATTCATTTAGCCATAACTTTTGCTTCCCGCTATGAAACTTCGATTTTTCAGATTTGTTAGAAAGATATTCACTAACAGATTTAAATATTTTTGGTTTCACTCAAATCCGTTTTGTTTTGCACCCGGTCCAGTCAATCAAAGTTTGAATTCAAATTTTGAAACTACCGCGCCATTTCAGGCCTTGTTTATATTTCAAAGTAATTATATTTATTTTCAATGTCGATTCAAACTCACTTTTCATCGATATTATTTAAAATATTTATTTTAAACATTTAAAATCTACTAAAATAGCCAATTTAAAAATTTTAAATTGGTTCAGATTTTCCGGGTCGTTACAATCTCCCCCACTTAAAACTTTTCGTCCCCGAAAAGGAACAAAGTCGAAAGTGGTTTGATTAACCAACTCTACGTTCAATCTGGCTTCCATTCTCCAACTTTTCAGTTTCTGAGAATTTTCAAATTCTTCAAAAATTTGGCTAACACCCGGAATTTTCGAAAAATTCCGCTATAACCTCCTTTGTACGGGGAGGGATTTGGAAATTTATTGGGCCGTATTAGGTACCCAATAAATCCTATAAAACACACACATATTTATAGTGATATATTCTGGTGTTTACAGGGGAGCGTGTATAGATAATAACTCCAGAGAATAAATTCTCGTCACCCTGTCAAAGCCTGAGGGAGTGTGTGTTTTAATTGCTCCAGAGAATAAATTCTCGTCACCTCGTCCCGTGTGGGAAAGAAATAATCCATGTGTCGTATCTAATGACTAGAGAGACGTGATTATTGTCAACTCCAGACCCGTGTGGTTTTTTTTATTAATCTGGCAATTTACCGTTACAATTTAAATAGTCCATATCAGTCATCTGTTCAACCTGTAAAATATAGTCATCGCCATACAAGCCTCTCGCTCGTATGGTAAATCTTCAACCTCGTCACACAAGCTCCAAATGCTTATGTGGTATATGATGAAGTATTCCTATCTTCAAGAAGTATGCCATGAAGTGTAGTTCAAAATTAATTGTTACTATCCTATGGCGACATTTATTAATTACACACAGAACAACCAACACTCCGCATCCAATGACATTCACGGGAGTTGATATAATAATATTTCACATCCAACTCATTAAGGTTTACCTATTTGTCGGGCACGCAAATAAAATCTTTACTCAACAGCTAATCCATATACCTGTTCAATGTAAGTACATGTATATGCATGCAATTCCAAACAATTTTCAATACAGTTCAATATTCTATACAATTTGGCCTAATTGGTTCAAATTTTAATTAATCACAACAATAATCAAACAACAACCAACAATCAATTTATTGATTAACTTTTCAAATATATAACTTTATATATACTCAGAAATCCTATTTTTAAAACTAGATTACATATATAATCATAATTATGTTATTTATAAACAAATAACTCTCAACTCGTTCTGGGGCATTACTAACCCCATCTCTAACGAGTTACTCATTCTAGAATGCTACTGATTCTATCTCTAATGAGGATTCTTTCATAGGATATTACTAATCCTACCTCTGATGAGTCTTTAATTCTGTTCTAACGAGTCGTACCCCAAAGATTTGAGTTAACCAAAGCTCTGATACCACGATGTGACGACCCCAAATCCCTTACTGACGGTGGCAAGGGTAATCTTCGAAATTTAACACATAAATAGATAACAACAGAACAGAATTAAATAAATACACCAGATAATGCACAATAGAATATACTGGAAAAACGTAATCATCAGAGTTACACAGTATACAGGATCTTACTTAGTACAAATACAGTTCAGCCATACATAAATGTCTACAGCGGAAAACAAAACATAATGTACAATGGGAGCTGAACAGCATAAAAAGAGATAAATGATAGAATCTATCTTCAGCTCCAGCTATCCAGAAAGAGCCTGCTAAACCTGAATACAAGGCTGCCCGTGTAGAAAAAGGGGCACCCGAGTTTGAAAGTGAAACAAACTACGTGTCAGTCATGGGACTGGTATGAGAAATCTACTCAACACATTTAAAATATGGCTAATCACAGGACCACGCCACTTTCGTGGAACGGGTTTACTCCATTGGATTGCCAGTGCTTTAAAACAAATCATTCTTTTGAACATCGCAATGCTTTTTATAAAAATGAGGCCATTATAAGACTCGGTTCCCATCACACAATGCAACGCAAACCGGAGGATAAAGTTTTTACCTTATAATGGCCAAAATATGCCTGATACGAATAAAACAAAAGAATTTGATACTATTACTAGTGTTTATATTTTTCAAAAACAAATTCAAATCATAAGTATCAATCATAGACGGCGTTAATGCCCCATACCACTATGTCGCCATACATAAGTATACAATCAAAATCGCACAGTCACGTATTTGGAAATTGGATTTCCGTCATGAACCGATGCAAAAGATAGTCCTTACCGACTTCGAGACAATCTAGCCCATGTCTCAAGCAAGCGCGCATGCGAGCCTTTGGAGCAACAGGGCCAGTCCACCGATGTGGATTAAAATTCCTGAACACTACGTTTTCCCACCCTATGGGGCGTAAATGAGCCAACGAATGACTCCATCGGTCCCGGATCGACCGATATAACCGGGGCGCCTCGCAACAGCAACAACCACATATGTGAAAATAATATAAATGTCAGCCAGTTTAAGCACCGACACCACCTCTAACTAGAAAAAAACGCATGTCCTCCCTGAGGTCCTTTCTCCCGTTTCTGGTTCATACCGGGGTGTGAGGCTCGCAAATTCACGTTATACACAAAGCTACGCCACACAGGCGGTGCTTTGATCATCACCACAAGACTTTGCTTTTCAACAGAAGCCTTGATCATTTGCCACTTAGGCATGCCACACTAGCAATTCATGCCATGCGCCTGATGTCCATCGATATACAACCTCTGAGCTCGTGCATCTCAGAGAAGGGCGTTAAGCAAAAGAATAAATTCTCCGTCGCCAAACAGATGTATATTTAATAGAGATCAATCAATCACAGAATAAAATCCAATGTCAGACACACAGTCCATTTACAAGTCCGTTCTGGGTCTGAACGAAACCGGAGGCACTATATACCTCGCAAACCCATCGATCTCCACGTACGTCTGGACGATCACCACTCATTATCTATATTTCGGGATGCCTCCCAATCAGGACATCAGTTACCATCCAAACGAGGTGAAGATTTCCGGTCTTCAACCACCATCTTCATCTTCGATTTCTTATCGTCGATTTAGTTATTCAGAATGGGATAAACCCGGTCTTTCTGAGTAATTCGCGTATATAAATAAACATGTGCTACACAAACACAACATACACATCATTTCAATTCATTAATCGCTAACCGTGAATCAGTAAGAGAACGATTTTCCAAATATTAACCCCGAAGGCCGAAACCAACATCAGATCAAAACCCAGGAAACCATTCGTGTAATGGCCCAGATTTTTGACCATTTAGTTTAATAATTTGAAAATGTTTTTTTATATTGTTTTGGAATTTTAAATGGTTTAATTTCAGTAATTTGGAATATTTTATTAATATAATAATATTTTATTCCGGAATGGTAGAAATTTAGTGGATCTGCAATATAATGTGAACTGGCAGTATAAAAGGATAAATTTTGAATTAAAAATAGTACGTTTACAAAGGAAGTAGTAGCTAACGAAGTCGGATTTCGATGAAATCAGTTTCATTAAATCCGAAATGATGAAATTAGGTAACCAACCAAGTTACGTCAAAAATGGCATCCGTATGTGGAAAAGAAAAAAAAAAATAAAAGGCCAAAATTTGAACTAAATTTTGACGATAATTGGAATTTGCTAATGCTAACGGCAAAACTGGAAATTGAGACCTATCTAGGAAAATTCTAAACATAGGATATTAGCTATATATGAAGTCTAGGAAAATCCTATAATGGATATAGAAAGTTATTAAGGAAACAAAATTCAAATAAATTATTTGAAAATATAAACGAACTCCGATTTTTGATTTGAATACATAGGATTGAAGTACGTTAAAAACAGGACCAGATGATGGAAGAATTTCTGAAAACCGTTATCGTTTGATACTCCAACATGAGACCGGAAGGTGTTGAAACTAACACAAAACACTATTTTGAATTTGAATTTAAATTATTTGAAAGTTCAAACGAATTCGAATTTGAATTTTTTTTTATATTATTGAAGAGCAAGAAAAATTGAACAACATGATTAAAAAAGATTTTGGATAAGGTATCAATAAGTAAGTCAAATTAACGTCCGAATAGGGTTGAGAAAACACACTTTACTATTCATAAATTATAAAATTTATTAATAATTTAAATGATTTAAGGATTAATCCTAGCCATCCATTTTCGACCGTTGGATTCGCGTCACCTCAGCAATCCATGTGACTCATTCGGCTATAAATAGCCCCCCCCCCTTTATTTTAAACTCACTCTTCCTCCTCTTCTTTCAAGCTTTGGCAATAGCAGAAATAATAATAAAATAATAAAAAAAATAGGGGAAATGAAGAAAGGGAGAAAGGAGAGCAAGACGGGGAGCTAGGGACTCTTAGGCAGAGGCTTGGGCTTCACGGGGTAAGTTTTTAAATAATATTTATTTATTTTGGTAATAAATAAATAAATAAATAAATATATATATATATTATAATTAAAATAGAATTTGTAAAAATAGATATCAGAACATTCTAAGAGTGACAGAGAGGATAGTGTCTAAGGCTTGAGTTTGGAAAATGTAGTTTCCTGCTCTCTCTGGCTATCCCTAACTGATCCAACGGATGAGATGGTTAATTTAAATTTAAATTTAAAATTTAATTTGAATTTAAAATAGACCAGGGGCATTTTCGTAATTTTAACTATAAATTTTAAAAGCTTATAACTTTTCCAAAACAAGTCGGATTTCCATGAAATAAGGACCGTTGGATTCTTATCGAAAAATACTTTAAAATGAGTTACAACAGATTTTTGATCCGGGTTATAATTTTTAAGTTATAATTTTTAAGTTATAATTAAATGAATATTTTTAAATATTTTATTTGAAAATTAAATTAAATTAATATTAAAATGGTTTTTCAATTTTAAAAATTGGATATGGTTAGAGATGAGAAAATATGATTTTTTAGAAGGACAGGGAAGGTAATTTGGCTAATAACGCAATTAAGAATTTATTTAGATAATAATAATTTAATTAATTAAATTAAATATATATTCATTTCAATTAGGTAAATATTGTAAATAGCATAACTTTTGCATACGTTAACGAAATTTAACGAAACAAGATCCGTTGGGATCGCAGGGACGAGACCTACCCGATGGCACTAACTAGGAGTCAATCCGACGTAGTGGAAAATTCAGCTAATTTTGGACGGTCGTCCCAAATTAAAAGCGACAAACGCGTCAACCGTCGACCAGAACAAAATCTGGTGAGTTAATTCTCACACCTTCTGTAATTCTGTGATGTGGTAAATTCATATTTAAAATATAAATTACCATTAAAATATAAATAGGTTGATTTGTTGATTATTGGTTGATTGGTTGCAGTTATTTAAAATTCATCGTTTTAAACTCACAGATGATTGAAATTTATTTCATATATTGTTATGAAATGCCTAACGAGCTGTGATACAGGGAAGAACAGGTTGGAGGGATCCGACCGGATTCCTCAAATATTATATATGTTGTTTGTTGTTTCATATTATTGATATCTGAACTGATTGAACACCATATGATTGAAAAACCTGTATTGAGTGTGATGGTTGAACAAGTATTCACCCGTATTGTGTTTTAAATCAACCGACAGTGTTGGTTGGGTAATTGGCAGTGGATGGTCTAAAATGTGTTGTTTTAGCCGTCGGTTTACTGTTCGGTGAAACGACGCAGTTTAAAGTTATAAATTATTTTATAATTAAATTGAAGTTTTTCACTCATTTTAGACAATTAATTAAATGGGAAATTTATAAATAAATATTTTAATCGAATTTATAAAAGAAATTATCAATTGGTTAGTGATAATAAGTAAATCATTATTTAATCAGCTTTAAAGGTAATGATTATTCTAATTTTAGTTAATGGCAAGGTTAACTATTTTTCATATAGTAAATGTTAAAGCTAATCATTATTTTTATTAAAAATGATTTGATGTAGTGATTTTTAATTGGAATTCAAGTAAGATATTATTGAGTGGCAACAAGTTCGATTGAAGTCAAAAAAGGGCGTTATAAGGGATTTATAACCCAAGTGTGTAAACGAGCTTTGTAAATGAAATTGTAAAGTAAATATTGAGATTTCACTTAATTGAATAAAGCGAATTCAATTGGAAGTAAATGTTTAAGAGAGATGATAATATATTGGAATATGGTAATGGCAAGAGTTTTTTTTTTAAAATGAAATATAAGTAGTTATTTAATTTTGTATAAGGGAATCCAAGCGGGGTTTTTGAAAAGGGTTTTAAAACCAAAATGATAAGTTAAAAGGTTTATTGAAAGAGTGAATTTCAAATGTAAGAAATGGTTTATAAACCATATTTGAAATCGAGATGGTAAATAAGATTTTGGTGAAATGGTTAAGTGACAAATTGGTATTATTCTGAGATGAGAACGTTGTCGATCAAGGTCTGAGAGGTAACTAAAATACCCCAACTTGGTTGGCTTCACTATTATCGAGTAATAGTATTAGTTTGGAACGAGTGGAGGTGTTAAGATTAGTTTTACCCTATACAAGGGATATCAAACTCTACTGCAAGATTTTGAGAAATAAATAATATTGAAATATTAGTTTCAAAGGAAATATGAATATTGTTTTCAAATTATATTGAATATTTGTTTATTCAATTAGAGTTGGTCGAATACAGTATTTAAGGTAGGGTTAGTCAAACATAGTTTTTCAAGAAGAGTTGCCATTGCATACGACTGCTAGCGTAATTCGCAGGGCTGCAGATAGCCTACGACGGTCGGATATTTTCTGAGGGAACTAGGCATAACCATTGTGATTGCTGCGATCTAGAGTCAAGCGAATGGAGTTAAGTCGAGTATTAGTTAATCGATAGGAGTAATCAAGTCGAGTTAGTCAAGTTAGAATTAAGTCGAATATTAGAGTTGATTAACGATTTTGTCAAATATATTTAAACAAGCCAAGTCATGCCAAATACTGAATCATAAAACTCATTGTGTTCACACTATTGATTTTGTTAGTTAAAACACCGACTATCAAACCTGACCAAATACGATTGTTGGTATGGAAAGACCGGGATCGAATTTATATTCAAAAACCATTCCGACCAACAAATACGTGAAGACGTCGATTGAAGACGAAGCAAGTGAAGACCGTGGATCTTCATAAGCGGAAGGACTACTAGTCAAACATCTCTGGCTTGCAACCAGAGTTATTCGATTTGTGATTCTGTCGTGGTTGAATCCACGGGTTGCAAGGACTACTCGCTACTGATCCATGGGGTGATTCCTATATGAGATGCAGTAGGAGGGTGCCTTCGGTTCATCCTGTTCCTGTATGACTTGTATGGACGAGTGTCTGACAGAGTATTTCCAATGGGGTCACGTACGTTGATTTCTCCAAACGTACCATAGTTGATGGCGGAGAAATAGTTTTCTCTAGCCAAATAACTAGAGTATTTTTGTGGACGTCAATTAGTGATATCGGATGGATCTGACGATGTGGCATTCAAAGTGAATGGTGGCCAGATGTTCGAAGAGGAATTCTAGCCTCAAGCCTCATCAACCGGAAAATGACAAAAATCGGGCAGGCAGCATGGCTATGTGGGTCGCTCCCATTAGGGTGTATGATCACCTATCTAGAGAAATTCCTTTTGCTTATTTAATCTATATTCGATGCTGTCCCTTTACGGGAGACGGTGGTTTGAGCCCAACCGTCGGGGATGTACATTCGATACACTCAAGCGAAATGAGTGGTCGGTCATGTGAGGGTCGGGTTGCAAGACGTTCTTCTTGAACCCAGTGTATTCGCCTCTATAGATACACGTGCGGAAGGTGGTCCCATACCTTGTCATGGTTGGAATCCTATATCTAATAAGCGCCCGCGGTTTTCGATTGTACACTATATATGGGGAGCGTGAGATGCAAGCGTTCCTCTAGATTGTTATTTACTTGTATTTAGGCATTATGATAATATCAGATCAAGTTATGATTTTCAAAAATGGTTTGGGTTATAGTAAG
The DNA here is from genome assembly GCA_030737875.1 of Allium sativum. Classification (NCBI taxonomy): domain Eukaryota; kingdom Viridiplantae; phylum Streptophyta; class Magnoliopsida; order Asparagales; family Amaryllidaceae; genus Allium; species Allium sativum. Next base: position 353,372,712 of record CM060926.1, read on the forward strand.
ATAAAAACCGTCCGTGTTTATGTGTGGACTGGTCTTACTATTATCCTTTTGATTTCAGAAAGGATTTTCCAAAGTAAAACAAGTGTGTGTTTGTTGTGAATTTATCACTGATAGTATTCCAGACTGACCCGGTGTATTTTGTTTAAATCAAATATGCTCGGGTCAGACCGAGTATGTTCCAGGTTAGGTTTCGCTTGGAGTTTCAGGAGCTAGAAGCAGGCGGCTTCACCGTTAGCTATATTCAGATATGTTTCCGCTGTGACAGTTATATGTTGTACTCTGATGATTGGTATGTATATACAGTTCCTTTGTATAAAGAGTTTGATATTATATTTTACTCGTTCCACTGTAAGATTCTGATGTGTTCTTCTCCTTTCTTCTATTCTAACATTCTTTCTTTCTATTCTTACCCTCTAACTTCTTTCTCATGACAATCTGGGGGTTCGATACTTGAGATTTTGGCAATCGATACGGGTTTATGTATTGTTGTAGAAGACTCGAGCGTCGAGTTTTTCCCCGGGTCGTTACAGTGGTATCAGAGCTATTAGTTTAGAGATAACCTTGGCTCTGTGGTGCGACTCAATAGAGATGGGGTTAGTAACGCCTTAGATTGAGTTTGAGTGTATATACGAGAGAGCGTACTTGTATTTTGATATAAAATTATTTTTGAAATTATTTTTGCCCAATTTATTTTATAATAAATAAAGGTAAAGATTATTATAGTATGGGCAGTCAATTGGATTTGTTGATTGTGTGATATATTTGGATTGTATTGTTGATTACTTGAATATGAACCTGAGTAAACTTGGTTGGAAACCAAAATGAAATTAATAATTTGAATAAATCAATCCAGATAAATAAATTCGAATGCACAATTAAAGGAATAAATGATAATTGTAATCCTGTGTGGATTGAATTGTGTGTATAAGTGGTTGATGTGAATGATATGGATATTTTGAACGTAACTTATTTTGTTTGATGACTGATGAATTTGTTTGAGTAAGAGCAGGTGTTGAATAGCCAATTCAGCTTTAAATCAGTTCAAGAGCGAAAAGTCTGGAGTTAATTAAATCCAGTTGATTAGAACTGCACAATAATTAAGCAAGCTCACATATAAATTATCGCTTATCACGTAATAGCGCTCGCCAAAAGGTACGCCTACGCAAATATGAAATTTTTGGTTTTCTTTGGGGTTTGAGTTTGAATTTTGGATTTTCCGACCATGAGAGTCGACGTACACATATTTTTTGAATCTGCGATATTGCAGATGCCCTCCGTACAGGGGAGACTCTGCCAAAAATTTTCCAAAATTTAAGGTGTTGGAATATTTTTGAAGATTTTTGAAAATTTGATTAGTTGAAATAAATTGCTTTTAAAACTGATTGGATTAATTTTGAAAATAAAATTGATTTTTAATTAAATATATTTGTAAAGATAGTGGATTTGCAACATTCGTTCTGCCTTAGCAATTTCGAGGACGAAATTATTTTAAGGGGGAAGGAATGTAACGGTCCAGATTTTTGACCGTTTAGTTTAATAATTTGAAAATGTTTTTTTTATATTGTTTTGAAATTTTAAATGGTTTAATTTCAATAATTTGGAATATTTTATTAATATAATAATATTTTATTCCGAAATGGTAGAAATTTAGTGGATGTGCAATATAATGTGAACTGGCAGTATAAAAGGATAAATTTTGAATTAAAAATAGTATGTTTACAAAGGAAGTAGTAGCTAACGAACTCGGATTTCGATGAAATCAGTTTCATTAAATCCGAAATGATGAAATTAGGTAACCAACCAAGTTACGTCAAAAATGGCATCGGTATGTGGAAAAGAAAAAAAATAAAAGGCCAAAATTTGAACTAAATTTTGATGATAATTGGAATTTGCTAATGCTAACGGCAAAACTGGAACCTGAGACCTATCCAAGAAAATTCTAAACATAGGATATTAGCTATATATGAAGTCTAGGAAAATCCTATAACGGATATAGAAAGTTATTAAGGAAACAAAATTTAAATAAATTATTTGAAAATCTAAACGAACTCCGATTTTTGATTTGAATACATAGGATTGAAGTACGTTAAAAACAGGACCAGATGGTGGAAGAATTTCAGAAAACCGTTATCGTTTGATACTCCAACATGAGACCGGAAGGTGTTGAAACTAACACAAAACACTATTTTGAATTTGAATTTAAATTATTTGAAAGTTCAAACGAATTCGAATTTGAAATATTTTTATATATTATTGAAGAGCAAGAAAAATTGAACAACATGGTTGAAAAAGATTTTGGATAAGGTATCAATAAGTAAGTCAAATTAACGTCCGAATAGGGTTGAGAAAACACACTTTACTATTCATAAATTATTAATAATTTAATTAATTTAAGGATTAATCCTAGCCATCCATTTTCGACCGTTGGATTCGCGTCACCTCAGCAATCCATGTAACTCCTTCGGCTATAAATAGGCCCCCCCTTTATTTTAAACTCACTCCTCCTTCTCCTCTTTCAAGCTTTGGCAATGGCAGAAAAAATAATAAAATAATAGAAAAATAGGGAAAATGAAGAAAGGGAGAAAGGAGGGCGAGACGTGGAGCTAGGGACTCCTAGGCAGAGGCTTGGGCTTCACGGGGTAAGTTTTTAAATAATATTTATTTATTTATTTATTTTGGTAATATATATATATATATATTATAATTAAAATAGAATTTGTAAAAATAGATATCAGAATATTCTAAGGGTGGCAGAGAGGATAGTGTCTAAGGCTTGAGTTTGGAAAATATAGTTTCCTGCTCTCTCTAGCTATCCCTAACTGATCCGACGGATGGGATGGTTAATTTAAATTTAAAATTAAAATTTAATTTGAATTTAAAATAGACCAGGGGCATTTTCGTAATTTTTAACTATAAACTTTAAAAGCTTATAACTTTTCCAAAACAAGTCGGATTTCCACGAAACAAAGACCGTTGGATTCTTATCGAAAAATACTTTAAAATGAGTTACAGCAGATTTTTGATCCGGGTTATAATTTTTAAGTTATAATTAAATGAATATTTTTAAATATTTTATTTGAAAATTAAATTAAATTAATATTAAAATGGTTTTTCAATTTTAAAAATTGGATATGGTTAGAGATGGGAAAGTAGGATTTTTTTTGAAGGGCAGGGAAGGTAATTTGGCTAATAACACAATTAGGAATTTATTTAGATAATAATAATTTAATTAATTAAATTAAATATATATTCATTTAAATTAGGTAAATATTGTAAATAGCATATCTTTTGCATACGTTAACGAAATTTAACGAAACAAGATCCATTGGGATCGCAGGGACGAGACCAACCCGATGGCACTGACTAGGAGTCAATCCGACACAGTGGAAAATGCAGCCAATTTTGGACGGTCGTCCCAAATTAAAAGTGACAAACGCGTCAACCGTCGACCAGAACAAACTCTGGTGAGTTAATTCTCACACCTTCTGGAATTCTGTGATGTGGTAAATTCATATTTAAAATATAATTTACCATTAAAATATAAATAGGTTGATTATTGGTTGATTGGTTGCAGTTATTTAAAATTCATCGTTTTAAACTCACAAATGATTGAAATTTATTTCATATATTGTTATGAAATGCCAAACGAGCTGTGATACAGGTAAGAATAGGTTGGAGGGATCCGACCGGATTCCTCAAATATTATATATGTTGTTTGTTGTTTCATATTATTGATATCTGAACTGATTGAACACCATATGATTGAAAAACCTGTATTGAGTGTGATGGTTAAACAAGTATTCACCCGTGTTGTGTTTTAAATCAACCGACAGTGTTGATTGGGTAATTGGCAGTGGATGGCCTAAAACGTGTTGTTTTAGCCGTCGGTTTACTGTTCGGTGAAACGACGCGGTTTAAAGTTATAAATTATTTTATAATTAAATTGAAGTTTTTCACTCATTTTAGACAAGTAATTAAATGGGAAATTTATATTTAAATATATTTTAATCGAGTTTATAAAAGAAATTATCAATTGGTTAGTGATAATAAGTAAATCATTATTTAATCAGCTTTAAAGGTAATGATTATTCTAATTTTAGTTAATGGCAAGGTTGACAATTTTTCATATAGTAAATGTTAAAGCTAATCATAATTTTTTTTTAAAAATGATTTGATGTAGTGATTTTTAATTGGAATTCAAGTTAGATATTATTGAGTGGCAACAAGTTCGATTGAAGTCAAAAAAGGGCGTTATAAGGGATTTATAACCCAAGTGTGTAAACGAGCTTTGTAAATGAAATTGGAAAGTAAATATTGAGATTTCACTTAATTGAATAAAGCGAATTCAATTGGAAGTAAATGTTTAAGAGAGATGATAATATATTGGAATATGGTAATGGCAAGAGTTTTTTTTTTAAAATGAAATATAAGTAGTTATTTAATTTTGTATAAGGGAATCCAAGCGGGGTTTTTGAAAAGGGTTTTAAAACCAAAATGATAAGTTAAAAGGTTTATTGAAAGAGTGAATTTCAAATGTAAGAAATGGTTTATAAACCATATTTGAAATCGAGATGGTAAATAAGATTTTGGTGAAATGGTTAAGTGACAAACTGGTATTATTCTGAGATGAGAACGTTGTCGATCAAGGCCTGAGAGGTAACTAAAATACCCCAACTTGGTTGGCTTCACTATTATCGAGTAATAGTATTAGTTTGGAACGAGTGGAGGTGTTAAGATTAGTTTTACCCTATACAAGGGATATCGAACTCTACTGCAAGATTTTGGGAAATAAATAATATTGAAATATTAGTTTCAAAGGAAATAAGAATATTGTATTCAAATTATATTGAATATTTGTTTATTCAATTAGAGTTGGCCGAATACAGTATTTGAGGTAGGGTTAGTCAAACATAGTTTTTCAAGAAGAGTTGCCATTGCATACGACTGCTAGCGTAATTCGCAGGACTACAGATAGCCTACGGCGGTCGGATGTTTCCTGAGGGAATCAGGCATAACCATTGTGATCGCTGCGATCTTGAGTCAAGCGAATGGGATTAAGTCGAGTATTAGTTAATCGATAGGAGTAATCAAGTCGAGTTAGTCAAGTTAGAGTTAAGTCGAATATTAGAGTTGATTAACGATTTTGTCAAAAATATTTAAACAAGCCAAGTCATGCCAAATACTGAATCATAAAACTCATTGTGTTCACACTATTGATTTTGATAGTTAAAACACTGACTATCAAACCTGACCAAATACGATTGTTGGTATGGAAAGACCGGGATCGAATTTATATTCAAAAACCATTCCGACAAACAAATACGTGAAGACGTCGATTGAAGACGGAGCAAGTGAAGACCGTGGATCTTCATAAGCGGAAGGACTACTAGTCGAACATCTCTGGCTTGCAACCAGAGTTATTCAATTTGTGATTCTGTCGGGGTTGAATCCACGGGTTGCAAGGACTACTCGCTACTGATCCATGAGGTGATTCCTATATGAGATGCAGTAGGAGGGTGCCTTCGGTTCATCCTGTTACTGGATGATTTGTATGGACGAGTGTCTGACAGAGTATTTCCAAAGGGGTCACAAACGTTGATTTCTCCAAACGTACCATAGTTGTTGGCGGAGAAATGGTTTTCTCTAGCCAAATAATTAGAGTATTTTTGTGGACGTCAATTAGTGATATCGGATGGATCTGACGATGTGGCATTCAAAGTGAATGGTGGCCAGATGTTCGAAGAGGAAATCTAGCCTCAAGCCTCATTAACCGGAAAATGACAAAAATCGGGCAGGCAACATGGCTATGTGGGTCGCTCCCATTAGGGTGTATGATCACCTATCTAGAGAAATTCCTTTTGCTTCTTTAATCTATATTCAATGTTGTCCCTTTACGGGAGACGGTGGTTTGAGCCCAACCGTCGGTGATATACATTCGATACACTCAAGCGAAATGAGTGGTCGGTCATGTGAGGGCCGGGTTGCAAGACGTTCTTGTTGAACCCAGTGTATTCGCCTCTAGAGATACACGTGCGGAAGGTGGTCCCATACCTTGTCAAGGTTGGAATCCAATATCCAATAAGCGCCCGCGGTTTTCGATTGTATACTATATATGGGGAGCGTGAGATGCAAGCGTTCCTCTAGATTGTTATTTACTTGTATTTAGGCATTATGATAATATCAGATCAAGTTATGATTTTCAAAAATGGTTTGGGTTATAGTAAGATAAAAACCGTCCGTGTTTATGTGTGGACTGGTCTTACTATTATCCTTTTGATTTCAGAAAGGATTTTCCAAAGTTAAACAAATGTGTGTGTGTTGTGAAGTTATCCTTGATAGTATTCCAGACTGAGCCGGTGTATTTTGTTTTAAATCAAATGTGCTCGGGTCAGACCGAGTATGTTCCAGGCTAGGTTTCGCTTGGAGTTTCAGGAGCTAGAAGCAGGCGGCTTCACCGTTAGCTATATTCAGATATGTTTCCGCTGTGACAGTTATATGTTGTACTCTGATGATTGGTATGTATATACAGTTCCTTTGTATAAAGAGTTTGATATTATATTTTACTCGTTCCACTGTGAGATTCTGATGTGTTCTTCCCCATTCTTCTATTCTATCATTCTTTCGTTCTATTCTTACCCTGTAATTTCTTTCTCATGACAATCTAGGGGTTCGATACTTGGGTTTTTGGCAAGCGATACGGGTTTATGTATTGTTGTTGAAGACTCGAGCGTCGAGTTTTTCCCTGGGTCATTACAATTCGACTTAGCCAACCTTCAGTTAGTTTCTAAATTTCACATCCATATCGTTTATAATATTTTATAACGATTTATCGCCATTTTTATTTATTTTAAAATAGCCAATTTATTCAAACGACGCTTCGGGCCATAACGCGGTTGTGGCGCTGTTTTTCTTCAGATTTGATTTACACATATCTGAAAATCTAACCATTGAATCTTCACAAAATTTATATCATTAGAAAGATCTTTTCAAAACGAATCCAACGGTTCCAGTTTCGGGAAAATCCGACGGTCGGATCTCCCGGTATAATCGTTTGAAGTTTCGATTTCAAAATACGAACTGCAGCGTCGTTATTCGATTTAATATAATTATATTTATATATATATATAAATATAATCGATTCTTGCGCTGTTTTTCTTCAGTTTTGAATTAAACATTTCAGACAATCCAACCGCTGGATCTTTACAAAGTTGGTGTCGTTGGAAAGATATTTCCAAAGCGAACCCAATGGTTTTGGTTTTGGGAAAATCCGATGGTCGGATCTCCCGCACTAATCGTTTGAAATCACGGTTTCAAAATACGAACTATAGCTTCATTATTTGATATATTTCAATTCTATTTATATATATATATATATCGATTCTTCGATTTCAAAACTATATTCTTTTCATACATTTGATAAAAATGATATTTTTATCCAACCGTCTTCTATTTCAACACTTCACTATTTTTAACAATTCATGTATATAATAAAAATGTGATTTTTAATGTAAAACAATTTATTTCAAAGCACGACTATTTTATATAGTTCATATAGATGATAAAAATATGATTTTTATTATAAAACAATTTATTTTAAAACGCGAATACCATTCAACACATGAATTTCTATTCAACGAATGAATTTCTATTCAACACATGAACGGTTTTTATAGTTTGTATATATATATATATATATAGTAAAAATGTGATTTTTATTGTTAAACAATTTATTTAAAACACGAATACCATTCAACACATGAATATGATTAAACGAATAAATTTCTATTCAACACATGAACGGTTTCTATAGTTTGTATATATATAGTAAAAATGTGATTTTTGTTGTTAAAACAATTTATTTAAAACACGAATACCATTCAACACATGAATATGATTCAACGAATGAATTTCTATTCAACACATGAACGGTTTCTATAGTTTGTATACATATAGTAAAAATGTAATTTTTGTTGTTAAAACAATTTATTTAAAACACGAATACCATTCAACACATGAATATGATTCAACGAATGAATTTCTATTCAACACATGAACGGTTTTCTATTCAACACACGAATATAGTTTCAACACAGGAAAATAATTCTAACACATGAATATTATTCAAAATTTCGGCAGCATAACGGCAGGGTAGTTAAAACCAGGGCCGTCCCTAGTACGACTCCTCGCTCTATCTTAAAGCCTCGCAGCTTTTGATAATGGGGATTCATGCATCTAGTTCGCACGCAGGCGACATTTTTTTTTTTTCATTTCCACAAGCTAATCCTATGTGGTTTCAACCAAATAATTCTCAACCACAAACGAGTATTTTTCAACCACAATCAATCAATTTCAACCACAAACAATTCTAATCAACCATTCGTAATCAACCAATTTTCACACCAATCACAACCAATAAATATCGTCCATGGTTTGTGGACGAGGGGCATACATACATACATATATATATATATATTTATATATAAGCATTTCACTTCTATTCAACACATAAATAATTTTTACAATGCATATATAACTTATATATCGAACGTACAACTTATACAACGCTTATACAAGAGGTGTACAACGCTTATATAACTCATACATCGACTATATAATTTATACATCGTCGTTTTCCATACCGTTTATAATTTAAAAATCTCACATTGGGTTCCACTCCACCAAAAATAGCAGTAGGCTCAGAAAAATATGCGGTCTCTTCTAGAATGTAGAAGACGTCCACACGAGTCCACTGTCTCTTGTTTCACTGAATTTCGTCAAGAAACGAAAAAGATATGATTTTTATAGTGAAATCAAAAACCGTAGCGCTTTAAACTGCTATTAAATAGTTTCAGCCGTTACCTCACACGTTCGTTCAAAACTAGGTTTGCACTTTTCTCGAAATCCGCGCAACTATATGACGATTGACCTACGCTACCTTGAAGGGCTTGGAGAGGGCTTCAGGCGCGACGTGGAGGGGGCCCACTCGATCGTGGCAGGAGGTGGCGGCGGCGAGTTGAAGTCGCCAACTTCCAGGCGTCGATTCTCCCTAACCACACAACGAAAAAAATCCAAACTATATATGGATTTGAAGATCTTCTCGAGCACTACAAAATTCTCCAAAGGGGCATGGGTTTTTATTGAGCGGATTAGAAGAAATCGAGGAGAGAAGGAAAGTAAAGCGTTCCATCGTCGATCGCGATATTATCGGGGAGAGAGAAACACTTCTGGCCAATGATTTTTTTTATTAATTTATATATTTTTAAATCTCTAAAATACCCTCTTTCACACACGAACACCAATCCAAACCCAACGACTGTCGTCCCTAGCGTTTTACCCCCATTCCGTACACAATGGGATATGTTTCGAAGGCCCATTCAACTGTTTCAGTCAGTTTTCATTCAATTTAAAATATATAACATTCAATATTCGATTTGAACGTACATTTCAATTTGCCAGGCCACAAACTGATTCAAAAAATTACAGAAAAATAAATCTGGCTATGTTTTGACGATACGGTCCCAACAAAACTAGTTTCGTCAAATTCTGAGACCGTTTGTAAAATGGCCCTTTTCTGGTCGATCCAATTTAACTGTAATTGACCAAAACACGTTTTCCTTTGCCACGCTCACATACTAGCTTCAAAAATTATGAAATTTGAAAGCTAGCAATAACTTCATATCTCGGATCCAACAAAAGTGGTTTCGTCGAATTCCAAGGTCGTTTGCAAAACGGTCATTTTCCACGGGCTATATAAATTCCATAGCGACCTTTCTGAAAATTCATTTAGCCATAACTTTTGCTTCCCGCTATGAAACTTCGATTTTTCAGATTCATTAGAAAAATATTCACTAACATATTTAAATATTTTTGGTTTCACTCAAATCTGTTTTGTTTTGCATCCGGTACAGTCAATCAAAGTTTGAATTCAAATTTTGAAACTACCGCGCCATTTCAGGCCTTGTTTATATTTCAAAGTAATTATATTTATTTTCAATGTCGATTCAAACTCACTTTTCATCGATATTATTTAAAATGTTTATTTTAAACATTTAAAATCTACTAAAATAGCCAATTTAAAAATTTTAAATTGGTTCAGATTTTCCGGGTCGTTACATGTGGATTGGCATCAGGTGTTTTGGGCAGGGTGTTATGGCGAACAACGGTGAGGAAATTTTTGGCGAGGCAGTTGTTTCAATGGCCATATTATGGTGCATGTAGTTTTGGTTTGCTGATTGTGGTCAAAGAAGGGAGCTAAACATGGTTTGTGTGGATGCGATGGGTGTGATAGATTCGTTCTGTGAGGATAAGCGACGTTGTAGTTGATAGTTGTTGTGTGTATCATCAATTGGTTGGGTCTCCGACTCGAGCTGGAGTTACGGTGGCAGTTATGAGGGGGGCGAAAGGGTGCAGCTGTTGATGGGAGATGTGTTTCTGCTTCTTTTTTGTAGACTTCGATATAAAATTTGTTAGTTTACCTCCTCATGATGTTGAAGCCAGTGCATCACTATTGTTTTCTACATTTAATGGGATATTTTCAGCTTTTCTTTATCATTATCTATGTTATAAAGCTAGTAGCTTATGTATCATTTTACTATTTCTTCTTTGGAATCCATCAAGGTATAGGTTGTTGGCGTTCTTGCTTCTGTTTGAGGATGGTAATTATTCTAATTTGTAGAATGTTTATGCAATATAGTAGAGGGGAGGATGTTATAGAATTGAGGAACATTATGATGGGAAGAGGAGCGAGCAAGAGCTCGGGTTAGAGTTCCGTTAAAGTTGACGGTGTTGTTTATACATTTATAGCTGGAAATGTAAGTACCCTAATTTGAAATTTTTATTTGTAGTTTTATACACTTTACAGTGACACTTGTGTGCACTGTTAAACGTGATGTAAAATAGAAATTACCATAGAACAAAAAACACATATATTGTTGGTCAATATGTAACACTTGAGAACAAATAATATTTATGATATTAAGGATAAGATGAGTATGCTCATTATGCTAATATATTATAATTAGAAGGATGACTCCATTGAAGAAAGAAACCAAATTCATGTTCGAGTTTGTGAAGTAGTAGCATGCAATTTTTAGCAAAATCCTAAATATCAGTCATATTCTACAGCCAGTTGATCGACGCTTTCCTATGAACTAGAAAAGTGCGAAATTTTAAAATAAATTCTGAAAGCGCACAGATCGTGTAGTATGCAGGTCGAATCACAGGGAGGCAAATTAAAAATTATTATTTATAGAATTTCATGGGCGAGTTAGAAAAATCTTCGAGGTTGGTTTCAAAAGCAAACGAAATTGAAACTGCAGTTAAACTGTTATTGAATTGAATCAGATCTGAATCTAATCAAATCTGTATTCAATCCAATATGACTTAGGGAAGCAGTAAAAAGAACAAAAATTAAAGTTGCAGAAATTAAAATAACAAACAGGAAATAAAATTAGGATTACCGCTGAATCTAATCAGACGGTCAATCGCTAATGAAAATAAGTGAAAAATACAAATAGTGTTCTACCAAATCTAATTGTGTAGACAACACTAATTGCTAAGAATATAAAAAATTGCATAAAAGAAAAAAAAAAGGAGAACTTTATTAATTCTAGCATGATGTTTACAATGAGAATACAAGGGTATTTATAGGATAGATAGCCAACCCTAACCCTAACTCTAACCGTAATATAATGACAAATGGGCCTTAGGGAAATCATAAAAGAGTTTACAATGAGAATTACAAATGGGCCTTAGTGAAATCTAGTAAATTTGGGTCTTTCCTCTTTTCCTCTTGCTTCCTTGACAATTCTTCATTGATTTGTGATATGCATGGCCCTTCTTCCAATTATATTCTTGTCCAAAAAGCTATTTGATATGAGATCTTCATCTGCAAGTCTTCAAATATATATCCACAACAAATTGACCTCTATTTTCCATTTTTTTGACAGTAAGTGGCTTAATTGGTATATTTGTAAAAAGTGACAAAACAATACCCAAGTAATATTTATTTATATACGAAAGATAAGATATAATAGCATAAAATAAACACATTTCTATGTTAATCACCAGTCATATTATTATCCTCAGCTAGAAATAACAATATTTGAGCTCATTTTTGAGTAGGATCCATCAAAACCTCTTTGTATTTTAAACTCAGCATGTAGTGAGAAAGGCAATTTGGTATGATATACGTAATCATATGCCCACATTGGAAAAATTAATCTTGAGCAACAAGCATTCAGCCACTCTTCTTATCTCATCCTCTCAAATGCTGTTTTTTTTTTTGCCTTTACTCTTCTTATCTCATCCTCTCAAATCCTAAATATACAAATGACAATAAATTTCATAACTGGTTCTAAAAAATATCTTAGCCGATGTCTTAAACGCAACCTTAGCATAATAATACACCAACTAAATAGTTTCTTTTCAATATCAAATATGCCTACCTTAACGATAAGGTTAGCTGCAAACAAAAATAGAAATGCATTCATTGCTTATATCTTCAAGCTTTAGAGCTTTAGGATTCATCGATCACTAACTGATCACCTTATTGAAACAAGTGGTCATTACTGAAGATAATGATGCCTCTAAGATCAATTAGAAATAGTAGCTATAATAGGAAATTTAATTAAAGTAACAAACTGTAAACATTATAGGCTAATCGTAGAGAGAATTTACCTAGATTAGAAAAAAAGATAAAGTCTAAAGAAATAATAAGGAGTACTGTAAACTATAAACAATTTTTTGGTTTTCTCTCAAAGCTTTTAACGAACTGTTTGGATCGTTTGGGCGGTGATAGTGGGATTTTGTCTTGTTATGAGGAGTGTTTTGGTTTTCTTCCATGTCGTTTGGTGTTTGCGGCATGGTTGTGTATCTTTTTCTAGCGTTTTTGGTCATTGGCTTAGGAATGACATTTTGGTTTGTAGAATTTTTTGGTTTGTAGATGTTTTTCAGAAGGAACGATAGCAAGCACCGAACCTAATGCTTAGGTGCACTTTGTAAAACTTAGGTCTGACTATTAGAAGGTACGGGTTAATGGTTGCCGTGGTTCGTGAAGCTTTTCTACTAAAGTCAAATTCAGAGATGTGCAGCATTCAAGAGACCATTGGTACAACCGTGGGTTAGCACAACGACATCATTTCACTTTAATAGTATGTGCATTTTTAGCTTTGTGTTTTACATTGTATTGTATTTTGAAGCCGTCTTTACAGTATACGTTTAGATTATGTCTATGGATTACATTTTTTAATATGGTAGAACTTTGAATGTAACTTCAACTATCATTTTGAAATATCTGTTAGAAGTTAGTGAATTTGATTTTATCTTGTCTATGCCTATTGGAATGTATGTTTATTTATTTCTTAGTAATATATGTTTTCATTATTGCATTATTAAATGCATATGATGGTAGATTATAATATGCAAATGGGTTTTTTAAATTTTGCAACTGTTATGTAGTTTTGTAGATAATCAAATTGCAATTGTCCTAAGTAGTTGCAGTTGAGTCATTTACAACTGCTAGAAATAGTTGTAGTATCTCACTTTTCAAACATCTATTTTCGGTTTGCAACCGACATTTGTTACTACAAAATGTTCTATTGAAATTGGTTTAGAAAGTTACAAAAAAAATCTACCATAACTATTTTTTTTAATTGTAAGTGTACTGAATAATTACAAAAAGTAATCAACTTATTGCAAATGTGGATATGCAGACTAGAGCTTGACTGTTGCAGTAGGCAGAACTACAACTAAAATTCTACTGCTTTGGCTGGTAAGGCCATTCAAGGCGCTGGTGAAAATATGCCAAATACTACAACTTTTATTGATTCCTTTGGTGGGACCCTACAAGATGCTAGTGCTAACGTGCTACATGGATCCTCCTTACAACAGCAAGCCGTCCCCTTGAAAATGAGATCGAATGGGAATTTTACTTGGACGAACCTTTATCCTACTCGGTAGTACTGTTGTATCACCTACGTCAAACATAGGGAAAACCCATCTAATCTCCACGCTACAACGCTAACTCTAATTATGTTCCAACCAACCTAGCACTTAATGAATCCATGCAAAGCCTCTGTCCTTTTGATATTCTGCTAAATATACCCCCCCCCCCCATGATCAAATAATTATTGAACCTTCCTCAGTCAAACATTCGATTGTTCCTAACAAGATCTGTTCGTGCACTACTACTGCGTGCACCCCATGCTCCTTTTGCAGTGAAGTCTGTACTGCCAATTCATTGAATGTCAACCCCTCCTCATCTAAATAGCTTTCCACAACCCTTCATGTTGCTCCCTCCACCTTGAAATATGCAAACTCCTCATCTCCCAATTTTCAATAAATGCTTCATCCACTTTACAGTCTGCAATTATAAATGAGCTTTACATCCAAGACCCTCCCCTCAAAAACCAACCTCCTACATTCTAGAACCACTTCTATCTCTATCCTATGAAAAACCCCTTCGAAGAAATTATCTTTGAACATAGCGCCAAGGAAAACGAGAAGCCAATCTAATGACCGTGACAAAGGGAACACTTTTTCTGAAGAAAACATTGCGCCGATCACATGTCCTTCAAACGAGGACGAGCTTTCAAACTACTGCATCATGTCAAATCTACGTCTGCCATTAGACCCCCACCATCTTTCCAATGATACAAACGAAAGCAGCATGGAACATGAGAGGCTATAACGGTTAGAATTTGTGATACAATATTTCCATTTGCTGAAGATTGGAAGATATTATTGATTATGGTGATAGAATATTTCCAATTAGAGAAGATTTGGGAATATAATGTTTCCAATTTGAAGAAGATTTGGAAGATATCAGACATTTTTTGCTCTTTTATTTGTAAAAGGATTTAAAGAAGGTTTCTTTTTGGGATAGTGAAGTAAGGAATTAATTCCCTAATTGGTTGGTTAAACAAGGAAGCCTACCAGGAGAATTGGAGAATTAATTAGGCATTGATTTATATCATTAATCAATTACTTCAACCCCAAGCATTAATCCTTATATAAGGATAGAGATTAGGTGAATGTATCATCATCTCAAAATGTGAGGTGTATCATCTCTAAAAGTTCTTCTTCTTCCCTACTACCAGTCTTGTATTTTTTCTTATTGAAAAAAGTAATAAAATCTCCTTTTCCTGAGTGCACGTACACTAACAAGACGTTAGTGGAACCACTATAAACCTCTTGTGTTATTTCTTTTATTGCTAGATCTATGATTGCTTTGCTGGTGACTATCTGTTATTTGTTTTGCCTCACCATCAATCCGTTCCTATTTTTTTTTCTCTCAACAATAACGATGTATCTAAGCACAAAAAATAAAGCAATTTCCCCTTAAGAACCAGGTTCACATGATAGCTATTCTTGAGAACAAGCTTAGCACCAGTTCTGTTAAATGAGGTAGTCACCAAATTCAACTTGTATGAAGCTACATGCATAAACTTGATAGAGCTCTATTTCAACGAATACTAATAATATGGAATCCCAAAATATTTCAGCAATCTGTTATAGATAAGTTGACCCAGCATTATAACACACAACCACCCACCTTTCTGTCTTGCCAGAATTCTACAACACTTTGTCTATGCCCTCAACACTATCGAATGAGGAGTCTCATTCTTAGAAACTCTACCAGATCTTGGCTTAAATAATTATAATACCCTTAATTTTTGATACAATATTCATGAATTTAAGTGGATAAATTAAATTGGAATAGTGTGGTGAAGAAGGACATGAGATTTGTTCTTAATAAATTAATTAGTAAATTGGCCTTAGAAACAAATCAACTAATGCTTAACGGAAGAGCATATGAGAGGGGAAAACGGGTAAACTTTTGTCCCTGTATCTACTCATATCCTACCACATTTTGTTCACTTTTCTTCACTCTAAAAATGAAAAGAATAGTAAGGGTAGCCAACCATTGAATCTAGGAAGAAGGAAAGAGAAAAAGCTAGGATTTAGTGCTAGAAAACTTTTTCAACAAATCTCAAAATCTAAACTAATTAAGACGAAAAATACCATCACCCTTGTTCTTTGGCCATTGGATAAATAGGCAAAAATTATGTTGATTAATGATGATTTTTCATGATTTATATGATGCTAATTGGCGGAAAATCAATAGCTATGTTTGGCATGTTTTCATGATTTTTATATACATGAAGATGGTTTGGTTTCAGGGTAAGTCCCATAGTTAGATATCCTCGAATGTCATGGATTTTGAGTATGATGTTTATTATATGATTTTGGATATGGCTTCAATTTTCATAATTTTTCATGAATGTATGAATTATTTATGAATAATATAAGTTTGAATTGTTTAGGGAATGCTTGCATGTTGATTAAAATAAATATATAAATATTTGTTCATGATCGATACAAAAGTACTATAAAAGACTCTATAAGTTCAGTATTTTAATTTTTAAGCCAATGAGAATTTAACAAATATGGTGGAGTATGTATAAAGTAGTACTTTTTGAGGAAATAAGTCAATATGTCTGTAACTATCACTGCCCCTATCATTCCGGAGGCATGTTTTGATTCTCTCGGAAGCCATCTTTCAGTCATGCTGGATACTTGGAATATCATCTATGTATTGTAAAAACCCAAAGCTAAGATAAAGCAATTTAATAAAATATTAATAAAATAAATATTAATCATAAAAATATTGAGAAATGGGCAACAGGGGTTGCGTCATTGTACCAGTTATGAAATTATGGCTAAGATAGACATTTAGTTTGCCGAAATCGGACTTAAAACGAAGAAAATATGTAAGAAATAAGTTTGAAATTCAAATTTGAAATTTGAACAAACAACAAATTAATAAGCAATTAATTTAGCCGCAAATCACAATTAACTGGGGTGACCCATTCCTTAGCTGGGTCGACCCAAACCCCAAGTGGTTCGACCTATGGTGTAACGGCTCGGAAAATTCGATGCCCGAATTTCAAAACTAATACATCCTCTATATTCACATGCCTAAAGTGAAGCACTGAAAACCCAAAAAGTTAGGACAAAGAAGTTAGAGAGTGAGAAAGAAGAAAGAAAAGTTTGAATATAAGAAGAAGAAGAATACAAACACATCAGAATTAGAAAAGATCGAAATCTCATAGCGAATGAATAAAATATATACCAATACTCTTTACACAAGAGAAAAACTGCAATAATACATGAGTGAATAATTAGAGTACACAATAAATTAGCAGATATGGTCATAACAATGTGTCTTTTCAATAACTGATAAATACAACACACATAACGGAAATAGATTAATATGAGAAATACGAGAATATGTCTTGACTCCAGCTCCAAGCAAATCCAGTGCAACCGGAATAATATACTCGGTCTGACCGAGCCCATTTTGCGAAAAGCAAAATCACACGGATTGTTAGTTTGGAATACTTAATAGTGAAACATACATCACAAACAACTTGCTTAATTTTTGAAAACCCTTTTTCAAAAGAATGGAACTCTCGTAAGACACGACCACACATAAACATAGCACGTGTTTTTCCCTTGCGATAACCAAAACACTTTCTAGAAAATCCCATGGTATTATAATAATATCTAAAATACAAATACTTATCAATCTAGCCGAAATTGTTACATTTATTAAATTCCCGCATACTAGGTATAACCCTAATATCGTACCAAGCTCATATTGGAATTTGGATTTCCATAAAATGACAAGCACTGGGGTACCACCCATACCTCTCTAGATAAGCGTTTTTCCCTTCCATCAAGTCGTTATCTAAATCCGCCGCATGCTTCCCCTTCCATCTAGTCGTTATCTCATCCTCTTTCCGATTATCTTCGAGTTGAATATTAGTATATCTTGAATATTAGTATATCTTGAATATCTATTTTTTGCTTCATACTTAGCCAATCCTTAGAGCACTTCCAGCAGTGGACGGGAATTTGAGTGGTAAAATGGAATTAAAAGCGGTAGCTCCTCCCGCTGATCCAACAGCGGGCGGGAGGACGCTGTAAATTTAAAAAAAAGAAAAATATTAAACCTTAAACGGTTTTAAGAAACCCGTTTAAGGTTAAAGTATTAAAAAAAATTAAAGCGACGATTTGCATTTGCGAATGGCGATCCTCGCCATTTCCCTTTGTTCCCCACACCCGTACTGCAATTGTTGCAGCGGAAATACCCCAGTTTTCTCCTCATTTCATTGATTCCTCCCACTGCTGGGAATGCCCGAATAAATCACCAAATTCTTGCACGATCACTTGTTCATAGAGTAACGTAGTAGTGTGAAAATCGCATGAAGTCCATGACGAAATGGATGAGTCGTTATCTGTCAGGCCCAACCGAACTAAGGGGTCCACGTCTAAATCCCAAGCCAATTTCAAGTGAAACTTCTTCCGAGTCCTTTAGCATTAATTTTCTCACCGCCTCATGTCTAATTAAAGAGCGTTTTAACAATAATTAACACTATCTATTTGTTCTTCACGCACCATATGCATACATTGGAGGCATTTCTAAGAGCCATTATTATTGTAGAATTTTTAGAAGTTTATACAATTCCTTCTAATAGGCTATCAAAAATATACCCTACCACATCAAATAATGGATATGACAAAAAATACCAATTTTTTTATAAAGTAATCAGAATCTTGCTTTACTAAAAGAAAATATTAGTAAAAATTACCTTTTTCAAGAAAAGATAGCATTTTCTTTTTGGTTTCCTTTTAGGATGCTATGTCAACATAGTGTATATGACAAAAAATAGGCAATGCATTTACTTTTTCAAAAAAATCTTGAAGATTGTGTAATGCTTACTCTCAAACTCTTTGTTTACACAATAGTCATATTTTTTTATTCCTCTCTTCGTCTTTGGATTCTTATCTATTTCTATTTAGGGAGCTACATTTTTAGAGGTAGATATACATTTGTCTTTCATTGATATAAAGGCGTTATTAAATCTAACTTGGCCTCTAATCTTAATAACACGGGTATTTGTAAATGCCCTTGTATCTTTGAATTGCGATAATGGAAAATCCTTAGATTTAAAGTTTTGAGGTAGGTCCTTGATCCATTATTCATTTGATTTTCAATTTTTGAAATGCGATTTGAAATTATAAGGAAAATGATGGAATGTTATTGGAGAAGATGATTCGTTTGGAGCGTTTGTAGGACGAGGCAGAATGTGTAAGTGTGTGTAGTTAAAAGCTAAAAAATAACGGTATGGTTGAGTGAAACAAGAGGAAAGAGCAATGAAAAACTACAGCTAGGGCTGTAAATGGATGCAGACAGATACGCATAGTGTTGTATCCGAATCCGTATCCGAAAATGAAAATCTGTATCCGATATCCATGGATATCTGTTTAAGAATATACATATTCATATCCGCGGATATTTTCGGATAGCCGAAAATATTTGTATCCGCCTTAGTGAATACGGATATCCTAAAAAAATCTAAAAAAAAATCTGTATTCGAAACTTAAAAATGTACGTTGGATGTGGTTATCCGAAAACATCCAAAAAATATCCGAAAATAAAATAATAAAAGTTTACAAACACATCACTCACATGCAAATTTAGTTCGTTAAATTATTTTTGAAAAGATGAATACATCTAATTAAAAACTACAAGTAAGACATCGATCAAAAAAAATTCATACAATAAATATTTTAAGAGGTACAGTGTCTAAGATACGAAATAAACCTAAAATAAAACAAAATATAAATCATAGAAGCATATGCATAATTATGTCTTAATTATAACCATACCACAAAATAAAATGTGTACATGATTTAAAATGTTGCATAATACCAAATACAACGTTCTCTTATAATCCAACAATTGAGAGTAGTTTAGCTATTGTAAGGAAATTTATATATTAATTTAAGAATTAAAAATTATATATAATATACACACACATACACACACGCATCAGAAAATCGGACGGATATTTTTCAGATACGGATACCACTATAATCGTATTCGTATCCGGAAGGATTTTCGGATATCAGACATCCGTATCCGCATCCCAAATAACAGATATATTCCGTATTTTCCGATACGAATGCGGACGGATATCGGATTTTTTGGGTACTCACTGACTGCCCTAACTACAGCGAGCTAGTCGAGATAGTGGAGTAGTCAGATAAATAAAGTACCAATTAGTCATTCATATTTGATTAGAAAATAAAGGCACCAAGCATTAATTTGGAGTCTAAAGATGTAATAAGGAATATATAAGTGGAGCACAAATGTGAGATGCGACAAATTAAAATGATGTTTATACAAAATGACAATCTGTCCTCAGTTAAAAGCATTATCAAATTTATCATACTATGAAATGTGAATACGGACGGATACTTCTAAAAATACCATTCTCTTTGACTTAGTTGACCGACTATTTGCTATACACAGATAAGAACATACAAATCACGTTTTAAAGATTTGAATTAAACGAGATGACGTACGCTTGCTATTCATTTGGTGTAATGTTAAAGGAGCATGAACTAATTTATAAAATGTTATACAGATTTACAGTTGAGATGAGAAATAAAGAGCAAAAACTGATATGTATTCTTGTCTTAGGTGATTAAGACATTGTGGCAAGATCCAAAAGATCGTGGGTTCGATTCAGTAGAGACCTAGTGTCATTGTAGTATTATACATATTACTTTGTTGGGAGATATACATGCGTAATGTAACGACGGTCGAAACAAAATCCATTTAAGAACATGCAAGGCAATACTAACATACATGAACCTCCAATTTACAATAGCTATGTGGAGTTTCATTTTCCAATACTCTTAAATTCATCAATACTTGGCTTCCTGGAACAAAATTGAATATTGTTTCAATCTGCATTGCATGTTTGCCGATGGTGTGAGCCCTGTTCTTTGATCTACACACACATTTTTTTTTTTTAAATGTTTATCTTTAAAACATGAGTTATTTAATAATTTCAACAACATCAACCCCATTGTAACTAGGCTAATAAATTGATGTTTTCCAACACTGTAATTAAAATTTCAGCAATTCTTTTCAACAATACTGCATTTACACACTGGATGTTGATAAAGACATCAACTTATTCAATGGAGAATGAAACACAGAGCGCAGCATAGAAATTAGTACACAACCATAAATACTTGACCCAAAGAGAACATAAAACATTAGCCGTTCACGGATCGAGCTCCATCAACGTAAACTGTTTGCCCACTAATGTAGGAAGCAGCAGGTAGACACAGAAATACAGCCAAAGCTGCAACCTCTTCAGCGGTACCATTGCGTCCTAGCGGTGTGCGTGCAGCTTCGGATTTTGCATTTTCATCACTCTGCCCATATTGGATCGTTGTTTATCAGTATACACAGTAAATACATGGATGTACCTGAATGTCTGTCTATGCACATACACACGTACCTATTCGCATTTATCCTTTTAATAAGTTGCCTATCTTGACAAATCTTTGAGTGTTAAATGAAAATGTGCATATCTTACTATCTTAAACTACAATGATGACTGCAACTTCCTTTTTTAACAGCTAAATCGTGAAGGCTTTGTCGTATATTCTTATATGTGTCTGTCTAGTGTGTAGGGGTTTAAAACACAAAATTATCTTATGCATCAAAGTATACATAAGAATTGAATACTTCTAGATAGATAGTTGACAGATATATATCAATATGCCAAATAAAACATTAATTAATTACATCTCAACAAGTGCTTGTCGTGTGCTTCGGTTCAATGTGGAGATAGATATAATGTACTAATTAAGTGTTAGATTTAAAACACCATTTTAGAGGAAGGTCAAGATGTATAAGTTAAGTTGAACATGTGTAAAGTTCCCAAAAAAAAGGATATCCCTTTGATAAATTAGTTGAATACAAGTTAGGAGCAAAGTCCTGGTTCATCTTCTAGAGGAGTTATCTAAATGTCTCGGTTCTTTATTTCAGGTTAAACAAGCATCCAATAACAAAATAATAATGATAATAAAGGGGCCAAAAGAAGGAATGGTGACTTACTTGTGCTAATAATGGCGTTTTTATAGCACCTGGTGCAACACAGTTAGCACGAATGTTATCTTTGGCCCATTCACATGCTAAGCTTCTTGTAAGCTGATCCATCGCTCCTGATAAGTAAGATTAACATCAATTAAGTTTTGTATCAGCAAAAGATCCAGTAAACGATCTATAGTTGAGAAGAAACAAAGTAGTTTTCATCAGAACTTGTATATATCGTGTACCTTTGCTCACACCATACAGTGTCAAGTTTGGTAATGCTATCCTGCCGCCAATAGAAGAAATAAAAACAATGCTACCAGCTTTCGATTCTTTGAGAAGCGGATATGCCAGCTGACATATGTTATAACCGGATTCCAAGTTCAGCGTCATCAGTTTCGAGTATTCTTCAGCAGTAACATCGATGGTTCTGTTCGCTATGGCCGTGCCAGCATTATTAACCTAAGCATGTTATTAGATTGATCAGCAAGTAGCAGTAGTTAATTAGCTTACAAAGATTAATAAATGAGTTGTAGGCTAAACTCACAAGAATATTGAGCTTTCCACTGAATATGGTAGAAACTTCTGCCATCATATTCTCACGTTGAGCTCTAGATGTAACATCACAAATAGATCCAGTGACCGGGTAGTTTAAGCTCTTCCATCTCTGCATACATTTTTCAAGCTGAGCAGGATTTTCTGTGCAAGTGTGAACAGTTGCGCCAAATGACACCAGCTCTTCTACTATAGCAAATCTGAACATTCAAGTACAGTAAAAATCTAATCAAACTACTTGTTATATATATACATACTTCATCTGGTAAAGTGGTAAGCAATTGGATCCAGACATCAGTACTTTAGTTATTTTTCAACCTAATATTGGTGAACTCGTATGAATGTAGATAGGATGTACTTGTTTGATTATAAAACATACCCAATACCACTTGTGCCTCCAGTGACAAGAGCTGTGGCTCCAGCCAGTGACCATCTCTTTCCTGTGCTTGGATTTCCCATGATTTGCTCAATGAGTTTATGAACTGTCTTCTTGATCAACTAACCAATGTTGTGTGAAGATGAAATCCGACCATATGCTCTATTTATAATGCCTACGACTCTGTTTCAATACAGCAACTCCAGCTGGAGGTTTAGGCGAGAGGACATTTCACTACTGACGATTGGCAGTTATTTTAAATCTGAAAACGATGTAAAAAGTTTATTGTGATATAGTATTAGTGAATGGTAGTATGTCATATCAGAGCATCATTATTTTAATTTATCACTTTGGCGCATGAATCATGATATGCACTAAATAATGACACGCTCAAAGTAGCAGCCAAAACTCGTAAATAGCTGTTTACCCATGTTTGCCGAGAATGCATGTGATTTTTATGTTTTTTAGTGGATCTGTTCTTCTGATTTTCGATCTCTATCTCATATAATATATTGATATACATTTCGTCTGATCAATGTACCATGTGTGAGTCACGTTTAATCTCAATATTCACACTTCTGATCATTTGTCACATGATAATACATTTGTCTCCTTTTAATGTACATATACACGATTTATTGAATCTGAAAACAAATGGCTTGGCCCGAAGCCAAGACATGTATTCTACAGATGTACTGAAGTTGTGAAGTAGCCCAATAAATATGTTTTATAGTATAAAAAGCATACACCACTTAGGAAGAAAAAAAGAACGTATTTTAACCTCCTTAATTTTTAGATGAGAAAATAAATTACTATGACTCTTCTAAATTAAAAATGGGCAGTTCTGACCGTAAATTAGTAGAATATTAATTTGATATTTTGATCGGAATCTTTTATTGAAGGTAAAGGTGTTTCTGTATTTTCGAGAATATTCCTAATAATTTTCAAATAATATTGCGAGTTAACTGATACATCAAAAATTAATTTTAATTAACAAATTAATTAGGAAAAATGGATAAATAGGGCATAACTGAAGGACTAAATCATATTTTGTTTTAGAATTTTCTATACTTCAATCTAGAATTGTAAAATAGACAAATATGGGATAAGCCCAAAATGATTTACTCTCCTTAGCCGAAAATAAACTACATTATTAAGTAAAATACCGGTATTTTATTTATTTAACTAGTTACAGACTTGTCAGTTTTACACATGTGATAACCTTAGGTTTATACATGTAGTAACGCTTAATTTATACTCGCAACAACACAAAAACTTATGCATGCGATATCCTCAGAATATGGACTAGGCATAACATTGAAGCTATACTGATGATAACCGTTATGATACAAGTGATATATCAATGTATTCGATATAATTATATAAGTCGATGTGCATGCACCATATGTGAAGCATACTTGCCTAATGTGATCGTATAATGGTGTTAGGATTTACACCACAACAGATATAATTATATGTGAAGTACGGTTTAAAACTATGTCATAGGGTGTTCAATTCTCTATATATATGTAACAACCCTGGTTGGGATTAACTTAAATTAGATCTCTAAAGTATGGTTTAAAATTATTTAAATTAATTTTAAGAATAAACCGAGGGATTTTTTTTTTGATTTGGACCAATTTTCAGAACTTATAACAAAAATAGACTACTTGGAAAACTAACTAGTGTGTAACCCGTGCGTTGCACACGATAATATTATTAAATATATTATTAAATATTTTAATGTTAAAATAACAACTTTTTAATGCAATATATGATACATATTGGTGTGAAATACAAAAATTATTAATTATTATTATTGTTGATGTATAATTTATGTTCTGTAGCTTATAAAAACAATACGTATGTGTGTGTATTTGAGAATTTTTATTAAGTTTTTTTTGTTTATATAGATATACATGTTGAAACTGATATGTATGTTATTAATTTATTCGATGAATTAAAAAATATTGTTTAATAGAATTTGTTTAAATAAGTTAAAATGTATAGCATAACAGGAAGAATTGAAAAGAAATTTGTAAGAAAAAAAAGATTTGTTGTGGAGCCATTGATATTTAAATTTTTTTAGTGATATAATATATGGCAAATTCTTGATATAAATGAATCAAAACTAATTTATAAATTAATCTTGTCATTATTTTTGATATACGTAATTCATGTTATCTAATTTATAGTTGCATGAAAAACTACATTTTTTTAATATAAATATACATAGTAAAATTAAGTATATTTTTTAGGGCTATTTGTGGAATAGACTAATACTCTCTAAGATTATTTAAATGATTATAAACTATTATTTCATGAGTAGTTTAAACATATAGATTGGAATATAAATATTCATGAAAAAATTGAAAAGGTTCAACAAATAATTGTAGAAATATCAAAATGCAGGCACTTAAAGCGTATTTTCCTTTAATTCGTATTGAGATAAGTATATAATATATTAAATTTTTTATTATTGTTTTACATATATTATTTAAACTGTGTAATTTATTTAACTTTATATCGGAAAGAACGACTGATTTTGGCATTTTTGTTGATATGAACATGGTGTACATTTTAAAACATCACGCTTAACATTAATTAAATGAATTAACAATAATTTATTGATCAAATTCGTTTGTTAAATTCAAAATCATATAATTAATTTAAACATATTGACTTAAATATATAATGTTAAGCGATATTGTGCAGTGTTTTGTAAATGATTAAATAAATTTTAAAATGTAGACATTTGACACTAATATTACAATACAATACATGGTAAATATATTAACATAAATGAGTTCAACTTTGAACTCGTGATAGTTGTTATGTTTATAATTTATGTTATGTGTTTGACGTATTTATATATTTGATTTCTTTTCATTTTTGTTAATATAAATATGGTTAATCCTGATGTGATTTATTAGGCAAATCAATGAAAAATAGTTTGCTAAGTTATTTAAATAGTTTCAATATTATGTAATTAATTGTAAAATATGGTACTAAACGTAATACGTTAGAAATAAATTAAGAGAGACTTAAATGGTTGTAGAAATTTTGAATTTTAGGTATTTGGAGCCAAAAAACATAATTTTGTCATTTTTAGTATTTAAAAGAAATATTACTTAATTAGATTTATTTAAATTACTTAAATTTTGGGTTTTGGAATTAATTAAATATGTGAACGTATATATAAAATGTTAGCAACTAATTGTTAATAAATAATTGTGTAAACTTTGAAATGTTATATCAAAATGTAAAATAACAAAAGAAGTAAAATAATGTAAGAGAATTAGTAAGTGTAAAGTGATAGGCTAATTTAAAAATAAAATATCCAGATAGAATTAAGGGGAAAAGAGAAACTGTAGAAATTTTATTGAAGTTATTTGAAGATAAAACATAATTTTATTGAGGTTATTTGAAGATAAAACGTAATTTTTTTTTTTAAAATGTAACATATGATGTATTCTCTAGATAAATGAATTATGGTTTATTTTCAAATTTGCTTCGTCGATATGTACATTATTAATGTTATGAAACATATATATGTTTATATGTTCATATATATATATATATAATATATATATATATAAATAATATATATATATAACTTTAGTTGAATGAACAATAAATTTATTGTTTTAGTTAATATAAAGATATTTGTGCATATATGTATGTCAACATGTAAAAATTTGCACATATACTTAGGATTTATCAAAAGAATACGATAGCCTAAATTTGGTATTCCATAAGTAATATAAATATATGAGTTGAAATGTGAAATATTCTGAAAGAATTTAGGGGTTTTGTTAATAATAGTACAAAATGCCAAAAACAAAATTTAGCAATGTAGCATTTGATAGTTTATTTAGATAAATAAACAATAAGCTAAAAATATTAATATTTTATATGTATATGATTTACAAACCTTTATATTTAGATAACAAATTTTTTTACCGTTTATGTTGGTATGGATATGTTATACATATTGAAATCGTCATGTTTAATGAGTTAGTATATGAATAAACAAATATTTGTTAATTATAAAATTGTTTGAATGGTTTCAAATCATGAATTGCATAATCGACTAAAATATATTAATTTAGATGTACAATATTTGGTAATGTTAATGACAGCCTTTCAAATAAATGAAATTTTGAAATGTAGGCACATGATGTTAAAAAAAAAATTACAATGCAATGTATGATTAATATATTGATATGAAATAAATTATTAATTACAATTGGTATATGTTTTATGTATCTGATTTATGTCGTGGGGATTAATGTATTTATATATCGAAATGACTTAATACCATAATATAAATGTGTTTAATATTAAAAGATTTATTTTTTATAATTTATAAGACGGATCATTTATTGGATTAATTCATATAGCTTTAAGCATATGTAATTCATCATAGTATATGGACTTTATCGTAAAGAATATAGGAAGCCAAAGGCGGCATACATAGTTATAGGAATTTTAAATGTAAGTACTTAAAGAAAAAGAAAAAACAATTTTATAATGGACTATGTGATGGAACTGTTAAGAAAATTACTTTACTTTCGATATTATGAGTTATGTTATGTTTATGATTCTTATTACATTTATAGTACATTTTTATATTTGATCGAAAATCTTATTTTATCATTTTGGTTAATATTAGAGTAGTATGCAAATTGAAATTGTTGTGTTTGAAATTATTTGATGAATAAATTAATATTAGTCAGCTTAGTTAATTTGAATACATTAACTTTTATGATTCATAGTTAATTTATATATATGTATTTAATTGTCAAAAAAATAAAGTGAATCTAGGTGAACTTTATATCCAAGGATATGGGATTCAGAGATGGGTTTCCGTCAAAAGAAAAGAAATTCTGTTGGCGTTAACTTTTTATTTTATAACATTTTATTTTATAAAAGTATATTACGATACACATTTTAAATTTGTATGTTGCTGATTTTATACAAATGATTTGCTTTAGCCTTTTAATTTTGTGAAAAAATCATCATTATCATTAGTTTTAATCTTATTTCTTATAAAGAAAAAGACTATTTATAAACATCAGTATGTTTGGCACATCCGTTGGACGTGTGCGAAAAAACCAAAAGCAATGGTATGTATTTGTAAAAAATGAACGTATGCAAATTTTACTTGACATGTATAAGTACATATCATGTTTTTATAAAATAGTACGGTAGGCGTATTATTTGGATAAGTAAAGAAAACTAAAAGAAAATCAATGAATAATTATTGTATTGCATGCTTTCAATAAAGGTAAAAGGTTTGGATGTTGATGCACTTCACGTGTAACACATTCGAGTAAATCAAGCTAGAAGGCATGAATCTAACACTCTTTCTCCTCATTTTTGAAAATGGCAGTCATAAAGTACAGAAGCCTAGTTGTTTTCATTGATATGCCTAACCTCAAGCATTTATGCATAGAAAAACTAATCTGTCATGACAGCACAGACAATAAAAAATAATGCAAAGGAATCACACTTGAGTTTTAATTTTTCATTCAAGTAAACTGTAAACTTGAATGTAAGCAACATAAAGGTTGAATATAAGCAAATATAATTTATTTATATTTCCATGATTGTTACAGTTTTTGACAATATAGTAAGCAAAACCAATTATACATCATGTCTTCTTACATTGCAGCAAAGCACATAATAGGCAAAAGCAAAATGTAAAGGACATTGTTTTCCTGCAAAAACATGTGTGAAAGCAACATTCAAAGTCATTGCTACAGCCTCCACATAGAACAGTCTGAGCTTCCCTACATCCGTTTTCCTAAACCAATAACCAGCAATAGGTCCCGTTAAAGATTCATGGCAATCACTTCCTAAATTTTAAGAGATTAGTTCCAAATTCCTATAAATTTGCACTCATTTTGGTAAATTCATGGTTTGGAAAGGAATTAAATAACAAATATTAAAGTGTGTTTGCTGCTTTGTAGAAGCAATTAGCACATTGAACAAATAGTATTATAGAGAATCAAACCCTGAATTATGTACTATCATCCTTTCATATATTAGGCAATACAATAAGGTAAGGAGATTACAGAAAGATGGGTAGTGGTTGCAAGAACTCTTCTGGGATTCCGCATGAAACGTAATTCAAGCAGGACATTCTCAACAATTATGTACTTTGGATACCTGGTGATGAGAAATAACTGAACATGATATTATAAGCTGAGCATTAAATAATGAGCATTAATTAAAAGTAGCTTTAGTTGCACCGGAAAAATTAATTATGGTGAAAGGTAAAAGCAAATATTGGTAATAAGTTATATGAATTGAAAACGTTTATGTTTTAGTTTTTGTCAGTTTAAGGTAATATTCATTGCATATGAAAAAAAACAAATATAAGTGATTAATGAACATTTATTTCCATGAATAAATATGCTTGTGTAACTACTGGCCTAGAATTCCTGTGGTCGTGTCCCGAAAAAGTATGCAATAATAGCCATATAACATTGTTTATGCTTCATTAATTAATCAATACCGTTGGAAGATCTGAAAAGATAAAGGGAGTAAACTGTAGTAACCAAAGTAAACTGCAGTGGTTGCTTAACAGAAACAACAAATAGTAATAAAATAGAATTAAAATCTAGAGTTATGCATTATCGTCCTCTTATAGAGTAGGCATTATAATGATGTAAAGAGATTGATATGTGTAACAACCTCAATTTTAGAGTATTTTAATTATTGATTTAATTTAAAATTTTGATTTATTTATTTTATTGTTTGAATTTTATGGAAATAAATTTTATTTTAATTATTTAAAACTAAATTTGTTTGTTTTTGATATGAATGTAACTTAATAATTCAAATCAATACTTGCTATGTTAGAACCTTATTTATGGTAAAATTTAATTAGGTTCTTAATTTGATTTTGAATCCATTCTTGGATTTTATTTGATATTTAAATCTCGTATAATTATACAATCCATTTCAATATTAATGGAATTATATATATATATATATTTATCGTATTAATTATTATTGATGCAATACGTCTAAATTAAATTGTCAGATTCTTTTTTTCCTTTGATATCGTCAATTATTGATTGCAAAATTGTTGTAATTTTATATTGTCTAAAATGTTTTCTTTGAATTAAAAAATTTATATTGTTTCCTTTTATTTATAAACAATGTTTACATCTTTAAAATTCAATGTTCATTTATTACTATTATTCCTTTCCTTGCACCTTTGTTGATTCCAAAGTTAATCCGTTTGTTCCGTTTGAAATGAAAACAAAACTTCCAGTTAAATTTCATATTTCCATTTGTTTTTTTTATGACCATTAATTATGCTTTGCATTGACAGTGCTTTGCAATTTTAAATTTAATTTGTTTCCATCCATTCAAACTTTGTAAACCATTCATGCTGTTTCAATTATGATCCGGAATTAATGCCTACTTTTTAGGAGTCATTTAATCCCTCAACGCACTACCATGTTTCTATCCCATCATCTTGCCACGTTTATATACCAATCTTTCCTCTCAAAAAGAAAACTGCTTCTATCCTCTCTTTTTATACTGATCTGCCATTTCTTCTTTATCCCCACCGCCTTTCTCTTCTACATAAATGAAATGACCTTTCTAAAACTCGCGCTAGCTTCACACCTCACTAGACCACCGCGCCTCCCTCCGGTAGCCGCCTCTGACAGATCTCCGTCCACTACAATTGACCGTAACCCTTCCTTTAAGCCTCCCCTTTAGATCCCAAGCCCAGCGCCTCTGACCTTGCCTCCGCCTTCTCCTAGACCGGAGTGCCACCACCCGACCAATATAAACCCATGCCCAATACGTCAGTTGCACAGCCTCCTGCCACCCCTATGCTACAGCTCCTAGCCCAAAAGGCCAAAGTTCACAAAGTACTCCTCTCTGCCTGAACCAGACCAACCGATGCTGACTCCTCCGCCCTCCCTGAAGCCCATCGAACCCAAGACTTCCCCCTTATCTTTTATTAAATGTATATAAATACTTATTTATTTTGGTTGTTTTGTTAGACTTTAAAGTTACCTATTTCCTTTGGTTTTGTCATGCGGATGTGTGTGGTGTGTGCTTGCGTGCGTTGGTTTATTGTTTATGTGTTGTTTTGTGTATTAGGCGTGAGTTCATGTTTTTAAATATTTTGGGTATGTATTAATTTTTGGGTATGATATTTTGTTTTGGAGTGATTGACTATGTGTGTTAAGTGTGTGTTTTATAATATGTATTTATACATGTAATTGTGTTTGTGTATGCTGTGTGTGTAATGCCAGTTCCATTCGTGTGTATATATTGGTTTTGTGGTGTCTTGGGTGATGTTTGTATGTGTATTTTAAATTTTATAATATATATAATAATTTTGTGTGTGTTGATTTATGTATATATTGGATTTTGAAACAGTAGTGTGTGTGTGTTGCTTTTTAAATAAATAAATAAATATTTTTTTAGTGGGTGTGTGTATATATATATGAATATATATTTTTGTTTGAATTTTTATTTTATTATTAATATGTATGTATATATATTTTAAAAGATTGTCTATATATATAATATATAGTTTGCGAAGGTATATATATTTAATTGATTTTGTGTATTATTTTGTGTGTACGGCGTAGTGTATTGTGTATGTGCATTCCTGTTTGTGTGCATGTGTGGGTTCTGTGTAGTATTTTTTTTCTAGTGTGTGGTGCGTGATTCATACCGTATGCGTATAGTTATTGTAGTGAGTGTGTATTTTATAATACTGTGTGTAACTGCATTGTATTTGTGTGTATGTAATAAAATTTATATTTTATAATAATAAATGTACTGTTTTGAATCTGTTTGTTTTGAAGGAAAATTTATATGTATGTATATATGTTATATATAATCTATAATATACAAGCTTGTTTTCTTGCGTGTGAAATGGTGTGGGTACAACATTGTGTGCGTATATTTGTGTTGAGTTTGTTATGAAAATTTATTTGAAAAAAAAATGTGTATATATATATATTTCTTTCAATGTTTATATATGCGTACAATGGTTTTTATGTATCGTGTGAGTTTGCATTGTATATTTATTATATATATATAGTTTTTGGTGTGTTACATAATATATAAATTTATAAAATATTTTGGTGTGTGTTGAACTTGAATTATATATATATGTTATGATTTTACCATTCGTATATATATATATATAAATATATATAATGTTTTGTAAAAGTAAATGTTGTGTCTATATTTTAAGTCGGTTTGGTGTTGAGTTTAAAGATCGTTCTGAAACCCAGTAGCCTTACCGATCCTTTGAGACATTCCCTAGCCTCCTCTTATGAAAATAAAAAAATAGTGAGCGGTCATCGAGCTGAAATCATTCTGAATCGTGCATGGAAGTCATCGTTTCAATTCTGCATAAATTCATCTATTGTCTTTAATCTGCGCCACGAAAGGTGAGTTTATCTCACACCTAACTCACATTACTTCATAGATGTTAGATCAACTAAATGAACTGTTATGAAATGTATAGGATTGTCAGTAGAAATTGTTTGTTTAAATATACACTTTTATATGTGACACGATATTCATATGACATGTATGTACACTGAATATATATGACTATGATGTGATTGACTATATGTGATGGTTTGTTATGTTGTATATACCCCTACTTTAGGAAAATCACTAAGGGTTGAAATGATATATACCCGAACAGACATTAGATTACGGAAAATCGTTATGGGTTGAAATGATAGACCTGAACGATTTTTACTGAATTTGGGATTGCGGGTTGAAATGATAAACCCGTAGAAATTTTATAAATTGCGGGTTGAAATGATAAATACCCGTGTCACTTGACCATAGGGTAGAAAACTATATACGGACACCGTTGGTCATGTTTTTGAATTAAAATGATTTGGAAAGTTTGATTGTAATAATATTAATTTAAGATCTTATATTTTATATATATATTTTAGAGGTTTATACTTAAATTTTGTAAATTCTAAATTATATGTTTTGAAATGATTTTATGAGTAAAAATGTATTTAAATGCTTATTTAAGATTTTACTTATAATTTATTTATTTTAAACCATATAATTTAATCATATATGTACTTTTAACTTTAAATTAATATATTATAATAAATTATTCTTTCTAAACCTATTTCTGAATTAATTTAAACCTATATATGTTTATAAAGTTATTTTCTATATAAATTTATAACTTATAAACAATATTTTCAATGCTTATTTTATATATATTTTATAAACTTTAATAATAAACTCAAAAGGTGGATAAGTTTTGATTTTGTGATTTAAATACGAGGTTTAAAGAATTAAATTTATATAACAATACTTGATTCAATGAATTTGATTTTTAATCAACTAAATGCGAATTTTGAATTGACTTAAATACCGAACTGTATAGGAAATGAACGTGAACTACGTAGTTAATTGGAATTTGAATTTATAATTGATATGAGTATATAATTTCGATTATAACTTGACTGAATATGAATTGAAATAACTTTATATATGGAATTGATTCATAAACTGTTTGGTTTGAATTAAAGAAATTTCTTAAATCAATTTATTTCAAGATATGATTTTATTAAAATGGCCACGGTGTGAAAAATGTAAACGTTTGGTTGTTAAAGAGACCGGGATCGGATATTGTCATACCCTCTGCCAATACCGAAAACCACTTTAACAACTGTGTACGCGGTGGAGTTCCAGAATGAAGTAGGATGGTTTGGTGGCGATTACTGGATTGAAGAAAGAGAACTTTGATGGATAGCCTTGACCTTCGGGTCATAATTAAAATGACTAAAACAGGTGCTATACCGTGATTAAGTGAGGTCGCACCTCCATCGGACACACTTCTTCGAACTATATCTATTACTTTGTGTTTTGATTGGTGGCCACCCTTGATTATGGGAGTGTTGTTCGAGGTGGGCGGTAGTTGCGGCTATGCGTTACCACCGGTCCGGGCGTGCATCGGTAGAATCCTACCGTGGGTATTCCTCGTGTGCCTTGTCATATTATCCTGATCGAGCCCCCTACGATTTTGATTTAGCGTTGTCGTATCACGGCGCATCCCTATCCGCTGACGTACTGGTGTGTTATATGCAAACTGTACGATAACGATATAAACGGTGTAAGGGTAATAATGGTAATCCCGCTTACACTATTTTCAATAGTATATTTAAACATAGACACTATTATAATAGCGTATTATATTATATGATATTAGTTTAACGGATCCTTAGAGGATGGTGATCCCAAACATCCTTTAAGTTACTGATGCATTTCATTGAATATTTCATTTAAGTTGATTTACTTCCATGAGAATGTTAGTCCTGATCCGAGTTGTTTTATTTTGCATTATTGCTCGGGTCAGATCGAGTATTGCAGTGTCGATATTTCACCTCTTGAAGCTGGAGACTATTGAAGATATCACTCTACCTGTTGATTCTGGCTATTTCTCCTTTGTATTAGAAATTCTTGTATTTAGACTTCCGCTGTATAAAATTATGTAACTCTGATATTATGTATAAGTTTTGAAATTTTTTAGTAGCTTCATGAACTACTATTGTATAATTTATTTATTCCGCTGCGAGATATTCTGGTTTTCTGTGTCTGTGATTCTGTGATTTATTCTATTTACCTCAGAAGCTAATAACATTCTGTCATTTCGAACAGTTTGAGTTGGTTTAGTTACCAACTTGAAGTGGACGAAAGACGGTATGTTACATTTGGTATCATAGTTTTGGTTTATCAAAGCTTTAGTCTATGAGGTAAAAGCTCATTAGAGATAGGGTAGTGATACCCTAGAATGAGTGGAATCAGTCGTTGAATCCTTCTTGCGAGAGATCATATTTTTAAAGTATAAATGGTTTTTAAAATAGTTTTAAACAAATATTTTCGGATATAAATTATATATATATATATATTTAAATTCTTTTCTGAAATTTCCTTTCCATTGAATCCATCTTCCTTCATAGATCCTCTTTGATTAGGTTCTTTCGTCCGTTCAGCTTTTAACTCGAATTCTATTGCTTATACTTGTCCATTCCAAGGTAAGAAGAAGAATGAGAGTATGAGTCTTCCAGTGAGTTCAATCTTATTAAATGGTTGTTTGAAATTGGTATTTTGAATGATATTATAATATAAGTTTTATTGAGGCAATTTGTTATATATATTTTGTAAATAACATTTTGTTTTGGTAATACCAATATTTTGGAAATAATTTATGCTTATACTTTAAGATTTCATAAACTATAATAAGATTTAAAGATGTAGATTTTGTAAGAAATTGATTTTTTTTTCTTTATGGAATAATATTATCTTTATTTGATTTAATAATAATATTGTTTGTATACTTATCAAGGATTGAGGTTGAGTTTTTAATAAATAAATGAGTGGGAAGAGATATAAATTTTCCTTACTTAAATATTTTTATTTATGACCTAAAATATATTATTTGTAATATATGATTGAAGATTTGGTATATATTATGTTTAAATATAGAAAGATGTTTGGAGTATTTATTTGACGTTAAAAATTGGCCTATCGAGTGCTTAGTAATTTGGGTATACGTCTGATCAACGTATATGTTAAATCATATATGTACTAGATTGGTATACTGTCACACTCTAGTCGCTTGAAAATGATTCTGGTGAAGACCGCGGCATCATCAATATCTATTTTCAGGTTTCGAAAGTGGGATAGATATATATTGCAAATCCAAACGTCGAGTGAATACTTAAAACTATTTTTAAATATGTTTGAAAATATTTTAACTTTTTGATTATATATATATGATATATATACGTATGAATATGCATATGAACCTTTGGTTCAAAAATATTAATTATTTAGTTACTATTTCTCTACCTCGTTCCTTTTAGGGGACGAAAAGGTTTAAGTAGGGGAGATTGTAACAACCTCAATTTTAGAGTATTTTAATTATTGATTTAATTTAAAATTTTGATTTATTTATTTTATTGTTTGAATTTTATGGAAATAAATTTTATTTTAATTATTTAAAACTAAATTTGTTTGTTTTTGATATGAATGTAACTTAATAATTCAAATCAATACTTGCTATGTTAGAACCTTATTTATGGTAAAATTTAATTAGGTTCTTAATTTGATTTTGAATCCATTCTTGGATTTTAGTTGATATTTAAATCTCGTATAATTATACAATCCATTTCAATATTAATGGAATTATATTGTAACGACCCGTATTCTACGCATCATAGGATCGTAGAATATTTATTTCTTTCACATACAAAGTCGTATGGTCATGTAACTTTGGGGGACGACTATTGGGGTCATTTCCCATGTTCATGATTTTTCCCGATTTTTAAATGACCATTTTACCCCTAGTTATCACTGTTTTGGCCATAACTTTTGACTGGAAAGGAATTTTGACCTGAAACCACTTCCATTGGCTCCGGATGATGGTTTCTCTTTCCGTAGAGTGGTCACATTAGTCAAACGGACTCACCGTTTGGGAGATATCGCTGAAACAAGTTTCAGATGGTGAAAAACAGCCTAATTGGGGTTAAATGGGTGATTAGCAGCTAGGCCCAAAGGGAATTTCGGGTTTAGGGGTATATAGGTGCTGATTAGGGTTAGAAAACATTTCTTTAGACATTTTCCAGCCGCCACTTTCATTTCCCTTAAGCTAGCCATGGCCTTCACTCTCTAAATCTCTCTAAAACACCTAAAATCACTTCCTAATCAAGGATTAAGGCTAAGAGGCATCAAATCAAGGACTGAGGTAGGGCTGCTGTTATATATTGGAATTCGTGCAAATCAGAAGTTCACTTCAGATTTGGAAGTTTTATTGTGGCAAAGGTGAGTGATTTGCATAGTTTTTGCACTAATTACGGTAATTAAGGGTAATTAGTGAAGATTAGCGAATTTATACACTAATAAATTCTGGAAAAATGTTTAGAAATTCGAAAATAATATTTTATGCCTCTGTTAGAAATTTGGTTCGATTTGATTAAGTTTTGTTAACCCTATGATCAGTTTACTTAAAAATGTTTAAGGGAAAATAAGGAGTTTTGGCCACTTTTGATCCATTTTGATCCATTTGAGTGATTATTTGCTGTTGTGGTTGCTGTTACATGTTGCTATGACTCTATGGTGTGTTTTGTGATTGCTTAGAAGTGTTAGTTTGGTCAAAAACGCCGTCGAATGGCGAGAAACTGTCGCTGGAACGAAGTGCAGGAATTTATCCGGATCGGATCGCCCCCATGCCCACGAACCGACCCGCCTGCTTGAACCGCGCCACGTGCCAGAGCTCGGAGCCACGAAGGGAAGACCACGATCCAACTTGGAGAGGAAGTGCCACGAGCTGATGAGGCGCCACGATCCAGATGGGTAGCTCGACCCGAACCAGTGGATTGCCACGAACTGATGAGCCCGAACCGACCCGACAAGGCGTCACGAGCTGACGAGGTGCGATCCATAGGGTGCGACACGATCCGACGCTGGCGAACCGAACCAGGAAGGCTTCCACGATCCGACCCGAGCGTGAAGGATGATCCGAACCGATCCGAGGTTGATGGCTATGAGCTGGTGACTGCGAACCGAACCAGGAAGTTACGAACAGAATGAAGACCGATCCGGAGGGTGATGACAGAAACCCGAGATGCAAAGGAAGCCCAAATGAGAAGTTAGAGCTCAAGATTCAGATGGGAATCAACGAGTTCGCTTCATGGTTGGGTTTTGCTGCGGGACGCGTGCCAAGGGGTTATCGACGTCTGTAGCTTTGGACCACTATGGTAGGAGGTACGAAGGCGGATTCAGGGCCATTATGGCATCGGTAGAACCAAGGGCTACGACCAATGAAGTGAGTCATTGAAATGTTTGGTCATGACTCCAAGTGTTTGGCTTGGTCACAGCAGGGTTTCTACAAGTCGGGATTCGTCGTTACCTCAGTTTGTCTAGTGTTCCAAAGTGGTAGATATCGTATACTTTACGCACTGAGTGAGAGACGTGAGGATGGTTGCTATGCTTGATTGTTTGACATGCACACCCTAACCCCGTATTCTTACACTATTTATTATGGCACCTTAGAGCATTGTACGGTATGTGGTACTAACTCTTTGGTTGCAGGTCCAGGTTCAGGTATGGTTTAGTATACCTGTTATTATTCTGTTTAGATGCTTATCGCTCATACCAGGCTTTATGTCTGACCCAGAGTTTTATGTCTCCTCTTATTACTCTGGGTGCTCACACGAGCAGACTAGAGACAAGTTAGCTAGTGATGCACGGGTAGATGATCCGGAGACGAGCAGGAGGCTTTCACGTAATACATATACATAATATTCTCCCTGTATTGTTGAAGATCACTGCTTGGGCATTGGTGGTGTATCTTCTACTTTAGCTTTCTTTTGTTTGGAGACAGTAAATTTGGAAAGTTGTAGTAAGCTGTATTTGAATTTCCGCTGCTCTGATGTTGATGTTGATTTTAGTTATCAGCTTATGCACTGTCTCACCTGTCTTATGTCAAGTATGTTATTATTATATTTTATTCCATGCGCTGTGTGACATTCTACAGGTCCCTTGATTAGTTCATCCTCTTCTTTTCTTTCTTCTGGCGACCGTCCCGTGCTAGTCGGGCATGTGTACAGCGCACTTTCGGAGGAAATGCAGGCTGGTGCGGGGCGGGCCGTCACATTTGGTATCAGAGCCAGGTTGCGTAGTTAACCTAGGGAAGTTATCAGGGAGAGACAATATATGTATACGAGAGAGCGTATTTGTGATTATTTTGGTTTTCAAAAGCTATATATATACTATTAGTAGTATAAGGATGAAGTCGTACTGCACTAGCACCATTATGGAGTCGTTAATCGTTTCCTTTTTCAGATTGACGATGAGCCGATATACTAGAGGTGCTGGTAGGGGAGCCAATAATGGGAATGCTGCTGACATGAGGACGATGTTTACTGACCTCATGAGAGAGATGCTTAGAGATGTACAGAGGGCAGCTCCCAATGGTGGAAATGGTGGTGGTCCAATAGTGCAGGCGCCAAGAGTCGACTTCGCCAAGCTGAATAAGGATTATACTAGTCTTGGTGGGAAGCCGTTTCACGGAACGGAGTCGGCCACGGACATTCAAGATTGGTTGGATAGTTGCGAACGTATCTTCGAGGATTTGGGTATCGAGGATGCGATGAAAAGAAAGCTAGCGTCCCGTCAGCTGCAAGGGCGGGCAATGAATTGGTGGAATGCTATAAAGGCAGCTACTCCCGAAGATCAGATTACTTGGGAGCAGTTTAAGGCTCGCTTTAGCGAGAAGTTCATTCCAGCTGCCCAGAAGTCAGTGTTGTTCAAGAGGTTCTTGGAACTCAAGCAGAATGGAAGGGCAGTTTCTGATTATATTGCTGAGTTCGACACTTTGTCGAAGTATGGACTGTCTCTCATTGATACTGCCGAGAAAAAGAATGAGAAATTCATAACTGGTTTGGATCAGTACTTGGGGGAAAAACTTATTAACCACATCGATGAGACGTTTGAATCGATTGTGGGAAAAGCGTTAAGGTCAGAAAGTCTCTACCCTAAGCCGAAGACTGAGGTTGCATCCGTAGATGAGCCAAAGCCACAAGCTAGTGGTGGAGGCAAAGGTGGTTCCCAGAATAAGAGAAGGCAGAATCAGGCTAGAGATGGCCAGAAGAAAAAGAATAAGCAAGATGTGGAGTGCTTCAGCTGTGGTAAGAAGGGCCATTATGCTAGTAATTGTCGGGCCAAGCCAGCGGATAGGAAGTGCTTCAACTGTGGCCAAATGGGACATCACAAGGACAAGTGTCCACAGCCCCCTAAGGAAAAGCAAATGGTGAAAGCATATGCTCTTAATGCTATTCCTTCTTCGTCGAATGCCCCAACAGCGGCGGAGAAGGGAAAGAATGTCGTCATTAAAGGTATGCTTTCTGTTTATGATGTTCCTGTTAGAGTTTTGTTTGATACCGGAGCTTCCAGTTCTTTCATATCTAGTGACCTGGTAGATAGGTTGGGATTGGAGCCCGAGATTGTCGATAGACCTTTAGTAGTGACGAACCCGATTGGTGGTTCGACTAGCCTTAGCATGATTTGTCGTAATGTGGTCTTATCGAGTCATGGATGCATGTTTGTTTGTGATTGCTTTGTTTTGGGCTTTACTGGGTTTGGCATTATTTTGGGAGTAGATTGGCTCCAAAGATATGGGGTGGTGGTAGACTGTGAGGGCTTGTTGGTGACAGCTAGAGCGGATGATGGGCGGAGGATAGTGTTTGGTGGTCTACCCAGTAAGGGGGTATTGGCTAGTTTTCTAAACTCCCTCGACATTCCGCAGAGTGAGTTGTCAGGTTTGCCCGTGGTTGGCCAGTATCCGGATGTTTTCGAAGAAGTGACCGGACTTCCACCACACCGAGAGATTGAGTTCCGTATTGATTTAGTAAAAGATGCCAGGCCTATAGTGATGCCACTTCGTCGTATGGCACCGAGGGAGCAGCAAGAGCTCGAGGTGCAAGTCAGCGATCTTTTGAAGAAGGGATTTATCAGAAGGAGTGTTTCTGAATGGGGAGCACCAGTTGTGTTTGCTACCAAGGCGGATGGTTCCCTTCGCTTGTGTGTAGACCACCGCGAGTTGAATAAAGTGACGAGGAAGAACAAGTATCCTCTACCGCGGATAGATGATTTGTTTGATCAGTTGAGTGGCGCGAGAGTATTTTCTCAGTTGGATCTCGCGACAGGTTTTCATCAGCTTAGAGTGGAAGCTGAGAGTATAGCTAAAACGGCATTTCGGACGCCGTCTGGGTTTTACGAGTGGTTGGTCATGCCATTCGGGCTGACCAATGCTCCAACATATTTTGTGGATCTTATAAATAGGGTATTCAGAGATCAATTGAATAAGTCTGTCCTTGTGTTCGTTGATGATATTTTGGTCTATTTGAGGACAGAGGAAGAACACAAGGAACATTTAAGAGTAGCGATGGAGGTGTTGAGAAAACACCAATTGAAAGCCAAGTCTTCTAAGTGTCACTTCTGGAAGAGGGAAGTGAGGTTCTTGGGCCATGTTGTATCAGAAAATGGGATTGCCGTGGACCCGGCGAAGGTGGCTATGGTACAGGATTGGCCTACGCCCAAGAATGCAACAGATGTAAGAAGTTTCTTGGGGTTAGCGGGATATTATCGTAAGTTTATCCAAAGTTTCTCCAAGATAGCAGCACCATTGACCCAGTTGACCAAGAAGAATCAAGCTTTTGTCTGGGATGAAAGGTGCGAGAATGCATTCAGAAGTCTAAAGGATAAGTTGACAAGCGCACCAGTGTTAGTCATTCCTAAGGGGGATGAAGAGATGACGGTATACACGGATGCCTGTGATACCGGACTGGGTGCTGTATTGATGCAAGGCGGTAGGGTTGTAGCTTACGCAAGTCGGCAATTGAAACCGCACGAGAGAAGATACCCTACCCATGATTTAGAATTGGCAGCAAT
Organism: Allium sativum; assembly: GCA_030737875.1. Lineage (NCBI taxonomy): Eukaryota > Viridiplantae > Streptophyta > Magnoliopsida > Asparagales > Amaryllidaceae > Allium > Allium sativum. The sequence goes on from CM060926.1 coordinate 353,414,096, forward strand.
CGTGTTCGCGTTAAAGATGTGGAGACACTATCTCTTGGGAGAAAGATTTGAGCTGTTTACAGATCATAAGTCGTTAAAGTATCTCTTCTCTCAGAAAGATCTGAATCTCCGTCAGCAGAGATGGTTAGAGTTCTTAGCTTCCTATGATTTTGACATCGCATACACACCAGGAAAAGGCAATGCGGTGGCTGATGCATTGAGTAGAAGACATGCCAGCTTAGGGGCTATGTTCCTTGAATGGAAGCAACTGGAGTTTATCGCGGGGTTTGATTTCAGACCAAAGTGCGAATTGGATCCAGAAATGTTAGCAAGTTTGACGATCAGACCCACTTTGATTGAGCGGATCGGCTCTAGTCAGAGGGACGATCCTAACCTATTGGAAATCATCTCCAAGTTAGAGATGGGTATCGATGAGGAGATGAACAAGTATGGGCTTGATCGAGATAGATGGCTTAGAAAGAATGGAAAGCTTGTTGTACCCAATGTCAATGGATTGAGGGATGAAGTGCTTAGAGAATGTCATCACTCAAAGCTGACTATACACCCCGGTGGTAATAAGATGTATAGAGACATGAAACAGACTTACTACTGGGAAGGAATGAAAAGAGACGTTGGGAAGTTTATATCCAAATGCATGAATTGCCAGCTAGTTAAAGCCGAGCAAAAGAAGCCTAGTGGATTGTTACAGCCATTGGAAATTCCCGAATGGAAATGGGAGCAAGTCTCGATGGATTTCATCGATGGTTTACCAAGGACTAGATCGGGACATGATAGCATTTGGGTGATTGTGGATCGATTGACTAAAAACGCAAGGTTTATACCAGTCAAATCGACCAGAACGGCAGCTAAGTTAGCAGAATTGTATATGAAGTGGGTAGTGAGATTTCATGGAGTACCCAAAAGCATTGTGAGTGACCGAGACCCATTGTTCACTAGTGGATTTTGGAAGAGCTTACAAGAGGCTCTAGGGTCAGAGTTACATCTCAGTACCGCATATCATCCTCAGACCGACGGTCAGACGGAGAGGGTGAACCGTATTTTGGAAGATCTCTTGAGAGCATGTATATTAGATTTTGGTGGATCATGGGATGACCATTTGCATCTAGTAGAGTTTGCATATAATAATAGCTACCAATCCAGTATCGGTATGGCTCCATATGAAGCTTTGTACGGAAGACCGTGCAACTCACCATCATGTTGGATAGAGACTGGCGAGAAGTTTATGCTTGGACCAGATGTGGTGAGGGAAACTTCAGATAAGATCAAGACCATTCAACAACGAATGAAGGCTGCCCAAGATAGGCAGAAGAGTTATGCCGATAAAAGGAGAAGAGACTTAAAATTCTCCGTTGGCGACTTGGTGTTTGTCAAGATTTCTCCGTTGAAGAGCGTAATACGATTTGGCAGGAGAGGCAAGTTGGCACCAAGATTTGTCGGCCCATTCCCTGTTCTTGAACTAGTCGGGAATTTGGCATATAGAATTGACTTACCGGAGAAGATGGCGGGAGTTCATAACGTATTTCATGTTTCCCAACTAAGGAAGTTCGTTCACGACTCAGATATGACTATTTCACCTGATCAGTTGGAGGACTTCGAAGTAGAACCCGAGGCGGTTGGGAACCGCAAGCCGGCCCGTATTGTCGAGTACGACATGAAGCAACTTCGAAGGAAGGCGGTGAGACTGGTCAAGGTTCAGTAGGGCGAGGACGAGAATGATTGTACTTGGGAGATAGAGGAGAACATTAGGAAGACACACCCAGAACTCTTTGCCTGGTAAGATTTTGACTTCGATTTAGCTTTCCGCATGCTAGGATAGGCTTGCTTGCTTGTTTTGCATGTTTGATTGTTGTATGTGGTTAGTAGGCATGCGGGATCCTTTGCATATTTTGGGTTAAGGAATTTCGGGGGCGAAATTTCTTAAGGGGGGGAGAGTGTAACGACCCGTATTCTACGCATCATAGGATCGTAGAATATTTATTTCTTTCACATACAAAGTCGTATGGTCATGTAACTTTGGGGGACGACTATTGGGGTCATTTCCCATGTTCATGATTTTTCCCGATTTTTAAATGACCATTTTACCCCTAGTTATCACTGTTTTGGCCATAACTTTTGACTGGAAAGGAATTTTGACCTCAAACCACTTCCATTGGCTCCGGATGATGGTTTCTCTTTCCGTAGAGTGGTCACATTAGTTAAACGGACTCACCGTTTGGGAGATATGGCTGAAACAAGTTTCAGATGGTGAAAAACAGCCTAACTGGGCTTAAACGGGTGATTAGCAGCTAGGCCCAAAGGGAATTCCGGGTTTAGGGGTATATAGGTGCTGATTAGGGTTAGAAAACATTTCTTTAGACATTTTCCAGCCGCCACTTTCATTTCCCTTAACCTAGCCATGGCCTTCACTCTCTAAATCTCTCTAAAACACCTAAAATCACTTCCTAATCAAGGATTAAGGCTAAGAGGCATCAAATCAAGGAGGATTAGCACAAGGACTGAGGTAGGGCTGCTGTTATATATTGGAATTCGTGCAAATCAGAGGTTCACTTCAGATTTGGAAGTTTTATTGTGGCAAAGGTGAGTGATTTGCATAGTTTTTGCACTAATTACGGTAATTAAGGGTAATTAGTGAAGATTAGCGAATTTATACACTAATAAATTCTGGAAAAATGTTTAGAAATTCGAAAATAATATTTTATGCCTCTGTTAGAAATTTGGTTCGATTTGATTAAGTTTTGTTAACCCTATGATCAGTTTACTTAAAAATGTTTAAGGGAAAATAAGGAGTTTTGGCCACTTTTGATCCATTTTGATCCATTTGAGTGATTGTTTGCTGTTGTGGTTGCTGTTACATGTTGCTATGACTCTATGGTGTGTTTTGTGATTGCTTAGATGTGTTAGTTTGGTCAAAAACGCCGTCGAATGGCGAGAAACTGTCGCTGGAACGAAGTGCAGGAATTTATCCGGATCGGATCGCCCCCATGCCCACGAACCGACCCGCCTGCTCGAACCGCGCCACGTGCCAGAGCTCGGAGCCACGAAGGGAAGACCACGATCCAACTTGGAGAGGAAGTGCCACGAGCTGATGAGGCGCCACGATCTAGATGGGTAGCTCGACCCGAATCAGTGGATTGCCACGAACTGATGAGCCCGAACCGACCCGACAAGGCGTCACGAGCTGACGAGGTGCGATCCATAGGGTGCGACACGATCCGACGCTGGCGAACCGAACCAGGAAGGCTTCCACGATCTGACCCGAGCGTGAAGGATGATCCGAACCGATCCGAGGTTGATGGCTATGAGCTGGTGACTGCGAACCGAACCAGGAAGTTACGAACAGAATGAAGACCGATCCGGAGGGTGATGACAGAAACCCGAGATGCAAAGGAAGCCCAAATGAGAAGTTAGAGCTCAAGATTCAGATGGGAATCAACGAGTTCGCTTCATGGTTGGGTTTTGCTGCGGGACGCGTGCCAAGGGGTTATCGACGTCTGTAGCTTTGGACCACTATGGTAGGAGGTACGAAGGCGGATTCAGGGCCATTATGGCATCGGTAGAACCAAGGGCTACGACCAATGAAGTGAGTCATTGAAATGTTTGGTCATGACTCCAAGTGTTTGGCTTGGTCACAGCAGGGTTTCTACAAGTCGGGATTCGTCGTTACCTCAGTTTGTCTAGTGTTCCAAAGTGGTAGATATCGTATACTTTACGCACTGAGTGAGAGACGTGAGGATGGTTGCTATGCTTGATTGTTTGACATGCACACCCTAACCCCGTATTCTTACACTATTTATTATGGCACCTTAGAGCATTGTACGGTATGTGGTACTAACTCTTTGGTTGCAGGTCCAGGTTCAGGTATGGTTTAGTATACCTGTTATTATTCTGTTTAGATGCTTATCGCTCATACCAGGCTTTATGTCTGACCCAGAGTTTTATGTCTCCTCTTATTACTCTGGGTGCTCACACGAGCAGACTAGAGACAGGTTAGCTAGTGATGCACGGGTAGATGATCCGGAGACGAGCAGGAGGCTTTCACGTAATACATATACATAATATTCTCCCTGTATTGTTGAAGATCACTGCTTGGGCATTGGTGGTGTATCTTCTACTTTAGCTTTCTTTTGTTTGGAGACAGTAAATTTGGAAAGTTGTAGTAAGCTGTATTTGAATTTCCGCTGCTCTGATGTTGATGTTGATTTTAGTTATCAGCTTATGCACTGTCTCACCTGTCTTATGTCAAGTATGTTATTATTATATTTTATTCCATGCGCTGTGTGACATTCTACAGGTCCCTTGATTAGTTCATCCTCTTCTTTTCTTTCTTCTGGCGACCGTCCCGTGCTAGTCGGGCATGTGTACAGCGCACTTTCGGAGGAAATGCAGGCTGGTGCGGGGCGGGCCGTCACATTTGGTATCAGAGCCAGGTTGCGTAGTTAACCTAGGGAAGTTATCAGGGAGAGACAATATATGTATACGAGAGAGCGTATTTGTGATTATTTTGGTTTTCAAAAGCTATATATATACTATTAGTAGTATAAGGATGAAGTCGTACTGCACTAGCACCATTATGGAGTCGTTAATCGTTTCCTTTTTCAGATTGACGATGAGCCGATATACTAGAGGTGCTGGTAGGGGAGCCAATAATGGGAATGCTGCTGACATGAGGACGATGTTTACTGACCTCATGAGAGAGATGCTTAGAGATGTACAGAGGGCAGCTCCCAATGGTGGAAATGGTGGTGGTCCAATAGTGCAGGCGCCAAGAGTCGACTTCGCCAAGCTGAATAAGGATTATACTAGTCTTGGTGGGAAGCCGTTTCACGGAACGGAGTCGGCCACGGACATTCAAGATTGGTTGGATAGTTGCGAACGTATCTTCGAGGATTTGGGTATCGAGGATGCGATGAAAAGAAAGCTAGCGTCCCGTCAGCTGCAAGGGCGGGCAATGAATTGGTGGAATGCTATAAAGGCAGCTACTCCCGAAGATCAGATTACTTGGGAGCAGTTTAAGGCTCGCTTTAGCGAGAAGTTCATTCCAGCTGCCCAGAAGTCAGTGTTGTTCAAGAGGTTCTTGGAACTCAAGCAGAATGGAAGGGCAGTTTCTGATTATATTGCTGAGTTCGACACTTTGTCGAAGTATGGACTGTCTCTCATTGATACTGCCGAGAAAAAGAATGAGAAATTCATAACTGGTTTGGATCAGTACTTGGGGGAAAAACTTATTAACCACATCGATGAGACGTTTGAATCGATTGTGGGAAAAGCGTTAAGGTCAGAAAGTCTCTACCCTAAGCCGAAGACTGAGGTTGCATCCGTAGATGAGCCAAAGCCACAAGCTAGTGGTGGAGGCAAAGGTGGTTCCCAGAATAAGAGAAGGCAGAATCAGGCTAGAGATGGCCAGAAGAAAAAGAATAAGCAAGATGTGGAGTGCTTCAGCTGTGGTAAGAAGGGCCATTATGCTAGTAATTGTCGGGCCAAGCCAGCGGATAGGAAGTGCTTCAACTGTGGCCAAATGGGACATCACAAGGACAAGTGTCCACAGCCCCCTAAGGAAAAGCAAATGGTGAAAGCATATGCTCTTAATGCTATTCCTTCTTCGTCGAATGCCCCAACAGCGGCGGAGAAGGGAAAGAATGTCGTCATTAAAGGTATGCTTTCTGTTTATGATGTTCCTGTTAGAGTTTTGTTTGATACCGGAGCTTCCAGTTCTTTCATATCTAGTGACCTGGTAGATAGGTTGGGATTGGAGCCCGAGATTGTCGATAGACCTTTAGTAGTGACGAACCCGATTGGTGGTTCGACTAGCCTTAGCATGATTTGTCGTAATGTGGTCTTATCGAGTCATGGATGCATGTTTGTTTGTGATTGCTTTGTTTTGGGCTTTACTGGGTTTGGCATTATTTTGGGAGTAGATTGGCTCCAAAGATATGGGGTGGTGGTAGACTGTGAGGGCTTGTTGGTGACAGCTAGAGCGGATGATGGGCGGAGGATAGTGTTTGGTGGTCTACCCAGTAAGGGGGTATTGGCTAGTTTTCTAAACTCCCTCGACATTCCGCAGAGTGAGTTGTCAGGTTTGCCCGTGGTTGGCCAGTATCCGGATGTTTTCGAAGAAGTGACCGGACTTCCACCACACCGAGAGATTGAGTTCCGTATTGATTTAGTAAAAGATGCCAGGCCTATAGTGATGCCACTTCGTCGTATGGCACCGAGGGAGCAGCAAGAGCTCGAGGTGCAAGTCAGCGATCTTTTGAAGAAGGGATTTATCAGAAGGAGTGTTTCTGAATGGGGAGCACCAGTTGTGTTTGCTACCAAGGCGGATGGTTCCCTTCGCTTGTGTGTAGACCACCGCGAGTTGAATAAAGTGACGAGGAAGAACAAGTATCCTCTACCGCGGATAGATGATTTGTTTGATCAGTTGAGTGGCGCGAGAGTATTTTCTCAGTTGGATCTCGCGACAGGTTTTCATCAGCTTAGAGTGGAAGCTGAGAGTATAGCTAAAACGGCATTTCGGACGCCGTCTGGGTTTTACGAGTGGTTGGTCATGCCATTCGGGCTGACCAATGCTCCAACATATTTTGTGGATCTTATAAATAGGGTATTCAGAGATCAATTGAATAAGTCTGTCCTTGTGTTCGTTGATGATATTTTGGTCTATTTGAGGACAGAGGAAGAACACAAGGAACATTTAAGAGTAGCGATGGAGGTGTTGAGAAAACACCAATTGAAAGCCAAGTCTTCTAAGTGTCACTTCTGGAAGAGGGAAGTGAGGTTCTTGGGCCATGTTGTATCAGAAAATGGGATTGCCGTGGACCCGGCGAAGGTGGCTATGGTACAGGATTGGCCTACGCCCAAGAATGCAACAGATGTAAGAAGTTTCTTGGGGTTAGCGGGATATTATCGTAAGTTTATCCAAAGTTTCTCCAAGATAGCAGCACCATTGACCCAGTTGACCAAGAAGAATCAAGCTTTTGTCTGGGATGAAAGGTGCGAGAATGCATTCAGAAGTCTAAAGGATAAGTTGACAAGCGCACCAGTGTTAGTCATTCCTAAGGGGGATGAAGAGATGACGGTATACACGGATGCCTGTGGTACCGGACTGGGTGCTGTATTGATGCAAGGCGGTAGGGTTGTAGCTTACGCAAGTCGGCAATTGAAACCGCACGAGAGAAGATACCCTACCCATGATTTAGAATTGGCAGCAATCGTGTTCGCGTTAAAGATGTGGAGACACTATCTCTTGGGAGAAAGATTTGAGCTGTTTACAGATCATAAGTCGTTAAAGTATCTCTTCTCTCAGAAAGATCTGAATCTCCGTCAGCAGAGATGGTTAGAGTTCTTAGCTTCTTATGATTTTGACATCGCATACACACCAGGAAAAGGCAATGCGGTGGCTGATGCATTGAGTAGAAGACATGCCAGCTTAGGGGCTATGTTCCTTGAATGGAAGCAACTGGAGTTTATCGCGGGGTTTGATTTCAGACCAAAGTGCGAATTGGATCCAGAAATGTTAGCAAGTTTGACGATCAGACCCACTTTGATTGAGCGGATCGGCTCTAGTCAGAGGGACGATCCTAACCTATTGGAAATCATCTCCAAGTTAGAGATGGGTATCGATGAGGAGATGAACAAGTATGGGCTTGATCGAGATAGATGGCTTAGAAAGAATGGAAAGCTTGTTGTACCCAATGTCAATGGATTGAGGGATGAAGTGCTTAGAGAATGTCATCACTCAAAGCTGACTATACACCCCGGTGGTAATAAGATGTATAGAGACATGAAACAGACTTACTACTGGGAAGGAATGAAAAGAGACGTTGGGAAGTTTATATCCAAATGCATGAATTGCCAGCTAGTTAAAGCCGAGCAAAAGAAGCCTAGTGGATTGTTACAGCCATTGGAAATTCCCGAATGGAAATGGGAGCAAGTCTCGATGGATTTCATCGATGGTTTACCAAGGACTAGATCGGGACATGATAGCATTTGGGTGATTGTGGATCGATTGACTAAAAACGCAAGGTTTATACCAGTCAAATCGACCAGAACGGCAGCTAAGTTAGCAGAATTGTATATGAAGTGGGTAGTGAGATTTCATGGAGTACCCAAAAGCATTGTGAGTGACCGAGACCCATTGTTCACTAGTGGATTTTGGAAGAGCTTACAAGAGGCTCTAGGGTCAGAGTTACATCTCAGTACCGCATATCATCCTCAGACCGACGGTCAGACGGAGAGGGTGAACCGTATTTTGGAAGATCTCTTGAGAGCATGTATATTAGATTTTGGTGGATCATGGGATGACCATTTGCATCTAGTAGAGTTTGCATATAATAATAGCTACCAATCCAGTATCGGTATGGCTCCATATGAAGCTTTGTACGGAAGACCGTGCAACTCACCATCATGTTGGATAGAGACTGGCGAGAAGTTTATGCTTGGACCAGATGTGGTGAGGGAAACTTCAGATAAGATCAAGACCATTCAACAACGAATGAAGGCTGCCCAAGATAGGCAGAAGAGTTATGCCGATAAAAGGAGAAGAGACTTAAAATTCTCCGTTGGCGACTTGGTGTTTGTCAAGATTTCTCCGTTGAAGAGCGTAATACGATTTGGCAGGAGAGGCAAGTTGGCACCAAGATTTGTCGGCCCATTCCCTGTTCTTGAACTAGTCGGGAATTTGGCATATAGAATTGACTTACCGGAGAAGATGGCGGGAGTTCATAACGTATTTCATGTTTCCCAACTAAGGAAGTTCGTTCACGACTCAGATATGACTATTTCACCTGATCAGTTGGAGGACTTCGAAGTAGAACCCGAGGCGGTTGGGAACCGCAAGCCGGCCCGTATTGTCGAGTACGACATGAAGCAACTTCGAAGGAAGGCGGTGAGACTGGTCAAGGTTCAGTAGGGCGAGGACGAGAATGATTGTACTTGGGAGATAGAGGAGAACATTAGGAAGACACACCCAGAACTCTTTGCCTGGTAAGATTTTGACTTCGATTTAGCTTTCCGCATGCTAGGATAGGCTTGCTTGCTTGTTTTGCATGTTTGATTGTTGTATGTGGTTAGTAGGCATGCGGGATCCTTTGCATATTTTGGGTTAAGGAATTTCGGGGGCGAAATTTCTTAAGGGGGGGAGAGTGTAACGACCCGTATTCTACGCATCATAGGATCGTAGAATATTTATTTCTTTCACATACAAAGTCGTATGGTCATGTAACTTTGGGGGACGACTATTGGGGTCATTTCCCATGTTCATGATTTTTCCCGATTTTTAAATGACCATTTTACCCCTAGTTATCACTGTTTTGGCCATAACTTTTGACTGGAAAGGAATTTTGACCTCAAACCACTTCCATTGGCTCCGGATGATGGTTTCTCTTTCCGTAGAGTGGTCACATTAGTTAAACGGACTCACCGTTTGGGAGATATGGCTGAAACAAGTTTCAGATGGTGAAAAACAGCCTAACTGGGCTTAAACGGGTGATTAGCAGCTAGGCCCAAAGGGAATTTCGGGTTTAGGGGTATATAGGTGCTGATTAGGGTTAGAAAACATTTCTTTAGACATTTTCCAGCCGCCACTTTCATTTCCCTTAACCTAGCCATGGCCTTCACTCTCTAAATCTCTCTAAAACACCTAAAATCACTTCCTAATCAAGGATTAAGGCTAAGAGGCATCAAATCAAGGAGGATTAGCACAAGGACTGAGGTAGGGCTGCTGTTATATATTGGAATTCGTGCAAATCAGAGGTTCACTTCAGATTTGGAAGTTTTATTGTGGCAAAGGTGAGTGATTTGCATAGTTTTTGCACTAATTACGGTAATTAAGGGTAATTAGTGAAGATTAGCGAATTTATACACTAATAAATTCTGGAAAAATGTTTAGAAATTCGAAAATAATATTTTATGCCTCTGTTAGAAATTTGGTTCGATTTGATTAAGTTTTGTTAACCCTATGATCAGTTTACTTAAAAATGTTTAAGGGAAAATAAGGAGTTTTGGCCACTTTTGATCCATTTTGATCCATTTGAGTGATTGTTTGCTGTTGTGGTTGCTGTTACATGTTGCTATGACTCTATGGTGTGTTTTGTGATTGCTTAGATGTGTTAGTTTGGTCAAAAACGCCGTCGAATGGCGAGAAACTGTCGCTGGAACGAAGTGCAGGAATTTATCCGGATCGGATCGCCCCCATGCCCACGAACCGACCCGCCTGCTCGAACCGCGCCACGTGCCAGAGCTCGGAGCCACGAAGGGAAGACCACGATCCAACTTGGAGAGGAAGTGCCACGAGCTGATGAGGCGCCACGATCTAGATGGGTAGCTCGACCCGAATCAGTGGATTGCCACGAACTGATGAGCCCGAACCGACCCGACAAGGCGTCACGAGCTGACGAGGTGCGATCCATAGGGTGCGACACGATCCGACGCTGGCGAACCGAACCAGGAAGGCTTCCACGATCTGACCCGAGCGTGAAGGATGATCCGAACCGATCCGAGGTTGATGGCTATGAGCTGGTGACTGCGAACCGAACCAGGAAGTTACGAACAGAATGAAGACCGATCCGGAGGGTGATGACAGAAACCCGAGATGCAAAGGAAGCCCAAATGAGAAGTTAGAGCTCAAGATTCAGATGGGAATCAACGAGTTCGCTTCATGGTTGGGTTTTGCTGCGGGACGCGTGCCAAGGGGTTATCGACGTCTGTAGCTTTGGACCACTATGGTAGGAGGTACGAAGGCGGATTCAGGGCCATTATGGCATCGGTAGAACCAAGGGATACGACCAATGAAGTGGGTCATTGAAATGTTTGGTCATGACTCCAAGTGTTTGGCTTAGTCACAGCAGGGTTTCTACAAGTCGGGATTCGTCGTTACCTCAGTTTGTCTAGTGTTCCAAAGTGGTAGATATCGTATACTTTACGCACTGAGTGAGAGACGTGAGGATGGTTGCTATGCTTGATTGTTTGACATGCACACCCCAACCCCGTATTCTTACACTATTTATTATGGCACCTTAGAGCATTGTACGGTATGTGGTACTAACTCTTTGGTTGCAGGTCCAGGTTCAGGTATGGTTTAGTATACCTGTTATTATTCTGTTTAGATGCTTATCGCTCATACCAGGCTTTATGTCTGACCCAGAGTTTTATGTCTCCTCTTATTACTCTGGGTGCTCACACGAGCAGACTAGAGACAGGTTAGCTGGTGATGCACGGGTAGATGATCCGGAGACGAGCAGGAGGCTTTCACGTAATACATATACATAATATTCTCCCTGTATTGTTGAAGATCACTGCTTGGGCATTGGCGGTGTATCTTCTACTTTAGCTTTCTTTTGTTTGGAGACAGTAAATTTGGAAAGTTGTAGTAAGCTGTATTTGAATTTCCGCTGCTCTGATGTTGATGTTGATTTTAGTTATCAGCTTATGCACTGTCTCACCTGTCTTATGTCAAGTATGTTATTATTATATTTTATTCCATGCGCTGTGAGACATTCTACAGGTCCCTTGATTAGTTCATCCTCTTCTTTTCTTTCTTCTGGCGACCGTCCCGTGCTAGTCGGGCATGTGTACAGCGCACTTTCGGAGGAAATACAGGCTGGTGCGGGGCAGGCCGTCACATATATATATATATCGTATTAATTATTATTGATGCAATATGTCTAAATTAAATTGTCAGATTCTTTTTTTCCTTTGATATCGTCAATTATTGATTGCAAAATTGTTGTAATTTTATATTGCCTAAACCGTTTTCTTTGAATTAAAAAAATTTATATTGTTTCCTTTTATTTATAAACACTGTTTACATCTTTAAAATTCAATGTTCATTTATTACTATTATTCCTTTCCTTGCACCTTTGTTGATTCCAAAGTTAATCCGTTTGTTCCGTTTGAAATGAAAACAAAACTTCCAGTTAAATTCCATATTTCCATTTGTTTTTTTTATGACCATTAATTATGCTTTGTATTGACAGTGCTTTGCAATTTTAAATTTAATTTGTTTCCATCCATTCAAACTTTGTAAACCATTCATGCTGTTTCAATTATGATCCGGAATTAATGCCTACTTTTTAGGAGTCATTTAATCCCTCAACGCACTACCATGTTTCTATCCCATCATCTTGCCACGTTTATATACCATTCTTTCCTCTCAAAAAGAAAACTGCTTCTATCCTCTCTTTTTATACTGATCTGCCATTTCTTCTTTATCCCCACCGCCTTTCTCTTCTACATAAATGAAATGACCTTTCTAAAACTCGCGCTAGCTTCTCACCTCACTAGACCACCGCGCCTCCCTCCGATAGCCGCCTCTGACAGATCTCCGTCCACTACAATTGACCGTAACCCTTCCTTTAAGCCTCCCCTTTAGATCCCAAGCCCAGCGCCTCTGACCTTGCCTCCGCCTTCTCCTGGACCGGAGTGCCACCACCCGACCAATATAAACCCATGCCCAATACGCCAGTTGCACAGCCTCCTGCCACCCCTATGCTACAACTCCTAGCCCAAAAAGCCGAAGTTCACAAAGTACTCCTCTCTGCCTGAACCAGACCAACCGATGTTGACTCCTCCGCCCTCCCTGAAGCCCATCGAACCCAAGACTTCCCCCTTATCTTTTATTAAATGTATATAAATACTTATTTATTTTGGTTGTTGTGTTAGACTTTAAAGTTACCTATTTCCTTTGGTTTTGTCATGCGGATGTGTGTGGTGTGTGCTTGCGTGCGTTGGTTTATTGTTTATGTGTTGTTTTGTGTATTAGGCGTGAGTTCATGTTTTTAAATATTTTGGGCATGTATTAATTTTTGGGTATGATATTTTGTTTTGGAGTGATTGACTATGTGTGTTAAGTGTGTGTTTTATAATATGTATTTATACATGTAATTGTGTTTGTGTATGCTGTGTGTGTAATGCCAGTTCCATTCGTGTGTATATATTGGTTTTGTGGTGTCTTGGGTGATGTTTGTATGTGTATTTTAAATTTTATAATATATATAATAATTTTGTGTGTGTTGATTTATGTATATATTGGATTTTGAAACAGTAGTGCGTGTGTGTTGCTTTTTAAATAAATAAATAAATATTTTTTTAGTGGGTGTGTATATATAAATATATGAATATATATTTTTGTTTGAATTTTTATTTTATTATTAATATGTATGTATATATATTTTAAAAGATTGTCTATATATATAATATATAGTTTGCAAAGGTATTTATATATTTAATTGATTTTGTTTATTATTTTGTGTGTGCGGCGTAGTGTATTGTGTATGTGCATTCCTGTTTGTGTGCATGTGTGGGTTCTGTGTAGTATTTTTTTTCTAGTGTGTGGTGCGTGATTCATACCGTATGCGTATAGTTATTGTAGTGAGTGTGTATTTTATAATACTGTGTGTAACTGCATTGTATTTGTGTGTATGTAATAAAATTTATATTTTATAATAATAAATGTATTGTTTTGAATCTGTTTGTTTTGAAGGAAAATTTATGTATGTATATTTGTTATATATAATCTATAATATACAAGCTTGTTTTCTTGCGTGTGAAATGGTGTGGGTACAGCATTGTGTGCGTATATTTGTGTTGAGTTTGTTATGAAAATTTATTTGAAAAAAAAATGTGTATATATATATATATATTTCTTTCAATGTTTATATATGCGTACAATGGTTTTTATGTATCGTGTGAGTTTGCATTGTATACTTATTATATATATATAGTTTTTGGTGTGTTAGATAATATATAAATTTATAAAATATTTTGGTGTGTGTTGAACTTGAATTATATATATATGTTATGATTTTACCATTCGTATCTGTATATATATAAATATATATAATGTTTTGTAAAAGTAAATGTTGTGTCTATATTTAAAGTCGGTTTGGTGTTGAGTTTAAAGATCGTTCTGAAACCCAGTAGCCTTACCGATCCTTTGAGACATTCCCTAGCCTCCTCTTATGAAAATAAAAAAATAGTGAGCGGTCATCGAGCTGAAATCATTCTGAATCGTGCATGGAAGTCATCGTTTCAATTCTGCATAAATTCATCTATTGTCTTTAATCTGCGCCACGAAAGGTGAGTTTATCTCACACCTGACTCACATTACTTCATAGATGTTAGATCAACTAAATGAACTGTTATGAAATGTATAGGATTGTCAGTAGAAATTGTTTGTTTAAATATACACTTTTATATGTGACACGATATTCATATGACATGTATGTACACTTAATATATATGACTATGATGCGATTGACTATATGTGATGGTTTGTTATGTTGTATATACCCCTACTTTAGGAAAATCACTAAGGGTTGAAATGATATATACCCGAACAGACATTAGATTACGGAAAATCGTTATGGGTTGAAATGATAGACCTGAACGATTTTTACTGAATTTGGGATTGCGGGTTGAAATGATAAACCCGTAGAAATTTTATAAATTGCGGGTTGAAATGATAAATACCCGTATCACTTGACCATAGGGTAGAAAACTATATACGGACACCGTTGGTCATGTTTTCGAATTAAAATGATTTGGAAAGTTTGATTGTAATAATATTAATTTAAGATCTTATATTTTATATATATATTTTAGAGGTTTATACTTAAATTTTGTAAATTCTAAATTATATGTTTTGAAATGATTTTATGAGTAAAAATGTATTTAAATGCTTATTTAAGATTTTATTTATAATTTATTTATTTTAAACCATATAATTTAATCATATATGTACTTTTAACTTTAAATTAATATATTATAATAAATTATTCTTTCTAAACCTATTTCTGAATTAATTTAAACCTATATATGTTTATAAAGTTATTTTCTATATAAATTTATAACTTATAAATAATTTTTTCAATGCTTATTTTATATATATTTTATAAACTTTAATAATAAACTCAAAAGGTGGATAAGTTTTGATTTTGTGATTTAAATACGAGGTTTAAAGAATTAAATTTATATAACAATACTTGATTCAATGAATTTGATTTTTAATCAACTAAATGCGAATTTTGAATTGACTTAAATACCGAACTGTATAGGAAATGAACGTGAACTACGTAGTTAATTGGAATTTGAATTTATAATTGATATGAGTATATAATTTCGATTATAACTTGACTGAATATGAATTGAAATAACTTTATATATGGAATTGATTCATAAACTGTTTGGTTTGAATTAAAGAAATTTCTTAAATCAATTTATTTCAAGATATGATTTTATTAAAATGGCCACGGTGTGAAAAATGTAAACGTTTGGTTGTTAAAGAGACCGGGATCGGATATTGTCATACTCTCTGCCAATACCGAAAACCACTTTAACAACTGTGTACGCGGTGGAGTTCCAGAATGAAGTAGGATGGTTTGGTGGCGATTACTGGATTGAAGAAAGAGAACGTTGATGGATAGCCTTGACCTTCGGGTCATAATTAAAATGACTAAAACAGGTGTTATACCGTGATTAAGTAAGGTCGCACCTCCATCGGACACACTTCTTCGAACTATATCTATTACTTTGTGATTTGATTGGTGGCCACCCTTGATTATGGGAGTGTTGTTCGAGGTGGACGGTAGTTGCGGCTATGCGTTACCACCGGTCCGGGCGTGCATCGGTATAATCCTACCGTGGGTGTTCCTCGTGTGCCTTGTCATATTATCCTGATCGAGCCCCCTACGATTTTGATTTAGCGTTGTTGTATCACGGCGCATCCCTATCCGCCGACGTACTGGTGTGTTATATGCAAACTGTACGATAACGATATAAACGGTGTAATGGTAATCCCGCTTACACTATTTTCAATAGTATATTTAAACATAGACACTATTATAATAGCGTATTATATTATATGATATTAGTTTAACGGATCCTTAGAGGATGGTGATCCCAAACATCCTTTAAGTTACTGATGCATTTCATTGAATATTTCATTTAAGTTGATTTACTTCCATGAGAATGTTAGTCCTGATCCGAGTTGTTTTATTTTGCATTATTGCTCGGGTCAGATCGAGTATTGCAGTGTCGATATTTCACCTCTTGAAGCTGGAGACTATTGAAGATATCACTCTACCTGTTGATTCTGGCTATTTCTCCTTTGTATTAGAAATTCTTGTATTTAGACTTCCGCTGTATAAAATTTTGTAACTCTGATATTATGTATAAGTTTTGAAATTTTTTAGTAGCTTCATGAACTACTATTGTATAATTTATTTATTCCGCTGCGAGATATTCTGGTTTTCTGTGTCTGTGATTCTGTGATTTATTCTATTTACCTCAGAAGCTAATAACATTCTGTCATTTCGAACGGTTTGAGTTGGTTTAGTTACCAACTTGAAGTGGACGAAAGACGGTATGTTACAATATGTCAACAACAAAATTGAATGGGAATGCCAGGACACATGGTCTGGTGTGGATTGTCATAAACTGTGAACTAATTCTTTTTCTGACCCATACTTAAAAGATGCAGAATAACATAATAGCAGTCAGTGTATAAATCTCCAAATACAAAAGAATGAGATTTTTTTTAAACTAAAAATCGAAATACCTAAATTGCTATAGGCATTGATCCATTAGCAGTTTCGAGCTTTTTGGTAGGACATAGTTGTACCTTCAGTTGTAACTGATTGTTCGAATGTCAAAGCATTATTTCAGAAAATGAGGACTGAATTAAAATAAAAAATTAAGATTAGAAATATATAGAATTCAGATCAAACAAAAAAATGGATACTGCAATCGGTGATGCTCTAGCGTGCTATCATCTTCGCTGCAGTGGTCTCCCCCATAGATACCGGATCGAGATTGTTGAACTTGCAAACATGGGTATCATAAGGATTCAGTATCAATTTCAATGAGGGAAGGGGAAGTAGAGTGGTTTCCAGCAGAGAACAAAGAGGAAGAAAATAAATCATGTGACTGAAACGTGGGATGGTTATGGAGAAACGTGGGATGGTTATGGAGAAATGTGGATGGCAGCAAATTGTTTACTAATTACAATATGTATTCAGCGTCGAAATATATCGGTTTCATTCTTAGAACATGGCAGCAAGGAGGGTTAAGTGAGGTTTAACCAATGCCTTTGGCATACTAACATACAATTCCAACATTTATATCTCCTGACAAAAAAATAGAGTTTGTTTACTTTAAATATGCTATGAGACTTGGATTTGATGTGAAAATATATGTAACAAAACTAACCGCTGTTTGCCAAAATATGCTTTGCAACTGATCTTGGATGATAAAAATACTTTCACTCTGTTGTTAAATGTGAAATATTCATGATAAAGAGCAAAAATATTTTAAGTAGTTTACTATCTTTTCCGTCTTATTTATAATCGGCTTTCATTCTCTTATCTTTTAGCACATACAAAATGATGCCCAATTTGTCAGCTATAATGCAAATCAGCCTATAATTCAAAATGGATATAAGTTGTGTAAACTCTGGTCAGATCAATGAATCAGATCTTGTCATGAAAACTAACCTTGTGTATCCTTTAACCTTAAGTTTAAGAGAGCATATACTTGCAATAACATTATCTGATTTTTTGGAACTTACAGCACTACGTTGTAGTATATGTAATATTGTATACATATGTATAGTGGAATGTATTCTTCTTATGCTACCACCTTGTTTCACATAACAAAGTTGAGGTAAACATTTATGTGCTTATGTGTATACGCTTATAATTCAATATCCATCGAGGCGGTGGAGTATAACTCAAATATAAGATACATGTACAGTTTCAAATCATTATGTAAAAGAGTTGAGTATTTTAATAAAACAAACAACCATATAAATGTGTTTCTATGAATATTATCTGCACAAAGTATACCTTATAAAACAAATATATAATCAATCTGATCAAAATACAGGATAATAATAATTAATGCACGATTGTAAACGGAGGTTGAAATAAAAAAGTAACGAATAAAAAGTATACCTGGCCATGTTTTCAGATTGAGACACACCAATAGCTCCTTGCTTGCTCATGCTTTGCATATTTCAAAATCAAAAGGTTGTAAGTTATATATTTATGACATAACGGCATACACACTTGCAATTTTGAACCTGCTAAGCATGCGCTCTCGATCCAAAAAGATTTGAACATGGCTAGCGTAATTAAAGCGTGGCTTCTAAGTTGAGACAATGGATGAACACATAATCAAATTATAAAACAGCTACTCATAAATTTTAGATGAATTATGCCTAAAAGGTATTGAAAGTGATAAGTTGTTCAATCAAAGAACTAAGAAATCCTTAAGACATGCCCAGGAGTCAAGATCTAATGAAAGCTGAATGAAAGCGGATTTGAAATATCAAAATCAAAATCAATTTACAAAGTGGGGGAATACATAAACTTTTACACAACTCTAAATTTCTAATATACATGTACAGACTTGTAATTGTATTCTCATGAAGTGGTATTGCCTATAAAAGAAAATGATATTTATACATATAAGTTTGAACGTGAAAATTTTCTTCTTATTTGTCAAAAAAATATATCTGAAAATGTGTTAACTTCTCTTTTGGGTAAAATTTAAGTACTTTTGTATAAAGAAAATTGAAGTATAGAATCATAGATGGGTAGAGAAGTTAGGCATGGGATACATGAGACTGTAAGTAAATCCCATGTTCATAGAGTATCAAATTACTCATTATATCATATTAATTAAATAAGGTAAGAATATCAGAATAGTTAACACAATTAATATGCCTAACAATTTAGCTTTGTGATTCAATCACTCGACTCGATGTACCATAAGAAGTATTTTATATAATAACACACAAAAGAAATTAAAACCTAATCTTATATATCTCAAGTTACCGAGATCTTTGTTCTGTAATATGCCAAAACCAAAATAATAAGTTGAGACATATTATATTAACAAAAAAAAAAAAAACTTGAAAGGGTAATATTTCTGTCAGAAGAAGTGATGAAGGAATGAGAGAGTTTTAGATTGAAACCACTTCTTGGGAAATGCATAGCCAAGTCTAACTTGAAAAGCAAAATCTTAAGGAATTTCAAGTATTGTTGGTGCTGATTTTCCTACCATGTGCATACCATTCTTAAGTTATTTGTTAATTAAGTTCCAACTTAAGCCAATATCAGAAGGGTAAACAGGGAAGAAAAAAAAAAGGGATAAAAGCTTGAGAGTAGAAGGATATAAATATTGTCTAGTATTTAAAAAACTTAGTTTTTTACAAATTGTATATAGCAAACAATTACTTATGCATGTCATATTGTACATTGTTTTTTTTATATGAACATATCATTGAATTTAAGGAAGTAGTATATGTTATAGAGAACTCACCATGGTCCAAATCAGTAAGTTCCTGTAGCAGTTAGGCGGGCTAATGTTTAGCCAAGACAGGAACTTCAAAGTTCATGATGATTTCCAAATTTTCTTGCCGTATGAAATAAAACCAAGTTCACGCATTAATTACAACAATAAATTGTGAGGTTAATAGAAGAGATCATATATATGCATTTCATATCGGTTGCTAACTGTTTCAAATAACCAATAACATACAAACAAAGAATGTTACAAATTTCAAACTAACATAGCTCTTCCGTGAAACTAATTCCTCCTAATCTGTCCTTTATATCTAATAGTGTATTCTTATCCTATGTAACTAAATTACCTTCTTTAAGATCTCAACCTTTGCAAGAGCGCCCTTAAGTTTATAAGCTGATTTTGCATATGGCTCCAAATTGCAAGATATCTCCGTCAACAATGCTCACACATTTTCCATAAACACTCAAAAGGCCTTTCTTATTATGTTCAAACACAAAGTACAAACACTGTTATTCAGGCTATTGAATCAGCCATATTCAAAATGTTATTGAGGACAAAATTAAAACGACACTACATAGGCCGCGCATTGCATGCTGTGTAAATGTATGGGAGAAATGCACTAATAATTTGTATGTACCTGTAATATCCTTTGTTCTTTGCCTTGCACGCTTGTATTCAGGATGAAGTTACCGCATAATCATATTTGCGGAGATGATTGGAAAACATGACCAAACACCGATTTAGGAGCCCGTGTACAAAGATCAGAACAAATCCATATCTTCTTCATCAAAGGATCACTTGAACTTAGGCACAATGCGCTATATCTAAATTAAAAAAAAACTAACGACAAAAATCGAAAATACGCCTTGTAAAGAAGTAGCAATTGTATATTTTTTGTGTTGATGCGTAAGGCACAATTTATCAAACATAAGACGTACATTATTCAAAGGTACAGATGTAATCAGAATGGAGGGCAGTAAAACCTAAGTATCTTTTTTAGCTTAAAGTAAAATTGTAATAATTTTACCGCTTGCAGGAAACTATTGGAATTAAGCAGTTACAGACGTACATTATATTGTACTAACCCGACGGTTTGTGCTTTTCGCACTTAATTGTGTATATCTATTTTTCATTTTAAGTTCTCATTAAATTTTCATATTCTTTATTTTGTCGCATCAAAACAGTTGATCTCAACCAAGTAAGTCAAAGAGAGTATGAAAATATATTTTCATGACTGCAACAAAATGAAATTTTATTTTAAGCAAGTTCATCTGAAAACAAATTTGCTCAGCTGAAACAACTAATCTATTACTAATGAGAAGTAATGTGTCATTTTATTCTTTAACCCAAAAGTTCAAAAAAAAGTAGTTGAAGATGAAGAAGTAATGGATTAAATATTATTGATTGTTGATTTTGCCACCAACTCGTAGAAATGGTAATTTATCATTTAGACACATAAAATATCATATAAATTTCAAGTGTCAACAGAGATATCAAGCACCAGAAAGCTCAAACCTCCTTAAATCATCATCACGCCTGCGTAATAATTGAATTGCTATCACCATTGCCCTAAAGCATGCATTAATAAATAAGAATAATATAATAGGATGAGAACCATACTTGGAATGCAAACAAACAAACGTAGGCTGACGGAGAAAGGGATCACCTAAAATGCAGGCATTGAGAAAATGGGCATATGAAGCATCGGCATAAGTGATGGTGATAAATAGTATTCTGTACTTCGGATCTGATATAGAGAAAAAACTGATACTTTTAAGAGCTGGTGATAATTTCTCAATACTCAAATCAAATGAGCTACTTGAACCCTAGAACTAATTAATTCACGCCGATGAAGTTGGCTGCAGCAGAAGGTCACCGCCAATTACAAATCAAACCTGTTATTAGACCTCATCAACCCTATAACAACGCAAATAAAGCTATGAAAAAAATGGATGCAGAGCAGGTTACATCAGAAGCAGGGAAGTCATTTGGATTCACGAAAGATCTACCAAAACCAACGAATTTCAGAAAGCGGCGAAACTAATTTGTTAAAGCGGTGGTGAAAATTTTGGGTTGGATGAGTTTAGTAGAGGAGATGGAGAAAACACGAAAGAAGCCCTCAGATTCCCAATTTTGTAAGCTCGGTTCCTGGAATGTGACGGTGGATTTCCAAATTCGCGAGAAGGTTTCAGCGTCCTTCAAATTCAACTGCGTAGTAATATAGTGTGTTTCTAAGAGCACCCCGCTGGTTGCTAGGGGCTACCAGCGGGTGTTCGGTCGGCGGTTAACCGCCGGTCAAACAAGGGTTTGGTCGGTATTCGGTCGGGGGTTAACCGAGGCTCGGTCGGTGGACAACCGCCGACCAACCCCTTGTTTGGCCGGCGGTTAACGGCCAACCGAAGGGCACTGCGGTAGCCCCTAGCGCAAACCGGGGTGCCCTTAGCAATCACTTAATATATAGTATAGATTTGATATAACTTTTCGGTATTAGCATATTAGTTTGGAATAAAGTATATTGAAAGTTTCAAGGAGAGTAGAGAAAATTTAACCTTTAATAAAATATCTTGAGAGTTTTAAGGTGCATAGCGAGAATTGAGAGAATTAAGCATAGAGCTTGAAAAGCTTCTGCTTTACTATTATTTAATAGATTACAAAAATATTGGCTGGAGCTCAAACTGGTGGCATCCCAGATGTCGCTAGTTTATTTTATTTTGTTCTAAAGGCGACATCCGAGATGTCACAGCTTTTTTTTTCTTTTTTCGTTGGCGGTATCCGAGATTGTGCTATCTCGGATGCCGCCCAGATCTGATAAAAGCAGCCAACAACCTTCTTCCTCTTTCACAATTTCATTTCCAAAAGAAAAAAAATACCCATTTCTTCCCCATATTTTAAAACTCCTACAAAAATCTTATCAGATTTCTATTAGAAGATCTACTCAGCAACCAATAAGTTATTGATTCCATTTAATTTTCAGGCCATAGTTATTTAAAATAAAATTTTATAATATTTGATTTTGAGTTTGGTTTGACGGTAGATTCATTATAGATAGCGAAATTGTTATTGTTTTGTATTTAGAATGAATCCTAAATGTATTCCTACCATATGTTATTATGATGGTGAATTAGTGTTAGATTACAATAATTTCAGCAAATATGTTGGAGGGTCATATAAATCGACGAAAGTTATTCGAGACTGTAATTTGGTTCAGTTGAAAGATTCGGTCTATAAATCAACTAAAATTAAATCAGACGAATTTGACATTGATTTAGTATGTAAACGGCCTGTGGATTTTGGATCAAAAGCCATTAAAACAGCCGATGATGATGTGGATATAATATTTTCAACCATATCGAAATCCATCAAACTTTTTGTTATAAAGAGCAAACGGGTTCAAGTAGTAGAAGTAATAGCACCATTAGTAGTTAACCATGAATGTCAAAATATTGGTGAAAAAATTGGTTGTCAAAATGTAATGTCGAGCTTTAATCCATCGAGCTTGAATGCTTCATCCTTCGGTTTTCTACCGTGTATGAGTTATCAACATGATATTCGATACAATGACCCTAATTCAACTCAAGGAAGTTTCACTTATATGATGGAAATGTAATTGCTATTTTGGTTATTTGTTGGATTTATAAGCATATGTTATATTGCAGTTCTTAAGTTCTATGTTTTGTATGCAATTTTGTTACACAACAAGTAGCTCCTTTTTGCAATGTTGGACCTTCAAATTATTACACGTCCCCTTTCATGGATCCTACACAATCTGAGTTATAACATATAAGTCAGATGTATGTGGAAGTTTTACAGTAAACTTGTTGGTTTTGTATGTGAAAATAATGTATACGGTTCTTATGTATCACATTTTGTGAATTTTCAATGTTCACATCAATAACATTATTGCTACACAATCAAATACCGAAGTAGTAAACGAGAGTATTGTAGTAAATGAGGCACCAGACAATATTGAAAGAGAAATAGTTGAATAGGTGAAGGGGAATATGTGGATCCCCATGTTAATAGCATGGATGCAGTGAGCATACCGGAGAATGAAAATTCTTGGATAAATTGCATGCAAATTAATAATGAAGCATTGAACAATGATTTTATGGATTTGAATGATAGATCGGATGAAGATTGAAATGGAAGTATCCCTTGATGATTATTTGTGTACAACCCAATTAATGGCAAAGTCAATTGTTGTAGATATCCAGCTCAAAAATGAGATATTTATCAATGTTAAGTGTCCAAAACAGTTTCAAAGTCGGTATGATTTTTGAAACGAAAGAAAAATTCAAACAACAATTAAGTGAATGATCAATTCTTCATGATGTCTCCTTAAAACCTATAAAGTCCAATAAAACCAAGTATAGTGCTTTCTGTAATGTCGAGGCTAATTGTCCATGAAGAATTCATGCAATTGTGTCAAAAAAATTTGAGCAAAGGTGGTGGGTTGTAAGAAAATATCCAAATGAACATAAATGCGTGAATCCAATGGTCAACTCAAATCACAAGTAAGCAACATCCTCATTTCTAATTTCGAAGATCTTACCGTTTGTAAGATCTTATTTGAATATAGCCACTGGCATTGTACAAATTTTAATGGAGGAACATTTGTCTGTTAAGATAAGTTATATGTAGGCATGAGAGCGTTGAGTAAGGAAATCGAAAATTTTTATGGTGATTAGATGAAATCCTACAGCACCTTAAGGAAGTATTTCACTGAGATTGCAAGAACAAACCGGGAAGCATTAGACATGTTATTATAGACGAATTTTGAGTGTTCGAACATGCTTTTTGAACTTTTGGACCAAGTATAGAAGGATTCGTATATTGTCGTCCCTTACTTTGTATTGATGGTACACATTTGTACGTGAAATAAAAAGGTACATCGCTAATAGCTACTATTGTTGACGCAAATGACCAAATTTATTCGTTGACTTATGCTATTGTTGAGTCTGAGTATGCCGATAGTTTGAGATGGTTTTTTGCTTGCATGCGCCACTTCATCCATACCGTCAACAATCGTCGAATTACGTTTATTTCCGATAGAATGAAGGGCATGCAGAATGCATTGGAAACAAAGTGGCATTTACCCCCATAAACATCATTTTTGTGCTAGACATCTAAAGGATAATTTTCAAGCAACCGGTTTTAAAGACAAAAGATTAAACGGACTATTTTATGTTGCAACATTTGCTTCGGAGGAAGCCGAATACCACAAACTTTGGGAAAAAATAAAAAACATTAGCCTAAGGCGCACAACTGGATAGAAAAAAGTCTACATGCGAAAGGGGGAAAGCTGGGCTCTGTGTAAAGACGATGTGGTCGATTTCATGTAATGATCACAAACATATCAGAAAGCTTTAATGGCGTATTAAAAGGTGCTCGATCTTTACTTGTGAAAACTTTAGTTGCTCAGATTTATTTTTTCGATCGGTGAATTATTTTTGTCAACAAAGAGAAACAACAAAAAATATTAAAAATCGACTTACCTCTAAGTGGGAAGCAAAGATTGCTGAACGAGCCAATGAAGCTAGGCATACAAGGATTATTCGATTTAGCCCGGTAGAATGGCTAGTGGTTCATTATTTTGAGGATGAATTCAAAGTGTTAATCGATGATGACACTTGCTCATGTACGTGCAATATACCAATGATACAACATTTACCCTATACTCATGTAATGACCGCTTGTTCATCAGTTTCAAAAGGAGCTAACAGAGCTCATCATGATTTTGTTTCATCTTACTATACAGTCGAGAAATATCAAGTTGCGTACACCTCGGAATTTCACCTCGTTAGGGATAAGAGATATTGGACATTAATGGATAACCAATATTAGTACTACCTCTTGTGGACGGCCTAAGTCTACTAGATTCAAAATACTATGAACGAAAGTCAAACTCTAAAAGGAAACAAGTGAAACAAATGCGTTGTTGTTTGTCATATGAAAAATCGATGTAGTTTAGTTATTTAATTTCATTGTAGTTGACTTTATCTACAAGTTTATGTAACTTCATCGCGACATTTGGGTTGTACTAGTTAATATGACATGACGCAACTGAGTTCTACTAGATATTACATAAGTTTTCTGAATATTACAAATAGTTCATACTTGATACGGATACAACGCTCACTTCCCATCGAGTTATCTAACAAGCGATCTACTTGGCAGATACCTTGTAAAGTTGTACCCTCGATTTATCAGCGCATTCCTTAGTTTAAGATTGTGCTTATGTAACCTTTTATTCTCAGCTTGCATCTCTAATGCATATTCAACCACTTTGGGGCACCTTTCAGGATCCAACCACTTAAAAAATTTGCAAAATGATATAGCATTAGGCCTTAATTTAAGATCCTCATAAAATTCATAGTGGTAGAAACGATGTTCAACATTCCTGTCATTTCTACAAACAAATATATCACATTCGGCGCCACGGTTACAAAACACAAAAGGTGGTTGTCTGTAGTGAAGTGAATGTATGCTATGTAATGAATAGATGTCCTGCACTCTGGTGGTAAATGACAGTCTTCCACGTACATCTACCACCTCTTTCACTGCTTCAACTTGTGTGTTTAGAACAAATTCGACATCATAGGTCAAACCATCATCTACCACCGAACCAACATGACTTTTTTTCAAAATCGTTTTATATTTTCATTATTATCTCTCATCAATCTCCCAATTATCTATTTTCACCTACAACGAAAATAACAGAGCCCTAAAGTAGAACTAGAGAACAACAAGGTAACAATACCACGTCATTAAAGACAAAAATTTAGATAAGCATCACTTTTAACCCATTATTGAATTGTCATGTGAAATACCTAATTTCTCGATCTACCACATACACCAAACTACAAATTGATCATGGTTTGAAGTTGAGAAGAGTTAGAAAATTAGGTTTTCATTGTTGAATTTTTGAGAAAGCAAAAGATTAGGAGTAGAATATGATCTTGGGGGTTAAAAAGTAGAAATAAGAGTAATAGACGGAAAGAAAAGGTGGGGACAGAAGTTGTTGCATTGTATTTCATTTCTGCTTTATATGGAGGTAGAGAGGAAAAAAAGGAGGCATCTGAAATGCCGCCTTATTTTTCCTCTCTTCTTCGACTAGAGGTAGAGAAGAAAAACAACGGCATCCAGGATGTCCCCTTGATAATTCCTCACCGCCTCGAACAGAGGCAGAGAGAAAAACATAGGGCGACATCTAGGATGTCGCCCTATTAATTCCTCTCTGCCTCAAACAAAGGCAAAGAGGAAAAAACAGGCGACATCTCGGATGCCGTCAACAGGCAGCATCCGGGATGCCGCTCTAGTAATTCCTCTTTGCCCTGGCATTAAGCAAAGAGGAAAAAAGAGGGCGGCATCTCGGATGCCGAAAATAGACGGCATCCGAGATGCCACCCTGGTAATTCCTCTTTGCCTCAATTTGGGGCCAGGAGGAAAAATTGTGGTGGCATCACAAACCAAGCCCGAACAATCAACATATACTTTTACAACAACATAACAATCCAAATTACATAACCAAAATAACAAAAGACATATCTAAACAATCCAATTACATAACCAGCCGCTTAACAATCCAAATTCTTAACCATCACCATCTAAACAACAACATTCTAACTATGCAACACAATAACAAACCAACAGTTCATACGGTACCATTCCAAAGATGAAACCATCAAAATTTATTCATTGAAAGTTAAAAACCATTTCCTAATCTCTCAGATGTTTTAAATTCCGAGGGGTTTTTCTTTTAGGCCATGGCTGAAGTCTGTACTCTTCTAGTATCGACTCTTCTTCTTCCTAGATATCCTCTTCCACGTGTTTTACAGGAGGTTGGAAACTTCCAACCGTTACCGTATGCTGCAAAAGCAACTCACCAAATGCTTGACTCTTACCTTTCCTGTGGCTTTCATACTTCTTCCGTTGTTTGCGAGTTGGCAGTAGTTGCGCAATATCTAATTGAGCAGTAGGAGGCGGAGGAGGTGGAGGAGTAAGAGAATTTCGTTGTCTATCTATTTGTTATTTGACAAACAAGAGCGCAAAATATGTTTGATCGACAAGCACTTTCTTTTGCTTTTTTCTAGAATTTCTTTCACTAACTCACCTACTAATTTAAGTGCCCGGTAAAGTCCATTTTCCTATAACAAATAAAAGGCATTAAATCATTTTGAAGTCATTTACACCGCAAAGATCGAAAATGTACCACATTTCTTTCAAGGGGAGCTCTAGATGCGTAGGAAGGAGGAAATGCAACAGGGGTTGGCAGTAGTCTTGGCAACATGTACCGACGCATAATGTCCCGGTATCATTCCATGTACTGTTTCTCAGTTAACGTGGTCTTATGTTCTTGTTCCTCACACGAATAATGATTATTCCACAAAGTAATCATTTACTTATACAAATCTTCGTTAGTTCTAACTTAATAATAGAGAGAAGGAAGAGGAAGATGCTGACATAACCCAAACTGCCTCATCACTCTATCAAAAAGATTAAATGCACAATCTGTCAGAGAAAACAAAAGCAATCTGGCTCTTCATAGTCGTATAGACTCAGTGCACAGCGCAGGTAGCATATGTAGGTCTTCTTCACTATACGGGTTCCACGTCACTAATCAGAGGAAAGAACATCGAATTCATTCTGTAAAACAATATATTATGTCTTGGAGCCATTTTTGTATTCTTCAGTCTAATCCACCTACGCATACACAAATGTGTTTACAAATCACCATGTACGTAAATGTTTTTCAACCTGAAATTGAAATTAAATTATATCTAGATCCATACGGCTTTGTGTTACCCACTACCGGTCTCTTCATTAAAACATGACTGACTAGAAGATAAGTTCAAGACCAAAGCTGCAAAAGTCGTATGTGCTATATTTTCATTTTGTCTCATATTTAGAAAACATAATCATTTACATTAATACCTGAGTGAGGCTCAAACAACCACCAATAGACCTTTGTTGCACCAAAGCTGCCCTAGTGAGCTCTGCGTATGTGGTAGGTAGATCCACCCTACCCTACGCATATCTTCTACATGAATCAAAATTGGCTATTGGATGAAGATCAACTCTAGATTTTGACCTATCACAGAAGAGGCACTGAGTAATAATGTGCAATACGATAACATGAGCTCATTGTTGAATATGTAGTGGACATGCATTTAACGGAATATCATCGACCAATTAAGATCGACACCAAGTACTCACAACCATCTCATTACCCCCACCAAGCTCTTCCAGAGGAGTCATTCTAACTAAATCCTCAAGCAATTCTTTGTAATCATATGAAATAATTATCCGATCAACGTTTATTGGCAAATACAACCACATCCTTCAAAGTAATCATCATCTCACCTACTAGTATGTGAAATGTGGATGTCTCGGGGTCTCCACCTATCAAGCAAGGTTGTGATCAAGTTGCGATCACTACAACAAAAATACCCTATTACAATGCTTTTTTTTACAACGGACATTAGTTGCTCGTTGTAATGGAATGTTATTACAACAGTCATTTCTGGACTGTTGTAATAGATATCATGTACAACGCCCTTTTTCACAATGGGCATGGACTGCCTGTTGTAATAGAGATCTATTACAACAGTCATTTTAGGCACGTTGGAATACTTATCAATTTTACAATGTTTACAAAATGTCCATTGTAATAGACTTCTATTTTACAACGGTCATAAAATACCCGTTGTAAAATGTGCCAATTTACAACAGATAATGTCTGTTGTAATAGGTGTCAATTTTATAGTGGTCAAAAAAAATACTGTTTTAACTGATATCAATTTTACAATGATCATAAAATGCTTGTTGTAATAAATGTCTATTATTAATTTTCGGCAATTAATAATTACAATACTTTCATAAAATTAATATTTATTATCTTTTTATTATTTAATAATTAATCATTAATAATATTATATTAGTCAATGTTACTAATTACTAACTATAATATTATATTACAAATTACTAATCATTGATAAGATTATATTATTTATTAATATTTAATGGTTAATCTTAAATAATGTTATATTATCATTTATAGCTTATAATAATTAATGATTATTTATAAATAACCACTAACTACTAATTATTATATATAATCAGTATTCCAACATGGTTAATTTTGCTTTCCAGTTGTTAGCAAGTAATATCGAGTAATTAATATCAAATATATAATATATATTTTTGAAGCTGGGTTAGCATTTTATTAGGCATAACAACCCAAAGAAGTTTTATTACAATATTAAATATCAATGTTGAAAATTTAAAATTAATACTATATGCATATTAATTATTAATAGTTAATAATTAACATTAAATTATAATTAATAAATATGAAAAAAAAAATTAATAATTAATTTTTACTAACTAATAGTTACGATTAAATAATTAATTTTCACGATTTGAGTTTTACGCCAGTGAGTGTCAGTTTGAGTTTTAGTCGAGTGATATGTAGGAGTTATAGTAATCGCTTGTGTCATTGGTATAAATTATTCAAGTGATATTACTAACTATCAATTAGTTTTCATTGTTAGATGTTTTAACGGTTTTTCCATGAAACAACAGTTCTGCAAAACGAACAATTATGCTTATTGTTTTTTAAAGAGGATTTGCGTACATTTTATTAACTTCTCGAATTTGTTCTCAAATGTTTTAAAGACATTTGAAAAAGAAGGGTAAATGTAAACACTAGAAAATAGAATAAGGCCCAACTAGAAAATTAAGGGGATTGTTATTGACACTCCAAATATTGTTAAGGGGAGGTTAATTTAAAAAGAAAATAGAATTTTTTAATGGGAGTATCAATGCAGAGAGCACCCCCTTAACAAATAACGTTTATTTTACCATATTAACCTTCATTACAATAATTCTTTTTTTAGTTGTTAATTAAAAAAATTCATACGGTATATTAGTCGAACTGCATCAGATTTTTATACCAAATTACCAATAATCCAATTTGTCGATATGCATCTGATCAAATGAAAATATATCATTCATAGGATATTAATATGCATATATCGAACATTTTTTTATACGGCATCCCACCGCCGAATTTATCGATACACCTCATTTCTCTAAACGATTGCTTTTTTGTTTGCAAATATTTTATGGATTTTTTTTTTTTTTTTGCATTTGAAATTGATTGGGATTTGGGATGGTAACATGTTATTACTAGGGCAAAAAGGGAACATAAAAAATTAAGTACATGACACCCCCCTCCTCCGCTCCAACATTATTTTTATGATTGGAGTGTTTTTAATATTTGACCCTCCCTTAAAAATATTTGGAGTGTCAATAACAACACCCAAAATTAAACCAAAAGAAAGTTGTGGAACTTAGATAAGGCCCGTATCCCATTGTTTAAGTCAGTGAAACAACTCTCAGAAGTTTGCAAATCCTAGCTTTTCTTCCAGCAGCCGCTTCCAACTAAGGGTGCGTTCGCAGCAAAGTTTTGGCACGCTCAACTTTGTGTTCGCGTCCGACGCGTCGGACGCAAGCACTTTTTTCCACTTCCAAATGGAACGACCGCTGGATGTTGGAAATTAAGCCGTTGGCGTCCGACGCGTCGGACGCGTCGGACGCCAACGGCTTGATTTCCAACTTCTCTTCCTCCCTATATATTACCCCCTCTATCTTAACACCTTACACAATACTGCTTCTTCAACTCTTTCTACTTATTCGACTAATGTCAAACTCCGATTCATCCTCCGAGAACGACGATTTGATGGAGCTCTACGGGGTTTATCTGATTCAGAATGAAAGGAGAAATCATATGACGCGGATTAATACTTCGGAGTTCACTGGCTTATCTTGGATCAACGAAATTTTGAATGGCCATCAAAACCGTTGTAAAAATAATTTTTGGATGAAAAGGATTTGTTTCTACGCATTATGTGAGAAACTGCAACATCATGGTCTCGCTTCCAGACCAGAAATCTGTGTCGTCGAAATGGTTGGAATATTCACTTATACAATGGCTACTGGGCTTTCAAATAGACAACTACAAGAAAGATTTCAACAATCAGGTAGCACAATTTCCGTTTGTTTTCATGATGTCCTAAACGCTTTTCAATTACTCGCTGCTGATGTAATAAAGCCAGCGGAACAACAATTTAATACTATTCCACATCACATCAGAACTTCCACCCGGTATTACCCGTATTTCAAAAACTGTATTGGCGCTATAGACAGTACCCACGTATCTGCACATTTACCCGCTGATCAAATTATCCCTTATATTGGAAGAAAAGGGTTTGCAACTCAAAATATATTAGCGGTTTGTGATTCCGATTTATAGTTTACGTATGTTATGGCTGGTTGGGAAGGGACTGCACATGATAGCAGAATTTTTAATGCTGTTACAAACGATAGAAACTATAACTTTCCTTACCCTCCAGCTGGACAGTATTATTTAGTTGATTCGGGCTATCCACTACAGATTGGATATTTACCGCCATATTGAAATATGAGATATCATATTCCGCATTTCCATGATATAATGAATCAACCAAAGTCGGCCAATGAAGTGTTTAATTACTACCATTCGAGTTTACGGATGGCCATAGAACGAACATTTGGCATTTGGAAGAAAAAATTTACCATTCTCAACAAGATGCCTACATATCGGTTTCAAACTCAAGTGAAAGTTGTGGTGTCTACAATGGCCTTACGCAACTTCATACGCAAATACAATAGTGGTGACCTAGATTTTATGGCTTTTGATGATGATCCTGAATGAATACCCGATAATTACTTGACGGAATATTATAGTATGAGAAATACGACGAATAGAGGCACGGAACGTGATCAAGCAGAAGGATCCCGAGAAATGTCATTAGTTCGAGATACCATTAGCGATCGGTTGGTTGCTACGGGTCTGCACTAATTTGTGTTTGTATTTGTAACTGTACTTGTATCTGTATTAGAAACTGTATTTGTATTTGTATTTGTATTCGAATTTGCCAAATCATCTCTATTTAAATCTTATTTTTAAAAATGCCACGCTCAAATACCACACTCAAATACTCCGTTCGTCGCTAAAAACACAATTCCCCTTCGCTACAGTACCACGCTCAAATGGCATGCTCAAATGCCACGCTCACGTTCGTTAAGAACGCACCCTAATATTCTTTATTTCATTACTTTCACCTTTCGCATCCGCTTTCGTCAAAAGTTTATCTCCACCCCCATCTCGCTTTTGTTCTAACCCTTTTTTACCTCGTTTCATTTTCTTTTTTGTTATTTTCCCATTCTCCATGGCATTCATTGTCTCGTGCATTGATCGCTTTCCTATGCTGATCTCTTAATTTTCTCCCTTTTCTCATCATTTTAATTTTCAAATATGTCGGAGTTTCCTTAATCGATAAACAGTATCCTCTACTTCTGTCTATTGCATCAATCTTTCTTCAGATGGGCCTCGAATATCCTTTCTCTACTCACTGTCTTTACAAGGAAAATTAACTAAGTTTGTTCTTGGTTTTGAATCGAGCTGTTAGCCCACTTTGTGAACTGGGCAACACAAAGTCAAGATGTGAAACATTGAAGAACTTGGAAAGCACTATAGCGGGTCGGATCGGAGCGATGTAGCGGGTCGGATCGGATAAGTTTTGCTGTTCGGATTGATGCGCTATTACTGTTGGAATCAGAGAGGCACGACTGTTCGGATTGGAGAACAACCTACTGTCAGTTGGAGCGGAGGGCTACCTGCTACAAAGACAGATCTGAACGGAGTGAAAGTGGAGGGACAAAACCGGATCGGATACCCCGATCCCAACCCCTCCTGTATACTCCTCCGATCCGAACCCATATTCCACGTCACTCTCCCCCATGATCGCCTGGTTATTCGGAGCGGTTATGACCAGTTCCTACCCACAACGTCCGCTGCTCTGATGCGTTGTCAACAGAGAAATCCATCCGAACCCGAGGCTGATGGGATGGATGACACGTGGCTCCGATCCGGATCGGCATCTGAGCAAATTTTCACCTATAAATACCCTGTCTAGAGACAATGAAAAGGATCTTCTTTTTGGCACTTTGAGAGTTCAACCACTTTCATAAACCGAATTTCAGCACTCCCGGATAATCCAAATCATCTTTCAACATTTGTTTTGAGACAATTGAGTGAATGTATATGAGTTATGAGTGAACTTGAGTGAATATCTCATTGTAATTGCAACTATATCATTGAAAATAGTGATTGACAAGTGGACGTAGGCTTTTCTTCGCCGAACCACTATACATTCTGTGTCTCTATACTACTTTTGATCTTATTTCATTCTGCTTTTAATCAATTTGGGTGTTAGAACCACTTTTTGGTCCAACATTTTGGTGCTTTCACTGAGAACCATCTGAATTTTTTGTTTTTCAGGATTATCGTTCTACATTTTGGACTGTTGAGTTCAAAGAAGTTAATCCTCAAGTTTCGACGCTCTTGAATATTTATTGAATTGATTGTTGAAGAACTATGGCCAAAGGAAAAGGTAAGGAAGTTCAAACTAGTCGAGGAAACGGAGTTGGCGAAGATCAGCAAAATGCAGTTGTGACAAGGTCTCGTGGGCAGAGCTCAGTAGCAGGACGGACTGATACAGGAAATCCGAACTACACTCAGGGGGAGAGCTCCGATCCGATCCGGGTAGGAGAATCTGAAGCAGTGCACTCCCCCAACCTGAACCGACCCGAGCAGCTCGCCCTACACCGACCCGACCCGGCTTTCCAACTCCGACTCGAACAGGCTCCCCAGCTCCGACCCGACCCGATTTCCCATCTCCGAACCGACCCGACACTTGGTGATGTTGGAACCTCTACTCGAGCCCCCACAAATGCTCCGATTCCAGCCACCAGTGTCAATGATCAGGTCAATCCATCCGCACCCATTACTCAAGGAGATTTCTCGTGCCTACTTGACATGCTTGAGAGTACTAGAGAGGCTATGAAAATCCACGAGCGTACTAATCTCATGATGCAAGAAAACATGAGACTCATGAGCAGGGAAATCAGCGAACTCCGTAGACAGAGAACCCCATCCCCGGTTCACCACACATCAATGGATCAGTCTTCTTCTTCCGAGGAAGAACGGCCCCGTGAAAGAAGGCCGCTCGAACGACCTCAGAATTTGGAGCAACTGACGTTCGGATCTTTGGGGTCCCGTGAGGATATTGCACGAGCACTAGGAACCAATGATCTAGGCTTGAGAGACCCTAACCATACTAATCCCACTCAGGGGCAGATGCTCCAGCCCCCTCCTCCCGAGATCGACCGGGGGCGTAGGGAACGAAGCAGAGCAGAAGCAGCTCAAAGAAGAAGGGCATCTCCTGAACAAGAGCCCAGAAGGAACCCCGATACCAGGGCCAGGGAGCCAGAACGGCCCCTAACTAATGCTGATGTACAGGCAGTGGTACGCCAGATTATGTCCGAAAGCCGGAACTATACCATTGAAGATTATGGCATTGAGCGAAGCCATACTCCTTTCAATGACGACATCCTCAATTTTCAGTTTCCTCGACGTTTTAACCTGCCGCAGATGGACAAGTACAATGGGAGAACCGATCCGGGATAGCATTTGATGCGATACTCGTGGCTCATGAATGCTGCGGCTGCTCCTGACGCAGTGAAGTGTAAAGCATTCCCGATCTATTTAGAAGATGTGGCGCTGCTATGGTTTACCCGACTTCCCCCCTTGTTCGGTATCGAATTACAGGGAATTGAGCGAACGTTTTATGAATCAGTTCCGACTCCACACCCGAAAGTCTAAGAGTGTTATTGAATTATCAAGAATTAGGCAGGCGCCAGGAGAGTCTTTGAGGTCATATCTCGCCCGTTTCAACTTAGCTGTGACTGAAGTTAGTGACCCGCATGAGCCCACCATCTTGATGGCTTTGATGGAAGGAGTTGATCCTGACTCCGAGTTTGGAGATTACCTATCTGGAAAGACACCCTCCACGAGAGAGTTATTTTATGAAAAGGCCGATATTCATTTAAAACGAGAGGAGGCCATGGCAAACCGAAAGAGAAAGTCTGAAGTGGCTTCAAAAAAAAATGTTCAGAGTAACGTCGCTGTGAAGTAGTCTGGAGAAAGTTCCGGAAAAGTTGAAGTAAATGTGGGAAACAAGAGTGGAAACGACAATTCTGGAAACGGGGGCAACAACAATAACCGTAACGCGAATGGTAACAAAAGAAATAGAAATAGGGGAAGTGATCCTAACAAAAGACCCCGATTCCAGACTTATGAGAATTATACACCATTGAACGACACTCTGGAGAACATTTACTTGGATACATACAATGTTTTGCAATATAAAAGACTGCCACCTCACGACTCAACGGAGAAAGAAATGGCAACTGCGAAGTTTTGTTTGTTTCACGGAACTCATGGGCATTCAACCAATGAATGTAGACATTTGAAAGACGTGATTGAGAAGCTGCCGCGCGAAGGGAAACTGGATGAATACAAGGTTGTCCCGAGGGACAGGGGGCAAGGAGAGCAGACTCCAAAACAGATTCAATCTGCTCCCAAGCCTACGGCGCAGCAGAAAGGCAAGGGAATTGTTATCAACTCCATAGTGGGTGGACCCCACCCAACAATCCGCAGTTTTAGAGCGATGGATCAATATGTAAATGCTGCCAAGCACGTAGATGTGGATGAATGTGATGATTTGGAAGATATCGCCCCCATAAAGCAACAAAAGACAATGTTTGACGACGTGGTATTCCGTAGCAGAGATAATACTGGGATTCAGTCACCTACCGATGATCCGTTGGTCATTACTACCACCATTGGGCCGGCCTTGGTTCATAAGGTGTTAGTAGACAACGGAAGCTCTGTTAATATTTTATTTAAAAAGTCATTCGATCAGATGAAGCTTGAATCTGAAGATTTGAAGCCATGCGAAGGTTGGATCCGAGGCTTCAACGGGGCGTCGACAGCCCCCAATGGGGTACATAGAATTGCCCGTAACCTTGGGACAATGAGAACGCCGAAGAGTACGGATGCTTCAGTTCGTGGTGTTGGACGTAGATTTGCCTTATAATGCATTCTTGGGAAGGCCTTCCCTTGCTGAGTTCAGGGCTTGCATCGCCCCTTGGTGTTTATTGCTTAAGTTCCCAACTGAAGCCGGAACTGGAGTAATGAGAGGGGATCAAGTCTCCGGACGGGCCTGCTATGTTGCCAAATTAAATATGTTGATGAAAGGACTTAGTATCGAGAGTAAAGACACCTCGCCTCCTCCGAAGGATGGCTCGGCGTAGCAATTAGAGGGATTGGCCCCGAAGGAGTTGCCCAAAGGAACGCTTGAAGACCTGGATCCTAGAAAATACGAGGAACCAGAGACTAGAAATGCAACTCCTAATGAAGCGAAAGTGGACATTCCTATTGATGAAGCTGATCCAACAAGAGTTTTGAAGATTGGATCCCAGTTGGATCCACGTTGGCCGAAGAACTAACGGACTTCTTGAAGGCAAACTTGGACGTGTTTGCCTGGACCCACGCTGACATGTGTGGGATATCGCCCTCTATCATAAGTCACTCACTAAATGTAAACCCGAAACACCCGCCTGTGAAGCAAAAGAGACGTATGCTGGGCCCAGAGAGGTCAGCTGCTCTCAAAGAAGAAGTGGAGAAGCTGAAACAGGACGGATTTATTCGAGATTCGACATATCCCGACTGGATATTGAATCCCGTCTTAGTAAAGAAGCCGAATGGAAAGTGGCGGACTTGCATTGATTTTTCAGATTTGAACAAAGCTTGCCCGAAAGATAGTTTCCCACTTCCTAGGATTGACCAGCTTGTAGATTCGACAGCAGGACATGAACTTCTCTCTTTCATGGATGCATATTCCGGGTACAACCAAATTCCTATGCACGTGCCAGATCAAGAACATACGAGCTTCATTACAAATTTGGGGTTATATTGTTATGTTGTGATGCCATTCAGATTGAAAAACGCCGGAGCCACTTATCAGCGCTTAGTGAACAGAATGTTTTATAATCAAATAGGGAAGACTATGGAAGTTTATGTAGATGATATGCTTGTCAAATTGAAACAGTCCTCCCGTCATACGCAAGACTTGGCAGAAATGTTCGGTATCCTGCGAAAGTATCGGATGAAGTTGAATCCCTTGAAGTGTTCATTTGGAGTGGCATCGGGAAAGTTTCTAGGCTTCATTGTGAGCTCCCGAGGAATTGAAATCAATCCCAGCCAAATAGCAACGATTAGAAACATTGAAGAGCCGAGAAGAATTAAAGATGTCCAAAGTCTTGCAGGGAAAGTAGCTGCGCTGAGTAGATTTATCTCCAAAGCCACAGACAAATGCGTTTCGTTTTTTGATTTGATTAAAAGGGGAAAGAAGAACTTCGAGTGGACTCCGGACTGTGTTGCAGCCTTTCGAAATTTATTGGAACTACTAGAAAAACCGCCGATTCTGTCAAAGCCAGTGGATCACGAAGAATTGTTTGTTTACTTGGCAGTCTCGGCTCACGCTGTTAGCACAGCCTTGGTTCGAGAAGAAGACAAAGTGCAAAGGCCAGTATATTATGTAAGCAAGAAATTGGCAGCGGCAGAACGCAACTACCCAAAGATTGAGAAGCTCACTTACAGCCTCCTAATCGCATCCCGAAAACTTCGTCACTATTTCCAAGCTCATCCAATAACCATATACACTGACCAGCCTCTGAGGCAGGTGTTGTAGAGACCCGAAGCGTCGGGAAGGTTGATCAAATGGAATATAGAATTAAGTCAGTTTGATTTAAATTTTCAGCCACGAAGGTCGATCAGGGGGCAAGCTCTGACAGACTTTATAGCAGAGTTCACTATCCCAGAGGAGGAAGTGATTAATGACAGAGTGGTCAAGTCCGAAGATGAGTTAAAGATAGATTCATGGAAGCTATACACAGATGGAGCCAAAAACGACCGAAGGTCCGGAGCTGGAATCGTCTAAGTTACTCCTGAAGGGCGGTCGTTATATTACGCTCTGCGATTAGAATTTTCGGCGACTAACAATGACTCTGAATATGAAGCCCTGATTGCCGGGCTGAAGCTTGCTAAAGACCTCGGAATAAAAATGTTGGACATATTCTGCGACTCCAAAATCGTTGTTTGCCAAGTGCGAACGGAATTTGTGGCTCGGGGACCTCGACTCATCGCCTACCTTGAGAAAGTCGAAAAGATGTTGAGCAATCTGGAGCGGTACAGTATAACACATATCCTAAGAGCCGAAAACCAGAAGGCAGACAGGCTGGCAAAGCTAGCTAGTTCCGACAACCCAGAGGAAACTGAAATAATTCCAATTGAAACGTTTGAATCACCAAGCTTTGAATCGATGGAAATTGAGTTCGCTTTCGAAGCGGAACCGGAAAAGGAGTCGTGGATGACACCAATTAAGAACTTCCTTAAGAATGAGATGCTCCCATCAAAGAAGAGTGAGAGAAGGGCTATAGTTCGCAAGGCTACCAGATATGTCCTACAAGATGATATTC
This sequence comes from Allium sativum, assembly GCA_030737875.1. Taxonomy (NCBI): domain Eukaryota; kingdom Viridiplantae; phylum Streptophyta; class Magnoliopsida; order Asparagales; family Amaryllidaceae; genus Allium; species Allium sativum. Next base: position 353,452,883 of record CM060926.1, read on the forward strand.
TTTATAGGCAAGGATTTTCTATGCCCCTGTTACGATGTATAGCACACGACGACATCAGATGTGTACTAAGAGAAGTACACGAAGGTGAGTGTGGAGATCATACAGGAGGTCAGACTTTAGCAAAAAAGATATTGCGGTATGGATACTTCTGGCCCACAATTAATAAAGATGCAGCTGATTATTCACGACGCTGCGATAAGTGCAAGAGATTCGCCAAAATTCCCAGAGCACCGTCAATCCAACTCAAATCGATGGTGAGTCCTTGGCCTTTTGCCACGTGGGGAATTGATATCATCGGAGTTCTACCGATTGCTAAAGGAGGAGCGAAATATGCAATAGTCGCTGTGGACTATTTTACGAAGTGGGTGGAAGCCGAGCCCTTAACCAAGATCACGACGAGAAAGGTAATAAGTTTCGTGGTTAGAAATATTATATGCCGATTCGGGATCCCAAGAACCATTATAACTGACAACGGAACCCAGTTCGATGGTACTAAATTCAGAAATTTCTGCCTAAAATATAAGATCGACAAACGGTATACTGCGGTTGCTTATCCGCAGTCGAACGGGAAAGTTGAAGCAATAAACAAAGTTATAAAATCCATCCTCAAGAAACGGTTAGAGCGCGCAAAGGCAAAATGGGTTGACGAATTGCCCTTAGCTTTGTGGGCATATCGAACAACATTTAAGACCGCTACTGGTCATACCCCTTTCTCTCTTTCTTTTGGTTCAGAAGCAGTAATTCCAGTAGAGCTTGAAGTTCCTTCCCACCGGGTGACGTATTATGACCCGATGACGAATCGGGCACTCTTACTCGAGTCTCTTGATGAAATTGAAGAAAAAAGGGACGAAGCGGATTTGCATGCGGCAAGACATCTACGTCAGATGGCACGCTATTATGACAAAAAATTTCGCCTTAGGTCTTTTGAACCAGGAGATTTGGTGCTAAAGAGAGTCTTTCCATCCCTTCCTCACCTCGGTCCAAAATGGGAAGGACCCTTTGTCATCCAACGGAAACTTGAAAAAGGAACCTTCAAGTTAACGACCGTAGATGGCGAGGAAGTCCCTAGGGCATGGAATGCCCAACACTTGATGTGATATTTGGATTAGAAATGTTGTACTCTTTGTTATTTTTCTTATGAACTCTGTAAAAAGGCACGACTTGCCTTAGGAAAATCTGATGATATGAATAAAGGACTATAAAGTGGATGTAGGCTACGACTTAGCTGAACCACTATAAAAATATCATGTGTCATTTACTTTAATGCATTATATATATACATTCATCGACTATTCTGTTGTGATTATGGAATATAAGATGATTCAAAACCTGAAAGGTTGAAAACAGTTTAAACTTAAGAAAAAAGCACAATGACTATTTGTGCGATAAAACGTAAAAGAATGGGAAAACGACATTCTTAACTCTAACTCTCCAGAGAGAGAGAGAGAGAGTATAAAAGCGTCTCCGATTGAGCGCTGAGAAAGAACTCCTTCCCCGCTGAAAGATCGGGGAGCGAATAAATTGCTGAGCTCGAACTCTAACTCTCCAGAGAGAGAGAGAGTATAAAAGGACGGGAAGACGACGTCCTCTGAGGCGTGAAGGTGCACCCATACAAGAGACCGCCTCAGTAAGAACTCTAACCTGAGTATAAGACTGGAGAGTATAAAAGAAATGCCAGAAAAAACGATAGGCATTGACGACACAGAAAATGCAATCCCGTCAGAAAATCGGGAGCATTCAGATTACTTGATTAAGCCTTGAATAGTTCTTTGAGATTGACTGGGGGCATATATGTATACACATATTCCCTCCCTCTGTAACTTCATTACACAACTATAGTGAAACATGATTCTTACATAAGTGCAGAACTAGTGACTAACAAACATTGCGGAAAATGAATTATTTTTTATTTACGAATGAATGAATTTGTACAGGAAAACAACCAAAAAGAAGGTGCAAGAGCCACCCTTATAGCAGCAATCGTTGGTTCACCAAATGCTAAAACGACACAAGACAACCCACTATTTAGACTTCGAGTGAGGCTTGGACTTCTTGGCGGCTTTCTCCGCATCCTTCGCCTCTTTCTCGGCTTCAGTCAAGATGCGCTTTGATTTTTTTCTTTCCTGAAGATGCGGTGCTGGAACCGGTTGACTTCTTCCCGGAGGGCGCAGCGCTGGAATCAAGAGAAGATTTTTTAGCGAGTTCCTCTGTAATAGATCTAGTTGAAAGCTTAACAACTAACCTTGATCCCGCATCCACAACCGCGAGAGGCTTGAGGATTTCAGGGTCTAAGTCTTCAGCTTTTAACTGCAAGCGTTTATCTTGGTCAGCTTTCATTGCAGCCAAAGTAACATCATCTGCACTTTTCGACTCCCCGACTATTGCCACCTCTGGATCTTCCTCATGTCCTCTGTCGCCGCCATCATCCTTTAAGGCTGCTATCATTTCTTCATCACGGGGTGTGTCAGCCTTATATGGTTCGCTTCCTTCTCCCAAATCTATAGGAGCAGCCTTGTCCTTCCCTCCTTTTGCCTTTTCCGTAGGCTCTGCCCCAGAGGCGGCTCCCTGAGTCACATCTGTCTTTCCGGATGGCTCAATACCTACATAGTGAGAAGCAACAGTTATCAACTCAGGAGAAAATAATGGGTTTTTCATCGATTGCTCAATCACGTGGCGAAAGGTAGAAATAGCCTTGACGAATTGAGGAGAAAATGTAGGGATACCTTCCGAAGACTTCTCGGCAGGGGTAACTGCTGTCTCTGATGCCATTTCAGGGATAGGGGATAGCAGAGTTGTTCGAGGGATTCCCGGGTGTTCAGGATCATACCCCTCTACTTCAGAAGTTGCGGGGGCAGTAGAAGAGGAACCAGTCTCGGGAATGTTCTTTTGTTTAGTCCTCCGCCTCTCTTCTTCCATAGCATGAGCAATGAGGCGGCGCCCTTCAGCTAGGCGTTCTGGCTCATCATCCCTTAAGTACTTCTCCATCAGCTTGTCCTCATCGATGGAATCAACCTTGAGCTCCTCTTTTTCCCACTCAACGATCTGACTACATACTTGGACTAGAGTAGATGGATAATCCTCAATCCAAGAAATGTTCCGGCGACGGATGATATGTGCAAAGAATTCAATCATTAATTCACCGAAACCCTGAATCTCTGCCTCCGCCTCTGACAATTGTTTGCGGGCCTCCTTAGCAGATTTGATAGCACATTCGACGTTACCCTTAGCCAAGGCAGCTCGGTTCTCCGCCTCCATTAGCTTAGAAGCCAAGTCAGCGTTTTTCTTTTCAAGCTCAGCATTCCTCCTTGCTAACTCGGCATTTTTCCGTTCAAGGTCAGCGTAAGCAAGGCGTGTTTTAGCGGCATCTGACTTAGCATCTTCGGCTTGCTTTTTTAACTCAGAACGCTCTTGAGTGTGAGATTCAAGCAAATCATGATAACGTTTTTGCATAACTTCAAATTGTTGTTTGAAGTTAGTGGCGTCCCTTTGAGCAACAACAAGCTGGGCCTGTGTGTCCTCTAAATCTTTCCCTAGATTCTTTAAGGCCTTTGCATCTTCTTACGCGGTTTTTTGCATTGAATCAGCATTCGTGATTAGAGTACGGATGATTCTGGAAAGGTTGCGTGAATATTTGAACATTTCAGAATACTGTTTCTCAACCGCATCTATCTTTGCTTTGGGCTCATCTGCCCACCTGGAAGAAATAGGCTCGAGGGCAGGTAAAAAAGTCGAATTCTCGAAATAATATTCGGGAAATTGCTCCTCCAAATACGCCCACTTGATTGCGGTTTCAGCATCTAGTGGTGGAGGGGCGGGGATCGTCAACTCAGTATCCCTGTGCGTGGAGGATTCAATAGTATCTTTATCTGTTCTAGGCCGTTTAGCAGGGAACTTGCGTTTACTTCGCGACTCGGTATCTTTTGGCGGGCTTCTCTCCCTGCTACGTTTTTCTTGAGAGGAGGTGGAGTCTTTTGGTTGCGGCCTGTCCTCTTCCCTACGACCTTGATAACCTTTATATCTCTCTGGGTCCGATCGAACGGGAGAGCGAGAACGCGAGGTTCGAGAGCGGTAGGGTTCATAAGGCCTTCTCTCCTCCCTACTGCGATCATCGCGGCGATCATACTCAGTGTCATAAGGCGGATTGGACATGCTGCGGTGGAGTTTCCTGATATCATAGTAAGATCGGGACATCGTGCCTGCACAATAAGACAAATGAAATTCAAAATCAATAGTATCACAGAGAGAGAGGTGCAATGAGTGGTAATGCTATTGTGTAAAGTGTGTCCTAAGTGCTGTATTCCCCCCAACCAACCCGAGTCTGAAGCTAGACCAGTACGGGCAGGCTCTTTGGCCTTAACAGGAGTGGTCTCTTCAGAAGAGGTGAAAACTAAAGGATCCTTCCTAAAATCCTCTGAAGTGTACATAGTTTCAGGTAAGGGGAGATCCCCCAAACCCTGAAATAATGGGTCATCAGTACTAGGGACATCTCCCTCGGAAGCATCAATTGGCGACTCTTTGGAAGACGATGACTTTTCTGGAGAAATGGCATCCTCAGGAGCAGTATACCCTTCACGATGCTTTTCGGCCAAGTTAGCCAATTTGTCATCTTGAGTAGAAGATGGAGAAGGTGGAGTTTGAAGAGGCACTGTAGGAGCTCCCGAACCTTCTCCTGTCTCTGGGACTACATCCACTGGAGGAATATATACGTATGGAGCCGTCCCATAACCGATACTACGAGTAACAGATAGCAGCCCATGAAAATGAAGATATTCGTCCTTAAGGACTTCATCAATAGTTAGGAATTTCTGATCGCCATTAAGGAAATGGTGCATCCGGTCAAAGAACACCTGGTCTGATATTTGTTTTGGATTGTCGACTGCAACCAAAAAGAAAATTGAGTTAAGGCGATGACTTGAGTGCATATAGCCAAGATTTTGAAAATCAGTGCTTTACTTGATTTCGTCCACCTCCTAGCACACCCAGACTATCGCTTCACATAAAACCATTCCAGTCTCGAATCTCCAGCTTTACTACTGAATGGCGCTGAAATTATCTTCCTCTTAGGAACAAACTCAAAGTAGCAGAAAGAAGGAGTCTCTCGAGTCCGATGCTTGAAGTTGTAGAAGAAATGAACGTCATCGAAAGTGAGCTCTATGCCTAAGATCTCGCGATATGCATGCTATGTATAAGGTGTGTAAGTAGGCATAAGAATTGGGATGCAGCTGCATGGGGGCAATCCGCGTTTGTCTTAGAAAATCAACAATGAAGGGAGAAAATGGAGGGATAGCACCAACCATGCACCTCAACCGAGTTATTGTCATATATCCTTCTGGAGGGTTGTGGGGACGGTCAGATCTCGAAGGCACTAGAGTGTCCCTTTTTAGTATCCTGTATTTTAAGCAAATTCGGATAAGTCGATCGTTGTCGATTGTTGATTCAACAGAATCTTGGGGAGATTCCAATATGGCAGCCGATTCAAACTCATCAGGAGCCCGGTCGTCACCAATCCCTCCTTCCTCTTCAAAACCTAGAGAAACTTCATCCTCCGAAGACACATTGTCACTTTCGCGATTTCCAACCTCGTAATCTGAACCCTCATCATTCCATTCTAGATCCAAAGGTGAAGATCTGTCCTCGAGAGTAACTTTGTTGGATGTCTCCGGGGCCTCTTTCTTCTCAGCTAGTCTAGAAGAGCGGCTGGATCTCATGGTCATAAAACTATTGAAGAAGCAATAGCACAAATTAGAGTAAATTAGCCCGTATCTCCCCGTGCATGTGTGCAAACTAAAGTGTAAACAGTGTATGCAGAAAGTGTGAAGTAAATGTTTAAAAGTGCGACACAAAATTTTGGCAAAGTGTAAAGGGTTGAAGTAGTTCTTGATGTACAGTTCCGTTCGCAAGGCACTATCCTAACTGTCCATTAAGTTGAAGATTATGCCAACAGTTGATTGGACCAGTTAAACAAGTTTTTATGCATTACGATGGACTGCCCTTCGGTTCGGTTTGGGTGCATTTATTGGGATCGGATCGGGGGTGTGGCCTCGTCTTGGGCTCGGATAAACTTTGAAATTCAGGAATCAAAATCGGATCGGCTCGGAGATAGATTCCCCTAATGGTTCGGATCGGATCATGTACTCATGCTTCTCCTCCTGCATCATACAGTCCGATCCAATCCGGTTAGGTGAGCTCCCTTCCCTCCTTATTTAACTACTTGCTCCGACCCGATCCGATCTTCTGGACTTCTTTTCTTTTTCCCTTTCTTTATTTGCCCCGACCCGATCCAACTTCCTGAACTTCTTTCCTTTTTCCTTTTTTCCACCTTCCATATTCTACTGCCCGAACCGACTCCCTGCCACCTTCTTCTTCTTCCTCCTTTTCTTTTGCCTCAAACCATAACTCCTTCTTCCAACGCCTCGAAGTAGCAGCGAGGCCACCATCGACGATAGCGAGGGAAGAGGAGACTACGGCGTGGAAACCATGTCCAGATCGGTCGAATTGACCATCGGTTCAGTTAAAACTTGTTATCACGAAATCAATCAAGGATTCAAACCTACCAGAGCACGTAAATTGGAAATTCGCACGAGAATGGTGAAAAGTTCTTATTTCTCTTTCTCGAGGTTCTGGAGTTCCGAGGCAGAAAGAATAAAACGATAAAGGGAAATGAGAAAAAGGCGAAGACGCAGTTTATATAGAGAAGTAGAGCGACTATTCGTCTCCCCGTTCGGACTGGAACGACAGTCCAGTAGCAGAGCTTAGCCCAATAGTCCAATGAAGAATAGAAAGAAGAAGGGGTCTGTTCGGATCGGAACCCGAACCGAACCGAATTCTGTAGCTCAGCAGCGAATTAAATTGAAGTTTGAAGAAGAAGATGAAAACACAAGGAAAATCAAAATAAAAATTACCTCGAAGAACGCTGTGCAATGATAGTCAAAGCATGCTCCATCTCCAACAGAAGCATCCTTTGAGGGGGCAAAATGTTAGCCCACTTTGTGAACTGGGCAACAAAAAGTCAAGATGTGAAACATTGAAGAACTTGGAAAGCACTATAGCGGGTCGGATCGGAGCGATGTAGCGGGTCGGATCGGATAAGTTTTGTTGTTCGGATCGGTGAGCTATTACTGTTGGAATCAGAGAGGCACAACTGTTCGAATCGGAGAACAACCTACTGCCAGTTGGAGCGGAGGGTTACCTGCTACAAAGACAGATCGGAACGGAGTGAAAGTGGACGAAGACTTAGCCTTGGGACAAAACCGGATCGGATCGGATACCCCCGATCCGAACCCCTCTTGTACAATCCTCCGATCCGAACCCATATTCCACGTCACTCTCCCCCATGATCGCCTGGTTATTCGGAGCGGTTATGACCAGTTCCTACCCACAACGTCCACTTCTCTGATGCGTTGTCAACACAGAAATCCATCCGAACCCGAGGCTGATGGGATGGATGACACATGGCTCCGATCCGGATCGGGTTTTGAGCAAATTTTCACCTATAAATACCCTGTCTGGAGACAATGAAAAGGATCTTCTTTTTGGCACTTTGAGAGTTCAACCACTTTCATAAACTGAATTTCAGCACTCCCGGATAATCCAAATCGTCTTTCAACATTTGTTTTGAGACAATTGAGTGAATGTATATGAGTTGTGAGTGAACTTGAGTGAATATCTCATTGTAATTGCAACTATACATTGAAAATAGTGATTGACAAGTGGACGTAGGCTTTTCTTCGCCGAACCACTATAAATTCTGTGTCTCTATTCTACTTTTGATCTTATTTCATTCTGCTTTTAATCAATTTGGATGTTAGAACCACTTTTTGGTCTAACACGAGCATTGCTCGACGTGCCTGATGATTGTCAAGTCTGTGTTTGGTTTTAGATCTGAATGGTGTCGTTATTCTGGGAGTACCGTCCGTTGTTTTTGAGATATCTGCATCCATTTTCTAATGATTATCTGCTTGTAATCGATTTGGGTTTTGCTTTGGGTCTGTGCGTTGATGAAGGTGCTTTGGAGCGGAAGACCGTTGGCATCTTGATGCCTCATTTTTTGTCACAACGCTGCCCAGGTTTCAGATCAGTTTTTTGTGCTCCACATTATGATTTTCCTTGGAAAGTTAGTATTATTTTAGATGTCTCCACTGTCTTTTGTTTTCTTGATAACTGTTACTATATGTATTCTATATCATGCGTGGTGTTTGTACTGCTTGGTGTAGCCTGCGTTTTAGATGTGGTTATCTTGTGAATTTAACTTCCACAGTTTTTTTGTGCTAGATTACACTCTGCTCGGTGTTAGAAAAATAAAATATGTTCTCTATTTTAGGATCTTCTATCTTGATCGATCTTTTATTTTTGCAATTTGACTGCTTCGACGTTCACAAGCTTTGATTGCTCTTGCGGTTTGATTTGTCGAGATGAACTATCTACAAATAAATTTGTAAGCGATTTCTGCCCCTTTTATGATTAATACTGCCATAGCCATATGATATTCAACCCCTTTTTACATTCTTTATTTTTAGATCTTTTTAAAGTGATTTCTCGATTGGTTTTTTTGATTGTGTGATGTTGTGTTAACTAGCATTTATTCATTTTGTATGTATTACTTCAGTTGATAAATTTGAATTGAACATAACTATTGGTTTGGAATCTGCAAGTTGTTGAGTTGATAACATAGAAGTGATAACCCTTTATTTTGGACCACTTTACTTCAGACGACCGTGGCTTTGTAAAAATTGATCTTGATATTGCTTTCTTTCAACTAGGTCTGCACAAAGTATGGGTTGGGTCGGGTAAGACCAAATACTACATCCAACCCGTATAGGTATGGGTTCAAGGTAGTTCAACCCATATCCGACCCTATATGAGGTTGGATATGGGTTGGGTTGAAGTATGGGTTAGGTCGGGTTTAGTTGGGTTGGGTTGCTTGAATATAATAAAAAATGAGAATATAAGGGAACGTTTTTAAACTTATACTAAAATATTCCACATAATATATCAAATTTAACTAGCATAATGCATTTAAAATAACTGATTCCTTATATGATATATTTTATTAAAGTTTCCTTGTAAAACACATCATATGAAATTAATTTACTATATAGCAGAACAAGTGTTTCATTTTAAAATACACTAAAATGCTCTTTAAAATATATTTGTCAGATTCTATCTGGTTTGGATTAATATGAAATATATTATTTGTATATTTACTATAGAATAAATACATTATTCCAGGACTATATTATTTTAATTTTAAGTAGGTTAATATTAAATTAGTTTTTTAATATAGGGTTGGGTTGGGTTAAAATAAGGTTGGGTTGAACAAAATATCAAACCCGACCCGTATATAGTATGAGTTATAATTTGTAATCCATATTCGACCCGAACAAGGATGGGTTGGGTTGGGTTTATGTGGTTTGGCTCGGGTTGGTGGGTTGGGTTGGGTTTATGTGGTTTGGGTCGGGTTGGTGGGTTGGGTTGGGTTGGATATGGGTTGTGTGCAACCCTACTTTTAACAAGGCTAATTATCATTGTTAGGGCCATCTGATCATGGATGCAATATTACTATGTTAACAATTCAACATTCTAATTTGGTTAAAATTGATTGAGAATTCCTTGTAATTATTACATATAGTACACAAATAGGTGTCTTCGGTATCATCACTTTATTTTTGCTTTCATTTTAGAAAAATCTTGTGATATTTATTATCATAAAATAGTAATTTCTCTTATTTTGTTTCACTAAACCTAAAGTAACATATTTGAAAATAGTTAGAGATTAAAAATTACGCTGTGCCATTTGCAAATATTTGTTTTTACAGTTTGAAGTTCATTTCTTTCAGGTATTTTTTAAGCTAGCGAGATCAATTTTTTGAGAACCTTTTGAAAAAAAAAAGCTTTTCAACGTTAAATAACAAATACATAGATTTAAAGGACGGTTTAGTGAATTTTTAGCTACCTTTTGGTTAAAACCTACTCTTTTAATATACTATCCTATATTTTGTCACTTCAAATTGAAACGAAAATATTGTTTTTAAATTAAAAAAATTACACATGTTCAGTTGATTTTTGTTAAGTTTGGTTGCCATGTGAAGCAGACAAAGATGAACTGTTAGTGTGACAATATGTGTAATATTTTTGAGTTTTAAAACTGCCATAGTTGATTGCGTTTAAAATTGAAGTAGCATGGTTTTGTCGTGAATTTCTCCATTTCAGTTGTCCAATGTATTCTTGTATGTTTTGTTTTGTTTTAAAACTGTCATAGCGCGTTTCAAATTGTAGTAACACGTTCAGTAGAATGGTTGTTACTTGTTTGGCTTGCCGTGCTTACTGCCCATTGCCTTATAACTTTATGCTGAATTTTAATACGAAGTTCAGAAGCTGACTTTGTTATTGACACGAACCAAACCCCCGCTCCATGGTGGCAGGGTCGGTCTTTGGAAAATAACACACTAATCACATCAGCGGATTAAATAATATAGCATAATACATCAAATTGGAGAATAATTTACATCATATCTAACAGCGAAATCATATCATCATCATCAGAGTTAAACAGACACATGATCCTACTTAGTATATAACAAGTTTTATCAAATAGATAATAAGTCTATAGCGGAATCAAATATAAACATACATAAGGTAGTGTTTAAAAGTTCAAAAGAAATGCTAAAAGGATAGGTCTTCATCTTCAACCAAAAGAGCACCAATGCTACGAGCATACCCAAAAGAAAACCAGTCACCTGTACACTGTTGCCCGTGTAAAAATATGGGCACCCAAGTTTGCAAGGGAAAAACAAACTACGAATCAGTCATGGGACTAGTATGAGAAATCCTATAGTTACTTAACTTAATTAAGAATAAGGAAAATCGCACGAACACACCATATGTCACGGAACGGGTTTACTCATTGGATTGCCTGTGCACAAAATAAAGTAAATCAAAAAAATAGCGCAATGCTTTTTAGAAAAATGATGTCATTATAAGACTCAAATCCCATTACACAATGCAAAAACAAACCAGAGGATAGAGTTTTACCTTATAATAGCCAAACATGCTTGATACGCCTAAAAACAAATCATTTGATATTATTATTAGTGTCTAGATGTTTTATAAAAAAATTCAATATAAATGTATGAATCCTAGACGGCATAGTACCCCATCCTACTATGTCGCCATATTGGTTTACAACAAAGACCGCACAATGTCGTATTGGAAATTGGATTTTCATCCTATGAGTTGAGGCAAAGGATATTCCTCACTGGTTTTGGATCACCTCTAGTAAGATATCCAAGATCACACCTATAGACAACCCTTGGTTAGTGTCAGGGCCGGTCCACACCTAACGTTTGTGGATTGATTATTCTTGAACAATACATTTCCCTGTCCTATAGGAACTCTCATTTGGCCATTGGCGACCAAACATACCCGAGGCGCCTCGCAATCCATTGACCACATAAGTAAAAATGTCTGGGCTCCATGCAATGACATAACCCACAGTTAGAAAGAAAGGCATGTCCTCCCTGAGGTCCTCATCCAGTTTTTGACTCACAACGGGGTGTGAAGCCCGCGAGTTAACCTAACAACACAAAGCTACACTATTTTAAAGCCATGCTTTGATCATCAACTCCAAGACACTTCTTTTTAGCAAAAGCCTTGATCATTGCATCTTATTATGCCACATTGACAATTCATGACATACAACTGACGTCTACAAATATATAACCTCTAAGCTCGTACGTCTCAGAGAAGGTGTTAAACAAAAGAATAAATTCTCCGTCACCAAACAAATACATCTTTAATAGAAATCAATCAACACAGAATGAAATCCAATGTCAGACACACAATCCATTTACAAGTCCATTCTGGGTCTGAACGAAACCGGAGGCACCTTATTCCTCATCCCATATGTCCAATACAAGAGAGAGGTCCTCGCATATCCAAAAAATTAACAAGTACGTCTGGAAAACAACCACTATAACCCCTTCAAGGGAGCTACCCATATCCAATGCATCAGTAGTAATCCATTAGGTGTGAAGATTGTCGGTCTTGCGCCATCTTCGTTATCTTTGATTTTTGTCGACGTTTAATTACTTTTCAAATAATTCTGGCATTAAATTTCAAGTCAATTTCCCCCCTTAGTTAAATCATTGGCCTTCAACATTCATTACCTTATGTAAAAAGTTTTGATCGAGAATTTAATTCGGTCATCGAATTAAATACTCATGCCATATCCATAATTCATTTTATATGTTTTCATGCCATAAAACTTAACCATTTTTATTTTAAAAATAAAGAAAAATTGGGTTGCACACATTCTAAATTGCTTAAAATAATTTGAAGCGATTCATTAAACGATTTCAAGAAAAAAAAAATTGATTTGCAGAAATCTGCGAATTAAACAAAGGCGCAATGGGACGAAAATCGACCAGGAAAGAGCCTGGATGGACCTAAACCGTTGACCGTAGTGTCCACTGGTCAACATTCGAAAAACAGGATTCAGACGTCTGACCTAAAAATTCAGATGTCTGAATGCTGTTTCCAGAGAAATAACTCTCTGTCTGTAACCCAGACGTCTGAATTTTCCACCTCAGACATCTGTATTAAAATTCAGACGTCTGAATGGAAAAATTCAGACTTCTGAATTCTTGTACTCATGTTTTCTAATTATTTGTATCGAGTCAGACATCAGGCTCAAAATATTCAAACGTCTGAATCTGGACCAGAGCACAATATGGCCTAGGAAACATGTTCAAAATGATATCGACCAACGCCCAAAGGCATATGATCTTATATACATGAACATGAGGCTTCTAAAACTCACCGAAGCAACTCATAACACTAGACTCACATGCATAAACATTCATACAAGAGATTTTGCAATGGTTTTGATTATAAGTTCAAAAGTGAACTAAATTCCCAACCAAAGCATGCAAAAGCGATTCAAGCAACTTATGAAGAATTAAGACTTTGCCAGGGCGACAACGGAGCTTCATAAGATCACCAAACCCACTCATAGCATATAAATTAAGTCATGTGAACAATCCTCATCATAATTTTTCAATTCAATGGAACATAAATACATGAAATCGACTAAGTTACACTAGCTTACCCAATTCACTAGCATATGAAAACTCAAATTAATTCTAAATAACACTTTTACAAGCTAAAAGCTTATAACATAGATGTGGGTGCTTAGGAACTCACCTTTGCTTGTTTACAATCAAGGAGTAGGTCTAACAGCAAGCAAAATCAACCTCTCTTCCAATGTTGCATGCAAATCTCCAATCTAAACACAAACAAATGAGTCTCTTGGGAATTAGGTCATAGGAATCCTCAAAAATAGAAGAGGAGATAAGCTGGAGAAGATGAAGAGGAGCCTACCAAAGCTTCTACATTTGATTTCGTCAAGAATTTAAGCTTCCAATTGCAAAACCTAGCTTAGGAATTCTAATTTCCCATTCCTTTCCCCATTTCTAATTTCTTCTAAGTGTTGAAGGTGAATGAGAGGGAGAGGGCTGATTTGGTTATATGGAGTGGGCTAGGTTAGCTAACCCAAGCCTCAACCAAAGTCCGAATTTTCACAAACTCGAAACATACTGATGCTTATAGTTTTCGAACATGCAAACGACATTTTGAACCCAATGGAAGTGGTATCGAGTCCAAATTCGTCTATATGTGAAAAGTGATATTTTGGTCATACATACAAAGAAAAAGACCAAATTTCACCCAACTCTAAAGGTATCGATGTTTATAGTTTTCGAACGCGCAAACGACATTTTGAACCCAATAGAAGTGGTTGCGTTGAAAATGGAGGTCGTTTGCAAAATGGTTATCTTTAAGAGTTATATATAATATTAAAATATATATAAATTCCATAGCGACTATTCTAAATTTTAATTAGACATAACTTACAATTTATAAAGTGAAATCTCAATTTCTTACATTCATTAGATAATTTCAATTCATAATATTCCGGCGTTTCTTGTTTTATCAAATTCTGATTTATATTGAATTCTACACGTTCATTCAATGTTTAAAATCAAAATTTCAAACTACCACGCCATTTTAATCTCGTTTTAATTAAATTTATAAATTTACACATTCTAACTTCGATTTAAATAAATTTTAAACCGTTTATTCTCAAAATAATTCATCTAAAATATTTAATTTCTCTGAAAATCAATTAAAATAAATTTTAAATTGGTTCCAATAATACGGGTTGTTACAGTCTCCCCCACTTAAACTTTTTCGTCCCTAAAAAAGAAACAACAATAAAGTAGGAATTAAATAGTAACGTAACATAACATAAATGTACCTCTCAATAAAGCTAATCAGAGATATCCACTCTGCAATTGGGATAAGCCTGTTTAATGTTATGTTCTGTTTCCCATGTGTAGTCTCTAAGATCTCCGCTCTATTGCACTTTGACTAAATGCACCTTGTTCCTTAGAACTATGGTTTCTCAACCAATAATCTTCATCGACTCTTTATGCACAGTCAAACTCAGAGTAATATCTAATATCGGTTGATTCGCCTCTTCCACGATCAAGTCTGGATCATGTACATGCTTCTGAAGTTAAGAAATGTGAAACACATCATGCACTCCGGGAAACCAATCTGGCAACTGAACCCTGTAAGCAAGAGTTCCAATCCTCTCGAGTATAGGGAACGGGCCAATATATCTAGGTGTCAACTTCCCTGTTTTTCCAAATCGAATTACTCCTCTTATCAGAGAAATTCTCAAATACACGTGATCACCAACAGAAAATGCTAAATCTCTTCTTCTAGAATCTGCATAACTCTTCTGTCGGCTCTATGCTGCTTGTAGTCCCTTCTTAATGAAATCCACTTTATCTGAAGCTTCTTGGATCATATCTGGACCCAATATTAATCGATTACCAGGCTCTATCTATCATGCAGGAGATCTACATGGTATACCGTACAATGCTTCAAATGGAGATAATTTCAAACTCGCTTGATATCTATTATTATATGAGAAGTCAACTAAATGTATGTGATCTTCCCAAGATCCTCCAAAATCAATACAAGCCCACAATAAATCTTCTAATATACGATTTACCCTCTCATTTGGTTGTCTATCTAAGGATGGTATGCAGTGCTAAGATTGATCTTGGTTACTAATTCAGATTGGAATGCTTCCCAGAACTTACTAGAAATTATCGGATCACGATCACTAACAATGCTGCTGGGAACTCCATGCAGTATATCAATTTCTCTGAAGTATTTCTAAGCCAAACTCTGAGCTGTTCTATTTGATTTTACTAGAACAAAATGGGCACACTTCATGAAACGATCAACTATAACCCAAATACTATCATTGCCCTTCTTGGTTCTAGGCAAACCATTAATGAAATCCATAGATATCTGGTCCCACTTCCATTCTGGAATCTCTAAAGGTTGCAACAAACCAGGAACCTTCTGTTGATCACTCTTAACCTATTGGCAAGTTGGACTCCTGCCAACATATATAGAAATGTCCCTCTTTATAGACTTCCACTAGCATGTACACTTAAGATCGTAATACATCTTACTCACCCCTGGATGAATACTAAGCTTGGATTTGTGACATTCATCCATTACCTCTCTTCTAGGCTCGGGAATATCCAGAACACAGATTTGTCCTTGCAATCTAAGAGTTCCTTTACTATCAATCTGAAAGATTGAAACTTCTCCTTCTTGAACTCGTTTGCTAATCATCCGAATAAACTCGTCCTCCTTCTTTAAAACATAAATTTTCTCGATCAATGAAGGCATAATAATCATATTAGCGATGATTGCATTCTTTCTACTAAGTGCATCTGCTACAACATTGGCTTTCCTTGGAGTATACAAAATATCTAGATCATATGCTGCAAGAAAATCTAACCGACTCTCAAATTCAAGTCTTTTTGGGTGAACAGAAATTTCAATGATTTATGATCTGTATATAATTTGAACTTCTCACCCAAAAGTTAGTGCATCCCTATCTTCAAAGCAAATACCACGACCAATAGCTCTAGATCGTGAGTAACATACCTCTTCTCATGTGGCTTCAACTGGCGGTTAGCATAAGCAACAACTTGGCCTCTTTGCATTTATACCACACCTACTCCTTCATGAGAAGCATCTGTATATACGGTCAAGTCCTGATTGCCATCTATATTAGTCAACACTGGAGCAGTAGTCAACCTTACTTTAAGCTCTTGGAAAGCTGCCTCACACTCCGTTGTCCAATTAAACCTTGCATGCTTCTTTGTAAGCTTCATCAATGGACTAGATAACTTCAAAAAATCCTTAACAAATTTCCGATAATAGCATCCCAATCCCAGAAAACTTCTGACTTCTGTGGGAGTGTTTGGTTGCTTTCAATCTCTAATGGTTGTAATCTTGCCTGAATCCACTGAAATTCTCTCCTTCGATAAGACATGATCGAGGAAGTTCACTTCTTCTTTCCAGAATAGGCATTTAGAAAATTTGGCTTTCAATAAATTCTTTCTCAAAATTTACAAAACCTGTTCCAAATTCTTCGCATGCTCGCTAGCTGACTTATGAGAAGATTAAAATATCATCAATAAAAACTAGCACAAATTTATTCAACACTCCGCGAAACACGCTATTCCTTAAATCAACAAAATAAGTAGGAGCGTTACATAAGCCGAATGACATTACTAACCACTCATAAAATAAGTCTGGACCTCTGAAAGTTGTCAAAGGAACACATTCTTTGGTAACCTGCAGCTGGTGGAAACCTGTAGCTAGGTCCATCTTCGAAAATACTCTCGTTCCATTCAAGCAATCCAATAAACATCAATGCATGGAAATGGATATTTATTCTTCAATGTTTGCTTATTTAAGTCTCGGTAATCTATGCATAATCTGAGAGTACCGTCCAACTAAGGAACAAATACCATAGATGCTCCCCAACTCGAGAAACTAGACCTGATTAGACCTTTCCATAACATTTGTCGAGTTTGACCACCCAACTCTTCTTTCTCTTTCAATGTCATTCTTCGAACTGCATGCACAACTGGCCTTGCATTCGAAATAAAATCGATTCGGAAATCAATTTTTCTTCGTGGAGGTAGGCTATCCACTTCCTCAAACACATCCGCATAATCTCTACCAATGGGAATTCCTCAATAGAAGTAGGAGAAACTTCAAGAGCAGACCAAATTTCTTTTCTATCTGAACTTGAGCCTTCGCATGGTACCGAAATAATATTTCCCAGTTTCGTTTTAACTTTAACAATTCTTTCGGCACACTCAACTTCGACCTCCAATTTCGTTAACCAATCCAACCCAAGTATAATATCAAACTCAGAAGAATTCATGAGATCAAATCAAAAGAAAACTGATAGCGGGAATAGGAGGCAGGTACCTTACAATATAAACAAAGAACAAGAGAACCTCATATCAGGTTGTGGACACTGATGGATTCCCCAAGATCTATTAATTAAACGTGTTACTCAAAATAAAACTTCGCGATGCTCCCATATCAAATAACACTTTAACAGGAATATTTTTAATTGTAAGGGTACCTTCCAACACATATGGTTTACCTCCGCCTATAGGAGGAGCTGGCACATTCGCCCCATCATAAACATGAGCTACTTCAGCTTTCTTAATTAGTGGGCAGTTCCTTGCAAAATGTCCCGGCTTATGGCAATTATAGGGCTCACCACTGTTGCGAGGCTTCTGACTAGGACCATATTCACTTCTTTTTGGTCTCTTAGGAGCATTGCACTGGTTATCCCAATGCCCATACTGGTCATAATTGAAGCATTTAATTTTCGCTCGCTTAACTTCTTGATACTTAGTTGCTTCAGTGTTGCTCACTTCAGGCTTCTTGTCGGGAAGCTTTCTCTTGTTGCTAGCTTGACTTCTCTCCCTATCCACTTAAGAATTCCTCTTATCAATATTCTCATATCTGCAAGCCATCTCCATAACCTTAAAAATTGGAAGCTCTTTGTGGGCCGTCATTCGATGGTGGTACCTCCTCTGAAGACCCTTAATGAACCTCTTGTTCTTCTTAGCTGGGTTCTGAATCAATTCCGGTCTGAAACGAGAGAGTTCGTCGAACCTTTTGACATACTCATGAATAATTTTGTCACCTTACTGGAGATTAGCAAACTCATCATACATGTTCTCTACTTCTAGCTGCGGGACAAACTTTTCTTCAAAAACTTCTTTAAATCTCGCTCAAGTCATATCAACCTCCAGATTATCAACTGTTACTGCTTCCCACCAGATTAGGGCCTCGTCTTTAAGTTACCAGGATGCTAAAAGCCTCTTTTTGTTATCTTCCAATTCTAGGCATTCGAAGATCTGTTCGCAAGACCTCGTCCAAGCTTGAGCTTCAACTACGGTTCTGATGCCTATGAATGGAACTCCCCCGAGATTCCTATATTTCTTCACGACAACATCAAGATCAAATCGTTTTTGTGGCGGTTGTTGTAATACGGTCTCATTATTAGCTGTTGATCCAACTCCATCGAGGTTAGGCTGATTATTAATGACGGAGATATCACCCCTTCCTCAGCCTCTACATCTTCTGCCTCTTCCCCGTCCACTCATTTCCTTTTAGTTCCGCGGATAGCAAGAAAAGAGTTGGGCCAACATAAAAGATAGCTTGAGGAATGATGAAAGCATATAGAAATATGCATAATTAATGATGTGATGACCATGTTATAAGCTATTCTGATGCACTTATTCTAGGATATTACTAATCCTATCTCTAATGATTTACTCATCCTAGAATACTAATGATTCTATCTTTAACGAGTTATTCAATATGTAATCTTCCAGAGCTAAGGTTAACCAAAGCTCTGATACCATGCCTAACATGAACCAAACCCCCGCTCCACAGTGACATGGTCGCTCTTTGGAAAATAACACATTAATCACATCAGCGGATTAAATAATATATCATAATGCATAAAATTAGAGAATAATTTACATCATATCTAACAACGGAATCATATCATCATTATCAGTTACACAGACACAGGATCCTACTTAGTATATAACAAGTTTCATCAAATAGATAATAAGTCAATAGTGGATCAAATATAAACATACATAAGGTAGTGTTTAAAAGTTCAAAAGAAATGCTAAAAGGATAGGTCTTCATCTTCAGCCAAAAGAGCACTAATGCTACGATGCATATCCGAAAGAAAGCCAATCACCTGTACACTAGGCTGCCCATGTAAAAATAAGGGCACCCGAGTTTGTAATGGAAAAACAACTACGGTCAGCCATGGGACTAGTATGAGAAATCCTACAGTTACTTAACTTAATTAAGAATAAGGCAAATCATAGGACCACGTCGTATATCACGGAACATGTTTACTCCATTGGATTGCCGGTGCACAAAATAAAGTAAATCAAATAAACAGCACAATGCTTTTTAAAGAAATGAAGCCGTTATGAGACTCAAGTCCTATCACACAATGCAAACACAAACCAGAGGATAAAGTTTTACCTTATAATGGCCAAACATGCTTGATACGACTAAAACAAAATCATTTGATATTATTATTAGTGTCTAGATGTTTTATAAACAATTTCAATATAAATGTATCAATCCTAGACGGCATAGTACCCCATCCTACTATGCCGCCATATAGGTTTACAACTAAGACGACACAATGTCGTATTGGAAATTGGATTTCCATCCTATGAGTCAAGGCAAGAGATCTTCTTCACCGGTTTCTGATCACCTCTAGTAAGATGTCCAGGATCACACCTATGGGCAACTCTTGGTAAGCGTCAGGGCCGGTCCGCACCTCATGTTTTTGGATTGGTTATTCCTGAGCAATACGTTTCCCAATCCTATAGGACCTCTCACTTGGCCATTGGCGACCAAACATATCTGAGGCGCCTCCTAATCCATCAACCACATAAGTAAAAATGTCTGGGTTCCATACCATAACATCACCCACAGCTAGAAAGAAACGCATGTCCTCCTTGAGGTCCTTATGCAATTTTTACTCATACCGGGGTGCGAAGCTCGTGAATTAATGCTACAACACAAAGCTACGCTATTTTAAAGCCATGCTTTGATCATCAACCCCAAGACCCTTCTTTTCAACAAAATCCTTGATCATTGCGTCTTAATATGCCACATTGACAATTCATGCCATACAACTGACGTCTACCAATATATGACCTCTAAGCTCGTACGTCTCAAAGAAAGGTGGTAAGCAAGAGAATAAATTCTCCACCGCCAAACAGATATATATTTAACAGAAATTAATCAACACATAATGAAATCTAATGTCAAACACACAATTCATTTACAAGTTCGCTTTGGGTCTAAACAAAACCGGAGGTACCTTATTCCTCATCCCATATGTCCAATATAGGAGAGAGGCCCTCGCATATCCAAACAATCGACAAGTACATCCGGACAACTACCACTATAACTCCTTCAAAGGAGCTACCCATATCCAAGGCATCAGTAGTAATCCATTCGATGTGAAGATTGTCGGTCTTGCACCGTCTTCGTTATCTTCAACTTTTAGTCGTCGTTTAATTATTTGAAATGAGATTTAACTCGATCTTTTCAAATAATTCTCGCATAAGATTTCAAATCAAATTCTTTCCCTTTGTCAAATCATTGGTCTTCACCATTCATTTCCTTATGTAAAAAAGGTTTAATCGAGAATTTAATTCGATCATCGAATTAAATACTCAAGTCATATGCATAATTCATTTTATATGTTTTCATGCCATACAACTTATCCATTTTTATATTGGTTTGCACACATTCTAAATTGCTTAAAATAATTTGAAGCGATTTATTAAATGATTTCGAGAAAAAAAACCGATTTGCAGAAATCTGCGAATTAAACAAAGGCGAAATGGGCCGAAACTCGACCTGAAAAGAGCTTGGATGGACCTAAACTGTTGACTGTGGTCTCCACTGGTCAAAAGTCCAAAAAATGATTCAGACGTTTGACCTAAAAATTCAGACGTCTGAATGCTGTTTCCAAAGACATAACTCTCTGTCTATAACTCAAACGTCTGAATTTTCCACCTCAAACGTTTGGATTAAAATTTAGACGTCTGAATGGAAAAATTCAGACTTCTGAATTCTGGTACTTATGTTTTTTAATTATTCGTAGTAGGTCAGACGTCTGGCTCAAAATATTCAGACGTCTGAATCTGGGCCAGAGCACAATTTGGCCTAGAAATCATGTTCAAAATGATATCGGCCAATGCTCGAAGTCCTATGATGTTATATAAATGGATATGAGGCTTCTAAAACTCACTAAAGCAACTCATAACACCAAACTGACATGCACAATCATTCATACAAGAGATTTTGCAATGATTTTGATTTTAAGTTCAAAAGTGAACTAAATTCCAAAGCAAAGCATGTAAAAGCGATTCAAGCGACTTGTGAAGATTTAAGACTTTGCCGGGGCAACAATGGAGCTTCACAAGATCACCAAATACACTTATAGCATAAGAATTAGGTCGTGTGAACAATCCTTATCATAATTTTTCAATTCAATGGAATAGGAATACATTAATCGACGAAGTTACACTAGCCTACCCAATTTATTAGCATATGCGAACTCAAATGAATTCTAAATTACACTTTTACAAGCTAAAAGCTTGTAACATAGATGTGGGTTCTTAGGAACTCACCTTTGCTTGTTACAAACAAGGAGCAGATCCAATAGCAAGAAAAATCAACCTCTCTTCCAATGTTGCATGCAAATCTCTAATCTAAACACAAACAAATGAGTCTCCTGAAAAATAGAAGAGGAGATAAGCTAGAGAAGATGGAGAAGATGAAGAGGAGGCCTACAAAGCTTCTACACTTGATTTCCTCAAGAATTTGAGCTTCCAATTGCAAAACCTAGCTTAGGAATTCTAATTTCCCATTCCTTTCTCCATTTCTAATTTCTTCTAAGTGTTCAACGTGAGTGAGAGGAGAGGGCTGATTTGGTTACATGAAGTGGGCTAGGTTAGCTAACCCAAGCCTCAATCAAAGTCCGAATTCTCACAAACTCGAAACATATCAATGCTTATAGTTTTCGAACACGCAAACGACATTTTGAATGCAATGGAAGTGGTATTGAGTCCAAATTCATCCATATGTGAAAAGTGATATTTTGGTCATACACACAAAGAAAAAGACCAAATTTCACCCAACTCTAAAGGTATCAATGTTTATAGTTTTCAAACACGCAAATGACATTTTGAACCCAATGGAAGTGGTTTCGCTGAAAACAGAGGTCGTTTGCAAAATGACTATATATAATATTAAAATATATATAAATTCCATAGCGACTATTCTAAATTTTAATTTAGATATAACCTACAATTTACAAAGTGAAATTTCAATTTCTTACATTCTTTAGAAAATTTTGATTCAAATTATTCCAATGTTTCTTGTTTTATCAAATTCCGATTTATACTGAATTATATACATTCATTCAAAGTTTAAAATCGAAATTTCAAGCTACCGCGCCATTTCAAGCTTATTTGAATTAAATTTTTAAATTTACACGTTTTGACTTCGATTTAAATAAATTTTAAATTGTTTATTCTCAAAATAATTCATCAAAAATATTTAATTTCTTTGAAAATCAATTAAAAATAAATTTTAAATTGGTTCCAAAAATACGGGTTGTTACAGTTATGGTTGCTTACTTTTCACTTTCCGTCACATTTTAAGAATTTTTAGTTGCAAAAATTGTTAATTGATGTTAAAAGCTAATGTTTATATCCCATCTGCATTATTAGCTCAGAGATGGTTATTTTTTGCACAGTAGCCAAGTTTTTACCATTACAACAGTCAATATTTTGCTTGCTACATGCATAAATTGTTTTTTTCTTCAGTTTAGTGCGCTATTCTATTCTAACTGGTCGATGTTTCTGGATCAATCACTGAAGATGTAGAAATTGAGTGTGAGAGTTAAAGTAATTGAATGTATGTGCGAGACAATGCTTGTACAAATAAGTATTTTGTATAGTTTTTGTGTAACAAAGAGAAACATAATTATGTACTATTCAAAAGTATAATTAAATATTTGTTTAAATAAAATATCTATTCAAAATTATAAATTATGAATTAAATATTTTAATTATTATAATTATTCTATATTAAAATGGTCAGAACCTTTTGCAAGTTTCAATGTTTTATAATGGGCATTAATTGTTGTCATATAGTCTACCATTGTAAAAAATGACCTATTGCAACGTGGCTTTATCCAAATCCGGCTCTATCTAGTAGTGTCAATACCTACCTTGTGCATACTCTACCTTGTGCACCAAGCCAAATCCGACTCTATCTAATAGTGCAAATAACCCTGGATGCTTAAATGTAACTTGCATAAGCGTAGATGTATAGTGGATAGTCCCCTCGGATCACAAACCTCCATCTAACATGAATATAATCTTGTATATGTAAATAGATGAACTTCAACATAAACAAAATTCTTGATAAATTAATCAAATAATGTTACAGCCGTCAAATCTGGATTATTAGTCTGATGTTGTTCTTACAAGTGTAAGACTAGTAGATCGACCGGTCCAGGTTCCATCTCTTCGTACTCTATAAATAGTTAAGGTGCACACATTTGTCCATTAATCAATCAACAAACACACAACCAACTTATGAAAAGCTATTCAAAAATTGTTAACATTCCACATATTTCTATACTTATCAAATTTCTGAACTCTTTCTCATTGCCTGCATCGCAAAATTTTCAATCCTAAACAACAATTACATACATACTAGTTTTACCCAAAATTTACAAGTTTCCAATATACAAATATGACTTAATCATACTAAATAAGCAAGGTCATCATATTTTTGTACTTTCAACATACTTTATGCCACATTCTCCTCCATCACATACTAAACATACGCACACATTCAATATATAAAATTTTATCATAATTTCTATCCAATTTTCGTACAAACTCATATAACTTGAACTCAAAATCATGAATTTGTTGATGCAAACAACAAATTGTATACTATAGGAATTAAAATACATATCTATTCAACTAAAAAAAAGAAATCCCTTAATATGAAAAACCAGAAAATTAGAGAACCTACAACTTTAATTAAAAAAATTAATGTTAGTTACCAATAGGAGGCACTTGATAAGATGAGAAGGTCATTCAATTTAATTTAAGAGGAAAACATTCTGATTTTTGGACTAAATTTGAAGTGAGGGGTTGTTTTCGTCTTGACTAGAATTGGGGTTCAGAGAATATTCTAGAAGAAGAAGGTTGCGGGCTTGTTTTAGTGAATAGATCTGGACGACATTCGAGATAGTGCTAACTGACGCTATCTCGGATGTCGCAACGTAAAAACAAGTGGCAACATCTCGTATGTCGCCTTTACAAACAAACAAAAAATAACAAACTAGTGGCATCTGGGATGCCGCTAGTTTGAGCTCTAGCCAAAACAGGTTTATTTTGTAATTAGTTTTCAAAGTGGTCTATTTTTGTTGTAAGTTCTGAAAATGGGCTCAAATCAATTTTTTTCCTATACTGGAGGGATTTATGTACTTATTTTATTTCTAAAATTCAAACCAGATTTGAAATTTTAATATAAGGGAAAGTTTATAAACAGTTTTTTTTGGTAATATTTAATAAATTGAAAATTTATGAGAATAACAAATATTTAATTTTTATTCCTTAAAGAATAATAAATTTAAATTGTGAATGATTCAATTCTTATTTATCCAATTATTTTAAATGAAAATTGGTTGTAAACTTATATTTTTCCATTGTAACGATATTGCAAAAGATGTTTTATAATGTGAAAATTCGGGGAACATCCTTATTTTTAGGTTTGTTTCGAATGACATCCCTCCCTAAAATTTATTATAAAGCGGGTCCCTGTTTTTGGTTGTTTTGTGTTTTTCAATATTTTTTGGCGCTGATGTATAAAAAAATTGCAAATATTTGCGGAAACATTCTGGAAAAAACTGCAAAATCAGCAATTATTAATAGTTGTATGAATAATTGCTGACATATCAGCAATAATTCACTATAATTGCTGATATATCATCAACTACGTTAAAAATTGTTGCAACTTGAATTATTGCTGATATATCAGCAATTATTGTATATAATTGCTGATATATCAGCATGTATGTTATAAGTGATGAAGGCTTACGAATACTTGCTAATATATCATCAAATATTGCATATAATTGTTGATATATCAGCAGGTATAATTTACTTGATGTAAAACTGAGTTGGTGAAAGGCAGATGAAAAATTGCAGCAAAATCTGCAATTATTGATTTAAATTGCTCATATAGCAACAACTATTGTATATGTGATGCGAATAATTGAAATAGTTGCTGAAATAGCAGCAATTGCATTATTTGCTGCAATATATTGGATTGTACAGGTTTTTTTTCTTTCCTTTTTTGGTTTTTGATTCTTTTTTTGTAGTTTTAATGCATGAAAACGACGATCATTATGTGTTGAATTTAATTCTGAAGTTTCGTATTTTTTTGATGATTTTGGAAAAATAGGGGCATAATTTATAAAGTTTTTAGACATGGAGTTTTTTTGTATTTCGAAACTTATTAGGGATGTGAGATAAACTTACCCTTTTGTAATTTAACAAAATGATAATATGTGAATTTATTGACTGTGACGACCGTCCTGCCGCCCAGTTCAAATCGATCACCAAACCAACTTAAACTGATCAACAAGACGTATTAGTTGGGATTATGACTAATAAGAACTAAACAAAACAACTTTTTCATTAACATCATATCAATGTTACATCAGAGTACAAGATTATAAGAGTGCAATAACTTAAAACAATACACAATGCAAATATAATTACATTCAACAGAAGACTTTCAAATGCACTGGACACAACTTTAGCTTCAATCCAGAACCCTTCTCTATAAAATATTTGAAAAACCAAAAATACTAGCTGACCGTGTAGAAAATATGGGTACTCAGAGTTTAAGTGGGAAATAATAAACTTCAGGTCAGTCATGGGACTGGTGTAAGAACCAAAATAGTTGTTTACTTTATTTTCAAGTTGAGTAAATCACGGGACAATGCCGTATAACATGGAATGAGTTTTTTCTACATGAATACTAATCATAAAGACTCGCAATACCTATTTTAAAAATGAAGCCATTATAAGACTCAAATCCCATCACATAATGCAATGTAAATAGGAGGATAGAGCTTTATCTCATAAAAAAAGATTGAGATGCAAAATTCTCTTGTATTATCACTAGTGCATAGCATGGAAATCATTTTCACAACTAAATATATCAATCTTAGCAGACGTAGATACTACGTCTACATATGTAGATTACAACTAAAATCGTGAAGATTCGTACTGGAAGTTGGGTTCCATTAATGGCCAAACCAGAAACTTTCCTTGACACTACTAATGGGGTGTCCCAGGACTCAGGCGCTTGTGATCCCTAAATCTTTGGATCACCTTTATCAGGATGTCCATAATCAAGAACATATGACCCTTAATCATCACCTTTATCGGGGTGATCTAGGAATCGCCGCAGGTCATCCTTTTAGCTATGGACCGTGGATACACAATGGTTACGTCTGTTTGCCCCAAGCCAACATTCGTACCTTTAAGCCTTCCTCGACTTTGCGGATTTTGCCCTTGACCTAGATTACAACAACACAATGGTTACACCTGGTTCCTACAGGAAACATCCGTCACCGTAGGCTTTCACACCCCTACGAATTACGCTAGGAGTTGAGTTCAACCGATTCTATCATTGTGGGGCTTGTCGAAGTCACGTCTTAACACAAAGCTATGCTACATCAGCCATGCTTTGATCATAATCCATAAAGCTCTAATTTTCAACAAGAAGCTTTGATCTATCTACCAACAACACTCAACATATCACATTGTCAATTCACGCATATGATTAGTTTCTATTAATAATTTGACCTTTGAGCTCATACGTCTTAAAGAAGGGTGTTAAGCTAAGAGAATAAATTCTCCTCCACTACAGATATATCATCAGTAACAACTAATTGGTTATGTTACGAAATACAACATCAGGCACACATCCATTTACAAGTTCGTTCTAGGTCTGAATGAAACCGAAGGCACCTTATTCTCATCCAATAAAGGAGAGAGACCCTTGCATATCCGGTCGATCTCGAAGTACGTCTAGACGACCACCACTTATAACCTCGTCTTGGGTTGTACACCTCAATCGAGACATCAGTAATAATCCAAACGATGTGAAGATCTCCGGTCTTTAATAACCTTCTTCAAGTATCTTCAATACTCGTCGTATTAGTTATTCAGAATAGGTCCAGCCCTTCCGAAATAACTATCGGATCTTCAAAATCACGTTATATATAAACATATCCTAAGTCTAATTCCATTTTGGAATATTCATTTCACCCAAATCATCTTTTACATTGGGAATTACTCCCGTAAATCTTATAGAATATTTACATTCTTTAAACTTCTTGTTTAAATCTTTCCTTAGAAATCATTTCAAATGATTACATAATCTCTTATCACAAACTTAACTCAAATTAAGGCTTATAAGCCTTTTTGGGATTATCGATCCTTATAAAAAGGTAATCTCTCATATCGTTATCCCATTCCCATCCTATGAGGTAAAACAGGTTGTGACACCCCGAATTTTCTGTGAACATAAGAATAACAAATAGGAGAATAATTAAACTGTAACAAAATAATTTAGGGAAATGGGTTGCGCCATTGCGTTCGTCTCGAAATTCTACTTGGAATAAAGTCCAAATTTGCGTAAATCGTACTCCGTATGAAGAAGATATGGCCTTCAGAACTTTCAGTAAAAATCAGCTTGGAATTAAAAATTCAAATTTCGTAATTCAAAACAGACACACTGGCTGGGCGAGAAAATTCCCGCCCAGGACCCAGGTCGACACTAGGGTCGACCTGGGTAAACAGGTCGACACTAGGGTTTAATTTAACCCGTGTTATGAATTATAGGCATATTTGGCATCATAGGCTATAATTTGGCATAATTCATATTATTTGGGACTTTTTAGAGAATATTCTGTACTGTACAAAAGTTTAATTAAAATTTTGGGCATATGTCGTATTATGAATTATGACCGTGATTTAGGCATGTAAATTTAGGCAAGATATATAAATAGAACTTTAAGAAATATTTAATCCGTTGAATTGCCTAATCTGCTAATCTGTTATCTGCTAAATCTGTTGAATTGCCTAATCTGCTAAATCTGTTATCTGCTTAATCTGTTGAATTTCCTAATCTGCTAAATCTGTTGAATTGCCTAATCTGCTAAAATTGTTATCTGCTAAATCTGTTGAATTGCTTAATCTGTTAAAAGCTGAATAATTATAAATTGGAGGCTCGATCTAAAATTGAGCAAAACATGTTAATAGAACTTTGGATAATCTGCCTAACTTGTAAAGAAGTTAAATCTGCTAAATAGACATAACTAATCTGATATTTTCTGTAAAGCGGCTATGACACGAGGTTAGACTCCGTTTGTGGTAGAAGCCTGCCCGGAACCAACCGGCTTAACCAACGACCGCAAATTGTCAGTCTAATGTGAGAGGTCGTAGGCATAACTAAAATATGCTTAGACACGAGGTTAGGTCTGGCTTGTGGCAGAAGTCTGCCTGGAACCGCCCGGCATATCCAACGGCCACAAGCTACCGACCTAATGTGTGAGGTCTGTGCATTAATAATTAATTAATGCAAATCTAAGATAAATATGATACCTAAAACATGTTGGGTGGATAGGGTTAAAACAGTTCGTCTGATGAATCTAATAAACCCGTTTCGTAAATCTGTAGGCCCAATACAAGGTTAGGTAAAACAATATGTAAGCTTGTTAATCTGTTTATCTGATCCATTAGTCTGAAAACTTGTTAACTTGATTGTTTGATCTGTGAAGTAGTAACCTGAACTCTGTCTTAAATCTGTAAACAAGTTAATATGAAACCTGTTAGTCTGGGGACACAAGGTTAGAAGGGGAAATACTTGTGTCATCTGTTGTTTGGGACCCATATTAGTCAGTAACCCTTTCTGGTATCAAAAATTTGACCCCATGCTTGTAGGGGTCCGGGCACGCTTACTGAACTAATTATAAGCGGTTCATTCTGATAATGGCGAGGGGTGTTGATGGTGCGTTCCAACCGGGTCATGTGCATGCATGAATCCGGTCTGCTCTGAGGATGTAAGACACCGTAACATCTGTAAATAGGTCTGTGCCAATAGGTTGCCACTTTAGGGAATGATACACCCTACTGTGGGGCCAACACAGGGTATTTATGTATTAGGGAGCCGATCGCTTGGGGGTAGGACTTAGGGTACACTTAGTTCTGTCTGTTTCTGTTGGTACCATCTGTTTCTGTTAGGTGGCAACACCTGTCTGTTTCTGCGTGGTACCGTCTGTTCAGGTGGTAAAGGCCCATTACTAGCGTACAAAAAATTCTAACATTCTGTTTCCGTAAGGATTATTTTGTTTCCGTCTTTGATTCCGTTTCCATACCTTCTGTCTGTTGGGGTGGTAAAGGCCCATTATTAGTATTCTACTTCTGTACCTTCTGTCTATTCGGGTGGTAAAGGCCCATTACTAGCATTCTGTTTCTGTAGAGATTATTCTATTTAGACATTAGGGTAACACCTAATCCTGTTATACTAGTATTAGTGCAGAGAAGTGAGGACTATGTAAGAAAAAAAGCTTAGCTTAGTCTATATCATTCTGTTAACCTGCTATTCCTGTTACGGTTATCTCTCATCCAGTTTAATTTACATGTCATGATACTATTATCTGTTTATATGCTGAAAATCACTGGATTCACCAGACTTATGTTTGACCTAGTTTGTTTCGCCTCTTTTCTTTCCGTCCCCCCCAGGTGCTTAGGGTGTAAACATAGGAGCTTGATTCAGATTCTCTCTGCTTGAAGTGTTTGAAGTATTGCTTGGCTTTGGCTCTATCTTTCCATGGCAGTTTATGTTAGGGATTATGACTTTAAAAACTATGCATTCTGAAGGCTTTTGTACAAGACCAATATTTTGTACTTGAATTCTGATATTGTGATTTGGAAAGATGTAACCAAAATTATTTCTGTTTCTGTTGTAATAAAGTTATAAAATTTTCAAGTACTGCTTTATCCGTCTTGTAAACATCTGTTCTGTCTACTAAAACACTCCATCAAAGTTAAGGCATTCCCTTTGTGAGTGACCTTAACGGAGGTGGGGTGTTACACAGGTGGTACTCCATATCTAACACCCCTCGTGTTTCAGTAAGTTTAATACCTTTTACCACTTCAAATCTTTGTTGAAAGATTTATTAAAACTCTAACATCGTTTTAATCTACATTTCATTCAGTTAAATTTTTATTGAAAGATTAATTAAAACTCAAACTTGAAAATCATCTTTCGTTTTACTGGGTTAAAGAACAAAAATTATTTAAAACATCCTTCACGATAAACCCAAATTCAAACTTCCATTAGAAATGGATTTTCCATGGAATTCATACAAGTGTACAAGCAATACAAATTTCCATATCAGACTAATTCTATAAGTAGAATAATGACAAAGCCTTTTAAATTCCTTGGATAGTAAAGGTCCTCCTCCATGGAGGTTCATCTCCATTATCATTAAATCGATTTCCATTCAATTCCAATTTAACTCATTAATTGGAAACTTAACTTTTGGAAATTCCATTAAATCTTAATTAAAAGATATGTAAATTCCAAATCATATCTTCACTTTGAAAAACTTCATTAATCCTAAATAAAAGATTTATCCCATAAACTTCATTTTCAACTGGGTTTAAGAATAGTGTTATTGAAGACACCATTCACGACAATCCCAAAATCCAATTATATCAAATATAAGGCTTTGAACATAATTCATATCGACTTATATTTAATGTCAAAATCTGAAACCAACAGATACCGTATAGGGTACGATATTTCTATCTTCCAAATTCCTCAAAACAATATCCGTATAATTACATGATCCAATATTGAAATATCGAAGATTGTTTCCATTCAAATCCAATATTCATACATTGGAAAAACTTTACTTAAGTATTTATCAACTTAAACCGTTTCAATCACTTTTGTCAAAATAACTAATTTTCACAAAATAACTTTATATTATCCAAAACTAAATATATTTAGTCCAAATCACTTTCAAATATTTATTATGATTTATCATAATTTTTCCCTATTTTTAATAATTTAAAAATAGCTCAGTTCATTAAAAATCAATTTCAGGTCATTTACGACACTAGTGTTGTTTTTATTCATGTTTGATTTGAATTTTTCTCAAAATCTGACCATTAGATTTTAAAATTTCACATGTCGTTGGAAAGCTCTTTTTATTTTAAACCAACGATTTTTGTTTCAGGAAAAATCCGAGGGTCGGATCTCCCGGTACGTCAATTATAAGTTAATGGTTGAAATAAGTGAACGATCGCTACGCGACACATCCTATTCAAATCATTTTCTTATTTATAATAAAATTCATAGATTCAGTTCAAACGTATTTTATAAAACATTTATAAATTCGTTTAAAAACGATTTCAAATTCAATTTTAAATCAAAATTTAATATTCTACATTATTATAATATTAAAACAATAATAATTTTCAAAATATATTATTTTTCAAAATATAATATTTTGAAATCCATTATAATAACAAATAAGATCAATAGAAAAATCCGTTCGAGTTAAAAACATTTTTTATATACCTAACTCGAATTCACATTTTGAATTTACTATTTATTTTAAAATAAATCTGAAAAAAATGCCTTTAGTAATTGAAAATTAATTCAAATCAAATTCTTACTTTTGCGAAAAATATTCGTAATCACTTAACTATCTTTCTAACCTAATTTGAATCTAAAATTCAAAATTTCATTTTTCACCAAATATTTTATTAATAAAATATTCAAATTAATTTCAAATTGGAATGAGATTCAACCAGTTACCATATAATTCAATTTATATGGATGTCACATATCATTAACATCCATAACAAGTATCATCCATCAAACGATAGTTATACTATAAGCGTTTCTATCGACAACGCTTATATTCACAATTTAATAATAATAATTGTAAATATCAAACATCAACCACAAAGCAAACATTGCAATCACATGCAATCAATACATATCTAATAATGATTATAATAACTGTAAAAAATCAGTTGAGTAAGTAAGTTCTTACATTGGTTGGTTTGAAATCGTTATAAAACGATTGTTTTAATTAAAGTAAACTAAGCGTTTAATTTAACCAAAATTGCAGCTAGCTCCAAATTAGCTTCACTGCGAAGCTTTCGTTTCCCCAATTCCAACCTTTCCAGTTTCGCTCGATTATGTTGTCGTATGAACATGATATGATAGTTTAAGCTCTAACTACATTCATTAAGATAATTAAATTAATTAATCTTTCCCTAACCCACGTTTTAATCCTCTTCTCCTTCGTATTCTCTATAGGCTCGAACTCGAACCCACTTCACAGTTCCATCCTTGAAAAGAACACCTCCACGTGCCAGTGTTCACCAATCAACGACCACCACCGCCAAGCCGATCCCTTCCTCCACCTTTTCCTGCGACGCCGATGAACTCGACCCCTCCCATGCACCATAAATTATGTGTGAACGATGCATGTTTGAGCACGAAATTCAATGTAATTACTCTACTTAATTGTATCATATCCATATGGAATCAAAGAGCACAAGAATCTCTACAATTTTTATGTTGAAATCATGAGCTAATTCGAAATAATTTAGGCGTGATTAAGGAATTAAAATCGAATATCTCTTGCCATTGAATACGTCAGTGGCGGCTAGGTTAGGGCTTTATGGGATTAAGGGTTATTTGTACCTTATTTTTTATAATATTTAACTCATTTGTTACTTCGTTATGAACTTTCATGCTCCGAACTCCAAACGAATCCCAATGACTGACGTTCTTAACCAAATACCCCTGTTCCAGACTTAATGGAATATGTTATATAAGCAAATTTGATCATTTTAACCTGTTTTTCTCAAAATTAAAATGTAATTCAATATAACATTGAATATTGATTTTGAATGTGCATTTTAGTTTGCTATGACCATATACTAACTCCAAAAATTATGAAATTTGAAATCTTACTACATTTCACAGATACGGTTCTAACAAGCAAGTCTCATCGAATTTGGAGACTGTTTGAAAAAGGGTCTTATTTCTAGCTTTTATTAAAGAAATAATTTGGCTAAGGTCCCAATTATATTTCGAAATACAAAAATACTCCTAGCCTGAAAACTTTATAAATTAGGTCCATTGTTGATATATCAACAATTACATACAATACTTGCAGGTATATTGTAACACCCCGTATTTCTGTTAACACTAAAGTTGCTAATACAAAAATAAATGTGTAAAGGGGAGATGTATCTAATGTGCATACAAGAATAATATTAAATGTGTAAAGGGGAGATGTATCTAATGTGCATACAAGCACTACAACAAAACAGATCTATTACAACGTCCATTTTACAACGGGCGTTTGCTACCCGTTGTAATAGACTTCTGTTGCAACAGTCATTTTCTGGACCGTTGTAATAGATTCCTATACAACGCCCTTTCTACAATAGGCATATAATGCCCGTTGTAATAAATGGTATTACAACGGTCATTTTTTGGCCCGTTGTAATAGATATCTCTTTTACAACAGTCACAAAATGTCCGTTGTAATAGATATCTATTTTACAACGGTCACAAAATGTCTGTTGTAATAGACGCTAATTTTTGACAGTCAATAATTAATAATTACAATACTTCCATAAAATTAATTTTGATTATTTAATAATTAATCATTAATCATATATTACTTATTATTAAGTATAATATTATATTACTAATTACTAATCATTAATAATATTATATTATTTATTAATAGTTAATAATCAATCATTAATAATATTATATTAATCATTTATAAATTATAATAATTAATGATTATAAATAAATAATCTCTAATTATTAATTATTATATATAATCAATATTCCAACAAACTTAATTTTACTTTCCAGTTATTAGTAAGTAATATATATCCAGTAATCAGTATCAATAATTTATAATTAACAATAAACATTAATAATTTATGATTAATAATATTACTACACTACATGAAAAATAATCATTTAACCGACGTTAATTTTACAACGATCATAAAATGTCTGTTGTAGTAATTATAATTTATTAATATTCGATTATATACTAATTAACGACGACTTTTTTTAAAAGTTGTCATTTTCAAAAATAGCCTTTTCAAACGTTGTTTTACTTATAAATTTGCATTAAATTTTCTAATTTTTTGTAGTGTTTATTAAAATATGTATGATTAATAATTTATAATAAAAAACAATTATTTGATACTTACTAGTTTAGTAAACTTTAATAAATAAATAGATCTATTTTATTCAATATATTTCATTATTTTAAGCATAAGTTTAGTTACATATTCTGCAATATTGCAGTGTTGCCTAGTAAGGTTTAACTCCTTCGAATATACCATCATTAAATTTTTTCTTGAAATTGTATAATAGTACATTTTTTTGGAATATGACCTCGAAATTTCTTTAAAAAGCGCGAGAGGTAACGGTAGAAATATATGTTAGATTTGAAACAGAACACATGTTTAATTCTATTTGTATATTTCAAATACACTGATAGTAACAAAATAAAAACGTCCTATATAATACTTTGCCCAAATCACTTATCCGTGCCCGACCCGTTTATCTACTAACAAATCACGATAAACTGATTCCTTCCCAAATGCTGCTCATATCATCGGCTGCTTCAATAAAAAAACCCTAGCTCTCTTCTGCTTTGCGATCGAAAAAATAACAGTCGAAGGCGCCCCTAAACAGGGTGACCGAGGATGACGAGAATAGGAAATTCTGTGTAGACGATTCAAGGTTAGGTAAGGCTAGGCGAAGGCGACCGAGGTGGGGCGAAAATTGAAAGTCAATTCGAGAGTTGCTAATTCAACTCAGGAAAGGCGAATTAGGCAAGGAGACGTGCTTTCTATGTTCCTAAACCCTCGTTCCCAGATCTCTAAAATATGAGAAGGTATGTCTCTTGAATTCATGAAGGAAGGTATAACCGTTTGCTTTTAAGTTAGAAGAAAGAGAGCAAAGATATGTTGCTATTTTCCTAGAAGCTTCTAACTGTAAATGAACATTAATATTTTCTTTTTTTGTTTGTTTTTGCTTGACGACAAGTTTCGCAGTTTGCTATGTACAGTCACATACAATTGTTAGTGTAAGTGACCCATTATGCCAGTC
This sequence comes from Allium sativum, assembly GCA_030737875.1. Lineage (NCBI taxonomy): Eukaryota > Viridiplantae > Streptophyta > Magnoliopsida > Asparagales > Amaryllidaceae > Allium > Allium sativum. The sequence continues at coordinate 353,488,193 of CM060926.1, forward strand.
CGATATCAAACTAGAAATAAAAATAATTGTTTTTAGATTAGTAAGCAAATGATTGTGGTGTTGATCGCAATGATGAATTTCCTTCTGTTGTGGTCAATCAAAGAATGTCCATGTTGACAGATTCACTTGTCCATGTTGGAAATATTCTTTGTTATGTAAACAAAGGATCCGCGGTATGGGATATTGTGGATTCTTCTTATTTCACCCATTTTTCTATGAAATTATTGCTTGGTTTCAACTTCACGCAACGTCTTTCTTCCTTTTATCATCTTGCTCTGTCTTTCTTGTTCTACTATGAGATTTATACTGTTTATGGTTTTGCATAAAATGCTTTTAGCTTTTTCTTGTATGTGTGCCTCAAGCAAACTAACTAAAGCTAGTATTTATGTTATGTATTGCTTCATAGGATACTGCTAGCTGTTATAAAATTATTTTATGAATGAATATAGATTGTTTTGTGTCGTTTTAGCGATGATAGATTTAAAATTACGTTATGTATTGCTTCATAGGTCCAACCTTCTCTTACTTTTTGTTATTCCATTTTATACCCAAGAATTCATTATTCTCTATTGATCTATTTTGTTCATTCTTTTTCCCTTCTTTTTTTGCAAGTTATAAAAGGAGAAGCAGCAGGATAGTTTTAATATGCACTTCTTAATCTGATAAAAAGTACTTAAACTTTTATCAAATACTGTGCTAAGGCAACTTCTTAGTTATCGGCGTGACTTTAGTATCTTTTTAATATATAATTATGCATTTTGTTCCTTCATAAAATGTTTTTAAAGAACGGAAATTTCTGGCGATGACTCAAAATATGTTCATACTGGGTTTAATATATACTGACAGCACTATGTAGCAGAATTGTCATGGATTGTATATGCAAATTGCAGTTTAACCAAATATTATTTTGGATCGAACAAGATTTGCATGGACTGTAAAAATTTATAATCTATTTGTAGCTATAAACCTATATTCCTCATGAAATGTTCCAAACTTTTTAACTCCTCAAAATATATTTTTGGAAACTAATACCTTCACTCAATGCTTTTATATGTCATTAGGTGAAACCAAACTATCAAGCTTCCCAATTATAACCATCCAAAAGAACCAGTTTGTATGGTTGTTTTCGGATCATTCTTAGAAGTTGAATATAATATTTCTAAATTCTCAAAATAGAGAATTACTCTATTTAGTCATATGATGCCTTAACCATGAAGGTACATGTAAAATGTATGAAGGTCATAATGTTAAAAATTATCAATGTTGGTACTATGAAAAAAGAAGCTTCATCAACTTCATTGGACCGGGTTTCCCATCATTTTGCATATGTAGTATCCAAGACATTAAATTCATTAACTGAAGCTAACAACTCGGTTTTCTCTGCATAATTTCAGAATATGTCATGTTAAAGAAGTAAAGTTGGATTATCTCTAAAATGCATTCATGTTTCTTATAAAATTCCTTGAATTTACTAATGTGAAAATCCCTTTTTTGTTGTTATTCCATGTTTCCCATTATGCTTAATCATTTCAATATGGTTTAGTGTGCCTTTGGCATATAAAATTCTAATGAGAAGGCATGATGTTTTCATTTCGTGGGTTAAACAAAACATCATCTTAGTAACTTCTATAAGGATATTTTAAAAGAGATTTGATTGAAGAAATATCCCACGAACACCCATTTGAACTATAAATAGTACACTAGCTCTGCAAGAACGCATGTTATCAGTTTTTCTTTTCTGGCTATTACCACTCTTGCGGTTAAAATTAGCAACATATTTAAGTTACATGTTTCTGTTGTTATGTTAGCAAAACCAAATTTTTGAGCGATTCATTTGTATTAACTGTAAGTGGCCAACAATATCAGGTCTTCGGTGTGTTTTAGATGTGAAAACATGCTTCACCTGTCATTGTAATTAGAAGTCATTCAATAGTGATTCAACTAATATTATCGATTTGATTTTTTTTGCTAAGCTGTACATAACACAAAAATACATAAATTAAATTGACTCTGCTATATCCTATATTTGTATACTTTGCAGAATAACTGCTTCTGCCTTAAACAGAAGGAAGAATTGTATATACGTATATAATCTTTATACTATCTTTAATTTATTTTTGCTTAAGAAAGAATTTTATATTTAATGTATTCTTTTTTTCTTCATACTCAAATAAAATGCCTTTTCATACTTTTAATACGAGAATTTTTTCTACCACGTAAAAAATAACTACTTATTCCATTGATGGCATTGTCATCATACATTAGAACTATCCCTAGATAAATTATAAGTTATTGTTTATGTGTTGACTATATGAGTTGCTATAGCAAGTAATCAAGAGTGAATATACATTCTCCTCATCAAAAATAATATGCAGGTTATGTTTTACAGGTTTTACTTTCATATTTTCCAAACTACTATTTTATTATTTTTACCCTCACTCCCAAATACTTCACCGACTAAGTAATTACAAATATATTGTTTTACACAACTTAAGCATTAAAGTTGATTCATGTTGATTTTGCACCAGCGAAAAGAAGAAAGAACTTTAGAACTGATTCATGAAAGAATATATTTTTCCCCTTGCGGAAGAAAACAATGTTTTTTCGAAGGTTCATTTATCTACAACAAAAATTATTGCTCTGCTAAAAGTTGTATGCCTACAAAAAGTGTCCAATTTAATATCCCTCTTTTAACTGCATTAACTTCACCTTATCCATAAATAATAATAGATTACAATGAATCATGGAATCTATTTAAAATATTACAACTGATAGTTTGAAGCTTTGATTTAAGTTTTATTGTTTAATTCATGGGTTTAATTTAATGTGTTTACAATGTTTACGTTAAGGTCGAGGGTGCAATTCCAATCGCCATATTTCGACCTACTGCTATTTAAATTTTTTCCTACTTTTAACCTATTATTACTTTTCAGTTTTTCTTCTATTACTGCCGCATTAGTGTTCATATCTGATTCATCTTTTTCTGGCTTTTAGTCTACCAATTAATCCATCTTTCTTGCTTCAAAGATTTAGGTTTTATTTGTGCTTTTCAATTGTACATCAACTCATTTTTTCCTATATGTTATAGGGTGGAGAAATGCATGCAGAAGTAGGGCCTCAGTTCATGCAACTCTTCACTGGAAAGCTACAAGAAGGGTTAGTGTATGACATTGATGCGTTCAATGTTACACCTGCGGGTTAAAGGTATCTCCCAATACAAAAATCTACCAAGATTCAATTCAATGCTTGACGACCTTTATAGAGGTTGAAAAATTATGATTCCAATATACAAATGTCTAAGTTTTCCTTCACCGACTATCCATAATAATTACGAGAACTCACCCAATAATGTTCCTATCAGGTTTACCCACTTCACCCTTTATTAATTTATAGCATGAAACTTTCCTATCAATGCATTCTTAGTGCTATTATCCAATAAATTTCAATTTCAGATGTAATTGAAATTCTACATCACGATGGTGAGGTTCTTAGCCAGTCAATAAGCGAATACCCTATTGCACCTAAACACGAAATTATCATACACCGACATCCGTACCTTCTCAAATATTTGTTTATACATACAATATAGCTACGACTGAAGTAACAATCTACTCATTACTAAATTTTCTTTCCATGTGAAGTGGTAACCGAATTTCAGCTATGTCATCGGGAGACAAAACTCCTTGCTCGATCAATTTATGCTGGAAGGAAACAATCAAAATGGTAATCCTTACTCTGATGACTATTAAATCTTTCCTTGGTATGTTTTCTAATAATTGGCATATTACTACAACCAACTCACAAAAAAATGATCTTGCTTTGTTTATCTCTTCTCCATTTTCATGTAAACTAACCCTTGCATTGACTATGTCAACCTATGTGTACGCTAATCTTGATATTAATGAGGGTAACGAACTATTCAAGTAGTTGAATGATTATGTATTTTATTATTCCTGTTTATTTTTAAGCATGTACTGCTTTAGAAACGTAACTATATTCTGAAGTAAATTCATAAGCTATGTGTGTATTAGCTATATTGAAATCAGTTGAAGTTTGTAGGATGACTAGAAGTTCTATATTGATTTTTATGGTTTGAAGTACATTTTACTACATCTGTATAAATTGAGAAACGAAAGTTTTTTTCCAACTACAGTACTAAATCTTTACTGCGTTTAGTTTATACTAATATAGAAATAAGGGGTATAAGTTTTGCTACCCTAAATATTTTTCCTCTGATGAAGAACTGATCAGATTTACCATTTCTAAAATTGACCTTAGAAGACAAAAGGTTGAGCTATTAATATATTATTCGGAGCAAGTGTATGCATACATGTGTGGGTGTATGTGTGTATATGTATATGGATGTATATAGATACACATTACACACATGTATTATAATGGAAAACCTACATTTTGAAACTCTTGAACTATCTAAATTGTTTTTTTCTTAATTATTAATTATTGTAAGTGTGATTACATCAGTTTAATTCCCATGTTCTTGTGCATTATCTTCAAATATAAAAAACCTTTTCTCTACTTCATATAGCATAATCTAATTTTATTATTAAAAAAATGAATTCTCCATTACCATATAATAAAGGTTTATCAAACTTCAATTTAAAGCAATTCAAATATGTTCACTATGACATAGTGAGCATCTAAAACGGTTCCAGCCACAACATCCAGTGTCAAGATGTTTTACATGTTCAAGCTCAGTGTAATTGGATTTACACTTTACAATTACTTTTATATTTTTTAAACAATTTAGACAAAAAAAAAATCAATCGAATTCATAATTAAGAAAAATATAACAATTTTTTTCTTAATTATCATATAATTTAACGGTCGGTTTTCCTCCCCGTTTGCAGTAGTACTAGTAATATCTGGTGATATGTGTACACAAATTGGGAATAAAACAGTTAACATTTTGTACACATTCCCAATTTAGTGCAATGTTGTAAGGTTACAGCAATGCAAGACTTAAATGCTGTATAATATTCTGATTGGTGTATAATAATATATTCTCTCTACATTTGGTAACATTTTTTTTTTTTTTTTGCAGTCACACTGTGTTAGTAACAGTATGCAGGCTCAAGATCAACGAGATCGTGTTACGCTGGACGGTTTGGTGAGAAAAAAGTGCAGGTTATTAGGTTGGGATAAAAAACATAGTTGCAGAGGGGACGATAGCAGGTATTGATCCTGATGTTGTGGCGGAAGCTTTTTTGTTTAGGCCAAATTCGGAGATGTCCACTATCAAACAGGCCGTTGGATCTACCATCGCGTGGCACAAAGATTATGTTTCCTTGGTCTAGTGTTGGTACTTATGAAACTAGTTATGTAATTTATGTTAGAACTATGTCGATGTAACTTATCTAACCTTTTGGAACGTAAACTCGTCTAAATCTTTTGGAATGTAAACTTATCTAAATCTTTTGGAATGTAAACTTGACTAACTTTTTGAAATGTATTGGAATTTTATGACTCTCGCTTTAGTCTTATATTATGTGTTATTATGTGATTTTGATTGTTGCATCACAGTATTTATTGCATGCTAGAATATTCATTATTATTATGGATGTATATGGTCGATTGCCTGTTGTAAAAATGGGTTTACCAAGTAGTCTATTACAACGGTCGATAACAGTTTTAATATAATGTATTACAACGGGCAAAAGCCCCTTGTAATTTACTGCCTATTACAACGGACAAAATATCCGTTGTCACAGAGTCATTGCACGTGATAGAGAAAGTTATAACAACGGTCATTTACAACAGTCACTGACCGTGGTAAAATAGTCAGGACCTATTACGACGATGCATATTAGGACAGGCGTATGCCCGTTGTAAAAAGCATATAACAACGGTTTTTACCCTTTGTAAAAGGGCTGTTTTTTTGTAGTGAAGAATAATAATAAATGTATAAAGGGGAGATGTATCTAATGTGCATACAAGAATAATAATAAATGTGTAAAGGGGAGATGTATTTAATGTGCATACAAAAATAATAATAAATGTGTAAAGGGAAGATGTATCTAATGCGTACGTATTTATATGGATTGACAAATAATAGTAAATGTACATTAAGAAAGAAATGGTGAACATAATTCGCTTCTCTTTACAACGGACGGCTCTGGTTAACCCTAGCTTCATCGACGGCTCAAATTAACTTGCAACTCTATAAAAAGACCCTAGGTCTCAAACTAAAAATTCACAAAAAAAAAGAATAAGAATTGGAGCCACCATGTTGTCTACTGAGAACTAGAGGGAGCCTCCACTTGAAAGAGACAAACAACATAGCGAGTACAAACTAAAAGATAAAAAAGCAACAACAAATTAGAATCAAAGCAACGTCTTCCCAAAGGAAAGCTTTGCAAATTCAGAATTTCAGAACTCAGAAAACAAGACCGTCTACGATTGTAAGTTTAGCTACTTTTTTAGAATGCGAATTAATATGAATATCATGTGTTGCAATGAAATGATAATAGTATGATACTCGTTATATTATTAATATACGTTTATGATTTGATCCTATTATCATGTTGAATTGAGAATTATTAAGTATGATGTTTATTATGTTTTATAATATTAATCTATGCCAATGACTTGATTCTATTATCATGTTAAATTTGGGATTATTGGATTAGATTATTTGTATAAGCATGGACTTGGATTGTAACATCTTATGAGAATTGTGTAGTTTATTATGCAAGTTTATGTAGTGAAGTTATGCGACCAATTGTCAAATCTATATGTTCATGTTTATGCAAAACTTATGCCATGTTCACACTTATCATATGTTGGGATTAATTTGCAAGTATGTATAAATCTATGTTACTAATTAACACATGTGTATGTTGATTAGCCTATGTTGCTAACTCACATATACGTATGTTGATTTGCCTATGTTGCAAATTAACATATGTATATGGATTAGTTCATATTGCTAATTCTCGTGTATGTTGTTAATATGGCCTAGGTTAAAAAAAACACATATATGTTGAGTTAGCCTATAAGTGCAAGTTCATACCTATGACATTATAATGTTTATGTTAGTCTTTTTGCAAGTTTGTACCTACGACATTATAATGTTCATGTTAGTTATTTTGCAAGTTCACCCCTAAAATGTTCATGTTAGTTATTTTGCAAGTACACCCTATTATGTTCATATTGATTATGCCATCAATACCAAAGTTATACCCTTGTCATGTTTATGCTAATTTACGTATATTAAATTAGGCTAAGTTTTTAGCCTAATACTTTACACCAAAAATCATGCGAACGTAAATTAGGCTAAGATGGTTAGCCTAATATTGGACGGGGTAACGTTGGGTTAAAATGATAATTTTAGGAAAACTTGCCATAAATTGGTCATTAATCACATAAGTGATTTATGGCATAAAAAGGCATTAATTACCTTAATTAATGAGATTAATTGGAAATGAATGTGACAGTAATTTGAATATTTTCTAATTTACATATTGGTCATTAATCACATAAGTGATTTATGACATAAAAAGGCATTAATTACCTTAATTAATGAGATTAATTGGAAATGAATGTGACAGTAATTTGAATTTGAATAATTTACATAATTAAAATGTAAATTAGAAAATACGAACGCGCTTAACCCGAGGTTGGATTGAGTTGTGACGTAAACCTGCCCGGACCCGCCCGGCTGTCCAGTTGTCACAACAAGAGCTATCCAATATGAGAGGTTAAGGCATGGGGCCCAATAAAGACCCGAAGTTAAACTGAGTTGTGGCGTAAGACTGCCCGAACCCAACCAACATACAGGCAGCCACAACAATATCTGTCTAATCTGAGAGGTTGGTGCTCTAATAAGACAATTAGAGCTGAGTTAGGACTGACAGGGTTAAGTCAATTTAATAAATACTTAACCAAATCCAACATGTTAAATAATTTGGATGGGTGGGAGTTAGGTTCATTCAAACACTTAACCACTTAACATGTTTGACTAGAAAACCTAGTAACGGGGACCCGTTTCAGCAGTAACTCAATTAGGTATCATGGTACCCTGAACTAGGCAGGGTGGGGCACGATTACTGGGCTGATTGTAAGCGGTCAAAAGCGACGGCGGTTGGTGCACAGTGTGGGTTCTAACAGAGTGCGGGCGTGCACACACTCTGGAGCAGACAAGTCAGGGGACTGGAGCATCAGTAGTATACCCTACGCATGCTAGAATTGTGTCGGGGCCGCCACCATGGGACTTGATACACCCCATGGTGGGACCATCATAGGTATCTACCATATAGGGCCGTAGGACACATGTGAATATACGAGTAGGAGCCGATCTTTTAAAGAAAGAGAAAGGGATCACTTCACCCTAATCACGGGGTGCCTGTTGGTATAAGAATTAGTAGGTGCAGAGATAGAGATTTAAAATAGGGTGCGAAGGGTTGTTCGTTTTAGGACACCTTATCTAGTTCTAGGATAGTCTATTATCCTGATATCGTCCTGTTCTCACTTTATGCAAGTCATGATCTTTTTATTATTAACATTCTAGGAATATAGCTAGACTTACCAGACTTATGTCTGACCCATTTTCCTTTCGTCTTCTTTACTTCCGTTTCCCCCTCCGCCCTAGGTCCACAGGAGGAAACACCGCGGCTTAGTCAGTTTTTCATCCAGCCTGAAGAGAGGTAATGTATTGCTTGGATTTCTTTCATTTGGACCATGGCTTTGGATATCATTTATGGGGATTATGCAGCTTTATTTATGTTTCATGCTTCTTTAACTTTTAAAATCAAGACAGTATTATGGTTGTAATAATTGGAAGCTTGTTTTGAGACAGTGTTGGAAATGTTCTATATGAACACGTATTTATGATAATAAAAGTCTGTTGGTTTTTCCGCTACTTATTTATATGTGTTTATATCTGTGTCTTTAACTTATAAAGCTCCACCAAAATTAAGGCATTCCCTTTGTGAGTGACCTTAACGGAGGTGGGGTGTTTCACTTATCAACAAGTATTCGTAAGCCTTCATCACCTTTAACATAATTGCTTATATATCAGCAATTATATACAGTAATTGCTGATAAATCAATAATAATTCACATTACATCAATTTTTAATATAGTTGCTGATATATCAACAACTACATATGTATAATTGCTGACATATTAGCAAATTTTAATACAAATGTGACTTATTGCTGATTTTAAGATTTTTTTTTTTTTTTTTTTTTTTTTTTTGTAGATTACTCTCGTGAATATTTGAAATTTTTTATATACCAACGCCAAAAAAAGTTGAAAAACACGAAGCACCCAAAAATAGGGACCCTCTTGTATGAAACTAGGGAGGGAGACGCTTTACATGAAACTTGGAAATAGGGACCCGATATGAATTCCAATTTACTTGAAATTTGAAACCAAACAATAATTTAACGTTCTGTATCTGATAAAATTAGTTTTGTCGAAAATGGAGCTCGTTTGAAAAATGACTATTTTTAAGGCTAAAATAAAACCAATTAAATATTAATAAATTCAAAACCAGCTCAAAAAAATCATAATTAATTAATATTATCGTATATATCCAAATATCATATAGTTCCAAAATAAACATACTTTGGTTTATATTTCGATGTCTTCAAAATTCAAGTCAAATCGATATTCAACTTCATAACAAATCATTTAGTTTAATTAATAAATCGTTATAATTTATAAACGAATCTATAACAATTTTTGAAATTTTGGTTTGGTCATAACTTATAATATATAATAAGAAAACTCGATTTCTCACTTTCATTAGAAAACTATAGTTCAATAATTTCTTATTTCAAAGAAATCCAACTTATATTGAATTTTGTACATTCATTTAAAATTAAAAACTAAATATTTCGAACTACCGCGACGTTACGTGTTCATTTTATAATTAATATAAACCTATACGTTCAACTTCGTTTTAAATAAAATCTAAGTCTTTAATTCTCAAAATAAACCATTTTAAATATTTAAATCCATTTGGGTCGTTACAATCTCCCCCACTTAAAATTCGTCCTCAAATCGAAGACGGAACCGAAGGTCATTTACTTGACTAACTCAGCCTTCATTCTAACTTAAGTTCTTTAACTTTTCAGTTTTAAAGAACTTCCCAATTTCTCAAAATTTGGCTAATGCCTTAAATTTTCGAATTTTTTTGCCGTAACCTCTTGTGTACTGATTGATCGGTGCAGCTACAACTTTCCTCTCTAGATCTTCATCAATCAAAAAGAAAATCCAAAAGCCAATCGGCTCATAAAATCATCAAACCCAATCAATACAGTAAATATGTACCTTTTTCTCGGGCATTCAGTTTTGTTCCTTTTCTTAACTTCCAATCAATAACCCGTCAATTATATATATATATATATATATATATATATCCAATCCCAACTAACTTCAAATTAACCCAACAACGATGTTAAATTTGACTTAACTCAATCCAGTTTTCCATTTTTACATTGGTTTTATCATTCCAGTTTTGTTTAACTTCACTTATGGTAAATAACGATTCGTTGGATCCACCGTTTTATCATTTTCAGTTTATTTAACTAATACTAGTTAAATTTAAAGCTCAAATCATCTCCAACTACTTACTTAAATTAGTTTAAGCATATATAGACGTTTCAATTGGAATTATATAGTCATCCCATTTTCGAAACTCAAAAATAAACTCTGATTTTGATCGATCAATCAACAGAATTATCTTCCGGCGACTAGAATATGATTCTATATTAGTCCAGTATATTCGAGACTTTGTATATACGTCGGCCAGGCGTATATATCAAAAATCTTCTTATACTCGATAGTCCAATCTCGATGTCAAAATAAAATACCCAAACTCTTAATATAAGATATAATCTTAAAATCGAATTCAATTTTACGAATATGCAAATTTATTCTTTTGTATATACACAACTCTTCAAACTCATTCTAGGGCATTACTAACCCTATCTCTAATGAGTTGCTCTTATAAGATACTACTAATCCTGTCTCAGATAAGTCCTTTCCTCCTGTTCAAACGAGTCGTACCCTCAAAGCTTTGAATAAACCAAAGCTCTAGTACCACTCATGATGACCCGTCCTATCATCTAGTTCAAATCGATCGTCAAATCAACTTAAACCGATCAACAAGACGTATCACTTGGGATTACAACTAATAAGAACTGAACAAAACAACATTTTCATTAACATTATATTACTGTTACATCAGAGTACCAGATTATCAAAATACAATAGATTAAAACAATATATAACAGAGGTATAATTACATTTAGCAGAATACTTTCAAATGCACTAGACACATCTTTAGCTTCAATTCAGAATCCTGCTCTATAAAATATCTACAGAACCAAAACTACTAGTTGTCCATGTGGAAAATATGGTCACCTAGAGTTTAGGTGGGAAACAATAAACTTCAGGTCAGTCATGGGACTAGCGTGAGAACTAAAACAGTTGTTTACATTATTTTAAAGTTGGGTAAATCATGGGACCACGTCGTATAACATAGAACATGTTTTCTCCACATGAGTACCAATCATAAAAACACGCATTGCCTTTTTGAAAAATAAAGCTATTATAAGACTCAAATCCCATCACACAATGCAACACAAACATGAGGATAGAATTTTATCTTATAATAGCCAAAAATGCTTATTGCGTAAAATTCTCTTGTATTATCACTAGTGCATAGTGTGGAAATCATTTTCACAAACAAAAATATCAATCTTAGCAGACGTAGGTACTACGTGTTCGTCAATGGAAATTCTATAGGTTTAGAAAACCGCCGAATGAATTGAAATAAATTGACTGTAAGCGCACGACGTACGCTTGTAGTACGTGACGGAGAAAGAAATAATTTTAGATTCTACTCAATTAAATTAAAACATTGCTAAGAGAAATGTTAGCTACAAATACAACTAAAAGTAAACTAACAAACTAAGATTGATAAAATCTATGAGATTTAAATATCAACTTAGAAGCAAATCCACTTTATAGATCATACAGTTCAACAAGTTATGAAATTATGATCTCTCTAATTTGGTCATAAGTGTGATTAGTTGATGTGTTTATCCTAATCATGGCATATTTATGCTATTAATTAGCCCAACATAAACCATCAAACTTTAACACAACCACCAACCCACTTTTTTAACTCTTATGAAAATGGCAACAAAATGAAAATCAAATCTATTTTAAGCATGGCCTATTAACTATTGTTTAGAAATATGGCCATCAAATTTCAATTTAAACAATCACTTCTTTGCCATAATCATATTTTCATTAAGCACTAAAAAGAGAACATAAGTTCAAATGATGTTGAAGCTACATAATTAGAGAGCTTCATTACCCTTAAGTTGAAGGGATTAGTTTCTAATATATGTAACCATGCAAATAAATGTAAATTTCAACATAAATAAGAAAAAGAGGAAAATGAAAGCAAAGAAAAAAATTAGTTATTCTACTTGCATGAAATAAAGAGATTTACACTACTACCATAAGTTAAAGAACATGAAATAAAAATTGCTTGGATTAAAGTTACATTAAAAATAATTACATAAAAGGGAAATTGGCTATGTAGGCATCAAAGAGAAACAGAGATTTTAATCCTCAAAGAAAAACTAACTAAAAGAGAGAGTAAAAGATAGGATCCATTTACATGAAACATGGGGGTATATATACATGATCTAAAACCCTAAAACCGTAATCACTCATCATGGGAAATGCCCAAAATGCCCACTTCATGAAGCTTCTAATTTGTCTTAAGCCACTAATCCATCATGTAGAATGCATGAAGCCTTTTTTCTCTCATCCAGTTTGTGCATTAGTCTCTGATATGAAGCCTTAAGAGAAGTGGGATTGTTGCAGGGCCGGCTCGATGATTCGGATTGCCCAAGGCCAGTTGGAAGCCCAAAAGGGTAAATAGAAGCCCGAAACAAAAAATAATGGGCATCGGCATATGAAAATTTGCATGCGCTGGGACTCAAACTTTCCCCTCTCCGCAGGCAACGTGAAGACTTAACCACCAAGCCAAGCACTCTTATTTGTACGAACTGTAGTAATTTTATTAGTACCAAATAGAGATGACTAATTCTTTGTTTCCCCTTAGGATGGGTTGCCCAACTCGGTGGCCTTATGGGCCTTGGCCTTGGGCCAGGTCTGGATAGTTGAGAGGCGGGGTCCTCCACTTTCCATAGAATGAACTATTTCTTTCCCTCCTCCTATGTATATGCATGTTTTTATTTATATCTTCATGTGCATACATCATTTTTGCTCCTAAATTCCTACAAGGGACAACTACAAGGAACAAGTAAATGATATCACAAATTAAAATATGCAAATTTACTGTTTTACACCTTAAACGAGTAACGATTTTGAAAACATTTAAATCATGGCTTGATCATATAAAGTACGCAAAAATGTTAATATGAATGTGCATTTTTACATGCACATCACTACGTCTACATAGGTAGATTACAACAAAACTCGCGAAGGTTCCTATTGGAAATTGGGCATCAATGACCAAAGAAGATATTTTTCTTTCTTGGCATCGCTAACAGGGTGTCCCAGGACTCAGGCGCTCGTGAGCCCTAAAACATTGGATCACCTTTATCAGGTTTTCCAGGATCAAGAACGTATGACCCCTAATCATCACCTTTATCGGGGTGATATAGGAGTTGTTGCAGGTCATCCTTTCAACTATGGACCGCAGATTCACAATGGTTATGCCTAGTTCCCCCGAACCAACATCCGTAACTTTAATCCTTTCTCAACTTTGCGGATTTTGCCCTTGATCTAGATTGCAACAACACAATAGTTGGGACTGGTTCCACTAGGAAACTTCTGTCACCATAGGCATTCATAGCCCTATGAATTACGCTAACAGTAGAGCTCAACTGATTCTATCATTGTGGGGATTGTCGAAGTCACGTCTTGGCATAAGCTAACGCTATATCAGCCATAATTTGATCGTCATCCACAAAGCTCTGATTTTTAACAAGAAGCTTTGATCTATCTGCCAGCAACACTCATCATACCACAATGTCATTCACATATATGATCTTTTTCTATTAATAATATAACCTTTGAGCTCATACGTCTCAAAGAAGGGTATTAAGATAAGAGAATAAATTCTCCGCCACCACAGATATATCATCAATAACAACTAGTTGGTTATATTATGAAATAAAATGTCAGAGACACATCCATTTAGAAGTCGATTTTGGGTCTGAACGAAACCGAAGGCACCATATTCTTTGTCCCACAAAGGAGAGAGTCCCTTGCATATCCGGTCGATCTCCAGGTACATCTGGATGACCGCCACTTATAACCTCCTCTTGGGTTGTACACCCCAATCGAGACATCAATAATAATCCAAACGATGTGAACATCTCGAGTCTTCAACCACCGTCTTCAAGTTTCTTTAATACTCGTCCTATCAGTTATTCAGAAAGGGTTGCAAACCAGTCTTATCAAAATAACTATCACATCTTTAAAATCAAGTGATATATAAACATATCATAAATCTAATTCCATTTCAAAATATTCATTTCACCCAAATCATATTTTACATTGGGAATTAATCCCATAGATCTTATGAAAGATTTACATTCTTTAAACTTCTTGTTTAAATCTTTCCTTAGAAATCATTTCAATGATTATATATTCTCTTTTCACAAACTTAACTCAAATCAAGGTTATAAGCCTTATCGGGATTATCAAAACTTATAAAAAGGCAATCTCTCGTATCATTTTCCCATTCTATTCATCCCATGGAGCAAAAAAGGTGGTACACCATATCTAAAACCCCTCGTGCTTCAGTAAGTTTAATTACCTTCTACCACTTCGTATCTTTATTGAAAGATTTACTAAAATTCTAACATAGTTTTAATCTCCATTTCATCCAATCAAATCTTTGCTAAAATATTTATTAAAACCCAAACTTGATAAATCATCTTCCCTTTTACTGGGTTAAAGAACAAATGTTATTTAAAACATCGTTCGCGATAAACTCAAAATCAAACTTCCATTAGAAATTGATTTTCATGGAAATCAAACCAGTTCACAATCGATATAAATTTCCATATCAGTCTAATATTGTAAGCGGAATAACGACAAATCCTTTTAAATTCCATGAATAGTAAAGATCTGCCTCTATGGAGGTTCATCTCGATTATCACTAAATTGATTTTCATTCAATTCCAATTTAACTCATTAATTGGAAACTTAACTTTTGGGACTTCCATTACATCTTAATTAAAAGATTTGTAAATTCCAAATCATACCTTCACTTTGAAAAACTTCATTAATCTTAATTAAAAGATTTATTACATAAACTTCATTTTTTACTGGGTTTAAGAATATTTTTATTGAAGACATGATTCACGACAATCCCAAAATCCAATTAGATATCAAATATTAGGCTTTGAACAGAAATCATATCAACTTATATTCGATATTAGATTCTAAAACCAACATATACCGTATAGGGAATAACGATATCTTTATCTTCCAAATTCCACAAAACATTATTCGTATAATTATGAAATCCAATATTGAATTATCCGAAGATTGTTTCCATTCAAATCCAATATTCATATATTGGAAAAACTTAACTTAGTTAAGTATTTATTAACTTCAATCCGTTTCAATCGCTTTTGTCAAAATAGCTAATTTTCACAAAATAGCTTTATATTATCCAAAACAAATATATTTAGTCCAAATAACTTTTAAATAATTTATTATGATTTACCGCAATTTTTCCCTATTTTAATAATTAAAAAACTCAATTCATTAAAAATCAATTTCAGGTTATTTACGACACTAGCGCTATTTTTATTTAAATTTGATTTGAATTTATCTCAAAATATAACCATTGAATATTTGAACTTCACATATCGTTAGAAAGCTCTTTTCATTCTAAAGTGGGAAGATCCGACGGTCGGATCTCCCGGTACGTTAATTTGAAGTTATTGGTCGAAATTCGTAAATGGTCAATGCGCGACACATCCTATTCAAACCACTTTATTATTTATAATAGAATTTATCGATTCAGTTCAAACTTAAAACTTTTATCAATTCGTTTAAAACCGTTTTCAAATTCAATTTTAAATCAAAATTGAATATTATATATTATAATAACAATAAAATAATAATATTTTTCAAAATATAATATTTTGAAATCTATATTCTCTTGACATCCATTATAAAAATAAATAAGATCAATGGAAAAATCCATTCGAGTTAAAAACGTCGTTTGTATACCTAACTCGAATTCATATTTTAAATTTACTATTCATTTTAATATAAATCTGAAAATATGTCTTTATTAATTGAAAATCAATTCATATCAACTTCTTACTTTTACGAAAAATATTCGTAATTATTTAAACTATCTTTTCAAAATAATCTGAATTTAAATTCAAATTTCTTTTTTCACCAAATATTTTATTAATAAAATATTCAAATTAATTCCAAATTGGAATTAAATTCAATCAATTACCATATAATTCAATTTATATGGAATTTAACATCCATAACAACTACCATCCATCAGAAAATAGTTATAGTATAAGCATTTCTATCGACAATGCTTATATTCACAATTTAATAATAATAGTAATAACTGTAAATATCATCCATCAACCGCAAACCAAACATTGCAATCACAGGAAACCAATACATATTGGTAATGATTATAATAACTATATAAAATCAGTTGAGTGAGTGAGTTCTCACATTGGTCGATTTGAAATCATTATAAAACGATTATTTAAATTAAATTAAACTGGCCGTTTAATTTAACCATAAATTGCAGCTAGCTCCAAATTCCTCCAAATTAGCTTCACTGCGAAGCTCTCGTACGTCTTTATGATTCCAACGTTTCCAGTTTCATTCGATTCTAATGTCGTATGAGCAAGATATGATAGTTCAAGCACTAATTACATTCATTGAGATAATTAAATAATTAATTTAATTACTCTTTCCCTAACCCATGTTTTAATCCTCTTCTCCTTCGTATTCTCGACAGGCTCGAACTCGAACTTGAACCTACTTTGAAACTCCATCCATGAAACGCGCGCCTCCACTTGCCACCGTTCACCGATCAACGTCCACCACCGCCAAGATGCTCCCTTCCTTCACCTTTGCCAGTGACGCCGGTGAACTCAACCCCTCCCCCGCGCCAGAAATTGCATGCGAATGATGCATGTTTGAGCATGAAATTCGAGCTAAATACTCCATTAAATCGGATCATATCCATATGGAATCGAAGAGCATGAGAATCTCTATAATTCTGGTGTTGAAATCATGCTAATTCGAAATAATTTAGAGTGATTAAGGAATTAAAATCGAATATTTTTTGCCATTGAATACGCGCGTGGAGGCTAGGGTTATGACTTTGTTGGGTTAAGGATTATTTATACCCTATTTTTAATAATATTTAATTCTCTTGTTACTTCGTTATGAAGTTTCACGCTTCGAACTCCAAATGAATTCCAATGACTAACGTCCTAACCAAATACCCATCTTTCGGACTCAGTTGAATAGGTTACAGAAGCCAATTTCATCATTTTAATCATTTTTTCTCAAAATTAAAATATAATTCAATATAACGTTGAATATTGATTTTCAACATGCGTTTTAATTCGCTACGACCACATACTAACTCCAAAAACTATGAAACCTGAAATCTTGCTACATTTCACAAACATGTTTCTAACGAGCTTAGTTTCATCAAATTTGGAGGCCGTTTGAAAAGTGGCCTTATTTCTAGCTTTTATTAAAGGTCAGCTTGTCTCAGGTCCCTAATAAGTTTCATTTTTTTTTTTTGCATAGAAAGCAGGGTTAAATGGCCCCTACCATATTTTATTAAAATATCAAAGACAAATATAATACATCAAAAATTCAAGAAAAACATTTAATGATTGACAGAACCGTTACATGGTTAGGAGTAGATACGCCTCTAAACACCCTAGCGTTTCTCTCCATCCATAATAGATATAAAGTTTTCTTGAATAACTTCAAAAGTGGACAATTATTAATACTCTTCCACCTTGTCTCTTTGTAAACAGTGAACCATTCTTCTGACGAAATAGCAGTTGCCGCATGCAAACCGAAATAAAGAAGGACATGTGACCAAACATAACTGGAGTATTCACATTCAAAGTACAAGTGATAAATGGTTTCAGCGTGAGTATGACATAGTATACAGGAATTGTCCTCAATGATAGAAAGTTGCTTAAGTTTGCTCCTAGAATGAACATCATTCATTAAAATCCTCCACATGAAAATGTTCTCTTTGGAATTGGCTTGCTGGTCCAAATCCTAGAGTGCCAATGAAAAAACCACCACACGACATCAAATTGTCATACACCACACTAACAGAATGCTACTTAACAAGCCAATATACATGACATAATCTAGACCGCATAGTAGAATTTTGAACATTCATCATACTACGAACCAGAGAATAGCCGCAAAATGATAAGGAAATAGCCCCGTTTACACACATACTAGCGAGCGAAGCATTCTCATTGATCCCAGTCAGCCTTCGATTATCATAATTGACTAATTGAGAAAGGATTTTACCTTTGTCATACCAAGGATCATGCAAAAAAGAAATAGCTTGAGAGTATTTAGTTCCACACCAAAACATAGGAAGAAATGAATCTCTATACCGCGATAATTTTCTCCATAGCCAACAACAATCTACAGGGGGCGTCAAAGTCCAGAAATGTTGATCCTTAATCAAGTAGATTCGACACCAAGAAGCCCATAGATTGGAGTCAAAATTATACAATTTGTCAATTCGAGATGATAGCGCAACCCTGTCTACATCTTCAAATTCATAACATTAAGGCCAACACTGTCATAAGAAGAGCGTACTTTCTTGAACAAGACTGGAACTACTTTCTTTAAATATGGGTTACCGTGGCAAAGAAAATGATTTATAGCAGAATTTATCATACCAATAATCTTCGTGGATAAAATAAACAACCTAGCAAAGTAGATGCACATGCCAATAGCAAAGGATTTAACAATAACTAATCTACCTGCCATTGAGAACTTCAAAGCTAGCCATGAAGCAATCTTTTCGATGATACACTCAACAAGCGGCAGGCATTGAGAGGATTTCAACTTGGAAGAACAAAGTGGAGCCCCACGATATACTTCATCATCACCCATTTGAGTTAATCCATAAAGATTATAAATGAATTCCTTCATCTGATCAGTAATACCCGTACATCTAATCCTGGATTTACTTTTATTAATTGATAATCCTGAAAGTTCCATAAATTCATGAAGAATAGTAAGAACTCCAGTAACAGACTTGACATTGAGCTTCGTGAAGAGAAGGAGATCATCAGCAAAAAGTAGAGAGGATATGTCGGAAATCTTGCAATATGGGTGGAAGTCAATCTGTTTGTAAATCATTGCTCTTTTGGAAATAGCCGTGAATAGCTCCATCACACAAACAAAAATATAAGGGGAAATAGGATCCCTTTGTCTATGTCCTCTCTTAGCTTTAAAGTAACCAAATGTGGATCCTTTTAAACTCAGAGATATGCTAACAGGGGAAATACAAGTATATATCCAACACAAGAAAGGAACGGGAAAATTCATTTTAAAGAGAATATATATAATAGAGTCCTAACGTACAGTGTCATAAGCTTTCTGGATATCAAGTTTTATTACACTTCTAGGCGAGATAGATTTGCGGTTATATCCTTTAAAAAGTTCAGTAGCAAGTTGAATATTATCAGCCATATTTCTATTTGGAAGAAATGCGCTTTGATTTGGGGATATGATATTGGTAAGAGCACCTTTCATACGTACAGCTAAAATTTTAGCAATGCATTTGTAAATAACATTACAATATGCGACGGGCCTAAATTGAGATACGGGTGACGACATTTTGACCTTAGGAATAAGGGGAAGCTTAGTAGAATTAATCCCACTCAACATTTTACTATGAGCGAAAAAGTTTTTAATCGCTTAATTACATCCTCTCCTACCACTGGCCAACACACTTTAAAAAAATGAGCATTAAACCCGTCAGGACCTAAGGAACTAGACGATTTCATAGAAAAAATAGATTTCTTAATTTCATTCGAGGTAATTTCAGAAATGGATATTTGTTTCAGGTCATTAGTAATACCAGGTAGATTAATATGAGAGAAAGAATCTAATCGAATTGGAGAACCATCAGAATTACCTAATATTAACGTGCAAAAATCCAGGAAAGCTCCATTAATATCATCCATTTCAGACATGAGAGTACTACCCTTATCCCGGATAGAGCTAATGTTAGAAGCACTCTGGTGTATCTTCAACGTGTTATGAAAAGTAGTTGACTTTTTGTTACCATATAATTTCCATTTGGTCTTTAGCTTCTGCTTTACTATCTTTGCTTCAAAATTCATGTCACATCCAGTAAAACTTTTCATATAAATTACATCTCTATTTTTCATAAATTCATAAAAAAATCATGTAAATTCTTAATTAAATACGACAACTAATCGTCATCAAATTCATATGCTAAAACCACCAAAACACGCAACAAAACCCAAAGAAGATAAAAATAAACCGCGAAACAACGGTATTATGGATCAAACGATGCATATATTTGCAATATATGCATACATTTCTGCATAAATTGCAGTTATGCATTAAACTGCATTATTTATGCAGAAATGTATGCGGCTGAATTGCAATATATGCATCCTTTGATGCATTAATTCCATCCTGACCTATTTTTTTAAGCATACGCCTTTTTTGCATACATTTCTGCATATATCGTCAATAAATGCATACACGTATGCACATTTTCGTAAGGCTTCATCCTTTTTATTTTTTATGCATACATTTCAGCATTTATACAGAATATATCCATACGTTTCTGCAATAATTCATATTAGTTCATCTTTATATGCATACACATCAACATATAATACATAATATATGCATACATGTACGCATATATTGGTCCAGATTTTCAATATAAAACACTAGATGAATATATGCATATATTCGGTATATATGTAAATATGTATGCATTTTTTTAGATTTCTTCTGGGAATATTTCCGATTTGTTTTAGTCGTCAGCGCATTTTTTCTTTTGGAAAAACGTAACATGCCAAAATAGGGACCCGCTTTGCATTTCAAACTTGGACTGGATGCCGTTTATATTTTGATGGATGCCATTTATATTTTGATACTTTTTAGGGATGTGTTCCCAATTTTCACTTTATTAAATTCTAACTTAATTTTCAACACGCGTTTAAATTACATATGCGTAATACGAATTCCAAAGTGACTTGAAATTTGAAACATAAAAATAATTTAACGTTCCAAATCCGATAATATTGATTTTGTCGAAAATGGAGTTCAATTGAAAAATGGCTATTTTTTAGACTCAAATAAAACTAATAAAGTATTAATAAATTTAAAAACTTCTCAAATAAATATTATCATATATATCCAAATAGAATATGATATAGCTCTAAAAAAACATACTTGGGTTTATAATTTAATGTTTTCAAAATTCAAGTCCAATCGATATTCAATTTCATAACAAAACCTTTTAATTAGTTTAATAAATTGTTATAATTTATAAATGAATTCATAACGACTTTTTGAAATTTTGATTTGAACATAACTTACAATCTATAATACAAAAACTCGATTTTTCATTTTTACTATAAAACTATTGTTCAATAGATCCTAGCGTTTCTTTTTTCAAAGAAATCTGACTTATACTGAATAATGTACATTCATTTATAGTTCAAACTATCGCGACATTAAGAGTTTGTTTTATAATTAATATAAACTGATGCGTTTAACTCTGTTCTAAATAAATTCAAAGTTGTTAATTCTCAAAATAAATCGTTTTAATTATTCAAAATCCATTAAATATTTCTTAATAAATTTTGGGTCGTTACACTGACTAAAATGGGACTTGATAAAGTTGTTTATGCCCATTAATTTTTGCATTTCATTGTGTGTTATGTGAACTTTTTTGCTATTCCCCACAAGTAAATTTTTCATACCTTTGTATTTACGATTGCCAAGATTAAGATCGTTCAACTTGTTTATCACATGATTGGTAGCACCAGAGTCTAGATATCAACTATCATCTCTTATGTCCTCTATATTTGCTATGTCAATATTCTGTACTTTTGACTTGCTTTTGTTATCTTTTTGAATACTGACGATGTTAGCAGTTGAACTATTAATCTGTTGAGAGGGTGTATAGCTTGCACTAAATCTGAAATATCACTTGTTGACTCAGTGACAATATTTTTTCCATAAATTTGACATTTAATTTGTTGCTGTTGCTGAATCTACTCCCTCCGCCTCTGACACTATTAGAGTGTCCACCTCTCTGAGTATTGTTGTATTGTTATCTTGTCTTACAAGGTATCTCCTGTCGTTTTCCTTTATCGTTGGTGGTGTAGTTGATAGAAACTATGAGTTGATGGTTCTTTTCTATTCAATTCTTCCTTCATGTACCAATAGGGTTGGGTAAACATATTGCAGAGTTGGTATAGATTCAGTAGATGATATTATAGCAACCAGTTTCATAGTCATCATCAAGACCACTAATTATAGAGATTGCTTGTTCAGATTTTGTGAAGTACTTGTTCAGCTTTTGTGACTTTATGACAGTAGATGCCATTTGATCACACAAGTTGTTGACTTTGAGTAAATACCCATTCAATGTCATATTGTCTTTCCTAATGCTCTGCAGGTGCCTTCTGTAGTGTAAAATTCTTGGAGATGATTGACACGTGAAGTTTCTTTCTAGTGCTATTCAAACTTCATGGGTAGTAACACATCCAATAACTTGTGGCAGCAATGTTGCACAGATGGATGACATCAGCCAAGAGCATACAAGGCTGTCTTGCCTTCGATGAGCTACAAATTCTTGGTTCACTACCAACTTGTCCTCATTGTCTTTAATATATTTAGCTGGAATCAATTTAGTTTCAAGAATACAGTCTTCAATACCACAACTTCTAATAGCTGTTTGAATTTGCAGTTTCCATAGCAAATAATTTGATTCATCAAGATGTACAAAAATGAGTTGGCTTTATGGTTTTATTATGACCTTGATCAAATCTTGTGAAGGGTCAAACAGATTTTGTGATACTTTAGACACTGATGGTGGTGGACCACCTTTCCTAGTCACGACGGAAAGTCAAAATGCAAATCAAGAAAATCAATAATGGCTTCTTGGAGAGCTCTCAAATGCAACCAGGCTGGTGTAGCTGTTGAATTCTGAAACACCAGTCCTTGGACGACGCTGACAGGTGAAACAAGAGATGATACATGGGTGAAAAACTAATGGCAACACTGCAACTGGGTTTCAGAGGATGAAGATATAATTCTGACTTTGAATCTCACGGGGGTGCAGGCCAAATGATAGTAAACTTGATTCAATGATCAAGTTTTCACTGCACCAAAGTACGGATCAAAACTACAATCTCAAATGATGAACTATGTTTGATGGGTGATGCTATAAAGCATTCTGTAAGGCTTTGGTACCAAGTTAGAAATCTACTCTTAATGTAGTCGCGATTTGTATTAAGAAGATAATATATTTGTTTGAGGATTGAAAACTGAATGTATTGATGTAAATTAATGAACGGTAAGCTATGTTTGCATCCACAATATTATTCAGTTCATCCACCTTACTTTTAAGCAAGATTTTTGTTTCATTCTAAATATAAATTTACTTAGCTTATCCGCAGTATTGTTTTTATTTTGTCTAGAAATAATCTCTTCTTCTTCAAAAAACTATCATTTGTATAAGCTATTAATTGAAAATTTTCAATGACCATGCTCAATATAATGATTTTTTCATAATAAATCTGCAGTCTATGTTAACTTTCATCGTGTCGCTAATTATATCAAACTACTAACAACATCAATGTATCGTTAATGTTTTTCTTCTGATATAGTTGATATGATCATGTTGCTCAATAATATAACAAATAATCAGTGAACCATTTTGGTATTTGATATGAAGAGTTGATTTTGACTTTTGGGAATCATCTCAATCTTTTCTGAATTACGATGCTCCATCGTAGAAGTCGGCATCACCTTCTTTTTTCACTTTTCTTACAAAACATGTTAAACCTATCATCCATAAAATAAATGAACATTCAACAATTTAATATGTAGGGATGAGAAAGTATGGAAGTTGTTTTGATGCATGGAGAAAAAAGTATCAATGCAAAAATAAAAAAATAAAAAAATAAAAAAAAATAAAAAAATAAAATAAAATAAAATAAAGAGGAAATAATTTTGATTTACGGTTTTATATGAGATGGTTTCGCCTAGTACATGATTTTTTAGAAACATGATATTCCATGTTGCTTTCCATTGGTTAATCACTATAAGCAAATGTTAATATCTATTAGATCATTTCGTTTTCTAATTCATTTCTTTCATAATGTATTATGTAGTGGTAATACTCTCACTATGATCCACAATATTTGTGTCTGTCAATGCAAAAAAAAGAAAAAAAAGGACATTTAACTTATTGATTAGTTCATCCGCATGCAGGTCAATTAATCATTATTTCATGGATTAACTTAGATGTGTATTAACTGACCGGGCCCGTGGGCAGTGACGGAGCCACATATAGCTCACATAGGGCGGTGGCCCTACCTCACTTTTTAAAATTCAATTAGTAAAAGCAAGCTTTGAGACTGTCTCACCTAAAATATACATCTTGCTACCCGAAGACTCCAACTGGCTCCGCTTCTGCCCGTGGACAGATATAAAAATGACCAAAATGAACTTTATGCAATACTTGGTTTCGAGGTAATATATACACACATATAAAATGAGTAAGTGGGCTAGGTCCAATAACAACCAAATGAAGTAAACTGTCTCGCAAATTGTATAACTAACACGATTCTAACAGTTCGACTAACTTGTCTGACCCTAGTAACAGGTTAGATCTGCTCAGTTCTTGTAAATAAACTAATAAATTGATGTTTTCACGCAGTAATCGAAAATTTCAGCAGCTCTTCTCAACAATACTGCATTTACGCACTGGATGTTGATAAAGACATCAACTTATTCAATGGAGAATGAAAGACATTGCAGAACATAGAAATTAGTACACAACCATAAATACTTGACCCAAAGAGAACATAAAACATTAGCCGTTCACGGATCGAGCTCCGTCAACATAAACTGTTTGTGCACTAATGTAGGAAGCAACGGGTAGACACAGAAAGACAGCTAAAGCTGCAACCTCTTCAGTTGTACCATTGCGTCCTAGCGGTGTGCATGCAGCTTCGGATTTTGCGCTTTCATCACTCTGTCCATATTGGATTGTTATTCATTAGTATAGGCACAGTAAATACATGAATGTGCCCGAGTGTCTGTTTATGCATATACATATGTAACTATTCGCATTTATCCTTCTAATAAGTTGCTTATCTTGCCAAATCTTTAAGTATCCATTGAAATGTGCATATGTTACTATATTAGACTACAACGATGACTGTAATTTCCTTATTTAACAGCTAAATCGCGAAGGCTTTGTGGTATATTCTTATATGTGTCTATTGTGTATAGGTTTAATAAAACACAAAATTATCTTATGCATCAAAGAAGAAACGGTGACTTACCTGTGCTAGTAATGGGGTTTTTATAGCACCTGGTGCTACGCAATTTACACAGATGCTATCTTTGGCCCATTCACATGCTAAGCTTCTTGTAAGCTGATCCATCGCACCTAATAATTATGATTAACTTTTATGAAGTATTGTATCAGTAATAGATTCAATATAGTTTTGACAAAACATGTAGCAGATTTCCATTAGATGTGTGTATGGTATACCGTATACCTTTGCTCATGCCATACAATGTCAAGTTTGGTAAAGCTATCCTGCCACCAATAGAAGAAATGAAAACAATGCTACCGGCTTCTGATGCTTTGAGAAGCGGATATGCGAGCTGACATATGTTATAACCCGACTCCAAGTTCAGTGTCATCAGTTTCGAGTATTCTTCAGCAGTTACATCGATGGTTCTGTTCCATATGCCCGTGCCAGCATTATTAACCTGAGCGTGTTATTAGATTGATCAGTAAGTAGCAGCATGTAGTTAATTAGCTTACGAAGATTAATAGATGAGTTGTACACTGAACTCACTAGAATATTGAGCCTTCCATTGAATATGGTAGAAACTTCTGCCATCATATTCTCACGTTGAGCTCTAGATGTAACGTCACATATAGTTCCAGTAACTGGGTAATTTAAGCTCTTCCACCTCTGCATACATTTCTCAAGCTGAGCAGGATCTTCTGTGCAAGTGTGAACGGTTGCACCAAATGACACCAACTCTTCTACTATAGCAAACCTGTACATTCAAGTGAAGCAAGAAATCAAATCAAACTACTTGTTATGTACTTCATCTGGTAAAGTGGTAGTTCTTCAAGCAATTATTTTGTGAGGAGACGCCACTTTAGTTATTTTTTAACCTAATATATTGGTAAACTTCTATGAATGTAGATAGATAGATAGATAGATGTACTTGTTTGTTTGTAAAACATACCCAATACCGCTTGTGCCTCCAGTGACAAGAGCTGTGGCTCCAGCCAGTGACCATCTCTTTCCTGTGCTTGGACTTTCCATGATTTTGCTCAATGTGTTTATGGACTGTCTTCTTGACCAACTAAACAATGTTGTGTGAAGATGAAATCCAACCATATGCTCTATTTATAATGCCTACGACTCTGTTTCAAAACAGCAACTCCAGCTGGAGGTTTAGGCGAGAGGACATTTCACTGCAGACGATTGGCAGATATTTTAAATCTGAAAATGATTGGCAGATATTTATGTTATGTAGTATTAGAAAGTGGTGGTATATTATATCAGAGAATCATTATTTTAATATATCACTAATTTGGCACATGAATCATGACATGTACTAAATAATGACACTCTCACAGACTCACAGCAGCAGCTAAAACTATGCATATATAGGGTGCGTTCGCAGCCAAAATTTGACATGCTCATTTTTTTTTTTTTTTTTGCGTCCGACGCGTCAGACGCTAGCACATTTTACCCCTTCCAGATTCCACGATTCACGAATGTTGGAAAAGTAACCGTTGGCGTCCTATGCGTCAGACGCCAACGGTTAATTTTCCAACGTATCGTTTCGCTGGCTATAAAAATGGAACCCCCCTTTCCTCCCCATTCCAACCCGAAACCTCTCCCCTTTTACCCAATATTTCGAATTTTTTGAGCAATTTCGAGGTGCAAAAACGGTAATTTTTTTATAGTTGAGTTTATTTTTCAATTCTCTACCATATATATTTTTTTCGATTTTTTTGGTTTTTTTTTTGTTTACGCAGATGGCTTCCACTTTCACCACTGCTACCTCGCAGCCATTTGCGAATTGGACGGACGACCGGGAGTCTGCTTTCATAGATGTTTGCGTTGAGTTCATAGCGGAGCGCGATACAAGCGTCAGTGGGTTCTACGCAACAGTCGCAACAACAATAAACAACCGTTTTAATCTGGAGTTTGCAGAAAACCAGATTAAAAACAAATGGGACAACATGAAGCGAGCTTTTCGTGATTGGGACATGCTGCTTAGAACACCTGGGGGTGTATGGAATGCAGAGTTCGATTATCTAGACGGTCCTGATGAATTTTGGAGTACCGGCGGTGGCAGACGATTCAGAAAATTTAGGAAGCACTCGCCGATGAAGTTTCGAGAGCAGGACATTATGTTCGAGGGTTGTTTGCGGAAAGATACTTGTGCGTATCCGATTCCTCCGGTTGCACCTCCTACTGCACCAGCACCTCCACCAGCGCCTGCAGCAGCTGGTTCTTTCTCCCCCGGGGACGCGAGTTTCTATACTGGTTGGTTGGCTTCGGGCGATCCACCGTATGGTCAGCCCTCTAGGCGCAGACAGGCAGAGCGTGCCAGCTCGTGGGTGACCGACCGTACGAGACAGCTTGCTGCTCGTTGTTTGGAGCTTGTTCGGAGATCGGGGACACGTGTGGATCTTTGGGAGATTCTGACGTTTTTTCGCAACGATGAGCGGAATGTTGATATTGCTCAGGAGCTTAACGATGAGGGCTTATGTGCCTTTATTTCAGCGGAGTTGAACTTATTACCTTATCGTCGTTTATTGTAGATTTTCATGTATTTGTTTTAATTCCAGTACCGTTGTGTTCTTTATGTTTTATGAAAAACGTGGTCATGTTATGAAATATGTTGTCGTTATAGTCTGATGCAATTTGAATTTAACTAAATCAAAACCATTAATTTAATAATTAAGTACCACGCTCAAATACCCCGTTCGTCGCTAAAAACACAATTCCCCTTCGCTACAGTACCACGCTCAAATGCTACGCTCACGTTCGTTAAGAACGCACCCATAGTTTACCCATGTTTGCCGAGAATGCACGTGATTTTTATTTTTTTAGTCGATCTATTCTTCCGATTTCCTCATCTCTATTTCATATAATAGAAGTGTAGCTTGCACACATGTTAATGCATTAATATACAATTCGTCTGATCAATACACCATGTGTGAGCCACTTTTAATCTCAATATTCACACTTGCTAATCAATTGTCACGTAATAACACATTTTCCTCCTTTTATTGTACGTATACATGATTTATTAAATCAGAAAATGAATCGCTTATTCCAAAATCAAGACATGTACTCAGTTTGAATTCCAGAAACTTATTAATACATTAATTTGCCACATAGTTGTTGGGAATTTTTTGGTTTGAGATGCTATCGGATGATGATGATCGTCGTATGATTGCCGTACTTCAGACTTCAAGGATTTATGAAGCAAATTCTTTCAAACAATAGTTCAATCCAGCAGATACAAACGGATTATCGAACTATTTGACTTTCAGGATTCAATAAAGCCTTGGAACAACAAAATCGGATTGAAAGTTTGTACGGCTTTGTTTCGATCAAGAACACTCTAGAGATTGATATATGATGATGCAATAATAGAATTAGAATGAAGAGAAGAAGAAGAGGACGAATCTACAACGTTTTTCTGGATTTTGCAACACCTTAGAGGCATTACAGAGCAACAACGTGTTGACACGCTTTAATGGTGTTGCAGATTCAAGAGGAGGAAAAAGAACTGTAATGTCCCGGGTTCTTATATCGCTAACACGAATACTGATTTATTGTAAGTACGTATTTACAAATACGATTTAAAATCCAGACTTTGAAATTTCAGAACATGTTAACTTATGTATAATAGCATTTACTTATGTAGCACAACATTTACTAAAACCCATTTTCATACAGTCAGGTATGATAGCATGTATTAGATAGCGTTTGTTTAAATTTATTTTATACATGTATGAAAATAACACTTAGACATAACAAGTTTAAAAATGTTATTTTATTATACATGTTTTGTTCATTTTTTCAAAGGATTTTAGAATTTGAGTTTTTGGAAATCCTTGATTTAAAAACTTACAACACTTGAATTAAAACATGCCAAAACCCTTTTTGTTGTCAAAGCAAGTATTAAAACAAGTTTAAACTCACATGTACATTAGTACCAAAAACCTTAAGTGCCAAATCCATTTGCAAGCATGTTTCATGATCCAAATTCAAGAATACAACCTACACTAGTACTGGACTAGTAAAGAGAACCTAGAGAAATATTTTGTTCACATGGCAAATCATTTTTGTATCAATGTATTTTCAATTCAAAATCTTTTTCTTTTTGTACACAAAATTTTCTGAAAATGACATCTTCCTTTGCATTTTTCAAAACATGATTCATCTTGTCAAAACATGTGCCAAAAGATTTTTCAAATCCTTGTGCATATCAACAAAGGACCTTGCCTACACTAGGTAAACACTAACACATAGATCTTTCAAGATTTTCATACCTATTTCATCACATGGCCACTGATTTTCTTGTACCAAACTTTCAGATTTTGCAATTCCTTTAAAGGCAAGTAAAAGTATTTATATATTTTCATGTTACATCATTTTGTCATGTGAGATTTTGGTTTAAAAACCCAAGGCAAAACTGAGCACATATAGTACAAGAATGGATACTCTAATTTGTTTAAATCCAAGAAAAGATTTGTGAAAGATCATGGGTTGCACACGGCAATTAAGATGATGTTTTATAGTAAACCAATAGGGAGAAAAGTGGTGGTTGGCATAGGGAATTTTCAGGTGATGATGGCTGATATAAGCCATGTGAAGTTGGGGTGTTTTTGTTTTGATTTGGTAAGAGAAAAGATTTTCTTATATGTCAATCATTTGTCAACAATGAAATCTCAAAACTGATTTTGCTTAATTTTCAAAACTAGTATTTAATGACACCAATATTTTAATGGTTTTCTCCATTATATAAGGACATGAGCATACACATTTTCTTCACAACACAAGCATTTCAGAATTAGATCAGTGTAGGGGGAAAAGCTAAGGATTTCAAACTTTTATGGTGAGTAAACTTTTCAGATTTTCTTCCTATTCTTTCCTATTTTGAAATTGCCAGTTGGACTTGGTTGTGTGGTGATCTTGTTTAGCTTAGATCCTGTTTGAATACTCTTTTGCAAATAAAGGAACTAAGGGTGGTGTATATAATCATTGGGTATTTTAGTTTGAATTACCTTAAGGTTTGTGTGTGCTGTTTTTTTCAAACTAGAAATAATTAAAACTGTTGTCTAGTTAATCAATCACTAGAAGAAGTCAACACCCGATTATTTTGAAGGAACATCACTGGCTTGTACTACGGTAGTGTAAGGAAATGTAAAACACTCGGATTATTGTTGAATCAAAGAAGAACAGGTCAGAAAAAAGAAAAAGAAAAAAATAAATAGAACACAGACTGTTCTTTAAAACCTCTCTGTATACTCAAATATTCAAAATTCGTAATAAATCAATCTGAATACATGAATGGAACCCTAATGAAAATGATGATTTTTAGAAGTGGTCTCATGATTTTTAGTGGCTTGGATCACGAGATATGCCGGGATGATCAGAATTTGAATTTCGATCAAATTCCGATCACCCAGGCGATTTGAGGCCGAGGGGTTGGGGGTGAAGCATCATCTGGGTTCTGGAATGCTAGGAGAAATCCTAAATAATTTTTCTAATGTGTGGGATTGAAAAATTTAATCGAAATAGGGTAAAAACTTAGTTTTTGGGTTCGGGTTTTGATCATAGAACTGCTCATCGATGGTAGGGCTACGGGGGTGCGGTCCAGAGGGATAGGGACGTCGGAGGGTCGTGATGGCATGGCAGGAAGGCGGCGGTGTCGCAATGTCAAGGGGAGGCGTGGCGATCATTTTCTTGGATGTTTTTTTTTTGAAATTTAGGGGGTACGGCGAAATTACTGTAGCGTCGACGAAGGGGGTGGTCAGGCGGTGCAAGATGATCAGAGCGTGATGGGTGATGTGTGTGGTCGATCGTTGGTGGTTGGAAGCGATGATGGTGGTTGTGCATGTGCACAGGCGTGGCCAAAGAGGAAAGGGGAAGAAGGAGAAGTGGCATCAGTTTTGAGGGTGATCGGCCAAGAAATCACGGGATCTTGGGGGTGATTGGGCGTGGGATCATGGGGGCAGGAGGAGGTGGTACTTCGGGTACTGGTAGTTGGGCAATAGGCCTGGCGCATGGGGTTTAGGGTGGATCAACAAGTAATTTACCATCATCAGGAAATGTGGTACTTAGGTCCGGTGGTGCTTTAGCTGATCAGATATGGTACTTTGCAAATCATGGGAACCAGGTTGATTTCCATGTGCGCGCACCACGGTTTTGATGTGGTGCTTCTGGTACTTTGGTACTTTAGTGTTTTAATAAGATTTTAAACTTTATTTTGAATAAAAATCAGTTTTAAATTAAATAACAAATTAAATACAAATGGGAAAATAAATATTTAAATAAAAATAAATTTTTTATTTAAATTAGCAAGTCCAGAAAAGAGGTGAATCAGGATCAGTTTTTTGTCAGCATTTGAAATTAAAATATAGAAACTGTAATTTAAATTAAATTATAAATTTAATTTGTAATTAGAATTAGAGAAATTTTCTAATGAAATATTCAAACTTTAAAGTCAACAAAAGAAGCCGATCAAGGGTAGAAGATCGAATATGGTTTTGACAGAAATCGAGAAGTTAGCACAAAAACTGTAAAAAAATTTAAAATTATAAATATAGTTTATAATTTTAAATTAGAATTTATTTTCTAATCAGATATTTAAAATTTTAAACAAAACAAGGTAAAGAAGAACCGTATGCAACACATATGCTAGATTTGTCAGTTTTAAACTGTAGTCTGAATTTCCTGATACAGGTAACTGATCAAGTACAATTATGTACTTTATAAAATAAAAACTGTAATTTTTAATCGTGTTTATATAAAATAAAAAGAGAAATTTTATTGGTATATAATAAAAGAAAAGAAGAAGTAAATCGAGTAAAAGAGATCAAAGGGAAATTTGACGGAAACGATACAAAGTGTAAAAGTTGTAAAATAGATTATAGATCAAAAATTTAACTCATTTGTGAATAATTAGATTAAGGAGTGATTATGAGAAATAAATTTTCTTAAAGAATAATGTAGGTATTTCTTTTCAAAATTTGACGAACGGAATGAAAAGAAAAACCGTGTGCGACGTACACACTGAAACTGTTCATTTTTGAAACATGATCAAGATACCAGATATAAGCCAGATAATCATGTACTGTGTAGTTTGACTGTAACTGTATATGTAAATTAGATTATACTCATGTTAATATTAATAATTTAAACAAAAGTATTTCGATCATTTCAAAGAGACCGGAATTAACAATCCACTTTGATTTGATTATACGCCGCGCGTCAGGGATTTTCAAATTGAAGACGACGGTATGCAAGAAGATTTTTAAATAATATCTTCCGTCTGTTCAGTCCCAGAACAAACTCGAATGGACGAGTGTCTGACAACGTATATCAATTAGATTCTACACATCGAATTTACGTAAGTATATTCCAATGGTGGCGGAGAAATTCGTTTCTCTTAGCTTTATTGCTCGTAATATATTTGGGTAGTCGAATGAGTATTTCTGATGGATAGGATGATGTGGCATTCAAAGAAAATAAACAGTGATAATGAAAAGGTAAGTCTAGCCTCAAGCCTCACATCCAGGAAATGACAAAAATCGGACAGGCAACATGCTATGTGGGTCGCTCCCATTAAGGTGTATAACCACCTATCTAGAGAAATTCCTTTTACTTCTTTAATCTATTTCGATATTGTCCCTTTTCGGGAAACGGTGGTTTGAGCCCAACCGTTGGTGATATACATTCGATACACTCAAGAGAAATGAGTGTTCGGTCATGTATGGGTCGGGTTGCAAGACGTTCTTGTTGAACCCAGGTGTATTCGCCTCTAGAGATAGATCATCGGAAGGTGGTTCCATACCTTGTCATAGATGGAAATCCAATTTCCATAAGCGCCAAGCAGTTTTTATTTGTATACTATATAGGAGAATGTGATATGAAAGCATTCTTCTAGATTCTAAATTATTTGTGGAAACTTATAGACACTATGATAATATCTGATTTCAAGTATATGAAGGATTTTGATTTCATAAGGTAAAAACCCGTTCCGTATTCACGGCGTGGTCGTATGAGATATTTTTATTTCTTTAATCTGTTTTAAACTGTTTACTCATACCAGTCCCCCGACTGATCCGGAGTTTATTTTTCTGTGTTTCCCTTAAACTCTTTGGTATTCATAACACTTGTTATAAATAGACAAGTGAATCAGGATTGGATTAAACTTGGAAAGCTGGAATGGAACTTTCTGTGTGCTGGTCTACTTATCTTATCTACTGTATAATTAAGTCTGCAAGTTAGTCATCGATGATTTGTATAATTAAAGATGTACTATGAATGGCTTGTATCACTAGAGATATGATGCTCTGATGTAATATGTTCCGCTGTGTAATATTATGAAGTATCATCTTTTGTAAAAATTCCGCTGTGAGATTCTGATGTTTTCTGTTATTTTATCTTCTATTTATTCTTATTCTTATTAATGGCACGACTTCCGATGCGTTCACAAGTTGGGTCGTTACAGTTGGTATTAGAGCTGGTTGCTTAATTGGTACGGATGATAGTGGGTTCTCGCTTCGCGTTAGGTGGTGAACGGGAGACTCTTACCCTTATATCTCCCGACAATGCGGGTTGGTCGAGTCGCGAGGCTGGCCGTAAAAGCAGTTCCAAGGTACCAGTGTAAGCCACGGGTGGAGGTTAGCCCTCTGCCTTGGGGGATGAGGGATGGTTCAAAAGCCTACCAAATTCCCGGGTCGTTACATTTGGTATCATAGCTTAGGTTACTGATTACCTAGGCTTTGGGTGAGTGTGACAGAACGTATTTTTGAAAATTTAAAATAAAATTTAAAATAAATCAACTTGGATGATATACCTACGTTAGTTATATCTAGTCAAGTCTGGAATGACGACCTGTTATATTAAGGTGATTAAGATGAGTAACCGAGGACGAAGAGGTCGAGCTAGTGGAATCTCCACTACTACTGGTCGTAATACTGGATCCCAGGATCAAGGGGAGACTGTGGAGGAAGTTGCACCAGTCCAGCAGGATAAAAGCTTTGCAACTATTTGTAAAGAGTATACAACTCTGGGAGGAAAAGTTTTCAAAGGTACAGAATCTTTCATTAAAGTCCAAGCATGGTTGAGATCCTATGAGAGGATTTTCAAAGGACTAAAATTGAATGATGAGCAGAAACGTCTCTTAGCTTCGTGGCAACTTCAAGAAGCTGCTTCTATTTGGTGGGATGCTCAGACCACGAATGTTCCTAAGGAAGACTTCACTTGGGAAAAATTCAAAAAAGCTTTCGAAGCACAATTTCTACCTGCTGCAGGAAAGACTAGAATGTATTGGGATTTCATCGATCTCAAGCAAGGGAACATGAAAATATCCGAATATGATAACAAGTTTAATTCACTTTCTTGTTTCGGGCCAGAACTAATCAATATCCCACTCAAGAAGAATGAGATGTTCATAGCATGGTTAAAGGATAGCCTGCAGGTTCAGATGATTTGGCATCTCAAAATTCCATTTGTCGATCTAGTTGATATGGTAGTTCGTTATGATGCACTAGAGGGAAGGAAGCCTGTTGCAAAACAGCAGACAGGAGAATCCGGTGGCGAGAATTCCAACAAAAGAAAATTTAATCCAAACTGGAACAACAAAGGAGTACCAAAGATGGGGGAGAAAGCCAAAGAGCGTTACAAAGATACGCAATGCCATAACTGCAAGGAGAAAGGACACACTGCTAGGTTTTGTACGAAGCCAGCAGCAGAAAAGCCACAGCAAACTCAGCAACCGGAGCAACCTCAACAGAAACAAAAGGGAACAAGTGATGTTATTCCCTAAAAGTTTTCATGCTATAACTGTCATCAGCCTGGGCACTTGGTTAAAGACTATCCACTTATGAAAAAGGCACAGCAACCAAAGGTTTATGCTTTAATGGATAAGTCATCAACTTCTGAGAATGTGAAAATTGAAGGAGCTTCAGAAGGTTCCTTACTCTTTTTAGATAAAAGGAGTTAATTAACTAGGGTTAGCCTTAAGATAAATTAAATATGGTTGGATCAAATTAGAATAATATCCAATCATATTGATACTAGAAATCGGGTTAGAATTTTAAATTGAATTAAAATTTGGATTTCCTGGGATTAAGTCTGGACTTAAGTATTAATTGGATATGGACTCAGGGAAAGTGAATTGGTCGATGTATGAAATTAAATCAGATTTGTGAATCCTGAAATGGAGATAATTGACTAAGTGAATGAAGATTTTCGGTAATACTTAACAGAGTTAAGTAAATGGACTGATGAGTTAAAAAGGGAATTTGGACATATACATATGTTGAGGAAGATTGATTCAAAGAAATGAAGCGAATAAGACTTGAGATCTATTTCAAGGATATTTGGAAGTTGATGAGAATTCAATGGAAATATTTTCAACCATAGTAACAGATATATCCAGTTATAAATAAAATATTTATTGATGTGTGTCGATAACTCTAATATACAATTTACAAATTTCGAGGATGAAATTTTTATATGCGGGGTAGGTTGTAATGTCCCGGGGTTTTATATCGCTAACACAAATACTGATTTATCGTAAGTACGTATTTACAAATACGATTTAAAATCTAGACTTTGAAATTTCAAAACATGTTAACTTATGCATAATAGCATTTACTTATGTAGCACAACATTTATGAAAACCTATTTTTATACAATCAGGTATGATAGCATGTATTGGATAGCGTTTGTTTAAATTTATTTTATACATGTATGAAAATAACACTTAGACATAGCAAGTTTTAAAATGCCGTTTTATTATACATGTTTTGTTCATTTTTTCAAAGGATTTTAGAATTGGAGTTTTTGTAAATCATTGATTTAAAAACTTACAACACTTGAATTTAAACATGCCAAAACCATTTTTGTTGTCAAAGCAAGTGTTAAAACAAGTTTAAACTCACATGTACATTAATACTAAAAACCTTAAGTGCCAATTCCATTTGCAAGCATGTTTCATGAACCAAATTCAAGAATACAACCTACTCTAGTATTAGACTAGTAAAGAGAATCTAGAGAAATATTTTGTTCACATGGGAAATCATTTTTGTATCAATGTATTTTCAATTGAAAATCTTTTTCTTTTTTTACACAAGATTTTCTAAAAATGACATCTTCCTTTGCATTTTTCAAAACATGATTCATCTTGTCAAAACACGTGCCAATAGATTTTTCAAATTCTTGTGCATATCAACTAAGGGCCTTGCCTACACTAGGTAAACACTAACACATAGATCTTTCAAGATTTTCATGTCTATTTCATCACATGGCTACTGATTTTCTTGTACCAAACTTTCAGATTTTGCAATTCCTTTAAAGGCAAGTAAAAGTATTTATATATTTTCATGTTACATCATTTTTTCATGCGAGATTTTGGCTTAAAAACCCAAGGCAAAACTGAGCATGTATAGTACAAGAATGGATACTCTAATTTGTTTAAATCCAAGAAAAGATTTGTGAAAGATCATGGGTTGTACATAGCAATTAAGGTGATGTTTTATAGTAAACCAATAGGGAGAAAAGTGGTGGTTGGCATATGGGGTTTTCAGGTGATGATGGATGATATAAGCCATGTGAAGTTGGGGTGGTGTTGTTTGGATTTGGTAAGAGAAAAGATTTTCTTATATGTCAATCATTTGTCAACAATGAAATCTCAAAACTGATTTTGCTTGTTTTTCAAAACTAGTATTTAATGACACCAATATTTTAATGGTTTTCTCCACTATATAAGGACATGAGCACCCACATTTTCTTTACAACATAAGCATTTCAGAATTAGATCAGTGAAGGGGGAAAGCTAAGGATTTCAAACTTTTAAGGTGAGTAAACTTTTCAGATTTTCTTCCTGTTCTTTCCTGTTTTGAAACTGCCAGTTAGACTTGGTTGTGTGGTGATCTTGTTTAGGTTAGGTCTTGTTTGAATACTCTTTTGCAAATAAAGGAACTAAGGATGGTGTATAAAATCATCAGGTATTTTAGTTTGAATTACCTTAAGGTTTGTGTGTGCTGTTTTTTTTTTCAAACTGGAAATAACTAAAACTGTTGTCTGGTTAATCAATCACCAAAAGAAGTCAACACCCGATTATTTTGAAGGAACATCGCTTGCTCATACTAAGGTAGTGTAAGGAAATGTAAAACACTCAGAGTATTGTTGAATCAAAGAGGAATAGGTCAGAAAAAAGGAAAAGAAAAAAATAAACAGAACACAGACTGTTCTTTAAAACCTCTTTGTATACTCAAATTTTCAAAATTCGTATTATATCATTTTGAATACATAAATGGATTCCCTAATGAAAATGATGATTTTTAGAAGTGGTCTCATGATTTTTAGTGGCTTGGATCACGAGATATGCCGGGATGATCTGAATTTGAATTTCGATCAAAATTCGATCACCTAGATGATTTGAGGCAAAGGGGTTGGGGGTAAAGCATCATCTAGGTTCAGGGATGCTAGGAAAAATCCTAAATAATTTTTCTGATGTGTGGGATTGAATAATTTAATCGAAATAGAGTAAAAACTTAGTTTTTGGGTTCGGGTTTTGATCGTGGAACTGCTCGTTGATGGTGGGGCTATGGGGGTGCGGTCTAGGGGGATAGGGACATCGGAGGGTCGTGATGGCATGGCACGAAGGCGGAAGTGTCGCAAGGTCAAGGGGCGCCGTGGTGATCATTTTTCTTGGATGGTTTTTTTTTTTGAAATTTAGGGGGTACGGCGAAATTACTGTAGCATCGATGAAGGGGGTGGTCAGGCGGTGCAAGATGATCAGAGCGTGATGGGTGACGTGTGTGGCCGGTCGTTGGTGGTTAGAAGCGACGATGGTGGCTGTGCATGTGTACAGACGTGGCCAAAGAGGGAAGGGGAAGAAGGAGAAGTGGCATCAGTTTTGAGGGTGATCGGCCAAGAAATCATGGGATCTTGGGGGTGATCAGGCGTGGGATCATGGGGGCAGGAGGAGGTGGTACTTCGGGTACTGGTAGTTTGGCAATAGGAGTGGCGCATGGGGTTTAGGGTGGATCAGCCAGTAATTTACCATGATCATGAAATGTGGTAGTTCGGTCCGGTGGTGCTTTAGCTGATCAGATATGGTACTTTGCAAATCATGGGAACCAGGTAGATTTCCATGTGCGTGCACCACGGTTTTGATGTTGTGCTTCTGGTACTTTGGTACTTTAGCGTTTTAATAATATTTTAGACTTTATTTTGAATAAAAATCAGTTTTAAATTAAATAACAAATTAAATACAAATGGGAAAATAATTATTTAAATAAAAGTTGAATTTTTATTTAAATTAGCAAGTCCAGAAAAGAAGTGAATCAGGATCAATTTTTGTCAGCATTTGAAATCAAAATATAGAAACTGTAATTTAAATTAAATTATAAATTTAATTTGTAATTAGAATTAGAGAATTTTTCTAATGAAATATTCAAACTTTAAAGTCAACAAAAGAAGCCGATCAAGGGTAGAAGATCGAATATGGTTTTGACAGAAGCCGAGAAGTTAGCACAGAAACTGTAATTTTTTTTTAAATTATAAATTTAGTTTATAATTTTAATTAGAATTTATTTTCTAATCAGATATTTAAAATTTTAAACAAAACAAGGTAAAGAAGAACCGTATGCAACACATATGCTAGATTTGTCAGTTTTAAACTGTAGTCTGAATTTCCTGATACAGGTAACTGATTAAGTACAGTTCTGTACTTTATAAAATAAAAACTGTAATTTTTAATCGTGTTTAGATAAAATAAAAAGAGAAATTTTATTGGTATATAATAAAAGAAGAAGAAGTAAATCGAGTAAAAGAGGTCAAAGGGAAATTTGACGGAAACGATACAAAGTGTAAAAGTTGTAAAATAGATTATAGATCAAAAATTTATCTCATTTGTGACTAATTAGATTAAGGAGTGATTATGAGAAATAAATTTTCTTAAAGAATAATGTAGTTATTTCTTTTCAAAATTTGACGAACAAAATGAAATGAAAAACGGTGTGCGATGTACACACTGAAACTGTTCATTTTTGAAACATGATCAAGATACCAGATATAAGCCAGATAATCATATACTGTGTCGTTTGACTGTAAGTGTTTATTTAAATTAGATTATAATCATGTTAAGATTAATAATTTAAAAAAATTTATTTCGTTAATCATTTCAAAGAGACCGGATTTAACATTCCACTTTTATTTGATTATACACCGTGCGTCAGGGATTTTCAAACTGAAGGCGACGATACGTAAGAAGATTTGTAAATAATATCTTCGGTCTGTTCAGTCCCAGAACAAACCCGAATGGACGTGTGTCTGACAACGTATATAAGTTAGATTCTACACATCGAATTTACGTAAGTATATACCGATGGTGGTAGAGAAATTCGTTTCTCTTAGCTTTATTGCCCGAAATATATTTGGGTAATCGAATGAGTATTTCTGATGGATAGGACGATGTGGCACTCAAAGAAAATAAACAGTGATGATGAAAAGGTAAGTCTAGCCTCAAGCCTCACACCCAGGAAATGACAAAAATCGGGCAAGCAGCATGGCTATGTGGGTCGCTCCCATTAAGGTGTATAACCACCTATCTAGAGAAATTCCTTTTACTTCTTTAATCTATTCCGACGCTGTCCCTTTTCGGGAAACGGTGGTTTGAGCCCAACCGTTGGTGATATACATTCGATACACTCAAAAGAAATGAATGGTCGGTCATGTGTGGGTCGGGTTGCAAGACATTCTTATTGAACCCAGGTGTATTCGTCTCTAGAGATACATCATCGGATGGTGGTTCCATACCTTGTCAAAGTTGGAAATCCAATTTCCATAAGTGCCAAGCGATTTTTATTTATATACTATAGGAGAATGTGAGATGCAAGCATTCTTCTAAATTCTAAATTATTTGTGGAAACTTACAGACACTATGATAGTATCTGATTTCAAGTATACGAAGGATTTTTATTTCATAAGGTAAAAACCCGTTCCGTATTCACGGTGTGGTCTTATGAGATATTTTTATTTCTTTAATCTGTTTTAAACTGTTTACTCATACCAGTCCCCTGACTGACCCAGAGTTTATTTTTCTGTGTTTCCCTTAAACTCTTGGGTATTCATAACACTTGTTATGAATAGACAAGTGAATCAGGATTGGATAAAACTTGGACAGTTGGAATGGAACTTTCTGTGTGTTGGTCTACTTATCTTATCTACTGTACAATTAAGTCTGCTAGTTAGTCATCGATGATGTGTATAATTAAAGATGTACTATGAATGGCTAATATCACTAGAGATATAATGCTTTGATGTAATATGTACCGCTGTGTAATATTATGAATTGTAAAAATTCCGTTGTGAGATTCTGATGTTTTATGTGATTTTATCTTATATCTGTTCTTATACTTATTAAAGACATGACTTCCGATGTGTTCGAAAGTTGGGTCGTTACAAGAACTATTTTCGGAGAGTGATTTGCAACAGTTCTGGACGTTGGAATTTGTAGGCGTCCAGAGGTGTCTGTCCGTGAACCGCCGCGACCGTTTGTAACGGCCGTATCCGTTTCTATTTGGAAATGCTATGTCTCTTCAGTTTGAAACACGGCGCCATTTTGCAACGTTCTGAAGCATTGCGAATTTTCATTTGCACGCGCTGTAATTCAAAAATATAACGGTCCAGGCCCATCAGTCATTCCGCGGCCCAATGGATCACGAGACCACAAGAGACCTAAGGCCCATCTTTTTAAATATTTAATGCATATGCCATGTTCATGCACTTGCCTTATATCCCCTTCTCTTCTTTCTTTGGAAATAATACACCATGTCTTTACATATATAGAGACAAGTCCTTTCTTATTTCATGATGTGGGGGCAAAGACATATCCTGTTTCCCTCTTCCTTCTTACTTCTCTCTTCAAAAACAAACCCCATCCCAAAACATAACTTTGAAAATTTACAACAATCTCCGCCAATTTTCAAAATAAAGAAAAATTAAAATGGACGGCAGAATCACTAGTATGACTTCCTACATACCCAAGTGGGATCAAGCCTATGTAGTTCTAAGATCAAGTTTTGCATCATCGTGAAAACAACACATAAATAAAAGATATCTTTTGAATTTGAACATTTACTAAGTGTAAACTGTTCAAAGATTTATCGAGATTCTATGGTGAACGAATCTTGAACCAAATATCCATTAATGATAAAACCGGAACAATCACACATGTTGATTTCCTTAGTTAGAGTGTTCTGTATTGCTCAGCACGTTAATGGCCATGTGCTTTAATCCTGGTTCATGAGTCTTCTTTAGAAAGCGGTCTCACATTCCTAGGAAAAGGCATGATTTCCATACTCATATAGGTAAGTCTCTTAAGGTGTTTCTATGAGACACCTTTTAAGGTTTCTAGACTTATTAAGGATATGTATCCATCCTTTGTTCATGCAGAATCCAACACTAAGTATTATGGGATAATTGATTTAGTGTTTCATAATCATACGCTTAACTTGTTGGTACCCATTGAATGTTGTCTATCCGTTTCAAGACACAAGTTGGGTTTCTGTTAAGGATGATCAATCTTCATTCACAGACCTTAGTCCCATTTCTTTTGACTTTATAGAAACCATAGCCTTTGGAAGACCTTTTGTAAGTGGGTCAGCCAAGTTTTTCTTCATTCCTATGTAGTCAACAGTTATAACTCCACTTTTGAGTAATTGTCTAACCATTTGATGTCTTAGACTCACATGCCTAGACTTTCCATTATATGTCTTATTAGAGACATTATATATCATTACTTGATTATCACAGTTAATCAAGACTGCTGGAGATAGCTTCTTCCACAATGGGATTTCTATAAATAGATTTCTAATCCATTCTGCTTCCTTACATGCATCTGCTAATGCAATCAATTCTGACAACAAAGTTGAATCAGATATACAGGAATGCTTCCTGCAAGCCCAAGATACAACAACGCCTCGTAATGTAAATATCCATCCAGTCGTAGACTTGGATTTGGATTCTACATTGTTCCAGGTTGCATCACTATATCCTTCTATTACAACAGGATATCCTTTATAAGATAAACCATAGTTAATGGTTCCTTTCAAATAAGCTAAAACTCTCGAAATAGCTTTCCAATGTTCGAAACCTAGATTACTCGTAAATCTACACAATACACTTGTTGCATGTGCGATGTCGGGCCTAAAGAAGTTGGTGCTGGTTTCTCATCATAATGACCATATTTCTTTAGGAACTTCTCAATGTAACGAGACTGGGTTAGTAATAACTCCCTCGCTTTCCTAATGATTTTAATACCTAAAAATACATAAGCCTCTCCTAGATCTTTCATATCAAATTTAGAAGATAAAAACTTTTTAGTTTCATTCACACAGGATATATTAGAACCAAATATTAGCTTGTCATCAACATATAAACATATTATAACATAACCGTTGTTATCCTATTTGCTATGAATACATTTATCTGCATCATTAATAATGAATCCAAATGACAGTGCAAATTTATCAAACTAATCATGCCATTGCATGGGAGCTTGCTTCAGGCCATAAAGAGATTTGACTAATTTACAAACTTACTTTTCTTGGCCTGGGGTTATAAAACCTTCAGGTTGTTCCATGTATATCTCTTCTTCTAAATCTCCATTTAGAAAAGCTGTCTTTACATCCATTTGATGTATAACCAGGTTATGAATTGATGAAAGTGCTATTAAACAGCGTGTGGAAGATATGTGAGCAACTGGAGCATATGTATCAAAATAATCTACTCCTTGTCTTTGTTTATATCCCTTAGCAACTAGTTTGGCTTTAAACTTATCAATGGATCCATTTGTATTCAACTTTTTCCTGAATATCCATTTACATCCTATTGGTTTAGCACTAGGAGGTAAATCAGATAAAACCCAAGTTTGGTTTAACC
This sequence comes from Allium sativum, assembly GCA_030737875.1. Taxonomy (NCBI): domain Eukaryota; kingdom Viridiplantae; phylum Streptophyta; class Magnoliopsida; order Asparagales; family Amaryllidaceae; genus Allium; species Allium sativum. The sequence continues at coordinate 353,531,746 of CM060926.1, forward strand.
TTATGGAATTCATTTCCTCATTGAAAGCTTCTTTCCAGAAATTAGAATCATTGGAATTCAGCTTCAGAATAAGTTTTGGGATCATCATCAGTGTTCATTACATATCTTGTCACATTAAGGACTTCATCCTTATTACCTTCTACGAGATATGTTATGAAGTCAGGACCATTGTCCTTCTCTGTTCTCGATCTTTTACTTCTTTTGTTCTCAGTACTATTAAGTCACCCATAGGTGATATGACTTTTTAAGTCACCCACATCACTATATACTAAATCAAGCAAACCAGTATTCCTTTCAACAGATTTAAAGGATTTCCAGTGTATTTTTTATTAAACACAAATTTCACATTTAGTGATGGAATCGAAATCACAATCAGAAATTAATCCTAATTTACGCATATTTCTAAGAGACTTATAATTAACATGTCCTAATCTACCATGCCACAAATTAACATAGTCAACAATATAAGCAGAAGATTTCTTCATTAGATTCAACTTAATCATGTCGTTACAAGAATATCCCTATCCAATAAATTTATTGTTCTTAGACATAACTAACTTATCAGACTCATACACCATCTTGAATCCTCCTTTATTAAGAAGGTATCCAAAAACCAAATTCTTACACATATCGGGTACATAAAATACATTAATTAATGTAAGAACTTTTCCAGGGGTGAATGTAAGTTCAATTGTGACTTTTCCCATAACTTTGCTTGCAACTTTGTTTGCGCCAGTAACTTCGCTAGATTCTCCATTATTCTCTTCGTAAGTCTTGAACATATTATGGTCTTTACAAACATGAATGGTTGCTCTGGTATCGAGCCACTAATCATTATCAATGCCACTAACAGAGTTTGCCTCTTGTATGACAGCCACAAGCTTTTCTTCGACCACATTCGCCTTTCGTTTTTTTTTTCAAAGACGACAGTCTCGGGCATAGTGGCCGGGTTTGTTACAATAGTAACAGGTTCCCTTCTTATTGTTCTTGGAATTTCCATTATTTTTAAATTTTGTCTCATTCTTGGGCTTTAATTTATCAGTAATTTCAACATTATTTACCTTAGCTTGAGACTCAGTTTGGGGATTATCATCCAGTTCGCATTTACGAGAATCCTCTTCAATACGAAGATGACACTGTAAATCGTCTAAATTATAATCCGTTTACGCATGTTTCAATTTTTTCTTATAATCATTCCAAGAATTTGGGAGCCTTGAAATAATAACTTCAAAAACAAAAGATTCAGGGAGATCAATACCGACATCTTTAAGTTGATTTACCAACAGTAGTATTTCTCTAACTTGTCTAGTAATGGACTTGTTGGTGACCATTTTGAAATTCATAAAATTATAAATAAGAATTTTTTTATTACTTGCCTCGGATATGCGATACTTGCTCTCCAAAGCAGTCCATAGTTCCTTTGCAGTTTCCAAGGTCCTGTGAGCATTGTAGACTGCAGTAGACAATGCATTCAGAATATGCCCTCTGCATGGAAAATCGTCCTCTTTGCGCTTTGCTCGTTTCTCTTTAAAAGCGGCATCTCACCAGCGGTTTCCCATGATATATATTCCAAATCAACTTCCAAGATATAGAACAGTTTCATAGTGGTTAGGAAGAACTTCATCGTCTCTTACCAATGGGAAAGTTTTCACCATCAAAACACTCCAATTTCGTCAAGTGCTAATTCATAACTTTCAATGCGCTCAAACCTTCCATGATTGAAGATATTGTCTAGAAATTTGTTGGGAATTTTGTGGTTTAGATGCTATCGGATGATGATGATCGTCGTATGATTGTCATACTTTAGACTTTAAGGATTTGCGGAGCAAATTCTTTCAGACAATAGTTCAATCTACCAGGTACAAACGGATTATCGAATTATTGACTATCACGATTCAATAAAGCCCTGGAACAGTGAAATCGAATTCGAAGTTTGTACGGCTTTGATCCGATTAAGAACAATCTAGAGATTGATATATGATGATGCAATAATAGAATCAAAATGGAGAGAAGAAGAGGACGAATCTACAACGTTTTTCTGGATTATGCAACACCTTAGAGGCGTTGCAGAGAATCGACGTTTTGACACGCTTTAATGGCGTTGCAGATTCAAGAGGAAGAAGAAGAACTACTTTCGGAGAGTGATTTGCAACAGTTCTGGGCGTTGGAATTTATAGATGCCCAGAGGTGTCTGTCCATGAACCGCCGCAACCGTTTGTAACGGTCGTAACCGTTTCTATTCGGAAACCTCGCATCCCTTCAGTTTGAAACACGGCGCCATTTTGCAAAGTTCTAAAGCATTGCGAATTTTCAATTGCGCGCGCTATAATTCAAAAATACAACGGCCCAGGCCTATCAGTCATTGCACGGCCCAATGGATCACGAGACCCCAAGATCCCCAAGGCCCAAGGCTCATCTTGTCTATGCCATGTTCATGGACTTGCCTTATATCCCCTTCTCTTCTTTCTTTTGAAATAATACACCATGTCTTTACATATATAGAGACAAGTCCTTTCTTATTTCATGATGTGGGACAAAGATATATCCTTATTCCTTCTTACTTCCCTCTTCAAAAACAAACCCCATCCCAAAACATAACTTTGAAAATTGACATCAATAGTAACACTTAATTTATACCCACAACAACACAAAAACATATGCATGCGATATCCTCAGAACATGGACTAGCCATAACATTGAAGCTAAACAGTTGATAACTATAATGACACAAATGATATATCAGCGTACTCGGTACAATTATATAAGTTGGTGTGTATGCACATGGTTTTGAAACTATTAAAGAGAAGTTAGTCCAATACAGCTTGAGATGGTTTGGACATCTCCAACGTAGACCGCCTGATGTGCACGTTGAAATTATAGGCACGCCGAAGGCCCAAAACGAGGTAGGGGTCAACCTAAAATGAATTGAGAGGAAATAGTAAAAAGAGATTTAAGAATTGGACTATATCTGAAGAGATGGCGTCGAATAGGAGTGCATGAAAGTTAGCAATTCATATTCCAAAACCTTAAGTTTTTTTGGCCACAGTACAACTACTTTTATTACCTATTTAATTATTTTAAACTTTATTTTACTTTTATTGAAGCTTTTAATCTTTTTTTTGGGTTTCATCTCTAGTTAACCCTCACCTGTTTGAGATTTATGACTTAGTTGTTGTTCTTGTTGTTGTTGCTTGTGCACCATACATATGTGAAGTATACTTGTTTAAATATGTTCTATAAGCATGAATAAACGTTATACACACATACACATATATAAGTGTTCTATGACACCAAGCTTAGCAACATCCCCTTTAGCACTTCCATCGTATCATTAACTACATCATTCTAAATTTATCCATACATAGATAATCATGTATGTTAAATTTGGGTTCATTTCAATATTTGTAGTTTTGGAAAAATTCTAATTAAATTATTCACCATTCAGAGATTTATTAGAACGGTTAAATTTAAATATCAAACACATTATGCTACGAATGTTGTAATTAGCCCTAATTTCACATAAATGATCTTTTATATATGGATCGAACATTTGAAATTTTATTAGACGAAGTTCACGGCATGATAAAGATGTTAAGGGTGTGCTGCAAAACAGAAATGCCATAAGGTGTTTGATCCTCTATGTATATGTAATAATCCTGGTCGGGATTACCTAAAATTAGATCTCTAAAATATGATTAAAATTATCTCATTTAGTTTAAGAATAAATTCGAAAATCTATGTATTTATTTTATTTCCAAAATGCAAAATGGATTTGAAAATTTAATATAAAGGGAAAATTAATAAGGTAAATTCTATTCCAACCCAAAATTTGCTTAGTAGCCCCCTTTAGGTAGAAAAACCAATGAATCCCCCGATTCTGCTGAGTAACCCCCGTTCAATTAAAAAATAATGAAAAAGTTACCTTCCACGTAGTGCAACTGCATGATTTTTCAGAGTACCACGTAGTTTTCGTACGTGGATCCTGTAACAACCCGGGAATCTCGACACTTGAATCATGACACTAATAAATCATGTGCCCAAAACTCAAGTACCAAAAACTCCAGAAAGCTAGAAGAAAGAAGTTAGAGGGTGAGATAAGAAAGAAAGAATATTAGAATAGAAGAATAAGAAGAAGAATAAACACAGCACAGAGTCTCACATCGCAGCGGAACAAAATATAATATATACATATATAAGTAACTTTATAGAGAGCTTTGAAATAATACTTATAACATCAGAGTACATCCATACATCTGGACAGTTATAATAGTCTGTCCTCATATATATAACACACAGTGGGAAGATAACGGTATAACAGCATACGATTGAACTCCTTCAACTTGTCTTTGGATTTCACAGCGTCCGATAACCTGAACCTGTACAACCCGATCTAACCCGAGCATTACAAATACCGGGTCAGTCTGGTGAACCAGAGTGAGAAAAATTTGTTAAGTTTAAATAACACCCATATTGATTTTTAGGTTCAAAATCCCTTTAAAAGAAATGGATAATAATAAGACCAGCCTACACATAAACACGGACGGTTTTTACCTAACTATAACCCAAAACATTTTTGAAATCCTATATATATCTTCTGATATTACAATAGTGTCTAAATACAAATAAATAGAATCTAGCAGAACGCTTGCATCTCACGCTCCACATATATAGTATAAAACAAAACCGTAGACGCTTATTGGAGATTGGATTCCGATTATGACAAGGTATAGAACCACCTGCCGATAGTGTATCTCTAGAGGCGAATACATTGGGTTCAACAAGAACGTCTTGCAACTCGGCCCACACATGACCAACCACTCATTTCGCTTGAGTGTATCGAATGTATATCATCAACGGTTGGGCTCAAACCACCGTTTTCCGAAAGGGACAACGTTGGAAATGGATTTTCTCTAGATAGGTGATTATACACCCTAATGGGAGCGACCCACATAGCTATGTTTCCTGACCGATTTTTGTCATTTCCTGGTTTATGAGGCTTGAGGTTATAATTGACTTTTGGAACATCTGGCCACCATTCGCTTTGAATGTCACATTGTAAGATCCTCCAGATATCACTAATTGACGTCCACAAAAAATACTAGTCGTTAAGCTAAGAGAAGGTGTCTTCTCCGCCACGAACAGAAATACATTTGAGGAAATCAATGTACGTGATTCCTTTGGAAATACTCTGTCAAACAATCGTCCATACAAGTTGTCCTGGGATTGGACAAACCGAAGGCACTCTCCTACTGCATCCTTGAATTACCCTATGGATCAGTAGCGAGTAGTCCTTACAATCCGTATATTTCAATCACGACAGAATCATTCTCAAATACCTCTAGGGATCAGCTAGAGAAATCTAACAATAGTCCTTTCATTCATGAAGATATACAGTCTTCAATAGCTCCATCTTAACCAGCTTCAGATATCTTCTTCGTTTACGTATTTGTTGTTCAGAATGGTTTTCGAATATAAATTCAATCCCGGTCTTTCCGTACCAACACGTTGGGTAAGATTTTGATAGTCAGTTATTTAACTATCAAAATAAATAATCAATAAAATAAATCCATTGGTTCAGTATACAACATCACTTGGCCATTGAAAATAGTATATCAGTTGAAATACCAAAATGATGTATCAGTTTAATATATCAATATTCTCAAATCATTTATTTATATATTTAGAAAAAATATCATAAATTCCGATCCAATGTTTCTTGTTAAGTATCCTTTCAAGCATTTGTTAAAACAATATTTATTATCTATAATTAGAAATCCGATTCAACTTATCCTTTTAAACAATTGTTACGATATCTCCTTTGTTTCGTTATTTGAACGCCATAATCGTCACTTTCCTTTTTAGGATAAACTCATTCCAAACCCTATCTCCTTACTTTTTGAAAATAGTGTTATATTTTCAAAAATCTCCCTTTTGTTCCATTTTCTATGGAAATGTTACTTCATATTCTCAAGCTACCTTTATTCCCTTTTCTTTCTGAATCCCATTATATATATTTCCAAATTCTTCCAGTAACATACCCTATCATTTCTCATAATAAATCACTTTTGACACCTTCACCACTACAACTAATATCATCCTCCGACAATCCTGCTATTGTTCAAGTTGGGGTATTTTAATTACCTCTCAGACCTTGATCAACAACATTCTTATCTTAAGATAGATGCCAGCTGCAATACCCAAAACTTATATTTATTCCCAATATCAAACAAATCCAATTTTAATTCTATCTTGATGAAACATCATCTTTTATTTAAAATCACAGGTCTACATTTCATCTTTATAACTCCACTCGTTTAACTAATCTAATTCAAACTTGGGTTTTTGTTTGATTTCCATTTCATATCTCCATCAGTTCTTAACCGTGAATCAGTAAGAAAACAATCCTCTAAATTTCAACCCCGAAGGCTGAAACCAACATTAGATCAATATTCAGAAAACCATTTATCTCAACCGATCTCCAGTTAAACTCCAATTCTTTAATTTCATAACCCCGCTTTTATTTCCATATTAAAACCTATTTCTAATAACTATCTATAATAGTATTCACTACACTCCGGTTTTTAACTTCGTCGAGAACTTGGATTTCATAAATCCAGTTAAATAGAATCTCAAATAAGAATTTGTTTTAAATCGCAATTTAAACTGAATTTATATTATCATTAATATAATTACTTTAAAATATAACTTTATTATAAACAAGCCTTCTCGTTTCATAAACCTAAATCAATACCTTTTAAACCCCATAATTTACCCCTTCGATTATTATTAAATAAATATCAACCTTTATAAAAATGTTTTACTTAACTATTAAATAAATAAATAAATTTAATAAATCCATTTTAGTTACTACAGTTGACTTAGCCAACTCTAATCATGATTAACTCGTTAATCAGGTCTTAATTCATCTTTCCATTTTAGTTAATTATAAACTAAATTAATTTAAATAATCCATTTGATTATTATAATAATCAAATCAATATAATCTCATTTTAATTTTTTTTCTTAAAATAATTAACCTCAGTTATTAACATCACATTAATATCTGCTTCATTTCTTATCAGTCTTGTAAATAAACTTTATAAATTATTTTATAATGATGTAGGTGCTTCCCACACAGAATATTTTTGGTACAAAAATGGTGATTGGTGGTTAAACAATCATCATATATGTGATTAGTTTATTTCCTTTATATAAATCACATTATAAACAATGTATTAAAAATCTATATTCCATTATAAAACAAATTTCATAACTTCATTTTTATTGATTTACCTAACGGTAAATCAATCTTTATAAACCAGTTCGTATTTTGGCCATCTGCTATAAATCGCTTAACCAATATCCCAAATTGGTTAATAACCAAACAAATGTTTAATTTGGGTTTAACCATCAATAACCAATTCATTCATCCAAGCATATCGGTTCAACAGTTCATAGAATAATCATATGCAGATAAATAATCAATCCAACTGATAGCGGTCAACCAATAATAATAATTCGAGCATCCAGTTTAATTTAAGTACGTTTAAGTTATTATAAATGTAACCAATAATGTAAGTTACTTTGATTGGAGCTAATATTTAAAAATAATGATTTCATTTCATTTAAATTAGACAACCATTTAATTTAAACCGTAAAGCAAATAACCAAACAATCATCAAACTAACCAACAATCAGCAAACATAGCACACAAATAATAAACCCGATTTATAAAAATTATAAATGGGATAACTGAGTGAGTTAAACTCACCTTGGTTTTTAGTTCTACGTTAAAATGGTTCGTTTTAATTAAATTAAACATGCGCTTAATTTAATTAAAATCTTCAACTGCTTTCTGCTTTGTCCAAACTGTCTCAACCATGAAGTGCTCGTTGACAGGGTTCCAACGCTATTTGTTTGATCCAATCCTGCTAATGTATAAACGATTTACAAACAATATAAGTTTTAAGGTTTAGATTAATATAATTAATTCTTTATTAAATAATTAAAATGCTAACTATAGTTTTAAGCAAACCAGGGTGTATAATTACTTGTTCTCTATCCATTATTACCTTTATATATAGAGAGATCAATTTTACCATAGGATTATAAGTCTAAAGGTTCTCGAAAATACAGTAGATTGAAAATACGGTGATCTAAGTTTGTTGTTATCATAATACCTATATAAACAAGTATCAACTTTATATTATTGACAGACCTGTGTACTTGATCATAATCCTCTCCATCACGGTCCTAGGAGGTGGAGCTACCGTTCTGATAAAGTATATATGTATCGCACAGTCCAACACATGAAACACGAAACCATGGCATGTCTTTACTACCAAGAAATGTTCTTGCAATCATGTCCTTCCAGCAGTCCATCGTGAAGAGGGCCATGTTATTTTTTTTCAAACCTAAATCCCACCGGCCCACCCATTTTCACAGCAACCCAATCCATTGTGCAACCACACTTTGTCTTCTCCAACATTTCTCTCATCAACCTGCAGCATTAAGTTCAGACGCAACTACTCCATGCTATTATCCATTCCCACCTACTATTATTCACCGCTTCCCCTTCCTATTTGAATCCGATCAAAGCAATATGTCCACCATAGTCGCCTTTCTTCCATTTAGCTACAGGCAACCTCATGCAACACTACCCATCTACTTCCAACGTCCCTCTCTTCTTTTCATACTTTTCTAATCTTTTTTCACAGATCACTCCGTATCCTCGCCATTTCTTCCCTATAAAACTGCACTGTGCCTTTACCATGCTGTTCGTTTCTATTCGCAAGTACAGCTGTACATCAACACGCAAAATCAGACTTCCTATTCCTTTTTGTTTGCCACCTGTGGACTTTCCACCTTTCCTTCACGAACAGCAGCACCTTGTATCCACAAAGTATGACCAACAGTACTCCACGTCTCTATGGCAAGCTTATCCAATGCCATGTTGCTTACAGAACTTATTATGGCCAACTCTCTTCCATCCATGATGTACTATACGGGTTTTTCCTTCTTTATTATTATTATTATTATTATTTTTCAATAGCAGGTTATATTACTTCCCTTTTTGTTCTGTTTTTAATGGAGCTTTTCATTTCACGCTCCAACAAACAGAGAGGCGACTCCTATTTATAGAGGAAAACCATGGATAAGTTCAACGTCATTTTCGGTGGTAAATGGTAGGCTCATGTAGCTACGTGCTACCGCTAGTACATACATAGGCCATTTACCTGATAGAAATGAAGGGATGGGCAAAAATACTTAGATATGTGAGTTTTCTTGTCATTTGGAATCGTCGTTTGTAGATGTAGGTTGTCCTGTCTCTCGCAACTTGCCTGGGGACAATTCATAAATGGAGAAAAGAAAGGTTGGGCCTACTCGACGTTTCCAATTCAAATACAGGTTGTATGTAGGTTGCAAGAAAATAGGGTACGTTTCCTTTTCTAGCTTCACTGGTGTAGGTATGCTGTTGAAGGGAAACCACATGGGTATGCTATTGAAAGGAAAAGGCATAGGTACGTAGTACGCTGCTGAAGTGAAAGTGAAAAAATGTGTGATGGTGAACATATAGCCTGCGAAAGTCTCAAGTCTCAGTATAGGATAGGGAAAAAGAAAGGAGTAGCTGTGGTGTATGTTGATAGATATGTGCATCCATTAGCTTTGTAGAAGGTTTTAGGGTGCTTGTACAGTTTAATCTAGGTCAGTGATAGGTAGGCAGTACCTCAACTGCTTAGTAGTTAAGGCTGCTTCTTTGTTTATAGCCGTATGATTAGAATTGCTTAGGCAATAGGGTGTACAAGGCATGTATTGCTTTATCGCTTGAAAGGATGGACAAGAAAAGAGTATGGGAGAAGATAGTAGCAGCTAGCGTGTATTCAAGTAGGCTCTATGTGAATAGATTTGCTAAGATTAAGTTCTCTTCAAATACGTAGGTTAGTACGTGGGAAGAAAAAGATAGAAAGTAGCTGTGCATCTCCATAGTTGGATGATACGAAATGGTTAGGATAGGTTCTAGTTTTAGGCTCATGCAAAGATGTATGTTGGCAGTGTTTATAATAGCTAGCTTTCCATCTCCCTTTTAACTTTGAAGAGATTGATTTGGTAGGCTACGTTAAGTCATAAGCCTATACGGGTGTAACTTAGGGTAAAAATATAGACTGTACAAATTTCACTTCATATTGCTTAGGAGGTAAGTATTCCATAGGTACATGATTTTACGGTAGATGCATACTTCATTTTTGTTACTTAAGGATTAAGTTGGTATTATTTTTCTATCGTTCCTCAATTTTACATTAACCGATAAACGCGCACTGACACACACGATCCCCGATATTATGAACTACCGCAACGGCTCGAATTCACTTTAAAATTAACATAAACATATCCATGTTTAACCATCGTTAAATAAACGATTTCTATATTATTATCCATTAATAATATAAACATAATATTTAAAATAAATTTAAATATTCAGAGAAAAATCTGGGTCGTTACAGTTCCTTAGAGTACCACGTAGTTGCTCTTCGTGGTTACTTTAGGGACCACGTAAGAAAGTGCATGGTACTCTATGGAACCCCATAGGGTCGCTACGTGATGTACATAAAACTGTAAAAAAGTATAATAGAAAAGGGCATTTTCCCCCATAGTTTTTTTTAATGAAATGAAGGGTTACTCGACAATTTGCTTGGTTGAAATAAAGTTAGCCAATTTATAAATGGGTTTTTTGCTAATATTTAATAAACTGAAAATTTATGAGAATAACAAAAGGCTATTTTTGTTCGTTGTAAAATAAGAATAATAGATTTAAATCATAGATTATTCAAGTCTTATTACCTAATTATTTTAAATATAAAAGTGGTAAAACTATATTTTTCCATTCCAAGGATATTACAAAGGACGTTTTAAAATTTAACAAAATGATAATATGACAATTTGTTAATTAAAGTGGGATTTAGTAATAAAGAGTTCATTTTTCCCAAAATAATAAGGATAAACTTTTTTTTAGATATTATATTAAATTATTTATAAATCATTTCAATGTTAACTAAAACGAAGATTTTTTATTCTTTTGAAACTTGTCTAATTAGAGGAATTAAATTAATGATTCTAAAGATTTTTAAATTAAATATGGTTCAAAAGGAGAGATAAACTTAAGTAAACTAAGATTATTCTCTTATTAGGTGTAAGCTAATTAATAGGCCCAAATTGGATTTGTTAGAGGGTGAGAAAATAGATGAACGTACATTTTCTATCTCTTATTTTCTAAGTTTAACAACTTATTACCGGAGTTTTTGGCTCGGCTATCAAAAGAAATCCATACTGACACGACCCGATCGAGCATTGCATGGTTAAATGACTTGAAAGTGTCACTCAAACACCTAGAAGTCAAACTAAGGTAGCGTAGTTGACATTTGCATGTGCTGCCACCTAAATGAATAAACGACCAGAAATTTTCGATCATTCCCCCACGATATTCATTCAATCTGCACATTAATCCATGAAATCTTCAACTAGTAAATTGTTAAGCTCATAAAGAGCTCCAAGATTGTAACGACCCGTATTTTCGGCAGTCATATATTTAATTTAATTTATTATTTTAAATAATATATTTGGAATATCAATGGATTTTAATATTGAATTCGTTATTTAAACAAAGTTTGGACGTTATATATTTATATAAATATAAAACAAGCTCTAAATGGCGCTGTAGTTCGTAATATGGAGTTTTGAACTTCAACTGAATATACATGATCCGATATAAGTCAGATTTCTGTGAAACAAGAAACATTGGAATCGCGTTCGTTATAATTTTCATATGAAAGAGAAAAATCCAAATTTCGTGTTATAGATTGTTAGCTATGGCCAAATCAAAATTTGTAACAGTCGCTATGGAAATCGTTATAAACGGTAATGTTTATTTATTTATTTAAAGGATTTTCAACAGAATTTGGACATCGAATATGTACATATTGAGTTATAATTTCATATTGATTTATATTTGAAAACGTTATATTATTTTATTTGGATACATATATAATGATAATAATTTATTATTATTTAATTTAATTGTTTTATAATTTTTTATATTAAATCAATATTATATAAGCCTTAGGAATAGTTATTTTTCCAAACGATCTTTTTTTTCAATGAAACGAATTTTATTTGAATACGTATAGCTAGTTGTTGCTAGAATGCCAGTATGGAGTCAATCAGAGTTGTTTTGTTTGTGCGTGCAATTTAAATGTGAACCGATGAATATATTTGGAATTAAAATAACACTGTTGTGCGAACGAAATCCGAATTCAATAAAATTAATTCTATTGGATCTGAAATATCAAAATATAACAGTGTAATTATTTTCGTTATGTCTGGGGTTCATGCGTGACCATATAAATTTAATATGTTTAGAGTAATAAGCAATAAACGGGTATATTATATATGACTAAACTAATTAAAATCCTTCCACTATATATTCTCTACTTTTTCCCACCCTTTTCTTTCTTATATACCCAAATCAGTTGCATTGCTTCCCAATCTCCCCTGTTGCCTTGCACCCAAATTTTCTTTTACTTGCGCTCCAAACAATTGAGTTCCTTCCCCGCCAATCTACCTGAATGTCGTGCGCACAAAGGGTATGTATATATTATATTTCTTTTGGTCCAATCGCATCATCAACAGGTACCTATGATACAACGCCCATTACCCTAAATTTTCTTGGCTACCACATTCTCATACCAATATAAGAGCCTGCTGCTCCATTCTTTTCTTCCAGCAACGAAAAACTCCACTTCCTCAACACAAATATAAAGCCCCGCTCACGCAAAAAGGAAAATTAAATAAATAAGAACAATGCATATGAAAAAATCCAAACCATGATATATGTACATGGGAGCTTGTGAGTAACTTTGCTTCAGTCACGTAAAATCTGGAGGGGTCTTGAGCGAACACGGCTGGTGATTGGGAAGGAAGCAAATATAACGACCCGAACTCCCCCGTGAAGGAAAGCCTAGATTTAGATGAGAACAACATACATCGGAACGCAAACGGAAGAACATTTCATTGTTATTGCAATAATTCCATCAGATACAAGAATATACAGAGTATAAATGAATAAAATACACGATCAATATCAGAGATTACAATAAATTACATAGCAGCGGAAAAATATACAAAACACAACTGAAAGTGATACACGGATACAGAGCTTTCCGAGCATCGTTCCAGCTGTAAATCAGGATCCTGTGACTATAAATCTGCAAAACCAAAACTACTAGCTGCCCGTGTGGAAAATAGGGGCACCCAGAGTTTGGGTTAAAACAATAAACTCCAGGTCAGTCATGTGACTGGTGTGAGAACTAAAACAGTTAATTAAAACTTTACTTTAAAAGAAAGTAATTCAAGGGACCACGCCGTATGACACGGAACGGGTTTCCTCCCGAGAATAGTAGTGCATAAAACAAACAGCGCAATGCTAAATAAAGAAAAATGAAGCTGTTATAAGACCCAGGTCCCATCACACAATGCAACGCAAGCCGGAGGATAGGGTTTTTACCTTATAACAGCCAAAGCATGCTTGATACATTTAAAACACATTATTTGATACTATTATAAGTGTATAGTGTCAAAACAATTCCAATCATATATATCAATCATAGGCGGCATGAATGACCCATACCACTATGTCGCCATACTAGGTTCTACAAATAAAGCCGCAATATCATTTCCGTCATGAGTCGAGGCAAGGGGTAAGCTCCTCTCCGCGTTCGAGACACACTAGCAAATGCCTCAGGACCCCACTATGATCCTTGGATCTTCAGGGTCGGTCCTCTCTTACTTTGGAGGATTAGTTATTCCTGAACACACGTTTTCCGGTCCTTACAGACCTACATCTGAGGCGCCTCGTATCCAATAACCACACAGGTGAAAAGCATATAAATGTCAGGGCTGGTAGGTCATTGACACCATCCTAGCTAGAAAGAAACGTCGTGCTCTCCCTGTAGTCACTATCCCGTTTTTGACTCATACCGAGGTGTGAGGCTCGCGAATTCACGCTACACACAAATCTGCGCCACACAGGCCGTGCTTTGATCATCAACCACAAGACTTTGCTTTTCAACAGAAGCCTTGATCAATTGCCACTTACGCGTGCCACACTGGCAATTCACTCCATGCAACTGATGTCCATCGATATACAACCTCTGAGCTCATACGTCTCAGAGAAGGGCGTTAAGCAAGAGAATAAATTCTCTGCCACCAAACAGATGTATATTTAATAGAGATCAATCAATACAGAATAAAATTCAATGTCAGACACACAATCCATTTACAAGTTCGCTCTGGGTCAGAACGAAACCGGAGGCACTTTCCTTGCATATCCATCTCCAAGTACGTCTGGACGATCACCAACTGATTCCCTCATCTTGGGTGTACAGCCCAATCAAGATCATCAGTAATCACCCAAACGATGTGAAGACTTCCGGTCTTCAACCACCATCTTCATCTTTGACATCTCGTCGAATCGGTTATTCAGAATGGGTATAACCCGGCCTTTCTGAATAACCCACGTATATGATAAACAAATGTTACACAAACACAACAAACGCCTCATTCCAATTCAGATTATTCTTTTATTCACAAAATCACATTCTTAGGGGAAAGGTTCCCATTAATTTTATCCAAGATAAACTCTTTTAAATTTATTATTTAATCTTCCTTTGGATATCATTTCAATCTAGTCGGGATTAGAGAACCACACCGAAGTAATTATTTATTTTATTTCCCAATCCCAACCTATTCATCCCATGGAGCAAAACTGGTAATACCCTATATCTAACACCACGGTGTTATCGGTAAAATTAATTACCATTTCACGATCAAATCTAATTAAAGATTTAACTATCGCTTTGGAGCAAAACTGGTGATACTCCATTCTCGATCACTTTCCAAATTTGATAATTTAAATTATCAATTCACATTTCAATCTAATTAAAGATTCATTAAAACTCCACTTAGTTTTAATCTTTCAAAAATCAATATCCTATCTTTAACTGGGTTAAAGAACCAATGTATCTAAAACACAATCTACGATAAACCCAAATCACATTTGATATTAAATACAAGGCTCTGAATAGAAAATATATCGGCTTATATTCAATATCAAATTCTGAAACCAACAAATCTCGTATTGGAAATAACGATATAAAATATATCTTTCAAATTCCCATAACAATATCTATATAGTCACGAAATCCAACATCGAAATATTCCAAAGATAATTTCGATTCAACTCCATCCAATTCACGTATTGGGAATATTGATTATTTTTAAAATCACTTTCAAATTCAATTTATTTATTTCAAAAATTAATTGATTTTAATTCTAGTTCAAACTAGTTCATTTCGACAAAAATATATTTTTATCCTTTCAAATGTGGAATTTTCATCCCAGTTCTTTCCAAATCATATATTATGATTTTACACAAATTATTAATATTTTTAATAATTTTATCTAGGCCAGTACAGTCGATTTCCATCAACGACCATCGAACTGCACTTACAGCGACCTTTTCTGAAATTGATTTGGACATAATCCCAAATCCAGCCGTTAGATTTCAAATTCCTAATATTCATTGGAAATCTTTTTTCGATACGAACCCAACGGTTCCAGTTTTAGGAGAATCTGACGGTCGGATCTACCGCAACATCAATTCGAAGTCAATGGTCGAAATTCACAAACTGCCGCAGCGCGGCGCGTTCTTTTCAGGCCATTATATATATATATATATATATATATATATATATATTATATATATATTATATATATTTCATCAATTTCCTTTTAAAACGTATTTTATAAATCGTTTTAAATTCGTTTTCAAAACCATTTCAACTCTATATTCAATTTCAAATCAAAATTGAATATTTTCTATCATTACTATATAAATGATAATATTTTCAAAACGTTATATTTTGAAATCACTTCTTTTCTATATTCATTATAAAAACGAATATAATCGATATGAATATCGTTCGCATCAAAATAGCGCAACTCTAATCAACACGGCTTTATATATTTCAATAAATTCGTTATTCTATTCAACAAATGAATATTTATTCTATTCAGCACATGAATCTGTATTTCTTTCAACACATGACTAATCTCAACACGTGAGTACTGTCAACACACAACTATTTTTGTTATGTAAAATATTTTATAAAATTATGGTATCTATCGTTTGATTTTCAATCAGACTCCACCGTGAAGTAGTTCTAATTTTTAAATATGATAAAGATGTAAATTTTATTATTTAAAATATTTTACTCAACACATGAACAGTTTCAACACATAAATATCGTCAACACATGACTATTTTTATATTCAACACATGAATTTTCTTTTATAATATTCATTATTTTCCCGATTGGAATGAGGCCCAATCAATTACCATATAACGTTAATTATATGGATTCCATACAACACATGTATATAATAGCAACGATAAACAATCAACCATCATCCAAAGTGCACCACACAACTGCATAAGCATTAAATATAAATAATTAACGCTTACACAGCCTGTCGACCAATCGATCGACATACAATTAAATAATTGGGATTAGTGTACGCCAAATATCATCCCAACACCCGTGTGGGGTTTCAAATCAACAAACACAGATTTTTATTTGTGCAGTTGGGCGATGTGTAAAATTTATCGTCCCAATCAATATCAGTCAAATCAATGCATAAAAATAAATCGGCCGATTTGTTTATAAATATTCATTTACTCACATTCACTATATTCATATTCACGTTAAAAATTATATTTTTTAACGATAATTAATTTATTTCAACCATCTACAATTTATTATCGATTTCACATCAACATCACAAACAATTTTCACAACACATCAAACAAGCATACAAGCCGTCCATGGTCTGTGGACGACGGGTGTCGGGTGCTACTAAGCACCGTCTGCATCCTAGTATATATATATAACTAGAAAAAGAAATTTAGAGTGAGAAGTTCTCACCAATAGCTATCCCAACTCCACGACACTTCATTTATAGAAATCTTTGTCGTTCTCTCCTTTTGTCACTTTCGTTGCCCATATTCACTACGTATATAAAAATCACATTTTTATATTCTTGCCATGTATATAAAAATCATATTTTTATAATTACTCCATATGGATAAAAATTCTATTTTTACATCGCTACTATATAGATAAAAATTCTATTTTTACATCGCTGCTGTATAGATAAAAATTCTATTTTTACATCGCTACTATATAGATAAAAATTCTATTTTTACATCGATGTTCATATAATAAAGATTATATTTTTATCGCGCTATTCTCTATATAAAGATTTCGCGTTTTCAAATATAAAGATTTCGTCTTTTCAAATATAAAGATTTCGCCTTTTCAAATGTAAAGATTTAATTTTTATTTCATCACTATAAAAATCACAATTTTAATTCATTATATATATAATAAAAATCAAATTTTTATTTCGTTACATATATAAAGATGATATTTTTACTATCCTACCTATATAAAAGTTATATTTTTATACTTTACAATATAAAAGATTATATTTTTATATCTCTACAATATAAAAGATTATATTTTTATACCTTATTCACATATAGAAAAATCCACCTTTTCAAAAACAAATCTTTATTTAAAAACAATATAAAAATCCTATATTTTTCTTTAATAAAAATATAAGCTTTTCATAACATAAAACTCAAGCTTTTATATACACTAAAAATCATATAAATAAATAAGGCAAAAACTTACAGTGTTTTTTTTCCTTGACGAGAGGGGGGAGGGGGGGTTTGCTTTGCTGGAACGGGGAGGAGGATGGGGTCCATCGGAGAAAGGGGCGGAGGGGGAAGCGGTGGAAGGGGAGAAGAAGAAGAAGGGAAGGAGGAAGGAAGAAACGGAGGCGGCAGTTTGCTTCGATTTGGGTTTCTGGGGGGCGCGAGGTGGATTCGAGGGCGCAAGGTGGAGGCTGGAGGAGAAGGAAGGGAAGCGGTGGGGCGACAGGGTTGGGCGGTGCCCCCGACGGCCTGGCGATGGCCTGGAGCGCGATCGACGGGATTTTCCCCCTTTTTTTTATTTCCAAATTAATTGAATGAAAAAGGGGGGCAGAGAGAAAATAAAGGGAGAGAGGAGAGATTTTTAATTTCTTTATTTATTTAATTCTTTGAATTTCAAAAAGTTGACTTTATATTTCGACCTCGAAACGAGGCCCACCGCCTGTTGTCCATAGCGTCTCACCCCCATTCCGAACACAATGGGATATGTACCATAAGATGATTCCACCGTTTCGATCAGTTTCCGTTAAAATCAACATATAACTCTATATATTGAATTTGAACGCGCATTTCAATTTACCGGGGTCACATACGAACTCTAAAAATTCCAGAAAAATATTTTCTAGCTTCGTATTGACGATACGGTCCTAACAAAACGAATTTCGTCGAATTCATAGACCGTTGGAAAAATGGCCAATTTCAAGTCAATTAAAATCAACTAAAACTGGTCAAACGCATTTTCCTTTGCCACGCTCACATATTGATTCGAAAAATTATGAACTTTGAAACCTAGCAATAATTTGACATCACGGATCCAACAAAAGTGGTTTCGTCGAAATCCGAGGCCGTTTGCAAAATTTCCATTTTTAGGGGCCTGAATTCCATAGCGACTATTCAGAATTTTCAACTGGACATATCTTTTGATTCCCGCTTTGAAATCTTGATTTTTCGGATTCGTTGGAAAGATATCCTCAAATAGATCCTATTATTTTTGTTTTCACTACAATCTGGTTTGTTTTGCACCTGGTATGTTCAATTGAAGTTTGAAATCGAATTATCGAACTACCGCGCCATTTTCAATTCCTTTTATAATTATATATAATTATTTATATCCTAATGACGACGTATATAATATATACGTTCAATTTCTATTCAAAATAAATTTTTCGTCGTTATTATTTAAAATAATCTATTTTAAATATGCAAAATTCATTAAAATTGCCAAAATAAAAATTTTAAACTGGCTTGCATTTCCGGGTTGTTACAATCTCCCCCACTTAAAACTTTTCGTCCCCGAAAAGGAACGAAGTCGAAAGTGGTTTGATTAATCAACTCTACGTTCGATCTGGCTTCCATTCTCCAACTTTTCCGTTTCTGAGAATTTTCAAATTCTTCAAAAATTTGGCTAACACCCGGAAATTTCGAAAAATTTCGCCATAACCTCCTTTGTACGGGGAGAGGTTTGGAAATTTATTGGGCCATATTAGGTACCCAATAAATCCTAATAAGCATACACATATTTATAGTGATATATTCTGGTGTTTACAGGGGAGCGTGTATTGATAATAACTCCAGAGAATAAATTCTCGTCACCTTGTCAAAGCCTGAGGGAGTGTGTATTTGAAATGCTCAAGAGGATAAATCCTCGTCACCTTGTCCCGTGTGGGAAATAAATAGTCCATGTACCGTATCTAATAACTAGAGAGACGTGATTATTGTCAACTCTAGACCCGTGTGGGGTTTTTATTAATCTGGCAATTTTATCGTTACAATTTAAATAGTCTATATCAGTCATCAGTTCAACCTGTAAAATATAGTCATCGCCATACAAGCCTCTCGCTCGTATGGTAAATCTTCCACCTCATCACACAAACTCCAAATGCTTATGTGGTATATGATGAAGTATGCCTATCTTCCAGAAGTATGCCATGTAATGTAGTTCAAAATTAATTGTTGTTATCCTTTGGCGATGTTTATTATTTCACACAGAATAACCAGCACTCCGCATCCAATGGTATTCACAGGAGTTGATATAATAATATTTCGCATCCAACTCATTAAGGTTTACCTATTTGTCGGGCACGCAAATAAAATCTTTACTCAACAGCTATCCAATTTCCTGTTCAAATACATATAATGCACAAGTATATATTTCTAACTATTTTCTTATCAGTTCAATGTGTGATTTAATTGAATATATTTGTTCTGGTTTTTATTGATGATATTCTAATCTTCTCTAAATCAAAGGCCGAAAAGGAACATAACAATGGAAGCCGGAAAGGAACGAAGCCGAAAGTTGTTTAACAAATCAACTCAACTTCCATTATTTTGGCTACGGCTTAAGTTCTTCAACTTTTCAGTTTCTAAGAACTTTTCAAATTTTTCAAAAATTTGGCTAACACCCTAAATTTTCGAAAAATTTCGCCATAACCTCCCCTGTACCGGGAGCAACGGGAAAATCCCGAATTGCCATACAGGCCCTCTGATCTCAAAAAGAAAAAGAAAAAGCCAATCGGCTCATAAAATCATCATCACCCAAACAAAACAGTAAATTATAATAAATATGTACCTATTTGTCGGGCAAACAAATTTTATTCTCTGCTCTAGCCTCCTTGCTATGACCTGTTCAATGTAAGCACATGTATATGCAAGCAAATGTGACAAATTTTCAATACAATTCAATATGTGATTCAATTAGGCTAAATGGTTCAAAATTACCAAACAAATAAACAACCAACACAAACATCAATCAATTAGTGAATTAGAGTTTCAAATTCATAATTTTGATACATATACAAAAATCATGTTTTTGATGCCAATTCACAACAATGTATTCTAGCTATATTAGTTTTGGTTCTCACACCAGCCTAATGGAAATATATAGATATCACACCTTCGTCACTCGAATATAAATACTGATGATGTGGCCACATCATCAGGATTATCCCCGGGTGTCTAGAATGTGACTCTATATCTATCCAGTATATTAAAACTTCGACTATACGTTCATGACGCGTATACGCATATTCAAATACGTATAAAATGGCTTAAATTTTAAAACAAAATTGTTTTCATTTTAAAAATATACTCTTCACACTCGTTCTAGGATACTACTGATCCTATCTCTAACGAGTCATTCTAATTGGATATTACTAATCCAATATCTGATGAATTCTTTCGTTTGGTTCTAATGTGTCTTGTTCTTGAGCTCTGTAAACCAAATCTCTGATACCACTCTATAACGACCCGAACTCCCCCGTGAAGGAAAGCCCAGATTGAGATGAGAACAACACACATCGGAATGCAAACGGAAGAACATTTCATTGTTATTGCAACAATTCCATCAGATACAAGAATATACAGAGCATAAATGAATAAAATACATGATCAATATCAGAGATTACAATAAATTACATAGCAGCGGAAAAATATACAAAACACAACTGAAAGTGATACACGGATACAGAGCTTTCCGAGCATCGTTCCAGCTATAAATCAGGATCCTGTGACTATAAATCTGCAAAACCAAAACTACTAGCTGCCCGTGTGGAAAATAGGGGCACCCAGAGTTTAAGTTAAAACAATAAACTCCAGGTCAGCCATGTGACTGGTGTGAGAACTAAAACAGTTATTTAAAACTTTACTTTAGAAGAAAGTAATTCAAGGGACCATGCCGTATGACACGGAACGGGTTTCCTGCTGAGAATACTAGTGCATAAAACAAACAGCGCAATGCTAAATAAAGAAAACTGAAGCTGTTATAAGACCCAGGTCCCATCACACAATGCAACGCAAGCCGGAGGATAGGGTTTTTACCTTATAACAGCCAAAGCATTCTTGATACGTTTAAAACACATTATTTGATACTATTATAAGTGTATAGTGTCAAAACAATTTCAATCATAAAAATCAATCATAGGCGGCATGAATGACCCATACCACTATGTCGCCATACTAGGTTCTACAAATAAAACCGCAATATCACGTATTGGAAATTGGATTTCCGTCATGAGTCGAGGCAAGGGGCAAGCTCCCCTCCGCGTTCGAGACACTCTAGCAAATGCCTCAGGACCCCACTATGATCCTTGGATCTTTAGGGTCGGTCCTCTCTTGCTTTTGAGGATTAGTTATTCCTGAACACACGTTTCCCGGTCCTTACAGACCTATATCTGAGGCGCCTCATATCCAACAACCACACAAGTGAAAAGTATATAAATGTCAGGGCTGGTAGGTCACTGACACCACCCTAGCTAGAAAGAAACGTCGTGCTCTCCCTGTAGTCACTATCCCGTTTTTGACTCATACCGAGGTGTGAGGCTCGCGAATTCACGCTACATACAAAGCAGCGCCACAAAGGCCGTGCTTTGATCATCAACCACAAGACTTTGCTTTTCAACAGAAGCCTTGATCAATTGCCACTTACGCGTGCCACACTGGCAATTCACTCCATGCGACTGATGTCCATCGATATACAACCTCTGAGCTCGTACGTCTCAGAGAAGGGCATCAAGAAAGAGAATAAATTCTATGCCGCCAAACAGATGTATATTTAATAGAGATCAATCAATACAGAATAAAATCCAATGTCAGACACACAATCCATTTACAAGTTCGCTCTGGGTCTGAACGAAACCGGAGGTACTTTCCTCGCATATCCATCCATCTCCAAGTACGTCTGGACGATCACCAACTGATTCCCTCATCTTGGGTGTACAGCCCAATCAAGATCATCAGTAATCACCCAAACGATGTGAAGACTTCCGGTCTTCAACCACCGTCTTCATCTTCGACATCTCGTAGAATCGGTTATTCAGAATGGGTATAACCCGGCCATTCTGAATAACCCACGTATATGATAAACAAATGTTACACAAACACAACAAACGCCTTATTCCAATTCAGAATATTCTTTTATTCACAAAAATCAAATTCTTAGGGGAAAGGTTCCCATTAATTTTATCCAAGATAAATTCTTTTAAATTTATTCTTTAATCTTCCTTTGGATATCATTTCAAACTAGTCAGGATTAGCGAACCACACCGAAGTAATTATTTATTTTATTTCCCAATCCCAACCTATTCATCCCATGGAGCAAAACTTGTAATACTTCATATCTAACACCACGGTGTTATCGGTAAATTAATTACCATTTCACGATCAAATCTAATTAATGATTTAACTATCTCTTTGGAGCAAAACTGGTGATACTCCGTTCTCGATCACTTTCCAAATTTGATAATTTAAATTATCAATTCACATTTCAATCTAATTAAAGATTCATTAAAACTCCACTTAGTTTTAATCTTTTCAAAAATCAATATCCTGTCTTTAACTGGGTTAAAGAACCAATGTCATCTAAAATACGATCCACGATAAACCCAAATCACATTTGATATTAAATACAAGGCTCTGAATAGAAAATATATCGGCTTATATTCAATATCAAATTCTGAAACCAACAAATCTCGTATTGGAAATAACGATATAAAATATATCTTTCAAATTCCCATAACAATATCTATATAGTCATGAAATCCAACATCGAAATATTCCGAAGATAATTTCGATTCAACTCCAGTCCAATTCACGTATTGGGAATATTGATTATTTTTAAAATCACTTTCAAATTCAATTTATTTATTTCAAAAATAAATTGATTTTAATTCTAGTTCAAACTAGTTCATTTCGACAAAAATATATTTTTATCCTTTCAAATGTGGAATTTTCATCCCAGTTCTTTCCAAATCATATATTATGATTTTACACAAATTATTAATATTTTTAATAATTTTATCTAGGCCAGTACAGTCGATTTCCATCAACGACCATCGAACTGCACTTACAGCGACCTTTTCTGAAATTGATTTGGACATAATCCCAAATCCAGCCGTTAGATTTCAAATTCCTAATATTCATTGGAAAGCTTTTTTCGATACGAACCCAACGGTTCCAGTTTTAGGAGAATCTGACGGTCGGATCTACCGCAACATCAATTCGAAGTCAATGGTCGAAATTCACAAACTGCCGCGGCGCGGCGCGTTCTTTTCAGGCCATTATATATATATATATATTATATATATTTCATCAATTTCCTTTTAAAACGTATTTTATAAATCGTTTTAAATTCGTTTTCAAAACCATTTCAACTCTATATTCAATTTCAAATCAAAATTGAATATTTCCTATCATTACTATATAAATGATAATATTTTCAAAACGTTATATTTTGAAATCACTTCTTTTCTATATTCATTATAAAAACGAATATAATCGATATGAATATCGTTCGCATCAAAATAGCGCAACTCTAATCAACACGGCTTTATATATTTCAATAAATTCGTTATTCTATTCAACAAATGAATATTTATTTTATTCAGCACATGAATCTGTATTTCTTTCAACACATGACTAATCTCAACACGTGAGTACTGTCAACACACAACTATTTTTGTTATGTAAAATATTTTATAAAATTATGGTATCTATCGTTTGATTTTCAATCAGACTCCACCGTGAAGTAGTTCTAATTTTTAAATATGATAAAGATGTAAATTTTATTATTTAAAATATTTTACTCAACACATGAACAGTTTCAACACATAAATATCGTCAACACATGACTATTTTTATATTCAACACATGAATTTTCTTTTATAATATTCATTATTTTCCCGATTGGAATGAGGCCCAATCAATTACCATATAACGTTAATTATATGGATTCCATACAACACATGTATATAATAGCAACGATAAACAATCAACCATCATCCAAAGTGCACCACACAACTGCATAAGCATTAAATATAAATAATTAACGCTTACACAGCCTGTCGACCAATCGATCGACATACAATTAAATAATTGGGATTAGTGTACGCCAAATATCATCCCAACACCCGTGTGGGGTTTCAAATCCACAAACACAGATTTTTATTTGTCCAGTTGGGCGATGTGTAAAATTTATCGTCCCAATCAATATCAGTCAAATCAATGCATAAAAACAAATCAGCCGATTTGTTTATAAATATTCATTTACTCACATTCACTATATTCATATTCACGTTAAAAATTATATTTTTTAATGATAATTAATTTATTTCAACCATCTACAATTTATTATCGATTTCACATCAACATCACAAACAATTTTCACAACACATCAAACAAGCATACAAGCCGTCCATGGTCTGTGGACGACGGGTGTCGGGTGCTACTAAGCACCGTCTGCATCCTAGTATATATATATAACTAGAAAAAGAAATTTAGAGTGAGAAGTTCTCACCAATAGCTATCCCAACTCCACGACACTTCATTTATAGAAATCTTTGTCGTTCTCTCCTTTTGTCACTTTCGTTGCCCATATTCACTACGTATATAAAAATCACATTTTTATATTCTTGCCATGTATATAAAAATCATATTTTTATAATTACTCCATATGGATAAAAATTCTATTTTTACATCGCTACTATATAGATAAAAATTCTATATTTACATCGCTACTATATAGATAAAAATTCTATTTTTACATCGCTACTATATAGATAAAAATTCTATTTTTACATCGATGTTCATATAATAAAGATTATATTTTTATCGCGCTATTCTCTATATAAAGATTTCGCGTTTTCAAATATAAAGATTTCGCCTTTTCAAATATAAAGATTTCGCCTTTCCAAATGTAAAGATTTAATTTTTATTTCATCACTATAAAAATCACATTTTTACTTCATTATATATATATAATAAAAATCAGATTTTTATTTCGTTACATATATAAAGATGATATTTTTACTATCCTACCTATATAAAAGTTATATTTTTATACTTTACAATATAAAAGATTATATTTTTATATCTCTACAATATAAAAGATTATATTTTTATACCTTATTCACATATAGAAAAATCCGCCTTTTCAAAAACAAATCTTTATTTAAAAACAATATAAAAATCCTATATTTTTCTCTAATAAAAATATAAGCTTTTCATAACATAAAACTCAAGCTTTTATATACACTAAAAATCATATAAATAAATAAGGCAAAAACTTACAGTGTTTTTTTTTCCTTGACGAGAGGGGGGAGGGGGGGTTTGCTTTGCTGGAACGGGGAGGAGGATGGGGTCCATCGGAGAAAGGGGCGGAGGGGGAAGCGGTGGAAGGGGAGAAGAAGAAGAAGGGAAGGAGGAAGGAAGAAACGGCGGCGGCAGTTTGCTTCGATTTGGGTTTTTGGGGGGCGCGAGGTGGATTCGAGGGCGCAAGGTGGAGGCTGGAGGAGAAGGAAGGGAAGCGGTGGGGCGACAGGGTTGGGCGGCGCCCCCGACGGCCTGGCGATGGCCTGGAGCGCGATCGACGGGATTTCCCCCCTTTTTTTATTTCCAAATTAATTGAATGAAAAAGGGGGGGCAGAGAGAAAATAAGGGGAGAGAGGAGAGATTTTTAATTTCTTTATTTATTTAATTCTTTGAATTTCAAAAAGTTGACTTTTTATTTCGACCTCGAAACGAGGCCCACCGCCTGTTGTCCATAGCGTCTCATCCCCATTCCGAACACAATGGGATATGTACCATAAGATGATTCCACCGTTTCGATCAGTTTCCGTTAAAATCAACATATAACTCTATATATTGAATTTGAACGCGCATTTCAATTTACCAGGGTCACATACGAACTCTAAAAATTTCAAAAAAATATTTTCTAGCTTCGTATTGACGATACGGTCCTAACAAAATGAATTTCGTCGAATTCTGAGACCGTTGGAAAAATGGCCAATTTCAAGTCAATTAAAATCAACTAAAACTGGTCAAACGCATTTTCCTTTGCCACGCTCACATATTGATTCGAAAAATTATGAACTTTGAAACCTAGCAATAATTTGACATCACGGATCCAACAAAAGTGGTTTCGTCGAAATCCGAGGTCGTTTGCAAAATTTCCATTTTTAGGGGCCTGAATTCCATAGCGACTATTCAGAATTTTCAACTGGACATATCTTTTGATTCCCGCTATGAAATCTTGATTTTTCGGATTCGTTGGAAAGATATCCTCAAATAGATCCTATTATTTTTGTTTTCACTAAAATCTAGTTTGTTTTGCACCCGGTATGTTCAATTGAAGTTTGAAATCGAATTATCGAACTACCGCGCCATTTTCAATTCCTTTTATAATTATATATAATTATTTATATCCTAATGATGACGTATATAATATATACGTTCGATTTCTATTCAAAATAAATTTTTCGTCGTTATTATTTAAAATAATCTATTTTAAATATGCAAAATTCATTAAAATTGCCAAAATAAAAATTTTAAACTGGCTTGCATTTTCGGGTTGTTACAATCTCCCCCACTTAAAACTTTTCGTCCCCGAAAAGGAACGAAGTCGAAAGTGGTTTGATTAATCAACTCTACGTTCGATCTGGCTTCCATTCTCCAACTTTTTCGTTTCTGAGAATTTTCAAATTCTTCAAAAATTTGGCTAACACCCGGAATTTTTGAAAAATTTCGCCATAAACTCCCTTGTACGGGGGAGAGGTTTGGAAATTTATTGGGCCGTATTAGTTACCCAATAAATCCTAATAAGCATACACATATTTATAGTGATATATTCTGGTGTTTACAGGGGAGCGTGTATAGATAATAACTCCAGAGAATAAATTCTCGTCACCCTGTCAAAGCCTGAGGGAGAGTGTATTTGAAATGCTCAAGAGGATAAATCCTCGTCACCTCGTCCCGTGTGGGAAATAAATAGTCCATGTGCCGTATCTAATAACTAGAGAGACGTGATTATTGTCAACTCTAGACCCGTGTGGGGTTTTTATTAATCTGGCAATTTTATCGTTACAATTTAAATAGTCCATATCAGTCATCAGTTCAACCTGTAAAATATAGTCATCGCCATACAAGCCTCTCGCTCGTATGGTAAATCTTCCACCTCATCACACAAGCTCCAAATGCTTATGTGGTATATGATGAAGTATGCCTATCTTCCAGAAGTATGCCATGTAATGTAGTTCAAAATTAATTGTTGTTATCCTTTGGCGATGTTTATTATTTCACACAGAATAACCAGCACTCCGCATCCAATGGTATTCACAGGAGTTGATATAATAATATTTCGCATCCAACTCATTAAGGTTTACCTATTTGTCGGGCACGCAAATAAAATCTTTACTCAACAGCTATCCAATTTCCTGTTCAAATACATATAATGCACAAGTATATATTTCTAACTATTTTCTTATCAGCTCAATGTGTGATTTAATTGAATATATTTGTTCTGGTTTTTATTGATGATATTCTAATCTTCTCTAAATCAAAGGCCGGAAAGGAACATAACAATGGAAGCCGAAAAGGAACGAAGCCGAAAGTTGTTTAACAAATCAACTCAACTTCCATTATTTTGGCTACGGCTTAAGTTCTTCAACTTTTCAGTTTCTAAGAAATTTTCAAATTTTTCAAAAAATTGGCTAACACCCTAAATTTTCGAAAAATTTCGCCATAACCTCCCCTGTACCGGGAGCAACGGGAAAATCCCGAATTGCCATACAGGCCCTCTGATCTCAAAAAGAAAAAGAAAAAGCCAAGCGGCTAGCCAATCGGCTCATAAAATCATCATCACCCAAACAAAACAATAAATTATAGTAAATATGTACCTATTTGTTGGGCAAACAAATTTTATTCTCTGCTCTAGCCTCCTTGCTATGACCTGTTCAATGTAAGCACATGTATATGCAAGCAAATGTGACAAATTTTCAATACAATTCAATATGTGATTCAATTAGGCTAAATGGTTGAAAATTACCAAACAAATAAACAACCAACACAAACATCAATCAATTAGTGAATTAGAGTTTCAAATTCATAATTTTGATACATATACAAAAATCATGTTTTTGATGCCAATTCACAACAATGTATTCTAGCTATATTAGTTTTGGTTCTCACACCAGCCTAATGGAAATATATAGATATCACACCTTCGTCACTCGAATATAAATACTGATGATGTGGCCACATCATCAGGATTATCCCCGGGTGTCTAGAATGTGACTCTATATCTATCCAGTATATTAAAACTTCGACTATACGTTCATGACGCGTATACGCATATTCAAATACGTATAAAATGGCTTAAATTTTAAAACAAAATTGTTTTCATTTTAAAAATATACTCTTCACACTCGTTCTAGGATACTACTGATCCTATCTCTAACGAGTCATTCTAATTGGATATTACTAATCCAATATCTGATGAATTCTTTCGTTTGGTTCTAATGTGTCTTGTTCTTGAGCTCTGTAAACCAAATCTCTGATACCACTCTATAACGACCCGAACTCCCCCGTGAAGGAAAGCCCAGATTGAGATGAGAACAACACACATCGGAATGCAAACGGAAGAACATTTCATTGTTATTGCAACAATTCCATCAGATACAAGAATATACAGAGCATAAATGAATAAAATACATGATCAATATCAGAGATTACAATAAATTACATAGCAGCGAAAAAATATACAAAACACAACTGAAAGTGATACACGGATACAGAGCTTTCCGAGCATCTTTCCAGCTATAAATCAGGATCCTGTGACTATAAATCTGCAAAACCAAAACTACTAGCTGCCCGTGTGGAAAATAGGGGCACCCAGAGTTTAAGTTAAAACAATAAACTCCAGGTCAGCCATGTGACTGGTGTGAGAACTAAAACAGTTATTTAAAACTTTACTTTAGAAGAAAGTAATTCAAGGGACCATGTCGTATGACACGGAACGGGTTTCCTGCTGAGAATACTAGTGCATAAAACAAACAGCGCAATGCTAAATAAAGAAAAATGAAGCTGTTATAAGACCCAGGTCCCATCACACAATGCAACGCAAGCCGGAGGATAGGGTTTTTACCTTATAACAGCCAAAGCATTCTTGATACGTTTAAAACACATTATTTGATACTATTATAAGTGTATAGTGTCAAAACAATTTCAATCATAAATATCAATCATAGGCGGCATGAATGACCCATACCACTATGTCGCCATACTAGGTTCTACAAATAAAACCGCAATATCACGTATTGGAAATTGGATTTCCGTCATGAGTCGAGGCAAGGGGTAAGCTCCCCTCCGCGTTCGAGACACTCTAGCAAATGCCTCAGGACCCCACTATGATCCTTGGATCTTTAGGGCCAGTCCTCTCTTGCTTTTGAGGATTAGTTATTCCTGAACACACGTTTCCCGGTCCTTACAGACCTATATCCGAGGCGCCTCATATCCAACAACCACACAAGTGAAAAGTATATAAATGTCAGGGATGGTAGGTCACTGACACCACCCTAGCTAGAAAGAAACGTCGTGCTCTCCCTGCAGTCACTATCCCGTTTTTGACTCATACCTAGGTGTGAGGCTCGCGAATTCACGCTACACACAAAGCAGCGCCACACAGGCCGTGCTTTGATCATCAACCACAAGACTTTGCTTTTCAACAGAAGCCTTGATCAATTGCCACTTACGCGTGCCACACTGGCAATTCACTCCATGCGACTGATGTCCATCGATATACAACCTCTGAGCTCGTACGTCTCAGAGAAGGGCGTCAAGCGAGAGAATAAATTCTCTGCCGCCAAACAGATGTATATTTAATAAAGATCAATCAATATAGAATAAAATCCAATGTTAGACACACAATCCATTTACAAGTTCGCTCTGGGTCTGAACGAAACCGGAGGCACTTTCCTCGCATATCCATCTATCTCCAAGTACGTCTGGACGATCACCAACTGATTCCCTCATCTTGGGTGTACAGCCCAATCAAGATCATCAGTAATCACCCAAACGATGTGAAGACTTCCGGTCTTCAACCACCATCTTCATCTTCGACATCTCGTCGAATCGGTTATTCAGAATGGGTATAACCCGGCCATTCTGAATAACCCACGTATATGATAAACAAATGTTACACAAACACAACAAACGCCTTATTCCAATTCAGAATATTCTTTTATTCACAAAAATCAAATTCTTAGGGGAAAGGTTCCCATTAATTTTATCCAAGATAAATTCTTTTAAATTTATTCTTTAATCTTCCTTTGGATATCATTTCAAACTAGTCAGGATTAGCGAACCACACCGAAGTAATTATTTATTTTATTTCCCAATCCCAACCTATTCATCCCATGGAGCAAAACTTGTAATACTCCATATCTAACACCACGGTGTTATTGGTAAATTAATTACCATTTCACGATCAAATCTAATTAATGATTTAACTATCTCTTTGGAGCAAAACTGGTGATACTCCGTTCTCGATCACTTTCCAAATTTGATAATTTAAATTATCAATTCACATTTCAATCTAATTAAAGATTCATTAAAACTCCACTTAGTTTTAATCTTTTCAAAAATCAATATCCTGTCTTTAACTTGGTTAAAGAACCAATGTCATCTAAAATACGATCCACGATAAACCCAAATCACATTTGATATTAAATACAAGGCTCTGAATAGAAAATATATCGGCTTATATTCAATATCAAATTCTGAAACCAACAAATCTCGTATTGGAAATAACGATATAACATATATCTTTCAAATTCCCATAACAATATCTATATAGTCACGAAATCCAACATCGAAATATTCCGAAGATAATTTCGATTCAACTCCAGTCCAATTCACGTATTGGGAATATTGATTATTTTTAAAATCACTTTCAAATTCAATTTATTTATTTCAAAAATTAATTGATTTTAATTCTAGTTCAAACTAGTTCATTTCGACAAAAATATATTTTTATCCTTTCAAATGTGGAATTTTCATCCCAGTTCTTTCCAACTCATATATTATGATTTTACACAAATTATTAATTTTTTTTGATAATTTAATCTAGGCCAGTACAGTCAATTTCCATCAACGGCCATCGAACTGCACTTACAACGACCTTTTCTGAAATTGATTTGGACATAATCCCAAATCCAACCGTTAGGTTTCAAATTCCTAATATTCATTGGAAAGCTCTTTTCGATACGAACCCAACGGTTCCGGTTTTAGGAGAATTCGACGGTCGGATCTCCCGCTACATCAATTCGAAGACAACGGTCAAAATTCACGAACTACCGCGGCGCGGCGCGTTCTTTTCAGGCCATTATATATAATATATATATATATATATATATATATATATATATTTCGTCGATTTCCTTTTTAAAACGTATTTTATAAATCGTTTTAAATTTGTTTTCAAAACCATTTCAACCCTATATTCAATTTCAAATCAAAATTGAATATTTCCTATCATTACTATGTAAATGATAAAATTTTCAAAACGTTATATTTTGAAATCGCTTCTTTTCTATATTCATTATAAAAACAAATATAATCGATATAAATATCGTTCACATCAAAATAGCGCAACTCTAATCAACACGGCTTTATATATTTCAATAAATTCGTTATTCTATTCAACAAATGAATATTTATTCTATTCAACGCATGAATCTATATTTCTTTCAACACATGACTAATCTCAATACATGAGTACTGTCAACACACAACTATTTTTGTTATGTAAAATATTTTATAAAGTTATGGTATCTATCGTTTGATTTTCAATCAAACTCCACCGTGAAGTAGTTCTAATTTTTAAATATGATAAAGATGTAAATTTTATTATTTAAAATATTTTACTCAACACATGAATAGTTTCAACACATAAATATCGTCAACACATGACTATTTTTATATTCAACACATGAATTTTCTTTTATAATATTCATTATTTTCCCATTTGGAATGAGGCCCAATCGATTACCATATAACGTTAATTATATGGATTCCATACAACGCATGTATATAATAGCAACGATAAACAATCAACCATCATCCAAATTGCACCACACAACTGTATAAGCATTAAATATAAATAATTAACGCTTGCATAGCCTATCGACTAATTGATCGACATACAATTAAATAATTGGGATTAGTGTACGCCAAATATCATCCCAACACCCGTGTGGGGTTTCAAATCCACAAACACAGATTTTTATTTGTGCAGTTGGGCGATGTGGAAAATTTATCTTCCCGATCAATATAAGTCAAATCAGTGCATATAAACAAATCGGCCGATTTGTTTATAGATATTTATTTACTCGCATTCACTACATTCAAATTCACGTTAAAAATTCTATTTTTTAACGATAATTAATTTATTTCAACCATCTACAATTTATTATCGATTTCACATCAACATCACAAACAATTTTCACAACACATCAAACAAGCATACAAGACGTCCATGGTCTGTGGACGACGGGTGTCGGGTGCTACTAAGCACCGTCTGCATCCAAGTATATATATATATATATAACTAGAAAAAGAAATTTAGAGTGAGAAGTTCTCACCAATAGGTATCCCAACTCCACGACACTTCATTTATAGAAATCTTCGTTGTTCTCGCCTTTTGTCACTTTCGTTGCCCGTGTTCACTACATATATAAAAATCACATTTTTATATTCTTGCCATGTATATAAAAATCATATTTTTATAATTACTCCATATGGATAAAAATTCTATTTTTACATCGCTACTATATAGATAAAAATTCTATTTTTACATCGCTACTATATAGATAAATTTTTTATCTTTACATCGATGCTATATAGGTAAAAATTCTATTTTTACATCGATGCTATATAGATAAAAATTCTATTTTTACATCGCTACTATATAGATAAAAATTCTATTTTTACATCGATGCTATATAGATAAAAATTCTATTTTTACATCGCTACTATATGGATAAAAATTCTATTTTTACATCGCTACTATATAGATAAAAATTCTATTTTTACATCGCTATTATATAGATAAAAAAACTATTTTTACATCGCTACTATATAGATAAAAATTGTATTTTTACATCGATGTTCATATAATAAAGATTATATTTTTATCGCGCTATTCTCTATATAAAGATTTCGCCTTTTCAAATATAAAGATTTCGCCTTTTCAAATAAAAAGATTTCGCCTTTTCAAATATAAAGATTTAATTTTTATTTCATCACTATAAAAATCAAATTTTTACTTTATTATATATATATACAATAAAAATCAGATTTTTATTTCGTTACATATATAAAGATGATATTTTTACTATCCTACCTATATAAAAATTATATTTTTATACTTCTACAATATAAAAGATTATATTTTTATACCTCTACAATATAAAAGATTATATTTTTATACCTTATTCACATATAGAAAAATCTGCCTTTTCAAAAACAAATCTTTATTTAAAAACAATATAAAAATCCTATATTTTTCTCTAATAAAAATATAAGCTTTTCATAACATAAAACTCAAGCTTTTATATACACTATACATCATATAAATAAATAAGGCAAAAACTTACAGTGTTTTTTTCCTTGACGAAAGGGGGGGGGGGTTACTGTGCTGGAATGGGGAGGAGGATGGGGTCCATCGAAGAAAGGGGCGGAGGGGGAAGCGATGGAAGGGGAGAAGAAGAAGAAGAAGAAGGGGAAGAGGAAGGAAGAAATGGCGGCGGCGGTTTGCTTCGATTTGGGTTTCTGGGGGGGCGCGAGGTGGATTCGGGGGCGCGTGGTGGAGGCTGGAGGAGGAGGAAGGGAAGCGGTGGGGCGACAGGGTTGGGCATCGCCTCCGACGGCCTGGAGCGCGATCGACGGGATTTCCCCCTCTTTTTTTATTTCCAAATGAATTGAATGAAAAAAGGGGGGGCAAAGAGAAAATAAGGGGAGAGAGGAGAGATTTTTAATTTCTTTATTTATTTAATTCTTTAAATTTCAAAAAGTTGACTTTTTATTTCGACCTCGAAACGAGGCCCACCGCCTGTCGTCCATAGCGTTTCACCCCCATTCCGAATACAATGGGATAGGTACCGTAAGCTGATTCGACCATTTCGATCAGTTTCCGTTAAAATCAACATATAACTCTATATATTGAATTTGAACGTGTATTTCAATTTACCGGGGTCACATACGAACTCTAAAAATTCCAGAAAAATATTTTCTAGCTTCGTATTGACGATACGGTCCTAATAAAACTAATTTCGTCGAATTCTGAGACCGTTGGAAAAATGGCCAATTTCCAGTCGATTAAAATCAACTAAAACTGGTCAAACGCGTTTTCCTTTGCCACGCTCACATATTGATTCGAAAAATTATGACATTTGAAACCTAGCAATAATTTGACATCACGGATCCAACAAAAGTGGTTTCGTTGAAATCCAAGGTCGTTTGTAAAATTTCCATTTTTATGGGCCTGAATTCCATAGCGACTATTCAAAATTTTCAACTGGACATATCTTTTGATTCCCGCTATGAAATCTTGATTTTTCGGATTCGTCGGAAAGATATCCTCAAATAGATCCTATTATTTTTGGTTTCACTAAAATCCAGTTAGTTTTGTACGCGGTATGTTCAATTGAAGTTTGAAATCGAATTATCGAACTACCGCGCCATTTTCAATTCCTTTTATAATAATATATAATTATTTATATCCTAACGACGACGTATATAATATATACGTTCGATTTCTATTCAAAATAAATTTTTCGTTGTTATTATTTAAAATAATCTATTTTAAATATGCAAAATTCATTAAAATTGCCAAAATAAAAATTTTAAACTGGCTCGCATTTCCGGGTTGTTATAGCAAAGGAATGGAGCTGTTGCGCGTGGTTCGAAGCTATTGGGTGCATAGAACTGAGGCATGCAGCGGGTTCATTTTTGAACAACGGAAATGGTGGAGTTAGAGAAGCATAAATGGAAGGATACGGGAATGGGAGAAAACACGGAGCTCACTAAAAACGTAGAACAGTGTGGAAGGAATATCGAAGTATGGTGAAATGAGGAGATAATTCTCGTTTGTGGCGTTGCTTTGGGGTTCACGAGATCGAACCAAGCGTGTACGAAAGTTTTGGTAGGGGATGGGGAAAATTTTCATCATAGGTTCTACTATAGCTCGAAGGAGAGTTGTGTGTCGCCTTTCACTTGGTGATGCCGAGATGGACGGAACGGTGATGAGGGGATGGAACTTGCGGAGTGGAGATCAACAGTACATTCGACATTGGATTTTGTGGAGAATCAAGGGAGCGATGGGGGATCAAGTATTGGTAAATGGCGGGTTTATAGAGTGGATCATCTCACAAGGAAGAAAGGCGAACAGTGCCTTTTGTGCCTGATTACATTATAAAAAGCCCTATTTAATCTTAATCCCTTAGTTAATGGGCCTAATCGTTTTTTTAACCGCCTAAGTAAGTCTACGGTTATAAGTAAGGTATCAAAGTTTTTAGTTAATAAAATTAGTTAGTCTAAATAGTATATATATATATATATATAAAGTGTACCAACAAATTTTTAAAATTGCTTAGAGTTTATTTAATTGCCTAATCATGGTTTTATTTTCCTAATCAAATATCTAATTAAAGTAAGTTATGATTTAGTTAATAATATGTATAGCATATTTTGGTATACAGATGCAAACAGAACATGTAAGAATGGGAAGAACATACTACTATATGCCTAGTTACTAATACACGTGCCAAACCTTTAAATTTTATGTGCTTAACTATAGTATAACCAAGGCCTAATTATACAATAATGTTATTAAGGTTAAATTAAATTAAGATATGACAAATCTTAATTTAAATAAATACGAATAAATTGTGTAACCTTCTAATATGTTAACAACATGGTACAAAGCAAAGAACATTGGGACCGTATCGACTGTATAGGCGGACATAACTTTATAAAGCCAGACTGGACGAAGTTGAAAACAATGGAAACAAATCGTTTTAACATTAAATGGAATCACTTGAGTTAAAACTCACTCGGTTCTCCCCATTTCTATTTTATATAAACTGAATTTTTATTTTGTGTGTTCTATTTGCTATTGATTTCCATCAGGCGAATTAATGATTTGAAGTTATAAATTTTATTTTATAACTAAAACAAGATTTAAATTTTATTTCTTATATAAGCTTTATAAATAGGCCAATATTTATAATCGTATTTTATAGAAGTAGTATAAAAGGGTTTTAGCAAATTCTTATGTTTATTTTGAAGTAAGATCAGAAATTGACTTTACAATTAATAATTTGGAATATTTTTTTATAAAGCGATTAAGCGATGCTATTAGATTAATTATGTCATTAATTAATTAAGGAGAGAAGGTTTGTCGATATTAGTTAATAAGTTAACTGATTTGTTTCAAGTTGACTAAATCAACTATTTTTAATTGAAATTAGTTATCAGGTTAATTGAATTTCAATTAATCTAATGAAAATAGTTTAACAGATAATTATTTTACTTTAATAAGTTTTCTAAATATAATTCACATTTAATCAATGATGTTTAAAAAAAATAACGAATTATAAATGAAGTTGTTATTGTTTAATAATTTCATTAAGCGATCAACAAATCTAATTAGTTAACATGAAATAAATTACTTATACTTCAATAAATGTAATTAAAATAGTTATTTCTTAAATGAAATTCATTTAAAAAAAAATACCGAGTTCGTAAAGGATTTAGTAGAATATTAAAAAAGAAATTTAAAGCTAAAAGTTTGTGTTAAGCAGGAATTTTCTTTAATTGACAATTTAAGCAAAAATAGATATAATTGAAAAGAAATTTATCCAAAGTAAGTATGGTTTATAAAAACATATTTTTAAATAAAATAGAAGATGAGATTTTAACAGTATCGGTTTTTTAGTTATAAACTCTTACCTATCTTAAGATAAAGCATTGTCGATCAATGTCTTAGAGTTAATGAAAATACCCCAACTTGAACGACTTCACTATTATCGAGAGACAATATCAATTTGTAATTGTATAAGTAGTAGAAAGGAGACTTTATGAGTATTATAATAATATTTCTATAGTAAAGAAAATAAAAGGAAATTTTGAATATATATATATATATCACAACATTCTAAAGTAAGGAAATAAAAAAAGGTTTTCAGAAAAATGGATCTGGAAAATTAGAGCGAAAATTTCAAGATAGAAGGAAATTAGGAGACGAGGTTTGGAAGGTGTTTGATTTAAAAGATAATGGTTGGTTATTGTTTTTAATAATGAAAACAGAAGACGGGTTGTTTAAGATAAGTTAATTGAGTTAATTTTAAATCAATAAAAGGATTTTTAAAGAAAGATTTTAATTAAAAAGGGGCCTAAGCTGCCAAAGTAGTAATCTATACTACTTGAATTAATAGTTAAAGCCCCGGCTGTTAAATAATTCACTTATTGACCTTTTGGATGAGTTAGTTCGAAGAGACAGGGATGAGAACTATACCTAAGACCACTTTGAACCAACTGTACTGTCAAAACTAATCTGCACGAATGTTATAAAGATGGAGCATTACAGACCGTGGATCTTCATGAGTGGAAGAACTACTCGTTAAATTTCTACGGTTTGTCCACTAGAGTAATAATGACTTGTGTTTCTGTCTTGATTGAAATCTTGGGATTGCAAGGATTTCTCGCTACTAATCCTTAGGGTGATTCCTACATAGGATGCAGTTGGATGGTGCCTTCGGTTCATCCTATTCCTGGATAACTTGTATGCACAAAAATATGACAGAGTATTTCCTAAAGTTCACGTAAGTTGATTTTTACAAATATACCAAGTATGGTGGAGGAGATGGAAACTTCTCTTAGCTTAACACCCAGAGTGTATTTATGGACGTCAACTAGTGATTCGATGGACTTGATGATGCGACATTCAAAATTTATGTGTTGTTCTCTAAAAAGTAAATCGTGACCTCAAGCCTCATCAACCAGGAAAATGACAGAAATTGGGCAGGCAACATGGGTAGGTGGGTCATTCCCATTAAGGTGTATTGTTACCATCTAGAGTTATTCGTTCTTCCTTCATTTCTGTGTCTCCCGATAATTACGGTGGTCGTGACACAAAGTCTTAGGGTGATAATATATTCAATACACTCAAGTTGAATGAGTGGTCAATCATGTGTGGTCGAGTTGCAAGATGTCCTTATTGAACCCTAGTGTATTGCTCTATAGAGATACACTTTCAGAAGGTAGTCCCCATACCTTGTCACAGTTGGAAACCATTCTCGAATAAGCGCTATGCGGTTTTTTTTATTATATACTATATATATGTGTAGCGTGAGATGCAAACGTTCTGATAAATGGTTATTTATTTGTGATTTGATAAACAATATTATAATATCACTGAATTTGATATGTCAAAAATGTTTTGTGTTATCATAAGATAAAAACCGTATGTTTTATGTATAGACTGATGTTGAAATCAAAAATGATTACAACACTCCAAAGTATTTAATAATACTTCACCAAAAGGTAGGATTAAAAATATGGAGCCCCGAAATATAAAAGCAAGTAAAAACACGAGATTTTAGAGTGGTTCGACCTAATATTGGCCTACGTCCACTATGGTAGCAATTTTCATTATCACTTTTGAATTTACAAAGTACATGATTCAATTCATTCCACTCCTTTCACTCGTTTCACTCTTTTATAAGGATCTCCTTTTTATTCTCTCTTTTTAGCTCTCGATTTCACTTGAATTCATGAAGGATTCGGTGAGATCTCCTGATTTGTGATTGTTGTTGTGTAGATTTTCAATCACTTGAATAATTAGATGATCTTCATTAATTCCATGGTGAATTTGTGTTAGATCTAGGCTTGAGAGAAACTTAACGGAGATTAGAGTAACTTGAGTTGAATTTGAGAAATCTCTAATGGATTTTGGAGAAGATTTGATCCATTTGTTGTTAAAGAGAGATGGATTGATCTCGAAAAGCCATTATTGGAGCTTGAAATGAAGTTTAGAGCAGTGGATAGATGATTTGGACAGCCCTTTAGGGTAGAAATCTCGGTCCCCTTTCAAGTGTGAAGTATGGGGGTATTTATAGATGGTGTTTAGGGGTAGTGGCATTTAGGTAAATATGTGGTGCAACTCTCTATATACAGCTGTCATACAACATGCTTTTTATTACCATGCATGACTTGATTATGTGCAAATGACCTAGCGTTAGTTTGCATGCGCACGATCTATTGATAGTAGTATACATGTGTGGTCTGAAGTCTATGTGTCCACGCATATGACCATTCTTCTCAAAATCCCGACGGTATGACCTGCTTGTGTACACAACATGGATCAATACGACATGAATGAGAACCCCTTGCTTTCTGGGATGCGACATAACTTAAATCTTCATAATGTAGCTTTCTTTTAATAGCTAGCAACAACTAATATCACGCAACAATTTGATTTCATATTGCATAAGTCACGACTTGAATTTCATGTATACACAGAACGACTTGCGACTTAAAATATACGAACGACTTGCTTTTGCATGTGAGAATTGTTTGCTTTTAAACTGTGCTAGAGTCCCATTCTATGACAGCTGGCATACCTAACATGTTGAGCAATTTATTGAACTTTTCATTACAAACTGACGGTCTAAACATTATATGCAAACTGTCCATCTACTTTTCATGATAAGCTAATGATCCATGCAATCTAAATGGTGTTCATCTATAAGCATTTCGCTATTGATTCATATATGAACTTATGCATATTATTTTTGTGGCCAATACACTATATTGTGTATTACATCTTTGGTATGCCAACTTTGAGTATATAACATATACAGCTCGTATCGTGTAAGGTTATGCACGTCTTTATTTGATCAACGAACGACAACTTGAATGGCTGGCGACATGAGCAGCCAATGTGGTTTGCTCCATTGTTGCAAACACATTGAACAGTCGAATACCATGCATTAGATAAGAGCTGGCACACTATACAACTAACTCATTCTTGATCTCATGTTCCACGTGGCAACGACATGCGTTATGAACTTAACAACATTATGCAAGTCGTGAACTGCGGCATGAGTATAACGACATTGATGGAGATGACTCGGTGCTTCTATACGAGATAAATGACATGAGCACGTCATGTTAACGGATTGATCATATGCCGTGTTAATGGCTTGACTATGATTACGACTTAAAATAGTTAGGTCGTTCACAGCATGTCGAAGTATTAATCTTTTGCACCAAGCATATTAACTTCAAAACACGTCTTTATACCAGAGTTAACATAGTGGTTTTAGGTTATCCTTTTATTTCGAAAGGATTTTCTAATGTTAAGCAACTGGATGTTATATAAACTTAGTGAGTTTACTCACGCTGCTTTACCAGACTGATCCGTGGCGTTTGTAATGTGCGGGTCAGACCGAGTTTTACAAGTTCAGGTTAGGATGCTACGAAGTTCAGAAGACATGTTGGAGGGGTTCAAATGTATTAGTATATATTCCGCTGTGTGTTGTATATGAGGACAGGTTATTATAACTATCCAGATATGTTGATTGACTATTGTTGTAACGACCCAGTTATTTGTCCGGTTTTCGTCGGTAATTAAACCAACTTAAACCGTTTATAAAGACGGATTGTTAGGGGTACTTACACATTTGCACAAAAGTGAAAATAACTTTTACATTATCATTACAATAACATTACATCAGAGTTACAAGAGATACATTTGAGTACATCGATTACACAACAGAAAACTTACTTAATTCAGCGGAAGAATGCAGGTGCTCGAAGGCATAGTAACTCCAACCAAAATCAGAATCCCGCTCCAACCAACTCCAGGGTTAAAGCTGCAAACCAAACTACTAGGCTGCCCGTTTAAAACTTATGGCCACCCAGAGTTTAGGTGTGGGAACAATAAACTCCAGGTCAGTCATGGGACTGGTTTGACAACTCAAAATAGTTGTTTTAGGGTTTATTTCAAAGTTAGGTGATTCACTGGACCACGTCGCTAATGCGAAACGAGTTTACTCCATGTGAATACCCGTGCATCAAAATTCATAATGACTTTTTGAAAAATGAGGCTATCATAAGCTCGTCCTACATCGCACAATGCAAGCGCACACCAGATGGGTGAGTTTATCCTTATGGTAACCAAAAATGCCTTCATACATGAAAATCCTTTTTTCTACTATATATAGTGTGAAAACCATTTTGCAAATAAATATATTAATCCTAGCTAGCATAATGCCCCATCTCATTATACTGACGTAATCCTATAAGTAACTGGCAGGCTATACAATCAAAATCATATGGGATCTTAGTGGAGATTGGATTTCCAACATGATGGTTCCTGGTACGAAAGATCATTCCTGGGCTCACAAACTTTCTTGCGCGCGTCATCCCAGCACTTGTGGATAACGTGCAGACTCGGACTCCGTTATACTAGCCCACCATACATGAATCAAAGTACCCAACAAATAGCGTCCCAGACTGGAGACTTCATAGTACCCTATCATCATCACATCCTGGTGCACTGAACATATGAAACAAAAATAAAAATCTGACCACCAGTTTACCATCAATCCAGGGTGTGAGGTTCGTCGAGGTCAAGATATACACAAAGCTAAGCTTAAATAAGCCATGCTTTGATCACCCATAGCTCATCACATTACTTAAGTATGCCACATTGTCCATTCACTATGCACCACTGATTTTTATAAATATATAATCTCTAAGCTCGTACATCTTAGAGAAGGGTGTTAAGCAAGAGAATAAATTCTTCGCCACTAAGCAGATATATACTTAACATAAATTAGTGTTACTCAGTCAATTACAATGTCAGACACACAATCCATACTTGTCCGTTCTGGGTCTGAACGAAACAACAATCCGGAATCTCTTCA
This sequence comes from Allium sativum, assembly GCA_030737875.1. NCBI lineage: Eukaryota > Viridiplantae > Streptophyta > Magnoliopsida > Asparagales > Amaryllidaceae > Allium > Allium sativum. Next base: position 353,574,331 of record CM060926.1, read on the forward strand.
CATACATTTGGGCTTCTTGCCACTTAACTGATATAAAATCCATCTATTAGTGCGAGCGACCCATTTGAGACATTCAGCAAGTTGTCCTTACGATATGAAGGGTCTCGGTCTTCAATACCGTCTTCAATGTCTTTAATTGCTCCATAATGTCGTATTATTGCTTGGAATGGTTTTCATACATAAATTCAATCCCGATCTTTCCAAATAATAAGCAAAATTAAAAACATAATTATGGAGCACAAAGGCTTTCAACCAAATCTCCTTCCGTCTTAGATTTGTTAAATTAAACTTCTTTAAATCCATTCTCAAATTATAACAAAATCCATATTTAACCTTTCTCTTTTCAAACATATCCCTTAAATCAAAGATAATTTAGCCTCAAAGCCTTAGTTAATTTTTCGTTTGATAACTCGTTATCAAAATCCAATTTCCTTTGAAAATCTTTACTCCACATTTCAACCACAATTTCCAATTAAATCGATTTCCTAACATTCAATTATGTAATCTTAACTAAAAGATTATACTTTCTTCCCAATTTCTTATTCTTAATTTCTTCAATTCAAAGATTTGATTAAATCCCAAATTACGATATGAATTACCACAACTCAATATCATTGGTTTTCAAGAATGATATTATTGAAGATATGATTCACAACAAAACCCAAATCAATTGATATTGAACATAAGTTACATAGAAATTGTATCTACTTATATTCTATATCAATTCTCATAATCAACGAATACTATAAGTGGAATAACGATATAATAATAATATCTTTCCAAATTCCTCAAATAGTATACGTTTAAACCACAAAATTTCTGGGACGGCCGGGAATTTCGCTCGATCCGAATCAGTCATTAAACCGATCTAGACCGTTCGAAACCCCTGATCGTTGAGAACAGGACAAATCAGAACGCAGACGGAAGAACATTTCATTGCTATTACAACAATTCCATCCGATTACAAGAATATACAGAGTATAAATGAATAGATTACATTCGATAAATATCAGAGATTACATTAAATTACATAACAGCGGAAAATAATACAAAGCACAACTGAAGGAGATATACGGATACAGAGCTTTCCGGATATCATTCCAGCTGTAAACCAGGATCCTGTGAATATAAATCTGCAAAACCAAAACTACTAGCTACCCATGTCGAAAATAGGGGCACCCAGAGTTTAGGTTAAAACAATAAACTCCAGGTCAGTCATGTGACTGGTGTGAGAACTAAAACAGTTAATTAAAGCTTTACTTTAAAAGAGGGTAATTCAAGGGACCACGCCGTATAACACGGAACGGGTTTCCTCCCAAGAATACCAGTGCATAGAATAAACAACGCAATGCTTTTTCGAAAAATGAAGCTATTATAAGACCCAGGTCCCATCACACAATGCAACGCAAGCCGGAGGATAGGGTTTTACCTTATAACAGCCAAACATGCTTGGTACGTTTAAAACAAATCATTTGATACTATAATAAGTGTATAGTGTCAAAACAGTTTCAATCATAAATATAAATCATAGATGGCATGGGTACCATATATCATGTCGCCATACTAGTTCTACAATTAAAACCGCAATACATGTATGGGAAATTGGATTTCCGTCATGAGTCGAGGCAAGGGGAAAGCTCCTCTCCGCGTTCGAGACACTCTAGCAAATGCCTCAGGGTTACGCACTCTGGGCAACCCCGGATCCTCCAAGGCCGGTCCTCACTTACGTTAGAGGATTAGTTATTCCTGAACACACGTTTCCCGGTCCTTACAGACCTATAATCGAGGCGCCTCGCATCCAAACCACAAAGGTGAAAAGTATATAAATGTCAGGGCTGGTAAGTCACTGACACCACCATAGCTAGAAGGAAACGTCATGCACTCCTTGGGTCCTTATCCCGTTTTTGACTCATACCGAGGTGTGAGGCTCGCGAATCCACGCTATACACAAAGCTACGCCACAAAGGCCGTGCTTTGATCATCAACCACAAGACTTTGCTTTTCAACAGAAGCCTTGATCATTGCATCTTAGCGTGCCACACAGGCAATTCATGCCATGCGACTGATGTCCATCGATATACAACCTCTGAGCTCGTACGTCTCAGAGAAGGGCGTTAAGCAAAAGAATAAATTCTCCGCCGCCAAACAGATGTGTATTTAACAGAAATCAATCAACACAGAATAAAATCCAATGTCAGACACACAATCCATTTACAAGTCCGTTCTGGGTCTGAACGGAACCGGAGGCGCTTTCCTCGCATATCCATCCATCTCCAGGTACGTCTGGATGACCACCAACTATTTCCATCCTCTTGGGTGTACAGCCCAATCAGGATTGTCAGTAATTACCCAAACGATGTGAAGACTTCCGGTCTTCGACCACCGTCTTCATCTTCGACTTATCGTCGAATCGGTTATTCAGAATGGGTATAAACCCGGATTTTCCAAACAACCCGCGTATATTAAAACAAATGTTACATAAACACAACATACGCCTCATTCCAATTCATTAGTCACTAACCGCAAATTAGCAAGAGGACAATTTCCCAAACATTAACCCCGAAGGCCGAAACCAACATCAGATCAATACCCAGGAAACCATTCTTCTTAGCCAACCTACAGCTAGTTTCTAAATTCCACATTCTTAGGGAAAGGTTCCCATTAATTTTATCCCAGATAAATTCTTTAAAATTTATCCTGTAATCTTCCTTTGGATGTCATTTCAAACCAAATTATGGTTTTTCTAAACTAGTCGAGATTAGCGAACCACACCGAAGTAATTATTTATTTTATTTCTCAATCCCAACCTATTCATCCCACGAAGAAAAACTGGTAATACTCCATATCTAACATCATGGTGTTATCGGTAAAATCAATTACCATTTCACGTTCAAATCTAATTAAAGATTTAACTATCACTTTGGAGCAAAACTGGTGATACTCCATTCTCGCTCATTTCTAAATTTGATAATTTAGATTATAGATTCACATTTCAATCTAGTTGCAGATTCGTTAAAACTCCTTTTACTGGGTTAAAGAACTAGGTGTTATTTAAAACACAGTTCACGACAAACCCAAATCACATTTATTTGTTATCGGGTTAAAGAACTAGTGTTATTTAAAACACCGTTCACGATAAACCCATTTCAAATCCAATCAAATATAAAGCGAAATTCCCGGCCGTCCCATTTGGTATCTGGGACGGCCGGGAATTTCGCTCGATCCGAATCAGTCGTTAAACCGATCTAGACCGTTCGAAACCCCTGATCGTTGAGAACAGGACAAATCAGAACACAAACAGAAGAACATTTCATTGCTATTACAACAATTCCATCAGATACAAGAATATACAGAGTATGAATGAATAAATTACATTCGATAAATATCAGAGATTACATTAAATTACATAACAGCGGAAAATAATACAAAGCACAACTGAAGGTGATATACGGATACAGAGCTTTCCGGATATCATTCCAGCTGTAAACCAGGATCCTGTGAATATAAATCTGCAAAACCAAAACTACTAGCTGCCCGTGTCGAAAATAGGGGCACCCAGAGTTTAGGTTAAAACAATAAACTCCAGGTCAGTCATGTGACTGGTGTGAGAACTAAAACAGTTAATTAAAGCTTTACTTTAAAAGAGGGTAATTCAAGGGACCACGCCGTATAACACGGAACGGGTTTCCTCCCAAGAATACCAGTGCATAGAATAAATAGCGCAATGCTTTTTCGAAAAATGAAGCTATTATAAGACCCAGGTCCCATCACACAATGCAACGCAAGCCGGAGGATAGGGTTTTACCTTATAACAGCCAAACATGCTTGGTACATTTAAAACAAATCATTTGATACTATAATAAGTGTATAGTGTCAAAACAGTTTCAATCATAAATATAAATCATAGACGGCATGGGTACCATATATCATGTCGCCATACTAGTTCTACAATTAAAACCGAAATACACGTATGGGAAATTGGATTTCCGTCATGAGTCGAGGCAAGGGGAAAGCTCCTCTCCGCGTTCGAGACACTCTAGCAAATGCCTCAGGGTTACGCACTCTGGGCAACCCCGGATCCTCCAAGGCCGGTCCTCACTTACGTTAGAGGATTAGTTATTCCTGAACACACGTTTCCCGGTCCTTACAGACCTATAATCGAGGCGCCTCGCATCCAAACCACAAAGGTGAAAAGTATATAAATGTCAGGGCTGGTAAGTCACTGACACCACCATAGCTAGAAGGAAACGTCATGCACTCCTTGGGTCCTTATCCCGTTTTTGACTCATACCGAGGTGTGAGGCTCGCGAATCCACGCTATACACAAAGCTACGCCACAAAGGCCGTGCTTTGATCATCAACCACAAGACTTTGCTTTTCAACAGAAGCCTTGATCATTGCATCTTAGCGTGCCACAAGGCAATTCATGCCATGCGACTGATGTCCATCGATATACAACCTCTGAGCTCGTACGTCTCAGAGAAGGGCGTTAAGTAAAAGAATAAATTCTCCGCCGCCAAACAAATGTATATTTAATAGAAATCAATCAACACAGAATAAAATCCAATGTCAGACACACAATCCATTTACAAGTCCGTTCTGGGTCTGAACGGAACCGGAGGCACTTTCCTCGCATATCCATCCATCTCCAGGTACGTCTGGACGACCACCAACTATTTCCATCCTCTTGGGTGTACAGCCCAATCAGGATTGTCAGTAATTGCCCAAACGATGTGAAGACTTCCGGTCTTCGACCACCGTCTTCATCTTCGACTTATCGTCGAATCAGTTATTCAGAATGGGTATAAACTCGGACTTTCCGAACAACCCGCGTATATTAAAACAAATGTTACATAAACACAACATACGCCTCATTCCAATTCATTAGTCACTAACCGCAAATTAGCAAGAGGACAATTTCCCAAACATTAACCCCGAAGGCCGAAACCAACATCAGATCAATACCCAGGAAACCATTCTTCTTAGCCAACCTACAGCTAGTTTCTAAATTCCACATTCTTAGGGAAAGGTTCCCATTAATTTTATCCAAGATAAATTCTTTAAAATTTATCCTGTAATCTTCCTTTGGATGTCATTTCAAACCAAATTATGGTTTTTCTAAACTAGTCGAGATTAGCGAACCACACCGAAGTAATTATTTATTTTATTTCCCAATCCCAACCTATTCATCCCACGAAGAAAAACTGGTAATACTCCATATCTAACATCATGGTGTTATCGGTAAAATTAATTACCATTTCACGTTCAAATCTAATTAAAGATTTAACTATCGCTTTGGAGCAAAACTGGTGATACTCCATTCTCGCTCATTTCTAAATTTGATAATTTAGATTATAGATTCACATTTCAATCTAATTGCAGATTCGTTAAAACTCCTTTTACTGGGTTAAAGAACTAGGTGTTATTTAAAACACAGTTCACGACAAACCCAAATCACATTTATTTGTTATCGGGTTAAAGAACTAGTGTTATTTAAAACACCATTCACGATAAACCCATTTCAAATCCAATCAAATATATTAGAAATTCCGATTATTTAAAACCCCTTTTTAAATCTAATTTATTTATTTAAAAATAATTGGGTTTTAAATTTAGTTCAAAACTAGTTCATTTCGATAAAAATCTATTTTTATCTTTTCAAATATGGAGTTTTTCACCCCATTTTTTCTCAAATCACTTCTTATGATTTTACACAAATTATTTATATTTTTAATAATTTTATCAAGGCCCGTACAGTCGATTTCCAACAATGGCCATCAAACTGCACTGACAGCGACCTTTTTCAAATTTGATTTGGACGTATCTCCAAATCCAACCGTTAGATTTTGAATTTCAAATATTCGTTAGAAAGCTCTTTTCGATACGAACCCAACGGTTCCGGTTTTAGGAGAATCCGACGGTCGGATCTCCCGTAATGTCTGTTTGAAATAAATGGTCGAAATTCACGAACTGCCGCGACGCGACGCGTTCTATTCAGACCATTATATTATATATATAATATATATTTCGTCGATTTCTATTTAAAACGAATTATATAAATAGTTTTAATTCGTTTCAAAAGCAATTTCAACTTCCATTTCATTTCAAATCAAAATTGAATTCTCCTTTATAAATTCGTTTTAAAATTCATTTCTATTCAATTCAAATTTCAATTCAATTTGAATTCATTTCACTTCATTTTAAATTCAATTCGAATTGTTTTCAATTCAATTCAATTTCAAAGTCGTTTTCTATTCGATTCAATTCAAATTGGTTTTCTATTCGATTCAATTCAAATTGGTTTTCTATTCGATTCAATTCAAATTGGTTTTCTATTCGAATCAAATTCGTTATATATTCAATTGAAATCAAATTCGTTATATATTCAATTGAAATCAAATTCGTTATATATTCAATTCATTTCGAAATCGTTATATATTCAATTCATTTCGAAATCATTATATATTCAATTCAATTCGAAATCGTTATATATTCAATTCATTTCGAAATCGTTATATATTCAATTCAATTTGAAATCGTTATATATTCAATTCAATTCGAAATCGTTATATATTCAATTCATTTCGAAATCGTTATATATTCAATTCATTTCGAAATCGTTATATATTCAATTCATTTCGAATGTAATCGATATAAATATCGTTCGCGTCAAAATGGCGCATCACTAATCAACACGGCTTTATATATTCTATTTCAAATATTTCTTTTTGTCAACACACGACTAATCTCAACGAATGAGTACCGTCCATGTATGACTATTTTTGTTAAAATATTTCGTTCAACACATGACTAATCTCAACGGATGAGTACAGTCAGCACATGAACCTTTATTTTATATTGATAAAGATGTAAATTTTATTATTAAAATATTCGTTCAACACATGACTAATCTCAACGGATGAGTACAGTCAACACATGAACCTTTATTTTATATTGATAAAGATGTAAATTTTATTATTAAAATATTTCGTTCAACACATGACTAATCTCAACGGATGAGTATAGTCAACACATGAACCTTTATTTTATAAAGATAAAGAAGTAAATTTTATTATTAAAATATTTCGTTCAACACATGACTAATCTCAACGGATGAGTATAGTCAACACATGAACCTTTATTTTATAATATTCTTTATTTTCTAAATTGGAATGAGGCCCAATCAATCACCATATGAAATTAATTATATGGATTTTCATACAACACACGTATATAATAGCATTGAAAAATAATCAACCATCAACCAAAGTGCACTACACTGTATAAGCATCAAATATAGATATATAACGCTTATAACAGCCTGTCAATCAATCGATCGACATATTTAATCAATCAGGATGAGTGAACTTCAAATTTCATCCCAACACCCGTGTGGGGTTTCAAACAATCAAACACAGATTTTATTTGTGCAGTTGGGCGATGTGTAAAATTTATCGACCCAATCAATGTCAGTCAAATCAGTGTACATAAACAAACCGTCTGGTCTGTAAATGAATATTTTATTTTATTCACTTTCACGTTAAAAATTATATTTTTAACGATAAAACATTTTATTCTAACATATGAATTTCTATTCAGTTCATTCTTTAAATAAAATGATATTTTTTATTTTTTTAACATATTTTAGAAAATTTCGGCGGCATAACGGCACGATACTAGAAACGGGACGAGGCCTAGCCTTATCCCCGGTCTAGTGAAGGCCCACGCCATTCACACATCAATCAAATTCACCAAACAACCAAATTCAAATCAAATCATCTAACTAATTCATGCAACCAAACAAACAAGTCCATGGTCTGTGGACGATTGTGTCGGGTGCTACTAAACACCGTCTGCATCCTAGTATATATATATATATATGACTAGAAAAAGAAATTGAAAGGTGAGAAATTCTCACTGATAGCTATCCAAACATCTTGACTCTTCTTTGATATAAAAATATTCTTCGCTCTCGCCTTTTTTTGTCACCTTCGTTGTCCGCTTTCACTACCTATGTAAAAATCGAATTTTTACTTCGCTATTCCATATATAAAAATCATATTTTCATTTCGAAGTTCAATATATAAAAATCATATTTTTATTATGCTATTCAATATATAAAAATCGAATTTTTACCATGCTATTCAATATATAAAAAAAACGAATTTTTACTATGCTATATAGATAAAAATTATATTTTTATCACGCTATTTTCCACCTAAAGATTTCGCCTTTATAAACACATAGACTTCGCCTTTTCAAATTTAAAGATTTCATTTTTTTAAAAATCTCATTTTTATTTTTCTACACATATAAAGATGATATTTTTACTACTTTAAAAATATAAAAATCATATTTTTATAATTGCTATATAGTAAAGACTATATTTTTAATATTCCTACTATGCAAAGATTATATTTTTAATACTTTAAAGATATAAAAACCCTATTTTTATTACTTTCAAAAATATAAAAATCATATTTTTATTAACTTTGAAATCTTATTTAAAATCATAAACAAAACTGATTTATATTTCTTTTTTTCTTAAACCTAATTACATAAAAGAGAAAGGAAAAAAAAAACAAAGAAGCTATAAAATAAAAGAAAATAAAAACTTACAGTGCGGGTGGTGTTAGAGGGGACAGCGGGGTTGGGTCGGGCGGAGGGGACCTCTGGCGGTCGGAGAGGGTGGTCGGGCTGCGCCACGCGCGGTGGGGTCCAAGGCAGCGAGCTAGGGCTTTCAGGGGGTTTTGGGTCTCGATTTCGGGCTCGGGGTCTCGATCGACGAGGGGATGGCTGAGGGGGAAGAAGGAGGTGCGGGGGAGAAGAAGAAGGGACGGCGGCGTCTAGGTGGAGGGCGGCGGCTCCTCCCGCTTCGACGTCTTCTTTTCCTTTTTTTTTTATCTGAAAAAAACGATTTCCTGTTTTGAAAAATAAGGGGGGGGGGAGGCAGAAGATAAGGGAAAGGGGGTTTTTTATTTTTAATTATTTTAATTATTTTATTTGCAAATAGTTGACTTTTACATACGACCTCGAAACGAGATCCACCGCCTGTCGTCCATAGCGTTCTACCCCCATTCCGAACACAATGGGATATGTATCGTAGGCTGGTTCGGCTGTTGCAATCAATTTCCATTAAATTTACATTTAAATCACTATATTGAATTTTAAACGTACATTTCAAATTACCGGGGTCACATACTGACTAGAAAAATTCCAGAAAAATATTTTCTAGCTTCGTATTGACGATACGGTCCTAAGAAAACTAGTTTCGTCGAATTCTGAGACCGTTAGAAAAATGGCCAATTTCCAATCGATTAAAATCAACTGAAACAGGTCAAACGCGTTTTCCTTTGCCACGCTCACATATTGATTCGAAAAATTATGAAATTTGAAACCTAGCGATATCTTAACATCTCGGACCCAACAAAACTGGTTTCGTCGAAATCCGAGGTCATTTGCAAAATGTCCATTTTTAAGGGCCTGAATTCCATAGCGACTATTCAGAATTTTCAACTGGACATAACTTTTGATTCCCGCTATGAAATCTTGATTTTTCTGATTCGTTGGAAAGATATCATCAATTAGATCCTATTATTTTTGGTTTCACTAAAATCCGGATTATTTTGCACCCGGTACATTCATTTGAAGTTTGAAATCGAATTATCGAACTACCGCGCCATTTTCAATTCTATTTATAATTATATATAAATATTTATATTCTAACGACGACGTATATAATATATACGTCGAATTATATTCAAAATAAATTTCTCGTCGATATTATTTAAAATAATTCATTTTAAATATTCAAAATTCGCCAAAATTGCGAAAATAAAAATTTCAAACTGGCTCGCATTTTACGGGTTGTTACAATTTCATACCAAATATTCGATGATTATTTCTATCCAACTTATCTCAGTCAGATTTAGAAACCCGTATCTTAATTAAAAGATTTATCAACTCTTTGACGTTAGATCTGGATAGAAATACCGTCAACTTATCCTCAATACTAATCTCTGTATCCAAGTCATACTATAAGCGGAATAATGGTGAACTACCTTTTAAATTCCTTAAATAGTAAGAGTCATCATCTAGATAATTAATATCAAACATCCGAAAATTTATCTCCAACCATATCCAGTTATTTTAAATTGAAAAACCAGTTTTAATATAAAATAAATCAATTGAAATTCCATATAAAATATTTCCAATACTTTTAAACCTTTGAAAACATTCCACAAATCATTTAAAAATGATTACTTATAGTTCGAGAAATAGTTTGCAGGTTAAAAACTAATTCAAAATAGATTGTTTTAAAAGAAAGCTTTATAACAACGTTCCAAAAGCATTACAAAAACGTTATTTTGGCTAACTTGATCAAAACAACCTTTATATTGTCCAAAACCATAATTTTCCAATCCAGAAAACTTTTAAATAATTTAGAATGATTTTACAAAAAAATTCATATTTTTAAAACATTTAAAATAGTTGTTTATAGTTATGGTCAACAACTGCTCTTACATCGACCTTTTCCAAAACGGTTTTAAGCATAACTTGAAAATTATAACTCAAACTTAAAATATGCTTTCACTCATTTGAAAGCTCTTGTTAACGAAAATCAAAATTTTTCTGTTTCATGGAAATTCGATTTAAATTGGAAAAGTTATAAGTGTTTAAAGTTTGTAACTAAAATACGTGAATTGTCATTGTGCGACAAACTCTATTTTGACCGCAATAAAAATTATTCTTCAATACTTTAAAATACCTTAGAAACCATTATATACTTATATAAACCATTTAAAATCATTTAAAATAATTTACATTGACTTTCCAAATTATTTTAGGTTCAAAATTCAACTTTTTTTCACTTAGTATTTTATTAAATTAAAAATCCAATTTATTTCTGAATTCAAATAACTTCAAATTAACCATCCAATCCGTCGGATCAATTAGGGATAGTCAGGAAGAGTAGGAAACCATATTTTCCAAACACTAGCTTAGACACTATCCTCTCTGTCATCCTAGAATGGTCCAGTATTTATTTATTCATTTAAAGGAACTTTATCAATATATATGAATTCATACATATGGTCTTTTCCAGTAATTACCTTCAATTTCAATAATGATATTGCTTCTAATTACAAAAGAGATTTTCCAATCACTAATGTGATACCATAGTTGTTGTGTCATAGTGTGCGCGAAACAACATCAACAACCATTATAAACATCCATAGCAACCATCATCAACATAATTAAATAAATCATAACTATGCACAAGCATTATAACACTAACGCTTAATAGTGTATGTTCTAAACTATGCATCCATCATCCATCACAACAAACATCAACCATCATTAACCACTAATAATTTATCACTATATTTAAATTAGTCTAACTACTAATTAAATATATAAATTGTGGTTAAAGAGTTCTCACCAAATAGCTTTCCCGTCTTCACGGTAGGCGGGCCTAGCTGAGCGAACCGTCAGATAGTATTTTGACGCACTGTCTTCTTCACCGATATATATATATATATATAATATACTAATCTCTCTCTCTATTATAAGAGGAGGAGGAGGAGGAGGATGACAAACTTTGGCAAGGTGGTGGTGGAAAAGAGGAAGACTTATGCCATGGAAACCATGGCTTTAAGCTTTAAGAAGAAGAGAGAAAAGAGAGAAGTGAGAATGAATGAAAAAAGTGAAAGGAAAGGGTGGTATTTGTAGGAAAAGTGGAGTAAAGAGAGAGTGACATCTAAGGAGGCAAGTGGAAGGCATGCATAAAAGGAGGGATGCAAAATGACAAGTGTCCTAGAACTTGTCTTATGGAGGAATGTGAACTTTTGGTAGCATTTTATCTTAAAATGCTATGAAACTAAGGGAAACACTTAATTATAATGCTACTAATTCATGTTATGGTTTGAAAACCTGATTGAATGAAAATCTAAACTTATTAATAATCATTCTCATTTATAATTCAAGTATCATATAACTTATCAAAATTATTATTTATTCTTAACCATATATATTAAATTCAAATTGAGTAATAAAAATTCCAATTTTAAATTGGTTAAAAATTCTGGATCGTTACAGCTGTACTCTAATGAATATAAGAATGTGTTCAAGTTCTTTAAAAAGCTGTATTTCCATATTATATTTTATTCCGCAGCGATGTGAGACTCTATGTTATGATTCTTTTTTTTCTATTCTAATATTTCTTTCTTTCTTTTCCCGCCCTTTAATTTCTTTCTATCAACTATCTGGCGGTTTTCGATACATGAGTTTTGACAATTAATACTGGATTATATACTACTGTTGAAATTCGAGCATCGGATTTCTTCTCCAGGTCATTACAATGGTATAAGAGCTAATGGTTTAGTCAGAACCTTGGCTCTGTTGAGTAACCCCATCTCTATTGAGTGATCTAGGTTGGTAATATCCTAGATTGAGTTTGGAAACATATATAGAGAGAGCGTATTTGTAATTGATTATAAAGGTATTTTCATATTATTTTGTAAAGATGGTAAATAACATAATTTTACCCAAACCACATTTTTGTATAGAAAAAGAAATAATTCTTTTAAGTTATTGATTTGATTGTTTGAAGCTTGTATTGACTTTATTGATTGATTGATTTGGATTTGAATGGTATGGTATATAACCAAAAAGAAGATTTTACAATGTATTTGTGAACAAGAATTTTAAAAGGAAATTTAACTTGAGATAAATAAGCTAAGTTAGTAAAGAAAATTGTATGGATTAAAGATTTAACTAAGAAAATAGAAATGTATGAATCAGAGTTTAATTCGGTGCTAAATTAAATGAAAACAAAACGAATTAAAATCAATGATTTTTGAAATAAAATCAGAATTTGAATTATGATATGGGATTGGTTGAATCTGATTTTTACTTAAAAGCCAAGTTAAATAAAATCAGGATTTGAACTATGAAGTGAACTAGTTAGGAAATCAGTTAGTATTTGAAAGTAGAAATGTGACTTAACTTGGTTAAGTAGAGTTAGTTAAGAATGGATTTAGAAATAAAAATGAATATAATAGATTTGGTATTTGGAAATCAAGTAAATAATAATTGAATGATTTGATTAAGTTGGTTGTGCCTTGTTCATTTATTAGATATCAGATGGTTGAATAAAATTCATCAACAGTTTAATAAAAGTTTGAATGAATTGAAAGCTAAGAAATGGATTCCAGCATAATGAATTTAAGTGAAACTGCTTATTGAATGGAAACTGAATAATTCAACCCATGTTTAGTTCTTGAAGTTTGTGTAGTTACACCTATTAATAAATGGAATGTTATTTAGAATTTCATGTAATTTTCATTTACATGGTAAACTGAGTTAAGTACAAGTACCGTAAGGCTTTGAGAATTGATTCTGGTTGCATAAATTGCATACAAGTTGAGAAAGTACACCTAATACCGCTTGTATAAGGTACACTTAAGCGAATTTTTTTTGGGCTTCTCTTTTTTCCCCGTGTGGGTCGATGTATTAGTATATATATTTGTTATTTTTGCAATATTGCAGAAGTCCCTCTATACAAAGGAGACTCTACTATTTTTTCCGAAATTTAAAGTGTTAGAATATTTTGGGAATTTTCTGTTAACTAAAATGAATTGGTTTTTCATTTAAACTATTGGCTTGTTATAAAATGAAAGATTTTAACCAAATAGATTTTGAAAGTTTATGGGTTTGAAACATTTTTCCTACCTTAGTAAATTTGGGGGCGAAATTCTTTTAAGGGGAAAGGAATGTAATGACCCAGATTTTTAACCGTTAAGTTTTAACATTCAAATTGGTTTTAAAATTTGATTTGGAAATATAAATGGATTTATATTTAAATGAAATTTGAACGTATAATTTATATATTTAATTAATATGACCTCCTAAAGTCATGGTAGTTTGTAATATTTTATTACGAACTTGCACTGAGTATAAAAAATCCAACTTAATTTAGAATTCTTTTAAATAAGATTCGTCCGAATCTATTTGATTATAATTTTCTAATGAAAGAGAAAAATTGAGTTTTCATCTTTTTGATTTGAGTTATGTCCAAATCAAATTTCCAAATAGTCGCAATGAAATCATTAATAAATTATAACGTTTTATTTAATAAAATAAAGGGGTTTTAAGAAATTTAATATTGTTTTAACCTAGAATTTGATAGGAATGGTCTTTGAATAATTATATATAATGTTGGATGTAATTAAAGTTAATAGAATTTTGAAAATAATTAGTTTAATATTGATTAAATTTCATGATGATATCGTATGTGACTTCGATAGTCGCAAACACACAGCTAGTTTGCGTAGTGATTAACTTAATTAAAAGGAATTTTTCTATAACTTGAGATAATAATCGAATTAAGACGTAAGACCTATTCCCTTAAATTCGTGTTAACGTTCAGAGTCAGAATATGTATGGTTCATTATTTTTTGAGGCTAGGTAATTTTGGTATCCAAAAATAGCGTTGTTTTACGTATAAAATATCATTTCGGAAGAAAGTTTCTGAATGCAACGAAACTTATGTCGTTGGGTCCGTATTAGTAAGTTATTATAGGATTTCGATTTTCGTATCGATCGGACTTACATTTTGATCGTGGGAGTGGCAAATGCCTAGATTTTTATTTAATTGTTTATTCGATTTATTTTGAAACTTAAGAATAACTAATGTTCAAACGACCTTAGAATTCAACGAAACTAATTTTATTGAATCCATAATTAATTATTGTAAGATTTCAAGTTTCAAGATTTTTAAAGTTAATACATGAGCATGCACAATTTAAACGCGCATCGATTCACATTGTGACACTATAAAGGAATTTTTACAAATGACTCATAATTCGACGAAACCTGGTCCATCGTGTCTGGAATATTCAAATATGCTAAGATTTCAATTTTCATCTAAATCGAATGTCGTATTAAGTGGTTTATATGTAAAACTTGCATCATAAGTTTCGTTAATATTAAATACTAATATTTATACCTCATATATATATATATATACACACACCATTTGGAAACACTAAATTATGTCAAACTAAGGTTGTGTGGTCAACACGTGTTTGTATTGCCTAAATGAATAAATGGCCAAAAAAATTCAATCATTCTCCCTCGATATTCATACAATCCACGCATCAATCCATGAAATCTTCAACTAGTAAACTGCTAAACTCATCAAGAGCTCCAAGATGACGGATGGCGATCAATTTTCAGGCGATGGGGTTGTAACGACCCGAAATCTCCGGTAAGGAAAGCACGGATAGAATTGAGGACAAGACACAAAGGAACCAGACAGAAGAACAGTTCGTTGTATATGACAACAATTCCATCAGAATCAAGAATATACAGAGTATAAACAAATAATATACATCAGAAAATATCAGAGAATACAATAAATCACATAGCAGCGGAAAATAGTACAATACCCAACTAGAAGTAATACACAGATACAGAGCTTTCCGAGTATCGTTCCAGCTGTAAATCAGGACCCTGTGGATATAAATCTGCAAAACCAAAACTACAGCTGCCCATGTCAAAATAAGGGCACCCAGAGTTTAGGTTAAAACAATAAACTCCAGGTCAGTCATGGGATTGGTGTGAGAACTAAAACAGTTATTTAAAACTTTACTTTAAATCAGATATATTAAGGGACCACACCGTATAACACGGAACGGGTTTCCTCCCAAGAATACCAGTGCATATAATAAAACAGTGCAATGCTTTTTGAAAAAAATGAAGCTATTATAAGACCCAGGTCCCATCACATAATGCAATGCAAGCCGAAGGATAGGGTTTTTACCTTATAATAGCCAAGAATGCTTGATACGTTTAAAACAAATCTTTTATTACTATAAGTGTATAGTGTCAAAACAATTTCAATCACAAGTATCAATCATAGGCGGCATGGGTACCATATATCATGTCGCCATACTAGGATCTACAATCAAAACCGCAAAGTCACGTATTTGGAAATTGGATTTCCATCTATGAGCCGAGGCCAGGGATCATCCTCTACCGATTCGAGACGCTCTAGCCCGTGTCTCAGGCAAGCGCGCAGGCAAGCCTTGGATCGTCAGGGCCGGTCCACCGATGTGGATTATTATGCCTGAACACTACGTTTCCCTACCCTATGGGGTGTCACCGAGTCCAATGACTCCATCGGTCCCGGATCGACCGATATATCCGAGGCGCCTCGCAACAGCAACAACCACATAAGTCAAACTCGTCAGGGCGTGAAAAACCAATAACGCCACTTCTAACTAGAAAGAAACACATGTCCTCCCTGAGGTCCTTCTCCCGTTTCTAGTTCACAACCGGGGTGTGAGGCTCGCGAATCAACATTACACAAAGCTATGCCACACAGGCGGTGCTTTGATCGTTAACCACAAGACTTTGCTTTTCAACAGAAGCCTTGATCAATTGCCACTTAGGCATGCCACACAGGCAATTCACTTCATGCGATGGATATCCATCAATATATAACCCCTCAGCTCGTACGTCTCAGAGAAGGGCGTTAAACAAGATAATAAATTCTCCGCCGCCAAACAGATATATATTTAATAGAAATCAATCACACAGACTGAAATCCAATGTCAGACACACAGTCCATCTACAAGTCTGTTCTGGGTCTGAACGAAACCGGAGGCACCTTGTACCTCGCATATCCATCGATCTCCAAGCACGTCTGGACGATCACCAACTGATTCCCTCCTCCTGGGTGTACGACCCAATCAAGATCATCAGTAATTATCCAGACGACGTGAAGACCTCCGGTCTTCGACCACCGTCTTTATCTTCGACACCACATCGAATTGGTTATTCAGAATGGGATAAACCCGGTATTTCTGAATAACTCGCGTATATAATAAACAAGTGTTACACAAACACAGCATACGCCTCATTCCAATTCAGAATATTCTTTTATTCAAATATTCTTATACTTTGGGAAAGGTTCCCATTAATTTTATCAAAGATAAATTCTTTAAATTTATTCTTTAATCTTCTTTGAATATCAATTCAAACTAGACGGGATTAGCGAACTACACCAAAGTAATCATTTATTTCCCAATCACAACCTATTCATCCCATGAAGTAAAACTGGTAATACTTCATATCTAACACCACAGTGTTATCGGTAAATTCAATTACCATTTCACGTTCAAATCTTATTAAAGATTCAACTATCGCCTGGAGTAAAACTGGTGGTACTCCATTCTCGATCTTTCCAATCTAATTAAAGATTCATTAAAACTCCACATAGTTTTAATCTTTAACTGGGCTAAAGAATCGGTGTCATTTAAAACACGATTCACGATAAACCCAAAATCACATTCCATTAATTATCGGGTTAAAGAACAAGTGTTATTTAAAAACACTGTTCACGATAAACCCAAAAATCAATACCAATTCAATTCCAATTAAATATTATTCAATTGGTACACTTCATTAAATCTAAATAAAAGATTTAATCTTTTTCTCAACAGGGCTTAAGAACAGAGTTAATGAAGATACCATTCACGACAAACCCAAATCACATTTGATATTAAATACAAGGCTCTGAATAGAAAATATATCGGCTTATATTCAATATCAAATTCAACGACCAATAAATATCGTATTGGAAATAACGATATAAATATATCTTTCAAATTTCCATAACAATATCTGCATAATCACGAAATCCAACATCGAAATATTCCACAGACAATTTCGATTCAAATCGATTCCAATTCAATTATTGGAAATTCTGGTTATTTACAAAAACATTTCAAATCCAATTTATTTATTTTAAAAGTAAATAAATTATTATTCTGGTTCAAAACTAGTTCATTTCGATAAAAATCTATTTTTATCTTTTCAAATATGGAGTTTTTCATCCCAATCCTTCCTAAATCATTTCTTATGATTTTACCCAAATTATTACTATTTTTAATAATTTTATCAAGGCCCGTACAATCGATTTCCATCAACGGCCATCGAACTGCACTTACAGCGACTTTTTCTAAATTTGATTTGGGCACAATTCCAAATCCAACTGTTAGATTTCTAATTTCTAATATCCGTTAGAAAGCTCTTTCCGATACGAAAAGCTCTTTCCGATACAAACCCAACGGTTCCGGTTTCAGGAGAATCCGACGGTCGGATCTCCCGCAATATCCATTCAAAGTCAATGGTCGAAATTCACGAACTACAGCAGCGCGACGCGTTCTATTCAGGCCATTATATTATGTATATATATATATATAATATATATAATATATACTTCGTCGATTTCCTTTTAAAACGTATTTTATAAATCGTTTTAAATTCGTTTTCGAAACAATTTCAACTTCATTTTCAAATTCAAATCAAGATTGAATTTTTCAATATAAATTCGTTTTAAATTCATTTCAAATTGATTTCAATTTAAATCGATTTTTAATTCAATTTCAGTTCGTTTTCAATTCAATTCAATTTCAATTCGAATTCATTTCTATTCAATTTCAATTCGAATTCATTTCAAATTGATTTCCATTCAATTTCAATTCGATTCAAATTCATTTTCAAAATATTCGATTTTGAAATCACTTTTCAATATTCATTATAACAACGAATATAATCGATATAAATATCGTTTGCGTCAAAATGGTGTCAATCTAATCAACACGGCTTCATATATTTCTATTTTCAAATATTCTATTTCAAATATTTCCTTTTCAAATATTTCTATTTTCAAATATTCTATTTCAAATATTTATTTTTCTAATATTTCTATTTTCAAATATTCTATTTCAAATATTTCTTTTTCAAATATTTCTATTCAAAACTGGAATGAGGCCCAATCAATTACCATAGATTTTATTTCTATGGATTTCCATACAACGCATGTATATATCAACAACGACAAATAATCAACCATCATCCAAAGTGCATTCTACACTGTATAAGCATCAAATATAAATATTCAACGCTTATAACAGTTTGTCAATCAATCGATCGACAAACAACTAATCATTGGGATTAGTGCATGTCATATATCATCCCAATACCCGTGTGGGGTTTCAAACAATCAAACACAGATTTTATTTGTGCAGTTGGGCGATGTGTAAAATTTATCGCCCTAGTCAATATCAGTCAAATGTGTGTATATAAACAAATCGTTCGATTTGCTTATATTTATTTCATTTTAAATACACGTTAAAAATACTATTTTTAACTATAAAATATTTTCCATTATAAAATATTTTATTTCATTTCACATCACATAATCAACTACACATCAAAATCAAACAAACAAGCATACAAGCCGTTCATGGTCTGTGGACGACGGGTGTCGGGTGCTACTAAACACCGTCTGCATCCTAGTATATATTTCAAACCAGAAATAAAAGTGAGGAGTTCTCACCGACTAGCGAATCCAAACGCCACGACTCTTCTTTCTTCACTTTCGTCATCCGTATTCACTACATATATAAAAATCGAATTTTTATAATCACTCTATATGGATAAAATTCTATTTTTATATCGCTGCTTTATAGATAAAAATTCTATTTTTATATCGCTACTTTATAGATAAAAATTCTATTTTTATACCGCTGGTAATATAATAAAATTGTATTTTTATTACTCTGCATGAATAAAAATCATATTTTTATTCTTCCTGCGATATAAAACCCTTATCTTTATACTTTCTATAAATTAAAAATCGGACTTTTATTCTCTCTAAAATATAAAAATCATATTTTTATATATAAAAATATAATCCTTTCACTTTTAAATCAAAACTTTTCTATGATAAAAATCGTAGCTTTACGTTATAAAAATCAAAGATTTATACCCTAATAATCTGATCTTTATATTTCAAAAATCTGGTCTTTTGCATTTCAAAAATCCGGTCTTTCACATTTCAAAACATATATATTAAAAATAACTTTTTTTTTCAATGTGCTTATTTCAGTTTTAAAAACACTTCGATTTAAATTAATTTCAGATTTAATAAATTAGATAAAGAACAGTGAAGGGGAAACTTACAGCGTCCGACTGAAGGGGGGAATGGTGCCAACGTCGGAGGGGGTGGGGTTGATCATCAACCACAAAGGCCGTGCTTTGATCATCAACCACAAAGGCCGTGCTTTGATCATCCAGGGTGTGAGGCTCGCGAATCAACGCTACACAAAGCTACGCCACAAAGGCCTTGCTTTGATCATCAACCATAAGACTCTGCTTTTCAATAGAAGCCTTGATCACATTGCCACTTAGGCATGCCACACAGGCAATTCACTCCATGCGTTTGATATCCACCAATATTTAACCCTTGAGCTCGTACGTCTTAGAGAAGGGCGTTAAGCAAGAGAATAAATTCTCCGCCGTCAAACAGATATAAATTTAATAGAAATCAATCACACAGACTAAAATCCAATGTCAGACACACAGTCAATTTACAAGTTCGTTCTGGGTCTGAACGAAACCGGAGGCACCTAGTACCCCGCATATCCATCGATCTCCAAGTACGTCTGGACGATCACCAACTGTTTCCATCTTCTTGGGTGTACAGCCCAATCAAGATCATCAGTAATTATCCAAACGACATGAAGATCTACGGTCTTCAACCATCGTCTTCATCTTCGACTTATCGTCGAATCAGTTATTCAGAATGGGATAAACCCAGTCTTTCTGAATAACTCGCGTATATAATAAACAAGTGTTACATAAACACTATGTACGCCTCATTCCAATTCATCAGTCACTAACCGTAAATGAACAAGAGAATAATTCCCCAAATATTAACCCCGAAGGCTGAAACCAACATCAGATCAATACCCAGGAAAACCGTTCTGCTTAGCTAACCTACAGTTAGTTTCTAAATTTCACATTTTTAGAGAAAGGTTCCCATTAATTTTATCAAAGATAAATTATTTTAAATTTATTCTTTAATCTTCCTTTGAATATCACTTCAAACTAGTCGGGATTAACGAACCTTACCGAAGTAATCATTTGTTTTAATTTCCCAACCCCAATCTATTCATCCCATGAAGTAAAAATGGTCATACTTCATATCTAACACCACGGTGTTATCGGTAAATTCAATTACCATTTCACGTTCAAATCTAATTAAAGATTTAACTATCGCTTGGAGCAAAACTGGTGATACTCCATTCTCGATCTTTTCAATCTAATTAAAGATTCATTAAAACTCCACTTAGTTTTAATCTGTGTCTGGGTTAAAGAATCAGTGTCATTTAAAACACGGTTCACGATAAACCTCAAAATCACATCACATTTCAATCAGTCCCTAACCGTAAATTAGCACGTGAGCAGTTTCCTTAGTATTAACCCCGAAGGCCGAAACCAACATCAGATCAATACCCCGGAAACCATTCAACTTAACTAATCTCCAGTTAGTTTCTGATTTTCTTAACTCCTTTGGGTCTAAGAACAGTATTATTGAAGATACCGTTCACGACAACCCAAAATCAGATTCTATTCATGTTTTATGTTTTTTTTTTCAAATCAAAAATCAGAGTTTTATTTGATTACAAAATTAATTAAACAAAACCTTAGAAAACTTACTATTTTTCAGTAGGCGGAGCTCGTGGGGACAAGGGGGGAGGCTCGATGTCAGTGGGGGTCAGAGCGGGAAGCTCAGGCGCGGCGGAGCCAGCTGTTGCGGCGGAGGTGGTTTTAGGGGGCAAGGGGGTGCAGCGAGGGAACACAGAGGGAGGAAGGCGAAGCGGGAGAAGAGAATCGAGGGGAGGGGGAACTGATCAGAGAGGGCGGCGAGGGAGGAGGAGGGCGAAGCGGGAGAAGAAGAGAAGGGATCAGGGGGTGCGGCTATCGCCTGAACGGCGGTAGCGGTACATCGCTGGTAGAGGAGCGACGACTCCTCCACCTTCTTCTTTTTTTTCTTTTTTTTTCTTTTTTTCTTTTCTGTAATGATTTTGAAAGGGGGGCCTGAGGATATAAGGGGAGAGAGGGTAAGGTAATAATTATATATATATTTAATTTAATTTAATTTTTATCTCCAAAAAGCAACTTAAAATTTCAAACTCGAAACGGGACCCACCGCATGCCGTTCCTAGCTAATTACCCCCATTCCGAACACAATGGGATATGTATCGTAAGCTTATTCGATCGTTTCGATCAGTTTTCATCAAAATCAACATATAACTCTATATATTGAATTTGAACACGCATTTCAATTTACCGGGGTCACATACTAACTCGAAAAATTCCCAAAAAATATTTTCTAGCTTCATATTGACAATACGGTCCTAACAAAACTAGTTTCGTCGAATTCTGAGATCGTTTGAAAAATGGCCATTTTCCAGTCGATTAAAATCAACTAAAACTGGTCAAACGCGTTTTCCTTTGCCACACTCACATATTGATTCGAAAAATTATGAAAATTGGAATCTAGCAATAACTTGACACCATGGATCCAACAAAAGTGGTTTCGTCGAAATCCGAGGTCGTTTGCAAAATTTCCATTTTTAAGGGCTAGAATTCCATAGCGACTATTCTGAATTTTTATCTGGACATATCTTTAGATTCCCGCATTGAAATTTCGATTTTTCGGATTCGTTGAAAGATATTCTCAATTAGATTCTATTATTTTTGGTTTCACTAAAATCCGGTTTATTTTGCACCCGGTACATTCATTCGAATTTTGAAATCGAATTATCGAACTACCACGCCATTTTCAATTCCTTTTATATATAAATAATTATTTATATTCTAACGACGATCTATATAATATATACGTTCGAATTCTATTCAAAATAAATTTCTCGTCATTATTATTTAAAATAATTCATTTTAAATAATCAAAATTCGCTAAAATTGCCAAAATAAAAATTTTAAATTGGCTCGGATTTCCGGTTTATTACAATCTCCCCCACTTAAAACTTTTCGTCCCCGAAAAGGAACGAAGCCGAAAGTTGTTGTAATGACCCGCAAATCCGAGCTATCCGAGTTGACTAAAAACACCACACGTCCAACGCAAATTGCACAGAAATACGAATCATTTTTAGAAAGAAGTTAGAGGATGAGAAATAGAAAGAAAGAAATATTAGAATAGAAGAAAAACGAAGATCACAAACTCACAGCGGAACGAATAAAATATATTATATCATATACTTTTGTAATACAAAATTTCTGTATACATGTACATTCAGAATCAGAGTTCAACACTTACAATACAGCGGAAAATAACACTAGGTAACTAACGCTGAAGCCTCCTGCTCCAAGCTCCTCCAATGGTATCTGTAAACACCTGAACTACTTGACTGCCCGTACAAATTTGGGCACCCAAGAGTTTAGGAAAAACAAAACAAATAAACTCTGGGTCAGTCATGGGACTGGTGTGAGTAAACTCCAACCACTTGTTTAACTTTCAAAACCTTTTTCGAAAGAAAAGATAATAGTAAGACCAGCCCACACATAAACATGGACGGCTTTTACCTTACTATAACCCAAAACATTTTGATACGAAAATCTAGTGATATTATAATAATGTCTACATCAAGTAAATAACCAAATAGCAGAACGCTTGCATCTCACGCTCCACATATATAGTATAAAAATCTAAAACCGCATGGCGCTTATTGGAGATTGGATTTCCAACATGACAAGGTATGGAACCACCTTCCGCTAGTGTATCTCTAGAGAGGAATACACTGGGTTCAACAAGAACATCTTGTAACCCGGCCCACACATGACCGACCACTCATTTCGCTTGAGTGTATCGAATGTATATCACCAACGGTTGGGATCAGCAACCGTTTCCCGGCTGGGACAGCATCGAATAGAATAAGAAATTAAATGAACCTCTAGATAGGTGATTATACATCCTAATGGGTGCGACCCACATAGCCATGCTGCCTGCCCGATTTTTGTCCTTTCCCGGTTGTTGAGGCCTGAGGCTACGAATGCTTACCAATCATTGATAGACCAATCACTTTGAAAGCCACATTGTCAGATCCGTTAATCACTAGTTGAGTTTGCACAAATATTCTGGGTGTTATGCTAAGGGAATAAATCCGTTGCAACCATATATACTTATACAGACCAACCCTTTTGATCATTGGAAATACTCTGTCAGACATTCGTCCATTTACGTTCGTTCTGGGATTGAACGAAACCGAAGGCACAATTTCTATTAATAGAAAAAGCCCTTGCACTTCACTCCGTCTTCAATATATTCAGCATACTTGGTTCGCAACGCTTATGCCGATACGGAGTGGTTCTTCGGATAATAATCCAACCGGTCTCTCCATATTGACAACGATGGTCAAAACTTCGATAGTCTGTGATTTAACTATCGAATAAAAACAAGTGTTCATCCAAACATATCAAACAAATCACTGGGCTCTTTAATTAATATTTCATTAATTAAATCTCTTCTCCATTTCCTTATCAATATTTGTTAACCAAATATTTTCAATAATCATCTTGGCATCTTATGCCATTTGGAAAACGTATCCCAATATCAACTCCTTTTATTTTCTATATATTAGAAAATATCTCTATTTGCAATTGGAAACAATTCCAATCACATATCTCTATCTCGACTATTTTAATTATACTTAGGAAATATTTACTGTTATATTTCCAAGATTCCATCACTTGGGTTTAAAACGAATGTTGTGTAAAACATTGTTACAACAACCCAAAATATTTTATTCAACTAACTCTTTTTCAAACACTTCTCTTCGAGACTGGATCTTGCTATTTATCCATTAAAAATGAAATCAATCAAGTTGGGGTAAAATTACCTCTCAGACCTTAACTGAAAACATCCTTAACTTCAAAACGGCAAAACCACTTACCTCGAATAAACACACTATACAATCCAATTGTTCATTTTTAAAACATGTATAAAGTTCGCTTTCTATTTCTAATTTATAGATTTCCCTTTTTGTTTACAATATTCGATTTTTATATTCACTTACCTATCGAATTCTATACGTCAATACAATGATTTCTAACTATCAAAATATCTTAAAAATATTCTAACTCCTTAAATTTTCGGAAAATTTCGCCATAACCTCCCCTGTATCGGGAGCATCGGGAAATTTCAAATAGCTTCCCCGGTCCTTCTAATCTCAAAAAGAAAAAGAAAAAGCCAAGCGGCTTGCCGATACGGCGCATAAAATCTCATATATGAATTAAACATGTACCTTTTTGTCGGGCATATAAATTTAAATCTTCATATACTTCATATCAAACCTGCTTACACATGTTCACCTGTTTTCAATTCAATTCAATACCGTCTAATCGTTTGAATTTAGTTTCGCCCATTTATTCTTTAATTAGTCATTTTGCCTATTTCACTTCTTTGTTGAACATAACATGTTCAAACAAAATATTTAACTCGTTCATAACCAAATTGAATTTCAATTTCAATTCTAGTTCTCTTTTCTATTTCGAATATAAATTTTCAAATCGAATTCACTTATTTAAGGCCCAATATCAATTCAACATCTCATTTACGAATTACTATTCGAATTAGTTAATTCTATTCAATAATCAAAAATCTGATTTCTGTTTCAAAAATCAATTCATTACTTCACCTGAGTTCACATATATTTTATAACTCAAATCTGAAATTTTCTAAATAGAAATTCGGATTTTTATTTGCTTAAAATCCTTTTATAAAATGAAATAAACCGTTATGGTTTTTAAATAGTTCTGGCGCTGTTTTTATGAAAATTTGATTTTGACATAACTCAAAATCTATACGACGAAATTCATATTTTTCTCTTTCATTAGAAAACTATTATCAAACCGGTCATGACGTTTCTTGTTTCAAAGAGATCCGACTCCAATTGAGTCATGTATACACGATTGAAGTTCGAATCGCTATTTTACGAACTGCAGCGCTGCGGCGAGTTCGTTTTAATTATATTTATATATATAAACCTTTAAACTTCTTTAAAATGAATTCAACTCCATTTTAACTCTATTTGAATTTCTTGATTCAAATTCCAATCTCACTTTTATTTGAATTCTATATTCAAATTCCAATTCCTTTTCTATTTGATATTCAAATTCAATACTTGAATTTCTATTTGAATTCCCTATATTCAAATTCTATGTTTGAATTCATTTGAATTCTCTTATTCAAACTCTATATTTAAATTCCATTTGAACTTCTATATTCCAATTTCTATATTTGAATTCTATTGAAATTCAAATATTCAAACTCCTTTTTAAATCCTATATTCAAAATTCCATAGTTTAAAACCCATTTGAATTTCATATTCAAATCCCATAGATTAAATCCTATTTGAATTCAATTTGAATCTCTTATATTCAAATTTCATTTTCCATTTCCATTTGAATTCTAATATTCAAATTCATTTCCAACACCATTTGAATTCTAATATTCAAATTTAATTCTCTTGAATTCACATACCATATTTTATTTCCTTGATTTCAAATACCACATTTTAATCTCCTTGAATTCAAATACCAGATTAATTTTCTATAATCAACTCCCTTTTGAATTGTTATATTTGAAATTCACACTTGAATTTAAATAATCAAACTCCATTTTGAATTTCTATTTTAAATTCAAATATCCAAAACTCCATTCTAATACTATTTGAATTTCAAATACCACCTTTTAATTCTCTTTGAATTCCTCTTATTCAAATCCCTTTTTAGATTCTATTTGAATCCTATATTTAAACTCCATTTGAGTTTTATTTAAATTCTTATATTTGAATCCTCTTTATTTAAAACCCATTATTTAAATCCCATTTGAATTTCTTTACTCAAATACATTTGAATTCCCTTGAATTCAAATTCCATTCCAAAACCATTTGGATTTCCTATTTTGAAATCCTATTTTGAAATTCTATTTCCAATTCTACTTCGAAAATCCTATTTTCAAAGTTTATTTCAAATTCTATTTTGAAATTCTACATTCAAATCTCTATTTGAATTTCTTTATTCAAATTTTATATCAAAACCTCTATTTGAATTTTCTTTATTTGAATTCCTTTGAATTCAAATATTCAAATTTCATTCTAATTTCTCATATTCAAATTCTATTCGTATTATTTAATTTATAAACAACGTTTATAACTTCCCTTAAATTTTCACATTATAAACTTATAAATAAAGTTTATAAATCCAATTCAAATCCCGTATTTTAATTTATAAACCAAGTTTATAAATTCATTGGTTTTATATATTTGAAACAGTTAATATTTTCTATACTTCATTAAAAATTCAAATTCTATTTATAAAAATAGAATTCCATTTTCAAATCTCTATTATCCTTTTCCGATATTTTTATAAATCAATATTCGAGCCCCAGTGATATTTAAACACCCCAAAACAGTCAGTTATCAAATCACGGGATTCTAACACATCATATATGATAATATATATGCAAACAAATAAACAAACAGATAATATATTTTTGAGGAATCCAGTTGGATTCCTCCAACCTGTTTTCCTGCATCCATAGATGTTAGCACATAAATAATACCCATTCTGCTTCGTGGCAGAATATCGTGGTATAGAAGGTCATCCATTATCATAGCGTGGGGGCGTATAGGGTAATCATCCGCTATGAACTGCGGGCATCCGCTAATGAGACTGCGGGAATCCAACCAATCAATCAACCCAATATATATATATATATAGCCTAAATAACTAATATATATAACAACCAAAAAACATTCACACAAGCAACAAACAATTATTTTAATGAAATAAAAATAATTCTAAAGGTGAGTGAGATTTACTCACCTGATTTTATTTGCATTCCGAGTAAATCAAACCACGTTCGATTAAATTTAAACTCTCGCTAGCTCGAACAAATTTCAAACCACTTCTAACTCGAATAGCTCTCCACCATGGACTGATCCGTCTTGATTCCAATATTTTTGAACCTTGTATAAATAAATTACACATTGTCCTTAAATCAACAATTTCAAATGACAAAATTTAAAAATCTAACATTTTCTAATTTAAATTCTAACCATTTTCTAAATTAATTTCTAACCATTTAATTAATAAAATTCTAACTATTTACTTATTTTTAATTAAAATTCTAACCTGCTGCCTCCAAAATAAGTTATACTGCCTCCCTCCTTACTGATCGCACCCTCCATAACTGCTTCAACTGGCACAACCATCCCCTTAAATCACCAGAGTTCAGTAAAATTCCATCGTTAAAGTATCGAACTCCAGTGTCCTGCATCGCTCCTTCACTGTGTCGATCTCCTGAAACCGCCACGCTCTCTCATCCCATCGCCCAATTCCAGGTCAAAACCCCCTTCAGATTTCATCACGAGCTCCAGAAGGCAACGCGAGCTTCACGGGTTCTAATTCGAACCCCATATCGCAAATCACACTCCTCTGCTATCGATAGTCCCTACAGTAGTCGTCGCGAATCCCTTCATGGCTTTGCCCTGAATCGCGGATCCAAATTTAGGTTGTCGCGCCTTCGAATCACTCGCGCTCTGTTGGTTTTGACGAGGAGCAAGACTTTGATTTGGAAACGAGTTCGGCCACCTTAAATTAAATGCTGAAGCTTTTATTTTTGAGAATTTGGGATCGGCTTTGATTTCATTTTTATAGAGAATAGATTTTGCCAGAAATTAAATAAGAGAAGGAGGAATTAGTCACGATTTTATAAAGGGAGGAGAAAGGGACAGTGGTACTGATGATTATAAATGGTTGTCTACCAACGTACAAACAACTTTAATTTGATTTGATTTTTATTTAATGCGATTCGATTTAAAGAGATTTTTAATCTTTTTAAACAGATATCGATTTGATTTCAAACCTATCCATAATTAAATATCTCGGGTCCATTAATTTAAACCACGAACCGCTGTTTTAACTAACCGACTGACGTTATAATGTTATAACGCTATTTTGAATTTAACGAAATAGATTATACAATTTAATTTGAACGTATATTTAAAATAGCCATGTTAAATCAATATAATATAATTTAAATTCAAAAACAAATAAATTCTTCAACAATAAATTTCTATTATCATTGTTCATATTTAAATCGTATATATATTGATCATCTGAACCGTTTCGATTTAATTTTACCTTTGAATTAAATTATGTCAGTTCTCGTATTTCGATGATTATCAAAATAAAATCGCATTTCGATTATTTAATCGATAACTGAATAAAATACCATTTATATTATAAATTCAATATTTAAAACTATATTAAATATTTAAAATAAACTGTTCAAAAATCTGGGTCGTTACAGTTGTTTAACAATTCAACTCAACTTCCAGTATTTTCGTTACGGCTTAAGTTCTTCAACTTTTCAGTTTCTAAGAACTTTCAAAATTTTCAAAAATTTGGCTAACACCCTAAATTTTCGAAAAATTTCGCCATAACCTCCCCTGCACCGGGAGCACCGGGGAAAACCCAAAATTGCTATACAGACCCTCTGATCTCAAAAAGAAAAAGAAAAGGCCAATCGGCTCATAAAATCATCATCACCCAAACAAAACAGTAAATTATGGTAAACACGTACCTATTTGTCTGGCAAACAATTTTATTCTTCTGCTCTAGCTTCTTTGCTATGATCTGTTCAATGTAAGTACATGTATATGCAAGCAAATGCGACTGATTTTCAATATAACTCACAATTTGATTCATTTGGGCTATATGGTTCAAATTTTAATTAATCAAACGATAATCAAACAATCCAACCATCAATCTATTAGTTGATTATCGTTTCAAATTCATAACTTTGATATATAGTCAAAAATCACATTTTTAGTGCCAAATCACAACAATAGGCCCTATCTAATTTTGGTTCTCACACCAATCTAATGGAAATATATAGATATCACGCTTTCGGCACTCGGACATAAATACTGATGATGGGCCGCATCATCAGAATTATCGCCGGGCGACTAGGGTGTGACTCTGTATCCATCCAGTATATTGGAGGCTTCCAATACACGTGGATCAGACGTATATTAAAATCTCTATATACCTGATAGTCCAAATCAATATAAATAAACAATCAAATACGAATAATTGATTTAAATTTTCAAAACAAAAATTGTTTTCATTTTTTTAAAATATACTCTTCACACTCGTTCTAGGATACTACTGATCCTATCTCTAACGAGTCATTCCTATTGGATATTACTAATCCAATTTCTGATGAATTCTTTCGTATGGTTCTAATGTGTCTTGTTCTCAGAGCTTTGTACACCAAAGCTCTGATACCAAATGTAAAGACCTGTAAATTCCCCAGTGAGGAAAGCGCGGATAGCTCGAGGACAAGCCACAAATGGACGCAGACAGAAGAACATTTCATTCTATATTACAACAACTCCATCAGAATACAAGAATATACAGAGTATGAATAAATATTACATAGAAATATCAGAGATTTAAATTACATTTAAATACATAGCAGCGGAAAATAATACAATACACAACTGAAGGAGATATACGGATACAAAGCTTTCCGGATATCATTCCAGCTGTAAACCAGGATCCTGTGAAAATAAATCTGCAAAAACAAAATTACTAGCTGCCCGTGTCAAAATAAGGGCACCCAGAGTTTAGGTTAAAACAATAAACTCCAGGTCAGTCGTGACTGGTGTGAGAACTAAAACAGTTATTAATCTTTATTTTTAAAGTTGATTGAATCAAGGGACCACGCCGTAGAACACGGAACGGGTTTCCTCCTAAGAATACCTGTGCATAAAACAAACAGCGCAATGCTAAATAAAGAAAAATGAAGCTATTATAAGACCCAGGTCCCATCACACAATGCAACGCAAGCCGGAGGATAGGGTTTTTACCTTATAATAGCCAAGAATGCTTGACACGTTTAAAACAAATCATTTGATACTATTACAAGTGCATAGTGTATAAAACAACTTCAAATCATAAGTATCAATCATAGGTGACATGAGCGTCCCATGCCACTATGTCGCCATATATAGGTTTACAAATAAAACCGCAAAGTCACGTATTTGGAAATTGGATTTCCATCTATGAACCGAGGCAAAAGATAGTCCTCTACCGATTCGGGACGCTCTAGCCCATGTCTCAGGTCAGAGCTCGAGTGACCTTTGGAGCGACAGGGTCGGTCCACCGATGTGGATTAAAATTCATGAACACTGCGTTTCCCCACCCTTTGGGGTGTCAATGAGCCAACGAATGACTCCATCGGCTTCACAAAGTCACCGATATATCTGAGCCGCCTCGCTGTAGCAACAACCACATAAGTCAAACTCGTCAGGGCGTGTAAAACCACTGACGCCACTTCTAACTAGAAGGAAACGCATGCCCTCCCTGAGGTCCGTCTCCCGTTTTTGGTTCACACCGGGGTGTGAGGCTCGCGAATCAACGCTACACAAAGCTACGCCACAAAGGCCGTGCTTTGATCATCAACCAAAAGACTCTGCTTTTCAACAGAAGCCTTGATCACATTGCCACTTAGGCATGCCACACAGGCAATTCACTCCATGCGTTTGATATCCACCAATATATAACCCTTGAGCTCGTACGTCTCAGAGAACAGCGTTAAGCAAGAGAATAAATTCTCCGCTGCCAAACAGATATATATTTAATAGAAATCAATCACACAGACTAAAATCCAATGTCAGACACACAGTCCATTTACAAGTTCTTTCTGGGTCTGAACGAAACTGGAGGCACCTAGTACCCCGCATATCCATCGATCTCCAAGTACATCTGGACGATCACCAACTGTTTCCATCTTCTTGGGTGTACAGCCCAATCAAGATCATCAGCAATTATCCAAACGACCTGAAGACCTCCGGTCTTCAACCACCGTCTTCATCTTCGACTTATCGTCGAATCAGTTATTCAGAATGGGATAAACCCGGTCTTTCCGAATAACTCGCGTATATAATAAACAAGTGTTACATAAACACTATGTACGCCTCATTCCAATTCTTCAGTCACTAACCATAAATTAACAAGAGAATAATTCCCCAAATATTAACCCCGAAGGTCGAAACCAACATCAGATCAATACCCAGGAAAACCGTTCTGCTTAGCTAACCTACAGTTAGTTTCTAAATTTCACATTTTTAGGGAAAGGTTCCCGTTAATTTTATCAAAGATAAATTCTTTTAAATTTATTCTTTAATCTTCCTTTGAATATCACTTCAAACTAGTCGGGATTAACGAACCTTACCAAAGTAATCATTTGTTTTAATTTTCTAATCCCAACCTATCCATCCCATGAAGTAAAACTGGTCATACTTCATATCTAACACCACGGCGTTATCGGTAAATTCAATCACCATTTCACGTTCAAATCTAATTAAAGATTTAACTATCGCCTGGAGCAAAACTGGTGATACCCCATTCTCGATCTTTTCAATCTAATTAAAGATTCATTAAAACTCCACTTAGTTTTAATCTGTGCCTGGGTTAAAGAATCAGTGTCATTTAAAACACAGTTCACGATAAACCCCAAAATCACATTACATTTCAATCAGTCCCTAACCGTAAATTAGCACGTGAGCAGTTCCCTAATTATTAACCCCGAAGGCCGAAACCAACATCAGATCAATATCCCAGAAACCATTCAACTTAACTAATCTCCAGTTAGTTTCTGATTTTCTTAACTCCTTTAGGTCTAAGAATAGTATTATTGAAGATACCGTTCACGACAACCCAAAATCAGATTCCATTAATTATCGGGTTAAAGAACAAGTGTTATTTAAAACACTGTTCACGATAACCCAAAAATCAATGCCAATTCAATTCCAATTAAATATTATTTAATTGGTTCACTTCATTAAATCTAAATAAAAGATTTAATCTTTTTCTCAACTAGGCTTAAGAACAGTGTTAATGAAGAAACCATTCACGACAAACCCAAATCACATTTGATATTAAATACAAGGCTCTGAATAGAAAATATATCGGCTTATATTCAATATCAAATTCTACAACTAACAAATATCTTATTGGAAATAACGATATATATATATATCTTTCAAATTTCCATAACAACATCTGTATAATCACGAAATTCCACATTGAAATATTCCAAAGACAATTTCGATTCAAATCCATTCCAATTCCATTATTGGGGATTCTGGTTTCTTTTAAAACCCTTTTCAAATTCAATTTATTTATTTAAAAATAAATAGAATTATAATTCTAGTTCAAAACTAGTTCATTTCGATAAAAATCTATTTTTATCTTTTCAAATATGGAGTTTTTCATCCTAATTCTTCCCAAATCATTTCTTATGATTTTACACAAATTATAACTATTTTTAATAATTTTATCAAGGCTCGTATAGTCGATTTCCATCAACGGCCATCGAACTGCACTTACAACGACCTTTTCCAAACTTGATTTGGACATAATTCCAAATCCAACTGTTAGATTTCTAATTTCTAACATTTCTTAGAAAGCTCTTTCCGATATGAACCCAATAGTTCCATTTTTAGGAGAATCCGGTGGTCGGATCTCCCGCAATATCCATTTGAAGTCAATGGTTGAAATTCACGAACTACCGCAGCGCGGCGCGTTCTATTCAGGCCATTATATTATATATATAATATATACTTCGTCGATTTCCTTTTAAAACGTATTATATAAATCGTTTTTAAATTCGTTTTCAAAACGATTTCAACTTCTTTTCAAATTCAAATCAAAATTGAATTTTTCCTTATATATTCGATTTAAAATTCATTTCAAATTGATTTCAATTCAAATTTATTTCTAATTCAATTTCAGTTCGTTTTCAATTCAATTCAATTTCAATTCGAATTTATTTCTATTCAATTTCAATTCGAATTTATTTCTATTCAGTTTTAATTCGAATTCATTTCTATTCAGTTTCAGTTCGAATTTCAATTCATTTCGAAATATCAGATTTTGAAATCACTTTCAATATTCATTAAAATGAATAAAATCGATATAAATATCGTTCACGTCAAAATGGCGTCAATCTAATCAACACGGCTTCATATATTTCTATCTTCAAATAATCTATTTCAAATATTCCTTTTTCAAATATTTCTACTTTCAAATATTCTATTTCAAATATTCTATTTCAAATATTCTATTTCTAAATTGGAATGAGGCACAATCAATTACCATATAATGTTAATTATATGGATTTTCTACCACACGTTTATAAAATAACAACGATAAATAATCAACCATCATCCAGAGTGCATTCTACACTGTATAAGCATCAAATATAAATATTTAACGCTTATGACAGTCTGTCAATCAATCGATCGATGTACAACTAATCATTGGGATTACTGTTTGTCATATATCATCCCAATACCCGTGTGGGGTTTCAATCAATCAAACACAGATTTTATTTGTGCAGTTGGGCGATGTGTAAAATTTATCGTCCCAATCAATATCAGTCAAACGTGTGTATATAAACAAATCGTCTGATTTGTTTATATTTATTTCATTTTAAATACACGTTAAAAATGCTATTTGTTACTATAAAATATTTTCCATTATAAAATATTTTATTTCATTTCACATCACATCACACAATCAACTACACATCAAAATCAAACAAACAAGCATACAAGCCGTCCATGGTCTGTGGACGACGGGTGTCGGGTGCTACTAAACACCGTCTGCATCCTAGTATATATTTCAAACTAGAAATAAAAATAAAAGTGAGGAGTTCTCACCGACTAGCTAATCCAAATGCCATGACTCTTCTTTCTTCACTTTCGTCATCCGTATTCACTACATATATAAAAATCGAATTTTTATAATCACTTTATATGGATAAAAATTCTATTTTTATATCGTTACTTTATAGATAAAAATTCTATTTTTATATCGCTACTTTATAGATAAAAATTCTATTTTTATACTGCTAGTAATATAATAAAAATTGTATTTTTATTACGCTACATGACTAAAAATCATATTTTTATTTTTCTTACGATATAAAACCCTTATCTTTATACTTTCTATAAATTAAAAATCGGATTTTTATTCTCTCTAAAATATAAAAATCATATTTTTATATATAAAAATATAATCCTTTCACTTTTAAATCAAAACTATTCTATGATAAAAATCATAGCTTTACGTTATAAAAATCAAAGCTTTATACCCTAAAAATCTGATCTTTATATTTCAAAAATCGAGTCTTTTGCATTTCAAAAATCCAGTCTTTCACATTTCAAAACATATATATTAAAAATAACTTTTTTTTTTAATGTGCTAATTTCAGTTTTAAAAACACTTTGATTTAAATTAATTTCAGATTTAATAAATTAGATAAAGAAAAGTGAAGAGGAAACTTACAGCGTCTGATTGAAGGGGGGAATGGCGCCAACGTCGGAGGGGGTGGGGTAAGGCGCTGCAAGGCGGCGTCAGTTGGACTGTGGCTGGAGACGGCGGCTACAAGGGGGTTTGGAGCGGTTTGAAGAGGAGAGAGAGAAGATTGGAGGGAGGATCGAGGAAGGGAAGGGGGCGGAGGCTAGGCGCGGCGGACGAGGTCGGAGGGGGGCGTGACCGCTGGTGGCGCGGTGGCGACGCGCCCTTCTGAAGGCGATGCTCAATTTTTTTTTTTTTTGATTTCTGAACAAACGGGGGGGGGGGGGGGGGGGGAGAAAGAAGGATATAGGGGGGTTTTATAAAATTATATATATTTTTAATTTATTTTCTAAAAGGTTTGACTTTTTGTTTGGACTCCAATCGAGGCCCACCGATTGTCGTCCCTAGCTAATTACCCTCATTCCGAACACAATGGGATATGTCACGTAGGATGATTCGATCGTTACAATCAGTTTTCATCAAAATCAACATATAACTCTATATATTGAATTTGAACATGCATTTCAATTTACCGGGGCCACGTACTAACTAGAAAAATTCCCAAAAAATGGTTTCTAGCTTCGTATTGACGATACGGTCCTAACAAAACTAATTTCGTCAAATTCCGAGACCGTTTGAAAAATGGCCATTTTCCAGTCGATTAAAATCAACTGAAACTGGTCAAACGCGTTTTCCTTCGCCACACTCACATATTGATTCCAAAAATTATGAAATTTGAAACCTAGCAATAATTTGACATCGCGGATCCAACAAAAGTGGTTTCGTCGAAAACCGAGGTCGGTTGCAAAATTTCCATTTTTAAGGGCCGAAATTCCATAGCGACGATCCTGAATATTCAACTGGGCATAACTTTTGATTCCCGCTATGAAATTTCGATTTTTCGGATTCATTGGAAAGATATTCTCAATTAGATTCCAATGCTTTTGGTTTCACTAAAATCCAGTTTATTTTGAATCTTGTACATTCATTTGAACTTTGAAATCGAATTTTCGAACTACTGCGCATTTTCAATTCCTTTTATAATTATAATTAAATAATTATATTCTAACGACGATCTATTAAATATATACGTTCGAATTCTATTCAAAATAAATTTTTTGTCGTTATTATTTAAATAATTCATTTTAAATAATCAAAATTTGCTAAAATTGCCAAAATAAAAATTTTAAATTGGCTCAGATTTCCGGGTTATTACAGGGGTAGTCATAAATCATCTTGAAAGCATCAGCAGTTCATGGGGTTTTGGGGGTTCATTACAGCACCAGAGATGACGAGGCTGAGGAAGATGGGTGAGGACGGTGGCGTGGTCGTGCATATGACCTCCAATGGTGTTCCGACCATTTGAGATGGGTGCGCTTGTGATGCTTTGCCATCGTGCGTGGGTTTCAGCGAAGGAACAAAGAAAGAATTGGGTAGAACGCAATGATGCGAAGGGAAGTGGAGCGAGATAATCGGTCTATTAACCATAATTAAATGGTAATTAGTTTATATAATTAATTATTTAAGAAAAACTATTTCACTAAATCGTATATTTATATTATTCATAATTCGTGCATACGTGAATAGAATTGGACCGAATAAAAGGCATTGTGATCATGTTGCTGAGCACAACGTACTGAAACTATCTTGGACAAACTAGAGATAGTGCAGATTTATTGTTAAATTATACGCCATTTAATTTATTTAAAAGACTAGATGGCTTAAGCAACAGAAGGGAATCGAAGTGAGTATAACTCACTCAATTTGTCCCACTTATATTTTTTATAAGTTGGGTTTAATATTTGTTTGTTATGGATGCTTATTGTTTGATGATTACCGAATATATATATATATATATATATATATATATATATACACACACACATACACATAATGACTGAACTGATTAAATTAAACGTTCGTTTAATTTAAATTAAAACCCAGTGGTTATTTTATAGATTATTTCCAATTGAGGTAAATTACTTTGTTGGCCATGTTTATAATAATATAAACGTTTGAAAATTAAAGACGGATGCTTGGATTTTTTATATTGGTTGGCTTAAGCAACAAAAGGGAATCAGAGTGAGTATAACTCACTCAGTTTGTCTCACTTATATTTTTTATAAGTTGGGTTTAATATTTGTTTGTTATGGATGCTTATTGTTTGATGATTACCGAATATATATATATATACACACACACATACATACACATAATGACTGAACTGATTAGATTAAACATTCGTTTAATTTAAATTAAAACCCAGTGGTTATTTTATAGATTATTTCCAATTGAGGTAAATTACTTTGTTGGCCATGTTTATAGTAATATAAACGTATCAAAATTAAAGACGGATGCTTGGATTTTTGTTATTGGTTGGTTGATGAAAATTTATAGGTATAATGAATTGGAATGATTATTTTGAGGTAACGTATTTGGATGCATGGAATAATAGGTTGGACAGATCCAACTGGATTCCTCATAAAAATTGTATGTTAATTATTTTTCATCTTATTCATATACGTGAGTTGTTTACAAAAATATCATTATATCCTGATTGGATGTTGATTGTTGATTTGACGTTGATCATTGAATTGAAAATTCAACGATCGTTATGTTTTTAATCAATAAATAGTATTGATAAATTAGTTGGTAGTGAATAGCCTAAAGCCTGTCATTTCGATAATTGATTGCCATTAGGCGAATTAATGCAATTGAAGATATAAAATTTATGTTATACCTAAAACAAGATTTAAAATTTTATTTTGTATTTTAGTTTCATAGACGGGCCAATATTTATAACCGTATTTAATATAAGTAGTATAAAAGGGTTTTAGCAAATTCTTTTTGTTACTTTGAAGTAAGATCAGAAATTAACCTTATAGTTAATAATTTGGAATAATTTATTTTTTATAAAACAATTAAGTGATGCTATTAAATTAATTACATTTATTAATTAATTTAAGAGAGAAGGTTTGTTGATATTAGTTAATAACTCAACTGACTCATTTCAAGTTGACTAAATCATCTGTTTTTAATCGAAAGTGGTGATTAGGGTAACTGATTTTCAATTAATCATATGAAAGTAATTAATAGATAATTATTTTACTTTTATAATATTTCTAAAATATAATTAACTTTTAATCAACGATGTTAAATTTTTTTATCGAAATACAAAAGAAGTAGTTATTGTTTAATGATTTCAATAAGTGATTAACTAATATGATTAGTTAATATGAAATAAATTACTTCTACTTCAATAAATGATGAAGTTTAACTTTTATAATTAAAATAGTTATTTCTTAAATGTAGTTCATTTAAAAAATTTACCGACTTTGCAAAGGATTTAGTTGAATAGTCGAAAGAAGTTTAAAGCTAAAAATTTGTATTAAGTAAGAATTTTTTTTAATCGATGAATTAAGCGAAAATAGATATAATTGAAAATAAATTTATTTGTCTAAAGTAAGTATGGTTTATAAAACCATTTTTAAACAAAATAGAAGATGAGAGTTCAATAACATTGTTTTCTTTAGATAATTTTTTTATCTATCTTAAGATAGGAACTTTGTCGATCAAGGTCTAAAAGGTAAATAAAACACACTAACTTGAAAGAATTCGCTATTATTGAGAGACGATATCAATTTGTTATGGTATAAGTAGTAGAAAGGAGATTTTGTGAATATTTATAATAAGCTCCCAAAGTAAAGCAAATAAAAGGAAATTTTGAGAATATATATATATATATATATATATATATATACATATATATATTTTAATGTAAGGAAATAAAAAAGGTTTTGAGAAAATTGGGATTTGGGAAATTATAGCGAAAATTTCAAGATAAAAGGAAATTAGGAGACGAGTTTTTGAAGATGTTTGATTTAAAAGAAAAAGGTTGGTTATTGTTTTAAAATAATGAAAACGGAAGAGGGTTTGTTTGAGATAAGTTAACTAAATATATTTTAAATTGACAAAAGGATTCTTGAAGGAACGATTTTAATTAAAAGGGGCCTGAGCAGCCAAGTACTAATCTATACTGCTTGAATTGGTAGTTATAACCCCGACTATCAATGAATTCACTTGTTGACCTTTTGGAGGAGTTAGTTCGAAGAGTCCGAGATGGGAACTAGACCCAAGACCACTACGAACCAACTCTACATTTTGAAACTAATCTGCAGGAATGTTATAAAGATAGAGCAATGAAGACAGTGGATCTTCATGAGCGGAAGAATTAATCGTTGAATTTCTCTGGTTTGGCCATTAAAGTTATTATGAATTGTGATTTTGTCGTGATTGAAATCTTCGAATTGCAAAAAATTCCCACTACTGATTCTTAGGGTGATTCCTATATAGGATGCGATAGGAGGATGCCTTCGCTTCATCCCTTTGATTCGTCTAGTATCTAGATAAATTGTATGGACAAACATCTGACAGATTATTTCATAATGGTCACGTATGTTCATTTTTATAAATATACCAAGTTTGGAGGCAGAGAAGGAAACATCTCTTAGCTTAACACCTGAAGTGTATTTATGGATGTTAATTAGTGATTTGACGGAACTGATGATGTGGCATTCAAAGTTGATGTGCAGTTCTCTAAAAGGTATATCTTGACCACAAGCCTCGTTAAATGGGTAAATGACATAAATTGGGCAGGAAACATGTCTAAGTGCGTCATTTCCATTAGGGTGTTTTGTCCCCATCTAGAGAAAATTCTATTTGTTCTTCCTTCGTACTTGGAGATCGATCAGATGTACTTGGAGATTGATCAGATATGCGAGGAACTCTCTCTTGTATTAGGCATATGGGACGAGGAATAAGGTGCCTCCGGTTTCGTTCAGACCCAAATGAATTAGTAAATGGATGTGTGTCTAACATTGGATTTAATTCTGTGTTGATTGATTTCTATTAAATATATATCTGTTTGGTGGCAGAGAATTTATTCTCTTGCTTAACACCCTTCTCTGAGACGTACGAGCTTAGAGGTTATATATCGATAGACATCAGTTGCATGGCGTCAATTGCCTATGTGGCATGCTGAGATGCAAATTATCAAGGCTTCTATTGAAAAGCAGAGTCTTATGGTTGGTGATCAAAGCATGGCTTTAAATAGCATAGCTTTATGTATAACATTAATTCGTG
This sequence comes from Allium sativum, assembly GCA_030737875.1. Lineage (NCBI taxonomy): Eukaryota > Viridiplantae > Streptophyta > Magnoliopsida > Asparagales > Amaryllidaceae > Allium > Allium sativum. Next base: position 353,614,789 of record CM060926.1, read on the forward strand.
AGCCTTACACCTCGGTATGAGTTAAAAAGGGATCGGATCGTTGGGAGTGCACGACGTTTCCTTCTAGCTATGGGTGGTGTCATGGTATGGAGCGCAGACATTTATATTTTTTTTACCTATGTGGATGATGAATAACGAGGCGCCTCAGATATATCAGTCACTATGGGGCCAATGGATAGGTTCGATAACACCGGGAAATATGTGCTCAGGAATAATTAATCCACAAACGTAAGGATGGACCAGCCCAACCGTTCCAAAGGTTCACTGAAGGGGATGTTAAGGCATTTTCTAGAGTGTCTCGAATCGGTGAGGAGCCATCGCTGGCCTCGAACATGGATGGAATCCTTTTTACAATACGTGACATTTCGGTTTTAATTGTAGAACTAGTATGGCGACATAGTAGCATGGGATACTATGTCGTCTATGATTGATACATTTATATTTGAAGTTGATTTTGACACTATACACTTACAGTAGAAACAAAATGATTTTTTTTAACGTGCCAAGCATGTTTGGCAATTATAATGGAAAACTCTATCCTCCGGCTTGCGTTGCATTGTGTGATGGGACCTGAGTCTTATAATAACTTAATTTTTCGAAAAGCATTGCGTTATTTATAAACTGTTTTATGCAATGGAATTCTTGGGAGAAAACCCGTTCCGTGTTATACGGCGTGGTCCCTTGATTTACTTTATTTCTAAAGTAAAGTTTTAAATAATTGTTTTAGTTCTCACACTAGTCCCATGACTGACTACGAGTTTATTGTTTTAACCTATCCTCAGGGGGCCCATATTTTCCACATGGGCAGCTAGTAGTTTTGGTTTTGCGGATATTATATTCATAGGATCCTGGTTTACAGCTGGAGCTATATTTGGAAAGCTTTGTATCCGTGTATCTATTTCAGTTGTGTTATGTATTATTTTTCTGCTGCTATGTAAATTAATTTAATCTCTAATATTTTTCTGATATGTATTATTTATTTATACTTTGTTATGTTCTTGTACTCTGATGTAAATTGTTGTAACAGCAATGAAATGTTCATCTGTTTGCATTCTGATTTGTCGCGTTCTCAACTCAATCAGGGCTTTCCCGTTAGGGAGAGTTTGGGTCGTTTCATTTTTGGTATCAGAGCTTTGGTTTACAGAGCTCGAGAACAAGACACAATAGAACTGAATGAAAGAATTCATCAGAGATTGGATTAGTAATATCCAATAGGAATGACTTGCTAGAGAAGGGATCAGTAGTATCCTGAAACGAGTGTAAAGTGTGTTGTTTTTAAAAATAAAAACAATATCTTGTAATAAGTATTTGAATACTTTGTTTTATATTGAATTTGGGCAATCGAGTATACGAAGATATTGCATATGCGCATCATGAACGTATATTCGAAGTCTTAAATGTACTGGATAGATATAGAATCACACTCTAGTCGCCCGAGAATGATACTGATGATGAGGCCTCATCATCAGAGTCTATGCTCGAGTTTCGAAAGTGGTATATCTGTATATTTCCAATTGATTGGTGTGAGAACCAAAACATAGTTAGAATTTATTGCTGCGATTTGTCATTAAAAATAGGATTTTTGAGTATATATAAAGTTGTATATTTGAAAATTTAATTAACTAATTGATTACTGATTGCATTTTGTGATTATTAGTTTAGCTAATAAAAATATTGGAATGATAAAACCAATAAAAGGATGAAAGGTAAATTTAGCCAAATCGAATCAAATATTGAACTGAATTAAAAATTTATTGGAATTGCATACATGTACATATATATGTGTGAATAGGTCACAGCATGGAAGCTAAGAAGAGGAATAAAATTGTATGCCAGATAAATTGGTGCATGTTTATTGTATTTCATGGGTTTTAATGATTTTATGAGACGCTTGGCTTTTTCTATTTTATTTGGATTGATGCGGGCCCTGTGAGATAAGATGCGGTTTTAAAGGTCTCCCTATACAAAGGAGATTATGACGAAATTTTTCGAAAATTTAGGGTGTTAGCCAAATTTTTGAGAAATTAGAAAATTCTTAGAAACTGAAAAGTAGAAGAATGAAAGCCAGAATGAAAGTTGAGTTGGTTAGTTAAACAACTTTCAGCTCCGTTCCTTTTCGAGGACAAAAAGATTTTAAGTGGGGGAGATTGTAACAATCTGGATTTTCAGGACCAATTTAAAATTTTTAATTTAGCTCTTTTAATGAATTTTGATTATTTGAAATGATTTATTTTAAATAATAACGACTAAAAATTCATTTTAATTGAAGTTAGAATGTATAAATTTAATTTAATTATAAAAAGAGCCTGAAATGGCGCGGTAGTTTGAAAATTCGATTTTAAATTTCAAATGAATGTACAAAATTCAAAATAAATCGAATTTCAGAGAAACCAGAAATATTTGAATTTTTTAATTAAATCTTTCTAACGATTGTGAAAAATCCAGATTTCATAATATAAACTGAAAGTTGTGTCCAGTTTAAAATTTAAAATAGTCGCTATGGAATTCAATATAATATATAGCCCTTAAAAATAGCCATTTTGCAAATGACATTTTCGATGGAACCACTTTTATTGGATCCGGAATGTCAAATTATTGCTAGATTCCAATTTTCATAATTTTTGGAATTGATATGTGAGCATGGTGAATTTAAACGTGTTTGGTACTTTTAGTTTGAATTTAATCGACTAGAAAATGACCATTTTTCAAACCATCTCAAAATTCGATGAAACTAGTTTTCTTAGGATCGTATCGTCAAAATATAGCTAGATTTATTTTTTTTGGAATTTTTGGAGTCAGTATGTGGCCCCAGAAAATTAAAATGTATGTTGAAATCAATTTTAAATGTTATATTGATTTATATTTTAATTTCGATGAAAACTGACCGAAACGGCCAAATTGGCTTACGGGACATATCCCATTGTATCCGGAATGAGGGTAATTAGCTAAAGGTGATAGTCGTTTGGTTCGATTTGGATTTCAAATAAAAAAGTAACTTCTTAAAATTAAATTAAATTAAAAATATAACTAAACAACTTAATCCCTGAAACGCCTCACCTCCGTTAAGGTCACTCACAAAGGGAATGCCTTAACTTCGGTGGAGAATTATAGGTAAAAGATGCAGATAAATTACAAGGCATACAAATAAAGCAGTGGAAAAATAAAGTCATTTTATAGACAATATGGTTCAGTCAAGCTTTTACAACAGTTATCTCAATCATACTTAAAAGTAACACATAGAACTTCTGTCTTGATCTAAAAACTTCCAAATATAAAAGAAGCATAAAAGCCACAATGATATTCCCCAATAAAGCATGAACCAGCCATAGCAGTGGAAGAAAGAGTCCAAAGCAATACATTGACTATCTTCGAGCTTGTGAAGAAAACTGAACTAAGTGGTAACATTTCCTCCCTGTAAACCGGGGGGAAGGGAAGAAAAGAGGTGAAACAAAACTAGGTCAGACATAAGTCTGGTAAGTCTAGTGACTTTCAGCATATAAACATGCAAAAGCATCATGACATGAATAAACTGAATATAATACAATACCATGAGAACAAGGATAACATGATAACATAGGATAAGTACAAGGTATAATAAGGCAAGATAAACTTAATGTGCTTCTAGTCTTTCTCTGCTTCGCTATTACTTTGTTATTCTGATTTCTATATCTATCTCTGCACGACCTAACTAGTGTCCCAACTAGTAATCTGTATAAAATGATAATATGATAACGTGATCCTAATCTCCGCAATTGTGGTAGCTTTTAGGTGTACATCTATCGTGAGGATTCCACCTCAATCTGCCTAATTGCCATGAACATATTAGATGTACCCTTACTAACATATCGATCGGCTCCCTACTTGTATTAATTTCTCTTGTGTATGTGTCAATCGGCCCTCTCTTGCGTGTAGATACCCTGTTCTGGTCCTACCATAAGGTGTATCAATATTTATGATAGCAACCTGACACGATTCAAGATGCACAATGTATAGCTACTGGTACCCCGTGCCTGCTTTTTCCCACTCCGGAGTACGTGCATGCCCATAAACCGTCGGAACCAACATTGACGTACCCCATGTCGCTGTTTTGACCGCTTATAATCAGCCCAGTAATCGTGCCCCACCCTGCCTAGTTTCAGGGCACCATGATACACCTATATGGGTTACTGCTGAAATGGGTCCCCGTTACTAGGGTTTCCTACTGGTTAAGTTTGTGGGCCTATATATACAAATATTACCCACCTACACGAGATGTACTTAACCCTCCCACCGATTCTAGCACGTCTATTTAATGGTTAAGTTTTGTGGGCCTATATGTACTAATATTACCCACCTACACAAGATGTACTTAACCCTCCCATCGGTTCAAGAATGTTTATTTAACGGTTAAGTTTTGTCTATTCATGTTAACATAACCCACCCATTCATCGTGTCATGTTGGTTAAGTATTTTCTTATTAACTTAACCCCGTTCGTTCATCAAGTTATATTGGTTAAGTGTTTTCTTGTTAACTTAACCCCAAGTGTTCATCATGTTGTATTGTTTAAGTGTAGTCAATCAATTCAAGTTCACTTAACCCACCTACTTGTCATGTTACTTTGGTTAAGTGTTGCCTTCTTGTGTCAACTTAACCTTACCACAAATCAAGTTATATTGGTTAAGTGTTTCTTATTACTTATCCCTACCCATTCATCATGCTATACTAGTTAAGTGTTCTTATTACTTAACCCTAGTCATTCATCTTGTTATATTAGCATTAATTGATTTATTAATGCACCAACCTCTCACATTAGATATGTGTTGTTGCAGTTACTGGATGTGCCGGGTGGTTCCAGACAGTTTTACACCACAACTCAATCTAACCTCGGGTTTTTCTTGGGCATGATGCACCAACCTCTCACATTAGATAGGTGTTGTTGTGGTTACTGGATGTGCCAGGCGGTTCCGGGCAGTTTTACACCACAACTCAATCTAACCTCGAGTTAGGCACATTCGTCTTTTCACATATTTACATATTATATGTAAATTATTCACAATTGTTGTCAATTTCAGATTATGCCATATTTTCCATAAATGTCCAAGTCTAGATTTATATGCTAATTAAGCCAACTAGTCATATTCCAATTCTCAAGTTATGCCCAACAAAACTAATTGCAAGATATGGCCCCGAAGTTCAATTTCGAGTTATCAATCAAAATAGACTACACCGAATCTTCCCAAGTTTGCAATAATAGTCATGCACCAATATTCCAATATACATTATGGTTGGCGTCTTAACCAATGGTTATGCCCAATCCATATTAATATTCCAATTTACAGTTTGCGCCAAATCTAGATTTAATTTTTCTATTTACCCCAAGTTCGCAACAAAGACAATTATGCCCCAAATCGTAAGTTACAAAATTATGTTCCACCATTACCAAATAGACTATCCCCCAATACACCCCCCCCCCCCCCGCACGTAAAATAAATTTTAGTCCAGATTCGAGGTTAATCTAGATTCATAAAATAAACAGGGAAGAAAGAGGAACATAAACGAGAGTAGGCATAAAACAGTTGTTAAAATGGTAGATCTGTCAAATATAATATTATGGACCTAAGAGGATTACAGATCTGTTAAAGTTGAGGTATAACAAAGATAGATCTGAAACAAACCGACAGAAATGACCTCATAGACATATAGAATCTGATATAAATAATACCATGAACCTAAAAAGGATTATATATCAGATGTCCAACAAAGCTAGGCATGATTGAATAATAACTTCCTAGGCATGTAAATCATTGATTCAACAGAAAGATAGTAACTAATCTGAAAGATTTGTATTATGGACTTAGATCCATTTCAGTACATGCCAAAATCACTATTAGGTGTTCAAATATGAAATTAACTTGGACTTACACGTTTACAGTTCGATTTAAGCCCCAAATCCCAAGTTATATGTCCAATATACTTTATGCCACAAATCTCAAGTCATATGTCCAATACTTTATGCCTCAAATCTCAAGTCATATGTCCAATAATTTATGCCTAAAATCTCAAGCCATATGTTTGACACACTTTATGTTTTGAATACAACATGTGTTAGGTCCTCAAATCAGTTACAACTCAATTATGCCCAATTATACACAATTAATTCTTTTTCGCAATTTTAGCGCTAGTCATGTCCGAATCATATATTATACCCAATTTTCTTTCCAACGTACGTTCATCTCTTATGAGATCTAGCTCAAACTCGCAGTAGCCTGGCTATAAAACAAAAGGGAAGAAGGAGAGAAGCGACAAAGAACGGGCATAATATTATCAATGAGATAGATCCAAAGGATATAGAAGGACAGGCATAAACTCAGATCCAGATTTATTACAATGTCAGACTTCTATTTCTGAAAGTAACGTGAACTTACAAATTATAGAACGGTCTTGAATTCTGGGATCTGTATTCTGAAACTGAATAGCTCTCCCTTGAAGTAGACTATTTGTTCTTCTAATTCAGATTTGATTTGATTCTTAGAAAATAGTTGTTGAAGTCGTTGAATTAGCCTTTGAATCTCTACTTGAATTCTAAACTTGATTTCTACGAAGAGATTGAGCAGCATAACCCCGTCTTTGATTTATTTTGATATGAATTAGGGTAGAGTATAGAAAAAATGAAGTTATGTGGAGAGAAAGTGAGGTTTGGGGGTGTTTAAATAGCTTAGGGGCAACGAATCTGGTTAGAACGGGCATCTAAACGCAGAAAAACAAATCTGTCCACAGATATGGAAGGGGGGAGGTCGACCCCATGGTCGACCCGGGTCCTGGGTGCGAAATTTCCCGCCCATCCCAGGTGTGTGATTTGAATCTCGAAATTTTAATTTTGAATTCGGGCTGGTTTTTATTTTAAATTCCTGAAACTTCTAAGTGCCATAACTTCTTCATACGGAGTCCGATTTAAGCAAACTCGGACTCTATATCAAGAAGAATTCCGAGACGAACGCAATGGCATAACCCGTTTCCCTTAATTCTTCTCTTAAAAGTTAATTATACTTTAATTTGTTACTTTAATGTTCATAGAAAATACGGGGTGTTACATTCTCCCCTGCTTAAAGGATTTCGTCCCCGAAATCTTCAAGTTAGGAAGAACATATATCCCAACATCTAACATCCATCTACTGAACCATTCAATCGCAGGCATCCATTTTCCTTAAAAGGTTTCTAATGTCGTATGAACATATGCAGAGTGTGTGTATATGTCAATTATCTAATGCAAAATCAGGCGGTCTACTGATCCAGTTGACCTCCTTAATACGAATCAAGAGAGTGTCATGCGTCCAATATGTATGCAAATATCCCTAATCATGTAAATACTATATGTGTGCATATTCACTCATCCATATGCAACATCCATATGATAACACATCAAGTTTCAATCCATATACAAATATATTCATATGCATATGCAATATGAAAGTGACTGAGCCGATCATTGCCTAATGTGTGTGTATATTCATCCACGAGCATCCACTAGTAACCACTTGCAACTACTTGCAACTATCAATCATAAGATGTTTCAAATACATGTTTACATCCATTGGCTTCTACCTAAGGATTGAAGATATGACCTAGAGGATATATTTAAAAGATAAAGACTAGCATGAAAATAAACATTACAGAGAAAGTGGAATCAAGGATATACCCTCAAATAGGGTGTGATGTGCATATCTAGTCTTCAGTCTTCTAAGTCACATCTTCTTGAGCTTCACTCCACTGTACCTTAACAAATTTAACTTCACGGTTGCGAAGCTTCTTGACCTCCATTTCCAAAACCCACTAGTAATGATAGGACCTCGATCACTTACTATGCTAGAGGGTATCCAATGTAGTCGAACTATCTTTCCAAGATAAACAGATGTTAACCATGATACCTAGTGTATATACTAAGATGATTAAAGGTCTCTTTTTCTGCTTAGCTTATCATGTCACAATTCTGAGGGTCTAAAGCTAAAGGTTGCTATGTACTTTTTACCTCTCTTAAGGTCAGTCTTACTTAGGGCGCCTGCCACAACCATTTATTTCTCACGCAAACCACCCTAGTCGAACTCGACTTCCATCAAGTACAAGCCCCAAAGGCCTAAACCAATATCAGACAAGCACGCAAGAAATACATCCTCTGAATTTGGACGATTTACGTGAAATGATACTAGCAAAACAACCAAACAATTAAGCACTTAACCGACTCTGGGTATCCTCTCTAATCTTGCTCCAAAACTATCATTGATCGCAAAACTGGCTTTTCATTGTCAACTAGATATATGCGGAAGTCTATCTCGAGTTTTAGGGGAAAAAATCCCTACCCTAATCAAAACATCTTGCATACTCATGGACTACTCCAACGGATCGAAAATTGTCGATAGATACATAAAGTGATTCTAGGTAGCTAAGACAAACCGATCCCTTAGGATCGCACAAAATCTCGAGGGTATTCCCGAGGCAAGTCGAAAGTCTAACTACCCTCCATTCACAATTACTGGCTAACCAATCCATGCCTAGAATCAACCCATAGCCCATGAAACCATAAAACATAAGTATATCAAATCCTTACAAAACAAAAATAAATGAGCCGAACTACAAATTGGATTTGAGACAATAATGGGATCTTCTACTATACAAGTACTAAGGTGTAGAGACTCAGCTATGGAAGCAGACATAAACGAATGTGAAGCGCTAAAATCAAAAAGAGTACTAACAGGATGATCAAGAAGAAAAAACTAAACTTTTTCAATAGAAACCTCACTACCTCTCTCTCAGGTACGCTGGCGGTGAGAGCATGCATTTGCCCTCCTGAAAATCCTATCATTTTTTCTTGCCCTTGCCCTTAATTATATGACCCGTTATACCATAATAAAGATACTTCCTCTTATTTTAGGTTTTACTATTCTTTCCTCCCCTCCTTTGTGAACTAAGTCTATATCCATGAGTTCTTCATCCTTGGGTTGTGTTCCTTAGCCAAACTCCCTCATTCTCATCTTTGCCATCCTTGTGTAACCTGTTGACAGGTCTCTTGAAAGCTGTCTCCATCGCACGGAAAATCCTACAAAGCTCGAAAGAAAATTAGCCGTAGGTGAAACTACATCGGCTATAGATAGAAGTTGGGCACTTCTTCGCCCTTTGACAGGTATCGTAGTCTCATTAAGCCTACGGAACCATGCCGCGATGAGGTTACCTCCTAGAAAGCCAGGAGCCCCGGAGACTCAGGAAAGAAGGAAACAAGGATTCAAACAGAGGATCAAAAGATAGTGCATATGGCTTTGGGGAATATGCCTTTAAAACAAAACTTTTCTTTTGAAAATGCTTCTTTTAAAACCGTTTCGAAAATAATTTTTCAAATCTTTTATCTGATCCGGTAACCTTCATCTCTAATACCAAGTGAAACACCCCACCTCCGTTAAGGTCACTCACAAAGGGAATGCCTTAACTCCGGTGGAGCATTATAGGTAAAAGATGAAGACAAATTACAAGACATACAAGTAAAGCAGCGGAAAAACAAAGTCATTTTATAAAAAATATGGTTCAGTCAAGCTTTTACAAAAGTTGTCTCAATCATACTTAAAAGTAATACATAGAACTTCTTTCTTGATCTAAAAACTTCCAAATATAAAAGAAGCATAAAAACCACAATGATATCCCCTAATAAAGTATGAACCAGCCACAGTAGTGGAAGAGAGAGTCCAAAGCAATACAACGACTATCTTTGAGCTTGGAAAGAAAACTGAGCTAAGTTGTAACATTTCCTCCCTATGAACCGGGGGGGACGGAAGAGAAGAGGCAAAACAAAACTAGGTCAGACATAAGTCTGGTAAGTCCAGTGTCTTTCAGCATGTAAACAGGAAAAAGCATCATGACATAAATAAACTGAATGTAAGACAATACTGTGAGAACAAGGATAACATGATAACATAGGATAAGTACAAGGTATGATAAGGCAAGATAAACTGAATTTGCTTCTAGTCTTTCTCTGCTTCGCTACTACTTTGTTATTCTGATTTCTATATCTATCTCTGAACCACCTAACTAGTGTGCTAACTGTTAATCTGTATAAAATGATATTATGATAACGTGATCCTAATCCCCGCAATTGTGGTAGCCATTAGGTGTACATCTATCGTGAGGATTCCACCTCAATCTGCCTAATTTCCATGAACATGTTAGATGTACCCTTACTACCCTATCGATCCGCTCCCTACTTGTATTAATTTCTCTTGTGTCTATGTCAATCGGCCCTCTCTTGTGTATAGATACCCTGTGCTGGTCCCACCGTAAGGTGTATCAATCCTTATAATAGCAACCCAACACGATTCAAGATGCACAGTGTATAACAACTGGTACCCAGTGCCTGCTTTTCCCACCCAGGAGTACGTGCATGCTCGTAAACCGTCGGAACCTACACTGACATACCCCCTGCCGCCGTTTTGACTGCTTATAATTAGCCCAGTAATCGTGCCCCACCCGGACTAGTTTCAGGGTACCATGATACATCTATGTGGGTTACTGCTGAAATGGGTCCCCATTACTAGGGTTTCCTTCTGGTTGGGTTTGTGGGGCTATAAATACAAATATTACCCACCAACAGTAGATGTACTTAACCCTCCCACTGATTATAGCATGTCTATTTAACGGTTAAGTTTTGGTGGCCTATATGTACTAATATTACCCACCTACACGAGATGTACTTAACCCTCCCATCGATTCAAGAATGTTTATTTAACGGTTAAGTTTTGTCTATTCATGTTAACTTAACCCACCCATTCATCGTGTCATGTTGGTTTAGTATTTTCTTCTTAACTTAACCCCGTTCGTTCATCAAGTTATATTGGTTAAGTGTTTTCTTGTTAACTTAACCCCACGTGATCATCATGTTGTATTAATTAAGTGTCATCAATCAATTCAAGTTAACTTAACTCACCTACTTTTCATGTTACTTTTGTTAAATGTTGCCTCCTTGTGTCAACTTAACCTTACCACAAACCAAGTTATATTGGTTAAGTGTTTCTTATTACTTAACCCTACCCATTCATCATGCTATACTGGTTAAGTGTTCTTATTACTTAACCCTATTCATTCATCTTGTTATATTAGCATTAATTGATTTATTAATGCACCAACCTCTCACATTAGATATGTGTTATTGCAGTTACTGGATGTGCCGGGCAGTTCTGGGCAGTTTTACACTACAACTCAATCTAACCTTGGGTTTTTCTTCGGCATGATGCACCAATCTATCACATTAGATAGGTGTTTTTGTGGTTACTGGATGTGCCGGGCGGTTCGGGGCAGTTTTACACCACAACTCAATCTAACCTCGGGTTAGGCACATTCTTCTTTTCACATATTTACATATTACATGTAAATTATTCACAATTGTTGCCAATTTCAGATTATGCCATATTTTCCATAAATGTCCAAGTCTAGATTTATATGCTAATTATGCCAACCAGTCATACTCCAATTCTCAAGTTATGCCCAACAAAACTAATTGCAAGATATGGCCCCCAAGTTCAATTTCGAGTTATCACTCAAAATAGACTACACCGAATCTTCCCAAGTTTGTAATAATAGTCATGCCCCTATATTCCAATATACATTAGGCTTGGCGTCTTAACCAATGGTTATGCCCAATCCAGATTAATATTCCAATTGACAGTTTGCGCCAAATCTAGATTTAATATTTCTATTTATAAAATTCGCAACAAAGACAATTATGCCCCAAATCATAAGTTACAAAATTATGTTCCACCATTACCAAATAGACTATCCCCCAATACCCCCATGCACATACAATAAATTTCAGTCTAGATTCGAGGTTAATCTAGATTCATTAAATAAAAGTTGAAGAAAGAGGAACATAAACGAGAGTAGGCATAAAACAGGTGTTAAAATGGTAGATCTGTCAAATATTATATTATGGACCTAAGAGGATTACAGATCTGTTAGAGTTGAGGTATAACAAAGATAGATCTGAAACAAACTGACAGAAACAACCTCATAGACATATAGAATCTGATATAAATAATATCATGAACCCAAAAAGGATTATATATCAGATGTCCAACAAAGCATGGCATGATTGAATAATAACTTCCTAGGCATGTAAATCATTGATTCAATAGAAAGATAGGAACTAATCTGAATATTTGTATTATGGACTTAGATCCATTTCAATACATGCCAAAATCACTATAAGGTGTTTAAATCTGAAATTAACTTGGATTTACATGTTTACGGTTGGATTTACGCGCCAAATCCCAAGTTATATGTACAATATACTTTATGCCTCAAATCTCAAGTCATATGTCCAATACTTTATGCCTCAAATCTCAAGTCATATGTCCAATACTTTATGCCTCAAATCTCAAGTCATATGTTCGATACACTTTATGTTTTGAATACAACATGTGTTATGTCCTCAAATCAGTTACAACTCAATTATGCCCAATGATGCCCAATTTAATTATTTTTCCCAATTTTAGCGCTACTCATGTCCAAATCATATATTATACCTAATTTTCTTTCCAACGTACGTTTATCTCTTATGAGATCTGGCTCGGGCTCGCAGTAGCCTGGCTATAAAACAAAAGGAAAGAAGAGACAAAGAACGAACATAATATTATCAGTGAGATAGATCCAAAGAATAAAGAAAGACAGGCATAATCTCAGATCTAGATTTATTACAATGACAGAATCACAATTAACTTTTATTTCTGAATACAGAACGGTCTTGAATTCAAGGATCTGTATTTTGAAACCGAATAGCTCTCCCTTTAAGTAGACTATTTTTTCTTCTAACTTAGATTTGATTTGATTCTTAGAAAATAGTTGTTGAAGTCGTTGAATTAGCCATTGAATCTTTACTTGAATTCTAAACTTGATTTCTACGAAGAGCTTGAGCAGCATAACCCCATCTTTGATTTATTTTGTTATGAATTAGGGTAGAGTATAGGAAAAATGAAGTTGTGTGGAAAGAAAGTGAGGTTTGGGGGCGTTTAAATAGCTTAGGAGCAACGAATCTGGTCAGAACGGGCGTCTAAATGCAGAAAAACGAATCTGTCCACGGATTTAGAAAAGGGGGGAGGTCGACCCCATGGTCGATTTGGGTCCTGGGCGGGAAATTTCCCGCCCGGCCCGGGTGTGTGATTTTAATTTCGAAACTTTAAATTTAAATCTGGGCTGGTTCTTATTTTAAATTCCTGAAACTTCTAAGCGTCATAACTTCTTCATACGGAGTCCGATTTTGCAAACTCGGACTCTATCTCAAGCAGAATTCCGAGACGAACGCAATGGCGTAGCCCGTTTCCCTCAATTCTTCTCTTAAAAATTAATTATACTTTAATTTATTACTTTAATGTTCATAGAAAGTACGGGGTGTTACAATCCCTTTTTACTTTCTCTCCCCCCTCTGGTTCATTTCAGATAGAACAAAGAAAAAGAGAAAAAAAGCACCGTCGCAGCCCTAACCCTAGCCGCCGCCACCAGTGTCGCCCCCTCCCCCCAACTACGCCGTCGACTGCGCCTCCCCCCAAATCCGTCTGACCTCACCAATGTGGGCCCGCCGCCAGTCAGAAGCACTACAACCCCCCTTTGCTTTACCTCATCAACCGATTAACCCCATTTTCTGCGATTGAATGTAAGTAAATTCGAATTGAATTTTATTTTCACTTTTTAATTATATATAGCTTATGTAAAAAAAATCTGATTTTTAATTATATAATAACGTTATAAAAATGTAATTTATATATATATATATAATAGCGTATAAAAATGTAATTTTTGTATATATAATAGCATTATAAAAATGCAATTTTTATATATGTAGTAGCATTATAAAAATGTGATTTTTAGATATATATATATAACGTTGTTTTTATTTTCATAAATTTATAAAATAGCATAGTTTTAAAAATGTGTTATTTTTAAATGAAATAACCTTGTTTTAAAAACGTTGTTTTTAAAATATAAATAGCTTTGATTTAAAAAAAACAGCATGGTTTTAAAAATATAAAAATATGATTTTTAAAGTATAAGGCATTGTTTAAAATGTGAATATTCAATATAATAACATAGTTATAAGAACGTAATTTTTATAGTGAAATAGAATATATAAAAATGTAATTTTACATAAATGACTTTGTGATAAAAATATAATTATTATATAAATGACTTTGTGATTAAAATGTGATTTTAATATAGATAGAACAATAATAAAAATGTGATATTTAATATAAACTACGTGAAACAGATTGCGATGGAACCGACTCGAAGCGAACAAAATCCAAACCGTCCAATAAGAATGACGGAGTGGAAACCAAAGGTGATAACTCCTCACTCTAATTTTTTTACTTTTCAATAAATACTAGGATGCAGACGGGGCTTAGAATCCCCCGACATTGTTTATTGTACAAACCGTAGTTGTTTGTTTGGATTGTATTGTGGAAATTTGGATTGTGGTTGTAAAATTGATTGTGAATAAAATATTTAAACAATAAAAATATCATTTTTATTGTTTAAAGTAACAATATAAATATCATTTTTATTGTTTAAAGTAACAATATAAAATATTCATGTGCTACATAAAATATTTGAATAATAAAAATATCATTTTTATTGTTTAAGGTAACTATATAAAATATTCATGTGCTGAATAAAATATTTGAACAATAAAAAAATCATTTTTATTGAATGTATGAACTATATAAAATAGTCAAGTGTTGAAATAAATATTTTATCGTTAAAAAAATAATTTTTAACGTATAAGCGAACGACATAAAATTCTTCTGAAATGAAAATAAATATTCATTTACAAATAGTACGATTTGTTTATGTACACCCATTTAACTGACATGGATTGGGATGAAATTTTTTACACATCGCCCAACTACACAAATAATATTCAGTATTTTTTTGTTGAAACCCTGCATGGGTATTGGGAAGATATTTGACATACACTAATCCCAATTTTTCAGTTGTATGTCAATCGAATGGTTGACAGACTGTTGCAAGCGTTAATTATTTATATTTAATGCTTGTGCAGTTGTGTAATGCACTCTGGATGATGGTTGGTTGTGTATAATTATTGTTGTGTACATGTGTGTATGAAATCCAGATAAATAACATTATATGGTAATTGACTGTGTTTGATTCCAATTCAGAAAGAACGAATATTTCAAAATAACGAATATTTTAAAATAAGGAATATTTTAAGATAAAAAATATTTTAAAATAATGAATATTTTAAAATAATATTCAGTGAAGGATTAAAATATGATTTTGACGTCCGATTTGGGATAGACATGAAAATATTGAAATATATGAAGCCGTGTTGATTAGATTTGTGCCATTTTGACGTGAATGATATTTATATCGATTTTATTCATTTTTATAATGAATATCGAAATGGAAATGATTTCAAAATCTAATATTTTGAAAATATTATCACTTAAATATTATAATGATAAGGAGTATTCAATTTTGATTTAAAATTGAAGTGAAAGTGAGAATCGATTTTAAAACGAATTTATAAAATACGTTTTGAGCGAAATATATATTATATATATTACATGTACAATATAATGGCCTGAATAGAACGCGCCGCGCGGCGACTGTTCGCGAATTTCGACCATTGACTTCGAATTGACTTTACAGGAGATCTGACCTTCAGATTCTCCTAAAACCGAAACCGTTGGGTTCGTATCGAAAAGAGCTTTCCAATGAATACAAGAGATTTGAAATCTAATGGTTGGATTTGGAATTATGTCCCAATCAAATTTAGAAAATGTCGTTGTAAGTGTAGTTCGATGACTGTTTATGGAAATCGACTGAGAGGGCCTTAATAAACTTATTAAAAATATTAATAATTTATGTAAAATCATAATAAATGATTTGGAAAGAATTAGGATGAAAAATTCCATGTTTGTAAAGATAAAAGTATATTTTTATCAAAATGAATAGGTTATTAATTACATTTGAAATCCAATAATTTTTAAATAAATAAATTGGATTTATAAAGGGTTCTAATAAAACCAGAAATTTCCAATGTATAAATTGGAATGGATTTAAATAGAAATAATCTATGGAATATTTCAGTATTGGATTCCGTGATAAACGGGTATTGTGGAGGGATTTGGAAGATAGACATATATCGTTATTCCCCATACGATATATGTTGGTTCCAGAATTTGACATTGAATATAAGCTGATATAATTTCTGTTCAGAGCCTTATATTTAATATCGAATTGGATTTTGGGTTTATCGTGAGTAGTGTCTTCAGTAACACTATTCTTAACCCCGTGGGAAAAGAATAAATCTTTTAATTAAGATTATTAGAGTTTCCAATTATATTTAATAATTGGAATAAAATGGAATGAGAATTGGGTTTATTGTGAATTGTGTTTTTAGTGACCTTCATTCTTTAACTCGATTAACAGTGAAATTTGATATGGAATTTATAAATCTTTTTATTAAGATTTAATGGAAATTTTCCAAAGTAAAGTTTTCCAGTTTAATATATTAAATTGGAATTGAATGGAATTCAATTTGGTAATAATTGAAGTGAGCTTCTGTGGAGGAAGACTGTTAATATATATGGAATTTAAAGGAATTTGTTGTTATTCCATTTATATTATTTGTCGGATGCAGAAATTGATATCGATTATATATTGATCTGTTTTCCTTTAAGATTCCATTATTAATGGAATGTGATTTTGGGTTTATCGTGAACTGTGTTTTAAATAATATTGGTTCTTTAACCCAGTTAAAGACAAGATTACATGTCTAACATTGTATTTCGAACCGTATTGTTGATCTCTATTAAATATATATCTGTTTGGTGGTGGAGAATTTATTCTCTCGCTTAACACCCTTCTCTGAGACGTACGAGCTTAGAGGTTATTTATCGGCAGAAATCAGTGGTACAGTGTAGATTGTCGATGCGACATGTTTGATTTCCAAAGTTAAATAATCATCAATATTGTTTTTTGGGAAGGTTAAAACTCAAAGATTTTTAATGAATCTATAATTAGATTGGAATGTGAATGTGATAATTTAAATTATAAAATTTGGGGAATGATCGATAATGGAGTATCATCAGTTTTGCTCTAAAGGATAGTAAAATCTTTAATTAGATTTGAATGGGAAATGGTAATTAACTTTACCGATAACACAATGGTATTAGATTTGGAGTTTCACCAGTTTTGATCCACGGGATGAATAGGTTGGGGTTGGGATAATAAAACAAATGATTACTTCAGTAAGGTCGCTAATCCCGACTAGTTTGGATAACCTTAATTTTGTTTGAATTGATATCCAAAGGTAGATTAAAGAATAAATTTATCTTTGATAAAATTAATGGAAACCTTTCCCTAATGATGTGAATATTTGAATAAAAGACTATTCTGAATTGAAATGAGACGTATTTTGTTTTTTATAGCACTTGATTATTGATTATAAGGTACGTGAATTATTCGGAAAGGTCGGGTTTATACCCATTCTGAATTATTGATTTGATGATAAATCGACGATGAAGACAATGGTTGAAAACTGGAGTTCTTCACATTCGTTTGGATGATTACTGATGTCTTGATAGGGTTGTACACCCAAGACAAGGTAATAAGTGGTGATCGTCCAGACGTACTTGGAGATCGAACGGATATGCGAGGACCTCTCTCCTGTGTTGGACATATTGGATGAGGAATAAGGTGCCTTCGGTTTCGTTCAGACCCAGAACGAACTAGCAAATGGATGTGTGTCTGACATTGGATTTTATTCTATGTTGATTGGTTTCTATTAAATGTATATCTTTTTGGTGGTGGAGAATTTATTCTCTTGCTTAACACCCTTCTCTGAGACGTACGAGCTTATATATTGATAGGTATCAGTTGCATGGCGTGAATTTCCTGTGTGGCATGCTGAGATGAAAATGATCAAGGCTTCTGTTGAAAAGCATAGTCTTGTGGTTAATGATAAAAGCATGGCTTTAAATAGCAAAGCTTTGTGTATAGTGTTAATTCGCGAGCCTCACATCTCGGTATGAGTCAAAAAGGGGATCAGACCGTTGGGAGTGCACGACATTTCCTTCTAGCTATGAGTGGTGTCATGTTATGGAGCCCAGAAATTTATATTTTTTTACCTATGTGGATGATGGACAGCGAGGTGCCTCAGGTATATCGGTCACTACGGGGCCGATGCATAGGTCCGATAGGGCCGAGAAACGTGTGTTCAGGAATATATAATCCATAAACGTAAGGGTGGACCGGCCCAACCGTTCCAAGGGTTCACTATGGGGGATCCTTAGGCATTTGCTAGAGTGTCTTGAATTGTTGAGGAGCCATCCCTGGCCTCGACTCATAGATGGAATCTAATTTTCAATATGTGACATTTCAGTTTTAATTGCATAACTAGTATGACGACATAGTAGCATGGGATAATATGCCATCTACGATTGATACATTTATATTTGAAGTTGATTTTGACAATATACACTTATAGTAGTATCAAAATGATTTGTTTTAAATGTACCAAGTATGTTTGGCTATTATAAGGGAAAACTCTATCCTCCGGCTTGCGTTGCATTATGTGATGGACCAGAGTCTTATAATAACTTAACTTTTCGAAAAGAATTGCGCTATTTATAAACTGTTTTATGCACGGGTATTCTTGGGAGAAAACTCGTTCCGTGTTATGCGGCGTGGTCCCTTGATTTACTTTATTTCTAAAGTAAAGTTTTAAATAACTATTTTAGTTCTAACACCAGTCCTTTGGCTAACCTCGAGTTTATTGTTTTAACCTAAACTTTGGGTGCCCATATTTTCCATAAGGCAGCTAGTAGTTTTGGTTTTGTAGATATTATATTCACCGGATCCTGGTTTACAACTGGAGCTATATTTGGAAAGCTTTGTATCCGTGTATCTCTTTCAATTGTGTTTTGTATTATTTTTCTGCTGCTATATAAATTAATTTAATCTCTGATACTTTTCTGATGTATATTAACTATTCATACTCTGTTATGTTCTTGTACTCTGATGTAAATTGTTGTAACAACAATGAAATGTTCTTCTTTTTGCATTCTAATTTGTCGTGTTCTCAACTCAATCCGGACTTTCCCGTGAGGGAGAGTTTGGGTCGTTTCATTTTTGGTATCAGAGCTTTGGTTTGCAGAGTTCGAGAATAAGACGCATTAGAACCGAACGAAAGAATTCATCAGACACTGGATTAGTAATATCCAATAGGAATTACTCGTTAGAGATGGGATCAGTAGTATCCTGGAATGAGTGTAAAGAGTGTTGTTTTTAAAAATAAAAACAAATTTAGTTTTGAAAATTTTATCTTATAATACGTATTTCAATAGTTTATTTTATATTGAATTTGGGCAATCGAGTATACGAAGATTTTGCTTATACGTGTCATGAACGTTTATTTGAAGTCTCAAATATACTGGATAGATATAGAATCACACTCTTGTCGCCCGGGAATGATCTTGATGATGAGGCCTCATCATCAGAGTCATTGCTTGGGTTTCAAAAGTGGAATATCTATATATTTCCAATTGGCTGGTCTGAGAACCAAAACATTGTCAAAATTTATTATTGTGATTTGGCATTAAAAATAGGATTTTTTGAGTATATATAAAGTTGTATATTTGAAAATTTAATTAACTAATTATTTGTTAATTGCGTTGTGTGATTATCAGTTCAACTAATAAAAATATTGGAATGATAAAACCAATAAAAGGATGAAAGGTAAATTTAGCCAAATCGAATCACATATTGAACTGAATTGAAAATTTATTGGAATTGCATACATGTACATATATATGTGTGAACATGTCATAGCATGGAAGCTAAGAAGATGAATAAAATTGTATGTCCGACAAATAGGTACATATTTATTGTATTTCATGGGTTTAGATGAATTTATGAGCCGATTGGCCTTTTCTTTTTCTTTGGATTGATGAGGGCCCTGTGAGGCAAGTTGCAGTTTTAAAGGTCTCCCCGTACAAAGGAGGTTATGACAATTTTTTTTTGAAAATTTAGGGTGTTAGCCAAATTTTTGAGAAATAAGAAAATTCTTAGAAACTGAAAAGTTGAAGAATGAAAGTTGAGTTGGTTAGTTAAACAACTTTCAGCTCCGTTCCTTTTCGAGGACGAAAAGATTTTAAGTGGGGGAGATTGTAACAACCCGGATTTTCAGAACCAATTTAAATTTTTTATTTTAGCTATTTTAATTAATTTTGATTATTTAAAATGATTTATTTTTAATAATAATGACAAAAAATTCATTTTAATTGAAGTTAGAATGTATAAATTTATTTTAATTATAAAACGAGCCTGAAATGGAGCGGTAGTTTGAAAATTTGATTTTTAATTTCAAATGAAAGTACAGAATTGAAAATAAATCGGATTTTTGTAAAACCAGAAATATTTGAATCTATTTAATTATATCTTTCTAACGAACGTGAAAAATCCAGATTTTATAATATAAATTGAAAGTTGTGTTCAGTTTAAAATTTAAAATAGTCGATATGGAATTTAACATATATATCCCGTAAAAATAGCCATTTTGCAAACGACCTACGTTTTCGACGAAACCACTTTTGTTGGATCCAGAATGTCAAATTATTGCTAGATTCCAATTTTAATAATTTTTGGAATTGATATGTGAGCTTGGTGAATTTAAACGCGTTAGGTACTTTCAGTTTGAATTTAATCAACCGGAAAATGGTCATTTTTCGAATGGTCTCCAAATTCGACGAAATTAGTTGTTAGGATTGTATCGTCAAAACATAGCTAGATTTATTTTTCTGGAATTTTTGGAGTTAGTATGTGGCCCGGTAAATTAAAATCTACGTTGAAATCAATTTTGAATGTTATATTAATTTATATTTTAATTTTGACAAAAACTGGTTGAAATGGTCGAATTAGCTTACAGGACGTATATAATATAATGGTCTGAATAGAACGCACCGCGCCACGACCATTCGCGAATTTCGACCTTTGACTTCGAATTGACATTACGGGAGATCCGACCGTCGGATTCTCTTAAACCCGGAACCATTGGGTTCGTATCGAAAAGAGCTTTCCAACGAATATAAGAGATTTGAAATTTAATGGTTGGATTTGGAATTATGTCCAAATCAAATTTGGAAAAGATCGTTGTAAGTGTAGTTCGAGGACTGTTTATGGAAATCAACTGAAAGGGCCTTAATAAAATTATTAAAAATATTAATAATTTGTGTAAAATCATAATAAATGATTTGGAAAGAATTAGGATGAAAAATTCCATGTTTGTAAAGATAAAAATATATTTTATCAAAATGAACTAGTTATTAACTAGATTTGAAATCCAATAACTTTTGAATAACTAAACTGGATTTGTAAAGGGTTTTAATAAAACCAGAAATTTCCAGTATATAAATTGGAATGGATTTGAATAGAAATAATCACCGGAATATTTCGATATTGGATTCCGTGACTATACGGGTATTGTGGAGGGATTTGGAAGATAGGTATATACCGTTATTCCTCATACAATATGTGTTGGTTTCAGAATTTGATATTGAATATAAGCCGACATAATTTCTGTTCAGGGCCTTATATTTAATATGAATTGGATTTTAGGTTTTTCATGAGTGGTGTCTTCAATAACAATGTTCTTAAACCCCGTGGGAAAAGAATAAATCTTTTAATTAAGATTATTAGAATTTCCAATTATATTTAGTAATTGGAATAAAATGGAATGTGAATTGAGTTTATTGTGAAATGTGTTTTTAATGACATTCGTCCTTTAACCCGATTAACAGTGAAATGTGATTTGGAATTTATAAATCTTTTTATTAAGATTTAATGGAAATTTTACAAAGTAAAATTTTCCAATTTAATATATTAAATTGAAGTTGAATGGAATTCGATTTGGTAATAATCGAAGTGAGCTTCTGTGGAGGAAGACTGTTAATATATATGGAATTTAAAAGAATTTGTTGTTATTCCATTTATTTATTAGTCGAATACGAGGATTGATAACGATTATATATTGATCTGTTTTCCGTGAATATTCCATTATTAATGGAATGTGATTTCGGGTTTATCGTGAACTGTATTTTAAATGACATTGGTTCTTTAACCCAGTTAAAGACAAGATTACATGTTTAACATTGTATTTTGAATCGTATTATTGATCTCTGCTAAATATATATCTGTTTGGTAGCAGAGAATTTATTTTCTTACTTAACACCCTTCTCTGAGACGTACGAGCTTAGAGGTTATATATCGGTAGAAATCAATGGTATAGTGTAGATTGTCAATGCGGCATGTTTGATTTCCCAAAGTTAAACAATCATTAATATTGTTTTTTGGGAAGATTAAAACTAAGTGGAGTTTTAATGAATCTATAATTAGAATGGAATGTGAATGTGTTAATTTAAATTGTCAAAGTTGGGGAATGATCGAGAATGGAGTATCACCAGTTTTGCTCCAAGTGATAGTTAAATCTTTAATTAGATTTGAATGGGAAATGTTAATTAACTTTACCAATAACATAATGGTGTTAGATTTGGAGTATCGCCAGTTTTGCTCCATGGGATGAATAGGTTGGGATTGGGATAATAAAACAAATGATTACTTCGGTAAGGTGCACTAATCCCGACTAGTTTGGATAAACCTTAATTTGATTTGAATTGATATCCAAAGGAAGATTAAAGAATAAATTTAAAGAATTTATCTTTGATAAAATTAATGGGAACCTATCCCTAATGATGTGAATATTTGAATAAAAGAATATTCTGAATTAGAATGAGGCATATGTGTTTTTATAGCACTTTATTATTTATTATAAGTTGTGAATTATTCGGAAAGGTTGGGTTTACACCCATTCTGAATAATTGATTCGACGATAAGTCGACGATGAAGACGGTGGTTGAAGACCAGAGTTCTTCACATCGTTTGGATGATTACTGATGTCTTGATTAGGTTGTACGCCCAAGACAAGATAATAAGTGGTGATCGTCCAGACGTACTTGGAGATCAACCGGATATGTGAAGACCTCTCCTGTGTTGGACATATGGGACGAGGAATAAGGTGCCTCCAGTTTCATTCAGACCCAGAATGAACTAGTAAATGGATGTGTGTCCGACATTGGATTTTATTCTATGTTGATTGATTTCTGTTAAATATATATCTTTTTGGTGGCAGAGAATTTATTCTCTTGCTTAACATCCTTCTCTGAGATGTATGAGCTTAGAGGTTATATATCGATAGACACCAGTTGCATGGCGTGTATTGCCTATGTGGCATGCTGAGATGAAAATGATCAAGGCTTCTGTTGAAAGGCAGAGTCTTGGGGTTGATGATCAAAGCACGACTTTAAATAACATAGCTTTGTGTATAGCGTTAATTTGCGATCCTTACACCTCGGTATGAGTCAAAAACGGGATTGAACCATTGGGAGTGCAGGACGTTTCCTTCTAGATATGAGTGGTGTCATGTTATGGAGCCCAGACATTTATATTTTTTTTACCTATGTGGATGATGGACAGCTAGGCGCCTTAGGTATATCGGTCACTACGGGGACGATGGATAGGTCCGATAGGACTGGGAAACGTGTGTTCAGGAATAATTAATCCACAAACGTAAGGGTGGATCGGCCCAACCTTTACAAGGTTTCACTGCAGGGGATCCTGAGGCATTTATTAGAGTGTCTCGAATCAGTGAGGATCCATCCCTGGCCTCGACTCATAGATGGAATCGAATTTCCAATATGTGACATTTCGGTTTTAATTGCAAAACTAGTGTGGCAATATTGTAGCATGGGATACTACGCCGTCTATGATTGATACATTTATATTTGAAGTTGATTTTGATGCTATACACTTATAGTAGTATCAAAATGATTTATTTTAAATGCACCAAGCATTTTTGGCTATTATAAGTGAAAATTCTATCCTTTGGCTTGCGTTGCATTGTGTGATGGGACCTGCGTCTTATAATAGCTTCATTTTTCGAAAACATTGCGCTATTTATAAACTGTTTTATGCACTGGTATTCTTGGGGGAAAACTCATTCCGTATTATATGGCGTGGTCCCTTGATTTACTTTATTTCTAAAGTATAGTTTTAAATAATTGTTTTAGTTCTCACACCAGTCCCATGACTGACCTCGAGTTTATTGTTTTAACCTAAACTCTGGGTGCCCATATTTTCCGTACGGGCAGCTAGTAGTTTTGGTTTTGCAAATATTATATTCACAGGATCCTGGTTTACAGCTAGAGCTCTATTCGGAAAGCTTTGTATATGTGTATCTCTTTCAGTTGTGTTATGTATTATTTTTCCACTGCTATGTAAATTAATTTAATCTTTGATATTTTTCTGATGTATATTATTTATTCATACTCTGCTATTTCTTGTACTCTGATGTAAATTGTTGTAACAGTAACGAAATGTTCTTCTGTTTTTGCGTTCTGATTTTTCGTGTTCTCAACTCAATTCGGGCTTTCCCGTGAGGGAGAGTTTGGGTCGTTTCAGGGTAGCTCCCAACCGTTGGTGATATACATTCGATACACTCAAGCGAAATGAGTGGTCAGTCATGTTTGGCTGGGTTGAAAGATGTTCTTATTAAACCCAGTGTATTCCCTCTACAGATACACTATCAGAAGGTGGTTCCATACCTTGTCGTAGTTGGAAATCCAATCTCCAATAAGAGCCCACGGTTTTGATTGAATATTAGGTATGTGGAACGTGAGATGTAAGCGTTCCGCTAGATTGTTATTTATTTGTGTTTAGATACTATTATAATATCAGAATAAGCTATGCCTTCAAAAGAAATGGTTTGACTTCAAAATCACGTTGGGTGATGTTTTTAAAACTTAGCGAGTTTTCTCACTCTGGTTCACCAGACTGATCGAGCATTTGTAAATGCTCGGGTTAGACCGAGTTTTTTCAGGTTCAGGTTATCGGATGCTGTGAAGTCCAAAGACAAGCTGAAGGTGTTCAGACATATGATATCTAGTATTTATTCCGCTGTGTGTTGTATATATGGACAGATTATTATAACTTTTCAGATGTATTGATATAATCTGAGGATTATAAGTTCTTATTTCAAAGCTCTCAATAAAGTTTTAATTCTATATTACATTTTGTTCCGTTGCGGTGTGAGACTCTGTATTATGTTGGTTAGTTGGTTATTATTCTTCTTCTTCTATTCCAATATTTCTTTCTTATCTCACCCTTTATTTTTTTTCTATTAACTATCTGGTGTTTTTGATACTTGAGTTCTGGCAAATAATACGGGTTCATGTATTATTGTTGGAATTCGGGCGTCGAATCCCCCGGGTCATTTCGCTCTAAGTTTTGAGTTCCATAATAGGGGAACCCTCTATTTATGTTACATAATTACTAATTTAATGCATCTACGTACAATACTTTTATACATAAAATAATTTTACAAACTCAAACCGACTTCAAAACTTCAAAGAAAATATTACAGACTCTATAAACTTCTGTCGCCTTAATGTTAAAGTAGATGAATGCTTCCAAATCTTGTCTTCCCACATTTATAAACTTTCATAATATGTCACTTTCTCCTTATAAACTTTCATAATATGTCACTTTCTCCTTACAAGATAGTGCTTTGTATTGTCTGGCTTCATGTACCATGTGCCACTTTCACCTTTTATAATCTTCCAAATATTATTTTTGCAATCATAGTTGCTGGACATTTCTGCTACATCATTTCCTAGACACCACTGAATTATAAATCTTTTGTCGCCTTTCCCAAAAAGTTGTCTTTAAACTGTTCAAAAATTGCATCAATGTCCTCTTCTTCGTCTTTAAAAATATCTTCTTTTTTTCCGCCTATAACTTCTTTTCCTCTTGATGTTGACACCAATAACATATCTGATTTTATTTCTTAATATTTTAAGTTCTTTACCAAATCTTTTTTCATTTCTTCAAAATAGCATTGAATAATTTCTTCTCTTGTCGCGATGTCATTTTGCATTTGCAGCCTCTTGGTAATATGCTCAAATGGGATAGTAGATTCTTTTTTTTGTTTTAACAATTCTTGTTCTTGATAATTTTTTATTTTTTTCTTCTATTATAAGAATAAGTTCTTCATCGAACAATTTACCAGTAGATATTTCAATTTTCATTAACTCATCCCAAAATTTGCTATATAAACATCTTTGGAGACAAGGAATTCCCCTTTGAGTATTACTCGACTTTGGTACCCATTTCCAGATATATGAATTGAAAATTCTATAAAAAATGTATACTGAAGTCATTCCTTCAATCCAATAATTTTTGTCTGTTAATTTTAGCTATTTTTTGTGAGATATCTGACCAAATAGATTATAACTCTCTAAATGTCCCAGGTAAGATCTTTATGGATGGGCCAAAACTAATCCACCACTGGACAAAACAATTTAGGATAAGTCATTTGTATAGTTTACCACAAACTTTTATAAACCAAGAACGTTTCTTCTAATTATGTTCATAAAGAAACACTATATACAATAGTTGAATTTTATGGTAATTCTCTTTTCTAGGACAAATACTTCCCTTTCTTTTAGTGTAATCTCCATTCTTCAGTCAGTATTAGCCTTTTAATTATTATTTTGCTAAAATCATAAATATTTGGATTATTTCTATGAAAATGCATGATTTCGACCATTTCGGTTCCTTTTGGGATCGCTTCATGATAACGCATCGTAATACCTTATAGGAACATAAAAAGTAGTTTGTATTGATCAAATTCAACAATTTGTATTTGCCAATAGCCGGATTTTAAATCATTATATTGCATTTATGTTCTCCAACATTTGCATGAATGGCGTGTATAACCATTCCTATTGGATTATTATATATCAAAATATTTGCATGTATTTCCTGATGTAAATAACTAAAGTTTAATACAGTGTAAGATTTTGTTCTTTCTATTTTCTATTTATAGTTTCTTTTTACCTCAAACTATCTGACTCCCTAGCATCATATCTGTCACATAAATACCAAAAATTTATTAATGCCAATTCCTGAGGTTGAGGAGTTAGGTCGTTTCTTGAATGACAAGAAGGTAGGAAAACAACAAGTTTTTTTATTCTCAATGAAAGCACCAAAATTTTGAAATCAAAAAAATGTTACAACATCCAACAAGTTCAATGTATTTTCTAAAAAAATAGAAAATAAGAAATATAAATGCAATAGAAAAGAGAGAAAACATTTAGAATGGTTCGATGTTGATTAGCCTACGTCCACCTTAAACGTTTTATCGTTGAATTATTAAAGTATAGTAGCTTGGATTAGTTAGACTCCAAAATAAGATAGTTCAAAGTAATCAAAATGCCAATATATCCTTTTTTCGTATATAGGACAGGTATTTATAGTTGTCGGTCGAGCTGAAAATTCAAAGGACCTAAGAGAACCCCAGAATTTTCAAAACAATTTTTCAATTAATAAATTATAATTTACAGCAATCTTAGGTCCTCTACTCAAGAGTTATCCTCTTATAACCCTTTAACTCTAGGATCACTCAATCCTAATATAGAAATATTAGTATAATTCTAATTATGAACTTTCATATATGATGATATACAAGACTTTTTTACTTATATCAGAGTTAAGTTGAATGGTAAAGGACATCAGATTAATTAAAATGAGTAATCAATGCACAACATAAACAAAATTTAAATAACTCTTTAACTTGTCTTCTTTCCAGAAAATCTTTTCTTTTATACTATAACAAACTATACCATTTTTATGGCTAAACATAATCAAATACCTTGTAGGGTCGGTCCAAGGGTAAGACTGTCGAGACATTTGTCTAGGGCAGCGCCGCCGGAAGAGGAGGATAGGACAGTAGCAAAGGTAGCAGGTTGCTTGATAAAACTGTATTTGAAGAAGAAGATGGGCAACTTTATGTATGAATCATGCTTAGTGTGGCAGTATGATGTGCGGTTTGACTACAGGAAGTCCAGAGTTCGAGCCTGTTGGTTGAAAAATTTTCTTGCTCTGTAAATTTTTACCATGCTTTTCCATTTTCTGCCTAAGGCAGCAGATCCATGCGGGCCGACTCTGATACCTTGCTATACACACCTTTTCTCTTTGCCAATAACACAATTAAAACGAATCAATAGAGAAGTTCAGAACCATAGATACATACATACATATATAGAGGGGAGACACATACATATATTAACTTATATGTCATGTCCCCATTCACCACCCAATATATAAATTCTATGCTTAATTCAACAATCGATAGATACAAATGTATATAACATAACCTACCTAATTGTAACAACCCAGAACTTCCCCAGTCTCTGAGGAGAAGAGGAAAAATGGATTGCTTTGAGGATAAGACGAATCAGAACACAAACAGAAGAACATTTCATTGCTTATTATAACAATTCCACCAGAATACAAGAATATTCCAAAGTATACATGAATAATATACAGAAGAAAAATATCAGAGATTTACAAATTACATATAAATACATAGCAGTGGAAAACTAATACAAACACAACTGAAAGGGATATATGGATATAGAGCTTTCTGAATATCATTCCAGCTGTAAACAAGGATCCTGTGAATATAAATTTGCAAAATCAAAACTGCTAGCTGCCCGTGTGGAAAATAGGGGCACCCAGAGTTTAGGTTAAAACACTAAAATCCAGGTCAATCATGAGATTGGTGTGAGAACTAAAACAGTTATTAATCTGATTTTAAAGTCAGGTAAATCAAGGGACCATGCCGTATAACACGGAACGGGTTTACCCCCAAGAATACCAGTGCATAAAACAAACAATGCAATGCTAAATAAAGAACAATGAAGCTATTATAAGACTCAGGTCCCATCACACAATGCAACGCAAGTCGGAGGGTAGAGTTTTTACCTTATAATAGCCAAAAATGCTTGGTACGTGAAATTTCATATTTTACTATTACTATACATGTATAGTGTCAAAACAATTTCAAATATAAATATATCAATCATAGACGGCATGAGTGCCCCATCCCACTATATCGTCATACTAGGCTCTACAATCAAAACCACAAAATGTCGTATTAGAAGTTTGATTTTCATCTGTAAACCAAGGAAAGGGATCGTCCTTACCGCTTCGAGACAATCTAGCCTATAT
Organism: Allium sativum; assembly: GCA_030737875.1. Taxonomy (NCBI): domain Eukaryota; kingdom Viridiplantae; phylum Streptophyta; class Magnoliopsida; order Asparagales; family Amaryllidaceae; genus Allium; species Allium sativum. The sequence continues at coordinate 353,643,944 of CM060926.1, forward strand.
CTCAGGCAAGTACTATGTCAAGCCTTTGGATTGTCAGGGCCGGTCCACACTGAGTGGATTAAAATGCCTGAACAATGCGTTTCCCCGCCCTATGGGGTGTAAACTAGTCATATCATGACCAAACTATCGTCCCCGGAACGACCGATATAACCGAGGTGCCTCGCAATCCATCATCCACATAAGTAAAATGTCAAGGCTAGTAAAACGCTGACACCTCTCCTAGCTAGAAGGAAACACATGCCCTCCCTGATGTCCTCTCCCGTTTCTGGTTCTGTAACAACCCGAAAATCTGGGCCAGTTTAAAATTTTTATTTTGGCAATTTTAGCGAATTTCGAATATTTAAAATAGATTATTTTAAATAATATCGACGAAAATTTATTTTGAATATATTTAGAACGTATATATTTATACGCGTCGTCGTTAGAATATAAATAATTATATATAATTATAAAAGGAATTGAAAATGGCGCGGTAGTTCGATAATTCGATTTCAAACTTCAATTGAATGTACCGGGTGCAAAACAATCCGGATTTTAGTGAAACCAAAAACATTAGGATCTATTCGTGAATATCTTTCCAACGAATCCGAAGAATCGAAATTTCATAGCGTGAATCAAAAGATATGTCCAGTTGAAAATTCTGAATAGTCGCTATGGAATTCAGGCCCTTAAAAATGGACATTTTGCAAACGACCTCGGATTTCGACGAAACCAGTTTTGTTGGGTTCGGGATGTAAAGTTATTGCTAGGTTTCAAATTTCATAATTTTTCGAATCAATATGTGAGCGTGGCAAAGAAAAACGCGTTTGACCAGTTTCAGTTGATTTTAATCGACTGGAAAATAGCCATTTTTCCAACGGTCTCAGAATTCAACGAAACTAGTTTTGTTAGGACCGTATCGTCAATACAAAGCTAGAAAATATTTTTCGGGAATTTTTAAAGACTGTATGTGGCCCCGGTAAATTGAAATGTGCGTTTAAATTGAATATATAAAGATTTATATTTTAATTTTAATGGAAACTGATCGTAACATCCGAATTTGGATTACAAAACATGTCCCATTGTGTTCGGAATGGGGGTATTTAGCTAGAGGCGATAGTCGTTTGGTTTGATTTGGAGTTCGAATATGAAATTTACTTTTAAAAGATTAAATTGAATTAAATAATATAATAAAATATATATATGACAACAAAGCCCTAACCCTACCCTTGTTAACAGCGCTGCCGCCAATTCATAATCAAAGGCCAGAACGAAGCGATTTTTGGCGATTAAAATCTCTCAAATAATTTCGAATTAATCCACGATTTCAATACGAAAATCGAAATACTTCTTTTGATCTTTAAAACCATACTTGAGTGATCAGATTTCGTGAACTGTGGAGAGTGAAATCGAGGCTAGAAGATGCCGCGTTCGCACGCGATTTCTGGGCGAGGGTGACCACCGAGCCGGCGGTGGTGGCGATGGGGAGGAGCTCGGACCAAGGCGCTCCACGTGAAGGTTTCTGATTGAACTCCGGTGCACCACAGGCTGCGAAAATCTAAACCCTAGAAAATGGCTTTGGGTTTGGACACGCTGGAGTTTGAACAGAGGAAGAAGATGAAAGGGGCGGCTCAGATTCTTTCAAAGGTAATTAGTAAAAATGTTGATTAATTCCAGTTTTAAAAATATATATATATTGGTTTGAAAAATAAAAATAGTTTTCGTTCTTGAAAAATAGAAATAGTGATTTTAATAATATGAAATAAAAATATGATTTTTATATATTGAACTTCGAAATAAAAATATGATTTTTATATATTGAACTTCGAAATAAAAATATGATTTTTGTATATTGAACTTCGAAATAAAAATATGATTTTTGTATATTGAACTTCGAAATAAAAATATGATTTTTATATATTGAACTTCGAAATAAAAATATGATTTTTATATATTGAACTTCGAAATAAAAATATGATTTTTATATATTGAACTTCGAAATAAAAATATGATTTTTATATATTGAACCTCGAAATAAAAATATGATTTTTATATATTGAACCTCGAAATAAAAATATGATTTTTATATATTGAACTTCGAAATAAAAATATGATTTTTATATATTGAACTTCGAAATAAAAATATGATTTTTATATATTGAACTTCGAAATAAAAATATGATTTTTATATATTGAACTTCGAAATAAAAATATGATTTTTATATATTGAACTTCGAAATAAAAATATGATTTTTATATATTGAACTTCGAAATAAAAATATGATTTTTATATATTGAACTTCGAAATAAAAATATGATTTTTATATATTGAACTTCGAAATAAAAATATGATTTTTATATATTGAACTTCGAAATAAAAATATGATTTTTATATATTGAACTTCGAAATAAAAATATGATTTTTATATATTGAACTTCGAAATAAAAATATGATTTTTATATATTGAACCTCGAAATAAAAATATGATTTTTATATATTGAACTTCGAAATAAAAAATATGATTTTTATATATTGAACCTCGAAATAAAAATATGATTTTTATATATTGAACCTCGAAATAAAAATATGATTTTTATATATTGAACTTCGAAATAAAAATATGATTTTTATATATTGAACTTCGAAATAAAAATATGATTTTTATATATTGAACTTCGAAATAAAAATATGATTTTTATATATTGAACTTCGAAATAAAAATATGATTTTTATATATTGAACTTCGAAATAAAATTATGATTTTTATATATTGAACTTCGAAATAAAATATGATTTTTATATGTAGTGGCTACGGGCAACGAAGATGACGAAGATGCGATAGCGATGAAGATTTCTATCAATGAAGTGCCGTGGAGCTAGGATAGCTATATGTGAGAATTTCTCACCTTTCAATTTCTTTTCTAATTATATATATATACTAGGATGCAGACGGTGCTTAGTAGCACCCGACACAATCGTCCACAGACCATGGACTTGTTTGTTTGGTTGCATAGATTAGTTGGATATTTGATTTGAATTTGGTTGTTTGGTGAATTTGATTGATGTGTGAATGGCGTGGGCCTTCACTAGACCGGGGATAAGGCTAGGCCTTGTCCCGTTTCTAGTATCGTGCTGTTATGCCGCCGAAATTTTCTAAAATAAGTTAGAAAAATAAAAATATCATTTTATTTAAAGAATGAACTGAATAGAAATTCATATGTTGGAATAAAATGTTTTATCGTTAAAAATATAATTTTTAATGTGAATGTGAATAAATAAATATTCATTTACAAAGCAGACGGTTTGTTTATGTACACCTGTTTGAAGGACATTGATTGGGTCGATAAATTTTACACATCGCCCAACTGCACAAATAAAAATATGCGTTTGATTGTTTGAAACCCCACACGGGTGTTGGGATGAAATTTGAAGTTCACTCATCCTGATTGATTAAATATGTCGATCGATTGATTGACAGACTGTTATAAGCGTTAGATATCTATATTTGATGCTTATACAGTGTAGTGCACTTTGGTTGATGGTTGATTATTTTTCAATGCTATTATATGTGTGTAATGTATGAAAATCCATATAATTAACTTTATATAGTAATTGATTGGGCCTCATTCCAATTTGAAAAATAAAGAATATTATAAAATAAAGGTTCATGTGTTGACAGTTTCATCCATTGAGATTGGTCATGTGTTGAACGAAATATTTTAATAATAAAGTTTGCATCTTTATCAATATAAAATAAAAGTTCATGTGTTGACAGTACTCATCCATTGAGATTGGTCATGTGTTGAACGAAATATTTTAATAATAAAGTTTGCATCTTTATCAATATAAAATAAAAGTTCATATGTTGACAGTACTCATCCATTGAGATTGGTCATGTGTTGAACGAAATATTTTGATAATAACAACTATTTTGAAAAAGAAATATTTGAAATAGGATATTTGAAAATAGAAATTTATGAAGCCGTGTTGATTAGATTGACGCCATTTTGACGTGAACGATATTTATATCGATTTTAAACAATTTCGAAATGAATTGAATAGAAAACGATTTCGAAATGAAATGAATAAAAAACGATTTCGAAATGAAATGAATTGAAAACGATTTCGAAATGAATTGAATTGAAAACGATTTCGAAATGAATTGAATTGAAAACGAATTCAAATTGAATTGAAAGCGAATTGAAATGAATTCAAATTGAATTGAAATTTGAATTGAATAGAAATGAATTTTAAAACGAATTTATAAAGAAGAATTCAATTTTGATTTGAATTGAAATGGAAGTTGAAATTGCTTTTGAAACGAATTTAAAACTATTTATATAATTCGTTTTAAATAGAAATCGATGAAATATATATTATATATATTATATATATAATATAATGGCCTGAATAGAACGCGCCGCGGCAGTTCGTGAATTTCGACCATTTATTTCAAACGGACATTACGGGAGATCCGACCGTCGGATTCTCCTAAAACCGGAACCGTTGGGTTCGTATCGAAAAGAGCTTTCTAACGAATATTAGAAATTTGAAATCTAACGGTTGGATTTGGAATTATGTCCAAATAAAATTTGAAAAAGGTCGCTGTAAGTGCAGTTCGATGACCGTTGATGGAAATCGACTGTACAGGCCTCGATAAAATTATTAAAAATAGTAACAATTTGTGTAAAATCATAAGAAATGATTTAGAAAGAATTGGGATGAAAAACTCCATATTTGAAAAGATAAAAATAGATTTTTATCGAAATGAACTAGTTTTTGAACTAGAATTATAATTCTATTTATTTTTAAATAAATAAATTGAAAGTGAAAAGGGTTTTAAAAATAACCAAAATTTCCAATGATTGCATTGGAGTGGATTTGAATCGAAATTGTCTTCGGAATATTTCGATGTTGGAATTCGGGATTATACAGATGTTGTTATGGAAATTTGAAAGATATATATATCGTTATTTCCAATATGACATTGGTTAATCGTAGAATTTGATATTGAATATAAGCCGATATATTTTCTATTCAGAGCCTTGTATTTAATATCAAATGTGATTTGGGTTTGTCATGAATGGTGTCTTCATTAACACTGTTCTTGAACCCAGTTGAGAAAGGATTAAATCTTTTTATTTAGATTTAATGAAGTGTACCAATTAAACAATATTTAATTGGAATTGAATTGATATTGATTCTTGGGTTTATCGTGAATGGTGTTTTAAATAACACTCGTTCTTTAACCCGATAATTAATGGAAAGTGATTTTGGGTTTATCGTGAACCGTGTTTTTAAATGACACTGATTCTTTAACCCAGTCGAAGATTAAAACTAAGTGGAGTTTTAATGAATCTTTAATTAGATTGAAATGATCGAGAATGGAGTATCACCAGTTTTGCTCCAGACGATAGTTAAATCCTTAATTAGATTTGAACGTGAAATGGTAATTGAATTTACCGATAACACCGTGGTGTTAGATATGAAGTACTACCAGTTTTACTTCATGGGATGAATAAGTTTGGATTGGGAAATTAAAACAAATGATTACTTCGGTAAGGTTCGCTAATCCCGACTAGTTTGAATTGATATTCAAAAATTGATTAAAGAATAAATTCAAGAAATTTATCTTGGATAAAATTAATGGGAACCTTTCCCTATGAATGTGAAATTTAGAAACTAACTGTCGGTTAGCCAAGCAGAATGGTTTTCTGGATATTGATCTGATGTTGGTTTCGGCCTTCGGGGTTAATATTTGGGGAATTATTCTCTTGATTAATTTACGGTTAGTGACTGATGAATTGGAATGAGGCGTATGTTGTGTTTGTGTAACACTTATTTAAAATATACGCGAGTTATTCGGAAAGACCGGGTTTATCCCATTCTGAATAACTGATACGACGATAAGTCGAAGATGAAGACGGTGGTTAAAGACCGGAAGTCTTCACGTCGTTTGGCTGATTACTGATGATCTTGATTGGGCTGTACAACCAAGAAGATGGAAACAGTTGGTGATCGTCCAGACGTACTTGGAGATCGATGGATATGCGGGGTACTAGGTGCCTCCGGTTTCGTTCAGACCCAGAACGGACTTGTAAATGGACTGTGTGTCTGACACTGGATTTTAGTCTGTGTGATTGATCTCTATTAAATATATATCTGTTTGGCGGCGGAGAATTTATTCTCTTGCTTAACGCCCTTCTCTGAGACGTACGAGCTCAGGGTTTATATATTGATGGATATCAAACGCATGGAGTGAATTGCCTGTGTGGCATGCCTAAGTGGCAATTGATCGAGGCTTCTGTTGAAAACCAAAGTCTTGTGGTGATGATCGAAGCACGACCTTTGTGGCGTAGCTTTGTGTAACGTTTACTTCGCGAGTTTCACACCCGGTATGAACCAAAAACGGGAGAGGACCTAAGGGAGGACATGCGTTTCTTTCTAGCTAGAAGTGGCGTCAGTGGTTTTACACGCCCTGACGAGTTTGACTTATGTGGTTGTTGCTGTTGCGAGGCGCCTCGGATTGATCGGTCGTTCTCGAACCGATAGAGTCATTTAGTTGGCTCATTTACGCCCCAAAGGGCGGAGGAACGTATTGTTCAGGCACTATAATCCACATCGGTGGACCGGCCCTGTCGCTCCAAGGGGCAGTTGCGGCTGCTCCGGAGTCATGGGCTAGATTGTCTCGAATCGGTAGAGGACGATCCCTGGCCTCGGTTCATAGATGGAAATCCAACTTCCAAATACGTGTATTGCGGTTTTAATTGTAGAACTAGTATGACGACATGATATATGGTACCCATGCCGTCTATGATTGATACTTATGATTTGAAGTTGTTTTATACACTATGCACTTATGATGGTATCAAATGATTTGTTTTTAAACGTATCAAGCATTCTTGGCTGTTATAAGAGAAAACCCTATCCCCCAGCTTTCGTTGCATTGTGTGATAGGACCTGGGTCTTATAACAGCTTCATTTTTCTTTACTTAGCATTGCGCTGTTGTTTTATGCACTGGTATTCTTGGGAGGAAACCCGTTTCGTGTTATACGGCGTGGTCCCTTGATTTACCTAACTTTAAAAATAAAGATAAATAACTGTTTTAGTTCTCACACCAGTCACATGACTGACCTGGAGTTTATTGTTTTAATCTAAACTCTGGGTGCCCCTATTTTGACACGGGCAGCTAGTAGTTTTGGTTGTGCAGATTTATATCCACAGGATCCTGGTTTACAGCTGGACCGATATCCGGAAAGCTTTGTATCCGTATATCCCTTCTAGTTGTGTATTGTATTATTTTCCGCTGCTATGTATTTAAATGTAATTTAAATCTCTGATATTTCTGTGTAATATTTATTCATTTATACTCTGTATATTCTTGTAATCTGATGCATTGTTGTAATATACAGTGAAATGTTCTTCTGTATGTGTTTTGTTTTGTCGTGTTCTCAAACGATAGGGCGTTTCGAACGGCCTGGATCGGTTTAGCGACTGGTTCGGACCGAGCGAAATTCCTTCTCGTCACAGGTTCACACCGAGGTGTGAGGCTCACGAATTAACGCTTCACAAAGCTACGCTATATTAAAGCAGTGCTTTGATCATCAACCACAAGACTCTTCTTTTCAACTGAAGCCTTGATCATTAGCATCTCAGCATGCCACACAGGCAATTCATGATATGCAACCGATGTCTATCAATCACACAGAATGAAACCCGATGTCAGACACACACCCATTTAAAAGTTTGTTCTGCGTCTGAACGAAACCGGACGCATCTTATTCCTCATCTCGTATGCCCAATACAGGAGAGAGGTCCTCGCATATTCGGTCGATCTCCAAGTACGTCTGGATGATCACCCTTATTACCTTGTCTTTGGTGTACAGCCCAATCAAGACATCAGTAATCATCCAAACGATGTGAAGACCTCCAGTCTTAAACCACCGTCTTCATCCTCGACATATCGTCAAATCGGTTATTCAGAATGGGATAAACCCAGTCTTTCTGAATAACTCACGTATATAATAAACAGTGCTATAAAAACACAACATACGTCTCATTCCAATCCAGAATATTCCTTTATTCAAATATTCTTGTACTTTGGGAATGGTTCCCATTAATTTTATCAAAGATATATTCTTTAATTTTTTTCTTTAATCTTCCTTTGGATATCATTTCAATCTAATTAAAGAGGCATTAAAACTCCACTTGGTTTTAATCTTCCCAAAAATCAATATTAACGATTGTTTAATTGGGGAAATCATATCTTGTCTTTAACTGGGTTAAAGAACCAATGTCATTTAAAACACGGTTCACGATAAACCCAAAATCACATTCCATTCCATCAGCCTTTAACCGTAAATTAGCAAGTGAACAATTCCCTAAGTATTAACCCCGAAGGCCGAAACCAACATCAGATCAGTACCCAGGAAACCATTCAACTTAACTAATCTCTAGTTAGTTACTGATTTTCTTAACTCCATTGGGTCTAAGAATAGTATTATTAAAGATACCATTCACGACAACCCAAAATCTTATTCCTTTGTTAATCGGGTTAAAGAACAAGTGTTATTTAAAACACCGCTCACGATAAACCCAACGACCAATTTCAATTCCATTCCAATTAAATATAATTAATTGGTATACTTCATTAAATCTAAATAAAAAGATTTAATCTTTTCTCAACTAGGTTCAAGAACAATGTTAATGAAGACACCATTCACGACAAACCCAAAATCACATTTAATATTAAATACACGGCTCTGAATAGAAAATATATCGGCTTATATTCAATATCAAATCATGGAATCAACAAATACCGTATTGGAATAATGATACATACATCTTCCAAATTCTTCCACAGTACCCATATAATCACGGAATCTAATATCGAAATATTCCGAAGATAATTTCGATTCAAATCCATTCCAATTCATATATTGGAAATTTCGGTTATTTTTAAAACCATTTCAAATCCAATTTATTTATTTAAAAATTTTGGATTTTCAATTCTAGTTCAAAACTAGTGCATTTCAACAAAAATATTTTTTTATCTTTTCAAATATGGGATTTTTCATCCTAATTCTTTCCAAATCATTTATTATGATTTTACACAAATTATCGATTTTTTTTAATAATTTTATCAAGGCCAGTACAGCCGATTTCCATAAATGGCCATCGTACTGCACTTACAACGACCTTTTCCAAATTTGATTTGGACATAATTCCAAATCCAACAACTAGATTTTAAAAATCTAATATTCGTTAGAAATCTCTTTTCGATACGAAGCCAATGATTCCAGTTTTAGGAGAATCCGACGGTCGGATCTCCCATAATGTCCATTCGAAGTTAATGGTCGAAATTCGCGAACTACCGCAGCGCGGCACGTTCTATTCGAGCCAATATATTATATATAATATATATTTCATCGATTTTCATTTAGAACATATTTTATAAATCGTTTTAAATTCGTTTTCAAAATGATTTCAACTTCATTTTCAATTTCAAATCAAAATTGAATATTCCATATCATTAATATAAAAATGATAATATTTTCAAAACATTAGATTTTGAAATCAATTCCTTTTCAATATTCATTATAAAAATAAACAAAATCGATCTAAATATCGTTCATATCAAAATGGTGTTAATCTAATCAACACGGCTTTATATATTTAAATATTTTTGTGTCCATCCCAAATTGGACATCAAAATCATATTTTGATCTACTGAATATTATTGTAAAATATTCATTATTTTAAAATATTCGTTATTTCAAAATGTTTATTCTTTCTGAACTGGAATCAGACACAGTCAATTACCATATAATTTGATTTATACGGATTTTATACACACATGTACACAACAACGATCAAACACAGTCAACCATCATCCAAAGTGCATTCTACACTACATAAGCATCAAATACAAATATTTAATGCTTATAACAGTCTGTCAACCAATCGCTTGACATACAGCTAATTATTGGGACTAGTGTATGACATATATCATCCCAATACCTGTGTGGGGTTTCAATCAACAACTAATGAATTCTATTTGTGTAGTTGGGCAATGTGTAAAATTTATCATCCCAATGTATATCAGTCAAATGTGTGTACATAAACAAATCATCCTATTTGTTTATGAATATTTATTTTATTCCGATACACGTTAAAAACTATATTTCTAACTATAAAATATTTATTTCCATTCTACATCACACAATCAATTTTCGCAACACATCAATCAAACAAACAAGTCATCCTTGGTCTGTGGACGATGGGTGTCGGGTGCTGCAAAGCACCGTCTGCATCCTAGTATATATTTTAACTAGAAAATAAAAAAAAAGTGATAAGTTCTCACCTTTAGGTTCCAATTCTCCATTCTCTATTTCTGAACTGTTCGGATTTGCCCAAAATTCCAATGCGATCTTTTCCCGGTGTTCATAGTAAAAATCACATTTTTATAATGGCACTTCATGTATAAAAATCATATATTTTTACAACGCTTCTTTCTATATAAAATTTATATTTTTATATCTCCACTTCTTATATAAAGATCGAATTTTTATTTCGCTTCATATATAAGAAAAATCACATTTTTATTATGCTACTCATATAAAAATAATATTTTTACATCGTCCCTTCAAACATAAAAATCTAATTTTTATATCAAAACCATATGCATAAAGATCACACTTTCAGTATGAAATCATGTACAGAGAAGATTATACTTTTATACCGCTAATATATATATTATAAAAATCATATTTTTATATTTCTAAAAATATTTTCATACATACGATAAAATCCTATTTTATCTAACCAAAAATATTTCCTTTGCGATAAAATTTATATTTTTATACAACTAAAGATATTTTTTTTATATGATAAAAATCATATTTTTTACGTCGCTACTTTAAATAAAAATTATATTTTTACTTCACTACTTAAATAAAAATTAAATTTTTACTTAGTAAAAATTATATTTTTATCTAAACGATGTTACTTATATTTATAAATCATGTTCATCTTTAAAAATCAAATCTTGTTCATGATAAAAGTCAAATCTTTTCCTTGCTATTCAATGTAAGAATCGAATTTTTATATTTAAAAACGATTCCATATTGATTTACAAAGATCCAAACTTTAAAAACTAATTTTAATTAACTTAAACTAATTATTTTAAATAAATAACTAAATAAAATAAATAAACAAAAAAGCTTACAGTTGAATTGGAAAGGGGGGCTGTCAGCGGCACTCAGGCAGAGGAGGCTCGCGGTGGACGAGGGCAGGTGGCCGACTGCGGGTCCCTTTGGGGGTAGAGGCTGTAGTCTGGAGGGAGAAAGGAGTTAGGAGTTTTTGCGATGTGTTTTGGGGCTTAGGGGGGTGCAGGTTCTTCGATGGAGTGAGGGGAGGGAAGGGGAACAACGGATGGGATCGGAGAGAGGCGCCAGGCGATGGGGGCATCGCCGGAGGCGGCGGCGTGCGAAGGGCTAGGGCACGAGCGTGATTTCTTTTTGTTTTTTCTTTGAAAACTGAACGGAGGGTATAGAGAGAGAGGAGAGAAAGAATATATATATATATATATGTATGTATATTATTTAATTATTTCCCAAAAAGGTGCTTTTCCATTTGAACTTCCAATCGGACCCAACGACTGTCGCCCTTAGCTAATTACTCCCATTCCGAACACAATGGATATGTTTCGTAACCCGATTCGGCTGTTACGATCAGTTTCCGCTAAATCTAAAATATAAATCATTATATTTTAAATTCAAAACACACATTTTAATTTACTGGGGCCGCATACAGACTCTAAAAGTTTCAAAAGAATATATTTGGCTATGTTTTGATGATACGGTCCTAACAAAACTAATTTCATCGAATTTTGAGACCGTTTGAAAAATGGCCATTTTCTAGTCGATCGAAATTGAATAAAACGATCAAAACACGTTTTCTTTTTCCACACACACATATTGATTCAAAAAATAATGAATTATGGAATCTAGCAACAACTAGACATCCTGAATCCAACAAAAGTGGTTTCATCGAAAATGGAGGTCGTTTGCAAAATCGCTATTTTTAAGGGCTATATTTCCATAGTGACTATTCTGAATTTTCAACTGGACATTACTTTTTATCCCCGCTATGAAATTTCAATTTTTGGGATTCGATGGAAAGATATTTTCAAATAGATTCTAATATTTTTGGTTTCGCTAAAATTCGTTTTATTTTTAATCCTGTACATTCATTTGAAATTTGAAATCGAATTTTCAAACTACCGCGCCATTTTCAATTCCTTTTAAAATTAAAAAATATATTTATATTCTAACGTCGAGTCAAATAAATATATACATTCTATTTCTATTTGAAATAAATTTCTCATCGTTATTATTTAAAATAATTCATTTTAAATATCCAAAATTCACTAAAATTGCCAAAATAAAAGTTTTAAATTGGTTCGGATTTTTCGGTTTATTACACTAATGCTACATATACTCAAGGCAAATATAGCTACCATATACCAACTTATATGGCATGGATTCCTTTCTAGCAATAAAGGGGCAACCCAACTCAAATTGCAAATTTAAAATTACAGAATACATAAATTCTTTAACACTGACACTACATCCACTATCGCAATACACAAGTTTATACCAATATCCAAATAATTTACAGTGTGACAACATACTTGTCAGTGCAATACTCGATTTGTAATGATATAATTAATACATAATGTTCTAATATTCTGAATACAACTCCTAATTATAATCTACACAACACCATCAAATCAATGCAAAACATCAAATGCAGATGAAATTAGCCAAAGCATTTAAATATGTTAACATTATTCAACTAGCTTCATAATTAGCTAGGCAGTTTGCTTTTTAATATATATACATATATACATGCATTTTTCCATGCATATATAAACATATATATATATATATATTTTTGCACAGTGTCACAACCATAAGCCAGTTTGCATTTCTGCACATATATACATACATTTTAATGCGTGTATACATGCACCTCAAATTGGCATATGGCATTCCCAATATGCCCTTTCTAATATATATATATATATATATATATATGTATATGTTGATTCACAAGGTTTTTGATTCAAGACAACAACGAAATGGAGATCAAATCAAAGAGTTAGTTTATACATATGTGTGTGTTTAATGGTGTTATATCAATGTTAAAATCTATCCTTATTATATAACACACATGCACATATTTTGATAATATATTTATGTATAAAAAAATGGCTAAGAAAATTGTCATAACTGGGCAATATGCTCAATACCCGTCGACTTGTGACTGTTGAGCCAGTCGACTGGTCGAGCATAATTTTGCCCAGTAACAGCTATTTTCTACAAAATTTAAATATATATGATTTACAATATTTTTTTACTAGCTAACTACTGATTTACAGACCAGTTGACCGATTCGCCGTAACAATCAGTTTTATGAAAGGTTGCCATTCTTAGTGAAGATATTCCTCTTCATTTCTGAATTGAAAAGGGTGCGTCTCTTTGACAAAACTCTTCATTAAGGATCTATTCCTTTCACCTATTACATATACACTACAAACTTGGTTTTCAAACAACTGAATCTTTCCAAATATATTCTAATTTCCAATCTACATTTCTAGACTCTTGCATTATAAAAATCTTTCAAATATTCAAACTACTTGTTGAATCATTGAAGTTACTTCATATCTCTTGATTCAATAAGTAATATACTTCCTTCAATCTTCACATACACGTTATATTCTTGAGGATAAGATTATAGGAAGAGTGTATTCAATCATTGGTAATTCAGTGTTTCAAGAACACAAGCAGAAGTACTACTCTTGTAATTTGTAAAAATCCCGTGTTGGTGCTCAGGCGAGAAATCCTTGTTGGGGCACGGAGTGATCCTTGTTAGGGATAGGATTGTTGTGAACCTGTTCCTCCGGGTGAAGAGAGGGTGTTGATAGTAGAATTCCAAAAGGAGTCTGGGACTGGACGTAGGACGAGAAGTCCGAACCAGCATAAAATTCCTAGTGTCACTTTACTTGCATCATTTACTTATCTGTGATATATTATTTCGGTTAATATTTACTTGCATAACTATTGTATTTGACAAGTTTATTATTTCATTGAGAATTATGCTATATTCGTGTAACGACCCGGTAGGGATACGACGCCCGAATTCCAACAATAATACATAACCTTGTATTACTTGCCCAAAAATCAATTATCGAAAACACCAAAAAATTAATAGAAAGAATTTAGAGGGTGAAATAAGAAAGAAAGAAATATTAGAATAGAAGAAGAAGAACCCACACAGAATCAGGGTCTCACATCGCAGCGGAACAAAATATAATATAGAAATAGGTCTTTACTAAGAGCTTGAAAATAATTATAATCCTCAAAGTACATCAACACATATGGACAGTTATAACAACATGTCCTCATTTACGACACATAACGGAATAATACTGCATAATACAATATGTCTGAACTCTTCTAGCTCATCTCTACACAACATCCGACAACCTGAACTTGTACAACCCGGTCTAACCCGAGCATTACAAACGCCGGATCAGTCTGGTGAACCAGAGTGATAAAAAATCCCTAAGTTTTTGGGTAACATCCAACTTGAATTTGAAGCTAAAATCTTTTCGAAAGAAAGGATAATCGTAAGACCAAATCCACATATAAATACAGACGGTTTTTAGTTTATGATAACTCAAACCATTTTTGGAATCAATACTTTTCTGATATTATAATAATGTCTAAATCAAGTAATTAGCAATCTAGCTGAACGCTTGCATCTCATGCTCTACATACATAGTATACAATCAAAACCGTGGGCGCTTATTGGAGAATGGATTTCCATGGCAAAGGTATGGGCAACCACCTTCCGACAATGTACCTCTGGAGATGAACACATTAGGGTTCAACAAGAACATCTTGCAACCCGGCTAAACATGACCAACCCCTCACCCCTTTGAGAGTACCAAATATATCATTACCAAGGTTGGGGGCCAGCCAACCGCCGATAGCATACAAAAATAATAGGACAACCGAAGGCATTTGATTTCTCAAGATCAGGTAACGATATACCCTTTTAATTGGTGTGACCCACATAGCCATGCATCTAACCGATTTTATACCATTTCCCGGTTGATGAGGTTTGAGGTCATATTTATTTATTTAATTACCTTTATTATTATTTTAGAACATATGTCCACCATTCACTTTGAATGCCACATTGCTAATCCGCCAGAAAATCACTAATTGATGTCCCCAAAAATAATTTAGTTGTTAGGCTAAAAATTACATTACTCAGCCTCTAACTTGGTACGTTTGAAGAAATCAATGTACGTGACCCCTTTGGAAATACTTTGTCAGTCATCCATCCATACAAGTTGTCCTGGGACTGGACAAACCGAAGACACCCTCCTACTGCATCCTTGAATTACCCTATGGATTAGTAGCGAGTAGTCCTTTCAAATCCGTAAATTCTCAACCATGACCGAATCACGTCACAATATCTCTAGTTACAATTCCATAGAATATTCAACAAGTAAACCTTCCGCTTATGAAGATCCACGGTCTTCAATTGCTCCATCTTCAATCAGCATCTTCACGAATTTGCTGGTTTAGAATGGTTTTCGAATATAAATTCGATACCGGTCTTTCTGTACCAACAATCATATGGGTCAAGTTTGATAGTCGGTTATTTAACTATCAAATAACAATCATATAATTAAAATGAGTTCATTGATCCAGTGTTTGGAATTATTAGGCCTCTTTTAGTTAAAATAATTAACGAATGGTTAATCAACTTCTAAATGTCCTAATATATTTAAACATTATATTTCTTATTATTTTATTATAGCAGGATTCTCCAAAAACTATTTTATATACTTTAAAAGTAAATCATATATATTCCCAACTTTGGGTTTAATTAAATTTCATGTAAATTATCGTTACGAAAACTCTTTGTTTATTTCTCGAAAACAATATTAACACTTTCTCTTTGAATAAACATATTCAAACTCATCACATTAATTCCTTAAATCTTGAAAATATCATTATATTTTCAACAAATCTCTTTTTATTTCCATTACTTCGGAAATACTATTTTATAATCTCAAATCCCTTTTATATCTGTTACTTCAACATTCATTAGTACCAGACTGTAAATTGGTAAGAGAATAATTCTCTAAGTATCAACCTCGAAGATTGAAATCAACATCAGATTAACACTTAGAGAATCACTCAACTCAACCAATCTCCGATTAGGTTCCAATTCTTTAATTTCTTATTTTAACTCCTTATTAACTCATATTATTCCACTTTCAATCCATTCAACCATTTCCTGCTTTGAAAATCTAGTTTCAATTACATTCATTTCATCTCACTTTGATTTCATTATTAAGTAATGCTAATTTAAAATTAACGTTTTAACACGTCATCCCATTGTATAAACTTCGTTATATATATACTTTAGTTTAATATTAACCTTTTCCTTCTCAATTTCCTTTTACTTAATTCAAATATTAAGTAAACTTTTAACTAAAACTATCTTATTCACTTAACATTCCTTCTATAGCTATGTTACAAAACCTCAGGTTTTAATATAAATCCTGTTCATAAACTCATTCCTTAATTCAGTTAGATTTCTTTCAACTTCGATTACTCTTTTAATCGAGTTTCAATTAAAAAGTAATCTTTTAAATTATTACTTATTAAAATAATAATTTATTTCAATAATTTGCTATTGTAGAAGTAGTTAATTTCTTTATTAACTAAAATAAATAGTAAATTCCTTTTTAAAATCTTAATAAAATTAAAACAAATATTTGTTAAACTATTCCATTTGATCAATTCAAAACAAACCAATTTAATCAATCCCAATTAAAACGGTTGACTTAGTCAACTCAGACACGGTTGTCTCGTTAACTGGTTCCAATTAGTCCTTCCTTTAAATTAATTAATAATATAATTAATTAAAATAAATTCCATTTGATTGTTTCTTAAAAACAATTATATAACTGTAACGGCTGGAAATTTCCGACTCCTCGAGAGTCGGAAATTCCGAGACGTTAGTGAAAGAATTTAGAAGGTGAGAAAGAAAAGATAGAACTAATAGAATAGAAGAAGAAGAAGAACATCAGAATCATCAGAGTAACACGAATCTCACAGCGGAACGAATAACATATAATATATAACATAACTTTGAAGTAAACAGTTATATATACAATAGCACTTTATCAGAGTACAACACTTACAACACAGCGGAAATAACTATAGCTATAGAATCTTGCAGTCTCCTGCTCCAAGATCTCCATGTATATCTGTAAATCCCGACTACTTGACTGCCCGTACAAATTTAGGCACCCAAGAGTTTAGGGAAAACAACAAAGTAAACTCCGGGTCAGTCATGGGACTGGTATGAGTAAAACAATTTAAAACAATTGAACAGGTATATGATATCTCATAAGACCACGCCGTGAATACGGAACGGGTTTTTCCTTATGAGTATCTAAACAACTTTGACAAGCAATATCATTGTGATATTATAATAATGTCTAAGTACAAATAGGTATCAATCTAGCAGAAACGCTTGCATCTCACGTTCTACATACATAGTATAAAATCATAAACCGCAGGGCGCTTATCGGAGAATGGATTCCAACAGACAAGGTATGGGAGCACCTTCTGAATAGTGTACTCTAGAGGTGATACACTCAGGGTTCAACAAGAACGTCTTGCAACCCGGCCACACATGACCGCTCACTCATTTAGCTTGAGTGTCGCGAATATATTGCCACCACGGTTATAGGCCATCAAACCGTCATCCGAAGATACAGAATCAAAAAGAAGTATAAATATGAATATTCACTAGATCGGTGACAATACACCCTGCTTGGGAATGACCCAACTAGCCATGTTGCCTAGCCCAACTTTTGTTACTTCCTGGTGTGAGGTTAGAAGCTACGTCTATCTTCAGAACATCTGATCACCATTCACTTTGAATGCCACATCGTCATACCCGCCAAATCACAAATTGACTTATCCAAAAATAACACGGGTATACAGCTAAGAGAAACGAATTCCTCCACCACCAAACGTGAATACGTTTGAACAGATCAACTTACGCGATCCATTGGATATACTCTGTCAGACCTTCTTCCATATACGTTGTCCTGGGACTGGACAAACCGAAGGCACTATTCAGTATATCCATCTTAGTCACTGTTATCTAAGACTTATACAACAGCCCTTGCACTTTACTCCGTCTTCAATTTATCTTTGGCATATATTGCTCGCAACGCTTATGCCAATACAGAGTGGTTCTTTGGATAATAATCCAACCGGTCTCTCCATATTAACAACGTTAAAATGGTAAAAACTTTGATAGTCTGTGATTCAACTATCAAATTAAAACATGTCGGTGTACAAACAACGATCTTATTTCCAAATGGGAATTCGATCGATCAATCATCATATGTTCATATTTCCTTATTTCATATATTTTAGAAAATATATGTTATTAATCATTGGAAAACATTTCCATAGCTTATTTTCACATCACTATTATTTCGCAACTATCAGTCCCTAACTGTAACTAGTATGAGAACCATTCTCTAAGTATCAATCCGGAAGGTCGAAACCAACATCAGATCGTCACTTAGAAAACCGTTCAACTTACCCTCTCCAGTTAGTTTCTGAATTTGCTTAACTCTATTTCTTAAATTCTTATCATGAAACATTTCATTTTCTATGTTTAGAAAACATATCTGACTATATTTGGAAAACATTTCCAAAACTCATTTACGGATTTCCAATGAACGTTGTATAAAACATCGTTACGCTTAATCCATTAATCGCTTATTACTTAACTATATTTCAAATCAACCTTTTCTATCGAACCACAACTATTCCTTTGTCAATTCTGAAGTCAATCAAGTTGGGGTATAATTACCTCTCAGACCTTAATTGAACAACGTCCTTTACTGTGAAATAGATGAAGCTCGTCACTCACTTTTCCCAATCATCTGTTTACGCAAATTCTCGGATTCAGGTTACGCGTCTACTTCTTATATGACCACGTTTGATTATAACTATAACGTTATAATTCCTACTTCTACAGTATCTAACCTGAATTATAACTTTATCTCCTAACTCGAATAATCAAACAGACACCTAATTTCTTAATCCATAACTAAACCTTGATTTAAACCCTGGAAAGTAAATAGTACTTTCCCGAATTCGCTATAATCGAATTCGACGTATAACTCTCTTTCGAGAAATCTCTATTTGATTAACTCTTCTTCGAATAACCTATATTCGATTATCTCTCTTCGAATAACTCATATTCGAAATCTCTCTCTTTCGAATAAACAATATTCGATCTCTTTCTTTCGAATATGCTATATTCGAAAATCTCCTTTCGATTTACTAATCGATAACTCCTTTCGATCAAACTAAAATCGATAACTCCTTTAACTCTATTCGAATAACTAATATTCGACTAACCCTTTTGGATCGACTCATTTGATTAACTCCTTCGAATAACTAATTCGAATAACTTACCTTCGAATAACCAATATTCGATTTACTCTAACTCGATTAACTTAATTCTAATCGATTTACTCCATTTCGATTCAACTTAATTCAAATCGATTAACTTAACTCAAATTGATTTACTCCTTTCGAATAACTAAATTCGATTTAACTTCTCTAACTCTACTCGAATAAGTGATATCCGGCAACTCTACTCGATTAACCCCACTTGGATAACTCTAACTGGTCAACTCTAATTGGTCAACTCTAACTGAGTAACTCTAACTGATCAACTCTATCTGGTCAACCTTAACTGGTCGACTTTAACTGGTCAACTCTAACTGAGTAACTCTAACTGATCAACTCTATCAGGTCAACCTTAACTGGTCGACTTTAACTGGTCAACTCTAACTGTTTATCCTTAACTGGTAAACTTTAACTGGTTAACTCAAATGGTTTAACCTAACTTGATTTACTTGTCTCGATTAACTGAACTAATCCACTTAGTTTAACTTAGTTAATTCACGTTGATTAACTCTAGCCGGTTCACTTAGTTTAACTCAACTAATTTACTTCGATTAACCACTTAGTTAACTTAACTAATTCACATCGATTAATCCTTTAGTTTAACTTAACTAATTCACATCGATTAATCCTTTAGTTTAACTTAACTAATTCACATCGATAAATCATTTAGTTTAACTTAACAAATTCACTTTGATTTACCGCTTAGTTTAACTTAACTAACTTACTTTGGTTAATCTAACCAATTACTTTGTTTAACTCGACTAACTCGCTTTGGTTAACCTAACCAATTAATTTGTTTAACTCTATTCAAATATCAAATTCGAATAACTCATTTCGAAAGATTTCCTTTTTACAACGTTTATCCATTGATAAAGATTTACTTTTTACAAGTTTATCCATTTATAAAGGTTTACTTTTAGTGACGGTTCTTCACTTTATAAATGTCCTTTTAATAACGTTTCTACTTCTCTATATAAGTCCAGACTTATATATATTCCATTTATCCACGATAAATAATTTATTTAATTTATAAAACATTATTTATAAATTAATCTACTTCAATTTATCCGTTTTAAACAGATTTCCTATTTAATATCTCATTTAAATCCATATCGTGTTATACCGTGTGCGAAGCACGTGTTTAAATCTATCCTTGTATAATTCTATTTATTTTCTGAACAAGTGTTCCTTTATTTATTCCATAAATAAATATTCCTTTATTCCATTTATTTATAATCTAAATAAATGTTCCCTTATTTATTTCCTAAATAAATAAATGTTTTCATTTTATAAAATCCTATCGATTTTATAAATAAGATTTATCTTCAATATAAACATTGAAAATCCCCTTTTTACATTCTAGTATCACCTACGGTGTTTAACGTGTCGTATAACAATGATCGGTATCATTCAAACATATGAAATCAATAACAGATTTCATAACACATCATATATCACAATATATGAAAAACGGTAAAATAAATGTTGAGGAATCCAGTCGGATTCCTCCAACCTGTTTCCCTGCATCACAGATGTTAGACAATATAGATAACATCACTTTCAGTTCCATATGATGTATTCTTTTAAACAGAATCAATATAGAAATTTAACTAACTGACTAGCAGTTCAATCAAACAATCCACACACAGTCAAACAGACAATTTTAATAGTTCTAACAATACAACATGAAATTATAAACTGTTCAGAGTTAGTGAGGTTTACTCACATTGGACGCGTTAACCGTTAAATGTCGGTTTGCGTTATCTGATTCAGTCGAACAATTTATTTTTCCATAAATTGTAACGAGCTCGGATTTGCTCGCGGTCAGTCTCATTGTGTTGCTCCCGTCCATACGATCCCAACGCAACTTACGGTTCTCGATTCTGACTTCATATGACCGAGATATACTATTTAGAAGTTATTACACTATTTGAATTTAAATTAAAACTTTAAATATATAAATCCATGGGCCTCACCCCTCTTAAAATCATCAGCCAATTTGAGTAAAGCCCAACCCGCTTAATACTTCATCTCCCCAACTTGTTTTCCACGATCAGCTCCTCCACAAACAACACAGTCAAACCCACATTTGACCCCCGACTGCTCCTCCTCTGGCCATCAACTTCAAGCGCCGACATCACCGAGCCACTCCTCGTTCAAACCTCCTCCTTCTCGCCCCGTCGATGCTCAGCTCGAGCACCACCTCCCTGTTCCGTCCTCAGTCCAGATCCACGCTTCAGGGAATCGCCCCCCTCCAAAAAGCAATCGGACCCTGCCAAACTACCCCGGTACCTGCGCCTTGGCCTCCCGAATCCAATGCCACCATAACCTTCTCCTATCTCCGCCTCAAACGATGCCAAAACCTTGCCCTAGGTCCTACTGCCTAACTCGAGCTCGACGAAATCATGACCGCACCCAACAATTTGGACACCAGAACGAAGAGGATCTTGATACGAATCCATTCATGGTTGTTTTGGGATTTATAGGAATTCAATTCATTTGATTTTGATTTTTCTTGCTCACCAAATGTTTGCTGTGAATGGGTTTCTACGGTTATATATATGAGGTTTGGGGTTGTTGCCCTTTGTGGCTGAGAATGGTTGTTGCGTGGACTTGTTGTGATCATAGAAAAATGGGGAGGATATTTTAAATTGATTTTATATTTTATTTAAATGATTTTCTCGTCGTATCCTCCTTCTAAAAATCACAGTGGTTACATACGATACCTAAAAATCACCAAACTGGACATGTAGCTAGAGCTCGACATTACGGTCCCAATGAAACTTGTTTCGTCGAATTCCGACTTCGTATGCTCACACAGTGTATTTTTAACTGACAAAATACTGACTGTTTTCCACTCTAAAAATCCGTACGACCACACAGTGACCCTAAAAATCACGAAACTTGACCTCTAACAACTATTTGATATTGCGGATCCAACAAAACTGGTTTCGTCGAATTCCGACTTTGTATGCTCACACAGTGTATTTTTAAAGCTTTGGATGACCCATTTAAATATATAAATATATTTAAATATTATTAAATTAAATATTAATAAATTAATATTACCGTATATACCCATATACAATGTCGTCCGGCTCCAGCATATCACCTCAGATTTAATGACTTGATTTCCAGACTCCAGATTATCCTGATATTCAGTTCGTATCGAAAAATCGATTTATAACGTATATAAAGCGTCGCAAATTATAAAGGAATTCCACAGCGACTTTTCTGAAATTTGATTTGGACACAACTCAAAATCTACACGATGAAATCCCGATTTTTCTCTTCCACTAGACAGATATACTCAACCAGCTCCACGCGTTTCTTGTTTCACTGAAATCCGACTCAAAACGAATCCTGTACATTCGGTTGAAGTTCAAATTGCCAAATCGCGAACTGCAGCGCCATTTCAAGCTCGATTTTAATTATAATAAAATTATAATTATACGTTCAACTATCGTTTATAAAAATATTCGTTATTTAAATAATTAAATAACTTAATTATTATACCTTACAAAACGCGCCATTACAGACTTCCCCACTTAAAATAATTTCGTCCTCGAAATTGCTAAGTTAGAGGATGACCCTATATATTGGAACTCCTAAGATTGGTTTACCCCTTATTTCTGATTTTAACCGAACCAATTAATATCGACTGAAATATTTATTCTTCCGACTAACTAAAATTTTCAAAAATTTTGAAATTTTTCTAACACTTTAAATTTTTCAGAAAATTTCGCCATAACCTCCTTTGTACAGCCCTATCGGTAAAACCACAACTCGCCTCTCTAGGCCATCTTCAACCCAAAAAGAAAATCAAACAGCCAAGCGGCTTGCCGATCCGGCTCATAAATCTCATGCTTATATCAAAAATAGACTTGTACCTTTTTGTCGGGCATATCAACTTTATCACTCTCACCTGTTATCAACCCAACATATACTAATGTCATCTCAACAAATTCTCCAATCTGTTTTTATCCATAAATCCAACCATTTGTTTATACCCAAGTCTAATTCAATTTCAAACCAGCGTTACATTCCAAACTCTTAACCCGTCAACTTAATTCCAATCCAGATTATTCTCTAACCAAATCCCGATTTATTTAACTTGGTTCAAGTTAAATTTTAATCTACTTATTTGTTTTTACCATCTTGATTCATTTAACTTAACAAGTTAAATTTTAAATTTCAAGATTTAAATTCCTGGGTTTTATTTCAAATCAATTTCAAATCCTAACACCAATTCAACACTTTTGAATTTCTAAACAACTTGTTTTCCTCAACACCATTTGAAAACAAAACCATTGGTAGTAATCCGCCACTTAGAAACTCGAAAATTACACCGACGATGTATCGATCCATCCTCGGAATTATTTTCCAGTCATCCAGGTGAGTTAGATACTATATTTATTTCTAATTGAAAAACATTTTCAAAATCTCCCAGGAACTTAAAATTTCCTTATTTTAATTCCAAATTTTGATTTAAATTCAGATTTACTCATCTGATTTCACTCATATGAATTCTAGTTGGTTATGTATAACCATTTCACTATACAATCTTGCTCGATTATGATTACAACCAATATATCTAATATATTATAATTTTGATATACATATATATACCTCTATATCAAAATATACTTTGGGTAAAGTTAAATTCACTTACCCTCTTTCAAAACATATCGTGACGATCCATCGTATTCAAGTGTTTATTTACTCCTACCGATACAGTGGATCAAACTGATCGACCAGAACTCATAAACAACTCAGCCAGTGAATCTCCACAATATAAAACAGTTTTATATCAAATACAAATACGCACTCATATATATACACTCAAACTCAATCTAGGGTATTACTAACCCTATCTCTACCGAGTTATGCCACAGAGCCAAGGTAATCACTTAACTTAAGCTCTGATACCAACTGTAACGGCTGGAAATTTCCGACTCCTCGAGAGTCGGAAATTCCGAGACGTTAGTGAAAGAATTTAGAAGGTGAGAAAGAAAAGATAGAACTAATAGAATAGAAGAAGAAGAAGAACATCAGAATCATCAGAGTAACACGAATCTCACAGCGGAACGAATAACATATAATATATAACATAACTTTGAAGTAAACAGTTATATATACAATAGCACTTTATCAGAGTACAACACTTACAACACAGCGGAAATAACTATAGCTATAGAATCTTGCAGTCTCCTGCTCCAAGATCTCCATGTATATCTATAAATCCCGACTACTTGACTGCCCGTACAAATTTAGGCACCCAAGAGTTTAGGGAAAACAACAAAGTAAACTCCGGGTCAGTCATGGGACTGGTATGAGTAAAACAATTTAAAACAATTGAACAGGTATATGATATCTCATAAGACCACGCCGTGAATACGGAACGGGTTTTTCCTTATGAGTATCTAAACAACTTTGACAAGCAATATCATTGTGATATTATAATAATGTCTAAGTACAAATAGGTATCAATCTAGCAGAAACGCTTGCATCTCACGTTCTACATACATAGTATAAAATCATAAACCGCAGGGCGCTTATCGGAGAATGGATTCCAACAGACAAGGTATGGGAGCACCTTCTGAATAGTGTACTCTAGAGGTGATACACTCAGGGTTCAACAAGAACGTCTTGCAACCCGGCCACACATGACCGCTCACTCATTTAGCTTGAGTGTCGCGAATATATTGCCACCACGGTTATAGGCCATCAAACCGTCATCCGAAGATACAGAATCAAAAAGAAGTATAAATATGAATATTCACTAGATCGGTGACAATACACCCTGCTTGGGAATGACCCAACTAGCCATGTTGCCTAGCCCAACTTTTGTTACTTCCTGGTGTGAGGTTAGAAGCTACGTCTATCTTCAGAACATCTGATCACCATTCACTTTGAATGCCACATTGTCATACCCGCCAAATCACAAATTGACTTATCCAAAAATAACACGGGTATACAGCTAAGAGAAACGAATTCCTCCACCACCAAACGTGAATACGTTTGAACAGATCAACTTACGCGATCCATTGGATATACTCTGTCAGACCTTCTTCCATATACGTTGTCCTGGGACTGGACAAACCGAAGGCACTAT
The DNA here is from genome assembly GCA_030737875.1 of Allium sativum. Classification (NCBI taxonomy): domain Eukaryota; kingdom Viridiplantae; phylum Streptophyta; class Magnoliopsida; order Asparagales; family Amaryllidaceae; genus Allium; species Allium sativum. Next base: position 353,669,641 of record CM060926.1, read on the forward strand.
TCAGTATATCCATCTTAGTCACTGTTATCTAAGACTTATACAACAGCCCTTGCACTTTACTCCGTCTTCAATTTATCTTTGGCATATATTGCTCGCAACGCTTATGCCAATACAGAGTGGTTCTTTGGATAATAATCCAACCGGTCTCTCCATATTAACAACGTTAAAATGGTAAAAACTTTGATAGTCTGTGATTCAACTATCAAATTAAAACATGTCGGTGTACAAACAACGATCTTATTTCCAAATGGGAATTCGATCGATCAATCATCATATGTTCATATTTCCTTATTTCATATATTTTAGAAAATATATGTTATTAATCATTGGAAAACATTTCCATAGCTTATTTTCACATCACTATTATTTCGCAACTATCAGTCCCTAACTGTAACTAGTATGAGAACCATTCTCTAAGTATCAATCCGGAAGGTCGAAACCAACATCAGATCGTCACTTAGAAAACCGTTCAACTTACCCTCTCCAGTTAGTTTCTGAATTTGCTTAACTCTATTTCTTAAATTCTTATCATGAAACATTTCATTTTCTATGTTTAGAAAACATATCTGACTATATTTGGAAAACATTTCCAAAACTCATTTACGGATTTCCAATGAACGTTGTATAAAACATCGTTACGCTTAATCCATTAATCGCTTATTACTTAACTATATTTCAAATCAACCTTTTCTATCGAACCACAACTATTCCTTTGTCAATTCTGAAGTCAATCAAGTTGGGGTATAATTACCTCTCAGACCTTAATTGAACAACGTCCTTTACTGTGAAATAGATGAAGCTCGTCACTCACTTTTCCCAATCATCTGTTTACGCAAATTCTCGGATTCAGGTTACGCGTCTACTTCTTATATGACCACGTTTGATTATAACTATAACGTTATAATTCCTACTTCTACAGTATCTAACCTGAATTATAACTTTATCTCCTAACTCGAATAATCAAACAGACACCTAATTTCTTAATCCATAACTAAACCTTGATTTAAACCCTGGAAAGTAAATAGTACTTTCCCGAATTCGCTATAATCGAATTCGACGTATAACTCTCTTTCGAGAAATCTCTATTTGATTAACTCTTCTTCGAATAACCTATATTCGATTATCTCTCTTCGAATAACTCATATTCGAAATCTCTCTCTTTCGAATAAACAATATTCGATCTCTTTCTTTCGAATATGCTATATTCGAAAATCTCCTTTCGATTTACTAATCGATAACTCCTTTCGATCAAACTAAAATCGATAACTCCTTTAACTCTATTCGAATAACTAATATTCGACTAACCCTTTTGGATCGACTCATTTGATTAACTCCTTCGAATAACTAATTCGAATAACTTACCTTCGAATAACCAATATTCGATTTACTCTAACTCGATTAACTTAATTCTAATCGATTTACTCCATTTCGATTCAACTTAATTCAAATCGATTAACTTAACTCAAATTGATTTACTCCTTTCGAATAACTAAATTCGATTTAACTTCTCTAACTCTACTCGAATAAGTGATATCCGGCAACTCTACTCGATTAACCCCACTTGGATAACTCTAACTGGTCAACTCTAATTGGTCAACTCTAACTGAGTAACTCTAACTGATCAACTCTATCTGGTCAACCTTAACTGGTCGACTTTAACTGGTCAACTCTAACTGAGTAACTCTAACTGATCAACTCTATCAGGTCAACCTTAACTGGTCGACTTTAACTGGTCAACTCTAACTGTTTATCCTTAACTGGTAAACTTTAACTGGTTAACTCAAATGGTTTAACCTAACTTGATTTACTTGTCTCGATTAACTGAACTAATCCACTTAGTTTAACTTAGTTAATTCACGTTGATTAACTCTAGCCGGTTCACTTAGTTTAACTCAACTAATTTACTTCGATTAACCACTTAGTTAACTTAACTAATTCACATCGATTAATCCTTTAGTTTAACTTAACTAATTCACATCGATTAATCCTTTAGTTTAACTTAACTAATTCACATCGATAAATCATTTAGTTTAACTTAACAAATTCACTTTGATTTACCGCTTAGTTTAACTTAACTAACTTACTTTGGTTAATCTAACCAATTACTTTGTTTAACTCGACTAACTCGCTTTGGTTAACCTAACCAATTAATTTGTTTAACTCTATTCAAATATCAAATTCGAATAACTCATTTCGAAAGATTTCCTTTTTACAACGTTTATCCATTGATAAAGATTTACTTTTTACAAGTTTATCCATTTATAAAGGTTTACTTTTAGTGACGGTTCTTCACTTTATAAATGTCCATTTAATAACGTTTCTACTTCTCTATATAAGTCCAGACTTATATATATTCCATTTATCCACGATAAATAATTTATTTAATTTATAAAACATTATTTATAAATTAATCTACTTCAATTTATCCGTTTTAAACAGATTTCCTATTTAATATCTCATTTAAATCCATATCGTGTTATACCGTGTGCGAAGCACGTGTTTAAATCTATCCTTGTATAATTCTATTTATTTTCTGAACAAGTGTTCCTTTATTTATTCCATAAATAAATATTCCTTTATTCCATTTATTTATAATCTAAATAAATGTTCCCTTATTTATTTCCTAAATAAATAAATGTTTTCATTTTATAAAATCCTATCGATTTTATAAATAAGATTTATCTTCAATATAAACATTGAAAATCCCCTTTTTACATTCTAGTATCACCTACGGTGTTTAACGTGTCGTATAACAATGATCGATATCATTCAAACATATGAAATCAATAACAGATTTCATAACACATCATATATCACAATATATGAAAAACGGTAAAATAAATGTTGAGGAATCCAGTCGGATTCCTCCAACCTGTTTCCCTGCATCACAGATGTTAGACAATATAGATAACATCACTTTCAGTTCCATATGATGTATTCTTTTAAACAGAATCAATATAGAAATTTAACTAACTGACTAGCAGTTCAATCAAACAATCCACACACAGTCAAACAGACAATTTTAACAGTTCTAACAATACAACATGAAATTATAAACTGTTCAGAGTTAGTGAGGTTTACTCACATTGGACGCGTTAACCGTTAAATGTCGGTTTGCGTTATCTGATTCAGTCGAACAATTTATTTTTCCATAAATTGTAACGAGCTCGGATTTGCTCGCGGTCAGTCTCATTGTGTTGCTCCCGTCCATACGATCCCAACGCAACTTACGGTTCTCGATTCTGACTTCATATGACCGAGATATACTATTTAGAAGTTATTACACTATTTGAATTTAAATTAAAACTTTAAATATATAAATCCATGGGCCTCACCCCTCTTAAAATCATCAGCCAATTTGAGTAAAGCCCAACCCGCTTAATACTTCATCTCCCCAACTTGTTTTCCACGATCAGCTCCTCCACAAACAACACAGTCAAACCCACATTTGACCCCCGACTGCTCCTCCTCTGGCCATCAACTTCAAGCGCCGACATCACCGAGCCACTCCTCGTTCAAACCTCCTCCTTCTCGCCCCGTCGATGCTCAGCTCGAGCACCACCTCCCTGTTCCGTCCTCAGTCCAGATCCACGCTTCAGGGAATCGCCCCCCTCCAAAAAGCAATCGGACCCTGCCAAACTACCCCGGTACCTGCGCCTTGGCCTCCCGAATCCAATGCCACCATCACCTTCTCCTATCTCCGCCTCAAACGATGCCAAAACCTTGCCCTAGGTCCTACTGCCTAACTCGAGCTCGACGAAATCATGACCGCACCCAACAACTTGGACACCAGAATGAAGAGGATCTTGATACGAATCCATTCATGGTTGTTTTGGGATTTATAGGAATTCAATTCATTTGATTTTGATTTTTCTTGCTCACCAAATGTTTGCTGTGAATGGGTTTCTACGGTTATATATATGAGGTTTGGGGTTGTTGCCCTTTGTGGCTGAGAATGGTTGTTGCGTGGACTTGTTGTGATCATAGAAAAATGGGGAGGATATTTTAAATTGATTTTATATTTTATTTAAATGATTTTCTCGTCGTATCCTCCTTCTAAAAATCACAGTGGTTACATACGATACCTAAAAATCACCAAACTGGACATGTAGCTAGAGCTCGACATTACGGTCCCAATGAAACTGGTTTCGTCGAATTCCGACTTCGTATGCTCACACAGTGTATTTTTAACTGACAAAATACTGACTGTTTTCCACTCTAAAAATCCGTACGACCACACAGTGACCCTAAAAATCACGAAACTTGACCTCTAACAACTATTTGATATTGCGGATCCAACAAAACTGGTTTCGTCGAATTCCGACTTTGTATGCTCACACAGTGTATTTTTAAAGCTTTGGATGACCCATTTAAATATATAAATATATTTAAATATTATTAAATTAAATATTAATAAATTAATATTACCGTATATACCCATATACAATGTCGTCCGGCTCCAGCATATCACCTCAGATTTTATGACTTGATTTCCAGACTCCAGATTATCCCGATATTCAGTTCGTATCGAAAAATCGATTTATAACGTATATAAAGCGTCGCAAATTATAAAGGAATTCCACAGCGACTTTTCTGAAATTTGATTTGGACACAACTCAAAATCTACACGATGAAATCCCGATTTTTCTCTTCCACTAGACAGATATACTCAACCAGCTCCACGCGTTTCTTGTTTCACTGAAATCCGACTCAAAACGAATCCTGTACATTCGGTTGAAGTTCAAATCGCCAAATCGCGAACTGCAGCGCCATTTCAAGCTCGATTTTAATTATAATAAAATTATAATTATACGTTCAACTATCGTTTATAAAAATATTCGTTATTTAAATAATTAAATAACTTAATTATTATACCTTACAAAACGCGCCATTACAATAACTCTTAACTATTAGGTTAATTTCTGATCATTTGCTTATAAATCTTTTTAACATAAGATTTTGCTTTATAAAATCATTTAATACATGTTTTTAAATTTAAATAATAAATATTTATTTTCTATTAATAACTTTTATTCAAAATAATATATTTAAAAATCCATATTCGGTTATAAAAATAAATTTTATAACTTCGTTCTTGTCGATTCACTTGACGGTAAATCGATATTTATAAAACGATTGATTTATAGGGCGTACACTACCAATTACTCAACCAATATTATCCATTGGTTTAAATAAAACAAATGTTGAAAGTTAGGTCAATGGTCAATAACCAAAATGATCATCCAAACAGGTGGGTTTAAGCAGTTTATATGATGATATGAAAATAAATAACATTAATATATTTGAGGAATCCGGTTGGATTCCTCCAACCTGTTCTTCCCTGTATCCAAATAGGTTATTTTCTTATCTCAAATAAGACCATTCAACTCAATTTAGCTGATTATTTCTATAACAGTAAATAATGACTATTTATTATCAACCAAATTATTTAACATTAACAAAACAATTCAAACAATTCATTAAATTAAGCACATTTATTTTATAAACTGACCAATAAGGTAAGTTACCTCCATTGGGTCCAGTCGTGAAAATAACAATTTGGTTTTTCATTGGAACAATGTTTAATTTTATCAGTTCAATCAATCTATGAATATTTAATTAACAAACAGTCAATCAATTGCAACCATAACACACAATTATGAAACCCAACTTATACAAAATATAAGTGGGAAGAACTGAGTGAGTTTAACTCACTTCGGGTTTCCATTCGACAAGATAACGAGTGATTTCAGTTAAATTAAACATGCGTTTAATTTAACTAAAAACTCCAACTATATCTAAACGTGTCCAATTCCATTCCAGAATGAAGCGCTCATTCCGACGATTCCAACATTTCCTGTTTTGTTGAATTCAGCCAACAAATGGATACATTATATAAATTAATAGGTTATGGTTTTATTTACTAAATTTTATACCTTATAGAAGAAATAATAAATCACTGTTATGTTATTGGGTTACAAATACTATATTTGCAATATTGGCTAACAATTGCTTATTTAACAACCTTAATCTTATTAAACAGTGGTCCCAATGTATTTCAAATAAGTTATTTAATATGATAGTACATGTAAGGGATATAACATTGTTTTATCACCATTATTTATCTCTGGGTTATCGGCTTGGTTAACACATAAAAGATTAGACAAGTTTCTACTTACAAAAATCATGTGACTGTTAACTTAGCCACGTAAATATGTGATTTGGCATTTCAATACATCATTAGGCCATGTTAATGAGTGATCGATAATGTTTTCTTCTTTATATATGTGGCCGTTATTTTTTAAAACGTTGGTAATAGGTATACAATGATTAGGCACGAGTAAAATAAATTAGGCATGAAATGATCTTAATTGGGCACATTAAAATCCGGTTACTTAAAGTGTTAATACATATACCGTTAGGCAAGTTAATATTGTTTAGGTATAATTAATAAATAATTAGGCATAATTAATCCATTCATCTTCCACCTGCGCTCATAAACGAGACTTCCCTGTTTATTTGAGCACAACCTCACCACAATGGCCTACCACTGAACCCCGTCCATTCAGCTGAGCTTCTCCCACCGGCCTTCCTCTCTTCACCATCAGTCGTGCACGTCCCCTCTCACTATTTTTTTCTTTTTTTCTTTTATAATACCGCTGCATTGATCGATAGTACAGCACCCCCACACAATATTTCTTCCCAATGCCTTACTGTTCCATTCTACCGATCACCTTGCTCGACCCCTTCTTCTTTTTATTGCATTCCAAATGTGTACACAACGCCACCTCCCTCCACACTGTAGCTTCGCCTTTCAACACCAAAATACACTGACATCTTGCATTATTTCACGCATGCCACTGCCCCACTGACCGTGCGCCTTCCATCTAAGACTTCAACTGCCGCTAAAACCATTTGTGTCGACCCTACTCAGTCCAATCAGGCATTCCCACATGTCGTCACCTCTCCTGTTGCTGATTGCACCGTGCCAGGACCCGCACCTGGCTTCCCTGCTGAACTACAGACCGCTTACGCCTTGCAAGTTTTGAAATCCACGCCTACAACATGATCTGAGACTTACGGTTTATATATATGTATTTTGATTTATAACATTTGCACGAATTGTTGTATTTAGTAAGGCTCACGACTTAATTAAATGGTGGCATGTTTTTGGAAAGCAAAGAATGAGAAAACACGCAGGGTATATATATACACGTGAGATAAGGGATAAACATCACGTTCAATCCTATTTTTGGTTAGCCATGTGTGTAGAGTTGAAATGCACTGTATTTTCTTTTCGATTTCAGAAGATGGAGGGAGATTTAGGGGTGCATATGCTTTTTTTCCTTTCTTTTCAGTGATGTACATACTGTTTCCAATATGAATTGGCTAACGTATGGAAAAATAACATACAGGGTGCAGCGTATTTTCAATTTGATGGGAATAGATATGGATAGGTAAGCTACTATCCTTGGAGTTTGAAGAACAAGGGATGTTGGGTTTGGCATATAGGTGTCCAGTGAAATTTTGTTTCAATCAGGCTGTGGAAAAAAATATCTTTAGGTACATAAAAAGAAGAGTATATATTATGGTGAAATTCCATTTTGATGTGAGCTCTCGTGCATACATAGGGTAGGCTGATATCTTTTATTAGTTACTTGAGTGTTAAGTTATATACATATATTATTCATTCGGTACATGGTTAAAATTTCATACCGTTATTTACGTTATCGTTGAATGTACGCACCGCCAAACAATCACTCCAAACTCAATGAAAATAAATACACCACTACATCTTGACGCTGAGGTCCCAACGAAATTAATTTTATTAAAACGGACTTCGTTTGCAAAAAAATGTTATTTTAACTTCAATATATTTTTCAATTCACAATTAATTTGATTGTACTAACAAAACAAATCTAATTGGCTCCAAAATGGAAATCTAATAATAACTTGTTGTATGTATTCCAATAAAATTCGTTTCGTCGAAAATGGAGGTCGTTTGAAAAGAAGGCTACTTCTAAGGCCTCTATATTATCGATAAAATATAATTAAATCCAAAACGATTCAGTTTAAATAAAAATAAATTATTATAATTGTTCATTTCCAAATGAAATCTCATACAGCTTCAAGATAACCCAATATATATTTTAAACTCAATATTTACAATCCCGGGCTAAACGATATAAAAATCCTTTATATTTTTATTTAATAAACGTTATCGCTTATTAACGAATTCCATAGCAACTATTTTAAAATTTAAATTGGACATAATTAACAATCGATAATACGAAATCTCAATTTTTTCCTTTTATATGAAAATTATAATAAAAAAGATTCAAACATTTCTTGTTTCACAAAAATCCAATTTATATCAGATCTTGTATATTCAGTTGAATTTCAAATCATAAATTACGAACTATCGCACCAATTCGAGCTCGTTTTTATTAAATATAAATTTAATGTTCAAATTTCATTTTAAATAACGAATTCAATATTAAAATCTATTAATATTACAAATATGAAATTTAGATAATAAAATAATTTAAATATTCGACTACCTGAAATATAGGCATTACAATTCCATATATAAAGATCCTACACAAAGTCACACGACCTTCTTTTTTTTCAATTAGTAGTAGAGCAAGTCATCATTTAACCTTACAACCGTTATCTGATACATATTTAATGTGGAAAATAACACTAGTATTAGCACAAACACTGGATTCATAGAAGGCCAATCTACTGCACGACCACCCTTTTTCAATGACGTGAACTATAGTTATTGGGCTGTGCGTATGAGAATATATGTGCAAGCTAATGGTTTTGATGCTTGGAATATTACATAAAGAGAATATGCACAACCCACTATGCCTTATACTGAATGGTTCCCAAATGAGAAAGCAGAGGCTACTGCCAGTGCTAAAGCTATAAACATGTTGCATTGTGCCCTGGATAGAAACGAGTTTAACCGGATCTGTATGTGCAATACTGCATATGAAATTTGGCGAACACGCAAAGTAACTTATGAAGGAACAAGCTAGGTCAAACAAAACAAGATATCCATTCTTAAAAAACAATTTACAAATTTCAGGATGAATAAAAATGAGTCTATAAATGACATGTATTCACGATTTCAAAATATTTATCATTCTCTTTTGGGCTTCGGAGAAAAATACTCTGATTTTGATATTGTTTCAAAAAAAAATTAAACTCTTTTACGGATGAGTGGGAAAGAAAGGTTTTAGCTATTGAAGAGGCCAATGATCTTTCAACCATAAAACCCGAAGAGTTAATTGGTAATCTTATGTCGTATGAAGTAAAATTGCAGACCAAAAAGATTCATGCTCAAGGCAACAAAAATCTAGCTTTCCATGCTGAAAAAGAAGAATCAGACTCAGATGAAGAAGACATTGCCTTCATAGCTAAAAAATTCTGAAAATTTCCGAAATATAAGAAGGGTCAAATGAAGGATACAAAGAAGAACACTACAAAAGATAACAATATTGATCCATCCTTAGTTAAGTGCTTCAATTCTCACAAGACTGGACATTTTCAAAAGAATTGTCCAAAACTAAAGAAAAATCACAAAAAGAAAAGACGAGCTTTCTCGGTCACATGGGATAATTCAGACACTTCATCTTTGGAAAGTGACAGTGATAGCAACAATGAACAAGCTAATGTGTGCTTCATAGCCAAAGAGACTGAGGTTAATGATTTTAATTATGAAGAAAAGATTGAAATTAATACAGAGATTATAGAGTCCAGAAATAATTTTAAAATAAAATATAAACAAACAAACGAAGATAAAATAGGCAGAATTTGAAAGAGATTTGTTAAAAGATGAAAAAGAAATTTTAGAGGATGAAACTAGAAAATTACAAGAATTTTTAACTAATGCAAATTCTCAAATTTCTTTATTGAGTCAAAAGATTGAAACACAAAAAGAAAAGAATGATTTCCTTGTTTTCGAAAATCATGATTTAAATTCAAAAATTAAAATTATTGAGTTAGATAATTCTAGTCTTAAATTAAGATTAGATGATATTTCTAAAAGTGTCAATAATTTTAATAAAGGAAGAGAAAATCTATCTAGAATTTTAGAAATTCTCAGCCTTCTCACAGTAAAAAAGGGTTAGGTTTTGTACAAAAAATCAATGCTGAGAAAAATTCTAGAAAACCGTTTAGTACTAAGAAAAATATTGAATTTATAAAACTTGTTTTTTCAAATAAAAAGTTTCAAAGAAAAAGTATCTAGAAATATTAATATATGGGTTCCTAAAACAAATAATAATTTGATTAGAAATAAGTATATTAAAGATTTTTTAGATACTGTTCATAATAATATTAATTATATTTTCAAAAGGGACTCTGAACACTCTCGGCTTTGGTTTCCTAAGATCTAACTCTTAGGACCCTAAAGGAGGAAGTGGGTACTAATAAATTTATTTATTTTTTGTAGGTCCTACTTAACAAAAACGGAGGAAAACGGGTACTCGACAGTGATTGCTCAAAACATATGACAGGAGACAAAGAGATGTTAACTAATATTATCTACTCAGAAGGAGGAACTCTCACATTTAGAGAACTCCAAAGGATATATCATCGGCAAAGGCGATGTGAGCAAATTGGTATATCTAATTTACCTCTTATTTCTGATGTATTATTAGTTAAAAACTCGAAACATAATTTATTAAGTATCAGTCAATTATGCGATAAAGGTTTTAAAAATCCTTTTCTGAAAATAAATGTAGTATTTTTAATTCAAATCAAAATCTTATTTTCGATGGAGATAGGGATAAAAATATTTATATTTTAAATATGAAAGTTAATAATAATACTAGTATGTGCTTATTAGCCAAAGATAATGATCCTTGGTTATGGCACAAACGTTTTTGTCATATTACTTTTAAAACTATAAACAAGATTTCTAAAAATGAACTTGTATGAGGTCCACCTAAAATAAAATTCAAAATAGAAAATTTGTGTGATGCGTGCTAACTTGGAAAATTAACTAAATCTTCCTTTAAATCTAAAATTTTTATTCCAATACTACTTGAATTACTACATATAGATTTATTCAGGCCAACACAAGTTCAGTCCATAAATCATAGTAAATTTGTGTTTGTAATAGTTGATGATTTTTCAAGTTATATTTGGACTATTTTTCTGAAGAATAAAAGCGATACATTTGACTGCTTTAAAACTTTCGTCAAACATATTCAAATTTAACTGATTTAAAAGTTAAAATATACGAAGTGATCATGGAGGAGAATTTGAGAATGAAAATTTTGATTTATTCTGTCAAAAGAAAGGTATCTTTCATAATTACTCGTTTCCTAGAACTCGACAACAAAATGGAATGGTCGAAGTAAAAATCTAACCTTACAGGAATGTACTAGAACGTTATTAGATGGAAGTACACTGCCAAAACAATTTTGGGCTGAAGCAGTTGCAATAGCTTGTTATGCCTTAAATCATGTCTCTATTCGACCACTTATGAAAAATACTCCATATGAACATTTTACTAGAAGAAAACCAAATATTTCATATTTTAAGGTTTTTGGTTCAAAATGCTTTATTTTAGATACAAAAGATCAGCTAGGAAAGTTTGATTCAAAATCCGATAAAGGAATATTTTTAGGATATTCTGAATGTAGCAAAGCTTATCGTATTTACAATAAAAGAACCGGTAAAATTGAGGAATCACTTCATGTTTCTTTTGATGAAAATTTTATTCAAAATTATTTTGATTCTGGCATAATGAAAAATAAATCTTCTCAAGATGATGATATTTTAATTTATAGAGAAGTTGAAAACATTGTTCATAATAACATAGATAACAATGTTATAGAAACCCAAGATAATACCAATAATAATAACCAAAATATTCATACTAATGAAATTAGATCTCCACCAAGAATATTACGAGATCATCTGACTCAAAAAATTATCGGAGAAACAACTTCAAGTGCTAGAACAAGAAGATAGCTATATTTAGTAAGTAATGTTGCCTTTTTTCGAATATCAAACCAAAAACCAAAAAGATGCCTCAACAGAAGAAAACTGGATAATTGCTATGCAAGAAGAATTAAATCAGTTTGAATGCAATGAAGTCTGGAAATTAGTTCCTAGACCAAGTGAAAAAACTGTCATTGGTACGAAATGGGTTTTAAAAAATAAAGCAAACGAAATAGGCCAAATTACTAGAAACAAAGCTAGACTTGTTCAAAGGATATAATTAGGAAGAAGGTACAGATTATGAAGAAACTTTTGCTCCAGTCACCCGACGAGAGGTAATTCGAATATTATTAGCATATGCATGTTTTCATAACTTTAAACTATATCAATTGGATGTTAAAAGTTCTTTCTAAAATGGTTATATATAAGAAAGAGTATACTTTGAACAACCTCCACTATTCGCTCATAAAAAATATCTTAAATATGTTTACAAATTGAGAAAGGCATTATATGGATTAAAACAAGCACCTTGTGCTTGGTATGAACGTATTAAAAATTATTTAATTAACTCAGGATTTCAAATTGGAAAGGTAGTGTAACACCCCATATTTTTAACAACACAAAAAGAGGATAAATTAAATAATAATTAATTTAATATTCGGAATTAAGGGAAACGGACTGCGTCATTGCGTCCATCTCGAAATTAAGGTCAAGATAGACATTTGGTTTGTGTAAAATGGATACCGTATGAAGAAGTTATAAGGATTTTAAGTTTGTATACGCGTAGAAGAATTATATGTATACATATGAGTCAGAACCTTATCCAAAATCGTTCAAAAATCAAATTTTCGTAAGGCGACAAATTTCCCACTCTAGGGGTCGAACCCCTAAGGGGTGTCGACACCGGCGTTGACCCCCCTATAGCGGTGTCAACACCAGAGTCGACCCCTCTACAGGGGTGTTGGCATCCCTAGGGATGATGTGGTAGTCATTTTTAGAGGGGTTGGCAGCTATAAATACATGGTCATTTCTCTTGTTTTCTTCATTGAGAATCCATGGGGGTTAAACTCTGTCAGTGTCTGAACTAAACTGGATCTGTTATCTTCTACAACTATCAAATTAAGCAAATCAGTTAGAGATTCAATATCCATTCTTTTTCTATTTTCTAATCCAAACACTGTGAGTTCCTAATTGCTTTTAGATTTAAATATTCAAAAGTAAACGTGATATGACTATACTTTGGATTTGTTCATGTGCCTATATTATACTGGATCTATTATAAATATTGAACATGTTACATTCTAAATTGGTTATTACTTGGATCTAAATCTCTATCTTATTGAATCTATTGTAACTTCTATGACATTATATGATGTGGATCTTGATCTTATTTGTCTTAGATCTATTTTTAACTATTGGATCTGAATTATGTGGACATTTAGATTATTAATCAGATCTAGTTTATCACCTTGTGCCTATCATATTAGATCTAAACCAGTTGGGCGTCTAAATTGTTAATTTAGATCTTATTATGCTTATTATGACATCATAATTATGTTAGAATTAGTTAACTGCCACAAGTTCATCAGATTTATACTTATATGTCCACCTTATCACCATGCTAATTTATGTTTATGCCAGAACAATCACTATTGTCATTTTTTCCATCACCTTTCCCTTTTATTGTCCATGGCTAGGCTACTTTCTAGCCTAGATGCCGCCAAATATATGCGAATGCATTAGTTAGGAAACGAGGGAAAAAGGTTAGATTTGGCATAATTTAAATAATGTTTATATGAATTGGACATATAATTCAAAATGGAAAAAAAAGGGGCATAATCATCTATAAAGACATAGGTAAGAATTGAATGAAATGTCTAATAATTACAATTAGAAATTGTCATTGCACTTATGACACGAGGTTAGGTTGCATTAGTGGTGGAAGTTTTCCCAGACCCGACCGGCATATCTAGCAACCACTAATGTTGAACCTAATGTGAGAGGTCTAAGTGCGCAAATACGAGACGGGCTATGACACGAGGTTAGGCCCGACTTGTGGAAGAAGTCTTCGCGGACATGACCGACATATCCAACATCCACAAGCTGTAGGCCTAATGTGGGAGGTCTAGCCCATTATAAACCATAAATGGACATGGTAATAAATTGGAATACTTAACCTAATCTAATCCATAGGGATTGTACGATTATGAATTAAAGTTAGGGTTAACTAAAATTGGTTGGACAGTGGTGAGTTAAGCAAATCTAAGGGGGTGGGTAATATTTAATATAGGCCTACAAACTTAACCCAATAAGGTTACGTAATTAAAAACACCTAGTTGTATACATGACTAGTGGGAATAATAAAGTTATGTAATTAAAGACACCTTTTAGGGTAAACATAACTAGTGGAAATGATAGGGTTATGTAATTAAAGACACCTAGTGGTATACATAGCCAATGAAAACCTAGTGGGGGATACAAGACAAAGGGTAGAACTTTTATCATATTATGTGGGACCCGTTTCAGCCAGTAACCCAGAGTAGGTGTCAAACATGTACTCCGAACTACGTCGAAGAAGGGGCACACTTACTGGACTAATTGTAAGAGATCCAAACGTGGAGGACGGTGTGGGCGGCGCAAGCCGACTGGGCCATGTGCGTGCATGAGCCGGGCAGAGTGGAAAAAGATGACGTGACACCTGTAGGTATGGGGCTGTGCATATCAGCGGAGGGTTACCACTTTATGACGTGATATATCCTATGGTGGGGCCGGCACAGAGTATCTACGCGGATTAGGGAGCCGATCGATTAGGGTAGTAGTTATGATACATTTGGACTTATGCTTAAGTCTACCACCTTATAGTGGAAGGGATCATCTCATTCTGGATATACTAGTAGTAGTGCAGAGTAATCATTAGAAGCGTATACACCCTGTCTTGTTCACCTTGTCGTACTTGCCCTTTTTGTAGTTATCTCTTTCTTATCCACTTTGTATTCCTGTCATGCTACTTTTATTTATTTACTTGCTAAAAGTAACTAGACTCACCAGACTTTATGTTTGACCCATTTTGTTTCCTCTTCTTTCTTCTATTCCCCCTTCCCCCAGGTTCTCAGGGTGGAAACACTCAGCTTGACTGTGATTCTGCTTGCTGAAATGTATGCCTCAAGCTCTTATCCTTGTTGTTGTGGCTACATTTTGTTTTTGGGAAATTTTATTTCTTTTATGTACTCTGATATTTTTGAAGTACAATACAGTAGCTTTTATGTTGTAATGGGCTTTTGTATTTCAAACATGTGATGTTTTTGGACCACGGTATCTTATGATAAATAAAGTTTTTATTCTGCTGTTATTATATATGTCCGTCTTGTAATATTTCCGTTCTTCTTACTATAATGCTTCACGAAACTTAATGCATTCCTTTTGTGAGTGACATTAACGGACGTAGGGGGTCACAGGTAGATCAGACGCTTTTATAAAAAGAGATAGTAAAGATATTTTAATAGTTCAAATATATGTCAATGACACAATTTTCGGTTCAACTAATGAAAAATTATGTTAGGAATTTTCAAAATGACCAATGAATTCGAAATGTCACATATGGGAGAACTATCCTATTTTCTGGGTTTACAAATTAAACAAATTTCAAGTGGAATTTTCTTAAATCAAGAGAAATACTACAACAATCTAGTAAAACTCTTTGGAATGGAAAATACTTCAAGTAAACCTACACCTATGAGTGCAATGACACATTTATAAAAGGATGAAAATTATAAAAGTGTCAATCACAAATTATATCAAAGCATGATAGGTTCACTTCTATACTTAACTGCTAGTAGACCGGATATTATGATGAGTGTTTGTTTATATGCTCGATTTCAAGCTAATCCAAAAGAATCACATTTACGGGCAGTAAAACGTATATTATGTTATCTTAGTGGTACCAAAGGTTTTGGACTTTTCTATCCGAAAGTTTGTTCCTTTGAATTAGTTTCTTATAGTGATGCTGATATTAGAGGATCACGGACGGGTCATAAAAGTAAAAGTGGTACTTGTCACTTCATTAGCAAATCACTTATATGTTGGTTCAGCAAGAAACAGAATTGAGTTTCACTATCTACATGTGAATTTGAATTTATATCTGCGGCATTATCTTGTGCTCAAGTAATATATATGCAGCAAACACTAAAATATTTTAATGTCAATCTAAATAACTCAACAATTTATTGTGACAATACAAGTGCAATAAATTTATCCAAAAATCTGGTAAACCATTCTAGAACAAAACACATTGATATATGACATCATTTCTTGGGAGACAATATTGAAAAGCAAATCATAAATTTAGAATTTGTAAACTCAAAAAATAATTTGCAGATATATTTACTAAACCCTTGTTAGAAAATACATTTATCAAGCTTCGAAGAGAGCTAGGGATTGTCTCTTGTAAAGATCTATGATTTTTTTTTAAAGATTATCTACTACTGTCAATCACTGCTTTATCATGATTTTTTTTAATCAATGACAAAGGGGGAGAAATGTGTTATCATTATATATATATATATATATATATATATATACATATATATACATACACTAACATTTTGTTACAGGAAACAGTAAGTTTATTATATACTTAACAAAATGTTGCAGATAAGCCTTTTAGTCAGAGGGAATGAATATATAAGCATACATTCAGGGGGAACAATTTATCATCTCAACAAAAATGCAAGGGGTTTTCATCAATCAAAAAAGGGGGTGTAACACCCCACCTCCGCCAATGCCACTCTTGCAAGCGCACTAGCTTTGGAGGGGCGTTAAACGAGGTAAACATGCATGCAGATATCACAAGACAGAACATATAAGTAAAACAGAGTAAGTAAAGCAGCGGATAAAACTAGTATTTCAAAACCATAGTCAAGTTACATCAAAGTACCGAGTCATTATTTTCCACAAAACAAAGTCTAGAAAAACATAAACTGGAAATAACATAAAGTAAACTATCCCCCAAGTAGAATAAGGCCATAGCATGCTCAAGTCCAAACCGTACATGAGCTATCCAGAAAAGCAGCTAAAGATCCAAGCTAGGTACCAGTGTTCCCACCCTGTAAACCTGGGGGGGAACGGAAGAAAAGAGGCGAAAGAAAACGGGTCAGTCAAAAAGACTGGTAAGCCCTATCTACTATTAGTATAAAAAATAATAAAGTTAACTGGACATGTAAAACAGATATGAGGCATAGGGTGATAACTAGCATGGTGAAAAGTTAACAAGATAGATCAAGTGTGGCGTCGCATATACAAGGTTAAGTTGTACCAGGTGTGTACTAGTATTCCAATCCATGTCAAGTATAAACAAGAAATGATCCCTTGGCCCAAAGCTGGCCCACATCACGAGATGACCTAAATCGAGGTCCAACTACTCGGTCTAGTCGATCGGCTCCCTATAAGCCTAACTCGTCGTGTATCGGTGTCATACGGCTTAATCGTGGAATGTAGTTAACTATGCTAGGTCCACCCCAGGGTGTATCCAGCCCTAAGGTGTAAACCACAGACACAATTCAAGCACGCATAGTCGAAACCTACTGGTGCCCATGTTCAACTCCGGACTTAATGTGCACGACCATGGTCCGCCTGAACAACCGGTGCACCCTTCAGCCGTCTCTTTTGGTCTCTTACAATCAGTCCAGTAATCGTGCCCCACCCCAGCCTAGTCCAGGGTACCCATGATACTTCCAAGTTGGTTACTGCTGAAAGGACCACGTAACTAGGGTTTCAAGTGGGTTAAGTGTGGTTAACCCTATCCTAACCATGTATTGAGTTGGTTAAGTGTATTCAAGCAGTTCATGACTTAACCCTATCAATACATCGGGTTTAATTGGTTAAGTATATTCAAGTAGTCCATGACTTAACCCTACCAATCCATCGTGTTTAATTGGTTAAGTATATTCAAGTAGTCCATGACTTAACCCTACCATGTGGCATTAATTAACTTAATGCACCCCAACCTCTCACATTAGACTTTGTTGTGGTTACTAGTTAAGTCGCGCGGGTCCGGGTAGCTTTACACCACAACCTAGTCTAACCTCGGGTTTTAAGTGCGACATGACCAACTACCCACATTGGGTCCTATTGCTTGTAGCCACTAGTTAAGCCGGTCGGTTCCGGGTAGATTTGTGCTACAAACTCAACCCAACCTCGAGTTGGCCCTTCTCATGTTTTCTAGAAGTCTTGTCCAAGTCCATGTTTCAAGCATAAACACATGTCAAACTTTCATGTCATATTTTCAAGTCATGTTCTCATGTTATTTAAGTTTGCCAAACTACCCATAACGTATTCCCATCGCACGTAAATTCGTATCAACGCAAATAGATCAAAGAGGGAACATAACTATATGACAAGGTGGGCATATGATGGGAAAATCTACCACAAATTAAACATGGTGATATTTGAGGCTAAAAGGGGTTCAACATACTAGCATATGGCCTCAACATGTTTGATAGCATAAAAGGTGACTTGGCCTCACACATATCAAATAGCATAAGGGTGATGTGGCCACAAGCATGCATAATAGCATAAGAGTGATTTGGCCGCAAGCATATTAAGGAACATGAGGGGTTAAGGTTTTGCCACAAGTTAAACATGGTGGCATATGAGGCAAATGTGTTCATAAACTTGCATATTACATTATAAGCCTCAAAACATGCATGATATCAACTTTAGCAAAATAGGTGAAACATGGCCATAAATAACATGGGATGATAGCAAGTGATTCGCATATAACATCATATGCAAGTTAACATAAGGTTTATGAGAGTTTCTATGTTTCTTTATGCAACATTTCAAATCAAAGTTCATAGCTTTCTATGCACAAAGTCAAGGTGATAGCTTTACAAACATGCATAGAATAAATCTATGCATAACATGATAGAATCAAAGCACAAATCATACTTAGGCCCAAACTCAAACTTGCAACATGTCATATTTAACTTCATAGTTAGAATCTAAGAGTAGAATAGGGCTTACAATGCTATGAAGACTAGAATAAATATAAAATAAGATTGAGACGAAGCTACACTAGCAAATCCGCAACCAAAGACGATAAACTCCACTTCAAGACTTGAGAACAAGAAGGAATAACCCCAAAGACAAAGAAAGATGGCTCTTTTACTTAAGAAAGATGGCTCCTTTATGACATAGATTGATTTGAGACACTCATGCTCTCATGAAGAAGGTGGAGGCCATGATTAGTGAACATTTGGGCAGCATTTAGTTGTAGGAATGATTAATGAAGGTTTAGGCTTGGTCTAGGGGTCTTTTTATAGAGATTAGGGGTAGTTTAGACCATAAGATTAACCCTAAAACGAATCTGAACCATTAACTCCCGTCAGAAACCAACAAAAGAGGACCCAACATGCCAAAATGGTGCACCAGAAAAATTGGTCTGACCGGGGGGGTCGACCCCTGGATCGACATGGTTGTCGACCCCTGGGTCGACATGGGTGTCGACCCATTGGGGGGGTCGACAGTGGTGTCGACACCTATGTCGACCCTGCCTGGGCGGGAAAATTCCCGCCCAGTCTGTTTTGGCTGAAATTCGATTCTGAATTCGAATTTGAACTGTTTTCGGGCTTAGAATTTTCTGAAAACTTCATTGGGCCATAACTTGGTCATACGGACTCCTATTTTCGAAAACTCGGACTCTACTTCGCGTATTTTTCCGAGACGAACGCAATGGCACAGCCCGTTTCCCTTGATTCAGATTTTATCATTTAATTCTGCCTTGATTTATGTTATAACATGTTATTTAAAAATCTGGGTTGTTACATTCTCCCCTCCTTAAAGGATTTCGTCCCCGAAATCTTCAAGTTAGGAAGAACATATCCTACCATCCATCGTCCATCTACTCAAAACATCATCCACGTGCAGTCATTGTCCTTAAAGGATTCTAAATGTTGTATGATCATATGCAAAGGTGTGTGTATATTTACTTATCTAATGCGAAAATCAGGTGGTTACTGATTCAGTAAACCTCCTTAATGCAAAACATGTTAGTGAAATGAGTCCATATGTATGCAAATTCCTAACATAATTCATAATCTCTATATGAGTGCACATAACATTCATCCATATGCAACATCCACGTGATAGCATAACAAGTTTCATCCATGAATAAGTATAAGCACTCATGCATATGCAATATGAAAGTGTGTGAGCCGATCTTAGTGCCTAATGTGTATCATGCATCCACGAGTATCCACTTGCAAACACTTGCAACCACTTGCAAACATCAAGCATAACATGTTTCAAATACATGCTTCATCCAAAGGGTTTCTACCTAAGGTTCTCATGACACGATTACGAGATAACAAGATAAACAAGGTAAACATGGATATTAGAAGAAAGATATGCTAATTAGGAAAAGAGATCGAGAAGATAGTATACAAGTAAGCTCCACGGAAAAACAGGGATCAAGGATATACTCCTAAAAAGATATATGATACGCGTATCTAGTCTTCAACCTTCTAAGCCGCATTTCTTTGAACTTAATTCCCTTGTGCTTTGACCGTTTTTAACCTTTCAATTCCGTAGCTTCTTAATCCCTACTTCAAAAATGTGAGTTGGAACTCATTTCACTGTCGCTTCTCATTTCAGTTTCACTTATTTTTTTTCTAACATACTCAGTTCTTAACTTAACTGTATACTCATGACTTCATGCAAGCTTTCCCAAAATTCACTGTAAGGTATTCCACGTAGAAGAACTTTCCTTTGAAAATAAATACCAATCCATGTGGCCAAATGCACTTATTAACATGATTTCTATGAACCATCTGCGAACACAAATCAAATAGATCATTAATTTCCAATAAATGGGTCAAAAGATTCTAGGTAACTAATCCTGACAGAACTCTAAAGGTTACGCGAGACTTCGAGGGTATTACCAAGGCAAGTCAAGAGTCTAACTACCCTTCTTTCAAAACTGTAACACCCCACGTCCGTTAGTGTCACTCACAAAGGGAATGCACTAAGTAATTCTGTGGAGCATTTTGGGTAAAAGATGCAGATAAATTACAAGACAGACAAATATTAAACAGCGGAAAATAGAACCTTGCTTTATTGATAAAATAGTCTGTACAAGATTCTTTTACAATATCAGAGTATCATCTGTCTTTACAAAATAAAGAAGCATAAAGCAACATTTTATATTCCCCAATGTAGCAACAGCCAGCCATAGCATCTGAAAGAGAATCCAAGGACGACTTCGTCAAATCTTCAAGCTGGGGAAAGAGCAACGGTCTAATCTAATCCTGAGTTATACTATTCCCTCCTCAACTACCTGGGGGGAACGGAAGAAAAGAAGCGAAAGAAAAACAGAGTCGGACATAAAGCCTGAGTAAGTCAGTAACTTCTAGCATGTGAACAGGGAAAAATGAAACGACATGAATTAACTGAATACAAGACAATACCATGATGATAGGGTCAACAGGATAAGATAAGATTACCACAAGATATACTAAGGCAAGATAAACTGGATATACTTTAATACTTTCTCTGCTTCGCTATTACCTTATTATTCTGGTTTTTATATCTCTGCACCGCCTAACTAGTGTCCCTACTAGTAACGATAACGTGATCCCAATCCCTGTAGTTTCCGTCGCCTTCAGGCATCCATTTATTATTTAATTACCTAGATCTAATCTAGGGTTTTCTATCAAGTGCCTTCTAGATTCAACTAGAACTTACGCTATTTTTCTGAATGCTTCTTGGATTCAGGGTTTATGCCACCTAGTTCCAAACTAGGGATTATGCTACCTGTCGAACGATGCCCTTTAGTCTAGGACACACCACCTAGGGTGGTACATGTTCCTAGACTTTTCCCACGCATGTATCGCGAATCGTTATCGCTTGTCTAGATGCACATGTCCAGTAATGTGCGGTCCGAGTTCCACTGTCAGGGCTACTCTAGAAATACGGAACTCGGTCGGAAGCTTTCAATATCTGCCGATGCAGATGCTAAGGTCTATTTTTCCAGTGGCAATGGTCCCACTCGACCCCTCCCTCAACTAATGGAAGGCCACCCTTTTAAAATGAGAACTGTACGAAGGCCCATATCTGCCCCACTAATTTCTATGGCCAACAACACCCCGCAACCACAACTAGATAGCAAGTATGTGGTCCGTATGAGTCCTCCAGCCTTCCCGCTTCACGTGTCTCGCTTGACTGAAGATGGTAGGTAGACGACGAGTTGCTATCACAGGGCTTCCGTCTTCTCGCCGAATCACGCTGGTCCATCCTAGTCTTTTGGTTGCCATATATTGCAACCAAGGCATACCCTTGGCTCTTCTACCGCAGACCTTAACCTCTGTGCGCCCAGGCGGATCATCTGCAGCCTCACAGAGGGATACCAAGAGTACCCTCACGTCCCCTCGAAGCCTCGGGCTTCGTATCCCAATTCGTTGGAGTCTTCTTTAAAATCAGATGGACGTCCGCTCCTTCGTGTTATACTAAGAATTACTACTTAGTTCTACTAACTAAGGTTTACCACTTAGTTTCCAAATTCCTTGTTTTCTTAACTAAGTTTTACTACTTAGTCCCATTTTCAACTGAGGTTTACTACTTAGTTTTCTTTCTCGCCACGTTGGATTGGTTAAGTGTCTTTAGTCAATTCAAGCTATCTTAACCCTCTTCCCTTATCCTGTTAAACTGGTTAAGTGTTATCCCTTTATGCTTTTTTACTTAACACTATTCATTTATCATATTCTGATGGTTAAGCGTTCAAGTTTACTTAACCCTATGGTCTAGTCCAGCTAACATATTAAATTGGCTAAGTGTATTACTTAACCCCAACCTCTAGTCTAAATTAACATGTTAAATTGGCTAAGTGTATTAACTTTACTTAACCCCACCTTCTAGTCTAGTCAACATGTTAATTTGGCTAAGTATTCCCATGGACTTAACCCTCCCATTCTAGCTTTAGCTGTGCTAAGTTCGTTAAGTGTTCCTTAACCTTCCCATTCTAGCTTAACTGTGTTAAGTTGGTTAAGTGTTCCTATGGACTTAACCTTCCCATTCTAGCTTAACTGTGTTAAGTTGGTTAAGTGTTTCTATGGACTTAACCCACCCATTCTTGCTTAACTGTGTTAAATTGGTTAAGTGTTTTTATGGACTTAACTCTCCCATTCTTGTTCTAGCTTTAATTAATAAATTAAAGCCGCAACCTCTCACATTAGACAGATATTGCTGCGGTTACTGGATGTGCCGGTCGGTTCCGGGCAGGTTTACATCGCAACTCAGTCTAACCTCGGGTTAGGCATATTCATGTTTTCTAAGTTCAAAGGGTTTTTGATTAATTTCCAAATCTAGTTTTGAAAACAACCATCCCGTCCTTCGGATCTGTTAGGGATAGCCAGGGAGGGCAGGAAACTTGTATTTTCCAAACCCAAGCCTAGACACTATCCTCTCTGTCACCCTAGAACTTTCAGGTGTATGTGTTATTCAAAGAGAAAAACCTTTCTTTTGTCCATATATAAATTGTCAACAATTTATTTTCAAAGTCCATTTTCCCTTTTTAAATAAACTTGGCCTGTACCATTTTCATTTTGTCCTGCCCACTAGTATACTTATATTCTAGGCCCAAGTCCTAACCCAACTTGCAGTTCAGGCCATTTCCTATTTCATTGCCAAAACTAGATTAAATATCCTAGTTTATAATTTATGGCAAAAACTTTACCTACATGCATGTTACATATTTTGTGGTAAATGAACAATTTATCATTTATGACAAATTCTATAAGTAAATTTACTCCTAATTTACTTATTTCATTATTACGCTTTTAATGTACATTGTCACATTTATTATTATGGCCCGTTCCCTCTTATTTATCATATTTATACTTTTTGGTATGTAAATTATACCAAATTAAGTGTCACTAACCATAATTTATTCTAAACATGACAATTTCTCACAATTATGGCTAAATTCAAAATTGTGCTAATATACTTATTCCAAATCTTTAATTAACACAATTTTGATTTAACATTCCTAATTCACAGTTTATGGTAAGACTAGAATTATTATTCTAGTTTACATTTCATGCCTAAAATTTAGCTTACTTGCTAATACTAAATTTAATATGTCAAACTTATCCAATTTGCATTCCTATGAACATGCCATAATGCATATTCCCAATTTATGCCAATTTCCAAGCTTATAACTACATTTATGTTCATTTTCATATTTCCCCAAATTGCATTCCCACCGTACGTATAATCGTGATTTAACCTAGATTGTAAATAAATCTAGATTCGTAGAAAATAGGGAATGAACCAAAGATGCTATGAAAAGGGATAATAACTGGCATAAAAGGTTTGGATAACGACGTAGGTTCAAGAATATGGGTAGACCTAACTTAATAGGTAAATTCCCACGGTCTAAAACCAATAGATAGAATAGGTTCAAGAACATGGGTAGACCTAACTGAATAGGTAAATTCCCACAGTCTAAAACCAAAGAAAAACAAGGAACAGAAAAAATAGATAATCGGGTTTAGACCCAATTTCATAGCCTCAAAACTTAAGCAACAATTTTCCTAATTATGAATCATAGGCAAAGTTCATAGTGATAGGTAATGTTCATAGTCCAAAAGGGAAAATAATTCCCATAGTCATAAGTCATTGTCATAGGCAATGTCATAGTCATATGTTGTATGTCCCAAATCAAGGTTCATGTTCGTAATTCAAAGGCAATAGGTTCATGGTCATAGTTCTCATAATCATGATCATCGGCATAGGCATATCCTCTTTGTTCAATAGTCATAGGCCGTCAATCAAAATCATAGTATGTTCTGGACCATAGTCAAGAATTAGATCTAAAAACTTAAATAAACACAGATCCAAGTGAAGAGATTAGGCATTTTTCTTATATCCTTTTAATTTCATGTCACAAGTAAAAATAAAACGTTTAAGTCTAGAAATAACCAACTTACAGAAATTAGATCTAGAATAGAAGAACGGCGATGCTAAGATTCGTATGTCGTTGCTCGAGGTTTGTTGATTTAGCCTTTGAATTCTTCACTTTGATTTGAATCTTCTCTTGAACAGATTTGAGCAGCATCTCCATGTCTTGAATTTATATTTTATTTTAATTATTTAAGAAAATTTAGAGGAGGGGAAGAAGCCATGAATCTTAGCAGCATAAGGATAGAAGAGAATTGGGGCAAAGAGAATGAAGACTAGGGCTGTTTATATAGCTGCTCAAGACCTTATCGTACAAGCAGCGCTGAGTCAGCATTGAACCCAGTTAAGAAAATAGTCCAGGTGCGTAGATGAATCATGCCAAACCTTATCATACACGCAGTGCTGAGTCAGCATTGGGTCCCACAAGCTATTTTGGCATAGAAATTTGAATTTCGAATGAATTGTTTTGGCGTAGAAGTTTGATTTTCGAACTTTTGAATTTCTAGAATTTATTTAACAGTTTTATTCACATAAAATATTCTTATATGTATACAATTCCTCTAACGACCATTTTACGTGTATGTATATACGCACAACTTTCATTTTATTTTCAAAATTCAAATGATGTTGCCATATTTCATTGACTGTAGCCTTATCTTGAATTTTATCTTTCGTATACATATGTTTTTGCATATATATATATTTATATATTTATATTCTCAAATGTATATATATATTTTCTTTATTTCCTTATATGTACGTTCTTATCCTTTCAAATTTTGAATTTGTATACGTACATATATTTGCATGTTCAGTTGGCCCTCTCTAAAACAAAGATAAAAAAATTATGCCGCCGCCGGGGTTCGAACCACCGACCTCTATGCTACAAATCCAATGCCTTAACCAACTAAGCTACAAAGGCTTTTGTTAATAAGTCTTAGAACAATAATAATTATTGTTCTCTCCTTACTTCTCTTTTTCATGTTAGTTACAATACTTAAATTAAACAACTGCATGGATCTTTTTCTTTTAATTTTTCTTTTAAAAATTAATTATACTTTAATTTGAGAATCTTAATGTCACAGAATTACGGGGTGTTACATTCTCCCCCACTTAAAAGGATTTTGTCCCCGAAATCTTCAAGTCAGGAAGAATGTGTCCTACCATCTAATCACCCATCTACTCAACCATTCAATCACAGGCATTCATTGTCGTTAAAAGATTTCCAATGCTTTCATGTTCATATGCATAGTGTGTGTATATGTCTCTATCTAATGCAAAATCAGGCGGTCTACTGATTCAGTTGACCTCCTTAATGCAAATCATGTTAGTGCCATGCGTCCAATCATGCATGCAAACATCCCTAGTCATGTAAATACTACATGCGTGCACAACCATTCATCCATAGGCAACGTCCATATGATATCATATCAAGTTCAACTTATAGACAAATGCATATATGTAAATGCAATATGAGAGCGTCCGAACTTGATCTAGTGCCTAATACGTATGCATATGCATCCACGAGCAACCATTTGCAACCACTTGCAACCATTCAACCATAACATGTTTCAAATACATGTTTACACCCATTGGCTTCTACCTAAGGATCGCAGATACGACCTAGAGGATATAATTTGGAAAGAGAGAAACAACTACGCGTAAAGCTCCTAAACAGAGAAATCAAGGATGCACCCTTAAGGAAAAAAGGCATGTTGCTAGTATCTAGCCTTCTTGAGCTTTACTCCACTGTATCTTAACCAATTTAACTTCACGATGGTGAAGTTTCCGACCTCCAATTCCAAAATAAACAGATGTCAATCACGGTACCAAGTATACGTACTAAAATGATTAGAGGTTTCCCTCTTATCCGTCATGCCATAACTATAAGAGTCGAAAGGTCACTACGTGCTCTTTGGAGTGCCTACCACAACTATTCATCTCTCCCGCAAACCATCTAAACCGAATTCGACATTCCTCAAGTACAAGCCCCAAAGGCCTAAACCAATATCAGACAAGCACCCAAGGAATATCTCCCCCGAATTTAGACGATCTACGTGAGATGATATAAGAAAACTCGATAGCTATTCTCAAATCCCTACTAAAAAATAAACTGGTCGGGCCACCAATTGGATTTGAGACTCTAGTGGGATCTTTCTACTATACAAGTACTATGGTGCAGAGACCCAACTATGGAAGTGGACATAAACAAATGCGAAGTGCTAAATCCGAACAGAAAAACTAGGTTCTTCCAACAGAAACTTTTATCACCTATCTCCTAGGTACGCTCAGCATGTACTTTCCCTTCTGAAAATCTTATCCTTTGTCCTTAATTATATGCCCTATCATACCATAATAAAGATACTTCCTCTTTTATAATTTTCTTCCTCCTTCGTGAGCTAAACCTACATCCATGATTTCCTCATCCTGGGGTTGTGCTCCCTTTTGCCAAACTCCTCACCTTTTTCTGTGTATAACCATGTTGGCAAATCCCTCGAAAGTTGTTTCCATCATACCGAAGACCCTACTAAGCTTGAAAGAAGACTGGCCGTAAGTGAAACAACTACGGATATAGATGGAAGTCGGGCACTACTTCGCCCTTCGATGAGGTTATCTCCCAGAAAGCCAGGAGCCCCAGAGACACAAGAAAGAAGGAGACAATAATTCAAACAGAGGAAGAGGAGACAATGCATATGGCTTTGGGGAATATGCCTTTAAAACAAATCCTTTCTTTAAAAAATGCTTCTTTAAAAACCTTTTGAAAATAATTTTTCAAATCTTTTATCTGATCTGGTAACCTTCAGCTCTGATACCACGTGTAACACCCCACGTCCGTTAGTGTCACTCACAAAGGGAATGCACTAAGTTCTGTGGAGCATTTTGGGTAAAAGATGCAGATAAATTACAAGACAGACAAATATTAAATAGCGGAAAATAGAACTTTGCTTTATTGATAAAATAGTCTGTACAAGATTCTTTTACAATATCAGAGTATCATCTGTCTTTACAAAATAAAGAAGCATAAAACAACATTTTATATTCCCCAATGTAGCAAGAGCCAGCCATAGCATCTGAAAGAGAATCCAAGGACGACTTCGTCAAATCTTCAAGCTGGGGAAAGAGCAACGGTCCAATCTAATCCTGAGTTATACTATTCCCTCCTCAACTACCTGGGGGGGAACGGAAGAAAAGAAGCGAAAGAAAAACAGAGTCAGACATAAAGCCTGAGTAAGTCAGTAACTTCTAGCATGTGAACAGGGAAAAATGAAACGACATGAATTAACTGAATACAAGACAATACCATGATGATAGGGTCAACAGGATAAGATAAGATTACCACAAGATAAACTAAGGCAAGATAAACTGGATATACTTTAATACTTTCTCTGCTTCGCTATTACCTTATTATTCTGGTTTTTATATCTCTGCACCGCCTAACTAGTGTCCCTACTAGTAACGATAACGTGATCCCAATCCCTGTAGTTTCCGTCGCCTTCAGGCATCCATTTATTATTTAATTACCTAGATCTAATCTAGGGTTTTCTATCAAGTGCCTTCTAGATTCAACTAGAACTTACGCTATTTTTCTGAATGCTTCTTGGATTCAGGGTTTATGCCACCTAGTTCCAAACTAGGGATTATGCTACCTGTCGAACGATGCCCTTTAGTCTAGGACACACCACCTAGGGTGGTACATGTTCCTAGACTTTTCCCACGCATGTATCGCGAATCGTTATCGCTTGTCTAGATGCACATGTCCAGTAATGTGCGGTCCGAGTTCCGCTGTCAGGGCTACTCTAGAAATACGGAACTCGGTCGGGAGCTTTCAATATCTGCCGATGCAGATGCTAAGGTCTATTTTTCCAGTGGCTATGGTCCCACTCGATCCCTACCTCAACTAATGGAAGACCACCCTTGTAAAATGAGAACTGTACGAAGGCCCATATCTGCCCCACTAATTTCTATGGCCAACAACACCCTGCAACCACAACTAGATAGCATGTATGTGGTCCGTATGAGTCCTCCAGCCTTCCCGCTTCACGTGTCTCGCTTGACTGAAGATGGTAGGTAGACGACGAGTTGCTATCACAGGGCTTCCGTCTTCTCGCCGAATCACGCTGGTCCATCCTAGTCTTTTGGTTGCCATATATTGCAACCAAGGCATACCCTTGGCTCTTCTACCGCAGACCTTAACCTCTGTGCGCCTAGGCGGATCATCTGCAGCCTCACATAGGGATACCAAGAGTACCCTCACGTCCCCTCGAAGCCTTGGGCTCCGTATCCCAATTCGTTGGAGTCTTCTTTAAAATCAGATGGACGTCCGCTCCTTCGTGTTATACTAAGAATTACTACTTAGTTCTACTAACTAAGGTTTACCACTTAGTTTCCAAATTCCTTGTTTTCTTAACTAAGTTTTACTACTTAGTCCCCTTTTCAACTGAGGTTTACTACTTAGTTTTCTTTCTCGCCACGTTGGATTGGTTAAGTGTCTTTAGTCGATTCAAGCTATCTTAACCCTCTTCCCTTATCCTGTTAAACTGGTTAAGTGTTATCCCTTTATGCTTTTTACTTAACCCTATTCATTTATCATATTCTGATGGTTAAGCGTTCAAGTTTACTTAACCATATGGTCTAGTCCAGCTAACATATTAAATTGGCTAAGTGTATTACTTAACCCTAACCTCTAGTCTAAATTAACATGTTAAATTGGCTAAGTGTATTAACTTTACTTAACCCCACCTTCTAGTCTAGTCAACATGTTAATTTGGCTAAGTATTCCCATGGACTTAACCCTCCCATTCTAGCTTTAACTGTGCTATGTTCGTTAAGTGTTCCTTAACCTTCCCATTATAGCTTAACTGTGTTAAGTTGGTTAAGTGTTCCTATGGACTTAACCTTCCCATTCTAGCTTAACTGTGTTAAGTTGGTTAAGTGTTTCTATGGACTTAACCCACCCATTCTTGTTTAACTGTGTTAAATTGGTTAAGTGTTTCTATGGACTTAACTCTCCCATTCTTGTTCTAGCTTTAATTAATAAATTAAAGCCGCAACCTCTCACATTAGACAGATATTGCTGCGGTTACTGGATGTGCCGGTCGGTTCCGGGCAGGTTTACATCGCAACTCAGTCTAACCTCGGATTAGGCATATTCATGTTTTCTAAGTTCAAAGGGTTTTTGATTAATTTCCAAATCTGGTTTTGAAACAACCATCCCGTCCTTCGGATCAGTTAGGGATAGCCAGGGAGGGCAGGAAACTTGTATTTTCCAAACCCAAGCCTAGACACTATCCTCTCTGTCACCCTAGAACTTTCAGGTGTATGTGTTATTCAAAGAGAAAAACCTTTCTTTTGTCCATATATAAATTGTCAACAATTTATCTTCAAAGTCCATTTTCCCTTTTTAAATAAACTTGGTCTATACCATTTTCATTTTGTTCTGCCCACTAGTATACTTATATTCTAGGCCCAAGTCCTAACCCAACTTGCAGTTCAGGCCATTTCCTATTTCATTGCCAAAACTAGATTAAATATCCTAGTTTATAATTTATGGCCAAAACTTTAACTACATGCATGTTACATATTTTGTGGTAAATGAACAATTTATCATTTATGACAAATTCTATAAGTAAATTTACTCCTAACTTACTTATTTCATTATTACACTTTTAATGTACATTGTCATATTTATTATTATGGCCCGTTCCCTCTTATTTATCATATTTATACTTTTTGGTATGTAAATTATACCAAATTAAGTGTCACTAACCATAATTTATTCTAAACATGACAATTTCTCACAATTATGGCTAAATTCAAAATTGTGCTAATATACTTATTCCAAATCTTTAATTAACACAATTTTGATTTAACATTCCTAATTCACAGTTTATGGTAAGACTAGAATTATTATTCTAGTTTACATTTCATGCATAAAATTTAGCTTACTTGCTAATACTAAATTTAATATGTCAAACTTATCCAATTTGCATTCCTATGAACATGTCATAATACATATTCGCAATTTATGCCAATTTCCAAGCTTATAACTACATTTATGTTCATTTTCATATTTCCCCCAAATTGCATTCCCACCGTATGTATAATCGTGATTTAACCTAGATTGTAAATAAATCTAGATTCATAGAAAATAGGGAATGAACCAAAGATGCTATGAAAATGGATAATAACTGGCATAAAAGGTTTGGATAACGACGTAGGTTCAAGAATATGGGTAGACCTAACTTAATAGGTAAATTCCCACGGTCTAAAACCAATAGATAGAATAGGTTCAAGAACATGGGTAGACCTAACTGAATAGGTAAATTCCCACAGTCTAAAACCAAAGAAAAACAAGGAACAGATAAAATAGATAATCGGGTTTAGACCCAATTTCATAGCCTTAAAACTTAAGCAACAATTTTCCTAATTATGAATCATAGGCAAAGTTCATAGTTATAGGCAATGTTCATAGTCCAAAAGGGAAAATAATTCCCATAGTCATAAGTCATTGTCATAGGCAATGTCATAGTCATATGTTGTATGTCCCAAATCAAGGTTCATGTTCGTAATTCAAAGGCAATAGGTTCATGGTCATAGTTCTCATAATCATGATCATAGGCATAGGCATATCCTCTTTGTTCAATAGTCATAGGCCGTCAATCAAAGTCATAGTATGTTCTGGGCCATAGTCAAGAATTAGATCCAAAAACTTAAATAAACACAGATCCAAGTGAAGAGATTAGGCATTTTTCTTATATCCTTTTAATTTCATGTCACAAGTAAAAATAAAACGTTCAAGTCTAGAAATAACCAACTTACAGAAATTAGATCTAGAATAGAAGAATGGCGATGCTAAGATTCGTATGTCATTGCTCGAGGTTTGTTGATTTAGCCTTTGAATTCTTCACTTTGATTTGAATCTTCTCTTGAACAGATTTGAGAAGCATCTCCATGTCTTGAATTTATATTTTATTTTAATTATTTAAGAAAATTTAGAGGAGGGGAAGAAGCCATGAATCTTAGCAGCATAAGGATAGAAGAGAATTGGTGCAAAGAGAATGAAGACTAGGGCTGTTCATATAGCTGCTCAAGACCTTTTCGTACACGCAGCACTGAGTCAGCATTGAACCCAGTTAAGAAAATAGTCCAGGTACGTAGATGAATCTATCCAAACCTTATCATACACGCAGTGCTGAGTCAGCATTGGGTCCCACAAGCTATTTTGGCGTAGAAATTTGAATTTTGAATGAATTGTTTTGGCGTAGAAGTTTGATTTTCGAACTTTTGAATTTCTAGAATTTATTTAACTGTTTTATTCACATGAAATATTCTTATATGTATACAATTCCTCTAACGACCATTTTACACGTATATATATACGCACAACTTTCATTTTATTTTCAAAATTCAAATGATGTTGCCATATTTCATTGACTGTAGCCTTATCTTGAATTTTATCTTTCGTATACATATATTTTTGCATATATATATATATTTATATTCTCATATGTATATATATATTTTCTTTATTTCCTTATATGTACGTTCTTATCCTTTCAAATTTTGAATTTGTATACGTAAATATATTTGCATGTTCAGTTGGCCCTCTCTAAAACAAAGATAAAAAAATTATGCCGCCGCCGGGGTTCGAACCCCCGACCTCTATGCTACAAATCCAATGCCTTAACCAACTGAGCTACAAAGGCTTTTGTTAAGAAGTCTTAGAACAATAATAATTATTGTTCTCTCCTTACTTCTCTTTTTCATGTTAGTTACAATACTTAAATTAAACAACTGCATGGATATTTTTCTTTTAATTTTTCTTTTAAAAATTAATTATACTTTAATTTGAGAATCTTAATGTCATAGAATTACGGGGTGTTACAAAAACCGAGGATGGCACCCTTACTGGATAACCACTTCATCCCTAGAATCAACCCATAGCCCAAAAACATAATCCCTACTTCCAAACTCAAAACTTAGTATAGACATCCTTTTGCGAGAAGAGATACTTGAGTGACTTGTGATCCATATATAACTCGAATCTCTTGCCCAAAAGATAATGGTGCCATGATTTAAGCGCAAAGACAATCGCTGTCGACTCCAAATAATGCGTGGGGTAGTTCTTCCCATAAACTTTGAGTTGCCTAACCCCATAACATATTACTCTTTCTTCTTACATCAGGACCGCGCCTAATCCCATGTCACGTGCATTGGTGTTCACGGCAAACATCTTCCCTCCATCGGGTAAAGCTAAAACTAGTGATGTGGTAAGAGTCCTCTTAAGCCTTTGAAAAGCAGGCTCACACTCCAATTCCCATTCAAAGATTAAGTCCTTTTCAGTCAACTTAGTAAGAGGAGCTGAAATCTTAGCGAAGTCCTTGATGAACTTCCTATAAAACCCTACAAGACCGAGAAAGCTTCTTACTTCGGTTGCGTTCCTAGGAGCTTTTCCAGTCTTGAACTACAACCACTTTCGCGGGATCCACAGCTATACTTTGCTTAAGAACTATGTGCCCAAGTAACCGAGCTTTCTTTCTCCAAAAATGACATTTTGAGAACTTGGCTTTCAACTGGTGAGCTCTAAGAATATCCCTAACTTCCTTGAGATGTGCAGCATGCTCTTCCTCGTCTTTTGAGAAGATCAGAATATCATCCACGAAAACGACCACAAACTTGTTAAGGAACTCCCGAAACACCCTACTCATCAAGTCCACGAAGTATGCGGGTGCATTAGTCAAACCGAATGGCATAACAAGCCATTCAAAGAATCCATCTGGAGTCCTAAATGCTGTCTTATCAATACTATCCTCGGCTACTCTAAGCTGATGGAATCCGGTGGCTAGATCGAGTTGAGAGAAAACAGAAGCACCAACAAGCTGGTCAAAGAGATCATCAATCCTCGGTAACGGGTGCCTATTCTTCTTTGTCAGCTTGTTCAACTCTCGATAATCAACACATAGACGAAGCGAACCATCCGCCTTAGTAGCGAATACCACTGGAGCACCCCATTCATAAATGCTTCGCCTAATAAAATTTTCCCAAGCAGCCCCTTGATTTGCTTACTGAGCTCTCTTCTTTCTCGTGGGGCCATGTGCCTAACGGGCAATGATACTGGCTTGGCATTATCGACTAGATAAATGCGGAAATCTATCTCTCGTTTAGGGGGTAACCCCTTAACTTCTTCAAAGACATCAGGATAGTCTCGGACCACCCTTACAGATTGCAGATCATCGATGGACGAGTCAAGAGATTCAAGATAACATAACATGACGGGACCTCTAGGGTTACAAGAAATTTCTAGGGTATTACCGAGGCGAGTCATGAGCCTCACCACCCTATGCTCACAATCGAGGATGGCTCCATAACTGGACAACCAATCCATGCCCAAAATCAACCCGTATCCCGTGAACCCGAGAACATAAGCATTGCACGTGAATTCTACGCTCAAGATAGAGATTTTCAAATCCATACAAATCACAGATAGATGGGCGGAACCCTCAATTGGATTTGAAACTTCTAACGGGATCCTCAACAGACTAGTACTTAGGTGCAAACTTTCAACAAGATCAGAAATAAAACTATGCGATGTGCCAGAATCAAACAAGGTATGAACTGGGAAATCAGAAATACTACCTCGATCAAAAGCTGGAAGAGCGAGGGGAGCCTGCAACTGCCCTCCAGAGGGTCTGCTCGCTAAATTTTCCTTTTCCCTTGTCCTCGCTTTTTCGGGCAATCCTTGCTATAGTGTCCAGACTCTCCACAATGAAAGCATTCTCCCAACTTCCTTTTCTTCTTCCTACAGTCTTTGGCTATGTGCCCAGTAATCCCACAGAAGTTACACTTCCTCCTTTCTCTTGACTTGTTGTCCTTGCTATTGTTGTTCTTGCCTCCTTTTCCGGAATCTACCTTCTCGCCTTGAGACTTATTTGCCTTGACCTCCTTCTTGCCACTCTTATCTTCCTCTTGAAGCAGGGCCATATTCACCAAACTCTCGAAGGTTGCCCCCATGGGTATATGAGACATGGCCAAACCGCGCAGTGGCTCATTCAATCCTAGAGCAAAGCGTAGGGCCTTCTTCTGAGCTGTGTTAACCAAGTCTAGACCGAACCGAGCAAGTTGATTAAACGTATCCACGTATTCCCTAACTGTCATGTCCCCTTGCTTTAGAGATAGGAACCTCTCCATCCGAAGGTTCTCTTCTGTTGATGATAGAAATCTCAATCTGAACCTTCTCCTAAAGTTATCCCAAGTCTGAATTGGTCTAGTAGTGGTGGTGACTACCCACCAATATGCAGCTTCTTCTTTCAATAACCATACCGCTAACAGAACTTTCTTACGGTCTTCTATATCGAAGATAGCAAAGAGGTCTTCAGTTTCCTTTAACCAGTTTCTTGCCTCAACAAAAGTCTCCGTCCCAATAAAATTCTTGCCACCCATCGCCTTAAAGTCCTTGCAAATCTTTGCGAAATCCGCTTGTGGATGCTGAGGAGGAGGAGGAGGAACCTCAGCTACGGGAGGGGGAGGAATGTTAGCCATGGGGGAAGGAGCAGGAATGTCCGCGGAGCTGGCTTCATTCGCCCTTGCCTCCATGTACCTTCTAAACCGAATAGGTACTGGTATGCCCTCCAGAATGGAAAAATTATCGGCCATACTGAAACGAAGAAAAAGATAGATTGAGAATGAGGAAGCAAAGGATAGTGCTAATGGCTTTTGGGGAATAGCCTTTTAAAATAACTAGACTTTTCTTGGAAA
Source organism: Allium sativum (assembly GCA_030737875.1). Taxonomy (NCBI): domain Eukaryota; kingdom Viridiplantae; phylum Streptophyta; class Magnoliopsida; order Asparagales; family Amaryllidaceae; genus Allium; species Allium sativum. Next base: position 353,705,308 of record CM060926.1, read on the forward strand.
ATACTTAATTGGTTTTGAAAATAGTTTTTCAAATGGTAAGTTTTAAAAACCTTTTGCTCAAATCTTGTAAACCTTATGCTCTAATACCAAATGTAACACCCCACCTCCACCAAGGCCACTCTTGCAAGCGCACTAGCTTTGGAGGGGCGTTAAACGAGGTAAACATGCATGCAGATATCACAAGACAGAACATATAAGTAAAATAAAGTAAGTAAAGCAGCGGATAAAACTAGTATTTCAAAACCATAGTCAAGTTACATCAAAGTACCGAGTCATTATTTTCCACAAAACAAAGTCTAGAAAAACATAAACTGAAAACTAGAAATAACATAAAGTAAACTATCCCCAAAGTAGAATAAGGCCATAGCATGCTCAAGTCCAAACCGTACATGAGCTATCCAGAAAAGCAGCTAAAGTCCAAGCTAGGTACCAGTGTTCCCACCCAGTAAACCGGGGGGGGGGGAGGACGGAAGAAAAGAGGCGAAAGAAAACGGGTCAGTCAAAAAGACTGGTAAGCCATATCTACTATTAGTATCAAAACTAATAAAGTTAACTGGACATGTAAAACAGAGATGAGGCATAGGGTGATAACAAGCATGGTGAAAAGTTAACAAGATAGATAAAGTGTGGCGTCGCATATACAAGGTTAACTTGCACCAGGTGTGTACTAGTATTCCAATCCATGTCAAGTATAAACAAGAAATGATCCCTTGGCCCAAAGCTGGCCCACATCATGAGATGACCTAAATCGAGGACCCACTACTCGGTCTAGTCGATCAGCTCCTTATAAGCCTAACTCGTCGTGTATCGGTGTCATACGGCTTAATCGTGGAATGTAGTTAACTGTGCTAGGTCCACCCCAGGGTGTATTCAGCCCTAAGGTGTAAACCACAGACACAATTCAAGCACGCACAGTCTAAACCTACTGGTGCCCATGTTAAACTCTGGACTTAATGTGCACGACCATGGTCCGCCTGAACAACCGGTGCACCCTTTAGCCGTCTCTTTTGGTCTCTTACAATCAGTCCAGTAATCGTGCCCCACCCCAGCCTAGTCCAGGGTACCCATGATACTTCCAAGTTGGTTACTGCTGAAAGGAACTCGTAACTAGGATTTCAAGTGGGTTAAGTGTGGTTAACCCTATCCTAACCATGTATTGAGTTGGTTAAGTGTATTCAAGCAGTTCATGACTTAACCCTATCAATACATCGGGTTTAATTGGTTAAGTATATTCAAGTAGTCCATGACTTAACCCTACCAATCCATCGTGTTTAATTGGTTAAGTATATTCAAGTAGTCCATGACTTAACCCTACCATGTGGCATTAATTAACTTAATGCACCCCAACCTCTCACATTAGACTTTGTTGTGGTTACTAGTTAAGTCGGGCGGGTCCGGGTAGCTTTACACCACAACCTAGTCTAACCTCGGGTTTTAAGTGTGACATGACCAACTACCCACATTGGGTCCTATTGCTTGTAGCCACTAGTTAAGCCGGTCGGTTCCGGGTAGATTTATGCTACAAACTCAACCCAACCTCGAGTTGGCCCTTCTCATGTTTTCTAGAAGTCATGTCCAAGTCCATGTTTCAAGCATAAACACATGTCAAACTTTCATGTCATATTTTCAAGTCATGTTCTCATGTTATTTAAGTTTGCCCAACTACCCATAACGTATTCCCATCGCACGTAAATTCGTATCAACGCAAACAGATCAAAGAGGGAACATAACTATATGACAAGGTGGGCATAAGATGGGAAAATCTACCACAAATTAAACATGGTGATATTTGAGTCCAAAAGGGGTTCAACATACTAGCATATGGCCTCAACATGTATGATAGAATAAAAGGTGACTTGGCCTCACACATATCAAATAGCATAAGGGTGATGTGGCCACAAGCATGCATAATAGCATAAGAGTGATTTGGCCGCAAGCATATTAAGGAACATGAGGGGTTAAGGTTTTGCCACAAGTTAAACGTGGTGGCATATGAGGCAAATGTTTTCATAAACTTGCATATTACATTATAAGCCTCAAAACATGCATGATATCAACTTTAGCAAAATAGGTGAAACATGGCCATAAATAACATGGGATGATAGCAAGTGATTCGCATATAACATCATATGCAAGTTAACATAAGGTTTATGAGAGTTTCTATGTTGCTTTATGCAACATTTCAAATCAAAGTTCATAGCTTTCTATGCACAAAGTCAAGGTGATAGCTTTACAAACATGCATAGAATAAATCTATGCATAACATGATAGAATCAAAGCACAAATCATACTTAGGCCCAAACTCAAACTTGCAACATGTCATATTTAACTTCATAGTTAGAATCTAAGAGTAGAATAGGGCTTACAATGCTATGAAGACTAGAATAAATATAAAATAAGATTGAGACGAAGCCACACTAGCAAATCCGCAACCAAAGACGATAAACTCCACTTCAAGACTTGAGAACACGAAGGAATAATCCCAAAGACAAAGAAAGATGGCTCTTTTACTTAAGAAAGATGGCTCCTTTATGACATAGATTGATTTGAGACACTCATGCTCTCATGAAGAAGGTGGAGCCCATGATTAGTGAACATTTGGGCAGCATTTAGTTGTAGGAATGATTAATGAAGGTTTAGGCTAGGCCTAGGGGTCTTTTAATAGAGATTAGGGGTAGGTTAGACCATAGGATTAACCCTAAAACAAATATGAACCATTAATTCCCATCAGAAACCAACAAAAGAGGACCCAACATGCCAAAATGGTGCACCAGAAAAATTGGTCCGACCGGGGGTGTCGACTCCTGGGTCGACATGGGTCTCGACCCATTGGGGGGGTCGACACTGGTGTCGACACCTATGTCGACACTGCCTGGGCGGGAAAATTCCCGCCCAGTCTGTTTTGGCTGAAATTCGATTCTGAATTCGAATTTGAACTGTTTTCGGGCTTAGAATTTTCTAAAAACTTCATTGGGCCATAACTTGGTCATATGGACTCCTATTTTCGAAAACTCGGACTCTACTTCGCGTATTTTTCCGAGACGAACGCAATGGCACAGCCCGTTTCCCTTGATTCAGATTTTATCATTTAATTCTGCCTTGATTTATGTTATAACATGTTATTTAAAAATCCGGGTTGTTACAGGGGGAGAATGTTGATTCACAAAATTTTTGATTCAAGACAACGACGAAATGGAAATCAAGTCAAAGAGTTATATATATGTGTGTATTTAGTAGTGTTAGATCAATGTTAAAATCTATCCTCATTATATAACACATATGCACATATTTTGATAATATATTTAGGTATAAGCATATGGCTAAGAAAACAATCATAACTGGGCAATACGATCAGTACTAGTCGACTGCTGACTGTTGAACTAGTTAACGGGTTGAGCATATTTTTTTCCCAGTAATGACTATTTTCTACAAATTTTAGATATATAAGATTTATAGTATTTTAACTAGTTACCTAGTGATTTACAGACCAATTGACTGATTCGACATAACAGTCATTTTTATGAAAGGTGTTCATTCTTCGTGAAGAGATTCCTCTTCATTTCTGAATAGATATGGGAGCAACTCTTTGATAAAACTCTTCATGAAGGATCTCTTCCTTTCACCTATTACATATACACTACAAACTTGGTTTTCAAACAACTGAATCATTCCAAATCTATTCTAATTTCTGATCTACATTTCTAAACTCTTGCATTCTAAAAAGCTTTCAAATATTCAAATTATTTGTTGAATCATTGAAGTTACTTCATATCTCTTGATTCAATAAGTAATATAATTCCTTTAGTCTCCACATACACGTTATATTCTTGAGGATAAGATTATAGGAAGGGTGTACTCAATCATTGGCTATTCAGTATTTCAAGAACACAAGCATAATTCAAACTCTTGTAATTTGTAAAAGTCATGTGTTGGTGCTCAGGCGAGAAATCCTTGTTGGGGCTCGAATAGTTCCTTGTTGGGACTCGGCTTGTTGTGAACCTGTTCCTCTGAGTAAAGAGAAGGTGTTGATAGTAGAATTCCAGAAGGAGTCAGGGACTGAACATAGGAGGGGAAGTCTGAACCAATATAAAATTCCTGGTGTCTCTTTACTTACAACATTTACTTATCTGTGATATATCATTTCAGTTAATATTTACTTGCATAATTATTGTATTAGACAAGTTAGTATTTCATAGAAAATTCCGCTATATTCCATATATAAAGATCCTATACAAAGTCACATGACCTTTTTTTTCAATATATATATATATATATATATATATAGACACACACACATATACATGCATCTTCATGCATATATACATACATATTAGTTCAATCTTCAACTAGCCAGTTGTTACTGGGATATATACAAACATATCCATTCATGTATACATATACACCCAAGAATGCCTTTCTATATCAATCATTGCTTTTACTTCTGAGAATAAATCACCAAGTCCATCATAAAAATAGGATGAACTCAATCGTTCTTATATATTTAGTAGATTAGGAATTATCAAATGTAACATGATAATTGTATGCTTCATATTTACTAGCAAGTAAACAAACAGATTTTCATATAGACATATAGACAATCAAATATGCAAAATAAATCTTTCTTTTCAACCAAGCATCCAAACACAAGCAACTGACTTGATTTTACTATAAAATTCCCCAGTTTCTTTATTAAATCCTGTTAACTCCCCCTTATTCCTTTGTATTCATACCATATCCTGATATGGCCACCACAAATAAGATTCAACATATTAACCACAATTTATACATAGCACACGGTGACCAAGTACTCATACCATGTCAACCTCCATAGAATAGCAATAAATTATTCAGTTATGCAAAAATGTATACTTAAGCATTCACATCCAGAATAGTCGACTAATTCATAATTCCTTATTCATATTTTCTAACAAGAAGTTCTTATAAGTTCCATGATCTTTAAATCAAAACAGTTTATGTGCATATACATTTATAAAGGCCCCTTTTCTTTTTGTAACAAATATGAATGTATATGTATCTAGTTACAACTAGAAAGCTATTCTGGCCAGTATCAATCACTAAAGATATCAACATGCCATTCAAGCATTATAACATCCATCACAGAAATTAATTCAAAAATAACATATGAACCACGCATTCAGTTTATAGATGTCGCTAAACTAAGCATATAGAAAGGTGTACGAGCAATACAGCTTCCTATAGAGGTCTTAGTGCCAAGAAAAAAAGGGAAATACACTCACCTAGGTTTTAATGTCGATTTTATCCTCTCTAGTCTTGACTAGGCATTCGAACCCTCAAATTTTCTATGGCCATTCCTCTCTAACTCATCTCCTCACGGATCCATCTCTATTTGGATGCGAGATGCTTTGATTTGTTGATTTATGCTAATTTGATTTGCTAGGGCTTAGTCCATTGTTTTGTTTCTTTAAGTTTTGAACAAGAAAATAGAAATGAAAACCGACAGCATTAGTTTTCTTTTAAGTCATGCGGCTAGCGTTTGTTTCTTTTGCCAAATTCCTATTCTTCCCCTAGGTTACATTTGGCTTTATAAAATTTTAAACATATTTTCATGACATTTGAACTAATTTTTCCTATTACACACACAATATGCAATTAAACTTGTATATTTATTCACAATGTTAATATGTACAATTTAAATATATTCAACATGTACATAAATAAATGATTTATTTATTTATTCACCCCCAAATATATATATTTAATAGTAATAAACATAATTTAGTTCTCACATTCACCCCTCCTTTTAGAAATTGTGTCCCGCAATTTATTCATACTTATTAAGTGTGTGTTATAACCAATCAACATCAAAAATGAATCAAATAATGAATTATCATTATAAACTTAAAATTATTAGTTATAACATTGGGTCATTCTATCTAATTATAAACATTGCTTTTGGTGTTCTTTGTTGTTGCAGAACAAGGATAACGTGTTTCTTATTGATGAACAAAGGCTCAACACATGAGAGTCACATTGCACCCTTGCCATCTTATTTTCAGGTGTGAGAAATAAGCTAGAAACCTACTTTCGTACTGCCAGGCACCCTACTTCCTTATTATCCTTATATTTTGCAATAACAAACACACACAGATTCTTAAAAACATCATAACACAAGTATGATCAGAAATATTTACAATCTATAACTTATAAATATGGTCTATATGGGTTATGATTCAACATAAATCCAATATAATCAAGTCCATATATTATCAGTTTAATTCAGAAGAGCATCCAACAAATTAAATATTTCAAACTAACTTACTAGCAATATTCAAGAATGGTTCAAACACATAATACTTGCAGGTTTTTGTCTTTTGATAGCTAGGTTTTTATTTATAGTTGTATATTTATGTCAGTTCTCTTGTTTCAGAGAATAGATCTCCAAGATGTTCAATCTTCGTAAGCTATTTGTTACTTATTACTATACTGGACTTCCTATTAGATTATTCATATGATTAAGAGATCAGCACATCAAATCTGTGCACCCATATCATTTATCTTCAGGTGAGTGACATAAGCAGGAAGCCAAATTTCCCACTGCCGAATACCCTACTATCATTTCTAACATAAATAATATACAATAATAAATATACCCTATTTTTGAAACTATTTTCACATTTCCATATATGAATAAAACATTACATTTTGTGCTGATAGCACAACAAACAAATAGAATTTTTAGCACCAAACTTTTAGCAAACATAGGCATAAAAATTATTTACTTAGTGATAATAATTTATCACAACTTTATCATTCATTTATAAGCATACCCACAACAGTATCTTACTTTCAGTAAATTCACAACAAACATATTTTTTCCACTTATTTATCTATACTGAGTTAGTAAGACTATCAAATCAACTGTGTCAATCACCTATTAGTATACGCAGTTTTTTTTAGAATTAATATAAACACATATTAATTACTTTGCAGCAGAGTATACATACACACATGCACACATGATTCAAGCTAAAGTATCAACCAGAAATCACCTAATCCATGACTTCCCTATACTCTTAGCCTATTAATCCTTGTGTGTTTCTACTCTTAACATCTTTTAGATCCAATGCTATATTCATAAGTCCACTGATGCACACTGCCTAGGATCTCCAACACTATTCCCAAACACAAAAACATTAGGGATTATACAATCCATGTGCAGACTCACTCCACTCCTTTGATGCAAGCATACCAAATATGCAGCATCTACTTAATAAACTCGTACCCAACTTGATATAGGCGACCTTAACCTTAGTTTATTACTAAGTCTTCTTGATTCTTTTCCCCTTATTTAAATAATATTTTTCTCCCAAGTACCAATTTTATTTAAAATAATGGGGGTAAATCCAATAGAAAATCACATACATGCACATAACACAACGTAAGTGTAAATCGAATGTTTCCATTTATAAAAATATTTCAAAATTATTCACACTTAGATGACCCACAATCAATACAAGTATCATCAACATTTTACTTGTTTATTTAGCAAGCTTACATTGACATATTTTAGAGTAAGTTGTAATTTAATTCTATAACACAACAAATAATTTATTCAAGTGTACTGCAGTATTCACTAGCGTGTGTGAGTATCGTCATACTGAAGGAATGTGTGTGTGTGTGTACTTATCGGTGTCCTTCAAATTAACACTTACAACATTTGTGATTAATTGATCGTAATTAATCAGTTCTACACTAGAATTATCCATCATACACAAACACAATATGAAATCATTCACATTAAGTATTTAAATCATAAAGCAGATTAACACTCACATATCCCACCCTCCCAACATTCTCTAATGTAATCTAGTGGGCCTATTCCTTTCATAGATTTATCTATAGACTCATCTATATTTCTCATTCCTAAGCAGGTTATATTATACTTGACTCAATGGTGCACACTGTTTAGAACCTCCTTACTATTTTCAGACACTCAGGTTTCTGCACTTAAACAAGCCATGTACAAGCTTACATTGTAACCCATGCCAAGCTGCTCAAGATAATCTTTCTTAACCTGATCAGTTCTTAGCTTATTACTAAGCATTTCTCTTGCCTTTTCCCTGTTTGACCCATTCACAACAAGTGAGTACCCACTGCCCTCAGAAATGAATTAAGTATATCCAGCAATATCATCCACACATTTATATCAGTCATGGCAACCATTACTTATGTAAACACCCAACATTTTCAACATAAATTGTAACAACCCAGAAAATCAGAACCAATTTAAAATATTTATTATGGCAATTTTAATGAACTTTGAATATTTAAAATGAATTGTTTTAAATAATAACAACGAGAAATTTGTTTTGAATAGAATTTGAATGTATAAATTTACTTAAACCGAAGTTAGAATATAAATATTTATATTAATTATAAAAGGAATTGGAAATGGCGCGCTAGTTTGAAAATTCGATTTCAAATGGATGTACAGGATTCAAAATAATCCGGATTTTAGTGAAACCAGATATATTTAAATCTGTTTGAAAATATCTTTCCAACGAATCTAAAAAATTGAAATTTCATAGCAGAGATAAAAAGTTAGGCCCAGTTGAAAATTCAGAATAGTCGCTAGGGAAATATAGCCCTTAAAAATAGAGATTTTGCAAACGACCTCCATTTTCGACGAAACCACTTTTGTTGGATCCAGAATGTCAAATTAATGCTAGATATCAATTTTCATAATTTTTGGAATCAATATATGAGCGTGGTGAATTTAAACGCATTTGGTCATTTCAATTTGAATTTAATCGATTGGAAAATGACCGTTTTTCAGACGATCTCCAAATTCAACGAAATTAGTTTTGCTAGGACTGTGTCATCAAAACATAGCCAGATTTATTTTTCTGGAATTTTTGAAGTCAATATGTGGCCCTGGTAAATTAAAATGTACGTTTAAATTGAATATATAATGATTTATATTTTAAATTGACGAAAACTAATCGTAACAGTCGAACTGGCTTACGGAACATATCCCTTTGTGTTTAGAATGGGGGTAATTAGCTAGAGACGACAGTCGTTGGGTTTGATTTGGAGTTCCTATAAACAAATGGGTATTTTTCAAATTAAGGGAATTAAAATAATAAAATAATTTTCTATATGAACCCCCAAAATCCTAGCCCATCTGTTAGAAGCCGCCGCCACTTCATCTCAACGGTCAGAACAATGTGATTTTGATCCCCAAAAATCCTCCCATCCGCTTCGAATCGATTCAACCCCTAAAATGAAAATCAAAGTGCCCTTTCTCCCTTTCAAATCCATACATGTTTGAAGATCTATCATCAAGTGTAGAGCTCAAATTTCGAGCTCAAAGTCAAGAACTTCGAGGCGGTCTCTGGAACAAGCGGTGGCGTCAAGTGAGCCCGGTCTCCGGTTGGGGGTAGTGCATGGGTAGGCGCGTCAAGAGGGGCGGTCTGATGGGGGTCACGATGATCGAAGGGCGGCGAGGAGCAACCCTAATTATCGATGTAGTTGGGTTTTTTTTTGACGAGTTCCAAGCAACGGGGCAGAATCATTAAGGGTTAAGTAAATTAATTAATTAATTAAGTTAATTAATTATTCGTTTAAATTATCAAATGTATGTAATTCAATAACTTTTCCGTACGAGGGCGAAAAATTACAAACTTGGATCCGTTGCGATCGTGGGGACGAGAGCTTTACAAAAAAACTGACCGCATCCAAAACGGAGTACATTGGAAATATAGGCAAATTCAAATCTAAACAAAATAGAAATTCAGAAATAAAAGAACCAATGTGAGAATTCTCACTAAAATTATTTCTGTACAGTTATTTATTTTGTAACTGCATATATGAACTGCACCCCGTCGTCCATAGACCATGGACGACTTGTTTGATTGTATTCTGTGTGAAAATTGATTGTGATGTGAAATGGACTGTATAAAATATTCATATGTTGAATAAAATATTTGAAGAATAAAAATGTCAGCTTTTTATTGTATAAATGAGCTGTATAAAATATTCACGTGTGAAATAAAATATTTTATCATTAAAAATATATTTTTTAATGTGTATATGGATAAAATAAACATTCATTTACAAATCGGACAGTTTGTTTATGCACACTGATTTGACTGATATGGATTAGGACGATAAATTTTACACGTCGCCCAACTGCACAAATAATAAACAATATTTGTTGTTTGAAAAACCCCACACAGGTATTGGGATAATATTTGACATACACCCGATGATTAGTGGTATGTCAAACGATGAGTTGGCAGCCTGTATAAGCGTTATTTATTTATTTTAATGCTTATACAGTTATAGAATGCACTCTGGATGATGTTTGAATTTTTAATGATTGCTTATCGTTATTGTTGTATATATGTGATGCTAAAATCCATATAAATAAAATTATATGGTAATTGATCGAGTTTGGTTCCAGTTCAGAATTAACGATTATTTAAAATAATATTCAGTGAATATTGAAATGTGAAGTCGTGTTAAGTAGTTAAACGCCATTTTAACACGAACGGGAATTTGGCCGATTTTATTCATTTTATAATGAATATCGAAAAGTTATTTCAAAATCTGATATTTTGAAAATATTGTCATTTTAATATTGAAATGATATGGAATATTCAAATTGGATTTGAATTTGAAAATAAAATAGAATTGAAATCGATTTGAATTGAAATCATTTTGAAATGAATTTAAATAGAATTGAAATCGTTTTGAATTGAATTTAAAACGAATGGAAATTTAATTAAAATCTATTTGAACTAGAATCGTTTTGAAATGAATTTAAAACGAGTTTATAAGGGAAAATTCAATTTTGATTCGAATTTGAAATGGAAGTGGAAATCGTTTTTGAAATGAATTTAAAACGATTCATAAAATTCGTTTTAAATGGAAATCAACAATATATAATATATATAAATATATATCATATATATTATAATGGCTTGAATAGAACTTGCCGCACAGCCACCGTTCGCGAATTTCGACCATTAACTTTAAATGGACGTCATAGGAGATACGACCATAGGATCTCCTAAAGCCAGAACCGTTTGGTTCGTATCGAAAAAAAATTCCATTGAATATAAGAGATTTGAAATATAATGGTTAGATTTGGAGATATGTCCAAATCAATTTCAGAAAAGGTCGCTATAGACGTAGTTCAGTGGCCGTTATTGGAAACCGACTGTACGGGCGATAATAAAATTATTAAAAATATGGAAAAATTATGTAAAATCATAATAAATGATTTGGAAAGGTTTTGGATGAAAAATTCTATATTTGAAAGGATAAAAATATATTTTTATCGAAATGAACTAATTATGAACTAGAATTAAAAATCCAATATTTTTAAAATAAATAATTTGGGTTTGAAATGATTTTAAAAATAACCGGAATTTCCAATATATAAATTGGGATGGATTCAGATCGAAATTATCTTCAGAATATTCCGATATTAGTTTCCGTTATTATACGGACATTGTGGAGGAATATGGAAGATATATATATCTCGCTATTCCAATACGACGCTTAGTGAGTCCAGAATTTGATATTAAATATAAGCTGATATATTTTCTATTCAGAGCCTTGTATTTAATATCAAATGGGATTTTGGGTTTGTCGTGAATGGTGTCTTCAGTAACACTGTTCTTAAACCCCATGTGAAGAGAATAAATCTTTTAATTAAGATTGTTAGAGTTTCCAATTATAATAAATAATTGGAATAAAATGGAATGTGAATTGGGTTTATCGTGAATTTTATTTTTTGACGATATTCATTCTTTAACCCGATTTACAGTGAAATGTGATCTGGAATTTATAAATCTTTTGTTAAGATTTAAAGGAAATTTTCCAAAGTGAAATTTTCCAATTTAATAAAACAAATTGGAATGGAATTCGATTTGGTAATAATCGAAGTGGACTTATGCGGAGGAAGAGTGTTACTATATATGGAATTTAAGAGGCTTTGTCGTTATTCCATTTATAATATCGGTTGGATATGGAAGTTCATATCGGTTATATATATTGATCTGTTTTCCATGAAGATTCCATTGTTAATGGAATGTGATTTTGAGTTTATCGTGAGCTGTGTTTTAAATGACATTAGTTATTTAACCCAGTTAAAGATAAGATTAATTTCTTAACTTTGAATAATCATTAACTAATGATTTTTGGAAATTAAAACTGAATTAGAGTTTTAATGAATCTTTAAATAGATTGAAAGGTGAATTTGGTAACTAAAATTATCAAATTCGAGAATTGATCGAGAATGGAGTACCACCAATTTTACTTCAGGCGATAGTTAAATCTTTAATTAGATTTGAACGTGAAATGGTAATTGAATTTACCGATAACACCGTTGTGTTAGATATAAAGTATTACTAGTTTTGCTTCATGGGATGGATATGTTGGAATTAGGAAATTTAACAAATGATTACTTCGGTAAGGTTCGCTAATCCCGACTAGTTTGGAAAACCTTAATATGGTTTGAAATGATATCTAAAGGAAGATTAAAGAATAAATTTAAAGAATTTATCTTTGATAAAATTAATGGGAACCTTTCCCAAAGTATAGGAATATTTGAATAAAGGAATATTCTGGATTGGAATGAGGCGCATGTTGTGTTTTTATAGCACTTATTTATTATATATGTGAGTTATTCAGAAAGACCGGGTTAATTCCATTCTGAATAACTGATTCTACGATATGTCGAGGACGATGACGGTGGTTGAAGGCCGGAGGTCTTCACATCGTTTGGATGATTACTGATTTCTTGATTGGGCTTTACAGCCAAGACGAGGTAACAAGTGGTGATCATCCAGACGTACTTGGAGATCGACCGGATATGCGAGGGCCTCTCTCCTATATTGGAAATACGGGACGAGGAATAAGGTGCCTCTGGTTTTTTTGAGACCCAGAACGAACTTATAAATGGATGTGTGTCTGAAATCGGATTTCATTCTATGTGATTGGTAGACATCGGTTTCATAGCGTCAATTGCCTATGTGGCATGCTGAGATGTAAATGATCAAGGCTTCTGTTGAAAAGCAAATTCTTGTGGTCGATGATCAAAGCATGGCTTTAATATGGCATAGCTTTGTGTAGCGTTAATTCATGAGCCTCGCACCTTGGTGTGAACCAGAAACGGGAGTGGACTTCAGGGAGGGCATGCGTTTCCTTCTAGCTAGGAGTGGTGTCTGGGTTTTGCATGCCCAGATGTTTTACTTATGTGGATGGTGGATAGCGAGGCGCCTCGGTTATATCGGTCTCTGCGGAGCCGATGGATGGTCTTTATACAAACCAAGTTGACGCCCCATAGGGCGGGAAAACGTAGTGTTCAGGCATTTTAATCCACATCGAGTGGACTAGCCCTGACAATCCAAGTGTCACTCGAGCTCTGATCCTAAGGGGTGGGCTAGAGCGTCTCGAAGCTGTAAGGATGATCCCTTGCCTTGGTTCACAGATGGAAATCTAACTATCAATACGTGATATTTCGGTTTTGATTGTAGAGCCTAGTATGGCGACATAGTTGGATAGGGCATTATGCCGTCTATGATTGATACATTTATAATTGAAGTTGTTTTCATATACTTTACACTATAATAGTATCAAAATGATTTGTTTTAATCGTACCAAGCATGTTTGGCTATTATAAGGTAAAACCCTATCCCCGGCTTGGGTTGCATTGAGTGATAGGAACTGGGTCTTAAAATAGCTTCATTTTTTTCAAAAAGCATTGCGCTGTTTTGTTATAGGCACTGGTATTCTTGGGAGGAAACCAGTTTCGTGTGATATGGCGTGGTCCCTTGATATTTTGATTTTAAAGTAAAGTTTTAAATAACTGTTTTAGTTCTCACACTAGTCACATGATTGACCTGGAGTTTATTGTTTTAACCTAAACTCTGGGTGCCCCTATTTTCCACACGGGCAGCTAGTAGTTTTGACTTTGCAGATTTATATTCACAGGATCCTAGTTTACAACTGGAATGATTTTCAGAATGCTCTGTATCCGTATATTCTTTTCAGTTGTGTTTTATATTATTTTCCGCTGCATTGTAACTTGTAAATCTATGATATTTAGTAAATGTGTAATATTTATTCATAATCTGTATATTCTTGTATTCTGATGAAATTGTTGTAATAAGCAATGAAATGTTATTCTGTTTGTGCACTGATTTATCATGTTCTCAAAGCAATCCGTGCTTTCCTTTACGGGGAAGTTCGGGTCATTTCATTTGGTATCAGAGCTTTGGTTTACAGAGCTCGGGAACAAGCCACATTAGAACCAAACGAAAGAATTCATCAGAGATTAGATTAATAATATCCAATAAGAATGACTCGTTAGAGATGGGATCAGTAGCATCCTAGAATGAGTGTGAAGGGTGCGATTTTTTAAAATAAAAATGAAAACAGATTTTGTTTTGGAAAATTAAATCCAACTATACATGTTGGAATATTTTATTTTAAATTGAATTGGATAATCGAGTATATGAGATTTTTCATATACGCGTCATGAACGTATATTCAAAGTTTTAATATACTGGTTAGATATAGAATCACACTCTAGACGCCCGGGAATCATTCTGCTGATGCCGCGACATCGCTAGTATTTATTTTCGAGTTTCGAAAGTGGGATTCTATATACTTCCAATTGACTAGTGTGAGAACCAAAACTAGATAGGGCCTATTGTCATGAATTGGCATAAAAAATATGAGTTTTTGACTATGAATTAAAGTTATGTGTTTGAAACGATAATCAACTAATTGATTGTTGATTGTGTTGTTTGATTGTTGGTTTGATTAATTAAAGTTTTGAACCATTAAGCCAAATTGTATCAAATATTGAGCTGGATTGAAATTTTGTTGGAGTTTTCTATATATGCATGCATATACATTGAACAGGTAAATGGATTTTCTGTTGAGTAAAGAATTTATTTGCGTTCCCGACAAATAGGTAAGCCTTAATGAGTTGGCTGCGCAATTTTATTATTATATAAACAATTGTGAATGCCATTGGATGCATAGTGTTGGTTGTTCTGTGTGAGATTATAAACGTCGCCATATGATAGTAACAATTAATTTTGAACTACACTACATGGCATACTGCGTGAAGATAGCATACTCTAGCATATACTACATAAGCATTTGGAGCTTATGTGACGAGGTTGAAGATTTACCATACAAGCGAGAGGCTTGTATGGCAAGGACTATATTTCAGGTTGAACCGAAAACTGAAATGGACTATATAAAATGTAACGGTAAATAGCCAGATTAATAAAAAACCCACACGAGTCTGGAGTTGACAATAATCACGTCTCTCTAGTCATTAAGGCACAAAACCTATTTATAAGGTGATGAGAATTTATTCTCTGGAGTTATGATCTATACACACTCCTCTGCGGACACCGGAATATATCACTATAAATATGTGTATGCTTTTTAGGATTTATTGGGTCCTAATACGGCCCAATAAATTTCCAAATCCCTCATCGTACAAAGGAGGTTATGGCAAAAAAATTCGAAAATTTAGGGTGTTAGCCAAATTTTTGAAGAATTGGAAAATTCTTAGAAACTGAAAAGTTGAAGAATTAACGCAAGAATGAAAGTTGAGTTGGTTAGTTAAACAACTTTTAGCTCCATTCCTTTTCGAGTACGAAAAGATCTTAGTGGGGGAGATTGTAACAACCCGGAAAATCAGAACCAATTTAAAATTTTTATTTTGTCTAATTTAATGAATTTTGAATAATTAAAATGAATTATTTAAAATAATAACGAAAAGAAATTTATTTTGAATAGAACTTGAACGTATAAATTTATTTAAATTGAAGTTAGAATATTTATATTAATTATAAAAGGAATTGGAAATGGCGCGGTAGTTTGAAAATTCGATTTCAAATTTCAAATGGATGTACATGATTCAAAATAAACCAGATTTTAGTGAAACCAGAAATATTTAAATCTGTTTGAAAATATCTTTCCAACAAATCCGAAAAATTGAAATTTCATAGCGGGGATAAAAGGTTAGGCCCAGTTGAAAATTCAAAATAGTCGCTATGGAAATATGGCCCTTAAAAATAGAGATTTTGCAAATGACCTTTGTTTTCAACGAAGCCACTTTTGTTGGATCCAGAATGTCAAATTAATGCTAGATATAAATTTTCATAATTTTTGGAATCAATATGTGAGCGTGGTGAATTTAAACGCGTATGGCCATTTCAGTTTGAATTTAATCGACTGGAAAATGACCGTTTTTCAAAGGGTCTCCAAATTCAACGAAATTAGTTTTGTTAGGACCATATCATCAAAACAAAGCCAGATTTATTTTCCTGGAATTTTTGAAGTTAGTATGTGGCCTCGGTAAATTAAAATGTATGTTTAAATTGAATATATAATGATTTATATTTTAAATTTAACGAAAACTGATCATGACAATCGAATTGGCTTATGGAACATATCCCATTGTTTTCGGAATGGGGGTAATTAGCTAAGGGCGACAGTTGTTGTGTTTGATTTGGAGTTCGTACAAACAAATGGGCAATTTTCAAATTAAGATAATTAAAATAATAAAATAATTTTCTATATAAACCCCCGAAACCCTAGCCCATCTATTAGAAGCCGCCGCCACTTCATCTCAACGGTCAGAACAATGCGATTTTGATCCCTAAAAATCCTCCCATCCGCTTCGAATCGATTCAACCCCCAAAACGAAAATCAAAGTGCCCTTTCTCCCCTTCAAATCCATACATGTTTGAACGAGTGTAGAGCTCGAATTTTGAGCTTAAAGTTGAGAACTTCGAGGTGGTCTCTAGAACAGGCGGTGGCGTCAAGTGGGCCAGCGCTCCGGTTGGGGGTAGCGCATGGGGTGGCGCGTCAGGAGGGGCGGTCTGATGGGGGTCACGATGATCGGAGGGGCAGCAAGGAGCAAACCTAATTATCGACGTGGTTGGGTTTTTGTTCGACAAGTTCCAAGCAATGGGGCAGAATGATTAGGGGTTAAGTAAATTAATTATTCGTTTAAATTATCAAATGTATGTAATTCAATATCTTTTCCGTACGAGGGCAAAAAATTACAAACCTGGATCTGTTGTGTAACAACCCGGAAGATCAGAACCAATTTAAAAATTCTAATTTGGCTATTTTAATGGATTTTGAATATTTAAAATAAATTATTTTAAATAATAATGATGAAAAGCCTATTTGAATCGATGTTTGGAAATAAATATTTTTATTTTAATTATAATCAAGGCCTGAAATGGCGCTGCAGTTTGAAAATTTGAATTCGAAATTTGACTGACTGTACCGGGTGCAAATTAAAACGGATTTTAGTGAAACCAAAAATATTTAAATCTGTTTATGAATATCTTTCTAACAAATCTGAAAAATCGAAATTTCGTAGCGGGAATCAAAAGTTATGGCCAAATGAATTTTCAGAAAGGTCGCTATGGAGATTATATAGCCCTTGAAAATGGTCATTTTGCAAACGACCTCCGTTTTCGACGAAACCACTTTTGTTGGATCCAGGATGTCAAATTATTTCTAGGTTTCAAATTGCATAATTTTTGAAGTTAATATGTGAGCGTGGCAAAGGAAAATATGTTTGGTTGATTTTAGTCAAATTCGATCGACTAGAAAATGGACATTTTTCAAACGGTCTCAAAATTCGACAAAACCTGTTTTGTCGGGACCGTATCGTCAAAACATAGCTAGTTTTATTTTTCTGGAATTTTTGGGGTCGGTATGTGGCCCCAGCAAATTGAAATGTACGTTCAAATCAAATATTGAATGTTTTATATTTTAATTTGAAGAAAAACTGACTGAAATAGTCGAATAGGCCTACAAAACATATTCCATTATGTTCGGAATGGGGGTATTTAGCTAGGGCCGATAGTCATTGGGTTTGAAATGGAGTTCGTACGGAGAAACACTAATTTTTGAAAATAAAAGAATTAAAAATAAAAATAAAAATAAAAATAATCGGCCAATGAAAATTCTCCATTTCACTTTATTATTCCGCTCAAAACCCATAAACCCAATCTCATGAATGGCGGCAGCTCTTCCTTGCTTCTCTCCTCGTTTTCTCTTGAATCTCTCAATAAAATTCAACATTCCTGTTGGGGTTTTTATAGAGGGTCCTCTAGGCTTTAAATCCATATAAACCCCTGCCCTTCTCGTTAAGTATTTCGTCAAGATCGAGCCCTCAAAGTGGCTCGCTTTGGAGCGCCGCCGTGATCCAGATCCGCCCCTGAATGCCATCGAACCACCCTGCGCAAGTGCGGCCATCCTCCCCCTACGACATGGTACCACTCGATTACAACCTAGTGCTACAGATTTGGATTAAAATATAAACCTAGTTTTGAGTGATTAACTGAAAGGTACGGCTATTTTATTTTTAACAGTTTTAACACCGTAAAACCGTCGCAAAGTTGATCAAACTTATAAAAATCGTATCTTTTTGCTATATTGTCGAAATCCAGTGAAACAAGAGACATTGGACTCGTGTGGATGTCTTCTACATTCTAAAAGAGACCAGATATTTTTCTGAGCCTTCTACAATTTTTGGAGGAGTGGAACCCAATGTGAGATTTCTGAATTATAAACGATATGGAATGACGATGTATAAATTATACGGTCGATGTACGAGTTATATAAGCGTTGTACACATCATGCATAATCGTTGTATAAGTTGTATGTGCGATGTGTAATTATATGCGTTGTAAAAATCATATATGCATTGAAATGATATTGAAATATATTGAAATGAAATCGAAATATATTTATATACGTATATATATACTCTCCCCTCCAGACCATGGACGATATATATTGGTTGTGATATTATTTGGATTTGGGTGATGTGAAATTTGATGAAAACCATGAATGGTTGATTGGAAATGATCGATTGTGGCTGAAATCCCAATAGGATTAGTATATGGGAAAATTTGTCTGCGTACGAACTAGATATTGAAATCCCCATTGTCAAAAGCTGCGAGGCTTTAAGGTAGAGAGAGGAGCCGTACTCGGGACGGTGCCGATTTTAACTACCCTGCCATTATGCTGCCAAAATTTTCTGAAATATTCCTATGTTTGATTTATATTCATGTATGGGAAAAATATTCATGTTTGAAATAAAATGGTTTGAATGATAAAAATAACATTTTTATCGAATGTTTGGAATAAAATGGTTTGAACAATTGAAATAAAATGGTTTGAACGATAAAAATAATGATTTTATCGAATATTTGAAATAAAATGCTTTGAACGATAACAATAACATTTTTATCGAATGTTTGAAATAAAATGGTTTGAACGATAAAAATAACATTTTTATCGAATGTTTGAAATAAAATGGTTTGAATGATAAAAATAACATTTTCATTGAATGTAAGAAATAGAAATGGTTTGAAGGATAAAAATATCATTTTTATTGTATATACGAAGCATAGAAAATCTTCGTTTTTGAAATAAATTGCTTTGACAATAAAAATCACATTTTTATAATATATATAAATCTCTAAAAATCTTCATTTCTGAAATAAATTGTTTTAACAATGAAAATCACATTTTTATCATCTATAGGAAGTATATAAAATTATCGTGTTTTGAAATAAATTGTTTTAACAATAAAAATCACATTTTTATTGTATGTATGAAGTATATAAAATAATCGTGTTTTGAAATAAATTGTTATGACAATAAAAATCACATTTTTACTATATATATATGAAGTGGTAAAAATAGTCATGTATTGACATAATTATTTGTTGGATAAAAATATCATTTTTATCACATATATGAAATGAAATAGTTTTGAAATCGAAGAACGGATTGTATATATATATATTTAAATATAATTAAAATAAATCGAAAAAAGAAGCTTTAGTTCGTATTTTGAAACCATGATTTCAAATGATTATTGCGGGAGATCCGACCATCTGATTTTCCCGAAACCTAAACCGCGGATTCGCTTTGGAAATATCTTTCCAACGACACCAACTTCGCAAAGATCCAACGGTTAGAATGTCTAGAATGTTTAATTCAAATCTGAATGAAAACAGCGCCAGAATGGATTATATATATATATATATATATATATATATATATATATATATATAATTAAAATAAATCATATAACGATGCTGCAGTTCGTATTTTGAAACCCTAACTTCAAACGATTGTACCGGGAGAACCGACCGTCGGATTTTCCCAAAACCGGAACCGTTGGATTCGTTTTGAAAAGATCTTTCTAATGATATAAATTTTTTAAAGATCCAACGGTTAGATTTTCAGATATTTGTAAATCAAATCTGAAGAAAAACAGCGCTATGGTCGCGTTATGTCCTGAAGCATCGTTTGAATAAATTGGTTATTTTTAAATAAATAAAAATAGCGATAAATCGTGATAAAACATTATAAATGATATGGAATGGAAATAAACTGAATTTACTTGGTTTATTGGAAATTTGATGGTTGAATGTATTTGACGTGAAAATTACATTAACGAACTAAATTATGGATGTCGAATAATTTAACCATTGAGAATTGATTTGAATTCTAAATATACGTGGATTATTCGAAAAGGCCGAGTTAATTATCATTTCAAATAATTGATCGACGGTTAGAAGTCGAAGACATGAAGACGGTGCAAGACCGATGATCTTCAGGTCGGATGGATGACTACTGATGCCTTGGATGGGAGTTGCTGCCCTGAAGGGGTTACAATGGTGGTTGTCCGGACGTATTTGTTGATTGAAACACCCCACCTCCATTAAGGTGACTCATAAAGGGAATGCCTTAACCTTTGTGGAGGATTATAGGTACAAGACACAGAAAACTTTACAAGACAGATAAATGTAAGTAGTGAAATTCAAATATTTATTGCATACGTGGTTCAATAAAAAAGCATTACATCACATTGTCTCAAAATAACTTCCAAAACATTACAACATAATTTCTGTCTTGATTATTTAATAAAGAAGCATAAACCATAAATAAAACTGCATAAATCCCCAAGGATAATGTCCAAGAGTCATAGCCAAGTTTGAGAGAGAGTCCAAATCATACATCTACTTTCTTGAAGCTTGCAAAGAGTCTGACTAAGCTGCAGTATTCCCTCCCTATGGACTTTAGGGGGGTGAACGGAAGAAAAGAGGACGAAAGAAAACGGATCAGAGAATAAGTCTGGTAAGTTCGGTGATTACTAGTATTTAAACAAGGAGAGGGGGTCATGACAGTAATAACATAACATAGGACAATACCCTAATATAAGATAAGAGGAACATGTGATCGCACCCATTACTATAGTTTCTACACCTACTTAACCATTGGTTCAACCAGCCCTACGTGTTCATAACAAACGGTCCCCTTAATGATTGGCTCATACTCGCATGCATTCATATCCTATGTCATTCGGCCCCGCTTGACTGTAGATACCTGTGTTGGTCCCACCATTGGGTGTATCAGTCCCTCTGTTGGCAACCCGACATGATTCAAGATGCACAGTGTATACTAATGATGCCCAGTGCCTGATTTTTCCACTTCGGAGTACGTGCATGTCCATACTCCGTCGGAACCTACACTGGCCCATCGACCGCCGACGTTTTGACCGCTTATACTCAGCCCAGTAATCGTGCCCCACCCTGCCTAGTTTCAGCGTACCATGATACATCTATGTGGGTTACTGCTGAAATGGGTCCCCGTTACTAGGGTTTTCTAATCAACATGTTTATTTGGTTAAGTGTCCAAGTTTACCTAACCCCACCCATTCGTTTAGTTAACATGTTGAATCGGTTAAGTGTTTCCCAAATTGACTTAACCCTACCAATCCCGACTTAGCTTTAATTTATTAAAGCACCAACCACTCACATTAGATAGGTCTTGTTGTGGTCACTGGACGTGTCGGTCGGTTCCGGGCAGATTTACACCACAACTCAGTCTAACCTCGGGTTCTTTTTGGGCTTGATGCACTAACCACTCACATTAGACAGGTCTTGTTGTGGTCACTGGATATGCCGGTCGGTTCCGGGCAGATTTACACCACAACTCGGTCTAACCTTGGGTTAGGCATATTCGTCTTTTTCTAAATTCACATTTTTCTATATATGTCTAATTTCTTTATGTAAATTAAAATTAATTTAATCATGCCATAATCATCCTTTGATTATGCTCACCATAAATGGTATATCAAATATACCATTTTATGAACAAATCTATGCCATGAATTTTCATATTTTCCCATCGCTACCCCCCTGGAACATACACATGAATCACATAAAATGTTGGGCTAGTAAATTAGCCCAAACTCATAAACAAAAAGGGTAATAAACAAGGGACATGAAATAAACATAAAATAGCATACATTTCAACTTGTCATGTGTAACTTGGCATAGATGTATCATTAACTTTAATTAAATGGGTAAAGGTGAACTTGTGACTAAGTTGGGTCTAATTGTCATGTGAACTTGACAAAGGTCTAGCATGGAGGTTTAACATATAATCACAGTTTCAACCTACAACTTAGCATATTAACTTATGTATGTCAAAACATAAGAAAGCTACTATAATCATTTTTAAATCGCAACTTAGCATATTAACTTATGTGTTTTGAACATAAGAGAACTATTATCATCATATTCGAATCACAACTTAGCATGATGACTTATGTGTTTTAAACATAAGAGAGCTACTATAAACATATTCGAATCACAACTTAACATGATATCTTATGTGTGTGTTAAACATAAGTGGGCTGTTATAAACATATTTGAATCACAACTTAGCATGATACTTATGTGTTAAAACATAAGAGGATTACAATTCCAAATTTTCCATCATAATTAGAATCAACCTAACATGAATATACATGAGTGTTGATCTAACATATAAGCATGTGTTTTAGATCATAAACATGCAAAAATCTACAAATTTATAACATGACATGTTTCACCATTTAATTGGCAAAATAAATCCATTACCCAATCATAATAGACTCCAATAACATACAATATGTTCATCACCACAAGCATATAGACATGATTAATTACAACGATACTTTAAGATAAACGAGAATCAAATCTTATACATAAGCATCATTCTATATTCAAATTACAACATGTCATGATTCATTTGAAAAAACGTTTAAATCTGCATAATAACCAACTTACAAACTAAAAAGGAATTCTGAAATCTAAATTCTATGCCTTTGATGTAGATCGTTGAATTTGATAACTTTTAATTTGATTTTTGATTCATTTTCTTATCTTGTCTTTGAATTGGTGACGGCTACTCCAATTTTTCTATTGACAGCATGATAGTTCTAGGATTATTTTTGTATGATTTTTAGGTTTGAGCATTGGGTTGTTTATATAGAATTTCAATTCAAATTGAGCCGTCGGATGATCTTAGGGTTAACCACAAACATCCAATCAAGATAGGGTGACACCTCAGCCCTAGTGAGTCAGCACTGAGTCACAAAATCGTCACCTTTTAGATCTGCCCGGGGAAGGGGGGCAGGTCGACCCCCAGGTCGACCAGTAAGGGGGAGGTCGACAATAGGGTTGCCTCTTGGTCGACCTGGTTCCTGGGCGGGAATTTTCCCGCCCAGCCCACTTCTGATTTCTGATTCGAATTTGATTTTGTTTTCGAGCTGTTTGAACTTATTTGAATTTTCTAGAAACTTCCGACAGCCATAACTTTTTCATACGAAGTCCAATTTACGCAAACTCGGATTCTATCACAATCAGAATTCCGAGACAAACACAATGGCATAGTCCCGTTTCACTTAATTCTCACATTTTAAATTAAGTATTGTTTAATTCTTTAATATACCATTAATAGAAATACGGGGTGTTACATTGATCGTTCGGATTTGCGAGGAATAAAGATCCTCCGGTTTCGTTCAGACCCACAATGGACTTGTAAATGGATGTGTGTCTGACGTTGTATATTGACAACGTGGCATACATAGATGCAGCGATCAAAGCTTTTGTTGAAAAGAAGAGCTTTGTGGTTGATGATCAAAGCATGGTTTTAAATAGCTAGCTTTGTGTTTAGCGTTTATTCGTGAGCCTCACACCCCCGGTGTGGACCAGAAACGGGAGAAGGATCCAGGGAGGGCATGTGTTTCCTTCTAGCTAGGAGTGGTGGTAGTGTTTTTACATGGCCTAGCATTTTACTTATGTGGATGATGGATTGCGAGGTGCCTTGGTTAGATTGGACAATCTGGATCCGATGGTTTGGTCGGTATATGACCTGTTGACTCCCCATAGGGTGGGGAAGCGCATTGCTTAGGCATTTTAATCCACTCCTTGTGGATCGGCCCTATGGCTCCTAAGGGTCGATGCATTCTGATCCTGAGACACGGGCTAGAGCATCTCGAGTTCGGTAAGGACGATCCCTTGCCTTGGTTTATGACGGAAATCCAAATTCCAAAGACGACATCGTGCAGTTTTGATTATATACCTATATATGGCGACATGATATATGGTAGCCATGCCGTCTATGATTGATACTTATGATTGAAATTGTTTTTGAAACATATAAACACTAGTAATAATATCAAATGCTTTTGTTTTATTCGTATCAAGCATATTTTAGCCATTATAAGGTAAAACTCTATCCTCCAGTTTGTGTTGCATTGTGTGATGGGAACTGAGTCTTATAATGGCTTCATTTTTATAAAAAGCATTGTGGTATTTTAAAAGATTTACTTGTTTTAAAGCACTGGCAATCCAATGGAGTAAACCCGTTCCGCGTAAGTAGCGTGGTCCTGTGATTAGCTATATTGTAAAATATATTAAGCAGATTTCCCATACCAGTCCCATGACTGACTCGTAGTTTGTTTCACTTGCAAACTCGGGTGCCCCTTTTCTACACGGGCAGCCTTGTATACAGGATTTAGCAGGCACCTTCTGGATAGCTGGAGCTGAAGCTGGATTCTATTACTTCTTTCTTTTTATGCTGTTCAGCTCCTGTTGTATATATTATGCTTTGATTCCGCTGTAGACATTTTATGTAAAGTTGAACTGTATTTTGTACAAAGTATGATCATGTATACTATGTAACTCTAATGATTATAGTTTATCTAGTGTATTCTATTGCACATTATCTGGTGTATTTATTTATTTTTTGTTCTGCTAATTATCTGTTTATGTGTTATATTCCAAAGATTACCCTTGCAACCGTGGAAAGGGGTATGGGGTTGTCTCACGTTGCGATCGTGGGGATGAGAGATTTACAACAAAACCGACCGCATCCAAAATGGAGCACGTTGGAAATACAGGCAAATTCAAATCTGAATAGAACAGAAATTCAGAAATAAAAGAAACAATGTGAGAATTTCTCACTAAAATTATTTCTATACAGTTTTTTATTTTGTAACCGCATATTTGAACTGCTTCCCATCGTCCACAGACCATGGACGACTTGTTTGATTGTATTCTGTGTGAAAATTGATTGTGATGTGAAATAGACAGTATAAAATATTCATATGTTGAATAAAAATTTAAAGAATAAAAATGTCATCTTTATTGTATAAATGAACTGTATAAAATATTCAAATGTGAAATAAAATATTTTATCGTTAAAAATATAATTTTTAATGTGTATATGGATAAAATAAACATTCATTTACAAATCGGACGGTTTGTTTATGTACATTAATTTGACTGATATGGATTGGGACAATAAATTTCACACGTCACCTAACTGCACAAATAATAAACAGTATTTGTTGTTTGAAAAACCCCACATAGGTATTGGGATAATATTTGACATACACTGATCCTGAAAATTAGTGGTATGTCAAACGATGAGTTGACAGCCTTTATAAGCGTTATTTATTTATTTTAATGCTTATACGGTTATAGAATGCACTCTAGATATGTTTGAATTTTTAATGATTGCTTATCATTATTGTTGTATATATGTGATGTTGAAATCCATATAAATAAAATTATATGGTAATTGATCGAGTCTGATTCCAGTTCAGAATTAACGAATATTTTAAAATAATATTCAGTGAATATTGAAATGTGAAGCCATGTTAAGTAGTTAAACGCCATTTTAACACGAACGGGAATTTGGTCGATTTTATTCATTTTATAATGAATATCGAAAAGGTATTTCAAAATCTGATATTTTGAAAATGTTATCATTTTAATATTGAAATGATATGAAATATTCAAATTAGATTTGAATTTGAAAATAAAAGAGAATTGAAATCGATTTGAATTGAAATCATTTTGAAATGAATTTAAATAGAATTGAAATCATTTTGAATTGAATTTAAAAAAATTGAAATTGAATTGAAATCATTTTGAAAGGAATTTAATACCAATTTATAAAGGAAAATTCAATTTTGATTTGAATTTGAAATGGAAGTGGAAATCGTTTTTGAAATGAATTTAAAATGATTTATAAAATTCGTTTTAAATGGAAAACGAAGAAATATACTATATATATATATATATATTATAATGGCCTGAATAGAACGCACCGCGCAGCAACCATTCGTGAATTTCGACTATTAACTTCAAACGGACGTTACGGGAGATCCGACCGTCGGATTCTCCTATAACTGGAACCGTTGGGTTCATATCAAAAAGAACTTTCCAGCGAATATAAGAGATTTGAAATCTAATGGTTAGAATTGGAGATATGTCCAAATCAATTTCAGAAAAGGTCGCTATGGATGCAGTTCGGTGGCCGTTATTGGAAACCGACTGTACGGGGGATAATAAATTTATTAAAAATATGGAAAAATTATGCAAAATCATAATAAATGATTTGGAAAGGTTTTGGATGAAAAATTCTGTATTTGAAAGGACAAAAATATATTTTTATCGAAATGAACTAGTTATAAACTAGAATTAAAAATCCAATATTTTTAAAATAAATAAATTGGGTTTGAAATGGTTTTAAAAATAACGGAATTTTCAATATATAAATTGGGTTGGATTTGAATCGAAATTATCTTCGGAATATTTCGATATTGGATTCCATGATTATATGGACATTGTGGAGGAATTTGGAAGATATATATATATATATATATATATATATATATATATATATATATATATATATATATCGTCATTCCAATACGATGTTTGTTGAGTCCAGAATTTGATATTGAATATAAGACGATATATTTTCTATTTAGAGCCTTGTATTTAATATCAAATAGGACTTTGGTTTTGTCATGAATGGTGTCTTCGGTAACATTGTTCTTGAACCCCATGTGAAGAGAATAAATCTTTTAATTAAGACTATTAGAGTTTCCAATTATATTTAATAATTGGAATAAAATGGAATTTGAATTGGGTTTATCATGAATTGTGTTTTTAACGACATTCGTTCTTTAACCCAATTTACAGTGAATTGTGATCTGGACTTTATAAATCTTCTGCTAAGATTTAAATGAAATTTTCCAAAGTGAAGTTTTCCAATATAATAAAATAAATTGGAATGGAATGGAATTTGATTTGGTAATAATCAAAGTGGACTTCTGTGGAGGAAGACTGTTACTATATATGGAAATCAAGAGGCTTTGCCGTTTTTCCATTTATAGTATCGGTTGGATATGGAAGTTCATATTGATTATATATATTGATCTGTTTTCCATGAAGATTCCATTGTTAATGGAATGTGATTTTGGGTTTATCATGAGTTGTGTTTCAAATGACATTAGTTCTTTAACCCAGTTAAAGATAAGATTAATTTCTTAACTTTGAATAATCATTAGCTAATGATTTTTGAAAATTAAAACTGAATTAGAGTTTTAATGAATCTTTAAATAGATTGAAAGGTGAATTTGATAACTAAAATTATCAAATTCGAGAAATGATCGAGAATGGAGTACCACAAGTTTACTTCAGGCGATAGTTAAATCTTTAATTAGATTTGAACGTGAAATGGTAACTGAATTTACCGATAACACCATGGTGTTAGATATGAAGTATTACCAGTTTTGCTTCATGGGACGAATAGGTTGGGATTGGGAAATTTAACAAATGATTACTTCGGTAAGGTTCGCTAATCCCGACTAGTTTGGAAACCTTAATATGGTTTGAAATGATATCCAAAGGAAGATTAAAGAATAAATTTAAAGAATTTATCATTGATAAAACTAATGGGAACCTTTCCCAAAGTATAAGAATATTTGAATAAAGGAATATTCTGGACTGGAATGAGGTGTATGTTGTGTTTTTATAGCACTTGTTTATTATATATGTGAGTTATTCAGAAAGACCGGGTTTATACCATTCTGGATAACTAATTCGACGATATCTCGAGGATGAAGATGGTGGTTGTAGGCCGGAAGTCTTCACATCGTTTGGATGATTACCGATGTCTTGATTGGGCTATGCACCCAAGACGAGGTAATAAGTGGTGATCGTCCAGATGTACTTGGAGATCGACCGAATATTTGAGGGCCTCTCTCTTGTATTAGACATAGGGGACGAGGAATAAGGTGCCTCCGGTTTCGTTTGGACCCAGAACGAACTTGTAAATGGATGTGTGTCTGACATCGAATTTCACTCTGTGTGATTGGTAGACATCGGTTGTATAGCGTGAATTGCCTGTGTGGCATGGTGAGATGCAACGTGAATTGCCTGTGTGGCATGCTGAGATGCAAATGATCAAGTCTTCTGTTGAAAAGCAGATTCTTGTGGTTGATGATCAAATCACGGCTTTAATATAGCATAGCTTTGTATAGCGTTAATTCACGAGCCTCGCACCCCGGTGTGAGCCAGAAACGGGAGAGGACTTCAGGGAGGGCATGCGTTTCCTTCTAGCTAGGAGTGGTGCCTGGGTTTTGCACGCCCAGATGTTTTACTTATGTGGATGATGGATAGCGAGGCGCCTCGGTTATATTGGTCACTACGGGGCCGATGGATGGTCTTTATACAGATCAAATTGACGCCCCATAGGGCGGGGAAACGTAGTGTTTAGGCATTTTAATCCACATCGAGTGGACCGACTTTGACGATCCAAGGGTCATTCGAGCTCTGATCCTGAGTGTCGGGCTAGAGCGTCTCGAAGCGGTAAGAGCAATCCCTTGCCTTGGTTCACAGATGGAAATCCAACTTCCAATACATGACATTTCGGTTTTGATTGTAGAGCCTAGTATGGCGACATAGTGGGATGCGGCACTATGTCGTCTATGATTGATACATTTATGTTTGAAGTTGTTTTCATACACTTTACACTATAATAGTATCAAAATGATTTGTTTTGATCGTACCAAGCATGTTTGGCTATTATAAGGTAAAACCCTATCCCCCGGCTTGCGTTGCATTGTGTGATAGGACCTGGGTCTTATAATAGCTTCATTTTTCCAAAAAATATTGCGTTGTTTTATTATAGGCACTGGTATTCTTTGGAGGAAACTCGTTCGGTGTTATACGACGTGGTCCCTTGATATATCTGATTTTAAAGTAAAGTTTTAAATAACTGTTTTGGTTCTCACACCAGTCGCATGACTGACCTGGAGTTTATTGTTTTAACCTAAACTCTGGGTGCCCCTATTTTCCACAAGGCAGCTAGTAGTTTTTGTTTTGCAGATTTATATTCATAGGATCCGGGTTTACAGCTGGAATGATATTCGGAAAGCTCTGTATCCGTATATTCTTTTCAGTTGTGTTTTGTATTAATTTCTGCTGCATTGTAACTTATAAATCTCTGATATTTAGTAAATGTGTAATATTTGTTCATACTCTGTATATTCTTGTATTCTGATGAAATTGTTGTAATAAGCAATGAATTGTTCTTCTGTTTATGCATTGATTTGTCGTGTTCTCAAAGCAATCTGTGCTTTCCTTTACGGGGAAGTTCGGGTCGTTTCATAAGTAAAAAAGTTAATTATTTCTAAACATCAGCACCCAACCAGCCTACGAACATTCAATCAATTCATTGTAGCATCTAGATTACACTAAGCATAAATCAAAATCAAAATTTTCAGATATGCAATTTACAGTGTTTAGCATGGGTGTATCATGGATATTTTCTACCTCTTTTACATTGCTAACATTATGTGGCCATGAGTATTCAAATTGGCACAACTTAAAGCCATCATTTCCAATCACTATGCTTTAACTAGTGCTTAATTATTTGATAAGCCTAGCTAAAACACAGTTTATATATAAAGAAATGTTTATGAAACTAGAGGCTTGGCCCATGACTATCCATTGCACCCTTAGTCTCTCTTGAATACAAGACATAAGCAAACATCAAATCGGTCACTGCCTTGGTCCCAACATTTCTCAGAACACATTTTGTTACCAATGTTCTAAAATCATATGCACATACTTGTACAGTGGTTGTCATAACTATGCATATTTTATAAATCACACAATATGATTCAACAAAAACATAATAATAACATAAACCAATTTCTGCAGTTCGAATTCATTTGTGAATATTCTGTGCAGTTTTCTTTTCCACTAGTTATATTGAATCCAATTTAAAATGATCCCCAAATAAATTTCATATAGAAATTTCCTATAAATGCTTCAATAATATTTTCAAAAATAGTGACTCTACCGTATTTACAATCACTTGCACATTAATAATGGTATTATTTAGTCTCAAGCATCATGGCTTCATATTTTAAATGAACTTGTAGGTTATTTCTATCATTTTTCATCATATAATAGGGTTACACTTATAACTTAATGGATGAATTGTGTGATTTGCTAATGTTTAATTAGATGTAATGCAAATCGACACAACAAGAATTGAACTGTTTTCAATTATAACTTGAGGGCATTATCAAAGTTATTTTACTAATTCTACATTAATGAGTTTCATCAATCATAACACCCAAATACATAGATAACAACATCTAATTCTTGGCTTAAAACTAATTCTTTTATGGTAGTTGTGATAAAATTAGTGCAGTCACTTAAATTTTCTGCACTGCTTAAACAAATAAATAGAATCAACCAATCACTCGATGTTTACATAATTTAAATCAGTATGCTCTATTATTAATCAGAAAATTTTGTTTTATATAGCTGTGTTTTATAACCACAGCTCTGATACCAACTAAGAGAACCTAAGAATTTTCAAAACAATTTTTCAATTAATAAATTATAATTTACAGCAGTCCTGGGTCCTCTACTCAACTGTTATCCTCTTATAACCCTTCAACTCCGTGATCACTCAATCCCAATATAGAAATATTAGTATAATTCAAATTATTAACTTGCATATATGATGATACACAAGACTCTTTTACTTATATCAGAGTTAAATTGAATGGTAAAGGACATCAGATTAATTAAAATGATTTATCAAAGCACAACATAAACAAGATTAAAATAACTTGTTAACTTGTCTTCTTTCCTCAAAACATTTAATTTCATACTATAACAAACTATACCATTTTTACAGCTAAACAAACTATATTATGCCTCTTTATACTTCAAAACCCCACATTACAATAAGGTACAATGTAAATACATTTAATTGCTAATTTATACAAAATATAGCCAGATACCTCGCTATGCACACTTTTTCTCTTTGCTTATAACACAGTTAAAACGAACCATTATTCTATATAGAGATGTTTAGAACCACAGATATATATATATATATATATATATATCTTATTGTGAGGAGGGGAAGACACATACATATATTAGCTTATATGTCGTGCCCCCATTCACAACACAGTATATAAGTTTTATGCTTAATTCAACAATTACAGCATGCAAATATATATATAACATAGCCTATCTAGTGCTGAATATACTCAAGGCAAATACCACTACTATATATCAACTTATATGGCATGGATTCCTTTCCGGCAATAAAGGGGCAACCCAACTCAGATTGCAAATTAAAAATTATAGAAAACATAAGTTCTTTAACATTGACAGTGTATCCACTATTGAGTTACACAAGTTTATACCAATATCGAAATAATGTACAATGTTACAACATACATGTCAATCCTATACTCGGTTTGTAATAATATAATTAATACATAATGTTCCAATATTTCGAATACAACTCCTAAGTATAATCTGCACAACACCATCAAATCAATACAAAACTTCAAATGCATACAATACTGTAGGCACTCAGCGACCCCAAGAATCTAACAGTGTGACGATCCCAAAACCCCGTGACACGGTGTTAAGGATAATCATTGGAATATAACACATTAATCATCATTAGCAGATCAAAGATAATAGCATAAACATAAAAATAGAATAATTTACACACATATGACAGCGGAATCATATAGATATCATCACATCAGAGAGCATAGTGCAGGATACAACTTAGTGCATAATAATACATAATTCATTTACCATCGCCTGAGGCGGAATCATACATAAAGAGTACACAAAATAAATATCAGTCTACATCGCCAAAGGCGGAATCATAATACATATACTGTAATGGCGGAAAGAGTCAAAGTCAGCACGGTGTAGTCAAGCCTCGCCCTGAGCCAAAAGTGCACCAGATACCTGTAACTAGGCTGCCCGTGTGAAAATGAGGGCACCCGAGTTTGCAAGGTGAAACAAACTACGAGTCAGTCATGGGACTGGTATGAGAAATCTACTTAACTTATTAACAACAATAATAAGGCAAATCAAAGGACCACGCCACTTTCTCGGAACGGGTTTACTCCAATGAGTGCTAGTGCATAAAATAAAGTAACTGATTAAATCATCGCAATGCTTTTTATAAAATGAAGCCGTTATAAGACTCAGGTCCCACCACACAATGCAACGCAAGCCAGAGGATAGATTTTTACCTTATAATGGCCAAAAATGCTTCATACGTATAAAACAAAAGTGTTTGATATTATTACTAGTGTATATATGTTTCAAAAGCGATTTCAATCATAAATATCAATCATAGGCGGCATAAATGACCCATACCACTATGTCGCCGTACTAGTAATACAATCACATCCGAAATTTTGTATTGGAAATTGGGTTCCATCATGATTCGAGGCAAGGGGCAAGCTTCTCTCCAATTCGAGACACTCTAGCAAATGTCTCAGGACCCCACTATGATCCTTGTATCTTCAGGGCCGGTCCTCTCTTACTTTTGAGGATTGGCAATTCCTGAGCACATGTTTCCCGGTCCTTACAGACCTATAATCGAGGCGCCTCGTATTCCAACAACCACACAGGTGAAAAGTATATATAATGTCAGGGCTGGTAGGTCACTGACACCACCTTAGCTAGAAAGAAACGTCGTGCTCTCCCTACAGTCACTATCCCGTTTTTGACTCATACCGAGGTGTGAGGCTCGCGAATCCACGTTATACACAAAGCTACGTCACACAGACCATGCTTTGATCATCAACCACAAGACTTTGCTTTGCAACAAAAGCCTTGATCATATGCCACTTAGGCGTGCCACACAGGCAATCCACTCCATGCAACTGATTTCTATCAATACATAACCTCTGAGCTCGTACGTCTCAGAGAAGGGCGTTAAGCAAGAGAATAAATTCTCCGCCGCCAAACAGATATATGTTTAACAGAGATCAATCAACATAGAACAAAATCCAATGTCAGACACACAGTCCATTTACAAGTCCGTTCTGGGTTTAAACGAAACCGGAGGCACCAAATTCCTCGCTTATCCGTACAATCAACAGTATGTCTGGACGGCTACTACTTCAGCCCCTTCACGGTAGCTACTCCAATCACGAGCATCAGTAGCGCCCATCCATCCAATGTGAAGATCGTCGGTCTTCAACCGTCTTTGACTCTTCGACTTCTCAACGTCGATCGATTATTTGAAATGAGATGAACTCGGCCTTTTCAAATAACCCACGTATATTTAGATTTTCAAATCAATTTATCACATGGTTAGACTATTCAACATTCACATTTTAGTTCTTTAGTTATAATTTTCATGTTAAATACATTCAACCATCACATATCAAGCAAACACAACAAAATCGGTTTATTTCTACTCTATATTGTCTATAATATTTTATAACGATATATCGCCATTTTTATTTATTTAAAACGGCATATTTAATTAAACGACGTTTCAGGTCGTGCCGATGCACTGGCGCTGTTTTTCAATAAATTTGTTTTACACATATCTGAAAATCTAACCGTTGGATCTTCACAAATTTTATATCATTAGAAAGATTATTTCAAAACGAATCCAACGGTTTCAGTTTCGGGAAAATCCTACGGTCGAATCCTCCACACTAGTCGTTTGAAGTTACGATTTCAAATTACGAACTGCAGCGTCGTTAATCGATTTAATTTAATTATATATATATAATCATTTCTGGCGCTGCTTTTCTTTAGATTTGAATTAAACATTCCAGACAATCCAACCGTCGGGTCTTTACAAAGTTGGTGCCGTTGGAAAGATGTTTTCAAGGCGAACCCAACGGTTGCGGTTTCGGGAAAATCCAATGGTCGGATTTCCCGCACTAGTCGTTTGAAATCACGGTTTCAAAACACGAACTGCATGGCCACGTTTTGTTATAATTTTATTTATATTTATATATTTATATAAATATAGTTCATTCAAAAATTCCTATATCGTTTTCACTTCAAATATTTCACTAACGCCTTTAAATTTTGGAAAATTTCGCCATAACCTCCTTTGTACGGGAGGGGCTGGGGAAATTCCCAAATAGCCACACGGGCATCTCATCTCAAAAAGAAAAAGAAAAAGCCAAGCGGCTAGCCAACAGGCTCATAAAATCATCACCCAAACAAAACAGTAAACGTGTACCTATTTATCGGGCACAAAATTTTATTCCTCTTCTCTAGCCTCTTTGCTATAACCTGTTCAATAAATATGCATGTACATATATGCAATTCTTATCACTTATCATTTTCCATTCAACTTCATATTTGATTCACTTCGGTTGGAAAAAAAACACCATTCATTCTAATGTTGCATGCATAGGCAAAAATCATATCATTAGCTAATTAATGAATATTTCAACTCATGCATATTTATTTGAACAAGTGGCTATTTTTAACACTTCACATTTCAAAATGGATAATTTTGGCGAACTAAAATATATTTCAACACATGACTATTTTATTTAGTTCCTATGCATGTTAAAAATAATATTTCTCTCACAAATATTTATTTCAACGATCGCATATCTTTAGCATATCACATATATGATAAAAATGATATTTTTATCATTTAAAATATTTATTCAACACATGAATGTTTTCAACACTTTATAATTTCAATAAAAATGTAATTTTTATTGTTCGATCTTTTTATTCAACACATGAACTTTTCCAATACACACACTTCTCAACACATGAGCACCTCCACACATGGATATTTTATGTATGTTGTTCGTATAAGAAAGATGAAATTTTTATTGTTGAAACTATTTATATATAAGACGAATATTTTACATACTTCATATATATTATAAAAATGTGATTTTTATTGTTTAAACACTTCATTCATTCACACATGAATTTAATTTTCACACATCACTTCTCAACACATGAGCATTTCCACACATGGATATAGTTTCAACACATGACTTTAATTTCAACGCATGAAGATAATTTCAATATATGAAAATAATTCTAACACATGAATATTATTCAAAATTTCGGCAGCATAACGGCAGGGTAGTTAAAACCGGCACCGTCCCTAGTATGGCTCCTCGCTCTACCTTAAAACGTCGCGGTTTTTGACAATGGGGATTCATGCATCTAATTTGCATGCAGGTGGCATGTTTTATTTTTATTTCCACAATTATTTCCAATTCATTTCAATCACCAATGGGTATTTTTCAACCACAACCAATCAATATCAACCACAAACAATTATTCAACCATTCGCATTTTTCATCCAATATTTCACACCAATACACAACAATAAATATCGTCCATGGTTTGTAGATGAGGGGAGTGTATATATATATGTTATTGCTATATTTCACTTGCATTTCAACACATATATCAATTATTCTATGCATGTATAATTCGTACTTCGCTTATATATCTTACACAACGCATGTACATGAGGTATACAACACGTATGTAATTTATATTTCGCACATATAATTCATACATGACATTTTTCCATTCAAATTCATTTAATTTAGATTTCTCACATTGGTTTTCGGAGTGCTAAAAATCGTAGATGACTCAGAAAAATCCGCGGTCTCTTCTATGTAGTAGAGAGCTTCCTTGCGGTTCAGATGTTTCCTGTTTCATCGAATTTCGTCAACACATCATAAAGATATGATTTTTCAAAATTCAAACATCAAAAGGACTCACCTTTCACGATGGTTCAAAACAAGGGTTGCAGTTTTCGTGAGAACCGAGGCACGATAGGATGATCAGAGGTGATGACGTGGAAGAGGGAGGAAAGGGGAGTCGGCGCAGGGTGGTTTGAGGTGGTTCGGTGGTCGGATCTGCTCGTGGCGGCGGACGAAAGTGCTCGACTTTGGGTCGACGTTCCTGGCGATGGAGGTGGCGATAAGGGTCGGGGTAGGGTCGGATTGGAAGAGGGGAGGGAGGCGCGTCAACTGCTGGTGGTGGCGGCGGCTGGAATCGCCTGTGGCGGCGGCGATTTGGAGGAGAAGCGGCGAATGATGTGAATCGTCGGTGGAGCGAGAAAAACGAGGGTTTCTGATTATTATTTTTTTTTAAATAATGAAAGGAAAATTCTGATTGGCCCATGATTTTAATAAATTTTTAAATAGTGTTTCTCCACACGGACACCAATTCAAACCCAACGACTGCCGTCCCTAGCTAAATACCCCCATCCCGGACACAATGGGATATGTTTCGTTGGCCAATTCGACTGTTACAGTTTGTTATTTTTCAAATTAAAGTATAAAACATTTAATTTTTAACTTTGAATGTACATTTCAATTTGCCAGGGCCACAAACTGATTCGAAAAATTCCAAAAAAATAAATCTAGCTATGTTTTGACGCTACGGTCCCAACAAAACTAGTTTCGTCGAATTTTGAGATCATTTGAAAAATGGCCATTTTCTGGTCGATCCAATTTAACAGAAATTGACTAAACACATTTTTTTTGCCACGCTCACATACTAGCTTCAAAAATTATGAAATTTGAAACCTAGCAATAGTTTGACATCCCAGACCCAACAAAAGTGGTTTCGTCGAATTCCGAGGTCGTTTGCAAAATATCTATTTTCCAGGGCTATATATTCTATATAGCGACCTTTCTGAAAATTCATTCGGCCATAACTTTTGATTCCCATTATGAAACTTTGATTTTTCAGATTCGTTAGAAAGGTATTGATAAACAGATTTAAATATTTTTTGTTTCACTAAAATCCGTTATATTTTCCACCCTGCACAGTCAGTCAAAGTTTGAATTCAAATTTTCAAACTGACTCACTATTTCTAATTCACTATTTTATTGAAATATTCTATTTCAATTGTTTAAATTCCTTTGAAATAACCAATTTAAAAATTTTAAATTGGTTCGTATTTTCTGGGTTGTTACAAACAGCCTATATCTAATCCATTTAGCAGCTGAAATAGTGATTCCACACCTGTAAAACAGTACCTCGGACTGCCTCGTTTGAATTAGACACCCAGGAGATTGCATGGGCAATCATCTGGGTCAAACATAATACGTCTGACATGAGTGTATTTATAAAACAGGAGGCCTATAAAAACATTGGTTTACAATCATCATGGATTATATTTTACTGTTTAGTACTTTTCCTACTTTATAAGAAGGTAGGTCATTCCATACAATTTATATTAAACTGCCTAAACAATTACATAATAGGTCATATATTCATCAAACAAACAAAAATGTACCTCTGTTTAGGCAAATATATGCATAGCGGATCGTATATTCACCATACAACTTGCATAAATACTAAATTATCCAACAAATGTATAGCAGGTCAGCTGTACAGTGTGTCCTTCAAGTGATGATGTAGTAGTATTTAGGCTAACACGGTCATACAAATTTCCATACTTAATGAATGTTACTGCTAGCACAAGATATAACATATTACTAAGCCTAAAAATAGGCACAACATACTGCACACACACACACACACACAAATGTACTACACATATAGAAGTTTATGACTTAGTGACTTACTTACAAACATTCAACTATTTATATGAGCAACTTCTTACTTCCAAAATTAGTCATAGTAGATGAAATTAGCTAAAGAATTTAAATATGTTTACATTATTCAAACAGCCTCAAAATTAATTAGGCAGTTTGAGTTTAAATATATATATACATACATTTTTTCGTGCATACATATATATATATATATGTATGTATGTATGTATGTATTTGCATAGTGTCACAACCATCAGTCGGATTGCATTTCTGCACATATATACATACATTTTAATGCATGTATACATGAACCTCAAATTTGCATACGGCATTTCCAATATATCCTTTCTAATACATACATACACACACACACACACACACACATACACATGCATCTTCATACATATATACATACATATAAATTCAATTTTCAACTGGCAACTTATTACTGGGATATAGACATATATACATGCATATCCATGCATATATACATATGCACCCAAGCATGTATTTCTATCTCAATCACTTCTTTTATTTCTAAGAATAAATCACTGAGTCCATTATAAACATAGGATGTAGTCAATCATTCTACATATTTACTAGATTAGGACTTATCAAATGTAACATGATAATTATATGCTTTATATTTACTAGCTGGTAAACAAATAGATTTTCATATAAACCTATAGACAATCATGTATGAAAAATAAATCTTGCATTTCAACCAAGCATCCAAACAATAGCAACTAATTGGATTTTACTATTAAATTCCCCAATTTCTTTACTAAATCTTGTTAACTCCTGCTTATTCCTATGTATTCATACCCCAACCCTGATATGAACACCATAAATAAGATTCAACATATTCACCACAATTTATACATAATAAACAGTGACCAAATACTCATACCATGTCAATCTCCATAGCATAGCAATAAATTCAGTTATGCATATATATATATATATGGGACGACTATTTGAACACAAAATTAGACACAAAGAGAGAGAGACACAGAACCTCAACCGTTGGATCTTTTTGTCTTTATATGAAGAGGTGTAATTCATGGGGTGATCCAATGGTGCAAAGCAACTGTGTCACCATTTGTGTCAAAATTTTGTGTCTCTATAGAATTTCCCATATATATATGTACAAACACTTAAGCATTCACATCCAGAATAGTCCAGTAATTCATATTTCCTTATTCACATTTTCTAACAGCAAGGTGTTGTAAGTTCCATGTCCTTTAAATGAAATTAGTTTATGTGCATATACATTTGTAAGGGCCCCTTTTCTTTTTGTAACAAATCTGAATATATACGTATCCAGTTACTACTAGAAAGCAATTAGGGCCAACATCAACCAAAAACTATATCAGCATGTCACTCAAGCAATATAGCATCCATCATAGAAATCAATTCAAAAATAACATATGAACCACGCATTCAGTATACATATGTCGCTAAACTAAGCATACAAAAGATGTACGAGCAATACGGTTGCCTATAGAGGTCTTAGTGCTAAGAAAAAGAGGAAAATACACTTGCCTAGTTTTTAATGTCGATTTTATCCTTTCTAGTATTGACTAGACATTCGAACCCTCAGATTTGCTATGACCATTCCTCTCGAACTCGTCTCACTCATGAATCCATCTCTACTTGATGCGAGATGCTTTGATTTGTTAATTTCCTCTGATTTGATTTGCTAAGGCTTCGACCGTTGTTTTGATTCTTTAAGTTTTGAACGAGAAAATAAAAATGAAAACTGACGGCCTTAGTTTTCTTTTATTTGCTTAAGTCATACGGATAAGGTTTGTTTCACTTGCCAAATTCCTATTCTACCCCTAGGTTACATTTTGTTTTATAAAACTTTAAACCCATTTTAAGAATATTTGAAATAATTTTTCCTACTACACACACAATATACAATTAAACTTGTATATTTATTCACAATGTTAATATGTACGATTTATATATATTAAACATGTACATAGATAAATGATTTATTTATTGTAAAATCAGAACCAATTTAAAAATTTTATTTTGGCAATTTTAATGAATTTTAAATATTTAAAATCAATTATTTTAAATAATAAAGACTAGTAATTTATTTTTGATAGAATTAGAACGTATAAATTTATTAAAATCAAAGTTAGAATATAAATATTTATTTTAATTATAAAAGGAATTGAAAATGGCGCGGTAGTTTGAAAATTCGATTTCAAATTTCAAATGAATGTACAGGATTCAAAATAAACCGGATTTTAACGAAAGCAAAAATATTAGAATCTATTTGAAAATATCTTTCCAACGAATCTGAAAAATCCAAATTTCATCGCGGGAATAAAAAGTTATGCCCAGTAGAAAATTCAGAATAGTCACTATGGAAATAAAGCCCTTAAAAATAGCAATTTTGCAAATGACCTCCATTTTCGATGAGACCACTTTATTGGATCTGGAATGTCAAATTAGTGTTGGATTCCAATTTTTATAATTTTTGGAATCAATATGTGTGCGTGGCAAAAGAAAACGTGTTTTGTCAATTGCAGTCAATTTGGATCGACCAAAAAATGGCTTTTTTCCAAATGGTCTTCAAATTTGATGAAATTAATTTTGTCAGGATGGTATCGTCAAAACATAGCTAGATTTATTTTTTTGAAATTTTTGGGGTCAGTATGTGGCCCCAGTAAATTGAAATGTACGTTTAAAATCCAATATATATTTATATTTAATTTAAAGAAAAACTGATCGAAATGATAGAATTGGCTTACCAGACATATCCCATTATGTCCAGAATGAAAATATTTGGATAAGGGGCGATAGACGTTGGGTTTCGTTTGGAGTTAGAAGTGTTAAAAGAACAAAGTATGAATTAAATAATAATATATATTAGTATAAATACCCCTTTTTTCCCACTAACCCTTATTGCTTTATTTCACTGGTCAAGATTGAGCCGCCGCCACTTCCACTTTTATTTACAGCAAAATCATGAGCTTTAAAATCCTCGACAAATCCAAATAAAACCTATAAATCACTAAATATACATATATGAATTCCTGGTGATGTGTTCTTCACACTTGTATCATTTTCAGAAGGGCTCGAGGCATTTCCCTTAGCTATTCGTATGACAGCGTCCATATTCGAAGACCTAGGGTTGAGAAATTCTTCTAATTGATGCGTCGATTCGTGAATTTGAGGGTGTTTTCAAACCGAGTGGATAGATTGGAGCTTGGTATGATTTTTTTAGGAGTTTATTTAAAAAAATGTCGCACCTTGTAGCTTGCGCTGCAGGGAAGTCTCGA
This sequence comes from Allium sativum, assembly GCA_030737875.1. Classification (NCBI taxonomy): domain Eukaryota; kingdom Viridiplantae; phylum Streptophyta; class Magnoliopsida; order Asparagales; family Amaryllidaceae; genus Allium; species Allium sativum. The sequence continues at coordinate 353,746,678 of CM060926.1, forward strand.
TGTTCGGTATTCAAAGGAGGAGGTTGCGATTCTTGTGATGGGAATGGAGTGAAAGAGCTCGGGAAGAGGAGGATAAAAGTGGTGATGGTTCACGATTTTGTTTTGGAATGAAGGAGAACGTGGAGGCTTAAGTTTCAGCAATGGTGAAGTGCGATGGAGCAGCCTGGGTTATGTTGTGGGGGAAGAAAGGATTAGGATAGGCTAATTGTTGATTAGGGTAATTAATTATATTTATTATTTTAATAATGTGATTAAGTTTTAAACTGTCATATCTTTCTCATACAACATCCCCAGTTGCGTTGGAATCGAGTTGAAGAACTCTACACAATGGAAAAGACTAGAACATAAATGGAGCTTTCTGGAATTTTTGATTTGATTAAATGCTCGGTTTAGAATTGTTATTTAAACGATTCTCTATCCGATCAAGGTGAGAACTTCTCACTAAAATTATTTATGTACAGTTATTTATTTTATAACTGCATATATGAAATGCTCCCCATCGTCCACATACCATGGATGACTTTTTTGTTTGATTGTATTGTATTTTTGAAATTGATTGTGATGTGAAAGGGACTGTATAGAATATTCATGTGTTGAATAAAATATTTGAATAATAAAAGTATCATTTCTATTGTATAAATGAACGGTATAAAATATTCATGTGTTAAATAAAATATTTGAACAATAAAAATATCATTTTTATTGTATTAATGAACAGTATAAAATATTTATGTGTTGAAATAAATATTTTAGAGTTAAAAATATAATTTTTAACATGTATATGAATAAAATAAATATTCATTTACAAACCGGACGGTTTGTTTATGTACACTTATTTATCTGATATGGATTAGGACGATAAATTTTACACATCGCCCAACTGCACAAACAATAAATAGTATTTGTTGTTTGAAAACCCCACACGGGTATTGGAAAAAAATTTGACATACACTGATCCCAATAATTAGTGGTATGTCAATCGATGGGTTGACAGACTGTATTACCATTATTTATTTATTTTGATGCTTATACAGTTGTAAAATGCGCTCTGGATGTTGTATGATTTTTTAATGATTGTTTATCGTTATTGTTGTATATATGCGATGTATGAAATCCATATAACTAAAATTATTTGGTAATGGATTGAGTCTGATTCCAGTTCAGAATCAACGAATATTTTACAATAATATTCAGTAATTATTGAAATGTGAAGCCGTATTAAGTAGTTAAACGCAATTTTAACACGAAGGGGATTTTCTGCCGATTTTATTCATTTTATAATGAATATCAAAAGTGATTTCAAAATCTGATATTTTGATATTATTGTCATTTTAATATTATAATGATATGAAATATTCAATTTTGATTTGAATTTGAAAAATGAAATTGAAATCGTTTTAAAATGAATTTAAAATGAAGTGATAAAGAAATTGAACCTTGATTTGAACTTGAAAATGGAATTGAAATCGTTTTAAAAATGAATTTGAAACGAATTTAAAAGGAAAAATTCAATCTTGATTTGAAATTGAACCGGAAGTGGAAAGCATTTTTAAAACGAATTCAAAACGATTTATAAAATTCGTTTTAAATGGAAACTGACGAAATATAATATAATATATATATATATTATATATTATAATGTCCTGAACATAATGCGCCGCTCCACGGTAGTTCGCGAATTTCGACCATTGACTTCGAATGGACATTATGGGAGATCTGACCGTCGGATTCTCTAAAACGGAAACCGTTGGGTTCGTATCGAAAAGAGATTTCTAATGAATACCAAAAATTAGAAACATAATGGTTGGATTTGTAATTATGCCCAAATCAAATTTGGAAAAGGTCGCTGTAAGTGCAGTTCGATGGCCGTTTATGGAAATCGATTGTACATGCCTTGATAAAATTATTAAAAATAGTAATTATTTGTGTAAAATCATAATAAATGATTTGGAAAGAATTGGGATGAAAAATTCCATATTTGAAAAGATAAAAATATATTTTTATCGAAATGAACTAGTTATGAACTAGAATTACAAATCCAATATTTTTAAATAAAATGAATTGGATTTGAAATGGTTTTAAAAATAACCCGAATTTCCAATATATAAATTGGAATGGATTTGAATCGAAATTATCTTCGGGATATTTCGATATTGGATTCCATGATTATATAGATATTGTTATGGAAATTTGGAAGATATATATATATATCATTATTCCAATATAATATTTGTAGATTTCAGAATTTGATATTGAATATAAGCCGATATATTTTCTATTTAGAGCCTTGTATTTAATATCAAATTGGATTTTGGGTTTGTCGTGTATGGTATCTTTAATAATATTGTTCTTAAACCCAATGGAGTTAAGAAAATTTGGAACTAATTGGAGATTAGCTTAGTTGAATTATTTCTTGGGTATTGATCTGATGTTGGTTTCGGCCTTCGGGATTAATACTTAGGGAATTATTCTCTTACTGATTTACGGTTAGAGACTGATGGGATAGGATCTTTCAGTAACATTGTTTTTAAACCTCATGTGAAAAGAATAAATATTTTAATTAAGATGTAGAGAAGAATTACCAATTAATTAACATTTAATTGAATTTGAAATGTAATGTGAATTGGGTTTATTGTGAGTTGTGTTTTTAACGACATTCGCTCTTTAACCCGATTTACAGTGAAATGTGATTTGGAATTTATAAATCTTTTGTTAAGATTTAAAGGAGATTTTCCAAAGTAAAGTTTTCCAATTTAACATATTAAATTGGAATTGAATGGAATTCGATTTGGTAATAATCGAAGTGAGTTTCTATAGAGGAAGACTGTTAATATATATGGAATTTAAAAGGCTTTGTCGTTATTCCGTTTATATTATCGGTTGGATATGGAAGTTTATATTTATTATATATATCGATTTGTTTTCCAAGAAAATTTCATTGTTAATGGAATGATATTTTGGGTTTATCGTGAGCTGCATTTTAAATGACATTAGTTCTTTAACCCAGTTAAAGATAAGATTAGTTTCTTAACTTTTAAGATAATCATTAAGTAATGATTTTTGGAAATTAAAACTGAATTAGAGTTTTAATTAATCATTAAATAGATTGAAAGATGTCAAATTTGAGAAATGATCGAGAATGGAGTATCACCAGTTTTGCTCCAAGCGATAGTTAAATCTTTAATTAGATTTGAACGTGAAATGGTAATTAATTTTACTGATAACACCATGGTGTTAGATATGAAGTATAACCAGTTTTACTTCATGGGATGAATAAGATGGGATTGGGAAATTAAACAAATGATTACTTCGGTAAGGTTCGCTAATCCCGACTAGTTTGGATAAAACATAATTTGGTTTGAATTAATAACCAAAGGAAGATTAAAGAATAAATTTAAAGAATTTATCTTTGATAAAATTAATGGGAACCTTTTATTTGAATAAAGGAATATTTTGGATTTGAATGAGGCGTATGTTGTGTTTTTATTGCACTTGTTTATTATATACATGAGTTATTTAGAAAGACCGGGTTTATCCCATTCTGAATAGCTGATTCGACAATATATCGAGGATGAAGACGGTGGTTGAAAACCGGAGATCTTCACATTGTTTGGATGATTACCGATGTCTTGATTGGGTTGTACACCCAAGACAAGGTAATAAGTGGTTATCGTTCGAGATGTACTTAGAGATCGACCGACTATGCGAGGACCTCTCTCTTGTATTGGACATACGGGACGAGGAACAAGGTGCCTCCGATTTTGTTCGGACCCGGAACGAACATGTGAATGGACTGTGTGTCTGACATTGGATTTCATTTTGTGTGATTGATAGACATCGGTTGCATAGCGTGAATTGCCTACATGGCATGCTGAGATGCAAATGATCAAGGCTTCTGTTGAAAAGCAGAGTCTTCTGGTTGATGATCAAAGCACGACTTTAATATAGCATAGCTTTGTGTAGCGTTAACTCGCGAGCCTCACACCCCAGTGTGAACCAGAAATGGGAGAGGACCTTAAGGAGGACATGCGTTTCCTTCTAGATAGGAGTGGTGTCTGGGTTTTGCACGTCCAAATGTTTTACTTATGTGGATGATAGATAGCGAGGCACCTCGGATACATCGGCACTGTGGGGCCGATGGATGGTATGGTCTTTATACAGAATAGATTGATGCCCCAGAGGGTGGGGAAACGTAGAGTTCAGGCATTTTAATCCACATCGAGTGGACCGGCCCTGACGATCCAAGGGTCCACCTGAGTCTGGGTCCTGAGACACGGGCTAGAGCGTCTCGAAGCGGTAAAGGCGATCCATTGCCTTGATTCGCAGATGGAAATCCAACTTCGAATACGTGACATTTCGGTTTTGATTGTAGAGCCTAGTATGGCGACATAGTGGGATGTGGCACTATGCCGTCTATGATTGATACATTTATATCTAAAGTTGTTTTCATACACTTTACACTATAATAGTATCAAAATGATTTGTTTAAACGTACCAAGTATGTTTAGCTATTATAAGGTAAAACTCTATCCACCGGCTTGCGTTGCATTGTGTGATGGAACCTGAGTATTATAATAGCTTCATTTTCTTTATTTAGCATTGCGTTGTTTGTTATATGCACTGGTATACTTGGGGTTGAAACCTGTTCCGTGTTATACGGCGTGGTCCCTTGATTTACCGAACTTTAATATAAAGATTGGTAACTATTTTAGTTCTCACACCAGTTACATGATGTAACGACCCGCCCTGTACTAGCCGACATTTCCTCCGAAAGTGCGCTGTACACATGTCTAACTAGCACGGAACGGTCGTCGGAAGGAAAGAAAGAAGGTGAAGAACTAACACAGAACCTGTAGAATGTCTCACAGTGCATGGAATAAAATATAATAATCACATAACTTTGACATAAAACAGGCGAGACAGTGCATAAGCTGAAAAACTAAATCATGTCTAACATGGCAGCGGAAATCCAAAATACAGCTTATGATCCAACATCCTTATTACAACTTCAAAAATACTGTCTCTAAGCTAAAGAAAGGAAAAGGTACACTACTAATGCCCAAGCAGTGACCATCGATAACACAGGGAGATAATACATAAATATCATACGTGGAAGCCTCCTGCTCGTCTCCAGTACAGCTACCCGTGCATCCACCTAACTTGTCTCTAGTCTGCTCGTGTGAGCACCCAGAGTAATAAGAAGAGACATAAAACTCTGGGTCAGACATAAAGTCTGGTATGAGCGATAAGCATCTAAACAGAATAATGACAGGTATAATCCAATCATACCTGAACCTGGACCTGCAACCAAAGAGTTAGCACTACATACTGTACAACACTCTAAGGTGCCCTTTCAAATGGTGTAAAGATAACGGGGGTGGGGGTGTGCATGTCATAGTGATGTCAAACAATCAAGCATAGCAATCATCCTCACATCCCTCACTCAGTGCGTAAAGCATACGATATCCACTACTTTGGTCACCTAATACTTTGGGCCATGGCGGAATCCAATCCCGTGTAACTATCACTACAAGCCCACTATCCATCTCTCAGTGGTGAACCAAAGTTATGAATACCGACAACTCTTTAGCACACGTCCCGCAGCAAAGCCCAACTATGAAGTGAACTCATTGGTTCCCAACTGGATCCTAAGCTCTAACTTCCCATATTGGACTACCTTTGCATCTCGGGTTATTGGTCAATACTGGGTCGGGTCGGGTTCCTTCTCAAGCCATCGGTTCGGGTCGGGTGTCCTTCATCTGTTCGGGTCGGGTCTTCTCCTGGTGCGGTTCGGGTCGGGTCTTCTCCTAATGCGGTTCGGGTCGGTTGTCCTCCATCGGTTCGGTTCGGGTGCTTTACCTCGGGTCGGGTCGGGTGTCATCTCCCCTCCAGCTCGTGCCTCCATTCCGATCCGTGCCCTCGTCCTTCACATGCTCCTATCCGATCCATCCTCATGCCTTCACTCCGATCCGTCCTCCTCGATCCGATTCGTCCTCCTCGATCCGATCCGTCCTCCTCGATCCGATCCGTCCTCCTCGATCCGATCCGATCCCAGTTCAGCTAGCGTGGCCTTCCTTTTTGCCATTTTCCCCCAAGTTTTGGGTTCCGATCCGATCGGATTCTTTGCTCAGTTCAACATATCTGATCCGAGCCCTATGTCCGATCCGATCCGAACCCTACACTGTTTTCTAAGACTGTTCCAGCAAGTGTTTACGCCATTCGACGACGTTTTCGACCATTCTAACTATTGAAATCAATCACAAAGCATTTCATACAGTCATAGCAACATGCATAATCAACCACAAACACCAAAACAACAATATGATAGGTTAAAACGGATCAAACATACCCAAAAATCCATATTTTCCCCTTAAGCATGTTTAAGAACAACTAATGATAGGATTAGTAAAACTTAACCAAATTAGCCAAATTTTCTAACAGAGGTCTAAAACAATATTTATGAATTTCTGAATATTTTTCCAGAATTTTATCACGCTTAATTTCGCTAATTAACACTAATCACCCTTTAATCCCCTAAATTCCGGGATTAACAAAATTAGTCCAAATTAACCCAAATTCATATCAGAGGCATAAAATGATGTTTTAGAATTTTGGGAATTTTTCTAGATTTTTCTGAGCCATAATTTCGCTAATCTTCGCTAATTACCCTAATTAGTCGTAATTAGTGAAAAACTAAGCAAATCACTCACCTTTGGCACAATTAAACTTTCAGAACTGAAACTCCTCTGATATAGATCCAATCTTTATGTGTTCCAGCAACTCTCTCTCTGATTTGGTGCTAATCCCCTTTGGTTTGATGTAGTTTTGCTTAATCTATGATTAGAAAGTGATTAGAGATGATTTGGAGTGAAATTAGAAGGTGGAGGCCATGGCTATACTTGAAGGAATGTCTTAGGCGGCTGGAAAATGAAGTAAAAACCGAAATCATAACCCTAGCAGCCTCTAAGTACCACTAATCCCGAAATCCCCCTATGGGCCTAGCTGTTAATTACCCGGTTAAGCCCAATTAGCTGAAAATAACCCTTTAAACCTTAATTTAGTCATATATCCCAAACGGTAAGTCCGTTTGGCTATTATGACCACTCTATGGAAAGAGAAACCATCATCCGGAGCTAATGGAAGTGGTTTCAAGTCAAAATTCCTTTCCAGTCAAAAGTTATGGACGAAACAAAATCAACTAGGGGCAAAACGGTCATTTAAAAATTGGCAGAAATCATAAACATGGGAAATGACCCCACTAGTCGTTTCCCAAAAGTACACGACCATACGACTTACCTAGAAAAAGAAATAAATATTCTACGATCCTAGATGCGTAGAATGTGGGTTGTTACATTCTCCCCCCCTAAAGAAATTTCGCCCCCGAAATTCCTTAACTAAGAAACAACAATGGGTCCTGCATGCCTATCAACCAATTTCAAACAATCAAACATACATGATAGTACAACAAGCATATCCTAGCATGCGGTTTTCTAACAAAGGAAGAATCATCGCCGCTAAGATCTTACCAGACAAAGAGCTTCAAATACGACCTTCTTATGTCATCCTCTACTTCCCAAGTACAGTCGTCCTCTCACCATCGATTCCCATCTTTATCCTAGAGGCGATTTCCAATAGGTTAGGATCGTTCCTCTGACTGGAACTGTTCCACTCAATCCAGATCGATCTAATCGTCAAGCTTACTAGCGTTTCTGAATCCAATTCACACTTAGGTCTGAAGTCATGCCCCATGATATACTCTAGTAGCTTCCATTCCAGAAACATAGCCTCTAAACTGGCATGTCTCCTACCCAATGCATCAGCTACCGCACCTAGTCCGGTACTATGGCATCCGTCCGTACTGTCATCTTCTTAGGTAATCCAACCATATACGTCAAATTACCAACTACATTCCAAATGTCCTTTCAAGTCTAACCCGAATCTTGCCTACATCCATACTGCACGTCCAACGTATATTCACCTCTTAGAGGCAAACTAGATCCATCCAATGACCCTAGGCACTACATCTATATCCGTACTGTACGTCTAACGTACATTCACCTTCTAAAGGTGAACTAGACTCATCTAATGAATCTAGGTACCTTACCCATATCTGTACTGCACGTCCAACGTACATTCACCTTCTAAAGGTGAACTAGACTCATCCAATGAATCTAGGTACCCTACCTATGAGTCCAAGTCCAACTTGAATCTCCTATATCCGCGGAATCTCCAAGATCAACGGACGCTCCACAATGCCCAAACATACTTCAAGTCTAACGTAAAGTATCATACACCCATCATCTCGCTATGATCAACAAACCTATCCTATTTCCATTTAACAGGATCCTTACAGGTGATAGTCTAATCAAGAGAAGAAAGGTAGGAACAAACATAGCAACCATAGCATCCATCAAACAAATCCTATCTATCACCTGCTAAATCCTTGAATACATCAACACCTATATGTCTGGTCCAACCAACATCAATAACTAATGGAAGCTTAGCCTCCAAACGGACTACCGTACGTCCAACGCACGTTTATCCTCCAAGGATAACTAGATCACGTCCAACGGATCCAAGGTAACGGGCGTCCCCAGATACCCCTGCTTTTAGTCCGCCTGAAACACTCGAGTCCCACCCAAGCCTATCCATTATCCTGCTGCCCTCTCGAGTCTAACTTGAGCCAATCCAATTCCTTGCAGCCTCCTCGAGTCCAACTCGAGTCAATCTATTACCCATAACTCAGACACAGTCTTGAGTATCCATTACCTACAAACTCTAGTCCAACGTGAGTCGTCTCCCTATTCGTTGCATCTCTAAGATCAATCGAACATCTATTTTATTTTACGAGTTCAAGTCCAACTTGAATCGTCCTAACCTTCGTTCAACCTTCCTGGACCAACGAACACATCCTATTCTTTCAAAAAGAACATTAACATATGGTCCTAAACGATTCATTACTTTGCATCTTTCTTGAGTCCCACTCGAGTCATCTCATAACCCTATCGAGTCTAACTCGGGGCAGTCCATACCATCGAATAGTCTTATCCTGTCACAACTGCCCATCACTCTTCGAGTAAACCAAGATATCATCCAATGAAAATCGCAACAACTACCTATCTCTCATGCAGACCATCCTAGTCGACCTCGACATTCCCCGAGCACAAGTCCCAAAGGCCTAAACCAATATCAGACAAGCACCCAAGGAACATCTCCTCCGAGTTCAGACGATCTACGTGAGATGACATGAGCAAAACATCCAAACACTCAAGCATCTATAACTGACTTTGGCTATCCTTGCCAATCTTACTTGAAATTATCATCGACCGCATGACCAAGTCCTGACCAACTACTGTACATCCAATGTACATTTGCTTCTCTAACTCCCGTTATCATTTTCATCATAAGGTAGGCGATCCAATACCACCCTTCATCTATCACCCACTCTAACGGTCATCAAAGGCTCTTCACAATCTACTCTCACTCTATACTTTTGGAGTTAATCAGCTCCCAAAATCAAGCCAAACCTAGTAAAGCTCAAAATAAAGCAATCACAACAAACATACATCCATGACTCGATAAGACCAAATTACGACAAATCCTACAAAGGCTAGTCAAACCACCTATCGGGTTTGTCACTACTAAAGGTCTATCGACTATCTCGGGTTTCAATTCCAACCTATCTACCAGGTCACTAGGTACGAAGGAATGGGAAACCTTGTTATTAAAAAAAACTCGAACAGAAACATCTTAAATAGAAAGCATACCTCGAATAACGACACCTTTTTCCTTCTGCGCCGCAGTTGGGGCATTCGACGAAGAAGGAATAGCGTTGATAGCATATGCTTCCACGATCTGCTTCTCCCTAGGAGATTGTGGACATTCATTCTTGTGATGTCCCGCTTGGCCGCAATTAAAGCACTTCCTTTCCCCAGGCTTTTCTCGACAATCTCTGGCATAGTGGCCCTTCTTGCCACAGCTAAAGCACTCGCCATCTTTCTTATTCTTCTTACTTTGACCATCCATGGTTTGGTCTTGTTTCCTCTTAGTCTGGGAATTATTCTTGCCTCCGCCGCCTGCTTACGGCTTTGGCTCATTTGTAGATGCATTAGCGACCTCAGTCTTAGGCTTAGGGTAAAGACTTTCTGACCTTAATGCCTTTCCTACAATCAATTCAAACGTCTCATCGATGTGGTTTATAAGCCTTTCCCCCAAGTACTCATCTAAACTAGTTATGAACTTATCGTTCTTCTTCTCGGCAGTGTCGATAAGAGATAACCCATATTTCAATAAAGTATCGAACTCAGCAACATACTCTGAAACTGCCCTTCCATTCTGCTTAAGCTCCAGAAACTTTCTAAACAATTCTGACTTCTGAGCAGCTGGTATAAACTTATCGCAAAAACGAGCCTTAAACTGATCCCATGTAATCTGATCCTCTGGAGTTGCTGCCTTAATAGCGTTCCACCAATTCATTGCTCGTCCTTGAAGCTGACGGGATGCTAGCTTCCTCTTCGTGGCATCTTCAATACCCAAGTCTTCGAAGATACGCTCACAGCTATCCAACCAATCCTGAACAACCGTAGCCGACTCTGTTCCGTGGAACGGCTTCCCACCAAGACTAGCATAATCCTTGTTAAGCTTGGCAAAATCGGTCCTAGGCGCCTGCACCGCTGCACCACCACCGTTAGCAACATTAGGAGCCGCTCTCTGGACATCCCTAAGCATCTCCCTCATGAAGTCAGTGAACATAGTCCGCATCTCAGTAGCATTCCCATTATTGGCTCCTCTGCCAGTACCCCTCGCATATCGGCTCATCGTTCAATCTGTACAGAGAAAATGATTAACCATCTCCTTTGTGGTGTCAGTGCAGTGCGACTTCATCCTTAGATATACTAATAGTATATATATATCTATATAGCTTTGAAAACCAGTTTTGAAAAATCAAAATAATCACAAATACGCGCTCTCATATACGTATAATATCTCTCCCTGATGACCTTCCCCAGGTTAACTACGCAACCTAGAGCTCTGATACCAAATGTAACGACCCGCCCTGTACTAGCCGACATTTCCTCCGAAAGTGCGTGGTACACATGTCTAACTAGCACGGAACGGTCGTCGGAAGGAAAGAAAGAAGGTGAAGAACTAACACAGAACCTGTAGAATGTCTCACAGTGCATGGAATAAAATATAATAATCACATAACTTTGACATAAAACAGGCGAGGCAGTGCATAAGCTGAAAAACTAAATCATGTCTAACATGGCAGCGGAAATCCAAAATACAGCTTATGATCCAACATCCTTATTACAACTTCAAAAATACTGTCTCTAAGCAAAAGAAAGGAAAAGGTACACTACTAATGCCCAAGCAGTGACCATCGATAACACAGGGAGATAATACATAAATATCATACGTGGAAGCCTCCTGCTCGTCTCCGGTACAGCTACCCGTGCATCCACCTAACCTGTCTCTAGTCTGCTCGTGTGAGCACCCAGAGTAATAAGAAGAGACATAAAACTCTGGGTCAGACATAAAGTCTGGTATGAGCGATAAGCATCTAAACAGAATAATGACAGGTATAATCCAATCATACCTGAACCTGGACCTGCAACCAAAGAGTTAGCACTACATACTGTACAACACTCTAAGGTGCCCTTTCAAATGGTGTAAAGATAACGGGGGTGGGGGTGTGCATGTCATAGTGATGTCAAACAATCAAGCATAGCAATCATCCTCACATCCCTCACTCAGTGCGTAAAGCATACGATATCCACTACTTTGGTCACCTAATACTTTGGGCCATGGCGGAATCCAATCCCGTGTAACTATCACTACAAGCCCACTATCCATCTCTCAGTGGTGAACCAAAGTTATGAATACCGACAACTCCTTAGCACACGTCCCGCAGTAAAGCCCAACTATGAAGTGAACTCATTGGTTCCCAACTGGATCCTAAGCTCTAACTTCCCATATTGGACTACCTTTGCATCTCGGGTTATTGGTCAATACTGGGTCGGGTTCCTTCTCAAGCCATCGGTTCGGGTCGGGTGTCCTTCATCTGTTCGGGTCGGGTCTTCTCCTGGTGCGGTTCGGGTCGGGTCTTCTCCTAGTGCGGTTCGGGTCGGTTGTCCTCTATCGGTTCGGTTTGGGTGCTTTACCTCGGGTCGGGTCGGGTGTCATCTCCCCTCCAGCTCGTGCCTCCATTCCGATACGTGCCCTCGTCCTTCACATGCTCCTATCCGATCCATCCTCATGCCTTCACTCCGATCCGTCCTCCTCGATCCGATTCGTCCTCCTCGATCCGATCCGTCCTCCTCGATCCGATCCGATCCGATCCCAGTTCAGCTAGCATGGCCTTCCTTTTTGCCATTTTCCCCCAAGTTTTGGGTTCCGATCCGATCGGATTCTTTGCTCAGTTCAACATATCTGATCCGAGCCCTATGTCCGATCCGATCCGAACCCTGCACTATTTTCTAAGACTGTTCCAGCAAGTGTTTACGCCATTCGACGACGTTTTCGACCATTCTAACTATTGAAATCAATCACAAAGCATTTCATACAGTCATAGCAACATGCATAATCAACTACAAACACCAAAACAACAATATGATAGGTTAAAACGGATCAAACATACCCAAAAATCCATATTTTCCCCTTAAGCATGTTTAAGAACAACTAATGATAGGATTAGTAAAACTTAACCAAATTAGCCAAATTTTCTAACAGAGGTCTAAAACAATATTTATGAATTTCTGAATATTTTTCCAGAATTTTATCACGCTTAATTTCGCTAATTAACACTAATCACCCCTTAATCCCCTAAATTCCGGGATTAACAAATTAGTCCAGATTAACCCAAATTCATATCAGAGGCATAAAATGATGTTTTAGAATTTTGGGAATTTTTCTAGATTTTTTTGAGCCATAATTTCGCTAATCTTCGCTAATTACCCTAATTAGCCGTAATTAGTGAAAAACTAAGCAAATCACTCACCTTTGGCACAATTAAACTTTCAGAACTGAAACTCCTCTGATATAGATCCAATCTTTATGTGTTCCAGCAACTCTCTCTCTGATTTGGTGCTAATCCCCTTTGGTTTGATGTAGTTTTGCTTAAACTATGATTAGAAAGTGATTAGAGGTGATTTGGAGTGAAATTAGAAGGTGGAGGCCATGGCTATACTTGAAGGAATGTCTTAGGCGGCTGGAAAATGAAGTAAAAACCGAAATCATAACCCTAGCAGCCCCTAAGTACCACTAATCCCGAAATCCCCCTATGGGCCTAGCTGCTAATTACCCGGTTAAGCCCAATTAGCTGAAAATAACCCTTTAAACCTTAATTTAGTCATATCTCCCAAACGGTAAGTCCATTTGGCTATTATGACCACTCTATGGAAAGAGAAACCATCATCCGGAGCTAATGGAAGTGCTTTCAAGTCAAAATTCCTTTCCAGTCAAAAGTTATGGACGAAACAAAATCAACTAGGGGCAAAACGGTCATTTAAAAATTGGCAGAAATCATGAACATGGGAAATGACCCCACTAGTCGTTTCCCAAAAGTACACGACCATACGACTTACCTAGAAAAAGAAATAAATATTCTACGATCCTAGATGCGTAGAATGTGGGTTGTTACATTCTCCCCCACTAAAGAAATTTCGCCCCCGAAATTCCTTAACTAAGAAACAACAATGGGTCCTGCATGCCTATCAACCAATTTCAAACAATCAAACATACATGATAGTACAACAAGCATATCCTAGCATGCGGTTTTCTAACAAAGGAAGAATCATCGCCGCTAAGATCTTTCCAGACAAAGAGCTTCAAATACGACCTTCTTATGTCATCCTCTACTTCCCAAGTACAGTCGTCCTCTCGCCATCGATTCCCATCTTTATCCTAGAGGCGATTTCCAATAGGTTAGGATCGTTCCTCTGACTGGAACTGTTCCACTCAATCCAGATCGATCTAATCGTCAAGCTTACTAGCGTTTCTGAATCCAATTCACACTTAGGTCTGAAGTCATGCCCCATGATATACTCTAGTAGCTTCCATTCCAGATACATAGCCTCTAAACTGGCATGTCTCCTACCCAATGCATCAGCTACCGCACCTAGTCCGGTACTACGGCATCCGTCCGTACTGTCATCTTCTTAGGTAATCCAACCATATACGTCAAATTACCAACTACATTCCAAATGTCCTTTCAAGTCTAACCCGAATCTTGCCTACATCCATACTGCACGTCCAACGTATATTCACCTCTTAGAGGCAAACTAGATCCATCCAATGACCCTGGGCACTACATCTATATCCGTACTGTACGTCTAACGTACATTCACCTTCTAAAGGTGAACTAGACTCATCTAATGAATCTAGGTACCTTACCCATATCTGTACTGCACGTCCAACGTACATTCACCTTCTAAAGATGAACTAGACTCATCCAATGAATCTAGGTACCCTACCTATGAGTCCAAGTCCAACTTGAATCTCCTATATCCGCGGAATCTCCAAGATCAACGGACGCTCCACAATGCCCAAACATACTTCAAGTCTAACGTAAAGTATCATACACCCATCATCTCGCTATGATCAACAAACCTATCCTATTTCCATTTAACAGGATCCTTACAGGTGATAGTCTAATCAAGAGAAGAAAGGTAGGAACAAACATAGCAACCATAGCATCCATCAAACAAATCCTATCTATCACCTGCTAAATCCTTGAATACATCAACACCTATATGTCTGGTCCAACCAACATCAATAACTAATGGAAGCCCAGCCTCCAAACGGACTACCGTACGTCCAACGCACGTTTATCCTCCAAGGATAACTAGATCACGTCCAACGGATCCAAGGTAACGGGCGTCCCCAGATACCCCTGCTTTTAGTCCGCCTGAAACACTCGAGTCCCACCCAAGCCTATCCATTATCCTGCTGCCCTCTCGAGTCTGACTTGAGCCAATCCAATTCCTTGCAGCCTTCTCGAGTCCAACTCGAGTCAATCTATTACCCATAACTCAGACCCAGTCTTGAGTATCCATTACCTACAAACTCTAGTCCAACGTGATTCGTCTCCCTATTCGTTGCATCTCTAAGATCAATCGAACATCTATTTTATTTTACGAGTTCAAGTCCAACTTGAATCGTCCTAACCTTCGTTGCACCTTCCTGGACCAACGAACACATCCTATTCTTTCAAAAAGAACATTAACATATGGTCCTAAACAATTCATTACTTTGCATCTTTCTTGAGTCCCACTCGAGTCATCTCATAACCCTATCGAGTCTAACTCGGGGCAGTCCATACCATCGAATAGTCTTATCCTGTCACAACTGCCCATCACTCTTCGAGTAAACCAAGATATCATCCAATGAAAATCGCAACAACTACCTATCTCTCATGCAGACCATCCTAGTCGACCTCGACATTCCCCGGGCACAAGTCCCAAAGGCCTAAACCAATATCAGACAAGCACCCAAGGAACATCTCCTCCGAGTTCAGACGATCTACGTGAGATGACATGAGCAAAACATCCAAACACTCAAGCATCCATAACTGACTTTGGCTATCCTTGCCAATCTTACTTGAAATTGTCATCGACCGCATGACCAAGTCCTGACCAACTACTGTACATCCAATGTACATTTACTTCTCTAACTCCCGTTATCATTTTCATCATAAGGTAGGCGATCCAATACCACCCTTCATCTATCACCCACTCTAACGGTCATCAAAGGCTCTTCACAATCTACTCTCACTCTATACTTTTGGAGTTAATCAGCTCCCAAAATCAAGCCAAACCTAGTAAAGCTCAAAATAAAGCAATCACAACAAACATACATCCATGACTCGATAAGACCAAATTACGACAAATCCTACAAAGGCTAGTCAAACCACCTATCGGGTTTGTCACTACTAAAGGTCTATCGACTATCTCGGGTTCCAATTCCAACCTATCTACCAGGTCACTAGGTACGAAGGAATGGGAAACCTTGTTATTAAAAAAAAACTCGAACAGAAACATCTTAAATAGAAAGCATACCTCGAATAACGACACCTTTTTCCTTCTGCGCCGCAGTTGGGGCATTCGACGAAGAAGGAATAACGTTGATAGCATATGCTTCCACGAAATTTATTTAGAATGATTTATTTTAAATAATGACGTTGAGAAATTTATTTAGAACAGAATTCGAACGTATATGCTTATTTGAATCGTCGTTAGAATATAAATATTTTATTTTAATTATAAAAGGAATTGAAAATGGCGCGGTAGTTAGAAAATTTGATTTCAAAGTTCAAATGAATGTGCAGGATTCAAAATAAACCGGATTTTAGCGAAACCAAAAATATTAGAATCTATTTGAGAATATCTTTCCAACAAATCCAAAAAATTGAAATTTCATAGCGGGGATAAAAAGTTATGCCCAGTTGAAATTTCAGAATAGCCGCTATGGAATTTTGGCCCTTAAAAATAGCCATTTTGCAAACGACCTCTGTTTTCGACGAAACCACTTTTTTTGGATCCGCGATGTCAAGTTATTGCTAGATTCCAAAATTCGTAATTTTTCAAATCAATATGTGAGCTTGGCAAAGGAAAACGCGTTTGACCAGTTTCAGTTGATTTTAATCGACTGGAAAATGGCCATTTTTCAAACGGTTTCGGAATTTGACGAAATTAGTTTTGGTAGGACCGTATCGTCAATACGAAGCTAGAAATAATTTTTCTGAAAATTTTCAGGTTAGTATGTGACCTTAGTAAATTGAAATGTGTGTTCCAATTCAATATATAGATTTATATTTTGATTTTGATGAAAACCTATCGTTACAGCCAAATTCGCTTACGAAACATATGCCATTGCGTTCGGAATGGGGGTAATTAGTTATGGGCGACAGTCGGTGGATCTCGTTTGGAGGTCGAAATAAAAAGTTGCTTTATGAGAATTTAAAATAATAAAATTAAATAATATAATATATACCCCTTTACCTTTCTACACCGGTCAACCCTCCCCCATAATTCGATTCAAATCGAAATAAAGAAAAAAAACTAAATCTAAATCGTGAATCACCGGTCCTCCCACATCGCAGCTTCGCCCCCCTGCTGCGCTCAGCCGCATCCGCCGCCCAGGCCGGTGAGCCACCCCGTCGAGCCACCTCCCCCCCCCCCCCCTCGTTGACGTGAAAAACCACGCCCTAGCTGTCGAATCCCCTGACCGCCGTTCAACCCAAGCCGAGCCACCCCCTGCCAGACCCCGCGCCTTCCTCTGACGGCCTCTGCCCAATGCCCCACCACCGCAAGCGACTGTGATTCCCCTTTCCCCCCTCTCTCTGTAAGTTTTTATTTTTAAGCCTTCTTCGATTTATGATTTTTAACAGTAAAGATCATATTTTGTTTAGGAAGTAAAGACTTTATATATATATATATATATATATTCTTTCTTTTTTTGATGAAGTAAAGATTATATTTTTTTATGAAGTAAAGATCAGATTTTGTTTATGAAAATAAAAAGCATAGATTTTTATTCATATAAGGTTTAGATTTTTAATATAGAAAGTAGTATATGCTTTTGAATAACGTAAAGATTTGATTTTGAATAACGAAAAAAAAAATTGATTGTTGCTTTAAAAAAAATTGATTTTTATATTAGTAGATTATAAAAATATAATTTTTATATATGTAGAGATATTAAAATATAATTTTTATATATGTAGCGATGTAAAAGTATGAGCTTTATAATGTAAACATTGTGGTAAAGATGAGATTTTTATCATCTTGAAAGTGAAGTAAAATATGATTTTTATGTATGAAAAGCGTTATTAAAAATGCGATTTTTATTGTGCAGCGTGGAAAAGTTTGAGTTAGAATATCAACCGAATCCAAACCGTTCAGAAATGAAATGGTGGAGTGGAACTCTAGGTGAGAACTCCTCACTTTTATTTCGTTTACTAGTTGAAATATATACTAGGATGCAGACGGTGCTTAGTAGCACCCGACACCCGTCGTCCACAGACCATGGATGACTTGTTTGTTTGATTGCTATGTTGTGAAATTTGACTGTTGATTGTGATGTGTAAAATATATATTCATGTGTTGAAATAAAATATATATTCATATGTTGAAATAAAATATATATTCACGTGTTGAAATAAAATATATATTCATGTGTTGAAATAAAATATATATTCATGTGTTGAAATAAAATATATATTCCTGTGTTGAAATAAAATATATATTCGTGTGTTGAAATAAAATATATATTCTTGTGTTGAAATAAAATATATATTCTTGTGTTGAAATAAAATATATATTCATGTGTTGAAATAAAATATATATATTCATGTGTTGAAATAAAATAAATATTCATTTACAAATCTAACGATTTGATTATGTACACCGATTTGACTAATATTGATTGGGACAATAAATTTTACACATCGCACAACTGCACAAATAAAATATGTGTTTCATTGATTGAAACCCCACACGGGTGTTGTGATGGTATTGACGTACACTAATCCCAATTGTTAAGTAGTATGTCGACCGATGGGTTAACAGACTGTGTAAGCGTTACTTATCTATATTTAATGCTTATGCAGTGGTGTGGTGCACTCTGGATGATGGTTGATGATTTATTGTTGCTATTATATACATGTGTTGTAGGGAATCCATATAATTAACATTATATGGTAATTGATTGGGCCTCATTCTAATTTGGAAAATAAAAAATAGAATGAAAATTCATGTGTTGAATAATATAAATTCATGTGTTGAATAGAATGAAAATTCATGTGTTGAATAATATAAATTCATGTGTTGAATAGAATGAAAATTCATGTGTTGAATAATATAAATTCATGTGTTGAATAGAATGAAAATTCATGTGTTGAATAATATAAATTCATGTGTTGAATAGAATAAATATTCATGTGTTGAATAAAATAAATATTCATGTGTTGAATTGAAGAAAACATTCATGTGTTGAATAAAAGCCGTGTTGATTAGATTGATGCCATTTTGACGTGAACGATA
The DNA here is from genome assembly GCA_030737875.1 of Allium sativum. NCBI lineage: Eukaryota > Viridiplantae > Streptophyta > Magnoliopsida > Asparagales > Amaryllidaceae > Allium > Allium sativum. Next base: position 353,765,721 of record CM060926.1, read on the forward strand.
TTTATATCGATTTTATTCATATTTATAATGAATATCGAATAGGAATTGATTTCAAGATATAACGTTTTGAAAAGATTGTCATTTATGGATTAATGATATGGAATATTCAATTTTGATTTGAAATTGAATATGAAGTAGAAATCATTTTGAAAATGAATTTAAAACGATTTATAAAATACGTTTTGAATTGAAATCGACGAAATATATATTATATATATAATATAATGGCGTAAACAGAACGCGCCGCGGCGCTGCAGTTCGCGAATTTCGACCATTAACTTCGAACGGATATTACGGGAGATCCGACCGTCGGATTCACCTAAAACTGGAACCTTTGGGTTCGTATCGAAAAGAGCTTTCTAACGAATATTAGGCATTAGAAATCTAACGGATGGATTTGGAATTATGTCCAAATCAGATTTGGAAAAGGTCGCTATAAATGCAGTTCGATGGCCGTTTATGGAAATCGACTGTACGGGCCTTGATAAAATTATTAAAAATATCAATAATTAGTGTAAAATCATAAGAAATGATATGGGAAGAATTGTGGTGAAAAAGTCCATATTTGAAAAGATAAAAATATGTTTTTATCGAAATGAACTAGTTTTGAACTAGAATTAAAATCCATCTGTATTTGAAATAAATAAATTGGATTTGAAAGGGTTTTAAAAGTAACCAGAATTTCCAATAAGTGAATTGGAATGGATTTGAATCGAAATTGTCTTTGGAATATTTCGATGTTGGATTTTGTGATTATACAAATATTGTTATGGAAATTTGAAAGACATATTAATATCGTTATTTCCAATACGATATTTGTTGGTCGTAGAGTTTGATATTGATTATAAGTCGATATATTTTCTATTCAGAGCTTTGTATTTAATATCAAATGTGATTTTGGGTTTATAGTGAACCGTGTTTTAAAAGACATTGGTTCTTTAACCCAGTCAAAGACAGGATATTGATTTTTGGGAAGACTAAAACCAAGTGGAGTTTTAATGAATCTTTAATTAGATTGAAATGATCGAGAATGGTGTATCACCAGTTTTGCTCCAGGCGATAGTTAAATCATTAATTAGATTTGAACGTGAAATGGTAATTGAATTTACCGATAACACCGTGGTGCTAGATATGAAGTATGACCAGTTTTACTTCATGGGATGAATAGGTTGGGATTGGGAAATAATATAAATGATTACTTCGGTGTGGTTCGCTAATCCCGACTAGTTTGAATTGATATTCAAAAGAAGATTAAAGAATAAATTTAAAGGATTTATCTTTGATAAAATTAATGGGAACCTTTCCCAAGGTGTAAGAATATCTGAATAAAAGAATATTCTGAATTGGAATGAGGCGTATGTTGTGTTTGTGTAACACTTGTTTATTATATATGCGAGTTATTCAGAAAGACTAGGTTTATACCATTCTGAATAACTGATTCGACGTGGTGTCGAGAATGAAGACGGTGGTCGAAGACCGGAGGTCTTCACATCGTTTGGGTGATTACTGATGATCTTGATTGGGCTATACACCCAAGAGGAAGGAATCAGTTGGTGATCGTCCAGATGTACTTGGAGATCGATGGATATGCGAGGTACAAGGTGCCTCCGGTTTCGTTCAGACCCAGAACGAACTTGTAAATGGACTGTGTGGTTGAATTGGATTTTATTCTGTGTGATTGATTTCTATTAAATATATATCTGTTTGGCGGCGGAAAATTTATTCTCTTGCTTAACGCCCTTCTCTGAGACATACGAGCTCAGGGGTTATATATTGATGGATATCAATCGCATGGAGTGAATTGCCTGTGTGGCATACCTAAGTGGCAATTGATCAAGGCTTCTGTTGAAAAGCAAAGCCTTGTGGTTGATGATCAAAGCACCACCTATGTGGCATAGCTTTGTGTAGCGTTGATTCGCGAGCCTCACACCCCGGTTGTGAACCAAAAATAGGAGAGGACCTCAGGGGGCATGTGTTTCCTTCTAGCTAGGGTGGTGTCAGTGACCTACCAGCTCTGACATTTATATTATTTTCACCTGTGTGGTTGTTGCTGTTGCAAGGCGCCTCAGATATATCGGTGACTGTGTGGAGCCGATGGAGTCATTTGGCTCATTTACACCCCCAAAGGGTGGGGAAACGCAGTGTTCAGGCATTTTAATCCACATCGGTGGACAGGCCCTGACGATCCAAGGGCTTGACTGAGTACTTGTCCTGAGGCTCAGGCTAGAGAGTCTCGAAATAGGTAGAGGACTATCTTTTGCCTCGGTTCACAAATGGAAATCCAACTTCCAATATGTGACTTTGCGGTTTTGATTGTAGAGCCTAGTATGGCGACATAGTGGTATGGGGCACTTATGCCGTCTATGATTGATACTTATGATTAAAATTGTTTTATACACTATGCACTTGTAATAGTATCAAATGATTTGTTTTTAACGTATCAAGCATTCTTTGGCTATTATAAGGTAAAAACCCTATCCTCCGGCTTGCGTTGCATTGTGTGATGGGACCTGGATCTTATAATAGCTTCATTTTTCTTTATTTAGCATCGCGCTGTTTGTTTTATGCACTGGTACTCTTGGGAGGAAACCCGTTTCGTGTTATACGCGTGGTCCCTTGATTTACCTAACTTTAAATTAAAGATTAATAACAGTTTTATTTCTCACACCAGTCACATGACTGACCTGGTGTTTATTGTTTTAACCTAAACTCTAGGTGCCCTTATTTTTAAACGGGCAGCTAGTAGTTTTGGGTTTGCAGATTTATATTCATAGGATCCTGTTTTACAGCTGGAACGATACTCGGAAAGCTCTGTATCCGTGTATTACTTTCAGTTGTGTATTGTATTATTTTTCACTACTATGTAATGTATTGTAATCTCTGATATTTTTCTGTTGTGTAATACTTATTCATTCTCTATATATTCTTGTATTCTGATGGAATTGTTGTAATATACAATGAAATGTTCTTCTGTTTGCGTTCCGATGTGTCTTGTCCTCAAAGCAATCCGGGCTTTCCTTACCGAGGAAGTTCGGGTCGTCTCATTTGGTATCAGAGCTTTGGTTTACAGAGCTCGGAGAACAAGGCATATTAAAACCAAACAAAAGAATTCATCAGAGTTTGGATTAGTAATATCCAATGAGAATGACTCGTTAGAGATGGAATCAGTAGTATCCTAGAACGAGTGTGAAGAGTGATGTTTTAAAAATAAAATTAAAAACATTTTTTGTTTTGAAAATTTAAATGAACTATTCAACGTATCTGAATATTTATTTGTATTGAATTTGGACAATCCAGTATATAAAGATTTTGCATATACGTCTGATCCGCGTGTATTCGAAGTTTTAATATACTGGATAGATATAGGATCACACTCTAGTCGCTCGGAGATGGTTCTGATGATCGCTATAGTACGTACATCATCGGAATTTATATTCGAGTTTCGAAAGTGGGATTTCTATATATTTCCAATTGACTGGTGTGAGAACCAAAATTAGATAGGGCTTACTGTTGTGATTTGGCACCAAAAATATGATTTTTGGACTATGTATCAAAGTTATGAATTTGAAATGATAATCAACTAATTGATTGTTGGTTGTGTTGTTTGATTATTGTCTGATTAATTAAAATGTTGAACCTTTAGCCAAATTGTTCAAATAGTGAGTTATATTGAAAATTAGTCGCATTTGCATGCATATACATGTACTTACGTTGAACAGGTTATAGCAAGGAGGCTAGAGCAGAAGAATAAAATTGTTTGCCCAACAAATAGGTACATATTTACAAATTTATTGGGTTTGGATGATTTTATGAGCCGATTGGCTAGCCGCTTGGCTGTTTCTTTTTCTTTTTAGATTGATGAGGGCCATGGGAGGCTATCTAAAATGTCCTGAAGTCCCCGGTGCAGAGGAGGTAATGGCGAAATTTTTCGGAAATTTAGGGTGTTAGCCAAATTTTTGAAAAATTTGAAAAGTTCTTAGAAACTGAAAAGTTGAAGAACTTAAGCCGTAAAGAAAATAATGAAAGTTGAGTTGATTTATGAAACAACTTTCGGCTTCATTCCTTTTCGGGGACGAAAAGTTTTAAGTGGGGGAGATTGTAATAACCCGGAAATCTGAGCCAATTTAAATTTTTTATTTTGGCTATTTTATTGAATTTTGGATATTTAAAATGATTTATTTTAAATAATGACGAGGAGAAATTTATTTAGAATAGAATTCGAACGTATATATTTATTTGAATCGTCGTTAGAATATAAATATTTTATTTTAATTATAAAAGGAATTGAAAATGGCGCGGTAGTTAGAAAATTCGATTTCAAAGTTCAAATGAATGTGCAGGACTCAAAATAAACCGGATTTTAGCAAAACCAAAAATATTAGAATCTATTTGAGAATATCTTTCCAACGAATCCGAAAAATTGAAATTTCATAGCGGGGATAAAAAGTTATGCCCAGTTGAAATTTCAGAATAGTCGCTATAGAATTTTGGCCCTTAAAAATAGCCATTTTGCAAACGACCTCTGTTTTCAATGAAACCACTTTTGTTGGATCCGCGATGTCAAGTTATTGCTAAATTCCAAAATTCGTAATTTTTCGAATCAATATATGAGTGTGGAAAAGGAAAACGCGTTTGACCAGTTTCAATTGATTTTAATCGACTGGAAAATGGCCATTTTTCAAACAGTTTCAGAATTTGATGAAATTAGTTTTGGTAGGACCGTATCGTCAATAAGAAGCTATAAATATTTTTTCTGGAATTTTTCGAGTTAGTATGTGACCCCAGTAAATTGAAATGTGCGTTCGGAGCCAATATATTGATTTATATTTTGATTTTGATGAACACCTATCGAAACAGCCAAATTGGCTTACGAAACATATGTCATTGCGTTCGGAATGGGGGTAATTGGTTATGGGCGACAGTCGGTGGGTCTCGTTTGGAGGTCGAAATAAAAAGTTGCTTTATGAGAATTTAAAATAATAGAATTAAATAATATAATATAAACCCCTTTACCTTTCTATACCGGTCAACCCTCCACCATAATTCGATTCAGATCGAAATAGAGAAGAAAAAAAAACTAAACCTAAATCATGAATCACCGGTCCTCCCACGTCGCAGCTCTGCCCCCCTGCTGCGCTCAGCCGCATCCGCCGCCCAGGCCGGCGAGCCACCCCGTCGAGCCACCTTCCCCCCTCCCCCTCGACGTGAAAAACCACGCCCTAGCTGTCGAATCCCCTGACCGTCGTTCAACCCAAGCCGAGCCACCCCCTGCCAGACCCCGCGCCTTCCTCTGACGGCCTCTGCCCATTGCCCCACCACCGCAAGCGACTGTGATTCCCCTTATCCCCTCTCTCTGTAAGTTTTTATTTTTAAGCCTTCTGCGATTTATGATTTTTAACAGTAAAGATCAGATTTTGTTTAGGAAGTAAAGACTTTATATATATATATTTTCTTTCTTTTCTTGATGAAGTAAAGATTATATTTTTTTATGAAGTAAAGATCAGATTTTGTTTGTGAAAATAAAAAGCATAGATTTTTATTCATATAAGGTTTAGATTTTTAATATAGAAAGTAGTATATGCTTTTGAATAACATAAAGATTTGATTTTTAATATAGTAAATATTTGATTTTGAATAACGAAAAAAAAAAGTTGATTGTTGCTTTTAAAAAAAATGATTTTTATATTAGTAGAGTATTAAAAATATAATTTTTATATATGTAGAGATATAAAAATATAATTTTTATATATGTAGCGATGTAAAAGTATGAGCTTTATAATGTAAACATCGTGGTAAAGATGAGATTTTTTATCATCTTGAAAGTGAAGTAGAATATGATTTCTATGTATGAAAAGCGTTATTAAAAATGTGATTTTTATTGTGAACAGCGTGGAAAAGTTTGAGTTGGAATATCAAGCGAATCCGAACCGTTCAGAAATGAAATGGTGGAGTGGAACTCTAGGTGAGAACTCCTCACTTTTATTTTGTTTACTAGTTGAAATATATACTAGGATGCAGACGGTGCTTAGTAGCACCCAACACCCGTCGTCCACAGACCATGGATGACTTGTTTGTTTGATTGATGTTTTGTGAAATTTGACTGTTCATTGTAATGTGTAAAATATATATTCATGTGTTGAAATAAAATATATAATCATGTGTTGAAATAAAATATATATTCATGTGTTGAAATAAAATATATATTCATGGGTCGAAATAAAATATATATTCATGTGTTGAAATAAAATATATATTCCTGTGTTGAAATAAAATATATATTCGTGTGTTGAAATAAAATATATATTCGTGTGTTGAAATAAAATATATATTCATGTGTTGAAATAAAATATATATTCATGTGCTGAAATAAAATATATATTCATGTGTTGAAATAAAATAAATATTCATTTACAAGTCGAACGATTTGTTTATGTACACTGATTTGACTGATATTGATTGGGACGATAAATTTTACACATCGCCCAACTGCACAAATAAAATATGTGTTAGATCGATTGAAACCCCACACGGGTGTTGGGATGATATTGACGTACACTAATCCCAATTGTTTAGTAGTATGTCGACCGATGGGTTGACAGACTGTGTAAGCGTTACTTATCTATATTTAATGCTTATGCAGTGTTGATGATTTATCGTTGCTATTATATACATGTGTTGCAGGGAATCCATATAATTGACATTATATGGTAATTGATTGGGCCTCATCCTAATTTGGAAAATAAGGAATAGAATGAAAATTCGTGTGTTGAATAATATAAATTCATGTGTTGAATAGAATGAAAATTCATGTGTTGAATAGAATGAAAATTCATGTGTTGAATAATATAAATTCATGTGTTGAATCGAATAAATATTCATGTGTTGAATAAAATAAATATTCATGTGTTGAATAGAAAAAAACATTCATGTGTTGGATAAAAGCCGTGTTGATTAGATTGACGCCAATTTGACGTGAACGATATTTATATCGATTTTATTCATTTTTATAATGAATGTCGAAGAGGAATTGATTTCAAGATATAACGTTTTGAAAAGATTGTCATTTATAGATTAATGATATGGAATATTCAATTTTGATTTGAAATTGAATATGAAGTTGAAATCGTTTTGAAAATGAATTTAAAACGATTTATAAAATACATTTTGAATTGAAATTGATGAAATATATATTATATATATTATATATATAATATAATGGCCTAAATAGAACGACATATATTAGGTATTAGAAATCTAACGGATGGATTTGGAATTATGTCCAAATCAAATTTGGAAAAGGTCGCTTGTAACGACCCGTATTTTTGGCAGTCAAATATTCAATTTAATTTATTTATTTTAAATTTTTTATTTGGGAAATTATTGGATTTTCATATTTAATTCATTATTTAAACGAAGGTTGAACGATATATATTTATTTAAATATAAATTGAGCTTGAAAATGGCGTGTAGTTCGTAAATTAGAGTTTTAAATTCAACTGAATATACAAAGTCCGATATAAGTCGAATTTCTGTGAAACAAGAAATGTTGGAACCGTATTGATGGTAATTTTCATACGAAAGAGAAATATCCAGATTCTGTGTTATAGATAGTAAGTTATGGCCAAATCAAAATTTGAAATAGTCACTAAGGAAATCGTTATTTAAAATTATAGGCCTTTAAAATAGCAATTTTGCAAACGGACTCTGTTTTCGATGAAATTAGTTTCATTGGAAGTGTATCGTTAAATTATTGCAAGAAAATCAAACCGCGTGGCAAACCGATGTCGTATGTGACCAAAGTGGTTGTAAACGCCCAATTAATTTCAATAGTGCGTAATTAATAGAATAGAGAGAGAATTGAGTGCAACCTTAGCAGACGATCGAATTGGGCCATGAAAATTATTCCGTTGAGTTCGTATCGTCGATTAGAGTCAAGATAGGTATATAGTTTGTTATTTTGGAGACCAGCTAATTTGGTGTCAAAAATGGCATTTCGGTGCGTGTAAAAATAGCCTACCAGGGAACAGTTTCAGAATGCGACGAAACTAGTGCCATTGGGTTCGTATCAACGAATTATTCTAGGATTTCAAAGTTTCGAGTTGATTTGATTTATCTAGTGACCGTGGAAAATTTAAACCCGTTTTTATTTATGGTTTTATAAAGGAATTTTTTTCAAACGATGTCGAAATTCGACGAAACTTGTTCCATTGGATCCGGAATATTTTTCAATTCTAGGATTAGCTTTTTTATCAGAAAACAGAAGTCAATTGTGGATAGTTTTACGCGTTACTTTACCGTGAAGTTTCGTTATAATTAAAATATTAATATGCTTCAACTATATATATCCTTTTAGTCAGTAGTTAACCCTAAATCTCTCCATCACGTGGTCAAACCGGGACTCCGCCTCCACTATAACATTGAACGAACTAAATCACGTTAATTCCTCCTTCCCAAATCTTCCAATTTCTTGTTTGTTTTCAGAAATCCACTACAGCAAAATTACTCAACTCAGTGAGGCCTTTAATCCGACCTGTCATGATCTAGTTTCAAGCAGCGAGGTGGACGGAAAGGAGCTCGAAACCGTGTGCGCTTCGGTGGGTTCTGGGAGTTCATTTCTGCATGGGGTGGCGCGAGACTCGAGGCCAAGCATAGCGATGGTGGCGCGCTTCTGCTGGAGTTGTCGGATCAACGTCTGATCATCGGAGGAGGCGGGGCAGTGGGGATTCTTCGATGGAGCTGGCGATGAAGACGTGATGAGGAGTATGAAGCACAGAACAATGCGGATAACCGGTTACTTTTCCTAAACCACGATTAGTGGCAGCCTAAGTGTATGCAAAAGTAAATAACGTTTTTATTAAGAGTCATTAGAGTTTGGAAGCATTAATTTAGGAATTAACTAATTGTTTTAAAACGTGTTATGTACTGTAACAACGAGTAAAGGGGATCATCGAATATGGAAAAGCAGCGTGGAACAGAACTTGGAAATGGAGCTATTAACGTGAATGAACAGGGAACACGAAAGCCCAGTATTGATTTCCAAGGTTCGGTCTGTTGTACTAAAGAATTATAAAAGGGTTGGATCCATTTGTTTTAAACCATAATCACTATACTAGTTTTAATTAAGGAATTTTTGTTTTGACTTCCATCTATTAACTATATAAACGTATAACTGGACTGTAGGAGGCGCGTCAGCGTTGATGAGCAAAGAGGAAAAGCAGTATAGTGCAAAACCGTATTTCCAAGTCATCAAAAAAGTTAGGCCATTCCTTTTGGGACAGAAGTCTCTTAATTAAATTTAAAGTAATAAATTTAATTAGTTATTAATTAAGGATTAATTATATCGATTTAAAATTGTATATGCTATTAACTATAACTTGTGCCTATGGTATTAGAACTTGACGAACCAAGATACAGTGGAATCGTCTCGACAAGTACTACGCCATGGAACAGAACTGGACGCATTTGGAATCAACTGTAATTTTCAATTAAATTAAGCACTTTTTTAATTTAACTGAAACGAGCTGTTTCAACAACAAATCAGATCAAGGTGAGTTAAACTCACTCGGCCTTTTCCCCCATTTATATTTTATAAATTGGGTTTTTATTTTGTGTTCTCTACTTGCCAATGGTTTACTGTTTGCCAATTTTATATTTATTTGCTGATTTAACTTATGAAATTAAACCGACGTTTAATTTCAGTGAAATACCAAATCGTTATTCTAACGATTGGTTCCAATAAAGATGGCTTACCTTGTTGGTCACGTTTATAAAATAAGCGTGTTTAATTGGTTGAATTGCTTGTGGTTGGATTAAATGGTTGTTATTTATTATCAGTTAAATGGTTGAATGATCTAATTTGTGATAACCATTGGAATACAGGGAAAAACAGGTTGGAGGGATCCAACGGGATTCCTCAAATATATTATTTAATTTCACACAACACCAAAATGGCCAATTTGAAATGGTAGTAAAATGTTGCTAAAATTTCTAGAAACACTTTTTAGATGTTGCAGATTTTTGAAACACCTATCTTATGTTTCAGATTGACAAACTAAAACACTTGGTGAGTGTTTCAGTTTGATAAACTGCAACACTTGGCTAGTGTTTCAAGCTCATAAACTGCAACACTTGATGAGTGTTTCAAGCTAATAATCTGGCAGCACACAATGAGTGTTTCATGCTCACAATCTGCGACACACAATGAATGTTTCAAGCTCATAATCTGTAACTCTTAGTGAGTGTTTCAGCCATATATATGCAATTGATGCTTTCAGTACCATAAATACGAATATTAATTATCAATACTCACCAATTTTCATTAACCATAACCATAAATTTGAAACAGATGTAATCTAGTCAAATCTTAGTTGTCAAAATAGCAAATTAATCAATATTAAGACAATATGAATACTACAAATTAATCAATCTCAAGACAACATAAAGTGATATCCGCTATTTAAAACTGATCTAATATTAATCTAATATGTTCAATTGTAGATATAGTCAATGATTACATTGTTGTATCAAGCTAAATTGAATTGAAATTCTAATCAAATGATTGTTTTCGCACCTGCAAGTCAAACAAATAATAACAAAGTTAGAAAAGGGGTAGAATGAAATTGTTCATGATAATATTTTAAAACTGAATCGTGCTTTAGTTTAAAAACTAAAGGGTGCCTTTAGTTTTGAACTGAAGTGTTATTAGAACACACAATGACCTGCTTCTGTTCTGAACTGAACTTTTCATGATTGCTTTGTGTTTTTTTTTTTTTTTTTTTTTTTTTTTTTGTCAGCAAATCCATGGTTTAGCACACTTCACAAAATAATTATAGCAATGTAATAAATCATATATTAGGTCACCAGCAACATCTACAGGTCTTATATGGAATATAAGCTATAAGATGTCCCATCATTTTTTAGCAGTCTTCATAACCATAAAAATTAACACAAGTTAAAAACTGATATTTAATCTGATCATAGAATAGTTATCTGTTATGTGAAAAAACAAATGACACCTTTAGCATTTGATATCAACGACAACTACTTAAAAGATAGATTACAGCTATGAAATCAATTACGGAACTTGTGGAATCTGTTAATAATAAAATCGTGCATGAGTAGGTGGCTGGGTATGAACTGAGGAGCATTAGATGGAAGGTACATGCATGTAAACGAAGTGTAATAACAAACACCTATGATGGATTATGCTGACCAATGAAAATGATAAGACAGGTTAGTAAGGATTAAAGATCTCACCCTTTAGCAAGAATACGGTTGCTGGCATTATCCATTGTATGCTCTTCGATAACATCCCAAGCAGTGTAAAAATCTGAGATGGATAGCAGAAAAGAAAATGATTTCAGGAAAAATTGAACAGGTCAAAGTCAGGTTAGAAAAGAAAATCTGAGATGTATATCAAGCTCATAAGCAAATACACATGCATACATGCGTATGTACAATTACATGAAGAAATCCTAATCACAAGAAGATTCAAAGTTAACAGTAAAAGCATGTTTCGATATGGTACAGGCACCCTTTAGCTAAATCTATTAAATTAAAGAACATGTGCAGATTTTTGTTTATTTCATCTTAGCTTGTGTTGTGTGTTCATCCACTTAGATTTGCTTTGCACTTGTCTGTGTTTCCATTTAGTTCTGTTAATCATCTCTCTGTTAGACTTCTCTGATTTAATTGGTTTTATAAATATAAAAACCAACGGACTCATTTGCACTATAAAGTTTTCAATACCATCTTGTTTCCATTACAAAATTTTCAATACAATTATGCAGCACCTTCATCTTAAAAAAAAAAAAGTAGATTTCATTTATGTTCTAACATTGCATTATTCTGTCTGTTTCTTGTGCATATTGATGTGCATTTCCCCTCATGACAGCACCTTATTATACATGAAACATATTCTACACAAGCCCGCCCCAAGATGTGTTTTAAAGTGAAATTCCAACATGCTTGGAACCGGACTTGGAACATGAAACTGTCACTATAACATCTGGATGTGTATTCTATGCGGAGTTTCATTCAAACTGTGAGGTTTAAGAGTCAAGTCTGATAACTATAACATCATAATCTATCTAAGTCATTGATTAACTGTGTTCTTGCAACCTGTTTACAAAGTTACTAAACTTTATCTGCATTTATAAGTAGGGACTATTTTTCTTATGTCGGAATTGTCAGTGACCATCTTAACCCAAGATGTTTCATGTACAATAAAGTGGAACAGCAATGACAGAATAATCAGACTTGGAACAGCCATGACAGAATAATCAGAATAATTCAGCCATGACAGCACCTTCATCTTAACCCAAGATGTGTTTTAAAGTGAAATTCCAACAGGCTTGGAACCGGACTCGATGGATGCAGCAAGTACAGCTGAAATTTCATCAAAATTTTCAGCCATAATGCCTGTAACATCTTTTTCTTATGCCACCGGGGCAGCAAGTACAACAGGTTTTTCAACTAAAAAACTGAAAATTTAACAAAAATACCTATATCAATCCATTTTAATGTAATCTGACGGATGACCTAGGCCATATAATGAAATCACCAATCCCAACTTCTCCAATTGTGTTTGATTCAGGATTTTTTTCAGCCTTGTATAAGTTCTGCATCAAGTATTTTTCATGTAACCATGCTCACTTTTATCTCGTGAGCTTCCAAGTATAACCATGACAAAATTTTCTATGAATTGGATCTACTACTTCCTTCGCAATAGCAACACATTTTCCTTCCCAATTAAGCAATTCATAGTACTTTGCAGCTGAAGTTGGCTCGCTCTGTGCGGATGACGCTGTGTTTGATTCATGGACCACATGTGCTTTTTCTTGGAATTCATAACTAAAGGCACTGAAGGTGTTGATTCTACAACTGCTTCCCCCTTTGAGGTATTGTTCTATACACCGAAGTAATATTATAAATGCACTTATTCAAAATTTTCAAGTTATATTGCATATTTACTAAAATTTCATATTTAGGCAATACATGAGCAAGAAAATAAGTAACTTACAAGAAAAAGACTAATAGCATAATCAAGTTTGGACTCAAGCTTCTCATGTTGTGCAACGAGAATATCATACTTAGTAGCTAAATCTAACTTTTTAGCTTTGTCATGGTGACGTAACATATGAGAAGGAAGTGAAGCTTCATATTGGGTCTTGCTAACACAACTTCCAACACCGGGGAGGCCTTTAGTTTTTTGCCAAGCACTTGTGTCAATGGATCATCATAAAATGACAAGGAATGCACATTACTATTGCCACTTGTCTCTGCTTCTTGAATAATTTTTTTAACTAATTCCTACATTATGATGTATGAATTTAATCAACTTATTAATCATAAAGCAATACAAATACCTATTGGTCTCACCATGCGCTCTACGGCACTCGGCAATATACTTTTATCTTTTCTTGTATGTGTTTCAATCCAAACTTGAGTTCGTGTAATTGGGATAGTTGGATCATCTTGATTTTCAATCTGCATACACAAAAGCAAAGCAATGAGTCATGTTATAATAACCTTCGAAATCTATTTTAAGCTAGCCAGTTCTGTCCATAGAAGTCTGATGCTGCCTTGTATCAAAGGACCCTGGTAGACAAGTTGAGCTAACGCAAACAAAAAAACAAAGGAAAGGGGTGGGGGTGGGTTGTTTGCTAGTGTGGAGCTATAACGAATCTTTTTAGGTTAGCCCTTAATGATATAAAATACAAATTCAGCTGAAGATGATAAGAAATCAACTAAGATGTTTACATACATATGTGTATTTCTTTATATATATGTATACATATGTGCGTCGGTAAGGATATTAAACATATATAAAAACTATATGTTTATATGCATATATGTGCTTAAAAATGGTGAATCTAATAAAAAACTGAAAACTAGTTTTTAAATAATAAAAAGCAAAACAATAAACCATGCAAGCATATAGTTTAAACAAGATACAGTCCCTCAATGAACATACCAACAAGGAATATCAAAAATCTTAAGAGAAATTAAAGTAAATGAGCAAAGTAAGATATTTTGATGAGTTGTTTCCTTGTACCATTTGCATCATTTTCTCTGTAACCACTGTAGCCAAATATCATCTATTTGCTCCCTAATAAAGTATACTGCTGCATTAGCATCTTAATCATCAACTGATATGGTACACAGTAGTACAGCGCTTTTCTTACAGTTATCTGATGAACAATATTAAAATTGTATTGACAGTAACAATCTGTGTTTTTACCTTATAGTTGTGTTTACCTGAATGTCCATATAATTTCAGTCTGTACTTGTTCTTTATAGGGCTGCTATGAATAGATCAAACTATTGCTTATTGTAAATGTAGATCAAACTATTTCTTTTTCTCAAACTGGACCATAAATATGAGATGCATATATACCACAAGCAGTTTGCTATGAAATATGACGGAAACTAAGAAGAAAATTAACTGTGCATGATTAACTGATTTGGCTAGTATTTGAATTATTAAGAAGAAATGTGACAGAAGCTAAGAAGAAAGGTAAGGATGACAAATAAAGAAAGACAAGGATGACATACCATTTTATCCTCCACCATTGCAGCATTATTACGACCTCCCATATGCCCACAAACTGTTTTTTTTCTTGTTCAAGCTATTAGTCTTTCTTATTTTTTTCTGATTTTCGTCATTCTCATTACAACAAAATTCCTCCCAATCCTCCTTTTTTACACCGGGCGGAATATTTTTTTGTTGTGCATCTAGTGTCGATTTAACATCTAAATATTTTTTCCGCAAAGTATTCTTATGTCTTCTCCACATCCCTGGCATTGTTTTCTGAATGATTTTTCTAATATAGTGAGGCACTTCGTATTTTTTCTGCAATTATCGGTACAAATTTCATTACAATATAGTGATTAGAACATATATATCAGGCTACTAATAAAGTGTCTTCTGTCTTGGCTGTCAGCCTTGCGATTCTAGTAAGCAAATTATTCTTCAACTTTTGTTCTAATATAGTGATTTAATATACTTAAGAAGAGAAATATTCTCACCGATAAGTTCTTCCAAATATCATCCTTATAGTTTTTTGGAACTGATTTCCACTTAGCAAATCTGATTGGTACAAAAGTCCTCACAAGATCGCCTATAGAACTTTGAAATTGAGTTGCGTAAGGACCAACAGCGCAGCCATTTCGATTGAACTTTGTTTTTTTTGGAGGATTTCCATTCGTTCTTGATATAGAATCTTGTCCATTAGTTTCCTTAATTGTATTTGTTGACATTGCTGTAAAAAACAAAATACATGTATGAGATGGACATAAATATGAAATATTCTTTGTTAGTTGATTAGTACTGTACACATCAAATGGACAAGGATGTGGTATAAAAAACCCTCATGTATCAAAAGCTGTGCAACCCTCATGTATCAAAGCTGTGCAAATGAACAAAAAAAGGTTCTGAAATTTCCTATACATTTGATCATCAGATGATGAATCATTATTGGAAGAAACGAACAAATAATAAGAACAGAAATAAAAAGACTGAATAATCAAGCAGTAATTAATATAGATATGAATCATCTGCCAACTAAAGAAACAGTAACTTATTCATCATCTACCAGATATCAACTCAAAAAACGAACAGAAGCTAGAAGTCCTTCTCTGTTAACACCTTTCAATTGTTTTCATGAAATTTTATAAACTCCTATGTATTAAAACAGGAAGATTTAACTGACTAACAGGAAGCATATGTTCAATGCTGTAAAATAAAGCTTAAGAGCACTTCCCAATTTATCAACGGATGCTAAATCAAGCAGTTCCTATATTAACTGTGTTGTAGAAACTATGCAGGACAAGTTGAGATGTCTTTGTATTGAGAAAGTACTAATATACCAACATAATAAAACCTGATAACTTAACAATAAGATGAAGCAAAATATGTTCTGTCAAAGACAGATTTACATCCACTTGGTACCATACTAACAGAAAGGTCATACTCTGGTCTTATAATAATGGTTTCTAGATTTAAAAAAAGCAGTTCAAAAACTCAGGAGATAAATTCAATTAAAATAATTACAGTAAACACAATAGTACTTATAAATGGTACGTATAAACACCAAATTGAAGCAAAACAATGCGTTGCTACAATAGAAATAGAAAAAAGTGGACAAACCTGGAAATCGCAATTGAAGACCGGTACCGAGCGATAGTTTAACAGCAATTCACAAAGATTCAACTGTTGCCAGCAGTAAAACCTGAAGCATGAATGGTCGGAGATTTTAATTTGCAGGAAAAAGAGGTATGTCAGTTAAAAAAAATTGACAGAGGTGAACATGCAGTACAGAAGAACAGATGTATACATGGAATAGAAAAGAGATAAACATCTAATTGAGTAAAAGGAAGAGCAGAGTTGAGTAGAAACAATACCAACGGTAGGCGGACTTCGTAAGCAAAGCGGCAATGGTTCGGATAACGCAGAGTTAAATCTTCTTGTACTTATACATGCCCAAGCACAAGAAAGGACGTAACAGGTTTTGAATGTCTAAAAACAAATTCAAACATGGATCCTAATTGCATAAAGCAAAAAATACCACATATCCATCAATATTATTTCAATGCCAGTATTTCCATACTGTACCAGGTTTTGAATTATAATGTTATTTATTTTTGAATATTCAATATGCAAAATAGTATTCATTTGTGCAATCTTAATGGATTCCTCATATGATACCTTTGGATCTTAACGATTATAAGCAACAAGAGATGTTGTAATAGGAATTTCAATCATTGTAAGCAACCAAATCATTCTTTGTTGCACTTTTATCATTAATCATTTGGTCTGAATTCATGGCTTAGATGGCAGTTCTGTATAGTAATTACAATGAAATAACTCAATGATCCTGAGAGAGCAGATTTACCAGGCAAAGTATATTCCTAAGGCATAATTCATCACAAATTAAATATAACTTAGAAAATTAGATCATTCATTCATAAACTATATATTCATAGGTATATGACACAATAAGCGGTGTAAAGAAGGAATGGTGCAGGGATATCCTAGTCAAGATCCACAACTAGTAACTGATAACAGACACTGAATAATGCAAACTAGTAACCAAAGTACAAGTTAAGGGGTAAAATAAAAAGATAGAGAAATGACACAATAAATCTTTGATTAATTAACCAAAGTACAAGTTAAGGGGGAAATAAAAAACATGTATTGCATATAAAGATAGGGAGACGGCCTAAAATAAAAGCAAGTGTTCTAGCAAACACAATCATCCCTTCTCAAGTTTACGGTGAAACACTAACATAACATTCACACATTATTTAACATTGCAATTAATATTCAGATAACATGCTGAAAATATCACTGACATAACAATTCAAATCAAGACATTTTTCAAATAGGGAAATTCATCTAGGACCGGCGGATAATCATTCGGAAGTTTTTCCACATCAGCATCCTTAGTTAGTTTTCTTGGAGTAGGCAAAACCACATGCCAGCCATCATCTTCTTCAATTTTAGAATAAATGTGACACCCCGTATTTTTACATTTTAAAAAGTAAGAAATTTACATACGTATACGATGATACACAAAGCATATAAACCAGTAAAGCATGAAGATAAAAGATATTCTGTTTATACTTCTAGAATTAAGGTAAACGGGATTCACCATTGCGTTCGTCTCGGAAAAATACGCGAAATAGAGTCCGAGTTTTCGAGAATCGGAGTCCGTATGACCCGTTAAAGGCCCAAAGAAGATTTCTGAAAATTTGAAATTCGGAAATAGGTTTGAAAACCAGATCTGGGGCTAGGCGGGAAGTTTCCCCGCCTAGGCCATGTCGACAGGGCTGTCGACAGGCCTGTCGACTTGGGCCCAGACCAAGTCGACAGCCCTGTCGACATGCCTGTCGACAGGGGGTGGCCGGCGCAAATTGCCTGGCGCACCTGTTTGTCTCACCTGGTCCTGCTCTTGGGCTGATTCTGGAAGCTTCCGAGATCTGATGGTCCTAATCTATCCTAGATCTAATCCTATGGCCTAAAACACTCCTAATCTCTATAAAAACACCCCTAAGCCCCCTCCTAAACCCTCATAAATCACTCTCTCCACGAAGTGCTGCCCAAATGCCAAGTGATCATGGCCTCCATCCCCTTTTCCCTAAAGCCTAAGCACTCAAATCGGGTTCAAATCAAGTGGTGCAAGCTAGCTACACCAAATGGAAGGAAGATCAACGTTGCTATGCGAGTTCCATGACGATTTTTCAACAAAGGAGGCACCTTTCTTAGCCAAGATGATCCATGCTCCTTTCCCTAGGCCTAACTAAGTAAGTTCTAGCTTCTTTTAGATGGAAACGGTAGTTTTGATAATGACATGGGATAAAATGAGGCTAAACATGATTATGTGAACCTATATGAACCTTACCTTGCCTCTTGTGTTCATGTTTATGATTTTAGGCCATGTGAGTGACTTAATCATGCCTCTCATGCTATGCATAACCTAGTTTATCTTGCAAGTTTGGATCTTTATGCATGAAATGCTAGCATGAACCTTTAGGAACCATTTTTACTTGTGGAACATTGGCTAAGATTAGATTTTGGGGCTTATGCATGTTTATGAACCCAAACCCCTAATGTTAACATGCAAGTTGTGGCCAAATCCTTTATGACATTATGCACACTTATGGCCAATTCCCTTTTCTTTTCATGTTATGCATGCTTGTGGCCAAACCTTTATGAACCTATGCATGTTTTGAGCCAAACTCTCATGATACTATGCATGTTTGGGGTCATTGTGTAGCATAGTATCTCTACGATGTGACTCGTCCATTCTTGCGTTGGAACACGATTTGGGTTGAGGTTAGACAAGCGTGAATATAGCACGAAAAACCTAACTCGAAGTTGCATGAAAACATGATAGGCGAGCTAAACTTGGCATGAACCATAATTTGGGTAAATGGGTATAAACGTGATAACATGTAACGTTAAATATGACATGTGTTAATACTTGAAAACATAACTTGTAATGTAACATGGAAGTTGACATGTAAGTATGCATAAAAACATAAGCTTGGGAATTTACCTATTAAGTTAGGTCTACCCATTGGAAAATTTACCTATTAAGTTAGGTCTACCCAATTGCTTGAAAACTTGACTATGAACATGATACTAGACTAAACATGAAAGTGGTCAACTCGAGGTTGGGTTGAGTTTGCAACGTAAAACTACCCGGAACCGACCGGCCTAACTAGTAGTTGCAAACAATATGACTCAATGTGAGAAGTTGGTCATGTTGTGCTTGAACCCGAGGTTAGACCAAGTTGTGGTGTAAATCTACCCGGACCCGCCCGGCTTAACTAGTAACCACAACAAAGTCTAATGTGAGAGGTTGGGGTGCATTAAATAATTAATGCCACATCATAGGGTTAAGTTAATTTGATTAATGAGGCTTAACCAAATATGACATGGACAAATGGGTTAAGTAATTTGATTAGGCTAATGATACTTAACAAAACATGACGGGGTTGGGTAGGTTAAGTAACTTGATGTGCCTAACGACACTTGACCATTTTTTTTTACACGACTAGTGGACGGGATTAAGTTAACTAACACTTAATCAATCCAACACGATAACTTGATAAGGTTAAGTAAGTTTTCTTAAGTAACACTTAACCCATTAGACAAACCCCAATTTGGAGGATTGGGTAAATGACCATAGTTAACAAGAATAAGGGAAATAAGGCTAAGTGGTAAACCTTAGTTAAGGGAAACTAAGTAATAATCCTTAGTCAAGGAAATTTGGACCATTTCTTAGATTAGTAACCCGATACGTTAGGTCAACGTTTAAGTATGCGTGTAGGAGCAGGCTATCTGATTTAGATAAAGGCTCCAACGAACTGGGTAACGAAGCAGCGGCTTCGGGGAACGTGAGAATATTCTTGGGATACCTCTGTGAGCTGCCAGGTCATTATACTAGGCTCACGAGAGGTTGAGGTCTGCGGTAGGAGAACCAAGAATATGCCTTGGTTGCTATGCGAGCGACCTAAAGACTGGGGTGGATAGCAGTGAGTCGACGAATACATAAGGTGCCCGAGATAGCAAGTTCGTCGATCATCTACCACCTTGAGTCAAGCGTGTACGTACGGAAAGGCAGGGAACACCCAACAGACCATAATTGCTATCTAATTATGGGTGAGGTGGGCCGTAGGATGTGGGCTGGCCGGAGTGTAGTTCTCATGCAAGATTTTCTCTTGTGTTGCCTTTCACTAGTTGAGGGAGGGGTCTCGTGGGACCATAGCCACGTGTAGAAAAGCAGACCTTAGTATCTTCATCGGCAGATAAATCTAAATCTCCCGACCGAGTCCTGTACTTCTTGGTTTGCCCTGTGACAGGACTCGGGTGGCACGATGTGTTACATGTGCGTACAGTAATAGAAAAACGATTCACGATGGATGCGTGGGAAAAAGGGCGTGGTTGAGAGTTAGCGTAATCCCTAGTGGCCTAGGTGGTTTAACCCAAACCGAAATACGAAAGCGTGCAATAGGTAAGCGTAATCCCTAGTGGTGCTAGGTGGCGTAAGTCCTAGTAGTTCAAACGATGGTTCATATGGAAGAGCCTAGCTAGAACAAGGGTGACAGTCCAAACGATTTCAAGGATAATACGACATGAGGAAGCCCGTGCGAGGTACGGCAAAGGACTGAACCTATATACATGGAAAGAAACATATGATTTGAGTAACCTATATATGCGATATATTAGGTTGACATGGACCATTACACGACTTTGAGTAAGGGACATTCCTGGTTAACACATAACAAGGCTGGGATACTAGTACGGAGGGTGCAGAGCAGATATATGTGTTAAAACTAGGAAGAATATACATAATAGATACCGTGGGATGTTAGACGGGGCAGATACCTTGGGATAATGTACTCGATAGAGGTCTGATGATGTGATACCTTGACTTATCATAACACCGTAGTTTATCTATCTTGTAGTTATCCTTATGTTTACTTTCAGTTTATGCATGTCATGTTACCTTTACCTGTTTTTATACTGGAAGTAGATAGGACTTACTCAGTCTTTTTGAATGATCCGTTTTGTTTCGCCTCTTTTCTTCCGTTCCCCCCCCCCCCCTCCAGGTTACAGGGAGGAAACAATGTTGTTTAGTTCGGACTTCTTCTGTTTGAAGGTCATCATGGATGGCTTGGACTTTCTTGGCTATGGCTACTTTACTGTTTTATTTGGGGAATAATCTATTAAAAAGTCTTTATGCTTCTTTACTACTGCAAGACAGGTTTTGATGTACTCTGATGTAAAAGGCTGTAGACCTTAATTATTGAATTTATGAAAGTTCGATTTTACTTCCGCTATTTTATATGTTCTGTCTTGTGATATTTCTGTGCATGTTTACCAATAATGCCCCTCTAAAGCGAGTGCATTCCTTTGCGAGTGACCCTAGCGGAGGCGGGGTGTTACATTTGGTATCAGAGCAGAAGGTTACTAGACTGGGCAAAAGTTTTTAAAGATCTTCTGAAAAATTATTTGAAAAACCATTTACAAAGAAGCATTTTTCAAGGAAAACTTTGTTTTAAAAATTATTCCCCAAAAGCCATTAGCAATGTCCTTGTTTTATTAGTTGAATCCTCTTTTCCCTTCTCTCTCCCATCGATAGTCACGTTGGCTTTGGTTACAAGTAGTTTTGAGTTAGGAAAGTGTTTTCTTTATGATGGGGGAATAGTTCTCGAGGAAATGGAGTTGAGTTAGGAGGAAGTAAGATAATGGAAGAATGGCAGGGCAAGTAAAGAAAAAAAAATACGGGGTGTCACATCCTCCCACCCTTAAAGAATTTCGTCCCCGAAATTCAATAGTAGTAGGATTTATGTCCCCATATTAGCATCCAGAAGTGTTCAGCCAATTGTTGCAAACATGTGCACATGTGCAAAAGTGAATCACATTGTAGAAAAATATGTATGCCTAACTTGTGGTACCACCTACATGAATGCAATTTCTTAAAAATTTCTTTTTTAAACCATGATGCTCTCATCCTAAATATACTTGCAGTTCTATATGAATGCAAAAATTTGAAAAAGTAATTTCATCCAAATTTTCCCACACCCTTATAAAATAAGAGTGAAGTTCACCCAATTTGAGCATCCAAAATCCTACCATCCATCATTAATTTAGAAAAATCTAATTTTCTAAATTTTTATGTAACGGAGAGATATCCCGTTTTGTTGTTTTCATTGTTCTTCGTTATCAGACATTATCGTTCAATATTTCATAATTACATTAGACACAACAAATTGCGTAAACAAACAACGTACAAACTTTATTAAGATAGTTTAGTACATCGTTACAACTAGACAACAAAAGGAACAGCTAAACGATACTGAAAATAAAATACTATCCTACGGATAATTGATAGAGGTCAATCCTGATGGAAATAGCTACGGATGAGCTCCTCTAAGCTATCAAGCCTCTCTTCCTGTCGTCGGTTCCCTTGCCTAAGCTCTAACTGTAGGTCTTGCATCCCAGCCCCCAACTGATCATAAGAGGAACTCATATCCTGAAGCATCTGCTGCTGTGTCTGAGCCATGGCTACCTGTGACTCCAGTGTCTGCTGTTGTGACCTCATAATATCCTGGTGGCTCCTCATCAAGCGAGCCTGCTGCTGTGAAACATATCTCAGCTCAGTCCTCCAGTCTGGATCCCTAGTAGCCCATGGATCCCAGGCACCTGTATCCGGAGCCCCCTGTGCCGGGGCCTGATAAGGCCAGGCTCCATCCCCAGCCTGCTCACCCTCGTGCTGTGGTGCCTGATGGGGCCCCTCAAACTGTCCAAACTGGCCATTATGTGGCTCCTCCTCTTGCTCCTCCTCCTCCTCTTCCTCTTCCTCATCCAATCCCTCATGCTCCATAGGTTGTGGCTCCTCTTGCAGCTCATGCATATTTATACTCATTCTCCCTAGTGCAGCTTCAGTAATGATAACAGAGGGATGGTTAAAAAGTGTCACATAATCCTCATCATGCAAATCCACCCCGAACCAACGGAAAACTATGGTCCATAAGTTCCCAAAACAAATATTGGAGTGCCTTGCTCCCCTAAAGATCTGGTACTGCTGTAAGATGGTTCTTGCCCAGTTTATTTGTATGCCCCCAAAAATAGCATAAGTAGCGGCCTTAACAACTACTGGGACTCTGTCAAACCCATGATTCTGCCCCGCAATATTATATTGCAATATCCTGATCACAAACCTAGCTAGGGGGCGCAAATGCGTACTATCCCATTGCCTATCCAGTCCATTAAAAAAAAATCCTTCCCCACACATTCAAATCATCCATCTCCAGATCATTTATATCGAGTCCCGTACCCCGGATATTCAAAATTTCCCCAAATTGGAACTCATTCATAAATATATGGGTACCCTTAACCCATGAACCATAAGTTATCAACCCATTATCATCCACATCAATTTGCAAACGAGCATCAAAAAGTCTTACCATACGCTTGTAGCCTCTCCTCTCGGCTGTGTGCGTATCCAGAATATGAATAAGACCCGCATTAACAAACAAACTTTCCACGGCGGTTCCCGCAAAATCCGCAAACCTCACCGGTCGGCCTAGAAGCAAATTCCTAGTGGCAAGCTGCATGTAGTGCTCAATTATCCCTGGTTGCTCGTCACACCATTCGACCTCTTGCGCGGTTAATTGAGGGTAAAGCTCGTAGGGATTGGGTTGATTGGCCATGGTGATTTAAACACGAATTGGAAGAGGGGAACTATAGATCCGGATGGAGAGGGTCTCTAGCTTCGATTTGAGATTAATTTTATGAAGAACGGTGGAGAAACGAGGTGATGGGAGGTGGTGGAGTTGGTGAATTTTCGGTTTTGGCAGGGAGGGAAGGAGAAGAGAATTGGGGGTTATGAGCTGACAGGGCTGTCGACACGACGCGCCTGCAGATCAAAAAAAAAATATAAAAGCCAAGTCGACATACCCCCCCTGTCGACAGGGCTGTCGACACGACGCGCCTGCAGATCAAAAAAAAATATAAAAGCCCGAAGGCCGAGAGCTTCAGCTCATAACCCCCAATTCTCTTCTCCTTCCCTCCCAGCCAAAACCGAAAATTCACCAACTCCACCACCTCCCATCACCTCGTTTCTCCACCGTTCTTCATAAAATTAATCTCAAATCGAAGCTAGAGACCCTCTCCATCCGGATCTATAGTTCCCCTCTTCCAATTCGTGTTTAAATCACCATGGCCAATCAACCCAATCCCTACGAGCTTTACTCTCAATTAACCGCGCAAGAGGTCGAATGGTGTGACGAGCAACCAGGGATAATTGAGCACTACATGCAGCTTGCCACTAGGAATTTGCTTCTAGGCCGACCGGTGAGGTTTGCGGATTTTGCGGGAACCGCCGTGGAAAGTTTGTTTGTTAATGCGGGTCTTATTCATATTCTGGATACGCACACAGCCGAGAGGAGAGGCTACAAGCGTATGGTAAGACTTTTTGATGCTCGTTTGCAAATTGATGTGGATGATAATGGGTTGATAACTTATGGTTCATGGGTTAAGGGTACCCATATATTTATGAATGAGGTCCAATTTGGGGAAATTTTGAATATCCGGGGTACGGGACTCGATATAAATGATCTGGAGATGGATGATTTGAATGTGTGGGGAAGGATTTTTTTTAATGGACTGGATAGGCAATGGGATAGTACGCATTTGCGCCCCCTAGCTAGGTTTGTGATCAGGATATTGCAATATAATATTGCGGGGCAGAATCATGGGTTTGACAGAGTCCCAGTAGTTGTTAAGGCCGCTACTTATGCTATTTTTGGGGGCATACAAATAAACTGGGCAAGAACCATCTTACAGCAGTACCAGATCTTTAGGGGAGCAAGGCACTCCAATATTTGTTTTGGGAACTTATGGACCATAGTTTTCCGTTGGTTCGGGGTGGATTTGCATGATGAGGATTATGTAACACTTTCTAACCATCCCTCTGTTATCATTACTGAAGCTGCACTAGGGAGAATGAGTATAAATATGCATGAGCTGCAAGAGGAGCCACAACCTATGGAGCATGAGGGATTGGATGAGGAAGAGGATGAGGGTGAAGAGGAGGAGGAGCAAGAGGAGGAGCCACATAATGGCCAGTTTGGACAGTTTGAGGGGCCCCATCAGGCACCACAGCACGAGGGTGAGCAGGCTGGGGATGGAGCCTGGCCTTATCAGGCCCCGGCACAGGGGGCTCCGGATACAGGTGTCTGGGATCCATGGGCTACTAGGGATCCAGACTGGAGGACTGAGCTGAGATATGTTTCACAGCAGCAGGCTCGCTTGATGAGGAGCCACCAGGATATTATGAGGTCACAACAGCAGACACTGGAGTCACAGGTAGCCATGGCTCAGACACAGCAGCAGATGCTTCAGGATATGAGTTCCTCTTATGATCAGTTGGGGGCTGGGATGCAAGACCTACAGTTAGAGCTTAGGCAAGGGAACCGACGACAGGAAGAGAGGCTTGATAGCTTAGAGGAGCTCATCCGTAGCTATTTCCATCAGGATTGACCTCTATCAGTTATCCGTAGGATAGTATTTTATTTTCAGTATCGTTTAGCTGTTCCTTTTGTTGTCTAGTTGTAACGATGTACTAAACTATCTTAATAAAGTTTGTACGTTGTTTGTTTACGCAATTTGTTGTGTCTAATGTAATTATGAAATATTGAACGATAATGTCTGATAACGAAGAACAATGAAAACAACAAAACGGGATATCTCTCCGTTACATAAAAATTTAGAAAATTAGATTTTTCTAAATTAATGATGGATGGTAGGATTTTGGATGCTCAAATTGGGTGAACTTCACTCTTATTTTATAAGGGTGTGGGAAAATTTGGATGAAATTACTTTTTCAAATTTTTGCATTCATATAGAACTGCAAGTATATTTAGGATGAGAGCATCATGGTTTAAAAAAGAAATTTTTAAGAAATTGCATTCATGTAGGTGGTACCACAAGTTAGGCATACATATTTTTCTACAATGTGATTCACTTTTGCACATGTGCACATGTTTGCAACAATTGGCTGAACACTTCTGGATGCTAATATGGGGACATAAATCCTACTACTATTGAATTTCGGGGACGAAATTCTTTAAGGGTGGGAGGATGTGACACCCCGTATTTTTACATTTTAAAAAGTAAGAAATTTACATACGTATACGATGATACGCAAAGCATATAAACCAGTAAAGCATGAAGATAAAAGATATTCTGTTTATACTTCTAGAATTAAGGTAAACGGGATTCACCATTGCGTTCGTCTCGGAAAAATACGCGAAATAGAGTCCGAGTTTTCGAGAATCGGAGTCCGTATGACCCGTTAAAGGCCCAAAGAAGATTTCTGAAAATTTGAAATTCGGAAATAGGTTTGAAAACCAGATCTGGGGCTAGGCGGGAAGTTTCCCCGCCTAGGCCATGTCGACAGGGCTGTCGACAGGCCTGTCGACTTGGGCCCAGACCAAGTCGACAGCCCTGTCGACATGCCTGTCGACAGGGGGTGGCCGGCGCAAATTGCCTGGCGCACATGTTTGTCTCACCTGGTCCTGCTCTTGGGCTGATTCTGGAAGCTTCCGAGATCTGATGGTCCTAATCTATCCTAGATCTAATCCTATGGCCTAAAACACTCCTAATCTCTATAAAAACACCCCTAAGCCCCCTCCTAAACCCTCATAAATCACTCTCTCCACGAAGTGCTGCCCAAATGCCAAGTGATCATGGCCTCCATCCCCTTTTCCCTAAAGCCTAAGCACTCAAATCGGGTTCAAATCAAGTGGTGCAAGCTAGCTACACCAAATGGAAGGAAGATCAACGTTGCTATGCGAGTTCCATGACGATTTTTCAACAAAGGAGGCACCTTTCTTAGCCAAGATGATCCATGCTCCTTTCCCTAGGCCTAACTAAGTAAGTTCTAGCTTCTTTTAGATGGAAACGGTAGTTTTGATAATGACATGGGATAAAATGAGGCTAAACATGATTATGTGAACCTATATGAACCTTACCTTGCCTCTTGTGTTCATGTTTATGATTTTAGGCCATGTGAGTGACTTAATCATGCCTCTCATGCTATGCATAACCTAGTTTATCTTGCAAGTTTGGATCTTTATGCATGAAATGCTAGCATGAACCTTTAGGAACCATTTTTACTTGTGGAACATTGGCTAAGATTAGATTTTGGGGCTTATGCATGTTTATGAACCCAAACCCCTAATGTTAACATGCAAGTTGTGGCCAAATCCTTTATGACATTATGCACACTTATGGCCAATTCCCTTTTCTTTTCATGTTATGCATGCTTGTGGCCAAACCTTTATGAACCTATGCATGTTTCGAGCCAAACTCTCATGATACTATGCATGTTTGGGGTCATTGTGTAGCATAGTATCTCTACGATGTGACTCGTCCATTCTTGCGTTGGAACACGATTTGGGTTGAGGTTAGACAAGCGTGAATATAGCACGAAAAACCTAACTCGAAGTTGCATGAAAACATGATAGGCGAGCTAAACTTGGCATTAACCATAATTTGGGTAAATGGGTATAAACGTGATAACATGTAACGTTAAATATGACATGTGTTAATACTTGAAAACATAACTTGTAATGTAACATGGAAGTTGACATGTAAGTATGCATAAAAACATAAGCTTGGGAATTTACCTATTAAGTTAGGTCTACCCATTGGGAATTTACCTATTAAGTTAGGTCTACCCAATTGCTTGAAAACTTGACTATGAACATGATACTAGACTAAACATGAAAGTGGTCAACTCGAGGTTGGGTTGAGTTTGCAACGTAAAACTACCCGGAATCGACCGGCCTAACTAGTAGTTGCAAACAATATGACTCAATGTGAGAAGTTGGTCATGTTGTGCTTGAACCCGAGGTTAGACCAAGTTGTGGTGTAAATCTACCCGGACCCGCCCGGCTTAACTAGTAACCACAACAAATTCTAATGTGAGAGGTTGGGGTGCATTAAATAATTAATGCCACATCATAGGGTTAAGTTAATTTGATTAATGAGGCTTAACCAAATATGACATGGACAAATGGGTTAAGTAATTTGATTAGGCTAATGATACTTAACAAAACATGACGGGGTTGGGTAGGTTAAGTAACTTGATGTGCCTAACGACACTTGACCATTTTTTTTTACACGACTAGTGGACGGGATTAAGTTAACTAACACTTAATCAATCCAACATGATAACTTGATAAGGTTAAGTAAGTTTTCTTAAGTAACACTTAACCCATTAGACAAACCCCAATTTGGAGGATTGGGTAAATGACCATAGTTAACAAGGATAAGGGAAATAAGGCTAAGTGGTAAACCTTAGTTAAGGGAAACTAAGTAATAATCCTTAGTCAAGGAAATTTGGACCATTTCTTAGATAGATTAGTAACCCGATACGTTAGGTCAACGTTTAAGTATGCGTGTAGGAGCAGGCTATCTGATTTAGATAAAGGCTCCAACGAACTGGGTAACGAAGCAGCGGCTTCGGGGAACGTGAGGATATTCTTGGGATCCCTCTGTGACCTGCCAGGTCATTATACTAGGCTCACGAGAGGTTGAGGTCTGCGGTAGGAGAACCAAGAATATGCCTTGGTTGCTATGCGAGCGACCTAAAGACTGGGGTGGATAGCAGTGAGTCGACGAATACATAAGGTGCCCGAGATAGCAAGTTCGTCGATCATCTACCACCTTGAGTCAAGCGTGTACATACGGAAAGGCAGGGAACACCCAACAGACCATAATTGCTATCTAATTATGGGTGAGGTAGGCCGTAGGATGTGGGCTGGCCGGAGTGTAGTTCTCATGCAAGATTTTCTCTTGTGTTGCCTTTCACTAGTTGAGGGAGGGGTCTCGTGGGACCATAGCCACGTGTAGAAAAGCAGACCTTAGTATCTGCATCGGCAGATAAATCTAAATCTCCCGACCGAGTCCTGTACTTCTTGGTTTGCCCTGTGACAGGACTCGGGTGGCACGATGTGTTACATGTGCGTACAGTAATAGAAAAACGATTCACGATGGATGCGTGGGAAAAAGGGCGTGGTTGAGGGTTAGCGTAATCCCTAGTGGCCTAGGTGGTTTAACCCAAACCGAAATACGAAAGCGTGCAACAGGGAAGCGTAATCCCTAGTGGTGCTAGGTGGCGTAAGTCCTAGTAGTTCAAACGATGATTCATATGGAAGAGCCTAGCTAGAACAAGGGTGACAGTCCAAACGATTTCAAGGATAATACGACATGAGGAAGCCCGTGCGAGGTACGGCAAAGGACTGAACCTATATACATGGAAAGAAACATATGATTTGAGTAACCTATATATGCGATATATTAGGTTGACATGGACCATTACACGACTTTGAGTAAGGAACATTCCTGGTTAACACATAACAAGGCTGGGATACTAGTACGGAGGGTGCAGAGCAGATATATGTGTTAAAACTAGGAAGAATATACATAATAGATACCGTGGGATGTTAGACGGGGCAGATACCTTGGGATAATGTACTCGATAGAGGTCTGATGATGTGATACCTTGACTTATCATAACACCGTAGTTTATCTATCTTGTAGTTATCCTTATGTTTACTTTCAGTTTATGCATGTCATGTCACCTTTACCTGTTTTTATACTGGAAGTAGATAGGACTTACTCAGTCTTTTTGACTGACCTGTTTTGTTTCGCCTCTTTTCTTCCGTTCCCCCCCCCCCCCAAGGTTACAGGGAGGAAACAATGCTGTTTAGTTCGGACTTCTTCTGTTTGAAGGTCATCATGGATGGCTTGGACTTTCTTGGCTATGGCTACTTTACTGTTTTATTTGGGGAATAATCTATTAAAAAGTCTTTATGCTTCTTTACTACTGCAAGACAGGTTTTGATGTACTCTGATGTAAAAGGCTGTAGACCTTAATTATTGAATTTATGAAAGTTCGATTTTACTTCCGCTATTTTTTATGTTCTGTCTTGTGATATTTTTGTGCATGTTTACCAATAATGCCCCTCTAAAGCTAGTGCATTCCTTTGCGAGTGACCCTAGCGGAGGCGTGGTGTTACAATAAAATACTACTTTAGCTTCTTGAACTAAAATAAATGGATCCTCCTCAACTTTCTCCTTTTGTTTCAGCTTATTCAAGTTCACCATTACAAGATTCCAAAGTGGGTTAACTCTACAAGCATTTTTACGGTCTTCAACCTTTACCCAATCGCAGTAAAAAACAAATATTTTAAAATCAACATAGTCCAATTCTAAAATATCTCTCACAATACCATAATAGGTCATTAACCCATCCTTTGGATTTTTATCTTTCTGACCCGCAACAAAGCTGGTATATGCTTCCATAGATACACCACTATCTTGTGAAACCAAGCACGCATCGAATGAAAATGATGAGAATATATAACCATCAACACGATACTTCTTATAACTAATAGCATTGTGAAGTGGACCATTTGCCAATCTCCATAATGTGGAATTAGTCTCTCCCATTTTGATCAACTACATGATTCAAAAATATCAACTTAGACGCAATAAGCATAAAAGTATAGCATTTTATAGGTTAAAATCAACATATACCTCATCACATAGCCAATGATTGAATTCCTTGATTTTTATACTTGTGTTAGTTGCTCCATCATTTTGAATACGAGTTGGTAATGATTCCAAGTATTTATCATATTTACTTCATAAAAAATTAAATTAGTTTTTTCCTAATATATTATACTATAAAGCAAAAAAAAAAAAAAAAAAATACGAAGCCTACCATCTCCAATCTTCTAAATTTTCATAACGATTAAGAACCCATCTGCGTACTTGTTGTAAGTGAACATGGTTCAACACCACAACGTGTCCAGTTCCCAGTGGTTGCTTATCTGTAAGGTCTTCACTTTCTTCCAACCAATCTTCCCTACTAGACTTGTGAATACCAACACTTGAGTTTGGCATATACTCCATGCAATACATCACAGATTCATCAACAAGATATGATTCTGCTATCGAGCCTTCGACATACCGTTTATTTAAAGTGTACCTTTTGTATTGTTTCATTAATCTAACATGAAAATACATTTAAAATTAGCTTAGAGAAATTAATAAACATAAGCATAAATAAAATTAGATTAGAAAAATATAATTTTACCGCTCAAATGGATACATCCACCGAAATCTTACTGGTCCACATGCCATT
Organism: Allium sativum; assembly: GCA_030737875.1. Lineage (NCBI taxonomy): Eukaryota > Viridiplantae > Streptophyta > Magnoliopsida > Asparagales > Amaryllidaceae > Allium > Allium sativum. Next base: position 353,796,956 of record CM060926.1, read on the forward strand.
GCTTCATCAGCTAGATGAATGACAGAGTGCACGCTTATAACAAAAAAGGAGGGAGGAAACTCTTTCTCAAGAATACACATTACCTCCACCAAAGCTTTTTTTGCTAATTGAAGCTCATCTTTATTTATCACCTTAGCACACAAAATCTTGAAAAATAAGCTAATTCTTTGAATTCTTTGAATAGAAATCCTCAAAGGTTTGTCATTCTTAAAAGCATCCCTAAGCAATAATGGAAGCAAATGTTCCATGATCACATGGTAATCATGCGACTTGAGGCCTTTTAATTCTGGAGGTTGGGTTGTGACTAAGTTACTTAAGTTTGAGGAAAACCCGAAGGCAACTTCAAATTTTGTAAGCAATGGCACATGTTTTGCTTCTCTTTTAATGTTAGATCGTACGATGCTTTTGGCATTGATGTTGTGCCAGTTTTTTTATCTTCAACTAACCACAGCTTCTTATTAATTCCCAATTTCTTCGTATCTTTTCTAGCTTCTAATCCATCTTTTGTTTTCTTAGCTCCCATTATTATACTTAGTAAGTGTTCGGTAACATTTTTTTCGGTGTGCCTCACATCAATATTGTGTCTAACCTCAAGGAACTTCCAATATGGTAAATCGAATAGTATAGACCTTCTATTCCATGGTAATGCAATAGTGGAGTACTCATTGGAATTGTAATCCGCATTTACACTTCTCTTACGTTTCATACTCTTGCATGTTCTACCAATAATGCGATCAGTACTATGTATGCCATCTCCACCAAAATGATTTAACATCTTTTGTTCAACTTCTTCACCAAATAATCGACGTGGAGGCAATCGATGTTCAATAGTTCTATTGAATTTTTTATCATTTCTATATTTGTGATCGGATCTCAAAAATCTTCGATATCCTCTATAACATATTTTTTTTTAAATTTTCAAACATTCAGAATCGATATCTTCTGCACATACAGGACAAGCTTTATAACCATGCACATTGCAACCAGATAAAATCCCGTATGCAATAAAATCATGAACCCCCCACAACAACATTGCTCTCATTATAAATGTGGATTTAGTGAAAGCATCATATGTTAGAACACCATTAAACCACAGTTCTTTAAGTTCCTCTACCACTGGTTGTAAGAAGACATCAATATGTTTTCCAGGACCTTTAGGGCCAGAAATTAAAAGAGTCAATAGACAAAACTCTTTCTTCATGCACAAAGATGGAGGAAGATTTAGAGGTGCTAATATTATTGGCCAACAACTGTATTTACTGCTTAGAGTTGCATATGGATTAAAACCATCGGTCGAGATTGCAAGACGAATGTTCCGACTTTCGTTAGCAAACTCTGGCCATTTCACATTAACAGAATCCCACTGACTTGAATCGCACGGATGCCTCATTAGATTCCCATCGCTTTTTGACTTTTGATGCCATGTCATTGCTTCTCCAGTCCATGGAATACTATAAAATTTCTTTAACCTTGGAATCAAAGGAAAATATTTAATAAATTTTGTAGGTTCTTTGTTGAATATTTTTTTTCTCTTCGCTATCATCATCAATAATTAGCTTGTATTTTCCAATCCCACATTTAGGGCACTTCTGACTATTTGCGTATTCCTTCCAATATAAAATACAACCATTCTTACATGCATGTATGGTTTCACATTCCATCCCCAGATCTTTAATCATGTTCTTCATGTTTGGATAGTTCTTAGGCAAACTAGACTTTCCACCAAACATATCATTTAACCATTCAAGTAAAGCAGTTATACTGTTGTCAGTCCAACCAAAACGTGTTTTTAAATTTTGTAGCTCAATAATGGCAGCCAATATTGTTTTATCGGCAGGGCAGTCAGGATACAAATATTGTCTTGCCATCTCCTTATATTTGGTATATTTCTTGTTTTCCTGCATTTCTTGTTCATCATCAAGTGACGTCTCATCATTGTGTTCATCATCTGCATTATGATATGCTTCTTCATTATGAACATTGTATATATCATCGACAAGTTCCTCCATCCTAGTAAATTTAACTTTGTTACTTTGATCATCTACCACTACGCTAGACTTGTCCCCAAACTCATTCACTTTTTCTCCATGATGCTCCCACACCACATAACTTTTATCAATACCATGTTGTAGCAAATGAAAGCTAATGGATTCAAGATCTACTTGTCCTTTTGAGTTTTTGCAACGATTGCAAGGACAAGGGAATAATACTTCTCCATTTGCATGTTCCTGAACGAACTTGACAAATTGATTAACCCCTTCTATATACTTTGAATTTCCTCTTTGAGTCATCCACGATTTGTCTTACATTTGCAAAGTCGGTTGAAACTACGATGATATATACCTGAAATAGAAAGCTAATTATATTATAAGTTGGCCATGAATTGATGTACAAAATATTCTAAAATTATTTATAATGGTTTGACAGCAACAACTATTAATGCTTCTGGTGTGTGCTATGTACTTATTGTATAATTCTCATTGTGCTTGTATGACTGCCATGGTCGGAGCTGAAGTGCTAATATTTTTGTTTTCTTTGTTTACTAGTGATTTTCTTTGATGCATATAAAATTGTTGTTGAAACCTCGACCTCATCATTTGGTTATTTCATTTTTCTACTTTGCCAGTGGACACCTTATTCTTGTTTTATGGCAGACAATTTGGTTAGGTGTGCTGAAGTTCATTTGATTAATCGGGCCATGTTTCTTCTGGATCAATCATTTGATATATAGGTACTTAGAGTTAAGACTGAATATTACATATGTGCCATGTATAACAAGGTGACAGCATTACTTTAAGTGATACAAATTTCTTATGGGGACAGTAATTTATAAATTTCCCTCATGAAATAAATGTATCACAACACATGTAAAACAGACATGCTAGTATATGTAAATAGTATAGGTTCAACAGCTCCATTTCATGTATGAAGAGCATCTGGCCTAACTATATATGGAAAAGAATGAACATACGGCAAAATACATGTAAAACCGAAGTACACATGAGTATGTTACTTAATTTTCTGTGCTCAAATGTATTTATAACATGCACAGCAAGTATGGATTCGGTTTAGCAAGCAAAAAGGGTTCAAACAAGATCATGCATTATGTTAACTTTTTAATATATAGCATACAGGTTATTTTGTTAGTGTGTATATATAATTAAAGACAAAATCAAATATGGAGGTAACTGACGGCTGGTAAACCATCATCGAATATCTTTAACAGCTGATTCCGTTTATAACTAATAATAATTTATTTCCATGAGTTTTATTTAAACAAATAAATTGCATTTAAAAGCAGAGGTGTCACTTAACAAATGAGTTGTTTCCTTTTTATTTCAAGCAATATACCTCATTAACATAGTCCATACATTTCAATCATTATGCTTCATCAACCATACACAATTAGTCAATATAAATCGATGGGTTTAGTGATCTAGATAAAGTTTCAAATAAACAAAAATCCTTGCAGGTAATGCATTGTGATTAATATAATTTGTTTAAAGTAGTTCAATATAATTTGCTAGCAAGGAAGCAAATAACAGTTCAGTATAAAGTGTGAATTTTAAATAAACATTCCAGATGTGGGCATTTTGTGGTCAACCCCATCCAACCAAATTAATGGTATTCTTATTTAGCACTGTAGTCGCCACCTAATTAGTCAACAGGTAATTGTTTACACTTAAAACAGGATAAAGAAGAAAGTATTCTCTAGTCAATAAATGCTTTTATATAAGACTTGGCTAAAATATGTACAACACTTTGTATTCTTCTATAGGAAACCACTTTTATTCAGAAACAAGAAATAATTTTACTGCGTACACGCGAGTGATAAGCTGGAAATTATGGTCAAGACATTGAACTAAAAATGATAACATGTAGTAGCACAACCCCCAAATCAAATTATGCTAAGTGTAACAAAGCAACGGACTTCAAATAAATTATTGAACAATTAATAGAAGCTATCAAATTTGAATGTTTTCTGCATGCCCTCGTAAAAATTGTAATTATTCATAAATATATTAGACAAATGCACGTCAATGGAACAGTCAATGATACTTGGGTACATTACGCATGTGCACATCAACGATAAAACAGCTTTAAGCAACATAAATAGCTCGAAAAAGCTTCAATCGATCCACAGCAGTTGCATTTTAGTTCACCCTAACCAAAAGAAAAACCATCTCTAACGAGATAACAATTATGCCCAAGACTCATTCCACAATCAACAAATAATTTTATACCGATAAAGGAGCATCTACAACACTACCAAATTCAGTACTTACGAGAAAAAACACCCTAACCATAAAACAGTACCAAAATTTTGTTTCTTCTTAGTTAAACTGTAAAAGCGTATAACTGAAACAGTAATACAATACCCACCGTTTCTCATACATACCGAATGTCACTAGCAATAAATCTATAACTCCACCCCATCGAGCCATTTTAGTGTTGGAACCACAATTTTAAAAATATGTCTAAAGTTACCATCGACGATCATATTACCACCTATATCGAGTTGTACAACACTGAGATCTTTGAAAAATAGTACAACTTCCCATTCTAAATTCGGATTTGAATCCAGTTTCGATCGACGAGACAATATATTGATATTACCTTAGGTTGTTCCGATTGACGTGTCGCCACCGAATGAAGAAGTCGTTCTGACAGACAATATAGCAACATAAGAATATAAGATTTAGAATTATGGAACTATTAAATCGAGGGTTACCTTCAGGGAATCGAAAAGCGACCAAGGTGCTGGAATTGGGAGATCTGAGAAAATCGCAGGAAGGGTTTGTAGAAAAGTAAAGCAACGAGACCTGATTTTTTTTCTTTTGAAATCGCGGGCTGAGAAGGGAACGATAACTGGGCTTGTAACTTGGAACGCTAGTGTCATAGCTAAGTGAGGAAACACGTTAATTTATTTGCATGCAATATTATATATTTAAAATTATCAAAAATATTGGAAACACTATAGTAAATATAGCAACACTAGATAATTGTTTCAAGCCTAGAAACTAAAAAAGGGTTTCAAGTGAAAAATACCATATGTTTCAAATTTCCCAATTTGGTGTAGTGTCATATTACCATATATGAACCATCATGATTGGATGATTGATTTAATTTGTGATCATTGACTGAAAAGTCAACCTGTGTTTTGTTTTAACCATGGGCGATATTGGTTGGGTAATCGGCGGTAAATGGCCTAAAAGTATATGGTTTTGTTTATATTGATTTACCGTCAGGTAGATCGATAGAACCAAAGTTATAAAATTTATCTTATAACTGTATATAGCTTTTGAAATATATTATTTAGAATAAAAGTTTGTTTAAAGGAAATAAATATTTATTTTTCAAATTTATAATTAATTATAAAATGATTTTATAAGTAAATTCTGATGTTAATCAGATCATTAAACTTGTGAATAGAAATTGACCTAGCCGTTAAAATTGGATAATTGTTTTGTTAAGAAACAATTTAATGGAAGTTATTGAAATTAATTATATTGATAATTAATTTGAAGGGGAAAACGAATTGGAATTGGTTAATAAGATAACCATGATTTGAGTGACTAAATGGACCGTCTTAAATTTGGGAGTATGATTAAATTAGTGTATTTTAGATAAAATAGTTAAATGAATATTGTTTAAATTTTAATAAGATATTTAAATGGGATTTACTATTTAATTTAGTTAATTAAGGAATTAACTATTTTTACAGTAGTTATTGGTTGAGGTAAATTATTATTTTAGTTAATAATAATTTAGAAAATTTCTTTGAAATAGAAATTCCTTCAAAAGGGTAATTGGATTTGAAACCAAATCTAGTTGAATGGTGAAATGAGTTTACGAACGGGTTTTACATTTAAAATCTGAACTTTTATAATGAGGTTATAAAGGGCATTCCAAGCAAATAAAATCGCTTGAAATCAATGTTACTTAGTTAATTGAAATAAGTCAAAGGAAATCAAAATAAAGGGTAAATGATAAACCAGGATTATACAAATGAGATTTGAAGTGTTAAAACGTTAATTTTAAATTAACGTTACTTAAAAATGAGATTAAGTAGAAAAGGGGAAATGGAAATAAGATTTCCAAAGCGTGGAATGGTTGAATAGATTTGAACGGAGATTAGTAAAAGTGAGTTTGGTAAAGAAGTGGGTTGTAGGGCTATATAACCAAATCCAATTTATAATGGAATTTGTTTTGAGCCTGGAATGTAATACTGAGTTTTGATTACAACTTATATTTATCTGACGATAAGAACGTTGTTGATCAAGGTCTGAAAGGTAATTAAAATACCCCAACTTGAACAACATCAGGATTATCTAAAGATGATATTAGTTGGTAATCGTAAAAGAGGGTAGTGATAGTTCATTATTTCCATCAGTGAAATAATGCAACGCTGGTGGAGATTTGGAGAATATGTATAGCAAGAGATCCGAAGTAAAGGAATTGCAAAAGTTGAATTTTATTCAATAAGAATAAGTATTGGGTGAAAGATATTACGTAACGTTGTTGTACGAATAATAATATGAACCAATTTCCAAATATTAGATAATAGGGTTAAATGTTTAAAGTTGGAAATAGACCAACTGGATATGATATAGGATTTTCTTAAGTATTATAAGAATCTTGTTATAAAGAATAAACCTTATGTTAAATAAGAAGCGTAAAGCTATATTTAAAATGTTGAAATGTTTAAGGAAAAATTTAAATTTACATTTGTTTTAAAGAAAAAGGCCAAGTGGTGCTGAATGTTGAACCAGTGAACTCATATGATTTTCATGATTGAAACACTATTTATTTTGATAGTTAAATCACCGACAATCAATTCTGGCCAATACGATTGTTGGTACGGAAAGATCAGGATCGAATTTATATTCGAAAACCATTCCGACCAACAAATACAAGAAGATATCAGAAGATGATTGAAGTGGAGCATGGAAGACCGTAGATCTTCATTACACGGAAGAACTACTAATAATCTCCGGTTTAGCGGCCAGAGATAAATTGTGGTTCTGTCGTGGTTGTAATCTACGGCTGGCAAGGACTTCTCGCTACTTATCCATGGGGTGATTCCTATATTGAATGCAGTAGGAGAGTACCTTCGGTTCATCCTATTTCTGGATGACTTGTATGGACGAATGTATGATAGAGTATTTCCAAAGGAGTCACGTGCGTCGATATTTTCAAATGTACCCAGTTATGGAGGAGAAGTGCACATTCTCTTAGCTTGACAACTAGAGTATTTTTGCGAACGTCAATTAGTGATATTTGGCAGATCTGACGATGTGGCATTCAAAATGAATAGTGACCAGGTGTTAAAAAGTTAATCTAAACCTTAAGCCTCACAGCCGGGAAATGACAAAAATCGGGCAGGCAGCATGGCTATGTGGGTCGCTCCCATTAGGGTGTATAATCACCTATCTAGAGAAATTCCTTTTTGCTTCTTTAATCTATTTCGATGTTGTCCTTTTTCGGGAAACGCTGGTTTGAGCCCAACCGTTGGTGATATACATTCGATACACTCAAGCGAAATGAGTGGTCGGTCATGCGAGGGCCGGGTTGCAAGACGTTCTTGTTGAACCCAGTGCCTCTAGAGATACACTATCGGCAGGTGGTCCCATACCTTGTCAAGATCGGAATCCAATCTCCAATAAGTGCCCGCGGTTTTGATTGTATACAATATATGTGGAGCGTGAGATGCAAGCGTTCCACTAGATTGCTATTTACTTGTAATTAGACATTATTATAATATCAGAAAAGATATTGATTTCAAAAATGTTTGGGTTATCGTAAGGTAAAAACCGTCCGTGTTTATGTGTGGATTTGGTCTAACGGTTATCCTTTTCTTTCAAAAAGATGTTAACTTTAAAATCAGGTTGTGTGATACCCTTAAACTTAGTGTGTTTATCTCACTCTGGTTTACCAGACTGACCCGGTGTTTTGTAAATGCTCGGGTTAGCCCGGGGTGTACAGGTTCAGGTTATCGAATGCTGTGAAGTCCAGAGACGAGCTGGAGATGTTCAGACATATGATATTATACAGCTACGATTCCGCTGTGTGTTGTATATGAGAACAGGTTATTACAACTGTCCCGTTGTGTGATGTACTCTGATATTGTAAATATTTTTAAAGCTCTCAATAAAGTTTTATTTCTGCATTATATTTTGTTCCGCTGTGATGTGAGACTCTGTGTTGTGTTGTTTCTTCCTCTTCTTCTATTCTTATATTTCTTTCTTTCTTATCTCACCCTCTAATTTCTTTCTAATAACATTCCAGTGTTTTCGGTGTTTGGAAGGTCGGCATGAGTTACGGTAAAGGTATTTATGTCGATTTTCGGGGCCGAGAATCCTTGGGTCGTTACAGTGGTATCAGAGCTATTGGTTTAGTAACAACCTTGGCTCTGTGGTGTAACTCGATAGAGATTGGGTTAGTAATACCCTAGATCGAGATTGAGTGTATATATATATATGAGAGCGTATTTGTAAATTCTATATACAAATGTTTTGTATTGTGTTTGTTGATCGGTTCAATTGTTGAGAAGCATTGAACTAGCAATCGATACAGTATTATTTTGTAAAGAGGGTAAATGAAATAATTTTACCCAAATTATATTTTATATAGAAAAGAAATAATTTTATCAAATTTTAGAGATATTAGTGTGTTTGATTGATGTGAATGAAATTCAAATTGGATTAAAAATTCGAATTGCAACCTAACCTAGTTAAGTGTAATTAAACTCAGAATGATACTGAAATTAAATAAAACGGAGTGGCAAAATTTAACGAAATAAATAATAATCAAAAGAAATCGGACATTAATCGATTAATGTTCAGTTATGTGAACCCAAAGTAAAATATTAATGTTGAGTGTAAATTCAATTGGTTTGATTAAGATTGGTTGAATTGATTTGGTGTTGTTTGTTATTTGGATGTTGAATATCTTGAATAAAATTCATCCATGGTTAATAAGAAATTCAATAGATTGAAACAAAAGAAATAAATTCCAGTATTACAAATTGGAATGGAATTGAATGTGAATTAAAAACAAATGAGTCAACCTGGTATTTGAAATGAAGTGATGTTGTGTGTAAATTTTTGAATCGTGTAGTTGTATGATTAGTGGAATATTATCTCAGAATTTCATATATTTATTACTGATATGTGAATTGAGTTAAGTACAGGTAACAGATGGCTAGATAAATCGTTATTGGTTGAGTAAATCGCATATATGTGAGCAAACATGCTCAATAGCACTCGTAAAGGTACGCCTACGCGAAAATATGAAATTTTGGGTTTTTGATTTTTGTTTTCTGACCGTATTGGTTGAGATATATATATTATTTGTTCCTGCGATATCGCAGATGTCACTTCGTGCACGGTAGACTCTGCGGAATTTTTCCGGGAATTTAAAGTGTTAGAAAAATTTTGATATTTTTGAAAATATTTATTTATGATTTCGAATTGGGTTTGATTTGTATTAAAATTGGTTTTAGAAATTTTTGGATTTGTAACGTTCTTTCTCACCTTAGCAATTTTGAGGATGAAATTATTTTAAGGGGGAAGAATATAATGACCCATATTTTTTGCAGTCAAATATTTAATTTAATTTATTTATTTTAAATATTTTATTTGGGAAAATATTGGATTTTCATATTTAATTCATTATTTAAACGAAGGTTGAATGATATATATATTTATTAAAATATAAATCGAGCTTGAAAATGGCGTGCAGTTAGTAAATTAGAGTTTTGAACTTCAACTGAATATACAGAGTCCGATATAATTCGGATTTCTGTGAAACAAGAAACGTTGGAACCGTATTGAAGGAAATTTTCATATGAAAGAGAAATATCCAGATTCCGTGTTATAGATAGTAAGTTATAGCCAAATCAAAATTTGAAATAGTCACTATGGAAATCGTTATTTAAAATTATAGGCCTTTAAAATAGCAATTTTGCAAACGGACTTCGTTTTCGATGAAATTAGTTTCATTGGAAGCGTATCGTTAAATTATTATAAGAAAATCAAACCGCGTGGCAAACCGATGTCGTATGTGACCACAGTGGTCGTAAACGCTCAATCAATTTCTATAGTGCGTAATTAATAGAATAGAGAGAGATTTGAGTGCAACTTTAGCAGACGATCGAATTAGGCCACGAAACTGGTTCCGTTGAGCTCGTATCGTCGATTAGAGTCAAGATAGGTATATAGTTTGTTATTTTTGGAGACCAGCCAATTTGGTGTCAAAAATGGCATTGCGGTGCGTGTAAAAATAGCCTACCGGGGAAACAGTTACAGAATGCGACGAAACTAGTGCCATTGGGTTCGTATCAACAAATTATTCTTGGATTTCAAAGTTTGAAGTTGATTTGATTTATCTAGTGACCGTGGAAAATTTAAACCCGTGTTTATTTCTGGTTTTATAAAGGAATTTTTTTTCAAATGATGTCGGAATTCGACGAAACTTGTTCCATTGGATCCGGAATATTTTTCAATGCTAGGATTAGCTTTTTTATCAGAAAACAGAAGTCAATTGTGGATAGTTTTACGCGTTACTTTACCAAGAAGTTTCGATATAATTAAAATATTAATATGCTTCAACTATATATACCCTTTTAGTCAGCAGTTAACCATAAATCTATCCATCGCGTGGTCAAACCGAGACTCCGCCTCCACTATAACATTGAACGAACTAAATCATGTTAATTCCTCCTTCCCAAATTTTCAAATTCCTTTTTGTTTTCAGAAATCCACTACAGCAAAATTACTCAACTTAGTGAGGCCTTTAATCCGACCTGTCATGATCTAATTTCGAGCAGCGAGGTGGACGGAAAGGAGCTCGAAACCGTGTGCACTTCGGTGGGTTTTGGGAGTTCATTTCTGCATGGGGTGGCGCGAGACTCGAGGCCAAGCATGGCGATGGAGGCACGCCTCTGCTGGAGTTGTCGGATCGACGTCCGATCATTGGAGGAGGCGGGGCAGTGGGGATTCTTCGATGGAGCTGGCAATGAAGACGAGATGAGGAGTATGAAGCACAAAACGATGCAGATAACCGGTTACTTTTCCTAAACCATAGTGGCAGCCTAAGTGTATGCAAAAGTAAATAACGTTTTTATTAAGAGTCATTAGAGTTTGGAAGCATTAATTTAGGAATTAACTAATTGCTTTAAAACGTGTTAGGTACTGTAACAAACGAGTAAAGGGGATCACCGAATAGGGAAAAGCAGCGTGGAACAGAACTTGGAAATGGAGCTATTAACGTGAACGAACATGGAACACGAAAGCCCATTATTGATTTCCAAGGATCGGTCTGTTGTACTAAAGAATTATAAAAGGGTTGGATCCATTTGTTTTAAACCATAATCACTATACTAGTTTTAATTAAGGAATTTTTGTTTTGACTTCCATCTATTAACTATATAAACGTATAACTGGACTGTAGGAGGCGCGCGCCAGCGTTGATGAGCAAAGAGGAAAAGCAGTATAGTGCCAAACCGTATTTTCAAGTCATCAAAAAAGTTAGGCCATTCTTTTTGGGACAGAAATCTCTTAATTAAATTTAAAGTATTAAATTTAATTAGTTATTAATTAAGGATTAATTATAACGATTTAAAATCGTATATGCTATTAACTATAACTAGTGCCTATGGTATCAGAACTTGACGAACCAAGATACGTTGGAATCGTCTCGACAAGTACTACGCCATGGAATAGAACTGGACGCATTTGGAATCAACTGTAATTTTCAGTTAAATTAAACACTTGTTTAATTTAACTGAAACGAGCTATTTCAACAACAAATCGGATCGAGGTGAGTTAAACTAGCTCAGCTTTTCCCCCATTTATATTTTATAAATTGGGTTTTTGTTTTGTGTGCTCTACTTGCCAAAGGCTGACTGTTTGCCAATTTTATATTTATTTGCTGATTTAACTAATGAAATTAAACCGTCGTTTAATTTCAGTGAAATACCAAATTGTTGTTCTAACGATTGGTTCCAATAAAGGTAACTTACCTTGTTGGTCACGTTTATAAAATAAGCGTGTTTAATTGGTTGAATTGCTTGTGGTTGGATTAAATGGTTGTTATTTATTATTATCAGTTAAATGGTTGAATGATCTAATTTGTAATAACCATTGGAATGCAGGGAAGAACAGGTTGGAGGGATCCAATGGGATTCCTCAAATATATTATTTAATTTCATATTATCATATATGAACCGTCATGATTGGATGATTGGATGATTGATTTAATTTGTGATCATTGACTGAAAAGTCAACCTATGTTTTGTTTTAACCATGGACGATATTGGTTGGGTAATCGACAGTAAATGGCCTAAAAGTATATGGTTTTGTTTATATTGATTTGCCGTCAGGTAGATCGATAGAACCAAAGTTATAAAATTTATCTTAAAACTGTATATAGCTTTTGAAATATATTATTTAGAATAAAAGTATGTTTAATGGAAATAAATATTTATTATTCAAATTTATAATTAATTATAAATTGATTTTATAAAGTAAATTCTGATGTTAATCATATCAGTAAACTTGTGAATAGAAATTGACCTAGCCGTTAAAATTGGATAATTGTTTTGTTAAGAAACAATTTAATGGAATTTATTGAAATTAATTATATTGATAATTAATTTAAAGGGGAAAACGAATTGGAATTGGTTAATAAGATAACCATGATTTGAGTGACTAAATCGACCGTCTTAAATTTGGGAGGATGATTAAATTAGTGCATTTCAGATAAAATAGGTAAATGAATATTATATAAATTTTAATAAGATATTTAAATGGGATTTACTATTTATTTTAGTTAATTAAGGAATTAACTATTTTTACAGCAGTCATTGGTCGAGGTAAATTATTATTTTAATTATTAATAATTTAGAAAATTTCTTTGAAATGGAAATTCCTTCAAAAGGGTAATTGGAGTTGAAACCAAATCTAGTTGAATGGTGAAAGGAGTTTACGAATGGGTTTTATATTTAAAATCCGAACTTTTATAATGAGGCTATAAAGGGCATTCCAAGCAAATAAAATCGCTTGAAATCAATGTTACTTAGTTAATTGAATTAAGTCAAAGGAAATCAAAATAAAGGGTTTATGATAAACCAGGATTATATAAATGAGATTTGATGTGTTAAAACGTTAATTTTAAATTAACATTACTTAAAAATGAGATTAAGTAGAAAAGGGGGAAATGGAAATAAGATTTCCAAGGCGTGGAATGGTTGAATAGATTTGAACAGAGATTGGTAAAAGTGAGTTTGGTAAAGAAGTGGGTTGTAGGGCTGTATAACCAAATCCAATTTGTAATGGAATTTGTTTTGAGCCTGGAATGAAATATTGAGTTTTGATTACAACTTATATTTATCTGACGATAAGAACGTTGTTGATCAAGGTCTGAGAGGTAATTAAAATATCCCAACTTGAACAACATCAGGATTATCTAAAGATGATATTAGTTGGTAATCGTAAAAGAGTGTAGTGATAGTTCATTATTTCCATTAGTGAAATAATGCAACGTTGGTGGAGATTTGGAGAATATATATAACAAGAGATCCGAAGTAGAGGAAAAGCAAAAGTTGAATTTTATTCAATAAACATAAGTATTGGGTGAAATATATTATGTAACGTTGTTGTACGAATAATAAGATGAGCCGATTTCCAAATATTAGATAATAGGGTTAAATGTTTAAAAGTGGAAATAGACCAACTAGATATGATATAGGATTTTCTTAAGTGTTATAAGAATCTTGTTTTAAAGAATAAATCTTATGTTAAATAAGAAGCACAAAGCTATATTTAAAATGTTGAAATGTTTAGAGAAAATTTTAAATTTACATTTGTTTTAAAGAAAAAGGCCAAGTGGTGCTGAATGCTGAACCAGTGAACTCATATGATTTTCATGATTGAAACACTATTTATTTTGATAGTTAAATCACCGACTATCAATTCTGGCCAGTACTAGTGTTGGTACGGAAAGACCGAGATCGAATTTATATTCGAAAACCATTCCGACTAACAAATACGTGAAGATATCAGAAAATGATCGAGGTGGAGCATGGAAGACCATAAATCTTCATTACATGGAAGAACTACTAATAATCTCCGGTTTAGCGGCCAGAGATAAACTGTGGTTCTATCGTGGTTGTAATCTACGGGTGGCAAGGACATCTCGCTACTGATCCATGGGGTGATTCCTATATTGAATGCAATAGGAGAGTACCTTCAGTTCATCTTATTCCTGGATGACTTGTATGGACGAATGTCTGATAGAGTATTTCCAAAGGAGTCACGTACATTGATATTTTCAAACGTACCCAGTTGATGGCGGAGAAGTGCACATTCTCTTAGCTTGACAACTAGATTATTTTTGCGAACGTCAATTAGTGATATCTGGCGGGTCTGACGATGTGGCATTCAAAGTGAATGGTGACCAGGTGTTAAAAAGTTAATCTAAACCTCAACCCTCCAGCTGGGAAATGACAAAAATCGTGCAGGCGGCATGGCTATGTGGGTCGCTCCCATTAGGGTGTATAATCACATATCTAGAGAAATTCCTTTTTGCTTCTTTAATCTATTTAGATGCTGTCCCTTTTCGGGAAACGGTCGTTTGAGCCCAACCGTTGGAGATATACATTCGATACACTCAAGCAAAATGAGTGGTCAGTCATGTGAGGGCCGGGTTGCAAGACGTTCTTGTTGAACCCAGTGTATTCGCCTCTAAAGATACACTATCGACAGGTGGTCCCATACTATGTCAAGGTCGGAATCCAATCTCCAATAAGCGCCCGCGGTTTTGATTGTATACTATATATGTGGAGCGTGAGATGCAAGCATTCCACTAGATTGTTATTTACTTACAATTAGACATTATTACAATATCAGAAAAGATATTGATTTCAAAAATGTTTTGGGTTATCATAAGGTAAAAACCGTCTGTGTTTATGTGTGGATTTGGTCTTACGATTATCCTTTTCTTTCAAAAAGATTTTAACTTTAAAATCAGGTTGTGTGATACCCTTAAACTTAGTGTGTTTATCTCACTCTGTTTCACCAGACTGACCTGGTGTTTTATAAATGCTTGGGTTAGCCTGGGGTGTACAGGTTCAGGTTATCGAATTCTGTGAAGTCCAGAGACGAGCTGGAGATGTTCAGACGTATGATATTATATAGCTACTATTCCGTTGTGTGTTGTATATGGGAACAGGTTATTACAACTGTCCCGTTGTGTGATGTACTCTGATATTGTAAGTATTTTTAAAGCTCCCAATAAAGTTTTATTTCTGTATTATATTTTGTTCCGCTGCGATGTGAGACTCTGTGTTGTGTTGTTTCTTCCTCTTCTTCTATTCTTATATTTCTTTATTTCTTATCTCACCCTCTAATTTCTTTCTAATAACGTTCCAGTGTTTTCGGTGTTTGGAAGGTCGGCATGAGTTATGGTAAAGGTATTTACATCAATTTTCGGTGCCGAGAATCCTTGGGCCGTTACATCGCTGTAAGTGCAGTTCGATGGCCGTTTATGGAAATCGACTGTACGGGCCTTGATAAAATTATTAAAAACATCAACAATTAGTGTAAAATCATAAGAAATGATTTGGGAAGAATTGGGGTAAAAATTTCCATATTTGAAATGATAAAAAAATATTTTTATCGAAATGAACTAGTTTTGAACTAGAATTAAAATCCATCCATTTTTGAAATAAATAAATTGGATTTGAAAGGGTTTTAAAAGTAACCAGAATTTCCAATAAGTGAATTGGAATAGATTTGAATCGAAATTGTCTTTGGAATATTTCAATGTTGGATTTTGTGATTATACAGATATTGTTACGGAAATTTGAAAGATATATTAATATCGTTATTTCCAATACGATATTTGTTGGTCGTAGAATTTGATATTGAATATAAGCCGATATATTTTCTATTCAGAGCTTTGTATTTAATATCAAATGTGATTTTGGGTTTATAGTGAACCGTATTTTAAAAGACATTGGTTCTTTAACCCAGTTAAAGACAGGATATTGATTTTTGGGAAGATTAAAACCAAGTGGAGTTTTAATGAATCTTTAATTAGATTTAAATGATCGAGAATGGAGTATCACCCGTTTTGCTCCAGGCGATAGTTAAATCTATAATTAGATTTGAATGTGAAATGGTAATTGAATTTACCGATAACACCGTGGTGCTAGATATGAAGTATGACCAGTTTTACCTCATGGGATGAATAGGTTGGGATTGGGAAATAAATTAATGATTACTTCGGTGTGGTTCGCTAATCCCGACTAGTTTGAATTGATATTCAAAAGAAGATTAAAGAATAAATTTAAAGGATTTATCTTTGATAAAATTAATAGGAACCTTTCCCAATGTGTAAGAATATTTTAATAAAAGAATATTCTGAATTGGAATGAGGCGTATGTTGTGTTTGCATAACACTTGTTTATTATATACGCGGGTTATTTAGAAAGACCGGGTTTATCCCATTCTGAATAACTGATTCGACGTGGTATCGAAAATGAAGACAGTTGTCGAAGACCGAAGGTCTTCACATCGTTTGGGTGATTACTGATGATCTTGATTGGGTTGTACACCCAAGAGGAGGGAATCAGTTGGTGATCGTCCAGACATACTTGGAGATCAATGGATATGCGAGGTACAAGGTGCCTCCGGCTTCGTTCAGACCCATAATGAACTTGTAAATGGACTGTGTGTCTGACATTGGATTTTATTCTGTGGGATTGATTTCTATTCAATATATATCTGTTTGGCAGCGGAGAATTTATTCTCTTGCTTAACGCCCTTCTCTGAGACATACGAGCTCAGGGGTTATATATTGATGGATATCAATCACATGGAGTGAATTGCCTATATGGCATGCCTAAGTGGCAATTGATCAAGGCTTCTATTGAAAAGAAAAGTCCTGTGGTTGATGATCAAAGCACCGCCTGTGTGGCATAGTTTGTGTAGCGTTGATTCATGAGCTTCACACCCCGGTTGTGAACCAGAAACGGGAGAGGACCTAAGGGAGGGCATCCGTTTCCTTCTAGCTAGGGTGGTGTCAGTGACCTACCAGCCCCGACATTTATATTATTTTCACCTATGTGGTTGTTGCTATTGCGAGGCGCCTCAGATATATCGGTGACTGTGTGGAGCCGATGGAGTCATTTTGCTCATTTACGCCCCAAAGGGTGGGGAAACGCAGTGTTCAGGCATTTTAATCCACATCATGGACCGGCCCTGACAATCCATGGGCTTGACTGAGTACTTGTCCTGAGGCTCGGGCCAGAGAGTCTCGAAATCGGTAGAGGACTATCTTTTGCCTCGGTTCACAAATGGAAATCCAACTTCCAATACATGACTTTGCGGTTTTGATTATAGAGCCTAGTATGGCGACATAGTGGTATGGGGCAGTTATGCCGTCTATGATTGTACTTATGATTAAAATTGTTTTATACACTATGCACTTATAATAGTATCAAATGATTTGTTTTTAGCGTATCAAGCATTCTTTGGCTATTATAAGGTAAAAACTCTATCCTCCGGCTAGCGTTGCATTGTGTGATGGGACCTGGGTCCTATAATAGCCTCATTTTTCTTTATTTAGCGTCGCGCTGTTTGTTTTATGCACTGGTACTCTTGGGAGGAAACCCGTTCCGTGTTATACGGCATAGTCCCTTAATTTACCTAACTTTAAAATAAAGATTAATAATTGTTTTATTTCTCACACCAGTCACATGACTGACCTGGAGTTTATTGTTTTAACCTAAACTCTGGGTGCCCTTATTTTGACATGGGCAGCTAGTAGTTTTGGTTTTGTAGATTTATATTCACAGGATCCTGGTTTACAGCAGGAATGATACTCGAAAAGCTCTGTATCCGTGTATTACTTTCAGTTGTGTATTGTATTATTTTCCGCTGCTATGTAATGTATTGTAATCTCTGATATATTTTTGTTGCGTAATACTTATTCATACTCTGTATATTCTTGTATTCTGATGGAATTGTTGTAATATACAATGAAATGTTCTTCTGTTTGCGTTCCGATGTGTCTTGTCCTCAAAGCAATCCGGGCTTTCCTTACCGGGGAAGTTCGGGTCGTCTCATTTACCAAATGTATATTATTTTTTCATACTCTGTATATTCTTGTATTCTGATGTAAATTGTTGTAATAAGCAATGAAATGTTCTTCTGTTTGTGTTCTGATTTGTCGTGTTCTTAACTGAATCTGGGCTTTCCTTTAGGAGGAAGTTCGGGTCGTTATATATTTGTTCACCCCCTAATATATGTAGATATATTTAATTGTAATCAATATAATTTAGGCCCCTTCATATGTAGTGAGAAGAGGAAGCTTATGGAATTAATGGCCAAGTACTACTCAACTCTTTAAAGTAGGAAAGCAATTCAAGACATCGGTAAGAAGCAACCATCTAATCCTTATGCTAACATACCTCCACCTCCTAGATATAAAGAAAGACATCCGAACATTATCGTTACTAATGTGCTAGCATCGTCTGCGTCTTCAGCTGGTTGTAGTGTGGGTAAATCTTCGATAACTCGTAGCCAAAGTGAGCTAATGGGAATACTCCATTTAGTAATGGATAACTTATATGATGGGGTTTCTAGTGCAATCATTTTGGCATTATGGATTCTAAATGTTAAACTATGTTATAACTACATGTATCGTAGCTATGTATTACTAGGTTTTCCCTCTGTGAAACATGTATTTTGTAGCTGATATACGTATAGTATATCACTTATGTGAGTTGTATTTTTCTTTCTATAATAAATAGTGTTACGGATCACTATGAAACCCGGTCAGCCTTGCTAAAAAAACCAGTATAATTTAGAGTCGCTAAATCTTGGGTTCTCACAGGACCACTAAAGACGGAGTTTGCAGGGCCCAAGCCTACTTTTGCTTAAACGAAGGGGTCGGTCATAATCCACCTGCAGGGATCGGTACCAATCCCTAAGTTTTTTATTGTGGGACTTTCGTTGATTATCTCTCTGAAGTTTGGTCTTGATTTTGGCTAGTGGTTTATGAGTTATAATTCTTTATTTGTTGAATTGATTCAATTCTATCAGTTCGTCATGGACTTCTGCAGATCCTTTGGTATGGGTTCTTCCAATCCTTAATGGAAGAGTTATCAGATGTTCTTCTAACATTTTAATGTGATTGTAATTTTATGGTGCTATCCGAACTTGATCTTTAGTCCATCGGGTAAAGTTTCCGAGTTGTTTGTGTTAGAGAATGGATTTTTGATGACAACATCCTTATTTGAATTATTAATTGATTATAAAATATATACAAACATTTCTATCTAGTGTATATACATATATATATATATATATATATGCAGGGTTTGTAAATAGGACTTAAATACTGAAGACTGTAGAGTTTTAGAGTTTCAAGAGATTCAGGAATTAGAAGAGATTCAAGACTCATGAGTTATCAAGATTTCAAAAGAAATATAGTAATAGAGTCTATATTATATATAAGACTCTGAATAGCACTCCAGGTTCAAAATTCTGATTTTCAAATTTGTTTCCAAATTCTGATTTTTAAAATTCAAATTCTAATTTTAAATTCTGATTTCAAATAATTTTATCTTACTTATGATTTCAAACATATATGTTTATAATGTTTTAAATATATAAGTATATATATAGTTATATAGATTTATAATTCTATAGCTTTATATTTTTTAAACCTTATAACTTTATAAATATGTTTATACAATATATTATTATGTTTTCATATGATTTTACACTTTAGAATGTTCATTTATATCACTAAGTTTTAATTTAAGAATGTCAAGAATAATATATATGTTTAAACACTTGAAAAGTAGTTTTAAAAATAAATTTACTACACATATGTCGACAAACAAAGAAGCCTATGTCGACATACAATTGTCACTTTTTCAATTTTCAAAGGAAGTGTCTTTTCACCACTTGTAAGGTTTTTGAAACATTGCAACCATTCAAGTCCTATAAATAATGGATGATTTCGAAAAAATTCATAGTTCTTCTTCTCCATCTTCACCCTCTTCACACCACCATCAATATTTCATATTTTATTGATTTCTACACTTCTACTTTGCCAATTTCTACTCTAATCACATCAAAATTAATCTTTTCTCAATCTCTATCTACTACTCTCTGAATTTAAGTGCTATTAAAGAGTTATAGGGTTGTTGTTATCATTTAGGAATTGTTTGGGAAAGGGTGTGTTCCTTGTAGCCCTGAAATCAAGGAAATGGAGCGGTGTTAACCTTGTAGCCGTGAAATCATGGGTGTTTGGAGCGGTGTTAACCTTGTAGCCGTGAAATCAAGGGGATTGTACTCGGATATTGAAAATAATAAAACTATGTGCCATCCAGCGTTGCGTGGGACTAGACGTAGGAGTAATTCGATCTAGTATAAAATCCGATGTGTTCTTTCCTTTTCTGCATTTTGTTTTTGTTTATTTATGTGTCTGTGTTTGATTCTATATCTGTGATCATCTCTGGTGTTTGATTCATATAGTAGATCATTTAAGTTTAAGAATTTTGTAAATTCCTTATAAACACTATTCACCCCTCCCTCTAGTGTTAGTCTTGCCTTAAGATCTGCATTCCCTAACAATTTGTATCAGAGCATGGTTTTCAAAAGTTCATCATCTAAATTTTGGAAATATTAAAATGATTTATAACACTAGTTTAAATTCATGCATTTCACCAGTATTAGATGAGTCTGCATTCAATTTTATTAAAAAATAAAGTTATCATGATATGATTTCTTGAAAAGTTTAAACGGGTATATTACAGAATCATCATGATTATTATTTCAAATTACAATTAGTTATTTTGAAAAGTCACTTAATTCTTTGAAAAGTTGTGTTGTTTTGTCAGGAAATAAGCTACGACTATTGGTCAAAGGACACCAAGATGTTCATTCGTCAACCAAGAAGAAAAAGAAGAAAGACACCGAGGTGTTCATTTATCAATCTAGAAGAAAATAAGAATATTGACAATCTACAATGAAATGGGTACCTAATCTACAAAACTATTTTTCTTCTTCAATGTGATTCAATACTGTACTTCTCTTCAAACTCTCTGCAATACCTACAGTTTTTTGCAAATCCAACAAGAAATGACCAAGTTATGGTCAAAAGAAGTTTTGGTTCACAAGGAGAAAGAGAAACCAAAAATATCGCTGGTATTCTTCATGTATCACTCTGATATTTGTATTATTTCATTGCAAGTCCTTTTTTAGATTGTAGTCCTTGTTCTTGCGGTTGTATTGTTGGGTAGACCATCAAATTTCGATCAAAACTGAGTGAGATATGACAGTTTGAAGTTGGTTATTCAAAAAAAAAATTATATACGGGATTTTCTGTTTTCCTCTCACTGATTCGGCCTGCTGCACCATAATACCATTCAAATTCTCACCAAACTTTTGTTCAATCATAGCCCCTACCTTCCTCTTTGATTTGTCGTTGGTTTCGTTCAATTTCATTATGAAATGAAGAAGTTATGCCACCGGAAGATTGATTATAAGTGGAATAACGAGAAGAAGAAGAAGATGAGAAACATTTGTGAAGAGTCATGACTTTTGGGCCTTTATATCGTAGTTGAAGTGTCCATTCATTCAAATTCAAATTTTTGGCGCCAAGTTGGTTGAACTACTAAATTATCAATATCTTTCTCATACGGTCTTCAAATTCAGCAAATGAATATACTATGCTGATCAGAAAAACGAGCCCTTAGCAATAGAGCAGACCTCATCATCAAAATGTGAAAGATGTAAATGTGTGGTTCATGGCAATGGAAGAACAACAAAAAAGAAGGATTGCAAAATAGGTACGCTTTACAATTATTTCATAATTATCATTGAATTTAGGAATACACATCTATGCACATAGCTAGGTATAGAAATTTATCTCCTTTATAAATAGTTTGGTTCATATGTCAATACATCATAGTATACATATCAATACACCAATTTAATTAAAATCTCTTCTTATTTTAAAATCGCATTACTCTTTGATTTGGTTTTGAAAGGACATCTTTTCAAATATGAAAATGTCAGTTCAAACTCTTGTTATCAATTTTGATCACTACTTATGTTCATTTTGTTTCAAAAATTTATTGAAAGTATATATATAAATAGTACATGGATATGTTAATGTGATTAAAATAATTTCAAATTTTCAAACATTTGATATTGTTATGAAATATAAATTTATATATCTTTTATATGTAGTTTAAACATACATAGTTTAACTTATATATTTTTTTCACATAAAATTGCATAATAACTTTCGATTACATCATCACAAATACTATTTGTAACTTAATACTAATTTTGATTTCTTATTTACAGAACTTGTATATTTAACTTAATACTTTAGTATAAAAGTATATGTATGTATGTGTGTATGCATATATATATATATATATATATATATATACACACATATACATACATATATAATTTAATGAAAATTAGGCTCACATCCTTAAAAGTAAACTTAATTAGGCTCACATCTTCCCCTTTAATTACATGTAAATTTCATCCCTATTTTTAAATATCTGCATTTTCTTTTCCTGAGTTGCCCATTTACCCAAATTACGGTGTAATTAACGTGATCTATTGTACATTTCAATGATCTAATTTTTCATCGTTGTGTAATTCTGTGTTAATGGCTGCACCGTCATTGTTCTAATGGTTTCAAAATTCTGTCCATCTAAAATTAGGGTTTCTCGGCAATTTCTTCAGAGAGTTAATTTGATCGATCCTTCATTTAAAAAATGGATGTTTCTTCTTCTAGGTGATTTATACTTTTTACCTGATTTCATTTTGAAATCGTTTTTTGGTATATGGATTTCAATTTGAAATCATTCTAATTTTTTTCTTCTTGCAGGTGATCGGCAAATTGTTCTACTATTGTTTTTGGTATACGGATTTGATTTTGCAATCGTTTTTTGTTGATTCATTATTCTGAATTATTTTAAATATCCTATATTATCGATGGATATTTTCTATTGCTGATTCATTATTCTGTATTAGTTTAATTGGCTTTTTATATTGATGGACAGTTTAATTATTTTATAAAGTTTTATTTTTGTTGCTGATTGTTCAGCCGTACAATTTAATTTGTTAACATATATTTTCATATGTTCTGCATATATTCACAAGTATATGCATATATTGTGAATATGAGCGTATAAAAATGCGACTATTGGTATAATATGTGTTTGGATGTACTCATAAAAGTTGCATAGAAGTATGCATATTTTCTGTATATATGCATACAAATATCCAGCTCCTTTGATTTTCTGTTTGTTTGCGTGTCTGATGATTAGTTGCATACGTATATGAATATATTCTTAATATACGTATATCACAAGTGTTCAAGATCTATTTTTTGATAAAATATGTGCAATATTCTAAAAAAATTCATATAAATATGCAGATATTACTGTTATTTGCGTATATGTATGCATCTAGCTATAATTATATGTCTATTTTTTTTTATTTGAATACATGTAGATAAGGCTGATTAATGTTTTTTTTTAAACAGTGGTCCTGCAAATATTGGTGCATGTTTGTTATTAACATAATGAAGCAGAGAAGTGAGGACAAAGAAATCATTAGAGATGAAGAAATTAAAATGGAAGAAAGGGGTGTTTATATTTGTTAGAAAATGTTGACTGCTATTTTGTTTTTTGAACTACGTGTGCATGATTATGTAGTGTGTAAACTGAATTACCTTTTTTTGTGAACTGAATTAAGTTCTTCTAATTTTACATGAAATTATGAATTGATGTTGTCATGTGTACAGTTATTCATAATAGTTTGCATACTTATATGCATGTTTTCAATATAATTCCTGATGTAACTGCATATATTTGCAGCATTACTCCAGAAGACGTTTTATTTTTTATTAAATACTGACATTTAAGAACTAAACTTCATAAAATTATAGGAATAAATAGCGAAATTAAAACTGTAGAATCAGCTGATTAAATTAAAAAATTCAGGATTAAAAAGGGAAAAAAGTAGACAAAGTTAAAACCGAGTAAGCATACCGATAAATTTTGAATACTTACGTGCAAATAAAGAGAATAGTTGCATACTTCTATGCAACAATGAATAATACTTGTGTGCATTATCCATTTACAAGAATAATTTCGTACCTGTATGTAGCTTCTATGAATTTTTTTCATACATTTACTCATCTTTGCAATATACTAGCTAAGTTGATACAGATATTCAGTATAATTGCATAATCTATGCAACTATACATAATATTTGCATACTTCTACCCAACTATATAGAACGATTGCATACACAGTATTTCTCAAAAAATTTAACTGTAACAAATACAGAATTAATATTAAAAAATTGAACTAAATTTATAACAGCACGTAAAAGTTCACAACATTATACTTTCAAGAAATACAAAATGTTTATACGTATAAAGATCATCTTTCTTTAATTTCTCTATTAGTTCGATGAATGCCTTAAGATTATTCCTATACGCACTATCCCTTTTGGGATTCTTCCTTACTTCTTTGATTTTTCCTTCTTTCACCAATTGTTGAGATTTAGACGGCTGTTCAGTAATTACTAACGCTCTCTCTTTTTTAACGTCTCATATAGGATCATCTTCCACCATAGGTACTTGTAAAAAGGATTGGAAAGTTATTAACAAAAGGCTTCAAACTGTTCTAAATATACACGTACCAGTCTGCAAGTATTCTGTCTAATGTCACGCAAGTGTTCATGTATTTTGAATAACAGTACAAAAGTTCGCAAATATTGTTGATACATACTCAAACATGCGCAAATAATCTTCATAATTGCACACAATTGTGCAACTTTTACTAATAATAGCAAACAAAGCATGTATTTTTAGTAATAGCACATAGCAGTGCTACTATATAAAATAGATTTACATAAGTATGCAAATATTATGGACATAAGCTCACAACTATACAAAAATTCATAATAACATCACAGAATTGTGCAACATAAAAAATGCACACTAGAGTGCAGGTATTCAGAATAAATGCACACTAGTGCTCATCTATTATGAATTGTTTTCCACAAGTGTTTGAGCATTCTGACCACATTCAAACATGTTTCCAAATATTCATAACAATATCGCACAATCATTCATGAACTCTTACAATAATTTTGTTAATATTTGCATATCAACAAGCAAATATAGAAGATAATTATATACATTTCTGCAAGAAATTTAAATTAAATTATTTCACCAACTCATAACAAATTATAGTTTCTTATGCAAAAGTCTTGAATAAATATATAAATGTATATAAGTTTTTCAATTATGTGCACGTATATATTCCTCTTTGGTGAATACGTTCATTTTCGTATTCACATTTTTTGAAAATATGCATTCACAAATGCAACTTTTTGTAATTCACTTTTGATTATGTAAATTCCAGCGTCCACTACACTGAATACCTGCACTCAAACATTCAATTATTCTGCATACTTGTATACAATCATATAGAATTACTGATTAAAACATCAAGCAACCATGTATGATTAACGTACAAATGAATACTGATGTGTAAGAAATAGTTGAAAAATGCATACTAACAACATACAGTCATGCTATAATTCTTATTAAAATCATACAATCTTGTAAGATTACTTATTAACATCTACTAATCATGCAATAATTCTTTTGAACTACATACACTCATTCAAAAAATTTCTTTTAATTTTATTACAGTTTATTATTAGAAGATAGTATCGAAAGTAAGAGACAAAATAAAACAATCAGATTTTTACCTTCATTCTCGCCATTTCGTGTAATTTGATGACGACGACAACAGCTAAATTTGAAAAAAAAAAAAAAAAAACAGGATGGTCCTGATTATATTAATGAACGTCGGCTTTGGATTCTACAGAGCAGTTTAATGATTTAGGGTTTTGAAGAATTGTGGAAATAGAGTTTTGATAGAGATTAAAGTAGCGAATAAGATGGCTGAAATGATTACTAATCGGTGTTGGAAAGTTTTGGTACTACGTAAGGGTAAAACTGGAATATTTTCAGCAGTATTTCAAAAATAGGGATGTATTCTGTATTCTTTTTATCACCAGGTTTTTTTATATTTTGAAAGTTAATAGGGACTTATAAAAAACACACCCTATAATTTATTAAATGCAGAGGAAGAAGGCATACAGCAGCAGTAGAACTACCATCTAGTACTGGAGCTGGGTATCCATCGGAGATGCTAGTATCACGGAATGAAGTTGAAAACCTAAGGCCTCCATGAATTCATGCGAGAAGATATCGCCGCCGAAAGCCATAATTCTAATTGTCGGGGAGCATGTATATGCGCTGTCAGTTTGTACAACATCAACTCTTTTTGGGCCGTTAATGCCCATAATAAAAGTTTACCCGCTTTCAATATATATATATATATATATATATATATATATATATATATATAATTTTCTATGCCTAAAAATTATAGTTAAAATATAAGAAGTTATAGTTTTATAGCTTACTTTCTATTACAGATTTCATCAAGAATAATTTATTATAAGTATTAATTTCTTTTATAGTTTTAACATATAAATGGTTCTTTAGCAAATTAATATGTTGAATTCTAAAGTTTAAATTTAAGATCGATTTGCATTAATTGATTAATAATAAATAAAAATTTAAATCCTTTTAAAATCAGTTTATATATACAATTATGAATATATATTTATAGTTTATTTCATATGATAAAATTATATATTCTCTTTAAAAGGATCTTCAATGTTTACTATATTATATTTAAAGAGGCACCTTACTTAGATTATTTAACTCCATATTTCTCGCAAAATTATTCTGAATATTTTACTACCTATCATGAATAAATTTTTAATAACCATTAAATTCTTATCTATACTGTTCTTTCATTCTTTTTCATTAGTACCATTAACCTATGTCTAGAGATTAATATATATTACCTTTGTTTGATTGATATAATTTATAATATATATGTATATGCATAGTACTTTGAATATCTTTTACCAAAATAGACATCGTCATCAAATCATTCTGCATATTATCATTACACATATTATTTCGTATTATACATCATTATAAATTACAGTGCATCTCAAATTAAAATCATTCACATCACAAGTTGCATTTCATTCAGTATAACATTTCATATTATGGCACATACATTTTTTACCGTAGTATAACCAACATACTACACATACTGCATTACGTGTTAACTTTTAACTCCACACATAACAAACATACTATATGGGGAGTTGTTGTCTGAGAAATATATAGGATTGGTAACACATAACATATTTACTTTGACTAGATTAACTTGTTTGACTTGTTTGGCTTGATTGACATGGTTGGATTTGATGTGTTTGTGTGTATAGGTTACACACATATAGGAATTAAATAATATAACCATACTCATTTTTTCACATTTTATTAGACATAGTTTTTCTAGAATTAGATTAAGGGGGGATCTTTATAGTTTTCAAGATTAGTTGAAGTTTCAAGAAGTGTTTATTGACATATATTATTTGATTGTTTGAATATCTTATTTGATTTGCTCGATTGGTTTGTTTGTATTGATTATAAATATTGATTGGATTACTTAGTTTATTATCCTTCTATTTAGTTTATTAGACTGGTACAATCATAAATTTTGGGGGATTTATAATATTTTAAGTTTAGAATCATAAATTTAGAGGGAAATATAAGGTTATTCAATTCAAGGAGTATTATATAGTCATTAGGATCCTTTATAGCATAGATTTAAGGGGAGTAGAATTTGGTTTAGTCTAGTGTAGTCTACTATAGGTATAACATAGTATACTCTTGTATAGGGTACTTTTTAATAATGACAAAGGGAGGAAATTATAAAATAAGGAATAGTTAGGCTTAGTTTAAGGGGGAGTATGTAGGATTTATGGTGAAAGGGGAAGTAATAGAAGGATCAGATCAAATTGTATCAACAGGTATGAAAAAGTATGAATATTTTATAAATCAAAGTTGTCATCATCAAAAAGGGGGAGATTGTTAGAGATGGAGTTTTGATGACAACAACCTTATTTCAGTTATTAATTGATTATAAAATATATGCTAACATTTCTATCTAGAACATATATATATATACATACATACATACATATACATATACATATATATATATATATGTGTGTGTGTGTGTGTAAGGTTTCTATACAGGACTTAAATACTGAAGTCTGTACAGTTTTAGAGATTCAAGACTCATGAGTTATCAACTTATCAAGATTTCAAGAGAAATATAGTAATAGAGTCAGGATTATATGTAAGACTCTGAATAACACTCCAGGGTCAAAATTCTGATTTTCAAATTTCAATTTTTCAAATTCTGATTTTCAAAATTCAGAAAATTCTGATTTCAAATAATTTTATCTTACTTATGATTTCAAGCATATATGTTTATAAAGTTTTAAATATACAAGTTTATATATATAGTTATATATGTTTATAGTTTTAAACCTTATAAATTTATAAATATGTTTATATAATATATTATTATGTTTTCATATGATTTTACACTTTAGAATGTTCATTTATATCACTAAGTTTTAATTCAAGAATTTGCAGAATAATTTATATGTGTAAACCCTTAATAATAGTTTTAAAAATAAATTTACAACACACATGTCGACATACAAAGAAGCCTATGTCGACATACGATTGTCACTTTTTCAATTTTCAAAGGAAGTGTCTTTTCACCATTTGTAACGTTTTTGAAACGTTGCAACCATTCAAATCTTATAAATAGGGGTTGATTTCGATTTTTTTTCATAGTTCTTCTTCTCCATCTTCACCCCTCATCATACCACCATTGTGATGACCCCAAACCCCCGTACGACGGTGGCAAGGGTAATCTTTGGAATATAACACATAAACAGATAACAGCAGAACAGAAATAAATAAATATACCAGATATGTACAACAGAATACACTGGATAAATATAAACATCAGAGTTACACAGTATACAGGATCATACTTAGTACAATTACAGTTCAGCTTTACATAAAATATCTACAGCGGAAAAAAAAACATAGTATGTACAATAGGAGATGAACAGCATAAAATGAGATAAATGATAGAATCCATCTTCAGCTCCATTGCTATCCAGAAAGAGCCTGCTAAAACCTGAATACAAGGCTGCCCATGAAGAAAAAGGGGCACCTGAGTTTGCAAGTGAAACAAACTATGAGTCATTCATGGGACTGGTATGAGAAATCTACTTAACTTACTTTATAATATGGCCAATCACAGGACCACGCCACTTTCGCGGAACGGGTTTACTCCATTGGATTGTCAGTGCTTTAAAACAAGTAAATCTTTTAAACATCACAATGCTTTTTATAAAAATGAAGCCATTATAAGACTCAGTTACCATCACATAATGCAACGCAAACCGGAGGATAGAGTTTTACCTTATAACGACCAAAATATGCTTGATACGAATAAAACAAAAGCATTTGATATTATTACTAGTGTTTATATGTTTCAAAAACAATTTCAATCATAAGTATCAATCATAGACGGCATTAATGCCCCCATACCTCTATGTCGCCATATATAGGTATACAATTAAAACCGCACGATGTCGTATTTGGAAATTGGATTTCCGTCATGAACCAAGGCAAAAGATAGTCCTTACCGAATTTGAGACTCTCTAGCCCGAGCCTCAGGTAAGTACTCAGTCAAGCCTTTGGATCGTCAGGGCCGGTCCACCGATGTGGATTAAAATGCCTGAACACTGTGTTTCCTCGCCCTTTGGGGCGTAAATGAGTCCTATGACTCCATCGGCTCCACATAGCCATCGATTATCCGAGGTGCCTCGCAATCCAACAACCACACTGGTGAAAATAATATAAATGTTAGGGCTGGTAGGTCACTGACACCACCCTAGCTAGAAGGAAACTCATGTCCTCCCTAAGGTCCTCTCCCGTTTCTGGTACATACCGGGGTGTGAGGCTCGTGAATCAACGTTATACACAAAGCTATGCCACATAGGCGGTGCTTTGATCATCAACCACAAGACTTTGCTTTTCAACAAAAGCCTTGATGATTTGCCACTTAGGCATGCCACACAAGCAGTTCACTCCATGCGACTAATTTCTATCGATATATAACCTCTGAGCTCGTACGTCTCAGATAAGGGCGTTAAGCAAGAGAATAAACTCTCTGCCGCCAAACAGATATATATTTAATAGAGATCAATCAGCATAGAACACAATCCAATGTCAGACACATAGTCCATTTACAAGTTCGTTCTGGGTCTGAACGAAACCGGAGGCACCTTATACCTCGCATATCCAACGGTCTCCAAGTACGTCTAGACGATCACCACTTATTATCTATATTTTGGGAGGCTTTCCAATCAAGACATCAGTAATCATCCAACCGATGTGAAGATCTTCGGTCTTCAACCACCGTCTTCATCATCGACTTCTTATCGCCGATCAATTATTTGAAATGAGATTTAACTCGGCATTTTCAAATAATTCACGTATATTTAGAATTTAAATCAATTCATTTCAATGGTTAAATTGTTCGACATCAATAATTCTGTTCTTAAATGTAATTTTCCCGCCAAACACATTCAACCATCAAATATCCAATAAATTGGGTAAATTCGGTTTATTTCCATTCCATATCGTTTATAATATTTTATAACGATTTATCGCTATTTTTATTCATTTAAAAATAGCCAATTCATTCACACGAGGCTTCAGGCCATAACGCGGCCGTGGCGCTGTTTTTCTTCAGATTTGATTTACACAAATCTGAAAATCTAACCGTTGGACCTTCACAAATTTTATATCATTAGAAAGATCTTTTCAAAACGAATCTGACAGTTTCAGTTTTGGGAAAACCCGATGGTCGGATCTCCCGGTACAATCATTTGAAGTTACGATTCCAAAATACGAACTGCAGCATCGTTATTCGATTTTATTTAATTATATATATATATATAATCGATTCTGGAATTGTTTTTCTTCAGATTTGAATTAAACATTCCATACAATCCAACTGTTGGATCTTTACAAAGTTGGCGTCGTTGGAAAGATATTTCCAAAGCAAACCTAACGGTTTCGGTTTCGGGAAAATCCGATGGTCGGATCTCTCGCAATAATCATTTAAAATCACGGTTTCAAAACACGAACTGCAGCTTCGTTATTCGATTTATTTTAATTATATTTATATATATACAAATATAATTCATTCTTCGATTCTAAAACCATATTCATTTCACACATTTGATAAAAACGATATTTTTATCCAACAACTATTTATTTCAACACATCACTATTTTTAACAGTTCATATATATCATAAAATTTTGATTTTTTATTGCAAAACAATTTATTTCAAAACACGGTTATTTTATTTAGTTCATATATATCATAAAAATGTGATTTTTATTGTAAAACAATTTATTTCAAAACACTATTATTTTATATAGTTCATATATATCATAAAAATGTGATTTTTATTGTAAAACAATTTATTTCAAAACACGATTATTTTATATAGTTCGTACATAAGGTAAAATTGTTATTTTTAGTGTTAAAACAATTTATTTAAAACACTAATATGTTATATAGTCTATATATATGATAAAAATGTTATTTTTATCTTTCAAAGAATTTATTCAATACATGAACTTCATTCAACACATGAATTTTATTCAACACATGAATTTCTATTCAACACATGGATTTTATTTCAACACATGAATTTCTATTCAACACATGAATTTCTATTCAACACATGAATTTTATTTCAACACATGAATATAAAACAAACACCGGAATATTTCAGAAAATTTCGGCAGCATAACGGCAGGGTAGTTAAAACCGACACCGTCCCTAGTACGGCTCCTCGCTCTACCTTAAAGCCTCGCAGCTTTTGGCAATGGGGATTTTCAATATCTAGTTCATACGCAGACGAATTTTCCCATATACTAATCCTATTGGGATTTCAACCACAATCAATCATTTCCAATCAACCATTCATGATATTCACCAAATTTTCACATCAACCATAATCCAAACAATATCACAACCAATATATATCGTCCATGGTCTGTGGACGAGGGGAGTGTGTGTATATATATACGTATATAACTATATTTCGATTTCATTTCAATATCATTTCAATTCATTTCAACGCATATATCATTTTTACAATGCATATATAACTTATACATCAAACATACAACTTATACAACGCTTATACATGAGGTGTACAACGCTTATATAACTCATGCATCGACTATATAATTTATACATCGCTGTTTCCATATCATTTATAATTCAGAAATCTCACATTGGGTTCCACTTCTCCAAAAATTGTAGAAGGCTCAGAAAAATATCTGTTCTCTTCTAGAATGTAGAAGACGTCCGCACGAGTCCACTGTCTCTTGTTTCACTGAATTTCGACAACATACGAAAAAGATATGATTTTTAGAAGTTTGCAACACTTTTAAATGTTATAAGCCTTTAAATATATACTCAGCAGTTACCTGCCTGTTTGGTTCCAAAATAGGTTTCAGTTTTTCGTGAAAACCGTTGCTCGAGAAGCCGATCTGGTTGTACCATGTGATAGGGCTTGGAGTGGCTAGCAAATCGAGGTATGGCGCGCTCAAATCGAACAAGGCAGGAGAGAGATCGACGGCGATGAACGGCACTTCTTTCCAGGCTCGATTCTCGAGGTATGCCACACGATAGGGGGCGATGCTGGTATGGATTGGAAGAGGATGAAGAGTACTTCAAAAAATGTCAACTGGGGTAGGGCTAATTGTGAAAGGATCGGCCGGATTTTTGGAGAGAAGGTGGAAGCTCCTTCCGCCGTTCAACGAGGGTTATCCAGATAGAAAAGCGGGGAGAGAGAAAGTGGCCAAGGAATGTGATTGGCTAGCCCTTTTTATTTTAATTTTTAATTCTTTAAAATCCGAATATACCCCTTATCACATACGAACTCCAATTCGAACCCAACGACTGTCGTCCCTAGCTAAATACCCCCAATCCGAATACAATGGGATATGTTTCGTAGGCCCATTCGATTGTTATAGTCAGTTTTTATTCAAATTAAAATATAAAACATTCAATATTTGATTTGAATGTACATTTCAATTTGCCGGGGCCATATACTGATCTCGAAAATTCCAGAAAAATAAATCTAGCTATGTTTCGACGATACGGTCCCAACAAAACTAGTTTCGTCGAATTCTAAGACCGTTTGAAAAATGGCCATTTTCTGGTTGATCCAATTTAACAGAAATCGACCAAACACATTTTTTTTTGCGACGCTCACATATTAACTTCAAAAATTATGGAATTTGAAACCTAGTAATAATTTAACATTCCGGATCCAACAAAAGTGGTTTCGTCGAATTCTGAGGTCGTTTGCAAAATGGCTATATTCACGGGCTATATAAATTCTATAGCGACCTTTCTGAAAATTAATTTAGCTATAACTTTTGATTCCTACTATAAAACTTCGAATTTTCAGATTCGTTAGAAAGATATTCATAAACAAATTTAGATATTTTTTATTTCACTAAAATCCATTTTAATTTGCACAAGGTACAGTCAGTCAAAGTTCGAATTCAAATTTTGAAACTGTCGCGCCATTTCAGGCCTTGTTTATAATTAAAAAT
Organism: Allium sativum; assembly: GCA_030737875.1. NCBI lineage: Eukaryota > Viridiplantae > Streptophyta > Magnoliopsida > Asparagales > Amaryllidaceae > Allium > Allium sativum. The sequence continues at coordinate 353,830,704 of CM060926.1, forward strand.
AATTATATTTATTTTCAAACATCGATTCAAACATACTTTTCATCGTTATTATTTAAAATAATTTATTTTAAAAATATTAAATCCATTAAAATAGCCTCATTATAATTTTCAAACTGGTATAGATTTTCCGGGTTGTTACAACCATTAATATTTCGTATTTATTGATTTCTACACTTCTACTTTGCCAATTTCTACTCTAATCACATCAAACTTCATCTTTTCTCATTCTTTATCTACTACTGTAACGATCTCGAAAAATCAATATTTAAAATGCATTAATAAATTTAGAACTTAAAAATAATAATGAATTAATAATTTTAAGAAGGAAAAATTAAGTTAATAGTTAGCAAACAAAATTTTATTTTAATTATATTTCTAAGAATCTAGGTTCAACATCCTCTGTTAAATAAATTTCAACGTTGTTTATTTGCAGTACGCATTCACTAAGATTTGAAATTGTGTGTAAAACAGCTTAGCATTCGTTATAGCATATGCTGCATTGTCTGTTCATGTTAAATAATTAAATAATAATAAACAGAAAAAGAAAAAAAGGGAAATTTAAAATTTAATTTCCTAAACCGCGTTAACAAATAAGGGAGAAAACAAACGTTGAATGCAGATTTGAACGGTGTAGTAATGGTAAGAAATTTTTAGCCAATTTAGTCCTTATCTCTATTATTAAGGGTCCATTTTCTCTTTGAATTTGTCATACACGTTGCTTTCCTCTCAGATCTGAAAAATTCAAATCACCCTAAGAATATGGCAACAACAAATCTTCACCTGTCAGTAGCCATATTCGAAGCTACTGTTTAAGATTTGAAAATCTCTCTCCCTCTAAAACGAATATATGGTATCTGTACACCAAGATTTGAAATTATACGGTGTGCCGAGAATCGAACACTGGTTGGAATAAAATAATTCGATCTGCACTGATAAAAACTCATCCTCTCTTACTCGCGTGACATTCTTTCTTCTTCCCATCTATTTTCTAGCATTCCATTCCCCATTTCTATACTCAGAAGAAAAAAACGAAATACCTGGACTAAAGCACTCCACTTTCTTTTCTCGTAAACCATTCCTTTACTAATCTCCCTCCCTCTTAACCATTTTCTATTACACAAACAGTAATTAGCTCATCGAAATTAAACCGCATCTTCCCTTTTTCTGCAAAGCCAACCGCACCACCCTTCACATAATCGCATCTCCACCCTTCATATCAACCAAGCATCTCCACCCCGTGTGTTAAGAACCGAATTTGCGTCAGTCGCAACCCACTCCGGCCTTTCTGTATTCTTTCCTCACTCAACTCCGATGAACCCAGAGCCCCTCTCCCTTTCACCCAACGCCGGAACTACCGCCGTTCGCCAGAACCTGCAGCCGCCCTTGCCAACCCTGCACATACACTGACAACTGCACCTCGATCTCTTCGTTGGCAGGGCCGGTCCAACAAACTAGGTTGCCCAAGGCGACAATATTATTCGTTGCCCCTAGTAAATTGGCAGCTACAAATAAGAAGCAGTAAAGGTTCAAAATTATTACAGTTTCATTGCAAAAGTAAGTTTGTTTTACAGTTTCATTGCAAAAATTATTACATTTTCATTACAAATAAGGGCCAGTAAAGGTTCAAAATTCTACAGCCTACAGGCAAAACAAAAGCCTAACGATCATTGCAATTTAAAACCAAAGGTTCAAAATTATTACAGTTTCAGTTGTCTATCTTTCATCCAAACTTTCATTTCTACAGTCTACAGGCAAAGCTAAAACAGTAAAATCTAACTTTCAAATTTATTGTACACCTTCTCATTTACAGCTTCAATTGTATAAACTATTTCAGAAAATGTCAATGGAAGGGAATACTAATTTACCTACAGACTATTTTATAAATTATTGAAAACAAATATATCAATTTACCGTTCGGATTCCCAAATTCCAGTGTCAATCTTCCAAAGCACAGGCACGGCTGAAGCAATGGAGGTGGAGGCAAAATCAGTTGGATTCTTGAAGGTTCGCGGTATTCTATTAGAGACGAAATGTCTATGCTTGTGGCAATTGGATTTGGCAATTTTGTTTTTGATTAGCACAGCTGCAGGAGGAACATCACTTTTTTTAGATATAGGATTTTCCAGTTTTCATTGCCCCTATCGGACGGTTGCTCAAGGCTAAAATCTGATGGGCCTTGTGTTAAGACCGGGCATGTTCATTGGTCATGTTTTCTCTTACCACGTGAGTTCCAGACCAAGGTTGAGTAAGGAAAAACCCACGCAAATATAAACAAGGCTGACGCAAGCACCTCTTCTCCGTGTAAAACCACACCTGAGATCCGCCCTGGGTGCTATTGCCATCTGCATCTCGTTCAAGTTCAACACCCTTGCTCGAGTATCAGTCCTGTTGGAGCCGTCGCCATGTTGCTTGAGTTCTTTGGGCTTTTCCCTTGCTTGTGTTTGACAGTATATACACTCAGTGTATATATATTTGAGTAAGCCAATCTGATGTTTATCTCTCAACTGAATGTGATGGGTATATACTCAAGTATATATACATTTTTTGCCTCTGGTTTTGTAAAACATGACCATCTAAGTGTGTACAAAGACCAGGGTTGATGAAAACATGCAAGAGCAAGTTGTTGACTGTGTACGTGCACCGTCCTTTGAGATCTGGCTTTGTAAGTCGTGGTAACAGTGGAGTACATGTGTGAATCTCAACCAAAAGGGTATTGCTTCCTCTCAACTATTTGCTGATGCATGCAAGGTCACTCTTTTCTGATTTTAACAAAAATCCTTATAGCTGAGTGGTTCGACGTGTGGCTTGTAACTAAGAGGTCACTGGTTCGAACTCGGCTGTAGCATCTTGGTTATGGTCAATTATTTTTGGCGGAAACTATTTGCATGAATTTTTGCATGAGACTTTAGTTTGTATTTCTAAATAAAAATCATACCTTTGTTATAGGTAGCAGAAATTTCCCTTTGTAGCAGTTAGCGTCGTTCTACTCTTATCGTGTCTTCTCGCTCTGCCATGGAAGGTGAGTTTTTCTCACTCACAGACTAGCTGATTATTAAGTGAATTAAAACATGAGATGTTGAATGAAATGTTAGGGTGCTCTAGTTTTGGTTGCTTTGTGATTGTGCACGTGCGATGCACATGGTTATTTTATATGACATAATATGTATGAATGTTTGACATGCTATGTTTATTTTCTCACCATGCAAGTTCCCCCTTAGATTAGAAACATTACGGGTTGAAATGATACATACCTGGGATTCAAATATTTTAAAGAACGGATTGAAATGATAAATATTCGTATCACTTTTCCCATAGGGTAGAAAATTATATACAGACACCGTGTTCAATAGAAATAAATTATTTTAAAACAATTATATCGATTTTCTAAAAAGAAATGTCTTGTGAAATTTCCATATAGCTTAAAGAAGTATTAATGAGATTTTGGATTTTTATTAGAATTACAATGTGCATATAAATTAGTTTTAAAGATGATTTTATAAGTCAAAAACTTTAAGTTAAATTTTTTATTTTAAATGAATAATGCATAAACTTTGTGTTTCATATAATAGATCTAACAACGTGAAATTTGAAAGTTTGGTTATTCAATATAAAGGTTTTCAAACTTGTTAAATGCTTTAGAAATTATTTTGATACATATATTTTATCAAAAGGATTTCTTACCATTTTAGTGAAAAAAAGAATTATCAAAATATAAATTTGTTAAATTCAAGTATAAGACAAATGCGCTTATTCAAGCTATGATGAATTTGATTTTTGATAGCTAAATTGAAATTTAGCAAACGATCCTTTCGTTAATAACTTAATTTGAAATGGTTTTGGGAATTATTATAAAGGGAATTCGATTTGATTATGAAATCTAGTTGGAAAAAGGAATGGCGAGACTTGGATTTAAGATGGGATTGGATTTATCTTTGAATAAAACTATGATTTCATAAAAGTAATATATGCATTACTTGATTTCGTAAACATTTTTTATAAAATATTTTGATTACTTTAACTATACAAATTTTTATAATAAATTTCAACTATATATATATATTTGTATATACATTATTTTTATTTAATACACATACACTTTTTCAAAGCTTACTTTTTCTAAATATAATTTTTAAATTCAAATAAATTATAATGTCCGATCCAGTCTAGTGAACCCAAATGATGAGATAAATAATTTCAAGCAATAACGATATTTCATGGAAGTTGAAATTTAAAATCCAATTGTTGACAAAGAAATGGTGAATATTGGTTTTATAATCTAAACAGAAACCAATGATAAATGATTTGAGTAATGGATTTTGGGGCAATATTTGAAATAAATCGATTTGCGATACTTGATACATGATATCAAATCTAGTGGTCACGGTGTGAAAAATGTAAACGTTTGGTTGTTAAAGAGACTGGAGTCGGTAGATGTCATACTCGCTGCCAATACCGATACCACTTTAACAACTGTGTACGCGGTGGAGTTCCAGAAAAGAAGTAGGATGGTATGGAGGCGATTACTGTATTTGAAGAAAGAGAACGCTGATGGGTTAGCTTTGACTTTTGGGTCATAATTAAAATGACTAAAAATGAGCCATGCCCGGGTTAAGTGAGGTAGCACCTCTGATCGAACATGCTTCTTCGATATCATCTCTATTACTATGTGATTGATTTCGGGTACCCCTTTTGATTTGAGAGTGTTGTTCGAGGTGGGCGGTAGTGGCTGCTATGCGTTACCACCGGCCCGAGAGCCGCAATCCGGTAGAATCCTGCCATGGGTATTCCTCGTGTGCGTTGTCATATTATCCTTATCGAGCCCCCTATGATTTTGATTTGTTTCGTACCTATGGAGTGCCCTCTGATGCCATACGTGTTAGGCTGGGTTTATGGTATTGTATAAACTACGGTATTATAAACGATGTAAGGGTAATATGGTAATCCCGCTTATGCTACTTTCATTATGTTTACTTTACTGAATAGACATTACAATAATAGCATATTATTATATAGATATTAATTTCATGGATCCTTAAAGGATGGGAATCCCAAACGTCCTTTAAGTTACTGTACATTTCAGCGAACACTTCATTTGAGTTAATTCACTTATATGAGACTGTTAGTCCTGACCCTTGTATATTGTTTCTTTGACTATATGCCTGGGCCAGCTTGAGCACCATAGTTGTTAGTGACGCACTTGGAAGATCGGCATCTCATTTAGATCACCTCCAGTTGTCAGCTATCTAGTTATCTATTATCCAGTCTTATTATCGGTATTTATATGTACTTTATCTACTGTATGAGCTTATGACTCTTATGTACTATTATATATCATGTAAGAAGCTACGTACTATTATGTTTCCGCTGCAAGTTACTCTGCTTATGTTTCTGTGATTTTGTGTTCTGATTTGCATTTACCTCATTAGTTAAAATATCAATTCACTATTTTAAGCAATTCATGTCCGACAAGTGTGGTTTATTGTCGATTTGAATGGTTTGAAATAGTGGGTTATTACACTACTCTCTGAATTGAAGTGTTATTAAAGAGTTATAGGGCTATTGCAATCATTTGGGAAATGGTGTGTTCCTTATAGCCCTGAAATCAAGGAAAGGGAGCGGTGTTAAACTTGTAGCCATGAAATCAAGGGTGTTTAGAGCGGTGTTAACATTGTAGTCGTGAAATCAAGGGGATTGTACTTGGATATTGATAATAATAAAACTCTGCGCAATCCAGCGATGTGTGGGACTGGACGTAAGAGTAATCCAACCAGTATAAAATCTGGTGTGTTCTTTCCTTTTCTACATTTTATTTTTGTGTTTGATTCTGTGTCTATGATCATCTCTGGTGTGTTTGATTCATATAGTAGATGATTTAAGTTTAAGAATTTTGTAAATTCCTTATAAGCACTATTCACCCCCTCTATTATTAGTCTTGCATTAAGATATGGATTCCGCATTCCCTAATAGTTTAGCCTTGTTATCATCAATTCATGCAAAACCGAATAGCTTTTGATAGCCTGGCCAAAAGGTTGTGTAACGCTTACCAAACTGAAAGGGGATACTTCACAAATACTATACCTCTTACCGAGAAGTCCAAGTTCCTTCTTCTCTTATCTATATAGCTCTTCATGATTCTAAGTAGATTTCTTTTATTGCTAAATCTCTATTTTCTGAGTTTTCTCGATATTATCTAGACCAATCATTGACTTCTCACATGCTTCCCACTAACAAGAAGATCTATTAGTACCTCATGGGATTTCATACTAATATTTGATTGATACCTATTATTATAAGCAAATTCAACAAGATGCATGTGATCATCCTTAGACCCTCCAAAATCTATGGTACATGCTATAAAAATTCTTTTCAAACTTGGTTCACACTTTCGGGTTTCCATTAGTCTGAGGGTGATAAGCTATGCTCGTATGCAGCTCTATTCCCATATCTCTTGAAGACTCTTCCAAAATCTATTAGTAAACTAGGGATCTTTATCACTTGCAATGTTCTTGGGTACCCCATGAAATCGAACAATCCATTTAGCGTATAATTTAGCTAACTTGGATGCCTTTCTAGTTGACTTAATAAGAATAAATCTTGCACTCTTAGTCAAGCAATTAACAACAAACCATATATTATTATACCTTGCTCTAGTTTTAGGTAATTGATCAATAAAATCTATGGATGCTTGCTTTTATTTCCATGTGGGAACTTCTAGTGGTTGTAAAAATCTACCAGACTTCTTTTGTTATGCCTTCACTAACTGTCAATTCATACACTTCAAGATAAACTTTCCAACACCTCTTTTCATACCTTCTAAATATTATGTCCTACTTAAGTCTCAGTATACCTCAATACCAGTAGAATGAGTGGTCAACTAAGAGTGATGACACTCTCTTAAATTTTCATCTAGTGTCTCATTCCACATCTGGAACATTTAAATTTCCATCTTTACGAAGCCAACCATCTAAATGGATTTCATATTGCTTCATATCCTCATATTCTACTCTCATCTCAAGCTTTCCTATATTCTTCACTAGCTTTGTATCTCTCTTCTGAATAGCTCCAATCCTTTCAGTGAGTGTAGGTCTAATGGATAAATTTTCCAGTATCTTCGACTCTAACTCACAATGTGGCCTGAAATCAAATCCATTTAAATAATTTAGTTTCTTCCATTTTATGAACATGAAACCTAAACCAGTATGTCTTCTACTCAACACATCAACAATTGTATTGCTTTTTCCTATAGTGTGGGAAGTTTCAAAACCATATGAAGCTAAAACCCCAACCATCGCTACCGCCGAAGATTAAGGGCCTTCTAGGAGAAAAGATATTACAAACACTTAAAGAACTCAAATCTCACTCCCAACGGATAATGTTCCTGCTTCTTCAAGGAAAAGACAATTGTTGCTAATTCAAGATCATAAGTATGATAATTCCTTTCATGTGGCTTTAGCCATCGGCAAGCATAAGTGATAACCTTTTCTTTTTGCATCAAAACTGCTCCTACACCAGTATCATTTGCATTGATGTGAACGGTCATTTCTACATTCCTACTTGGAATAACTAACATTAATCTACTCATTAATCTCTCTTTCATAGTCGCAGAAGCTTGTTTACTTATAGAATTCCGTAAGAGGATCTTGTTCTAGAAGACAATGATGTTATCTTAGAGAAATTCTTGATGAAGCTTCTATACTATCCTACCAAACTAAAGAAACTTCTCATCTTCGAAGCATACGAGGTTGTTTCCAATCTTGAACTATTCCTATCTTAGCACGATCATTTCTACTCTTGACCAGATACTACATGATCTAACAATCTTTTTTCTTCCTTTTAGAAAAGATACTCGAAGAATTTCACTTTCAGTTGATGCTTCTAGAGAGCCTCTAATATAGTCGTCAAGCATGTCATGTGTTATTCCTCGATCTTAGAGTAGATCAAGATATCATCTACAAACATAAATACGGACTTATTCAATTGATCTTTGAAAATTCTACTCATAAGATCCAAAAATTCTAGAGCATTGGTCAATCCAAAAATATCACCAACCACTCATAGAATCTTGACAGAGTCCAAAATGTAACAACGACATACTACATTTAGCTACTCTATACTAATCGAATCCAGTGGCTAAATCTAACCGAGAAAATTCCCTTGCATCATGTAGCTGATCAAACAAATCATCGACCCATGTTAAAAGGTACTTGTTTTTTCTCATCACTTTATTCAGCTCATGATAGTTAACACATAATCTCAGTTAGCCATCTAACTTTGTTGCAAACACAACTTATGAACTACATTTTGATATGCTTCCTCGGATGAATGTCGTTCTCAATAGGTCATCGACTTGTACCTCTATTTTTCCTGTTCTCTATGTGCCTTTGACCTTAAAGGAATAACTATAAGTCTAGCTCCATCTATTAATTCAACCCAAAACTTACTCTTCCTATGCATCGGAAATTCCTCCACTTCCTCAAAGTCATCGGGATACTCACTTGTGATAGACACAGATGGCAACCCATCGTGTGGAATCTCATTTGAATATAAAAAGTTAGCCAATACACCATCATTTGATAGACAACATATCACAATTTTTCACCCTTCCATATTCAAAATTGTCACCTGAAGCTTCTCATTTGAACATTGCTTGGCAATTAGATGTAGCAACTCCCGATCTACCTTCCCCAACTATTGCCAAAGCAAAATTATTCATAGTAGCGTTTCTTGTGATTTTATTGAGTCTTTATTTGAGTAAGAATGATTGAACATTTAAAAAGGAAACACACAGTGGTGTTCAAATGCATTGTATTAAACTATATAGTATTATACATAGTTAAAGCCATGACATTAATTAGTACGTTATGTCTTTTGTATATGCTTTCGATCCAATCTAAGCTGATAAATCCTATCTTATCTTTAGTGAATCCAAGCTTTCATTTCAGTTAATCGGGAAACCAAATCTCTAACACCAAATCTGACGACCTTCCTATATCGCATGCACTATATAATATAAGAGAAGCATTGTACCCATTCGAGGCCAATATAGGACAATTATCAAAAGAGAAACAAAGGAAATATGTCGTATACCTCATAGCACATGGATAAAATATAATAAGAACATATCTCTCTATAGAATACCAATGAGACATAAGGAATTGGAAACATCATTTTTATAGAATCACTGAGTTGTGTACAACAAGTAGCAATATCTAATACATCAAGTCCTCACTACATATCCCCTTGTGCATATAAGAAAAATAGTAGAAATAAAATATCCATACTATAGAGTAATATCATCTATATAATAGATACATCATTACTAAACCTTCATCATTTTCGATGACCACCCAAGATAATAAGTGGAAAAATAACATCTTTAGTCAAACAACAATCTAGTTTGAGCGATAAATTACTATCAAAAACTATACTAGAAAATATGCTACTAGATAGGTTTAAATCTCAAAACCAACCAAACTCTATAACCATAGAGTTAGAGCATAATAACTAAGTAATATACGTAATTCAAATAACAACAATAGAGGATACTATAATAGAATATGATTGAAGAATTTATGTAGTCTCCTTCACCATCCGTAGTCTCAGTATCCTATATGTGGTATCCTACCCAAATAAAGAAGGAAAAGAGCGTCCTTAATAACCACATCATCCATCTACTAGAACCGTTACCTTCAAGACGTTGAATACATTAATAACCTACATGATTATATTCCCTCATATCATGGACTAATGGAAGATCCCAGCTATAGTCGAACTACCATGTTTGCGGAATCGACATGTTTGCCTTCAGGACCCAATTATCCAACAATTAGATCCCCCTCTTTGGATGATCCACGACCCATTACTACCAACCCTAATTGGAATACCACGATACCCTTGCTTTGAGTCAACAACTAGAAAAATCCAAGCTATAAAGGATTTCTTGGCGCTCCTAACCACTAAAGCTATCCTCAACTCCATCTTAGGTTTGAGTCTCACTCAAACCATTCCATTTTCCTGTAACCTTGTTCCATCCCGAATTATTAATCACACTCCTTTAATTACACTCTCGTCTGAGTTCCCAATCGACGAGTTATAAGTTCAATATGCTATAACTTCCTCACCATGGAAGCTATCGATAAACCACAACTTGTAACATACTCCTGTAGAAGCCCTCTACCATCTCTATGGTTTGCACTTCCATAACTCACCACTTGGTAGATCGGTGTCGCTTCATGTACTTAGCCAAATATCAATTGAGTTGCTTCCGACCTTCACCACACTCTTTCCTGATACTTTGGACCATGACCCATCCACTCTAGCTTGAGTCTATCCTCTCGAAGCATCATCATAGTGGATACCTTCTTTATGCTTGTGATCCGCCACTTGGCCTACCCATCTACCACCATCTCTTCGCAGCACCTTCTACAAGGTACCAAGAACCTCCACCATAGTTCACCCTACCATTGGAGCAATCATTAGGGATCAGTACTGATCCATCCTATATGGATCGGTGTCGATCAATATACGTAGTTTAAATTATGGTATGGTCCCTTAGGTAGCTCCATGCCATGCTCCTTTAAGTTCCATGTGATTTCAATGTGCTTTGCTCTTGATATGCTCGATCACTACAAGAAAATACCCTATTTTAACTAGTTATTTCAACTAACATCACACTAAAGTTGCGGTAAATGATATTTAGCAATAGAACTTTTGAGCAGTTGAAATATACGAGAATTAACAACAATTCTTTTCTTTTAGTTGCGAAATGCATATTTTTAGATACTATGTTTTCCTACCAATTGCAAAAACATACTTCTAGCAATAGCACTTCCATAACAATTGCAACAAACATATTATTTGCAACTATGCTTCCAAGCTTGTTGGAAAAAAAATATCTTTAACAACTATTTTTGCCACTTGCGATGGTTGAATTTTTTACAACTAGTAAATCTAGTTGCGAGAAACATACTTTCAAAAATTATTTGTTTCCTCACCTTTTTTAAACATGATTACTATTAAATACAAAAGCATGAAGTAATAAGTAGTATTTAGTTATCACATAAGAAGTATTAAGTAATAATATTTAAGCAGTACTTTAATAATTAATAAATATGAAGTAATTGTTCAATAATCTAAATAACTTTTTATAATTAATACTAAATATTTAATAATTAGTTATTATTATTAATCAAATAGTTTATATGTATGATTAACATTCAATTTAGTCATGAAATAATAAGTAATCAATAATAATTAGTAAATAAGGAGTTATATTTTAGTAATTATATTTCATACTAATACGTAAAAGACGACAATTAATATTACTTATTTAATTATAGTAATTAATATTAATTAATTAATAATTAAGAACAAAATTTTATGGTATAATTATTTAATCAATTCTGTTAATCAGTAAATGTAATATGTAATATTTAATATTTAATGAATACCGTTGATATTTATATTCAATATTTAAAAGATAATATTTAATAAATTATATTGGATATTTAATAAGTAATTATCAAAATAATAATTAGTAATTAAAAAATTAGTCACTAATAATTATAGTTTAGTTAAAAATGCTTTTAACAAATTTTATAATTAGTAAATTAATAATTATTTAATAACTAACAATTACTAAAAAATATTTAATAATTTATCATTAATAGTAAGTAAATTATGGTTAATGTTTATTAATTACATTTAATGATCAATGAGTATAACTAATATTATATTATTAAAAGTAGATTATATAGTAATTACTATTAGTAGTTAATGTTAAATAACTACTATATATATTTAACACTCAATGTAGTCGTTAATAATTATGAAATTATTAATGATAAGTGTTTTAAATTAACTTAATTCAAAAATTATTAACTGTTTTAGTTAATTGAAGTTAAATTAATAATTAGTAATTATTATTCATCAAATTCAAAAAATAAAAAGATACACATCTTAAAGTGATCTAAAACTCTATATAATATAGAACTCCATAAAATCTAAAATTATAAAAAATAGAATAGCTTGTGTAGACACAAATTATTGCAACTTATGTAAATATGAATTGTTATTTCCGTACGCATTCAATTTTTTCGTCATGTGATATTTTTTGCAGGTTTCTATTCGAAAAATTGGCTCCAAACCTTATTTTTTTTGGCTCCATCACGAAAATGCAAACGTAAATGGATAAAGACGACGTTTCCAGAACATTAATAACATTCTCTACTTTCATTCTCCTACTGTAAACCATCTTCCTAAATCAGAAACACCTAAATTGGTTGAAATTAAGACGTAAGATTTCAAACCTTCAATCATTTGTTATTTCCCTTACTAAATCTCCAGTCTAGTCTTACCTTCTTTGTCTCTCCTTTTTGGCTCAACGCTCGTTGTCAATTTAGATCTAATCACTGAGTTGAGGAGTATCTGGCTTCGGATTAGCTGCATGATGGGTAGAGGAGATTGTTGAATTGAGGAGTTTCGGTGTGGGAAGTGTTGTGATTAATGACTTGAAGAATGGTTTCAACTTGTTAGTGGCTGTGGTGAGGTGTGGATTTTTGATGGTAGCAGGTGTTGGTGACAGTTTGTAAGTGAGAGGTTAGAGGAAGGTTGCGGACATAAAGGATCATAGAAAGCTGATGAGGTGGGGAGGAAGTTTGATAATTAATTTGGAGATTGATGGCGAAGGAGATTCAGTGCAATGGTAATTTTTATGGAATATGTGTTTGGGCAGTGGATTTTCCATGAGCCTTTAACCCAAATTATAAAAAAAGATCCAGTGCAATGGTTGATTAAGGTGAGACGACGTTATTGGCTGAGGATGGTTTCGACAAGGGAGAGTTGTTTCAAGTGCATGTAGGTTGCGATTGATGGGCTATAGATGGTGAGTGTGGCGCAAATTTGGAGATGGTAGGAAGTTTACTGATTACCATGGGTAATTGTTGATAAGGTGATGCGGGTGGGTAGGTGAAACAGTAAGGTAGTGGAGGGTATTGAACTGCAGTGGTGGTTTGTGTCGAGTTTGTAACAAGTTTATGATTGTCTGGTGGTTGGCACAGTTTTGGTGTTGAATAGGTCCTGGTTGTATGTTTGTTGAAGAGGCTGTGTGATTTGGTGTTATGTTGATGAGATAAGGGATGTGTGAGGTTAGTCTAGAGTGATTGATGGGTGTGTCACGTGTGTGGGTCTAGGTTTTGGATTAAAATAAGGGCTCATGTTCAATAGAGGTTTGTGATGAAGGGTCATGTTGATGGTTTGTGATGAAGTGTGGATTGGCTTTAGGTGTTTTGGGCAGGGTGGTGTGGTGAACAGTAATTATGAACTTTCTGGTGAGGCGGTTGTTTCAATGGCTGTAGGATGGTGCATGCAGTTTTGGTTTGCAAATTATGGTAAAAGAAGGGAGCTGAACACGGTTTGTGTGGATGCGATGGGTGTTGATAGATTCATGTTATGAGGATGGGCGATGTTGTAGTTGTTGTGTAACATCAATCAGTTTGGTCTCCAATTCGAGATGGAATTACAGTGGTGGTTGTGAGTGGGAAAAGGTGCAGCTATTGATGGGAGATGTGTTTTAGCTTCTTTTTGTAGACTTTGATTTAAAATTTGTAAGTTTATCTCCTCATGATGTTGAAGCCAATGCATCATTATTGTTTTCTACATTTGATGGAGTATTTTGCGCCTTTTCTTTTTCATTATCTATGTTATAAAACCAGTAGCTTCTGTATCATTTTACTATTTCTTCTTTGGAATCCATTAAGGTATAAGTTGTTGGCATTCTCGCTTATGTTTGAGGATGGTAATTATGCTCCTTTGTCCAATGTTTATGCAATGCTTAATAGAAGGGAAGATATTATAGAATTGAGGAACATAATGATGGAAAGAGGAGCGAGCAAGTGCTCGGGTTGGAGTTCCATTGAAGTTGACGGTGTTGCTTATACATTTATAGCTGAAAATGTAAGTACTTTAAACTTTTTTGTTTGTTTTATGCGCTTTACAGTGTCACTCGTGCTCACTATTCAACGTGATATAAACTAGAATTACCATGGAACACAAAATAAGAAATGCATATATCGTTCGTCAATATATAACACTTGAGAACACATAATAATTTTGATATTACTGATAAGATAAGTATGCTGGTTATGCTATTATGCCAGAATATTATGGTTGGTATGGTGTGCCCATTAAAGGATGAAACCAAGTTCATGTTCAAAATTGTGCAGTAGTATTAAGTAAGTTTTAGCAAAATCCTAAATATCAGTCATATTCTACATCCAGTTGTATGTATCATCCTTAGTTAAAAAAAATGAAATTTAAGCTCGTTTTTGAGTCGGATTCATCAAAACCTCTTTGTATTTTGAATCCAACATGTAGTGAGAAATTCAATTTGGTATAGTTATGTAAACATATGCCTACATTGGAAAAAATAATTTTTAGCAATGAGCATTCTGCCACTCTTCTTATCTCATCCTATCAAATGCTTTTTTTTTGGCCTTTACTCTTCTTATCTTGTCCTTTCAAATCCTAAATATCACATGACAATAACTTTCATAACAGGTCCTAAAAATTATCTTAGTTAATGTCATAAAAACAACCTTAGCATAATAATATACCAACTAAATAGTTGCTTTTCAATATCAAATTTGCCAACCTTAATGACAAGGTTAGCTGCAAACAGAAATAGGAACATATTCATAACATGTACCTTCATGCTTTAGAGCTTCAGGATGCATCGATAGCTAACTGACCACCTTATTAAAACAAATGGTCGTTACTGGAGATAACGACGCCTCAAAGATCAATTAGAATAGTAGCAACAATAGGAAATTTAAGTAAAAATAACAAAATGTAAACATTATAGGCTAATCATAGAGAGAATTTAGCTTGATATAAAAAACAAAGTCTAAAGAAACAAAAAGGAGTATTGTAAATTGTAAACTATTTTTTGGTTTTCTCTCAAAGATTTCGATGTACTGTTTGGATTGTTAGGAGGTGATAGTACAACTCTTTTTTTTGTTATGAGGAGTATTTTGGTTTTCCTCCATGCTGTAACAACCCGGAAAATCTGAACCAATTAAAAAAAATTTATTTTGGCAATTTTATTGAATTTTGAATATTTAAAATGGATTATTTTAAATAATCATGACTAGAAATTTATTTTGATTAGAATTAGAATGTATATATTTATCTGAATCGACGTTAGAATATAAGTATTTATTTTTAAATATAAAAGGGATTGGAAATGGCGCGGTAGTTTGAAAATTCGATTTCAAATTTCAAATGAATGTAAAGGATTCAAAATAATCCGGATTTTAGAGAAACCAAAAATATTAGAATCTATTTGAGAATATATTTCCAACGAATCCGAAAAATTTAAATTTCATAGCGGGAATAAAAAGTTATGTCCAGTTGAAATTTCGGAATAGTCGCTATGGAAAATATTGCCCTTAAAATTGGAAATTTTGCAATCAACCTCCGTTTTTGGCAAAACCAGTTTTGTTGGATCTGGGATGTCAAGTTATTGCTTGATTCAAAAATTCATAATTTTTGAAATCAATGTGTGAGCATGGTGAAGGAAAACATGTTTTGACAGTTTCAGTCAATTTGGATCGACCACAAAATGGCCATTTTTCAAACGGTCTCCAAATTTGACGAAATCAGTTTTGTTAGAACTGTATCGTCAATACGAAGCTAGAAAATATTTTTCGGGGATTTTTAGAGTCCGCATGTGGCCCCAGTAAATTGAAATGTATGTTTAAATTTGAATATATAGACTTATATTTTATTTTTAGCGGAAACTATTCATAATAGCCGAATTGGCTTACAGAACATATCCCATTGTGTTCGGAATAGGGGTATTACGCTAGGGGCGATAGTTATTGGGTTTGATTTGGAGTTTGTGACGATTCTGAGCTTTAAAACGAATTATATTTATACACACAAAAGATTATAACCCTACCCTAAGTCAAACCCTATACAATTTTAAACCGATGGTCAACGCAATAAAAATTGTGCCCCCTTCTCTGCTGAAAATCCAAATCCCTAAACCCGCTCCTCCTTCGTTCGTCGCCTCCTCCATCAGCCAACGCCTCCTCCCTCTGAACTCCTCCGCCGATAACCACCCCTCCCCTCTCCCCTCCCTCCACTCTGCCCTCCGTCGCGACGACCAACATCCGCGAAGTCCTCCACCACTCAGCAGTGTCGCACCCACGCCGGAGGCCTCAGGCAAACCCGTCTCCGTCCATCTTCAGGCGCCTCTCCTCCTTGCAGAACAGAAGATCAACAGCAGTCGCGAGCCCTTCTGAACCTATACAGTGAGTGTTAGTTTTTATATATAATTAAATTAGTTTATAAATTAGGTTTTTATATAATTCAGTTAGTTTAAAATCAGTTTTATATAAAAGCATTGTTTAGGAAATCTGAAATTTTAATGGATAAAATAATTTTACTTTCCAAAATAAAATTTGCTTTGTTTTTCAAATCAAATTAACATTGTGTTGAAAACAAAATTAACATGGTGTTTAAAATAAAATTAACATTGTGTTGAAAACAAAATTAACATGGTGTTTAAAATAAATTAAGCATTGTGTTGAAAAATAAAAAGATCATTATTTTTGAAAGTCAAAATAGAATTGTTTTTCAAAGTCAAAATGGAATTGTTGTTCAAAGTCAAAATGGAATTGTTTTTCAAAGTCAAAATAGAATTGTTTTTCAAAATCAAAATAGAATTGTTTTTCAAAATATAAATAGCATGATTTAGAAACTGAATTTTTATGTAAATTCATTTGCAATAAAAAATATGATTTCTTAATATATATCGCATGAAACAGATTGCGTTGGAATCAGAACAGCGAATCTGAGCGACAATAAAGCACGGCGGAGTGGAACCCAAAGGTGAGAACTTCTCACTTCAATTCTATTTCTAGTTAAAATATATACTAGGATGTAGATGGTGCTTAGCAGCACCCGACACCCGTCGCCTACAGACCATGGACGACTTGTTTGTTTGTTTGATTATGTGGTGAAAATTGATTGTGTGATGTGGAATGGAGTAAAATATTTTATAGTTAAAAATATAATTTTTAACGTGTATATAAAATAAATATTCGTAAACAAATCGGACGATTTGTTTATGTACACACATTTGACTGATATTGATTGGGACGATAAATTTTACACATCGCCCAACTACACAAATAAAACTCATTATTTGTTGATTGAAACCCCATATGGGTATTGGGGTGATATTGGACATACACTAATCCCAATATTTAGTTGTATGTCAATCGATTGGTTGACAGACTATTATAAGCGTTAAATATTTATATTTGATGCTTATGCAGTGTAGAATGCACTTTGGATGATGGTTGACTGTGTTTGATTGTTATTATATACATGTGTATGAAATCCATATAATCAAATTATATGGCAATTGACTGTGTCTGATTCCAGTTCAGAAAGAATAAATATTTTAAAATAACGAATATTTTAAAATAGTGAATATTTTAAAATAATATTCAGTAAAAGATCAAAAATTGATTTTGATGTCCGATTTGGGATGGACACGATTATATTTAAATATATATAGCCGTGTTGATTAGGTAACGCCATTTTGACGTGAACGATATTTATATCAATTTTATTCTTTTTTATAATGAATATTGAAAAGAAATGATTTCAAAATCTGATGTTTTGAAAATATTATCATTTATATATTGATCGTATGGAATATTCAATTTTGATGTGAAATTGAATACGAAGTTGTAATCGTTTTTAAAACGAATTTAAAACGATTTATAAAATACATTTTAAAAGGAAATCGACGAAATATATATAATATTATATATATATATATATATATAATGGCCTAAATAGAACGCACGGCGCTGCGGCAATTCCCGAATTTCGACCATTGACTTCGAATGGACCTTACGGGAGATCCGACCGTCGGATTCTCCTAAAACTAGAACCATTGGGTTCGTATCGAAAAGAGCTTTCTAATGAACATTATAGATTTGAAATCTAACGGTTGGATTTGGAATTATGCCCAAATCAAATTTGGAAAAGGTCATTGTGAGTGCAGTTCGATGGCCGTTTATGGAAATTGACTGTACGGGCCTTGATAAAATTATTAAAAATATTAATAATTTATGCAAAATCATAAGAAATGATTTAGAAAGAATCGGGATGAAAAATTACGGGTTTAAAAAGATAAAAATACATTTTTGTCGAAATGAACTAATTTTGAACTATAATTATAATCCAATATTTTTAAATAAATAAATTGGGCTTGAAATGGTTTTAAAAATAACCATAATTTCCAATATATGAATTGGAATGGATTTGAATCGAAATTATCCTCGGGATATTTTGATATTGGATTCAGTGATTATACGGATATTGTGGAGGAATTTGGAAGATATATATATATCGTTATTCCAATACGATATTTGTTGGTTTCAGAATTTGATTTTGAATATATGCCGATATATTTTCTATTCAGAGCTTTGTATTTAATATCAAATTGGATTTTGGATTTATCGTGAATGGTATCCTTAATAATACTGTTCTTAAACCCAATGGAGTTAAGAAAATTAAAATCTGACTGGAGATTAGTTAAATTGAATGGTTTCCTGGGTATTGATCTGATGTTGGTTTCGGCCTTCGGGGTTAATACTTAGGGAATTGTTCTCTTACTAATTTACGGTTAGTGACTGATGCGATTTTGGGTTTGTCGTGAACTGTGTTTTAAATAGCACTGTTCTTAAACCTAGGGTGAAAAGAATAAATCTTTTAATTAAGATTGTTAGAGTTTCCAATTATATTAAATAATTGGAATAAAATAGAATGTGAATTGGGTTTATTGTGAACTGTGTTTTTAACGACATTAGTTCTTTAACCCGATTTACAGTGAAATGTGATTTATAATTCTTTTTATTAAGATTTAACCGGAATTTTCCAGGGTAATGATTTCCAATTTAATATATTAAATTGGAATTGAATGGAATTCGATAATAATCGAAGTGAACTTCTGTGGAGGAAGACTGTTAATACATATGTAATTTAGGAGGTGTTGCCGTTATTCCATTTATATTATTGATCGGATATGGAGATCGATATTGATTATATATTTATTTATTTTCCCGTGAAGATTCCATAATTAATGGAATGTGATTTGGGTTGTCATGAATGGTATCTTTAATAATACTATTCTTAGACCCAATGGAGTTAAGAATATCAGAAACTAACTGGAGATTAGTTAAGTTGAATGGTTTCTTGGATATTGATCTGATGTTGGTTTCGGCATTCGGGGTTAATACTTAGGGAATTGTTCACTTGCTAATTTAAATTAAAGGCTGATGGAATGGAATGTGATTTTGGATTTATCGTGAATTGTGTTTTAAATGATATTGGTTCTTTAACCCAGTTAAAGACATGATATGATTTCCCAAGTTAAATAATCGTTAATATTGATTTTTGGGAAGATTAAAACCAAGTGGAGTTTTAATGCATCTTTAATTAGATTGAAATGATATCCAAAGGAAGATTAAAGAATAAATTTAAAGAATTCATATTTGATAAAATTAATGGGAACCTTTCCCAAAGTATAAGAATATTTGAATAAAGTAATATTCTAGATTGGAATGAGGCGTATGTTGTGTTTTTATAGCACTTGTTTATTATATACGCGAGTTATTCAGAAAGACCGGGTTTATCCCATTCTGAATAACTGATTCGACGATATGTCAAGGATGAAGACGGTAGTTGAAGACCAGAGGTCTTCTCATCGTTTGGATGATTACTGATGTCTTGATTTGGGTCGTACACCCAAGACGAGGTAATAAGTGGTGATCGTCTAGACGTACTTGGAGATTGATGGATATGAGAGGGCCTCTCCCCTGTATTAGACATATGGGGGAGGAATAAGGTGCCTCCGATTTCGTTCAGACCCAGAACGAACTTGTAAATGGATGTGTGTCTGACATTGGATTTTATTCTGTGTTTATTGATTTCTATTAAATATATATTTGTTTTGCAGTAGAGAATTTATTCTCTTGCTTAACGCCCTTCTCTGAGACGTACGAGCTCAAAGGTTATATATCGATAGATATCAGTCACATGGCATGAATTGCCTGTATGGCATGATGAGATGCAGTGATCAAGGCTTTTGTTGAAAAGCAAAGACTTGTGGTTGATGATCAAAGCATGGTTTAAATATAGCACAACTTTGTGTAGCGTTAATTCGCGAGCCTCACACCTCGGTATGAACCAGAAATGGGAGAGGACAGCAGGGACGGCATTGCATTTCCTTCCAAATAGGAGTGGTGTCAGCGTTTTACCAGCCCTGACATTTTACTCATGTGGATGTTGCATATGTTGCTTATTACTTGATGGATAGAGAGGCGCCTCGGTTGTATCGGTCGATCCGGGGCCGATGGAGTCATTTGGCTCATTTACGCCCCATAGGGCGGGGAAATGCATGCTCAGGAGTTATTAATTCACCATTGCATTTAGTGTGGACCGGCCCTGCATGTTTCCTATGTACAGTTGCGGTTGAGTCCTGAGGCTCGAGCTAGAGAGTCTCGAAATGGTAGGATTGCGCCTTGCCTTGGTTCATGACGGAAATCCAACTTCCAATACGTGACATTTGCGGTTTTGATTGTACAACCTAGTATTGGCAACATGATATATGGTACCCATGTCGCCTAGGATTGATACATTTATTTTTGAAGTTGTTTTATACACTATGCACTTATAATAGTATCAAATGATTTGTTTTAACGTACCAAGCATGTTTAGCTATTATAAGGGAAAACCCTATCCCCCGGCTTGCGTTGCATTATGTGATAGGACCTGGGTCTTATAATAGCTTCATTTTTCCAAAAAGCATTATGTTATTTTGTTATATGCATTGGTATTCTTGGGAGGAAACCTGTTCCGTGTTATACGGCGTGGTCCCTTGATATATCTGATTTTGAAGTAAAGTTTTAAATAATTGTTTTAGTTTCACACCAGTCACATGACTGACCTGGAGTTTATTGTTTTAACCTAAACTCTGGGTGCCTCTGTTTTCCGCACGGGCAGCTAGTAGTTTTGGTTTTGCAGATTTATATTCACATGATCCTGGTTTACAGCTGGAACGATATTTGGAAAGATCTGTATCCGTTTATCTCTTTCAGTTGTGTTTTATATTATTTTCCGCTGCTATGTATTTAAATGTAATTTAAATCTCTGATATTGATCAAATGTATATGATTTATTCATACTCTGTTATATTCTTGTATTCTGATGAAATTGTTGTAATAAGCAATGAAATGTTCTTCTGTTTGTGTTCTGATTCGTCTTGTTCTCAACTTAATCCGGGCTTTCCTTTACAGGGAAGTTCGGGTCGTGTCACTTTCGGTGTTTGCAGCATTGATGTGTACCTTTTTCTGGCATTTTTTATCATTGTCTTAGAAGTGAATTTTTGGTTTGTAGCTTTTTTAGGCATTTTTGATCATTTGCAGAAGGAACGATAGCAAGCATGATCCTAATGCTTTGGTACACTTTGTAAAACTTAGGCCAGACTCTTCGAAGGTATGGGTTAATGATTATCGTGTATTGTGAAGCTTTTCTACTAAGGTCAAATTCAGAGATGTGCATCATTCAAAATGCCCGTGTACAACCGTGGGTTGGTACAAAGAGTTCATTTCTCTATAATAGTAGTGCAATTTTAGCTTTATGGTTTTGTGTTGTTTTGTATTGTATTTTGGAACTGTCATTATAGTACGCATTTAGATTATGTGTACGGATTACTTTTTTAGCATGGTAGAATTTGGAATGTAACTTTAGTTATCCTTTTGAAATGTCTGTTAGAAGTTAGTAAATCTAATTTTATCTTGTCTATGCCTATTGGAATGTATATTTATTTCTTGGCAATATATGTTTTCATTAAAACATTATTTAATTATTAAATGCATATGATGGTGGATTATATTTGGCGAATTGGTTTTTTGAATTTTGCATCCGTCATGTAGTTTAGCAAATAGTCAAATTGCAATTGTCCTAAACAGCTGTAGTTGAGTCATTTGCAACTGTCAGCAATAGTTGTAGTATCTCACTTTTCAAACATCTATTTTAGGTTTCTGACTGACACTTGTTCTTGCAAAAGGTCCTATTGCAACTTGTTTAGAAAGTTGCAAAAAATTCTACAGCATCGATTTTTTACAAGTGTCCTGTAACACCCCGTATGTTGAATAACTTGCTATAATATAAAATAGGGCAGAATTAAATTATAAAATCTGAATCAGGGGAAACGGGCTATGCCATTGCGTTCGTCTCGGAAAAATACGCGAAATAGAGTCCGAGTTTTCGAAAATCGGAGTCCGTATGACCCAGTTAAGGCCCGAAGAAGTTTTCAGAAAATTCAAAACTGATTTAAATGCAAAAATTTCACATTTCAGAAGAGGCGGGAAAATTCCCGCCAGGCAGAGGGTGTCGACCCTAGGGTCGACATGGGTGTCGACCCCCTCCCTAGGGGTTGACCCAGGGGTCGACCCCCCCTGTCGGTCTGTGTGACCTGGGTGCAACCTGATGGAGTTTGGGCTATGTTTTAGGGCTGGTGACGAGATCTGACGGCTCTAATCTGATTTAGGGTTAATCTATTGGCCTAAAACACCTAACAAATATATAAATACACCCTAAGACTACCCTAATTCATACTAGAAATAGATACAACATCGTTATGCCATCAAAATGCAACTTGAAGGAGCCTCCATCAAATTGTAGAAGAAGATAGCCTCTCAAATCAACCTCTAATCAGCTCTAGCAATTTAATCTTCTTCTTAGGAGTGCTAATCAACAAGTTGTGAGTTTCTATAGCCTTAATGACCAATTGTTGAAATGATTATGATAGGATATAATGAGGTTATGGCTATGAATGAGGATCAATGCAAGTTATGTTATCATATGCTATGTGTTCATGATGTTATGCAAGTTATGCAAGTTATATGCTATGTGTTATGCAAGTTATGCAAGTCATATGCTATGTGTTCATGATGTTATGCAAGTTATGCAAGTCATATGCTATGTGTTATGCAAGTTATGCAAGTTATATGCTATGTGTTCATGATGTTATGCAAGTTATGCAAGTCATATGCTATGTGATCATGATGTTATGCAAGTTATGCAAGTTTTAGGCTATGTGTTCATGATGCTAGTTATGCAAATCACTATGATAAACGTTGATCCATTATGACACCATGATTATGCATGTTTGGTGTATGATTATATGCAAGTTCATACATGATATGTTATGCAAGTTTGGTGTATGATTATATGCAAGTTCATATATGACATGTTATGCAAGTTTGGTGTTTGATTATATGCAAGTAACATGTGCAAGTTTACACCTTAGTATGATATGCATACATATGCAAGTTAACCCCTTTGTATGTCATACATACATATGCAAGTTTACCCCTTTGGATGACATAAGTAGCTTATGCAAGTTACCCTCTTTATGACATATGTGATTCATGCAAGTTTGGGTTGATTATTTATGCTAGTTGGGTTTGATGCTAGATGCATGTTGACACCTTTAAAACCCATGTTGATGCTAATGTTATGCAAGTTGAACCCATTGTATTTGTGATGAATCTTCCCTCTTATGTATGTCATGTTAGCGAATTACGTGGGGAACGATGGGGTTAATATTCATGTTAATGAAATGGTGTGAAGTTGGTATGATTATGCATACCATAAAGTGGATGGACATAATTGAGTCAATTATGTACATCGTTAAATTTGTAATTAATTAGGGATAATTAATACAAATTATGGGGGTGATTAATTAGGTGTAATTAATCGACTAAGACACGAGGTTGGACCCTTTTGTAGCATAAGACTGCCCGGAACCGACCGGCAAATCCAACGGCTACAAATGGTTGGCCCAATGTGAGAGGTCTTAGGCACAAACTAAATACGTGACAAGTGTAAAGACACGAGGTTAGACTCGGTTATGGCGTAAGGCTGCCCGGACCCGACCAGCAAATCCAGCTGCCATAAAAGATAGTCTAATGTGAGAGGTCTTTACAACGGTTACGTTCTTAATCAATTAAGAAACACTTAACCAGATAAGCATGTAGTGGGGCATGAGGGGTTAAGTAGGTGCCTTGGGTGGCATGTGGAAATCAAATAAGTGCCTTGGGTGGCATGTGGAAATCTAGTGGGTTGCCTTGGGTGGCAATAGAAAATACGATTAGAATACTTAACCAAGTGGAAACATGTAATTAACATGATTAAAGGGTTAAGTGGGATGCATTAGATAAAGGGACAAGCTTAGGTGGGTAGCTTGTGGGGGCTCATTTCAACCAGCAACCCATATGTATCTTATTGGGCTCGACCCATGTCGAGGACGGGACACGCGTACTGGGCTTGACTATAAGAGGCCAAAACGGGTTAGCGGTGGCAACGCAAGTCCAA
This sequence comes from Allium sativum, assembly GCA_030737875.1. NCBI lineage: Eukaryota > Viridiplantae > Streptophyta > Magnoliopsida > Asparagales > Amaryllidaceae > Allium > Allium sativum. The sequence continues at coordinate 353,855,166 of CM060926.1, forward strand.
CGGGTTTCATATGCGTGTGTGGACCCGGGCTGGTAGGTAAGACGTTGTTGCATCGTGTAGGTATAAGCCGTGCACCATTGGTTGTATCGGGTTGCCACTTTGGGGAGTGATACACACCACTGTGGGCCAGCACGGGTATCTACGGTAGGGAGCCGATCGCTTGGGGAGTAGTGTGTACACCTAGTGGAGATAGGGGCAGACGGCACCTATGTAGTCAGCTAGGGGTACAGGAAACTACTGGGTAAATTTTCAAAGTCCTTGGGTGGGATTAACCTTTAAGTAGGAATGACTGGTGTGGTGCAGTTACTAATTACCCTTGGGTGGGTAGATGCGTCTTTACCGTTATCTTAGTTCATCCTATGTCTAGTTGGCTACTTAGTGTAGTCATTTATCCCTAGTCATCACCGTACCAAGTTTATATCATACCCTAATTACTTTAATGATTGTGTAGTTAAAGTTATAGGGCTCACTCAGACTTATGTCTGACCCCGTTGTTTTTATCTTTTTCCCCCTCAGGTCCTCAGGTTGGGCCTAGCACTAGTGGGCTTTGATCAGATTTCTTTATCTATCTTTTGGAGCTTGGACCATGATGTAAAGCCCAGCTTATCTTTTCTATTATGGCTATTAGTTTATGTAGTGGGATTATGTACTTATGTTTTATCAGGATGGATATTTGGTACTTGACTCTTTTTATGGTGTTGTAACTAAACATGTTTACCTTCTGCTGCAATGAAATGATGTTTTAGATTTTTCAAGTATTATTTATATCTGTCTTGTTGTAATTTTTCTGTTCTATATTCACTTAAAAATGCTCCACCGAAGTTAAGGCATTCCTTTAGTGAGTGACCTTTATAGGTTTGGGGTATTACACGTGGTATCAGAGCTGAAGGTTACCGGAACAGATAAATTTTTTAGAAAACTATTTTTCTAAAAACATTTTTGGAAGAAGTACTTTCAAAAACATGTCTTTTAAGAGAAAAGTTTTTGAAAGAAAAGCATAATCCCCAATAGCCATATCTTTATCCTTCGAATTCTCCGTTTTAAATCTTTCCTTTTTCGTTTCAGCATGGCTGAAGATCTTAACTTTCCGGAGGGTGTGACGATACCAGTATGGTATGGGAGATTGATGGAGGCTAGGGCCGCCACTGCGGGTCCAGCAAATGTTCCTCCACCAACAGTAGCACCCGATCTTCCTCCTCCCCCTCCTCCTCCTCTAGCGGATACTTTTGCTAAGACTTGCAAGGAATTTAAGGCTATGGGAGGGAAACCTTTTCAAGGATCAAAAACTTTTGTGGAAGCTAGGGATTGGCTTAAGGAGGTGGAAGGGTTGATAGATATCTTTGAGATGGAAGAAGGAAAGAAAGTCAAGTTAGCTGCTTGGTTAATGAAGGGAGAGGCCTCATTCTGGTGGGAGGTCACTAATGGAGAGCGCCTTGTTGACTCTTGGGCGGATTTCAGGCAAAGGTTTGTGGCAAAGTTTCTCTCAAGGGCGGAAGAAAACTTGTATATGGAAAGGTTCTTGACTCTAAAGCAAGGAAACCTATCAGTGAAGGAATATGTCAACAAGTTTAATCAATTGGCAAGGTTTGGCATAGACATGGTGAATACACCAGAGAAGAAGGCTTTGAGGTTCGTTAAGGGCTTGAATGAACCGATGCATGGATTGGCTATGACTCACATCCCTATGGGGGCCACCTTTGAGAATCTAGTTGACATGGCACTCATGCATGAGGAAGAGAAGGGTCCCAATGCTAATAAGGCACCCGAGAAGAAAGGAGATCAGAAGAGACCTCAACAGCAACAACAAAACAAGGGTGGGAAAGGCAACGGTGGCAAGGGAAAGAAAAAGTGCTTCAATTGCGGGACACCAGGCCACCTAAGCAAAGATTGTCGGAAGAAGAAGAAGACTGGCTGCTTCCACTGTGGCGAAGCAGGGCATCTAGTGAAGGATTGCCCTAAGAAGGGGCAAAGGACGGGATCTACCTCAGGGGGACAGGTGCAAGCTCTTATAGCACCAGGTCAGGTAAGGGGGCAAGTTCAGGCTCTCGTGGTTCCACCGATTCAGGAAAGAGGTAGAACTATTTCCGTTGAAAGTCTGGTTTTTCTATTTGATCATCCTGTCCGTACTTTGTTTGACTCTGGCGCATCGCATTCGTTTATCTCACATCATTAGTTGAGTCACTGCACTTAGACACCAGTCTAGTAGATGATCCCTTGGTTGTTTCAAACCCAATTGGGGGCTCCACTTATTTGTCTATGATATGTTTGGGTTTGAAGATTTCTATACTTAGCGTTGAGTTTAGATGTGATGCTTTTGTTTTGGGCTTCACGGGCTATGGGTTGATTTTGGGCATGGACTGGTTATCTAGTAATGGTGCCGTTCTTGATTGCGAAAGGAGAGTTGTTAGGCTCATGATCCGCTTGGGGAACACTCTCGAGATCTCTTGTAATCCCATGGATTCTGTTATGCTGAGTTATCTTGAATCGCTCGACGCTTCGGTCGAGAGTTTGCAATCTGTTAGAGTGGTCCGGGAATACTCGGATGTGTTTGAGGAGGTGAAGGGCTTACCTCCGAAGCGGGAGATAGACTTCCGAATATATCTGGTGGACAATGCTAAACCAGTATCTTTACCAGTGCACCACATGGCTCCTCGTGAGAGGAGGGAACTCCATAAGCAAGTAGGGGAGTTGCTTGAGAAGGGGTTCATAAGACGAAGTATATCAGAGTGGGGTGCTCCAGTAGTTTTTGCCACTAAGGCGGATGGGTCCCTCAGACTTTGTGTAGACTATAGAGAACTCAACAAGCTCACAAAGAAGAATAGACACCCATTGCCGAGGATTGATGATCTCTTTGATCAATTGGTTGGCGCCTCAGTGTTTTCGCAGTTGGACTTGGCCACGGGGTTTCATCAGTTGAGAGTGGCTGAGGATAGCATAGAAAAGACTCTTTAGGACTCCGGATGGTTTCTATGAGTGGCTGGTGATGCCATTTGGTTTGACAAACGCCCCTGCATACTTTGTTGATTTGATGAGTAGGGTGTTCATGGAGTACCTTAATAAGTTCGTGGTGGTCTTTGTGGATGATATCTTAGTCTTTTCTAAGAGTGAAGAAGGGCATACCCTACATCTTAGGGAAGTGTTAGAGACTCTTCGAGCGCATAGCCTTAAGGCTAAATTCTCTAAATGTCACTTCTGGAGGAAGGTAGTGCGGTTCTTGGGGCACGTGGTCTCCAAGGAAGGGATAGCTGTGGATCCCGCGAAGGTAGTTTCCATCCAAGATTGGAAGGTTCCGAAGAATGCTACCGAGGTGAGGAGTTTCTTGGGGTTGGCTGGCTACTATAGGAAGTTTATCAAGGACTTCGCAAAGATATCAGCCCCATTAACTCGCTTGATGAAGAAGAATCTAGTCTTCGCATGGGACGTAGATTGTGATGATGCGTTCCGACGGTTAAAGAGAGCTTTAACCACAGCTCCAGTCTTAGTGTTGCCAGATGGGAGTAAGCCATTTGTTGTTTATACCAATGCTTATGGGGCAGGACTGGGCGCAGTCTTAATGCAAGAGGGAAGGGTAATAGCCTACGGTGGAAGGCAGTTGAGGGCACATAAGAAAAATTACCCTACCCATGATTTAGAGTTGGCCGCTATTGTTTTTGCGCTTAAGATTTGGCGCCATTATCTTCTTGGCGAGAGATTCGAATTGTTCACTGACCACAAATCATTGAAGTACTTGTTTCTCAGAAGGATTTGAACTTGAGACAGCAAAGGTGGATGGAGTTCTTAGCATCCTATGATTTCGAGATAGCGTATACCCCTGGAAAGGGTAACGTGGTGGCGGACGCCTTGAGTAGAAAAAGGTTGTCCTTGAGTCCATTGTTCGTGGAACGACGAAGCTTGGAATTTATCTCGATGTTTGATTTCAGACTTCCGTTGACTTTATACCCGGTTTGCTAGCATCCTTAGAGGTCAGACCTACTCTTTTGGGGCGGATTGGCGAGGCACAGCGGGACGACCCACAGTTGGTTGAGTTGGTAGAGAGGCTCATAAGGGGGGAGTCGTCCAGCCATTTGAGTAGGTACACCCTAGACGATAGGGGGTGCTTGCGTAGAGACGGCAGACTTTGTGTACCGCAAGACGAGGGTTTGAGGAAGGCTATTCTTGATGATGCACACCGTTCTAGAATGACCATTCATCCCGGTGGGGACAAGATGTACCAAGACATGAAGCGAGTTTTCTTTTGGGCCGGTATGAAGAAAGATGTGGCCGAGTATGTCGCTAGATGCTTGGTGTGCCAACAAGTGAAAGCGGAGCAAAAGAAACCTGGTGGGTTGCTTCACCCATTGGAAATTCCGCAATGGAAGTGGGATAGCGTCTCAATGGATTTTATTGATGGGTTACCGAGATCGAGGAAGGGTAATACAGGAATTTGGGTTGTGGTAGATAGACTTACTAAGAGCGCCCATTTCATACCCGTGAAGAGCAAGAGGACTGCTCCATGGCAAGCTTCAGTTTACCTTCGAGAGATAGTTCGATTGCATGGGGTACCTTCTAACATAGTGAGTGATCGAGATCCTATCTTCACTAGTGAATTTTGGAAGAGTTTGCAAGAAGCAGTGGGGACTCAGTTGTGTCTGAGCACCGCATATCATCCTCAGACGGACGGCCAAACCGAGAGGGTGAATCGTGTTCTAGAAGACCTTCTGAGGCTATGTATCTTAGATTTTGGAGGTACATGGGAAGAGCATCTTCCATTGGTGGAGTTCGCGTATAATAACAGCTTTCAGTCCAGTATTGGTATGGCTCCTTTCGGAGCTCTTTATGGAAGGCCTTGTCGATCACCTACATGTTGGTGGGAATCTACGGATAAGATCTTGCTTGGGCCCGATATGGTTAGAGAGACTTCGGAGAAGATTGATTTGATTCGAAGAAGGATGAAAGCAGCGCAAGATAGGAAGAAATCTTATGCGGACAAGAGGAGGACAGATCTTGAGTTTGATGTTGGGGACATGGTCTTTGTCAAAGTATCTCCATTACGGAATGTTGTTCGCTTTGGGTCCGTTGGGAAGTTAGCACCAAGATTTGTAGGACCGTTTCCTATTAAGGAAAGGATTGGACGGATGGCATATAGAGTGGATTTACCCGAGAGACTTAGTGGGGTACATGACGTATTCCATGTATCACATTTGAGGAAGTGCCTACATGAGACCGCAGAGGTGGTAGAGCCGAGCTTGCTTAGAGAAGTGGAGGTAGAGCGTGATGCGACTATTCGACGAGCTCCTACCCGCATCCTTGGGTCAGAGATTAGGAAGTTGAGAAACAGAGAGGTTCGACTAGTCAAAGTGCAATGGGGAGAGGATGAGAGCAATGCTACTTGGGAGACAAAAGCGAAGATGCATTCATTGTACCCATTCCTTTTTGAGGGTATGTCTTTTAACTTCTCCTTTATCGTTTGTCTAGTACTTATCTTATCTTTAGTATGTCCTCTCATTAGTACCTTTGACCTTTAGATAGGGTAAACCTATGGCTGAAACATGTGTTTGAGACATGTTATGATTGATGGATGCGTGTGGATGCAAGTGTTTGCTAGTGGTTGCTCGTGGATGCATATACACACACTCTAGGCACTAGATCGGCTCAGTCACTTCATATTGCATATTGCATATAATTGTGTGTAGGTAGCTATATTAATGGATGTATAATGGTTGTGTTATCATATGGATGATGCATCTTGGTGTATGATTGTGCACACATGTAGAAATAGTATGTGTCGATAGGGTTCTTTCGCATACATATTGGATGCATGGCGCTATCATGGTTTGCATTAAGGAGGTCAACTGAATCAGTAGACCGCCTGATTTTGCATTAGACAGAGAACATATACACATACTCTTTGCATATGTTCATACAGCATTAGAACTTTAAGGACAATGGATGTCAGTGTTTGATGGTTTGAGTAGATGGTTGTTTGGTTGGTAGGATACGTTCTTCTTGACTTAGAGATTTCGGGGTCGAAATCCTTTAAGTATGGGAGAATGTAACACCCTGTATGTTGAATAACTTGCTATAATATAAAACATGGCAGAATTAAATTATAAAATCTGAATCAGGGGAAACGGGCTATGCCATTGCGTTCGTCTCGGAAAAATACGCGAAATAGAGTCCGAGTTTTCGAAAATCGGAGTCCGTATGACCCAGTTAAGGCCCGAAGAAGTTTTCAGAAAATTCAAAACTGATTTAAATGCAAAAATTTCACATTTCAGAAGAGGCGGGAAAATTCCCGCCAGGCAGAGGGTGTCGACCCTAGGGTCGACATGGGTGTCGACCCCCTCCCTAGGGGTCGACCCAGGGGTCGACCCAGGGGTCGACCCCCCTGTCGGTCTGTGTGACCTGGGTGCAACCTGATGGGGTTTGGGCTATGTTTTAGGGCTGGTGACGAGATCTGACGGCTCTAATCTGATTTAGGGTTAATCTAATAGCCTAAAACACCTAACTAATCTATAAATACACCCTAAGACTACCCTAATTCATACTAGAAATAGATACAACATCGTTATGCCGTCAAAATGCAACTTGAAGGAGCCTCCATCAAATTGTAGAAGAAGATAGCCTCTCAAATCAACCTCTAATCAGCTCTAGCAACTTAATCTTCTTCTTAGGAGTGCTAATCAACAAGTTGTGAGTTTCTATAGCCTTAAAGACCAATTGTTGAAATGATTATGATAGGATATAATGAGGTTATGGCTATGAATGTGGATCAATGCAAGTTATGTTATCATATGCTATGTGTTCATGATGTTATGCAAGTTATGCAAGTTATATGCTATGTGTTATGCAAGTTATGCAAGTCATATGCTATGTGTTCATGATGTTATGCAAGTTATGCAAGACATATGCTATGTGTTATGCAAGTTATGCAAGTCATATGCTATGTGTTCATGATGTTATGCAAGTTATGCAAGACATATGCTATGTGTTATGCAAGTTATGCAAGTCATATGCTATGTGTTCATGATGTTATGCAAGTTATGCAAGTCATATGCTATGTGGTCATGATGTTATGCAAGTTATGCAAGTTTTAGGCTATGTGTTCATGATGCTAGTTATGCAAATCACTATGATAAACGTTGATCCATTATGACACCATGATTATGCAAGTTTGGTGTATGATTATATGCAAGTTCATACATGATATGTTATGCAAGTTTGGTGTATGATTATATGCAAGTTCATATATGACATGTTATGCAAGTTTGGTGTTTGATTATTTGCAAGTAACATGTGCAAGTTTACACCTTAGTATGATATGCATACATATGCAAGTTAACCCCTTTGTATGTCATACATATATATGCAAGTTTACCACTTTGGATGACATAAGTAGCTTATGCAAGTTACCCTCTTTGTGACATATGTGATTCATGCAAGTTTGGGTTGATTATTTATGCTAGTTGGGTTTGATGCTAGATGCATGTTGACACCTTTAAAACCCATGTTGATGCTAATGTTATGCAAGTTGAACCCATTGTATTTGTGATGAATCTTCCCTCTTATGTATGTCATGTTAGCGAATTACGTGGGGAACGATGGGGTTAATATTCATGTTAATGAAATGGTGTGAAGTTGGTATGATTATGCATACCATAAAGTGGATGGACATAATTGAGTCAATTATGTACATCGTTAAATTTGTAATTAATTAGGGATAATTAATACAAATTATGGGGGTGATTAATTAGGTGTAATTAATCGACTAAGACACGAGGTTGGACCCTTTTGTAGCATAAGACTGCCCGGAACCGACCGGCAAATCCAGCGGCTACAAATGGTTGGCCCAATGTGAGAGGTCTTAGGCACAAACTAAATACGTGACAAGTGTAAAGACACGAGGTTAGATTCGGTTATGGCGTAAGGCTGCCCGGACCCGACCGGCAAATCCAGCTGCCATAAAAGATAGTCTAATGTGAGAGGTCTTTACAACGGTTACGTTCTTAATCAATTAAGAAACACTTAACCAGATAAGCATGTAGTGGAGCATGAGGGGTTAAGTGGGTGCCTCGGGTGGCATGTGGAAATCAAGTAAGTGCCTTGGGTGGCATGTGGAAATCTAGTGGGTTGCCTTGGGTGGCAATAGAAAATACGATTAGAATACTTAACCAGGTGGAAACATGTAATTAAACATGATTAAAGGGTTAAGTGGGATGCACTAGATAAAGGGACAAGCTTAGGTGGGTAGCTTGTGGGGGCCCATTTCAACTAGTAACCCATATGTATCTTATTGGGCTCGACCCATGTCGAGGATGGGACACGCGTACTGGGCTTGACTATAAGAGGCCAAAACGGGTTAGCGGTGGCAACGCAAGTCCAACGGGTTTCATATGCGTGTGTGGACCCGGGCTGGTAGGTAAGACGTTGTTGCATCGTGTAGGTATAAGCCGTGCACCATTGGTTATATCGGGTTGCCACTTTGGGGAGTGATACACACCACTGTGGGGCCAGCACGGGTATTTACGGTAGGGAGCCGATCGCTTGGGGAGTGGTGTGTACACCTAGTGGAGATAGGGGCAGACGACACCTATGTAGTCAGCTAGGGGTACAGGAAACTACTGGGTAAATTTTCTAAGTCCTTGGGTGGGATCAACCTTTAAGTAGGAATGACTGGTGTGGTGCAGTTACTAATTACCCTTGGGTGGGTAGATGCGTCTTTACCGTTATCTTAGTTCATCCTATGTCTAGTTGGCTACTTAGTGTAGTCATTTATCCCCAGTCATCACCGTACCAAGTTTATATCATACCCTAATTACTTTAATGATTGTGTAGTTAAAGTTATAGGGCTCACTCAGACTTATGTTTGACTCCGTTGTTTTTATCTTTTTCCCCCTTCAGGTCCTCAGGTTGGGCCTAGCACTAGTGGGCTTTGATCTGATTTCTTTATCTATCTTTTGAAGCTTGGACCGTGATGTAAATCCCAGCTTATCTTTTCTATTATGGCTATTAGTTTATGTAGTGGGATTATGTACTTATGTTTTTATCAGGATGGATATTTGGTACTTGACTCTTTTTATGGTGTTGTAACTAAACATGTTTACCTTCTGCTGCAATGAAATGATGTTTTAGATTTTTCAAGTATTATTTATATCTGTCTTGTTGTAATTTTTCTGTTCTATATTCACTTAAAAATGCTCCACCGAAGTTAAGGCATTCCCTTAGTGAGTGACCTTTACGGGTGTGGGGTGTTACATGTCCTAAATAGTTGTGAAAAGTAATCAACTTATTGCAATTATGGATATCCAGAATGGAGCTCACCTATTGCAATAGGCATTCTACAACTAAAATTGCCAGTTGTGAAAAGTTTTTGTTGTGGTGGTGGATCATCCATCTAGGTCCTAAAACATATCAAATAGTAACACACAAATCAAGCATATCAAGCAATTTAAATAATCCAACCACTCAAACAGAAAATTTAATCAACTACAATCATACGTAATCGTTCACTTGCATAGAAACGTGAATCAATCAAATGTAATTATAGATTTTGCATTAAATATGATTAATTACTCTCTAATTAAATTGGATCTAACATATAAAACATCACATTACATAATCGATTAGCCTAGAGTTCCTAAATTTGAAATTACTAGATCTAATTGAATTTTAGAGTTAATTTAACATATAGACCAGGTAACTTGGTAAATGAAGTATTAGGTCCACATCATTTCGTATTATTATCAGGGCTTGAACCCCTATCCATGGCCTCCTCCTCTCCCTGTGCCCTGCCTATCCTCTCCGTAGCCTTTCTATGTTTTCCTCTCAGTCTTGGGCCTCCTGACCCTTTCCCGACCCTGTTTCCCTTTTGAACCAACCAATGCTAACATCGTCACCCTTTCTTCTAATCATATTCCTCCACCTACCAATCCATCGTAACTAACCCAATTTCTCTTAATGGCATCTCTCTACCCAATCCCAGCCTACCACCACCAACCACTTGCATATTTCCATGTTAATTAATCTAGCCTACACTATTTTACTTTCTAATGCTTTGGCAAGAGCAAATCCTCTGTACCCAAAATCCCTTATCTTCATATACCCAACCAATCAAAACTCTTGATTTCTACCTTTTTGCAATTAAATCAGAGAGATAAAGAGGACTTAATTGCAAAAAGGTGAAAATCAGGGGATCCTGCTTGGTTGGATATAAGGGGGATAAAGGATTTTAGGTACAGGGGATTTGATTCTGGTATGACCATTCAAGGCGCTAGTAAAAATATGCCAAATGCTATAGCTCCTATTGATTCCTTTGGTGGGACCCTACAAGATGCTAGTGCCAATGTGCTACATGGAGCCTCTTTGCAACAGCAAGTCATCCCCTTGAAAATGTGGACCATCATGTTCAAGAAGCTACCCTGTAATGCCAGTAAGTTTAAGCTTGTTAACTACGAGCACTCTTTTTAAATTCCATGATGATGCCAGATGAAATACATATAGATGGTACAAAATATTGAGAAAATTATCTTGTTGGTTTTTACTCAGACGAACCTTTATCCTACTCGGTAGTGTTGTATCATATACGACAAGCTTGTGGAAAAACTAAGTAGAATACAAATCAATTAGAATGGGAAATTATTTTTCTACCTTTTCGAAGATGTGAAAAAACTTGAAATTCCAACTTTGCACTAGATGTTAAAAGGTATTAATTGGATTGCATCCTATATTATAAATTTTTTACTTTCTTTGATGAAACGACGAAACGAATTGACAAACTTGAATATGCAAAAAAATTAGTTGAAATTAAACAAACTGTTACCTGCTCAAATCCCCATCCAAATATCCAAGGGGCAAAATAACAATGTTAAAGATGAGTATTTCTCCACACTCAATCAAAGTGTAATCGACAATCCTATAAAATGCAACAGAAGCGTATTACTCAACCAACACAACCATTCTCTTAGCCGTAAATTAGGAAACCAAATTTTAATGTTCAAGGCCAAACTAAACGTAGCAAACCACCTAGTCAAACCTTTATATAGAGATAAACTTTAACATGCTTAAGCCTTCCTTCTAATCAAGTGGATATGTGTCCTATGCACAACGTCCCAACATTTCACCGCCCGCCAAAACCTCCCAACCTAAATCAACAACTAATGATTTCTCTCTCCTCAATAAAACCTATCTAATCTCCACGCTACAGCGCTAACTCTAAGTATGTTCCAACTGACCTAGCATTTAATGAATCCATGCAAAGCCTTGGTCCTTTTGATGTTATGCAAAACATACAACCCATGTTCGTCACTGCTACTATGTGCACCCATGCTTCTTTTGCAGTGAATTCTTCACCATCAGTCCATTGAATGGTAGGGTTGTCAACGAATACTTTCGGATACGGATAGTGTTATATCCATATCTGTATTCGAAATAATTTTCGGGTACCCGTATCCGCGAATACCGACAGATATCGGATAATTATCCTATTCTATATAGCGATTGATAAATCAAGAAATGTAAATAAAAATTTCAAATTTAACATATTTTTTTTTCAATTCCATTGATCACTGGAGTGTTAAAAATAAACATATATGATGAAATTAAATAGATTTGAGTAGCTAATATGCCTTTAGAGCATATAATATAAACCTTCAATTTAGTAAAACAATAAATAAATCTGATTCATTGTACTAAAATACATATAATTTTGAGAATATTATTTAAAAAAATTGGACGGATAATTTTCGGATGTAGATATCTATGTATCCATATCCATTTTTTCGGATATCGGATATTTATCTGCTTTTCGGATACGGATGCGGACGGATATTAGATTTTTCGGGTATCCATAACCAGGCCTCTCCTCATCTAAACAACTTTCCATAACCCCTCATGTTACTCCCTCCACCTTGAAATATGCAAACTCCATTATCTTCCAAATTTCAATTAAATGCTTCATCCTTTTTACAGTCTGTAGTAATAAATGAGCTTCACATCCAATACCCTCCCCGCAAAACCAACCTCCCACATTCTGGAACCACTTCTATCTTTATCCTATGAAAAAACCCTTCGAAGAAATTATCTTTGAACATATCACCAAGGAAAACGAGAAGCCAATCTAATGACCGCGAGAAAGGGAACACTTTTTCTGAAGAAAACATTGCGCCGATCACATGCCTTTCAAACGAGGACGAGCTTTCAAACTCCTGCATCATGTCAAATCCACGTCTGCCATTAGACCCCCACCATCTTTCCAATGATACAAATGAAAGCAGCATGGAACATGAGAGGTTATAACGATATACCTAAGCTCAAAAATAAAGCAATTTCTCCTTAAGAACCAGGTTCACATGATAAATATTCTTGAGAACAAGCTCAACACCAGTTTTGTTAAATGAGGTAGTCACCAAATTCAACTTGTATGGAGCTACATGCATAAACTTGATAGAGCTCTGTTTCGACGAATACTAATATTATGGAATCCCAAAATATTTCAACAGTTTGTTATAGATAAGTTGACCCAACATTATAACACACAATCACCCACCTTCCTGTCTTGCCAGAATTCTACAGCACTTTGTCTATGCCCTCAGCACTATCGAATGAGGAGTCTCATTCCTAGAAACTCTACTAGATCTTGGCCTAAATAATTATAATACCCTTAATTTTTGATACAATATTCATGAATTTAAGTGGATAAATTAAATTGGAATAGTATGGTGAAGAAGGACATAAGATTTGTGCTTAATAAATTAATTAGTAAATTGGCCTTAGAAACAAATCAACTAATGCTTAACGGAAGAGCATATGAGAGGGGAAAACGGGTAAACTTTTGACCCCTGTATCTACTCATATCCTACCACATTTTGTTCACTTTTCTTCACTCTAAAAATGAAAAGAACAGTAAGGGTAGCCAACCATTGAATCTAAGAAGAAGGAAAGAGAAAAAGCTAGGATTTAGGGCTAGGAAACTTTTTCAACAAATCTCAAAACCTCAGCTAATTAAGTTGAAAAATACTATTACCCTTGTACTTTTTGGCCATTGGATAAAGAGCCAAAAATTACGTTGATTAATGATAGTTTTTCATGATTTATACGATGCTAGTTGGCTGAAAATCAATAACTATGTTTGGCATGTTTCTATGATTTTTATATACATGAAGATGGTTTGGATTTATGGTAAATCCCATAGTTAGATATCCTCGAATGTCATGGATTTTGAGTATGATGTTTATTATATGATTTTGGATATGGCTTCAATTTTCATAATTTTTCATGAATGTATGAATTATTTATGAATAATATAAGTTTGAATTGTTTAGGGAATGCTTGCATGTTGATTAAAATAAATATATAAATATTTGTTCATGGTCGATACAAAAGTACTATAAAAGACTCTATAAGTTCAGTATTTTAATTTTTAAGCCAATGAGAATTTAACAAATATGGTGGAGTATGTATAAAGTAGTATTTTTTGAGGAAATAAGTCAATATGTCTGTATCTGTCAGTGTCACTGTCATTCCAAAGGCCATGTTCTGATTCTCTCAGAAGCCATCTTTTGGTCATGTTGGATACTTGGAATATCCTGTGCTATCATAGCGAGCGCTATAGTGCCAAATAGCGCATAACGCATATGTTGCGCTATTCTACTTCTTATAGCGCAGGGGTCCCTTATAGCATAGAAATAGCGTGCTATTTTATCATAGCGCATAGCGATAAATATCGCATTATTTTTTTTCTCTTTTTAAGGTTTGGAGAGTGTGTAAAGAAACCCGATCTGGCCCATTTAATTTGAATAACAACGTAAGAGGTTCATTTTGTTTCCTATTTAGACAATAATGTAACAAGTGAATCAACTTCTAACTTAGGGAAAATTTACTTTCTTCTTCAAATCAATTTCTACTGCTAGAAATGACGAAGCTGACTTCAATCAGTTTGTTTATTGCTTTATTCATTTGATTTCATAATTGGCCTTACTTTTGTTTTCTCCTTCTCCAAATCTGAATTTTAAAACTATCCATGTCTTTTTTCCTGAGACGTTTTTTCCCCTTTTATCTACTTTCTAGATGAACATACAGGTTTCTTTTTGAACATACAGTTTCAGGCTTTTTTTTTTTTTTTTTTTTGGAGATAAGGTTTTGTATTGTGCTTTTCTCGTATGTTAGCCTTTTGCTGAGATTTTGTTTTTTAAAGGAAAAAAAAATATTTTCTACTTTCTAGATGAACATACATGCTTTCATATTTTATGTGAATTGTATTTTTCATGCATTTTTCCTGTGTTAACTTTTTTATATTTTGCGTGAATTGTACTTTACGTGCATTTTTTTTTTGTAGAATCTCATCATAACTCACAAACAGAATAAATTTCATTATACGTCATTAATTTAAAAATAAATTTCAAATTGTGTAAGACATAATATGTTATATCCATGAATAATTTTGAATGTACAATATGAGATTATCAATTTTTCTCTAACATAATTATATTTAACATTTAATAAAGATAACATATTCATGAATTATGCTAGCATTGCATTTGGAGCCTTGAATGTCTTGGATATGGCATAAAATCTACAATAAAAGCATTAAATTTTAGTTATGTATGATAATTTGATTAGTTGTGTATAGAAAAACATTATAGCGCGCGCTATAGCGCATAGCGCAAGCCTTGCGCTATTCGCTATGGACTACACTGGGAATATCATCTATGTATTGTAAAAACCTGAAGCTATAATAAAGCAATTTAATAACTAATTAATAAAATAAATATTAATCAGAAAAATATTGAGAAATGGGCAACAAGGGTTGCGTCATTGTGCCAGTTATGAAATTCTGGCTAAGATTGACATTTAGTTTGCTGAAATCGGACTTAAAACGAAGAAAATACGAAAGAAATAAGTTTGAAATTCGAACAAACAACGAATTAATAAGCAATTAATTTATCCACAAATCAAAATTAACTAAGGTGACCCAGTCCTTAGTTAGGTCGACCCAAACCCTAAGTGGATCGACCCATGGTGTAACGGCTCGGAAAATTCGATGCCCGAATTTCGAAACTAATACATCCTCTATATTCACGTGCCTAAAGTGAAGTACCGAAACCCAGAAAGTTAGGACAAAGAAGTTAGAGGGTGAGAAAGAACAAAGAAAAGTTAGAATAAAAGAAGAAGAATAATACAAACACATAAGAATTAGAAAAGATTGAAATCTCATAATGGAATGAATAAAATATAATATACCAAAACTCTTTACACAAGAGAAAAATTGTATAAATACATGAGTGAATAATTAGAGTACACAATAAATTAGCGGATACAGTCATAACAATGTGTATGTACAATAACTGATAAATACAACACACACAACGGAAATTGATCAATATGAGAAATACAAGAATACGTCTCGACTTCAGCTGCTCTCCAAGCAAATCCAATGAACCCAGAATAATATACTTGGTCTGACCGAGCCCATTTTGCGAAAAGCAAAATCACACGGATTGTCAGTCTGGGATACTTAATATGAAACATACATCACAAACAACTTGCTTAATTTTTGAAAACCCTTTTTCAAAAGAATGGAACTCTCGTAAGACACGACCACACATAAACATAGCACGTGTTTTTCCCTTACGATAACCAAAACACTTTCTAGAAAATCCAATGGTATTATAATAATATCTAAAATACAAATACTTATCAATCTAGGCGAAATTGTTACATTTATTAAATTTCTGCATACTAGGTATAACCCTAATACCGTACCAAACTCATATTGGAATTTGGATTTCCATACAATGACGGGCACTTGGGTACCACCCATCATAGTATCTCTCTAGATAAGCGTACATTCCCTTCCATCTAGTCGTTATCTAAATCCGCTCGCATGCTTTCCCTTCCATCTAGTCGTTATCTGATCCTCCTTCCAATTATCATCGAGATGAATATTAGTATATCTTGAATATCTATTTTTTGTTTCATACTTAGCCAATCCTTAGAGCACTTCCAGTACTGGACGGGAATTCGAGTGGTAGAATGGAATTAAAAGCGGTAGCCCCTCCCACCGATCCAGCAACGGGTGGGAGGACGTTGTAAACTAAAATAAAATAAAATAGCAAGGTTTAAACGGTTTTCTGAAAGCCGTTTAAGTCTTAAACGGTTTTATGTGTTTTCAGAAAACAGTTTAAGGTTAAAGTATATTAAAAAAAAAATTAAAGCGGCGATTTGCATTTGTGAATGGCGATCCTCGTTATTTCCCTTTGCTCTCCATACCTATGCTACCATTGCTACAGCGGAAATACCCCAATTTCTCCTCATTTCATCGATTCCTCTCACTGCTGGGAATGTCCAAATAAATCACCAAATTCTTGCACGATCACTTGATAATAGAGTAACGTAGTAGTGTGAAAACAGCATGAAGTCCAAGAGGAAATGGATGAGTCATTATCTGTCAGGCCCAACCGAACTAAGGGGTCCAAGTCTAAATCCCAAGCCTATTTCAAGTGAAACTTTTTCCGAGTCTTTCAGCATTTTCTCACCGGCTCATGTCTAATTTCAAGTCATTCTAATTCCGATCCGTTTGAATTTTCTTCGTTCAGCTAAGCTGCCTTAATCCAAGAGTGATTTAACAATAATTAACACTATCTATTTGTTCTTCACGCACCATACCCACATTGGAGGCATTTCTGAGAGCCGTTATTATTTTATAATTTTTAGGAGTTTATACAATTGCCTCTAATAGGCTATGAAAAATGTACCTCACTACATCAAATAATGAATATGACCAAAAATACCACAAAAATTTGAAAATAAAGAAATCAAAATCTTGCTTTCTTATTATTATTACATTACAGAAACAAAAGATTAGTAAAAATTACATTTTCAAGAAAGGATAGCATTTTCTTTTTGGTTTCTTTTTGGGACCCTATGTCAACATAGTGTATATGATAAAAATAGGCAATGCATTTTCCTTTTCAAAAAAAATCTTAGAGATTGTGTAATGCTTACTCTTAAACTCTTTGTTTACACGGTAGTCTTTTTTTATTTTTTATTTCTCTCTTCGTCTTTGGATTCTTATCTATTTCTATTTAGGGAGCTAGATTTTTAGAGATGGATATACATTTGCCTTTCATTGGTATAAAGGCGTTATTAAATATAATCTGGCCTCTAATCTAAGTAGCACTGGTATTTGTAAATGCCCTTGTGTCTTTGAATTGCGATAATGGAAAATCCTTAGATTTAAAGTTTTGAGGTAGGTCCTTGATCCATTATTCATTTGATTTTCAACTTTTGAAATGCGATTTGAAATTATAAGGAAAATGATGGAATGTTATTGGAGAAGATGATTCGTTTGGAGCGTTTGTAGGACGAGGCAGAATGTGTAAGTGTGTGCAGTTAAAAAGCTAAAAAAAATAACGGTATGGTTGAGTGAAACAAGAGGAAAGAGCAATGAAATAAAATACCAATTAGTCGTTCATATTTGATTAGAAAATAAAGGCACTAAGCATTAATTTGGAGTCTAAAGATGTAAAAGGAATATACAAGTGGAGCACAAATGTGAGATGCAACAAATTAAAATGATGTTTATACAAAATGACAATCTGTCCTCAGTTAAAAGCATTATCATACTATGAAATGTGAAGACAGACGGATACTTCTAAAAATACCATTCTCTTTGACTTAGTTCACCAACTATTTTCTTTACACATATAAGAACATACAAATCACGTTTTAAAGATTTGAATTAAACGAGATGACGTATGTTGCTATTCATTTGGTGTAATGTTAAAGGAGCATGAACTAATTTATAAAATATTATAAAGAATTACCTTTGAGATAAGAAATACAGAGCAAAAACTGATAAGTATTCTTGTTTCAGTTGATTAAGACGTTGTGGCAAGACCCAAAAGATCATGGGTTCGATTCGGTAGAGACCGTGTATGATACATACTACTCCGAAAAGCTTTCAAGATTACTTTGTTGGGAGGTATACATGAACCTCCAATTTACAATAGCTATGTGGAGTTTCATTTTCCAATACTCTTAAATTCATCAATACTTGGCTTCCTGGAACAAAATTGAATACTGTTTCAATCTGCATTGTATGTTTGCCGATGGTGTGAGCCCTGTTCTTTGATCTACACACACATTTTTTTTTTAAATGTTTATCTTTAAAACATGAGTTGTTTAATAATTTCAACAACATCAACCCCATTGTAACTAGGCTAATAAATTGATGTTTTCACACACTGTAATTAAAATTTCAGCAATTCTTTTCAACAATACTGCATTTACACGCTGGATGCTGATAAAGACATCAACTTATTCAATGGAGAATGAAACACAGCGTGGAACATAGAAATTAGTACACAACCATAAATACTTGACCCAAAGAGAACATAAAACATTAGCCGTTCACGGATCGAGCTCCATCAACGTAAACTGTTTGCCCACTAATGTAGGAAGCAGCAGGTAGACACAGAAATACAGCCAAAGCTGCAACCTCTTCAGCGGTACCATTGCGTCCTAGCGGCGTGCGTGCAGCTTCGGATTTTGCATTTTCATCACTCTGCCCATATTGGATTGTTATTCATCAGTATACACAGTAAATACATGAATGTCCCTGAATGTCTGTCTATGCACATATACACCTACGTATTCACATTTATCCTTTTAATAAGTTGCCTATCTTGACAAATCTTTGAGTGTCAAATGAAAATATTCATATCTTACTATCTTAAACTACAACGATGACTGCAACTTCCTTTTTTAACAGCTAAATCGTGAAGGCTTTGTGGTATATTTTTATATATGTCTGTCTAGTGTGTTGGGGTTTAAAACACAAAATTATCTTATATGCATCAAAGTATACATAAGAATTGAATACTTCTAGTTTTAGGTAGATTGTTTACAGAGATATATCACTATGCAATGTGGAGATAGATATGATGTACAAGTTAAGTGTTAGATTTTAAACACGTTTTTAGAGGAAGGTCAAGATGTATAAGTTGAACATGCGTAAAGTTCCCAAAAAAAGGATATCCCTTTGATAAAATACTTGAATGCATGTTAGGAGTAAAGTCCTGGCGCATCTTTTAGAGGACTTATCTTAATCTCTCAGTTATTTCAGGTTAAAGAAGCATCCAATAACAAAATAATAATAATAATAATAATAATAATAATAATAATAATAATAATAATAATAATAAAGGGGCCAAAAGAAGAAATGGTGACTTAACTTGTGCTAGTAATGGAGTTTTTATAGCACCTGGTGCGACACAGTTAGCACGGATGTTATCTTTGGCCCATTCACATGCTAAGCTTCTTGTAAGCTGATCCATCGCTCCTGATAAGTAAGATTAACTTTTATGAAGTTTTTTTTTCTACCAGTAAATGATTCAGTGAACGAAATATAGTTGAGAAGACATAAACCGGATTTCCATCAGACGTGTGTAAGGTATACCTTTGCTCATACCATACAATGTTAAGTTTGGTAATGCTATCCTGCCACCAATTGAAGAAATAAAAACGATGCTACCAGCTTCCGATTCTTTGAGAAGCGGATATGCCAACTGACATATGTTATAACTCGACTCCAAGTTCAGCGTCATCAGTTTCGAGTATTCTTCAGCGGTTACATCGATGGTTCTATTCGCTATGGCCGTGCCAGCATTATTAACCTAATTAGCATGTTATTCGATTGATCAGTAAGTAGCAGCATGTTAGTTAATTAGCTTACAAAGATTAATAAATGAGTTGTACACTAAACTCACAAGAATATTGAGCTTTCCACCGAATATGGTAGAAACTTCTGCCATCATATTCTCACGTTGAGCTCTAGATGTAACATCACAAATAGATCCAGTGACCGGGTAGTTTAAGCTCTTCCATCTCTGCATACATTTTTCAAGCTGAGCAGGATTTTCTGTGCAAGTGTGAACAGTTGCACCAAATGACACCAACTCTTCTACTATAGCAAATCTGAACATTCCAAGTACAGCAATAATCTAAGTAAACCCTGATTACTTGTTATATACTTCATCTGGTAAAGTGGTAGTTCTATGAGCAACTGGATCCAGACATGAGTAATTATTTTTTAACCTAATATTGGTAAACTCTTATGAATGTAGATAGATAGATAGATGCACTTGTAAATTTGTTTATAAAACATACCCAATACCACTTGTGCCTCCAGTGACAAGAGCTGTGGCTCCAGCCAGTGTCCATCTCTTTCCTGTACTTGGACTTTCCATGATTTGCTCAATGTGTTTATGGACTGTCTTCTTGACCAACTAATCAATGTTGTGTGAAGATGAAATCCGACCATATGCTCTATTTATAATGCCTACGGCTCTGTTTAGGAACAGCAACTTCAGCTGGAAGTTTAGGCAAGAGAATATTTCACTGCAGACGATTGGCTGATTTTTTAAATCTGAAAACAATGTAAGCATTTTATGTAATGTAGTATTAGAATTTAGAAAGTGGTTGTATATTATATCAGAGAATCATTATTTTAGTTTATCACTTTGGCGCATGAATCATGACATGTATTAAATAATGACTCGTTCAAAGTAGCAGCCAAAACTCCGTAAATAGTTTATCCATGTTTGCCGAGAATGCATGTGATTTTTATTTTTTTAGTCGATCTATTCTTCCGATTTTCGATCTCTATTTCATATAATAGAACAACAGTTGCTTGAACGCATGTTAATGTATTGATATACATTTCGCTGATCAATGATTCAATATACCATGTGCGAGTCACGTTTAATCTCTATGTTCACACTTCTGGTCGTTTGTCACTTAATAATACATTTGTCTCCTTTTAATGTTCGTATACATGATTTATTAAATCTGAAAATGAATCGCTTGGTCCAAAACCAAGATATTTGAAAGATAATTGAGGCGGAAATTGTTTTATTAAAACTGAATAAATGATCATTTGATCAGTACATGCATTTATAATACAGGAAACATAGCCATAGAGGATATTGGGTTGTATACTAATTATTGTACTTACAATAGGACATTGGGCTGAAGCCCATTTGCTTTACTTAATGATATAACGATATAAAGTGGTATCAGTGTTATTAAACACTTTATACCCCGCAAACCATAGAATCGAAACTAGGGTTTGGAGACAAAATATGGTTGCCGCAATCCTCTTTATTCCTCATTTCTTCAACAAATTCTCTTCAGGTTGTTGAAGAATTTTCTTTCTCCACTCTTTATTCTTCAAATTGTGGTCTCTAGCTTCTGCCGTGAGCTTATGAGTGGTCAATTTGTTGTCTTTGAGGTTGCGTCCACAACAGTTGTTGATTGTAGATCGATGCTCTTCAAGTCTCTGGGAAGTATGACGACTATTTATGGCAGATCTGAAGTTATTATCTTTAGATATGTCATCTATATTGGTTGATGATGAGGTATCTATTTCAAAGTTTTTGATTTTCTGATTGTTGATTGCAGATGGCTTCGGATTTTCCTGAGCTTGAATGCTGCTTGTTTCAGCTATGCAGAGCTTGCTTCGTAGATATTCAAATCTAGGTCTGGAGAGGGGTTTGATAAGAATATCAGCAGTTTGGTAAGTGGAAGGTACGTGGTTGACCTCAAGCTTTTCTTTTTGAACCAATTCTCGTACAAAATATATGCCCGGTTCCAAATGTTTAGTTCTAGAGTGTAGAACAGGATTAGCAGTTAAAGCTATAACACTCATGTTATCACACCACATTGCTGCTTTAGTGTTAGTGTTAATTCTTAACTCAATTAGAAGGGATTGAATCCATATTATTCCTGCTGTTGTGCTGGCAATACTTCAATAGTCAGCCTCTGTACTTGATCTAGAAACCGTATTTTGCTTCTTGGCACACTAGGATATAGGATTTTTACCCAAAAATATGCAGTAACCACTTGTTGATTTTCTATCATCATAATCATTAGCCCAATCTGCATTTTCATAAGCATTGATATTTAGATTTGTACTTGGCTTTAGAATGAGACCCTGATTGATTGCGCCTTTTAGAAATCGTAAGATTCTTTTAACAGCTTGCCAGTGATCACTTAGGGGTCTTTGCATAAATTGACTTGCCTTGTTTACATTATATGGAATACATGGTCTGGTTATAGTCACATATTGAAGAGCTCCAATGACACTTCTGTACTGGTTCTCATTGCATGTAGGCTCACCTTTGTCTTTGCTTAAATGTAATTTGGTTATCATTGGAGTGGGTAGAGCTTTAGCACCTTCCATTTTTGCTCTAACTAAAATTTCTGAGATATATTTTCTTTAACATAACTAAAGTTCATTTTCTTTGGTTCTGTGTACTTCAATTCCCAAGAAATAAGATAGGTCACCCAAATCTTTTAATGAGAATTCACTGTTCAGTTGACTTGTGATGTTTTTGATCTCTGAGATACTGTTTCCTGTGATTATGAAGTCATCTACATAGATTAGGACATAGGTAACAGTGTCTGCAGTAAATTTTGTGAACAACGAGTTGTCAGATTTTGTGGATATGTATCCCAGTCTTGATAAAGTTGTCTTCAATTTGTTGAACCATACTCTAGGAGCCTGCTTTAGTCCATATATAGCCTTGTTTAGCTTGCACACCATTCTTTTGCTTGTTCTCTCTTCAAGGCCTTATGGCAGCTCCATATATACTTCTTCCTGCAATTCATCATTCAAAAAAGCATTATTGAAATCAATTTGTTTAATGGTCCAATTTCTATGCAAGGTTATGGTTAGCATAATTCTAATAGTGGTTGGTTTCACAACAGGTGAGAATGTCTCATTGAAATCAATTCCACATTGTTTTGAATAACCCTTTGCCACTAACCTAGCCTTGTATTTAGAGATTGTACCATCAACATGTTTTTTTATCCTATAAGTTCATTTACACCCAATTATATTTTTGTGTTTGGGTGATTGAACTAAGCACCAAGTTTTCTTTTTATTTAAGGCATCTAATTCTTCTTTCATTGCAGACCTCGACTTATCATTTAACACAGCTTGATGATACGTGGATGGCTCAATATTATTGAACTTAGTACAATAAGCTTTTGGTTTAAAAATACCACCTTTTCCCTTGTTATCATGTGATGTTGTTTATGAGTTTGAGTAGCTTCCCTGTTTTCATCTGATTGTGTGCTTTCTTCATGACTGCTTTCATCATTGCTTGTATCCTGATGTTGAGAATCAACTTCATTCCCACCAGTACTGTTCTGATTATTTTTAGTGCTAGTTGTAATATTTTGTGATGACCTGGTAGTTTGTGGGCTTTGTGTATGTGTCACACTATCATTTGAGTGTGACACATAATTAACCTCACTTATAATTTCAGGAATATGTGGAATAGAAGTCTTTGGATTGTATATTTTCTTTGTGGGTTTAAATGAGTCATTCTTGAATGGAAATATTCTTTCATTAAATATAACATGCCTAGATACATACATTTTGCCATTACTGTCTAAACACTTGTAACTTTGTTGATTAGAGGAATACCCTAGAAATGTACATGGTATAGATCAGAAAACAAGTTTGTGCTTATTGAAAGGTCTTATATGAGGAAAACACAAACATCCAAAAAAATTAAGATCATTGTAGTTAGGTTTGAATTTATTTAGTACCTCAAAGGGACATTTCAAATCCAATACCTTTGTTGGCAATCTATTTATTAAATGTACTGCTGTAGCAAAGGCATCAGGCCAAAATTTCAGTGGTAATAATGCCTGTGCTAGCAATGTTAACCCAGTTTCAACAACATGTCTGTGTTTTCTTTCAATAAGACCATTCTGTTCAGAAGTGTGTTGACATGTCAATCTGTGTGTTATACCCTTTTTATTAAAAAAGTGTCTTAAGGGCAGAAATTCCTTACCACCATCACTCTGAAGAATCTTGACTTTATGACTTAACTGATTTTCAACATTAGCTATAAACTGCATGACTGCATTACAAATGTCAGACTTTGATTTTAAGGAATAGATTCAGACATATCTTGAATTTGCATCAATGAAAGAAATATAATAATTGTAATCATAGTCAGTATTGATTGGAGCTGGACCCCATAGATCAACAACAATTAATTCTAAGGGTTTTAAATATTTAGTTTCAGAATTTGGAAATGGTAACTTGTGACTCTTTCCCATTTGACAACATGTGCATATATAGTTATCGGGAATAGTAACAGAAATGCCACTACTATTTAAAATTTCTTTCATAATTCTGGAACTTGAATGTCCAAATTTAAAATGCCACATGTCAAAGTTAGTACAGTCACTGTTTTTATCTAACTCTGCTATATTACAGAATTTTTTCTTTAATTCATCATTTCTGATACTTCCAGAGTCAAAATTGTACAATCCATTTTGGGTGTTACCCTGCAATAAAATATTTCTAGTTAGCAGGTCCCTAACTACACAGTGGTTTGGGTAAAATTCAAAAGACACTTGATTGTCTTTTGCACACTGTGACACACTAATTATTATTTTTTTCTTATGTGTGGTGCACATAATAAATTGTTTAAATAAAGTAGTTTGGCACCTTTGATACAAGCATGTCCAGTGTGAGAGATGACAATAGAATTACCATTACCCATAATCAGAGACTTTTTACCTTTGTATTCACTATTGCCAAGATTCAAGTTGTTTAAATTGTTAGTAACATGACTAGTTGCTTCTGAATCTGGATACCATGCTTCATCTTGAATATCTTCAACACTGGCAGCATTTGATGTTTTATTCTTGACTGCTTTTGTTTTCTGATTGACTGTTGACCATGTTTGCATTTGGATTGTTACCTTTGTTACTGCTATTCCCTTGTTGATTTGTATTGAAGCTGTTGTCAAATTTGAAGTAGCATCTATTGGATGTGTGTCCAAGTTTCTCGCAAATTTGGCATTTTGGCATGTTGTTGAGGTTCCATCTCCTAGCTCTGCCTCTTCCTCTGTTTGATTGACCTCCTCTTTGGTAAGAATTCTGATTTCTTTGATTATTTTGTTGATTCTTGGCTTTGCCAGTGGTAGTATAGTTGACATTGAAATCAAATCCTTGATCTTTCTTTTGCAGCAGTCTCCCTTCATGGGCAAGAAGCATAGAATATATACTTGTAACGAGGGAGTGGGCTCAATTGATGTGACGAATGCTATTGCTGCTTCATATTCATCTTCGAGTCCACCCACAATGTAAAGAACTTGTTCTTTTTCTTCAATCTTGTTACCAGTGCATGCAAGTTGATCATACAAGTTTTTAACCTTCATACGATATTCATTCATGCTAGAATTTTCCTTCTTTGTAGTCTGAAGTTTTTTCTTGAAATGTAACACTCTAGCAGCAAACTGACTTGTGAATGATCTTCTAACGCTCTCCAAACATCATGAGCAGTCTTAGTACCTATTAACTGTGGCATAAGAGATGCACTTACTGATGACATTAGCCAAGCACTGATTAGATTGTCTTGCCTATGATAGGCTGTAAATTCTTAATTGGAAACAAGGTTGTTATTACTGTCTCTAATGTATTTTGATGGAACTGTTTCTTGTTCCATAGATAAAATCTTCAAGACCATAACCTTTTGCAGCTGTTTCAATTTGCAGCTTCCACAGGAGGTAGTTTGATTCATCGAGTTGAATTGAGATTATCTAACTTTGGGGCTTTATGATGGATTTGATGAGATCATCAGTGCTTTCAGCACTTGTCTGATTTGACGTAGTGGATGATCTTGGTGAGGTTAGAGGATCTCCTTCAACCATGATTTCAGGATGCAGACAGACTTCAGTACCACGAGAATGGTAAAAGTTTCTGAACTCCTAATTCTTGAATTGAGAAATCTGATTGATTTCTTTAATTGAATTTAAAAACAACCAGAAGCTAGTGTGGTAATTGATATGAATTCAGGAATGACCGATTTGTAATCTTGGACAACATTCAATTCTATTTATAGATTGAAAGAAACCAGATTGCTTAATATAATGTCAAACTGGCTTTCTAGGATGGTTTTTAACGTCAATTGATGTTTTCTTCAGATTTTGATCGAATTTGAAGCTTCAGAAATGTTTTGCTACTAAGTTGTAATGTAAAAACAGATGCATCCACTTTGTGTTAGCGAGGCACTGTTTTTGGATTACAGCCTCAACTTTCAAATGAAGAGATTAATAATCTTGGATGAGAGGTATCCAAGTGATAAAAATTCTCTGATGGATAATCAATCTTTAGATAGATTTTTTTAGAGATTTGAGTAATTGGATCGAGTTCTTGATGCAGTTAGCAAGAGAGCTCTGATACCATATTCGAAAGATACACTACACCATATATGCTAATTAGGCTGTGTTTTTAGCCGTATCTAAAGCCGTTGGGCACAGTATAAAGCCCCCCAAAAAGTGGCGTGTCTAATTATTAGATACGGCTAGCAACCGTATCTCAATATATTATCATACGGCTTTTAGCCGTATCTAAAGTCTAATAAGACACGGTCTTTGACCGTGTCTAATTATATGTATGTGTGTGGACATATATATATATATATATATATATATATATACACACACACACACACACACACACACACTCAAAGCTTTACAAGGTTTGTCATAACACGATGTGTACGTACAAACATATACAATAAAAGGAAACTGTATTAGATTCTCATCACATTACGAAGTAACAAAAATGAGGTAAAAAAATAACAGCCTGATAAACAGTCCAGTCGAGGTCGGGAAGTCCAGTCCAGTCGAGGTCGTGATATAAAGCCCGCAGCCTGATCGTTCCAGCAAAGCACCATAATCTCCAACAGGACTGCCTATAAAATACAAGAAACAGTTATTTCAATATACAACATTGGTTCAATATACAGCAATGTAGATCGACATTGTAACTTTTGGTGACTGAGATGCAAACATGAATACAACAATGGTTCTAACAGTGAAAGCTTCAGTTATTAAACCCATCCATGGTGACTGAGATGCAAACATGAATACAACAATGGTTACAACAATGGTTCAAACATGAATACAACATGAATACAACAATGGTCCAGACTTCATGTCGTCTCGATTAGTAGACTAGTCGACGACTAGTCACGACTAGTCGAGCGTCGTCCATGTGTTTGTGTAGTCGATCAGTATATGTCTCAAAAATGAATTAATACACATTGTAAAATGGTTTTGCTATGACCATATCGTTTAAATGAAATTAACTGTACATAGGAGTAGAAAATTGATAGGCATTAAAAATGCAAACCCAAAAGAAGAATCACATGAAGTGTTAGTCCATCTGCAACACTGGTAGTTCGTACCCTAGCATACAGAACATCCTCCTATACACACAAAAAGGAACAAATAAACGAAAAGAATATTCAAGATGTGCACACAAGTACATGTCCATTTAATTCTTATGTAAGATACTACGTAGAGATAAGTGTAAAATAATATATACCTGCTCCAACGTCTAAAGATATCGAATCATCATCGTCGGATGACACACATACTCGACTTTCTGATTAAGAATTTACTGGGCGATCCACCAGGTGGCTGCATTTTAGCTCATGCGCAGGGTCAGTAATCCATGCTAATTAGTTTTATTCAAATGTCGAATGCCTCTCCACTTAACCTTTGGAAAAAGCTGCTTTCACTTGCAACTTTCAGTTTTTTTTGAAGCAGACTATGTAGTGCAAGATTACTTACACTAAAGTCTCTTCTACAAAGTAAGGGAAAAGTTGCTAGTGAAAGCAGCTTTTTACTAAGGTTAAGTGCAGCAGCATCCGACATTTGAATAAAACTAATAAGCATGGATACCCGATCCTACACGTGATCTAAAATGCATCCACCTGGTGGATATCCTATTAAAATATTAACCAGAAAGTCTAGTAATCATCCATCTACCAAAATTTTCAACAAACCTGTTAAAATATTTTCAGTACAACTGTTATCTCTCAAAACAGAGTAAACTTGTTATAAGACAACCCAATTTAAATTTCAAACATACGGCAAACAAACAGTCAAATGATGATGAAATCATGGTTAAATATTGAACTATAGAATTATCCATTTGCTCAGTTTAAGAAATAGACAACTTTTAGTTGCTAAATAGTTAAACTAAAAATCAGTGACAACTTGTACATGACTGTGGTTACTACATTTCGGATTCAACGTGGCAAGCGATCTAAAGAACATATCAACAAACCTGTTAAACTCATTGTTATTTCTTTGTTTCATGGATAAATATACCGCAATCTAAAATTATACCATACATGTTTCAATTCAATTCAATTGAAATAGCTAACACACTAACAACCAGCTAATTAACACACTAGTACCTTACATTTCTGATTCCAGGGTATAACAACCAGCTAACACACAAGTACATACCAATTCAATTGAAATAGCTAACACACTAACACAAAGTAGCAATCGGCTTACACACAAAGACTTCAACTTGTTCCCTAATTCCTACTATCAGGCAAGCACAACACAATTCAATTGAAACAGCTAACAAACTAACACAAAGTAGCAATCAGCTAACATGCAAAGACTTCAACTTGTTCCCTAATCCCCACTATCACGCATGCAGAACACGATTCAATTGAAACACATACCTGTGTTAAACGGAGGGCTATGGAATAAGGGTTGCTGCGTCGAAGGAGAGGGTTGTTTACTTGTTCGTCTCTGTCGGTAGGGGAGATTCCAGAGAAAGGTGGAGGCAAAATTTGGTGACCGAAAACCCTAATTTGGGTTTTCGGTCACCATTGAAGTAAAACAGAGGGAAAAGGGAGCGACCAATTTTTTTAATTTGGAGTGCCTAATGGGGTGCATAATATGATATGCATTCGATTTGGCCAAAAGCCGTTTCAAATTAACTAATCCGCAGCTTCATTGATGGACGGTTAGATTTAGGGTGTTGGGGGTGGTGCGGATCGCAAAAGGTAGCTTGATACAGATCTTAGCACTATCAAATATGATACGGCTATAAACCGTAGTTTACTTCCGCATCCTGGTGTGCCAAATTGGCTGATATGCTGTAGTGATAATTGACGAGGAAATTGTTTTATTAAAACTGAATAAATGATCATTTGATATGTACATGTATTTATAATACAGGAAACATAGCCATAGAGGATATTGGGTTGTATACTAATTATTGTATTTACAATAGGACATTGGGCTGAAGCCCATTTGCTTTACTTAATGATATAACGATATAACACGGTACCCAGTGTTATTAAACACTTTATACAAGACATGTGTTCATCTTGAATCGCAGATGTACTGATGTAGCCCAGTGAATATGTTTGCCATTATAAAAGGCATATACCTTTTTTTTTAAATTGAACTTTAACCGCTTTAATTTTTTGATGAGAAAATAAATTACTATGATTTTTCTAAGTTGAAAATGGGCAGTTTTGACTATAAATTAATTTAATATTTTCAGCGGAATTTTTTATTGAAGGTAAAGATGATTTGGAATTCTCGGGAATTTACCAATAATTTTTAAATTATACTACGAGTTAATTGATACATCAGAAATCAATCTTAATTAGCAAAAATATTAGAAAAAATGGGTAAATAGGGTACAAGTAAAGTATTGTTTTAGAGGTTTTTCTACCTCAATCTAAAGGTGATCAATATATAGACGACACGCATATAGGATAAGCCAAAAATGAATTACTCTCCTACGCCAAAAATGAATCACATTAGTAAGGAAAATACCGATTTTTATTTATATATCTAGTTATACAGTTGTCAATTTTATACATGTGATAACCTTATGTTTATATATGCAGTAACACTTAATTTATGCACGCAACAGCATAAAAACTTATACACACCATATCCTCGGAATATGGACTAGCCATAACATTGAAGCTAAACGGTTGATAACTATTATGACACAAATGATATATCAGTTTATTTATACAATTATATAAGTTGGTGCGCGTACACCATATACGAAGTATACTTGCCTAATGTGATCGTATAATGGTGTTAGGATTTACACCACAACTGATATATTTGTATGTTTGTACATGTCATTATATTATCCTAAGGATTTATTATTATTATATAAATTAGCAATCATATATATATATATATACACACACACACACATATACATACATACATACATACAATAACAATTACCCATGCAAACATATATATAAATATATGTCAAAATTATTATTTTTGACTATTTTATATGTTAAGGATTGTGAATTATAAAACTAACGATTTTAAATCTAACTTCTACTTTACAACGTTATAAAAATAAATTAATGATTTTATTCAAAAGACTTTTTTTGGCATAGCTGACCGATTTTTAAAGTGACCGCAAAATTTTTTTATTATAAATAATAATAATAATATATATATTTAAATCTAATTGACTATGTGTCTATCAACTACAATTGGTTTTTAAGGTGGACCGTTCACCACATATGGAATTTAAAGTGTTCTTTCCACTCTACCAATACAGGCTTACAGCACAGGAGCTAGCCTAAGTTACTAGACTACAATTATTACATTTTGCAATTTAAACTCCAAAAGAATTGAAAAAGCAATAGATTACATAACTCATAGAGCATACAGTTATCAGACTAACATAGAGCCACACAAAGCATAGAACAATAGTGGATTAGACATCAAACTAAAAGGTAGCTGACAACCCATAACTTAGGACAATGACTTAACCAATTGAGATGAGGAGACACGCAAAAGTCATGACAACTTACAAAGCAGTAAGCTCGGTAGGACCATCAGCAACCATCACATTAACTTGCAACTCCAAGGACATTCAAAGAGCAATGCCATGGACAAAACATTATGACATAAAGGAGAGCATCTTCACCAAAAACATAACCTGGAACGAGATTGCACGTGCAGTTTGACCAGAAAGTTGAAACTTGAGTAAAAGTTGGCGAGGAAGGAATAGATGACCACGTATGTTAGCATGTTGGGAGCATCGACTTCACAGGGTAGCTAAACAAGGGCATGGAAGTATAACTTGAGCACCAACACCAAACCAGACAAGTACCCAACTCACACATATTACCAGTAAGTTTACAATCATCAAACGATCCCTCTACTGCCTACAATAAGATCTAACAAGACGAAATTTGCAAACACATTGAATAACCAAATCCTCCAAAGATACCAACCCAACCAAACAGACTGACCAGAAAGAAGTGTAACCTAGTATTTCGCTCATCGTGCTAGAGGCAGAGTAGAGCTACCCTGAAGCAAACATGATAGACAAGGTTAACAAGACATACCAGTCAGTAGATCATCGTGTCGCGAAATCAATAAGAGGCATCAGTAGTTACTGCGCATGCAAACACTCCGCGTTAGACCAAGCAAACTCCCTCAAGACAAGTAGATTTCAAACTGAAAATCAGACATGACCATAACAATGGACCCTTCACACACTTCCGTCCTCATGAAGGAACCGGTTTACAGGAGAAGGGTAGTTGGAAGTTGAAGTGAGGTCCAGTTAGATTTGGGGACAATCGGGATCTTGGGTATTTACAAAAGCCTCTTTTATAAATGGAGGCGACTATTTAAATGCAAATTATACACAAATTGAAAGATTTATGGAATCTCAGTCGTTGGATCATTTTGTCTTTATATGGAGAGGTGGAATTCAGGGATCAATCCAATGGTGGAGATCCATTATGTCACCATTTTATGTTTAAATAGAGTTTCCCTTTATAAATATGCATTAAGTTGAAATTACATACATACATACATATATATAAATATACACACACCTAGACAAATAATTGTAAAGAAATGTTATATACATACACACACGTACACATACAAATGTTCTGTGGCATCCTAGTTTTGCAGCATCCCTTTTAGCATTTCCATCATATCGTTAGCTACATCATTTCAAATCTAACCTTTTTTTAAGATGTTCAATCCACGTATAGATAATCTTGTATGCAAAATTTGGGCTCATTTCGATATTTGTAGTTTTGAAAAAAAATCATAATCAAATTATCCACTACTCAAACATTTATTCGAACAGTTAAATTTAAATATCAAACACGTTATGCTACAAATGTTGAAATAAGCCTCAATTTCACATAAACGATACTTTATATGTTGATCGTATTAGATTTGAAATTACGTAGTTCACGATATGATAGAGATGTTAAGGGCATGCTGCAAAACAGGGATATCATAGGGTGTTAGATCCTCTATATATATGTAACAACCCTGGTTGAGATTACCTAAAATTAGATCTATAATATATGATTTATAATTATCTCAATTAATTTTAAGAATAAATTGAGGAATCTATGTATTTATTTTATTTCTAAAATTTAAATTGGATTTGAAAATTTAATATAAATGAAAGTTTATAAATGTGCTCTTTGATAATATTTAATAAATTGAAAATTTATGAGAATTAAAAAAATTTAAATTTTTGTTCCTTACAAAATAAGAATTAAATTGTGAATTATTCAAGTCTTATTTACTTAATTATTTTAAATGAAAATTTGTGGTAAAATTATATTTTTTCCATGTTTTAAAATTTAACAAAGTGACAGTATGTGAATTTATTGATTAAAGTGGGATTTGATAACAAGGAGTTAATTTTTACCAAAATAATATACATAAATTTCATTTTGGGAAATTATATTAAATTATTATTAAATCATTTCAATATTGATTAAAACAGAGATTGTTTTACACTTTCAGAACTTATCTAAAATTAGAGTAATTAAATTAGTGATTTATAATCATTTTTAAATTAAATATGGTTTAAAAGAAAGAAAACTTAAGTAAACTAAGATTATTCTCTTAGTAGGCCTAAGCTAACTAATTAATATGCCCATACAAGAGCAATTGGAGGGTGAGAAAATGAATCACATTTATTTTCCATCTCTTATTTTCTAAGTTCAGCAAACTAAACTAAAATACTCCATACTGCAAATCCTAGTTTCCAATTCTTCCTCAATTTGAGAATATAACTTAAAGGGTTTTATTTAATAATTGTATGAAATAATTTCAGGTGGTCCTCTCTTCCATCTAGTATGGCAATTTGTTTAAGCCTCTAACATAGTGTTTTAATCCATTTATCTATCGATTTTTGAAATTGTTCTTAGGTGGTTAATTTAAGTGTTATAAATAGGAGAATCTAGATTTTTCTCATTAGTTCAAGCCTAATTAGGTGAATATAACTCACGCTTTTAGTTCATGGTGAATTACATGTCATTGTTTGGATGTTCTTGTGAATATATGCTTGAAATAATTTTAATTCATATGTTGTTTATATGCTTCAGCTATATCATTTTTTGTTTTGATGAAACCCATGTTGTTTGACCACATGAATCGTGAATATGTTGATGCTTATATGTTGCATGAGGCCTAAATCATTAATCTTGGGACCCAAACCACCTATTAGCCAAAAATTAGCGTCGATAGACCATCGAAGAGCGATGGAAATATCTTAGGAATTTGCCCAGGCATCGCCACCAGTGGACTGATCCCTTGTGACCGATGCATCGACCATACACCTAGGTAGATGCCCAGGTCGCTCTTGCCTCCCAATAACCTGTTTTCCCTCCTCGTTTTCTTGATTTCTCTTCTTGTTTTTTATATGCATTGTAGTAACATCCCCTATTTTGAGATTCAAAACTAAGCACGGTAGACGCTGCTGTCATCTATATTATTAACTTCCAGTGATAGAATACAAATATGTTAATTGTATCAAATTCAATAAAATATGTGTATGAAATAAATTCAAACGCAATTTCCAATACACATTTCACATTTCACATTTCATTAAACTAATATTTCATATTCGTTACATAATCCAAAACGTGGCCCAAGGTCTGATAAAACATAATAACGTAAATACACTACAACAAAAATACATTATTATAATGCCCTTTTTATAACGGGCATTGGTTGTCCATTCTAGTAGAAGGATTTACAACGGTTCATTCAGTACCGTTGTTAACGGACAACGACTGCCCATTGTAATATAATGTTATTACAATGGTCCTTTAATGCCCATTGAAACATATGGCAAATTTAAAATGTTCACAAAATGCTCGTTGTAACATATGTCAATTTTACAACGGGCTAAAAACGCATGTTGTAGTAGGTGCCAAGTTTATAATGGGCTAAAGATGCTCGTTGTAATAGGTGACAATCCGTAATTGATAATTACATTGCTTTCTTAAAACTAATACTCATTATTTATTAATATTTCATAATTAATCTTTAATAATATTATATTAATCATATGTTACTAATTGATAATTATAATATTGTATTACTAATTAATAATTAAAATATTATGTTACTAATCATTAATTAGTAATTATTACATATAATCAGTATTCCAACATGTTTAATTTTACTTCCCAGTTATTAGTAAGTAATATCGAGTTATTAATATTAAATATATAATAATTTATAATTTATAATAAATATTAATAATTTATAATTAATAATTACTATTAAAAATTAATAATATATACATATTAATTAATAAAAGTTAATAATTAACATTAAATTACAATTAATAAATTTAAAGTAACATTTAATAATTAATTTTTACACATTAATAATTACGATCAAATAATTTAAAAAGCGAATAAATAATAATATATACTTAACATTAAATAATTTATTATAATTTATAATTCATAAATAATAATCCATAAATTATAATTAATAATTTGGATTAATTTCTTTATAATATAATGGATTATAACCAATATTTTTAATAATTAATATTTTAATTATTATTGTTTTTCATAATATACACTTATTAGTATTAAATAACTAGTAATTAATACTAAATACTTTTGGAATTTTTGAAAGGATTTTTCGAAACTTTCAAAGATTTATTATTATTTATTAAATTTTCCTCCGTCATTTGAATCCTTCTAAATTTTAGGAGTAGTCTGTTTGTTTTAAATTTCTATAGAACTTTTAAACTTGTTCCTACGGAAAATTTATTTCCACTGACTTTTTTTGGCAAATACTATATCCTTTAAAAAAATATTTTACTTTATATTTTTTCATTTCGTTGTTTTCTTTAGAATTTCTCTTTTTTCTATTTGTGCCTTACTCCATATTTTTTAAAATTTGCGATTAAAAAAATTTTAAGTTACAACTTATAGCGAAGAAAAATTGAACTTTTTTTGGGGTTACATAACATATATTTGTATGCAAGGTACACATATATTTTTGATAAAAAATGCATAACCACAAATAAGAAATTAATAATGTTCTCCATATATGGGCTAATTGATAAAGCTAAAAAAATTTATTGGAAATATATTAGTACATTTTTGGTATTTTAAATTTAGAAAAAGGAAAAGGAAATTAACATCTTTGTTCCACTGACGTTAAATTCATGTCAACAAAACTTTTACATTTCTTTTATATGATTATTATTACATGCCTTACTTTAACATTTCAAAGTTTCACAAGGCATACTGAACGCTCAATACTTTCAGTGATCCAAGCCATAATGTTCAAATGCTAGCAAAAGCAACGCATGAAGATCGTCGTATGTATGTTCGACTTCGGTTGCCGGCTTATGACATGGATTGGTAATATAAAACGTTAGATCTTATCTAATGATCTACATTAGTCATCTATCACAATACTAACCCACGAAAAAGATGCAGCAATTTCTAGCTCTTTTGTCCTTACATTCCTCTTTCCATCTAGGTTTTCCTATTCCAAATTATTAAACCGACAACCAAATTCTTAGTCGTTTTTTTTATTTTCATTATATCAATTCTTCATTAAATTTTTTGTGCATCTTCTAAATGTTGGAAATGGAATGGGGTACAGATCTATGTAATTTTTTAGGTATGAAAGTTGTATAATGGGCATTCCAGCCACCATCCTCCGAAGATCCTTCGGAAATCGATGGCGGTGGCGAAACTACTTGAAGGAGGAGGTAGGCATACAAAAGAAAGTGACGCTTCGTGTAGCAACCCGACTTTTCGATCCTAAGTAATTGACACTAATACCACTTACTGTATTCAATTGCCACAAAACCAAGTACCGAAGAGTTAGATGGAAAATAGAATATCACTTGCAACAGAATAATCATATAATAATGAAATATAACTTTACACAAAACTGAATTTGAAAACTTATCAGAGTAACAACTTAAATTAGCCTGAACAGTTATAACATCATGTCCTTACAAATGCTGAAACTATCACAATACAACGCTAACTGAACAAACACAACAAACAAACAACAGCGGAAGAATGAACAACTATGAGAACACATCTGGGCCTTCTGCTCCACTCCTGAAGCACCAAGTATCCAAAGAAATCTAGAAAACATGCTCGATCTGACCCGAGCATTATAATAAAATAACATCCGGATCAGGCTAAAAACTAGTGTAAGAATCTCAGATCACATATAGTTTATTTCATTATTAGCTTGCAAAACCTATTGAATAAAAGGTATCTCATAAGACCATACCATACATAAACACAGACATGTTTTTACCTTACGATAACCAAAGCCCTTTTATAATAAATCTAATGATATTATAATAACGTCTATAATCCACAAATAAAATATAAATATAGTTGTAATGCTTGCATCTCACGTTTAAACATAGTTGGTTTACATCTAAAACCGTACAAGCTCGTATTGGAGTTTGGATTCCATAGAATGACTGGGCACTGGGGTACCACCCGTCACAATATGTGTCTAGAAAACAATACTAAAGTCGCAAGAACGTCTTGCACCCCTGCCAACACAGGACCGACCCATCACTTAACTTGATGGTACCGAGTGTTGTATATAACAGTGTTGTATACACAATTATATGATTTTTGTTTGATGATAACAACCAAATATATTTTATTATTGAATGTGTTTGTAACTGTACTGGTATATATACATCACAGACAGAAATATAATATTTATATTTAAACAGAATATGACTGTACAGACATTCATATATTCATACAGTATTTTATTTAAATTAAATATTATATTTCAAACATTCTAATAATAAAACTATTTATAACTCCACTATTTAAAATTCACTCAAATATGTTTGAATATTTCGACATGACATATCACACATGAAAGAATTCAAATAAAAACAGACAGATTGAATTGAACACAATAAAATAATATTATATTTCAACCAAATCTGTTTATTACATAAAATCAGTACAATTCTTTCACAGCTCCTTATTACAGTTCATTCATTACTTATACAATCACTTTTATACATTGACACTATCACTCAGTTAACATTTCAAATACAGACACACACTAACACTGTTCTTGTCTTCATCTTCAGTCTTCTATCTTCACAACTTTCAGTCAGTCCTGTCTTCATACCTGTCACATACTGAAGAACACACACAGTAGACTGCAATAAAAATAAAAATAAAACAATTAAATATTTATTTTTTAAATTTTATTTGCCTTAGAATTACGGTGTGTTTCTCATCATTTTTCTAGACATGGTCTGATATGCAGGAACAGACAATCAGTCTGATGGCTGCATATACACACGTGTATGTATATACATGTGTGCACTGCCTCGCCAATCAGCGAGCAACTGAGGAGTAGCCACAAGGACCGTCACGACTCAGTGCATATTTAACCAATAACAAATGCAAACTGAAAATGAACAAAAATATTCAAAGCACATTAAGGTAGAGATGGCAGCCACAAGTGAACATGACAAATTGCAAGTGCAAAGTGGTCGAGCACAAAGTATGGACAACATACAAGTGTGCAACTGCATGGCTAAATAATGCAAGTAAAGTCAACATAGCATTCACAAGTAAATTTCAAAAGAGATGCGTTTACTGCATGATCAATTAACATGTGACATTGGACAATGAAAAGGTGGTGCATAATCAAGTCAACATTTTCAAATGTCAAACAAAAATTTCATGTATGGTACAAAACTGTGCAACATGTATGAGCCGAGCACAATTCAGGTCAAATGGCTAACAGCAATGGATGGACACAAATTAGACAAGTAAGCATAGCACATGTTTAAAATGTCAAGGCAGCGAGCTAGGCAACATGATGTGTAAGTATGACAAGCCAAGCAATTAAAACAACATGGTTTAACTCATGGTGGAGTCACATGGTCGAGGAGACAAAGCACATGTTTTTTCTCAAGTATATATATAAAGGCATAGTTCAGAAAGTTTCATTAAGCAGTAGCATAAAATTAAAACATATGGGACTGAATACAATGCAAGTGTACAAAGACAAATGACACGACAAAATGGAGCAGCAGTGCAGGCACCAGGTTAGTGGAGCAAGAAATGTACAAAAGGGGCCAAACAATGTTGGCAAAAAGCAGCTCAAAATTCAAGCCAGCTTAGTGCAAACCAAGCCATCATACACAGCAGATCAACATTTTTTTTTAATGCCAACTCTCAAGTGCAGCAGTAAATCAGACGTGATCAAGTTAAGGCAATGTCAAGAAAGGTATCTGCTCTTATCAGTTCAAAAAGTTATCAAGCAAGAAAATTACTTAAGCATAAATGTAAACGGGTTCAAGTGGCAACAAGTACTCATCAATGCACACTGTTTCAAGATCACAATACTGCAATTACATGTTCAAGTTGCAACATGTTCAAAGAAAAAGCAAAACAGCAAGGATAGTTCAAATCCGCAGATATACATAATGAAAGATATCAAAATACAATGTTTGGAAATGGCAACATTATCAGTTCAAGGTTGAGATAAATCAAGTGTTTAGTATCCATTCACAAGTTCATGTAGCATCTATTCAAATTTGAGGAACAACAGTGATCGTATATACAAAGGCAAACAAATTTCAAGTGTAGCATCAGTTAAACTTGTTCAAAGTCAGAACTTAGCATCAGTTCTAAGTGGAGTGTACTCAAGCAGGAAGTCGAAGAATAAATGAAGTACCAGTTCAAAAATCAGAGTACTAAACTGTTCAAGTTTATGGCGAGATCAATCAAGTATTAAAACCGATTCAATGACAAGCAAAAGAATTTGTTTATACTAGTTGTTAAGGTAGCAGAATATTCAGTTTGAAATCATCAAAGTTCCAGTAAATTTATTAAAGTCATATGGGTTTTTTGATTCGAAGAGACCATTTCAAAGTTCAGGGTTTTCACACGCAAGTAACTCCAGAATAGTGGAAGTATTCATAGCAATATTCAAATCGAAGAAATTTCCAGAAGTTCAAGAACAATTAAAAGCCGTTTGTAAAAGCCCAAAAATTACTCAAAGATCAAACCGAGTCTAACACGAAATCAGAGCATATATTTAGGATTTTAATCCTATAAATAACCACCGATTCATCACAGGCAATCCATCCAAGTTCGAATAAGAAAAATCAAAAATCTGAATTGAATTCATACCAGGAAAAGGAGAGTACTTAGATCCTTCTACTCAATTAAGAGAGATCGCAACTACGAATTGAAGAACATCAGAAACGATAGAGCATCAAGGATCTCGTGCTTCATAGATTTAGAAATTCATCAAATATCAAATCAATTTGGGATATTTCAGTAAACCCTAGCAAAGGCGCCGCCATTTTTATTTAGAGAAAAGAGATCGGGCTAAAGAGAAGTGGTGAAGTAATTAAAAAGGAGGCCGGCCAAGTTTTCAACTAAAAGGGGATAACCCTAATTTTAAATCCTAGGGTTTCAAATTTGTCATAGGGATTTTTATTTTTATTCGTCTTTAATTTCAAATAGTAATCGAGTGAGAGTTTTCTAGTTTGTCTCTAAAACTAGGGAGACAAATTACAGGGTTTGTGATTCGAGGAAATCTGGTTTCGGGGATAGAAACCAGTGCAGGGTTTTGAGCGTAGGGTTAATAACAGTTGGGAGCGAGTGTCGCGAGTTTACAGGGGATTGTAAGCGTAGAGATTGTTTTAAATCCTAGTAGAAACCTTGGGGAATGCAGCAGTAGGCAGGGTTTTTCCGAAGCTGGGTATATCTGTGTGTTATTTATTTTTTGCATTTATTCATTTTTTAATCTGTGTTGTGATTATTTAATTATTTTATGAAAATCTGCGATAAACCCTATTCACCCCCCTCTAGGGTTAATTTAGATCCTACAAGCTGTATCGGAGCTGGTATAAGGTAACAGCATGATAGGGGGTTCTCGCTGTATGATCATGTGGCGAAGTATTGACTCTTGCCCCTACATGCCCTTGGGTGGTTGTCCGTGTCGAGAGGCAGGACGTGAAACCAGTGTCTGAGGTATCTTTGGTGGCCACCAGGGTGGTTAAAATTCCTCGTAAATAGAGACACCATATGGAATCAGAGCAGGTAGTTTTTTAGTTTATTTTTACTCTAGAGTCATGAATCTGTCTAATAACGCTTTTTCTGAGGGTCAGTCCATAGCTAGGCCACCAATGTTTAATGGAACTGATTATGCATATTGGAAAGCTGGGATGAAAATTTATTTGAGTTTAGTCAATATGATGTGTGGGATATTATTGAAACGGGTTATAGATCTCCCACTGTTATTGTTAGTGGTGTTGAAATTCCTAAATCAAAAGACAGGTGGGATACTAATGACAAAAAATTATTTTCAACTAATGCCAAAGTGATGAATGCTTTAATCTGTGCTCTTGATAAAACTGAATTTAATCGAATTTCTCATTGTGAGACTGCGCAGGAAATATGGCATACATTGGAGGTCACACACGAAGGTACATCTCAAGTGAAGGAATCTCGTCTCGCACTACTCAGCAACGAATATGAAAATTTCTCTATGCAAAGAGACGAAGATATAAAAGAGATGTATGGACGCTTCTCGTCACTAGTCTACAATACAAAAGCTCTTGGCAAAACCTATACTAAAGTGGAATTGATCAGAAAAATATTGAGAGTGCTACCGATGAATTTTGAAGCTAAGGTGATGGCGATACAAGAATCAAAAGATCTGAATAAAGTAAGCATGGAAGAGTTGATCGGAAATCTGATTACTTACGAGATGGAGTTAAAAGCAAGAGAAGAACGAAAGGACTCTGAATCAAAGAAAAAAAAGATCGCTCTAAATAATTCTGTTGAAAGTAATGATGATGATCCCACTGAAGAGCTAGCCATGGTTTTGAAAAAGTGGGCCAAAGGAAAATACAAACCACGAAAGAATAATTCAAAAACCGACAAGTTCGAAAGTTCAGATAGTTCAGACGATGAAGTGTTTTGCTACAACTGCAAGAAACCCGGACATATCAAAACAAATTGCCCACAGCTTAAAAATGAAAAGAGGAAGAAGTTCAGAAGGAAGAAGAAGGCTTTTGCTGCTACATGGGATGACGAGGAAGGAGAAGAAGTTTCTGAAAGTGATGAAGAAGAAGCTAATTTGTGTCTTATGGCTCAATCTGATTCGGAAGGTAGTAAAGAGCATTCTGGCAAGGTATCAAATTTTACCTATAAAGAATTAATTCTAATGTGTCACGACCTCACGAAAACTGTTGATTCTCTTGACTTAAAAGTTAAGAAATTGAAATCTGATAGGTCAAAACTAGTTCAAGAAAATAACAGTTTAGAAAGAAAACTTGAAAAGGTTAAGAATTCACCGTTTTCAGAATGCAAAAAATGTCAATTTTTAAGTAATGATTCTATGAAATTAAAAACTGATCTTGAGTTACTTAAAAGTGAAAACGTGAATTTGAAGAACGAAAATCATGATTTTGAAAAGGAGATTGAAAAGTTTAGAGAATCTGAAAAACTTGATTTTGAAAAGCGAAAACAATTTGAAATTGAAATTTCCAGGTCCAATGCTAAAATCAAAGCACTTGAAAATGAAAATTTGATTTTAAAACAAACTGATGCTGAAAAGAGGAAAATCGCTATTAATCGTTGTTCAAATTTAATGAAAGAAAATAGCAATCTTAAATTTAAAATTCAATGACTTGAGTCAGCTTTGACTAAATTTTCTAAAGGAGAGAAATCGTTGAATATGTTGTTAAAAATTCAATTTTTTATTCAGAATAAAAAGGGACTTGGTTTTGAATCTGATCAAGTTGAAAAACAAAATGATTTTAGAAATCCTTTTATTGGCTTTGAAAACAATCAAATTGAATTTTTGAAATTTAATAATTTCAAAGGACTTTTAAATCATAAACAAATTGATAACTCGTTTAAAAACGATTCATTTAAATCTGTTTGGATTCCAAAAAATAACAAAATAAATTTAAACAAATCTAAACAAATTTGGGTTCCAAAGGGTACGCTAGTGAATAGTAATGGATTGTTATATAAACGGGTTTGGGTACCAAAACGTGTAAATGAAGATAAGAGTGGTAAAACAACTTTTGTTAGACCACTCGATCATACAGACATTTAGGTACTGTGGGAGGCTAAGGAACAACTGTGCTTAAGTGAGATATAATTCAAATTGATTCATATAATCGAATTATTTGGAGTTCCTTAGCCATAGATTCATAGTTTGAGATTCATTGGATCACATCGATTATGGTAAGTCAGGTATGATCTCTAAACTCTTTTTTTTCTTTTTAGTTTATTTTCTTTTTTTAGTTTTATTTCTTTTATTCTCTTTAATTTTTACTTGGTTGATTTTGAAAACAATCATTATTAATTGTTGAAATTCTTGGATTATAAAAATTGATTTTTTTCCTCAGGTGATTTCAAATAATTATCTTCAGATTTGATCGATGACTGTTTCTTGTGTTTGTCTAAAAATTCTCTGAGAATGTCAATTGTGATTCTTGGTTCGAAAATGATCTTGTGCCGCTCTGATAAGGAAATTGATTTGATTTAGTGATTGAACGATGAGTTGAAAAATCAGTGATAAAATATCTTTAATTTCCGTAGATAATTTGAATTAAATATATAAATGTTTTTTAAAATTGTCTAGGAACAATCAACATTATAAATATTGGAAAATTTCAAATTCTACTGATTGATTTTTGAAGCTGATTTTCAAAATTGCATTGATATTTTCAAAAACTCCTCTCGAAATTGATATTTTCAATTTTAAAATTATTTTTAATTATTTATTCAAAAATTGAAATTATCGATTGATTTGAACCATTTTGTGACTCATCAAAATTATTAATAGATTTATGAATTTGTGATGAGTTGTGACTATGGTATAATTCATAACTAGAGGAGATGTTATTTTAAATCACATGATGATTGGACAGATTTTATAATATTTTTGAATTAGAGCTTATTTCACGACCATCCTCTATGTCTACCATATTTCTGCCATTCATCATGGTTTTATTTAATTTAGGGAGTTCTAATTATTCTTGGGATTAAAAAATAAAATAATAATAAATAAATAAATAATTTATCCTTGATATTCACTCCCATTTAAAAGTCCTCGCAGTTATGCGTGGATGAATTACCTTAATCTCTATGTGCTTCCAATCTCACTTAAAAGACCTTTGGGCTGTGCATGGATGGAACTCATTAGAGAGGATAAAGTTAAGTTACTACTAACCCCATTTAAAAGGCCTTTGGGGTATGCGTGGTTACAAAGTGCTTAACACAATTTTTTATCATATTTAAAATCTTCAAAATTCATATTCAAATATTCAATTTTTATTGAACTCTCCTCATTCTATAAAATCCATCGTAAATCCATTCATTATGAAAGTGAAATTTTCTTCTGATTTAAAGATTATTATGATTTTTGTTTGATTAAATGGGTTTTACGATATATATTCTCTCTCTTGATTTGAATTTATATTTTTAGTCTATATTCATCACTATTTCGATTTCTATTATCCTTTTGATGATAACAAAAGGGGGAGAATTGTCAAGATTTTGATTGATGAGTATTTAATTCAAAAATATTTTAAGATTGGAAATTAAATATCTAGAGGGAAATGATCAATTGGATTTCATCATTCATATTTTTCACATATATTGGGGGAGTTCAGTTGTAGGGGGAGCATACAAATTGGGGGAGTAATATATTTCACGTTCAAACACATTCAAAATCTTTTATTTGTTTGTCATCATCAAAAGGGGGAGATTGTTGTAAATGACAGTGTTGTATACACAATTATATGATTTTTGTTTGATGATAACAACCAAATATATTTTATTATTGAATGTGTTTGTAACTGTACTGGTTTATATACATCACAGACAGAAATATAATATTTATATTTAAACAGAATATGACTGTACAGACATTCATATATTCATACAGTATTTTATTTAAATTAAATATTATATTTCAAACATTCAAACAGTACAACTATTTATAACTCCACTATTTACAAATTCACTCAAATATGTTTGAATATTTCGACATGACATATCACACATGAAAGAATTCAAATAAAAACAGACAGATTCAATTGAACACAATAAAATAATATTTTACTTCAACCAAATTTGTTTATTACATACAATCAGTACAATTCTTTCACAGCTCCTCATTACAGCTCATTCATTATTTATACAATCACTTTTATACATTGACACTATCACTCAGTTAACATTTCAAATACAGACACACACTAACACTGTTCTTGTCTTCATCTTCAGTCTTCTGTCTTCACAACTTTCAGTCAGTCCTGTCTTCATACCTGTCACATACAGAAGAACACACACAGTAGACTGCAGTAAAAATAAAAATAAAACAATTAAAAATTTATTTTTTAAATTTTATTTGCTTTAGAATTACGGTGTGTTTCTCATCATTTTTCTAGTAATGGTCTGATATGCAGGAACA
The DNA here is from genome assembly GCA_030737875.1 of Allium sativum. NCBI lineage: Eukaryota > Viridiplantae > Streptophyta > Magnoliopsida > Asparagales > Amaryllidaceae > Allium > Allium sativum. The sequence goes on from CM060926.1 coordinate 353,899,808, forward strand.
GAAAATCAGTCTGATGGCTGCATATACACACGTGTATGTATATACACGTGTGCACTGCCTCGCCAATCAGCGAGCAACTGAGGAGTAGCCACAAGGACCGTCTCGACTCAGTGCATATTTAACCAAGAACAAATGCAAACTGAAAATGAACAAAAATATTCAAAGCACATTAAGGTAGAGATGGCAGCGACAAGTGAACAGGACAAATTGCAAGTGCAAACTGGTCGAGCACAAAGTATGGACAACATACAAGTGTGCAACTGCATGGCTAAATAATGCAAGTAAAGTCAACATAGCATTCACAAGTAAATTTCAAAAGAGATGTGTTTACTGCATGATCAATTAACATGTGACATTAGACAATGAAAAGGTGGTGCATAATCAAGTCAGCATTTTCAAATGTCAAACAAAAATTTCATGTATGGTACAAAACTGTGCAACATGTATGAGCCGAGCACAATTCAGGTCAAATGGCTAACAGCAATGGATGGACACAAATTAGACAAGTAAGCATAGCACATGTTTCAAATGTCAAGGCAGCGAGCTAGGCAACATGATGTGTAAGTATGACAAGCCAAGCAATTAAAACAACATGGTTTAACTCATGGTGAAGTCACATGGTCGAGGAGACAAAGCACATGTTTTTGCTCAAGTGTATATATATAAAGGCATAGTTCAGAAAGTTTCATTTAGAAGTAGCATAGAATTAAAACATACGGGACTGAATACAATGCAAGTGTACAAAGACAAAAGACACGACGAAATGGAGCAGCAGTGCAGGCACCAGGTTAGTGAAGCAAGAAATGTACAAAAGGGGCCAAACAATGTTGGCAAAAAGCAGCTCAAAATTCAAGCCAGATTAGTGCAAACCAAGTCATCATACACTGCAGATCAACATTTTTTTTCAATGCCAACTCTCAAGTGCAGCAGTAAAACAGACGTGATCAAGTTAAGGCAATGTCAAGAAAGGTATCTGCTCTTATCAGTTCAAAAAGTTATCAAGCAAGAAAATTACTCAAGCATAAATGTAAACGAGTTCAAGTGGCAACAAGTACTCATCAATGCACACTGTTTCAAGATCACAATACTGCAATTACATGTTCAAGTTGCAACATGTTCAAAGAAAAAGCAAAACAGCAAGGATAGTTCAAATCCGCAGATATACATAATGAAGAATATCAAAATACAATGTTTGGAAATGGAAACATTATCAGTTCAAGGTTGAGATAAATCAAGTGTTGAGTATCCATTCACAAGTTCATGTAGCATCTATTCAAATTTGAGGAACAACAGTGATCGTATATACAAAGGCAAACAAATTTCAAGTGTAGCATCAGTTAAACTTGTTCAAAGTCAGAACTTAGCATCAGTTCTAAGTGGAGTGTACTCAAGCAGGAAGTCGAAGAATAAATGAAGTACCAGTTATGAAACACCCCACCTCCGTTAGGGTCACTCTCAAAGGGAATGCCCTAATTTTGGTGGAGGTTTATAAGTATAAGTCACAGATATACAAGACAGATATAAGAACACATATTTTTGAACAGCGGAAAACAACAACAACTTTTATTTCAACAAAATACGTGTTACACAACCCATGTCATAATTTGCTTTACAATACTTCCAAAAACATAACATCTTCATAAATGTCTTGATTACATTATTTAAAGAAGCATAAAGAAAACATAAATAAATTGCATAAGTCCCATAATTGCTGCCCAAAGCCATAGTCCAAAACGAAAAAGATCCAAGCAATACATTCTTTCTCTTCCAGCTGGATGTGAAAGCTGGTCAAGCTGCGGTATTCCCTCCCTGTGGACCGGGGGGGGGGGGGGACGAAAGAAAAGAAGGCGAAAGAAAAGTAGAGTCAGACATAAAGCCTGAGTAAGTCTAGGACTATTCAGTCTATGAATAAAGAACTGGGTATGATAAGTATAAACTGGAAATGGGAAAGCACCATAAACTAAGTTAAGTTGTCTAGAGTCGAATATACTATCGTACCCCATGTTAATCTCTGTACCCATATAAACTAGTTCCCAACAGGCACCCCATAATCAGGGTGAAGTGATCCATTTCTGATGATCGGCTCCTACTCGCATAGTTACATGTGTCTTACGGCCCCCGTTGTTGTAGTTACCTATGCTGGTCCCACCATGGGGTGTATCAAGTCCCATGGTGGCGGCCCGACACAATTCTAGAATGCACAGGTATACTACTGGTGCCCAGTGCCTTATTTTTCTGCGCCGGAGTATGTGCACGCCCGCACCCCGTTAGAACCTACACCGCTGCACCACCGCCGTCGATTTGACCTCTTACAGTCAGCCCAGTAATCATGCCCCACCCTGCCTAGTTCAGGGTATCCTGATACACCTTGTAGGGTTACTGCTGAAAAGGGTCCCCCGCTACTAGGTTTTCTATTTCTAGCCAACATGCTAAGTTGGTTAAGTGTTTTGTAAACCTAACCCCCAAATCAGTCTGTATAGTTTAGCATGTTCCATTTTGATTAAGTATTAATTCAATTTACTTAATCCTATCAATCCAGACTCAGCCATAACTGTCTTATTAAAGCCTCGACCTCTCACATTAGACAGGTATTGTTGTAGCTGCCTGTTGCCGGTTGGGTCCGGGCAGTCTTACGCCACAACTCAGTCTAACCTCGGGTCTTTATTGGGCTCCATGTTTATCCACCCACATTGGATAGGTATTGTTGTGACTACTGGACAGCTGGGCGGTTCCGGGCAGGTTTAAATCACAACTCAATCCAACCTCGGGTTAAACACATCGTATTTTCTAAATTTACATATTTTGTCTCTTTCCTTTTTATATGTAAATATTTGCGTCCCATTATTTAAATTCATCTTTATTGGGTAAAATTTATTTATGCCACTTAATTGTTTTTTTCAAGGTTGTTGGCATGCGTCAAACATGCCAACACATATGTTCTATATTTTAACCCAAACGTCATTACCCCCGTTTTACACATTCGCTACAATATAAGATATGTTGGGTTTAACATTTAAACCCAACTTAGCCATATGAAAAGGGGAGGCTTATAACATGGTGTTTATAAGGTAACATAAAAAGGGGAGTGTGAACGCATGAACTTGCAACATAACGATTCAATTAACATGAATTAGGCACATGTGAACTTGCATTATAATAGCATATAATCATGGCATAAACAATACTTAAACATGAATCATTCTATTCATATAATCATGGCATAAACATACCTAAACATGAACCATTCTATTCATATAATCATGTTTTTTAGTCTATTCATGTAAACTTGCAATTAGAATGTAAATCTAACTTAATTATGTGTCACATACATCACCATATGATTTTAATAACAACATAGGCCTAAAACATGTTTTCAACTAGGCATAACACCAAACATAGTTTAGTCATGTTCATAAAGATGCTTACTTTTGTTTCTAATACGAAAGCATGATTTGCCAATTCCATCATAGATTCATATAAACCATAGTACTTAGTCGAGTCCAATTACACACTAAAAGTGATCATAAAAGTAAGTACATCATATTGGCATAATAGTGAATCATATACTTGCATGAATCCCGAATAAAATTCCACAACATATGGTTGTTAACATGAATCATATACTTGTATGAATCCCTAAATAAAATACCACAACATATGGTTGTTAACATCCAACATAAATCACATACTTGCAAATATCCAATCGTATACCATAACATTTCCAAATCGTTTAGAATCAAAATAACATACAAATATAGATTATTATCGCCACAATTCCATTTCTCACTTTACATAAATAAAAACACAATTATTTATTCACATCGGAATAGCACTCTACTTACAACGTATGATGAATCTTCAATTCAGGAATCTGAATTCTGAATTTGGAGATGTTATCCTTTGTTGTAGGCGTTGCTTTGATTTTAATTGACGTTGCTTTAAGCTTTTGAATTATCTCCTAATTGCCTCTCAATTCCTGACGGCTATTCCTAGTCTCTCCTCAGCAACATGACGGTCTCATCTCCATTTTTGTTTATGTGAATTAGGGTGAGTCTTAGGTCCTTTTTATAGAGTTTGTGAGTTGATTAGGACCGTCGATGGAGCTTGGTTTAATAATAGCCGTTCGTTTGAAGGAGAGACCAACCAGGAGCTGACACCTAGCCCTAGTGACAAGGCAAGGCTCAGAAAATCGACCAAACACAGACCAGGCCAGCCAGGGGGGCTGGGTTCGACCTGGCTCAGGGGCCAGGCCGACACGCCAGTCGACACCGTGTCGACTTGGCAGTCGACACGGGTGACCCAGGTCGACTACCCAGTCGACCTGGGTAGCCCCAGGTCGACTACCCAGTCGACCTGGTTGCCTTGGGCGGGAAAAATCCCGCCCTGGCCTATCCGACCCGATTTCTGAATTTTAAATTGGTTTTTCTGAGCTGTTTTGGTCTGTTTGAATTTTAAACTGGATTCTGAAACTTCCGGAGGCCATATCTTCTTCATACGGAGTCCGTTTTATGCAAACTCGGACTCTATCTCAAGAAGAATTCCAAGACAAACGCAATGGCGTATCCCGTTTCCCTTAATTCTTTGTTTTGAAATTATTTATACTTTAATTTGTGAATTTCACTGTTATAAAGTACACGGGGTGTTACATTCTCCCCCACTTAAAAGGATTTCGTCCCCGAAATCTTCAAGTTCATGAAGAATGTACATCCTAACATCCATCTACTCATCCATCAAACACGAGCATCCATTGTCCTTAAAAGACTTCTAATGCTTCATGATCATATGCGAAGTGTGTGTGTACATGTACTTATCTAATGCAAAATCAGGCGGTCTACTGATTCAGTTGACCTCCTTAATGCAAATTATGTAAGTGCCATGAATCCATTATGTATGCAAGTTCTCCTATTCATGATTCTACATGAGTGCACAACCATTCATATAAATGCAACATCCATATGACAACACATTAAACTTCAACCATATACGAATACATATATGCATATGTAGTATGAAGTGACTGAGCCGATCTAAAACCTAGATTGTGTGTGTATATGCAACCACGAGCAACCACTAGCAATCTCTTGCAACCACTTGCAACCATCATCCATAACATGTTTCACTTACATGTTTTCATCCAAAGAGTTTCTACCTAAAAGATAGGGTCGAGGAGATATACCTAAAAAGATAGATAAAAGCGCAACTTAAGGAAAAAGAAAGATCAAAGATGTACCCTCGAAAAGGAAAGAGTAGGCTGCGCGTATTCTAGCTTCAGTTTCCCAAGTTGCGTCTCCTTCGGCGTCGCTCCACTGAACTTTGACGAGCTTGACTTCGCGGTTGCGTAGCTTCTTCACTTCCGTTCCTAATATGCGGGTTGGAACTTTCCTCACGGTTGCTTCGCGTTCCACTTCAGCTTCTTCTAGGATGTTTGGCTCTATCACTTCGGCAGATTCATGTAGACATTTTCGGAGGTGCGAAACATGGAAAACGTTGTGAACTCCGGCCAGCTTTTCGGGTAGCTCAAATCTATAGGCCATTTTCCTAATTTTCTCAATAATAGGAAACGGTCCTACGAACCTTGGTGCTAGCTTTCCTGTGGTTCCAAAACGAACAACGTTCCTTAGTGGAGATACCTTCAGAAAAACTCTGTCCCCAACCTCAAATTCAAGGTCGGTCCTCCTCTTGTCGGCGTAGGACTTTTGTCTGTCTTGGGCCGTCTTCGTCCTTCTTCGTATTAAGTCTACTTTCTCTGAAGTCTCTCAGATCATATCTGGTCCAAGTATGAGCTTATCAGTAGACTCCCACCAACAAGTGGGTGATCGGCACGGTCTTACATATAAAGCTTCGAAGGGCGCCATTCCGATGGTTGCTTGGTAGTTGTTGTTGTAGGCATATTCCACCAAAGGAAGATGGTCTTCCCACGTTCCTCCGAAGTCAAGGACGCACAGTCTTAAAAGGTCCTCCAAAACTCTGTTCACTCTTTCTGTTTGGCCGTCGTTTTGGGGATGATAGGCTGTGCTCAAGCATAACTGTGTGCCTACTGCTTCTTGCAGACTCCGCCAAAACTCACTTGTGAAGATAGGGTCTCGGTCACTAACAATGCTGGACGGTATTCCATGGAGTCGAACAATTTCCTTGAGGTAAAGAGATGCTAGGGATGAGGCAGTTCTTTTACTTTTGACAGGTAAAAAGTGGGCGCTTTTAGTAAGCCTATCCACTATTACCCAAATGCTAGTGTTGCCTCTCCTAGACCTAGGCAGCCCATCAATGAAGTCCATTGAGATGCTATCCCACTTCCACTGCGGGACCTCTAGAGGATGGAGCAGACCGCCAGGCTTTTTCTGTTCTGTCTTAACCTGTTGGCACACCATACACTTAGAAACGAAATCTGCCACGTCCTTCTTCATGCCGTTCCAAAAGAAAGTTCTCTTTATGTCCTTGTACATTTTATCCTCGCCCGGATGTATCGTCATCTTGGAGTGGTGTGCTTCCTCGAGAACCTTCTTTACTAAATCCCTTGTCTGTGAGATGCATAGTCTTCCATCTCGCCTTAGCCAACCCTTATCGTTGATGGAGTATCTGTTGAGGTGACTTGAAGTCTCACCCCTAATTAGCCTATCAATCGTCTCCACAAGCTGAGGGTCTTCGCGTTGTGCTGTCCCTATTGAGTCCACTAAAGTCGGGCGTACTTCGAGAGATGCTAGCAAGCCTGGTACAAAATCGGAGGAGGGCCTAAAGTCAAAGCTGGCTATAAACTCTAGGCTTTGTCTTTCAACAAACAACGGGCTTAGGGTTAGTTTCTTTCGGCTCAACGCGTCTGCCACTACGTTGCCTTTGCCCGGAGTGTAGGAGATCTCGAAATCGTACGAGGAAAGAAACTCCATCCATCTCTGTTGCCTCAAGTTAAGATATTTCTGCGAGAAAAGATATTTCAACGATTTATGGTCAGTGTAAAGTTTGAACTTCTCACCTAGGAGATAGTGTCGTCAAGACTTGAGTGCAAAGACGATGGCGGCTAACTCAAGATCGTGGGTCGGGTAGTTCTTTTCATGCACTTTCAATTGTCTCCCGCCATAAGATACTACCCTTCCTTCTTGCATTAAGACGGCGCCTAGCCCTGTCCCACATGCATCTGTATAAACTGTGAACATCTTGCTTCCATCTGGCAACGTTAAAACTGGGGTTGTTGTAAGAGCCCTTTTTAGTCGTTGGAAAGCAAACTCGCAATCCAAGTCCCAATTGAACACTAGATTCTTCTTGGTCAACTTTATGAGCGGAGCTGATATCTTTGCAAAGTCTCTGATGAATTTCCGATAAAAGCCTGCTAGCCCGAGAAAGCTTCGGACCTCTGTTGCGTTCTTTGGTGTCTTCCAATCCTGCACTGCTACTACCTTAGCCGGGTCTATTGCTAATTCTTCCTTGGATACTTTGTGCCCAAGAAATCTTACTTCCTCTCTCCAAAAGTGGCATTTGGAGAATTTGGCTTTTAGCTGATGGACTCGCAGAGTTTCCATGATTGCCCTTAAGTGCTGAGCATGTTCCTCTTCACTCTTTGAGAAGATAAGGATATCGTCTACGAAGACCACTACGAACTTGTTGAGGAATTCTCTGAACACCCTACTCATCAAGTCCACAAAGTAAGCGGGCGCGTTTGTCAAGCCGAAAGGCATGACAAGCCATTCAAAGAAGCCGTCTGGGGTTCTGAATGCTGTCTTATCGATACTATCTTCAGCCACCCTTAACTGATGAAAACCGGTCGCCAAATCGAGTTGGGAGAAAACAGACACTCCTACAAGCTGATCAAACAGATCGTCAATTCTGGGGAGAGGGTGCCTATTCTTTTTTGTTAGCTTGTTGAGCTCCCTATAGTCAACACATAAACGGAGTGAACCATCCGCCTTTGTAGCGAACACCACTGGAGCGCCCCATTCTGAAATGCTCCTTCTAATGAACCCCTTCTCTAGAAGCTCTTTAATCTGTTTACTGAGCTCCTTTCTTTCCCGTGGAGCCATGTGTCTAACGGACAACGCAACGGGCTTTGCATTATCTACAAGATATATGCGGAAGTCTATCTCCCGCTTCGGAGGCAAGCCCTTCACCTCTTCGAAGACATCCGGATATTCCCGGAACACTCTAACCGATTGCAAACTCTCAACAGAAGCATCTAGCGATTCAAGATAACTAAGCATAACCGCATACGAGGGATTACAAGTAATTTCCAGAGTGTTACCGAGTTGGGTCAGAAGCCTAACCACCCTTTTCTCACAATCCAGGATGGCCCCATTACTGGATAGCCAATCCATGTCCAAAATCAAACCATATCCCGAGAAGCCCAAAACAAAGGCACTACATCTAAATTCTACGCTTAGAATAGAAATTTTCAATCCCACACAGATCATAGACAAATGAGCTGGGCCCCCAATTGGGTTTGAAACAATTAAGGGGTAGTTTCTAGGTGCAGAGATTCTACTAAAGCAGACGAGATAAAGGAGTGTGATGCGCCAGAATCAAATAAAGTGCGAACTGGGTGATCATAAAGATAAACTACACTTTCTACAGAAGTATTTATACCTCGTTGTTGCAGAGGTGGCGCCTCTAGCACATGAACCTGTGCCCCTGAGGTGGATCCAGCCCTCTGCCCCTGTCCTCGTTTCTTCGGGCAATCCTTAGGCATGTGGCCTGTCTCACCGCAAGAAAAGCACCCACCATTCATCTTGGCCTTCTTTTTCCGGCAATCTTTCACTAAGTGCCCCACTTTGCCACAGTAATTACACTTCCTCTTCTCTTTGTTGTCTTTCCCGCCCTTCTTAAAGTCTATCTTCTTAGGCTGTAAACCCTCTTTCTTCCCTTGAGAGCTTTCTGCCTTTGTCTCCTTCTTGCCTTTATCTTCTTCGTTCAACAATGCCATCTGCACCAACCTTTCATACGTAGCTCCCATGGGTATATGGGTCATGGCCAAACCGTGTAATGGCTCATTCAACCCCTTGACAAAGCGGAGAGCCTTCTTGTGCGGGGTGTTGACTAGGTCCAGTCCGAACCTAGCCAGCTGATCAAACTGGTTAACATACTCTTTGACTGTCATATTCCCTTGCTTAAGAAATAAGAATTTTTCCAACTGAAGACTCCTTTCAGCTTCTGAGAGAACTTTAGCCTCGAACCTTGCCCTAAATTCCTCCCATGTTTCCACTGGTCTTTCTGCATTAGTGACTTCCCACCAGTAGGAAGCCTCACCTTTTAGTAGCCACACTGCCAGTTGTACCTTCTGCCTATCTTCTACCTCAAAGATGACGAATAAGTCCTCGGTTTCTTTCAGCCAATTCCTGGCTACTACGAAGGACTCGGTTCCATGAAAGTCCTTTCCTCCCATAGCTTTAAAATCTTTACATATCTTAGCAAAAGTATTTCCCCGCGGAGGAGGTGGAGGAAGAGGTGCTGCTGCAGCTGGATGATTTCCTGCAGCTGGGGGAGGAGGAACGGTAGGACCTAGCTGAGTGGTCCTTGCTTCTAAGAATTGTCTAAACCAACCAGGTATTGGTATACCCTCTGGCAAGTTAAGTTCTTCGGACATGCTGAAACAAAAAGGATAGATTCAAAACGAAGGATAAAAGATAGTACCTATGGCTTTGGGGGATTTTGCCTTTTTAAAATATAATATTTTATCTTTAAAAATGCTTCTTTAAATTTTCCTTTGAAAATAAATTTTCAAAACATTTATCTTATGTGGTAAACCTATGCTCTGATACCAAGTGAAACACCCCACCTCCGTTAGGGTCACTCTCAAAGGGAATGCCCTAATTTTGGTGGAGGTTTATAAGTATAAGTCACAGATATACAAGACAGATATAAGAACACATATTTTTGAATAGCGGAAAACAACAACAACTTTTATTTCAACAAAATAAGTGTTACACAACCCATGTCATAATTTGCTTTACAATACTTCCAAAAACATAACATCTTCATAACTGTCTTGATTACATTATTTAAAGAAGCATAAAGAAAACATAAATAAATTGCATAAGTCCCATAATTGCTGTCCAAAGCCATAGTCCAAAACGAAAAAGATCCAAGCAATACATTCTTTCTCTTCAAGCTGGATGTGAAAGCTGGTCAAGCTGCGGTATTCCCTCCCTGTGGACCTTGGGGGGGGGGGGGGGGGGAACGAAAGAAAAGAAGGCGAAAGAAAAGTAGAGTCAGACATAAAGCCTGAGTAAGTCTAGGACTATTCAGTCTATGAATAAAGAACTGGGTATGATAAGTATAAACTGGAAATGGGAAAGCACCATAAACTAAGTTAAGTTGTCTAGAGTCGAATATACTATCGTACCCCATGTTAATCTCTGTACCCATATAAACTAGTTCCCAACAGGCACCCAATAATCAGGGTGAAGTGATCCATTTCTGATGATCGCCTCCTACTCGCATAGTTACATGTGTCTTACGGCCCCCATTGTTGTAGTTACCTATGCTGGTCCCACCATGGGGTGTATCAAGTCCCATGGTGGCGGCCCGACAAAATTCTAGAATGCACAGGTATACTACTGGTGCCCAGTGCCTTAATTTTCTGCGCCGGAGTGTGTGCACGCCCGCACCCCGTTAGAACCTACACCGCTGCACCACCGCCGTCGATTTGACCTCTTACAGTCAGCCCAGTAATCATGCCCCACCCTGCCTAGTTCAGGGTATCCTGATACACCTTGTAGGGTTACTGCTGAAAAGGGTCCCCCGCTACTAGGTTTTCTATTTCTAGCCAACATGCTAAGTTGGTTAAGTGTTTTGTAAACCTAACCCCCAAATCAGTCTGTATAGTTTAGCATGTTCCATTTTGATTAAGTATTAATTCAATTTACTTAATCCTATCAATCCTGACTCAGCCTTAATTGTCTTATTAAAGCCTCGACCTCTCACATTAGACATGTATTGTTGTGGCTGCCTGTTGCCGGTTGGGTCCGGGCAGTCTTACGCCACAACTCAGTCTAACCTCGGGTTTTTATTGGGCTCCGTGTTTAACCACCCACATTGGATAGGTATTGTTGTGACTACTGGACAGTCGGGCGGTTCCGGGCAGGTTTACATCACAACTCAATCCAACCTCGGGTTAAACACATCGTATTTTCTAAATTTACATATTTTGTCTCTTTCCTTTTTATATGTAAATATTTGCGGCCCATTATTCAAATTCATCTTTATTGGGTAAAATTTATTTATGCCACTTAATTGTTTTTTTCAAGGTTGTTGGCATGCGTCAAACATGCCAACACATATGTTCTATATTTTAACCCAAACGTCATTACCCCTGTTTTACACATTCGCTACAATATAAGATATGTTGGGTTTAACATTTAAACCCAACTTAGCCATATGAAAAGGGGAGGCTTATAACATGGTGTTTATAAGGTAACATAAAAAGGGGAGTGTGAACGCATGAACTTGCAACATAACGATTCAATTAACATGAATTAGGCATATGTGAACTTGCATTGTAATAGCATATAATCATGGCATAAACAATACTTAAACATGAATCATTCTATTTATATAATCATGGCATAAACATACCTAAACATGAACCATTCTATTCATATAATCATGTTTTTTAGTCTATTCATGTAAACTTGCAATTAGAATGTAAATCTAACTTAATTATGTGTCACATATATCACCATATGATTTTAATAACAACATAGGCCTAAAACATGTTTTCAACTAGGCATAACACCAAACATAGTTTAGTCATGTTCATAAAGATGCTTACTTTTGTTTCTAATACAAAAGCATGATTTGCCAATTCCAACATAGATTCATATAAACCATAGTACTTAGTCGAGTCCAATTACACACTAAAAGTGATCATAAAAGTATGTACATCATATTGGCATAATAGTGAATCATATACTTGCATGAACCCCGAATAAAATACCACAACATATGGTTGTTAACATGAATCATATACTTGTATGAATCCCTAAATAAAATACCACAACATATGGTTGTTAACATCCAACATAAATCACATACTTGCAAATATCTTATCGTATACCATAACATTTCCAAATCGTTTAGAATCAAAATAACATACAAATATAGATTATTATCGCCACAATTCCATTTCTCACTTTGCACAAATCAAAACACAATTATTTATTCACATCGGAATAGCACTCTACTTACAACGTATGACGAATCTTCAATTCAGGAATCTGAATTCTGAATTTGGAGATGCTATCCTTTATTGTAGGCGTTGCTTTGATTTTAATTGACGTTGCTTTAAGCTTTTGAATTATCTCCTAATTGCCTCTCAATTCCTGACGGCTATTCCTAGTCTCTCCTCAACAGCATGACGGTCTCATCTCCATTTTTGTTTATGTGAATTAGGGTGAGTCTTAGGTCCTTTTTATAGAGTTTGTGAGTTGATTAGGATCGTCGATGGAGCTTGGTTTAATAATAGCCGTTCGTTTGAAGGAGAGACCAACCAGGAGCTGACACCTAGCCCTAGTGACAAGGCAAGGCTCAGAAAATCGACCAAACACAGACCAGGCCAGCCAGGGGGACTGGGTTCGACCTGGCTCAGAGGCCAGGTCGACACGCCAGTCGACACCGTGTCGACTTGGCAGTCGACATGGGTGACCCAGGTCGACTACCCAGTCGACATGGGTGACCCAGGTCGACTACCCAGTCGACCTGGGTGCCTTGGGCGGGAAAATTCCCGCCCTGGCCTATCCGGCCCGATTTTTGAATTTTAAATTGGTTTTTCTGAGCTGTTTTGGTCTGTTTGAATTTTAAACTGAATTCTCAAACTTCCGGAGGCCATATCTTCTTCATACGGAGTCTGTTTTACGCAAACTCGGACTCTATCTCAAGCAGAATTCTGAGACGAACGCAATGGCATATCCCATTTCCCTTAATTCTTTGTTTTGAAATTAGTTATACTTTAATTTGTGAATTTCATTGTTATAAAATACACGGGGTGTTACAAGTTCAAAAATCAGAGTACTAAAACTGTTCAAGTTTATGGCAAGATCAATCAAGTATTAAATCCGATTCAATGACAAGCAAAAGCATTTGTTTATACCAGTTGTTAAGGTAGTAGAATATTCAGTTTGAAATCATCCAAGTTCCAGTAAATTTATTAAAGTCATACAGGTTTTTTGATTCGAAGAGACCATTTCAAAGTTCAGGGTTTTGACACGCAAGTATCTCCAGAATAGTGGAAGTATTCATAGCAATATTCAAATCGAAGAAATTTCCAGAAGTTCAAGAACAATTAAAAGCCATTTGCAAAAGCCCAAAAATTACTCAAAGATCAAACCGAGTCTAACACGAAATCAGAGCATATATTTAGGATTTTAATCCTATAAATAACCACCGATTCATCACAGGCAATCCATCCAAGTTCAAACAAGAAAAATCAAAAATCTGAATTGAATTCATACCAGAAAAAGGAGAGTACTTGGATCCTTCTACTCAATTAAGAAAGATCGCAACTACGAATTGAAGAATATCAGAAACGATAGAGCATCAAGGATCTCGTGCTTCAGAGATTCATAAATTCATCAAATATCAAATCAATTTGGGATATTTCAATAAACCCTAGCAAAGGCGCCGCCATTTTTATTCTGAGAAAAGAGATCGGGCTAAAGAGAAGTGGTGAAGTAATTAAAAAGGAGGCCGGCCAAGTTTTCAACTAAAAGGGGATAACCCCAATTTTAAATCCTAGGGTTTTAAATTTGTCTTAGGGATTTTTGTTTTTATTCGTCTTTAATTTCAAATAGTAATCGAGTGAGAGTTTTCTAGTTTGTCTCTAAAACTAGGGAGACGAATTACAGGGTTTGTGATTCGGGGAAATATGGTTTCGGTGATAGAAACCAGTGCAGGGTTTTGAGTGTAGGGTTAATAACAGTTGGGAGCGAGTGTCGCGAGTTTTCAGGGGATTGTAAGCGTAGAGATTGTTTTAACTCCTAGTAGAAACCTTGGGGAATGCAGCAGTAGGCAGGGTTTTGCCGAAGCTGGGTATATCTGTGTGTTATTTATTTTCTGCATTTATTTTGTTTTTAATCTGTGCTGTGATTATTTAATTATTCTGTGATAATATGCGATAAACCCTATTCACCCCCCTCTAGGGTTAATTTAGATCCTACACCGAGCATGTCATCACCTCGGTTGCTTTGTAACCCTTTTCCACAGAGAGCTCTTAAACACAACCAGTAAGATAAATGCATGTATCTAAAAGGGTGACAAACATACCCTACTTGGGTGCAACCCACTTAGCCCTGCTGCATCTCCCTTGATTTTAGTCATTCCGGTTGATGAAGCTTTGGGGCTACACTTTTACCTTTCAAACACAATTCCATTTTGAATGTTCATCGCCCTCCAATGGCGATGTTCTGATAACATTAATCCATACAAGTCTTTCAGGAACAGAACGAACCAAAGACATTACTTCTACTGCATTCTTAGGATCAATAGCAAGTAACCCTTGCACTTCAACTCTATCTTTGATTCAGCATCTAGAGATGATCCAATCGCATGCTCAGCTGAATCGATGTGGTTTTTCGGATACTTGATCTAATCCTGGTCTCTTCAAAAGGAATATCGATAAGACTCTAGAAATATTGGATAATAGAAAAAAGTGGGATTTATTCCCTAACCGTTATTGAACGGATTTCCTTATCCTTGTCATGAATATCTCAGAGTAAAAGGTCCAGATTTGGTAGTCGGTTATTTAACTATCAAATACACACATAAATAACAGATTTATTTCCATTGGACCTGCTAAGCCTCATTTAAATAATCTTTGATTTATTTAAATTTAGACACCAATTTGTTTACATACTTATCTGAAACATAAGTATAACTTAACTCAGAAAAGTTCTTATTATCAAACTTACGTGATGACATTACTCTTGAATATCAGTTTAATAGCTGAAAGCGATATTCAATTTAACACTCATTTCGAACACAAACTAATATTATCTATCGGATAATAGCGAATTCAAGTTGGGGTATTCTATTTACCTCTAAGACCTTGAGTCGAAATCGTTCTGATCTTAGGATTCATAGAAGTTCGCTATTCAAAACATTCACTAAACAAGAATTTGTAAATCTAATGATTTTTCAAACCTTAAAACAATTTCAAAACAACTCTGTATTTCTGAGTCAGGTACGGACCTCCACAAATGTCTCCGAGCCCGTGAAAGACTTGCCCCCCCATGTTCGAGAAATCCTTACAAAGCTTAGAAAAATTAGCGGTTGTTGGTGGATTAGGAGGAACCACCACAACGGGTGCTGGAACCTGTGCATGTTCTTGTCCTTCGGCTGGTACCGTAGCCACTAAATATCTACGAAACCAACCAGGAATTGGGACACCCTCAAGAAGATTGGGAGGCCCAAACATGCTACGCAAGAGAGAGAAGATAGAGATTTTAGAAAGTGAGAGAGTCAAAGAAAGGTGGTAGCTGATGTGAGGGGATATTCTTTTATTTCCAAAATAACTTTTGGTTTTTGAAAATATGTTTCCTTTTCTTTTAAAACAAAATTTTGCTGATCTTGTAACCTTAGGCTCTGATACCAAATGAAACACCTCACATCCCTTATCGTTACCCAAAGTAGGATCTCGCTAAGGAATATGAAGCATTATAGGTATAAATAAAGAAAATACATCATAGAGACTAAGATTCACAAGACGTAAAGTAAAATACATCACAATGGAAGAAAAAAAACAATTTAAAAACCATGACATAACAATTTATTTCAAGAAAACCAATTGTCATAAAATACCATGTCTCATGTAGATAAAATCTCTGTTATGCATAATATCAGAGTACATAAATAATATTTTCTATTTTATTTTCTTTTGGAGGTTCCACAGGGGCCACACTGAAAGCATTTCTGGTGAGTTTTATGATTATTTAGATTTTTAATTTAGTTTGGGTAAATCATAATAATAGTAGTTGTGGTGGTGGTTTTGTTTGAAGTTTTTTTACTTACAATTTCTGTTCATTTCCGTTTCTCTGCAATTTCTTTCTGTAAGTAGTTTCTGCAATTTTTCTATCTTTTCTTATAGTTTTTGTTCAATTTACATTTAAATTACTATAAGTAATATTCTTGGTCTTCTTACCCCTCTTTTTATTTTATTTTCTATTTAAATTTTGATTTTAATTTCGAAACTTTGAATCGCTATAATTCCTTCGTTTTAAGTCCGTTTTACGCATAAATATGTATCGAAAGTAGAAAATCGTGACGGGCCCAATAGCATAATTCCCATTGCCAAATTCCCAAAATCATACAACTTTTTTTAATTAATCATTGTGTATTTAAAATTTGGGTTTTTACACTGACACCCATTGCCAATAGCAAGATTCATGCCCCTCTTAAGCAAGGTGGCCTAGGTGTCATTGACTTATTGAAATGGAATGAAGCCGCAATGTCATCTCATCTTAACAACCTTATAAGTGAAAAAAAAACTCTATTTGGACAACTTGGAGAAAAAACACTATATTGGCACCAAGGACTTCGGGCTTATAGAAAAGAAACCTAATGTCAGTTGGATATGGAGAAATATTTTGGAATCAAGAGACAGATTCAAAGAGCATTAGTAGTCGGCCATTTGTATGCAGTCTGAAGCCTCCTTTTGGAATGCTCTTTGGGCTGCTAAAGGCTTTGTTATTAGAGATAAGCTTAACTAAAATGAGGTTAATCAAACTGATATCCCTCCAAGCGCTAAGGAAAGTGACTACATCTTCAATGATCAAGTTAGCTTCCCTTACACTAGTAAACCAAGAATCAAAACTCTATGGCGCCAAGTGGAGAAGCTTAAACTTGTCGTTATGACTTAGGACACTTTTCTTTGGCGTGCTGCCAAATTCATTCCATAGCCGAAGTTTAATAAGATGTTAGCTCAACTGAACATGATTATCAATGATCCTTAGGCCAAACATATTTGGGACTGTAATGGAAATCAACTGCAATAGCATTTCCTTTGGAAAGTGTTAAAGAATGGTCGCCTAACATAGTGTGAATCAGAATGGATATTGACCCAAGTTGCAGTTAGCGTGGTGAAGAAGTTGATAGCATTTTTCACCTTTACTCTAGCTGTAGCCCGTAGGTTCTCCAACTCAGTTTGGAAACGTGTTTTCAACAGATTGGAGGTCTTCATACACCAAGTTTCAATAGTGGTGAAGAATAGTACACCACTTTTGGGGAAACGAGATGTTGTAAATTTTCAAGGTATTATGGAAATGGGGTTTGTTTTTGAAGAGGGAAGCAAGAATGGAAGAAGATAAAGTAAGGGATTAGTCCCACATTGTAGAATATTAAGGGGTATGCCTCTATATATGTAAAAGCTTGATATATGATATCAAAAGAAATAAGAGAAGGGAGAAACAAGGCAATGCATGAACATGACATGCATGGATCTTAATATTTAATGGTCAAAAGATGGGCCTTGGGGCTCTTGGGGTCTCGTGATCAGTTGGGCCTCCGAATATCGATGGGCTTGCTACGGATTGTTGTAGTTTTTGAATTAGGTGCGTAGATTTGTAACATATTCAGAGCGTTGCAAATGAAGAGGCGTATCTTTTCAAATTCAAACGAAGAGATGTGACGCTGTACAAATGGATTTGGTCGTTGCAAATGGTCGTGACGTTTTGCTGAAAGGATATCTGTTCGTTGTTATAAATAGTGACACCCAGAGATGTTTCGAATACTACCGAAGTAATCTTCTTCTTCCTCCTCTCGAGTTCTTCCATTGTCGCACTATTAAGGCATTGCAAATTCTTGAATTTGTAACTTTTTCGAGGCATTGCAGAACTGTTCTTCTTCTTCTCTTCATATCTTTGCTATCTAATTGCATCATTAGAATCTAAATAATCAAAGTGTTCTTGACCGGATCAAAGCCGTACAAACTTTGAATCTGATTTCGCTGTTCCAAGGCTTTATTGAATCCCAAAAGTCAATAGTTCGATAATCCGTTTGTACCTGGTGGATTGAACTATTGTCTGAAAGAATTTACTCCGCAAATCCTTAAAGTTTGAAGTACGACAATCATTCAACGATCATTCTCCTCCAAAAGCGTCTCAAACCACAAATTCCCCAACAAATTTTCAGACAATATCTTCAACCATAGATGGTTTGAGCGCATTGCAAGTTATGAATCAACATTTGACGAAATTGGAGCGTTTTGATGGTGAAAACTTTACTCATTGGCAAGAGACGATGAAGTTCTTCCTGATCACTGTGAAATTGTTCTATATCTTAGAAGACGATTTAGAAATTATACCATGGGAAACCGTTGACGAGGATGCCGCTCTGAAAGAGAAACTAGGAAAGCACAAAGTGGACGATTTTCTATGCAGAGGGCATATTCTGACTGCATTGTCTACTCCAGTCTACAACGCTCATAGGACCTTGGAAACTGCAAAGGAACTCTGGACTACTTTGGAAAGCAAGTATCGCATATTCGAGGCAAGTAATAAAAGAATTCTTATTTGTAATTTTATGGATTTCAAAATGGTCGCCAATAAGTCCACAGTTGGACAAGCGAGTGAAATCTTACTGTTGGTGAATCAACTTAAATATGCTGGTATTGACCTCCCTGAATCTTTTGTTATTGGAGTTATTATTTCGAGACTCCCAAATTCTTGGAATGATTATAATAAAATAATAAAACATGCGAAAACAGTTTATGATTTAGACAGTTTACAGCGTGTAACAACCCGGAAAATCAGAACCAATTTAAAATTTTTATTTTAAAGAATTTGGTTGGAAAATATGCTAGAATTTAAAATTTCCATTTTAAAATAATATTAAAATCATTAAAAATAGTCATTTTACAAATGACCTCCGTTTTCGACGAAACCTCTTTTGTTGGATGTCAAATTATTGCTAGGTTTCAGTTTTCATAATTTTTCGAATTAATATGTGAGTGTGGCAAAAGAAAATGTGTTTTGTTAATTTCAGTCAAATTTAATCGACCGTGAAAAAGGCCATTTTTCAAACGGTCTCTAAATTCGAAGAAATTAATTTTGTTAAGACCGTATTGTCAAAACAAAGCTAACAATATTTTTTTTTTTGTAATTTTTAGAGTCCGTATGTGGCTCCAGTGAATTTAAATGTGTGATCGAATTATTTAAATAAATGATTTAAATTTTAAATTAAAGAAAACAGGATGAAAACTTTCGTTTGGGCTGACGGGACCTAGGCCATTGCGTCCAGAACGGGGGCAATTGGGTAAAAACAACTTACAATTTAATATTATAAATAATAGATTAAAAACCCTAATTACCCTAATCCATACACAGTACATAGCCGCCGCCCCTTCCATCTATGGACGATTCTGCTCCACTCTTCCCTCCTCAAATTCTCTAAATCCATTCACCGAAAACCACTTCTTCTTTGGACATTATTGTAGTACTTTTCCTTCTCTACAAATCCATACGGTGAACCCTACCTGAAACTGCAAATTTCAAGCACACCAGACCCGAGAACCCGACCCGTTTAAACTGCCGCCTCCCACTCCTACGGCGATCGCGCCTGACATGGTGGGTCCCCCATGAAGCGCGCCATTCCCCTCTTCGACGCCGTAGTGTCCGATCATCGTCCAGCCACTAGTGGTGATCGCAGAATCTAAACCTAAGTTTGAACATTTCCTGAAAGGTAACGGCCTTTGTTTGTAGAAGAGGAAGAAGGTGGATTTCAAATAAATTATTTATTTAATTTAATTTTAAATTGTTATTAACGTAAAATAAACAATATCTTATTCGTATGAACTCGAAATTGAACGATTTCAGATCCTGTAGGATCATGAAACCGAGATCTATGCTGCTGACCTGACTAGAACCAATTCAGAGTTGATCAAATTTTGACCAAAATTTTCAGATCTAAACCATTCAGATTCAAATGACAGTGAGAACTCTACTTTATTTTTATTTTTAAATAATTTGAATAAATCATGATTGTATTCTCATTGATTCACTGTAAATTTCTACATGCTATGCTACTTGATTTGATCTGTATGTGATGTGTTAATGTAGATCCATTAGTTTGGGTGATATTGTGTTATAATTGAAATTGCAATAAAAACGAATCAAACCTTTTTGTTGTTATTTTGTTGAATCAAAATATTAAACAAAAATAGAGTATCACCTTTATTAAATTTGGTTGGAATCATATTTTCCAAAAAAAAGAAGAAGAAGAATCAAACATTTTTGTTGTTATTTTGTTGAATCAAATATATTCAACAGAAATGGAGTATCACCTTTGTTTTGATTGAATTAGAATTTTCAATCAAGTGAGATATCACCTTTGTTATTGATTGAATTAGAATTTTCAATCAAGTGAAATATCACCTTTGTTATTGATTGAATTAGAATTTTCAATCAAATGAAATATCACCGTTGTTTTTGATTGAATTAGAATTTTCAATGAAAATGAATATCACTTTTTAATCATTTTTGTTGAATTAGAATTTTCAACAAAAATGGAATACATTTTATGTCATTTGTTGAACTAGAGTTTTCAACAAAATCAAATATCAATTTCTATCATTTGTTGAATTAATTTAGGAAGAAATAGAAATTGTTCATGTTTTAGAATTAAAACATGATTTCATTGAAATCTACATTTTTAGTGACAAGAATAGAAAAATAGAAATTGTTCATGTTTTAAAATTAAAACATGATTTCATTAAAATTTACATTTTTAATGTTAAGAATAGGAAAATAGAAAGTATTCATGTTTTAGGATTTAAAACATGATTACAAGAAAAATACACATTTTAATGTAATGTTATAAAATTCTTGTTTTAGGATTTAAAACATGATTACAAGAAAATTACACATTTTAATGTAATATTATAAAATGCATGTTTTAGGAATAAAAAAATGATTTCATTAAAAAGTTAACATTTTAATGTAATGTTATAAAAATTGAAATCATGTTTAGGAATTAAAACATGATTTCATCAAAAAGTTAACATTTTAATGTAATGTTATAAAAATTGAAAAGATTCATGTTTAGGAATTAAAACATGATTTCATTAAAAAGTTAACATTTTAATGTAATGTTATAAAAATTGAAAAGATTATTGTTTAGGAATTAAAACATGATTTCATCAAAAAGTTAACATTTTAATGTATTGTTATAAAAATTGAAAAGATTCATATTTAGGAATAAAAATATGATGTCATTTAAAAATAATAAGGAAAAAATATTCATTTTTGTCATTTAAAAAGAATAAGGCAAAAATATTCATTTTTGTCATTTAAAAAGAAAAAGACAAAAATATTCATTTTTGTCATTTAAAAAGAATAAGACAAAAATATTCATTTTTGTCATTTCAAAAGAATAAGGCAAACATATTCATTTTTGTCATTTAAAAAGAATAAGACAAATATATTCATTTTTGTCATTTAAAAAGAATAAGACAAAAATATTCATTTTTGTCATTTAAAAGAATGAGACAAAAACATATTCATTTTTGTCATTTTAAAGGAATGAAACCAAAATATACATTTTTGGTCATTAAAAAGGATTTAACTAAAATATACATTTTTGGTCATTAAAAAGGATTTTACCAAAATATACATTTTTGGTCATTAAAAAGGATTTTGCCAAAATATACGTTTTTGGTCATTAAAAAGGATTTTACCAAAATATAAATTTTTGGTCATTAAAAAGGATTTTGCCAAAATATACATTTTTGGTCATTAAAAAGGATTAAACCAAAATGTACATTTTTGATCATTAAGAAGGAGGAAACAAGAATATACATTTTTGTCAATAAAAAGGATTAAACAAAAATAAACTAGAATTGTCATCAAGAGTGAAAGAATCATTTTTATTGTAAATGCATATATTAGAATTTATATCCAAAGTTAAACGCGTCAGTGGAATCGTCGAATGACTTATATTTATATATAATTATATATATAAATATAAATTAAACGAATCGCGTGCGGTAGTTCGCGTTTCGGCAATCGTAACTTTAAAGGATTATACCGTAAGATCCGACCGTCGGATTTTCCCAAAACTGGAACCATTAGGACCGCTTTGGGAAGATCTTTCCAATGATATAAATTTCGTCAAAATCCAACGGTTAGATTTCGAGAAATGTGTAAATCAAATTTTGGTAAAAACAACACCAGGGCCGCATAGCGACTTGAAGCGTCGTTAAATTAATTTGAGCTATTTTTAAATAAATAAAAATAGCGATAGATCATTATAAATAAATATTAATGATATGAAATGATTTAAATGATAATTATTCGAAAATTATTTGAAAAGACCGAGTCACACTCATTTCAAATAATTATACGACGATTTAAATCGAAGATATAGAAGACGGTGATTGAAGACCGGCAATCTTCACATCGAATGGACGACCACTGATGCCTTTGTTAGGAGTTGCTGCCTTGAAAGGGTTACAATGGTAGTTGTCCGGACGTACTTGTTGATTGTCTGGATAAGCGAGCACCTCTCTTTCGTATTGGACATACGGGCCGAGGAATAAGGTGTCTTCGGTTTCGTTTAGACGTAGAACGGACTTGTAAATGGATGCATATCTGACATTGGATTTCATTCCATGTAAATTAAATTGATTTCTATTTAATATATATATCCGTTTGGTGGCGAAGAATTTATTCTCTTGCTTAACACCCTCTAAGGGTATATATTGGTAGTTATCGATCGCATGGCGTGAATTGTCAATGTGGCACGCTAAGATGCAAATGATCAAGGCTTTTGTTGAAAAGCAGGGCCTTGTGGTTGATGATCAAAGCATAGCCTGTTTAGGCGTAGCTTTGTGTATAGCGTGACTTCACGAGCCTCACACCCCGGTATGAGTCAAAAACGGGATCAGGACTGCAGGGAGTGCACACGTTTCTTTCTAGCTAGAAGTGGTGTTAGGGTTTTTACACGGCCCGACATTTTTACTTATGTGGTTGGTGGATAATGAGGTACCTTGGATTTATAGGTCAATAATGGCCATATTATAGGTTCAATAGGACCGGGAAGCGTGTGTTCAGGCATAATTAATCCACTAACATTATTTGTGGACCGACCCTGAAGATCCAAGGGTTGCCCGTAGGTGTGATCCTGAGGCATTTGATAGAGTATCTCGAATTGAAGAGGATGATCCCTAACCTCGACTCATGATGGAAAACCAATTTCCAAAACGACATTACGATTTTGATTGTAAACCTATATATGGCGACATAGTATATGGTAGCTATGCCGTCTAGGATTGATACATTTACTTTGAAGTATTTTTAAAACTGATTAGACACTCATAATAATATTAAAATATTATTTTCTACATATCAAGCATGTTTGATCATTATAAGGTAAAAATCTATCCTCCGGTTTGCATTGCATTGTGTGATGGGACTTGAGTCTTATAATGATTTCATTTTCTAGAAAGCATTGCGTTGTCTTTGAATAAAGAATCTATTAAACTTATGAACTGGCAATCTGATGGAGTAAACCCGTTCTGCGTTAGCGGCGTGGTCCTGTGATTAGCCATATTGTTAGCTAAGGAAGATTTCTAATACCAGTCCCATGACTGACTCGTAGTTTGTTTCACTTTGCAAACTCGGGTGCCCTCTTTCCACATGGGCAGCCAAATGACAGGTTTAGGTATGGATACATTCTGGATTGGAGCTGCTTAAGGAAAGAAGCTGAAGAACATTTTTCTTTTATCTTTTATTTGCCCTTTGAGACATTTAGACATTATTGATCTACGATGTATTTGATGGAGTTGATACTTATTTCTCTTTTTGTTGAGACTTCTGTTTTGCTAAGTGTATCATGTAAACTGCGTACTTTGATGCCTTTGATGTTATGATGTTGATGGCATTCTTATTTCTGCTGCAATGATTTATGTATTATGCTATTATCTGATATCTGTTATTGTTTTAATTATGTTATATTCCAAATGATTATCCTTGCTTTCATTCTACGGAAGTTTGGGGTCGTCACAGTTGGTATCAGAGCTAAAGGTTAACCTTAGCTTCGGAGTATAACATTTTTAGAACAATTCGTCTAGATAGAATCAGTAGTATTCTAAGATGAATATCTCATTAGAGATAGGATTAGTAATCTCCTAGAATGAGCACAACAGAATAGCACATATTAATCAGTCATTATCATCTTATCATATGTCTCTACTTTTAACCTTGCCTTTAAAATTATCATTTCTGTTAGTCTGGCTCTTTCCTTGATGGTACATAACTAACTAGGAAATGAGCACCAGAGCGTGAACTAGAGCCCGAGGCAGAGGTGGGACTAGAGGCATGGCTGAAGATGAGATTCCTACGGCCTAGGGACATCCCACTCCAGAGGTTGTAACACCACCTACACCCCCGCAGTCGTTTGAATTGGATAAAATGTCCAAGAAGTACAGAAAATTAGGGGGCATATCCTTTACCGGGCGAGAGACTGTGATTGAGGCACAGGCATGGCTAAAGAACTGCGAGAAAATCTTTGAAGGCTTGGAATTGGAAGATTAACGCAAGCGCTTTTTGGCAACATTGCTATTGAAAGACCAAGCTGAAATTTGGCGGGATACAATCAAAATTGGCAATGATGTGGCCAACATGTCTTGGGCCAGGTTCAAAGAGCTCTTCAACGATAAGTATATCCCTCCGCAGGAAGTAGAGAGGCTCCATGATCAATTTGCAAATTTGCAACAGGGTGATATGACTATTTCAGAATATGTGCGGAAGTTCGAGGAACTTTCATGCTACGCTCCAGAGTTGATTCAGGATACAATCCAGAAAAACAAAAGATTCATCAAGGGCCTTTCTAAGAAGTACCTGGACAGAGTCACAACTCACATCAAGCTCTCATTTAATGAGATGATAGAGATGGATTGTCGCTATGAGGAAAATGACTAGACTTCACAGCAAGAAAGGGTGAAAAATCAGAATAGCAATAAGAGGGAGCAGGCTGATAAGAAACCTGAGGCGAGCAACTCTTCAGCCGCCAAGCCTCAAGGGAGGAAAAGAGACAGGTCCAAGGTGAAATGCTTCAATTGCTAGAAGATTGGACATTTTGATTATGAGTGTAGAGCTCCAAAGAAGCCCAAGAGAAATGAGTCTGGACCTAGTCAGAATCATGGCCAGAATTCTCGTGATACCAAGGAATGCTTTAATTGCCAGAAGATAGGGCACTTTATCAGAAATTGTCCTCTACAGAAGAAATCTGAGGTGGCACATGTCTACGATGGAGCGGCTGCACCAGCTTCTTCCGAAGGAGCAGGTAAACCCGATGTTTTAGGAGGTACTCTTAACTTTAAGAACATTCCTATTACAGTCTTTTTTGACACTGGTGCATCACGAAGTTTTATTTCTAGTGACACAATTAAAAAGTTAAAACTGAAACCAAGAAAACTTAAAGAATTGATTAGAGCTCATAGTCCGATAGGAGGTTCTCTTATTCTCGATCAATACTGTAGAGTGCCGATCTCCTACTCTTGTTACCAGTTCCCTATAAATTTGATTGTCATGAATTTTGCTAGGTATGATGTTATTCTTGGGATGGATTGGTTATCAAGGCATGATGCCAAAGTCAAATGTGCAGAAAGAATTGTCAAAGTTAAAACGAAGCTCGGAAATATTGTTATCCCATACCAAGGCTCAGCATCAGACAGAAAATAATTCAGGTCTTCTCCAGAAGTCACTCGTACTTCTATTGAGGACATTCCTATCGTCAAATATTATGCGGATGTGTTTGAAGAAGTTGATAGCTTACCTCCGCGCAGAGAAATCGACTTCAGGATTGACTTAGCTCTGAATGCAAGGTCAGTTGTGCATCCTATTCAGAGAATGACGCCAAAAGAAAATGGGGGAGTTGAGCAATCAAACTAAGCAGCTTTTGTGGAAGGGTCTGATCAGGCCTAGCTTCTCAAGTTGGGGTGCAGCAGTGGTTTTTGTCCCAAAGTCAGACGGTACCCTCCGATTGTGTGTGGATTACCGTGATCTTAATAAGCAAACACTGAAAAACAAATACCCATTCCAGCGAATTGATGATCTATTAGACCGCCTACATGGAGCACAAGTATTCTCTAGGATGGACCTAGCTACAGGTTTCCATCAACTGCGCATTGCAGAATAGTGTGTTCCTTTGACAGCTTTCAGGGGACCGAACCTATTTTATGAATGGCTAGTAATGTCGTTCGGTCTATGCAATGCTCCTGCCTACTTTGTAGATCTGATGAACAGGGTATTCTGTGATGTCTTGAATAAATTCGTGTTGGTTTTCATCGATGATATCTTAATCTTTTCTAAATCCACCGCTGAGCATGAAAGGCATCTGAAAGAAGTTTTGGAAATCCTGCGAAGGAATGTGTTGAAAGCTAAATTTTCAAAATGCATATTCTGGCAAGAAGAGGTGAAATTCCTCGGCCATGTTGTATCTAAGAAAGGCATTTCAGTAGATCCAGACAAGATCTCAGCCATTCAAAATTGGAAGCAGCCTAGCACTTCTACTGAGGTCAGAAGCTTCTTAGGACTGGCTGGCTATTATCGGAAATTCATCAAAGATTTTTCGAGGCTATCTTGTCCATTGACGAAGCTAACTAAGAAGCATACAAAGTTTATCTGGACACCTGAATGTGAGGCAGCTTTCCATGAGCTGAAATTGAGGTTGACCACTGCTCCTGTGTTGACCATTATTGATGGCAATCAGGATTTGAAAGTCTGGAGAAATGCTTCTAGAGAAGGTTATTCTTATTATCTAAATAAACATGTCAGACATGACATTTTTAATGACAAATCTCATTTTAACATGTTATCCCTTTTTATCTATTTAAGGTATTGGTGCGGTGCTAATGCAAAGGGACAAAGTAGTTGCATATGCTAGCCGTCAGTTGAAACCGCATGAGAAGAAATACCCCACTCATGATCTTGAGTTTATGGCCATCATATTTGCTCTAAAGATATGAAGGCACTATCTCTTGGTTGAGAAGTTCGAACTGTATACTGATCACAAATCCTTGAAGTATCTGTTCACCCAAAGGGATTTGAATTTGAGGCAGCAACGTTGGGTTGAATTTCTTGCGGCCGATGACCTGGACATCTTATATACTCCAGGAAAAGCCAATGTTGTAGCTGATGCGCTCAACAGGAAGAATACGGACAGCACCAATCTTATCATCACCAGTCTTATCATTACACCTACACTGATTGATATAATTTCTGCTCTTCAGAAGGATGATGAATTTATTCGGAGAATTAGCAAAAGAGTTCGGGAAGGCGAACCCACGAGTTTCCAAATTGACGACAAAGGAGTTCTGAGGCTATTAGGCCGAATTTGTGTTCCAAATATTTCTGAGCTTAGATGGGAAGTTATGGATGAATGTCACAAATCTAAGCTTAGTATTCATCCAGGGGTGAGCAAGATGTATCACGACCTCAAGCACACATTTTGGTGGAAATCTATGAAGAGAGACATTTCTGTATATGTAGCTAGATGTCCCACTTGTTAGCAAGTCAAAAGCGATCAACAGAAGATGGCAGGATTGTAGCAACCGCTAGGGGTTCCAAATTGGAAGTGGGATGGAATTTCTATGGATTTTATTGATGGTTTGTCCCAAACCAGAAAAGGCAACGAAAGTATATAGGTGATTGTAGATCGCTTCACAAAGACTGCCCATTTCATCCCTATCAGGTCCAGAACAGCTCAAAGTCTGGCGCAACTTTATTTCAGAGAGATTGTCAGACTACATGGAGTTCCCAGTAGCATCGTTAGTGACCGTGATCCGATATTTGCTAGCAAATTCTGGGTAGCTTTCCAAGAAGAGCTTGGGACCACGTTGAATCTGAGCATGGCTTATCACCCTCAGACAGATGGCCAGACTGAGAGGGTGAACCACATATTAGAAGACTTGTTGCGAGCGTGCATTCTTGATTTTGGCGGTTCATGGGAGGATCACTTGCACTTGATTGAGTTCTCTTATAATAACAGTTACCAATAAAGCTTGAAGATGTCACCATTAGAAGCATTATATGGCAGGCCATGCAGATCTCCTGCATGTTGGGTGGAACCAGGCAATCGATTAGTACTGGGTCCCAACATGATTCACGAAGTAGTAGATAAAGTTGATTTTATTAAGAAGCGCCTACTGACTGCTCAGAGCCGGTAGAAGAGCTATGCAGACTTGAGAAGAAGAGATTTAGAATTCTCTGTTGGCGATTATGGGTACTTGAGGGTTTCCCCACTGAGAGGTGTCGTTCGTTTTGGGAAGACTGGGAAGTTGGCGCCGAGATTCATTGGTCCATTTCCTATTCTCGAAAGGATTGGAACTCTCGCTTATAGGGTGCAGTTGCTTGACTGGTTGCTAGGGGTGCATGATGTATTCCATGTATCTCAACTCCGGAAGCATGTTCATGATCCAGACTTAGTTGTGGAGGAAGCAGCACAACAAGATTTGGAGATTACCCCGAGTTCTGAGGAACAAGAGGATCCACTTAGTCAAAGTGCAGTGGAGCGGGGATCTTAGAGACTGTACATGGGAGACCGAGGATAGTATCAAATAGGTTTATCCCAAGTATAGAGTGTACATCTCCGAGTAACTCTTGTGTTGAGGTACATTTATAATATTTTCCGTTTTGTTTCCTACTTTACTATTGTTTCCTTCTCGGGGAAGAAAAGCTTTTAAGTGGGGGAGATTGTAACAACCCGAAAAATCAGAACCAATTTTAAATTTTTATTTTAAAGAATTTGTTTGGAAAATGTGCCAGAATTTAAAAATTCCATTTTAAAATAATATTAAAACCATTAAAATAGTCATTTTACAAACGACCTCTGTTTTCGACGAAACCACTTTTGTTGGATTCGGAATGTCAAATTATTGCTAGGTTTCAGTTTTCATAATTTTTCGAATTAATATGTGAGCGTGGTGTAACGACCCAAATTCTTGACCGTTCAAATCGACAATAAGCCACACATGTCGACCCAAACAAATCTCAAATGCAGGTAGTTATTGGGAAAAGAAGAAAAAGAAAGAAAGAAGAGAAAAGACAATAACAGAATCTCACAGCGGAAGGACAACATATAATAACAAATAGCAGTTAAAAGCAGTTGAAATATATATACATTGACTATAACCTTCGATGATTATCAGAGTTACCTATACATACAGCTGTACATAATAAGCAGCGGAAAAATAATGCAGCGGATATACATATGTATAGATAATAGATATACCAAATCTTCGTCTTCGATCTCCAAAGCACAGTCATCTTTAGTAACTGCAACGTCTGCTGACCCGAGCATATTGCATAAAAGAAAACACAACAAACACTCGGATCAGCACTAAATCATCTCATTTTAGTCAAATTAAAATGTGAAATAACATCAGTGTCATGGGTGCAGTAACTCAAGAGATGTTACGGGGTTTCCATCTCTCAAGGATCCGTTAAACTAATACATACATAATATAGTACGCTATTATGATAGTGTCTATCCAATAAAATATAAATACTGAAAATAGCGTAAGCGGGATTACCATATTACCCTTACGCCGTTTATAGGCATCAACAGTCTATACAGTACCGTAAATTCACCGTACTGGTGTTATCAGAGGGCACTCCATAGAAGGCAATGCTAAATCAAAATCGTATGGGGCTCGATAAGGATATATATGACAAGGCACTCGAGGCAATGCCCAGGGTAGGATTCTACCAATTGCACTCCCGGACCGGTGGTAACGCATAGCAGCCACTACCGCCCACCTCGGAACACACTCCCATAATCATAAAATTAAATGGGCCCAAATCATCATCATCATAGTCATATAAATAGCATCGAAGAAGTGTGTCCGATCAAAGGCGCTAACCTCAATTAGTCACGGTATAGCTCCTGTTTTAGTCATTTCAATTCTGACCCGAAGGTCAGGGCTATTTCGTCATTGTTCATCTTCTTCGATTTAATAATCGCCTTCAAGTCATCATACTCATTCTGGATACGTCATAACGTTCACAGTTGTCAAAGTGGTATCGACACTGACAGAGAGTATGCCTTATGTCGACTCCGGTCTCTTTAACAACCAACGCTTACATCTTTCACATCGGTCGGTTCTTTACATTTGAAAGGTTCGCTTTCATATCAAAATATCATATTTTGTTTCGAACCCATTTATATTCAAAATAGAATATACTTTCATATCAAAATATCCCAATCATTCCCAAACCGATTATACTCCAAACTAGAATATATTTCCATGTCATTATATTATACTCGTATAATATCTCTAAACGACTTATATTCAAATAGAATATAATTTGTCTCAAAGATTTCAAATTATTACGGATTCTTAGCTCAACTCTATTCAAACCAGCGGTTCAAACCCAAACATTTCCATTCGAAAGAACTTATACTTATAAAATATATAATTTTTAAAAAGATAGATGTTTATAAGGAAGACCTTAATATAAATAATTAATAGATATATTATATTTAGAATAGGATAAGATAAATTGTAAAACATTATATATCTATAAATTGAAGTTTACTAAATAATTTAATAATAGAATATAAGAAAAATTTGTAAAAATAAAAACAGTTATTTGAAATCAAACGGTATAAATATATATAAGATAATTCTTTAACTAAAACTAACTTTTTCTTCCGAACTTCAATGCTTGAATCCAAATTCCAGTCTCAATGGAGTTGCCTCGCTCAAAGGACTTGTCTAAAATCCCACTTTAACTCATTTCAAATTCAAGGATTTAAAATCATACTCGTATCAAGTTTGAAAAACATTTCGAGTATTCTCGATTTTCTTTATTCCCAAAAATTAAATTCAATCAGCATTTATTAAATCTGAGTCTGCCCAATCCTTGAAAATCCCGAATCATATAAATTTTAAATCTTTAACACTTCGAATTCACTCTGGGAAAGTTTCTTAAATCCTATCAAATGATATTCCAGATTCAGATTTTCAAAGGAAAAAATAAAACCTATCGAAATCGATACATTCCCTTAATTGAATTTTCCATCAAAATAGAATTCCAAATAATAAAATCATTACCCAACTGATATCCATATATAATTTGCTACCCTATGGCCAAGTGAATTAAATTTAATTCCTCAATATTCAGGGATGGATCTATCATTTCAATCCAAATCAGGGCCACAGAGATTTATCATTTCACTCTGTGTTCTTAATTCATTTCAATCGATAAACTCCGGGTTCATTAGATGCCCGTAACATCAAGGGTAAATGGAATTTATCGTCACAATCAACATGCAATACGATATACTGAATATGGGCATAAGCAGTGACAATATCAATTCAGTAATAAAATTCAACCAAACATCCATCATATCATTTCATTCAACTGATCAGCATTAACTGTTCCAGGATTAACAAGGGTTCGAATTTCAACTAGAGATTTAAATTAAATCAAATAACTAATCATTTACTTAGATTGCATGTTAACACACTTGCATGTCAAATTTAAACAACACATCAACAATCCAATGCAACCATGCAACCAAACTTATTTCATAATTTAATTCAATAAATATGGGAATAATTCAGTATTTCGTGAGTGAGAAAACCACTCACCTTTGGTCTTTAATTCAGATGAACGTCCAACCATAGCCCAAAATTTGACAGTCTCAGAACGCAACCAGGTTAGTGTCAAAACGTCCGCGATTCCGCCACGATCCCAACGCAACAAACGGCGTCCAAATCCGTGTCCGTATGAAAAAGATATGAGTGATTTTCCATTTGAGTTTAAAAATATATAAAATTATAAAAAAATTAAATCCCACCCAATCATTAGCCGACACCTCAGCACCTCTCCTTGGATCGTTCCCGCTCGCGTTGACCTCCTGCCGTGAACAGTAACAGGTGCACGAGAACCCAATCGAACCCGAACTTTGACCGTGAACTGCTCCTCCCTCCGACCGAATTAGCTCCGCCGGCCACCTCCAATCGAAAGCTCAGACCGAGGCGCATCTCCCCGTACCAGTGGCTGGACCTCCGGTGGTCCCCTCTCCCGGCGGCAGCGTGAGCAACGGACGGGTTTTCAACCCTTTGACAACGAAATTCCGGCGAATCACTACACTAGAAATCAAACGGACACCATCATCGCACTCCTATCGACGATCTCTACAAAACCCATAAGCCAATTTCTTCGATTGAAGCCTGGATCGGAAATTCCCAAATTGACCTCGTGAAATCCGAGAATAACCACCTTTGACCGCGATTTCCGGCCAGCTCCTCCGCTGCATGTCAAAACTGATTGTAGATCTGGACTCTACTCACCGAGATCTTCGATTTGATATATAATTCGATGGGTTTTGAGAAGATTTTATTTTTTAGGTTAATTTTGTTTTAAAAAAAAAATTAAATCTAATTTCAGCCATGGAAAAGAGGGTTTGGTGGAGGGAAGAGGAAATGAGCTGATGTGGTGCTTGTGGGCTCAATATATATAAATATAAGGTCCGAACTGATTAATACACACATCGTTACCGTATATCAAATTTTAACGTACATTTCACATTACCGGGCCCACATACTAATTCTGAAAAATCCGGAAAAATTATTTTTGGTTATGATTTGACGATACGATTCTAATGAAACTAATTTCGTCGGATTCTGAGCCCGTTTGAAAAATGGCCTTTTTCGGGTCGATCCAATTTAACTGTCAACTGGTAAAACGCGTTTTCTCTTACCATGCTTTCATATTAATTCGAAAGATTCTGAAAATTGAAACCTAGTAATAATTCGCCGTTCCGGATCCAATGGCGCCAGTTACGTCGAATTCCGAGACAGTCGCCAAAACAGTTAAATTTCATAGTTAAATAAATAAATAAAATATTCAAATATTCATTTAACTGTTTTAATTCAAATTTAAATATTTATAAATCCAAATTTAAACCAAATTATAACTTAAATAAATTCTATAAACTTATTTCACAAATTTTAAGTTCCATATTTGATTATATTTCAAATTTGAAATTTGAATTTCAAATTAAATTTAAACAAATAAAAATCCATTGTTTAACAATTCAAATCTGAATTTCTTTTTAACTTAAATATTTTAAAATCCCACTTAACTCAAATTACAACTTAAATAAAGTTTATAAATCGATTCCACAAATTCTAAGTTCTCAAGTTTGGTTATTTAAAATTTCTACTTTGAATTCTAATTATTATTCACAACTTAGAATTTCACCATTTTTAATTTAAATTTGAATTCTACCTTTAAATTAACCACTCAGATTAAATTTAATTATTTAAATATTAAATTCAAATCATAGTCTTATTAAATAGAACTAAAATCTGAAACTCTATTTATACTAACTTCACATAATTACCAACATTTAAATCCAACAAAATTTGATTTTTCTTAATATATTACAATTTATTTAATTTAAATTGGAATTCAAATATACTGAAATTTTTGGGATGTTACATTCTCCCCCACTTAAAATCTTTTCGTCCTCGAAAAGAGAACGAAACGATATTAAACACATATCCATTTTAAACCCATACCTAAAATAAACTTTATAAAATAAGTTACATAGTTGTAAACCTATGAAATTTTCTAACTCCCGAAATCACGGAAAATTTCTGTAGCATCTCCCCTGTACGGAGAGGTCCGGGGAGAATCCCAAAACATATATGTACTCAATATACATCTCATCCAACGATGAGGCATCCCAAAAGTGGGGAAAACAAAATATAAAACCCTCAAAACAATATTCCACAAGTACGTACCTCTTTTAGCGTTATATTGCATTTTTATTTACCTTAGCGTTTAGCATTTTAGCGCAAGCGAGCTTCGAAGCGAAATGCGACTTCTACACCTGCCAAATACTTACATACACATAAGAATTTAACATATATAAAATATATATAACAAACGTATACGACATACATATCAAAATTTCATCGTTTCAACTACAAAACCACCATATCCGTAATAAGTCAGCGAACAAATCGTTGATTATCACGCATCAAAGTTAGAATTTGGCCAAAGCATACTAGGCAAAAGTTGTTGCTATCGTCTCAGGTTTTCCGAAAATGTCCGGACTCATCGAATTCGGATAATCGGTTAAAAGTTATGGCAGTTTTACCGCAAGTGAACGCTTCAGCCCGAGCGCTGAAAAATGCAGGCCTGAATTGTTCATGTCAGTTTTCAACCCTTAAAACATCAAAATTTTATTCAGCATATTAAAGAAAAGTTTTAGTTTATACTCTGGCCTTTCCGAATTGTATTCGCACATAAAATCCGACGTTCCTTTAGGGAGTTATGGTCAAAACAATATAGGTATACGCTTCAGTTTTAAATTTTCTGCACATACAACTACGACTAAAACTTGCATTTCAGCTTAGTAAACATAGGAATTCGACAGGGCTTTATAAACAAAAGTTTTAGCTCGGTTTCTAAGGTTTTCGAAAAGTCCGGAATCGTCAGATTCCGATCATCCCATCAAAAGTTATACCTATTTTATTTCAGCTTATCGACTATTCCAGTTGTTCATAAACATTGACTCATTTCATTTCAAATTCAAACTTTCCGGTTCCAAAGATTTTAGCCAAGTTTAACCATCTAAATGGATTTTCATTTCATTATGTTCGAATATGTTTCACCCTTATTGCTTAAGTATACTCATGTTCATTTCCAACTTATTTATTCGACTCTCAAGTCTTGGTTCGAATCAAGGATGGTCCATAACTCAAACTTATACTTAGTTCTCTAATCAATTATTATTCGATTCTTAAGTTAACTTGTTTAACTTGATTGTCCTACTCAATTTAAGTTATATTCAATTGACCAAACGTATTTATATTTCCCCTTTTTCCGTTTTCACACCTAGATTTATATTCGATATATGATTCAAATGCGATTTACACCAAATTTGCTCACTCCATTCCGATATATTATCAATTCCTTTTCTTTTATATTAAGTTTCATTCCATTAACTCAAATGTTAATTATCAAATTGATCTTATTCGGCTTCCTGAGCTAAACTTCATTTAGCTCGATTTCCCACTCGACTTAAATTATATTTCATTCGACAAAAGCTTTGTATTCGTTCACTTCACTATTCGTACTCAGGTTTACATTCGAGGTATTGTCCAATGAGTTTACCCCGTTCAGATTCTCTATACCTTCATTTCACGTGCATAATGATTCAGCATTCAATTCCTTCATTTTTAGTTTATCGGCCATCACATATTATCAATAAACAAAAATTTCTTCCAACTCCTTCTCGGATTAACTCAATATACTTATTGATCATTCAAGTCATGGGTTATCATTTTTATTACACCACTTAATATTTCTATTCATTTTAAATTAACTTAGGTAAAAATTTTTCTTCGAAGCGAATTTCAACTTCCCTACACCTTTATCAACCAAACTAGTAACTTATTTAACTCTATTATCTTCCCGATTAAATCTAAGCGATGGTTCCTTTCCCTCAACGTTTAAATCCAAAATCTCAATGACTCGAGTTACTTTAATCCTTGAGTCAATGTCATTTGTTAAGGTGATTTTAAATTGCTTGATTCCGGGTCTCAAACTAAGTTTAAAGTAACAACATATATACTTATATATTTTATAAACCATACTATATGAAATTCAATTCCGAACTTTAATTTAAGCAAGAAATTTAAATTCTGGGTTTAAATTTTAAATTAAACTTTGAATATAGTAAACTAATGCCTATAAAAAATTTATACGATATAAAGTTAAATCCAAAACTTCTGTGGCAAACCTAATTATAATCATTATTGAGTGGTCTCTCCCCCACTTAGACTCTTCAGAATAACCATCGATAATGCGTGCACTCATTACCAAGGCTATTTCGAAGATCTGAGCGAGGGATTATACACTCGTTTATAAAGACTTGTGAAAACTCCATCCTTTTTGATAATACTTATAATATGATTTCTATTTCAAACTTGACAAAACTTATTTCAAAAGTATTCCCAGGATCAAGTTTCAAATTCATTTCTATTTAAGTTACAGACATAATTTATAGCCAACTAGGCTTACGATATATCATTCTCGAATATTTTTATAAAACCAGCTAGCTTTTCTTATTATATTTATTATTAAATTGACCATAATAGGTAACAACTTAATATTATTACCTACCAACGACCAGTGCTTATACCTTTATAAACCACTAATAGTATATATAATATATACAAAATATAATCGAAAACCATATTATGTCGATCATTCTATTCGACTATTTAGGAATTCCTATCGATTCTATGGCGTCCCATATATCGACCAGAATCCATAAACATTCAACAGAATGAGCCAACACAATATAAAACCATTTTATATCGAAATACAAGTATGCTCTCTCATATCACTCAAACTCATTCTAGGGCATTTCTAACCCTATCTCTAATGAGTTTATTCCCAACAGAGCCAAGGTTATCGCTAACCATCGCTCTGATACCAACTGTAACGACCCAAATTCTTGACTGTTCAAATCGACAATAAGCCACACATGTCGACCCAAACAAATCTCAAATGCAGGTAGTTATTGGGAAAAGAAGAAAAAGAAAGAAAGAAGAGAAAAGACAATAACAGAATCTCACAGCGGAAGGACAACATATAATAACAAATAGCAGTTAAAAGCAGTTGAAATATATATACATTGACTATAACCTTCAATGATTATCAGAGTTACCTATACATACAGCTGTACATAATAAGCAGCGGAAAAATAATGCAGCGGATATACATATGTATAGATAATAGATATACCAAATCTTCGTCTTCGATCTCCAAAGCACAGTCATCTTCAGTAACTGCAACGTCTGCTGACCCGAGCATATTGCATAAAAGAAAACACAACAAACACTCGGATCAGCACTAAATCATCTCATTTTAGTCAAATTAAAATGTGAAATAACATCAGTGTCATGGGTGCAGTAACTCAAGAGATGTTACGGGGTTTCCATCTCTCAAGGATCCGTTAAACTAATACATACATAATATAGTACGCTATTATGATAGTGTCTATCCAATAAAATATAAATACTGAAAATAGCGTAAGCGGGATTACCATATTACCCTTACGCCGTTTATAGGCATCAACAGTCTATACAGTACCGTAAATTCACCGTACTGGTGTTATCAGAGGGCACTCCATAGAAGGCAATGCTAAATCAAAATCGTATGGGGCTCGATAAGGATATATATGACAAGGCACTCGAGGCAATGCCCAGGGTAGGATTCTACCAATTGCACTCCCGGACCGGTGGTAACGCATAGCAGCCACTACCGCCCACCTCGGAACACACTCCCATAATCATAAAATTAAATGGGCCCAAATCATCATCATCATAGTCATATAAATAGCATCGAAGAAGTGTGTCCGATCAAAGGCGCTAACCTCAATTAGTCACGGTATAGCTCCTGTTTTGGTCATTTCAATTCTGACCCGAAGGTCAGGGCTATTTCGTCATTGTTCATCTTCTTCGATTTAATAATCGCCTTCAAGTCATCATACTCATTCTGGATACGTCATAACGTTCACAGTTGTCAAAGTGGTATCGACACTGACAGAGAGTATGCCTTATGTCGACTCCGGTCTCTTTAACAACCAACGCTTACATCTTTCACATCGGTCGGTTCTTTACATTTGAAAGGTTCACTTTCATATCAAAATATCATATTTTGTTTCGAACCCATTTATATTCAAAATAGAATATACTTTCATATCAAAATATCCCAATCATTCCCAAACCGATTATACTCCAAACTAGAATATATTTCCATGTCATTATATTATACTCGTATAATATCTCTAAACGACTTATATTCAAATAGAATATAATTTGTCTCAAAGATTTCAAATTATTACGGATTCTTAGCTCAACTCTATTCAAACCAGCGGTTCAAACCCAAACATTTCCATTCGAAAGAACTTATACTTATAAAATATATAATTTTTAAAAAGATAGATGTTTATAAGGAAGACCTTAATATAAATAATTAATAGATATATTATATTTAGAATAGGATAAGATAAATTGTAAAACATTATATATCTGTAAATTGAAGTTTACTAAATAATTTAATAATAGAATATAAGAAAAATTTGTAAAAATAAAAACAGTTATTTGAAATCAAACGGTATAAATATATATAAGATAATTCTTTAACTAAAACTAACTTTTTCTTCCGAACTTCAATGCTTGAATCCAAATTCCAGTCTCAATGGAGTTGCCTCGCTCAAAGGACTTGTCTAAAATCCCACTTTAACTCATTTCAAATTCAAGGATTTAAAATCATACTCGTATCAAGTTTGAAAAACATTTCGAGTATTCTCGATTTTCTTTATTCCCAAAAATTAAATTCAATCAGCATTTATTAAATCTGAGTCTGCCCAATCCTTGAAAATCCCGAATCATATAAATTTTAAATCTTTAACACTTCGAATTCACTCTGGGAAAGTTTCTTAAATCCTATCAAATGATATTCCAGATTCAGATTTTCAAAGGAAAAAATAAAACCTATCGAAATCGATACATTCCCTTAATTGAATTTTCCATCAAAATAGAATTCCAAATAATAAAATCATTACCCAACTGATATCCATATATAATTTGCTACCCTATGGCCAAGTGAATTAAATTTAATTCCTCAATATTCAGGGATGGATCTATCATTTCAATCCAAATCAGGGCCACAGAGATTTATCATTTCACTCTGTGTTCTTAATTCATTTCAATCGATAAACTCCGGGTTCATTAGATGCCCGTAACATCAAGGGTAAATGGAATTTATCGTCACAATCAACATGCAATACGATATACTGAATATGGGCATAAGCAGTGACAATATCAATTCAGTAATAAAATTCAACCAAACATCCATCATATCATTTCATTCAACTGATTAGCATTAACTGTTCCAGGATTAACAAGGGTTCGAATTTCAACTAGAGATTTAAATTAAATCAAATAACTAATCATTTACTTAGATTGCATGTTAACACACTTGCATGTCAAATTTAAACAACACATCAACAATCCAATGCAACCATGCAACCAAACTTATTTCATAATTTAATTCAATAAATATGGGAATAATTCAGTATTTCGTGAGTGAGAAAACCACTCACCTTTGGTCTTTAATTCAGATGAACGTCCAACCATAGCCCAAAATTTGACAGTCTCAGAACGCAACCAGGTTAGTGTCAAAACGTCCGCGATTCCGCCACGATCCCAACGCAACAAACGGCGTCCAAATCCGTGTCCGTATGAAAAAGATATGAGTGATTTTCCATTTGAGTTTAAAAATATATAAAATTATAAAAAAATTAAATCCCACCCAATCATTAGCCGACACCTCAGCACCTCTCCTTGGATCGTTCCCGCTCGCGTTGACCTCCTGCCGTGAACAGTAACAGGTGCACGAGAACCCAATCGAACCCGAACTTTGACCGTGAACTGCTCCTCCCTCCGACCGAATTAGCTCCGCCGGCCACCTCCAATCGAAAGCTCAGACCGAGGCGCATCTCCCCGTACCAGTGGCTGGACCTCCGGTGGTCCCCTCTCCCGGCGGCAGCGTGAGCAACGGACGGGTTTTCAACCCTTTGACAACGAAATTCCGGCGAATCACTACACTAGAAATCAAACGGACACCATCATCGCACTCCTATCGACGATCTCTACAAAACCCATAAGCCAATTTCTTCGATTGAAGCCTGGATCGGAAATTCCCAAATTGACCTCGTGAAATCCGAGAATAACCACCTTTGACCGCGATTTCCGGCCAGCTCCTCCGCTGCATGTCAAAACTGATTGTAGATCTGGACTCTACTCACCGAGATCTTCGATTTGATATATAATTCGATGGGTTTTGAGAAGATTTTATTTTTGAGGTTAATTTTGTTTTAAAAAAAAAATTAAATCTAATTTCAGCCATGGAAAAGAGGGTTTGGTGGAGGGAAGAGGAAATGAGCTGATGTGGTGCTTGTGGGCTCAATATATATAAATATAAGGTCCGAACTGATTAATACACACATCGTTACCGTATATCAAATTTTAACGTACATTTCACATTACCGGGCCCACATACTAATTCTGAAAAATCCGGAAAAATTATTTTTGGTTATGATTTGACGATACGATTCTAATGAAACTAATTTCGTCGGATTCTGAGCCCGTTTGAAAAATGGCCTTTTTCGGGTCGATCCAATTTAACTGTCAACTGGTAAAACGCGTTTTCTCTTACCATGCTTTCATATTAATTCGAAAGATTCTGAAAATTGAAACCTAGTAATAATTCGCCGTTCCGGATCCAATGGCGCCAGTTACGTCGAATTCCGAGACAGTCGCCAAAACAGTTAAATTTCATAGTTAAATAAATAAATAAAATATTCAAATATTCATTTAACTGTTTTAATTCAAATTTAAATATTTATAAATCCAAATTTAAACCAAATTATAACTTAAATAAATTCTATAAACTTATTTCACAAATTTTAAGTTCCATATTTGATTATATTTCAAATTTGAAATTTGAATTTCAAATTAAATTTAAACAAATAAAAATCCATTGTTTAACAATTCAAATCTGAATTTCTTTTTAACTTAAATATTTTAAAATCCCACTTAACTCAAATTACAACTTAAATAAAGTTTATAAATCGATTCCACAAATTCTAAGTTCTCAAGTTTGGTTATTTAAAATTTCTACTTTGAATTCTAATTATTATTCACAACTTAGAATTTCACCATTTTTAATTTAAATTTGAATTCTACCTTTAAATTAACCACTCAGATTAAATTTAATTATTTAAATATTAAATTCAAATCATAGTCTTATTAAATAGAACTAAAATCTGAAACTCTATTTATACTAACTTCACATAATTACCAACATTTAAATCCAACAAAATTTGATTTTTCTTAATATATTACAATTTATTTAATTTAAATTGGAATTCAAATATACTGAAATTTTTGGGATGTTACATTCTCCCCCACTTAAAATCTTTTCGTCCTCGAAAAGAGAACGAAACGATATTAAACACATATCCATTTTAAACCCATACCTAAAATAAACTTTATAAAATAAGTTACATAGTTGTAAACCTATGAAATTTTCTAACTCCCGAAATCACGGAAAATTTCTGTAGCATCTCCCCTGTACGGAGAGGTCCGGGGAGAATCCCAAAACATATATGTACTCAATATACATCTCATCCAACGATGAGGCATCCCAAAAGTGGGGAAAACAAAATATAAAACCCTCAAAACAATATTCCACAAGTACGTACCTCTTTTAGCGTTATATTGCATTTTTATTTACCTTAGCGTTTAGCATTTTAGCGCAAGCGAGCTTCGAAGCGAAATGCGACTTCTACACCTGCCAAATACTTACATACACATAAGAATTTAACATATATAAAATATATATAACAAACGTATACGACATACATATCAAAATTTCATCGTTTCAACTACAAAACCACCATATCCGTAATAAGTCAGCGAACAAATCGTTGATTATCACGCATCAAAGTTAGAATTTGGCCAAAGCATACTAGGCAAAAGTTGTTGCTATCGTCTCAGGTTTTCCGAAAATGTCCGGACTCATCGAATTCGGATAATCGGTTAAAAGTTATGGCAGTTTTACCGCAAGTGAACGCTTCAGCCCGAGCGCTGAAAAATGCAGGCCTGAATTGTTCATGTCAGTTTTCAACCCTTAAAACATCAAAATTTTATTCAGCATATTAAAGAAAAGTTTTAGTTTATACTCTGGCCTTTCCGAATTGTATTCGCACATAAAATCCGACGTTCCTTTAGGGAGTTATGGTCAAAACAATATAGGTATACGCTTCAGTTTTAAATTTTCTGCACATACAACTACGACTAAAACTTGCATTTCAGCTTAGTAAACATAGGAATTCGACAGGGCTTTATAAACAAAAGTTTTAGCTCGGTTTCTAAGGTTTTCGAAAAGTCCGGAATCGTCAGATTCCGATCATCCCATCAAAAGTTATACCTATTTTATTTCAGCTTATCGACTATTCCAGTTGTTCATAAACATTGACTCATTTCATTTCAAATTCAAACTTTCCGGTTCCAAAGATTTTAGCCAAGTTTAACCATCTAAATGGATTTTCATTTCATTATGTTCGAATATGTTTCACCCTTATTGCTTAAGTATACTCATGTTCATTTCCAACTTATTT
Organism: Allium sativum; assembly: GCA_030737875.1. Classification (NCBI taxonomy): domain Eukaryota; kingdom Viridiplantae; phylum Streptophyta; class Magnoliopsida; order Asparagales; family Amaryllidaceae; genus Allium; species Allium sativum. The sequence goes on from CM060926.1 coordinate 353,941,997, forward strand.
ATTCGACTCTCAAGTCTTGGTTCGAATCAAGGATGGTCCATAACTCAAACTTATACTTAGTTCTCTAATCAATTATTATTCGATTCTTAAGTTAACTTGTTTAACTTGATTGTCCTACTCAATTTAAGTTATATTCAATTGACCAAACGTATTTATATTTCCCCTTTTTCCGTTTTCACACCTAGATTTATATTCGATATATGATTCAAATGCGATTTACACCAAATTTGCTCACTCCATTCCGATATATTATCAATTCCTTTTCTTTTATATTAAGTTTCATTCCATTAACTCAAATGTTAATTATCAAATTGATCTTATTCGGCTTCCTGAGCTAAACTTCATTTAGCTCGATTTCCCACTCGACTTAAATTATATTTCATTCGACAAAAGCTTTGTATTCGTTCACTTCACTATTCGTACTCAGGTTTACATTCGAGGTATTGTCCAATGAGTTTACCCCGTTCAGATTCTCTATACCTTCATTTCACGTGCATAATGATTCAGCATTCAATTCCTTCATTTTTAGTTTATCGGCCATCACATATTATCAATAAACAAAAATTTCTTCCAACTCCTTCTCGGATTAACTCAATATACTTATTGATCATTCAAGTCATGGGTTATCATTTTTATTACACCACTTAATATTTCTATTCATTTTAAATTAACTTAGGTAAAAAATTTTCTTCGAAGCGAATTTCAACTTCCCTACACCTTTATCAACCAAACTAGTAACTTATTTAACTCTATTATCTTCCCGATTAAATCTAAGCGATGGTTCCTTTCCCTCAACGTTTAAATCCAAAATCTCAATGACTCGAGTTACTTTAATCCTTGAGTCAATGTCATTTGTTAAGGTGATTTTAAATTGCTTGATTCCGGGTCTCAAACTAAGTTTAAAGTAACAACATATATACTTATATATTTTATAAACCATACTATATGAAATTCAATTCCGAACTTTAATTTAAGCAAGAAATTTAAATTCTGGGTTTAAATTTTAAATTAAACTTTGAATATAGTAAACTAATGCCTATAAAAAATTTATACGATATAAAGTTAAATCCAAAACTTCTGTGGCAAACCTAATTATAATCATTATTGAGTGGTCTCTCCCCCACTTAGACTCTTCAGAATAACCATCGATAATGCGTGCACTCATTACCAAGGCTATTTCGAAGATCTGAGCGAGGGATTATACACTCGTTTATAAAGACTTGTGAAAACTCCATCCTTTTTGATAATACTTATAATATGATTTCTATTTCAAACTTGACAAAACTTATTTCAAAAGTATTCCCAGGATCAAGTTTCAAATTCATTTCTATTTAAGTTACAGACATAATTTATAGCCAACTAGGCTTACGATATATCATTCTCGAATATTTTTATAAAACCAGCTAGCTTTTCTTATTATATTTATTATTAAATTGACCATAATAGGTAACAACTTAATATTATTACCTACCAACGACCAGTGCTTATACCTTTATAAACCACTAATAGTATATATAATATATACAAAATATAATCGAAAACCATATTATGTCGATCATTCTATTCGACTATTTAGGAATTCCTATCGATTCTATGGCGTCCCATATATCGACCAGAATCCATAAACATTCAACAGAATGAGCCAACACAATATAAAACCATTTTATATCGAAATACAAGTATGCTCTCTCATATCACTCAAACTCATTCTAGGGCATTTCTAACCCTATCTCTAATGAGTTTATTCCCAACAGAGCCAAGGTTATCGCTAACCATCGCTCTGATACCAACTGTAACGACCCAAATTCTTGACTGTTCAAATCGACAATAAGCCACACATGTCGACCCAAACAAATCTCAAATGCAGGTAGTTATTGGGAAAAGAAGAAAAAGAAAGAAAGAAGAGAAAAGACAATAACAGAATCTCACAGCGGAAGGACAACATATAATAACAAATAGCAGTTAAAAGCAGTTGAAATATATATACATTGACTATAACCTTCAATGATTATCAGAGTTACCTATACATACAGCTGTACATAATAAGCAGCGGAAAAATAATGCAGCGGATATACATATGTATAGATAATAGATATACCAAATCTTCGTCTTCGATCTCCAAAGCACAGTCATCTTCAGTAACTGCAACGTCTGCTGACCCGAGCATATTGCATAAAAGAAAACACAACAAACACTCGGATCAGCACTAAATCATCTCATTTTAGTCAAATTAAAATGTGAAATAACATCAGTGTCATGGGTGCAGTAACTCAAGAGATGTTACGGGGTTTCCATCTCTCAAGGATCCGTTAAACTAATACATACATAATATAGTACGCTATTATGATAGTGTCTATCCAATAAAATATAAATACTGAAAATAGCGTAAGCGGGATTACCATATTACCCTTACGCCGTTTATAGGCATCAACAGTCTATACAGTACCGTAAATTCACCGTACTGGTGTTATCAGAGGGCACTCCATAGAAGGCAATGCTAAATCAAAATCGTATGGGGCTCGATAAGGATATATATGACAAGGCACTCGAGGCAATGCCCAGGGTAGGATTCTACCAATTGCACTCCCGGACCGGTGGTAACGCATAGCAGCCACTACCGCCCACCTCGGAACACACTCCCATAATCATAAAATTAAATGGGCCCAAATCATCATCATCATAGTCATATAAATAGCATCGAAGAAGTGTGTCCGATCAAAGGCGCTAACCTCAATTAGTCACGGTATAGCTCCTGTTTTAGTCATTTCAATTCTGACCCGAAGGTCAGGGCTATTTCGTCATTGTTCATCTTCTTCGATTTAATAATCGCCTTCAAGTCATCATACTCATTCTGGATACGTCATAACGTTCACAGTTGTCAAAGTGGTATCGACACTGACAGAGAGTATGCCTTATGTCGACTCCGGTCTCTTTAACAACCAACGCTTACATCTTTCACATCGGTCGGTTCTTTACATTTGAAAGGTTCACTTTCATATCAAAATATCATATTTTGTTTCGAACCCATTTATATTCAAAATAGAATATACTTTCATATCAAAATATCCCAATCATTCCCAAACCGATTATACTCCAAACTAGAATATATTTCCATGTCATTATATTATACTCGTATAATATCTCTAAACGACTTATATTCAAATAGAATATAATTTGTCTCAAAGATTTCAAATTATTACGGATTCTTAGCTCAACTCTATTCAAACCAGCGGTTCAAACCCAAACATTTCCATTCGAAAGAACTTATACTTATAAAATATATAATTTTTAAAAAGATAGATGTTTATAAGGAAGACCTTAATATAAATAATTAATAGATATATTATATTTAGAATAGGATAAGATAAATTGTAAAACATTATATATCTGTAAATTGAAGTTTACTAAATAATTTAATAATAGAATATAAGAAAAATTTGTAAAAATAAAAACAGTTATTTGAAATCAAACGGTATAAATATATATAAGATAATTCTTTAACTAAAACTAACTTTTTCTTCCGAACTTCAATGCTTGAATCCAAATTCCAGTCTCAATGGAGTTGCCTCGCTCAAAGGACTTGTCTAAAATCCCACTTTAACTCATTTCAAATTCAAGGATTTAAAATCATACTCGTATCAAGTTTGAAAAACATTTCGAGTATTCTCGATTTTCTTTATTCCCAAAAATTAAATTCAATCAGCATTTATTAAATCTGAGTCTGCCCAATCCTTGAAAATCCCGAATCATATAAATTTTAAATCTTTAACACTTCGAATTCACTCTGGGAAAGTTTCTTAAATCCTATCAAATGATATTCCAGATTCAGATTTTCAAAGGAAAAAATAAAACCTATCGAAATCGATACATTCCCTTAATTGAATTTTCCATCAAAATAGAATTCCAAATAATAAAATCATTACCCAACTGATATCCATATATAATTTGCTACCCTATGGCCAAGTGAATTAAATTTAATTCCTCAATATTCAGGGATGGATCTATCATTTCAATCCAAATCAGGGCCACAGAGATTTATCATTTCACTCTGTGTTCTTAATTCATTTCAATCGATAAACTCCGGGTTCATTAGATGCCCGTAACATCAAGGGTAAATGGAATTTATCGTCACAATCAACATGCAATATGATATACTGAATATGGGCATAAGCAGTGACAATATCAATTCAGTAATAAAATTCAACCAAACATCCATCATATCATTTCATTCAACTGATCAGCATTAACTGTTCCAAGATTAACAAGGGTTCGAATTTCAACTAGAGATTTAAATTAAATCAAATAACTAATCATTTACTTAGATTGCATGTTAACACACTTGCATGTCAAATTTAAACAACACATCAACAATCCAATGCAACCATGCAACCAAACTTATTTCATAATTTAATTCAATAAATATGGGAATAATTCAGTATTTCGTGAGTGAGAAAACCACTCACCTTTGGTCTTTAATTCAGATGAACGTCCAACCATAGCCCAAAATTTGACAGTCTCAGAACGCAGCCAGGTTAGTGTCAAAACGTCCGCGATTCCGCCACGATCCCAACGCAACAAACGGCGTCCAAATCCGTGTCCGTATGAAAAAGATATGAGTGATTTTCCATTTGAGTTTAAAAATATATAAAATTATAAAAAAATTAAATCCCACCCAATCATTAGCCGACACCTCAGCACCTCTCCTTGGATCGTTCCCGCTCGCGTTGACCTCCTGCCGTGAACAGTAACAGGTGCACGAGAACCCAATCGAACCCGAACTTTGACCGTGAACTGCTCCTCCCTCCGACCGAATTAGCTCCGCCGGCCACCTCCAATCGAAAGCTCAGACCGAGGCGCATCTCCCCGTACCAGTGGCTGGACCTCCGGTGGTCCCCTCTCCCGGCGGCAGCGTGAGCAACGGACGGGTTTTCAACCCTTTGACAACGAAATTCCGGCGAATCACTACACTAGAAATCAAACGGACACCATCATCGCACTCCTATCGACGATCTCTACAAAACCCATAAGCCAATTTCTTCGATTGAAGCCTGGATCGGAAATTCCCAAATTGACCTCGTGAAATCCGAGAATAACCACCTTTGACCGCGATTTCCGGCCAGCTCCTCCGCTGCATGTCAAAACTGATTGTAGATCTGGACTCTACTCACCGAGATCTTCGATTTGATATATAATTCGATGGGTTTTGAGAAGATTTTATTTTTGAGGTTAATTTTGTTTAAAAAAAAAAATTAAATCTAATTTCAGCCATGGAAAAGAGGGTTTGGTGGAGGGAAGAGGAAATGAGCTGATGTGGTGCTTGTGGGCTCAATATATATAAATATAAGGTCCGAACTGATTAATACACACATCGTTACCGTATATCAAATTTTAACGTACATTTCACATTACCGGGCCCACATACTAATTCTGAAAAATCCGGAAAAATTATTTTTGGTTATGATTTGACGATACGATTCTAATGAAACTAATTTCGTCGGATTCTGAGCCCGTTTGAAAAATGGCCTTTTTCGGGTCGATCCAATTTAACTGTCAACTGGTAAAACGCGTTTTCTCTTACCATGCTTTCATATTAATTCGAAAGATTCTGAAAATTGAAACCTAGTAATAATTCGCCGTTCCGGATCCAATGGCGCCAGTTACGTCGAATTCCGAGACAGTCGCCAAAACAGTTAAATTTCATAGTTAAATAAATAAATAAAATATTCAAATATTCATTTAACTGTTTTAATTCAAATTTAAATATTTATAAATCCAAATTTAAACCAAATTATAACTTAAATAAATTCTATAAACTTATTTCACAAATTTTAAGTTCCATATTTGATTATATTTCAAATTTGAAATTTGAATTTCAAATTAAATTTAAACAAATAAAAATCCATTGTTTAACAATTCAAATCTGAATTTCTTTTTAACTTAAATATTTTAAAATCCCACTTAACTCAAATTACAACTTAAATAAAGTTTATAAATCGATTCCACAAATTCTAAGTTCTCAAGTTTGGTTATTTAAAATTTCTACTTTGAATTCTAATTATTATTCACAACTTAGAATTTCACCATTTTTAATTTAAATTTGAATTCTACCTTTAAATTAACCACTCAGATTAAATTTAATTATTTAAATATTAAATTCAAATCATAGTCTTATTAAATAGAACTAAAATCTGAAACTCTATTTATACTAACTTCACATAATTACCAACATTTAAATCCAACAAAATTTGATTTTTCTTAATATATTACAATTTATTTAATTTAAATTGGAATTCAAATATACTGAAATTTTTGGGATGTTACATTCTCCCCCACTTAAAATCTTTTCGTCCTCGAAAAGAGAACGAAACGATATTAAACACATATCCATTTTAAACCCATACCTAAAATAAACTTTATAAAATAAGTTACATAGTTGTAAACCTATGAAATTTTCTAACTCCCGAAATCACGGAAAATTTCGGTAGCATCTCCCCTGTACGGAGAGGTCCGGGGAGAATCCCAAAACATATATGTACTCAATATACATCTCATCCAACGATGAGGCATCCCAAAAGTGGGGAAAACAAAATATAAAACCCTCAAAACAATATTCCACAAGTACGTACCTCTTTTAGCGTTATATTGCATTTTTATTTACCTTAGCGTTTAGCATTTTAGCGCAAGCGAGCTTCGAAGCGAAATGCGACTTCTACACCTGCCAAATACTTACATACACATAAGAATTTAACATATATAAAATATATATAACAAACGTATACGACATACATATCAAAATTTCATCGTTTCAACTACAAAACCACCATATCCGTAATAAGTCAGCGAACAAATCGTTGATTATCACGCATCAAAGTTAGAATTTGGCCAAAGCATACTAGGCAAAAGTTGTTGCTATCGTCTCAGGTTTTCCGAAAATGTCCGGACTCATCGAATTCGGATAATCGGTTAAAAGTTATGGCAGTTTTACCGCAAGTGAACGCTTCAGCCCGAGCGCTGAAAAATGCAGGCCTGAATTGTTCATGTCAGTTTTCAACCCTTAAAACATCAAAATTTTATTCAGCATATTAAAGAAAAGTTTTAGTTTATACTCTGGCCTTTCCGAATTGTATTCGCACATAAAATCCGACGTTCCTTTAGGGAGTTATGGTCAAAACAATATAGGTATACGCTTCAGTTTTAAATTTTCTGCACATACAACTACGACTAAAACTTGCATTTCAGCTTAGTAAACATAGGAATTCGACAGGGCTTTATAAACAAAAGTTTTAGCTCGGTTTCTAAGGTTTTCGAAAAGTCCGGAATCGTCAGATTCCGATCATCCCATCAAAAGTTATACCTATTTTATTTCAGCTTATCGACTATTCCAGTTGTTCATAAACATTGACTCATTTCATTTCAAATTCAAACTTTCCGGTTCCAAAGATTTTAGCCAAGTTTAACCATCTAAATGGATTTTCATTTCATTATGTTCGAATATGTTTCACCCTTATTGCTTAAGTATACTCATGTTCATTTCCAACTTATTTATTCGACTCTCAAGTCTTGGTTCGAATCAAGGATGGTCCATAACTCAAACTTATACTTAGTTCTCTAATCAATTATTATTCGATTCTTAAGTTAACTTGTTTAACTTGATTGTCCTACTCAATTTAAGTTATATTCAATTGACCAAAAGTATTTATATTTCCCCTTTTTCCGTTTTCACACCTAGATTTATATTCGATATATGATTCAAATGCGATTTACACCAAATTTGCTCACTCCATTCCGATATATTATCAATTCCTTTTCTTTTATATTAAGTTTCATTCCATTAACTCAAATGTTAATTATCAAATTGATCTTATTCGGCTTCCTGAGCTAAACTTCATTTAGCTCGATTTCCCACTCGACTTAAATTATATTTCATTCGACAAAAGCTTTGTATTCGTTCACTTCACTATTCGTACTCAGGTTTACATTCGAGGTATTGTCCAATGAGTTTACCCCGTTCAGATTCTCTATACCTTCATTTCACGTGCATAATGATTCAGCATTCAATTCCTTCATTTTTAGTTTATCGGCCATCACATATTATCAATAAACAAAAATTTCTTCCAACTCCTTCTCGGATTAACTCAATATACTTATTGATCATTCAAGTCATGGGTTATCATTTTTATTACACCACTTAATATTTCTATTCATTTTAAATTAACTTAGGTAAAAAATTTTCTTCGAAGCGAATTTCAACTTCCCTACACCTTTATCAACCAAACTAGTAACTTATTTAACTCTATTATCTTCCCGATTAAATCTAAGCGATGGTTCCTTTCCCTCAACGTTTAAATCCAAAATCTCAATGACTCGAGTTACTTTAATCCTTGAGTCAATGTCATTTGTTAAGGTGATTTTAAATTGCTTGATTCCGGGTCTCAAACTAAGTTTAAAGTAACAACATATATACTTATATATTTTATAAACCATACTATATGAAATTCAATTCCGAACTTTAATTTAAGCAAGAAATTTAAATTCTGGGTTTAAATTTTAAATTAAACTTTGAATATAGTAAACTAATGCCTATAAAAAATTTATACGATATAAAGTTAAATCCAAAACTTCTGTGGCAAACCTAATTATAATCATTATTGAGTGGTCTCTCCCCCACTTAGACTCTTCAGAATAACCATCGATAATGCGTGCACTCATTACCAAGGCTATTTCGAAGATCTGAGCGAGGGATTATACACTCGTTTATAAAGACTTGTGAAAACTCCATCCTTTTTGATAATACTTATAATATGATTTCTATTTCAAACTTGACAAAACTTATTTCAAAAGTATTCCCAGGATCAAGTTTCAAATTCATTTCTATTTAAGTTACAGACATAATTTATAGCCAACTAGGCTTACGATATATCATTCTCGAATATTTTTATAAAACCAGCTAGCTTTTCTTATTATATTTATTATTAAATTGACCATAATAGGTAACAACTTAATATTATTACCTACCAACGACCAGTGCTTATACCTTTATAAACCACTAATAGTATATATAATATATACAAAATATAATCGAAAACCATATTATGTCGATCATTCTATTCGACTATTTAGGAATTCCTATCGATTCTATGGCGTCCCATATATCGACCAGAATCCATAAACCTTCAACAGAATGAGCCAACACAATATAAAACCATTTTATATCGAAATACAAGTACGCTCTCTCATATCACTCAAACTCATTCTAGGGCATTTCTAACCCTATCTCTAATGAGTTTATTCCCAACAGAGCCAAGGTTATCGCTAACCATCGCTCTGATACCAACTGTAACGACCCAAATTCTTGACCGTTCAAATCGACAATAAGCCACACATGTCGACCCAAACAAATCTCAAATGCAGGTAGTTATTGGGAAAAGAAGAAAAAGAAAGAAAGAAGAGAAAAGACAATAACAGAATCTCACAGCGGAAGGACAACATATAATAACAAATAGCAGTTAAAAGCAGTTGAAATATATATACATTGACTATAACCTTCGATGATTATCAGAGTTACCTATACATACAGCTGTACATAATAAGCAGCGGAAAAATAATGCAGCGGATATACATATGTATAGATAATAGATATACCAAATCTTCGTCTTCGATCTCCAAAGCACAGTCATCTTTAGTAACTGCAACGTCTGCTGACCCGAGCATATTGCATAAAAGAAAACACAACAAACACTCGGATCAGCACTAAATCATCTCATTTTAGTCAAATTAAAATGTGAAATAACATCAGTGTCATGGGTGCAGTAACTCAAGAGATGTTACGGGGTTTCCATCTCTCAAGGATCCGTTAAACTAATACATACATAATATAGTACGCTATTATGATAGTGTCTATCCAATAAAATATAAATACTGAAAATAGCGTAAGCGGGATTACCATATTACCCTTACGCCGTTTATAGGCATCAACAGTCTATACAGTACCGTAAATTCACCGTACTGGTGTTATCAGAGGGCACTCCATAGAAGGCAATGCTAAATCAAAATCGTATGGGGCTCGATAAGGATATATATGACAAGGCACTCGAGGCAATGCCCAGGGTAGGATTCTACCAATTGCACTCCCGGACCGGTGGTAACGCATAGCAGCCACTACCGCCCACCTCGGAACACACTCCCATAATCATAAAATTAAATGGGCCCAAATCATCATCATCATAGTCATATAAATAGCATCGAAGAAGTGTGTCCGATCAAAGGCGCTAACCTCAATTAGTCACGGTATAGCTCCTGTTTTAGTCATTTCATTTCTGACCCGAAGGTCAGGGCTATTTCGTCATTGTTCATCTTCTTCGATTTAATAATCGCCTTCAAGTCATCATACTCATTCTGGATACGTCATAACGTTCACAGTTGTCAAAGTGGTATCGACACTGACAGAGAGTATGCCTTATGTCGACTCCGGTCTCTTTAACAACCAACGCTTACATCTTTCACATCGGCCGGTTCTTTACATTTGAAAGGTTCGCTTTCATATCAAAATATCATATTTTGTTTCGAACCCATTTATATTCAAAATAGAATATACTTTCATATCAAAATATCCCAATCATTCCCAAACCGATTATACTCCAAACTAGAATATATTTCCATGTCATTATATTATACTCGTATAATATCTCTAAACGACTTATATTCAAATAGAATATAATTTGTCTCAAAGATTTCAAATTATTACGGATTCTTAGCTCAACTCTATTCAAACCAGCGGTTCAAACCCAAACATTTCCATTCGAAAGAACTTATACTTATAAAATATATAATTTTTAAAAAGATAGATGTTTATAAGGAAGACCTTAATATAAATAATTAATAGATATATTATATTTAGAATAGGATAAGATAAATTGTAAAACATTATATATCTGTAAATTGAAGTTTACTAAATAATTTAATAATAGAATATAAGAAAAATTTGTAAAAATAAAAACAGTTATTTGAAATCAAACGGTATAAATATATATAAGATAATTCTTTAACTAAAACTAACTTTTTCTTCCGAACTTCAATGCTTGAATCCAAATTCCAGTCTCAATGGAGTTGCCTCGCTCAAAGGACTTGTCTAAAATCCCACTTTAACTCATTTCAAATTCAAGGATTTAAAATCATACTCGTATCAAGTTTGAAAAACATTTCGAGTATTCTCGATTTTCTTTATTCCCAAAAATTAAATTCAATCAGCATTTATTAAATCTGAGTCTGCCCAATCCTTGAAAATCCCGAATCATATAAATTTTAAATCTTTAACACTTCGAATTCACTCTGGGAAAGTTTCTTAAATCCTATCAAATGATATTCCAGATTCAGATTTTCAAAGGAAAAAATAAAACCTATCGAAATCGATACATTCCCTTAATTGAATTTTCCATCAAAATAGAATTCCAAATAATAAAATCATTACCCAACTGATATCCATATATAATTTGCTACCCTATGGCCAAGTGAATTAAATTTAATTCCTCAATATTCAGGGATGGATCTATCATTTCAATCCAAATCAGGGCCACAGAGATTTATCATTTCACTCTGTGTTCTTAATTCATTTCAATCGATAAACTCCGGGTTCATTAGATGCCCGTAACATCAAGGGTAAATGGAATTTATCGTCACAATCAACATGCAATACGATATACTGAATATGGGCATAAGCAGTGACAATATCAATTCAGTAATAAAATTCAACCAAACATCCATCATATCATTTCATTCAACTGATCAGCATTAACTGTTCCAAGATTAACAAGGGTTCGAATTTCAACTAGAGATTTAAATTAAATCAAATAACTAATCATTTACTTAGATTGCATGTTAACACACTTGCATGTCAAATTTAAACAACACATCAACAATCCAATGCAACCATGCAACCAAACTTATTTCATAATTTAATTCAATAAATATGGGAATAATTCAGTATTTCGTGAGTGAGAAAACCACTCACCTTTGGTCTTTAATTCAGATGAACGTCCAACCATAGCCCAAAATTTGACAGTCTCAGAACGCAGCCAGGTTAGTGTCAAAACGTCCGCGATTCCGCCACGATCCCAACGCAACAAACGGCATCCAAATCCGTGTCCGTATGAAAAAGATATGAGTGATTTTCCATTTGAGTTTAAAAATATATAAAATTATAAAAAAATTAAATCCCACCCAATCATTAGCCGACACCTCAGCACCTCTCCTTGGATCGTTCCCGCTCGCGTTGACCTCCTGCCGTGAACAGTAACAGGTGCACGAGAACCCAATCGAACCCGAACTTTGACCGTGAACTGCTCCTCCCTCCGACCGAATTAGCTCCGCCGGCCACCTCCAATCGAAAGCTCAGACCGAGGCGCATCTCCCCGTACCAGTGGCTGGACCTCCGGTGGTCCCCTCTCCCGGCGGCAGCGTGAGCAACGGACGGGTTTTCAACCCTTTGACAACGAAATTCCGGCGAATCACTACACTAGAAATCAAACGGACACCATCATCGCACTCCTATCGACGATCTCTACAAAACCCATAAGCCAATTTCTTCGATTGAAGCCTGGATCGGAAATTCCCAAATTGACCTCGTGAAATCCGAGAATAACCACCTTTGACCGCGATTTCCGGCCAGCTCCTCCGCTGCATGTCAAAACTGATTGTAGATCTGGACTCTACTCACCGAGATCTTCGATTTGATATATAATTCGATGGGTTTTGAGAAGATTTTATTTTTGAGGTTAATTTTGTTTTAAAAAAAATATTAAATCTAATTTCAGCCATGGAAAAGAGGGTTTGGTGGAGGGAAGAGGAAATGAGCTGATGTGGTGCTTGTGGGCTCAATATATATAAATATAAGGTCCGAACTGATTAATACACACATCGTTACCGTATATCAAATTTTAACGTACATTTCACATTACCGGGCCCACATACTAATTCTGAAAAATCCGGAAAAATTATTTTTGGTTATGATTTGACGATACGATTCTAATGAAACTAATTTCGTCGGATTCTGAGCCCGTTTGAAAAATGGCCTTTTTCGGGTCGATCCAATTTAACTGTCAACTGGTAAAACGCGTTTTCTCTTACCATGCTTTCATATTAATTCGAAAGATTCTGAAAATTGAAACCTAGTAATAATTCGCCGTTCCGGATCCAATGGCGCCAGTTACGTCGAATTCCGAGACAGTCGCCAAAACAGTTAAATTTCATAGTTAAATAAATAAATAAAATATTCAAATATTCATTTAACTGTTTTAATTCAAATTTAAATATTTATAAATCCAAATTTAAACCAAATTATAACTTAAATAAATTCTATAAACTTATTTCACAAATTTTAAGTTCCATATTTGATTATATTTCAAATTTGAAATTTGAATTTCAAATTAAATTTAAACAAATAAAAATCCATTGTTTAACAATTCAAATCTGAATTTCTTTTTAACTTAAATATTTTAAAATCCCACTTAACTCAAATTACAACTTAAATAAAGTTTATAAATCGATTCCACAAATTCTAAGTTCTCAAGTTTGGTTATTTAAAATTTCTACTTTGAATTCTAATTATTATTCACAACTTAGAATTTCACCATTTTTAATTTAAATTTGAATTCTACCTTTAAATTAACCACTCAGATTAAATTTAATTATTTAAATATTAAATTCAAATCATAGTCTTATTAAATAGAACTAAAATCTGAAACTCTATTTATACTAACTTCACATAATTACCAACATTTAAATCCAACAAAATTTGATTTTTCTTAATATATTACAATTTATTTAATTTAAATTGGAATTCAAATATACTGAAATTTTTGGGATGTTACACGTGGCAAAAGAAAATGTGTTTTGTCAATTTCAGTCAAATTTAATCGACCGTGAAAAAGGCTATTTTTCAAACGGTCTCTAAATTCGATGAAATTAATTTTGTTAGGACCGTATCGTCAAAACAAAGCTAAATATATTTTTTTTCTATAATTTTTTGAGTCCGTATGTGGATCCGGTGAATTTAAATATGTGATCGAATTATTTAAATAAATGATTTAAATTTAAATTAAAGAAAACATGCTGAAAACTTTCGTTTGGGGTGACGGGACCTAGCCCATTGCGTCCAGAACGGGGGCAATTGGGTAGGGACAACTTCTGCTGGACTGGAATTGGAGCTGTTAAGGAATTACAGGTTTATTTGCAAAATTTACAATTTAATATTATAAATAATAGATTAAAAACCCTAATTACCCTAATCCATACACAGTATATAGCCGCCACCCCTTCCATCTATGGCCGATTCTTCTCCACTCTTCCCTCCTCAAATTCTCTAAATCCATTCACCGAAAACCACTTCTTCTTTGGACATTATTGTAGTACTTTTCCTTCTCTACAAATCCATACGGTGAGCCCAACCTGAAACTGAAAATTTCAAGAACACCAGACCCGAGAACCCGACCCGTTTAAATTGCCACTGCCCCTCCTACGGCGATCGCGCCTGACGTGGTTGGTCCCCCCTGAAGCGCGCCATTCCCATCTTCGATGCCGTGGTGTTCCAATCGTCGTCCAGCCACTTGTGGTGATCGCAGAATCAAAACCTAAGTTTGAACATTTCCTGAAAGGTCATGGCCTTTGTTTGTAGAAGAGGAAGAAGGTGGATTTCAAATAAATTATTTATTTTATTTAATTTTAAATTGTTATTAACATAAAATAAACCATATCTTATTTGTATGAACTCGAAATTGAACAATTTCAGATCCTGTACGATCGTGAAACCGAGATCTACGCTGCTGTCCTGACTAGAACCAATTCAGAGTTGATCAAATTTTGACCATAATTTTCAGATCTGAACCATTCAGATTCAAACAACAGTGAGAACTCTACTTTATTTTTATTTTTAAATAATTTGAATAAATCATGATTGTATTCTCATTGATTCGCCGTAAATTTCTACATGCTATGCTACTTGATTTGATCTGTATGTGATGTATTAATGTAGATCTGTTAGTTTGGGTGATATTGTGTTATAATTGAAATTGCATTAAAAATGAATCAAACCTTTTTGTTCTTATTTTGTTGAATCAAAATGTTCAACAAAAATAGAGTATCACCTTTATTATATTTGGTTGGAATTATATTTGCCAAAAAAAAATGAATCAAACATTTTTATTGTTATTTTGTTGAATCAAATATATTCAACAGAAATGGCGTATCACCTTTGTTTTGATTGAATTAGAATTTTCAATCAAGTGAAATATCACCTTTGTTATTGATTGAATTAGAATTTTCAATCAAGTGAAATATCACCTTTGTTGTTGATTGAATTAGAATTTTCAATCAAATGTATCACCATTGTTTTTTATTGAATTAGAATTTTCAATCAAAATGAATATCACTTTTTAATCGTTTTTGTTGAATTAGAATTTTCAACAAAAATGGAATACATTTTTATGTCATTTGTTGAACTAGAGTTTTCAACAAGATTAAATATCAATTTCTATCATTTGTTGAATTAGTTTAGGAAGAAATAGAAATTGTTCATGTTTTAGAATTAAAACATGATTTTATTTAAATCTACATTTTTAGTGACAAGAATAGAAAAATAGAAATTGTTCATGTTTTAGAATTAAAACATGATTTCATTAAAATTTACATTTTTAATGTTAAGAATAGGAAAATAGAAAGTATTCATGTTTTAGGATTTAAAACATGATTACAAGAAAAATACACATTTTAATGTAATGTTATAAAATTCCTGTTTTAGGATTTAAAACATGATTACAAGAAAATTACACATTTTAATGTAATATTATAAAATGCATGTTTTAGGAATAAAAACATGATTTCATTAAAAAGTTAACATTTTAATGTAATGTTATAAAAATTGAAAAGATTCATGTTTAGGAATTAAAACATGATTTCATCAAAAAGTTAACATTTTAATGTAATGTTATAAAAATTGAAAAGATTCATGTTTAGGAACTAAAACATGATTTCATCAAAAAGTTAACATTTTAATGTAATGTTATAAAAATTGAAAAGATTCTTGTTTAGGAATTAAAACATGATTTCATGAAAAAGTTAACATTTTAATGCAATGTTATAAAAATTGAAAAGATTCATGTTTAGGAATAAAAATATGATGTCATTTAAAAGGAATAAGGCAAACATATTCATTTTTGTCATTTAAAAAGAATAAGGCAAAAATGTTCATTTTTGTCATTTAAAAAGAATAAGGCAAACATATTCATTTTTGTCATTTAAAAAGAAAAAGACAAATATATTCATTTTTGTCATTTAAAAAGAATAAGACAAAAATATTCATTTTTGTCATTTAAAAGAATGAGACAAAAACATATTCATTTTTGTCATTTTAAAGGAATGAAACCAAAATATACATTTTTGGTCATTAAAAAGGATTTAACCAAAGTATACATTTATGGTCATTAAAAAGGATTTTACCAAAATATACATTTTTGGTCATTAAAAAGCATTTTTACCAAAATATACATTTTTGGTCATTAAGGATTTTACCAAAATATACATTTTTTGTCATTAAAAAGGATTTTACCAAAATATACATTTTTGGTCATTAAAAAGGATTAAACCAAAATGTACAATTTTTTTCATTAAAAAGGATGAAACAAGAATATACATTTTTGTCAATTAAAAAGGATTATACAAAAATAAACTAGAATTGTCATCAGGAGTGAAACAATCATTTTTATTATAAATGCATATATTAGAATTTATATGCAAAGTTAAACGCGTTAATGGAATCATCGAATGGCTTACATTTATATATAATTATATATATATATATATAAATTAAAATTAAACGAATCACGTGCGGTAGTTCGCGTTTCGACAATCGTAACTTTAAACGATTATACCGTAAGATCCGACCATCGGATTTTCCCCAAACTGGAACCGTTAGGACCGCTTTGGGGAGATCTTTCCAATGATATAAATTTCGTCAAAATCCAACGGTTAGATTTCGAGAAATGTGTAAATCAAATTTTGGTAAAAACAGCGCTAGGGCCGCATAACGACCTGAAGCGTCGTTAAATTAATTTGAGCTATTTTTAAATAAATAAAAACAACGATAAATCGTTATAAATAAATATTAACGATATGAAATGATTTAAATCATAATTATTCGAGAATTATTTGAAAAGACTGAGTCAAACTCATTTCAAATAATTATACGACGATTTAAATCGAAGATATAGAAGATGGTGATTAAAGACTGGCAATCTTCACATCGAATGGACGACTACTGATGCCTTTGATAGGAGTTGTTGCCTTGAAAGGGTTACAGTGGTAGTTGTCCGGACGTACTTGTTGATTGTCCGGATAAGCGAGCACCTCTCTTCCGTATTGGACATACGGGACGAGGAATAAGGTGTCTCCGGTTTCGTTCAGACCCAGAACGGACTTGTAAGTGGATGCGTGTCTGACATTGGATTACATTCCATGTAAATTAAATTGATTTCTATTTAATATATATCCGTTTGGTGGCAGATAATTTATTCTCTTGCTTAACACCCTCAAAGGGTATATATTGGTAGTTAACGATCGCATGGCGTGAATTGTCAATGTGGCACGCCAAGATGCAAATGATCAAGGCTTTTGT
Source organism: Allium sativum (assembly GCA_030737875.1). Lineage (NCBI taxonomy): Eukaryota > Viridiplantae > Streptophyta > Magnoliopsida > Asparagales > Amaryllidaceae > Allium > Allium sativum. Next base: position 353,959,659 of record CM060926.1, read on the forward strand.
TGAAAAGCAGGGCCTTGTGGTTGATGATCAAAGCATAGCCTGTTTAGGCATAGCTTTGTGTATAGCGTGACTTCGCGAACCTCACACCCCAATATGAGTCAAAAACGGGATCAGGACTGCAGGGAGTGCACACGTGTCTTTCTAGCTAGAAGTGGTGTTAGGGTTTTTACAAGACCCGACATTTTTACTTATGTGGTTGGTGGATTATGAGGTACCTCGGATTTATAGGTCGATAATGGCCATATTATAGGTTCAGTAGGACCGGGAAGCGTGTGTTCATACATAATTAATCCACTAACGTTATTTGTGAACCGGCCCTGAAGATCCAAGGGTTGCCCGTAGGTGTGATCCTGAGGCATTTCCTAGAGTGTCTTGAATAGGAGAGGACGATCCCTAACCTCGACTCATGATGGAAAACCAATTTCCAATACGACATTACGGTTTTTATTGTAAACCTATATATGGCGACATAGTATATGGTAGCTATGCCGTCTAGGATTGATACATTTACTTTGAAGTATTTTTAAAACTGATTAGACACTCATAATAATATTAAAATATTATTTTCTACGTATCAAGCATGTTTGATCATTATAAGGTAAAACTTGATCCTCCGGTTTGCGTTGCATTGTGTGATGGGACTTGAGTCTTATAATGATTTCATTTTCTAAAAAGCATTGCATTGTCTTTGAATAAAGAATCTATTAAACTTATGCACTGGCAATCCGATGGATTAAACCCGTTCCGCGTTAGCGGCGTGGTCTTGTGATTAGCCATATTGTTAGCTAAGAAAGATTTCTCATACCAGTCCCATGACTGACTCGTAGTTTGTTTCACTTTGCAAACTTGGGTGCCCTCTTTCCACACGGACAACCAAATGATAGGTTTAGGTATAGATGCATTCTGGATTGGAGCTGCTTAAGGAAAGAAGCTGAAGAACATTTTTCTTTTATCTTTTATTTGCCCTTTGATACATTTAGACATTATTGATCTATGATGTATTTGATGGAGTTGAGACTTATTTCTCTTTTTGTTGAGACTTCTGTTTTGCTAAGTGTATCATGTAAACTGCGTACTCTGATGTCTTTGATGTTATAATGTTGATGACATTCTTATTACTGCTGCAACGATTTATGTGTTATGCTATTATCTGAGATCTTTTATTTTTGTAATTATGTTATATTCCAAATGATTATCCTTGCTTTCATTCTACGGAAGTTTGGGGTTGTCACACAGCGTCATCTTCGTATTGAAGAGTATTCTCGTAAGCGCGAACTAGATGATAATCCGCAAACTGAGTCTCAGGCTAAGGCAAATAATGCTGAAATTACTGATAAATTGAAGCCTAAGAATGAGACACAGTTTAAGAAAAATAATAATTCCAAGAACAAAAAGAAGGGTGCCTGTTACTATTGTAACAAACCCGACCACTATGCTTGAGACTGTTGTCTTCGTAAGAAACAACAAAAAGTGAATGTGGTCGAAGAAAAGCTTATGGCTGTCATACAAGAAGCGAAATCCGTTAGTGGCATTGAAATGATTGTTGGCTCGATACTGGAGCAACCATTCATGTTTGCAAAGACCGTAATCTGTTTAAGACTTACGAAGAAAATAATGGAGAATCCGGCGAAGTTACTGGCGCAAACAAAGTTGCAAGCAAAGTTTTGGCAAAAGGCACGATTGAACTTACATTCACCTCTGGGAAAGTTCTCACACTAGTCAATGTATTTTATGTACCCGATATGTGTAAGAATTTGGTTTCTGGATACCTTCTTAACAAAGGAGGAATCAAGATGGTGTATGAGTCTGATAAGTTAGTGTTGTCCAAGAACAACAAATTTATTAGATAGAGATATTCTTGTAATGGCATGATTAAGTTGAATCTAATGAAGAAATCTTCTGCTTATATTATTGATTCTGTTAATTTATGGCATGGTAGATTAGGACATGTTAATTATAAGTCTCTTAGAAATATGCATAAGTTAGGATTAATTTCTGATTGTGATTTCGACTCTATCTCTAAATGTGAAATATGTGTTCAAGCAAAAATATACCGGAAATCCTTTAAATCTGTAGAAAGGAAAACTGGTTTGCTTGATTTGGTATATAGTGATGTGGGTGACTTAAAAAATCATATCACCTATGGTGGTAACCAATACTATATAACATTTATTGATGATTATACTAGATATGCATATGTATATCTAATGAAATCGAAAGACGAGGCCTTTGATAAATTCCAAATTTACAAAGCAGAAGTCGAAACATAATTAGGAGTTAAAATTAAAGTGTTACATTCGGATCGTGGTGGTGAATATTTTTCAAATGAGTTTACTTTGTTTTGCAAACAAAATGGTATAATTCACCAATGTACTGCTCCATATACACCACAACAAAATGGCGTTGCTGAAAGAAAAAATAGAACTTTAGTTGAAATGGTTAACGCCATGCTCTTAAGTTCTAATTTACGTTATAACCTATGGGGTGATGCTATGTTATCTGCATGTTACATTTTAAATAGAGTACCACTTAAAAAGAATAATATTTCCCCTTATGAATTATGGTTTAATAGAAAACCAAACCTTACTAGACTTAAAGTTTGGGGCTTCTTAGCATATGTTAGAAAACCTGATCCCAAACCACCAAAGTTAGGAAATAGGGCATTTAAGTGTGTTTTCATAGGAGATTCTCTTAATAGTATAACTTATAGGTTCCTTATACTTGACACCTTAAAGTTATAGAATCTGTAGATGTAGAATTCTTTGAAAATCAAATTATTGAGAATCCATTAACATCATCTAGTCCAGAACCAACTGTGACTAATGATATTAATGACGATGATTATGCTCCTGCTCAAAACAGCAAGGAAGTGTCAGTAGCAGATAATAGTACTGAACACAGAAGAAGTAAAAGAGCGAGAATAGAGAAGGACTATGGTCCTGACTTCATAACATATCTCATAAAAGGCAATAAGGACGAAGTCCTTAATGTGACAAGATATGTAATGAACGTCGATGATGATCCCAAAACTTATTCCGAAGCTATGAGTTCCAGATATTCTAATTTCTGTAAAGAAGCTATCAATGATGAAATGAATTCCATAATGTTAAACCAAACTTGGGTTTTATCTGATTTACCTCCTGGTGCTAAACCTATAGGATGTAAATGGATATTTGAGACGACCCGAACTTCCCCGGTAAGGAAAGCACAGATAGAATTAAGGACAAGACAAAATAGAACGCAAACAGAAGAACATTTCATTGTTATTACAACAATTTCATCAGATAAAAGAATATACAGAGTATAAATGAATAAATTACACGATCAATATCAGAGATTACAATAAATTACATTGCAGCGGAAAAATATACAAAACACAACTGAAAGTGATACACGGATACAGAGCTTTCCGAGCATCGTTCCAGCTGTAAATCAGGATCATGTGAATATAAATCTGCAAAACCAAAACTACTAGCTGCCCATGGAAAATAGGGGCACCCAGAGTTTAGGTTAAAACAATAAACTCCAGGTCAGTCATGTGACCGGTGTGAGAACTAAAACAGTTATTAATATTGGTTTTAAAGTTTGGTAAATCAAGGGACCACGCCGTATAACACGGAACGGGTTTCCTCCCAAAAATACTAGTGCATATAACAAAACAGCGCAATGCTTTTTGGAAAAATGAAGCTATTATAAGACCCAGGTCCCATCACACAATGCAACGCAAGCCGGAGGATAGGGTTTTCCCTTATAATAGCCAAACATGCTTGATACGTTTAAAACAAATCATTTGATACTATTATAAGTGCATAGTGTCAAAACAATTCAAATAATAAATATCAATCATAGGCAGCATGGGTACCATCTATCATGTCGCCATACTAGGCTCTACAAATAAAACCACAATATCATGTATTGGAAATTGGATTTCCGTCATGAGCCGAGGCAAGGGGCAAGCTCCTCTCCGCGTTCGAGACACTCTAGCAAATGTCCCAGGACCCCACTCTGATCCTTGGATCTTCAGGGTCGGTCCTCTCTTACTTTTGAGGATTAGTTATTCCTGAACACACGTTTCCCGGTCCTTACAGACCTATATCCGAGGCGCCTCGTATCCAACAACTACACAGGTGAAAAGTATATAAATGTCAGGGCTGGTAGGTCACAGACACCACCCTAGCTAGAAAGAAACGTCGTGCTCTCCCTGTAGTCACTATCCCGTTTTTGACTCATACCGAGGTGTGAGGCTCGCGAATTCAAGCTATACACAAAGCTACGCCACACAGGCCGTGCTTTGATCATCAACCACAAGACTTTGCTTCTCAACAGAAGCCTTGATCAATTGCCACTTACGCGTGCCACACTGGCAATTCACTCCATGCGACTGATGTCCATCGATATACAATCTCTGAGCTCGTACGTCTCAGAGAAGGGCGTTAAGCAAGAGAATAAATTCTCCGCCGCCAAACAGATGTATATTTAATAGAGATCAATCAACACAGAATAAAATCCCATGTCAAACACACAATCCATTTACAAGTTCGTTCTAGGTCTGAACGAAACCGGAGGCACTTTCCTCGCATATCCATCGATCTCCAAGTACGTCTGGGCGATCACCAACTGTTTCCCTCATCTTGGGTGTACAGCCCAATCAAGATCATCAGTAATCACCCAAACGATGTGAAGACTTCCGGTCTTCAACCACCGTCTTCCTCTTCGACATCTCGTCGAATCGGTTATTCAAAATGGGTATAAACCCGGCCTTTCTGAATAACCCACGTATATGATAAACAAATGTTATACAAACACAACAAACGCCTCTTTCCAATTCAGAATATTCTTTTGTTCACAAAATCACATTCTTAGGGAAATGTTCCCATTAATTTTATCCAAGATAAATTCTTCTAAATTTATTCTTTGATCTTCCTTTGGATATCATTTCAAACTAGTCGGGATTAGCGAACCACACCAAAGTAATTATTTATTTTATTTCCCAATCCCAACCTATATATCCCATGGAGAAAACTGGTAATACTCCATATCTAACACCACAGTGCTATCGGTAAAATTAGTTACCATTTCACGCTCAAATCTAATTAAAGATTTAACTATCGCTTTGGAGCCAAACCGGTGGTACTCCATTCTCGATCACCTTTCAGATTTGATAATTTAAATTATCAATTCACATTTTAATCTGATTAAAGATTCATTAAAACTCTACTTAGTTTTAATCTTTTCAAAAATCAACATCCTGTCTTTAACTGGGTTAAAGAACCAATGTCACCTAAAACACGATTCACGATAAACCCAAATCACATTTGATATTAAATACAAGGCTCTGAATAGAAAATATATCGGCTTATATTCAATATCAAATTCTGAAACCAACAAATATCGTATTGGAAATAACGATATAAAATATATCTTTCAAATTCCCATAACAATATCTGTATAATCACGAAATCCAACATCGAAATATTCCGAAGATAATTTCGATTCAACTCCAGTCCAATTCGAGCATTGGGAATACTGATTATTTTTAAAATCACTTTCAAATTCAATTTATTTATTTCAAAAATAAATTGATTTTGATTCTAGTTCAAAACTAGTTCATTTCGATAGAAATTTAATTTTATCCTTTCAAATGTGGAATTCTTCGGCCCAATTTTTCCCAAATCATTTCTTATGATTTTACACAAACTATAGATATTTTAATAATTTTATCAAGGCCCGTACAGTCGATTTCCATCAACGGCCATCGAACTGCACTTACAACGACCTTTTCCAAATTTGATTTGGACATAATTCCAAATCCAACCGTTAGATTTCAAATTTCTAATATTCATTTGAAAGCTCTTTTCGATACGAACCCAATGGTTCCGGTTTTAGGAGAATCCGACGATCGGATCTCCCGCAACGTCAATTCGAAGTCAATGGTCGAAATTCACGAACTACCGCGGCGCGGCGCGTTCTATTCAGGCCATTATATATATAATATATATATATATATATATATATTATATATTTCATCGATTTGCTTTTTAAAACGTATTTTATAAATCGTTTTAAATTCGTTTTCAAAACCATTTCAACTCTATATTCAATTTCTACTCTAAATTGAATATTTCATATCATTACTATATAAATGATAATATTTTCAAAACGTTATATTTTGAAATCACTACCTTTTCTATATTCATTATAAAAACGAATATAATCGATATAAATATCGTTCACGTCAAAATGGCGCAACTCTAATCAACACGGCTTTATATATTTCAATAAATTCGTTATTCTGTTCAACAAATGAATATTTATTCCATTCAACACATGAATCTATATTTCTTTCAACACACGACTAATCTCAACACATGAGTACTGTCAACACATGACTATTTTTATATTCAACACATGAATTTTCTTTTATAATATTCATTATTTTCCCGATTGGAATGAGGCCCAATCAATCACCATATAATGTTAATTATATGGATTCCATACAACACATGTATATAAATAGCAACGATAAATAATCAACAATCATCCAAGGTGCACCACACAACTGCATAAGCATCAAATATAAATAATCAACGCTTACACAGCCTGTCGACCAATCGATCGACATACAATTAAATAATTGGGATTAGTGTACCCAAATATCATCCCAAGACCCGTGTGGGGTTTCAAATCAACAAACACAGATTTTTATTTGTGCAGTTGGACGATGTGTAAAATTTATCGACCCAACCAATATCAGTCAAATCTGTGTATATAAACAAATCGGCCGATTTGTTTATAAATATTTATTTATTCACATTCACGTTAAAATTTATATTTTTAACGATAATTAATTTATTTCAACCATATACCTTTTATTATCGATTTCAAATCAACAACACAAACAAATTTCATAACACATCAATTAAACAAACAAGCCATCCATGGTCTGTGGATGACGGGTGTCGGGTGCTGCTAAGCACCGTCTGCATCCTAGTATATATATATATAACTAGAAAAAGAAATTTAGAGTGAGAAGTTCTCACCAATAACTATCCCAACTCCACGACACTTCATTTATAGAAATCTTCGTCGTTCTCGCCTTTTGTCACTTTCATTGCCCGTATTCACTACATAAATAAAAATCACATTTTTATATTATTGCCATGTATATAAAAATCATATTTTTATAATTGCTCCATATGGATAAAAATTCTATTTTTACATCGCTACTATATAGATAAAAATTCTATTTTTACATCGCTACTATATAGATAAAAATTATATTTTTATCATCGCTACTATATAGATAAAAATTATATTTTTACATCGCTACTATATAGATAAAAATTCTATTTTTACATCGCTACTATATAGATAAAAATTCTATTTTTACATCACTACTATATAGATAAAAATTATATTTTTATCATCGCTACTATATAGATAAAAGCTGAAACGACCCGAACTTCCCCGGTCTACGAAGAGAAGGGAAAGCGTGGATTGTTTTGAGAACACGACAAAATAGAACGCAGACGGAAGAACATTTCATTGTATATTACAACAATGCATCAGATTACAAGAATATATAGAGTATAAATGAATCAATATTACACAGAAATATCAGAGATTTAAATTACATTTAAATACATAGCAGCGGAAAATAATACAATACACAACTAGAAGAGATATACGGATACAAAGCTTTCCGGATATCGTTCCAGCTGTAACCCAGGATCCTGTGAATATAAATCTGCAAAACCAAAACTACTAGCTGCCCGTGTCAAAATAAGGGCACCCAGAGTTTAGGTCAAAACAATAAACTCCAGGTCAGTCATGGGACTGGTGTGAGAACTAAAACAGTTATTTATCTTTATTTTAAATCGTTAGGTAAATCAAGGGACCACGCCATATAACACGGAACGGGTTTTCTCCCAAGAATACCAGTGCATAAAACAACAACGCAATGCTAAATAAAGAAAAATGAAGCTATTATAAGACCCAGGTCCTATCACACAATGCAACGCAAGCCGGGGGATAGGGTTTTTACCTTATAATAGCCAAGAATGCTTGATACGTTTAAAAGAAATCATTTGATACTATCATAAGTGTATAGTGTATAAACCAACTTCAAATCATAAGTATCAATCATAGGCTGCATGAATGCCCCATACCACTATGTCGCCATATATAGGTTATACAATCAAAATCGCAAAGTCACGTATTCGGAAATTGGGTTTCCATCTATGAACCGAGGCAAAAGATAGTCCTCAACCGATTCGAGACTGTCTAGCCCGAGTCTCAGGATCAGAGCTCGAGTGACCCTTGGATCGACAGGGCCGGTCCACCGATGTGGATTAAAATGCCTGAACACTGCGTTTCCCCGCCCTTTGGATTTAAAACCAACTTCAAATCACTTTCGATATTCGTTATAAAATGAATAAAATCGATATAACTATCGTTCACGTCAAAATGGCGTCAATCTAATCAATACGGCTTCATATATTCCTATTTTCAAATATTATATTTCAAATATTTCCTTTCAAATATTTCTGTTTCAAATATTCTATTTCAAATATTTCTATTTCAAATATTCTATTTCAAATATTTCTATTTCAAATATTCTATTTCAAATATTTCTTTTTCGAAACTGGAATGAGGCCCAATCAATTACCATATAATGTTTATTATATGGATTTTCTATAACACGTGTATATATCAACAACGATGAATAATCAACCATCATCCAAAGTGCATTCTACACTGTATAAGCATCAAATATAATTATTCAACGCTTATAACAGCTTGTCAATCAATCGATCGACATACAACTAAACAATCGGGATTGGTGTACATCAAATATCATCCCAATACCCGTGTGGGGTTTCAAGAAATCAAACACAGATTTTTATTTGTGCAGTTGGGCGATGTGTAAAATTTATCGTCCCAATCAATGTCCTTCAATAGGTGTACATAAACAAACCGCCCGGTTTGTAAATGAATATTTATTTATTCACATTCACGTTAAAAATTATATTTTAACGATCAAACTATTTTATTCAACCTATGAATATTCTATTCGGTTCATTTATTAAATAAAATGTTATCTTTATTTTTCTATCTTATTTTTAGAAAATTTCGGCGGCATAACGACACGATACTAGAAACGGGACAAGGCCTAGCCTTATCCCGGGTCTAGTGAAGGCCCACGCCATTCACACATCAATCAAATCAATTTCATTTCACCAAACAATCCAATTCAAACCAAATAATCTAACCAACTACACAACCAAACAATTAAACAAACAACCCATCCATGGTCTGTGGATGACGGGTGTCGGGTGCTACTAAACACCATCTGCATCCTAGTATATATTTATAACTAGAAAAATTAAATTGAAAGGTGAGAAGTTCTCACCGAAAGCTATCCCAACTTCACGACACTTCAAATGTAGAAGTCTTCGTCATTCTCGCCTTTTGTCGCTTTCGTTGCCCGTAGCCACTACATATATAAAAATCACATTTTTATATACTGATGTCTTTAAAATAAAAATCACATTTTTATTTGTTCACTTTCAATTTAAAAATCATATTTTTATAATCACTTCATATATTTAAAAATCGAATTTTTACATCGCTATTAAATATATAAAAATCGAATTTTTACTACGCTATTCAATATATAAAAATCGAACTTTTACTATGCTATTCTATATATAAAAATCAAATTTTTACTATGCTATTCAATATATAAAAATCGAATTTTTACTATGCTATTCAATATATAAAAATCGAATTTTTACTATGCTATTCAATATATAAAAAACGAATTTTTACTATGCTATTCAATATATAAAAATCGAATTTTTACTATGCTATTCAATATATAAAAATCGAATTTTTACTATGCTATTCAATATATAAAAATCGAATTTTTATGCCATCACTTCGTTATAAAAATTCTATTTTTACTTCATTAAAAATCACTTCTTTTTGTTTTCAAAAATCACATCTTTATGGTTTTCAAACGAATAAAAATCGAATCTTTAGGAATCATTACTCTATATAAAAAAAACGTATTTTTATAAATAAAAACCTAGCTTTTAAATAGATAAAAATCAAATCTTTTATTGGCTAAATAAAACCCTAGTTTTTTCGCTTAGAATCAAAATCAGAAAAAGGGAAGAAAGAAAAGGAAACACTCACGATGATCAAAGAAAAAGGGGGTTCGTCGCGTCGGGTTGGTGGAGGGCGGCTGGCGGTTTTGGGCTGAAGGGGGTTCGGTGGCGATTTGGTCAGGGGGGGTGTCGCGAGACGTCGGACCAGATGGAGGGGGGGGGGAAGGGTATCGCGAGGCGTCGACAGCAGATGGAGGGGGGGAAGGGGGGTATCGCGAGGCGTCGGCGGTGGCTCGGGGCCCCCCAGGCGGCAGCGCGATTTGTTTCAGTTTTTTTTCTTTTTGAATTGAATTCAATTAGAAAAGGGGGGGCAGAGGGATTTAAGGTGGAGGAGAGAGATTTTTAATTGTTTTATTTTCCACCAAAAGTAACTTAAAATTTCGGACTCGAAACGGGACCCACCGCCTGTCGTCCATAGCTAATTACCCCCATTCCGAACACAATGGGATATGTATCACAAGCTGATTTGATCGTTTCGATCATTTTTCGTCAAAATCAAAATATAACTCTATAAATTGAATTTGAACGTGCATTTCAATTTACTAGGGTCACATACTAACTCGAAAAATTCCAGAAAATATTTTCTAGCTTCATATTGACGATACGGTCCTAACAAAACTAATTTCATCGAATTCTGAGACCGTTTGAAAAATGGCCATTTTCCAGTCGATTAAAATCAACTAAAACTGGTCAAACGCGTTTTCCTTTGCCACGCTCACATATTGATTCGAAAAATTATGAAATTTGAAGCCTAGCAATAACTTTACATCACGGATCCAACAAAAGTGGTTTCGTCGAAATCCGAGGTCGTTTGCACAATTCCCATTTTTAAGGGCCTGAATTCCATAGCGACTATTCAGAATTTTCAACTGGACATATCTTTTGATTCCCGATATGAAATCTTGATTTTTCGGATTCGTTGGAAAGATATTCCCAATTAGATCCTGTGATTTTTGGTTTCACTAAAATCCGGATTGTTTTGCACCCGGTATGTTCAATTGAAGTCTGAAATCGAATTATCGAACTACCGCGCCATTTTCAATTCCTTTTATAATTTAAAATAAATATTTATATTCTAACGACGACGCGTATAAATATATACGTTCGAATTCATTTCAAAATAAATTTCTCGTCGATATTATTTAAAATAATCTATTTTAAATATTCAAAATTCGTCAAAATTGTCAAAATAAAATTTTAAACTGGCCCAGATTTTCGGGTTGTTACAAAAATTCTATTTTTACATCGCTGCTATATAGATAAAAATTCTATTTTTACATTGCTACTATATAGATAAAAATTCTATTTTTACATTGCTACTATATAGATAAAAATTCTATTTTTACATCGTTACTATATAGATAAAAATTCTATTTTTATATTGCTACTATATAGATAAAAATTCTATTTTTACATTGCTACTATATCGATAAAAATTCTATTTTTACATCGTTACTATATAGATAAAAATTCTATTTTTACATCGTTACTATATAGGTAAAAATTCTATTTTTATCACGCTATTCTCTATACAAAGATTTCGCCTTTTCTATTATAAAGATTTCGCCTTTTCTATTTCATCACTATAAAGATGATATTTTTACTATCTTACCTATATAAAAATTATATTTTTATACTCCTACAATATAAAGATGAAATTTTTATTATCTATATAATATGAAGATTATATTTTCAACCTTTACATGCGATAAAAATTATATTTTTAACTTCTACATATAATAAAAATTATATTTTGAACTCTCTATAATATAAAAATCAAATCTTTATATTCGCCACTATATAAAAATCATGTCTTTGTTCAAATTAAAATCATACATTTGTTAATTCAAAGATCATTAGCTAATTTCAGTTAAAAAAATCATGGAACAATAAATAAAATAAAATAAAGAAAGGGGGAAGCTCACCGATTTGGTCGAAGGAGGTGCTGGACGTCGGCAGGAGGGGGTGCTGGTGGTAGCAGGGGGCGGCGCAGGGTTTCAGGAGGGAGGGGGTGCGGCGGCTTAGGGTTTAGGGGGGCGGCGGTTTTATGCAGAAGAAGAAGGAGGAGATGAAGGCGAGAGAGGAGGAGCTAAGGGGAAGAAGAGGAGAGGGAGGCGGCGGTTGCGGGGGGGGGGGGGGGGGGGGGGGGGGCTCGCGCGGCGGCGCGATGGAGGCTCCGTCGCCCTCCCTTTTTCTCTTTTTTTTGGGTTTGACCGATTCAACGGGAGAGAGAACGTGAGGGGTGAGGTTATAATATATATTTTATATTTTTAATTTCCAAAAAGCAGCTTTTATTTTCAACCTCGAAACGAGACCCACCGCCTGTCGTCCATAGCTAATTACCCTCATTCCGAACACAATGGGATATTTCACGTAGGCTGGTTCGACCGTTTCGATCAGTTTTCGTCAAAATCAAAATATAACTCTATATATTGAATTTGAACGCACATTTCAATTTACTAGGGCCACATACTAACTCGAAAAAATCCAGAAAAATATTTTCTAGCTTCGTGTTGACGATACGGTCCCAACAAAACTAGTTTCGTCGAATTCTGAGACCGTTGGAAAAATGGCCATTTTCCAGTCGATTAAAATCAACTAGAACTGGTCAAACGCGTTTTCCTTTGCCACGCTCACATATTGATTCGAAAAATTATGAAATTTGGAATCTAGCAATAATTTGACATCACGGATCCAACAAAAGTGGTTTCATCGAAATCCGAGGTCGTTTGCAAAATTTCCATTTTTAAGGGCCTGAATTCCATAGCGACTATTCAGAATTTTCAACTGGACATGAAGGCGGCGGTTTAGGGGGGCGGCGGTTTTATGCAGAAGAAGAAGGAGGAGATGAAGGCGAGAGAGGAGGAGCTAAGGGGAAGAAGAGGAGAGGGAGGCGGCGGTTGCGGGGGGGGGGGGGGGGAGGGGGGGCTCGCGCGGCGGCGCGATGGAGGCTCCGTCGCCCTCCCTTTTTCTCTTTTTTTTTGGTTTGACCGATTCAACGGGAGAGAGAACGTGAGGGGTGAGGTTATAATATATATTTTATATTTTTAATTATTTTAATTTCCAAAAAGCAGCTTTTATTTTCAACCTCGAAACGAGACCCACCGCCTGTCGTCCATAGCTAATTACCCTCATTCCGAACACAATGGGATATTTCACGTAGGCTGGTTCGACCGTTTCGATCAGTTTTCGTCAAAATCAAAATATAACTCTATATATTGAATTTGAACGCACATTTCAATTTACTAGGGCCACATACTAACACGAAAAAATCCAGAAAAATATTTTCTAGCTTCGTGTTGACGATACGGTCCCAACAAAACTAGTTTCGTCGAATTCTGAGACCGTTGGAAAAATGGCCATTTTCCAGTCGATTAAAATCAACTAGAACTGGTCAAACGCGTTTTCCTTTGCCACGCTCACATATTGATTCGAAAAATTATGAAATTTGGAATCTAGCAATAATTTGACATCACGGATCCAACAAAAGTGGTTTCATCGAAATCCGAGGTCGTTTGCAAAATTTCCATTTTTAAGGGCCTGAATTCCATAGCGACTATTCAGAATTTTCAACTGGACATAGCTTTTGATTCCCGCTATGAAATTTCAATTTTTCGGATTCGTTGGAAAGATATTCTCAATTAGATCCTAATGTTTTTGGTTTCACTAAAATCCGGATTGTTTTGCACCCGGTACATTCAATTGAAGTTTGAAATCGAATTATCGAACTACCGCGCCATTTTCAATTCTATATATAATTATATATAATTATTTATATTCTAACGACGACGTATATAAATATATACGTTCGAATTCTATTCAAATTAAATTTTTCGTCGATATTATTTAAAATAATTCATTTTAAATCTTCAACCTTCGCTAAAATTGCCAAAATAAAATTTTTAAACTGGCTCGCATTTTCCGGGTTGTTACAATATTCAAGAAGAAGTTGTATACAAATGGATCCATTGATAAGTTTAGAGCCAGATTAGTTGCTAAGGGATATAAGCAAAAACAAGGAGTGGATTATTTTGATACATATGCTCTGGTCGCTCACATATCTTCCATACGCTGTTTAATAACACTTGCATCAATTCATAATTTAGTTATACATCAAATGGATGTAAAGACAACTTTTCTAAATGGAGATTTAGAAGAAGAGATGTACATGGAACAACCTGAAGGTTTTATGACCCCAGGCCAAGAAAAGAAGTTTAAGTTTTGTAAATTAGTCAAATCTCTTTATGGCCTGAAGTAAGCTCCCATGCAATGGCACGAGAAGTTTGATAAAGTTGCATTGTCATTTGGATTCATTGTTAATGATGCAGATAAATGTATTTATAGCAAATCGGATAACAACGGTTATGTTATAATATGTTTATACGTTGATGACATGTTAATATTTGGTTCCAATATATCATGTGTGAATGAAACTAAGAAGTTTCTATATTCTAAATTTGATATGAAAGATCTAGGAGAGGCTGATGTAATTTCAAGAATTAAAATCATTCGGAAAGCGGGGGAGTTATTACTAACCCAATCTCATTACATTGAGAAGCTCCTAAAGAATTATGGTCATTATGATGACAAACCAGCACCAACTCCTTTAGATCCAAGTATCAAATTAGAAAAGAACACTGGACGTACCATTTCTCATCTTGAGTATTCTAGTGTTATTGGGAGTCTTATGTATGCTATGCATTGCACTAGACCCGACACCGCACATGCTATAAGTGTATTGTGTCGATTCACGAGTAACCCAGGTTTCGAACACTGGAAAGCCATTTCCAGAGTTTTAGCTTATTTGAAAGGAACAATCAACTATGGTTTATCTTATAATGGATATCCTGCTGTAATAGAAGGATATAGTGATGCAACCTGGAACAATGTAGAATCCAAATCCAAGTCTACAACTTGATGGATATTTACATTAGGAGGTGCTGCTGTATCTTGGGCTTCTAATAAGAAAACCTGTTTATCTGATTCAACTATGTTGTCATAATTAATTGCATTAGCAGATGCATGTAAGGAAGCAGAATGGCTTAGGAATTTATTAATGGAAATCCTATTGTGGAAGAAGCCGTCTCTAGTAGTCTTGATTAACTGTGATAATCAAGAAACAATTTGTAATGTCTCTAATAAAACATATAATGGGAAGTCTAGACATGTGAGTCTAAGACATCAGATGGTAAGACAGTTACTCAAAAGTGGAGTTATAACTGTTGACTACATAGAAACAAAGAAAAACTTTGCTGACCCACTTACTAAAGGTCTTCCAAAGGCTATGGTTTCTATAAAGTCAAAAGAAATGGGACTAAGATATGTGAATGAAGATTGATCATCCTTAACAGAAACCCAACTTGTGTCTTGAAAATGATAGACAAAGTTCAATGGGTACCAACAAGTTAAGAGTATGATTATGGAACACTAAATCAATTATCCCATAATACTCAGTGTTAGATTCTGCATAAACAAAGGATGGATACATATCCTTAATAAGTCTAGAAACTTTAAAAGGTGTCTCGCAGAAACACCTTAAGAGACTTACCTATATGAGTATGGAAATCAGGTCGTTTCCTAGGAAAGTAAGACAGCTTTCTAAGGTAGACTCATGAACCAGGATTAAAGCACATGGCCATTAACGTGCTGAGCAATACAGAACACTCTAACTAAGGAATTCAACATATGTGATTGTTCCGGTTTTATCATTAAGGGATACTTGGTTCAAGATTCGTTCACCATAGAATCTCGATAAAACTTTGAATGATTTACACTAAGTAAAGATTCAAATCCAAAAGATACCTTTTATTTATTTGTTGTTTCCACAATGATGCAAAACTTGATCTTAGAACTACATAGTCTTGATCCCACTTGGGTATGTAGGAAGTCACATAAGTGAGTCAGTCGTCCATTTTGTTTATTTTGAAAATTGGGGGAGATTGTTGTAAATTTTCAAGGTATTTTGGGAATGGGGTTTGTTTCTGAAGAGGGAATTTTGGAAATGGGGTTTGTTTCTGAAGAGGGAAGCAAGAATGGAAGAATATAAAGTGACGGATTAGTCCCATATTGTAGAATATTAAGGGGTATGCCTCTATATGTGTAAAAGATTGATATATGATATCAAAAGAAATAAGAGAAGGGAGAAACAAGGCAATGCATGAACATGACATGCATGGATCTTAATATTTAATGGTCAAAAGATGGGCCTTGGGGCTCTTGGGGTCTCGTGATCAGTTAGGCCTCCGAATACCGATGGGCTTGCTACGGACCGTTGTAGTTTTTGAATTAGGCGTGCAGATTTGTAACGTATTCAGAGCATTGCAAATGAAGAGGCGTATCTTTTCAAATTCAAGCAAAGAGATGTGACGATGTACGAATGGATATGGCCGTTGCAAACGGTCGTGACGTTTTGCTGAAAGGATACCTCTTCGTTGTTATAAATAGCGAAGCCCAGAGATGTTTCGAATACTGCCAAAGTAATCTTCTTCTTCCTCTTCTTGAGTTCTGCCATTGCCACATTGGTAAGGCGTTGCAAATTCTCGAATTTGTAACATCTGCGAGGCGTTGCAGAACTGTTCTTCTTCTTCTCTTCATATCTTTGCTATCTAATTGCATCATCAGAATCTAAATAATTAGAGTGTTCTTGATCGGATCAAAGCCATACAAACTTTGAATCCGATTTCGATGTTCCAAGGCTTTATTGAATCCTGAAAGTCAATAGTTTGATAATCCATTTGTACCTGGTGGATTGAACTATTATCTGAAAAAATTTGCTCCATAAATCCTTAAAGTATGAAAAACGACAATCATTCAACGATCATTCTCCTCCAAAAGCGTCTCAAACCACAAAATCCCCAACACAAGAATGGAGAACTAGAGAGGCTAAGGTGTTTTTGCTAGCCCTGAAAGTCATTGTGCGTGAGCTCATAAAGATGTGGCACCCAAGATTTTTTTAACACAAGTCCTCTTGAAAAAAGAATTTGTCATATGCCCTTTCAAGCTATCAGACAGAGGATGCTGGATTGGGAAGATTTAAACACTAGTTCTAATAATGGTAGTTTAGCTTATGATAGACGAATTAGTTTTTATACGTAGTCTAAGTCTTTGTACTTTTATATTTTTGTTCAATAGAAAATGTTTAATAGAAATAGGGTTGTCAACGGGTACGCAAAAATCCGATATCCGTCCGCATCCGTACTTGAAAATATGAAATATATCCACTATCCAAGATGCAGATACGAATATCCGATATTCGAAAATCATTCTGGATACGGGTATGATTATAGTGGTATCCGTATCCGAAAAATATCCGTCCGATTTTCTGATACGTGTATGTATGTGAGCATATGTGTGTATGTATATATTATATAATTTTTAATTTATATTTAAGATTAATTTAATATATAAATTTTCTTAAAATAGCTAAACTAAACTCAACTATTGAATTATAAAGGAATGTTGTATTTGGTATTATGCAGCATATAAAATCATGTACTCATTTTATTTTGTGGTATGATTATAATTAAAACATAATTGTGTATGTGCTTCTATGATTTATGTTTTGTTTTGTTTTATTCTTAGGGTTGTGTATTTCATATTTTGAACACTTTATCTTTTAAAATATTTGTTGTAAGAAATTTATTTGATTAATGTCCGGCTTGTAAATTTTAATTAGATGTATTCACATTTTCAAAAAAATATTTTATGAGCCAAATTTGCATGTGAGTGATGTATTTGTAAACTTTTATTGATTTATTTTCAGACATTTTTTCAGATATTTTCAGATATTTTTTGGATATTTTCGGATAACCACATCCAATGTTTAGTTTAAAGTTTCGGATACGGATATTTTTGGATATCTGTTTTCGCTAAGGCGGATACAGATATTTCAGATATCCGAAAATATCCACGGATACAAATACAGATATTTTTAACCGGTATCCACGGATATTGGATATGGATTCAGATACGAATTTTCGTTTTCGGATACGGATTCGGATACAACACTATCTGTATCCGACTACATCCGTTTACAGCCCTAAATAGAAAGAGGTAAGGCACCTCTATAAAATCATGCTTAAAATCCAATTTTTTTAATCATGTAGATGGCAGACTGCTCTAATTATAACATATAGTCCAATATAGGCATGTCAACGATCATAAATCATCTAATCTCACAATTTAATGAAATTAATTGGAGGTATAATTCGAACTACAAGGAATTTGATAGATACATTACCAAAATGACAAGCTCTAATCAACAGTTATAGATCCGATCTTCAATTAATAATTAGAGATGATTTGTGAAGAACTCAATGTAGATTTGTGAATTTAGGGATGAATTAGAGTAGATTTACATTTAAGGATGATATGAGAATAAGAAGGAGGTACCCTTTTATCATTTATTTGTAGTTAAAGGTAGTTGGGCTAGTGAGTTTATTAATCTGATTCCATTAGCATTACTCTAGTTTTGGCCAAAAGTCTTAGAATATTAAAGTTGTTATATCTTTCAAACCACTTATCTGATTTTTTTTCTTCATATGACCACTCTACGAAAAGAAAAACCACTATCCTGATGTAATAAGACATGTTAGAACATCTAATTTGACTTTAATCAAAATTTATAGCTGAATCAAGACTTTCCACTAATATAATGGTCACATAAGAATTCATAAAAAACATGAAGATGTATAATATCCTAATGAATTGAATACCAAAATATCAGAATCATACAATCACATATGAATTAATTAGAATTATTTTATGATCTTCCAAAGCGTAAAAAAATGGATCGTTAAAGAGATCGATGACAAAAACTAAGTCATGATGAGAAGACTTCTAAGAAGAATTTTACTTACTATCACGATGCTAATGAATTGTGATATCAATTTTTACGTATAAGATTGGCACAATCTAACATAATTAATATTAGTCATATTAAGCACTTGTCGAAACCTTATTAGTTCAATATTGATGCATCAATGCAAGTTTAAATGCATACAGTGAGATTAGTATACTTTTATACAACAAATGCTGAAAAGTCGATTATGTCTATGGCTCCGGTTTCCTTTTTATTGTATGCTGACTCCACCTTAGGTTATATTATATTTATATATACATTGTTATTTAGGTGGATTGCTTTCAAACGAAAAGAAGATGCTTATTAATAATATAATAAAGTAAACGTTGCTAACTGAAAGATGATGGTGAAATTTGTATTCGGCATTAAGAGCACTTCAATATATGATACCGGTAATGGTGATTTAAGGCAATAAATTATAAAAATATAAGATAATGGTCAAATTTGTTTTCACAATCAAGTAGATTTCTCTACACAGGGATAGTAGAGAGAGAGTGTGTGTGTGCATGTATGTATGTATGAATGTGTGTGTATGTGTGTATATAGAAGCATTCAATGACATCCCAAATAATCCAACATCCCTTTGGCCCCTTAATTTCCAGCACACGTTTATATTAGTTTATGTTAGTGTTGAGAGATAGGCAGGAAACAAGTGGTGGAAATTAAGGGGCCAAAGGGGTACTACACTGTTTGGGGTATCAATGAACGCTGCATATATATATTTGATATATATATATATATATATAGGGTGGCTATTTGAACACAAAATTAGACACAAAGGCTCGATCGTTAGATCTTTTTGTCCTTATATGAAGTGGTGGAATTCAAGAGAAGATCCAATGGTAGAGATCAATTGTGTCACTGATTGTGTGTCTAAGTAAACTTTCCCATACATACATACATACATATATATATATATATAAGGAGCGTTCAATGGCACCTCAAATAGTGAGCACTGTTTCAAATCTCGAAAATATCGCCCGAGATCTCCTCCGAGATCTCGTTTTTGGGCTCCTTCCGAAATGAAACAACAAATATCACTGTAAATCTCATTTCGTATATATCGCCTGAGATATTGCAATATCGAACGATATATCGACCGATACGAAATACTGGAATATCCTCCGAGATCTTTGTTTTTTTGGTTAAGATTTAAATCTGTGCCTGAACCAGAATAATAATTAAAAAACTCAAATCTAGCCACGATAATCTTCTACTATTTTACATTTTGCATGTTAAATGACCATATTGTATGTTCATATATGTTCTACAATGCTTATGATTTTCAAATTCGTCTTTTTACACACATGTTACCTATGAAATTACATATTTTATGGTCTACTTATGCTGTTTTTTTTAATGTTTTGGATCTTTTTAATGTTTTATATCTAACAATAATTCATTTTCATGGATTATATGTTTTAAGCACTAATCTATTTGCATTGTATTATGTTTCTGTTTTAATCATATTACGATTTAGTGTATGAATGATCTTTCTTAAATTAAGAATAATAAAGTGATTTTGAAATTCTAGTTTAAGCTACTATATTTTTATTTTTTAATAGCATTCATAAAAATCATTTTGTAAGAACATCATTTTTTAACATATTATAAACCCCAAGATTGTTCCGATATGAACTTTCAGACCCGAAATGGAAATCCGAGATGAACCCCCAAGCTAGACTCATCACATCCGAGATCTTCCCCGATACGAGACCAAGTCTTTAAAATCCCTGAGACGAAACGCGATCGATATCCGAGATTTAAAACCTTGACAGTCAGCACCCCATTTCCCCCCTACGTAAACCTTTCATTTGTACTTAAATAAGATAGTGGAGGGAGAGAGAAACAAGATATGTGGTGGAAAACATGGGGCATTGGAGGTGCTAGCACTGTTTGGTGAGCCATTGAACACTGCTTATGTATGTGGAAGGAAAGAGAGGAAAAAAATAAGTGATGGAAATCAAGGGGACAAAGGGGTGCTCAATTGTTTGGGGGTGCCATTGAATGTTGTTATATATATATATATATATATATATATATATATATATATAAGAACATTTTGGGGCACCCCTGTTTTGCAGCACCCATACTTTACCGTATGCTACACTAATCCAAATCCAACACGGTTTTGTAAATATTCATTCCACATATATATTATTATCTATCCAAAATTTGAGCTCATTCCCACATTCTTAGAATAATATATTTGATGTTTAAATTTAACGGTTCAAATAAATGTATGAACAGTGAATAATTAAGCTAAGATTTTGAAAATGTTACGAATGTCGGAACGTGCTCAAATTTTGGATCGATAATAAATATATATATATATATGGATTGAATATCTACGAAATCTTATGGGATTTGGATTATTGTAGCTCACGGTAGGGTAGGGGTGCTAAAAGGGTGCTGCAAAACAGGGATGAAGGGTGCTGCAAAACATGGATGCCTCGGAATGCTCCTCATATATATATATATATATATATATATATATATTGAAAATTATATATATATACATACATATATGAGGAGCGTTCAATGACACCCCAAATAGTATGGCATCCCTTTAGCCCCCCTGCTTTCCACCACACATTTCCGTTTCTCTCTCCTCCCACTAATTCTCTCTCCCTCCACTAACTTATTTTACTATAAATACTTAACCACAAACGAGGTACTAAAGGGAGGCAAAAAAATGGGGTGCCATATAACCCCCCTATATATATGTATATATATACATATATATATAATGAGTTTGTTATCGAGTATGAATTTTATATTGTATGTTGATGCAGCTTAATACTTTACAATGTATACTTTCTACTCATTTTATTTGGTGGCTTTTCTGTTGCAAAAAAATAATCTCATTAGCTAGACAATTATTCAAGCACTTCTATCTCAAACGCCAATAGAATTAGCTGCAACTCATGGTAAGGAGATGCTGGAATAAAGATTACAAGTGTATGTATTAGTAAGAGGTCATGAAACAAATGGAAGAGTTTGTGGTTACGTAAGGTGGTAACACCAAATATGCTCTCTTGGGTGCAACAAACCCAACATATTTCATTTACTAGTACATCACGAAGAGGTTGACATTATGCATCACATGCTCCATTGAAGAGCACATCCAATCCCAGTTGCCTCACATGATCCATTATATCCATAACCTGGCCATTTATATTATCCTCACTCATATTTTCCATGTTTTACACATCAGTTTGCCACCGTATAGGAGATTTCACAGCAACCTAAGTGATATGGATTTTCTACAGCAACTCATCCCTTGGCATAATGCAAGTAATTTTTTTTGGCAGCCTTTAGCATAATTTTGCTTTTGCTTTTAGTTTTATGTAAATGGTTTAGTCATGTGTACTTTTGATTTTTAATGGGAACAAAGTTCCTTGTTTTTGCTTATTGAAGTGAAATGGCACTAAATTTTTATTGTATATTTATGTGTCTAAGTAGTATATGATGCAAGTAGGCATTGGTATAAATCATGAAATGGTCAATATGAATTCCATCTCTTTTGTATGTACGTTATAGTAGATATATATCGTTTTGTATTCCTTCAGTAGAAACTTACAATGTGATGTTAGTTCAAAAAAAATGCACAACTGTTAGTATTATTTCAAGTACAAATTAGATGCAGGCATGTATATATGGTAACGTATTTATTATGGGCATTTGTAGCTGTTAATCTGAAAATTGGATCAACACTCAAAAACCTAAACGAAAGCACCAATGTAGACAAAAGAGAAACAAAAGGCTGAAAGCAAGAAAGAACATTCATAATTTTATAATGGTTTGGCGTACTGCGGCTTCCATCCACTTCAATCTGTTTTATTATTAGTAGATAGTTGTTAGTTCTCTAGATAGTTTCTTCCTAGATCTAAGTTACAACAAGTTCGACTAAATTTACAAGATATAAAAAATAAAGAGAATCCGGTAAAGTAATGTCAGCTATTTTCTAGAAAAAATCTCCCTCTAGTTGAAGACAGATGGGTATCCATATGAGACTTAGGAAACATAGAGACAGAGGTCCTATAACATCAAAGTCTAGAAGATAGGTTGGAACCTCACCAGCAATCCCGAGCCACCCCGAGTTATGTGGATAACTCAGGTCCGGCCTTTGCTCATAGGTTGGGGAAGAGTATAATTGTAACATCTCACCTTCTTGACCGCTTCAAATTGGTAATTAAACCAACTTAAAACATTCAAAGGGACAGATCATTATTTAGCTTTTAAAGTTTAAAACAGAACCAACACAGAATAAATAAATGTCAATATTGAACAACAAAATAAAACTTTTATGTATTAATCAAAATTTTTGATACAAGAATTTTCTATACATCGGAATGAAAATACAGTTTGAATACAAAAGAAATATTTACTGTTTTAAATCTTCAGAGTGTGCACGTCTTCGGAATCCCCAGCTTTTCCAATCTTCGAATCATAAGCTATGATATCTAAATTTGTTACACTCGGGGTCTGACCCGAGCGTTTCATGCAAAAACATAAAACACCCGAGTCAGAATTAAACTTATTTCAAGTCAGCAAACTTCGAATAACACATTAGTATGATTAGTTTAATCCCAACAATCTTTTAAATAATTCGAGTATAATAACCTATGAAATAGCCAAATAAATAGGTTACATAGACAGCATCATTGAACAAGTAAGGCAGCAATGTGTGAACTATGCATCCATTCCAAAAGTAGAAAGTGCATGCACAAAGATGCTACATCAACTCAAATGGGAAATAAGGTCAAGAGTTTATGCCATAGTTAATAAAAGACACACCTAGATTAATCCAAGAAACATATCTACAGCGCAAGAATACCATATGCAAACTCAGGGGGTTGCACCAATAGGAGTAACAATAGACAATTGGACCATGCAGGCATGAATTTTGAAATGGCAAGGCACGTAAATAGGAGGTGGTTTTACCCTTTTTGTTCCTCATCTGTCACATGCAGTAAAATATACAAATATATATGGTTGCTTCAAACCATTTCCAAGGATTCATATAGGTGAAACAACATATTTTTATCATGAATTCAACAACATAATGCAGGCAATTTAGAATGCCAGACCCATAGAAATTAGTACACAGTCGACACACCATATATGGTCGCTAACTGGTTAAGCATACCGCGAAAGAGGGTACAGTGATATATATATATATATATATATATATATATATATATGTTTGTTTGTGTGTGTGTGTACGCGCGTGCGCGTGCGCACGCGTGGTTGAGAGGTACAACAAGCCACGCAGGTACATGGCAACATACATCACGAACCAAAGCAAGGGGAAAAGGAAACCGCAAGATCGCCGATCTTCAAAATAACCGATAACGACAAACGTTTAGAATTGAAGTGGGAGAAGAGTTTCATTTCAGTAATATAGTTTAATCAACTCAAATTTTCCTAACATCAGTTTAACGATTATAGCCTATAACTATCTGAGGGGTCGTTAATTATGTTAAGTAAAAATTCTTTCAAGTGCTTATAATAAAAAGACAGAGTTATAATTTTGTTACATATTTGGATTATACGTAACCAAATTACAATCTATAAGATAAAATGTTGAGTTACAAGTTACATATTTGAAAACTCACTAATCAACTCAAACAAACTCACTAATTTATTTGGTTTATAAGAAGGTAAATTAATTTCCAAGCCATTATGAAAAATGGAAACATAGATGATTGATTTTTATGTGTGAACTGTAACCTGGCTCAGTACATAACATCCTACATAATGAATTACAAAAATGGCTCAGAAAACATCCTACATAATGAATTATAAAAATGACTCAGAAAACATCCTACATAATGAATCACTAATCAGCTTGGTATCGGATTTTTACATAGATTAATATATAGTTCAGAACTGATCAATGCAACAGGTCATGGTGCACAAAAGCAAGGCGATAGTGGGAACACGACCATTAAACATGGAACAACATGGCTAAGCCATTAATTCGAGAAAATGTGCCACCATCATGCCAAATAGACAGTGAACAAAAGGGAAGGGGCAACATCTAGGTCATGAAACTAAACTGAAACAATGTGTAAACATTCCCAATTCACTCAACAACGCCAATAATACGTATATTCATACACGGGTGTTTACGTATACACGTATGTGGCATCCATATGAACAAAGCATCACGACGGAAATCAGGCAACAACAACAAATCAATAACAACCAAAGGCAACGAGCATATGGGTATATATGTATGCGGTATACATATATCAGGGTATATATGTACACGTATGAATCAACCACCACATATGTACCCATAACTGTATATAAAATCATGGTAGTGTAAATCTAAGTATAGACGTCTGCTATTAATACATATATACATATACACATATGTAACAACCTCCACATCTATACCCAACGCATTCCCAAATTTCAGTAAGCAAGACCGACTATCAACCAACCAAGATAGTCATGCAAGAGATGACATGTAAAAGCCAAAATCCACAACATATTATACTTGTGAATACAAAGCAGACAAGCCAGAAACAAGTTTAATTGTAAGGTAAACTTAGCTTCGGTGACAACAGGGAAACAAACAGCGATTCCTGGACTTAAATTGGCTGGAAACTCGATGGCTTGTAGTGGCGATGGAACCAAGATCATATCCCCCCCCTCATATATAGAGAGGGGCTTTGTAACGACCCAGAAAATCTGAACTAATTTAAAATTTTTAAATTGGCTAAAATAATGGATTTTAAATATTTAAAATAAATATTTTTAATAATAGCAATGAAAACTGAGTTTGAATCGACAATTGAAAACGAATATAATTAATTATAATTATAAACAAGGCCTGAAATGGCGCTGCAGTTTCAAAAATTGAATTCAAACTTTGCCGGACTGTACCGGATGCAAAGCAAAACGGATTTTAGTGAAACCAAAAATATTTAAATCTGTTAGTGAATACCTTTCTAATGAATCTGAAAAATCGAATTTTCATAGCGGAAAGCAAAAGTTATGGCCGAATGAATTTTCAGAACGGTCGCTATGGAATTTATATAACCCGTAAAATTGGCCATTTTGCATACGACCTCGGAATTTGACGAAACAACTTTTATTGGATCCGGGATGTGAAGTTATCGCTAGGTTTCAAATTTCATAATTTTTCGAATCAATATGTGAGCGTGGCAAAGGAAAACGCGTTTGACCAGTTTCAGTTGGTTTCAATCGACTGGAAATTGGCCATTTTTCAAACGGTCTCAGAATTCGACGAAACTAGTTTTGTTAGGACCGTATCGTCAATACGAAGCTAGAAAATATTTTTCGGGAATTTTCAGAATCAGTATGTGGCCCCGGCAAATTGAAATGTACGTTCAAAATAAATATTGAATGTTTTATATTTTAATTTAAAGGAAAAAAACTGATTCAAACAGTCTAATTGGCTTACGAAACATATCTCATGGTGTTCGGAATGGGGGTAATACGCAAGGGACGTCAATCGTTGGGTTTGATTTCGAGTTCGTATCAATACAAAGGTATTTTCGAATTAAAAGAATTAAAATATAATTATAATCAATATAAATAATCGGTCAAAGAAACCCTAGCCTTATCAGTCCACGGTCAACCTCTTTTCCCTGAGCCGCCAGACAACGAAAATGATGGCTGAAAATTTACCAAACAAATCCCTTAATTTCTCCCAAATGGCAACGAATTAAACCGGGGTTCTATAGGAAAAAATGAAGAGATTTCAAAGGGCTTTCATTTTATACGGGGTGATCAATTCTCGTGTTGAAACGAGTGCGAATTTCAATCTGAAAGTGTCATCGTTCGGGTTCGAATAACGGAGCACCAGGAGCTCCGAGTTGCACCACGACGAGGGCGACGATCAACCAAGGTAGCGCGCTCCTGGTGGTGGAGGTGGATCAACGTCAATCAACCTCTGGCGGTGCGCGTTGGTGAACCTGGGTGGTGAATATTGGGTTCGAGGATTTACTGATTTCAACGATGATGAAGGAAGGTTAATTACTTAGTTTATTTAATTAATTATATATTAATTACCTCATATTGTAATTAAAATGTAAACTGTCATATCTTTTTGTTATGTTAACGAAATTCGGTGAAACAGGAAACATCGTGACCGTGTGGACGCCTTCTACGTTTTAGAAGAGACTGCATATTTTTCTGAGCCTTCTGCTATTTTCGGTGGAGTGGAACCGAATGTGAGATTTCTAATTTATAAACGATATGGAAAACGATGATGTATAAATTATATAGTCGATGTATGAGTTATATAAGCGTTGTACACCTCTTGTATAAGCGTTGTATAAGTTGTATGTTCGATGTATAAGTTATATATGCGTTGTAAAAATTATATATGTGTTGAAATAAAAGTGAATTGTTATATATATATATATACATATACATATACATATATATATATATATATATATATATATATATATATATATATATATATATACGCCCCTCGTCCACAAACCATGGACGATATTTATTGGTTGTGATTGGTGTAAAAATTGATTGATAGCGAATGGTTGTTTGGGATTATTTGTGGTTGATATTGATTGATTGTGGTTGAAAAATACCCATTTGTGGTTGAGAAATATTTGGTTGAAACCACATAGGATTAGGTTGTGGAAATGAAATAAATATATACATGCCGCCTGCGTGCGAACTAGATGCATGATCCCCATTGTCAAAAACCGCGAGGTTTTAAGGTAGAGCGAGGAGCCGTACTAGGGACGGTCCCGGTTTTAACTACCCTGCCGTTATGCTGCCGAAATTTTCTGAAATATACATGTGTTAGAATAATTTTCATTCGTTGAAATAAATTACATAGGTTGAAACAAATATACATGTGTTAGAATAATTTTCATTCGTTGAAATAAATCACATATGTTGTGAGAATATTCATGTGTTGAGTTGCAATTCATTCGTTGAGTTGAAATTCATGTGTTGAATATTATTTGATTTTAAACAAATAGTTTTAGCGATAAAAATCACATTTTTATATATATACAAACTATAGAGAATATTCATGTGTTGAATTGAAATTCGTTCGTCGAGTTGAAATTCATGTGTTGAATGTTATCGTATTTTAAAATAAAATGAATAGACAATAAAAACTACATTTTTATTGTGAATATGAAGTGTTAAAAACATTCACGTGTTGAATAAATATTTTTGATGATAAAAATATTTCTTTTATCATGTATACGCTTTGATAAAAATACACACGTGTTGAAATAAATAATAGTTTGCTAGAAATATTATTCTTGGCTTTGTTCTGCATATATATATATATATATATATATATGTGTGTGTGTGTGTGTGTGTGTGTGTGTGTTGAACAGGAAAAATGAATTAGCTGTAGAGTAAAGAAATTATTTGCGTGCCCGACAAATAGGTAAGCCTTGATGAGTTGGCTGCGCAATTTTATTTTTATATCAACTCCTGTGAATGCCATTGGATGCGGAGTGCTGGTTATTCTGTGTGAAATAATAAATATCGCCATAGGATAGTAGCAATTAAATTTGAACTACGCTACATGGCATACTTCTTGATGATAGGCATACTTCATCATATTCCACATAAGCAATTGGAGCTTGTGTGACGAGGTGGAAGATTTACCATACGAGCGAAAGGCTTGTATGGCAATGATTATATACTACAGGTTGAACTGATGACTGATATGGACTCTATAAAATATAACGATAAATTGCCAGATTAATAAAAAACCCACACGGGTCTGGAGTTGACAATAATCACGTCTCTCTAGTTTTTAGATACGGCACATGGACTATTTATTTCCACACGGAAACGGGGTGACGAGAATTTATTCTCTGGAGTGATTATCTATACATGCTCCCCCGTAAACACCAGAATATATCACTATAAATATGTGAATGCTTTTTAGGATTTATTGGGTACCTAACATGGCCCAATAAATTTCCAAACCCCTCCCCGTACAAAGGAGGTTATGGCGAAATTTTTCGAAATATTAAGGCGTTAGTGAAATATTTGAAGTGAAAACGAAGTTGAAAATATAGAAAGACCTTTCTAATGATGTAAATTTTATGAAGATCCAACGGTTAGATTTTCAGATATGTGTAAATCAAATCTGAAGAAAAACAGCGTCACGGCCGCGTTATGGCCCGAAGCGTCGTTTTGAATATATGGGCTATTTTAAAATAAATAAAAATAGTGATAAATCGTTATAAAATATCATAAACGATATGGAATGGAAATAAACTGAATTTGCTCGATTTATGTGGTATTTGATGGTTGAATGTGTTTGGTGTGAAAATTACATTAAAGAACAAAAATTGTTGTTGTCGAATGATTTAACCATTAAAATAAATTGATTTGAAATTCTAAATATACGTGAATTATTTGAGAAGGCCGAGTTAATTCTCATTTCAAATAATTGACCGACGATTGAAAGTCGAAGATGAAGACGATGGTCGAAGACCGGAGATCTTCACCTCGTTTGGATGGTAACCGAGGTCCTGATTGGGAGGCATCCCGAAATATGGATAATGAGTGGTGATCGTTCAGACGTACGTGGTGATCGAAGGGTTTGCGAGGTATTTAGTGCCTCCGGTTTCGTTCAGACCCAGAACGGACTTGTAAATGGACTGGGTGTCTGACATTGGATTTTATTCTGTGTTGATTGATCTCTATTAAATATACATCTGTTTGGCGGCGGAGAATTTATTATTTTGCTTAAACGCCCTTCTCTGAAACGCACGAGGTCAGAGGTTGTATATCGATGGACATCAGTCGCATGGCATGAATTGCCTGTGTGGCATGCTAAGAGGCAGTGATCAGGGCTTCTGTTGAAAAGCAAAGTCTTGTGGTGATGATCAAAGCACCGCCTGTGTGGCGTAGCTTTGTGTATAACGCAAAATCACGAGCCTCACACCCCGGTATGAACCAGAAACGGGAGGAGACATCAGGGAGGGCCTGCGTTTCTTTCTAGCTAGGGTGGTGTCCGTGACCTACCAGCCCTGACATTTATATACTTTTCACCTGTGTGGTTGTTGCTGTTGCGAGGCGCCTCGGTTTGATCGGACGATCCGGGTCCGATGGAGTCATTCATTGGTTCGTTTACGCCCCAAAGGGCGGGGAGACGTAGTGTTCAGGCATAATAATCCACATCGGTGGACCGACCCTGACGATCTAAAGGGTTGATGCGTTCTGATCCTGTGGCTCGGGCTAGAGAGTCACGAATTCGGTAAGGACTATCTTTTGCCTTGGTTCATGACGGAAATCCAATTTCCAAATACGTGACTGTGCGGTTTCGGTTGTATATAGATATTTGGCGACATAGTGGCATGGGACGCTCATGTCGCCTATGATTGATAGTTATGATTTGAAATTGTTTTCAAAACATATAAACACTAGCAATAATATCAAATGCCTTTGTTTTATTCGTATCAAGCATATTTTGGCCGTTATAAGGTAAAAACTCTATCCTCCGGTTTGCGTTGCATTGTGTGATGGGAACTGAGTCTTATAATGGCTTCATTTTTATAAAAAGCATAGCGATGTTTAAAAGAAAGATTTGTTTTAAAGCACTGGCAATCCAATGGAGTAAACCCGTTCCACGAAAGTGGCGTGGTCCTGTGATTAGCAAAATTATATATGTGTTGAGTAGATTTCTCATACCAGTCCCATGACTGACTCGTAGTTTGTTTCACTCTCAAACTCGGGTGCCCCTTTTTCTGCACGGGCAGCCTTGTATTCAGGTTTAGCTGGTTATTTCTGGATAGCTGGAGCTGAAGATGGATTCTATCATTTACCTCTTTTTATGCTGTTCAGCTCCTATTGTACATATTTTGTTTGTTTTCCGCTGTAGACATCTTTGTATAGCTGAACTGTATTTGTACTAAGTATGATCCTGTATACTGTGTAACTCTGATGATTACTTTTATCCAGTATATTCTATTGTTCATTATCTGGTGTATTTATTTATTTCTGTTCTGCTATTATCTGTTTCTGTGTTATATTCCACGGATTACCCTTGCCACCGTCAGAACGGGGTTTGGGGTCATCTCAGGCTTACGGTAAGCGAAGGCATGGAACGACATCATTGTCGACTAGGGTTTGATTGAGGAGGAGGCGAGGCTAAAGCGATGAAGAGGGAGGTGATTCGAAGAAGCATGTGTAGCTGCGGCGGTTCGGAGGAGCGATTTGATGACAACGACGATGGGCGAGACGGTGAAGTGGGAGGGTTTGAATTCAATCTCAGGAAGAGGGTTTTTCCAAAGTCAGCGAGAATTCGCTATTCGAAGATAGGTACTGGAATTGAGTTGGTGGCGGTGGTCAGGCGAGGTGGAGGCGCTGGTCCCGAGTGGCGATTTTACGGGTACGGTGGCCATTAATAATGATTTTGGGGCGAAATTGATTTAGGGAAGGAGGAACAATTTTTGGCTGAATGAAAAAGTAAACGAGGGCGTGATTTATAAAAGCGGAAATTTAAAGATAAGAACAACGTAATGTCGATAGGGTTAGTGTAGCGCGTTATCCCAGATATAGACCGACTTGAATTATCTAAGGAAGGTTATAATGAAAATAAATAAAATATTATTTAATTTACCTCTAACGGTTGTCGAACGTTCAATATTTGTACCGCTAAGGAAATCTCCAACGCGACAAAATTTGATGTACCTCCACATTTCAAATTTTTGAATCCAATAAAATTATTCTGGTTGTGATTTGACTCTGTTTGTATAGAAATGTTATTTTTAATTACAATTTTATTTTATCGATTCACTGTTTGTTCACAAAACAACTCTGTTTGATCCAAATTTGAAACGTTAAGTTCCAATCTTTTTATACATACCAATACACACTTATCCAAGCCAATTTTCCATATATTTCTACAAATAAAATTTCCAACTCGTATAACGTTTATTTTTAAATTCAACCGTTTATATTTTTCAGTCGAAATCCAAATTCAATTCAAATATTTAATTCAAATATTCAATAATAAATATTTGATTCCCAACCAACCATTTTGAATTCAAAATTCAATTCATACTCAAAATCATATGTTCGATTTTTAATTTCTAACCCAAGTATCAATATAAAAATTAATTATTCATAGTTAAATCTTTTATAAATTCTATACTATAGTTGTCGAAATTTCTGGGACGTTACAATCTCCCCCCTTTAAAACTTTTCGTCCTCGAAAAGGAGAGATCATTAGAGTTATACCAATATATACTTCAAATTTTCATATTGCGTGAAGTTTTTCCACAACTAATCTAAATATCGATATTTAAGTCATCAATCCTCTTTGTTTATTCATCATATTCAATTAATTCAGAAAAATCAAATTTCCTTTCTTATAGTTGTAGATCAATTTTGATCAACATGATTTTCTATCTTCCTAAAACGGCTTTTTTCCATGCTTTTTAGACTATTTCAGTTTTCTTATAGACCAATTTCTATCTCAAATTATTTTGAGAATATCTCGCAATTTCTTATTCTATCTAATCTTCTAAGAGATTCAAAATCATATAATTTCTTTTCTAAACCAATCTCTTTTCAATTTCAATTTCAATTTCTTCATAAATTGGATTTATGCATCTCAAATCATTCCAAATTCCTTTATAAATCTCATCAGTCAGTGTTCACTTATCCATCGTTGCACTTATTCCTTACAAGACAAGTTCAATCACATCTCCTTACATTCAATTCATTTAATCTTTCCCAACACTCATTGAAGAGTGTAAATAACATCTCCTCTTCAAGTTACAAATTCGTAAATTAAATGCTTGAAAATTTCCAAAATTCGAAATCTTTGTAACTTTTATACATGACACGGAATTCGTGCAGAAAATGTTTGCATTATTACTCCAAAGCCATGGACTTGAAAACACTTCGTAATACTCTTTTTAACTCATTAAGTTATATACATTTTAACTTCAAATTATTGATTTGAAAATATTTGATAACTCAAAGTTTGACAAGTCTATTGTCGTTCTCACAGATGTTAGGCATACGCTGGCCAGGCGCACGACTAAAATCTCCAAGGTCTAAATATCCTTGTTTCAACTCTTAGTGAAAATGCCTTTTTAAAAGAAAATAGATACGTAAAGTACCAATGTGATGTTGATATGTTGATTTTTCATGAATCGCAGATACACAATGGTTTCGTCTAGATCCCCCAGAAAAAATCTGTATCCGTAGGAAATCACTTCCCTGCGAATTTGTGATGGATAGATCATTGGAAGACATTTTAAGAAAATCTGATGTCATTGATGTTGACTGCTCTATCTCAGGAGCATGAAAACAAATCATTAGATTATAAGGATAAATCAGGTCATGAGGACCAAGAAAGTCACGAAGACAAACTGCTGCATCAAACAGGTGGTTCACTATCACTAAGATAACCCACACATCGTATGGCTCTATTCTACCTTTAGTAACTCTAGTGGTTACATCTCTTTCACTTGTAGATATGCCATGTGGACCGTAGGTATACAATAGTTATGTCTGTGTCCCCTAGGAAACATCCATACCCGTAAGCTTTCACAGCTCTGCGGATTACGCCATTTTACAACGACTGTAGATCGCATCAGACACAACGGTTTGCTTGGTTGCCCCAAGACACATTTGTACGCCTTAGGCCATCTACAGCCCTGCGAATTTAGCTACACGGTCGTATTCTTCCAAGAACAATGACAACTCGAATTTTATGTCTGGACAACCTACTACCACCAGCATCATATCTCAACTAAGCTCAAAATTCAAAGGAGAAGGAAGGTACTTTCCTTATTTTTGAAAACATATAATACTATGTACATATAGTACTTCATTTCACACTCCCCATAAATCATACTTATGTCAACTTACATAAGATTTTCTTTCCGATCAAACATATCATCCTTATATAAAATTCAATTTCAAATCGATTACATTCCAATACAGTAGTTTTCGAATTCGCTATATTCATACATATATTTCATATAAGTTTCGAAAACTTCTGTATTCAAGATCTAAAATCGAATATCCTCAAACTTCCGTTCCAATTTCAAAATTTCAGTTTTGATCACTTATCAATTCCGATATTTATATCTTTTCAAACTCCGATTTATGATTCTATTGGTTATAAACCAATTTTTCTTCCTAATTTTCCAATCATTAAGTTCATCATTGAATTCAAATCTTTATGCTCTCCAATTTTTCAGAATTTTACACTCTTATAACAAATTTCTCATTCACACACTAATACTCTTCCCTATTCACATCCTTCGACCGTAAATTAGAAAGCGAACAACTCCCTAAGTATCAACCTCGAAGGCCGAAACCAACATCATATCAACAGCCAGAAAGTCATTTAAATTGACTAATCTCCAGTCAGTTCCTAATTTCCTCAACTTCATTTCTTAATTTCTTATCAAATCATTGCTTACGCAATTCTCGAATTCAATTTACGAATCCACTTCTCTTATGTTTTGCCGACCTTCATTTTCGACGTATGGTTTTTTGTTCTTCAGTTCTTGCCATTTAATTTAACAAAACACGTTAGCCTCTCACGATCTTTTTGAAAACATTTCCAATTATCATATTTATTTTCCATATTTCTAGAAAATCTCTTATACCATTGGAAAACATATCCATATATTCACACATCTTTATTTTCTATAGAAAATATACTTTATTCTCATAGGAAACATTTCTAAATTCGTTATTTGAATTAAAACAACTGTTAAATAAAACATTGCTATTCCTGCTCAAATGTTGACACTCATTAACCAACTCTTGCTATCAAAACTTAACCATTTCTTAGTCAACAATGAAGTCAATCAAGTTGGGGTATAATTACCTCTTAGACCTTAACTGAACAACACTATTACTTTTATATAGATCAAGTTCACAACTTTGAATACCAGCAAAACATCCAATCTTGTAACTTTTGAATTCAAGTTCAGAACTCACTTCTTTAACGGAAATCATTGATTATAACAATAATTCATGCCTACGAAATATTTAGATTTAAAATATGCTTTATTCATTAATTTGAATACATAAACAACTTACTAATAATATATTAAATTTTGATTAAAACTGGAAGTAAACAGTTCTTTCCTGAAATTCGACAAAACTGACTCCCACGAATAACTTTCCTTCGAATAATCTCTTATTCGATAATATATTCCAAATTTTGGAAAAACCTCATTTGATTTATATTCCGAGCTTCGGAATAATCTCACTATACTTGTCAACTCCATTTCCATTATTCCCAATTTCCTTTGCAACGTTTTTGCTTTCAAACATTATTTACTTCTAAAATTAAATATTATTCCTCTTATAGGAATTTGGACTTATCACATCAAATTAGTTTTGATTTCATTTAAATACAGGTCAAAATCTCTCTTTATTCATATTTCGCTTCACTTATAACTCTCGTTTACAATTCACTTCTTGTTAATTAATTAACAAGTTTACAACTTATTATCGAATTCATATATTCGATTATACATTATTGGTTTGAAACCAATTATGATTTATCTTGCCACGTTCTGAATAATTTAAATGAAATTTAACACATTCGAATTCCAATTATAATCTTTTTCATTTTAATTTCATTAATTCATATTCTAAAAATTGAAATAAAATTCATCGCTTCATCTTTAAAACGATTTCAAAGTTCCCCTTTCCATTCAAATTCCCATTGGAATTCTTATTTCCAACAAATTTCAGTTGTCTTTGATTGTTAAATTACACGATTAGAGGAATCGGTTCGTTAATTCTCTTGCTTATCTTCCTTAGATACTCGTTAATGGATTCGAGATTCAAATCTTATAAGAGGATCATATTGAAGAATAGCCCTTGCAAACATGGATTCGAAGACTGGGAATTCCGAAAAAAAATAATTCTCCAAAATAATTTTTGGTTTCGATGTATTGGTTTAAAAATACTAATTTCAAAACACTTAATATTCCAAAATAATTTACCTTTCAAAATTTATTTTTTAAAAATACTTTCAAAATTCATATTTCAAAAACTCTTTTTTCAAGATCCGTTTTTAAACCCAATAAGCTAAGGTTTGAATAAACCAAAGCTCTAATACCACTTTAATGTCCCGCCTTTTTTATCGCTTCAAATTGGTAATTAAACCAACTTAAAACGTTCAAACCGATGGATCGTTATTTAGCTTACAGAGTTTAAAACAGAATCAACATAGAAAACACAGAATTAATAAATGTCAATATCGAATAGCAAAATAAAACTTTTATATATTAATCAGAATTTTTGATACAAAAATTATCTATACAGTGAATGGAAATACAGTTTGAATATAAAGAAATATTTACTGTTTAAAATCTTAAGAGTGCGCACGTCTTCGGAATCCCCAGCTTTTCCAACCTTCGAATCCTAAGCTGTGATCTCTAAATCCGTAACACTCGGGGTCTGACCCGAGCATTCATGTAAAAACATAAAACACCCGAGTCAGGATTAAACTTAATTCATGTCAGCAAACTTCGAATAACACATAAGTATGATTAGTTTAATCCTAACAATCTTTTAAATAATTCGAGTATAATAACCCATGAAATAGCCAAATAAATAGGTTACACAGACAACATTATTGAACAAGTAAGGAAACAATGTATGAACTATGCATCCATTCCAAAAGTAGAAAGTGCATGCACAAAGATGCTACAACAACTCAAATGGAAAATAAGATCAAGAGTTTATGCCACATTTAATAAAAAGGCACGCATAGAATAATCGAAGAAACATATTTACAGCGTAAGAATACCATATGCTAACTGAGGAGGCTGCAGCAATAGGAGTAACAATAAACAATTGGACTATGTAGGCATGAATTTTGAAATGGCAAGGCACGTAAATAAGAGGTGGTTTTACCCTTTTTATTCCTCATCTGTCACATGCAGCAAAATATACAAATATATTTGGTTGCTTCAAAACATTCATATAGGTGAAACAACATATTTTTATCATGAATTCAACAACATAATGCATGCAATTTAGAATGCTAGACCCACAAAAATTAGTACACAGTCAACACACCATACATGGTCGCTAACTGGTTAAGCATACCGCGAGAGGGTACAATGAGATACATGGATATATATATATATATATATATATATATATATATATATATATATATGGTTGAGAGGTATAGCAAGCCACACAGGTACATGGCAACATACATCATGAACCAGAGCGAGGGGGAAAGGAAACCACAAAATCATCGATCATCAAAATAACTGATAACGATGAACTTTTACAATTGAAGTGGGAGAAGAGTTTCATTTCAATAATATAGTTTAATCAACTCAAATTTGCCTAATATCAGCTTAAAGATTATAGCCTCTAACTATCCGAGGGGTTGTTAGTTACTTTAGGTAAAAATTCTTTCAAGTGCTAATAATCAAAAGATTGAGTTATAATTTTGTTACATATTTGGATTATATGTAGCCAAATTACAATCTGTAAGATAAAATGTTGAGTTACAAGTTACATATTTGAAAACTCACTAATCAACTCAAATAAACTAACTAATTTATCTGGTTTATAATAAGTTAAAATTAATTTCCAAGCCATTATGAAAAACGAACACATGGATGATTGATTTTTATGTGTGCATTTTAACCTGGCTCAGTACATAACATCCTACATAATGAATTATACAAATGGCTCAGAAAACATCCTACATAATGAATCACTAATCAACTTGGTATTGGATTTTTACTGAGTTCAATATACAGTTCAGAACTGATCAATGCAACAGGTCACAGTGCACAAAAGCAAGGCAATAGTGGGAACAAGACCATTAAACGTGGAACAACATGGCTAAGCCATCAATTCGAGAAAATGTTCCACCATCATGCTAAATAAACAGTGAACAAAAGGGACGGGGCAAGAGCAAGGTCATGAAACTAAACTGGAACAATGTGTAAACATTCCCAATTCACTCAACAATGCCAATAATAGGTATATTCGTACACGAGTGTATAAGTATACACGTATGTGGCATCCATATGAACAAAGCATCAAGACAGAAATCAGGCAACAGTACCAGATCAACAACAACCAAAGGCAGCGAGAATATGGGTAGATACGTATGCCGTAAATACTTATATACATATACCACGGTATATATACACACATATGAATCAGCCACCACATATGTACCCATAACTATATATTAACTCATGGTAGTGCAAATCTGAATATAGACGTATGTTGTTAATACATATATACATATACATAGTATAGATATACACATATGTAACAACCTCCACATCTATACCCAACGCGTTCCTAAATTCCAGCAAGCAAGACCGACGATCAACCAACCAAGATAGTCACGCAAGAGATGAATTGTAAAAGCCAAAGTCCACAAAAGATTATACTTAGTGAATACGAAGCAAACATGCCTGTAACAAGTTTAATCGTAAGGTAAACTTACCTTCGATTATGACAGAGCAAGAAACAACGATTCCTAGACTTAAAGCGGCTGAGAACTCACTGGTCCTTAGGCTACAGTCACGGCAGCAGCACGAATTGGCTTCAGCACTACATCATGGCAGCAGCAGGAATTGGCTTCAGCACTACATCACAGCCGTGAAGCACGGGCTGAACGGGTTCCGATGGCTTTTAGTGGCGATGGAACCAATATCAGATTTTTCCCTCCCATATATAGAGAGGGGCTTACGGTAAGCGAAGGCATGGAACGACAATGACGGCGACTAGGGTTTGATTAAGGAGGAGGCGAGGTAGAAGCGATGAAGAGGGAGGTGATTCGGAG
Organism: Allium sativum; assembly: GCA_030737875.1. Taxonomy (NCBI): domain Eukaryota; kingdom Viridiplantae; phylum Streptophyta; class Magnoliopsida; order Asparagales; family Amaryllidaceae; genus Allium; species Allium sativum. Next base: position 353,998,501 of record CM060926.1, read on the forward strand.
AAGCAGGTGTGGCTGCGGTTGTTTGGTGGAGGGATTTGAAGATGAAAACGATGGGCGAGACGGAGAAGTGGGAGGGTTTGAATTCAATCTCAGGAAGAGGGTTTTTCCAAAGTCAGTGAGAATTTGCTATTCAAAGATGGGTACTGGCATCGAGTTGGTGGCGGAGGTCAGGCGAGGTGGAGGCGTTGGTCTCGAGTGGCGATTTTATGGGTACGGTGGCCATTAGTAATGATTTTGGGGCGAAACTGATTTGGGGAAGGAGGAACAATTTTCGGCTGAAGAAAAAAGTAAACAAGGACGTGACTTATAAAAGCGGAAATTTAAAGATAAGAACAACGTAATGTCAATAAGGTTAGGGTAGCGCGTTTTCCCAGATATAGGTCAGCTCGAATTATATGAGCAAGGTTATAACGAAAATAAATTAAATATTAATAAATATTATTAAATTTTACCGTGAATGGTCATCAAACGCTCAATATTTGTACAGCTAACGAAATCTCCAAACGCGACAAAATTTGACGTACCTCTACATTTCAACGTTCTGAATCCAATAAAATTTATTCTTGTTGTAATTCGACTATGTTTGTATAACAATATTATTTTTAGTTACGAATTTGTTATATCGGTTCACTGTTTGATCACAAAACAACTCCGTTTGATCCAAATTTGAAATGTTAAGTTTCGATCTTTTTATACATACCAATACACACATATCCAAGCTAATTTTCCATATATTTCAATCCAATTCATTTAACGTTTATTTTTAAATTCGACGTTTATATTTTTGAGTAGAATTCCAAATTCAATTCAAATATTCAACAATAAATATTTGATTCTCAACCAACCATTCTGAATTAAAAATTCAATTCATTCTCAAAATCATATATTCAATTTTTAATTTCTAACTCAAGTATTAATATAAAAGTTGATTATTCATAGTTAAATCTTTTATAAATTCCATATTACAGTTGTTGAAATTTCTGGGATGTTACACTAACTCCCTTGCGTAGTTTGTCTAAATCTACATGCATGCTTTTCCTTCCATCTAGTCGTTGTCTGATCTTCTTTCCAATTATCGTCGAGTTGAATTTTAGCATATCTTGAATATCTATTTCTTGTTTCATACTTAGCCAATCGTTAGAATAAACCATCAAATTATTGCACTATCACTTAATCATGAAGTAACATAGTAGTGTGAACACCGCAAGAAGTCGGAGAGGAAAAGGATGAGTCATTATGTGTTAGGCTCAACCGAACTAAGGGTCCGTTTGGATGGGCTCAAATAAGATGATTTTTAGCTTTTTAAAATTCAAAGAAAAAAATCCCATATGGTTACATAGATTATTTGAGCTTTCAGAAGTAGTTTTTTCATATTGTAGAAGCAAAAAAATTATTACTTTCGGCTTTTCCAACAGAACAAATTTTGGGCCCCGTGACATTGAATTAGGGTTTGAGCGATTTTCATTTTCTTTAGCACATGATCTTCTCTTTGAAATTTTTCATAAAGGTAGTATTTTTATTCTGTTATTTGCTTTTAATCCTTTCGATCTATTCTCAGATCACAGACTTGTTCGATAGTTTTCATATTTTTTTTGTAACCATATATACACAAAATAATATGGAAACTATCAAACAAGTTCATGATCTGAGAATACATCAAAAGGATTGAAGGAAAATAAGAGAAGAAAAATATACCTTTGTGAAGAATTTAAAATAGAATATCAAGTGCCGAAGAAAACGAAAATCGCCCGAACCCTAATTCAATGTCACAAAGCCTAAAATCGTTCTATTGGAAAAGCCGAAAGCAAATTTTTTTGTGCAAAAAAAAAAACTACTTCTGTAAGCTCAAATAATCTATGTAACCACATGATTTTTTTTTTGCTTTGGATTTTAGAAAGATGAAAAGCAGCTTATTTGAGCCCATCCAAATGGACCCTTAACATTTTCTCCCCGTCTCATGTCTAATTTCAAGTTGTTATGATTTCGTTTGAATTCTCTACGTTTAGCTAAAGATGCCTTGATCCAAAAGTGTGTTAACAATAGTTGGCACCATCTGTTTGTTCTTCATGCACCATACTCTCACATTGGAGGCATTTATGAGAGCCATTACTATTTTAGAAATTTTAGGAGTTTATACAATTGCTTCTAATCAGCTATGAAAAATATTAAGAATGATATAAAATCAAAGAACAAAGATGCAAACAGACCTCTATTTCTTTTTAGGGAGCTACATTTTTAGAGGAAGATATACATTTTCCTTTCATTGGTATAAAGGCCTTATTAAATATATTTTTCCCTCTAATGTGAATAGCACAGGTATTTGTAAATTCCCTTGTATCTTTGAATAGCAATAATGAAAAATCCTCAGTTTTAAAGTTTCGAGGTAGGTCCTTAATCCATTATTCATTTGATTTTCAAGTTTTGAAATTTGATTTGAAATTATAAAGATAATAGTGGAATGGTATTGGAGAAGATGATTCGTTTAGACGTTTATAGGAGGAGGAGGCATAATGTGTAAGTGTGTGCAGTTAAAAGATAAACTATAATGGTATGATTGTGTGAAACAAGAGGAAAGAGCAATGAGAAACTATAACAGGCTAGTCAAGATGGTGGAGCAGTCAGATAAATAAAGTACCAATTAGTATTTATATCTGATTAGAAAATAAAGGCATGAAGCATTAATTTGGAGTCTAAAGATGTAAGAGGATTATAAAAGTGGAGCACAAATGTGAGATGTGATAAACTAAAATGATGTATATACAAAATGACAATTTTATCCTCATTTAAACCATTATGAACTATGCTACAGGACTCGAAAATTATGTGTACGCGTGGTGTGAATATGGGTCCAACGGTGAATTTTAAGGGGTGGTTGTATTAATGTTCGATTGTGCTAATTTCAGGCTCATTCCCTGACCTCTGCTTCGGATCTTCTAGACCTGTTGAACCATTATCAAACTATGAATACGAATACAGACGAATACTTCTAAAAATGCTATTCTCTTTGTGACGAACCATTCTCCCAATGCCTGAAAGAATAGATAGTCATTGGAATACAACACATTAACATAATAGTAGAAGAAAAAACATTACATTACACCAGATAATAATGTACATCAATTTACATCAGAGATTGTATCATCAGAGTTTAATACAACATCATAGGATCATAATTATACATAACAGTTTCAATAAGATAATAGGTACACAGCGGAAATAACGATAATCAACATAATAGAGTCTTGGAGAGTCCAAAAGAAACATCCAAATCATGCTCCAGTTCTAAGTTCAAAACCAGCTTCCATACACGACTTCAAAAAGAACTAAGGTTACGACCTGTATACTAGGCTGCCTGTGTGAAAATATGAGCACCCAAGTTTGCAAGGGAAATAAAAACTATGAGTCAGTCATTGTACTGGTATGAGAAACCGTACAGTTATTCTTAACTTATTTTAAAGTAAGGCATATCACGGGACCACGCCGTATAACACGTAATGGTTTTACTCCACATGAATGCCAGTGCACAAAACTACGTAATGCTTTTTGAAAAATGAAGCCATTATAAGACTCAAGTCCCATCACACAATGCAATGTAAACCGGAGGATAGAGTTTTACCTTATAATGGACAAACATGATTAATACGAGAAAATCATTTGATATTATAATTAGTGTCTAAGTGTGGAAAACATTTTCGAAAACAAATGTACCAATCTTAGACGGCATAATAACCCATCCTATTATGTCGTCATATAGGTTTACAACTAAAACCGCAGAGCTCGTATTGGAAGTTGGATTCCACCAATGAACTAAGTTAAAGGATCTTCCTTATCCGATTCGGAACCATCTCTAACAAGATGTTCAAAATTCACGCGCATGTGCACCTTGGAGCAGCATAGTCAGCCCACCAATTCCCAGTGAGTTCGGGTTACTCCTGAACATAACATTCCGCGGTCGTATTTGACTGTCGTCCTGGTCGTATTTTACCATCATCTGAGGCGCCTCGATTCCAACATCCACATAAGTAAAATTGCCTGGGTTCCATACTATGGCCACACTTTTTGCTAGAAGGGAACGTATGTCCTTTATTTGGAGTCCATCACCCTATTTTTGGCTCATTCCGAGGTGTGAGGCCCTAGAGTCAACGTTCCACAAAGCTCTGCTTTTCAACAAAAGCTTTGATCAATCTGCCAGGAACACTCAACATGCCACATTGTCAATCCACACATATGATCGGTATCTATTAATAATATAACATTTGATTTTATATGTCTCAAAGAAGGGTGTTAAGCCAAGAGAATAAATTCTCCACCACTACAGATATATCATCAATAACAACTAATCGTTTATGTTATGAAATACAATGTCGGGCACACATCCATTTACAAGTTCGTTCTGGGCCAGAACAAAACCATAAACACCTTATTCTTTGTCCAATTAAGGAGAGAGGCCCTTGCATATCTGGACAATCAACAAGTATACGTCCAGACCACTGCCACTATAACCCCTTCACGGGAGCTACCCATATCCAAGGCATCGGCGAGCAGTCCATTCAATGTGAAGATTCCCAGTCTTCCACCGTCTTTAATGTCTTCGACTTCAATTCGTCGTATAATTATTCGTAATGGGTTAAACCCGGTCTTTTTGATTAATTAGCACAAAAAATCCTTATTGGATTATTGATCCACCAATTAAGTCTTCTTTAGTTGGTATCATTCCATAAGATTTAAATCTTATTCTCAACTTGGTTAAGCTATTTGGCTTTCAAAAATCAACTTTTGACCTTTTAAAAAGGTTTACTTAAGGATTATATTCGATTTACGAATTAAAAATCCTTACTTCAAAACATTACCTAAAACTTGTTATAAAAGCCTTTGTAGAAAATAGCCAAATTCTACATAACAAGTTTTATCATTCAAAACCATTTATATTTGGTTAAAACCTTTTTCAAAACATTTATAATAATTTATAATGATTTTCCCTATTTTTATTTATATGAAAATAAGCTATATTCACAACTTCCAATTATAAGCCATTATAGGTTCTAGCGCTGTTTTTATTCAAATTTGTTTGAATATTTCTCAAAATCTAACCGTTAGATTTTAAAATGCTTCTTATCATTCAAAATCTCTTTTCATTATGAACCCAACAGTTCCAGTTTCAGGAAAATATGACGTCGGATCTCCCGATACATTAGTTTAAAGTTACAGGTTGAAGTTCACGAACTGTCGCTGCACGACGAGTTCTATTCTGACTGTAATTCGGCGTATAATATAAAATACATTGAATAGCTTCAAAAATATTTTATTTCTTATATAAAAAAATTATAATAATTTTCAGAAGCTACTTTTGAATTTTCAACTTCAAATTTCAATTATTGTAATATTTAAGTATTATAACAATATTGAAATGATTAAATTAATATTATTTCAAGCTTCGTTATTTTGAAACCAAATTCTCCTGATATTAATTATATAAATAAAAAAGAAATTTTTGTAAAGGAAGTCTTTTTAAAACTCATCCAAGATATCCCAACTGAACTTCACTTTTACTGGTTACTATTCATTTTAAAATAAAACTCGAACAAACCATAACTATATGAAAATTAATTCAAATTAATTTATTCCAGTTACGAATATTCATCATAATTTTATAAACTTTGCGTCCATCCCTATATCAAAATCAAATTCGAACTTTTATTTTTAGCCTGTTATTATATTAATAAAATATTCATTAAATCCATTTTATTTGATGGAGACTTATCCAATGGACCAATAATCACACATATTGGTCATATTTGATCAGTATATCACAAAACACTATATCAACCATCAAATGATATCCAATCCACATATATAGTGGAAAACCCCATATAAGCCTTAAACCATTAACGCTTTTATGGGTTTGTCAATCAACAGATTAACCGAATATCAACCAATGTCAATCAATCATCATTCCATTACCCAAGTGGGTTTCAAATCAATATCCATTAACTTGTAATTAGTGAATTACTTTCTAATGATTATTCCAGGTTCAAAAAATTTCTAAGTCAACATTATTGGTTCTTAAGTGTCACATACCAAAGCAACTACACATATATTACTTAAAAATGAAATTTTTATCATGCTAAACATCATTTAATATCATATTAAACTTGAATTATTAATCAATAATCATCACATAACTCAAAGTAATTAATTAATAATAGTTAATTATAAATAAGCCCTTTTCTAGTTTAGGTTTCTCACCGAGGGTTGCACTCCGTCAATCTCTTAAGTGAATGGAATATGAACATTCTCAGACTATTCTAGCAGCCTCCTAGCATCTAAAAAGATTTCAAGAGACAAATCGGATAGAGTTTTGGTGCTACGGGGTTTTAAACTTAATGGACGAACAAACGGTCAAGGATTTGGGTATTCGGGGCAAACGGGAGAGGGTATGGGGTCCAGGGGTTCGGCCTTTGGGAGAAGGAGATCATGGTGGATGACGTGTGGATGGAACATGTGGTGGGGCCCAGGCATGAGCGGTAGAGGTGTGGAGTGTGAATTTGGGGCTTATTTGCAAATTAGGGATTTTGGAGGGGTTTTTAGGTGTTTGAGGTGGAAGTGGGGCCACGACACGGGGAGGGGACCTAGTGAGGGCTGGTCCAGGTAGGTAGGAGGATGGAAAAGGGGGTGGAAGTGGTCGAGTGTGGAGGAAGGAGGTGGCGACCATGGTTAAAAGCTTGGAAGGAGGAGGAAGACTAAAGAGAAAATGAAAGTGGAAAACGAGAGAAAAGAGAAGGCGTTTTACAAGGATGAGGAGGGAGTGGATTTCTGAAGCATTAAGGGGAGATCTAATGGGAGAAAACACACCTAAGTGGTTTAAGGAGGTGACACCTTGTTTCAAGCTTTAGTGCTTTTATCTTGTTTTTTAACTAAAGCTTGTTTTAGTTCTATCCCGCATTTATCGCTCGTGTGATCAAACAGTAAATCCGATAGACACGAAATCTTGAATCCTAACATATTTCATAATTTCGGATCCTGTGAAATAGGTATCGTTGTGTTTGGAGTCCGTTTGATTATTCATTTTATTATTTTATTGCCTTTTTATTTAATTTTGACCGGTTGACCCGGTAGGCGTTTATTTTTCGTATGCTCACATTCTAACTCGGAAAATTATAAAATTTAAAACCCTACCTTTTTCAACATTCCGGATCCGATAAAATAGGATTTGTTAAATTCTAAGATCGTTTGATTTTTTTCCTTTTTAAGCTATTGAAATAATACTAAATCATAGGATTTTTTAAACTAACTATAAATCCTTGTTAAATTAATTAAAAATAAAATTTAAATTGGTTTCAAAATTTCAAGTCATTACAATCACCCCCACTTAAGAATTTCATCCTCGAAATTGGATGAAAGTAAAGCTAAAATAGAAATTGTAACAACCCAAAATTTGATAGACTATAACCACAATTCAAGATAATAAATTGGGAATAAATTAATTAAACATTCATAATTAAGTAAAACAGGCTTTACCGTTGCGTTCATCTCGGAATTCTGGTTACCCCAAGTTTTCGTAAAACGGATAACATATGAAGAAGTTACAAGCATTAGAAGTTTGTACACATATAAGGGTGATATATATAAATATAATTCTGAAAAATTCAAAACGAGGCAAGCGGGAAATGAAGCGGGAAACCAGACCATTATGGGACAACCCACATACAGCCTGTGTCGACCTATGGGTCCACCCAAGGTCGGATGGGTCGACCCTATGGGTTGGTGGATCGACCCACTGCCGACCTAGGCAGATTCATTCTGTGAATCTGGACTGGTTTTTGGACTATATTCGTTGCTGACTCAGCACTACATGTACGGTTGAGATTAAAACCCTAGAATCTAAAGGCTGAGGTTGATTCTTTGACTCTATAAATATGTGGCTTCTCCTATTCCAATTTACACCATTTCTTCATATCTTCTGCCTCTATGACATTATTCTAAAAATATAAAAATATAATGGGAGAATGCTGCTAAGATCCAGATCTACAAAGACAACATTCAGGGCTTGTATATATACAACAACTAAAAGGATTGGATTCGACTTTTCTACAACATATTGTTATATATATATATATATATAAGATTTAATCTCTTCTTCATCAAGACCCACTATGAGTTCTCAGTCATTTTCAGATTTGATTTCTTAGACTATAACATGATAGTCAAATAAAATTGGGTTAGGATTTACAGTGTTTATAAGATAAATATTATGCATGTTTTTCACCGTTAAACCACCTATGCAAAACATATGCCTTTATTGTTGGATAAATAACAAGTTCTATGCATCTGTCTTCCTTTTCCCTGTTTCTATGTTTTTTGTTTATTTCCAGTCTTGCCTATATGCCTATGTGAATTGATTTTATTCTCCTTCCTCCATCTTTTCCTTTTATTTTACGCTAAGCCTAGGCTTTTGGAAGCCTAGACTATACCCGATTAGAGTGTGTGTATAATTGGGGAAATAATGAATGATATAAAATGAGGAACTTAGACATATTATTAAATTGGGACTGTTTAACTATAATTTGGGAAAGGGATATTATACACATGTTTAGACTTGTTGTAAACTGATAAAAAGGGATAATGTGTATATACTTGCCGTAAATGGATAATATGCATAAACCTGTACATGTTGTAAATTGGGAACATAGTTGATGAATAATATGCATATATATTGGACATGTTAGATTTGACTTAATACAGACATTAAGTAAATGACATGTTAGAATATTGTAAGTACCAGATGTAGGTTAATAAACTGAAATGCTGTAGAAATTGTATGCATCTTGGAAGGTTTTTTGGGGAAGGGTTGTACACACATAATGACATGTAATATTAAATCCACGCTTAGTAGTAAAACTGAACCTGCTAGGTTAAACATGAGTATTAATAAGCTAAGAGGTCCCTTGTTCTACTGTTATATCAAATTTTGGGGACTCTAAAATCCTAGTTTTGGGGAAACAAGCTTAGGGGGTTTGGCTTGTGTCAGTCTGTTGTTTGGAACCCATACCAGTAACGACCCGTATTTTTTAACGATCTAATAATTAATTTAATTTAATTATTCAAATAATTGTTTGATAATTTAATGGTTTAAATTAAATAACTTTGAATATTTTATTAATATAATAATTAAATAATACATTTAGATTCCAGAATAGTCGGAGAATAGTAGAATTCACAATATTGTGTGAATTGGATTATTTATAATATTTAATTCAGTTTAGAATTGAATTATAATAACAAATATATTATTTGAACGAAGTTTGAATGTATAATTTATATTATAATTATAATCGAGCTCGAAATGGCGCCGCAGTTCGTAATTTGGCGATTCGGACTTTAAACGAATATACAGAATCTGTTTTAAACCGGATTTCTGTGAAACAAGAAACGTTCGGAGCTAGTGAAGTATATTTTTCTAATGGAAGAGAAAAATCGGGATTTCATTGTACAAATTGTGAGTTATGTCCAAATAAAATTTTAAAATAGTCGTTATGGAATTCCTTTATAATTTATAACGATTTATTTATATTTTAAATGGATTTTTAATATAAATTGAATACTGATTTAATCTGGATTTGAAATGTCGAGATAGAAATTCAGATAAGAATGTTTTGGAGCTTTATGATATATATTGTGAATATATACAATGATATTAATTTATTTATATTTAATTTAATTATTTTTAAATATATTAATATTTAAATGGGTTTATTTAGAGCTTTAAAATAGGCACTTTTGCAAATAAGCTCAGTTTTCGACGAAACTAATTTTGTTGGATTCGAAATATTAAATTATAGTTAGATTTCAATTTTCGTCATTTTTGGAGTCAGTATGTAGCCGTACGAGATTTTAATTTGAAAAATAGTCAATAATTTGACTTTAAAAATACGATGTGTGAGCAAACGGACTCGGAATTCGACGAAACAAGTTTCGTTGGGTCCGTAATGTCGAACCGTACCTGCATGTTCATTTTCGTCGGAATTGGATATTGTATGTGATTATAGGAAATTTTAATCGACGAAAAATGGATTTAAATTAATAAAAAAATATGTAAGAAGCTTCTAACACAAGCTAAAGTACCCTATAAATACACCTCCCTAAACCTAATTACACCGTAAAAGCTTCTTTCTTGGTCAACATAGCGCCTCTGCCATTTCATCTTTAAACGTGAGCAAACCATCTCAAAAATTAAAGAAAAATTCCAAATAAAATCCTAAAATGCTATAGTTTGAATTACTAAAACTCTAAGGGTATAGCTTCACTACCATATAAGTTTGGGAAGGTTTGAATCATTTTCTGTCGCTGTTAGGGTTACGGTTTGCCATCGCCTGGGGCATCGATGGGTGGTGGAGTATGAAGTGAAGTAAGGGGGGAAAGGGAGGCGCAACCAGTGGCGGTGGTCGCCGCCGTTGCGATGGCGGCTGGTGGTGGATCTTTGGGCCTGAACAAGGGTAAATGGAGGAGCCGTACATGAGAAGTTGGGTTCAGGGAAAGGAGTCGTGATTTTGAGAAGGGTTTAGGGTCAACACCAGTCGATGTTTGATGCCAGGCGGTTGGGGGTCATCACTGTAGGAGGATAGGTGAACTTCGGTGAAGGGTAGAAGTGTGGCGTGAAGATGAACTTGGGTTTTTCTTGCTGTTGTTATGTCCGAAGTAATTTTGTACTCTACAGTAGGCGTGAGACAAATGGAGGTGCACTATGCTTGGGATGGCGTCATAATTAGTAAGGTTATAGTCTGGCAATTTTGGACTAGTGAAGGTGTTTGTGGAGAGTTGTCTGTAGTTTTTGTTTAGCTGTTAATAACATTCTGGGTAACTTGAATAATGTAGAAGGTGAACTGGGATGTCGAGTTGTCCGAATCCCACTAATTGATCTGTTTTGACGTCCTGTGTAGTTGTTTGGAATGGACGTTGAGAGAAGTGAATATGGTGATCACTGCTCTAGTTCTTTGTACTGATTGTGTGGTGATGGTGATCATGGCGTCTCTTCTCTAGAGGTTTGTGTGTAGATAATGTGTGATGTTGCAAGGACGAGGTTTGTTGGGGAAGTGTGGGGTGGAGTGTGATCAAATTGTTGAAGTATGATAGCGGTGGAAGACCCGATAGTCGGGAATGGCTGTAGATCGAATGAGGAAGGAGCTTGGATGTTGTAGCTGTAAGGTGATGTACTTGTGTGTTCCGTTGGTTGTCAGTGAACTGCGGGTTTGGAAAATGCTAATGAAGTAGAGAAAGGGATTTAATTATAAATAAATTGAGGTAATTAAAAAGGCTTAATGATAGTAATTAGTGATTTAAAATATTTTAATTCGAATTAAATATTGTAAATGTATAACTTATTGATACATTATCAGAATTACTCGAAAACAAGTGGCATTGGAAATCGTATTGACTAATACTATGCGATCGAGCTGGAATGGAATGATTGGAGCTACTGGAATTTCAAAATAAAATCAAACGTCTGTTTGATTTTAAATGAAACAAAAGCTGAAACGTAAACTGAAAGACAATGTGAGTAAATCTCACTAACTCTGTACAGTTTATATTTTTATAAATATAATCTAGTATTGATAAATGATGATTGATTGCTGTGTGTTGATTGTTTGGTTGAATTGCTGATGTATTGGTTGAAATTATAGATAACGATATATATATATATATATATATATATATATAAATAGTTAATCAAATATTGATTCTATTTATCAGAATATTTCATATTGAAATGAAATCGATGTTATTTATCTTGTTTAACATCTGTGGATGCAGGGAAACAGGTTGGAGGCATCCAACTGGATTCCTCAATATTTATAATACTGTTTGTTTTCATATATTGTGATATATGATGTGATATAAAATCTGTGATTGATTATGATGACACTGGTCATGTTATTTGGTATTTTAAATACCATATGAAATACCGGAATGTAAAAAGGAAATTTTCAAAGTGAAGATTGAAAATGAAGTATTTATATATAAAATGAATAGAATTATATAAAAGGATTTATATAAAATGAATAGAATTATATAAAAGGATTTATATCAAATAAATAGAAATATAAAAGGATTTGTATAGAATAAATAGAATTATATAAAGGGAATTATAAATGAGATTTAAGTGTTGGAAATAAAAAGGAGGTTCGTACGAATAATTCTGCAAATAAAAATATAAATATAATTTGGATATTTGGTTTTAAATACGAAATCAAACTGTTTTGATTATATAAAGAAATATCATTCACATTCTATGCGAAAAATTAGATTAAAGTAAATATTTTGCAAATAAAATATTATAAAGGAATTTAGGGTTTGAATTAGGAATTTAAATGGAACTACTGAAATTAAAAACCGATTGGAAATTAGTTGAGTTGAATGACTTTTTGGGTATCGATCTGATGTTGGTTTCGGCCTTCGTGGTTTATGCTTGGGAAGTTGTTCTCTTACTAGTTTACAGTTAGAGACTGATAGAGGTGGGAAGATATTGATGCGTGAATCAGAAATGGAAATGTTTTCCAAAGTTAATAACGTATATTTTCTAATTTTAGAAAATAAGGAATTTATGAATATATGGAAACGATAAATGGGAAATTGAATGAAATGATGATTGATCGGTAATATTTCCATTTGGGAATACGACGGTTGTGTACACATGTTTTCCTTTGATAGTTAAATCACCGACTATCAAAGATTTTGACCATTTCTGTTGTCAATACGGGGAGACCGGGATCGGATATATTACCTGAAAACCACTCTGTATGGCATCAGCGTTGCGAATCAAATATGATGAAGATAATTGAAAACGGAGTTATGCAAGGGTTGTTCAGTAAATCCTAGGTAGAAATTGCCTAAGATGGATTTACAGAATAGTACCTTCGGTCTGTCCAGTCCCATGACGACCTGTATGGAAGAATGTCTGACAGAGTATACTTAATAGATCACGTAAGTTGATCTATTCAAACGTATTTACGTTTGGTGGCGGTGGAATTCGTTTCTCTTAGCTGTATACCCGTGGTATTTTGGGGAAATCAATTTGTGATTTGGCGGGTATGACGATGTGACATTCAAATTGAATAAATGTGTGATCTATCAGAGATAAGCGTGACAACTAGCCGCATAACCAAGAAATGGTATAAAATCGGGTAGGTCGCATAGCTAAGTGGTTAGCTGCCAATTAGGGTGTATTGTCACCTGATCTAGAGAAATTCCATTTACTTCTATAATCTATTTTGATGTTGTCCCTTTCGAGAAACGGTTGCTGATCCCAATTGTTGGTGATAATACATTCGGTACACTCAAGCGAAATGAGTGACCGGTCATGTTTAGCCTGGGTTGCAAGATGTTCTTGTTGAACCCGGTGTATTCCTCTCTAGAGATACACTGTCGGAAGGTGGTCCCATACCTTGCCAGTTGGAATCCATTACCCAATAAGCGCCCGCGGATTTTAATTATATATTATGTATGTGGAACGTGAGATGAAAGAGTTCTGCTAGATGATTATTATATTGTGGTTGATAGACACTATTATAATATCAAAAGAATTTTTATATAAGGATTATCGTTTCTTTCAAAAGGATTTTTGAATATTGAATCAAGTGTTTTGGATTCTCATAAGGGAAAAACCCGTTCCATGTTATACGGTGTGGTCTTATGAGATATCGTTTATTTTCTCAAACCGTTTTAAAAATGTTTACTCACACCAGTCACATGACTGACCCGGAGTTTATTTTGTTTTGTTTTCCCTAAACTCTAGGATGCCCAAATTTGTACGGGCAGTCAAGTAGTCAGGATTTTACAGATATACTGAGAGCTTGGAGCAAGAGGCTTCAGGATTTTATAGCAATTGTTTATTTCCACTGTGTTGTAAGTGTTGTACTCTGATAAATGCTATTGTATACATATACTGGTTTTATTTCAAAGTTATATTTTATTCGTTCCGCCGTGAGATTCGTGTTACTCTGATTTTGTTGTTGTGATCTTCTTCTTCTTCTATTCTAATTTTCTATCTTATCTATTCTCACCCTCTAGCTTCTTTCTATTAACCATCCTGTATTTCTGATGCTTGGGTAGTCGACAATGAGTTTATATCGATAACCAAGGCCGCAAATTTCCCGAGTCGTTACAGTGGTATCAGAGCTGAAGGTTAAGTAATTACCTTGGCGTTGTGGCGTGACTCAGTAGAGATGGGGTTAGCAATACCCTATATTGAGTTTGAGTGTACATATATGAGCGTGTATTTGTTATTTGATGTAAAAATGGTTTTATATTGTGGAGATTTATTGGTTGAGTTGTTTATGAGTTCTGGTTGATCAGTTTGATCCACTGTATCGGTAAGGGTTTCTGAACACTCGAATACGATGAACCGACATTGTATGTTTTGAAAAAGGGTAAACGAAATAATTTTACTCAAAGTATATTTTGTTATAATGGATTTATATTGGAATGATTATAATATATCGGATATATTGGTTGTTATTATAACCAGATAAGATTATAATTGAAATGGTTGGTAAATAACCAATCAAAATTCATATAAGTGTAATATATGAAATCAGATGGATTAAATATGAATTTAAACCAGAATTAAAATTTAAAACTATGGGGTTTAGAAAGGTGTTTGTAAATGGATTTGGATTAAATATATGAGAATTTTAAACTCCTGGGAGATTTTATTTGTTTTACAAGCATTGTGAGTAATATTTTGAAATGTATTTCAAAATGGAAATGTTTAGAAATGGTTTTGAAAGTGATATAGTATTGAACTCACTTCGGTCGCTGGGAAATAATTCTGATGATGTTGGCCACATCATCAACGTTCATTTTCCAGTTCTAAGTGACGGACTACTACCAAAGAGATTGTTTTCGAATTATTTTGGGAAAAAGAGTTGTTTTGATATTTTGAGATGAATATTTGATTTTTGAAAAGCAAAACTATTTAAAAACTCCCAGAAACGGATTGTTTGAACTAAAACAAATTAGATGGAAATTTATGAAACTAAATTGAAAATCAAGAATGGTACTTGAGATTGATAATGGAGTTTGGCTTGGATAAACAAATGGTTGTGTTGGAGATAAAAGTGATATGAGTTTGATTGGGATGACATTGGTATATGCTGAATTGGCAGCAGATGGAAAGGATATAATGGTATGCCTGACAAAAAGGTACAAGTTTATATTTTACATGAGTTTGGTGATTTATGAGCCGATTTGGCAAGCCACTTGGCGTTTTGATTTTCTTTTGGATTGGGGAAGCCCAGAGAGGCGAGTTGTAGTTGTACCGATTGACCCGTACAAAGGAGGTGCTGGCGAAATTTTTCGGAATTTTAGGGTGTTAGAAAATTTTCAGATTTTTTTTGAAATTTTTTGTTAGTAGGAATAAATTAATTAATTAAAATTTATTGGTTCAGTTGAAACTGAAGTTAAGAAGTAAACAAATAATTTTTAACCCAGTTAATAGGGTTTGTTTACTACCTTGGCAATTTCGAGGACAAAATTATTTTAAGGAGGAAAGAATGTAACGATCCGTATTTCTTAACGATTTAATAATTAATTTTATTTAATTATTCAAATAATGGTTCGATAATTTAATAGTTTAAATTAAATAACTTTGAATATTTAATTAGTATAATAATTAAATAATATATTTAGATTCCAGTATAGTCGGAAAATAGTAGAATTCACAATATTGTGTGAATTGGATTGTTTATAATATTTAATTTAGTTTAGAATTGAATTATAATAAAAATATATATTATTTAAATGAAGTTTGAACGTGTAATTTATATTATAATTATAATCGAGCTTGAAATGGGGCGACAATTCGTAATTTGGTGATTCTAACTTTAAACGAATATACAGAATCCGTTTTAAACCGGATTTCTGTGAAACAAGAAACGTTCGGAGCTGGTGAAGTATATTTTTATAATGGAAGAGAAAAATCAGGATTTCATGGTATAGATTGTGAGTTATGTCCAAATCAAATTTTAAAATAGTCGCTATGGAATTCCTTTATAATTTATAAAGATTTATTTATATTTTAAATGGATTTTTAATATAAATTGAATACTGATTTAATCTGGATTTGAAATGTCGAGATAGAAATTCAGATAGGAATATTTTGGAGCTGTATGATATATATTGTGAATATATACAATGATATTAATTTATTTATATTTAATTTAATTATTTTTAAATATATTAATATTTAAATGGGTTTATTTATAGCTTTAAAATAGGCACTTTTGCAAACGAGCTCCGTTTTCGACGAAACTAATTTTGTTGGATCCGGAATATTAAATTATAGTTAGATTTCAATTTTCGTAATTTTTGGAGTCAGTATGTGGCCATACAGGATTTTAATGTGAAAAACAGTCATTATTTTGACTTTAGAAATACGCTGTGTGAGCAAACGGACTCAGAATTCGACGAAACAAGTTTCGTTGGGTCAATAATGTCGAACCGTACCTACATATCCATTTTTGTCGGAATTGGATATTGTATGTGATCATAGGAAATTTTAATCGACGAAAAATGGATTTAAATTAATAAAAAAATATGTAAGAAGCTTCTAACACAAGCTAAAGTACCCTATAAATACACCTCCCTAAACCTAATTACACCGTAAAAGCTTCATTCTTGGTAAACATAGCGCCTCTGCCATTTCTTCTTTAAACGTGAGCAAACCATCTCAAAAATTAAAGAAAAATTCCAAATAAAATCCTAAAATGCTATAGTTCGAATTACTGAAACTCTAAGGGTATAGCTTCACTACCATATAAGTTTGGGAAGGTTTGAATCATTTTCTGTCGCTGTTAGGGTTACGGTTTGCCATCGCCAGGGGCATCGATGGGTGGTGGAGTATGAAGTGAAGTGAGGCGGGAAAGGGAGGCGCAACCAGTGGCGGTGGTCGCCGCCGTTGCAATGGCGGCTGGTGGTGGATCTTTGGGTCTGAACAAGGGTAAATGGAGGAGCCGTACATGAGAAGCTAGGTTCAGGGAAAGGAGTCGTGATTTTGAGAAGGGTTTAGGGTCAACACCAGTCGATGTTTGATGCCAGGCGGTTGGGGGTCATCACCGTAGGAGGATAGGTGAACTTTGGTGAAGGGTAGAAGTGCGGCGTGAAGATGAACTTAGGCTTTTCTTGTTGTTGTTCTGTCCGAAGTAATTTTGTACTCTATAGTAGGCGTGAGACAAATGGAGGTGTACTATGCTTGGGAAGGCGCCATTATTGGTAAGGTTATAGTCTGGAAATTTTGGACTAGTGAAGGTGTTTGTGGAGAGTTGTCTGTAGTTTTTGTTTAGCTGTTAATAACATTCTGGGTAACTTGAATATTGTAGAAGGTGAACCGGGAGGTCGAGTTATCCAAATCCCACTGATGATTGATCTGTTTTGACGTCCAGCGTAGTTGTTTGGAATGGAAGTTGGGAGAAGTGAATATGGTGATCACTGCTCTAGTTCTTTGTGCTGATTGTGTCGTGATGGTGATCCTGGCATCTCTTCTCTAGAGGTTTGTGTGTAGATAATGTGTGATGTTGCAGTGGCGAGGTTTGTTGGGGAAGTGTGGGGTGGAGTGTGATCAAATTGTTGAAGTATGGCAGCGGTGGAAGACCCGATAGTTGGGAATGGCTGTAGATCGAATGAGGAAGGAGCTTGGATGTTGTAGCTGTAAGGTGATGTATTTGTGTGTTCCATTGGTTGTCGGTGAACTACGGGTTTGGAAAATGCTAATGAAGTAAAGAAAGTGATTTAATTATAAATAAATTGAGGTAATTAAAAAGTCTTAATGATAGTAATTAGTGATTTAAAATATTTTAATTTGAATCAAATATTGTAATATGAATAAATTATTGATACGTTATCAGAATTACTCGAAAACAAGTGGCATTGGAAATCGTATTGACTAATACTATGCGATCGAGCTGGAATGGAATAATTGGAGCTACTGGAATTTCGGAATAAAATCAAACGTCTATTTGATTTTAAATGAAACAAAAGCAGAAACGTCAACTGAAAGACAATGTGAGTAAATCTCACTAATTCTGTACAGTTTATATTTTAATAAATATAATCTAGTATTGATAAATGATGATTGATTGCTGTGTGTTGATTGTTTGGTTGAATTGCTGATGTGTTGGTTGAAATTATAGATAACGATATATATATATATATATATATATATATGTATGTATATGTATATGTATATAGATCATTAATAAAATATTGATTCTGTTTATCAGAATATTTCATATTGAAATGAAATCGATGTTATTTATATTGTTTAACATCTATGGATGCAGGGATCCAACAAGATTCCTCAATATTTATAATACTGTTTGTTTTCATATATTGTGATATATGATGTGATATATTTGGTATTTTAAATACCATATGAAATACTGCAATGTAAAAAGGAAATTTTCAAAGTGAGTATTGAAAATGAAATATTTATATATAAAATGAATTGAATTATATAAAAGGATTTATATAAAATGAATAGAATTGTATAAATGGATTTATATAAAATGAATAGAATTATATAAAAGGATTTATATAAAATGAATAGAATTATATAAAATGATTTGTATAGAATAAATAGAATTATATAAAGGGAATTATAAATGAGATTTAAGTGTTAGAAATAAAAAGGAGATTTGTATGAATAATTTTGCAAATAAAAATATAAATAGAATTTGGATATTTGGTTTTAAATACGAAATCAAACTGTTTTGATTATATAAAGAAATATTATTCACGTTCTATGTGAAAAATTAGATTAAAGTAAATATTTTGCAAATAAAATATTATAAAGGAATTTAGGGTTTGAATTAGGAATTTAAATGGAACTACTAAAATTAAAAACTGATTGGAAATTAGTTGAGTTGAATGACTTTCTGGGTATCGATCTGATGTTGGTTTCGGCCTTCGGGGTTTATGCTTGGGAAGTTGCTCTCTTACTAATTTACAGTTAGAGACTGATAGAGGTGAGAAGATATTGATGCATGTATCAGAAATGGAAACGTTTTCCAAAGTTAATAACGTATATTTTCTAATTTTAGAAAATAAGGAATTTATGAATATATGGAAACGATAAATGGGAAATTGGGAAATGAAATGATGATTGATCGGTAAGATTTCCATTTGGGAATATGACCGTTGTTTGTACACATGCTTTACTTTTTTTATTTAAATCACCGACTATCAAAGATTTTGACCATTTCCGTTGTCAATACAGAGAGACTGGGATCAAATATATTATTTGAAAACCACTCCATATGGCATCAGCATTGCGAATCAAATATAATGAAGATAATTGAAGACAGAGTTATGCAAGGGCTATTCAGTAAATCCTAGGTAGAAATTGCCTAAAAAGGATTTACAGAATAGTACCTTCGGTCTGTCCGGTCTCAGGACAACCTGTATGGAAGAATGTCAGACAGAGTATACTTAATAGATCGCGTAAGATGATCTCTTCAAACATACTTATGTTTGGTGGCGGAGGAATTCACTTCTCTTAGCTATATACCCATGTTTTTTTTTGGGAAATCAATTTGTGATTTGGCGGGTATGACGATGTGACATTCAAAGTGAATAAATGTGTGATCTGTCGGAGATAAGCGTGACCTCTAGCCTCACAACCAGAAAATGGTATAAAATCGGGTAGGTCGCATGGCTGAGTAGTTAGCTGCCAATTATGGTGTACTGTCACCTTGTCTAGAGAAATTCCACTTACTTCTATAATCTATTTCGATGCTGTCTCTTTCGGGAAACGGTTGCTGATCCCAACCGTTGGTGATAATACATTCGGTACACTTAAGCGAAATGAGTGACCGGTCATGTTTAGCGTGGTTTGCAAGATGTTCTTATTGAACCCGGTGTATTCCTCTCTAGAGATACACTGTCGAAAGGTGGTCCCATACCTTGCCAGTTGGAATCCATTACCCAATAAGCGCCCGTGGATTTTAATTATGTATTATGTTTGTAGAACATGAGATGAAAGCGTTCTGCTAGATGATTATTATATTGTGGTAGATAGACACTATTATAATATCAAAAGAATTTTGATATAAAGATTTTCGTTCTTTCAAAAGGATTTTTGAATATTGAATCAAGTGTTTTGGATTCTCATAAGGGGAAAACACGTTCCGTGTTATACGGCGTGGTCTTATGAGATATCATTTATTTTCTCAAACTGTTTTAAAAATGTTTACTCACACCAGTCACATGACTAACCCGGAGTTTATTTTGTTTTGTTTTCCCTAAACTCTTGGGTGCCCAATTTGTATGGGCAGTCAAGTAATCAGGATTTTACAGATATACTGTGAGCTTGGAGCAGGAGGCTTCAGGATTTTTTAGCAATTGTTTATTTCCGCTGTGTTGTAAGTGTTGTACTCTGATAAATGTTATTGTATA
This sequence comes from Allium sativum, assembly GCA_030737875.1. Taxonomy (NCBI): domain Eukaryota; kingdom Viridiplantae; phylum Streptophyta; class Magnoliopsida; order Asparagales; family Amaryllidaceae; genus Allium; species Allium sativum. Next base: position 354,018,946 of record CM060926.1, read on the forward strand.
CATATACTGGTTTTATTTCAAAGTTATGTTTTATTTTATTCGTTCCGCTGTGAGATTCATGTTACTCTGATTCTGTTGTTGTGATCTTCTTCTTCTTCTATTCTAATTTTGTATCTTATCTATTCTCACCCTCTAACTTCTTTCTATTAACCATCCGGTATTTTCGATGCTTGGGTAGTCGACAATGAGTTTATGTCGATAACCAAGGTCGCAAATTTCCCAGGTCGTTACAATACCAGTCAGTATCCTTGTTGGTATTCTGATAGAGGGGGCCTTGCACTAGGTAGCGGACATGGCACACTTTACTGAACTGGATGGTAAGAGGTTCACATGGGGAAGGAAGGTACAGGTGCGTTCCGGCGGAGTCATGAGCGTGCATGAGTCCGATTAGGAAAACTAAGTCGTTGTAACACCAGTAAATAGGACTGTGTTATATAGTTGTTGGGTTAGGGAGTGATACATCCTACTACCGGGGCCGACACAGGGTATTTACGTAGTAGGGATCCGATCACATGGGTAGTAATTAGGGTACACCTAATCTTGCTGTTATGTAATTAGGTTAACACAAAATCCTGTTATGTAATTAGGGTATGCCTAATCCTGCTGTTAATTCTGCTGTTGTGTAATTAGGTTAAACACTTAATCCTGTTAATCTTGTTACACTAGTATTGCTGTAGACATACCTGTTTTATGATATAAATGTGAAGCATTACTTGATCATAGTTTATTCCTGTTATTCCTGTCTATCCCGCTATTCTGTTTAAGTTTAGTTTACCTTATATGACACTGTACCTTTCTTATCCAGTCTTATTTTCCTGTCTTGGCATTTCTATTTTATGCACATTTGAAAATAACTGGAAATCGGCAGACTTTATGGCTGACCCTTTTTCTTTCGCTTCTTTCTTCCTCCCTCCCCCCCCCTCATGGTCCTCAGAATGGGACCACTCAACAGTGGCTAGGACTTTCTCTTATAGCTTGGACTTGGATTTCTTAAGATGTACCGTTTGCTACTTGCTCTCTATTCTACTATGGCTTATGGTGAGGGATATGATTTTATGTACTCTGATGTTTGTTTTATGAGATGTTTTTATGAGATAGATCTGTTGTAATTGTTTTTGTTGTAACTTGCTTGAGAGTACGTTTTGTTTTAGTGATGAAGTTGAATTTTTCTACTGCTTATTTTATATTTGTCTTGTAAATTTTCTATGTTGTTTACCTGTTGCGCTTCACGAAACTTAATGCATTCTCTTGTGAGTGACATTAATAAACGTGGGGTGTCACATTTGGTATCAGAGCTGAAGGTTACAAGATCAAAGAAAAAGTTTTTAAAACTGTTTTCAAAAGCGAAGTATTTTCAAATAAAAATATGTTTTTGAAAAACATACCCCCTCAAGCCATAGTCAATATTCTCTCAATCTCTTGTTGAATCCGTTTTCTTTTCTTTTCAGCATGTCTGGGGCGCCTAATCATCCTGAGGGAATTCCACTACCGACATGGTTCCGTAGGTATCTTGAGGCTACGACACATGCCGGAGGTCAAGTAGATGCCCCACACCCATCTGCAGCCGCTATTGATCCACCTCCACAAGTAGATAACTTTTCTAAGTAATGCAAAGACTTATGCGCTACGAGAGGAAAACCATTCCGTGGTACCGAGAGCTTTGTTGAAGCAAAGAATTGGCTACGAGAGACGGAGATCATGTTTGGGCTTTTTGAGATCGATGACCGAAGGAAGATAAAGTTGGGCGCATGGCAGTTAGAGGATGAAGCTTCTTACTAGTGGGAAGTAACGCAAGCAGGACAACCCGTAGCTGCTTGGGATGATTTTCAGGCAGAGATTCGAGATAAAATTCTTATCTCAGGCAGAAGAAGGATTACTATTCGACGACGAATATTCTATGAATCAGAAAATCATCGTGAAGTGTAATAAACCGCAAACGCACAGCGTACACTTGTTGTAAGTTAGCGAGTAAGAGTCGATCCACAGGGAAAGAAATAATTTTAATTAAATTCAGTCAAATTAGACCAAGCTTTAAAATGTGTTAACTAAAATTTAACAAAACTAATGACTAAGTTGAGAATGAAACTATTGGTTAAGAGAAATTTAGAGGTGTTTTCACGCTCTAGATCACACAAATCAACATGATGAAGTTATGATCTCTTTTTGTTTGGTTATAAGTGACATTACTTATTGTGCTTATCATAAGTATGACATATTTATGCTATTAATTAGCATAACATAAGTCATCAAACTATAGCACAAATCTTATTCACTATTCAATTCTCATGAAAAAGGCAACAAGTTGAAAGCAATATCAATTTTAAGAATACTCTATTTACTATTAGTTAGTAATATAGAATATCAAATGTTGATTAATACTTCCTCTTTTTGCCAAAATCATATATTGATGAAAAGGCAAATTTTGTTGTGTGATTTAATCAAGCATGATCTATCCTCTATTAATTAGAAGCATACATCATCAAAACCAAGCATGATTAACAAAATACACTAAACATTCATTCTTCAATAAGCACAAATAGAGAGCATGAAAAATAAACTATGTTGAACCTATGTGATTAGAGAGCTTCATCACCCCTAAATTAAAGGGGTTTAGCTCCTCATTTATGTGATTATTTCAACACGAATCGATTTCAACATAAACATGAACAAAACAAAAGAAAGAACTGATTAACAACAACAAATATAGATCTAAACTACTTGTATAAAATTAAATTACATAAGAGAAATGGCAAAGAAGCCTTTTGTTCGGTCTCTTTCCCATTTTTTGTGTTTTCAATTTCCTTAATTTCTTTCCCTTTATCTCTCTCTCATTTATTTCTCTCCTTTTTTACAGTTCTTACAAATAAGTAAAAAAAAACATCAATTTATTGCTTTCCTTTTTCTTGTCCTCCCTCTATAATTTTCTTTCCTTCTCTGCCTTATATTTCCTGATATCGTTGCATAATCCCTTACATTTCTCCATCCTCTCACCAGACAATCACCTTCTCCACAAATCAAACCATCTTTCCTCCATTTCAGATCTAATCAAATACCATCGTCTTCAAACAATTTCTCAAATCTTCATAACTCCAAACTCCTCTATACTTCCTTTCCAAATCAAACCGTACAAACACAAATCCAGTTCGCTACCATACACGCACTTATCACAAGCCAAAATTCCTCAACCCACTCCACTTCCAACTCCTCTCTACCTCACCGAATTCAAATCGCACCTCAGCCAATTGAACTCCCACGTCTGTTAAACTCTGAACATGGTCCTCCTACCTCACCTCAAATTGCAGCAGCGCTGAACTACACCCAAAGTTTAAAAGCCCAAATTGCGCCACCTCCTTCTTCCCTCAGCCTCAACTCCCCAATATCACTTTACCTGAAATACCCAAATCAAATTCCCCAGGTCATCATTCACAAATCTTCGACACCACTCTTCATTGTTCTGCCATCACAACAGCAATCACGTCGTGCCCCCCTGAACGCCCAGTACCCAACCCACTTCAACCCAAATCGCAAGTTTCAATCACCATCATCACGAATCTCACTCCTCGGCCTTCTTTCACCAAACTCGAAGTCCTCCCCGAATTCGCGTTTTCCCAAAATCCAAATTCAACTACATCCGCAATTCCCAAAATCCGAATCGAATACCCCTCTGTTTGAGTTTTTCTATCGAGGAATTTGTGTTGGAAAAATTATTTTACGGTTTTCATTTTTTTCTTTCCTTTTTGATTTTAGCTGCATGTTTTTTTTTGTTTTAGTAGAGAATAACGAAGTTTCTAGATCTATAATTCGTGGCCCTGCTGTGTCTTGTATCGATCATCGGGCTTGGCCCGTTTTCAAGTGATTTTTTTGGCCTATATTTATTTTATTTTTATTTTTTGGTAAGTTAAGTTTGTCTTTTAAGTTTTGTTTTCCAAAAAAGAAGAAGAAAGAAACAAAAACAAAACAAAACAAAAATCTCTTTGTTTCTATTTTAATTTTTTTAGGGAACAAATCACTTGTCTTTCATTTGTATATACATCGTTCTTACTTTTCAGGTTGCAAAAGAAGAGGAATTGCTTTGCACTGCTAGCATGATTAATTTGCTTTGCTAAAAAATCAGCACTGCTTACTTGCTTGCTTTAACAAAAAAATGCTTCTAAAAATAATTGCTAATAAATTCAGACACTCTGGTATTGTTCTCTTCTTCCTTGTTTTTATTTAATCGCATTGTTGTTTGCATGCATTTACATAAAAAAAAAATTCATTCGTAGTTGCATCGTTAATTCATGTTTAATTTCTGTTGCGCATTCATCTCATTTTATTTTTATTTTTAAGGACATAATTATATAATGACAAATTGGTTTATTTCCAACAAATTTTTTCTTGGTGTGTAGACTACGGCAGAGTAATAACCATTTATAAATATTACAGTGATTCGTAAATATTATATCGGTTGTTCCGCTGAAGGTACTTAAACCTTCGACTGCATTGCTAGGGTGATTCCGGGTGCATCAATAACTCCTGTCCGTTAACTGGCTGAGAAATCTTTTATCGAAATTAATCCAACCGTCATTATATAATTTTAGAAAAACTGTAAATACGTAATTTGCATTCATATAGTAGCATTAGGTTCATGCATATATAAAGAAAAACACACAAAAAAATTGAAAATAAAATATTAAAAAAAAAATCTCTTGTGAATATTTTCTTTTCTCTTTTAAAATTTCAAAAAAATCCAAAAAAAATCCAAAAAAAAAATCTTTAAAATATCTCAATTCCCTTATTCCTACGGATTTTACGATAGTCGTGAAAATCAATATAATCCATATAATTTTATACCAAATTGATATGGATATTTTAATAACAACTATTGTACAAACAATTTGGATTTTACGCCACCAACTTTTCAAAATTTTCAAAATAATCCTGATTTTACACCACCAAATTTTCAAAATGATGATCAACCCTCAAGTCTTGAAATAAGTATTCAATCTCTACTTGAAGAAAGTTAAAAATTTAATGAATCAATACAAAGATTAATTGAAGTAATGTGCAACAATTCAAGTCAAAGTTTTCCAAATAATCAAAATTCGAATTCACTTCCAAATTCAAACAATTTTGATTATAACCCCAACCAAATCAATTTCAATATCCAAAATGAATTTCAAATTCAAATGGAAATGTGAATCACTTTACACATGATTTTGGCAATGGGAATAATTTCAATTGTGGTGCAACTGAAAATTCTTGTTCTCAACAATTTCAAATTGAAAATTCTCATATAAATAATTATAAATTTGATTTTGTTGAGCAAATGAATGAAATTTACGATAATCACATGAGTTTTTTTGTTTCAAGACTACTTGAATTTTCGTGAAAAACAAAATAATCAAGTTTCAACATGTGGCGATTTTAACGATAATCCACCTTTGCCCACAATTGATAATTTTCAACTAACAACTTTTGAAATTGATGAAAATCGTAATGAAGTTGTTGAAAGCTCTGTAATTGATTTGAATTTAAATTCTCTTGAAAACAAAGACGTCAATCTTCAATTTGATCTTCCTCTCTCAGATTCTGAAAATTTTGAAACTTTAGCAAATTTAGATTGTCAACCTGAAAGAAATGATGAAGTTGGTAACAACTTTTTAAGTGAGGACAACTTTGATGGGCGAAAATTTCTTACACTGATTGACGATAATGTTGTTGGGTCTGAAACTGAAAAGGAAACAATGGAAAACTTTGAAATTCTTGATGTTGAAAACAACGAAACTGCTAAATGTGATCTTAAACACAATGACGATTTTTCTAAAATTGTTGAAACTCCATGCGACTTGATCATTTTAACTGAACCTCACCGTGATCACTTGTTTTTCAAGGATAAATTCTGCATTACATGAACTCTTTTTAGAATAACACGATTTTTGAGAAAACAAAATTTCCAAATTTACTGAAAGTTCATCTGTTTGGTTTTAACTTTATGTTTACAAATGAACCTTTAGTCAACAAGATTTCAAATATCAAAGCAAAACTGAACAATGTTTCTTAAAACAAGTGTGGGGGTGAGAATGATGCACACATCTCTGAATTTATACATCATCTAAACAAATCAAACTTTTTTTTTTGAAACTTTTACAGAACCCCAACTCGATGACCTCTCTTTAGTTGTTACAGAAATTCAATTCGATTTTAGGATCAATTGTAAGCTAAAAAATTTAAAATTAGCAACTCAAAAAACAAAATTTGTTTTTCCAAATCTGAAACGCAACATACCATCCTTTATGATTTGGTTTTCTGTGCTTAATCTGTGTCTCTCATACTTGAAGAGACAAGTGAATCGGTCTTTAGAAGACCATTTCATTTACTTCTTGTCAATATATTTTCTGATATTTTGTAAAAAAAAAAAAATCCTTTTTTGTAAATAGAGGCCATATTTTCAAAATTTTATTTTCTTTTTCTCCTTTCACTTGACTGTGGGGACACAGTCGAAATCAAGTGTGGGGGGAGTCTCATTTTCATTCTGTTTTGCATAGTTTAAGTTTGCATTTTTTTCCTTTCTCTTTTAGCATTTTTTTTCTTTTTTCAAAAAAAAAAAGAGTTTCGCACTTTTATTTACTTTTAAATAAGACATGATGGAGTTATTAGGATATAATTTCGGTCGTTCGATTAAAATGTTTGGAAATTTACTTCTCTTAGCAGATAACGAAAGGAAAGTTTGAATTATGAGCAAATTTGGTGTAACCGGTATATAGGGAGATCCGTAGGTGATGAGTATGAAATGTTTTCTGAATTCTAATCCGATTAAATGAATGGTTGATTTAGACTACTTGCAATAATATTTTAGATCTTTTAAGTGAAGTTGGGCTAAGATATCCTCTTTTAACTCTCTCTCTCTCTGTTGTAAAAAAAAGAGAAGAATGAAAAGAAAAGAAAAAAAAGAATGTTTGTATATGTATTAATAATCCAAGGATATCCAACATTGCTAGTACATCTCGCGTTGGTGTGCAAACCCGCCAAGCTCTTTCTGACACCTTGTTGACAAAGCCAGCGTTGGTATATCTTGGTCTCATTTTATGAGTTGGACACCTAAGGATTACCGACCCTCACGTAAGTCGTAATGCAGTGTAGGAGTGGTATACCTAGGTATTTGTAAATAATAATAATGTGAATATTTTGTAATAAAGAGAGAGTTAGCACTTAAATCCAAGCACACTCTTCACTTATTCGACCTAACTTGTTAACCAAAGGAAGTTGAGATGCCATTTTACGATTTTTGATATCGATTATAGAATTCGTTTCATATTTGCACTATGTTTCTACCAAAACAACTAGCCAAGCTGGAGGAGTTTGTGATGATAACATGACATTTGTTTGAAGTTTTGATTCGTAACGGACTCAAATTTCATAGAGACGACCAAATTTGTGTTAACTCATTCGTGTAATATTTAAAAGTAAATTATCCATTTTAAGTATTCCTTTAAAAGCTTGCATTCATCTTGTATATATTTTATAATCTTGCATTTTGTAAATATTTTTTGCGTTCAACTTTTGGATTTTGTGGGTAGTATTCGCTGAAAACCTCATGAGACAACACTTGTCCTTCTGGGGACACCCAGAGGTTTAAAGGCTTGTTGCATATGCTCAATGCAATCGTGCTTCCTACGAAAACGGATTTAGCTTAGTTTTTTGGTTTATTAGAGGACGAATAAAAAGATAAGTGTGGGGGTATTTGATGTGCATGTAAAAATGCACATTTATATTCACATATTTATTCTTGTTTAGTGCAAATAAATGTCATATGTGGGTATTTTATCATGTTTAAACTATAATTCAATTGATTTTAAAACATCATGCATTCATCATCATATAGGGGGAAATGGTCATTTTTGTGCTTAAGTTATTTTGAGAATTTTTACTTGTTTTTGCATAGATTAGATGCATGTAGAAGAGGACTTCATAAAGATATATATGCATACAAAGGAAAAAGGAAATCAATGCCTTGCCACAAAAAAAGGAAATCAATCAATGGAAAAGGAATCCATTCAAATAGAAGATTAGTGGAGGACCCCAACCACTCTCCCTGCTTCTTTTGTGGAGACAAAAAAGGGCTTCATGAATCATTATTGCTAAAGACAAAAGGAAGCTTAATGAAGGACATTCTTAGTAGCACACTAAAAATGAATAAGGGTTTTTCACATATATAAATAACCCCTGTATGTTGATGTAAAAAGGATCTTAGATATTTTTTAGTTTAGAGTGGAGGCTGAAATCAAAACCTCTAATTTTTTCTTTGCATGCATATATATCTTTATGAAGTCCTCTTCTACATGCATCAAATCTATACAAAAACAGTGAAAAATGTCCAAGTAAAAATTCTCAAAATAACTTAAGCACAAAAATGACCATTTCCCCCTATATGATGATGAATGCATGATGTTTTAAAATCAATTGAATTACAGTTTAAACATGATAAAATACCCACATGTGACATTTATTTGCACTAAACAAGAATAAATATGTAAATATAAATGTGCATTTTTACGTGCACATCAATTACAGATGGATAGATTCTTGGCTTTGAAATAAGGGGACATGTATGTTAAGGACTATGTGAATAAGTTCAATCAGCTAGCGAGATTTGGACTGGACTTGGTGAATACGCCCCACAAGAAGGCACTTAGATTTGTGAGAAGGTTGAACCAACCTCTCCAAGGACTTGCTTTATCTTATATACAGATGAGAGGCAACGTTTGAAATGATGGTTGACATGGCTCTTATGCACGAAGATGGAAAGGATGAGAAGAAAGACAGTAAGACTGAAGAGACACAGGCTAAGGGCGAAAATCAGAAATGGTGGCCCAGGAAAGGAAAGCAAAAGAAAGAGAACGATGGAAAGCCTGACAAGCTCAGATCAAGAAGGATATCAAGTGTCATGGTTGCGGAGGTATGGGTCATTTTGTAAAGAATTGCAGAAAGACGAAGAAAGCCTGCTTTAATTGTGGATAAGTGAGACATTTCAGTAAGCAATGCCCTAGCAAGCAAGGACAAGGGGCAGGAACTTCTGGACAAGTGCATGCTTTAGAGGTTGGTGGACTTGATCGAGGTAGGAAAGTCATGGTTTAAGGTTTGATTTCTCTTTTTGACTATCCTGTTAGAACTCTGTTTGATTCTGGTGCTTCACATTCGTTTATATCCAATTCTATAGTGGAAAGTATGCACATTAATACTAGTATAATTTATGATCCTGTAGTAGTCTCAAACCCCATAGGAGGATCAGCTCATTTATCCATGATGTGTAGGGGTTTGAGAATTTCTATCTTGGGCGTCGAGTTTGAATGCGACGCATATGTGCTGGGCTTTATGGGCTATGGTTTGATTCTGGGCATGGATTGGCTAGCCATGTATGGTGTCATTCTTGATTGTGAAAAGAGAGCAGTTAGACTTCTTACTTGTCATGGTAGAACTCTCGAAATTTCTTGTGACCCACGGGGGTCAGTGATGCTCAGTTTTCTAATATCACTAGATACTTCTGTTGACGATTTGCGATTTGTACCCATAGTCATAGATTATCCAGATGTGTTTAAGCTGGTTAAGTGTAATGACCCGCATTTGCAGAGGTATTATAATTAGTTTATTTAATTATATAAATAGTGATATAGTGAATTAAATGGTGGTTTAATTAAGTAATGGTGAATATTTAATTTAAATAATAAATTAAATAATATATTTAATTCTGAAATAATCAGAATTGGCTGAAATAGCGATATGGTGTGAACTGGATCATCTGTGATATTTAATTCAGCTTGGAATTGAATTTGAATAACGAATATATTATATAAACGACAGTTAGAACGTATAATTATATTATAATTAAAATCGAGCTTGAAATGGCGCTGTAGTTCGTAATTTGGTGATTTGAACTTCAACTAAATGTACAGAGTTCGTTCTAAATCGGATTTCTGTGAAACAAGAAACGTACGGAGCTGGTGGAGTATATCTTTCTAGTGGAAAAGAAAAATCAAGATTTTGTCGGGTAGATTTTGATTTATGTCCAAATCAAATTTCAGAAAAGTGGTGGAATTCGGGAATATCGAGTATAAACTCTGATAGGATATTCTGGAGCTGTATGATATCGTATACGAATATATACGGTAATATTAATTTATTAATATTTTATTTAATTATATTTAAATATATTTATATATTTAAAAGGGTCATCTAGAGCTTTAAAAATAGCCACTTTTGCAAATGAAGTCGGAATTCGATGAAACTAATTTTGTTGGGACCGTAATGTCGAACTGTAGTTGCATGTCCAGTTTCGTGATTTTTGGGTATCACGTGTGATCATAGGAATTTTTAGAAGACGAATTAACAAAAAGAAGATTCCGAGAATATTCCCTACCCCAAAATATCTTCTTTCTTTTCCCCTATAAATAAGCCTACACCATCTAAACCTAATCCCTAAACATTTTCTTTGGCTAAGAGTTCCGCCGCCATCTCATTTCAGGAAAAACCAAAATTGCATCATAGAAAAATCAAATAAAAATCCAACTCAAATCCTAAAATCGAAATAAATATACATTCGAGTTCTCCTTAGGTTGCGCTTCGGATTGGTGGTAATTTTGTCGAGTTCGACATCACTTCGGTGACTCCAGTTTTTATTGCGGCTGCTAGGGTTAAGGGATTTGGGAAGCACAAGCAGCGATTCGAGTTTTCAAAGGTTTAGCCGAATTTGTGGTGGAGAATGGCAACTGCTCGCGGATTTTGGGCAAGTTCCAGTCCATTTGAGTTCGGTGTTTTTCTGTGGGATATCGAGTACGGTCTGAGATCGTCGAGTCCTGCTTCGAACTGATAATCACGTGGAGGATTTGAAGGGAATGTTGGGGTGTGATGCGAGCTGAAGCTGCTCGTAAGAATTGGAAGGAAAGTGGTGGAAGAATCGAAATGGCCCAAGTCTGGAAGGAGCTGATGTGTTCAAAGCGTTTGAAGAAGGGGATAAGAAGGGAGAAGAGATTGTATCTGGAACTTATGCACATGTCAGAAATGTTGGGTTTGGTATTTGTTTGTGATATTTTTGTATTGAAGCAGTATTGAACCTTGTTGAAAACTGAAAATGGAGGTTAAAACGTGAATTTATTTGTGGGGAGTTGCAGTAGTAAATGAGTTATCTGGAGCGTGATATTGTGAATCGGGGATAGTCTCAGAAGTTGTGAGTTGTGGTTTTGTACATGGAGTGAGGGGATACTGTGAGAAATGAGAAACTGAATGGTGAAGACGGGATTTAGGGTGGTTTTGCATGGCAGAAGAGAAGAAAGGGACGGATAGGAAGGGAGGGTTTTTAGTTTTGTCCATGTGTGTCTGTTATGAATTCATGGAGTGAGTGTTCGCAGAGATTTTTAGTAGGGCTTTGGTGTATGTAGTTTGATTTGTTCATGGATGGTAGTAAGGAAGAAAAGGAAATTTGCGGGTTCGAGTTCATTTACTGAAGCAAGAAGAGAGGTGGATGCAAGTTGGGCTCTAAGGCAGTGAGCCTGAGCTTCGATACATGTTTGGATGAGCCGGATTTGTAAGAATTTCATAAGTGGATCCGTTGGAATCCTACGAGCGCAGACTACAAAATGGGTTCGGTCTGGAGTTATTCGGACATCGTAACAATTTATAGCGAAATAAATTGTTGGATCAGAATCAACTATCGTAAATCGTATTTAACGATTACGGACAATGTGAGTAAATCCCACTAACTCTGAACAGTTTATAATTTCATGTTGTATTTTTAGAACTATTAGAAATTGTCTGATTGACTATGTGTTGACTGTTTGATTGAACTGCTAGTCAGTTAGTTAAATTTCTATATTGATTCTGTTTAACAGAATATATCATATGGAACTGAAAGTGATGTTATCTATATTGTTTAACATCTGTGATGCAGGGAAACAAGTTGGAGGAATCCAACTAGATTCCTCAACATTTATTTTACTGTGATACATAATCTGTTGTTGATTATGTGTGTTTGGACGATATTTATTGTTGTCATATGGTATGTTAAATACCATAAGAAATACTGGATGTGGGAAAGGGGATTTTCAAAGTGTATTTTGAAAATGAATTATTTATATAAAATCGATGGATTTTATATAGAAAAGGAAAAGGATTTTTGTAAAAGAAAATATTTATAAAATCGAAGGATAAGTTATAATAAAGGAAATATTTATTTGTTAGAATAAATAGAATCGAAAAGGAAATATTTGTAAGACATTACAAATAGAATTTAAAAGGGAAATATTTGTAAACATTTACATATAGAATTGAAAGGAGTTATTTATTTAGAAAATAAATAAAAGATTTTAAAGGAGATATTTATTTAGAACATAAGTAAAGTTAAAGGGAAATATTTATTTGTTAAATAAATAGGAAAGATAAAGGATTATTTATTTGTTAAATAAATAGAAAAGATAAAAGAAATATTTATTTGTTAAACAAATATAATTGAAAAGGGAATAGTTATTTGTTAAGTAAACAAATAGAAAAGGAATTAATCAAAGGAGTTAATCCGAAAGTGTAACACCCCACGTCCATTAATGTCACTCACAAAGGGAATGCATTAACTTCCATGGAGCATTTTAAGTGAATATAGAACAGAAAATCACAACAAGACAGATATAAAGCAGTACTTGAAAATTTAAAACTTTATTTATTGCAGCAGAAGGTAAATATGTTTGGTTACATCATCAAAAACCATAAACCAAAGTCAAGTACATAATATCCATCTTGATAAAACAAAGTACATAATCCCACTACTACAAATGGCCATACAGAAAATGATAGGCTGAACTTTACTTCAGCAATCCAAATCCAAGTGCTCCCAAAGAGATCCCAATCAAGCTCCACTAGTACTAGTCCCACCCTTAGAACCTTGGGGGGGGGGAGGAAGAAAAGAGGTGGAAACAATGGGGGTCAGACATAAAGTCTGGCGAGTGCGATAACTCTAACAACATAATTATTAAAGCAATATGATAAGATATAAGCTGGAGAATAAGGTAATGACTGTGTGAACCACATGGGTATGGCAAGGCAATCAAGAGAAACAAAGATAACGTAAATGGAGCTTCCTAATCTATATAGGATAATTACTATACTCTACCGTACTGTACCATACTGTACTGTAGTAACACTAACTGCACCCCTACTAGTCACTCTAGAATTTTGATCCCTCTTGGCTAAATAGATAGATGATAGCTTCATGTACTACTAGATGTACCCACTATCCTCCATGTTTAACTGTATATCTCTAGTTGCTATCATAGGTACCCAGCGTGTACCTATCCCTACTAGATGTACCCCTTCATTAAGTAATAATGGTAATTCTATGTACTCCTAGCTGACGTCATAGGTGTCGCTTGCTCCTATCTCCACTAGGGTACCCCCATAGTTATTATTAATAATAGTGGTAGCTTCGTGTACCCCAAGTTGACTACATAGGTGCCGTCTGCTCCTATCTCCAATAGGTGTACCCACTACCCTGCCCCATTCGATCGGCTCCCTAACTCGTAGATACCCGTGCTGGCCCCACAGTGGGGTGTATCACTCCCCAAAGTGGCAACCCGATACAACCAAGAATGCACGGCTAATACCTACACGATGCAACAACGTCTTACCTACCAGTCCGGGTCCACACATGCATATGAACCCGTTGGACTTGCGTTGCCACCGCTAACCCGGTTTGGCCTCTTACAGTCAAGCCCAGTATGCGTGTCCCGTCCTCGACTTGGGTCGAGCCCACAAAGATACGTATGGGTTACTGGTTGAAATGGGCCCCCATGACTTGACACAAGCTATCCACCTAAGCTTGGTCCCCTCTAGTATTTCCCACTTAACCCCACTTCTTATTCATGTTTCAATTACATGTTTCAATCTTGGTTAAGGGTTTCTATTAGTAATTCCACATGCCACCCAAGGCACCCACTTAACCCCTATGTCCCACTTACATGTTTTACCTTGGTTAAGTGTTACTAATCGTATTTCCTCATGCCACCCAAGGCACCCACTAGATTCCACAGCCACACAAGGCACCCACTTAACCCCCTCATGTCCCACTACATGCTTATCTGGTTAAGTGTTTCTTAATTCATTAAGACCGTAACCTCATAAAGACCTCTCACATTAGACTGACATTTGTGGCAGCTGGATTTGCCGGGCGGGTCCGGGTAGTCTTACACCACAAAAGAGCCTAACCTCGTGTCTTTACAACTGTTACGTATTTAGTTTATGCCTAAGACCTCTCACATTAGACTGACATTTGTGGCAGCTGGATTTGCCGGGCGGGTCCGGGCAGTCTTACACCACAAAAGAGTCTAACCTTGTGTCTAAGACGATTAATTACTCCTAATTATTCATTCCCCAAATTGAATTACTTTCCCTATTCAAATTATCAATCAATTCCAAATTTAACGATGTCCATAATTGACTCAATTATGTCCATCCATTTATGGTATGTAAAATCATACCCATTTTCACCAAAATATATTTTATGCCTTTTAGGGCATTTATGCTCATCTATTTATGGTATATAAATTATACCAATTTCATTACTAATTAATTTTATTTCTTAAAATTAATTACATTCCTTTTTAGGCCATTACATGCCAATTTAATATTATCCCCTTCGTACCCCCGTCATTCGTTTGCTCAACGTGACATATTCATATTAGACTAGCAATTAGTCTAGTACTTAAAAAAAAGGAATAAACGTCACAAATTCACATACACACAATAATAGATCTAATTTGCATCAAACTTGCAATTAAGAATTTCAACATACTTGCATAGTCTTTGTATTATCAAGGATCAAAAATCATAGATCTAAAAGGTGTGGGGTTGCATGTATGAACATAATTTTACACCCAACTAGCCTAAGTAATTATCACAAACTTACATAAACTGTGTATGTCGTCAACCTAAACATAAAGGTGTCATCTTGCATAACTATGGATCCAATAAAGGTGTTAACTTGAGTAAACTATGGATCCACATAAAGGCGTAAACTTTCATAACTAGGCATGTCATAGATTCAACATAAAAATGTCAACTTGAATATGGATGTAAACTTTAAAGGTGTGAACTTGTATATATACATGTGAATCCAATTATCACTTAAAATTGCATATGAACATAATACCTATACGAACTAGCATATGTTCCACATCCATATTCGCATAAAAACTAATGTTATAAACCTAGGTGGTTGGATTATAAAAAGGGATTCATTAACACAAGTTAACATCATGAACTACTAGCATATATTTTAGATCCAAACTTACATAACATCATATACAAAACTTGCATAACATCATATATAAAACTTGCATAACATCATATATGAAACTAGCATAACATCATATATAAAACTTGCATAACATCATATGTGAAACTGGCATAACATCATATATAAAACTTGCATAACATCATATGTGAAACTTGCATAACATCATATATAAAACTTTCATAACATCATATAATATGAATCAAGTTAACATACATGATTAAACATATGAATTAGATTCACAACCACAACTTATAATCCAACGTATATCACATCATAACTGATTTAGCAATTATTTTGTTAAGGTGATCGGACTCACAACTCAAAAGCAGTCTTGAGTTCTGAATTCTGATTTCTGGAGTTGAATTAGCGCTCCTTTGATGAAGATTCGTTGTTTGGGTTGAGTAGTTCCGATTTGGTTGATGTTCTTCCTCTTAATTTTGGTGGCGGCTGCTCTAGGGTTCAAGACAACAGCATGACGGCCATAGTTTTAGTTTTAATTCTGATTTAAGGTTTGAGTCTATGGGTCTTTTTATAGAGTTATGAATTAATTTAAGCTGTCGGATGTTCTTAGGGTTAATCAAAACCATTCAGTCCAGATTAGAACTGTCCAGAAACCCTAATGACTCAGCACTGACTCACCGTTCGAACCAAATGGCTGTGCAGGTTTTCTCTCGGCCTGGGCGCACTTGGGAAGTGCGCCAATGCAAATTTGTACTAGCACACTTCCCAAATGCGCCAGTGCTTTTTTTTTTTCAAACTTTGTTCGTCCATATCTTCTTCATACGGTATCCGTTTTACGCAAACTCGGACTCTATCTCAAGCAGAATTCCGAGACGAACGCAATGGAACAATCCATTTCCCTTAATTCCCACATTTGAAATTAAGTATTCTTAAATTTAGTTAATCTGATTATTTGAAAATTCGGGGTGTCACATTCTCCCCTACTTAAAGGATTTTGTCCCCGAAATCTTCAAGTTAAGAAGAATGTGTCCTACCATCCAATCACCCATCTACTCAACCATCATCCACAAGCATCCATTGTCCTTAGAAAATTTCTAATGTTGTATGGACATATGCAAGACGTGTGTGTATATGTTCCTTATCTAATGCAAAATCAGGCGGTCTACTGATTCAGTTGACCTCCTTAATGCAAACCATGATAGTGCCATGCGTCCATTATGTATGCGAAAGAACCTTATCGATACATATTTTTTCTACATGTGTGCACAACCATTCACCAAAATGCAACATCCATATGATGGTACAACCATTATACATCCATTACTTAAATATGTACACACATTTATATGCAATACGCGGTATGAAGTGACTGAGCCGATCTAGTGCCTAAAGTGTGTGTATATGCATCCACGAGAAACCACTAGCAAACACTTGCATCCACGTGCATCCATCATACATAACATGTCTCAAACACATGTTTCAACCATAGGACTATCCTATCTAAAGGTCAAAGATACTAGCGAGAGGACATACTAAAGATAAGATAAGTACAAGGTAAGCGATAAAGGAGAAATTTAAAAGACATACCCTCGAAAAGAAAAGGGTATAATGAACGCATCTTTTCTTCTGTCTCCCAAGTAGCGTCGCTCTCATCATCTCCCCATTGCACTTTGACTAGCTTGACCTCTCGATTCCTTAACTTCCTAATCTCCAACCCAAGAATGCACGTAGGAGCTCGTCGAATCGTCGCATCACGCTCGATCTCCACCTCTCTAAGCAAGCTCGGCTCTACCACCTCCGCGGTCTCGTGCAAGCACTTCCTCAAGTGTGATACATGGAATACGTCGTGTACACCACTAAGTCTCTCGGGCAACTCTGCTCTATACGCCATCTGCCCAATCCTTTCCTTAATAGGAAACGGCCCTACGAACCTTGGTGCTAACTTCCCAACGGACCCAAAGCGAACGACGTTCCGTAATGGGGACACCTTGACAAAAACCATGTCCCCAACATCAAACTCAAGATCTGACCTCCTCTTGTCTGCATAAGATTTCTGTCTATCTTGCGCCGTCTTCATCCTCTTTCAAATCAAATCGATCTTTTCTGAAGCCTCTCTAATCATATCGGGTCCAAGCAAGATTTTTCTGTGGACTCCCACCAACATGTAGGCGAACGACACGGCCGTCCATAAAGAGCCTCGAACGATGCCATGCCAATGCTAGACTGAAAGCTATTATTATATGCGAACTCCACCAATGGAAGATGTTCCTCCCATGTACCTCCGAAATCTAAGACACACAATCTCAATAAGTCCTCTAGAATACGATTCATCCTCTCGGTCTGGCCGTCCGTCTGAGGATGATATGCGGTGCTCAAACATAACTGAGTCCCTACCGCCTCTTGTAAGCTCTTCCAAAATTCGCTAGTGAAAATAGGATCGCGGTCGCTCACTATGCTAGAAGGAACACCGTGCAAACGAACTCTCTCTCTAATGTATACGGAGGCTAACCACGGAACAGTCCTCTTACTTTTTACGGGAATGAAATGAGCGCTCTTAGTAAGTCTGTCTACCACGACCCAAATACCCGTATTACCCTTCCTTGATCTCGGTAATCCGTCAATAAAGTCCATAGAGACGCTTTCCCACTTCCATTGTGGGACCTCCAATGGGTGAAGCCATCCACCGGGCTTCTTTTGCTCTGCTTTTACTTGTTGGCACACCAAGCATCCAGCGACATACTTAGCCACATCTTTCTTCATGCCGGCCCAAAAGTAAACTCGTCTCATGTCCATGTACATCTTGTCCCCGCTGGGAAGGATGGTCATCTTCGAACGATGTGCATCATCAAGAATGGTCTTCCTTAGGTCATCGTCTTTTGGTACACAAAGTCTACCGTCCCTACGTAACCAACCCTTATCATCTTGGGTATACCTACGGAGATGGCTTGATGACTCCCCTCTTTTGAGATTCTCTACTAACTCAACCAACTGTGGGTCGTCTCGCTGTGCCTCGCCAATCCGTCCCAAAAGCGTAGGTCTGACCTCTAAGGATGCTAGCTAACTGAGTACAAAATCACTGGATGGTCTAAAGTCAAAGGTAGAGATAAACTCTAAGCTACGCCGCTCGACAAACAAAGGACTCAATGTCAACTTTTTCCCACTCAAGGCATCCGGCACAACGTTACCCTCGTCAGGGATGTATGCTATCTCGAAATCGTAGGACGCCAAGAACTCCATCCACCATAACCTATCACCCTTCCCTAGAGACCACATGCCCAAAATTCCTCACTTCTTTCCTCCAAAAATGGTATTTTGGATAACTTAGCTTTAAGCTGGTGCACTCGTAGGGTCCCTAAGCTTTCCCTAAGATGTAGGGCATGCTCTTCTCTGCTTCTAGAGTAAACCAGTATATTATCCAATGCAAAATCGTCACAACTATCCATCTCTCACGCAGACCATCCTAGTCGAACTCGACATCCCCCAAGTGCAAGCCCCAAAGGCCTAAACCAATATCAGACAAACACCCAAGGGATACCTCCTTCGAATTCAGACGACCTACGTGAGATGATACTAGTAAGACGGTCAACCAATTGAGCACTTGACCGACTCTGGTTGTCCTTGCCAGTCTTGCTTCAAAACCACCACTGATTACACAACTAGCTTTGCTTAATCTATTAAGCACGTATGAAAACTTATTTCGCACCTCTGGGTAAACCCCGCACTTTATCAAAGACGTCTCCATACTCACGGACCACAAAAACAAATTCCTAATCATCGTTGGATGCATCAGAAGATTCTAGGCAGCTAAGCATCACTGAACCCCTAGGGTCACAAGAAATATGAGGGTCTTTCCATAACGAATCAATAGTCTAACTACCCTCCTTTGACAATCTAGGATGGCACCACACCTGGCTAGCCAATCCACCCCTAGAATCAAACTATAGCCCGTGAAACCAAGGATGAAGGCGTTGCATTCAAATCAAACGCCCAAGATAGACACTCTCAAATCCCGACAAACCATTAAAGGATGAGCCGAACCACCAACAGGATTTGAGACTAGGATGGGATCCTTAACTAGACTAGTATTTAGGTGCAGTGTTTCAACTAACGAAGCATATACTAACGAGTATGAAGTGCCAGAATCAAACAAAGTTCAAACAGGATGATAAAGAAAACCAAATTTCAACCTAAACGGTCCTACCCCCATTAGGTATACCAGCCGTGAGGGAATACAACTACCCTCCAGAAGATCCTGTACTTTGTCCTTGCCTCCTTGGGCAATCCTAAGGTGTCCTACTTCTCCAAAACAACTAGCCTTCTTCTTCTTCACATTCTCCATTCGTGACCTCCCACCAAGATGAGGTTTCGTCCTTTGTTAACCAAACAACTATTTGAACCTTCCTCCCATCGTCTATCTTAAAGGTACCAACAAGCCCTCCACTTCCTTGGCCTAACTTCTAGCCAAAAAAAAATGTCTAAAGTCCCTTGAAATGGTTTTCCGTCCTTCGTACAGAAGTCCTTATTTATCTTAGAAAAAAGCATTTATAGGCGTAGGGGGGAAAACTCAAAAAGAGAAAGAGGAAGAGATTCAAAATGGGGAATCGAAGGAAGGATATATGGCACTTGGGGATTATGTTCTTAAAATAAACCTTTCTTTCAAATATACTCTTCTACAAACATATTTTTGAAAGTATTCTTTATAAAAATGCTTTTGAAAAATAGTTTTTCAAAATATCTTATCTGTTCTGGTAACCTTCAGCTCTGATACCACGTGTAACACCCCACGTCCATTAATGTCACTCACAAAGGGAATGCATTAACTTCCATTGAGCATTTTAAGTGAATATAGAACAGAAAATCACAACAAGACAGATATAAAGAAGTACTTGAAAATTTAAAACTTTATTTATTGCAGCAGAAGGTAAATATGTTTGGTTACATCATCAAAAACCATAAACCAAAGTCAAGTACATAATATCCATCTTGATAAAACAAAGTGCATAATCCCACTACTACAAATGGCCATACAGAAAATGATAGGCTGAACTTTACTTCGGCAATCCAAATCCAAGTGCTCCCAAAGAGTTCCCAATCAAGCTCCACTAGTACTAGTCCCACCCTTAGAACCTTGGGGGGGGGGGGGAAGGAAGAAAAGAGGTGGAAACAAAGGGGGTCAGACATAAAGTCTGGCGAGTGCGATAACTCTAACAACATAATTATTAAAGCAATATGATAAGATATAAGCTGGAGAATAAGGTAATGACTGTGTTAACCACATGGGTATGGCAAGGCAATCAAGAGAAACAAAGATAACGTAAATGGCGCTTCCTAATCTATATAGGAGAATTACTATACTCTACCGCACTGTACCATACTATACTGTACTAACACTAACTGCACCCCTACTAGTCACTCTAGAATTTTGATCCCTCTTGGCTAAATAGATCGATGATAGCTTCGTGTACTACTAGATGTACCCACTATCCTCCATGTTTAACTGTATATCTCTAGTTGCTATCATAGGTACCCAGCATGTACCTATCCCTACTAGATGTACCCCTTCATTAAGTAATAATGGTAATTCGATGTACTCCTAGCTGACGTCATAGGTGCCGCCTGCTCCTATCTCCACTAGGTGTATCCCCTTAGTAATTATTAATAATAGTGGTAGCTTTGTGTACCCCTAGCTGACTACATAGGTGCCGTCTGCTCCTATCTCCACTAGGTGTACCCACTACCTTGCCCCATTCGATCGGCTCACTAACTCGTAGATACCCGTGCTGGCCCCACAGTGGGGTGTATCACTCCCCAAAGTGGCAACCCGATACAACCAAGAATGCACGGCTTATACCTACACGATGCAACAACGTCTTACCTACCAGCCGTGGTCCACACACGCATATGAACCCATTGGACTTGCGTTGCCACTGCTAACCTGGTTTGGCCTCTTACAGTCAAGCCCAGTATGCGTGTCCCGTCCTCGACTTGGGTCGAGCCCACAAAGATACGTATGGGTTACTGGTTGAAATGGGCCCCCATGACTTGACACAAGCTATCCACCTAAGCCTGGCCCCCTCTAGTATTTCCCACTTAACCCCACTTCTTATTCATGTTTCAATTACATGTTTCAATCTTGGTTAAGGGTTTCTATTAGTAATTCCACATGCCACCCAAGGCACCCACTTAACCCCTATGTCCCACTTACATGTTTTACCTTGGTTAAGTGTTACTAATCGTATTTCCTCATGCCACCCAAGGCACCCACTAGATTCCACAGCCACCCAAGGCACCCACTTAACCCCCTCATGTCCCACTACATGCTTATCTAGTTAAGTGTTTCTTAATTCATTAAGACTGTAACCTCATAAAGACCTCTCACATTAGACTGACATTTATGGCAGCTGGATTTGCCGGGCGGGTCCGGGTAGTCTTACACCACAAAAGAGCCTAACCTCGTGTCTTTACAACTGTTACGTATTTAATTTATGCCTAAGACCTCTCACATTAGACTGACATTTGTGGCAGCTGGATTTGCCGGGCGGGTCCGGGCAGTCTTACACCACAAAAGAGTCTAACCTCGTGTCTTAGACGATTAATTACTCCTAATTATTCATTCCCCAAATTGAATTACTTTCCCTATTCAAATTATCAATCAATTCCAAATTTAACGATGTCCATAATTGACTCAATTATGTCCATCCATTTATGGTATGTAAAATCATACCCATTTTCACCACAATTATATTTTATGCCTTTTAGGGCATTTATGCTCATCTATTTATGGTATATAAATTATACCAATTTCATTACTAATTAATTTTATTTCTTAAAATTAATTACATGCCTTTTTAGGCCATTACATGCCAATTTAATATTATCCCCTTCGTACCCCCGTCATTCGTTTGCTCAACATGACATATTCATATTAGACTAGCAATTAGTCTAATACTTTAAAAAAAAAGGAATAAACGTCACAAATTCACATACACACAATAATAGATCTAATTTGCATTAAACTTGCAATTAAGAATTTCAACATACTTGCATAGTCTTTGTATTATCAAGGATCAAAAATCATAGATCTAAAAGGTGTGGGGTTGCATGTATGAACATAATTTTACACCCAACTAGCCTAAGTAATTATCACAAACTTACATAAACTGTGTATGTCGTCAACCTAAACATAAAGGTGTCATCTTGCATAACTATGGATCCAATAAAGGTGTTAACTTGAGTAAACTATGGATCCACATAAAGGCGTAAACTTTCATAACTAGGCATGTCATAGATTCAACATAAAAATGTCAACTTGAATATGGATCTAAACTTTAAAGGTGTGAACTTGTATATATACATATGAATCCAATTATCACTTAAAATTGCATATGAACATAATACCTATACGAACTAGCATATGTTCCACATCCATATTCGCATAAAAACTAATGTTATAAACCTAGGTGGTTGGAATATAAAAAGGGATTCATTAACACAAGTTAACATCATGAACTACTAGCATATATTTTAGATCCAAACTTACATAACATCATATACAGAACTTGCATAACATCATATATAAAACTTGCATAACATCATATATGAAACTAGCATAACATCATATATAAAACTTGCATAACATCATATGTGAAACTGGCATAACATCATATATAAAACTTGCATAACATCATATGTGAAACTTGCATAACATCATATATAAAACTTTCATAACATCATATAATATGAATCAAGTTAACATACATGATTAAACATATGAATTAGATTCACAACCACAGCTTATAATCCAACGTATATCACATCATAACTGATTTAGCAATTATTTTGTTAAGGTGATCGAACTCACAACTCAAAAGCAGTCTTGAGTTCTGAATTCTGATTTCTGGAGTTGAATTAGCGCTCCTTTGATGAAGATTCGTTGTTAGGGTTGAGTAGTTCTGATTTGGTTGTTGTTCTTCCTCTTAATTTTGGTGGCGGCTGCTCTAGGGTTCAAGACAACAGCATGACGACCATAGTTTTAGTTTTAATTCTGATTTAGGGTTTGAGTCTATGGGTCTTTTTATAGAGTTATGAATTAATTTAAGCTGTCGGATGTTCTTAGGGTTAATCAAAACCATTCAGTCCAGAATAGAACTGTCCAGAAACCCTAATGACTCATTAACTAGTCAGAAATGACTCAGCACTGACTCACCGTTCGAACCAGATGGCTGTGTAGGTTTTCTCTCGGCCCGGGCGCACTTGGGAAGTGCGCCAATGCAAATTTGTACCGGTGCACTTCCCAAGTGCGCCAGTGCATTTTTTTTTTCAAACTCCGTTCATCCATATCTTCTTCATACGGTATCCGTTTTACGCAAACTCGGACTCTATCTCAAGCAGAATTCCGAGACGAACGCAATGGAACGACCCGTTTCCCTTAATTCCCACATTTGAAATTAAGTATTTTTAGATTTAGTTAATTTGATTATTTGAAAATTCGGGGTATTACAGAAAGAGTAAATCAAAAAGAGTAAACCGAAATGAGTTAATCAAATATTTGTTATTCGATAAGAGTTAATCGAATAGAGTGAATTAATTTGAGTTAATTAGTTAGAGTTATTCAAATAGAGTTAATCGAAGTAAAGTATCAAATATAGTGTATGTGAGAGAAGAGTTATTTGAATTAGTTATTCGAATAGAGTTAAACACATAAGAGTTATTGAATTAGTTATTCGAATAGAGTTAAACACATAAGAGTTATTGAATTAGTTATTCGAATAGAGTTAAACACATAAGAGTTACTGAATTAGTTATATGAAAGGAGTTAAGTAAAAAGAGTTAATCGATTAGGGTTAAATAAATAGAGTTACTGAAATTTAGTTTATTCGAAGAAAGGTTTTTGAATCTAGTTATTCGTAAGAGAGATTATCAAATATAGTTATTCGAAGGGAGGAGTTATCGAATAGAGATTTATTCGAACGAGAGTTACGTAAGGAAGTGTTAAAGAGTTAAAAAATGAATCTTATCTATTTCGAGATTTCAAATGTTGTTCAGTTAAGGTCTGAGAGGTAGCTATACCCCAACTTGATTGACTGCGTTTTTAATTTAGAAATAGTTAAGGTTCGAGAGTGAAAGTGGTTAAGTGAATTTAGTAAATAAGTATAGTGGTTTGAGTTTTCGTCGCGATGTTGAGTTAAACATTTGTTTAAATCCAAGTAAAGAAGATTTGGAAATATTTTCCAAATAGAATCAGAAACGTAATCAAATACTGAAATAAGGAAATATGAATATATATATATATATATATATGATTGATGATTGATTGATAGAATTTCCATCTGGAAATAATATCGTTGTTTGCACACCTGTTTTTCTTTGATGGTTAAATCACAAAACTATCGATGTTTTGACCATTTTAACGTTGTTAATATGGAGAGACCGGTTGGATTATTATCCAAAGAACCACTCTATATTGGCATAAGCATTGCGAATCATATATGCCAAAGAAAATTGAAGACGGAGTAAAGTGAAAGGGCTATCGTATAAATCTTAGATAACAGTGCCTAAGATGGATGTACTGAATAGTGCCATCAGTTCATCCTGTTCCTGGATGACTTGTATGGACGGATGTCTGACAGAGTATTTCCAGACGATCACGTATATTGATTTCTTCAACCGTACCAAGAGTGGAAGCGGAGAAGGAAACTTCTTTTAGCTAACACATAATGTATTGTTGAGGACGTCAATCGGTGATTTGATGGATTTTACGATGTGACATTCGAAGTGAATCTGGTGTGATGATAAAGCGTAGCTTCTAGCCTCATCAACCGGTAAATGACAGAAATCGAGCAGGCAGCATGGCTAAGTCGGTCGCTCCGAAGTAGGGTGTATAATCACCTGATCTAGAGTTTCATTTACTTCTAAAAATCTATTGTCGATACTGTCCCGTTCGGGAAACGGTTGCTGATCCCAACCGCTGGTGATATACATTCGATACACCCAAGCGAAATGAGTGGTCGGTCATGTGTGGCCGGGTTGCAAGATGTTCTTGTTGAACCCAGTGTATTCTCCTCTAGAGGTACACTAGCGAAAGGTGGTTCCATACCTTGTCGTAGTTGGAAATCCATTACCCAATACGTGCTTGCGATTTTGATTGTACTATATATGTAGAACGTGAGATGAAAGCGTTTCTGCTAGATGATTATTATATTGTGGTTGATAGACATTATTATAATATCAAAAGGTTTTTGATATAAAGATATTTTGGATTCTCATAATGGAAAAACCCGTTCCGTTATACGGCGTGGTCTTATGAGATATCATTTACCTGCTTGAACTGTTTTAAACTATTTTACTCGTACCAGTCCCATAACTGACCCGAAGTTTATTTTGTTTTCCCTAAACTCTTGGGTGCCTAAATTTGTACGGGGAGTCAAGTAGTCAGGATTTACGGATACTTGAAGAGCTGGAGCAGGAGGCTTCAGGATCATATAGCTATAGTTTATTTCCGCAGTTGTAAGTGTTGTACTTTGATAATGATGTATATTCAAGTACAGATGTATATTTCAAGTTATGTTATATATATATTATATGTTATTCGTTCCGCTGTGAGGTTCGTGTTACTCTGATGTTGTGTTCTTCTTCTTCTTCTATTCTAAGTTCTATCTTATCTATTCTCACCCTCTAATTTCTTTCATTAATTACCGGTATTTTCGATCCTTGGATGTTCGATATGTGTTGAATATCGGATAACCAAGATCGTCAAAAACCCGGGTCATTACATTAAGGGGTTACCTCCAAGGCGTGAGATTAATTTTTGGATTTACTTTGTAAAGAACACAAAGCCAGTTGCTCTACCAGTGCTCCACATGGCTCCTAGAGAGAGGAGGGATCTTAACAAGCAAGTAGGGGGGTTATTCGAGAAAGGTTTTATTAGGCGAAGCATCTCAGAGTGGGGAGCTCTAGTCGTCTTCGCAACTAAGGCGGACGATTCACTTCATTTTTTTGTGGATTATAAGGAGTTGAATAAGCTCACAAAGAAGAATAGGCACCCGCTACCAAGGAATGGCGACCTGTTTGATCAGTTAGTAGACGCATCAGTTTTCTTGTAGATGGATTTGGCCATCGGATTTCACCAGCTAAGGGTGGCAGAGGACATTATTGATATTACTGCATTCAGAACTCCAGATGGGTTCTTTGAATGGTTGGTTAAGCCTTTTGGGCTAAACAATGCACCCGCCTATTTTGTGGACTTGATGAGTAGGGTGTTTAAGGAGTTTCTAAACAACTTTATGGTGGTCTTTGTGGATGACATTATGATCTTCTCAAAGAATGAGGAGGAGCATGCCCAACACTTAAGAGAGGTTCTATGCACTCTCAGATCACATCAGCTTAAGGAAAAATTTTCTAAGTGTCAACTTTGGAGAAAGGAAATGAGGTTCCCAGGGCACGTAGTCTCCAAGGACCGGATGGTAGTGGACCTCATTAAAGTCGTCACAGTTCAAGATTGGAGGGCCCCAAAGAAAACGATCGAGGTGAGAAGTGTTCTTGGGTTGGCGGGCTACTGTAGAAAGTTTATCAAGGACTTTGCATGGGTATCGGCCTCATTTACCCGATTGACGAAGAAGAACTTGGCTTTTTCGTGGAGCATTGACAGTGAGGATGCCTTTTATAGATTAAAAATGGCTCTGACAACAATCCAATTATAACTCTCCCAGATGGAAGCAAGATGTTCACAGTCTACACAGATGCTTGTGGCACAGGGCATGGTGTCGTTCTGATGTAAGAGGGAAGGGTAGTATGCTATGAAAGCGGACAGTTGAGGGTTCATGAGAAGAATTACCATACCCATGATCTAGAGTTGGCTGCAATAGTGTTCGCATTGAAGTCTTGGCGACACTATCTACTCGGAGAGAGATTTGAGCTATATACAGATCATAAGTCACTCATATACTTGTTATCGCAGAAGGATCTCAACCTAAGGCAGCAATGGTGGATGGAGTTCCAAGCATCCTACGACTTCGAGATAGCTTATACCCCGGGCAAGGGTAATGTATTAGAGGTCGCGTTGAGTAGGTAGAGGATGACTTTGAGTCCTCTATTCGTAGAAAGGCAAAGCTTGGAGTACAGCTCGACCTTTGATTTTAAGCCATCTACGTATTTCACATTGGGATTGTTAGCATTATTGGAGGTGAGACCTACTCTATTAGAGCGTATTGGATCTATGCAGCTGAAGGACCTACAGATTACAGACATCTTAGACAGGCTTGGTAGAGGAGAGACTTCTAGTCACCTTGCTAGATATACCGTGGACGAGAAAGGGTGGCTAAGATGGGATGGAAGGCTATGCGTCCCTAGGATTGGGGAATAGCTATAGGCAGTGCTTGAGGAAGCTCATCATTCTCATATGACTATCCATCCGGGTGGCGACAAAATGTATCGAGACATGAAGAGGGTTTTCTTTTGTACTGGAATGAAGAAGGATGTGGCGGAATTTGTAGCTCGATGCTTGACATGCCAACGAGTAAAGGCTGAACAAAAGAAACCTTGCAGATTGCTTCAACCATTAGATGTCCCATAATGGAGGTAGGAGACCATCTCTATGGATTTCATTGATGGATTTACCTGATCGAGGAAGGGAAGTACGAGAATTTCAGTGATAGTAGATAGACTTACGAAGAGCGCTCATTTTATTCCTGTAAAGAGTAAAAGGACGGCGGCTTGGCTAGCATCAGTATATCTTCGAGAGATAGTTCGATTGCATGGGGTAATTTCCAGTATAGTAAGCGACCGCGACCCCATCTATACTAGTGAGTTTTGGAAGAGCTTACAAGAGGCGTTAGGTACACAGCTACATTTGAGGACAACATACCACCCTCAGACAGATGGATAGACTGAGAGGGTGAATAGAGTTCTTGAGGATCTTCTAAGACTGTGTATCTTAGACTTTGGAGGGACTTGGGAGGAGCATCTCCCTTTGGTGGAGTTCACCTACAACAACAATTACCAATCGAGCATAGGCATGACACCCTTCGAAGCGTTATATGGATGACCTTGTAGATCGCCGACTTGATGGTGGGATTCTACAGACATACATCTGCCTTGACCCGAGATGATTTGAGATAGTTCCGAGAATATTGATCTTATCCGCTGAAGAATGAAAGCCGCTCAAGACAGGTAGAAATCATATGCTAATATAAGGAGGACCGACTTAATATTCGAAGTGGGAGATATGGTCTTCATTAAAGTGTCACCGCTAAGGAATGTCGTTCGCTTTGGCTCGGTAGGGAAGCTGGCACTGAGATTCGTAGGGTCATTCCCTATAGTGGAGAAAATAGGTAGATGACTTATAGTATTAATCTACCGAGTAGCCTGGCAGGCGTACGCGATGTGTTTCACGTTTCCCATTTTAGGAAATGTCTCCATGATACAGCAGAGATAGTAGAGCCAAGCACACATGCAGGCGTGGAAGTTGAGAGGGAAGCATCGGTAAGAAGAGTTCCTACTCATATCCTTGGATCAGAAATCAAGAAGCTACGTAATAAGTAGATCAAATTGGTAAAAGTGCAATGGGGAGAAGACCACGAAGATGCAACGTGGGAACCCGAAGATAGGATTCACACTTCTTATCCTTTTGTTTTTGAAAGTACATTATTAACTTCTATTCCAAGCTTTTGCTTTGCATTTGCTTTGCATTTGCTTCTATCATTCAAGTTTGCTTATCCTATCATTCGAACCTTTCGATCCTTAGGTAGAATCCAATGGTTGGAAACATGTGTTTGAAGCATGTTATGATTGATGCTTGCAAGTGGATGTAAGTGTTTGCTAGTGTTTGCTTGTAGATGCATATACACACGCTAGGCACTAGATCAACTCAATCACTTACATATTGCCTATAGATATGTGTGCATTTTTAATTTTTCTATGGATGGAAATGGGTGAATCATCATATGGATGTTTCATTTTGATGAATGATTGTGCACACATATAGAGTTTATATGTTATACTAGGATTATTTGCATATATTTTGGACTCATGGTACAAACATATATTGCATTAAGAAGGTCAACTAAATCAGCTGACCGCCTGATTTTCGCATTAGTGTAAGGATATATACACAAAACACCTTTGCATATGTTCATATAAACATCAGAAATTTCTTAAGGACAATGGATGCATGTGGATGATGGATGAGCAGATGGTTGTGTGTGACTGTTAGGATAATAACATTCTTCTTAACTTAGAGATTTCGAGGAAGAAATTTTTTAAGTAATGGAGAATGTAACACCCCAAAATTTGATACACTGTAAACACACTTTAAGATAATAAATTGGGAATAACTTAATTAAATATTAAGAACTACGTAAAATTGGCATTACTGTTACGTTCATCTCGGAATTTTGATTCAGAGAGACCCCAAGTTTGCGTAAAACGGATAACGTATGAAGAAGTTATTGGCATTAGAAGTTTGTATACATATAAGGGTCATATATATAAATATAATTCAGAAAAATTCAAAACGAGGCGAGCGGGAAAAGAAGCGAGAAACAAGATCGTTATGGGACAACCCACATACGGCCTGTGTCGACCCATGGGTCGACCCAAGGTTGGCTGGGTCAACCCTATGGGTTGGTTGGTCGACCCACTGCCGACCTAGGCAGATTCATTATGTGAATCTAGACTGTTTTTGGACTATATTCGTTGTTGACTCAGCGGTACATGTACAGGTGAGATTAAAACCCTAGAATCTAAAGGCTGGGTTGACTCTGTGAATCAATAAATAGGTGGCTTCTCTCATTCCAATTTACACCATTTGTTCATATCTTCTTCCTTTATGAAATTATTCTAAAAATATAAACATATAATAGGAGAATACTGTCGAGATCCAGATCTACAGAGACAACATCCAGGACTTGCATACATACAATAACTAAAAGGATTGGATTGGTCTTTTCTACGGCATATATATATATATATATATGTGTATGTATATATATATATATATATATATATATATATATATAAGATATAATCTCTTCTTCAACAAGACCCATTATGAGTTCCCTTTCATTTTCAGATTTGATTTCTTAGACTATAACATGACAGTTAAATAAAATCGGGTTAGGATTTATAGTGTTTATAAGATAAAGATTACGCATGTTTTTCACCGTTAAATCACCTATGCAAAACATACGCCTTTATTGTTGAATAAATAACAAGTTTTATGTATCTATCTTCTTTTTCCATGTTTCTTTGTTTTATGTTTATTTCCAATCTTGCCTATATGCCTTAGTGATTTGATTATATTCTCCTTCCTTCGTTTTCCCTTTTTATTTTACACTAAGCCTAGGCCTTTGGAAGCCTAGGCTATACCTGATTAGAGTGTGCATATAATTGGGGCATTAATGAATGATATAAAATGAGTAATTTAGGCATATTATTAAATTGGGACTGTTTAATTATAATTTGGAAAATGGATACTATACAGCTGTTTAGACTTGCTGTAAACTAATAAAAAGGGATAATGTGTATATATTTGTTGTAAATGGATAATATGCATAAACCTGATGTTGTAAATTGGGAACATAGTTGATGAATAGTATGCATATATATTGGACATGTTAGATTTGACTTAATACAGACATTAAGTAAATGACATGTTAGAATATTGTAAGTACCAGATGTAGGTTAATAAACTGAAATGTTGTAGAAATTGTATACATCTGGGCATGTGTTTTGGGGAAGGGTTGTACACACATAATGACATGTAATATTACAACCACGCTTATTAGTAAACCTAAACCTACTATGTTAAACATGAGTATTAATAAGCTTAGAGGTCCCTCTTTCTGCTTTTGTACCGTGTTTTGGTGACTCTTAAATCCTAGTTCTGGGGGCACAAGCTTAGTGGGTTAGGCTTGTGTCAATTTGCTATTTGGAACCCATATCAGTCAGTATCCCTGTTGGTATTTTGATAGAGGGGGCCTCACACTAGTTAGGGGCTACGACATGCTTTACTAAACTAGATAGTAAGAGGTTCACATGGGGAAGGTGGGTACAGGGCGCGTTCCGGCGAAGTCATGAGCATACATGAGTCAGATTAGGGGAACTAAGCTGATGTAACACTAGTAAATTGGTCTGTGTTATATAGTTGATGGGTTAGGGAGTGATACACCCTACTATCGAGGCTGACACATGGTATTTACATAGTAGGGAGACGATTGCATGGGTAGTAATTAAGGTACACCTAATCCTATTGTTATGTAATTAGGTTAACACCAAACGTTGTTATGTAATTAGGGTATGCCTAATCATGCTGTTAATTATGTTGTTGTGTAATTAGGTTAAACAACTAATCATGTTAATCTTGTTATACTTGTATTGGTGCAGACATACCTATTTTAGGATATAAATGTGAAGCGCTACTCGATCATAGTTTATTCATGTTATTCCTGTCTATCCCGTTGTTCTGTTTAAGTTTAGTTTACCTTATATGACATTGTACCTTTCTCATCCAGTCTTATTTTCCTGTCTTGGCATTTTTATTTTATGCACATTTGAAAATAACTGGAACTCGCTAGACTTTATGTCTGACCCTTTTTCATTCGCTTCTTTCTTCCTTTTTCCGCCCAGGTCCTCAGAGTGGGAGTTCTCAACAGTGACTAGGACTTTCTCTTTTGGATTTCTTGAGATGTATCGTTTGCTACTTGCTCTCTATTCTACTATGGCTTATGGCGAGGGATATGATTTTATGTACTCTGATGTTATTTTTATGAGACAGGTTTGACGTAACTGGTTTCGTTGTAACTTACTTGAGACTATGTTTTATTTTTAATAATGAAGTTGAAATTTTCTGCTACTTATTTTATATTTGTATTGTAAATTTTCTGTACTGTTTACCTATTGCGCTTCATGAAACTTAATGCATTCTCTTATGAGTGACATTAACGGATGTGGGGTGTCACAGATATGATAACTAAGAAATAAGTTTACCTCTCAAAAGAGCTATTCAGATATATCCAACCTGCACTTAGGATAAGACTTTTTAATGTTGTCCTCTGTTTCCCATGTACAGTCTCTTGGATCTCCGCTCCACTGCACTATGAAAAGCTTCACCCTTTTGTTTCTCAGTTGTTTTATTTCTTTGTCAATTATCTTTAAAGGATCCCTTCAAATCGCTAAACTTGAGGTGATTTTCAAGTCCTCATATGATGCTTCCTCAACAATCAAATTAGAATCTTGTACATATTTCCAATGATGAGAAACGTGAAATACATTATGCACTCTGGATAACCACTATGGTAACTAGATCCTGCAAGCCTGAGTTCCAATTCTCTCTAATATCGGGAATGGACAAATATGCTTAGGTGATAACTTTCCTGTTTTCCCGAATCAGATGACAACTCTAAACAAAGAAACTTTTAAGAACACCTGATCGCTAACTGCAAATTCCAAATCTCTCCTTCTAATGTCTGCATAACTTTTCTAGCGGCTTTGCGCTGTCTTCAACTTGCTTTTAATGAAATCTACTTTATCTGCTGCTTCACAGATCATGTCTGGACCGAGTAAAAGTCGATTCCCAGACTATATCCAACATGCAAGAGATCTACAAGGTCGACCATATAGCAGTTCAAAAGGCGACATCTTAAGACTTTCTTGAAAGTTGTTGTTATAAGAGAACTCCATAAGATGCAAGTGATCTTCCCATAATCCTCCAAAATCAAGGATACAGGCTCGCAACAAATCTTCTAAAACTCTATTCACAATTTCAGTCTTTCCATCCGTTTGGGGGTGACAAGAAGTGCTAAGACTCAATGTTGTCCCCAATGTTGATTGAAATGCTTCCCAAAACTTGCTGGTGAAGATCAGATCTCGATCACTAACAATATCGTTGGGTATTCCATTCAGTCGAACCACTTCCTTCACATACAACTGAGCAAGACTCTTAGCTGTTCTATTTGCTTTTACCATAAGAAAGTGGGCGCTCTTTGTCAGACGATCAACTATAACCCATATACTTTTATTACCTTTCTTGGTCCATGGTAAACCATCAATGAAATCCATCGATACCTGGTTCCATTTCCATTCCGGAATCTTTAGTGGCTAAATTAACCCAGCAACCTTCTGTTGATCACTTTTAACTTGTTGGCAAGTTGGACACCTGCTGACATATATCGAAATATCTCTCTTCATTGACTTCCACCAGAATGTGAGCTTCAAATCTCAATACATCATATGTACTCCTGGATCGATACTGAGTTTGGACTTAGGGCACTCATCCAGCACTTCTCTTTTGAGCTCCAGAATATCTGGAACACAAATTCAACCCTTCGATCTCATAACTCCTTTATCATCAATCTTGAAGTTTGAGACCTCACCCACTCGGATTCCCTTGCAAATCTTCTGAACAAACTCTATCCTTCTGTTCAGCAGAAATCTTCTCAATCAATAAGGGTGTAACAATCAGATTAGCAACAATTGCTTTCTTCCGACTGAGTGCATCTGCTACCACATTGGATTTTCTTGGGATTTAAAGAATATCTAGATCGTATGCCGCCAGAAACTCCAACCAAAGTTGCTTCCTCATGTTCAAATCCTTCTGGGTGAAAAGATACTTCAATGATTTATGATTAGTATATAACTCAAACTACTCACCCATCAAGTAGTGCCTTCAAATCATCAAGATAAATACCACCTCTAGCAATACCAAATCATGAGTGACATACTTATTCTCATGTGGTTTCAACTGCCTACTTGCATAAGCAATCACTTTGCCTCTTTGCATCAATACTGTACCAACTTCTTCTCCAGAGCATTTGTGTAGACAGTTAAATCTTGGTTTCCATCTATAATCCTTAACACCGGTGCATTGGTTAACCTTTCTTTCAATCCTTGGAAAGATTCTTCACATTCAGGAGTCCAAATAAACTTAGCATGCTTCTTGGTCAACTTCGTCAAAGGACAAGATAACTTTGAAAAATCCTTTACGAACTTCCTATAGTAACTAGCCAATCCAAGAAAACTTCTAACTTCAGTGGGGATCCTTGGTTGCTTCCAATCTTGGATGGCAACAATCTTACTTGGATCTACCGTGATTCCTTCCTTCGATACCACATGTCTAAGAAATTTTACTTCTTCTTTCCAGAATTGCCATTTGGATTTTTTTGCCTTCAATACATTTCTTCTTTGAATCTCCAATACTTGTTCCAAATGCTTCGCGTTCTCTTCCTTTGTCTTAGAGAAGATAAGGATATCACCAATAGAGACAAGCACGAACTCGTTTAATACCTCTCGAAATACCCATTTAATCAAGTCCACAAAGTAAGCCGGGCGTTGCATAGTTCAAAGGGCATTACTAACCATTCGTAAAATAAGCTCCCCCCTAAAATCTATTAGAGGAACACACTCTTCTGCAATCCTTAGCTGATGAAACCCTGTAGCTAGGTCCATTTTTAAGAATACTCGAGCTCCAGTCAAGAGATCCAGCATATCATCAATGCGGGGAAGCGAGTATTTATTCTTAAGAGTTTGCATGTTGAGGTCTGGATAGTCTACACGTAGTCTGAGGGTACCGTCGGACTTTGGAACGAATACTACTATTGCACCCCAGCTTGAGAAACTAGAACTGATCAGACCTTCCCACAAAAGTTGCTATGTTTGATTGCTCAACTCTTCCTTCTCTTTTATCGACATCCTCCGAATTGCATGCACATCTGGCCTCGCATTCAGAACCAAATCAATTATGAAGTCAGTCTCCCTTCGTGGTGGAAGACTCTTTACTACTTCAAGAACATCCCCATATTCTTTAACTATCGGGATGGTTTCTAAGGAAATGGGGGAAATATCAAGGGAAGACCAAAATTCTTCCTTATTTAAACTTGGGCCATCACACGGTATTTCTATAAAATATCGATAACGGGAATAAGAGATAGGTACTCTACAAAATGAGTAATGGTTGATGGAACCTGCTATTGGATTTCCAACACAAATGGGTTCTTCAAGATATTTGAGTTCCAAAATTAATCTCTTAGCTGCATTACTTGAAATAAAACTACGTGATGCACCAATATCAAACAACACTTAAACTAGAATATCTTTAATAGTAAGTGTACCTTCCAGAATTTTCGTACCTGTTCCCCCAGCTAAATTTGTTGGAGCATCTGCCATGTTGTAGACATGAGCCACTTCAGACTCCTTTAATTGTGGACAATTTGGTTTTATGTGGCCCTTTTTGTGGAAGTTATAACATTCCATGTTATTATGAGACTTCTTCTGCTTCTTCGGAGATTTACAGTTCTTTGACAGATGTCCTTGTTTATTGCAGTTGAAGCATGTGACAGTCTTTAACCATTATTCCTTAGACTTTGCCCCTTCCTTATTTTCTTTAGGTTTCTTATTTATGAACTTTCTCTTCTTGCTAGAATATCCTTTTTCTTTATCCTCCAAAGAATTCTGTTTGTCAATGTTCTCATAACGGCAAGCCATTTCCACCATTTCAGCAAATAGAAGCATCACATGAGCAGTTACTCTGCTTCTGTACCTTCTTTGAAGACCGTCAATGAACCTCACATTCTTCTTTATCGGATGTTGAATTAGCTTTGAGCCAAAGCGGGAAAGCTCGTTGAATTTGTTTAGATACTCCTGAATGGTCATATCTCCTTGCTTTAGATTCGAGAATTCATAATATAACTAACTATTGCTTCAGAGGGCATTAACCATTACTCGAAAACCCTCTTTAAAATGATCCCAAGTAAAATCTCCTTTTGGATTTTTCATGGTAATTGTTTCGCCCCAGATTAAAGCTTCATCTTTAAGTAACCAAGAGGCTATGTACCTTTTCTGACCTCCATTAAGTCTTAATCTAGCGAAAATCTTTTTGCAAGAGCACAACCATGCTTGTGCTTCTATAACAAACTCCTTTCCTAAGAATGGTACCCATCCTAAATTCTTGTATTTCTTGGCTGGAACTTCTAGATCTTGTTCTGTTTGTAGAGGCACAACTACCTCATTTGGCGCTCCTATGGGGTTTGGTTGTTCAGCCATAGGGTTACCCATTCCTCTACCTCTTCCTCTTCTACCACTCATTTTCCACTATCTGCATAGCAAGAAAAGTGTTAGACAGACATAAAAGATACCTTAAGGAAATTGTAAGAGCATATAGACATATATGAATAGAAATGTGTTTACTAGGTGCATGTTATTCTGTTGTACTCATTCAAGGGTATTGCTAACACTATCTCTATTGAGTCACTCATCCTAGAATACTACTGATTCTATCTCTGATGAGTCGTTTAATATGTTATACTCCAGAACTAAGGTTAACCCTCAACTCTGATACCAACTGTGACGACCCATTCTCCCGATCCCCGAAAGAACATATAATCATTGGAATATAACACATTAACATAATAGCAGAAGAAAAAACATTACATTACACCAGATAATAATGTACATTAATTTAAATCATAGTTCAATACAACATCATAGGATCATAATTATACATAACAGTTTCAGTAAGATAATAGGTACACAGCGGAAATAACGATAATCAACCTAATAAAGTTTTTGAGAGTACAAAAGAAACATCCAAATCCCGCTCCAGCTCTAAGTCCAAAAACCAGCTTCCATATACGACTTCAAAATGAACTATGGTAATGACCTATATACAAGGTTGCTCGTGTGAAAATATGGGCACCCGAGTTTGCAAGGGAAAAACAAACTACAAGTCAGTCATGCGACTGGTATGAGAAACCCTACACTTATTCTTAACTTATTTTAAAGTAAGGCATATCACGGGACAACGCCGTATAACATAGAACAGGTTTACTCCACATATACGGAACAGGTTTACTCCACACGAATGCCAGTGCACAAAACTACGTAATGCTTTCTGAAAAATGAAGCCATTATAAGACTCAAATCTTATCACACAATGCAACGCAAAACCGAAGGATAGAGTTTTACTTTATAATGGCCAAACATGCTTGATACGAGAAAATCGTTTGATATTATTATTAGTGTCTAAGTGTGGAAAACATTTTTGAAAATAAATGTATCAATCTTAGAAGGCATAATACCCCATCCTATTATGTTGCCATATAGGTTTACAACTAAAACCGCAAAGCTCGTATTGGAAGTTTGATTCCATCAATGAACCATGGCAAATGATCTTCCTTATCCGATTTGGAACTATCTCTAGCAAGATGTCCAGGATTCACATGCATGCGCACCTTGAAGTAGCAAAGTTGACCCACCAATTCTCGGTGAGTTCGGGTTACTCCTGAACATAACGTTCCCCGGTCGTATTTGACCGTGGTCCTGGTCGTATATGACCTCATTTGAGGCGCCTCAATCCCAACATCCACATAAGTAAAACTTCTTGGTGTAATGACCCGGGTTTTTGTCGACTTTGGTTATCGCCATAAACTCAATGATGACTAACCAAACATCGAAAAATACTGGAT
Organism: Allium sativum; assembly: GCA_030737875.1. NCBI lineage: Eukaryota > Viridiplantae > Streptophyta > Magnoliopsida > Asparagales > Amaryllidaceae > Allium > Allium sativum. Next base: position 354,056,677 of record CM060926.1, read on the forward strand.
GATTAATGAAAGAAATTGGAGGGTGAGGAAAGATAAGATAGAAACTTAGAATAGAAGAAGAAGAACACAACATCAGAGTAACATGAACCTCACAGCGGAACGAATAACATATAATATATATAACATAACTTGAAATATACATCTGTAATTGAATATACATCATTATCAAAGTACAACACTTATAACACAGCGGAAATAAACTATAGCTATATGATCCGGAAGCCTCCTTCTCCAGCTCTTCAAGTATCTGTAAATCCCGACTACTTGACTGCCCGTACAAAACTGGGCACCCAAGAGTTTAGGGAAAACAAAACAAAATAAACTCCGGGTCAGTCATGGGACTGGTGTGAGTAAAACAGTTTAAACAGTTCGAACAAGTAAACGATATCTCATAAGACCACGCTGTATAACGGAACGGGTTTTTCCCTTATGAGAATCCAAAATATCTTTATATCAAAAACCTTTTGATATTATAATAATGTCTATCAACCACAATATAATAATCATCTAGCAGAAACGCTTTCATCTCACGTTCTACATATATAGTATACAATCAAAACCGCAAGCACGTATTGGGTAATGGATTTCCAACTATGACAAGGTATGGAACAACCTTTCGCTAGTGTACCTCTAGAGAGGAATACACTGGATTCAACAAGAACATCTTGCAACCCGGCCACACATGACCGACCACTCATTTCGCTTGAGTGTATCGAATGTAAATCACCAACGGTTGGGATCAGCAACCGTTTTCCCGAATGGGACAACATCAACAATAGATTTTTAGAAGTAAATGAAACTCTAGATCAGGTGATTATACACCCTACTTTGGAGCGACCGATTTAGCCATGCTACCTGCCCGATTTCAGTCCTTTACCGGTTGATGAGGCTAGAAGCTACGCTTTATCATCACACTAGATTCACTACGAATGTCACATCGTCAAATCCATCAAATCACCGATAAACGTCCTCAACAATACATTATGTGTTAGCTAAAAGAAGTTTCCTTCTCCGCTTCCACTCTTGGTACGGTTGGAGAAATCAATATACATGATCGTCTGGAAATACTCTGTTAGACATCCGTCCATACAAGTCATCCAGGAACAGGATGAACCGAAGGTACTATTCAGTATATCCATCTTATGCACTATTATCTAAGACTTGTACAATAGCCCTTGCACTTTACTCCGTCTTTAATTATCTTTGGCATATATGATTCGCAACGCTTATGCCAATACAGAGTGGTTCTTTGGATAATAATCCAACCGATCTCTCCATATTAACAACGTTAAAATGGTCAAAAACTTCGATAGTCGGTGAGTTAACTATCAAAGAAAACAGGTGTGCAAACAATGATATTATTTCCTGATGGAAATTCTATCAATCAATCATCAATCATATATATATATATTCATATTTCCTTATTTCAGTATTTGATTACGTTTCTGATTCTATTTGGAAAACATTTCCAAATCTTCTTTACTTGAATTTAAACAGATGTTTAAATCAACATCGCGACGACAACTCAAACCACTATACTTATTTACTAAATTCACTTAACCACTTTCAATCTCGAACCTTAACCATTTCTAAATTGAAAACGAAGTCAATCAAGTTGGGGTATAACTACCTCTCAGACCTTAACTGAACAACATTTCAAATCTCGAAATAGGGTAAGTTCATCTTTTAACTCTTTAACACTTCTCCTTACTTAACTTCTTTCGATTAAACTAACATCGATTAACTCCTTTCAATTAAACTAACATCGATCAACTCCTTTCGATTAAACTAACATCGATCAACTCCTTTCGATTAAACTAACATCGATTAACTCCTTTCGATTAAACTAACATCGATTAACTCCTTTTGATTAAACTAACATCGATTAACTCCTTTAATTTATTCCTTTTCTATTTGTTTACTTAACAGATAACTATTCCCTTTTCAATTCTATTTATTAAACAAATAAATATATCTTTTATCTTTCCTATTTATTTAACAAATAAATATTTCCTTTATCTTTTCTATTTGTAAATGGTTTACAAATATATCCCTTTCATCTCTATTTTAACATATTTATTCCCCATAAATATTTCCTTTCAATTCTATTTGCCTTTTCGATTCTATTTATTTAACAAATAAATATCTCCTTTTATATTTTATTTATCTAGCCAATAAATATTTCCTTTATTCTATTCTAATTATTCTAACCAATAATATTTCCTTTATTCTATTCTAATTATTCTAACCAATAATATTTCCTTTTATATCTATTCTATTTATTCTAACAAATAAATATTTCCTTTATTATAACTTATCCTTCGATTTTATAATTATTTTCTTTTATTAAAATCCTTTTCCTTTTCTATATAAAATCCATCGATTTTATATAAATAATTCATTTTCAAAATACACTTTGAAAATCCCCTTTACCACATCCAGTATTTCTTATGGTATTTAACATACCATATAACAACGATAAATATCGTCCAAACACACATAATCAACAACAGATTATATATCACATCATATATCACAATATATGAATCACAGTAAAATAAATGTTGAGGAATCCAGTTGGATTCCTCCAACCTGTTTCCCTGCATCACAGATGTTAAACAATATAGATAACATCACTTTCAGTTCCATATGATATATTCTGTTAAACAAAATCAATATAGAAATTCAACTAACTGACTAGCAGTTCAATCAAACAGTCAACACACAGTCAATCAGCCAATATCTAACAGTTCTAAAAATACAACATGAAATTATAAACTGTTCAGAGTTAGTGAGATTTACTCACATTGGCAGTTCATCGTTAAAGAACGATAAACTGTTGTTTGATTTGAATCAAACAATTTAATTCGCCATAAATTCAAACGAGCTCCAATGGACTTCCCGTCAGTTTCATCGTGGAGTGCTCGTCCGTACGATCCTAACGGATCCAACCGTTCGAAATTATGATTTCGTATGATAAAGATATTAGAGTTACAAGTCAACACACTATTTAGATTTTTAAAATAAAAACTAAGTTATTAATTCATGGGCCTTCACCTTTGAACCCGCCAGCCCACTTAGCCAAAGCCCACCATGTTTTAAACCCGACGTGGCCTTCTTCCTCTCACACATTTGAACGCGAGCTCCAGGCATCAACGAAACCCGTGGCTGCCATTTCAACTCGATACCGCTCCCTCTCCTCTTGACATTTCAACACACCACTTTCACCATCCTTCTCCTCTTTCCGACCTCTCTCTCCTCATACCCATCTCATTCACCTCGGTCCCCCTTCCATCCTTGCGTCGTCGAACCTAGTTCAGGTACCACCGAACTGTTTTTGCACCGAAACCTCCACAAACACCATACGAGATGCGGAAATCCACTACGAACCCGAATCCACCATCCATTTGACCTTCGATTGCCTGTAGCCCCTTAAATCTCGAACCCTAGATCTCGCTGAAGAACAGACAGTCCAAAACAGTGGCGTCGAACTTGCTCAAACCTATATCGGATTGAAGAGGACCCGATAGTGAAACCAAATATAAGTATAAAATGATTTATAGGATTTGATTTGTATTTCTTCTTGATTTTCAAACCTTGCTGTGAATGGTTTTTATGCGGTATATATACTGGTTATTTGGTAGGTAGCGTTTGTGGTTGAGATAGAATGCTGCGTGGCCTCCCTATTGTCCAAGAAAAATGTTGGATATTTTTTTCTTTTAATAATATATTTTATTTTATTGATTTTATGTTTGTTTCCGGTCCTTAAAAATCCCCACGATCACATGCGATGTCTAAAAATCACGAAACTGAACATGTTAGATAGAGTTCGACATTCCGGTCCCAATGAAACTGGTTTCGTCGAATTCCGACTTGTATGCTCACACAGCGTATTTTTAACCATCAAAATACTGACTGTTTCTCACTCTAAAAATCCGTACGACCACGCAGTGACTCTAAAAATCACGAAACTGGAAATCTAACAACTATTTGACATTGCGGATCCAACAAAATTAGTTTCGTCGAATTCCGACTTCGTTTGCAAAACCGGCTATTTTTAAAGCTCTGAATGACCCATTTAAATATATAAATATATTTAAATAAAATTAAATAAATTATTAATAAATTAATATTATCGTACATATTCACAGTGGAATACCATAAAGCTCTAGAATACTCCTATATGAATTTCTAACTTGATATTTTAAATCTGGGTCAACCCGATATTCGATTTATATTGAAATTCCTTTTTAAAATATAAATAATTCCTTTATAAATTATAAAGGAATTCCACAGCGACTTTTCTAAAATTTGATTTTGAAGTAAATTAAAATCTACCCGACGAAATCCAGATTTTTCTCTTCCACTAGAAAGATATACTCCACCAGCTCCACACGTTTCTTGTTTCACAGAAATCTGGCTTAAAACGATTCCTGTACATTCAGTTGAAGTTCAAATCGCCAAATGGCGAACTGCCGCGCCATTTCGAGCTCGATTTTAATTATAATATAATTATACGTTCAAGCTGTCATTCAAATAATATATTCGTTATTCTAATTCAATTCTGAACTGAATTAAATATCACAGATGATCCAGTTCACACCATATCGCCATTTCAGCCAATTCTGATTATTTCATAATTCAATATATTATTTAATTTAATATTTTAAATTAAATATTCACCATTATTTAATTAGACCATCATTTAATTCACTATATCACTATTTATATAATTAAATAAATTAATTATAATACCTCTGCAAATGCGGGTCATTACATTCTTCTCCACTTAAAATAATTTCGTCCTCGAAATTGCTAAGGTAGAGGACGACCCTATCGACTGGTTAGACTTATTTGTTCACTTTTTAACTTCAGTTTTCAACTGAAACAATTTAATTTCAATTAAATATTAATTAATTCTTATCAATGTAAATTTTCAAAAATCCTGAAAATTTTCTAACGCCTTAACTTTTCGAAAAATTTCGCCAGCACCTCCTTTGTACTGGTCAATACATCAAACTCCAACTCGCCTCTCTGGGCCATCTCCAACCCAAAAGAAAATCAAACAGCCAAGCGGCTTGCCAATTCGTCTCATAAATCTTATATCCAATAGAAATATAAACTTATACGTTTTGTCGGCATATCATTATATCCTTTCCACCTGTTATCAATTCAACGGATACAAGGGCCATCCCAGTCAAATTCCAATCTGCTTTTATCTACAACACAACCATTCGCTTATATCCGAGCCAAATATCATTTCAACTCGAGTTTCTTCTCGATTCCCAACTCTTAACTTAATTATCACATTACACTTCAAATTTGAATCTCACAATCCAATTTGTCTTGATATCATTCTAATTCAGTCTCAGTTACCACTTTACTGGCTTTACTTTAATTCAAATTTGCTTTCACAAATTTCTATTAAATTTGTTTTTAATTCAAACAGTTTTTCCCTGGGAGTTTTTAAACAGTTTACTCTTTTCAAAAATCAAAATTTTCCTTTTTGAAATTCAACACAACTTGTCTTTCCCAAAACAAATTCAAAACAGTATCTCTGGTAGTAATTCGTCACTTGCAACTCGAAAATGAACACTGATGATGCAGCTGTCATCATCAGAATCTATTTTCCAGCGATCGAAGTGAGTTCAATACTATAAAACCATTTCTAAACATTTCCACTTTGAAATTCATTTCAAAATATAATTCACACTGCTTGTAAAACAATTTAAAATCTCCCAGTATCTTAAATTTTCCTTATTTTTAATCCAAATCCATTTACAAACACTTATCCAATTTTCCAAAATTTTAATTAAATTTCTGGTTTAAATTTCAGATTTAACTCATCCGATTTCACGTATTTCACTTATATGAATTCTGATTGGTTATTTACATAACCATTTAATTTATAATCTTTACTTGATTATAATAACAACCAATATATCCAATATATTATAATCATTCCAGTATAAATCCTTTATATCAAAATATAATTTGGATAAATTATTTCATTTACCCTCTTTTCAAAACATACCATGACGGTTCATTGTATTCAAGTGTTTATAAACTCCTATCGATACAGTGGATCAACTGATCGACCAGAACCCATAAACAACTCAACCAATAAATCTCCACAATATGAAACAATTTTTTTATATTGAATAACAAATACGTTCACTCGTATATATACACTCAAACTCAATATAGCATATTACTAACCCCATCTCTACTGAGTTACGCCACAGAGCCAAGGTAATTCACTTAACTTAAGCTCTGATACCAACTGTAATGACCCGGGTTTTTGTCGACTTTGGTTATCGCCATAAACTCAATGATGACAAACCAAACATCGAAAAATACCAGATGATTAATGAAAGAAATTAGAGGGTGAGGAAAGATAAGATAGAAACTTAGAATAGAAGAAGAAGAAGAAGAAGAACACAACATCAAAGTAACACGAACCTCACAGCGGAACGAATAACATATAATATATATAACATAACTTGAAATATACATCTGTACTTGAATATACATCATTATCAAAGTACAACACTTACAACACAGCGGAAATAAACTATAGCTATATGATCCGGAAGCCTCCTGCTCCAGCTCTTCAAGTATCTGTAAATCTCGACTACTTGACTGCCCGTACAAAATTGGGCACCCAAGAGTTTAGGGAAAACAAACAAAATAAACTCCGGGTCAGTCATGGGACTGGTGTGAGTAAAACAGTTTAAACAGTTCGAACAAGTAAACGATATCTCATAAGACCACGCCGTATAACGGAACGGGTTTTTCCCTTATGAGAATCCAAAATATATTTATATCAAAAACCTTTTGATATTATAATAATGCCTATCAACCACAATATAATAATCATCTAGCAGAAACGCTTTCATCTCACATTCTACATATATAGTGTACAATCAAAACCGCAAGCACGTATTGGGTAATGGATTTCCAACTATGACAAGGTATGGAACCACCTTTCGCTAGTGTACCTCTAGAGAGGAATACACTGGATTCAACAAGAACATCTTGCAACCCGACCACACATGACCGACCACTTATTTCGCTTGAGTGTATCGAATGTATATCACCAACGGTTGGGATCAACAACCGTTTTCCCGAATAGGACAGCATCAACAATAGATTTTTAGAAGTAAATGAAACTCTAGATCAGGTGATTTTGCACCCTACTTCGGAGCGACCGACTTATCCATGCTACCTGCCTGATTTCTGTCATTTACTGGTTGATTAGGCTAGAAGCTACGCTTTATCATCACACCAGATTCACTTCGAATGTCACATCGTCAAATCCATCAAATCACTGATTGACGTCCTCAACAATACATTATGTGTTAGCTAAAAGAAGTTTCCTTCTCTGCTTCCACTCTTGGTACATTTGGAGAAATCAATATACGTGATCGTATGGAAATACTCTGTCAGACATCCGTCCATACAAGTCATCCAGGAACAGGATGAACCGAAGGTACTATTCATTATATCCATCTTAGGCACTGTTATCTAAGACTTATACAATAGCCCTTGCACTTTACTCCGTCTTCAATTATCTTTGGCATATATGATTCGCAATGCTTATGCCAATACAGAGTGGTTCTTTGGATAATTATCCAACCGGTCTCTCCATATTAAGAATGTTAAAATGGTCAAAAACTTTGATAGTCGGTGAGTTAACTATCAAAGAAAACAGGTGTGCAAACAACGATATTATTTCCAGATGGAAATTCTATCAATCAATCATCAATCATATATATATCTATATATATATATTCATATTTCCTTATTTCAGTATTTGATTACGTTTCTGATTCTATTTGGAAAACATTTCCAAATCTTCTTTACTTGGATTTAAACAGATGTTTAAATCAACATCGCGACGACAACTCAAACCACTATACTTATTTACTAAATTTACTTAACCACTTTCACTCTCGAACCTTAACCATTTCTAAATTAAAAACGAAGTCAATCAAGTTGGGGTATAACTACCTCTCAGACCTTAACTGAACAACATTTCAAATCTCGAAATAGGGTAAGTTCATCTTTTAACTCTTTAACACTTCTCCTTACTTAACTCCTTTTGATTAAACTAACATCGATTAACTCCTTTCGATTAAACTAACATCGATTAACTCCTTTCGATTAAACTAACATCGATTAACTCCTTTCGATTAAACTAACATCGATTAACTCCTTTCGATTAAACTAACAACGATTAACTCCTTTCGATTAAACTAACATCGATTAACTCCTTTCGATTAAACTAACATCGATTAACTCCTTTCGATTAAACTAACATCGATTAACTCCTTTCGATTAAACTAACATCGATTAACTCCTTTAATTTATTACTTTTCTATTTGTTTACTTAACAAATAACTATTCCCTTTTCAATTCTATTTATTTAACAAATAAATGTATCTTTTATCTTTCCTATTTATTTAACAAATAAATATTTCCTTTATCTTTTCTATTTGTAAATGGTTTACAAATATATCCCTTTCATCTCTATTTTAACATATTTATTCCCCATAAATATTTCCTTTCAATTCTATTTGCCTTTTCGATTCTATTTATTTAACAAATAAATATCTCCTTTTATATTCTATTTATCTAGCCAATAAATATTTCCTTTATTCTATTCTAATTATTCTAACCAATAATATTTCCTTTATTCTATTCTAATTATTCTAACCAATAATATTTCCTTTTATATCTATTCTATTTATTCTAACAAATAAATATTTCCTTTATTATAACTTATCCTTCAATTTTATAATTATTTTCCTTTATAAAAATCCTTTTCCTTTTCTATATAAATCAATCGATTTTATATAAATAATTCATTTTCAACATACACTTTGAAAATCCCCTTTCCCACATCTAGTATTTCTTATGGTGTTTAACATACCATATAACAATGATAAATATCGTCCAAACACACATAATCAACAACAGATTATATATTACATCATATATCACAATATATGAATCACAGATGTTAAACAATATAGATAACATCACTTTCAGTTCCATATGATATATTCTGTTAAACAAAATCAATATAGAAATTCAACTAACTGACTAGCAGTTCAATCAAATAGTCAACACACAGTCAATAGGCCAATATTTAACAGTTCTAAAAATACAACATGAAATTATAAGCTGTTCAGAGTTAGTGAGATTTACTCACACTGGCAGTTCATCGTTAAAGAACGATAAACTGTTGTTTGATTTGAATCAAACAATTTAATTTGCCATAAATTCAAACGAGCTCCAATGGACTTCCCGTCAGTTTCATCGTGGAGTGCTCGTCGTACGATCCTAACGGATCCAACCGTTCGAAATTCTGATTTCGTATGATAAAGATATTAGAGTTACAAGTAAACACACTATTTAGATTTTTAAAATAAAAACTAAGTTATTAATTCATGGGCCTTCACCTTTGAACCCGCCAGCCCACTTAGCCAAAGCCCACCACGTTTTAAACCCGACGTGGCCTTCTTCCTCTCACACATTTGAACGCGAGCTCCAGGCATCAACGAAACCTGTGGCTTCCATTTCAACTCGATACCGCTCCCTCTCCTCTTGACATTTCAACACACCACTTTCACCATCCTTCTCCTCTTTCCGACATCTCTCTCCTCATACCCATTTCATTCACCTCGGTCCCCCTTCCATCCTTGCGTCGTCGAACCCAGTTCAGGTACCACCGAACTATTTTTGCACCGAAACCTCCACAAACACCATACGAGATGCAGAAATCCACTACGAACCCGAATCCACCATCCATTCGACCTTCGATTGCGTGTAGCCCCGTAAATCTCGAACCCTAGATCTCGCTGAAGAACAGACAGCCCAAAACAGTGGCATCGAACTTGCTAAACCTATATCGGATTGAAGAGGACCCGATAGTGAAACCAAATATAAGTATAAAATGATTTATAGGATTTGATTTGTATTTCTTCTTGATTTTCAAACCTTGCTGTGAATGGTTTTTATGCGGTATATATACTGGTTATTTGGTAGGTAGCGTTTGTGGTTGAGATATAATGCTGCGTGGCCTCCCTATTGTCCAAGAAAAATGTTGGATATTTTTTTCTTTTAATAATATATTTTATTTTATTGATTTTATGTTTGTTTCTGGTCCTTAAAAATCCCCACGATCACATGCAATGTCTAAAAATCACGAAACTGAACATGTAGATAGAGTTCAACATTACGGTCCCAATGAAACTGGTTTCGTCGAATTCCGACTTCGTACGCTCACACAGCGTATTTTTAACCATCAAAATACTGATTGTTTCTCACTCTAAAAATCCGTACGACCACACAGTGGCTCTAAAAATTACAAAACTGGAAATCTAACAACTATTTGACATTGCGGATCCAACAAAATCAGTTTCGTCAAATTCCGACTTCGTTTGCAAAACCGGCTATTTTTAAAGCTCTGAATGACCAATTTAAATATATAAATATATTTAAATAAAATTAAATAAATTATTAATAAATTAATATTATCGTACATATTCACAGTGGAATACCATACAGCTCTAGAATATTCGTATATGAATTTCTAACTTGATATTTTAAATCTGGGTCAACTCGATATTCGATTTATATTGAAATTCCTTTTTAAAATATAATTAATTCCTTTATAAATTATAAAGGAATCCTACAGCGACTTCTCTAAAATTTGATTTGGACGTAAATCAAAATCTACCTGACGAAATCCAGATTTTTCTCTTCCACTAGAAAGATATACTCCACCAGCTCCACACGTTTCTTGTTTCATAGAAATCCGGCTTAAAACGAATCATGTACATTCAGTTGAAGTTCAAATCGCCAAATGGCGAATTGCCGCGCCATTTCTAGCTCGATTTTAATTATAATATAATTATACATTCAAATTGTCGTTCAAATAATATATTCGTTATTCTATTTCAATTCTGAACTGAATTAAATATCGCAGATGATCCAGTTCACACCATATCGCCATTTCAGCCAATTCTGATTATTTCAGAATTTAATATATTATTTAATTTATTATTTTAAATTAAATATTCACCATTATTTAATTAAACCATCATTTAATTCACTATATCACTATTTATATAATTAAATAAATTAATCATAATACCTCTACAAATGCGGGTCATTACACTTGGGCTCCATACCGTGGCGCCACTTATTCCTATAAGGGAACGTATGTCCTTTCACTGGCATCCATCATCCTGTTTTCGGCTCATTCCGAGGTGTGAGGCCCTAGAGTCAACGTCCCAGAAAGCTTTGCTTTTCAACAGAAGCTTTAATCTATCTGCCGGCAACACTCAGCATGCCACATTGTCAATCCACACATATGATCGGTTTCTATTAATAATATAACATTTAAGTTCATACGTCTCAAAGAAGGGTGTTAAGCTAAGAGAATCAATTCTCTGCAACACAGATATACCATTAATGGCAACTAATCGTTTCTGTTATGAAATACAATGTTAGACACACACATCCATTTACAAGTTCGTTCTGGGTCTGAACGAAACCAAAGGCACCTTATTCCTCGTCCAATTAAGGTGAGAGGCCCTTGCATATCCAAACAATCAACAAGTACGTTCTGACCACTGCCACTATAACCCCTTCATGGGAGCTACCTATATCCAAGGCATCAGCGAGCAGTCCATTCGATGTGAAAATTCCTAGTCTTCCACCGTCTCCAATGTCTTCGCCTTTAATTTGTCGTATAATTATTCGAAATGGGTTCAACCCGGTCTTTTCAAATAATTAGTGTCAAAACAAAAATCCTTATGGATTATTGTTCCACCAATTAAGTTTCCTTTAATTGGTATCATTCCATAAGATTTAAATCTTATTCTTAACTTGGTTAAGCTATTTGGCTTTCAAAATCATCTTTTAACCATTTAAAAAGGTTTACTTAAGAATTAGATTCGATATACAAATTAAAAATCCTTACTTCAAAACATTACCCAAAACTTGTTATAAAAGCCTTTACAGAAAATAGCCAAATTCCACTTAACCGGTTTTATTATTCAAAAACATATATAATTGGTTCAAACCTTTTTCAAATCATTTATAATAATTTACAATGATTTTTCCCTATTTTTATTTATATAAAAATAGTTCATATTCACAACTTTCAGTTACAGGCCATTATTGGTTCTGGCACAGTTTTTATTCAAATTTAGTTTGAATAATTCTCAAAATCTAACCGTTAGATTTTAAAACTCTTCTCATCGTCTAAAAACTCTTTTCATTATAGTTCCAGTTTCGGGAAAATCCAATAATCGGATCTCCTGGTACATTAGGCTAAAGTTACAGGTCGAAGTTTGCGAAATACCGCTGTGCGGCGAGTTCTATTCTGACCATATTCGACGTATAATATGGAATACGTCGAATAACTTCAAAAATATTTTGTTTCTTATATAAAAAATATGTAATAATTTCCAAAAGCTATATTGAAATTTTCAACTTCAAATTTCAATTATTATAATACTTAAGTATTATAATAATATTTAAATGATTAAAATAATATTATTTTTCAAACTTCGTTATTTTGAAACCAAATTCTCCTGACTTTCATTATAATAAGAAATTTTTGTAAAGAAAGTCTTTTTAAAATTCATTCTAAATATCCTAACTGAACTTCACTTTTACTGGTTACTATTCATTTTAAAATAAAACTTGAACAAGCCATAACTATATGAAAATTAATTTATTCCAATTACGAATATTCATCGTAATTTTATAAACTTTGTTCCCATCCTAAAATCGAACATCAAATTCAAAATTTTATTTTTAGCCTATTATTATATTGATAAATATCCATTAAATCCATTTTATTTGATGGAGAATTAACCAATGGACCAATAATCACACCTATTGGTAATATTTAATTAGTGTATCACAAAACACTATATCAAGCATCAAATAACATCCAATCCACTTATATAGTGGAATACCCTATATAAGCCTTAAACCATTAACACTTATATGAGTTTGTCAATCAACAGATTAACCGCAATATCAACCAATGTTGATCAATCATCATTCCATTATCCAAGTGGGTTTCAAATCAATATACGTTAACCAGTAATTAGTGAATTACTTTCTAATGATCATTCCAGGTTTAAACAATTTCCAAGTCAACATTATTGGTTCTTAAGTGTCACATACACAAACAACTACACATATATTACTTAAGAATGATATTTTTATCATGCAAAACATCATTTAATTAATATCTTAATAAACTTGTATTATTAATCAATAATCATCACATAACTCAAACTAATTAACTAATAATAGTTAGTTATAAATAAGCCATTTTCTAGTTTTGGTTTCTCACCGTGGGTTCTACTCCGTCTATCTCTTAAGCAAATGGAATCTGAACATTCTTGAATTATTATGGCAGCCTCGCGGCGTCTATAAAGATTTCAAGAGACAAATCGGATAGAGTTTTGGTGCTATGGGGTTATAAACTTAAAGGACGAACAAACGGTCAGGGATCTGGGTATTCGGGGCAAACGGGAGAGGGTATTAGAGGTCTAGGGGTTCAGCCTTGGGGAGAGGGAGCTCGAGGTGGCTGATGTGGGGCTGGTGCAGGAGGTGGGGCCTAGGCGTGAGTGGTAGGGATGTGGAGGAGTGTGAATTTGGGTTTTATTTGCAAATTAGGGATTTTGGATGGGTTTTTAAGGGTTTGAGGTGGAAGTGGGGCCACGTAAGGGACCTGGTGGGGGATGGTGCAGGTAGGGAGGAGGGGCAGAAGTGGTCAGGTGTAGACGAAGGAAGTGGCGGCCATGGTTAAAAGGTTGGAAGGAGGAGTAAGACTAAAGAGAAAATGAAAGTGGAAATGGAAAACGAGAGAAAAGAGAAGGTGTTTTATAAGGACAAGGAGGGAGTGGTTGCTGAAGTCTCGAGGCGATATCTAGGAGAAAACACACCTAAGTGGTCTAAGGAGGTGACATCTCATTTCAATCTTTTGTGCTTTTTCCTTGTTTTAATTAAAAGTGAAGCTTGTTTTAGTTCTATCCCCCGTTTATCGCTCGTGTGATCAAACGGTAAATCCGATTGATACGAAATTTTGAATCCTAACATATTTCGTAATTCCGGATCCAATGAAATAGGTCTCGTCGAATTTGGAATCCGTTTGACCATTCGTTTTATTATTTTATTGCGTTTTTACTTAATTTTGACCAGTTAACCCGGTACGTGTTTATTTTTCGTACGCTCACGTACTAACTTTAAAAATTATGAAATTTGAAACCTAACCATATTCCAACGTTTCGGATCCATTAACATTGGTTTTGTTGAATTTCAAGATCGTTTGAAAAATGTTTCATTTTAAGCTATTGGAATAATATTAAATCATCGAATTTTTAAAACTAACTATAAATCCTTGTTAAATTAATTAAAAATAAAATTTAAATTGATTTCAAAATTTCAGGTCATTACACTTTTTGACTTAGTTGACAAACTATTTGCTTCATACATAAGAATATACAAATCACGTTTTAAAGATTTGAATTAAACAAGATGACGAATGTTGCTATTCATTTGGTGTAATGTTAAAGGAGCATATATTAATTTATAAAGTATTATAAAGATTTACCTCCTTTGAAATAAGAAATAAAGAGCAAAAATTGACAAGTAACTTTGTCTCAACTACTTAAGACGTTGGAGTAAGGCCCAAAAGATCGTAGATTCGACTCGGTAGAAACCCCCCTTGTCATGGTAGTATATTACATACTACACCAAAAAGCATTCAAAATGACTTTGTTGGGCGAGGTATACATGAACCTCCAGTTTATGAAAGCAATGTGAAGTTTCATTTTCCAATTCTCTTAAATTGATTAATACTTGGCTTCCTTGAACAAATTGAATATTGATTCAATTTGCATTGTATGTTTGCCGATGGTGTGAGCCCTGTTCTTTGATCTACACATATTTTTTTTTTCTTTTCAAAAAAAAGTATTTATTTTTAAAAACATGAGGTCATAATATCAACAAGATCAACCCCATTGTAGCTAGGATAATAAATTGATGTTTTCACACTGCAATTAAAATTTCAGCAATTCTTTTCAACAATACTGCATTTACACACTGGATGCTTATAAAGACATCAACTTATTCAAAGGAGAATGAAATACAGAGCGGAACACAGAAATCAGTACACAACCATAAATGCTTGACCCAAAGGAAACATTAGCCGTTCACGGATCGAGCCCCATCAACGTAAACTGTTTGCCCACTAATGTAGGAAGCAGCAGGTAGACACAGAAATACAGCCAAAGCTGCAACCTCTTCAGCGGTACCATTGCGTCCTAGCGGCGTGCGTGCAGCTTCGGATTTTGCATTTTCATCACTCTGCCCATATGGATTGTTATTCATTAGCATGCACAATAAATACATGAATGTGCCTGAGTGTCTGTCTATGCACATACACACGTACGTATTCACATTTATCCTTTTAATTAGTTACCTATCTTGCCAAATCTTTAAGTGTCAAATAAAAATGTGCATATCTTACTATCTTAAACTACAATGATGACTGCAACTTCCTTTTTTAACAGCTAAATCGTGAAGGCTTTGTGGTATATTCTTATATGTGTCTGTCTAGTGTGTAGGGGTTTAAAACACAAAATTATCTTATATGCATCAAAGTATACATAAGAATTGAATACTTCTAGATAGATAGTTTACAGAATATATCAATATGCCAAATAAAATATTAATCAATTACATCTCAACAAGTGCTTGTCATGTGCTTCGGTTCAATGTGGAGATAGACATAATGTACTGATTAAGTGTTAGATTTAAAACACCATTTTAGAGGAAGGTCAAGATGTATAAGTTAAGTTGAACATGTGTAAAGTTCCTAAAAAAAGGATATCCCTTTGATAAAAACAGTTGAATACAAGTTAGGAGCAAAGTCCTGGCTCATCTTTTAGAGAGGTAATCTAAATCTCTCGGTTCTTTCAGGTTAAAGAAGCATCCAATAAGAAAATAATAATGAAAATAAAGGGGCCAAAAGAAGAAATAGTGACTTACTTGTGCTAGTAATGGAGTTTTTATAGCACCTGGTGCGACGCAATTAACACGGATGCTATCTTTGGCCCATTCACATGCTAAGCTTCTTGTAAGCTGATCCATCGCTCCTGATAAGTAAGATCAACATCAATTAAGTTTTGTATCAGCAAAAGATTCAGTAAACGATCTATGGTTGAGAAGAAACAAAGTAGATTTTCATCAGAACTAGTATATATCGTGTACCTTTGCTCATACCATACAGTGTCAAGTTTGGTAATGCTATCCTACCACTAATAGAAGAAATAAAAACAATGCTACCAGCTTCCGATTCTTTGAGAAGCGGATATGCCAGCTGACATATGTTATAACCCGACTCCAAGTTCAGCGTCATCAGTTTCGAGTATTCTTCAGCAGTAACATCGATGGTTCTGTTCGCTATGGCCGTGCCAGCATTATTAACCTAAGCATGTTATTAGATTGATCAGCAAGTAGCAGTAGTTAATTAGCTTACAAAGAATATATGAGTTGTACGCTAAACTCACAAGAATATTGAGCTTTCCACTGAATATGGTAGAAACTTCTGCCATCATATTCTCACGTTGAGCTCTAGATGTAACATCACAAATAGATCCAGTGACTGGGTAGTTTAAGCTCTTCCACCTCTGCATACATTTTTCAAGCTGAGCAGGATTTTCTGTGCAAGTGTGAACAGTTGCGCCAAATGACACCAGCTCTTCTACTATAGCAAATCTGAACATTCAAGTACAGTAAAAATCTAATTAAACTATATATACTTCATCTGGTAAAGTGGTAGTTCTTTAAGGAACTGGATCCAGACATCAGTAATTATTTTGTCAATTTTACACCTGTGAATGTAGATAGATAGGTAGATGCACTTGTTAATTTGTTTATAAAACATACCCAATACCACTTGTGCCTCCGGTGACAAGAGCCGTGGCTCCAGCCAGTGACCATCTCTTTCCTGTACTTGGACTTTCCATGATTTACTCAATGAGTTTATGAACTGTTTATAATGCCTATGGCTCTGTTTCAAGACAGCAACTCCAGCTGGAGGTTTAGGCCAGAGACCATTTCACTGCAGACGATTGGCAGATATTTTAAATCTGAAAACGATGTAAATTAACAGTTTATGTGATATAGTATTAGTCTATTAGAGAATGGTAGTATGTTATATCAGAGCATCATTATTTTAAGTTATCACTTTGGCGCATGAATCATGATATGTACTAAATAATGACACACTCAAACTAGCAGCCAAAGCTCGTAAATAGTTTACCCATGTTTGCCAAGAATGCATGTGATTTTTATATTTTTAGTCGATGTTAATATATTAATACACATTTCGTCTTATCAATATACCATGCATGAGTCACGTTTAATCTCAATATTCATACTTTTGGTCATTTGTCACATAATAATAGATTTGTCTCCTTTTAATGTACGAATACATGATTTACTAAATCTGAAAATGAATCCGTTGATCCAAAACCAAGACATGTATTCAGTTTGAATAGCAGATGTACTGAAGTAGCCCAATGAATATGTTTGACATTATAAAAAACATATGCCTTTTTTGAGAGTTAATCCTTTGTCCTCAAAGTTCTCTGTCCCTTATACCCAACTAATAAGAATTCCTGGATTTTATCTTTTTGCAATTAAGTCCAAGAATAAAAGAGGATTTAATTGCAAAAAGGTGAAATTCAGGATGTGCGGATTGGTTGGGTATAGAGGGACAGAGAATTTTGGGTACATGTGAATTTATTTGGCTTTTTTTAAAAACATTTGTACTTTTGCCGCAGTAGTTTTTGGATGACAAAATAAATTACTATGATTTTTCTAAGTTGAAAATGGACGGTGTTGACAATAAATTAATATGATATTTTGATAGGAATTTTTTATTTAAGGTAAAGGTGTTTTTGAATTTTCGGGAATTTCCTAATGGTTTTCAAATTATATTACATAGTTAATTGATACATCAAAAATCAATATTAATTAACAAAATAATTAGGAAAAATTGATATATAGGGTATAACCAGGGCAAGGGTAGGCTGTCGAGACGGCCGCCTAGGGCAGCACGTCAAAGAGGAGGAACCAGGACGTTGGGGATCAACAATGGTATAGAGATAGATAACATGAATTAAATAACTAGTACTTAGAAGCATAACTGGTAGGTTGCCAATGGGTATAAGCTGTTGTCCTGCATACTTTTAGGAACCTCTGTAACAATCGTGCCATGCTTAAACTGGTTAAATTGATGAAAGCAGGGAAAGAAGGTGCTGGAATACTCACGGATCAGGCTTCAAACTAGAATTTATCAGAAGAGGATCCTGAAGTGACGGAGAAGGAAGAGCTGCGCTTCAGAGAGGTGATAAAGAAATTGGGAAATGCAGGCATGAAATAAGAAATTTGTTACAAGGATGTTCTGTTAAGGGTGCACTGATTTGTGTATGTTACTGTGCATTGTTCTTTGTATCTGCAATAATTGGACCGAAGTAATTGCTTTTCTGGTGGGTATTATGAGTAGATGGGTTATGATATTCGGCCCATCATTTAGTTGTACATGTATAAAAGAATATGAGTTTAATGAATAAAGAAGCGAAGAATTCTGAGAAGCAATTTTAACTGTGATTTAGCTGTTGCCATTTCTATCTTCTTGTGTCATAGTTTAGTTCTTTTATTCTATGTTAATTCCTGCCTTTATTAGTTGTAATTTTCTCCCTGTAATAAGTTAGTTCTGGAAGTTGCAACTGCTTGATTCAAGTAAATTCTTGTTTGAGTTCTTGGTAGTTATTGTTGAAGAAGATTGATAAAATCATTGCTCTGGTGAATTGTGTGAACGTCCTCTGTTATTCAACTACCTGTAATGTTTGGCCATGCAAAACCATCAACAATTCATCAAACACCACACCTAACCCCTTAATTACCACGCAAATACACGTCATAACCACTACCTACCACCTGAAGCTACAGTGGGTCCCCCTTCACATATACACTCAGCCAACATATCGTCACCCACAACTCCCCATTCCCATTATTTCAACAGTTTGTTGAAATTCCTCAAAGCCCTCAATTCCTCAGATATCCATGTCAATTAATCAAGATCGCCAAGACCCTGCCAACCTCTCTCTCTCTCTGTTTTTTTTATATATATAACATTTGCACTGGCCTAGACCAACCATAATAGGTAGGTTGCCAATGGGTATAACTGAAGGAATAAATCATAGTTTGTTTTAGAAATTGTTATACTGCAATCTGTGATTTTTCTAAATTGTACTTTAATTTTTGGATGAGAAGATGAATTACTATGATTTTTCTAAATTGAAAAAGGACAGTTTTGACCATAAATTAATATAATATTAATTTGATATTATGATCAGATCTTTTTATTGAAGGTAAAGGCATTTTTAAACTTTTGGGAATTTACCAATAATTTTCAAATTATATTATGAGTAAATTAATACATCAAAAATCAATCTTAATTAACAAAATAATTAGGAAAAATGAGTAAATAGGGTATAACTAATGGACTAAATCATAGTTTGTCTTAGAGATTTCTCTACCTCAATCTAAAGTTGACAAATAGACAAACGACACACATATAGGATATGCCCAAAATGAATTACTCCCTTAGCCGAAAATAAATTACATTATTAAGTAAAATACCAATATTTTATTTATTTAACTAGGTACAGAGTTTTCAATTTTACACATGTGATAACCTTAGGTTTATACATGTAGTAACGCTTAATTTATACTCGCAACAACACAAAAACTTATGCATGCGATATCCTCGGAATATGGACTAGCCATAACTTTGAAGCTAAACTGATGATAACTATTATTATACAAATGATATATCAGTGTATTCGATACAATTATATAAGTTGATGCGTGTACCATATGTGAAGTATACTTGCCTAATGTGATCGTACAATGCTGTTAGGATTTACACCACAACAGATATATTTGTCTGCTTATATATGTCATTATTATCCTAAGATATTATATATATATATATATATATATATATATATATATATATATATATATGTATATAATAGCAATCATAAATATATATGTATAACAATAACTACCCAGGCAAACATATATAAATATATGTCAAAATTATTATTTTTGACAATTTTGTTTGTTAAGGATTATGAATTCTAAAACTAACGATTTTAAATCTAACTTCTACTTTACAACAATATAAAATTAAATTAATGATTTTATACAAAAGCCCTTTTTACAAATGGAGACATCTATTTAAATACAAAATTAGACATAGATTGAAAGACATAGAATCTCGGTTGTACAATTGTCTTTATACAGAGAGGTGGAATTCAGACGCCAATCCAATGGTGAAGATCCATGTTGTCATCAACTGTATCACCATGTTGTGTCTAAATAGATCCCTTTATAAATATGCATTAAGTTGAAACTACATACATACATACATATACATATACATAAATACACACTCATCTAGACAAATAATTGTAAAGAAATGTTACACAAACAAGCGTTCTAGGGCACCTCAGTTTTGCAGCATCCTCTTTAGTACTTCCATCGTATCGTTAGCTGCATCATTTCAAATCTAACAATTTTTTAAAATGTTCAATCCACATATAGATAATCATGTATGTAAAATTTGGGCTCATTTCGATATTCATAGTGCCAAAAAAATCCTAATCAAATTATTTACCATTCAAACAGTTATTTGAACAATTAAATTTAAATATCAAACACATTATGCTACAAATATTGAAATAAGCCCATTTTCAAAAAAAAAATATTGAAATAAGCCCTAGTTTCACATAAATGATCCTGTATATGTGGCTCGGACATCTTGGAAATTTTATTACATTTGAAATAACGTAGTTCACAATGTGATAGAGATGTTAAGGGCATGCTGCAAAACAGGGATGTCATAGGGCGTTCGATCCTTTATGTATATGTAACAACCCTGGTTAGGATTATCTTAAATTAAAAGATCTCTAGAATATGGTTTAAAATTATTTCAATTAATTTTAAGAATAAACCGTAGGAATTTTTTTTGATTTGGTCCAATTTTCAGAACTTATAACAAAAATAGAATAATTTGAAAACTAATTACAAAAATAGACCTGCTTTGGCTGAAGCTCAAACTGGCATCCGAAATGCCGCCAGTTTATTTTATTTTGTTGTAAAGGCGACATCCGAGATGTCGCCGTTTTTTTTTATGTTGGCGGTATCCAACATAGCGCTATCTCGGATGATGCCCAGATCTAATAAAACCAGCCAGCAACCTTCTTCCTCTTTCACAATTCCATTTCCAATAGAATACCCATTTCCCCATATTTTAAAACTCCTACAAAATTCTTATCAGCTTTCTACTAGAAGATCTACTCAGCAATTAATAAGTTATTGATTCCATTTAATTTTCGAGGCATGGATATTTAAATTAGAATTTTATAATATTTGATTTTGAGTTTGGTTTGACGGTTGGTTCGTTATAGATAGTGAAATTGTTGTTGTTTTGTATGTAGAATGACTCCTAAATGTATTCGTACCATATGTTATTGTAACAACCTACAGGAATTCGACGCCCGAATTCCGATAATAATACACAAATCCTGTATCACTTGCCAATTACCAAGTATCGAACACACAGATAGTTATTAGAAAGAAATTAGAGGGTGAGAAAAGAAAGAAAGAAATATTAAAATAGAAGAAGAAGAACCAACAACACAACACAGAGTCTCACATCACAGCGGAACAAAATATAATATAGAAATAAATCTTTATTGAGAGCTTTTAAAAATACTTACAATCATCAGAGCACATCAACACACCTGGTCAATTATAGTAACTTGTCCTCATATGCAACACACAACGGAATAATATCTATATAATATCATACGTCTGAACTCTTCCAGCTACTATCTTCACAGCATCTGATAACCTGAACCTGTAAAACCCGGTCTAACCCGAGCATTACAAATGTCGGATCAGTCTGGTGAACCAGAGTGAGAAAACCACTAAGTTTAAGGGTATCACACAACTTGATTTTAAAGTCCAATTCTTTTCGAAAGAAAAGGATAATTGTAAGACCGAATCCACGCATAAATATGGGCGACTTTTACCTTACGATAACTGTAGCACCCCACCTCCGCCAAGGTAACTCTTGCAAGTACATTGGCTTCGGAGGGGCGTTAAACAAGGTAAACATGCATGCAGATATCACAAGACAGAACATATAAGTAAAACAGAGTAGTAAAGCAGCGGATAAAACTAGCATTTCAAAACCATAGTCATATTACAACAAAGTACTTGGTCATTATTTTCCAACAAACAAAGTCTAGATAAAAGCATAAACTGAAAAACTGAAATACATAAAGTACTATCCCCAAAGTGAAGTGATAAACCATAGCTAGCTCAATGTCCAAAACCGTACATGAGCAAATCCCATTAGCAAGCTGTAAAGATCCAAGCTAAGCTCCAATGTTCCCGCCCTGAGGACCTGAGGGGGGGAAACGGAAGAAAATAGGCGAAAGAAAACAGGTCAGTCAAAAAGACTGGTAAGACCTAACTACTATCCGTCCATGAACTAGTAAAGTAAACTGGCATGAGAAGCTGAGATGAACATAAGGATAACAACATACTAGCATGGTGATTAACTAACAAGATAGATAAAGGTGTCATCGCATAATCAAGGTTATGTTTTGCACCACGGTTGTACTAGCACTCTAACATATCAAGTAAAAACAAGAATCGATCCCTTGGCCCACGCTTGGCCCAGTATCATGAGGTGACCTAAATCAAGGTCCAACTACACGGTCTAGTTGATCGGCTCCCTACAAGCCTAACTCGTCAAGTGTCGGTGTCATACGGCCCAAACATGCAATGTAGCTAACTGCGCTAGGTCCACCCCAGGGTGTATCAAGTCCTAGGGTGTAGACCTCGGACAGCAATCAAGTAGGCACAGTCTAGATCTACTGGTACCCGTGCCTGATTCTCCAACTCCGGACTATGTGCACGACCATAGTCCGCCTAGACCTACACCGGCGTACCTACTCAGCCGTCGTTTTGGTCGCTTACATGTCAGCCCAGTAATCGTGCCCCACCCTAGCCTAGTCCCTAGGGTCTTATGATACTATCAAGAGGGTTACTGCTGCAAAGGACCACGCAACTAGGGTTTCCTTAACGGGTTAAATGTGGTTAACCCGATCCAAACGTGGATTAAATTGGTTAAGTGTACCCAAGGTTCATGACTTAACCCCGATTAACCCATCCAGCCCAAATTGGTTAAGTGTTAAGTGGACCATGACTTAACCCTAATCAAGAGGCATTCATTAACTTAATGTGCTTTACCCTCTCACATTAGACCATGTTGTGGTTACTAGTTAAGCTGGGCGGGTCCGGGTAGCTTTACACCACAACTTGGTCTAACCTCGGGTTCGAGCACAACATGACCAACTTCTCACATTGGGTCCTATTGTTTGTAGCCACTAGTTAAGCCGGGCGGGCCTGGGTAGATTTATGCTACAAACTCAACCCAACCTCGAGTTGGCCACACTCATCTTTTCTAAGTGTCATGTCCATTATGTTTCCAAAACATAATTACAAGTTAACATATCACGTCATGCTATAAAAACCATGTTTATGTCATAATGTTACCCAACCCCAACGTAATCCCATCGTTTACATAATCGCAACAACGCATAAAGGATAAAATAGGGAACTTGGCATAATCATGACAAAAAGGTGTTGAAGCCACAAGTTTAACATGGTGGCATATGAGATGTACATATGTTCATATACTTGCATATTGCATTATTAGGCTTCAAAAGAATGCATAAAACCAAACTTGGCATATAAGTGATACATGGTGATAAATGACATGTAGAAGTTGCTAGAAGTTCGCATTTGGCCTCACATGCAAGTTATCATAAGGGATATGATAACTTCCATGTTGCCAAAATGCAACCTTTAACATAAAGCTTGAAGCTTTAACTTGCATAACATGATAACATGATCAACCCAACCTTGCATAACATAGCAACATGTGTCATACATAATGATTAAACCAACTTGCATAATGATCAACCAAACTTGCATATAATGATCAACCAAACTTGCATATCATAATGATCAACCAAACTTGCATATCATAATGATCAACCCAAACTTGCATCATTCATTTAACTTTAAAGTTCAAAGTAAGAAAGTAGAAAAGGGCTTACAATGCTATGAAGACACAAATAAATAGTTATTAAAAGATTGAGACGAAGCCCTTATGCAATCACCCAAAAAGACCCAAATATGAATGCTCCAATGAAAAACCCTTGAGCCAAATCAATAAAAACCCTTGCTTTGAAATAGAAATGTTGCAACTTGACTTGAATGCAAGCTAAGAATACTCATACAAGCTTGAAAACACTTGTATGAACTCACAATCTCTCATAGAAATAAACTTAGGAATTTTAGCATGAGAGTGGAGGCCATGAGAGGAACAAATTTGACATAGTTTAGTTGTAGGAATGAATAATGATGATTTAGGCTAGGTGTTAGGTCCTTTTTATAGAAGATTAGGGTAGTATTAGCCATAGGATTAACCCTAGATTCAATCCAAGCCATCAAATCCCGTCACAAGCCTCCAAAACAGGTCAAAACAGCCAAAATGGGTGCACCAGGTTGCCTGGGCCGACCAGGCAGGTCGACACCCAGGTCGACCCTGGGGTCGACTCCCCAGTCGACCTGGGGGGGAGGTCGACTCCCCAGTCGACCCCCAGGTCGACCCCCCTGGGTCTGGCGGGAATTTTCCCGCCACTTCTGATTTTCTGAAATTTGAATCTGTTTTGAATTTGAATTTTTCGTGAAACTTCGCGAGGCCATATCTTGGTCATACGGACTCCGATTTTCGAAAACTCGGACTCTATTTCGCGTATTTTTCCGAGACGAACGCAATGGCACAGCCCATTTCCCTTGATTCAGATTTTACAGTTTAATTCTGCCTCGATTTATGTTATAACATGTTATTCAAAAATACGGGTTGTTACATTCTCCCCTCCTTAAAGGATTTCGTCCCCGAAATCTCCAAGTTAGGAAGAACGTATCCTACCATCCATCATCCATCTACTCAAAACATCATCCACGTGCAGTCATTGTCCTTAAAGGATTCTAAATGTTGTATGATCATATGCAAAGGTGTGTGTGTATGTACTTATCTAATGAAAAAATCAAGCGATTACTGATACAGTAAACCTCCTTAATGCAAAGTATGTTAGTGAAATGAGTCCATATGTATGCAAATTCCTAACATAATTTATAATCTCTACATGAGTGCACATAACATTCATCCATATGCAACATCCACGTGATAGCATAACAAGTTTCATCCATGAATAAGTATAAGCACTCATGCATATGCAACATGAAAGTGTGTGAGCCGATCTTAGTGCCTAATGTGTATCATGCATCCACGTGCAAACACTTGCAGGCACTTGCAACCATCAAGCATAACATGTTTCAAATACATGTTTCATCCAAAGGGTTTCTACCTAAGGTCCTCATAACATGATTAACGAGATAACAAGATAAACAAGATAAACAAGATAAACATGGATAGCAAAAGAAAGATGTATTAATTAGGAAAAGAGATCGAGAATGTACCCTCAAAAAGGAATGGATAAAGCCCACGCATCTTCTCCTCGGTTTCCCAAGTTGTGTCTTCCTCGGCTTCACCCCACTGAACTTTCACCAACTTGACCTCTCGATTCCTTAACTTCTTGATCTCTGTTCCCAGAATACGAATCGGAGCTTTTCTCAAGGTTGCTTCTTTCTCTACCTCAATGTCTTCAAGAATGCTTGGTTCAACCACTTCGGCGGACTCATGAAGGCACTTTCGGAGATGCGAGACATGAAAGACATTATGCACTCCGGCTAGCTTCTCGGGCAATTCCACCTTATAGGCCATCTTTCCAATCCTCTCTATGATAGGGAAAGGTCCTACGAACCTTGGTGCCAGCTTCCCAACTGCTCCAAACGTACCACATTACGCAGAGGAGAAACCTTCATGAAAACCATGTCTCCCACTTCGAATTCCAAATCTGCCCTTCGTCTGTCAGCATAGGATTTCTGTCTATCTTGGGCCGCTTTCATCCTTCTTCTCACCAATTCAACTTTCTCGGATGTGTCCCGTATCATATCGGGCCCAAGTATAAGTCTATCTGTTGTCTCCCACCAACAAGATGGTGACCTACACGGCCTCCCATACAAAGCTTCACATGGTGTCATCCCTATGCTGGCTTGATAGCTATTATTATAAGCAAACTCTACAAGAGGAAGGTGGTCTTCCCAAGTACCACCGAAGTCAAGAACACAAAGCCTCAAGAGATCTTCTAGCACTCTATTCACCCTTTCGGTTTGGCCATCCGTCTGGGGGTGATAGGCCGTACTCAGATTCAATCGTGTACCCATCGCTTCTTGCAAACTGTTCCAGAACTGGCTAGTGAAAATTAGGTCACGATCGCTAACTATGCTAGAAGGAACTCCATGCAACCGCACTATCTCTCGGAGATAAATAGATGCCAGCCATGATGCGGTCCTCTTGCTTTTTAATGGGATGAAGTGAGCACTCTTTGTAAGTCTGTCAACTATGACCCATATGCTCGTATTCCCTTTCCTTGATCTAGGCAATCCATCCACGAAATCCATAGAAATACTCTCCCACTTCCATTGCGGGACCTCCAATGGATGTAATAGCCCACCTGGTTTCTTTGACTCGGCTTTCACTTGTTGGCACACCATGCACCTTGAAACATACTTTGCTACATCCTTCTTCATTCCATCCCAAATGAAAATGCGCTTCATATCCCTATACATCTTGTCCCCTCCAGGATGTATAGTCATCTTCGAGTGATGCGCTTCTTCAAGAACTCTATGGACTAAATCTCCCACTTGAGGAACACATAATCTCCCATCACGCCTTAGCCATCCTTTATCATCAATAGTATATCTAGCAAGGTGACTAGACGTCTCACCACGAATCAACTTATCCATGACCTCGACTATTTACGGATCTTCCTTCTGTGAAGCCCCAACTTGATCAAGAAGTGTGGGTCTAAGCTCAAGGGATGCTAATGAACCCGTCATCGACTCAACAGCCATCGTGAAATCAAAGGTTGCCAAGAATTCTAAGTTCTTCATCTCAATGAACAAGGGGCTCAAAGTCAACCTCCTTCTGCTTAGTGCATCTGCCACAACATTACCATTGCCAGGGGTATAAGCTATCTCGAAGTCATAAGATGCTAAGAATTCCATCCACCTTTGCTGCCTTAGATTCAGATCTTTTTGCGAGAAGAGGTACTTGAGTGACTTGTGATCAGTATACAACTCAAACCTTTCGCCTAGAAGATAGTGGCGCCAGGATTTGAGTGCAAAGACGATCGCCGCCAACTCTAAATCATGAGTGGGATAGTTCTTCTCATGAACTTTAAGTTGCCTACCCCCATAACATATCACTCTTCCCTCTTGCATTAGAATAGCTCCTAACCCCGTGCCACATGCATCGGTGTACACGGTAAACATCTTACCGCTATCGGGTAATGCTAAGACTGGAGCGGTAGTAAGGGCCCTCTTGAGCCTTTGAAAAGCAAGCTCACACTCCAAGTCCTATGCAAAGACTAAGTTCTTCTTTGTCAACTTAGTAAGAGGGGCCGAAATCTTAGCGAAGTCCCTGATGAACTTCCTATAGTAGCCCGCCAGACCGAGAAAGCTTCTTACTTCGGTTGCATTCCTAGGAGTCTTCCAGTCTTGAACCACAACCACTTTCGCGGGATCCACCGCTATGCCTTGCTTAGAAACTATATGTCCAAGAAACCGAACTTCCCTTCTCTTGAAATGACATTTGGAGAACTTGGCTTTCAACTGATGCGCTCTAAGCGTATCCATCACTTCCTTGAGATGTCTGGCGTGTTCTTCCTCGTCCTTTGAGAAGATCAGAATATCATCCACGAAGACAACAACAAACTTGTTGAGGAACTCCCTGAACACCCTACTCATCAAGTCTACGAAGTAGGCAGGTGCATTAGTCAATCCGAATGGCATGACAAGCCATTCAAAGAATCCATCTGGAGTCCTAAACGCAGTCTTATCGATACTATCCTCAGCCACTCTAAGCTGATGGAATCCGGTGGCTAGATCGAGTTGAGAGAAAACAGAAGCACCTACAAGCTGGTCAAAGAGATCATCAATCCTCGGTAACGGGTGTCTATTCTTCTTTGTCAGCTTGTTCAACTCTCGATAATCAACACATAGACGAAGCGAACCATCCGCCTTAGTAGCGAATACCACCGGAGCACCCCATTCAGAAATGCTTCGTCTAATAAAACCCTTCTCAAGCAGCTCCTTGATTTGCTTACTGAGCTCTCTTCTTTCTCGTGGGGCCATGTGCTTAACAGGCAATGATACTGGCTTGGCATTATCGACTAGATAAATGTGGAAATCTATCTCTCGTTTAGGGGGTAACCCCTTAACTTCTTCAAAGACATCGGGATAGTCTCGGACTACCCTTATAGATTGCAAATCATCGATGGACGAGTCGAGAGATTCAAGATAACATAACATGACGGGACCTCTAGGGTTACAAGAAATTTCTAGGGTATTACCGAGGCGAGTCATGAGCCTCACCACCCTATGTTCACAATCGAGAATGGCTCCATAACTGGACAACCAATCCATGCCCAAGATCAACCCATATCCCGTGAACCCGAGAACATAAGCATTACACGTGAATTCTACGGTCAAGATAGAAATCTTCAAATCCACACAAATCATAGATAGATGGGCGGAACCCCCAATTGGATTTGAAACACAAACGGGATCCTCAACTAAGCTAGTACTTAGGTGCAAACTTTCAACAATGTCAGAAGAAATAAAACTATGCGATGTGCCAGAATCAAATAAGGTGCGAACAGGATAATCAGAAATATAAACAAGACTTTCTACAGAAATGCTACCACGATCATGAACTGGAGCGGCGTTGAGAGCATGCACTTGCCCTCCAGAAGGTCCTGCACGCTGATTCTGCCCTTGTCCTTGCTTCTTGGGGCAATCCTTGCTAAAATGTCCGGTCTCTCCACAATGAAAGCATTCTCCAGACTTCCTCTTCCTCTTCTTACAGTCTTTAGCTATGTGCCCAACATTCCCACAGTAGTGGCATTTTCTGGGATCCTTTGCCTTGGCCTTGTTGCCCTTGTTGTTCTTGTTGTTTTTGTTGTTCTGATTGCTCTGATTTCCTCCCCACTTGGAGTCTGTCTTCTTGGCTTGTGTCTCACTAGCCTTGACCTCCTTCTTGTCATTCTTATTGTCTCCTTGAAGCAATGCCATGTCTACTAGCCCTTCAAAAGTGGCCCCCATAGGTATATGAGATAGGGCTAAACCTTGTAATGGCTCGTTCAACCCTCGTGCAAAGCGCAAAGCCTTCTTCTGGGGAGTATTAATCATGTCCAAACCAAATCGGGCGAGCTTGTTAAACTCATTCACGTACTCCCTCACTGTCATGTCCCCTTGCTTCAAAGATATAAATTTCTCCAATTGCAAATTCGCCTCAGCGGATGATAGAAACTTAAGCCCAAATTTTGTCCTAAAGTCGGCCCAAGTCTCTATAGGCCTCGTAGCATTGGTGACCTCCCACCAATAAGCAGCTTCATCTTTTAATAACCATGCTGCCAATAAAACCCTTTTATGATCTTGCACATCAAAGATGGCGAAGAGATCTTCAGATTCTTTCAACCAATTTCTTGCCTCCACAAAAGTCTCCGTCCCAATAAAGTTTTTGCCACCCATTGCCTTAAAGTCTTTGCAAATCTTACCGAAATCTGCTTGCGGATTCTAAGGAGGAGCAGGAGGAGGAGGAACCTCAGTTATATTGGGGGTATTTGCTGGGCCCACATCGTTGGCCCTAGCTTCCAAGTACCTCTGGAACCATCCGGGAATGGTCACTCCCTCGGGAAGGTTAAGATCGACCGTGCTGAAAAAGGAAAAAGATAGATTCAGAACGAGGAAACGAAGGATAGTGCTATGGCTTTTGGGGAATAGCCTTTTTAAAATAGCTAGACTTTTCTTGGAAAATACTTAATTGGTTTTGAAAATAGTTTTTTCAAAAGGTAAGTTTTGAAAACACTTTTGCTCAAATCTTGTAAACATTATGCTCTGATACCAAATGTAACACCCCACCTCCGCCAAGGTAACTCTTGCAAGTACATTGGCTTCGGAGGGGCGTTAAACAAGGTAAACATGCATGCAGATATCACAAGATAGAACATATAAGTAAAACAGAGTAGTAAAGCAGCGGATAAAACTAGCATTTCAAAACCATATTCATATTACAACAATGTACTTGGTCATTATTTTCCAACAAACAAAGTATAGATAAAAGCATAAACTGAAAAACTGAAATACATAAAGTACTATCCCCAAAGTGAAGTGATAAACCATAGCTAGCTCAATGTCCAAAACCGTACATGAGCAAATCCCGTAAGTAAGCTGTAAAGATCCAAGCTAAGCTCCAATGTTCCCGCCCTGAGGACCTGAGGGGGGGAAACGGAAGAAAAGAGGCGAAAGAAAACAGGTCAGTCAAAAAGACTGGTAAGCCCTAACTACTATCCGTCCATGAACTAGTAAAGTTAACTGGCGTGAGAAGCTGAGATGAACATAAGGATAACAACATACTAGCATGGTGATTAACTAACAAGATAGATAAAGGTGTCATCGCATAATCAAGGTTAAGTTTTGCACCACGGTTGTACTAGAAATCTAACATGTCAAGTAAAAACAAGAATCGATCCCTTGGCCCACACTTGGCCCAATATCATGAGGTGACCTAAATCAAGGTCCAACTACACGGTCTAGTTGATCGGCTCCCTACAAGCCTAACTCGTCAAGTGTCGGTGTCATACGGCCCAAACATGCAATGTAGCTAACTGCGCTAGGTCCACCCCAGGGTGTATCAAGTCCTAGGGTGTAGACCTCGAACACCAATCAAGTATGCACAGTCTAGATCTACTGGTACCCGTGCCTGATTCTCCAACTCCGGACTATGTGCACGACCATAGTCCGCCTGGACCTACACCGGCGTACCTACTCAGTCGTCGTTTTGGTTGCTTACATGTCAGCCCAGTAATCGTGCCCCACCCTAGCCTAGTCCCTAGGGTCTTATGATACTATCAAGAGGGTTACTGCTGCAAAGGACCACGCAACTAGGGTTTCTTTAACGGGTTAAATGTGGTTAACCCAACCCAAACGTGGATTAAATTGGTTAAGTGTACCCAAGGTTCATGACTTAACCCCGATTAACCCATCCAGCCCAAATTGGTTAAGTGTTAAGTGGACCATGACTTAACCCTAATCAGGAGGCATTCATTAACTTAATGTGCTTTAACCTCTCACATTAGACCCTGTTGTGGTTACTAGTTAAGCCGGGCGGGTCCGGGTAGCTTTACACCACAACTTGGTCTAACCTCGGGTTCGAGCACAACATGACCAACTTCTCACATTGGGTCCTATTGTTTGTAGCCACTAGTTAAGCCGGGCGGGTCCGGGTAGATTTATGCTACAAACTCAACTCAACCTCGAGTTGGCCACACTCATCTTTTCTAAGTGTCATGTCCATTATGTTTCCAAAACATAATTACAAGTTAACATATCACGTCATGTTATAAAAACCATGTTTATGTCATAATGTTACCCAACCCCAACGTAATCCCATCGTTTACAAAATCGCAACAACGCATAAAGGATAAAATAGGGAATTTGGCATAATCATAACAAAAAGGTGTTGAAGCCACAAGTTTAACATGGTGGCATATGAGATGTACATATGTTCATATACTTGCATATTGCATTATTAAGCTTCAAAAGCATGCATAAAACCAAACTTAGCATATAAGTGATACATGGTGATAAATGACATGTAAAAGTTGCTAGAAGTTCGCATTTGGTCTCACATGCAAGTTATCATAAGGGATATGATAACTTCCATGTTGCCAAAATGCAACCTTTAACATAAAGCTTGAAGCTTTAACTTGCATAAAATGATAACATGATCAACCCAACCTCGTATAACATAGCAACATGTGTCATATATAATGATTAAACCAACTTGCATAATGATCAACCAAACTTGCATATAATGATCAACCAAACTTGCATATCATAATGATCAACCAAACTTGCATATCATAACGATCAACCCAAATTTGCATCATTCATTTAACTTTAAAGTTCAAAGTAAGAAAGTAGAAAAGGGCTTACAATGCTATGAAGACACAAATAAATAGTTATTAAAAGATTGAAACGAAGCCCTTATGCAATCACCCAAAAAGACCCAAATATGAATGCTCCAATGAAAAACCCTTGAGCCAAATCAATAAAAACCCTTGCTTTGAAATAGAAATGTTGCAACTTTACTTGAATGCAAGCGAAGAATACTCATACAAGCTTGAAAACACTTGTATGAACTCACAATCTCTCATAGAAATAAACTTAGGAATTTTAGCATGAGAGTGGAGGCCATGAGAGGAACAAATTTGACATAGTTTAGTTATAGGAATGAATAATGATGATTTAGGCTAGGTGTTAGGTCCTTTTTATAGAAGATTAGGGTAGTATTAGCCATAGGATTAACCCTAGATTCAATCCAAGCCATCAAATCCCGTCACAAGCCTCCAAAACAGGTCAAAACAGCCAAAATGGGTGCACCAGGTTGCCTGGGCCGACCAGGCAGGTCGACCCTGGGGTCGACTCCCCAGTCGACCTGGGGGGGGGGAGGTCGACTCCCCAGTCGACCCCCAGGTCGACCCCCCTGGGTCTGGCGGGAATTTTCCCGCCACTTCTGATTTTCTGAAATTTGAATCTGTTTTGAATTTTTCGTGAAACTTCGCGAGGCCATATCTTGGTCATACGGACTCCGATTTTCGAAAACTCGGACTCTATTTCGCGTATTTTTCCGAGACGAACGCAATGGCACAGCCCGTTTCTCTTGATTCCGAATTTACGGTTTAATTCTGCCTCGAATTATGTTATAACATGTTATTCAAAAATACAGGTTGTTACATTCTCCCCTCCTTAAAGGATTTCGTCCCCGAAATCTCCATGTTAGGAAGAACGTATCCTATCATCCATCATCCATCTACTCAAAACATCATCCACGTGCAGTCATTGTACTTAAAGGATTCTAAATGTTGTATGATCATATGCAAAGGTGTGTGTATATGTACTTATCTAATGCAAAAATCAGGCGGTTACTGATACAGTAAACCTCCTTAATGCAAAGTATGTTAGTGAAATGAGTCCATATGTATGCAAATTCCTAACATTATTTATAATCTCTACATGAGTGCACATAACATTCATCCATTTGCAATATCCACGTGATAGCATAACAAGTTTCATCCATGAATAAGTATAAGCACTCATGCATATGCAACATGAAAGTGTGTGAGCCGATCTTAGTGCCTAATGTGTATCATGCATCCACGAGCATCCACGTGCAAACACTTGCAGCCACTTGCAACCATCAAGCATAACATGTTTCAAATACATGTTTCATCCAAAGGGTTTCTACATAAGGTCCTCATAACATGATTAACGAGATAACAAGATAAACATGGATAGCAAAAGAAAGATGTATTAATTAGGAAAAGAGATCGAGAATGTACCCTCAAAAAGGAATGGATAAAGCCCACGCATCTTCTCCTCGGTTTCCCAAGTTGCGTCTTCCTCGGCTTCACCCCACTGAACTTTCACCAACTTGACCTCTCGATTCCTTAACTTCTTGATCTCTGTTCCCAGAATACGAATCGGAGCTTTTCTCAAGGTTACTTCTTTCTCTACCTCAATGTCTTCAAGAATGCTTGGTTCAACCACTTCGGTGGACTCATGAAGGCACTTTCGGAGATGCGAGACATGAAAGACATTATGCACTCCGGCTAGCTTCTCGGGCAATTCCACCTTATAGACCATCTTTCCAATCCTCTCTATGATAGGGAAAGGTCCTACGAACCTTGGTGCCAGCTTCCCAACTGCTCCAAAACGTACCACATTACGCAGAGGAGAAACCTTCACGAAAACCATGTCTCCCACTTCGAATTCCAAATCTTCCCTTTGTTTGTCAGCATAGGATTTCTGTCTATCTTGGGACGCTTTCATCCTTCTTCTCACCAATTCAACTTTCTCGGATGTGTCCCGTATCATATCGGGCCCAAGTATAAGTCTATCTGTTGTCTCCCACCAACAAGATGGTGACCTACACGGCCTCCCATACAAAGCTTCAAATGGTGCCATCCCTATGCTGGCTTGATAGCTATTATTATAAGCAAACTCTACAAGAGGAAGGTGGTCTTCCCAAGTACCACCGAAGTCAAGAACACAAAGCCTCAAGAGATCTTCTAGCACTCTATTCACCCTTTCGGTTTGGCCATCCGTCTGGGGGTGATAGGCCGTACTCAGATTCAATCGTGTACCCATCGCTTCTTGCAAACTATTCCAGAACTGGCTAGTGAAAATTAGGTCACGATCGCTAACTATGCTAGAAGGAACTCCATGCAACCGCACTATCTCTCGGAGATAAATAGATGCCAGCCATGATGCGGTCCTCTTGCTTTTTAATGGGATGAAGTGAGCACTCTTTGTAAGTCTGTCAACTATGACCCATATGCTCGTATTCCCTTTCCTTGATCTAGGCAATCCATCCACGAAATCCATAGAAATACTCTCCTACTTCCATTGCGGGACCTCCAATGGATGTAATAGCCCACCTGGTTTCTTTGACTCGGCTTTCACTTGTTGGCACACCATGCACCTTGAAACATACTCTGCTACATCCTTCTTCATTCCATTCCAAAAGAAAATGCGCTTCATATCCCTATACATCTTGTCCCCTCCAGGATGTATAGTCATCTTCGAGTGATGCGCTTCTTCAAGAACTCTGTGGACTAAATCTCCCACTCGAGGAACACATAATCTCCCATCACGCCTTAGCCATCCTTTATCATCAATAGTATATCTAGCAAGGTGACTAGACGTCTCACCATGAATCAACTTATCCATGACCTCGACTATTTGCGGATCTTCCTTCTGTGAAGCCCCAACTTGATCAAGAAGTGTGGGTCTAAGCTCAAGGGATGCTAATGAACCCGTCATCGACTCAACAACCGTCGTGAGATCAAAGGTTGCCAAGAATTCTAAGTTCTTTATCTCCATGAACAAGGGGCTCAAAGTCAACCTCCTTCTGCTTAGTGCATCTGCCACAACATTACCCTTGCCAGGGGTATAAGCTATCTCGAAGTCACAAGATGCCAAGAATTCCATCCACCTTTGCTGCCTTAGATTCAGATCTTTTTGCGAGAAGAGGTACTTGAGTGACTTGTGATCAGTATACAACTCAAACCTTTCGCCTAGAAGATAGTGGCGCCAGGATTTGAGTGCAAAGACGATCGCCGCCAACTCTAAATCATGAGTGGGATAGTTCTTCTCATGAACTTTAAGTTGCCTACCCCCATAACATATCACTCTTCCCTCTTGCATTAGAACAGCTCCTAACCCCGTGCCACATGCATCGGTGTACACGGTAAACATCTTACCACTATCGGGTAATGCTAAAACTGGAGCGGTAGTAAGGGCCCTCTTGAGCCTTTGAAATGCATGCTCACACTCCAAGTCACATGCAAAGACTAAGTTCTTCTTTGTCAACTTAGTAAGAGGGGCCGAAATCTTAGCGAAGTCCCTGATGAACTTCCTATAGTAGCCCGCCAGACCGAGAAAGCTTCTTACTTCAGTTGCATTCCTAGGAGTCTTCCAGTCTTGAACCACAACCACTTTCGCGGGATCCACTGCTATGCCTTGCTTAGAAACTATATGTCCAAGAAACCGAACTTCCCTTCTCTTGAAATGACATTTGGAGAACTTGGCTTTCAACTGATGCGCTCTAAGCGTATCCATCACTTCCTTGAGATGTCTGGCGTGTTCTTCCTCATCCTTTGAGAAGATCAGAATATCATCCACGAAGACAACAACAAACTTGTTGAGGAACTCCCTGAACACCCTACTCATCAAGTCTACGAAGTAGGCGGGTGCATTAGTCAATCCGAATGGAATGACAAGCCATTCAAAGAATCCATCTGGAGTCCTAAACGCAGTCTTATCGATACTATCCTCAGCCACTATAAGCTGATGGAATCCGGTGGCTAGATCGAGTTGAGAGAAAACAGAAGCACCTACAAGCTGGTCAAAGAGATCTTCAATCCTCGGTAACGGGTGTCTATTCTTCTTTGTCAGCTTGTTCAACTCTCGATAATCAACACATAGACGAAGCGAACCATCCGCCTTAGTAGCGAATACCACCGGAGCACCCCATTCAGAAATGCTTCGTCTAATAAAACCCTTCTCAAGCAGCTCCTTGATTTGCTTACTGAGCTCTCTTCTTTCTCGTGGGTGTGAAGACCCGTAACTTCCCCATAAAGGAAAGCGTCGGATAGTTCGAGAACAAACCACAACAGAGCGCATACAGAAGAACATTTCATTGTATATTACAACAATGCATCAGAATACAAGAATATACAGAGTATAAATGAATATTACACAGAAATATCAGAGATTTAAATTACATTTAAATACATAGCAGCGGAAAATAATACAATACACAACTAGAATGAGATATACGGATACAAAGCTTTCTGGATATCGTTCCAGCTGTAAACCAGGATCCTGTGAATATAAATCTGCAAAACCAAAACTACTAGCTGCCCGTGTCGAAAATAAGGGCACCCAGAGTTTAGGTTAAAACAATAAACTCCAGGTCAGTCATGGGACTGGTGTGAGAACTAAAACAGTTTTTAATCTTTATTTTCAAAGGTAAATCAAGGGACCACGCCGTATAACACGGAACGGGTTTCCTCCCAAGAATACCAGTGCATAAAACAAACAGCGCAATGCTAAATAAAGAAAGGTGAAGCTATTATAAGACCCAGTTCCCATCACACAATGCAATCGCAAGCCGGAGGATAGGGTTTTTACCTTATAATAGCCAAGAATGCTTGATGCGTTTAAAACAAATCATTTGATACTATATTAAGTGCATAGTGTATAAAACAACTTCAAATCATAAGTATCAATCATAGGCGGCATGAGCGCCCCATCCCACTATGTCGCCATATATAGGATTACAATTAAAACCGCAAATGTCACGTATTTGGAAATTGGATTTCCGTCTATGAACCGAGGCAAAAGATAGTCCTCAACTGATTCGAGACTGCCTAGCCCGAGTCTCAGGATCAGAACGCATCGACCCTTGGATCCTCAGGGCCGGTCCACCGATGTGGATTAAACTTAAACCCTGGACACTGCGTTTCGCCGCCCTTTGGGGCGTAAGCGAGCCAACGAATGACTCCATCGGACCCGGATCGTCCGATCTAACCGAGGCGCCTCGCAACAGCAACAACCACATAAGTCAATCTCGTCAGGGCGTGTAAAACCACTGACGCCACTTCTAGCTAGGAGGAAACGCAGGCCCTTCTGAGGTCCGTCTCCCGTTTTTGGTTCATACCTGGTGTGAAACACGCGAGGTAAACGTTACACAAAGCTACGCCACAAAGGCCGTTCTTTGATCATCAACCACAAGACTTTGCTTTTCAACAGAAGCCTTGATCATTTGCATCTTAGCATGCCACACAGGCAAACCATCCTATGCAACCGATATCAGTCACACAGAATGAAATCCGATGTCAGACACACAGTCCATTTACAAGTCCGTTCTGGGTCTGAACGAAACCGGAGGCACCTAGTACCCCGCATATCCATCGATCTCCAAGTACGTCTGGACGATCACCAACTGTTTCCATCTTCTTGGGTGTACAGCCCAATCAAGATCATCAGTTACCACCCAAACGACGTGAAGACTTCCGGTCTTCGACCATCGTCTTCATCTTCGACTTATCGTCGTATCAGTTATTCAGAATGGGATAAACCCGGTCTTCCCGAATAACTCGCGTATATTTTATAAAAGTGTTACACAAACACAACATACGCCTCATTCCAATTCATTAGTCACTAACCGTAAATTAATCAAGAGAATAATTCCCCAAATATTAACCCCGAAGGCCGAAACCAACATCAGATCAATATCCAGAAAACCATTCTGCTTGGCTAACCGACAGTTAGTTTCTAAATTTCACATTCATAGGGAAAGATTCCCATTAATTTTATCAAAGATAAATTCCTTGAATTTATTCTTTAATCCATTTTTGAATATCAATTCAAACTAGTCGGGATTAGCGAACCTTACCGAAGTAATCATTTGTTTTAATTTCCCAATCCCAACCTATTCATCCCATGAAGTAAAACTGGTAATACTTCATATCTAACACCACGGTGTTATCGGTAAATTCAATTACCATTTCACGTTCAAATCTAATTAAAGATTTAACTATCGCCTGGAGCAAAACTGGTGATACTCCACTTTCGATCATTTCAATCTAATTAAAGATTCATTAAAACTCCACTTAGTTTTAATCTTCGACTGGGTTAAAGAATCAGTGTCATTTAAAACACGGTTCACGATAAACCCAAAATCACATTCATTAATTATCGGGTTAAAGAACGAGTGTTATTTAAAACACTGCTCACGATAAACCCAAAAATCAATATCAATTCAATTCCAATTAAATATTATTTAATTGGTACACTTCATTAAATCTAAATAAAAAGATTTAATCTTTTCTCAACTGGGTTCAAGAATAGTGTTAGTGAAGACACCATTCACGACAAACCCAAATCACATTCGATATTCAATACAAGGCTCTGAATAGAAAATATATCGGCTTATATTCAATATCGAATTCTACGATTAACAAATGTCGTATTGGAAATAACGATATCAATATATATCTTTCAAATTTCCATAACAACACCTGTATAATCACGAATTCCAACATCGAAATATTCCGAAGACAACTTCGATTCAAATCCACTCCAATGCAATCATTGGAAATTTTGGTTATTTTTAAAACCCTTTTCGAATTCAATTTATTTATTTAAAAATAAATAGAATTATAATTCTAGTTCAAAACTAGTTCATTTCGATAAAAATCTATTTTTATCTTTTCAAATATGGAGTTTTTCATCCCAATTCTTTCTAAATCATTTCTTATGATTTTACACAAATTATTACTATTTTTAATAATTTTATCAAGGCCCGTACAGTCGATTTCCATCAACGGCCATCGAACTGCACTTACAGCGACCTTTTTCGAATTTGATTTGGACGTATCTCCAAATCCAACCGTTAGATTTCAAATTTCTAACATTCATTAGAAAGCTCTTTTCGATACGAACCCAACGGTTCCGGTTTTAGGAGAATCCGACGGTCGGATCTCCCGTAATGTCCGTTCGAAATAAATGGTCGAAATTCGCGAACTGCCGCGACGCGGCGCGTTCTATTCCGGCCATTATATTATATATATTAATATATATTTCGTCGATTTCTATTTAAAACGAATTATATTAATAGTTTTAAATTCGTTTCAAAAGCAATTTCAACCTCCATTTCAATTCAAATCAAAATTGAATTCTTCTTTATAAATTTGTTTCAAAATTCATTTCTATTCAATTCAAATTTCAATTCAATTTGAATTCATTTTCAATTCATTTCAAAATCGCTTTCAATTCAATTCATTTCGAAATCGTTTTCAATTCAATTCATTTCGAAATCGTTTTCAATTCAATTCATTTCGAAATCGTTTTCAATTCAATTCATTTCGAAATCGTTTTCAATTCAATTCATTTCGAAATCGTTTTCAATTCAATTCATTTCGAAATCGTTTTCAATTCAATTCATTTCGAAATCGTTTTCAATTCATTTCTATTCGAAATCGTTTTCAATTCATTTCTATTCGAAATCGTTTTCAATTCATTTCTATTCAAAATCGAATAAATCGATATAAATATCGTTTACGTCAAAATGGCGTCAATCTAACCAACACGGCTTCACAAATTTCTATTTTCAAATATTATATTTCAAATATTTCTTCTTCAAAATCGTTGTTATTATCAAAATATTTCGTTCAACACATGACCAATCTCAATGAATGAAACTGTCAACACATGAACTTTATTTTATATTGATAAAGATGTAAATTTTAATATTAAAATATTTCGTTCAACACATGACCAATCTCAATAGATGAGTACTGTCAACACATGAACTTTTATTTTTTTTATATTCTTTATTTTTCAAATTGGAATGAGGCCCAATCAATTACCATATAGAGTTCATTATATGGATTTTCATACAACACATGAATATCATAGCATTGAAAAATAATCAACCATCAACCAAAGTGCACTACACTGTATAAGCATCAAATATAGAGATCTAACGCTTATAACAGCCTGTCAATCAATCGATCGACATATTTAATCAATCAGGATGAGTGAACTGCATATTTCATCCTAACACCCGTGTAGGGTTTCAAACAATCAAACAAATATTTTATTTGTGCAGTTGGGCGATGTGTAAAATTTATCGTCCCAATCAATGTCATTCAAATAGGTGTACATAAACAAACCGTCTGGTTTGTAAATGAATATTCTATTTTATTCACTTTCACGTTAAAAATTATATTTTTAACGATAAAACATTTTATTCCAACATATGAATTTCTATTCAGTTCATTCTTTAAATAAAATGATATTTTTATTTTTCTAACATATTTTAGAAAATTTCGGCGGCATAACGGCACGATACTAGAAACGGGACGAGGCCTAGCCTTATCCCCGGTCTAGTGAAGGCCCACGCCATTCACACATCAATCAAATCAATTTCGTTATGCAAACCACAAAATTTGGAGTAAGAGTCTAACCTAGCCTTACTCCTTCGCCTTATAACGGCGCACGTCTAATCCTAACCAATTTATCAATTCGATTTTTCACATCACAAACCACATTCAAACCAATATCGCAATCAATCACCAAACAATCAAACAAACAAGTCCATGGTCTGTGGACGATTGTGTCGGGTGCTACTAAGCACCATCTGCATCCTAGTATATATATATAACTAGAAAAATAAATTGAAAGGTGAGAAATTCTCACCTATAGCTATCCTAGCTCCACGGCTCTTCTTAGAAGAAAATCTTCGTCGTTCTTGCCCCTTGTCACTTTCTTCGCCCGTATTCACTACCTATGTAAAAATCACATTTTTACCTCGCTATTCCATAAATAAAAATCAAATTTTTATTTCAAAGTTCAATATATAAAAATCGAATTTCTATTTCAAAGTTCAATATATAAAAATCGAATTTCTATTTAAAAGTTCAATATATAAAAATCGAATTTCTATTTAAAAGTTCAATATATAAAAATCGAATTTCTATTTCAAAGTTCAATATATAAAAATCGAATTTCTATTTCAAAGTTCAATATATAAAAATCGAATTTCTAAATCAGTTTTTGCTCTTTTAAAAAAAACAGTTTTTAAATCTTTTACTTTCAAGACCAATTATATTTACTTTCAAAACCAATTCTACTTACTTTCAAAAACCAATGTTAATTTGTTCTCAAGAACCACACCATATATATGAAGTTCTAAAAAAAAACTGCATTATATACTTTGTAAAAACTGCTTTATATTCTCAATTCAAAGATATTTTTATTTTCCTTTTCAAAGCAATTTCTTCATTCAAAAAAAAAATCAAACTTTTTATTCTTTCAAAAATCAAACTTTTTATTCTTTCAAAAATCAAACTTTTTATTCTTTCAAAAATCAAACTTTTTATTCTTTCAAAAATCAAACTTTTTATTCTTCTCAAAAATCAAACCTTTTAAATCCTTTTCAAATCAGTTCAGTTTTTAATCCTTTTTAAAAAAAAACTGTTTTTAATCAAAAAAAACTGTTTTTAATCCTTTTTTTTTTTAAAATCAATTCAGTTTTTACTCTTTTAAAAATCAAATCAGTTTTTACTTAAAAAAACGAAATCAGTTTTATACTTAAAAAAAACGAAATCAGTTTTATACTAAAAAAAAACGAAATCAGTTTTAACTTTTAATTTTAAAATCAGTTTTAACCTTTTCATTTTCAGCTTTATACTTTATAAAAATTTCAGTTTTACTTTAAATAAAATTTCAATTTTACTTTAAATAAAATTTCAGTTTTTAACTTCCTAAAAATTCAGTTTTTAAAATCAACAAAATACAGTTTTTTTTAAAATCATCAAAATTCAGTTTTTAAAATCATCAAAATTCAGTTTTTAAAATCATCAAAATTCAGTTTTTAAAATCATCAAAATTCAGTTTTTAAAATCATCAAAATTCAGTTTTTAAAATCATCAAAATTCAGTTTTTAAAATCAACAAAATTCAGTTTTTAAAATCAACAAAATTTTACAGATAAATGAAAATAAGTAAATAAAAAAAAAACCAAAACTTACAGGGGGCTCGTCGAGTGGTCGGGGGGGGGGGGGGGGCTTCATCGAGGTTTGCAGATCGGAGGGGGGGGGTCTAGAAGTGGGCGGCGCTCGGTTGTTTTCACGAGGGGGGGGGGGTTTGGGGATGGTCGCACAGCAGAGGAGGGAGGCGCGATAGGAGGCGGGTGGCAGTCGGAGACGATGAAGGAGGAAGGAGAAGAGGTGGCGGGTGCGACGGTGGCTCCGTCGAGCCATCTAGGGCTCCGCCCTCTTTTTTTTTTTTTTTTCTGAATTCATTTTTTTGAACGGGGGGGGGGGGGGGCAGGAGGGTTAAAGGGGAGGAGGGAATATTTTTATTTTATTTTATTTTTATTTTTTTATATTATTTAATTTCTAAAAGTTGACTTTCCCATACGACCTCGAAACGAGGCCCACCGCCTGTCGCCCATAGCGTTTCACCCCCATTCCGAACACAATGGGATATGTACCGCAAGCTGAATCGACCGTTTCGATCAGTTTCCTTTTAATTTACATTTAAATCACTATATTGAATTTTAAACGTACATTTCAAATTACCGGGGCCACATACGAATTCTAAAAATGGCAGAAAAATATTTTCTAGCTTCGTATTGACGATACGGTCCTAACAAAACTAGTTTCGCCGAATTCTGAGACCGTTTGAAAAATGGCCAATTTCCAGTCGATTAAAATCAACTGAAACCGGTCAAACGCGTTTTCCTTTACCACGCTCACATATCGATTCGAAAAATTATGAAATTTGGAATCTAGCAATTACTTGACATCACGGACCCAACAAAACTGGTTTCGTCGAAATCCGAGGTCATTTGCAAAATGTCCATTTTTAAGGGCCTGAATTCCATAGCGACTATTCAGAATTTTCAACTGGACATATCTTTTAATTCC
This sequence comes from Allium sativum, assembly GCA_030737875.1. NCBI lineage: Eukaryota > Viridiplantae > Streptophyta > Magnoliopsida > Asparagales > Amaryllidaceae > Allium > Allium sativum. The sequence goes on from CM060926.1 coordinate 354,100,130, forward strand.
CGATACGAACTTTTGATTTTTCGGATTCGTTGGAAAGATATTCACTATTAGATTCCATTATTTTTGGTTTCACTAAAATCCGGATTGTTTTGCACCCGGTACATTCAATTGAAGTTTGAAATCGAATTATCGAACTACCGCGCCATTTTCAATTCTATTTATAATTATATATAAATATTTATATTCTAACGACGTCGCGTATAATATATACGTTCGAATTATATTCAAAATAAATTTCTCGTCGATATTATTTAAAATAATCTATTTTAAATATTCAAAATTCGCTATAATTGCCAAAATAAAAATTTTAAACTGGCCCAGATTTTCGGGTTGTTACAATCTCCCCCACTTAAAACTTTTCGTCCCCGAAAAGGAACAAAGTCGAAAGTGGTTTGATTAATCAACACTACGCTCGATCTGGCTTTCATTCTCTAACCTTTCAGTTTCTGAGAATTTTCAAAATTTCAAAAATTTGGCTAACACCCTAAATTTTTGAAAAATTTCGCCATAACCTCCCCTGCACCGGGAGCATCGGGGAATTTCAAATAGCTTCCCCGGTCCTTCAGATCTCAAAAAGAAAAAGAAAAGGCCAAGCGGCTAGCCAATAGGCTCACAAAATCATCATCACCCAAACAAAACAGGAAATTATGTAGTAAACATGTACCTATTTGTCGGGCAAACAAATTTTATTCTCTGCTCTAGCCTCCTTGCTATGACCTGTTCAAAGATATATATGCATATGCAAGCAAATGCGACCAAATTTCAATACAAGTCAATATTTGATTCAGTTAGGCATAATGGTTCAAAATTATCAAACAATTAAACAAACAACACAAACATCAATCAATTAGTGGATTAACGTTTCAAATTCATAATTTTGATACATATACAAAAATCATGTTTTTGATGCCAAATCATAACAATGTATTCTAGCTATATTAGTTTTGGTTCTCACACCAGTCTAATGGAAATATATAGATATCACACCTTCGTAACACGAACATAAATATTGATGATGCGATCGCTATCATCAATATCATCTCCGGGCGTCTAGAATGTGATTCTATATCTATCCAGTATATTAAAACTTCGACTATACGTTCATGACGCGTATACGCGAAATCTACATATACTCGATTGTCCATATTCAATATAAATAATCAAATACGAATAATTGATTTAAATTTTCAAAACAAAATTTGTTTTCATTTGAAAAATATACTCTTCACACTCGTTCTAGGATACTACTGACCCTATCTCTAACGAGTCATTCTAATTGGATATTACTAATCCAATATCTGATGAATTCTTTCGTATGTTTCTAATGTGCCTTGTTCTCTGCTTTGTAAACCAAAGCTCTGATACCAACTGTGAAGACCCGTAACTTCCCCGTAAAGGAAAGCGTCGGATAGTTCGAGAACAAACCACAACAGAGCGCATACAGAAGAACATTTCATTGTATATTACAACAATGCATCAGAATACAAGAATATACAGAGTATAAATGAATATTACACAGAAATATCAGAGATTTAAATTACATTTAAATACATAGCAGCGGAAAATAATACAATACACAACTAGAATGAGATATACGGATACAAAGCTTTCCGGATATCGTTCCAGCTGTAAACCAGGATCCTGTGAATATAAATCTGCAAAACCAAAACTACTAGCTGCCCGTGTCGAAAATAAGGGCACCCAGAGTTTAGGTTAAAACAATAAACTCCAGGTCAGTCATGGGACTGGTGTGAGAACTAAAACAGTTTTTAATCTTTATTTTCAAAGGTAAATCAAGGGACCACGCCTCGGAACGGGTTTCCTCCCAAGAATACCAGTGCATAAAACAAACAGCGCAATGCTAAATAAAGAAAGGTGAAGCTATTATAAGACCCAGTTCCCATCACACAATGCAATCGCAAGCCGGAGGATAGGGTTTTTACCTTATAATAGCCAAGAATGCTTGATACGTTTAAAACAAATCATTTGATACTATATTAAGTGCATAGTGTATAAAACAACTTCAAATCATAAGTATCAATCATAGGCGGCATGAGCGCCCCATCCCACTATGTCGCCATATATAGGATTACAATTAAAACCGCAAATGTCACGTATTTGGAAATTGGATTTCCGTCTATGAACCGAGGCAAAAGATAGTCCTCAACCGATTCGAGACTGCCTAGCCCGAGTCTCAGGATCAGAACGCATCGACCCTTGGATCCTCAGGGCCGGTCCACCGATGTGGATTAAACTTAAACCCTGGACACTGCGTTTCGCCGCCCTTTGGGGCGTAAGCGAGCCAACGAATGACTCCATCGGACCCGGATCGTCCGATCTAACCGAGGCGCCTCGCAACAGCAACAACCACATAAGTCAATCTCGTCAGGGCGTGTAAAACCACTGACGCCACTTCTAGCTAGGAGGAAACGCAGGCCCTCCCTGAGGTCCGTCTCCCGTTTTTGGTTCATACCTGGTGTGAAACACGCGAGGTAAACGTTACACAAAGCTACGCCACAAAGGCCGTGCTTTGATCATCAACCACAAGACTTTGCTTTTCAACAGAAGCCTTGATCATTTGCATCTTAGCATGCCACACAGGCAAACCATCCTATGCAACCGATATCAGTCACACAGAATGAAATCCGATGTCAGACACACAGTCCATTTACAAGTCCGTTCTGGGTCTGAACGAAACCGGAGGCACCTAGTACCCCGCATATCCATCGATCTCCAAGTACGTCTGGACGATCACCAACTGTTTCCATCTTCTTGGGTGTACAGCCCAATCAAGATCATCAGTTACCACCCAAACGACGTGAAGACTTCCGGTCTTCGACCATCGTCTTCATCTTCGACTTATCGTCGTATCAGTTATTCAGAATGGGATAAACCCGGTCTTCCCGAATAACTCGCGTATATTTTATAAAAGTGTTACACAAACACAACATACGCCTCATTCCAATTCATTAGTCACTAACCGTAAATTAATCAAGAGAATAATTCCCCAAATATTAACCCCGAAGGCCGAAACCAACATCAGATCAATATCCAGAAAACCATTCTGCTTGGCTAACCGACAGTTAGTTTCTAAATTTCACATTCATAGGGAAAGATTCCCATTAATTTTATCAAAGATAAATTCCTTGAATTTATTCTTTAATCCATTTTTGAATATCAATTCAAACTAGTCGGGATTAGCGAACCTTACCGAAGTAATCATTTGTTTTAATTTCCCAATCCCAACCTATTCATCCCATGAAGTAAAACTGGTAATACTTCATATCTAACACCACGGTGTTATCGGTAAATTCAATTACCATTTCACGTTCAAATCTAATTAAAGATTTAACTATCGCCTGGAGCAAAACTGGTGATACTCCACTTTCGATCATTTCAATCTAATTAAAGATTCATTAAAACTCCACTTAGTTTTAATCTTCGACTGGGTTAAAGAATCAGTGTCATTTAAAACACGGTTCACGATAAACCCAAAATCACATTCATTAATTATCGGGTTAAAGAACGAGTGTTATTTAAAACACTGCTCACGATAAACCCAAAAATCAATATCAATTCAATTCCAATTAAATATTATTTAATTGGTACACTTCATTAAATCTAAATAAAAAGATTTAATCTTTTCTCAACTGGGTTCAAGAATAGTGTTAGTGAAGACACCATTCACGACAAACCCAAATCACATTCGATATTCAATACAAGGCTCTGAATAGAAAATATATCGGCTTATATTCAATATCGAATTCTACGATTAACAAATGTCGTATTGGAAATAACGATATCAATATATATCTTTCAAATTTCCATAACAACACCTGTATAATCACGAATTCCAACATCGAAATATTCCGAAGACAACTTCGATTCAAATCCACTCCAATGCAATCATTGGAAATTTTGGTTATTTTTAAAACCCTTTTCGAATTCAATTTATTTATTTAAAAATAAATAGAATTATAATTCTAGTTCAAAACTAGTTCATTTCGATAAAAATCTATTTTTATCTTTTCAAATATGGATTTTTTCATCCCAATTCTTTCTAAATCATTTCTTATGATTTTACACAAATTATTACTATTTTTAATAATTTTATCAAGGCCCGTACAGTCGATTTCCATCAACGGCCATCGAACTGCACTTACAGCGACCTTTTTCGAATTTGATTTGGACGTATCTCCAAATCCAACCGTTAGATTTCAAATTTCTAACATTCATTAGAAAGCTCTTTTCGATACGAACCCAATGGTTCCGGTTTTAGGAGAATCCGACGGTCGGATCTCCCGTAATGTCCGTTCGAAATAAATGGTCGAAATTCGCGAACTGCCGCGACGCGGCGCGTTCTATTCCGGCCATTATATTATATATATTAATATATATTTCGTCGATTTCTATTTAAAACGAATTATATTAATAGTTTTAAATTCGTTTCAAAAGCAATTTCAACTTCCATTTCAATTCAAATCAAAATTGAATTCTTCTTTATAAATTTGTTTCAAAATTCATTTCTATTCAATTCAAATTTCAATTCAATTTGAATTCATTTTCAATTCATTTCAAAATCGCTTTCAATTCAATTCATTTCGAAATCGTTTTCAATTCAATTCATTTCGAAATCGTTTTCAATTCAATTCATTTCGAAATCGTTTTCAATTCAATTCATTTCGAAATCGTTTTCAATTCAATTCATTTCGAAATCGTTTTCAATTCAATTCATTTCGAAATCGTTTTCAATTCAATTCATTTCGAAATCGTTTTCAATTCATTTCTATTCGAAATCGTTTTCAATTCATTTCTATTCGAAATCGTTTTCAATTCATTTCTATTCGAAATCGAATAAATCGATATAAATATCGTTTACGTCAAAATGGCGTCAATCTAACCAACACGGCTTCACAAATTTCTATTTTCAAATATTCTATTTCAAATATTTCTTCTTCAAAATCGTTGTTATTATCAAAATATTTCGTTCAACACATGACCAATCTCAATGAATGAAACTGTCAACACATGAACTTTATTTTATATTGATAAAGATGTAAATTTTAATATTAAAATATTTCGTTCAACACATGACCAATCTCAATAGATGAGTACTGTCAACACATGAACTTTTATTTTTTTTATATTCTTTATTTTTCAAATTGGAATGAGGCCCAATCAATTACCATATAGAGTTCATTATATGGATTTTCATACAACACATGAATATCATAACATTGAAAAATAATCAACCATCAACCAAAGTGCACTACACTGTATAAGCATCAAATATAGAGATCTAACGCTTATAACAGCCTGTCAATCAATCGATCGACATATTTAATCAATCAGGATGAGTGAACTGCATATTTCATCCTAACACCCGTGTAGGGTTTCAAACAATCAAACAAATATTTTATTTGTGCAGTTGGGCGATGTGTAAAATTTATCGTCCCAATCAATGTCATTCAAATAGGTGTACATAAACAAACCGTCTGGTTTGTAAATGAATATTCTATTTTATTCACTTTCACGTTAAAAATTATATTTTTAACGATAAAACATTTTATTCCAACATATGAATTTCTATTCAGTTCATTCTTTAAATAAAATGATATTTTTATTTTTCTAACATATTTTAGAAAATTTCGGCGGCATAACGGCACGATACTAGAAACGGGACGAGGCCTAGCCTTATCCCCGGTCTAGTGAAGGCCCACGCCATTCACACATCAATCAAATCAATTTCGTTATGCAAACCACAAAATTTGGAGTAAGAGTCTAACCTAGCCTTACTCCTTCGCCTTATAACGGCGCACGTCTAATCCTAACCAATTTATCAATTCGATTTTTCACATCACAAACCACATTCAAACCAATATCGCAATCAATCACCAAACAATCAAACAAACAAGTCCATGGTCTGTGGACGATTGTGTCGGGTGCTACTAAGCACCGTCTGCATCCTAGTATATATATATATATATAACTAGAAAAATAAATTGAAAGGTGAGAAATTCTCACCTATAGCTATCCTAGCTCCACGGCTCTTCTTAGAAGAAAATCTTCGTCGTTCTTGCCCCTTGTCACTTTCTTCGCCCGTATTCACTACCTATGTAAAAATCACATTTTTACCTCGCTATTCCATAAATAAAAATCGAATTTTTATTTCAAAGTTCAATATATAAAAATCGAATTTCTATTTCAAAGTTCAATATATAAAAATCGAATTTCTATTTAAAAGTTCAATATATAAAAATCGAATTTCTATTTAAAAGTTCAATATATAAAAATCGAATTTCTATTTCAAAGTTCAATATATAAAAATCGAATTTCTATTTCAAAGTTCAATATATAAAAATCGAATTTCTAAATCAGTTTTTGCTCTTTTAAAAAAAACAGTTTTTAAATCTTTTACTTTCAAGACCAATTATATTTACTTTCAAAACCAATTCTACTTACTTTCAAAAACCAATGTTAATTTGTTTTCAAGAACCATACCATATATATGAAGTTCTAAAAAAAAACTGCATTATATACTTTGTAAAAACTGCTTTATATTCTCAATTCAAAGATATTTTTATTTTCCTTTTCAAAGCAATTTCTTCATTCAAAAAAAAATCAAACTTTTTATTCTTTCAAAAATCAAACTTTTTATTCTTTCAAAAATCAAACTTTTTATTCTTTCAAAAATCAAACTTTTTATTCTTTCAAAAATCAAACTTTTTATTCTTCTCAAAAATCAAACCTTTTAAATCCTTTTCAAATCAGTTCAGTTTTTAATCCTTTTTAAAAAAAACTGTTTTTAATAAAAAAAAACTGTTTTTAATCCTTTTTTTTTTTAAATCAATTCAGTTTTTACTCTTTTAAAAATCAAATCAGTTTTTACTTAAAAAAACGAAATCAGTTTTATACTTAAAAAAAACGAAATCAGTTTTATACTAAAAAAAAACGAAATCAGTTTTAACTTTTAATTTTAAAATCAGTTTTAACCTTTTCATTTTCAGCTTTATACTTTATAAAAATTTCAGTTTTACTTTAAATAAAATTTCAATTTTACTTTAAATAAAATTTCAGTTTTTAACTTCCTAAAAATTCAGTTTTTAAAATCAACAAAATACAGTTTTTTTTAAAATCATCAAAATTCAGTTTTTAAAATCATCAAAATTCAGTTTTTAAAATCATCAAAATTCATTTTTTAAAATCATCAAAATTCAGTTTTTAAAATCATCAAAATTCAGTTTTTAAAATCATCAAAATTCAGTTTTTAAAATCATCAAAATTCAGTTTTTAAAATCAACAAAATTCAGTTTTTAAAATCAACAAAATTTTACAGATAAATGAAAATAAGTAAATAAAAAAAAAAAACCAAAACTTACAGGGGGCTCGTCGAGTGGTCGGGGGGGGGGGGGGGGGGCTTCATCGAGGTTTGCAGATCGGAGGGGGGGGGGGGTCTAGAAGTGGGCGGCGCTCAGTTGTTTTCACGAGGGGGGGTTTGGGGATGGTCGCACAGCAGAGGAGGGAGGCGCGATAGGAGGCGGGTGGCAGTCGGAGACGATGAAGGAGGAAGGAGAAGAGGTGGCGGGTGCGACGGTGGCTCCGTCGAGCCATCTAGGGCTCCGCCCTCTTTTTCTTCTTTTTTTTTTTTTCTGAATTCATTTTTTTGAACGGGGGGGCCAGGAGGGTTAAAGGGGAGGAGGGAATATTTTTATTTTTTTTTATTTTTATTTTTTTATATTATTTAATTTCTAAAAGTTGACTTTCCCATACGACCTCGAAACGAGGCCCACCGCCTGTCGCCCATAGCGTTTCACCCCCATTCCGAACACAATGGGATATGTACCGCAAGCTGAATCGACCGTTTCGATCAGTTTCCTTTTAATTTACATTTAAATCACTATATTGAATTTTAAACGTACATTTCAAATTACCGGGGCCACATACGAATTCTAAAAATGGCAGAAAAATATTTTCTAGCTTCGTATTGACGATACGGTCCTAACAAAACTAGTTTCGCCGAATTCTGAGACCGTTTGAAAAATGGCCAATTTCCAGTCGATTAAAATCAACTGAAACCGGTCAAACGCGTTTTCCTTTACCACGCTCACATATCGATTCGAAAAATTATGAAATTTGGAATCTAGCAATTACTTGACATCACGGACCCAACAAAACTGGTTTCGTCGAAATCCGAGGTCATTTGCAAAATGTCCATTTTTAAGGGCCTGAATTCCATAGCGACTATTCAGAATTTTCAACTGGACATATCTTTTAATTCCCGATACGAACTTTTGATTTTTCGGATTCGTTGGAAAGATATTCACTATTAGATTCCATTATTTTTGGTTTCACTAAAATCCGGATTGTTTTGCACCCGGTACATTCAATTGAAGTTTGAAATCGAATTATCGAACTACCGCGCCATTTTCAATTCTATTTATAATTATATATAAATATTTATATTCTAACGACGTCGCGTATAATATATACGTTCGAATTATATTCAAAATAAATTTCTCGTCGATATTATTTAAAATAATCTATTTTAAATATTCAAAATTCGCTATAATTGCCAAAATAAAAATTTTAAACTGGCCCAGATTTTCGGGTTGTTACAGTGGGGCCATGTGCCTAACAGGCAATGATACTGGCTTGGCATTATCGACTAGATAAATGTGGAAATCTATCTCTCGTTTAGGGGGTAACCCCTTAACTTCTTCAAAGACATCGGGATAGTCTCGGACCACCCTTACAGATTGCAATTCATCGATGGACGAGTCGAGAGATTCAAGATAACATAACATGACGGGACCTCTAGGGTTACAAGAAATTTCTAGGGTATTACCGAGGCGAGTCATGAGCCTCACCACCCTATGTTCACAATCGAGAATGGCTCCATAACTGGACAACCAATCCATGCCCAAGATCAACCCATATCCCGTGAACCCGAGAACATAAGCATTACACGTGAATTCTACGGTCAAGATAGAAATCTTCAAATCCACACAAATCATAGATAGATGGGCGGAACCCCCAATTGGATTTGAAACACAACCGGATCCTCAACTAAGCTAGTACTTAGGTGCAAACTTTCAACAATGTCAGAAGAAATAAAACTATGCGATGCGCCAGAATCAAATAAGGTGCGAACAGGATAATCAGAAATATAAACAAGACTTTCTACAGAAATACTACCTCGATCATGAACTGGAGCGGCGTTGAGAGCATGCACTTGCCCTCCAGAAGGTCCTGCACGCTGATTCTTCCCTTGTCCTTGCTTCTTGGGGCAATCCTTGCTAAAATGTCCGGTCTCTCCACAATGAAAGCATTCGCCAGACTTCCTCTTCCTCTTCTTACAGTCTTTAGCTATGTGCCCAACATTCCCACAGTAGTGGCATTTTCTGGGATCCTTTGCCTTGGCCTTGTTGCCCTTGTTGTTGTTGTTGTTGTTTTTGTTGTTCTGATTGCTCTGATTTCCTCCCCACTTGGAGTCTGTCTTCTTGGCTTGTGTCTCACTAGCCTTGACCTCCTTCTTGTCATTCTTATTGTCTCCTTGAAGCAATGCCATGTCTACTAGCCCTTCAAAAGTGACCCCCATAGGTATATGAGATAGGGCTAAACCTTGTAATGGCTCGTTCAACCCTCGTGCAAAGCGCAAAGCCTTCTTCTGGGGAGTATTAATCATGTCCAAACCAAATCGGGCGAGCTTGTTAAACTCATTCACGTACTCCTTCAATGTCATGTCCCCTTGCTTCAAAGATATAAATTTCTCCAATTGCAAATTCGCCTCAGCGGATGATAGAAACTTAAGCCCAAATCTTGTCCTAAAGTCGGCCCAAGTCTCTATAGGCCTCGTAGCATTGGTGACCTCCCACCAATAAGCAGCTTCTTCTTTTAATAACCATGCTGCCAATAAAACCCTTCTATGATCTTGCACATCAAAGATGGCGAAGAGATCTTCAGTTTCTTTCAACCAATTTCTTGCCTCCACAAAAGTCTCCGTCCCAATAAAGTTTTTGCCACCCATTGCCTTAAAGTCTTTGCAAATCTTAGCAAAATCTGCTTGCGGATTCTGAGGAGGAGCAGGAGGAGGAGGAACCTCAGTTATATTGGGGGTATTTGCTGGGCCCATATCGTTGGCCCTAGCTTCCAAGTACCTCCGGAACCATCCGGGAATGGTCACTCCCTCGGGAAGGTTAAGATCGGCCATACTGAAAAAGGAAAAAGATAGATTCAGAACGAGGAAACGAAGGATAGTGCTATGGCTTTTGGGGAATAGCCTTTTTAAAATAGCTAGACTTTTCTTGGAAAATACTTAATTGGTTTTGAAAATAGTTTTTTCAAAAGGTAAGTTTTGAAAACACTTTTGCTCAAATCTTGTAAACCTTATGCCCTGATACCAAATGTAACACCCCACCTCCGCCAAGGTAACTCTTGCAAGTACATTGGCTTCGGATGGGCGTTAAACAAGGTAAACATGCATGCAGATATCACAAGACAGAACATATAAGTAAAACAGAGTAGTAAAGCAGCGGATAAAACTAGCATTTCAAAACCATAGTCATATTACAACAAAGTACTTGGTCATTATTTTCCAACAAACAAAGTCTAAATAAAAGCATAAACTGAAAAACGGAAATACATAAAGTACTATCCCCAAAGTGAAGTGATAAACCATAGCTAGCTCAATGTCCAAAACCATACATGAGCAAATCCCTTAAGCAAGCTGTAAAGATCCAAGCTAAGCTCCAATGTTCCCGTCCTGAGGACCTGAGGGGGGGAAATGGAAGAAAAGAGGCAAAAGAAAACAGGTCAGTCAAAAAGACTGGTAAGACCTAACTACTATCCGTCCATGAACTAGTAAAGTTAACTGGCATGAGAAGCTGAGATGAACATAAGGATAACAACATACTGGCATGGTGATTAACTAACAAGATAGATAAAGGTGTCATCGCATAATCAAGGTTAAGTTTTGCACCACGGTTGTACTAGCACTCTAACATGTCAAGTAAAAACAAGAATCGATCCCTTGGCCCACGCTTGGCCCAATATAATGAGGTGACCTAAACCAAGGTCCAACTACACGGTCTAGTTGATCGGCTCCCTACAAGCCTAACTCGTCAAGTGTCGGTGTCATACGGCCCAAACATGCAATGTAGCTAACTGCGCTAGGTCCACCCCAGGGTGTATCAAGTCCTACGGTGTAGACCTCGGACACCAATCAAGTATGCACAGTCTAGATCTACTGGTACCCGTGCCTGATTCTCCAACTCCGGACTATGTGCACGACCATAGTCCGCCTGGACCTACACCGGTGTACCTACTCAGCCATCGTTTTGGTCGCTTACATGTCAGCCTAGTAATCGTGCCCCACCCTAGCCTAGTCCCTAGGGTCTTATGATACTATCAAGAGGGTTACTGCTGCAAAGGACCACGCAACTAGGGTTTCCTTAACGGGTTAAATGTGGTTAACCCGATCCAAACGTGGATTAAATTGGTTAAGTGTACCCAAGGTTCATGACTTAACCCCGATTAACCCATCCAGCCCAAATTGGTTAAGTGTTAAGTGGACCATGACTTAACCCTTATCAGGAGGCATTCATTAATTTAATGTGCTTTAACCTCTCACATTAGACCCTGTTGTGGTTACTAGTTAAGTCGGGCGGGTCCGGATAGCTTTACACCACAACTTGGTCTAACCTCGGGTTCGAGCACAACATGACCAACTTCTCACATTGGGTCCTATTGTTTGTAGCCACTAGTTAAGCCAGGCGGGTCCGGGTAGATTTATGCTACAAACTCAACTCAACCTCGAGTTGGCCACACTCATCTTTTCTAAGTGTCATGTCCATTATGTTTCCAAAACATAATTACAAGTTAACATATCACGTCATGTTATAAAAACCATGTTTATGTCATAATGTTACCCAACCCCAACGTAATCCCATCGTTTACATAATCGCAACAACGCATAAAGGATAAAATAGGGAATTTGGCATAATCATGACAAAAAGGTGTTGAAGCGCCACAAGTTTAACATGGTGGCATATGAGATGTACATATGTTCATATACTTGCATATTGCATTATTAGGCTTCAAAAGCATGCATAAAACCAGACTTAGCATATAAGTGATACATGGTGATAAATGACATGTAGAAGTTGCTAGAAGTTCGCATTTGGCCTCACATGCAAGTTATCACAAGGGATATGATAACTTCCATGTTGCCAAAATGCAACCTTTAACATAAAGCTTGAAGCTTTAACTTGCATAACATGATAACATGATCAACCCAACCTTGCATAACATAGCAACATGTGTCATACATAATGATTAAACCAACTTGCATAATGATCAACCAAACTTGCATATAATGATCAACCAAACTTGCATATCATAATGATCAACCAAACTTGCATATCATAATGATCAACCCAAACTTGCATCATTCATTTAACTTTAAAGTTCAAAGTAAGAAAGTAGAAAAGGGCTTACAATGCTATGAAGACACAAATAAATAGTTATTAAAAGATTGAGACGAAGCCCTTATGCAATCACCCAAAAAGACCCAAATATGAATGCTCCAATGAAAAACCCTTGAGCCAAATCAATAAAAACCCTTGCTTTGAAATAGAAATGTTGCAAATTGACTTGAATGCAAGCTAAGAATACTCATACAAGCTTGAAAACACTTGTATGAACTCACAATCTCTCATAGAAATAAACTTAGGAATTTTAGCATGAGAGTGGAGGCCATGAGAGGAACAAATTTGACATAGTTTAGTTGTAGGAATGAATAATGATGATTTAGGCTAGGTGTTAGGTCCTTTTTATAGACGATTAGGGTAGTATTAGCCATAGGATTAACCCTAGATTCAATCCAAGCCATCAAATCCCGTCACAAGCCTCCAAAACAGGTCAAAACAGCCAAAATGGGTGCACCAGGTTGCCTGGGCCGACCAGGCAGGTCGACACCCAGGTCGACCCTGGGGTCGACTCCTTAGTCGACCTGGGGGGGAGGTCGACTCCCCAGTCGACCCCCAGGTCGACCCCCCTGGGTCTGGCGGGAATTTTCCCGCCACTTCTGATTTTCTGAAATTTGAATCTGTTTTGAATTTGAATTTTTCGTGAAACTTCGCGAGGCCATATCTTGGTCATACGGACTCCGATTTTCGAAAACTCGGACTCTATTTCGCGTATTTTTCCGAGACGAACGCAATGGCACAGCCCGTTTCTCTTGATTCAGATTTTACGGTTTAATTCTGCCTCGATTTATGTTATAACATGTTATTCAAAAATACGGGTTGTTACAATAACCCAAAACATTTTTGAAAACAATATCTTTTATGATATTATGATAGTGTCTAAATACAAATATCAATCTAGCAGAACACTTGCATTTCACGCTCTATATACATAGTATACAATCAAAACCACGGGCTCTTATTGGAGAATGGATTTTCATGGCATGGTATGGGCAACCACCTTTCCGACAATGCACCTTTGGAGATGAATACATTGGGGTTCAACAAGAACATCTTACAACCCAGACTAAACGTGACCGACCCCTCACTTTGCTTGAGAGTACCGAATATATCATTACCACGGTTGGGGGCCACCCAACCGAACCGATAGCATACATACAAAAATAAAAAGGGACAACCGAAGGCATTTGATTTCTCCAGATCAGGTAAAGATATACCCTTTTGATGGGTGCGACCCACATAGCCATGCGACCTACCCAATTTTTATCATTTCCCGGTTGATGAGGTTTGAGGTCATATTTAATTTATTTATTCTTTTAGAACATCTGGCCTACATTCACTTTGAATGCCACATCGTCAGATCCACTAGAAATCACTAATTGATGTCCACAAAAATATTCTAGTTATTAGGCTAAGAGAAAGGCCTATTCCTCGCCATCAACTATGGTACGTTTGTGTAACGACCTGGATTTTTAGCCATAAATTTAAAACATTTTAATTTGGTTTAAATGTTGTATTGGAAATATAAATCGATTTTTATAACTAATTTATTTAATTAAACAACGTTAGAACATATAATTTATAATATAATTTAAAACGAGCTCGTAACTTCATGGTAGTTCGTAATATTACATTTTCAACTTCAATTTAATATAGAGGATTCGTTATAAGTCAGATTTCTTTGAAACAAGAAACGTTTAGATCTATTTAACTGTATCTTTCTAATGGAAGTGAAAATTTGAGATTTCGTTCTATAGATTGTAATTACCAAATCAAATTTTCAAAAAGTCGTTCTGGAGTCGTGTATAAGCCATAATAGTTTATTTAATATAATTAAATATTGGTTTCAAATTTGGACAGGATTTTTGAGACGTAGTTATAATTTAATTTATAGAATTTTTCTGTAAATTTTATTTTGAAAAATAAGTAACTTTTTGTTTAACGTATTTCACACCCTATGTGTAACACCCCACATCCGTTAGTGTCACTCACAAAGGGAATGCACTAAGTTCTGTGGAGCATTTAAGGTAAAAGATGCAGATAAATTACAAGACAGACAAAATTAAAACAGCGGGAAAATAAAACATTACTTTATTGATAAAATAATTTGTACAACAATTGTTTTCCAACACCAGAATATCTGTCTTACAAAATAGAGAAGCATAAAATAGCATTTATATTCCCCAATGTAGCATGAGCCAGCCATAGCAATGGAAAAGAGAATCTAAGCAAGACTTCGACTAATCTTCAGCTTGGACAGAAAACTGAGCTAAGTAGTAACATTCCCTCCCTGCGAACCTGAGGAGGGCACGGAAGACAGGAAAGCGAAAGAAAACAGAGTCAGACATAAAGTCTGGTAAGTCCAGTAACTTCAGCATGTGAACAGGAAAAAGTAACACGACATGAATTAACTGAATATAAGATGATATCATGATGATAGGGCTAACAAGATAACATAAGATTAACGCAAGATAAGCTAAGGCAAGATAAGATATGCTTTACTGCTTTGCTATTACCATGTTATTCTGGTACCTATATCTCTACACCGCCTAACTAGTAATCTGTATAAACTGATAAGAACAGATACGTGATCCCAATCCCCCGCAATTGTAGTTGTTTCAGGTGTACATCTATTATTTATTACCTAGATCTAATCTAGAGTTTTTCTATCGAGTGCTTCTTAGATTTAACTAAGGTTTACGCGACTTATCTAATGCTTCTCGGATTTTAGGGTTTCCGCGACATAGGTCCAACTAGGGATTATGCTACCTATCGAACGACGCCCCTAATCTAGGACACACTACCCATAGTGGTATATGTTCCTAGACTTTCCCCACGTATGTGTCGTGGATCATTATGGCTGTCTAGATGCACATGTCCTCTATATGTGCGACCCGAGTCTCGTGGCAGGGCAAATCAAGAAACACGGAACTCGGTCGGGAGCTTTCGGATATCTGCCGATGCAGATGCTAAGTTTTGTTTTTCCAGTGGCTATGGTCCCACCTAACCCCTCCCTCAACTAATGAAAGGCACACCTTGAAAAATGAGAACTATACGCAGGCCCCCCTATGCCCTACTAACCTATGGCCATCCGCAACCATAACTAGATAGCAAGTATATGGTCTATTGGAGTTTTCCGCCTTTCCGCTTCACGTATCTCGATTGACTCAAGATGGTAGGTAGACGACGAGTCGCTATCACAGGGCCACTTGTCTCGCCGAATCACGCTGATCCATCCTAGTCTTTAGGTTGCCCTATATTACAGCCAAGGCATACTCTTGGTTCTTCTAACGCAGACCTTAACCTCTGTGAGCCCAGGAGGATCATCTGCATTCTCACAGAGGGATACCAAGAGTACCCTCACGTCCCTTGGAAGCTGCGTGCTTCGTAACCCAATTCGTTGGAGCCTTCTTCATGATCAGACGGACGTTCGCTCCTTCTTGTGTTCTACTAAGGTTTACTACTTAGTTCCCTTAACTAAGGTTTACTACTTAGTTTCATGAATCGTCATTAACTAAGGTTTACAACTTAATCCTCTTAACTAAGGTTTACTACTTTGTTCTTTTTCTCATCAAGTTGGATTGGTTAAGTGTCATTAGTCAATTCAAGTTAACTTAACCCATTTTTTTGTCAAGTTAAACTGGTTAAGTGTTATCAGTAGTTCATGTTGACTTAACCCTTCCACAAATCAAGTTATATTGGTTAAGTATTACTTAACCCCACCCCTTCATCTTGTATTGGTTAAGTGTTCCCTCAGTTAACTTAACCCTAACATCTGTTAATTCACCTATTCTAATGGTTAAGTATTGTCCATTCATGTTTTAACTTAACCTTGTTTGTTTGTCACACTATGATGGCTAAGTGTTCTAAGTTTACTTAACTCCACATTCTGGTTAACATGTTAAATTGGCTAAGTGTATTTTACTTAACCCCACCTTCTAGTCTAGTTAACATGTTATAACGGTTAAACCTTTTCTTAACCTCACCCATTTGTGTAGTCAACATGCTATAATGGTTATTTAACCCCTACAAGTGTTGTTAACATGTTAAGTTGGTTAAGTGTTCCTATGGACTTAACCCTCCCATTCTAGCTTAACTGTTTCTTAGCTTTAAATTATTCATTTAAAGCACCAACCACTCACATTAGACAGATATTGTTGCGGTCACTGGATGTGTCAGGCGGTTCCGGGCAGTCTTATACCGTAACTCAATCTAACCTCGGGTTAGGCATATTCGTCTTTCCTAGATTTACATATTTATCATGTTTGTCCATATGTAAATTGCTAACAACTCTTTTAAACAAATTTGGCCTATATCATATTCATTTGTCATGCCTACTAACATACCTATATTCTAGGCCCAAATCTTGATTTACCGATCATTTAACCCAACTCGCAATTTTATGCCAATTTAGATCTAGTATTCTCATTTTCAGTTCATGTCAAAACCAGATTTAATATTCTAGTTTACAGTTTATGCCCAAAACTTGTCTTACATGCCAATTCCATATTTTGCGGCCATTTAACAATTTACCATTATACGCAAAAGTCTAATATGCATGTAATATTTATAGCCAATTCAGATTTATATCAACATATTTATTATGCCAAATTATAGAAATTAAGTTACGCCCAAATTCCCCCGCCGTAGTCGTATGTATAACATGATTTCACAAGTTTCTAGGTGCTTATGAAATGAAACTTAACAAAAGGAACAGGGGATAAGCACGAGAATTTGACATAAAGAATAGGCATGCGAAAGCGAACCAAATACAAAGATAATGGTTCCAATAGGTTTGATGTACATAGCATTGAATAGGAATAAACTAGACAAGCTACATCAGAAATATAAGATCAACATAATTTAGGGAATAGGCATAGATGATTTGGTCCAACATAATGCCAGTTCGGTGTACAACATGATTTGCAACAATAGTGTTATGGGCATAAGCAACTAACCATACTAGTCATAGGCAATTAACCACAATAGTCCTAGGCAATTAACCACAATAGTCATAGTCATGATTTCATAGTTATGAATCATGGCGATTAAACAAAATAGTCATGGATAATTAACAAAAATCGTCCTAGGCAATTACCCTAAATAGTCATAGGCAATTAACTGTAATAATTTCAAAGTCATGGTCATGGTCATGGACAATAGTCTTATGTTCATAATCATAGGCAATAATCTCATAGTCATGAGTCATAGGTGATTGGCCACAATTGTCCTTGTCATAGTCATAGGCAATAATCCTATGTTCATAGTCATAGGCACATTCTTATGTTCATAGTCATAGGCATAGGCATAGTCTTATGTTTGTAGTCATAGGCAATAGTTTCTTAGGCCACGGTTTCATAGTCATAGTCACAATAAGTTTTGGCCATAATCGAGAATTAGATCCAAAGGCATATACAAGCATCGATTCAAACGAAAGGAATAGGCATATTCTCATATCCATTTAATTTCATGTCACAAATAGATCTAGGCGTTCAAATCTAAAAAGTAACTGACTTACTTTGATCGGTTTCAGAAAGGATAATAAAATAGCGTTGGTGATTTGCTATGATTTGCATGACGTTGCTCGCAACCGTTGAATTAGCCTTTGATTTCCTTCTTAAAGCTTTAATCTTGATTTGAATCTCCAATTTGCAATTCCTAGCCGTAGTCTTCAAGAAATAATCTTCGTATTTTATTTTTCTTTATTTATTTCAATTATTCTAGAGGTAGCATAAGGAGAGAATGAAATGGTGTAAAGAGAATGAGGCTAGGAGGCCGTTTATATAGGATTAGGCGGACGAATCTAGATAGAAAATGTGACCTGATACATCAGAATGGACCCAGGCTCAGAATTGGGTTCTGGCACCAGGTCGACCCCCAGGTCGACCATAGGGTCAACCTGGTCCCTAGGAGGTCGACCATAGTGTCGACCCCCAGGTCGACCTGGTCCTGGGCGCGAAAATTCCCGCCCAGTCTGCGCTGGCATTTGAATTCGAATTTCGAATTCGAATTTCGAGCTGTTTTCGATTCTGAAAATTCCTGAAACTTCGGAGGGTCATATCTCCCTCATACGGACTTCGTTTATCGAAAACTCGGACTCGTTTCCAAGAAGAATTTCGAGACGAACGCAATGGCGCAACCCGTTACCCCTGATTCTTGTTTTAAAATTTAATTCTGCCTTGATTTATGGTTTTAACATGTTATTAAAATACGGGTTGTTACATTCTCCCCTCCTTAAAGGATTTCGTCCCCGAAATCTTCATGTTAAGAAGAATGCATCATATCATCCAATCATCCATCTACTCAACCATTCAATCACAGGCATTCATTGTCCTTAAAAGATTTCTAATTTTGTATGAACTTATGCAAGAGTGTGTGTGTATATGTACTTATCTAATGCAAAATCAGGCGGTCTACTGATTCAGTTGACCTCCTTAATGCGAATTATGTCAGTGCCATGCGTCCAATCATGTATGTAAGCATCCCTAGTTATGTAAATACTGCATGTGTGCATAGCCATTCATTCATATGCAACATCCATATGATAACATATCAAGTTAAATTCGTTGAGAAAATTCATATATGTGAATGCAATATGAAAGTGACTGGGTCGTTCTAGCGCCTATGGTGTGTATATGCATCCATGTGCAACCATTTACAACCATCAATCATAACATGTTTCAAATACATGTTTACATCCATTGGCTTCTACCTAAGGATCGATGATACGCCCTAGAGGATATACCTTAAAAGCAAGAAAGTATGCATAAAATTCCTAGAAAAAGAGATCAAAGATGTGCCCTTAAGAAAAAGGGTATGATGCGTGTATCTAGTCTTCAGTCTTCTAAGTTGCATCTTCTTGAGCTTCACTATTCTGTACCTTATCTAATTAATCTTCACGATTGCGAAGCTTCTTGACCTCCATTTCCAAAACTGTCATTGGCTTTTCATTATCAACCAGATACATGCGAAAGTCTTTCCCGCATTTTAGGGGTAAACTCCTAACCTAATCAAAAACATCTGCGTACTCATGGACTACCCTAACGGATTGCAAATCGTCGATAAATGCATTTAAGCGATTCTAGCTAGCTAAGCCAAACTGATTCTTTATACGGAATTTCGAGGGTATTTCCAAGGCAAGTTAAAAGTCTAACTACCCTCCTTTCAGAATTACTAGCCAACCAACCCATAGCCCATGGAACCAAAAACATAAACATTACGCTTAAACTCAACTCTTTATATAGTTATTCTCAAATCCTTACAAACCAAAGGTAAACTGGCCGAACCACCAATTGGATTTGAGACACTAATGGGATCTTCTACTATACAAGTACTAAGGTGCAGAGACTGAACTATGGAAGTAGATATGAACAAATGCGAAGCGCTAAGATCAAAAGAGTACTAACTGGTTGATCAAAACGAAAAGCTACACTTTTCCAATAGAGACTTTTATTATCTCTCTCTCAGGTATTCTGGTGGTGGAAGCATGCACTCTCCCTTCTGAAAATCCTGTCCCTCGTCCTTGCCCTTGTCCTTAATTATAAGCCCTATTATACCATGGAAAAGATACTTCCTCTCGTCTTAGATTTTATAATTCCTTCTTTCTTCTTGAGTCGAGTTTATATCCATGAATTTCTCATCCTTGCGTTGAGCTCCCTAGCCAAATTCCCCGATCCTCATCTTTTACCATCCCTGTGTAATCATGTTGACAAGTTTCTCAAAAGCTGCCTCCATCGCACGGAAAATTCTTCAAAGCTTGAAAGAAAACAAGCTGCAGGTGAAACTACTATGGCTATAGATGGAAGTCGGGCACTACTTCCCTTCGATAGATATCGTAGTCTTATCAAGCCTACAGAACCGTGCCGCGATGAGGTTACCTCCCAGAAAGCCAGGAGCCCCGAAGACTCAAGAAAGAAGGGGACAAGAATTCAAACAGAGGATCAAAAGATAGTGCGTATGGCCTTTGGGGAATATGCCTTTAAAACAAAACTTTTCTTTTGAAAATGCTTCTTTTAAAAACCGTTTTGAAAATAGTTTTTTTTTTCAAATCTTTTATCTGATCCGGTAACCTTCAGCTCTGATACCACGTGTAACACCCCACATTCGTTAGTGTCACTCACAAAGGGAATGCACTAAGTTCTGTGGAGCATTTAAGGTAAAAGATGCAGATAAATTACAAGAAAGACAAAATTAAAACAGCGGAAAAATAAAACTTTACTTTATTGATAAAATAATTTGTACAACAATTGTTTTCCAATACCAGAATATCTGTCTCACAAAATATAGAAGCATAAAATAGCATTTATATTCCCCAATGTAGCATGAGCCAGCCATAGCAATGGAAAAGAGAATCCAAGCAAAACTTCGACTAATCTTCAGCTTGGAAAGAAAACTGAGCTAAGTAGTAACATTCCCTCCCTGCGAACCTGAGGAGGGCACGGAAGACAAGAAAGCGAAAGAAAACAGAGGCAGACATAAAGTCTGGTAAGTCCAGTAACTTTTAGCATGTGAACAGGAAAAAGCAACACGACATGAATTAAATAAATACAAGATGATACCATGATGATAGGGCTAACAAGATAACATAAGATTAACACAAGATATGCTAAGACAAGATAAGATATGCTTCACTACTTTTCTATTACCCTATTATTCTGGTTCCTATATCTCTGCACCACCTAACTAGTAATCTGTATAAACTGATAAGAACAGATACGTGATCCCAATCCCCCACAATTGTAGTTGTTTCAAGTGTACATCCATTATTTATTACCTAGATCTAATCTAGGGTTTTTCTATCGAGTGCTTCTTAGATTTAACTAGGGTTTACGCGACTTATCTAATGCTTCTCGGATTTTAGGGTTTACACGACCTAGGTCCAACTAGGGATTATGCTACCTATCGAACGATGCCCCTAATCTAGGACACACAACCCAAGTGGTATATGTTCCTAGACTTTCCCTACGTATGTGTCATGGATCGTTATGGCTGTATTGATGCACATGTCCTCTATATGTGCGACCCGAGTCTTGTGGCAGGGCAAATCAAGAAACACGGAACTCGGTCCGGAGCTTTCGGATATCTGCCGATGCAGATGCTAAGGTCTGTTTTTCCAGTGGCTATCGTCCCACCTGACCCCTCCCTCAACTAATGAAAGGCACACCTTGAAAAATGAGAACTATACGCAGGCCCCCTTAGGCCCCACTAACCTATGACCATCCGCAACCATAACTAGATAGCAAGTATATGGTCTATTGGAGTTCTCCGCCTTTCCGCTTCACATATCTCGATTGACTCAAGATGGTAGGTAGACGACGAGTAGCTATCACAGGGCCACTTGTCTCGCCGAATCACGCTGATCCATCCTAGTCTTTAGGTTGCCCTATATTGCAACCAAAGCATACTCTTGGTTCTTCTAACGCAGGCCTTAACCTCTGTGAGCCCAGGCGGATCATCTGCATTCTCACAAAGGGATACCAAGAGTACCCTCACGTCCCCTCGAAGCTGCGTGCTTCGTAACCCAATTCGTTGGAGCCTTCTTCATGATCAGACGGACGTTCGTTCCTTCTCGTGTTCTACTAAGGTTTACTACTTAGTTCCCTTAACTAAGGTTTACTACTTAGTTTCCTGAATCGTCGTTAACTAAGGTTTACAACTTAGTCCTCTTAACTAAGGTTTACTACTTAGTTCTTTTTCTCATCAAGTTGGATTGGTTAAGTGTCATTAGTCAATTCAAGTTAACTTAACCCATTCGTTTGTCATGTTAAACTGGTTAAGTGTTATCAGTAGTTCATGTTGACTTAACGCTACCACAAATCAAGTTACATTGGTTAAGTATTACTTAACCGCATCCCTTCATCTTGAATTGGTTAAGTGTTCCCTCAGTTAAATTAACCCTAACATCTGTTTAATTCACCTGTTCTAATGGTTAAGTATTGTCCCTTCATGTTTTAACTTAACCTTGTTCGTTTGTCACACTATGATGGCTAAGTGTTCTAAGTTTACTTAACTCCACATTATGGTTAACATGTTAAATTGGCTAAGTGTATTTTACTTAACCCCACCTTCTAGTCTAGTTAACATGTTATAACGGTTAAACCTTTTCTTAACCTCACCCACTTGTGTAGTCAACATGCTATAATGTTTATTTAACCCCTACAAGTCTTGTTAACATGTTAAGTTGGTTAAGTGTTCCTATGGACTTAACCCTCCCATTCTAGCTTAACTGTTTCTTAGCTTTAAATTATTCATTTAAAGCACCAACCACTCACATTAGACAGATATTGTTGCGGTCACTGGATGTGTCGGTCGGTTCCAGGCAGATTTACACCGCAACTCAGTCTAACCTCGGGTCCTTTTTGGGCTCAATGCTCTAACCACCCACATTAGATAGGTACTGTTACGGTTGCTGGATTTGCCGGGCGGTTCTGGGCAGTCTTATACTGTAACTCAATCTAACCTCCGGTTAGGCATATTCGTCTTTCCTAGATTTACATATTTATCATGTTTGTCCATATGTAAATTGCTAACAACTCTTTTAAATAAATTTGGCCTATATCATATTCATTTGTCATGCCTACTAACATACCTATATTCTAGGCCCAAATCTTGATTTACCGATCATTTAACCCAACTCGCAGTTTTATGCCAATTTAGATCTAGTATTCTCATTTACAGTTCATGTCAAAACCAGATTTAATATTCTAGTTTACAGTTTATGCCCAAAACTTGTCTTACATGCCAATTCCATATTTTGCGGCCATTTAACAATTTACCATTATACGCCCAAGTCTAATATGCTTGTAATATTTATAGCCAATTCAGATTTATATCAACATATTTATTATGCCAAATTATAGAAATTAAGTTACGCCCAAATTCCCCCGCCGTAGTCGTATGTATAACATGATTTCACAAGTTTCTAGGTACTTATGAAATGAAACTTAACAAAAGGAACAGGGGATAAGCACGAGAATTTGACATAAAGAATAGGCATGCGAAAGCGAACCAAATACAAAGATAATGGTTCCAATAGGTTTGATGTACATAGCATTGAATAGGAATAAACTAGACAAGCTACATCAGAAATATAAGATCAACATAATTTAGGGAATAGGCATAGATGATTTGGTCCAACATAATGCCAGTTCGGTGTACAACATGATTTGCAACAATAGTGTTATGGGCATAAGCAACTAACCATACTAGTCATAGGCAATTAACCACAATAGTCCTAGGCAATTAACCACAATAGTCATAGTCATGATTTCATAGTTATGAATCATGGTGATTAAACAAAATAGTCATGGATAATTAACAAAAATCGTCCTAGGCAATTACCCTAAATAGTCATAGGCAATTAACTGTAATAATTTCAAAGTCATGGCCATGGTCATGGACAATAGTCTTATGTTCATAATCATAGGCAATAATCTCATAGTCATGAGTCATAGGTGATTGGTCACAATTGTCCTTGTCATAGGCAATAATCCTATGTTCATAGTCATAGGCACCGTCTTATATTCATAGTCATAGGCATAAGCATAGTCTTATGTTCGTAGTCATAGGCAATAGTTCATAGGCCACGGTTTCATAGTCATAGTCACAATAAGTTTTGGCCATAATTAAGAATCAGATCCAAAGGCATATACAAGCATCGATTCAAACGAAAGGATTAGGCATATTCTCATATCCATTTAATTTCATGTCACAAATAGATCTAGGCGTTCAAATCTAAAAAGTAACTGACTTACTTTGATCGGTTTCAGAAAGGATAATCAAATAGCGTTGGTGATTTGCTATGATTTGCATGACGTTGCTCGCAACCGTTGAATTAGCCTTTGATTTCCTTCTTAAAGCTTTAATCTTGATTTGAATCTCCAATTTGCAATTCCTAGCCGTAGTCTTCAAGAAATAATCTTCGTATTTTATTTTTCTTTATTTATTTCAATTATTCTAGAGGCAGCATAAGGAGAGAATGAAATGGTGTAAAGAGAATGAGGCTAGGAGGCTGTTTATATAGGATTAGACGGACGAATCTAGATAGAAAATGTGACCGGATACATCAGAATGGACCCAGGCTCAGAACTGGTCCTGGGCAGGATACACCATAGTGTCGACCCCCAGGTCGACCTGGTCCTGGGCAGGAAAATTCCCGCCCAGTCTGCGCTGGCGTTTGAATTCGAATTTCGATCTGTTTTCGATTCTGAAAATTCTTGAAACTTCGGAGGGTCATATCCCCCTCATACGGACTCCGTTTCTCGAAAACTCGGACTCGTTTCCAAGTAGAATTTCGAGAAAAACGCAATGGCGCAGCCCGTTTCCCCTGATTCTTGTTTTAAAATTTAATTCTGCCTTGATTTATGGTTTTAACATGTTATTAAAATACGGGTTGTTACACTATGTCAGCATTTTTGGGATTTCACAATATAAGTTAACTTGTCTATTTTATTTTATTTTTGGAATCATGGCACGTCGGTTGACACGATTGTACTTTTACTTTTGTCCATAGCGGTCATAAATGAACAGAGTTGTGTGTAACCAGTACCGCATTAATCGTAACAAATATATAGCAATACCAATTCAAGCATATTAGAGCACTCCCAACAGAGTGAGTGAGAGGTGAAATGGGGGCGGAAATGGGGTTCCACACGCTCCAGCAGTGTTGCGACGAGGGTGGGGAGGCAATTGAAATGGCGACGCTCGCCATTTCGGATTTGAAGCGTGGACAGATAAACAGTTTTATGAAAACCGTATGCATGTTAAACGGTTTTCATAAAACCGTTTAACATATAAACGGTTTTATGAAAACCATTTAACATATTTCTGGTTTTAATAAAGCCCTTTAGTTTTATACGGTTTTATGAGAACCGTATGAAACACGGGATTTTTTTAAAATCCATTTTTTGATGTTTTATTTTAATATATTTGAATTAATTCGTAAAGAAAAGCACAAATACTTTGTAAAGAATTAAAACCTACCTATTTCAAGTTTTCAAATTGGGTTTTTAATGTTTTGATTATGTTTGTGTATCAAACACTTACCGCAAATTTTAGTTTACCTTTTAGATATAGTTTTAAATATGTAAACATATTTGAAAGCAATGTAAATTAAGTTTGAATCTCATATATGCATTAGAAAAAAATAATATAAATTACTTAAAACTAGTTAATTTTTTTTAATAACCCACAAAACAGTACATCTAACATAGAAAACTAAAACTGGGATACAACAAGCCAGAAATAGCAACATTACATCCAACTTAGAAAACTAAAACTAGGATACAACAAGCTAGAAATAGCAACATAGAATTCTTCTTCTTAGAAGTTCCTTCTTCTTCCTGATATCGTTTCTTTTGAGCCCTCAAAATACTAAGCTTTTTTGCTATAGCATACTCAAGGGCCTCTCCAGTCAAATGAGATACATCTCTTGCTAGATACTCCTCCTCTTTTTCTTCCTTCAAACGTCTTTCACGTTTTTCTTTATAATCATTTCTTTTGTTGAGAGTTGTAGTTCTTGCGGCATCTTGATGTAGTTGCATTTCCATGATCTACAGCTTCTTATCTTTACGCTTTTCAAGGTCTTCTTTGTTGGAGATAGATGCAAGTGATATATCACTCAACAACGAAGTTAGTCTATTACTAGACGCTGCCAAATCCGTTGCTTCGTTATTTCTCAAAAGTGCTCTCTTGCTTGATTTTATTTCTTCTTGCCTTGTTTCAACCCCACCATATAGCATTCCCGAATTAGGAGTCATAGGACTACAATTATTCCCATCTGCGTTTATAGCCATAGGACATTCAAATTAATTTCCCGGGGATGAATCCATCGAAAGTCTAGAAGCTACATTTCTTAAGTTAAAACCTTCAGTGTCTCTAAGGTCTACAACATCTGTTTCGCATAGATTGGCTCAACGTGGACACAAAGGAAGAATTTTCAATGCTTCATGAGCAATGAATTCACTTTTACAAGTGTCACATTAGATCGTATCGTAATCCTCCTTTAAATCTCTGAATGTTTGACCGCTTCTAAGCGAATCTCCCCTTAGTGCTTTTATCCCTTTGTACTTGGTACACATAGTATTCAAATTATACCATGCAGTCTTTGTGCTATCAACTGAACTTCTTGTTACGCATTCAGGGTCTCCATTGTATAGATCATTAACACGGAGGTAGAAAATTTTACCACCGGAACGACCTTCTGGAATGACAGACGCGTTTACCCATGCGCTGGCTAGCATTTTATAGTCAGATGCTCTCCATATTTTACCAGTAGCTACAATTTTCTCCACACTACTTTGATCGTGAGTTTTTTGGTCTTTCGCTTGGTGTAAGACCGTTTGTCCTTGGTTTGTCCTTTGTCGGGTACTGGGGTCGGAGAAGCCACCTTTTGGTGTACGTTTTGATTAGGATTAATGGATTGTGACCCAAAGTAGTTGTTGGTTTGAGGAAGTTGGCCATACATGTTACCAAACTGCTGAGCGAAGTTTAATTGGTGGAGATACTGACTTTGTTGGGAAGTTAGAAAAGGGGGTGGAATCATTGATGGGGTGTAACAGCCCGTATTTTACGTATTAGAAGATCATAAAATATTTTTATTTTATTCTCTGAGGGTTGGATCATTCTCATCTTTTAATATGTTGCTTATGGGGGTGTCCATAATTTTTACCGATTTTGTTTATGACCATTTTGCCCCTGTCAGTCTTGTACAGGGCATAACTTTTGACTCAGGTCGAATCAGAGGGTGAGACCTGTGCCATTGGAAAGAAATTGATGATTGCATTTCCGTAGAGTGATTACATTAAAGATTTGGCTCAACAGTTTGGGAGAAATCGTTGTTTTAAGGTTTTTCAGTTGGCTATTCAGGTTTTGGAGCCTTGGTGGAATCCTATATATAGGGGGTGAGAGTGGAGGGAAAAGGTTTACTTTCTCATTCTCTCATTTGGAGGCATTGATCTCCTTCTTCCTCTAACACCTTTCCACCATTAAAAATCCAAATCTAAGGGGGAAATCGAAGATCTATACCATTGGAGGCTAGATCTACATCATTTCGAGTGAGGATTCATCAAATCGAAGGGCTAGGAGCTATCTCTTCACTGTCCAGAATTCTATTTCATCAATTTTGCTTTGTTTTGGATAATTTGTGAGTGATTTACGTCTCTCACATGAATGCAATGAAGTATATGAGTATTTGTGCATGTTTTTCATCAAAATTGGAATGTCTTATCATAGATTTACACCATTATGTGTCTATTTTCATATGCATCACACTATGATCTAATTCATCAAGTTTAACCATTAATTTCATGTCGTTTCACATGTTTATTTAAGTTAGATCTCTCATTTTGGTCATATGTTCATTTTAATGGTTTTTGGTGAGATTTACATTATTTTTGTGATAATCATCATATTCATGTTGTTAGAAATGTTGTAACATGTTTATGATTGTGTTTGATGATTTTGGTTAAGTTGGTTTAGCTGAATTTGTCGTTTGGCGAAGTTTTGGTCACAATCAGAGTTGGATTGGGGTTGTACAGTGGACCGATCGGTCAGAAATCATGTCTTGGGGAACAAGTCAGGACCGACCGATAGTGTGCTTCCAGGATCGACCGGTGGTGTGCTTCCATGACCGACCAGTGGGGCGCTTCCAGGACCGACCGGTGGTGTGCTTCCAGGACTGACCGATGGTGTGCTCCAGAGGACCGACCGGTGGGTTTCAGGAGACCAATTAGTAGGTGTTCAGCGGACCGACTGGAGGTGTCAGTGGACTGAACGGAGATGTCAGAGGACCGGTCGGTAGTTCTTCAGAGGACCGACCGGTGGTGCCATATGGGGTGGACCGATCGGTGTGCTCCAGGGGGGATCAGTGTTGATTTTCTGAAAATTTTATTTTTTGGGTACAATTTTGATTTTAATAAAAAGGTGTTTTAAATTATTATTTTTGACAGCGGTATCCGAACCCGTGCCGTAGCGCACAGGTGCAATATGGCTCGATGATGGTGTAGCTTTGAAGTGATTCAAGTAGGAAGGTTCGAAGTGTTGAAAGGTGCTCGTTAATCAGTGTAGAACAACGAATGAGGTGGCAACTCAAAGGTCGTGATTTGGTGGATAATGGTTGCTCGAGAAGGTTGCTTGATCCATGAAAAGTCATCAGGATGGGTGACTAGAGATGAGAAGGCTGAGGGATTATCGTTGTCGTAAGTTCCAGTACCCTGGGTCTTGGGGAAAGGCCTAGTTGTCAAGGTTGGACATTGTCAAGGTTGGACATATGGAGTTTATGCTAGAACTGGGGTTACCATTAGCCCTTGACATATGGCAAGGTTGGTCGTCATGCGATTAACGATGGTTTCAAAGCATGATTGGTGGTGATAGCCAGAGTTAGTCATGGATGATTGGTTGTTCTGTTTGTACTATCTCACATAGATTATCCAAAGTCGAGGGAGATGTTCTTTGAGTACTTAACTGGTATTGGTTTAGGCCTCTGGGGAGAGTACTTGGGGAATGTTAAACTCGATTAGGGTTGTCTGTGTGAGACTTATATAATCTGGATGTTATGAGTGTTTTCCATGATTGAATGGGTGTTCTGGTTTCCATGGATGAATGGTTGAATTGTTTATAGTAAAGGCTATCACTGTCCGATGTGGGGAAGACAAGGTTGAGTTCTTCTCTGGTGTTGCGGGTAGATTATTATGTTTTTCTATCCCTTCTCATACACTTTATTATTGAAGTTTGTTAGCTGTTTTATCGCTCACTAAGACTGTTGTCTAACTCAAGGTTTTATGTTGCCTCTTGTTATCTTGGGTTGTTCATCCGGTTGTGGATGGGCAGACTAAGTAACAGGTGACAGATAATGCTTTAGCGAGGACGACAATGTTGATCTATGGCGTGCAGGAGGCTCACTTACCAGTTTTACTACTATCTAATAATTGGATTTCCACTGTATGCTTTTCTAGTGATGTAGTGAGGCAACTTTGTACAAACACAATTTCCAAGTTGTGGATATTACTTTCTGGTTGTATGAAAGTCTAGTGTTTCTTCTTCACTATTACTACCTGTTGTATATGTTCAATTGTATTTTATCCTTGCACTGTAAGTTTACGATAGGTTCTTCTTGTGTTTACCTACTCTGATGATCGTCCATGACTGCTTGGCACACCCTTCAGCGCATTATTTCTCTTGTATAGTGCAGGGGTTATGGGCGGTCGTCACATTTGGTATCATAGCTCTGGTTAACAATTTTAACCAAATTTCTAGGACATAATCACGTAAGAGAGACGTACTTGTAGATTTTAATTGGATGCTTACTATATATATATATTAGCATATATAGTAGTAGCGGTTGTATCTCTTTAGCAGTTTTTCTTTAAAGTGGCTAATTGTTCTAAATTGCAGATTTAGAATGAGTAGACACCATCAAGACACGCTGCTAGGAGAGCAAACACTGGAGGGGAAAATGGTGGCGAACTAGACTACCGGTCATGTTTGAGGCCATGGCGGCAGCAATCATGAATAGGGTCCCCGCTCCAGTGGCGGTTACAGTAGATGTAGGTGTACGAGTTCCTAGTGGGGTAGATTTTGCAAAGCTGTGCAAGGAATTTACATCTCTAGGGGGGAAACCATTCAAGGGAACTAAACCAGCTGAAGAGGTTCAGAGGTGGATGGATTCATGTGTCCGAATCTTTGGAGATTTGGGTGTTGAGGATGCAATAAAGAGAAAGTTTGCATCAAGGCAACTGCAGGGCAGGGCCATGGAATGGTGGAATTCTATCATACTTGAGAATCCTGAAGAGAAGATTTCATGGGAGAAATTCCAGGCTAAGTTTGAAGCAAAGTTTATCTCCACTCCTCAGAAGTCCGTTATCTTCAAAAAATTCGTGGAGCTGAAACAGAATGGTCATTCTGTTCTTGACTACATCTCTGACTTTGAAGCCTTGTCCAGATATGCTCGTTCATACATTGATACACCCTATCAGAGGAACGAGAAGTTTGTCTTGGGTTTAGATGCTTATATCTGAAAGCCGTTAGTGGACCATCTTGATGATTCATTTGAGAAGATTGTGGAAAAAGCTATTCGCCATGAGAGCTTGTTTCCCAAGGAAGCAAACGTTGTCGCTGCAACCGAGGAAGCTCAGAAACCACACCAGGGTGGTAATAATAAAAAGAGGAAGCAACAACAATAGAAAGGAAAGGATGGCCAAAAGAAACCCAAGAGTGAGGTGGTTTGCTTTAACTGCCAGCTGAAAGGTCATTTTGCTAATGGGTGCAAGAATCCTAAAGCTGAGAAGAAGTGCGTCAAATGTGGAAGCCTGGGCATGAGAAGAAAGATTGTCCAGAATCAGCTAAGGGCAAGCAGGTTGTGAGGGAATATGCTTTGGATGTCGTACCAACTTCTTCAAGGGCTCCTACTGCTGAGGAAAAGGGAAAGGGTGTCATGGTGCAAGGTAATCTTTCCGTTAACGGTGTTTCAGTTTGTGTGCTTTTTGATACTGGGGTATCTCATTCATTCATTTGCAATGAGCTTGTGTGTCGTTTGGGTTTGGAACCCAAGATTTGTGATAGACCATTGATCATGACTAATCCAATTGGGAGTTCGTCCAGTTTGTGCATGATTTTCCGTGGTCTAGTGTTATCGAGTCATAGTTGCTCTTTTGTGTGTGATTGCTTTGTTCTTAACTTCGTTGGGTATGAGATCATCTTGGGCATGGATTGGCTCAAGAGGTATGCGGCAAGGGTGAATTGCGAGAAGCTAGAGGTGAGGGTCGGGGATGTGGAAGGGCGAAAGGTGTTGATTAGATGTAAGCGCGAAGACGGGGTCTTCATGAGTTATCTATATTCGGTTGGGCTTCCACAAGAAGACCTGCCATCAGTGTTGATCGCTAACGAGTATGTAGATGTCTTTGACGAGGTCAAAGGATTGCTACCGCATCGTGAGATCGAGTTTAGGATTGATTTGGTCGAGGGCACTAGACCAATCGTTATGCCTCTTAGGCGGATGGCGCCTAAGGAACAACGAGAGTTGGAGGTGCAAGTTAGGGACCTTTTAGGAAAGGGATTCATTCAGAGGAGTGTTTCCGAATGGGGTGCACCGGTTGTGTTTGCAACCGTGGCAGATGGCTCGTTAAGATTGTGTGTAGACTATCGTGAACTGAATAAGGTGACTAAGAAGAACAAGTATCCGTTGCCAAGGATAGATGACTTGTTCATCAGCTTCACAAAGCCAAAGTGTTTTCTCAGATGGATTTGGCAACGGGTTTTCACCAGTTGTGGGTAGCTAAGGATAGTGTGCCAAAGACTACTTTTAGTACACCATCTGGTTTCTTCGAGTGGTTGGTCATACCATTCGGATTAACCAATGCGCCAGCATATTTCGTGGATCTTATGAATAGGGTGTTCAGAGATCAGTTGAACAAGTTCGTACTTGTGTTCGTGGATGATATTCTGGTTTACTCCAAAAATGAGGAAGAACATAAGATGCACTTGAGAGTTGTGTTAGAGATCTTGTGGAAGCATCAACTTAAGGCTAAGTTCTCAAAGTGTCACTTCTGGAAGAATAAAGTGAGGTCCTTAGGTCATGTTGTTTTGGGAAAGGGAATAGCAATTGACCCCGCTAAAGTAGCAGCAATCCAGAATTGGGATAGGCCTAAGAATGCGACGAATGTTCGGAGTTTCCTTGGGTTGGCCGGTTATTATTGACGGTTTATCAAGGATTTCTCCAAGGCAGCTGCACCGTTGACAGGACTGACAAAGAAGAACCATGTGTTCACATGGGATGCAAAGTGTGAACAAGCGTTCGAAATCCTGAAAGAGAGATTGACGAGTGCTCCTGTGTTGACCATTCCAAGCAGGAATCACTACACCAGAAAAAGCCTTTTATAGCGTTGTAAAAACGCTACTAAAACTTGTCGTAGCGTTTTGATAAACGCTACTACACGACATGCAACTAAAAGTCCAAAAGTTTTAGTTGCGTTACAGTGAACGCAACCAAAAATAAACATATTGTAGCGTTTTAGAAACCCTACTAAAGGTTTTTTGGTAGCGTCTTGAAAATGCAACCAAAGTGGTACTTGCACCTTCTTTTTATTTTTTGTAACGTTTTTCTGTGCTACTATAATATTTTTTGTAGCGTTTCAAAAACCCTAACAAAGCCAATTAATATATTTTTTGTTGCTATTTACTTTAATGTCCTGTATCATTTCCAACAATTATATATAATAGCAATATTTAAATAAGTAATCAATCACATAATTATCATTTTCAAGCCAGCACTGATAATCACTATATTTAAATAATTAAAAAACACATTAATCACATAATCAAACGTAATATCCATAATCATTTCAATAATAGTATTTTTACAAAATAGATGAATTCACATACCAGAATCATTTACAAACAAGTCTTTACAACTAATACGAACAAAATGTTATAATACATAATAGTTAAAGTTTTGTTCATTGCTTAATTACCGTCAGTTCTTTGATGTGGTTGTTCTTCAATTCGAAAATACGAATTACCTGTATAGAAGTATGAGGCCAATAGTTAGAATTACATACAAGTATAACAGGTGAAAACATCAACAAAACAATTAAAATTCCAATAGAATTGTTCACAGTACGATGTTGTTGAAGTTTGCTCGTACTCGCGTAACTGCTATTACTCGCGCAACCGCTAGTATAGCTCATCGAGGCAAAGGCAGGTACAGTGCTAGTTGCTGGACTATCAAAGGAGCTCCTTGACATGCTACTGCACTTCTCAATCTCTTCCTCGTGGATTTCTCCATCTTTTGAAATAAGAGGAAGCCTCAGACTTTGAGCGGCCTCAGCAACAATCAACCGATGTTCAAGGGAATTGTACACTTGGGGATTGTAAGCATTTTGGTATCATGGAAGTAAACAAAAGTTTTATCCTGTTCGTGAAGTTTGTTAACATAATTTTGCTTAAGTGTCATTGAGAACAACCTATTCACATAGAATTCCACATGCTTTGTTCACACACACATACACACACAAAAGCACGCGCAAGAGAGGGAAGGTATGAAAAGGTCTAAATTAGTGTTGAATGGAGGCATGATCAGTGGGACTCGATTTCTTATTGTTCATATATACAGTTTCATGAACATAATCTTTCTATGTCGATATCCTGCAGATATAAAAAGTAGACACTACCTGTGAAAAGTATTATTTAGTTTAATACATCATTTGCAAAAGATTTTTTCATTCAAGTATGGATCATGCTTACTAGACACTAGGATTACTCGGATGTGCACTACGAAAACTTAATTAAAGTCCCCTTTCAGTAAATTAAAATCTATTTAAAACCTCAGCAGACAAACCATGAGAATAAAGATTTTGGATATCTTTAGAACCTCCATGATTTCCCATAGGCAAGGCTTGTTGGTATTGCTCTACCATCCCTATTGCCTCTGAGTAAAGTGCCTATAGAATAAAAAAATACAACCAATTCTGAACTTCAATTCAATGTTGAAATAACAAATATAAGTTCATTAGCCATTGTTTCCAAGTATTGAGTTCTCTCTTTGGACATCTCACTTGCCTGCATGTATTGTTACAAGATAAACATCATAAACTATATAACTATAATTAAACTTAAAAGTAAACTAAAAGGTAATTACCTGTTGGAGTTCAGAATGAGTAGATTTGAACACGTACAAGCCATCTGAAGCAAGACAATGTCGCTTGAGTTGATCTATTAGGTTTTCCACATCAGCAAGTAAGTTCTGTGCGCCTTTCGTGATTGATTATTTCTTGGTTTTTAGAAAACAGTCAAGGAAATTTGAGAATGAGGCTGGTTTGTGCTATGGTGATACCAGCTTTTATTTTGAGTTGTGCCTATGAGACTTTTTTCAAAGGAAAAACATGCCACCCAAACAACTAAAAAAATAGTTTTTAATTTTTATTAAAGAAACAGTGACATAGAAAAAGGAAATTTGTATTAGAAGAATAGAAGTTGTTCCATTGACTAATGTTACCACTTATCAGGCATCAATCGATTAATTAATATATATATATATATATATTAAAAACTTAAATATCAATTCCTATTACAATCAATAACAACTTTGATATTTAAGTTTGTAATAGATAATATGTGCGCGCGCGCGCACACACATATATATTTGATATTTAAGTTTGTAATAGATAACACACACACACACACACACACACACACACATATATATATATATATATATATATATATATATATATATATATATATATATATACACACACACACACACACACGCTCGCGCGCGCTCAAAAGAAAAAACAATGACATAACCAAGTGTAATTGGATGAGTTGAAGTTGCCTCATTTCAAATAAACTAATACAACTATATATCAGGAATTCACATATCGTTTTATATATACCAGAACTTAAACATTAATGTCAGTTTTAACTAATCAATTCCAATCTAATATTAATCACATATCATATTTGTAAGATATTAATCAAATATCATATAGATAACAGAATTATTCACAGAATCTTTTTTTTAGTTTACACATTTACAGAATTTATAAAATTCATTAATAGTTTTTCAGAAACCAAACGTTGATGAATGGACAGTTACACAAGCTCCAAAAAGAAAACATCACCATAACCCAAAGCAATGAAAAAACAACAAACAAGTTCGAGCTCTGCATACTGTAATGAGATAACATACTTGCTGTCATACGAACTTCTCAATGCAGTTAACCAAAGTACTTTCATGCACAGCTCCAATGACTACATCTTTCTTCTCGCCATTTTTAAACATCATAATGGTGGGGATGCTTCTTATTCCGTATTGAGTTGCAATATCCGGACTCTCGTCTGTGTTGAGCTTATAGCATTCAATCCTTCATATGTTTTCGACAGTTTTCCAATAAGAGGGAGGATCATTATGCAAGGCCCGCACCATGGGGCCCAAAACTCTATAGCACTGACTTTTTGCATTACATTACTAATGACTTCCATGTTTCACAGAATCTGCCAGATGCACTCTCAATATCAATGAACGCTCTATAGTGAATGAATACAATTGCAAAATAAGCACAAACATAATTATATTACATACATAAAAAACATTTATCCTTTGGGAACTGTAGCAATCATAGATTTTAGAAAACTACGCATGTGAGTAATTCAATGCAAAGAGCAGGGACAGTTAAGTCTGAATGATCAAAATGAAATTCTATGTTCCTAGTGCTAAGTTTAAACATAAAGCGCACCATCCATTTTCAGTATTGCCTTGATTATTATCTCTCCAAGCAACTCACTCTAAGGCAACTGGGTACTTGCCATGCTGGCAATTATATTACACATCACCTACAAATTTTTTACAAGCCTTTAAAATTTGCATTTTATATACTGAAATTTTCAAATAATAAATCCCATACGAACTCAGTTGATAATAATCAGTCTTAAATACAATCAATGTGCACGTGTGATGATTACTTTCAATTCCTTTAATAGGTGGTTCGGACATAATGATCGTTAAGCAACATAGTCTTAGCACTTACATCAACGTCAGATAGATTTCCCGCCATTATACCTAGTGGCCTCTCTCACTGACCGTAGTCAAGACGGTTCGATCATACGATGCACTAGCAAAATAGTGACCATGGACTAAACTATTCAAAATAGCACATAAAGTAATAACAGATATTGATCCTAGAGTAGTCTATGTGACGTGAACAACCATTTCTTAAATCTACAAAAATGTTTTATGTGGCCATTCATGTTCATTTTTGTTAGGACTTAATTACAATCTGCAGGAAAGTACTTTTGAGGAAGATTTACTGATATTAGAGTCCATTTGGATAACTGCTAAAAAGGAACATTGTTGCTTTCTGAAAACATTTAAAAGAGCCAATTTCGATATGAAATTGATGGACATTTTTGATAGTTTTTGACTTTATTCGAGAGTATAATTTTTTCATTTAAGTTAACAGATTCGTAGACTAACACACTTAGATTTTCTGATCAAATTTCCTATCCACTATTAAAAGTTTTTTCACACCAGTCATCCGTCATGCATACCTCAACTAAATGTGCTTCCCACTACCTGAAACGGCCTAGCTTGGTTTCATCATTAGTGTTATGCCCTTATGGCAACTGTAAAACCAATATCTATACCAAATGTGTGCTTTCAATGCCACGACATGTCTGCCTAAATTCCCTGAAACTATTATGTATACCCATTTACTATACCCACTATATATTTTAAGTAACCAACATAATCTGACCAAGTCAACGCTTCTTGAAAATGCAAGAATTACTAGCTTTCTGATCTTCCAGATATGTACATTTATTTACCTCAACTCCCAAGTGAACAGTACATCCCAACAGAAATCCCAAAGGAAGTTAGGAAACATAGTATAATATCCTAAGTTAGGAAATCGCACTTTGCGGTTTTACATCCTGTGCTAACTTTTAATTTTCTCAGCACTTTTTTTATAGTAATTAGAATCATTAATGAAACATTAAAAAAACTGCAATTAAATAGGAAATTACTTTAGCCATGGAAGCTCGCCAAGCTGCAAATGGTTTAATGCAAAGTGAAGCTAAGAAACTAAGTCTTTTCAACTGTTCAGCATGATACTTCTCTCCTTATTTTGGAGCCTGCAGAATATGTGCCATCCCATTATTCAATTATGGCTTACGCTTCAATCATAAAGTAAGAAAAAAATCAGCATTAATTCTGTAAATAAGACACTTAAAGTTACATCAAATTATAATAATAGTTAATAATTAAAGTTTATAACAATAGTTAAATT
Source organism: Allium sativum (assembly GCA_030737875.1). NCBI lineage: Eukaryota > Viridiplantae > Streptophyta > Magnoliopsida > Asparagales > Amaryllidaceae > Allium > Allium sativum. The sequence goes on from CM060926.1 coordinate 354,137,394, forward strand.
ATACGATACTTAAAGTTCATACTGAAGTTACTCACAGTTGATACCACTAACAGATGAACTTCCCTGGCACCCTCTTCATATACCTGTTTTGTGTCACTATCACATCCAAACACTCCGTATGTAATTTGTCAAACAGACTCAAAAAAAGGGGGGAAATCACATTAGAAAGGAGGAGTTGCATTGTTATGTTTATTAACATGTAAATTGATAATATTTGAAGGAAAACATACCATGAAAGAAAATTATAGCTTGAAAACTAGGAAGTAAAGATTATAGTTCAAATAAATGATCCATGCAGACAACATTAACTGTAAAATGTTAAGGTGATAGCAAGAACATCTATCTTTTTTAGTAAAACATTATTTGATTTTTGGGATAAAGCACAATATTTATATCATTACAACTCACTTGTTGGATGAGTCTGCAAGGCTAAGCACAATATTTATATCATTACAACTCATATTTCTATTAAATTATGTATCTTTTCTAACCGTCAATGATTTATTTACGTATCTCTTAAAAACGAGAATATATTATAGCATATGTGTTTAATAACAACCATGCCGTTATAACTTGACCATATTTTCTTTGTTTTTAAATAGCACTCCGGCCACATAAATATGTACATAGCTCATTCTTCTACAGTTTCTATAAGTGTCACAGGTTCATTTGTAGTAACACCCGCTTCAATGATGTCGACATAAATGTGCTCCATTTAAGACTTACAGAACTTTTTTTTTGTATTGCAGTCAGTCATATTGTAAGTGAAGACAGACACTCATCTATTCTTCAATAGAAAGCATCTGTTTTGTAGGTCGACAACAACAAAAAAAGATAAATAAAGGCGAATTATAAGCACCTTGCGTGCACTAAATTATACAGTGTGTTATCCTGATATAGGAGGAAATAACTTTGAAAAATTAATTCAAAAATTAAATAATTTGTATAAAAAAAGTAAACAGAATATCAAGAATTTAAATAAAATAATTCTACATTTGCTATGTCATTTAAGCCTATACAGGTCCGGCGATCCCAAAAAATTCGGTTTTATCCAGCATAGCTATATTTTCAGTTATTCATCATTTGATGGGCTACTCAGTTTCTCAAAATATGAAATACAAATACAAAACTTAACATCCAGGCCAAATTACAGTGATTACTAGTACTATTGTCCCTTTCAAAAACACTAAGAATGAACAATAAGGATTTTAGAAAAATTTGCTTACCTGATATCCATTCCATTGCGGATTAGACTGAACACCTTGTTGAGGCATATAGTATCTGGTGGAAGCATAAGAAGGCGAGGTGTTAACATTAACACCCAAAAGGCCCAAAGGATTTCTAGGCAAACTGAGCAAATAGACAGAAGCAGGCTTTCTAGGCACCTGAATAAATGGTAATAATTTCAATTTTTGTATGCCTACACTATACGAATCAAAGACATACAAGGGAAAAGGTTTCCTAAGCATTTCTGCTTGTTAAACAATATTATCATTAAACAATTAAATGTAAGAATGATGGTATCATCAAAGCCGTCCATTCCACCTCATACAAATCCGCAAACTCATCCTCCCTACCATTTCTGCTCGAACTTGAACGAAATCTCAACCCCTGCTACAACTTTCAACAGCCCTTGTAACACCGCCGCTAAATGCGCACTCCTCTCACCGATAAACCAAAGATATACGAGGGAAAAAGCTTCCTAAGCGATTTTATAAATGATAACTTCTTGTATCCAATAAACCATTTTATAATTGCTTACTACCATCTGTTTTCTACGTTTGCGAATATCGAAAATAAATTAGACCATTTTGCACAAGCATTGCAAGGCAAAAATATTTTGAGAGATCGATGTCTTAGTCATCCCGTTCATTCACACAAAGAAAACATAAGATAAACAATACAAAGTTTTACATGAAAATACAAATTTGTGCAACATTGGTTACTCTGTTACTATATATTTACATGCATCAATAAACAATCAAGTTGAACCAGCTACTTATTTTTCACTACACTAGTTTTCAACGCAAACTTTGCTGAAGCATGCCTATATATAGAATAATGTTTTTTTTATCTAAACATATACATACATTTTGAAATTTGATGACTACGCCGATTAAGTAATCAACTTTCATAGTACACTCTGTTTGATTCATGCAAGTGCCACCAATCAAAATCTAACGAACTAAATCATGTTAAGCATGACCATATACTCTCTAACTCCACTTCTCTCAGTTTTCTCTGTAGCTACATCAGCGCATTTAAAATTATTTCACATCCGAATCACCATTTGTTGGAGCAGTCTGACCCTACACACGCATGTGCACTCAAAATTGTTCATATCAGTGCATTCACACTAATCCATTCTACCATCTGCTGAACAGTTCCCTTGCATGGTGAATGAGATATAGGAAAATCCTACTCTCCCGCTGTATCACATTTGCAATTTCCAATGTTTATCAAACCCATAAGCCCAATAGTAAGGATTTCGTCAGATGCATCAACTACATCCGACGGCACGGACAGTAAAAAAAAATTACATCGACGGAGGGAATTCATCAGTGAATTCTTCACCGAAGCTGATGAGTAATATGGAGAAGAGGTGCAAAAACTATTGAACATGTGGTTGTTGAGACTCAACTTATCGATAGGGTGGATAAGTTGGAGTGCAGATTGCTTGAGGTAAGCTCTTTGATCTCTATATATCGTGTTATATTTACAGTTTACTTTATAATAATGAAAATGAGCTATATTCTGAATAGTACCTGAAAAATTATACATTATTATAACCTCGGTTTTAAACTGCATGTCTCTTAACTCTCCCCATTTATATATTGCCCAATCAAAAAATAGGCCTTGTGATTTTAGCTGGATAATACCGTCAGCTTATCGTAATGCCATTACCTTGGTTCCGCTAATTTTGGCACACATACATACTGGAATCTATGGTCGTTCCTTTGTAAATAAATAAAAAACCATCGATTTTAGACTACAATACCAGGTTGGACTTTATAGGACGCTTCACAGTTTGTGGGCTTTTTCTCTTTAAAAATAATATAACATTACACTAAGTGTTACCTGCGGCTGTGCCTCAATTGTATCAACTGGAGACTTGGAGTTGAGATAGTAAATGGACAGGCATCCATCATTGTTCCTGCTGTATCCTGGAACTGTAACAAGCTCCAGTTCAAATGGCTAACCTCAACTTTATATGCCAAGCCCCTACAACAACATCAGAAATTAATTTACATGACTCATAATAGATAAAAGAATTCCAACAAACCATCGAATTGAAAAAGAGAGAAACAAGACACATAAATTTCAATGTTAACACTTAACAGGGCATGAATAAACAATTTGGCGTTTTTCAATCTCGATCATCTCACAAGAGATATCAACCAAGATCTCATTTTGGTGCTAGTGCAAAACAAAAACATTAAAATTGATTCAAATCTATTTGGACCTGATCTCTGCTAAGATATGAAAATCACGAATGGGATCATGTTTCAATGTGCTTCCATACTTTTTAATAAGCACAAAAGAATTACCCAATCCAATTCCCTTTTACTAACCATTACTTGTATTAATAAATAGTCCAACCTCATCATGTTGTTTACAATTTATAGCACCACATTATGTTGAATTACAGATAAGTTTGTTTGGATTCATAAATTAAAAAATAATAGCCTCCACCTAATTATAAAGGGTAAATGTATTACTGTTATATTCTTACCTTACCCTTTACTTTTGTCAACCGTAGGGCATTTTCAATCTAAAGAGAGGAACAGTTAACAACACATCCATCACCTATAGAACTATCAGATTGCAAGTCAGTTGCCAAAAAGCGAAGAGAATCACATACTTTAGGTAAAGCCCACCAAGCAGTTATTCTCACCAAGACAAAAGGATTAGAGCATCTCCGACAGAGCATTGATTCACCTCTTGAATCATGAATCAAAGGAGAAATCATCCCCAACGAATATTACAATCAATAATATTCAGTAAAATATTACGGGTTCAATTCAGAAGTAAGAATTGGCCCGCAAGCCGATTTTATCGGCTCGCAAAAATTTCTCAAGCAAAAAAAAGGCGCACGCCGAAAAAATCGACTCGTCATGTAATAAGAAAATTGGGAAATAGCTGGAGTTCTCCGGTGCCGATAAAATCGGCTCGTCACCGTTGGAGAAATTCATCTTCTTCCCCGTAAGCTTACAGATCGTAATATTCTTTCCTTGAATCCTATTGGAGATGCTCTTATGGCCATTAAACTCAACTGCATGAATAAATTCAATAAGATGTTATTCCCATAAAACAAAAGTTATTTGACACCTTCAGTTAATCCTCCTTTTTATCTTCTTTTATATTTCTGATTATATATTTGTTTTCCTTTTTGTATACTACTAGTAAACTAGACTCTGACAAGCTGTTAGAGCATGTAAATAAACTCCCAAGTGGTAATAATAACTTACTAGAACTTAATTTTGTTTTGAACTGATCATAAGGAGAATAAGTTCCTTTTTATGTTTTCAAAAAAAAAAAAGGAGAAAAAGTTCCTTGGAGGTCAAAATATGAGAAACAACTTTTTTTAGCTTCTACCTTATAGGAAAATTCATTAGTTATTTAGATCAAGTACATAACCAAAATGCCCTTGTCATCAGAAACTTGCATCATAACTGTTTTCGAATATGAGTTATTTCATGTAATTTGGGTTACAGCCATTTCTTAGTAAGTCATATTATCAGACAGAATATTTATCTCATCCATACGGCTTAAAACTAGCATTCTAAACCAATCTTTAGGGAGAGAAAATAAGTAATTACTAGCCCCTAAAATTTATTATACTAGTCTTACTCCAAAAGTTACAGAAATTCAAAGGTCAAGAGAAGTTTAACCACATCCTTCTACCAAACTTGTTTTTTAACTTTTAGATGTGTTCTTGTATTAACCAGATGATATTAAGCTTCTGACATACAATGTTATATAGTTCATTATGCTAACTAGTTTTCTTATATAATGGCATTAAACATCAATTTTGGAAGGGGATACTGAACGATCTTTGTGTGTATGATGTATCCATACAACTCTAATGACTCCATTGATATAGCTAGTTATTTATGTTGGGATTTTGTGCGCAGCGGAAGTTTTGACAAAACATCCAAAAACAAAATGAATCTTTTTCACCCAATCACTTGAAGATGAATGTGATTGAATAACAAACAACCACACAAAAAAATATCGAAAATATGAACACACGATATTCCACCCAACCACCCTCTTTATTGATTCACCAAAATATTGTTTACAACCGATCTCAACTATCGTTAAACAAACACAACTTGAATCAATAACCTTATTGAGAAATAGGTAGAGAATATCTAATGGATAAACAATTTGAGGAGAAAGATAATGAAGAACAATGACAAATTTTTCCACCACCTAATGAAGATATCATGTAGGCCTTTTATAGAGTAACTTGTCACCCAAATTATCCTCATATATCTCAAATATATCCTCATATATCTCAAATATATCTATTTGGATAAGCACCAAATAATCCTTGCCTTCATTTTCAAATATCCCACAAAAGTAGCAACAAATATCTCCACCAAAAATGGATCCACATAGAAAATTTATTATCTACAATTTTGTGATTTGCGTATCACAAATCTCAACACTCCACCTTGATACCAAATCACAATATCTCCTCCACTCAACACTAGCCAACTTAGCTCTCACTTTCAACATTCTTTTCTCAATTAACATCATTACAAACCTCCACCATCTCCCACAAATGGTGCACCTCCCTCATCGTGCACCACGCCAATAGCGATCTTCAAAAGCGTTTGTAATACCACAAAGGCATCCATCTTGTCTTTGTGGATTTCACAACTCGACATCCGTCTTCCGCTTGACATGATCTCTTCATCTCCGGGATCCCTCGAGCATCATCAACATCTAGACCCTTGTCGATATCATGATCCTCCACCTTAGGACCATCAGCAGTGACCATATTAACCTCTCCATCTTGCCGTGGACTAGGTTCTTCAACCGTCACCCGTCTTCCACTGTTGACCATTGAACCGACCAAACTATATAGGTTTCCCTCCTCCAAAACTCCTCGCATCATCACACGACCACCTTTCTTCACTCTCAAAACTCCACCTCGAGTCTCATAAGTGCAACCGCGGCGATCTAACTGACCGAGAGATATGAGGTTATGCGAACAAGTGGGTATGTGCCTCACGCCGGCAACTTCTCTCTCCACTCCATCATGCATCTGAAACCTAACAGCTCCAACTCCACAAATTGGTAGCTCTACTCCATTGGTCGTCTTTATCATGCCAACACTCTTCTCATACGAAGAAAAACTTTTCACATCTCGACATATGTGAAAACTGGCTCCTGAATCCATCTTCCAAGGCTCCACAACACTAAATAGGACATCACATGAAGAATCGCCTTCGGTACCTTCAGCAAAGCCTGTCTGTGCCTCATCACTATTATTATCACCTTGCGCCTTCTTCTTCATATCTCGTATATATGAATAGCAATCATTGCGCTTGTGGCCTTTCTTACCACAATAATGACAAAAGATAACACATTTCTTCTTCCTTGTATCTTTACCTGAGTCCCTTGCTACTATCGCCTCAGTTTGAACCGATTTCAACTCCGACCCTTTTCTCTTTAGCTCCTCATTCAAAAGACTGCTTCGAACCGTTTCCAAAGAGATAGTTCCATTAGCATTGGAATTACTCAATGAAACAACCAAAGTCTCCCACCTTTCCGAAAGAGAACTCATCAACAAAAGAGCCTGCAACTCATCATCAAAATTGACCTTCATGTTTGCCAATTGATTGATGACATCTTGAAACTCGTTCAAATGCTCTGCAACAGACTTCTCCTCATCCAGTCGAAGTTGCACCAACTTTCGAACCAGAAAAGCCTTGCTTGTAGCACTCTTTGACTCATACAGCGATACTAAATTGTCCCACAACGCCTTTGCGGATTGACAACTAGTCACATGGTGGAACACAGAATCATCCAAATATTGGCGAATCAACGCAATCGCCTTTTTGTCCATTTTCTTCCACTTTCCCTTATCCATATTCGAGGGCTTCTCCCCATTTCCATCAATGGGATCATGCAAATCATTGAGATATAGAACGTCCTCCATCTTCGGCTTCCATATACCCCAATTCCTCACATTCAAAATAGCCATCTTCGACAACGTCATCATCTCCGACATCAAAAAATCAAAAATTTTCAAACAAAAAATCAATTTTTTTTCAATCCAACAAACACTCCAAACTATGCGGTGATCTGAGCTCCGATACCAACTGTTGGGGTTTTGTGCGCAGCGGAAGTTTTGACAAAACACCCAAAAACAAAATGAATCTTTTTCACTCAATCACTTGAAGATGAATGTGATTGAATAACAAACAACAACACAAAAAAATATCGTAAATATGAACACACGATATTCCACCCAACCACCCTCTTTATTGATTCACCAAAATATTGTTTACAACCGATCTCAACTATCGTTAAACAAACACAACTTGAATCAATAACTTTATTGAGAAATAGGTAGAGAATATCTAATGGCTAAACAATTTGAGGAGAAAGATAATGAAGAACAATGGCAATTTTTTCCACCACCTAATGAAGATATCATATAGGCCTTTTATAGAGTAACTTGTCACCCAAATTATCCTCATATATCTCAAATATATCCTCATATATCTCAAATATATCTATTTGGATAAGCACCAAATAATCTTTGCCTTCTAGCAACAAATATCTCCACCAAAAATGGATCCACATAGAAAATTTGTTGTCTACAATTTTGTGATTTGCGTATCACAAATCTCAACAATTTATAGAGAAAGGGCCTGGTCGGACCCGTGGGACCCTCATAGAATCAAAGTATGATTATGATTTCTATGTCAGACATTTACAAACTATCCTCAGACTTAGACCTAAAGCGAAAATAACATTAGACTCATCAAGGGATCCATCACCCATTTAAGCATCCCAGGTAGAGTGCTTTCTTTCCCATTTGTTCCTATGTATAGCATTTATAGCAGTAGCACCAGTGGTTTAACTTATATTCACATTTGACACAATTTTTTAAATACCTGAAATAATATAACATCAAGAATTCATAATAAACTATTAAAATTTCTAAGAGCTTCATTGTTTCTGAACTTAAGCCAATACAACAGTCACAACATGAAAATTATCGACACATCAATAACCCTAAGATCCTTATCCTAACCCACTTCACCAAAGAAAAATACTAATTGTTATACAAGTCAACCACGCTGATTAGCATGCATTTCATAAAACTACTGATTGATACTACATTTTACAAGCTCTAAGAAGATAAAGCAAAGGAAAATGTAAGAAATTACCCAAGAAGGAGGAAGAGAAATTGGCAGAAGCTGAAGTGGATAAGGAATAAAAAGCTACAAATTCTAAGGCTAATAATCTGTCATTGAACTCAATTCCCTAAGAAAGTCGTGAGTTTTATTGGGCTGCTGCAAAAAAAAATGCAAAATCCGTGATTAATAAGAGATTTCCTCGTATGTACGTCAATTAAAACGATAACAACAAAATATAGTAATTAGAGTTCTTTTAGTAACATTTGACATAGTACGGAAATCAAAATAACTTAGCTAAATTAGGGTTTTTGCAATTACCTCGATTTGTTGATTTATGGATTATGAAATCCCAAGTAAACTAGAGCAGACTGAAGGAAGAGCGGATGGATGAGGTGAAGAGGGCAAGTTAAAGGAGAATAGGGCGAGATGGAGAAAATGTTACAGCAGAAAAGAAAGCAGAAAAGAAAGAAAAATATTAAATGAGGGAGAAGGAGGTAACAATGCGTTGGGAAGCAGATGGAAAAACGTGGTGAGGATTTTAGAATTAGGCGGGGAAGGAAAAAAATTGGCGGAATTGAATAAAACTAAAATGGACCCTCAATCAGATGCATTTGCACCACGAACGCTACTAATAAATGTAACTAAATGTAGGTTTTCTTGTAGTGAATGAAGAGATGGTGGTATATACCGATGCTTGTGGTACTGGACTTGGAGCGGTACTAATGCAGAAGGATAAGGTTATGGCCTACGCGAGTCGACACCTAAAGCAGCATGAGAGGAATTACCCAACTCATGATTTAGAGTTGGCAGCGATTGTGTTTGCTCTGAAGATGTGGAGACATTATCTATTGGGAGTTTGATTCGAGTTTTTTACGGATCGCAAATCGTTGAAGTATCTTTTCTCCCAAAAGGATTTGAATCTTCGGCAGCAAAGATGGTTAGAGTTTCTGGCGTCATATGATTTTGGTATAGCCTATACTCCTGGCAAAGGCAATGCAATTGCAGATGCATTGAGCCGAAGACACGCAAGTTTGGGAGCGATGTTTTCGGAATGGAAGAGCCTCGAGTACTTGGCGAGGTTCGATTTCAGGCCAAGGTGCGAGTTGGAACCTGAAATGTTGGCGAGCTTGTCGATAAGACCACTTATCGAAAGGATTGGCGAGAGCCAAAAGAAAGATGCGAATCTTGTTGAGTTCATTCAGAAATTGGAACCAGAAGATAAAGAGTTCGAGGTCGATTGAGAAGGTTGGCTTCGAAAGCAAGGGCGATTAGTTGTTCCTGATATCGACAAATTGAGGGATGAGGTTCTGAGAGAATGTCATCACTCGAAGCTGACGATTCATCCCGGTGGTAATAAGACGTATCAGGACATGAAGAGAGTCTAGTATTGGGAAGGGATGAAGCGAGATATTGGAAAGTTCATTTCCAAGTGTATGAACTGTCAGTTGGTGAAAGCTGAATAGAAGAAGCCGAGTGGTTTGCTTCAGCCATTAGAAGTTCCTATGTGGAAGTGGGAGCAAGTATCGATGGATTTTATCGATGGACTACCTAGAACCAGGGCAGGAAACAAGGGGATTTGGGTCATCGTGGATCGTTTGACCAAAAGTGCGAGATTCATTCCTGTCAAGTCGACTAGGACGGCATCGAAATTGGCTGAACTTTATGTGAAATGGATAGTTCGATTCCATGGTGTCCCAAAGAGTATAGTGAGCGACCGAGATCCATTATTCACGAGTGGATTTTGGAAAAGTCTACAAGAAGCTCTGGGAACCGAGTTGTGCTTGAGTACGGCATATCATCCCCAAACTGATGGTCAGACCGAGAGAGTCAACCGAGTTTTAGAGGATCTCCTGAGGGCTTGTGTGTTAGACTTTGGAGGATCATGGGAAGACCATCTACATCTAGTTGAGTTTGCGTATAATAATAGCTACCAGTATAGCATTGGGATGGCACCATACGATGCATTGTATGGGAGGTCGTGCAATTCTCTAGCATGTTGGTTAGAAACTATAGATAAGTTGGTACTTGGGCCTGAGATGATTAGAGAAACCTCGGATTGTATCGAGAATGTTCGGCAACGAATGAAGGCTGCCCAAGATCGTCAGAAGAGTTATGCGGATAAACGTCGGAAAGATTTAGAATTCGACGTAGGCGATATAGTTTTTGTGAAGGTTTCACCGTTGAAGCATATGGTGAGATTTGGAAGTAAAGGAAAGTTGGCTCCTAGGTTCGTTGGACCATTTCCGATAGTCTGGCGAATTGGAAAGCTTGCATATAGATTGGAGTTACCCGAGAAGATGTCGAGTGTGCATAATGTGTTCCATGTGTCGTTTCTACGGAAGTTCGTGCATGATTCGAATGTGGTGGTATCTCCCGAGCAGTACGAAGATCTAGAAGTAGAGATCGCAGTTACGAGACCTCGTAAGCCACTTCGTGTTGTGGGGAATGACACGAAACAGCTTACGAGGAAGACAGTTAAGCTAGTCAAGGTACAATGGAGTGAAGTTGACGACGATTGTATGTGGCGGAAGAGAATATGAGAGTGACTCATCCAGAACTCTTCGTCGGTAGGACCCTTTGATATTGTATCATCGTTATATCATTGTATCTTGTTGTTGTGTGGTAGAATTCTACGTACTAGGATAAGGCTATGGATGATGGTTGCTAGTTTGGATGATAGAATTGGCTTCTCATGAATGATAGGCATGCAGAATTATTATGGTTGCTTGTGTTTGTTTGGAATTTCAGGGGCGAAATTCTTAAGGGGGGAGAATGTAACAGCCCGCATTTTACGTATTGGAAGATCATAAAATATTTTTATTTTATTCTCTGAGGGTTGGATCATTCTCATCTTTTAATATGTTGCTTATGGAGATGTGAGACATGTTCATAATTTTTACCGATTTTGTTTGTGACCATTTTGCCCCTGTCAGTCTTGTATAGGGCATAACTTTTGAGTCGGGTCGAATCAGAGGGTGAGACCTGTGCCACTGGAAAGAAATTGATGATTGTCTTTCCGTAGAGTGGTTACATTAAAGATTTGGCTCAGCGGTTTGGGAGAAATCGCTGTTTTAAGGTTTTTCAGTTGGCTATCCAGGTTTTGGAGCCTTGGTGGAATCCTATAAGTAGGGGGTGAGAGTGGAGGGAAAAGGTTTACTTTCCCATTCTCTCATTTGGAGGCATTGATCTCCTTCTTCCTCTAACACCTTTCCACCATTAAAAATCCAAATCTAAGGGGGGAAATCGAAGATCTATACCATTGGAGGCTAGATCTACATCATTTCAAGTGAGGATTCATCAAATCGAAGGGCTATGAGGTATCTCTTCGCTGTCCAGAATTATATTTCATCATTTTTACTTTGTTTTGGATAATTGGTGAGTGATTTACATCTCTCACACGAATGCAATGAAGTATATGAGTATTTGTGCATGTTTTTCATCAAAATTGGAATGTTTTATCATAGATTTACACCACTATGTGTCTATTTTCATATGCTTCACACTATAATCTAATTCAACAAGTTTAACCGTTAATTTCATGTCGTTTCACATGTTTATGTAAGTTAGATCTCTCATTTTGGTCATATGTTCATTTTAGTGGTTTTTGGTGAGATTTACATCATTTTTGTGGTAATCTCCATATTCATGTTGTTAGAAATCTTGTGACACGTTTATGATTGTGTTTGATAATTTTGATTGAGTTGGTTTAGTTGAATTCGTCATTTGGCGAAGTTTTGGTCGTAATTGGAGTTGGATTGGGGCTGTACAGTGGACCGATCGGTCAGAAATCATGTCTTGGGGAACAAGTCAGGACCGACCGGTAGTGTGCTTCCAGGACCGACCGGTGGTGTGCTTCCAGGACCGACTGGTGGTGTGCTCCAGAGGACCGATCGGTGGTTTTCAGGGGACCAATTAGTGGGTGTTCAGGGGACCGACCGGGGGTGTCAGAGGACCGGTCGGTAGTTCTTCAGAGGACCGACCGGTGGTGCCATATGGGGTGGACCGATCGGTGTGCTCCAAGGGGTGGGGGGGGCGATCGGTGTTGATTTTCTGAAAATTTTATTTTTTGGGTACGGTTCTGATTTTAATAAAAAGGTGTTTTAATTTTTTTTTCAGATAGCGGTGTACGAACCCGTGCCGTAGCGCAGACGTGCAATATGGCTCGGTGATGGTGTAGCTTCGAAGTGATTCAAGTAGGAAGGTTCGAAGTGTTGAAAGGTACTCGTTGATCAGTGTACAACAACGAATGAGGTGGCAACTCAAAGGTCGTCATTTGGTGGATAGTGGTTGATCGAGAAGGTTGCTTGAGCCATGAAAAGTCATCAGGATGGGTGACCAGAGATGAGAAGGCTGAGGGATTATCGTGGTCGTAAGTTCTAGTACCCTGGGTCTTGGGGAAAGGCCTAGTTGTCAAGGTTGGAGATATGGAGTTCATGCTAGAACTGGGATTACCATTAGCCCTTGACATATGACAAGGTTGGCCGTCATGCGATTAACGATGGTTTCAAAGCAGGATTAGCGGTGATAGCCAGAGTCAGTCATGGATGATTGGTTGTTTTGTTTGTACTATCTCACATAGATTATCCAAAGTCGAGGGAGATGTTCTTTGAGTACTTAACCGATATTGGTTTAGGCCTCTACGGAGAGTAGTTGGGGAATGTTAAACTCGATTAGGGTTGCCTGTGTGAGACTTATATAATATGGATGTTATGAGTGTTTTCCATGATTGAATAGGTGTTCTGGTTTCCATAGATGAATGGTTGAATTGTTTATAGTAAAGGCTATCACTGTCCGATGTGGGGAAGACAAGGTTGAGTTCTTCTCTGGTGTCGTGGGTAGATTAGTATGTTTATCTATCCCTTCTCATACACTTTATTGTTGATGTTTGTTAGCTGTTTTATCGCTCACTAAGACTATTATCTGACTCAAGGTTTTATGTTTTCTCTTATTATCTTGGGCTGTTCATCCGGTTGTGGATGGGCAGACTAAGTAACAGGTGACAGGTAATGCTTTTGTGAGGACGACGATGCTGATCGATGGCGTGCAGGAGGCTTACGTACTAGTTTTACTACTATCTAATAATTGGATTTCCGGTGTATGCTTTTCTAGTGATGTAGTGAGGCAACTTTGTACAAACACTATTTCCAACTTGTGGATATTACTTTCTGGTTGTATGAAAGTCTAGTGTTTCTGCTTCACTATACTACCTGTTGTATATGTTCTATTATATTTTATCCTTGCGCTGTGAGTTTACGATAGGTTTTGCTTGTGTTTACCTACTCTGATGATCGTCCATGACTACCTGGCACACCCTTCAGCGCATTATTTCTCTTGTATAGTGCGGGGGTTATGGGCGGTCGTCACATTTGGCTTCATCTTAAGATAATAAACTAGTTAAATTAGCAATGTTATCATCGGTATAGCCAAAGAAATCGTTGTTGTTGGAATCAACCATTATTTTTTGTTTAGAATTGGAATTGTTTGTGAGTATGAAGAAAACTATAACCCATACCCCATATTTATGAAGACAAAGGATGCAAGTAGACTTGATCATTACAAGAAGCCATTCAATGTTCTGCAACGTGTTTTCCAATCGACTGTAGAAACTAGGGCAAGCTTAATTGCCCTGACCAATAAAGTTGTTTAATCAAAATCAACTTTAATGATTCCTTTGAACGGTGAGACATGCGTTATTGGTATAAGTGCGCATGCTATTTATGTCTCTTGGTTATTGTGCCTGAATTGGGAGTGCTCTTAATGACAAAGTTGTTTATATTACTTTAACGATTCCCTAGAAGGGTGTAAGATGCTTTACTTTAATGATTCCCTTGAATGGTGCGACATGCTTTATTGGTATAAGTGTGCATGTTGTTTATATCACTTGGTTGTTGTGCCTGAATTGGAAGATGCTTTACTTTACTTGATTGTTGTGCCTAAGATGTAACTTTTATGCCTATATAATACATTGAAATTTTTGTTTGACTTCACACTTCAAAATGGCAAACGAAAACTAGACTGCTTCAGATTACGTTGTTTTGATAAAGGCTTACATTGAAGCAGATGTACTACATATGGAAGAAGAGGTAGATCAAGATTTTTGGGCAACCCTCAACTAAAAATACAACAATCATACTGGTTGTAGAATACAGAGGACCAACTTAGCCACCATAAGTGCATTCTGTTTATTTACTACTGATTGTGTGAATTACCGCAAAGTAATTGATAGGATAAAAAAGGATGATGTTTTTCAACTGAAACAGTCGACGTACGGCTCACTCTATCTTTTCAAGTACCGGTCAGATTTCGTCGGTCATGAAGCGTACGGGTTATGTTACAATCATATTATACAGTTTGAGTAGTATATCATTATATTATGTGTCGTATTCAATATGTATATTTTGGTTTATGTATTTGGAAAGTTGGGATGTATACGTAGAGCTTAATTTAAATTCATCGCTATATGAAGAGTATACTATCCCAAGCCTTGAAATGACCGGTCTATGAACATTAAAAGTCGTGCTTACATGTACAATGAACTAAGCGCTGATAAGATAAGCAAGTATCATTTTGTAAATAATTAAAGTTGGCTTTCAATTGATATCAATCAATTAAAGTGGTCAGTATCTTGTAGAAAAAAATAGTAAGGAGTTAAAAATTTCGGGTCGTCCTCTAGTGAATTGTGAATATTGGCTATAACAGAAAACAGAAATGAGATATATTTAAATGACATAACACAATACAATCATGGAGTACTACAACATTACAATAGTTCAATTAAGGAGTTATAACTTTTGGGTCGTCCTCTAGCGAGTTGTGAATATTAGCTACAATAGAAAATAGAAATGAGATATATTTAAAGTACGTTAAATAATACAATCATCGAGTACTACTGTTTGCGAACAAATTAACAACTGTAAACAACTGTTTAATTCGTTCGGCTTTCCAAAACAACAAGGTTTGTTGTAAAGGGTGTCGAACACTGGGACCAAAAATATTTTAATTAATAAATCCAATCAAGTTATTCCGAAGGTTTGATTGGTTGAAAATAACATAAAATGTATGAAAAAGCAAGCTTTTTATATTAAAAGAAAGTAATTAAGGAGCATTGACATAAACTAGATTAATATTCATCAATAGCCAATCGAATTAATGCAGATCTAATTCATGTTTCTGTCACAAACACGAATCAAAGATAATTAGATTTCTAGAAACAAATATGTGAATAACAACAAGTATAGCCTATGCATGAGCAAGCTCTTAAACAACCATAGGCTATCAGGACATATTCACTACTTTATTTCTAAAACCCTAAATATTAGATCTAAATTTGATAAATGTTAGATCGAACATGAATATACCCTGTGAAGGAGCATAACTCTTAAATGACACAGAATATGAAGGTTCAGATCTAACCCTTGGTTCAGATCTAGATCTATATATATGAAGTTCTAATCTCTTTGGCTATGTGATTCATATTGAATCTAATCTAAGCATCATCACCCCCTAATTAAAGGAGATTAGCTAGACATAGCTAAAGAAGAAGAGAAACAGAAAATAAACAACATAAATAAAATAAAATAAAAAGTAAAGAGAAAGGAAGAAGAATGATTTTATTCTAAGAGAAGAATTACAAAATAAAACCCAATGTAATTCTAAATGAAAAAGATAAAAGTGTATTTATAGCTGATATGACAAAGACGAATTGGCTAATTACACAACGTGGGACTAAAGATTTAGCCCAAATAACACATAAGCCAGTGTGAACGCAACTATAAAGTGAGTGTCCTTGCAAATGAGCTAATGTGAACGCATCATGAGTAAGAGGCCTTGCAAATGAGCCAATGTGAATGCAGCATGAGTAATCATTGAGCCAAATCTTCCTAACTGAACTCTATTTGCAACCGTTCTTCAAGCTTTACACTCTTATAGCTTTAGTAATTTCAAACTTCACTCTTTTTAAGCAAATTCTTCATGCTTTATCCATCAAATGCCCTAAACCATGCTTTTTATAAACAATCTGAAAACACGGCTATAAATACACAATATCAATTATTTTAAAGGGAAAATAAGCGGATAAAATATACACATTTACGTGTATATCAAATACCCCTACACTTATCTTTTTATTCGTCCTCGAATAAACTAAACTAAGATATGTCACACTTTTGTTGGAAACACGATTGCATTTAGCGTATACAACAAGCCTAAACCCCTAGGTGTCCCTAGTAGGACGAGTGTTGTCTCGTGAGGGTTTTCAGCGGATACTACCCACAAAATCCAAAGCGTCTTATGTACGCGGATTAATCAAACAATATATAAAAAGTCTTTCACGTTCCAAGGACTTTACCTAACTTCAATAACAACGGTTCAGTCCTAAATTGTCTATCCCATAATTGGTGCAAAAATGAATAAAAATTTTCAAGCTGAATCATAATTCCTTGATAACACTATAATTGTCTAGAAGGTTAAGAGCGTGGTGTCAACCAAAGTTCTACACATCGACAATGTGCACCAAATCATTTATTCATTCTTTTTTTTCTTTTTTTTTTGAATAATTTTGCACCAGCGTAACTGTAATGTATTGGATGTGAGTTATGCATAGATGAAGGAAATTTTTGTAAGTTCTAAAAATGTTATAGATAAGAGGGCAAGTGTATTAGTTGAACTTCAAGCTACAAAAGATAAAGCAATACTAATGCACAAATGAACATTTTTTGTTTCCTTTCATCTCCTCAACTACAATCCTCACTTCTAAATACAGTATGATGGATGCGGATCAAATGGAAATGAATGCTTTATAGTCAAGAATGATGGATGACTATTTTATTCTGAGAGATTTTCTCCTCATTGCAATTTTTCTTTTTTCTTATTTTTTTCCAAGATGAATGATGAGTGGAGATGGAATGGAATGATACCGCACATTATTTCATTTGATTCCTCCTCTACTAAACGAATCATAACCAACACTTCATGAAAGGAAAGTTTTGTGTCCTAGTTACTCTACTTCTATAACCCTAATTCAACACACAAGTCTGGATTGATGTTATATGAAAAGCTGAAAGGAATGATAAACAAAGTTTCGTAAGATAGATAACCCATATAAAATAAGATGTGGTATATGGTTATCCTACCTTAAAACAAGTACAGAGTGGGTAGTGTAATATTGGTATAAAAAGTGATGTTTTTGAACCTTTGAAGATAAATCAGTACAAGGTTCTTAAGTATACCAATATAAGAAAAGTTGTCGAAACACGGATGTAATTCGACTAAAACTTGGGTTTGAATAATGTGGGGTATTGAAGAAGAACGCTATAATGAGTCATTTCTCCTTAATTAGGCCAAGTGGATTTTAGAACTTACGATTTGGAAAATTTGAGTGAGAAAAAATATTATGCATGAAAACGAACTCAGAAAATCCAACAAATGTAGGTGCAAAATCATCATTATTTGATTTTTTTAACTTGCCCATTCTAACATGTATAACAAGGGTTGACACACTTACTCCAGAACACGACTAACGTCTGCACAATCTCGAGCTAACATCTTAAAAAGACACATTATGACTCAATGAATAAATAATGTTCATTCCCATCACCCAATAATTCAACTTATCAAACAAGAACCAAGGTGTTATTTATGAATTTAAGTTAATCCTTGTTCAATGAATGACCTAGTTCATAAAATTTGATTGTTGATGTAGTGTAAATCCCCCCCCCACACTTGAGTGTGATTGTGTCCTCACAGTCGTTAATCAGACATATCTTAGTGAAAGGGAATAAAAATAAGAGAATATTTACATATGCACGAAAAAGGGTTAGTGTGTCTTACCAAATGTAATGTGGCTCAAGGAGGACCATGAGCTCTTCCTCTTGGTCGGGTATTGGTTCCAAGTAAGGTTTAAGGCATTGACCATTGACCTTATAGGACAATCCGTCGGTTGGATTCTCAATTTCTACTGCACCATACGGAAAAACAGTCCATACAGTGTAAGGTCTTGTCCATCTAAATTTTAACTTACCTAGAAATAAATGCAATTTTGAGTCATATAAGAGAACCTTTAGACCTGGCAAGAAAGTTTTACGTAAAATTGATTTATCATGAAAAACTTTCGTTTTTTCCTTATAAATTCATTCATTTACATAAGCATCATTTTGAATTTCATCAAGTTCATTAATTTGAAGCCTCCTAAGTTCACATACTTGCTCTAAGTCAAGATTTAGAGTTTTTATTGCCCATAGCGCCCTATGTTCTAGTTCAACTGGCAAGTGGCATGGCTTACCAAAAATTAACCGATAAGGGGACATACCTAAGTTTGTTTTGAAAGCGGTGCGGTAAGCCCAAAGAGCGTCGGTTAATTTTTGGGACCAATCTTTACGATTTCGATTCATAGTTTTCTCAAGGATTTGTTTAATCTGCCTATTCGATACTTCAACTTGTCCATAAGTTTGAGGATGGTCAGGAGTGGATAACTTGTGGGTTATCGAATACTTTCTCATGAGGGCTTCAAAAGAACGATTACAAAAGTGTGTCCCGTTGTCGCTGATTATTGTGTGAGGTTTGCCAAACCTAGAAAAGTTCTTTTAAGAAGCGCACAACAACCTTGTTATCGTTTGTTTTGCATGGAACAACTTCGACCCATTTAGAAACATAATCGACAGCTAAGAGAATGTAAAGGTTCCCAAAAGAATTAGGGAAGGGTCCCATGAAGTCTATACCCCAAACATCAAAAATTTCGACCTCTAGAATAGGGTTTAGGGGCATTATATTTCGTTTACCAATTTTCCCTAAGAGTTGACATCGATCACAAGTTTTGCAAAATTCGTAAGTGTCTTTGAAAAGGTTAATTGGGCCAGTAGAAAACCGATTGGAGAACCATTTCGGCTGTCTTTTTGGGACCGAAGTGACCACCACAGGCTTGGTCATGACAGAAAGAGAGGACACTGCGAATTTCAGTGTCGGGAACACACCTTCGGATGATTTGGTCAGGATAGTATTTGAAAAGATAAGGGTCGTCCCAGAAAAAATGTTTCACTTGGGAAAAGAATTTGTGTTTATCCTGCTTGGACCAAAATGAAGGGGTCTGCTTGGTGACTAAGTAGCTGAATGTCAGCAAACCAAGGATCAGTGGATAAAGAAAAGAGTTGTTCATTTGGAAAATTCTCGTTGATTGGAAGAGAAGAAGACGTGGCATTTGGAAGACGAGACAAGTGGTCTGCAATTACATTATCGGATCATTTCTTATCCTTTATGGTAATGTCAAATTCTTGAAGTAGAAGGATCCAACAAATGAGACGAGCCTTAGCGTCCTTTTTAGAGAAAAAGTACCTAAGTGTGGAGTGATCGGTGTGAACAGTGATGTGTGAGCCAACTAGATAAGGCCTGAATTTTTCTAAAGCGAAAACGACGGCCAAAAGTTCTTTTTCAATGTTCGTATAATTAATTTGAGCGTCGTTCAAAGTCTTACTCGCACAGTAAATGACATGAAGAATTTTATCAATACGTTGTCCTAAGACAGCGCCTACAACAAAATTCGAGGCATCACACATGATTTCAAAAGGCAACTTCCAATTAGGAGAGCAGATGATCAGGGCAGAGACAAGTTCATTTTAAGATGCTCAAAAGATGAAATGCAATTAGAATTGAAGTCGAAAGGAACGTCCTTACCAAGAAGATTAGTCAAAGGTCGAGTGATTTTGCTGAAATCCTTTATAAAGCGACGATAAAAGCCAGCATGACCTAAAAAAGATCGGATGTCCTTAAAGGATTTGGGAATGGGAAGATTAGAGATAACTTCAATTTTCGCTTTGTCTACTTCAATTCCTTTATTAGAAATGACATGTCCTAGAACAATACCATGTTTGACCATGAAGTGCCATTTTTCCCAATTAAGAGTCAAGTGTTATCTTTGCAACGGTTAAGAACAAGATCAAGGTGATGTAAACACTCAGTGTAAGAATCCACGAAGATGGAAAAATCATCCATGAAAACTTCCAAAAATCGCTCGATCATATCAGAAAAAATGCTAATCATGCACCTATGAAAAGTTGCAGGTGCATTACAGAGACCAAAGGGAATACGACGGTACGCAAATGTACCGAAGGGACAAGTGAAAGTGGTTTTATCTTGGTCCTCAAGGGAGATAGGGATTTGAATATAGCCCGAGTACCTGTTAAGGAAACAATAGTACTCGTGACCGGCTAGTCGTTCTAACATTTGATCGATAAATGGCAAAGGGAAATGATTCTTACGTGTTGCAACGTTAAGTTTCCTATAGTCAATGCAAACACGCCAACCAGTCTGGGTACGGGTTGGGATAAGCTCGTTAGCTTCATTTTGGATCACGGTTATCCCTGATTTCTTAGGTACGACATGAATCGGACTAACCCATTGACTATCGGAAATTAGGTAGATGATTCCATTGTCAAGACATTTAAGGATTTCAGCATGAACTGCTTCTTTCATGATGGGGTTCAGTCGACGCTGGGGATCATGAGTGGGCTTGGCATCATCTATAAGGTTGATTCGATGTTGGACTATCGAAGGACTAATCCCTTTAATATCAGCCATGGACCAACCAATTGCTTCCTTATTTTTCTAAAGGATGGGAATGAGCAATTGTTCCTGCTCTAGAGTAAGGTCGGAAGCGATAATGACATGAAGAGTTTCATTGTCTCCTAAGTAAGCATACTTAAGATGACTGGGCAGCACTTTGAGTTCGGATTTTGGAGATGACTCAACCGAAGAAATTGGTTGAGGGATAGACTCAATTGTGAGTGGCTCGACAGGAATCGAATCAGAGACATTTTCGGGAATATCTTGAAACAAGGTTTTGTAAGTCGATTCAATTTCGTTATTCAGATGGTTGAGCTCAGGTTCATTATCATGGACAGCATGGATTTCAGAAAATTGGTCTACATAAGAGTCAGGAGAGTTTTTTGTTCTAAAGATGTTTAGCTCGACGGTCATGTTATCGAAAGAAAGTTTCATAGACCCATTTCTACAGTTGATAAAAGCATTAGTGGTTGCTAAGAAGGGTCGTCCTAGAATCAAAGGGATCTGGTATGCAGGATTGCTTACCCGTTGAGTTTCTAGGACAATGAAATCAACTGGAAAGATGATGTAGTGACCCGAAAATCCGGTCCAATTTGAGCTGACTAAATAACACAAGTCCAACCACGAATTGTACTGGAAATTCAAGAAACTAATAGAAAGAAGATAGAGGGTGAGGAAAGATAAGGTAGAACTATTAGAATAGAAGAATAAGAAGAACATCATCATCAGAGTAACCCGAATCTCATAGCGGAACGAATAAAATATAACATAACTTTTGAAATACAAAGTTATAACTGTTTATACATACCATTTTCAGAGTACAACATATAACATCACAGCGGAATAAATAATAGCTATCGACTGCTGAAGCCTCCTGCTCCAAGCTCTCCAAGTGCATCTGTAAATCCCGACTACTTGACTGCCCGTACAAATTTAGGCACCCAAGAGTTTAGGGAAAACAAAACAAATAAACTCCGGGTCAGTCATGTGACTGGTGTGAGTAAACTCAAATCATTTAAACAGGTATATGATATCTCATAAGACCACGCCGTGAATACGGAACGAGTTTTTCCCTTATGAGAATCCAAACATCTTTGAAAAAGCAATATCATTCTGATATTATGATAATGTCTAAATACAAATAGATATCAGTCTAGTAGAAACGCTTGCATCTCACGTTCTACATATATAGTATACAATCAAAACCGCAGGTGCGTATTGGATGATTGGGTTTCCAACTATGACAAGGTATGGAATCACCTTCCGATCAGTGTACTCTAGGAACAATACACTGGAGTTCAACAAGAACATCTTGTAACTCAGCCACACATGACCGACCACTCATTTCGCTTGAGTGTATCGAATGTACATCACCAACGGCTGGGATCAGCAACCGTTTCCCGTATATATATGGGACAGCATTGATAGATTAAAGAAGCAAATGAATATTCTCTAGATAGGTGATTATACACCCTACTTCGGTGCGACCGACTTAGCCATGCTGCCTGCCCGATTTCTGTCATTTACCGGATGTGAGGCTAGAAGCTACGCTTACTTTCCATTCATTGATAACACGATCACTTTGAATTCCACATTATCAGATCCGTTGATCATTAGTTGGATCTGCACAAATAGATTCTGGATATTATGCGAAGGGAATAAATCCGTTGGCCACCATATATATTTGTACAGTCCAACTCTTTCGATCATTGGAACTATTCTGTCAGACATTCGTCCATATACGTTCGTTCTGGGACTGAACGAAACCGAAGGCACTATTCAGTACATCCATCTTAGGCACTGTTATCTAAGACTTATACAATAGCCCTTGCACTTTACTCCGTCTTCAATATATTCAGCATACTTGATTCGCAACGGTTACGCCAATACAGAGTGGTTCTTTGGATAAGAATCCAACCGGTCTCTCCATATTAACAACGTAAATATGGTCAAAACTTGATAGTCTGTGATTTAACTATCAATGAAAACATGTCGGTGTACAAACAACGATCTAAATTCCAAATGGAATTATCGATCAAATCACCCAACATATATATATATATATATATATCCTTATTTTCTATAATTAGAAATTATACGTTATTTACATTGGAAAACATTTCCAATCCTCATTCACGCATCACTACCATTTCACAACTATTAGTCCCTAACTGTAAACTAGTAAGAGAACAATTCTCTAAGTATAAACCCCGAAGGCCGAAACCAACATCAGATCAACACTCAGAAAACTATTCAACTTACTAATCTCTAGTCAGTTTCTAATTTTTGTTTAACTTCACTTCTTAATTTCTATATTCGATTAACCCCTTTTTTATAAACTACGTTTGATTAACTCCTTTTGATAAACTACGTTTTCCGTTACAACTATTTCCCTTTTTCAACGTTTACTTACCGTTACAAATATTCCCTATTTACAACTTCTATTTACCGTTACAAATATTTCCTATTTACAACTTCTATTTACCGTTACAAATATTCCCTATTTATAACTTCTATTTACAGTTACAAATACTTCCTATTTATACTGTTTTATTTATCTTCTAAATAAATATTCCTTTTATAAAACTCTATTTGTTTTATAAATACTTCCTTTTATGGAACCGTGTTCGATTTATAAATAATTTCCTTTATTTCAATATACATTGAAATATTCCTTTTACAACTTAGGGTTTCTTATGATGTTCAAAATATCAAACAACGATGATCAATATCGTTCTAACACACATAATCCAGAACAGATTATATAACACATCATATAACACTATATATGAAAACAGTAAAATAATTGTTGAGGAACCCAGTCGGATTCCTCCAACCTGTCTCCCTGCATCCACAAATGTTACACAGTATAATATATATCGTATTTCATTTTGAAATGAAATATCCTGCTGTACAGAACCATATTTGATTAACAGTACATAGATTAACTATAACTACGTTTTCAATCAAATCTATTTAACAGTCCAGTTTAACAATCAATGTACAGCAATTAATAAATAAAGTACAATTTTTATTAAAATATAAATTGAGGAGAGTTAGTGAGTTTTACTCACATTGTCCGTAATCGTTAAATAACGATTTACGGTCGATGATTCGGATCAGGCAATTTATGTTGTAATAAATTCTAGACGGGCTCCAATTCATTCTGAACTGATTCTAATCAGTTCTATTTCGTAGCCGTCGTCCGTATGATTCCAACGCAACTTACGGTTCGTTCGGTTACATTTGGCCCATCCATTCTTGCCTAAGCCCAGACCCGTTACCACTATTCCTGTGTCTCTTGTTTAGATCCATTATCCCTTTTTTTTTAAAGTATAACACGGTTGATCAAAATTGCCTGCAAACCCAAAATAACGGATCCGATCATTTTCTCCAGTCATCGTTTCAAACACTTTACACCTTTTTCTTCCCTGTTGCTTTTAGGACCAATGAAGCACCTTAATCTGTACACGTTCGGTTTTAAATTCCTTCCCGTACCCACGATACTGTTGCTTCTTCGTGTTTACTGCTTTCTCATCCACGCTACTATCTCGTTCAAACCGAACCAGGAGATCCCTTTCCAACCCTTCGCTGCTTCTTCATTTCGAACAACTCGATCCAAGAAATCAGTCGACGCCGTTACCTTAGTGCACCGGAAATTTATCGGAGATGCTCGTCAGAAGCGCCTTCGCCTCCTCCCCCATCGCCCCACGTTCCAGACTTCCAGACACCGCGGTCCTCCTGCAGCAGTCTCCAAACGCTGGAGCTTTCTAGCTCGATCCCACCATCGTTGAAGCCCTAATTCAGATCTTGGCCGTTCAGAAGCTAGAGACCGATGGCTGAAGATAATTGGTGTTGTAAAATCTTCGAGATGATGGGTGGATTAACGTTTTTGAGGAGAGGAAGCATCGACAGTTTTCTGGACGTCGAATTTTAGAAGTGGAGGCGCAGAACAGATTTTCGGAAATTAGGTTAACTGTTGCTCTATTTATAGAAGGATGGGATGGATAATTATATTATTTTATTAACCGATACTTCGTGGCTTGTATTTTTACCCAGAAAGAATGTGTGGTTGAGACAAGGGTTGCGTGGTCATGAATTTAATCATAGAAATGTTCTGATGAAGTTTAGGGGAGCTATGATTCATATATATTTTTATATTAAAACTAAATGATGACGTGCCCCTTTTTCATGAAATTCCACTTACGTACGGACAGGAATAAGAATACCGTTGTATTCAGTAAAGCGCCACGATCCCAGAAATATAATAATATCGGTAGTTGGACTCGTATTGTGAAACCTCAAAATGTTGATTACAGGGTGCAAAACACTCCAAATGAAAAGTTGCATATTTAATTAATTAAAAATTACAGTAAAATTCTAAAAATTAAATTATCACTATTTCCCAAAAGAACCTTGTTTAAATTCAAACCCTATCTCTAGTTATATTGAATAAACCGATATAATCGATAAACGATTCTATAGCGACTATTTCAAAATTTGATTTGGACATATCTCAAAATTTACACGACGAAATCCTGATTTTTCTCTTCCACTAGAAAGATATACTCCACCAGCTCCGTAAGTTTCTTGTTTCACAGAAATCCGGCTTAAAACGAATCTTGTACATTCAGTTGAAGTTCGAATCGCCAAATAGCGAACTGCAGCGCCATTTCGAGCTCGATTTTAATTATAATATAATTATACGTTCTAACGTCGTCGATTAATTAATATATTCGTTATTTAAATAATTAAATAAGTTAATTATTACACCGTCAAATATCCGGGTCATTACATTCTTCCCCACTTAAAATAATTTCGTCCTCGAAATTGCTAAGGTAGAGGACGACCCTATCTACTGGAATTCCTAAGATTTGTTTACCCCGTATTTCTGATTTCAACTGAACCAATTAATATTGACTAAAATATTAATTCCTTCCGACTAACCTAAATTTTCAAAAATTCTGAAAATTTTCTAACACTTTAAATTTTCGGAAAATTTCGCCATAACCTCCTTTGTACAGCCCTATCGGTAAAACCACAACTCGCCTCTCTAGGCCTTCTCCAACCCAAAAGAAAATTAAAATGCCAAGCGGCTTGCCAAATCGGCTCATAAATTCCAATTCATATGAAATATAAACTTGTACCTTTTGTCGGGCATATCGCTATATCCCTATCATCTGTTACCAATTCTGCATATATCATGCCATACCAATCAACTTATCCTCAAACTCAACATTTGGTTCTATCCGAGACAAATTCCATTCAAACTCCAATATCAATTTCAAACCCTTGACTTATCGACTCAATTTTTATTCCTGATTACATTTAACTTTGTCTAAGTTAAATTTCAAATTTATTTACTCACTTTCAATATTTTAATCCATTTAACTTCATAAGTTAAATTTTAATTCCAGAATTTAAATTCCTGGGTTTATTTCAAATCAATTTGAAATCATAACACCAATTCAAAACATTTGAATTTCTAAACACTTGTTTTCTCAAAACAATTCAAAAACAAACCCTTTGGTAGTAATCCGTCACTTAGAACTCGAAAATGAACATTGATGATGTGGCCACACTCATCAGGGTTATTTCCCAGCTTATCGAAGTGAGTTCAATACTATAACACTTCCAATTTGAAAACATTTTCAAAATCTCCCAGGAACTTAAAATTCCCTTATTTTAATTCCTAATCCTGATTTAATTTCAGATTTAATTCATCTTATTTCATATACTTTACTTATATGAATTCTGATTAGTTATCTATAACCATTTCGCCTTTTTATAATCTCATCTGATTATAATAACAACCAACACAACCAATTATACTATGTTAATGTCAAAACATATCATGTTGGTTCATCGTATTCGAGTGTTTAGAAACCCCTATCGATATTGTGGTGCCCCACCATCGACCAGAATTTATAAGACACTCAACCAATAAAGCTCCACAATATAAAACAAATTTTTATATCAATTACAAGTACGTTCACTCGTATATATACACTCAACTCAATCTAGGGTTTTACTAACCCCATCTCTACTGAGTCACGCCACAGAGCCAAGGTAATACTTAACTTAAGCTCTGATACCAACTGTAGTGACCCGAAAATCCGGTCCAATTTGAGCTGACTAAATAACACAAGTCCAACCACGAATTGTACTGGAAATTCAAGAAACTAATAGAAAGAAGATAGAGGGTGAGGAAAGATAAGGTAGAACTATTAGAATAGAAGAATAAGAAGAACATCATCATCAGAGTAACCCGAATCTCACAGCGGAACGAATAAAATATAACATAACTTTTGAAATACAAAGTTATAACTGTTTATACATACCATTTTCAGAGTACAATATATAACATCACAGCGGAATAAATAATAGCTATCGACTGCTGAAGCCTCCTGCTCCAAGCTCTCCAAGTGCATCTGTAAATCCCGACTACTTGACTGCCCGTACAAATTTAGGCACCCAAGAGTTTAGGGAAAACAAAACAAATAAACTCCGGGTCAGTCATGTGACTGGTGTGAGTAAACTCAAATCATTTAAACAGGTATATGATATCTCATAAGACCACGCCGTGAATACGGAACGGGTTTTTCCCTTATGAGAATCCAAACATCTTTGAAAAAGCAATATCATTCTGATATTATGATAATGTCTAAATACAAATAGATATCAGTCTAGTAGAAACGCTTGCATCTCACGTTCTACATATATAGTATACAATCAAAACCGCAGGTGCGTATTGGATGATTGGGTTTCCAACTATGACAAGGTATGGAATCACCTTCCGATCAGTGTACTCTAGGAACGATACACTGGAGTTCAACAAGAACATCTTGTAACTCAGCCACACATGACCGACCACTCATTTCGCTTGAGTGTATCGAATGTACATCACCAACGGCTGGGATCAGCAACCGTTTCCCGTATATATATGGGACAGCATTGATAGATTAAAGAAGCAAATTAATATTCTCTAGATAGGTGATTATACACCCTACTTCGGTGCGACCGACTTAGCCATGCTGCCTGCCCGATTTCTGTCATTTACCGGATGTGAGGCTAGAAGCTACGCTTACTTTCCATTCATTGATAACACGATCACTTTGAATGCCACATTATCAGATCCGTTGATCATTAGTTGGATCTGCACAAATAGATTCTGGATATTATGCGAAGGGAATAAATCCGTTGGCCACCATATATATTTGTACAGTCCAACTCTTTCGATCATTGGAACTATTCTGTCAGACATTCGTCCATATACGTTCGTTCTGGGACTGAACGAAACCGAAGGCACTATTCAGTACATCCATCTTAGGCACTGTTATCTAAGACTTATACAATAGCCCTTGCACTTTACTCCGTCTTCAATATATTCAGCATACTTGATTCGCAACGGTTACGCCAATACAGAGTGGTTCTTTGGATAAGAATCCAACCGGTCTCTCCATATTAACAACGTAAATATGGTCAAAACTTGATAGTCTGTGATTTAACTATCAATGAAAACATGTCGGTGTACAAACAACGATCTAAATTCCAAATGGAATTATCGATCAAATCACCCAACATATATATATATATATATATCCTTATTTTCTATAATTAGAAATTATACGTTATTTACATTGGAAAACATTTCCAATCCTCATTCATGCATCACTACCATTTCACAACTATTAGTCCCTAACTGTAAACTAGTAAGAGAACAATTCTCTAAGTATAAACCCCGAAGGCCGAAACCAACATCAGATCAACACTCAGAAAACTATTCAACTTACTAATCTCTAGTCAGTTTCTAATTTTTGTTTAACTTCACTTCTTAATTTCTATATTCGATTAACCCCTTTTTTATAAACTACGTTTGATTAACTCCTTTTGATAAACTACGTTTTCCGTTACAACTATTTCCCTTTTTCAACGTTTACTTACCGTTACAAATATTCCCTATTTACAACTTCTATTTACCGTTACAAATATTTCCTATTTACAACTTCTATTTACCGTTACAAATATTCCCTATTTATAACTTCTATTTACCGTTACAAATACTTCCTATTTATACTGTTTTATTTATCTTCTAAATAAATATTCCTTTTATAAAACTCTATTTGTTTTATAAATACTTCCTTTTATGGAACCGTGTTCGATTTATAAATAATTTCCTTTATTTCAATATACATTGAAATATTCCTTTTACAACTTAGGGTTTCTTATGATGTTCAAAATATCAAACAACGATGATCAATATCGTTCTAACACACATAATCCAGAACAGATTATATAACACATCATATAACACTATATATGAAAACAGTAAAATAATTGTTGAGGAACCCAGTCGGATTCCTCCAACCTGTCTCCCTGCATCCACAGATGTTACACAGTATAATATATATCGTATTTCATTTTGAAATGAAATATCCTGCTGTACAGAACCATATTTGATTAATAGTACATAGATTAACTATAACTACGTTTTCAATCAAATCTATTTAACAGTCCAGTTTAACAATCAATGTACAGCAATCAATAAATAAAGTACAATTTTTATTAAAATATAAATTGAGGAGAGTTAGTGAGTTTTACTCACATTGTCCGTAATCGTTAAATAACGATTTACGGTCGATGATTCGGATCAGGCAATTTATGTTGTAATAAATTCTAGACGGGCTCCAATTCATTCTGAACTGATTCTAATCAGTTCTATTTCGTAGCCGTCGTCCATATGATTCCAACGCAACTTACGGTTCGTTCGGTTACATTTGGCCCATCCATTCTTGCCTAAGCCCAGACCCGTTACCACTATTCCTGTGTCTCTTGTTTAGATCCATTATCCCTTTTTTTTTAAAGTATAACACGGTTGATCAAAATTGCCTGCAAACCCAAAATAACGGATCCGATCATTTTCTCCAGTCATCGTTTCAAACACTTTACACCTTTTTCTTCCCTGTTGCTTTCAGGACCAATGAAGCACCTTAATCTGTACACGTTCGGTTTTAAATTCCTTCCCGTACCCACGATACTGTTGCTTCTTCGTGTTTACTGCTTTCTCATCCACGCTACTATCTCGTTCAAACCGAACCAGGAGATCCCTTTCCAACCCTTCGCTGCTTCTTCATTTCGAACAACTCGATCCAAGAAATCAGTCGACGCCGTTACCTTAGTGCACCGGAAATTTATCGGAGATGCTCGTCAGAAGCGCCTTCGCCTCCTCCCCCATCGCCCCACGTTCCAGACTTCCAGACACCGCGGTCCTCCTGCAGCAGTCTCCAAACGCTGGAGCTTTCTAGCTCGATCCCACCATCGTTGAAGCCCTAATTCAGATCTTGGCCATTCAGAAGCTAGAGACCGATGGCTGAAGATAATTGGTGTTGTAAAATCTTCGAGATGATGGGTGGATTAACGTTTTTGAGGAGAGGAAGCATCGACAGTTTTCTGGACGTCGAATTTTAGAAGTGGAGGCGCAGAACAGATTTTCGGAAATTAGGTTAACTGTTGCTCTATTTATAGAAGGTTGGGATGGATAATTATATTATTTTATTAACCGATACTTCGTGGCTTGTATTTTTACCCAGAAAGAATGTGTGGTTGAGACAAGGGTTGCGTGGTCATGAATTTAATCATAGAAATGTTCTGATGAAGTTTAGGGGAGCTATGATTCATATATATTTTTATATTAAAACTAAATGATGACGTGCCCCTTTTTCATGAAATTCCACTTACGTACGGACAGGAATAAGAATACCGTTGTATTCAGTAAAGCGCCACGATCCCAGAAATATAATAATATCGGTAGTTGGACTCGTATTGTGAAACCTCAAAATGTTGATTACAGGGTGCAAAACACTCCAAATGAAAAGTTGCATATTTAATTAATTAAAAATTACAGTAAAATTCTAAAAATTAAATTATCACTATTTCCCAAAAGAACCTTGTTTAAATTCAAACCCTATCTCTAGTTATATCGAATAAACCGATATAATCGATAAACGATTCTATAACGACTATTTCAAAATTTGATTTGGACATATCTCAAAATTTACACGACGAAATCCTGATTTTTCTCTTCCACTAGAAAGATATACTCCACCAGCTCCGTAAGTTTCTTGTTTCACAGAAATCCGGCTTAAAACGAATCTTGTACATTCAGTTGAAGTTCGAATCGCCAAATAGCGAACTGCAGCGCCATTTCGAGCTCGATTTTAATTATAATATAATTATACGTTCTAACGTCGTCGATTAATTAATATATTCGTTATTTAAATAATTAAATAAGTTAATTATTACACCGTCAAATATCCGGGTCATTACAGATGAATTCGCCTATTTTGATCAATACATCCTCGATTTCGCCTACAGGTTTCTTAATTGAACGATCAGCAAGCTGAAGGGTAACCTTGGTGGGTTTCAGTTCTCCTAGCCCTAATTGGCGATAGACAGAATAGGGAAGCAAGTTAACACTAGCGCCTAAGTCTAGCAGGCATCTATCAATTTTCTTGTCCCCAATAGTACATGATATTGTGGGGGCAACCATGATCTTTGTATTTCACTGGTATTGATTGGGATAAGACTTCGCTTAGAGTTGCCGCTAGAAACACTTTCTTAGGTACATGTGTATGACGGATCTGAGTGCACAAATCTTTTAGAAATTTAGCGTATTATGGAACTTGTTGTATAATATCTAAAAGTGGAATGTTCACTTTAACTTGCTTAAATATTTCAAGGATCTTTTCTAGCTGATCCGTCTTTTTCCTAGGTCCGAGTCTATGAGGAAATGCATAGACTACATCTAAGCATTCCCTTTCAGATGCCATAAATGTTCAACCAGGTCATCTTACAGATTAATATGTACCTCCCTAGGTCTAATTTTACGCAGACGGCTCAGAAATACCTCAAGAGTCGCTGGATTACTATCAACAACAACTGTTGCGGTGTTATCTGGATCATATCCCAAATAAGACGGAAGTTTTCCTTTTTCTTCTTCAGTGATCATTTTATGCATTATAATACAAGCACGCATAATGTTGCTCAAAATCTATGGCTTAAACAATTTAACAGGGTTTTTAACAATGGCAAACCTTGCTTGTACAATCCCAAATGCACGTTCTTTTTCTGTTTTAGGAGCTGAAATAGTTTTGACGAGAGTACCCTAAGAAGAATAGATGCCATCTGCTAAATAATACCCCATGTCATACGTATTTCCTGCAATATTAAAATCACACGTAGGTGCTTTTCCATGTGTAAGGCTCTTAAACAAATGTGATTCGTGAATTACATTAATATCGTTCATTGAACCAGGACATCCGAAAAATGCATGCCAAAACCATAGATCATGTTAAGCAACAGCTTCAAGTATCATTGTCACCTTGGTATAATGTCCAATAAATTGATCGTGCCATGCTATGGGACAGTTTTTCCATTCCCAATGCATACAGTCTAGGCTGCCTAACATGTCGGGAAATCCTCTTTTGACTACTAACCTTTTCAATTTGTTAACATCGCTTTGCGTTGGAGCACGTAGATACTCCTCACCATACAATTCAATGATGGCTACACAAAACCTTTCAAGACTTAAGGTAATAGCACTCTCACCCATTCAGACAACCTCATCAAACGCATCTGGAGCTATCCCATATGCTATTACACGTAATGCGCCTATACCTTTTTGGTATGGTGAACATCCTAAAGTACTACCACTATTACGTTTTTGAACAAAATAATTATCGTGTTCATCAACTCCATTGAAAATGCGCATAAACATATTCTTTCTCATATGAAAACGGCATCAAAAGTCGTCAGGACCATACATACAAGGGGTGTTGAAATAATCTTTAAGTAATCTTGCAGTACCTCCTTTATGATCCCGCATCTTCCGTCTGTCTGCACGACCGAATACACAGCCTCCTCGAGTACCGCTAGATGATTCTTCCATTAGGAATTGGTGAATCTTTAATTGTTGAATGCTAATAGCTTGCATCGTAAGGTCTAACTCATCACTGTCGGTCATGCTATCCGAAGATAACTGAAGATAATTTGTATGCCCCAACAAATCATCGCCTTCGTCAGAATCGGAGTTAGTATCATCCAGACCATTTTGGCTTAATTAATTTGAATCATCACTTCGCACATCTGATTCGTAAACAACATCGTCGTTGTAGCCATTATGAGACATTTTTGTATTGTGAATCAAAATGCGCACACCAAAAGTGGTTTTATAGCTTCTTCAATCCGCAGTTGCAACGGCTATAAGAATATTATATACAATATATTCGTCAATGGCTATAAATTTAAACAAAATTTTGATATTCTGCAATGGCTATAAATTTGAACTATATTTTACTATTCAGCAACAGTTGTAAGTTTAAACTAAATTTTAATATTCAGCAATGACTTTATTTATATATGTTATATTTTTATATTCCAAAACGGCTCTATATATATAACGTATAATTTTATATCCGACAACGACCATATATTTATAACTTATTTTTATATCCGTTAACGCTGAAAATAAATTAATTTTAATGTAATTTTCATTAAAACGTCTCAACAATTGTACTGGATAAATTTTTTTTCCTCGACATTTTATAAATAACATACGGGGGATAAACGGGAAAAAAACGGTTTTCTGAAAACCCCTTTGGCATTAAACGGTTTTCTAAAAACCGTTTAACACCTAAGCGGTTTTCATAAAACTGTTTAGGGTTAAATTAAAAAAAAACATGGAGCATCCCCCTATAAACTGCTGGAACGGTGAGGGGAATCCATGCTCCAAACAACGAATCCACACTCAAAAAATGATGAGCTGCTGGGAATGCTCTTAGTCCCAAAGCCTAGTACGTGAAGAAAGTTTTCTAACTTTTGCTTATTATACACTATATTTGCGAGAATCCAAATATTTTTCAAAGGTGGTCTTCTACTGTCAAATTTCCACACAAATCATTATATAATTCAATATTCACCGCATGTTTATATATTAGTATTCAATTCGTTCCATTTTTTTCCACTAACTCAATTGTTTAACTCAACTATTTAAATATGAACATGTGATGAAAATGACTAAACTGCAATAGGCTGCTTGGTATAGTAACATGCAAAAAAGACAATAATTTAATATTATGTGAGGCCATAATTTATTTATTATACAAGATGACAAGATATGAAAAGAAAAATACAAATATATCAATTAAAATTAATCCATTATATAATGTAACAAGGGCAACAAGAAATTCTAAATTCTTAGGCTTTGCCCAGTACCCATACTTAAACATTTTTCTCCGTTCTGCATAGCCTTTTTACTGCGAAACGAAAATAATTTCATCTTCTATATAGTTGCTT
The DNA here is from genome assembly GCA_030737875.1 of Allium sativum. NCBI lineage: Eukaryota > Viridiplantae > Streptophyta > Magnoliopsida > Asparagales > Amaryllidaceae > Allium > Allium sativum. The sequence continues at coordinate 354,171,683 of CM060926.1, forward strand.
TGTACAAGTTGTGCTAGGGAATGACGAAAGTAAAGAACAATACTCTGCTGCAATATGTACAACTTGAATATGAAATAAGAAAATAAATTGGAGAAAAAGGTAGTCTTGCAGATAAATGTTTATCTTAGTCAAAGTTGACTGTAACTTTGTTTAGTATATGGAAACATCTAGTAAAAACTACTAGTACAATCATCACATCAATGTCAAGTTCTTTTGCACTCTGAAAATTGTTTACTAGTTCATCCTACAATGTCCGATGATATATATTAAAAAATAGCCTTTAGCTAACAAGTTATGTTCCTTGTCAAATGACTACAAGATAATTCAAATGTTCTTTCAACTTAAATAAAGTACTATGAAAACTATTTTGCCAAAACATAGATGTTTCCTTTTATTTTCTTACCTGGCTTCTTGGTACATGGATGATATCTGTACATCATAGTTAACACTTTCACGTGCCTAGTCTGAACCATAGATTAGAAAGAAAAAAAAAATCATCTCCTTGCATTGTAAGCTTCCAACACTGTTCATAACAAGCTATTTAGTTACCGTGCCCTCCAAGCTGTTATAAATCGTGCATACCAATTACCAATGCATTTCCCATTATAAATTAACACCTCTCCGAAAACCGAAACTTCCCAAACAATTGAAAATCAAACTCAACAAATTCCATGCCACCACCGAGTAAAAAGAACTGAACAGCTAATATTTTTCGAAAATGAACCCCGTTGATCTTCTCGTTTCCGGCCAAGATTGGCGAGGGTTGCTAAACGAAAAGTGCTCAGCTTGGCAAGCTTTGTCAGTAACCGGAGGCACGTGACCTCCGGTGACTTCGGTTGGTGGTGGAAGTGCCATGAAGGGCAAACGGCTTTAGGGATATTTATGGAGCTAGGGTTATCGTCGATGGTTCGGACTGGAAGGGAAAGGAGCGGTGCAGATTAAGGGGCTGACGGGTGATAGTCAATCGGATTCCAGCAGTCGAGGTCAGCTCCGGCGATCAAGGGAGTGAGGTCGCGTCTTCGTTAAACTGAGAGGAGCCGTGGATTTTAACAGGGAAGAAAGCTTTGTTTTGAATTTAATTGGTGATTAACGACCTTAATTGGTGATTAAGGGTGAAGTTTTATTTTGAACTTAAGTAAGCAGTGGGTTACGAACGGTTTCAGCAGGAGAAGAGAAAGATTTATTTCGGGATTAAATTTTTAAATGAGATTGAGGAATACATATGTATATAAAGGACACGGTTGAGTGAAGGAGAAGGGGACCGTGAGGATGAGAGGACAATGAGCACGTATCTCTGTGCGACTAACACGTGATCAACTGGAAGGTAAGCTAATATAAATATAATTTGTGTAAGTTGATAATCTTAGTTTGAATTATAATTTGTGATAGTCATATGTATTTCGTCTGTGGACAGAATCAAACGAAATCAATCACGTTGGAATCATAGCAATAAGAGCTACACTATGGAACTAATGTTGTTGGGAACAAAACTACTGGAATTTTATAGGAAATTTAAACGTCTGTTCGATTTTAAATGAAACAAAAGCAGAATCGTCAACTGCAAAACTAGGTGAGTAAACTCACTAATTCTGGCTCGTTTATATTTTTATATAAACGAGTTTTATGTTTATTTAAGGTAATTTTATACTATGTGATGGTTACTTAGATGAATGGTTGATAAAATTTGTTGAAATGGTTGATATAGTTATATTGTTGATCGATTATTAATTTTGTTCGCTATGATATTTCATATTGATGTAAAATTACAATTATTGATGTTATTTATGTTGATTAACATTTGTAGATGCAGGGAAACATGTTGGAGGGATCTAACTGGATTCCTCAACAATTTTATTACTGTTTTTCATTTATTGTGATATATAATATGTGATTAGTTATGTTGTGTTTGAATTAACCTAGCCCTAGAATTTTGGTATTTCAATACTGTAAATTATTTTCGAATGTGAAAAGGGGAATTTGAAATTTAAAAATGAAATTCATTTCCAAAATAGAAAATTAATTTAGAATAGAATTGAAAATAAGACATTGTTTTAAATAGACAAAACAAGAAGTTGATTTTAAGCGACGTTTATAAATTTAGTAAAAATATTCTTAGGATAAACTAAAATATAAATTCAAGTTTTAATTTATATAGAAAAGTGGAAATCGATTTTGAAATTGATACTTGTAATTGGATTTGAATTTAGTGATTTTAAAGGAAATAATGATAAGATTTAAATTGGAAAGAATAAAAAACAATATTACCTAAAAAAATTCACCAATAGAAGTTAGCAAATGAAAATCTGGATTTGAGATCTTATTTCTCTGTATAAAATCAAACAAATTTAATTTTATAAATGAAATATTATTCACGATCGAAATGAATAATAGGACATTTTGCAAATGAAATATGTATAAAAGAAATTTGGGTTGAAATATGAATTCAAATGGAAATTTGACTGGAAATGGGAATTGGGAAATCATTTCAAAAGAAACGATATATTTTATTACGAGGTTCGGAATATTAATCGAATATCGATTATTCGAAAGAGGGTTATTATTGAAATTCGATTATAGCGAATTAAGGGAAGTACTTTTTACTTTCCGTTTAAATCAACAATTAATGATTTAAATTATTTAATATTTACTTATTTATTTACTCAAATTTATGAATTAAAGTTATATTTTAATTTAAAATATTTCTGAAGCAGGGATTATAACACTATTATTATAATCATTGTTTTCTTGTAAGAGAAGTAGATTGTTAAACAGAATCCGAGAGTCGCGTAAGGAATGGTTTATTTGAAGTTGTGAGTTTTTACTATTTTGAAGTTAAGAATGTTGTTCAGTAAAGGTCCGAGAGGTAATTATACCCCAACTTGATTGATTGAGGAATGGTTAAGGTTCGGTAGCATGATTGGTTAATGATACGATTAATGAATGATTTATGTGTTCAATATAGTAACGATGTTTTATATAACATCGGTTTAATCCAATAAAAAGGATTTTGGAAATGTGGTCTAAATGTAATTAGAAATGTTTCTAAACATAGAAAATGAAATGTTGTGAATACTATATTAAGAAATGGAAATTGAAGCATGTTTTCCAATACTAAAACATATATTTCTAAATATATAGAATTAAGAAATGTGTAGAGACAGAAATGTTTTCTGATGTTAATAACATATATTTCTTGGGATATGGGAAAATAAAGAGTTTATATAATTTGGAAATGTTTTCCAAGAATATGAAGGTCGAACAAGTTTTATGAAATATATGGGAAAAGATAAGGGAATGGGAAAATGGGAAATAATAATTTAATAAGGAAATAATTTAAATAGGGCCCAGTGTTGTTTGGTGGTTGATAGGTAGAGTTTCCATTTGGAAATAGGATCGTTGGTTGTATGAATATTTCCTTTGATGGTTAAATAACCGACTATCAAAGTTTAAATTTATTTTATACCTCCGTTGTCAATACGGAAAGACCTTGATCAGGTTTATTATCTGAAAACCACTTTGTATTGGCATAAGAGTTACAAATCAACTTATGTTGAAGATGATTGAAGACTGAGTAAAGTGTAAGGGCTGTTCTGTTAACCCTAGGTTGAAATTGCCCAAGATGAATTAATAGAATGGTGCCTCCGGGTTGTCCAGTCCTAGGACAATGTATACGGATGAATGTCTGACACAGTATTTCTAGATGGTCATGAATGTTGATTTTTACATATATACCAAGTATGGTGGCGAGGAATTTATTCTCTTAAGCTTAACACCCAGAGTATATTTGTGGACGTCAATTAGCGACTTGACGGATCTGACGATGTGGCATTCAAAGTAATGATGGCAAGATGTTCTAAAAAGATAATCGTGACCTCATGCCTCATCAACTGCAAAATGACAAAAATCAGGTAGACAACATGGCCAAGTGGGTCATTCCAATTAGGGGTATTATCACCTGATCTAGAGAAATTCCATTTGCTTCTTATTCTATTCATTACTGTATGCTTCCGGTAATGGATGCTGATCACAATTATTAGTGATAATATGCTTGGTACACTCAAGTTAAATGAGTGGCCAGTCATGTGTGGCCTGGTTGCAAGATGTTCTTGTTGAACCCAGTGTATTTCTCTCTAGAGATACACTATTGGAAGGTGGTCCCATACCTTGTCATAGTTGGAAATTCATTCTCCACTAAGCACCCTTGGGTTTTTGATTTTATAATATATATGTGGAGCGTGAGATGCAAGTGTTCTGCTATATTGCTATTTATTTGAGTATAAACTATTATAATATCATCGGATTTTGATAAAAAAAATGTTTTGGTTATCATAAGGTAAAAACCATCCGTATTTATGTGTGGATCGGTCTTACGATTATCTTTTCTTTCGAAAGGATTTTTGAAAGTTAAACCAATGGTTGGAGTTTACTCACACCAGTCCCATGACTGGCCCAGAGTTTATTTTGTTTTACCCTAAACTCTTGGGTGCCCAAATTTGTACGGGCAGTCAAGTAGTTGGGCTTTTTCAGATAAACTTGAAGGAGCTAGAAGCTGTAGGCTTAATCAATTAGCTATAGACTATTATATTTTTCCACTGTGTATTATGTTGTATCTGGAAACAGGTGTTTATAATTGTTCCAAGAATAATTGTTGTGCTCTGATGATGGTATGTATATACAGTTACTGATTTGTATTTCAAAAGTTTATGTTGTATAACATATTTTATTCGTTCCGCTGTGTGATTTTTGTTCTTCGTTTTCTTATATTCTAATTTTTCTTTCTATCTATTTCTCATCCTCTAACTTCTTTCTACTAATGATTCGTATTTCTGTGCAATTTTGGTTAGACGTATGGTGTTATTATTCAACTCAAAGGGTACGGAAATCTGGGCCATTACAGTTTAAAGAAATCAACGTACGCGATCCTTTTGGAAATACTCTGTCAGACATCCGTCCATACAAGTCATTCAGGAACAGGATGAACCGAAGGCACTCTCCTACCACATCTTATATAGGTATCACCCCAGTTATCAGTAGCAAGTAGTCCTTGCAATCCGCAAATTCCAATCACAACATAATCACTGTCAAAATATCTCCAGGAGCTACCCAGAGAAATTTATCAAGTAGTCCTTCCGCTTATGAAGATCTACGGTCTTCAATTTTTCCATCTTCAATCTGCATCTTCACATATTTTCTGGTTCGGAATGGTTTTCGAATATAAATTCGATCCGGGTCTTTACGTACCAACAATCGTATAGGTCAGATTTGATAGTCGGTTATTTAACTATCAAATAAATAATCATGAGAATAAAATGAGTTTACAAGTTCAGTACTCAGTATTACTTGGCCTCTTTAATTTAAAAATGATTAACGAAGGTTAATTTAAAACTCTTAAATATTTTAACATTACGAATATAGCTTTTCATTTCTTATCTAACATAAGATTATTTTCAAACTATTCTATTTTAATACTTAGGAATTATCCTACAATCATATTCAATTTTCTATTCTACTATCATTTCAAAACATTTCTACCTCATTACTCATCATCTAAAATTAGGAAAACGATTCATCTTATTGCTCGTAAAACAATGTTACGAAATCTCTCTTGTTTTATTTCTTGATAAAACTAACCAACTCTTATTCTTTTAGCATAAATCTATTCCAAAACTCAACCTTTCATTTTCCTTACCTCGAAAATACCATTACAATTTGAAAAAAATCCTTTATAATTCACAGGTGAAAAATCACGCGTTTAAATTTCTCATGATCACAAAATAAATCAAATCAACTTGAAACTTTGAAATCTTACTTATCCTTTTCCTTACGGATCCAATGAGATTTGTTTCGTTAAAATCGGAGTTCGTTTGGCCAGTCGTTTATTCCTTTAAAGTTACCCCTGTCTAAAATGGCCAAATAATATAAATGATTAAATAAAAACAGAGACGTTCTGGCTACAAAGTCACATACGACATCGGTTTGCCACGAAATTTATTATCATTCAATAATTTAACGTTACGGCTCTAATGAAACTAATTTCATCGAAAGCTGAGACCGTTTGCGAAATGGCATTTCTTAAGGCTTATATATAATATAAATTATATATATACATAAATTCCAAAATAATCGAATTAACTAATAATAAATTATAATTACCATAAATATTCAAATTGAAATATCATATAGCTTCAAATATATAAACAAATATGGATTATACAACTCAATATCAATATTCTGAGTTAAACAATGCCCAAATTATATTAAAAACCCTTATAAATTAATTAATAAATGTTATAATTTATTAAAGATTTCCATAGCGACTATTTTTAATTTTGAATTGGGCACAACTAACAATCTATAACCGAAATCTAGATTTTTCTCTTCCATATGAAAATTATAATCAACAAGATTCCAACGTTTCTTGTTTGACAGAATTTCGACTTAAAACATATTATGTATATTCAATTGAAGTCCAAAACTCAATACTACGAACAACTGCGCCATTTCGAGCTTGATTTAAATTAAATATAAATTAACGTTAAAACTTCGTTTTAAATAAACGAATCCAAATTTTAAAATCCATTAATATTCCAAATATAATATTTAAAATAATAAATAAATTAAATATTTGACTATCCAAAAATACGAGACATTACAGTTATTATGACGGTGAATTAGTGGTAGATAAAAATAATTTCGACAAATATGTTCGAGGGTCATATAAACCGATGAAAGTTGTTCGAGGCTATAATTTGGTTCGGTTGAAAGATTCGGTCTATAAATCGACGAAAATTAATTCTGACGAATTTGACATTAATTTGTATGTAACTAGCCTATGGATTCTGGATCGAAAGCCATTAAAATAGCCGATGATGATAATGTGAATATAATGTTTTCAATGACATCGAAATCCATTGAGCTTTTTGTTATAAAGAGCAAACGGATTCAAGTAGTAGAAGTAATAGCACCACTAGTAGTTAACCATAAATGTATAAATATTAGTGAAAGAATTGGTTGTCAAAATGTAACGTCGAGCTTTAATCCATCAAGCTTGAATGCTTCATCCTTCGGTTTTCCACCGTGTATAAGTTATCAACATGATATTCGATACAGTGACCCTAATTCAACTCAAGGAAGTATCATTCATAATCTGAGTTACAACATATAAGTCAGAAGTATGTGGAAGTTTACAGTAAACTCGTTGGTTTTGTATGTGAAAATAATGTACACAGTTTTCATGTATCACTTTTTGTGAATTTTCAATGTTCACATCAACGGCATTATTGCTACACAATCAAATACCGAAGTAGTAAACGAGGGCATTATAGAAAATGAGGCACCAGACAATATTTAAAGAGAAATGGTTGGAATAGGTGAAGGGGAATATGTGGATCCCCATGTTAATTGTATGGATGTAGTGAGCATACCGGGGAATGACATTTCTTGGATAAATAGCATGCAAATAGATAATAAAGCATTAAACTATGGTTTTTACGGATTTGAAAGATAGATTGGATGAAGATGGTGATGAGATTGAAATGAAAGTACCCCTTGATGATGATTTGCATACAACCCAATTAATGGTGAAGCACAACACCATATTGTAAGTTTTGTCACACTCAAATGCGGAAGAATTACGACGGTGTAAAGCCGTGGCAATTTTGGAATGGTTTATGCCCATGGCAAAATGTATTGGAATGGTTTTTGACTTGGACCGTTCCAATTTGAAGGAAATTTTTTTCACAACCCTAGTACTTATCTCCTAATTAATTCACGCCGCTCTTAGCCTTGTACGTCCCAAAATGTACGCTCCTATCAGATCCATGTTCCTTTATCCCAATCCACCGCTGCTTTCATCCATCTCCATCAAAATCGCATTTTTCTCTCATTCGTGCAACTATTGAAATCGTTTTTTCTTATCAGGTTATTAAAATCAAAACCCTTGTACTTTAACTAGCAGATTACTTTGTTGCTGTTATTAAAATCGCGTTTCCTATCAGCTATTTTGTCGAAATGGTTTATTCGAAATTAGTCCAGAATCTGGATTACTTTGTGGCAATCTAGTCCAGAATCTGAAATCAGGTATTAATTCTTGATGTTCTATTTTCACTTTTTCCATTTGTCTGGCAATAGCTTTTACCTTGGTAGGTTATTTTGCGATCTCATATTATTAATTATCTTTGATCTAATATGTTAACAAGGCTTCATACTGAATTTGTTTCTTCGAAAAGTTATAATTTCTTAATCTTATACGAGTTTTTTAATTCAATATGTAGTGCGTGTGTTTTTGATTTCATGTTGATGCTTTTGTCCTTATTAATTTTATTTTCCTTTGTCTAATTGCATGTTTAATAGTCTGTTGATTATTCCAGTATAATACATGAGCTTCCATGTTTTTTTTATGTTAGCCCTGTTGTTCTACCAAGTCATGATGTTGTAGTACCTGTGTATCTGAAATGTTTTTGTGTGCTGCATTTATACGAGCTAGCATTTAGCAGTGGAAACTGGTATGTGTTTATTAATATATGAATACACTGCATATAAATGAATTCATCATGTGGTCATATACTTGATTTTTTTGTTGAGTCAGCACTTAGCAGTAGTATAATATATATACAGAATTTAAGAACTTGCAGTAGTATATGATTCATGACTAAGCTACTTCAAATTCAATCATTCATGTATACTTCATGTTGAATATATGCATTAATATTATTGATATTATGTGGTGCTTACTTGCTTATAGGCGACAACGGCAAGATTATGATTTTTGACTTTCAGTAGCAAACTAACAATTAATGTAAATAATTTCTTAATTGTCGATCTAAACCGACTCTATAAATTCCAAAACATGGGTATGGAAAATATTAAAGATAAGCTAGTCCATAACGAAACAAATTATGGGCATTTCAAAACAGTGGATGTGTTGGCTTCTGCGTCTCAGTTACTTGTAGCTGCATGTTGTACTTCGTCTTTATTACAGCTTTAATATACACTACACTAACAGTGTCAAGCTGAATCTTTCATGGTTATTTTATCATCAGAAATTGAAGTGAGACTCTAAAAAAAATCTTTGGTTTATGCTTAAAAAAAGTAATGGTTGTAAAGCTTTAACCAACCTGTAACTTTGAACTCTAGTAAAATCAATCGCTGCACATTTTTTTGAATTAGGTATTAATCAGCCTGCAGTGTTCTTTGTTGATCACCATTTTTTAAGGTCGAGCGGATAGGTATACTAATCTACACTTGCTTTTTCCACGGTCATTTATTTATCTACCATTTGAATAGTGCACTCTTTGTTCATGTGGGTCAATTGCGTAATGGAAATATTTTTTGATTGTTATGTCATCATATTTAGTTAATGAAACACCCCACCTCCGTTAAGATCACTCACAAAGGGAATGCCTTATCTTCGATGAAGCGCTTTAGGTAAAAGATGCAGATAAATTACAAGATAGACAAATAAAACAGCGGAAAATAAAGTCATTTTATTAACAATGTGATCCCAGAAACTAAGCTAAGTGGTAACATTTCCTCCCTATGAACCTGGGGGGGGGGGGGGACGACGGAAGAAAAGAGGCGAAACAAAACTAGGTCAGACATAAGTCTGGTAAGTCCAGTGATCTTTTAGCATGCGAACAAGATAAAGGATCATGACATGAATAAACTGAAAATAGGATAATACCATAAAAATAAGATAAGTGCAAGGTAAACTGAATGCGCTCCTACCCTTTTTCCGCTTCGCTACTACCTTGTTATTCTGATTTTTATATCTATCTCTACACCGCCTAACAAGTGTCCCAACTAGTAATCTGTATAAAATAATAATATTACAACATGATCCCAATCCCCGCAATTGTGGTAGCCTTCAGGTGTACACCTAGTGTGAGGATCTTACCTCAATCATCCTAATTGCCATGAAGATGTTAGATGTACCCTTACTACCTTATCGATCGGCTCCCTACTTGTATTAATTTCTCTTGGGTCTGTGTCAATCGGCCCTCTCTTGCGTGTAGATACCCTGTGCTGGTCCCACCATAAGGTGTATCATTCCTTATGATAGCAACCCGACACGATTCAAGATGCACAGTGTATAACTACTGGTACCCAGTGCCTGCTTTTTCCCACTCCGGAGTACGTGCACGCCCGTAAACCGTCGGAACCTACACTGACGTACCCCCTGCCGCTATTTTGACTGCTTATAATCAGCCCAGTAATCGTGCCCCACCTTGCCTAGTTTCAGGGTACCTTGATACATCTATGTGGGTTACTGCTGAAATGGGTCCCCGTTACTAGGGTTTCCTTATTGGTTAAATTTGTGGGCCTATATATACAAATATTACCCACCTACACGAGATGTACTTAACCCTCCCATCGATCCAAGCATGTTTATTTAATGGTTAAGTTTGTGGGCCTATATGTGCTAATATTACCCACCTACACGAGATGTACTTAACCCTCCCATCGATTCAAGCATGTTTATTTAACGGTTAAGTTTGTGGGCCTATATGTGCTCATATTACCCACCAACCTGATATGTACTTAACCTTCCCGCTGATTAAAGCATGTTTATTTGATAGTTAAGTTTGCGGGCCTATATTTACTAATATTACCCACCAACCCGATATGTACTTAACCTTCTCGCTGATTGAAGCATGTTTATCTAATGGTTAAGTTTGTGGGGCTATATTTACCAATATTACCCACCCAACTCGATATGTACTTAACCCTCCCACTGGTTCAAGCATGTTGGTTAAGTGTTGTCCATTCATGTTAACTTAACCCACCCATTCATCATGTCATGTTGGTTAAGTGTTTCCTGTTAACTTAACCCTCCTCACTAACCATGTTGGATTGGTTAAGTGTTCCCTATAAACTTAACCCCGTTCGTTCATCAAGTTATATTAGTCAAGTGTTTCTTTGTTAACTTAACCCCACTTGTTCATCATGTTGTATTGGTTAAGTGTCATCAATCAATTCAAGTTAACTTAACCTTCCTATGTGTCATGTTACTTTGGTTAAGTGTTGCCTTCTTGTGTTAACTTAACCCTACCACAAATCTAGTTATATTGGTTAAGTGTTGCCCTCTTGTTTTACTTAACCTTACCACAAATCAAGTTATATTGGTTAAGTATTTCTTATTACTTAACCCTACCCATTCATCATGCTATACTGGTTAAGTGTATCCTATTAAGTTAACCCTAGTCATTCATCTTGTTATATTGGTTAAGTGTTTCTAATTTTACTTAACCTCACCCACTTGTCTAATTAACATGTTATAACGGTTAAGTGTTCTAAATTTACTTAACCTCACCCACTTGTCTAATTAACATGTTATAACGGTTAAGTGTTCTAAATTTACTTAACCTCACCCACTTGTTTAGTTAACATGGAGTATTGGTTAAATGTTACCTTAATTAACATAACCCTACCATTCTTGTCTTAGCTTTAATTCTTTTATTAAAGAACCAACCACTCACATAGACAGGTATTGTTACGGTCACTGGATGCGCCGGTCGGTTCCGGGCAGTTTTACACCGTAACTCAGTCGAACCTCGGGTTCTATTGGGCTCAATGCGCTAACCTCTCACATTAGATCTATATTGTTACGGTTACTGGATTTTCCGGGCGGTTCCGGGCAGTCTTATACCATAACTCAATCTAACCTCGAGTTAGGCATATTCGTCTTTTACTAAATTTACATATTTATCCTTTTATGTAAATTATCAACAATTTATTGTCTTGGCCCCACTTTCCCTCTAAATCAAGTTCATAATTTTAGGTATATTGATTATACCATTTTCATGCAACTTATCATGCTTATGTACCAAACATGCCAATTACATGTAATTTCATGTTTTCCCCAACGTTACCCCTGTTGTACGTTCGCAAAATTTCATAGAATGTTAGGCTTGAAATTTTAGCCTAACTTATAAAACAAAAAGGGAAAAAAGAGGAACTTGCAACATTCCAACATCATACAAAAATATGGATCTAACTATACATGTGTCACATGAATTTGGCATAGAACAATATATTTTTAATTATGAACTTGCAAACTAGATCTACGCAACATGAATCATAAGCATATAGACTTACATAAAACTACACAAATTAAACTTGGCATGTAGTTGTAAACTTGCATAGGGGTTGAATCAAGTTAACATAGATCTAACGTAAAGGCATATGGATCTAAACGTATAAGGTTGTAGATCTAAACATATAGGTTTACATAATCATGTTTTAGCCTGTAATCTTGCATGTGTTCATAACATGATAGCATCGCCAAACTTGCATATAACATGATAGTTTCTCATTCCCAAATTCCTATAAAACATCAATAGATTCATTCACCAATTTCTACAATAACATGATAGGTTCGATAAACCACAATAGTTTATAGGCACACATGATAGAATAGAGATGAATAAACATGAATCAACATCACATACAACTTTGTACAATTCTATTTTATAATTCATTACAAATCATGTCTTTAATTTATTCACATCTGAAAGATAACTACACTTACAAACAAAAAGGAAATTCTTGATTTCTGGGATCTGTATTCTCGAACTGAATAGCTTTCCCTTGAAGTAAACTAGTTGTTCTTTTAATTTTAGACTGAGTTTGATTTGATTCGAAGCTTCTAATCTTGCTTTCTAGTTGAAAGAGAACGGCGGCTACTCTAGGTTCACCATTGACAGCATGAAGGTCTTAGGAATATTTTTGTGTGGCTTTAAGGTTTGGATTTAGGTTGCTTATATAGAAGTTTGATTTAATAGGAACCGTCTGATTAACCTAGTGCAAATCAAAGCCATTCAGACAAGATAGAATAGCCACACCAGCCCTAAATGACTCATCAAAGAGTCAGAATTGTCACACAAAGAAAAACGTCAGATTTCAGATCTGACTCGAGGGGGAGGTCGACCCCCAGGTCGACTTGTATATAGGGAGGTCGACCACCTAGTCGAACCCCTGGTCGACCTGGCCTGGGGTAGGTCGACCCTCAGGTCGACCTGCCTTGGTATTTAATTTTCTGAATTGTTTTATATAAATTTCTGAAAGTTCTGAGGGACCTAACTTCTTCTTACGAAGCCCGATTTTCGAAAACTTGGACTCTATTCCAAGCAGAATTTCGAGACGAACGCAATGCCGTAACCCTTTCCCTTAATTCTCACATCTGTAATTATTTATTCTTTAATTTGTTACTATAATGTTTACATAAAACATGGGGTGTTACATTCTCCCCTCCTTAAAGGATATCGTCCCCGAAATCTTCGAGTTAGGAAGAACGTATATCCTAACATCCAACATCCATCTACTCAACCATTCAATCACAGGCGTCCATTGTCCTTAAAAATATTTCTAATGCTTTCATGATCATATGTATAGCGTGTGTACATGTCCTTATCTAATGCAAAATCAGACGGTCTACTGATTCAGTTGACCTCCTTAATGCTGATTATGTTAGTGCCATGAGTCCATCATGTATGTAATTATTCCTAATCGTACTTTATAATTTCTACATGAGTGCACAGTCATTCATACAAATGCAACATCCATATGATAACACATCAAGTTTCAATCCATATACATAAAAGTTCACTCATGCATATGCAATATGAAAGTGACTGAGCCGATCTAGTGCCTAATGTGTGTATATGCATCCACGAGCAACCACTAGCAAACACTTGCACCCACTTGCATCCACCAAACATAACATGTCTCAAACACATGTTTATATCCATTGGCTTCTACCTAAGATCGAAAATAGGACCGAGAGGATATACTTAAAAGATAAAGACTAGCATGCAAATTAACTTTACAGAAAAAGAGGAATCAAGGGTATACCCTTAAAAAGGGTATGATGCGCGTATCTAGTCTTCAGTCTTCTAAGTTGCATCTTTTTGAGCTTCACTCCACTATACCTTATCTAATTTAACTTCACGATTGCGAAGCTTCCATTCCAAAGCCCATTAGTAAAGATAGGACCTCGATCACTTACTATGCTAGAGGATATCCAATGTTGTCGAACTATCTTTCCAAGATAAACAGATGTTAACCATGATACCAAGCGTATATACTAAGATGATTAGAGGTCTCTCTTCTACTTAGCTTATCCATCATGTCACAAATCTGAGGGTCTAAAGCCAAAGGTTGCTATGTACTCTTAAGGTTAGTCTTACTTAGGGCGCCTGCCACAACCATATATTTCTCACGCAAACCATCCTAGTCGAACTCGACATCCCTCAAGTACAAGCCCAAAGGCCTAAACCAATATCAGACAAGCACCCAAGGAATACCTCCTCCGAATTTGGACGATTTATGTGAGATGATACTAGCAAAACAACCAAACAATTGAGCACTTAACCGACTCTGGCTATCCTCGCCAATTTTGCTCTAAAACTATCGTTGATCGCGTAACTGGCTTTGCATTGTCAACTAGATATATGCAAAAGCCTGTCTCGAGTTTTAGGGGATAACCCCTACCCTAATCAAAAACATCTTGCGTACTCATGGGCTACTCCAATGGATCGAAAATCGTCGATAAATACATAAAGGGATTCTAGGTAGCTAAGACAAACTGATCCCTTAGGATCGCACGAAATCTCGAGGGTATTCCCGAGGCAAGTCGAAAGTCTAACTACCACTACAACAAAAACACCATATTACAACTTTAATTTTACAACGGTGGTAAAAGCACCGTTGTAATAAATGGTTTTTTACAATGGTGGTAAAAGCACCGTTGTAATAAATGGTTTTTTACAACGGTGGTAAAATCACCGTTGTAATAAATGGTTTTTTACAACTGCCAATTCCCTAAAGTTGTAATAAACATATATATCACAACTTTTCATTTTATTAGTTGTAATAGATGCATATTACAAACTTCATGTTTATAATACCTATATTTAATAACTATTATATTAATATTTAATAATAATAATTAATAATAAACTTTGGGAATCAATAATATTTATCAATTATTATTAAATAGTTAATAAATAGTAATTTATTTCTAATAGTTAATGTATGTTAACTACTTATTAATTAATAATTAGTAACATAAGCTTTTATAATTGTTGTTACGTATTTAATAGTCAACTAGTAACATATATACATAATAATTAAATTTTAATCATTATTTTTCAATTATAACTAAGAAGAAATGAGTAATAATTAATAATAATAATAATTTTTTTGGCAAGGCAATAATAGCTATTATTAGTAAGTAATATTTAGTATTTTAGTAAAAGATAATTATCAAGAATCCACATTATATTTAATATATAAGTTTTTACTTATTAATTCTAAATAATAATAGTTAATTTTAAAAACTTTGAATTTTTTTGATAATGAACTTAAGAGAAAACTTGGCAAAATTGAGCATTTGAATTACAATGGAACTAACCAATGACTCGCAAATCTGACCAAGGATAACTATACTAAAAATTTAAACTTAATTTCAGCCCAATTTCCGGATCCAGCCCATTATTAACGTGCAACCCTCATTTGATTTACCAAACCCTAACACGCAAGACTCACTCAACAAGGAGCCGCTGCCTATACCTTTTGCATTCCAATTTGCTTGGAAAAAAACCCTAGTTCCAAAAGAAAAAAAATGGTGACTTCCGATTTCCAGCATCTCCGAGTTCCGATTTCCAACATCTTCATCCTCCTTCGATTTCCAGCATCTCCGAGTTCCGAGCTCCCAGCAATCGAGCATCCAACGAGGAAGGACCCGTTTATTTATTCCCAGCAATCGAGCATCCCAGCAATCTCCTACTTCCGATTTCTAGCGACGCCGCCTGTACTCGAGGTAGACTGATAGTGGTATGAATTCTTGTTTACTGGTTTGGCATAATTTCGGGTTAATTAAAATAGCCTTGATCGTTTTCGATTTCTAGCAAATGCCTTCTTGTTTCTTCATATCCTTGATCTTTTTTATTGTCGGCATCTAGTTCAAGATGCTTTGGCATAATTTCGGGTTAATTAAAATAGCCAAGAGAAGATGTATTGTTCACCTTTGAGGTCTAATAAAAATTATTTGTTGAGATATCACGCATCATGTCATGATATTTGTTCCTTCTGGTATACATGTGAACTATGATATACAGTCAATCATAACACAAAAATTTATTGCTTCTTTGATATTTTTAATGAATAGGATTTTGAGTTTATCTGCAAATAATAACATGGGATTTCATTCATTGGATAGCGATGGATGTGCTTGTTAATATGTTCCTGCACACTTCGATCAATGGTTTTTTTTAATCAGATCTCCAACTCATCCACTTACTCAAGCAAGCAAGATAACCAATGTTAGTTTCTTGATATTTCAATCTAGTAATATGGTTCCTACAATCCTTAATTTTTTTTCTTTAGTCCGTTAAAATGATGCTCATTTTGTGTAAATATTTTTGCAAATCAGAATCAAAATCAAAGTTTGTTCTCTGTTATATTGGCCACTTTTTGTTGTTTATTTCTCCATTAGGCAATGTTTATATAAAGTAAAAAATGTCCACCATCATTGGTTGCTGGGAAATTTGTTTTTTCTCAATTTTTTCTAGTAATAAGTTTCTTAAATTATTATTAGTCTCTTCTCAAATAAATTGAGTCATCAATCTTCAAACTTTGGTTGATACACTTGCTGTAACAAAATGAATCATCCAACGTTATATGCGTTGTATATAATGGTCAGTTATTTACGTATATAATGGTTTGAATGCATTGTATTAGCTGTTTATTTTGTGCACTCACATTTTTCCAATTTTTGTTACATGCATAAATCTATACTGCAGCACTAACAGTTTGATAATTTCTTTCATAGGAATGGATATTAAGGAGAAAAAGGAGCACAAGCAGATTAACAGGAGCATAAGAAAGTTAGAACTGTTATAAAGTCTTTGTATCTTCAGTTTTGTCAGTGTATTATGTAAAAAAAATGATGAGTTTGAAATTAATAATATATTGTTTTGGTTCATGTTTTTAGTTTGTTTGATATCTTCAGTTTTGTAGATAATATGTTCTGCAATGAATTCTTTTATTAGTAATATGTATATAATTTGTGGATATATTACAATTATAAAATATAAAAATTGTAATAAAATATATCACAACGGTGGAAAAAAGTTGTAAAATATACATATTACAACGGTGTTGCAACAGTGCAGAAAAGTTGTAAAAGATATTAGGCTATTACAACTTCTTTCCACCGTTGTAATAAGGTCATTTTGTTGTAGTGTACCCTCCTTTCACAATTACTAGCTAACCAATTCATGCTTAGAATCAACCCATAGCCCATGAAACCCGGAAACATAAGCATCTCAAATCCTTACAAACCAAAGATAAATGAGCCGAACCACAAATTGGATTTGAGACAATAATGAGATCCTCTATTATACAAGTACTAAGGTGCAGAGAACCTATGGAAGCAGATATATACGAATGTGAAGCGCTAAAATCAAAAGGAGTACTAACAGGATGATCAAAAGGAAAAACTCTTTCAATAGAAATCTTACTGCCTCTCTCTCAGGTATGCTGGCGGTGAGAGCATCCACTTGCCTTCCGGAAAATCATGTCCTTTGTTCTTGCCCTTGCCCTTAATTATACGACCCGTTATACCAAAGTAAAGATACTTCCTCTTGTTTTAGGTTTTACTATTCTTTCCTCCCCTCCTTTGTGAACCAAGTCTATATCCATGAGTTCTTCATCCTTGGGTTGTGCTCCTTAGCTAAACTCCCTCATTCTCATCTTCGCCATCCTTGTGTAACTTGTTGATAAGTCTCTCGAAAGCTGCCTCCATCGCATGGAAAATCCTACAAAGCTTGAAAGAAAATTAGCCGTAGGTGAAACTACTGCGGCTATAGATGGAAGTTGGTCACTTCTTCGCCCTTTGACAGGTGTCGTAGTCTCATCAAGAATACAGAACCATGCTGCGATGAGGTTACCTCCCAGAAAGTCAGGAGCCCCAGAGACTCAGGAAAGAAGGAAACAAGGATTCAAATAGAGGATCAAAAGATAGTGCATATGGATTTGGGGAATATGCCTCTTAAACAAAACTTTTCTTTTGAAAATGCTTCTTTTAAAACCGTTTTGAAAATAATTTTTCAAATCTTTTATCTGATCCGGTAACCTTGAGCTCTGATACCAAGTGAAACACCCCACCTCCGTTAAGGTCACTCACAAAGGGAATGACTTAATTTCGATGAAGCGCTTTAGGTAAAAGATGCAGATAAATTACAAGACAGACAAATAAAACAGCGGAAAATAAAGTCATTTTATTAACAATGTGATTCAGTCAAGCTTTTACAACAATTTTCTCAAATCATACTTAAAAGTAATACATAGAACTTATGTCTTGATTTAATGACTTCCAAGTGTAAAAGAAGCACAAAAATAACAATGATATTCCCCAATAAAGCATGAGCCAACCATAGCAGTGGAAGAGAGAGTCCAAAGCAAATCATCGACCATCTTCGAGCTTGAAAAGAAAATCGAGCTAAGTGGTAACATTTCCTCCCTGTGAACCTGGGGGGGGGGGGGGTGGAAGAAAAGAGGCGAAACAAAACTAGGTCAGACATATGTCTGGTAAGTCCAGTGATCTTTTAGCATGCAAACAAGATAAAGGATCATGACATGAATAAACTGAAAATAGGATAATACCATAAAAACAAGATAACTAAAGACAAGATTAGTGCAAGGTAAACTGAATGCGCTCCTACCCTTTTTCCGCTTCGCTACTACCTTGTTATTCTGATTTTTAAATCTATCTCTGCGCCGCTTAACTAGTGTCCCAACTAGTAATCTGTATAAAATGATAATATTACAACGTGATCCCAATCCCCGCAATTGTGGTAGCCTTCAGGTGTACATCTAGTATGAGGATCTTACCTCAATCAGCCTAATTGCCATGAAGATGTTAGATGTACCCTTACTACCCTATCGATCGGATCCCTACTTGTATTAATTTCTCTTGTGTCTGTGCCAATCGGCCCTCTCTTGCATGCAGATACCCTATGTTGGTCCCACCATAAGGTGTATCAATCCTTATGATAGCAACCCGACACGATTCAAGATGCACAGTGTATAACTACTGGTACCCAGTGCCCGCTTTTTCCCACTCCGGAGTACGTGCACGCCCGTAAACCGTCGGAACCTACACTGACGTACCCCCTGCCGCTATTTTGACCGCTTATAATCAGCCCAGTAATCTTGCTCCACCCTGCCTAGTTTCAGGGTACCTTAATACATCTATGTGGGTTACTGCTGAAATGGGTCCCCGTTACTAGGGTTTTCTTATTGGTTAAGCTTGTGGGCCTATATATACAAATATTACCCACCTACACGAGATGTACTTAACCCTCCCATCGATCTAAGCATGTTTATTTAATGTTTAAGTTTATGGGCCTATATGTGCTAATATTACCCATCTACACGAGATGTACTTAACCGTCCCATCGATTCAAGCATGTTTATTTAACGGTTAAGTTTGTGGGCCTATATGTGCTCATATTACCCACCAACCCGATATGTACTTAACCTTCCCGCTGATTCAAGCATGTTTATTTA
Source organism: Allium sativum (assembly GCA_030737875.1). Taxonomy (NCBI): domain Eukaryota; kingdom Viridiplantae; phylum Streptophyta; class Magnoliopsida; order Asparagales; family Amaryllidaceae; genus Allium; species Allium sativum. The sequence continues at coordinate 354,191,255 of CM060926.1, forward strand.
ATGGTTAAGTTTGTGGGCCTATATTTACTAATATTACCCACCAACCCGATATGTACTTAACCTTATCGCTGATTCAAGCATGTTTATTTAATGGTTAAGTTTGTGGGCCTATATTTACCAATATTACCCACCCAACTCGATATGTACTTAACCCTCCCACTGGTTCAAGCATGTTGGTTAAGTGTGGTCCATTCATGTTAACTTTACCCACCCATTCATCATGTCATGTTGGTAAAGTGTTTCCTATTAACTTAACCCTCCTCACTTACCATGTTGGATTGATTAAGTGTTTCCTATAAACTTAACCCGTTCATTCGTCAAGTTATACTGGTCAAGTGTTTCTTTGTTAACTTAACCCCACGCGTTCATCATGTTGTATTGGTTAAGTGTCATCAATCAATTCAAGTTAACTTAACCCACTTACGTGTCATGTTACTTTGGTTGCCTTCTTGTGTTAACTTAACCCTACCACAAATCAAGTTATATTGGTTAAGTGTTGCCCTCTTGTTTTACTTAACCTTACCACAAATCAAGTTATATTGGTTAAGTGTTTCTTATTACTTAACCCTACCCATTCATCATGCTATACTGGTTAAGTGTTTCCTATTAACTTAACCCTAGTCATTCATCTTGTTATATTGGTTAAGTGTTTCTAAATTTACTTAACCTCACCCACTTGTCAAATTAACATGTTATAATCGTTAAGTGTTCTAAATTTACTTAACCTCACTCACTTGTCTAATTAACATGTTATAACGGTTAAGTGTTCTAAATTTACTTAACCTCACCCACTTGTTTATTTAAAATGGTGTATTGGTTAAGTGTTACCTTAATTAACTTAACCCTACCATTCCTGTCTTAGCTTTAATTCTTTTATTAAAACACCGACCACTCACATTAGACAGGTATTGTTACTGTCACTGGATGTGTCGGTCGGTTCCGAGCAGTTTTACATCGTAACCCAGTCTAACCTCGAGTTCTTTTGGGCTCAATGCGCTAACCTCTCACATTAGATCTATATTGTTATGGTTGCTGGATTTTCCGGGCGGTTCCAGGCAGTCTTATACCGTAACTCAATCTAACCTCGAGTTAGGCATATTCGTCTTTTACTAAATTTACATATTTATCCTTTTATGTAAATTATCAACAATTTATTGTCTTGGCCCCACTTTCCCTCTAAATCAAGTTCATAATTTTAGGTATATTGATTATACCATTTTCATGCAACTTATCATGCTTATGTGCCAAACATGCCAATTACATGTAATTTCATGTTTCCCCAACATTACCCCCGTTGTACGTTCGCAAAATTCCATAGAATGTTAGGCTCGAAATTTTAGCCTAACTTATAAAACAAAAAGGGGAAAAAGAGGAACTTGCAACATTCCAACATCGTACAAAAATATGGATCTAACTATACATGTGTCACATGAATTTGGCATAGAACAATATATTTTTAATTATGAACTTGCAAACTAGATCTACGCAACATGAATCATAGGCATATGGATTTACGTAAAACTACACAAATTAAACTTGGCATGTAGTTGTGAACTTGCATAGGGGTTGAATCAAGTTAACATAGATCTAACATAAAGGCATATGGATCTAAACGTATAAGGTTGTAGATCTAAACATATAGGTTTACATAATCATGTTTTAGCCTATAATCTTGCATGTGTTCATAACATGATAGCATCGCCAAACTTGCATACAACATGATAGTTTCTCATTCCCAAATTCCTATACAACATCAATAGATTCATTTACCAATTTCTACATAACATGATAGGTTCGATAAACCACAATAGTTTGTAGGAACACATGATAGAATAGACATGAATCAGCATCACATACAACTTGGTACAATTCTATTTTATAATTCATTACAAATTATGTCTTTAATTTATTCACATCTGAAAGATAACTACACTTACAAACAAAAAGGAAATTCTTGATTTCTGGGATTTGTATTCTGGAACTGAATAGCTTTCCCTTGAAGTAGACTAGTTGTTCTTTTAATTTTAGACTGAGTTTGATTTGATTCGAAGCTTCTAATCTTGCTTTCTAGTTGAAAGAGAACGGCGGCTACTCTAGGTTCACCATTGACAGCATGAAGGTCTTAGGAATATTTTTGTGTGGCTTTAGGGTTTGGATTTAGGTTGCTTATATAGAAGTTTAATTTAATAGGAACCATCGGATTAACCTAGTGCAAATCAAAGCCATTCAGACAAGATAGAATAGCCACATCAGCCCTAAATGACTCAGCAAATAGTCAGAATCGTCACACAAAGAAAAATGTCAGATTTCAGATCTGACCCGAGGGGGAGATCGACCCCCAGGTCGACCTGTATATAGGGAGGTCGACCCCCTGGTCGACCTGGCCTGGGGTAGGTCGACCCCCAGGTCGACCTGCCTTGGTATTTAATTTTCTGAATTGTTTTATATAAATTTCTAAAAGTTCTGAGGGCCATAACTTCTTCATACGAAGTCCGATTTTCGAAAACTTGGACTCTATTCCAAGCAGAATTTCGAGACGAACGCAATGGCGTAACCTGTTTCCCTTAATTCTCACATTTGTAATTATTTATTCTTTAATTAGTTACTATAATGTTTACAGAAAACACGGGGGGCTACAGTTAATATCCGGGTCCTATACACTAACAATGCCATGCTTGAAAGTTATACTAGCTTGAAGCTTTACGATGACCATTACAAGCACCCTTTAATATACGGAAGAACCCTCACATATACAATTCGTAATGTCTGGGAATATTCACTCTAATTTTGCAGGATACAAAAGAACTACTCAGATATACAATTGCTAAATCTTCTTGGTATGTGTTAATTCCTTAACAATAATTTTTCTCCATGCTTGTTTGGTGTTCTTCTTGGTAACTGTAAACCTTTCATAACACATACGGTTTGAGGAATGATTTGCAGGCCGACCTTTACTTGAGATTTCAGTTGTTTACTTATTTGTTATTTCTCCATATTAATATTCTTAATAGTATGTTTTTCATTGGAGACTTGCTTGCTTCGTAAATTTAAGTTTAGTACAATAAATGGTGCTAATTAGTGCAAGTATGGAGAAGCCAAAGTTCTTCTTACTTTGGACGTTTTCATTTTTATCCACACTATCAAAGAAATTTGAGATATCCTATATCACAAGGTCAACCATTCGATCAATATTGAAGCACATCGAATGGAAATAAACAACATTAACAGTAGTATAATGTAATGGAAATCTTTCAGTGTAATTGACATTGAATGAGAGCTTGAATACGAAATAGATATGCTTTATTACATCTAATTTGAAATAGTCAACGTAAATCCAACAACGTTTCTGAAATATCTCTGAATTTCGTGAACTATGTGTTGAGATCTTGAATGAGAAATTATCATAATTGCAATTCATCCAAATTTAATCGATCAATAAAGTATTTTTTTTAGCATATTTGCTAAAATCGAGTTGATCTATATCATTATACAAAAAATAACCATCAATAGCAATATGGTATAGTGTTTATGCATTTAATGTTGTGCTAAGTCTTGTGCAAACCAATCTGGAAGAAACAACAGCGTGTCAAGCCAACTCGAACAAAAAATTAAAGGCAGGATGCAAAATAATTTTGGAGGTCACGTTATTACTTTACTTTACGTTCTATTTAGCGCATTACTTTTCCCTCTCCCCCAAAAGAAACATGAAAGATCCATTCTTCCTTCAATCTCATATACTTCTTCCGATTCACGAGAAATTAGTCATAGTTTATTCGACCATGGATTTGAGACCCATATTTCTCTTCATATATTTGCGTTGTAAGTTAATAATGATAGTGATACTTTTAGAAACCTATGTTGTTACTTTCGCTAAATTTCTTTCGCAAACTAGTTTTTTTTTTCAGTCGTTAAATTTAGGGATTTTTGGTATGCGGTCTCGTAGTTTGTGTGGGTTATGCATTATAGTATGGATACACATGGAATTTTTTTGGATGTTATGTGAAAATTGGGTAATCTGAAGCTGATTTTGTTATTGAGTTGATTACTTAAGTATTTAGTTTATATTTTTAATTCTCTTGTTGTAGAGGAACCAAATAATTCTGAGTTCTATCTATTATTTTCTAATATTATATCACAGGTATGCTAATGTTAAACAAATGTAATGTGGAGCTATGATGCCACACATATGGATGAAGTAATTTTTATATCCACACGGTATATATCCATACTAAAAAATTACTATGGATGCAAATTTTGTAAATGATGCCTTGTTTTCACATGATAAAAATTGAGTTTAGAACTCCACGGTAATTTACTGTGTGGGATCATAACATGTTCATAGCAGAGAAGGCTAATATGAAATATTTAAGCTTTAAAGCATGCTGCATTCATGCTTCTTCGTCTATATGAATGTATGTATAAGTACAATGATCTTGCATTCAAAATTCATTTGGTCGATTATTAATCGGTTTTTTAAAGTGTTACACTTGTTTCCCTATACACATTGTTGCCGAAGCTTTTAAAACATCATGTGTGTACTTGTACTATCATTTAGTTTCTTACTATTTCTTTTCTTCTTTTCCATTTGTATTATATAACTGATTATATCAAAAATGTGGTCAGGCCTGATTTAAGAATCTGAAAATTGAGCTTATCAAGCAATATCATCATTGTCTTTCATGTAAGTCAAATCAAAAGAAGCTATGCCTTCTTTGTATTATATCATACTTTTGCTTTTCTTTGGCTGAACTAAAGCACTTCTCTGTTTTTGCAGATCTTCAACCACTGAAGCCTAATGAAGATGAGAATGACACAGTTGTGAATATAATATCCCACTGAACCTCTGGTAATACTACTTCCATAGTTGTGTCATTTCATTTTTAAAAAGCTATGAACTTGAAAGGTCAGGTGTTGATTTTCTGTTTTCTCTTGTCCAGGTTGTTTGTGATTTCAGTTGGGAGTTGGATGACATTGAGGTATCTTTTTCAACACAATATTGTTCACCAACCTAGATATCTAATTAGCCACTTGATATTCCTTTTCCCTTCTTGCATAGTTAATTCTAAACATACACCATATGAAATCTCTCTCCCTTTATGCTTCAAGTTTGCCTATAAGAACTTGTCGACTTCCTAAAATACTCTATATGAAGCGGCAAACTCAATTCAGATTTGTATGCTAGTTCAGGTTCGACATTAACTTTAAATGATATTGATGAGGCAAGAGTTGAATAGCATAAAAATTGGGAAGATTCCTAAATTTTATGTTATTCAACTCTTGCTTTATCAATTTCATAGGTAATCTAAAGATTGTGGACTTTGGTTAAACGCCTTTACAGGGCTGGATGTGTTGCTTCACACTAAGTGGGACTTCTGCTCATGTTGTGATGGCGCAAAGGTAACATAAATTCTCATCAAGCAAAGGTAACTAATAATATTACTTAGTTATTTTCAGCAAGTAATTTCCTTTATGTTATATATACCTGATTATTTCAGTAAGTTATCCAATTTGGTCTTTGAAGTATTATACTTCATAGAATGTTGCATTTGAAATGGTAATGAATATCTTGAATACTTGATTGAACTTTGTAAGAGTTCTAACGTTTCTTATTGATTGCAACTGAGAAATTTGCTAAAATATTGCTGACCATTGTATTGGTTTGTTTCAGCTGAAAAATAATACTAGAGAAATTCAAATCATTATATAAAACTACTGAAATGTTGTGTTTAATGAAGTTATTGTTAAACAATTTTGATGCAAGATACTTATGACATTTGATCATGTAAATTTTGATGCCAAGTGCTTATGACAATTTATTCTAGGATAGTTCTTTGCATTCTACTTTGATGGTGAGCGAGCTGATCCTGCAGCTACATACCAGGCTGTATCTTGCCTTACCAGCTCTCAGCTTTGGTAGAAGGTATGCCTTCCATTGATATTTTCCAAACTGTATATCCCATATTTGTAAGTTCTAATTTTAAATTTGCAAACGTGACTATGTTTTGTTATATATTCCTGTTAACCAATTATTCATTTTGATCCACATTCCATATATTCTTGCTTTGAAAGGAAAAAAACATAGCCCTACTGGCCATGAATTCTCCTTTTTAGAGAAAATTATTTAGCTAATTTCCAAAGAATTACCATTGTTTCTTGCTGGCCCATTGTTCAACTATTCCCACTTAATCATGCTGAATTATTCGAAACAGCTCTTACCATTGTTCTCTAACTCCAATCTCTAATAGCTGCATTTTCCTCTTTTTATTCCAACTAGTAAATAATACATAATGGATAACCTTAAATATTTAGCCTTAGCGATGATTGGGGCTATAGCTGCAGTCAACTTTGGTATTGGATTATTGCCAATAACTGACACATTTTCAAGCACTGGAGGTTTTTGCTCAGGAACTCTACTTGGTAGGTAATCTTTGCATCATACATAGCCTTATATGCACATGTTGACATTTTCTCTGTACTAAATTTAAACTATATAATATTATTCTATATCACAGAAGGATGCTTAATACAAACATGATTCCAAGTGGTGTAGAAACTAAATTCTGACTTTTTATTCATTTGCCAAACGTCTTCTGATATTTTTCTAATTGTAGAGATAGAGTTGACTAAATGTTTCACTTTATAAGTTTTTGGCAGTATCTCAGGTCATAACTGATTATCGACAATAATCTAGGCAACAAAGAATCATTATGGAGACTGAACCTATGATATGTTTTGTGAATGAATATAGAAGGCACAAACATTTATCGAAAATTTTTGAACATGTTTTCTGAACTTGGTGGGGAGGGCCAAGTTTCTCAATTCATGGTAAAATAGACAAAGTATTCGTCAATTATCTATGAATCCCAATTTGGTAAAATCTGGATTATAAATTTTAACATAGGTGCATTTACATCAATCATAAATGTTGTCATTATGGTATAAGGTCTAAATGATATTGATGAGGCAAAGTTGAATAACATAAAAATTGGGAAGATTCCTAAATTTTATGTTATTCTACTCCTGCCTTATCAATATCATAGGTAATCTGAAGATTGTGGACTTTGGTTAAGCGCCTTTACTGGGCTGGATGTGTTGCTTCACCCTACTTGTGGGACTCCGGCTCATGTTGTGAAGGCGCAAAGGTAACCTAAATTCTCATTATGCAAAGGTAACTAATCATATTATTTAGTTATTTTCAGCAAGTAGTTTCCTTTATGTTATATACCTGATTATTTTAGTAAGCAATACATTTCTAAAACTTCTTTTGCTATATGTTGTCTCAATAAATGTTGGAATAAGAGTGTCTTGATTGCATATTTGCTTAATTGATGCACTTGGTGATAATTCAGTCAAGATTTTCCACTAGAATTATTGTTCGTTTAAGAATTTCATTATTACTTGTAACAACAGGTGACATTGTTTGATTGAGTTGCATTATTGTTTGATTGGCTAGACATAGTTTGGGATGGAGGTTAACACAGGCTGACTGGGCATATGTTACATATAAAATTGGTTAGTATACTTAATTTGTCCACTATATGCTGTGCAGTAATGACTACCGTATCAAGTCAGTTATAGCTTTCCAATATCGCAACATATGATCGATCATGGGTTATTCGATGAAAGCAAGATGTAGTTTTTATATCCATATTTCATTGTATGGTTAAATGATGAATATTTCCGTACATGTTGTATCATTAACCAATTAATGCAGGGCTTGGATTTTGCATTCATCATACAACTTATCTGAGTGGATGAGCGACAGAACGCAAAAGCTTATGGGGATTGTTAAAGGGACTCCACTTTTGGTTAAGGGGAGTACCATTTTCAGTGTATTTTAAAATTGTTAAGGGGGGTTAAAATAAATTAGCCTCCCCTTAAACATATTAATAAAATTTCCAATACTAACCTTATACTATTCATTAATGCAACCTTAAAACATAAACTCTAATTTAATTCTGCACATAGAAAAATAATACATGAAACATAAACGTTTTGCACACATGAAAATAACATATTCAAGCATTGTTTACTTTAGTTTTCACTATCAAAGTAAGCATGAAGCACAATAACAACAAATAAACACGTACAAACACACCAACCACAAATGAAAAAAAAAAGAGTAACAACATACACATACACTTAACACAGCATGAACATAAGTATAAATTCACTTAACAAATATTTGTTTTAATTGGAATATGTACATTGTTTTAATATAATTACTTTTGACAAATAATCTCACACAAGGATGTTTTTCTTATCAAACTATAGGATCTAAATTGTAACACACTGTATTCATCCTCAAACAAAATCCAAACTTTTGACAATGAACTGTATTCATCATTTGCGCAAATGAACGAAATTCATCCGCTTTCTGCAAATTGTATTATCTTTTTCAACAAAATCTAAAATTTCATAAAGGGGATTTATCAATGTTTGAATTTTTTTTATACCTCGCGGTGTGTTTGGATCGAACCGAGATTGAATTTTGATCGATAGGGTTTAAGGGATGATGAGGCCGGGTACTTTAGTCTATATTTTATTTTATTCTTAAAATTCCAAACCCCCCTTGACAAATAAAAAATAAGATGGAGTCCCCTTAAATTTATCCTCCTCTTAACAAAAAATGGAGTCCATTTTACAATCCTCAGGCTTATTAAGAAGAGGAACATCAGGAGCGGTGCTGTTATGTCATAAAGAAGCTCCTCAGCGTAAAATTTTTGTTGTAGTTTAGCTTATCTAAAAATAGATAGGTTGATGTTTTGCACCTTTCACAAGCTACATCTAGAGTGTGTTTGCTGCCTTTCCATTCTCTGCATCGGATGTGAAATCTGGATTTACCCTCTTTTAGCCCCTATTCAAAGAAAATGAGCTAGGTGATACTATTGAGTCAGTTTAGTGTGTTCGGGATACTATTGTAGACTTGGATATTTGAGTTGTACATATGTGTGAGTATATATGTGTATATAGCATGTATCACCTTTCCATTTTATTAATAAGCACATACATTTTAGTTTGCCGCTCTTACATAGTTTCATTTCCCTCGTAAGTTAGGATTTTTTTTTTCCTTTTCATCTCTTTGCGAACATTATGCAGTGGTGCTAATGGTGCACCTGTGCACCACTACAGTGGTGCAGTGGTGCATTTGCACCACAAGAGTGGTGCACCTGTGCACCATTACTTTGGTGCAATGCACCATTAGCACCACTGCATAATGTCCAACGATGACAATGATAATTAAAAGAAATTATCATTGTTTCGCTAATAGATAATTAATAGTGAGAATTGATTGAGCTTATACTATACCAGCTTGCTTCTGTCCATGTTTCTTTCATTATATTGAGACTGCCCAATTCTGCAGTGTTGAAACTCAAGTGGAATTGAAGCATTAAAGAGACAAACAATGGAGCAATCTGCAATGTGGACTAAAAGGAAGCAATAAACGACATGCTTAAGCGGTATGTGCCAGAATCAAAGGTTGAAGGGATAAATATGTATGTTTTTAACATGCATCATAAATAGGTTTGTTTTCATAAGTTTTTCTAATGTTGTATGACGCTTGTTTATGAATTTATGTAAATTTTGTCTACGGATATTGTATTCATATTACTTTATGAAAATGATGATTAATAATTATATTTTCATATGGCAATTTCTGGTTTGATACAATGTTACGTATATTGTTTAGTTGAAATATGATGAAATGAGTGTAGGTTATTGATATAAATATTGTGATGGAACGTGACAATGGTGGAGTAGAAATATCAGGAACTAACAATAGCATTTATATAATGTTGTTAGTTCTATGAAAAGACAAAGTATATTTAGTATAACAGCATAACAAAAAAAACTATGAAATATTAGTAACAACGTTCATAATCCGCTGTTAAAAATGGAACCAGCGCACACTTGAAAACCATTAACAACTCATTGTAAACGCTGTGCATAAAGTATTAACAGCTCAGAAAAAACACTGTGTATAAAGTATTAACAGCAAAGAAAACACTGTGAAACTCAATTTTTAACATCATTTGTTTTTCATTGTTGAAAAAAGGGTCCTACGAAAACATGTCGTTATACAACGTTTATTAAAACGTTGTATTATCATGTAACAGCGTTTTCGAAACCCTGTTAAAAGCATTTTTTTTGGTGTTGTGTATAGAGGAAAAGCCTACATTATCAACCATGGTATCTTCCTAGGTATTCACTTCTTTATTATATTTCATTACCTGTAATAAACACACTTATCACTCAAAATTCAACCCGCTGATTAAGTTTAAGTCATAGAATTAAATTACACATAAAGTACATGTTATCATTCAAAATTATAATTAGGGTCTGCTCCACCTGTGAGGAGTAGTTATAGATTATAAATAATGATGTTATGCTAAAACGTGGGAGAGTTCGACGGACTAGATAGATGGTTGGATTTACAGTATTTTATAAGTAAATATAAACTATATGGGCTTACCCTTTTGAAAACTAAGAATCTCTATGATACATGACAAATTTATAGGTAAACTGGAAGTAGATTGGATTTTCCTATATAAGGTTGTGCAAAATCAGAAATGCAGGATAAATTTATGGGATGTCCTTATAAAATCTAATAGTTCTCAACATGTTACTATGCTAAATAATAGAACTTGTATTATAATAAAATGCACTTTTTTGTATGTAGAAAATTGGCTTGGAAATGGTTAAGTCTGTGGCAATAATTGGAAAGAGCAGCTTAACAGAATCAATGACCTTGATGTGTTTTCAGGGATTTTAATTATGTCAGATGGGCTACTGAAAAGTCTGGTGGTAATAAATTTTCCTAAGAAAGGGTAAAAGAACTAATTGATTGTCTTATTAAGACAGATTTATGTGAATTTAAAAGGTAGTGGTGTAGTTGTACGCCTATACTTCTAGAGATTGATTCTTAAAGAACAATATTACATACAAACTTGATAGAACATTGGTTAATTTAAACTGGTTGATCTCATTCGCACAATCTACAGTGCAATATCTACCAACTAATTATAGTGATCACACCACTATATTATGCAGCATGTTTAGAAAGAAAAACTGAAAGGTTTTAAGCTTTTTAGGCATAAAAACTACTCAAATTTATAAAGTATGTACAAAGAAATAGTCAGACATAATTTCAAAATCAATAGGATGGGTAAGCTACTATATATTCATTGTTTTTCTGCTCAGAAGAAAATTAAAGCTGGACGTAAATCATGGAGAAAACAAACTATGTTTTCGTAAAACATAAATTATTCTACTATGGTTGTTCAACTAATATGTAGAGTTTCACTTTACTAAATTTTTTTAAACATCTCCTGATTTTTTTTTTGTAAAATAGGTTTTAATGCATAAACATTATGTTGAACACATTATTTTACTTCTATATCCTGCTAATAATTAGAAACATGTCAGAACATTCAAAATAATTGGCAATGCAAATCAGGTTCCCAGTTTTTAAGCCTTTTGGTTGTTTTTATTTAGTTTTGGTATAGTATTTCATTCAGTCATTTTATTTCCTCATAAACCAAAATAACATACACTGACCAGAACTACTAGATTAGATGGGATACCTTCAAAGGTCGGACATAACCGGTGAAAACATCCATTTCAGCTGCATGAGCCCAACCATAGACTTCACCCTTCCAAGCCCCTGGAATGGCACACATGATGTACCTGATGTAATTTGCATCTTGGCCAGTTTGTATATTGAAGCATCATAATAGATAGCCTTGTTCAATGATTAATAAGTAGGTTTGCTTCATTGCATGTACACTAAATGTTGTCAATTTTTATTCCAGGAGTTAATCAATGTTTTATTTCGGTTCATCCAAGTCTCTTTCATTTCATTAGTTAATCATGTTTTGTTTTTTATTATAGGAATGTTTTGTTATTAGATATTTCTTATTAGTTAATTCTACATTTCGTTATTAGAAAATTCTTATTAGCCACTTCAAGGCTATTGATCCCTACACAGACCACATAGTAATTAGGTTAGTTAGTATGACTTAGGTTGGTTTCCATTTTTGCCATTGCATGAATCACCAATTTATGTTAGCAACATCTAACTAAAATTGTTATTAAGATCATGATACTTGTGTTTATATTTTCTCATATTCCAGTCAATGGAATCAGATTTCTTGTTTGAGTAAAAAAAATCCTATTTTTATGCAGGTGTCATATGCTTTAAGATTTTTTTATGTAAAACACAAGTTGTAGAATAACTAATTTAATTAACATGTCTAATTGTATATTTTCTTTCAATCGTTTTAAGTACAAAGCATAAACCCTCATTTTGATGCTAACTATTCACATATTTAAAAGGTTTATCTTTATCTTCTTTCACTCGCAACTTAAGGTGAAAAAGGAGTGGTGTGTGATTACTTTATTGTTCACTAAGTTTATGCGCTCGCCCTTTTTATAGCCAGACGTATGTTTCATATCCAGTAGCCTAACAAAAACTTTACTTTGCAGGTTGGTCACTTGAAGTAAGGGTCTGTTGTGCATGGGTTTTGATCTATTTGCTGAATATTGAAGTTATGCGTAATATGTATGAACTTTGAAGTATGCCTATATATTCAGTTAATTTGCAGTTTTTATTACGTAATATATACTAAGGTTTAAAGTACGCCTATATATTTTAGTTATGAACTCAAATGTGTAACGATACGGATTTCGCCCGACCCGATCGACCGCTAGATCGTCCAAGACCGTTCAAATCCCGCATACGTTAACTTTGGGAATACGACACATTAGAACAAATAACGGTAGATTTTTATAGACATTATAATAATGTTACATCAGAGCACAGAATATTAGAGTACATTGGATAAATTATACAGCGGAAAATTAAATAACAACAAAACAAATACAATGCAGCGGAACAATTAAATTAACACAGCGGAAGACTATCAATGCTCTGGACACAGCTTTAAGCTTCGATCCAGAGTCCTGCTCGATAATATCTGCAAAATAAGCTACTCGACTGCCCATGTGGAAAAGAGGTCACCCGAGTTTGCAAAGTGAAACAAACTACGGGTCAGTCATGGGACTGGTATGAGAAATCTTTATTTAACTTAATTGGTAACAAGGCTAATCACAGGACCACGCCGCTAACGCGGAACGGGTTTACTCCATTGGTTTTCCAGTGCATAAATAAAGTAAATCGTTAAAAAACGCAATGCTTTTTAGAAAAATGAAACCATTATAAGACTCAGGTCCCATCACATAATGCAACGCAAATCGAAGGATAGAGTTTTACCTTATAATGGTCAAAAAATGCTTGATACGATAAAATGGATTTGATACTATTATTAGTTTATATATGTTTTAAAAACATTTCAATCATAATGTATTAATCATAGACGGCATAGCTACCATATACTATGTCGCCATACTAGTTCTACAATCAAAACAGCATGATGTCGTATTGGAAGTTGGATTTCCATCAAGAGTCAAGGCTACGAACGATCTCCTTACCGATTCGAGACACTCTAGCAATGTCTCAGGATCCCCCGTAGTGAACCCTTGGATACATCAGGGTCGGTCCACAAATAACGCTAGTGGATTGGCAATTCCTGAACACACGTTCCCCGATCCTATAGAACCTATAAATTGGCCATTGGCGACCAATAAAAATATCCGAGGCGCCTCAAAATATATCAACCACATAAGTAAAAATTTCGGGCCTTGCAAAAACCCAAACACCACTTCTAGCTAGAAAGAAACATGTGCACTCCCCGCGTTCCCTTGTCCCGTTTTTGACTCTTCCGGGGTGTGAGGCTCGCGAGGTAATGTAATACACAAAGCTATGCCTAAATAGGCTATGTTTTGATCATCATCCACAAGGCTCTGCTTTCCAACAAAAGCCTTGATCAATTGCATCTTGTCATGTCACATTGACAGTCCATACCATGCGATAGATAACTACCAATATATAACCTTCGAGCTCGTGCATCTCAAAGAAGGGTGTTTAGCAAGAGAATAAATTCTCCGCCACCACAGAAATACATTAATAGATATCAATTTAATTACACAACATGAAATTCAATGTCGGACACACATCCATTTACAAGTCCGTTCTGGGTCTGAACGAATCCGGAGTCACCTAGGTGCTTGCGTATCCGTACGATCAACAAGTACGTCCGGACAAACTACCACTCTAACCCTTTACTGGGAGCGACCCAGTGCCAGGCATCAGTAGACGTCCATTCGATGTGAAGATCGCCGGTCTACAATCACCTCTTCAATGTCTTCGACTTTTAATCGTCGTAGTAATTATTCAGAATGGGTTAAACCCGGTCTTTCTGAATAACTCGCGTATTTTTATAATTGAAAATCAAGTGCTATAAAGACACATCCAACGCCTCTTTCCAATTTAGAATATTCTTTAAATAGAATATTCATATTATTAGGGAAAGGTTCCCATTAATTTATCAAAGATAAATTCCTTTGAATAAAATCTTTAATCTTCTTTTTAAAGATTCATTAAAACTCCAATTTGATTTTAATATCAAAAATCATTACTTATGATTATTCAATTTAAGAATTAAATCTTACTGTTAATTGGGTTAAAGAACAAATGTCGTTTAACACATAGTTCGCGGTAAACCCAATTCACATATCAATTTATTCCAATACTAATTATAATTTTGAAACATTGATAATCTTAGTTAAAAGATTTATTCTTTCATACGGGGTTTAAGAACAATGTTATTTAAGACATCATCCACGACAACCCAAAATCCAATTCTTTTATTTCAACATCTTTTAAAAATATTCTTTATTTAAAAGAAACTCTTTATTTAATATACTCTTTATGTAAAAGATATTCTGAATCGGAAAGCGACTCAATCATTTGCCATATAACTTCGGTTATATGGATTTCATACATCGTATGTAAATGACAACAAATGATAAATAATCATCAAACCATCCATTCAACATTCAGAGTGAAGTTCACCACTGTGCGAGCATTAAAATGAAATAATAACGCTCATTGCTGCCTGTCAATCTATCGATTGACATAAAAATAAATATTGGGACTGGTGTATATCAATTATCATCCCAATACCCGTGTGGGGTTTTCAGCCAACAACAGTTCATATAAATAAATAATTGGTTAATGAATTTAACCAATTCTAACACTGCTAACATGTTGAAGATGATGAACAAAACATGATATTTTATTCCTAATGCCAAATAAAAATGTATTTGACTCGTATAATTCCCTTATACATTTCCAATATCTAATAGAATGTAATTTATTTATATGACATTACTGTGGATGACAAATAAAAGATAATTTTCATTATCCTTTACTTGTATGTAATTTTTCTTAATTTGAACACCAAAAAGAGATAACCTCATTTGTATATGTTTTTCAATATATAATCTAACACATAAAAATGCTTATTTTAAATTGCATACAAATTCTAATGTACGTTTTGACAAATAATAT
The DNA here is from genome assembly GCA_030737875.1 of Allium sativum. Lineage (NCBI taxonomy): Eukaryota > Viridiplantae > Streptophyta > Magnoliopsida > Asparagales > Amaryllidaceae > Allium > Allium sativum. Next base: position 354,206,727 of record CM060926.1, read on the forward strand.
GATTCTTATTCTTAAATATAAATTCTAATGTAAGTTTGCAAATAAAAATGATTTTTTTTATGTTTGCATATAAGTTCTATTGTATGTTATGCAAATAAAAATGATTATTATATTTGCATATAGATTCTATTTCAACAAAATGTATAAGGAGTGATACATCCATTTTGCTGACAATTCTATTTTACTAAAATGAATATCTTGTTTATAACACAAACCTATTTAACAAAATACTATTCGTGTTTAACTCTTTCATTTAACAAAAATGTAATTTTTGTCTTAATTCAAATCTAATTAACAAAAATGTAATTTTTGTTTTCAACCATCTTATTTAACAAAACGTAACTTTTGTTTCAACTATTATATTTTTGACAAAAGTAAATATTTTTGACAAAAATAATTATTTTGGTTCAACTAAGCTATTTGTCCAAAAATGTTCATTTGACCAAAAAGGTGTATTTTGATTCAACTAGTCTTATCTTGTGTAACGACCCGGATTTTGAGCGACTTTGGTTATCGACATAAGCTCGATGTCGATAACCAAAACATCGAAAAATCCCGGTAATTGATGAAAGAAATTAGAAGGTGAGAATAGATAAGATAGAAACTTAGAATAGAAGAAGAAGAAGAACACAACATCAGAGTAACACGAACCTCACAGCGGAACGAATAACATATAATAGATAACATAATTTTGAAATATAACAGTTATGTATACAATAGCACTTATCAGAGTACAACACTTACAACACAGCGGAAATAACTATAGCTATATGATCTTGAAGCCTCCTGCTCCAAGCTCTCCATGTATATCTGCAAATTCCTGACTACTTGACTGCCCGTACAAAATTAGGCACCCAAGAGTTTAGGGAAAACAAAACAAATAAACTCCGGGTCAGTCATGGGACTGGTATGAGTAAAACAATTTAAACATGTATATGAACAAGTAAACGATATCTCATAAGACCACGCCGCATAACGGAACGGGTTTTTCCCTTATAAGAATCCAAAATATCTTTATATCAAAAAACCTTTTGATATTATAATAATGTCTATGTACAAATAGATATCAACTAGCAGAAACACTTTCATCTCACGTTCTACATATATAGTATACAATCAAAATCGCAAGCGCGTGGATTTCCAACTATGACAAGGTATGGAACCACCTTCCGATCAGTGTACTCTAGGAACGATACACTGGAGTTCAACAAGAACATCTTGCAACTCAGCCACACATGACCGACCACTCATTTCGCTTGAGTGTATCGAATGTACATCACCAACGGTTGGGATCAACAACCGTTCCCGTATATATATGGGACAGCATTGATAGATTTAAGAAACAAATGAATATTCTCTAGATAGGTGATTATACACCTGTAACGACCCAGAAAATCTGAACCAATTAAAAAATTTTAAATTGGCTAAAATAATGGATTTTAAATATTTAAAATAAATATTTTCAATAATGGCGATGAAAACTGAGTTTGAATCGACAATTGAAAACGAATATAATTAATTATAATTATAAACAAGGCCTGAAAGGGCACTGTAGTTTCAAAAATCGAATTCAAAACTTTGTCGGACTATACCGGGTGCAAAACAAAACGAATTTTAGTGAAACCAAAAATATTTAAATCTACTAGTGAATACCTTTCCAACGAATCTGACAAATCGAAATTTGATAGCGGGAATCAAAAGATATGTCCAGTTTAAAATTCCGAATAGTCGCTATGGAATTCAGGCCCTTAAAAATGGACATTTTGCAAACGACCTCGGATTTCGATGAAACCACTTCTGTTGGGTCCGCGATGTAAAGTTATAGCTAGATTTCAAATTTCATAATTTTTCGAATCAATATGTGAGCGTGGCAAAGGAAAACGCGTTTGACCAGTTTCAGTTGATTTTAATCGACTGGAAATTGGCCATTTTTCAAACGGTCTCAGAATTCGACGAAACTAGTTTTGTTAGGACCGTATCGTCAATACGAAGCTAGAAAATATTTTTCTGGAATTTTTAGAGTCAGTATGTTGCCCCGGTAAATTGAAATGTGCGTTCAAATTCAATATACATTGATTTATAATTTAATTTTGATGGAAACTGATTCAAATGATCGAATTGGCTTATGAAACATATCCCATTGTGTTCGGAATGGGGGTATTACGCTAGTGGCGACAGTCGTTGGGTTCAATTTCGAGTTCGAAATAAAAAGTTGTTTTTTTGAAATTAAATAATAAAACATATTATTATTAGAAGTCAACACCCTGCATATACCCACCCCCCCCCCCCCCCCGTATACCTTTCTACCGGATCAAATCAGAAAACAAAATAAAACAAAAGAAGAGGAAGGAGGCGATCAACGTCGCTCCTCCCCAGCAGGCCGCCCACCGCATCGAGCTCCCCCCCGGGCTTCGCCGTGACGCCGGAGATTCCCCCCCAGCTCACAGTCGCCCTCTCTCTCCGTTCCCTTTTGAAAAACCCCGATGCCCCAAGCCTGAGACCGCCCCTTTCTACTCACCCCCTGCCACCAATTGGCCTGTCGAGCCTTACCCACCACCTGTGCAGACTCCGACCACCCCATACCCCCCCCCCCCCCCAGCATCGTTCTCTCTCCTCTTTCTTCTTGGATCCCCAAAACCGCCGTATGTGGCCTTCCTCCGATCACACCGCCGCGTCGTTCTGCATCCCTTCCCCTTCTCAGTTCAACGTAGCGAGCCCCTTTCTCTGCAGTTGACCAGCGGCCTCTCCGGGATAGAAACCCTAAGGAAAATGTGAGTTTCCAGTCTAAATTCTTGGATCTTTACTTCTATGAAAGGTTAGGATGGTTATGATAGGAAAGTTCATATTTTTATATAGAAAATTTCATAGGAAAGTACATATCTTTATATAAAAGAAGTGAAGATGGAAATTCAATCTTTTTATATAGTAGAGATAATAAAATTTTGATTTTTACTTAAGAAAAGAGTTGATTTTTAGCGAAGTAAAAATGTGATTTTTATATATTGAATAACGAAGTAAAAATTCGATCTTTTACATATGTAGTGAATACGGGCAACGAAAGCGACAAAAGGGCGAGAACGGTGAAGATTTATGCAAAGAAGAGTCGTGGGATTGAATTAGCTAATCGGTGAGAATTTCTCACTCTTCAATTTCTTTTTCTAGCTATATATATATGTGTTGAAATAAAAGTGAATTGCTATATATATATATATATATATATATATATATATATATATATATATATATATATATATACATACGCCCCTCGTCCACAAACCATGGACGATATCTATTGATTGTGATTGGTGTGAAAATTGATTGATAGCGAATGATTGTTTGGGATTGTTTGTGGTTGATATTGGTTGATTGTGGTTGAAAAATACCCGTTTGTGGTTGAGAAATATTTGGTTGAAACCACATAGGATTAGTTTGTGGAAATGAAATAAATATATACATGCCGCCTGTGTGCGAACTAGATGCATGATTCCCATTGTCAAAAACCGCGAGGTTTTAAGGTAGAGCGAGGAGCCGTACTAGGGACGGTCCCGGTTTTTAACTACCCTGCCGTTATGCTGCCGAAATTTTGAATAATATTCATGTGTTTGAATTATTTTCATTTGCTAAAACTATATTTATTCATTGAATAGAAAACCTTCATGTGTTGAATCGATATTCATTCGTTGATTAGAAATTCATGTGTTGAATGGTATTCGCGTTTTAAATATAAAAATCACATTTTTATCTATATATAGAAACAATAGAAAACCTTCATGTGTTGAATCGATATTCATTCGTTGATTTGAAATTCATGTGTTGAATGGTATTCATATTGTGAAATAAATCGTTTGATAATAAAAATCACCTTTTATCAACTATATGAACGGTGTAAAATAATCTCATTTTGAAAGAAATTGTTTTATAAGGAAAATCCTATTTTTATCACCAATATGAAATATATAAAATAATAGTGTTTTGAAATGAGTTGTTTTACAGTAAAAATCACATTTTTATTATATGCATGAATCGTTGAAATGTGAAGTGTTAAAAATAGCCACTTGTTCAAAAAAAAAAAAAAAAAGTTGAAATATTCATTAATTAGCTAACGATATGATTTGTACCTATGTATGTAACATTAGAATGAATGGCGTTTTTAAACCAAATAGAAATCAAATATGAAGTTGAATAGAAAATGATAAATGATAAGAACTATATATATGTACATGCATATTCATTGAACAGGTTATAGCAAAGGGGCTAGAGAAGAGGAATAAAATTTTGTGCCCGACAAATAGGTACACATTTACTGTTTTGTTTGGGTGATGATTTTATGAGCCTGTTGGCTAGCCGCTTGGCTTTTTCTTTTTCTTTTTGAGATTAGAAGGACCGGGAAAGCTATTTGCGATTTCCCGATGCTCCCGGTGCAGGGGAGGTTATGGCGAAATTTTCCAAAATTTCAAGGCGTTAGTGAAATATTTGAAGTGAAAACGATATTGAAATTGTTGAATGAACTATATTTATATAATTATATAAATATAAATAAAATTAAAACGAAACGTGGCCGTCCAGTTCGCATTTTGAAACCGTGATTTCAGACAACTAGTACGGGGAATCCGACCATTGGATTTTCCCGAAACCGCAACCGTCGGGTTCGCCTTGGAAATATCTTCCCAACGGCACCAACTTTGTAAAAATCCAACGGTTGGATTGTCTGAAATGTTTAATTCAAATATGAAGAAAAACAGCGCCAGAAGCGATTATATTTATATATATATATATAAATATAATTATATATTTAATCGAATAACGATGCTGCAGTTCGTATTTTGAAATCGAAAATTCAAACGATTGTACCGGGAGATCCGACCGTCGGATTTTCCCGAAACTGGAACCGTTGGATTCGTTTTGAAAAGACCTTTCTAATGATGTAAATTTTATGAAGATCCAACGGTTAGATTTTCAGATATGTGTAAATCAAATCTGACGAAAAACAGCGCCACGGCCGCATTATGGCCCGAAGCGTCGTTTTGAATAAATTGGCTATTTTAAAATAAATAAAAATAGCGATAAATCGTAATAAAATATCGTAAACGATATGGAATGGAAATAAACTGAATTTGTTCGATTTATGTGGCTTTTGATGGTTGAATGTGTTTGGTGTGGAAATTACATTAAAGAACAAAATTGGTGTTGTCAAATAATTTAACCATTGAAATAAACTGATTTGAAATTCTAAATATACATGAATTATTTGAAAAGGCCGAGTTAATTCTCATTTCAAATAATTGACCGACGATTGAAATTTGAAGATGAAGACGGTGGTCGAAGACCGGAGATTTTCACCTCGTTTGGATGGTAACCGAGGTCCTGATTGGGAGGCATCCCGAAATATGGATAATGAGTGGTGATCGTCCAGACGTACGTGGTGATCGATGGGTTTGCGAGGTATTTAGTGCCTCCGGTTTCGTTCAGACCCAGAACGGACTTATAAATGGACTGTGTGTCTGACATTGGATTTTATTCCGTGTTGATTGATCTCTATTAAATATACATCTGTTTGGCGGCGGAGAATTTATTCTTTTGCTTAACGCCCTTCTCTGAAACGCACGAGCTCAGAGGTTGTGTATCGATGGACATCAGTCGCATGGCATGAATTGCCTGTGTGGCATGTTAAGATGCAGTGATCAGGGCTTCTGTTGAAAAGCAAAGTCTTGTGGTGATGTTCAAAGCACCGCCAATGTGGCGTAGCTTTGTGTATAACGTAAAATCGCGAGCCTCACACCCCGGTATGAACCAGAAATGGGAGAGGACATCAGGGAGGGCCTGCGTTTCTTTCTAGCTAGGGTGGTGTCAGTGACCTACCAGCCCTGACATTTATATACTTTTCACCTATGTGGTTGTTGCTGTTACGAGGCGCCTCGGTTTGATCGGGCAATTCGGGTCCGATGGAGTCATTCGTTGGCTCATTTACACCCCAAAGGGTGGGGAAACGCAGTGTTCAGGAATTTTAATCCACATCGGTGGACCGGCCCTGACGATCCAAAGGCTTGACTGAGTACTTGCTTGAGGGGCGGGCTAGAGCGTCTCGAATTCGGTAAGGACTATCTTTTGCCTTGGTTCATGACGGAAATCCAATTTCCAAATACGACATCGTGCGGTTTTGATTGTATATATATATATATATGGTGACATGATATATGGTACCCATGCCATCTATGATTGATAGTTATGATTTGAAATAGTTTTCAAAACATATAAACACTAGCAATAATATCAAATGCCTTTGTTTTATTCATATCAATCATATTTTGGCCATTATAAGGTAAAACTCTATCCTCCGGTTTGCGTTGCATTGTGTGATGGGAACTGAGTCTTATAATGACTTCATTTTTATAAAAAGCATAGCGATGTTCAAAAGAAAGATTAGTTTTAAAGCACTGGCAATCCAATGGAGTAAACCCGTTCCACGAAAGTGGCGTGGTCCTGTGATTGGCCATATTATATATGTGTTGAATAGATTTCTCATACCAGTCCCATGACTGACTCGTAGTTTGTTGCACTTTCAAACTCGGGTGCCCCTTTTTCTACACGGGCAGCCTTGTATTCAGGTTTAGCAGGCTTTATCTGGATAGCTGGAGCCGAAGATGGATTCTATCATTTATCTCTTTTTATGTTGTTCAGCTCCTATTGTACATATTTTGTTTATTTCCGCTGTAGACATTTATGTATAGCAGAACTGTATTTGTACTAAGTAAGATCCTGTATACTGTGTAACTCTGATGATTACTTTTATCCAGTATATTCTATTGTTCATTATCTGGTGTATTTATTTAATTTTGTTCTGCTATTATCTGTTTCTGTGTTATATTCCAAAGATAACCCTTGTCTCCGTATGAACGGGATTTCGGGTCGTCTCAACACCCTACTTCGGTGCGACCGACTTAGCCATGCTGCCTGCCCGATTTCTGTCATTTACTGGTTGATGAGGCTAGAAGCTACGCTTTATCATTACATCAGATTCACTTCGAATTCTACATTGTCAAATCCATCGAAAATCACTAATTGACGTCTACAATAATACATTACGTGTTAGCTTAAAGAAGTTTCCTTCTCCGCTTCCACTCTTGGTATAGTTGAAGAAATCAATGTACGTGACCTTTCTGGAAATACTCTGTCAGACATTCATCAACACAAGTCATCCTCATTCACTTAGAATGTCACATCGTCATACCCGCCAAATCACAAATTGACTTATCCAAAAATAACACGGGTATACAGCTAAGAGAAACGAATTCCTCCGCCACCAAACGTGAATACGTTTGAACAGATCAACTTACGCGATCCATTGGATATACTCTGTCAGACCTTCGTCCATACAAGTTGTCCTGGGACTGGACAAACCGAAGGCACTATTCCGTATATCCATCTTAGTCACTGTTATCTAAGACTTATACAATAGCCCTTGCATTTTACTCCGTCTTCAATTATCTTTGGCATATATGATTCGCGACGCTTATGCCAATACAGAGTGGTTCTTCGGATAATAATCCAACCGGTCTCTCCATATTAACAATGTTAAAATGGTCAAAACTTCGATAGTCTGTGATTTAACCATCAAAGAAAAACAAGTGTGCAAACAACGATATTATTTCCAGATGGAAATTATACCGGTCAATCATCAACATATATCTATATATATATTCACATTGCCTTATTATCTTTGTTTAGCTAATATATGTTATTAACACTGGAAAACGTTTCCATCTGCTTATTTACAAATCCCTACTCTTCCCCAACTATCAGTCCTTGACTGTAACTAGTATGAGAACAATCCCCTAAGTATAAATCCCGAAGGCCGAAACCAACATCAGATAGACACTTAGAAAACCGTTCAATTTACTAATCTCTAGTCAGTTCTAATTTTACTTAACTCTATTGGATTAACTCTGATTGATTTACTCTAACTGGTTAATTCTAACCGATCAACCCTAACTGGTCAACCTTAATTAATTAACTCTAACTGGTTTTTACTTGGTTTGACTAATTCAATTTATTAACTCGACTGACTAATTCAACTCGATTAAGCTAACTTGATTTACTTATCTCGATTAACTGAACTAATCAATTTGGTTAACTCGACTAATTCACTTAGTTTAACTTAACTAATTCACTTAACTCCTGTCAAATAAACTATATTCGATAACTCCTCTAACTCTATTCGAATAAACTATATTCGATTAACTCACTTCGAATAACCAATATTCGACTACTCACTTCGAATAAACTATATTCGATCAACTCTTTTAACTAACTCGCTTTGACTAACTTCTTTGGATTAACTCCATCTCGACTAACTCCTTTGGATTAACTAACTAACTCCTTTGGATTAACTAACTTCGAATAACCAATATTCGATTAACTCGCTTTGATTAACTAATAATCGATAACTCCTTCGAATAAACTATATTCGAAAATCTCCTCTCGAATAAACTATATTCGATAATCTTCCCTTTCGATTTAACAAATCGATAACTTATTTTCGAATAACAAATTCGATAACTCCATTCGATTTAACTAATCGATAACTCCTTTCGATTTAACTAATCGATAACTCCTTTCGATTTAACTAATCAATAACTCCTTTCGATTTAACTCCATTCAAATAAACAATATTCGATCACTCTTATTTATTTAACTTTATTCGAATAACTAATTCGATTAACTCTAACTGGTTAACTCTGAATGTTTAACTCTAACTCTAATCGATTTCTCCTATTCGAATAACTCCTATCTGATAACGTTTATTCATTTATAAAGATTTACTTTTAGTAACGGTTCTGCACTTTATAAATGTTCTCTTTAATAATGTTACTTCACTTACATAAGTGTTGTGTACCCATTCTATTTAAACTATCGGTGTTAAACCCCAATATCTCTTATCTATATAAGTTCAGACTTATATATTCCATTTATCGAATGATAAATATTTTATTTAACTTATAAACTGTTATTTATAAATTAATCCTTTCGATTTATCTGTTAAAAACAGATTTCCATTTTCTATTTATCTTCTAAATATTCTTTTGATCTAGTTCTAATTACTTATCCAATAAATATTCCTTTTATTTAATCCTATTTATTTATCAAATAAATATCTCCTTTTATTCTTTATTTATTTTCACAAGAATTTCCTTTATATTTGGTTTCCACAATTATTTTCCTTATATTTGGTTTTCACAAATACTCCTTTTATATATTCTAACTCCTTAAATTTCTGGGAAAATTCGCCATAACCTCCTTTGTATCGGGAGCATCGGGAAAATCCCCAAACCCGCCACACAGGCCTTTCCACTCAAAAGATAATGTTTTAAAATTATTTTCTTTTTCTATGTATCTCCTATTTATAAATATTCAAATTTATAAATATTTCTTATTTATAAATATTCGAATTTATAAATATCTCTTATTTATAAATATTCCAGTTTATAAATATTCGGTTTTCAATATCACTTTGAAAATCCCCTTTTTCCCCTTTCGATATTTTATGGTACTTAACACCTCAAATCGCGATGACCCATCTCATTCAAACCCATATAATCAACCACAGGTTTTAACTACATCATATATCATAATATATGAAAAACAGTAAAATAACTGTTGAGGAATCCAGTCGGATTCTTCCAACCTGTTTCCCTGCATCACAGATGTTAGACAATAATCAACATCACTTCCAGAGTTTAACGATCTATATATATATATATAATATTTCCACTAACTGACTAGCAGTTCAATCAAACAATGAACACACAGTCAAACAGACAATTTCTAACAGTTCTAAAAATACAACATGAAATTATAAACTGTTCAGAGTTGGTGAGATTTACTCACTTTTGCGCGTTAACCGATATATATCGGTTTGCGTTCATTGATTCAGTCGGACAATTTATTTTGCCATAAATTGTAACGAGCTCGGATTCACTCCCAGTCAGTCTCATTGTGTTTCTCCCGTCCATACGATCCCAACGCAACTTACGGTTCGTCAATCTAATACAGTATGATATAGTTATGAATTTTTGAACTGAATACACAATTTAAATTTGAAATAACTTAAGATATTTTAACTTGGACTTTAACCTTATGTATCGGCCCACTTAAACAAACCAGACCTGACTGCCTTCTAATTAGTCCTTCTCCAATCTGATTCTTGGCACTCCAGTAAACAAATCCATACGTTGCCACACCATCCATTGCTTCCTTCTCATACATTAACCCATGATTCAACAATCCATATAAAACCATCACAAGGCCCATTTAAATTTCTCTGGCCCGCATTCCTTCTCCCCCCTTCCTCAATACTGATTCCCACTCCAGAACCCGCAGAACGTCTCAAGCTCACCCCTTACACAGTAAATCTCGAACTCGTTGTCCTCCTTTACACAACAATAACTCCACCATCGTTCAACTCTTCTCAAACCTCTCATCGCCAAACTCATGATGCTCAATCCGCCAGCCTCAGGAAGAATCCGACGTCGATACTTGCTTGCTGCCCCCGGGAGAACGAGCGACACCAACATGCCCAGACTTCTACCAAATTATCATAACCGAAACCGAAATCAACCACAAACCCAAATATCAAATCAGTTTTGCACCTCGATGCTTCAATTTGCGGTATGGTGGAACCCTAGCAACCACTGTAAAACGCCGAGCTCCCCAATGTGAAGTCGCACCCTTCAATTTACATACCAACTTGAAGAGTTTCCAGCAACGATTTCCATTATCAAAGTTTCAGGATTTATAAGAATTGTTTTGATTTTTGGTTTATTTTTGAAAGTGGCCGATTGGTTTGTTTGAAGAGAAACATACAGCGGCTTTGTTTGTTGACTTCCAGAGAAATTTTCTAGGTTTAGAAATGTGTTAGGGGATATTTATAGAGGATATAAATATCTAGATATTTTGTGAAAGGGAATATTCCCAGTATATTCTCCATCGTTAACTCGTTTCTAACTTCGAAAAATTCATGTAATCACACACGATACCCAAAAATCACCAAACTGGACATACAGCTATAGTTCGACATTACGGTCCTAATGAAACTGGTTTGGTCGAATTCCAACTCCGTATGCTCACACAACGTATTTTTAACTGTCAAAATACTAACTGTTTTGCACTCTAAAAATCCGTACGGCCACATACTGCCTTTAAAAATCACGAAACTGGAAATCTAACAACTATTTGATATTGCGGATCCAACAAAACTGGTTTTGTCGAATTCCGACTTCGTTTGCAAAACCGGCTATTTTTAAAGCTTTGGATGACCCATTTAAATATATAAATATATTTAAACATAATTAAATTAAATATAAATAAATTTATATTATCGTATATCTTCACAGTGGAATACCATACAGCTTCAGAAAAATTATATGCTTGATATTCCATGTCCTGGTTGAATCGATATTCAATTTTATATTGAAATTCTCTTTTATAACGTATATAAAGCGTCCAAATTATAAAGGAATTTTACAGCGACTTTTCTGAAATTTGATTTGGACATATCTCAAAATCTACACGACGAAATCCTGATTTTTCTCTTCAACTAGAAAGATATACTCCACCAGCTCCACACATTTCTTGTTTCGCGGAAATCTGGCTTAAGACGAATCCTGTATATTTAGTTGAAGTTCGAATCCCCAATTTACGAACTGCAGTTCCATTTCAAGCTCGATTTTAATTATAATATAATTATACGTTCAAATTGTCGTCGATTGAATATATTCGTCAATATAATTCAACTCTAAGCTGAATTAAATCTGAGGGACGACCCTGTTCACAGAATATTGTGATTTCCAATATTTCTGAATTAAATATATTACTCTGTTATTTAAATTAATTAAATATTCATATTATTTAATTAACGATGATTTAATTCCCTAAATCTCTATTTATATAATTAAATAAATTAATTATAATCCCTTTGAAAATGCGGATCATTACATCTTGACAAAGTACATATTTTGAAAAAAAAATATGGTTTGCTTTAACTAATCTATTTTGACAAAAATGAATATTTTGACAAAATGTATATTTTGATTTAACTACTCTATTACAACAAAGATAATGACTTTGTTTTGTTGACAAATCTAATCCAACAATCAAATATAAGTGATGTGTTTGTTTTGTCGACAATTCTAATTCAACAGAACAAATGAAAGCAACATATTTGTTTTGTCAAACCTAATGCAATAAAAATGATAATGTTTTGTTTTCACCATTATAGTTTGACAAAAGTGACCAATTTGTTTTAACTATGATAATTTGACAAAAGTGACAAAATAGTTTAACTTTGGTAATTTGACGAAAGCGACAAAATAGTTTTCAACTATTGTAAATTGATAATAGTGACAAATTGGGTTTAAATATTTTAATTTGATAAAAGTGAATGTTTTTGTTTCATTCTTTTTAAGTGACACAAAAATGAATATTTTATCTCATTCCTTTAAAATGACAAAAGTGAATACATTTGTCTTAACCTTTTAAAATGACAAAATTAAATAATTTTGTCTCATTCTATTTAAATGATAAAAAATGTATCTTTTTGTATTGCAACAAAAGGACAAATAAAACTTATCTTTCTATTTACTCTTTTTATTGAAGCTAAGATGACACTAAAAGTATTTCTTTTTAATTCTAATCTATGATGACCATAAAAACATTTTATTTAATTTACAAAGTTACAATAAAGATGAATTCTTTTTATCATAATCTAAAAGTAAAAAATGATGCTTTTAACCCTATTCTTTTATTTACATCTAAAATGTAAATAAAAATGTAACTTCTTAAACTATGCTTTTATTTGCATCTAAAATGCAAACAAAAATGTAACATTTTAATTCATGATTTATTTGCATCAAAGAATGCAAATAAAAATACAACCTTTAACTTCATGTTTATTTGCATCAAAGAATGCAAATAAAAATTCGACTTTTAATTTCATGTCCACATGTTTTGGCAAAAATGCCTATTTTTATTTCATATAAGATGACAACAAAATGATACTTTTAAATCCTCTATTTTTATTGCATAAAAAATGACAATAAAGATGCAATTTTAAAATCTATTCTTTTCATTACAAGTAAAGTGACAATAAAAATGTTATTTTTAAATCTATCCTTTTTATTGTAACTAAATTGACAAAATAAAATGTTACTTTAAATCCATTCTTTTTATTGTATATAAAATGAAAATAAAAATGTTACCTTTTTAACCTACACTTTTTATTGTATATAAAATAACAATAAAATGTTACATTTTATTCTCAATTCTATTTAATTGTAACTAATTGAAAATAAAAATGAAATCTTTTATCCCAACTCTAATCTTTGTAACTAATTGAAAATAATTTATGATCTTTTATGATTATTCTTTTTAATGAAAACAATATTACATAAAAATGTATGTCTTTTAATCCTATTCTTTTTTTTATTGAAGCAATTTATCAATAAAAATGTAATCTTTAATGTTGAACTTTTTATTGAAACTAACTACATTAAAATTATAATCTTTTACTTCAACTCTTTTTATTGTGACAAATTTACAATAATAATATAATCTTTTATTTCATTGGCATGTTTTGCCAAAAATGTTATTTTTATTTCAATTGACATGTTTTGACCAAGAATGTTATTTTTATGTAATCCCTTTCAATGTAACAATCTTAACAAAATGAAATATTTATTTCAATGTAATAGTCTTACAAAGATGACATTTTTTAATAAAATGACCTTAATGGCATTATGTACAAAAATGACATTTTATTATATTCAATCATTTTAAACAAAAATGTTATTTTATTCTAACCAAACATTTCATACAAAAATGTTATTTTATTCTCTAATGCAACATTTTATACTAGAGTAACATTTTAAACAAAATTGTTATTTTCTTATATTATCATAACATATTTCTAACAAAAAGGTTATTTTTATTATCCTAACATGTTTCTAACAAAGAATGTTATTTTTAATCTAATCATCATTTGTAACAAAGAATGTTATTTTTAATCTAATCATCATTTCTAACCAAAGAATGTTTTTCAATCTAATTTAACAGAACATGAACATTACAATTCATCACAAACAACGAACAGAAAAACATAGATCTGATTTCATACATTCATACATCGATTTCAACTAACAAGAAAATAATTAAATGTTAATTAATTATTTAAAAATAGAAATCTCACAGTGGGTTTTTGTCTGAGTTTTCAAAGGACTCCATTTCAGATTCAGTCAGTTTCATCACGTAGATCCGGTCAAGACGGTTCCAACGCTTCAGAAATCATCTGATTCTGAATTCATACGAGTAAGATATGATTAATTTTGTGTAAGTAATATTTTAAATTAATTAATTTAATAAATTAATTAGAGTTCACCCTGCTTCCTCCTATCTGGTAACACAGCCGATGTTTGTACAGTTCGTTCAAAATTTCAAATCCACTTTGCGCGAGCTTGGAGGCACTAGGGGTTGATCGGAAGGTGGCATGTCGGTGGGAGCTGAGCAGCGCCGCCGCCCGGGGGGTGGTGGCGAACTCGATCGCCATAGTTGGGCGATGCGACGGATCGAACGGTGGGCCTTCTCGTCGTCGGTGGGGTCGATCCAGGCAGTGGTAGGGGTTGAAAACCGTATGGATGTGGAGAGGGGAAAGAGCACAACAATAACATCCAAAGGAGGCGGTGATTTCACTGAACGGATGAAGAGATTTTTCGAGATGAAGTTTTGAGTCGTTTTGGCCACTGATGAGAAGGGCGGCGGCTGTGTAAACTAGGGTTTACAAATGAAGACAAAAATGGATTTTTATATTATTTAATTGTTAATTTTGCAAATAGATCCATACTCTCTCATCAACTCCGATTTCAGCCCAAAGAAGGATGTTCGTAGGCAAATACCCCCGTTCCGGATCCAATGGACTAGGTTCCGTCAGCCCGTTTGATCGTCTTGACCCACTTTTCTTTAATTTAAAATATAAATCATTTATTTATTTAATTTGATCGTACATTTAAATTTACTGGGGCCACATACGGACTCTAAAAATTCCAAAAAAATTATATCTAGTTATGTTTTGACGATACGGTTCTAACAAGACTAATTTCGTTGAATTTTGAGACCGTATGAAAAACGGCCATTTTCTAGTCGATCGATTTTGACTTTAGTTGACAAAACACGTTTTCTTTTGCCACGCTCACATATTAATTCTAAAAATTATGAAAATTGAAACCTAACAATAATTTGACATTCCGGTTCCAACAAAAGTGGTTTCGTCGAAAACGGAGGTCGTTTGAAAAAATGGCTATTTTTAATATTAAAATATATATATAAATTCTTTAGCGACTTTTCTGAATTTTAAACTGGGCATAACTTTTGATTCCCGCTATGAAATTTCGATTTTTCGGATTAGTTGGAAAGATATTTTTAAATAGATTCTAACATTTTCGGTTTCATTAAAATCCGATTTAATTTGCATCCTATACAGTCAGTCAAAGTTCAAATTCAAATTTTCAAACTACCGCGCTATTTTAAACTCCTTTTAAAATTAAATAAAAAATTTCATTCTAACTTCGATTTAAATAAATTTTTAACCGTTATTATTTAAAATAAATTATTTTAACTACTAAATTTCCATTAAAATTTCTAAAATAATTTTTTAAAATTGGTTCAGAATTTGCGGGTTGTTACAATCTCCCCTACTTAAAATCTTTTCGTCCTCGAAAAGGAACAAAGCTAAAAGTTGTTTAATTAACCAATTTGATTTCTATTCTTTTATTGTTTTCAATAATTTTATTATTGGTTTCAATGATTTTATTAGTTGATTAACTTTTAAAATATATAACTTTTATATATTCAAAAAATCATATTTTCTAATATTGGATTATATATATAATCACAAATACGTTAATTATAAATTCGTCACTCTGAACCCATTCTAGGGCATTACTAACCCCATCTCTAATGAGTTTTCTCATTCTAGGATACTATCGATCTTATCTCTAATGAGTATTCTTATTGGATATTACTAATCCAATCTATGATAAGTCTTTTGTTCAGTTCTAACGAGTTGTACCCCAATGATTTGAGCTAACCAGATCTCTGATACCAACTGTAACGATACGGATTTCGCCCGACCCGATTGACCGCTAGATCGACCAAGACCGCTCAAATCCCGCATACATTAACGTTGGGAATACAACACATTAGAACAAATAACAGCAGACTTTTATAAACATTATAATAATGTTACATCAGAGTACAGAATATCAGAGTACATTGGATAAACAATACAGCGGAAAATTAAATTACAACAAAACTAATACAATGCAGCGGAACAATTAAATTAACACAGCGGAAGACTATAAATGCTCTGGACACAGCTTTAAGCTTCGATCTAGAGTACTACTCGATAATATCTGCAAAATAAGCTACTCGAATGCTCGTGTGGAAAAGAGGTCACCTGAGTTTGCAAAGTGAAACAAACTATGGGTCAGTCATGGGACTGGTATGAGAAATCTTTACTTAACTTAATTGGCAATAAGGCTAATCACAGGACCACGCCGCTAACGCAGAACATGTTTACTCCATTGGATTGCTAGTGCATAAATAAAGTAAATCGTTAAAACAACGCAATGATTTTCAGAAAAATGAAACCGTTATAAGACTCAGGTCCCATCACACAATGCAACGCAAGCCGAAGGATAGAGTTTTACCTTATAATGGTCAAAAAATGCTTGATATGATAAAACGGATTTGATACTATTATTAGTGTATATATGTTTTAAAAACATTTCAATCATAATGTATTAATCATAGACGACATAGCTACCATATGCTATGTCGCCATACTAGTTCTACAATCAAAACTGCATGATGTCGTATTCGAAGTTGGATTTCCATCAAGAGTCAAGGCTAGGAACGATCTCCTTACCGATTCGAAACACTCTAGCAATGTCTCTAGATCCCCCACAGTGAACCCTTGGATACAGCAGGGCCGGTCCACAAATAACGCTAGTGGATTGGCAATTTCTGAACACACGTTCCCCGATCCTGTTGGACCTATAAATTGGCCATTGGCGACCAATAAAAATATCCGAGGCGCCTCAAAATCCATCAACCACATAAGTAAAAATGTCGGGCCTTGTAAAAACCCAAACACCACTTCTAGCTAGAAAGAAATGCGTGCACTCCTTGCGTTCCCTTGTCCCGTTTTTGACTCTACCGGGGTGTGAGGCTCGCGAGGTAACGTAATACACAAAGATATGCCTAAATAGGCTATGTTTTGATCATCATCCACAAGGCTCTGCTTTTCAACAAAAGCCTTGATCAATTGCATCTTGGCATGTCACATTGAAGTCCATCCCATGCGATCGATAACTACCAATATATAACCTTCGAGCTCGTGTGTCTCAAAGAAGGGTGTTTAGCAAGAGAATAAATTCTCCGCCACCACAGAAATATATTAATAGATATCAATTTATTTACATGGCATGAAATTCAATGTCGGACACACATCCATTTACAAGTCCGTTCTGGGTCCGAACGAATCCGGAGTCACCTAGGTGCTCGCGTATCCGGACGATCAACAAGTACGTCCGGACAAACTACCACTTTAACCCTTTACTGGGAGCGACCCTGTGCCAGGCATCAGTAGACGTCCATTCGATGTGAAGATCGCCGGTCTTCAATGTCTTCGACTTTTAATCATCGTAGTAATTATTCAGAATAGGTTAAACCCGGTCTTTCTAAATAACTCGCGTATTCTTATAATTGAAAATCAAGTGCTATAAAGACACATCCAACGCCTCTTTCCAATTCAGAATATTCTTTAAATAGAATATTCATATTATTAGGGAAAGGTTCCCATTAATTTTATCAAACATAAATTCCTTTGAATAAAATCTTTAATCTTCTTTTTAAAGATTCATTAAAACTCCAATTTGATTTTTAATATCAAAAATCATTACTTATGATTATTCAATTTAAGAATTAAATCTTACTATTAATTGGGTTAAAGAACAAATGTCATTTAACACATAGTTCACGGTAAACCCAATTCACATATCAATTTATTCCAATATTAATTATAATTTTGAAACACTAATAATCTTTGTTAAAAGATTTATTCTTTCATACGGGGTTTAAGAACAGTGTTATTTAAGACACCATCCATGACAACCCAAAATCCAATTCTTTTATTTCAATATCTTTTAAAAATATTCTTTATTTAAAAGAAACTCTTTATTTAAAATACTCTTTATGTAAAAGATATTCTGAATCTGAAAGCGACTCAATCATTTACCATATAACTTCGGTTATATGGATTTCATACATCGTATGTAAATGACAACAAATGATAAATAATCATCAAACCATCCATTCAACATTCAGAGTGAAGTTCACCACTGTGTATAATAATGCTCATGTTGTATACACAATTGTATGATTTTTGGTTTGATGATAAAAAACAAATATATATTATTATAAATGTGTTTGCTATTGTACTGTTTTATATATATACAATATAGATAGGAATATAATATTTGAATTGAATATTATATTTCAAACATTCAAACAGTACAACTTTTTATAACTCCACTATTTAAACATTCACTGTATATTGTACTTGTATATAAACAGAATATAATAGACAAGCTTTGTTTGACATCAATAAAATGATATTTTATTTCAGACAAATTTGTTTATTACAAATAAACAATACAATCTCTTTCATATACACAGCTCCTTTACTACTGACTCACTACAACATTCACACTCGATATACTTTTTCATTCACTCATACATAGTCTTCTGCCAGTCCAGTCCAGTCTTCACTGCTCAGTCAATCCAGTCCAGTTATCCAGTCAGTCCAGTCTTCATACCTGTCATTCACAGGAACACACACAGAGTATCCAGAACAGAAATATATTCTAATGCACGCAAATATAAATTTTATTTCTAAAAAAAAAAAAAATTTGCCTCAGTTTTCTGGTGTGTTTCTCATCATTTTTTCATGACTTGATCTGAATTATAAAACAATCAATTTGTGTCTAGACAGCTTGTGATATTCACAGTGATACACTGTAAATACCACAAGGCAGACAACACATATATTTCAATGCAGGGACAGGGACAACTCGTCTGATGGCTGCATGTACACACGTGTATACACGTGTGCACTGCCACGCCGATCAGCGTGCAACTGAGGAGTAGCCACAAGGACCTTCTCGACTCAGTGCAAATATCAATACAAATCCAAAAATGGTCAACTACAAAGTTCAAAAGTAAGAGTGATCATGGCAGCAAACATGTGCAGCTATACAATTATCAAGACAGTAAGCAATTTCATTGAAGCATGATGGTGAGAGGGGCAATAGTACAAGCATGTAAATATGGTATACACAGTAATGCAATAGCAATGTCAACATTGTCTCAAATGGTTGAGACAGCTCATAAGTGATACAGCATGGCAAAGCATGTGCAGGTTCAAAAGTAAATGTGTGCTGTTCAAATGGTTCAAACCAAGGTTGTCGAGGCATGACCAAACTATAAGGCATTTCATAACAATCAAGTTATAATACAATGTGCACAAGAATGGTCAAAGCAGCAAGCACAAGCTCAAGTATATACAAGTGTTCAAGTTGCAAGTGCAGCAAGTGGTCAGATCAAGCCAAACATGGTCGAGAGTAATACAAGTACAAACATGTACTCATAGCATGATAAAGGCAAATTGAATAACAGTGTGAAGTGTAGTAGTATGACAAAGTGGAGCAGCAAAGAAAAAGTGTGCACCTCAAAATGGTTAGGTCTGCATGAAGGCAAAAATGCATAAATACAAGTTCTCAAATGAAAAGTAGAGCGATGCATGGTTTCAAGCATGAATATGTGGTCGAGCAAACAGGAACTGCTCAACAAAATATGAAATCAGTTTCAAATGAAACTACAGCATATGGTGCAATAATGTAAAGCATGTAAGTAGAGGCCAGATCAGATTTTACATGGTAGAGCAAATTCCAAGTGTTACTGCAGCAAGCATGTCGAAGCAGCAAGTTTAAAGTGGCAGATCAATAACATGGTTCAGCTTCAAGACAGTGAGTACAAGTTGTGTGCTCCAGTTTTACAAGTTGTGTACACACACAAGGGTTGTATACATGCATGGAAAATAATGTTAAAGTGGCATAGTATCTTTGGCAAGTGCAAACAGTAAATCATATACAAGCAATCTCAGTGCTAACCAAGGTGTATAGTGTTCATGGTGATACAGCAAGTTATAAAGAAGTTTCCAGAAATGAAAACAATCAAGAAAATCAGTTTTCAGAAATCATATTGAGCGCTGCATGGAAATAAATCAATTTTTTTGATTTGATTTCAAATAAGGATTGTTCTTAAATGATTGAGAAACCATTCTGGGAAAATATTTCTCAATCATGTTTTCAGCTCTAATCACAAAATTTTCACACAAGAAAACGTCAAGGACGAAATCATTTCTTTCCAATTTTTTGGACAAATCTAAATCGAGTTTCTGGACAAGTGCAAGAATATTCCAAATATTTCCAATTTTTTTTTTCGACATGAATTAATTTCCAGAAATCCGAATTCATACAAGGCAACAAATCAGTGCAATATTTTTTGGTTTGGAACAAATTGAAAATTTGTTTGTCTTTTTCCAGAAATGCTCATCTAGTTTCGGGTCTAATTCATTCAAGCCAAAATCACAAAAGAGGCATGCCCAGAATCATATCAAGCAAGTATTTAGTGCCGAGGCCACAAATTCAATCACGCATTCAAAAGGGAAAGTAGCCAAAATCAATTCAAGCCGAGAGTAAAAAGGGGAAAGCATCAAGCAAATCAGCCAAGTCTTTGGCGAAATCAGAGAGGGTGTAGGGTTTCTAATCCCTATTTTAACACCATTACATCAACGGCAGTCAACAGGGAAAAACCACAAGCCAAAAACCAGAAGAGCAAAAAAAAAAAATCAAACAAAATTTCACTTACAATCGGTTTTCAGTCGAAACCCCAAATCGGAGAAGCAACGAGCCACAAGTAATCGATCAAGAAACTCAACGAGAATTAGAACTTCAGCGATTAATCAATTCATCAAGCATCAATCCGATTGGGAATACAAAAACCCTAGTTTTCAAGCCGCCGCCATTTTTCCAGAGAATTAAGGGATCGGGAGAAAAAGAAAATGGGCCGGCCATTTTAATAGTGAAGGGCTTTAGTGGTTTAATTAAAAAAGGGGATGACCCCTCTTTTTAACTCCAAGGGTGTTCCTCTTTAATTTGTTTTGCCTTTTTATTCTGTTGTGTAATAATCGTCTGAACAGTTTTTCTAGAGGTCTGTAAAATTTCTAGGAGTTTCAGTCAGGGTGTTGACTGACAGTTGACAGAGTCTGTAAAATCTAGGTTACTGGTTACGGGGTTGTAATCAGGGGAAATCTGATCAAGGGAATATCGATCTGTCTAGGGATTTGAGCGTAGGGTTAGAATAGGAGCAGGGTTTGCGTGTGTACATGGTCTTGTATGCGGGATCTGTTCTATCACCTAGTAGAAACCTTAGAAATGCAGCAGTAGGCAGGGTTTTGCCGAAGCTGGGTATATCTTTGTGTGATTTATTTTCTGCATTTCTGTTTCTGCTATAATCTGTGATCTATTTATTATTTCGTTAGAATTTTAATTCAGTTAAAAACTGTGATAAACCCTATTCACCCCCCTCTAGGGTTAATCTAGATCCAACAATTGGTATCAGAGCAGGTATTTTTCTTTAACTCTAGAGTCATGGGTAACCCTAGTTGTCTGTCTAGCGAGAGTCAATCCAGTTCATCTCCAACTATTTTCACTGGAACAGATTTTTTAAACTGGAAATCCAAAATGGAATTTTATTTAAAATCTGTTAATATTAAATGTTGGGATGTTGTTATCAATGGGTACGATATGGTAGATAAAGTTTTTAATTCTCGTGCTACACATATTCTTTATTCTCATCTTGATGATAATCAATACAGTCTGATTTCCCATTGTTTAACTGCGCAGGAAATTTGGACAGCTCTCAATACGGAGTATGGGCAAATTGACAACAACTACTCAAAATCCCGAAATATCAACTCAGATTCAGATCAACGCTTGAAAGGAGAAACAGATAGATCAAACGATGGAGAATCAACAGATGGTGAAACAGAAAATTTCTCTTACGAAGATTTAATTTATATGTGTGCTGATCTAACTAAGTTTGTCGATGAACTACAATCTAAAAATAAAAGTCTAAAATCTAAAAATTCTGAGTTGACCGGCAAAATTGATGATTTGGAATCACAGCTTGAATATTTCAAAAATCCTTCAAACTCTGATTGCAAAAATTGTTTGAAACTGAAAACCAATCTTGTTCATCTCAATAAAAATATTCAAAAGTTTGAAAAAGAAATTTTGATCTTAAAAGAAAACAAGATTGAGTTATCAAGTTTGAATAATTTTTTACAAAAGGAATTTGAAATTTTTAAGAATGATATATATTCCAAATTTGAAATTGCTGAAAAGGAGAATTTGTTGAAATCTGATTTGATTTTAAAAGAGCTGGAAAATGAGATTGAGAAATTCAAGAAATTTGAGTTTGAAAAACAAAAACTCTTTGAATCTGAAATTGATGAATCCCAAGCCAAAATTAAATTGCTTGAAAATGAGAATTTGGTTTCGAAACAGTCCAATGCTGAACAGAAGATCGCTATAAATAATTGCTCAAATTTATTAAAAGAAAATAGCAATCTAAAATCCAAATTTCAACGATTAGAATCAACTTTGGATAAATTTTCTAATGGGGAAAAATCGTTGAATATGCTGTTACAAAACCAAGTTTCTATTGGAAATAAATCTGGTCTTGGCTTCGGGAAAAATAATGTTTTTGGAAAACAAAATTCAAATGATTTGAAAAATCTTTCAAAATGCTTTGAAAAAAATCTTTTTGAAAACTCAAACTTTGATAATCCCAAAGGATTTTTGAATCAAAAACATGATGTGAATTTGTTTTATAACAAACCATTTAAACAATCTTGGATCCCAAATAAAAATAAAACGACTTCAACTAAATTCAAACAGATTTGGGTCCCGAAAGATACACAGGTTGATTCGAATGGTTTGCTATATAAACAGGTTTGGGTACCAAAAGATTTGAACAAAACTGTGAGTGGTTTCACAAATTTTGTTAGACCGCTTGATCCTCTCAACTTATAGGTACCGAAGAAGGCTGGGGAACTGCTGTGCTGAAAAGAGATTGATTTCAGGCTGTCATTTTGTTTGTATTCTTTACAGTTCCTTGGCCAAGATTGGATGAGCTAGAAATTCTGTTTTACATCGTCTGTCTGGTATGATTTCTAAACTCATCTGTGTAAATATTTTTTATTTTTTTCTTCTACCCCTTTCTTTTTTATTTTCTTCTATTTGTCTTTATTTGATTTGTCACTTCCATATCTCTTTGTTTATTCTGTGCTTCTTAAACTTCCAGTTGCAGAATTAATGATTTTCTGGAAATTTGCCTTACTTATATAAAATCATGTGTTAATTATTTCCATATCCCGAATTTGAACTTGTATATATCTGCAATTGTTTTTGAAGTTTATTTTCTGATTTTTGAATTCATAACAGTGTTGATGCATTCATATCATATCTTGAACACTGTTAACTAGAATTCTAAATTTTTGAAGATCTGAATAATTAATGAAATTTCACACACTTATACGGTTTTGAGTCCCTTCCAATTCATTTTGGAAACGCTTAAAGTATTATACTCATTACAGCACTGTTACTTCTCAGTTGTGATAATCTCATTTATTTTTAGATTGGCTTGATTATTTCTGACTTGAAAAATATTTGGGTTAAATCAGTGATACATCTAGAATTTCATCCTTATTCATGATTATTATGGTTGAAATTAGTTTAGTTTGAAATCATCTGAAATTCCTGATATTTTGAATCTCACACACCACTTAAATTTGAAATTATTAGCCTTGTGTGACTGATTCATTATATCTAAAAATTTGACATTGATTCAAATGATTTCAAATAAATTATTTTTATTCTTTGGATCATGAATATCTCACAAAATTGATGTAGATGATCTGAAATTTCTTGAGGACTTGTCAGAAAATTCTTGTGAAAATTCTTTGAAAATCCGGTCTTGAATTTCTCTGTTATTTCATGGTTATATGATTTAAGTATTTGTTTGTTTAAAATCATTTGAAATTATTGATTTATTAAATCTCACACATATTCAAAAATTTATAAATTGGTGTGATTGATTTATTAAATCTTGATATTTTCATATTTCTTCAAATGATTTAAAATAAACGGTATTTTTAATATTGGATCGTGAATCATATTCTGTGGCCATCAGAAATGTCTTGACAAGTGTGCTTTGAAACTAATTTTGTGCTGCTCTGATACTGTTTTGAAAAATGTTTGTTTTGGAATCATGCTGCTCTGATTATTAGAAATTGATTTGTATATTTTTTTTTGAGGACTGCTTGATTTGGTATTAGATTAGGAAGTGCTGAATTTTTTTTCTCATCTTGTATATATTTTTCTTTTCCCTCTTGTGCTTTGTATAGCTCTTTATATTTCTCTTGTAATTAATTTTCAATTTTAAGATTATTTATTTTTTATTCATTCAGAAATTGAAATCAATATCCAAATTGTTCTGTATTTATAATTCATAAAAATATATCAGAATCTGAAATTGTGATGAATTATGACTGCAATATATTTCACAACAAGAGGAGATTTTATCTGGATTTTCATGATGGTTGAATATTTATTATAATATCTTTGAACTGGCAATTATTTCACTACCATACTCATTATCTATCATCATTCTGCCATCCATGGTAAATTTTTTTAAATGTGGAGAGTTTAATATTTTTTTTAAAAATCATCTTGAATAAACAGTGAAAATGTTTGTGATGGAATTGTGGTTATGTTATTTTTCAGAATTAGTGTCAATTGAAAATTTTCAATAATCCTGGTACAGTTGGCCATATTTCATAATATAATTAATTTAGAAATTTATTTCACAATCCATTTCTGTACCTACCACTTTTCTATCATCCATATTGATTTTATATATCGAGGAGTTTTTCTTTTTGAAACAGAAAAAGATAATAATATAATGTTCATAAGTATCTCTCTAACCTCATTTAAAAATCCAAGCTCTAGTTATGCATGGTTACGAGATTACTTATATTTAAGCTGCAACTGATCTCATTTAAAAATCCAAGATCTGGTTATGCGTGGTCAGTGTGCTCTTAAATTAAAAGAAAAAGAAAAGAAAATAATTTGGATAAAATAAAGATTTATATGAAATTCCCCTTGGTGTTTATAAAAACCAGCCTATCAATCCATCTTCTATCTGTGAAATGTGTTGAAATATTATGACGTGTTATGATTTGTTGATTGATAGATATTGGGATTTGAGATTATTCGATTTTGTCACTTAAATTGAATTATTAATTATAGTCCAAATCCATCACTGCTTTTGTGCTTTATTTTTTTTTGTAAAATCCTTTGAAAATAATTGGAAATGAATTGTTTTTTTTACTCTCCATTTTATATAAAATTCATCGTATATTCGTCATTCTCTACAATGTGAAATATGCCACCTGTTCTTAGAATATTATGATTTTTGTTTGACTGATTGAAATTTATGATGATCGTTCTTCCTCTTATGCTGAATTTTTTTTTTGGTCATGTTTCATCTGTATTTTAAATTCTGTATCCTTTTGATGATAACAAAAGGGGGAGAATGGGTTGAGATTTTGATTTGTGAGTGAATATTTGATAAATATTTTTAATTTTGAAAATTCATTATTATTCATACATTTCACTCATGCACAGTTATAGGGGGAGTTTCTGTTGTAGGGGGAGCTAATAAATAGTGGGAGTTCAGAATTCACTGTCAAACACACTTATTGTAATCAAAATCTTTTATTTGTTTGTCATCATCAAAAGGGGGAGATTGTTGTATATAACGCAGTTGTATACACAATTGTATGATTTTTGGTTTGATGATAACAAACAAATATATATTATTATAAATGTGTTTGCTATTGTACTGTTTTATATATATACAACATAGATAGGAATATAATATTTGAATTGAATATTATATTTCAAACATTCAAACAGTACAACTTTTTATAACTCCACTATTTAAACATTCACTGTATATTGTACTTGTATATAAACAGAATATAATAGACAAGCTTTGTTTGACATCAATAAAATGATATTTTATTTCAGACAAATTTGTTTATTACAAATAAACAATACAATCTCTTTCATATACACGGCTCCTTTACTACTGACTCACTACAACATTCACACTCGATATACTTTTTCATTCACTCATACATAGTCTTCTGCCAGTCCAGTCCAGTCTTCACTGCTCAGTCAATCCAGTCCAGTTATCCAGTCAGTCCAGTCTTCATACCTGTCATTCACAGGAACACACACACAGTATCCAGAACAGAAATATATTCTAATGCACGCAAATATAAATTTTATTTAAAAAAAAAAATTTTGCCTCAGTTTTCTGGTGTGTTTCTCATCATTTTTTCATGACTTGATCTGAATTATAAAACCATCAATTTGTGTCTAGACAGCTTGTGATATTCATAGTGATACACTGTAAATACCACAAGGCAGACAACACATATATTTCAATGCAGGGACAGGGACAACTCGTCTGATGGCTGCATGTACACACGTGTATACACGTGTGCACTGCCACGCCGATCAGCGTGCAACTGAGGAGTAGCCACAAGGACCTTCTCGACTCAGTGCAAATATCAATACAAATCCAAAAATGGTCAACTACAAAGTTCAAAAGTAAGAGTGATCATGGCAGCAAACATGTGCAGCTATACAATTATCAAGACAGTAAGCAATTTCATTGAAGCATGATGGTGAGAGGGGCAATAGTACAAGCATGTAAATATGGTATACACAGTAATGCAATAGCAATGTCAACATTGTCTCAAATGGTTGAGACAGCTCATAAGTGATACAGCATGGCAAAGCATGTGCAGGTTCAAAAGTAAATGTGTGCTGTTCAAATGGTTCAAACCAAGGTTGTCGAGGCATGACCAAACTATAAGGCATTTCATAACAATCAAGTTATAATACAATGTGCACAAGAATGGTCAAAGCAGCAAGCACAAGCTCAAGTATATACAAGTGTTCAAGTTGCAAGTGCAGCAAGTGGTCAGATCAAGCCAAACATGGTCGAGAGTAATACAAGTACAAACATGTATTCATAGCATGATAAAGGCAAATTGAATAACAGTGTGAAGTGCAGTAGTATGACAAAGTGGAGCAGCAAAGAAAAAGTGTGCACCTCAAAATGGTTAGGTCTGCATGAAGGCAAAAATGCATAAATACAAGTTCACAAATGTAAAGTAGAGCGATGCATGGTTTCAAGCATGAATATGTGGTCGAGCAAACAGGAACTGCTCAACAAAATATGAAATCAGTTTCAAATGAAACTACAGCATATGGTGCAATAATGTAAAGCATGTAACTAGAGGCCAGATCAGATTGTACATGGTAGAGCAAATTCCAAGTGTTACTGCAGCAAGCATGTCGAAGCAGCAAGTTTAAAGTGGCAGATCAATAACATGGTTCAGCTTCAAGACAGTGAGTACAAGTTGTGTGCTCCAGTTTTACAAGTTGTGTACACACACAAGGGTTGTATACATGCATGGAAAATAATGTTAAAGTGGCATAGTATCTTTGGCAAGTGCAAACAGTAAATCATATACAAGCAATCTCAGTGCTAACCAAGGTGTATAGTGTTCATGGTGATACAGCAAGTTATAAAGAAGTTTCCAGAAATGAAAACAATCAAGAAAATCAGTTTTCAGAAATCATATTGAGCGCTGCATGGAAATAAATCAATTTTTTTGATTTGATTTCAAATAAGGATTGTTCTTAAATGATTGAGAAACCATTATGGGAAAATATTTCTCAATCATGTTTTCAGCTCTAATCACAAAATTTTCACACAAGAAAACGTCAAGGACGAAATCATTTCTTTCCAATTTTTTGGACAAATCTAAATCGAGTTTCTGGACAAGTGCAAGAATATTCCAAATATTTCCAGTTTTTTTTTTTCGACATGAATTAATTTCTAGAAATCCGAATTCATACAAGGCAACAAATCAGTGCAATATTTTTTGGTTTGGAACAAATTGAAAATTTGTTTGTCTTTTTCCAGAAATGCTCATCTAGTTTCGGGTCTAATTCATTCAAGCCAAAATCACAAAAGAGGCATGCCCAGAATCATATCAAGCAAGTATTTAGTGCCGAGGCCACAAATTCAATCACGCATTCAAAAGGGAAAGTAGCCAAAATCAATTCAAGCCGAGAGTAAAAAGGGGAAAGCATCAAGCAAATCAGCCAAGTCTTTGGCGAAATCAGAGAGGGTGTAGGGTTTCTAATCCCTATTTTAACACCATTACATCAACGGCAATCAACAGGGAAAAACCACAAGCCAAAAACCAGAAGAGCAAAAAAAAAATCAAACAAAATTTCACTTACAATCGGTTTTCAGTCGAAACCCCAAATCGGAGAAGCAACGAGCCACAAGCAATCGATCAAGAAACTCAACGAGAATTAGAACTTCAGCGATTAATCAATTCATCAAGCATCAATCCGATTGGGAATACAAAAACCCTAGTTTTCAAGCCGCCGCCATTTTTCCAGAGAATTAAGGGATCGGGAGAAAAAGAAAATGGGCCGGCCATTTTAATAGTGAAGGGCTTTAGTGGTTTAATTAAAAAAGGGGATGACCCCTCTTTTTAACTCCAAGGGTGTTCCTCTTTAATTTGTTTTGCCTTTTTATTCTGTTGTGTAATAATCGTCTGAACAGTTTTTCTAGAGGTCTGTAAAATTTCTAGGAGTTTCAGTCAGGGTGTTGACTGACAGTTGACAGAGTCTGTAAAATCTAGGTTACTGGTTACGGGGTTGTAATCAGGGGAAATCTGATCAAGGGAATATCGATCAGTCTAGGGATTTGAGCGTAGGGTTAGAATAGGAGCAGGATTTGCGAGTGTACATGGTCTTGTATGCGGGATCTGTTCTATCACCTAGTAGAAACCTTAGAAATGCAGCAGTAGGCAGGGTTTTACCGAAGCTGGGTATATCTGTGTGTGATTTATTTTCTGCATTTCTGTTTCTTCTATAATCTGTGATCTATTTATTATTTCGTTAGAATTTTAATTCAGTTAAAAAATGTGATAAACCATATTCACCCCCCCTCTAGGGTTAATCTAGATCCAACAGCTCATCGCAGCCTGTCAATCTATCGATTGACATACAAATAAATATTGGGACTGGTGTATGTCAATTATCATCCCAATACCTGTATGGGGTTTTCAGCCAACAACAGTTCATATAAATAAATAATTGGTTAATGAATTTAACCAATTCTAACACTGCTAACATGTTGAAGATGATGAACAAAACATGATATTTTATTCCTAATGCCAAATAAAAATGTATTTGACTCATATAATTTCCGTATACATTTCTAATATCTAATAGAATGTAATTTATTTATATGACATTATTGCGGATGACAAATAAAAGATAATTTTCATTATCCTTTACTTGTATGTAATTTTCCTTAATTTTAACACCTAAAAGATATAATCTCATTTGTATATGTTTTTCAATATATAATCTAACACATAAAAATGCTTATTTTAAATTGCATACAAATTCTAATGTACGTTTTGACCAATAATATGATTCTTATTCTTAAATATAAATTCTAATGTAAGTTTGCAAATAAAAATGATTTTTTTTTAATGTTTGCATATAAGTTCTATTGTATGTTATGCTAATAAAAATGATTATTATATTTGCTTATAGATTCTATTTCAACAAAATTTATAAGGAGTGATACATCCATTTTGCTGACAATTCTATTTTACTAAAATGAATATTTTGTTTATAACATAAACCTTTTTAACAAAATACTATTCGTGTTTAACTCTTTCATTTAACAAAAATGTAATTTTTGTCTTAATTCAAATCTAGTTAACAAAAATGTAATTTTTGTTTTCAACCATAATATTTAACAAAACGTAACTTTTGTTTCAACTATTATATTTTTGACAAAAGTAAATGTTTTTGAAAAAATAATTATTTTGGTTCAACTAAGCTATTTGTCCAAAAATGTTCATTTGACCAAAAATGTGTATTTTGATTCAACTAGTCTTATCTTGACAAAAGTATATATTTTGACAAAAATATATGGTTTGCTCCAATTAATCTATTTTGACAAAATGTATATTTTGATTTAACTACTTTATTACAACAAAACAACAAAGATAATGACTTTGTTTTGTTGACAAATCTAATCCAACAATCAAATATAAGTGTTGTGTTTGTTTTGTCGACAATTCTAATTCAACAGAACAAATGAAAGCAACATACCTAATGCAACAAAAATGATAATGTTTTGTTTTAACCATTATAGTTTGACAAAAGTTACCAATTTGTTTTAACTATGATAATTTTGACAAAAGTGACAAAATAGTTTAACTTTGGCAATTTGACGAAAGCGACAAAATTGTTTTTAGCTATTATAAATTGATAATAGTGACAAATTGGGTTTAACTATTTTAATTTGATAAAAGTGAATGTTTTTGTTTCATTCTTTTTAAGTGACAAAAAATGAATATTTTGTCTTATTCCTTTAAAATGAAAAAAGTGAATACATTTGTCTTAACCTTTTAAAATGACAAAATTAAATAATTTTGTCTCATTCTATTTAAATGATAAAAAAATTATCTTTTTGTATTGCAATAAAAGGACAAATAAAACTTATCTTTCTATTTACTCTTTTTATTGAAGCTAAGATAACACTAAAAATATATCTTTTTAATTCTAATCTATTTTATTATAATCTATGATGACCATAAAAACATTTTATTTAATTTACAAAGTTACAATAAAGATGAATTCTTTTTATCTGTAAGGACCCTTAACTTCCCTAGTAAGGAAAGAGCGGATACTTTGAGAACAACACACAAAAGAACGCAAACAGAAGAACCTTTCATTGCTTATTACAACAATTCCATCAGAATACAAGAATATACAGAGTATAAACAAATAATACACAACAGAAAAATATCAGAGATTTAAATTACATTACATAGCAGCGGAAAAATAATACAAAACACAACTGAAAGTAATACACGGATACAGAGCTTTCCAGGTTGCTGTGAATATAAATCAGCAAAAACCAAAACTACAAGATGCCCGTGGAAAATAGGGGCACCCAGAGTTTAGGTTAAAACAATAAACTCCAGGTCAGTCATGTGACTGGTGTGAAAACTAAAACAGTTATTAATTTTTATTTTAAAGTTAGATAAATCAAGGGACCACGCCGTCTAACACGGAACAGGTTTCCTCCCAAGAATACCAGTGCATAAATCAACAGCGCAATGCTAAATAAAGAACAATGAAGCTATTATAAGACCCAGGTCCCATCACACAATGCAAAACAAGCCGGAGGATAGGGTTTTTACCTTATAATAGCCAAGAATGCTTGATACATGAAATTTCATCTTTTATTATTACTATAGGTGTATAGTGTCAAAAACAATTTCAATCATAAGTATCAATCATAGATGGCATAAGTGCCCCATACCACTATGTCGCCATATATAGGTTCTACAATCAAAACCGCAAAGTCACGTATTGGAAGTTGGATTTCCGTCTGTGAACCGAGGCCAGGGATCGTCCTCACCGCTTCGAGACAATCTAACCTACCATGTCTCAGGAACAGCCGCGACTGCACCTTGGATCGTCAGGGCCGGTCCACCGATGTGGATTAAAATGCCCGAACACTGCGTTCCCCCGCCCTTTGGGGCGAAAATGAGCCAACGAATGACTCCATCGGCTTCACATAATCTCCGATATATCTGAGGCGCCTCACAACAGCAACAACCACACATGTGAAAGTATATAAATGTCAGCCAGTTTAAGCACTAACACCACCCTAGCTAGAAGGAAACACATGCCCTCCCTGAAGCCCTCTCCCGTTTCTGGTTCACAACCGGGGTGTGAGGCTCGCGAATTAACGCTACACAAAGCTATGCCACACAGGCCGTGCTTTGATCATCCACCACAAGACTTTGCTTTTCAATAGAAGCCTTGATCATTTGGATCTTAGCATGCCACACAGGCAAACCACTCCATGCAACCGATATTCATCAATCACACAGAATGATTTCCAATGTCAGACACACTGTCCATTTACAAGTCCGTTCTGGGTCTGAACGAAACCAGAGGCACCTTGTACCTCGCATATCCATCGATCTCCAAGTACGCCTGGACGATCACCAACTGATTCCCTCCTCTTGGGTGTACATCCCAATCGAGATCATCGGTAATCACCCAAAAGATGTGAAGACCCTGGTCTTCGACCACCGTCTTCATCCTCGACACCACGTCGAATCAGTTATTCAAAATGGGATAAACCCGGTCTTTCTGAATACATCGCGTATATAATAAACAAGTGTTACACAAACACAGCATACGCCTCATTCCAATTCATCAGTCACTAACCGAAAATTAGTAAGAGAACAATTCCCCAAATACTAACCCCGAAGGCCTAAACCAACATCAGATCAATACCCAGGAAACCATTCATCTTAACTAATCCTCAGTTAGTTGCTAAATTTCACATTCTTAGGGAATGGTTCCCATTAATTTTATCAAAGATAAATTATTTAAATTTATCCTTTAATCTTCTTTTGAATATCAATTCAAACCAAATTATGGTTGATACAAACTAGTCGGGATTAACGAACCTTACCGAAGTAATCAATTGTTAAATTTCCCAACCCCAACTTATTCATCCCATGAAGTAAAACTGGTAATACTTCATATCTAACACCACGGTGTTATCGTAAATTCAATTACCATTTCACGTTCAAATCTAATTAAAGACTTAACTATTGTCTGGA
The DNA here is from genome assembly GCA_030737875.1 of Allium sativum. Lineage (NCBI taxonomy): Eukaryota > Viridiplantae > Streptophyta > Magnoliopsida > Asparagales > Amaryllidaceae > Allium > Allium sativum. The sequence goes on from CM060926.1 coordinate 354,239,791, forward strand.
GTAAAACTGGTGGTACTCCATTCTCGATCATTTCTTGAATTTGATAATTTTAATTATCAAATTCACTTTTCAATCTAATTAAAGATTCATTAAAACTCTAATTCAATTTTAATTTCCAAAAATTATTACTTAATAATTATTCAAATCCAGGAAATAAATCCTATCTTTAACTGGGTTAAAGAACCAATGTCATTTAAAACACGGTTCACGATAATCCCAAAATCACATTTCATTTCTATCAGCCATTAACTTTTGAATCCCGCTATGAAATTTCAATCTTTCGGATTCGTTGGAAAGATATTCTCAATTAGATTCTAATATTTTCGGTTTCGCTAAAATCCTGTTTATTTTGAATCCTGTACATTCATTTGAAATTTGAAACCGAATTATCGAACTACCGCGCCATTTTCAATTCCTTTTATAATTATAAATAAATATTTATATTCTAACGACGATCTTTATAAATATATACGTTCTAATTCTATTCAAAATAAATTTCTCGTCCCTATTATTTAAAATATTCAAAATTCATCAAAATTGCCAAAATAAAATTTTTAAATTGGCTCAGAATTTCTGGGTTGTTACAATCTCCCCCACTTAAAACTTTTCGTCCCCGAAAAGGAACGAAGCTGAAAGTTGTTTTACAAACCAACGCAAGTTTCATTATTTTCTTTACGGCTTAAGTTCTTCAACTTTTCAGTTTCTAAGCACCTTTCAAATTTTTCAAAAATTTGGCTAACACCCTAAATTTCCGAAAAAATTCGCCATAACCTCCCCTGCACCGGGGACTTCAGGATATTTCATATAGCCTCCCATGGCCTTCTTCAATCCAAAAGAAAAAGAAAAAGCCAAGCGGCTAGCCAATCGGCTCATAAAATCATCCAAAACCCAAGAAATACAATAAACACGTACCTATTTGTCGGGCAAACAATTTTATTCCTCTGCTCTAGCCTCCTTGCTATGACCTGTTCAATGTAAGTACATGTACAAATATGCAAATGCGACAAATTTTCAATACAATTCAATATTTGATACAATTTAGCTAAAGGTTCAACATTTTAACTAATCAACCAATAATCAAACAACACAACCAGTAATCAATTAGTTGATTATCTTTTCAAATTCATAACTTGGATACATAGTCTAAAAAAATCAGATTTTTGATGCCAAATCACAACAATAGACCCTATCTAGTTTTGGTTCTCACACCAGTCAATTGGAAATATATATATATATCACACCTTCGAAACACGAAAATAAATTCTGATGATGCTCAGCGATCATTAGAATCACCTTCGAGCGACTACAGTGCAATTCTATATCTACCCAGTATATTAAAATTTCAAATGCACACGGATCAGACGTATACGCAAAATCTTTATAAACTGTATTGTCCAAATTCTATACAAATAAATATTCAAATACGTATAATTGAATTAAATTTTCATAACAAACTTTGTTTTTAATTTAAAAATATACTCTTCACACTCGTTCTAGGATACTACTGATCCCATCTCCAACGAGTCATTCCCATTGGATATTACTAATCCAATTTCTGATGAATTCTTTCGTTTGGTTCTAACGTGTCTTGTTCTTCAAGCTCTGTAAACCAGAGCTCTATAAACCAAAGCTCTGTTACCACTATAAGGACCCATAACTTCCCCGGTAAGGAAAGAGCGGATACTTTGAGAACAACACACAAAAGAACGCAAACAGAAGAACCTTTCATTTCTTATTACAACAATTCCAAAAGAATAAAAGAATATACAGAGTATAAACAAATAATACACAACAGAAAAATATCAGAGATTTAAATTACATTACATAGCAGCGGAAAAATAATACAAAACACAACCGAAAGTAATACACAGATACAGAGCTTTCCGAGTATCGTTCCAGCTGTAAATCAGGTTCCTGTGAATATAAATCTGCAAAAACCAAAACTACTAGCTGCCCATGGAAAATTAGGGCTCCCAGAGTTTAGGTTAAAACAATAAACTCTAGGTCAGTCATGTGACTGGTGTGAGAACTAAAACAGTTATTAATTTTTATTTTAAAGTTAGATAAATCAAGGGACCACGCCGTATAACACAAAACAGGTTTCCTCCCAAGAACACCAGTGCATAAAACAACAGCGCAATGCTAAATAAAGAACAATGAAGCTATTATAAGACCCAGGTCCCATCACACAATGCAACACAAGCCGGAGGATAGGGTTTTTACCTTATAATAGCCAAGAATGCTTGATACGTGAAATTTCATCTTTTATTATTACTATAGGTGTCAAAAAAAATTTCAATCATAAGTATCAATCATAGACGACATAAGTGCCCTATACCACTATGTCGCCATATATAGGTTCTACAATCAAAACCGCAAAGTCACGTATTGGAAGTTGGATTTCCGTTTCTGAACCGAGGTCAGGGATCGTCCTCACCGCTTCGAGACAATCTAGCCTACCATGTCTTTGGAACAGCCGCGACTGCACCTTGGATCGTCAGGGCCGGTCCACCGATGTGGATTAAAATGCCTGAACACTGCGTTCCCCCGCCCTTTGGGGCGAAAATGAGCCAACGAATGACTCCATCGGCTTCACATAGTCACCGATATATCCGAGTCGCCTCGCAACAGCAACAACCACACAGGTGAAAGTATATAAATGTCAGCCAGTTTAAGCACTGACACCACCCTAGCTAGAAGGAAACGCATGCCCTCCCTGAAGCCCTCTCCCGTTTCTGGTTCACAACCAGGGTGTGAGGCTCGCGAATTAACGCTACACAAAGCTATGCCACACAGGCCGTGCTTTGATCATCCACCACAAGACTTTTCTTTCCAACAGAAGCCTTGATCATTTGCATCTTAGCAATCACACAGGCAAACAACTCCATGCAACCGATATCCATCAATCACACAGAATGATTTCCAGTGTTGGACACACAGTCCATTTACAAGTTCGTTCTGGGTCTGAACGAAACCAGAGGCACCTTGTACCTCGCATATCCATCGATCTCCAAGTACGCCTGGATGATCACCAACTGATTCCCTCCTCTTGGGGGTACAGCCCAATCAAGATCATCGGTAATCACAGAAACGATGTGAAGACCTCCGGTCTTCGACCACCGTCTTCATCCTCGACACCACGTCGAATCAGTTATTCACAATGGGATAAACCCGGTCTTTCTTAATAACTTGCGTATATAATAAACAAGTGTTACACAAACACAACATACGCCTCATTCCAATTCATCAGTCACTAACCGAAAATTAGTAAGAGAACAATTCCCCAAATACTAACCTCGAAGGCCGAAACCAACATCAGATCAATACCCAGGAAACCATTCATCTTAACTAATCTTCAGTTAGTTGCTAAATTTCACATTCTTAGGGAAAGGTTCCCATTAATTTTATCAAAGGTAAATTATTTATATTTATCCTTTAATCTTCTTTTGAATATCAATTCAAACCAAATTATGGTTGATCCAAACCAGTCGGGATTAACGAACCTTACCGAAGTAATCAATTGTTAAATTTCCCAACCCCAACCTATTCATCCCATGAAGTAAAACTGGTAATACTTCATATCTAACACCACGGTGTTATCGGTAAATTCAATTACCATTTCACGTTCAAATCTAATTAAAGACTTAACTATCGTCTGGAGTAAAACTGGTGGTACTCCATTCTCGATCATTTCTTGAATTTGATAATTTTAATTATCAAATTCACTTTTCAATCTAATTAAAGATTCATAAAAACTCTAATTCAGTTTTAATTTCCAAAAATCATTACTTAATGATTATTCAAATCCAGGAAATAAATCCTATCTTTAACTGGGTTAAAGAACCAATGTCATTTAAAACACGGTTCACGATAATCCCAAAATCACATTTCATTTCTATCAGCCATTAACTTTTGATTCCCGCTATGAAATTTCAATTTTTTGGATTCGTTGGAAAGATATTCTCAATTAGATTCTAATATTTTTGGTTTCGCTAAAATTCTGTTTATTTTGAATCCTGTACATTCATTTGAAATTTGAAATCGAATTATCGAACTACCGCGCCATTTTCAATTCCTTTTATAATTATAAATAAATATTTATATTCTAACGATGATCTATATAAATATATACGTTCTAATTCTATTCAAAATAAATTTCTCGTCGCTATTATTTAAAATAATTCATTTTAAATATTCAAAATTCATCAAAATTGACAAAATAAAAATTTTAAATTGGCTCAGAATTTCTGGATTGTTACATTATCATAATCTAAAAGTAAAAAATGATTCTTTTAATCCTATTCTTTTATTTACATCTAAAATGTAAATAAAAATGTAACTTCTTAAACTATGCTTTTATTTGCATCTAAAATGAAACAAAAATGTAACATTTTAATTCATGATTTATTTGCATCAAAGAATGCAAATAAAAATACAATCTTTAACTTCATGTTTCTTTGCATCAAAGAATGCAAATAAAAATTCAACTTTTAATTTCATGTTTACATGTTTTGGCAAAAATGCCTGTTTTTATTTCATATAAGATGACAACAAAATGATACTTTTAAATCCTCTATTTTTATTGCATAAAAAATGACAATAAAGATGCAATTTTAAAATCTATTCTTTTCATTACAAGTAAAGTGACAATAAAAATGTTATTTTTAAATCTATCCTATTTATTGTAACTAAATTGACAAAATAAAATGTTACTTTAAATCCATTCTTTTTATTGTATATAAAATGAAAATAAAAATGTTACCTTTTTGACCTACACTTTTTATTGTGTATAAAATAACAATAAAAATGTTACTTTTTATTATCAATTCTATTTAATTGTAACTAATAGAAAATAAAAACAAAGTCTTTTATCCCAACTCTAATCTTTGTAACTAATTGAAAATAATTTAAGATCTTTTACGACTATTCTTTTTAATGAAAACAATATTACATAAAAATGTATGTCTTTTAATCCTGTTCTTTTTTTTTATTGAAGCAATTTATCAATAAAAATGTAATCTTTAATGTTGATCATTTTATTGAAACTAACTACATTAAAATTATAATCTTTTACTTCAACTCTTTTTATTGTGACAAATTTACAATAATAATATAATCTTTTATTTCATTGACGTGTTTTGCCAAAAATGTTATTTTTATTTCAATTGACATGTTTTGACCAAAAATGTTATTTTTATGTAATCCCTTTTAATGTAATAATCTTAACAAAATGAAATATTTATTTCAATGTAATAGTGTTACAAAGATGACATTTTCAAATAAAATGACCATAATGGCATTATGTACAAAAATGACATTTTATTCTATTCAAACATTTTAAACAAAAATGTTATTTTATTCTAACCAAACATTTCATACAAAAATGTTATTTTATTCTCTAATGCAACATTTTATAGTAGAGTAACATTTTAAACAAAATTGTTATTTTCTTATATTATCATAACATACTTCTAACAAAAAGGTTATTTTTATTATCATAGCATGTTTCTAACAAAGAATGTTATTTTTAATCTAATCATCATTTCTAACAAAGAATGTTATTTTTAATCTAATCATCATTTCTAACCAAAGAATGTTTTTCAATCTAATTTAACAGAACATAAACATTACAATTCATCACAAACAACGAACAGAAAAACATAGATCTGATTTCATACATTCATACATCGATTTCAACTGACAAGAAAATAATTATATGTTAATTAATTATTTAAAAATAGAAATCTCACAATGGGTTCTTGTCTGAATTTTCAAAGGTCTCCGTTTCAGATTCGGTCAGTTTCGTCACGTAGATCTGGTCAAGACGGTTCCAACGATTCAGAAATCATCTGATTCTGAATTCATACGAGTAAGATATGATTGATTTTGTGTAAGTAATATTATAAATTAATTAATTTAATAAATTAATTAGAGTTCACCCTTCTTCCTCCTATCTGATAACACAGCCGATGTTTGTACAGTTCGTTCAAAATTTCAAATCCACTTTGCATGAGCTTAGAGGCACTAGGGGTCGATCGGAAGGTGGCACGTCGGAGGGGGCTGAGCAGCGCCGCCATGCAGGGAGGTGGTTGCGAACTCGATCGCCCTGGTTGGGTGATGCGGCAACTCGAATGGCGGGCCTTCTCGTCGTCGGTGGGGTCGATCCAGGCAGTGGCAGGGTTTGAAAACCTTATGGGTGTGGAGAGGGGAAGGAGCACAACAATAATGTCCAAAGGAGGCGGTGATTTCACTGAACGGATGAAGAGATTTTTGGAGATGAAGTTTTGAGTCACTGTGGCCATTGATGAGAAGGGCGGCGGCTGTGTAAACTAGGGTTTACAAATGAAGACAAAAATGGATTTTTATGTTATTTAATTGTTAATTTTGCAAATAGATCCATACTCTCTCATCAACTCCGATTTCAGCCCAACGAAGGATATCTCTAGGCAAGTACCCCCGTTCCGGATCCAATGGACTAGGTCCCGTCAGCCCATTTGATCGTCTTGGCCCACTTTTCTTTAATTTAAAATATAAATCATTTATTTATTTATTTTGATCGTACATTTAAATTTACAGGGGCCACATACAGACTCTAAAAATTCCAGAAAAATTATATCTAGTTATGTTTTGACGATACGGTAATAACAAGACTAATTTCATTGAATTCTGTGACCGTATGAAAAATGGCCATTTTCTGGTCGATCGATTTTGATTGTAATTGACAAAACACGTTTTCTTTTGCTATGCTTACATATTAATTCTAAAAATTATGAAAATTGAAACCTAACAATAATTTGACATTCCGGTTCCAACAAAAGTGGTTTCATAAAAAACGGAGGTCGTTTGAAAAATGGCTATTTTTAATATTAAAATATATATATAAATTCTATAGCGAATTTCTGAATTTTAAACTGGGCATAACTTTTGATTCCCGCTATGAAATTTCGATTTTTTAGATTCGTTGGAAAGATATTTTTAAGTAGATTCTAATATTTTTGATTTCATTAAAATCCGATTTAATTTGCATCCTATACAGTTAGTCAAAGTTCAAATTCAAATTTTCAAACTACCGCGCTATTTTAAACTCCTTTTAAAATTAAATAAAAAATTTCGTTCTAACTTCGATTTAAATAAATTTGTAATCGTTATTATTTAAAATAAATTATTTTAACTATTAAATTTCCATTAAAATTTTAAATTGGTTCAGAATTTGCGGGTTGTTACAAAATGTGTTGAACTTTGAAGTAAGGGTCTGCAATTTGAATTGTTGATGTCTACTGACATTGTGAATTGAAGTTGAACTTTATAGTTTGGATATGTTATATTTGTGTTAATTAAGTATGAGTTGTTTATTTGAACTTTGTAAATTTATAGTTATGAAGAATACAATTTGTATTGGTAGGTATGACATTCTCATAAATTTGTATTGGCGGGTATAATCTGCTCATATTTTGTTTAAACTAGAGCTTTATGCTTTAGCTAGAGGTATCTGATTTATACGCAGTTTTTTAAATTGAATTTAGCCGTGGTACAAAGTCATAGCTAAATCATGTAAAAAAAATACGATGTAAAATTGCAACAGACTAAAGCCGTGGCAAAACATAAATCTGTCATGGCTATGGGCCGTGGCAAAATCCAAATCTGCCAACGGCTCCGGGTCGTGGTAGATTCATGGCAAAATTTTGCCATGCCCTAATTTTCCATGGCTTTAGGCCATGGCAAAACTCATTAGCCACGGCCCAAAACCATGGAAAAATTACTTTTCTGGTGTAATGAAGTCAACTATTGTACATATTTAGTTCAAAAATGAGATATTTTCGATACTAAGTATCCAAAACGGTTTCAAAGTCGGTACGATTTTTGAAACGAAAGAAAAATTCAAGAAACAATGAAGTGAATGGTCAATTCTTCATGTTGTCTCCTTTAAACCTTTAAAGTCCAATAAAACCAAGTATACTGCTATCTATAATGTCGATGTTAATTGTCCACGGAGAATTCATGCAATTGTGTCTAAAAAATTTGAGCAAACTTGGTGGATTGTAAGAAAATATCCAAGTGAACACAAATGCGTGAATCCAACGGTCAACTCAAATCACAAGCAAGCGACGTCCTCATTTCTGGTTTCGAAGATCTTACCATTTGTATGATCATATTTGAATATAGCCACCAGCATTGTAGAAGTTTTAATTGAGGAACAATTGTTTGTTAAGATAAGTTATATGAAGGTATGGAGAGCGTTGAGTAGGCAATCGAAAAAATGTATGGTGATTAGATGAAATCCTACAACATTTTAAGGAAGTATTTCACTGAAATTTCAAGAACAAACACGGGGAGCATTGGGCATGTTATTACATACGAATTTGGAGTGTTCGAACACGCTTTTCAGACTTTTGGACCAAGTATATAAGGATATGTACATTGTCGTCCCTTATTTTGTATTGATGGTACACATTTGTATGTGAAATACAAAGGTACATTGCTAATAGCTACTATTGTTGACGCGAATGACCAAATTTATCTGTTGACTTATGCTATTGTTGAGTCTAAGTCTGCTTATAATTGGGGATGGTTTTTTTGCTTGCATGCACCTCTTCATCCATGTCGTCAACGATCGTCGAATTACGTTTATTTCCAATAGAATGAAGGGCATACCGAATGCATTGGACACAAAGTGGCGTTTACCCCATAAGCATCGGTTTTGTGCTAGACATCCAAAGGCTAATTTTCAAGCAATCAGTTTTAAAGACTAATATTAAAAAGGCTTTTTTAAGCTGTGACATGTGCTTTAGAGAAAGTCGAATACTACAAACTTGGGGTAGAAATAAAGAACATTAGCCTAAGGTGCAGAACTAGATAGAAAAAAGTCTACACGGGAAAGAGAAAAGTTATGCTCTATGCAAAGATGATGTGGTCGATTTCATGTATTGCCCGCATGCTTCAGAAAGCTTTAATGGCGTATTAAAAGGTGTTCGATCATTACCTGTGAAAGCTTTGGTTGCTCGGATATTTTTTCGATCAGTGGATTTTTTGTCAACGAATAGAAATATCAAAAAAAAAAATTCTTAAAAACCGACTTACCCCTAAGTGGGAAGAAAAGATTGATGAACGAGCCAATCAAGCTAAGCATACAAGGATTGATCGATTTAGCCCGATAGAATGGCTAGTGGTTCATTATTTTGGGATTGAATTCAAAGTGCTAATCAACGATGACACTTACACATATACGTGCAATATACCAATGATACAACATTTACCTTATACTCATGTAATGACCGTTTGTTCATTAGTTTCAACAGGAGTTAGCAGAGCTTATCATGATTTGTCTTCATCTTACTATACAGTCGAGAAATACCAAGCTGCGTACACCTCATAATTTCACCCTGTTCGTAATAAAAGACTTTGCACATTAATGGATAACCAATATTGGTACTACCTCATGTGGTGAAAGTCAAAATCCAAAAGGAAACAGGTGCAACAAATGTGGTGTTGTTTGTCACAAGAAAAATCGATGTAGTTCAGCTATTTAATTTCATTGTAGTTGACTTTATCTTCAAATTTATGAAACTTTATTGCGACATTTGGGTTGTACTAGTTAATATGACAAGATTGAACCGTGTTCTACTAGATATTACATAAGTTTTCTAAATATTAAAAATAGTTCATACTTAATGCAGATACTATGCTTACTTCCCTTCGAGTGATCCAAAAACGATCCACTTGGCAGATACCATGTAAAGTTGTACCCTCGATTCATCAGCGCATTCCTTAGTTTAAGATTGTGCTTATGCAACTGTTTATTCTCTGCTTGCATCTCTAAAGCATATTCAACCCCTTTGGAACACATTTCAGGATCCAACCACTTAAAGAATTTGCAACACGATATAGGATTAGGCCTTAATTTTTTTATCATCATAAAATTCACAGCGGTAGAAACGACGTCCAACATTCCTATCATTTCAGCAAACAACTATATCACATTCGGCGCCACAGTTACAAAATAGACGAGGACGTTGTCTGTAGTGAAGTGAATGCATGCTATGCAACGAATGGACGTCATGCACTCTAGTGGTAAATGACTGTCTTCCACGTACATCTACCACCTTTTGCACTGGTTTAACTTGTTTCTTTGGAAAAATTCGACATCATTGGTCAAACCATCATCTACCACCGAACCAACATGATTTTTTCAAAATCGTTGTATATTTTCATCATTGTCTCATCAACAATCTCCCAGTTATCCATTTCCACCAACAACAAAATAGCAGAGCCCTAAAGTAGAACTAGAGAACAACATGGTAACAATACTAAGTCATTAAAAACAAAAATTTTGATAAGCATCATTTTTAACCCATTGTTGAATTTGCGTGTAAAATGTTACCTGATTTCTCGATCTACCGCAAACACTAAACTACAAATTGATCGTGGTTTGAAGTTGAGAGGAGTTAGAAAATTTGATTTCCATTGTTGAATTTTTGAGAAAGCAAAAGATGAGAAGTAGAATATGATTTTGGGGGTTAAAAAGTAGAAATAAGAGTCAAAGGCGGAAAGAAAAGGTAGGGACGAAAGTTATTGCATTGTATTTCATTTCCGCCTCATATGGAGGTAGAAAGGAAAAAAAGGCAGCATCTGAAATGCAGCCTTATTTTTTTCCTCTCTTCCTCGAATAGAGGTAAAGAGGAAAAAAAGAGGCATCCAGGATGCCATCCTGATAATTCCTCACTGCCTCGAACGGAGGCAGAGAGCAAAACATAAGGCAACATCTCAGATGCCGCCCTGTTAATTCCTCTTTGCCTCGAATAGAGGCAAAGATGAAATAATTAGGCGGCATCTCGGATGCCGCCAACAAGCAACATCCGGGAAGCTGCTTTGGTAATTCTTCTCTGCCTCGGCCTAAGGCAGAGAGGAAAAAATAGGGTGGCATCTCGGATGCCGCTAATAGACGATATTCGAGATGTCGCCCTGGTAATTCCTCTCTACATTAATTTGGGACCGGGAGGAAAATTTGTGGCGGCATCACAAACCAAAAACCAACGTAACAATCAACATATACTCTTACAACAACATAACAATGCAAAATACATAACCAACATAACAAAAAACACATCTAAACAATCCAATTACATAACCAACAACATAACAATCCAAATTCTTAACTATCCAAATCTAAACAACAACATTCTAAATACGCAACACAATAACAAACCAACAGTTCATATGGTACCATTCCAAAGATTAAACCATCAGAATTTGTTCGTTGAAAGTTAAAAATTCATTTCCTAATCTCTCAAATGTTTTAAAATCCGATGGGTTTTTCTTTGAAGTCGTGGCTGAAATATGTACTCTTCCGGTATCGACTTTTCCTCTTCCTTGATACCCTCTTCCACATATTCTACAGGAGGTTGGAAGCTTCCAACCGCTATATGCTACGAAGGCAACTCATTGGATGCTTGACCTTTACCTTTCCTGCAGCTTTCATACTTCTTCCGTGGTTTGTGATTTGGTGGTAGTTGCACAATATCTAATTGAGCAGCAGGAGGCGGAGGAGGTGGAGGAGTAAGAGAATGTCGTGGTCTATCTATTTGTTATTTGACAAACAAGAACGCAAAATATCTTTAATCGACAAACACTTTATTTTTTTTTTTTTTTTTGGAATTTCTTTCTCCAACACATCCACTAATTGAAGTACCCAGTAAAATCCATCTACCTATAAAAAAAAGATATTAAATCATTTGGAAGTCTTATACACCGCAAAATTTGAAAAAATACCACATTTCTTTCAATGGGATCTCTAGGTGCGTAGGAGGGAGGAAATGCAATAGGGGTTGGCGGTGGTCTTGGCAACACATGCCAATGCGTAATGTCCTAATATCATTCCATGTACTGTTGCTCGGTTAACGTGGTCTCATGTTCCTGTTCCTCACACGAATAACGACTATTCCACAAAGTTATCATTTCCTCATACAAATCTTCATTAGTTCTAACTTAATAATTGAGAGCTGGAAGAGGAAGACGCTAACGTAACCCAAACCGCCTCATCAATCTATCAGGAAGATGAAATGCATAGTTTGTCAAAGAAAACAAAAGCAATCTGGCTCTCCGGATCTGTCTAGACTCAGTGCACAGCGTTGGTAGCACATGTAGGTCTTCTTTATTATAGGGTTCCACGTCACTCATCAGAGGAAAGAACGTCAAATTCTTTCCTGTAAAATGATATATTGCGTCTCAGAGCCATTTTCGTATTCTTCTGTCTAATCCAATTACACATACACAAATGTGTTTACAAATTACCATGTACGTAAATGTTTATCAACACAAAATTGAAATTAAATTATATCTAGATCCATACGGCTTTGTGTTGTCCACTACCGGTCTCTTCATAAAACATGACCGACCGGAAGCTAAGTCCAAGACCAAAGCTGCAAAAGTCGTATGTTTTGTATTTTCATTTTGTCTCATATTTAGAAAACATAATCATTTACATTAATACCTGAACGAGGCTCAAACAACCACCAATAGACCTTTGTTGCACCAAAGCTGCCCTAGTGAGCTCTGCATATGTGGTAGTTAGATCCACCACACCCTACGCATATCTTCTGCATGAATCAAAATTGGCTATTAGATGAAGAGCAACTCTAGATTTCGGCCTATCACAGAAGAGATGCTGAGTAATAATGTTCAATATGATAGCACGAGCTCATTGTTGAATCTCAAGAGGAGATGCATTTAACGAAATATCAACGACCAATTGAGATCGGCACCAAGTACTCACAACCATCTCATTACCCCCACCAAGCTTCTTCCAAAGGAGTCATACCAACTAAATCCTTAAGCAATTCCTTGTAATCATATGAAATAATAATTGGATCACCGTCTATTGGCGAAATGGATAATACGGCCACATCTTTCAAAGTAATTGTCATCTCACCTACTCGTAGGTGAAATGTGGATGTTTCGGGTCTCCATCTATCAAGCAAGACCGTGATCAAGTTGCGATCACTACAACAAAAATACCCTATTACAATGCCTTTTTTACAACAGGCATTAGCTGCCCATTGTAATGGAATGTTATTACAACGGTCATTTCTGGACCATTGTAATAGATATCCTATACAACGTCCTTTTTTACAATGGGCATGGAATACCCGTCGTAATAGAGATCTTTTACAACGGTCATTTCAGCCCCGTTGTAACAGTTATCAATTTTACAATGTTCACAAAATGTCTGTTGTAATAGATTTCTATTTTATAATGGTCATAAAATACTCATTGTAAAATGTGCCAATTTTAGAAAAGATAATGTTTGTTGTAATAAGTGTCAATTTTTTAGCGGTCGTAAAATATTGTTTTAACCGATATCAATTTTACAATGATCATAAAATGCTTGTTGTAATAAATGTCTGTTATTAATTTTCGATAACTAATAAGTACAATACTTTCATAATATTAATATTGATTTTTTTATTATATATTCTTTAATAATTAATCATTAATAATAATATATTAGTCAATGTTACTAATTATTAACTATAATATTATATTACTAATTACTAATCATTGATAATATTATACTATATTATTTATTAATATTTAATAATAATTAATCTTTAATGTTATTATATTATCAATTATAACTTATAATAATTAATGATTATTAATAAATAATCACTAACTACTAATTATTATATATAATCAGTATCCCAACATGCTTAATTTTTCTTTCCAATTATTAGTAAGTAATATTGAGTAATTAATATCAAATATATAATATATTTTCTATTATGAAGTTTTTTTTTAATAATCAGTAATAGATTTGGTGAACGAAATATAGTTGAGCATAAACCAGATTTCCATCAGACGTGTGTATATATGGTATACCTTTGCTCATGCCATACAACATCAAGTTCGGTAATGTTATCCTGCCACCAATAGAAGAAATAAAAACGATGCAACTACTTCTGATGCTTTGAGAAGCGGATATGCCAGTTGACATATGTTATAACTCGACTCCAAGTTCAACATCATCAGTTTCGAGTATTCTTCAGCAGTTACATCGATGGTTTTGTTCCATATGCCTGTGCCAACATTCTTAACCTAAGCTTGTTATTAGACTGATCAGTAAGTAGCAGTAGTTAATTAGCTTACAAAGAATAAACGAACTATACACTAAACTCACAAGAATATTGGGCTTTCCACTGAATATGGTAGAAACTTCTGCCATCATATTCTCACGTTGATCTCTAGATGTAACATCACAAATAAATCCAGTGACTGGGTAGTTTAAGATCTTCCACCTCTAGAATAAATAAATATAAATCAATGGCGGGTTATGAGACTTGAATGAAACCCGAACAATGGAGCCAAAAGTTTCATGCGTTGGAGCCAAAATTTCACATGCGGAGCCAACGTTTAAAAAAAATTGTACTTTATCTTAGTCAAAATTTATAGAATTTTTTAAACTTAGAATATGAAGTATTATACAATTTAAATTAAACTATTAAATGAACTTTTTCCATATTTTAAAGTTTAGAATTTTGATTATTTCATGTCAAACAATAATTGGTTTTATAAACTTTATGATTTATGTCAAATTTACTCAAGATGATTTCAAATTTTAAATTCTTTTGAAATTTAAAATTTAATTATCAACTATAATTATACAATATAAGTATCAGTTATAATTATCAACTATAATTATTAAATACAATTATTTAAAATTAATTAATGAATACTAGATATCATTTCATAAGTATTAAATTTTATTATTAATTATTAAATAATTATTATAATAAACTGATATTTTGATAATTTAGTGTAATAATTATAAAAGAACAATTTAAAATTTTGGGATTTAGCGTATAATATACTGACATACTGACTGAAATTTGTGATGAAAGGAGAGGACTTAATTAAGAATTTAGTAATTACATTGGTTATGAGAAAAAATTATTTTGCTAATTCTAAATAAGCAATGATTATAAGTTATTTATTATAGAACGTAAATTATTATTTATTATTACTTATAAATCATTAGATCAAATTAATTATTAATTACTGAACTTGTTAATAATTATTAAAAAATAACACTAAAGTATATCTTAGAAAATTAATATAAACATCTCTTGCAAATCTATTGGAATTTTGTTGCAAAATAGCTTCGATAAATATTCGTCGGTATTCTGCCTAGATAAGCAGCGGAAAATAGCGGTAGAAATTTTATGTCGGTAATTTGACGCAATTTACAACGGCTTAGTGAGGGATGACAGAAGACGACGATAGTAAATAAACGAATTTATTTTTGAAACAACTAAAACCTATACCTTGCAGGTCACATGGAAATCCATAGCAAATTAGTGATGGAAATTTCCGCTTCTAAATATATGATGCTAAATCAGTGTTTTCTTGTAATGTCGAATGGATATTTCCAATGCCGATCTAAAATCCATAAAAGATGCAGACTTCGGAGAATTGAACTCGTTGTGAATCTGATGGCGAGGTGTTCTAGACTATGTATTTGGAGGGATGAAGAACGCAAGCACATGAGTGAGTAAATCTTTTTCGCCATCGTTTAAGGTAGCCCAGTTCCTAAATTTTAAGGGAGATCGACCTCTTCAGCACTCCAAATTTTTATGGATTTCACAGATCGATGAATGGTTGACAACGAATATGCAAAATCGATCAAGGTTTTCAGTTTGGAAGTGGACAGAGATGGACGATTGAAATCATTTTTGAATTCTAGGGATTTGTAGGAAGAGGTTGGGAATTTAATTGATTTATGACTTGGGTTTTTATTTTAGGGGATAAGATAAAGTACATCTTATGTTGGGAGAAACAATAGAGATAAGGACGGAGGGAAAAAAACTCCGAGTAAAAAAAAAGAGCCATAAACTTCAGTTTGGAGGGGAAAAAAATTTTGGAGCCTAAATTTTTTAGTTTGGAGGAATAATTCATTTTGAAATCAGTTCGTTGTTTACAACTAGCAAGAAAAAGTTATTAAAAAATAACTTGCAAAATATAATAGTTGTAAAAAACTTTTATTATAACTGTTATTTTGCGACAGTTGTAAAAATAGAGTTGTAATAAGGTTAATTTGTTGTAGTGTTTTCATAAACTTTATGATTTATTTCAAATTTATTCCAGATGATTTTAATTATAAAATATAAGTATCAACTATAATTATCAACTATAATTATTAAATACAATTATTTAAAATTAATTATTAAATGCAAGATATCATTTCATAAGTATTAAATTTTATTGTTAATTATTAAATAATTATTATAATAAACTGATATTTTCATTATTTAGAGGAATAATTATAAAGGAACAATTTAAAATTTTGGGATTTAGCGTAAAATATACTGGCATACTGATAGAAATTTGTGATGAAAGCAGTGGAGTTAACTACGAATTTAGTAATTACATAGGTTATGAGCAAAGATTATTTTGCTAATTCTAAATAAGCAATGGTTATAAGTTATTTATTATAGAACGTAAATTATTATTTATTATTACTCATAAATTAGAAAAAATTAATTATTAATTATAGAACATGTTAATAATTATTAAAAAATAACACTAAAGTATATATTAGAAAAATAATATAAACATTTCATGCAAATATGTTGGAATTCTGCTGCAAAATTGCTTCGATAAATATTCGTCGGTATTCTGCCCGGATTTGCAGTGGAAAATAGCAGTAGAAATTTTCTGTCAGTAATATAATACAAGTTACAATGGCTTAGTGAGGAGTGAAAGAAGTCGATGGTGATAAGTAAATGAAAAGGTTAAAAAAATAAAAAACAATCTATTGCAAATCACATGGAAATCCGTCGCAAATTAGCGACTGAAATCTTCGCTCCTAAATATATGACGCTAAATCAGTGTTTTCTTGTAGTGAAAAGACATTTAATTGATTGATGTTAATCAACGTGTGGGTCAACTAATCAATATTCCGAGGATTAACTGACCGGGATCGTGGATAGATATAAAACTTGTCAAAATGAACTTGATGCAAATACTTAGTTTCAAGGTGATATATACACAAATGAAATGAGTAAGTGGACTAGGTCAAATAACAACCAAATGAAGTAAACAGTCTCACTAATTGTATAATGTTAACCCCGTTGTGAAAATGCGGTTCAAAGTTATGAAGTATTCACGAACATTGGCAAGCGGCTTCATTTAACTTGCGACTTCGTTTAGCCCATGACTTTTATTTAGCTCGTGGCTTCATTAAGCTCGCATGCCAACCAGCTCGCGTACTCTAACATCAGCATGTTGTTCGGGAAAACCATACTAACTAATTCCATGCATGCGGAGACTGGAATAATTAATGTGTACATTACACTTGACTTGGATTGTAAGCTTTAACAAAAAGCATTAGGTCATTCACCCTCATTTGGCTCGTACGCCTCCCTTAGCTCGCTGGCGCCCTTTAGCCTGTTGAGCCTCTATAGGTCGTTCAGACTCAACATGCATGACACATCAGCTCGTTGGATCGTTAACACGAAACGTGACTTTAGCTCATCCGCTGCTTCCGTAACTCGTTCATCTTGGGTCGTTGAGACCACTTTAGATCATCCAACATATTTTAGCTCGTTCAACACGTTGGGATCGCTCATCTTATTTTGGACCATGACCATACATCTTTAGGCCATCACCAAAATTTGTGAAGATCCAACGGTTAGATTTTCAGATATGTGTAAATCAAATCTGAAGAAAAACAGCGCCACAGCCTCGTTATGGCCTGAAGCGTCATTTAAATGAATTGGCTAATTTTAAATTAATAAAAATAGCGATAAATCATGATAAAACATTATAAACGATATGAAATGAAAATAAACTAAATTCTGGTTATTTTTAAAACCATTTCAAATCCAATTTATTTATTTTAAAAATATTGAATTTATAATTCTAGTTCAAAACTAGTTCATCTTGATAAAAATACATTTTTATCTTTTCAAATATGGAATTTTTCATCCCAGTTCTTTTCAATTCATATATTATAATTTTACACAAATTATAGATATTTTTAATAATTTTATCAAGGCTCGTACAGTCGATTTCCTACAATGGCCATCGAACTGCACTTACAGCGACCTTACATGAGGTTTTCATAGCTGTGAAGTAAAGGTAGCTAATTGTATGCACATGACAAGTTTTAGTCCGCAAAGCCCTTTTAGGCCGTAGCTCTTTTCAGCTCGTTGGACCCTTAAAAGTGGGACGTTGCTTATGTTGAAAACACTTAGGCCAAGACCGCAATGTTTAAGTCGCTGCCAGCTGTAAAGAGAAAATTGTTAGCTGTCATCACATGGACGTGATTTGGATGTTGGCAGATAGACCTTTTTTTTTCTTGTAACAGTTGTTTCGCTTCAGACCTTTTTCAGCTCGTTCCAATGCCTTTAGACCGTGGAAATGAGGCAAGACGATAAACCATATATTCATTGACGACTTAAGGCGCCGTTCAGATATTTACAACGTTGCCACTCACCATAAACACCATCTATAAATACCCCACATTTCACACTCGAGTGGGGGGCGGGGACGAATTTCATTCCTACCACGAAGTTCCGCCAAATTTGAAGCTCTCTTATAACTTCATTAATGGCTTCCAAGGATCAAATAAATTCTTTCCAACATCAAATGGATCAAATCTATTCCAATCAACATTAGAGTTCTCTCCAATTGAATCAAAGCTTCTCTAATCTCCTTCATACGCCATGGAAAGTCTCTCCAACATGATTCAAGTGATCTCTAACCGCTATTAATCCTCTCTAAAGTTCGGATCTAACACAAAATTCATATCAAATCATGGAAGAGCATCAAAATGCCTAAGTGATTGAAGATTCATACACCCACCATCACAAATCAAGAGATCTCTCCAATTCCTTTGCCAATTCAAGTGTAATTTAGATCCTAGATAGAGAGAAAAGCGAGAAATGAACAATATGAGAGAATTCATGTATGTTGTAAATCGAAATATCATAATGAGAAATGATTCAAAAGCGGACGTAGATCTATTTTAGATCGAACGACTATAAAAATCGTTTTTCTTCATTTTTATGCTTTTTATTTTGTGATTACATGGCTCCATATTCTAATCTAACTATTTGTTGAAGTGTTTCCATAACACCTTTGATGTTGAAATCAAATTTTGGTTTTAACATTTGGCTCCCACCGTGGGGCCGCGTTCACATCTCCTTCCTTCACACTTCTCTCAAGCCTAAGAGCCTACCATTAAAGTTCTAAGCCTACTCCTACCATAGATTCTACAAGTCTACGATCTAGATCAATCGACGAACTCTCTTCCAATATCAAAGCCTTGTCCGAGATCATGGCTAAATCTAAGAAAACCACAAGCAAAACCGTTGGACAAAATGACAACGTTGTTAACAACGAAGTTACACCGCTTACTAACTGTTTTGAAGTCGGCGAAAACTCGATAGGTGGAGCCAGTCTGACTAAAAATGAGTTGGATGCCGTTATTGCCAACATGAACCAACGGATGGATGCTTTTACTAAGGCAATGATGGAAAAACTTGACGCCATCCTTAACACTCGACCAAATCCACCGCCTCAAAAGGTCCATGTTGATGTCAAAGAGAATGCTAATTCATCCGCTTCTGACCGTAATCACAACGACAACATGGAAGATGGTAATGAATGGTTGAGCGACAAAGACAAAGCCAAAAGCTAAGAATCATTCCGAGATGAAAAGCCAAAAGGTTACCAGTCCCGTCATGAGGGCACCTCCTCGTCGGGAAGGTAAAGGACCTAAACTCTCTAACTAGGATCGCATGCCTAGACGAACATTTGGTAAAGAGCTCAGCTTCGCAGAATGGCATAACACTGAAGAGTACATCTCGGACATGATAGAACATATCATGAAGAGGAATCATGCTCGCAACAACGATGATAGGGAATGGGATTTCTCTCCCAATAGGACTTCGTTTACCAAGAGGATCCGAGAAACAGAGTTCCCAAAGAAATTCAATCCTCCAACTTTGCCTCCGTACAACGGCCTTGTTGATCCTAACTACTTTATGTTCAAGTATGAGTGGTATATGAGTGTGCCAAAACAACATATGAGATGAGATGCCTATATTTTCCTCTCTATTTAGAAGGTGCTGCGTCATTATGGTTCACAAAGCTACCACCTAAGTCCGTAGACCGATTCTCTGACTTGACCAAAAAGTTCAAGGAGCAGTTCCGCCTGTATGCTACAAAAGCCAAGGATGCTATAACACTTTCAGCGATAAAGCAGAATCCGGGTGAATCTGTTAAAGCTTTTCTCAGCCAATTCAATGTTGCTTTATCTGAAGTCAGAAATCCAGAACCTTGCATAATCCTCATGTCTCTAATCGGCGCCATAGATGAGAAGAGCGCATTCGGTAAATGGATTAAAATGAAAGAACCAAACACACTTGAGAAATTCTATAAAAAGGCCGAGGAGTACATGAGAGTCGACACTAATCCTGTACCTCTTCAGATTATTGATGCTAACCCACTTCTTGAAGCTCCTAAAAATGCTGCTACCCAATATAATCAGAAGAACGCTCAAGGGAAGAAGTGCGCCAATGACGGGAACGGCAACAAGGCTAATAAGAAGTCGCCTTTTCAACTCATCAGAGCTGACACCATTGAATGACACTCCTGAAAATACCTGTCTTGCAACAAAGAATTTTCAAGAGTATGCGGAGCCGAATCCGATAAGGATAAGCGACAAAGCAGCAAACTCAAGCATGTTCTGTAGATTTCATCGAGGAGTTGATCAAGAAAAATAGACTGCATTAGTATGTAAAGAATCCACAGGCCATTAATCCTTCTGCAACTCCCCAGGGGCAGGGGACATCAAATGGTCAGTCTGGTGCAAGCAACAGAACTCTTGCTCAAACCAATCCAAGGCCGATTATCAACTGAAAACTGTTGATGGTGCTCCAATTTCAACAGCTCGGAATAAGCAATCAACATTGCCACCGCTTTACTTCATTCTCTATTTCCTGCTTTAGTTCATGCTTTACTTCATATTTTACTTTCTATTATATTCAAAACTTCTTGTAAACAGTCTGTAATAATCTGCAAGTGATGCACTGAACATTAGCTCTACGACTAAGAGCATATCTGTCTGAATGAATTTCTTGCTTGCAAAATTATATGTTAAATCAAAACTTTCTTAAAAGATGATTTCGTATTGCAGGCAATCTGTCGAGCGCTTGTTCCTGTAACATCGCGACCCCAACAATGCTAGTTCAAGTACTAAATGTTGTAAATATCAACATGCACAAATGCAAAAATAGAAAAGCACCGCCTTGAAAAGTGAACGGGAAAAGTCGAAAAGATCCAAACAAGGAAACAAGCATCATGATAAACAAAAGAGAGATAAGTAACTTTTGTCGAAGGGGCGCTTCCCCAAGTGAAAGGTTCAAAGCGTCAGTTCCTAAGCTGAGACAGCATGCCAAGTCAAACGTCCGACAAAGGAACTGATCGCTGTCCCGATCGAACAATATAACAGCCACCCAAATCATTTGTGTAGCATCTGAAATCTCATATGTGAAGAATGAAAAGCAATTTGCGTAGCATCTGAAATCTCAGATGTGAAGAATGAAAAGCCATTTGCTTAGCATCTGAAATCTCAGATGTGAAGAATGAAAAACCATTTGCGAGTATCTAAAATCTCAAATGTGAAGAATGAAAAGCCATTTGTGTAACATCTGAAATCTCAGATATGAAGAATGAAAAGCCATCTGTGTAGCATCAGAAAAATCAGATGTGAAGAATGAAACCCATTTGCGTAGCATCTGATTATTTCAGATGCGAAGAATATCGGACCTCCAATTAATTTGCGTGACATCTGATTATCTCGGACACGAGGAATAGCAGAGGCAAAATAAAGTCCCTCCACAGCAGGAGCAAATTAAAAATTTCGTTCTTCCCGAGTGGGGGCACAAAACCCAAAGACCTCCCCGAGCGGGGGCAATGAACCCAAAGTCCTCCCATAGCGGAGGCATGATATGTAAGCCCTCCCCTTGCGGGGGCATAAGGATATAAAACCTCTCCAAGTAGAAATGCTGAACTAGTCAGTAAAAATCGGAACTCCCATTGTATTGACAAAGCTCAAAAGCTTCATACATGTTGGCAAGCTCGAGTGGCTCCGACTGACAAAGTTAAAGCTTCTAGCACGTCAATAACGATCAAGGAAATCCGACAAACTGATCACATCGAACTTTTGCAACTTGTGGCGACCCATGGTATGAGGCAACGCAACCACATAAGAGTTGAATAATGCTTAGGAAAAATGCCACGGGTCCATCGCCACAATGGAACGAGCCAAAAAACCAATATACTCTCATCAAAGAAGCAATACACTTGGCTTGATCTTTCCCTCAAAATGGGGCATTTGAAGAATTCGGCAAAATTGATATGCTCGATATGCCGATAAATCTCACCGCACCGATAAAGATCAATCTAGGAAACCCAAATGGAATCTTATAATGCAAAGGCTTCCTCATCTTTAAATCTCCCACCATAAATACCTCACAAAAGTCTGACGATATCTCGCTTCAAATCTAGGGATAAGCGATGCTTTAAAAGGCAACTATGCAAACATGACATAGTTCGAATCTAATAGAGTAGTAACAGTTATCAAGGAGTTGAAGCTAATATCCGTCAATGGTTCTAAAGTGAAATATAAAAAAGGAGATTGAGCAGTAATCATGCACTGGGGCAAGCCTTTATGAAACAGAGATTCAAAATTTTATACATCCCAGGGTGATCCATGTTGTCAAGATGAAATTCAAATTCGGATTTCTAAATCTAATTAAGCTTCTGCAACAGGTCTGAAAATGAGCAGTCAGCAACCCAAAACAATTCTACATCAATTCAGGAATGCCAAAGGGGTAGGGAACAACCAAAGACTGATCCGGTTACAATCCAAGTGCTGCGGTCGATCTAGCCTCAGGAACTCAAACCAGAGCTCCAATTGGAACAGGTACACGTGTCATAAAACGTGAACCGTCATATAAAGATCATGTTCGCTACAACGGAATTTCTATTAAATTAGAAAACCGTCGCACGAATATTGAAATAACCGCAAGTGCACGGCGTTCTATTGTGATATGTAGTTAGTGCGAGTCGATCCACAGGGAAAGAAGTGATTTCAATTTTATTCAATCGAATTAAACCAAACTTTGAATTGTTCTAATAAAAACTATGAAACTAGAAACTAAGTTGAGAGCTAAATATGAAATTAGAGAGTAATTTAGAGGTAAATCCGCTCTCATATTTATGTAAGTTATCAAACATACAATGTATGATCTCAATAAGTGATATAAATGCAACATTTAAACCACTTATGATTCTCATGAAAATGAAACTAAAGCAAAACTAATCTAAGTATGGTCTATGAACTATTGGTTAGAACTATAGACCATCAAATTTTGTTCATACTTTCATTTCAAAATCAATAATCACTTAGCAAATATTGATGTAACTTGTGTTTATATTGAATAAGCATAGATCATTTGCAAATGCAACATGACCTATCAAACCCATATGTATAAACTCACATCAATATTCACTAACATGAAGCACATATTAAAGATCACAAATCATACACATGTAGAACTTACACAAAGTTAGAGAGCATCATTACCCCTAAATCAAGGGATTAGCCACTCATATGTGTTGTAATATCAACACATGCAAGTTTCAACATTAGAAAATTAAGCAAAATGAAAGAAAAACTAAGGAAAACAAGAAGAGAACTAAACTAAGAACATAAAGTAAATCTAAGCTATGAGCATGAAAGTAAATCTAAGCTATGAACGTGAATGTAAAAAGCATAGAAATTAAATTACATTAAAGCAAAGAAGTTACATAAAGAAAATGGCTAAGTAGCCATTAAAATAAAAGAGAGCTAAGAACTAATCTAAACTACTAAATGATAAAAAGAGAGGAGGATAAATGAACATGAAGGGGCTATATATACAAGATCACAAACCCTAAAACCCTAATCACTCATAATGGGAAATCCCCAAAATGGCCCTTCATGAAGCTTCTAATCCTCTCTTAGCCACTAATGAGTCATGTAGGATGCATGAGGCCTTTTGTCTCATTCAATTAGTCTTTAATAAGAAGCTTTAAGAGAAAGAGGTTAATTTGAGAGGTGGGGTCCTCCATGATCATGTATGAGAATTATTTCCTCTTCATTCCTTTGTATGCATGCATTTGTGCTCCAAATCTTCATATGTATGCATTATTTGTGCTCCAAAATTCCTAGTAGATACAATAACAAAGAACAAGTAAATGCAATCACAAAATAAAACATGCATAAGTGATCAATTTTTCCCAAAATGAGTGATGATTTTGAAAATATTTAAAATATGGTTTGATCGTATAAAACACCAAAAAATGTTCAATTATTTAATTAACAAGAATAAATATGTGAATATAAATGTGCATTTTTACGTGCACATCAGATCATATAAGTCATTAGAAGAGTGAGGCTTGGAATCTGTATTCAATATATATCGATTTGCAGAACTCAAGTGTCGTTGTGAATTCGGATTAAAAGTATCGTATTTATGAGGACAATGTTGAACGAATTATAAACAGTTAAACAAAATAGCTCTGCATAAGTATGTTATTCGATCCCAGCTACAAAACTCACCATAAATCATTTTTAATGATTAACTAATCTGTTATTGATTGGGACGATCAATAACAAAGTATAAGTCCAAAATCGTGCAAGTGCTTGTTTTAATTACAGAATAGGAAACATGAAGCATATAAATTCAAAGCGCGATTCTCCATAGCGAACAAAAAGCCACAACTGGATCTTAGTGCAAGTTATATCAACAACAATATTCATTTCGAAGCTCGCATTTCTCACAAGCGAAAAATACAAGCTTCGAGGGACAAATGTTAACCCCGTTGTGAAAACGCAGTTCAAAGTTACGAAGTATTCACGAAAGTTAGCAAGCAGCTTCATTTAGCTTGCGACTTCGTTTAGCCCATGACTTTCATTTATCTTGCGGCTTCGTTAAGCTCGCACGCTAAATAGCTCGCGCACTCTAACATCAGCAGGTTGTTCGGGCAAACCAGATTAGCTAATTCCATGCATGCGGATACTAGAAGAGTTAATGTGTACATTACACATGACTTGGACCGTAAGCTTTAACAACAAGCATTAGGTCGTTCACCCTCATTTGGCTCGTATGCCTCCCTTAGCTCGCTGGCATCCTTTAGCCCGTTGAGCCTCTATAGGTCGTTCAGACTCAACATGCATGACACGTCAGCTCGTTGGACCGTTAACATGAAACGTGACTTTAGCTCGTCCGCCGCTTCCGTAGGCCGTTCATCTTGGGTCGTTGAGACCACTTTAAACCGCCCAACATATTTTAGCTTGTTCAACACGTTGGGATCGCTCATCTTATTTTGGATCTTGACCATACATCTTTAGGCCGTCACCGCTCTTTTAGGTTGTGGGATACATGAGGTTTTGAGTCTTTTGACAGCTGTGAAGTAAAGGTAGCTAATTATATGCACGTGACAAGTTTTAGTCTGTAAATCCCTTTTAGGCCACAGCTCTTTTCAGCTCGTTGGACCCTTAAAAGTGGGACATTGCTCATGTTGAAAACACTTAGGCCAAGATCGCAATGTTTAAGTCGATGCCAGCTGTAAAGAGAAACTTGCTAGCTGTCATCACATGGACGTGAGTTGGATGTTGGCAGATAGACCTTTATTTTTTCTTGTAACAAGCTTTGGTTCGCGTCAGACGCTTTCAGGGATCAAACAACTTCTCTCCAACATCAAATGGATCAAATCTATTCCAATCAACATTATAGTTCTCTTCAATTCAATCAAATCTTCTCTAATCTCCTTCATACGCCATGGAAAATCTCCCCAACATGATACAAGTGATCTCTAACTACTATTAATCCTCTCTAAAGTTCGGACCTAACACAAAATTCATATCAAATCATGGAAGAGCATCAAAACGCCTAAGTGATTGGAGATTCATACATCCACCATCACAAAACAAGAGGTCTCTCCAATTCCTTTGCCAATTCAAGTGTAATTTAGATCCTAGAAAGAGAGAAAAGCGAGAAATGAACAATATGAGAGAATTCATGTACGTTGTAAAACGAAATATCATAATGATAAATGATTCAAAAGTGGACGTAGATCTATTTTAGATCAAAGCACTATAAAAATCTTTGTTCTTCATTTTTATGCTCTTTATTTTGTGATTACGTGGCTTCATATTCTAATCTAACTATTTGTTGAAGTACTTCCATAACACCTTTGGTGTTGAAATCAAATTTTGGTTTTAACATATAACTAACACGATTCTAACAGTTCGACTAACATGTCAGACCCTTGTAACATTTAACCATCACTACAACAAAACAGATCTATTACAACGTCCATTTTACAATGGGCGTTTGCTGCCCGTTGTAATAGATTGTTGTTACAATGGTCATTTTATGGACCGTTGTAATAGATGTCTGTACAATACCCTTTCTACAACGGGCATATATTGCCCGTTGTAATAAATGCTATTACAGCGGTCATTTTAGGCCCGTTGTAAAAGATATTGTAACACCCCGTGTATTCTATAACAGTAAAATTCACAAATTAAAGTATAACTAATTTCAAATCAAAGAATTAAGGGAAACGGGATACGCCATTGCGTTCGTCTCGGAATTCTGCTTGAGATAGAGTCCGAGTTTGCGTAAAACGGACTCCGTATGAAGAAGATATGGCCTCCGGAAGTTTCAGAATTCAGTTTAAAATTCAAACAGACAGTAAAAGCTCAGAAATCAGATTCGAATTTCAAAAATCGGCCCAGATTGGACAGGGCGGGAATTTTCCCGCCCAAGGCACCCAGGTCGACTGGGTAGTCGGCCTGGGCTACCCAGGTCGACTACCCAGTCGACCTGGCCCCTGAGCCAGGTCGAACCCAGCCCCCCCTGGCTGGCCTGGTCTTTGCTTGGCCGAATTTCTGAGCCTTGCCTTGTCACTAGGGCTAGGTGTCAGCTCCTGATTGGTCCCTCCTTCAAACGAATGGCTAATATTAATCCAAGCTCCATCGACGGTCCTAATCAATTCACAAACTCTATAAAAAGGACCTAAGACTCCACCTAATTCATACAAATAAAAATAAGAATGAGACCGTCATGCTGTTGAGGAAGGACTAGAAATAGCCGTCAAAATTGAGAGACGATTAGGAGACAATTCAAAAGCTTAAAGCAACGACAACTAAATCAAAACAACGCCTACAACAAAGGATAGCATCTCCAAATTCAGAATTCAGATTCCTGAATTGAAGATTTGTCATACGTTGTAAGTAGAGTGCTATTCCGATGTGAATAAATAATTGTGTTTTGATTTGTGTAAAATGAGAAATAGAATTGTATTTGATTTGTGGTGATAACAATTCATATTTGTATGTTGCTTTGATTCTAAACGATTTGGGATGTTGTGGTATAACGATTGGATATTTGCAAGTATGTGATTCATGTTGAAAGTTAACAACTACATGTTTGTGGTAGTTTATTTGAGATTCATGCAAGTATATGATTCACTATTATGCCAACATAATATATATTATAATCACTTTTAGTGTAGTTGGATCCATTTGGGTATTATGACTTATGTGAATTTATGTTGGAATTGGCATCATGATTCAAGTGTAGAACCGTACTTTTGTATTAGAGACAAAAGTAAGCATCTTTGTGAACTTGTGTTGACTCTATGAACATGACTAGACTATGTTTGGTGTTATGCCTAATTGAAAAACCATGATTTCATGTTTAGGTATGTTTATGCCATGATTATATGAATAGATCAAAAACCATGATTTCATGTTTAGGTATGTTTATGCCATGATTATATGAATAGATCAAAAACCATGATTTCATGTTTAGGTATGTTTATGCCCTGATTATATGCTATTACAATGCAAGTTCACAAGTGCCAAATTTATGTTAATTAGTTCGCTATGTTTCAAGTTCATGCGTTCACACTCCCCTTTTTATTTTACTTAGAATATATAAACACCATGTTCTAAGCCTCCCCCTTTTCATGTGGCTAAGTTGGGTTTAAATGTTAAACCCAACATATGTTATATTGTAGCGAACGTATAAAACGGGGGTAATGACGTTTGGATTAAAATATGACACGACCCGAACTTCCCCGTGAAGGAAAGCACGGATGGCGTTGAGGACAAGACAAATAGAACGCAGACGGAAGAACATTTCATTGTTATTACAACAATTCCATCAGATACAAGAATATACAGAGTATAAATGAATAAATTACATTCAACAAACATCAGAGATTTAAATTACATTTAAATACATCGCAGCGGAAAATAATACAAAACACAATTGAAAGTGATACACGGATACAGAGCTTTCCGAGCATCGTTCCAGCTGTAAACCAGGTTCCTGTGAATATAAATCTGCAAAACCGAAACTACTAGCTGCCTGTGTAGAAAATAGGGGCACCCAGAGTTTAGGTTAAAACAATAAACTCCAGGTCAGTCATGTGACTGGTGTGAGAACTAAAACAGTTATTTAAAACTTTACTTTAAAGATAGTAATTCAAGGGACCACGCCGTATAACACGGAACGGGTTTCCTCCCAAGAATACTAGTGCATATAACAAAACAACGCAATGCTTTTTGAAGAAATGAAGCTATTATAAGACCCAGCTCCCATCACACAATGCAACGCAAGCCGGAGGATAGGGTTTTCCCTTATAATAGCAAAATAATGATTGATACGTTTAAACAAATCATTTGATACTATTATAGGTGTATAGTGTCAAAACAATTTCAATCATAAATATCAATCATAGACGGCATAGGTACCATATATTGAAACACCCCACCTCCGTTAGGGTCACTCTCAAAGGGAATGCCCTAATTTTGGTGGAGGTTTATAAGTATAAGTCATAGATATACAAGACAGATATAATAACACATATTTGTAAACAGCGGAAAAACAACAAACTTTTATTTCATAAAAGCAAATACGTGTTACAACAATATCACCATAATTGTCTTACATCTTTTTCCCAAAAACATAACATAACTCCTTCATAATCTGTCTTGATTACATTATTAAAGAAGCATAGATAAAACATAGATAAACTGCAAAAGCCCCCATAGTGATTGTCCAAAGCCATAGTTCAAAATGAAAAGGTCCAAGCAATACATTTCTCTTCTTCAAGCTGGATGTTAAGGCTGGTCAAGCTACTGTGTTCCCTCCCTGTGGACCTGGGGGGGGGGGGGGACGGAAGAAAAGAAGACGAAAGAAAAGTAGAGTCAGACATAAAGCCTGAGTAAGTCTAGTACTATTTTGTCTATGAATAAAGAACTGGGTATGATAAGTATAAACAAGAAGTGGGAAAGCACTATAAACTTGGTTAAGTTGTCTAGGGTCGAATATACTATCGTACCCCATGTTAATCTCTGAACCCATATAAACTAGTTTCCAACTGGCACCCCATAATCAGGGTGATGGGATCCATTCTATGATGATCGGCTCCTACTCGCATAGTTACATGTGTCTTACGGCCCCCGATGTTGTAGTTACCTATGCTGGTCCCACCATGGGGTGTATCAAGTCCCATGGTGGCGGCCCGACACAACCTTAGAGTGCACAGGTATGCTACTGGTGTCCAGTGCCTTATTTTTCTGCGCCGGAGTGTGTGCACGCCCGCACCCCGTTAGAACCTACACTGCTACACCACCGCCGTCAATTTGACCTCTTACAATCAGCCCAGTAATCGTGCCCCACCCTGCCTAGTTTCAGGGTATCCTGATACACCTCCTAGGGTTACTGCTGAAAAGGGTCCCCCGTTACTAGGTTTTCTATCTCTAGCCAACATGCTAAGTTGGTTAAGTGTTTCCTAACCTAACCCCACCAGTCCGTTTAGTTTAGCATGTTCCATTTTGATTAAGTCTTTAGTTCACTTAATCCTAACAATCCTGACTCAGCCTTAATTGTCTTATTAAGGCCCTGACCTCTCACATTAGACAGGTATTGTTGTGGCTGCCTGTTGCCGGTTGGTTCCGGGCAGTCTTACGCCACAACTCAGTCTAACCTCGGGTCCTTATTGGGCTCCATGTTTAACCTCTCACATTGGATAGGTATTGTTGTGACTACTGGACAGCCGGGCGGTTCCGGGCAGGTTTACATCACAACTCAATCCAACCTCGGGTTAAACACATCGTATATTCTACATTTACATATTTTGTCTTTCTTCTTTATTTTCTTATATGTAAATATTTGCGGCCCATTATTAAGTTAATGGTGTAAAGGTTACACCAATCATGGGCCCAACCCATACCTGAATTTGGGCCCTTCTATTTTATATTTTCATTCATTAGTAACTTTAACCCAACGTTATTTTCCCCCGTTTTACACGTCCGTTTATTATCTATATGTTGGGCTTAGCCTTTTAAAGCCCAACTTAGCCATGCGAAAGGGGAGGCTTAAAGCGTGATTACATACACAAAAAGGGAAATGTGTGCGTATGAACTTGCAATATGACGTTGGAAATACAAAATAGAAACTGGTGTACTTGCATAGTAGTGACATATACTTTGGTCATAAAGCATAGGTGACATGAATCAAAGCATGTGAACTTGTAGTTGGGATAAGAATCTAAATTGGGTATCATTATTGACACATAGTCATAACTGCAACATGAACCTATATTTTTATTTAGGCATAATGTCAAACATAAGCATGGCATAAATATTTCTAACGTAAGCATGGCATAATGTCAAACATAAGCATGGCATAATGTCAAACATAAGCATGGCATAAGTATAGTTAAATTTGTTCACATAACCATGGCATAAATATTTCTAACATGAAATCATGATTTTTACTTTAGTCATGCAATCTTGCAAAAAGGGATTTTGAATCTAACCTAGCTATGTACCACATATGTCATCATATGATTCTTGTAAACAATATAGACTTAATTATGCAAAATATCAATCATAGCCTAGTCATATTCATAAGTTTGCAAATAGGTTTTCTAGTACAAAAGCATGACTTAACACATAGATTATGGTGTCAAAATTCCAACATAGTTTCATATGAACTATAACAACCAAACTTGTTCCAATTACTTACAAAATGATTTATGCACAAAAATATACATCATGATGGCATAGTAGCACAACCCCAAACTTGCATGAATTTCAATTAATCAACTACATACATGTAGCTTCAACATGGATTACATAATTTGCGAATATTCCAAACGTATACTTGCATAGAACTACCGCATGTAGTTCTTTATAATGAATAACATAATTCCCAAATCGATAAGAATCATAGTAACGCACAAATTATGAATTATTTATCACCACAACCAAGTATACAAACCAACACAGTTATTTGTTCATACCAAAGTAATACTCTACTTACAATGGTGAGGCGAATTCTCAAGTTTAGGGATAAGAAGATGCGGTTTGATTTGATTGAGTTGCTTTATGCCTTAGAATTTGCCTCCTGATCCTCTCTCCAATTGGTGGCTACCCCTAGTCGTTCCTCAACAACATGGCGGCTTTGTTCTTATTTTTGAATGAATAGATTAGGGTTAGTCTAGGGTTGTTTTTATAGGGGTAATGAACTGATTAGGGCCATTGATGTTGCTTGGATTGATCGTAGCCATTCATCCTAAGGAGAGACCAATTAGAGCCTGCCACCTAGCCCTAATGACAAAGCAGACCACAGAAAATCGACCAACATAGAATAGGCCAGCCAGGTTAGACTGGGTTCGACCTGGCTCTGGACCAGGTCGACATGCCTGTCGACAGCCCTGTTGACAGCCCTGTCGACAGCCCTGTCGACCTGGTTAGACCAGGTCGACAGCCCAGTCGACCTGGGTGCGTCAGGCGGGTGTTTTTCCGCCCTGGCCCATTGGGCCCCACTTTAGAATTTAAACTTGATTATTCTGTGTTATTTTATTATGTTTGAATTTTAAACTTAATTCAAAACTTCCGAAGGCCATATCTTCTTCATACGGACTCCGTTTTTCGAAAACTCGGACTCTATTTCGCGTATTTTTCCGAGACGAACGCAATGGCATATCCCGTTTCCCTTAGTTCTTTGATTTAAATTAATTATACTTTAATTTATGAATTTCACAGTTATAGAATTTGCAGGGTGTTATATTCTCCCCCACTTAAAAGGATTTCGTCCCCGAAATCTCCAAGTTAGGAGGAATGTATATCCTAACATCCAATCATCCATCTACTCATCCATCAAACACGAGCATCCATTGTCCTTAAAAGACTTCTAATGCTTCATGATCATATGCGAAGTGTGTGTATACATGAACTTATCTAATGCAAAATCAGGCGGTCTACTGATTCAGTTGACCTCCTTAATGCGAATTATGTAAGTGCCATGAATCCATTATGTATGCAAATTTTCCTATTCTTGATTCTACATGAGTGCACAATCATTCAATACAAATGCAACATCCACATGACCACACATTAATGTTCAACCATATACGAATGCAAACATATATGCATATGCAATATGAAGTGACTGAGCCGATCTAAACCCTAGATTGTGTGTGTATATGCAACCACGAGCAACCACTAGCAATCACTTGCAACCACTTGCAACCATCATCCATAACATGTTTCAATTACATGTTTCCATCCAAAGGGTTTCTACCTAAAAGATAAGGTCGAGGAAATATACCTAAAAAAGATAGATAAAAGCGCAACTTAAGGAAAAGGAAAGATCAAGGATGTACCCTCGAACAGAAAAGGGTAGGCAGTGCGGATTCTAGCTTCAGTTTCCCAAGTCGCGTCTCCCTCGGCGTCGCTCCACTGAACTTTGACGAGCTTGACTTCGCGGTTGCGTAGCTTCTTCACTTCCTTTCCTAAGATGCGGGTTGGAACTTTTCTTATGGTTGCTTCGCGTTCCACTTCGGCCTCTTCGAGGATATTTGGCTCTACCACCTCAGCAGACTCATGTAGACATTTTCGAAGATGTGAAACGTGAAAAACGTTGTGAACTCCGTCCAATCTTTCGGGTAGCTCTAATCTATAGGACATTTTCCCAATTGTTCCTATCTAAAGGTATAGTCGAATGATAGAAGCAAGTAAAAACTTTGTGCCCATTAGGCAATGTCAAAACTGAAAACCTATGCCACATATATATTGATTAGGAGAAGAACTCTCTAAGCATCAGCCCCGAAGACCGAAATCAACATCAAACTGACACCCAAAGAGTTACTCAACCCAACCACCATATATGATTCTAGGAAACTAAGCAGGATGGACTCCTTTTAGGTCATAAGGGAGTCCCTTCCTAAGACCAATCTGTATCCTATAAAACCCAAAAACTTTAGTCAAACCAATGAACACCCTCGAGCCCCAACATGTGTTACTAACAGATGAGCCATACTCCCTATGTGGTTTGCAACAGAAATTGGATTGAGAATGGGACCGAGAGGATATACAGAAAAGATACTATGCAAGTAAGCTCTACAGGAAGAGAGGGATCAAGGATATACTCTTAAGAAGAGATATTATGCACGAATCTAGTCTTCAATCTTCTAAGTCGCATTTCTTGAGCTTAACTCCATTATGCTTTGTCCGTCTTTAACTTCAAAATTTCGTAGCTTCTTAATTCTTGTTTCCAAAATATGAGTTGGAACCTATTTCTCGTTCCTCTTTCACTTATTCTCCTTCTAGCATACTTGGCTCAAGCCTAACTGCGTACTCATGGTTCCATGCAAGCTCTCCAAAATTCACTTACTAGAAGGTATCCCACATAGATGAATTATCTCTTGAAAATAAACAAATGTGAGCGGAGCTGAGATTTTCGCAAAATCCCTTATAAATTTTTGATAGAAACCTGCTAGTCCTAGAAAGCTTCGGACCTCAGTTGCATTCCTTGGTGTCTTCCAGTCCTGTACCGCCACTACCTTAGCAGGGTCCACTGCTAACCCTTGTTTGGATACTATGTGCCCAAGGAACCGCACCTCTTCTCTCCAAAAGTGGCATTTAGAGAATTTGGCTTTTAGTTGATGGACTCGCAAAGTTTCCATGATTGCCCTTAAGTGTTGAGCATGTTCCTCTTCACTCTTTGAGAAGATAAGGATATCATCTACGAAGACCACTACGAATTTGTTGAGGAAATCTCTAAATACCCTACTCATCAGGTCCACGAAGTAAGCAGGTGCATTTGTCAAGCCGAAAGGCATGACAAGCCATTCAAAGAAACCGTCTGGGGTTCTGAACGCCGTTTTATCGATGCTATCTTCAGCCACCCTTAGCTGATGAAAACTGGTTGTTAAATCGAGTTGGGAGAAAACAGACGCTCCTACAAGCTGGTCAAACAAATCGTCAATTCTAGGGAGAGGGTGCCTATTCTTTTTCGTTAGCTTGTTGAGCTCCCTATAGTCAACACATAGACGGAGTGAACCATCCGCCTTTGTAGCGAACACCACTGGAGCGCCCCATTCTGAAATGCTCCTCCTAATGAACCCCTTTTCTAGAAGCTCTTTAATCTGTTTACTGAGCTCTTTCCTTTCTCGTGGAGCCATGTGTCTAACAGGCAACGCAACGGGCTTTGCGTTATCTACAAGATATATGCGGAAGTCTATTTCCCGCTTCGGAGGCAAGCCCTTCACCTCTTCGAAGACATCTGGATATTCCCGGACCACTCTAACTGATTGCAAATTTTCAATAGAGGCATCTAGCGATTCAAGATAACTAAGCATAACTGCGGATGAGGGATTACAAGAAATTTCCAAAGTATTACCGAGCTGGGTTAGGAGCCTAACAACCCTTTTCTCACAATCAAGGATGGCCCCATTACTGGATAGCCAATCCATACCCAAAATCAAACCATAACCCGAAAAGCCCAAAACAAAGGAACTACATTGAAATTCTACGCTTAGAATGGAAATTTTCAATCCTAAACAGATCATAGACAAATGAGCTGGGCCCCCATTTGGGTTTGAAACAATTAAGGGGTCCTCTACCATACTAGTTTTTAGGTGCAGAGATTCTACTAAAGCAGACGAGATAAAGGGGTGTGATGCGCCAGAATCAAATAAAGTGCGAACGGGGCGATCATAAAGATAAACTACACTTTTTACAGAAGTATTTATACCTCGCTGTTGCAGAGGTGGCGCTTCCAGCACATGAACATGTGCCCCTGGGGTGGATCCAGCCCTCTGCCCCTGTCCTCGTTTCTTTGGGCAGTACTTAGCCCTGTGACCCGTCTCACTGCAAGAAAAGCACCCACCATTCTCCTTGGCCTTCTTTTTCCGACAGTCCTTTACTAAGTGCCCCACTTTGCCACAGAAATTGCACTTCCTCTTCTCTTTGTTTCCCTTCCCGCCTTTCTTAAAGTCTGTCTTCTTAGGCTGCAGACCCTCTTTCTTCCCTTGAGAGCTCTCTGCCTTTGACTCCTTCTTGCCCTTATCCTCTTCATTCAGCAATGCCATTTGCACCAATCTTTCATACGTGGCTCCCATGGGTACATGGGTCATGGCCAAACTGTGTAATGGCTCATTCAACCCCTTGACGAAACGGAGAGCCTTCTTGTGCGGGGTGTTGACTAGGTCAAGCCCAAACCTAGCCAGCTCATCGAACTGATTCACATACTCTCTGACTGTCTTGTCCCCTTGCTTAAGAAATAAGAATTTTTCCAACTGCAAACTTCTTTCCGCATCTGAGAGAAATTTAGTCTCAAACCTTGCCCTAAAGTCCTCCCACGTCTCCACTGGTCTTTCAGCATTAATGACTTCCCACCAGTAGGAAGCCTCGCCCTTCAATAGCCACACTACCAATTGTACTTTTTGCCTATCTTCTACCTCAAAGATGATGAATAGGTCCTCCGTTTCTTTTAGCCAATTTCTAGCTGCCACGAAGGACTCAGTTCCATGGAAATCCCTTCCTCCCATAGCTTTAAAATCTTTACATATCTTAGCAAAAGTGTTTCCCCATGGAGAAGGTGGAGGAAAAGGTGCCGCTGCATCTGGATGATTTCCGGCAACTGGGGGAGGAGGAATGGTAGGACCTGGCTGAGTGGCTCTTGCTTCTAAGAACCGTCTAAACCAACCAGGTATTGGCACCCCTTCCGGCAAGTTAAGATCTTCGGACATGCTGAAACAAAAAGGATAGATTCAAAACGAAGGATAAGAGATAGTACCTATGGCTTTGGGGAGTGGACTTTGCCTTTTTAAAATAAAATAATATTTTTTTTCTTTTAAAAATGCTTCTTTAAATTTCCTTTTTGAAAACAATTTTTCAAAACTTTTTATCTTATATGGTAAACCTATGCTCTGATACCAAGTGAAACACCCCACCTCCGTTAGGGTCACTCTCAAAGGGAATGCCCTAATTTTGGTGGAGGTTTATAAGTATAAGTCACAGATATACAAGACAGATATAATAACACATATTTGTAAACAGCGGAAAAACAACAAACTTTTATTTCATAAAAGCAAATACGTGTTACAACAATATCACCATAATTGTCTTACATCTTTTTCCCAAAAACATAGCATAACTCCTTCATAATCTGTCTTGATTACATTATTAAAGAAGCATAGATAAAACATAGATAAACTGCAAAAGCCCCCATAGTGATTGTCCAAAGCCATAGTTCAAAATGAAAAGGTCCAAGCAATACATTTCTCTTCTTCAAGCTGGATGTTAAGGCTGGTCAAGCTGCTGTGTTCCCTCCCTGTGGACCTTGGGGGGGGGGGGAAACGGAAGAAAAGAAGACGAAAGAAAAGTAGAGTCAGACATAAAGCCTGAGTAAGTCTAGTACTATTTTGTCTATGAATAAAGAACTGGGTATGATAAGTATAAACAAGAAGTGGGAAAGCACTATAAACTTGGTTAAGTTGTCTAGGGTCGAATATACTATCGTACCCCATGTTAATCTCTGAACCCATATAAACTAGTTTCCAACTGGCACCCCATAATCAGGGTGATGGGATCCATTCTATGATGATCGGCTCCTACTCGCATAGTTACATGTGTCTTACGGCCCCCGATGTTGTAGTTACCTATGCTGGTCCCACCATGGGGTGTATCAAGTCCCATGGTGGCGGCCCGACACAACCTTAGAGTGCACAGGTATGCTACTGGTGTCCAGTGCCTTATTTTTCTGCGCCGGAGTGTGTGCACGCCCGCACCCCGTTAGAACCTACACTGCTACACCACCGCCGTCGATTTGACCTCTTACAATCAGCCCAGTAATCGTGCCCCACCCTGCCTAGTTTCAGGGTATCCTGATACACCTCCTAGGGTTACTGCTGAAAAGGGTCCCCCGTTACTAGGTTTTCTATCTCTAGCCAACATGCTAAGTTGGTTAAGTGTTTCCTAACCTAACCCCACCAGTCCGTTTAGTTTAGCATGTTCCATTTTGATTAAGTCTTTAGTTCACTTAATCCTAACAATCCTGACTCAGCCTTAATTGTCTTATTAAGGCCCTGACCTCTCACATTAGACAGGTATTGTTGTGGCTGCCTGTTGCCGGTTGGTTCCGGGCAGTCTTACGCCACAACTCAGTCTAACCTCGGGTCCTTATTGGGATCCATGTTTAACCTCTCACATTGGATAGGTATTGTTGTGACTACTGGACAGCCGGGCGGTTCCGGGCAGGTTTACATCACAACTCAATCCAACCTCGGGTTAAACACATCGTATGTTCTACATTTACATATTTTGTCTTTCTTCTTTATTTTCTTATATGTAAATATTTGCGGCCCATTATTAAGTTAATGGTGTAAAGGTTACACCAATCATGGGCCCAACCCATACCTGAATTTGGGCCCTTCTATTTTATATTTTCATTCATTAGTAATTTTAACCCAACGTTATTTTCCCCCGTTTTACACGTCCGTTTATTATCTATATGTTGGGCTTAGCCTTTTAAAGCCCAACTTAGCCATGCGAAAGGGGAGGCTTAAAGCGTGATTACATACACAAAAAGGGAAATGTGTGCGTATAAACTTGCAATATGACGTTGGAAATACAAAATAGAAACTGGTGTACTTGCATAGTAGTGACATATACTTTGGTCATAAAGCATAGGTGACATGAATCAAAGCATGTGAACTTGTAGTTGGGATAAGAATCTAAATTGGGTATCATTATTGACACATAGTCATAACTGCAACATGAACCTATATTTTTATTTAGGCATAATGTCAAACATAAGCATGGCATAAATATTTCTAACGTAAGCATGGCATAATGTCAAACATAAGCATGGCATAATGTCAAACATAAGCATGGCATAAGTATAGTTAAATTTGTTCACATAACCATGGCATAAATATTTCTAACATGAAATCATGATTTTTACTTTAGTCATGCAATCTTGCAAAAAGGGATTTTGAATCTAACCTAGCTATGTACCACATATGTCATCATATGATTCTTGTAAACAATATAGACTTAATTATGCAAAATATCAATCATAGCCTAGTCATATTCATAAGTTTGCAAATAGGTTTTCTAGTACAAAAGCATGACTTAACACATAGATTATGGTGTCAAAATTCCAACATAGTTTCATATGAACTATAACAACCAAACTTGTTCCAATTACTTACAAAATGATTTATGCACAAAAATATACATCATGATGGCATAGTAGCGCAACCCCAAACTTGCATGAATTTCAATTAATCAACTACATACATGTAGCTTCAACATGGATTACATAATTTGCGAATATTCCAAACGTATACTTGCATAGAACTACCGCATGTAGTTCTTTATAATGAATAACATAATTCCCAAATCGATAAGAATCATAGTAACGCACAAATTATGAATTATTTATCACCACAACCAAGTATACAAACCAACACAGTTATTTGTTCATACCAAAGTAATACTCTACTTACAATGGTGAGGCGAATTCTCAAGTTTAGGGATAAGAAGATGCGGTTTGATTTGATTGAGTTGCTTTATGCCTTAGAATTTGCCTCCTAATCCTCTCTCCAATTGGTGGCTACCCCTAGTCGTTCCTCAGCAACATGGCGGCTTTGTTCTTATTTTTGAATGAATAGATTAGGGTTAGTCTAGGGTTGTTTTTATAGGGGTAATGAACTGATTAGGGCCATTGATGTTGCTTGGATTGATCGTAGCCATTCATCCTAAGGAGAGACCAATTAGAGCCTGCCACCTAGCCCTAATGACAAAGCAGACCACAGAAAATCGACCAACATAGAATAGGCCAGCCAGGTTAGACTGGGTTCGACCTGGCTCTGGACCAGGTCGACATGCCTGTCGACAGCCCTGTCGACCTGGTTAGACCAGGTCGACAGCCCAGTCGACCTGGGTGCGTTAGGCGGGTGTTTTTCCGCCCTGGCCCATTGGGCCCCACTTTAGAATTTAAACTTGATTATTCTGTGTTATTTTATTCTGTTTGAATTTTAAACTTAATTCAAAACTTCCGAAGGCCATATCTTCTTCATACGGACTCCGTTTTTCGAAAACTCGGACTCTATTTCGCGTATTTTTCCAAGACGAACGCAATGGCGTATCCCGTTTCCCTTAGGTCTTTTATTTAAATTAATTATACTTTAATTTATGAATTTCACAGTTATAAAATTTGCGGGGTGTTACATATATCATGTCGCCATACTAGTTCTACAATTAAAACCGCAATATCACGTATTGGAAATTGGATTTCCGTCATGAGCCGAGGCAAGGGGCAAGCTCCTCTCCGATTCGAGACACTCTAGCAAATGTCCCAGGACCCCACTATGATCCATGGATCTTCAGGGCCGGTCCTCTCTTACTTTTGAGGATTAGTTATTCCTGAACACACGTTTCCCGGTCCTTACAGACCTATATCCGAGGCACCTCGTATCCAACAACCACACAGGTGAAAAGTATATAAACGTCAGGGCTGGTAGGTCACTGACACCACCCTAGCTAGAAAGAAAAGTCGTGCTCTCTCTGCAGTCACTATCTCGTTTTTGACTCATACCGAGGTGTGAGGCTCGCGAATTCACGTTATACACAAAGCTACGCCACACAGGCCGTACTTTGATCATCAACCACAAGACTTTGCTTTTCAACAGAAGCCTTGATCAATTGCCACTTATGCTTGCCACACTGGCAATTCACTCCATGCGAGTGATGTCCATCGATATACAACCTCTGAGCTCGTACGTCTCAGAGAAGGGCGTTAAGCAAGAGAATAAATTCTCCGCCGCCAAACAGATGTATATTTAATAGAGATCAATCAACACAGAATAAAATCCAATGTTAGACACAAAATCCATTTACAAGTTCGTTCTGGGTCTGAACGAAACCGGAGGCACTTTCCTCGCATATCCATCCATCTCCAAGTACGTCTGGACGATCACCAACTGTTTCCCTCATCTTGGGTGTACAGCCCAATCAAGATCATTAGTAATCACCCAAACGATGTGAAGACTTCCGGTCTTCGACCACCGTCTTCATCTTCGACATCTCGTCGAATCGGTTATTCAGAATGGGTATAACCCGGCCTTTCTGAATAACCCACGTATATGATAAACAAATGTTACACAAACACAATGAACGCCTCATTCCAATTCAGAATATTCTTTTATTCACAAAATCACATTCTAAGGGAAAGGTTCCCATTAATTTTATCCAAGATAAATTCTTCTAAATTTATTCTTTAATCTTCCTTTGGATATCATTTCAAACTAGTCGGGATT
This sequence comes from Allium sativum, assembly GCA_030737875.1. NCBI lineage: Eukaryota > Viridiplantae > Streptophyta > Magnoliopsida > Asparagales > Amaryllidaceae > Allium > Allium sativum. Next base: position 354,280,534 of record CM060926.1, read on the forward strand.
AGCGAACCACACCGAAGTAATTATTTATTTTATTTCCCAATCCCAACCTATATATCCCATGGAGAAAAACTGGAAATATTCCATATCTAACACCACGGTGTTATCGGTAAAATTAATTTCCATCTCACGTTCAAATCTAATTAAGGATTTAACTATCGCTTTGGAGCAAAACTAGTGATACTCCATTCTCGATCACCTTTCAGATTTGATAATTTAAATTATCAATTCACATTTCAATCTAATTAAAGATTCACTAAAACTCCACTTAGTTTTAATCTTTTCAAAAATCAACATCCTGCCCTTTAACTGGGTTAAAGAACCAATGTCATTTAAAACACGATTCACGATAAACCCAAATCACATTTGATATTAAATATAAGGCTCTGAATAGAAAATATACCGGCTTATATTCAATATCAAATTCTGAAACCAACAAACATCGTATTGGAAATAACGATATAAAATATATCTTTCAAATCCCCATAACAATATTTGTATAGTCACGAAATCTAACATCGAAATATTCCGAAGATAATTTCGATTCAACACCAGTCCAATTCACGTATTGGGAATATTGATTATTTTTAAAATCACTTTCAAATTCAATTTATTTATTTCAAAAATAAATTGATTTTAATTCTAGTTCAAAACTAGTTCATTTCGATAAAAATCTATTTTTATCTTTTCAAATAAGGAATTTTTCAGCCCAATTTTTCCCAAATCATTTGTTATGATTTTACACAAATTATAGATATTTTTAATAATTTTACCAAGGCCCGTACAGTCGATTTCCATCAACGGCCATCGAACTGCACTTACAGCGACCTTTTCCAAATTTGATTTGGACATAATTCCAAATCCAACCGTTAGATTTCAAATTTCTAATATTCATTGGAAAGCTCTTTTCGATACGAACCCAAAGGTTCTGGTTTTAGGAGAATCCGACGGTCGGATCTCCCGTAATGTCAATTCGAAGTTAATGGTCAAAATTCACGAACTACAGCAGCGCGGCGCGTTCTATTCAGGCCATTATATAATATATATGTATATATATATATATATATATATATATATATATATATTGTCGATTTCCTTTTTAAAACGTATTTTATAAATCGTTTTAAATTTGTTTCAAAAACAATTTCAACTTCATCTTCAATTTCAAATCGATTTGATTTCAATTCTATTCGAATTCATTTCAATTTTATTTAATTCGAATTCAAATTTGTTTCAATTCAATTCAAATTCTAATTCGTTTCAATTCAATTCAATTTGAATTTACCTTCTATTTAATTCAATTTGAATTCATTTCAAATTGATTTCAATTCAATTTCAGTTCATTTTAAATTTTATTCAAAATGATTTCAATTCGTTTTTAATTTAATTTCAATTTAATTCAATTTGAATTCATTTCTATTCAATTCGAATTCAAATTTACTTTCCATTCAATTTGAATTCAAATTCACTTTCTTTTCAATTCGAATCGAATTCATTTTCTATTCGATTCGAATTCATTTCAAATTGATTCAATAAAATTTCAATTTCAATTTTAATCTAATTTAATTTGAATTTCATTTCAAAATATTAAATTTTGAAATCACTTTTCAATATTCATTGTAAAACGAATAAAATCGATATAAATATCGTTCACGTCAAAATAGCGCAACTCTAATCAACACGGCTTTATATATTTCAATAAATTCATTATTCTATTCAACAAATGAATATTTATCCTATTCAACACATGAATTTATATTTCTTTCAACACACGTCTAATCTCAACACATGAGTACTGTCAACACATCACTATTTTTGTTATGTAAAATATTTTATAAAATATGGTATCTATCGTTTGATTTTCAATTAGACTCCACCGTAAAGTAGTTCTAATTTTAAATATGATAAAGATGTAAATTTTATTATTAAAATATTTTACTCAACACATAAATAGTTTCAACACATGAATTTCCTTTTATAATATTCATTATTTTCCCTATTGGAATGAGGCCTAATCAATCACCATATAATGTTAATTATATGGATTCCATACAACACTTGTATATAATAGCAATGATAAACAATCAACCATCATCCAAGGTGCACCACACAACTGCACTAGCATCAAATATAAATAATTAACGCTTACACAGCCTATCGACCAATCGATCGACATATAATTAAATAATCGGGATTAGTGTACGCTAAATTTCATCCCAACACCCGTGTGGGGTTTCAAATCAACAAACACAGATTTATATTTGTGCAGTTGGGCGATGTGTAAAATTTATCATCCCAATCAATATCAGTCAAATCAGTGCATATAAACAAATCGGCCGATTTGTTTATAAATATTTATTTATTCACATTCACGTTAAAAATTATATTTTTAACGATAAAATATTTTTAACTATATAAATATTTTATTTTCTTTCAACACACGAATATTTTATTATTCAGTCATTCCACAACACAATCAATTTTCACAACACATCAATCGAACAAACAAGCCATCCATGGTCTGTGGACGACGGGTGTCGGGTGCTACTAAGCACCGTCTGCATCCTAGTATATATATAACTAGAAAAAGAAATTTAGAGTGAGAAGTTCTCACCGAAAGCTATCCCAACTTCACGACACTTCATTTATAGAAATCTTCATCGTTCTCTCCTTTTTGTCACCTTCGTTGCCCGTATTCTCTACATATGTAAATATCAAATTTTTACTTTACTATTCAATACATAAAAATTGAATTTTTACTTCGCTATTCAATATATAAAAATCGAATTTTTACTTCGCTATTCAATATATAAAAAATCGAATTTTTACTTAGTTGCCATGTATATAAAAATCCCATTTTTATAATCACGCTATATGGATAAAAATTCTATTTTTACATCGCTACTATATAGACAAAAATTATATTTTTACAACGCTACTATACAGATAAAGATTTCGCCTTTTCAAATTTCAAAAATCTAATCTTTTCTATTTTAAAAATCTAATCTTTTCTATTTTAAAAATCTAATCTTTTCTATTTTAAAAATCTAATCCTTTCTATTTTAACAATAAAAAAATCACATCTTTATTTGGTTTTCAAACGAATAAAAATCACAGGAAAAATCAGTTTTTAAAATCAAATAAAATCAGTTTTTCTAAAATACATAAATAACAACAAATAAAAAGGATTTTAAAACTCACCTCGATTTGGGTTTCCTGCGAAGGGGGGGTTTGGACGCGAGCTGCTGGCCGGAGGGGCGGCGTCGGCTGTGGCGTCGGTGAGGAGGAGGGAAGTGTCGAAGTTCGTCGGAGGTTTGCAGGTGGTGAGGGCGGCTCCGGCAGGTGCGGCGGTGGCACAGGGTTCGGGCGCGGGTTGGGTTCGTGGCTAGGTCGAGATGCAGGAGGGAGAAGAGGAGCGGGCGAGTGACGTGATAGGGGGGTCGGATCGGAGGTGGCGGTTGGCTGAGGGTCTCCGACGGCGGCGAGGGTGGAAGGGGGAGGCGCGAGCGCGATTTGTTTTTTTTTTCTTTCCCAGAATGAAAATAGACGGGGGGGGGGGGGGGGGCAAAGGAAATAAAGGAGAGGAGAGAGAGGGATAGGTTATTATATTTTTTTATTAATTTTAAATTCAAAAAGTTGACTTTTACATACGACCTCTAAACGAGGCCCACCGCCTGTCGTCCATAGCGTTTTACCCCCATTTCGAACACAATGGGATATGTATCGTAGGCCGATTCGATCAGTTTTCGTTGAGATCAACATATAACTTTATATATTGAATTTGAACGCGTATTTCAATTTACTGGGGTCACATACTAACTAGAAAAATTCCAGAAAAATATTCTCTAGCTTCTTATTGACGATACGGTCCTAACAAAACTAGTTTCGTCGAATTCTGAGACCGTTGGAAAAATGGCCAATTTCCAGTCGATTAAAATCAACTAAAACCGGTCAAACGTGTTTTCTTTTGCCACGCTCACATATTGATTCAGAAAATTATGAAATTTGGAATCTAGCAATAACTCGACATCACGGATCCAATAAAAGTGGTTTCATCGAAATCCGAGGTCGTTTGCAAAATTCCCATTTTTAAGGGCCTGAATTCCATAGACACTATTCAGAATTTTCAACTGGACATATCTTTTGATTTCCGCTATGAAATTTCAGTTTGTCGGATTCGTTGGAAAGATACTCTCAATTAGATCTTAATGTTTTTGGTTTCACTAAAATCCGGTTTGTTTTGCACCCGGTACATTCAATTGAAGTTTGAAATCGAATTATCGAACTACCGCGCCATTTTCATTTCTATTTATAATTATATATAATTATTTATATTCTAACGACGACGTATATAATATATACGTTTGATTTCTATTCAAAATAAAATTTTCGTCGATATTATTTAAAATAATTCATTTTAAATGTTCAAAATTCGCTAAAATTGCCAAAATAAAAAAATTTAAACTGGCCCAGATTTTCGGGTTGTTACAATATCCCCCACTTAAAACTTTTCGTCCCCGAAAAGGAACGAAGTCGAAAGTGGTTTGAATAATTAACTTTACGTTCGATCTGGCTTCCATTCTCCAACTTTTCAGTTTCTGAGAATTTTCAAAAATTTGGCTAACACCCTAAATTTTCGAAAATTTTCGCCATAACCTCCCCTGCACCGGGAGCCACGGGAAAATCCCGAAATTGCCATATAGGCCTTCTGATCTCAAAAAGAAAAAGAAAAAGCCAAGCGGATAGCCAATCGGCTCATAAAATCATCATCACCCAAACAAAACAGTAAATTATAGTAAACATGTACCTATTTGTCGGGCAAACAAATTTTATTTTCTGCTCTAGCCTCCTTGCTATGACCTGTTCAATGTAAGTACATGTATATGCAAGCAAATGCGACCAATTTTCAATACAATTCAATATTCGATTTAATTAGGCTAAATGTTTCAAAATTATCAACAAATAAACAAACAACACAAACAACAATCAATTAGTAAATTAGAGTTTCAAATTCATAATTTTGATATATATACAGAAAATCATGTTTTTGATGCCAATTCACAACAATGCATTCTAGCTATATTAGTTTTGGTTCTCACACCAGTCTAATGGAAATATATAGAAATCACACCTTCGAAACACGAACATAAATTTTGGTGATGGAGCTCCATCATCAAAATCATCTCCGGGCGACTAGAGTGTGATTCCATATCTATCCAGTATATTAAAACTTCGAATATACATTCATGACGCGTATACGCGAAATCTATATATACTCGATTGTCCATATTCAAAATAAATAAATATTCAAATACGTATAAAATGATTTAAATTTCAAAACAAAATTGTTTTCATTTGAAAGATATACTCTTCACACTCGTTCTAGGATACTACTGATCCTATCTCTAACGAGTCATTCTAATTGGATATTACTAATCCAATATCTGATGAATTCTTTCGAATGGTTCTAATGTGTCTTGTTCTCGAGCTCTGTAAACCAAAGCTCTGATACCAAACTGACACGACCCGAACTTCCCCGTGAAGGAAAGCACGGATGGCGTTGAGGACAAGACAAATAGAACACAGACGGAAGAACATTTCATTGTTATTACAACAATTCCATCAGATACAAGAATATACAGAGTATAAATGAATAAATTACATTCAACAAACATCAGAGATTTAAATTACATTTAAATACATCGCAGCGGAAAATAATACAAAACACAATTGAAAGTGATACACGGATACAGAGCTTTCCGAGCATCGTTCCAGCTGTAAACCAGGTTCCTGTGAATATAGATCTACAAAAACGAAACTACTAGCTGCCCGTGTAGAAAATAGGGGCACCCAGAGTTTAGGTTAAAACAATAAACTCCAGGTCAGTCATGTGACTGGTGTGAGAACTAAAACAGTTATTTAAAACTTTACTTTAAAGATAGTAATTCAAGGGACCACGCCGTATAACACGGAACGGGTTTCCTCCCAAGAATACTATTGCATATAACAAAACAACGCAATGCTTTTTGAAAAAATGAAGCTATTATAAGACCCAGGTCCCATCACACAATGCAACGCAAGCCGGAGGACAGGGTTTTCCCTTATAATAGCCAAATAATGCTTGATACGTTTAAACAAATCATTTGATACTATTGTAGGTGTATAGTGTCAAAACAATTTCAATCATAAATATCAATCATAGACGGCATGGGTACCATATATCATGTCGCCATACTAGTTCTACAATTAAAACCGCAATATCACGTATTGGAAATTGGATTTCCGTCATGAGCCGAGGTAAGGGGCAAGCTCCTCTCCGATTCGAGACACTCTAGCAAATGTCCCAGGACCCCACTATGATCCTTGGATTTTCAGGTCCGGTCCTCTCTTACTTTTGAGGATTAGTTATTCCTGAACACACGTTTCCCGGACCTTACAGACCTATATCCGAGGCGCCTCGTATCCAACAACCACACAGGTGAAAAGTATATAAATGTCAGGGCTGGTAGGTCACTGACACCACCCTAGCTAGAAAGAAACGTCGTGCTCTCCCTGCAGTCACTATCCCGTTTTTGACTCATACCGAGGTGTGAGGCTCGCGAATTCACGTTATACACAAAGCTACGCCACATAGGCCGTGCTTTAATCATCAACTACAAGACTTTGCTTTTCAACAGAAGCCTTGATCAATTGCCACTTATGCGTGCCACACTGGCAATTCACTCCATGCGACTGATGTCCATCGATATACAACCTCTGAGCTCGTACGTCTCAGAGAAGGGCGTTAAGCAAGAGAATAAATTCTCCGCCGCCAAACAGATGTATATTTAATAGAGATCAATCAACACAGAATAAAATCCAATGTCAGACACACAATCCATTTACAAGTTCGTTCTGGGTCTGAACGAAACCGGAGGCACTTTCCTCGCATATCCATCCATCTCCAAGTACGTCTGGACGATCACCAACTGTTTCCCTCATCTTGGGTGTACAGCCCAATCAAGATCATCAGTAATCACCCAAACGATGTGAAGACTTCCGGTCTTCGACCACCATCTTCATCTTCGACATCTCGTCGAATCGGTTATTCAGAATGGGTATAACCCGGCCTTTCTGAATAACCCACGTATATGATAAACAAATGTTACACAAACACAATGAACGCCTCATTCCAATTCAGAATATTCTTTTATTCACAAAATCACATTCTTAGGGAAAGGTTCCCATTAATTTTATCCAAGATAAATTCTTCTAAATTTATTCTTTAATCTTCCTTTGGATATCATTTCAAACTAGTCGGGATTAGCGAACTGCACCGAAGTAATTATTTATTTTATTTCCCAATCCCAACCTATATATCCCATGGAGAAAAACTGGAAATATTCCATATCTAACACCATGATGTTATCGGTAAAATTAATTACCATCTCACATTCAAATCTAATTAAGGATTTAACTATCGCTTTGGAGCAAAACTAGTGGTACTCCATTCTCGATCATCTTTCAGATTTGATAATTTAAATTATCAATTCACATTTCAATCTAATTAAAGATTCATTAAAACTCCACTTAGTTTTAATCTTTTCAAAAATCAACATCCTGCCTTTAACTGGGTTAAAGAACCAATGTCATCTAAAACACGATTCACGATAAACCCAAATCACATTTGATATTAAATATAAGGCTCTGAATAGAAAATATACCGGCTTATATTCAATATCAAATTCTGAAACCAACAAATATCGTATTGGAAATAACGATATAAAATATATCTTTCAAATCCCCATAACAATATTTGTATAGTCTCGAAATCGAACATCGAAATATTCCGAAGATAATTTCGATTCAACACCAGTCCAATTCACGTATTGGGAATATTGATTATTTTTAAAATCACTTTCAAATTCAATTTATTTATTTCAAAAATAAATTGATTTTAATTCTAGTTCAAAACTAGTTCATTTCGATAAAAAACTATTTTTAACTTTTCAAATATGGAATTTTTCAGCCCAATTTTTCCCAAATCATTTCTTATGATTTTACACAAATTATAGATATTTTTAATAATTTTACCAAGGCCCGTACAGTCGATTTCCATCAACGGCCATCGAACTGCACTTACAACGACCTTTTCCAAATTTGATTTGGACATAATTCCAAATCCAACCGTTAGATTTCAAATTTCTAATATTCATTGGAAAGCTCTTTTCGATACGAACCCAACGTTTCTAGTTTTAGGAGAATCCGACGGTCGGATCTCCCGTAATGTCAATTCGAAGTCAATGGTCGAAATTCACGAACTGCCGCAGCGCGGCGCGTTCTATTCAGGCCATTATATAATATATATATATATATATATTATATATTTCGTCGATTTCCTTTTTAAAACGTATTTTATAAATCGTTTTAAATTTGTTTCAAAAACAATTTCAACTTCATCTTCAATTTCAAATCGATTTGATTTCAATTCTATTCGAATTCATTTCAATTTTATTTAATTCGAATTCAAATTCGTTTCAATTCAATTCAAATTCTAATTTGAGACAATTCAATTCAATTCAAATTCTAATTTGAGACAATTCAATTCAATTTGAATTTACCTTCTATTTAATTCAATTTGAATTCATTTCAAATTGATTTCAATTCAATTTCAGTTCGTTTTAAATTTTATTCAAAACGATTTCAATTCGTTTTTAATTCAATTTCAATTTAATTCAATTTGAATTCATTTCTATTGAATTCGAATTCAAATTTACTTTCTATTCAATTTGAATTCAAATTCACTTTCTATTCAATTCGAATCGAATTCATTTTCTATTCGATTCGAATTCATTTCAAATTGATTCAATAAAATTTCAATTTGAATTTTAATCTAATTTAATTTGAATTTCATTTCAAAATATTAAATTTTGAAATCACTTTTCAATATTCATTGTAAAACGAATAAAATCGATATAAGTATCGTTCACGTCAAAATAGCGCAACTATAATCAACACGGCTTTATATATTTCAATAAATTCGTTATTCTATTCAACAAATGAATATTTATCCTAATCAACACATGAATTTATATTTCTTTCAACACACGACTAATCTCAACACATGAGTACTGTCAACACATCACTATTTTTGTTATGTAAAATATTTTATAAAATTATGGTATCTATCGTTTGATTTTCAATTAGACTCCACCGTGAAGTAGTTCTAATTTTAAATATGATAAAGATGTAAATTTTATTATTAAAATATTTTACTCAACACATAAATAGTTTCAACACATGAATTTCCTTTTATAATATTCATTATTTTCCCTATTAGAATGAGGCCCAATCACTCACCATATAATGTTAATTATATGGATTCCATACAACACATGTATATAATAGCAATGATAAACAATCAACCATCATCCAAGGTGCACCACACAACTGCACAAGCATCAAATATAAATAATTAACGCTTACACAGCCTGTCGACAAATCGATCGACATATAATTAAATAATCGGGATTAGTGTACGCTAAATTTCATCCCAACACCTGTGTGGGGTTTCAAATCAACAAACACAGATTTATATTTGTGCAGTTGGGCGATGTGTAAAATTTATCATCCCAATCAATATCAGTCAAATCAGTGCATATAAACAAATTGGCCGATTTGTTTATAAATATTTATTTATTCACATTCACGTTAAAAATTATATTTCTAACGATAAAATATTTTTAACTATATAAATATTTTATTTTCTTTCAACACACGAATATTTTATTATTCAGTCATTCCACGACACAATCAATTTTCACAACACATCAATCGAACAAACAAGCCGTCCATGGTCTGTGGGCGACGGGTGTCGGGTGCTACTAAGCACCGTCTGCATCCTAGTATATATATATATATATATATATATATATATATATAACTAGAAAAAGAAATTTAGAGTGAGAAGTTCTCACCGAAAGCTATCCCAACTTCACGACACTTCATTTATATAAATCTTCATCGTTCTCTCCTTTTTGTCACCTTCGTTGCCCGTATTCTCTACATATGTAAAAATCGAATTTTTACTTTACTATTCAATACATAAAAATCGAATTTTTACTTCGCTATTCAATATATAAAAATCGAATTTTTACTTCGCTATTCAATATATAAAAAATCGAATTTTTACTTAGTTGCCATGTATATAAAAATCCAATTTTTATAATCACGCTATATGGATAAAAATTCTATTTTTACATCGCTACTATATAGACAAAAATTATATTTTTACAACGCTACTATACAGATAAAGATTTCGCCTTTTCAAATATAAAGATTTCGCCTTTTCAAATATAAAGATTTCGCCTTTTCAAATTTCAAAAGTCTAATCTTTTCTATTTTAAAAATCTAATCTTTTCTATTTTAAAAATCTAATCTTTTCTATTTTAAAAATCTAATCTTTTCTATTTTAAAAATCTAATCTTTTCTATTTTAAAAATCTAATCCTTTCTATTTTAAAAATCTAATCTTTTCTATTTTAAAAATCTAATCCTTTCTATTTCAACAATATAAAAATCACATCTTTATTTGGTTTTCAAACGAATAAAAATCACAGGAAAAATCAGTTTTTAAAATCAAATAAAATCAGATTTTCTAAAATACATAAATAACAACAAATAAAAAGGATTTTAAAACTCACCTCGATTTGGGTTTCCTACGAAGGGGGGGGGGGTTTGGACGCGAGCTGCTGGCCGGAGGGGCGGCGTCGGATAGGAGGAGGGGAGTGTCGATGTTCGTCGGAGGTTTGCAGGTGGTGAGGGCGGCTCCGGCAGGTGCGGCGGTGGCGCAGGGTTCGGGCGCGGGTTGGGTTCGTGGCCAGGTCGTGATGCAGGAGGGAGAAGAGGAGCGGGCGACTGACGTGACAAGGGAGGGTCGGATCGGAGGTGGCGGTGGGCTGAGGGTCTCCGACGGCGGCGAGGGTGGAAGGGGGAGGCGCGATTTGGTTTTTTTATTCTTTTTTCTTTCCCAGAATGAAAATAGATGGGGGGGGGGGGCAAAGGAAATAAAGGAGAGGAGAGAGAGAGGGATAGGTTATTATATATTTTTATTAATTTTAAATTCAAAAAGTTGACTTTTACATACGACCTCTAAATGAGGCCCACCGCCTGTCGTCCATAGCGTTTTACCCCCATTTCGAACACAATGGGATATGTATCGTAGGCCGATTCGATCGTTTCGATCAGTTTTCATTGAGATCAACATATAACTATATATATTGAATTTGAACGCGTATTTCAATTTACTGGGGTCACATACTTACTAGAAAAATTCCATAAAAATATTCTCTTGCTTCGTATTAACGATACGGTCCTAACAAAACTAGTTTGGTCAAATTCTGAGACCGTTGGAAAAATGACCAATTTCCAGTCGATTAAAATCAACTAAAACCGGTCAAACGCGTTTTCCTTTGCCACGCTCACATATTAATTTAGAAAATTATGAAATTTTGAATCTAGCAATAACTCGACATCACGGATCCAACAAAAGTGGTTTTGTCGAAATCCGAGGTCGTTTGCAAAATTCCCATTTTTAAGGGCCTGAATTCCATAGCGACTATTCAGAATTTTCAACTGGACATATCTTTTGATTTCCGCTATGAAATTTCAATTTGTCGGATTCATTGGAAAGATACTCTTAATTAGATCATAATGTTTTTGGTTTCACTAAAATCCGGTTTGTTTTGCACCCGGTACATTCAATTGAAGTTTGAAATCGAATTATCGAACTACCGCGCCATTTTCAATTCTATTTATAATTATATATAATTATTTATATTCTAACGACGACGTATATAATATATACGTTCGATTTCTATTCAAAATAAATTTTTTGTCGATATTATTTAAAATAATTCATTTTAAATGTTCAAAATTCGTTAAAATTTCCAAAATATAAAAATTTAAACTGGCCCAGATTTTCGGGTTGTCACAAAATATAGAACATATGTGTTGGCATGTTTGACGCATGCCAACGACCTTGAAAAACAATTAAGTGGTGTAAATTAATTTTACCCAATAAAGATGAATTTGAATAATGGGCCGCAAATATTTACATATAAAAAGAAAAGAGACAAAATATGTAAATTTAGAAAATACGATGTGTTTAACCCATGGTTGGATTGAGTTGTGATGTAAACCTGCCCGGAACCGCCCGGCTGTCCAGTAGTCACAACAATACCTATCCAATGTGGGTGCTTAAACACGGAGTCCAATAAGGACCCGAGGTTAGACTGAGTTGTGGCCTAAGACTGCCCGGACCCAACCGACAACAGGCAGCCACAACAATATCTGTCTAATGTGAGAGGTCGAGGCTTTAATAAGACAATTAAGGCTGAGTCAGGATTGGTAGGATTAAGTAAATTGAATTAATACTTAATCAAAAATGGAACATGCTAAACTATACAGACTGATTGGGGGTTAAGTTTACAAAACACTTAACCAACTTAGCATGTTGGATAAAAATAGAAAACCTAGTAGCGGGGGACCCTTTTTAGCAGTAACCCTACAAGGTGTATCAGGATACCCTGAACTAGGCAGGGTGGGGCACGATTACTGGGCTGACTGTAAGAGGTCAAATCGACGGCGGTGGTGCAGCAGTGTAGGTTCTAACGGGGTGCGGGCGTGCACACACTCCGGCGCAGAAAAATAAAGCACTGGGCACCAGTAATATACCTGTGCATCCTAGAATTGTGTCGGGCCGCCACCATGGAACTTGATACACCCCATGGTGGGACCAGCATAGGTAACTACAACATCGGGGGCCGTAAGACACATGCAACTATGCAAGTAGGAGCCGATCATTATAAACAGATCACTTCACCCTGATTTTGGGGTGTCTGTTGGGAACTAGTTTACATGGGTACAAAGATTAATATGGGGTACGATAGTACATTCGACTCTAGACAACTTAACCTAGTTTATAGTGCTTTCCCATTTCCAGTTTATACTTATCATGCCCAATTCTTTATTCATAGACTGAATAGTCCTAGACTTACTCAGGCTTTACGTCTGGCTCTACTTTTCTTTCGTCTTCTTTTCTTTCGTCCACCCCCCCAGGTCCACAGGGAGGGAATGCCGCAGCTTGACCAGTTTTCACATCCAGCTTGAAGAGAAAGAATGTATTGTTTGCATCTTTTTCGTTTTGGACTATGACTTTGGACAGCAATTATGGGACTTATGCAGTTTACTTATGTTTTTATGCTTCTTTAAATAATGTAATCAAGACAGTTATGAAGATGTTATGTTTTTGGAAGTATTGTAAGACAAATTATGGCATGGTTTGTGTAACACGTATTTTAATGAAATAAAGGTTGTTGTTGTTTTCCGCTGTTCAAAAATATGTGTTTTTATATCTGTCTTGTGTATCTGTGACTTATACTTATAAACCTCCACCAAAATTAGGGCATTCCCTTTGAGAGTGACCCTAATGGAGGTGGGGTGTTTCAGATATCTATTTTACATCGGTCACAAAAATGTTCATTGTAATAGATGTCTATTCTACAACGGTCACAAAATGTCCGTTGTAATAGATGTCTACTTTACAACGGTCACAAAATGTCCGTTGTAATAGATGCTAATTTTTGACATTCAATAATTAATAATTACAATACTTCCATAAAATTAATCTTGATTATTGAATAATTAATCATTAATCATATATTACTTATTATTAAGTATAATATTATATTACTAATTAATAATCATTAATAATATTATATTATTTACTAATATTTAATAATCAATCATTAATAATATTATATTAATCAGTTATAAATTATAATAATTAATGATTATTAATAAATAATCTCTAATTATTAATTATTAGGATTAATTGTCAAGAATAATCCGAAGTTTAACGTGTCTTCCCATAATAATCCGAAGTTTGAATTATTTTTGAATAATCCGAAGTTTGGGGGTGTCTTCCCATATTCAATAATTAGTAAGTAATATATATCCAATAAGTAATATTTCCAATTATTAGTAAGTAATATATATCCAGTAATCAATATCAATAATTTGTAATTAACAATAAACATTAATAATTTATGATTAATAATATTACTACACTTCATGAAAAATAATCATTTTAACCGATGTTAATTTTACAACGATCATAAAATGCCCGTTGTAGTAATTATTATTTATTAATATTCGATTATATATTAATTAACGACGACTTTTTTAAAAGTTGTCATTTTCAAAAATAACCTTTTCAAATGTTCTTTTACTTATAGATTTGCATTAAATTTTCTAATTTTTTTAGTGTTTATAAAAATATTGTAATGATTAATAATTTATAATCAAAAACAATTATTTGATATTTACTAGTTTAGTAAACTTTAATAAATAAGTGGATCTATTTTATTCAATATATTTCATTATTTTAAGCATAAGTTTAGTTACATATTCTGTAATATTACAGTGTTGTCCACTAAGGTTTAACACCTTCGAAAATCCCATCAATAAATTTTTTTCTTGAAATTGTATAATAGTACAAATTTTTAGGAATATGACCTCGAAATTTCTTTAAAAAGCGTGAGAGGTAACAGTAGAAATAACTGTTAGATTTAAAACAGAACATATGTTTAATTTTTCTATTTGTATACTTCAAATACAATGATAATCTATACTACTATATTATTACTGGGTTTCATTTCAAGGGCGCACAAGCACTCTGAACAATTTGAGAAATCAAGCGTCTCGCATTTCTTATCTTTCATACGCCGCTCTTTATTTCTTCCATTTCTTCCTGCGATATTCATCCCTACAGTTTTTTCTCTAAACCTAACTTCAATCGTGCGGTTGTTGCTCTTCAACCAAGCGAGGATTGTACTTCCTCTCTCGCTTCACACTTATTTCTCTGTTTCCTTCTATCCTGTCTAATATCTTCAAACCCCAATTAATGAATTTCTTGACAATCACAGATTTCATTTCTTCCCCCTTTCTTCTTTCTCCATTTCGGTCTAACCTACGTACCAATTTCCTCTCCAGATTTCACGATTTGCATCGCTTTCATCTGGTCATTCCCTCCTGCAACCAACTCCGTCCTATTAGAATCCTATTCCTCTCCGGAGTTTAGAAGGTAGGTAAAGTATGATTCACTATCCTTGATTTTTGGGTCTGCGCCAGTAGCATTCATCCCTCAAATTAGTATTTCCCTTATTTCTTTATAAGCTAATTTACTAATTTAGTCCTTTATTTAATTAATTCTGATATTTTACTTTGTCGTACGGCTTAAGTTGAGTTATCGGTAATGAAAGTCGGTATGTGTTTTAATTTTGATCTTTTACTGTGTTGTACGACTTAAGTTGATATATTGGTAATTAAAATTTGTATGTGTTTTAGTTTTGTTTATGCCAGAGTATATAGCCTTTTCTTTTGCTTTATGTTTATGTTACGATGTGTAGGATTTTCTACCATGCTTGCTGTCATCGCAAGAGGCACTACCATGAGTGAAGCTGAACATATACCTCACCATCACCATGTGTTGCTGCAATTCCTCAATCTTTCAGGTATGCAGTTGTATGCTTTGAAGCGTATGCAATGTCCTTTCCTTCTGTTAATCATCTGTTTTATTGCTCTAAATTGGATGTTATGCTCAAGCAGTTTACGTGTTAATTTTTGTAATAGTCTTCTTTAGTGTGTTGTATGGCTTAAGTTGAATTATTGGTAATTCAAATTGGCATGTGTTTTAATTTGGATCTTTTCCTATGTTGTACGACATAAGTTGAATTATTGGTAATTAAATTTGGTATGTGTTTTAGTTTTGTTTATTCCACGATATATAGCCATACAAATAATGTTTGTCATATTACCATGACTACAACTTCACCTAAGATTTTGCTGTGTTACTTAAAAATGATAATAACAAAGAGAAATTAAATTTTA
This sequence comes from Allium sativum, assembly GCA_030737875.1. Taxonomy (NCBI): domain Eukaryota; kingdom Viridiplantae; phylum Streptophyta; class Magnoliopsida; order Asparagales; family Amaryllidaceae; genus Allium; species Allium sativum. Next base: position 354,296,460 of record CM060926.1, read on the forward strand.
AACTTTCCTATGATAGCACTAAATTATTTTTGTCACAACAGTTTTCTTCGATGGGTAAATTTTGCATAATTAAAATTTAGATTATAACAATTGTACTGTTTTTTGTCCATTATTATGCATGGTTAAATTTTTTTTTTAAGATTAATTTCCGTATAAATAATCGGCATTTACTACATTTAACCTAAACATTGCTACTTACCATGAATGATTCTATGCAAAGTTCACGACCAACACATTTTTTATTTTGTACAATTCTTTTATATAAATATAAACATAGCACATCTACAATATAATTTGACATTCAGGCAATGACAAAATATATTACATATGTGTAGCCAGTAGAGTCGAAAAGGAAAATGAAACAATTTTCAGGTAACCTTGGTCTAAAATTCAGAATATTTAAATTTCTCCCATGGGTATAATTTGCCCCAAAAAAAAATGAATTGTTTATCTGAATAGTTTCACAGATAACATACATGTTTCAACTATTTGTGAGGTCCTGATAGCTACAATTGTTAAATTTTTAATTTCTGCTGAGATGATTTGATTTGTGTATTCAGTTTTCAGTATACAGACGGTTTTGTGTGGTTAACCTATGGCTTTCTACTTCTATACCTAGGCTGGGGATGGAAACAAAATATGCATATGTTTGGTTGTTTGTATAATAAAAGTATGCAAGAAACATAAGTAACGATTGTTTATCAAAAAAATTGGGACCACTAGCACTAGCATGGTGCTACGTTTGTTAAGTGTGGACGGTGGACCAATGTTTATCTATATTTGACTAAGATTCATTTTCAGGTTGACATATGAACATTGTCATGAAAATAATTAAGAACTTGAAACTGATTTAGCTAAGGACACCTTTTATATATATTAAGGATAAGTAACTTGCATAGATTCTACTTTTCATGAGCAATCAAGCCGATTATCTTTATGTTTCTGCTTAGTTGTTATTTATGTAATTATTACATATGAATATTTTGAAGTGAAATTGAATTCTAAAAAAATCATGACATGTTAATTATGTGGTATTAAATAGCAATATCATCGTATAAAATGCAACAATGTGTAGGTTTTTTCAAAAAGCAGGATATCTCCCCCAAGAGCAAGATAATAACATGTAGGTTTTCCAAAAAATCAAAATGTAGCAACAAGCAAATTTACCCAAAAAATAAAATAAAATTGTAACCGCATGTAGGCTCTTAAGGTTTGATTATGCAAGATATGTTCTATATACTTATATTTTCTTTGATGCAGAATACCCAACGTTATTTCATGTTTTTTCCTTTGATACCCTTTACATTATGTGGTGTATCTTTTATATGTTTAGAGTTTTCTTAATGTGATATACTTGATGCCATTTCATGTTTTTCCTTTGATACCCTTGATATTATGCGGCGATCCTTACTGAAGTATTGTTAGTGGTAAAAACCTGGTATTGATCTTCGATGACCTATTTGTACAGAACCTGAACACAAACATGCAATATAATGAATTTATTTTAAACTTTCATTCGATTGTACGACACTTGATTTATCTTAGCATTTGACTCTATTTTCTATGAAATGCTGCATAAATTTAAATGTGCATGTTGATATGTAAAACATATAATATAGCAATTATAATTACCTCCTACAGGTACCCTTTTTTTCCTTCTTCCACTAGGATGGCATGAGCGAAGAGATGACATGTTCCAAGTGTTGGTTCGTTAATTTTGCGAACAATAGTCAAGTCACGACTAAAGTAGGAACAATTTGCTGAAGCATGTTGGTTCATTTTAGTAACTATAATCCTATTTGAGTAAACCCTGCAATTAATTGTTCTTGCCCCAACATTGGCTACATAATTTGTCATTTCGCCTATTAGAAATTCTCTAAAAATTGTCTTCCTAGCATTTTCTCTACTTCTATGTTACATCATAGGATGATCATTATTTTATTAGACACACATGTTAATTTAGGCTTGCAATGTTCAAAGCCTGATTCTTTAGTGGTTTAACTTCACCATAGTACATCCCTTCAACTGTAGTTAGGGTTGTGTATTTGTTAGGACTATCAGGTTTTCCTTAAGGTTAAGATATTTATCTTTTGGTTGTTCAATTGTTTTCCTAATTTTATTACGTATACTAATTAGTCTATTACAATGATTTCTTTATCCTTTAAGAAAACTATGTTTAGCCTAGCGCTTCATTAGGACAAATGGGTTGGACGACAATGAGTAGAGAATCAAAGATAAATTTATCCTTAATTTTCCTATTCTTTTTTTCCTGACGAGAAGCTCTATTTTCATATTGTTTAAAAGATATTCTTCAACTTCTAGCAATATGATCTTTTTCTCCAGATTACAAAATAGTTGTTTCAATTTTAACTTTAAAATGTTCTTCATATAACCAATTTGCAGTATTATATCCACTAAATACATGTGTTTTCTGAAAAGTACTAGAATAAACTGCTTTTAATGCATCATAAAAGGCAGAAACAAGCAAATTTACTTATAATTGAATTGTTGAACCAGTATTGGAGTAATGGGAAAATAAAATATAACTGCCATCTTCTTATGAGTGATGTCAAATGCAGTATATTTTTCGTTGACATTTTTCAATCAGCGGTTGAAATGGGTAGTGCTAGAAAGCCCGAATTTTTTTTTGTCAAAAAGTAAGAAACGGGGGTAATTTCGAAATTCAGGGGGGTAAGCATTGAATTCAGGGGGGGTATTTGTGTAATTCAAGGGGTGGGCCTCCTATTTTTTTGTCTCTGGTGTACTTTTTGACAAAAACTTTTTTTGTCATAGTAGAATTTTTGGGTTGAAATCTAGACGACAAGCTATTTTGTAGTACTATTTTATGATATCTGTGTTTTTGTAACAGAAGTCTCAGATTATGGATAGATGGGGTTGCTGCAACCGAAATAATATATTATGTGATTTTAGACTGGTTTGGCTTTACATATGGTACATGTTTAAAATTATAATGAAGTGGATTTGTTACCTTTTTCTCATTAATTTTATGGATTTCCTCCTCTTTCCACAATTCCTCTTGAACAATACCATCTTGATTCATCAAACCGACCGTTAGGGACGTTTGCCTACTGTAAGAGCCAAAACCAAATTGTCTGAATTTCGGCATAATTTTCGCTTAACAATGATTTATCTCCGTTGTTTCCTTCTTTCTCTTCCTCGGATCTGCGTTTTCCTTAAATACGAATTCTTTCTACCTGTTCTTCGCCTGTAATATCTCCAGATTCGCGTCTCCCTTTTCTATGCTTCATTTCTTCCTCAGATTTTACGTATTTGTTTTTCGATAGCAATTTCAATCTTTATATGCATAGGCCAAAATTCTGGTACTTATACTCCTCCCTGTCGAAACCGCTCCAAAATCGACTCCTCCTTGGTTTCAACTTCTTTCGAGCTTCAATCGACTTTGCTTCTCAATTTATACGGTAAAGGGTAAGCATCGTTATTTTCCTTTAGCTAAATTTGTATTTAAGAATTAAGAACTTATGTCAACTTCATCATATTTGACTCGTTTTGCTGCATAAATGGAAAACTGAAAATTATTAAGTTTAAATTACAATCTTTATGGGTATAGATTATTTACTGTAAGATATATAATTTGCAATGAGCTTGATTCTTATTTTCCAATACATTGAATTGACAGTGATTATTGAGATTATTAAGCTTAAGTTACAATTTTTTGGGTGTAGATTATTTACTGTAAGCTATATAATTTGCAATGAGCTTGACCTTTTATTTTCCAGTGCATAGCATTGATAGTAGTTGAGTAAGATTGTTAAGTTAAAGTTACATTCTTTTTGGGTTTAAATTATTTACCTTGGATTTTTAATTTTACTATGTTCTAAACGATCGCTAAAACAGTAGAATACATGGTAACTGGACTCTTTGCTGAACTCTATTAAGATTTTTTTTGCTCTGGTAGCTGTTTGCTCACTGATGGTACTTAGGGGAACGTTGTTGGAGACAGATATATGATGGGGATGCTGTTCCTGATGATCCCCACCCACATACAACTACTCACAGGGTTTATACTACTAGTGCTTTACAGGAGCACGCAGACGAGTGGTGGCCTGCCAGTGATTTCATTCTTACCGGTAGGGATTATATTTCTTTCTGGCGTCAGTATTACTCCCCACCTCAGAACGGGAGTTTTGTGCATGCTGCATCCGTTGACTTGGTTGGGCCTTCTGCACTCCGTACGGGCCTTGAGCCCCCTTTCGTTGCTGATATTTCACAGTCCACGCAGGTTTACCATGCTCAACAGGATCCACCTCCTCCACGCTCTTCCCAGGTGCCAGACTACGGTTGGACTGTTGTAGTACCAACTACATACGGATCTGATAGGTATATTGATATACCACGGCCAGAAGTGACGGAGTATCCAGATCCAGCTGTTTTTTCTTATCAGGATCTTTATCAGATGACGCTAGGTCTGCGTCAGGTAATGTATGGTGAGTTGACTGCTCGTATGAAGGAGTTGAGGACCGCTGATGAGGAGCGGCCCAGATATAGACCGACATTCGGCACACGCGACGACGATATTGAGGATGTGGAGATGGTGCCTGCGGATCTAGATGATGATTAGTTGGATCTTATTTAGTAGACATTCATGTTGTATTTGCCTGTATATTTGTTTTATTGTGTTGTCCCTTTGTAGTAGGTTATTCAACCGTATGTTTTGTAACACCCCACCTCCGCTAGGGTCACTCTTTCGGGGGCACTAGCTTCTGGGGGGCGTTAGAACTGGGTAAGCATGCATAATGATATATCAAGGCAGAACAAGAACATAAATATATATGTAAAACAGAGTAAGTGAGAATAAAACAGCGGAATATCTCAAACCATCTCAAAACAAGTCTAGTACATCATAAAGTCAACTGCCAAAATAAACATGTCTAGTACATCATAAACAGTAATACTGAAATACATAGTGCTATCCCCAAAAATAAAGATGATAAACCATAGCGAGCTCAATGTCCAGACATACATGAGCTATCCAGCAAACAAGCAAGCGATCCAAGCTAAGCACCACTATTCCCTCCCTGAGAACCTGGGGGGGGAACGGAAGAAAAGAAGCGAAAGAAAACAGGTCAGTTAAAAAGACTGGTAAGCCCTACTACGATCAGTCTATAAACTAATAAAGTTAACATCATGATGGAAACTGCGATGAACATACTGGCAATAGATAAAGGTGTCATCACATAAAGAAGATTAAGCTTTGCACCACAGTGTACTAGCAAACTAACATAACAGGTATTGATCCCTCAGCCCAAACTTTGGCCCAATAGCATGAGGTGACCTTGATACAAGGTCCAGCCCACGGTCTAGTCGATCGGCTCTCTATAAACCTAACATGTCAAGTGTTGGTGTCCATATGGTTGTAGTCAGACTGTGCTGGGTCCACCTTCGGGTGTATCAAGCCCTCGGGTGTCAACCCAGACACCTAAGCAATAATGCACAGTCTAAACCTACTGGTACCCGTGCCTCGAGTTTGTCCAACACCGGACTACGTGCACGTCCGTAGCCCGCCTGGACCCGCACCGCTGTACCACTCAGCCGTCGCTTTGGTCGCTTACATCAGTCCAGTAATCGTGCCCCGCCCTAGCCTAGCCTCTAGGGTTGTGAATGATACCAAACTGGGATTACTGCTGGAACATACCACGTTGCTAGGGTTTTCTAAGAGGGTTAAGTGTGGTATAACCCCTCACTAATCATGGATTAAATTAGTTAAGTGTAACCAACAATTCACCACTTAACCCCATTTAATCCCTCGTATCCCCAAAATTGGTTAAGTATTAGTGGGCCATGACTTAACCCTAATCATGAGGCATTAATTAATTTAATTGTGCCTTAACCTCTCACATTAGACTTTGTTGTGGTTACTAGTTAGGGCGGGTCCGAGTAGCTTTACACCACAACTTGGTCTAACCTCGGGTCCAAGGTACACATGACCAACTTCTCACATTGGGTCCTATTGTTTGTAGCAACTAGTTAAGCCAGTCGGTTCCGGGTAGGTTTACGCTACAAACTCAACCCAACCTCGAGTTGGCCACACTTATGTTTTCTAAGTGTCATGTCCACTTTTTTTTCAAAACATAATTACAAGTTTAACAAATACTTGGGTAGACCTAACTTAATAGGTAAATTCCCAAGGGGTAGACCTAACTTAATAGGTAAATCCCCAATCTTATATTTTCATGTATTTTAAGTTTTACCCAAACCCCCCCCCCCCCCCCCCCAACGTCATTCTATCGCTTACATATTCGCCATAACGCATAAAGGATAGAAAGAGGAAACTTGGCACAACATACATGATAAATCTTACATATCATAATAAACATGCATAACATGTTGGACTTGCATAACTTAGCATAGTGAACTTGCATAAATATGCATAACTTGTTAAACTTGCAAATCATGGCATAGTGAACTTGCATAAACATGCATAACTTGTTAAACATGCATAACATAGCATAGTGAACTTGCATAAACATGCATAACTTGTTAAACTTGCAAATCATGGCATAGTGAACTCGCATAAGCATGCATAACTTATTAATCATGCATAACATAGCATAGTGAACTCGCATAAGCATGCATAACTTATTAAACATGCACAACATAGCATAGTGAACTCGCATAAGCATGCATAACTTATTAAACATGCATAAATCCCAACTTTCATCACATATTAACTTTAGAGTTTCTAAAATGAAGGTAAGAGGGCTTACAAATATTATGAAGACACAAATCTACTAATAAAGATTGAGAAGCCCTTTATGCAAGTATATAAAAACCCAAAACAAAGCTCCAATTAATAAAAATCCCAAAAACTCTAGCTTAGCAAATAAAGCTTGCAACTTGATGATGTATGCAAGCTAATGATCATTCATACAACTTAGAAATGCTTGTATGAACATCAAAATCTTCATAGGAATGATTTTTGAAGAGGGTGGAGGCTAGGGTTTTTAGGTGGAGGCCATTTGAGAATTCAATTTGACATAGTTTGGTTGCTAGAATGAATAATGAGGTTTTAGGGTAGGATTAGGGGCTTATTTATAGAAGATTAGAGTGTTTTTAGCCCTAGGATTAACCCTAGGTTAGTTTAGGTCCGTCAGATTTAGGAATTCTCTAGAACCAAGCCACAAGACCAGACCAAAACCCAAAATGGTGCGCCAGGCAAAACTGCCCGGCCACCCCGTGTCGACAGGGCAGTCGACACCCTTAGACCCCTGTCGACATGCCTGTCGACATGGGGGTCTTGGCGGGAGTTTTCCCGCCTGACGCCAGTTAGCCCTAATCCTTGTTTTTAATTTAAAATTTAAATCTGTTTTTAACATGGAAATTTCTGAAAACTTCAATGGGCCTTAACTGGGTCATACGGACTCCGATTTTCGAAAACTCGGACTCTATTTCTTGTATTTTTCCGAGACGAACGCAATGGCATAGCCCGTTTCCCTTGATTCAGATTTTAGAATTAAATTCTGCCTCGATTTATGTTATAACAGGTTATTGAAAATACGGGTTGTTACATTCTCCCCTCCTTAAAGGATTTCGTCCCCGAAATCTTCAAGTTAGGAAGAACGTATCCTACCATCCAATCATCCATCTACTCAAAGCATCATCCACGAGCAATCATTGTCCTTAAAAGATTCTAAATGCTGTATGAACATATGCAAAATTGTGTGTATATGTACTTATCTAATGCAAAGATCAATGCAAAATATGTTAGTGAAATGTATCCATATGTATGCAAATCCCTAACATAATGTATAATATCTACATGCGTGCTCAATCATACATCCATATGCCCAATATCAATCCGTATCCCCTGAAACCAAGAACATACGCACTACACAAGAACTCTACACTGAGTATAGAGATCCTTAGATCCTCACATATCATAGAAAGATAAGTAGAACCCCCAATGGGATTCGAAACACAAACGGGATCATCCACTAAGCTAGTACTAAGGTGCAAGCTATCAACAAGATCAGATGAAATAAAGCTATGTGATGCACCAGAATCAAACAAGGTACGAACTGGAAGATCGGAAACATAAACAAGGTTCTCAACAGAAACACTACCTCGATCGGGAACTGGAGCGGTATTGAGAGCATGAACTTGCCCTCCTGAAGGTCCAGCCTGCCCTTTCTTCTTCGGGCATTCCTTGCTGAAGTGTCCAGTCTCACCACAGGAAAAACATCCACCACTAAGCTTCCTTTTCTTCTTCCTACAATCCTTAGCAAAGTGTCCAGGCACACCACAGTAATTGCACTTTCCCTTGCCTTTGTTGTTGTTCCCCTTCTTGTTCTTGCTCTGATTCCCCTGACTGCTTTGACCACCTTGATTGCCTTTACCTTGAGAATCAGTCTTCTTTGCTTGAGTATCACTCGACTTGACCTCTTTCTTTCCATCTCCCTGAAGCAGAGCCATATTGACCAAACTCTCAAAAGTAGCCCCATGCGGAATATGTGACATTGCCAAACCCTGCAGCGGCTCATTCAACCCTCTAGCAAATCGAAGAGCCTTCTTCTCAGGAGTGTTCACCATATCCAAACCAAAACGGGCCAGCTGATTAAACTTGTTCACATACTCCTTGACAGACATATCACCTTGCTTTAATGCAATGAACTTCTCCATCTGTAAATTCGCCTCAGCAGAAGATAGAAACTTGGCCACAAATCTAGCCCTCAAATCGGCCCAAGTCTCGACGGGCCTCGTCCCATTGGTGACTTCCCACCAATAGGCTGCTTCGTCCTTCAAAAGCCACACTGTCAATAAGATCTTCCTCTCGTCATCAATCCCAAAGATAGCAAACAAGTCCTCAGTGTCTTTCAGCCAATTCCTTGCTTCAACAAAGGATTCCGTGCCTAGGAAATTCTTGCCTCCCATCGCCTTGAAGTCTTTACAAACCTTCGTGAACTCAACCTGAGGATGCTGAGGGGGAGGAGGAGGAAGGGGAGCCTCAACAACAGGAGGGGGTGGAACATTAGCAACGGGAGGAGGAATATTAACCACTGGAGGAGGAGGAACAGGGACCACTGGAGGACGGACATTAGGGGGAGGATTCTCAACTACAGGAGGAGGAGGAACAGGGACCACCGGAGGAGGGACATTAGGGGGAGGATTCTCAACTACAGGAGGAGTGGGAGTAGGGTTTGCGGGGCCGGCTGCCGCCCTAGCTTCTAGAAGTCTCCTATACCAGAGTGGTACGTTTACTCCATCGGGGATGGCAAGATCCTCAGCCATACTGAAACGAAGGATAAGATAAGATTAGGTCAAGGGAACGAAGGATAACGCTAATGGCTTTTTGGGGAATAGCCCTTTTAAAATACTAGACTTTTCTTTGGAAAATACTTTATACTTGTTTTGAAAATAGTTTTTTAAAAGTCTTTTTAAAAACTTTTTGTTCTTTCTCGTAAACCTTATGCTCTGATACCAAATTTGTAACACCCCACCTCCGCTAGGGTCACTCTTTCGGGGGCACTAGCTTCTGGGGGGCGTTAGAACTGGGTAAGCATGCATAATGATATATCAAGACAGAACAAGAACATAAATATATAAGTAAAACAGAGTAAGTGAGAATAAAACAGCAGAATATCTCAAACCATCTCAAAACAAGTCTAGTACATCATAAAGTCAACTGCCAAAATAAACATGTCTAGTACATCATAAACAGTAATACTGAAATACATAGTGCTATCCCCAAAAATAAAGATGATAAACCATAGCGAGCTCAATGTCCAGACATACATGAGCTATCCAGCAAACAAGCAAGCGATCCAAGTTAAGCACAACTATTCCCTCCCTGAGAACCTGGGGGGGGGGGGGGGAAACGGAAGAAAAGAAGCGAAAGAAAACAGGTCAGTCAAAAAGACTGGTTAGCCCTACTACGATCAGTCTATAAACTAATAAAGTTAACATCATGATGGAAACTGAGATGAACATACTGGCAATAGATAAAGGTGTCATCACATAAAGAAGATTAAGCTTTGCACCACAGTGTACTAGCAAACTAACATAACAGGTATTGATCCCTCAGCCCAAACTTTGGCCCAATAGCATGAGGTGACCTTGATACAAGGTCCAGCCCACGGTCTAGTCGATCGGCTCCCTATAAACCTAACACGTCAAGTGTTGGTGTCCATACGGCCCACATATGGTTGTAGTCAGACTGTGTTGGGTCCACCTTCGGGTGTATCAAGCCCTCAGGTGTCAACCGCAGACACCTAAGCAATAATGCACAGTCTAAACCTACTGGTACCCGTGCCTCGAGTTTGTCCAACACTGGACTACGTGCACGTCCGTAGCCCGCCTGGACCCGCACCGCTGTACCACTCAGCCGTCGCTTTGGTCGCTTACATCAGTCCAGTAATCGTGCCCCGCCCTAGCCTAGCCTCTAGGGTTGTGAATGATACCAAACTGGGATTACTGCTGGAACAGACCACGTTGCTAGGGTTTTCTAAGAGGGTTAAGTGTGGTTTAACCCCTCACTAATCATGGATTAAATTAGTTAAGTGTAACCAACAGTTCACCACTTAACCCCATTTAATCCCTCGTATCCCCAAAATTGGTTAAGTATTAGTGGGCCATGACTTAACCCTAATCATGAGGCATTAATTAATTTAATTGTGCCTTAACCTCTCACATTAGACTTTGTTGTGGTTACTAGTTAGGCCGGGCGGATCCGGGTAGCTTTACACCACAACTTGGTCTAACCTTGGGTCCAAGGTACACATGACCAACTTCTCACATTGGGTCCTATTGTTTGTAGCAACTAGTTAAGCCGGTCGGTTCCGGGTAGGTTTACGCTACAAACTCAACCCAACCTCGAGTTGGCCACACTTATGTTTTCTAAGTGTCATGTCCACTTTTTTTTCAAAACATAATTACAAGTTTAACAAATACTTGGGTAGACCTAACTTAATAGGTAAATTCCCAAGGGGTAGACCTAACTTAATAGGTAAATTCCCAATCTTATATTTTCATGTATTTTAAGTTTTACCCAAACCCCCCCCCCCCCCCCCCCCAACGTCATTCTATCGCTTACATATTCGCCATAACGCATAAAGGATAGAAAGAGGGAACTTGGCACAACATACATGATAAATCTTACATATCATAATAAACATGCATAACATGTTGGACTTGCATAACTTAGCATAGTGAACTTGCATAAATATGCATAACTTTTTAAACTTGCAAATAATGGCATAGTGAACTTGCATAAACATGCATAACTTGTTAAACATGCATAACATAGCATAATGAACTTGCATAAACATGCATAACTTGTTAAACTTGCAAATCATGGCATAGTGAACTCGCATAAGCATGCATAACTTATTAATCATGCATAACATAGCATAGTGAACTCGCATAAGCATGCATAACTTATTAAACATGCACAACATAGCATAGTGAACTCGCATAAGCATGCATAACTTATTAAACATGCATAAATCCCAACTTTCATCACATATTAACTTTAGAGTTTCTAAAATGAAGGTAAGAGGGCTTACAAATATTATGAAGACACAAATCTACTAATAAAGATTGAGAAGCTCTTTATGCAAGCATATAAAAACCCAAAACAAAGCTCCAATTAACAAAAATCCCAAAAACTCTAGCTTAGCAAATAAAGCTTGCAACTTGATGATGTATGCAAGCTAATGATCATTCATACAACTTAGAAATGCTTGTATGAACATCAAAATCTTCATAGGAATGATTTTTGAAGAGGGTGGAGGCTAGGGTTTTTAGGTGGAGGCCATTTGAGAATTCAATTTGACATAGTTTGGTTGCTAGAATGAATAATGAGGTTTTAGGGTAGGATTAGGGGCTTATTTATAGAAGATTAGAGTGTTTTTAGCCCTAGGATTAACCCTAGGTTAGTTTAGGTCCGTCAGATTTAGGAATTCTCTAGAACCAAGCCACAAGACCAGACCAAAACCCAAAATGGTGCGCCAGGCAAAACTGCCCGGCCACCCCGTGTCGACAGGGCTGTCGACAGGGCAGTCGACACCCTTAGACCCCTGTCGACATGCCTGTTGACATGGGGGTCTTGGCGGGAGTTTTCCCGCCTGACGCCAGTTAGCCCTAATCCTTGTTTTTAATTTAAAATTTAAATCTGTTTTTAACATGGAAATTTCTGAAAACTTCAATGGGCCTTAACTGGGTCATACGGACTCCGATTTTCGAAAACTCGGACTCTATTTCGCGTATTTTTCAGAGACGAACGCAATGGCATAGCCCGTTTCCCTTGATTCAGATTTTAGAATTAAATTCTGCCTCGATTTATATTATAACAGGTTATTGAAAATACGGGTTTTTACATGTTTCGTATTTGTATTAGCCTGTAAGTGTACTCTACTTGTATGTCCTTATGTGTAACCGTTGTGTTTTTTTATGTTATCTGCTTGTTTGTGCGTTATATGTAATCTGCGTGATCGTGCGTACGTGTTTGTTAAACGAAATAAGTACTAAAAATTACGATGCACATACAACATTCAATTTCTTGTCCATGCTAAAGTATATTAGTATCCTCTAGTGATGGGTCAAATAATTCCCTTTTCAAAAGCAGGAAAGCTACCGACATATACTCTATTATTTCAAAAACACCAGATTCCCTCAGCTATGTTACTTTGCAACTGCACACCTTTATCCGAGATTTGACTACTCAGCTTTTTGAGTGTTTCCTGTGATATGACTTATGCATCACGCGTGAACAACGCACGAGGGTATCCTTGTCTGAATTGCTTGTTTCAACATTGGATTCCCCATTACAGGGTATGGGTCATCCACTTGAGCATTATTTACTTTACCAATTCGTAACAACTATCCACCTATAAATATATCTCTAAATAACTACCAACTTACCTCACTCAAATATCTTTCATCCCATTATTACACTAACCACGTCGCTTAGCACTCATTGCAAATGTCTTCTTGGTCATCATCTACAGACTCAGATGAATAGGCGTATGAAGAGATAAGGCTAACGGAGCTTGCAGATGAATTACAGTTTCTCACCGAAATAAGACCCCAAAGTGGACCACCACAGCTACAGGGGGACGTACAACTTCCACATGAAGCGCAAGGACCACCTACCAGAGTGTCATATGAACAACCATTCGCTCAACCAACGCAAGAAGTACAGTTCTATCGAGTACCACCAAATGAGCATGAAGTTAATTCGTATCCAGTTCGTTGCAACTGCGGTTATGCGGTTGTGGTTGTAGTTCGAGCAGAGGGCAACAATATTGGTCGGCGCATGCAGCAATGTCCAGCATATCCAAATGGTTGCAATTACACGGAATGGATAGACCCACCTTTGTGTTCACGGGGAATAACATATGCGAATGAACTAGAACGGGAGATTAGACGTCTCCAAAACGTTGTCGACCAACTGCGATTGAACATTATGAGACTCCCTTGAGACTAAACGAAAATTGTGGTGAACTAAAGTTATTATTACCTACTGCATGCTTTGATGTTTTCTTTCCCACCATCTATCGGTAGTTGTTGTATCATTTTAAACTCCTATATCGTTATGTGTATCGTTGGATGTATCGTTATGCGTACTATTGTTTGTGCCACTGAAATATTGAACCATGCAATTTGTTTGTCATCAATAGAGGTCATGTGAGTGGGGACGACCCATGGTTTTTAACACCGGTATGTCGTGTAATGTTTTAATTTATACGTACACGACCTTTGTAATAACGAATTAAACTTTGTAGTAATGAAGGAATCTGCACCAACCGACATCAATATGATTGGTCAAAACCCTCGCTTGGTTTCAATAAAGTGGGTTCACTGTACACAAATAAAGTGGTTTCAATAAAGTGGTTTCAATATAATTTGTAGTAATGAAGGAATCACGATTATTGAGTTGTCGCGTCCGGTAAACTGTACAAACTTAATATCACGATTCAGTACTAGGTGGTCTACTAATATTTCGTGCTCCCTCCATCCACGATAAATACCCAATGGCTCATATTCCATCCTTGAACTAAAATTGTTGCTACCTCAATCTACGTACATATCATGGACGATTGGGTAATTAGTGACGAGCATATGAACCGAATTTTCGATGAGTACGAGGGGAGTAAAGAAGACGTAGAAGATGGTGAAATTGTCCCAGATACACAAATAGATATGGTGGCTGCAGTGGTTCAGCGTCATGAAGTATCAGCTTGTGTAACTCAGCCGAAAACACCAGTTCACTCAGCACTTAGCAGCCAAATTCCATCAACTTCGAACTCCAATCCTGAAACTCCCGAATTATCTGCCAAAGATCTCCTGGCCCTCGTGAAGGCGTACATTCAGGTTGACAAAAGAGAAGAGTTATTGATGCAAGGAGGAGGGGGGTTAACTTATGAAGAACGATGGGCAGTGATCACTAGGCTACACAACAACCATCGTTCAAGGCCTACTAGACGATCGTCGACTAAACTCCAGCTGGCTAATCGTACATTTTCAGATGATTGTGATAAGTATCGTAACATTATCGAGGTGGTTGATGACGCAGCCATAGCCAAACCAACAAAAGTAACGTATGATTCTCGTTACCTATTCGAATACGGTAAAGAGTTTGTTGGCCACAAAGCGTACAAACTTCGCTATGAATGGCTTACCCGATTTGGCTCGGATTAAGGTTTTATGGTTATTATGATAGTGTAATAGTTTATGGTCGTTGAAAACTTATGTATTATTGTTCTCTAAACTTATGTAATCGTTGAAAACTTATGTAACGTTGTGGCATTTAGGTACTACGTACGTAATCCATTAAGAAATCAATAAAGGAATCAATCAATAAAGTAATCAATAAAGCAACGACACTAATTAAAGGAATCAATCAATAAAGTAATCAATAAAGGAATCAATAAAGCAATGACACTAATTAAAGGAATCTATCAATAAAGTATTCAATAAAGTAATCAATAAAGATGGGCTAACTTGGATACCCGTGATACAAAATTGATAGCAGCAGCATCTATGACAAAAATGTGTAGTCCTCTCAACGTTCAGTGATGCCCTAACCGACAATAATTACAGGAATCAAGCAAAAAAGTAAAGCAGCGTACAATATACTTCCGCTACAAGACAAGCAGTGTGTTTGTCATTAATGCACACTACCAGACACTACTATATGATTGTTGAAAAGACGAGTTATGCCCATAGGCGGATACTTGAGTTTTTGAAAATGATTAGAATTTTGTTATGACTGGTAGAAGTTATGATTTTGCTGCGGAGGATAATAATTAGAAGTGTTGTGCATTGTACCAGAATTAAGATGTTCGTTGCGTTGATGAGAAATTTGCATTGGAATATCTTGCTGCTCTTGATCAAAGTTTTATGGCCTTAAATTGCTTTGTGACGCCATCTTCGATTTTCCTTTGTTATTCTTGCTGCTCGGTTTATTCGACAATACAATTGGATGATAAAGATAATTTTACGTGAAAGATTTGGTGAAATAGAAGATAAGGGAGTGGTATAGAAAGAAAAAAACTGATGTAAATATAGGGGAGGGAAGGGTAGGGAGAATGGAGCGGGTAAGGAGCAACGGCTATAAAAATAGTCGTTGCTCCTTACAAGGTTTTAATAAAGCCGTATAAGGGGTGGGTGAAATTAATTCCCTACCCCTTATACGGCTTTATTAAAGCCATATAAGGGGAAATAAAATTCCCCTTATACGGCTTTAATAAAGCCGTGTAGCCATATCCGGCTTTAAAAAAGCCGGATATGGCTACTTTTTGATCCAACCTTCTGGGTTGCCTTGGCAACCTTGGGGGTTGCCAAGGCAACCCAGAAGAGACTTGCCGACCCCTCGTTGGGGGTCGGTTCATCCCCAAACAACATTGCGTTGGGGATGCTCTAATGAGTTTGATAGTGGGCAAACAACTTTGTTTCTAGTACATGCCTAACCTGGATTCTTTAAATTATTTTTATCAACTTTACTACCTAACCCCACAAATGTTATGCTTGCAGTAAATGCTAGTAATCTGTGGTATCTGCAAGAGTTTGTTATGCTATTTGGGTTCTATTCAAGGTGTGGTAAGTTTCTAATTTCTATACTGTTAGTCCTTATGTTTCTCTTCTCTATGATTGGCTTATTTTTTTTCCATATTTGTTTTATACCAAAATATAAACACATTGAACAGTTTATAAGTTTTATAATACCAATACATCTGTGTAATTTATTTTACTACAGGATTAATATATTTCAGTAGATTACATCTGCATATGTATATTTTGGAAGAATTACATCTTCAAATGTGCAATAGAAGTCGAAAAATGATTGATATCAAAAATTTTATAATATTATATATATAGACAAATAATTCAAATATTTATTGCTATTTTTCATTCTTTTCTTACAAATTGAGCGGGTTTTGTTTATGCATCTTTTAATTTCTGTTACTGTATGTTAACAAGTACGAAAGCTTTGGATGAATCTTTTATTGTATGTTAATTTCTTGTCGGCAGTATTGTATAAATGTTATACAATATTACAAATGATTTCTGTTTTACATACAAGGTTTATCTTTATTGAATTCATGATAAATGCTTTTGCAGCCACAATTATGGTTTTAATTTGGGGATTGTTAAAGGGACTCCATTTTTTGATGGGGGGGGACAATTTTTTAATTTTTGATGAATTTTTAAGGGGAGGACAAAATAAGTTAGCCCCCCCTTAACCATATAATTAAAATTTCCAGTACTATCCCTATAACAGAGAAAAACTAATTCACACCTGCAAATAATTATATAAATTTAAACACTTAAGCATAAGTCAGACCACACTTGCATGAATTCAAACACTTAAGCATGAGTCAGACCATCACTTATTAACATTTCTTGGTCTAATAAGATACATGAATAATTAACTCTGCAAATTGCAAAATAAATTTAGAAACAATATACACTGACCTTCTATAATTCAACTTAAAAGGAAAATAAAAAGAAATAACAACTAAACGAAGATCCTCCTCTTTCAACTCTCCCCGATTCAAACAAAGTTCATATAATCTCAATAAGACAATTTCTATTTATACACCGAAAATCCCTCAACATACACCATTATTTTTTCTATAAAATTTTATTACTAAATTACCCTTTTCTCATAATTGATTTTTAAAACTTTTGGATATAAAAAGTCAAATTGTTCTTAAAAATATGGAAACATGATACAAACTAGATATGTTAATGAATTATTTATTCACGAAGTCTAAAGTTTCTATTAAAAAACATTCAGAAATAATGTCTAATTTAGAAGTGCTGATTTATTTTGTAGAATCATAGTAATTTTGTTGAAACTAGTTTTTTTTTCAAATTTTTTATAAAAGTTACAATATTAGTAAAAGAAATAAGTTTCATTTTGTTAAATTTACTCAATTTGATGCAAATAATTTCTAATTTTGGGTAATTTTGTTTTAAGTTCGAAAGAGGAAAGAAAAAGAAGACGAGAACATGAATAATTTAGTAAAAAAAATGGTGTACGTAAATTAATACACGGTGTATAGTAGTTTATTATAATTTTTGGTATATATGTAGCAATTTTTGGTGTATAAATAGAATTAGCCTCTCAGTAATCCAGTTTAAATCATGCTTTTATCACTCATATATATAAATAAATAAATAATAGAGAAAATAAAAAACGATAATTACATGTCTTGCAAAAAGAAAAAAAGAAAAAAAAAAGAACGATAATTACAGTTGCATGCACCTTATGTTTAGTAATGATATAAATAGCGTAGATGATTTTACGCAAGTATTCAGAGAAAGTCAATACCAAACATACCCAAAAATAAGCCTGGAATTATGAGAAGTAATTAACAAACTAAAATATAGTTAATCATTGTATGTCTAATTAATTAATGGTACGAGGGGCAGTCTAGTCCATGCTTATTTTAAAATAAAAATAAAACAAACCCTCCCTTAACAATTTTTTTTAAGGTGGAGTCCTCTTAAAAATGTCCCTCCCTTAACCAAAAGTGGAGTCCCTTTAACAATCCCCTTTGATTATCCATAATGTTGCAATAATTACAAAGTATAACTCATTGAATCATCATAAAGGGATTATTAAAGGAATATAGTTTTGGTCATTGGAATTGAAAAAAAGGGTAAATTTTCAATTAGAAAAATTTATTAAGGAGGCAATCAAATAGTGATTCTCCTTTGTAATAATAAATGAAATTTACTAATTTGAGCCATCTGTAATTAATTGTTTCCCAATAGTAATTTGTTGTTGTGAAGGAGAGTACGCCTCAATCTCTTCCTGTCCATATTAATTTACATAGTCGTAAGCTCATCTAAATCTCAACAGTGCAAACATATGTAGATATCAAAATCTTTTATTTTATTTAAGATATCAAAGATGTCTTGAAGAGCTTTTGAATATGATCTTTCGATCAAGATTTAAGCAAAGGCATATATTAATTATATAACTTGTGATTTTTTCTCCATGCTTTTTTGAACAAAAACGGTGTTAATAATTTTATACATTTTGATTGAAAGGCATACAAAGAGATTTTTGATCAAGGCTAACAAATATGGAAAATAGATTTCAATTTGACAACTGCTTATTTTACAAACTTTACTCATCTTATTTTGGAAGTTCACGGATCTATATCTGCAATAAGCAATCGCTCTACGAAAACTAAAAGATGGAAATATTATTTTAAAATATATCTTACAAAAGACTTGAGATAAGCCAACAAAGTGATTAAATTAATGGAAAAATGAAAAAAAAATGAATGTACGAGAAACATGTTTCATTCTAAGCTGGTAATGACTGATGATAAACTACTACTTGGACTAATCAAATCGGTTACTTAATTTGCAGATTTAAGTTCTTTAATTTTGGCATAAAACTGTATTTGTACTTTATTCCTTCATCAGATAAGTGGTGAATCTAGCAAATATGGAATGCTTATTTCTATGAAACAAATCATGAAAATATCAGTTATGTCCTAGTGTGTTAATAGATTTTACGTATTCATACTTGAGCAATGTATGCTTGTTTTGACCTCTTAATTTTTCAATCTATGATTCTCACCAAATGATAAGTAACTCAATATTTTTTTTGTCTCAATCCAATAAAATTAATTAATCACCTTTTTAACAGTAGAGAGACGAACATGGCAACAAAGTGAAAAAATAAAATTAACATGGTCGCATAAGCATATTTGATAAATAACATTCGTGTGAAATCTAAATAGCTAATCTTCTATATAAGCATGTTATAAATTTGGAAATTTTGCTGGTAATCTGGCAGTATTTGGTTAAGAACATTACATTCGCTAAAAGCGCAAAGGAGGAATAAAACTGGTGCAAATTCTGTTCATGTTTGCCGTTTGGTTTAAGTTGGGAAGCAAAATCAAGATAAGTATGTATCAAAATTTGTTGACGCATGCAGCAGTCTAGAAAATTTTTAGTTTAATATTTATGGAATTATCTTTTAGTCTTCAGACTAACTTTGTCTTGATTTTCTTTTAATTAATTTAGTAAATTTCACCTGCCCTTTTAATGACAGTCAGTGTTATTATTTTTGTGATGTTTCTATTGGAAAGCTTTATATATATATATGTTATTATTTTCCTTTTTATATGAATGCAAATGAAGGAAATATAGCAGAGTTAGATGAGCTGAGTTTTGCCCAACTATTTTAGGCTGCAAAAGGGCAAGTAGATAGAATGAATAAAATAAGGTCAGTTTTATCCCACTACCTCAGCACCATTTTTGTTTTGACTTGTATGCCAACTTGTTTTCTCTTTCTATACAGAAACTGTAAATCATCTCCAGTGTGATCTACAGGGAGCATAAGATAAACGTTTAAAGCTTATTCAATTGAAGAATGGAAGTAAATTCTGTTTATTTGACAAATTATGTATTGTAGAGCACCAACAGTCAAAGATTTGACGTGTCAGTGGGTTGTGAAAATTTCTTACTATAGCCTTGAAATTTTATAAGCAGATGATCAACAAATGCTATTGGCCCACTATAGTGGTCATAAAAAAGTTTAGTTCCACATATTTGTTGCAATTGTAGAACTTTTCATTTTGTCTATTCTTAACAACATTCTCTAATCTCTATTATTATCTATATTTTCAGCTACAACAATTATTCCTAATGTATATAGAAGTTTATTATAAAAGCAACCATTTATGTATCTCGTCTTTTTATTTCAGTCTTTATGTAGTACCAAATTCCCTAAAAAAAGATGAGATGTTAGCGAGTGTAAGGATGCAATCAAGATAAGAAATTTGAGGTTGAAGCCAACGCATGGAGTTTAGTTATATTTGAGAAACATTTTGATTTCTTTGAAACTTTTTTATCCTTAATGCTTGATAGAACTTGAAACATGTTTTTTTCTCCTCTATTACTTCTATTTTTGTAGTAGTTATTGGCTCATGGTTAAAAAAATTATAAACCAGAATATTATTGCTTTCAGATGCTGGAAGACAACCTTTACTACTATGTCATATTAAAAAAACCAGTCGTAGTTTTTTTGGGTTTTAATATTGAAATGGGTTGATTAGTTCGAAATAAGTGATCATGCATCTAAATGAACAAAATTATATGGTAAAAGCACAGAATAACTAATCCTGCACCATTTGAGTATTACTAGCACAATAGTTCTTGTTTTGAACTAGTACTTAAAACAGTTGATCTAGAAGATAGTTCTAATATATGAAATTGAAAACGAAACCTTCCAGTTTTCCTCTTTTATATACATACATACATATATGTGTCTACGCGTGCGTGCATGATCTTCTTCCTTCATTTTTCTCCTGTTCATTGGAATGAGTAGGATTATCC
This sequence comes from Allium sativum, assembly GCA_030737875.1. NCBI lineage: Eukaryota > Viridiplantae > Streptophyta > Magnoliopsida > Asparagales > Amaryllidaceae > Allium > Allium sativum. The sequence continues at coordinate 354,317,304 of CM060926.1, forward strand.
GAATTCTCATCCCACACAATTTGTTATAAATATTGAAAACACGGAAATTGTTTTCAGGCCAAACACCACTCTGGTTTTCAGAGATCTTGGGTTTGAATTTTGGACATCAATAACTAATCTTCATAAAGGGTTTTTTTGTTTGGGGGGAGGGGGGGGGGGAGGTGGAAAGAAAAATTGTTAACTGTAAGGAGTAATTTACTGAAGTGATTATGTGAACACGATCTGTAACGACACGGATTTTGCCCGAACCTAATCGATCGCAAAATCGACCAAGACCGTTCAATTCTCGCCTACGTTAACTTTGGGAATACAACAACATCAGAACAACAACAGAAGACTTTTATAAACATTACAATAATGTTACATCAGAGTACAGAATATCAGAGTACATCGATAAATAAAATAAAGCGGAAGACTTATTACAATAAATTTAATACAATACACAGCGGAAGACTATAAATGCTCTGGAAACAGCTTTAAGCTTCGATCCAGAATCCTGCTCAAGAGATAAATATCTGCAAAACAAGCTACTCGACTGCCCGTGTGGAAAAGAGGGCACCCGAGTTTGCAAGTGAAACAAACTAAAGGTCAGTCATGGGACTGGTATGAGAAATCTAACTTAACTAATCTAATAATAAGGCTAATCACAGGACCACGCCGCTAACGCGGAACGGGTTTACTCCATTGGATTGCCGGTGCATAACGTAAAGTAAATCGTTAAGCAACGCAATGCGTTTTATAAAAATGAACCATTATAAGACTCAAGTCCCATCACACATTGCAACGCAAACCGGAGGATAGAGTTTTACATTATAATGGTCAAAAATGTTTGATACGATAAAATGGATTTGATATTATTACTAGTGTATATATATGTTTCAAAAACAATTTCAATCATTATGTATCAATCATAGACGGCATAGCTACCATATACTATGTCGCCATACTAGTTCTACAATCAAAACTGCATGGTGTCGTATTGGAAGTTGGTTTTCCATCATGAAATCGAGGCTAGGAATCGTCCTCTCCGATTCGAGACACTCTAGCAAATGCCTCAGGATCACACCTTTGGGCAACCCTTGGATCTTCTCGGCCGGTTCCCACCTAACGGTAGTGGATTAGTTATGCCTGAACACACGTTTCCCAGTTCCTTTGAACCTCCATATGGCCACTAACAACCTATAAACCCGAGGTACCTCATAATCCATCATCCACATAAGTAAAATGTCAGGGCTGGTAGGTCACTGACATCACTCTAGCTAGAAAGAAACGTGTGCACTCCCTGTAGTCCTACTCCCGTTTTTGACTCATACCGGGGTGTGAGACTCACGAAGTCACGCTATATACAAAGCTACGCCTAAACAGGCTATGCTTTATTCATCAACCACAAGGCCCTGCTTTTCAACAAAAGCCTTGATCATTGCATCTTGGCATGCCACATTGTCAATCCATACCATACCATTGATTCCTGCCAATATATAACCTCTAAGCTCGTGCGTCTTAGAGAAGGGTGTTGAACACCAAACAGATGTATATTACCAGAGATCAACGAATATAGTATAAAGGAATACAACGTCAGACATACGATCCATTTACAAGTCCGTTCTCGGTCTGAACGAAACCGGAGGCATCTTATTCCTCGCATATCCGAACAATCAACAAATACGTCCGGACAACTACCACTGCAGCCCCTTCATGGTAGCTACTCCAGTCACGGGCATCAGTAGTCCTCATCCATTCGATGAGAAGATCGTCGGTCTTCAATCACCGTCTTCAAATCTTCGACTTAAATCGTCGTAGTAATTATTTGAAATGAGTTGAACTCGGTCTTTTCCAATAATCCTCGAATAATTATCATTTTAATCATTTCATATCGCTCAAATCTATTTATAATGATTTATCGCTATTTTAATTTATTTAAAATAGCTTAATTATAATTGAACGACGCTTCGGGTCAATGGGCGGCCCTGGCGCTGTTTTTATCCAAATTTGATTTACACATTTCTCTAAATCTAACCGTTGGATTTTTAACACAATTCATATCGTTGGAAAGTTCTTCCCAAGGCGAACCTAACGGTTTCAGTTTTGGGAAAATCCGACGGTCGGATCTTTCGGTATAATCGTTTAAAGGCATGATTCCAAAATACGAACTACCACGCTCGATTCATTTAATTTTGATTTATATATATATATATATATATATATAATTCCTTCCTCCATTTCATTATTGTGATTATCATAACAAGTAAAGAACACTTGGTTTCATAACATTTTGATATATAACATAACACACAATAATGTTTATTTTATTTTAATTCACATACACATCCTAAACATCACAATGTATATTTTTCTTTTACCCTTCAATTCACACAAAAAATGTATTTTTCGTGTATCATTCCAATTTAACAAAAATGAAGATTTTTGTGTCATTTAAATTTTCTAACAAAAATGCAATATATTTTGGTGTCAACCTCAATTCTACAAAAATGAATATAATTTTGTTTGTTTAATTTCAATGTAACAAAAGTAATAGCTTTGTTATTCTTTCAATGCCAAGCAAAAATAATAATTTTGTTTATATCTTTCAATGCAAAACTAAAATGATAATTTTGTGTCTATCTTTTCTTTACAAGCAAAATGATGATCTTGTGTTTTAATCTTTTCACATGAAAATGTAAATTTCAAATCTTTAATTCTTTTTAATGAAATCAAATTCATTAAAATGTAAATTTCCATCGTTATAACTTTCATTGAAAACCTATTTACATAAAAATGTAAATTCCATATCTTTAAATCTTTTTAATTGAAATCCAATTCATTAAAATGTAAATTTCCATTCTAATTACATGGGAATGTAATTTTTGACTTTAAATCTAATTACATGAAAATGTAAATTTTCACTTGTAATCTTTTTACATAAAAAATGTAATTTTCACCTTTAAATCTTTTTACATAAAAAATGTAATTTTCATGTTTTCACATGAAAATGTAAATTTCATATCTTTAATTCTTTTTAATGAAAAATCTAATTGATTAAAATATAAATTTTCATCGTTATAATTTTCATTGAAAACTATTTACATAAAAAGGTAAATTTCATATCTTTGTCCTTTTCAATGAAAATCCCATTACATAAAAATGTAATTTTCTTCTTATTTCTTTTAATGAAAATCTATTTACATAAAAATGTAAATTTCACTTACTTTAAATCTAATTACATGAAAATGTAATTTTCTTCTTTAAATACTATTTACATGAAAATGTCAATTTTCTCTCTTATTCTTTTTACATGAAAATGTAAATTTTCTCTTTAATTCTATTTACATGAAAATGTCAATTAATCATTTAATCTTAATTACATGAAAATGTAATTTTATCCTTAAATCTTAATTACATGAAAAGATAATTTTTCACTTCTAATATAATTGCATAAAAGTGTAATTTTTTACTTTTAATCTAATTGACAATGAAATCAATGTCCTATTTTTCATTTCTAACTAATTTACAAAGTAAATAATGTCGATCTCATTTCTAACAAATTGACAAAGTAAATAATGTCAATTTCATATTTAACAAATGGCGGTGAAATTAATGTCCTCTTTCATATTCAACAAATGACGGTGTAAATAATGTCGATTTCATATCTAACCAATGACGGTGTAAATAATGATCATTTCATTTCTAACAAATGACAGCGCAAATAATGTCAATTTCTTTTCTAACAGATGACGGTGTAAATAATGTCAATTTCTTTTCTAACCAATGACGGTGTAAATAATGTCAATTTCTTTTCTAACCAATGACGGTGTAAATAATGTCAATTTATTTTCTAACCAATGATAGTGTAAATAATGTCAGTTTCTTTTCTAACCAATGACGGTGTAAATAATGATCATTTCCTATTTAACACATGACGGTGTAAATAATGTCAATTTCGTTTCTAACCAATGACGGTGTAAATAATGTCAATTTTTTTCTAACCAATGACGGTGTAAATAATGTCAATTTCTTTTCTAACCAATGGCGGTGTAAATAATGATCATTTTCTATTTAACACATGACGGTGTAATATGACACTTATATTCTAACATAAATAATAATGGAATTTGTCCCTTTTTATTATTTCAATGAAAGTGAAATAAATGTCCTTTTTATATATCAAACAAAAATAACGTCTTTGGTTTTCTTTTTGACAAAAAGATAATATAACATGTGTCTTTTCTATTTCTAACAAAATTAACATTAAAAATGTCCCTTTTTAACTTACACTCAAAAATGATACTTTTGTACTTTGTTTCATTACACATAAAAATAAAAGTGACATTTTTTTATGACAAAATAAAAAGGGAATTCTTTTTATTTAAAATCAAATGGTGAAATATTTTTAAGTATAAACAAAAGTTAAATCTTTTTAATTTGACAAGAACGGTGATAAATAATATGACTTTTCATTTTAACAATTCACATTAAAAATGTAAATAATCTTTTTAAACAATTCACATTAAAAATGTAACTTTTCTTTTTTATTTACAAACAAAAATGATTTCTTTTAATTTCACAAACAAAGTTGAATCTTTTAATTTCACAACAAAGTTGAATCTTTTAATTTCACAAACAAAGTCGAATCTTCTAATTTCACAACAAAATCTTTTAATTTCACAACAAAGTTGAATCTTTTATATACTGATTCAAAAATAGAATTCAGATCTATAACTTTAATTACAATCACCACATACAATCAATTTTAATTTTTAATCTATGAACCAAAGGGGAATCACATACAGTCAGTCACCAACAACAACAAATAAATCTGAATTACAACAATCACAGAAACGATTATATAAACATGTATATATGAGATTCAAACAACCAGGAATAAAATATAATTTTTAAAATAGAAATCTCACTTCGTTATTGAGTTCTGTGCTGTTGAGATCCAAAATTTATCAAAAATTCAACTTGCTCAGAATCAGGTCTAGCCAGTTTCATCGTGAAGATCTCGGTTTCACGATCGTGGCGCACCTGAAATCGTTCGAATCCGAGTCCGTACGAGCAAGATATGGATTAATTAAGATCGGTCAAAGTTTGAATTAATTAAATTGTTTGGTCAAAGTTCAAAAAGTCAACTCACCCTCCTTCCTCTTCCACGTTCAAAGTCGTTCCTTTTACTTACTTTGAACCCATTTCATTCAAAATTAGGTTTCCACTTTACGATTAATTCATGATGTTTGAGGACGATCGGGTGGTAGGACATCGAAGAGGGAGGGGAGGGGATTTCAGCGCAGGGAAGGTGGAGGGTGCGGTGGGCCCATGTGGGGTGCGGCGGGCTGTTTTGGGCGCGGGTAGAGTGTTGATTTTCGGGCAAAACACTCAAACTTCATCATATCCGTATAGAATTAAAGCTTGAGAGATGCTCTTCGATTTTGTGTTGGGGTTGGATTCTAATTCGAAGAGGGATGGGAGAGATTGACGAATCAAATTGGGAGCATGGTGGCCATTAAATCTGAAAGTGGTGGCTGGTTTATGAAGAAGGGATTAGGGTTTAGAGATTAGTGAATATTTAAAATATTTAATTAGTTAATTAGCCCGTTAAGGCCCGTTTTGCAACTTTGTCCGATTTCAGCCCAACGACTGTCTTTCTTACCTATTAACCCCTATTCCGGACTCATCTAGCTATGTTCCGCAGGCCCAAACGACTGTCTTGACCCAGTTTTCTTTATTTTAAAATTTAAGTCTTTTATTTCTAATTCAACCGTACAAATAAATTCACCGGGGCAACAAATTAACTCCGAAAAATCACGAAAAATATATTTAACTATGTTTTGACGCTGCAGACTAAGGAAAATTAATTTCGTTCAATTCTGAGCCCTGTTTGAAAAATGGCCTTTTTCAAGTCGATTGAAATTTAGTGAAATTGACAAAACTGAAATCTTTTTGCCACGGTCACAAATTAAATTCAAAAATTATGAAAAATTAAACATAACCATATTAAATTCAAATTTTCAAACTGTCGTGCCATTTCAGGCTTGTTTAATAATTAAATTAAAATTATTTGTTTCTAACTTTGATTTAAATTAATTTTTAAATTGGCCCCAAAATTCCGGGTTGTTACAGTCTCCCCCACTTAAAAACTTTTTGTCCTCGAAAAGGAACGAAGCGAAAAAGTTGTTTAATTAACTAACTAAATTTTCATTCTTTTATTGATTTCAATAATTTTATTTGTTGATTAACTTTTCAAATATATATAATTTTTATATATTCAAAAATCATATTTTCTAAAATAGATTATATATATGATCAAAATACGCTAATTATATACTTTTCACTCTCAACTCATTCTAGGGCATTACTAACCCCATCTCTAACGAGTTTTCTCATTCTAGGATACTACTGATCCTATCTCTAATGAGTATTCTTATTGGATATTACTAATCCAATCTCTGATGAGTCTTTTGTTCAGTTCTAACAAGTTGTACCCCAAAGATTTTGAGCTAACCAGAGCTCTGATACCAAATGTAACGGCACGGATTTTGCCCGGACCTAATCGATCGCAAAATCGACCAAGACCGTTCGATTCCCACATACGTTAACTTTGGGAATACAACAACATCAGAACAACAACAGAAGACTTTTATAAACATTACAATAATGTTACATCAGAGTACAGAATATCAGAGTACATCAATAAATAAAATACAGCGGAAGACTTATTACAATAAATTTAATACAATACACAACAGAAGACTATAAATGCTCTGGACACAGCTTTAAGCTTCGATCCAGAACCATGCTCAAGAGATAAATATCTGCAAAACAAGCTACTCGACTGCCCGTGTGGAAAAGAGGGCACCCGAGTTTGCAAGTGAAACAAACTACAGGTCAGTCATGGGACTGGTATGAGAAATCTAACTTAACTAATCTAATAATAAGGCTAATCACAGGACCAAGCCGCTAACGCGGAACGGGTTTACTCCATTGGATTGCGGGTGCATAACATAAAGTAAATCGTTAAACAATGCAATGCTTTTTAGAAAAATGAAACCATTATAAGACTCAAGTCCCATCACACAATGCAACGCAAACCGGAGGATAGAGTTTTACCTTATAATGGTCAAAAATGCTTGATACGATAAAATGGATTTGCTATTATTACTAGTGTATATATATGTTTCAAAAACAAATTCAATCATAATGTATCAATCATAGACGGCATAGTTACCATATACTATGTCGCCACACTAGTTCTACAATCAAAACCGCATGGTGTCGTATTGGAAGTTGGTTTTCCATCATGAAATCGAGGCTAGGGATCGCCCTCTCCGATTCGAGACACTCTAGAAAATACCTCAGGATCATACCTATGGGCAACCCTTGGATCTTCTGGGCCGGTTCCCACCTAACGGTAGTGGATTAGTTATGCCTGAACACACGTTTCCCAGTTCCTTTGAACCTCCATATGGCCACTAACAACCTATAAACTGGAGGTACCTCATAATCCATCATCCACATAAGTAAAATGTCAGGGCTGGTAGGTCACTGACATCACTCTAGCTAGAAAGAAACGTGTGTACTCCCTGTAGTCCTACTCCCGTTTTTGACTCATACCGGGGTGTGAGACTCACGAAGTCACGCTATATACAAAGTTACGCCTAAACAGGCTATGCTTTAATCATCAACCATAAGGCCCTGCTTTTCAACAAAAGCCTTGATCATTGCATCTTGGCATGCCACATTGTCAATCCATACCATACCATTGATTCCTGCCAATATATAACCTCTAAGCTCGTGCGTCTTAGAGAAGGGTGTTGAACACCAAACAGATGTATATTACCAGAGATCAACGAATATAGTATAAAGGAATACAACATCAGACATACGATCCATTTACAAGTCCGTTCTCGGTCTGAACGAAACCGGAGGCATCTTATTCCTCGCATATCCGAACAATCAACAAATACGTCCGGACAACTACCACTGCAGCCCCTTCATGGTAGCTACTCCAGTCACGGGCATCAGTAGTCCTCATCCATTCGATGAGAAGATCGTCGGTCTTCAATCACCGTCTTCAAATCTTCGACTTAAATCGTCGTAGTAATTATTTGAAATGAGTTGAACTCGGTCTTTCCAAATAATCCTCGAATGATTATCATTTTAATCATTTCATATCGCTCAAATCTATTTATAATGATTTATCGCTATTTTAATTTATTTAAAATAGCTTAATTATAATTGAACGACGCTTCGGGTCAATGGGCGGCCCTGGCGCTGTTTTTATCCAAATTTGATTTACACATTTCTCTAAATCTAACCGTTGGATTTTTAACACAATTCATATCGTTGGAAAGTTCTTCCCAAGGCGAACCTAACGGTTTCAGTTTTGGGAAAATCCGACGGTCGGATCTTTCGGTATAATCGTTTAAAGGCATGATTCCAAAATACGAACTACCACGCTCGATTCATTTAATTTTGATTTATATATATATATATATATATATATAATTCCTTCCTCCATTTCATTATTGTGATTATCATAACAAGTAAAGAACACTTGGTTTCATAACATTTTGATATATAACATAACACACAATAATGTTTATTTTATTTTAATTCACATACACATCCCAAACATAACAATGTATATTTTTCTTTTACCCTTCAATTCACACAAAAAATGTATTTTTCGTGTATCATTCCAATTTAACAAAAATGAAGATTTTTGTGTCATTTAAATTTTCTAACAAAAATGCAATATATTTTGGTGTCAACCTCAATTCTACAAAAATGAATATAATTTTGTTTGTTTAATTTCAATGTAACAAAAATAATAGCTTTGTTATTCTTTCAATGCCAAGCAAAAATAATAATTTTGTTTATATCTTTCAATGCAAAACTAAAATGATAATTTTGTGTCAGTCTTTTCTTTACAAGCAAAATGATGATCTTGTGTTTTAATCTTTTCACATGAAAATGTAAATTTCAAATCTTTAATTCTTTTTAATGAAATCAAATTAATTAAAATGTAAATTTCCATCGTTATAACTTTCATTGAAAACCTATTTACATAAAAATGTAAATTCCATATCTTTAAATCTTTTTAATTGAAATCCAATTCATTAAAATGTAAACTTCCATTCTAATTACATGGGAATGTAATTTTTGACTTTAAATCTAATTACATGAAAATGTAAATTTTTCACTTGTAATCTTTTTACATAAAAAATGTAATTTTCACCTTTAAATCTTTTTACATAAAAATGTAATTTTCATCTTTTCACATGAAAATGTAAATTTCATATCTTTAATTCTTTTTAATGAAAAATCTAATTCATTAAAATATAAATTTTCATCGTTATAATTTTCATTGAAAACTATCTACATAAAAAGGTAAATTTCATATCCTTATCCTTTTCAATGAAAATCCCATTACATAAAAATGTAATTTTCTTCTTAATTCTTTTAATGAAAATCTATTTACATAAAAATGTAAATTTCACTTACGTTAAATCTAATTACATGAAAAGGTAATTTTCTTCTTTACATACTATTCACCTGAAAATGTCAATTTTCTATCTAATTCTTTTTACATGAAAATGTAAATTTTCTCTTTAATTCTATTTACATGAAAATGTCAATTAATCCTTTAATCTTAATTACATGAAAATGTAATTTTATCCTTAAATCTTAATTACATGAAAAGATAATTTTTCACTTCTAATATAATTACATAAAAGTGTAATTTTTCACTTTTAATCTAATTGACAATGAAATCAATGTCCTATTTTTCATTTCTAACTAATTTACAAAGTAAATAATGTCGATCTCATTTCTAACAAATTGACAAAGTAAATAATGTCAATTTCATATTTAACAAATGGCGGTGAAATTAATGTCCTCTTTCATATTCAACAAATGACGGTGTAAATAATGTCGATTTCATATCTAACCAATGACGGTGTAAATAATGATCATTTCATTTCTAACAAATGACAGCGCAAATAATGTCAATTTCTTTTCTAACAAATGACGGTGTAAATAATGTCAATTTCTTTTCTAACCAATGACGGTGTAAATAATGTCAATTTCTTTTCTAACCAATGACGGTGTAAATAATATCAATTTCTTTTCTAACCAATGACAGTGTAAATAATGTCAGTTTCTTTTCTAACCAATGACGGTGTAAATAATGATCATTTCCTATTTAACACATGACGGTGTGAATAATGTCAATTTCGTTTCTAACCAATGACGGTGTAAATAATGTCAATTTTTTTTCTAACCAATGACGGTGTAAATAATGTCAATTTCTTTTCTAACCAATGACGGTGTAAATAATGATCATTTTCTATTTAACACATGACGGTGTAATATGACACTTATATTCTAACATAAATAATAATGGAATTTGTCCCTTTTTATTATTTCAATGAAAGTGAAATAAATGTCCTTTTTATATATCAAACAAAAATAACATCTTTGGTTTTCTTTTTGACAAAAAGATAATATAACATGTGTCTTTTCTATTTCTAACAAAATTAACATTAAAAATGTCCCTTTTTAACTTACACTCAAAAATGATACTTTTGTACTTTGTTTCATTACACATAAAAATAAAAGTGACAATTTTTTTATGACAAAATAAAAAGAGAATTCTTTTTATTTAAAATCCAATGGTGAAATCTTTTTAAGTATAAACAAAAGTTAAATCTTTTTAATTTGACAAAAACGGTGATAAATAATATGACTTTTCATTTTAACAATTCACATTAAAAATGTAAATAATCTTTTTAAACAATTCACATTAAAAATGTAACTTTTCTTTTTTATTTACAAACAAAAATGATTTCTTTTAATTTCACAAACAAAGTTGAATCTTTTAATTTCACAAACAAAGTTGAATCTTTTAATTTCATAACAAAGTTGAATCTTTGAATTTCACAACAAAGTTGAATCTTTTAATTTCACAAACAAAGACGAATCTTCTAATTTCACAACAAAATCTTTTAATTTCACAACAAAGTTGAATCTTTTATATACTGATTCAAAAATAGAATTCAGATCTACAACTTTAATTACAATCACCACATATAATCAATTTTAATTTTTAATCTATGAACCAAAGGGGAATCACATACAGTCAGTCACGAACAACAACAAATAAATCTGAATTACAACACTCACAGAAACGATTATATAAACATGTATATATGAGATTCAAACAACCAGGAATAAAATATAATTTTATAATAGAAATCTCACTTCGTTATTGAGTTCTGTGCTGTTGAGATCCAAAATTTGTCAAAAATTCAACTTGCTCAGAATCAGGTCTAGTCAGTTTCATCGTGAAGATCTCAGGCTCACGATCGTGGCGCACCTGAAATCGTTCGAATCTGAGTCCGTACGAGCAAGATATGGATTAATAAAGATCGGTCAAAGTTTGAATTAATTAAATTATTTGGTCAAAGTTCAAAAAGTCAACTCACCCTCCTTCTTCCTCTTCCATGTTCAAAGTCGTTCCCTTTACTTACTTTGAACCCATTTCATTCAAAATTAGGTTTCCACTTTACGATTAATTCATGATGTTTGAGGACGATCGGGTGGTAGGACATCGAAGAGGGAGGGGAGGGGATTTCGGCGCAGGTAAGGTGGAGGGTGCGGTGGGCCCATGTGGGGTGCGGCGGGCTGTTTTGGGCGCGGGTAGAGTGTTGATTTCCGGGCAAAACACTCAAACTTCATCATATCTGTATAGAATTAAAGCTTGAGAGATGCTCTTCGATTTGGTGTTGGGGTTGGATTCTAATTCGAAGAGGGATGAGAGAGATTGACGAATCAAATTGGGAGCATGGTGGCCATTAAATCTGAAAGTGGTGGCTGGTTTATGAAGGAGGGATTAGGGTTTAGAGATTAGTGAAAATTTATAATATTTAATTAGTTAATTAGCCCGTTAAGGTCCGTTTTGCAACTTTGTCCGATTTCAGCCCAACGACTGTCGTTCTTACCTATGAACCCCTATTCCGGACTCATCTAGCTATGTTCCGCAGGCCCGAACGACTGTCTTGACCCAGTTTTCTTTATTTTAAAATTTAAGCCTTTTATTTCTAATTCAACCGTACAAATAAATTCCCCGGAGCCACAAATTAACTCCGAAAAATCCCGAAAAATATATTTAACTATGTTTTGACGCTGCAGACCAAGGAAAATTAATTTCATTCAATTCTGAGCCCTGTTTGAAAAATGGCCTTTTTCAAGTCGATTGAAATTTAGTGAAATTGACAAAACTGAAATCTTTTTGCCAAAGTCACAAATTAAATTCAAAAATTATGAAAAATTAAACTTAACCATATTAAATTCAAAATTTCAAACTGTCGTGCCATTTCAGGCTTGTTTAATAATTAAATTAAAATTATTTGTTTCTAACTTTGATTTAAATAAAAATTTTAAATTGGCTCCAAAATTCCGGGTTGTTACAGTCTCCCCCACTTAAAAACTTTTCGTCCTCGAAAAGGAACGAAGCTAAAAAGTTGTTTAATTAACTAACTAAATTTTCATTCTTTTATTGATTTCAATAATTTTATTTGTTGATTAACTTTTCAAATATATATAATTTTTATATATTCAAAAATCATATTTTCTAAAATAGATTATATATATGATCAAAATACGCTAATTATATACTTTTCACTCTCAACTCATTCTAGGGCATTACTAACCCCATCTCTAACGAGTTTTCTCATTTAGGATACTACTGATCCTATCTCTAATGAGTATTCTTATTGGATATTACTAATCCAATCTCTGATGAGTCTTTTGTTCAGTTCTAACAAGTTGTACCCCAAAGATTTTGAGCTAACCAGAGCTCTGATACCAAATGTAATGGCACAGATTTTGCCCGGACCTAATCGATCGCAAAATCGACCAAGACCATTCAATTCCCACATACGTTAACTTTGGGAATACAACAACATCAGAACAACAACAGAAGACTTTTATAAACATTACAATAATGTTACATCAGAGTACAGAATATCAGAGTACATCAATAAATAAAATACAGCGGAAGACTTATTACAATAAATTTAATACAATACACAGCGGAAGACTATAAATGCTCTGGACACAGCTTTAAGCTTCGATCCAGAATCATGCTCAAGAGATAAATATCTGCAAAACAAGCTACTCGACTGCCCGTATGGAAAAGAGGGCACCCGAGTTTGCAAGTGAAACAAACTACAGGTCAGTCATGGGACTGGTATGAGAAATCTAACTTAACTAATCTAATAACAAGGCTAATCACAGGACCAAGCCGCTAACGCAGAACGGGTTTACTCCATTGGATTGTCGGTGCATAACGTAAAGTAAATCATTAAACAACGCTATGCTTTTTAGAAAAATGAAACCATTATAAGACTCAAGTCCCATCACACAATGCAACGCAAACCGGAGGATAGAGTTTTACCTTATAATGGTCAAAAATGCTTGATACGATAAAAATGGATTTGATATTATTACTAGTGTATATATATGTTTCAAAAACAAATTCAATCATAATGTATCAATCATAGACGACATAGCTACCATATACTATGTCGCCACACTAGTTCTACAATCAAAACCGCATGGTGTCGTATTGGAAGTTGGTTTTCCATCATGAAATCGAGGCTAGGGATCGTCCTCTCCGATTCGAGACACTCTAGAAAATGCCTCAGGATCATACCTATGGGCAACCCTTGGATCTTCAGGCCCGGTCCCCACCTAACGGTAGTGGATTAGTTATGCCTGAACACACGTTTCCCAGTTCCTTTGAACCTCCATATGGCCACTAACAACCTATAAACCGGAGGTACCTCATAATCCATCATCCACATAAGTAAAATGTCAGGGCTGGTAGGTCACTGACATCACTCTAGCTAGAAAGAAACGTGTGCACTCCCTGTAGTCCTACTCTCGTTTTTGACTCATACCGGGGTGTGAGACTCACGAAGTCACGCTATATACAAAGCTACGCCTAAACAGGCTATGCTTTAATCATCAACCACATGACCCTGCTTTTCAACAAAAGCCTTGATCATTGCATCTTGGCATGCCACATTGTCAATCCATACCATAACATTGATTCCTGCCAGTATATAACCTCTAAGCTCGTGCGTCTTAGAGAAGGGTGTTGAACACCAAACAGATATATATTACCAGAGATCAACGAATATAGTATAAAGGAATACAACGTCAGACATACGATCCATTTACAAGTCCGTTCTCGGTCTGAACGAAACCGGAGGCATCTTATTCCTCGCATATCCGAACAATAAACAAATACGTCCGGACAACTACCACTGCAGCCCCTTCATGGTAGCTACTCCAATCACGGGCATCAGTAGTCCTCATCCATTCGATGTGAAGATCGTCGGTCTTCAATCACCGTCTTCAAATCTTCGACTTAAATCGTCGTAGTAATTATTTGAAATGAGTTGAACTCGGTCTTTTCAAATAATCCTCGAATAATTATCATTTTAATCATTTCATATCGCTCAAATCTATTTATAATGATTTATCGCTATTTTAATTTATTTAAAATAGCTTAATTATAATTGAACGACGCTTCGGGTCAATGGGCGGCCCTGGCGCTGTTTTTATCCAAATTTGATTTACACATTTCTCTAAATCTAACCGTTGGATTTTTAACACAATTCATATCGTTGGAAAGTTCTTCCCAAGGCGAACCTAACGGTTTCAGTTTTGGGAAAATCCGACGGTCGGATCTTTCGGTATAATCGTTTAAAGGCATGATTCCAAAATACGAACTACCACGCTCGATTCATTTAATTTTGATTTATATATATATATATATATATATAATTCCTCCCTCCATTTCATTATTGTGATTATCATAACAAGTAAAGAACACTTGGTTTCATAACATTTTGATATATAACATAACACACAATAATGTTTATTTTATTTTAATTCACATACACATCCTAAACATAACAATGTATATTTTTCTTTTACCCTTCAATTCACACAAAAAATGTATTTTTCGTGTATCATTCCAATTTAACAAAAATGAAGATTTTTGTGTCATTTAAATTTTCTAACAAAAATGCAATATATTTTGGTGTCAACCTCAATTCTACAAAAATGAATATAATTTTGTTTGTTTAATTTCAATGTAACAAAAATAATAGCTTTGTTATTCTTTCAATGCCAAGCAAAAATAATAATTTTGTTTATATCTTTCAATGCAAAACTAAAATGATAATTTTGTGTCAATCTTTTCTTTACAAGCAAAATGATGATCTTGTGTTTTAATCTTTTCACATGAAAATGTAAATTTCAAATCTTTAATTCTTTTTAATGAAATCAAATTCATTAAAATGTAAATTTCCATCGTTATAACTTTCATTGAAAACCTATTTACATAAAAATGTAAATTCCATATCTTTAAATCTTTTTAATTGAAATCCAATTCATTAAAATGTAAACTTCCATTCTAATTACATGGGAATGTAATTTTTGACTTTAAATCTAATTACATGAAAATGTAAATTTTCACTTGTAATCTTTTTACATAAAAAATGTAATTTTCACCTTTAAATCTTTTTACATAAAAATGTAATTTTCATCTTTTCACATGGAAATGTAAATTTCATATCTTTAATTCTTTTTAATGAAAAATCTAATTCATTAAAATATAAATTTTCATCGTTATAATTTTCATTGAAAACTATCTACATAAAAAGGTAAATTTCATATCCTTATCCTTTTCAATGAAAATCCCATTACATAAAAATGTAATTTTCTTCTTAATTCTTTTAATGAAAATCTATTTACATAAAAATGTAAATTTCACTTACTTTAAATCTAATTACATGAAAATGTATTTTTCTTCTTTAAATACTATTCACATGAAAATGTCAATTTTCTCTCTAATTCTTTTTACATGAAAATGTAAATTTTATCTTTAATTCTATTTACATGAAAATGTCAATTAATCCTTTAATCTTAATTACATGAAAATGTAATTTTATCCTTAAATCTTAATTACATGAAAAGATAATTTTTCACTTCTAATATAATTATATAAAAGTGTAATTTTTCACTTTTAATCTAATTGACAATGAAATCAATGTCCTATTTTTCATTTCTAACTAATTTACAAAGTAAATAATGTCGATCTCATTTCTAACAAATTGACAAAGTAAATAATGTCAATTTCGTATTTAACAAATGGCGGTGAAATTAATGTCCTCTTTCATATTCAACAAATGACGGTGTAAATAATGTCGATTTCATATCTAACCAATGACGGTGTAAATAATGATCATTTCATTTCTAACAAATGACAGCGCAAATAATGTCAATTTCTTTTCTAACAAATGACGGTGTAAATAATGTCAATTTCTTTTCTAACCAATGACGGTGTAAATAATGTCAATTTCTTTTCTAACCAATGACAGTGTAAATAATGTCAGTTTCTTTTCTAACCAATGACGGTGTAAATAATGATCATTTCCTATTTAACACATGACGGTGTAAATAATGTCAATTTCGTTTCTAACCAATGACGGTGTAAATAATGTCAATTTTTTTTCTAACCAATGACGGTGTAAATAATGTCAATTTCTTTTCTAACCAATGACGGTGTAAATAATGATCATTTTCTATTTAACACATGACGGTGTAATATGACACTTATATTCTAACATAAATAATAATGGAATTTGTCCCTTTTTATTATTTCAATGAAAGTGAAATAAATGTCCTTTGTATATATCAAACAAAAATATCGTCTTTGGTTTTCTTTTTGACAAAAAGATAATATAACATGTGTCTTTTCTATTTCTAACAAAATTAACATTAAAAATGTCCCTTTTTAACTTACACTCAAAAATGATACTTTTGTACTTTGTTTCATTACACATAAAAATAAAAGTGACAATTTTTTTATGACAAAATAAAAAGGGAATTCTTTTTATTTAAAATCCAATGATGAAATCTTTTTAAGTATAAACAGAAGTTAAATCTTTTTAATTTGACAAAAACGGTGATAAATAATATGACTTTTCATTTTAACAATTCACATTAAAAATGTAAATAATCTTTTTAAACAATTCACATTAAAAATGTAACTTTTCTTTTTTATTTACAAACAAAAATGATTTCTTTTAATTTCACAAACAAAGTTGAATCTTTTAATTTCACAAACAAAGTTGAATCTTTTAATTTCATAACAAAGTTGAATCTTTTAATTTCACAACAAAGTTGAATCTTTTAATTTCACAAACAAAGACGAATCTTCTAATTTCACAACAAAATCTTTTAATTTCACAACAAAGTTGAATCTTTTATATACTGATTCAAAAATAGAATTCAGATCTACAACTTTAATTACAATCACCACATACAATCAATTTTAATTTTTAATCTATGAACCAAAGGGGAATCACATACAGTCAGTCACGAACAACAACAAATAAATCTGAATTACAACAATCACAGAAACGATTATATAAACATGTATATATGAGATTCAAACAACCAGGAATAAAATATAATTTTTAAAATAGAAATCTTACTTCGTTATTGAGTTCTGTGCTGTTGAGATCCAAAATTTGTCAAAAATTCAACTTGCTCAGAATCAGGTCTAGTCAGTTTCATCGTGAAGATCTCTGGCTCACGATCGTGGCGCACCTGAAATCGTTCGAATCTGAGTCCGTACGAGCAAGATATGGATTAATAAAGATTGGTCAAAGTTTGAATTAATTAAATTATTTGGTCAAAGTTCAAAAAGTCAACTCACCCTCCTTCTTCCTCTTCCATGTTCAAAGTCGTTCCTTTTACTTACTTTGAACCCATTTCATTCAAAATTAGGTTTCCACTTTACGATTAATTCATGATGTTTGAGGACAATCGGGTGGTAGGACATCGAAGAGGGAGGGGAGGGGATTCCGGCGCAGGGAAGGTGGAGGGTGCGGTGGGCCCATGTGGGGTGCGGCGGGCTGTTTTGGGCGCGGGTAGAGTGTTGATTTCCTGGCAAAACACTCAAACTTCATCATATCCGTATAGAATTAAAGCTTGAGAGATGCTCTTCGATTTGGTGTTGGGGTTGGATTCTAATTCGAAGAGGGATGAGAGAGATTGACGAATCAAATTGGGAGCATGGTGGCCATTAAATCTGAAAGTGGTGGCTGGTTTATGAAGGAGGGATTAGGGTTTAGAGATTAGTGAATATTTATAATATTTAATTAGTTAATTAGCCCGTTAAGGTCCGTTTTGCAACTTTGTCCAATTTCAGCCCAACGACTGTCGTTCTTACCTATGAACCCCTATTCCGGACTCATCTAGCTATGTTCCGCAGGCCCAAACGACTGTCTTGACCCAGTTTTCTTTATTTTAAAATTTAAGTCTTTTATTTCTAATTCAACCGTACAAATAAATTCACCGGGGCCACAAATTAACTCCGAAAAATCCCGAAAAATATATTTAACTATGTTTTGACGCTGCAGACCAAGGAAAATTAATTTCGTTCAATTCTGATCCCTGATTGAAAAATGGCCTTTTTCAAGTCGATTGAAATTTAGTGAAATTGACAAAACTGAAATCTTTTTGCCACAGTCACAAATTAAATTCAAAAATTATGAAAAATTAAACTTAACCATATTAAATTCAAATTTTCAAACTATCGTGCCATTTCAGGCTTGTTTAATAATTAAATTAAAATTATTTGTTTCTAACTTTGATTTAAATAAAATTTTAAATTGGCTCCAAAATTCCAGGTTGTTACAGTCTCCCCCACTTAAAAACTTTTCGTCCTCGAAAAGGAACGAAGCTAAAAGGTTATTTAATTAACTAACTAAATTTTCATTCTTTTATTGATTTCAATAATTTTATTTGTTGATTAATTTTTCAAATATATATAATTTTATATATTCAAAAATCATATTTTCTAAAATAGATTATATATATGATCAAAATACGCTAATTATATACTTTTCACTCTCAACTCATTCTAGGGCATTACTAACCCCATCTCTAACGAGTTTTCTCATTTAGGATACTACTGATCCTATCTCTAATGAGTATTCTTATTGGATATTACTAATCCAATCTCTGATGAGTCTTTTGTTCAGTTCTAACAAGTTGTACCCCAAAGATTTTGAGCTAACCAGTGCTCTGATACCAAATGTAATGGCACAGATTTTTCCCGGACCTAATCGATCGCAAAATCGACCAAGACCATTCAATTCCCACATACATTAACTTTGGGAATACAACAACATCAGAACAACAACAGAAGACTTTTATAAACATTACAATAATGTTACATCAGAGTACAGAATATCAGAGTACATCAATAAATAAAATACAGCGGAAGACTTATTACAATAAATTTAATACAATACACAGCGGAAAACTATAAATGCTCTGGACACAGCTTTAAGCTTCGATCCAGAATCATGCTCAAGAGATAAATATCTGCAAAACAAGCTACTCGACTGCCCGTATGGAAAAGAGGGCACCCGAGTTTGCAAGTGAAACAAACTACAGGTCAGTCATGGGACTGGTATGAGAAATCTAACTTAACTAATCTAATAACAAGGCTAATCACAGGACCAAGCCGCTAACGCAGAGCGGGTTTACTCCATTGGATTGTCGGTGCATAACGTAAAGTAAATCATTAAACAACGCTATGCTTTTTAGAAAAATGAAACCATTATAAGACTCAAGTCCCATCACACAATGCAACGCAAACCGGAGGATAGAGTTTTACCTTATAATGGTCAAAAATGCTTGATACGATAAAATGGATTTGATATTATTACTAGTGTATATATATGTTTCAAAAACAAATTCAATCATAATGTATCAATCATAGACGGCATAGCTACCATATACTATGTCGCCACACTAGTTCTACAATCAAAACCGCATGGTGTCGTATTGGAAGTTGGTTTTCCATCATGAAATCGAGGCTAGGGATCGTCCTCTCCGATTCGAGACACTCTAGCAAATGCCTCAGGATCATACCTATGGGCAACCCTTGGATCTTCTGGGCCGGTCCCCACCTAACGGTAGTGGATTAGTTATGCCTGAACACACGTTTCCCAGTTCCTTTGAACCTCCATATGGCCACTAACAGCCTATAAACCTGAGGTACCTCATAATCCATCATCCACATAAGTAAAATGTCAGGGCTGGTAGGTCACTGACATCACTCTAGCTAGAAAGAAACGTGTGCACTCCCTGCAGTCCTACTTCCGTTTTTGACTCATACTGGGGTGTGAGACTCACGAAGTCACGCTATATACAAAGCTACGCCTAAACATTCTATGCTTTAATCATCAACCACAAGGCCCTGCTTTTCAACAAAAGCCTTGATCATTGCATCTTGGCATGCCACATTGTCAATCCATACCATACCATTGATTCCTGCCAATATATAACCTCTAAGCTCGTGCGCCTTAGAGAAGGGTGTTGAACACCAAACAGATATATATTACCAGAGATCAACGAATATAGTATAAAGGAATACAACGTCAGACATACGATCCATTTACAAGTTCGTTCTCGGTCTCTACGAAACCGGAGGCATCTTATTCCTCGCATATCCGAAAAATCAACAAATACGTCCGGACAACTACCACCGCAGCCCCTTCATGGTAGCTACTCCAATCACGGGCATCAGTAGTCCTCATCTATTCGATGTGAAGATCGTCGGTCTTCAATCACCGTCTTCAAATCTTCGACTTAAATCGTCGTAGTAATTATTTGAAATGAGTTGAACTCGGTCTTTTCAAATAATCCTCGAATAATTATCATTTTAATCATTTCATATCGCTCAAATCTATTTATAATGATTTATCGCTATTTTAATTTATTTAAAATAACTTAATTATAATTGAACGACGCTTCGGGTCAATGGGCGGCCCTGGCGCTGTTTTTATCCAAATTTGATTTACACATTTCTCTAAATTTAACCGTTGGATTTTAACACAATTCATATCATTGGAAAGTTCTTCCCAAGGCGAACCTAACGGTTTCAGTTTTGGGAAAATCCGACGGTCGGATCTTTCGGTATAATCGTTTAAAGGAATGATTCCAAAATACGAACTATCACGCTCAATTCATTTAATATATATATATATATATATATATATATATATATATATATATATATAATTCCTTCCTCCATTTCATTATTGTGATTATCATAACAAGTAAAGAACACTTGGTTTCATAACATTTTGATATATAACATAACACACAATAATGTTTATTTTATTTTAATTCACATACACATCCTAAACATAACAATGTATATTTTTCTTTTACCCTTCAATTCACACAAAAAATGTATTTTTCGTGTATCATTCCAATTTAACAAAAATGAAGATTTTTGTGTCATTTAAATTTTCTAACAAAAATGCAATATATTTTGGTGTCAACCTCAATTCTACAAAAATGAATATAATTTTGTTTGTTTAATTTCAATGTAACAAAAATAATAGCTTTGTTATTCTTTCAATGGCAAGCAAAAATAATAATTTTGTTTATATCTTTCAATGCAAAACTAAAATGATAATTTTGGGTCAATCTTTTCTTTACAAGCAAAATGATGATCTTGTGTTTTAATCTTTTCACATGAAAATGTAAATTTCAAATCTTTAATTCTTTTTAATGAAATCAAATTCATTAAAATGTAAATTTCCATCGTTATAATTTTCATTGAAAACCTACTTACATAAAAATGTAAATTCCATATCTTTAAATCTTTTTAATTGAAATCCAATTCATTAAAATGTAAATTTCCATTCTAATTACATGGGAATGTAATTTTTGACTTTAAATCTAATTACATGAAAATGTAAATTTTCACTTGTAATCTTTTTACATAAAAAATGTAATTTTCACCTTTAAATCTTTTTACATAAAAATGTAATTTTCATCTTTTCACATGAAAATGTAAATTTCATATCTTTAATTCTTTTTAATGAAAAATCTAATTCATTAAAATATAAATTTTCATCGTTATAATTTTCATTGAAAACTATTTACATAAAAAGGTAAATTTCATATCCTTATCCTTTTCAATGAAAATCCCATTACATAAAAATGTAATTTTCTTCTTAATTCTTTTAATGAAAATCTATTTACATAAAAATGTAAATTTCACTTACTTTAAATCTAATTACATGAAATTGTAATTTTCTTCTTTAAATACTATTCACATGAAAATGTCAATTTTCTCTCTAATTCTTTTTACATGAAAATGTAAATTTTCTCTTTAATTCTAATTACATGAAAATGTCAATTAATCCTTTAATCTTAATTACATGAAAATGTAATTTTATCCTTAAATCTTAATTACATGAAAAGATAATTTTTCACTTCTAATATAATTACATAAAAGTGTAATTTTTCACTTTTAATCTAATTGACACTGAAATCAACGTCCTATTTTTCATTCCTAACTAATTTACAAAGTAAATAATGTCGATCTCATTTCTAATAAATTGACAAAGTAAATAATGTCAATTTCATATTTAACAAATGGCGGTGAAATTAATGTCCTCTTTCATATTCAACAAATGACGGTGTAAATAATGTCGATTTCATATCTAACCAATGACGGTGTAAATAATGATCATTTCATTTCTAACAAATGACAGCGCAAATAATGTCAATTTCTTTTCTAACAAATGACGGTGTAAATAATGTCAATTTCTTTTCTAACCAATGACGGTGTAAATAATGTCAATTTCTTTTCTAACCAATGACGGTGTAAATAATGATCATTTCCTATTTAACACATGACGGTGTAAATAATGTCAATTTCGTTTCTAACTAATGACGGTGTAAATAATGTCAATTTTTTTTCTAACCAATGACGGTGTAAATAATGTCAATTTCTTTTCTAACCAATGACAGTGTAAATAATGATCATTTTCTATTTAACACATGACGGTGTAATATGACACTTATATTCTAACATAAATAATAATGGAATTTGTCCCTTTTATTATTTCAATGAAAGTGAAATAAATGTCCTTTTTATATATCAAAAAAAAATAACGTCTTTGGTTTTCTTTTTGACAAAAAGATAATATAACATGTGTCTTTTCTATTTCTAACAAAATTAACATTAAAAATTTCCCTTTTTAACTTACACTCAAAAATGATACTTTTGCAATTTGTTTCATTACACATAAAAATAAAAGTGACATTTTTTTTATGACAAAATAAAAAGGGAATTCTTTTTATTTAAAATCCAATGGTGAAATCTTTTTAGGTATAAACAAAAGTTAAATCTTTTTAATTTGACAAAAACGGTGATAAATAATATGACTTTTCATTTTAACAATTCACATTAAAAATGTAAATAATCTTTTTAAACAATTCACATTAAAAATGTAACTTTTCTTTTTTAGTTACAAACAAAAATGATTTCTTTTAATTTCACAAACAAAGTTGAATCTTTTAATTTCACAAACAAAGTTGAATCTTTTAATTTCATAACAAAGTTGAATCTCTGAATTTCACAACAAAGTTGAATATTTTAATTTCACAAACAAAGTCGAATCTTCTAATTTCACAACAAAATCTTTTAATTTCACAACAAAGTTGAATCTTTTATATACTGATTCAAAAATAGAATTCAGATCTACAACTTTAATTACAATCACCACATACAATCAATTTTAATTTTTAATCTATGAACCAAAGGGGAACCACATACAGTCAGTCACCAACAACAAAAAATAAATCTGAATTACAACAATCACAGAAACGATTATATAAACATGTATATATGAGATTCAAACAACCAGGAGTAAAATATAATTTTTAAAATAAAAATCTCACTTCGTTATTGAGTTCTGTGCTGTTGAGATCCAAAATTTGTCAAAAATTCAACTTGCTCAGAATCAGGTCTAGTCAGTTTCATCGTGAAGATCTCGGTCTCACGATCGTGGTGCACCTGAAATCGTTCGAATCCGAGTCCGTACGAGCAAGATATGGATTAATAAAGATTGGTCAAAGTTTGAAATAATTAAATTGTTTGGTCAAAGTTCAAAAAGTCAACTCACCCTCCTTCTACTTCTTCCACGTTCAAAGTCGTTCCATTTACTTACTTTGAACCCATTTCATTCAAAATTAGGTTTCCACTTTACGATTAATTCATGATGTTTGAGGACGATCGGGTGGTAGGACATCGAAGAGGGAGGGGAGGGGATTTCGGCGCAGGGAAGGTGGAGGGTGCGGTGGGCCCATGGGGGGTGCGGTGGGCTGTTTTGGGCGCGGGTAGAGTGTTGATTTCTGGGCAAAACACTCAAACTTCATCATATCCGTATAGAATTAAAGCTTGAGAGATGCTCTTCGATTTGGTGTTGGGGTTGGATTCTAATTCGAAGAGGGATGGGAGAGATTGACGAATCAAATTGGGAGCATGGTGGCCATTAAATCTGAAAGTGGTGGCTGGTTTATGAAGGAGGGATTAGGGTTTAGAGATTAGTGAATATTTAAAATACTTAATTAGTTAATTAGCCCGTTAAGGCCCGTTTTGCAACTTTGTCCGATTTCAGCCCAACGACTGTCGTTCTTACCTATTAACCCTATTCCGGACTCATCTAGCTATATTCCGCAGGCCCAAACGACTGTCTTGACCCAGTTTTCTTTATTTTAAAATTTAAGTCTTTTATTTCTAATTCAACCGTACAAATAAATTCACCGGGGCCACAACTTAACTCCGAAAAATCCCGAAAAATATATTTAACTATGTTTTGACGCTGCAGACCAAGGAAAATTAATTTCGTTCAATTCTGAGCCCTGTTTGAAAAATGGCCTTTTTCAAGTCGATTGAAATTTAGTGAAATTGATAAAACTGAAATCTTTTTGCCACGGTCACAAATTAAATTCAAAAATTATGAAAAATTAAACTTAACCATATTAAATTCAAAATTTCAAACTGTCGTGCCATTTCAGGCTTGTTTAATAATTAAATTAAAATTATTTGTTTCTAACTTTGATTTAAATAAATTTTTAAATTGGCCCCAAAATTCCGGGTTGTTACAGTCTCCCCCACTTTAAAACTTTTCGTCCTCGAAAAGGAACGAAGCTAAAAAGTTGTTTAATTAACTAACTAAATTTTCATTCTTTTATTGATTTCAATAATTTTATTTGTTGATTAACTTTTCAAATATATATAATTTTTATATATTCAAAAATCATATTTTCTAAAATAGATTATATATATGATCAAAATACGCTAATTATATACTTTTCACTCTCAACTCATTCTAGGGCATTACTAACCCCATCTCTAACGAGTTTTCTCATTCTAGGATACTACTGATCCTATCTCTAATGAGTATTCTTATTGGATATTACTAACCCAATCTCTGATGAGTCTTTTGTTCAGTTCTAACAAGTTGTACCCCAAAGATTTTGAGCTAACCAGAGCTCTGATACCAAATGTAACGGCACAGATTTTGACCGAACCTAATCGATCGCAAAATCGACCAAGACCGTTCAATTCCCACATACGTTAACTTTGGGAATACAACAACATCAGAACAACAACAAAAGACTTTTATTAACATTACAATAATGTTACATCAGAGTACAGAATATCAGAGTACATCAATAAATAAAATACAGCGGAAGACTTATTACAATAAATTTAATACAATACACAGCGGAAGACCATAAATGCTCTGGATACAGCTTTAAGCTTCGATCCAGAATCATGCTCAAGAGATAAATATCTGCAAAACAAGCTACTCGACTACCCGTGTGGAAAAGAGGGCACCGGAGTTTGCAAGTGAAACAAACTACAGGTCAGTCATGGGACTGGTATGAGAAATCTAACTTAACTAATCTAATAATATGGCTAATCACAGGACCAAGCCGCTAACGCGGAACGGGTTTACTCCAATGGATTGCCGGTGCATAACGTAAAGTAAATCGTTTAACAACACAATGCTTTTTAGAAAAATAAAACCATTATAAGACTCAAGTCCCATCACACAATGCAACGCAAACCGGAGGATAGAGTTTTACCTTATAATAGTCAAAAATGCTTGATACGATAAAATGGATTTGATATTATTACTAGTGTATATATATGTTTCAAAAACAAATTCAATCATAATGTATCAATCATAGATGGCATAACTACCATATACTATGTCGCCACACTAGTTTTACAATCAAAACCGCATGGTGTCGTATTGGAAGTTGGTTTTCCATCATGAAATCGAGGCTAGGGATCGTCCTCTCCGATTCGAGACACTCTAGCAAATGCCTCATGATCATACCTATGGGAAACCCTTGGATCTTCAGGGCCGGTCCCCACCTAACGGTAGTGGATTAGTTATGCCTGAACACACATTTCCCAGTTCCTTTGAACCTCCATATGGCCACTAACAACCTATAAACCCGAGGTACCTCATAATCCATCATCCACATAAGTAAAATGTCAGGGCTGGTAGGTCACTGACATCACTCTAGCTAGAAAGAAACGTGTGTACTCCCTGTAGTCCTACTCCCATTTTTAACTCATACCAGGGTGTGAGACTCACGAAGTCACGCTATATACAAAGCTACGCCTAAACAGGCTATGCTTTAATCATCAACCACAAGGCTCTGCTTTTCAACAAAAGCCTTGATCGTTGCATCTTGGCATGCCACTTTGTCAATCCATACCATACCATTGATTCCTGCCAATATATAACCTCTAAGCTCGTGCGTCTTAGAGAAGGGTGTTGAACACCAAACAAATATATATTACCAGAGATCAACGAATATAGTATAAAGGAATACAACGTCAGACATACGATCCATTTACAAGTCCGTTCTTGGTCTGAATGAAACCGGAGGCATCTTATTCCTCGCATATCCGAACAATCAACAAATACGTCTGGACAACTACCACTGCAGCCCCTTCATGGTAGCTACTCCAATCACGGGCATCAGTAGTCCTCATCCATTCGATGTGAAGAGCGTCGGTCTTCAATCACCGTCTTCAAATCTTCGACTTAAATCGTCGTAGTAATTATTTGAAATGAGTTGAACTCGGTCTTTTCAAATAATCCTCGAATAATTATCATTTTAATCATTTCATATCGCTCAAATCTATTTATAATGATTTATCGCTATTTTAATTTATTTAAAATAGCTTAATTATAATTGAACGACGCTTCAGGTCAATGGGCGGCTCTGGCGCTGTTTTTATCCAAATTTGATTTACACATTTCTCTAAATCTAACCGTTGGATTTTAACACAATTCATATCGTTGGAAATTTCTTCTCAAGGCGAACCTAACGGTTTCAGATTTGGGAAAATCCGACGGTCGGATCTTTCGGTATAATCGTTTAAAGGCATGATTCCAAAATGCGAACTACCACGCTCGATTCATTTTATTTTGATATATAATATATATATATATATATATATATATATATAATTCCTTCCTCCATTTCATTATTGTGATTATCATAACAAGTAAAGAACACTTGGTTTCATAACATTTTGATATATAACATAACACACAATAATGTTTATTTTATTTTAATTCACATACACATCCAAAACATAACAATGTATATTTTTCTTTTACCCTTCAATTCACACAAAAAATGTATTTTTCGTGTATCATTCCAATTTAACAAAAATGAAGATTTTTGTGTCATTTAAATTTTCTAACAAAAATGCAACATATTTTGGTGTCAACCTCAATTCTACAAAAATGAATATAATTTTGTTTGTTTAATTTCAATGTAACAAAAATAATAGCTTTGTTATTCTTTCAATGCCAAGCAAAAATAATAATTTTGTTTATATCTTTCAATGCAAAACTAAAATGATAATTTTGTGTCAATCTTTTCTTTACAAGCAAAACGATGATCTTGTGTTTTAATCTTTTCACATGAAAATGTAAATTTCATATCTTTAATTCTTTTTAATGAAATCAAATTCATTAAAATGTAAATTTCCATCGTTATAGCTTTCATTAAAAACCTATTTACATAAAAATGTAAATTCCATATCTTTAAATCTTTTTAATGGAAATCCAATTCATTAAAATGTAAATTTCCATTCTAATTACATGGAATGTAATTTTTGACTTTAAATCTAATTACATGAAAATGTAAATTTTCACTTGTAATCTTTTTACATAAAAAATGTAATTTTCACCTTTAAATCTTTTTACATAAAAATGTTATTTTCATCTTTTCAAATGAAAATGTAAATTTCATATCTTTAATTCTTTTTAATGAAAAATCTAATTCATTAAAATATAAATTTTCATCGTTATAATTTTCATTGAAAGCTATTTACATAAAAAGGTAAATTTCATATCCTTATCCTTTTCAATGAAAATCCCATCACATAAAAATGTAATTTTCTTCTTAATTATTTTAATGAAAATATATTTACATAAAAATGTAATGTAATAACCCGAAAATCTGAGCCAATTTAAAAATTTTATTTTGGCAATTTTAGCGAATTTTGATTATTTAAAATGAATTATTTTAAATAATAATGACGAGAAATTTATTTTGAATAGAATTAGAAAGGAAATATTTATTTGAATCGACGTTAGAATACAAATATTTATTTTTAATTATAAAAGGAATTGAAAATGGTGCGGTAGTTTGAAAATTCGATTTCAAAGTTCAAATGAATGTACAGGATTCAAAATAAACCGGATTTTGGCAAAACCAAAAATATTATAATCTATTTGAAAATATCTTTCCAACGAATCCGAAAAATCAAAATTTCATAGCGGGAATCAAAAGATACGTCCAGTTGAACATTCAGAATAGTCGCTATGGAATTCTGGCCCTTAAAAATGGAAATTTTGCAAACGACCTTGGTTTTCGACGAAACCACTTTTGTTGGATTCGTGATATCAAGTAATTGCTTGGTTTCAAAATTCGTAATTTTTTTAATCAATATGTGAGCGTGGAAAAGGAAAACACGTTTTGACAGTTTCAATTAATTTCGATCGACCTGAAATTGGCCATTTTTCGAACGGTCTCAGAATTTGACGAGATTAGTTTTGGTAGAACCGTATCATCAATACGAAGCTAGAAAATATTTTTCGCAAATTTTTAGAGTTAATATGTGGCCCCTGTAAATTGAAATGTGCGTTCAAATTCAATATATAGAGTTATATTTTGACTTTGACAAAAACTGATCGAAACGATCGAATTAGCTTACAATACATATCTCATTGTGTTCGGAATGGGGGTAATTAGCTAGGGGCGACAGTCGGTGGGTTTGATTCTGAGTCTGAATGAAAAAGTTACTTTTTGAAATTAATTAAATAATTAAAATATAATTATATAAATCCATTCCATCTCCCTCTCTCCTATTCAGTTGGTCAACGGGAAAATAAAAAAAACGAGATCCACCGCATCGCTCCCCCCTCTTCCCATTGTCGACGCCTCCTCGTCGCCGCCTCCAGGGCGCATCGCCCCTCCCCTTTCGCTCCGTCGAACCCCGTTTCCTCTCTCCACAAAGTCGCGTGCAGGCACGAGACCCCGGACCCGCTGAAGCCCACCACCGCGCCGCCAGAACCCCGCTCCCCAGACCTCTGACCAACTGCGACTTCCCCCGCCTCCTCCGCTCCTATCTCCCCTTCTCCGAACCTCCAAGCCCCTTCCTCTCTCCAAACCGCAACCTCCATCCCAGTGGAGCCCTCTGCCGACACCGACGAGCCAGCCCCGCGCCACCGCTCGCCTTTGCCGCCTTCACCACTCCGGCGAGCAACAACGAACACGCCCCCTTTTTCTCTGAAAAATCTGTATGGTGAGTTTTTACTTATTTTACTTAATGAAATTATTTATTTACTGAATAAGAGACCGATAAATTACGTATAACATTAGTTAAGATTTGTAGAGAATAAAAATAGGATTTTTATATTATAGAAAGAATAAAAATAGGATTTTTATATTATAGAAAGAATAAAATAGGATTTTTATATTATAGAAAGAATAAAAATATGATTTTTATATAATATAGAAAATAAAGATGTGATTTTTATCCATATAGAGTGATTATAAAAATGTGATTTTTATATACATAGAAACAATATAAAAATGTGATTTTTATATATGTAGTGAATACGGGCGACGAAAGTGACAAAAGGCGAGCGACGAAGATTTCCTACATTAGAAGAGTCTCGACGTTTGGTTTAGCTTATAGGTGAGAACTCCTCACTTTTAATTTATTTCTAGTTTGAAATATTTACTAGGATGCAGACGGTGCTTGCTAGCACCCGATACCCGTCGTCCACAGACCATGGATGACTTGTTTGTTTGATTGTCGTGTTGTGAAAATTGATTGTGTGATGGAATAAATATTTTATAGTTAAAAATATAAATTTTAACGTGAATATAAAATGAATATTTATAAACAAACCGGACGGTTTGTTTATATACACTGATTTGACTGATATTGATTGGAACGATAAATTTTACACATTGCCCAACTGCACAGATAAAATCTATGTTTGTTGATTTGAAACCCCAAAGGGGTGTTGGGATGAAATTAGACATACACTAATCCCAATAATTAGCTGTATGTCGATCGATTGATTGACAGGACGCTATAAGCGTTAAATATTTATATTTGATGCTTATACAGTGTAGAATGCACTCTGGATGATGGATTGTTGTTTTCATTGTTGTTATACACATTTGTCGTGCGAAATCCATATAAATCACATTATATGGTAATTGACTATGTCTGATTCCAGTTCAGAATTATCAAATATTTAAAAAAAAATTGAAAAGAAATAATTGAAAAGAAATATTTGAAATAGAAATATAAAGCCGTGTCGATTAGATTGACGCCATTTTGACGTGAACGATATTTATATCGATTTTATTCATTTTTATAATGAATATCGAAAAGTAATTGATTTCAAAATATAATGTTTTGAAAATATTATCATTTATATATCGATGACATGGAATATTCAATTTTGATTTGAAATTGAATATGAAGTTGAAATCGTTTTGAAAATGAATTTAAAAACGATTTATAAAATACGTTTTAAAAGGTAATCAACGAAGTATATATTATATATATAATATAATGGCCTGAATAGAACGCGCCGCGCTGCCGCAGTTCGCGAATTTCGACCATTGACTTCGAATGGATATTGCGGGAGATCCGACCGTCGGATTCTCCTAAAACCGGAACCATTGGGTTCGTATCGAAAAGAGCTTTCTAACAAATATTAGAAATTAGATATCTAATGGTTGGATTTGGAATTATGTCCAAATCAAATTTGGAAAAGGTCGCTGTAAGTGCAGTTCGATGGCTGTTGATGGAAATCGACTGTACGGGCCTTGATAAAATTATTAAAAATAGTAATAATTTGTGTAAAATCATAAGAAATGATTTGAAAAGAATTAGGATGAAAAACCCATATTTGGAAAGATAAAAATAGATTTTTATCGAAATGAACTAGTTTTGAACTAGAGTTATAATTCATTTATTTTTGAAATAAATAAATTGGATTTGAAAGGGTTTTAAAGTAACCAGAATTCCCAATAATCGAATTACAGTGGATTTGAATCGAAATTGTCTTCAGAATATTTCGATGTTGGATTTAGTGATTATACAGATATTGTTATGGAAATTTGAAAGATATATTTATATCGTTATTTCCAATACGATATTTGTTGGTCGTAGAATTTGATATTGAATATAAGCTGATATATTTTCTATTCAGAGCCTTGTATTTAATATCAAATGGGATCTGGGTTTGTCGTGAATGGTGTCTTCATTAACACTATTCTTAATCCCAGTTGAGAAAAAGATTAAATCTCTTTATTTAGATTTAATGAAGTGTACCAATTAAATAATATTTAATTGAAATTGAATTGGAATTGATTTTTGGATTTATCATGAACGGTGTTTTAAATAACATTTGTTCTTTAACCCGATAATTAATAGAATATGATTTGGGTTATCGTGAATGGTATCTTTAATAATACTGTTCTTAGACCCAACGGAGTTAAGAAAATCAGAAACTAACTGGAGATTAGTTAAGTTGAATGGTTTCATGGGTATTGATCTGATGTTGGTTTCGGCCTTCGGGGTTATTACTTAGGGAATTGTTCACTTGCTAATTTATGGTTAATGGCTGATAGAAATGAAATGTGATTTTGGGTTTATCGTAAATAGTGTTTTAAATGACATTGGTTCTTTAACCCAGTTAAAGATAGGATTTATTTCCTGGGTTTGAATAATCATTAAGTAATGATTTTTGGAAATTAAAACTGAATTAGAGTTTTAATGAATCTTTAATTAGATTGAAAAGTGAATTTGATAATTAAAATTATCAAATTCAAGAAATGATCGAGAATGGAATACCACCAGTTTTACTCCAGACGATAGTTAAATCTTTAAATAGATTTGAACGTGAAATGGTAATTGAATTTACCGATAACACCGTGGTATTAGATATGGAGTATGACCAGTTTAACTTCATGGGATGAATAGTTTGGGATTGGGAAATAAAATAAATGATTACTTCGGTGTGGTTCGCTAATCCCGACTAGTTTGAATTGATATTCAAAAGAGGATTAAAGGATAAATTTAAATAATTTATCTTTGATAAAATTAATGGGAACGTTTGCCTAAGAATGTGAAATTTAGCAACTAACTGAAGATTAGTTAAGATGAATGGTTTCCTGGGTATTGATCTGATGTTGGTTTCGGCCTTCGGGGTTAATATTTGGGGAATTGTTCTCTTACTAATTTACGGTTAGTGACTGATGAATTGGAATGAGGCGTATGTTGTGTTTGTGTAACACTTATTTATTATATATGCGAGTTATTCGGAAAGACCGGGTTTATCCCATTCTGAATAACTGATTCGACGACAAGTCGAAGATGAAGACGGTGGTCGAAGACCGGAGGTCTTCACATCGTTTGGGTGATTACTAATGATCTTGATTGGGCTGTACACCCAAGAGGAGGGAATTAGTTGGTGATCGTCCAGACGTACTTGGAGATCGATGGATATGTGAGGTACAAGGTGCCTCCGGTTTTGTTAAGACCTAGAACGGACTTGTAAATGGATTATGTGTCCGACATTGGAAATCATTCTGTGTGATTGATGGATATCGGTTGCATGGAGTGGTTTGCCTGTGTGGCATGCTAAAATGCAAATGATCAAGGCTTCTGTTGAAAAGCAGAGTCTTGTGGTTGATGATCAAAGCACGGCCTGTGTGGCATAGCTTTGTGTAGCGTTAATTCGCGAGCCTCACACCCCGGTTGTGAACCAGAAACAGGAGAGGACTTCAGGGAGGGCATGCGTTTCCTTCTAGCTAGGATGGTTTCAGTGAGCTACTAGCCCTGACATTTATATTATTTTCACCTGTGTGGTTGTTGTTGTTGCGAGGTGCCTCAGATATATCGGTGACTATGTGAAGCCAATGGAGTCATTCGTTGGCTCATTTTCGCCACAAAGGGCGGGGGAACACAGTGTTCAGGCATTTTAATCCACATCGGTGGACTGACCCTGATGATCCAAGGTGCAGTAGCGGCTGTTCCTGAGACATGGTAGGCTATATTGTCTCGAAGCGGAGAAGACGATCCCTTGCCTCGGTTCACAGATGGAAATCCAACTTCCAATACGTGACGTTGTGATTTTGATTGTATAACCTATATATGGCGACATAGTGGTATGGGGCACTTATGCCGTCTATGATTGATACTTATGATTGAAATTGTTTTGACACTATACACCTATAGTAATAATAAAAGATGAAATTTGGCGTATCAAGCATTCTTTGGCTATTATAAGGTAAAACCCTATCCTCTGGCTTGTGTTGCATGGTGTGATGGGACCTGGGTCTTATAATAGCTTCATTGTTCTTTATTTAGCATTGCGTTGTTGTTTTTATGCACTGGTATTCTTGGGAGGAAACCCGTTCCGTGTTATACGGTGTGGTCCCTTGATTTACCTAACTTTAAAATGAAGATTAATAACTGTTTTAGTTCTCACACCAGTCACATGACTGACCTGGAGTTTATTGTTTTAACCTAAACTCTGGGTGTCCCTATTTTTCACACGGGCAGCTAGTAGTTTTGGTTTTGCAGATTTAAATTCACAGGAACCTGGTTTACAGCTGGAACTCTGGGTGCCCCTATTTTTCCACTGCTATGTAATGTATTGTAATCTCTGATATTTTATGATGTGTAATATTGATTCATACTCTGTATATTCTTGTATTCTGATGGAATTGTTGTAATAAACAATGAAATGTTCTTCTGTTTTCATTCTGATTGGTCGTGTTCTCAAAACAATCAGGGGTTTCGAACGGTCTTGGTCGGTATAGCGATCGATTCGGATCGAGCGAAATTCTTTGTTGTTACATGTAAATTTCACTTACTTTAAATCTAATTACATGAAAATGTAATTTTCTTCTTTAAATACTATTTACATGAAAATGTCAATTTTCTCTCTAATTCTTTTTACATGAAAATGTAATTTTTCTCTTTAATTCTATTTACATGAAAATGTCAATTAATCCTTTAATCATAATTACATGAAAATGTAATTTTATCCTTAAATCTTAATTACATTAAAAGGTAAATTTTCACTTCTAATATAATTACATAAAAGTGTAATTTTTCACTTTTAATCTAATTGACAATGAAATCAATTTCCTATTTTTCATTTCTAACTAATTTACGATGTAAATAATGTCGATCTCACTTCTAACAAATTGACAAAGTAAATAATGTCAATTTCATATTTAACAAATTGCGGTGAAAATAATGTCCTTTATCATATTCAACAAATGACGGTGTAAATAATGTCGATTTCATATCTAACCAATGACGGTGTAAATAATGATCATTACATTTCTAACAAATGACGACGCAAATAATGTCAATTTCTTTTCTAACAAAAGACGGTGTAAATAATGTCAATTTCTTTTCTAACCAATGACGGTGCAAATAATGTCAATTTCTTTTCTAACCAATGACGGTGTAAATAATGTCAATTTCTTTTCTAACCAATGACGGTGTAAATAATGTCGATTTCTTTTCTAACCAATGACGGTGTAAATAATGTCAATTTCTTTTCTAACCAATGACGGTGTAAATAATGATCATTTTCTATTTAACACATGACGGTGTAATATGACACTTATATTCTAACATAAATAATAATGGAATTTGTCCTTTTTATTATTTCAATGAAAGTGAAATAAATGTCCTTTTTATATATCAAACAAAAATAATGTCTTTGGTTTTCTTTTTGACAAAAAGATAATATAACATGTGTCTTTTCTATTTCTAACAAAATTAACATTAAAAATGTCCCTTTTTAACTTACACTCAAAAATGATACTTTTGTACTTTGTTTCATTACACATAAAAATAAAAGTGACATTTTTTTTATGACAAAATAAAAAGGGAATTCTTTTATATAAAATCCAATGGCGAAATCTTTTTAAGTATAAACAAAATTTAATCTTTTTAATTTGACAAAAACGGTGATAAATAATATGACCTTTCATTTTAACAATTCACATTAAAAATGTAAATAATCTTTTTAAACAATTCACATTAAATATGTAACTTTTCTTTTTTATTTACAAACAAAAATGATTTCTTTTAATTTCACGAACAAAGTTGAATCTTTTAATTTCACAAACAAAGTTGAATCTTTTAATTTCATAACAAAGTTGAATCTTTTAATTTCACAACAAAGTAGAATCTTTTAATTTCACAAACAAAGTCGAATCTTCTAATTTCACAACAAAATCTTTTAATTTCACAACAAAGTTGAATCTTTTATATACTGATTCAAAAATAGAATTCAGATCTACAACTTTAATTACAATCACCACATACAATCAATTTTAATTTTTAATCTATGAACCACAGGGGAATCACATACCGTCAGTCACCGACAATAACTAATAAATCTGAATTACAACAATCACAGAAACGATTATATAAACATGTATATATGAGATTCAAACAACCAGGAATAAAATATAATTTTTAAAATAGAAATATCACTTCGTTATTGAGTTCTGTGCTGTTGAGATCCAAAATTTGTCAAAAATTCAACTTGCTCAGAATCAGGTCTAGTCAGTTTCATCGTGAAAATCTCGGTCTCACGATCGTGGCGCACCTGAAATCGTTCGAATCCGAGTCCGTACTAGAAAGATATGGATTAATTAAGATCGGTCAAAGTTTGAATAAATTAAATTGTTTGGTCAAAGTTCAAAAAGTCAACTCACCCTCCTTCTTCCTCTTCCACGTTCAAAGTCGTTCCTTTTACTTACTTTGAACCCATTTCATTCAAAATTAGGTTTCCACTTTATGATTAATTCATGATGTTTGAGGACGATCGGGTGGTAGGACATCGAAGAGGGAGGGGAGGGGATTTCGGCGCAGGGAAGGTGGAGGGTGCGGTGGGCCCATGGGGGGTGCGGCGGGCTGTTTTGGGCGCGGGTAGAGTGTTGATTTCCGGGCAAAACACTCAAACTTCATCATATCCGTATAGAATTAAAGCTTGAGAGATGCTCTTCGATTTGGTGTTGGGGTTGGATTCTAATTCGAAGAGGGATGTGAGAGATTGACGAATCAAATTGGGAGCATGGTGGCCATTAAATCTGAAAGTGGCGGCTGGTTTGTGAAGGAGGTATTAGGGTTTAGAGATTAGTGAATATTTATAGTATTTAATTAGTTAATTAGCCCGTTAAGGCCCATTTTGCAACTTTTTCCGATTTCAGCCCAACGGCTGTCGTTCTTACCTATTAACCCCTATTACGGACTCATTTAGCTATGTTCCGTAGGCCCAAATGACTATCTTGATCCAGTTTTCTTTATTTCAAAATTTAAGTCTTTTATTTATAATTCAACCGTACAAATAAATTCACCGGGGCCACAAATTAACTCTGAAAAATCCCGAAAAATATATTTAACTATGTTTTGACGTTGCAGACCTAGGAAAATTAATTTTGTTCAATTCTGAGCCATGTTTGAAAAATGGCCTTTTTCAAGTTGATTAAAATTTACTGAAATTGACAAAACTGAAATCTTTTTGCCACGGTCACAAATTAAATTCAAAAATTATGAAAAATTAAACTTAACCATATTAAATTCAAATTTTCAAACTGTCGTGACATTTCATGCTTGTTTAATAATTAAATTAAAATTATTTTTTTCTAACTTTGTTTTAAATAAAATTTTAAATTGGCCCCAAAATTCCGGGTTGTTACATGATCGCTACTTGTTGTAACCAATTTAATTGGATTGGCTGGCAACGTATTTTGTTGGTGGATTGATCCCGTAGGCGCTGTCATTCTTCCATGTTTACAATTATGAATTGGTCGGTTATATTTTTGAAAATGAAACATTTTTTACTATGTTTAACAACATTTTTTGCAATATACACAATGCTGAGTTGATGTCTGAGCTTGGGAGATAATGTCATATTGAAACATTATTATATTATGCAACTGTTCTTGGTAGACTTATGCAATGCGATGTTTAGCAACATTTGTTTCACTTTTTGTGATGTAGAGATTCATCTTTTTCTTTAATTATATAATTTAACGGTCGGTTTTCTCACCGTTGTGCGGTTATACTAGTATGGGGTACTTTCCCAGGTTTATGCTATTTTCATGGCTTAGTTAGAATATATATAATACGAAGGTTAAAATATGAGTTAGAGAGATTATTTTTGTCAATATGAGACATAATGGATTTCTTTACATGTTTAAGTGATTTTTTTTTGGACTTCACTTAGTTTAGTTTACTGATAATGCATATCTACAATGCTTGAAAAACATTAAACCTTCTTTCTTGCTTTTCTTAAAGGATGTTAGGACCCTTTTCATAACAGATGTCATAACTATAATGCATAATTTTTGAGATTACTATAAATTTGACAATTTAAAATGATCTTGGTCTTAGTAAAGGAATTTGAAAAGCTGTTTCCAGATTAGTTTAATAACATGGTTTTTCCTTTTTAAAAGGTAGTCATTTTCCTCTCAGAAGTAACTTATTTTCCTTTTATAATTTGCACATTCTTACCTGCCGTTCATTAATTATACTGTATTTGGCATCAAATTCCTAAGATTATTGTAATATTTTTTTCCCAGTTGCTCTTTGTTTGCTTCTCAGTTTAGTTATGCACATGAAGATTTCAGATCCTTCAAAATTGATAGACCAGTATAAGATTATAATCCCGACTTATAACTTGGATTAATCAATTTTCTTTTTAAAATCATTGTTTCTTCTTCATTTATAGTTTGTTGGCTCCATAACCATTGGCATTTTGTTTTTCCTTAATAATTCGAATTCCCACAACTTAATGGGAAAAGCTAAGATTCAAATCACATTCTTTATAATTTATATATGCATCGATTTTGAAAAGTGAAACCTTCCGGTTGTTTATTTACTTTTCGTAGACTTGTGCTTGACTACAACCATTTCTTGAATTATGCAGATGATGTTTCTTAGGACATTAGTTTACCTTACTACCAAGTAAACCCATTAGGATAAATTTGCAAATTACTAAAATTAATGCTTAAATATGTTTAAATTTTTGAATGTTTTCTGGTATATCTTTCTTATTTTACCTATGTGATTCAAAAAATCATATTCCTTAAACAAGGTTATTATTATTTACTAATACAGGATATAATGGTGAACTTGCCTTTTAATCGGGCAGTGCAGATTCCTTTATTGTTGAATTTGATCAACGTGCATAAAAGGAATACTTGGTCCAAAACTATGGAATATTATTAATATTTTAAAGAACGTATATTAAGCATATTATTAACAGTAAAAAGATTTATCTAGATATGATTGGTGAATATGTTACAAAACTTGGAAAATATGAATTAGATTGTGATAATACCATATGATCTTAGCATAATGATTTACATCAGCTTTAATTTCTGAAACATGTCCACATTATTTAGCAAATAGTAAGCAATTTCAATCGTCAATCTTTGAACGTGTGATATTAAAGGAAATCATGTATTAATTATAGATTGGTAATAGTAAATAGAATTTAATATCACCTAAGAACGATTGAAACAAATAGTAAACATTTATTTTGGTAACTATTAATTTTGGGTTAATATTCCAATAATAGTTATGTGAAAATATTGGGGTTCATATTTCTCCACTATAATCAAGATATGAAATAGACAATATAAAACTAATTTTGACGATTTATTTTAATCAGTGAAATCTGAATAAACGATCCGTGTGCTAAGTGATGTCATCATTGTATTATATTCTCGTATATTGATACGTGTAAATATTGCTTGATTTATTTACTGAAATAAATTTTCTTTCCCATTAAATGCCTTCAGTAAACTGGATGCATATTGTTAATGCTATAAAATTTTCTCACTAAATCCAATTTTTCACTTCTATAATGTAACATATATGTGATTTGGTTACTAACTGGGTAGTACACTAAATGATGCATATCTCATTTGTGCACTTAGAGATGCATATCTTATTAGTACAGCTTAAACTAAATGTAACATCTAAAAGTCATCATGACATGGAAAAATCTCGTAGCCTGATCGCCATGATTTATCTAGATCACTTTTGACTTTTGTCAATTTTTCGTAGCTTCTACATGCAGTGGCTCATGCAGGTTTGTAACAAGTCCTATAATTTTGGATCTCATTGTTGGGGTTAGTTATCAGTTGCAAGTAATGGGGTTACCATATTGTTGAAGTTCACATTGTTGCTTGGCTGAAATGTCGCTTTTATTCTAGTTTTGTAAGCATGATTTGATATATTTAACTTTACACAAGAAGAAAAAAACTAGGTTAAAAACTCAAAAAATTAGTGTTTCAATTGGCATTACAGCTATTTATTTGGAACATTACACTGCAATTTGGAAGCTCTTTATTGTTCATTAGCTTTCATCTAGCATCAACACACATTACCCATGACATACAACAAATTAATATATAGTATTAATAGTAATACAAAATCATAGTTGTAATTCTTCTGAGATTTAGTCATAGTTAAATGTGTTAAAAGGCAAGGGTATACGGTTATAGAAACAATTTTAGTTTCATGCTAAAAAGGAAACAAAATAATTTTAAATTTCACATTTTGTAAGAAATTTGGCATGTGTATAATTTCTACTGATGAATTGCCTTTTGTGCATGCATGTCATTGACAACATTGGTGGAATTAATCCTATAATGAGTAAACAAGTGCTATGACTGAAATACAAAGGATGTATTGCTGTTCAAGTCCTACTCGTACTGATATTGCTGCCAATAAAAATAAAGTTCATGTTGGTGGCTAACAGCACTCTATAGGTAATGCTAACACTCATTTTATGTAGTCATTTTCAATTCTTGCCTACTTTTTTGTGTCTTAAATCAAAACACTTTCCATGGGGTCTTCCACAAGTCGTCATGCTATTGCAAGTTCAATGTAAAAGTAATTTCTTAAACCCTTTACTTTTTTAATGTTTTTGACCTAAGTCAAACGATGATCTATGACTTATTATTCTCAACAAATCTTCTTCTATATAGAATGATCACGTGGGATCAAATAGTTACATATCAAGCATACAATCTTACTTCATCACGTATCAGGATTATATCACTTCTTAGTAAAAAAATTATATCTTTGGGACATGTGCTGATCGGCTACATAAACCCATGGATGGGCTTAAAATGATATATCCTGATGCTTTTTTTATCAAAATACATGGCAAACAATTTTTTTGTTTTGTGTTTAACATGTATGTCAAATGGCGTTGGAGAGAAAAAATGTTGATACCTTACATTTAAATTGTATTTATGTAGTTAATTTGTAACAGGGACATGGTTGGATGTTGGTGGCTAACTAGTATGGGTGAAAAGCCCGATGTTTGGTCAAAAACAATATGCAGTAACAGGGACATGGTTGGATGCTTGTGAAACTTAATTATTGTAGTTTGCACTTGTATCCTCTGCTATACCTTACTGTTCAAGATGACTGAAGTTAACTTATAATATACTCAAATGTTGTATAATAATATCTGGTGATATGTGTACACAAATTGGGAATAAAACAATTAACTTTTTGTACACATTCACAATTAAGTGCAATGCTGTAAGGTTACAACAATGCAAGACTTAAATGTTGTATAATATTCTGAATGGTGTATAATAATATATTCTCTCAACATTTGGTAACTTCTTCTTCTTCTTTTTTTTTTGCAGTCACACCATGCTAGCAGCAGTATGCAGGCTCAAGGTCAACGAGATCATGTTACTCTGGAAGGTTTGGTGAGAAAAAAGTGCAGGCTATTGGGTTGGGATAAAAACATAGTTGCAGAGGGGACGATAACAAGTACTGATCCTGATGTTGCGGCGGAAGCTTTCTTTTTAGGCCAAATTCGGAGATGGCCACTATCAAACAGGCCGTTGGATCTACCGTCGCATGGCACAAAGATTACGTTTCCTTGGTCTAGTGTTGGTACTTATGAAACTAGTTATTTAATTTATGTTAGAACCATGTCAATAAAACTTATCTAACCTTTTGGAACGTAAACTCATATAAATCTTTTGGAATGTAAACTTATCTAAATCTTTTGGAATGTAAACTTGTCTAACTTTTTGAAATGTGTTGGAATTTTATGACTCTCACTTTAGTCTTTTATTATGTGTTATTATGTGATTTTGATTGTTGCATCACAATATTTATTGCATGCTCGAATATTCATTATTATTATGGATGTATATGGTCGATTGCCTGTTGTAAAAATAGGTTTACCAAGTAGTCTATTACAACGGTCGATAACTGTTGTAATATAATGTATTACAACGGGCAAAAGCCCCTTGTAATTTACTACCTATTACAACGGACAAAATAGCCATTGTCATAGAGTCGTTGCACGTGATAGAGAAAGTTATTACAACGGTCATTTACAACAGTCACTGGCCGTGGTAAAATAGTCAGGACCTATTATGACGACGCATATTAGGACGGGGGTATGCCCGTTGTAAAAAGCATATAACAACGGTTTTTGCCCGTTGTAAAAGGGCTGTTTTGTTGTAGTGCATGCATCGTAGAGGTTAGATTTGTTCAGTTCTTGTAACTAAGCTAAATAGTACAACCGTACAACGGTGGGAAACCGACCGTTATAATGAATAATTAAAAAAAAAAACTAGTTTTTTCATTAATCTTCGTTAAATATCAAAAAATAATGTGATAGATAATATTTTTAAATTTGAGAGATCTAAAGAGGCAAATGCTGAGAAAATTACATGAATTAGACAAGTGGGTATTAAGTAAATTAAATTGAATAGATTTAAGGAGACATGTTATAGACATATTTCAGCTTTCTTTGGCTTTGGAAAAGTTGATTTTTGTCAAAACAATATCCAAGTTAAACACCAAAAAATAATATTAATGAAAAAAAAATTCTCTAACAGTGAGAAACCGACCGTTAGATTGTATGGTTTAAAAAAAGATAAAAAATACTAGTTTTTTTTTTAAATCTTAGTGGAACATCCAAAAATAATATGCTAGAGAATATTTAAAATTAGAGAGATCTAAGTAGAGTGGAGAGAATTAAGTGAATTAAAGTATGGTAATTTTTATTTATATCCACTCATTCTATTAGTTTATCCACATTTTGATTTTAGTAAGTTAATCCACTCATTATTTGTAAGTATATCCACAGGTGGATTAACTAACAAAATATGCTCTCTATTACTTTGTACTTATTA
This sequence comes from Allium sativum, assembly GCA_030737875.1. Classification (NCBI taxonomy): domain Eukaryota; kingdom Viridiplantae; phylum Streptophyta; class Magnoliopsida; order Asparagales; family Amaryllidaceae; genus Allium; species Allium sativum. Next base: position 354,360,063 of record CM060926.1, read on the forward strand.
TCATTATCATGTTGGTTTCTTTGTCTCTTTTTTTTATATTTTTTCACACTATTGCGAAACCAATTTATGTTATGCAATAATAAATGAAATTAGATACATCTTGAGGTCTTAAGCAATAACAGACTCGGTAAACTTCCCCTTACACATCCAGTACAAAGGTATGTGAATACATTTGCAAATGTAATGATGAAGCATCAAACTGTAATGAACCAATTATCTATCCTCGATGAGTGATTACAATCTTGATGTTGTATTTATTTGCTGTTATTTTTGTTAGTGCTACACCTACTTTTACATCCTTGATAATTGTGCATTTCAACACATTATCCATTCTCTGAACCGACCAAAAGAAAATAATAGAGTGATGGCCTGAGTGGCCTTGTAATGAGTATAATAAGGCCTCTGAATGGTGTAGGGCTATTACCAGCAAGGGTGAAAGGAATCCATTGATGCGCATATGCACCAGGAAACTCTGTAGCAGATGGACATTGGTTAATGGGTAAAGAATGAGAAGAAACAGTTGACTTAAGGCACACATATCAAGAAATGCAGAGGATCAGTGGTGAGCAGAAACAGTCAACTTAAGGCATTTGAGTAGTGTAAATATATGTGGAGATGGTACATACATGTACGTAGGTAAATAGGACAATGCAGAGGCAGTTTTGTAACAATCCGGAAAATCTGAGCTAGTTTAAAATTTTTATTTTGGCAATTTTGATGAACTTTGCATATTTTAAATAATAATGACGAAAAATTTATTTTGAATATAATTCGAACGTATATATTTATATACGTCGTCGTTAGAATATAAAAATTTATTTATATATAAATGGAATTGAAAATGGCGCGGTAGTTCGATAATTCGATTTCAAACTTCAATTGAATGTACCGGGTGCAAAATAAACCGGATTTTAGTGAAACCAAAAATATTAGAATCTATCTATGAATATCTTTCCAACGAATCCGAAAAATTGAAATTTCATAGCGGGGATAAAAAGATATGTCCAGTTGAAATTTCAGAATAGTTGCTATGGAATTCGATTTCAAACTTCAATTGAATGTACCGGGTGCAAAATAAACCGGATTTTAGTGAAACCAAAAATATTAGAATCTATCTGTTTCAGAATAGTTGCTATGGAATTCGATTTCAAACTTCAATTGAATGTACCGGGTGCAAAATAAACCGGATTTTATTGAAACCAAAAATATTAGAATCTATCTGTGAATATCTTTCCAACGAATCCGAAAAATTGAAATTTCATAGCTGGGATAAAAAGATATGTCCAGTTGAAATTTCAGAATAGTTGCTATGGAAACGCAGTGCTCATTTACGCTCCATAGGGCGGGGAAACGCAGTGTTTAGGATTTTAATCCACATCGGTGGACCGGCCCTGACGATCCAAAGGCTTGACTGAGTACTTGCCTGAGACATGGGCTAGATTGTCTCAAATTGGTAGAGGACGATCCCTAGCCTCGGTTCGCAGATGGAAATCCAATTTCCAATACGTGACTTTGCGGTTTTGATTGTAATCCTATATATGGCGACATAGTGGGATGGGGCGCTTATGCCGTCTATGATTGATACTTATGATTTGAAATTGTTTTGAAACTATACACTTATAGTAATAATAAAACATGAAATTTAGCGTATCAAGCATTCTTTGGCTATTATAAGGTAAAAACCCTATCCTCCGGCTTGCGTTGCATTGTGTGATGGGACCTGGGTCTTATAATAGCTTCATTTTTCTTTTTTTAGCATTGCGTTGTTGTTTTATGCACTAGTATTCTTGGGAGGAAACCTGTTCCGCGTTAGCGGCGTGGTCCCTTGATTTACCGAACTTGAAAATAAAGAATTATAACTGTTTTAGTTCTCACACCAGTCCCATGACTGGCCTGGAGTTTATTGTTTTAACCTAAACTCTGGGTGCCCTTATTTTGACACGGGCAGCTAGTAGTTTTGGTTTTGCAGATTTATATTCACAGGATCCTGGTTGACAGCTGGAATGATATCCGGAAAGCTTTGTATCCGTATATCTCTTCTAGTTGTGTTTTGTATTATTTTCCGCTGCTATGTAATGTATTGTAATCTCTGATATTTATTTCTTTATAGTACTTATTCATACTCTGTATATTCTTGTATTCTGATGGAATTGTTGTAATATACAATGAAATGTTCTTCCGTCTGCGTTTTAACTTGTCGTGTTCTCAAAACAATCAGGCGTTTCGAACGGTCTTGATCGGTTTAGCGACTGATTCGGATCGAGCGAAATTCCCGGTCGTTACAGTTGGTATCAGAGCTTTGGTTTACAAAGCTCAGAGAACAAGACACGTTAGAACCATATGAAAGAATTCATCAGAAGCTGGATTAGGAATATCCAACGGGAATGACTCGTTAGAGATGGGATCAGTAGTATCCTAGAACGAGTGTGAAGAGTGTATTTTTGAAAATGAAAACAAGTTTTGTTTTGAAAATTTAAAATCAGCTATACGTATTTGAATATTTATTTATATTGATTTGGACAATCCAGTATATAAAGATTTTGCATATACGTCTGATCCACGGGTATTCAAAGTTTTAATATAGTGGATAGATATAAAATCGCACTGTAGTCGCTCGGGGATAATTCTGGTGATGTCGCGACATCATCAGTATTTGTGTTCGAGTTTCGAAGGTGTGATATTTATATATTTCCTATTGACTGGTGTGAGAACCAAAATTATATAGGGCCTATTGTTGTGATTTGGCATCAAAAATGTGATTTTTGATTATATATCAAAGATATGAATTTGAAACGTTAATCAACTAATTGATTGATGGTTGTGTTGTTTGATTATTGGTGGATTATTTAAAATTTAAACCATTTAGCCAATTTGAACCAAATAGTAAATTATATTGAAAATTAGTCACATATGCTTGCATGTACATGTACTTACATTGAACAGGTCATAGCAAGGAGGCTAGAGCAAAAGAATAAAATTGTTTGCCCGACAAATAGGTACATGTTTACCATAATTTACTGTTTTGTTTGGGTGATGATGAATTTGTGAGCCGATTGGCTTTTTCTTTTTCTTTTGGATTGAAGAAGGCCATGGGAGGATATATGAAATATCCCGAAGTCCCCGGTGCAGGGGAGGTAATTGAGAAATTTTTCGAAAATTTAGGGTGTTAGCCAAAATTTTGAAAAATTTGAAAAGTTCTTAGAAACTGAAAAGTTGAAGAACTTAAGCCGTAACGAAAACAATGGAAGTTGAGTTGATTAGTTAAACAACTTTCGGCTTCGTTCCTTTTCGGGGACGAAAAGTTTTAAGTGAGGGAGAATGTAACAACCCAGAAAATCTGAGCCAGTTTAAAAATTTTTATTTTGGCAATTTTGATGAACTTTGCATATTTAAAAAGAATTATTTTAAATAATAACGACGAAAAATTTATTTTGAATATAATTCGAACGTATATATTTATATACGTCGTCGTTAGAATATAAAAATTTATTTATATATATAAATGGAATTGAAAATGGCGCAGTAGTTCAATAATTTGATTTCGAACTTCAATTGAATGTACTGGGTGTAAAATAAACCGGATTTTAGTGAAACCAAAAATATTAGAATCTATCCGTGAATATCTTTCCAACGAATCCGAAAAATTGAAATTTCATAGCGGGGATAAAAGGATATGTCCAGTTGAAATTTCAGAATAGTCGCTATGGAATTATGGCCCTTAAAAATGGATTTTTTGCAAACGACCTTCGTTTTCGATGAAACCACTTTTGTTGGATCGGGGTGTCAAGTTATTTCTAGATTCCAAAATTTATACTTTTCTGCATCAATATGTGAGCATGGCAAAGGAAAACGTGTTTTAACAGTTTCAGTAATTTAGATCGACCAGTAAATGACCATTTTTCAAACAGTCTCAGAATTTGATGAAATTAGTTTTGTTAGGACCGTACCGTCAATACAAAGCTATAAGTAATTTTTCGGGAATTTTTAGAGACTGTATGTGGCCCCGGTAAATTGAAATGTGCGTTTAAATTGAATATATAAAGATTTATATTTTAAATTCAACGGAAACTGATCGTAACAGCTGAACAGGCTCACGATACATATCCCATTGTGTTCGGAATGGGGGTAATTGGTTAGGGACGTCAGGCGCTGAGTTCAGATTGGAGGTCGAATGTGAAAGTTACATATATGTTTTGATGGCCAAAATTTTCAAAGGAAAAATATAATAATAATAAAATAAAAACCCTATATCCCCTTTTCCCTCCCGCTCGTTGACTTCAGAAACAAAATCGAAAAAAAAAACCTAGCCTAAATCGATCGACGCCACCCGCCACGAACATCGCGCCACTGCCGGTGGCACTCCACCGCACCTTCCCGCCGTCGGCTTCCTCCCCCAGCGCTCCTCCCTCCTCTTCATCTCTCCGCTGCCGCAAAAACCCTACTCCAAATCGCGAGTTCGAAGACCACCGCAGCCACCCTAAAATCGCACCACCACCCCTCGCTGCGGCCATCTCCGACCTCCCCCTCGTCGCCCAGCACCTCCCCAAGTCGCCATCTCGTATGCAGCGCCCCACTCCTCAGAAAACTGAAATTAAAGTAAGTTTTTACCTTATATTTTAATTTTAATTCAAAGTAACTGGTCTTAGCAACATATAAAAATCAGTTTTAGCATAGTTAGTAAAGAAGTGATTTTTGTATAAAGAAAGACAAGATTTTTAGATAAATAAAGATTTAAAAATGTATAGAACATTGATTTATTTTCAGTTTTAAAAATAAATTAGCAAGGAAAAAGATTTGATTTTTCTTATATGAACGTTATCAAAAAGATTTGATTTTTCTTATATGAACGTTATCAAAAAGATTTGATTTTTCTTATATGAACATTAGCAGAAAGAATAGATTTTTGTTTAGAGAAAAGGTTTGATCTTTAGTTATTAAAGAAAGGGTAAGATTGTTATAAAAGAAAAGATAAAAATTTTATAAAACAAAAATAGATTTTTCTTTTAATATGACAAGGACTTGATTTTTATAGCGATAAAGAATTGATTTTGTTCATGTAAAAGAATTGATTTTGTTCATGTAAAAGAATAGATTTTTGTATGGTAAAAGCATAGATTTTTATATACGAAAAGATTATATTTTTAGATATGAAAAGGCGATATTTTTAAAAGTGATAAGGCGAGATTTTTAAATATAGAAAGAACGGACTTTTATATATGGAAAAACAAAAACAAAAAAATATATAATCTTTTCTATTTGTAGCTAAATAAAAATATGATTTTTACGTATAGAGATTGGAAATAAAAATACGATTTTTATATATAAAGTGGCGAAGTAAAAATATGATTTATATATATATAACTGAATAATAAAAATGTGATTTTCACTATGAACAGAGTAAAATAGACTGCGATGGAATCGAGTGGAATAAATTTCAATTCAGAATCATTCAGAAATAAAGCACGACGGAGTGGAACCCTCTGTGAGAATTTCTCACCTTTAATTTTGTTTTCTAGTTAATAATACATACTAGGATGCAGACGGTGTTTAGTAGCACCCGACACCCGTCGTCCACAGACCATGGACGGCTTGTATGCTTGTTTGTTTGATTTTGATGTGTAATTGATTGTGTGATGTGATGTGAAATGAAATAAAATATTTTATAGTGGAAAATATTTTATAGTTAAAAATAGAATTTTTTTTAACGTGTATTTAAAATAAATAAATATAAACAGATCGGACGATTTGTTTATATACACTGATTTGATTGGGACGATAAATTTTACACATCGCCCAACTGCACAAATAAAATCCGTGTTTGATTGTTTGAAACCCCACACGGGTATTGGGATGATATATGACGTACACTAATCCCGATAATTAGTTGTATGTCGATCGATTGATTGACAGACTGTTATAAGCATAGAATATTTATATTTGATGCTTATATAGTGTAGAATGCACTTTGGATAATGGTTGATTATTTGTCATTATGGATATATACATGCGTTGTATGAAAATCCACAGAATTAAAATCTATGGTAATTGTTTGGGCTTCATTCCAGTTTTGAACAGAAATATTTGAAATAGAAATATTTGAAATAGAATATTCGAAAATAGAAATATATGAAGCCGTGTTGATTAGATTGACGCCATTTTCACGTGAACGATATTTATATCGATTTTATTCATTTTATAATGAATATCGAAAGTGATTTCAAAATCTGATATTTTGAAATGAATTAGAATTCGAATTGAAAGTGAATAGAAATGAATTCGAATTGAAAGTGAATAGAAATGAATTCGAATTGAAATTGAATAGAAATGAATTCGAATTGAAATTGAATGAAATTGAAAACGAACTGAAATTGAATTAAAAATCGTTTTGAATTGAAATCAGTTTGAAATGAATTTAAATCGAATTTATAAGGAAAAATTCAATTTTGATTTGAATTTGAAAAGAAGTTGAAATCGTTTTGAAAACGAATTTAAAACGATTCATATAATACGTTTTAAAAGGAAATCGACGAAGTATATATTATATATATTATATATATAATATAATGGTCTGAATAGAATGCGCCGCGCCACGGCAGTTCGCGAATTTCGACCATTGACTTCGAATGGACATTGCGGGAGATCTGACCATCGGATTCTCCTAAAACCAGAACCGTTGGGTTCGTATCGAAAAGAACTTTCTAACGAATGTGAGAAATTTGAAATCTAACGGTTGGATTTGGAATTATGTCCAAATCAAATTTGAAAAAGGTCGCTGTAAGTGCAGTTCGATGGCCGTTGATGGAAATTGACTGTACGGGCCTTGATAAAATTATTAAAAATAGTAGTAATTTGTGTAAAATCATAAGAAATTATTTGTGAAGAATTGGGATGAAAAACTCCGTATTCAAAAAGATAGAAATAGATTTTTATCGAAATGAACTAGTTTTGAACTAGAATAGAAATTTATTTATTTTTTTTAAAAAATAAATAAATTGGATTTGAAATGGTTTTGAAAATAACCAGAATTTCCAATAATTGCATTAGAATGGGTTTGAATCGAAATTGTCTTCGGAATATTTTGATGTTGGATTTCGTGATTATACAGGTATTGTTATGGAAATTTGAAAGATATATATATATATATGGTTATTTCCAATACGATATTTGTTGGTCGTAGAATTCGATATTGAATATAAGCCGATATATTTTCTATTTAGAGCCTTCTATTTAATTAATCAAATGTGATTTGGGTTTGTCGTGAATGGTGTCTTCATTAACACCGTTCTTAAGCCCAGTTGAGAAAAAGATTAAATCTTTTTATTTAGATTTAATGAAGTGTACCAATTAAATAATATTTAATTGGAATTGAATTAGTGTTATTTTTGGGTTTATCATGAGCAGTGTTTTAAATAACACTTGTTCTTTAACCCGATAATTAATGAATTGTGATTTTGGGTTGCCGTGAACGGTATCTTCAATAATATTGTTCTTAGACCCAAATGAGTTAAGAAAATCAGAAACTAATTGGAGATTAGTTAAGTTGAATGATTTCTGGGGTATTGATCTGATGTTGGTTTCGGCCTTCGGGGTTAATACTTAGGGAATTGCTCACTTGCTAATTTACGGTTAGGGACTGATTGAAATGTGATGTGATTTTGGGGGTTTATCGTGAACCGTGTTTTAAATGACACTGATTCTTTAACCCAGTCAAAGATTAAAACTAAGTGGAGTTTTAGTGAATCTTCAATTAGATTGAAAAGATCGAGAATGGAGTATCATCAGTTTTACTCCAGGCGATAGTTAAATCTTTAATTAGATTTGAGCGTGAAATGGTAATTGAATTTACCGATAACACCGTGGTGTTAGATATGAAGTATGACCAGTTTTACTTCATGGGATGAATAGGTTGGGATTGGGAAATTAAAATAAATGATTACTTCGGTATGGTTCGCTATTCCCGACTAGTTTGAAGTGATATTCAAAGGAAGATTAAAGAATAAATTTAAAAGAATTTATCTTTGATAAAATTAATGGGAACCTTTCCCTAAGAATGTGAAATTTAGAAACTAACTGTCGGTTAGCTAAGCAGAATGGTTTTCTGAATATTGATCTGATGTTGGTTTCGGCCTTCGGGGTTAATATTAGGGGAATTATTCTCTTGATTAATTTACGGTTAGTGACTGATGAATTGGAATGAGGCGTATGTTGTGTTTGTGTAACACTTGTTTATTATATACGCGAGTTATTCGGAAAGACCGGGTTTATCCCATTTTGAATAACTGATACGACGATAAGTCGAAGATGAAGACGGTGGTCGAAGACCGGAGTTCTTCACGTCGTTTGGGTGATTACTGATGATCTTGATTGGGCTGTACACCCAAGAAGATGGAAACAGTTAGTGGTCGTCCAGACGTGCTTGGAGATCGATGGATATGCGGGGTACTAGGTGCCTCCGGTTTCGTTCAGACCCGGAACAGACTTGTAAATGGACTGTGTGTCTGACATTGGATTTCATTCTATGTGCCTGATATCGGTTGCATGGAGTGGTTTGCCTATGTGGCATGCTAAGATGCAAATGATCAAGGCTTCTATTGAAAAGCAAAGTCTTGTGGTTGATGATCAAAGCACGGCCTTTGTGGCGTAGCTTTGTGTAGCGTGAATTCGCGAGCCTCACACCCCGATTGTGAACCAGAAACGGGAGAGGACATCAGGGAGGGCATGCGTTTCCTTCTAGCTAGAATTGCCGTCAGTGGTTTTATACGCCCTGACGAGTTTGACTTATGTGGTTGCTGTTGTTGCGAGGCGCCTCGGTTATATCGGTCGATCCGGGACCGATGGAGTCATTCGTTGGCTCATTTACGCCCCATAGGGCAGGGAAACGCAGTGTTCAGGATTTTAATCCACATCGGTGGACCGGCCCTGACGATCCAAAGGCTTGACTGAGTACTTGCCTGAGACATGGGCTAGATTGTCTCGAATCGGTAGAGGACGATCCCTAGGCTCGATTCGCAGATGGAAATCCAATTTCCAATACGTGACTTTGCGGTTTTGATTGTAATCCTATATATGGCGACATAGTGGGATGTGGCGCTTATGCCGTCTATGATTGATACTTATGATTTGAAATTGTTTTGACACTATACACTTATAGTAATAATAAAACATGAAATTTAGCGTATCAAGCATTCTTTGGCTATTATAAGGTAAAAACCCTATCCTCCGGCTTGCGTTGCATTGTGTGATGGGACCTGGGTCTTATAATAGCTTCATTTTTCTTTATTTAGCATTGCGTTGTTGTTTTATGCACTGGAAATCTTGGGAGGAAACCCGTTCCGCGTTAGCGGCGTGGTCCCTTGATTTACCGAACTTGAAAATAAAGAATTATAACTGTTTTAGTTCTCACACCAGTCCCATGACTGACTTGGAGTTTATTGTTTTAACCTAAACTCTGGGTGCCCTTATTTTGACACGGACAACTAGTAATTTTGGTTTTGCAGATTTATATTCACAGGATCCTGGTTGACAGCTGGAATGATATCCGGAAAGCTTTGTATCCGTATATCTCTTCTAGTTGTGTTTTGTATTATTTTCCGCTGCTTTGTAATGTATTATAATCTCTGATATTTATTTCTGTGTAATATTTATTCATACTCTGTATATTCTTGTATTCTGATGGAATTGTTGTAATATACAATGATATGTTCTTCCGTCTGCGTTCTAATTTGTCGTGTTCTCAAAACAATCAGGCGTTTCGAACGGTCTTAATCGGTTTAGCGACTGATTCGGATCGAGCGAAATTCCCGGTCGTTACAAGTTTGGACATGTCTAAAGGAAGATGAGATGTGTTCTGGGAGCACTAACAAGTATAAAGTAGTAAAAGCATGTCTAAAGCACATCCAATATATAAAAATGAACATGCCGGAGGAATTAACTATTCATTTCATTTAGAGTTAAGGTTTATTCAATTAATAGTGGCATCAATTGTGGATTAATCTGGCACAAATGATGCAAATGGATTGAAAGGTGGATAAACTGAATAAAGTTTTGAAAATTTTAAAAGTCCAACCTGCTGTCTTTTATGGTGGATTAGTTGAATAAAAATGTGGATGGAAATAAAATTATCCTTAAAGTATTTTAAAGAGACATGCTATAGACAAGTTTCATGTTTTTGGGGCTTTGAAAAAATTGATTTTGGCCAAGTGACAGTAAACAAACCACACTAATGGAGAATGAAACACAGTGCGGAACATAGAAATTAGTACACAAGCATAAATACTTGACCCAATTAAGAGAACATATAACATTAGCCGTTCACGGATCGAGCTCTGTCAACGTAAACTGTTTGTCCACTAATGTAGGAAGCAGCGGGTAGAGTCGGTAGACACAGAAAGACAGCTAAAGCTGCAACCTCTTCAGCGGTACCATTACGTCCTAGCGGTGTGCGTGCAGCTTCGGATTTTGCACTTTGATCACTCTGCCCATATTGGATTGTTATTTATTAGTAATTAAATACATGAATGTACCTGAATGTCTGTCTATGCACATACCTATTCACATTCATCCTTTTAATAAGTTGCCTATCTTGCCAAATCTTTAAGTGTCAAATGAAAATGTGTATATCTTACTACCTTAACTTACAATGATGACTGCAACTTCCTTTTTTAACAGCTAAATCGTGAAGGCTTTGTGGTATATTCTTATATGTGTCTAGTGTGTATAGGTTTAAAAACAAAATTATCTTATGCATCAAAGAAGAAATGGTGGCTTAACTTGTGCTAGTAATGGAGTTTTTATAGCACCTGGTGCGACACAGTTAGCACGGATGTTATCTTTGGCCCATTCACATATGCTAAGCTTCTTGTAAGCTGATCCATCGCTCCTGATAAGTAAGATTAACTTTTATGAAGTTTTTTTTTTTCTACCAGTAAATGATTCAGTGAACGAAATATAGTTGAGAAGACATAAACCGGATTTCCATCAGACGTGAGTAAGGCATACCTTTGCTCATACCATACAATGTTAAGTTTGGTAATGCTATCCTGCCACCAATAGAAGAAATAAAAACGATGCTACCAGCTTCCGATCCTTTGAGAAGCGGATATGCCAACTGACATATGTTATAACTCGACTCCAAGTTCAGCGTCATCAGTTTCGAGTATTCTTCAGCGGTTACATCGATGGTTCTATTCGCTATGGCCGTGCCAGCATTATTAACCTAATTAGCATGTTATTAGATTGATCAGCAAGTAGCAGTAGTTAATTAGCTTACAAAGAATATATGAGTTGTAGGCTAAACTCACAAGAATATTGAGCTTTCCACTGAATATGGTATAAACTTCTGCCATCATATTCTCACGTTGAGCTCTAGATGTAACATCACAAATAGATCCAGTGACTGGGTAGTTTAAGCTCTTCCATCTCTGCATACATTTTTCAAGCTGAGCAGGATTTTCTGTGCAAGTGTGAACAGTTGCGCCAAATGACACCAACTCTTCTACTATAGCAAACCTGTACATTCAAGTGAAGCAAGAAATCAAATCAAACTGCTTGTTATATACTTCATCTGGTAAAGTGGTAGTTCTTCAAGCAATTAGATCCAGACATCAGCAACTATTTTGTGGGGAAACGCCACTTTAATTATTTTTTAACCTAATATTGCCATATTGGTAAAACATACCCAATACCACTTGTGCCTCCGGTGACAAGAGCCGTGGCTCCAGCCAGTGACCATCTCTTTCCTGTGCTTGGACTTCCCATGATTTGCTCAATGAGTTTATGAACTGTCTTCTTGATCAACTAATCAATGTTGTGTGAAGATGAAATCCGACCATATGCTCTATTTATAATGCCTACGGCTCTGTTTCAAAACAGCAACTCCAGCTGTAGGTTTAGGCGAGAGGACATTTCACTGCAGACGATTGACAGATATTTTAAATCTGAAAACGATTGGCAGATATTTTATGTAATGTACTAAACAATGACACGCTCACAGACTCACAGTAGCAGCTAAATTAGTTTACCCATGTTTGCCGAGAATGCACGTGATTTTTATTTTTCTAGCCGATCTATTCTTCCGATTTTCTCGATCTCTATTTCATATAATAGAAGTGAAGTAGCTTGAACATTTCGTCTGATCAATACACCATTTGTGAATCGCGTTTAATCCCAATATTCACACTTACTGATCAATTGTCACATAATAATACATTTGCCTCCTTTTAATGTACTCAGTTTGAATCAGAATATGAATCGCTTGATCCAAAATCAAGACATGTACTCAGTTTGAATCGCAGAATTGTTAATACATTTGTCACATGGTAACCCTTAATTTATACTCACAACAACACAAAAACTTATCCACGCGATATCCTCAAAATATGGACTAGCCATAACATTGAAGCTAAACACAGTTGATAACTATTATGACACAAATGATATATCAGTGTATTGATACAATTATATAAGTCGGATGCACCATACATATGTGAAGTATACTTGCCTAATGTGATCATATAATGTGTTAGGCTTTAAACCACAACGGATATATGTGTCTGTTTGTATAAGTCATTATTATCCAAAGGATATTTTTAGTATATAAAATAGCAATCATATATATATATATATATATATATATGTATATGTATATATATATATATATATATATATATATATGTATATGTATATATATATATATATATATGTACATATATCTATATATATATGTATACATATATGTATATATATATATATATGTATATGTATATATATATATATATATATGTATATATATATATATATATATATATATATATATATATATATGTATGTATGTATAATAACAAGTACCCACACAAACATATATAAATATATGTCAAAATTAATATTTTTGACTATTTTATATGTTTAGAGTTATGTATTCTAAAACTAACAATTTTAAATCTAACTTCTACTTTACAACGCTATAAAACTAAATTAATGATATTATACAAAAGCCCCTTTTATACATGGAGGTGGCAATTTAAATACAAAATTAGATATAAATTGAAAGACATAGAATTTCAGTTGTTGGATCAGTTTATCTTTATATGGAGAGATGAAATTCAAGGGACAGTCCAATAGTGAAGATCCATTGTGTTACTAATTGTGTCATCATTTTGTGTCTAAATAGAGTTTCCCTTTATAAATATGCATGAAGCTGAAATTACATTCATACATACATACATATACATTAGTACACCCCCTCCCTCCAAGAAAAATAATTGTGAAAAAACGTTATACACATACGCACATATAAGCGTTTTATGACACTCAAGTTTTGCGACATCCCTTTTAGCACTTCCATCGTACCGTTAACTACATCATTCCAAATCTAACATTTGTTTTAAAGATGTTCAATCCACATATAGATGATCATGTATGTAAAATTTGGTTTCATTTCGATATTTGTAGTTTTAGAAAAATCCTAATCAAATTATTCACCATTCAAACATTTATTTGAACAGTTAAATTTAAATGTCAAACACATTATGCTACGAATGTTGAAATTAACGATCCTTTATATGTGGATCGAACATTTGAAATTTTATTAGATTTGAAATGACATAGTTCACGACATGATAGAGATGCTAAGGGCGTACTACAAAACAGAAATGTCATAGGGTGTTTGATCCTCTATGTATATGTAACAATCCTGGTTGGGATTACCTAAAATTAGATCTCTAAAATACGATTTAAAACTATCTCATTTAATTTAAGAATAAATTCGAAAATCTATGTATTTATTTTATTTCCAAAATTTAATTTGGATTTGAAAATTTAATACAAAGGAAAATTTTATTCCAACTTAAAAAATTGCTTAGTAGCCCCCTTTAGGTAGAAAAAACCAATGAACCCCTGATTCTGCTAAGTAGCCCGTGTTCAATTTAAAAAAATCCAAAAATACTCTTCCACGTAATGCAACTGCGTGGTTTCTCAGAGTACCACGTAGTTTCCCAACGTGGTTTCTCAAAGTACCACGTAGTTGCTCTTCGTGGTTCCTTCAGGGACCACGTAGGACAACTACATGGTACTCTTTGGAACCACTTAGGGTCACTACGATGGTAAAAAGTATAATAGAAAATGGCATTTTCGTTCTTATTTTTTTAACGAAATGGGGGGCTACTCAACATTTTGCTTGGTTGGAATAGAATTAGCAAATTTATAAATGGGTTTCCTGCTAATATTTAATAACTTGAAAATTTATTAGAATAACAAATATGTTTGTTCCTTATAAAACAAGAATAATAGATTTAAATCGTCGATTATTCAAGTCTATTTACCTAATTATTTTAAAAAGAAATTACTGGTAAAATTATATTTTTCCATTCTAAGCATATCACAATGGACGTTTTAAAATTTAACAAAATTGATTAAAGTGGGATTTGTTAACAAAGAGTTCATTTTTCCCAAAATAATAAGGATAAACTTTTTTCGAATATTATATTAAATTATTTATAAATCATTCAATGTTAAATAAAACGAAGATTTTTTACACTTCTGGAACTTGTCTAATTAAAGGAATTAAATTAGCGATTCTAAAGATAAAAAATTAAATATGGTTCAAAAGGAGTGATAAATTAAGTAAACTAAGATTATTCTTTTATTGGGTCTAAGCTAACTAATAGGTCCGAATTGGAGTCGTTGGAGGGTGAGAAAATTGATGCACGTTCATTTTCTATCTCTTATTTTCTAAGTTCAACAACTTATTACCTGACCTTTTGGCTCGACTATCAGAAGCAATCCATACTAACACGAATTGAGCATTGCATGGCTAAATGACTTGGAAGTGTCACTCAAACACCTAGAAGTCAAGTCCAGCTAGAGTTACACAAGTATGGTCATCTCAGCTCTTCAAAACATCTCTTAGATGGCTAATTTTTTGAGGGTCGGTATAAATTCATACCCGGGATCAATATGAATCCCCATACCTTAAACAACTCAACACATAACTATAAGGGATTGGGGATTGGTAAGAACCACCAATCTTCTGGGATCGGTATAACACAACAACTATCCAAGATCAGTACGACTCCCCGCATCTCAGAATTCCTCCAAGTCCCCTAGGGTTAGTATGAATCCCCAAAACATCAAGTTTCAGTGCAATTTGTAGAATCACAGAAAACTACCAAGTGTTGGAAGGTCAGTGCTTCTAGGGTCGGTATGAATTATGAGGACTTCAAGGTCGATGTGAATCTCAGACTTCACCAATTCACATCCAACTTCAAGCCTTCGTACTCCTTGATCCATCAACCAACTACCAATCAAACTTCACTAGAAGACGGAGCATGGCCAAAAGAAGAGCTCGTCATGCCAAATTCCAAAAATCAACCAAGTATTTCGGGATCGGTATCGATCCTGATTCATAAGGATTTGGGCCCTTGGCCTTCTTAGGCTCCTTCCCATGCACCTGCCTAATTTTCCTCCAAAATCTCACATATAAATACCCTTTTGTGATACGAGAAATGGATCTCTTTTCTCTTCTTAGACTTTGGAAGTTTTTTCTCACTTTTGGCACAAGGATCCACATGGCTATTGCAATTTCGGGAGAAATACTGCCAACTTTGTAATTGTAACAACCCAGAAAATGTTAGCCAGTTTAAAATTTTTATTTCGACAATTCTAACGAATTTTGAATATTTAAAATGATTATTTTAA
Organism: Allium sativum; assembly: GCA_030737875.1. Classification (NCBI taxonomy): domain Eukaryota; kingdom Viridiplantae; phylum Streptophyta; class Magnoliopsida; order Asparagales; family Amaryllidaceae; genus Allium; species Allium sativum. The sequence goes on from CM060926.1 coordinate 354,375,756, forward strand.
ATAATAATGACGAGAAATTTATTTTGAATATAATTAGAACATATATAGTTATATACATCGTCGTTAGAATATAAATATTTGTTTTAAATTAAAACGGAATTGAAAATGGCGCGGTAGTTCGATTTCAAATTTCAATTGAACATACCGGGTGCAAAATAAACCGGATTTTAGTGAAACCAAAAATATTAGAATCTAATTGAGGACATCTTTCCAACGAATCTGAAAAATTGAAATTTCATAGCGGGGATAAAAAGTTATGTCCAGTTGAAAATTCAGAATAATCGCTATGGAATTTCGGCCATTAAAAAAAAGGGAATTTTGCAAACGACATCGGATTTCAACGAAACCACTTTTGTTGGATCCGTGATGTCAAGTTATTGCTAGATTCCAAATTTTGTAATTTTTCGAATCAATATGTGAGTGTGGCAAAGGAAAACGCGTTTGACCAGTTTCAGTTGATTTTAATCGATTGGAAAATGGCCATTTTTCTAACGGTCTTAGAATTTAATGAAATTAGTTTTGTTTGGACCGTATCGTCAATATGAAGCTAGAAAATATTTTTCTGGAATTTTTCTGGTCAGTATGTGGCCCCGGTAAATTGAAATGCGCGTTCAAATTCAATATATAGAGTTATATGTTGATTTTGACGAAAACTGATCGAAACGATCGAATCAGCTTACGATACATATCCCATTGTGTTCGGAATGGAGGTAATTAGCTATGGACGACAGGCGGTGGGCCTCGTTTAGAGGTCAAATGAAAAAGTCAACTTTTTGAAATAATTAAATAAATTAAAAAAAATAAAACTCTCTTCCCTCTCTCCCCTTATCTCCTCTCAGCACCCCGTATCATTTCAAAATAGAAATAGAAAAAAGAAGAAGGATCGAACGCCATCGTCGTGTGCTTCCAGGTCGGTGCCGCCACCGGCGAACTCGCCCTCCTCCTCGTTGCGCCATCCTCCGCAATCCGCGCGCCCCCTCTCGCTTCTCGTTCGCTGTATAACCCCGAACCCTAATTTGACCGCACCCTCTCAGCCCCAAACCCCGAGCCCGACCACTGCGAGTGCTCTTCTCCCCCCTGGCCATCTCCGCCTCGCGCTGATGAACTCCGACCACCGCTGGTCAGCGAAGACGAAGCGCCGCCACCCCTTTTGTTTACACGCCGTAAGTTTTTTTTTTGATAGTTTGTTTTAATTTACTTTAATGATCAGTTTTAAATGGCTGTAAAAATCAGTTTTGTTTTTATAAAAAGGTATTATTTTAAATCAGTTTTAAAATAAATATAAATATTGTTAAAATTTTGAAATTATATATATGTTAATGTTTGATAATTCTGGAATTATATATATATAGCACTGAATTATAAAAAGAAATGATTTTGAAGTTAAAAGAAAAAAAAGAGATTAGATTTTTAAATTTGAAAAGTTTTGGATTATTAATATAGAAAGAACGGATTTTTAATAATAGAAAGAACAGATTTTTAATAATAGAAAGTTCGGGTCTATATTTTAGGAAAGGTCGAATCTTTATATAGGAAAAATATAATTTTTAGATTAGAAAAAAGATATGATTTTTATCATGAAAAGATTTGATCTTTACGGTATGAACATCACCATAAAAATGCGATTTTTATGTGTTTAGAGTTGAAATAAAAATACGATTTTTAATATGAAGTTGAAGTTATAAAAATACGATTTTTATTATGATGTTAGCAAATAAAAATAGAATTTTTTTTATCTATATAGTAGTGGTATAAAAATAGAATTTTTATCTATACAGTAGCGTTGTAAAAATATAATTTTTATAACGAAGTAGCGAATAAAAAAATATGATTTTTATATGATAGAGAATATAAAAATGTGATTTTTATATATGTAGTGAATACAGACGATGAAAACGACAAAAGGAAGAAAAATGAAGATTTCCTACATATGAAGAGTTGTGGCGTTTGGTTTAGCTAATCTGTGAGAACTTCTCACTTTAAATTTCCTTTTCTAGTTATAATATATATACTAGGATGCAGACAGTGTTTAGTAGCACCTGACACCCGTCGTCCACAGACCATGGACGACTTGTTTGTTTGTTTGTTTGTTTGTTTGTTTAATTTAGATGTGTAGTTGATTGTGTGATGTGAAATAAAATATTTATATAGTTAAAATATTTTATAGTTAAAAATATAATTTTTAACGTGTATATGAAATGAAATAAATATTTATAAACAAATCGGATGATTTGTTTATATACACACATTTGACTGATATTGATTGGGACGATAAATTTTACACATCGCCCAACTTCACAAATAAAATTTGTGTTTGTTGATTTGAAACCCCACACTGGTATTGGTATGATATTTGACGTACACTAGTCCCAATAATTAGTTGTGTGTTGATCGATAGGTTGACAGACAGTTGTGTTGTGCACTTTGGATGATGGTTGATTATTTATCGTTGCTATTATATACATGAGTTGTATGGAATCCATATAATTAACATTATATGGTAACTGATGGGGCCTCATTCCAATTGAGAAAATAAAGAATATTATAAAATAAGATTCATGTGTTGACAGTACTCATGTGTTGGGAAAAATTATATAGATTCATATGTTGAACGAATTATTTTAACAATAAAAATTAACATCTTTATCAAAATTTTATAAAATATATTACATAACAAAAATAGTCACGTGCTGACAGTACTCATTTGTTGAGATTAGTCAAGTGTTGAAAGAAATATAGATTCATGTGTTGAATAGAATAAATATTCATTTGTTGAATAGAATAACGAAGTGATTGAAATATATAAAGCCGTGTTGATTAATGATGCGCCATTTTGACGTGAACGATATTTATATCGATTTTATTCGAATATCGAAAAGGAAGTGATTTCAAAATATAACATTTTGAAAATATATATATCGATGATGTGGAATATTCAATTTTGATTTGAAATTGAATATGAAGTTGAAATCGTTTTTGAAAACGAATTTAAAATGAATTATAAATAAGTTTTGAATTGAAATCGAACGAAATATATATAATATATATATATATATATATATATTATATATATTAAATGGACCGAATAGAACGCACCGCGCTGCGGCAGTTCGCGAATTTCGACCATTGAATTCGAATTGACGTTGCGGGAGATCCGACCGTCGGATTCTCCTAAAACTGGAACCGTTGGGTTCGTATCGAAAAGATCTTTCCAGTGAATATTAGAAATTTGAAATCTAACGGTTGGATTTGGAGATACATCCAAATAAGTTTCAAAAAAGGTCGTTGTAAGTGCAGTTCGATGGCCGTTGATGGAAATCGACTGTACGGGCCTTGATAAAATTATTAAAAATATCTATAATTTGTGTAAAATCATAATATGTGAATTGGGAAGAACTGGGGTGAAAAATTCCATATTTGAAAGGATAAAATTATATTTTTATCGAAATGAACAAGTTTTGAACTAGAATTAAAATCAATTTATTTTTGAAATAAATAAATTGAATTTGAAAGTGATTTTGAAAATAATCAGAATTTCCAATACATGAATTGGACTGGAGTTGTAACACCCCGCCTCCGCTAGGGTCACTCGCAAAGGAATGCACTAGCTTTAGAGGGGCATTATTGGTAAACATGCACAGAAATATCACAAGACAGAACATATAAAATAGCGGAAGTAAAATCAAACTTTCATAACATGAATAAATAAGGTCTAAAGCCTTTTACATCAGAGTACATCAAAACCTGTCTTGCAATAATAAAGAAGCATAAAGACATTTTCATAAATTATTCCCCAAGTAAAAACAGTAAAGTAGCCATTAGCCAAGAAAAGTCCAAGCCATCCATGATGACCTTCAAGCAGAAGAAGTCCGAACTAAACAACAGTATTTCCTCCCTGTAACCTGGGGGGGGGGGGGAAACGGAAGAAAAGAGGCGAAACAAAACGGGTCAGTCAAAAAGACTGAGTAAGCCCTATCTACTATTAGCATAAAAACTAGTAAAGTTAACTGACATGAGAAACTGAGATGAACATAAACATGATAACAAGATAGATAAGCTAAATCAAAATAACAGGATGAACTACTGAACTCAGATAAATTAAGGTGTCATGATAAATTACGATGTCAAGATAAAACAAGGTATCACATCGTCAGGTTTCTATCAAGTATAATATCCCCAAGATATCTGTCACGTATAACGCCCTGTGATATCTATCCTGTATTTTAGCTCTGCACCTACCGTACTAGTATCCCCACCGTGTCATGTGTTAACCAAGAATGACCCTCACTCAAAAGTCGTGTAATGGTCCATGTCAACCTAATATATCGCATATATAGGTTACTCAACTTGTATGTTTTATTCCATGTAAATGTTCAGTCCCTTGCCGTAGACCATACGGGCTTTCCCATGAGATTCTATATTACTTTAACATAGTTCCATGATCCTTAAGATCGGTTTGGACTGTTACCCTAAACCTAGCTAGGGTCTTCCAACATGAATTATTGTTTGTACAACTAGGACTTATGCTACCTAGGGCTGCTAGGGATTATGCTTACCTATTGCACGTTTTCGTATCTCGGTTTGGGTTCAACCACCTAGGGCCACTAGGGATTACGCTAACCGCCAACCGCGCCCTTTTTCCCACGCATTCATCGTGAATCGCTTTTCCATGACTGTATGCACATGTATCACATCGTGCCATCCGAGTCCTGTCACAGGGCAAATCAAGAAATACAGGACTCGGTCCGGAGCTTTCGATTTATCTGCCGATGCAGATGCTAAGGTCTGTTTTTCTTATACGTGGCTATGGTCCCACGAGACAACTCCCTCAACTAGTGAAAGACAAGACAGGATAAATCCTTTATGAGAACACAACACTGGCCAACCCACATCCAAGCCTTACCGCAACCATAATTAGATAGCAATTATGATCTTTTGGGTGTTCTCTGCCTTTCCGTACGTACACGCTTGACCAAAGATGGTAGGTAGCCTGACGAAATGCTATCTAGGGTACGACCGTGTATCGTCGACTATCCCCTATCCATCCCCGTCTTTAGGTCGCTCGTATAGCAACCAAGGCATACTCTTGGTTCTTCTAACGCAGACCTTAACCTCTCATGAGCCTAGTATAATCACCTGGCAGCTCATAGAGGGATACCAAGAATATCCTCACATTCCCCGAAGCCGCTGCTTCGTTACCCAGTTCGCTGGAGCCTTTATCTAAATCAGATACTTGCTCCTACTCGTATACTTAAACGATGACCTACCGTATCAGGTTACTTATCTATCCATGAACTGGTCTAAATTTCCTTGACTAAGAATCATTACTTAGTTATTCTTCAACTAAGGTTTACCACTTAGCATTGTTCCCGTTATCCTTGTTAACTACGGTTATCCACCTAATCCTCAGAACTAGGGTTTACATAATGGATTAAGTGTCACTTAAGTTCATGACTTAACCCGTCTACAAATCCTGTCAAAATTGGCTAAGTATCCAAGTTCAAGGCTTAACCCTACAAACCATGCTCAAGTTGGTTAAGTATATTAAGCAATTCACGACTTAACCTCGTCCAATTATAATTCTAGATTGGTTAAGTATATATTAACTTGACCCTATCAATTTACTTAGTCAAATCGGTCAAGTGTATTCAAGCGATTCGTGACTTAGCCTTATCATGTTTTCACGTTATATTGGTTAAGTATTGGTTAACATAACCACAATAAATTAACGAGTTAGATTGGATAAGTATAGGTCACTTAACCACATCAATTCATCATGTTTAGATTAGTTAAGTGTTTAACTTAACCCCATTAAACTACCAAGTGGGATTAATTAAGTCTAGGCTAACTTAACCCCATCCGATTTCCATGTTTAGACTAGTTGAGTCTAATCTTAACCCCATTCGTTAACCGTATTTTTCGGTTAAGCGTCATTAAGAAAACTTACTTAACCTTACCAAGTTATCGCGTTGGATTGATTAAGTGTTGGTTAACTTAACCCCATCCACTAGTCATATAAAAATGGTTAAGTGTCATTAGGCAAATCAAGTTACTTAACCTACCCAACCTTGTCATGTTTTGTTAAGTATCATTAGCCTAATCAAATTACTTAACCCATTTGTCCATGTCATATTTGGTTAAGAGTCATTAATCAAATTAACTTAACCCTATCATGTGGCATTAATTACTTAATGCACCTTCACCTCTCACATTAGACTTTGTTGTGGTTACTAGTTAAGCCGGTCGGTTCCGGGTAGCTTTACACCACAACTTGGTCTAACCTCGGGTTCAAGCACAACATGACCAACTTCTCACATTGGGTCCTATTGTTTGCAACTACTAGTTAGGCCGGTCGGTTCCTGGTAGTTTTACGTTGCAAACTCAACCCAACCTCGAGTTGGCCACACTTATATTATCTAAGTGTCATGTCCATCATGTTTCCCAAAACATGTTACAAGTTTTCAAGCATTTGGGTAGACCTAACTTAATAGGTAAATTCCCAAAGGGTAGACCTAACTTAATAGGTAAATTCCCAAGCTTATGTTTTTATGCATACTTACATGTCAACTTCCATGTTATATTTCAAGTCATGTTTTCAAGTTGTATTTTCATGTCATTAGAAATTACCCATAACATAACCCAACGCTTTTAAACTCGCATATACGTTCGCGACAACGTAATGGATTAAAAGAAGAGACTTGGTAAAGGCATGACAAAAATGGATATTAAGCCACAAGTTAATCATGGTGGCAAATGAGGCACAAATGTGTTCATTAACTTGCATGTTACATTCTTAAGCCTCAAAACATGCATAAACCCAAACTTGGCACATAAGCGAATCATGGTGACAAAAGATATGGAATGATGACTAGTAACTCGCATATATCATCATATAAGGCTTATGACTTCATATGCAAGTTGACATAAAGGTTATGAGGGTTCTCATGTTGCCTAATGCAACATTTCAACATAAAGGTTGTAGCTTTTAGCTCACAAGATCAAGATAATGACTTCATAAACTTGCATGACATGATAGCATTTATCATACTCAATGATCAAACCCAAACTTGCAACCTGAACATTTAACTTCATAGTTAATATCTAAGAGTAGGGAAAGGGCTTACATTGCTATGAAGGCACAAAAGATATGACAAAGCCCTTATGCAATCAAATAGACCCAAAATGCAAGCTCTAACATAAAAACCCTTGAGCCAAAATGATCAAAACCCTTGCTTTATGATGCAAAGATAGAAACTTGACTTGAATGCAAGCTAATGACACTCATACAAGCTTGAAAACACTTGTATGCATGGAAAATCTCTCATAGAAACCATTTAGAAATTTTATGAAGAGAGTGGAGGCCATGAGAGGTAAAATTTTGCCATAGTTTAGTTGCATGAATGAATAATGAGGATTTAGGATAGGTTAGGGTCTTATTTATAGATTAGGTAAGTGTTTTAGGCCATAGGATTAAACCTAGATTCAATCCAAGCCATCAAAGCATGTCTTGGGGAAGAAGTCAAGTGTAGGAACCATCTAGGGCCTTTAGATTAAAGATGAACCATGAGAACCATCCAAATGCCATATCTGCATTTGAGCAAATCGGCCCACGGGTTGACAGCCAAACACCCTGGATTAACTCCTAGTCGACCCAGTGGGCTCGGGTCAACCTCAAAAATCGGCCGGTTCGGTTATTCCCCTCTCCCAATTCGCTGTTTTCAACATTTTTGCATATTTATTTATTTAATTTTCAATTATATATATATATATATATATATCAATATATATATATTTCTCTGCGCAACCCATTTCACTTAATTAAGTATACTTTAATTTGGGAATTTTTCGTGAAACTTCGCGAGGCCATATCTTGGTCATACGGACTCCGATTTTCGAAAACTCGGACTCTATTTCGCGTATTTTTCCGAGACGAACGCAATGGCATAGCCTGTTTCCCTTGATTCAAATTTTACAGTTTAATTCTGCCTTCATTTATGTTATAACAGGTTATTGAAAATATGGGTTGTTACATTCTCCCCACCTTTTAGGATTTCGTCCCCAAAATCTCCAAGTTAGGAAGAACATATTCTACCATCCATCATCCATCTACTCATAACATCATCCACAAGCAACCATTATCCTTAGATGATTTCTAATGCTGTATGAATATATGCAAAACGTGTGTGTACATGTTCCTTAGCTAATGCTAATGATCAGGCCTGAATAATCTTTCTAATGCAAAATATGTATAGTGCCATGAATCCAACATGTATGCAAATAGTCCTAGTCATATAGATACTATATGCGTGCACAATCATTCATTCATATGCAACAACCGCATGATAATACATTCGATTTCATCCATAAACAAGTATAAATACCCGTGCATATGCAATATGAAATGTGACCGAGTCGAGCTAGTATCTAATGTGTATTCGCGCATCCACGAGCAACCACTTGCAACCACTTGCAACCATATCAATCATAACATGTTTCAAATACATGTTTACATCTATAGGGTTCTACCTAGAATTCCCTGAAACAGGGTCGAGAAGATAAACAGGACAAACTCCTTACAGGGTTTGTAACGGAGAATAGGACCGAGAGGATGTCCACAAAAGATAGCCTACAAGTAAGCTCTACAAAAAACAGGGATCAAGGATATACTCCCAAAAAGAGATATCATGCGCGTATCTAGTCTTTGACCATCAAAGTCGTCTTTTAACTTCGCGATTTTGTAGCTTCTTATTCCTGTTTCCATAACATGAGCTGGAACTCATTTCTTCGTCGCCTCTCGTTCCACTTGCACTTATCCTTTTCCTAGAATACTTGATGCAAACATGACTGCGTACTCATGATCTCATGCAAGCTTTCCAAAATTCACAAGTGAATCTTGGATCTCGTTTATATACTATAAGGCATTCCATGTAGAAGAACTTTCTCTTGAAAGTAAACAGATGTCAATCAGGTTATCATGCGCACTTACTAGGGTGATCTCTATAACCCATGCATAAATGAAGTAAACCATCCGTCTTATTGGCGAACACCACTCGATCGGGCTTCAAATTTCCAATAAAGGCATCAAGGGATTCTAAGTAACTAGTCATGACAGAACCTCAAAAAGGTTACCCGATACTTCGAGGGCATTACCAAGGCTAGTCAAAAGGTCTAACTACCCTCCTATCAAAACCGAGAGTGGCACCCCCTACTGGATAACCACTTTATCCCTAGAATCCATCCATAGCTTATAAACATAAGCATTATTTCCAAACTCAACACTTGGCATAGACATTCCCAAATCCAAACAAGTCATGTATAAATGGACTGATTCTCCAATAGGACTTTGAGACAAAAATGGGATTCTCTATTACGCTAGTACTTAAGGTGCAGAGACTCAACTATCGAAGCAGACTTAAATGATACGAACAACGAAGTCCTAACGGGATGATAGAGAATAAAAGCTAAACCTTTAACAAGATCGTTACCCTCCTTCCGAGGTACTCTAGAAATGAGAGCATACTACTGCCCTCCCGATGATCTTGTCCTTGTCCCATAATACTTAACTATCCGCCCCGTTTTACCATGCCAAAGGTACTCTCTCGTCATGGGTTTCATTGTTCATCTTTCTCCCTCCTTTGAGGACTAAGCCATACCAACAAGTTGCTCATCCTTAAGCTCGTATCCTTTATCCTTCTTTCTCACGATCCTTTCTTATAACGCGGCCACTGGTCTCTCGAGAACCACCTCCATCGTATGGAAAGCACTTTCGTAGGTAGAAAAGACTAGTCGCAGTTAAAACTACTGTGACTACAGATGGAGGAAAGAAAGGAAAAGAGACTCAATTAAGGATAGTGCTAATGGCCTTTGGGGAATAGCCTTTTTCTTTTAAAAGAAAATTTTCTTGAAAAATGCTTCTTTGTAAACGGTTTTTTTTTTCAAATAGCTTTTAGAAGGTCTTTAAAAACTTTTGCCCTGTCTGGTAACCTTCTGCTCTGATACCACGTGTAACACCCCGCCTCCGCTAGGGTCACTCGCAAAGGAATGCACTAGCTTTAGAGGGGCATTATTGGTAAACATGCACAGAAATATCACAAGACAGAACATATAAAATAGCGGAAGTAAAATCAAACTTTCATAACATGAATAAATAAGGTCTAAAGCCTTTTACATCAGAGTACATCAAAACCTGTCTTGCAATAGTAAAGAAGCATAAAGACATTTTCATAAATTATTCCCCAAGTAAAAACAGTAAAGTAGCCATTAGCCAAGAAAAGTCCAAGCCATCCATGATGACCCTCAAGCAGAAGAAGTCCGAACTAAACAACAGTATTTCCTCCCTGTAACCTGGGGGGGGGGAACGGAAGAAAAGAGGCAAAACAAAACGGGTCAGTCAAAAAGACTGAGTAAGCCCTATCTATTATTAGCATAAAAACTAGTAAAGTTAACTGACATGAGAAACTGAGATGAACATAAGCATGATAACAAGATAGATAAGCTAAATCAAAATAACAGGATGAACTACTGAACTCAGATAAACTAAGGTGTCATGATAAATTACGATGTCAAGATAAAACAAGGTATCACATCGTTAGGTTTCTATCAAGTATAATATCCCCAAGATATCTGTCACGTATAACGCCCCGTGATATCTATCCTGTATTTTAGCTCTGCACCTACCGTACTAGTATCCCCACCGTGTCATGTGTTAACCAAGAATGACCCTCACTCAAAAGTCGTGTAATGGTCCATGTCAACCTAATATATCGCATATATAGGTTACTCAACTTGTATGTTTTATTCCATGTAAATGTTCAGTCCCTTGCCGTAGACCATACGGGCTTTCCCATGAGATTCTATATTACTTTAACATAGTTCCATGATCCTTAAGATCGGTTTGGAATGTTACCCTAAACCTAGCTAGGGTCTTCCAACATGAATTATTGTTTGTACAACTAGGACTTATGCTACCTAGGGCTGCTAGGGATTATGCTTACCTATTGCACATTTTCGTTTCTCGGTTTGGGTTCAACCACCTAGGGCCACTAGGGATTACGCTAACCGCCAACCGCGCCATTTTTCCCACGCATTCATCGTGAATCGCTTTTCCATGACTGTATGCACATGTATCACATCGTGCCATCCGAGTCCTGTCACAGGGCAAATCAAGAAATACAGGACTCGGTCGGGAGCTTTCGATTTATCTGCCGATGCAGATGCTAAGGTCTGTTTTTCTTATACGTGGCTATGGTCCCACTAGACCACTCCCTCAACTAGTGAAAGACAAGACATGATAAATCCTGTATGAGAACACAACACTGGCCAACCCATATCCAAGCCTTACCGCAACCATAATTAGATAGCAATTATGGTCTTTTGGGTGTTCTCTGCCTTTCCGTACGTACACGCTTGACCAAAGATGGTAGGTAGCCTGACGAAATGCTATCTAGGGTACGACCGTGTATCGTCGACTATCCCCTATCCATCCCCATCTTTAGGTCGCTCGTATAGCAACCAAGGCATACTCTTGGTTCTTCTAACACAGAGCTTAACCTCTCATGAGCCTAGTATAATCACCTGGCAGCTCATAGAGGGATACCAAGAATATCCTCACGTTCCCCGAAGCCGCTGCTTCGTTACCCAGTTCGCTGGAGCCTTTATCTAAATCAGATACTTGCTCCTACTCGTATACTTAAACGATGACCTACCGTATCAGGTTACTCATCTATCTATGAACTGGTCTAAATTTCCTTGACTAAGAATCATTACTTAGTTATTCTTCAACTAAGGTTTACCACTTAGCATTGTTCCCGTTATCCTTGTTAACTACGGTTATCCACCTAATCCTCAGAACTAGGGTTTACATAATGGATTAAGTGTCACGTAAGTTCATGACTTAACCCGTCTACAAATCCTGTCAAAATTGGCTAAGTATCCAAGTTCAAGGCTTAACCCTACAAACCATGCTCAAGTTGGTTAAGTATATTAAGCAATTCACGACTTAACCTCGTCCAATTATCATTCTAGATTGGTTAAGTATATATTAACTTGACCCTATCAATATACTTAGTCAAATCGGTCAAGTGTATTCAAGCGATTCGTGACTTAGCCTTATCATGTTTTCACGTTATATTGGTTAAGTATTGGTTAACTTAACCACAATAAATTAACGAGTTAGATTGGATAAGTATAGGTCACTTAACCACATCAATTCATCATGTTTAGATTAGTTAAGTGTTTAACTTAACCCCATTAAACTACCAAGTGGGATTAATTAAGTCTAGGCTAACTTAACCCCATCAGATTTCCATGTTTAGACTAGTTGAGTCTAATCTTAACCTCATTCGTTAGCCGTATTTTCGGTTAAGCGTCATTAAGAAAACTTACTTAACCTTACCAAGTTATCGCGTTGGATTGATTAAGTGTTGGTTAACTTAACCCCATCCACTAGTCATATAAAAATGGTTAAGTGTCATTAGGCAAATCAAGTTACTTAACCTACCCAACCTTGTCATGTTTTGTTAAGTATCATTAGCCTAATCAAATTACTTAACCCATTTGTCCATGTCATATTTGGTTAAGAGTCATTAATCAAATTAACTTAACCCTATCATGTGGCATTAATTACTTAATGCACCTTCACCTCTCACATTAGACTTTGTTGTGGTTACTAGTTAAGCCGGTCGGTTCCGGGTAGCTTTACACCACAACTTGGTCTAACCTCGGGTTCAAGCACAACATGACCAACTTCTCACATTGGGTCCTATTGTTTTCAACTACTAGTTAGGCCGGTCGGTTCCGGGTAGTTTTACGTTGCAAACTCAACCCAACCTCGAGTTGGCCACACTTATATTATCTAAGTGTCATGTCCATCATGTTTCCCAAAAAATGTTACAAGTTTTCAAGCATTTGGGTAGACCTAACTTAATAGGTAAATTCCCAAAGGGTAGACCTAACTTAATAGGTAAATTCCCAAGCTTATGTTTTTATGCATACTTACATGTCAACTTCCATGTTATATTTCAAGTCATGTTTTCAAGTTGTATTTTCATGTCATTAGAAATTACCCATAACATAACCCAACGCTTTTAAACTCGCATATACGTTCGCGACAACGTAATGGATTAAAAGAAGAGACTTGGCAAAGGCATGACAAAAATGGATATTAAGCCACAAGTTAATCATGGTGGCAAATGAGGCACAAATGTGTTCATTAACTTGCATGTTACATTCTTAAGCCTCAAAACATGCATAAACCCAAACTTGACACATAAGCGAATCAAGGTGACAAAAGATATGGAATGATGACTAGTAACTCGCATATATCATCATATAAGGGTTATGACTTCATATGCAAGTTGACATAAAGGTTACGAGGGTTCTCATGTTGCCTAATGCAACATTTCAACATAAAGGTTGTAGCTTTTAGCTCACAAGATCAAGATAATGACTTCATAAACTTGCATGACATGATAGCATGTATCATACTCAATGATCAAACCCAAACTTGCAACATGAACATTTAACTTCATAGTTAATATCTAAGAGTAGGGAAAGGGCTTACATTGCTATGAAGGCACAAAAGATATGACAAAGCCCTTATGCAATCAAATAGACCCAAAATGCAAGCTCTAACATAAAAGCCCTTGAGCCAAAATGATCAAAACCCTTGCTTTATGATGCAAAGATAGAAACTTGACTTGAATGCAAGCTAAAGACACTCATACAAGCTTGAAAATACTTGTATGCATGGAAAATCTCTCATAGAAACCATTTAGAAATTTTATGAAGAGAGTGGAGGCCATGAGAGGTAAAATTTTGCCATAGTTTAGTTGCATGAATGAATAATGAGGATTTAGGATAGGTTAGGGTCTTATTTATAGATTAGGCAAGTGTTTTAGGCCATAGGATTAAACCTAGATTCAATCCAAGCCATCAAAGCATGTCTTGGGGAAGAAGTCAAGTGTAGGAACCATCTAGGGCCTTTAGATTAAAGATGAACCATGAGAACCATCCAAATGCAAAATCTGCATTTGAGCGAATCGGCCCACGGGTTGACAGCCAAACACCCTGGATTAACCCCTAGTCGACCCAGCGGGCTCGGGTCGACCTCAAAAATCGGCCGGTTCGGTTATTCCCCTCTCCCAATTCGCTGTTTTGAACATTTTTGCATATTTATTTAATTTTCAATTATATATATATATATATATATATATATATATATATATCAATATATATATATTTCTCTGCGCAACCCATTTCACTTTATTAAGTATACTTTAATTTGGGAATTTTTCGTGAAACTTCGCGAGGCCATATCTTGGTCATACGGACTCCGATTTTCGAAAACTCGGACTCTATTTCGCGTATTTTTCCGAGACGAACGCAATGGCATAGCCCGTTTCCCTTGATTCAGATTTTACAGTTTAATTCTGCCTCCATTTATGTTATAACAGATTATTGAAAATACGGGTTGTTACAGGAGTTGAATCGAAATTATCTTCGGAATATTTCGATGTTGGATTTCGTGACTATACAGATATTGTTATGGGAATTTGAAAGATATATTTTATATCGTTATTTCCAATACGATATTTGTTGGTTTCAGAATTTGATATTGAATATAAGCCGGTATATTTTCTATTCAGATCCTTGTATTTAATATCAAATGTGATTTGGGTTTGTCTTGAATGGTGTCTTCATTAACACCTATTCTTAAGCCCAATAGAGAAAAAGATTAAATCTTTCTATTTAGATTTAATGAAGTGTATCAATTAAATAATATTTAATTGGAATTGAATTTGAATGTGATTTTGGGTTTATCGTGTACCGTGTTTCAGATGACATTGGTTCTTTAACCCAGTTAAAGACATGATATTGATTTTTTGAAAAGATTAAAACTATGTGGAGTTTTAATGAACCTTTAAATTGATTAAAATGTGAATTGATAATTTAAATTATCAAATTTGAAAGGTGATCGAGAAGGGAGTACCACCAATTTTGCTCCAAAGCGATAGTTAAATCTTTAATTAGATTTGAACATGAAATGGTAATTAATTTTACCCATAGCACCGTGGTGTTAGATATGGAGTATGACCAGTTTTACTTCATAGGATGAATAGGTTGGGATTGGGAAATAAAATAAATAATTACTTCGGTGTGGTTCGCTAATCCCGACAAGTTTGAAATGATATCCGAAGGAAGATTAAAGAATAAATTTAGAAGAATTTATCTTTGATAAAATTAATGGGAACCTATTCCCTAAAAATGTGAAATTTTGAATAAAAGAATATTCTAAATTGGAATGAGGCGTATGTTGTGTTTGTGTAACGCGTGTTTATTATATACGCGGGTTAATCGGAAAGGCCGGGTTTCTACCCATTCTGAATAACCGATTCGGCGATAAGTCGAAGATGAAGACGGTGGTCGAAGACCGGAAGTCTTCACATCGTTTGGGTGATTACAGATGATCTTGATTGGGTTGTACACCCAAGATGAGGGAATCAGTTGTTGATCGTCCAGACGTACTTGGAGATGGATGGATATGCGAGGAAAGTGCCTCCAGTTTCGTTCAGACCCAGAACGAACTTGTAAATGGATTGTGTGTCTAACATTGGATTTTATTCTGTGTTGATTGATCTCTATTAAATATACATCTGCTTGGCGGCGGAGAATTTATTCTCTTGCTTAACGCCCTTCTCTGAGACGTACGAGCTCAGAGGTTGTATATCGATGGACATCAGTCGCATGGAGTGAATTGCCAGTGTGGCACGCGTAAGTGGCAATTGATCAAGGCTTCTGTTGAAAAGCAAAGTCTTGTGGTTGATGATCAAAGCACATCCTGTGTGGCGTAGCTTTGTGTATAGCGTGAATTCGCTAGTCTCACACGTCGGTATGAGTCACAAACGGGATAAGGACCCAAGGAGTGCATGACGTTTCTTTCTAGCTAGGGGTGGTGTCAGTGCTCAAACTGGCTGACATTTATATACTTTTCACCTGTGTGGTTGTTGGATGCGAGGCGCCTCGGATATATGTCCTATAGGACCAGGAAACGTGTGTTCAGGAATTTCCAATCCTCAAAAGTAAGAGAGGACCGGCCTTGGAGGATCCAAGGGATCGCTGTGTGTGGTCCTAAGGCATTTGCTAGAGTGTCTCGAATCAGAGAGGAGCTTGCCCCTTGCCTCGAATCATGATGGAAATACAATTTCCAATACGTGATATTGCGGTTTTATTTGTAGAACCTAGTACGGCGACATAATGGTATGGGTCATTCATGCCGCCTATGATTGATATTTATGATGTGAAATTGTTTTGACACTATACACTTATAGTAATATTGTAACACCCCACTCCCGCTATGGTCACTCGCTGAGGGAATGCCATAACATTGGTGGAGTATTTTAAGTGAATATAGAACAGAGAAATTACAGCAAGACAGATATAAATAATACTTGAAAATTTAAAACATCATTTCAATTGCAGCGGAAAGTAAAACATGTTTGGTTACATCACAAAACCATAATAAGAGTCAAGTACAAAATATCCATCCTGATAAATAAAAGTACATAATCCCAATACATGAACTGATAGCCATAAAAGAAAAGGGTAAGCTGAGCTCTACATCTAGGGTCCAAGCTCCAAGAGAGTAATAAAAGCAGTCTGATCAAAGCCCACTCGTGCTGGGCCCACTCTGAGAACCTGAGGGTTGGGAAAAAGATAAAAACAACGGGGTCAGACATAAGTCTGAGCGAGTCCTATAACTTTAACAATGCAATCATTAAAGTAATTAGGGTATGATATAACTTGGTACGGTGTGACTGGGGATAAATGACTACACTCAGTAGCCAATCAGACTTAGAATGAACTAAGATAACGATAAAGACGCATTTACCCACCCAAGGATAATTACTACACTACACCACACCAGTCATTCCTACTTAAAGGTTGATCCCTCCCAAGGACTTAGTAAACTTACCCAGTAGTTTCGTGTACCCCTAGCTGACTACATAGGTGCCGCCTGCCCCTATCTCCACTAGGTGTACCCACTACTCCCAAGCGATCGGCTCCCTACCGTAGATACCCGTGCTGGCCCCACAATGGGGTGTATCACTCCCTATAGTGGCAACCCGATACAACAAATGGTGCACGGCTTATATCTACACGATGCAACAACGTCTTACCTACCAGCCCGGGTCCACACACGCATATGAAACCCGTTGGACTTGCGTTGCCACCGCTACCCCGTTTTGGCCTCTTATAGTCAAGCCCAATATGCATGTCCCGTCCTCGACTTGGGTCGAGCCCACAAAGATACGTTTGGGATATTGGTTGAAATGGGCCCCCACAAGCTACCCACCTAAGCTTGTCATTTCTAGTGTATACCACTTAACCCTTTAATCATGTTTTAATTACATGTTCCACTTTGGTTAAGTACTCTAATCGTATTTTCTATTGCCACCCAAGGCAACCACTAGATTTCCACATGCCACCCAAGGCACCCACTTAACCCCTCATGTCCCTCTACATGCTAATATGGTTAAGTGTTTCTTAATTAATTAATTAAGACCATGACCTCATAAAGACCTCTCACATTAGACCATCTTTCATGACTGCTGGATATGCCGGTTGGGTCCGGGCAGACTTCCGTCATAAAAAGGGTCTAACCTCGTGTCTTTACTTTTAATCATGTATTTAGTTTATGACTAAGACCTCTCACATTGGGCCAATCATTTGTAGCTGCTGGATTGCCGGTCGGTTCCGGGCAGACTTCCGCTACAAAAGGGTCCAACCTCGTGTCTTAGTTGATTAATTACACCTAATTAATCACCCCCATAATTTGTATTAATTATCCCTAATTAATTATACATTTTTAAGAATATGGGTAGACCTAACCAAATAGGTAAATTCCCAATTCCATAGTATGGGTAGACCTAACTTAATAGGTAAATTCCCAACTCCATAATATGGGTAGACCTAACTTAATAGGTAAATTCTCAATTATGTCCATTCATTTTATGTTATACTTAAGCATACCAACTTTACACATTTTTATTAACATGCATATTAACCCCATCGTTCCCACGTAATTCGTTCTCATGACATGTCATATAAATGGGGAGTTTTATTATAAATGTGATGGGTTCAATCTTAGCACAACGTTGGCACTTACATGGGTTTAGAAGGTGTCAACTTGCATCACAACATTAAACCCAACTAGCATAAATCATTAACCCAAACTTGCATATGAACTTGCATACAAACTTGCATATAAACTTGCATATGAACTTGCATATAAACTTACATATGAACTTGCATATAAACTTGCTTATAAACTTGCATATAAACTTGCATATGAACTTGCATATGAACTTGCATATGAACTTGCATATGAACTTGCATATCATGTCATACATAGAGGCAACCTTGCATATGTTATGCATATCATAAAAAGAGACAAACTTGCATATGAACTTGCATATAAACTTGCATATGAACTTGCATATGAACTTGCATATCATGTCATACATAGAGGCAACCTTGCATATGTTATGCATATCATAAAAAGAGACAAACTTGCATATGAACTTATAACATATGACAATCACAACTTGCATAATCCACATTTACATCCATTGCCTCCTAATATCCTATCCTAATTAGTTTAACAATTTCTTGCTAAAGGCATAGGAACTCACCAAAACCAAGATTAGCAAACTTATGAAGTAGGACTAGTTGCTATATTTGAAGATGATGATGATTAGAGGTTGATTAGCTTGAACCTTTCTTCATAAACTAGTGGAGGCTCCTCCTAAGTTTTTGGCGCCATGATGGCATCAATTCCATTTTTAGTATGGATTAGGCTTGCATTAGGGTGTATTTATAGGATTAGGGTGTGTTTTAGACCATAGGATTAACCCTAGGTTAGATTAGGTCCGTCAGATTTAGGAAGTTTCCAGAACACAGCCCAGCCCTAGCCTGAAAACCAGACCTGGTGCACCCAGGCCAACTGGCCCGACACCCTGTGTCGACAGGCAAGTCGACAGGGCAGTCGACTCCCCAGTCGATAGGCCTGTCGACAGCCCTGTCGACATGGCTAGGGCGGGAAGTTTCCCGCCTGGCCCCCGCTGGTTCCAATTTCGAAATCTGATTTTGAATTTTAAATCTGTTTTTAACTTTGAATTTTCTACAAACTTCATTGGGCCATAACTGGGCCATACGGACTCCGATTTACAAAATTTCGGACTCTATTTTGCGTATTTTTTCGAGACGAATGCAATGACGCAGCCCGTTTCCCCCAATTCTCACATCTGAGATTATTTATTCTGTGATTAGTGAATTTTAGCATTAACCGAAATTCGGGGTGTTACAAATATCAAAATAATGTGTTCTTAACGTATCAAGCATGCTTTGGCTATTATAAGGTAAAAACCCTATCCTACGGCTTGCGTTGCATTATGTGATGGGACCTGGGTCTTATAATAGCTTCATTTTTCTTTATTTAGCATTGCGCTATTTGTTTTATGCACTGGTATCCTTGGGAGGAAACCCGTTTCGTGTTATACAGTGTGGTCCCTTGATTTACCGAACTTTAAAATAAAGATTAATAACTGTTTTAGTTCTCACACCAGTCACATGACTGACCTGGAGTTTATTGTTTTTAACCTAAACTCTGGGTGCCCCTATTTTCACACAGGCAGCTAGTAGTTTGGGTTTTGCAGATTTATACTCACAGGATCCTGGTTTACAACTGGAACGATGCTCGGAAAGCTCTGTATCCATGTATTACTTTCAGTTGTGTTTTGTATTGCTTTTCCGCTGCTATGTAACTTATTGTAATCTCTGATATTTATCGAATGTATATTTATTCATACTCTGTATATTCTTGTATTCTGATGGAATTGTTGTAATAAGCAAGGAAATGTTCTTCTGTCTGCGTTCTGATTTGTCTTGTCCTCAATTCAATCCGTTCTTTCCTTCACGGGGAAGTTCGGGTCGTCTCAGTAATTGATGAAAGTTGATCAATAAAGTGCTAAATTACCACAATGGACGTAGGCTTTGACAAGCCAAACCACTATAAACACTTTGTCACCATTTTCTTGCATTTCCCTTATATGTTTACCTCATTTATGCTTGTCATGAAAATATTTGGGTGTTGTGCAAACTTTTAGGCATCATCAACACAACCTAAAACGAAATACTCCATACTCCAAATTCCAATTTCCAATTCTTCCTCAATTTTGATAGTATAACTTTAATCATAAGCGATAATTTCAGGTGGTTTTCTATTCCTTTTAGTGTGTCAATTTGTTTCAGCCTTTAGCATAGGTTTTAATCCATTTTTCTATCAATTTCTGAAATTGTTATTAGGTGGTGTTTTAAAGTGTTATAGCTAGGGTAATTTGGGGTTTTCTCATTAGTTCAAGACTGATTAGGTAAATATAACTCAAAATTCTAGTCTATAGTGGATTAAAATTTGTTCTTTGGATTTTATGTGAATATATGCTGGAAATAATTTTAGTTCATATGTTGTTTACATGTCTCAGCTATACCATTTTTCCTTTTGATGAAACCCATGTTGTTTGACCACTTGAATCGTGAATTTATGGATGCTTTTATGTTGCATGAAAACAAAATCTTTAATCTTAGGACCCAAAACCACCTATTGGCTAAAAATCAACGTCGATGGACCATCGAAGGGTGATGGAATTTGCTCACCCGTTTCCATAGTTGGACCGATACCTTATGACCGATGCTTCGACCATATACGTAGGTAGATGCCAAGACTGTTACGCCCCAACCTAAGACCCACCCTAATAAAGAATATTACCGAGTGATGTCGTTGAGCGAAGAATATGGCTGGTTAGGAATGTAACAACCGAGATTTTTAACCATTAAGTTTGAACATTTAAATTGGTATTAAATGTTGATTTGGTAATATAAATGGATTTATATTTAATTATTAAATGAAATTTGAACGTATAATTTATATATTTAATTAAAATGAGCTCGTAACGTCGCTGTAGTTCATAATATTTTGTTTTGAATTTCAATTGAATACAAAGAATCCAATTTAAGTCGGAATTCCTTGAAACAAGATTCGTTAGAATCTATTTGATTATAATTTTACAATGAAAGAGAAAATTTGAATTTTCATCCTATGGTTTTTGAGTTATGTCCAAATCAATTCTCAAATAGTTGCTATGGAATTGTTTATAAATTATAACGTTTTATTTAATAAAATAAAGGGGATTTTAATAAACTTAAATTAATTTAAAGGTAGAATTTGATCAGAATGGTTTTCGAATAGTTATATATGACGTTGGAATGTAATGAAAGTTAATAGAGTTTTTAAAATAATCAGTTTAATATTGATTTAGCAGTAACATAAATTTTATATTAATCTAATGAAGTTAAAAATAGCCAATTCTAAAACAATCATAATTTCAATGAAATCAGTTTCATTGGATCCATAATGTTAAATTATTGTGTGAAATAAGTTTCATGGTGATTCGATATAATATGCGACCTCGGTAGCCGTAAATGCACAACTAGTTAGCATAGCGTTTAATTTAATTAAAAGTAATTTGTGTATAACTTGAGAAAACAATCGAATTAAGATGTGAGGCCCGTTCTGTTGAATTCGTATTAATGTTTAGAGTCAGGATATGTATGGTTCGTTAGTTTTGGAGGCCAGATAATTTTGGTGTCCAAAATGACGTTGTTTTACATATAAAATAACATTCTGAAAGAACAGTCCTGGAATGCAATAAAACTTGTGCCGTTGGGTTTGTATTATTAAGTTATTACAGGATTTCGATTTTTGTATCGATCAGACTTACCATTGATCGTGGGAATGGTAAACGCTGTTTAATTTAACCGAAAGACCAAATCACTTAAGCAACAAATGGGAATCAAAGCTAGTATAACTCACTCAGTTTTTCCCACTTATATTTTATATAAGTTAGGTTTAATATTTGTGTGTTATGGATGCTCACTTTTTGATGATTACTAAACATATATTTACATATTGACTGCATGATTAAATTAAATGTTCATTTAATTTTTAATTTAATAACTAGTAGCAACCCAGACTTCCTGGCCGACCTAAACCGAACAATAAGGCGGACTGCTTTGAGGACACGACTCATCATAACACAAACATGAGAACATTTCATTGCTATTACAACAATTTACATCAGAGTACAAGATATCAGAGTACAAATAAATAATATACAGCTGAAAATATCAGAGATTTAAATTACAAAACAACGGAAATATATATACATAAATATAATGTGTAGCGGAAAAAAATCAACTACCACAACTGAAAGAAATACACGGATACAAAGCATTCTAAATATAGCTCCAGCCGTAATCCAGGATCCTGTGAAAAGAAATATCTGCAAAAACCAAAACTACTAGCTGCCCGTGTGGAAAATATGGGCACCCAGAGTTTAGGTGAAAACAATAAACTCCGAGTCAGTCATGGGAATGGTGTGAGAATTAAAACGGTTATTATCTTTATTTTAATGTTGAGTAAATCAAGGGACGACGCTATATAACACGGAACGGGTTTTCTCCCAAGAATACCATAAAACAAATAACTCAATGCTAAAAAGGAAAATGAAGCCATTATAAGACTCAGGTTCCATCACACAATGCAAACACAAACCAGAGGATAGA
Source organism: Allium sativum (assembly GCA_030737875.1). Lineage (NCBI taxonomy): Eukaryota > Viridiplantae > Streptophyta > Magnoliopsida > Asparagales > Amaryllidaceae > Allium > Allium sativum. Next base: position 354,398,436 of record CM060926.1, read on the forward strand.
GTTTTTCCTTATAATGGCCAAACATGCTTGATACGCGAAATTTCTCTTTTATTATTACTATAAGTGAAGAAATCAACTTCAAATATAAATGTATCAATCATAGACGACATAGTACCCCATCCTAATATGTCACCATATAGGTTTACAACTGAAACAACAAAGCTTGTATTTGGAAGTTGGATTTCCATCATGATGGCTACTGATTCCAATGATCGATCACGTAGTGTAATACTCAACGGCTTACATCCAGGTCATTGGAAGACACCATAATACACATCTGCACTATATCCAAGAAACAAGTATCACTGTGGCTTAAATCCAAGTCATTGGAAAACACCGCTTACTCTATCCTTTGGGGAATCGGGTATAAACCCTATCCCTACTAGGTGTGGAGCGACAACACCCAGCATCATCTCGGTCAACCAAATCAACGACAACCCTAAAAGTTGTCGTCTTCAACCCGTAGGTTGCTCATCCTCATCTTGAAAGTATATTGATCTAACCAGTAGTTTACCATCATACCGGGGTGCGAGGCTCGCGAATTAACGCTACACAAAGCTGCGCTATATTAAAGCTATGCTTTGATCATCATCCACCAAGCTCTGCTTTTCAACAAAAGCTTGGATCACTGCAACTCAGCATGCCACATTGTAAATGCATACCATACCATTGATTTCTGCCAATATATAACCTCAAGGCTCGTACGTCTCAGAGAAGGGTGTTAAGCAAGAGAATAAATTCTCCACCCACCAAACAGATATATATTTAGCAGAGATCAACAAATACAACACAAAATACAATGTCAGACATACAATCCATTTGCAAGTCCGTTCTGGGTCTGAACGAAACCGAAGGCACCTTATTCCTCATCCCATACGTCCAATATAGGAGAGAGGTCCTCGCATATCCAGACAATCAACAAGTACGTCTGGACAACTACCACTACAACCCATTCATGGGAGCTACCCAAATCCAGGGCATCAGTTGTAATCCATTCGATGTGAAGATCCAGAATATTCTTTTATTCAAATATTCTTTACATTGGGAATTATTCCTATAAATCTTATCAAATATTTAATTCATTTAAACCTCTTGTTTAAATATTCACTTTGAAACCATTTCAAAGATTTTGTATTATCTTTTCACAATTTTAAACCAAATTTAGATTTATCAAACTAGTCGGGATTATCGAGCCTTACCGAAGTAATCATTTATTTTATTTTTCCAATCCCAATCTATTCATCCCATAAAGCAAAACTGGTAGTACTCCATATCTAACACCCACTGTGTTATTGGTAAATTCAATTACCATTCAACGTTTTAAATCTAAGTAAAGATTTAACTATCGCATGGAGTAAAACAGGTGGTACTCCATTCTTGAACACTTTCTCGAATTTGGTAAATTTAATTACCCTATTCACATTTCAATCTAATTAAAGATTCATTAAAACTCCACTTAGTTTTATTCTTCAAAAATAATTATTTGATGATTATTCAAAATTAGGAAATAAATCCTGTCTTTACTAGGTTTAAAGAACCAATGTCATTTAAAACACAGTTTACGATAAACCTAAAATCAAATTTGATAATAAATACAAGGCTCTGAATAGAAATCATATCGGCTTATATTCAATATCAAATTCTGAAACTAACAGATATCGTATTGGGAATAACGATATCTATATATTCCAAATTCCTTAACAATATCCGTATAATCACGGAATCCAATATTGAAATATTCCAAAGATTATTTCCATTCAAATCCATTCTGATTTATATATATTGGAAAACTCTGGTTATTAAAACCATTTCAGTTCATTTCAGTTCTTTACTTAAGTTGATAAACAACTTATTTTGATAAACATATCTTTTATCTTTACAAACGTGGAATATTTCATCCAAAATCTTTCCAAATCATTTATTATGATTTTACATAATTTATTCATATTTTTAATAATTTTATGAAGGCACCTACAGTTGGTTTCCAACATCGGCCATCGAACTGCATCCATAACGACCTTTTCCAAAACTGATTTGGACATATTTTAAAATCTAACCGTTAGATTTCAAATCTCTCATTATCATTCGAGAGCTCTTTCCGATGCGAACCCAAAAGTTCCAGTTTCAGGAGAATCCGACGGTTGGATCTCCAGAAACGTCAATTCGAAGTTAATGGTAAAAATTTGCGAACGGTCGCTGCGCGAAACGTTCTATTCAGGCCATTTATATATATGTATAATATATATATTTCATCGATTTCCATTTAAAACACATTTTATAAAATGCTTATAAATTCGTTTTAAAAACGATTCCAACTTCCATTTCAATTTAAAATCAAAATTGAATATTCCATATCATTATAAAATTAAAATGATAATATTTTCATAATATTAGATTTTGAAATCAAATCTTTTTGATATTCATTATAAAAATGCATAAAATCGACAGAATATTCCGTTTGACTTAAAATGGAATATATCTACTTCACTTGGCTTCATATTAATTTCAGTTATGAATATTTCAATATTTTCGTGTCCATCCAAAATCGGACATCAAAATCATATTTTGATTCATCACCAAATATTATTTTAAAATATTTGTTATTTCTGAATTGGAATCAGACTCAATCAATTACCATATTATTTTATTTTATGGATTCCATACATCGCATGTACTCAAAAAAAGTGATGAACAACTATTAAACATTTAATTCACATCCAGAATGCTGTTTACAATGGTATAAGCATTAAATAATTAAATAACGCTTATAATAGTCTGTCAATCAATCGGTTGACATACAATTAAATCGAAGGGAGATGTAAATTAATTATCATCCCCAGACCCATGTGGGGTTTTCAACCGTCAAACAAATATTATTATTTGTACACTTGGGCGATGTGTAAAATTATCGTCCTAATACCCGTGTGGGGTTTACATCACAATCCATATGGATTTATTTATTATCTGGGAGACGGGGGGTAAGTTGTCATCCTAAAATAATTTATTATATAAACATTTATTTATAAACATTTATACTCACAGTTTAATAATATTAACATTGAAACTGTAAACAATCATCAATCAACAAACAAATATGGCAATCATAGGTAATCAATATAAATTCAATCACATGTATAATAACTGTAGAAATAGTTTGAGTGAGAGAGTTGCAACGACCCACATTTTTGACCGTTCAAATCGACAATAAACCACACATGTCGACCCAAACAAATCACAAATATAAGTAGTTATTGGGATAAGAAGAAAAGAAGAAAGAAAAGAAAACAATATAAGAGTTCTCACAGCGGAAGGACAACATATAATAATAACTAACAATTTAAAATAGTTGAATTACATACATTTGTCTATACCATACAACAATTATCAGAGTTACATCTACAGATCTCTGCAGAGCACAGCAGAAATAAAATGCAGCGAAAATACATATACATATATATATATGGTAGATATATATACCAATCTTCGTCTTCGATCTCCAAGGCACAGTCATCTTCGCTAACTGCAAACGTCTGCTGACCCGAGCGTATTGCATAAAAAGAAAACACAACAAACAATCGGATCAGCACTAAATCATCTCATATTAGTCAAATCAAAGTATGAAATAACATCAGTGTCATGGGTACAGTAACTCCAGAGATGTTACGGGATTTTTCCATCTCTCAAGGATCCGTTAAAATAATACATAGATAGTATAATACACTATTATGATAGTGTCTACTCAGTAAAGTATAAATACTGAAAATAGCGTAAGCGGGATTACATTTTTACCCTTACACCATTTATAATACTGTAGTCTATACAGTACCGTAAACCCAACCTAACACGGATGGCATCAGAGGGCACTCCATAGGTACGATACAAATCAAAATTGTAGGGGCTCGATAAGGATAATATGACAAGGCACTCGAGTCAATGCCCAGGGTAGGATTCTACCAATTGCACTCCCGGACCGGTGGTAACGCATAGCAACCACTACCGCCCACCTTGGAACACACTCCCAAAATCATAAATGGGCCCAAATCATCATCATCATCGTAGTCATAGAAATAGTATCGAAGAAGTGTGTCCGATCAAAGGTGCTACCTCAATTAGTCACGGTATAGCTCTTGTTTTAGGCATTTCAATTCTGACCCGAAGGTCAGGGCTATTTCATCATCGTTCATCTTCTTCGATTCAATAATTGCCTCCAAGTCATCATACTCATTCTGGATACATCATAACGTTCACAGTTGTCAAAGTGGTATCAACACTAATAGAGAGTATGTCATTTGTCGACTCCGGTCTCTTTAACAACCAACGCTTACATTTTCCACAGTGGTTGGTTCTTTTACATTTCTCAAAGGTTCGTTTTTCATATCAAAATATCATATTTTGTTTCGAACCCAATTTATATTCATAATAGAATATAATTCCATATCAAAATATCCCAATCATTCCCAAACCGATTATATTCCAAACTAGAATATATTTCATTTCATTATATTATAATCATATAATATTTCACAAAGTTGATTTATATTCAAGTAGAATATACTTCATATCAAGGATTATGATTATCTTAATACGATTTATATTCGAAATCCTTTCATATTCAAATAGAATATATATATTCCATTACAACCCATTTTGACCCCTAAGGAGATCCATTTATATTCGAGAAGAATATAATTCATATTTCCATATAAAATTGATTTAAATTGGTTCATATTCAAATAGAATGAATTTTCATCTTAGCTCCATTTGAACCAACGGTTTAAATTCAAACCTTTTCCATTCGAAAGAAATTTACAAATTCTAAAATACTTATGAAAATAAAGGTTTATAAGAAAATCTTATATAAATAAATAAATAAATATATATATAGAATATAATAATTAAAATCATTAAATAGTTTAAATATTATGTACATACATAAATTAAAGGTTTACTAGAAAATTTTGAATAATAAATTATAAGGAAAATTTTATTTATAATAAAATAGTTTATAGGTAATGGTTAAATAATAAATTTTTAAGGAAAGAATAATTTATTTGAAATCAAATGTGTAAATATATATATAATAAAATTCTTTAACTAAAATCATTCCTTTCTTCCGAACTTCAATACTTGAACCTAAACTCCAGTCTCAATGGATTTTTGCCTAGCCCAACGACTTGTCCCAAACCCCATTCCAAACCCATTTTCAAATTCAAGGATTAAAAACCATACTCGTATTAAGTTTAAAACACTCCAAGTATCCTCGCTTATCTTTGTTCCAATATTAAATTCAATAAGAATTTATTAAGTTCGAGTCTACCCAATCCTTGAAAATCCCAAATCATATTAATTTTGAATCTTTAAACTTCAAATTCACTTTGGGAAAATTTTCCTTAATCCTTTCAAATAACATTCAAGATTCAGATCTTTAAAGGAAGAATAAAATTTATCGAAACCGACACATTTCCTTTAATGAATTTTCCTCGAATAGAATTTAAAATATTTAAATCATTTAACCAACCGATGTCCATATATAATTTGCTACCCTATGGCTAAGTGATTTTTAAATTTAATTTCTCGATATTCAGGGATGGATCTATCATTTCAATCCAAATCAGGGTCACAGAGGTTTATCATTTCACTCTGTGTTCTTAATTGATTTTAAATCGATAAATCCCGGGTTTATTTGATGCCCGTAACATCTAGGGTGAAAAAAATTAGGATTCATCGTCAATGATGAGCATACAATAGCCATATACTGAATAAATAACATTTTCAAGCAATACTCACTCAGAAATCACCCAAAGCATCCATCACAACCATTCATCTCATTAATCAGTGTTAATCTGTTCTACGGTTTTGCAAAGATCAGAAATCCCAACTAGTAATTTAATTAAATTAAACAACTAATTATCAATCTAAATTTTCAGATTAATATACTTGCATGTCATTTTTAAGCAGTCAATCACAAATCAAACACAACCATGCAACCAAACTTATTTCATATTTTAATTTAACAAATATGGGAATAATTCAGTTTTTTTAAGTGAAGAATCACTCACCTTTGGTCTTTAAATCAGACGAACGTCCAACCAAAGCCAAAAATTTCACAGTCTCTAAATGCAGCGAAACCAGTCTCAGATCGACCGTCATCTCGCCACGATCCCAAGACACCCAACCGCGTCCCAATCCGATTCAATATGAAAAAGTTATCAGTGTTTTATCGTTTGAAATTTAAAAATATATAAAATTTAAATAAATTCCTCTCACCCAACCATGCTTTGACACGTCATCACCCCTTACACCCGTCTTCCAGCTCACCAACACTTCGCTACAGTAAACACGCAAGAAAAGAACCCAAAATCAACGCGACTTTGACCGCCTACCATTCCCTCTTTCGGCCGAATTAACCTCGCCGGCCACCACCATTGGAACCCTCATCCCGAGCCGCATCTACTAGCACCGGTCCTACCATTTCCGGTCGCCCCTGCTGACCGCGACGCTGCCTCCAAAACTGCTAAATCGAAGCTTTAAACATCAAATTACAGCTATATACTTGACGATAGGACCTCCGACTATCATCAACGAGTTCGTATCATCATCCTCTTCAAATCCCATGTCTTAGATTCTTCGATTTAGCCTCCAATCGAAAAGCCCCAATTTGATGATTTAGGGTTACGAAAAACCCAACTTTGACCAAGATTTTCCGGCAATACAAGCACTGCATGTTAAATCTGAGAACACCCATCAGTTCGTATCGCTAAGAGCTTCGTTTTGACATATAATACTCTATGGTTTGGGAAGATTTGATTTTGGAGTTTGTAATTTTTGTTTGATCTAGGGTTTGAACTTTTATTTCAGCCATTGGAGACCAAATTTTGATGGAGGAAGTAGCGTATAGATAAAATGGGCTGATAGGGTTAGGAATGAAATTTATTAGAACATATATAGAGGGTCCAATAGGAGGAACAACCAATTATCTTATTAACTTGATTTCTTTCACAATTTCTCACGTAAGATCAAATTACAATTTTGATTGTAACGCAAAATGAAATCCTACCATAATTCACTATTCGGTTCCGATGGCGCCAGTTTCGTCGAATTCCGAGACAGTCGCCAAAATAGTTAAATTTCACAGTTAATTAAATAAATAAATTATTAAATTATTCGATTAACTGTTTTAATTCAAATTAAATATTCATTACATTCAAATTAAATCAAATTATAACTTAAATAAATTCTATAAATAAATTTCACACATTTTTAAATCTTAATTTGATTATTTGAATTTTTATTTGAATTTCAGTTATAACTCAACGACTTACTAATCCACCATTTCCAATCTAAATTTGAATCCCATTTTTAAATTAACTCACTCAAATTAATTTAATTATTTAAATATTAACTTTCAAATAGCCTTTCTAAATAAAATTAAATTTAAAAATCTATTTATACTAAATTTCAAACAATCACCACCATTCAAATTAACAAAAATTTGATTTTCCCTAACATTTTCCAATTTATTTATTTTAAATTGAAATTTAAATATACGGAAAATTGTGGGATGTTACAAGAGTTCTCACATTGATCGGTTTCGAAATCGTTATTAAAACGATTGTTTTAATAAAATTAAACACCGTGTTTAATTTTATCAAAAATTCCCATAGCTTCCGTTTATATTCTGGTCTATTCCATGATGTAGTGTTCAACAAGAGGATTCCAACGCTGAAATCATCCAATTCTGTTTTGATTTGAGAAAGTTATGATAGTTTATATTTTAATCACATTAATTATACAATTAATTAAACTAAACATGATTAAGGATTTTAATTAACCTTAATCCCCCTTTAACTGTTCTTCCTCATTAAACTTTCTGGAGCAAATCGAACCCACTCCAAGACCAATTTCTATGCCACCGCACGTCGCTCTGATCGCCGTAACCCCATCAGACTCCTCCCTTCGACTCACCGGAGCGTCGCTGCCCTACTCTAGCCACTGCGTCAAACTCAACGCCTCAGGCGCCCCCCAAAAACCCTTTGAATGTGATGACTTTGAGCAACAAAATCGAATGATCTAGACCACGAAAAATAATCACAGCCATACCCATTTGAAGATTGTAGATTGCTCTTCCATTTTTACTTTAGGAGATTTGGATAATATTGTGTGGATTAAAAATAATTAACGATTTAAAATCGCGTAATTTCGGCCATTAATAACGTAAACAGTGGCTCAGACCCGCGTTGACCAAGACAAATGAAATTTTAGGGTTTTGATCCTTAGATGGATATATATACTTTATAAATAATAATATTTAATTTTATTTTGCTTGTTTAACCTTCGACCTCCAAACGAACTCCAACGACTGTTGTTCCTAACCAAATATCCCAACTCCAGATACAATGGAATTTGTTTCATAAGCTGATTCGGTTGTTTGGATAAACTTTTATCAAAATTAAAATATAAATTAATATAACGTTAAATATTGAATTTCAACTTACATTTTAATTTACCGGGGCTACATACCGACTCCAAGAATTATGAAATTTGAAATCTAGCTATGTTTTGATGATACAGTCCTAACAAAATTATTTTCATCCAATTTGGAGACCGTTTAAAAATGGCCTTTTTACTAGCTTATTAAATTTAAACTGAAATTGAAACCGCGTTTAAATTTACCACGCTTACATATTAATTTCAATTGACTTAAAATTTTAAACCTGACAATAATTTGGCATTCCGGATCCAACAAAATTAGTTTCATCGAAAACAGGGGTCGTTTGAAAAATGGCTATTTTTAAGGGCCATATATTATTAAAAGTGAAAATAAGGCACATATCCCTAAAAGAAAACATAATTAGGCTCAAATCCGGTTATAAACTTATTATATATTTGGTCCCTATTTTTCAAAACTTTATTAAATATTTTTTTTTTTAAAATCGTAAATTAATATTAAAATAAATTATGCATTATACAAAAAATTCAGTCCAAAAAACAACAAAAAACACGACTAAAAACAAAAAAGGAAAAATAAACAGAAAAAAGTGCAGATAAATGCATCATATTATGCACATATTTGATTTTGTTGCATGCATATGTGCATGTATTCCAGTTCTTGCATCCGCCATGATTTATTTGCATATTTTTGTGCATGTATTGCATTTTCTTGCATAGAATTATGCAATAATTCGTAACAGTGCAACTCAGTTCACTTTTATTTGCATTCAAGTGTGCAAATAAAACAGAAAACATGCACAGATGTGTGCAACATATCTGTAGGCAAAAACGTTAACCGAATTCCCTTTATGCAATAGTTGCATACATGTATGCAACTTTTTTTTTTTTTGATTGGCGTGGATCTCTGAGATTATTTTATGATTTTAGAATTTTTTTTATGTACTGCCGCATTGTTTTCTTGCAGGAAATGGAGGATGCGAAGGAAAGAAAGGAGGAGGTAGAACTTTCAAGATGTGTCATGCGGAACAAATTCTAGGGATCGGGTTTGAAGAATTTATATGGGAGGGACGTGGTTTTAATTTCAAACCTTAACAGGGACCTCTAAAAAACGCACCCTTATTAAAATATATATAAATTCTATAGTGACTATTTTAAATTTTAAACCGGACATAAATTACAATTTATAATATGAAATCTAAAATTTTCACATTCGTTAGAAAGATATAATAAAACAGATTCTAACGTTTCTTGTTTTACTGAAATCCGATTTATTTTGAATTCTATATAGTCAATTGAAATTATAAATCGAATTTTCAAACTACCATGCCATTTCAAGCTCGTTTTAATTAAATTTTAAATTTATACATTCTATTTGAATTTGCAAACCAGTGAACGCCGTTGTTGCTAATAAAATTGTAATCACTTTTTTTTTTAATAATAATGTGATAGTTTGATGTTAGTGTATAATATCAATGTTAATCTATATAGGAAAAAATTAAAAGCATTGTCGATGGATCACATTCGGGCTCAACATTCGGTTATAAAGGCGATGCGCTATCTCAAGTGCTCAGACTCGATAGACCCGGACGATTAAGAGGAATGGGAAGAGGCATGACCGCCACCAAGGCGACTTGGTTACATGCTAGGGATAAATAGACAATCCAAATGCCAAGCCAAATTTCAAAATTAAAGGCCATGGTCCAAGCGTTAATGAAAAATCAGGTAAATGCACCAATTCCTCTTTCATTTCTTGATTTGGTTATTATTTGGAGCTCATATTCTGCATTGCTGCCAAGAACACTAGCATACCATGTTTTTTTATATTTTGCATTGCTGCATTGCTACCTAGAACACTAGCATACCATGTTTTTTTATATTATTGATTCAGATATATTAGAGACATTTTTGATATTTTGACCTTTTTACTCACTCTATTTGAATGTTCAGTTGCAAGTGTAGGCATATGAACTTCGATAAGCTAGACTGTTATGAGTTATATTGCATGACTTACTGTTGAGTGACATGGTTTCTTGACTGAAATGTACTTAATGGTGGTCAAACGTTAATGTCAAATATTTGGTAGTTTGTGATTTTAGGTAAAAACCAAATGTTTCGACTGATATGATATCAAGCCTTAGTTTATGCAAAAATCATCTCCTCAGTTGTCTAGATGGGTTAATATGTTTGAAAACTAAAGTGATGCGTGTTCCATGGAAGAACAGTTAATTTGGTGGTCTCAAAATTCAAAGTGGCACATGGCCTACTCCTTCAACTCTCAATATGTCGCTAGCTGTGATGTTTATGTACATGGTATATGCATAAATAATGCAATATCATTTTAAATTTAAAGGATAAGAATTGGCAAAATCATGTGATAGAGTCCCTATGTGCTAAACCCACTAAAAATTTACCAGACAAACAAGTATGAAATAGAATCTTCTTTCATGTTAGGTTGTCCGCCTTTAGGCGTTCTTATTGGATCATTCAAACCCTACAGAATATAATGTATGTTGCGTTATCCATCAATACATATTAAATTACACTTGGAATCCCCTAATAAAAGAGTATAAAGTTCAACTTTTTTTTGGTAAATTAAACTGCCATTTATAGAGGTCCACCAAAGATAAACTGCAGACCATGACCATGATTAATTTTTTTTAATATAGTTATCAACTATCTTCAGATTTTATATTGGGTATTGATGTAATTAATATAAAAGGTTTTTAATGTTGTTGCAATATTATTGGTTTGACAGAGTAAAGAAAGTTGCGGAGAAGCAAGCACACATCAAAAGGTAAAAATAAATTATAGGGAAATTTTATTTGTATCCACTATTCCTATTAGTTAATCCACACTAAATTGTAGGATTTCTACATACTTTTATGGTGATTATAATTATTTAAAATTGAATAGCTAATCCACAATATTTATTTCTTCTTTTACACTGTTTCGGAACGTCTTGATTTGGTGTCTCAACATTTGCATCCAACTATGCATTACTGTATTGCACTAACCGAACAAGCTATGTCCAAAAACAAAAATAACAAACAAAAATGGAAGTTACATTTGCATCCTTACCTTCTTATTTTGAGCTGTCAGCTTGCCTAGTACTTCATCTGGAGCATTGGTGACAGACTCTAGCACCTACGAAACCTCTCACTGTTCGCACTAATCTTATAATCGTGAACCTGCACAATGTCTTGATTTGGTGTCTCAACATCAAGGCCAACCACATTCTCTAACTCACTGCTTGAATTTAGTATGTATGCAGTAGAAATTTCAATTAGGATGATTGTGTAAAAATAGAGCATGCATCATATTATATGGCCTAAAATGATTTTAATTATAAAATCAATTTATGTAATCTAATAACATAGTACATAACAGTATATATAATTTAACATATACAACAGTATGAATTCCATAACCACTATATTTTGCTTTTGGTCAGTTACAGGGCAATCAGAACAAGATGCCTGACACGTGTGATTTATTGGACCGGTGCGGGACAGATGAAATTGTTGCAGAAGGAAGAGTTCTATAGACTGATCCACAGGAGATTGTTCAATTAAGCACTTTAGGGTCAGATGCCATGAAAATTATTGTTGACATTTCGAGGAGACCAGATGTTTTTATGGAGGCCCTCATTTCCTTTGACACCCATTGGAGAAGTTGAAGGCAAGACAGTAGCATGGCCAGCTAGCAGAATTGTTTTGCACAACATAAACCATACTGAGAAAGGAGACAATGGGGTAAAATTTAAATTATTTAGCAACAAATATTTATCCTGAATACATAAAAAAATTCCTCGTTAATATTTTTTTTCTTAGAGTAAAACTAGCAGCACAAATCATAAATGCAAGTTGTATGATTGGCGTAGGACCGAAGAAATAGTTGCCGAAGGACGACTGCACTAGGGTAATCCAACAGAAATTGTGAACGATCTTCCTCTTGGACCGTCTGCAATGGCAGTTTGGATAGAAAATCCAAAAAATGAGCATGCTTATTTATGGAGACCGACCAATAGTTTGGCACGAGTTTGGGAAGCTATTGGTATGAAAGTGGCGTGGCCTGAATCGAGGGTAGTTGTTGAGGAGGTTAATATTGTGTCATCTTTTACTCGTACGATTAATACCGCTACTATTGGAAATGTTAACTTACTTATAATTAATTAATTCTTTCGACTTACCAGTATTTGATCATATGATAAAATTATTCTTTCTTAATTGATAGAGTGCAAATTTAACAGTAAACAACATGTAACGACCTAGGTTTTCGAATCGGAAGAAAAAAATTTAACGATAAATTCCTAAAAACAAACCAGCAAATAAAATAAAATGATTAAATTTAGTTATTAGAATGAATATATTAAATGTTATTGAATTTAACATAGAAATAAATATTTGTATACAAAAAATTTGAAGACAAATTTGTAATCGAAACGTTATAAGTTCGTTCCGTTAAATTCTGATAAATTAAACTGAATAAATTTAAATGACCATTCATTTAACACAGTGAAATTAAAAATAAAAATAAAAATAGAATTTTTATAAAACATTCAAATCACTGATAACTGTGTGCCGTTGTGTTCGTCTCGACATCCTGATTCCAATGGTATATCTATACTAATATTTTGGTGTCCGTAAAGACAAATGGATGGACAATTATTTTCATATAGGTGACCATGCAAAGAAGTGCAACATAAACAATCAGACTGAAATATATCTAACCTACAAACGTTTACCAACAAACAAATAATGTAAATGTCTCCACAAATCCAATAATTGTCAAGAGAACATAGAGCATTAAATGAGAAGTGATGCAAAACATATTTTTCTTGCTTTGCATTAAATGAGAAGTGATGCGTATGCCACATTTTTCTTTGGAGCATTAAATGAGTGATGTGGTGCATTATTTCTACTGCCAATTGAACACCTAATTCACCTACCTCCGTAATTTATATGGCAGCCCAAACCTCTTCGCTCTCTCTCCTTTTCATACTCTCTTCTCCAAAAATTATTTTCTTGCTTCTGGAAAATTTTGTTCCTATATATAAAAAAAAAACAAAGAAACAAAAATCAAAAGAGAATGACCATTGCATGCATGAAGTAACAGCCCAGTTCTCCTCTTGCTTGCGCCCTCTCCCATCCTCTGTATTTCACAGCCAGCACCTCTCGGTCCTCTCTCCTCCACTATCCCACTTTCCTCTTGCATACGTTCTCTCTCCTTTCCAGCAACCCCCAGGTAACGCCACCGAGTCCGACAGCATTCGTATCAAACTCCGGTGGCCTCGACAACAACTGCTAACTCGCCGCAGTAGCTCACGCTTGTCTGTTCTCCGTAGTCATCCGTTCTCTTGCTGTTTCCATCTTGTCGTCACTAACTTTTGGAACCCGAACGTGAGTTGTTACTCATGTCTAAATTTTTCTTTAATGTGTGTTCTACTATGTGTTGTGTGTGTTCTGTTGAAAACAAATCAAATTTCTAACAATCAAAATGATCAGATTATAATGGATAAGCTTCCACTTTAATTTATATAAGTATCTGCAACAAGCACTCTTTCTGCCATTACACTTCCCATTTTATCACTACTTTTTCTTCTCTGTGAATTGATGCAACATTCCCATTTTCTTTTCTATGAAATTTGGATATTTGTTTTTCCTATCTTTTCACTTCTCATGAAATATTGTACAAGTAGACGGACACATCCTTTTGTTCCTTATTTTAGTCTCTTCACCATCAAAAATGAATACACAGTAAGATGTAATAATGAATGTTGTTGTGTATATTATATATATAGAGTTGTTGCATGCTTCAAGCGGCATATGCATGCAAGAAAAAGAAAAAAAAACGCATGGAAGGGGAATGAACATAAGATCAGTCCATTTTCACTTCTGACAAAAGGGAGTGAAGCCACAAATTTATTTTTCCATGCAAGCTAACATGAGTGTTCTCCATTCTTTTAATGGCCCGCATGGAAACCAAATGAAAAAAAAAAAAAAAAAAACTCATGAAACAAGGGAGAATTTATTTCTACCCCTGCATGCGATATTAAACATGCATGCATGAATTAAAATGAGTTTGTACACATGTTTTGTGTATGCGAGACGTTCAAGTATGTGTGTATACGCGTGTGTTAAATAAGTGCATATGTGTGTGTGGCATCTATATGCAGTGCATGTTTATGTATGTGTTAAAATGTGTATACATGTGAAAAAAAAATTGATTTTGTGTGTTTAAATATGTGTAGTGAGTGTGTTTGTGTAGTCTGCTGTGTGTGCATGTGTGTGTTTAAATAAGTGCAAATGTGTACGTGTGGCATGTATATGCAGTGCGTGTGTATATATTAATGTGTATGCAGTGCGTGCGTATATATTAATGTGTATGTATGTGGTGTGTTTTAAATGTGTACATGTGTGTTTTGAAAGTTTGCATGGCGTGAGTATTATAATGTGTGAATGAGTGCATGCATGTGTATACATGTGGAAAAAAATATGTGTAGTGAGCATTGGTTCAATGTGTGTGAGATTAGTGTGTAGCGAGCTTTTGTTAAATTTGTGGACATGGACACAAAAGTATGCATGGTTCAACCATACATAAGCTTTGAAAAAGGAAAAATTAAGTAGGTTAATAAAATAAAAATATGTTTTTTGCAGACCCAAAATATTTAGAAAAATATGTAAAACCGTAAAAGGGACACGTCGAACTTAAATGGCTATGTTTCAAAAATGAACTGTGCAAGCTTTTTCACAGTTTCAACGCAAACCGAACACCGAAACTGACAAATGAATATATTTCGGTAATCAACGCGACGAGACGGACACAACGATATATAATTTGCCGTGTCTGCTTGCTCCATTTAAAAACGCGTTACGGAACCCCTTTGACGTAAAAATGCGGATGTGAAACGGATGCCAAAACGTCCGATTTTCGCAAAATGAATTTCGCCGTTGGATTACTATCAACGAATAGAATGTTTTTCAAGTTTGTTCGAACTTGTTTTGAAGATATTTTAAAATCGCTAAAATTTGAACTTTTATGCGCAGCCTTGCACTGAAAATTGCACGACCGACGACATTCAAATTTTTCGACGAAATTTTCACAGCTGCTACATTTCACTATACTTATTTCAAATATCAAATTCTCATTTCAAAAAAAAAATAGAATTGTTTCAAATTTCGAAGATTAAAACTTTGGTTTAAATTATATATATGGAAATTTGATCTAAATTGATGAATGAGATATTAAGTGATTTAAATTTTATTTTAACTTATTGAATTAACCATTGTTGAACTTCTTATTGGAAAAAAAAACATTAGCCTAAATAATTTCAATTTAGTTAAGGAAAACAATTTAGTTAAATGAAGCAAAGATTTTGAATTTTGAAAGTAAACTTACGTGAAATATTCAATATTTGGAAATTGTAAATTTTATAAAAGAAAATACAACTTTAGTTTATTGATTTGGAACTTTGGAATTAGACACAAAGTTAAGTGTAAATTGTAAACAACAAAATATTGTTAATATTTCAAAGTGGAATATTTGATAGTTCAAGTTGAATAAGGAATTTGAAGTACAATTATATTTTGATCAATTCGACAAATTAATCAAGGGAAAAAAAATGAATAAATGACGTTAGTTGTCAAAGAGACCGGAGCCAGTCATGGACACATTCTCTGTCGATACAGGAACCACTTTGATAACTATGTTCGTGAAGCGATGATCCATAATGAAGTGGTTGTTTTTTTGTGTACGTTTACTGGATTGAAGAAAGTGAACGATAATGGATGACCGACACTTGTGTCAAATTTGAAATGACTAAAACAGGAGCCGTGTCGGACCATTGAGGCTAGCTACCTCTAGCAGACACACTTCTTCGTGTATTCTATTTTTTTGTTATTTGGTGATCACCCTTGATTTTGGAAGTGTTGTGTTGCGGTGGGTCGTTAGGGGTTACCACCAGTCCGGATCAGGCAAATTGGTAGTATCCTACCTTGGGCATTGCCTCACGTGCCTTGTCATATGTTTTATCCTTATGCGCGACCATTACGAGTTTCTATTTAACATGTGCCTATAGGGGACTCACCGGCTACCGACGTTCTACTGGTTGTGTTACAGGACTTGCATAGACCACATTGTTTAAAAACGTGTTAAGGGGGATCAATGTAAAGCCTTAATGGTATTTTTAATAATTTATATTACTGATAGACATTACATATAATAGCGTATCATACTATATATAGATAGTTTAACGGATCCTTAAGAGATGGAAAATACCGTAACATCTCTTGAGTTATTTGCATCTGAGTTTAGATCTAATCACATTAGAATGTTTAGACCTGACTCGAGTGTTTTGTGTTTTTCTCATTTCGCTCGGGTCAGACTGAGTATTGCAGTGTTCTCAAGGAGCACTTTATATGGAGCCGAAGACCTAGTCGAAGACTCCATCCTATCCAGTATTAGTTCCTATTTCCGTTTGGCTTGTATTTGCGAACTTTATGAGTCGCTATATTGTATAATTAAATTGTAACTATTTAAGTAGCTTCATGAACTGCTTATGTGTAATAACCCGCAAAATCTGGGCCAGTTTAAAATTTTTATTTTGGCCATTTTAGCGAATTTTGAATATTTAAAATAGATTATTTTAAATAATGGCGACGGAAAATTTATTTTCAATATAGAATCGACGTATATATTATATACGTCGTCGTTAGAATATAAATAATTATATATAATTATAAATAGAAAAGAAAATGGCGCGGTAGTTCGAAAATTCGATTTCTAATTTCAAATGAATATACAGAATTCAATATAAGTCAGAATTGAACGAAACAAGAAATATTTGAATCTGTATAACTATATCTTTGTAACGAAGTTAACAAACTGAGATTTCATTTTAGAAATGATGAGATATGTCCAGTTGAAAATTAGAAATAGTCGCTGTGGAATTTATATATATTTTAATATAATATATAGCCCTTAAAAATAGCCATTTTGCAAATGACCTCGGATTTCGACGAAACCACTTTTGTTGGATCCGTGATGTCAAATTATTGCTAGATTCCAAATTTCATAATTTTTCGAATCAATATGTGAGCGTGGCAAAGGAAAACGCGTTTGACCAGTTTCAGTTGATTTTAATCGACTGGAAATTGGCCATTTTTCTAACGGTCTCAGAATTCGACGAAACTAGTTTTGTTAGGACCGTATCGTCAATACGAAGCTAGAAAATATTTTTCTGGAATTTTTCGAGTTAGTTTGTGCCCCCGGTAATTTGAAATATACGTTTAAAATTCAATATAGTGATTTAAAAGTAAATTCAAGGGAAACTGACTGTAACAATCGAATCAGCTTGCGATACATGTTTCATTGTGTTCGGAATGGGGGTGAAACGCTATGGACGACAGGCGGTGGGTCTCGTTTTGAGGTCGAAAATAAAAGTTGCTTTTTGAAAGTAATTAAATAATTAAATATATATATATTTTTCATATAAACCCCCCCCCTCTCGTTTTCATTCTAAAAACAGAAATCAAATAAATAAAAAAAAAAAAAAAAAAAAAAAGAAAAACCCCCAATCGCGATCGCCCCCCCCAGGATCCGTCGCCAGAGCCACCCAACGCCGCCTCTTCGCCAGCTCCGACCACCGCCCCTCCCCAGATGCATCGCCGCCCTTTCCCCTTCTTCTTCGATGATCCCCGAACCCCAAACCCGTCGCCCCATCGTACGCCATCGCCAATAGCGATCCACGCCACCGCAGTCCCCCCCCCTGTCGATGACCGCTTCCCCTCCCCTGTCGATGGTCGCGCCCCACTCGCGAAGTCCAGTACCCTCCTGCCGCCGACGAAGATGAAGCGAAGCCCCCCCCCCCCGACAAAGCCGACAGCGCCCCAGGTAGTTTTTTTATTTTATTTTATTTATTTTTACTTTTATATTGATTTTATAAAAAAAAAAACTGTTTTAAAAAGAATTTTTAAACTGTTTTTTTTAGAAATCAAAACTGAGATTTTTAAAAGTATTTTAAAAACTGATTTTTAATTTATTTTTAAAACTGAATTTTTAAATATAGAAAACTGTTTTTATTTTTAAGATTCAAAACTGAGATTTTTAAAAGTTTGAAAAACTGATTTTATTTTAAGATTTAAAATAGAAAAGGTTTAAACTTTAAAAAGAAAATGGTTTGAACTTTAAAAAGATTTGATCTTTAAAATAGGAAATTCAAAAAGGCGTAATCTTTAAATTCAAAAAGGCGTAATCTTTAAATTCAAAAAGGCGTAATCTTTAAATTCAAAAAGGCGTAATCTTTAAATTCAAAAAGGCGTAATCTTTAAATTCAAAAAGGCGTAATCTTTAAAGTAGAAAAGGCGAAATATTTGAAAAGACGAGATCTTTATATAGTAAACTTCGAAGTAAAATAAAAATTCGATTTTTATATATAGAACTTTGAAATAAAAATTCGATTTTTATATATTGAACTCTGAACTAAAAATTTGATTTTTATATATGGACCTTCGAAATAAAAATATGATTTTTAAATATTGAATAGCAAGGTAAAAATTCGATTTTTATATATGTAGTGGCTACGGACGACGAAGCTGACGAAAATGCCATAGCGATGAAGATTTCTATCAAAGAAGAGCCGTGGAGCTAGGATAGCTATAAGTGAGAATTTCTCACCCTTTCAATTTTATTTCTAGTTATATTTATATATATATATACTAGGATGCAGACGGTGTTTAGTAGCACCCGACACAACCGTCCACATACCATGGACTTGTTTGTTTGGATGTTTGGTGATTGATTGAGATATTGATTTGAATGTGGTTTGTGGTGTGAAAAATCGAATCGATAAATTGGTTAGGATTAGACGTGCGCCGTTATAAGGCGAAGGAGTAAGGCTAGGTTAGACCCTTACTCCAAATTTTGTGGCTTGCATAACGAAAGTGAATTTGATTGATGTGTGAATGGCGTGGGCCTTCACTAGACCGGGGATAAGGCTAGGCCTTGTCCCGTTTCTAGTATCGTGCCGTTATGCCGCCGAAATTTTCTAAAACATGTTAGAAAAATAAAAATAACATTTTATTTAAAGAATGAACTGAATAGATATTCATATGTCGAAATAAAATATTTTATCGTTAAAAATATAATTTTTAACGTGAATATGAATATAGTGAAAGTGAATAAAATAAATATTCATTTACAAACCGGACGGTTTGTTTATGTACACCTATTTGATTGATATTGATTGGGTCGATAAATTTTACACATCGCCCAACTGCACAAATAAAATCTGTGCTTGATTGTTTGAAACCCTACACGGGTGTTGGGATGAAATATGAAGTCCACTCATCCTGATTGATTAAATATGTCGATCGATTGATTGACAGGCTGTTATAAGCGTTAGATATCTATATTTGATGCTTATACAGTGTAGTGCACTTTGGTTGATGGTTGATTATTTTTCAATACTATTATATACATGTGATGTATGAAAATCCATATAATTAATTTTATATGGTGATTGATTGGGCCTCATTCCAATTTGAAAAATAAAGAATATATAAAATAAAGGTTCATGTGTTGACTATACTCATCCGTTGGGAATAGTCATGTGTTGAACGAATTATTTTTATAATAAAATTTACATCTTTATCAATATAATATAAAGGTTCATGTGTTGACTATACTCATCCGTTGGGAATAGCCATGTGTTGAACGAATTATTTTTATAATAAAATTTACATCTTTATCAATATAAAATAAAGGTTCATGTGTTGACGGTACTCATTCGTTGAGATTAGTCATGTGTTGAACGAAATAATTTAACCAAAAATAGTCACACATGGACGGTACTCATTCGTTGAGATTAGTCGTGTGTTGACAAAAAGAAATATTTGAAATAGAATATATAAAGCCGTGTTGAATAGTGATGCGCCATTTTGACGCGAACGATATATATAACGATTTCGAAATGAATTGAATATATAACGATTTCGAAATGAATTGAATATATAACGATTTCGAAATGAATTGAATATATAACGATTTCGAAATGAATTGAATATATAACGATTTCGAAATGAATTGAATATATAACGATTTCGAAATGAATTGAATATATAACGATTTCGATTTGAATTGAATATAAAACGATTTCGATTTGAATGGAATAGAAAACCAATTTGATTTCAAATTGAATATATAATGAACTTGATTCAAATAGAAAACGAAACGAATTAATTTGAATAGAAAATGAATTTGAATCGAATAGAAAATCAATTTGAATTGAATTGATTTGAATTGAATTGAAAAACGAATTCGAATTGAATTTAAAATGAAGTGAAATGAATTCAAATTAAATTGAAATTTGAATTGAATAGAAATGAATTTTAAAACGAATTTATAAAGAAGAATTCAATTTTGATTTGAATTGAAATAGAAGTTGACTTCGTTTTTGAAACGAATTCAAAACTAAATATATAATTCGTTTTAAATAGAAATCGACGAAATATATATTATATATATTATATATATAATATAATGGCCTGAATAGAACGCGCCGCGCCGCGGCAGTTCGTAAATTTCGACCATTTATTTCAAACGGACATTACGGGAGATCCGACCGTCGGATTCTCCTAAAACCGGAACCGTTGGGTTCGTATCGAAAAGAGCTTTCTAACGAATATTAGAAATTCAAAATCTAACGGTTGGATTTGGAGATACGTCCAAATCAAATTCGAAAAAGGTCGCTGTAAGTGCAGTTCGATGGCCATCGTTGGAAATCGACTGTACGGGCCTTGATAAAATTATTAAAAATATCAATAATTTGTGTAAAATCATAAGAAATGATTTGGGAAAAATTGGGGTGAAAAACTCCATATTTGAAAAGATAAAAATAGATTTTTATCAAAATGAACTAGTTTTGAACTAAATTTAAAACCCAATCATTTTTAAAATAAATGAATTAGATTTAAAAAGGGGTTTTAAATAATCGAATTTCTAATATGTTTGATTAAGTTTGAGATGGGTTTATCGTGAACAGTGTTTTAAATAACACTAGTTCTTTAACCCGATAACAAATAGAATGTGATTTGGGTTTGTTGTGAACTGTGTTTTAAATAACACCTAGTTCTTTAACCCAGTAAAAGGAGTTTTATTGAATCTGCAATTAGATTGAAATTCGAACTGATAATCTAAATTATCAAATTTAGAAATGAGCGAGAATGGAGTATCACCAGTTTTGCTCCAAAGCGATAGTTAAATCTTTAATTAGATTTGAACGTGAAATGGTAATTAATTTTACCGATAACACCACGGTGTTAGATATGGAGTATTACCAGTTTTGCTTCATGGGATGAATAGGTTGGGATTGGGAAATAAAATAAATAATTACTTCGTTGTGGTTCGCTAATCTCGACTAGTTGGAAAACCATAATTTGGTTTTAAATGACATCCAAAGGAAGATTTCAGGATAAATTTTAAAGAATTTATCTTGGATAAAATTAATGGGAACTTTTCCCTAAGAATGTGGAATTTAGAAACTAGCTGTAGGTTGGCTATGAAGAATGGTTTCCTGGGTATTGATCTGATGTTGGTTTCGGCCTTCGGGGTTAATGTTCGGGAAATTGTTCTCTTGCTAATTTGCGGTTAGTGACTAATGAATTAGAATGAGGCGTATGTTGTGTTTGTGTAACATTTGTTTTCAATATACGCGGGTTGTTCGGAAAGTCCGGGTTTATACCCATTCTGAATAACCGATTCGACGATATGTCGAAGATGAAGACGGTGGTTGAAGACCGGAAGTCTTCACATCGTAGGGATAATTACTGACGATCCTGATTGGGCTGTACACCCAAGAGGATGGAAATAGTTAGTGGTCGTCCAGACGTACTTGGAGATGGATGGATATGCGAGGAAAGTGCCTCCGGTTTCGTTCAGACCCAGAACGGACTTGTAAATGGATTGTGTGCCTGACATTGGATTTTATTCTGTGTTGATTGATTTCTATTAAATATATATCTGCTTGGCGGCGGAGAATTTATTCTCTTGCTTAACGCCCTTCTCTGAGACGTACGAGCTTAGAGGTTATATATCGATAGATATCAATCGCATGGCATGAATTGCCTGTGTGGCATGCTGAGTTGCATGGATCAAGGCTTTTGTTGAAAAGCAAAGTCTTGTGGTTGATGATCAAAGCACGCCTACGTGGCAGCTTTGTGTATAGCGTGTATTCGCAAGCCTCACACCTCGGTATGAGTTAAAAACGGGATACGGACCGCTGGGAGAGCGCACGTTTCTTTCTAGCTTTGGTGGTGTCAGTGACTTACCAGCCCTGACATATATATACTTTTCACCTTTGTGGTTGTTGGAATGAGGCGCCTCGATTATAGGTCTGTAAGGACCGGGAAACGTGTGTTCAGGCATAATTAATCCTCTAACGTAAGTGAGGACCGGCCCAGCCGCATCCAGGGGTTACCCAGTGTGCGTAATCCCGGGGACATTTGCTAGAGTGTCTCGAACGCGGAGAGGAGCTTGCCCCTTGCCTCGACTCATGACGGAAATCCAATTTCCAATACGTGTATCGCGGTTTTAATTGTAGAACTAGTATGGCGACATGATATATGGTACCCATGCCGTCTATGATTTATACTTATGATTGAAATGTTTTGACACTATACACTTATTATAGTATCAAATGATTTGTTTTAAAACGTATCAAGCATGTTTGGCTATTATAAGGGAAAACCCTATCCCCCGGCTTGCGTTGCATTGTATGATAGGACCTGGGTCTTATAATAGCTTCATTTTTCGAAAAAGCATTGCGTTGTTTATTCTATGCACTGGTATTCTTGGGAGGAAACCCGTTCCGTGTTATACGGCGTGGTCCCTTGAATTACTCTCTTTTAAAGTAAAGTTTTAAATAACTGTTTTAGTTCTCACACCAGTCACATGACTGACCTGGAGTTTATTGTTTTAACCTAAACTCTGGGTGCCCCTATTTTCCGCACGGGCAGCTAGTAGTTTTGGTTTTGCAGATTTATATTCACAGGATCCTGGTTTACAGCTGGAATGATATCCGGAAAGCTCTGTATCCGTATATCACCTTCAGTTGTGCTTTATATTATTTTTCCGCTGCTATGTATTTAAATGTAATTTAAATCTCTGATATTTCTGTGTAATATTTATTCATTTATACTCTGTATATTCTTGTATCTGATGGAATTGTTGTAATATACAATGAAATGTTCTTCTGTTTGTGTTCTGGTTTGTCATGTTCTCAACGTTCAGGGGTTTCGAACGGTTTAGATCGGTTTAACGACTGATTCAGATCGAGCGAAATTCCTTGCCGTCACATTTGGTATCAGAGCTTTGGTTTACAGAGCTCGAGAACAAGACACATTAGAACCATACGAAAGAATTCATCAGATATTGGATTAGTAATATCCAATTAGAATGACTCGTTAGAGATAGGATCAGTAGTATCCTAGAACGAGTGTGAAGAGTATATTTTTCAAATGAAAACAATTTTGTTTTGAAAATTTAAATCATGCTATACGTATTTGAATATTTATTTATTTTGAATGTGGACAATCTAGTATATAAAGGTTTTGCATATACGCGTCATGAACGTATATCCGAAGTTTTAATATATTAGATAGATATAGAGTCACACTCTAGGCACCCGGACATGGTCCTGATGATGAAGTATACCATCACCAGTATTTATTTTCGAGTGACGAAGGCGTGATTTTCTATATATTTCCATTAGGCTGGTGTGAGAACCCAAAACTTATATAGTTAGAACACATTGTTGTGAATTGGCATCAAAAACATGATTTTCTTTATATATATCAAAATTTATGAATTTGAAACTCTAATCCACTAATTGATTGATGTTTGTGTTGTTTGTTTAATTGTTTGCTGATTTTTAACCATTTATGCCTAATATAATCAAATATTGAATTGTATTGAAAATTGGTCGCGTTTGCTTGCATATATATATATATATATATATATATATATCATTGAACAGGTCATAGCAAGGAGGCTAGAGCCGAGAATAGAATTTGTTTGCCCGACAAATAGGTACATGTTTATTACATAATTTACTGTTTTGTTTGGGTGATGATGATTTTGTGAGCCTATTGGCTAGCCGCTTGGCTTTTTCTTTTTCTTTTTGAGATCTGAAGGACCGGGAACGCTATTTGCAATTTCCCGATGCTCCCGGTGCAGGGGAGGTTATGGCGAAATTTTTCGAAAATTTAGGGTGTTAGCCAAATTTTTGAAGTTTTGGAAATTCTCAGAAACTAAAGAGTTGGAGAATGGAAGCCAGAACGAACATAGAGTTGAATAATCAAACCACTTTCGACTTTGTTCCTTTTCGGGGACGAAAAGTTTTAAGTGGGGGAGATTGTAATAACCCGCAAAATCTGGGCCAGTTTAAAATTTTTATTTTGGCCATTTTAGCGAATTTTGAATATTTAAAATAGATTATTTTAAATAATGGCGACGGAAAATTTATTTTCAATATAGAATCGACGTATATATTATATACGTCGTCGTTAGAATATAAATAATTATATATAATTATAAATAGAAAAGAAAATGGCGCGGTAGTTCGAAAATTCGATTTCTAATTTCAAATGAATATACAGAATTCAATATAAGTCAGAATTGAACGAAACAAGAAATATTTGAATCTGTATAACTATATCTTTGTAACGAAGTTAACAAACTGAGATTTCATTTTAGAAATGATGAGATATGTCCAGTTGAAAATTAGAAATAGTCGCTGTGGAATTTATATATATTTTAATATAATATATAGCCCTTAAAAATAGCCATTTTGCAAATGACCTCGGATTTCGACGAAACCACTTTTGTTGGATCCGTGATGTCAAATTATTGCTAGATTCCAAATTTCATAATTTTTCGAATCAATATGTGAGCGTGGCAAAGGAAAACGCGTTTGACCAGTTTCAGTTGATTTTAATCGACTGGAAATTGGCCATTTTTCTAACGGTCTCAGAATTCGACGAAACTAGTTTTGTTAGGACCGTATCGTCAATACGAAGCTAGAAAATATTTTTCTGGAATTTTTCGAGTTAGTTTGTGCCCCCGGTAATTTGAAATATACGTTTAAAATTCAATATAGTGATTTAAAAGTAAATTCAAGGGAAACTGACTGTAACAATCGAATCAGCTTGCGATACATGTTTCATTGTGTTCGGAATGGGGGTGAAACGCTATGGACGACAGGCGGTGGGTCTCGTTTTGAGGTCGAAAATAAAAGTTGCTTTTTGAAAGTAATTAAATAATTAAATATATATATATTTTTCATATAAACCCCCCCCCTCTCGTTTTCATTCTAAAAACAGAAATCAAATAAATAAAAAAAAAAAAAAAAAAAAAAAGAAAAACCCCCAATCGCGATCGCCCCCCCCAGGATCCGTCGCCAGAGCCACCCAACGCCGCCTCTTCGCCAGCTCCGACCACCGCCCCTCCCCAGATGCATCGCCGCCCTTTCCCCTTCTTCTTCGATGATCCCCGAACCCCAAACCCGTCGCCCCATCGTACGCCATCGCCAATAGCGATCCACGCCACCGCAGTCCCCCCCCCTGTCGATGACCGCTTCCCCTCCCCTGTCGATGGTCGCGCCCCACTCGCGAAGTCCAGTACCCTCCTGCCGCCGACGAAGATGAAGCGAAGCCCCCCCCCCCCCGACAAAGCCGACAGCGCCCCAGGTAGTTTTTTTATTTTATTTTATTTATTTTTACTTTTATATTGATTTTATAAAAAAAAAAACTGTTTTAAAAAGAATTTTTAAACTGTTTTTTTTAGAAATCAAAACTGAGATTTTTAAAAGTATTTTAAAAACTGATTTTTAATTTATTTTTAAAACTGAATTTTTAAATATAGAAAACTGTTTTTATTTTTAAGATTCAAAACTGAGATTTTTAAAAGTTTGAAAAACTGATTTTATTTTAAGATTTAAAATAGAAAAGGTTTAAACTTTAAAAAGAAAATGGTTTGAACTTTAAAAAGATTTGATCTTTAAAATAGGAAATTCAAAAAGGCGTAATCTTTAAATTCAAAAAGGCGTAATCTTTAAATTCAAAAAGGCGTAATCTTTAAATTCAAAAAGGCGTAATCTTTAAATTCAAAAAGGCGTAATCTTTAAATTCAAAAAGGCGTAATCTTTAAAGTAGAAAAGGCGAAATATTTGAAAAGACGAGATCTTTATATAGTAAACTTCGAAGTAAAATAAAAATTCGATTTTTATATATAGAACTTTGAAATAAAAATTCGATTTTTATATATTGAACTCTGAACTAAAAATTTGATTTTTATATATGGACCTTCGAAATAAAAATATGATTTTTAAATATTGAATAGCAAGGTAAAAATTCGATTTTTATATATGTAGTGGCTACGGACGACGAAGCTGACGAAAATGCCATAGCGATGAAGATTTCTATCAAAGAAGAGCCGTGGAGCTAGGATAGCTATAAGTGAGAATTTCTCACCCTTTCAATTTTATTTCTAGTTATATTTATATATATATATACTAGGATGCAGACGGTGTTTAGTAGCACCCGACACAACCGTCCACATACCATGGACTTGTTTGTTTGGATGTTTGGTGATTGATTGAGATATTGATTTGAATGTGGTTTGTGGTGTGAAAAATCGAATCGATAAATTGGTTAGGATTAGACGTGCGCCGTTATAAGGCGAAGGAGTAAGGCTAGGTTAGACCCTTACTCCAAATTTTGTGGCTTGCATAACGAAAGTGAATTTGATTGATGTGTGAATGGCGTGGGCCTTCACTAGACCGGGGATAAGGCTAGGCCTTGTCCCGTTTCTAGTATCGTGCCGTTATGCCGCCGAAATTTTCTAAAACATGTTAGAAAAATAAAAATAACATTTTATTTAAAGAATGAACTGAATAGATATTCATATGTCGAAATAAAATATTTTATCGTTAAAAATATAATTTTTAACGTGAATATGAATATAGTGAAAGTGAATAAAATAAATATTCATTTACAAACCGGACGGTTTGTTTATGTACACCTATTTGATTGATATTGATTGGGTCGATAAATTTTACACATCGCCCAACTGCACAAATAAAATCTGTGCTTGATTGTTTGAAACCCTACACGGGTGTTGGGATGAAATATGAAGTCCACTCATCCTGATTGATTAAATATGTCGATCGATTGATTGACAGGCTGTTATAAGCGTTAGATATCTATATTTGATGCTTATACAGTGTAGTGCACTTTGGTTGATGGTTGATTATTTTTCAATACTATTATATACATGTGATGTATGAAAATCCATATAATTAATTTTATATGGTGATTGATTGGGCCTCATTCCAATTTGAAAAATAAAGAATATATAAAATAAAGGTTCATGTGTTGACTATACTCATCCGTTGGGAATAGTCATGTGTTGAACGAATTATTTTTATAATAAAATTTACATCTTTATCAATATAATATAAAGGTTCATGTGTTGACTATACTCATCCGTTGGGAATAGCCATGTGTTGAACGAATTATTTTTATAATAAAATTTACATCTTTATCAATATAAAATAAAGGTTCATGTGTTGACGGTACTCATTCGTTGAGATTAGTCATGTGTTGAACGAAATAATTTAACCAAAAATAGTCACACATGGACGGTACTCATTCGTTGAGATTAGTCGTGTGTTGACAAAAAGAAATATTTGAAATAGAATATATAAAGCCGTGTTGAATAGTGATGCGCCATTTTGACGCGAACGATATATATAACGATTTCGAAATGAATTGAATATATAACGATTTCGAAATGAATTGAATATATAACGATTTCGAAATGAATTGAATATATAACGATTTCGAAATGAATTGAATATATAACGATTTCGAAATGAATTGAATATATAACGATTTCGAAATGAATTGAATATATAACGATTTCGATTTGAATTGAATATAAAACGATTTCGATTTGAATGGAATAGAAAACCAATTTGATTTCAAATTGAATATATAATGAACTTGATTCAAATAGAAAACGAAACGAATTAATTTGAATAGAAAATGAATTTGAATCGAATAGAAAATCAATTTGAATTGAATTGATTTGAATTGAATTGAAAAACGAATTCGAATTGAATTTAAAATGAAGTGAAATGAATTCAAATTAAATTGAAATTTGAATTGAATAGAAATGAATTTTAAAACGAATTTATAAAGAAGAATTCAATTTTGATTTGAATTGAAATAGAAGTTGACTTCGTTTTTGAAACGAATTCAAAACTAAATATATAATTCGTTTTAAATAGAAATCGACGAAATATATATTATATATATTATATATATAATATAATGGCCTGAATAGAACGCGCCGCGCCGCGGCAGTTCGTAAATTTCGACCATTTATTTCAAACGGACATTACGGGAGATCCGACCGTCGGATTCTCCTAAAACCGGAACCGTTGGGTTCGTATCGAAAAGAGCTTTCTAACGAATATTAGAAATTCAAAATCTAACGGTTGGATTTGGAGATACGTCCAAATCAAATTCGAAAAAGGTCGCTGTAAGTGCAGTTCGATGGCCATCGTTGGAAATCGACTGTACGGGCCTTGATAAAATTATTAAAAATATCAATAATTTGTGTAAAATCATAAGAAATGATTTGGGAAAAATTGGGGTGAAAAACTCCATATTTGAAAAGATAAAAATAGATTTTTATCAAAATGAACTAGTTTTGAACTAAATTTAAAACCCAATCATTTTTAAAATAAATGAATTAGATTTAAAAAGGGGTTTTAAATAATCGAATTTCTAATATGTTTGATTAAGTTTGAGATGGGTTTATCGTGAACAGTGTTTTAAATAACACTAGTTCTTTAACCCGATAACAAATAGAATGTGATTTGGGTTTGTTGTGAACTGTGTTTTAAATAACACCTAGTTCTTTAACCCAGTAAAAGGAGTTTTATTGAATCTGCAATTAGATTGAAATTCGAACTGATAATCTAAATTATCAAATTTAGAAATGAGCGAGAATGGAGTATCACCAGTTTTGCTCCAAAGCGATAGTTAAATCTTTAATTAGATTTGAACGTGAAATGGTAATTAATTTTACCGATAACACCACGGTGTTAGATATGGAGTATTACCAGTTTTGCTTCATGGGATGAATAGGTTGGGATTGGGAAATAAAATAAATAATTACTTCGTTGTGGTTCGCTAATCTCGACTAGTTGGAAAACCATAATTTGGTTTTAAATGACATCCAAAGGAAGATTTCAGGATAAATTTTAAAGAATTTATCTTGGATAAAATTAATGGGAACTTTTCCCTAAGAATGTGGAATTTAGAAACTAGCTGTAGGTTGGCTATGAAGAATGGTTTCCTGGGTATTGATCTGATGTTGGTTTCGGCCTTCGGGGTTAATGTTCGGGAAATTGTTCTCTTGCTAATTTGCGGTTAGTGACTAATGAATTAGAATGAGGCGTATGTTGTGTTTGTGTAACATTTGTTTTCAATATACGCGGGTTGTTCGGAAAGTCCGGGTTTATACCCATTCTGAATAACCGATTCGACGATATGTCGAAGATGAAGACGGTGGTTGAAGACCGGAAGTCTTCACATCGTAGGGATAATTACTGACGATCCTGATTGGGCTGTACACCCAAGAGGATGGAAATAGTTAGTGGTCGTCCAGACGTACTTGGAGATGGATGGATATGCGAGGAAAGTGCCTCCGGTTTCGTTCAGACCCAGAACGGACTTGTAAATGGATTGTGTGCCTGACATTGGATTTTATTCTGTGTTGATTGATTTCTATTAAATATATATCTGCTTGGCGGCGGAGAATTTATTCTCTTGCTTAACGCCCTTCTCTGAGACGTACGAGCTTAGAGGTTATATATCGATAGATATCAATCGCATGGCATGAATTGCCTGTGTGGCATGCTGAGTTGCATGGATCAAGGCTTTTGTTGAAAAGCAAAGTCTTGTGGTTGATGATCAAAGCACGCCTACGTGGCAGCTTTGTGTATAGCGTGTATTCGCAAGCCTCACACCTCGGTATGAGTTAAAAACGGGATACGGACCGCTGGGAGAGCGCACGTTTCTTTCTAGCTTTGGTGGTGTCAGTGACTTACCAGCCCTGACATATATATACTTTTCACCTTTGTGGTTGTTGGAATGAGGCGCCTCGATTATAGGTCTGTAAGGACCGGGAAACGTGTGTTCAGGCATAATTAATCCTCTAACGTAAGTGAGGACCGGCCCAGCCGCATCCAGGGGTTACCCAGTGTGCGTAATCCCGGGGACATTTGCTAGAGTGTCTCGAACGCGGAGAGGAGCTTGCCCCTTGCCTCGACTCATGACGGAAATCCAATTTCCAATACGTGTATCGCGGTTTTAATTGTAGAACTAGTATGGCGACATGATATATGGTACCCATGCCGTCTATGATTTATACTTATGATTGAAATGTTTTGACACTATACACTTATTATAGTATCAAATGATTTGTTTTAAAACGTATCAAGCATGTTTGGCTATTATAAGGGAAAACCCTATCCCCCGGCTTGCGTTGCATTGTATGATAGGACCTGGGTCTTATAATAGCTTCATTTTTCGAAAAAGCATTGCGTTGTTTATTCTATGCACTGGTATTCTTGGGAGGAAACCCGTTCCGTGTTATACGGCGTGGTCCCTTGAATTACTCTCTTTTAAAGTAAAGTTTTAAATAACTGTTTTAGTTCTCACACCAGTCACATGACTGACCTGGAGTTTATTGTTTTAACCTAAACTCTGGGTGCCCCTATTTTCCGCACGGGCAGCTAGTAGTTTTGGTTTTGCAGATTTATATTCACAGGATCCTGGTTTACAGCTGGAATGATATCCGGAAAGCTCTGTATCCGTATATCACCTTCAGTTGTGCTTTATATTATTTTTCCGCTGCTATGTATTTAAATGTAATTTAAATCTCTGATATTTCTGTGTAATATTTATTCATTTATACTCTGTATATTCTTGTATCTGATGGAATTGTTGTAATATACAATGAAATGTTCTTCTGTTTGTGTTCTGGTTTGTCATGTTCTCAACGTTCAGGGGTTTCGAACGGTTTAGATCGGTTTAACGACTGATTCAGATCGAGCGAAATTCCTTGCCGTCACATTATGTATATTATTTTATTTTCGTTGCGAGATTCTGTGTTATTCTGTATATGTGATTCTATGATCTGATTCTATTATACACCCTAAATTGATTATCTGTCAGTTTTGAATCGTTCAAGTTGGACATGTGTGGTTATATTGTCAACTTGGATTATTCAGAAAAGGCGGGTTGTCACAGTTGGTATCAGAGCTAAGGTTTAGAAACACCTTAGCCTCGGGCTAAAACTCATTATAGATAGGGTTTGAAATACCCTAGAATGAGTAGAATCATTTCCGAGAGAGCGTATTTTAAAAGTATAAATTTTTTAAAATCAAACCTATTTTCAAAATCTCTTTTTGAACTTTAGCCTATTTTCTTTAATTAGGATTCTCTTCTGTTTAAAATTTCTCAAATTTTGTTCTTATCTCATCCTGGACTTTTCGGAATGAATCGAGGAAGAGGTAACTTCCTTACCGCCTCATCGCGAAATCGAATTTCGTATTGATCTCATTCAAGGAGCTAGACCCATTGTACTTGTTCCAAGAAGAACGACACCTAAGGAGAAGATTGAATTAAAGGTGCAAATCGAAGATCTATTCTCTAAAGATCTAATTCGCCGAAGTCATTCAGAATGGGGAGTTGCAGTTGTATTTGTTACAAAGTCAGACGGTTTTCTGAGAATGTGCGTAGACCATTGAGAACTAAATAAGCTTAGTCACAAGAACCGATATCCAATGCCTCACATTAATGACCTATTTGATCAACTGCACGGAGCCAAGATATTTTCTCAACTCGACCTTGCCACAGGTTTTCACTAACTTCGAATATCTGAAGATAGTATTCTCAAAATAACTTTTTGAACAGGAGACGGTTTCTATGAATGGTTAGTTATGCCATTTGGTTTAACTAATGCCTCAACTTACTTTGTTGACCTCATGAACAGAGTATAACGGAATGTTCTGAATAGGTTCGTCCTTGTCTTTATTGATGATATTCTAGTCTTTTCTAAGACTAAGGAAGAGCATGAGGAGCATCTCAAGTTTGTTCTTAAAACTTTGAGAGATCATCAACGGAAGGCCAAGTTTTCTAAGTGTCATTTCTGGAGAGACGAAGTTAGATTTCTTGGACATATTGTTTTGGAGAATGGGATTTCGGTTAATCCAGCTAAGATCGCCGTAATCAAAGATTGGAAAACTCCTGAAATTCTAACCGATATTCGTAGTTTCCTCGGCTTAGCTGGTTATTATAGGAGATTCATCGAAAATTTTGCTCGAATTTCTTCACCACTCACAGCTTTGACTGGAAAGAATGTTAAGTTCGATTGGAGCAATAAGTGTATAAAAGCATTTAATGAACTTAAACGCAAGTTAACTTCTGCTCCCGTTCTTACTGTTCTGGATGGAAGTGAAGGTTTGACTGTTTATACCGATGCTTGCGGAGCAGGTTTAAGAGCTATTCTTATGCAGCATGGTAAAGTTATCGCTTATGCTGGTAGACAACTCAGATTTCATGAAGTTAATTATGCAGCGCATGACTTAGAACTACTTGCTGTAGTTTTAGCTCTTAAGTTGTGGAGGCACCATCTTTTGGGAATTAAATTTGAACTCTTCACTGACCACAAATCGTTGAAGTATATCTTTTCTCAGAAGGATCTGAATCAGAGGCAAGTCAGATGGCTCGAGTTCTTAGCATCATATGACCTCGACATCAACTATACCCCCGGAAAGGCTAATGTGGTAGCCGACGCTTTGAGTTGAAACAAAGCAATGTTATTCCAAATTACTGCTTCTCCAGCTCTTATGGATCGCATCATTGCTAAGCAAGAAGAAGATGAAATGCTTAGGCGAATAAAGGAAGCGTTCTCAATAGAGAAGTTGTAAATGTGCAGAAGGGATGGAGCGCTGAAATTGGTTCTAATGGAATTTTGAGGATCAACAATCGTATTTACGTTCCGAATGTGGATGGTCTAAGACAGGAGGTGTTTAGGGAGAATCATCAGTCCTAACTTTCTATTCATCCTGTGATCACCAAGATGTATCAGAATATAAAGAAGCTTTAGTGGTGGAGTGGAATGAAGAGAGACATTTCTATTCATATCAGTAGATGCGCCACTTGCCAGCAAGTAAAAGCCGACCACCAGAAGACTGCAGGTTTGTTACAGCCTTTAGAGATTCCTAACTGGAAATGGGATCAGTTTCTATGGATTTCATAGATGGATTACCAAGAACTAGGAGGGGAAATGAAATCATCTGGGTTATTGTTGATAGACTAACCAAATCAGCCCACTTTATTCCTGTGAAGACAACTCGAACTGCTTCAAGTTTAGCCGAGCTCTATATGAAGGATATAGTCCGACTTCATGGTGTTCCGTCTAGCATAGTATGTGATAGAGATCCCATTTTCACTAGCAAATTTTGGAAAGCTTTCCAGATAACTTTGGGAACTCAATTGAATCTGAGCACCGCCTATCATCCTTAGACAGACGGTCAGACCGAAAGAGTAAATCAGATTCTGGAGGATTTGCTTCGTGCTTGTGCTTTAGATTTTGGGGGATCTTGGGAAGATCATCTCCATCTCGTTGAATTCACCTATAATAATAGCTATCAGGTAATTTAATTCAAATTAAAATTCATGTTTAAATAAATGTAAATCTTGAATTGATCTTTGAAATTCAGGCGAGCATTAAAATGGCACCGTTCGATGCTCTATATGGACGGCCATGTAAATCTCCATCTTGTTGGATTGAATCTGGAAATCGACTTGTTCTGGGTCCCGAAATGATTTTGGAAGCTTCTGAAAAAGTTGGAGAAATCAGAAGGAGGATGAAGATTGCTCAGGATAGGCAAAAGAAGTATGCTGATGGAAAGAGGAGACATTTGGAATTTGTTGTTGGTGATCTTGTATTTCTGAAAATTTCACCTTTGAAGAACGTGATTCGTTTTGGAAAGAAAGGGAAGCTTGCTCCGAGATTTGTTGGTCCTTTTCCTATCTTAGAAAAGATTGGCGGTTTGGCTTATAGGGTTGATTTGCCGGAGAAACTATCGGGTGTGCATAATGTATTCCATGTTTCACATATTCGCAGATATGTACATGACCCGTTAGATATAGTCCAACCAGCTTTATTTGAAGATATGGATGTTGAGCCAAATCTTACTATCGAAAGAAGACCGCTTCGTATAGTCGATAAAGACACAAAGCAACTTAGAAGGAAGATAGTTAATCTCATCAAAGTTCGGTGGAGTAGAGATGACAGAGATTGCACTTGGGAAACTGAGGAGAGTATCCGTGCCTCAAATTTTGAATTGTTTACATAAGGTACCCAATTCATCTTTAATCATTCTTACGTTTCTTCTTATTTCTTTATTTTTCCTTGTTCCATTCTTTTCGAGGACGAAAAGTTTTGAGTAGGGGAGAATGTAACGACCTAGGTTTTCGAATCGGAAAAAAAAATTATTTAATGATAAATTCCTAAAAACAAACCAACAAATAAAATAAAATGATTAAATTTAGTTATTAGAATAAATATATTAAATGTTATTGAATTTAACATAGAAATAAATATTTGTATACAAAGAATTTGAAGACAAATTTGTAATTGAAACGTTATAAGTTCGTTCCGTTAAATTCTGATAAATTAAACTGAATAAATTTAAATGACCGTTCATTTAACACAGTGAAATTAAAAATTAAAAATAGAATTTTTATAAAACATTCAAATCACTGATAACTGTGTGCCGTTGTGTTCGTCTCGACATCCTGATTCCAATGGTATATCTATACTAATATTTTGGTGTCCGTAAAGACAAATGGATGGACAATTATTTTCATACAGGTGACCATGTAAAGAAGTGCAACATAAACAATCGGACTGAAATATATCTAACCTACAAATGTTTACCGACAAACAAATAATGTAAATGTCTCCACAAATCCAATAATTGTCAAGAGAACATGGAGCATTAAATGAGAAGTGATGCAAAACATATTTTTCTTGCTTTGCATTAAATGAGAAGTGATGCGTAGGCCACATTTTTCTTTGGAGCATTAAATGAGTGATGTGGTGCATTATTTCTACTGCCAATTGAACACCTAATTCACCTACCTCTGTAGTATATATGGCAGCCCAAACCTCTTCGCTCTCTCTCCTTTTCATACTCTCTTCTCCAAAAATTATTTTCTTGCTTCTGGAAAATTTTGTTCCTATATAAAAAAAAGCAAAGAAACAAAAATCAAAAGAGAATGACCATTGCATGCATGAAGTAACAGCCCAGTTCTCCTCTTGCTTGCGCCCTCTCCCATCCTCTGTATTTCACAGCCAGCACCTCTCGGTCCTCTCTCCTCCACTATCCCACTTTCCTCTTGCATACATTCTCTCTCCTTTCCAGCAACCCCCAGGTAACGCCACCGAGTCCGACAGCATTCGTATCAAACTCCGGTGGCCTCGACAACAACTGCTAACTCGCCGCAGTAGCTCACGCTTGTCTGTTCTCCGTAGTCATCCGTTCTCTCGCTGTTTCCATCTTGTCGTCACTAACTTTTGGAACCCGAACGTGAGTTGTTACTCACGTCTAAATTTTCTTTAATGTGTGTTCTACTATGTGTTGTGTGTGTTCTGTTGAAAACAAATCAAATTTCTAACAATCAAAATGGTCAGATTATAATGGATAAGCTTCCACTTTAATTTATATAAGTATCTGCAACAAGCACTCTTTCTGCCATTACACTTCCCATTTTATCTCTACTTTTTCTTCTCTGTGAATTGATGCAACATTCCCATTTTCTTTTCCATGAAATTTGGATATTTGTTTTTCCTATCTTTTCACTTCTCATGAAATATTGTACAAGTAGACAGACACATCCTTTTGTTCTTTATTTTAGTCTCTTCACCATCAAAAATGAATACACAGTAAGATGTAATAATGAATGTTGTTGTGTATATTATATATATAGAGTTGCTGCATGCTTCAAGCGACATATGCATGCAAGAAAAAGAAGAAAAAAAAAACGCATGGAAGGGGACTGAACATAAGATCAGTCCATTTTCACTTCTGACAAAAGGGAGCGAAGCCACAAATTTATTTTTCCATGCAAGCTAACAGGAGTGTTCTCCATTCTTTTAATGGCCCGCATGGAAACCAAATGAAAAAAAAAAAGAAAAAAAAACTCATGAAACAAGGGAGAATTTATTTCTACCCCTGCATGCGATATTAAAAATGCATGCATGAATTAAAATGAGTTTGTACACATGTTTTTTGTATGCGAGACGTTCAAGTATGTGTGTATATGCGTGTGTTAAATAAGTGCATATGCGTGTGTGGCATGTATATGCAGTGCATGTTTATGTATGTGTTAAAATGTGTATACATGTGGAAAAAAAATGCTTTTGTGTGTTTAAATATGTGTAGTGAGTGTGTTTGTGTAGTCTGCTGTGTGTGCATGTGTGTGTTTAAATAAGTGCAAATGTGTACGTGTGGCATGTATATGCAGTGCGTGTGTATATATTAATGTGTATGCAGTGCGTGCGTATATATTAATGTGTATGTATGTGGTGTGTTTTAAATGTGTACATGTGTGTTTTGAATGTGTGCATGGCGTGAGTATTACAATGTGTGAATGAGTGCATGCATGTGTATACATGTGGAAAAAAAATATGTGTAGTGAGCGTTGGTTAAATGTGTGTGAGATTAGTGTGTAGTGAGCTTTTGTTAAATTTGTGGACATGGACACAAAAGTATGCATGGTTCAACCATACATAAGCTTTGAAAAAGGAAAAATTAAGTAGGTTAATAAAATAAAATTACGTTTTTTGCAGACCCAAAATATTTAGAAAAATATGTAAAACCGTAAAAGGGACACGTCGAACTTAAATGGCTATGTTTCGAAAATGAACTGTGCAAGCTTTTTCACAGTTTCAACGCAAACCGAACACCGAAACTGACAAATGAATATATTTCGGTAATCAACGCGACGAGACGGACACAACGATATATAATTTGCCGTGTCTGCTTGCTCCGTTTAAAAACGCGTTACGGAACCCCTTTGACGTAAAAATGCGGATGTGAAACGGAGGCCAAAACGTCCGATTTTCGCAAAATGAATTTCGCCGTTGGATTACTATCAACGAATAGAATTTTTTTCAAGTTTGTCCAAACTTGTTTTGAAGATATTTTAAAATCGCTAAAATTTGAACTGTTATGCTCAGCCTTGCACTGAAAATTGCACGACCGACGACATTCAAATTTTTCGACGAAATTTTCACAGCTGCTACATTTCACTATACTTATTTCAAATATCAAATTCTCATTTCGAAAAAAATTAGAATTGTTTCAAATTTCGAAGATTAAAACTTTGGTTTAAATTATATATATGGAAATTTGATCTAAATTGATGAATGAGATATTAAGTGATTTAAATTTTATTTTAACTTATTGAATTAACCATTGTTGAACTTCTTATTGGAAAAAAAAACATTAGCCTAAATAATTTCAATTTAGTTAAGGAAAACAATTTAGTTAAATGAAGCAAAGATTTTGAATTTTGAAAGTAAACTTAAGTGAAATATTCAATATTTGGAAATTGTAAATTTTATAAAAGAAAATACAACTTTAGTTTATTGATTTGGAACTTTGGAATTAGACACAAAGTTAAGTGTAAATTGTAAACGACAAAATATTGTTAATATTTCAAAGTGGAATATTTGATAGTTCAAGTTGAATAAGGAAGTTGAAGTACAATTATATTTTGATCGATTCGACAAATTAATCAAGGGAAAAAAAATGAATAAATGACGTTAGTTGTCAAAGAGACCGGAGCCAGTCATGGACACATTCTCTGTCGATACTGGAACCACTTTGATAACTATGTTCGTGAAGTGATGATGCAGAATGAAGTGGTTGTTTTTTTGTGTACGTTTACTGGATTGAAGAAAGTGAACGATAATGGATGACCGACACTTGTGTCAAATTTGAAATGACTAAAACAGGAGCCGTGCCGGACCATTGAGGCTAGCTACCTCTAGCAGACACACTTCTTCGTGTATTCTATTTTTTTGTTATTTGGTGATCACCCTTGATTTTGGAAGTGTTGTGTTGCGGTGGGACGTTAGGGGTTACCACCAGTCCGGATCAGGCAAATTGGTAGTATCCTACCTTGGGCATTGCCTCACGTGCCTTGTCATACGTTTTATCCTTATGCGCGACCATTACGAGTTTCTATTTAACATGTGCCTATAGGGGACTCACCGGCTACCGACGTTCTACTGGTTGTGTTACAGGACTTGCATAGACCACATTGTTTAAAAACATGTTAAGGGGGATCAATGTAAAGCCTTAACGCTATTTTTAATATTTTATATTACTGATAGACATTACATATAATAGCGTATCATACTATATATAGATAGTTTAACGGATCCTTAATAGATGGAAAATACCGTAACATCTCTTGAGTTATTTACATCTGAGTTTAGATCTAATCACATTAGAATGTTTAGACCTGACTCGAGTGTTTTGCGTTTTTCTCATTTCGCTCGGGTCAGACTGAGTATTGCAGTGTTCTCGAGGAGCACTTTATATGGAGCCGAAGACCTAGTCGAAGACTCCATCCTATCCAGTATTAGTTCCTATTTCCGTTTGGCTTGTATTTGCGAACTTTATGAGTCGCTATATTGTATAATTAAATTGTAACTATTTAAGTAGCTTCATGAACTGCTTATGTATATTATTTCATTTCCGTTGCGAGATTCTGTGTTATTCTGTATATGTGATTCTATGATCTGATTCTATTATACACCCTAAATTGATTATCTGTCAGTTTTGAATCGTTCAAGTTGGACATGTGTGGTTATATTGTCAACTTGGATTATTCAGAAAAGGCGGGTTGTCACATAACAAGTGCCAGCTGATTGATTTGGATCGAAGGGGAGAAATTGTAGCTGAAGGACGTGCCGCTTCAATCGATCCAAGCACATTGGTTCATTTTTTTCCTCTAGGGATAAATTCAGTTAAAGTTTGGGTTGATGTTTTAAATGCTCCAAATGCACATCTTTGGAGATCAACATCCGATTTACAAAACATTAAAGATGCCATCGGCACTGCAATTGCTTGGCCTACTGAGAATGTTATACCAGATGCAAGTTCCGGTAAGTGCAACCTAACATTAATATTTTGATAAGAAAATCGTTTGCTCATATTTTCTTCATAAATGCTGAGATGCATATTTGGTTATGCTTTATTTTAGCTGAAAGAAAATATTAGACGATAGGTATACTAATTTGCTTGCTAATACAGACCGTTAGAACCTGGTTTTCGGAAGAAATATAAATTTTGCTAAACTATTTCTGATTTATCTTCATTTTTATACTCACTAACTTCCTCCTCACCCATCTGTACATCACCACTCTGATTTTTGGTGCCTCAATCAACTTGAACGCGCATTACCCTTTTATTTTGTTGGGTCAAATAATGCTGATTTGCGAGTATACAAATTCAAAGAGAACTAAATATCTGTGCTATGAAATTACAAGTACGAAAAAGCTTTAATGAGGCTGACCTTAATATGTGTATATATATATATATATATATATATATATATATATATATATATATATATACAATGCAAGATATATTTGCTGATAAGAAATAGACTAATCAATTGAATTTCTCATGGTTATTGTTGAATACATACACAAAATTACATCAAAATCTGGAACTCATTTTCATAGTAAAAAAAGAGAAGTGGCGTACTTTAATCATTGTGTGATAACTGGCTTGGTTGGACCGTTATCAACAATCGGACCTGTTCAGTTCATTTTGTCTCATGTTTTTGTACTCAGGGGAGGAGCTCTCCACTCAAATATATAAATGGAGAGACCTTTGTCATTACAAGAACCAGTCATCTATTCAATTCACTCGTCACAAGATCACTCTGAATAAGCCATGAAAACGTTTTCATTTTCTTCATATATTGATATAATCTGCTATTAGAACTCTGAATTGTTCGACGACTAGTTTTTCACCTAAACTCATCGTTTTCTTCGTAGATATAATCTTCTATCAGAACGAATTGCTTACAATTTTATACATTAAACTGCAAAAGTGCAAAATCAAATCCGTTTCATGCGGCCATATATATTACTCATATACAATGGCGGCCCAGATATTTTTTGACCCTGGCCCAAATTAAGTACCAGTGGTTAACTTGGTAATCAAAACAGGCTACATACATGATCAACTTTTACATTCTTTTTAATGGTTGAGGCCCAGTTAAGCCGACATACGAATTATTTTAGTCGTAGGATGTTGAAACTTTGAAACCCTGTAGCTTGGCAGTTAACTGAACGAACAAATGTAGTTTTATGTCTAATTAGTAATTACTGTGTTTGTTGGAAATAACTGAGCACTCTCAAGACAAAGTTCTCTGAGAGTACCGTATGCGGGAAGTACGGCAAAACTAATCCAATTTGGTATTTACAAATCCCAAAAAAGGTGCAGCAAGACAAGGTAATTGGTTAAATCAATTTCTGGGTCTGCATGAATGATGAACACGCTTAGTTAAGGGCCGTTTGGATGGGTTGAAATAAGCTGCTTTTCAGCTTTTTAAAGTCAAAATCCAAAAAGCCCTTATGGATTCTTCAATAACTTGGGCTTTCAGAAGTTCCTTTTTGGCTTATTTCAGAAGCCAAAATTTTTTGCTTCCGACTTTCTGAGCTAAGCAACTTTTTGGCCGCGTATTCTTCAATTAGGGTTAGTGCGATTTTTTATTTTCAGTCGCAGTCGATTTCCTCAATTAGATTCTTCACAAAGGTATTATTTTTCTTCTCTTGTTTGTTTTCAATGCTTTTAAGGTATTCTCTCTCAATCGTTTTATTTTATTTGTGTTTGTTCGGTTCCTTCCGATCGATTTTGTTTGGTGGTATGAAATCTACGCCCAAACGAATTTGCTTCCTTCGATTATGCAAAGCGTTCACTCAACTTTACATAACTGGCTGGAATGAGTTTTTAGAGTATATTTTGGTATTTAATTTTTCTTTTGGTTTAAAAGCCATTAGTGATAGGATTTTCGTGTGTAGATTGTAAAATTCTTAATCTATTTTTGGTTGATAGCTTGTTAAATATGGAAAATTAGATTGTCATAGATTTTTCTTTGAGCAACATCCATTTGATATGTGTGCGTGACATGCCTTGTTTTCTTTATTGTTATTAATTGAGTGTCGTGCTGATTTTGAACTAAAACAGTAGTATAAACACTGGTTGATTAGTTTTCATGTGTTCAATATATCCAAAGTCTAAAGAAATGACATGCTCTGATTAGTATGTTATCATCATTTTGTAATTTATACTAGTATTAAATTGGTATGTTTGTAGCACTGCATGATTTTTTTAAAATGATATTATTATATATACTATGTAAGTTTATATTATTATTTTGAGCACATTCATTGCAAATTCCAAAGAACTATAATAGTGCAAAAAATAATCACTAGAATTGTAATACTCCAATATTAGCCGAAAATGATTACAAAACTATTTTCTAATGTTTTTAACTGTGTTAAAGTTCTATTCTACATACAAAACTTGAGCATGTAGATGTTTTCTGATTTTGATGCCTTCTTTGAGCTGTTGCTCCCACATGATAACTCAACAAAGTTTAGTCGATCAATTATTTCTTTAGTTTTTTTGTGATTCCATATATTTGTAGAATATGCCTAGATTAAAGAAAAAAGATGTTTGCTAGTTTCAGTCATATAATTACATTAAACACAAGTGGTGTATGCTATGTTAGACCATCGATAAATGTTGCTTTTGGTGGGAGGTTTGTTCAGATTTGAAAAGTAATATGTAATGGATATTTTAGGCACATGGTAACTGTTCCAAATCATGCAATACCACGAAAATCGTTCTCCGGTAGCGAATGATTATGCTGATTTAAGGAAAATCTTCCATTATTAGGAACCCATCTTCAATGATTAATCTAGCCACTTTCAAAGTGTTATGGCCTATAGCCATCATATGTCAATATTTATATTGTTAGTTCCACACAGTGTTTACTTAACATATTTGAACAAATAAGACCACAATCTTAATATCAGCAAGAATATATTTTTTAATTCTCGTTATTATGTACCATTTGCTTTAAATTAGGCTTGAACACTTTTGTTGCACAAGTAACATATTATCTATTTATATGATTTTGGATTACTGATAAATGTACAGTAATGGTTAACCTTTGAAATATTAGGGTCTGTTTATATTATGTCTTCTGATTTGTAATGAATTGGTTTCATTTCTGTAGTAGTTGAAGTTAACTATTGCTTTTAAGACCGAATTTGCATAATCATTGCAGCAACTGGCCTCTCTGTAAGTTTCTTTATCTATCATTGTTGTGTATCAATATCTATTATTTTCTCCATGATTGCAATATTATTTTTAGTGTGATTGTATTATTCTTTGTAAAATATGCTTCAACATATAGGATATTGACAAATATGAGTTCAATTACTTAATCGAGTGGATCAAGTGATACCGAACAAGAAGTTATTGAGTGGATGGTTAGCCATATTGGAAATAAAGATTATTCAAGATGGATCCCGAGACAACCGTACCGAAATGACACGTTGAGTAGAAGATTATGCTTTTAATGTGCTCAATGATATTTTGATTATAATGCTTGAAATTTTTGTAAAAGATTAATTCTTATTTATTATGCGGTTTGTTGTTTGATTTTGTTAATCAAAATTGACTTAGTTGTTTGGATTATGTGTAAAAAACATGCAAGTATTTATGTCATGTTTCAATTCAATATTT
The DNA here is from genome assembly GCA_030737875.1 of Allium sativum. NCBI lineage: Eukaryota > Viridiplantae > Streptophyta > Magnoliopsida > Asparagales > Amaryllidaceae > Allium > Allium sativum. Next base: position 354,441,871 of record CM060926.1, read on the forward strand.
TGTGATTTATCTTTCGAATATGAATTGTTTTGTGATTTTTTGTAAACTAGGTGTAACATATATTTCTAAAATCTGAATTGTGTTATATTTTATTTTAATATTTTAGCATAAAAGCCAAGAAGCTATTATGAAAATTTGTTTCTGTAACAACCCGGAAAATCTGAACCAATTTAAAATTTTTAATTTGGCTAATTTAGTTGATTTTAAATATTTAAAATAAATTATTTTAAATAATAACGACCAAATATCTATTTGAATTGATGTAGAAAAATAAATATATTTATTTTAATTATAAACAAGGCCTGAAATGGCGCGATAGTTTGAAAATTTGAATTCAAATTTTGATTGACTGTACCGGATGCAAAATAAAACGGATATTAGTGAAACCAAAAATATTTAAATCTGTTTATGAATATCTTTCAAACGAATCTGAAAAATTGAAATTTTATAGCGGTAATCAAAAGTTATGGCCAAATGAATTTTCAGAAACGTCCCTACAGAGTTTATACAGCCCTTGAAAATATCCATTTTGCAAACGACCTCCGTTCTCGACGAAACCACTTTTGTTGGATCCGGAATGTCAAATTATTGCTAGGTTTCAAATTCAATAATTTTTGAAGATAATATGCGAGCGTGGCAAAGGAAAATGTATTTGGTTAATTTCAGTCAAATTGGATCGACCAGAAAATGGCCATTTTTCAAACGTCTCCAAATTCGGTGAAACTAGTTTTGTTGGGACCGTATCGTCAAAACATAGCTAGGTTTATTTTTCTGGAATTTTTGGGATCAGTATGTGGCCCCGACAAATTTAAATGTACGTTCAAATTAAATATTGAATGTTTTATATTTTAATTTGAAGAAAAACTGACTGAAACAGTCGAATGGGCCTACGAAACATATTCCATTGTGATCGGAATGTGGGTATTTAGCTAGGGACGACAGTCGTTGGGCTTGGACTGGAGTCCGTATAAGGTAAGGGGTATTTTCGGATTTAATAAAATATATAAATTAAAAAAATATAGGCGAATCAAATTCATTTCTCTCTCCCCGCTAAAAACCCGATAACCCTCCTAGTCGATGGCGGGTCGTGCTCATTTCTTCCCCCTCCGATTACTCCCTCCACATGCAGAATTAGGCCTCCCTTCAGTTGAAGATTTTGTAGAGGGGGCTGAGATCTTTAAATCCATCTAAACCTCGCCCCCTGTCATCTCGTATATCTCGAGATTCGCGCCAAGGAAGGTCCACCGCTTCGCCTCGCTTTGCGCGCCGATCACCGCTTCGAGCTGGGCAAGGTGGGTAGCGCCGGGAAGCCGTCTCCGAGCTCTATGACGTCGTATAGTCTGATCGTCCTCAAGCCTCTCGGATTGATCGCAAATTCAAACACTAGGTTTGAATCATTTAGAAAGGTACACGGCTGAAATAAATTAAATGATTTATAGCACTTTAAAGTGCTACGATTTATGATTTTACAATAAAAATCACATCTTTTTGCTATGTTGTCGAAATCCAGTGAAATATGAGACATTGGACTTGTGAGGACGTCTTCTACATTCTAGAAGAGACCGGTTATTTTTATGAGCCTTCTACAATTTTTGGAGGAGTGGAACCCAATGTGAGATTTCTGCATTATAAACGATATGTAATGATGATGTATAAATTATACGGTCGATGTATGAGTTATATAAGCATTGTACACCTCATGTATAAGCGTTGTATAAGTTGTATGTGCGATGTATAAGTTATATATGCATTGTAAAAAAAATCACATATGCGTTGAATGGAATTGAAATGATATTGAAATGAAATCGAAATATATTTATATACGTATATCTAGATATATATACTCCCCTCGTCCGCAGACCATGGACGATATATATTGGTTGTGATTGTTTGGATTTTTGTTGATGTGAAATTTGGTGAATACCACGAATGGTTGATTTGATATGATTGATTATGGTTGAAATCCCAATAGGATCAGTTATGGGAAAATTCGTATGCGTACGAACTAGATATTGAAATCCCAATTGTCAAAAGCTACGAGGCTTTAAGGTAGAGCGAGGAGCCATACTCGGGACGATGCCGGTTTTAACTACACTGCCGTTATGCTGCCGAAATTTTCTTTAATATTCATGTGTTTGATTTATATTCATATATTGAAATATATTCATGTATTGGAAAATATTCATTTATGAAATAAAATTGTTTGAACGATAAAAATAACATTTTTATCGAATGAATGAAATAAAATTGTTTGAACGATAAAAATAACATTTTTATTGACTGTATGAAATAAAATTGTTTTACAAATAAAAATCACCTTTTTATAATATATATATAAATCGCTAAAAATCTTCATTTTAGAAATAAATTGTTTTAACAATAAAAATCAAAATTTTATCATCTATATGAAGTATATAAAAATAATCGTGTTTGAAGTAAATTGTTTTGACAATAAAAATTACATTTTTATGATACACATGAAGTGTTAAAAATAGTCATGTGTTGAAATATATATTTGTTGGATAAAAATATCATTTTTATCACCCATATGAAATGAAATGGTTTTAAAATCGAAGAATGGATTTTACATATATATATATATATATATATATATAAAATCAAAATAAATCGAATAACGAAGCTGCAGTTCGTATTTTGAAACCGTGATTTCGAACGATTATTGTGGGAGATCCGACCATCGGATTTTCCCGAAACTGAAACCGTTGGGTTCGCTTTGGAAATATCTTTCAAACGACACCAACTTTGCAAAGATCCAACGGTTAGATTGTCTGGAATGGTTAATTCAAATCTGAATAAAAACAGCGCCAGAATGGATTATATATATATATATATAATTAAAATAAATCGAATAACGACGTTGTAGTTCGTATTTTGAAATCGTAACTTCAAACGATTGTACCGGGAGATCCGACCGTCGGATTTTCCCAAAACTAGAACCGTTGGATTCATTTTGAAAAGATCTTTCCAATAATATAAAATTTGTAAAGATCCAACGGTTAGATTTTCAGATATGTGTAAATCAAATTTGAAGAAAACAGCGCCATGGCCGCGTTATGGCCTGAAGCGTCGTTTGAATAAATAGGCTAATTTTAAATAAATAAAAATAGCGATAAATCGCTATAAAATATTATAAACAATATGGAATGGAAATGATCTAAATTTACTCGGTTTATTGGATATTTGATTGTTGAATGTGTTCGACGTGAAAATTACATTAATGAACTGAATTATGGATGTCGAATAATTTAACCAGGAATTGAATTGATTTGAATTCTAAATATACGTGAATTCTTTGAAAAGGCCGAGATAATTCTCATTTCAAATAATTGACCAACGGTTGGAAGTCGAAGATATGAAGACGATGCAAGACCGATGACCTTCAGGTCGAATGGATGGCTACCGATGCCTTTGATGGGAGTTGCTGCCCTGAAGGGGTTACAGTGGTGGTTGTCCGGACGTATTTGTTGATCGTTCGGATGTGCGAGGAATAAAGATCCTCCGATTTCGTTCAGACCCAGAATGGACTTGTAAATGGATGTGTGTCTGACGTTGTATATTGACAATGTGGCATATAGAGTTGATGTGATCAAAGCTTTTGTTGAAAAGCAGTGCTTTGTGGTTGATGATCAAAGCATGGTATTTAAATAGCTAGCTTTGTGTTTAGCATTGATTCGCGAGCCTCACACCCCGGCATGAGCCAAAAACGGGAGAAGACATCAGGGAGGACCTGCTTTTCCTTCTAGCTAGGAGTGGTGTCAGCGTTTTACAACCTCTGGCATTTTACTTATACAGATGATGGATAGTGAGGCGCCTCGGCTATATCGGTCGCTCTTGGGCCGATGGTTTGGTCGGATATGACCAGTTTACGCCCCATAGGGCGGGGAAATGCAGTGTTCAGGCATTATAATCCACTCCGTGTGGACCGGCCCTGATGATCCAAGGGTCAGTTGCGGCTATTCCTAAGACTCGGGTTAGACAGTCTCGAAGCGGTAAGGACTATCTTTTGCCTTGGTTCATGACGGAAATCCAATTTCCAAATACGACATCGTGCAGTTTTGATTGTATACCTATATATGGCGACATGATATATGGTAACCATGCCGTCTATGATTGATACTTATGATTGAAATTGTTTTTGAAACATATAAATACTAGTAATAATATCAAATGCTTTTGTTTTATTTGTATCAAGCATATTTTGGCCATTATAAGGTAAAACTCTATCCTCCGGTTTCCGTTGCATTGTGTGATGGGAACTGAGTCTTATAATGGCTTCATTTTTATAAAAAGCATTGTGATGTTTAAATTGTTTGCTTGTTTTAAAGCACTGGCAATCCAGTGGAGTAAACTCGTTCCGCGTTAGCGCCGTGGTCCTGTGATTGGCCTTATTATTAAAGTAAATTAAGTAGATTTCTCATACCAATCCCATGACTGACTCGTAGTTTGTTTCACTTGCAAACTTGGGTGCCCTATTTTGTACATGGGCAGCCTTGTATTCAGGTTTTAACAAGCTCTTTCTGGATAGCTATGGAGCTGAAGATGGATTCTATTATTTCTTTCTTTTTATGCTATTCAGCTCCTGTTGTACATATTATGTTTTGATTCCGCTATAGACATTTTATGTAAAGCTGAACTGTATTTTGTACTAAGTATGATCCTGTATATTGTGTAACTCTGATGATTTTGTTTATCAAGTGTATTCTATTGTACATTATCTGGTGTATTTATATATTACTGTTCTGCTCTTATTTGTTTATGTTTTATTTTCCAAAGATTGCCCTTGCCACCGTGGAACGGGGTTTGGGGTCGTCACAGCGTGGTATCAGAGCTTTGGTTAAGCTTAATTTTGGAATATAACATATTAACGAACTCATCAGAAATAGAATCAATAGTGTTCTATGATGAATAACTCATTTCAGATAGGATCAGTAATATCCTAGAATGAGTAAAGCAGAATGAAATACACCCCGGTAGACACATTTACATTCAAGTATATGTCTCTATGCTTTAAAAATACCTTTTCTGTTGGCCTAACACTTTTTCTGATATTTGCAGACATTGAAAAATGAGTGGCGGAAGTAGAAGAGGTAGGTCAGAACTAGATATTGAAGCTCTATTAATTAAGTCTGGGTGGAGTACCATTCTCAGGCAATGAATCTATTATTCAAACACAAGCATGGATGCACTCTGCTGAGAAAATTTTTGAAGGTTCAAAGCTGAGAGAAGATCAGAAATGATTACTGGCATCTTGGACGCTCAAAGATGAGGCTTTAATCTGGTGGGATACAGTTATTAAAGATAATCTCTAGAAGGTGATATCACCTGGGATAGATTCAAGGAAATTTTCAATGAAAGATTTATTCCTCCAGAAGCAACTAAGTGGTTAAGTGATGAATTCTACTATCTGATTCAAGGGGATATGACTATTCTGGAGTATCATAAGAAATTCAATGAACTTTCTCGTTTCTCCCCGCATCTAATTCAGAATCCAAAGATGAAGAATTTGAGGTTTATTAACGGGCTCCAAAGAAAGTACCAAAGTATGGTAACTGCACATGTGCAACAATCTTTTTTTGAAATGATATACATGGCTTATCAGTATGAAAATCTCGATAAGCAAGGCCTTTTGAGAGACGAAGAGGAATGTAGTTCTGGCCACAAAAGGAAATTCGAAATTGATAGCCCAGAGATAGGTACACAACCAGAGGCAAGTACGAAGTCTGAGTTCAGTAAGAGGCCTAGATTCAATAGGAAAAGGGTTAAATCAGAAAAAGAACCAGTAATAATGGCCACATGCAATAACTGCAATAGGCAAGGGCATTTGACCAGGAATTGTAAACCCTTCAAAATGCAAAAGAAGAATGAGTCGAAATCCAATAAGAAGGTTCAAGAGAAAAGAAAATGCAATCTTTGCCATATGGCAGGCCATGTAAAGCAAGATTGTTGGCTATTAAAGAAATCTGAAATAATACAAGTGAATGAAGTGGAAGAAACTCCAGCACCCTCAACTAGTAAAGTAAGGCCAGATGTTTTGGAAGGCACGCTTACTGTCAAAAATATTCCAGTTAAGGTACTATTTGATACGGGCGCGTCACGAAGCTTTATTGCAAGTAATGCGGTTAAGAAATTGGATTTGAATTTGAAAAAGCTCAAAGCACCCATGACTGTCCATAATCCAGTTGGGTGTTCCCTCGATCTTAGTTGGATTTGTGGGGTGCCTGTTTCTTTTTTCTGTTACCGGTTCCCGACCATCGCGATCGTCATGAATTTCACAGAGTTTGATCTTATTTTGGGATTGGATTGGTTAGCCAAATATGAAGCTGAAGTTAAATGCACCGACAGAGTCGCAAGGGCGAAGATTAAATCAGGAAATTATATAACCATTCCATGTAAAGGTCCGAATTAAGATAGAAACGACTTTTGGTCATCTCTAAATGTTTCTCCTGCTCAATTAGAACCAGTTCCTGTCGTTATGGAGAATATTCCGGTAGATATAGAAAATATCCCTGTCATGAAAAGTTATGCAGATGTGTTCGAAGAAGTTGTTAGCTTACCTCCGCGTAGAGAAATTGATTTCAAAAACTCTTTAGTTCCGAATGCAAGGCCAGTAGTTCATGTTATTCGAAGAATGACCTTGATAGAAAAAGAAGAGTTAGACAGTCAAACTCGACAGCTTGTATAGAACGGTCTGATCAGACCTAGTTTCTCTGATTGGGGGGAAGTAGTGGTATTTCTCTCGAAGTCAGACGGTACTTTCAGACTATGCATGGATTATCGTGACTTGAATAAGCAGACATTAAAAAATAAATATCCATTGCCGCGGATCGATGATTTGTTGGATCGATTAAATGGCGCGCAAGTATTTTCACGTATGGACCTAGCTACAGGTTTCTAGCAGCTTCGTATTGCCGAGGAGTGTGTTCCTTTGACATCATTCAGAGGTCCAGATTTATTCTACGAATGGTTAGTAATGCCATTAGGCTTATGTAATGCTCTAGCGTATTTTGTCGATCTAATGAACCGGGTATTCAGAGAAGTATTGAATAAATTTGTTCTGGTTTTCATTGATGATATTCTAATCTTCTCCAAGTCAGAGAGCGAACTTGAAAAACATTTGGAACAAGTGTTAGAGATTCCAAGAAAGAATGTTTTAATAGCCAAATTCTCCAAATGTATATTCTGGCAAGAATATGTCAAATTCCTTGGGCACATCGTGTCAAAGGAAGGAATTTCTGGGGATCCCAGTAAAATCACTGCTATCCAGAATTGGAAACAACCAACTACTCCCACAAAAGTCCGGAGTTTTCTCAGATTGGCCAGTTATTATAGGAAGTTCGTTAAGAATTTTTCGAAGATATCCAATTCCTTAACGAAGCTTACTAAGAAACATTCAAGGTTCAATTGGAATCCAGAATGTGAGGCATCTTTCCAAAAGCTGAAGTTAAGATTGACAACTGCTCCGGTGTTAACAATTATTGATGGCAATCAGGACTTGAAAGTCTGGACAGATGCTTCTAAAGAAGGTCTTGGTGCAGTATTAATGCAAAGAGGCCAGGTAGTTGCTTATGCTAGCCGTCAATTGAAGCCACATGAGAAAAATTATGCGACTCACGATCTTGAATTGTTAGCCATCGTGTTTGCGATGAAAATCTGGAGACATTATCTATTGGGTGAGAAGTTTGAATTATATACTGATCAACAATCATTGAAGTATTTATTCACCCAGAAAGATTTGGATATGAGGCAACGGCGTTGGCTAGAATTTCTCGCGGCATATGATCTTGATATTTTATATACTCCGGGGACATCCAATGTTGCGGCTGATGCGCTCAGCAGAAAGAATGTAATCATTGCCAATCTGATAATCACGCCTTCATTGATTGATAACATATATGCTCTTCAGAAGGATGATCACCTCATTCATAAGATCAAGAGAGAATTCAGAAAGGCGAACCCTCGAGTTTTCAGATTGATAACGATGGGATTCTGAGATTATTTGTGTTCCAAACATTTCTTAGCTCCGGAGAGAAGTATTGGATGAGTGTCACAAAGCCAAACTTAGTATCTGAAACACCCCACCTCCATTAAGGTCACTCACAAAGGGAATGCCTTAACTTTGGTGGAGTTTATAGGTAAAAGCCACAGATAAAACACAAGATAGATACAAACACATATATAAGCAGCGGAAAACAACAGACTTTTTATTTCATAAAATACTTGTTCATACAAAACACTTCCATAACTGTCACATAACAACTTCCAAACATTACATCATCATTTATGTCTTGGTTATTAAATAAAGAAGCATAAAACATAATTAAAACTGCATAAATCCTCATGATTGTGTCCAACAGCCATAGCCAAAGCAAGAGAGTCCAAACCGTACATCTACTACCTTGAAGCTTGCAAAAGAGTCTGACTAAACTGAGTTGTTTCCTCCTTGTGGACCTGGGGGGGAATGGAAGAAAAGAAGACAAAAGAAAATAGGGTCAGACATAAAGCCTGGTAAGTCTAGTGACTCTTCAGTATGTGAATAAGAATAAGGGCATGATAAGTATAAATTGGAAATAGGAAAGTATCATAAACATAGATAAAGCAGTTTGAATTGAATATACTATCGCACCCCACACTATATCTCTGCACCTACATGTATTAGTTCTGAACTGGCACCCATGCTGAGGGTGAAGTGATCCCCTTTTTTCTAAAGATCGGCTCCTACTCGCATAAACATATGTGTCATACGGCCCCCAATGATTGTAGATACCTATGCTGGTCCCACCATGGGGTGTATCAAGACCCATGGTGGCGGCCCGACACAATCCTCAGAATACATAGGTTATACTACTGGTGCCCCCAGTGCCCTGTTTGTCTGCTCCGAAGTGTGTGCACGCCCGCACTCCATTAGAACCCACACTGTTGCACCCACCGCCGTTGCTTTGACCGCTTACAATCAGCCCAGTAATCGTGCCCCACCCTGCCTAGTTTCAGGGTACCATGATACCTAATTTGGGTTACTGCTGAAATGGGTCCCCGTTACTAGGGTTTTCTAGTCAAACATGTTAAGTGGTTAAGTGTATGTATTAACCTAACCCCACCCATCAATTATTGTTAACATGTTGAATTTGGTTAAGTGTTTTAGTTAACTTAACCCTACCATCTGTCCTTAGCCTCTTAAAGCACCGACCACTCACATTAGACATATATTGTTACGGTTAATGGATGTGCCGGTCGGTTCCGGGCAGGTTTAAACCGTAACTCAGTCTAACCTCGGGTCCTTATTGGGCTTAATGCTTAACCACCCACATTGGATAGGTATTGTTGTGACTACTGGACAGCCGGGCGGGTCCGGGCAGGTTTACGTCACAACTCAATCCAACCTCGTGTTAAGCACATTCGTATTTTCTAAATTTACATATTTGTCTTTATTACTGGTTATATGTAAATTTGTCAACCCTTAAAGTTATGGCCTACATTCCAAGTTCAACATTTTTGGTACATGAATTTATACCGTTTAAATGCCACCGATTTTGGCCTGTGACAAACATGCCAATTTCATATATTTTTATGTCAAGTTTTCCTACCAATTCTACCCAACGTTACCCCGTCTAAAAATTAGGCTAACAACTCTTAGCCTAATTTTCGTTCGCATGATTTTGGCATACAGTATTAGGCTAAAAACTTAGCTTAATTTAGCGTACAAAGTTTGCATAAAGGAATCTATCTACATAACATGTCATAGGTGTAAACTTGGCATTTTTGGCATAGTCAATATATACATAAAAGTGGTGAACTTGCAAAATGATCATCATGAATGTCATAGGTGTGAACTTGGCATTTTGGCATAGTCATTATGAACATAATAGGGGTGAACTTGCAAAATAGACTAAATCTAAATATGTGTCACATGAAATGGCATAATTTTGACTTGCATAAACATAGGCCTAAACATATTTATCTAGGCATAACTTCAAAACACAAAACTAGCATGTGACAAGGTTATTATATGTTCATAAAAATGTCTAATTTTGATATTAACACAAAGATGTGAACTATATAAAATCATGTAGCCTACTTCAACATGAAACTTGTAATAATTGTGTAACCCAAATGGATCCAATTACAACTTGAACGAACATAAGAACATATATACAAGGATTTTAATCATGTTGGCATAAAGGTCTTAACATAGAATATGTGTATATAAGTCTTAACTTGGACTTAGCAAAATTTATAAAATCCACGTTAACCACATAAACATAAAGGTGTAAATTCTAATATTAACCACAAACTTGCAAGTGATGTTGTTTTCAATTACAAATGTTAAATAGGTCCACATCACATCAATTTATACCACAAATATCCCAATTCCATTCAAAATAGAATCATCGCAACATATATACGTTGTTAAACATTATACAACATAAACATTATATAACATAGTGTGATTCCAATTTCCAATCCATATCAAATCACGTTCTATTTCAATTCACATCTCAAACGTAACTAGACCTACAACGATCGATGAACTTGGATTCTGGATTCTGAGTTCTGAAATTGAGATGCGTTCCTTTGGGTAGACTAACATTGATTCGATTCGTGTTTTAACTATAATTTGGTTCGTCTCTAAGCTTTTCTACAAGTGGAGGCTCCTCTCAATTTCCTACCGACAGCATGGCGGCTCCATCTATAATTTCTTATGTGAATTTAGGTTGGAGTCTTAGGTTGTATTTATAGAATTTCAGATTGATTTGAGCTGTCAAATGATCATAGATGAATCTAGACCATTCACTTCGAAAGGAGCCAACCAAAATGCGACATGTCATCCCTAGTGACACAGCCAAGCCTCAGATATCGACCAGAACCCGACCAGGCCAGCCAGGGCCAAGCCAGTTCAACTGGGCAGGTCGACCCCCAGGTCGACCCTATGGTCGACCTGGTCACCCAGGCCGACCCCCAGGTCGACCCCCTGGTCGACCTGGTGCCTGGGCGGGAATTTTCCCATCCAGCCCAGTTTGGTCTGATTTTTCAATTTTGAACTGTTTGAATTTTAATTTGAATTATGAAACTTCCGGAGGTCATAACTCCTTCATACAGAGTCCGATTCACGCAAACTCGGACTCTATCTCAAGCAGAATTCCGAGACGAACACAATGGCGTAACCCTTTCCCTTAATTCTTTCATTAAGAATTAATTATACTTAAATTTGTTATTATATAGTTAACAGAAAATTTGGGGTGTTACATTCTCCCCTCCTTTTAGGATTTCGTCCCTGAAATCTTCAAGTCTGGAAGAACGTAAGTCCTAACATCCAATCGTCCATCTACTCAACCATCAAACACAGGCGTCCATTGTCCTTAAAAGACCTCTAATGCTTTATGATCATATGCACAATGTGTGTACATGTTCTTATCTAATGCAAAATCAGGCGGTCTACTGATTCAGTTGACCTCCTTAATGCAAATCATGTAAGTGCCATGAATCCATTATGTATGCAAAAAATTTGTCCTTACTCTTAATTCTACATGAGTGCGCAACCATTTATACAAATGCAACATCCTATGATGACATATCAAGTTTCAACCACATACAAATATGAATACATATATGCATATGCAGTATGAAGTGACTGAGCCGATCTAAAACCTAGGTTGTGTGTGTATATGCATCCACGAGAAACCACTAGCAACCACTTGCAACCACTTGCAGCCATCAATCATAACATGTTTCAAATACATGTTTACATCCAAAGGGGTTCCTACCTAAGGATAAAGGATAATATCGAGGAAATATACCTAAAAAGATAGATAAAGCACAACTTAAGGAAAAAGAGAGATCATGGATATACCCTCAAAAAGAAAAGGGTAAGCCGCGCGTATTCTGTCCTCAGTTTCCCAAGTCGCATCTTCCTCGGCATCGCTCCACTGAACTTTGACGAGCTTTACTTCGCGGTTGCGTAGCTTTCTGACTTCGGCTCCTATTATTCGAGTTGGAACTCTCCTTACAGTTGCTTCGCGTTCTACTTCGGCTTCTTCTAGAATGCTTAGCTCCACCACTTCCGCAGATTCATGTAGACATTTCGGAGATGAGAAACGTGAAAGACGTTGTGAATTCCAGCCAACCTTTCAGGCAGCTCTACTCTATAAGCCATTTTCCCAATCTTCTCGATGATAGGGAACGATCCTACAAATCTTGGTGCTAGCTTTCCTGCGGATCCGAAGCGAACGACGTTCCTTAAAAGGGATACCTTAAGGAAAACCCTGTCCGCAACCTCAAACTCAAGGTCGGTCCTTCTTTTGTCGGCGTAGGACTTCTGTCTGTCTTGGGCTGTCTTCATTCTTCTTCGTATCAAGTCCACTTTCTCTGAAGTCTCTCGAATCATGTCCGACCCAAATATAAGTTTGTCAGTAGACTCCCACCAACAAGTTGGTGATCAGCATGGTCTTCCATATAGAGCTTCGAAGGGCGCCATACCGATGGTGGCTTGGTAGCTATTGTTGTAGGCAAATTCTACCAAAGGAAGATGATCCTCCCATGTCCCTTCAAAGTCAAGAACGCAAAGTCTCAAAAGATCCTCTAAAAATCTATTCACCCTTTCCGTCTGGCCATCGGTTTGGGGGTGATAGGCCGTGCTCAAACATAACTGTGTGCCTATAGCTTCTTGCAGACTCCGCCAAAATTCGCTTACGAAGATAGGGTCTCGGTTACTAACAATGCTAGAGGGTATCCCATGGAGTCGAACTATTTCCTTGAGATAAAGAGATGCTAGAGATGAGGCAGTCCTTCTACTCTTGACAGGTAAAAAGTGGGCGTTTTTGTGAGCCTGTCCACTATTACCCAAATGCTAGTATTGCCCCTTCTTGACCTAGGCAGTCCATCAATGAAGTCCATTGAAATGCTATCCCACTTCCACTGTGGGACCTCTAGAGGATGAAGCAGTCCTCCAGGCTTCTTCTGTTCCGCCTTGACCAGTTGACAGGTCATGCACTTAGAAACGAAATCTACTACGTCCTTCTTCATGCCACTCCAAAAGAAAGTTCTTCTTATTTCCTTGTACATCTTATCCCCACCAGGGTGTATAGTCATCTTGGAATGATGTGATTCCTCGAGAACCTTCTTTATCAACTCCCTTGCTTGTGGGATGCATAGCCTTCCATCCTCTCCTCAGCCAACCGTTATCATCGATGGTTTATCTATTGAGGTGACTAGAAGTCTCACCCCTAGTAAGTTTATCAATTACATCAACAAGCTGAGGGTCTTCACGTTGTGCAGCCCCTATTGAGTCCAAGAGAGTAGGGCATACTTCGAGAGATGCTAACAAACCCAGTAAAAAATCTTAGGAGGGCCTAAAGTTAAAACTGGCTATATACTCCAAGCTTTGCCTTTCTACAAAGAGAGGGCTTAAGGTCAGTTTCTTTCGGCTCAACGCGTCTGCTACTACGTTGCCTTTGCCAGGAGTATAGGTAATTTCAAAATCATACGAGGCAAGAAACTCCATCCACCTTTGCTGCCTCAAGTTAAGATCTTTCTGCGAGAAGAGACATTTCGACGATTTATGGTCAGTATATAATTCGAACTTCTCACCTAGAAGATAATGGCACCAAGACTTAAGTGCAAAGACGATGGCGGCCAACTCAAGATCATGGGTTGGGTAGTTCTTTTCATGAACCTTCAATTGCCTTCCACCATAAGCTACTACCCTCCCTTCTTGCATTAGAACAGTGCGTAGTCCCGTTCCACATGCATCCGTGTATACTGTGAACATCTTGCTTCCATCAGGCAAAGTCAGAACTGGGGCTGTTGTAAGAGCCCTTTTTAGACGTTGGAAAACAATATCACAGTCCAAATCCTAAGTGAACGCTAGATTTTTCTTTGTTAGCCTTGTGAGTGGAGCTGAGATTTTCGCAAAATCCCTAATGAAATTTCGGTAAAAACCTGCTAGCCCAAGAAAGCTTCAGACTTCGGTTGCATTTCTTGGTGTCTTCCAATCTTGCACTGCCACTACCTTCGCGGGGTCCACGACCAATCCTTCTTTGGACACTATATGCCCAAGATACCTTACCTCTTCTCTCCAAAAGTGGCACTTGGAGAATTTGGCTTTTAGCTGATGAACTCGAAGAGTTTCCATGATCTCTTTCAGATGTTGAGCATGTTCTTCTTCATTCTTTAAGAAGATCAAGATATCATCTACGAAGACCACCACGAACTTATTGATGAATTCTCTGAATATCCTGCTCATTATGTCTACGAAATAAGCAGGTGCGTTTGTCAAGCCGAAAGGCATGACAAGCCACTCGAAGAAACCGTCAGGGGTTCTGAACACCGTTTTATCGATGCTATCTTCAGCTACTCTTAGCTGATGGAATACAGTAGCCAGATCAAGTTGGGAGAAAACCGACGCACCTATAAGCTGATCAAACAAATCGTCGATTCTGGGAAGAGGGTGTCTATTCTTTTTAGTTAGCTTGTTTAGCTCCCTATAGTCCACACAAAGACGTAGTGAACCATCTGCTTTGGTGGCGAACACTACTGGAGCACCCCATTCCGAGATACTCCTTCTTATAAACCCCTTCTCGAGAAGCTCCTTAACTTACTTACTGAGCTCCTTTCTCTCCTTTGGAGTCATGTGCCAAACAGGCAGAGCCACGGGCTTTGCATTATCAACAAGATATATGCGGAAGTCTATTTCCCGCTTCGGAGGTAAGCCTTTCACCTCTTCAAAGACATCTAGATATTCCCGGACCACTCCGACCGACTGCAAATTCTCAACAGCAGCATCAAGCGACTCTAGATAACTAAGCATAACAGCATTCAAGGGATTACAAGAAATTTCTAGAGTGTTACCGAGCCGAGTCAAGAGCATATCCATTCTTTTCTCACAACCGAGAATGGCCACATTCCTGGATAACTAGTCCATGCCTAAGATTAGTCCATATCCCAAGAAACCCAGAACAAAGGCACTACATCTAAATTCAACACTTAGAATAGAGATTTTCAAATCCAAGCAAACCATTGACAAATAAGCCGAGCCCCCAATTGGATTTGAGACAACTAATGGATCCTCTACCATACTAGTGTCTAGGTGTAGAGATTCTACTAAAGCAGATGAAATAAAGGAGTGTGATGCGCCAGAATCAAAGAGTGTGCAGACTGGATGATCATAAAGATAAACTACACTTTCTACAGAAATATTACTACTTCATTCCTATGGAGGTGCCACCAGTGCATGAACTTGACCTCCTGAGGTGGATCCAACCCTCTGTCCCTGCCCTCGCTTCTTTGGGCAGTCCTTGGCCAAGTGTCCAGTCTCTCCACAATGGAAACAGCACCCATTCATCTTTGCTTGCTTCTTCCTGCGGTCTTTTGCTATATGTCCCACAATGCCATAGAAATTGCACTTTCTCTTTTCACGGGTTTTATTGTTCTTCCCGCCCTTCTTGAATTCTGTTTTCTTAGCCTATAAACCTTCCTTCTTTTCTTCCACCTTAGTCTCTTTCTTGCCCTTATCTTCCTCGTGTAGCAATGCCATGTCCACTAAGCTATCGTAAGTCACTTCCATGGATACATGGGTCATAACAAGGCTGTGTAGAGGCTCATTCAGACCTTTGACGAAGCAAAGAGCTTTCTTGTGTTGGGTGTTTACTAAGTCTAGCCCAAATCTGGCCAGTTGATTAAACTAATTGACGTACTCCCTGATCATCATACTTCCTTGTTTATGAGTTAGGAACTTCTCCATTTGCAGGCTTCTTTCAGCTTGGGAGAAGAATTTCATCTCAAATCTTATCCTGAAATCTTCCCATGTTTCCACTGGCCTCTCAGCATTGGTGATCTCCCACCAATAAGATGCTTCATCTTTAAGCAACCATACTGCTAGCTGTATCTTTTGCCTGTCGTCAACTTCGAAGATGATAAACAGATCCTCGGTCTCCTTTAGCCAGTTTCTTGCTACTACAAAGGATTCTGTTCCGTAAAAGTCCTTTCCACCCATAGCCTTGAAGTCTCTACATGTCTTTGCAAAAGCATTTCCACGAGGAGGAGGAGGAGGGGGAACCGCTGCCACTGGAGGAGGAATGTCTGCAGGGCCCGCGCCATTGACCCTAGCTTCCAGGTACCTCCTAAACCAGCCGGGTACCGGTACTCCTTCTGGAAGGTTAAGGTCTCCAGACAAGCTGAAACAAAAAGGAAAGGTTCAAAACGAAGGATATAGAGATAGTGCATATGTCTTTTGGGGGATTATGCCTTTTAAAATATCGAATTTTTTTCTTGAAAATGCTTCTTTAAACTTCTCTTTTGAAAATAATTTTCAAAAACTTTTATCTGATCTGGTAAACCTAGGCTCTGATACCAAGTGAAACACCCCACCTCCATTAAGGTCACTCACAAAGGGAATGCCTTAACTTTGGTGGAGGTTTATAGGTAAAAGTCACAGATAAAACACAAGACAGATGCAAACACATATATATAAGCAGCGGAAAACAACAGACTTTTTATTTCATAAAATACTTGTTCATACAAAACACTTCCATAACTGTCACATAACAACTTCCAAACATTACATCATCATTTCTGTCTTGGTTATTAAATAAAGAAGCACGAAACATAATTAAAATTGCATAAATCCCCATGATTGTGTCCAACAGCCATAGCCAAAGCAAGAGAGTCCAAACCGTACATCTACTACCTTGAAGCTTGCAAAGAGTCTGACTAAGCCGAGTTGTTTCCTCCATGTGGACCTGGAGGGGGGGAACGGAAGAAAAGAAGACGAAAGAAAATAGGGTCAGACATAAAGCCTGGTAAGTCTAGTGACTCTTCAGTATGTGAATAAGAATAAGGGCATGATAGGTATAAGATGGAAATAGGAAAGTATCATAAACTAAGATGAAGCAGTTTGAATCGAATATACTATCGCACCCCACACTATATCCCTGCACCTACATGTATTAGTTCTGAACTGGCACCCCATGCTGAGGGTGAAGTGATCCCTTTTTTTTCTAAAGATCGGCTCCTACTCGCATAAACATATGTGTCATACGGCCCCCAATGATTGTAGATACCTATGCTGGTCCCACCATGGGGTGTATCAAAACCCATGGTGGCAGCCCGACACAATCCTTAGAATACATAGGTTATACTACTGGTGCCCCCAGTGCCCTGTTTGTCTACTCCGAATTGTGTGCACGCCCGCACTCCGTTACAACCCACACTGTTGCACCCACCGCCGTCGCATTGACAGCTTACAATCAGCCCAGTAATCGTGCCCCGCCCTGCCTAGTTTCAGGGTACCATGATACCTAATTTGGGTTACTGCTGAAATGGGTCCCCGTTACTAGGGTTTTCTAGTCAAACAT
This sequence comes from Allium sativum, assembly GCA_030737875.1. Classification (NCBI taxonomy): domain Eukaryota; kingdom Viridiplantae; phylum Streptophyta; class Magnoliopsida; order Asparagales; family Amaryllidaceae; genus Allium; species Allium sativum. Next base: position 354,459,237 of record CM060926.1, read on the forward strand.
GTTAAGTGGTTAAGTGTCCATATTAACCTAACCCCACCCATCAATTCTTGTTAACATGTTGAATTTGTTTAAGTGTTTTAGTTAACTTAACCCTACCATCTGTCCTTAGCCTCTTAAAGCATCGACCACTCACATTTGACAGATATTGTTACGGTTACTGGATGTGCCGGTCGGTTCTGGGCTGGTTTACACCATAACTCAGTCTAACCTCGGGTCCTTATTGGGCTTAATGCTTAACCACACACATTGGATAGGTATTGTTGTGACTACTGGACAGCCGGGCGGGTCCGGGCAAGTTTACATCACAACTCAATCCAACCTCGTGTTAAGCACATTCATATTTTCTAAATTTACATATTTGTCTTTATTACTGGTTATATGTAAATTTGTCAACCCTTAAAGGTTATGGCCCACATTCCAAGTTCAACATTTTTGGTACAAGAATTTATACCTTTTAAATGCCACCAATTTTGGCCTGTGACAAACATGCCAATTTCATATATTTTTATGTCAAGTTTTCTTTCCAATTCTACCCAACGTTACCCCGTCTAAATATTAGGCTAACAACACTTAGCCTAATTTTCGTTCGCATGATTTTGGCATTTAGTATTAGGCTAAAAACTTAGCCTAATTTAGCGTACAAATTTTGCATAAAGGAAACTGTCTACATAACATGTCATAGGTGTAAACTTGGCATTTTTGGCATAGTCATTATATACATAATAGTGGTGAACTTGCAAAATGATCATCATGAATGTCATAGGTGTGAACTTGGCATTTTGGCATAGTCATTATGAACATAATAGGGGTGAACTTGCAAAATAGACTAAATCTAAATAGGTGTCACATGAAATGGCATAATTTTGACTTTCATAAACATATTTATCTAGGCATAACTTCGAAACACAAAACTAGCATGTGACAAGGTTATTACATGTTCATAAAAATGTCTAATTTTGATATTGACACAAAGATGTGAACTAACTCAAATCATGTAGCCTATTTCAACATGAAACTTGTATTAATTGCGTAACCCAAATGGATCCAATTACAACTTGAATGAACATAAGAACATATATACAAGGATTTAATCATGTTGGCATAACGGTCTTAACATAGAACATGTGCATATAAGTCTTAACTTGGACTTAGCAAAATGTATAAAATCCACGTTAACCACATAAACATAAAGGTGTAAATTCTAATATTAACCACAAACTTGCAAGTGATGTTGTTTTCAATTACAAATGTTAAATAGGTCCACATCACATCAATTTATACCACAAACATCCCAATTCCGTTCACAATAGAATCATCGCAACATATATACGTTGTTAAACATTATACAACATAAACATTATACAACATAGTGTGATTCCAATTTCCAATCCATATCAAAACACATTCAATTTCAATTCACATCTCAAACGTAACTAGACTTACAACGATCGATGAACTTGAATTCTGGATTCTGAGTTCTGAAATTGAGATGCGTTCCTTTGGGTAGACTAACGTTGATATGATTCGTGTTTTAACTCTAATTTGGCTCGTCTCTAAGCTTTTCTACAAGTGGAGGATCCTCTCAATTTCTTACTGATAGCATGGCGGCTCCGTCTCTAATTTCTTATGTGAATTTAGGTTGGAGTCTTAGGTTGTATTTATAGAATTTCAGATTGATTTGAGCCGTCAGATGATCATAGACGAATCTAGACATTCACTTCGAAAGGAGCCAACCAAAATGCGACATGTCAGCCCTAGTGACACAGCCAAGCCTCAGAAATCGACCAGAACCCGACCAGGCCAGCTAGGGCCAAGCCAGGTCTACTGGCCAGGTCGACCCCCAGGTCGACCCCCAGGTCGACCCTATGGTCGACCTGGTCACCCAGGTCGACCCCCTGGTCGACCTAGTGCCTGTGCGGGAATTTTCCCGCCCAGCCCAGTTTGGTCTAATTTTTGAATTTTGAACTTCTTTTTGAATTTTAATTTGAATTCTGAAACTTCCGGAGGTCCTAACTCCTTCATACGGAGTCAGATTCACGCAAAATCGGACTCTATCTAAAGAAGAATTCCGAGACGATCGCAATGGCGTAACCCGTTTCCCTTAATTCTTTAATTAAGAATTAATTATAATTATTTCTTTCATTAAGATGTATAATGATATCAAACTCACTTTCTGGTGGAGATCGATGAAACGTGACATTACTTTATATGTTAGTCGGTGTTCCACTTGTCAACAAGTCAAGAGCGATCAACAGAAGCTCGCTGGATTGTTACAACCATTGGAAATTCCAGGTGGAAAATGGAAACATATTTCTATGGATTTCATATATGGTTTGCCCAGAACCAGGAAAGGAAATGACAGTATTTGGGTGATCGTAGACCATTTCACGAAGACCGCCCATTTCATACCTATCAAATCAAATAGAACCGCTCACAGTCTGGCGCAGATTTATTTTAGAGAAATTGTTAAACTTCATGGAGTCCCCATGAGCATCGTTAGTGATCGTGACCCGATTTTCGCTAGTAAATTCTGGGAAGCATTCCAAGCAGAATTGGGAACGAAACTAAACTTGAGCACCGCTTATCATCCTCAAATAGATGGTCAAACTAAGAGGGTAAACCGTATTCTAGAAGATTTATTGCGGGCTTGTGTTATTGATTTTGGCGGATCATGGGAGGACCACTTACATTTGGCTGAGTTCTCATACAACAACAGCTACCAAGCGAGCCTGACAATGTCACCATTCGAAGCATTCTATGGTAGACCGTGCAAATCCCCCGCTTGTTGGGTAGAACCTGGCAATAGACTCGTAGTGGGACCAGATATGATTCGCGAAGCGGCGGACAAGGTGGATTTCGTTAAGAAACGATTACTAGCAGCTCAAAGCCAACAGAAGAGCAACGCAGATTCGAGAAGAAGAGATCTATCATTTGTTGTTGGGGACTATGTGTATTTGAGGGTATCTCCAATGAGAGGAGTAGTCCGATTCGGTAAAACAGGGAAGTTGGCGCCCAGATTTATTGGTCCATTTCCTATTCTTGAACGGATTGGAACTCTCGCCTATATAGTTTAATTGCCTGATTGGTTTCCTGGAGTACATGATGTATTTCACGTATCTCAACTTCGAAAGCATGTACATGATCCAGATTTAGTCGTGGAAGATGTTGCGCAACAAGATTTGGAAATTACTCCAGAATTGGCTGTGAGAAGAGAGTCGATAGAGATCATTGGCAAAGAAACTAAAGAGCCGAGGAACAAGAAGGTTCACTTAGTCAAAGTGCAATGGAGTGTCGATCCACGAGACTGTACTTGGGAAACTGAGGAAAGCATTAAGCAAGCCTATCCCGATTGCAGGGTGGATATCTCTGATTAACTCCGGTGCAAGGTACATTTGCCATATTTTTCATTTCCGTATTATTTTCTACTTAGCTGTTGTTTCCTTTTGATGGATGTGAAATTTTAATTATATAGTCTGAAAGATTTTAAAAGAGTATATGACTTAATTATTAGATTTATTTGAAAAGGTTAAAAATAAATTTATTGATGTTTGTTTTGGGTGATTAAGAATTTGATTAATCAAATTATTGGAATAATAAAACCCACAAGAGAATGATGGTAAATTTATGCAATTAAATCAAGTATTGAACTGATTGAAATAGATAGAAAAATATATACATGTACATTATATATGTTTGAACAGGTAAATGGATTCGCGGTTGAGTAAAGAATTTATTTGCGTGCCCGACAAATAGGTAAACCTTAATGAGTTGGATGCACAATTTTATTATTATATCAACTCCTGTGAATGCCATTGGATGCGGAGTGCTGGTTGTTCTGTGTGTAATAATAAATGTCGCCATAAGATAGTAACAATTAATTTTTAACTACACTACATGGCATACTTCTTGAAGATAACATACTTCATCATATACCACATAAGCACTAGGAGCTTATGTGATGAGGTTGAAGATTTACCATACGAGCGAGAGGCTTGTATGGCGATGACTATATATTACAAGTTGAACTGATGACTGATATGGACTATATAAAATGTAATAGTAAATGGCAAGATTAATAAAAATCCCACACTAGTCTGGAGATGACAATAAACAAGTCTCTCTGGTCATTAAGGCACAAAAACCATTTATAGGGTGATGAGAATTTATTCTCTCGAGTTATGATCTATACACACTCCCCTGTGGACACAACTTTCAACTTCGTTCCTTTTCGGGGACAAAAAGATTTTAAGTGGGGGAGATTGTAACAACCCGGAAAATATGAACCAATTTAAAATTTTTAATTTGGCTAATTTAGTGGATTTTAAATATTAAAATAAATCATTTTAAATAATAACGACCAAAATTCTATTTGAATCGAGGTTGAAAAAATAAATATACTTATTTTAATTATAAACAAGGCCTCAAATGGCGCAACAGTTTGAAAAATTGAATTCAAACTTTGATCGACTGAACTGGATGCAAAATAAAACGGATTTTAGTGAAACTAAAAATATTTAAATCTGTTTATGAATATCTTTCTAACAAATCTGAAAAATCAAAATTTCATATCGGGAATCAAAAGTTATGGCCAAGTGATTTTTCAGAAAGGTCGTTATAGAGTTTATATAGCCCTTGAAAATAGCCATTTTGCAAATGACCTCCGTTCTCAACGAAACCACTTTTGTTGGATCCAGGATGTCAAACTATTGCTAGGTTTCAAATTCCATAATTTTTGAAGTTAATATGTGAGCGTGTCAAAGGAAAATGTGTTTGGTTAATTTTAGTCGAATTGGATAGACAAGAAAATGGTCATTTTTTAAAAGGTCTCCAAATTCGACGAAACTAGTTTTGTTGGGACCGTATCGTCAAAACATAGCTAGATTTATTTTTCTGGAATTTTTGGATCAATATGTGGCCCCGGCAAATTGAAATGTACGTTCAAATCAAATATTGAATGTTTTATATTTTAATTTGAAGAAAAATTGACTGAAACAGTCGAATGGGCCTACGAAACATATTCCATTGTGATCGGAATGGGGGTATTTAGCTGGAGACGACAGTCGTTGGGCTTGGATTGGAGTTTGTATGAGGTAAGGGGTATTTTCGGATTTAATAAAATATATAAATAAAAAAATATAGGCCAATCAAATTCATTTCTCTCCCCGCTAAAAACCTGATAACCCTCCCAGTCGATGGCGGCTCGTGCTCATTCCTTCCCCCTCCGATTACTCCCTCCACACGCAGAATTAGGCCTCCCTCCAGTTGAAGATTTTGTAGAGGGGGCTGAGATCTTTAAATCCATCTAAACCTCGCCCCCTATCATCTCGTATATCTCAAGATTCGTGCCAAGGAAGGTCCACCGCGTCGCCTCGATTTTCGCACCGATCACCACTTCGAGCTGGGCAAGGTGGGTAACGCTGGGAAACCATCTCCGAGCTCTACGACGTCGTATAGTCTGATCGTCCTCAAGCCTCTCTGATTGATCGCAAATTCAAACCCTAGGTTTGAATCATTTAGAAAGGTACATGGTTGAAATAAATTAAATGATTTATAGCACTTTAAAGCGCTATGATTTATGATTTTACAATAAAAATCATATCTTTTTTCTATGTTGTCGAAATCCAGTGAAACAAGAGACATTGGACTCGTGAGGACGTCTTCTACATTCTAGAAGAGACCGGATATTTTTCTGAGCCTTCTACATTTTTTGGAGGAGTGGAACCCAATGTGAGATTTCTGAATTATAAACGATATGGAATGACGATGTATAAATTATACGGTCGATGTATGAGTTATATAAGCGTTGTACACCTCATGTATAAGTGTTGTATAAGTTGTATGTGCGATGTATAAGTTATATATGCGTTGTAAAAAAATCATATATGCGTTGAATGGAATTGAAATGATATTGAAATGAAATCGAAATATATTTATCTACGTATATATATATATATATATATATATATATATATATATACACACACACACACACTCCCCTCATCCGCAGACCATGGACGATACATATTGGTTGTGATTGTTTGGATTTTGGTTGATGTGAAATTTGGTGAATATCACGAATGGTTGATTTGATATGATTGATTGTGGTTGAAATCCCAATAGGATTAGTTATAAGAAAATTCATCTGCGTACGAACTAGATATTGAAATCCCCATTGTCAAAAGCTGCGAGGCTTTAAGGTAGAGCGAGGAGCCGTACTCGGGACGATGCCGGTTTTAACTACCCTGCCGTTATGCTGCCGAAATTTTCTGAAATATTCCCGTGTTTGATGTATATTCATATATTGAAATATATTTATGTATTGGAAAAATATTCATTTATGAAATAAAATTGTTTGAACGATAAAAATAACATTTTTATCGAATGAATGAAATAAAATTGTTTAAACGATAAAAATAACATTTTTATTGACTGTATGAAATAAAATTGTTTTACAAATAAAAATCACATTTTTATAATATATATATATAAATCGCTAAAAATCTTCATTTTAGAAATAAATTGTTTTAACAATAAAAATCACATTTTTATTATGTATATCAAGTATATAAAATAATCGTGTTTGAAGTAAATTGTTTTGACAATAAAAATTACATTTTTATGATATACATGAAGTGTTAAAAATAGTCATGTGTTGAAATATATATTTGTTGGATAAAAATATCATTTTTATCACCCATATAAAATGAAATGGTTTTAAAATTGAAGAACGGATTATATATATATATAATTAAAATAAATCGAATAACGAAGCTGCAGTTCGTATTTTGAAACCGTGATTTCCAACGATTATTGCGGGAGATCCGACCATCGGATTTTCCCGAAACCGAAACCGTTGGGTTCGCTTTGGAAATATCTTTCCAATGACACGAACTTTGCAAAGATCCAACGGTTAGATTGTCTGGAATGTTTAATTCAAATCTGAATGAAAACAACACCAGAATGGATTATATATATATATATAATTAAAATAAATCAAATAACGATGCTGCAGTTCGTATTTCAAAATCGTAACTTCAAACGATTGTACCGGGAGATCCGACCGTCTGATTTTCCCAAAACTGGAACCGTTGGATTCGTTTTGAAAAGATCTTTCCAATGATATAAAATTTGTAAAGATCCAACGGTTAGATTTTCAGATATGTGTAAATCAAATTTGAATAAAAACAATGCCATGGCCGCGTTATGGCCTGAAGCGTCGTTTGAATAAATAGGCTAATTTTAAATAAATAAAAAGAGCGATAATTCGCTATGAAATATTATAAACAATATGGAATGGAAATAAACCGAATTTACTCGGTTTATTGGATATTTGGTGGTTGAATGTGTTCGACGTGAAAATTACATTAATGAACTGAATTATGGATGTCGAATAATTTAACCAGGAATTGAATTGATTTGAATTCTAAATATATGTGAATTATTTGAAAAGGCCGAGATAATTCTCATTTCGAATAAATTATCGACGGTTGGAAGTCGAAGATATGAAGACGGTGCAAGACCGATGATCTTCAGGTCGAATGGATGGCTACTGATGCCTTTGATGGGAGTTGTTGTCCTGAAGGGGTTACAGTGGTGGTTGTCCGGACGTACTTGTTGATCGTTCGGATGTGCGAGGAATAAAGATCCTCCGGTTTCATTCAGACCTAGAACGGACTTGTAAATGGATGTGTGTCTGACGCTGTATATTGACAACGTGGCATATAGAGTTGCTGTGATCAAAGCTTTTGTTGAAAAGCAGAGCTTTGTGGTTGATGATCAAATCATGGTTTTTAAATAGCTAGCTTTGTGTTTAGCGTTGATTCGCGAGCCTCACACCCCGGTATGAGCCAGAAACGGGAGAGGACATCAGGGAGGACCTGTCTTTCCTTCTAGCTAGGTGTGGTGTCAGTGTTTTACAACCCCTAGCATTTTACTTATGTGGATGATGGATAGCGAGGCACCTCGGTTATATTGTTCGCTCCTGGGCCGATGTTTTGGTCGGATATGACCAGTTTACGCCCCATAGGGCGGGGAAACGTAGTGTTCAGGCATTATAATCCACTCCGTGTGGACCGGCCCTGACGATCCAAGAGGCAGTTGCGGCTGTTCCTGAGACTCGGGCTAGACAGTCTCGAAGCGGTAAGGACTATCTTTTGCCTTGATTCATGATGGAAATCCAATTTCCAAATACGATATCGTGCGGTTTTGATTGTATACCTATATATGGCGACCTGATATATGGTACCCATGCCGTCTATGATTGATACTTATGACTGAAATTGTTTTTGAAACATATAAACACTAGTAATAATGTCAAATGCTTTTGTTTTATTCGTATCAAGCATATTTTGGCCATTATAAGGTAAAACTCTATCCTTCGGTTTGCGTTGCATTGTGTAATGGGAACTGAGTCTTATAATGGCTTCATTTTTATAAAAAGCATTGCGATGTTTAAATTGTTTACTTGTTTTAAAGCACTGACATTCCAATGGAGTAAACCCGTTCCGCGTTAGCGGCGTGGTCCTGTGATTGGCCTTATTATTAAAGTAAATTAAGTAGATTTCTCATACCAGTCCCATGACTGACTCGTAGTTTGTTTCACTTGCAAACTCGGGTGCCCTATTTTCTACACGGGTAGCCTTGTATTCAGGTTTTAACAGGCTCTTTCTGGATAACTATGGAGCTGAAGATGGATTCTATCATTTCTTTCTTTTTATGATGTTCAGCTCCTATTGTACATATTATGTTTTGATTCCGCTGTAGACATTTTATGTAAAGCTGAATTGTATTTTGTACTAAGTATGTTCCTGTATACTGTGTAACTCTGATGATTATGTTTATCCAGTGTATTCTATTGTACATTATCTAGTGTATTTATGTATTTATGTTCTGCTGTTATTTGTTTATGTGTTATTTTCCAAAGATTACCCTTGCCACCGTGGAATGGGGTTTGGAGTCGTCACAGTTTCTATTCATATATGCTTTTTATCTTTTTGGCTTATAAGTTGTTACTGTGCCAAACGAACATTTTGGCTTTTTAACTTTTTAAAAGTAAAAGCACTTATCGTATAAGTTTAAACGCTTTTTGTTTAGGTTGACAAACGGGCCCTAAGTTTATCACTCAAAACAAAAAGCCCAAAAAAGAGCTTAGTCAAGTTTGTCCAAACAAAGTCTCCAATTCCAGAAATCAGATCTTAATGTCAAATGCAGTTACAACAACATAGATTCTTGTGCCATTAGTAGGTTAATGAAAAGGTAAAGCTACATTGCATTTGTTTTTTGTGTTAGTCTACAGAAGATGGTCTCTCTCTTTTTCTTTTTCTTTTTAATGAAAACTGAAAAGGGTACTTTGTTACACATAAAAGCTTATATGAATACCTACGTGAGCCATGAATTTTAATTACAAGTAAAGAAAAGAAATAAAATACATACAGCCAAAATAAGCATTCCTCGATACAAGAAATTAATTTCAATTGACAAGAAATAGACTAATCAATTGAATTATATCCACTAATCTAATATTGAACTAGTTACCCTTGTTGAACCCATAACCAGTCTTGGTGGTGTCTCTTTATTATCCTGTTACTCTTTAAGCTAAACAATTAAACTAATTTTGATTCAACAATGACAATTCATTAATATGTGCATCATTACTTTTTATAGACTTGCATGATTCTACCAGTGGAAGAAGTAGCCACTGCTAAATCTCATTGTAAAATGTTGGAGTTTCTCAATGTTCACTCATGCCCGAGAGTGAGTTTCTTCCTCCTTTCTATTTTGTATATTCTGTATTTCACACAGTTAGAAGTGAAAGTTGTTAACTAACAGCAAACAGTGTCTATGAACCTAAGGTAGATAATAAACATGTCCTAAGAATTGAGAAAATGTCATTAATGCTTGTAATTTTTACCAAGAGCTCCATCTTGGGTTGGCTGTCAACTCATCGAGCTAGTTCATGCACTTGCATAATGAAAAATATTTATTTTGTTATTTTGCTCTAAGTGAATTTTGAATAATAATGCTACTTTCCTTGTAACACCCCGAATTTTCTAAGAATATTAAAATTAACAAATTCAAGAACACTTAATTTTCAGAAGAAGAATTAAGTGAAATGGGTTGCGCTATTACGTTCGTCTCAAAATTTTGGTCAAGATAGACATTTGGTTTGCATAAAACGGATTCCTTACGAACAAGTTATTAAGCCTTGAAGTTTGTATGCATATGAGAAATATATATATATATATAGATATATATAGAAATTAAATAAATAAATAAGCAAAAAAAGTTCAGAACAGTGAATCGGGAGGGCGAATAACCGAACCGGCCCATTTTCGAGGTCGACCGGAGCCCCGCTGGGTCGACTAGGGGTTGATTCAGGGTGTTTGGCTGCCAACCCGTGGGCCGATTCTCTCTAAGGCAGATGTGGCATCAGATTGGTTCTGATGGACTCCTTGCTGAGTCATTAGGGCTGATGTGGCTATTCTATCTTGTCTGAATGGCTTTGATTTGCTCTAGGTTAATCTGACGGTTCCTATTAAATCAAACTTCTATATAAGCAACCTAATACTTCAACCCTAAATCATATTAAAAATCAAACCAAGAGCCGCCATGCTGCCATCGGATAACCTCGAGTGGCCGCCTTTCAACTTGAAGCAAATTAAAAGAGACAAACCAAATCAAATCAAAATTAAACTGAAACAACGATTTTCTACATCAAAGGCGAGCATTTCAACTTTGGAATACAGATTCCATAAATCAAGATTGTCTTTTGTAAGTGTAGTTAATTATCTTTTAGATGTAAATAAATTTAAGACGTGATTTGATATAAAGTGAAAAATAGAATTATACCATGTTGTATAATATTGACGATGTTATTTCATGTTTGTTTCTTGTGATGATTTTATCATGAATTGTCTTGGAATGTTTGTGGCTTATTGGACTTGGTGTTAGATCTATTAAAGATTGAGAATGAAACTATCAATATCATATGCAAGTTATATGTTTCATGTTAAGATCTACATATATATGTTTATATGCTTAATGCAAGTTATATGTATTATGTTAGATCCAAGTCAAAATCTGCATATATATATATATATATATATATATATATATATATATATATATATTCATATGCTTTATGTTAGATCCATATGCCTATATATATATATATATATATATATATATTTATATGTTCATATGCAAATTACAAGTTTTATGTTGGATCCATGTCAAGATCTATCCAGGTTCATATGATTAATGCAAGTTATATGTTTTATGATAGATCCAAGTCACGATCTAATTATACATATGTTCATATGCAAGTTACATGTTAGATCCAAAACTAGATCTATATTTATATGCATGTTTGTAAAGTGGATTTATTCAAGTTCACCTTGTTAGATCTAGATCACACCTATATGTTAATGTTAAAATTATACATGCTTTGGAATTGGACATGTCATGATTGTGTTATATGCTAGTTTATAGTTGAGGTTATGCTCACACATGCCTAGATCAACATATTAACATGTTTTAGGCTTATGATTATTTATGTCTAAATTATATGCAAGTTCATGTGACATGTTAAATTATATGAATAAAGTTTTGCATAAAATTTACATGTTTGGTTGAATATATATTATGCATGTTCCCTTCTTTACCACTTGTTTATAAATTGGGCTAATGTGAGGGCCCGATGACTTTATGTGATTAATACGAATGAACAAACGAGGGTAACGTTGGGATAGTTATTAAATCAAAACATGTTAATAATGTAGGTGGGCCCAAAACCATGTAAATGGTTAAGGCCATGAATGGTATAATTTATACCATTAGTCTTGAACATAATTAAAATATGTGATATGAAACACTTGTAGAAAATTTACATATATAAAATGTAAAAGATGAATATGCCTAACTCGAGGTTAGACTGAGTTGTGGTGTAAACCTGCCCCGAACCGACCGGCACATCCAGTAACCACAACAATACCTGTCTAATGTGAGAGGTTAGTGAATCAAGCCCAGAAAGACCCGAGGTTAGACTGAGTTGTGGTGTAGAACTGCACGGAACCGACCGACACATCCAGTAACCACAACAATATCTGTCTAATGTGAGTGGTTGGTGCTTTAATTAATTAATTAATTAAAGCTCATGAACAATCAAGCTAGAAATGGTGAGGTTAAGTAATTAAGGAAACACTTAACCAACTTAACATGTTAACAAGACAAGATTGGTGGGTTAAGTAATTGAGAAAACACTTAGCCACTTCAACTTGTTAACTAGACAAGATTGATAGGGATTAAGTCAAACCAAGGACACTTAACCAATTTAGCATGTTGACTAGAAACACCCTAGTAACGGGGACCCATTTCAACAGTAACCCACATGGATGTATCAGGGTACCCTAAACTAGGCTGGATGGGGCACGATTACTGGGCTGAATATAAGCAGTCAAAAATGGCGGCGGTTAGTTGCGTCGGTGTAGGTTCTGACGGAGTACGGGCATGCACGGGCTCCGGAGTGGAAAAAGTAGGCACTGGTTACCAGGCGTACACTTGTGCATCTTTGAATCGTGTCAGGGTTGCCATTATAGGACTTGATACACCCTATACTGGAACCAGCACAAGTACTTAAAAATCACGTGGGGCAGCATGACACCGGGAATACATGAATGCGAGTAGGAGCTGATCAATACATGAATGGGATCACTTTATCATGAACATACATTGCTAGTTATACAGCTCTTAGTGGGTGCAGAGAAGTAAAAGTGGGTGCGATAGTTAAATCTAGTTAAATCTTACTTTACCTCGTTTTAGGACGACCCTATCCTTGTGGTATCATTCTAAGTTCATTTTATTCATGTCATAGTCTTTTACTTGTTTACATGCTATTAAATAGCTGGGCTTACCAGACATATGTCTGACCCATTTTCCTTTCGCTTCTTTTCTTCCGTTCCTCCCCCCCCCCCCCCCCAAGGTCCGCAGGGAGGAAACACTTCTACTTAGTCCAGATTAGTCAAAGCTTGAAGACCGTAGATGTAAGGCTTGGACTTTCCTTTTTGAGCTATGGCTATGATTAAGCACTTGTTGTGGATTTATGTCATTTTATTTTTAGTATTGCTTCTTTATGTTTTCAAGAAAGATGAAAAGTTGTAATAATTTGGAAGGTTGAAACAGTTGTTGAATTGTTGTATTGAACAAGTATTTATGAAATAATATTTATATTTTTCCGCTGCTTAAATTTTCTGTCTTGTAATTTATTAGTATCTTGTACCTTAAAACGCTCCACCGAAGTTAAGGCATTCCCTTTTAGAGTGACCTTAACGGAGGTGGGGTGTTACACTTGGTATCAGAGCTAAAGGTTACCAGACCGGATAAAAATTTTGAAACTATTTTTCAAAAAGAATTCATAAAGAAGCATTTTCAAGAAAAAATGTTAATTTAAAAAGGCATAATCCCCAAAGCCATATGCACTATCTTTCTATCCTTCATTTTGAATCTTTCCTTTTTGTTTCAGCATGTCTGGGGATCTTAACCTTCCAGAGGGTGTACCGATACCTGGCTGGTTCAGGAGATACCTAAAAGCTAGGGCCAATGACGCGGGCCCAGCAGACATTCCTCCCCCAGCTGCTGCTCCTTCTCCTCTTCCTCCGAGAGGAAATGCTTTCTCAAAGATCTGTAGAGACTTTAGATCCATAGGTGGAAAAGACTTTAAGGGGAGCGAATCATTCGTGGAAGCCAGAAATTGGCTCAAGGAGACTAAGGACTTATTCGTTATCTTTAAACTAGATGAGAGGCAGAAACTACAGTTGGTGGTGTGGTTGCTCAAAGACGAGGCCTCCTTCTGGTGGGAGGTCACTAATGCTAAAAGACCGATAGAGACTTGGGAGGACTTCAGGGCGAGATTTGAAATGAAGTTCCTCTCACAAGCTGAGCAGAGTCTGCAAATGGAGAAGTTCCTATCACTTAAACAGGGCAGCTTGTCGGTCAAAGAATACGTCAATAAATTCAACCAGCTTGCTCGATTTGGACTGGAGTTAGTAAACACTCCACACAAGAAGGCTATCCGCTTTTCCAAAGGACTGAATGAGCCACTGCAAGGTTTGGCAATGTCCCATATACCTATGGGAGCAACTTACGAGAGACTGGTGGACATGGCTCTGTTGCAAGAGGAGAACAAAGATGGCAAGAAGGAGGTGAAGAAGGAAGAGACTCAAAACAAGAAAGGAGATGGATCTCAGAACAAGAAGACGGACCCTAAGAATGGCGGGAAGGATAATAAATCCTGTAAGAAGATGAAGTGTAATTTCTGTGGGATACCTGGACATTTGGCTAGGGACTGTAGAAAGAAAAAGAGGAAATTGGCCGCTTGTTTCCAGTGCGGGGATACTGGACACTTGTCTAAGGACTTCCCAAAAAGGCAAGGGCAGGGACAGAGGACTGGATCATCTTCTAGAGGGAAGGTTCATGCTCTCGTTGCACCTCTGCAGGAATGAGGTAGACATATTTCTGTTGAGAGTTTAGTTTATCTGTTTGATAATCATGTTCGTGCTCTCTTTGATTCTGGCGCATCGCACTCTTTTATATCTACTGCTTTAGTTGAATCTCTGCACCTAGACACCCATATAGTAGAGGATCCCTTGGTTGTTTCAAATCCAATTGGGGCTCAGTTTATTTGTCAATGATTTGTTTGGATTTGGAAATCTCTATTTTAAGCGTTGGGTTTAAATGTAATGCTTATGTTTTGGGCTTCACGGGCTATGGGCTGATTCTAGGCATGGACTGGCTATCCAATAATAGTGCCGTCCTTGACTATGAAAAGAGAGTGGTTAGACTCATGACTCTCCTTGGTAACACTCTCGAAATTTCTTGTAATCCCATGAACTCTGTCTTGCTTAGTTATCTTGAATCTCTTGATGCGTCTGTTGAGAATTTGCAGTCTGTTAGAGTACTCCATGGATACCCGGATGTATTTGAAGAGGTGAAGGGCTTACCTCCGAAGCGGGAGATAGACTTCCGCATATACCTTGTTGATAATGCAAAGCCCATTGCTTTACCCGTTAGGCACATGACCCCAAGGGAAAGAAAGGAGCTCAGCAAGCAAATTAAAGAACTGCTTGAAAAGGGGTTCATAAGACGGAGTATTTCTGAATGGGGTGCTCCATTAGTGTTTGTGACCAAAGCTGATGGTTCACTCCGCCTATGCGTGGATTATAGGGAGATGAACAAGCTGACCAAGAAGAATAGGCACCCACTCCCAAGAATTGACGATCTGTTTGACCAGCTCGTATGTGCATCCGTTTTCTCCCAACTAGATCTGGCTACCGGGTTTCATCAGCTTAGAGTGGCTGAGGATAGCATTGATAAAACTGCATTTAAGACCCTGGATGGTTTCTTCGAGTGGCTTGTCATGCCTTTCGGCTTGACAAACGCACCTGCCTATTTCGTGGACTTGATGAGCAGGGTGTTCTGGGAATTCCTCAACAAATTTGTGGTGGTCTTCGTGGACGACATCTTAATCTTCTCAAAAAGCGAGGAAGAACATGTTGTGCATTTAAAGGAAGTCTTAGATACTCTTCGAGCTCATCGGATGAAAGCAAAATTCTCCAAATGCCACTTTTGGAGAGAAGAAGTAAGGTTTCTTGGACATGTGGTGTCCAAAGAGGGGATGTCGTGGACCCCGCAAAAGTAGTCGCGGTGCAAGATTGGAAGATTCCGCGAAATGCAACCGAATTCCGAAGCTTTCTCCGGCTAGCAGGATATTATCGAAAATTCATTAAGGACTTTGTGAAAATCTCAGCTCCGCTGACAAGATTGACAAAGAAGAACTTAACTTTTTCTTGGGATTTGGATTGCTATATTGCTTTCCAACGTTTGAAAAGGGCTCTGACAATAGCCCCAGTTTTGACATTGCCTGATGGAAGCAAGATGTTTACAGTATATACGGACGCGCACAGAACAGGATTGGGCGCTGTCCTAATGCATGATGGCAAAGTAGTTTGCTATGGAGGAAGGCAGTTGAAGGTTCATGAGAAGAATTACCCAACTCATGATTTAGAACTAGCTGCCATCGTTTTCGCCCTTAAATCATGGCGTCATTATCTGCTAGGAGAAAGGTTTGAATTATTTACTGATCATAAATCATTAAAATACCTTTTCTCTCAGAAAGATCTTAACTTAAGGCAGCAAAGGTGGATGAAATTTCTCACCTCATATGATTTTGAGATTGCCTATACCCCTGGTAAGAGCAATGTAGTAGCAGATGCCTTAAGTAGAAAGAAGCTGACTTTAAGCCCTCTCTTTGTAGAAAGGCAAAGCTTGGAGTACATAGCAAGTTTTAACTTTAGACCCTCCTTTGACTTTGTACCGGGCTTGTTAGCAACGTTAGAAGTACGACCAACTCTTTTGAATTCAATTGGAGCCGCGCAACGAGAAGACCCTCAGCTAGCTGATGTGATGGATAAGTTAATTAGGGGTGAGACTTCTAGTCACCTCAATAGATACTCCATTGATGCCCAGGGCTGGTTGAGATGGGATGGAAGACTATGCGTCCCACAAGTAAGAGATTTAGTGAAAACGGTTCTAGAAGAAGCACACCATTCAAAGCTGACCATACACCCAGGCGAAGACAAAATGTATAAAGACATCAAAAGAGTTTTCTTTTGGAATGGCATGAAGAAGGACGTAGCTGAATTTGTTTCTAAGTGTTTAATATGCCAACAAGTCAAGGCAGAGCAGAAGGAGCCTGGTGGTTTGCTTCATCCTCTAGAGGTCCCACAGTAGAAATGGGATAGCATTTCGATGGACTTTATTGATGGGTTGCCTAGGTCAAGCAGGGGCAATACCAGTATTTGGGTAATAGTGGACCAGCTCACAAAAAGCGCTCACTTTATACCTGTCAAAAATAGAAGGACTGCCTCATCTCTAGCATCTCGATATCTTAAAGAGATAGTTCGACTGCATGGGATACCTTCCAGCATAGTAAGCGATCGAGACCCTATCTTTACAAGCGAGTTCTGGAAGAGTTTGCAAGAGGTTGTAGGCACACAACTATGTTTAAGCACGACCTACCACCCTCAAACCGATGGACAGACGGAAAGGGTGAACAGAATCTTAGAAGACCTCTTGATATTGTGTGTTCTTGACTTTGGAGGGACATGGGAAGATCATCTTCCTCTGGTGGAGTTCGCCTACAACAATAGCTACCAAGCTACAATAGGCATAACACCCTTCGAAGCCTTATATGGGAGACCGTGTCGATCACCAACCTGTTGGTGGGAATCCACATATAAGCTTATACTTGGGCCAGACATGATTAGGGAAACCTCAGAAAAGGTGGACCTAATAAGAAGACGAATGAAGACTGCTCAAGATAGACAGAAGTCCTATGCAGATAAAAGAAGGACCGACCTTGAGTTTAAGGTTGGAGACAGAGTGTTCCTTAAAGTATCTCCTTTGAGGAATGTTGTTCGCTTTGGATCCAAAGGGAAATTGGCACCTAGATTCATAGGACCATTTCCTATCATTAAAAGAATTGGGACGATTGCCTACAGATTAGAGCTACCTGAAATGTTGGCTGGAGTTCACAATGTCTTTCATGTTTTTCACCTACGGAAGTGCTTACATGAGTCTGCGGAAGTGGTGGAACCAAAGATACTAGAAGAGGTAGAAGTGGAATGAGAAGCAACAATGAGAAGAATCCCAACTCGTATCTTGGGAACGGAAGTCAAAAAGCTACGCAACCGTGAAGTCAAGCTTGTTAAAGTACAATGGAGTGACAATAAAGAAGACGTGACTTGGGAGACTGAAAGCAAGATACGCGCAGCCTACCCTTATCTTTTTGAGGGTACATCTTTGATCTCTACTTTATCATAAGTTTATTCATGCTTAGTTATCTTCTCGGTCCTATTTCTTGATCCTTAGTAGAAATCAATGGATGTAAACATGTTATGATTGATGGTTGCAAAGTGGTTGCAAGTGGTTGCTAGTGATTGCTCGTGGATGCATATGCACATACACATTAGGTTCTAGATCGGCTCAATCACTTTCATATTGCATTTTCATATGAACGCATGAAATGGTATGTGGATTGAAACTTGATGTGTTATCATATGGACGTTGCATTTGTATGAATGATTGTGCACTCATGTAGAATTATGAATAGGAAAAATTGCATACATAATGGCCTCATGGCACTCTCATGATTCGCATTAAGGAGGTTAACTGGATCAGTAGACCACCTAATTTTGCACTAGATAAGAGACATATACACATACTTTGCATATGTTCATATGGCATTAGAAGTCTTTTAAGGACAATGGATGCTTGTGGATGATGGATGAGTAGATGGATGATTGGATGTTAAGATGCATTCTTCTTAACTTGAAGATTTCGGGGACGAAATCCTTTAAGGAGGGGAGAATGTAACACCCCGAATTTTCTGAGAATATTAAAATTAACAAATTCAATAACACTTAATTTTTAGAAGAAGAATTAAGTGAAATGGGTTGCGCTATTACGTTCATCTCAAAATTTTGGTCAAGATAGAAATTTTGTTTGCATAAAACGGATACCTTATGAAGAAGTTATTAAGCCTTGAAGTTTGTATGCATATGAGAAAATTATATATAAATATATATAGATATATATAAAAATTAAATAAATAAGTATGCAAAAAAATTTCAAAACAGCGAATCGGGAGGTGGAATAACCAAACCGGCCCATTTTTGTGGTCGACCCAAGCCTTGCTGGGTCGACTAGGGGTTGATTCAGGGTGGTTGGCTGCCAACTCGTGGGCCGATTTGCTCTAAGGTAGATGTGGCATCTGACTGGTTTTGATGGACTCCTTGCTGAGTCGTAAGGGCTGATGTGGCTATTCTATCTTGTCTGAATGGCTCTGATTTGCTCTAGGTTAATATGATGTTTCCTATTAAATCAAACTTCTATATAAGCAACTTAATACCTCAACCCTAAATCATATTAAAAATCAAACCAAGAGCCGCCATGCTGCTATTGGACAACCTCGAGTAGCCACCGTTCAACTTGAAGCAAATTAAAAGGGACAAACCAAATCAAATCAAAATTAAACTAAAACAACAATTGTCTACATCAAAGGCGAGCATTTCAACTTCAGAATACAGATTCCAGAAATCAAGATTGTCTTTTGTAAGTGTAGTTATCTTTTAGATGTAAATAAATTTAAGACGTGATTTGATATAAAGCGAAAAATAGAATTATACCATGTTGTATAATATTGACGATGCTAATTCATGTTTGTTTCTTATGATGATTTTATCATGAGTTGTCTTGGAATGTTTGTGGCTTATTGGACTTGGTGTTGGATCTATTAAAGATTGAGAATGAAACTATCAATATCATATGCAAGTTATATGTTTCATGTTAAGATCTACATATATATGTTTATATGCTTAATGCAAGTTGTATGTATTATGTTAGATCCAAGTCAAGATCTACATATATATATTCATATGCTTTATGTTAGATCCATATATATATATATATATATATATATATATATATATGTGTGTGTGTGTGTGTGTGTGTGTGTGTGTGTGTGTATATATATATATGTTCATATGTTCATATGCAAGTTACAAGTTTTATGTTGGATCCATGTCAAGATCTGTCCAGGTTCATATGATTAATGCAAGTTATATGTTTTATGATAGATCCAAGTCATGATCTAATTATACATATGTTCATATGCAAGTTACATGTTAGATCCAAAACTAGATCTATATTTATATGCATGTTTGTAAAGTGGATTTATGCAAGTTCACCTTGTTAGATCTAGTTCACACCTATATGTTAATGTTAAAATTATACATGCTTTGGAATTGGACATGTCATGATTATGTTATATGCTAGTTTATAATTGAGGTTATGCTCACACATGCCTAGGTCAACATATTAACATGTTTTAGGCTTATGATTATTTAAGTCTAAATTATATGCAAGTTCATGTGACATGTTAAATTATATGAATAAAGTTTTATGCAAAATTTACATGTTTGGTTGAATCTATATTATGCATGTTCCCTTCTTTACCTCTTGTTTATAAATTGGGCTAATATGCGGGCCCAATGACTTTATGTGATTAATACGAACGAACAAACGGGGGTAATGTTGGGATAGTTATTAAATCAAAACATGTTAATAATGTAGGTGGGCCCAAAACCATGTAAATGGTTAAGGCCGTGAATGGTATAATATATACCATTAGTCTTGAACAAAATTAAAATATGTGATATGAAACACTTGTAGAAAATTTACATATATAAAATGTAAAAGATGAATTTGCCTAACCCGAGGTTAAACCGAGTTGTGGTGTAAACCTGCCCGGAACCGACCGGCACATCCAGTAACCACAACAATACCTATCTAATGTGAGAGGTTAGTGCATCAAGCCCAGAAAGATCCGAGGTTAGACTGAGTTGTGGTGTAGAACTGCCCGGAACCGACCGACACATCCAGTAACCACAACAATATCTGTCTGAGTGGTTGGTGCTTTAATTAATTAATTAAAGCTCATGAACAATCAAGCTAGAAATTGTGAGGTTAAGTAATTAAGGAAACACTTAACCAACTTATCATGTTAACAAGACAAGATTGGTGGGTTAAGTAATTGAGAAAACACTTAGCCAATTCAACATGTTAACTAGACAAGATTGACAGGGGTTAAGTCAAACCAAGGACACTTAACCAATTCAGCATGTTGACTAGAAACACCCTAGTAACGGGGACCCGTTTCAGCAGTAACCCACATGGATGTATCAAGGTACCCTGAACTAGGCAGGGTGGGGCACGATTACTGGGCTGAATATAAGTGGTCAAAAAGGGCGGCAATTAGGTGCGTCGGTGTAGGTTCTGATGGAGTACGGGCGTGCACGGGCTCCGGAGTGGAAAAAGCAGGCACTGGGCACTAGGCGTACACTTGTGCTTCTTTGAATCGTGTCAGGGTTGCCATTACAGGACTTGATACACCCTATACTGGAACTAGCACAAGTACTTATAAATCACCTGGGGCCGCATGACACCGGGAATACATGAATGCGAGTAGGAGCCTATCAATACATGAATGGGATCACTTTATCATGAACATACATTTCTAGTTAAACAGCTCTTAGTGGGTGCAGAGAAGTAAAAATGGGTGCGATAGCCAAATCTAGTTAAATCTTACTTTACCTCATTTTAGGACTACCCTATCCTTGTGGTATCATTCTAAGTTCGATTTATTCATGTCATAGTCTTTTACTTGTTTACATGCTATTAAATAACTGGGCTTACCAGACTTATGTCTGACCCATTTTCCTTTCGCTTCTTTTCTCTCTCGCCCCCCCCCCCCCAAGCCCGCAGGGAGGAAACACTTCTGCTTAGTCCAGATTAGTCAAAGCTTGAAGATCATAGATGTAAGGCTTGGACTTTCCTTTTTGAGCTATGGCTATGATCAAGCACTTGTTGGGGATTTTTGTCATTTTATTTTCAGTATTGCTTCTTTATGTTTTCAAGATAGATGAAAAGTTGTAATAATTTGGAAGGTTGAAACAGTTGTTGAATTGTTGTATTGAACAAGTATTTATGAAATAATATTTATCTTTTTCCGCTGCTTAAATTTTCTATCTTGTAATTTATTAGTATCTTGTACCTTAAAACGCTCCACCGAAGTTAAGGCATTCCCTTTGAGAGTGACCTTAACGGAGGTGGGGTGTTACATTCCTTGAGTAAATATCTAATATGGAACTAATACTAAAACAATACATTGATTCTATCTTGAAAGTGGAAGCCATAGTGAACTCCATAATAGACCTTGAGTGTGAAATAACCCAGCTGCCAATCATTTTGTTTTGCCGCCTGATTTATGGGACACCTTACAGAGCTCCACCTTGTTCATTTATTATGGTTTAGTGGAAATTATTAATGCTATTCTTTTTTCCTAGTTTCAATACGCTATTTTGTTACCTGTAGTGTAGATTAAAGTTTACAAAGTTACCCGTATACAATGTTAATGCATTTCATTGGAGCTGTCGGTTCAATGGTTATTTTATTGGGAAAGACTGTTACATTTGGGAAATTTGCAAGTAATAACAAATAGTTTGATATCCTGTTGCTTAATGTTTATTCAGTTAATGCACCAGATGAACTATGAATACGATTATTGACATATATTTTAGATTATTATCAGAGGCATTGTGACACTCATCCCGAGCTTATGCATTTTATTTGTTATCATATGAAACTTGTATATTTGTTTTAACTCCCACGTCTTTTGCATTAAGCTTGTTTTGATCATTTTCAGAAACACTTTGTTCAATAAATAGGCAAATTTTGATAGTGTATATGTAATAACTGCATGTCGATAAACAACGTCATTAAAACCGCTGTGGATTCTTTTTATGGCATTTATTAAATGCCATCAAAAGTCTTTTATGTTGTAGGGAAAATAAATTATTTTAACAATAAAAATCCATTAAATCAATTAAAAATAAAAATTTAAATTGGGTCCAAAAATACGGGTTGTCACAATCTCCCCCACTTAAAACGTTTTCGTCCTCGAAAAAGAACGGAGCTGAAAGTTGTTTAACCAACCAACTCAACTTTCATTCTGGCTTGAGATCTTCAACTTTTCAGTTTTTAGGAACTTTCAAATTTTGGCTAACGCCTTAAATTTTCGAAAATTTTCGCCATAACCTCCTTTATACGGGTTGATTGGTACAACTACAAATGGCCTCCACAGGTTCTCATATATCAAAATAAAATCAAAAAGCCAAGCGGCTCATAAAATCATCAAACCCAATCAATACAGTAGATATGTACCTTCTTGTCGGGCATACAATTTTATTCCTCTTCTTAGCTTCTACGCAATAACCTATCAAACATATATATGTATATATATCCAATTCGAACCAAATTTAAATTAAGTTCAACATTATATGTAGCGACCCGAACTTCCCGACCGGCCTAAATCGAACAAGAAGGCGGACTGCTTTGAGAGCAAGACTAATCAGAACACAAATAGAAGAACATTTCATTGCTATTACAACAATTACATTAGAGTACAAGAATATAACAGAGTATGAATAAATAATATACATCAGAAAAATATCAGAGAATAAAATAATTTACAAAGCAGTGGAAAAATAATATATAAAAAACTGAAAGAAATACACGGATACAAAGCTTTCCGAATATAGCCCCAACTGTAAATCTAGGATCCTATAAAAATAATTCTGCAAAATCAAAACAACTAGCTGCCCGTGTGGAAAATAGGGGCACCCAGAGTTTAGGTTAAAACAATAAACTCTAGGTCAATCATGAGACTGGTGTGAGAACTGAAACAATTATTTAAAACTTTAATTTTAGAAATAAAGTAAATCAAGGGACCACGCCGTATAACACGGAACGGGTTTCCTCCCATGAATACCAGTGCATATAACAAACAGCGCAATGCTTTTTGGAAAAATGAAGCTATTATAAGACTTAGGTCCCATCACATAATGCAATACAAGCCGGACGATAGAGTTTCCCTTATAATAGCCAAACATGCTTGGTATGTTTAAAACAAATCATTTTAATATTACTATAAGTGTATAGTGTCAAAATCAACTTCAAATATAAATGTATCAATCATAGAAGGCATAGTATCCCATGCTACTATGTCGCCATACTAGGTTTTACAACTAAAACTGAAATGTCACGTATTGGAAATTGGATTTCCATCATGAATCGAGGCCAGGGATGGCTCCTCACCGATTCAAGACACTCTAGCAAATGCCTCAGGATCCCCTGCAATGAACCCTTGGATCTTAAAGGCCGGTCCACCCTTACATTTGTGAATTAATTATTCCTGAACACACATTTCCCAGACCTATCCATCGGCCCCGTAGTGACCGATATATCTGAGGCGCCTCGCAATCCATCATCCACATGGGTAAAAAATATAAATGTTTAGGCTCCATACCATGACACCACCCATAGCTAAAAAGAAACGTTGTGCACTCCCTGCAGTCCGATCCCCTTTTTGACTCATATCGAGGTGTGAGGCTAGCGAATTAACGTTACCCATAAAGCTATGCTATTTAAAGCCGTGCTTTGATTATCAACCACAAGACTCTACTTTTCAACAGAATCCTTGATCATTTGCATCTCAGCATGCCACACAGGCAATTCATGCCATGCGACTGATATCCAGCAATATATAACCTCTTAGCTCGTATGTCTCAGAGAAGGGTGTTAAGCAAGAGAATAAATTCTCCGCCGCCAAACAGATATATATATATTTAATAGAAATCAATCACACAGAATGAAATCCAATGTCAGACACACATCCATTTACAAGTTCGTTCTGGGTCTGAACGAAACCGGAGGCACCTTATTCCTCGTCGCGTATGTCCAATACAAGAGAGAGGTCCTCGCATATCCAGTCGATCTCCAAGTACGTCGGGCGATCAACGCTTATTACCTTGTCTTAGGTGTACAGCCCAATCAAGACATCAGTAATCATCCAAACGATGTGAAGACCTCCGGTCTTCAACCACCGTCTTTATCGTCGAATCAATTATTCAGAATGGGTATAAACCCTGCCTTTCCGAATAATTCACGTATCTTATAATCAAGTGCTATAAAAACACAACATACGACTAATTCCAATCCAGAATATTGTTTTACTCAAATATTCACATCTTTAGGGATAGGTTCCCATTAATTTTATCAAAGATAAATTCTTTTAAATTTATTCTTTAATCCTCCTTTGGATATCAATTCTAAACCAAATTAAGGTTTATCAACTAGTCGGGATTATCGAGCCTTACCGAAGTAATCATTTGTTTAATGTCCCAATCCCAACCTATTCCTCCCATGGAGCATACCGGTAATACTCCATATCTAACACCACAGTTTTATCGGCAAATTTAATTACCATTTCACGTTCAAATCTAATTAAAGATTTAACTACCGCCTCGAGTAAAACTAGTGGTACTCCATTCTCGATCATTTCCCAAATATGATAATTTAAATTATCCCATTCACATTTCAATCTAATTAAAGATTCATTAAAAATCCAATTAGTTTTAATCTTTCAACAATCATTATTTGATGATTATTTAACTTTGGAAACCTAAACATGTCACATCGACAATCTACACCGTACCACTGATTTCTACCAATATATAACCTCTAAGCTCATACGTCTCAAAGAAGGGTGTTAAGCAAGAGAATAAATTCTCCGCCACCAAACAGATATATATTTAGCAGAGATCAACAATACAGTTCGAAATACAATGTTAGCCTTGTAATCCTGTCTTTAACTGGGATGAAGAACCAGTGTCATTTAAAACATAGCTCACGATAAACCCAAAATCACATTCCATTAACCATGGAATCTTCACGGAAAACAGATCAATATATATAATCGATATAAATTTCCGTATCAGACTAATAGTATAAATGGAATAACGGTTAAGCCTTTTAAATTGCATATATAGTAACAGTCTTCCTACACAGAAGCTCACTTTGATTATCACTAAATTGAATTCCATTCAATTCCAATTTAATATATTAAACTGGAAAAACTTTACTTTGGAAAATTTTCATTAAATCTTAATAAAAGATTTATAATATCCAAATCACATTTCACTGTTAATTGGGTTAAAGAACGAATGTCGTTAAAAGCACAGTTCATAATAAACCCAATTCACAGTCCATTTTATTCCAATTATTAAATATAACTGGAAACTCTATTAATCTTAATTAAATGATTTATTCTATTCACACAGGGTTTAAGAACAGTGTTATTTAAGTCACCATTCACGACAAACCCAAAATCCAATTTGATATTAAATATAAGTTTCTAAAAAGAAACTATATCGGCTTATATTCAATATCAAATTCTGAAACCAACACATATCTTACGGGGAATAACGATATATATCTTTCTTCCAAATTCCTCTACAATATCCGTAAGGTCACGGAATCCAATATTGAAATATCCCGAAGATGATTTCTATTCAAATCCATTCCAATTTGTACATTGGAAAATTCTAGTTAGATTAAAACCATTCTCAAATCCAATTTATTTATTTAAAAACGTTGGATTATCATTCTAGTTAATAACTAGTTCATTTTGATAAAAATATATTTTTATGTTTACAAACGTGGAATTTTTCATCCAAATTCTTCCCAAATCATTTATTATGATTTTACACAAATTATTAATATTTTTAATAATTTTATCGAGGCCCGTACAGTCGGTTTACAATAACGGCCACTGAACTGCATCCATAGCGACCTTTTCCAAATTTGAAATGGACATAATTCCAAATCCAACCATTAGATTCCAAATCTCTTATATTCATTAGAAAGCTCTTTTCGATACGAACCCAATGGTTTCGGTTTTAAGATAATCTGACGGTCGGATCTCCCATAATATCAATTCAAAGTCAATGGTCAAAATTCGCGAACGGTCGTGGTGCGGCGCGTTCTATTCAGGACATTATATTATATATATAATATATATTTCACTCAAAACGTATTTTATAAATTCGTTCTAAAAACGATTCCCACTTCCATTTCAATTTTCAATCAAAATTGAATACTCTTTATCATTATAATATTTTCAAAATATCAGATTTTGAAATAATTTCCTTTTAGATATTCATTATAAAAATGAATAAAATCGACATAAATATCGTTCGCGTTAAAATGGCGCAACTCTAATCAACACGGCTTCACATATTTCAATATTTTTGTGTCCATCCAAAATTGGACATCAAATTCACATTTTAATCATTTATTGAATATTATTTTAAATATTCGTTATTTTAAAATATTCATTCTTTCTGAATTGGAATCAGACACAGTCAATTACCATATAATGTTATTTATATGGATTTCATGCAACACAGGTATATAACAATAATGATACACAATCAACCATCATCCAGAGTGCATTACTCAACTGCATAAGCATTAAATATAAATAATTAACGCTTACAACAGCCTGTCAACCAATCGATTGACATACAACTATACAATTGGGATTAATGTACGCCAAATATCATCCCAATACCTGTGTGGGGTTTCAACCAAAAAATACTGAATATTATTTGTGCAGTTGGGCGATGTGTAAAATTTATCGTCCCAATCATTATCAACTAAATGGGTATACATAAACAAATCATCCGATTTGTAAATGAATATTTCTTTTCATTTCAGGAGAATTTTATTTCGTTCATTTACATGTTAAAAATTATTATTTTAATAATAAAATATTTATTTCAACACATGAATATTTTATACAGTCCATATACACATTAAAAATTATATTTTTAATGAACAAATATTTATTTCAGAAAATTTCGGTATTATAACGGCGCGATATTAAAACCGGTGTAATGTCTAGCATTACCCCTCTTTTGATACTGGCTCGCGCCATACACAATAATCAATCCACTATCACTGTAATGACCCGGATATTCGAACAGTTTATTTTAATATTTAATATGATTTTTAAATATTTAATTCAGAATATAAAGGAATTCTTATATTGAGTTGTCGATTTAATAATCGAATATAATTTAATTTAGAATATATATATATCGAATTATCGCAATTCGAAATATAATTAAATTCGTAGATTTAAATAATACAGAAACTGATTCAGATAATCAATACAAACTTTTGTTTGAATTAGAATAATAATATTAAATTTTTATCGGAAAATTTAAATCACTACAACAAAATATGATATTGATAACGCTTTTTAATAACACGTTATTCTGAACTGTTATTAATTAACTTAATTACTTCTTTAGCTCATTGATTTGTTTTGGTTAATTGAGCGTAACGCTCCTATTCATCGTTACTTCCCAAATTATTCTATATTCCCCCGCAAAACCGCTACTCCCTTTCCTCCAAAACAACGCGTCACGAGAAATCTCCAATCTCCACCAAAAAAATGCTTGTCGGAAGCATCTTCCATCTCCAATCTCTTTAATCATTAATTACAATCTACCTCCGTCTTGGGATATTTTGAAGCTCTAACGAAGCTAGGGCGGCGCGTTTTGGAGATCTAATACTCGATTTGGATTGTGGTAAGAGAACCTGATTCTTTATTTGTGATTTAATATGTCGTAGATCTGAATTTACGATCATAGATTCACGATTATAGATTTGTAGATTTGGATTTACGATTTTAGGGTTGCTTTTTTTGGGATTTATTCGAATAGCATACATATTGAGAAGGGAAATAAGCAAATTTCTTCGATTTTAGGGTTGCTCTTATTTTCGATTTGCAAAAGAGTTACCAAAATGTTATTTTTCAATTTTAGGGTTGCTGTTTTTTGGGATTTATTCGATTATGGATTTGCAAAAGAGTTGAACACGTTGTAATGTTCTTGATAACATTTTGATGATGATTATACAGTTCATAACTATTTATTTATAGCAATCTTGGTCAGAGTCTTAATTAATTGTAAAACAGCAAAACCATTAAAACATGGTAATGCCTACTTATTGAAGTTTCATTGTATTTATTTCATCTCTTAGCAATTTCATATGCATTTCCCCACCAAACTTTATCCACAATCAACTATAGCTTAAGCCAAAACTTCTTTGTATCTTCATCCCTAGGCACTGTTAGTAAAGCTCTGCTCCTACCAGGTCTTTCAAACCGAGTATGATGCACTATTAGTTAGGAAAAATATGTGAGGACTATTTGTTAGGAAAAATATATGTACCCACATTAAAAAGTAAAGATTATAAGAAATCTTAACATGTCGATAAAGACAATATTTATTAAATAGTTAGGAATATTTAATGTTAGATAACCTAAGAGATGTCGTAAGGTCATTCATTCTTGACAGTTTGTGCACTGATCCTCTTTTCTGTACATAGTATTTGGTAAATAAATAATCTAATTGCAACAGTATTGATTACATCTTTTAGAAGTTAATAAATTTACAACTACTATTTGTTAAAATGGACCTGCCTTATAAATTGGTTAATGAAGCTTAAATCTCTAAACAAAAGTTAAAAATTAAGCATACTGAAGATTTATTTAATCAGCGAGATAGAACAAAAAAAAGATCACTGTACTTATTTAAAACACGCTTTTATGGGTGCATCCAAGTATATTAGCTTTGATGATGGTAAGTCGTCTTTCATGAGACTAATCTAACTAAATATACGATAACTTGGTATAACTTACGTCGATCATATTTGACCCTAGTCAATTTGTAATTTCCTCCCCTGTAGTTTAGGGTGAACCTTATCAGTTCAGAGTTCAAGCCATCATTAAGTTATTGTTGTCCACTTACAGCTCAAAATTTTAGGTTTCTTCACCTGTAGCATAGTTCAACATAGTTAAACATCAGTTTAGTATAATTTTAGTGCAAACTGACAACAATACTCAAGGGCTAACATTAAATTACCATCAGCGCAATGCTTCCTGCGCTTCCCAGAATATTTAATGATGAATGATGTTAACTGGGCATTTTAAGAATTAGCTTGTCGTACAAATAGGCCTTTGTCGGCTCTGTAGATTGGCTATGTTAATTGTTGATACTTAATACCCTTTGTTTGATTAATAATCTGAGAATCGTGTCAAAAAAAATTATGAATGATGTTTACTCCCAATAAAGAATCACTAAGCAACTGCCAATTTTACTTATCATACATGCACCACAAACTTGGATCAAGTCTGTATATCCAAAAGTCTGTATATGGTTATGTAACAACCCGAAAATCTGGGCCAGTTTAAAATTTTTATTTTGGCAATTTTGGCGAATTTTGATTATTTAAAATAGATTGTTTTAAATAATATCGATGAGAAATTTATTTTGAATATAAATTGTCGTATATATTTATATACGTCGTCGTCAGAATATAAATATTTATTTATATATATAAAAGGAATTGAAAATGGCGCGGTAGTTCGATAATTCAATTTCAAACTTCAATTGAATGTACCGGGTGCAAAACAAACCGGATTTTAGTGAAACCAAAAATAATGGAATCTAATTGGGAATATCTTTCCAACGAATCCGGGAAATCAAAATTTCATAGCGGGAATCAAAAGATATGTCCAGTTGAAATTTCAGAATAGTCGCTATGGAATTTCGGCCCTTAAAAATAGCCATTTTGCAAACGACCTCGGATTTCGACGAAACCACTTTTTTTGGATCCGTGATGTCAAGTTATTGCTAGATTCCAATTTTCATAATTTTTCGAATCAATATGTGAGTGTGGCGAAGGAAAATGCGTTTAACCAGTTTCAGTTGATTTTAATCAACTGGAAAATGGCCATTTTTCAAACGGTTTCAGAATTCGACAAAATTAGTTTTGTTAGGACCGTATCGTCAATACGAAGCTAGAAAATATTTTTCAGGAATTTTTCGGCTCCGTATGTGGCCCCGGTAAATTGAAATGCACGTTCAAATTCAATATATAGAGTTATATGTTGATTTTGACGAAAACTGATCGAAACAGTCAAATCAGCCTACGATACATATCCCATTGTGTTTGGAATGGGGGTAATTAGCTAGAGGCGACAGTCGGTGGGTTTAATTTCGAGTCCGTATTAAAAAGTTACCTTTCTGAAATTAAAAACAATAATATATATATATATATATATATTATATTAAAGGGTTTAAACCCTAAACCATCGTGCACTTCTCTGCTGAGCCGCCTTTGACCAAAACGAATAGCGATGATTCTTCAAAACTTCCTCCTCCAAAAATAAGAAACCCACGCAATAAATTTCCAATCTTCCAACGTGAAATTCAGAGAGCAAAGAGAGATCTTTCGATTGGTACATGAGTGATCATCTCTGGTGGAGGATTGCGCTCAGACTTTGGCCAAGAACAGTCGCCGATCGAGTTCGATTTCCCGTCGATTGGGGGCGTCGGATTTCACGCCGCTTCAGGCGCAGGAGGAGCAGGCGACGACGAAGAGGGTGGCGCCCTCTGATCAGACTCCGACACCTCGGATTGCGAGCAGGTTGAAGCCCTAGTGGTTGAGCTCTTCGAAGTGACGCCTGGAGCGTGATAACCTGGGAAGAAAGGTGGTTTATTTTTTTTTTATATTTTATTTTTTTATTCACATTCATTCACATTGTTAATTGTCCTTAGTATAAATAACCTTGTTTTGAAAAAAAAAATTGACATTGTTTAAAACAAAAAAAATAGCATTCTTGTTTTAAAATTAAATTCGCATTCTTGTTTAAAAATAAATTAGCATTGTTTTAAAATAAAAATAGTATTGTTTTTAAAAGTAAAATTATACATTGCTTTGAAAAGTTAAAATATAAACTTCTTTGATTTGAAAAATATACTTTGTTCAGAAAAATATACATATACTTTGTTCAGAAATATAAATAATACATGGGTTATAATAATAAAAATAGCTTTCTTTTAAAAGAAAGTTAAAAGTAAAATAAAAATAGCAGTGTCAAAAATATAATTTTTACAATATAAACATCAACATAATATGAATATTATGTATGAAGTAACGGTACGAAAATGTGATTTTTATAGTGTCGAAATAAAGATTCAATCTTTATATAAGGAGCAGAAATATAAAAATATAATTTTTTATATAAATAAGCGTTGTAAAAATATATGAAATAAAAATAGAATTTTTATTCATAGGATGAAGTGATAAAAATATAATTTTTATTATGAACAGCGTAGTAAAGACTAAATTGGAATTTCAAAGGAATCCAGATGTTCATCAGATCAACAATAAAGCACGGCGGAGTGGAACCCTCTGTGAGAACTTCTCACTCTAAAATTCTTTTTCTAGTTATATTGTAATATATGCTAGGATGCAGACGGTGTTTAGTAGCACCCGACACCCGTCATCCACAACCATGGATGGCTTGTTTGTTTGATTGATGTGTTGTGAAAATTGTTTGTGATGTTGATGTGAAATCGAAAATAAAATGTGGATGTGTTGAAATAAATTAATTATCGTTAAAAATATAATTTTTAACGTGAATGTGAATAAAGGAATATTTATAAACAAATCGGCCGATTTGTTTATATACACTGATTTGACTGATATTGATTGGGACGATAAATTTTACACATCGTCCAACTACACAAAAAAAATCTGTGTTTGATTGTTTGAAACCCCACACGGGTATTGGGATAAAATACGGCATACAATAATCCCAATAATTAGTTGTATGTCGATCGATTGATTGACAGGCTATTACAAGCATTAGATATCTATATTTGATGCTTATACAGTGTAGTGCACTTTGGGTGATGGTTGATTATGTATCGTTGCTATTGTATACATTTGTTGTATGGAATCCATATAATTAACTTTGTATGGTAATTGGTTGGGCCTCATTCCAATTTAGAAAATAAAGAATTTTATAAAATAAAGGTTCATGTGTTGACAGTACTCATCCGTTGAGATTAGTCATGTGTTGAACGAAATATTTTAACAATAAAATTTACATCTTTATCATATATAAAATTAGAAACTAATCGGAAAATAGATAAGATGAGTGGTCTCCGGAATATTGATCTGATGTTGGTTTTGGCCTTCGGGGTTAATATTTAGGGAATCGTTCACTTACTAATTTACGGTTGGAGTCTGATTTAAATCAAACGATAGATACCATAATTTTTATAAAATATATTAAATAACAAAAATAGTCACACGTGGACAGTACTCATTCGTTGAGATTAGTCATGTGTTGACAAAAATATAGATTCACGTATTGAATAGGATGAATATTCATTTGTTGAATAGAATAACGGAATTATTGAAATATATAAAGCCGTGTTGATTAGAGATGCGCTATTTTGATGCGAACGATATTTATATCGATTATATTCGTTTTTATAATGAATATTGAAAAGAGATAAAAATTGAATTGAATATAAAACGAATTCGAATTGAATTGAATATAAAACGAATTCGAATTGAATTGAATATATAACGAATTTGAATTGAATTGAATATAAAACGAATTCGAACTGACTTGAAAACGAATTGAAATAGAATAAAAATCAATTTGAAATGAATTCAAGTTGAATTGGAATTTGAATTGAATTGAAATGAATTTAAAACGAATTTATAAGGAAAAATTCAATTTTGATTTGAATTTGAAATGGAAGTTGAAATTGTTTTTGAAACGAATTTAAAACTATTTATAAAATTCGTTTTAAATAGAAATCGACGAAGTATATAGTATATATTATATATATATATATATATATATATATATATATATATATATAATATAATGGCCTGAATAGAACGCGCTGCGCCGCGGCAGTTCGTGAATTTCGACCATTGACTTCGAACGGATATTACGGGAGATCCGACAGTCGGATTCTCCTAAAACCGGAACCGTTGGGTTCGTATCGAAAAGAGCTTTCTAACGAATATTAGAAATTTGAAATCTAATGGTTGGATTTGGAGAT
Organism: Allium sativum; assembly: GCA_030737875.1. Taxonomy (NCBI): domain Eukaryota; kingdom Viridiplantae; phylum Streptophyta; class Magnoliopsida; order Asparagales; family Amaryllidaceae; genus Allium; species Allium sativum. The sequence continues at coordinate 354,492,695 of CM060926.1, forward strand.
ACGTCCAAATCAAATTTGGAAAAGGACGTTGTAAGTGTAGTTCGATGGCCGTTGATGGAAATCGACTGTACGGGCCTTGATAAAATTATTAAAAATAGTAATAATTTGTGTAAAATCATAAGAAATGATTTAGGAGAAATTGGGATGAAAAACTCCATGTTTGAAAAGATAAAAATAGATTTTTAACGAAATGAACTAGTTTTGAACTGGAATTAAAACCCATTTATTTTTATATAAATAAATTGGATTTGAAATGGGTTTTAAATAGAATTGATTTATGGGTTTATCGTGAAGGGTGTTTTAAATAACACTTACTCTTTAACCCGATAATAAATAGAATATGATTTGGGTTTATCGTGAACTGTGTTTTAAATGACACTAGTTCTTTAACCCAGTAAAAGGAGTTTTAATGAATCTGCAATTAGATTGAAATGTGAATTGATAATTTAAATTATCAAATTTAGAAAGTGAGCGAGAATGGAGTATCTCCAGTTTTGCTCCAAAACGATAGTCAAATCTTTAATTAGATTTGAACGTGAAGTGGTAATTAATTTTACCGATAACACCGTGGTGTTAGATATGGAGTATTACCAGTTTTGCTTCATGGGATGAATAGGTTGGGATTGGGAAATAAAATAAATAATTATTCCGATGTGATTCGCTAATCTCGACTAGCTTGGAAAACCATAATTTGGTTAGAAATGACATCCAAATGAAGATTAAAGGATAAATTATAAAGAATTTATCTTGGATAAAATTAATGGGAACCTTTCCCTAAGAATTGAAATTTAGAAACTAGCTGAAGGTTAGTTAAGAAGAATGGTGTGACAAAAAGGAATTTCGCTCGATCCGAATCAGTCGCTAAACCGATCTAGACCGTTCGAAACGCCCTATCGTTCGAGAACAAGCCACAACAGAACGCAGACGAGAGAACATTTCATTGTATATTACAACCATGCATCAGATTACAAGAATATACAAAGTATAAATGAATATTACACAGAAATATCAGAGATTTAAATTACATTTAAATACATAGTAGCGGAAAATAATACAATACACAAATAGAAGTAGATATACGGATACAAAGCTTTCCAGATATCATTCCAGCTGTAAACCAGGATCTTGTGAATATAAATCTGCAAAACCAAACTACTAGCTGCCCGAGTCAAAATAAGGGCACCCAGAGTTTAGGTTAAAACAATAAACTCCAGGTCAGTCATGTGACTGGTGTGAGAACTAAAACAGTTATAAATATTTATTTTTAAAGTTGGGTAAATCAAGGGACCACGCCGTATAACACGGAATGGGTTTCCTCCCAAGAATACCAGTGCATATAACAACAACGCAATGCTAAATAAGGAAAAATGAAGCTATTATAAGACCCAGTTCCCATCACACAATGCAACGCAAGCCGGAGGATAGGGTTTTTACCTTATAATAGCCAAGAATGCTTGATGCGTTTAAAACAAATCATTTTATACTATTGTAAGTGCATAGTGTATAAAGCAACTTCAAATCATAAGTATCAATCATAGGCAGCATGGGTACCATATACCATGTCGCCATACTAGGTTCTAAAATCAAAACCGCAAATGTCACGTATTTGGAAATTGGATTTCCGTCTGTGAACCGAGGCAAAAGATAGTCCTCACCGACTTCGAGACTGTCTAGCCCGAGCCTCAGGGTCAGAGCGCATCGACCCTTGGATCCTCAGGGCCGATCCACCGATGTGGATTAAACTTAAATCCTGAACATGCGTTTCCCCGCCCTTTGGGGCGTAAATGAGCCAACGAATGACTCCACCGGACCCGGATCGTCCGATCAAACCGAGGCGCCTCGCAACAGCAACAACCACATAAGTCAAACTCGTCAGGCCGTGTAAAACCACTGACGCCACTTCTAGCTAGAAAGAAACGCATGCCCTCCCTGACGTCCTCTCCCGTTTTTGGTTCATACCGGGTGTGAAGCTCGCGAATCAACGTTACACAAAGCTATGCCACAAAGGCCGTGCTTTGATCATCAACCACAAGACTTTGCTTTTCAACAGAAGCCTTGATCATTTGCCACTTAGGCATGCCACATAGGCAATTCACTCCATGCGTTTGATATCCATCAATATATAACCCCTGAGCTCGTACATCTCAGAGAAGGGCGTTAAGCAAGAGAATAAATTCTCCGCCGCCAAACAGATATATATTTAATAGAAATCAATCACACAGACTAAAATCCCATGTCAGACACACAGTCCATATACAAGTCCGTTCTGGGTCTGCACGAAACCGGAGGCACCTAGTACCCCGCATATCCATCGATCTCAAAATACGTCTAGAAGATTACCAACTGTTTCCATCTTCTTGGGTGTACAGCCCAATCAAGATCATCAGTAATCACCCAAACGATGTGAAGACTTCCGGTCTTCAACCGCCGTCTTCATCTTCGACTTATCGTCGTATCAGTTATTCAGAATGGGATAAACCCGGTCTTTCCGAATAACTCGCGTATATTGTAAATAAATGTTACACAAACACAACATACGCCTCATTCCAATTCATCAGTCACTAACCGTAAATTAATCAAGAGAATAATTCCCCAAATATTAACCCCGAAGGTCGAAACCAACATCAGATCAATATCCAGAAAACCATTCTGCCTGGCTAACCGACAGTTAGTTTCTAAATTTCACATTCATAGGGAAAGGTTCCCATTAATTTTATCCAAGATAAATTCCTTGAATTTATTCTTTAATCTATTTTTGAATATCAATTCAAACTAGTCGGGATTAACGAACCTTACCGAAGTAATCATTGGTTTTAATTTCCCAATCCCAACCTATTCATCCCATGAAGTAAAACTGGTAGTACTTCATATCTAACACCACGGTGTTATCGGTAAATTCAATTACCCTTTCACGTTCAAATCTAATTAAAGATTTAACTATTGCCTGGAGCAAAACTGGTGATACTCCATTCTCGATCATTTTAATCTAATTAAAGATTCATTAAAACTCCACTTAGTTTTAATCGTTAACTGGGTTAAAGAATCCGTGTCATTTAAAACACGGTTCACGATAAACCCAAAGTCACATTCCATTAATTATCGGGTTAAAGAACGAGTGTTATTTAAAACACTGTTCACGATAAACCCAAAAAATCAATTTCAATTCAATTAAATATTATTTAATTGGTACACTTCATTAAATCTAAATAAAAAGATTTAATCTTTTCTCAACTGGGTTCAAGAACAGTGTTAATGAAGACACCATTCACGACAAACCCAAATCACATTTGGTATTAAACATAAGGCTCTGAATAGAAAATATACCGGCTTATGTTCAATATCAAATTCTATGACTAACAAATATCGTATTGGAAATAACGGTATAAATATATATATATATCTTTCAAATTTCCATAACGACATCTGTATAATCACGAAATCCAACATCGAAATATTCCGAAGACAATTTCGATTCAAATCAATTCCAATGCAATCATTGGAAATTCTGGTTATTTTCAAAACCATTTTCTAATTCAATTTGTTTATTTAAAAATAAATAGAATTATAATTCTAGTTCAAAAACTAGTTCATTTCGATAAAAATCTATTTTTATCTTTTCAAATATGGAGTTTTTCATCCTAATCCTTTCTAAATCATTTCTTATGATTTTACACAAATTATTACCATTTTTAATAATTTTATCAAGGCCTGTACAGTCGATTTCCATCAATGGCCATCGAACTGCACTTACAGCGACCTTTTTCAAATTTGATTTGGACATAATTCCAAATCCAACCGTTAGATTTCTAATTTCTCATATTCGTTAGAAAGTTCTTTTCGATGCGAACCCAACGGTTCCGGTTTTAGGAGAATCCGACGGTCGGATCTCCCGCAATATCCGTTCGAAGTGAATGGTCGAAATTCGCGAACTGCCGTAGCGCGGCGCTTTCTATTCAGGCCATTATATTATATATATAATATATATAATATATACTTCGTCAATTTCAATTCAAAACGTGCTTTATAAATCGTTTTGAAATTCATTTTCAAAACGGTTTCAACTTCATATTCAATTTCAAATCAAAATTGAATATTCCAATTTAAATTCATTTTAAATTCATTTCAAATTGATTTCAATTCGAATTGATTTCTAATTCAATTTTAGTTTGATTTCAATTCAATTCAATTTCAATTCGAATTCGTTTATATTCCATTTCAATTCGAATTCGTTTATATTCGATTTCAATTCGAATTCGTTCAATTCTTTTCAAAATATCAGATTTTGAAATCACTTTCGATATTCATTATAAAATGAATAAAATCGATATAAATATCGTTCACGTCAAAATGGCGTCAATCTAATCAACACGACTTCATATATTGATATTTTCAAATATTCCACTTCGAATATTTCTATTTCAAATATTCTATTTCAAATATTTCTATTTCAAATATTTCTATTCAAATATTTCTATTCAAATATTTCTCTTCAAATATTTCTCTTTCAAATATTTTTATTTCAAAACTGGAATGAGGCCCAATCAATTACCATATAATGTTAATTATATGGATTTTCTACAACACATGTATATATCAACAACGATGAATAATCAACCATCATCCAAGGTGCATTCTACACTGTATAAGCGTCAAATATAAATATTCAACGCTTATAACAGCCTGTCAATCAATCGACATACCACTAAACAATCGGGATTAGTGTACGTCAAATATCATCCCAATACTCGTGTGGGGTTTCAAGCAATCAAACACAGATTTTTATTTGTGCAGTTGGGCGATGTGTAAAATTTATCGACCCAATCAATATCAGTCAAATCAGTGTATATAAGCAAATCGGCCGATTTGTTTATAAATATTTATTTATTAACCTTCACGTTAAAATTATATTTTTTAACGATAAAACATTTTATTTTAACACATGAATTTCTATTCAGTTCATTTATTCAATAAAATTGATATTTTTATTTTTCTAACATATTTTAGAAAATTTCGGCGGCATAACGACACGATACTAGAAACGGGACGAGGCCTAGCCTTATCCCCAGTCTAGTGAAGGCCCACGTCATTCACACATCAATCAAATCCATTCAATTCACCAAACAATTCAAATTTCAATCAAATAATCTAACTAATTTTTGCAATCAAACAAATAAGTCCATGGTCTGTGGACGATTGTGTCGGGTGCTACTAAGCACCGTCTGCATCCTAGTATATATTTTTAACTAGAAAAGAAATTGAAGAGTGAGAAGTTCTCACCAATAGCTATCCAATACCACGACTCTTCATTTAGAGAAATCTTCGCCATTCTCGCCCTTTGTCGCTTTTGTTGCCCATAGCCAATATATATAAAAATCACATTTTTACTTTGCTATTCAATATATAAAAATCGAATTTTTACTTCGCTATTCAATATATAAAAATCGAATTTTGACTTCGCTATTCAATATATAAAATCGAATTTTTACTTCGCTATTCAATATATAAAAATCGAATTTTGACTTCACTATTCAATATATAAAAATCGAATTTTTACTTCGCTATTCAATATATAAAAATCGAATTTTTACTTCGCTATTCAATATATAAAAATCGAATTTTGACTTCGCTATTCAATATATAAAAATCGAATTTTGACTTCGCTATTCAATATATAAAAATCGAATTTTTACTTCGCTATTCAATATATAAAAATCGAATTTTTACTTCGCTATCATGTGTATAAAAATGACATTTTTATGCTACTACTATATAGATAAAAAAATCTATTTTTACACCGCTAAAAATCGTGTCTTTTCTATTTTAAAAATCTAATATTTTCTATTTTAAAAACCTTCTCTTTTCTATCTTATGGATCTATAAACAAAATCAGAACTTTAGGTCGCCTCTTATATAAAACTGAATTTAGAAAACAAAAACTAATTTATAAAAACCGAATTCAAACTAAGAACTAATTTAAATAGGGTAGTACATTTTAAATAAAATCAGATTTAAAGAAGGAAACTCACCGTTATTCGAAGAGGAGAGGCACAAGGGGCTATAGGTAACAGGAGGGCATTGCTGGAGCAAGGGGGGGTCGCGCAGGTGGTGCTGGTGACTGTCATCCGGGCTGTGGTGGTCTGAACAACGGCTACTTCGGGGAAAATGGGTTTTCCCGTTCGAGATAAAGGGGGTGGGGCTTTGTGGGTGATGGCAGCGGCGAGGTGGTGGGGCGGACGGTCTGAGGCGACGGCGAGTGAGGATGTGGTGCGGTGGCATCGATTTCCAGGGGGTACGGTTCGATGTCAGGGTCTTCGAATTGGGGACCGGCGACTGGAAGGAGGAGGAGCTATCGAGGAGGGCGAGCGGAGGTGGGGGTGACTGGGCGGCGCGTTGAAGAGGGCTCCGGTGGCACGAGATTGGGTGGCGGCGGATTTTCACGAGGGCGATGAGGGGATCAGGGTTTATATTTTTTTCTGAGTGAAGTAAGAGAGAGAGTGAATATATATATATTTTTCTTTTTAATTCAAAATGTTGACTTTTCTATCGAACCCTAAACGAGACCCAACGACTGTCGCCCCTAGCTAAGTACCCCCATTACGAACACAATGGGATATGTTTCGTAGGCCCATTCGACTGTTTCAGCCAGTTTTCATTCAAATTAACATTTAAATCCTTATATTGAATTTTAAACGTACATTTCAATTTACTGGGGTCACATATTAACTCGAAAAATTCCACAAAAATATGTTCTAGCTTCGTATTGATGATACGGTCCTAACAAAACTAGTTTCGTTGAATTCTGAGATCGTTGGAAAAATGGCCATTTTCCAGTCGATTAAAATCAACTGAAACTGGTCAAACGCGTTTTTCTTTGCCACGCTCACACATTGATTCGAAAAATTATGAAATTTGAAACCTAGCTATAATTTGACATCACGGACCCAACAAAAGTGGTTTCGTCGAAATCCGAGGTTGTTTGCAAAATTTCCATTTTTAAGGGCCTGAATTCCATAGCGACTATGCAGAATTTTCAACTGGACATATCTTTTGATTCCCGCTATGAAATTTTGATTTTTCGGATTCGTTGGAAAGATATTCTCAATTAGATCCTAATGTTTTTGGTTTTACTAAAATCCGGATTGTTTTGCACCCGGTACATTCAATTGAAGTTTGAAATCGAATTATCGAACTACCGCGCCATTTTCAATTCTATTTATAATTATATATAAATATTTATATTCTAACGACGACGCGTATAATATATACGTTCGAATTATATTCAAAATAAATTTCTCATCGATATTATTTAAAATAATTCATTTTAAATAATCAAAATTCGCTAAAATTGCCAAAATAAAAATTTTAAACTGGCCCAGATTTTCGGGTTGTTACAAATGGTTTCCTGGTTATTGATCTGTTGTTGGTTTCGGCCTTCGGGGTTAATATTTGGGGGATTGCTCTCTTACTGATTTACGGTTAATGACTAATGAATTGGAATGAGGCGTATGTTGTGTTTGCGTAACATTTGTTTTTAATATACGCGGGTTGTTCGGAAAGGCCGGGTTTACACCCATTCTGAATAACCGATTCGACGATAAGTCGAAGATGAAGACGGTGGTTGAAGACCGGAAGTCTTCACATCGTTTGGGTGATTACTGATGATCTTGATTGGGCTGTACACCCAAGATGAGGGAATCAGTTGGTGGTCGTCCAGACGTACTTGGAGATCGATGGATATGCGAGGAAAGTGCCTCCGGTTTCGTTCAGACCCAGAATGAACTTGTAAATGGATTGTGTGTCTGACATTGGATTTTATTCTATGTTGATTGATTTCTGTTAAATATATATCTGTTGGCGGCGGAGAATTTATTCTCTTGCTTAACGCCCTTCTCTGAGACGTACGAGCTTAGAGGTTATATATCGATAGATATCAATTGCATGGCATGAACTTCCTGTGCGGCATGCTGAGATGCAATGATCAAGGCTTTTGTTGAAAAGCAGAGTCTTGTGGTTGATGATCAAAGCACGACCTACGTGGCATAGCTTTGTGTATAGCGTGGATTCGCGAACCTCACACCTCGGTATGAGTTAAAAACGGGATACAGACCGTTGGGAGAACACGACGTTTCTTTCTAGCTTTGGTGGTGTCAGTGACTTACCAGCCCTGACATTTATATATTTTTCACCTTTGTGGTTGTTGGAATGAGGCGCCTCGATATTAGGTCTGTAAGGACCGGGAAACGTGTGTTCAAGAATAATTAATCCTCAAACGTAAGAGAGGACCGGCCCAACCGATCCAAGTGGCTGCCCAGAGTGTGTAGTTCTGAGCATTTGCTAGAGTGTCTCGAAGCGGAGTGGAGCTTGCCCCTTGCCTCGACTCATGACGGAAATCTAATTTCCAATACATGTATCTCGGTTTTATTTGTAGAGCCTAGTATGGCGACATGATAGATGGTACCCATGCCGCCTAGGATTGATATTTATGATTGAAATTGTTTTGACACTATACACTTATTATAGTATCAAATGATTTGTTTTTAAAACGTACCAAGCATGTTTGGCTATTATAAGGGAAAACCCTATCCTCCGGCTTGCGTTGCATTGTGTGATGGGACTTGGGTCTTATAATAGCTTCATTTTTCGAAAAAGCATTGCGCTGTTTATTCTATGCACTGGTATTCTTAGGAGGAAACCCGTTCCGTGTTATACGGCGTGGTCCCTTGAATTACTCTCTTTTAAAGTAAAGTTTTAAATAACTGTTTTAGTTCTCACACTAGTCACATGACTGACCTGGAGTTTATTGTTTTAACCTAAACTCTGGGTGCCCTCATTTTCCGCACGGGTAGCTAGTTGTTTTGGTTTTGCAGATTTATATTCACAGGATCCTGATTTACAGCTGGAACGATGCCGGAAAGCTCTGTATCCGTGTATTACTTTCAGTTGTGTTTTGTATTATTTTCCACTGCTATGTAATTTATTGTAATCTCTGATGTTTATCGAATGTAATTTATTCATTTATACCCTGTATGTTCTTGTATCTGATGGAATTGTTGTAATAACAATGAAATGTTCTTCCGTCTGCGTTCTATTTTGTCCTGTTCTCAAACGATCAGGGGTTTCGAACGGTCTAGATCGGTTTAACGACTGATTCGGATCGAGCGAAATTCCCGGCCGTCACAGGTTATCTCTTTTGAATATTAAAGGACAAAGAAAACTGTATCATTTGTTTTATTAAGTCATTTTCCAATTTGACTAGATGTATTAAGGACAAAGAAAACTTGATGTATTTAGTGTGTGGCTTACGACGATAAAGTATCGCTGAATTTTTATGTGGTTTGGAACCAGACGGTTTCGGTTTTTAGGAGAATCGTCTTTAATAGCGATCCATACGAATAGGGAAAAAATAAAATAACTTAAAATTAAAAATTAATTTGCTATCCATTTTTATATCCAACTTATTGTTTTCATTTTTATACGAACAGGCAAATTAATTTGCTTTCCATTTTTATACGAACAAGCAAATTAATTTTGCTTTCCATTTTTATATCCAGTCTCACTTCATCAAAACTAAAGTGAATTGTTTCCACAAAACTTGCCTCTATGATTATTACAGTTAACTTGAATCCAAAAAAATGACCTTACGTTATATTTTTTTTACTGTATATCATATTATCATGTTACATTCGTGAGCATGGAACACTGAGTGTATACATCGAACATTTTGTGTTGCCTAACCATCATTAACACAACCCATTTGCAGTGGTAATAAACTTGCATTTGCAGGATATTAACACAACCCATTTGAAGTATCTTCATATGGCAGTGCTAAAAAAACTTGCACTTGCATGATGGTAATTTTATCACATCTGGTTTGGATAGATGATTGAAAGATTTATGAATTGTTGTATAAAGTTTTTTTGATGGTTCAAATATAATTATGTATTACCAATTTGGCTTCTTATACAACGATATGTATATTTTCCAATTATTTGTTTTTTTAATTTGCAATATGTTAACTACTACAGGAACTATCTATATTATAATGAGAATACCTTGAATTGAAGCTTTTGAAATGTCCAAAACACCCTTTCCAATTAATGCTGCGTTAATGGGAGCAGTTCAATCATTTCTAATTCTCTTACCGTGCCACGTTTCCACTTTCTCCACGAACTCCAATATCGGAATCACCATTTCAGCTATTCCTCCTCAGCCCTCCAGCTTCTCATTTCTATCGGTGGAAATATTCCTCTTCGTTCTTCTCTCCAAAGTTGCAACTCTCTTAATCCGTCTCTTTTACCTGTAGCGATGAGGATCCAAGAATTCAAAAATTCCAAATTCGATAATATTATATCTATTTTTTTTTAATTTTTTTTTCCACAACTTCCCAATTGGTTCGGTTTTTTCTGCACAGCGATGAAGATCGAGCAAAGAAAAACTTTCAAGCCCTCAAGTATTTGTAATAGGTAATTTATTTCGATAATTTAATTTCTACTTTGTTTACATTTATTTCTCTACAAACTCCTAATTCGTGTATCGTACAGTTTATTTATTTTTCCAGCGATGAAGATTATCCATCTGTCTTGATTGTTTTGTACAACTTGGTGGGAAGCATCTTTGGCAAATTTTGATGAGGTACGATTCAAGATGAGGCAGTGCGACGTTGAACTGTAGCAGCACAGAGGTGGAGAATGCGATTTCATATGGAGGTGGGATTTCACATTCCTGTTCACAATGGCCAAAACTGACTCCCGCGGTAACCAACCTCTTTCAGATCCAATTTTGATTTCAGATCATTTTGACTTCTTTGTTTAATTCTCGAACATTACTCTATTTATTTATTTTTTTGACTAGGTCCGAATACGAGTTCAAGAAGATAATTAGGTTTCCTGAATGTCGTGTTTGTTCGATGAACATGTTGGTAGTGTAGTTGCTGCATTTGATTAGGTTCGAATTGTTTATTCCCTTACCTATTTTACTATCAATATGATTACGTTTGGTCGACTAATTTGATTTTAGCCTAATTTTAATATGATACTTTGATACTAAATCTGTCCTCTTCGGCAAAGAAGAAGTTATTTTTGAGCAATAAAGGGGGTATCTTTATAGAACCAATTTTTCCCTTAGGTTAGAAGATGCAAAACAAAGGCCAATTAAATTTCGGTGATGGAAGTGTTTCTAACGAAAAATTGTTACATCCTGACCCAACTTTTATTTTACTATATTTTATGAGGTTATTGTAATACATTTCATGTTGATGGTTTCTACCGCATCTAGACACCTAAAGTAGGAAAAGAGCCTATGGATGCTTGAACAAGAAAAAAATTTGCTCACTGCAAAAGTGGGAAGTTGAAATGATACAACAGAAGGTACATAATGGTGGAGGTTAATTGTGGGTGTGACTGTTGAATCCACAAAAAAATCGTGAGTGCAACTATTAATCCCACCATTGTTCACCCGTATCTTGATAGTTGAAATATATTTGAATTATGTTGGTATTTATGCTAAACATTAGTTTTCTCTGTATAGAGCCATGTGAATAAGTTCTTAATTGAGAGTTACTACCATAAAATTAAGAATAATTGCTATGTTAGACTTAAATGCAAATTTATTACTTGCTTTTTTATGGCTTGAGAATAATGTGAAAACGAATTAATTTGAAAGCATTGTCATTAAACTATGTCTCTACGTTAATTCTTCTTTATCATCATAAAATATTTAATTAGATACTTCAAAGTAAATAACAACAATGATATACTGACATTAACATACTCATCATTTTTTGTAGGCAACATTTTCCAGAAATGTAATAGCTCGAAGTAATATGACATAAAGTTAGAGGATAGAGAATTCAAATGCATTTTAAATACCCCAATTAAAATAAGTAAATCATTTTCACTTTATAACCCAAATGTACCATGCAAGAAATTTGAAGATGCGAATCAGGGTTCCATAGTTTCCAAGACCTAATGTTCTCATTTATCTATTTTCCTGCATAAATTCTGTGAGTAATGTGTCATTTAGAACATGAATGTTTTGATAAATAAGGAATGTAACAGCAGCAAATATTAGAAGAGAATCAAATTTGCAACTTAGGTGTTCATTATGTGAAAAAACTGGAAGGTTCTATCATTTTAAATACCAATTATCACTACTTCTAATTAGCAGCATGCACCATTCTCTGTTGCGCATACTGAATAATAAGAAAATTTGTATTACACCAAGATATTACAAATAAAAAGATTTATTTATTTTCCATGCTAAGAAATAGACGTGTAATCTAAGAATAAGATGTATAGCCAGTTAATCATATTTGAATCTAATGTAAAAGCATTCTGTCATATTTAAAACAAATCAGGCATGTAATAATCATATTTAAATCTAATGTAAATCGAATACCATATTATCTTAGTAGTTTGATTATTTATTGTATATTATTTATTTGGTTATGTAAAGCTAAATGAACGAAATTATTTACATATACTAAGAACATTCTTTTAGTCATTACCTAACATATATTTATTCTGTTTTTTTTGTACAAAAAGCATTTTTTTCGTGAAAGCCCCAATATTTTCATAGTTGGTGGTAGTTATTTTAATTAACCAATGACATTGAATGGTTAGAGAACCAGAATATCAATGTTATCATTTATCCTTATACGAAATAATCTTTCATTAACAATATTGATTATATAACACGCATTGAATGCATGCAAATGGGGTTGGGTATATTTTGATTTTGCAAACCATAAATCCGTATATTAATGCTGCCAATGGGGTTTAATTACACTTTATATTAGGAATTTTTCTTATATTGGATTTTCATTTGAAGTATTTTTTTCATGTTTGCTACTATATTTCAATTTTGATTTTTGCCGTCAACATAGGTATTTCCATTGAACTGCTAAAGCAAAATTAATTTAGAATATATTTCGTTTCCCGCCATCAGTGAAATAAAGGCAATAATGATTTTACATTTTTACCCATATATGGTTAAATAAAGCCTAATTTATTGATTATCTTAGGGCGACTCTAGGTTATTTGAATATATATTTTTAATGTTCTTTTATTGAATATTCTGTAACTATACAAAATTAAAACGCAACTAACATGAAGCCTTGAAAATATTGAAGAAAAACCTTAGTGTGGAGTAGGGCATGTACAGACACATGAACAAATCAAACTATGAAGTTTATGATTCAGTACAAACAGTGATGATAGAAGCAGATAATTAAAGAAACTTTGAAATAATGTGAAAAGTAACCAATCTGTTTATATGTCACATATTGGTATTGGTCATTAACTATTTAAAAATATGAAAAATGTAAAAATTGATAGTACAATTCGTTATGATTCTTTATTAATAAGAAAAGGTCAGATGCCTCATTTCTTTGCTAAATATTTACAATTACTAATAAAAGAAAAATCTTTATTACATTTGGAGGAGAATTCACCTATAGTAATTAATTATTGAGAACATATAGACTTTATGCAAACTTTTATTTTTTTTAGTCTATTTACTAATTCCTGTCATCACACTTTTGTACCATATATAATGGTGGCATTTTTATGCCTTTGAAATAGCTGAGTGATTATGGTAGAATATTTGGAGGTGCTTATCGTTTATATTTAATTTTCTAGGTTTTGTAGAATAATTTTTGTTTTTATAGTATGCCTACAAGAAATTTATTATATTTAATGAAGGCTTCCAATTATGGTTGGAACGAATTAGAACTGTATGATACAGTATAGAAATAGAAACCAACCATGTTGCTTTCCAAAGTTAATTGTCTGCAAGCTGATAACATAATTTCATATGAATTTCACTGTGCTAAAATATCATCATCTACTTACATTTATTCTAATATTGTTATTTGTCAATATGCAGCTTAGAATACCTCGATGACATCAAAGGCGATATAAACTACATAATGGATGGCAACCAAAACCATTTTTTACAAATTGGGCACATTCAGAACATCACTCAATGTGGGAATATATGAGAAATTATAAATCTGATAATGAACATCAGAGATGCAATTATTAAGAACTCGGTCTCCTCTTCTTTTATAAGTAACTTTCCAGCTCTTACATTAGGTACCTTCTACAACCATAATTTATTGACATCAAGTTTTTGATCCTCTTCATCCCTCGATTTTCAAGTTTGGTTTATTATAGTGAATCTGTAAGACTTCTGTTTATTGTGTTTTTCTCACTTTATTCCTTTTAATTTTCTGAAGTGCTTGGTTCACTTACAAGTACATGAAATTTGAACTAAATCTGAAAATATATACTTTAGTTGGACTATTTTCATAGGAAAGTCATTTGTTTGGTTAATAAGCTTGATTATGCTTGATCGTTTCGTACTACTTGATCCTTCTATAGACAGTTGCTTGATTTGATTCCACAATATAATTTTGGTTGTCGTATGTAAATTTAGTCAGTGTTTATAGATTTGAGTGTATACTGACAATTAATTCGAACTGAAGTAGCCATGAATTAGAGATTCAATTCTTTGAACGGTGTTCTTGAGATTTTGACTCATTTTTCTATGAACACTGAACTTGCTCAACATAATCAGTTAGTTGAGCAACATCAATTGTTTACAAGATAAATTCAAGCACAACAGACCTACGCCATTTATTAAATCATAGTGTTATCAAATATTAAGCTTATTGTATTCATGTAGCGAGATCTGTCAAAGCCTACCTGAGATATCTGAAGAGTCAGAGATGTCTGGCAGTTCGAGTAGTCAAACGGTCAAATGCATAGTGAACAGAAGGAGCATTTTCAGAAAGCTGCTCTGGCTGCTTTATAGATGTTGATTCGCTATTGGAATCCTAATATAACAAATCATCATATTAGCAGCTTGCGTGATCTTTTGTGTGCATACTACATACCCAAACTACAAGGGTATGATTTTATTTCCCTTTTCATAATTTGCTATTAAACTGAGAAGGCAACTGCACAAATATTATGATATTGTGTATATATCCATCCTTAACATTTTAGGCAAGACAAAATATGACCTTAAAACTTAAGATCTAAGTAGTTTTGAATTAAATTATATTCACTACAGTTTTTTCTTTCTAAATTATCATTATGACATACATTCTCTGTAGATAAGATATATGCTTCTATTATGCATAAATGTTCTTCTCTTCAGTTCTTACTTTTATTCTATGGTCTGATACGTTTTTTCTGCAAATAGATTGGAATTTCAATGTGACTTATCTTATACAAAGATAACTCTGAAAGGCTCATCTTCGCTTCTGATATTGATAAGTAAATTCAAAATTCATTCCTAAGATTTTAGCTTTTCATTGTCTGATTGGAAGGTGAGGAGATTGGCATAAAAATATGTCAACTGCTTATTATAGTTGTGTTTATTACAGTTTTTTTCCTTCTGCAATGTGAGATTGGCAGGTGTGGAGAAGAATAATTGCGGTTGCAATGAAGACGATGTGGGTATGATTGCTGCAGATGCTATAGTAAATTCATACTTTTCAAATACGTATGATAGATATATAAATACTATGTTTTAATGAGTTCTGAAAAAATAAAAGATGTCATATATGTGGTATTTGAATTTGCAAGCTTCTGAGTGTGTTTCCTATTTTAATTTAAATACTATGTTTTAGTTTAAACTGCAATAATATGAAGTTAATCATGTTTTGTAGGAAAAGATTAGGCAAATTGAAAGTGCTTCACAATCGAGCTCGCCAATTAATTATACAGAAGATGCACTTGCACAAGTGTTAGGGCAAGAAAGATCGAGTCGACTTAGAGCGATGGGAAGAGGAATGAGCGGCTTTAGCGCAAGTTAAGGATAAGCATACACTGCTACTTGAAAGTAAAGTGTCGGACTTTGAGAAGAGATTTCTACAACTAGAGAAAAATCAGGTGCAAATTATCACTACATATTGGACTACATATGAAATTATCAGTAATTTATTTTTATTTTTATTTTTATATATAATAACTTCAGAGTTAAAAAATAAATGTGTGGTTGCAGAATTAACTTAGGAATGCAAATATTGAAAATCTGAAGTTCACTAGAATAAATATCATTGCCCGAAATTTAATCTTTTTGTTCAAAAACACAAAAACTTTAATTAATTAATTTAATGACATTTTCACAATTGTATTTAATGACAATTTCACAATTGCAAAGCTCCATTTATATAATGTTTTTTTTTTAAATTGATTTCGTGATTTTATTTGGATGATGAAATGTATAATTAGTGAACATATAATTGGTGAATGTATAATTAGTTGTAGGGTTAGCATATAATAGGATTTTGATTAATGGGTTTACTGGAAGTATTGTTTGAAAGAAGATAAAATTTTGATGTACATTGTAAAATTGATTTACAGAAATATGTTATCTTCTTGTAAGATGGTAACTGGTTTTTGCTTAAAAAATATTAGATTTACTATGATAGCATATAAATTCGAATTTAAAGTTTTCAGATTAGGCATTTGATTAACTGGTAAGACATTCATTGGTGATACTTGAGTTTTGATTAGCAGTAAAAGATATTAAATAGTTGATTTACCATTAGCCGTGACTATTTGATAATTCATTAAACTATTTCAAAATTGGTAAAAGGGCGGCTACTTACACTTGCAAAGTCCTTAAAAGCTTCTAAATCTTTCCAGCTTAAATTTAGTTAGCATAAATCAACTACACAAGTCCTTTATTTCTCTTGAAATTCTTTAAGTGCATTTTTAGTATACAGAATTGTAATAAATATGTTTGCAATAGATAAATTCTAATAATTTATGATTTCGGAATCCTTTTTCCTTTATATTCATCTTTGCTTTCCAGTTTTGATCGCTTGCTTAGTATCTCCAAAACTGTTTAAAATATGCATTTTTAGTCAAAATCTCGTTAATATATTGTTATCTATTATGAAATTGGGATCCGCTATATATTCTAGTTCTATCAAATGTTAATGCAAGTCCAACTTGTTGATCTACCATTTTGGAATCAAAAAAATCAGATCCTCGGTTTTCTTTTTTCAATTTGGCTTGCGGTAGAATTAAGAACGAGTTCTTATTTTTGTACAATATGCAGATTTTTAGGATTTGTAAAAGATTGTTAAACTTGCTAAGGTGTTGTTCCATATGCAAAGTTACAATTAACAATGCTACTTGAAAAAGTTACCAACCGATATTTGCATAATGCATAATGCATATTTTATAAGAGATAACTTGGGTGTCAAAAAAGGCGGTTAATATTTCTTATTTTATCGTACACAAATTAGACTGGCTTGCAGCCCTATCCCGATCTTTACTTGGTTACAGCCCTATCCCTATCTTTAGTGCCCATGCTTTTCCCTTGCAACAATATTTATTGTGAAATCATATAAAAAAATTTAATACAAGTTACTAATTATTATATGGTTACTAGGGGCAGAAATATTTATCACTAATTTAATACCTACAGTGTCTTTTGTATATAAAACTGAAGAATTTTGCTACAGCCAGTTGCTCTAAAGCGACTGTAAATGACACTTGCGACTGCTACTGGACAATGAGGTAGAGTGGGTCCCACAATGATATTAAAATATGTTGAACTGAATTAATTTATTTGTCATTAACGAATGTGGGAATGAGTATTTCTTTCAATCGCTTCAAGCAACTGACTGTAGCAAAACTCAAAACAGAATGCTCCTAACACACATTCTGCATGCACAATTTCCGCTGAAATAAATGCAATGAAATATGTTTATGTTACTACAACCAAGAACTAAAATCTGAATACTTACATTTCGGAATTATATGCATCCATTATGATAAAATACCAGATCTGATTGTAGCCTACACCTATAGAATGTAGTTCAGAATATAAATGACATGGATTATGGTATATAAACCGACATGAAAGCTGATGAAGCATATAACCCAAAATTCAGAAAATGGTGATATTAAATTTATTTTCAAATAATATTCTTATTATGCTTTTACGGTTAATGCTAGTATGCAGGTCGTAGTCTATTTCCAAATAATATGATATGTATGCTGATATGCATTTCAAACAGACGTTGCATCTTGGTAGCTACTTTTCAAAAGCAAGCATGTAACCTTGGTTCCTTACACAGATTTGCTTATTCGCATTGATGTTATATCTCTTTTCGCAAGAGAGGTTACCCAGGAAGAGGGGTTTTTTTTTGTAGCATATTATGATAATTCGTATGAGACGATGATACAAAACATGAACACTAGGTCCTCATTCAGGAATTATTAATGATATGGGCATTAGTACATCAGACCCAAGTTAATGTTAGTGACCAATCGAGTAATTACTGAGAAATTCTCAATAATCTTGTAATCATGTAATGCTGCATGCTATTTTTCATAGTTCAACAATAGCTACTGTACCTATAGAGCAACCTGGGTAGCCTTTTCTACAGCAAAAAGTATAACTCCAGCACAATCCTGTAATAGGCATATACAAATAATGAAAAATGTGCAATAACAAATATCTATGGTTGTTTATTGTTCCATATGCATGTAATTTTTGAAAAATAGAGAATATGACAGAACTAAAAGAGAAAAGTATGTATCTGTTATTGCACAGTGCTTAGTTCAGAGACTATCAAGATTATAACAGACCTAGTTTGTATGTAGTACTTAGTTCTTATATTAGTTTGGCAATTTTTCGTTGTAAATGTGAGATTACAATTATGCATTATGAAAGTATTGTCGTGTGATTCACATAGTTCTTATATTTTACTCCTCATCAATTATTCGTTTTTGTTGTATACAGGCCGACAAAGGGTGATGAGGCAATGAAAGTAAGATGGAGGTGCTAAGTTGTTTAAAGTCTTTTGTCTAGTAGGTTTGGGTTGTTTTATCTAGCAGGTCTGGGTTGTTTTATCTAGCAGGATTAGGCTGTTTTGTCCTGTGTCTTTTGTATGTTAACTGAACAATTATGAACCGTGTTCTGTATTTTGTTTACTCAAGTTGACATCAATGGGAATTGAAAATATATGTATTGAATTAGGTGTTAACTCATGGATTGAATTTCTTTTGTTAGTTGATACTTTATTTGCTATTAGTATATTTTGTGTGTTTATCTTTAACTTGTTATGAAGATTCATTTTGATAATAATTATTATTAAAATGTATGAGCTGTAGGGAGGTTTTTACTATAACATGTTAATTTAATAGTGTCCTATTGAAGCTATCAAAGATATATGTTATAGCAGTAAAACTGCGTTATGAATAGTCTGAAATTTATTGAGATTTAGATGTATAATAGCGGTAAAAATGAGCTATTGTATTGATGTAGCATAGCGGTAAAAATGAGCTATTGTATTGATGTAGCATAGCGGCAAAAATGCGTTATTACTATTTTTGCTTCGAACGAGATTCTGATGTATTATAGCGGTCAAACTGAGCTACCGTAATAGATTAACATAACGGCAGGACATCGCTATTAAATGGGATCTTTAATAACGGTATAAAAAGCGTTATAAATATTTATCAGTTTTTTATAACATGTTCATATGCAGTAGTTATGAAACCGCTATGGTTCTTATCCATAGCGGCTATGGGCCACTATAAAATAGCAGTTTTGTTGTAGTGAATGGTTTGAAATTTAATTTATATCAATTTAAATTTAAAATCTATTCCGGATGATCGAACTGGACTTCGATACTTATCCCAGTGGGTTTAGAATAGTGGTATTACCCTAGAATTGATAGTTGTTGCGTTCAAAAAGGAGTTAGAAAATTATGGATAATTTAAATATATACACCTATATTTATAACCATTAAAAATCATAAGGTAAGGAATTAAACACATCTTCCTTTCCTCACCACTCAGTAATGAACGAAGGAAAAAAGGCTATTGTGTTCCCTTCTCCTATTATATAAACGCACCCATCCTCCTTTTATTTTGCAAATCAAAATGGAAACCGTTCCTTTTCCGTTCTTCAGCAAAAGGTAAATCAAAAACCCTATTTCCTAATCAAATCAAAATCGAGTATCGCAACTAGGAATTTCGGAGTTCCAGAAGCCGAAGCTGATGCTGGAGCTCGCAATTGTTGTTTTGAGAGGTCTGTAGTTGAACGAAGGCATCACGCTTAGGTGAAAGAGCTTCCTCAATTGAACGAGCATCTGGGTATCGCGATTTTTGGAGGAGCGTTCGAACTAAGGACTGGGTTTGATGGGTCACTGCGATTTAAAGAGATGGCACGGGATGTTCGAACTCGAACAGGAGGTCTCGCGAGGCTTTCTGAAGTGAGATAGTAGGGAGGGCTCAGGGAAGATTTGCACTTGATGGTGAGGGAGCCAAATGCTTTAGTTCGGTTTTGATTTCATGGCAGGAAGGTATTGTAGCTGACCTGCTACCGGTCTCAACCTGGAAAGGGAAGAATTTAAACAACAATTTAGATGTATGATGGATTTATTCGAGACAATTCATAGCCAACGATATAGAGTTAAACTGGATATTCGACAAATGAAACTGTGAGTAAATCTCACTCACCTTGAATAGAATTATTTTTATGTCGTTAAAAATAATTGTTGTTACTTGTTTGGATTTTTCTGGTTGCCTTAAATATATTAGTTATTTAGGGTTGACTATTATATATATATATTGGGTTGATGGTTGGATTGATTCTCGCGGTCTCATTAGCGGATGCCCGCAGTTTCATAGCGGATGATTTCCCTATGCGCCCCACAAATATATATTAGTGGATGACCTTCATACCGCGATATCCTGCCTCAAAGCAGGATGGTTATTACTATGTTGACTAACGTCTGTGGATGCAGGAAAACAGGTTGAGGAATCCAACTGGATTCCTCAAAAATATATATTATCTGTTTGTTTATTTGTTTGCATATATACTGTCATATATGATGTGTTAGAAAATCTGAAATAAATAATTGGTTGTTTGGTGTTTATATATCACTGGGCTTAAATGTTGATATTTTAAAAATATCGAAAAAGGAAATTTCCAGAATTAAAAGGGGAAATTCTATTTTTCTTAAATAGAATTTGAAATTTGAATAGAATCAAAATATTAACTTGTTTTAAAAGAAATAAAAAAGTAGTTCCTTTATAAACGAAGTTTATAAATAGTTCTTTTATAAACGAAGTTTATAAATGAAGCGAAAAGAATTATCATTGGATAATTCAGAAATAAAAATACAAGTGTGAAATTGAAAAGGGAAATCCATTTTCCAAAAGAGAAATATCGATTTCAAAAGGAATTGAAATCGAGACTTGTTTAAAGAATGAATAAAGAGAGTTTGAAATAGAATTTGAGTTTAGAAATTCAAATGGAGTTTGAATATATGAAATTCAATGGAATTGAAAATAGAATTTGAATAAAGAAAATTCAAATAGAAATTGAATATAGAAATTCAAATAGAGTTTGAATATAGAAATTAAAATGGAATCCAAATATAGAATTTGAATATAGAAAATATATGTAACGAACTGGGGTTTTCGACTCCAAAAATCAACACAAAACTGCTATGTTGACTATTCGAACATCGAAAATACCTGATCATTAATAGAAAGAAGTTAGAGGGTGAGAATAGATAAGATAGAAAATTAGTATAGAAGAAGAAGAACAACACAATCAGAGTAATACGAATCTCACAGCGGAACGAATAAAATATAATATACAACATACTTTGAAACATAAAGCTGTATTTGTATATTAGAATATAACACATACATCACAGCGGAAATAAACAATAGCTATAAAATCCTGAAGCCTCCTGCTCCAAGCTCCTTCTGGTACATCTGTAAATCCTGACTACTTGACTGCCCGTACAAATTTGGGCACCCAAGAGTTTAGGGAAAACAAAACAAAATAAATTCTGGGTCAGTCATGAGACCGGTGTGAGTAAACTCAAATCATTTGGTTTAACTTTTCAAAATCCTTTTCAAAAGAAAAGATAATTGTAAGACCGATCCACACATAAACACGGATGTTTTTTTACCTTACGATAACCCAAACAGTTTTTTTTTGAAATCGATACTTTTCTGATATTATGATAATGTCTAATCACAAGTAATTAGAATCTAGCAGAACGCTTGCATCTCACGTTCCACATATATAGTGTACAAATCAAAATCGCAGGCACTTATTGGAAATTGGATTCCGACCTTGACAAGGTATGAGACCACCTGCCAATAGTGTATCTCTAGAGGCAAATACACTAGGTTCAACAAGAACATCTTGCAACCCGGCCATCACATGACCGACCACTCATTTCGCTTGAGTGTATCAAATGTATATCACCAACGGTTGGGAGCTACCCACCGTCTTCCCGAAAAGGGACAGCATCGAACATAGATAAAAAATGAAATGGATTTTCTCTAGATAGATGATGTACACCCTAATCGGAGAGACCCACTTAGCCATGCTGCATGCCTGATTTCTGTAATTTCCCGGTTGATGAGGCTTGAGGTCAAAACGTGTCTTTTGAAGCACTTGACCACCATTCACTTTGAATGCCACATCGTCATACCCGTCAAATCACAAATTGATTTCCCCAAAAATACCACGGGTATAAAGCTAAGAGAAACGAATTCCTCCACCACCAAACATAAGTACGTTTGAAGAGATCAACTTACGTGATCCGTTAGATATAGTCTGTCAGACATTCGTCCATTTATGTTTGTCCTGGGACTGAACAAACCAAAGGCACTATTCTGTAAACAGGATAGCCCTTGCATAACTCCGTCTTCAATTATCTTCATCACATTTGATCGAAATGCTAACGTCGATACAGAGTAGTTTTCAGATAATGAATCTGATCCCGGTCTCTCCGTATTGACGACGGAAAAATGGCCAAAACTTTGATAGTTGGTGATTTAACTATCAAAGAAAAACAGGTGTGCAACCAACGATATTATTTCCAGATGGAAACTTTATCGATCAATCAACATTCCACATTTTTCTCTTTCTATAAAATTATCTTTAATTTATCCATCTCCCCATTTTTTATCTATTTGTAAATTCTTATTTTCTAAATTTTGAAAATATACTTTATAGATCATTAGGGAAACATTTCCGTATTTACTTCCTTTTCTTATTTCCTGTATTGGAAAATATTTCTGATCCTTATTTGGAAAACATGTCCAAATCTCCTTTACTGGATTTAAACAGATGTTTAAAAAACATCGTTATGCCAACTTAACCCATTACGGTCATTAACTCAATTTACTTAACCAACTTTCACTATCGAACCTTATCCACTTCTTAGTTAAAACTGAAGTCAATCAAGTTGGGGTATAATTACCTCTCAGACCTTAACTGAACGACATTCCTAACCTCGAAATAGACAAAGTTCAAACTTTAAATCTTCAAGAAAACTTTCTTGTGAAACTCTCGGATTCTGTTTATGAATCCACTGCCTTGACAAAATCATTTGATTATAACTATAATGTTATAACTCCATGCTTTCGAAATATATTAACTTAAATATAACTTTTATATCTTAATTTGGGTAAATGATAAACAACTAATTTATTAACAAATGAGTAAAACTTAATTTTGAAACGGAAAGTAAACATTACTTCCCTTAATTCGATATAGTCGAATTCCAATGTATAACTCACTCTCAGATAATCACTATCCGATAACTTTCTTTTTCGAATAAACTATATTCGATTCCTCTTGTTCGAATAACTAATATTCGATAATCCTCTTCTTCGAATAACTATATTCGATTTAACTCACTCTAAATGAACTATATTCGATTACTCTTCTCGAGTAAACTATACTCGATAACTCTACTTCGAATAAGCGATATCCGATTACTTCCTTTTTACTAACTCTATTTAATCTACTAATACTTGACTATCTCTAACTTGATTAGTTCTATTTGAGTAACTATTTCAATTTAACTCCAATCGATTTACTCTAATTGATTAACCATAGCTGGTTAACTCTAACTGATTAACTCTAACTGGTTGACTCTTACCGATTAACCCTACTGATTTACTATGATCGATTAACTCAAACTCGACTTATTTAACTCCTATCGATTAACTAATATCCTATTTAACTCCATTTTCTTGACTCTAGATCGCAGCGATCACAATGGTTACGCCTGATTCCCTCAGTAAACATCCGACCGCCGTAGGTTATCCGCAGCCCTGCGAATCACGCTAGCAGTCGTACGAAATGGCAACTCTTCCTGAATAACTAGGTTTGACTAACTCTACCCCTATATAACTATATTTGATCAACTCTGATTGAACAACCAATATTAATTTAAATCCAAATCCGATTAACTAAGTTCAGTTACTCTTTCTGGTCAACTCTTTTATCTGAATAACTAATATTCAAAAATCTCTCTCGAATAACTTATATTCGATAATCTCTCTCAACGGATTTTATTTAACCCCTTTTACATTCCGAATATCGAAATGGATTTCATCGCTCCCTTTAAAACAACTCCAATTTTCCTATTATCCAAATTCACTATTGAATTCGCAAATCTCAGTTTCCACTGATAATTTTAATTTAGTTCATCCAGACACTTTATTTGCAATTCACAACACTTGTTTCATTTTAAACAAGTTCTTTATTTCTAACCATTTGAAATCTCATTTCTGTTTAACTCTCATCTCAAAAACCCACTTTCCTTTATAAATGGGTTTGTTTGCAAAATATTTTCTTAAATTCATTTTTCACACCAGATTGGAAAAATGCCCCTTTTATAGAATCTATTTAATTTGATTTCACAAATATTTCCTTTCAGATTATCCTTTATTCCATACAGTTCACCTTCTATTTCTCATTAAGTATTTTACTCAAATAGTCCTTTACACTTCCCTATAATATTGCTAATAATTTCATATAGAAGTTCCTTATTTAAATTTCAACGTCTCCTTTTATAAAATCTATTTGATTTCATAAAATCCTTTAAATTAAATTGTCCACTTCACAATTTTCTTTACTAGAAAATTCTTTGATTTTATATGAATATTTATTTCAAATTCTAATTTGAAATTCTCCTTTTCACATCCCAATATTTCCTTTGGTATTTAAAGTTACCAAATAACCAGAATCAACACACCAAATCAACAACTGATTATAATCACATCATATGTCACAATATAGAAGAAACAGTAAAATAAATGTTGAGGAACCCAGTTGGGTTCCTCCATCCTGTTTCCCTGGATCCACAGATGTCAGTCAACACAAATATAAAATATTTTGATAAACAGAGTCAATACTTCGATACGATTTATATATATCGTTATCGATAATTTCAGCCAACTGACTAGCAGTTCAACCAAACACCCAACACACAACAAAGCAACCAATAATTTCAATTCTAATAATACTTTATAGAATTATAAATTGATCAGAGTTAGTGAGAGTTACTCACCTTGGACGGTAGTCGTTAAATAACGATATTTCGGTCTTTGATTTGATCCGGGCATTAAATTTCACCATAAATCCAAACAAGCTTTAATTCACTCCCGGCCAGTTCCATTGGGTTTCTCTCGCCCATACGATCCCAACGGATCTTGTTTTACTGAATTCCGTTGACATACGAATAAGATACAATAGATTAAAGTTAATTCCTTAATCTATTTGAATTTAAAATTCATTGATAAAAATGTTTGGGCTTTAACAAGGAGAGAGAGGCCCAATGGCCAAACGCCACTCACCCCTATACCTTCTTCCTCTCCCAGTAATTCATTCGCCATTTTCAACATTTCATGGCTCTCGTTTCACCACCTTACCCTACGGAATTTCCCAAAGCCTTCACCAATGGTCCTCTCTCCTTCTCCTCTCCGCCCGAGCACCCACACATTGAACTTACTGTTACTCATTCTTATCGCGACTTCTAGGAAGTAGCGTCCATGCTACAACAACTATCGACACCTTGAAGTGACGATCCTCCCCAAACTTTGACAAACCCACCCACTTAACCTCCTCATCCCAAATACGACTTCGATTCGCATCATCGCTGCCTCAAATTTCAGAATACATGAACCCTAGAAATAAACCCAAACGCTGTACCCATGTCGATCCCCAAAACATAAACCGCGTGACTTAAGAAGGGTACCGAATCAAAGAGAATTCTTCCAGGAACCCATATATATGACTATTATGATTTGTGGAAATTTGTTTGATTTCTTTTGGAATTTAGAATTTTGCGTTTTCACTGTGTGTTTTTAGAAGAGGATGCGGCGCTTGTTTTTGACCAGAGGAAAATTGGTCTAGGGATAGGAAGGATTTTGCGTATATATAGAATAGTTTTAATATTTTTTATTTGATTATTTTATTTATAATTAAGCCAACGCTATTTTTATTTGTCCTCTAAAATTACTGTGATCACGCATGACCCCAAAAAATCACGAAAATGGACATGCGGCTACAGTTCGACATTGCGGACCCAACGAAACTGGTTTCGTCGAATTCCGACTCCGTTTGCTCACACAGTGTATTTTTAAAGGTTAATTTATCGACTATATTTCACATGAAAATCCCATACGGCCACACACTGACCCCAAAAATCACGGAAATTGAAATCTAACAATAATTTAATATTGCGGATCCAACAAAATTAGTTTCGTCGAAAACTGAGGTCGTTTGCAAAACTAGCTATTTTTAAAGCTCAAAATAGACCATTTAAATATATAAATATATTTAAAAACATTCAAATTTAATATTTAAAAATAAATATTGTCGTATATATTCATAACAGAATATCATACTGCTACACTGGGATTTATAACCCGATATTTCAAATCCAGTGTTACATCGATATTCGATTTATATTTAAAAATCCATTTTAAAATATAAATAAATCGATATAAATTATAAAGTAATTCCATAACGACTTTTCTAAAATTTGATTTGGACATATATAAAAATCTACACGATGAAATCCCGATTTTTCTCTTCCATTAGAAAAATATACTTCACCAGCTCCTAGCGCTTCTTGATTCACAGAAATCCAATTTAAAATGAATCATGTACATTCAGTTGAAGTTCAAATCGCCAAATAGCGAACTGCCACGCCATTTCGAGCTCGATTATAATTAAATTATAATTTATACGTTCAACTGTCGATTAAATAATATATTCGCCAATATAATTCAACTCTAAACTGATATATATACCTTAAATAATCTAAATTCACAATACTGTGAAATTCCACTATTTTTGATAATTCCAGAATTAAATATATTATTATATTACTTATTTTGATTAAATAAATCCGTATATTTTAATTCAACGGCCATTTAATTCTCTAAATCACAAATTAAATAATTAAATAAATTAATTATTTCGTTGAAAAATGCTGGTCGTTACATTCTTCCCCTTAAAATAATTTCGTCCTCGAAATTGCTATGGTAGGAGACCGACCCTATTAACTGGGTTAAAAATTATTCGTTTACTTTTTACTTCAGTTTCAACTGAACCAATTTAATTTCAATTAAAATATTAATTTATTCTTACTAACGAAAATTTTCAAAAATCCTAAAAATTTTCTAACACCCGAAATTTTCGAAAAATTTCGCCAGCACCTCCTTTGTACCGGTCAATAGTTCAAACCCCAACTCGCCTCTCTAGGCCCTTTCCAATCCAAAAGAAAATCAAATAGCCAAGCGGCTTGCCAAATCGGCCCATAAATCACCAAATCCATAAAATAAGCGTGTACCTTTTTGTCGGGCATATCATTAAATCCTTGCACATGCTTCTACTCAATACCTGCTAATCATATATCCATCTATACCATCGATTTCCAATCAATTTCAATCAATCAAATCCCAAATCCAATCAAATCAAACCTCATTCTAAATCTTTAATTTCCATTACCAATTCCAACTCTTTCTTGCCAGTCCAATATATTTAACCAAATTCATAACTCACAATTCAGTTTTTATTCGATATCATTCTATTTCAGTTCAATTTCCAGTTATTTATTTTCAATTCAATTCATATTTGCCGTCACCAATTTCTTTGATTTGTTTTAATTCATGCTATCTCTCCTGGGAGTTTTAAACAGTTTAACTTTGCTTTTCACAAAAACAAATATCCCTTTTGGATTTCAAACTACTTGTTTTTCTCAAAATAACCCAACACAAAATCTTTATAGTAATCCGTCACTTACAACTCGAAAATGAACACTGATGATGTGGCCAACATCATCGGAGTTATTTCCCAGCTATCGAAGTGAGTTCAATAATATATCACTTCAAAACTCAAATTTAAAACACTTTCATTTTGAAATCTTTTTCAAAATACCATCTATAATGCTCGTAAAACAATTTAATTTCCCCCAGGATCTTAAAATTTTCTTATATTTAACTCAAATCCATTTACGAACACTTTTCCCAGTTCCCAGAATTTCAATTCCAATTCAGATTTAATTCAGATTTAATCCATCTGCTTTCACATATTACACTTATACGGATTCTGTTTGGTTATTTATATAACCATTTCAATTATAATCAACCAACACATCCAATATATGATAATAATTCCAAGATACACCTTTCTTTTATATCAAAATATATTTTGGGTAAAATTATTTCATTTACCCTCTTTCAAAACATACTGTGTCGGTTTATCGTACTTGAGTGTTTAGAAATCCCTATCGATACAGTGGATCAAACTGATCGACCAGAATTCACAAACTACTCAACCAATAAAGCTCCACAATATAAAACAATTTTATATCAATCTACAAATACGTTCACTCGAATGTATACACTCAAACTTAATCTAGGGTATTACTAACCCCATCTCTACTGAGTCGCGCCACAGAGCCAAGGTAATCATTAACCTTTAGCTCTGATACCACTGTAACGAACTGGGGTTTTCGACTCCAAAAATCAACACAAAACTGCCACGTTGACTATTCGAACATCGAAAATACCTGATCATTAATAGAAAGAAGTTAGAGGGTGAGAATAGATAAGATAGAAAATTAGAATAGAAGAAGAAGAACAACACAATCAGGGTAATACGAATCTCACAACGGAACGAATAAAATATAATATACAACATACTTTGAAACATAAAGCTGTATTTGTATATTAGAATACAACACTTACATCACAGCGGAAATAAACAATAGCTATAAAATCCTGAAGCCTCCTGCTCCAAGCTCCTTCTGGTACATCTGTAAATCCTGACTACTTGACTGCCCGTACAAATTTGGGCACCCAAGAGTTTAGGGAAAACAAAACAAAATAAACTCTGGGTCAGTCATGGGACTGGTGCGAGTAAACTCAAATCATTTGGTTTAGCTTTTCAAAATCCTTTTCAAAAGAAAAGATAATCGTAAGACCGATCCACACATAAACACGGATGGTTTTTACCTTACGATAACCCAAACAGTTTTTTTTTGAAATCGATACTTTTCTGATATTATGATAATGTCTAATCACAAGTAATTAAAATCTAGCAGAACGCTTGCATCTCACGTTCCACATATATAGTGTACAAATCAAACTCGCGGGCACTTATTGGAAATTGGATTCCGACCTTGACAAGGTATGGGACCACCTGCCGATAGTGTATCTCTAGAGGCAAATACACTGGGTTCTACAAGAACATCTTGCAACCCGGCCCTCACATGACCGACCACTCATTTCGCTTGAATGTATCGAATGTATATCACCAACGGTTGGGAGCTACCCACCGTCTTCCCGAAAAGGGACAGCATCGAACATAGATAAAGAATGAAATGGATTTTCTCTAGATAGGTGATATACACCCTAATGGGAGCGACCCACTTAGCCATGCTGCCTGCCCGATTTCTGTCATTTCCCGGTTGATGAGGCTAGAGGTCAAAACGTATCTTTTGAAGCACTTGACCACCATTCACTTTGAATGCCACATCGTCATACCCGTCAAACCACAAATTGATTTCCCCAAAAATACCACGGGTATAAAGCTAAGAGAAACGAATTCCTCCACCACCAAACGTAAGTACGTTTGAAGAGATCAACTTACGCAATCTGTTAGATATACTCTGTCAGACATTCGTCCATTTACGTTTGTCCTGGGACTGAACAAACCGAAGGCACTATTCTGTAAACAGGATAGCCCTTGCATAACTCCGTCTTCAATTATCTTCATCACATTTGATCGCAACGCTAACATCGATACAGAGTGGTTTTCAGATAATGAATCTGATCCCGGTCTCTCCGTATTAACGACGGAAAAATGGTCAAAATTTCGATAGTTGGTGATTTAACTATCAAAGAAAAACAGGTGTGCAACCAACGATATTATTTCCAGATGGAAACTCTATCGATCAATCAACATTCCACATTTTTTTCTTTCTATAAAATTATCTTTAATTTGTCCGTCTCCCCATTTTTTATCTATTTGTAAATTCTTATTTTCTAAATTTTGAAAATATACTTTATAGATCATTAGGGAAACATTTCCGTATTTACTTCCTTTTCTTATTTCCTGTATTGGAAAACATTTCTGATCCTTATTTGGAAAACATGTCCAAATCTCCTTTACTGGATTTAAACAGAAGTTTAAAAAACATCGTTATGCCAACTTAACCCATTACAGTCATTAACTCAATTTACTTAACCAACTTTCACTATCGAACCTTATCCACTTCTTAGTTAAAACTGAAGTCAATCAAGTTGGGGGTATAATTACCTCTCAGACCTTAACTGAACGACATTCCTAACCTCAAAATAGACAAAGTTCAAACTTTAAATCTTCAAGAAAACTTTCTTGCGAAACTCGCGGATTCTGTTTATGAATCCACTCCGTTGACAAAATCATTTGATTATAACTATAATGTTATAACTCCATGCTTTCGAAATATATTAACTTAAATATAGCTTTTATATCTTAATTTGGGTAAATGATAAACAACTAATTTATTAACAAATGAGTAAAACTTAATTTTTAAATGGAAAGTAAACATTACTTCCCTTAATTCGATATAGTCGAATTCCAATGTATGACTCACTCTCGGATAATCACTATCCGATAACTTTTTTTCGAATAAACAATATTCGATTCCTCTTGTTCGAATAACTAATATTCGATAATCCTCTTCTTCGAATAACTATATTCGATTTAACTCACTCCGAATGAACTATATTCGATTACTCTTCTCGAGTAAACTATACTTGATAACTCTACTTCGAATAAGCGATATCCGATTACTTCCTTTTTACTAACTCTATTTAATCTACTAATCCTTGACTATCTCGAACTTGATTAGTTCTATTTGAGTAACTATTTCGATTTAACTCCAATCGATTTACTATAATTGATTAACTATAACTGGTTAACTCTAACTGGTTGACTCTTACCGATTAACCCTACTGATTTACTATGATCGATTAACTCAAACTCGACTTATTTAACTCCTATCGATTAACTAATATCCTATTTAACTCCATTCGCTTGACTCTAGATTGCAGCGATCACAATGGTTACGCTTGATTCCCTCAGGAAACATCCGACCGTCGTAGGCTATCCGCAGCCCTGCGAATTATGCTAGCAGTCATACAAAATGGCAACTCTTCCTGAATAACTTGGTTTGACTAACTCTACCCCTATATAACTATATTTGATCAACTCTGATTGAACAACCAATATTAATTTAAATCCAAATCTGATTAACTAAGTTCAATTACTCTATCTGGTCAACTCTTTTATCTGAATAACTAATATTCGAAAATCTCTCTCGAATAACTTATATTCGATAATCTCTCTCTACGGATTTTATTTAACCCCTTTTACATTCCGAATATCGAAATGGATTTCATCGCTGCCTTTAAAACAACTCTAGTTTCTTATTATCCAAATTCACTATTGAATTCGCAAATCTCAGTTTCCACTGATAATTATAATTTAGTTCATTCAGACACTTTGTTTGCAATTCACAACACTTGTTTCATTTTAAACAAGTTCTTTATTTCTAACCATTTGAAATCTCATTTCTGTTTAACTCTCATCTCAAAAACCCACTTTCTTTTATAAATGGGTTTATTTGCAAAATATTTTCTTAAATTCATTTTTCACACCAGATGGGAAAAATGCCCCTTTTATAGAACCTATTTAATTTGATTTCACAAATATTTCCTTTTAGATTATCCTTTATTCCATACAGTTCACCTTCTATTTCTCATTAAGTATTTTACTCAAATAGTCCTTTACACTTCCCTATAATATTGCTAACAATTTCATATAGAAGTTCCTTATTTAAATTTCAACGTCTCCTTTTATAAAATCTATTTGATTTCATAAAATCCTTTAAATTAAATTGTCCACTTCACAATTTTCTTTACCAGAAAGTTCATTGATTTTATATGAATATTTATTTCAAATTCTAGTTTGAAATTCTCCTTTTCACATCCCAATATTTCCTTTGGTATTTAAAGTTACCAAATAACCACAATCAACACACCAATTCAGCAACTGATTATAATCACATCATATGTCACAATATAGAAGAAACAGTAAATTAAATTTTGAGGAACCCAGTTGGGTTCCTCCGACCTGTTTCCCTGCATCCACAGATGTCAGTCAACACAAATATAAAATATTCTGATAAACAGAGTCAATACTTCGATACAATTTATATATATCGTTATCGATAATTTCAGCCAACTGACTAGCAGTTCAACCAAACACCCAACACACAACAATGCAACCAATAATTTCAATTATAATAATACTTTATAGAATTATAAATTGATCAGAGTTAGTGAGAGTTACTCACCTTGGACGGTAGTCGTTAAATAACGATATTTCGGTCTTTGATTTGATCCGGGCATTAAATTTCACCATAAATCCAAACGAGCTTCAATTCACTACCGGTCAGTTCCATTGGGTTGCTCTCGCCCATACGATCCCAACGGATCTTGTTTTACTGAATTTCGTTGACATACGAATAAGATACAATAAATTAAAGTTAATTCCTTAATCTATTTGAATTTAAACTTCATTGATAAAAATGTTTGGGCTTTAATAAGGAGAGAGAGGCCTAATTGCCAAACGCCACTCACCCGTATACCTTCTTCCTCTCCCAGTAATTCCTCTGCCATTTTCAACATTTCATGGCTCTCGTTTCACCACCTTACCCTACGGAATTTCCCAAAGCCTTCACCAATGGTCCTCTCTCCTTCTCCTCTCCGCCCGAGAACCCACACATTGACCTTACTGTTACTCATTCTTATCGCGACTTCCAGAAAGTAGCGTCCATGCTACAATAACTGTCGACACCTTGAAGTGCCGATCCTCCCCAAACTTTGACAAACCCACCCACTTAACCTCCCCATCCCGAATACGACTTCGATTCTCACCATCGCTGCCTCAAATTTCAGAACACACGAACCCTTGAAATAAACCCCAACGCTGTACCCATGTCGATCCCCAAAACATAAACCGCGTGACTCAAGAAGGGTACCGAATCAAAGAGAATTCTTCCAGGAACCCATATATATGACTATTATGATTTGTAGAAATTTGTTTGATTTCTTTTGGAATTTAGAATTTTGCGTTTTCACTGTGTATTTTTAGAAGAGGATGCGGCGCTTGTTTTTGACCAAAGGAAAATTGGTCTAGGGTTAGGAAGGATTTTGGGTATATATAGAATAGTTTTAATATTTTTTTATTCGATTATTTTATTTATAATTAAGCCAACGCTATTTTTATTCGTCCTCTAAAATTCCTGTGATCACGCATGACCCCCCAAAAATCACGAAAATGGACATGCAGCTACAGTTCGACATTGCGGACCCAACGAAACTGGTTTCGTCGAATTCCGACTCCGTTTGCTCACGCAGCGTATTTTGAAAGGTCAATTTATCGACTATATTTCACATGAAAATCCCATACGGCCACATACTGACCCCAAAAATCACGAAAATTGAAATCTAACAATAATTTAATATTGCGGATCCAACAAAATTAGTTTCGTCGAAAACTGAGGTCGTTTGCAAAATTGGCTATTTTTAAAGCTCAAAATAGACCATTTAAATATATAAATATATTTAAAAACATTCAAATTTAATATTTAAAAATAAATATTGTCGTATATATTCATAACAGAATATCATACTGCTACACTGGGATTTATAACCCGATATTTCAAATCCAGTGTTACATCGATATTCGATTTATATTTAAAAATCCATTTTAAAATATAAATAAATTGATATAAATTATAAAGGAATTCCATAGCGACTTTTCTAAAATTTGATTTGGACATATATAAAAATCTACACGACGAAATCCCGATTTTTATCTTCCACTAGAAAAATATACTTCACCAGCTCCTAGCGCTTCTTGTTTCACATAAATCCGATTTAAAATGAATCATGTACATTCAGTTGAAGTTCAAATCGCCAAATAGTGAACTACCGCGCCATTTCGAGCTCGATTATAATTAAATTATAATTTATACGTTCAGCTGTCGATTAAATAATATATTCGCCAATATAATTCAACTCTAAACTGATATATATACTTTAAATAATCTAAATTCACAATAATATGAAATTCCACTATTTTTGATAATTCCAGAATTAAATATATTATTATATTATTTATTTCAATTAAATAAATCCGTATAATTTTATTCAACAGCCATTTAATTCTCTAAATCACAAATTAAATAATTAAATAGTTAAATAAATTAATTATTTCGTTGAAAAATGCTAGTCGTTACAATATAAAGGAATTCAAATATAGAATTTGAATGGAAATGGAATTTGAATAAAGAAATTTTAAATATGGAATTTGAATATAGAATTCAAATATATTGAAATGAGAATTTGAATATAGAATTCGAATAGAATTTGAAATAGACTTTGAATATAGAATTTAAAGAGTTAAAATGGAATTTGAATATATGATTCAAATAGAGTTAAAATGGAATTTGAATATAAGATTCAAAAAGAGTTGAAATGGAATTTGAATATAGGAAATTCAATTTGAATGGAAATGGAATTTGAATATAGAAATTCAAACGAAGTTTGAAAATAGATTTGAATATAGAAATTCAAATGGAGATAGAAAATGGAATTTGAATATACGAACTTCAATTTGAATTGAAATAGGATTTGAATATAGAAGATCGAAGTATAAATAAATTTATTTCCGAGTTCGGGAAAATCGACAATTTTAGAAGATCAGAAATATTATGTTGAATTGGAAAATTGGATTTGATATATATTAAAAATATATCAGAATGGAGTTGAATTTATTACAAACGAAGTCAAAACGTTTTTATATATATAAATATAATTTAAAACGAACTAGCCGCAGCACGGCAGTTCGTAAATTGGCAATTTGAACCTCAATTGAGTATACATAACTCAATTGAAGTCGGAATTCTTTGAAACAAGAATTGTCGGGACCAGTTGAATAATAGTTTTCTAATGAAAGAGAAAAATCTGGATCTCGTCGTACAGATTTGGAGTTATATCAAAATCAATTTTTTAGAAAATAGTGCCATAATCGTTTTAAAAACGATAAAGGTTTATTTAAATAAATAAAAGGATTTTAAGGAAATAAAATCCGAATTGGCATTAGAAAAATCCAGACTGGAGATACAAAATAAATATGAACTCCAGTGAAGTAAGTGAAATGATATTTGAGATAGAAATCATATTTTAAATGGTTAAATAGAATTAACTAAATTGGAGAATAATTAGTTAAAAGAAATTTGAATCGAAATTGGGTTTTTGGATAAGTGAAAGAAATTGAGAATTTATATTCGAAATCGAATATATAACTCGAGTTGATAATAGAATTAGATTTGGTTCATGAGTAGATTAAAATATATTTGAATGTGATATGTTCAAATAAATTAGTGAAATAGGCAAAGAGTTAATTAAAGAGTTAATTAACAAATTGTGTTAAAACGCTCAGGTATAGTTGAAATAAATTGGACAGGTATAGACATACAAGAGACATGTATGGGATAAGGTATGAAGGTATATAAATAGAATGCTCGACAAAAGGGTACATATTTAATTCATATATGAGATTTTATGCGCCGTATCGGCAAGCCGCTTGACTTTTTCTTTTTCTTTTGGATTGGTGAGGGCCATGGGAGGCTATTTGAAATATTCCGATGCTCCCGGTACAAAGGAGATTATGGCGAATTTTTCCGGAAATTTAAGGAGTTAGAATATTTTTAAGAAGTTTGATAACTAGAATCTATATATTAATATATATAGAAGTCGATAAGAAAACGAACTTAAAAATAGAATAGTATAATAAAAAAGGAAGACTAGGAATAAAATCTCGTAAGAATATAAAGCAAAAGTGTATACGTGTTTAAAAGTGAATAAGTAGTTGTATGGTATTGATTATTCGAGTAAGTAGTCATATCTGTTTTGATGTTATAAATGTTATTCAGTCAAGGTCTGAGAGGTAGTTATACCCCAACTTGATTGATTTCATTATTAACAAATAAATAGTAAGATTTCAAGCTCGAAGATCAATCTTGGACAAGAGTTAGTTGAATATAGTATTTGGGTTGTCGTAACGATGTTTTATACAACATCCGTTTTAACCCAAATAAGTGTAAACTTGGAAATAGAATAATAAATATTTCCTAAGTATTGAAATAAACAAGATCGGAAAAGAGATAAGTAGTTGGAATATTTTCCAATTATAACTAGCATATATTTTCTAAGTTTATGAAAATAAAGGAAGGCGATATTCGGAAATGTTTTCCAAATAGCGTAAAAGGCCAATATGGTTATTGAAAATATTGTTTACCAAATATTGATAACGAAATGGAGAAGAGATTTAATTAATGAAATATTAATTAAAGAGCCCAGTGATTTGTTTGATATGTTGAATGAACACTTGTTTTCTTCGATAGTTAAATCATCGACTATCGAAACACTTGTTTTTATTCGATAGTTAAATCACAGACTAGCGAAGTTTTTGACCATCGTTGTCAATATGGAGAAACCAGTTGGATTATTATCCGAGAACCACTCCGTATTGGCAGTAGCGTTGCGAATTAGATTATATGAAGAAAATCGAAGACAGAGTATGTAACAACCCGGAAAATCTGAGCCAATTTAAAATTTTTAAATTGGCTATTTTAGTGGATTTTAGATATTTAAAATAAATTATTTTAAATAATAACAATGAAAAGTATGTTTGAATCGATGTTTGAAAATAAATATAATTATTTTTAAATATAAACAAGGCCTGAAATGGCGCGGCAGTTTCAAAATTTGAATTCAAACTTTGACTGACTGTACCGGGTGCAAATTAAAACGGATTTTAGTGAAACCAAAAATATTTAAATCTGTTAGTGAATATCTTTCTAATGAATCTGAAAAATCGAAGATACATAGCGGGAAGCAAGAGTTATGGCCAAATGAATTTTCAGAAAGGTCGCTATAGAGTTTATATAGCCCGTGAAAATAGCCATTTTGCAAACGACCTCAGAATTCGACGAAACCACTTTTGTTGGATCCGGGATGTAAAATTATTGCTAGGTTTCAAATTTCATAATTTTTGAAGTTAGTATGTGAGTGTGGCAAAGGAAAATGTGTTTGGTCGATTTCTGTTAAATTGGATCGACCAGAAAAGGGCCATTTTTAAACGGTCTCAGAATTCGACGAAACTAGTTTTGTTAGGACCGTATTGTCAAAACATAGCTAGATTTATTTTTCTGGAATTTTTGGGATGAGTATGTGGCCCCGGAAAATTGAAATGTACGTTCAAAACAAATATTGAATGTTTTATATTTTAATTTGAAGAATAACTGACTAAAACAGTCGAATGGGCCTACGAAACATACCCCATTGTGTACAAAATGGGGTATTTAGCTAGGGACAGTCATTGGGTTTGGATTGGAGTTCGTATGAGATAAGGGGTATTTTAGTATTTTAAAAATATATAAATAAAATAAAATAATTCATTGGGTCTCACTCTCTCTCTCTCCCCGTTAACGATTAAAGGAGGAATCCACTTCCACCGTTCCCATCCATTTTCCAACCAAACCAGGAAGAATCAGACCCTGCTCCAGTTCAACTATTTGAAGAACTCTCTCTCCTCTCCAAATCCATATAAGGAGCATCATTTATCGTTGAGTGTAGGAAGAGAACGATCGCCGAGTAGTCGAAGACTTCACAGCGCCGCCGCCGCCTCCCTGGTGGATCGAACTGGCCATCTCCGCCCTGCACACGTGCGCCTCTCCTCCCTCTTCCTCGTGGTGAAGACCGATCGACGAATCGCTGCACGGATTTACGTGAAAATTAAAACCTAGTTTTGAACGAATAGCTGAGGTAACGGTTTATTTTATTTTAAACTGATCTATAGCACTTTAAAGCGCTACGGTTTACGATTTCACTGTAAAAATCATATCTTTCTCGTTTGTTGATGAAATTCAGTGAAACAAGGGACACCGGGACCGTGCAAACGTCTTCTACATTTTAGAAGAGACCGGATATTTTTCTGAGCCTTATCCAATTTTTGGTGGAGTGGAACCCAATGTGAGATTTCTAAATTATAAACGATATGGAAAACAACGATGTATAAATTATATAGTCGAAGTATGAGTTATATAAGCGTTGTACACCTCATGTATAAGCATTGTATAAGTTGTATGTTCGATGTATAAGTTATATATGCATTGTATAAATGATATATGCATTGAAATAAATATAAATGATGTTGAAATGAAATCGAAATATAGTTATATACGTATATCTATATATATATACTCCCCTCGTCCACAGACCATGGACGATATATATTGGTTGTGATATTGTTTGGATTATTGGTTGATGTGAAAATTTGGTGAATATCATGAATGGTTGATTTGAAATGATTGATTGTAGTTGAAATCCCAATAGGATTAGTATATGGGAAAATTCGTCTGCGTACGAACTAGATATTGAAAATCCCCATTGTCAAAAGCTGCGAGGCTTTAAGGTAAAGCGAGGAGCCGTACTAGGGACGGTCCCGGTTTCAACTACCCTGCCGTTATACTGCCGAAATTTTCTGAAATATTTATGTGTTTGATTTCAATTCATGTGTTGAAATAAAATTCATGTGTTGAAATAAAATTCATGCGTTGAAATAAAATTCATGTGTTGAATAGAAATTCATGTATTGAAATTAAATTCATGTGTTGAATAGAAATTCATGTGTTGAGTAGAAATTCATGTGTTGAATAAAATTCATGTGTTGAATGGAGTTCATGTATTGAATAAATTCTTTGAAAAATAAAAATAACATTTTTATCATATATAAAGACTATATAAAATATTATTGTTTTAAATAAATTGTTTTAACACCAAATATAACATTTTTTCCTTATATATAAACTATATAAAATAATCGTGTTTGAAATAAATTTTTTTACAATAAAAATTACATTTTTATTATATATATGAACTATAGAAAAATTCATGTGTTGAATAAAGGACTAGAACAATAAAACTCATATTTTTATTGTATGTGTGAAGTCGAAAACATTCATGTGTTGAATATATAGATTGAACAATAAAATCTACATTTTTATTGTGAATATGAAGTGTTAAAAATGGTGATGTGTTGAAGTAAATATCTGTTGGATAAAAATATCATTTTTATCAAATATATGAAGTGAATATGGTTTTGAAATCGAAGAATGAATTATATATATTTATTTAATTGAAATAAATCGAATAACGAAGCTGCAGTTCGTGTTTTGAAACCGTGATTTCAAACGATTAGTGCTGGAGATCCGACCATTGGATTTTTCCGAAACCGAAACCATTGGGTTTGCTTTGGAAATATCTTTCCAATGACACCGACTTTGTGAAGATCCAACGGTTGGATTGTCTGGAATGTTCAATTCAAATCTGAAGAAAAACAGCGCTAGAATCGATTATATTTATATATATATATATAAATATAATTAAATTAAATCGAATAACGACGCTGTAGTTCGTATTTTGAAATCGTAACTTCAAACGATTGTACCAGGAGATCCGACCGTCGGATTTTCGCAAAACTGAAACCGTTGGATTCGTTTTGAAAAGATCTTTCTAATGATGTAAAATTTGTGAAGATCCAACGGTTAGATTTTCATATATGAGTAAATCAAATCTGAAGAAAAACAGCGCCACGGCCGCGTTATAGCCTGAAGCGTCGTTTGAATGAATTGGCTATTTTTAAAATGAATAAAAATAGCGATAAATCGTTATAAAATATTATAAACAATATGGAATGGAAAACAAACCGAATTTACCCGGTTTATTAGATATTTGATGGTTGAATGTGTTTGGCATGGAAATTACATTTAAAAACAAAATTATTGATGTCGAATAAATTAACCATTGAAATGAATTGATTTAAATTCTAAATATACGTGAATTATTTGAGAAGGCCGAGTTAAATCTCATTTAAAATAATTGATCGACGATAAGAAGTCGATGATGAAGACGGTGGTTGAAGACCAGAGATCTTCACCTCAGTTGGATGATAACTGATGTCTTGATTGGGAGGCATCCCGAATTATAGATAATAAGTGGCGATCGTACAGACGTACGTGGAGATCGATGGATATGCGAGGTATATAGTGCCTCCGGTTTCGTTCAGACCCAGAACGAACTTGTAAATGGACTGTGTGTCTGACATTGGATTTTGTTCTGTGCTGATTGATCTCTATTAAATATATATATCTGTTTGGCGGTTGAGAATTTATTCTCTTACTTAATGCCCTTCTCTGAGGCGTACGAGCTCAGAGGTTATATATCGATAGAAATCAGTCGCATAGAGTGAATTGCCTGTGTGGCATGCCTAAGTGGCAGATGATCAAGGCTTCTATTGAAAAGCAAAGTCTTGTTGTTGATGATCAAAGCACGACCTGTGTAGCATAGCTTTGTATATAACGTTGATTTGCGAGGCTCATACCCCGGTATGAACCAGAAACGGGAGAGGACCTCAGGGAGGGCATGCGTTTCCTTCTAGCTAGGGTGATGTCAGTGACCTACCAGCCCTGACATTTATATTATTTTCACCTATATGGTTGTTGCTGTTGCGAGGCAGCTCAGATATGGAGTCATTGGGCTCATTTTCGCAACATAGGGTGGGGGAATGCACTGTCCAGGGTTTAAGTTTAATCCACATCAAGTGGACCGGCCCTGATGATCCAAGGGTCACTCGAGCTCTGATCCTGAGACATGGTAGGCTAGATTGTCTCGAAGCGGTGAGGACGATCCCTGGCCTTGGTTCATGAAGGAAATCCAATTTCCAAATACGACATGTGCGGTTTTGATTATATACCTATATATGGCGACATAGTGGTATGGGGTCATTAATGCCGTCTATGATTGATACTTATGATTTGAAATGGTTTTTGAAACATATAAACACTAGTAATAGTATCAAATGCTTTTATTTTATTTGTATCAAGCATATTTTGGCCATTATAAGGTAAAACTCTATCCTCCGGTTTGCGTTGCATTGTGTGATGGGAACTGAGTCTTATAATGGCTTCATTTTTATAAAAAAGCATTATGATTTTAAAAGATTTACTTGTTTTAAAGCACTAGCAATCCAATGGAGTAAACCCGTTCTGTGAAAGTGGTGTGGTCCTTTGATTGGCCATATATTAAAGTAAGTTAAGTAGACTTCTCATACCAGTCCCAAAACTGACTCATAGTTTAATTCACTTGCAAACTCGGGTGCCCCTTTGTCTACACGGGCAACCTTGTATTCAGGTTTTAGCAGGCTCTTTCTGGATAGCTGGAGCTGAAGACGGATTCTATCATTTATCTCTTTTTATGTTGTTCAGCTCCTGTTGTACATATTATGTTTTGTTTTCCGCTGTAGACATTTATGTATAGCTGAACTGTATTTTGTACAAAGTATGATCCTGTATACTGTGTAACTCTGATAATTATGTTTCTCCAGTGTATTCCATTGTACATTATCTGGTGTATTTATTTATTTCTATTCTGCTGTTATCGGTTTATGTGTTATATTCCAAAGATTACCCTTGCCACCGTCGTATGGGGTTTTGGGGTCTTCACAACGTGGTATCAGAGCATTGGTTAAGCTTAGTTCTGGAACATAACATATTAACGAACTCGTCAGAGATAGAACCAATAGTGTTCTAGGACGAATAACTCATTATAGATAGGATCAGTAATGTCCTAGCATGAGTATAGCAGAATCAGAATAACTCATTAGAGATGGGGTCAGAAATGCCCAAGAACCAGTTGAGAGTTATATGTTTATAAATAACGTATTTGTGATTATATATACATAGTCTGGTTTTAGAAATATGATTTTTGGATATATAAAAGAGTATATGAATTAATTAGTGTATTTTTGAAAAGTTAAAAATAAATTGATTGATATTTGGGTTGTGTGGTTGAGAATTTGATTAATTAAATTATTAGAATGATAGTTAATTAAATCAATAAGAGAATGGATGGTAAATTTATTCGATTAAATCACACATTGAACTGATTAAAGAATAGATAGGAATATATACATGTGCATTATATATGTTTGGACAGGTAAATGGATTAACTGTTGAGTAAAAATTTTATTTGCGTGCCCGACAAATAGGTAAACCTTAATGAGTTGGATGCGCAATTTTATTTTTATATCAACCCTGTGTATGCCATTGGATGAGGAGTGCTGGTTGTTCTGTGCGTAATAATAAATGTCACCATAGGATAGTAACAATTAATTTTGAACTACACTACATGGCATACTTCTTGAATATAGCATACTTCATCATATACCACACAAGCATTTGGAGCTTGTGTGACGAGGTTGAAGATTTACCATACGAGCGAGAGGCTTGTATGGCGATGACTATTTATTACAGGTTGAACTGATGACAGATATGGATTATTTATTACAGGTTGAACTGATGACTGATAAGGACCATATAAAATGTAATGATAAATTACCAGATTAATAA
Organism: Allium sativum; assembly: GCA_030737875.1. Classification (NCBI taxonomy): domain Eukaryota; kingdom Viridiplantae; phylum Streptophyta; class Magnoliopsida; order Asparagales; family Amaryllidaceae; genus Allium; species Allium sativum. The sequence continues at coordinate 354,535,593 of CM060926.1, forward strand.
AAACCCCACACGGGTCTAGAGATGACAATAAACACGTCTCTCTAGTCTTATAAGGCAAAAAACTATTTATGGGGCGACGAGAATTTATTCTCTGGAGTTATTATCTATACACACTCCCACGTGGACACTAGAATATATCACTATAAATATGTGTATGCTTATTAGGATTTATTGGGTACCTAATACGGCCCAATAAATTTCCAAACCCCTCCCCGTATAAAGGAGGTTATGGCGAAATTTTTCGAAAACTTAGGGTGTTAGCCAAATTTTTGAAGAAATTGAAAATTCTTAGAAACTGAAAAGTTGAAGAATGGAAGCCAGGATGAAAGTTGAGTTGGTTAATTAAACAACTTTCGACTTCGTTCCTTTTCGAGGACGAAAAGTTTTAAGTGGGGGAGATTATAACAACCTGGAAAATCTGAGCCAATTTAAAATTTTTAAATTGGCTATTTATTGGATTTTAGATATTTAAAATAAATTATTTTAAATAATAAAGATGAAAAGTATGTTTGAATCGATGTTTGAAAATAAATATAATTATTTTTAATTATAAACAAGGCCTGAAATGGCGCGGCAGTTTCAAAATTCGAATTCAAATTTTAACTGACTGTACCGGGTGCAAATTAAAACGGATTTTAATGAAACCAAAAATATTTAAATCTGTTAGTGAATATCTTTCTAAAAAATCGGAAAAATCGAATTTTCATAGCAGGAAGCAAGAGTTATAGCCAAATGAATTTTTAGAAAGGTCGCTATAGAGTTTATATAGCCCATGAAAATAGCCATTTTGCAAACGACCTCAGAATTTGACGAAACCACTTTTGTTGGATCCGGGATGTCAAATTATTGCTAGGTTTCAAATTTCATAATTTTTGAAGTTAGTATGTGAGTGTGGCAAAGGAAAACGTGTTTGGTCGATTTCTGTTAATTTTGATCGACCAGAAAAGGGCCATTTTTCAAACGGTCTCAGAATTCGACGAAACTAGTTTTGTTGGGACGGTATCGTCAAAACTTAGCTAGATTTATTTTTCTGGAATTTTCGGGATCATTATGTGGCCCGGCAAATTGAAATGTACGTTCAAAACAAATATTGAATGTTTTATATTTTAATTTGAAGAATAACTGACTGAAACAGTCGAATGGGCCTACGAAACATATCCCATTGTGTTCGAAATAGGGGTATTTAGCTAGGGACGACAGTCGTTGGGTTTGGATTGGAATTCGTATGAGATAAGGGTATTTTAGAGTTTTAAAAATATATAAATTAAATAAAAAATTTAATTGGGCCTCACTCTCTCTCTCCCCCCGTTTTCTCTCTCCCCGATAACGATTAAAGGTGGAAACCACTTCCACCATTCCCGTCCATTTTCCGACCAAACCTGGAAGAATCAGACCCTGCTGCAGTTCAACTTTTTGAAGAACTCTCTCTCCTCTCCAAATCCATATAAGGAGCATCATTTATCATTGAGTGTAGGAAGAGAATGATCGCCGAGAAGTCGAAGACTTCACAGCGTCGCCGCTGCCTCCCTGGTGGATCGAACTGGCCATCTCCCCCCTGCGCACGTGCGCCTCTCCTCCCTCTTCCTCATGGTGAAGACCGATTGACGAATTGCTGCACGGATTTGCATGAAAATCAAAACATAGTTTTGAACGAATAGCTGAGGTAACAGTTTATTTTATTTTAAACTGTTCTATAGCACTTTAAAGCGCTTCGGTTTATGATTTCACTGTAAAAATCATATCTTTCTCGTTTGTTGACGAAATTTAGTGAAACAAGAGACACCGGGACCGTGCTGACGTCTTCTACATTTTAAAAGAGACCGGATATTTTTCTGAGCCTTCTGCAATTTTGGTGGAGTGGAACCCAATGTGAGATTTCTAAATTATAAACGATATGGAAAACAACGATGTATAAATTATATAGTCGAAGTATGAGTTATATAAGCATTGTACACCTCATGTATAAGCGTTGTATAAGTTGTATGTTCGATGTATAAGTTATATATGCGTTGTATAAATGATATATGCATTGAAATAAATTGAAATAATGTTCAAATGAAATCGAAATATAGTTATATACGTATATATATATATACTCTCCTCGTCCACAGACCATGGACGATATATATTGGTTGTGATATTGTTCGGATTATTGGTTGATGTGAAAATTTGGTGAATATCATGAATGGTTGATTTGAAATGATTGACTGTGGTTGAAATCCCAATAGGATTAGTATATGGGAAAATTCGTCTCCGTACGAACTAGATATTGAAAATCCCCATTGTCAAAAGCTGCGAGGCTTTAAGGTAGAGTGAGGAGCCGTACTAGGGACGGTCCCCGTTTTAGCTACCCTTCCGTTATGCTGCCGAAATTTTCTGAAATATTTCTGTGTTTGATTTAAATTCATGTGTTGAAATAAAATTCATGTGTTGAAATAAAATTCATGTGTTGAATAGAAATTCATGTATTGAAATTAAATTCATGTGTTGAATAGAAATTCATGTGTTGAATAGAAATTCATGTGTTGAATAAAATTCATGTGTTGAATGGAGTTCATGTATTGAATAAATTCTTTGAAAAATAAAAATAACATTTTTATCATATATAAAGACTGTATAAAATATTAGTGTTTTAAATAAAAATCTTTAACACCAAATATAACATTTTTACCTTATATATAAACTATATAAAATAATCGTGTTTGAAATAAATTGTTTTACAATAAAAATTACATTTTTATTATATATATGAACTATAGAAAAATTCATGTGTTGAATAAAGGACTAGAACGATAAAAATCATATTTTTATTGTATGTGTGAAGTCGAAAACATTCATGTGTTGAATATATAGATTGAACAATAAAATATACATTTTTATTGTGAATACGAAGTGTTAAAAATGGTGATGTGTTGAAGTAAATATCTGTGGGATAAAAATATCATTTTTATCAAATATATGAAGTGAATATGGTTTCGAAATCGAAGAATGAATTATATATATATATATATATAATTGAAATAAATCGAATAATGAAGCTGTTGTTCGTGTTTTGAAACCGTGATTTCAAACGATTAGTGCGGGAGATTCGACCATCGGATTTTCCCGAAAACGAAACCATTGGGTTCGCTTTGGAAATATCTTTCCAATGACACCCACTTTGTGAAGATCCAACAGTTGGATTGTCTGGAATGTTCAATTCAAATCTAAAGAAAAACAGCGCCAGAATCGATTATATTTATATATATATATATATATATATATATATATATATATATATATAAATATAATTAAATTAAATCGAATAACGAAGCAGCAGTTCGTATTTTGAAATCGTAACTTCAAACGATTGTACCGGGAGATCTGACCATCGGATTTTCCCAAAACTGAAACCGTTGGGTTCGTTTTGAAAACATCTTTCTATTGATGTAAAATTTGTGAAGATCCAATGGTTAGATTTTCAGATATGTGTAAATCAAATTTGAAGAAAAACAGTGCCACGACCGCGTTATGTCCCGAAGCATCGTTTGAATTAATTGGCTATTTTTAAAATGAATAAAAATCGCGATAAATCGTTATAAAATATTATAAACGACATGGAATGGAAAACAAACCGAATTTACCCGGTTAATTAGATATTTGATGGTTGAATGTGTTTGGCGTGGAAATTACATTTAAAAACAGAATTATTGATGTCGAATAAATTAACCATTGAAATGAATTGATTTAAATTCTAAATATACGTGAATTATTTGAAAAGGCCAAGTTAAATCTCATTTCAAATAATTGATCGGCGATAAGAAGTCGATGATGAAGACGGTGGTTGAAGATCGGAGATCTTCACCTCGGTTGGATGATAACCGATGTCTTGATTGGGAGGCATCCCGAAATATAGATAATAAGTGGTGATCGTCCAGACGTACGTGGAGATCGGTGGATATGCGAGGTATATAGTGCCTCCGGTTTCGTTCAGACCCAGAACGAACTTGTAAATGGACTGTGTGTCTGATATTGGATTTTGTTCTGTGCTGATTGATCTCTATTAAATATATTTTTGTTTAGCGGCGGAGAATTTATTCTCTTGCTTAACGCCCTTCTCTGAGACGTACAAGCTCAGAAGTTATATATCGATAGAAATCAGTCGCATAGAGTGAATTGCCTGTGTGGCATGCCTAAGTGGCAGATGATCAAGGCTTCTGTTGAAAAGCAAAGTCTTGTGGTTGATGATCAAAGCACGGCCTGTGTGGCATAGCTTTGTGTATAATGTTGATTCACGAGCCTCACACCCCGGTATGAACCAGAAACGGGAGAGGACCTCAGCGAGGGCATGCGTTTCCTTCTAGCTAGGGTGGTTTTAGTGACCTACCATCCTTGACATTTATATTATTTTCACCTGTGTGGTTGTTGCTGTTGCGAGGCGCCTCAGATATGGAGTCATTAGGCTCATTTTCGCCCCATATGGCGGGGGAATGCAGTGTCCAGGGTTTAAGTTTAATCCACATCGAGTGGACCGGCCCTGACGATCAAAGGGTCACTCGAGCTCTGATATTGAGACATGGTAGGCTAGATTGTCTCGAAGCGGTGAGGACGATCCCAGGCCTCGGTTCATGACGGAAATTCAATTTCCAAATACGACATGTGCGGTTTTGATTGTATACCTATATATGGCGACATAGTGGTACGGGGCATTAATGTCGTCTATGATTGATACTTATGATTTTAAATGGTTTTTGAAACATATAAACACTACTATTAATATCAAATGCTTTTGTTTTATTCAAATCAAGCATATTTTGGCCATTATAAGGTAAAACTCTATCCTCCGGTTTGCGTTGCATTGCGTGATGGGAACTGAATCTTATAATGGCTTCATTTTTATAAAAAGAATTGCGATGTTTAAAAGATTTACTTGTTTTAATGCACTGGCAATCCAATGGAGTAAAACTGTTCCGCTAAATTGGCGTGGTCCTGTGATTGGCCATATATTAAAGTAAGTTAAGTAGATTTCTCATACCAGACCCATGACTGACTCGTAGTTTGTTTCACTGGCAAACTCGGGTGCCCCTTCTTCTACACGGGCAGCCTTGTATTCAGGTTTTAGCAGGCTCTTTCTGGATAACTGGTGCTAAAGACAGATTCTATCATTTATCTCTTTTTATGTTGTTCAGCTCCTGTTGTACATATTATGTTTTGTTTTCCGCTGTAGGCATTTATGTATAGCTGAACTGTATTTTGTACTTAGTATGATCCTGTATACTGTGTAACTCTGATAATTATGTTTATCCAGTGTATTCTATTGTACATTATCTGGTGTATTTATTTATTTATGTTCTACTGTTATCTATTTATGTGTCATATTCCAAAGATTACCCTTGCTACCGTCGTACGGAGTTTTTGAGTCGTCACAGAGTAGAGTGAAAGGACTTTTTCTATTAATAGAAATTGTTCCTTCGGTTTCGTTCAATCCCAGAATGAACGTAAATGGACGAATGTCTGACAAAATATTTCCAATGATCGCTTGGGTTGGTCGGTATAAATATATATGGTTGCAACGGATTTATTCCCTTAGCATAACATCCAGAATATTTGTGCAAATCAATAAATGATTAACGGATATGACAATGTGGCATTCAAAGTAATCGTGTTATCAATGAATGGAAAGCAATCGTAGCCTCTAGCCTCAACAACCGGGAAATGACAAAAATCGAGCAGACAACATGGTTATGTGGGTAGCTTCCATTAGGGTGTATCATCACCTATCTAGAGATTCATTTAATTCCTTATTCTATTCGATGATGTCCCATTTGGGAAACGGTTGCTAGTTCCAACCGTTGGTGATATACATTCGATACACTCAAGCGGAATGAGTGGTCGGTCATGAGTGGCTGAGTTGCAATATGTCCTTGTTGAACTCGGTGTATTCTCCTCTAGAGATATACCAGCGGCAGGTGGTTCCATACCTTGTCATAGTCGGAAATCCATTACCCGATAAGTGCTTGCGGTTTTGATTGTGTATTATATATGTGGAACGTGAGATGCAAACGTTCCACTAGATTGTTATTTATTTGATTTAGACACTATCATAATATCAAAAGAGTTTTGAGATAAAGATTTTTGTTCCTTTCAAAAGGATTTTTGAAAGTTAAATCAAGTGTTTGGATTCTCATAAGGCAAAATCCCGTTCCGAGTCATATGGCGTGGTCTTATGAGATATCATTTAGTTTCTGAAACTGTTCTAAACTGTTTACTCATACCAGTCCCATGACTGACCCGGAGTTTATTTTGTTTTGTTCTACCTAAACTCTTGGGTGCCTAAATTTGTATGGGCAGTCAAGTAGTTCAGGATTTTACAGATCTATCTAAAGGAGCTTGGAGCAGGAGGCTTCAGCGTTAGTTATATTGAATTTTGTTCCGCTGTGTTGTAAGTGTTGTACTCTGATAAGTGTATATTATACAGTTGAAATTTTGTATTTCAAAAGTAATGATATGTTATATTTTGTTCCGCTGCGATGTGAGATTCTGTGTTGTTATGTCTATTCTTCTTCTACCTTTTTCTTTTAAAAAAAATGATTCGTATTTTCATGATATTTGGGTTGGACGTATGAGGTATATAGTCAACTCTTATATTATGGATTTGCGGGTCACTACAATTGGTTTCAGAGCTTAGGTTGAGCGAATACCAAGGCTTGTGTGGCATGTGTTCATTAGAGATAGGGTCAGTATTACCCTAGAATGAGTTGAGTGTATATATACGAGAGTGCATATTGGTTAGTTGATATAAAAGTTGATTTATATTGTGTTGGCTAGTCTGTTGAGTGGTTTATGAATTCTGATCAAATCGTGGGACGCCATGACGTTGATAAGAATTTATAAATATTTGAACAGAAGATTGAACACGATATTGTTTCTAAGTGGGTAAATGAAATAATTTTTACTCAAAATTCTATTTTGATAAAAGAGGAATAATTTTCTGAAATTATTATAATTTATGGATGTGTTGGATGTTAAAATTATAATCGAATAAGATTATAAAAACTGAAATGGTTGGTTATAACCAAATAGAACTTGTATATGAATGAAGAATATACAAATGAGATGAATTAAAATTGAATTCAAACCAAATTGTGGAATTTAAAATCCTGGGAAGTTGGAAAATATTTTCTGAAGTATATTAGAACAATATAGCTTTGTTTTAAAAGGATTTTAAATTTTAGCACTGAACTCACTTCAGTGGCTAGAAAATAATTCTGATGATTACTGCAACATCATCAGTGTTCATTTTCGAGTTTATAAGTGAAGGATTGCTGCCTTAGAAAAGTTTTTGGATGGAAAATTTGTTTGAAAGAAACAAATTGATTTGAAAATTCAAATGTTTTGAATTTGAGACAGAAATAAAAGTGTATATTTATGTGATTTCAAAAGGGTTTGAAATAAAAACCTAGGAGTTGAATTCTAAATTTTTAATTTAACTTAAGAAAGTTAAATGGATTGGAGTGAATAAATTGATCACAATCAATTTAAATAAAATTGGAATGCATATGAATGGAATATGAATTAAACACGAATAACTTGATTGTAAACCGTTCAGATAAAATGAATATAAGCATATTTGATCTTCAATGTGAATGAAAACCAAAAGTTTTGGTTAGGACTAAATAAGTTGAAATATAAAAGTTGAGTTCATCATAAGTGGAAAGAAATAGGTTAGTAGCACTTTTCCCAAATTAGAAATTTCGGGGACGAAATTCTTTTAAGGGGGAAAGAATGTAACGACCCGAATATTTAAACAGTTTATTTTAATATTTAATATGATTTTTAAATATTTAATTCAGAATATAAAGGAATTTTTATATTGAGCTGTCGATTTAATAATCGAATATAATTTAATTTAGAATATATATATATATCGAATTATCGCAATTCGAAATATAATTAAATTCGTAGATTTAAACAGTACCGAAACTGATTCAGATAATCAATACAAACTTTTGTTTGAATTAGAATAATAATATTAAATTTTTATCGGAAAATTTAAATGGTTTGAAATTTAATTTATATCAATTTAAATTAAAAATCTGTTCTGGATGATCGAATTGGACTTTGATACTTATCCCAGTGGGTTCAGAATAGTGGTATTACCCTAGAATTGACAGTTGTTGTGTTCAAAAAGGAGTTAGAAAATTATGGATAATTTAAATATATACACCTATATTTATAACCATTAAAAATCATAAGGTAAGGAATTAAACACATCTTCCTTTCCTCACCACTTAGTAATGAACGAAGGAAAAAAAAGGCTACTGTGTTCCCTTCTCCTATTATATAAACGCACCCATCCTCCTTTTATTTTGTAAATCAAAACGGAAACCATTCCTTTTCCATTCTTCAACAAAAGGGAAATTGAAAACCCTATTTCCTAATCAAATAAAAATCAAGTATCACGACTAGGAATTTCGGAGTTCAAGAAGCCGACGCTGATGTTGGAGCTCGCAATTGTTGTTTTGAGAGGTCTGTAGTTGAACGAAGGCATCACGCTTAGGTGAAAGGGCTTCCTCGATTGAACGAGCATCTGGGTATCACGATTTTTGGAGGAGCGTTCGAACTAAGGACTGGGTTTGATTGGTCACTGCGATTTAAGGAGATGGCACGGGATGTTCGAACTCGAACAGGAGGTCTCGCGAGGCTTTCTGAAGCGCGATAGCAGGGAGGGCTCGGGGCAGATTTTCACTCGATGGTGAGGGAGCCAAACGCTTGAGTTTAGTTTAAATTTCATGGCAGGAAGGTATTGTAGCTGACCTGCTACCGGTCTCAACCTAGAAAGTGAAGAATTTAAACAACAATTTAGATGTACGATGGATTTATTTGAGACAATTCATAGCCAACGATATTGAGTTAAACTGGATATTCGACAAATGAAACTGTGAGTAAATCTCACTCACCTTAATTAGAATTATTTTTATGTCATTAAAAATAATTGTTGTTGCTTGTTTGGATTTTTCTGGTTGCTTTAAATATATTAGTTATTTAGGGTTGACTATTATATATATATATATATATATATATATTGGGTTGATGGTTGTATTGATTCCCGCAGTCACATTAGCGGATGCCCGCAGTTTCATAGCGGATGATTTCCCTATGCGCCCCACAAATATATATTAGTGGATGACCTTCATACCGCGATATCCTGCCTCAAAGTAGGATGGGTATTACTATGTTGACTAACGTCTGTGGATGCAAGAAAACAGGTTGGAGGAATCCAACTGGATTCCTCAAAAATATATATTATCTATTTGTTTATTTGTTTGCATAAATATTGTCATATATGATGTGTTAGAAAACCTGAAATAAATAATTGGTTGTTTGGTGTTTAAATAACACTGGGCTTAAATGTTGATATTTTAAAAATATCGAAAAAGGAAATTTCCAGAGTTGAAAGGGGAAATTCTATTTTTCTTAAATAGAATTTTGAAATTTGAATAGAATAAAAATATTAACTGTTTTTAAAAGAAATAAAACAAGTAGTTCCTTTATAAACGAAGTTTATAAATAGTTCTTTTATAAACGAAGTTTATAAATGAAGTGAAAAGTATTATCATTGGATATCTCAGAAATAAAAATACAAGTGTGAAATTGAAAAGGGAAATCTATTTTCCAAAAGTAGAAATATCGATTTCAAAAGGAATTGAAATCGAGACTTGTTTAAAGAATGAATAAAGAGAGTTTGAAATAGAATTTGAATATAGAAATTCAAATGGAGTTTGAATATATGAAATTTAATGGAATTGAAAATAGATTTTGAATAAAGAAAATTCAAATAGAAATTGAATATAGAAATTCAAATAGAGCTTGAACATGGAAATTCAAATGGAATCCAAATATAGAATTTGAATATAGAAAATATAAAGGAATTCAAATATAGAATTTGAATGGAAATTGAATTTGAATAAAGAAATTTTAAATATGGAATTTGAATATAGAATTCAAATAGATTGAAATGAGAATTTGAATTTAGAATTCAAATAGAATTTGAAATAGACTTTGAATATATAATTTAAAGAGTTAAAATGGAATTTGAATATATGATTCAAATAGAGTTAAAATGGAATTTGAATATAGGATTCAAAAAGAGTTGAAATGGAATTTGAATATAGGAAATTCAATTTGAATGGAAATGGAATTTGAATATAGAAATTCAACTGAAGTTTGAATAGATTTGAATATAGAAATTCAAATGGAGATTGAAAATGGAATTTGAATATAGGAAATTCAATTTGAATTGAAATAGAATTTGAATATAGAAGATCGAAGTATAAATAAATTTACTTCCGAGTTAAGGAAAATCGACAATTTTAGAAGATCGAAAATATTATGTTGAATTGGAAAATTGGATTTGATATATATTAAAAATATAGCAGAATGGAGTTGAATTTATTATAAACGAAGTTAAAACGTTTATATATATAAATATAATTTAAAACGAACTCGCCACAGCACGGCAGTTCGTAAATTGGCGATTCGAACTTCAATTGAGTATACAGAACTCAATTAAAGTCGGAATTCTTTGAAACAAGAATCGTCGGGACCGGTTGAATAATAGTTTTCTAGTGAAAGAGAAAAATCTGGATTTCGTCGTATAGATTTTGAGTTATGTCAAAATCAATTTTTCATAAAAACAGCGCCATAATCGTTTTAAAAACGATAACAGTTTATTTAAATGAATAAAAGGATTTTAAGGAAATAAAATCCGAATTGACATTAGAAAAATCCAGACTGGAGATACAAAATAAATATGAACTCCAGTGAAGTAAGTGAAACGATATTTGAGACAGAAATCATATTTTAAATGGTTAAATAGAATTAACTAAATTGGACATTAATTAGTTAAAAGAAATTTGACTCGAAATTGGGTTTTTGGATAAGTGAAAGAAATTGAAAATTTATATTCGAAATCGAATATATGACTCGAGTTGAAAATTGAATTAGATTTGGTTCGTGAGTAGATTAAAATATATTTGAATGTGATATGTTCAAATAAATTAGTGAAATAGGCAAAGAGTAAATTAACGAATTGAGTTAAAATGATCAGGTATAGTTGAAATAAATTGGACAGGTATAGACATACAGAAGACAAGTATGAAGGTATATAAATAGAATGCTCGACAAAAAGGTACGTATTTATTTCATATATGAGATTTTATGCGCCGTATCGGCAAGCCACTTGGCTTTTTCTTTTTCTTTTTGATTGGTGAGGGCCATAGGAGGCTATTTGAAATATCTCGATGCTCCCGGTACAAAGGAGGTTATGGAGAGTTTTTCCGGAAATTTAAGGAGTTAGAATATTTTTAAGAAGTTTGATAACTAGAATCTATATATCAATATATATAGAAGTCGATAAGAAAACGAACTTAAAAATAGAATAGTATAATAAAAAAGGAAGACTAGGAATAAAATCTCATAAGAATAGAAAGAGAATGTGTATACGTGTTTAAAAGTGAATAAGTAGTTGTATGGTATTGATTATTTGAGTAAGTAGTCATATCTATTTTGACGTTATAAATGTTATTCAGTCAAGGTCTGAGAGGTAGTTATACCCCAACTTGATTGATTTCATTATTAACAAATAAATAGTAATATTTCAGGCTTGAAGATCAATGTTGGATAAGGGTTAGTTGAATATAGTATTTGGGTTGTCGTAACGATGTTTTACACAATATTCATTTTAACCCAAATAAGTGTAAACTTGGAAATAAAATAATAAATATTTCCTAAGTATAGAAATAGACGAGATCGGAAAAGAGATAAGTAATTGGAATATTTTCCAATTATAACTAGCATATATTTTCTAAGTTTAAGAAAATAAAGGAAGGCAATATTCGGAAATGTTTTCCAAATAGCGTAAAAGGCCAATATAGTTATTGAAAATATTTGGTAACCAAATACTGATAAGGAAATGGAGAAGAGATTTAATTAATGAAATATTAATTAAAGAGCCAAGTGATTTGTTTGATATGTTGAATGAACACTTGTTTTCTTCGATAGTTAAATCATCGAATATCGAAACACTTGTTTTTATTCGATAGTTAAATCACAGACTATCGAAGTTTTTGACCATCGTTGTCAATATGGTGAGACCGGTTGGATTATTATCCGAGAACCACTCCGTATTGGCAGTAGTGTTGCGAATCAGATTATATGAAGAAAATCGAAGACGGAGTAGAGTGCAAGGACTTTTTCTATTAATAGAAATTGTGCCTTCGGTTTCGTTCAATCCCAGAACGAACGTAAATGGACGAATGTCTGACAAAGTATTTCCAATGATCGTATGGGTTGGTCTGTATAAATATATATGGTTGCAATGGATTTATTCCCTTAGCATAACATCCAGAATATTCGTGCAAATTAATAAATGATTAACGGTTCTGACAATGTGGCATTCAAAGTAATCGTGTTATCAATAAATGGAAAGTAATCGTAGCCTCTGGCCTCATCAACCGGGAAATGACAAAAATTGGGCAGGCAACATGGCTATGTGGGTAGCTTCCATTAGGGTGTATCATCACCTATCTAGAGATTCATTTAATTCCTTATTTTATTCGTTGTTGTCCCATTCGGGAAATAGTTGCTGATCCCAACCTTTGGTGATATACATTTGATACGCTCAAGCGAAATGAGTGGTCGGTCATGTGTGGCTGAGTTGCAAGTTGTTCTTGTTGAACTCGGTGTATTCTCCTCAAGAGATATACCAGCGGCAGGTGGTTCCATACCTTGTCATAGTCGGAAATCCATTACCCAATAAGTGCTTGCGGTTTTGATTATGTATTATATATGTGGAACGTGAGATGCAAACGTTCCATTAGATTGTTATTTATTTGATTTAGACACTATCATAATATCAAAAGAGTTTTTAGATAAAGATTATTGTTCCTTTCAAAAGGATTTTTGAAAGTTAAATAAAGTGTTTGGATTCTCATAAGGGAAAAACCCGTTCCGAGTTATACGGCGTGGACTTATGAGATATCATTTAGTTTCTGAAACTGTTCTAAACTGTTTACTCATACCCGTCCCATGACTGACCCAGAGTTTATTTTGTTTTGTTCTACCTAAACTCTTGGGTGCCTAAATTTGTACGGGCAGTCAAGTAGTTCAGGATTTTACAGATCTATCTAAAGGAGCTTGGAGCAGGAGGCTTCAGCGTTAGTTATATAGAGTTTTGTTCCGCTGTGTTGTAAGTGTTGTACTCTGATAAGTGTATGTTATATAGTTAAAATTTTGTATTTCAAAAGTTATGATATATTATATTTTGTTCCGCTGCGATGTGAGTGTAATAACCCGGAAATCTGAGCCAATTTAAATTTTTTATTTTGGCAATTTTAGTGAATTTTGAATATTTAAAATGGATTATTTTAAATAATGACGACGGGAAATTTATTTTGTATAGAATTAGAACGTATATATTTATTTGAATCGTCGTAAGAATATAAATATTTATTTTTAATTATAAAAGGAATTGAAAATGGCGCGGTAGTTTGAAAATTCGATTTCAAAGTTCAAATGACTGTACAGGATTCAAAATAAACCCGATTTTAGCGAAACCAAAATTATTAGAATCTATTTGAGAATATCTTTCCAACGATTCCGAAAAATTTAAATTTCATAGCAGGAATAAGAAGTTATGCCCAGTTGAAAATTCAGAATAGTCGTTATGGAATTCTGGCCCTTAAAAATGGAAATTTTGCAAACGACCTCGGTTTTCAACTAAACCACTTCTGTTGGATCCGTGATGTCAAGCTATTGCTAGGTTTCAAAATTTGTAATTTTTCGAATCAATATGTGAGCATGGCGAAGTAAAACGTGTTTTGATAGTTTCAGTTAATTTCGATCGACCTGAAAATGGCCATTTTTCAAATGGTCTCAGAATTCGACGAAATTAGTTTAGTTAGGACCTATCGTCAATACGAAGCTACAAAATATTTTTTGGGAATTTTTAGAGTCTGTATGTGATCCCATTAAATTGAAATGTACGTTTAAAATTCAATATAATGATTTATAATTAATTTTGATGAAAACTGATCGTAACGGCCGAACTGGCTTACGAAACATATCCCATTGTGTTCGGAATGGGGGTATTACACTAAGGACGACAGTCGTTGAGTCTCGTTTAGAGTCCGAATGTAAATTCAACATTTTTGGGAATATAAAATAATTTAAAATAAAAAATATAACTCCACCCCCACACTTTCTCTCTCCTCGACATATCACAGAAACGAAAAAAAAAGCCCTAACTCAAATCACCACCCGCCACCCTCCCTGGCGTCGAAATCCGCCTCCGCTCCTTCCCCTTCCTCTCCTCTTCCATTGACCGCTCCCTCCTCCGACGATCTCACCCTCTCAATCGAGCCCCACGACCAATCGAACCAACCCGCGTCGAACCCCCCACCATATGCATCGCGCCCCCAAAGTCACCACGAGCGCCGGCGTTTCCCGACCCAACCCCACCTCCTAACCAGCCACCACTAGCACCAGCAGCCACCGCGCATCCCTCCCCTCCTTCCGGTCAACGTCCAAAACCATAAAGGTGTTTTTTTTATTTTATGTATTTTCTTTTATGCTTTTTAGATTAATAAAAATAGGATTTTTAAGTTAATAAAAATCGGGTTTTAGACATGGAGAGATTTGATTTTCATCATATGAACATTATAAGAAAGATTAGATTTTCCTTTACAAGGAAGATATGATTTTCATATATGTTAAGGCGGAATAAAAAAATTAGATTTCTATATGTAACTTTGAATTAAAAATTTGATTTTTTTTATTTGAATATAGAAATTAGCAAGGTAAAGATTCTATTTTTATATAGAAAATAGTGATGTAAAAATTCAATTTTTATATATACCGTAGCAAGATAAAAATTTGATCTTTATAATGAAGTAGTGATAAAGTTATGATTTTTAGTTATGTAAAAAATATCATTTTTGGTTAGTTAAAAATAGGATTTTTATCGTGGGTAGGAAATATTTTTAGCAAGATTAAAAATGTGATTTTTAATTAGTGTATGGCATAAAATTATTTTTAGAAAGATAAAAATATAATTTTTAGCCTATGTATGTTATTTATAAAATAATCGTATAAAGAAATATATGAAGTAGAAATAAAAATATGTTTTTTATTTATTAGAATGGAACGATAAAAATGTAATTTTTATCTATGAAAAGTGTGAAAAGGATGCGTTTGAGTTTCGAACAAATCCATACCGTTCAGAAATAGATAATGGCGGAGTGGAACCCTCGGTGAGAACTCCTCACTTTTATTTTAATTTCTAGTTTGAAATATATACTAGGATGCAGACGGTGCTTAGCAGCACCCGACACCCGTTGTCCACAGACCATGGACGACCTGTGTGATTGTTTATGTTGTGAAAATTGACTGTTGGTTGTGAAATAAAATATATATTCATGTGTTGAAATAAAATATATATTCATGTGTTGAAATAAAATATATATTCATGTGTTGAAATAAAATATATATTCATTTACAAATTGAACGATTTGTTTATGTACACCGATTTAACTGATATTGATTGGGACGATAAATTTTACACATCGCCCAACTACACAAATAAAATCCGTGTTTGATTGTTTGAAACCCCACACGGGTGTTGGGATGAAATTTGACATACACTAATACCAATAATTAGTTGTATGTCGATCGATTGATTGACAGGCTGTTATTAGCGTTGAATATTTATATTTGATGCTTATACAGTGTAGAATGCACTCTGGATGATGGTTGATTATTTATCGTTGCTATTATATACATGTGTTGTATATAATCCATATAAATAATATTATATGGTAATTGAGTGGGTCTCATTCCAATTTAGAAAATAAAGAATATTATAAAAGAAAATTCATGTGTTGAATAGAATAAATAGTCATGTGTTAATGATACTCATGTGTTGAGAATATTCATGTGTTGAAAGAAATATATATTAATGTATTGAAGAAAATATTCATTTATTGAATAGAATAATGAAGTAATTGAAAAATATAAAGCCGTGTTGATTAGATATGCGCCATTTTGACGGGAACGATATTTATATCGATTATATTCGTTTTTAAAATGAATATAGAAAAGGAAGTGATTTCAAAATATAACGTTTTGAAAATATTATCATTTATATATCGATGATATGAAATATTCAATTTTGAATTGAAATTGAATATGAAGTTGAAATCGTTTTTAAAACGAAGTTAAAACAATTTATAAAATACATTTTGAAAGGAAATCGATGATATATATATATATATATAATATATTTATATTATATATATAATGGCCTGAATAGAACGCGCCGCGCTGCGGCAGTTCGCGAATTTCGACCATTGACTTCGAACGGACATTACGGGAGATCCGACCGTCGGATTCTCCTAAAACCGGAACCGTTGGGTTCATATCGAAAAGAGCTTTCTAACGAATATTAGAGATTTGAAATCTAACGGTTGGACTTGGAATTATGTCCAAACAAAATTTGGAAAAGGTCGACGTAAGTGCAGTTCGGTTGTCGTTGATGGAAATCGACTGTACGGGCCTTGATAAAATTATTAAAAATATCAATAATTAGTGTAAAATCATAAGAAATGATTTAGAAAGAATTGGGATGAAAAAAATTCCATATTTGAAAAGGTAAAAATACATTTTTATCGAAATGAACTAGTTTTGAACTAGAATTATAATCCATTTATTTTAATTTTTAAAAATAAATAAATTGGATTTGAAATAGCTTTAAAAATAACTAGAATTTCCAATATATAATTGGAATAGATTTGAATCAAAATTGTCTTCGGAATATTCCGATGTTGGATTTCGTGATTATATAGATATTGTTATGGAAATTTGAAAGATATATATATATATATATATATATCGTTATTTCCAATACGATATTTGTTGGTTGTTGGATTTGATATTGAATATAAGCCGATATATTTTCTATTCAGAGCCTTGTATTTAATATCAAAAGGGATTAGGGTTTGTCGTGAATTTCATTAACACTGTTCTTAAACCCAGTCAAGAAAAAGATTAAATCTTTTTATTTAGATTTAATGAAGTGTACAAATTAAATAATATTTAATTGGAATTGAATTGGGATTGATTTTTGGGTTTATCGTGAACGGTGTTTTAAATAGCATTTGTTCTTTAACCTGATAATTAATGGAATGTGATTTTGGGTTATGGTGAATGGTATCTTTAATAATACTGTTCTTAGACCCAAGGGTGTTAAGAAAATCAGAAACTAACTGGAGATTAGTTAAGTTAAATGGTTCCTGGGTATTGATCTGATGTTGGTTTCGGCCTTCGGGGTTATTACTTAGGAAATTGTTCACTTGCTAATTTACGGTTAAAGGCTGATGGAATAGAATGTGATTTTGGGTTTATCGTGAACCGTATTTTAAAATGACATTGGTTCTTTAACCCATTTAAAGACAGGATATGATTTCCCAAGTTAAATAATCATTGATAGTGATTTTTGGGAAGATTAAAACCAAGTGGAGTTTTAATGAATCTTTAATTAGATTGAAATGATCGAAAATGGAGTATCACAAGTTTTGCTCCAAGCGATAGTTAAATCTTTAATTAGATTTGAACGTGAAATGGTTATTGAATTTACCTATAACACCGTGGTGTTAGATATGAAGTATGACCAGTTTTACTTCATGGGATGAATAGGTTGGGATTGGGAAATAAAATAAATGATTACTTCGGTGTGGTTCGCTAATCCCGACTAGTTTGAATTGATATTCAAAAGAAGATTAAAGAATAAATTTAAAAAATTTATCTTTGATAAAATTAATGGTAACCTTTCCCCAAAGAATAAGAATATTTGAATAAAAGAATATTCTGAATTGGAATGAGGCGTATGTTGTGTTTGTGTAACACTTGTTTATTATATACGCGAGTTATTCAGAAAGACCGGGTTTATCCCATTTTGAATAACTGATTCGACGATGTGTCGAGGATGAAGACGGTGGTCGAAGACCGGAGGTCTTCACATCGTTTGGATAATTACTAATGATCTTGACTGGGTTGTACACCCAAGAGGAGGGAATCAGTTGGTGATCGTCCAGATGTACTTGGAGATCAATGGATATGCGAGGTATAAGGTGCCTCCGGTTTCATTGAGACCCAGAACGAACTTGTATGGACTATGTGTCTGACATTGGATTTCTCTCTTTGTTGATTGATCAATATTAAATATACATCTGCCTGGTGAAGGGGAATTCATTCCCTTACTTCACCCTTCACTAAGACGTACAGGATCAGAGGTTGTATATCGATAGACATCAGTTGCATGGTGGGAATTGCCTGTGTGGCATGCCTAAGTGGCAAACGATAAAGGCTTTTGTTGAAAAGCAAAGCCTTGTAGTTGATGATCAAAGCACCGCCTTTGTGTCATAGCTTTGTGTAGCATTAATTCGTGAGCCTCACACCTCGGTTGTGAACCAAAAATGGGAGAGGACCTCAGGGAGGGCATGCGTTTCCTTCTAACTAGGGTGGTGTCAGTGACCTACCAGCCCTGACATTTATATTATTTTCACCTGTGTGGTTGTTGTTGTTGCGAGGCGCATCGGATATATCGGTGACTATGTGGAGCCGTTGGAGTCATTTGGCTCATTTACGCCCCAAAGGGCGGGGAAACGCAGTGTTCAGGCATTTTAATCCACATCGGTGGACCGGCCCTGTCGCTCCAAGGGTCACTCGAGCTCTGATCCTGAGACTCGGGCTAGACAGTCTCGAAGCGGTGAGGACAATCCCTTGCCTCGGTTCACAGATGGAAATCCAATTTCCAAATACGACATCGTGCAGTTTTTATCGTATACCTATATATGGCGACATAGTGGTATGGGGGCACTTATGCCGTCTAGGATTGATACTTACGATTGAAATTGTTTTAACACTGTACACATCTAGTAATAATAAAATATGAAATATAGCGTATCAAGCATTCTTTGGCTATTATAAGGTAAAAACCCTATCCTCCTGCTTGTGTTGCATTGTGTGATGGGACCTGGGTCTTATAATAGCTTCATTGTTCTTTATTTAGCATTGCGTTGTTGTTTTATGCACTGGTATTCTTGGGAGGAAACCCGTTCCGTGTTATACGGCGTGGTCCTTTGATTTAACTAACTTTAAAATAAAGATTAATAACTGTTTTAGTTCTCACACCAGTCACATGACTGACCTGGAGTTTATTGTTTTAGCCTAAACTCTGGGTGCCCTTATTTTCGACACGGGCAGCTAGTAGTTTTGGTTTTGTAGATATATATTCACAGGATCCTGGTTTACAGCTGGAATGATATCCGGAAAGCTTTGTATCCGTATATCTCCTTCAGTTGTATTTTGTATTTTTTTCCGCTGCTATGTAATATATTGTAATCTCTGATATTTTATGTTGTGTAATATTGATTATACTCTGTATATTTTTGTATTCTGATGGAATTGTTGTAATAAGCAATGAAATGTTCTTCTATTTGTGTTCTGATTTGTCGTGTTCTCAAAACAATCAGGGGTTTCAAACGGTCTTGGTCGGTTTAGCGATCGATTCGGATTGAGCGAAATTCCTTGTCGTTACATTTGGTATCAGAGCTTTGGTTTACAAAGCTCGAGAACAAGGCACATTAGAACTGTACGAAATAATTCATCAGAAATTGGATTAGTGATATCCAATAAGAATGACTAATTAGAGATGGGGTCAGTAGTATCCTAGAACGAGGGTGAAGAGTATATTTTTAAAATGAAAACAAGTTTTATTTTGAAAATTTAAACCTTATTCAGCGTATTCGAATATTTATTTGTATTGAATTTGGACAATCCAGTATATAGAGATTTTGATATACGTCTGATCCATGTGTATTAGAAGCCTCAAATATATTCGATAGATATAGGATCATACTCTAGTAGCCCGAAGCTGATTTTGATGATTGAGTACTCGTCATCAAAATTTATGTTCGAGTGACGAAAGTGGAATTTCTATATATTTCCAGTTGACTGGTGTGAGAACCAAAATTAGATAGGGCTTATTGTTGTGATTTGGCACCAAAAATGTGATTTTTGACTATATATCAAAATTATGAATTTGAAAAACTAATCAACTAATTGATTGTTGATTGTGTTGTTTGATTATTGGTTGATTAATTAAAATTTGAACCATATAGCCAAATTGATCAAATAGTGAGTTGTATTGAAAATTTGTCGCATTTGCATGCATATACATGTACTTACATTGAACAGGTCATAGCAAAGAGGCTAGAGAAGAGGAATAAAATTGTTTGCCCGACAAATAGGTACAGGTTTATTTTATTTCTTGGGTTTTTATGATTTTATGAGCCGATTAGCTAGCGGCTTGGCTGTTTCTTTTTCTTTTTGGATTGGTGAGGGCCATGGGAGGCTACTTGAAATATCCCGAAGCTCCTGGTGCAGGGGAGGTTATAGCGAAATTTTTCGAAAATTTAGGGTGTTAGCCAAATTTTTGAAAAATTTGAAAAGTTCTTATAAATTGAAAAGTTGAAGAACTTAAGCCGTAATGAAAATAATGAAAGTTGAGTTGATTAGTTAAACAACTTTCGGCTTCGTTCCTTTTCGGGGACGAAAAGTTTTAAGTGGGGGAGATTGTAATAACCCGGAAATCTGAGCCAATTTATAATTTTTATTTTGGCAATTTTAGTGAATTTTGAATATTTAAAATGGATTATTTTAAATAATGACGACGGGAAATTTATTTTGAATAGAATTAGAACGTATATATTTATTTGAATCGTCGTTAGAATATAAATATTTATTTTTAATTATAAAAGGAATTGAAAATGGCGCGGTAGTTTGAAAATTTGATTTCAAAGTTCAAATGACTGTACAGGATTCAAAATAAACCCGATTTTAGCGAAACCAAAAATATTAGATTCTATTTGAGAATATCTTTCCAACGAATCCGAAAAATTGAAATTTCATTGCAAGAATAAAATGTTATGCCCAGTTGAAAATTCAGAATAGTCGCTATGGAATTCTGACCCTTAAAAATGGAAATTTTGGAAATGACCTCGGTTTTCAACGAAACCACTTTTGTTGGATCCGTGATGTCAAGCTATTGCTAGGTTTCAAAATTTTTAATTTTTTGAATCAATATGTGAGTGTGGAGAAGTAAAACGTGTTTTGACAGTTTCAGTTAATTTCGATCGACCTGAAAATTGCCATTTTTCAAACTGTCTCAGAATTCGACGAAATTAGTTTAGTTACGACTGTATCGTCAATACGAAGCAAGAAAATATTTTTCGGGAATTTTTAGAGTCTGTATGTGATCCCATTAAATTGAAATGTACATTTAAAATTCAATATAATGATTTATATTTAATTTTGATGAAAAATGATCGTAATGGCCGAACTTGCTTACGAAACATATCCAATTGTGTTCGGAATGGGGGTATTACGCTAGGGATGACAGTCATTGAGTCTCGTTTAGAGTCCGAATGTAAAGTCAACATTTTTGGGAATATAAAATAATTTAAAATAAAAAATATAACTCTACCCCCCCCCCACCACACTTTCTCTCTCCCCGACATATCACAGAAACGAAAAAAAAGCCCTAACTCAAATCACCAGCCACCACCCTCCCTGGCGTAGGAATCCGCCTTCGCTCCTTCCCCTTCCTCTCCACTCCTCCCCTCCTTCATTGACCACTCCCTCCTCCGATGATCTCACCTGCTCAATCGAGCCCCTTGACCAATCGAACCAACCCGCGTCGAACCCCCCACCATCTGCATTGCGCCCCCAAAGTCGCCACGAGCGCAGGCGTTTCCCGACCCTCCCCCACCGCCTAACCAACCACCCCTAGCAACAGCAGCCACCGCGCATCCCTCCCCTCCTTTCGGTCAACGTCCAAAACCATAAAGGTGTTTTTTTTCTTTTATGTATTTTCTTTTATGCTTTTTAGATTAATAAAAATAGGATTTTTAAGTTAATAAAAATCGGGTTTTAGACATGGAGAGATTTGATTTTCATCATATGAACATTATCAGAAAGATTAGATTTTCCTTTACAAGGAAGATATGATTTTCATATATGTTAAGGCGGTATAAAAAAATTAGATTTCTATATGTAACTTTGAATTAAAAATTTGATTTTTATTTATTTGAATATAGAAATTAGCAAGGTAAAGATTCTATTTTTATATAGAAAATAGTAACGTAAAAATTCAATTTTTATATATACCGTAGCGAGATAGAAATTTGATCTTTATAATGAAGTAGCGATAAAAAATTTTAGCCTCTGTATGTTATTTATAAAATAATCGTACAAAGAAATATATGAAGTAGAAATAAAAATATGATTTTTATTTATTAGAATGGAATGATAAAAATGACATTTTTATCTATGAACAGCGTGAAAAGGATGCGTTGGAGTTTCGAACAAATCAATACCATTCAGAAATAGATTATGGCGGAGTGGAAACCTCGGTGAGAACTCCTCACTTTTGTTTTAATTTCTAGTTTGAAATATATACTAGGATGCAGACGGTGCTTAGCAGCACCCGACACCCGTTGTCCACAGACCATGGAGGACTTGTGTGATTGTTGGTGTTGTGAAAATTGATTGTTGGTTGTGAAATAAAATATATATTCATGTGTTGAAATAAAATATATATTCATGTGTTGAAATAAAATATATATTCATGTGTTGAAATAAAATATATATTCATGTGTTGAAATAAAATATATATTCATTTACAAATCGAACGATTTGTTTATGTAAACCGATTTGACTGATATTGATTGGAACGATAAATTTTATACATCGCCCAAC
The DNA here is from genome assembly GCA_030737875.1 of Allium sativum. NCBI lineage: Eukaryota > Viridiplantae > Streptophyta > Magnoliopsida > Asparagales > Amaryllidaceae > Allium > Allium sativum. The sequence continues at coordinate 354,558,447 of CM060926.1, forward strand.
TACACAAATAAAATCTGTGTTTGATTGTTTGAAACCCCACACGAGTGTTCGGATGAAATTTGACATACACTAATCCCAATAATTAGCTGTATGTCGATCGATTGATTGACATGCTGTTATAAGTGTTGAATATTTATATTTGATGCTTATACAGTGTAGAATGCACTCTGGATGATGGTTGATTATTTATCATTGCTATTATATACATGTGTTGTATAGAATCCATATAAATAATATTATATGGTAATTGAGTGGGTCTCATTCCAATTTAGAAAATAAAGAATATTATAAAAGAAAATTCATGTGTTGAATAGAATAAATAGTCATGTGTTGACGATACTCATGTGTTGAGAATATTCATGTGTTGAAAGAAATATATATTAATGTGTTGAAGAAAATATTCATTTGTTGAATAGAATAATGAAGTAATTGAAAAATATAAAGCCGTGTTGATTAGATATGTGCCATTTTGACGAGAACGATATTTATATCGATTATATTCGTTTTTAAATGAATATAGAAAAGGAAGTGATTTCAAAATATAACGTTTTGAAAATATTTTCATTTATATATCGATGATATGGAATATTCAATTTTGAATTGAAATTGAATATGAAGTTGAAATCGTTTTTAAAACGAAGTTAAAATGATTTATAAAATACGTTTTGAAAGGAAATCGACGATATATATATATATATAATATATTTATATTATATATATAAAGGCCTGAATAGAACGCGCCGCACTGCGGTAGTTCGCGAATTTCGACCACTGACTTCGAACGGACATTACGGGAGATCCGACCGTCGGATTCTCCTAAAACCGGGACCATTGGGTTCATATCGAAAACAGCTTTCTAACGAATATTAGATATTTAAAATCTAACGGTTGGATTTGGAATCATGTCCAAATCAAATTTGGAAAAGGTCGTTGTAAGTGCAGTTTGATGGCCGTTGATGGAAATCGACTGTACGAGCCTTGATAAAATTATTAAAAATATCAATAATTAGTGTAAAATCATAAGAAATGATTTAGAAAGAATTGGAATGAAAAAAATTCCATATTTGAAAAGATAAAAATACATTTTTATCGAAATGAACTAGTTTTGAAATAGAATTATAATCCATTTATTTTAATTTTTAAAAATAAATAAATTGGATTTGAAATAGTTTTAAAAATAACCAGAATTTCCAATATATAATTGGAATAGATTTGAATTGAAATTGTCTTCGGAATATTCCGATGTTGGATTTCCTGATTATACAGATATTGTTATGGAAATTTGAAAGATATATATATATATATATATATATATATATGTATGTATGTATATATATATATATCGTTATTTCCAATACGATATTTGTTGGTTGTTGGATTTGATATTGAATATAAGCCGATATATTTTCTATTCATAGCCTTGTATTTAATATCAAATGCGATTATGGTTTGTCGTGAATGGTGTCTTCATTAACATTGTTCTTAAACCCAGTTGAGAAAAGATTAAATCTTTTTATTTAGATTTAATGAAGTGTACCAATTAAATAATATTTAATTGGAATTGAATTGGAATTGATTTTTGGGTTTATCGTGAACGCTATTTTAAATAACATTTGTTCTTTAACCCGATAATTAATGGAATGTGATTTGGGGTTGTGGTGAATGGTATCTTTAATAATACTATTCTTAGACCCAACGATGTTAAGAAAATCGGAAACTAAGTGGAGATTAGTCAAGTTGAATGGTTTTCTGGGTATTGATCTGATGTTGGTTTTGGCCTTCTGGGTTATTACGTAGGAAATTGTTCACTTGCTAATTTACGGTTAAAGGCTGATGGAATAGAATGTGATTTTGGGTTTATCGTGAACCGTATTTTAAAATGACATTGGTTCTTTAACCCAGTTAAAGACAGGATATGATTTCCCAAGTAAAATAATCATTGATAGTGATTTTTGGGAAGATTAAAACCAAGTGGAGTTTTAATGAATCTTTAATTAGATTGAAATGATCGAGAATGGAGTATCACCAGTTTTTCTCCAGGTGATAGTTAAATCTTTAATTAGATTTGAACGTGAAATGGTAATTGAATTTACCGATAACACTGTGGTGTTAGATATGAAGTATGACCAGTTTTACTTCATGGGATGAATAGGTTGGGATTGGGAAATAAAATAAATGATTACTTCGGTGTGGTTCGCTAATCCCGACTAGTTTGAATTGATATTCAAAAGAAGATTAAAGAATAAATTTAAAGAATTTATCTTTGATAAAATTAATGGGAACCATTCCCCAAAGAATAAGAATATTTGAATAAAACAATATTCTGAATTGGAATGAGGCGTATGTTGTGTTTGTGTAACACTTGTTTATTATATACGCGAGTTATTCAGAAAGACCAGGTTTATCCCATTCTGAATAACTGATTCGACGATGTGTCGAGGATGAAGACGGTGGTCGAAGACCGGAGGTATTCACATCGTTTGGATAATTACTGATGATCTTGACTGGGCTGTACACCCAAGTGGAGGGAATGAGTTGGTGATCGTCCAGACGTACTTGGAGATCGATGGATATGCGAGGTATAAGGTGCCTCCGGTTTCGTTCAGACCCAGAACGAACTTGTATGGACTATGTGTATGACATTGGATTTCTCTCTGTGTTGATTGATCGCTATTAAATATACATCTGCCTGGTGAAGGGGAATTCATTCCCTTACTTCACCCTTCTCTGAGACGTACAGGATCAGAGGTTGTATATCGATAGACATCAGTCGCATGGTGCGAATTGCCTGTGTGGCATGCCTAAGGGGCAAATGATAAAGGCTTTTGTTGAAAAGCAAAGTCTTGTGGTTGATGATAAAAGCACCGCCTGTGTGGCATAGCTTTGTGTAGTGTTAATTCGCGAGCCTCACAACCCGGTTGTTAACCAAAAACGGGAGAGGACCTCAGGGAGGGCATGCGTTTCCTTCTAGCTAGGGTGGTGTTAGTGGCCTACCAGCCCTGACATTTAAATTTTTTTCACATGTGTGGTTGTTGCTGTTGCCAGGCGCCTCGGATATATCGGTGACTATGTGGAGCCGATGGAGTCATTTGGCTCATTTATGCCCCCAAAGGGCGGGAAAACGCAGTGTTCAGGCATTTTAATCCACATCGGTGGACCGGCCCTGTCGCTCCAAGGGTCACTCGAGCTCTGATCCTGAGACTCGGGCTAGACAGTCTCGAAGCGGTGAGGACGATCCCTTGCCTCGGTTCACAGATGGAAATCCAAATTCCAAATACGACATCGTGCGGTTTTGATCGTATACCTATATATGGCAACATGGTGGTATGGGGCACTTATGCTGCCTAGGATTGATACTTACGATTGAAATTGTTTTAACACTATACACATCTAGTAATAATAAAATAAGAAATATAGCGTATCAAGCATTCTTTGGCTATTATAAGGTAAAAACCCTATCCTCCTGCTTGTGTTGCATTGTGTGATGGGACCTGGGTCTTATAATAGCTTCATTGTTCTTTATTTAGAATTGCGTTGTTGTTTTATGCACTGGTATTCTTGGGAGGAAACCCGTTCCGTGTTATACGGCGTGGTCCTTTGATTTAACTAACTTTAAAATAAAGATTAATAACTGTTTTAGTTCTCACACCAATCACATGACTGACCTGGAGTTTATTGTTTTAGCCTAAACTCTGGGTGCCCTTATTTTCGACACGGGCAGCTAGTAGTTTTGGTTTTGTAGATATATATTCACAGGATCCTGGTTTACAGCTGGAATGATATCCGGAAAGCTTTGTATCCGTATATCTCCTTCAGTTGTATTTTGTATTTTTTTCCGCTGCTATGTAATGTATTGTAATCTCGGATATTTTATGTTGTGTAATATTGATTATACTCTGTATATTTTTGTATTCTGATGGAATTGTTGTAATAAGCAATGAAATGTTCTTCTATTTGTGTTCTGATTTGTCGTGTTCTCAAAACAATCAGGGGTTTCGAACGGTCTTGGTCGGTTTAGCGACCGATTTGGATCGAGCGAAATTCCTTGTCGTTACAGTGAGATTCTGTGTTGTTATGTCTGTTCTTCTTCTAAAAAAATTGGTTCGTATTTTCGTGATATTTGTGTTGGACGTATTATGTATATAGTCAACTCTTATATTATGGATTTGCGGGTCACTACAATCACAATACAATTATTTTTCAATACAACCACAATTCAATCCAAACAAACAACCATGGTTTGTACAATAAATAATGTCGGGGTCTTCTAAGCCCCGTCTGCATCCTAGTATATATTTAACTGTAAAATAACTAGAGTGAAAATGAGTTCTCACATTTGGTTCCACTTCGCCATTGTTTTCTGACACTCTGATTCGTTGTTCTGATCCCAGAATTTGCAAACGAACTCCAATCTTCACGCTGTCTATTTATCTAGCTTTAACACGCTATTCCCGACAACTATCGCCTGATTGACTTTTTCCCTAAATTGGTCCATTTTGCCAGAATTCGCGAAAAGACAGTATTTGGACAGCAGAATTTGGACGCGTTTTCTGAAAAACTCCGCAATCTAAAATATGACTTCCATATACCCAAATCGAAGAGAAAATCGTGCTCTTCGATTTTGGTATTCTGGAGTTTTGGCCAGAAGCTCACGCTTTGGGAGATATTGACTTGGGAAGATCTGGGCTATGGTGTACACACCGGAAACAATAAAAATTAGATTTGTATTCAATGGTGGTCCACGGTTGGAGGTGGTGGCTGACGGGGCGACAAAGGTGGTCAGGGAGGCGGTAGGGCGCTGCGGCAGGCGGTGGTTGGGGCCCACATTGGCAGGGGGCGCGGTTTAGATCGGTTTAGGGTTTAGAGAAGGGGAGGAATAAAGGAAGGAGGGGCGGCGGCTGGAGGATGGTCGGAGGGATGAGGTGGAGGCGCGGGGTCGGTGGGCGTGGAGGTGCGGTGCGGCGATTCCCCCTCCCTAACCCGTCGTTCTTTTTTTTTATTGGGGGCGCTGAAATGAGGGTTGACCACGGGTTAGAGAAATATAGGGTTTGACTAGGGTATTATATATATATATTATTAATTAATTCATAAATAACTTGTTAATTGATCCGAACTCCAAATCAAACCCAATGACTGTTGCGCCTAGCCAAATACTCCCATTCCGGAAACAATGAGATATGTCCCGTAAGCCAATTCTATCGTTTTGGTTAGTTTTTCTTTAAATTAAAATATAAATCAATATATTGAATTTTAAACGTACATTTTAATTTACCGGGGCCACATACTAACTCTAAAAATTCAAAAAAAAAAACAAATCTAGCTATGTTTTGATGATACGGTCCTAACAAAACTAATTTCGTCGAATTTGGGTACCATTTGAAAATGGTCATTTTCCCGTCGATTCAATTCAAACTGAAAGTACCAAACGCCTTTAAATTCACCACGCTCACGTATCAATTCCAAAAATTATGAAATTTGGAATCTAGCAATAATTTGACATTCTGGATCCAACATAAGTAGATTCATCGAAAATGGAGGTCTTGCAAAATGGATTTTTTTTAAAGGCTATATATTATTTAAAAAATATATAAATTCCATAGCGACTATTTTGAATTTTAAACTAGACATAACTTTCAAATTTTATTATGAAATCTCAATTTCTTACATTCATTAGAAAGATGTAGTTAAATCGATTCCAACGTTTATTATTTTACTGAAATCCGATTTATTTTGGATTATATTCATTCATTTTAAATTCAAAATCGAATTTTTAGACTACCACGCCATTTCAGGCTTGTTTTATAATTAAACTAAATGTATACGTTTTAACTTCGATTTAATTAAATTTTTAGTTGTAACACCCCACCTCCGCTAGGGTCACTCACAAAGGGAATGCACTAGGTTTGGAGGAGTATTATTGGTAAACATGCACAAAAATATTACAAGACAGAACATATATAAAATAGCGGAAGTAAAATCAAACTTTCATAACATGAATAAATAAGGTCTAAAGCCTTTTACATCAGAGTACATCAAAACCTGTCTTGCAATAATAAAGAAGCATAAAGACTTTTTCATAAATTATTCCCCAAGAAAAAGCAGTAAAGTAGCCATAGCCAGGAAAAGTCCAAGCCATCCATGATGACCTTCAAGCAGAAGAAGTCCAAACTAAACAGCAGTGTTTCCTCCCTGTAACCTGGGGGGGAAATGGAAGAAAAGAGGCGAAACAAAACGGGTCAGTCAAAAAGACTGAGTAAGCCCTATCTACTATTAGTATAAAAACTAGTAAAGTTAACTGACATGAGAAACTGAGATGAACATAAGCATGATAACAAGATAGATAAGCTAAATCAAAATAACAGGATGAACTACTGAACTCAGATACACTAGGGTGTCGTGATAAACTACGATGTCAAGATAAAACAAGGTATCACATTGTCAGGTTTCTATCAAGTATAATATCCCAAGATATCTATCGCGTATAACGTCCCATGGCATCTATCCTGTATATCCGCTCTGCACCTACCGTACTAGTACCCCAACTGTATTACGTGTTATCTGTGAATGACACTTACTCAAAAGTCGTGTAATGGTCCATGTCAACCTAATATGCCACATATATAGGTTACTCAACTCATATGTTTCTTTTCATGTATAAGTTCAGTCCTTTGCCGTAGGCTGTACGGGCTTTCCCATGTAAACGGTTTATCCTTGAAGTTGTTTTGGACTGCAACCCTTGATCTAGTTGTGTTTCCTTACCATGAACTATCGCGCGTCCACTTAGGATTTATGCCACCTAGGACCGCTAGGGATTATGCTACCTAATGAACGTTTCCGTGTCTCGGTTTGGGTTTTGGCCACCTAGGACCACTAGGGATTACGCCACCCGTCAACCGCGCCCTTGATCCCACGTATGTATCGTGAATCGTTTTCCATGTCTAGATGCACATGTTCCCCAATATGCCATCCGAGTTCCGTGCCAGGGCAAATCAAGAAATACGGAACTCGGTCGGGAGCTTTAAATTGTCTGCCGATGCAGATATCAAGGTCTGTTTTTGTACCTGTGGCTATGGTCTCACGTGACCCCTCCCTCAACTACTGAAAGGCAATCCAAGAAAAATCATGTATAAGAACCACTCCACGGCCCCACTATAGCCCACTTTCCTACGGGCCAACCTCACCCATGACTCGATAGCAAGCACATGGTCTGTTGGGGGTTCCCTGCCTTTCCGCACGTACACGATTGACTAAAGATGGTAGGTGGTCGGCGATGCGCTATCCAGGGAAAAAACAAGAATCGTCGACTCCACGCTAATCCATCCCAGTCTTTAGGTTGCTCGCATAGCAACCAAGGCATACTCTTGGTCCTTCTAACGCAGACCTTAACCTCTCATGGGCCTAGTATAATTACCTGACAGCCCACAGAGGGATCCCAAGAATATCCTCACGTCCCCCGAAGCTTCCACTTCGGCACCCAGTGCGCTGGAGCTTTTATCCAAGTCAGATAACTTGCTCCCCCTCGTATACTAAGCGATGACCTACCGTATCAGGTTACTCATCGTTTTGAGAATTAGTCCTATGTCCTTAGCTAAGAATTATTACTTAGTTACCCTTAACTAAGGTTTACCACTTAGCTTCCTTTCCCGTTATCCTTGATTAACCACGGTTTTCTACCTAGTTCTTCTAGCTAGGGTTTGTCTATTGGGTTAAGTGTTATCATTCAAGTCCATGACTTAACCGGCCCATGAATCACGTCAAAGATTGGCTAAGTATTTAAGTTCAAGACTTAGTCCCACAAGTTGGTTAAGTGTACCCAGAGGCTCATGACTTAACCTTATCAAGTCAAATTGGTCAAGTACTAGCTTACCTTAATCCTATCGGATTATCTTGCTTGATCGATTAAGCATAGATTATCTTAATCCCATCAAATTATCGAGTCGGGTTGGTTAAGTATAGGTTGGCTTAACCCCATCCTCTAATCGTACTATAATGGTTAAGTATATTCTAAAAAGGTCTTGTGACTTAACCTTATCAGGTCCGCGTATTAGATTGGTTAAGTGTAAGTTACTTAACCCCATCAAATCATCATGTATAATTGGTTAAGTATAAGTTGCTTAACCCCATTAAATTATCACGTTAAGTTGGTTAAGTATTGGTTACTTAACCTCATTGAATTACCGAGTTTAAATTGGTTAAGTGTTTAACTTAACCCCATCGAATTACCGTGTTTAGATTAGTTAAGTGTGGATTACTTAACCCCATCTAATTACCGTGTCGGATTAGTTAAGTGTAAACTACTTAACCCCATCCCCTAATCATCTTGTATGGTTAAGTGTCATTAAGAAAACTTACTTAACCTTGCCAAATTATCATGTTGGATTGATTAAGTGTTGGTTAACTTAATCCCCGTCCACTAGTCGTATAAAAATGGTTAAGCGTCATTAGGCAAATCAAATCACTTAACCTACCCAACCTTGTCATGTTTTGTTAAGTATCATTAGCCTAACCAATTTACTTAACCCATTTACCCATGTCATATTTGGTTAAGAGTCATTAATCAAATTAACTTAACCCTATCATGTGGCATTAATTACTTAATGCACCCCAACCTCTCACATTAGACTTTGTTGTGGTTACTAGTTAAGCCAGTCGGTTCCGGGTAGCTTTACACCACAACTTGGTCTAACCTCGGGTTCAAGCACAACATGACCAACTTCTCACATTGGGTCCTATTGTTTGCAACTACTAGTTAGGCCGGTCGGTTCCGGGTAGTTTTACGTTGCAAACTCAACCCAACCTCGAGTTGGCCACACTTATATTATCTAAGTGTCATGTCCATCATGTTTCCAAAACATGTTACAAGTTTTTCAAGCATTTGGGTAGACCTAACTTAATAGGTAAATTCCCAAAGGGTAGACCTAACTTAATAGGTAAATTCCCAAGCTTATGTTTTTATGCATACTTACATGTCATCTTCCATGTTATATTTCAAGCCATGTTTTCAAGTTGTATTTTCATGTCATTAGAAATTACCCATAACATAACCCAATGCTTTTAAACTCGCATATACGTTCGCAACAACGTAATGGATTAAAAGAAGAGACTTGGCAAAGGAATGACAAAAATGGGTATTAAGCCACAAGTTAATCATGGTGGCAAATGAGGCACAAATGTGTTCATTAGCTTGCACGTTACATTCTTAAGCCTCAAAAACATGCATAAACCCAAACTTGGCACATAAGCGAATCATGGTGACAAAAGACATGGAATGATGGCTAGAAACTCGCATATATCATCATATACGGATTATGACTTCATATGCAAGTTGACATAATGATTATGAAGATTCTCATGTTGCATAATGCAACATTTCAACATAAAGGTTGTGGCTTTTAGCTCATAAGATCAAGATAATGACTTCATAAACTTGCATAACATGATAGCATGTATCATACTCAATGATCAGACCCAAACTTGCAACATGAACATTTAACTTCATAGTTAATATCTAAGAGTAGGGAAAGGGCTTACATTGCTATGAAGGCCTAAATCGATTAATCTAAAGCTTGTGATGAAGCCTATGCATGCCATCACCCAAAAACCCAAAGATGAACACTCCAAATCAACAAAAATACCATCTTTATGAACAAAGATCAAAGCTTTTGCCTTGAAATCAACTTGAGAAGCTCTCATACTAACATAGGGACTCTCTAATACTTCTCATGATCATGAAACCTCTCATAGAAATGAAGTGGAGGCTAGGATAGTTGAGTGGAGGCCATGAGAGTAGCAATTTTGCCATAGTTTAGTTGCATGAATGAATAATGAGGATTTAGGATAGGTTAGGGTCTTATTTATAGATTAGGCAAGTGTTTTAGGCCATAGGATTAAACCTAGATTCAATCCAAGCCATCAAAGCATGTCTTGGGGAAGAAGTCAAGTGTAGGAACCATCTAGGGCCTTTAGATTAAAGATGAACCATGAGTACCATCCAAATGCAAAATCTGCATTTGATGTATCTTATAAACCACCGTCTTTAGATTAATGATGTGAAGACCTTCGGTCTTATACCACCGTCTTTATTGTTGACTTATCGTCAAATCAATTATTCAGAATGGGTATAAACCCGACCTTTCAGAATAATTGATGTATCTTATAATCAAGTGCTATAAAAACACAACATACGCCTCATTCCAATTCAGAATATTCTTTTACTCAAATATTCACATATTTAGGGATAAGTTCCCATTAATTTTATCAAAGATAAATTCTTTTAAATTTATTCTTCAATCTTCCTTTGGATATCAATTCTAAACCAAATTAGGGTTTATCAACTAGTCGGGATTATCGAGCCTTACCGAAGTAATCATTTGTTTAATGTCCCAATCCCAACCTATTCATCCCAAAGAGCAAAACTAGTAATACTCCATATCTAACACCACGGTGTTATCGGTAAATTTAATTACCATTTCACATTCAAATCTAATTAAAGATTTAACTATCGCCTGGAGTAAAACCGGTGGTACTCCATTCTCGATCATTTCCCAAATTTGATAATTTAAATTATCCCATTCACATTTCAGTCTAATTAAAGATTCATTAAAACTCCAATCAGTTTTAATCTTTCAACAGTCATTATTTAATGATTATTTAACTTTGGAAACCCAAACATGCCACATCGACAATCTACACCGTACCACTGATTTCTACCAATATATAACCTCTAAGCTCATACGTCTCAGAGAAGGGTGTTAAGCAAGTGTGACACCCCGTATTTTCTGAGAATATTTGTAACGACCCAGAAAATATGAACCAATTAAAAATTTTTAAATTAGCTAAAATAATGGCAATGAAAAGGGAGTTTGAATCGACAATTGAAAATGAATATAATTAATTATAATTATAAACAAGGCTTGAAAAGGCGCTGCGGTTTCAAAAATTGGATTCAAACCTTGCCGGACTGTACCGGGTGCAAAACAAAATAGATTTTAGTGAAACCAAAAATATTTAAATCTGTTAGTGAATACCTTTCTAACGAATCTGAAAAATCGAATTTTCATAGCGGAAAGCAAAAGGTATGGCCGAATGAATTTTCAATAAGGTCGCTATGGAATTTATATAGCCCGTGAAAGTGGCCATTTTGCATACGACCTCGGAATTTGACGAAACCACTTTTGTTGGATCCGGGATGGGAAGTTATTGCTAGGTTTCAAATTTCATAATTTTTGAAGCTAGTATGTGAGCGTGGCAAGGGAAAATGTGTTTTGGTCAATTATAGTTAAATTGGATCGACCAGAAATGGGTCTTTTTGCAAACGGTCTCAGAGTTCAATGAAACTAGTTTTGTTGGGACCGTATCGTCAAAACATAGCTAGATTTATTTTTCTGGAATTTTTCGAATCAGTTTGTGGCCATGGAAAATTGAAATGTACGTTCAAATTAAAGATTGAATGGTATATATTTTAATTTAAAAGAAAACTGACTGAAACAATCAAATGGGCCTACGAAACATATCCCATTGTGTTCGGAATGGGGGTAATTAGCTAGGGGCAACAGTCGTTGGGTTTAAAAAGGAGTTCGTGTGCAAAACCGTATTTTTGAACTAAATAAATTCCTCCGGCCAATCAAAATAATTCATTAAGAAAAAAACCTTTTCTCTCTCCCCGAACAAACGGCGAAAACCATTCGAAGCTTTCCGACCCGATTCCGGCCGCCTCCGGCACCTGCAGCCACCGCCACCACTCGACTCGCCACCTCCTCCCCTTCAAATCAGAACCGACCCCACACTCTCTCCCTTCGCCAGCGTCGAGAATGACGCCTCCAAAGTCGTCGACTTCCGGTCGATGCCGAGATCGCCAGAGGCGATCGGATCTGAAGCCCCGACCATCGCCAGGAGCGCCACGCCCCCCTCTTCCATGTCGCACCCTCTGATCTTCACCACGATTCACGGATTCGACAAAAATCGAAAAACTAGTTTCGAAGAAAAAAACAGGTATACGGCTAATCTATTTTAAACTGATTTTTACACTTTTAAGTGTTGCAAACCTTGTAAAAATCATGTCTTTTTCGTTTCTAGACGAAATTCAGTGAAACAAGAGGCAGTGGACTCGTGTGGACGTCTTCTACATTCTAGAAGAGACCGCATATTTTTCTGAGCCATCTACTATTTTTGGTGGAGTGGAACCCAATGTGAGATTTCTAATTTATAAACAATATGGAAAACGACGATGTATAAATTATATAGTCGATGTATGAGTTATATAAGCGTTGTACACCTCATGTATAAGCGTTGTATAAGTTGTACGTTCGATGTATGAGTTATATATGCGTTGTAAAAATTATATATGTGTTGAAATAGAAGTGAATTGCTATATATATATATATATATATATATATATATATATATATATATATATATACGCCCCTCGTCCACAAACCATGGACGATATTTATTGGTTGTGATTGGTGTGAAAATTGATTGATAGCGAATGGTTGTTTGGGATTGTTTGTGGTTGATATTGATTGATTGTGGTTGAAAAATACCCATTTGTGGTTGAGAAATATTTGGTTGAAACCACATAGGATTAGTTTGTGGAAATGAAATAAATATATACATGCCGCCTGCGTGCGAACTAGATGCATGATCTCCATTTTCAAAAACCGCGAGGTTTTAAGGTAGAGCGAGGAGCCGTACTAGGGACGGTCCCGGTTTTAACTACCCTGCCGTTATGCTGCCGAAATTTTGAATAATATTCATGTGTTTGAATTATTTTCATTTGCTAAAACTATATTTATTCGTTGAATAGAAAACCTTCATGTGTTGAATCGATATTCATTCGTTGAATAGAAATTCATGTGTTGAATGGTGAAATGTGAATTTTTGAAATGTGAAGTGTTAAAAATAGCAACTCGTTCAAATAAATATGCATAGGTCGAAATATTCATTAATTAGCTAATGTTATGACTTTGCCTATGCATGCAACATTAGAATGAATAGTGCTTTTAAACCAAATGGAATCAAATATGAAGTTGAATGGAAAATGATAAGTGATAAGAACTGTATATATGTACATGCATATTTATTAAACAGGTTATAGCAAAAGGGGCTAGAGAAGAGGAATAAAATTTTGTGCCCGACAAATAGGTACACATTTACTGTTTTGTTTGGGTGATGATTTTATGAGCCTGTTGGCTAGCCGCTTGGCTTTTTCTTTTTCTTTTTGACATGAGACGCCCGTGTGGCTATTTGGGAATTTTCCCAGCCCCTCCCGTACAAAGGAGGTTATGGCGAAATTTTCCAAAATTTAAAGGCGTTAGTGAAATATTTGAAGTGAAAACGATATTGAAATTGTTGAATGAACTATATTTATATAAATATATAAATATAAATAAAATTAAAAAGAAACGTGGCCGTGCAGTTCGTGTTTTGAAACCGTGATTTCAAACAACTAGTGCGGGAAATCCGACCATTGGATTTTCCCGAAATCACAACCGTTGGGTTCGCCTTGGAAATATCATTCCAACGGCACCAACTTTGTAAAAATCCAACTGTTGGATTGTCTGGAATGTTTAATTCAAATCTGAAGAAAAACAATGCTAGAAACGATTATATTTATATATATATATAATTATATTTAATCGAATAATGACGCTGCAGTTCGTATTTTGAAATCGAAACTTCAAACGATTGTACCGGGAGATCCGACCGTCGGATTTTCCCGAAACTGGAACCGTTGGATTCGTTTTGAAAAGACCTTTCTAATGATGAAAATTTTGTGAAGATCCAATGGTTAGATTTTCAGATATGTGTAAATCAAATCTGAAGAAAAACAGCGCCACGGCCGTGTTATGGCCCGAAGTGTCGTTTTGAATAAATTGGCTATTTTAAAATAAATAAAAATAGTGATAAATTGTTATAAAATATCATAAACGATATGGAATGGAAATAAACTGAATTTGCTCGATTTATGTGGTATTTGATGGTTGAATGTGTTTGGTGTGAAAATTGCATTAAAGAACAAAATTGGTGTTGTAGAATGATTTAACCATTGAAATAAATTGATTTAAAATTCTAAATATACGTGAATTATTTGAAAAGGCCGAGTTAATTCTCATTTCAAATAATTGACCGACGATTGAAAGTCAAAGATGAAGACGATGGTCGAAGACCGGAGATTTTCACCTCGTTTGGATAGTAACCGAGGTCCTGATTGGGAGGCATCCCGAAATACGGATAATGAGTGGTGATCATCCAGACGTACGTGGTGATCGATGAGTTTGCGAGGTATTTAGTGCCTCCGGTTTCGTTCAGACCCAGAACGGACTTGTAAATGGACTGTGTGTCTGACATTGGATTTTATTTTGTGTTGATTGATCTCTGTTAAATAGACATCTGTTTGGCGGCGGAGAATTTATTCTTTCGCTTAACGCCCTTCTCTGAAACGCACGAGCTCAGAGGTTGTATATCGATGGACATCAGTCGCATGGCATGAATTGCCTGTGTGGCATGCTAAGATGCAGTGATCAGGGCTTCTGTTGAAAAGCAAAGTCTTGTGGTGATGACCAAAGCACCGCCTGGGTGGCGTAGCTTTGCGTATAACGTGAAATCGCGAGCCTCACACCCCGGTATGAACCAGAAACGAGAGCAGGACCTCAGGGGGGACATGCGTCTTCTTTCTAGCTAGGGTGGTGTCAGTGACCTACCAACCCTGACATTTATATACTTTTCACCTGTGTGGTTGTTGCTGTTGCGAGGCGCCTCGGTTAGATCGGACGATCCGGGTCCGATGGAGTCATTCGTTGGCTCATTTACGCCCCAAAGGGCGGAGGGACGCATTGTTCAGGCATTATAATCCACTTCGTGTGGACCGGCCCTGACGATCCAAGGTACGGTTGCGGCTGTGCTTGAGACATGGGCTAGATTGTCTCGAATTCGTTAAGGACTATCTTTTGCCTTGGTTCATGACGGAAATCCAATTTCCAAATACGACATCGTGCGGTTTTGATTGTATATATATATGGCGACATGATATATGGTACCCATGCCTCCTATGATTGATAGTTATGATTCAAATTGTTTTTGAAACATATAAACACTAGCAATAATACCAAATGCCTTTGTTTTATTCGTATCAAACATATGTTGGCCGTTATAAGGTAAAAACTCTATCCTCCGTTTTGCGTTGCATTGTGTGATGGGAACTGAGTCTTATAATGGCTTCATTTTTATAAAAAGCATAGCGATGTTTAAAAGAATGACTTGATTTAAAGCACTGGCAATCCAATGGAGTAAACCCGTTGCACGAAAGTGGCGTGGTCCTGTGATTAGCCATATTATAAATGTGTTGAGTAGATTTCTCATACCAGTCCCATGACTAACTCGTAGTTTGTTTCACTTTCAAACTCGGGTGCACCTTTTCTACACGGGCAGCCTTGTATTCAGGTTTAGCTGGTTCTTTCTGGATAGCTGGAGCTGAAGATGGATTCTATCATTTATCTCTTTTTATGCTGTTCATCTCCTATTGTACATTATGTTTGTTTTCCGCTATAGACATTTATGTATAGCTGAACTGTATTTGTACTAAGTAAGATCCTGTATACAGTGTAACTCTGATGATTACTTTTATCCAGTATATTCTATTGTTCATTTTCTGGTGTATTTATTTAATTCTGTTCTGCCATTATCTGTTTCTGTGTTATATTCCAAAGATTACCCTTGTCTACGTCAGAACGGGATTTGGGGTCGTCTCAACGTGGTATCAGAGCTTTGGTTAAGATTAGTTCTGGAATATAACATTTGAACGAACTCGTCAGAAATAGAACCAGTAGTGTTCTAGGACGGGTAACTCTATACAGATAGGATCAGTAATATCCTTGTATGAGTAAAGCAGAATGAAATTACACCTCGATAGACACATTTACATTTGAAGTATATGTTTCTATGTTTTAAAATACCCTTTCTGTGACCTGACACTTGATCTGCTATTTGCAGAGGTACTAGAAAAATGAGTGTCAGAAACAGGAGGAATGCAGAACCCGATCTAGAGGCTCTATTTAAGAGATATCGAAATCTGGGTGGAGCACAATTCTCGGGCAATGAATCTATTATTCAAACTCAAGCTTGGGTGAGCTCTGCCAAAAGAATATTTGAGCGTTTCCGGTTGAGAGACGACCAGAAAAGATTAGTAGCATCTTGGGCGCTCAATAGAGAAGCTTTAATATGGTGGGAAACAATCATAAAAGATAATCCAGTGATATCACCTGGGATAGATTCAAAGAGATTTTCCTAGGATGATTTACTCCTCCCGAAGCAACCGAGCGATTATGTGATGAATTTTCTTATTTGATACAAGGTGATATGACCATCCCAGAATATCATAAGAAATTCAACGAACTTGCTCACTTTGCTCCTCATCTGATTCAAGATCTAAAAAGGAAAAATCTGAGATTTATTCATGGCCTGCAAAGGAGATATCAGAATAGTGTGCTGAGGAATGTGAAGCTTCCTTTTTCTGAAATGATATACATGGCTTATCAGTATGAAGATCTCCATAATAAAGGAATGTTGCGGGACGAAGAGGAAGTCTGTTCTAGTAATAAAGAGGAGTCTGAAACTGATCATCCGGAGGCCAGTACGATGTCTGAGGTCAGTCACAAACCCAAAGTCAATCGGAAGAGGGCCAGATCTGGAAACGAACCAGTAACGACGACCATATGCAATAACTGCCATAAGCAAGGACATTTGCAAGGAAAATGCAAATCTCTGAAGAAACAAAAGAATGATGGGTTTAAATCCGGCAAGAAGCTCCAGGAAAGTAAAAGATGCAATCAATGCCATCGGTTTGGTCATGTAAAACAAGAGTGTCGGCTGTTAAAGACAACCAAAGAAGCTCAGGTAAATGAAATAGCCGAAGAGCCTACATCTTCGTCTGCTCAAGAAAGGCTCGATGTTTTAGAAGGCACGCTAACTGTCAAAGATATTCCGGTTACAGTACTGTTTGACACAGGCACGTCACAAAGCTTCATTGCAAAGGATGCAGCTAAGAAACTGGATTTGAACTTGAAAAAGCTAAAGGAACCAATGACTGTCCAGAATCCGGTTGGGGGTTCCATTGATCTCAGTTGGGTTTTTGGAGTGCCGGTTTCTTTCTGTCGTTATCGGTTTCCTACCATCGCAGTCGTCATGAATTTTAAAGAGTTTGATCTTATCTTGGGGTTAGACTGGTTGACCAAATATGAAGCTGAAGTTAAATGCGCCGACAGAGTCGTAAAGGCGAGGATTAAATCATGTGATTATATAACCATTCCCTGTGAAGGTCAGAATGCTAATAGAAAAGACTTCTGGGCAGCTTTGAATGTTTCTCCAGCCCAAATAGAAAATGTCCCTAAAGTCACAGAGAATATTCCTGATCTAGTGAAAGATATTATTGTCGTCAAGAACTACGCGGATGTGTTCGAGGAAGTTGTTCGCTTACCTCCGCAGAGAGAGAGAGATTTCAAATTTGCTTTGATTCTGAATGCAAGGCCGGTAGTTCACGCTATTCGAAGTATGTCCTTGAAAGAGAAAGATGAATTAGACAATCAAACACGACAGCTAGTATGGAAGGGTCTGATCAGACCTAGTTTCTCTGATTGGGGTGCAGCAGTGGTATTTGTCCCAAAATCTGACGGTACTCTACGTCTATGTGTGGATTATCGTGATTTGAACAAGTAGACCATAAAGAATAAATATCCATTGCCGCGGATTGATGATTTGTTGGATCGATTAAATGGCGCACAAGTATTCTCAAGGATGGACCTAGCTACAGGTTTCCATCAGCTTCGAATTGCCGAAGAGTGTGTTCCAATGACAGCATTCAGAGGTCCCGACTTATTCTACGAGTGGTTAGTAATGTCGTTCGGCTTATGTAACGCTCCAGCTTACTTCGTCGATCTAATGAACAGAGTATTCAGAGGAGTATTGATTAAATTTGTTCTGGTTTTTATTGATGATATTCTAATCTTCTCTAAATCAAAGGCCGAACATGAAAAACATTTGGAACAAGTGTTAGAAATCCTTAGAAGGAATGTATTGAAAGCAAAGTTTTCCAAATGTATATTCTGGCAAGATGAAGTAAAATTTCTAGGCCATGTCGTATCGAAAGAAGGAATCGCTGTGGATCCAAGTAAAATCACAGCTATTCAGAACTGGAAGCAGCCTAGCACCCCCACTGAAGTCCGCAGTTTTCTCGGATTGGCTAGCTATTATCGGAAGTTCGTTAAAAACTTTTCGAAAATATCTGGTCATTTAACGAAGCTTACGAAGAAGCACTCTAAGTTCAAATGGACTCCAGAAAGTGAGGAGGCTTTCGAAGAGCTCAAGTTAAGACAAACGACAGCTCCAGTGTTAACCATCTTCGATGGCAACCAAGATTTGAAAGTCTGGACTGATGCTTCTAGAGAAGGCCTTGGCGCAGTGTTGATGCAAAGGGGTTAAGTGATTGCTTATGCTAGCCGTCAGCTGAAGCCGCACGAGAAGAACTACGTAACTCATGATCTTGAGTTATTGGCCATAGTATTCGCCTTGAAAATCTGGAAACACTATCTGCTGGGTGAGAGATTCGAACTGTTTACAGATCACCAGTCGTTAAAGTATCTGTTCACTCAGAAAGACCTGAATCTGAGGCAGCAACGTTGGCTGGAGCTTCTTGCAGCATATGACTTTGAAATTATATACACTCTAGGGAAAGCCAATGTCGTGGCCGATGCGTTAAGCCGAAAGAATGAAATGATCGCCAGTTTTATTATCACGACATCACTGATAGATAAAATATCTACTCTTCAGGAAGATGATCACTTCATTCAGAAGATCAGAGAGATAATTCAACAAGGAGAACCCTCGAGTTTTCAAGTAGATAATGATGGGATTTTAAGGCTCAAAGGTCGAATCTGTGTCCCTAACATTCCTGAACTTCGAAAGGAAGTACTGGATGAATGCCACAAGTCAAAACTTAGTATCCATCCAGGAGTAAGCAAAATGTATAATGACATCAAATGCACTTTCTGGTGGAAGTCGATGATAAGGGACATTTCCTTATATGTTAGCCGATTCCCTACTGGCCAACTAGTCAACAGCGACCAACATAAATTGGCTGGATTATTACAACCGCTAGAAGTTCCGGGTTGGAAGTGGGAACATATTTCAATGGATTTCATTGATGGTCTGCCCAGAACCAGAAAAGGGAATGACAGTATTTGGGTGATCGTAGATCGCTTCACGAAGACCGCCCATTTCATACCTGTCAGATCAAACAGAACTGCTCAGAGTCTGGCGTAGATATACTTCAGGGAAATAGTTAGACTACATGGAGTGCCGCTCAGTATAGTCAGTGATAGAGATACAATATTCACTAGCAAATTTTGGGAAGCATTTCAAGTCGAACTGGGAACGACGTTGAACTTGAGCACCGCTTATCATCCTTAGACAAACGGTCAGACTGAGAGGGTGAATCGTATTTTAGAAGATCTATTACGGGCTTGTGTTATAGATTTCGGTGGATCATGGGAAAACCATCTGCATTTGGCTGAATTCTCATATAACAACAGTTACCAGGCGAGTCTGACAATGTCGCCATTCGAAGCATTGTATGGTAGACCGTGCCGATCTCCTGCTCGTTGGGTCGAACCTGGTAATAGACTTGTGTTGGGGCCAGATATGATACGAGAAGCTACCGACAAAGTCGACTTTATTAAGAAACGATTATTGGCCGCTCAAAGCCGACAAAAGAGCTATGCCGATAGGAGAAGAAGAGATATATCCTTTGTTGTTGGCGATTATGTATATTTGAAAGTATCGCCGATGAGAGGAGTTATCCGGTTCGGTAAAACTGGGAAATTGGCGCCCAAATTCATTGGTCCGTTTCCTATTCTGGAACGGATCTGGACTCTCGCTTATAGGGTTAAATTGCCAGATTGGTTGCCTGGAGTTCATGATGTATTTCACATATCTCAACTTCGAAAGCACGTTCATGATCCAGACTTGATCGTAGAAGAAGCAGCTCAACTGGATATTGAAATTACTCCAGAACTAGCTGTGAGAAGAGAGCCGCTAAAGATTGTCGGCAAAGAAACCAAAGAGCTGAGGAACAAGAAGGTTCGCTTAGTCAACGTGCAATGGAGTGGAGACCCGCGAGATTTTACTTGGGAAACTGAGGAGAGCATTCAGAAACCTTATCCTAGATGCCGAGTGGATATCTCTGATTGACTCTGGTGCAAGGTACATTTACCCTACTTTGCATTACCATTTAATTCTCTACTCTGTTGTTATTTTCTCTCCATGGATGTGCACTTTTAAATTCTATAGTCTGAATGATTTTAAAAAGAGTATAGAAATTGATTAGTATATTTTTGAAAAGTTAAAAACAATTGGATTTGTTGTTGTGTTGTGTGATTGTAGATTTATTAAACCACTTTCGACTTTGTTCCTTTTCGGGGACGAAAAGTTTTAAGCGGGGGAGATTGTAACGACCCAGAAAATCTGAACCAATTAAAATTTTTTAAATTGGCTAAAATAATGGCAATGAAAAGTGAGTTTGAATCGACAATTGAAAACGAATATAATTAATCATAATTATAAACAAGGCTTGAAAAGGCGCTGCAGTTTCAAAAATTGGATTCAAACCTTGTCGGACTGTACCGGGTGCAAAACAAAACGGATTTTAGTGAAACCAAAAATATTTAAATCTGTTAGTGAATACCTTTCTAACGAATCTGAAAAATCGAATTTTCATAGCGGAAAGCAAAAGTTATGGCCGAATGAATTTTCAAAAAGGTCGCTATGGAATTTATATAGCCCGTGAAAGTGGCCATTTTGCATACGACCTCGGAATTCGACGAAACCACTTTTGTTGGATCCGGGATGGGAAGTTATTGCTAGGTTTCAAATTTCATAATTTTTGAAGCTAGTATGTGAGCGTGGCAAGGGAAAATGTGTTTTGGTCAATTATAGTTAAATTGGATCGACCAGAAATGGGCCTTTTTGCAAACGGTCTCAGAATTCGACGAAACTAGTTTTGTTGGGACCATATCGTCAAAACATAGCTAGATTTATTTTTTTGGAATTTTTCGAATCAGTTTGTGGCCCTAGCAAATTGAAATGTACGTTCAAATTAAATATTGAATGTTATATATTTTAATTTAAAAGAAAACTGACTGAAACAATCGAATGGGCCTACGAAACAAATCCCATTGTGTTCGGAATGGGGGTAATTAGCTAGGGGCGACAGTCGTTGGGTTTGAAAAGGAGTTCGTGTGCAAAACCGTATTTTTGAAATAAACAAATTCCTCCGGCCAATCAAAATAATTCATTAAGAAAAAAACCCTTTTCTCTCTCCCCGAACGAACAGCGAAAACCATTCGAAGCTTTCCGACCTGATTCCAGCCGCCTCCGCAACCTGCAGCCACCGCCACCGCCACCACTCGACTCGCAACCTCCTCCTCTTCAAATCAGAACCGACCCCACTCTCTCTCCCTTCGCCAACATCGAGAACGACGCCTCCAAAGTCGTCGACTTCCAATTGACGCCGAGATCGCCAAAGGCGATCGGATCTGAAGCCCCGACCATCGCCAGGAGCGCCACGCCCCCCTCTTCAACGTCGCACCCTCTGATCTTCACCACAATTCACGGATTCGAAAAAAATCGAAAACCTAGTTTCGAAGAAAAAAACAGGTATATGGCTAATCTATTTTAAACTGATTTTTACACTTTTAAGTGTTGCAAACCTTGTAAAAATCATATCTTTTTCGTTTCTAGACGAAATTCAGTGAAACAAGAGACAGTGGACTCGTGTGGCCGTCTTCTACATTCTAGAAGAGACCGCATATTTTTCTGAGCCTTCTGCTATTTTTGGTGGAGTGGAATCTAATGTGAGATTTCTAATTTATAAACAATATGGAAAACGACGATGTATAAATTATATAGTCGATGTATGAGTTATATAAGCGTTGTACACCTCATGTATAAGTTGTATAAGTTGTACGTTCGATGTATGAGTTATATATGCGTTGTAAAAATTCTATTTGTGTTGAAATAGAAGTGAATTGCTATATATATATATATATATATATATATATATATATATATATATATATATATATATATATATATATATATACGCCCCTCATCCACAAACCATGGACGATATTTATTGGTTGTGATTGGTGTGAAAATTGATTGATAGCGAATGGTTGTTTGGGATTGTTTGTGGTTGATATTGATTTATTGTGGTTGAAAAATACCCATTTGTGGTTGAGAAATATTTGGTTGAAACCACATAGGATTAGTTTGTGGAAATGAAATAAATATATACATGCCGCCTGCATACGAACTAGATGCATGATCTCCATTGTCAAAAACCGCGAGGTTTTAAGGTAGAGCGAGGAGCCGTACTAGGGACGGTCCCGGTTTTAACTACCCTGCCGTTATGCTGCCGAAATTTTGAATAATATTCATGTGTTTGAATTATTTTCATTTGCTGAAACTATATTTATTCGTTGAATAGAAAACCTTCATGTGTTGAATCGATATTCATTCGTTGAATAGAAATTCATGTGTTGAATGGTATTCGTGTTTAAAATATAAAAATCACATTTTTATCTATATATAGAAACTATAGAAAACCTTCATGTGTTGAATCGATATTCATTCGTTGCATTGAAATTCATGTGTTGAATGGTATTCATATTTTGAAATAAATTGTTTTATAATAAAAATCACATTTTTATCATCTATATGAACTATGTAAAATGACCTTGTTTTAAAATAATTTGTTTTACAATAAAAATCCTATTTTTATCACTTATATAAACCATATAAAATAATAGTGTTTTGAAATGAATTGTTTTACAATAAAAATCACATTTTTATTATATATACATGAATTGTTGAAATGTGAAGTGTTAAAAATAGCAACTCGTTCAAATAAATATGCATGAGTCGAAATATTCATTAATTAGCTAATGTTATGACTTTCCCTATGCATGCAACATTAGAATGAATGGTGCTTTTAAACCAAATGGAATCAAATATGAAGTTGAATGGAAAATGATAAGTGATAAGAACTGTATATATGTACATGCATATTTATTAAACACGTTATAGCAAAAGGGCCTAGAGAAGAGGAATAAAATTTTGTGCCCGACAAATAGGTACACATTTACTGTTTTGTTTGGGTGATGATTTTATGAGCCTGTTGGCTAGCAGCTTGGCTTTTTCTTTTTCTTTTTGACATGAGACGCCCGTGCGGCTATTTGGGAATTTTCCCAGCCCCTCCCGTACAAAGGAGGTTATGGCGAAATTTTCGAAAATTTAAAGGCGTTTGTGAAATATTTGAAGTGAAAACAATATTGAAATTTTTGAATGAACTATATTTATATAAATATATAAATATAAATAAAATTAAAACGAAACGTGGCCGTGCAGTTCTTGTTTTGAAACCGTGATTTCAAACAACTAGTGCGGGAAATCCGACCATTGGATTTTCCCGAAACCGCAACCGTTGGGTTCGCCTTGGAAATATCTTTCCAATGGCACCAACTTTGTAAAAATCCAACGGTTGGATTGTTTGGAACGTTTAATTCAAATTTGAAGAAAAACAGCGCCAGAAACGAATATATTTATATATATATATATAATTATATTTAATCGAATAACAACGCTGCAGTTCGTATTTTGAAATCGAAACTTCAAACGATTGTACCGGGAGATCCGACCGTCGGATTTTCCCGAAACTGGAACTATTGGATTCGTTTTGAAAAGACCTTTCTAATGATGAAAATTTTGTGAAGATCCAATGGTTAGATTTTCAGATATGTGTAAATCAAATCTGAAGAAAAACTGCGCCACGGCCACGTTATGGCCCAAAGCGTCATTTTGAATAAATTGGCTATTTTAAAATAAATAAAAATAGCGATAAATCGTTATAAAATATCATAAACGATATGGAATGGAAATAAACTGAAATTGCTCGATTTATGTGGTATTTGATGGTTGAATGTGTTTGGTGTGAAAATTACATTAAAGAATAAAATTGGTGTTGTAGAACGATTTAACCATTGAAATAAATTGATTTGAAATTCTAATTATACATGAATTATTTGAAAAGGCCGAGTTAATTCTCATTTCAAATAATTGACCGACGATTGAAAGTCGAAGATGAAGACGGTGGTCGAAGACCGGAGATCTTCACCTCGTTTGGATGGTAACCGAGGTCCTGATTGGGAGGCATCCCGAAATACGGATAATGAGTGGTGATCGTCCAGACGTACGTGGTGATCGATGGGTTTGCGAGGTATTTAGTGCCTCCGGTTTCATTCAGACCCAGAACGGACTTGTAAATGGACTGTGTGTCTGACATTGGATTTTATTCTTTGTTGATTGATCTCTGTTAAATATACATCTGTTTGGCGGCGGAGAATTTATTCTTTCGCTTAACGCCCTTCTCTGAAACGCACGAGCTCAGAGGTTGTATATCGATGGACATCAGTCGCATGGCATGAATTTCCTGTGTGGCATGCTAAGGTGAAGTGATCAGGGCTTCTGTTGAAAAGCAAAGTCTTGTGGTGATGACCAAAGCACCGCCTGTGTGGCGTAGCTTTGCGTATAATGTGAAATCGCGAGCCTCACACCCCGGTATGAACCAGAAACGGGAGCAGGACCTCAGGGGGGACGTGAGTCTTCTTTCTAGCTAGGGTGGTGTCAGCGACCTACCAGCCCTGACATTTATATACTTTTCACCTGTGTGGTTGTTGCTGTTGCAAGGCGCCTCGGTTAGATCGGACGATCCGGGTCCGATGGAGTCATTCGTTGGCTCATTTACTCCCCAAAGGGCGGAGGGACGCATTGTTCAGGCATTATAATCCACTTCGTGTGGACCGGCCCTGACGATCCAAGGTACGGTTGCGGCTGTGCCTGAGACATGGGCTTGATTGTCTCGAATTCGGTAAGGACTATCTTTTGCCTTGGTTCATGACGGAAATCCAATTTCCAAATACGACATCGTGCGGTTTTGATTGTATGTATATATGGCGACACGATATATGGTACCCATGCCGCCTATGATTGATAGTTATGATTCAAATTGTTTTTGAAACATATAAACACTAGCAATAATACCAAATGACTTTGTTTTATTCGTATCAAGCATATGTTGGCCGTTATAAGGTAAAAACTCTATCCTCCGGTTTGCGTTGCAATGTGTGATGGGAACTGAGTCTTATAATGGCTTCATTTTTATAAAAAGCATAGCGATGTTTAAAAGAATGACTTATTTTGAAGCACTGGCAATCCAATGGAGTAAACCCATTCCACGAAAGTGGCGTGGTCCTGTGATTAGCCATATTATAAATGTGTTGAGTAGATTTCTCATACCAGTCCCATGACTGACTCGTAGTTTGTTTCACTTTCAAACTCGGGTGCCCATTTTCTACACGGGCAGCCTTGTATTCAGGTTTAGCTGGTTCTTTCTGGATAGCTGGAGCTGAAGATGGATTCTACCATTTATCTCTTTTTATGCTGTTCAGCTCCTATTGTACATTATGTTTGTTTTCCGTTGTAGACATATATGTATAGCTGAACTGTATTTGTACTAAGTAAGATCCTGTATACTGTGTAACTCTGATGATTACTTTTATCCAGTATATTCTATTGTTCATTTTCTGGTGTATTTATTTAATTCTGTTCTGCCATTATCTGTTTCTGTGTTATATTCCAAAATTACCCTTGTCTACGTCAGAACGGGATTTGGGGTCGTCTCAATATTAAAATAACCAATTAAAGAATAATTAATTTAAAAAAGAAGAATTAGGTGAAATGGGTTGCGCCATTGCATTTGTCTCGGAATTCTGCTTGAGATAGAGTCCGATTTTGCATAAATCGGACTCCGTATGAAGAAGCTATCTTTAAATTAAATATTGCAGCAAAACATGAAAAAGAAGAATGAGAAAAGAATAATGTTTAGCATTGTTCTAAGGTTTGCAAGCAAAAGACTTAGTAGCCCATTTGGTTAGTATGTGTGACTTGCAAACAAGATGTATAGAGTTCGATCCTCGCCAGCGCCATATTTTTTTAGGGGAATGGCTAAAAAGTGGCTTAGTGTGAACGCAGTTCAAAAAGTGGTTTAGTGTGAAAATGGTTAACTAGGAAGATAGATAAAAATAAAATAAAATAAATATATGTATATAGAGTATGTATGTATATATATATATATATGACGTGTACGCATCATATGGCGCACGTTGCACATTTTTTGTTGGTCAAGGAATGTTTTTTTACGTGGCCTTCTCTGATTGGCTTTGTGACAAATTCTGATGTATAAGTGCTTATGTGTCATACTATGATTGGCTGAGTGACACATTACTTTGGTTGGATGGTTCTGGCTATTCCTAGGTTAATCCGACGGCTCTTATTAAATTAAACTTCTATAAAAACACCCCTAAACCCCTAACCCTAATCACATTAATTCATAACAAGAGCCGCCATGCCATCAATGGAGAACCTAGAGTAGCCGCCATACACTTTCAACCCTAAAGCAAGATAGAAGCTTGAATCAAAATCAAATCAAATCTAAATAACGATTAGTCTACATCAAAGGCGAGCAATTCAGTTTCAGAATACAGATCCCAGAAAGAGAAGACTATTCATTTTAATTGTGAGTATGATAGCTTTCACAAAGTAATTAATTAATTTAATTATGATAAGAAATAATTGGGATTATTAGAATATGATTTTGAATCATGTGATGTAAATTATATGTATGTTTGTGGTGTTGGATCATATGTTAGTTCTTATGTGAATTTTATGCAAGTTGGATCATATGCGAATCTTATGCAAGTTGAATCATATATCTTATGCAAGTTAAATAATATATCTTATGTAAGTTTGTGATGATTGGATCATATATACATGTATGAATCTTATGCAAGTTTGGGTTGTTAAAATATATGTGAAACATGTATATGCATATGCTAGTTTATTTGACATTAATCTACATGTTTAGATCTATATGCAAGATTACACCTTTATGTTTAGATCTATATGCAAGTTTACATCTTTATGTTTAGATCTATATGCAAGTTTACACCTTTCTGTTTAGATCTATATGCAAGTTTTCATCTTTATGTTTAGATCTATATGCAAGATTACACCTTTATGTTTACATCTATATGCAAGTTTACATCTTTATGTTTAGATCTATATGCAAGATTACACCTTTATGTTTAGATCTATATGCAAGTCTACATCTTTATGTTTAGATCTATATGTAAGATTACACCTTTATGTCTAGATCCATATGCAAGTTTACATCTTTATGTTTAGACCCATATGCAAGTTTACATCTTTATGTTTAGATCTATATGCAAGTTTGCATCTTTATGTTTAGATCTATGTGCAAGTTTACATCTTTATGTTTAGATCCATATGCAAGTTCACACCTTTATGTTTGGATCTATAGCAATACATAAGTTATGCAAGTTTATGCCCATTACCTATGCTATTTTTGTATCATATGCTAGTTTGAATGAAATTCGTATGCTAGTTATTGGCTATGTAATCTTATGTCATGATCCTTAGACCTATTTTATGTGTTATGTGATGTTGTTTTTCTTTTTATAAGTTAGACTATTTGCGAGTCTAACATATGTCATATGAAAACGTACGAATAGCGTGGGGATGATGGGATAATATTGAATATACATAAATTGTGAATTGGCATAAAATGGCCTTAAAAGGCATATAATTAATTTGAGACACTAGTTGGCATAATTGGTATTTATGGACATAATTTTAAGAGACAATTATGGACATAAATAAATTTGGAATTTATTGACAAATTTGAGTAGGGATATTAATCCAATTTGGGGTTAAATAAAGATGTGTAATAATTAATCGCCTAAGACACGAGGTTAGACTCTTTTGTGGTGTAAGACTGCACGGACCCACTCGGCAAATCCAGCAACCACAAATGTCAGTCTAATGTGAGAGGTCAAAGGCATGAATTAAATGTGTAACAATTGTAAAGACACGAGGTTAGGCTCGTTTGCGGTATAAGACTGCCCGGACCCGCCCGACAAATCCAGCAACCACAAATGTCAGCCTAATGTGGGAAGTCTTTACAAGGTTACGGTTCTAATGAATTAAGTAACACTTAACCAGATAAACATGTGGTGGGACATGGGGGGGGTTAAGTGGGTGCCTTGGGTGGCATGTGAAATTAAGTGGGTGCCTTGGGTGGCATATGAAATACAATTAGATGCACTTAACCAAGATTGAAAGATGTAAGAAGACATGAATAAGAATGGGGTTAAGTGGGGAAACATTAGTGGGGACCAAGCATAGGTGGAAGACTTGTGTCAAGCATGGGGGCCCTTTTCAAACCAGTAACCCATTAAGTATCTTTGTGAGCTCGACCCAAATCGAGGATGGGACACGCTTACTGGATTTGATTGTAAGAGGTCAAAACGGGTTAGCGGTGGCAACGCAAGTCCAATGGGGTCATGTGCGTGCGTCGGCCCAGGATGGTAGGTAAGACGTTGTTGCATCGTGTAGATATAAGATGTGCATCTTTGGTGGTGTCGGGTTGCTACTTTGGGGAGTGATACACCCCACTGTGGGACCAACATGGGTATCTACGAGTTAGGGAGCCGATCGAAGGGGGGTAGTGGGTACAACTAGTGCAGATAGGGGCAGACGGCACCTATGAAGGCAGCTAGAGGTACTTGAAACTACCATTATCATTATTAAGTTCTGTAGGCGGGATCAACTTTTAGGGTGACTAGTGGTTGTGCACTATAGTAATTATCCTATAGTGATTAGGAACGAAATTAATGCCAGAATATTCCTCTTATTTGCTTTGGCATGCCCACTTGTTTCATGGTCATATCTTATCTTACCAGTTTATGCCTTATCCTAGTTACTTTAATAATTATATTGTTAAAGTTATTATACTCGCCAGATTTTATGTCTGACCCCCTTGTTTTCGCCTCTTTTCCTCCCCCCCCCCCCCCCCAGGTTCTCAGTGTGGGACTAGTACTCATGGAGCTTGATCTTGGATCTCTTTCTCTCTCTTTTGGAAGTGCTTGGACTACTGAAAGTAAAGTTCAGCTCATCTCTTTTATGGCTACTTGTGTTGGGGTTTATGCTTTTTATTTTATGTACTCTGAAACATTTTATCAAGATGGATATTAAGTGTACTTGGTTTATGAAGTTGTTGTAATCAAACTATTTCTCCGCTTCAATAAAAGTTGTTTTAAAATTTTCAAGTACCATTATTTATATCTGTCTTGTTATATTCTGTTCTATACACTAAATACACTCCATGGAAGTTAATGCATTCCCTTTGTGAGTGACATTAATGGACGTAGGGTGTTACACGTGGTATCAGAGCTGAAGGTTATTAGACCAGATATGAATTTTGAAAAACTATTTTTCAAAAAAGCATTTTATAAAGAAATACTTTCAAAAGTATATTTTAAGGAAAGTATTTTCAAGAGAAAAGTTTGTTTTAAAAACATAACCCCAAGAACCATATATCTTTCTTTCGGATTCTCCATTTTGAATCTCTTCATTTTCTTTTCACCATGTCTGGAATTCCCGAGCTACCCGAGGGGATACCGATACCAGGATGGTTTAGAATGTATTTGGAAGCTAGGGCCAATGTCACAGGCCCAGAAAATGCTCCTCCTCCTCCCCGTGTTGATACTTTTGCAAAGATATGCAAAGATTTTAGGGAAATGGGCGGGAAACCTTTTCACGGATCAGAGACATTTGTTGAAGCTCAAAATTGGATTAAGGAGATGGAAGATCTATTTGGTATTTCGAAGTAGAAGATGGAAGGAAGGTCCAATTGGCTGCTTGGTTAATGAAAGACGAAGCCTCGTTTTGGTGGGAGTTCATGAACGGAGAGCGTCCATTGGAGACATGGATGGATTTCAAGCGTAGGCTCGAAATGAAGTTTCTCTCACGAGCAGAAGAGAATTCATATGTGGAAAGATTCTTAGCGTTGAAGCAAGGGGATTTATTATTAAAGAAGTACGTCAACAAGTTCAATCAGTTGGCGAGATTTGCCTTGGAATTGGTAAACACACCTGAGAAGAAGGCCCTAAGGTTCGTTAAGGGTTTGAATGAGCCACTACATAGGTTTGCTATGACCCACATTCCTATGGGGGCTACCTTTGAGAAATTGGTTGACATGGCGCTTATGCATGAGAAAGAGAAAGGTGCTAATGCTAATAAGGCACCGGAGAAGAAAGGGGACCAAAAGAAACCACAAGAACAAAACAAGAAAGGCGGGAAGAACAATAATGGCAAAGGAAAGAAGAAGTGCTTTAATTGTGGGACACCAGGCTATCTGAGTAAAGACTGTAGGAAAAAGAAGAAGACTGGCTGTTTCCACTGTGGAGAGGTAGGTCATCTAGTTAAGGACTGCCCAAGGAAACATGGGCAAGGGAAAAGAACTTCTGGAGGGCAGCTTTAGGCTCTCATGGCACCAGGGCAGGCGAGAGGGCAGATTCAGGCTCTCGTGGCACTAGGACAGGAGAGAGGTAGAAACATTTCCGTTGAAAGTTTAGTTTTTCTGTTTGATCATCCTGTTCGTACTTTTTTGACTCTGGCGCTTCACACTCGTTTATATCTGCTTCGTTAGTTGAAACACTGCACATAAATACTAGTATAGTTACGGATCCCATAGTAGTCTCAAATCCTATTGGTGGTTCGGCTCATCTTTCTATGATTTGTCGGGATTTGAGAGTGTCTATCTTGGGCATTGGGTTTGAATGCAACGCCTTTGTTCTTGGCTTCATGGGCTACGGCTTGATTCTAGGTATGGATTGGCTAACTAGATATGGTGCCATCCTAGATTGTGAAAGAATGGTAGTTAGATTGTTGACTCGTTGTGGAAAGACCCTTGATATTTCTTGTGACCCTAGAGGTCTGGTAATGCTTAGCTACCTAGAATCCATAGACGCATCCAATGATGATTTGAAATATTTTCATGTGGTCCGTGAATATAGTGACGTCTTCGATGAGGTTCGAGGTTTACTACCGAGGCGTGAGATAGACTTTCGAATATATCTAGTAGACAATGCAAAGCCAGTTGCGTTACCAGTGCGCCACATGGCTCAGAGAGAGAGAAGAGAACTCAGTAAGCAAGTGAAAGAATTGCTTGAGAAGGGGTTCATGAGAAGAAGTATTTTGAAGTGGGGTGCTCCAGTCGTTTTTGGTACAAAAGCTGATGGTTCACTTAGACTGTGCGTGGATTATAGAGAGCTGAATAAGCTAACAAAGAAGAACATGCACCCATTGCCGAGGATAGAAGATTTATTCGATCAGTTGGTGGGTGCTTCAGTTTTCTCGCAACTGGATTTGGCTACAGGATTTCATCAGCTAAGGGTGGCTGAAGACAGCATAGGTAAGACTGCATTTAGGACCCCTGATGGTTTCTGCGAGTGGCTCGTCATGCCTTTTGGTTTGACGAATGCACCTGCATACTCCGTTGACTTAACAAGTAGGGAGTTTCAAAACAAGTTTGTGGTAGTCTTTGTGGACGATATCTTGATTTTCTCTAGAAGCAAAGAAGAATACGCCCTACATCTTAGGGAAGTCTTAGAGACCCTACAAGTGCATCAAAGCTACGTTCTCCAAGTACCATTTCTGGAGAAAAGAAGTGAGGTTCTTAGGACACGTGGTCTCTAAGGAAGGTATATCTGTGGATCCCGCAAAGGTGGTGGCAATCCAAGATTGGAAAATTCCTAAGAACGCAACGGAAGTAAGAAGCTATTTAAGGCTAGCTGGTTATTCGGTTAACAAAGAAGAACTCGACTTTTGCTTGGGATGTTGACTGTGACGATGCTTTCCAGCATTTGAAGAGGACGTTGACGACAGCTCCAGTTTTAGTTTTGCCAGATGGAAGTAAGCCATTCACAGTGTATACCGGTGCTTGCGGGATTGGGCTTGGAGCAGTTTTCGATGCAAGAGGAAAAGGTGATATGCAAAAGGGGGCAAGTACGAGCATCGCTTATCATCCACAGACGTGTGGACGGACATAAAGGGGTAAATAAAATCCTTGAAGATCTTTTGAGTTTATGTATCCTAGATTTTGGAGGGACATGAGGAGAGGCAACGAGCTTAGTGGTGTTCACGACATGTTTTCACGTATCATATTTGCGGAAGTGTTACAAGATACTGCGGAAGTAGTGGAGCCGAGCATGCCTAGATAAGTGGAAGTGGAGTGAGACGCCATGATTAGACGAGTTCCTACATGCATCCTTGGGTCGGAGGACATAAAGCTATGCAACAGAGAGGCCAAGATGGTGAAAATCCAATAGGGAGATGATCAAGGAGACGCAACTTGGGAGACGGAAAGCAAGATGCATACATTGTACCCTTTTCTTTTTGAGGATATGTTCCTAACATCTCCTTTTTCTATCGCTTTGTTTATACTTGTCCTATCGTTTAGGATGTCTTGGCAATGATATCTTCGATCTTTAGTTAGGAAGAACCCTATGGTTGCAAACATGTGTTTGAGACATGTTATGTTTGGTGGATGCAAATGGTTGCTAGTGGTTGCTAGTGGATGCATGTACACACACATTAGGCACTAGATCGGCTCAATCACCCTCATATTGCATATAAATATGTGTGCATATTTAAATTAATGGATGTATAATGGTTGTGTTATCACATGGATGCTGCATTTTGATGAATTATTGTGCACACATATAGAAGTAATATGTATCGATAGGATTCTTTTGCATATATAATGGACGCATGGCGCTATCATAATTCGCATTAAGGAGGTCAACTGAATCAGTAGATCGCCTGATTTTGCATTGGATAAGGAACATATACACACACTTTTTGCATATGTTCATATGGCATTAGAAATCTTTTAAGGACAATGGATGCCTGTGTTTGATGATTGAATAGATGGATGATTGGATGGTAGGATATACATTCTCCTTAACTTGGAGATTTTGGGGACGAAATCCTTTAAGGAGGGGAGAATGTAACACCCTGTATTTTTTGAGAATATTAAAATAACAAATTAAAGAATACTTAATTTGAAAAAGAAGAATTAGGTGAAATGGGTTGTGCCATTGCGTTTGTCTTGGAATTCTGCTTGAGATAGAGTCCGAGTTTGCATAAATCGAACTCCGTATAAAGAAGCTATCTTTAAATTAAATATTGCAGCAAAACATGAAAAAGAGGAATGAGAAAAGAATAATGTTTAGCATTGTTCTAAGGTTTGCAAGCAGAAGACTTAGTAGCTCATTTGGTTAGAATGTGTGACTTGCATACAAGATGTATAGAGTTCGATCCCCGCTAGCGCCATATTTTTGTTTTAGGGGAATGGCTAAAAAATGGCTTAGTGTGAACTCTGTTCAAAAAGTGGTTAATGTGAAAATGGTTAATTAGGAATATAGATAAAAAATAAATAAAATAAATACATGTATATATATATATATATATATATGACGTGTACGCATCATATGGCGCACGTTACACATTTTTTGTTGGTCAAGGAATGTTTTTTTTACGTGGCCTTCTCTGATTGGCTTTGTGACAAATTCTGATGTGTAAGCGCTTATGTGTCATACTATGATTGGCTGAGTGACACATTACTTTGGTTTGATGGTTCTGGCTATTCCTAGGTTAATCCGACGGCTCTTATTAAATTAAACTTCTATAAAAAACACTCCTAAACCCCTAACCCTAATCACATTAATTCATAACAAGAGCCGCCATGCCATCAATGGAGAACCTAGAGTAGCCGCCATACACTTTCAACCCTAAAGAAAGACAGAAGCTTGAATCAAAATCAAATCAAATCTAAATAACGATTAGTCTACATCAAAGGCGAGTAATTCAGTTTCAGAATACAGATCCCAGAAAGTCAAGACTATTCTTTTTAATTGTGAGTATGATAGCTTTCACAAAATAATTAATTAATTTAATTATGATAAGATATAATTGGGATTATGAGAATATGATTTTGAATCATGTGATGTAAAATATATGTATGTTTGTGGTGTTGGACAATATGTTAGTTCTTATGTGAATTTTATGCAAGTTGGATCATATGCGAATCTTATGCAAGTTGAATCATATATCTTATGCAAGTTAAATAATATATCTTATGTAAGTTTGTGATGACTAGATCATATATACATGTATGAATCTTATGCTAGTTTGGGTTGTTAAAATATATGTGAAACATGTATATGCATACGCTAGTTTATGTGACATTAATCTACATGTTTAGATCTATATGCAAGATTACACCTTTATGTTTAGATCTATATGCAAGTTTACATCTTTATGTTTAGATATATATGCAAGTTTACATCTTTATATTTAGATCTATATGCAAGATTACACCTTTATGTTTAGATCAATATGCAAGTTTACATCTTTATGTTTAGATCTATATGCAAGATTACACCTTTATGCTTAGATCTATATGCAAGTTTACATCTTTATGTTTAGATCTATATGCAAGATTACATCTTTATGTCTTGATCCATATGCAAGTTTACATCTTTATGTTTAGACCCATATGCAAGTTTACATCTTTATGTTTAGATCTATATGAAAGTTTACATCTTTATGTTTAGATCCATATGCAAGTTCACACCTTTATATTTGGATCTATAGCAGTACATAAGTTATGCAAGTTTATGCCCATTACCTATGCTAGTTTTGTATCATATGCTAGTTTGAATGAAATTCATATGCAAGTTATTGGCTATGTAATCTTATGTCATGATCCTTAGATCTATTCTATGGTTTATGTGATGTTGTTTTTCTTTTTATAAGTTAGACTATTTGCGAGTCTAACATATGTCATATGAAAACGTACGAATAGCGTGGGGATGATGGGATAATATTGAATATACATAAATTGTGAATTGGCATAAAATGGCCTTAAAAGGCATATAATTGATTTGAGACATTAATTGGCATAATTGGTATTTATGGATATAATTTTAAGAGATAATTATGGAAAAAATAAATTTGGAATTTATTGACAAATTTGAATAGGGATATTAATCCAATTTGGGGTTAAATAAAGATGTGTAATAATTAAACGCCTAAGACACGAGGTTAGACTCTTTACTGGTGTACGACTGCCCGGACCTGCCCGGAAATACAGCAGCCACAAATGCCAGTCTAATGTGAGAGGTCAAAGGCATGAATTAAATGCGTAACAATTGTAAAGACATGAGGTTAGGCTTGTTTGCGGTATAAGACTGCCCGGTCCCTCCTGGCAAATCCAGCAACCGCAAATGTCAACCTAATGTGGGAGGTCTTTACAATGTTACGGTTCTAATGAATTAAGTAACACTTAACAAGATAAACATGTGGTGGGACATGGGAGGGTTAAGTGGGTGCCTTGGGTGGCATGTGAAATTAAGTAGGTGCCTTGGGTGGCATGTGAAATACGATTAGATGCACTTAATCAAGATTGAAACATGTAAGAAAACATGAATAAGAATGGGGTTAAGTGGGGAAACCATAGTGGGGACCAAGCATAGGTGGAAGGCTTGTGTCAAGCATGGGGGCCCATTTCAAACCAGTAACCCATTAAGTATCTTGGTGAGCTCGACCCAAGTCGAGGACAGGACACGCTTACTGGATTTGATTGTAAGAGGTCAAA
Organism: Allium sativum; assembly: GCA_030737875.1. Taxonomy (NCBI): domain Eukaryota; kingdom Viridiplantae; phylum Streptophyta; class Magnoliopsida; order Asparagales; family Amaryllidaceae; genus Allium; species Allium sativum. The sequence continues at coordinate 354,594,136 of CM060926.1, forward strand.
ACGGGTTATCGGTGGCAACGCAAGTCCAACGGGGTCATGTGCGTGCGTGGGCTCGGGCTGGTAGATAAGACGTTGCATCGTGTAGATATAAGCCGTGCATCTTTGGTGGTATCGGGTTGCCACTTTGGGGAGTGATACACCCCACTGTGGGACCGGCACGGGTATCTACGAGTTAGGGAGCCGATCGAATGGGGGTAGTGGGTACAACTAGTGGAGATAGGGGCAGACGACACCTATGAAGGCAGCTAGGGGTACTCGAAACTACCATTATCATTATTAAGTTCTGTAGGCGGGATCAACTTTTAGGGTGACTAGTGGGGGTGCAGTATAGTAATTATCCTATAGTGATTAGGAATGAGATTAACGCCAGAATATTCATCTTATTTGCTTTGTCATGCCCGCTTGTTTCATGGTCATATCTTATCTTACCAGTTTATGCCTTATCCTAGTTACTTTAATAATTATATTGTTAAAGTTATTATACTCGCTAGAATTTATGTCTGACCCCCTTGTTTTCGCCTCTTTTCTACCTCCCCCCCAAGGTTCTCAGGGTGGGACTAGTACTAGTGGAGCTTGATCTTGGATCTCTTTCTCTCTCTTTTGGAAGTGCTTGGACTGTTGAAAGTAAAGTTCAGCTCATCTCTTTTATGGCTACTTGTGTTGGGGTTTATGCTTTTTATTTTATGTACTCTGAAACAATTTATCAAGATGGATATTAAGTGTACTTGGTTTATGAAGTTGTTGTAATCAAACTATTTCTCCACTGCAATAAATGTTGTTTAAAAATTTTCAAGTACTATTATTTATATCTGTCTTGTTATATTATGTTCTATACACTAAATACGCTCCATTGAAGTTAATGCATTCCCTTTGTGAGTGACATTAATGGACGTAGGGTGTTACAGCAAGAGAATAAATTCTCTGCCAACAAACAGATATATATTTAGCAGAGATCAACAATACAGTTCGAAATATAATGTTAGCCATGCAATCCTGCCTTTAACTGGGTTAAAAAACCTATGTCATTTAAAACACAGTTCACGGTAAACCCAAAACCACATTCCATTAACCATGGAATCTTCACGGGAAACAGATCAATATATATAATCGATATAAATTTCTGTATCCGACTAATAATATAAATGGAATAACGGCTAAGCCTTTTAAATTCCATATATAGTAACAGTCTTCCTCCACAGAAGCTCACTTCGATTATCACTAAATCGAATTCCATTCAATTCCAATTTAATATATTAAATTGGAAAAACTTAACTTTGGATAAATTTCATTAAATCTTAATAAAAGATTTATAATTTCCAATTCACATTTCACTGTTAATTGGATTAACGAACGAATGTCGTTAAAAACATAGTTCACAATAAACCCAATTCACATTCCATTTTATTCCAATTATTAAATATAACTGGAAATTCTATTAATCTTAATTAAAAGATTTATTCTTTTCACACTGGGTTTAAGAACAGTGTTATTTAAGACACCATTCACGACAAACCCAAAATCCAATTTGATATTAAATATAAGGTTCTAAACAGAAATTTTATCGGCTTATATTCAATACCAAATTCTGAAACTAACACATATTGTATGGGGAATAATGATATATATCTATCTTCCAAATTCCTCCACAATATCCATATGGTCACGAAATCCAATATCGAAATATCCCGAAGATGATTTCTATTCAAATCCATTCCAATTTGTACATTGGAAAAATTTTGTTAGATTAAAACCATTCTCAAATCATATTTATTTATTTAAAAATTTGGATTATCATTCTAGTTAATAATTAGTTCATTTTGATAAAAATATATTTATATCTTTAAAAATGTGGAATTTTTCATCCAAATTCTTTCCAAATCATTTATAATGATTTTACACAAATTATTAATATTTTTAATAGTTTTATCAAGGCCCGTACATTTCGGTTCGAATAATGGTCCCCGAACTGCATCCATGGCGACCTTTTCCTAATTTGATTTGGACATAATTCCAAACCCAACCGATAGATTTCAAATCTCTTATATTCTTTGGAAGCTCTTTTTGATACAAACCCAACGGTTTCGGTTTTAGGAGAATCCAATGGTCGGATCTCCCGTAATATCAATTTGAAGTCAATGGTCGAAATTCGCGAACGGTCGCGGGGCGACGCGTTCTATTCAGGCCATTATATTATATATATAATATATACTTCGCTCAAAACGTATTTTATAAATTCGTTCTAAAAACGATTCCCACTTCCATTTCAATTTTAAATTAAAATTGAATACTCTTTATCATTATAATATTTAAATGATAATATTTTCAAAATTTCAGATTTTGAAATAATTTCCTTTTCGATATTCATTATAAAAACGAATAAAATCGATATAAATATCATTCGCGTTAAATTGGCGCAACTCTAATCAACACGGATTCACATATTTCAACATTTTCGTGTCCATCCAAAATTGGACATCAAATTCACGTTTTAATCCTATACTGAATATTATTTTAAAATATTCATTATTTTAAAATATTCATTCTTTTTGAATTGGAATCAGACACAGTCAATTACCATATAATGTTATTTATATGGATTTCATACAACATAGGTATATAACAATAATGATACACAATCAACCACCATTTAGAGTGCATTACACAACTTCATAAGCATTAAATATAAATAATTAACGCTTACAACAGCCTGTCAACCAATCGACTGACATACAACTAAACAGTTGGGATTAGTGTATGCCAAATATCATCCCAATACCCGTGTAGGGTTTCAACCAACAAATACTGAATATTATTTGTGCAGTTGGGCAATGTGTAAAATTTATCGTCCCAATCATTATCAGTTAAATGGGTGTACATAAACAAATTATCTGATTTGTAAATGAATTTTTCTTTTCATTTCAGGAGAATTTTATGTCATTCATTTATACGTTAAAAATTATTTTTTTAACGATATAATATTTATTTCAACACATGAATATTTTATACAGTTCATATAGACATTAAAAATTATATTTTTAATGAACAATTCATAAAATTTCGGCATTATAACGACGCGATATTAAAACCGGAGTAATGTCTAGCAATACCCCTCTCCTGATACTAGCTCGCGCCATACACAATAATCAATCCACTATCACAATACAATCATTTTTCAATACAACCAAATTTACAACCACAATTCAATCCAAACAAACAACCATGGTTTGTACAATAAATAGTGTCGGGGGCTTCTAAGCCCCGTTTGCATCCTAGTATATATTTAACTGTAAAATAATTAGAGTGAGGAGTTCTCACATTGGGCTCCACTCCGCCATTGTTTTTTGATGCTCTGATTCACTGTTATGATCCCAGAATTTGAAAACGAGCTCCAATCTTCAAGCCATCTTTTTTATCTAGCTTAAACGCGCCATTCATGACAACTTTCACCTGATGGACTTTTTCCCGAAATTGGTCCATTTCGACAGAATTCGCGAAAAGGCAGTATTTGGACAGTAGAATTTGGACGCGTTTTCCGAACAACTGCACAATCCAAAATATGACTTTCATATACCCAAATCGAAAAAAAAATCGTGCTCTTCGATTTTGGTATTTGGAGTTTTGGCCAGAAGCTCACGGTTTGGGAGATATTGGCTCGGGGAGATCTGGGTTGTGGTGTACGCACCGGAAACGATAAAAATTGGATTTTTATTCAATGGGGAGTCCACGGTCGGAGGTGGTGGCTGAGGGGGAGGCGCAGGTGGTCGGGGAGGCGGCAGGCGGTGGTGGGGGCCTACATTGGCCGGAGGCGCGGTTTAGATCGGTTTAGGGTTTAGAGAAGGGGAGGAAGAAAGGAAGGAGGGGCGGCGGCTGGAGGATGGTCGGAGGGGGGAGGCGGAGGCGCGGGGTCGTTGGGCTTGGAGGCGCGGTGCGGCGGTTCCCCCCTGTCGTTCTTCTTTTTCTTATTAGGGGCGCTGAAATGAGGGTTGACCACGGGTTAAAGAAATATAGGGTTTGACAAGGGTATTATATATATTTTTATTAATTAATTCATAAATAACTTGTTAATTGATCCGAACTCCAAATCAAACCCAACGACTGTCTCCCATAGCCAAATACCCCTATTCTGGACACAATGGGATATGTCCCGTAAGCCAATTCTATCGTTTCAGTCAGTTTTTCTTTAAATTAAAATATAAATCAATATTGTAACGACCCGCATTCTACGCACCTAAGGATCATAGGATATTTATTTCTTTCACATACGAAGTCGTATGGTCATGTAACTTTGGGAAAAGACTATTGGGGTCATTTCCCATGTTCATGATTTTTCCCGATTTTTAAATGACCGTTTTGCCCCTAGCTGATCTTGTTTTGGCCATACTTTTGATTGAAAAGGATTTTTGACATGAAATCACTTCCATTAGCTCCGGATGATGGTTTACAATTCCGTAGAATGGTCACATTAGCCAAACGGAATTACCATTTGGGAGAGATGGCTGAAACAAATTTCAGATGGTGAAAAACAGCTTAATTGGGCTTAACCGGGTGATTAACAGCTAGGCCCACAGGGGAATTTCGGGATTAGGAGTTTACAAGGGCTGTTAGGGTTTGGAGAATGCCTTTTTCTCATTTTTCAGCCATCACTATTCATTCCTCTTAACCTATACATGGCCTCCACTCTCTAAATCTCTTCAAAACACCTCTAAACAACTTTCTAATTAAAGATTAGGCTTAGCAAACATCAAATTAAGGAGAGAAAGCACCAAAACAAGGTTAGAGCTGCTGTGTTAGATTGGGAACAGCGCCAAACAGAGGATCATTTCAGATTTGGTATTTTAATTGTGGCCAAGGTGAGTGATTTGCATAGTTCCTCACTAATTGTGGTTAATTAAGGGTAATTAGTGATAATTAGCGAAATTATACATGTTAAAAATCTGGAAAAATATTTATAAAATTCGAAATGATGTTTTAGACCTCTATTAGAAAATTTGGTTAGTTTGGTTATGTTTTGCTAATTATATCATTAGTTTTGCTTAAGCACACTTAAGGGAAAATATGGGGTTTTGGCTATGTTTGATCTATTTTAACCTATCAAGTTATTGTTTTGATGTTTGTGGTTGATGTTATATGTTCCTATGACTGTATGGTATGCTTTGTGGTTGATTAGAATAGTTAGATTGGTCGAAAACGCCGTCGAATGGCGTAAAACAGGTTGCTGGAAGTCGCAGAAAACTGTGTAGGAAACCGGATCGGATCGCCCTTACCCGAACCGACCCGGATGCTCATCCCCGAACCGATGGTGCAGCTGTGAAGCCTGGAGCTCATGAACTGATAGCTGAGGAGTCCTCCGAAACGCTCCGCCTCTCGTGGCATGTACCACCCCGACCCGACCTGTATGGCCACCTCCGAACCGAACCGATGTGTGGCGATTGGACTTGAAGAACCCGACCCGATCCGCCAGGAGGTGATGACGACCGATCCGAACCGCCACGAGATGAAGGTCACGAACTGAACTGGGGAAGCACGATCCGAACCCAATGGAGTTGGCACCACGATCCGACCCGTATAGGGTATTCCGATCCGAACCGAGGAGCTGATGACCACGACCTGAAGCGAAGTGAAGTAAAGAAATGAAGACCGATCCGGAGAAGAAGGTGACGACCAAATCCCGAGATGCAAAGGTAGTCCAAGTGGGAAGTTTGTACTCAGGATCCAGATGGGAACCAACGAGTGAACTTCATTATTGGGCTTTGCTGCGGGACGTGTGCAAAGGGGTTATCGATATCCATAGCTTTGGTTCACCGCTAAAGAAAATGGGGCATGAAGACGAACCAGAGCTAGGCTGGTTGGCCCGTTTGGGTTATTGACTATGGACCAGTGCAGTGGGGACAGTGTAATACTTGTACGGAGTTGCCGTCATAGCCCAAAAGAGCAAAGTGGGTCGTAGAAATAGTTGTACGGAGTTGCCGTCATGACCCCAAAGATTTGGTGGCTATGGAAATGGATATCGTATGCTTTACGCACTGAGTGAAAGCAGTGAGGATGGTTGCTATGCTTGACTTAATTGCCTTCACTATGAAATACACACCCCACCCCCGTATCTTTATACCATTTGTTTTGTGGCACCTTAGAGTATTGTACGGTGGTAGTGCTAACTCTTTGGTTGCAGGTCTAGGTTCAGGTATGGTTTAGTATACCGGTTATTGTTCTGTTTAGCTGCTTATCGCTCATGCCAGAATTTTTGTTTGACCCAGAGTTTTATGCCTCTTCTTATTACTCTGGGTGCTCTCACGAGCAGACTAGAGACAGGTTTAGTGTTATGCACGAGTAGCTGTACCGGAGACGAGCAGGAGGCTTCCACGTATGATACATATAGATATTCTCCCTGTGTTGTTGAAGATCACTGCTTGGGCATTAGTAGTGCATCTTCTACTTTAGCTTTCTTTTTCTTTAGAGACAATTTAAAGTTGTAATAATGATGTTGGATCATAAGTTGTATTTGGATTTCCGCTGCTATGTTGGTTTAGTTTTCAGCTTATGCACTGTCTCGCCTGTTTTATATCAAGATTATGTTATTATTATATTTTGTTCCATGCGCTGTGAGACATTCTAGAGGTTTCCGATTAGTTCATTCTCTTCTTTCCTTTCTTTGGCGACCGTTCCGTGCTAGTCGGGCATGTGTACAGCGCACTTTTGGAGGAAATGTCGGCTGATGCGGGGCGGGCCGTCACACTTGGTATCAGAGCTCTAGGTTGCGTAGTTAACCTAGGGAAAGACACCAAGGAGAGATAATACGTATATGAGAGCGCGTATTTGTGATTATTTTGGTTTTTAAAAGCTATATATATACTATTAGTATAGCTAAGGATGAAGTCACACTGCACTAATACCACAAAGAGGATGGTTAATCGTTTCTCTTTACAGATTGAACGATGAGCCGATATACGAGGGGTACCGGTAGAGGAGCCAATAATGGGAATGCTGCTGAGATGAGGACGATGTTCACTGACCTCATGAGAGAGATGCTTAGAGATGTTCAGAGGGCAGCTCCCAATGCTGGTAATGGTGGTGGTCCAGTAGTGCAGGCGCCTAGGGCCGATTTTGCCAAGCTGAACAAGGATTATACTAGTTTGGTGGGAAGCCGTTCCACGGAACGGAGTCGGCTACGGATGTTCAGGATTAGTTGGATAGTTGCGAGCGTATCTTCGAAGACTTGGGTATCAAGGATGCGATGAAGAGAAGGCTAGCATCCCGTCAGCTGCAAGGACGGGCAATGAATTGGTGGAATGCTATAAAGGCAGCTACCCCAGAGGATCAGATCACATGGGATCAGTTTAAGACTCGCTTCAGCGATAAATTTATTCCAGCTGCTTAGAAGTCAGTGCTGTTTAAGAATTCTTCGAACCCAAGAAGAATGGTAGAGCTGTCTCGGAGTATATTGCCGAATTCGGCACTTTGTCGAAATATGGGTTATCCCTCATAGATACTGCCGAGAAGAAGAACGAGAAGTTTATAACTGGTTTGGATGGATACTTGGGGGAAAGTCTTATTAACCACATCGATGAGACATTTCACTTCAACAAATTGACTCTATTACAACGGTGGAACACCGTTGTAAAATACTTTTTACAACGGTGGCGCCACCGTCGTGTATTAAGAAGTTGTAATAGAGTAAAACATTTTACCATTTTTCTACACTGTTGCGACACTGTTGTAACATGTACATTTTATAACTGTTTTCCACCGCTGTAATAAACTTTATTACAACTCTTTTTCACCGTTGTAAAATACATATTATCTACAAAACTGGATCTTAGATGGATTGAATCGGGTTAATAGATTGAGTTAAGATGGATCGAGTACGGATTATTTGCAAACCAATATTTGATAGGCATCCTACCGAGTGTTCAAACTACGTATATTTTCAATAGAAAATAATGAGCATAATCACAAAATTGCGACAAAATGACAAATACGAGCCACTAAAAAGAGTACGTCGTGAAGTCGTGAAACAACATTAGCAAGTACAGGAAAACAAATGCGAATAATAATCGTAAAAAAAATGTATACAATATGCTGTCCAAGGCCAAATCATTATAGAACCGAGAACAGCTGTAAAATATCAATAAAATATGTAAATCTCCAGGTAGACATCTTACAAAATAACGAATAAAATCAAGCACTCAGAATAAAGCCCAACATAATGGCAATACTGAGTAATAATGGTCCATAAACAACATTTTAATTTTTAAGAAATCGAACATAGAAGATGAATAAAGGCCTCGCATTAAAACCCATGAGATCCAGAAATTGTTAGCAATAAAACATGACATCCTTGATATTGTCCATGATTTTAGGCAGAGGCTTCACCTCAACTGCTTTACCTCTAGTCCCCCCTCCACCTACAGCACCTGATCCTCCATTTGAGTCCCCTTCAACGTAGTACCTTGCCCGGAATGCAGCTAGGTGAGTGTAGTAAGTAGGTGGCACTTTAACATACATTAACAAAATATTATGATTATGTTGTGTTATGTATATTTTATGTAAAGTTGTAGTAAAAATGTCTGAAACAACAAAAACATCATAAAAAGATGATTAAAGATTATCGCATGAAACTCACCAATAGAAACCGAGCGAGTACATCTAGCATACCCTGCATTTCAAGCGCAAGATCCGAAGAATGAATGGGGATTGATCAATACTAGATTGTATGAACAAACCAAAATAAATAATTTGAACTTACGTGTAACACAAATTGTTTGTTAGAAGCTGAAGGTTATCGTGTGTGAAGTTTGCGTCGTATAGCACGTGATATTGTGTTGGACGACTTGAACCCTAAAAAATGATTGAAATGAATGATATATATGATTTTTATTGTAATCCAGAATCAGGAAGAAACGTAGCTACCTGTGTGCCAACATGACTACAGAGATAGAAATCGTACTCCGTCGGATGACATATCTTTCTATCCTCTACGGTACCTAAAAAGAAAAAATGAAATATTTGAAGGTAGTAACAATTATGAAACTTTGCATGAATTATATTTGTGTTAGAGGAAATCATACATACCAGGAAGTATATTCCAACTCTTATCCGTTTGGTTCCCTCCATGAACTTCAGGAAATAGTCGAGTGTGGTGCCTCTTTTGAACTACGACAAATGTGATGGGTGGAAGATAGTCTTTTTCTAGAGATTGACAAGCCTGATAAAAAATAAACAAGAAGAAGAAGAGGGGAAACAAGCAGCATATTAGTTATGAATCTCACCACTCAGTGAACTGAGCAAAAAATACATGTCGTATATTGCTTACATTATAAACTACATCGACCTTATTGAGTAGAACATGACTAAACTGTCCTTTACTCACATCATCTCTGAATATATATACATATATATATATATATGTATATATATATATGTATATGTATATGTATATATACATATATTTATTTATGTATATGTATACATATATGTATATGTATATGTATACATATATGTAATGCTTCTTAAAATCGAAGAGGATGCACCTGTAAAATATAATTCTATGAGTCTTATGACCGGTAGATCTCCTAAAAGATATAAGAAACCCCCTGCAAGAATATGATCGCACCAAACAGATTCATTAATAATACCTTTCTTTTTTTTTCTTTCTTTTTTTCCTAATTTAACTTTCAAGTGGTTACTTACTGACCTTATCATGCCTCCATGCACAATACTACCTTGTACGCTGTTTGTTTATGTGTAAAGATCTTTGATCATTTCCTCTCGATGTGTTTGAGCAGAAACTAGCCCTCTGTATTTAGTAACTTCAGGCCAGTCCATGGATTCAACAACCTAGAACATAGTGAGAGTGATCATCTGCAATTTCAGAAACATTAGAGCATAAAAATTATGGATTATCAACTGTTGTGGCAGTTTGGTCACTAGCGCCTCTTCCTGAAGTTGTCACAGCACAAGATTTTCAGCCCTGAAACAAAATACTGTCTATATAAATTTAACGGTAGAAACATGTGTGCTAGCCAGGATTCAGATTGCTCAAAAGGTTATTTTACCTTTCCCAAAAACCCGATTACAACTGGAATTGCAGGATCGGCATTCCAATCTCCATGCAATCATTTTGCGACAGAAGGATAAGTTGCTTCAAGAATGTAAGCATTTGCAAAATCATCTATGGTTAAAATCTATGGTTATGATACCTATATTGAAGGCATAACACAGCAAAAAATTAGGTACAACTTAATGATATGCTTCTAAATAATAAAGAAATTCAATATATAATTACATGTAAAAGGAAAGGACTAAGGATTGTCGCATATCAAATGGCGATACAAGACAATAAAGTCTTTGCTAGGTTTTGAAGAACTAGCAACTTGTGTGAAAAAGGAAAAATCATACGACAGTTATGGCAGGGCAGGTTCTTGTGATAAAATTTCACATCATAGACAAACTGAGCCTGACTAATGAGCAGATCCACGATAAGCTAAACAAGTTAAACTTATATAGGGGAAAACTATAGCAATCTCTGGCCTCCAAAAGGTTTGAAATATCGAGCCATGGCTCGGTGCTTTGGGAATCGACAAACTGTAACCCTTTCAACCACTTCAAATTCAAACAATGAAATAGCTAAAAGGCAATATGATATTTAAACGATAATGAGTACCGCATAATATCTCTGAAAATAATCCCAAAATAAACTATCATCTTTTACAAATAAGAATGCAGATTAACATTTATATTGTTCTGCTCCGTCAACATCCAACACTTATGTTAGAGCACTCAAACTAATAGAAGAAAACAACAAATAAGCAAAAATAAATTTCAATCCAAATTTTGTTATGCTTTGCTTTAGATACTTGCAACTCTTGACATAAAACTACCTAACTCACATGCAAACTGTTAAAAAGATGGTCACAATCTTTATTACAGCTTCACATGTGTTTATTTTAGAATAAATTCTACCTATCAGGAGAGACACAACAACCTGTTGTTGTTAGATTAATATTTCTAATTAGATAATCAACTGTGACCATGAAATCATAAACCAAATATTTTGTTATAAATCAGTGTCCAGTATTAAACGACTAGAACCTTTTTCTGCCACATGCCTTCTCGAAATCTCACCAATTGCTCCTAGTAATAAGACCGATTGAAAGGTAGCAGCTCAATAAGTAGAATTTAATAATAGGCATACACAAATCAGATCGCGAATCAGCTCCATCTTCATCAAAATCACGATAATCAGTTGATCGATATTTCAGCAATTGGCAACTCGAGTTTGCTAGGGTGGAATTTGAACGAGGAAGAGGAACGATTTTTAATTCGGGGAAGAAATGAAAAGATTCCTGCGTAAGTGGGTAAAGTTATGGCACGTGACTTACTTTGGAGCCTAATTTTCGTTGGTCCTGCCTAAATTTCATACTTTTGCGTTAACATTTTATTTTATGTCACCAATTTTACATAGACCAGCGCTAATTATTACAACTGGCAGCTCCTCACAGTTGTAAAACTAAAGTTGTAATATGGTATTTTTGTTGTAGTGTTTGAATCGATTGTGGGGGAAAACTTTAAGATCAGAGAGTCTTTACCCTAAGTTGAAGACTGAAGTTACATCTGCAGAGGAGCCAAAGCCGCAAGCAAGCGGTGGAGGCAAGAGTGGTTCTCAGAATAAGAGGAAGTAGAACCAGAATAAGGATGGCCAGAAGAAGAAGAAAGATGTTGAGTGCTTTAGCTGTGGCAAGAAGGGCCACTATGCTAGTAATTGTTGAGCAAAGCCAGCAGATAGGAAGTGCTTCAACAGTGGCCAAGTGGGACATCACAAGGACAAGTGTCCGCAACCTCCTAAAGAAAAGCAGATGGTGAGAGCATATGCCCTTAATGCTATTCCTTCGTCAAATGCCCCAACTGCGGCGGAGAAGGGAAAGAATGTCGTTATTCAAGGTATGCTTTCTGTTTATGATGTTCCTGTAAGATTTTTGTTTGATACCAGAGCTTCCAGTTCCTTCATATCTAGTGACCTGGTAGATAGGTTGGGATTGGAGCCCGAGATTGTCGATAGACCTTTAGTAGTGACGAACCTGATTGGTGGTTCGACTAGCCTTAGCATGATTTGCCGTAATGTGGTCTTATCGAGTTATGGATGTATGTTTGTTTGTGATTGTTTTTTTTTTGGGGCTTTACTGGGTTTGGCATTATTTTGGGGGTCGATTGGCTCCAAAGATACGCGGTGGTGGTAGACTGTGAGGGCTTTTTGGTGACAGCTAGAGCAGATGATGGGCAGAGGGTAGTGTTTGGTGGTCTACCTAGTGATGGGGTAATGGCTAGTTTTCTAAATTCCCTCAACATCCCGCTGGTGAGTTGTCATGTTTGCCCGTGGTTGGCCAGTATCCGGACGTCTTCGGGGAAGTGACCGGGCTTCCACCACACCGAGAGATTGAGTTCTGTATTGATTTGGTGAAAGATGCCAAACCTATAGTGATGCCACTTCGTCGTATGGCACCAAGGGAGCAGCGAGAGATCGGGGTGCAAGTCAGTGATCTTTTGAAGAAGGGATTTATCAGAAGGAGTTTTTCTGAATGGGGAGCACCAGTTGTGTTTGCTACCAAGGCGGATGGTTCCCTTTGGTTGTGTGTAGACTACCGCGAGTTGAATAAGGTGACGAGGAAGAACAAGTATCCTCTTCCACGGATAGATGATTTGTTTGATCAGTTGAGTGGCGGGAGAGTATTCTCCCAGTTGGATCTCGCGACAGGTTTTCATCAGCTTAGAGTGGAAGCTGAGAGTTTAGCTAAAACGGCCTTTCGGACGCCGTCTGGATTTTATGAGTGGTTGGTCATGCAATTCAGGCTGACCAATGCGCTAGAATATTTTGTGGATCTTATGAATAGGGTATTCAGAGATCAGTTGAATAAGTTTGTTCTTGTGTTCGTGGACGATATACTTGTTTATTCAAGGACAAAGGAAGAACACAAGGAACATTTAAGAATAGTGTTGGAGGTGTTGAGAAAACACCAATTGAAAGCGAAGTTTTCTAAGTGTCACTTCTGGAGGATGGAAGTGAGATTCTTGGGCCATGTTGTTTCAGAGAATGGTATTGTCGTGGACCCTGCGAAGGTGGCTACGGTACAAGATTGGTCTACGCCCAAGAATGCAATGGACATAAGAAGTTTCTTGGGATTAGCCGGATATTATCGTAAGTTTATCCAAGACTTCTCCAAGATAGAAGCACCGTTGACTCAGTTAACCAAGAAAAATCAAGCTTTCGTCTGGGATGAAAAGTGTGAAAGTGCATTCAATAGCCTAAAGGAAAAGTTGACATGTACACCAGTGTTAGTCATTCCTAAGGGGAATGAAGAGATGACAGTATATACGGATGCATGTGGTACAGGGCTAGGTGTTGTATTGATGCAAGGAGGTAGGGTTGTAGCTTATGCAAGTTGGCAACTGAAACCGCATGAGAAAAGATATCCTACCCATGATTTGGAATTGGCAACGATCGTGTTTGCATTGAAGATGTGGAGACATTATCTCTTGGGAGAAAGATTCGAGTTGTTTACTGATCATAAGTCATTAAAGTATTTTTTATCTCAGAAGGACCTAAATCTCCGACAGCAAAGATGGTTAGAATTCTTGGCTTCCTACCATTTCGATATCGCATATACACCAGGAAAGGGCAATGCGGTAGCTGATGCATTAAGTAGAAGACATGCCAGTTTAGGGGCTATGTTTCTAGAATGGAAGCAACTGGAGTACATCGCTGGGTATGATTTCAGACCAAAGTGCGAGTTGGATCCAGAAATGTTAGCAAGTTTGACGATCATACCCACTTTGATTGAATGGATTGGTACCAGTCAGAGGGACGGTCCTAACCTATTGGAAATCATCTCCAAGTTAGAGATGGGTATCGATGAGGATATGAACAAGTATGGGCTTGATCGAGATGGATGGCTTCGAAAGAATGGAAGGTTAGTTGTACCCAACGTAAATGGATTGAGAGATGATGTGCTTGGGGAGTGCCATCACTCAAAGCTGACTATACATCCCGGTGGTAAAAATATGTATCGAGACATGAAGAAGACCTACTACTGCGAAGGGATGAAAAGAGACGTTGGGAAGTTTATATCCAAGTGCCTGAATTGCCAGCTAGTTAAAGCTGAGCAAAAGAAGCCTAGTGGCTTGTTACAACCATTAGAAATTCCAGAATAAATATGGGAACAAGTTTCAATGGATTTCATTGATGGGTTACCAAGGACTAGATCAGACCATGATAGCATTTGGGTGATTGTGGACTGATTGACCAAAAGTGCAAGATTTATACCCGTCAAGTCAAACAGGACTGCAGCTAAGTTAGCAGAACTGTACATAAAGTGGGTAGTGAGATTTCACGGAATACCCAAAGGCATTGTGAGTGACCGAGATCCGTTGTTCACTAATGGATTTTTGAAGAGCTTACAAGAGGCGTTAGGATCAGAATTACATCTCAGTACCGCATGTCATCCTCAAACCGATGGTCAAACAAAGAGGGTGAATTGAGTGTTAGAATATCTCTTGAGAGCTTGCATATTGGATTTTGGTGGATCATGGGATGACCATTTGCATCTAGTAGAGTTTGCATATAATAGTAGTTACCAATCCAGTATCGGTATGGCTCCATTTGAAGCTTTGTACGGACGACCGTGCAACTCACCGTCATGTTGGTTAGAGACCGGTGAGAAATATGTGCTTGGGCCAGAAGTAATAAGAGAAACACCAGACAAGATCAAGATCATCCGACAGCGAATGAAGGCTGCCCAAGATAGGTAGAAGAGTTATGACGATAAGAGGAGAAGAGATTTAACGTTCTCCATTGGCGACTCGGTGTTTGTCAAGATTTCTCCGTTGAAGAGCGTGATACGATTTGGCAGGAGTGGAAAGTTAGCACCAAGATTTGTTGGTCTATTCCCAGTTCTTGAGCAAATTGGGAATTTGGCATATAAATTTGAATTACCAGACAAGATGGCAGGAGTTCACAACGTGTTTCATGTTTCCTAGTTAAGGAAGTTCGTACACGACCTAGATGTGACTATTTCACCTGATCAGTTGGATGATATCGAAGTTGAACCAGAGGCGATTGGGAACCGCAGGCCTATGCGTATTGTTGGGAACAATACGAAGCAGCTTCGAAAGAAGGCGGTGAAATTAGTGAAAGTTCAGTGGGGCGAGAATGAGAATGACTGTATTTGGGAGACAGAGGAGAGCATTAGGAGGACGTATCCAGAACTCTTAGCCTGGTAAGATTCCAGTTTTGATTTAGTCTTTCCGCATGCTAGGATAAGCTTGTTTTATTTGTTTTGCATGTTTGATTGTTGTATATGATTGGTAGGCATGCGGGATCCTTTGTATGTTTTGCGTTAAGGAATTTCAAGGACGAATTTTTTTAAGGGTGGAGAGTGTAACGACCCGCATTCTACGCACCTAAGGATCGTAGGATATTTATTTCTTTCACATACGAAGTCGTATGGTCATGTAACTTTGGGAGACGACTATTGGGGTCATTTCCCAAGTTCATGATTTTTACCGATTTTTAAATGACCGTTTTGCTCCTAGCTGATCTTGTTTTGGCCATAACTTTTGATTGGAAAGGAGTTTTTACCTGAAACCACTTCCATTGGCTCCGGATGATGGTTTACAATTCCGTAGAGTGGTCACATTAGCCAAATGGACTTATCGTTTGGGAGCTATGGCTGAAACAATTTTCAGATGGTGAAAAACAGCTTAATTGGGCTTAACCGGGTGATTAACAGCTAGGCCCACAGGGGAATTTCGGGATTAGGAGTTTAAAAAGGCTGTTAGGGTTTGGAGAATACCTTTTTCTCATTTTTCAGCTGTCACTATTCATTCCTCTTAACCTAGCCATGGCCTCCACTCTCTAAATCTCTTCAAAACACCTCTAAACCACTTTCTAATTGAAGATTAGGCTTAGCAAACATCAAATTAAGGAGAGAAAGCACCAAAACAAGGTTAGAGCTGCTGTGTTACATTGGGAACAACGTCAAACAGAGGATCTTTTCAGATTTGGTATTTTAATTGTGGCCAAGGTGAGTGATTTGCATAGTTCCTCACTAATTGTGGTTAATTAAGGGTAATTAGTGATAACTAGCGAAATTATACATGTTAAAAATCTGGAAAAATATTTATAAAATTCGAAATGATGTTTTAGACCTATGTTAGAAAATTTGGTTAGGTTGGTTAAGTTTTGCTAATTATATCATTAGTTTTGCTTAAGCACGCTTAAGGGAAAATATGGTGTTTTGGCTATGTTTGATCTATTTTAACCTATCAAGTTATTGTTTTGATGTTTGTGGTTGATGTTATATGTTCCTATGACTGTATGGTATGCTTTGTGGTTGATTAGAATAGTTAGATTTGTCGAAAACGCCATCGAATGGCGTAAAACAGGTTGCTGGAAGTCATAGAAAACTGTGCAGGAAACCGGATCGGATCGCCCTTACCCGAACCGACCCGGATGCTCATCCCCGAACCGATGGTGCAGCTGTGAAGCTTGGAGCTCGTGAACTGATAGCCGAGGAGTCCTCCGAACTGCTCTGCCTCTCGTGGCATGTACCACCCCGACCCGACCCGTATGGCCACCTCCGAACCGAACCGATGTATGGCGATTGGACTTGAAGAACCCGACCCGATCCGCCAGGAGGTTATAACGACCGATCCAAACCGCCACGAGATGAAGGTCACGAACTGAAATAGGGAAGCACAATCCGAATCCAATGGAGTTGGCACCACGATCCGACCCATATGGGGTATTCCGATCCGAACCCAGGAGCTGATGACCACGACCTGAAGCAAAGTGAAGTAAAGAAATGAAGACCGATCCGAAGAAGAAGGTGACGACCAAAACCCGAGATGCAAAGGTAGTCCAAGTGGGAAGTTTGTACTCAGGATCCAGATGGGAACCAACGAGTGAACTTCATGATTGGGCTTTGCTGCGGGACATGTGCAAAGGGGTTATCGATATCCATAACTTTGGTTCACCGCTGAAGCAAAGGGGGCATGTAGACGAACCAGAGCTAGGCTGGTTGGCCCATTTGTGTTATTGACTATGGACCAGTGCAGTGGGGACAATGTAATACTTGTAAGGAGTTGCCGTCACAGCCCCAAAAGAGAAAAGTGGGTCATAGCAATAGTTGTACGGAGTTGCCGTCATGACCCTAAAGATTTGGTGGCCAGGGAAACGGATATTGTATGCTTTACGCATTGAATGAGAGCAGTGAGGATGGTTGCTATGCTTGACTTGTTTGCCTTCACTATGACATACACACCCCACCCCCGTATCTTTACACCATTTGTTTTGTGGCACCTTAGAGTATTGTACGGTGGTAGTGCTAACTCTGTGGTTGCAGGTCCAGGTTCAAGTATGGTTTAGTATACCTGTTATTGTTTAGTTTAGCTACTTATCGCTCATACCAGACTTTTTGTCTGACCCATAGTTTTATGTCTCTTCTTATTACTCTGGGTGCTCTCACGAGCAGACTAGAGACAGGTTAGGTGGTATGCACGAGTAGTTGTACCGGAGACGAGCGTGAGGCTTCCACGTATGATACATATAGATATTCTCCCTGTGTTGTTGAATATCACTGCTTGGGCATTAGTAGTGCATCTTCTACTTTAGCTTTCTTTTTCTTTAGAGACAGTTTAAAGTTGTAATAATGATGTTGGATCATACACTGTATTTGGATTTCCGCTGCTATGTTCGTTTAGTTTTCAGCTTATGCACTGTCTCGCCTGTTTTATGTCAAGATTATGTTACTATTATATTTTGTTCCATGCGCTGTGAGACATTCTACAGGTTTCCGATTAGTTCATTCTCTTCTTTCCTTTCTTTGGCGACCGTTCCGTGCTAGTCGGGCATGTGTACAGCGCACTTTCGGAGGAAATGCCGGCTGATGCGGGGCACGCCATCACAAATATATTGTATTTTAAACGTACATTTTAATTTACCGGGGCTACATACTGACTTCAAAAATTCCAGAAAAATAAATCTAGCTACGTTTTGACGATACGGTCCTAACAAAACTAGTTTAATCGAATTTGGATACCGTTTGAAAAATGGTCATTTCCCCGTCGATTCAATTCAAACTGAAAGTACCAAACGCCTTTAAATTCACCACGCTCACATATCAATTCCAAAAATTATGAAATTTGGAATCTAGCAATAATTTGACATTCTGGATCCAACATAAGTGGGTTCATTGAAAACGGGGGTCGTTTGCAAAATGACTATTTGTAAGGGCTATATATTATTTAAAAAATATATAAATTCCATAGTGACTATTTTCAATTTTAAACTAGACATAACTTTAAAATTATATTATGAAATCTCAATTTCTTACATTCATTAGAAAGATATAGTTAAATCGATTCCAACATTTCTTGTTTTACTGAAATCCGATTTATTTTGGATTCTATACATTCATTTAAAATTCAAAATCGAATTTTCAAACTACCGCGCCATTTCAGGCTCATTTTATAATAAAAATAAATTTATAAGTTCTAACTTCGATTTAATTAAACTTTTAGTTGTTATTTTTTAAAATAAATCAATTTAAATATTCAATACCATTAAATTAGCTAAAATAAAAAAATTTAAATTGGTTCTGAAAATCCGAGTTGTTACAATCTCCCCCACTTAAAATCTTTTCGTCCTCGAAAAGGAATGGAGCTAAAAGTTGTTTGACCAACCAACTCAACTTTCATTCTGGCTTTCATTCTTCAACTTTTCAGTTTCTAAGAATTTTCTAATTTCTCAAAAATTTGGCTAACCCCCTAAATTTTCGAAAAATTTCTCCATAACCTCCATTGTACGGATTGATATTTGAAACCGTAACTTGCCTCACAAGGCCCTCATCAATCCAAAAGAAAAAGCCAATCGGGTCATGAAATCATCAAACCCAATGAATATGGTAAACATGCACCTATTTGTCGGGCGTACAATTTTATTCCTCTTCTTAGCTTCCATGCTATGACCTATTCATTGTATATACACGTACATATATGCAATTTTAATCAATTTTCAATTCAATTCAATATTTGATTTAATTTGGCTAAATTTACCATTCATTTACATATAAGTTTCAATAATTTTATTAGTTAAACTAATAATCAAACAACCCATCCATCAATCAAGTAGTTGATTAACTTGTCAAACATATACTTTTATACATACTCAAAAATCCAATTTTAGTGCCAAATCACAAACAATAATCCCTATCTAGTTTTAGTTCTCACTCCAGTCAATTGGAAATATATAGATATCCCACTTTCGAAACTCGAACATAAATTCTGATGATTTAGCTACAATCATCAAAATCGTCTTCAGGCGACTAGAGTGTGATTCTATACCTATCCAGTATATTTGAGGCTTCGAATACACGCTAGCTAGGCATATATTCAAAATCTTCATATACTCAATTATCCAAAATCAATCCAAAATAAAATATTCAAATTCTTATAATAAGGTATAATTTTTAAAATAAATTTGTTTTTTTATTGGATATTACTAATCCAATCTCTGATGAATTCTTTCATTTGGTTCTAATGTGCCTTGTTCTCCGAGCTCTGTAAACCAAAGCTTTGATACCAAACTATAACGACTCGAACTTGCCGGCCGACCTAAGCTGAAAAAGAAGGCGGACTGCTTTGAGAGCAAGACTAATCAGAACGCAAATAGAAGAATATTTCATTGCAACTACAGCAATTACATCAGAGTACAAGAATATAACAAAGCATGAATAAATAATATACATCAAAAAAATATCAGAGATTAAAATAATTTACAAAGCTGCGGAAAAATAATACATAACACAACTGAAAGAAATACACGAATACAAAGCTTTCCGAATATAGCCCCAGCTGTAAATCCAGGATCCTGTAAAAAGAATTCTTCAAAACCATAAGTACTAGCTGCCCGTGTGGAAAATAGGGGCACCCAGAGTTTAGGTTAAAACACTAAACTCCAGGTCAGTAATGGGACTGTTGTGAGAACTAAAACAGTTATTTAAAACTTTACTTTTAGAAATAAAGTAAATCTAGGGACCACACCGTATAACACGGAACGGGTTTCCTCCCAAGAATACCAGTGCACATAACAAACAGCGCAATGCTTGTTGGAAAAATGAAGCTATTATAAGACTTATGTCCCATCACACAATGCAACGCAAGCCGGATGATAGAGTTTTCCCTTATAATAGCCAAACATGCTTGATACGTTTAAAACAAATCATTTTGATGTTACTATATGTGTATAGTGTCAAAATCAAGTTCAAATATAAATGTATCAATCATAAATGGCATAGTATCCCATCCTACTATGTCGTCATACTAGGTTTTACAACTAAAAACGAAATGTCACATATTGGAAATTGGATTTCCGTCATGAGTCGAGGCCAGGAATGGCTCCTCGCCGATTCGAGAGACTCTAGCAAATGCCTCAAGATCCCCCGCAGTGAACCCTTGGATCTTCAGGGCCGGTCCACCCTTACGTTTGCGGATTAATTATTCCTAAACACATGTTTCCCGGTCCTATCGGACCTATCCATCGGCCCCGTAGTGACCAATATATCCAAGGCGCCTCACAATCCATCATCCACATAGGTAAAAAATATAAATGTCTGGGCTCCATACCATGACACCACCCATAGCAAGAAAGAAACGTCGTGCACTCCCTGGAGTCCGATCCCGTTTTTGACTCATTCCGAGGTGTGAGGCTCACGAATTAACGTTATACACAAAGCTATGCTATTTAACGTCGTGCTTTGATCATCAACCACAAGGCTCTGCTTTTCAACAGAAGCCCTGATCATTTTCATCTCAACATGCCACACGGGCAATTCATGCCATGCGACTGATATCCATCAATATATAACCTCTAAGCTTGTATGCCTTAGAGAAGGGAGTTAAGGAAGAGAATAAATTCTCCACCGCCAAACAGATATATATTTAATAGAAATCAATCACACAGAATGAAATCCAATGTCAGAAACACATCCATTTACAAGTTCGTTCTAGGTCTGAACGAAACCGAAGGCACCTTATTCCTCGTCCCATATGTCCAATACAGGAGAGAGGTCCTCGCATATCCGGTCGATTTCCAAGTACGTCTGGATGATCATCGCTTATTACCTTGTCTTGGGTGTACAACCCAATCAAGACATCAGTAATCATCCAAACGATGTGAAGACCTCCGGCCTTCAACCACCGTCTTTATCGTCGACTATTCGTCAAATCAATTATTCAGAATGGGTATAAACCTGGCCTTTCCGAATAATTCAACTATCTTATAATCAAGTGCTATAAAAACACAACATACGCCTCATTCCAATCCAGAATATTCTTTTACTCTAATATTCACATATTTAGGGATAGGTTCCCATTAATTTTGTCAAAGATAAATTCTTTTAAATTTATTCTTTATTCTTCTTTTAGATATCAATTGTAAACCAAATTAGGGTTTATTAACCAGTCGGGATTATCGAGCCTTACCGAAGTAATTATTTGTTTAATGTTCGAATCCCAACCTATTCATCCCATGGAGCAAAACTAGTAATATTCCATATCTAACACCATGGTGTTATTGGTAAATTTAATTACCATTTCACGTTCAAATCTAATTAAAGATTTAACTATCGTCTGGAGTAAAACTGGTGGTACTCCATTCTCGATCATTTCCCAAATTTGATAATTTATATTATCCCATTCACATTTCAATCTAATTAAAGATACATTAAAACTCCAATTATTTTTAATCTTTCAACAATCATTATTTAATGATTATTTAACTTTGGAAACCCAACATTTCACATCGACAATCTACACCGTACCACTGATTTCTACCAATATATAACCTCTAAGCTCATATGTCTGAGAGATGGGTGTTAAGCAAGATAATAAATTCTCCACCACCAAACAGATATATATTTAGCAGAGATCAACATTATAGTTCGAAATACAATGTTAGCCATGCAATCCTGTCTTTAACTGGGTTAAAGAACCAGTGTCATTTAAAACACAGTTCACGATAAACCCAAAATTACATTCCATTAACCATGGAATCTTCACGGAAAACAGATCAATATATATAATCGATATAAATTTCTGTATCCGACTAATAATATAAATGGAATAACGGCTAAGCCTTTTCAATTCCATATATAGTAACAGTCTTCCTCCACAGAAGCTCACTTCGATTATCACTAAATCGAATTCCATTCAATTCCAATTTAATATATTAAATTGGAAAAACTTTTCTTTAGAATTTTTTTATTAAATATTAATAAAAGATTTATAATTTCCAAATCACATTTCACTGTTTATTGGGTTAAAGAACGAATGTCGTTAAAAACACAATTCACGATAAACCCAATTCACATTCCATTTTATTCCAATTATTAAATATAACTAGAAAATCTATTAATCTTAATTAAAAGATTTATTCTTTTCACATAGGGTTTAAGAACAGTGTTATTTAAGACACCATTCACGACAAACCCAAAATCTAATTTGATATTAAATATAAGATTCTAAACAGAAATTTTATCGGCTTATATTCAATATCAAATTCTGAAACCAACACATATCGTACATGGAATAATGATATATATATCTATCTTCCAATTCCTCCACAATATCCATATGGTCACGGAATCCAATATCGAAATATCCCGAAGACGATTTCTATTCAAATAATTCCACTTTGTACATTGGAAAATTTTTGATAGATTAAAACCATTCTCAAATCCAGTTTTTTTATTTAAAAACTTTGGATTATCATTCTAGTTAATAATTAGTTCATTTTGATAAAAATATATTTATATCTGTACAAAGATGGAATTTTTCATCCAAATTCTTTCCAAATCATTTATAATGATTTTACACAAATTATTAATATTTTTAGTAGTTTAATCAAGGCCTGTACAGTCGGTTTCCAATAACGACCACCGAACTGCATCTATAGCGACCTTTTCCAAATTTAATTTGGACATAATTCCAAATACAACTGTTACATTTCAAATCTCTTATATTCGTTGGAAGCTCTTTTCGATACGAACCCAATGGTTCCGGTTTTAGAAGAATCCGACGGTCGGATCTCCCGTAATATC
Organism: Allium sativum; assembly: GCA_030737875.1. Taxonomy (NCBI): domain Eukaryota; kingdom Viridiplantae; phylum Streptophyta; class Magnoliopsida; order Asparagales; family Amaryllidaceae; genus Allium; species Allium sativum. Next base: position 354,617,283 of record CM060926.1, read on the forward strand.
AATTTGAAGTCAATGGTCGAAATTCGCGAACGGTCGTGGTGCGGCGCGTTCTATTCAGGCCATTATATTATATATATATAATATATATTTCGGTCGAAATGTATTTTATATAAAAAAATTAAAAACGATTCCCACATCCATTTCAATTTTAGATCAAAATTGTATACTCTTTATCATTATAATATTTAAATGATAATATTTTCAAAATTTCAGATTTGTAAATAATTTCCTTTTCGATATTCATTATAAAAATGAATAAAATCGATATAAATATCGTTCGCGGTAAAATGGCGCAACTCTAATCAACACGGCTTCACATATTTCAATATTTTCGTGTCCATCCAAAATCGGACATCAAATTCACGTTTTAATCCTTTACTGAATATTATTTTAAAATATTCGTTATTTAAAAATATTCATTCGTTTTGAACTGGAATCAGACATAATCAATTACCATATAATGTTATTTATATGGATTTCATACAACACAGGTATATAACAATAATGATACACAATCAACCACCGTCCAGAGTGCATTACGCAACTGCATAAGCATCAAATATAAATAATTAACGCTTACAATAGTCTGTCAACCAATCGATTAACATACAACTAAACAATTGGGATTAGTGTACACCAAATATCATCCCAATATCCGTGTGGGGTTTCAACCAACAAACACTGAATATTATTTGTGCAGTTGGGCGATGTGTAAAATTTATCGTCCCAATGAATATCAGTTAAATGGGTGTACATAAAAAAAAATCTTCCGATTTGTAAATGAATATTTCTTTTCATTTCAGGAGAATTTTATGCCGTCACTTATACGTTAAAAATTATATTTTTAACGATAAAATATTTATTTCAACACATGAATATTTTATATAGTTCATATACACATTAAAAATTATATTTTTAATGAACAAATATTTATTTCAGAAAATTTCGGCATTATAACGGCGCGATATGAAACAACCCACCTCCGTTAGGGTCACTCTCAAAGGGAATGCCCTAATTTTGGTGGAGGTTTATAAGTATAAGTCACAGATATACAAGACAAATATAAATACACATATTTTTGAACAACGGAAAACAACAGCAACTTTTATTTCATCAAAATACGTGTTACACAAACCATGCCATAATTGTCTTACAATACTTCCAAAAACATTACATTTTCATAATTGTCTTGATTTCATAACTTAAAGAAGCATAAAAACATAAGTAAACTACATAAGTCCCCATAATTGCTATCCAAAGCCATAGTCCAAAACGAAAGAGATCCAAGCAATACATTCTTTGTCTTCAAGCTGGATGTGAAAACTGGTCAAGCTAAGGTATTCCCTCCTTGTGGACCTGGGAGGGGGGGGAACGAAAGGAAAGAAGACGAAAGAAAAGTAGAGTCAGACATAAAGCCTGAGTAAGTCTAGGACTATTCAGTCTATGAATAAGGAAATGAGCATGATAAGTACAAACTGGAAATGGGGAAGCACCATAAACTAAGTTAAGTTGTCTAGAGTCGAATATACTATCGTACCATATATTAATCTCTGCACCCCCTATAAACTAGTTCCCAACAGGCACCCATAATCAGGGTGAAGTGATCCATTTCTAATGATCGGCTCCTACTCGCATAGTTACATGTGTCTTACGGCACCCGATGTTGTAGCTACCTATGATGGTCCCACCATGGGGTGTATCAAGTCCCATGGTGGCGGACCGACACAGATCTAGAATGCACAGGTATACTACTGGTGCCCAGTGCCTAATTTTTCTGCGCCGGAGTGTGTACACGCCCACACCCCGTTAGAACCTACACTACTGCACCACCGCCATCGATTTGACCTCTTACAGTCAGCCCAGTAACCGTGCCCCACCCTGCCTAGTTCAGGGTATCCTGATACACCTTGTAGGGTTACTGCTGAAAAGGGTCCCCCGCTACTAGGTTTTCTATTTCTAGCCAACATGCTAAGTTGGTTAAGTGTTCTGTATAAACCTAACCCCCAATTAGTCTGTATAGTTTAGCATGTTCAATTTGATTAAGTATTAATTCAATTTACTTAATCCTATCAATCCTGACTCAGTCTTAATTGTCTTATTAAAGCCTCAACCACTCACGTTAGACAGGTATTGTTGTGACTGCCTGTTGCCTGTTGGGTTCGGGCAGTCTTACGTCACAACTCAGTCTAACCTTGGGTCTTTATTGGGCTCAATGTTTAACCACCCACATTGGATAGGTATTGTTGTGACTACTGGACAGCCGGGCGGGTCCGGGCAGGTTTATGTCACAACGCAATCCAACCTCGGGTTAAACACATCGTATTTTCTAAGTTTACATATTTTGTCTCTTTTCTTTTTATATGTAAATATTTGTATCCCATTATTCAAATTCATCTTTATTGGGTAAAATTAATTTATACCACTTAAATGTTCTCAAGGTCGTTGGCATGACATGCCAACACATATGTTTTATATTTTTTTTAACCCAACGTCATTACACCCGTTTTATACGTTCGTTATATTATAACATATGTTGGGCTTAACATTTAAGCCCAACTTAGCCACATGAAAAAGGGGAGGCTTAGAACATGGTGTTTATATATCCTAAGTAACATCAAAAGGGGTGTGTGAACGCATGAACTTGCAACATAGCGATCTAATTAACATAAATTAGGCACTTGTGAACTTGCATTGTAATAGCATATAATCTTGACATAAAACATACCTAAACATGAATCATGGTTTTAATCTAGTCATGTAAACTTGCATTTAAAATGTGAATCTAACTTAATTATGTATCACATATATTATCATATGATTTTGATAACAACATTGGCCTAAAACATATTTTCAATTAGGCATAACTCCAAACGTAATCTAGTCATGTTCATAGAGTCAACACAACTTCACAAAGATGCTTACTTTTGTCACTAATACAAAAGAATGGTTTTCACTTGAATCATAATGCCTATTTCAACATAAATTCATATGAATCATAATACCCAAATGGATCCAACTACACTAAAAATGATCATAAAAATATACATAGGAGGATCTAAATTCATGTTGGCATAATAGTGAATCATATACTTGCATGAGTCTCAACTTGGTTGTAATAAACTACCGCAAACATATAGTTGTTAACTTTCAACATGAATCACATACTTGCAAATATCCAATAGATCTAACATCATTATACCACAACATCCCAAATCTATTCATAATTAGAATTATAGCAACATACAATTATGAATTGTCATCACCACAAATTAAGTACAATTCCATTTCTCATTTTACACAGATCAAATCTCAATTATTCATTTACATCGGAATAGCACTCTACATACAACGTATTACGAATCTTGTATTCAGGATTCTGAATTCTGAATTCTGAATTTGGAGATGCTATCCTTTGTTGTAGGGGTTGTTTTGATTTAATTGTCGTTGCCTTAATCTTTTGAATCAACTCCTGACTTGACGGCTATTCCTAGTCTTTCTTCAGCAGCATGACTGCTCCATACTCATTTTTATTTGTGTGAATTAGGTGGAGTCTTAGGTCCTTTTTATAGAGTTTGTGAATTGATTAGAGTCGTCGATGGAGCTTAGATTAATATAAGCCGTTCGTTTTAAAGAGAAACCAATTAGGAGTTGACACATAAGCCCTAGTGACAAGAAAAGTCTAGAAATTCGGCCAAGCACAGACCAGGCCAGCCAGGAGGGGCTGGGTTCGACCTGGCTCAGGGGCCAGGTCGATACCCCAGTCGACCCCCAGGTCGACTACCCAGTCGACCCCCAGGTCGACTACCCAGTCGACCTGGGTGCACCAGGTCGACTACCCAGTCGACCTGGGTCTTGGGCGGGAAAATTCTCGCCTAGCCCAATCTGGGTCCGATTTTGAATTTTGAACTCGTTTCTGAACTGTTTCTGTCTGTTTGAATTTTAAACTGAATTCTGAAACTTCCGGTGGTCATATCTCCCTCATACGGAGTCCGTTTTACGCAAACTCGGACTCTATCTCAAGCAGAATTCCGAGACGAACGCAAAGGCATATCCCGTTTCCCTTAATTCTTTGATTTGAAATTAATTATCTTTAATTTTTTCATCTTACAGTTACCGGAAAATTCGGGGTGTTACATTCTCCCCTCCTTAAAGGATTTCGTCCCCGAAATCTTCAAGTCTAGGAGAATGTATATCCTAACATCCAAACGTCCATCTACTCATCCATCAAACACGTGCATCCATTGTCCTTAAAAGACTTATAATGTTTCATGATCATATGCAAAGTGTGTGTACATGTACTTATCTAATGCAAAATCAGGCGGTCTACTGATTCAGTTGACCTCCTTAATGCAAATTATGTAAGTGTCATGAATCCATTATATATGCAAATTTTCCTATTCATGATTCTACATGTGTGCACAATCATTCATATAAATGCAACATCCATATGACAACACATTAAACTTCAACCATATACGAATATAAATACATATATGCATATGCAATATGAAGTGACTGAGCCGATCTAAAACCTAGATTGTGTGTGTATATGCAACCACGAGCAACCACTAGCAATCACTTGCAACCATCATCCATAACATGTTTTAATTACATGTTTTCATCCAATGGGTTTCTACCTAAAAGATAAGGTCGAGGAGATATACCTAAAAAGATAGATAAAAGCACAACTTAAGGGAAAAGAAAGATCACAGATGTACCCTAAAAAAGAAAAGGGTAGGCTGCGCGTATTCTAGCCTCAGTTTCCCAAGTCGTGTCTTCCTCTGCGTTGCTCCACTGAACTTTGACGAGCTTGACTTCACGGTTGCGTAGCTTTTTCACTTCAGTTCCTAAGATGCGGGTTGGAACTTTCCTCACTGTTGCTTCGCGTTCCACTTCAGCTTCTTCTAGAATGTTTGGCTCTACCACTTCAGCAGATTCATGTAGACATTTTTGGAGGTGTGAAACATGAAAGACGTTGTGAACTCCAGCTAGTTGTTCAGGTAGCTCTAATCTATAGGCCATTTTCCCAATTTTCTCGATAATAGGAAACGGCCCTACGAACCTTGGTGCTAGCTTCCCTGTGGTTCCAAGACGAACGACATTCCTTAAAGGAGATAACTTAAGAAAAACCCTGTCCCCAACCTCAAATTCTAGGTCGGTCCTCCTCTTTTCTGCGTAGGATTTTTGTCTGTCTTGGGCTGTCTTCATTCTTCTCCGTATTAAGTCTACTTTCTCTGAAGTCTCTCGGATCATATCTGGTCCAAGTATGAGCTTGTCAGTAGACACCCACCAACAAGTGGGCGATCGGCACGGTCTTCCATATAAAGCTTCGAAGGGCACCATTCCGATGGTGGCTTGGTAGCTGTTGTTGTAGGCAAATTCCACCAAAGGAAGATGGTCTTCCCACGTCCCTCCGAAGTCAAGGACGCACAGTCTTAAAAGGTCCTCCAAAACTCTGTTCACTCTTTCTGTCTGGCCGTCGGTTTGGGGGTGATAGGCTGTACTCAAGCATAACTGTGTGCCTACCGCTTCTTGCAGACTCCGCCAAAACTCACTTGTGAAGATAGGGTCTCGGTCACTAACAATGCCGGAGGGTATTCCATGGAGTCGAACAACTTCCTTGAGATAAAGAGATGCTAGGGATGAGGCAGTCCTTCTACTCTTGACAGGTAAAAAGTGGGCGCTTTTAGTAAGCCTATCCACTATTACTCAAATGCTAGTGTTGCCTCTTCTAGACCTGGGCAGCCCATCAATGAAGTCCATTGAAATGCTATCCCACTTCCACTGCGGGACCTCTAGAGGATGGAGCAGACCACCAGGCTTCTTCTGCTCCGCCTTAACCTGTTGGCAAATCATACACTTAGAAACGAAATCTGCCACGTCCTTCTTCATGCCGCTCCAAAAGAAGGTTCTCTTTCTGTCCTTGTACATTTTATCTCCGCCTGGATGTATCATCATCTTGGAGTGATGTGCTTCCTCGAGAACTGTCTTTACTAAATCTCTTGTCTGAGGGATGCACAATCTTCCATCTCGTCTTAGCCAACCCTTATTGTCGATGGAGTATCTGCTGAGGTGGCTTGAAGTCTCACCCCTAATTAGCCTATCAATCGTCTCCACAAGCTGAGGGTCTTCGCGTTGTGTTGTCCCTATTGAGTCCAAAAGAGTAGAGCGCACTTCAAGAGATGCTAACAAACCGGGTACAAAATCAGAGGAGGGCCTAAAGTCAAAGCTGGCTATAAACTCTAGGCTTTGCCTTCCAAAAAACAGCGGGCTTAATGTTAGCTTCTTTTTGCTTAAAGCATCTGCGACTACGTTGCCTTTGCCCGGAGTGTAGGAGATCTCGAAATCGTTCGAGGCAAGAAACTCCATCCACCTTTGTTGCCTCAAGTTAAGGTCCTTCTGCGAGAAGAGATACTTCAAAGATTTATGGTCAGTATACATTTCGAATTTCTCACCTAGGAGATAGTGGCGCCAAGACATAAGCGCAAAGACGATGGCGGCCAACTCGAGATCATGGGTTGAGTAGTTCTTTTCGTGCACTTTCAACTGTTTCCCTCCATAAGCTACTACCCTTCCTTCTTGCATTAAGACAACCCCTAGTCCTATGCCGCAAGCATCCGTGTATACCGTAAACATTTTGTAACACCTCGTAATTCTGTAACACTAAAATTTACAAATCAAGGCAGAATTAAAAGTTAAAATCAAAATCAAGGGAAACGGGCTACGCCGTTGCGTTCGTCTCGGAAAAATATGCGAAATAGAGTCCGAGTTTTCGAAAATCGGAGTCCATATGACCAAGATATGGACGAACGAAGTTAGGCAGAAAAATCGGAAACAGACCAGAATGCACTGGTGAACTTGTGAAGTGCGCCAGTACAAAAATGCACTAGCGCACCTGCCAAGTGCGCCCATACTAATCCAGCACCGAATTCTGGAGTGTTCTGTGCTGACGTGTCTCCTTTTGAGTGATTGGATGATGTGTATTCGACCTGTGCGATTTTGATGGCTTCTATGATGATCTAAGGGCCCTAAAACACTCTCTACACCTATAAAAGAATGCCTAGACCTAAGGGTTCCTCCACACAAATTCTCTAAGGCATCTACATACTGCTTCTCTCTACTCTAGCCTCCACCATTAAAATAAATCTAATTCTCCACTAAAACAAGTTATAGTTCTTCTTCTAATTGGAGATTCAAATCAAGATTAAAGCTTCAAGAAGGGAATCAAAAGTTGATTCAACGATTTCAAGCAACGTCGCACGAATCATAGCAACGCCATCTTTCTTTTCTAATCTAAATCTCTGTAAGTCAGTTATTTTTAGATTTTAACGTTTTGTTTTTATTTGTGACATGAAATTAAATGGATAAAAGACTATGCCTAATCTTTCTACTTGAATCAGTGCTTGTACCTTTGGACCTAATTAAGAACTGTTGTGATTCGATGACCAATAAGACTGTGACGTTGAAACTATGGACTTTGGAACCATATGCCTTGGAACTATGAACATAAGCCTTTGATTTTGGGACATAAAACATTGCCTATGACTATGAATATTTCCTATGACTATGAACGTTGCCTATGACTATGAACATCGCCTAAGACTGTGATTCATTGAACTGTGAGGATTATTGCCTATGACTATGAACATTTTCCTATGACTATGAACGTTGCCTATGACTATGAACATCGCCCATGACTGAGATTCATTGAACTGTGAGGATTATTGCCTATGACTATGGATATAAGATTATTATTTATGCCCATGACATTGTAGTTACAAAACCATGTTGTTTAACAAACTGACATTATTTTGGATCTAGGCCTGACTTTCTATTCAGTTTATTCTTGGTTATCTTTGGTTTTAGACCTTGGGAATTTACCTATTCAATTAGGTCTACCCATGTTCTTGAACCAACTCTGTCTATTCTTGGTTTTAGACCTTGGGAATTTACCTATTAAGTTAGGTCTACCCATGTTCTGAACCTACGTCGTTATTCAACACTTTTCATGTCGTAATATTACCATATCTATATGCCTGTGAATTGTCATCTTATGCCAATTGTTATGTCTGTTCTTTTATGGCATTTTGGCTCATTCCCTTTTATCCACGAATCCAGCTTTATTTATAATCTAGGTTTAACCACGATTATGCGAACGATGGGAATACGTTTTGGGGAAAAAAACATGAAATTGACTAAACTTGGAAATTGGCATAATTTGATGAAAATTAGAACAACAAGTCTAGTTTTGGTAATGAACTGAAATTAGAATATTAAATCAGAATTGGTTGGCTAAATTAAGTATGTTAGCATAATTTACATAAGTCGGGCGTAAAAGGGAAAAGGGTTTGGTGGGCCACAAAATAGGTAGTTGGTACGCAAATTGAGTTTTGGCATAAACGGGGAACTAGAATATGAAATCTAGTTTGGCATAAACTGTAAACTAAAATATAAAATCTAGTTTTGGCATAAACTTGTAAATAGGGGATGTTGAATCTAAATTGCTACAAACTGTAAGATAGGCAAATCTAGATTTGGGCCTAGAATACAAGTCCATTGGTAGGCATGGCAAATGTATAGGGTATAGGCCAAATTTATTTTAAGAAAGGGAAAATGGACTTTGAGGATAAACTGTTAACAATTTATTTATATACAAAAGAAAGGTTTATTAACGACATCTCTTTTAACAATAAACCAGAAAGTTCTAGGGTGACAGAGAGGATAGTGTCTAGGCTTGAGTTTGGAAAATACAAGTTTCCTGTTCTCCCTGGCTATCCCTAACTGATCCGACGGACGGGATGGTTACTTTCAAAACCTGATTTGAAAATTAATCAAAACCCTTTGAACTATAAAACACGAATAGGCCTAACCCGAGGTTAGACTGAGTTGCGATGTAAACCTGCCCGAACCAACCGGCACATCCAGTAATCACAACAATATCTGTCTAATGTGAGTGGTCGTGGCTTTAATTTATTTAGTTAAAGCTAGAACAAGAATGCTAGGGTTAAGTTAACTAAGACACCTAACCAACTCAACATGATAACAAGACTGGTAGGTGGGGTTAGGTTCATACAGTTAAGCTAGAATGGGAGGGTTAAGTCCATAGGAACACTTAACCAACTTAAGCACAGTTAAGCTAGAACGGAGGGCTAAGTCCACAGGGACACTTAACCAAACTCATGGTAATAAGACAAGATTTGTAGAGGTTAAGTAACTAAGAAAACACTTAGCCTAATTTACATGTTAACTAGTCTAGAAAGTGGGGTTAAGTAAAGTTAATACACTTAGCCAAATTAACATGTTAACTAGATTAGAGGTTGGGGTTAAGTAAATACACTTAGCCAATTTAGCATGATAGCTGGACCAGACCGTAGGGTTAAGTAAACTTGTACATTTAACCGTCAGACTGTGATAAAGGAATAGGGTTAAGTCTAAAACATGAAGGGATAATACTTAACCATTAATAATAACATGTTAGTTAAAACAGACGGGTAAGGTAAAGTTAAAAAGGAACACTTAACCAACACAGGGTGAATGGGTAGGGTTAAGTAATAAATACTTAACCAATATAACTTGGTTTGTGGTAGGGTTAAGTCAACATGAGTTACTGACAGCACTTAACCAGTTTAACAGGGTAAATGAGGTGGGTTAAGTTAGCTTGAATTGACTATGACATTTAACCAATCCAAATTGACGGGACAGAGAACTAAGTAAACCTTAGTTAAGAAAACAACGATTCTGGAAACTAAGTGGTAAATCTTAGTTAATAAAACTAAGTAGTAATTCTTAGTATAACACGAGGAGGAGCGAACGTCTGTCTGGTTAAAAAGAAGGCTCCAACGAATTGGGTTACGAAGCCCGAGGCTTCGAGGGGACGTGAGGGTACTCTTGGTATCCCTCTCTGAGGTTGCAGATGATCCGCCTGGGCCCACAGAGGTTAAGGTCTGTGTAGAAGAACCAGGGGTATGCCTTGGTTGCAATACATGGCAACCTAAAGACTAGGATGGACCGGCGTGATTCGGCGAGCAAACGGTAGCCCTGTGATAGCGACTCGTCGTCTACCATCCATCTTGAGTCAATCGAGATACGTGAAGCGGAAAGGCGGAGAACTCCAAAAGACCATATACTTGCTATCTAGTTATGGTTGCGGATGGCCATAGGATAGTGGGGCACCGGGGGCCGGCGTATAGTTCTCATTTTACAAGGTGTGCCTTTCATTAGTTGAGGGAAGGGTCAAGTGGGACCATAGCCACTGGAATAAAAACAGACCTTAGCATCTGCATCGGCAGATATCTGAAAGCTCCCGACCGAGTTCTGTATTCCTTGATTTGCCCTGACACAGGACTCGGACCGCACATTATGGGACATGTGCATCTAGACAAGCAATAACGATTCGCGATTTATGTGTGGGGAAGTATAGGAATATATACCACTCTAGGTAGTGTGTCCTAGACTTGGGGGCATCGTTCGACAGGTAGCATAATTCCTAGTTGAACTAGGTGGCATAAATCCTGAATCCGAGAATCATTCAGCAGATAGCGTAAACTTTAGAGGAATCTAGAAAGTACTTGGTAGGAAACCCTAGATTAAATCTAGGTAACAAATAAATAAATGGATGCCTGAAGGCGATGGAAAATACAGGGATTGGGATCACGTTATCGTTACTAGTTGGGACACTAGTTAGGCGGTGCAGAGATATAGAAACCAGTATAACAAGGAAATAGCGAAGCAGCGAAAGTATCAGAGCATATCCAGTTTGTCTTAGTTTAGCATATCTTGTGTTTATCTTATCTAATCTTGCCAACCCTATCATCATGGTGTAATCTTGTATTCAGTTAATTCATGTCGTTTTGTTTTTCCCTTGTTCACATGCTAGAAGTTACTGAACTTACTCAGGCTTTATGTCTGACTCTGTTTTTCTTTCGTCTTCTTTTCTTCCGTCCCCCCTCCCCCCAGGTAGTAGAGGAGGGAATAGTATAGCTCAGGTTAAGTTGGAATGTCACTCTTTCCCAGCTTGAAGATTTGTCGAAGTTTGCTTGGATTCTCTTTTCGGATGCTATGGCTGGCTCTTGCTAAATTTGGGGAATATAAATATTGTTTTATGCTTCTTTATTTTGTAAGACAGATGATACTCTGATATTGTAAAGAAATCTTTGTACAAACTATTTTATCAATAAAGCAAAGCTTTATTTTCCGCTGTTTAATTTCTGTCTATCTTGTAATTTATCTGCATCTTTTACCCTAAATACTCCACAGAACTTAGTGCATTCCCTTTGTGAGTGACACTAATGGATGTGGGGTGTTACACGTGGTATCAGAGCTGAAGGTTACCAGATCAGATAAAGGATTTAAAAAAATTATTTTCAAAATGGTTTTTAAAGAGGCATTTTCAAAAGAAAAGATTTGTTTAAAAGCATATTCCCCAAATGCCATACGCACTATCTTCTCTTCCTCTGTTTGAATTCTTGTCTCCTTCTTTCTTGAGTCTCTGGGGATCCTGGCTTTCTGGGAGGTAACCTCATCGAAGGGCAAAGTAGTGCCTGACTTCCATCCATAGCCGTAGTTGTTTCATCTACGAGCAGTTTTCTTTTGAAGTTTATAGGGTTTTCCGGACGATGGAGGCAATTTTCGAGAGATTTGTCAACATTACTACACACGGAAGGGGATGAGAAGTTTGGCTAGGGAGCACAACCCTAGGATGAGGAATTCATGGATGCAGATTTAGCTCACAAAGGAGGAAGGAATTATAAAACCTAAGACAAGAGGAAGTATCTTTATTAGGGTATGATAGGGCATATACTTAAGGACAAGAGCAAGAACGAGAACAAGATTTTCAGAAGGACAAGTACATGCTTTCGCCACCAAGCGTACCTAGGAGAAAGGTAGTCTGGTTGGAAGAGTCTGATTTTCTGTTCGTACTATTTCCTTAGGTTCTAGCGCTTCTCATTTGTTCGTATCCACTTCCATAGTTGGGTCTCTGCACCATAGTACCTGTATAGTAGAAAGATCCCACTAGAGTCTCAAATCCAATTGGTGGTCCGACCAGTTTATTTTTGGTTAGTAGGGATTTGAGAATAGCTATCGAGTTTGCTTATATCATCTCACGAAGATCGTCTAAATTCGGAGGAAATATTCCTTGGGTGCTTGACTGATATTGGTTTAGGCCTTTGGGGCTTGTACTTGAGGAATGTCGAGTTCGGTTTGGATGGTTTGCGTGAGAGATGAATAGTTGTGGCAGGCACTTCAAAGAGCACGTAGTGACCTTTCGACTCTTATAGTTATGGCATGGCGGATAAGAGGGAAACCTCTAATCATCTTAGTACGTATACCTGGTACCGTGATTGAAATCTGTTTATTTTGGAAATGGAGATCCGGAACTTCACAATCGTGAAGTTAAATTAGTTAAGATACAGTGGAATAAAGCTCATGAAGGCTAGATACTAGCATCATACCCTTTTCCTTGAGGGTGCATCCTTGATTTCTTTGTTTTAGGAGCTTTACGCATAATTGTTTCCCCCTTTCCGAAGTATATCACCTAGGTCGTATCTTCGATCTTTAGGTAGAAGCCAATGGATGTAAACATGTGTTTGAAACATGTTATGGTTGGTGGTTGCAAGTGGTTGCTAATGGTTTCTCGTGAATGCATATGCATACGTATTAGGCACTAGATCAGTTCGGACGCTTTCATATTGCATTTACAGGAATGTATTTGTTTGTAAGTTGAGCCTGATATGTTATCATATGGATGTTGCATATGGATGAATGGCTATGCACACATGTAGTATTTACATAACTAGGGATGCTTGCATACATTATTGGACGCATGGCACTGACATGATTTTCATTAAGGAGGTCAACTGAATCAGTAGACCGCCTGATCTTGCATTAGATAAAGACATGTACACACACTATGCATATGAACATGAAAGCATTATAAATCTTTTAAGGACAATGAATGCCTGTGGTTGAATGGTTGAGTAGATGGGTGATTGGATGGTAGGATACATTCTTCCTAACTTGAAAATTTCGGGGACGAAATCCTTTTAAGTGGGGGAGAATGTAACACCTCGTAATTCTGTAACACTAAAATTTACAAATCAAGGCAGAATTAAAAGTTAAAATCAAAATCAAGGGAAATGGGCTGCGCCGTTGCGTTCGTCTCGGAAAAATACGCGAAATTGAGTCCGAGTTTTCGAAAATCGGAGTCCATATGACCAAGATATGGACGAACGAAGTTAGGCAGAAAAACCGAAACAGACCAGAATGCACTGGTGCACTTGTGAAGTGTGCCAGTACAAAAATGCACTGGCGCACCTGCCAAGTGCGCCCATACTAATCCAGCACCGAATTCTGGAGTGTTCTGTGCTGACGTGTCTCCTTTTGAGTGATTGGATGATGTGTATTCGACCTATGCGATTCTGATGGCTTCTATGATGATCTAAGGGCCCTAAAACACTCTCTACACCTATAAAAGAATGCCTAGACCTAAGGGTTCCTCCACACAAATTCTCTAAGGCATCTACATACTGCTTCTCTCTACTCTAGCCTCCACCATTAAAATAAATCTAATTCTCCACTAAAACAAGTTATAGTTCTTCTTCTAATTGGAGATTCAAATCAAGATTAAAGCTTCAAGAAGGGAATCAAAAGTTGATTCAACGATTTCAAGCAACGTCGCACGAATCATAGCAACGCCATCTTTCTTTTCTAATCTAAATCTCTGTAAGTCAGTTATTTTTAGATTTGAACGTTTTGTTTTTATTTGTGACATGAAATTGAAGGGATAAAAGACTATGCCTAATCTTTCTACTTGAATCAATGCTTGTACCTTTGGACCTAATTAAGAACTGTTGTGATTCGATGACCAATAAGACTGTGACGTTGAAACTATGGACTTTGGAACCATATGCCTTGGAACTATGAACATAAGCCTTTGATTTTGGGACATAAAACATTGCCTATGACTATGAATATTTCCTATGACTATGAACGTTGCCTATGACTATGAACATCGCCTAAGACTGTGATTCATTGAACTGTGAGGATTATTGCCTATGACTATGAACATTTTCCTATGACTATGAACGTTGCCTATGACTATGAACATCGCCCATGACTGAGATTCATTGAACTGTGAGGATTATTGCCTATGACTATGGATATAAGATTATTATTTATGCCCATGACATTGTAGTTACAAAACCATGTTGTTTAACAAACTGACATTATTTTGGATCTAGGCCTGACTTTCTATTCAGTTTATTCTTGGTTATCTTTGGTTTTAGACCTTGGGAATTTACCTATTCAATTAGGTCTACCCATGTTCTTGAACCAACTCTGTCTATTCTTGGTTTTAGACCTTGGGAATTTACCTATTAAGTTAGGTCTACCCATGTTCTGAACCTACGTCGTTATTCAACACTTTTCATGTCGTAATATTACCATATCTATATGCCTGTGAATTGTCATCTTATGCCAATTGTTATGTCTGTTCTTTTATGGCATTTTGGCTCATTCCCTTCTATCCACGAATCCAGCTTTATTTATAATCTAGGTTTAACCACGATTATGCGAACGATGGGAATACGTTTTGGGGAAAAAACATGAAATTGACTAAACTTGGAAATTGGCATAATTTGATGAAAATTAGAACAACAAGTCTAGTTTTGGTAATGAACTGAAATTAGAATATTAAATCAGAATTGGTTGGCTAAATTAAGTATGTTAGCATAATTTACATAAGTCGGGCGTAAAAGGGAAAAGGGTTTGGTGGGCCACAAAATAGGTAGTTGGTACGCAAATTGAGTTTTGGCATAAACGGGGAACTAGAATATGAAATCTAGTTTGGCATAAACTGTAAACTAAAATATAAAATCTAGTTTTGGCATAAACTTGTAAATGGGGGATGTTGAATCTAAATTGCTACAAACTGTAAGATAGGCAAATCTAGATTTGGGCCTAGAATACAAGTCCATTGGTAGGCATGGCAAATGTATAGGGTATAGGCCAAATTTATTTTAAGAAAGGGAAAATGGGCTTTTAGGATAAATTGTTAACAATTTATTTATATACAAAAGAAAGGTTTATTAACGACATCTCTTTTAACAATAAACCAGAAAGTTCTAGGGTGACAGAGAGGATAGTGTCTAGGCTTGAGTTTGGAAAATACAAGTTTCCTGCTCTCCCTGGCTATCCCTAACTGATCCGATGGACGGGATGGTTACTTTCAAAACCTGATTTGAAAATTAATCAAAACCCTTTGAACTATAAAACACGAATAGGCCTAACCCGAGGTTAGACTGAGTTGCGATGTAAACCTGCCCGGAACCAACCGGCACATCCAGTAATCGCAACAATATCTGTCTAATGTGAGTGGTCGTGGCTTTAATTTATTTAGTTAAAGCTAGAACAAGAATGCTAGGGTTAAGTTAACTAAGACACCTAACCAACTCAGCATGATAACAAGACTGGTAGGTGGGGTTAGGTTCATACAGTTAAGCTAGAATGGGAGGGTTAAGTCCATAGGAATACTTAACCAACTTAAGCACAGTTAAGCTAGAACGGAGGGCTAAGTCCACAGGGACACTTAACCAAACTCATGGTAATAAGACAAGATTTGTAGAGGTTAAGTAACTAAGAAAACACTTAGCCTAATTTACATGTTAACTAGTCTAGAAAGTGGGGTTAAGTAAAGTTAATTCACTTAGCCAAATTAACATGTTAACTAGACTAGAGGTTGGGGTTAAGTAAATACACTTAGCAAATTTAGCATGATAGCTGGACCAGACCATAGGGTTAAGTAAACTTGTACATTTAACCGTCAGACTGTGATAAAGGAATAGCGTTAAGTCTAAAACATGAAGGGATAATACTTAACCATTAATAATAACATGTTAGTTAAAACAGACGGGTAAGGTTAAGTTAAAAAGGAACACTTAACTAACACAGGGTGAATGGGTAGGGTTAAGTAATAAATACTTAACCAATATAACTTGGTTTGTGGTACGGTTAAGTCAACATGAGCTACTGACAACACTTAACCAGTTTAACAGGGTAAATGAGGAGGGTTAAGTTAGCTTGAATTGACTATGACATTTAACCAATCCAAATTGACGGGACAGAGAACTAAGTAAACCTTAGTTAAGAAAACAACGATTCTGGAAACTAAGTGGTAAATCTTAGTTAATAAAACTAAGTAGTAATTCTTAGTATAACACGAGGAGGAGCGAACGTCTGTCTGGTTAAAAAGAAGGCTCCAACGAATTGGGTTACGAAGCCCGAGGCTTCGAGGGGACGTGAGGGTACTCTTGGTATCCCTCTCTGAGGTTGCAGATGATCCGCCTGGGCCCACAGAGGTTAAGGTCTGTGTAGAAGAACCAGGGGTATGCCTTGGTTGCAATACATGGCAACCTAAAGACTAGGATGGACCGGCGTGATTCGGCGAGCAAACGGTAGCCCTGTGATAGCGACTCGTCGTCTACCATCCATCTTGAGTCAATCGAGATACGTGAAGCGGAAAGGCGGAGAACTCCAAAAGACCATATACTTGCTATCTAGTTATGGTTGCGGATGGCCATAGGATAGTGGGGCACCGGGGCCGGCGTATAGTTCTCATTTTACAAGGTGTGCCTTTCATTAGTTGAGGGAGGGGTCAAGTGGGACCATAGCCACTGGAATAAAAACAGACCTTAGCATCTGCATTGGCAGATATCTGAAAGCTCCCGACCGAGTTATGTATTCCTTGATTTGCCCTGACACAGGACTCGGACCGCACATTATGGGACATGTGCATCTAGACAAGCAATAACGATTCGCGATTTATGTGTGGGGAAGTATAGGAATATATACCACTCTAGGTAGTGTGTCCTAGACTTGGGGGCATCGTTCGACAGGTAGCATAATTCCTAGTTGAACTAGGTGGCATAAATCCTGAATCCAAGAATCATTCAGCAGATAGCGTAAACTTTAGAGGAATCTAGAAAGTACTTGGTAGGAAACCCTAGATTAAATCTAGGTAACAAATAAATAAATGGATGCCTGAAGGCGATGGAAAATACAGGGATTGGGATCACGTTATCGTTACTAGTTGGGACACTAGTTAGGCGGTGCAGAGATATAGAAACCAGTATAACAAGGAAATAGCGAAGCAGCGAAAGTATTAGAGCATATCCAGTTTGTCTTAGTTTAGCATATCTTGTGTTAATCTTATCTAATCTTGCCAACCCTATCATCATGGTGTAATCTTGTATTCAGTTAATTCATGTCGTTTTGTTTTTCCCTTGTTCACATGCTAGAAGTTACTGAACTTACTCAGGCTTTATGTCTGACTCTGTTTTTCTTTCGTCTTCTTTTCTTCCGTCCCCCCTCCCCCCAGGTAGTAGAGGAGGGAATAGTATAGCTCAGGTTAAGTTGGAATGTCACTCTTTCCCAACTTGAAGATTTGTCGAAGTTTGCTTGGATTCTCTTTTCGGATGCTATGGCTGGCTCTTGCTAAAATTGGGGAATATAAATATTGTTTTATGCTTCTTTATTTTGTAAGACAGATGATACTCTGATATTGTAAAGAAATCTTTGTACAAACTATTTTATCAATAAAGCAAAGCTTTATTTTCCGCTGTTTAATTTCTGTCTGTCTTGTAATTTATCTGCATCTTTTACCCTAAATACTCCACAGAACTTAGTGCATTCCCTTTGTGAGTGACACTGACGGACGTGGGGTGTTACACATTTTGTTTCCATCTGGCAACGTCAGAACTGGGGCTGTTGTAAGAGCCCTTTTTAGGTGTTGGAAAGCAAACTCGCAATCCAAATCCCAAGCAAACGTTAGGTTCTTCTTTATTAACCTAGTAAGTGTAGCTGATATTTTTGCGAAGTCCCTGATGAATTTCCGATAGAAGCCTGCTAGCCTGAGAAAGCTTCGGACTTCTGTTGCATTCCTTGGTGTCTTCCAATCCTGCACCGCTACTACTTTAGCAGGGTCCACAGCTAACCCTTCTTTGGATACTACATGCCCAAGAAACCTTACTTCCTCTCTCCAAAAGTGGCATTTGGAGAATTTGGCTTTTAGCTGATGGACTCGCAGAGTTTCCATGATTGCCCTTAAGTGCTGAGCATGTTCTTCTTCGCTCTTTGAGAAGATCAAGATATCGTCTACGAAGACCACTACGAACTTGTTGAGGAATTCTCTGAACACCATACTCATCAGGTCCACGAAGTAAGCGGGTGCGTTTGTCAAGCCGAAAGGCATGACAAGCCATTCAAAGAAGCCGTCTGGGGTTCTGAATGCTGTCTTATCGATGCTATCTTCAGCCACCCTTAGCTGATGAAATCCGGTCGCTAAATCGAGTTGGGAGAAAACTGACGCCCCTACAAGCTGATCAAACAGATCATCAATTCTGGGGAGAGGGTGCCTATTCTTTTTCGTTAGCTTATTGAGCTCCCTATAGTCAACACATAGACGGAGTGAACCATCCTCCTTTGTGGCGAACACCACTGGAGCGCCCCATTCTGAAATACTCCTTCTAATGAACCCCTTCTCTAGAAGCTCTTTAACCTGTTTACTGAGCTCTTTCCTTTCCCGTGGAGCCATGTGTCTAACGGGAAACGCAACGGGCTTTACATTATCTACAAGATATATGCGGAAATCTATCTCCCGCTTCGGAGGTAAGCCCTTCACCTCTTCGAAGACATCCGGATATTCACGGACCACCCTAACCGATTGCAAACTCTCAACAGAAGCATCTAGCGATTCAAGATAACTAAGCATAACTGCATACAAGGGATTACAAGTAATTTCCAGAGTGTTACCGAGTTGGGTCATAAGCCTAACCACCCTTTTCTCACAATCAAGGATGGCACCATTACTGGATAGCCAATCCATGCCCAAAATCAAACCATATCCCGAGAAGCCCAAAACAAAGGCACTACAACTAAATTCTACGCTTAAAATAGAAATTTTCAATCCCACACGGATCATAGACAAATAAGCTGGGCCCCCGATTGGATTTGAAAAAATTAAGGGGTCCTCTACCATACTAGTTTCTAAGTGCAGAGATTCTACTAAAGCAGATGAAATAAAGGAGTGTGATGCGCCAGAATCAAATAAAGTGCGAACTGGTTGATCATAAAGATAAACTACACTTTCTATAGAAGTATTTATACATCGCTGTTGCAGAGGTGGCGCTTCTAGCACATGAACCTATGCCCCTGAGGTGGATCCAGCCTTCTGCCCCTGCCCTCGCTTCTTCGGGCAATCCTTAGCCATGTGGCCTGTCTCACCGCAAGAAAAGCACCCACCATTCAACTTGGCCTTCTTTTTTGGGAAATCTTTCACTAAGTGCTCCACTTTGTCACAGAAATTACACTTCCTCTTCTCTTGGGACTTGTTGTCTTTCCCGCCCTTCTTAAAGTCTGTCTTCTTAGGCTGTAAACCCTCTTTCTTCCCTTGAGAGTCTTCTGCCTTTGTCTCCTTCTTTCCCTTATCCTCTTCGTTCAGTAATGCCATCTGCACCTACCTTTCATACGTAGCTCCCATGGGTATATGGGTCATGGCCAAACTGTGTAATGGCTCATTCAATCCTTTGACAAAACGGAGAGCCTTCTTGTGCGGAGTGTTGACTAGGTCCAGTCCGAACCTAGCCAGCTGATCAAACTGATTAACGTACTCTTTGACAGTCATATTCCCTTGCTTAAGAAATAAGAATTTTTCCAATTGAAGGCTCCTTTCAGATTCTGAGAGAAATTTAGCCTCAAACCTCGCCCTAAAGTCCTCCCATGTTTCCACTGGTCTTTATTCATTGGTAACTTCCCACCAGTAGGAAGCCTCGCCTTTAAATAGCCATACTGCCAGTTGTACCTTCTGCCTATCTTCTACCTCAAAGATGACGAATAAGTCCTCGGTTTCCTTCAGCCAGTTCCTGGCTGCCATGAAGGACTCGGTTCCATGAAAGTCCTTCCCTCCCATAGCTTTGAAATCTTTACATATTTTAGCAAAAGAATTACCATGCGGAGGAGGTGGAGGAGGAGGTGCTGCTGCAGCTGGATGATTTCCTGCAGCTGGGGGAGGAGGAATAGCGGAACCTGGCTGATCGGCCCTTGCTTCTAAGAATCGTCTGAACCAAGCAGGTATTGGTACACCCTCTGGCAAGTTAAGTTCTTCGGACATGCTGAAGCAAAAAGGATAGATTCAAAACGAAGGATAAAAGATAGTACCTATGGCTTTGGGGGACTATGCCTTTTTAAAATAAAATAACATTTTATCTTTAAAAATGCTTCTTTAAATTTTCTTTTGAAAATAAATTTTCAAAACTTTTTATCTTATCTGGTAAACCTATGCTCTGATACCAAGTGAAATACCCCACCTCCGTTAGAGTCACTCTCAAAGGGAATGCCCTAATTTTGGTGGAGGTTTATAAGTATAAGTCACAGATACACAAGACAGATATAAATACACATATTTTTGAATAGCGGAAAACAACAGTAACTTTTATTTCATCAAAATACGTGTTACACAAACCATGCCATAATTGTCTTACAATACTTCCAAAAACATTACATTTTCATAACTGTCTTGATTTCATAACTTAAATAAGCGTAAAAACATAAGTAAACTGCATAAGTCCCCATAACTGCTATCCAAAGCCATAGTCCAAAACGAAAGAGATTCAAACAATACATTCTTTCTCTTCAAGCTGGATGTGAAAACTGGTCAAGCTGTGGTATTCCCTCCCTGTGGACCTGGGGGGGGGGGGGGAACGAAAGGAAAGAAGACGAAAGAAAAGTAGAGTCAGACATAAAGCCTGAGTAAGTCTAGGACAATTCAGTCTATGAATAAGGAAATGAGCATGATAAATACAAACTGGAAATGGGGAAGCACCATAAACTAAGTTAAGTTGTCTAGAGTCGAATATACTACCGTACCCCATATTAATCTCTGCACCCCCTATAAACTAGTTCCTAACAGGCACCCATAATCAGGGTGAAGTGATCCATTTCTAATGATCGGCTCCTACTCGCATAGTTACATGTGTCTTACGGCCCCCGATGTTGTAGCTACCTATGCTGGTCCCACCATGGGGTGTATCAAGTCCCATGGTGGCGGCCCGACACAGTTCTAGAATGCACAGGTATACTACTGGTGCCCAGTGCCTAATTTTTCTGCGCCGGAGTGTGTGCACGCCCGCATCCCGTTAGAACCTACAATGCTGCACCACCACCGTCGATTTGACCTCTTACAGTCAGCCCAGTAATCGTGCCCCACCCTGCCTAGTTCAGGGTATCTTGATACACCTTGTAGGGTTACTGCTGAAAAGGTTCCCCCGCTACTAGGTTTTCTATTTCTAGCCAACATGCTAAGTTGGTTAAGTGTTCTGTATAAACCTAACCACCAATTAGTCTGTATAGTTTAGCATGTTCAATTTGATTAAGTATTAATTCAATTTACTTAATCCTATCAATCCTGACTCAGCCTTAATTGTCTTATTAAAGCCTCAACCACTCACATTAAACGGGTATTGTTGTGACTGCCTGTTGCCGGTTGGCTCCGGGCAGTCTTACGTCATAACTCAGTCTAACCTCAGGTCTTTATTGGGCTCAAAGTTTAACCACCCACATTGGATAGGTATTGTTGTGACTACTGGACAGCCTGGCGGGTCCGGGCAGGTTTGTGTCACCACGCACGCAATCCAACCTCGGGTTAAACACATCGTATTTTCTAAGTTTACATATTTTGTCTCTTTTCTTTTTATATATAAATATTTGTAGCCCATTATTCAAATTCATCTTTATTGGGTAAAATTAATTTATACCACTTAAATGTTCTCAAGGTTGTTGGCATGCGTCAAACATGCCAACACATATGTTTTATATTTTTTTTTAACCCAACGTCATTACCCCCGTTTTATACGTTCGCTATATTATAACATATGTTGGGCTTAACATTTAAGCCCAACTTAGCCACATGAAAACGGGGAGGCTTAGAACATGGTGTTTATATATCCTAAGTAACATCAAAAGGGGTGTGTGAACGCATGAACTTGCAACATAGCGATCTAATTAACATGAATTAGGCACTTGTGAACTTCCATTGTAATAGCATATAATCTTGACATAAAACATACCTAAACATGAATCATGGTTTTAATCTAGTCATGTAAACTTGCATTTAAAATGTGAATCTAACATAATTATGTGTCACATATATTATCATATGATTTTGATAACAACATTGGCCTAAAACATATTTTCAATTAGGCATAACACCAAACGTAATCTAGTCATGTTCATAGAGTCAACACAAGTTCACAAAGATGCATACTTTTGTCACTAATACAAAAGTATGGTTTTCACTTGAATCATAATGCCTATTTCAACATAAATTCATATGAATCATTATACCCAAATGGATCCAACTACACTAAAAATGATCATAAAAATATACATAGAAGGATCTAAAATCATGTTGGCATAATAGTGAATCATATACTTGCATGAGTCTCAACTTGGTTGTAATAAATTACCGCAAAAATATAGTTGTTAACTTTCAACATGAATCATATACTTGCAAATATCCAATAGATCTAACATCATTATACCACAACATCCCAAATCTATTCATAATTAGAATTATAGCAACATACAATTATGAATTGTCATCACCACAAATTAAGTACAATTCCATTTCTCATTTTACACAGATCAATTCTCAATTATTCATTCACATCGGAATAGCACTCTACTTACAACGTATGACGAATCTTGTATTCAGGATTCTGAATTATGAATTTGAAGATGCTATCCTTTGTTGTAGGCGTTGTTTTGATTTAATTGTCATTGCCTTAAGCTTTTGAATCAACTCCTGACTTGACGGCTATTCCTAGTCTTTCTTCAGCAGCATGACAGCTCCATACTCATTTTTTTTTTGTGTGAATTAGGTGGAGTCTTAGGTCCTTTTTATAGAGTTTGAGAATTGATTAGAGCCGTCGATGGAGCTTAGATTAATATAAGCCGTTCGTTTTAAAGAGAAACCAATCAGGAGTTGACACATAAGCCCTAGTGACAAGACAAAGTCCAGAAATTCGGCCAAGCATAGACTAGGCCAGCCAGGAGGGGCTGGGTTCGACCTGGCTCAGGGGCCAGGTCGACTACCTAGTCGACCCCCAGGTCGACTACCCAGTCGATCCCCAGGTCGACTACCCAGTCGACCCCCAGGTCGACTGGGAGGTCGACTACCCAGTCGACCTGGGTGCCCCAGGTCAACTACCCAGTCGACCTGGGTCTTGGGCAGGAAAATTCCCGCCCAACCCAATCTGGGTCCGATTTTGAATTTTGAACTCGTTTCTGAACTGTTTCTGTCTGTTTGAATTTTAAACTGAATTCTGAAACTTCCGGAGGTCATATCTCCCTCATACGAAGTCCGTTTTACGCAAACTTGGACTCTATCTCAAGCAAAATTCCGAGACGAACGCAATGGCGTATCCTGTTTCCCTTAATTCTTTGATTTAAATTAATTATCTTTAATTTGTTCATCTTACAGTTATCGGAAAATTCGGGGTGTTACACGATATTAAAACCAGAGTAATGTCTAGCATTACCCCTCTCCTGATAATGGCTCGTGCCATACACAATAATCAATCCACTATCACAATACAATCATTTTTCAATACAACCAAATTTACAACCTGTAACAACCCGGAAAATACGAGCCAATTTAAAATTTTTAAATTGGATATTTTACAGGAATTTAAACAATTGAAATAGAATATTTCAATAAAATAATGAATTAGAAATAGTACGGCAGTTTGAAAATTTGAATTCAAACTTTGACTGACTGTACCGGGTGCAAAATAAAACGAATTTTAGCAAAACCAAAAATATTTAAATATGTTTATGAATATCTTACTAACGAATCCGAAAAATCAAAGTTTCATAGCGGAAATCAAAAGTTACGGCCAAATGAATTTTCAGAAAGGTCACTATAGAGAATATAGAGCCCTTGAAAATAGACATTTTGCAAACGACCTCGGAATTTGACGAAACCACTTTTGTTGGATCCGGGATGTAAAATTATTGGTAGGTTTCAAATTCCATAATTTTTGAAGCTAGTATGTGAGCGTGGCGAAGGAAAATGTGTTTGGTCAACTACAATTAAATTGGATCGACCGGAAAATGGCCATTTTTCAAACGGTCTTAGAATTCGATGAAACTAGTTTTGTTGGTACTGTATCGTCAAAACATAGCCAGATTTATTTTTTTGGAATTTTTCGAATCAGTTTGTGGCCCTGGCAAATTGAAATGTGCATTCAAATCGAATATTGAATGTTTTATACTTTAATTTGGAAAATAACTGATTGTAACAGTCGAATTGGCCTACGAAACCTATCGCATTGTGTCCGGGATGGGGGTATTTAGCTAGGGCGATAGTTTTTGGGTTTGAATTGGGATCCGTATGGAGAAACACTATTTTAAATTTTAATAAAACCATCGGCCAATTAGAATTCTCCATTCATAAATTAAAAAATTAAAAAAAAAATCAGAAAACCCCCCGTAACCCCCGATCTCGACGACGCACGTCGCTCCCCACTTCCCGACCAAATCGCCGCGGCCACAGCCACCTGACGCCTCCGCCACCACCCGATCTCGACAGCGCCGCCTCCCCTCTTCAAATCCGACCAACCGTCGACCCCCCTCGTCGCCCCATCGACGAGAACGAGCTCGCCAAAGTCGGCGACTTTCCAGCGTCACCGAGCACACCTCCGACCACCGATCCCGACGAAACCCCCGTACGTCTGAAGCCCTATCCACAATCTTCGACGTCATACAACCTGATCGGGACGAAGTGCTATGGATTTCACGAATTTTCAAAACCTAGTTTTGAATAACTTTGAAAGTAATGGCTTTGGTATATTTAAACTGAAATTAACACTTTTAAGTGTTGCAAACTTTGAAAAAACATATCTTTATGGTGTGTTAATGAAATTCGATGAAATAGGAAACATCGTGACCGCACGGAGGATCTCTACATTCTAGAAGAGACCGCGGATTTTTCTGAGCTCGCTAGGATTTTCAGCAAAGCAACGAGCCAAAGTGAGAACTCTAAACTCAAATGTGATGTATAAATTATATAAGCGAAATATAAATTATATACGTGTTGTATACCACATATACATGCGTAGTGTAAGTTGTATGAGCGAAGTATGAATTATACATGCATTGTATAATTGATACGTGTGTTGGAATGGAAATAAAATATATTTATATACGAATATATATACTCCCTCGTCCACAAACCATGGATGATATTTATTGATTGTGAATTGTTGTGAAATATTTGGTGAATAATGCGAATGGTTGATAGAATTGTTTGTGGTTGATATTGTTTGGTTGTGGTTGAAAAATACCCATTTGTGATAGAAACAAAAGTGAAATGAATTGTGGAAAAGAAAAATCATACACGCCTGCGTGCGAATTAGATGTATGAAATCCCCATTGTCAAAAACCGCGAGGTTTTAAGGTAGAGCGAGGAGCCGTACTCGGGACGGTGTCGGTTTTAACTACCCTGCCGTTATGCTGCCGAAATTTTGAATAATATTCATGTGTTAGAATTATTTTCATATGTCGAAATTATTTTCATACGTTGAAACTAAAGTCATGTGTTGAAACTATATCCATGTGTGGAAATGCTCATGTGTTGAGAAGTTCATGTGCTGAAAATTAAATTCATGTGTTAAATGAATAAAGTGCTTAAACAATAAAAATCACATTTTTATTATATATAAGAAGTATGTAAAATATTCGTGTTTTAAATAAATTGTTTCATCAATAAAAATAACATCTTTCTTATATGTACAATCTATATAAAATATCCATGTGTGGAAATGCTCATGTGTTGAGAAGTTCATGTGTTGAATAAAAAGATCGAACAATAAATATTACATTTTTATTGAGAATATGAAATGTTGAGAACATTCATGTGTTGAACAAATATTTTAGATGACAAAAATACCATTTTTATCATAGATATGATTTGCTAAAAATATACAAGTGTTGAAATAAATATTTGTTTGCTATGGATATTATTTTTAACATATATAGGAACTAAATAAAATAGCCATGTGTTGAAATAAATTTTAGTTCGCCAAAATATCTTTTTTAAGTGAATTATGAACTGCTAAAAATAACCACTTGTTCAAATAAATATGCATGAGTTGAAATATTCATTAATTAGCTAATGATATGATTTTTGCTTATGTATTCAACATTGGAATGAATGGCAACTTTAAACCAAATCGGATCAAATAGGAAATTGAATGGAAGATGAAGTGATAGGAATTGCACATATGTACATGCATATTTATTGAACAGGTTAAATCAAATAGGCTAGAGAAGAGGAATAAAATTGTGTGCCCGACAAATAGGTACACGTTTACTGTTTTGCTTGGGTGATGATTTTATGAGCCTATTGGCTAGCCGCTTGGCTTTTTATTTTTCTTTTTGAGATGAGACGCCCGTTTGGCTATTTGGGAATTTTCCCAGCCCTTCCCGTACAAAGGAGGTTATGGCGAAATTTTCCAAAATAAAAAGGCGTTAGTGAAATATTTGAAGTGAAAACGATATTGAAATCGCCGAATGAACTATATATATATATATATATATATATATATATATATATATATATATATGTATGTATACACATATATATAAATATAAATATAATTAAAACGAATCGAGGCCATGCAGTTCATTTTTTGAAACCGTGATTTCAAACAATTAGTGCGGGAGATCCGATCATCGGAATTTCCCGAAACCGCAACCGTTGGGTTCGCCTTGGAAATATCTTTCCAACGGCACCAAATTTGTGAAGATCCAACGGTTGGATTGTATGGAATGTTTAATTCAAATCTGAAGAAAAACAGCGCCAGAATAGATTATATTTATATATAAATATAAATATAATTAAATTAAATCGAATAACGACGCTTTAGTTCGAATTCTGAAATCGTAACTTCAAACGATTAGTGGGGGAAATCCGACCGTCGGATTTTCCCAAAACTGAAACCGTTGGATTCGTTTTGAAAAGATCTTTATAATGATATAAAATTTGTAAAGATCCAACGGTTAGATTTTCAGATATGTGTAAAACAAATTTAGTGAAAAACAGCGCCACTGCCTCATTACGACCTGAAACGTCGTTTAATTAAATATGGTCGTTTTTAAATAAATAAAAATGGTGATATATCGTTATAAAATATTATTGACAATATAGAATGGAAATAAACCGATTTTGCTTGGTTTGCTTGATATTTGATGGTTGAATGTGTTTGTCGTGAAAATTGTACTAAGTAACTGAAATGTGAAGGTTGAATAGTTTAACCACGTGAAGAATCGGTTTGAAAAATTAAATATATGTGGATTTTCTGAAAAGGCCGAGTTCATTCTCATTTCGAATAATTGATTGACGGTGAGAAGTCGAAGAGTTGAAGACGGTTCAAGACCGACGATCTTCACATTGCATGGATGGCCGCTACTGATGCTCATGATTGGAGTAGCTACCTTGAAGGAGCTGAAGTAGTAGCCGTCCGGACGTATTGTTGATTGTGCGGATATGCGAGGAATATGGTGCCTCCGGTTTCATTCAAACCCAGGACGAACTTGTAAATGGAGTGTGTATCTGACATTGGATTTTGTTCTGTGCTGATTGATCTCTATTAAATATATATCTGTTTGGCGACGGAGAATTTATTCTCTTGCTTAACGCCTTCTCTGAGACGTACGAGCTCAGATGTTATATAACGATAGAAATCAGTCGCATGGAGTGAATTATCTGTGTGGCATGCCTAAGTGGCTTATGATCAAGGCTTCTGTTGTAAAGGAAAGTCTTGTGGTTGATGATCAAATCATGGTCTGTGTGGAGTAGCTTTGTGTATGGCGTGGATCCGCGAGCCTCACATCTCGGTATGAGTCAAAAACGGGATAAGGACCGCTGGGAGAACATGACGTTTCTTTCTAGCTAGGGTGGTGTCAGTGACTTACCAGCCCCGACATTTATATATACTTTTCACCTGTGTGGTTGTTGGAATGCGAGGCGCCTCGATTATAGGTCTGTAAGGACCGGGAAACGTGTGTTCAAGAATTGCCAATCCTCAAAAGTAAGAGAGAACCGGCCCAGCCGATTCCAAGGACCACTGTGTGCGATCCTGGGACATTTGCTAGAGTGTCTCGAACGGAGAGGAGCTTGCCCTTTTCCTCGACTCATGATGCAATCCAATTTCCAATATGAAATTTCGGATGTGATTTTATTACTAGTATGGCGACATAGTGGTATGGGTCATTTATGCCGCCTAAGATTGATATTTATGATTGAATTTACTTTTGAAACATATATGCACTAGTAATAATATCAAACACTCTTGTTTTATACGTATCAACCATTTCTTGGCTATTATAAGGTAAAACTCTATCCTCCGGCTTGCGTTGTATTGTGTGATAGGACCAGAGTTTTATAATGGCTTCATTTTTATAAAATGCATTGCGATGATTTAATAACTTACTTTATTTCATGCACTAGCATTCATTGGAGTAAACCCGTTCCGCGAAAGTGGCGTGGTCCTTTGATTTGCCTTATTTTTGTTGAATAACTTGTTAAGTAGATTTTTCATACCAATCCCATGACTAACTCGTAGTTTGTTTCACCTCGCAAACTCGGGTGCCCTTACTTTCACACGGGCAGCCTAGTATCAGGTAGATGGCGTGTTTTGGTTTGGCACCGCAGCAGAGGTGCACCTTTTGGCTCATGGCGAGGCTTGACTACACCATGATGACTATGATTTTCCGCAATTATTGTATATGTATTATGATTCCACCTCAGGCGATGTAGACTGATGTTTCGTTTATGTACTCTTTATGTATGTAATTCCGCCTCTGGCGATGTAGACTGATTATGTATTATTATGCACTAAGTTGTATCCTGCACTGTGCTCTCTGATGTGGTGATATATATGTATGATTCCGCTGTCATACTTGTGCAAATTATTTTATTTCCTGCTTATGCTATTATCTGTACTCTGCTAATGATGATTAATGTGTTATTTTCCAATGATTATCCTTAACACCGTCGTACGGGGTTTTGGGATCGTCACAGGTGGTATCAGAGCTTTGGTTAACCTTAGTTATGGAATTTAACACATTAGGCACCTCATCATAAAAGAATCAGTAGTATTCTAAGGCGAGTAGCTCATTAGAGATAGGACTAGAAATGTCCTAGAATGAGCTAAGCAGAATAGCAAAAATAATTTGATCAGTACATCGTTGTCCTTTCTTAAAGTTCTTCTGCTTTACCATACAATAAAATTATCATTTCTGTAGGCTGACTCTTTTCTTACTTATACAGAACTTGAACAATGGCCACCAGAGCAGCAGCAGCTAGAGGAGGCCGTGGAGGCCAAGCAGGCCGTGGTAGAGGACGAGGAGAAGTCCCCGCTGCAGAAGGACCATTAATACAACCCCCGGCCGCTTAGCCATTCGAGCTCGACCGCATGGCTAAAAGGTACAAGAATCTAGGAGGCAAAACCTTCTCTGGAACCGGCACTGTGATTGAGGCCTTGGCATGGCTAAAAACATGCGCAAAGATATTAGGAGGCCTGAGGCTGGGTGATCAAGACAAAGCATTCATGGGTGCCTGGCTTATGCTAGAAGAAGCCGAATTATGGTGGGAAGATCTCACCGCAGGGAACAGAAATGCTGGTAGGACATAGGATGAATTCAAGGAATTGTTCAAAGAAAAGTACGTCCCAGAGCAAGCCCTTGAGCGCGCGCACGACGAATTCGCAAACCTCCAGCAGGGAGATCTCTCTGTGCAAGACTACCTGAACAAGTTTACACAATTATCCCGCTATGCCCTGGAGCTCGTCGCCACTGCTAAGTCCAAGAATAAGAGGTTCATCCTCTGGCTAAAGCGTAAGTACCAAGACAGGGCAATGGCCCACATCAAGCTGGAGTTCGATGAATTAGTGGAGATAGCATGTAATTACGAGGATCTGGATCAAAGGAACCTTGATCTGGACCGTGCTAAGAGCCAAGCGGGGAATAAACGCAAGCCCGCAACGAATCAGCCAGAATCAAGCAACGCGGCTTCCACTAATCAGCAGACTAGCAGGCCACCAAAAGGAAGCTATTTCAATTGTGGCAAGATGGGCCACTACTCTAATGTGTGCACAGCCCCAAAACGGAAAAAGACCGACTCTCAAGGCTCAAGCCAGAACTCTCAGAACCCTCATTCATGCTTTAACTGCCGCAGGACAAGACATCTAGTTAGAGACTGTCCCTTTCTTAAGAAGGCCGAGGTTGCTTATGGGTACGACGGGGTGAACCCCCCGGCTGCTTCCGATGGAGCAGGTAAACCCGATGTTTTGGGAGGTACCCTTACAATTAAAAATATTCCTGTTTCAGTATTATTTGACATGGGTGCATCACATAGTTTTATTGCTAGTAACACTATTGACAAATTGATGTTAAAAGTAAGAAAGCTTAAAGAATCGGTTAGAGTTCATAATCCAATAGGGGGTTCTATAATTCTCAGTTCATATTGTAAAGTACCTCTTCTTTTTCTTGATACAAGTTTCCTTTTGATCTAGTCGTTATGGATTTTCCTGAGTTCGATATCATTCTCGGGCTAGATTGGTTAACGAAATTCGAAGCCGAAGTAAAGTGTGCGGAAAGAATAGTAAAAATTAGAACGAAGCTCGGATATATTACTGTACCATGCCATGGTTCAAATCCAGATAGAAAGGAATTTTGGTCTGCGCTAGAAGTTATCCCCACTTCCTTAGAAAAGATTCATGCTGTTAGAAACTATGCAGATGTGTTTGAAGAAGTCAAAAACATACCTCCGCAAAGAGAAATAGAATTCAGGATCGATCTAATTCCCAATGCCAGACCAGTGGTACATCCAATTCGAAGAATGACTCCAAAGGAAAAAAGAAGAATTAGGCGATCAAACTCATCAACTGTTATGGAAGGGTCTGATCAGACCTAGCTTTTCTAGTTGTGGTGCAGCCATAGTGTTTATCCATAAGTCAGACGGTACTCTCTGATTGTGTGTTGATTACCGAGACCTCAACAAACAGACGCTCAAAAACAAGTATCCATTACCCCGCATAGATGATCTGTTAGACCAAATAAATGGGGCGAGAGTATTTTCCGGAATGGACCTAGCTACAGGTTTCCATCAACTGAGAATTGCTGAAGAGTGTGTTCCTTTGATAGCTTTTAGAGGTCCAGACATATTTTATGAGTGGTTAGTAATGCCGTTCGGCTTATGCAACGCTCCAGCATACTTCGTCGATCTAATGAATAGAGTGTTCAGGGGAGTTCTGAATAAATTTGTCCTCGTATTCATCGATGATATTTTAATCTACTCCAAATCAAAAGATGAGCATGAAAAACATTTAGAACAAGTATTGGGGATTCTGAGAAAGAACGTCTTCAAAGCCAAATTCTCTAAATGTATCTTTTGGCAAGATGAAGTGAAGTTCCTTGGCCATGTAGTGTCAAAGGAAGGAATTTCTGTAGATCCAAGCAAAAGTACAGCAATCCAAGACTGGAAACAGCCCACTACACCTACTGAGGTCCGAAGTTTCATGGGGTTAGCTAGTTATTATCGAAAATTCGTTAAGGATTTCTCGAAGATATCTGGTCCATTAACGAAGCTCACAAAGAAGCACGAGAAATTTAAGTGGACTCCAGAATGTGAGGAAGCTTTCCAGGAATTGAAATCGAAATTGACAACCGCTCTAGTATTAACCCATATAGATGGCAATCAGGATTTGACGGTTTGGACAGATGCTTCGATTAGAGGTCTTGGTGCAGTGTTAATGCAAAGAGGCCAAGTAGTCGCTTATGCAGGCCGTCAGCTGAAACCGAATGAGAAGAATTATGTAACTCATGATCTTGAGTTGCTAGCGATCGTTTTTGCTTTGAAAATCTGGAGACATTACTTGTTGGGTGAGAAATTCGAATTATATACTGACCATCAATCATTGAAGTATTTGTTCACCCAAAAAGATCTAAACCTAAGACAACAGCGTTGGCTGGAATTTCTTGCAGTGTATGATCTAGATATCCTGTATACGCCGGGAAAGGCTAATGTTGTAGGTGATGCTCTCAGTAGAAAGAATGAAATCATCGCCAGTTTTATCGTTACGTCTTCGTTGAATGACAAGATCTCTATTCTACAGAAAAACGACAATTTTGTTAAAGAGATGATCAGAAGGATTCAAAGGGGCGAAAACTCCAGTTTCCAATTGGATAGCGAAGGAGTTTTGAGGTTAAATGGAAGAATTTGTGTTCCCGACATCCCTGAGCTCAGAAGAGGGGTGCTTGATGAATGTCATAAATCCAAGCTTTGCATCCATCCTGGAGTAAGTAAAATGTACAACGATATCGAGCGCACATTCTGGTGGAAGGCAATGAAGAGGGACATTTCCTTATATATTAGCAGGTGCCCTACTTGCCAACTAGTCAAGAGTGACCAACAGAAGCTGACCGGATTGTTGCAACCATTGGAAGTCTCAGGTTGGAAGTGGGAACAGATTTCCATGGATTTCATAGATGGTTTTCCCCGAACAAAGAAAGGTAATGACAATATTTGGGTGATCGTAAATCGCTTCACGAAGACCGCCCATTTCATACTTGTCAGATCCAATCGAACTGCTCAGAGTTTAGCCCAGATATATTTCAAAGAAATTGTTAAGCTGCATGGAGTACCCCTCAGCATAGTAAGCGATAGAGATCCCTTATTTACTAGCAAATTCTGGGAGGCATTCCAGACAGAATTGGGGACAAAACTAAACCTAAGCACAACATATCATCCTCAAACAGATGGTCAAACTGAGAGGGTGAAAATAATTTTAGAAGATTTGCTGCGGGCTTGTATTATTGATTTTGGCAGGTCATGGGAAGATCTCTTGCATTTGGCAGAATTCTCATATAACAACAGCTATCAAGCAAGTTTAGAAATGTCGCCATTTGAATAGTTATATGGTAGAATGTGCAGATCTCCAGCATGTTGGGTAGAACCTGGCAACAGACTTGTGTTGGGACCCGATATGATTCGAGAAGCATCTGATAAAGTCGATTTCATCAAGAAACGATTACAAACCGCCCAAGGCCGACAGAAAAGTTATGCGGATTCTAGAAGAAGAGATTTGGCATTCGCTGTTGGTGATTATGTCTATTTGAGAGTTTCTCCGATGAGAGGAGTAATCCGATTCGGTAAAACTGGGAAGTTGTCACCCAGATTTATTGGTCCCTTTCCTATATTTGAACGAATTGGAACTCTTGCTTATAGGGTTCAACTACCTGATTGGTTACCTGGAGTGCATAATGTGTTTCACGTTTCTCAACTTAAAAGACATGTGCATGATCCGGATTTTGTTGTTGAACAAGCAGCGCAACAGGACTTGGAAATTACTCCAGAATTAGCAGTCAGAAGAGAACCGTTAAAAATTGTTGGCAAAGAAACTAAAGAGCTAAAAAGCAAGAAAGTTCATTTAGTTAAAGTGCAGTGGAGTAGTGATCCTAGAGACTGTACTTGGGAGACTGAGGAAAGCATTAAGCAAGCTTACCTCAAATGCAGAGTGGACCTATCTGACTAACTCTGGTGTAGGGTACCTTCACCATACTTTGCATCTACATTTTTGTTTCCTACTGTATTGTTGTTTCCTTTTCGGGGATGAAAAGTTTTAAGTGGGGGAGATTGTAACAACCCGGAAAATACGAGCCAATTTAAAAATTTTAAATTGTATATTTTAAAGGAATTTGAACAATTGAAATAGAATATTTCAATAAAATAATGAATTAGAAATAGTGCGGTAGTTTGAAAATTTGAATTCAAACTTTGACTGACTGTACCGGGTGCAAAATAAAATGGATTTTAGTGAAACCAAAAATATTTAAATCTATTTATGAATATCTTTCTAACGAATCCGAAAAATCGAAGTTTCATAGCGGAAATCAAAAGTTATGGCCAAATGAATTTTCAGAAAGGTCGTTATAGAGAATATATAGCCCTTAAAAATAGAGATTTTGCAAACGACCTCGGAATTCGACGAAACCACTTTTGTTGGATCCGGGATGTCAAATTATTGCTAGGTTTCAAATTCCATAATTTTTGAAGCTAGTATGTGAGCGTGGCGAAGGAAAATGTGTTTGGTCAATTACAGTTAAATTGGATCGACCAGAAAATGGCCATTTTTCAAACGGTCTCAGAATTCGATGAAACTAG
Organism: Allium sativum; assembly: GCA_030737875.1. NCBI lineage: Eukaryota > Viridiplantae > Streptophyta > Magnoliopsida > Asparagales > Amaryllidaceae > Allium > Allium sativum. The sequence continues at coordinate 354,651,562 of CM060926.1, forward strand.
TTTTGTTGGGACCGTATCGTCAAAACATAGCCAGATTTATTTTTCTGAAAATTTTCGAATCAGTTTGTGGCCCTGGCAAATTGAAATGTGCCTTCAAATCGAATATCGAATGTTTTATACTTTAATTTGAAAAATAACTGACTGTAACAGTCGAATTGGCCTACGAAACATATCCCATTGTGTTCGGGATGGGGGTATTTAGCTAGGGGCGACAGTCGTTGGGTTTGAATTGGGATCCGTATGGAGAAACACTATTTTAAATTTTAATAAAACCATCGGCGAGTTAGAATTCTCCATTCATAAATTAAAAAAAAAATCAGAAAACCCCCCGTAACCCCCGATCTCGACGACGCACGTCGCTTCCCACTTCCCGACCAAATCGTCGCCGCCTCAGCCCCTTGACGCCTCCGCCACCACCCGATCTCGGCAGCGCCGCCTCCCCTCTTCAAATCCGACCAACCCTCGACCCCCTCGTCACCCCATCGACGAGAACGAGCTCGCCAAAGTCGGCGACTTTCCAACGCCGTTGAGCACACCTCCGACCACCGATCCGTAGCACTTCGTCCCGATCAGGAGGTGTGCTCAACGCCTGAAGCCCTTTCCACCCTCTTCGACGTCATACAACTTGATCGGGACGAAGTGCTACGGATTTCACGAATTTTCAAAACCTAGTTTTGAATAACTTTGAAAGGTAATGGCTTTGGTATATTTAAACTGAAATTAAAACTTTTAAGTGTTGCAAACTTTGAAAAATCATATCTTTATGGTGTGTTAACGAAATTCGATGAAACAGGAAACATCATGACCACACGGAGGCTCTCTACATTCTAGAAGAAACCGCGGATTTTTTTGAGCTCGCTAGGAGTTTTAGCAAAGCAACGAACCAAATTAAGAACTCTAAACTCAAATGTGAATAAAAATTTGATGTATAAATTATATAAGCGAAATATAAATTATATACGTGTTGTATACCACATATACATGCGTAGTATAAGTTGTATGAGCGTAGTATGAATTATACATGCATTATATAAATGATATGTGTGTTGGAATGGAAATAAAATATATTTATATACGAATATATATACTCCCCTCGTCCACAAACCATGGACGATATTTATTGATTATGAATTGTTGTGAAAATTTTGGTGAATGATGCGAGTGGTTGATAGAATTGTTTGTGGTTGATATTGTTTGGTTGTGGTTGAAAAATACCCATTTGTGATAGAAACAAAAGTGAAATGAATTGTGGAAAAGAAAAATCATACATGCCTGCGTGCGAATTAGATGTATGAAATCCCCATTCTCAAAAACCGCGAGGTTTTAAGGTAGAGCGAGGAGCCGTACTCGGGACGGTGCCGGTTTTAACTACCCTGCCGTTATGCTGCCGAAATTTTGAATAATATTCATGTGTTAGAATTATATTCATATGTTGAAATTATTTTCGTACGTTGAAACTAAAGTCATGTGTTGAAACTATATCCATGTGTGGAAATGCTCATGTGTTGAAAATTAAATTCATGTGTTAAATGAATAAAGTGTTTAAACAATAAAAATCACATTTTTATTATATATAAGAAGTATGTAAAATATTCGTGTTTTAAATAAATTGTTTCATCAATAAAAATAACATCTTTCTTATATGTACAATCTATATAAAATATCCATGTGTGGAAATGCTCATGTGTTGAGAAGTTCATGTGTTGAATAAAAAGATCGAATAATAAAAATTACATTTTTATTGAGAATATGAAGTGTAGAAAACATTCATCTGTTGAACAAATATTTTAGATAATAAAAATACCATTTTTATCATAGATATGATTTGCTAAAAATATACAAGTGTTGAAATAAATATTTGTTTGCTATGAATATTATTTTTAACATGTATAGGAACTAAATAAAATAGTCATGTCTTGAAATAAATTTTAGTTCACCAAAATATCATTTTTAAGTGAATTGTCAAGTGCTAAAAATAACCACTTGTTCAAATAATATGCATGAGTTGAAATATTCATTAATTAGCTAATGATATGATTTTTGCTTATGTATTCAACATTGGAAGGAATGGCAACTTTAAACCAAATCGAATCAAATAGGAAATTGAATGGAAGATGAAGTGATAAGAATTGCACATATGTACATGCATATTTACTGAACAGGTTAAAGCAAAGAGGCTAGAGAAGAGGAATAAAATTGTGTGCCCGACAAATAGGTACATGTTTACAGTTTTGCTTGGACGTTGATTTTATGAGCCTATTGGCTTTTTCTTTTTCTTTTTGAGATGAGATGCCCGTGTGGCTATTTGGGAATTTTCCTAGCCCTTCCCGTACAATGGAGGTTATGGCGAAATTTTCCAAAATATAAAGGCGTTAGTGAAATATTTGAAGTGAAAACGATATTGAAATCGCCGAATGAACTATATTTTTATATATATATAAATAAAATTAAAACGAATCAAGGCCATGTAGTTCGTGTTTTGAAACCGTGATTTCAAATGATTAGTGCGGGAGATCCGACCATCGGATTTTCCCGAAACTGCAACCGTTGGGTTTGCCTTGGAAATATCTTTCCAACGGCACCAAATTTGTGAAGATCCAACAGTTGGATTGTCTGGAATGTTTAATTCAAATCTAAAGAAAAACAGCACCAGAATTGATTATATTTTTATATAAATATAAATATAATTAAATTAAATCGAATAACGACGCTGCAGTTCAAATTATGAAATCGTAACTTCAAACGATTAGTGGGGGAAATCCGACTGTCGGATTTTCCCAAAACTGAAACCGTTGGATTCATTTTGAAAAGATCTTTCTAATGATATAAAATTTGTAAAGATCCAACGGTTAGACTTTCATATATGTGTAAAACAAATTTAGTGAAAAATAACGACCGTGCCTCGTCACGACCTAAAACATCGTTTAATTAAATATGGTCGTTTTTAAATAAATAAAAATGGCGATATATCGTTATAAAATATTATAGACAATATAGAATGGAAATAAACCGATTTTTCTTGCTTTGGTTGATATTTGATGGTTGAATGTGTTTGACGTGAAAATTGTACTAAGTAACTAAAATGTGAATGTTGAATAGTTTAACCACGTGAAGAATCGATTTGAAAAATTAAATATACGTGGATTATTTGAAAAGGCCGAGTTCATTCTCATTTCAAATAATTGATCGACGGTGAGAAGTCGAAGAGTTGAAGACGGTTCAAGACCGATGATCTTCACGTTGGATGGATGGGTGCTACTGATGCTCATGATTAGATTAGCTACCTTGAAGGAGCTGAAGTAGTAACCGTCCAGACGTATTGTTGATTGTGCGGATATGCGAGGAATATGGTGCCTCTGGTTTCGTTCAAACCTAGGACGAACTTGTAAATGGACTGTGTGTCTGACATTGGATTTTGTTTTGTGCTGATTGATCTCTATTAAATATATATCTGTTTGGCGGCGGAGAATTTATTCTCTTGCTTAACGCCCTTCATTGAGACGTACGAGCTCAGAGGTTATATATCGATAGAAATCAGTCGCATGGAGTGAATTGTCTGTGTGGCATGCTTAAGTGGCATATGATCAAGGCTTCTGTTACAAAGCAAAGTCTTGTGGTTGATGATCAAAGCATGGTCTGTGTGGCGTAGCTTTGTGTATGGCGTGGATTCACGAGCCTCACACCTCGGTATGAGTCAAAAAGGGATGAGGACCGCTGGGAGAACACGACGTTTCTTTCTAGCTAGGGTGGTGTCAGTGACTTACCAGCCCTGACATTTATATATACTTTTCACCTGTGTGGTTGTTGGAATGCGAGGCGCCTCGATTATAGGTCTGTAAGGACCGGGAAACATGTGTTCAAGAATTGCCAATCCTCAAAAGTAAGAGAGGGCCGGTCCAGCCGATTCCAAGGACCGCTGTGTGCGATCCTGGGACATTTGCTAGAGTGTCTCGAACGGAGAGGAGCTTTCCCCTTGCCTCGACTCATGATGGAATCCAATTTCCAAAATGAAATTTCGGATGTGATTGTATTACTAGTATGGCGACATAGTGGTATGGGTCATTTATGCCGCCTAGGATTGATATTTATGATTGAATTGGCTTTTGAAACATATATGCACTAGTAATAATATCAAACACCCTTGTTTTATACGTATCAAGCATTTCTTGGCTATTATACGGTAAAACTCTATCCTCCGGCTTGCGTTGCATTGTGTGATGGGACATGAGTCTTATAATGGCTTCATTTTTATAAAAAGCATTGCGATGATTTAATAACTTACTTTATTTCATGCACTAGCATTCATTGGAGTAAACCCGTTCCGCGAAAGTGGCATGGTCCTTTAATTTGCCTTATTGTTGTTGAATAACATGTTAAGTAGATTTATTATACCAGTCCCATGACTGACTCGTAGTTTGTTTCACCATGCAAACTCGGGTGCCCTTACTTTCACATGGGCAGCCTAGTATCAGGTAGATGGCGTGTTTTGGTTTGGCACCGCAGCAAAGGTGCACCTTTTGGCTCATGGCGAGGCTTGACTACACCGTGATGACTATGATTTTCCGCCATTATTGTATATGTATTATGATTCCGCCTCAGGCGATGTGGACTGTTGTTTCGTTTATGTACTCTTTATGTATGTAATTCCGCCTCTGGCGATGTAGACTGATTATGTATTATTATGCACTAAGTTGAATCCTGCATTGTGCTCTCTGATGTGGTGATATATATGTATGATTCCGCTGTCATACTTGTGCAAATTATTTTATTTCCTGCTTATGCTATTATCTGTACTCTGCTAATGATGATTAATGTGTTATATTCCAATGATTATCTTTAACACCGTCGTACGGGGTTTTGGGATCGTCACACAACCACAATTCAATCCAAATAAACAACCATGGTTTGTACAATGAATAGTGTCGGGAGCTTCTAAGCCCCATCTGCATCCTAGTTTATATTTAACTGTAAAATAATTAGAGTGAGAAGGAGTTCTCACATTGGGTTCCACTCCGCCATTGTTTTCTGACGCTCTGATTCACTATTCGGATCCCAGAATTTGCAAACGAGCTCCAATCTTCACGCCATCTATTTTTCTAGCTTAAACGCGCCATTCCGGACAAGTTTCGCCTAATGGACTTTTTCCCAAAATTGGTCCATTTTGCCAGAATTCGCGAAAAGACAGTGTTTGGACAGCAGACTTTGGACGCGTTTTCTGAAACAACTCCGCAATCCAAAATATGACTTCCATATACCCAAATCGAAGAGAGAATCAAGCTCTTCGATTTTGGTATTGTGGAGTTTTGGCCAGAAGCTCACGGTTTGGGAGATATTGGCTCAGGAAGATCTGGACTATGGTGTACGCGCTGGAAATGATAAAAATTGGATTTTTATTCAATGGGGGGGTACATGTTCGGAGGTGGTGGCTGAAGGGGCGGCGAAGGTGGTCGGGGGGGCGACAGGGCACTGCGCAGGTGGTGGTGGGGGCCTACATTGGTCGGAGGCACAGTTTAGATCGGTTTAGGGTTTTGAGAAGGGGAGGAAGAAAGGAAGGAGGGGCAATGACTAGAGGATGGTCGGAGGGAGGAGGCGGAGGCGAGGGGTCGGTGGCTGTGGTGGGCGTGGAGGCGCGGTGCGGCGGTTCCCACCCTCCTCGTTCTTTCTTTTATTGGGGGCGCTGAAATGAGGGTTGACCATGGGATAGAAAAATATAGGGTTTAACTAGGTTATTATATATATATATATATATATTATATAATTAATTCATAAATAACTTGTTAATTAATCTGAACTCCAAATCAAACCCGACGACTGTCACCCCCACCGAAATACCCCCATTCCGGACACAATGGGATATGATCTGTAAGCCAATTCTATCGTTTCGGTCAGTTTTTCTTTAAATTAAAATATAAATCAATATATTGAATTTTAAGCGTACATTTTAATTTACTGGGGCCACATAATGACTTCGAAAATTCCAGAAAAATAAATCTTGCTATATTTTGACGATACGGTCCTAACAAAACTAATTTTTTCGAATTTGGAGACCGTTTGAAAAATGGCCATTTTCCCGTCGATTAAATTCAAATTGAAAGTTCCAAACGCGTTTAAATTCACCACACTCACATATCAATTCCAAAAATTATGAAATTTGGAATCTAGCAATAATTTGACATTCCGGATCCAACAAAAGTGGTTTCATCGAAAACAGTGGTCGTTTGCAAAATGGCTATTTTTAAGGGCTATATGTTATTTAAAAAAAAAATTCCATAGTGACTATTTTAAATTTTAAACAGGACATAACTTTTAAATTATATTATGAAATCTCAATTTCTTACATCCACAAGAAAGATATAGTTAAATCGATTCCAACATTTCTTGTTTTACTGAAATCCGATTTATTTTGGATTTTGTACATTCATTTGAAATTCAAAATCGAATTTTCAAACCACCATGCCATTTCAGGCTTGTTTTATAATTAAAATAAATTTATACATTCTAACTTCAATTTAAACAATTTTTTAGTCGTTATTATTTAAAATAAATCATTTTAAATATTCAAAATCTACTAAAATAGATAAAATAAAAAATTTAAATTGGTTTTGAAAATCCGGGTTGTTACATTATATTTGATTTGGCTTAATTTACATTCCATTATCATATTGGTCCTTATCATTCTAATTTATTAAACTAATCATCAAACATCACAACCAGCAATCAATTAGTATGCTAACTTTTCAAATATGTATCTTTTATATGCTTAGAAATAATATTTTCAATGCCAAATCACAAACAATAAACTCTAACTAAGTTTTGGTTCTCACACCAGTCAATTGGATTCATGTAGGTATCCACTTTCGAAACTCGAACATAAACACTGATAATGTCATGGTCATCATTAGAATCATACCCGGGCGACTAGAGTGTGATTCCATATCTACCCAATATATTCGAGACTTTGGATATATGTTAATTACGTGTATATTCAAATCTTCTTATACTTGACAGTTCAAGATCAAATAAAATATTTAAATATTTATAATAAGATATAAATTTTCAAAACTAAATTCTTTTTTATAAATAACACTCTTCGAACTCATTCTAGGGCATTACTAACCCTATCTCTAACGAGTTATTCTTATAGGATGTTACTAATCCTATCTCTGATGAATTCTTTCATTCGGTTCTAATGTGCCTTGTTCTCGAGCTTTGTAAACCAAAGCTCTGATACCACTTGTAGCAACCCAGACTTATCGGCCGGCCTAAACCAAACAAGAAGGCGGACTGCTTTGAGAACACGACTCATCATAACACAAACATGAGAACATTTCATTCCTATTACAAGAATTTACATCAGAGTACAATATCAGAGTACAAATAAATAATATACAGCGGAAAATATCAGAGATTAAAATTACAAAACAGCGGAAATATATGTACATAAATATAATGGGCAGCGGAAAACATCAACTACCACAACTGAAAGAAATACATGGATACAAAGCATTCTGAATATAGCTTCAGTCGTAATCCAAGATCCTATGAAAAGAAATATCTGCAAAAACCAAAACTACTAGCTGTCCATGTGGAAAATTTGGGTACCCAAAGTTTAAGTGAAAACAATAAAATCCGAGTCAGTCATGGGACTGGTGTGAGAATTAAAACAGTTATTATCTTTATTTTAATGTTGAGTAAATCAAGGGACCACGCCGTATAACACGGAACGGGTTTTCTCCCAAGAATACCATAAAACAAACAACGCAATGCTAAATAGGAAAATGAAGCCATTATAAGACTCAAGTCCCATCACACAATGCAAACACAAACTAGAGGATAGAGTTTTTCCTTATAATGGCCAAACATGCTTGATACGTGAAATTTCACTTTTATTATTACTATAAGTGTAGAAACCAACTTCTAATATAAATGTATCAATTATAGACGGCATAGTACCCTATCCTACTATGTTGCCATATAGGTTTACAACTAAAACCGCAAAGCTCGTATTTGGAAGTTGGATTTCCATTGTGATGGGTACTGATTCGAAAGATCGATCACGTAGTGTAATACTCAACGGCTTATGTCTAGGTAATTGGAAAACACCGTAATACACACCTGCACTATATCCAGGAAACAAATATCACTTCGGCTTAAGTCCAGGTCATTGGGAAACACCGCTTACTGTATCCTTCAAGGAATCAGGTATAAGCCCTATCCCTACTAGGTGTAGAGAGACCACACCCAGCATCATCTCAGTCGACCGAATCCATGACAACCCTAAAAGTTGTCGTCTTCGACCCGTAGTTTGCTCATCCTCATCTCGAAAGTATACTGATCTAACCATCATACCAAGGTGTAAGGCTCGCGAGTTAACGCTACAAAAAGCTGCGCTATATTAAAGCTATGCTTTGATCATCATCCACCAGGCTCTGCTTTTCAATAAAAGCTTGGAACACTGCAACTCAGGATGCCACATTGTCAATGCATACCATACCATTGATTTCCGCCAATATATAACCTCTAAGCTTGTACGTCTCAGAGAAGGGTGTTAAGTAAGAGAATAAATTCTCCGCCACCAAACAGATATATATTTAGCAGAGATCAACGAATATAGCGCAAAATACAATGTCAGACATACAATCCATTTGAAAGTCTGTTCCGGGTCTGAACGAAACTGAAGTCACCTTATTCCTCATCCCATATATCCAATATAGGAGAGAGGTCCTCGCATATCCAGACAATCAACATGTACATCCGGACAACTACCATTATAACCCCTTCATGGGAGCTACCCAAATCCAGGGCATTAGTAGTAATCTATTCGATGTGAAGATCGCCGTTCTTCAACCACCGTCTTCAATATCTTCAATTTTTAGTCGTCGTATCAGTTATTCAGAATGGGTTAAACCTTGTCTTTCCGAATAACCCGCGTATCTTATAATCAAGTGCTATAAAAACATATCATACGCCTCATTCCAATCCAGAATATTCTTTTATTCAAATATTCTTTACATTGGGAATTATTCCCATAAATCTTATCAAAGATTTAATTCATTTAAAACTCTTGTTTAAATCTTCACTAGGAAACCATTTCAAAAGATTTTGTATTATCTTTTCACAACTTTAAACAAAATTAAGGTTTATCAAACTAGTTGGGATTACCGAGCCTTACCGAAGTGATCATTTATTTTATTTTTCCAATCCCAACCTATTCATCCCTTGGAGCAAAACTGGTAGTATATCTAACACCCACAGTGTTATTGGTAAATTCAATTACCATTCAACGTTTTAAATCTAGGTAAAGATTTAACTATTGCATGGAGTAAAACTGGTGGTACTCCATTCTCGAACACTTTCTCGAATTTGGTAAATTTAATTACCCCATTCACATTACAATCTAATTAAAGATTCATTAAAACTCCACTTAGTTTTAATCTTCAAAATAAATTATTTAATGACTATTCAAAATTAGGAAATATATCCTACCTTTACCATGGTTAAAGAACCAATGTCATTTAAAACACAGTTCATGATAAACCCAAAATCCAATTTGATAATAAATACAAGGCTCTGAATAGAAATCATATCGGCTTATATTCAATATCAAATTCTGAAACTAACAAATATCGTATTGGGAATAATGATATCTATATCTTCCAAATTCCTCAACAATATCTGTATAATCACGGAATCAAATATCGAAATATTCCGAAGATTATTTCCATTCAAATCCATTCCGATTTATATATATTGGAAAATTAGGGTTATCAAAACCATTTCAGTTCATTTCTGTTATTTACTTAAGTTGATAAACAACTTATTTTGATAAACATATCTTTTATCGTTACAAACGTGGAATATTTCATCCAAAATCTTTCCAAATCATTTATTATGATTTTACATAATTTATTCATATTTTTAATAATTTTATTAAGGCCCTTATAGTCGGTTTCCAACATCGGCCATCGAACTACATCCATAGCGACCTTTTCCAAAACTGATTTGGACATATTTTAAAGTCTAACCGTTAGATTTCAAATCTCTTATTACCATTCGAAAGCTCTTTTCGATATGAACCCAAAGGTATTCGGGTTTCAAGAGAATCCGACGGTCGGATCTCCTGTAACGTCAATTCGAAGTTAATGGTCGAAATTTACGAATGGTCGCTGCGCGAAACGTTCTATTCAGGCCGTTTATATGTATATAATATATTTCGTCGATTTCCATTTAAAATGCATTTTATAAAATGCTTATAAATTCGTTTTGAAAATGATTCCAACTTCCATTTCAATTTTAAATCAAAATTGAATATTCCATATCATTATAATATTAAAATGATAATATTTTCAAAATATCAGATTTTGAAATCAAATCTTTTCGATATTCATTATAAAATGAATAAAATCGACAGAATATTCCATTCGAGTTAAAATGGCGTATATCTACTTAACTCGGCTTCATATTCATTTCAGTTATGAATATTTAAATATTTTCGTGTCCATCCAAAATCGGACATCAAAATCATATTTTGATTCTTCACCGAATATTATTTTAAAATATTCGTTATTTTTAAATTGGAATCAGACTCAACCAATTGCCATATAATTTTATTTATATGGATTCCATACATCGCATGTACTCAAAAATAGTGATGAACAACTATTAAACATTCAATCCACATCCAGAGTGCAATTTACAACATTATAAGCATTAAATAATTAAATAAAGTTGATAATAGTCTGTCATTCAAGCAGTTCTGTCAATCAAGCGGTTGACATACAATTAAATACAAGGGAGATGTGAATTAATTATCATCCCTAGACCCGTGTGAGATTTTCAACCATCAAACAAATATTATTATTTGTAAACTTGCGCGATGTGTAAAATTATCGTTCCAATACCCATGTAGGATTTACATTAAAATCCATGTAGATTTATTTATTATTTGGGAGACGGGTGGGTAAGTTGTCATCCTAAAATAATTTATAATATAAACGTTTATTTATAAACATTTATAGTCACAGTTTAATAATATTAACATTGAAACTTGAAACAATCATCAATCAACAAACAAATATGGCAATCACAGGCAATCAGTATAAATCCAGTCACAGATATAATAACTATAGAAATAGTTTGAGAGAGTTCTCACATTGATCGATTTCGAAATCATTATTAAAATGATGGTTTTAATAAAATTAAACACCATGTTTAATTTTATCAAAAACTCCCGTAGCTTCAGTTTCTGTTCTGGTCTATTTCCATGATGTAGTGTTTGACAAGAGGATTCCAAGTAACTGAAACCGTCCAATTCTGTTTTGATTTGAGAAAGTTTTGATAGTTTATATTTTAATCACATTAATTATACAATTAATTAAACTAAACAGGATAAAGGATTTTAATAAACCTTAACCCCCTGTTAACTTTTCTTCCTCGTTAAACTTTCTGGAGCAAATCGAACCCACTCCTCGACCAATTTCCCTACCACTGCACGTCGCTCTGATCGCCGTGACCCCCATCAGACTCCTCCCTTCGACTCGCCGGAGCGTCGCCGCCCTACTCCAGCCACCGCGTCAAACTTGATACCTTAGGCGCCCCACCAAAAACCCTTCGAACGTGATGACTTTGAGCAACAAAATCGAATGATCTAAACCACGGAAAATAATCACAGCCTTACCCATTTGAGGATTGTAGATTGCTCTTCCATATTTGCTTTAGGAGATTTGGATAATATTGCGTGATTTGAAAATAATTAATGATTTAAAATCATGTAATTTCGGCCATTAATAACATAAACAGTGGCTCAGACCCGCATTGACCAAGACAAACGAAATTTTAGGGTTTTGACCCTTAAATGGATATATATATACTTTATAAATAATAATATTTACTTTTATTTTGCTTGTTTAACCTTCGAACTCCAAACGAACTCCAACGACTATTGTTCCTAACCAAATACCCCCATTCCAAATTCAATGGAATATGTTTCGTAAGCTGATACGGCTGTTTCGATAAATTTTTATCAAAATTAAAATATAAATTAATATAACGTAAATATTGAATTTCAACATACATTTTAATTTACCGGGGCCACATACTGACTCCAAAAATTATGAAATTTGAAATCTAGCTATGTTTTGATAATATGGTCCTAACAAAAATAATTTTGTCCAATTTGGAGACTATTTGAAAAATGGACTTTTTACTAGCTTATTAAATTTAAACTAAAACTGAAACCGCGTTTAAATTTACCATGCTTACATATTAATTCCAATTGACTTGAAATTTTAAATCTGACAATAATTTGACATTCCGAATCCAACAAAATTTGTTTCATCGAAAATAAAGGTCGTTTGCAAAATGGCTATTTTTAAGGGCTATATATTATTAAAATATATATAAATTCTATAGCAACTATTTTAAATTTTAAACTGGACATAACTTACAATTTATAATATGAAATCTAAAATTTTCACATTCATTAGAAAGATATAATTAAACAGATACTAATATTTCTTGTTTTACTGAAATCCGATTTATATTGAATTCTATTTAATCAATTGAAATTAGATATCGAATTTTCAAACTACCGCACCATTTCAAGCTCATTTTAATTAAATTCTAAATTTATATGTTCTAACTTCGAATTAAGATAAATTTCAAGTCATTATTTATTAAAATAAATTATTTTAACATTAAACATCCATTAAATCATTTAAAAATAAAAATAAAAATTAGTTCCAAAAATACAGGTTGTGACAAATCCAATCGTTATTTTAACGACTATTTCCAATTGCAGTAGCTTACCTTGTTGGTCACATTTATAGTAATATAAACGTATGAAAATTAAAGATGGATGCTTGGATTTTTGTTATTGGCTGGTTGTTGAAATTATATAGGTATATTGATTTGGAATGATTATTTTGAGGTTACCTATTTGGATGCAGGGAATAACGGGTTGGAGGGATCTAACTGGATTCCTCACATAAATTGTATGTTAATTGTTTTTCATCTTATTTATATATATGAGTTATTTAGCCAAATACCATTATATCCTAATTGGATGTTGATTGTTGATTTGATGTTGATAATTGAATTGAAAATTCAACTATAATTATGTTTCTAATCAATAAACAATATTAATTAGATAATTGACAATGAATGGCCTAAAACCTGTCTTTTGGACAGTTGATTGCCGCCATGCGAATTAACGCAATTTGAGTTATAAAAATTATTTATTAACTAAAACAAGAATTATAATTTTATTTTGTATATAATTTTTATAAATGGGTCATTATTTAAAACCGTATTTTATAGAAGTTGTATAAAAGGGTTTTAGCGAATTCCTATTTTTATTTTGAAGTAAGATAACAAATTAACCATACGATTAATAATTTGGAATTACTTATTTTTATAAAACAATTAAGCAATGTTATTATAATAATTACGTTATTAAATTAATTACGTTATTAATTAATTTAAGAGAGAAGGTTTGTCGATATCAGTTAACAAGATAACTGATTTATTTCAAGTTGACTAAATCAACTATTTTTAATTGAAATTGGTTATTTGGTTAATTGGTTTTCAATTAATCTAATGAATATAGTTTAACAGATAATTATTTTACTTAACAAGATTTCTAAAATATAAGTCACTTTTAATCAACAATGTTTTATAAAATAATTATCGAATTTTAAATAAAGTATTTATTGTTTAAAAATTTCATTAAGTGATTAATTAATCTGATTAGTTAGTATGAATTGAATTACTTCTACTTCAATAAATAATGAAGTTTAATTATTATAATTAAAGTAGTTATTTCTTAAATGAAGTTCATTTAAGAAATTTACTAAGTTTGTAAAGGATTTAGTTGAATATTCGAAAAGAAGTTTAAAGCTAAAAATTTGTATTAAGTATGAATTTTCCTTAATCGAAGAATTAAGCGAATATATATAATTGAAAAGAAATTTGTCTAAAGTAAGTATGGTTTATAAAACCATATTTTTAAAGCAAAATAGAAGATGAGATTTTAGTAGTATCTTTTTTTAGATAAACTTTTTTCTATCTTAAGATAAGAATGTTGTCGATCAATGTAACGACCCGCATTTTTAACGGATTGTAAATAATTTATTTAATTATGTAAATAATGGTTTGGTAATTTAAAATGACCAGAATTAAATAATATTGAATATTTAATTAATATAAATAATAGAATAATATATTTAATTTTCGAAATAGTCAGAAATAGTGGAATTCATAATATTGTGTGAGTTGGATCATTTATAATATATATTTCAGTTTAGAGTTGAATTATATTAACGAATATATTATATAAACGACAGTTGAACGTATAATTATATTATAATTATAATCGAGCCCGAAATGGTGTGGCAGCTTGTAATTTGGTGATTCGAACTTTAAATGAATATACAGAATCCGTTTTAACTCGGATTTTTGTGAAATAAGAAACGTCCGGAGCTGGTGAAGTTTATTTTTCTAATGGAAGAGAAAAATTGAGATTTCATTGTGTAGATTTTGAGTTATGTCCAAATCAAATTTTTAAAAAGTCGATATGGAATTCCTTTATAATCTATAAAGATATATTTATATTATAAAAGGATTTTATTATATATTGAATATCGATATAGCCTGGTTTTGAAATATCGAGTTATAAAGTCAGATATATTTATTTTGGAGTTGTGTAATATTTTGTGTGAATATATATACGATAATATTAAATTATATTTATTTAATTTAATTGTTTTAAAATATATTAATATTTAAATGGATTTATTTAAAGCATTAAAAATAGCAAATTTTGCAAACGACCTCCGTTTTCGATGAAACTAATTACGTTGGATCCAGAATATTAAATTATTGTTAAATTTCAATTTTCATGATTTTTGGAGTCAATATGTGGTCGTACGGAATTTTAATGAGAAATACAATCGATAATTTGACTTTAAAAATACACTGTGTGAGCAAACGGACTCGGAATTCGATGAAACAAGTTTCGTTGGGTCCATAACGTCAAACATTAGATGCATGCCCATTTTCATGATTTTTGGATATCGTGTGTGATCATAGGGATTTTTAACAATAAATATAGATAGCGTAAGGATAAATATTAATATAAAAATATAAAAATTTGCCTATATATCTTCTTTAACTTCTCTAAACCTAATTCATTCCCTTCTGTAGTCAACAGATTTTCAGTCGTTACCTTTTCTTATATTCCTTCAGCAAACGCAAGTTTTAAAAATCGAAACAAATTGGATTAATTCCTATAAATATAGTTATATATATATATATGTATATTTGGATTCGATTTAAGGTCCTCTATCATCTAGTGTAACTTAGGTGAGGATCGGTGATAGTATTCTTCGTTGTAAATTTCTAGCGAGAGTGTCGAGAGCCTAGGGTTTGAAATTTGTGAATGGTTGTGCTTCAATTCAAGTATTCGTTGTTGGTTTTGGACTGAGGAAGGAAATTAAGTCTCATTTGCAAACTTTTGTGGTTTCCGATAAGATTTGATGTCGATATTTTTTGGAAGGCAGCGTGGAAACTGGAATGCGACGGGTTCAAAATAAGATGATCGAGTGGTGGTATTTTGGTATGA
This sequence comes from Allium sativum, assembly GCA_030737875.1. Classification (NCBI taxonomy): domain Eukaryota; kingdom Viridiplantae; phylum Streptophyta; class Magnoliopsida; order Asparagales; family Amaryllidaceae; genus Allium; species Allium sativum. Next base: position 354,667,181 of record CM060926.1, read on the forward strand.
GGTGAGAGAGATTAGGAAGAGGATTGTAATGGTGTTTCCAGTTTTTGAATTTCATGGAGAAATGAGATGGTTGGAGCTTGGGATCAATCAATTATGGAGGAGCCGGAATACTAGAGCACGCGTTTGGTTTGCGGGAAGGAGGATTAAGAGACGCGGGTCTGTAGTGGGCCGACAATGTTGTGGGTGAGCCCAATTAATAAAGGAATGAAATTAAAAAAAATATAAATATTAATTTAAACTGATTAATGTTATAACTTTTCGAAGTGATTACAGAATAACGCGAAACAAGATCCATTGGGATCACATGGATGAGCGCTATACAATGGAACTGACTGGGAGTGAATTGGAGCTCGTTACAATTTATAGTGAAATAAATTGTCCGTCTGAATCAACCAATAATTATCTTTATTTAACGATTATTGTCCAATGTGAGTAAATCACACTAACTCTGTATAGTTTATATTTTTATAAATATAATCTAGTATTGATAAATGATGATTGATTGCTGTGTGTTGATTGTTTGGTTGAATTGACGATAGTTTGGTTGAAATTGTAGATAACGATATATATATATAATATATATATATATAAATCGTTAATCAAATATTGATTCTGTTTATCAGAATATTTCATATTGAAATGAAATCGATGTTATTTATATTGTATAACATCTTTGGATGCAGGGAAACAGGCTGGAGGGATCCAACTGGATTCCTCAATATTTATAATACTGTTTGTTTTCATATATTGTGATATATGATGTGATATATAATCTGTGATTGATTATGATGACACTGATCATGTTATTTGGTATTTTAAATACCATATGAATTACTGGAATGTATAAAAGGAAATTTTCAAAGTGAATATTGAAAATGAAATATATTTTTATAGAATAAACAGAATTATATAAAAGGATTTATATAGAATAAATAGAATTATATAAAGGGAATTATAAATGATATTTAAATTTTAGAAATAAAAAGGAGATTTGTATGAATATTTCTACAAATAAAAATAAAAAGAGAAATTGGATTTGGGATATTGTTTTTAAATACGAAATCAAACTGTTTGATTATATATAGAAATGTCATTCACATTCGATGTGAAAAATAGATTAAAGTAAATATTTTGCAAATAAAATATAATAAAAGAATTTAGGATTTGAATTAGGAATTTAAAGGGAATTACTGAAATTAGAAACTGACTGGAAATTAGTTAAGTTGAATGGCTTTCTGGGCATCGATCTGATGTTGGTTTCGGCCTTCGGGGTATATGCTTGGGAAGTTGTTCTCTTACTAGATTACAGTTAGAGACTGATATATGTGAGAAGATAGTGATGCGTGAATCAGAAATGGTAACGTTTTCCAAAGTTAATAACTTATATTTTCTAAAATTAGAAAATAAGGATTTGATGAATTTACGGAAACGAGAAATGGGGAAATAAATAAACGTCGATTGATGATTGATCCATAGAATTTCCATCTGGAAATAATATCGCTGTTTGCACACATTTTTTTCTTTGATAGTTAAATCACCGGCTATCAAAGTTTTTGACCATTTTTCCATTGTCAATACGGAGAGACCGGGATCAGATTCATTATCTAAAAACCACTCTGTATGGGCATTAGCGTTGCGATCAAATATGATGAAGATAATTGAAGACAGAGTTATGCAAGGACTGTCCTGTTTACAGAATAGTGCCTTCGGTCTGTCCAGTACCTGGACGACCTATATGGAAGAATGTCTGACAGAGTATATTTTATAGATCACGTAAGTTGATCTCTTCAAACATATTTACGTTTGGTGGTAGAGGAATTCGTTTCTCTTAGCTATTTACTCGTGATATGTTTAGAGAAATCAATTTGTGATTCAGCGGGTATGACGATATGACATTCAAAGTGAATGAAGATGTGGTTTGAAAAGGATATGTTATGGCCTCAAGCCTCACAACCGGAAATGGTAAAAATCTGGTAGGTCGCTTGGCTAAGTGGTTAGCTGCCAATTAGGGTGTATTGTCACCTGATCTAAAGAAATTCTATTTACTCCTATAATATATTTCGATGATGTCCCTTTCGGGAAATGGTTGTTGATCCCAACCGTTGGTGATAATACATTCGGTACACTCAAGCAGAATGAGTGACCGGTCATGTTTAGCCTGGGTTACAAGGTGTTCTTGTTGAACCCGGTGTATTCCTCTCTAGAGATACACTATCGAAAGGTGGTCCCATACCTTGCCAGTTGGAATTCATTAACCAATAAGCGCCTGCGGTTTTTAATTATATATTATGTATGTGGAACGTGAGATGAAAGCGTTCTGCTAGATGATTATTATAGTGTGATTGATAGACATTATTATAATATCAAATGAGTTTGATATAAAGATTTATCGTTCCTTTCAAAAGGTTTTTGAATGTTGGACCAAGTGTTTTAGATTCTCATAAGAGAAAAACTCGTTACGTTATACGGCGTGGTCTTATGAGATATCGTTTAAGTGCTCAAATTGTTTTAAATTATTTTACTCATACCTGTCCTATGACTAACCCGGAGTTTATTTTGTTTTGTTTTCCTAAACTCTTGGGTGCCCAAATTTGTACGGGCAGTCAAGTAGTCAGGATTTACAGATATACTTGGAGAGCTTGGAGCAGGAGGCTTCAGGATTATATAGCTATTGTATATTCCGCTGTGTTGTAAGTGTTGTACTCTTATAATGTTAATGTATACATATACTGATTTTATTTCAAAGATATGTTATCTATTATATGTTGTTCGTTCCGCTACGAGATTCATGTTACTCTGATGTTGCAGGTTCTTCTTCTTCTATTTTAAGTTCTATCTTATCTATTCTCACCCTCTATTTTCTTTCATTAACTATCTGGTATATCTGATGCTTAAATATTCGACATTGGGTTATATGTCGGTTACTCAGGATCGCGAAAACCCGGGTCGTTACAGTGGTATCAGAGCTAAAGGTTAAGTTATTACCTTGGCACTGTGGCGTGACTCAGTAGAGATAAGGTTAGCAAACCCTAAATTGAGTTTGAGTGTATATATACGAGTGAACGTATTTGTTATTTGATATAAAAATGGCTTTATATTGTGGAGATTTATTGGTTGAGTTGTTTATGAGTTCTGGTCGATCAGTTTGATCCACTGTATCAGTAGGCGTTTATAAACACTCGAATACGATGAACCGACATGGTATGTTTTCAAAATAGGGTAAATGGAGTAATTTTACCCATAATATATTTTGTTATAAAAGAAATATATATCTTGGAATTAGTATCGTATATTGGATGTGTTGTTGTGATTACAATCAGATAAGATTATAATTGAAACGGTTATGTAAATAACTAATCAAAATTCGTAAAAGTGTTACGAAATGAATTAAATATGAATTTAAATCAGAATTGGAATTAAAACCCTGGAAATTTGGAAAGGAGTTTGTAAATGGACTTGGATTAAATATAAAGAAATTTTAAAATCCTAGGAGATTTTAATTTGTTTTACGAACATTAAAAATGATATTTTGAAATGATTTCAAAATAGAAGTGTTTAGAAATGGTTTTAAAAGTGATATAGTATTGAACTCACTTCGATAGCCGGGAAATAACCCTGATGATCAATCGCGACATCATTAGTGTTCATTTTTGAGGTGCTAAGTGGCGGATTACTACCAAAGATTTTGTTTTTGTATTGTTTTGTGGAAAGCAAGTTGTTTTGAATCCTGAAAAGGGATATCTGGTTTTAGAAAAGTTAAAATGTTTAAAAATTCCCTGGGGAAGATTGTTCGAATTAAAACAAATTAAATTAGAATTTGTAAAAGCAAATAGAAACAGAAATAGAATTGAAACCAGTTAAGTGGAAAATGAATTGAGATAGAAAATATCGAATTAGATTGGATTAGAGATAATCCAAAATGGAATTTGACTGGTAAGTTAGGAATTGAAATGAATATTGGAATCTGAGTTAAGAACAGAATTCGGCTTGGGTATAACCGAATGATTGGGATGACATTGGTATATGCAGAATTGGTAACAGATGGAAATGATATAATGATATGCCCGACAAAAAGGTACCAGTTTATATTATATATGGGTTTGAGATTTTGATGAGCCGAATTGGCAAGCCGCTTGGCTGTTTGATTTTCTTTTGGGTTGAAGAAGGCCTAGAGAGGCGAGTTAGAGTTTGAGCTATTGACCAGTACAAAGGAGGTATTAGCGAAATTTTTCGAAAAGTTAAGGTGTTGGAAAATTTTCAGGATTTTTGAAAATTTTCGTTAGTAGGAATGAATAAATATTTAATTAAAATTAAACTGGTTCAGTTGAAACTGAACTTAAGAAGTGAATAAATAAATTTTACCTAGTTAATAGGGTTTGTTTTCTACCTTAGCAATTTCGAGGACGAAATTATTTTAAGGAGGGAAGAATGTAACGACCCGTATTTTTAACGGATTATAAATAATTTATTTAATTATTTAAATAATGGTTTGGTCATTTAAAATGACCAAAATTAAATAATATTGAATATTTAATTAATATAAATAATAGAATAATATATTTAATTTTCGAAATAGTCAGAAATAGTGAAATTTACAATATTGTGTGAATTGGATCATTTATAATATATATTTCAGTTTAGAGTTGATTTATATTAACGAATATATTATATAAACGATAGTTGAACGTATAATTATATTATAATTATAATCGAACCCGAAATGGCGCGGCAGTTCGTAATTTGGCGATTCGAACTTTAAATGAATATACAGAATCCGTTTTAAGTCGGATTTCTGTGAAACAAGAAACGTCCGAAGCTGGTGAAGTATATTTTTCTAATGGAAGAGAAAAATCGAGATTTCGTTGTGTAGATTTTGAGTTATCTCCAAATCAAATTTTCATAAAGTTGCTATGGAATTCCTTTATAATTTATAACGATATATTTATATTATAAAGGGATTTTATTATATATTGAATATCGATATAGCGTGGTTTTGAAATATCAAGTTATAAAGTCAGATATATTTATTTTGGAGTTGTGTAATATTCTGTGTGAATATATAGACGATAATATTAAATTATTTTATTAAATTTAATTTTTTTTAAAATATATTAATATTTAAATGGATTTATTTAGAGCATTAAAAATAGCCAGTTTTGCAACCGACCTCCGTTTTCGATGAAACTAATTTTGTTGGATCCGGAATATTAAATTATTGTTAAATTTCAATTTTCGTTATTTTTGGAGTCAGTATGTGGCCGTACTTAATTTTAATGTGAAATACAGTTGATAATTTGACTTTAAAAAAATACGCTGTGTGAGCAAACAGACTCGGAATTCGACGAAACAAGTTTCGTTGGGTCTGTAACATCAAACTGTAGCTGCATGCCCATTTTCATGATTTTTGGATATCGTGTGTGATCATAGGGATTTTTAACAATAAATATAGATAGCGAAAGGATAAATATTAATATTAAAATATTAAAATTTGCCTATATATATTCTTTAACTTCTCTAAACCTAATTCATTCCCTTCTGTAGTCAAAAGATTTTCTGTCGTTACCTTTTCCTATATTCCTTCAGCAAACGCAAGTTTTAAATATCAAAATAAATTGGATTAATTCCTATAAATATAGTTATATATATATGGATTCGATTTAAGGTCCTCTATCATCTGGTGTAACTTAGGTGAGGATCGGTGATTGTATTCTTCGTTGTAAATTTCTGGCGAGAGTGTCGAGAGCCTAGGGTTTGAAAATTGTGAATGATTGTGCTTCAATTCAAGTATTCGTTGTTGGTTTTGGATTGAGGAAGGAAATTAAGTCTCGTTTGCAAACATTTTTGGTTTCCCATAAGATTTGATGTCTATACTTTTAGAAGGCAGCGTGGAAACTGGTATGCGATGGGTTCAAAAGAAGATGATCGAGTGGTGGTATTTTGGTATGAGGAGAGGGTGATTGGGAAGAGGATTGTAATGGTGTTTCCAGATTTTTAATTTCATGGAGAAATAGATGGTTGGAGCTTGGGATCGATCAGCTATGGAGGAGCTGGAATACTGGAGCACGCGTTTGGATAGCGAGAAGAAAGATTAAGAGAAGCGGATCTGTAGTGGGATGACAATGTTGTGGGTGAGCCCAATTAATAAAGGAATGAAATTAAACAATATAATTATTCATTTAAACTGATTAATGTTATAACTTTTCCAAATGATTACAGAATTACACGAAACAAGATCCGTTGGGATTGTATGGACGAGCGCTATACAATGGAACTGACTGGGAGTGAATTGGAGCTCGTTACAATTTATAGTGAAATAAATTGTCCGTCTGAATCAACCGACAATTATCATTATTTAACGATAACTATCCAATGTGAGTGAATCTCACTAACTCGGTATAGTTTATATTTTTATAAATATAATCTAGTATTGATAAATTATGATTGATTGTTGTGTGTTGATTGTTTGGTTTAATTGCCGATTGTTTGGTTTAAATTGTAGATAACGATATATATATAAATCGTTAATCAAATATTGATTCTGTTTATCAGAATATTTCATATTGAAATGAAATCGATGTTATTTATATTGTATAACATTTGTGGAGGCAGGGAAACAGGTTGGAGGGATCCAACTGGATTCCTCAATATTTATAATACTGTTTGTTTTCATATATTGTGATATATGATGTGATATATAATCTGTGGTTGATTATGATGACACTGGTCATGTTATTTGCTATTTTAAATACCATATGAATTTATGGAATGTATAAAAGGAAATTTTCAAAGTGAATATTGAAAATGGAATATTTTTATATAGAATAAATAGAATTATATAAAAGGATTTATATAGAATAAATAGAATTATATAAAGGGAATTATGAATGAGATTTAAGTGTTAGAAATAAAAAGGAGATTTGTATGAATAATTCTACAAATAAAAATAAAAAGAGAAATTGGATTTGGGATATTGTTTTTAAATACGAAATCAAACTGTTTGATTATATATAGAAATGTTATTCACATCCGACGTGAAAAATAGATTAAAGTAAATATTTTGCAAATAAAATATAATAAAAGAATTTGGGATTTGAATTAGGAATTTAAAGGGAATTACTGAAATTAGAAACTGACTGGAAATTAGTTAAGTTGAATGGCTTTCTGGGTATCGATCTGATGTTGGTTTCAGCCTTCGGGGTTTATGCTTGGGAAATTTTTCTCTTACTAGTTTACAGTTAGAGACTGATATATGTGGGAAGATAGTGATGCGTGAATCAGAAATGGAAACTTTTTCCAAAGTTAATAACGTATATTTTCTAAAATTAGAAAATAAGGATTTGATGAATACATGGAAACGAGTAATGGGGAAATACATAAATGTTGACGGATGATTGATCGATAGAATTTCCATTTGGAAATAATATCGTTGTTTGCACACATGTTTTTCTTTGATAGTTAAATCGCCGACTATTAAAGTTTTTGACCATTTTTCCGTCGTCAATACGGAGAGACCGGGATCGGATTCATTATCTGAAAACCGCTCTGTACGGGGGTTAGCGTTGCGATCAAATATGATGAAGATAATTAAAGACGGAGTTATGCAAGGGCTGTCCTGTTTACAGAATAGTGCCTTCGGTCTGTCCAGTCCTAGGACGACCTATATGGATGAATGTCTGACAGAGTATATTTAATAGATCGCGTAAGTTGATCTCTTCAAACTTATTTACGTTTGGTGGCGGAGGAATTTGTTTCTCTTAGCTTTTTACCTGTGATATGTTTGGGGAAATCAATTTGTGATTTAGCAGGTATGACGATGTGACATTCAAAGTGAATGAAGATGTGGTTTGAAAAGGATAAGTTATGGCCTCTAGCCTCACAACCGGAAATGGTAAAAATCGGGTAGGTCGCATGGCTAAGTGATTAGCTGCCAATTAGGGTGTATTGTCACCTGATCTAGAGAAATTCCATTTACTCCTATAATCTATTTCGATGCTGTCCCTTTCGGGAAATGATTGCTGATCCCAACCGTTGGTGATAATACATTTGGTACACTCAAGCGAAATGAGTGACCGGTCATGTTTAGCCTTGGTTACAAGATGTTCTTGTTAAACCCGGTGTATTCCTCTCTAGAGATACATTGTCGAAAGGTGGTCCCATACCTTGCCAGTTGGAATTCATTAACCAATAAGCGCCTGTGGTTTTTGATTATATATTATGTATGTGGAACGTGAGATTAAAGCGTTTTGCTAGATGATTATTATAGTGTGATTGATAGACATTATTATAATATCAAATGAGTTTGATATAAAGATTTATCATTCCTTTCAAAAGGTTTTTGAATGTTGGACCAAGTGTTTTAGATTCTCATAAGGGAAAAACCAATTCCGTTATATGGAGTGGTCTTATGAGATATCGTTTAAGTGCTCAAACTGTTTTAAATTGCTTTACTCATACCAGTCCCGTGGCTGACACAGAGTTTATTTTGTTTTGTTTTCTTTAAACTCTTAGGTGCCCAAATTTGTACGGGCAGTCAAGTATTCAGGATTTACAGATATACTTGGAGAGCTTGGAGCAGGAGGCTTCAGGATTATGTAGCTATTGTTTATTCCGCTGTGTTGTACTCTGATAATGTTAATGTGTACATATACTGATTTTATTTCAAAGATATGTTATCTATTACATGTTGTTCGTTCCGCTGTGAGATTCGTGTTACTCTGATGTTGTAGGTTCTTCTTCTTCTTCTATTCTAAGTTCTATCGTAGCTATTCTCACCCTTTATTTTCTTTCATTAACTATCCGGTATTTCCGATGCTTGAATAGTCGACAATGGGTTATATGTCGGTTACTCAGGATCGCGGAAACTCGGGTCGTTACAATCAAGGTCCGAGAGGTAATTAAAATACCCTAACTTGAATGACTTCACTATTATCGAGAGACAGTATCAGTTTGTAATGGTATAAGTAGTATAAAGTAAATTTTGTGAATATTTATAATAATATTTCCAAAGTAAAGGAAATAAAAGGAAATTTCGGGAATATTTATATATATATATATGTATAACGATATTCTAAAGTAAGGAAATAAAAAAAGGTTTTGAGAAAAAAGGGGGTTTGGGAAATTATAGAAAAATTTTTGAAATAAAAGGAAATTAGGAGACGAGTTTTGGCAAATGTTTGATCTAAAAGAAAAGGTTTGGTTATTGTTTTCAAATAATGAAAACGGAAGTGGGTTTGTTTGAGATAAGTCAATTGAATTAATTTTTAATCGATAAAAGGATTTTTAAAGGAATGATTTTATGTAAAAAGGGGTCTGAGCTACCGAAGTACTAATCTATATTGCTTGAATTGATAGTTAAAACCTCGACTATCAATGAATTCACTTGTTGACCTTTTGACGAGTTAGTTCGAAGAGACCGAGATGGGAACTAGACCCAAAACCACTTCGAACCAAATGTACGTTAGAAACTAATCTGTAGGAATATTATAAAGATGGAGCACTAAAGACAGTGGATCTTCATGAGTGGAAGAACTGCTCGTTAAATTTCTTTGGTTTGGCCACTATAGTTATTATGACTTGTGATTCCGTCATGATTGAAATCTTCGAATTGCAAGAACTTATCGCTACTGGTCCTTAGGGAAATACCTATATAGGATGCAGGAGGAGGGTGGCTTTGGTTCATCCTATTCCTGGATGACTTGTATGGACGAATGTCTGATAGAGTATTTCCGAAAGATCACGTACGTTGATTTTTACAAATATACCTACTTTGGAGGAGGAAAAGGAAACTTCTCTTAGCTTAACACCTGGAGTGTATTCGTGGACTTCAATTAGTGATTTTAATGGATTTGACAATGTGGAATTCAAAGTTGACGTGCTGTTCTCTAAAAGGTAAATCGTGACTTCAAGCCTCATCGATCGGGAAAATGACAGTAATCGGGCAGGCAACATGGCTAAGTGGGTCATTCTCATTAGGGTGTATCATCATCTTATAGAGAAAATTCTATTTGTTCTTCCTTCGTTTCCATATCTCACGGGAATTACGGTGGTCGCGACAAAAAGCCGTAGGGTGACAATATATTCGATACACTCAAGCTGAGTGAGTAGTCGATCATGTGTAGCTGGGTTGCAAGATGTTCTTGTTGAACCCTAATGTATTGTTATTTAGAGGTACACTTTTGGAAGGTGGTCCCATATCTTATCATAATTGGAATCCATTCTCCAATAAGCGCCATGCAATTTTTGATTATATACTATACATATGTGGAGCATGCGTTTTGCTAGATGGTTATTTATTTATGATTTGGAAGACACTATTATAATATCACCAGATTTGACATATCAAAAATGTTTTGGGCTAGTAAAAACCGTCTGTGTTTATGTGTGGACTAGTCTTACGATTATCCTTTTCTTTCAAAAGTATTTTCTGAAGTTAAGCAACTTGGATGTTATATAAACTTAGTGAATTTACTCACGCTGGTTCACCTGACCGATCCATGGCATTTGCAATGTCGGGTCAGATCGAGTTTTACAGGTTCGAGTTAGGATGCTACGAAGTCCAGAAGACATGCTGGAGTGGTCCAAACGTATTACTATCTATGTCGATGTGTGTTGTATATGAGGACAAGTTATTATAATTGTTCAGATATATTGATTGACTGATGTGCCCTGATTAATGTAAGTATTTATTCAAGTTCTTTTTGAAGCTATATTTCTGTATTATATTTTATTCCGCTACAATGTGAGACTCTTTGTTGTGATTCTTCTTCTTTTCTTCTATTTAATATTTCTTTCTTTTCTCACTATCTAATTTCTTTCTATCAACTATCTGGTCGTTTTCGATACTTGAGTTTTAATAAATAATAGGGAATTATGTATTATTGTCCGAATTCGAGCATCGAATTTCGTCGCTGAGTCTTTACAAGGAACGACCATCTGTAATCTCATATTAGACGAGTGTCGAATACATTGATAGGGTGTATATTTCTTTTCCTTACATCAAGTGGATCGATGAACTCAATTCATCTAATATAAAACTACGATGGTTAAGGATCGTATTCATAACAAACTGCAATACATCATATATAACTAATCATTGAACATAATACATATAAATATAGCAGCATAATACAACATATACATGTACTACAAACTCGAATTGTTACATGTGTACCACGTACATACATCAAGTCTCAAAAGAAAGAAATATACAAATGAAATATATGCACAAATACAAAATTTAAGTACTTCAAGGGAAGTAGTCCAAGATGAGACTGCTAAACCCAAATCACTAGCAAGATAAACCTGAAACAACTCGGTCTGACCCAAGCAATAAATATATGGGTCAATCAAGCTGAAACGATGACTAGATGATAATGATACAAGGGTTATACAAAGGAAAAATCTTCCTAGTATGAAAAGAGTAAATAAAAGATGTCGCAGAATATTAAATCACAAGAAACATGATAACGATATAAGGGAGTTCACTACAATTAATAAGTTTTGGTTTTGAACTAACACGTATATCATCTTTTGAATCATAAAGTCATCAACATAGACATAAATATATTAGCAAATACTCCAAACTCTGCATAATAGACTCATAAGAGTTTAACTCTGCAAAAGTGATTAAAAATATTAAAATTCACAAATTAGCCATGTGGTTATGATGGAGATTCATCATAATATATCATCAAAAATGGATCCAAAACATCACAAGCACTAAAATCACCAAAGCAACAAAATGGATCCTAAACATCAGAAATTATTGCTCATGCATCAACAAAAGAAAACTATATCTGCCAAGTACCATATACATATTCAAGCACCTATTATTACGAACCTGCCTCGGTTGAGCAAAACTCCACTATGACTTGTATAGTCAAATATAATTCTACTACGACCCATCTCGGTAAAGCAGGACTTTACAACGACCCGTCTCGATCGTGTATAGTCAATACGGCCAGTCTCGGTCGATTTTATTTACTACGATCCACTTTGGTCAAGTATAACTTCACTACGACCTATCTCGGTTGAGTATAACTTAACAATAACTCGTCTTGGTCGAGTATAACTTCACCATGACTAGCCTCGGTCGATTTCGGTCATGTGAATATGCATATGTAAGACTCCACCAAGTCTAACTTCACTTCGAACAAGTATTGATACCACAATAATGTGTCACAGACTTCCAAATAGTAACTTAAAAAGCAAAAACAATATGTCCAATACCACACATTTAACTAATCGTTACACCACATTTCAGTTACTTCACAATGAAAAAATAATAATTTCGATTAACGAGTCTGGAATTAACCCATATAATTAGTCTATGTGTCCCATACCACATGATTAATTAAACCGTTTAAATCATACCCTAGCTTTCTCAAAGATGCCAAAGCGCATGTTTTTATATATGGAAAACTATTAATTTTTAGAAAACATTTTTATAAAATGATTTAAAAAATGATCAAAATATATCTTAAAATTATTATATTTAGAACGTATTATTTTTGCTACTTCCTTGAGATGATTTAATTTATAAAACCAAAACCTAGAAAATCTCATTGTCTCAAAACTAATAGTGTGTGTGTATATGTATATATAGAAAATTCCTATTCAAAACCATTACATAAAGGTGCACGGCTTCACAAGAAACAACATACGAAATATAAAAGGAATCAACATTAGAAATCAATACAAAATTCATGATCTGAATTACCGATTTTATATAATTTTGGCTTGCCCTAAAATAGGATAAAAGCTCATCAAATTCACTTCAGAATTGCATTTAACAACCAAGGAAATGCACAATGGAATCCCTTAAAATTGGACACATGGAAATAAGTGGCGGTAGAAATTGCCTGTGCAATTTCTGTTACAAATGTCGACATAGGAAAACCCCTGTATCGACATAGTGCACGCAAATTGCCCTGGCAATTCTGCTTGGTTCAATTCCAAATTTAGGCTAGTTTTCTGGACATATTCTGGTGATTTCGGGTTACGCGATTGGACAACTAAGAAGTATACAAAATTAGACAACACATTGAAAAAGAAATTTCAACAAATTGGTGCGTGAGTGAAGAGCAATTCACTCTCAATGTTGGATCCAAATCGATTCAAAACTGAAATTTGTGTCTGAAACAAACTTGAGTTTTACTGGAATAAAACTCAACACAAAAGACATATTTTATAGGTAAAAGAAATTCCCAGCTAGAGTGAGTGGGTTTTCCTCACCTTTTTAATGATTTGAGGCAGCTAACAGTATGAAATTTGAGAAAGACTTCATCTCTAGGCTAAAAAGTATTCTCAACTTTCTGTAAATATAGTTACAATAACATGCAAAGAAGGAAATTAAGTCTAACAAAAATAACTCATATTAAAGATGAAATACTTCCTTGGTTTCATGGAGCTTACCTGCATGAATAATCATAACTTAATTCTACACATTGTTATTTTAGTCTGGGAGCATTTAAATTTAATATGGTGGAGGGTTTGTAAGAATACGATTTATTGTAAGATGAGGAAGAAGAACCTCTTTCCTTCTTCACTATAGCAAAATCTTCTTTTGATAGTGTTTGCAAAAAAGCTGTAAAAGGTTATAACAACATTCTTAGAAACATTGTGTAATGATACGCGGTCATACGTTTGAAATTTATAACAGGGAAGAACAAACGCTGCTAAAAAAATTATTTCACAGCATTCTCTATGTGCTATTATTAGTCTATCTACAACGTTCTTTTGATGTTGTATTAAAATTAGACAGCGTTTAATATACGCTTTGTAAAGTGTATTCATTTATATTTTGACCTTTCAATAGCATCCTAGAAACGTTGTCAGTTCTTTTATAATAGCAGTTATTACACCTTATCAAAAATTATAACTATGATTTTCATTAATGGATTTGAAACGCTATTATTAATTTTTGCACAACAATTTATTTATGTTGTAGATAAGCACAAATTATTTGTAGAACTTTTATCATGTTTTAAACGTTGTCGTTTCATCTTATTAATTTTAAAACACCAATATCATGTTGTAACATTGCTATATTTGCACACATTTCATTAATACAAACTACATTTTATTATATTTCAATAAGATAGTATGCACAACATATACAATGCAAACAGAAAGCTATTATATAAAAGCAAAATTGTTAATCATTCACATTAATTAAGTCGAACACAATCCATACGCAAAGTTTACATATTTTCATAAACAAAGATGATATTTATAAACCACCTTCATACAACATCAGATAAATCCACAGTATTAGATTGCATCTAATATTAGACAAAATGTGAAACTATAAATATTAGATTTTGTAATTGCCAAACCCGTCAAAATGATATGCCTTCTACACTCCTAAATCTGCAACACTTGGAAGATCTCGGCTGATTAGTCGGTCGAGGAACCAATTAACTATTTGCAAATATAATCAAGCAACATCAGGAGTAGATATAAATGGTAACCCATTTCACACATTTAGACACAATTTTTTTTTACCAATTTCAAATGAATAGACATGTAATAATAGTCAACATGATGAACAAAGCCAAAACCTTCAACTTTTTTGCATATGATTTCATTCGGTCAGGATATGTGATCTTCATTCAGTGCTACAGTAATATTATCTTTTTTAATCATGACAAATTACCAAATAATTAAAGTTATCTTAAACCGTGCAATGGAACTAATAGTCTAACCTAACTCAATAAACCAAGTTAATTCTTACGCTCACGTACCTACAATGTGGCTACATAAATACATCTTCGGTTGGTCGAATATGAACACGAAAGAACATAAAAATAAAATATAAAAAAACATGCTCAATCAAAACTCTTGCACTAATGGATTCAAGCACGTTCATCAAAACAGAAGCAACACAAGATGAGGAACAGAGAACTAGAAATAGAGAACTGGAGATGCAAATGAAAACACTAATGGAGAGAGCAGATATCATGAAGAAAGAGCTTGAGCAAATGAAGAAAAAACTTAGAAGATGGAAGAGAGATTGTTCTTTGAGCTTGGTGAACTTGAAGCAGAGGCACTGGTACAATCAAGTAATTGTAGTGTACAGATTATGTTCCTAACAGAGCAGTTAGTGCTTGATTATAAGTCACAAGATTTGTAACTACCCTGCATTTCGGTCTTCAGAAGTCAATATCTGACACAACTTAAGTATCAAATATCCGAGATCCAAATGCATAATCTCTTATTGTCTGGGGTTATAACACTTCAGAAATAATCACAATGAAAATGAAACAACATCTCATAACATAAATTGAGATACATCAGAGTTACATCATCAATTACATCAGAGTAATGCACATATCTAGTTACATGAACTACTAAATAAAAGTAAAAGACCAAATAAACAGAAAGAGAGTGAATCCAAAACATGCTCCATTTTCACCTCTAAGATCTAAAAGATAGTCCACAAAGCTAAGTGCACCCCAAAAGATAATGCTCCAAAATACTGCTACGACCTGACTCTTAGGCTACCCGTGCAAAAATATGGGCACCTAGAGTTTAAGAGAAAAATGATAAGCTCTAAGTAATTCATGGGACAGGTATGAGAAAGAAAAATAGTCATTTACATTTATTTTTTAGTTTAGTTAAATTATAAGACCACGCTGTATAACACGGAATGAGTTTCCCCTTATGACTATCATTCATAAAATTCACAATGCTTTTTGAAAATAAGGCTACCATAAGGTCTTTGGCCACACACACAATAGAACCGAGACATAGGAAAGGTTTATCCTTATGGTAGAAAAACATGCTCGATACGGAATATTCTCTTTTATTATTATTAGTGCAGTGTGGAAAATTCTTTCACAAATAAATATATCAATCCCAGACGGCATAATGTCCCATACCATTATGTTTCCATATAGGTTTAATACTAAAACCATACAAACTCGTATTACAGAATGAATTTCCATCAAATGACTGGGCTAAAGAACTTCCCTTCTAAATTCGGACGCCTTTAGAGGGATGCCCCGAGAATCACACTAGTTCTCTACAAATAAAAGGCTGAGATATCCTTTCCTGGACACACCAGGGTATATCATCTCTCGGTCATTACCAACTTATAAACCTGGGCCCTGCAACACCAGCAACCACATAAAAAGTAGAAGTCGTCACTAAGGTAATACTTGGGCTCCATACCATGGTACACCTTTCTATCTAATAAGAGATGATAACTCATAACCTTACCGCATCTTTCCTGTTTCGGTTATTTACCAGGTGTGAGGCTTGTCGAAGTCTCGTCACACAAAGCTACTATTCACTAAGCCATGCTTTGATCATCACTAGCATATCATTTAGCATGCCACATTGTCATCCCGTAACATATAATCGATTATGGTTAACCGTATCACCTTTGAGCTTGTATGTCTCAAAGAACAGTGTTAAGCTAAGAAGATAAATTCTTTGCCACCAACACAAATACGTTTAGCAAAAATCCATTACATTCTACATGATACAATGTCAGACACACATCCATAAAAGTTCGTTCTGGGTCTGAACGAAACCGAAGGCACCTTATTCCTCGTCCAGAAAAGGAGAGAGGTCCTTGTAATCCATAAATCCCCTAAATACGTCCGGATGTGCCACCATTATAACATCTCAATAGTAGAACATCCCAATAAAGAGAAAATCTACATGCCAATCCTTTCGATGTGAAGATTTCTGGTCTTCAACTCCATCTTCAAACACCTTTCATCATGCCTCATTCTTATTTGGAATGGTCATTGGACCTAAGTCCGATCCCGATCGTTCCAAATAGGAATCGTTCTTTTAAAACTTATGAATGTATAAGTCTTCATTTAAATTTCAACTTCAAACTTCATTGAAATATTTTAATATTCATGTTAAATCATTTCTCAATGTTTAGGAATATAAAAATGAAGTTTAAATTCCTTTTTGGGTAATAGCATTTAACAACGTTACCAAAGGAGACTTAAAATAGCCAATTTTGCAAATTTCATTATGTTGCACATATAGCGATCTTTTCAAAATTTGTTTTACACATAACTTAAAATCTATATATTATATTTTGAAAATTTCTCTTTCATTTGAAAGCTATTACCATTAGAATGCAAACATTTTTTGTTTCAAAGAAATCCGACTAAATTTGCTCCAGTTATGAGCATTTGAAGTTTATAGTCGAAATTCGGGAACTACCGCAGCGCCACTAGTCCTATTCAGACTATAATATAATTTTATATTAAAATAAATCTGATTCACTTTAAAATAATTTATAAATCATTTCAAAATACCTATTTTCTTACTACCAGACACGAGATAGATCGTCCAAAGAACAAGGCTTTTTTCGAATAAGTCAATTCATTTGGGACCCTGCAGATCCATTCTTTTTCCTATTCAAAGATCAGCCCTTTGTCTCTGTGTTTTCACGTCGAGAATTCTTTGTAGATGAAGAGATGGAAGCTGGAGTTATAGTTGAAGCAGCCAATAAAAAAACCGAAATAACTAGTTATAGTAGGCATGAAAGGGCTAAATTAGATATCTTCTTTTGCTACATATGTTGGTAAAACACTTACCTAAGTTTCCATTTTTTCAGACATGAAAGTAAGAAAAAATCAATTGAAAAAAAATAGTTTCAAATTTTACGTTAAAAATTCAATATTCCTATAAATGGATATTATAATATTATTTTATATTATTAAAATAATATTATTTTTCAAAACTGATCCGTTTGAGCCCAAACTTTCTTGAAGCACATAAAATAAATAAATAAATAAGATAATTTGAATAATAAAATCGAGTTGAAACACTTTCTATATACTCAAATCAAACTTCACTTTGTAAAGTTACTATTCATTTTAAAATTCAAATTTGAACATGCTAATTATACTTGAAATAAATTTCAAATAATTTTGTAACGACCCGTATTTTTGGTCAATCTAAAATACGAATGTTTAATTGATTTTAGTGGATTTTAAATGGTCAAATATTGAATTTGAACTTAAGAATATTATTTAATTTTTGTCAAAAGATAGTAGTATAATTTTGATAAAAATTGTTAAACTTATGTTACAACGAAATGTGTCAAATTTGTGTTGGTCAAACTATTTTTTTAACATAATCTTTTACAAATATATATATATGTCTATATATATATATATGTGTGTGTGTGTGTGTGTCTATATATATATATATATATATATATATATATATATATATATATATATATATATGTAATAAGTGTAAGAAAACAATTTGAATTTTTCTTCCTTAAGTCCATAGCTTCTAAAAGAAGCTAAACAAAGTAATATGTGTAAGAAGACAATTTGATTTTTTTTCTTCCTTAAGCTTATCACTTCTTATGGAAGCCTTATAAGACAATTTGGTTTTTTCTTCCTTAAGATTATCACTTCTTAAGGAAGCCTTAGAAGACAATTTGGTTTTTTCTTCCTTAACCTTACGTCTTCTTAAGGAAGCCGTAACACATGTATACTTACATGTTAAGTAATGGTAGGAACATGACAGGTGTCCTTAAGTTAATGACATAAATGTCCCTCAAACATGGCTATATAAAGGCACATACACCCTCTCATTTTCATTCCATTCTTACCTCTTTCCTTCTCCTCCTTCTCTGCATTTCTAAGCTCCATGGCCATGGCTTCTTGGCCTACTTCTTCCCCCTTTCTTTCCATCCTTTCTCTCCCTCTTTTTGCACCTCTATTCCAATTCCCTAACATTAAGAAATCCTGAACTATTTTTTCCCTCAAACCAAATTTATGCCCATATATATCCCGGTTAGTTTATAAAATCCCTGAGCGTCGAAGCCCTTCCCATTTCAATTCCAGAAATCTTTGGTGATGCCGGGAGGCTGCCAAAATCATCCGAGAATTTAGGATATGAAATATTCAATTTTGATTTGAAATTGAATATGAAGTTGAAATCAGTTTGAAAACGAATATAAAACGATTTATAAAATACGTTTTGAAAGGAAATCGACGAAATATATATATATATATATATTATATATATAATGGCCTGAATAGAACGCGCCGCGGTGGTTCGTGAATTTCGACCATTGACTTCGAACGGACATTACAGGAGATCCGACCATCGGATTCTCCTAAATCCAGAACCGTAGGTTTCATATCAAAAAGGGCTTTCTAACTAATACAAGAAATTAGAAATCTAACGGTTGGATTTGGAATTATGTCCAAATAAAATTTGGAAAAGGTCGATGTTAGTGCAGTTCGATGACCGTTTATGGAAATCGACTGTACGGGCCTTGATAAAATTATTAAAAATATCAATAATTTATGTAAAATCGTAATAAATGATTTGGAAAGAATTGGGCTGAAAAATTCCATATTTGAAAAGATAAAGATATATTTTTATTGAAATGAACTAGTTCTGAACTAGAATTAGAAATCCAATATTTTTAAATAAATAAATTGGATTTGAAATGGTTTTAAAAATAAGCGGAATTTTCAATATATGAATTGTAATGGATTTGAATCAAAATTATCTTCGGAATATTTCGATATTGGATTCCGTGATTATACGGATATTGTGGAGGAATTTGGAAGATATATATGTCGTTATTCCAATACGATATTTGTTGATTTCAGAATTTGATATTGAATATATGACGATATATTTTCTATTCAGAGCCTTGTATTTAATATCAAATGGGATTTGGGTTTGCCGTGAATGGTGTGTTCATTAACACTGTTCTTAAACCCAGTTGAGAAAAGATTAAATCTTTTTGTCTAGGTTTAATAAAGTATACCAATTAATTAATACTTAATTGGAATTGAATTGAAATTTTTTTTTAGGTTTATCGTGAACGGTGTTTTAAATAACACTTGTTCTTTAACCTGATTAAAAATGTAATGTGAATTGGGTTTATTGTGAACTGTGTTTTTAACGACATTCGTTTTTTAACCCGATTTACACTGAAATTTGATTTGGAATTTATAAATCTTTTATTAATATTTAATGGGATTTTCCAAAGTAAAGTTTTCCAATTTAATATATTTAATTGGAATTGAATGGAATTCGATTGATAATAATCGAAGTGAACTTCTGTGGAGGAAGACTGTTAATACATATGGAATTTAAAAGTCTTTGCCGTTATTCCATTTATATTATTGGTCGGATACGGAAATTGATATCGATTATATATTGATTTGTTTTTCCGTGTAGATTCCATAATTAATGGAATGTGATTTGGGTTTACCGTAAACTGTGTTTTAAATGACATTAGTTCTTTAACCCAGTTAAAGGCAGGATTACATGTCGGTCATTGTATTTCAAACTGTATGGTTGATCTCTGCTAAATAAATATATGTTTGGTGGCGGAGAATTTATTCTCTTGCTTAACACCCTTCTCTGAGACGTACGAGCTCAAAGGTTATATATTGGCAGAAATCAATAGTACGGTGTAGATTGTCGATGCGGCATGTTTGATTTTCCAATGTTAAATAATCATTAACGTTGATTTTTGGGAAGATTAAAACTAAGTGGAGTTTTAATGAATCTATAATTAGATTGAAATGTGAATTGATAATTTAAATTATCAAATTTGGGAAATGATCGAGAATGGAGTATCGCCAGTGTTGCTCCTAGCGATAGTTAAATCATTAATTAGATTTGAATGGGAAATGGTAATTAAATTTACCGATAACACCGTGGTGTTAGTTATGGAGTATTACCAGTTTTGCTCCAAGCGATGAATAGGTTGGGATTGGAAAATTAAACAAATTATTACTTTGGTAAGGTGCGCTAATCCCGACTAGTTTGGGAAAACCGTAATACGGTTTGAATTGAAATCCAAAGGAAGATTAAAGAATAAATTTTAAAGAATTTATCTTTGATAAAATTAATGGGAACCTATCCCTAAAGGATGTGAATATTTGAATAAAAGAATATTCAGAATTGGAATGAGGTGTATGTTGTGCTTTTATAGCACTTGTTTATTATACGCGAGTTATTCGGAAAGGCTGGGTTTATACCCATTCTGAATAACTGATTCGACGATAAGTCGACGATGAAGACGGTGGTTGAAGACTGGAGGTCTTCACATCGTTTGGATGATTACTGATGTCTTGATTGGGCTGTACACCGAAGACAAGGTAATAAGTGGTGATCGTCCAGACGTACTTGGAGATCGACAGATATGCGAGGGCCTCTCTCCTGTACTGGACATACGGGACGAGGAATAAGGTGCCTTTGGTTTTGTTCAGACCCAGAACCAACTTATAAATGGATTGTGTGTCTGACATTGGATTTTATTCTATGTTGATTGATTTCTATTAAATATACATATGCCTGGTGAAGGGGAATTTATTCCCTTACTTCACCCTTCTCTGAGACGTATGGGATCAGAGGTTGTATATCGATAGACATCAGTCGCATGACATGAATTGCCTGCGTGGCATGCTAAGATACAGATGATCAAGGCTTCTGTTGAAAAGCAGAGTCTTTTGGTTCATGATCAAAGAACGGCTTTAATGCAACGTAACTTTGTGTATTGCGTTAATTCGCGAGCCTCACACCTCGGTATGAGTTAAAAACGGGATAAGGACCGTTGGGAGAACACGACGTTTCTTTCTAGCTATGGGTGGTGTCAGCGTTTTACTAGCCCTAACATTGTTGTTATTTTACCTATGTGGTTGTTAGATTGCGAGGCGCCTCTGATATATCGGTCTCTTCGGAGCTGATGGATATAGGTCCGATAGGACCGGGAAACGTGTGTTCAGGAATAACTAATCCTCAAACGTAAGGGAGGACCAGCCCAGCTGATTCCAAGGGTTATCTACGGGGAATCCTGTGGCATTTGCTAGAGTGTCTCAAAGCCGGCGAGGAGTATATCCCTTGCCTCGACTTATGACGGAAATCCAATTTCCAATATGTGACATTTCGGTTTTGATTGTAGAGCCTAGTATTGGCGACATGATATATGGTACCCATGCCGTCTAGGATTGATACATTTATATTTGAAGTTGTTTTGTACACTTTACACTATAATAGTACCAAAATGATTTATTTTAAACGCACCAAGCATGTTTGGCTATTATAAGGGAAAACCCTATCCTCTGGGTTGCGTTGCATTGTGTGATGGGACCTGGGTCTTATAATAGCTTCATTTTTTCAAAAAGCATTGCATTGTTTATTCTATGCACTGGTATTCTTGGGAGGAAACCCGTTCCACGTTATACGGCGTGGTCCCTTGAATTACTCTCTTTTAAAGTAAAGTTTTAAATAACTGTTTTAGTTCTCACACTAGTCACATGACTGACCTGGAGTTTATTGTTTCAACCTAAACTCTGGGTGCCCCTATTTTCCACACGGGCAGCTAGTAGTTTTGGTTTTGCAGATTTATATTCACAGGATCCTGGTTTACAGCTGGAACGATATCCGGAAAGCTCTGTATCTGTTTATCTCTTTCAGTTGTGTATTGTATTATTTTTCGCTGCTATGTAATGTAATTTAAATCTCTGATATTTTTCTAATGTGTAATATTTATTCATACTCTGTATATTCTTATATTCTGATGGAATTGTTGTAATTAACAATGAAATGTTTGTTTGTTTTTGTTCAGATTCGTCTTGTTCTCAAAGCAATCCGTGCTTTCCTTCACAGGGAAGTTCGGGGCACTACATTTGGTATCAGAGCATTGGTTTATAGAGCTCGAGAACAAGACACGTTAGAACCAAACGAAAGAATTCATCAGAGATTGGATTAGCAATATCCAATGAGATTGACTCGTTAGAGATAGGATCAGTAGTATCCTAGAACGAGTCGAAAGAGTGTTATTTTTAAAATCAAAATGAAAACCAATTTTGTTCCGAAAATTTAAACCTTATTCAACGTATTTGAATATTTATTTGTATTAAATTTGGATAATCCAATATATAAAGATTTTGCATATATGCCTTGCAAACGTGTATTCGAAGTTTTAATATACTGGATAGATAGAGAATCACACTCTAGTCGCCCGAAGATGATACTGATGATTGATATATCATCATCAGTGTTTATGTTCGAGTTTCGAAAGTGGGATTTCTATATATTTCCTATTGACTGGTGTGTGAACCAAAACTAGATGGGGTTATTGTTACGATTTAGCACCAAAAACATGATTTTTGAATATGTATGTCAAAGATATATGTCTGAAATGATAATCCACTAATTGATTGATGGTTGTGTTGTATGATTATTCCTTTAAACCATTATGTGAAAGGACGGTACATATAACCAAATTCTATCAAATTTTGAACCGAATTAAAATAGTTTGAAATTGCATGCATATACATGTATATACATTGAACAGGTCATTGCAAGGAGGCTAGAGCAGAGGAATAAAATTGTATGCCCGACAAATAGGTACATGTTTACAAATTTCTTGGATTTTGGATGATTTTATGAGCCGATTGGTTAGTTGCTTAGCTTTTTCTTTTTCTTTTTGAGATGAGAGGGCCTATGTGGCGGTTTGGGGATTTTCCCGGTGCTCCCATACAAAGAAGGTTATGGTGAAATTTTTCGAAAATTTAGGGTGTTAGCCAAATTTTTGAAGAATTGGAAAATTCTTAGAAACTGAAAAGTTGAAGAATGAAAGCCAAACTGAAAGTTGAGTTGGTTTGAAAAACAACTTTCATCTCCGTTCCTTTTCGAGGACGAAAAGATTTTAAGTGGCGGAGATTGTAACAACCCGGGAAATCAGAACCAATTTAAAATTTTTATTTTGACAGTTTTAATGAATTTTGAATATTTAAAATGAATTATTTTAAATAATAACGACAAGAAATTTATTTTGAATAGAATTAAAACGTATATATTTATATAGATCGACGTTAGAATATAAATATTTATTTTAATTATAAAAGGAATTGGAAATGGTGTGGTAGTTTGAAATTTCGATTTCAAATTTCAAACGAATGTACAGGATTCAAAATAAACCGGATTTTAGCGAAACCAAAAATATTAGAATCTATTTGAGAATATCTTTCCAACGAATTCAAAAAATTGAAATTTCATAGTGGGAATAAAAAGTTATGCCTAGTTCAAAATTCAGAATAGTCGATATGGAATTTTAGCCCTTAAAAATAGAAATTTTGCAAACGACCTCCATTTTCGACGAAACCACTATTGTTGGATCCGGGATATCATTTTATAGCTAGATTCCAAAATTCATAATTTTTGGGATTAATATGTGAGCATGGCGAAGTAAAACGTGTTTTGACAGTTTTGGTCAATTTGGATCGACCAGAAAATGACCATTTTTCAAACAGTCTTCAAATTTGACAAAATTAGTTTTGTTAGGACCGTATCGTCAATACGAAGCTAGAAATAATTTTTCTGGAATTTTCAGAGTCTGTATGTGGCCCCGGTAATTTAAAATGTATGTTTAAATTGAATATATACTGATTTGAGTTTTAACTTAACGAAAACTTATCGTAACGTTCGAATTAGCTTGCGGGACATATCCCATTGCATTCAGAATAGGGGTAAATAGTTATGGACGACAGTCGATGGGTTTCGTTTGGAGTTCAAAATAGAAAGTTTCATTTTGAAAATAAATGGAATTAAATATTATAATTTATATATAGCCCCCCTTCTTTCCCTCTTCTCTCTCATATCACTTCAGCCGATTTAAAAAAAAAGGAAAACGACGATCGCGCAGCCCCCCTCATCGCCGCCGCCGTCGCCTCTGACCGCCGACCACCATCTCCAGCAACCCCTCCCCCCCTCCGCCCTCGTTTCTCTCTCCTCCTCTGAAATGAAGTCTGTGCAACCCCAACCCTCCCCCCCCCCAAATCGATGAAGACTCGCCGACGTGGACCCCCTTGGCCCAAACACCGCCTGAACGCAGACTTCCCATGGCAAGCCAGGTCCGTCGCTCATCACCCCCAACACCCTCCTCCGACGTGGCCCCCTCCTCCATCCAAAGATGCGATTTTTAGCAAGAAAAGGTGATTCTTTTTATAATGTTGATTTTATTTTCAATTTTAAGTATAAATAGCTAGATAAAAAAATAGGATTTTATCACCTACAAGAAATCATTTTTTTATAGAAAGAAAAGAATGGGATTTTTATCGTGTATAAGAAATGATTTTTAGTTATGTAAAAATATAAAAGTGAACAAATAAAAATGTGATTTTTATTTTAAAGGTAGCGATTTAAAAATATAATTTTTATTTATGTAGAGAGATAAAAATATGATTTTTATATTAGAGAGATAATAGAAACATGATTTTTATATTCTAGAGATAATAAAAATATGATTTCTACATGAAGTGATATGAAATAAAAATATGATTTTTATTGTATGAAAATCGAAATAA
Source organism: Allium sativum (assembly GCA_030737875.1). NCBI lineage: Eukaryota > Viridiplantae > Streptophyta > Magnoliopsida > Asparagales > Amaryllidaceae > Allium > Allium sativum. Next base: position 354,692,515 of record CM060926.1, read on the forward strand.
AAATATTATCTTTATAATGTAAACATCGTGTTAAAGATGTGAATTTTACACATATGGTTTTGAAGTAAAAAAATAATCTTTAGTGAAGTAAAAATATAATCTTTAGTGAAGTAGAAATGTAATCTTTAGCGAAGTAAAAATATAATTTTTAGCAAAGTAAAAATATAATTTTTAGAATTGAAATAAAAATGTGATTTTTAATATGAACAGCATAGAGAAGACTGCGTTGGAATTGCAGACAAATCCAAAACGTTCAGAAATAAAGAATGGAGGAGTGGAACCCTCGGTGAGAACTTCTCACTTTAATTTTATTTCTAGTTAAAATATATACTAGGATGCAGACGGTGCTTAGCAGCACCCGACACCCGTCGTCCACAAACCATGGACGACTTGTTTGTTTGTTTGACTGTGTTGTGAAAATTGATTGTGTGAAGTGGAATGGAATAAATATTTTATAGTTAAAAATAAAAATTTTAACGTGTATATGAATAAAATATTTATAAACAAATCGGACGAGTTGTTTATGTACACACATTTGACTGATATTGATTGGGACGATAAATTTTACACATCGCCCAACTACACAAATAAATCTGTATTTGTTGATTGAAACCCCACACAGGTATTGGGATGATATTGGACATACACTAATCCCAATATTTAGTTATATGTCAATCGATTGGTTGACAGATTGTTATAAGCGTTGAATATTTATATTTAATGCTTATGCAGTGTAGAATGCACTTTGGATGATGGTTGACTGTGTTTGATTGTTATTGTGTACATGTGTGCATGAAATCCATATAATAACAATATATGTGTAATTGACTGTGTCTGATACCAGTTCAGGAAGAATGAATATTTTAATATTCAGTAAAAGATCAAAATATGATTTTGATGTCCGATTTGGGATGGACACAAATATATTTGAATATTTAACGTTGTGTTGATTAGATTAAAGCTATTTTGACGTGAACGATATTTATATCGATTTTATTCATTTTTATAATGGATATCGAAAAGGAATTGATTTCGAAATATAATGTTTTGAAAATATTATCATTTATATATCAATGATATGGAATATTCAATTTTGATTTGAAATTGAAGATGTAGTTGAAAACGTTTTGAAAACGAATTTAAAACGATTTATAAAATACTTTTTAAGAGGAAATCGATGAAATATATATAGTATGTATTATATATATATATAATGGCCATAATAGAACGCGTCGTGTCGCGGCAGTTCCTGAATTTCGACCATTTACTTCGAACGGACATTACGGGAGATTCGACCATCGGATTGTCCTAAAACCGGAACCGTTGGGTCCGTATCGAAAAGAGCTTTCTAACGAATACAAGAAATTATAAATCTAATGATTGGATTTGGAATAATGTCCAAATCAAATTTGGAAAAGGTCGTTGTAAGTGCAGTTCGATGACCGTTTATGGAAATCGACTGTACGGGCCTTGATAAAATTATTAAAAATATCAATAATTTGTGTAAAATCGTAATAAATGATTTGGAAAGAATTAGGCTGAAAAATTCCATATTTGAAAAGATAAAAATATATTTTTATCGAAATGAAGTAGTTCTGAACTAGAATTAGAAAATCCAATATTTTAAAATAAATAAATTGGATTTGAAATGGTTTTAAAAATAACCGGAATTTTCAATATATGAATTGGAATGGATTTGAATCAAAATTATCTTCAGAATATTTTGATATTGGATTCCGTGATTATACAGATATTGTGGAGGAATTTGGAAGATATATATATCGTTATTCCAATACAATATTTGTTGATTTCAGAATTTGATATTGAATATAAGCCGATATATTTTCTATTCAGAGCCTTGTATTTAATATCAAATGGGATTTGGGTTTGTTGTAACGACCCGTATTTGGTCAATTAATTTTAAATATTTAATATTGTTTTAAATATTGAATTAATAATATAAAAGAATTTTTTATATTGAATTATCGATTTAAAATCATTATACAATTTATTTTGAATACATATAATCATTATAATATGAAAAATAGTTCAAATCGAAGTCAAAAACTGAATTAAAATAATTCAGATGATCAATACTAATTGTGTTTGAATATGGAAAATAATAAGAATATTTTATTACTAGCGAAATGATCAGTTTTGAATTTAAATTAAATTAATTTAATATGGTATGTAGGTTTAAAATTAAAAATAAAAATATAACCAGTTCAGTTCAGAATAACGCAATAACATTTAAATGTCGGTCTATACACTAAAATAGCGGTTCGTGATTTAAATTAATAGACCCCGAGATATTTGATTTCAAATCGATATCCATTTAAAAAACAAAATCGCTTTGTATCGAATCGTATTAAATACGAAATCAAATCAGAATCCGTTTTAAAAGAATAAATATCTCTGTAAATCAAATCAAATTAATAACCTGTACCTTACACATGCTATTTCCTTAATGCCTAAGCTTCCTCTCTTTATAAATACGCGTGAACCTCTCTGCTTTTTCTACTTTGCAACTCGTTCATCCTCAGGCAGATTAAATAAATCAGAAGCTTATGAAATCAAATGCCACCCTTCCTATTCCTTTCGTTATTCCTCCTTCTCCAGAAAATAAATTGAAGTCGTCCTCTTTAAATTCCTTCAGTGATTCATCAGAAATCAAATACCCAATATAACTCCTAAATCTTTGATTTGTTTTAGTCACCTGTTCCGAGACTATAAACCTTATCCATCGATTTATGTTGCGGCGGAAATTAGGTCAGCCTCTTTTGCTACATCGATGCCTGCGGTTGAGGATTTTGTTGGGGTTCTGGTCTTCGACGATCGAACGAAGTGTGGAGGCATGTTTTCTGGGACAACGAGCACTCGCGATTTGGGACCGAAAAGGTACGTAGGGAAGATCATTGATGGAGTTGCGGTGATTTCTGGACGGTGGATTTTGGCACTTGCGTGAGTTAATGGGCATGGCCACGATGTGTTTTTGGGGGGTAGCGGATGACGGTCGAGATTAAGGAAAGGACTGCGAGTTTAGGAAGGAGAGGCTTGCAAGGTGTTGTTTTGGGTGTTGATGATCATGGTGGCATCGAGCTACAATTCTTTGGCTTGTGGGAAGAGTTCGATTGTGGTTTGAGATTGGAAGAGCCATGTGATTTCGTGAGTTCCGGGATTTGGAGTATGATGTAGTCAAAGACTATAGTGTTGCCATGGTGCAAATATGAATGGTATTCTAGATGTTGCGGTGCTCTTGTGGTGGAATTGGAATTTGGTTAAATGATGGAGGCTGTGCAGTGAGGGTTCAAGTTTGATGTATGAAGATGGATAAGGTATTCTTTTTTTTTTCAAAATATAAAATACTTAGAATTAATTTAATTATTTGTTTAAGAAGTTATATAAAATGAAAAAAAATCGCTAATTAATAAATTTAATAAATCATAGGTGCGAAGAGATTTATTTGAGACGATCCATAGCCGCGATAAGATGAATTTAATGGGATATTCGACAGGAAAAATACACGGTGAGTAAATTCTCACTCTGAAATTTATTTAAATTTATTTTTATCGTTAAAATAAATTGTTGGCTGCTTGGATGCATTTATTATTTGTCATCAATTATGATAATTAATTATATTAGTTATTTAGGCTTGGTTGTGGCTATTATATATATATATATATATATATATATATTGGTGATTGGATTCCCGTAGTACCATTAGCGGATTCCCGCAGTATCATTAGCGGATGACCCTATACGCCCCATGCTATGATAGTGGATGACCTTCTATATCGCGATCTCCTGCCTCAAAGCAGGATGGGTATTATTTCTGTTGGCTAACGTCTGTGGATGCAGGAAAAACAGGTTGGAGGGATCTAACTGGATTCCTCAAAAATATTATTATTTGTTTGTTTTCACATATATTATCATATATGATGTGTTGGTTGATAATTGAGTGGATTGATTGTTTAAATATCACTGGGGCCAAAATGTTGATATATATAAATATCGTGAAAGGGATATTTGTGATTTAAAAGGCGAAATATATTTTTAAAAATAGAAATTGAATTTTTAATGGGCTATAGGAATATTAACTTGTTTTGAACAAGTATTGAAATTATAAACGTTGTTTATAAATTAAATAATGCAGAGAATTGAAATGAATTTATAAACAGTGTTTATAAATAAAGGGGAAAAATTATCATTTGATAATTCGAATATTTTAATTCAAATGTGAATTTAAAAAAAAGAAATGGGGAAATCATTTAAAGAAATAAACAATGAAATTTATTATGATGTTCAAAATATAAATTGAACTAAAATAAATCCGTAAGGAATTATGATTTGAATTCGATTAATTCGAATTTATCTAAATAGAAGTTAAATTGAATATGAAAATCAATTGGGTGTTATATACATAAGTTATTATAAATAGAAATTTCCAAAATAAGATTTTGGTTTTAAATAGATTTAAAAATAGACTTGTTTAAATATGAAACAAGGAAATTTATGAAATGGTGTTTATAAATATGATGAATTAATTATCAAGAGATAATTTGAATATTTAAATTCAAATATGAATTTAAAGTAGAAATTCAAATAGAATTTGAATGTAGAAAATTCAAATGGAATTTGAATATGGAAAATTCAAATAGAATTGGGAAGAGAATTTGAAATCATTTCGAAATGGGAATGACAAAATATATTTCAGAATGCGGATTTTTAAACAGAATAGAAATAAATCCAAAGGATTTATAATTTGTAAAAGAAATTTGAATTTAATATAGAAGACCGTAGTGTAAATAAATATATTACCGAGTAAGGAAAAATCGACAATTAGAGATAATTGAAAATATTATGTTGAACTAGAAAACTGATTTGATATATATTAAAAAATATATCAGAATCGAGTTGAAATTTATTATAAACGAAGTTTAAACATTTATATATATAAATATAATTAAAACGAACCCGCCGCGGCGCGGTAGTTCGTAAATTGGCGATTCGAATTCAATTGAGTATATAGAACTCAAATTAAGTCGGAATTCTTTGAAATAAGAGCCGTTAGGACCAATTAGATAATAGTTTTCTAATGGAAGAGAAAATTCTAAATTTCATCGTATATATTTTGAGTTATGTCAAAATCAATTTTTCAAAAAAAACAGCGCCATAACCATTTAAAAACCATAACGGTTTATTTAATTCTATAAAAGGATTTTAAGCAAATAAAATCCGAATTTCTATTTAGAAAATCCCAGATTTGAGTTGTGAAGTATCTCTGAACTCCAGTGGAGTAATGGATTGATTTTTGAAACAAAAATCATATTTTTAATTATTGAATAGAATTAACTAATTTGAATAATAATTAGTTAACGAGATTTTGAAGTGAAATTGGGCTTTGAATAAGTGAATTTGATTTGGGAATTTATATTCGAATTGAATATGGAATTTGAATTGAAAATGGGATTAGAATGGTAATAAGCAAGTTAAAATATATTTGAACGTGATATGTTCAAATAGAAAAAATGAAATGAGCAAACGAGCTGATTAAAGAATAAATTAGCGATTCAAGTTAAAATGGACAGATTGAGTTGGAATAAATAAGGAATGGAAGTATATGGGTTAGACAGGTATGGAATGAAGAGATGGAGATTATAATTTAAAGTGCCTGACAAAAAGGTATACGTTTAATTCCATATGAGATTTTATGTGTCGTATCGGCTAGCCGCTTGGCTTTTTCTTTTTGATTGGAGAGGGCCTGTGTGGCGGTTCGGGGATTTTCCCGATGCTCCCGGTACAAAGGAGGTTATGGCGATTTTTTCCGGAAATTTAAGGAGTTAGAATATTTTTAAGAAAATTTGATAGTTAGAAATCAATGTGTATATATATATATATATAGAATTCAATAAGGACACGAACTTAAAAATAGAATATTATAAACAAAAAGGAAATCTATAATTAAATCTGATAAAATTAGAAAGTGAAACGTATGCGGATTTAAAAATGAATAATTGGTTTTATGATGTTGATTATTCGAGGTAAGTGGTCTTGTCTGTTTTGAAGTTGAGGATGTTTTCAGTTAAGGTCTGAGAGGTAGTTATACCCCAACTTGTTTGATTTCATTTTTGACCGATAAATAGCAAGATCCAGTCTCAAAGAGAAATGTTTGAATAAGAGTTAGTTGAATGCGGTAATTTTGGTTGTTGTAATGATGTTTTACACAATATTAGTTTTAACCCAAGTAAGTGGAAATTCGAAAATATAATAAATAAATATTTCCTGAGTGTAGAAATGAACGGACGTGAAAGAGATAAGTAATTGGAATGTTTTCCAGTTATAAATAGAAGATATTTTCTATGTATAGAAAATAAAAGGAAGCGATATATGGAAATGTTTTCCAAATAGTGAAAAGGCCAAGGTGATAATTGAAAATATTCGGTTAACCAATATTTGTAAGGAATTTAAGTAGTGATTTAATTAATATTTAAGGGGCCCAGTGATTGTTTGATGTTTGAATGGATGTTTGTTTTTCTCTGATAGTTAAATAACCCACTATCGAAGTATTTGCCAATATCGTTGTCAATTTGGAGAGACCGGTTGGATTATTATCCGTGAACCACTCCGTATTGGCAGTAGCATTGCGAATTAGATTATATGAAGTTAATCAAAGATGGAGTAAAGTGCAAGGACTTTTTTCTATTAATGGAAATTGTGCCTTCGGTTTCATTCAGTCCCAGAACAAAGTGTATGGACGAATGTCTGACAGAGTATTTCCAATGATCGCATATGTTGGTTTGTATAGATATATGTGGTGGCGGAGAATTTATTCTCTTAGCATAATATCCAGAATATATTTGTGGAAATCAATTAGTGATTTACGGATCTGACAATGTGGCATTTAAAGTGATTGTGCTATCAATGAATGATAAGTAATAGTAGCCTCAGGCCTCAACAACCGGGAAATGACAAAAATCGGGCAGGCAGCATGACTATGTGGGTCACTCCCATTAGGGTGTATAATCACATATCTAGAGAAATTCCTTTTACTTCTTTAATATATCGATGCTGTCCCTTTTCAGGAAACAGTTGCTGATCCCAACCGTTGGTGATATACATTCGATACACTCAAGCGAAATGAGTGGTCAGTCATGTGTGGGTTGGGTTGCAAGATGTTCTTGTTGAACCCAGTGTATTCCTCTCTAGAGATACACTATCGGCAGGTGGTTCCATACCTTGTCATGTTGGAAAACCTATCTCTAATAAGCGTTATGCAGTTTTTTATTTTATATTATATTTGGAGCATGAGATGCAAGCGTTCCGCTAGATTCTATTTATTTTATGTAGACATTATTATAATATCACTAGATTTGATATCAAAAATATTTTGGGTTATCGTAAGGTAAAAACCATCCATGTTTATGTGTGGATCGGTATTACGATTATCATTTCTTTCGAAAGGATTTTTAAAGTTAAAAAAATGGTTGGAGTTTACTCACACCAGTCCCATTACTGACCCAGAGTTTATTTTGTTTGTTTTTCCTAAACTCTTGGGTGCCCAAATTTGTACGGGCAGTCAAGTAGTCGAGATTTTACAGATTCACTTGGAGGAGCTTGAAGCAGGAGGCTTCACTAGTTAGCTATAGACTATCATATTTCCGTTGTGTAATATGTTGTATCTAGAAACAGGTGTTAATAACTGTTCCAGGAATAACTGTTGTGCTCTGATAATTGTATGTATATACAGTTACTGATTTGTATTTCAAAAGTTATGTTATATAATATATTTTATTCATTCCACTGTGAGATTTGTCTTCTTTGTTTCCTTCTATTCTAATATTTCTTTCTTTCTATTTCTCATCCTCTAACTTCTTTCTAATAATGATTCGTATTTCTGTACAAATTGGGTTGGACGTGTGGTGTTATTAGTCAACTCAGATAGTATGGATTTGCGGGCCATTACATTTGTCGTGAATGGTGTCTTCATTAACACTGTTCTTAAAACCAATTTGAGAAAAGATTAAATCTTTTTATTTAGGTTTAATGAAGTATACCAATTAATTAATATTTAATTGGAATTGAATTGAAATTTGTTTTTGGGTTTATCGTGAACGGTGTTTTAAATAACACTTGTTCTTTAACCCGATTAAAAATGTAATGTGAATTGGGTTTATTGTGAACTGTGTTTTTAACGGCATTCGTTCTTTAACCCGATTTACACTGAAATTTGATTTGGAATTTATAAATCCTTTATTAATATTTAATGGGATTTTCCAAAGTAAAGTTTTCCAATTTAATATATTAAATTGTAATTGAATGGAAATCGATTGATAATAATCGAGGTGAACTTCTATGGAGGAAGACTGTTAATACATATGGAATTTAAAAGGCTTTGCCATTATTCTATTTATATTATTGGTCGGATACAGAAATTGATATCGATTATATATTGATTTGTTTTTCCGTGTAGATTCCATAATTAATGGAATGTGATTTGGGTTTATCGTGAACTTTGTTTTAAATGACATTAGTTCTTTAACCCAGTTAAAGGCAGGATTACATGTCGGTCATTATATTTCGAACTGTATGGTTGATCTCTGCTAAATATATATCTGTTTGGTGGCGGAGAATTTATTCTCTTACTTAACACCCTTCTCTGAGACGTACGAGCTCAGAGGTTATATATCGGCAGAAATCAATAGTACGGTGTATATTGTCGATGTGGCATGTTTGATTTTCCAAAGTTAAATAATCATTTGCATTGATTTTTGGGAAGATTAAAACTAAGTGGAGTTTTACTGAATCTATAATTAGATTGAAATGTGAATTAATAATTTAAATTATCAAATTTGGGAAATGATCGAGAATGGAGTTTCGCCAGTTTTGCTCCTAGCAATATTTAAATCTTTAATTAGATTTGAATGGGAAATGGTAATTAAATTTACCGATAACACCGTGGTGTTAGTTATGGAGTATTACAAGTTTTGCTCCATGGGATGAATAGGTTGGGATTGGGAAATTAAACAAATTATTACTTCAGTAAGGTGCGCTAATCCCGACTAGTTTGGGAAAATCGTAATATGGTTTGAATTGAAATCCAAAAGAAGATTAAAGATTAAATTTTAAAGAATTTATCTTTGATAAAATTAATGGGAACCTATCTCTAAAGGATGTGAATATTTGAATAAAAGAATATTCATAATTGGAATGAGGCGTATGTTGTGTTTTTATAGCACTTGTTTATTATATACGCGAGTTATTCAGAAAGGCCGGGTTTATACCCATTCTGAATAACTGATTCGACGATAACTCGATGATGAAGACGGTGGTTGAAGACCAGAGGTTTTCACATTGTTTGGATGATTACTGATGTCTTGATTGGGCTATACACCCAAGACAAGGTAATAAGTGGCGATCGTCCAGACGTACTTGGAGATCGACTGATATGCCAGGGCCTCTCTTATGTATTGGACATACGGGACGAGGAATAAGTTGCCTCCGGTTTCGTTCAGACCCAGAACGAACTTGTAAATGGATTGTGTGTCTGACATTGGATTTTATTCTATGTTGATTGATTTCTATTGAATATACATCTGCCTAGTGAAGGGAATTTATTCCCTTACTTCACCCTTCTCTGAGATGTACGGGATCAGAGGTTGAATATCGATAGACATCAGTTGCATGGCGTGAATTGCCTATGTGGCATGCTGAGATGCATATGATCAAGGCTTCTGTTGAAAAGAAGAGTCTTGTGGTTGATGATCAAAACACGGCTTTAATACAACATAGCTTTGTGTATTGCGTTAATTCGCGAGCCTCACACCTCGTTATGAGTTAAAAGTAGGATAAGGACCGTTGGGAGAACGCGACGTTTCTTTCTAGCTATGGGTGGTGTCAGCGTTTTGCTAGCCCTGACATTGTTTTTATTTTACCTATATGGTTGTTGGATTGCGAGGCGCCTCGGATATATCGATCTCTTAGGAGCCGATGGATATAGGTCCGATAGGATCGGGAAACGTGTGTTCAAGAATAACTAATCCTCAAACGTAAGTAAGGACTAGCCCAGCCGATTCTAAGGGTTCTCCGCGGGGAATCCTAAGGCATTTGTTAGAGTGTCTCGAAGCCGGTGAAGAGTATATCCCTTGCCTCGACTCATGATGGAAATCCAATTTCCAATACGTGACAATTCGGTTTTGATTGTAGAGTCTAGTATTAGCGACATGATATATGATACCCATGCCATCTAGGATTGATACATTTATATTTGAAGTTGTTTTGTACACTTTACACTATAATAGTACCAAAATGATTTGTTTTAAATGTACCAAGCATGTTTGGCTATTATAAGGGAAAACCTTATCCTCCAGCTCGCGTTGCATTATGTGATGGGACCTAGATCTTATAATAGCTTCATTTTTCCAAAAAGCATTGCGTTGTTTATTCTATGCACTGGTATTCTTGGGAGGAAACCCGTTCCGTGTTATACGGCGTGGTTCCTTGAATTACTCTTTTTTAAAGTAAAGTTTTAAATAACTATTTTAGTTCTCACACCAGTCACATGACTGACCTGGAGTTTATTGTTTCAACCTAAACTCTGGGTGCCCCTATTTTCCACATGGGCAGCTATTAGTTTTGGTTTTGCAGATTTATATTCACAGGATCCTGGAACAATATCCGGAAAGCTCTGTATCCGTTTATCTCTTTCAGTTTTGTATTGTATTATTTTTCGCTGCTATGTAATGTAATTTAAATCTCTGATATTTTTATGATGTGTAATATTTATTCATACTCTGTATATTCTTGTATTCTGATGGAATTGTTGTAATTAACTATGAAATGTTCTTCTGTTTGTGTTCTGATTCGTCTTGTTCTCAAAGCAATCCGTGCTTTCCTTCACGGGGAAGTTCAGGGCGCTATAGATATCCTCCGATTAAAAATTGTTTGAGTGGAGTACTAGGTGAGAACTTTTTATTAATTATAAAGGCTAGTTAACTATTGATAATAGTTGTGAAACGATTGAGTTATGTATTGTTGTTTGGTTGATACAATGGGTTGATGATATTAATCATTGATGTTTGGTAGGGGTTAATGACAAGTAGTATGAAAAAGATTTGATTGCTAAGTGAAGTTTATCTAGTCAATTAATAGGTGAGAGCTTCTTAACTGATTAAGGGCTAGTAAGCTATTGGTTAGTGTTTATACACTCGTTGATTATCATTGTTGACTGATTGTGTTGATTTTGCTCGACTACTTTAATGAGCAAATATTTATTTCTATTTTAGCATTGGGTTGGGTAGATAATACTTGTATGCCAACACCTTGTGAATTATTTCACGATTTGACTATGAGGTGTTTAGCGATGTTTTTGGGTTCATTTCAATTTATTGAATGATTTTTGAAATATGAATGTGGTAATTAAATTTATCAAATTTGAGATGCTCGAAATGGAGTACCACTTGTTTTACTCTATTTGATAGCTAAATATTTAATTAGATTTAAACGTGAATTAGTAATTAAATTTAACAAAAACGCAATTTATGTTAGATATGGAGTACAACCAGTTTTTCTCCATGGGTTGAATAGGTTGGGATTGGGATAATAAAAGGAATGATTACTTCAGTAAGGCTCGTTAATCCCAACTAGTTTGATAAACCTAAATTTGGTTTAAGTTGTGAAAAGATATTATAAATCTTTTGAAATGATTTCCAAGAATATTTAAATAAATGAATATTCTGGATTGGAATGAGGCATATGATGTGTTATTATAGCACTTGATTATAAGATACGCGAGTTATTCAGAAAGACCGAGTTTAACCCATTCTGAATAACTTATACGGCGATTAAAAGTCAAAGATTTGAAGATGGTGGTTGAAGATCGGAGATCTTCACATCATTTGGATGATTACTGATGTCTTGATTAGGCTATACATCCAAAATGAGGTAATAAGTGGTGATCATCCAGACGTACTTGGAGATCGACCAGATATGCGAGAGCCTCTCTCTTATATTGGACATATGGGACGAGGAATAAGGTGCCTCCGGTTTCGTTCAGACCCAGAATGAACTTGCAAATGGATTGTATGTCTGACATTGTACTTCGTGTTGTATTCATTGATCTCAGCTAAATATATATCTGTTTGGTGGCAAATAATTTATTCTCTTGCTTAACACCCTTCTATGAGACGTACAAGCTTAGAGATTATATATTGGTGGAAATCAATGGTATGGTATGGATTGACAATGTAGCATGCTAAGTTGCTAATTGATCAAAGCTTTTGTTGAAAAGCAGAGTTTGAGGATGATGATCAAAGCATGACTGATATAGCGCAGTTTTGTGTTGAAATGTGACATCGGCAAGCCTCACAACCAGAAATGGCCGAAAATAGGATGAAGGACCGTAGAGAGGACATACGTTTCTTTCTAGCTAAAAGTGATGCCATTGTATGGGGCCCAGGTAATTTACTTATGTGGATGTTGCAATTGACGTGCCTCGGATGACGGTCAAATGCGACCGGGGAACGTTATGTTCAGGTAATTGTCTAACTATCAGAAATAGGTGGCCAGCTCTGCTGCTCCAAGGGATACATGTTGTTTTCCCTGGAATATTTTGCTAGAGATTTTCCGAAGTTCGGATAAGGAAGATCCTTTGCCTTCGTCATCGATGGATATCCAATTCCAATATGAACCTTGCATTTTCAATTGTAAACCTATATGGTGACATAATAGAATGGGGTATTATGCTGTCTAGGATTAATACATTTATTTTCAAAATTGATTTCCACTCTATGCACTAGTAATAACAAAAGAGAAATTTTGTGTATCAATCATGTTTGGCTATTATAAGGTAAAACTCTATCCTCTAGTTTGCGCTTGCATTATGTGATGGGACTTGAGTTTTATAATAGCTTCATTTTTTAAAAAGAATTATGAGTTTGTTTGATTGGTATTCATGTTGAGGAAACCCGTTCCGTTTTACTACGGCATGGTCCTGTGATATACCGAACTTTAAAATAAAGTTAATAACAGTTTTGGTTCTCATACCAGTCCCATGATTGACTCGTAGTTTGTTTTTCCCTTGCAAACTCGGGTGCCCATATTTTCTACACGGGCAACTGGGTAGTTTGTTTTGCAGATGTGACTTGGAGTCTTCTTAGTGCAGGATTCTGGATTGAAGCGTAAAGCTGTGTCCAGAACAATTGAGAGTCTTTCGCTGATGTAATTTTGTATTTCCACTGTGCATTGTAATCATTATACTCTGATATATATTCTTGTGCTCTGATGTAACATGTTTATGATGTCAATGAAAATTCTTTTGTTTTTGTCTGATGCATTGTACGCCCAAAGTTAACAAATCCGAGAATTTCATTCTTGCGGATCAGACTTGTGCGGCTACGATCGATTCGAAAGACGGGATTTTCAGGTCTTTACAAATGGTATCTGAGCTTTAGTTTACTCAAAAGCTTTGGGGTACAACTCGTTAGAACAGAATGAAAGACCTCATCAGAGATAAGATTAGTAACATACTATAAAAGAATATTCATTAGAGATAGGATCGATAGTATCCTAGAATGAGTGAATCATTAGAGATTGGGTTAGTAATGACCTAGAATGAGTTAGCAGTATTACGTCTTCCTATGTTTTCGAGGACGAAAAGTTTTTAAGTGGGGGAGATGTAACAACCCGTATTTTTGGTCAATTTTAAATACGAATTTTAATTGATTTTAGTGGATTTTAAATTGTCAATTATCGAATCTGGACTTAAGAATAATATTTAATTTTTGTTAATAGATAGCTGTATAATTTTGATAAGAATTGTTAAACTTGTGTTACAACGAAATGTGTCAAATTCGTGTTGGTCAAACTTTTTTTTAACATAATCTTTTGTGTATGTGTATATATATATGTATATATATGTATGTATATATATATGTAATAAGTGTAAGAAATCAATTTGAATTGTTCTTCCTTAAGTCCATAGCTTCTTAAAGAAGCTAAAAAGAGTAATACGTGTAAGAAGACAATTTGATTTTTATCTTCCTTAAGCGTATCACTTCTTAACGAAGCCTTAGAAGACAATTTGGTTTTTTCTTCCTTAAGCTTATCACTTCTTAAGGAAGCCTTAGAAGACAATTTAGTTTTTTCTTCCTTAAGCTTATGGCTTCTTAAGGAAGCCTTAACACATGTATACTTATATGTTAAGTAATGGTAGGAACATGACATGTGTCCCTAAGTTAATAACATAAATGTCCCTCAAATAGGGCAACATAAAGGCACTTACACCCTCTCATTTTCATTCCATCCTCACCTCTTTCCTTCTCCTCCTTCTCTCCATTTCTAAGCTCCATGGCCGTGGCTTCTTGGCCTCCTTCTTTCCCCTTCCTTTACATCCTTTCTCTCCCTCCTTTTCCACCTCTACTCCAATTCCCTAACACTAAGAAATCCTTAATTGTTTTTTTCCTCAAACCAAACTTATGCCCATATATACCCCGGTTAGTTTATAAAATCCCTGAGCATCGAACCCTTCCCATTTCAATTCCAGAAATCTTTGGTGATGCCGGGAGGCTGCCAAAATCATCCGAGAACGTTAGGATATCCTCCGATGAAAGATTGGTGGAGTGTAGTACTAGGTGAGAACTTTTTAATGATTATAAGGGCTAGTTAACTATTCATAATTGTTGTGAAACGATTGAGTTATATATTGTTGTTTGGTTGATATTATGGGTTGATGACATGATTTAATGATGTTTGGTACGGGTTAATGATAAGTAGTATGAAAAAGATTTGATTTTTAAGTGAAGTTTATGTAAGAATGTGAGAACTTTTGTAACGATTAAGGTCTAGTCTAATTTCAATTAATTAGTGATTGATGATTTGGGTTTATGATTTGGATTGATGATGATTAGAATGAAAAAGATTTGATCTTTAAGTAGAATTTAGGTAGTCACTTAAGTAGGTGAGAAACCACAAACCGAAATAGGCTAGTTAAACATTAACTATTTTTATGATCTTGTATAAGTTATGCACAGACTAATGATTGATAATATAAGTTCATTATAGTATTTAATGATGATTAGCATGATAAAAATATGAATTTTAACCGAATTACTGATAGTTGCTTGGGTATGTGACACTTAAAACTAATGACGTGGACATTGAAAATTGACTTGAATCTTAAATGATTATCGATTGGGAAAATTAACTAGATATTGGTTATTGGGTTTGGGTATGAACACCATTGGGTATTGAATGATATGATTGTGTTGAACACATATGATAGTTGATGATTGATACTGCGGTTAATCAGTCGATTTGCAAACTCATATAAGCATTAATGATTTAAGGCTTATATGGTATATACCACGATATGTGGTAATTTAATGTTAATAATTAGTGATAACTATTATTGGATGCTAATAATGTGTGAAATAATATAAACTGAATTATATGGTAATTGGTTGAATCTCATATCAATTCAGAATTAATTTGAATATTTTATTAACAAAATATTCAGTGAAAATTAAAAGCTTGAATTTGACGTCCGATTTTGGATGGACACAGAGTTTATATTATTACAATGAATATTCATAAAAAGAAATAAATTAATATGAATTTATTTCCATATATTTATGGATTATTCAAGTTTTATTTTTAAAATGAATATTGGATTTAAAATGGAAATATTCTTCTGATATTTCAATGTTGGATTCTATAATTATGCGAATATTTTTTTTGAGGAATTCGGAAGATATAGAGATATCGTTATTACCTATACGGTATCTGTTGGTTTCAGAATTTGATATCGAATATAAGTCGATACAATTTCTATTTAAAACCTTATACTTGATATAAAAAAAATTTGGATTTTGGGTTTGTCGTGAATGGTGTCTTCAATAACACTTTTCTTAAAAACCGTCTTGAGGAAAGAATGAATCATTTAACTAAGATTAATGAAGTTTTCCAATTAGTAAATGTTAGACCAAAATATGGCTCTAACACCCAAATTATCTTGATTTGCAGAGAATTATAGCTAGAAATGAAATAAAATGTAGCAAACACACCAAATTTATAGTGGTTCGGCGTTAAAGAGCCTACGTCCACTTTGTATGCCTTTGATTATATGTTTGAATGCAAGTATAATCAATATTTTCTCGCAGTCTCACTTTTATAATGATAATTCACTAAGTAAATTCGAGATAACTCTGAATAGAAATGATGAAGGTATGATAATGATGGAACCAGAGCTCTGGATTGCCAAAAGATCCCCAAAAATGCCAAGTATTGGGCTATTTATAGGAGATTTCTGCAGGCGGTTCGTGAAGACACGTCGCACCAATTCCGAGGATCTCGGATCCGTTCGTGGGTGGCTAGGGAATTGGTCAACATGGCGGTTATGGACAGGTGTCGCAAGATCCTTCATTTCCAGTTCGTGGGTGACCAGGTCGTAGTCACCATTCTCTGAATATAGGGTCGGTTCATGACCCTATATCACGAGCGGATCGCAGAGTTTCCATCGCGAGTGGGTCGTGGAGCACTCTTCACGAGCGGGTCGAGGAGCATGTGTCACAAGTGGGTTAGGTCGTCACGAGTCGTTGTACACATGAATATGTGAGGCTACTCTTTCTTGTCTACTTCATATGTGTTTTAACCCTTGTGGCTTGATCTAAAAGCTAGCCAACATTTTGCCCCCTCGAAGTATGTTTTATCAGGGATGCAACATGCTTCGAAATTGCTAAACCATCTTTTCCTGAAACGTTGCGAATCGACGGTCATATTTGTTTGTAGCATCGCACTACTTCACGAAACCGAGTTGTCCGACCTTTTGGATGAATATAAATATCAGAACGAGTTTCCAATTATTCTCTTGTTCATTGGTAATTACAATCTTCGAATTTCAAAGTACGTCGTGAGTGATTCTTCAGGTAAATTTCCAAATCTCCATAAGCGTTTGCTACATCTATACTCATAAGATCTCAACTTTTTGTTACGATAGTCATTCCCAGAATTCTCAGTTAACAGATCATGTCATGTTCATGTTACCCGGTGTGAGCCACGAACTGATATGGGAGTGTGATTCCATGGGAACAACAACGGGTACACTCGAGTGTTCATGGCCCATTGGGCCAATCCGATCCACCGAGACGAATAGGGGGAGACCGAAAGTCTTCGTGCAGGCCATATAAGCCATTCCGCCCTTCATTTTATTCTTCCTCTCCAGTCTTTCCGCCGTAGTTTTCTTTATCTCCGAATTGAAACCCTAACTCGCAATTTCCCCAAATTTTCACCATTCCGCAATCGTCCACTTGATCTAACAAGGCAACAGTAATAAAAAAAGTTCTTGATTTCAGTCATCATCCTATTGCTCAGAACTCCGTGTCGACTCAAGTGTTAGTTCCTCTTTCATTTTTCTTCGGTTCCCATTGGTTCACCACGGATTTTGAAATCGTCGCCAGTGTTGGTGATGATGGCGGCGGAGTTCGTGGAGTTGGAGTCTAAGAGAAGAGACGTGTTGAGTAATTGCGAATTGGGGAAGTTGAGTCAAAGGGGTGGTCTAGATAGGAGGTATAGCTTGGCAGGTAGAAGAAGTGGTTGGTAGGAAGGAAGATGAGTTCCAGTAGCTCGGTTCCTAGGTCCTAACATCGAGGCGAGCATGAAGCATGGTGATAAGTCCACTCGTGGAGGAGGCAACGCATTGATTCGTGAAAGGGGTCATTGAAGTGGGTCACGATGGCAGTCCCTGAGATGGCCAAGCACGATCCAATGAGCCTTATGCTTTTTCCTTTGATCCAGTCCCAGATCACGAGCTGGATAGGGCGAGCTGAAGTGGTGTCCACGAGGATGCTTAAATACAAATCATATTATAATCACGAGCCTAGATACTCCCCGCGAGCCAATTTCTTTGTCATGAACCGGGCTCCTGCTCATGAACCGAGCCTTCGCCACGAGCCATACTTTAGAACTTCATGAGTCGACTTGTCTCTGAGCCAATTCTCATTACATGACTACACTTGAAATTATAACATCAACTAGCTAAACACGTCAACCTATGCTCTAGCTAGAAATCAACTATAATTTGAATGTATCGATGGACAGTTAGGTTAGAGCCTTCAAGATGAGCTTCTCACATTGTATTTGAACAAAGACTTAATTTAAAGGCATTCGATGACTAACTATTCATTCATCTGCTTTACTTCATGCTTTTCTTTTCAGCATTGTACACATTTGCACACACTAGCACTTGCACACAAGGGTTTTATGGGTATTTACGCTCTAATTTTCTCTTGCATGTGTTTATCAACAAAACAAGCATGTTTGATAGACGCTCAACAAGAATATTAGAGAAAAGTGAAGATCTAGAATCATCAAGCTATTATAACCCTGATGTACTCCCGTTGGACCCGGACTGGGATAACTCTGGATCTGAGTAAGAAATAGATATTGATGTAGAATCAACATCTTCTAAGAGCACATCGCTTGAGGAAGATAATCGAGCTCCTGACGAATTCGAGGGTGTTAAAATATTAGATAAGCCGAGTGACTGTAGCTTCCAAACTGGATGATTTAAAGTTAAAAAGAATCTGTTTAAGGCATGGGATCCCCTGGGATGATGTGAAAACCCCGGAGAAGGAGGACAGACCCCACTTTGCTCTGGATGGGTACATGGCTATTAGCAAGGTCATGTGCACAGTAGGTGCTATTCCTCCTTTTCCTCCGATCGTTGTCGATCTTCTAAGACGGCTACGTATTGCTCCCTACAACTTCATCTGAATGCTTATGCTGCTCTGTACACCTTGTATATTCCATATGTAGAGATTCTGGAGATCGAGCTCGTTTTCAAAGATTTGAACTTCTATTATTATTTCAAGCATCGTTCCACAGGGACTCCGAATTTTATTTTCTTCGAGTCGATCCCCTCCATAAAGGTATTAACGGATGGACACAGTAACTAGGAGATGCTAAATCTGAATGGTTCTACATAAAACATTAAGCTGGATGTGCGAGGAGGTAGCTACAATCAAGTAAGTTTTGGATTCTTCAGTGTACATTTCAACGGCGTAATTGTGGTGCTAATGTTTTCTTTTTTTGTACAACTCATAATCTCCAAAAACAGGAAGGTGAAGTATACGAAGATCGTCTGTCCCACCTTGTAAAAAGTAACTCAGATTTTTGTAAAATCAAGAAGTGTATAACCGACGAGAATCTTCACAAAAATCACCTACCTGATGTAAGATTCGGGCTTGGTAAGGATGGAAAGCCTTATAAGTATGTGCCCCCTACTCAGACGATTGGGGAATCTAGTAGCATGTCCCCAACCGAGGGCCAAGTGACCACGGAAACTACTAAGACGACCGAGTTTCCTAAAAGTCCTTGACCTATGGCCGATCAGGATCACAAAGAGATAAACATCTACAAAAGGGGTGAAATTCGAGTTGACGAATCAAAGGATGCTTCAGTTTCCAAGGAGCACTCTCCTCCGAGGAATCCACCGCCAGTGGAGCCTACAGCTCATGATTTGTTAACAGAGGAACAAATATTTGGGGATTTAGACAAGTTCCCCCTACTAGCTAACATTTACACCTTCGACAATTTCAGAGCAGAACCATTCTTCCTTATCTCCGAGAAAGAAACTACTTCCATCAAAAAGAAGGATACTATACAGATGAGCCAAGCTCCGGGCCCTGGTCTGTAATAAAAGGAGGGAATCACATGCGACACACACATCACATGCACCACACGTCACGACATCCATATACTGTATGTATTCATGGTTCTTATACTTGCTTATCATTTTTTTAGGGAAGATGCCTCATCGCCACTCCTATTCTCATTGTGAACTTCGTGAGTGCACGCCCAGACTCAATCCCTTAACTGAGTATGATCGCAGCAATAGTCGGGGAAGAGATAGTTTAAGACACTATGATTCTTATCAACCTCATTCTACGCGCTCTCACTCTCCTTCGAGGAAAGATCCCGGGAAGCACCATGGTCGTCAAGTGCCACATGTGGGAGG
The DNA here is from genome assembly GCA_030737875.1 of Allium sativum. NCBI lineage: Eukaryota > Viridiplantae > Streptophyta > Magnoliopsida > Asparagales > Amaryllidaceae > Allium > Allium sativum. Next base: position 354,712,523 of record CM060926.1, read on the forward strand.
CAAACAACTTCCCAAAGCTCTGACTCCCCTGAAGGGTATACCTCCTCAGGGCAAACCTTCCAAGAAGCATCATGAATCCAAGGACAAGCACAAGGATCCAAGCAAAGATTTGGAAAAAGAGAAGGCAGCTCTTATCCCTTCTAGTCAGCACTACTTGGACACTACCACCGTACAGGAGGTGGCCTTTACTTCTGAAAATAAGGCAAAGATGGAGCGCTTGCGAAAGTAGTTCCCCGACATCTATTTTGAAAGGATGCTATTCGTTCTAGATCTTGAACCAGTTCCTGATGAATGGGATACAAAAGTCGTGGACTGAGTCAGCCATGTGGCTAAAAAATATAGGGAAATGAAGAAGCATGCCAATAATCTTTCAGAGGTCATCCGTCGTTTGGAAGTAGATGCGGCCAGAGCTAGAGTGAAGATCGAACATGACATTAAGGCTAGGAACAAGGCTAAGAAAGAACTTGAAGATACTCAAGCCCTTCTTGCCTTATCTCATGTAGATGCCGAAAACTATAAGACAGAGTTAGAAGGTGCAAAGAAACACTTCCATCTTGAACTTGATTCAAACAGCCAAGAGCGGGTGGCTCTGAAAAAGGAGATAGAGGATCTCAAGTCAATCAATACCGAGCTGAAAACATCACAGGATCGCTTCACCGTGGAAAAGGCTGCTTGGGAGAAAGAAATGGCTGGCTTAAAAGATAAACTTGCTCATGCTGAGGAGAGAGAAGCTCTCGCTGAAGGTAATGCTAATGAAGCCCTTGAGTCCACCTCCACTGCTACAGCTAAGCTTGCCGCGGCTGAACAGGAGACAGAGGGGTTTGACGAACTGCTGATGGACTTTTTTGCTCAAGTCATTCGAACCCAAGATGTTTCCTAGATCAACGACTATCCCACTACCTTATTTGATGTGTGGGACCAGATTGTCGAGAGTAAAAGATGACGCTTAAAGGTCGAGGATGTCGATGAGAACCAACTTATACAGACCTTTCTCAGGGGTGGAGAGCCTAAGGCTTTAGCAAAGGGAAGACGTCAAATTAAGGAGTCCATGGAGGCGGAGAGGCTTAAGCTCAAAGGAAAGAACAAAATTGACGAAGGTTTAAGCTTAGCAACGGAGCTCAAGACTTCTGAGGCTGAGGAGTATAGTCCAGATGATCCATTGATCTCCGAAGTCCCAGTTCCTCCAGCTGCTGAGGTTTCTAGTACAGCTTCGGGCGAGGAGTCAGTGGAAGGTATCTCCATATTCTCTCCACAATTTGTCAAAGCTATTGTAACTTTTCATCGCATTTTGGAGCAAACAATCAAGAAGTCCACATATTCTCCCAAATTAATAATAGTTGCTTCTCATGATATAGGTGCTAAGCCGACCGAAGGGATTATAGAAAAGCAAGCCGAGGTCGAGAGGGTCAACGTACCATCAAGTACTGAGGTCCCTGAAGTTCCAAAGCAAACAGAGTCGAAGCAACCAAGAAGACCTTTGTGGCATCAAGCGTTGATGTTCCTAAGGATGCTGAAATCATCAGAGCCTTTAAGGATACCGACAGTGACAACAGGGATGAAGAAGAGGAGGTCTCCATCACGAAAGAGACAAAGGATGATGACAGCATGACCTTAGCCGACATGAAGGCCAAACAGGATGAATAGCTGAAATTAAAAACAGAGGAAGAGCCTCTAAATGTGCCACCTATCTCTGCAGCTGCTTCTGGGACTAGACTTATCATAAAGCTTTCCTCCAAGTCGATAACTACACAACTTGCGTCCCAGTCTTCTATCACTCCACAAGATCTTCCTTCGGATAAGAAAAAGAGGAAAAATCATGACATATCTGATGTGGACAAGAAGGAACTGGAGAAGCAAAAGAAAGAAAACAAGTCAAAGTCGTCCCCAAAGCCCAAATAGAGCCTGCTTATTGGCCTATGTTTTGTTTTTAGATCTTCCACTGGCCTTATGATGTAGTTGTGAGAGTGGCCCTCACTTTTTGTTTAGCTTTGTTTTGTAAACCTGCATTAGCAAATAAAGTTTTGTTTCTTTTGCATTGTTGTGTACCTATATGTTTATCGTACTTAGTCATATATAAACATTTAGATCATAACTGAGTCAAAATCATACGCAACGAAAATTTAAAATTCCGGCACTACATGTCTATGTGTATGAGTGCCCCCAATCAATCATTAACATGATGCTTGGCCAAGGCTTGTTTAGCATTGATTAGATTCATATATATGTTGCCTCCCATGTCCGGAAAATGAGGGGCTCGGGCTCAGCTTTCATTCTTGTTCCCAGCCCTACAACGGGATAGGAGTCATTTTGTAGCATTTAGTATAATTACCTTTATACTTTCATGTCGTATGCCCAGGATAGAGTTCGAATTTAGCTTTCAATTTTCTCCCCAATCCTTCACTGGGGTAGGAGTTCATTTGCAGCGCTCAGTCCCTAGCGCCTTTATACTCTCTCGTCGGATGCCAAGGGTAGAGTGAGCTGATATGGTCTTTTTAATCATGGTGCACATTCATGCCTCGTGGACAATTCATTTTCCTTGTCCATTAAACTCTTTCTCAGATCAGGAGAACTAGAGTATCTATAGTTGTGTGTTTACTTTATTGCACGCTCGAGGCTCAGTATACTATTGACCTCCTGATTTGATAGAAGGCTCTTTGAATTATGTGCTTCAAGATTGACGTGAGGTTTTTACACATTTCACAATTATTACAGCTCATGGAAGTAAAAAATGAAAGAGTAAATAAAAAATGGTGCGATAAAAGTAAATGGCACACGGTATTTTATAGTGGTTCGGTCAAATCATGACCTACGTACACTTTATAATCTTTTGCTCATGTAACCAGACTGTTCTAGGCAAGTTGTGCCTTTTTACATAGTCCTACAAACAAAAGAGTAAAGATGACAATTTCATGTCAAGTAATGCCGCAAATGCTAGGCATTCCACACTCTGGGAGTTTCATCTTCGTCTACGGTCGCTAGCTTGAAGGATCCATTATCAATCCTCTGTAGGATGGTATATGGTCCTTTCCATTTTGGATCAAAATGGACTAGGGGTGGAAAGACACGCTTTAGGACCAAGTCTCTGGGTTGGAAGGTTCAAGCTTGGACCTTCTTATTCTAATACCAGGCGATCTGTTATTTGTGTCTCAAGGCACGCATGTCCACTTTGTCCCTTTTTTCTTCAATCATATCTAGGGATTCGAGGAGCAACTTATTGTTAGTCATCGGGTCGTGATAAGTTGTTCTGTGAGATGGTACTTTAAGTTTGACCGGTATGACCGCTTCTGACCCAAAAGCGAGGGAGAAGGGGGTGCGCCCTATGACTGATTTGTAAGTTGTTCTGTAGGTCCACAATGCTAAAGGTAGGTCGTCGACCCACATGGTTCTGGCCCGCTTCAATCGCTTCTTCAGAATGGACTTGATTACCTTGTTTGCACATCTACCTGTCCATTCGATTGTGGATGCGCCACGGTGGTGTATCTTTTCTTGATATGATATCTCTGGCAGAAGTCTCGGAACTCAGCGCTATCAATCTGGTCCCATTATATTTTACGATGACTTTCGGATTCCAAATCAACATATGATGTTTCTGACGACAAAGTTTATCACTCGTTTGGTTGTGATCATGGTTTTTGGTTCAGCTTTGACCCACTTTATAAAGTAATACACGGCCACGATGCAAATTTTTGCCCCACCCTTTGCAATGGGGAGGCTTCCGACGATATCAATTCCCCAGACTGCGAAGGGCCACGGGCTCATCATTGTCTTTAACCGGCTAGGAGGTGCCCTGGGGATTTTAGAAAATCTTCGGCATCTATCATAGCGCCATGCATATTTAGCCGCATCTTTATTCATGGTAGGCCAGAAGTAACCGTATCGCAATATCTTCTTAGCCAATGTTTGACCTTCGGTGTGGTTGCCACATTCACCTTCATGTATTTCACTTAGCACCCGTTTGATGTCATCATGGGCTATGTACCGGAGGAGTGGCATTGAGAATCCTCGTCTGTAGAGGCTTTGCCCTGTATGATATATCTTGAAGATTTTCGAATAACAACATGCCTTTCACTTTTCTTGGTTGGAAGGGCTCCATTCTTCAGGAAGTTCTTTAGGGGTGTCATCCACGACTCCCTTTCTGGTTCAGTTTCCAGTACCAGATCAATTTCCATCTAGTCGATACTTGGAGACTGCAACATCTCAATTGGGACCATCTCTGTGTCCTCAAGACTATCAGAGCTAGCCAGCTTGGCCAACTTATCTACCTTCTGATTCTCTGATTGGGGGATATGGGTTATGCTGTAGTGTTCAAAACCGTCTAGTAATTTTCTCACTCCTTTCAAATAAGACAAAAGTCTTGGCCCCTTGGCCTGAAACTCCTCATTGACCTGATTTACGACAATCTTGGAATCACAAAAGATATCCAACCTCGTTATCCTTAATTCCCTTGCAAGCCTTAGCCCGGCAATTAGGGCTTCGTACTCTGAGTCATTGTTCGTGGCATGGAATTCTAATATGAGAGCATAGTATATTGATCGTTCTTCAGGAGTAACCAACATGACTCCAGCACCAGATCGTATATCGTTTTTGGCACTGTCGGTGTATAGCTTCCAAGTGTTGGGGTCAAATTGTTGCTTCGAGGGACCAGCTTCTTCGCTCACTATATCTTCCTCGGGAATAGTAAATTCTACTATGAAATCAGCTAACACTTGCCGCTTATCGATCTTCGAGGCTGGAAGTTCAAATCAAACTGACTTAACTCTTTATTCCATTTAAGCAGCTTTCATGATGCCTCTAGTCTTTGTAAGACTTGTCGGAGCATATGGTCGGTGTATATGGTAATGGGATGAGCTTGAAAGTAGTTGTAGAGCTTTCTGGATGCGATCAACAAGCTATACACAAGCTTTTATGTCTTTGGGTAATTCTGTTCTGCTGCCGCTAGCTTCTTACTCACATAATACACAGGTCTCTGGACTTTATCTTCTTCTCTTACCAAGGATGAACTTATTACGTGGGATGAGACTGCTAAGTACATGAACAAATCCTCATGATCTACTGGCTTGGACAGTATCAGGGGTCTTTCTAGATGATTCAGTAAGTTCTGAAAAGCTTCCACACAATCGGAAGTCCATTTGAAATTGTGTTTTCCTCGCTTTATCAAGTCGAAGAATGGAATGCACTCGCTTGTAGCTTTAGAAATGAATCTACTCAATGCGGCTACTTTTCCAGCGAGGCTCTACACATCTTTAATTTGCCTTGGTGTTTGGATATTCCTGATTTTTGCGATTTGATCTGGATTGATTTCAATTCCACGTGAGCTAACAATAAAGCCCAGAAATTTTCTAGAGGCTACTCCAAACGAACACTACAGAGGGTTGAGCTTCATCCCGTATCCTCGAAGGATGTCAAACATTTCTTCTAGGTCACCGGTATGGTCGGAAGATTGTCTAGATTTTACTAACATGTCGTCAACATACACTTCCATCGTCTTTCCGATCTGATTGTAGTACATCTGATTCACTAGCCGTTGATAGGTTTCTCCGGCGTTCTTCAAACCGAAGGGCATCACCACAATAATATAGTCCCAAATCTGTAATAAAGATGATGTGTTCCTGGTCCAGAACATGCATGGGGATTTGATTATATCTTGAGTATGCATCCATGAAGGAGAGAAGTTCATGAAACGCTATTGAATCCACCAATTGGTCAATCCTAGAAAGTGGAAATCTTTCCTTTGGGCAAGCCTTATTCAAATCTGGGAAATTGATGCAAGTACGCCATATTCCGTTGGCTTTCTTTACTAAAACGGGATTTGAGATCCATTCTGGGTAAGTTGAATCTCTAATAAATCCATTGCTCCTCAACTTCTCAACTTCTTCCTTCAAAGCAGCTGACCGCTCTGGCCGAGCATTTGCCTCTTCTACTTAACGGGCGGATGTTTTTGGTTGATACTCAATGAGTGGCTCATAATTGAGGGTGATATCCCACACATGTCGGCGTGGGTCCAAGCAAACACATCCAAGTTTGCCTTTAAAAAGTCGGTCAATTCCTTTGCTCGAAGTAGATCTAGCTGAATCTGATCTTTAAAACCCTCGTTGAGTCATCATTGTCAATCAGGATACCCACAGTTGTTTCATTGGGCGTCGCCATTCTGCCCCCAGGTTCTTCGTCCTCTCTGGGATCTACGTCCTCGGGTAATTCTCCGGGCGTCTCCCTCGGGGTCGTCCCCCTTAGTTGCTACGCTGACCCCTCCTTCACGGGAGGGGAAGCACCTTTGGTTTCAATATTTAGTCCCTTCATCAACATCTTTAATTCCGCCATGTAATTGGCTCGTCCAGTGGCCTGGTCACCTCTAATCACTCCTACTCCTGCGTATGTTAGGAATTTCAGAACAGGGCGCGATGCAGGCCCTAAATTCTGCAAGGGTCGGTCGGCCCGAAAAGGCATTATAGGGTGAGTCAATGTCCAAAACTACAAATGGGAGAATCCTCACTCTCTGGCGATCTCCTTTTCCCAGTGTCACTGATACTTCTACATATCCCAACGGAGTTGTCGAGGCCCCATTAAAGCCGCGTATCCATCCGTCACAAGGCTTCAAATCCTCGGTTTCGAGCTTCATCTGGTCAAATGCTTTCTTAAATAGAATGTTAACTAATCTTCCATTATCCACTAAGACCTTGTGGACTAAAGCAGGACCAATGGTGGCTGTGATCACTAAGGGGTCTTCGTAGGGGAATGAACTCCAATACTGTCTCTATCGCGGAATATGACATAGCCAGACATTGTTTTCTGTTGTTTTATTAGGGTGGTATCTTCGGGATTACTGCACTCTCCTACTCCAACGTGCTTGGTTGCATTCACATATTGATCCATCGCTCTGAAGCTATGTCCAGCAGGGTGAGGTCCTCCAACTATAGTGTTGATAACAATATTTTTTCCCTTCTATTGAGCAGTGGGTCAAGAAGCAGGTTGGTTTTGATTCAGGGCCTATCAGGCTTGTCCCCTATCTCTTGGAGCAACCTTTTATTCGTCCAACTTCCCTTCTCAAAGCATTTTTTCAACCACATCTGTCAAACGGCGGCACTTGTTAGTGGAGTGACCATGTGTCTGATGGAAAAAGCAGAATTTTCTTGTCTCACGCTCTTTCTCTGTTGAATCTCTTGGTGGAGGCCTCTTATATTGGAGAACATTATAAGTGCCCAGGAAAATATTCTCTAACGTATCATTCAGTGGTGTAAAGTTCTCAAATGCTTTGAACCGAGGTCACTTTTGTGAATCATTTCCCCGGTTTTTCTTCCGACTGCCATTCCCATTCTGGCGGCCGCTACCTTGGTTCTTATTTCCAACATTGACCTCTTCTTTTCCAGAGCTATCTCCGGACTTTTTGATGGCCACATTACTCTGTATATCTTACTTATCAGCGGCTTTTTTCTTTCAAATAGCATACAACTCCTCTTGGCGCAGACGAATATTGGCTTTCTCATAGAATATTTCCCTGGTGAGCGGCGGTTTCCCAGCTAAGTATCTACCGAATTCTGTATCTTTATATACTCCGTTAATTAAGGCCATCACGACCGATTGTTCGTGAGGGTCTCTAACCTCCATAACTGCTAAGTTGAAATGGTCTAGGTATGATCTTAGAGTTTCATCAGGGCGTTGCTTGATGAGTGATAGCTCAACAACGTTTTTGGACCTTTGAGTATGAAGTCGAAATTGATTTATGAATCTTTTGCTCAATTCCTTGAAGCTGGAAATTGATCGAGAGGGCAAGCGGGTAAACCACATTAATGCCACATCCTCTAGAAACATCGGGAATGCTTTGCACTTCACTACGTCGGGAGCGGCTGCAACATTCATATACCATGAATATCTCATTAAATGTTGGACTGGGTCCATCCTGCCCGAATTATGGTTCATCGTGGGCATGTTGAATCGCCTCGGGAATCGGACGTCCAATATATCATCAGTGAAGGGCGTATGACTGCGGTCTATGCCACAATCTTCATTTCTTTGCCTACGGCTATCGTCCATGATCTGTCTCACCACTGCCTCAACGTCAGCATTAGTCAAAGTGGATTTAGGATCAGCAATCCTTGCTATGCGGGGCCCTCCAATGTCTCTTTGATGTATTGCTCCAAAGTCTAGGGCTTGAGAAAAATTTCCTTGCCCCCTGTGGCCACGGTCAATCACGTGGCGATGGGGTGTAGTGGTTGATTCTCAGTAGGATTATCGACGACTTGAGCCCTAGGTAGTGCGCTAGGTCTCGGGGTTGGATTATTCATGTTACGATTGTCCTATCCCAGATTTATTGTCATTTCTTCTCGGGAAGGTAGGGATCCAAATCAAAGCTACGCTATCTTCTCTGGCCTTTCATATTATCGCCGTGGGGGTCTAGGAGGTTCTTCTGACGAAGAAGTATAATCGGGAGTCAAGCGATGAGTTGGTGAAGGTGTTCTTCATCTTTGGAGTTTGTCGATTTGCCTTCTCATCGCATCCATATTTTCTCGCATTAGAGTACTCTCATGTCTCTGAGCTTCCAAAGCGTCGTTTGTCCTTTCTAACATGTCGAGAACGCAAGACATATTTCCTTCTGTTGCTGGAGCAGAGGCAGGTAACTGGTCATCAATATTCACCGTCAGATAAAGAGCACTTGAGCCAGGTCGAGTGGAAACTTCAGCGTGAGTAGAGCAAGCCATAACTTCCTTTCCAGGTTGAGTCGGGATCCCTTGGTGAGGGTGGATCGTGACCCCCTCTGGTTTGTGGCTCGTGGTGCCCCCCTGCAACCGACTCATGGTGTCTCCCTACAACCGGCTCGTGGTGCCTCCCTGCAACCGGCTCGTGACTTGATCTTGAGGGCGGCTCGTGATCCCCTCCTTTGACCGGGTTGTGACCCCTTCATGGGCTTGGTTCTCCTCCTGCGAGCCACGAGCCCGGGAGTCCACTTCGGCTTGCTCCTGAACACTCTCTTCATTAGCTTCTTTTGCTCGTGAAATTCGTGAATCCTTGGATTTCTTTGCGTCCATAATGTCTTATCTTTACTGAAATCTTCAAAAACCAAAACAGTGGTTATACGGACTATTTTCTTTGGACATGAAAATTCAAATAGTAAAGCAATAATCCGATAGGCTGAGAATTCAATTCCCAGTGAAAGCACCAAAATGTTAGACCAAAATATGGCTCTAACACCCAAATTATCTTGATTTGCAGAGAACTATAGCTAGAAATGAAATAAAATGCAGCAAACACACCAAATTTATAGTGGTTTTGCGTTAAAAAGCATACGTCCGCTTTATATGAATTTGATTATATGTTTGAATGTAAGTACAATCAATATTTTCTCTCAATCTCACTTTTACAATGATAATTCACTTAGTAAATTCAAGAAAACTCTGAATAGAAATGATGAAGGTATGATAATGGTGGAACCATAGCTCTGGATTGCCAAAAGATCCCCAAAAATGCCAAGTATTGGTAGGGTTGTCAATTTCCTACATGACCCGTGACCCGACCCGAAACCCGCATGGATATTAGCAGGTCAACCCGACCCGTTTAGTTAGTAGGTCATTTCCGGATCAACCCGAATTTGACCCGTTTATAAATGGGTGGGTTTAGGGTTGACCCGCTAACCCGAAATTGACCCGCTAAACCCATTTAACATATTTAAAAAAGGAGAAATGTTAAATTATTTTGTGTATTTTAGCAAGTAGCAACTAACAGTCTAACACACAATGTATGGGTGATATATGTTTTTGTAGAGTAGCAAGCAATAACCTAGTTTTAGTTTTTCCTGCCACCCATACATTACGTGACGTAACCAATAGGCCTGTCTATTTATTATATTTTTTTCATCATTTAAGGTGGGTGATATATGTTTGTTAAACATCAATCATAATTTATTTGTAAACAAACGGTTCATTTAACGTAACTTACTCAGGCCTAGGGTTTTACCGTCAATCTCTTTTAGTTTTAGCTGCCACTAATAATCTAGTTTCCCACTTCATTTTCATTACAACCGATCTGAATCTGCTCCTCTCCCCTTTCAATTTTTTTAATCCTCTTAATCGAATACTCAATCGGCCCGTCCATCTATTATGCTTTCAGTTTCAGGTAGTGTTGTATGAAACTATGAATGTATTATGCTGTTGGTAATTTGTATGAAACTATGTATTATGCTATTGGTAATTTTGTATGTTGGTAATTTCAAATTTGTATGAAATTATGTATTATGGGCCTATGGCATTATTTATGCTGTTGGTAATTTTGTATGTTGGTAAGTATGAATTTGAATGTATTATGTTGTTGGTGATTTTTGGAAATGTTGTCGTATGGCATTATTTGAATGTATTATGTTATAACATGTATTGATGAATTTTGGCTTTGTTTCTTCGATTGTTTATATTATTGAATAATAGTAGCCAACAGATCAAATGGATCGACCCGACCTGACCCGTTTAGCTAAACGGGTTACACGGGTCGGGTCGGGTCAACCCTTTATAAACGGGTTGGGTTAGGGTTAGGAAAAAATGGTCTGTTTAATAAACGGATTGACCCGATCCGTTTATAAATCAACCCAAACCCGACTTGACCCGACCCGAACCCGACCCATTGACAGACCTAGTATTGGGCTATTTATAGGCGATTCCTGCAGGCGATTTTGAAGACACGTGGCACCAATTCCGAGGATCCCGGATCCATTCGTGAGTGGATGGGGCATTGGTCAACATGGCGGTTATGGACAGGTGTCGCAAGATCCTTCAATTCTGGTTCGGGGGTGACCAGGTCATGGTCACCATTCTCTGATTAGAGGGTCGGTTCGTGACCCTATATCACGAGCGGATCGTAGAGTTTCCATCGCGAGCGGGTCGTGGAGCACTCTTCACGAGCGGGTTAGATCTTCACGAGTCATTGTACATATGAATATGTGAGGCTACTCTTTCTTGTCTACTTCATATGTGTTTAAACCCTTATGGCTTGATCTAAAAGCTAGCCAATAATAAATATAATTGGAATTAAGTGGAAGTTGATTTTGGGTCGATTATGAACAATGTTTTAGATAACATTAGTTCTTAAACCCGATAAATAGTGAAGTTAAGATTTGTAATTTATAAATCTTTTAATTAAGATTTGACTTAAATTTTCCAAAGTAAAGTTTTCCAATTTAATATATTAAATTGGAATTGAATGGAATTCGATTTAGTAATAATCGAGATGAACTCCTGTAAAGGAAGACCATTACAATCTTTGGAATTTAAAAGGCTTTGTCGTTATTCCATTTATAGTATTAGTCTGATATGGAAATTCGTATTGATTAAGATTGATCTAATTTCTTTGAAGATTCCATTTTGATGGAAGATGATTTTGGGTTTATCGTGACCGATGTTTAAAATGACTTCTTTAACCCAGTTAAAGACGGGATTGATTTCCAAAAGTTGAATAATCATTAAGAAATGGTTTTTAAAGATTAAAACTTTGTAGAGATTTAATGAATCTTTAATTAGATTGAAATGTGAATGTGGTAATTAAATTTATCAAATTCGAGATATGCTCGAGATGGAGTACCACCAGTTTTACTCTATGCGATAGTTAAATCTTTAATTAGATTTGAACGTGAAGTGGTAATTAAATTTAACGATAACACAATGGGGTTAGATATGGAGTACTACAAGTTTTCCTCCATGGGATGAATAGGGTGGGACTGGGATAATAAAATGAATGATTACTTCGATATGGCTCGTTAATCCCGACTAGTTTGATAAACCTTAATTTGGTTTAAATTGTGGAAAAATATTATAATTCTTTTGAAATGATATCCAAGAATATTTGAACCAATGAATATTCGAGATTGGAATGAGGCATATGATGTGTTATTATAGCACTTGATTATAAGATACGCGAGTTATTCGAAAAGACCGGGTTTAACCCATTCTGAATAACTGATACGACGATGAAAAGTCGAAAATTTGAAGACGGTGGTCGAAGACCGGAGATATTCACATCATTTGGATGATTACTGATGTCTTGATTGGGTTGTACACCCAAGACGAGGTAATAAGTGGTGATCGTCCAGTCGTACTTGGAGATCGACCAAATATGCGAGGGCCCATCTCCTGTATTGGACATATGGGATGAGGAATAAGGTGCCTCCGGTTTCGTTCAGACCCAGAACAAACTTGCAAATGGATTGTATGTCTGACATTGTATTTCGCGGTGTATTCATTGATCTCTGCTAAATATATTTTTGTTTGTTGGTGGAGAATTTATTCTCTTCCTTAACACCCTTCTTTGAGACGTACGAGCTTGGAGATTATTTATTGGTGGAAATCAGTGGTATGGTATGGATTGACAATGTGGCATGCTAAGTTGCTAATTGATCAAAGCTTTTTTTGAAAAGCAGAGCTTTGTGAAATATGATCAAAGCATGGCTGATATAGCGCAACTTTGTGTTGAAACATGACTTCGGCAAGCCTCACAACCAGGAATGGCCAAAAACAGGATGAATGACCACATAGAGGACGTATGTTTCTTTCTAGCTAAAAGTGATGCCATGGTATGGAGCCTAGGCAGTTTACTTATGTAGATGTTGGAATCGAGGTGCCTCGGATGACGGTCAAATGCGACTGGGGAACGTAATGTTCAGGTAATTGTCTAACCCTCAGAAATAGGCATTTGGCTCTGCTGCTCCAAGGGATACATGTTTTTCTCCCTGGAACATTTTTCTAAAGATGTTCCGAAGTTCAGATAAGGAAGATCCTTTGCCTTGGTCATTGATGGAAATCCAATTCCAATACGCACCTTGCGTTTTCAATTGTAAACCAATATGGCGACATAATGGGATGGGGTATTATGTCGTCTAGGATTGATACATTTACTTTCAAAATTGATTTCCATACTATGCACTAGTAATAATAAAAGAAAAATTTCGCATATCATGCATGTTTGGCTATTATAAGGTAAAACTGTATCCTCCGGTTTGCGCTTGCATTGTGTGATGGGACCTGAGTCTTATAATAGCTTCCTTTTTCAAAAAGAATTGCGAGTTTTTATGATTGGTATTCATATAGAGGAAACTCGTTCCATGTTATACGGCGTGGTCCAGTGATATACCGAACTTTAAAATAAAGTTAATAACTGTTTTGGTTTTATACCAGTTCCATGACTGACTCGTAGTTTGTTTTTCCCTTCCAAACTCGGGTGCCCATATTTTCTACACGGGCAGCTGGGTAGTTTGTTTTGCAAATGTGACTTGAAGTCTTCTTAGAGCAGGTTTCTGGATTGATGCGTAAAGTTGTTTCCAGAACAATTGAGAGTCTTTCGCTGATGTAATTTTGTATTTCCGCTGTGCATTGTAATCATTATACTCTGATATATATATATATATATATATATATATATATATTCTCGTACTCTGATGTAACATTTTTATGATTTCAATGAAAATTATTTTGTTTCTTTCTGATGTATTGTACTCCTAAAGTTAACGAATCCGAGAATTTCTTTCTTTCAGACCGGACCTGTGCGGCTTATGGGCGATTCGAAGGAAGGGGATTTTCGGGTCGTTACAAATTTTCCATTCTTTTAAAAGCTTTTCATATTCACTTTAACTTCATTCCCAAATCATTTTGAAATTAAACTCCAACTTTTATTTTTCACTTATTATTTAAATGAATAACATATTCATTTAAGTTATCCAAACTTATTTAATACCCAATAATCCACTTTTTAGGTTTAATTAATCATGGTAATTTATACCACATCATACACAATCATTATAACATCCAACAGTAAACAAACAAGATGTCATTAACTTAGAAATGTAATATCCAATAGCCCATTACTATTTATCAACCTAATAAGGTTCATATTCCTATCCAATCACTCACGCAATCATCACAGAGTATTATTTATTTAAGTATCCATACAATTATCACTTAAAAAATATCTTTACTTCACTAATCATTATTAAACCTTAACGTGATTCAATATTAGTAACCATAAACCACTTAACCATTTAAGTATATAATTTCTCACAACCGTAATTAAGATTTTAGATTTCTCACCAAGGGATCCAGTCCTTTGTAATTTTAAGCGTAGGACTCCTTTACTTCGCTACTACTCAAATTTCACTTAGCAAGCAAAGCAACACTCTTTCTACTCAACACCGCTACTAACTCAAGATATATATATATATGTGTGTGTGTGTGTGTGTGTGTGTGTGCGCGCGCGCGCGCGCGCTTGTGTGTGCGTGTGTGTGTTTAGAAGTGGAAAAGTTGAGGCTTTAAGTGTTTAAGGGGGTAAAGGTGGGATTTTTGGTGGGGGAGCATGGCCAAGGGGGTAGGGTCCATTGGAGGTTTGGAGGCGGCTGTCGTGGGGATTACATGGGTTGGGGAGGTGGTGGAAGGAGTAGTGGTGGTAGAGTTTAAGGAGGAAGGGGTTAAAGTTCGTGTCTTTAAGGGTTTTAAGAGGTTCAGAGGGCTTTTAGAGAGAGGGGGCCCACATAAAGGGGAAGAAGGTTCATGTCGGCGGAGGCAAGCCAATTCCGGATGGCGGCTGACGTGGCAGGTTGTGGGGCATATGGCCGAGGGAGAGAGAGAGAATAGGAAGTAAGGGAGGAGAAAATGGAGAGGAAAAAGGAAGGATAGGAAAACGAAGAAAATGGGCATGTATATATACACCAAAGCTAGGGGCCTAAGTGCAAGAAGCCATGCTAGATGTCAAAACTAGGAAGGAAGGAGTTATAGCTAAGTAATAGTCTTTTTCCTTATTTTCCACTTAAGGTCCTAAGTGAATAATGGATGCCTTAGCTTTTTGCCACACTCAACATCACCTTATGCTTTGTGCCAAGCTATCATTACCTAGCTAGGTTACAATGGAAGAGTCCAAGAAAGAGAAGATGGGGTGTCAAGGAGGGAGGAAATTAAGGAAAAATTGATTTGACTTAATACCAACTTCGTTTAATTAAATGACATTTATACGTTTTCAACTCATACAATCGAACCATAAGTCCGATCGATATGAAATTTGAAATCCTACTATATTTCATCGATATAGATCTAACGGAACAGGTCTCATCAAATACTGAGACCATTTGTAAATTAGTCTTTTTCTGAGCTATATTTAAATTTCAACTGATTTTCCGACATGCGTTTATATTACGCACGCTCACATACTAACTCCGATTGATACAGAATTTAAAATCTAACAAAAATTTAACTTTTCGGACCTGATAAAACTTGTTTCGTCGAAACATGAGTTTATTTGAAAATTGTCTATTTTTTGGCTATTAAAATAATATTATTTTATCGAATTTTAAATTGACTAAAATTTCAGGTCGTTACAACCTCCCTTACTTAAAAGAATTTCGTCCTCGAAATTGAACAAGAGGGGAATAGTGAAAAGTAAATAGAGAAGGTAAATTTACCGAGTTAGATATCCACACGGCATTCGGGATAAAACTTCATCATATGCTCCTTAATTTCCAAAGTACAATCCTTTGGATCACCAATCCACTGTACCTTGACAAGCTTTACTAGCTTGTTCCTCAATATTTTTTCATCATGATCAATAATTTTAGGGGCTCTCTTTCAGTTGTTAAGTTGGGTGAAATCTCTACGTCATCCTAAGCAGCCTCTTCAATAATTTGGTTTAGATCGTACACATACTTCCGTAGACTAGTTACGTGGAAAACATCATGTATTCCGGATAACCACTCGGGTAGCTGAACTCTATAAGCCATAGGTCCAATTCTTTCTAGAATAGGAAAAGGTCCAATATATCATGGTGTTAACTTCCCCGTCTTTCCAAATCTAATAACTCAATGCAATGGAAAAACTTTCAAGAATATTGAATCTCCGATTTCGAAGTCCAAGGCTCTTCTTCGATCGACATACTTCTTTTATCAATTTTGTGACGTTCTGAACTTCTTTCTAACCAAGTCCAATTTATGTGGCCTCTCCGATCATATCTGGTACAAGAACAAGTCTATCTCCAATATCTATCCAACAAGAGGGCTATTTGCAGGGATGACCATACAATGACTAAAAAGGTGCCATTTTAATACTATCTTGATAACCGTTGTTATAAGAAAACTCAATCAAAGGTAGATGACTCTCCCACGATCCTCCAAAGTCAAGAATGCAATCCCGTAATAGATCTTCCAATATACTGTTGAATCTTTCCATTTGTCCGTCTGACTGCGGATGATATACCATGTTGAGTTTAGTTCCCAAGGAAGTTTGGAAAGCTTCCCAAAAACGACTAGTAAACATCGGATCTCGATCACTCACTACACTACTCGGTACTCCGTGCAATCTCACAATCTTATATATATATATATATATATATATATATATATCGGCTAAACTTCCTGTTGTTCGAGATGATTCTACTGGGATGAAATAGGTGCACTTGGTTAGATGATCAACAGTAACCCATATTCCTTTATTTCCTCCACGGGTACGGGGAAATCCACCAATGAAATCCATTGAAACTTAATCCCACTTCCAGTTCGGTATCTCTAAGGGCTGAAGTAATCCTGTAGTCTTCTGCTGATCACTTTTAATTAGTTGGCAAGGAGCACACCGGCTAACATTTATAGATATGTCCCTCTTTATTTACTTCCACCAGAAAGTACTCTTAATATCTCGATACATCTTGTTAACTTCTGGATGGATACTAAATTTGGACTTTTAGCCATCATCCAATATTTCTTTTTGGATTTCTTTAATGTTTGGGACATGAATTCTCCCTTTCAATCTTAGAATGCCTTTATCATCAATCTCAAAATATGAACTTTCACCTTGTCGAATACTCCTAGTATTTCTCTGTAGAATATTCACTTTTCTTGCTAGCAATCTTCTCCATAAGAGACGGAGTAACAACCAGGTAAGCAATGACGACATGCTTTCGGCTTAAGGTATCAACGACTATGTTGGTTATTCCTAGAATATACTGAATATCCAGATCATAAGAAGCTAGAAATTCCAACTAACATTGTTGTCTTAAACTCAAATCCTTTTGAGTAAATAGATACTTCAGGGACTTGTGATCCGTGAATAATTCAAACTTCTCTCCTACCAGATAGTGTCTCCATAACTTCGAAGCAAATATCACTGCTAATAGCTCCAAGTCATGAGTCAGATAAATTTTTTGTGCGACTTCAGCTGTCTACCTGAGCAATAACTCCGCCTCTTTGCATTAATACAACACTAACTCCTTCTTTACAAGTATCGTTATAAACAGATAATCCTTGGTTCCCATCAATAATGCCTAAGACCAGGGCAGTAGTCAATCTTTTCTTTTACTCTGCAAAAGCGTCTTCGCATTTGGGAGACCAGACAAACTTTGCCTTCTTCGTTGTCAGCTTCGTCAAAGGTGAGTCTATCTTAGAAAAATCCTGGACAAACTTCTTGTAGTATCCAACTAGTCCTAAGAAACTTCAGATATCTCTTGGAGTTGAAGGTCGTTTTCAATCGATAATAGCATATATCTTTCTTGGATCTACTGGGATTCCTTCTACAAATATTATATGTCCATGAAACTTGACTTCTTTTTCCTAGAAATAGCATTTGGAAAGTTTTGATTTAAGCATGTTCCTTCTTAGTATCTCCAAAATAATCATTAAATGTTCTGCATAATCCTCTTCGATCTTTGAATAAGCAAGAATGTCATCAATGAAAACTAATAAAAATTTATTCAACATTTCCCGAAATACTCTAGTAGTTAGATCTATGAAATAAGCGGGGGAGTTAGTCAATCTGAATGGCATTACTAACCATTCATAAAAAGTATCAGGCCCTCTAAAGACGGTCAAATGGGTATGTTCTTCAGCAGTTCTAAGTTGATGAAAACCTATGGCTAAATCATTTTAGAGAAAAATCTGACCCCGTTTAATTGATCGAATAGGTCGTCTATTCGAGGCAAAGGGTATTTCTTCTTAAAGGTTTGTTTATTTAGATCACTATAATCGAACACAACCTTAAGGAACCATTAGACTTGGCTATAAATACCACAGCTGATCCTAATTGGAACGACTCGGCCAAATAAATCCTTTCTCTAAAAGTTCTTGAATTTTCTTATCTTGCTCTCTCTTTTCCTTCGGTGCCATTCTCCGACTAGGATGGACAATTGGTTGAGCATCAGGTAATAAGTCAATCCTAAACTCAATTTATCTACGAGAAGGGAGACTTTTGACTTCTTTAAATACATCAGGAAATTTTCGGACGACGGGTATAGTTCCAATGTCCATAATAGGGTAACCCAAAGTACACATTAATCTATCTCGTTTTGGGCTAGGGTCTCAACATGATATTTCAGTAAAAATTCCTGACCTTGTTTTTACTGATACCCTTCTGCTCACACAATCTAATCTTGCTTTATACTCAATTAACAAATTCACTCCCAGTATAATATCAAACTCTTCAAAATATAGAATACATAGGTCGAAAGGAAATTGATGCTAGGAATAAGAGATAGGGACTTCTTTACAATATAGACACAGAGTAGTAAAGCTTCCTACTGGATTTTTCACACAAAGGGGATCCTTAACGAATTTTGTCTTTATGTTAAACTTTCCAACTCTATGTTTAGAAATAAAGCTATGTGTAGCACCAGTATCAAACAAAACTCTAACTAATTTATCACAAAGAAAAATGTTACCTTCCAACACTCTATTCCCTTTGATATCCTTTGAAGTTGGGGATTTTCCTTGATAGCTTAAACCTTTTCTACTTCTGCTTTCTTCATTATGGGACAATTATTGGCCAGATGTCCGGTCTTGTTGCAGTTATAACATTCTCTAGTCTCTTTTGCTTTCTTTGGTTTGCTACAATTGTTTTAATAATGCCCCTTCTTATGACAGCTATAACATGTACTATCTTATAGAGAATCTTCATTGCTTACATTCTTCTCTTTGTTCTGTCCTTGCTTCTTCCCATTGAACTTTTTGTTCTTCCAATTGGCTTTTTTGCCTCCTTTTTCTTCAGATGACTTATCGATTGTAGCATATCTATAACCCATGTCTACTGAGTCCACAAACGACTGCTTCACATGTGCTGTCATTCCCTAGTGGAACTTCTACTTCATTTCTTTGGTAAACCCCCTGTTCTTTTTAAGTGGGGTATTGATTAGCTCCGATCTAAAACGAGATAATTCATTGAATTTGTTCACGTATTCTTCGAAAGACATGTTTTCTTCTGTGAGATCCATGAATTTTCCATATATTATAGAGATTCCCGATGAATGCATTTACCTTTCCTTAAAGATTTCTTTGAATTGTTCCCATGTAATATCATCCTCTACTCTTCCCTGAATGATAGTTTCCCATGATACTGCAGCTCCATCCTGAAACTACCAAGTAGCCAATACCATTTTAATCTTGTCATTCAAGTGTAAACCGTTAAAAATCTTCTTGCATGCACTCATCCAAGCTTGAGCCGCTGTGATGTGATCAGCCCCTTTAAATTGCTTCCCTCCGAAATTTTTATAATGCACATTTTGAATAGGAAGATTGAATTGGGGCCAAGCTGGAATTGCCTACTCTTCAACTATTATAGTGCGACCATTGGTGGTGGTACTGCCTCCTCCCCTACATCATCTGTTATGACTCATTTTCCACTACCTGTGAATAGTAAGAAAAATGCTCTTTAGGGTATACAGACTAAGTATCTTTGGGATTATGGAATATTTGAGAGTCTTTATATTTCATTGGATTTTACTCATCTTAGGTATTATTAACCCTCTTCTAATGAGCTTTCTAACAAGTTATACCCCAAAGCTTTGTATAAACCAATGGTCAGATACCAACTGTAACAACCTTGAATTTTAGTCTTCAGAAGTCGACATGTGACACAATTCAAGTACCAAATATCAGAGATCCAAATGCCTAATCCCTGGTTGTCTAGGGTTATAAATCTTTAGAAATAATCACAATGCAAACAAAACTCCATCTCATAACATAAATTGAGACACATAAGAGTTATATCATTGATTACATCATAGTAACGTACATATCTAGTTACATGAACTACTAAATAAAAGTAAAAGCAGAAATAAAAAGAAAGAGAGTGATCCAAAACATGCTCCATCTTCACCTCTAAGATCTGAAAGATAGTACACAAAGCTAAGTGCTCCCTAAAAGATAGTGCTCCAAAATACTGCTATGACCTGACTCTTAGGCTGCCCATGTAAATAGGCACACAGAGTTTAAGGAAAAAAATGATAAACTCCAGGGAAGTCAAGGGACTGTTATGAGAAACAAAAATGGTTATTCACATTTATTTTAAAGTTTAGTATAAATCATAATACCAAGCCGCATAATACGGAACGAGTTTCCCCTTATGAATACCGGTCATAATACTCGCAATGTTTTTGAAAATGAGGCTACCATAAGGTCTCTCATCACACATATAATGTAATCGCAGACATGTGAAAGGTTTCACCTTAAGATAGCCAAACATGCTTGACACAGAAAATTCTCTTTTATCATTATTAGTGCATATTGTGAAAAAACTCTTTCACAAATATATGTATCAATCCAGATGGAAAAATGTCTCATACCATTATGTCGCCATATAGGTTTACAACTAAAACCGTACAAACTCATAGTGGAGAATGGATTTCCATCAAATGATCAGGCTACGAACTTCCCTTCTGAATTTGACACCTTTAGTTGTCCCGAGAATCACACTAGTTCTTTGCCAACACAAGGAAGAGATATCCTTTCTTGGTCAAACCGGAGTACATCATCTCTCTGTCATTACCAACCTATAAACCGGGACCCCGCTACATCAACCACCACATAAAAAGTAGAAGTAACCACTAAGGTAATACCTGATCTCCAGGCCATGGTACACCTTTCAACCTAGAAAGCGATGATAACTCATGACCTTGTTGCATCTTTCCTGTTTCGGTCATTTATCGGGTTGTGAGGCTTGTCAAAGTCTCGTTACACAAAGCTACGCTTCACTAAGTCATGCTTTGATCATCACTAGCATATCATTTAGCATGCCACACGTCATCCCATAGAATATAATCTATAACTGCTAACTGTATCTCCTTTGAGCTCTTATGTCTCAAAGAAGGGTGTTAAGCTAAGAGAATAAATCTCTGCCACCAACAGAAATATGTTAGCAAAAATCCATTACATACTACATGATTCAACGTGAGACACACATCCATAAAAGTTTGTTCAGTGTCTAAATGAAATCAAAGGCACCTTATTCCTTGTCCAATGAAGAAGAGAGGTCCTTGCAATCTGAAAATTCCCCAAATACGTCCGGACACTTCACCACTATAACATCTCAATACTAGAGCAACCCAATGAAGAAAAACTCAACAAGCCAATCCTTTCGATGTGAATATTTCCGGTCTTCAATACCATCTTCATACACCTTTCATCGTGTCTCATTCTTATTTGGAATGGTCTTGGGACCCAAGTTCGATCCTGGTCTTTCCAAATAAGAATTGTTCCTTTAAAACCTATGGATGTATAAGTCTTCATTCAAATCTTAACTTCAATCTTCATTGAGATATTCTAATATTTTTTTCTAAATCATTTCCTAATGTCTAGGAATATACAAATGAAGTTATAGCGTTCGAAAGTGTTAACAAAGGTTACTTAAAATAGCCAATTTTGCAAATTCCATTAAATAAACTTTTAATCTTCACAAATTTGATTCAAATCACTTTGAAATTATTTATTTTGATTTATGAGAATTTTCTTCTATTTTAAATAATTTTTAGAAAGCTATTTTTATCTATTTCCAAATTTGGACACTAAACTGCACCTATAACGACCTTTTCTAAATTTGTTTTACACATAACTTGAAATCTATATGCATTACATTTTGAAAATTTCTCTTTCACTTGAAAGCTATTATCATTAGAAATCAACCGTTTTTTGTTTTGATGAAATCTGATTAAATTTGCTCCAGTTATAAGCATTTAATGTTTATAGTCAAAATTCGTAAACTACTGCAGCGCGACTAGTCATATTCAAAATATATTATACTTTTACATTAAAATAAATCTGATTAACTTTAAATAGTTTATAAATCATTTGAAACCACTTATATGCTTACTTGAAAACAATATTTCAAATTTTTCCTTTAAAATTCAATATTCCTATTAAATGGATGTTATAATATTATTTTATTATTAAAATAATATTATTTTTCAAAACTTATACATTTGAGCCTAAAATTTCCTGAAGCCCATAAAATAAATAAATAATATAGTTTGAATAATAAAAATCGAGTTAAAACACTTTCTATATACTAAAACCGAACTTAAATTTTTAAAGTTACTATTCATTTTAAAATTCAGATTTGAATATGCTATTTATACTTAAAATAAATTTTAAATATTTTCCATTCTTTTAAAATCTTTTCATATTCAGTTTAACTTCATTCCCAAATCATTTTGAAATTAAAAATCCAACTTTTATTTTTCACTAATTATTTAAATGAATAAAATATTCATTTAAATTATCAAAACTTATTTGATACCGAATAATCCACTTTTCGAGTATAATTAATCATGGTAATTTATACCACATCATACAAAATCATTATAACATCCAACAGTAAAAAAAAGGTGTCATTAACTTAGCAAGATAATATCCAACGACCCATTACTATTCATCAAACCAATAAGGTTCATATCCACAACCAATCAGTCACACAATGATCACATGGTATTATTTATTTAAGTGTCCATACAATTATCACTTAAAAACCATATCTTTACTTCACTAATCATTATTAAACCTTAATGTGATTTAATATTAATATCCATAAAATACTTAACAATTTAAGTATATAGTTTTTCATAACTATAATTAAGAGTTTAGATTTCTCACCAAGGGATCCACTCCTTCGTAACTAAAAACGTAGGACTTCTGTTTCAGGTCTAAATGGAAGCATGCCAGAGATGAAGCTAACGGCAGGGACGAACTGATGTTTCAATTCCAGTTTGGTGCTGGGCTTCGACAATAACGACTTCGATTGAGGACGAACTAACCTTCGATTTAAGGGGGGTGACTGATTTTTTTAAAGCTCAGATCTATATGAGGAAGAAAATGCAAGAGAAGGCAGAAGACGAGAGAAAACATATGTGAAAATATAAGGACGAGTTGGTTTATATAAACAAAAAGAAGGGGAGTAGGAAAATTTTGAAAGAACGTGGTGAATCACCATTCCAATTATAACGTTGGAATATGCCTCTTCGTTCACCGACTCTGCACTAAGTGTAGTTTTTAATGTTATATCTTTTTTCCCGTTTTATTTGAACCATACGTTTCTCTCTTTCTGTTTTTTTTTTATGTAGAAACATGGCTTACTTGTGGGAGATAATAATGCATGCATATGAAAATGCATGTAACACAGAATGTTTGAAAATGGGATAAAATGTATGGCAAGGTAGTCACGTTGGGTATACTTTATTTACTTGTTTTTGTCCTTGTATATTTAAGTTTAGGACTATTAACATGAGATGGTTTGTTTTTGGAAAATAATAACGATGGAAAAGAAATTAATAGAATGAAGGGAAATAAATAAATACATAAAAGAATGAAATGAATGCATAATTAATGGAGAAATAAAGTAGAGCGAAAGGAGCTAGTGAATTTATGGAAAGTAGAAAAAGAAGAGGGAAGAAAATAAACTTGCATGAAATGTGAATGAGCAAAGAAATTAGGTGTATGATTTATTTGATTATTAACGTCAACATTAAATTTCGTCAACTATGCTAGTTAAAACTTACGTTGTATATCGTTGCCACCCCATTTTGTTATAATTTCTCCTATACAATTTAAAATAGAAACATTAATTAGTTTGTTATCAATTATCGTAAAACTTCTATATTAATGTTTTTAAACAAAATAATGTTTCAACTACTATTTTCTTTTATTATCAATAGTTCGTAGTTAATTATTAAAATATACATACAATAGCCTTGCCAAAAAATAAAATATACGTACACTTTGATAATAATATCAATTGTTATAAATTACCATTTATCTAATTACAAATTGTTGTTTATTAGACATTAATTTGAAATCATTCATAAATAACATCATAAAATTTATCTTAAAATCACTTTAAATTCAATAATTAAATTTATTCAGTGACTTAAATGGTTGAAATTTTTAGGATGTTACATCGCTACTACTCGAATTTCACCTAGCAAGCAAACCAAAACTCTTTCTACTCAACACCGCTACTAACTCAAGATATATATATATATATATATATATATATATATATATATATATATGCACACACATACACATATCTGGGTATGTGTGTGTGTTTAGAAGTGGAAAGGTGGAAGCTTTAAGTGTTTAAGGGGATAAAGGTAAGATTTTTGGTAAGGGGGAGCTCGGCTAAGGAGGTAGGGTCCACGAGAGGGCAGGAGGTGGATGTGGTGGGGCTAGCATGGGCAAGGGAGGTGGTGGAATGGGGCGGTGGTGGAGTCTGAGAAGGAAGGGGTTAAAGGTGATTTCTTTAAGGGTTTTAAGGGGTCTAGAGGGGTTTTAGAGAGAGCAGGGCCCACGACAAGGGGGAGGAGGCTCACGCTAGCGGTTGCAGGCCACGAGCGGACGACGGATGAGGTGGCAAGTGGTGGGGCCTACGACCAAAGAGCAGAAGGAGAATAAGAAGAAAAGGAGAGAAATTGGAGAGGAAAAAGGAAGGAAAGAAAAGAAACTGGCCATGTATTTAATCACCAAAGTTAGGGGACTAAGTGCAAGAAGCCATGCTAGGTGTCAAAATTAGAAAGGAAGGAGTTGTAGCTAAGTAATGGGCTTTTTCCTAATTTTTCACTTAAGGTCCTAAGTGAATAATAGATGCCTTAGCTTTTGTGTCACACTCAAGATCACATTGTGCTTTGTGTCAAACTATCATTACCTAGCTAGGTTATCATGAAAGAGTGCAAGTAAGAGAAGATGAAGTGTCAAGGAAAGAGGAAATTGAGGAAAAAGTGATTTGACTTAATATCAGCTTCATTTAATTAAACAACATTTATATGTTTCCAACTCGTACAATCAAACCCTAAGTCTGAGCGATACGAAAATTGAAATCCCGCTATATTTCATCGATACGAATCTAATGGAACAAGTCTTGTTGAATTCGGAGACCGTTTGCATAATGACCTTTTTCTAATCTATATTTAAATTACAACTGATTTTTTGACATATGCTTATATAGCGCACACTCACATACTAACTCCGATCGATACGAGTTTGAAATCTTACAAAAATTTAATGTTTTGGATCCGATAATACTAGTTTCATCAAAATTCGAGCTTGTTTGAAAAATGTCAATTTTTAGGCTATTGAAATAATATTAAATCATCAAATTTTAAATTGACTAAAATTTATAGTCGTTACAAGATTCACACTCACAATTTATTATCAAAAAAAATTACTGTGTATTTTGGGGTATGACACCATTTACCATAAAGGTCGCACAGAGACACATATTGCTCATTTTCGGTTATATGATTCAAATTTACAGGTTAAACAAAATAAGCTGATGGGACCATTGCCTTCGGCATATGATTCCTCGTCCATGGCAGCCGAGCTTGGTAAAAACTGGAAACAGATGGATGGTTAAAATGGAAGGATCTACGTGCAGACATGACATTCGAGCTTGGTGTCTCTGACGCTTTCAATGGCAGCAGAACTATGCCTGCTCAAGCTTTCAAATCAAACTCCTGCTCAGTCTGTTCCTCATCCAAACCTGTTGAATACTGATGATATCGAGTTAGCTGCTAAGTTCACCAGATCCACCAATCAAAAATATAGCAGTAAATTCAAACTTTGACTCTTATCTTTCGGCCGAGGATATAAATTTTCTGCCCAACTTATATGGAGTGGATCCTACGCCATTTGCATATGATTTCGGTGTTAATTAGATATACAGTGATAGTGTTAGCCATTCTAATACTATATAGTCCTTCATTATGTTAGAATTGTCTCGCATGTTGTTAAGGATGAATGATGGATTGGAATTAATAGTCCCACATCATTGAATAAATTAAAGGAATTGTGTACAAATATGAGCTGGTAGGCACATAACAATAAGGGATTCTTTTTGTTATATGGGAGTTGTGTGCCAGTTCATATCCGTGCAAATTATGGTGCAAATTATGTTCCTGTTTGTTGACCTAAATTTACATAGGTTGGTAAATGACTTAAGGCCTTCTGTCTTATGTTACTTGTATCCTTAATGCTTTTGTTCCGTCCAGATTCCAGAATGAATGTTCTTGCTTGTGGTTGCCAGATGAAATTCTCTAGTTTACTCCTGTGGCTTTTGTATTGATACTTGTTTTTTGTGGAATTATTGTTATTATTATGTCTAACATTACATTAAACCAGAATTTTTGCATAAAATATACAAAAAGGTAAATTATTTCATGAGGAAACAATGCAATTTACAGTACTAAACAAAATAAGTTGATGGGACCATTACCTTAGGTACATGATTCCTATAAATTCTTTAGTAGCAGGGCCCTTTCCTCTTGAATCATAAAATGCAGATATTAAAACAATCACCCCTAGCTTCATAAACCATTTAGCATTTAGCATTTTCCACTGATACTTCTACTTCACCTAAGGCTGCATCTTTAGTTCTGTTTACATTTATAATAAGTGAAGATCGTAAAGCATATTTTTTTTATAGAAAAAGTTCTAGAATAGTATCCAAATTGAAATTGCTTTTCATATATGGGTAACATACCATCAGTAAACAAGCTCATATCCTCATCAAATACATTGAATACAACAAGAACCTTCCTGCCCACAAGAAATGCATTTCCAGAAAATTCAAAAAAAAATAGACTTATTAAATTAAAACATGTATAACATGCGAATAATACATATTTCCTGTAGTGAACATCATCATATATATACTATGAGGTCTTATAAATTAATGTGTGTACATATGAGTGATGAGTACAATACTTCAAAAAAAAATAGAAACCTGATATGTTACCCTAAACTTTTTCAGTGTGATTTTCCTTGCAATTACTCTAAACTTTTTCAATCCTTCAAATCAATTACATCTGATTTCCAAATCGATAGAACTACCACTCTGTGAATCCAAAGCCATAAAAAAGGACCTGCTGCATTAATCAAACACCCCCACCACTCTATACACAAAGCAAACATAATATCATCTTCAAACATCAGAAATAAAAGGGGTACATTAGCATTATGGAAAAATTCTACAACTTTGGAAACAGCAGAAGGTGAGATTCATCAGAAATAAAAAAGGGAACCACTTCTAAATGTAACAGCAATCTTTTTTTTTCTTTCTAAAATACTCAATTTTGGTATCTGATAAATTAATATTGCACTCCAAAACAGTAAGTGCAGAGCAACCAAGCAATCTAAATGCATAATTCATTAAATGTGTGTTAATGCTTTCAATACTGCGCATAACAAAGAGTAATGTAAATCCGATACCAATATTGTAATTCTATTCTTTAAACAAAATTGTGAATCCTAAGCATTAACCGACAACACATTGAATCAGTACCATTTTACAACAACCAACTTAAATTTGTTGATTAGCAACACAGTGCACCGTGTTTACTATCTAAAAGATCAGATCTACTGTATTCATCTAGCATCCAACAAAATCCCATTATTACTATTCACCATTAATACAATAATCACTCACCACAAATGATGCAATAAAGAGAGTGCATTACAGGCTGTCAGCAACAACTTGCAACATAAAAGTACCGCATGGTACCAATACAACTTGCAATAGCATATACTAAAATGAACACAACAAAAACAAACAATTAACTAATTACTGGAAGGCTGTTGCTATCATCCCCCCCAAACGAAATGGGGTAGACACCACATGAAGTTTGGACTTAAGATAGTGAAACCTGTCAATGGGTAAAGCTTTAGTAAGAATGTCCGCCACTTGATCCACTGATGGAACATACCGCACAGTAAGTTTTTGAGCAATAATCTGGTCACGAACAAAGTGCAAATCAATTATCTCAATGTGTTTACTTCGAGCATGAAAAATCGGATTAGCGGCTAAGGAAGAGGCACCCTGATTATCCACCCATAATACCGGGCAGCTAGGTAAAGTGACATGCAGTTCATGTAACAAAGAAACAAGCCACTTGATCTCAGCTGCAGCATTGGCTAAAGCATGGAATTCACTTTCTGTACTCGAACGAGCGACTACCTATTGCTTCTTGGCTGACCAAGAAATTAGATTGCCACCTAAAAACATAGCATAACCACCTGTGGATCTCCTATCATCAGAGCAACTAGCCCAATCAGTGTCGTAATAGCCTTGAGGATCAAGCATAGCTACTGGTTTGATGAGTAAACCCTATGAAATGGTACCCTTCAAGTATCTAAGAAGTCTCTTACTTGCCTCCTACTGTATGACCATAGGAGCTTGCACAAATTGGCTCAGTTTATTTACGATAAATGCAACATCAGGGCGAGTTATTTTTAATTACTGTAAAGCTCCAATTTTACTTCGATATGTAGTAACATCATTAAATGGAACACCTTCTTTGAGAGACAATTTATGAGTAGAGCTAGTGGGATAGAACAAGCAATACTACAAAAGTGGGTATATTCGACACTATTTTTCTGTGGTCGTAGATCAAAAAAGCGTTGCCGTATGCCATTTTTTCAAATAGGCAACACCAAGGGGGTGTGGCATCCGTGGCCGTTGCATTAGCCATCTAATGCAACGCTTTTGCCCATCTACGGCAACGGAAAGAAAGTGTTGCATTATAACCCTATTGCAACAGTATATGCATGTAATGCAACAACATACAGTGTTGCCTTAAGTAGAAGCCAAAGTCTGACTTCCAGGTCATGATAGTGGGGTCCACATAGACTTTCCACGTCAGCTGCTGACGTGTCACACGCCACGTCATCTCTCCACGTCAGCTGCCCACGTGTCACATGCACATGAGCTGTGGAGCTCACGTGCCATGTGGAATTAATAATATTTTATTTAATGCAACACCACCGTATTACGTAATGCAACACTATTATCTTTAAATGCAACATAAAAAAAAAGTAAATGCAACAGTAGAAGATGACAAATGCTACATTAAAAGAAAACAAACACAACGTTTTAATTAAAAATTCTGCAATACCGGTTTTGTACATAGAATAAATCCATCCAAAACTTGATCATTACATTCAAATCATCTAAAATATTTTACATATCATTACATTCAAACCATCAAAAATAATGTGGAACTTGTTGTGAATTTGATTTCACAAATGCTTCCAACTCTTTTGTCAGACATCACTGTACTGCTCTCGATGACTCCTGGTGTATAAGTACCCAACCTAATACCATTTGCTGTCATTCAATAATGAGCCATAAACCAACTTAAGCATATTAAATTTAAAACACATTCACAGCACTAAGTCTTAGCGTGGCAAGACATATTCTTTTCTATGGCAATAATTAATTAACCAGTGCGAATGCCAAGAATGTTTGCCCAACTGTTAACTAACACAATAAATGAAAAAACAGGCACCGTATGTTATCGCTGTATCATGTACTTTTGGCCGTTTTCACTTCAAAACCAGGGGTAGCAGCATACAGCTTTTCCCTGTAAAGTGGATTTAATAAGATAAGTATTCTACTATCTATATCATTCTGTCTTAATTATTATTATTTTATTTGAAAGTCACTATAATTTTTGTGTCAATAATTAAACTTGAAAGATAAAAGAAAAGAGAGATGGCAGATTTAACTCTAGATTCCTAGAAGGTGAAGTGAACACCTCTAGCATTATCATCATTACTGAATCATTTAGGCAGAAGTACATGTTTTATGATCATTTTCACCAACTTTTGGAATCATGAATGAGTTTAGATCGCTGGAAGTGGTGATTAATGAGTTTAGCACACATATATCAGCTCTAGTTCTAGAGGATGGAATGCTAACAAGTCCTCAGAATGACATGAGCAAAAGCAAATTCACTCAATGACTTTATTTTATCATAGTCTACATCTTACTGCCACTTAATACTCATCTACTCAAAATAGTGTGCTCAATACCAAGTTTTACATTTTACAACACACTAGGATAACATAGTTCTTCTATTCTCATAACATGTCTACTCAAAACAGTCTACTCAAAACAATTAAATATACAATCCTCTTGTAGATTTGATACTAGAAAATAGCTTGTGATCATGAGATTTACAGTTAAAATACTTTACAGTTTTGATTTATTTTATATATTACTCACATATCTTTTGGAAAACCTAAGGATTTAACTCAGATCGAATTATTGCTAAATTCTTTTGAAGAAGGTTAATTCATTCTAGGTACCAAGTTCTTATCTGAAAATGAGAATGCAAACTGTATGCATTCACCTTGGTGTCAATATGGTAAGCATCCCAAAGAAATTCTGAGTGCAGTCATGTGAAGAATCCCAAAGAAATCAGAATATAGACCAACCATGCTTTGGTAAGAAGATTCAAATCCTGCAACAACAATCACCAAGTTTAGCACAGCTTATGTAAATGGGAACAACATAATAATCCTGCACCCCAGTAGCCCTGAATGTCCTTTTAACTTCCACCATTCACCAATTCAACAAATGTCCGATGCAAATTTTTCCCCCCAACTTTACTCCCTTCTGTTTTTATTCAAATAAGATGAATCCAATGATGGAAGTTAAAAGGCATTTAAGACATTAAAAATATAAGTGTTATTGAACATATACATGTGTATGTCTGTATGTGTGTATGCAGGCAACATACCTTATTTGTGGTGAAAATTGGAAGCCATTTGTGTTGCTGCACAATTTGGAGTTTCATTTAAAATACACCCATATATAAACAAAATGTCCATCTACAAGTAAAAAAATTCTAAGATGAGAATGGGGATGAAATTTGCCAGGTTGATAAAATTTCAGAAATAATATATCAGACATTATTGAGCATGACATGATATACATAGCTCAACATTTTATCAAATCATATACAAAAAATTATTTCAAAAACAGAAGAAAAGAAAAACGGTTGATGGTCTAATTTACCAAAACATGAAATCAACATGCATTGGATCTGGTGTGTCAAGGTGCAATTTGCAATCCATATCCTTCGCAAAAATACAAAAGCATGAGCTCATGAAAGCTATGGCACTGCAAATATCATATATCTCTCTTTACTAAGAAACTACAGTAGATTTAAATTAGAGAAAGAAAAAAAGGACCATAGCGGGTTCATTATAAAATTTAATGGACTTAAATAGCATCAATCCTTGTGACTTAGCTGTGTAGATTGAGTAAATTGCATTTAATTTCACTTTACAAAACAGTCAAATTATAATCAAATGAACACTAAAAGCTATCTAAACTAGCCAAATAAAATTATATGTAGTGGGCAAAGCAAGCATATAAAATTATTATATTTGTTTGACTATTTCTGTTGCATTATTAATGTCTTATACTATTGCAATGCTCGGCTTTGTTTTTGCTAGTGCTTCTTTATGGCACCTTTTTTCTGTGTATTTTCATTGTCTAATAAGGCATGTCTTAGCATGCAGTTCAAGCTCATCATTTCTTTATTTCGACCATCTTGATAACTAAACTGTATCATGATTGTTTTTCCAGTTGGAAATATTATATGATGTCTACATGTTCCTGATATTGATAGTACAACCGCTTGATGGTAATTTTGAAAAAAATTATATTTAAGGTTCTTTTTCATTAATTTTAGTTAAACAAATTGTAATATACTTATTTTTATTTAAAAGTAGAGAGATTTAGTGAAACATTTGTGGAGAGAACAAAATAAAATTAAAGAGATTTAAGGAGGTTCTTTGTTTACTAATTTGTTTATTGGCATACAGATATCTTTGCGCACTTTAAATGTGAATTTGGTTACATCATCCATCTTGTATGTTAAACTTGTTTTCGTCTGATTGTTACAAAAATTACAATTTTGAAGTATGATCTTAACATAAACATTACAATTTACGTATATATGTACTACACAGCGCTTAAAATGCCCAATAGATTGGATTTGGGTATTGGTTTAAAATAACTTGTGGGTTCGGATTGGGTTTGAGTTTTTATTATTGCAACCGGGGAGGGTCCGGGTTTGGATTTGGGTATTGGTTTAAAAGAAACCTCCATGGAATAAAAGACTGCAAAGAGAGACAAATTGCCTAAGTTGGCTAGAAAAGTATTATCAAACTAATCAATGATGTAGAAAAATGAAAATAAAACGGGTCATTGCAGTATAAGTGAACTTCCATAGATTCAACCACCGGTGAAAAAACTAAGCATGTTCTCTTGATTTGTCGCAATACAAACAGACATAGTAGAAAATAAAATAGACAATTTTATAATCTTTGTAGGTTTTAAAACCAACCACTTCCACAATATACTCCCCATGGAAACCTCTAAAAATGAATTCACCATTCTCATCCACAAACCCATTATCACAACTCAACCATGGAAACCTCTAAAAATGAAAAATGGGTAGATCATAAAATTTTCAATCTCCCTCGTGATATAATATTGATAAGACAATTTGATGTTATGTTTTATAGGATATATATATCTTTTAAATTCAATATGTTAACAGTTATAAGAATAAGAGAAAGAAAGCGATGTACAGCGTTGTGTTCTGCTCCTAGCGTCATTCAGTTTGACAAATCCAAATAGCTAGTAGAATTGAATTAAAATTGAATATTGGTAGTGAAATTTCATAATGTATATGTAGAACCGTCATTGATTTCAACCAAAAAAGGGCATAATTAACAGCCTATCTGAAATCGAATAGAAACATACTATCCAAAACTAAAGAAAGCGAAGAATACTTCAGCAGCTAAATACTTGTAACGACCTACGTTTTGGACAAATTTTATAATCTATAATGTATAGATTATAATGGTAATTAAATTTAATTAAGTTAAATAAGATTTATATATCTAGTAAATACTAGGAAAATTCCAAACAAATATATTTGTTGATGGTTTATATTTCTGTAATCAATGTATGTGTGCATATAAACAAGAAATTGATGTTTTTTTTGTATTTTTAAATTGCTTTTAACTCATATGCATATAAGATTTCCTATGTAAAAATAAAAGGAAAATTTGAATCGTTTCATATATGATTTAGTTGGGTTTCTTACTTGAAGTTGAATAAAAATTAGACAAGTAAAATTTGATTACTTCATCGATCAAAACATTTAATAATGATACCTTGTTTTGTACAAAATTTGGCATATCATATAAGTCAATTATGAATTTGAAATATGTACATTTATATGCATGTAAATGTGTGCATGAAGCTAGTAAAATAAGAATAAAATGAAGTGAAAATCAAAGAAGAATCTGAAAAGAAAAGATAAAAATAGATACAATATGAGTACATAAGAAATATAACTATAATTGCAAAAGAACATACATACATGTGATTTAAAAGGACTAATTATCTTGGATGCTAAGATTGATTTGCCTTGAATTCTAAAGATTGGTTCCTTGTTGCTATGTTTAATTTATATATATATAAGACATGATTTTAAATATATATGTATAGAACATGAATGTACACATTTTGCTGAAATAACAGGGTATTCTTTTGCTTAAGAACAAAGTGAAAACATCTATTTGTATTGTGAAATCACATCACACCTACTCTAAATAGCTGTTGCAAGTTAGCAAATGTACTTGGCACATGGTAGTTCCCAACCAGCACACACACGTACAATCGTGGCAGCAAAAACATGTCATAGTCGAATTACTTGAGATCAAAGTTTTAGGCATTTAAAGGGAAACCCACATCTCTGTATAGCTGCAGATATGACATCCTACCACCTTAGAATAAGCCTACACTTTCCCCTCACAAACCACTAGCTTGTAGAACCTTTAGCACATGGCATTGTGGATAAATGTGTACATCAATCCAGCTGACGTTACATAACTTCTTGTCAATCAGCACATACAGATAGCCTAACCACAAATCACCTTCACTTAAGGCTGCTACAACATGTCTTTTCATCCCTGAGTACCTACCCAAGTAAAGCACTGACTTACCATCTATAAATGCACATAAGGCCACACGAATACAAACACACAAGTCTCTTGCTAGCGCTCAAATGGCAAAAGGAAATCTAAGGAAAAGGGTAAGAAAGGAGTGAGCACAGATCTGAACTAAAATGGCCGAGAGCCGGAGAGAAAATCTGAAATGTTAGGCGAAGCTGTGAACACTTGTATTGGTGAGTAAACCCCTCAAGAAAATTTTTATCTAACTTAATGCATAAATTTTCTGTTATGATTCAGCATATATTTTGTTTGCATCATACATATTGTTATAAGTTGTGTACTCAACACAGAATTTGCAACAGAATATAAGTGTTTCTAGTTTGTAACAGAACTAAATCAGAAACAGTACCGCAGTCCAGTCAATGAACTACGAAATGATTTGCACACAAATCAAATTAGTGACAGAAGTATTATCTCTGTCAAACAGTGTTACTATAATATAGCACACAAACCAGATACAGAATTATCTGGTATACAAAGTGAAAGTTAAACAGGAAAGATTGATGTCTAACCGAGTTCGTCTGAGACCTGAAACGTGTCAGTTTCCTTAAGACTTTCAGTCGAAGCCTCCCAGGATACAACAGACAAGAAAGCTACTCGAGATTGTAGTGATTATGTACTGACTGTGATGATCAGTAATGGCAGATATTCGAGGATGTATACAGCGGAAGAAAGAAGAAAACTTTCGAATTATTCAGTTTATGATTTGATCAGAATCACCATGTATATATAGTTTTCAAATGGATGCGTTAATGGGTTGCACCCGTTTGAAAAAACGCAGCTATTTATTTTTCGTTGCCGTCTGAGTTCAAATGAACGCGTCCGCTCATTTGAACCGTAACGGGTCGCACCTGCTTGTTCCTAACGGGTCGCACCCGCATCCGTTTGAATTTAAACCCACCATCATTTCAAAAAACCCATCAAATTATTTAAGTTTTTTCGTAGCAAAAATAAGATTTCATTCTAGCCCAAAGCCCAAACCCGAACCCGAACCCGACCCGGCCCGGTTCGGTACGGGACGGGCGGGCGACGCGCGTGTGTGTTTGGTTCATATGATCTAGGTCCTCCCCCTCGCACAAAATTACCTGACCCTAAGGGCCAATATAGGGAATGAGGAATATATATAAATACATGGAGCTAAACTTCTTTTTGCCAATGTGGGACTAAAGTATATGTCATTCATCCTTTGAATTCTAACAATCCCCTACATGAATTATAGTATACTTTCCCCCACACAAAGTGAAATATCACAGACTACATATGGAATAATGTTTTATTGAGGATAAGTAGATATTTCACTTTGAACTTTCCCTTGTTAAAACTCATCGGATATACTTGGCTAATCGGTGAATTATTTCATCTTGAACCGTCAGCCGTTTTTGTATAACCAGACAATAAGTTTAACAGAACATTATTTCCCTTTTCACCCAATCTCTTGGTTGTGTTCATTTTGGTCCTGAACAATTTCTGGTTCTGCGAGTGTATGTAGAGAATTTAAGCCTTTAATATTCTCATAGAACCGACGTCCCAGTTCACACTAACATAGGTGATCGCTACCATTAGGAGTATACTACATATACCCCACTTGTTATTTTACAAGATATGGTCATCATTAAAAAGCATAGCTTTAACCTGAAGACCTTCTGTAGGCATGCATTTTATATTGTGCACCATAGGAATGGAGTAGGACTATGTCCGAGCAAATGCATTACGTCTTGAGTTATTCAGAACTGGTTTGCCTATTAATCCTAGTCTGTGGGATCTCCAGTCGCTAGGATAGTTTCCGTATAAGATAACTCTTGTTGGTTTAGGCTTTTAAACCCATTCCCCTCGATGCACAGTCAATTTTCTCTCGTGATAAACCTTTAGTAAATGGATCCACTAGGTTATCATTGGTTCTTACATAATCAATAGAGATAGTTCCATTTGAGAGTAACTGCCTAACTGTGTTATGGTGTCGACGAATGTGTTGAGATTTGCCATTATACACAAAAAAAATTGCTCTACTTAGCGCTGCTTGATTGTCGCAGTGAATACATATGGCCGTTACAGGTTTAGGCCAAAGTGGAATATCTTCTAAGAAGTGACGAAGCCATTCTGCTTCTTCGCCTGCTTTATCTAAAGCAATGAACTCAGATTCCATCGTTGATCGAGCTACGCATGTTTGCTTAGTAGATTTCCACGACACTGCTGCTCCTGCTAGAGTAAAAACATAACCACTTGTGGATTTTGATTCCTCTGAATCGGCAATCCAGTTTGCATCACTATATCCTTCTAATACGGCTAGATATTTTCCGTAATGCAAAGAATAATTTGCGGTATTTTTTAAGTATCCAAGCAGTCTCATTAGTGCTTTCCAATGTTCCTTTCCTGGATTACTTGTATACCTGCTTAGTCGACTTACTGCATAGGCTATATCTGGTCTCGTGCAATTCATAAGATACATTAGACATCCTATTACACGAGAGTATTCCAGTTGCATTACACTCTCATTAGTGTTTTTATGCTGTACTTCTGAGGGATTAAAAGGTGTTCTTACTCCTTTGATCCCAAGATTTTGAAATCTTTCAATCACTTTGTCTACATAATATAACTGAGATAATTCAATTCCATTAGGGGTTCTTATTATTTTGATTCCCAAAATAACATCTGCAACTCCTAAATCTTTCATATCAAAATTGTTGATCAGCATTTTCTTTATGGTCTCTATAACTTTTATGTTAGGACCAAAGATTAACATATCGTCCACATATAAGAAAATCATGACATATGACTGTCCAATTTGTTTATAATAAACACATTTATCACATTCATTTATACGAAAACCATTTTGCATCATGACACTATCAAATTTTTTCATGCCATTGTTTTGGAGCTTGTTTGAGTCAATATAATGATTTTACCAATTTACAGACTTTATTTTCATTTCCCTTGGATATAAAACCTTCG
The DNA here is from genome assembly GCA_030737875.1 of Allium sativum. Taxonomy (NCBI): domain Eukaryota; kingdom Viridiplantae; phylum Streptophyta; class Magnoliopsida; order Asparagales; family Amaryllidaceae; genus Allium; species Allium sativum. The sequence continues at coordinate 354,749,541 of CM060926.1, forward strand.
GGTTGCTCCATGTAGATTTCCTCATCGAGATCTCCATTCAAGAACACCGTCTTTACATCCATCTGATGAATCTCTAGATTATAGATGGATGCAATTTCTATTTACATTCTTATTGAGGTTATTCGTGTAACGGTTGAATATGTATCAAAGAAGTCTATTCCTTCTTTTTGACAATATCCTTTGGCTACTAATCTGGCTTTATATTTGTCGATAGAGCCATCTGCTTTCATTTTCTTCTCGAAAATCCATTTGCAGCCAATTGGTTTTATTCCAGGTGGAATATCAACAATTTCCCAAGTTTTATTACTTAGAATTGAATCAATCTCACTTTGGATTGCTTCTTTCCAACACGAAGATTTAGAAGATGACATGGGCTCTTTATATGTTTGAGGTTCATGTTCAAGTACGTAAGTGAGGAACTCAGAGCCAAATGACTTGGAAGTTTTGGCCCTTACGCTTCTTCTTGGTTCAACTTCATCAACTTCACGATGAGTTTCATCTCCGTGTGGGCTCCTTGGTTCTTCTTGTGTCCTTTTGGGGACATTATTTCATTCATTTCTTTTGTGTGGAAACACGTCTTCAAAGAATGAGGCATCTCTTGATTCCATGATTGTATTTACATGGATGTCATCTATATCAGACTTGAATACCAAAAATCTATATGCACTACTGCTCTGGGCAGGCCCTAGGTAGTAACAATCTACTGTTTTTGGTCCAAGTTTGACCTTCTTGGGAGGTGGGATAGGAACTTTTGCCAAGAACCCCCACACTTTGAGGTATTTGAAGCTTGGTAGGTGTCCTTTCCATAACTCATATGGAATTTTTCCCATTTTACTGTGAGGAACTTTATTTAATATGTGATTAGACATATTCAAGGCTTCCCCCCACAAGTTCATCGGCATACCGGACGTTAAAAGCATTGCATTAATCATATCTTTTAACGTTCTGTTTTTCCTCTCGGCTATGCCACTTTGTTGTGGTGAATATGGTGCTTTCGTTTGCTGAATTATTCCATTTTCTGCACAGTATTGTTCAAACGGTGATTCATATTCTCCACCTCGATCGGATCTTATTATCTTGATCTTCTTATTAAGCTGATTTTCTACTTCAGCTTTATATTTCATAAACGATGTGATTGCTTCATCTTTACTGTTTAAAAGATATACGTAGCAATATCGTGTATAATCATCAATAAATGAGATAAAATTCTTTTTCCCACCTCTTGTAGGTAAGTTTTTGAAATCACATAAATCAGTATGAATCATTCCTAATGGTTCAGTACTTCTATCAATAGTATGAAATGGTTTCTTAACCATTTTTGCTTCTACGCATGTCTCACATTTGTAGTTTTTATCCACTTGAAATTTAGGAATTAACTCTAAATTTGCAAGTTTTTTCCTTTTTCGGAAATTAATATGTCCTAATCTATCATGCCATAATAAAGTTTCATGCTCAACGATATAAGAAACTTCCTTTTTATTCATAGCATTTTCAAAATACATGTTACTGTCGATTACGACTACATTTGCCTTAAATAGGTAATCACATAAGTAACCCCTTCCTATATAGATTCCTGCCTTGGACAGAACCATCTTGTCTGACTCTAAGGCCATCTTGAATCCCTTCTTCGAAAGCACGAATCCAGAAATCATATTCTTGCGGATATCTAGAACATGAAGGACATCATTCAATTTAATAGTCTTCCCAGAAGTAAACTTGAGGGTGACTGTTCCTTTTCCTTCAACCATGGAAACTGATGAATTGCCCATATAGAGTTTCTCATCTTGATCCAGTTTGGTGTAGGTTGAAAAAACGGACTTATCAGAGCATATATGTCTAGTAGCACCCGTGTCCAACCACCATTGTGCAGAATTCTGAATCAAGTTGCATTCGGTCACAACTCCTGAAAAATTGGATTCATCGATGTCCATGTTATCCACCACATTTGCTTCCGAATTTTTCTGTTTCTTGTGTTTGCACTCTTTTGCTTGATGACCAGTCTTGCCACAAACCCAACATTCACCATTGAATTTCTTGGATTTTTTTGGTTATTCTGCTTATTTTCTGGCGCCTTTCTTTTCTTGTTTTCGTTGAAGTGCCCTTTCTTCTTTGACCCTTCAGTAACAAGCCCCTCTTCACTTTTAGGTTGAGTGACTCCGCGATTATCTGCCTCTATCTTTAATCTGACGATGAGGTCTTGTAAGGATATCTCCTTCTTTTTGTGCTTCAAGTAGTTGCGGTAGTCCCTCCAAGATGGTGGTAATTTTCCGGTAATTGCTTCAACCAGGAATGATTCACCAACATTGTGACCTTATGCTTCCATCTCATGGATAATAATCTGCAGCTCTTGCACTTGAGAAGTCACTGATTTTGAGTGCACCATTTTGTAGTCCATGAACTTGTCGACGATGAACTTTTTCAAACTCACATTCTACGTTTTGTACTTTGTAGCCAAAGCATTCCAGAGAGCTTTTGCAGTCTTTATGGGCTGGAAAACTTTGTACAGGACTTTATCTAGGCAGTTGAGAATGTAGTTTCTGCATAAAAAATCCGAATTCCTCCACGCATCAATAGACAGACCATCATGCTTATTCGCATCCTTGGCGTTTCCTGGTGTAGGCGGCACCGGTTAATCTTCTTCAAGATACTTCTGCAAGCCAAGGGTGGTGAGATAGAACAGCATCTGATTCTGCCATGTAAGAAAATCATCATCTTCTCCTTTGAACAATTCTGGTTTGTTCAAATTCCCAGTTTTGAGCGTCGTTTGCTCTGTTGCCATCTCTGTTTTGTTAAAAACAATGAAAGTCTTAAGAAGTTATAAGTTGTGTACTCAACATAGAATTCGCAATAGAATAAAAGTGTTTCTAATTTGTACCAGAACTAAATCAGAAACAGTACCGCAGTCCAGTCAATGAACTACGAAATGATTTGCACACAAATCAAATTAGTGAAAGAAGTATTATCTCTGTCAAACAGTGTTACTATAATATAGCACACAAACCAGATACAGTATTATCCGGTATACAAAGTGAAAGTTAAACAAGAAAGATTGATGTCTAACCGAGTTCGTCTGAGGCCTGAAACGTGTCAATTTCCTTAAGACTTTCAGTCGAAGCCTCCCAGGATACAACAGATGAGAAAACTGCTCGAGATTGTAGTGACTATGTACTGACTGTGATGATCAGTAATGGCAGATATTTGAGGATGTATACAGCAGAAGGAAGAAGAAAACTTTGGAATTATTCAGTTTATGATTTGACCAGAATCACCATGTATATATAGTTTTCAAATGGATGTGTGAACGGGTCGCACCCGTTCGAAAAAATGCAGCCGTTTATTTTCCGTTGCCGTCTGAGTTCAAATGAACGCGTCCGCTCATTTGAACCGTAACGGGTCGCACTCGCTTGTTCCTAACGGGTGGCACCCGCATCCGTTTGAATTTAAACCCGCCATCGTTTCAAAAAACACATCAAATTGGTTAAGTTTTTTCGTAGCAAAAATAAGATTTCATTCTAGACCAAAGCCCAAGCTCGAGCCCAAACCCGAACCCGGCCCGGTCCAGCCCGATTCAGTTCGGTTCGGTACGGGACGGGCGGGCGGCGCGCGCGCGTGTGTGTTTGGTTCATATGATCTAGGTCCTCCCCCTCGCAAAAAATTACCTGACCCTAAGGGCCAATATAGGGAATGAGGAATAAATATAAATACATGGAGCTAAACTTCTTTTTGCCAATGTGGGACTAAAGTATATGTCATTCATCCTTTGAATTCTAACACATATAACTCGGAGGACAGTGAAAATGTACTGAATAAACACTTAAATCTCATTACTAGGTATAATATATATTCTAGCAGTTTCAACTAGTGATGTATTCACATGGATGATCATCACCTTCCATCCAAGCATTTACGTTTGTTTAAGGATGAGATTTTGGAAACACTAGTTAGAACAGAGTATTTGAAACCAAATACAAACAGAGTAATGTATACGTTGAGTAAACACTTATAAAACTCATTACTGTTTATAATTAATCATAATAGATTCCAATTATATGTGTGTTAAGCTGTATTCATCACATCCAATATTGAAGTAGTGAGTTTAGACAACCTGAGATTGAATTACAAAAGACAGTGAATGAGCACAATATTATTGTGTGAATAAACATATCTTTACTGTTATATAAATCTGTAAATGGATTCAAATCATATCTATATGTTGATATGTAACCATTTTGCTGAATACAAATATTGAGCTTATTAGAAGGTAAAATCTTTGAAACTAGTGGTTTGACTGTTTTAAACAACCCGAGAAAAACAAATGCAATATACAATGATATATATACATATGAATAAACTCCTATTTTCTTCCCTATCCTACTTCGTGAATATTCTACTTTGATTCAAGCTTATGTATGGGAATTTATACATCTAGTTATCATCCTTGTCATAAGAATAAACTTGGAAATCAAACATTTAGAGAGGCAAAACCTGAGAATGGAATCGTAAAACAATAATAGTAAATGAAAAAAAGGACAGTAAATAAATTTAAACAATGAAATTGGGTTCGGATAGGGAAACAAGGTTTACTGCAATGATCGGCAACAAGCGATGGTTAGTGAAGAAGCTGTGCATATGCACAACTATACGCTGTGCACCAAACAACAACAAGGAGGATAAGGGGCCGAGCTAAATCATGTGTAGTACATCAGCGAGGGTATCGAATTTTTGTTCAACATGTTCGATTCGGAAGATTCACACGAGACTGGAAGTAAGAGATGAAACCAGAAGCCGGGAAGGAAGGGAGGAAGTTGGACAAAATAGATAAATAAGTGCAGACCAGTTGCTGAATGTGTGGCGAACAAATTGAAGATGGTGCATGCAAGCACATCTTTTATGTAAGCAGGAGGGACAACATTTAATTTTAAGTATAAATAAAGGGGCATGACGTGGAGCTTTGAAGTGTGGATGAGAAGGATGCCATGCGAAGATTTCATAGTCACTAGTGAAGGCAGTAGGGTGAGCTGGCACATGAGGATGTTAAGTTATATAGGGTACATGTAGATTTAAATAGGAGGAGTTATGGATAGGATCAGGGGCCATACGTTTTGAATGGGCCGAGATGTGCCAAACTTATCATATATATATATATATATATATATAAAACATATGTATACAATGTTTGTTTTAAAATGACTATTAACTTAAACAATTTGCATAATGAAAGAATACAGGTATGTAAATAACTAAAACTTTGAGACCCAAAACAAAGATGTGGAATATTGAGGCTAAAGTGGTGTGCATCATGAAAATGCGTGGGTCTTTAAATTCAATTAGATGGTGACTTTACTATGTTGAAATTTTCGAAGAGAGGACTGGTGCGTGTGCATCACGGTTTGATGATAGTTCAGCAGAGGAAAAAAAATCATGCCTTTAGAAACTAAATATGGATACTAGTTACCTTAAGGATATATAATGTCTGGAAAGGATAAAAAGGTCTAAAACACGTTTGGGTGAGAAACATGCGTATTGATGCATGAAGAATGGTGATACAACAGAGACTAGAAAATGTGTACACATGAAAATGCTAAAAGCCTAGTCACAGCATCTAAGACAAGTGAGTGTAGCAACAAAGTTTTGTGGTAATAGACGTGTGATGCTGATCGAAGTATGTTCAAGAATAGAGTAGGATGGCTCGGTAATCATTATTTCCTATAAATAGTGTTTCTTGTTGTAATGTAAATTATGGTATTTTTCTTAACCATTCAACTTAGGATGGCTCCTGTGTTTGCTTTTGGCTTCCATCATGCTTTAAGTGTACAATTGTTTCACCATCCAAGTCTAATGTGACAATTAGAAGAAGATGCATTTTTTTTAGCAAGAACAATAATGTTGTATAAGTCCGAAAGTGTTAATTTTAACCATTTTATGTATATATATGAAAGAAAGTAGGAGTTCGCCTAAGGAGCCTACCGAGAGTAGCAGATTTGGTTATAGGGTTTGTGCATACAAGTGAAGCGGTATTGATCCTATTAAGTTTATTTTTATTGAATATGTTTCTTTTAAAAATTGATTATTTTATTCTTATATAAGAAATAAATATAAGTAAACAATATACATACATGTATATGTGTAACAAGAAACAAGAAAGATGATTGGCAAGATAGCATGAAAACAATGGGTTTGTTAAAAGGTTCCAAATTTATAACGTAAATCAATTTATTTATTTATTTTGATAATAATATCTAAAATACAAATACGAGAGCTATCGTATTGATTTCACAATGGCAAAATAGCAGTCGTCAATTTTTAAATCTCCATAAATCTGTATACTTATATGTATAATACAGAACAAGTTGTATAACGTTTAAATTTAAATAAATTTATTTCTAGAAGAAGATGGACAAATATAATATTAGAATAATTGTGGGTTTACCTAAATCGAAACAATTCAAACTATACTTAGTTTGAATTTGAAATATTGAATCGCCATGGATAAATGATACTGTACTAAATGGACGTTGTTAATTATCTGTTATATTGTGTATTGATAAATTGAATCTAAACAGTTAAAATAAAACGTTAACACTGAAGTTAAATCATCTATTGATTCCTGTTCTGAAATTAGAAATGAGATTGTGTATGTTAATTGAACTGAATGGGCATGTTATGAGAATTTATATATACATGTAATAATTTGAATAAATAGTTGTACTCATTTCCACTGTGTAAATTTGACAATTATAACACCAACTATCAAATAATATCCCCTACATGTTAGTTAGAAGAGATCGGGATGGGAACTGGACCCAAAACCACTTCGAACTGGCTTTACGTTCGTAAACTGACTTGCGGATACTTATGAAAATGGTGAGAGTGAAGACCGTAGAACTTCATAAGCGGAAGAACTACTTGATAAATTTATTTGGGTCGCTCCTGAAGATATTTTGATAGTGATTCTGTCGTGATTGAAATCTTCGGATTGCAAGGACTTCTCGCTACTGATCCATGGGGTGATTCCTATATTGGATGCAGTAGGAGAGTACCTTCAGTTCATCCTGTTCGTGGATGACTTGTATGGACGAATGTCTGACAGAGTAATTCCTAAAAACCACGTACGTTGATTTTTACAAATATACCAAGTTGATGGCAAAGAAGGACCCTTCTTTTACATCCAGTGTATATTTGTGGATGTCAATTAGTGATTTGATGGATCTGACAATGTGGCATTCAAAGTAAATGATGACCAGAAGTTCTAAAGGTGAATTCTAACCTCAAACCTCATCAACCGGGAAATGACAAAAATCGGGCAGGCAGCATGGCTATGTGGGTCGCTCCCATTAGGGTGCATAATCACCTATCTAGAGAAAATTCATTTCCTTCTTTAATCTATTTCGATGCTGTCCCTTTTCGGGAAACGGTTGCTGATCCCAACCGTTGGTGATATGCATTCGATACACTCAAGCGAAATGAGTGGTCGGTTATGTGTGGGCCGGGTTGCAAGACGTTCTTGTTTAACCCAGTGTATTCGCCTCTAGAGATACACTATCGGCAGGTGGTTCCATATCATGTCATAGTCGGAATCCAAACTCCAATAAGCGCCCGCGATTTTGATTGTATACTATATATGTGGAGCGTGAGATGCAAGCGTTCCGCTAGATTGCTATTTATTTGTATTTAGACACTATTATAATATAAGATGATATATATGTGATTTTTAAAATGTTTTGGGTTATCGTAAGGTAAAAACCATCTATGTTTATGTGTGGATCGGTCTTACAATTATCTTTTATTTCAAAAAGATTTTTGAACATTAAATTAATCTGTTTTTAAAAATCGTTTATTCACACCAGTCCCATGACTGACCCAGAGTTTATTTTTCTGTGTTTCCCTAAACTCTTGGGTGCCCAAATTTGTACGGGCAGTCAAGTGGTTTCAGGATTTTACAGATTTACTTGGAGGAGCTTGGAGCAGGAAGCTTCAACATTAGATATATAGAGTTTATTTCCGCTGTGTTGTATATATGTTGTACTCGGATGATGTATGTAAGTATAAATACAGTTTTGTATGTCAAGATGTTATATAATATATTTTATTCAATTCCGCTGTGAGATTCGTTATACTCTGATTCTGTTGTGTTCAGTTCTTCTTTTTCTTCTATTCTAACTCTCTTTATTTCCATTTCTCACCTCTAACTTCTTTCTATTAACGATCTGTTAAGTTCTGATGGTTGATTGGTCGATATGTGATACAGGAGACGTATTAGTATCGATAATCAAGATCTGAACTTTTCGGGCCGTTACAGTACTCCAGAACGGCGGCCTTCAAAAATCGTGCAATTCTTCCAACTGGGAATTAAAGGTCATCTTTGCTGCTTCGTGACGTAGCCTTCTTGTTTGCTATGGATCCAACTGCCTTTCCTCTACTTGCCGTTGAAATTTGATCGCTTAAGATTTGGGGATTAGGTCTTCGGATAATCGCGCGGGGAATACGGATCACGCAAAGATTGTCACCTCAGTGGAGTACGTGGTTGTTGAACTAGTGAGGGACAATTTGTGGAAATGGGGTGCGATGGGGTGATGGAATCGTGAATTTAGGTTTAATTTTGATCAAAAAAGGGGAAAGTGAAGAGAAGAAAGAAAACAAGTGACGATAATCTTTACACGGTATTTCGTAAAGGAGTGAAATATGGTGCCAAAATTTCACAAGCGAAACAGGTGGCTGTCATTGATAAGATTACAAGATAATGTTTAGATAGGAAGCATAGATTGGTCTGAACTGTAGGATTAATCACGCATCTACGGTTGAATTTTTGTTTTTGCTGATAACGCGGATCGCTGGCCTGGATTATATATACATAAAGTTACACCTTGAACTGGTGTTGCACGTCAAAACACTAGAATTTCCACCGCAACAGTGCATTCACGTCTACAGCAACAACACATGAATATTGTTGCAGAAGATCAAAGAAAGCATAGCTTTCGTCACACTTTTCATGCAACGCACACATATTAGTGTCGAATAGCCCACTTTTTGTAGTAGTGAAGTTTTGTAACACCCCATAATTTTAAAACATGACATAAGGGATAATTAAAGAAGACTTAATTAAATAATACTTAATTAAATAATGAGAATTAATTAAAAATGAATAACACATTGTGTTCGTCTCGGGATTCTCCTTGAGATAGAGTCCAAGACTGCATAAAACGGATACCGTATGAAGGAGTTATGGACAATAGAAGTTTGGTAGAACAATCAGAAAATGGGCCAGAACAACTGGCGCACTTGTGAAGTGCGCCTGGACAAATATGCACTGGCGCACCTGGGATGTGCGCCCATGTCGAGCCCAGATCTGCAGAATTCTGGACAGTTCCCTAATGACATGTCTTTCTAATTTGAGTGGTTCTAATGGTTTCTAATCTAATCTAAAGGTCCTAATTCACCTAATACACCTACAAATAAACACCTAAACCTAACCCTAATCTCATTCAACCATAATTCATAGCGCCGCCATGCTACTCTAATCTAAATTAAACTTTCTTCTCCACCAAGACAAATCAGAATAGGGGTATTCTAAGATCAAGATCTGCTACAACAAAACCTAATTCTCTTCTTTTAGATCCAACCACGGTGAGTTTATGTTACTTTCACATATAATTAAATTAAAAAGTAATTGTGAAAAGTTAGTAAATTGGATCTAATGTATATGCCTGTAAATAAGATGAACCATATCAAGTTTTGTAATTTGTTATCCTTCAGATTCATACCCAGTTGCTATTATCATATGCCTATCTGATCTATTTTGTCGTTATTCATTTCACATGCATATATATATATATATGCCAATTTTGATGTTTTGATTCTCTCCCCTTCTTGTTTTCCTTTTTCCTTTTGATATTAGGCTTACTTCAAGCCTAAGCATATTGCGTTGAGATTTACATACGAATAATGTTGGAATGATTGGGAAAAGTTGGGAAATATGTAATAAAATGAAATTTGGCAAAATTGTTGATAGCAATGGAAATTGGTTTGGACATAATTTGGTATAACTTGTACACATGAGATTATAGGCATAATTTGGATTAAAATTATAAACATAATTTAGATTGGAAATTATGGGTAATTGGAATATATTATAATCCAAGATTTGAAATTGGGACTTGAATCAAGAAAGTGAAAATGAGCGCCTAAGACACGAGGTTAGATTCGGATTGCGGTATAAGCCTACCAGGAACCGCCCGACATATCTAGCAACCGCAAGCGGTAATCTAACGTGAGAGGTCATAGGCAGAAATTAGATGCGTAATAATGCAAAGACATGAGGTTAGATTCGTATTGTGTTATAAGCCTGCCCGGAACCGCCCGACATATCCACAACCGCAAATGGTAATCCAATGTGGGAGGTCTTGCAAGATTACGGTTATAATGAATTAATGAACACTTAACCAAGATAAGACATGTGGTAAGACATGGGAATAATAAAGGGTTAAGTGGGTAACATGGGTAGCATGTAAAACATAATTAAAGCACTTAACCAAGATGAGACATGTGATAAGACATGGGGATAAAAAGGGGTTAAGTGGGAATTTCTAGTGGGGACCAAGCTTAGGAGGGATGCTTGTGTCTAGTGTGTGGACCCTTTTCAACAAGTAACCCATTTTAGTATCTATATGAGCTCGAACTAGGTGGAGGACACGCTCACTGGGGTTGATTTAAAGAGGTCAATAAAGAGTTAGCGATGGCAGTACAAGTCCAATGGAGTCATGTGCGTGCATGGGTCCGGGCTGGTAGGTAAGACGTTGCATCGTGTAAGTATAAGTTGTGCATTTCAGTAGTATCGGGGTTGCCACCTTAGGGAGTGATACACCCTATTGTAGGACCAGCACATGTATCTACGAGGTTACGGAGCCGTTCGAATGGGAAGGGTAGTGGGTACAACTAGTGGGGATAGGAGCAAGTTGGCACCTATGATAGTAACTAGAAGTACACGAAACTACCATCATTATATTTGTTTAAGAGGGATCATCTTTTAGTATGTAACTAGTATGTTGGTACGGTGTAGAGCATATCTTATAGTGGTTAGGAGCGCAGTCGATGTTCTATCTTGCTTATCTTGTTCACCTTGTCATATCTGCTTATGTTACAGTCATCTCTTATATCCAGTTTATGTTCTTATCATGTTACTTTACTGATTATATTGTTAAATTCACGGGACTCGCCAGACTTTATATCTGACCCTTTTTGTTTCGCCTCTTTTCTTTCTCCCTCCCCCCTCTGGTCCTCAGGATGGGATTAGTGAAGCTTGACTCGGATTTCTATCTTCTTGAAGTGCTTGGTTGTGTTGAAAGTAATGCTCAGCTTTATCTCTTTTTCATTATGGCTATTTGGAGTGGGATTATGGTTTTGCTTTTATGTACTCTGATAATAATTTTGTTCAAGATGGATATTTGTGTACTTGGCTTTAGTATGAGGTTTTGATGTTGTAAACAAACATGTTTTGCTTTTCCGCTGCAGTGAATAAATTTTGAATTTTTAAGTACCATTTTATATATCTGCCTTGTGATGTTCTGTTCTATACTCTTATAACGCTCCATGAAAGTTAATGCATTCCCTTAGTGAGTGACATTAATGGACGTTGGGTGTCACACGTGGTATCAGAGCTGAAGGTTACCAGAACAGATAAAAGATTTTGAAAACCGTTTTCAAAAGCATTTTTTAAAAGAAATATTTTCAAAAACATGTTTTAACGAAGGTATTTTCAAGAGAAAGGTTTATTATGAAAAACATAATCCCCAAAAGCCATATATCTTTCTTTCGATTCTCTGTTTGAATCTCTTCCTTTTTCTTTTCAGCATGTCTGGGGAACCCGATATACCCGAGGGCGTAAAGATACCAGGCTGGACCAGAAGGTATCTGGAGGCTAGGGCTACTGCCGCAGGACCAGCAAACGTTCCTCCTCCCCTAGCTGCAGCCGCTCCTCCTCCTCCTCCCCGTGTAGACGCTTTTTCTAAAATATGCAAAGACTTCCGTGCGATGGACAGAAAACCGTTTTATGGAACTGAGACGTTTGTTGAGGCTCAGAATTGGCTCAAGGAAGTGGAGGACTTGTTTGGTATCTTTGAGGTAGATGATGGAAGGAAGTTTCAGCTAGCTGCTTGGTTGATGAAGGATGAAGCTTCATTTAGGTGGGAAGTAACTAATGGAGGACGTGCGGTGGAGACGTGGATGGATGTTAGAAAAAGGTTCGAGTTGAAATTTCTTTCACAAGCAGAGGAGAGTTTATGCATGGAGAGGTTCTTGGCTTTGAAACAAGGGAGTTTGTCTGTGAAGGAGTACGCTAACAAATTTAACTAGTTAGCAAGATTTGGTATGGAATTAGTTAATACACCACATAAGAAGGCCTTGAGATTTGCCAAGGGTCTGAATAAACCATTACACGTTTTGGCTATGTCCCATATTCCTATGGGGGGTAATTTCGAGAATCTTGTTGATATGGCATTGATACATGAAGAGGAGAAAGGTGCTAATGTAGATAAGGCACAGGATAAGAAAGGGGATCCAAAGAAAGCACAGCAACAACAAAAGAAAGGCGGTAAGGATAACAAGGGCTTAGAGAAAAGAAAGTGTCACAATTGTGGAATACCTGGTCATTTGAAGAAGGACTGTAGGAAGAAGAAGAGGACGACTGGTTGCTTCCAATGTGGTGACGCAGGACATATGATTAAAGACTGCCCAAGGTGGCAAGGGCAAGGGCAGAGGACAGGATCTACTTCTGAGGGCAGGTTCATGCTCTCATGGCAGCTACGCAAGAGAGAGGTAGAAACATTTCTGTTGAAAGTTTGATTTTCCTTTTTGATCATCCTGTATGTACTTTTTTTGATTCTGGCGCTTCACATTTGTTTATATCTGCTTCTGTTGTTGAGTCTCTACACCTAGATACTAGTATAGTAGTGGATCTCGTTGTTGTCTCAAATCCTATTGGGGGTACGGCTCATCTGTCTATGTTATGTCGGTATTTGAGAATATCTGTGTATGGCATTGAGTTCGAATGCAACGCCTATGTGCTTGGTTTCACGAGCTATGGTTTAATTCTAGGAATGGATTGGCTAGCCAAGTATATGGTGCCATTCTCGACTATGAAAAGAGGGTAGTTAGACTGTTGACTAGTTTGGGTAATACTCTCAATATCTCATGCGACCCTAAGGGTTCTGTTATGCTTAGCTACCTAGAATCTCTTGACACATCTATTGATGATTTGTAATCTGTTCGAGTAGTCCGTGAGTATGCAGATGTCTTTGAGGAGGTTAGCGGCTTACCTCCAAAATGCGAGATAGATTTCCGTATATACTTGGTGGACAATGCAAAGCCAGTTGCATTGCCTATGCGCCACATGGCTCCAAGAGAAAGGAGGGAGCTTTGTAAACAAGTGAAAGAGTTGCTTGAGAAAGGGTTCATAAGAAGAAGTATCTCGAAGTGGGGTGCTCCAGTTGTTTTTGCCACGAAGGATAATGGTTCGCTTAGATTGTGCGTGGACTATAGGGAGCTGAATAAGCTCACGAAGAAGAACAGACACCCATTACCGAGGATAGATGACTTGTTCGATTAGTTGGTTGGTGCTTCGGTTTTCTCGCAGTTGGATTTAGCTATAGGATTTCATCAGCTAAGGGTGGCTGAGGACAACATAGATAAGACCGCATTTAGAACTCCAGATGGATTCTTTGAATGGCTCGTCATGCCTTTTGGTTTGACCAATGCACCTGCATATTTCGTGGACTTGATGAGTAGGGTGTTTAGGGAGTTTCTAAACAAATTTGTAGTAGTCTTTGTATACGATATCCTGATCTTCTCAAGAAACGAGGAAGAGCATGCCTTACATCTTAAGGAAGTTTTAGAGACCCTTCGAGTACATCAGCTTAAGGTTAAGTTCTTCAAATGTCACTTTTGGAGGAAGGAGGTAAGATTCCTAGGGCACGTGGTCTCTAAAGAAGGGATAGCAGTGGATCCCGTGAAGGTAGTAGTAATCCAAGATTGGAAGATTCCTAAGAATGCAACGGAAGTAAGAAGATTTCTTGGTTTGGCGGGCTATTATAGAAAGTTCATCAAGGACTTTGCTAAGATATCATCCCCACTTCCTCGGTTAACGAAAAAGAATTTCACCTTTTCTTGGGATGTTGACTGTGATGATGCTTTTCAACGACTGAAGAGGGCATTGACGACAGCTCCAGTTTTAGTTTTGCCAGATGGGAGTAAACCGTTCACAGTGTATACCGATGCTTGCGGGACAGGGCTTGGCGCAGTTTTGATGCAAGAGGGAAGGGTGATATGTTATGGTGGAAGGCAGTTGAAGGTCCATGAAAGGAATTACCCTATCCAAGACTTAGAATTAGCTGCCATAGTTTTTGAGCTTAAGTCTTGGCACCATTACTTGCTTGGTGAGAGGTTTGAGTTGCATACCGATCATAAGTCATTAAAGTACTTGTTCTCTCAAAAGGATTTAAACTTAAGACAACAAAGGTGGATGGAGTTCTTAGCATCCTACGATTTTGAGATTGCATATACCCCTGGCAAGGGTAACGTTGCAGTTGACGCCTTGAGTAGAAAGAGGTTGACTTTGAGTCCTTTGTTTGTCGAGCGGCAGAGTTTAGAGTATATATCTACCTTTGACTTTAGACCCTCTATCGATTATGTACCCGGTTTGTTGGCATCATTAGAGGTGCGACCTACGCTTTTGGGACAGATAGGAGCGGCACAACGAGATGACCTATAGCTAATTGAGATAGTAGACAAGCTCATAAGTGGGGAGTCTTCGAGCCATCTTAGTAGGTATACTATAGATGAAAAAGGTTGGCTGCATAGAGATGGGAGACTTTGCGTATCATGAGACAAGAGTTTGAGAAGGACAATCCTTGAAGAAGCACATCGTTCAAAGATGATCATACATCCTAGTGGTGACAAGATGTACAACGACATGAAGCGAGTTTTCTTTTGGGTCGGAATGAAGAAGGATGTGGCTGAGTTCGTTTCTAGATGCTTAGTGTGCCAGAAAGTCAAGGCTGAGCAAAAGAAGCCTGGTGGTTTGCTTCACCCTTTAGAGGTTCCATTGTGGAAATGGGAAAGTGTTTCCATGGATTTTTTCGACGGGTTTCCAAGGTCAAGAAAAGGTAATACGATGATTTGGATAGTAATAGATAGAATTAATAAGGGTGCCCATTTCATTCCCGTTAAGAGAAAAAGAACAGCGGCATGGTTAGCATCTGTTTATCTCCGAGAGATAGTTCGTCTACATGGCATAGCTTCTAGTATTGTGAGCGATCGAGATCCCATTTTCACTAGTGAGTTTTGGAAGAGTTTGCAAGAGGCGGTAGGAATGCAATTGTGTTTGAGCACCGCTTATCACCCTCATACGGATGACCAAACAGAAAGAGTGAATCAGATTCTAGAAGATCTTTTGAGATTATGCATCTTGGACTTTGGAGGAACATGGGAGGAACACCTTCCATTAGTAGAGTTCGCCTACAACAATAGCTATCAGACTAGTATTGGCATGGCACTTTTTGAAGCTCTATATGGACGACCTTGCGATCACCGACTTGTTGGTGGGAATCTACGGATAAGATTTTACTTGGGCCCGAGATGGTTAGAGGAACTTCGGAGAAGATAAACTTGATTCGAAGACGCATGAGGACGGTACAAGACTGGAAAAAGTCATACGCTGATAAGAGACGAACCGAACTTGAGTTCGATGTTGGAGACACGGTTTTTATTAAATTATCACCATTAAGGAATGTAGTTCGTTTTGGATCTGTAGGGAAATTGGCACCAAGGTTTGTAGGGCCATTCCCCATTACAGAAAGAATTGTACAAATGGCCTATAGAGTGAAGTTGCTTGAGAAGCTTAGTGGTGTTCATGACGTTTTTCACGTATCGCATTTGCGGAAGTGTTTACATGATACCGTGGAAGTGGTAGAGCCAAGCATGCTTAAGGAAGTGGAAGTAGACTGAGATGCCACGGTCAGACGAGTTCCTACATGCATCCTTGGGACAGAGGTTAAGAAGCTTCGCAATCGAGAGGTCAAGTAGGTCAAAATACCATGGGGAGATAATCAAGAAGACGCGACTTGGGAAACGGAGGACAAGATATGTGTGTCGTACCCTTTCCTTTCCGAAGGTATGTTCTTAACTTCTTTCCAAAGCTTTTTGTTTATGCTTGTTTCTATCGTTTAGAGTATACCATATATAATCGAGTCTTAGGTAGAAAACTCAATGGATGTAAACATGTGTTTGAAACATGTTATGTTTGATGGATGCAAGTGGATGCAAGTGTTTGCTAGTGGATGCTCGCGGATGCATATACACGCACATTAGACATTAGATCGGCTCAAATCACTCTCATATTATATATGGATGCATGTGCATATTTATTTATTTTGGATGTAATTGGATGTATCATCACATGGATGTTGCATTTGGATTGATGTTTGTGCACACATATAGTAATTACATGATTAAGGCTATTTGCATACATGTTGGACTCATGGCACTAACATATGTTACATTAAGGAGGTTAGCTGAATCAGTAGACCGCCTGATTTTCGCATTATTATAGGAACATATACACACACTTTTGCATATGTTCATATAAGCATTAGAAATCTTCTAAGGACGATGGATACTTGTGGATGATGGACGAGTAGATGGATGTGGATGTTAGGATATACATTCCTTTCAACTTCGAGATTTCGGGGGCGAAATCCTTTAAGTAGGGGGGAATGTAACACCCCGTAATTTTAAAACATGACATAAGGGATAATTAAAGAAGACTTAATTAAATAATGATAATTAAGTAAAAATGAATAACACCATTGCGTTCATCTCAGAATTCTCCTTGAGATAGAGTCCAAGTTTGCGTAAAACGTATACCGTATGAAGAAGTTATGGACAATAGAAGTTTGGCAAAACAATCAGGAAACGGACAAGAATAACTGGCGCACTTGTGAAGTGCGCCAGAACAAAAATGCACTGTTGCACCTGGGAAGTGCGCCCATGACGAGCCCAGATCTGCAGAATTCTGGACAGTTCCTTGATGACGTGTCTTTCTAAGCTGAGTGGTTCTGATGCTTTCTAACCTAATCTAAAGGTCCTAATTCACCTAATACACCTTTAAATAAACACCTAAACCTCACCTTAATCTCATTCAACCCTAATCCATGGCGCCTCCATGCTGCTTTAATCTAAATTAAACTTTCTTCTCTACCAAGACAAATCAGAATAAGGGTATTCTAAGATCAAGATCTGCTACAACAAAACCTAATTCTCTTCTTTTAGATCCAACCACGGTGAGTTTATGTTAATTTCACATATAATTAAATTAAAAAGTAATTCTGATAAGTTTGTAAATTGGATCTAATGTATATGCCTATAAATAAGATGAATCATATCAAGTTTTGTAATTTGTTATCCTTCAGATTCATACCCAATTGCTATTATCATATGCCTATCTGATCTATCATGTCGTTATTCATTTCACATGCCTATTTATATGTTTATGCCAATTTTGATGTTTTGATTCTCTCCCCTTCTTCTTTTCCTTTTTCCTTTTTATATTAGGCTAACTTCGAGCCTAAGCATATTGCGTTGAGATTTACATACGAATAACGTTGGAATGATTAGGAAAAGTTGGGAAATATGTAATAAAATGAGATTTGGCATAAATTGTTGATAGCTATGGAAATTGGTTTGGGCATAATTTGGTATAACTTGTACACATGAGATTATAGGCATAATTTGGATTAAAATTATAAATATAATTTAGATTGGAAATTATGGGTAATTGGAATATATTATAATCCAAGAATTGAAATTGGGACTTGAATCAAGAAAGTGAAAATGAACGCCTAAGACACGAGGTTAGATTCAGATTGCAGTATAAGCCTGCCCGTGACCGCCCGACATATCTAGCAACCGCAAACGGTAATCTAATGTGAGAGGTCAAAGGCAGAAATCAGACGCGTAATAATGCAAAGACACGAGGTTAGATTCAGATTGCGGTATAAGCCTGCCCGTAATCGCCCAGCATATCCCGCAACCACAAACGGTAACCTAATGTGGGAGGTCTTGCAAGATTACGGTTATAATGAACTAATGAACACTTAACCAAGATAAGACATGTGGAAAGACATGGGAATAATAAATGGTTAAGTGGGTAACATGGGTAGCATGTAAAACATAATTAAAGCACTTAACCAAGATGAGACATGTGATAAGACATGGGGATAAAAAGGGGTTAAGTGGGAATTCCTAGTGGGGACCAAGCTTAGGAAGGAAGCTTGTGTCAATTGTGTGGATCCTTTTCAACCAACAACCCATTTTAGTAGCTATATGAGCTCGAACTAGGTCGAGGACAGGGACACGCTTACTGGGGTTGATTGTAAGAGGTCATTAAAGAGTTAGCGATGGCAGTGCAAGTCCAATGGAGTCATGTGCGTGCATGGGTCCGGGCTGGTAGGTAAGAAGTTGTTGCATCGTGTAGGTATAAGCTGTGCATTTCAGTAGTATCGGGGTTGCCTCCTTAGGGAGTGATACACCCTATTGTAGGACTAGCACATGTATCTACGAGGTTAGGGAGCCGATCGAATGGGAAGGGTAGTGGGTACAACTAGTGGGGACAGCAGCAAGTTGGCACCTATGATAGTAACTAGAAGTACACGAAACTACCATCATTATATTTGTTTAAGAGGGACCATCTTTTAGTATGTAACTAGTATGTTGGTACGGTGTAGAGCATATCTTATAGTGGTTAGGAGCGCAGTCGATGTTCTATCTTGCTTATCTTGTTCACCTTGTCATATCTGCTTATGTTACAGTCATCTCTTATATCCAGTTTATGTTCTAATCCTGTTACTTTACTGATTATATTGTTAAAGTCACTGGACTCGCCAGACTTTATGTTTGACCCTTTTTGTTTCGCCTTTTTCTTTCCCCCCCCCCCTCCGGTCCTCAGGGTGGGATTAGTGAAGCTTGACTCGGATTTCTTTCTTCTTGAAGTGCTTGGTTGAGTTGAAAGTAATGCTCAGCTTTATCTCTTTTTCATTATGGCTATTTGGAGTGGGATTATGGTTTTTCTTTTATGTACTCTGATAATAATTTTGTTCAAGATGGATATTTGTTTACTTGGCTTTTAGTATGTGGTTTTGATGTTGTAACCAAACATGTTTTGCTTTTCCGCTACAATGAATAAATTTTGAATTTTTAAGTACCATTTTAGATATCTGTCTTGCGATGTTCTGTTCTATACTCTTATAACGCTCCATGAAAGTTAATGCATTCCCTTAGTGAGTGACATTAATGGACGTGGGGTGTCATAAGCTTTTTCTCCTTCAAGATGAAGTTTAACTAGCAAGTTGGTGATATACTTAGTTTGAGATAAGTACATACCAGTTGGAGTTCTATGAACTTCAAGACCAAGAAAGTAGTGCAACGATCCAAGATCTTTGAGAGAAAAACTAGTATTGAGATCGGATATTAGCTTAGATATGAGGTTGATATTTGGGCATGTAACTAAAATATCATCAACATAGACAAGAAGAAGCACTAAATTCTGTCCTGAGCAATAGATAAACAAAGAGTTATCAGACATGGATGCTACGAAACCCCAACTAAAAAGAGTGCATTTGAGTTTATCATTCCATGCCCTTGGAGCTTGCTTAAGACCATATAAAGCTTTGTGCAACTTACAAACATAACTTGGTTTTGATGGATCGGTGAAGCCTTGAGGCTGCTGCATGAAAACTACTTCATTTAGAGTACCATTTAGAAATGCATTACTAACATCCAATTGTTTAACATTTCAATTTGAAGAAACAACCAATGTCAACACAATTCTAACTGTGGCTGGTTTAACTACATGACTAAATGTTTCTTCATAGTCAATACCAGGTTCCTGAAGATACCCTTTAGCTACAAGTCTGGATTATTACTTGTCAAGGCTTCCATCAGCCTTCAGCTTAATTCGAAACACCCATTTATTGCCAATAAGATGCATGCTAGGGTCATAAGGCACCAAAACCCAAGTACCTTGATTAATAAGAACATCATATTCTTCTTTCATGGAAGCAATCCATTTAAAATCTTTTAAAGCAGCCCTAGTAGTAGTTGGTTCGGAAGGTAAAAGTGACTCGGGAAGAGGATGTTGGGTGGCCAGGTAAGCCTATTCCATGTTGAGATCTTGTAATCATACGATGTGTCCATGTAGTTGCGATGGTTTGGTCTTTAGTTGGAGCAATTGTGGTTTTAGGTACAACTATAGTAGGACATTGAGGTGAGATTTGTTGATATTGGTGAGATGAAGATTTTGGTGATGAGGATGGTTCTGGAACATCAGTAATTATAGCTTGGTTAGGTAGCATTTTAACATTGCAAGAAGGCAACTGAGGTGAATTGGGTGTAGCAGTAGTGACAGCATCAGAATTTGTAGTGACAGAAAAATCATTAGTATGTGAATATGAAGCATTTGTAGAAAACTGGGCCGTAGGAAACTGATGAGAATTAAAATCAGATACCTAATTTTCTGTTGTGGAGATGGAAAATTGATTTTCATTAAGATTCTCCATGTTTTATTCTCACACACACACACACACACACACACACATATATATATATATATATATATATATCATTTATGATGCATTAAATATCCCAAGAAGATGCAAGCTTCAGACCTGAAACTCAACTTATGATTATTGTAAGGTCTCAAGTGAGGATAGCAGATGCATCCAAAAAGGCTTTAAAAAATTGTAGTCTGGTGCATGATGAAAGAGACACTCATAGGGGCTGATATCATTTAGAATAGAAGTAGGAAGCCCGTTAATGGAATAAACTGCACATTGAAATGCATGCCACCAATAGGACATGTCGAGACCAGACTGAGCCAATAAAGTAAATCATGTTTCAATGATGTTTCTATGCTTTCTTTCTGCTCTTCCATTTTGTTCATGTGCATGTGGAAATAGATGTTGAAAATGGATACCTTGATCACTTAAATATCTTTCAAATCTTCTATATTCACCTCCCCAGTCAGCTTGTATACATTTTATTAGCAAACCAATTTTTTTTTCAACAAGAGCTTTGAATTTAATGAACACCTCAAAAGCTTGTGATTTCAGTGTTAAAGGAAAAATCCAAGTGAATCTACTAAAATTATCAAGAAAACGCACATAATAGATGAAACCATCTTTTGATGGAGTATATGAAGGTCCCCATAGATCAGTATGCATGAGTTCTAAAGGTTGATTAGCTCAGCTTGAAGACAAAGAGAAAAGCAGTATATGACTCTTACCTTTTTGACATGCATCACAGAATTTTAAGTCTTTTATTGAGCATGAATTAGGAATTTTTGACAAAATTTTGCTTAAAATTTTGGAGGAAGGGTGACCAAGTTTGATGCCACACATTAACATCATTAGAAAGAGATGAAGAGAAAACCTGTGGATAGGAACAACAAATAGAAATAGATTCTTTATTCATTTCAAATTCGTTACAAGCATTTGACATAGTATTTGGAAAACAAGACTTATTACAAGAAGATGCCAAAGTATCACAAAGATAAAATGTACCATAAAATGGTTCTGCTGTTGTAGCTAAATGACATCGCAGACTAGTAGAAGACTTAGAAGAATTTTCTCTAAGCATGTACAGACCATTTTTTAACCTTCCCTTTGAGAAGCACATTCTCGATTTGCTTGTCCTTGACAAAACAACAAGATTTGTGAAATTCAAACCAAATTTTTAGTGATAGCAGGAACTTTTCAAAATAGAATTCAAGTGAATAGGAGAATTTGATGATGAAGGAAGACTAGCATGACCAATATGAGAAATTAACAATTTCTTACCATCACCTACTGTCAAAGACTCAAAGCCAGCGTAAGGTGCAGCAGAATCCAGATTTTCCATACCAAAAGCAACATGATTTGTTGCACCAGTATCAGCATACGACATAGAATTTTCAGCAAAATTAGGTATTCCAGGTGAAGAATATGCTTGAGAATACAAATCATTTTCATACTCAGCTAGATAGTCCCGAAGTTGAACAGTAGCAAGTGCCTTTGGTGTGATAAAGTTATTATCAAATCTGTAATGACAATTAGCAGTAGTATGTCCCAATTTCAAACAAACTTGACATAAAGGTTTTGAGTTGGATTGATTGGGAAAACGATTATATGACCTAAATCCGATTCTTGAAGTGGTATCATGAGGAATTCCTCTACTGCTTTGAATTGGAGGTCTGTAATTGCCCAGATTACTGAATCTTGAAGATCCAACAGTGAGATTTGCAGAAAATTTGGATGTGCTATCAGCAACAATATTGTGGCGTTCAAGTCTACATTCATGAGCCATGAGTAAAGCCTGAATTTCTTCAAGGGACTTTGTTTCACTGTTATATGTAATTCCCAAGACGACTGGATCATATTACGAACCAAGACCATTAAAAAGCTGAAGCTCAAGATCATCATCATTTACCATATAACCAGCAATGGCCAAATTATCACAAAGAGATTTTACCTTATCCACATAATCAAAAATACTTAGATTACCTTTTTGAATGTTACACAACTGACCTTTAAGTTGTAGCAAACGAGCCTTCGACTGACTAGAGAATTTTTGTTCAAGAGCTTTCCACAGTGAGTATGACGAAGTGTGCGAAGCTACCGTAGCAAGAACAACTTTAGTCATCGAAGATTACAACTAGGAGAGAAGAAGTTGATCCTTTCGCTTCCACTGGATGTAAGCTGGATTTGGATCTCCACTGATCAACAACTAAGGAGGTTTGTTGTTATCGAATAGAAAATCATCAAGATCATGACCTATCGCAATTGGTACAACTTGATATTTCCAAGCCAGAAAATTCAATCGATCAAGTTTGATTGTCAATGAAGAGGTTAAGGACTTCGAAAAAGGATTCTAAGGTTGATTTGGAAAATTGATAGGGCTTGAATTCATCGAAGGAGAATTTACCAAATTAGGATTTGATGGAGAAAAATTTGCAGCGATTGTTGGATCTATATTATTATCGGTGTTGAATTGAGAATTGTTTGAGAAGTTTGCCATGGACGTTTTTCAGAGGCTCTAATACCAAGATGATGTTTGACAAACTTTCAGATCTACAATGAAAACTTCAGAAAAGTTTCCACTAGAAAAATTTGGAGAAAACCTCAAAAAGATGAGAGGCTTTTAGCTATTATTTATATCAGTGCATTACAGGCTGTCAGCTACAACTTGCAACAGAAAAGTACCGCATGGTAACAATACAACTTGCAACAGCATATAATAAAATGAATACAACAAAAACAAACAATTTACTAATTACTGGAAGACTGTTGCTATCAAAAAGAAGACAAAAGGCCAATGAAGTGTCTGTTTAAATATATTCAGATTGTTAGCATGCTACACCATAATTGAATTTTCTATTTAAAAAATGTTTGAACACTCGACCTATAGCTATTATATAATCCTTTCAAAACACTCACTACGTGTACATATGTATATAGTTGCACATATATATATGCATGATTATAGATATATTACTTCAAGCCATTTTTTTGATTGCAACAAAACTTAAAGGGAACTTAAAAATGTACTAGGAAAATTTAGTAATTCACTATTCACAAGTGTATTCTTTTGAAATTCTCGTATAATTTTAGATATTTTGAACAGTCCCATATGTATACATAGAATATTGCCAAAATCAAGTTATTTTCAATACTTTTTGATGTGCACGTAAGTATGCACATTTATATTCACACATTTATTCTTGTTTTAAATAAATAAATAATATAATGGGCTATGTATACATAGATTTTCTTTCATCTTACTTTCTTTTCCAATGCTGAAATTTACATGTGCTAATATAATAACATACATTAGAAGCTAAGCCTCTACAAAGTAGGGGTAATGAAGCTCTCTAATTTTATGTAAGTTCAATATTTGTATGAGTTGTGATCTCTCTAATTTGTGCTTCATGGTAGTGGATTTTGATGTAAGTTTATTCTAGTGGGTTTGATAGTTTATGCTACATATGCAAATAAACTATTCTTATTCAATATAAACACAATTTACATCAATATTTGCTAAGTGGTTATTGATTCTGAAATGAAAGTAAGAACAAAATTTGATGACCTATAGTTCTAATTAATAGCTCATAGGTCATGCTTAAACTAGATTTTGCTTTAATTCCATCTTCATGAGAATCATAAGTGGTTTAATTGTTGTGTTAAGGTTTGATAATTTATGTTGTGTTAATTAATAATATAAATAAACTATGTTTAAGATAAATGCAACATTTATGTCACTTAAAAATAGAGATCATAGATCATATGTTTGTTAATTTACAAATGAGAGGGGATTTACCTCTAAATTGCTCTCTAATCTCATATTTAGCTCTCAACTTAGTTTCTAGTTTTCATTAGTTTTTGTTAGTTAGAACAATCCAAAGTTTCGTTTAATTTGATTGAGTAAGATTGAAGTTTTTTCTTTTTCTACGGATCGATTAAGTTAGAACAATCCAAAGTTTTCATTAGTTTTTGTTAGTTAGCTCTCAACTTGCGGTTTTATTATAATATTTCGTGCGAAGGTTTTCAAATTCGATATAATATCCGTCGTCGAACAAGTTTTTGGCGCCGTTGCCGGGGAAAGAATTTAATTTCGATTTTATTCTTCGAATTAGTTTTCTTGTTTGTTGCTCTTCTTTTTTTTTTTTTTTTAAAAAAATATTGTTATGTTCAATTTCATTTGTGTGTTTGTTTGTGTCTTTGCCTTCCTTTAGTTGTAAAAAAAAAAAAAAAAAAAGTGCATTTTGTCATTGGTCACTTTGATTTAGTGTTATTGGCGTACCTTTTATGACAGTTGGGAATTGATGTAATCAACATTATTGTGGTTTTAATTAATGGTACATCTATTTTCTATTATTATATTTTATCCCTTCCACTGTGAGATTCTGATTTCGTTTTTAGTTGGTTCTGTTTATATAATCCTTATAGGAACCAACGATCCGTTTAAAATGTTTCTAAGTTCCGGTAGGCCTTTTCTGGATCGAAATCTAGGCTCATTCCGAACGGATTATTATAGTTGGTATCAAAGCTTAGTTACCCGATTACGGGAAGACTATACATACGTATTAGAGATGTAATCGGTATTTTGAAAAAGAGTTTTCAAACAGTTATATATATATATATATATATATATATATATATATATATATATATATATGTGTGTGTGTGTGTGTGTGTGTGTATTTAAAGTACGTGTATTTCTATAGAGTAGTATATGTAGGTCCACCTAGGAGAGGATTGACCTTAATTTCTAGAAATACCCTAGAAACCATACAGTGATTTAGCAACTTTCTTATCAATCTAGAAATCTGTGCACAAAAACAAACGTCTACAACAAATTTATGTGCACAAGCTTGTGCGCATTTCAGTGCAAACCTCTGAGCCATACTGCTGTCAACACACCACTACCGACCACCCATTACTCTGCCTTCTAACCATATCATCTCTTCAACATCCACACAACTACAACTCCATTCACCAACCCCGAACTCATTCATTAACCAAAACTCTACTGTCTCCCTGCCAAACTTCACTGCTTACCACAACACTCCAGCGTATCCATACAACTTACACAGGCACATCCCTATTGCCGTTGCCAGTTCATCCATCTCAAAACTGCCTCGCGAACTCCAGCAGCCACTATCAAACTCCACACCCTCACACGTGCCAGTCACAACATTCAACCCATCTGCTACAGCCACCTACATACACCAGTATTTCAACAGTCCTTGTACCTCTTACTTACACTACATAGACCTGTACTGTTTTGATTACACATTCTGTCTACCCAAAACCAGCCTCAGCATCTCCCATTCATATAGTATTCTTCGTCGACACAGTCAAGCTTTAGCACCTCATTTACCATCAACTTCCACCACAAACCACAAAAAAATCCTCAGCGGCATACACTCACCTTCTTCTCCTTCCCATCGTCGCAACTCTTCACCACTTCAACACTTCAAACTACTTCAGCTCCTCACAGCCAACATACAAAACTGTCTTCCATACATACGTACCAAAACCATAACCACGCAATTCAACTCAAACCACACTATCAACTACCCCACTGCAATTCAACTTAATCAAATCACGACAAGCATACAAATCACTTGACCACTGCTTCGAATAACACTCCAATTACCTGCGCCTAACCCCAAACCATTCGAAGACGAGAACCAGCAAACCCTCAAATCGCTATCGAATACCCGCTTCAAACCCCAATCGCCGCTTCCTGACAAACGCCCAAAATCACGCCTTCGGATTTCGCTTTCTATTCTCCTTTTGTTTTGTAATTTTAAAATTAGTTTTTTTTTAACTGGTGGTTTCAATTCAGAAGGTCGGTTCCAGCTTTTTGGATTTCACTGAGAATCGTGGTTGATGAGTAAGAGTGACTAATTATAGTGAGTGGCGTGTTTTTGAGATGGGTTTAGTTTTTGAGTTGGGCCTGCGGTCCATAGTGGGCCGTCTGAAGTTGTTTTAGCTCTTGTTTGTCTTAAGTTAGTTTTTTTTAGTTTGGTCGTTCTTTTTTTGTTTTGATTCTTTTTGCTTTTGTTTTGATTCTTCTTGGGAGTGGTCAACTTCATTTAAGTTGTGATTTTCAATTTTCGTTCCAGTGAAAATTTTGTTTTGATTTGTTTCTTGCGTCCAAAAAAAAAAGGCTTTCTTCTTTCAGTTACCCTTGTATAAAAATCATCTTTGCGGTTGTAGAAATCCAAGAGAACTGCTTTGCTAGCTTTGTTTTGCTTGCTTAAACAAAAAAATCGCCACTAAAAAAAATTCCTAATAAATTCTCCACGCTCAGGTATCGTAACCCCTTGTTTTTTATTTCCTTGCATTGTTGGTTGCTTGCATTTTCATCAAGAAAACAAAACAAAATAAAAGTTCATTCGTAGTTGCATTGTTAATTCACGTTTAATTTCTGTTTTGCATTTATCCTATTTTTGTTTTTATTTTCTAAGAACATCATTATATTTTGACAAATTGGTTTATTTCTAACAAATTATTTCTCGGTGTCTAGACTATGGTAGAGTACTAACCGTTTATAAATATTACGGTGATTCATAAATATTATAGCGGTTGTTCCTCTGAAGGTACTTAAACCTTCGGTTGCATTGCTAGGGTGATTTCTGGTGCACCGATAACTTCTGTCCGTTAACTGGTTGAAAAATCTTTTGTTGAAATTAATCTAACTGTCATTATATAATTTTAGACAATTTGTAAATATTTAGTTTGCATTCATATAGTTGCATTAGATTCATGCATACATAAAAATATTCAAAATAAAAAATAAAACGTTTTCATTTTGTAAATTTTGTTTTTCACCTTTTCTCTAAAAAAATCATATCAAAATCCAAAAAGAAAAAAAAAATCCTTAGTTGTAAATAATATTTTTCCTTTTATTTTAGCATTTTGTTTAAAGAAAAAAAAATTGAAAACCAAAAATCCAAAAAAATGAAAAATGATTTTCTTTTGTAAATACCTATTTCCTTTTCTCTTTTAAAAACTAAAAAAGAAATTCAAATAAAAAACCATTTCTTTTGAAAATGTCTCAATTTCCTTATTTTCACAGATTTTACGATAGTTGTGAAAACCAATATAATCCATATAATTTTACACCAATTTCATATGGGTATTTTAATAACAAGTATTCTACAAAGAATTTGGATTTTACACCACCAACTTTTCAAAATTTCTAAAATAATCCCGATTTTACACCACCAAAATTTCAAAATGTTGATCAACCCTCAAGTCTTGAAATAAGTATTCAATTTCAACTCGAAGAAAGTCAAAGATTAAGTGAATCAAATTGAAGATTAATTGAATTAATGTGCAACAATTCAAGTCAAAGTTTTCAAAATAATCAAAATTCAAATTCAATTCCAAGTTCAAATGATTTTGATTATAACCCTTGCCAATTCAATTTCGAACTCCAAAATGAATTTCAAATTCAAATTGAAAATGTGAATCACTTTTCAAATGATTTTGGCAATGGAATTGATTTCAATTGTGGTGCAAATGAAAACCTTCGTTCTCAACAATCTCAAATTGAAAATTTTCAAGTAAATAATTATAAATTTGATTTTGTTGAACAAATGAACGAAATTGACGATGATTACACGGATTTGTTATATGAATACTACTTGAAGTTTCGTGAGAAATATAATCAAATCCAAATGTGCGACAATTCGAACATTAATCCATCTTTTACCAAAATTGATGATTTTCAAATAACGACTTTCGTAATTGAAAATAACGATCTTAACGAAGTTGTTGATAATACGATAATTGATTTGGATTTCAATTCTTTTGAGTGGGTAGAACAAAATTTAAAATTCGATCATCCTTTTTCTGAAAATTTGAAAATAACAACTTTGGACTTTGAAAATGATATAAGTAATGAAGTTGTTAATAATTTAAAGGAAGATGAATTTAATGAAAACACTTTTTTTGGACTTTTCGAAGAAGAGTTGAATTGTGAAAGAGTAGATTTGAATCACCATTTTGATTTTGAAATTGATAATTCAAAAGAATTTTTCAATGCTAATTTTGGAATTCAATTTGGTGGAAATAAACATGAAATTCAATCCATTATTCAATCTACCCCAAAAATCATCAAAAATAAAACAACTCATTCGTTTTTTAATAAAGTGACATTCGTTTTTCCAAATCTACACTCACCTTCAAAATCTTTTACGATTTGTTTTTTCAAGCTTAAGCTGTGTGTCCCATACTTGAAGAGACAAATGAATCAGTCTTTAGAAGACAGTTTCATGTACTTCTTGTCAATATATTTTCTGATATATTGTAAATATTTTTTTTCTTCCTTATTTGTAAATATAGGGAATATTTTCAAAAGTTTCTTTTCTTTTCTCCTTCCACTTAGGTTGCCTGTGGGGACACAATCCAAATCAAGTGTGGGAGGGAGTTCCATATTTATTTTGGTTTTGCATATATTTCACATTTCTTTTCTTTTTTCATCCCAAAAAAAAAAAAATCAAACCATTTTTTTTAAAAGCATTCTAATTTACTTTTAAATGGCCACGATGAAGTAAATATATGGTTTTGGTCGTACGATTAATTTAACATCTGAGATTTTTGACCGTTCAAATCGATAATGATCCTCAATGTTGATTTAAACTGAACAAAAATACAGATAGCTATTGGGATTTATATAAGAAAAAGGAAGAAAGAAGAAAAGCAAATACAAAATCTCACAGCGGAAGGACAAAATATAATAAATAAATAATAGTTCATGAAACTATTAAAAACATACATTTGATTTCATTTTATAACGATTTTCAGAGTTAACTATCATAAACATACCAATATTTGCAGCGGAAATAAATAATAATACTTCTGGCAAGCTCCATCTTCATCTTCAAAACAGTGTTTTCGAAAACTGAAACTCGGGTTGACCCGAGCACAAATGAAAAGACAAAAATACTCGGATCAGAATTAAAATATTCTCATATTAGTTAAATTAAATTCATGCGATAATATGAGTGCAATAACTTAAAAGATGTTACAGGAAGTTCTATCTCTTAAGGATCCGTCAAATTAGATACTATATAATACAATACGCTATTATAATAGTGTCTATGGTTAAATATAACATATTAAATTAGCATAAGTTGGATTACATTTTTACCCTTACACCGTTTATAATATCGTAGTTTATACAGATACCGTAAAGTCCACCATAATTGTAACGACCCAGACTTCTCTGATCCCCGAAGAGACGGAGGAGCTCAGATTGCTTTGAGAACACGACGCACCAGAACACAAACAATAGAACATTTCATTACCATTACAACAATTTACATCAGAGTATGAATAAATATTACAGTAGAAAATATCAAAGATTTACAATTTCTAAACAGCGGAAAA
Organism: Allium sativum; assembly: GCA_030737875.1. Lineage (NCBI taxonomy): Eukaryota > Viridiplantae > Streptophyta > Magnoliopsida > Asparagales > Amaryllidaceae > Allium > Allium sativum. The sequence goes on from CM060926.1 coordinate 354,779,525, forward strand.
TATACTACATGAATAAAATGTGCAGAGGAAAATATCTACAACCGCAACTAAAAGAGATATACGGATACAAAGCTTTCCGAATATAGCTCCAGCTGTAATCTAGGATCCTGTGAAAAGAAGTATCTGCTAAAACCAAAACTACTAGCTGTCCGTGTGGAAATATGGGCACCCAGAGTTTAGGTTAAATAAACTCTGAATCAGTCATGGGACTGGTGTGAGAACTAAAACATTTATTAACTTGATTTTAAAGTTAGGTAAATCAAGGGACCACGCCGTATAACACGGAACGGGTTTACTTCCAAGAATACCATAAACAAACAGTTTATAAACAACACAATGCTTTTTGAAAAATGAAGCTATTATAAGACTCAGGTCCCATCACACAATGCAACACAAGCCGAAGGATAGAGTTTTACCTTATAATAGCCAAACATGCTTGATATGTTTTAAAATAAATCGTTTTGATATTACTATAGGTGCATAGTGTCAAAATCAACTTCAAATATAAATGTATCAATCATAGACGGCATAGGTACTATATATTATGTCGCCATACTAGTTTTATAATTTAAAACCGCACGATGTCGTATTGGAAATTGGATTTCCATCATGAACCACGGCAAGTGATCTTCCTTGCCGAATTTGAGACACTCTAGCCTGTGCTTCAGGTCTCAGACTCAGGTGAGCCCTGGGTGCGGCAGGGCCAGTCCACACTTCCTTTAGTGGATTGGCAATTCCTGATCAATACATTTCCCTGCCCTATGGGGCATAAAATCTGGTCAGTATGTCGACCAATATCAAGAGCCACTAGGGACTCAGATCCGAGGTACCTCGCTTTCCATCATCCACATAAGTAAATGTCTGGGCTCCGTATCGTGACACCACTTCTAGCTAGAAAGAAACGCATGCTCTCCCTGTTGTCCCTCATCCCATTTCTGGTTCATACCAGGGTGTGAAACTCGCGAATTGACGATACACAAAGCTACGCTAATTAAAGCTGTACTTTGATCACCATCCACAAGACTCTGCTTTTCAACAAAAGTCTTGATCATTTGCATCTCAGCATGCCACACTGTCAATCCATACCGTACCACTGATTTCCACTAATATATAACCTCTAAGCTCGTACGTCTCAGAGAAGGGTGTTAAGCAAGAGAATAAATTCTCCACCACTAAATATATATATATATATATATATATATATATATATATATATATATTTAGCAGAGATCAACAAATACAGTATAAAGGAATACAATGTCAGACATACCATCCATTTGTGTGACGATCCCAAACCCCGTACTATGGTGGCAAGGGTAATCTTTGGAATATAACACATAAACAGATAACAGCAAAACAGAAATAAATAAATACACCAGATAATGTACAACAGAATAAACTAGATAAATATAAACCTCAGAGTTACACAGCATACAGGATCATACTTAGTACAAAATATAGTTTAGCTATACATAAATGTCTACAGCGGAAAACAAACATAATATGTACAATAGGAGCTGAACAACATAAAAAGAGATAAATGATAGAATCCGTCTTCAGCTCTAGTTATCCAGAAAGAGCCTGCTAAAACCTGAATACAAGGCTGCCCGTGTAGAAAGAGGGGCACCCGAGTTTGCAAGTGAAACAAACTACGAGTCAGTCATGGGACTGGTATGAGAAATCTACTTAACTTACTTTATAATATGGCCAATCACAGGACCACGCCACTTTCGCGGAACGGGTTTACTCCATTAGATTGCGAGTGCTTTAAAACAAATAAATCTTTGAAACATCGCAATGCTTTTTATAAAAATGAAGCCATTATAAGACTCAATTCCCATCACACAATGCAACGCAAACCGAAGGATAGAGTTTTACCTTATAATGACCAAAATATGCTTGATACAAATAAACCAAAAGCATTTGATATTATTACTAGTGTTTATATGTTTCAAAAACAATTTCAAATCATAAGTATCAATCATAGACGACATTAATGCCCCATACCACTATGTCGCCATATATAGGTATACAATCAAAACCGCACGTGTCGTATTTGGAAATTGGATTTCCGTCATGAACCGAGGCCAGGGATCGTTCTCACCACTTTGAGACAATCTAGCCTACCATGTCTCAGGATCAGAGCTCGAGTGACCCTTGGATCGTCAGGGCCGGTCCACTCGATGTGAATTAAACCTAAACCCTGGACACTGCGTTCCTCTGCCCTGTGGGACGAAAATGAGCCCAATGACTCCATATCCGAGGCGCCTCGCAACAGCAACAACCACACAGGTGAAAATAATATAAATGTCAGCCAGTTTAAGCACTGACACCACCTCTAGCTAGAAGGAAACGCATGCCCTCCCTGATGTCCGCTCCCGTTTCTGGTCCATACCGGGGTGTGAGGCTCGCGAATCACCGTTATACACAAAGCTATGCCACACAGGCCTTTCTTTGATCATCAACCACAAGACTTTGCTTTTCAACGGAAGCCTTGATCATCTACCACTTAGGCATGCCACACAAGCAATTCACTCCATGTGACTGATTTCTATCGATATATAACCTCTGAGCTCGTACTTCTCAGAGAAGGGCATTAAGCAAGAGAATACATTCTCCGCCGCCAAACAGAGATATATTTAATAGAGATCAATCAGCACTACACAAAATCCAATGTCAGACACACAGTCCATTTACAAGTTCATTCTTGGTCTGAACGAAACCGGAGGCACTATATACCTCGCATATCGATCGATCTCCACGTACGTCTGGACGATCACCACTTATTATCTATATTTCGGGATGCCTCCCGATCAAGACAACAGTTACCATCCAACCGAGGTGAAGATCTCCGGTCTTCAACCACCGTTTTCCTCATCGACTTCTTACCGCTGATCAATTATTTGAAATGAGATTTAACTCGGTCTTTTCAAATAATCCACGTATATTTAGAATTTAAATCAATTCGTTTCAATGGTTAAATTATTCGACATCAATAATTCTGTTCTTAATTATGATTTTCACGCCAAACACATTCAACCATCAAATATCCAATAAACCGTGTAAATTCGGTTTATTTCCATTCCATATCGTTTATAACATTTTATAACGATTTATCGCTATTTTTATTCATTTAAAAATAGCCAATTCATTCAAACGACGCTTCAGGCCATAACGCGGCCGTGACGCTGTTTTTCTTCAGATTTGATTTACACATATCTGAAAATCTAACCGTTGGATCTTCACAAATTTTATATCATTAGAAAGATATTTTCAAAACGAATCCAACGGTTTCAGTTTTGGGAAAATCCGACGGGCGGATCTCCCGGTACACTCGTTTGAAGTTTCAATTTCAAAATACGAACTGCAGCGTCGTTATTCGATTTAATTTAATTATATATATATATATATATATATATATATATATAAATATAATCGATTCTGGCGCTGTTTTTCTTCAGATTTGAATTAAACATTCCAGACAATCTGACCGTTGGATCTTCACAAAGTGGGTGTCATTGGAAAGATATTTCCAATGCGAACCCAACGGTTTCGGTTTCGGGAAAATCCGATGTTCGGATCTCCCGCACTAATCGTTTGAAATCACAGTTTCAAAACACGAACTGCAGCTTCGTTATTCAATTTATTTCATTTATATATATATATATAATTCATTCTTCGATTTCAAAATCATAATCACTTCATATATTTGATAAAAATGATATTTTTATCCAACAGATATTTATTTCAACACATCACCATTTTTAACACTTCATATTCACGATCAATATGTAGATTTTATTGTTTAATCTATATGTTCAACACATGAATGTTTTCGACTTCACACATACGATAAAAATATGATTTTTATCGTTCTAATCCTTTATTCAACACATGAATTTTCCTATAGTTCATATATATAATAAAAATGTAATTTTTATTATAAAACAATTTATTTCAAAACACGATTATTTTATACAGTTTTTATATATATATCATAAAGATGTGATTTTTAATGTAAAACAACTTATTTCAAAAACACGATTATTTTATATAGTTGATATATAAGGTAAAAATGTTATTTTTGGTGTTAAAACAATTTATTTAAAACACTAATATTTTATATAATCTATATATATGATAAAAATGTTATTTTTATTTTTCAAAGAATTTATTCAACACATGAACTGCATTCAACACATGAATTTCTATTCAAAACATGAATTTCTATTTCAACGCATGAATTTTATTTCAACACATGAATTTAAATCAAACACAGAAATATTTCAAAAAATTTCGGCAGCATAACGGCAGGGTAGTTAAAACCGACACCGTCCCTAGTACGGCTCCTCTCTCTACCTTAAAGCCTCTCAGCTTTTGACAATAGGGATTTTCAATATCTAGTTCGTACGCAGACGAATTTTCCTATATACTAATCCTATTGGGATTTCAACCACAATCAATCATTTCAAATCAACCATTCATGATATTTACCAAATTTTCACATCAACCAATAATCCAAACAATATCACAACCAATATATATCGTCCATGGTTTATGGACGAGGGGAGTATATATATAGATATACGTATATAACTATATTTCGATTTCATTTCAATATCATTTCAATTTGTCGGGGCCACATACTGATTCTAAAAATTCCAGAAAAATAAATCTAGCTATGTTTTGACGATACTGTCCCAACAAAACTAGTTTCGTCCAATTCTGAGATCGTTTGAAAAATGGCCCTTTTCTGGTCGATCCAATTTAACTGTAATTGACCAAACACATTTTCCTTTGCCACGCTCACATATTAGTTTCAAAAATTATGGAATTTGAAACCTAGCAAAATTTTGACATCCCGGATCCAACAAAAGTTGTTTCGTCGAATTCTGAGGTCGTTTGCAAAATGTCCATTTTCAAGCGCTATATATTCTCTATAGCGACCTTTCTGAAAATTCATTTGGCCGTAACTTTTGATTCCCGCTATGAAACTTCGATTTTTCAGATTCGTTAGAAAGATATTCACTAACAGATTTAAATATTTTTAGTTTCACTAAAATCCGTTTTATTTTGCACCCGGTACAGTTAGTCAAAGTTCGAATTGAAATTTTGAAACTGTCGCGCCATTTCAGGCCTTGTTTATAATTAAAATTAATTATATTTATTTTCAAACATCGATTCAAACTTACTTTTTGTCGTTATTATTTAAAATAATTTATTTTAAATATCTAAAATTCACTAAAATAGCCAAATTAAAAATTTTAAATTGGCTCAGATTTTCCGGGTTGTTACAATTTGCAAGTCCGTTATGGGTTTGAACGAAACCAGAGGCACTTTATTCCTCGTCCCATATGTGCAATCCAGGAGAGAGGCCCTCGCGTATCCGGTCGATCACTAAGTACGTCTAGATGATCACCACTTATTACCTTGTCTTGGGTGTACAGCCCAATCAAGACATCAGTAATCATCCAAATGATGTGAAGATCTCCAGTCTTCAACCACCGTCTTCATATCATCGACATTTAGTCGCCGTATCAATTATTCAGAACGGGTTAAACCCGGTCTTTTCGAATAACTCGCGTATCTTATAATCATGTGCTATAAAAACACATCATACGTCTCATTCCAATTTAGAATATTATTTTATTCAAATATTCTTTTCACAATTTAAACCAAATTAAGGTTTATCAAACTAGTCGGGATTATCGAGCCTTACCGAGGTAATCATTTATTTTATTTTTCCAATCCTAACCTATTCATCCCATGGAGCAAAACTGGTAGTACTCCCTATCTAATACCCACTATGTTATTAGTGAAATTAATTACCATTTCTCGTTTCAAATCTAATTAAAGATTTAACTATTGCCTGAAGTAAAACTGGTGGTACTCCATTCTCGATCATTTCATGAATTCGATAAATTTAACTATCCTATTCTCATTCCATTCTAATTAAAGATTTATTAAAACTCCAGTTGGTTTTAATCTTCCTAAAAATCATTATTTAATGATTATTCAACTTTAGGAAATCAATCCTGTCTTTAATTGGGTTAAAGAACCAATGTCACTTAAAGCACAATTCACGATAAACCCAAATCATCTTCCATTAACCATGGAATTTTCACGGAAAACAGATCAATGTATAATCGATATAAATTTCCGTATCAGGCTAATAATATAAATGGAATAACGAAAAGGACTTTTAAATTCCATATATAGTAACGGTCTTCCTTTACAGAAGCTCATCTCGATTAATACCCAATCGAGTTCCATTCAATTCCAATTTCTTTTATTAAATTAGAAAAATTTTCTGTGGAAAATTCCATTAATCTTTAGAAAATGATTATACATTCCAAATCATATCTTCACTGTTAATTGGGTTAAAGAACGAATGTTATTTAAAACACCGTTCACAATAAACCCAAAAATCCAATTTCAATTCTACTCCAATTAAATATTAATTAATTGGTAAACTTCTCAAAATCTTATTTAAAAGATTTATTCTTTTCTCAACTGAGTTTAAGAACAGTGTTATTAAAGGCACCATTCACGACAAACCCCAAATCCAATTTGATATTAAATACAAGGCTCTAAATAGAAATTATATCGGCTTATATTCAATATCAAATTCTGAAACCAACAAATATCGTATTGGGAATAACGATATATATATATCTTCCAAATTCCTCAACAATATCTGTATAACTATGGAATCCAATACCGAAATATTCCGAATATTATTACCACTCAAAACCATTCCAATACAAACATTGGAAAAATTCTGGTTATTTTAAAACCCATTTTCAAATCCAATTTATTTATTTAAAAATCATTTGGATTATTATTCTAGTTAATAACTAGTCCATTTAGACAAAAATATCTTTTATCTTTTCAAAACTTGGAATTTTCCATCCAAAATCTTTCCAAATCATTTATTATGATTTTAAACAATTTTTCCCATATTTTTAATAATTTTATTAAGGCCAGTCGACCACCGAACTACATTCATCTCGACCTTTTCTGAAATTGATTTGGACATAATTCCAAATGCAACCATTCAAATTTAAATCTCTTATATTCATTGGAAAACACTTTTCAATACGAACCCAATGGTTCCAGTTTTAGCAGAATCTGACGGTCGGATATCCCATTACGTCCATTTGAAGTCAATGGTCGAAATTTGTGAACGGTTGCTGCGCGTTCTATTCAGGCTATTATATATATATATATATAATATATATTGTTGATTTCCATTTAAAACATATTTTATAAATCGTTTATAAATTTGTTTTAAAACGATTTCAAATTCCATTTCAATTTTAAATCAAAATTGAATATTCCATATCATTCTAATTTTAAAATGATAATATTTTCAAAATATCAGATTTTGAAATCCATTTCTTTTTCGTATTCATTATAAAATGAATAAAATCGATCGATAAATCCGTTCAAGTTAAAATGGCGTTTAGCTACTTAACTCGGCTTCATATATTCCAATATTTTCGTGTCCATCCAAAACCGGACATCAAAATCATATTTTGATTATTCATTGAATATTATTTTAAAATATTCGTTATTTCTGAATCGGAATGCGACTGAATCAATTACCATATAATTTAAGTTATATGGATTTCATACATCATATGTATTCAACAATAATGATAAATATTCATTACACATTCGAACATCATCCAGAGTGCATTTTACAACTGCATAAGAATTAAAATAAATAAATAATGCTCATTACAGTCTGTCAACCCATCGATTGACATATAACTAAATATTGGGATTAGTGTATGCCAAATATCATCTCAATACCGGTGTGGGGTTTTCAAACAACAACAGTCAATTTAAATAAATCATTGGTTAGTAAATTTAACCATTTCCAATTCGTATGAATTATTTTTCTAACTAAACAATTTTTACTGTTTAAATTATAAATGGATATTTATAATTTAATTTCACTATCACATTAATATTAACATTATTTTTAATATGTTAATCATCACAGTCACCACAAAAATGACCAAATCATCCATAAAAATAAATACTAAACTACCCAATGCCATTCATGGTGCCATAAGTAGCCATTCGCGGAGTATGAAATCCGAGTGTCGGTAATATCCATACATCGTTCCAATTTATGTGATTTGTGCGAATTCGAGTGTTGAACTCCATACAACAAATAAAAATCTATACTGGCAATTTATATACATTTATAGTTATAAAATAAATTAAATATCTGTACAAAATTTTAGTGAGAGAATTCTCACATTGATTGTATTTGAAATCGTTAATTAATGATTGCTTTAACTGAACTAAACAGCGCGTTCAATTCAGTCAAAAATTGCAGCTAGCTCCTATCGCAGTCTCGTCAGTTCCATTGCGTAGAGTTTGATTTCACAATGCATTCGAAATTTTCCAATTCTGATGTCATATGAAGGAGACATTAATTTTACAAGCTTGTATTCATTTGAACATCATTAACTTATGTAATTAATTACTAATTAACGTTAATTAAACTGCTAATAACCTTTCTAATTCATTCTTCTTCGTAATACTCTAGGTAGCCGCTGCATAACCGAACCCAAATCCTCCAAACTTGGTTTCCTCCTTGCGCGCCCGTTCCACGCTCGGAGCGCCATCCAACCTCTCCACGAGAAGTGCCGCCCCCTGCGCCACCTTCACCGGCCACGACGTTAAACTCGCAGCCCTGATCCGCCCTAAAAACGCCACTAAACGGCTGGTCTTCTAGTAGCGAATTCGAACAAAATATTAAATCAAAAATCATCATTTTTATATGGAATGATAGTTCTCCTTTTTCTTAACAATTTTTATTTTATATTCATGTTGTAATTCTTCCTGAATTAAGGAGGATTGAGGCGAAAATTTCTGAGAAATTTCCGTCGTTCGAAATGAAGAGGGAGGCGCAGTTGACCGCGGTTTGAAATTGTTTGGGTTTTTACCAATGAGGGTTTTTCTATTATATATATATATATATATATATTAATTATTATTCAATTCGCGAAAAAGGAGATTTTGCATACGAACTTCAAATCAAAGGCAACGGCTGTCATCCCTAACTAAATACCCCCATTCCGAAATGGGATATGTTTCGTAAGCCAATTCAACTGTTTCGATCAGTTTTTATCAAAATTAAATATAAATCAATATATATTGAATTTCAACGTACATTTTAATTTACCGGGGCCACATACTGACTCCAAAAATTACAGAAAAATAAATCTAGCTATGTTTTGACGATAACGGTACTAACAAAACCAATTTCGTCGAATTTGGAGACCGTTTGAAAAATGACCATTTTCCAGTTGATTAAATTCAAACTGAAATGACAAAACACGTTTAAATTTACCACGCTCACATATTAATTCCAAAAATTATGAAATTTTAAATCTAACAATAATTTGACATTTCGGATCCAACAATGGTGGTTTCGTCGAAAATGGAGGTCGTTTGCAAAATGGCTATTTTTAAGGGCTATATATTGTTTAAAATATATATAAATTCCATAACAACTATTCTGAATTTTAATCTGGACATAACTTACAATTTATAAAACAAAATTTGAAATTTTCATATTCATTAGAAAGATATAATTGAATAGATTCAAATGTTTTGGGTTTTACTGAAATCCGATTTATTTTGAATTCTGTACATTCATTCAAAATTTAAAATCGAATTTTCAAACTACCGCGCCATTTCAGGCTCGTTTTATAATTATAATAAATTTACACGTTCTAACTTCGATTTAAATAAATTTTAAATCATTATTATTTAAAATAAATCATTTTAAATATTCAAAACCCATTAAAATAGCTATAATAACAATTTTAATTTGGTTCAGAAATTCCGGGTTGTTACAATCTCCTCCACTTAAAATCTTTTCGTCCTCGAAAAGTAATGGAGCTGAAAGTTGTTTAACTAACCAACTCAACTTTCATTTTGGCTTTCATTCTTCAACTTTTCAGTTTCTAAGAATTTTCTAATTTCTCAAAAATTCGGATAACACCCTACATTTTCAAAAAAAATCGCCATAACCTCCTTTGTACGGGTTGATCGATAAAACCACAACTTGCCTCACAGGGCCCTTATCAATCCGGAAGAAAAGGAAAAAGCCAGTCGGCTCATAAAATCATCAAACCCAAGAAATATAGTAAATATGTACCTATTTGTTAGACATACAATTTTATTCCTCTTCTTAGCTTCCGTGCTATGACCTGTTCATTATATACACATGTACACATACATAATTCCAATCGATTTTCAATTCAGTTCCATATTTGATTCGATTTGGCTTAAATTTACCTTTCATTTTCATATTGGTTTTATTATCTCAATATTTTTATTAGTTGAACTAATAATCACACATCACAACCAGTAATCAATTAGTTGATTAGCTTTTCAAATATATAATTTTCTATATATACTTAAAAATCATATCTTTAGTGCCAAATCACAACAAATAAATTCTAACTAAGGTTTCAGTTCTCACACCAGTCAATTGGAAATATATAGATATCCCACTTTCGAAACTCGAACATAAATGCTGATGATGCGATCGCTACCATCAGAATCATCCTCGGGCGATTAGAGTGTGATTCTATATCTATCCATTATATTTAAGGCTTCGTATATATTATAGTAGGCATATATGCAAAATCTTCATATACCCGATAGTCCAAATTCAATATAAAATAAAATACTTAGATACGTATTATAAGATATAATTTTCAAAACCAAATTCGCTTTTAAAAATAATACTCTTCAAACTCATTCTAGGGCATTAATAACCCTATCTCTAACGAGTTATTCTTATAGGACATTATTAATCCTATCTCTGATGAATTCTTTCATTCGGTTCTAATGTGTCTTGTTCTCCGAGCTTTGTAAACCAAAGCTCTGATACAAACTGTAACGACCCAGACTTCCCTGATCCGCAAAGAGACGGAGGAGCCCAGATTTCTTTGAGAACACGACGCATCAGAACACAAACAATAGAACATTTCATTGCCATTACAACAATTTACATTAGAGTACAAGAATATATCAGAGTATGAATAAATATTACAGCATAAAATATCAGAGATTTACAATAACTAAACAGCGGAAAATATACTACGTGAATAAAATGTGCAGCGAAAAATATCTACAACCACAACTAAAAGAGATATACTGATACAAAGCTTTCCAAATATAGCTCCAGTTGTAATCCAGGATCTTGTGAAAAGAAGTATCTGCTAAAACCAAAACTACTAGCTGCCCGTGCGGAAATATGGGCACCTAGAGTTTAGGTTAAAACAATAAACTCTGAGTCAGTCATGGGACTGGTGTGAGAACTAAAACATTTATTAACTTGATTTTAAAGTTAGGTAAATCAAGGGATTACGCCGTAAAACACGGAACGGGTTTACTCCCAAGAATACCATAAACAAACAGTTTATAAACAATGCAATGCTTTTAGAAAAATGAAGCTATTATAAGACTAAGGTCCCATCACACAATGCAACGCAAGCCGGAGGATAGAGTTTTACCTTATAATAGCCAAACATGATTGGTAAGTTTTAAAACAAATCATTTTGATATTACTATAGGTGTAGAGTGTCAAAATCAACTTCAAATATAAATGTATCAATCAAAGACGACATAGGTACCATATATTATGTTGCTATACTAGTTTTACAATTTAAAACCGCACGATGTCGTATTGGAAATTTGATTTCCATCATGAACCAAGGCAAGGGATCTTCCTTGCCTAATTCGAGACACTCTAGCCCGTGCTTCAGGACACAGACTCAGGTGAGCCTTGGGAGCGGCAGGGCCAGTCCACACTTACTTTAGTGGATTGGCAATTCCTGAACAATACGTTTCCCTGCCCTATGGGGCATAAAATCTGGTCAGTATGTTGACCAATATCAAGAGCCACTATGGACTCAGATCCGAGGTACGTCGCTTTCTATCATCCACATAAGTAAAAATGTATGGGCTCCGTATCATGACACCACTTCTAGTTAGAAAGAAACACATGCTCTCCCTGCTGTCCCTCATCCCGTTTCTGGTTTATACCGGGGTGCGAAGCTCGCGAATTAACGCTACACAAAGCTATGCTAATTAAAGGTATGCATTGATCATCATCCACAAGACTCTGCTTTTCAACAAAAGCCTTGATCATTTGCATCTTAGCAAGCCACACTGTCAATCCATACCGTATCACTGATTTCCACCAATATATAACCTCTAAGCTCGTACGTCTCAAAGAAGGGTGTTAAGCAAGAAAATAAATTCTTCGCCACCAAACAGATATATATATTTAGCAGAGATCAACGAATACAGTATAAAGGAATACAATGTCATACATACCATCCATTTGCAAGTTCGTTCTGGGCTTGAATGAAGCCGGAGGTTCCTCATCCCATATGTCCAATACAAGAGAGAGGCCCTCGCATATCCGGTCGATCTCCATGTACGTCTGGACGATCACCACTTATTACCTTTTCTTGGGTGTACAGCCCAGTCAAGACATCATTAATCATCCAAACGATGTGAAGATCTCCGGTCTTCAACCATCGTCTTCATATCATCGACATTTAGTTGTTGTATCAGTTATTCAGAATTGGTTAAACCCGGTCTTTCCGAATAATTCGTGTATCTTATAATCAAGTGCTATAAAAATACATCATACGCCTCATTCCAATTCAAAATATTATTTTATTCAAATATTCTTTTCACAATTTAAACCAAATTAAGGTTTATCAAACTAGTCGGGATTATCGAGCCTTACCGAAGTAATCATTTATTTTATTTTTTCCAATCCCAACCTATTCATCCCATGGAGCAAAACTGGTAGTACTCCATATCTAACACCCACTGTGTTATTGGTAAAATTAATTACCATTTCTCGTTTCCAATCTAATTAAAGATTTAATTACCGCCTGGAGTAAAACTGGTGGTACTCCATTCTCGATCATTTCATGAATTCAATAAATTTAATTATCCCATTCTCATTCCAATCTAATTAAAGATTTATTAAAACTCCAATTGGTTTTAATCTTCCTAAAAATCATTATTTAATGATTATTCAACTTTAGGAAATCAATCCTATCTTTAATTGGGTTAAAGAACCAATGTCACTTAAAACACAATTCACGATAAACCTAAATCGTCTTCCATTAACCATGGTATTTTCACGAAAAATAAATCAATGTATAATCGATATAAATTTCTGTATTAGGCTAATAATATAAATGGAATAACGGCAAGGCCTTTTAAATTCCTTATATAGTAACAGTCTTCCTTTACAGAAGCTCATCTCGATTATTACCGAATCGAGTTCTATTCAATTCCAATTTCTTTTATTAAATTGGAAAACTTTTCTTGGAAAATTCCATTAATCTTTATAAAAAGATTATATATTCCAAATCATATCTTCACTGTTAATTGGGTTAAAGAACGAATGTTATTTAAAACACCATTCACGATAAACCCAAAAAATCCAATTTCAATTCTGCTCCAATTAAATATTAATTAATTGGTAAACTTCTCCAAATCTTATGTAAAAGATTTATTCATATCTCAGCTGGGTTTAAGAACAGTGTTATTAAAGACACCATTCACAACAAACACAAAATCCAATTTGATATTAAATACAAGGCTCTAAATAGAAATTATATCGGCTTATGTTCAATATCAAATTCTGAAACCAACAAATATCGTATTGGGAATAACGATATACATATATCTTCCAAATTCCTCAACAATATCCATATAACCACGGAGTCCAATACATAAATATTTTGAAGATTATTTCCACTTAAAACCATTCCAATTCAAACCTTGGAAATATTCTGGTTATTTAAAACCCATTTACAAATCCAATTTATTTATTTAATAATCATTTGGATTATTTTTCTAGTTAATAACTAGTCCATTTAGATAAAAATATCTTTTATCTCTTCAAATTTTGGAATTTTTCATCCAAAATCTTTCCAAATCATTTATTATGATTTTACACAATTTTTTCCATACTTTTAATAATTTTGTTATGGCCCTTACAGTCGGTTTCCAATATCGACCACCGAACTGCATTCTTAGCGACCTTTTCTGAAATTGATTTGGACATAATTCCAAATCCAACCATTCAAATTTAAATCTCTTGTATTCATTGGAAAGCAATTTTTGATACGAACCCAACCGTTCCGGTTTTAGGAGAATCCGACGGTCGGATCTCCTGTTACGTCCATGTGAAGTCAATGGTCGAAACTCACGAACAGTCGTTGCGCAGCGCGTTCTATTCAGGCCATTATATATATAATATATATATCATCGATTTCCATCTAAAACGTATTTTATAAATCTTTTATAAATTCATTTTAAAATGATTTCAACTTCCATTTCAATTTTAAATCAAAATTGAATATTCCATATCATTATAATTTTAAAATGATTATATTTTCAAAATAACAGATTTTGAAATACATTTCTTTTTTGTATTCATTATAAAATGAATAAAATCGATTGATAAAGCCGTTTGAGTTAAAATGGCTTTAGCTACTTAACTCGGCTTCATATATTCCAATATTTTCGTGTCCATCCAAAATCGGACATCAAAATCGTATTCTGATTATTCACTGAATATTATTTTAAAATATTCGTTATTTCTGAATCGGAATGCGACTCAATCAATTACCATATATTTTCAGTTTTATGGATTTCATACATCGCATGTATTCAACAACAATGATAAATAATCATTACACATTCAAACATCATCCAGAGTGCATTTTACAACTATATAAGCATTAAATTAAATAAATAACGCTCATCACAGCCTGTCAACCCATCGACTGACATACAACTAAATATTGGGATTAGTTTATGCCAAATATCATCCCAATACCCATGTGAGGTTTTCAAACAACAACAGTCAATAGAAATAAATCATTGGTTAGTAAATTTAACCAATTCCAATTCAATTTGAATTATTTTTCTAACTAAACAATTTTTACGGTTTAAATTATAAATGGATATTTATAATTTAATTTCACTATCAAGTTAATATTGACAATATTTTTAATATTTAATCATCACAATCACCACACAAATCACCAAATCATCCATAAAAATAAATACTCAACTACCCAATGTGATTTACGGCGCCATAAGTGGCCATTCGCGGAGTATGGAATCCGAGTGTCGGTAATATCCATACATCGTTCCAATTTATGTGATTTGTGCGATTTCGAGTGTTGAACTCCATGCAATAGATAAAAATCTACACTGGCAATTTCTATACATTTACAGTTATAAAATAAATTAAATAACTGTACAAAATTTTAGTGAGAGAATTCTCACATTGATTGGATTCGAAATCGTTAATTAATGATTGCTTTAACTGAACTAAGCAGCGCGTTCAATTCAGTCAAAAATTGCAGCTAGCTCCTATCACAGTCCCTTCAGTTCCATTGCGTAGAGTTTAATTTCACAGTTCCAACGCATTCAAAATTGTCCAATTCTGATGTCATATGAAGGAGATATTCATTTTACAAGCTTGTATTCATTTGAACATTATTAACTTATACAATTAATTACTAATTAACTTTAATTAAACTGCTAATAACCTTTCTAATTCGTTCCTCTTCGTAATGCTCCAGGTAGCCACCGCATAACCGAACACAAATCCTCCAAACTAGGTTTCCTCCTTGCACCGCCATTCCTCGCTCGGAGCGCCATCCAACCTCGCCACAAGAAGCGCCACCCCTGCGCCACCTTCACCGGTCACGACGTTGAACTTGCGGCCATGATCCGCCCTAAAAACGCCACTGAACGACCGGTCTTCCAGCAGAGCATTCGAACAAAATACTAAATCAAAAATCATTATTTTTGTATGGATTGATAGCCCTCCTTTTTCTTAACAATTTTTGTTTTATATTCATGTTGTAATTCTTCCTGAATTGAGGAGGATTGAGGCGCAAATTTCTGAGAAATTTCCATCGTTCAAAATGAAGAGGGAGGCGGAGTTGACCGTGGGTTGAATTTTTTTAGGGTTTTGACCAATGAGGGCTTTTCTATATATATATACACATATACATACATACATATATATATATTAATTATTATTTAATTCGCGAAAAAGGAGATTTTGCATACGAACTCCAAATAAACCCAACGACTATCGTCCCTAACCAAATACCCTCATTCAAAACACAATGGGATATGTTTCATAAGACAATTCGACTGTTTCGATCAGTTTTTATCAAAATTAAAACATAAATCAATATATATTGAATTTCAATGTACATTTTAATTTATCAGGGCCACATACAAACTCCAAAAATTACAGAAAATTAAATCTAGCTATGTTTTGACGATACAATCTTAACAAAACTAATTTCATCGAATTTGGAGACCGTTTGAAAAATGGCCATTTTCCAATCGACTAAATTCAAACTGAAATGACAAACATGTTTAAATTTACCACGCTCACGTATTAATTCCAAAAATTATGAAATTTGAAATCTAATAATAATTTGACATTCCAGATTCAACAAAAGTGGTTTCATCGAAAACAGAGGTCGTTTGCAAAATAGTTATTTTTAAGGGCTATATATTATTAAAAATATATAAATTCCATAGCGACTGTTCTGAATTTTAATCTGGACATAACATACAATTTATAAAACGAAATCTGATTTTTCACATTCATTAGAAAGATATAATTGAATAGATTCAAATGTTTCTAGTTTTACTGAAATCCGATTTATTTTGAATTATGTACATTCATTTGAAATTTAAAATCGAATTTTCAAACTACCGCGCCATTTCAGGCTCGCTTTATAATTAAAATAAATTTACATGTTCTAACTTCGATTTAGATAAAATTTAAATCGTGATTATTTGAAATAAATAATTTTAAATATTCAAAACCCATTAAAATAGCTAAAATAAAAAATTTAAATTTGTTCAGAAATTCCGGGTTGTTACAATAATCTAGTGGCTATCAGATGGCACTCCATAGGTACGGTACAAATCAAAGTCGTAGGGGCTCGATTAGGATAATATCACAAGGCACACGAGGAATGCCCAGAGTAGGAATATACTAGTTGCACGCTCGAGCTGGTGGTAACGCATAGCCATGACTACTGCCCACCTCGAACAACACTCCCAAATCACGTATGCGCATCAAATCAAATCAATCAAACCGAGGGACTATAGTAATAAAGGAAGAAGTGTTGCCGATGGAGGTAGCTAACCCCACTTGGTCCGGTATAGCCCTGTTTTAGTCATTTTAATTATGACTCGAAGGTCAAGGACATCCATCATCGTTCTCTTACTTCATTCCAGTGGCGTTCGCCAAACCAACCTACTTCATTTTGGAACTCCACCGCGTACACAGTAGTTAAAGTGGTTTTCGGTATTGGCAGAGAGTATGGCAATATCCGATCCTGGCCTCTTTAACAACCAAACGTTTACATTTTTCACACCAGTCGGTTCTTTTACATTTCAAAAGGGTTCGTACTTCATATCAAAATATCAGATTTTCATAAAATCATTTCAATATTCAAGAGAGAATATTATTCATCATAAAATCTACATTTCAACTGATTTAAAATCTTGAAACAATTCCAAATTTAAAATAACTTGAACATTAAAATAGTTAAAAAAAAATTTAGGTTAGATATATAATTTAAATAGTTTGAAAATAAATAATTTGTACGAGCGTCACGGCATGTGCTTCGCGCGTGGTAATGGCACGCGCTCCGCACGTGATGATGGCACGCGCTCCGCGTGTGATCATGGCACGCGCTACGCGCGTGATCGTGGCATGCGCTCTGCGTGTGGATTATTATTTCTAAAATGTTTGTGTATTTTATGTATTTATTTGAATGTGAATTATATTGTCACTAAAAAGAAAAAAATAGAAATCACTAAATAGTAAATTGACATATAAATGGCATAAACGAAAGTGAAGTTTTAAATATAATACAATTTGTAACATTGAGGTCTATTTCATTTCAAATGTGTTTTCTTCTTAAAGCAGTGTATAAAAATATATATTTTTCTTGTTGAACAATAACTATATAAACAATTTTTTCCAAAAATAAAACAATTTTTTTCTGTTTGAAACACTTGCGGGGACAAACGTTGGACAACTCAAATATACAAACTTCTAAATAAGTTATTTCCATCTTTATGTTTTCACAGAGAAGAGCTGAAAACCACATGCATCTCTCATATCGATCCATCCCATATAGTTGCATAAACTGACATTGGCTTGGAAGTATACTATATCTCCCATTTCAGAGCTGTGATCAACATATTGAATTGGCCATGTAAAATATGAAACACGCAAACGACGACGATATCTGTATATATTATATATGGTTTGAAGTATACATCTGTAACGACCCAAATTTTTGACCGTTTAAAATCGACAATAAGCCACACATGTCGACCCAAACAAATCGCAAATGCAGGTAGTTATTGGGAAAGAAGAAAAGAAGGAAAGGAGAGAAAGACAATAACAGAATCTCACAGCGGAAGGGCAACATATAATAAACAAATAGCAGTTAAAAAGCAGTTTAAATGTATACTGTGGTTATAACATTCAATGATTATCAGAGTTACATATACATACGGATGTACATAATAAGCAGCGGAAATAAATACAGCGGAAATACTTATACTTGATATATATATACCAAATCCTCGTCTTCATCCTCCAAGCTATTGCCATCTTCGCTAACTGCAATTTCTGCTGACCCGAGCGTATTGCATAAAAAGAAAACACAACAAACACTCGGATCAGCACTAAATCATTCTCATATTAGTTAAATCAAAATACGAAATAATATCAGTGTTATGGGTGCAGTAACTCAAGAGATGTTACGGGATTTTTCCATCTCTCAAGGATCCATTAACTAATACATAGATAGTATAATACGCTATTATGATAGTGTCTATTCAGTAAAGTATAAATACTGAAAATAGCGTAAGCGGGATTACATTTTTACCCTTACACCGTTTATAATACCGTAGTCTATACAGTACCGTAAACCCACCGTAAACGATGGCATCAGAGGGCAATCCATAGGTACGATACAAATCAAAATCGTATGGGGCTCGATAAGGATAATATGACAAGGCACTCGAGGCAATGCCCAGGGTAGGATTCTACCAATTGCACTCCCGGACCGGTGGTAACGCATAGCAGCCACTACCGCCCACCTCGGAACACACTCCCAAAGTCATAAATGGGCCCAAATCATCATCATCATCAAAGTCATAGAAATAGTATCGAAGAAGTGTGTCCGATCAAAGGTGCTACCTCAGTTAGTCACGGTATAACTCCTGTTTTAGTCATTTCAATTTCGACCCGAAGGTCAGGGCTATTTCGTCATCGTTCATCTTCTTCGATCCAATAATCGCCACCAAGTCATCATACCTCATTCTGGATACGTCAAAACGTTCACAGTTGTTAAAGTGGTATCGACACTGACAGAGAGTATGCCTTATGTCGACTCCGGTCTCTTTAACAACCAACGCTTACATTTTCCACATCGGTTGGTTCTTTTACATTTTCTCAAAGGTTCGTTTCATATCAAAATATCATATTCTGTTTCGAACCAAATTTATATTCATATAGAATATAATTTCATATCAACGTATCGAAATCATTCCAAACCAATTTATATTCTAACTAGAATATATTCATTTCATTATATTATAATCATATAATATTTCACCAAATCGATTCATATTCAGGTAGAATATACTTCATATCAAGATTATAATTATCTCAAATCGATTTATGTAAAAATCCATTCATATTCAACTCGAATATATATATTTCATAACCACTCATTTTAAATCTCTTAGGAGATCCATTTATTCAAGAAGGATATAATTTATAAATCCGTATAAAAATCGATTTAAATCGGTTCATCTTCAAATAGAAGGAATTCTTATCTCAACTCCATTTAAACCAACAATTTTGATTCAAACACTTATCATTCGGAAGAAATGAAAATTTTAAAGGATATAACTATGAGATTAATGTTTATAAAGAAAACCTTACATATAAAAGAATATATATATATATATATATATATAATATCATAGTTAGAATAGGATAAGATAAATTTTAAAAACTATATATATATATATATGTAAATTGAAAGTTTACTAATTAACTTAAATAATAGAATGTAAGAAAATTTTGTTAAAATAAAATAGTTATAGATAAAAGTTAATAAATAAATTCTTAAAGAGAGGATAGTTATTTGAAATCAGACGGTGTAAATATATATATAAGAAAATTCCTTAACTAAAAATTAACTCTTTCTTCCGAACTTCAGTACTTGAATCTAAACTCCTGTCTCAATGGAGTTGCTTAGCTCAAAGGACTTGTTTCAAATCCCATTTCAAACCCATTTACAAATTCAAGGATTCAAAATCATACTCTTATAAAGTTTGACAACAATTCCGAGTATTCTCGATTACCTAAATTCCAATATTAAATTCAATAAGAATTTGTTAAATTCGAGTCCACCAAATCCCTAAAAATCCCAATTCATATAAAATTTTGAATCTTTACAACTTCAAATTCACTTTGGTAAAATTTCCTTAATCATTTCGAATAACATTCAAGATTCGGATCTTTAAAGGCAAATTTTTTTTATCGAAATCGCCACATTTCCTTTAAATGGATTTCCTTCAAATAGAATTTCAAATATTTAAATCATTTAACCAACCGATGTCCATATATAATTTGCTACCCTATGGCCAAGTGGTTTAAATTTAATTTCTCGATATTCAGGGATAGATCTATCATTTCAATCCAAATCAGGGTCACAGAGATTTATCATTTCACTCTGTGTGCTTAATTTATTTAAATCGATAATCCCGGGTTTATTAGATGCCCGCAACATCAAAGGTAAATGGGATTTATCGCCAAACAACACACACGTTCATATACTAAACAACAGAACATAGCAATATCCATTCAGAAATCAAACCAAGGCATCCATCACAACCATTCATCCAATTAATCAGTATAAATATGTTCTATAGGTTTGCAAGGATCAGAAATCCCAACTAGTAATTTAATTAAATTAAACAACTAATTATTGGCCTAAATTTCAGATTAACTCGCTTGCATGTCAGTTTCCTAAGCAACACATCTTTTATCAACACAACCATGCAACCAAATATATTTCATAATTTAATTCAATAAATATGGGAATAAATTAGTCAGTTGTGAGTGAGAAAATCACTCACCTTTGGGTGTTTAGTGGATCAGACATCCAAAAGAAGCCCAAAATTTCACTGTCTCCAAATGCAACCAAACCAGTGCCAAAACGTCCGCAATTTCGCTACGATCCCAACGCAACAAACCGCGTCCAAATCCGAGTTAAAGCGAGAAAGTTATCAGCGATTTACTGTTTGAATTTAAACATATAAAATTAATTAAATAATGATTCCTCACCAATCCATTCCTTGACACGTCAGCCCCCCTCACATCTTCTTCCCGCTCCTTCTGATTATGGCTACAGTAAACCAACGAAAATAAACCCAAAACCATGAACTTTGACCAACTCTAGCTCCCAATTCCGACGCCCTGATGGCCTCCGACCACCACCAATGGAAAGCTCGCACCGAGAGGCACCCAACCATGGCCACGGCATCAACTCCAGCGCACCCAATTGACCGCGCCATCCAACCCTAATACGCTAGTTTCAGCGTTCAACCACCAAATACGGCCACCACACTCAATGATAGGACCTCCGACCAACTTCCTCCAACTCGTATCGACGTCCTCAACAATACCCAGAAGCCTGAATCCTCGATTGAAGCTAAAATCAAAAAGCCCTAATTCATGCTTAAGTTTCCGAAAATCAGAACTTTGACCATCGAATTCCGGCCAAACGAAGCACTGCATGCGACAACAAATTACAGATCTAGATTCTACTCATCAAGAGCTTCGATCTGATATATAATACGATAGGTTTTGGAGAGATTTTATTTTTAGCTTGTATTTTATTTTCTAGGTTTTGAAAAATCATTTTCTGCCATTAAAAGAATTTTCTTGGAGGAGGAAAGTAATGTATGGTGAAAATGAGCTGATGAGGGAGATATGGAATTTTATTTACCTATATTAGAAGGCCCAATATGATAAACACTCATTTATCCATTTACAAAGATCTCATTCACATTTCCTCTCGTACGGTCAAACGGTAAGTCGGATTGTAACGCAAACTGAAATCCTATACTAATTCGCCGTTCCGGATCTAATGGCGCCAGCTTCGTCGAATTCCGAGACAGTCGCCAAAACCATTAAATTTCACAGTTAATTAGATAAATAAAATATTCAATTATTCGATTAACTGTTTAAAATTAAATTTTAAATATTTATAAATTCAAATTTAACCAAATTATAACTTAAATAAATTTTATAAATCTATTTCACACATTTTAAATCTTAATTCGATTATTTGAATCTTAAATTAGAATTTCAGTTATTATTCCCCAAATTAGAATTCTCCATTTATCCAGTTAAATTTGAATTTCCATTATAAACTAAATAACTCAAATTTATTAAATAAATAAAATATAAAATTTCAAATTGCACCAATTTTAAGTATAAACTAATTTAAAATCTATTTATACTCCATTCAAATAATCATCATCATTAAAAATCGACAAAATTTGATTTTTATCCAATATTATTATATTTTATTTATTTAAAATTTGAAAATTAAATACACAGAAAATATGGGATGTTACATTCTCCCCCACTTAAAATCTTTTCGTCCTCGAAAAGAGAACGAAATAAGGTATTAAACAAATCATACTTTCAATTTCATACTTATAAAATAATATTTATAAAATAAGTTATACGATTGAAAAATCTCACAAATTTTTCTAACTCCTGAAATCACGGAAAATTTCGGCAGCATCTCCTTTGTACGAAGAGGTCTGGAAAATCGCAACATATATAAAAATTCAAATATACATCTCATCATTCAATGAGGCATCCCAAAATTGGGGAAAACACTATATATATGTAACTACAAAACTATATGACTCAAATACGTACCTTCTTAGCGTTTATTTGCATTTTTTTATTTTCCTTAGCATTTAGCATTTAGCGCAAGCGAGCTCCGAAGCGTAGTATGACTTCCTTACGCCTGCTACATACTCACATACACATAAGAATCAAACATATATACAATATATAGCAATTGTATACAACTTACACAACATATATCGGCCATTTCAACTATAAAACCAAAATGTTAACAACAGACCAGCAAACAAATTGAGGGTTATCACCCCTTAAATGAGGGAATTTGACTAAACATACTAGGCAAAAGTTGTAGCATTTGTTTCAAGCTTTCCGAATTGTCCGGATTCGTCGAATTCGGATAATCCGTTCAAAAGTTATGTCTATTTTAGTGAAGGCGAACACCTCAGCCCGAAAAATGAAAAATGCAGGTCTGAGTTGTTCAACCCAGTTTTTAACCCCTTAGACATCGGAATTTAACTCAGCATGTAAAGAAAATTTTTAGTTTACATTCAGGCCTTTCCGAATTGTATTCGCACATTAAAATCCGACGTTCCGTTAGGGAGTTATGGTCAAAACAATATGGATATGCGCTTCAGATTTTTATTTTTTTGCGCGCTGAACTACAACTAACCCTCAGATTTCAACCTAATAAACATGAAAATTAGACAAGACCCAATTAACAAAAGTTTTAGTTCAGTTTCTAAGGTTTCCAAAAAAATCCAGAGTCGTCGAATTCCGATCATCTCATCAAAAGTTATGGTCGTTTTAATTTCAGCTTATCGACTGTTTCAGACTCTTGCATAACACCGATCTATTTTCCTTGAAGTTTAAATCTTTCGATCCCAAATTTAAGCCAAGTTTAGCCATCTAAAATGGTTGTCGATCCAATATGTTCAAAAATACGGGTTTCCCTTTATTTCTTAAATACATTCATATTTGTTTTCTTTACAATAACCTCAATTTCGTTTTTCTTCATTATTATTCATATCATATGCAACTCATCCATTTCACTTGTTCTTGTTCATTCATTCTACTGTTGTTATTTACCTCCTTACTCGTGAAACGGATTTATATTCGATATTTTTCCCTATTCCTATATTCTTCTTATTAAGTTTCCATTTCATGCTGAGCATTACATCCTAGTTAAGACCTTAGTTCACTTAAATCTTCTTACTAACTCGATTATCTGAAATCATTATCCCATTAACATGGGTCAACCCATCCAAATTCTCATTACTACCCTTATTACTCCAACACACTACCTGAGCGTCGTTAAATTTAGTTGACCAAAAATCAAGGGTTAAGATCAGTTATGGTTTATACAATGCTTCTATTTCTCTCATTTTTGAAATTCGTTTTTCTTCCCTAATCCACAAATATATATAAATTCTATATCGGCTTATTTAATCCTTCTAGATTGATTTCATTTTGTTAAATCCATCCAATTCAGGTTAAGTTTTATTCAAAAAAAAAAATCTCATTTTAATATTTCTAACTCTAAAATTAGGATTCGCTTAACTAATATTTATTCTGAATAAGCCAATTTATATTTGCATCCCATTTTCCTTATTTTGGCTCTTTGATTCATCCTTAACCATTTCCCCTTATTCTCATCTCACATTATATTAAAGTTTGTTTCGATAAAATATTTTTTTTTCTATTCAAGTATGGATTTTCCATCCCAACTCTTTCTAAATCACTTACTATGATTTTACACAAATTATTAATATTTTTAATAATTTTATAATCGATGTTTCAGACAGTTTCCAATAATGGCCACCGAACTGCGGCCATAGCGACCTTTTCCAAATTTGATTTAGACATATTTCCAAATCTAACTGTTAGATTTCAAATCCCTCATATTCATTAGAAAGCTCTTTTTGATACGAACCCAACGATTTCGGTTTTAGGAGAATCCGACGGTCGGATCTCCCGCTACGTCCATTCAAAGTCAATGGTCGAAATTCGCGAACGGTCGCTGCGCGGCGCATTCTATTTAAACCATATATATATACATATATATTTCTCGGCAAATTTTTGTTCCCTTATTATCGCCCTGCTTAAGCACTTCAACGACCACTGCTCTCCTCTAAAAACTTAAATCTATTTCATGATTTCTAGATCTAAAATTCCAAAGAACCGAGTTCCCTTAGTACATGAATCAACATTTTTAGTTGAGATGGACTTAAATACCCAGATCCCAGGTTTATAAGCTAGGTTTTTAAAATAATATATATACTTGTACTATTTTATAGAAAATCATGTCATAACATTTTTAAATCCAAATCTTAAATAACAAAACATAGAAATTTCAATTCTAGTTTAATCTAAATTCAACCCTTAAATAACATATACTATTACTTTTGTATACGTTATACCATATGGAATTTAATCCAAAATCCTTTGTCAAACCCAATTATAATGATCATTGAGTGATATCTCCCCCACTTAGACTCTTCAGAATAAACGTCGATAATGCGTGCTCTCATTACCGAAGGCATTTCTGATGTCCGAGAAGGGATTACACACTCATCTTGTTCAAAATCCTTTGAAAACCACTTCAAGCACTATTTCTTATAACACGATATTATTTCACACTTTGGCAACTATTTCAAAAGTACCCCAGGATCAAGTTTCAGGTTCATTTCTATTTAAATCTCACGCAATTATTCTTAAGGTATCATTTCATTTCTAAATATTTTTTTTTTGAATTCATTACTTTTTCCCTTATTAGATTTATTGTCTAATTAACCTTAACATGTGATAAATTAATATCACCGCCTACTAAAACAGATATATATATGTATATACTTGAACCAATAATATATTTGATATATATATATATATATTTAAAATATAATCAAAACCATATTGTGTCGTTCCATCCTATTCGATTATTTAGAAATTCCTGTCGATACCATGGCGTCCCATATATTGACCAGAATCCATAAATATTCAACAGAACAAGTCAGCACAATATAAACAAATTTATATCAAAATACAAATACGCTCTCTCATATCACTCAAACTCATTCTAGGGCATTTCTAACCCTATCTCTAATGAGTAAATTCCCAAACAGAGCCAAGATTATCGCTAACCATCGCTCTGATACCAACTGTAACGACCCGAATTTTTGACCGTTTAAAATCGACAATAAGCCACACATGTCGACCCAAACAAATCGCAAATGCAGGTAGTTATTGGGAAAGAAGAAAAGAAGGAAAGGAGAGAAAGACAATAACAGAATCTCACAGCGGAAGGGCAACATATAATAAACAAATAGCAGTTAAAAAGCAGTTGAAATGTATACTGTGGTTATAACATTCAATGATTATCAGAGTTACATATACATACGGATGTACATAATAAGCAGCGGAAATAAATACAGCGGAAATACTTATACTTGATATATATATACCAAATCCTCGTCTTCATCCTCCAAGCTATTGCCATCTTCGCTAACTGCAACTTCTGCTGACCTGAGCGTATTGCATAAAAAGAAAACACAACAAACACTCGGATCAGCACTAAATCATTCTCATATTAGTTAAATCAAAATACGAAATAATATCAGTGTTATGGGTGCAGTAACTCAAGAGATGTTACGGGATTTTTCCATCTCTCAAGGATCCATTAACTAATACATAGATAGTATAATACGCTATTATGATAGTGTCTATTCAGTAAAGTATAAATACTGAAAATAGCGTAAGCAGGATTACATTTTTACCCTTACACCGTTTATAATACCGTAGTCTATACAGTAACGTAAACCCACCGTAAACGATGGCATCAGAGGGCACTCCATAGGTACGATACAAATCAAAATCGTATGGGGCTCGATAAGGATAATATGACAAGGCACTCGAGGCAATGCCCAGGGTAGGATTCTACCAATTGCACTCCCGGACCGGTGGTAACGCATAGCAGCCACTACCGCCCACCTCGGAACACACTCCCAAAGTCATAAATGGGCCCAAATCATCATCATCATCAAAGTCATAGAAATAGTATCGAAGAAGTGTGTCCGATCAAAGGTGCTACCTCAGTTAGTCACGGTATAACTCCTGTTTTAGTCATTTCAATTCCGACCCGAAGGTCAGGGCTATTTCGTCATCGTTCATCTTCTTCGATCCAATAATCGCCACCAAGTCATCATACCTCATTCTGGATACGTCAAAACGTTCATAGTTGTTAAAGTGGTATCGACACTAACAGAGAGTATGCCTTATGTCGACTCCGGTCTCTTTAACAACCAACGCTTACATTTTCCACATCGGTTGGTTCTTTTACATTTTCTCAAAGGTTCGTTTCATATCAAAATATCATATTCTGTTTCGAACCAAATTTATATTCAAATAGAATATAATTTCATATCAACGTATCGTAATCATTCCAAACCAATTTATATTCTAACTAGAATATATTCATTTCATTATATTATAATCATATAATATTTCACCAAATCGATTCATATTCAGGTAGAATATACTTCATATCAAGATTATAATTATCTCAAATCCATTTATGTAAAAATCCATTCATATTCAACTCGAATATATATATTTCATAACCACTCATTTTAAATCTCTTAGGAGATCCATTTATTCAAGAAGGATATAATTTATAAATCCGTATAAAAATCGATTTAAATCGGTTCATCTTCAAATAGAAGGAATTCTTATCTCAACTCCATTTAAACCAACAATTTTGATTCAAACACTTATCATTCGGAAGAAATGAAAATTTTAAAGGATATAACTATGAGATTAATGTTTATAAAGAAAACCTTATATATAAAAGAATATATATATATATAATATCATAGTTAGAATAGGATAAGATAAATTTTAAAAACTATATATATATATATATATATGTAAATTGAAAGTTTACTAATTAACTTAAATAATAGAATGTAAGAAAATTTTGTTAAAATAAAATAGTTATAGATAAAAGTTAATAAATAAATTCTTAAAGAGAGGATAGTTATTTGAAATCAGACGGTGTAAATATATATATAAGAAAATTCCTTAACTAAAAATTAACTCTTTCTTCCGAACTTCAGTACTTGAATCTAAACTCCTGTCTCAATGGAGTTGCTTAGCTCAAAGGACTTGTTTCAAATCCCATTTCAAACCCATTTACAAATTCAAGGATTCAAAATCATACTCTTATAAAGTTTGACAACAATTCCGAGTATTCTCGATTGCCTTAATTCCAATATTAAATTCAATAAGAATTTATTAAATTCGAGTCCACCAAATCCCTAAAAATCCCAATTCATATAAAATTTTGAATCTTTACAACTTCAAATTCACTTTGGTAAAATTTCCTTAATCATTTCGAATAACATTCAAGATTCGGATCTTTAAAGGAAAAATAAAATTTATCGAAATCGCCACATTTCCTTTAAATGGATTTCCTTCAAATAGAATTTCAAATATTTAAATCATTTAACCAACCGATGTCCATATATAATTTGCTACCCTATGGCCAAGTGGTTTAAATTTAATTTCTCGATATTCAGGGATAGATCTATCATTTCAATCCAAATCAGGGTCACAGAGATTTATCATTTCACTCTGTGTGCTTAATTTATTTAAATCGATAATCCTGGGTTTATTAGATGCCCGCAACATCAAAGGTAAATGGGATTTATCGCCAAACAACACACACGTTCATATACTAAACAACAGAACATAGCAATATCCATTCAGAAATCAAACCAAGGCATCCATCACAACCAATCATCCAATTAATCAGTATAAATATGTTCTATAGGTTTGCAAGGATCAGAAATCCCAACTAGTAATTTAATTAAATTAAACAACTAATTATTGGCCTAAATTTCAGATTAACTCGCTTGCATGTCAGTTTCCTAAGCAACACATCTTTTATCAACACAACCATGCAACCAAATATATTTCATAATTTAATTCAATAAATATGGGAATAAATTAGTCAGTTGTGAGTGAGAAAATCACTCACCTTTGGGTGTTTAGTGGATCAGACATCCAAAAGAAGCCCAAAATTTCACTGTCTCCAAATGCAACCAAACCAGCGCCAAAACGTCCGCAATTTCGCTACGATCCCAACGCAACAAACCGCGTCCAAATCCGAGTTAAAGCGAGAAAGTTATCGGCGATTTACTATTTGAATTTAAACATATAAAATTAATTAAATAATGATTCCTCACCAATCCATTCCTTGACGCGTCAGCCCCCCTCACATCTTCTTCCCGCTCCTTCTTATTATGGCTACAGTAAACCAACGAAAATAAACCCAAAACCATGAACTTTGACCAACTCTAGCTCCCAATTCTGACGCCCTGATGGCCTCCGACCACCACCAATGGAAAGCTCGCACCGAGAGGCACCCAACCATGGCCACGGCATCAACACCAGCGCACCCAATTGACTGCGCCATCCAACCCTAATACGCTAGTTTCAGCGTTCAACCACCAAATACGGCCACCACACTCAATGATAGGACCTCCGACCAACTTCCTCCAACTCGTATCGACGTCCTCAACAATACCCAGAAGCCTGAATCCTCGATTGAAGCTAAAATCAAAAAGCCCTAATTCATGCTTAAGGTTCTGAAAATCAGAACTTTGACCATCGAATTCCGGCCAAACGAAGCACTGCATGCGACAACAAATTACAGATCTAGATTCTACTCATCAAGAGCTTCGATCTGATATATAATACGATAGGTTTTGGAGAGATTTTATTTTTAGCTTGTATTTTATTTTCTAGGTTTTGAAAAATCATTTTCTGCCATTAGAAGAATTTTCTTGGAGGAGGAAAGTAACGTATGGTGAAAATGAGCTGATGAGGGAGATATGGAATTTTATTTACCTATATTAGAAGGCCCAATATGATAAACACTCAATTATCCATTTACAAAGATCTCATTCACATTTCCTCTCGTACGGTCAAACGGTAAGTCGGATTGTAACGCAAACTGAAATCCTATACTAATTCGCCGTTCCGGATCTAATGGCGCCAGCTTCGTCGAATTCCGAGACAGTCGCCAAAACCATTAAATTTCACAGTTAATTAGATAAACAAAATATTCAATTATTCGATTAACTGTTTAAAATTAAATTTTAAATATTTATAAATTCAAATTTAACCAAATTATAACTTAAATAAATTTTATAAATCTATTTCACACTTTTTAAATCTTAATTCGATTATTTGAATCTTAAATTAGAATTTCAGTTATTATTCCCCAAATTAGAATTCTCCATTTATCCAGTTAAATTTGAATTTCCATTATAAACTAAATAACTCAAATTTATTAAATAAATAAAATATAAAATTTCAAATTGCACCAATTTTAAGTATAAACTAATTTAAAATCTATTTATACTCCATTCAAATAATCATCATCATTAAAAATCGACAAAATTTGATTTTTATCCAATATTATTATATTTTATTTATTTAAAATTTGAAAATTAAATACACAGAAAATATGGGATGTTACAACATCTGACTCTAAATACTGTAATTGACTTACATTATTTCACTGTTGTTCCAAAGAATAGAGTATCGATGGTGGGATCAAAAGGGATAGCTCATTATATAAAAAAAAAAACAAATTGAACCTGTGGAAAATTTTAAAAAAAGTTCCGACTTCCGTTTAGAAGAATTGGATAAAGCGTGTTATATCAAAGGTGGAATTTACAAAATGAGATGAATAAATTTATAAAATAATGATTGAATTGTTCTAGCGGATTATATAAAATAGAATAGCAAACCTGCATAGCCGATAGATTGGGCGCAAATCCATTGGCGCAAAATATCATTTCCCTAAGCTTGCTGAATGAGAAACTATTTGGAAGAAAAAGAATCACCTGATATAAAATTGCTTATAGCTTTGTGATCATAGATCTCAGCGATTAATTCATGTTGTAAAACTAAAATCATACCTGCACGTTATAAGCAAAGGTGACTTAGAGGTTGCTCAGTTGGACCAATTTGATTGTCAGGTTTTCAAAAGTAGCATAAAAATTGTGCAAGAAGAAAGAATTAGATCTGAGGAAGGAGAGATTTGTGAAGAAAAGTGGCATTGATATAAAAGCAAGAGGTAAAATAACTAGTATTTATAGGTAACATGGTATTCTCTTGAACATCAAATAATTGCCTACAAACTCGGTCTAAATTGAACGCAAATCCGAGTTACACATCAAATAATAGCTTTGAGAACTTCAGAACCATTCAAATACGGAAGTTGCTGTGTATTCGCGTATGCTATTTCTTAGTCTTTTTTTCTTTTTTGAATTGACTTATTATGCTATCTCGACAGTGCATTTTAGGAATAGGATAAAATATATACTATTTCGCTAATTTACTGTTATGAAAATTGGATAAAATATATACTCTACCGGTTATATTTAAATGACATAGGCCATATAAAGTAATTATACAAATCAAATGCAATTAGACTAAAAAGAGAGGAATGAAATGTTTTACAAATTAAATCATCCTACCATAATTCTATTAGTTAATGCATTGTTTTTGCCATATAAAGAATGCATCAACCTACCATAATTCTATTAGTTAATAACAAAAAATCTTTATGAGTTAATTCTATTAATGAATGCATGATTTATGATTTAATTGAAAATGATCAATGCGCTCAAAAGGTATGTCCCGATATTCATGCAGATTCTTATGTAAGGGCATTTTGGGAAGTTCATGGTCGAATCAAAACTTTGTACTACCAAGAGAATTATTAATAAAGATTTAAAATAGAATTTTTAGATTTAGAAAAATCTATAGTTAAAATATAAAATAGTTTATAAAATAATATTTAATTATTAAAATGGTTTATTTGAAATAATTAATAAATATAAAATAGTTATAAAGTAAATAATTTATAAAGAAAAGTAATTATTATTAAAATAGTTTATAAAATGGTTTAAAATAATATAGTTGGAATTAGAATCGTTTCTTCAAAATTTAACCAAACTGTAAATCATATTCCAGTTTAAACTTTATTCGACAAAATTTCAATATCTTAATTCAAAAAGATTCAACTTCCCATTCACATTTCAATTCGATTCAACAGTTCGATTCAAAAAAAATTGATTTAATAATTTGATTCACATAATTGAATTTCAATTATAATTCTCACTTTGAATTATTCGTTTATTAAAATCTCGAGTTCACAATTCAATTATTACTATAAATCAAGTTAATTTAAAGTAAAATTTCAAAGATGGATAAACAATTCAATTTCGATAAATTTATTTCATATTCAATTCAGTTTTAACTTCAGTTATCCACAATTACGAATTCTTTAAAATTTAACATTTTAAACCTCAAAGCTCAAAGTTCAAATTTAAAGAAAATCGACTAATGATATCATTTATATTGTCTTAAAACAATATTCCAAAATTCAAGGTTAAAAACAATTTTTATTTTTAGTGAAAATTAGGGACACATCCATAAAACCAAACTTAATTAGGCTCACATCCCTCCCTAAGTATACTTTTAAACCCGCCCCCTATTTTTAGTTTTCCGTCTTTTTCGTTTTTTCCAGAAAAAAAAGTGCGGCACTCAATAAAAAATATATTCCTAATTTCTGGAAATATTCCCAGAAGACCACGCAAAAAAAGAAAAAGTTGCATACATGTATGCAACTTTTGCCAATAGTAGCATACATGTATGCAACCGTTGCTGAAGTTGATTTCTTTGAAAATTTTGTACCAAAACCTGCATACATGTGTGCAACTTTTTGAGATAATTACACACATGTATGCAAATATTGCATGAAGAAAACTGAGTTGGAATTTTCCTGCAGATTATTGCACACTTGTATGCAAGAATATGTATAATTTGCTTACATGTATGAAAAAAAGCCAACGCAAATTCAACGGTGAAATACTTGCACAGATGAATGCAAGAATGTCAAATATGTGCATGCTTTGACGCAAATTATTGCTTTTTTCGCTGTTTTCTGTATATTTTTTATTCTGATGCATTTTTTTATTTTTTTTTATGAGCTGAATTTTTGAGCGAGTATGTGTTTAATTTAAATACGAATTTACGTGATTTTTTTATATTTTTTTGATGAATTTTCGAAAAATAGGGACTAAATTTACAATAAGTTTATGATCGGATATGAGCCTAATTTAAAAACTTAATAGGGACCTGTATAAAACACACCATTTTATTTAACCAATCGGTGTCCGTATATAATTTTCTATCCTATGGCCTAGTAATACTTAAAATTTAATTTTAGTATTTTGGGAAAGGATATATATCATTTCAATCCAAATCAGGCTCATAGGTATTTATCATTTCTACCTACGTTGTTAATTCATTTTAATGATTAATCCTGGGTTTATTTGATGCCCATAACATCTAGGGTAATGGTTGGGATTAATAAAAAAAATCAATAACATATATAAACAATGTCGACAACAAGATGGATTACATATTAACACATTAAATATATAAATTCAAGGCATACATCAAAATCAACACATCTCAACAGTTCAATAATATCAGTCATCAGGTATGAGGTTCCTTTCTTTAATTAAAACTAGAAATAATCTATAATAGTATAATATATATAACAGTTAAATTAAATTATACATTCTATGCAGATTTAACATAAATATGCAATTTAAACAATCAAACAGCAAACAATACAATCATATCATGATATGAATTTAATTTAACTAACAATCAAATATTTTAGCTAGATGTAAGTGGGTTTAATCACTCACCTTGATTTCAAACGAGATTGAAAATCCAAATTTCAGCTCAAGAACCAACAGTCTTAGAATCAGTCCAAACCAGCGGCATCGTGAAGAGCTCGTCGATACGATTCCAACAGATCCAACTGTGCGTAATTTTGAATTCGTATGAATAAGTTATTCTAGTTTTACTATTTCAATTTCAAATTAAAAAAATAAATAAACAATTCCTACCCCCAATTAGAAGATGCCACGTCAACCCCTGTATTGCACCCATTCTTCTACATTGCGTGAAACAGCTCCAGGACGCAGGCAACCCATTCCCATTGGAATTTGAAAATCACGCAACACCCTGTGATCCCCTGTGACGGCCGGGAATTTCGCTCGATCCGAATCAGTCGTTAAACCGATCTAGACCGTTCGAAACCCCTGATCGTTGAGAACAGGACAAACTAGAACGTAGACGGAAGAACATTTCATTGCTATTACAACAATTCCATCAGATACAAGAATATACAGAGTATAAATGAATAAATATACATTCGATAAATATCAGAGATTACAATAATTACATAGCAGTGGAAAATAATACAAAGCACAACTGAAGGTGATATACGGATACAGAGCTTTCCGGATACCATTCCAGCTGTAAACCAGGATCCTGTGAATATAAATCTGCAAAACCAAAACTACTAGCTGCCCGTGCGGAAAATAGGGGCACCCAGAGTTTAGGTTAAAACAACAAACTCCAGGTCAGTCATGTGACTGGTGTGAGAACTAAAATAGTTATTTAAAGCTTTACTTTAAAAGAGAGTAATTCAAGGGACCACGCCGTATAACACGGAACGGGTTTCCTCCCAAGAATACCAGTGCATAGAATAAACAACGCAATGCTTTTTCGAAAAATGAAGCTATTATAAGACCCAGGTCCCATCACACAATGCAACGCAAGCCGGAGGATAGGGTTTTCCCTTATAATAGCCAAACATGCTTGGTACGTTTAAAACAAATCATTTGATACTATAATAAGTGTATAGTGTCAAAACAATTTCAATCATAAATATAAATCATAGACGGCATGGGTACCATATATCATGTCGCCATACTAGTTCTACAATTAAAACCGCAATATATGTATTGGAAATTGGATTCCATCATGAGTCGAGGCAAGGGGCAAGCTCCTCTCCGCGTTCGAGACACTCTAGCAAATGTCCCAGGGCTACGCACTCTGGGCAACCCCTGGATGCTTCAGGGCCGGTCCTCACTTACGTTAGAGGATTATTTATTCCTGAACACACGTTTCCGGTCCTTACAGACCTATAATCGAGGCGCCTCGCATTCCAACAACCACAAAGGTGAAAAGTATATATATATGTCAGGGCTGGTAAGTCACTGACACCACCAAAGCTAGAAAGAAACGTCGTGCTCTCCCTGCAGTCCGTATCCCGTTTTTGACTCATACCGAGGTGTGAGGCTCGCGAATTCACGTTATACACAAAGCTGCCACGTATGCGTGCTTTGATCATCAACCACAAGACTTTGCTTTTCAACAGAAGTCTTGATCCATGCAACTCAGCATGCCACACAGGCAATTCATGCCATGCGACTGATGTCCATCGATATACAACCTCTGAGCTCGTACGTCTCAGAGAAGGGCGTTAAGCAAAAGAATAAATTCTCCGCCGCCAAACAGATGTATATTTAATAGAAATCAATCAACACAGAATAAAATCCAGTGTCAGACACACAATCCATTTACAAGTCCGTTCCGGGTCTGAACGAAACCGGAGGCACTTTCTTCGCATATCCATCCATCTCCAAGTACGTCTGGACGACCACCAACTATTTCCATCCTCTTGGGTGTACAGCCCAATCAGGATCGTCAGTAATGATCCAAACGATGTGAAGACTTCCAGTCTTCGACCACCGTCTTCATCTTCGACATATCGTCGAATCGGTTATTCAGAATGGGTGTAAACCCGGTCTTTCCGAACAACCCGCGTATATTGAAAACAAATGTTACACAAACACAACATACGCCTCATCCCAATTCATTAGTCACTAACCGCAAATTAGCAAGAGAACAATTTCCCAAACATTAACCTCGAAGGCCGAAACCAACATCAGATCAATACCCAGGAAACCATTCTTCTTAGCTAACCTACAGCTAGTTTCTAAATTCCACATTCTTAGGGAAAGGTTCCCATTAATTTTATCCAAGATAAATTCTTTAAAATTTATCCTGTAATCTTCTTTTGGATGTCATTTAAAACCAAATTATGGTTTTTCTAAACTAGTCGAGATTAGCGAACCATACCGAAGTAATTATTTATTTTATTTCCCAATCCCAACCTATTCATCCCATGAAGCAAAACTGGTGATACTCCATACCTAATACCACAGTGTTATTGGTAAAGTTAATTACCATTTCACGTTCAAATCTAATTAAAGATTTAACTATCGCTTTGGAGCAAAACTGGTAATACTCCGTTCTCGCTCATTTCTAAATTTGATAATTTAGATTATATATTCACATTTCAATCTGATTACAGATTCGTTAAAATTCCCTTTACTGGGTTAAAGAACTAGGTGTTATTTAAAACACAGTTCACGACAAACCCAAATCACATTCTATTTATTATAGGGTTAAAGAACTAGTGTTATTTAAAACACCGTTCATGATAAACCCATTTCAAATCCAATCAAATATATTAGAAATCCCGATTATTTAAAACCCTTTTTAAATCTAATTTATTTATTTAAAAACAATTCGGGTTTTAAATTTAGTTCAAAACTAGTTCATTTTGATAAAATCTATTTTTATCTTTTCAAATATGGAGTTTTTCATCCCAAATTTTCCCAAATCATTTCTTCTGATTTTACACAAATTATTACTGTTTTTAATAATTTTATCAAGGCCCGTACAGTCGATTTCCAACAACGGCCATCGAACTGCACCTATAGCGACCTTTTTCGAATTTGATTTGGACGTATCTCCAAATCCAACCGTTAGATTTCAAATTTCTAATATTCGTTAGAAAACTCTTTTCGATACGAACCCAATGGTTCCGGTTTTAGGAGAATCCGACGGTCGGATCTCCCGTAATGTCCGTTTGAAATAAATGGTCGAAATTCACGAACTGCCGCGGCGCGGCGCGTTCTATTCAGGCCATTATATTATATATATAATATATATAATATATATTTCGTCGATTTCTATTTAAAACGAATTTTATAAATAGTTTTAAATTCGTTTCAAAAGCAATTTCAACTTCCATTTCAATTTAAATCAAAATTGAATTCTTCTTTATAAATTCGTTTTAAAATTCATTTCTATTCAATTCAAATTTCAATTCAATTTGAATTCATTTCAATTCGCTTTCGATTCAATTTGAATTCGTTTTCAATTCAATTTCAAAGTCGTTTTCTATTCGATTCAATTCAAATTGGTTTTCTATTCGATTCAATTCAGATTGGTTTTCTATTCGAATCAAATTCGTTATATATTCAATTGAAATCAAATTCGTTATATATTCAATTCATTTCGAAATCGTTATATATTCAATTCATTTCGAAATCGTTTTATATTCAATTCATTTCGAAATCGTTATATATTCAATTCATTTCGAAATCGTTATATATTCAATTCATTTCGAAATCGTTATATATTCAATTCATTTCGAAATCGTTATATATTCAATTCATTTCGAAATCGTTATATATTCAATTCATTTCGAAATCGTTATATATTCAATTCATTTCGAAATCGTTATATATTCAATTCATTTCGAAATCGTTATATATTCAATTCATTTCGAAATCGTTATATATTCAATTCATTTCGAAATCGTTATATATTCAATTCATTTCGAAATCGTTATATATTCAATTCATTTCGAAATGAATAAAATCGATATAAATATCGTTCACGTCAAAATGGCGTCAATCTAATCAACACGGCTTCACATATTTCTATTTCAAATATTCTATTTCAAATATTTCCTATTATCAAAATATTTGTTATTATCAAAATATTTCGTTCAACACATGACTAATCTCAACGGATGAGTACAGTCAACACATGAACCTTTATATTATATTGATAAAGATGTAATTTTTATTATATAAATATTTCGTTCAACACATGACTAATCTCAACGGATGAGTACAGTCAACACATGAACCTTTATATTATATTGATAAAGAAGTAATTTTTATTATATAAATATTTCGTTCAACACATGACTAATCTCAACGGATGAGTACAGTCAACACATGAACCTTTATATTATATTATTCTTTATCTTCTAAATTGGAATGAGGCCCAATCAATCACCATATAACGTTAATTATATGGATTTTCATACATCGCACGTATATAATAGCATTGAAAAATAATCAACCATCAACCAAAGTGCACTACACTGTATAAGCATCAAATATAGATATCTAACGCTTATAACAGCCTGTCAATCAATCGATCGACATATTTAATCAATCAGGATGAGTGAACTTCATATTTCATCCCAACACCCGTGTGGGGTTTCAAACAATCAAACACAGATTTTATTTGTGCAGTTGGGCGATGTGTAAAATTTATCGACCCAATCAACGTCCTTCAAATAGGTGTACATAAACAAACCGTCCGGTTTATAAATGAATATTTATTTATTCACATTCACTACATTCATATTCACGTTAAAAATTATATTTTTAGCGATAAAACATTTTATTTTAACATATGAATTTCTATTCAGTTCATTCTTTAAATAAAATGATATTTTTATTTTTCTAACTTATTTTAGAAAATTTCGGCGGCTTAACGGCACGATACTAGAAACGGGACGAGGCCTAGCCTTATCCCCGGTCTAGTGAAGGCCCACGCCATTCACACATCAATCAAATTCATCAATCAACCAAATTCAAATCAAATCGTCTAACTAATTTATGCAACCAAAACAAACAAGTCCATGGTCTGTGGACGATTGTGTCGGGTGCTACTAAGCACCGTCTGCATCCTAGTATATATATATATAAGTAGAAAAAGAAATTGAAAGGTGAGAAATTCTCATAGATAGCTATCCTAACTCCACGACACTTCATTGATAGAAATCTTCCTCGCTATCGCATCTTCGTCATCTTCGTCATCTTCGTTGCCCGTAGCCACTACATATATAAAAATCACACATTTTTATATTTGCTGATGTCTTTAAAATAAAAATCACATTTCTATAATCGCTTCCTACATTTAAAAATCGAATTTTTATTCCGTTATTCAATATATAAAAATCGAATTTTTACTACTATGTTATATAGATAAAAATTATATTTTTATCACGCTATTTTCCATATAAAGATTTCGCCTTTTCTAAAATAAAGATTTCGCCTTTTCTAAAATAAAGATTTCGCCTTTTCAAATTTAAAGATTTCATCTTTATAAAAACATAGACTTCGCCTTTTCAAATTTAAAGATTTCATCTTTATAAAAATCTCATTTTTATTTTTCTACACATATAAAGATGATATTTTTAATATTCCTATCCTGTAAAAATTATATTTTTAACTCTCTACCTAACCAAAAATCATATTTTTACATCTTCTATATAGTAAAGATTATATTTTTAATACTTTAAAAATATAAAAATCGTATTTTTATTACTTTAAAAATATAAAAATCATATTTTTACTACGCTATTCAATATATAAAAATCAAATTTTTATTTTTGTCTTATAAAAATTCCATCTTTATTTCTATTCTAAACAAAGTATATTTTCTATAGTTTTAAAACGAATGTCTTTATATTTTTTAAATCGACATCTTTATACTTTTAAAATTTAAACCTTATTCAAATAAAAATCAAACCTTTTACATGAATAAAAATCGTTTCTTTTCTAAGATAACAATCGTTTCTTTCCTAAGAATCTAAGTTTTAATTTCCTAAAAATAATTCTAACATATGATAAAAATTCTAGCTTTATGCATTTAAGAAAATCAGGTTTTTAAATAAATTTAACTATGTAAAACAAAACAAAAATAAACAAAGAAGCATACCTTTTCGATTTCGTTTAACGGAGGGGGGGGGGGGGTTTGTTGTTCGCTGGTGGAAGAAGGGGCGGGTCTTCGAATGGAGGAGGGCGCAGGGGCTGCGGTTGTCCCCTGAGGTGGCGTGCTCGACGATGAAGGGTTGCGGTGGAGTGGGTGGTCGCGTTGTGGTGGCTCGACGATTGAAGGAGAGGCCGGAGAAGGGGCGCGAGCGAGAGGGGGGGGGGGGGCGGCCTGAGCGCGGCGGCGGCCTGGGCTAGGGCTTCGACGAAGTTTTTTTTTTTTTTTGTGTGAAATCGATTTCTGCTTCGAAAGATAAGAGGGGGGGGCAGCGGGTTAAAGGGATGAAGATATATATTTTTATTTTTATTTTATTTTATATTATTTAATTTCTAAAAGTTGACTTTTCCATACGACCTCTAAACGAGGCCCACCGCCTGTCGTCCATAGCGTTTTACCCCCATTCCGAACACAATGGGATATGTTTCGTAGGTTGATTCGATCGTTTGAATCAGTTTCCGTTGAATTTACATTTAAATCACTATATTGAATTTTAAACGTAGATTTCAAATTACCGGGGTCACATACTAACATTATAAATTCCATAAAAATATTTTCTA
The DNA here is from genome assembly GCA_030737875.1 of Allium sativum. Taxonomy (NCBI): domain Eukaryota; kingdom Viridiplantae; phylum Streptophyta; class Magnoliopsida; order Asparagales; family Amaryllidaceae; genus Allium; species Allium sativum. The sequence continues at coordinate 354,819,992 of CM060926.1, forward strand.
GCTTCGTATTGGCGATACGGTCCTAACAAAACTAGTTTCGTCAAATTCTGAGACCGTTTGAAAAATGGCCATTTTCCAGTCGATTAAAATCAACTGAAACTGGTCAAACGCGTTTTCCTTTGCCACGCTCACATTTTGATTCGAAAAATTATGAAATTTGAAACCTAGCAATAACTTTACATCACGGACCCAACAAAACTGGTTTCGTCGAAATCCGAGGTCGTTTGCAAAATTTTCATTTTTAAGGGCCTGAATTCCATAGCGACTATTCAGAATTTTCAACTGGACATATCTTTTGATTCCCGCTATGAAATCTTGATTTTTCGGATTCGTTGGAAAGATATTATCAATTAGATCCTAATGTTTTTGGTTTCACTAAAATCCGGATTGTTTTGCACCCGGTACATTCAATTGAAGTTTGAAATCGAATTATCGAACTACCGCGCCATTTTCAATTCTATTTATAATTATATATAATTATTTATATTCTAACGACGACGCGTATAATATATACGCTCGAATTATATTCAAAACATTTTTCTCGTCGATTTTATTTAAAATAATTCATTTTAAATATTCAAAATTCGCTATAATTGCCAAAATTTTAAACTGGCCCAGATTTTCGGGTTGTTACAATCTCCCCCACTTAAAACTTTTCGTCCACGAAAAGGAACAAAGTCGAAAGTGGTTTGATTAATTAGATCTACGTTCGGTCTGTCTTCCATTCTCCAACTTTTCAGTTTTTGAGAATTTTCAAATTTTCAAAAATTTGGCTAACACCCTAAATTTTCGAAAAATTTCGCCATAACCTCCCCTGCACCGGGAGCATCGGGGAATTTCAAATAGCTTCCCCGGTCCTTCTAATCTCAAAAAGAAAAAGAAAAAGCCAAGCGGCTAGCCAATAGGCTCATAAAATCATCATCACCCAAACAAAACAGTAAATTATGTAGTAAACATGTACCTATTTGTCGGGCAAACAAATTTTATTCTTCGGCTCTAGCCTCCTTGCTATGACCTGTTCAATGTAAGTATATGTATATGCAAGCAAATGCGACCAATTTTCAATATAATTCAATATTTTGTGCTATTAGGCAAAAATGATTAAAAATTAGCAAACAAATAGACAAACAACACAAACATCAATCAATTAGTGGATTAGAGTTTCAAATTCATAACTTTTGTTATATATAGAGAAAATCATGTTTTTGATGCCAATTCACAACAATGTGTTCTAACTATATTGGTTTTGGTTCTCACACCAGTCTAATGGAAATATATCGATATCACACCTTCGTTACTCGAACATGGATACTAATGACAACTAGTCAATCATTAGAATCATCTTCGGGCCACTAGAGTATGATTCTATATCTATCCAATATATTAAAACTTCGAATATACGTTCATGACGCGTATACGCGAAATCTTTATATACTAGATTGTCCATATTCAAAAATAAATAAATATTCAAATACGTTTTAAAATGGCTCAATATTTCAAAACAAAATGGTTTTCATTTGAAAAATATACTCTTTACACTCGTTCTAGGATACTACTGATCCTATCTCTAACGAGTCATTCTAATTGGATATTACTAATCCAATATCTGATGAATTCTTTCGTATGGTTCTAATGTGTCTTGTTCTCGAGCTCTGTAAACCAAAGCTCTGATAACAAATGTGACGGCCGGGAATTTCGCTCGATCCGAATCAGTCGTTAAACCGATCTAGACCGTTCGAAACCCCTGATCGTTGAGAACAGGACAAACTAGAACGCAGACGGAAGAACATTTCATTGCTATTACAACAATTCCATCAGATACAAGAATATACAGAGTATAAATGAATAAATATACATTCGATAAATATCAGAGATTAAAATAATTACATAGCAGTGGAAAATAATACAAAGCACAACTGAAGGTGATATACGGATACAGAGCTTTCCGGATACCATTCCAGCTGTAAACCAGGATCCTGTGAATATAAATCTGCAAAACCAAAACTACTAGCTGCCCGTGCGGAAAATAGGGGCACCCAGAGTTTAGGTTAAAACAACAAACTCCAGGTCAGTCATGTGACTGGTGTGAGAGCTAAAATAGTTATTTAAAGTTTTACTTTAAAAGAGAGTAATTCAAGGGACCACGCCGTATAACACGGAACGGGTTTCCTCCCAAGAATACCAGTGCATAGAATAAACAACACAATGCTTTTTCGAAAAATGAAGCTATTATAAGACCCAGGTCCCATCACACAATGCAACGCAAGCCGGAGGATAGGGTTTTCCCTTATAATAGCCAAACATGCTTGGTACGTTTAAAACAAATCATTTGATACTATAATAAGTGTATAGTGTCAAAACAATTTCAATCATAAATATAAATCATAGACGACATGGGTACCATATATCATGTCGCCATACTAGTTCTACAATTAAAACCGCAATACACGTATTGGAAATTGGATTCCATCATGAGTCGAGGCAAGGGGCAAGCTCCTCTCCGCGTTCGAGACACTCTAGCAAATGTCCCAGGGCTACGCACTCTGGGCAACCCCTGGATGCTTCAGGGCCGGTCCTCACTTACGTTAGAGGATTATTTATTCCTGAACACACGTTTCCTGGTCCTTACAGACCTATAATCGAGGCGCCTCGCATTCCAACAACCACAAAGGTGAAAAGTATATATATGTCAGGGCTGGTAAGTCACTGACACCACCAAAGCTAGAAAGAAACGTCGTGCTCTCCCTGCAGTCCGTATCCCGTTTTTGACTCATACCGAGGTGTGAGGCTCGCGAATTCACGTTATACACAAAGCTGCCACGTAGGCGTGCTTTGATCATCAACCATAAGACTTTTCTTTTCAACAGAAGCCTTGATCCATGCAACTCAGCATGCCACACAGGCAATTCATGCCATGCGACTGATGTCCATCGATATACAACCTCTGAGCTCGTACGTCTCAGAGAAGGGCGTTAAGCAAAAGAATAAATTCTCCGCCGCCAAACAGATGTATATTTAATAGAAAGCAATCAACACAGAATAAAATCCAGTGTCAGACACACAATCCATTTACAAGTCCGTTCCGGGTCTGAACGAAACCGGAGGCACTTTCCTCGCATATCCATCCATCTCCAAGTACGTCTGGACGACCACCAACTATTTCCATCCTCTTGGGTGTACAGCCCAATCAGGATCGTCAGTAATGATCCAAACGATGTGAAGACTTCCGGTCTTCGACCACCGTCTTCATCTTCGACATATCGTCGAATCGGTTATTCAGAATGGGTGTAAACCCGGTCTTTCCGAACAACCCGCGTATATTGAAAACAAATGTTACACAAACACAACATACGCCTCATCCCAATTCATTAGTCAGTAACCGCAAATTAGCAAGAGAACAATTTCCCAAACATTAACCCCGAAGGCTGAAACCAACATCAGATCAATACCCAGGAAACCATTCTTCTTAGCTAACCTACAGCTAGTTTCTAAATTCCACATTCTTAGGGAAAGGTTCCCATTAATTTTATCCAAGATAAATTCTTTAAAATTTATCCTGTAATCTTCTTTTGGATGTCATTTAAAACCAAATTTTGGTTTTTCTAAACTAGTCGAGATTAGCGAACCATACCGAAGTAATTATTTATTTTATTTCCCAATCCCAACCTATTCATCCCATGAAGCAAAACTGGTGATACTCCATACCTAATACCACGGTGTTATTGGTAAAGTTAATTACCATTTCACGTTCAAATCTAATTAAAGATTTAACTATCGCTTTGGAGCAAAACTGGTAATACTCCGTTCTCGCTCATTTCTAAATTTGATAATTTAGATTATATATTCACATTTCAATCTGATTACAGATTCGTTAAAATTCCCTTTACTGGGTTAAAGAACTAGGTGTTATTTAAAACACAGTTCACGACAAACCCAAATCACATTCTATTTATTATAGGGTTAAAGAACTAGTGTTATTTAAAACACCATTCACGATAAACCCATTTCAAATCCAATCAAATATATTAGAAATCCCGATTATTTAAAACCCCTTTTTAAATCTAATTTATTTATTTAAAAACAATTCGGGTTTTAAATTTAGTTCAAAACTAGTTCATTTTGATAAAATCTATTTTTATCTTTTCAAATATGGAGTTTTTCATCCCAAATTTTCCCAAATCATTTCTTCTGATTTTACACAAATTATTACTGTTTTTAATAATTTTATCAAGGCCCGTACAGTCGATTTCCAACAACGGCCATCGAACTGCACCTATAGCGACCTTTTTCGAATTTGATTTGGACGTATCTCCAAATCCAACCGTTAGATTTCAAATTTCTAATATTCGTTAGAAAACTCTTTTCGATACGAACCCAACGGTTCCGGTTTTAGGAGAATCCGACGGTCGGATCTCCCGTAATGTCCGTTTGAAATAAATGGTCGAAATTCACGAACTGCCGCGGCGCGGCGCGTTCTATTCAGGCCATTATATTATATATATAATATATATAATATATATTTCGTCGATTTCTATTTAAAACGAATTTTATAAATAGTTTTAAATTCGTTTCAAAAGCAATTTCAACTTCCATTTCAATTTAAATCAAAATTGAATTCTTCTTTATAAATTCGTTTTAAAATTCATTTCTATTCAATTCAAATTTCAATTCAATTTGAATTCATTTCAATTCGCTTTCGATTCAATTTGAATTCGTTTTCAATTCAATTTCAAAGTCGTTTTCTATTCGATTCAATTCAAATTGGTTTTCTATTCGATTCAATTCAGATTGGTTTTCTATTCGAATCAAATTCGTTATATATTCAATTGAAATCAAATTCGTTATATATTCAATTCATTTCGAAATCGTTATATATTCAATTCATTTCGAAATCGTTATATATTCAATTCATTTCGAAATCGTTATATATTCAATTCATTTCGAAATCGTTATATATTCAATTCATTCCGAAATCGTTATATATTCAATTCATTTCGAAATCGTTATATATTCAATTCATTTCGAAATCGTTATATATTCAATTCATTTCGAAATCGTTATATATTCAATTCATTTCGAAATCGTTATATATTCAATTCATTTCGAAATCGTTATATATTCAATTCATTTCGAAATGAATAAAATCGATATAAATATCGTTCACGTCAAAATGGCGTCAATCTAATCAACACAGCTTCACATATTTCTATTTCTAATATTCTATTTCAAATATTTCCTATTATCAAAATATTTGTTATTATCAAAATATTTCGTTCAACACATGACTAATCTCAACGGATGAGTACAGTCAACACATGAACCTTTATATTATATTGATAAAGATGTAATTTTTATTATATAAATATTTCGTTCAACACATGACTAATCTCAACGGATGAATACAGTCAACACATGAACCTTTATATTATATTGATAAAGAAGTAATTTTTATTATATAAATATTTCGTTCAACACATGACTAATCTCAATGGATGAGTACAGTCAACACATGAACCTTTATATTATATTATTCTTTATCTTTTAAATTGGAATGAGGCCCAATCAATCACCATATAACGTTAATTATATGGATTTTCATACATCGCACGTATATAATAGCATTGAAAAATAATCAACCATCAACCAAAGTGCACTACACTGTATAAGCATCAAATATAGATATCTAACGCTTATAACAGCCTGTCAATCAATCGATCGACATATTTAATCAATCAGGATGAGTGAACTTCATATTTCATCCCAACACCCGTGTGGGGTTTCAAACAATCAAACACAGATTTTATTTGTGCAGTTGGGCGATGTGTAAAATTTATCGACCCAATCAATGTCCTTCAAATAGGTGTACATAAACAAATCGTCCGGTTTGTAAATGAATATTTATTTATTCACATTCACTACATTCATATTCACGTTAAAAATTATATTTTTAGCGATAAAACATTTTATTTTAACATATGAATTTCTATTCAGTTCATTCTTTAAATAAAATGATATTTTTATTTTTCTAACTTATTTTAGAAAATTTCGGCGGCTTAACGGCACGATACTAGAAACGGGACAAGGCCTAGCCTTATCCCCGGTCTAGTGAAGGCCCACGCCATTCACACATCAATCAAATTCATCAATCAACCAAATTCAAATCAAATCATCTAACTAATTTATGCAACCAAAACAAACAAGTCCATGGTCTGTGGACGATTGTGTCGGGTGCTACTAAGCACCGTCTGCATCCTAGTATATATATATATATATATATATAACTAGAAAAAGAAATTGAAAGGTGAGAAATTCTCACAGATAGCTATCCTAGCTCCACGACACTTCATTGATAGAAATCTTCCTCGCTATCGCATCTTCGTCATCTTCGTTTCCCGTAGCCACTACATATATAAAAATCACACATTTTTATATTTGCTGATGTCTTTAAAATAAAAATCACATTTTTATAATCGCTTCCTACATTTAAAAATCGAAATTTTATTCCGTTATTTAATATATAAAAATCGAATTTTTACTACTATGTTATATAGATAAAAATTATATTTTTATCACGCTATTTTCCATATAAAGATTTCGCCTTTTCTAAAATAAAGATTTCGCCTTTTCTAAAATAATGATTTCGCCTTTTCAAATTTAAAGATTTCTTCTTTATAAAAACATAGACTTCGCCTTTTCAAATTTAAAGATTTCATCTTTATAAAAATCTCATTTTTATTTTTCTACACATAAAGATGATATTTTTAATATTCCTATCCTGTAAAAATTATATTTTTAACTCTCTACCTAACCAAAAATCATATTTTTACATCTTCTATATAGTAAAGATTATATTTTTAATACTTTAAAAATATAAAAATCGTATTTTTATTACTTTAAAAATATAAAAATCATATTTTTACTACGCTATTCAATATATAAAAATCAAATTTTTATTTTTGTCTTATAAAAATTCCATCTTTATTTCTATTCTAAACAAAGTATATTTTCTATATTTTTAAAACGAATGTCTTTATATTTTTAAAATCGACATCTTTATACTTTTAAAATTTAAACCTTATTCAAATAAAAATCAAACCTTTTACATGAATAAAAATCGTTTCTTTTCTAAGATAACAATCGTTTCTTTCCTAAGAATCTAAGTTTTAATTTCCTAAAAATAATTCTAACATATGATAAAAATTCTAGCTTTATGCATTTAAGAAAATCAGGTTTTTAAATAAATTTAACTATGTAAAACAAAACAAAAATAAACAAAGAAGCATACCTTTTCGATTTCGTTTAATGGAGGGGGGGGGGTTGTTGTTCGCTGGTGGAAGCGGGGGGCGGGTCTTCGAATGGAGGAGGGCGCATGGGCTGCGGTTGTCCCCTGAGGTGGCGCGCTCGACGATGAAGGGTTGCGGTGGAGTGGATGGTCGCGTTGTGGAGGCTCGACGATTGAAGGAGAGGCCGGAGAAGGGGCGCGAGCGAGGGGGGGGGGGCCTGAGCGCGGCGGCGGCCTGGGCTAGGGCTTCGACGAAGTTTTTTTTTTTTGTGTGAAATCGATTTCTGCTTCGAAAGATAAGAGGGGGGGGGGGCAGCGGGTTAAAGGGATGAAGGTATATATTTTTATTTTTATTTTATTTTATATTATTTAATTTCTAAAAGTTGACTTTTCCATACGACCTCTAAACGAGGCCCACCGCCTGTCGTCCATAGCGTTTTACCCCCATTCCGAACACAATGGGATATGTTTCGTAGGTTGATTCGATCGTTTGAATCAGTTTCCGTTCAATTTACATTTAAATCACTATATTGAATTTTAAACGTAGATTTCAAATTACGGGGGTCACATACTAACTTTATAAATTCCATAAAAATATTTTCTAGCTTCGTATTGGCGATACAGTCCTAACAAAACTAGTTTCGTCGAATTCTGAGACCGTTTGAAAAATGGCCATTTTTCAGTCGATTAAAATCAACTGAAACTGGTCAAACGCGTTTTCCTTTGCCACGCTCACATTTTGATTCGAAAAATTATGAAATTTGAAACCTTGCAATAACTTTACATCACGGACCCAACAAAACTGGTTTCGCGAAATCCGAGGTCGTTTGCAAAATTTTCATTTTTAAGGGCCTGAATTCCATAGCGACTATTCAGAATTTTCAACTGGACATATCTTTTGATTCCCGCTATGAAATCTTGATTTTTCGGATTCGTTGGAAAGATATTACCAATTAGATCCTAATGTTTTTGGTTTCACTAAAATCCGGATTGTTTTGCACCCGGTACATTCAATTGAAGTTTGAAATCGAATTATCGAACTACCACGCAATTTTCAATTCTATTTGTAATTATATATAATTATTTATATTCTAACGACGACGCGTATAATGTATACGCTCGAATTATATTCAAAACATTTTTCTCGTCGATTTTATTTAAAATAATTCATTTTAAATATTCAAAATTCGCTATAATTGCCAAAATAAAAATTTTAAACTGGCCCAGATTTTCGGGTTGTTACACCCCCGGAACCCGATCGATCGTTGCCTCCTGAACCGCCGCCTCGAATACTGCCATCGGCCGAAATTAGGTCACCTACGGTGGCCCAAAACATCTCGAAAACCATGAAACATGCACCGCTTTTAAGGTCAGATTATGGCAAATCGGGAAGAAATCAATATCCATCATCCGTATGGATGGAAAAATCTTTCAAAGATTTACGTTTTTCGTTCTTTAAGTTCGTTGAATCGCTGCTTCGATTGAGAGAATTTGACAAGAAAAATTATGAATTTTTGGCCATCCGAATTTGACAGGGCGACGACCATGTTTTAGGGTTTCTGGAAATATTATTTTAATATTTAATTATCTCGGTTTGCGTGTTTTAAAGTCAAAAACTGGACTGTATCCAAATCAGGCCCGCTTACTGCCTAATAATATGTTTTGACACCTTCTGAACGCAATGAAATAGGTTTCACAGCCCAATTCCAAAGTTTCTAGCAGTTCATTTTGAAAATCGATTATTTAATTAGATTTTACATATAAATTTCTACACGATTTCAATTATTACGATCAAACGATAATTCTGATTGGTACAAAATTTTAGAAATTATAATAATTTACAATTCTGGATCAAATAAAGTAATTTCATCAAATTATGATATCGTTTGCAAAATGACAAATTTGACCAATTCATTAATATAATAAAATATTTGTTTTTCGTTTATTAAACAATAAATTGAATTCAAAGGTTTATAAATTCAATTCAAATCGAAATAAAATTCATGATAAATTTATAAATCAATTATTGCTTATTGTAAACAAATTTCAATATTTACGAATTCAAATTTTAGTTCATACATTATCAATATACGACATAAATTATTAATTTTTAATTATAACCGTATAATATCCAAAATCATATTAAATTTAAAAATATAAATTATCTCAAAATTTTGGGATGTTGCATTCTCCCCCACTTAAAACTTTTCGTCCTCGAAAAGTGCGACGACCCCAAACTTCCGTAGTACGAAAGCAAGGATAATCATAGGAGCATAACATAATTACAACAATAGCAGATCTCATATAACATCATAACACATAAATCATAGCAGCGGAAATAGGAATGTTATCACATCACAACATCAAAGACATCAGAGTGCGCAGTTACAGGATACACTTAGCAAATAGAAGTCTCAACAAAAAAGAGATAAGTCTCAACTCCATCAAATACATCATAGATCAATAATGTCTAAATTTCTCAAAGCAGCGATAAAAAGATAAAAAGAAAAATTCCTTCATCTTCTTTCCTTAAGCAAGCTCCAATCCAGAATGTATCCATACCTAAACCTGTCACTTGGTTGCCCGTGTGAAAAGAGGGCACCCGAGTTTGCAAAGTGAAACAAACTACGAGTCAGTATAGGGACCGGTATGAGAAATCTTTCTTAACTAAACTAACAACGTGGCTAATCATAGGACCACGCCGCTAACGCGGAACGGGTTTATTCCATTGGATTTCCAGTGCAAAAGTTTAATAAGTTTTTATTTAAAAACAACGTAATGCTTTTAAAAAAAATGAAATCATTATAAGACCCAAGTCCCATCACACAATGCAACACAAACCGGAGGATAGAGTTTTACCTTATAATGATCAAATATGCTTGATCCGTAGAGAATAATATTTTTAATATTATTATTAGTGTCTATCAGTTTTAAAATACTTCAAAGTAAATGTATCAATCCTAGACGGCATAGCTACCATATACTATGTCGCCATATATAGGTTTACAATCAAAACCGTAATGTCGTATTGGAAATTGGGTTTCCATCATGAGTCAAGGCTAGTGACGATCTCCTTACCGATTCGAGACACTCTAGCAATGTATCAGGATTCGGACGCTGGCGAGCCCTTGGATCCTCCAATGCTGGTCCACAAATACTTTAGTGGATTAGTTATGCCCGAAACTACGTTTCTTGGTCCTATTGAACCTATAATTTGGTCACAATCGACCAATATAACCAAGGCGCCTCATTCCATCATCCACATAAGTAAAATGTCAGGGCTTGCAAAACCCTGATACCACTTCTAGCTAGAAAGAAACGCATGCACTCCTTGGGTCCCTTGTCCCGTATCTGACTCTTACCGGGGTGTTAGGCTCACTAGGTAACGTTATACACAAAGCTATGCCGAAATAGGCTATGCTTTGATCATCATCCACCAGGCTCTGCTTTTCAACAAAAGCCTCGATCAATTGCATCTTGGCATGCCATATTGACAATTCACGCCATGAGATTGATAACTACCAATATATAACCTCTGAGCTCACGCGTCTCAGAGAAGGGTGTTAAGCAAGATAATAAATTCTCTGTCACCAATCAGATATATATTAAATAGAAATAAATTTACATGGAATGAAATCCAAAGTCAGACACACTTCCATTTACAAGTCCGTTCTGGGTCTGAACGAAACCGAAGACACCTTATTCCTTATCCCGTATGTCCAATACGGAAGAGAGGTGCTCGCTTATCCAGACAATCAACAAGTACGTCCGGACAACTACCACTTTAACCCTTTACTGGGAGCTAACAATGCCGGGCATCAGTAGTTATCCATTCGATGTGAAGATTGCCGGTCTTCAATCGCCGTCTTCAATATCTTCGATTTAAATCGTCGTATAATCATTTGAAATAAGATTGAACTTGGTCTTTTCAAATGATTCTCGCATATATATATATATAGTTTAAAACCATTTCATATCGCTAATATTATTTAATAACGATTTGTCGCTATTTATATATATATATATATATATATATATATATATATATATATATAGATAAATTAATTTAACGACACTTCGGGTCAAGCGGCCCTGGCGCTGTTTTTATCAAAATTTGTTTTATACTTATCTCGAAATCTAACCGTTAGATTTTAACAAAATTTATCTCGTTCGAAAGAACTTCCCAAAGCGGTCCTAAAGATTCCAGTTTTGGGAAAATCCGACGGTCGGATCTTTTGGTATAATCGTTTGAAGTTACGATTCCGAAATGCGAACTACCGTGCGCGATTCGTTTAATTTTAATTTTAATTTTTATATATAATTATATATAAATATAAACCATTCGACGATTCCACTAACGTGTTTAACATGCCAAATAAAAGAATGTTTTTATTGGCATATCATATCTACATATTCATAATGTCAACCAAAATATATTTCATTTACATGACATCTGAGTTAATGACAAATAAAAAGCTAATTTTTATTTGTATTTCTATTTTTAACTTTACCAAATAAGAAGGGAATATTTTATTTGAATAAAGTTTTCAGTGTATGTTCTTACAATTCATACAAATTCTAATGTACGTATTGTCAATAAAATGATATTTTAACAATGCATATACATTCTAATATATGCATTGTAAATAAAAATGTCATTTTCACTATGCATATAAATTCTAATATATGCATTGCAAATAAAAATGTAATTTTAACTATGCATATAAATTCTAATATATGCATTGTAAATAAAAATGTAATTTTAACTATGCATATAAATTCTAATATATGCATTGCAAATAAAAATGTAATTTTAACCATGCATATAAATTCTAATATATGCATTGCAAATAAAAATGTAATTTTAACTACGCATATAAATTCTAACATATGCATTGTAAATAAAAATGTCCCCTAGATTTATACACAAATTCTAATGCATATTTTGATGTTTCAATTTGTTAACAATTCTATTTTAAAAAAAATGTATGAAAACGATGTTTTCATCTTCCTCCTTTCTAGCATGTCCAAAGTAATGTTTTTAACATACAAATATTCTCTAACTTATGTTTCTACTGAATCACTTTTACATTAAAAATGGAATTTTTAGTGTTGCAACATTTTTATTCAAACAGTCATTATTTCTAATGAATCAAACTTTGCATTGAAAATATGATTTTAATGTTGCAACACTTTTATTCAAATATGAACAATTTTCATATGAATCATCCTTCTATAAAAATGATACTTTTAATGTGAACATGCTTTTGTGTTAAAAATGAACATTTTCTAGCGATTCATTCATTTCATTAAAAACAAGGTTTTTAATGTTATCATGTTCCTATATTTAACATGAAATTTTTTCCTAGTTGCTTACATTACATCAAAATGTGAAATTTTAATGTTAACATGTTTTTATTTTAAAACACGCACATTTTTACATTAAAAATGAATTTTTCTTGTAAACATGTTTTTATTTTAAAACATACATATTTGTCTAATTCCTATTATTACATTAAAAGGTGAATTTTTTAATGTAAACTTGTTTTCATTTTAAAACATGAATATTTTCTATATTTTATTCTAGACATTAAAAATGTGAATTTCTAATGTAATCATGTTTTTATTTAAAACATGAACATGTTCTTAATTCCTATTTTAATTCAACAAAATGTATAAAAGTTGATACTTCATTTTTGGTGACACTTCTTGTTCAACAAAATGATAAAATTTGATATCTCATTTTTGTTGAAAACTCTAGTTCAACAAAATGACAAACTGTATATTTTATTTTTGTTGAAAACTCTAGTTCAACAAAATGACAAAAATTGATGTTTCATATTTGTTGAAAGTTCTAATTCAACAAATTGACAAAAATTGATGTTTCATATTTTTTTATAACAATTTGATTTAAACAAAAATGTTCATTTTTGTTTTGACCAATTTTATTTAAACAAAAATGACAATTCCAATGCAACTATTCTAATTTTGACAAAATGATAATTTTTGTCCAATGATTCCAATTTGACAAAAATGAAAAGTTTTGTCCAATTATTCCAAATAACAAAATGATAATTCTTTTAATCCAACTATTTTAATAAACCCAAAAATGAAAATTCTTGGTTCCACTATTTTAACTAACAAAATGATGAATTTGTCTAATGATTCTAATTTGATCATTTTATCTAAACAAAAATTATGTATTTTTGTTTCACTCATTTTATTACAACACAACGATCTATATGTTTTTAACTATTTCATCACAACACAATATCACCAAATAAACAGATCTACATACTACATCCATCACAGATCAAATCATGAATCATAACAAATAGGAATTAACTACAGATTGGTGATAATAAAATCAGGATTATTTCTAATTATTTAAAAAGAAGAAATAAATAGATTTCTCGCTATCGGTTCAATTCTGAATAATTCAGATCTGAAATTTGTCCAAAATCTGATCTGCTTTGAATCCGTTCTAATCAGTCTAGAAATGCAGATCTCAGGCTCACAATCGCAATACTTCTGAAATCGTTCAATTCGGACTCAGTATGAATAAGTTATGGATTATTTTACATTGAAAATATTTTTAAATTAAATTATTAAAATAATAAAACGGCATAGCACCTTCTTCCTCTTTCAGATAACACGGCCGCGACTTTTTTTATTTTGCTCAGAACTAGGTTTTCACTTTTCGTCGAAGTTGTGGGGCATGAAGACGATCGGGTGGTGGCACGGCGTAGGGCCTCGAGAGGCACCTAGGGGGACCCACAACCTGGAGCTCGATCGTGGCAGGGAGGAGCGGCGGCACTCGAAGCGGCGGCCCTTCGGGGTGATGGTTCTCCTCGGATTCTCAATGAAAAATTTCAAACTGGGTATGGATAGGTAGAGGAGGAAGAGTACTTCAAATTCCTTCAAAAGAGCACTTGATTTCGGTGAGAGAATGGGAAGTTATTGTGGAAGAACGTCTGGAGCTTTATTGGCCATCGAAATTGAGAGGGCGGCAGCTACTGTGTATTAGGGTTTTCTGATTATAGAGTGTATTTATATTAATATAATATTTAATGTTCTAATTTACAAAAAATTCCATTAATCCCTGATAACTCCAATTCCAGCCCAAAAAAAGTTGTTCCTACCTAATTTCCCCCGTTCCGGAACCAATGGGCTAGGTCCCGTTAGCCCAAACAATCAATATCAGCCTGTTTTATTTAATTTAAAATTTAAATCATTTATTTAGTTAATTCGATTGTACATTTAAATTCACCGGGGCCATATACGGACTCCGAGAATTCTCGAAAAATAAATATAGCTATGTTTTGATGATACGGTCCTAATAAAATTAATTTCGTCGAATTTGGAGACCGTTTGAAAAATGGCTTTTTTAACGGTCGATTAAATTCAACAGAAATTATCGAATCATAGTTTAATTTACAACGCTCACCAATTAATTCCAAAAATTATGGAAAAATAAACTTAGCAATAATTTGATATTCCGGATCCGACAAAAACGGTTTCATCGAGAATGGAGGTCGTTTGTATAATGGCCATTTATACAGGCTATAAACTATACTATATTCAATAGCGACTATTTTGAATATTCGACTGGCCATAACTTTTTATTCCCGCTATGAAATTTCGATTTTTTGGTTTCGTTGGAAAGATATTTTTAAATAGAATTAGATATTTTTGGTTTCACTAAAATCTGTTTTATTTTGAATCCTGTACATTCAGTCAATGTTCAGATTCAAATTTTCAAGCTACCGTGCTATTTCTAATTCCTTTTAAAATTAAAATAAATATATTCGTTCTAACTTCGATTTAAATAAATTTAAAATTGTTATTATTTAAAATAAATTATTTTAATTATTCAAAATTCATTGAAATAGCCAAAATAAAATTTTTAAGTTGGTTCTGATTTTCCGGGTTGTTACAATCTCCCCCACTTAAAAGATTTTCGTCCCCGAAAAGGAAACAATAGTAAAGTAGGAAACAAAAACGGAAAATGCAACATATTGTAAATGTACCTCAACACAAGAGATACTCGAAGATGTCCATTCTGCACTTGGGATAAGCCTGTTTGATGCTATCCTCAGTCTCCCATGTACAGTCTCTAGGATCCCCACTCCATTGCACTTTGACTAAGTGGATCCTCTTGTTCCTCAGAACTCGAGTTTCTTTGCCAACAATTTTCACTGGCTCCCTCCTTACTGCTAAGCTCGGGGTAATCTCCAAATCTTGTTGTGTTGCTTCCTCCACAACCAAGTCTGGATCATGTACATGCATTCGAAGTTGAGACACATGGAATACATCATGAACCCCTGGCAACCAGTCAGGAAACTGCACCCTATAAGCGAGAGTTCCAATCCTTTTGCGGATACGAAATGTACCAATGAATCTCGGTGCCAACTTCCTAGTCTTCCCAAATCGAATTACACCTCTCAGTGGGGAAACCCTCAAGTATACATAATCTCTAACAGAGAATTCTAAATCCCTTCTTCGTGAGTCTGCATAGCTCTTCTGTCGGCTTTGAGCAGCCAATAGTCGCTTCTTAATAAAATCAACTTTATCTGATGCTTCACGAATCATGTCAGGACCCAATACTAATCAATTTTCTGGTTCCACCCAACATGCGGGAGATCTGCATGGCCTGCCATATAATGCTTCAAATGGCGACATCTGCAAGCTCGCTTGGTAACTATTATTATAAGAGAACTCAACCAAGTGCAAATGATCTTCCCATGTCCTGCCAAAATCAAGAATACATGCTCGTAACAAGTCTTCTAATATGCGATTCACCCTCTCAGTCTGGCCGTCTGTCTGAGGATAATAAGAGGTGCTCATATTCAACTTGGTCCTAAGCTCTTCTTGGAATGCTTCCTAGAATTTGCTAGCAAATATTGGATCGCGATCACTAATGATGCTACTGGGAACTCCATGTAGTCTGACAATCTCTCTGAAATAAAGCTGCGCCAGACTTCGAGCTGTTTTATTAGATTTGTCAGGGATAAAATAGGCAGTCTTCATGAAACGATCTACAATCACCCATATACTGTCATTGCCTTTTCTAGTTCAGGGCAAGCCATCAATAAAGTCCATAGAAATTTGGTCCCATTTCCAACTTGGAACCTCTAGCAATTGCAATAATCCTGCGAGCTTCTACTGATCGCTTTTGACTTGCTGGTAGGTGGGACATCTAGCAACATGTATAGAAATGTCTCTCTTCATAGATCTCCACCAAAATGTGCGCTTGAGGTCATGATACATCTTGCTCACCCCTGGATGAATACTGAGCTTAGATTTGTGACATTCATCCATTACTTCCTTTCTGAGCTCAAGAAGGTTCGGAATACAAATTCGGCCTAATAGCCTCAGAACCCCTTTTTTGTCAATCTGGAAACTCGTGGGTTCATCTTCCCTAACTCTTTTGCGAATTCCCTGAATAAATTCATCAATTTTCTGAAAAGCAGAGATCTTATTATTGGGAATGGGTCCCTTCCTATGTGGAAAAACTCATATATTTAATTGGAGCAATAAATGTTGCTACGGTATTTTGCGCCTTTATTTGAATAGGTGACTATTTGACTTTGGTGTGCTTTGTTAATTGCACCTTTATGGGAATTATCATCTTACTAAATATTGTGGTTGAATGAAGACTTCAAGGTGCCTCTTTGGTGGCTATATATACACATTCTTGGGTAGCAAATATACACACAAGATACAAGACAACAACACCAAAACTTTGTCAGTTTCTCCAAGACTTTGTGGGCTGCTTCTACTACTTTGAGATTGCCCTTTGCTGGAGTGTTTGTGCGAGATCTCTTAGCTTTTCGAAGCTCTGTTTCCTGGTGATATTTTTTACTTTTCTCGCTTTTGTTTTGATGCTGTTATTGCTAGCTATTGTTGGATAATTTGTGTATCCACTTTGTAACTTGGATTTAGATTTGTGTACCACTCCATTATCATAGTAAGAGAAGTTTGGGAGGACCCCCGTCATTGGTCCCGTGGTTTTTACTCTTCACATCGAAGAGGTTTTCCATGTTAAAAATTCGTGTGTTCTTACTTTATTATTATCTCTTGTTCTGTGGATTATTTGCATTAATCATTAGTGATTGTGGTGCATTTCGCTGGGTTTGTCTGTGTTATTCATAACAAACTGGTATCAGAGCAAAGTTGGTTAACTTGTTGTATCCCCTGATGGAGTCTAGTAATATCAACACTAGTAGAATGATTAGTTTGAATGGAGCTAACTATCATATTTGGAAGAGAAAAATGTGAGACTCTTTGTATGTCAAAAGTTGGCATTTACCTGTGTTTAGTGACGAAAAACCAGAAAGTAAAACTGATGATCAGTGGCAATTTGAACATGAACAGGTGTGTGTATTTATTCGTCAGTGGGTTGATGATAATGTTTTGAATCATATAAATGATGATGTTCATGCTAGATCACTATGGCAAAAACTTGAATCTCTTTATGCTAATAAGTCTGGAAGTAATAAATTGTACCTTATCCATCAATTGATGGGCTTGAAGTACAATTCAAGCAAGTCACTTTCTGATCACCTGAATGATTTTCATGGCATTATTCAACAATTATTAGCTATGGATATAAATTTTGATGATGAAATTCAGGGACTTTTGTTACTTGGCACTCTTCCCGATTCATGGGACACTTTCAGAATGACACTTTGCAACTCAGCACCACATGGCAAAGTTACACTGGATATTTCCAAAGTTGGTATTTTAAATGAGGAGATGAGGAAGAAATCTCATGGTGTGTCTTCTTCATCCGAGGAAGCATATGTTGCTGAAAACAGAGGATGAAGCAAGAGTAAAGCTCCAGTTTCCAGAGACAAAAGCAGAAGCAAATCTCATGGAAGATACGCAAATATGAAGTGCAATTATTGTGATAAATCCAGTCACATAAAGAAATATTGCTATAAGTGGAAAAGAGACAACAAGGGTGGTAAAGGCATGGAAGATAAGAAGCAAGATCAAAAGGATTGCAGCAACGATGATAGAGCTGCTACTGCAACTAGCAGTGATCTTATCATTGTACATGATGAGAGCTATGTGAACCTCGCTAAATATGAGTCGAGTTGGGTCATTGACAGTGGAGCATCACTATATGTGACATCGCGGAAGGAATTCTTCACATCTTATACACCTGGTGACTTTGGGGTGTTGAAGATGGGTAATGATGATGTGGCTCGGGTTGTGGGCATTGGAGATGTATGTTTGGTGACCAACATTGGAGCAAAGTTAAAGCTTAAAAATGTAAGACATGTTCCAGAAATTCGATTAAACTTGATCTCCACTGGAAAACTCGACGATGATGGGTACTGCAACACTTTTCATTGCGGTCAATGGAAGCTTACTAAAGGAAACATGGTGCTAGCTCGTGGGAAGAAGCACACAAGCCTGTACTTGCTGCAAGCCTCATTTCCGACTGATTCTGTAAATGTGGCAAATGACGATCTTGCAAAATTGTGGCATAGAAGACTTGGCCATATAAGTGAAAAGGGGATAAGTTGTTTGATGAAGAAAAATGCACTACCTGATTTGAATTATGTAAAATTGGACAAATGTTCTCATTGTTTTGCAGGAAAGCAGAATCGGGTCTCCTTTAAGAGACATCCTCCTTCAAGAAAATCAGGTTTGCTTGATCTTGTTCATTCTGATGTTTGTGGTCCGTTAAAAGTTAAGACCTTTAGTGGTGCACTTTATTTTTTTTTACTTTTATTGATGACTGTTCAAAGAAATTGTGGACATATGCTTTAAAAACAAAAGATCAGGTTCTTGATGTTTTTAAGCAGTTTCAAGCCTTGGCCGAAAGGCAATCTGGTAAAAAGCTAAAGTGTTTATGTTTTGACAATGGTGGTAAGTACATCGGTCCACTTGATGAATATTATAAGGCTCAAGGTATTCGACATCAGTTTACACCAAAGAAGACTCCACAGCTGAATGGTGAAGCAGAGAGAATGAATAGGACTTTGTTAGAGAGAATGAGGTGCATGCTTTCAGAGGCTAAGTTGCCAAAACACTTTTGGGGTGAAGCTTTATTTACAGCTACACATGTGATTAATTTGTCACCTTGTTTTTCTTTGAATGGTGATGTTCCATATAAGGTTTGGATTGGCAAGGAGATTTTTTATAGTCATTTACGTGTCTTTGGGTGTAAGGCATTTGTGCATGTGCCTAATGATGAAAGATTGAAGCTAGATTCCAAGACTCGCCAATGCATCTTTGTGGGCTATGGTCTTGACAAGTTTGGCTATAGGTTTTATTATCCTATAGAGAAGAAATTAATTCGTAGCAAGGATGCACACTTTGTTGAAGACCAAACAATTGAAGATATTCAGAAACCACAAGAGGCTACATCACATAAAGGTTATGATCTGGTTGATTTAGATTTTCCTCCATTGACTCTTGCAACTCCTGCACCAGCTCCAACTGAGCAAGTACAAGAAAATGACAATGAAGGTCATGTACCTGAGGAAGATGATCCCCATGATGAAGATGCTGAAATTGATCATCATGCTTCTCTTGAAACTCAAACAACTTTTGTAAGGCAATCTACCAGGGAACGACATCCTTCCACTAGGTATCCTTCTTCCGAGTATGTTCTCTTAACCGACGGAGGAGAACCTAAGACCTTTAAGGAAGCTATAGACAGTGATGATAAGCAACTTTGGTTGGATGCAATGAAAGAAGAGATGAAGTCGTTGCATGATAACAATACTTTTGATCTAGTGAAACTACCGAAGGAAAATAAGGCTTTGAAGAATCGTTGGGTTTACAAGCTGAAGCAAGATGAATATGCAAAGACGCTTCGGTACAAAGCAAGGCTTGTTGTAAAAGGATGCAACCAAAGAAAGGGAATTGACTTTGAAGAGATATTTGCACCGGTTGTCAAGATGTCTTCCATCAGAGTTGTTTTGGGTCTTGCCGCTAATTTGAACTTAGAAGTTGAGCAGTTAGATGTGAAGACCTCCTTTCTTCATGGTGATCTTGAAGAAGACATTTACATGGAACAATCAGAGGGCTTCAAAGTTAAAGGGAAGGAAGAATACGTGTGCAAATTAAAGAAGAGTTTGTATGGTCTAAACCAAGCTCCAAGGCAATGGTATCACAAATTTGATTCTTTTATGGGGGAGCAAGGCTACAAAAAGACATATAATAATCATTGTGTTTTCTTGAAGAAATTTGCTAATGATGATTTCATCATTTTTCTACTTTATGTTGATGACATGCTTATTGTAGGGCAAAATGTAGATCGGATTGCTTGTTTGAAGCAACAGTTGAGCAAGACATTCTCCATGAAGGAACTTGGTCCGGCGAAGAACATTTTAGGATTGAGAATTATTCGTGATCGCAAGGCTCGAAAGTTATGGCTATCATAGGAAGCATATATTCAGAGAATGCTTAAAAGGTTCAATATGGAGAAAGCAACGCCTGTGAGTACTCCACTTGCTATGCATTTTAAGTTGAGTTCTCAACAGTGTCCTTCCACAATTGAAGAGAAGGAGAAGATGACGCATGTTCCTTATGCTTCCGCCGTGGGTAGTTTGATGTATGCAATGGTTTGCACTCGGCCTGATATAGTTCATGTTGTAGGTTTGGTTGGTAGATTTCTTTCTAATCCAGGTAAAGAGCATTGGAATGCTGTAAAGTGGATTATGAGATACTTACAGGGTACTGCTGATATGAAGCTTTATTTTGGGAGTGACAAGCTTTGTCTTGTTGGTTATTCAAATTCTGATATGACAGGCGATATTGACTCGAGAAAATCTACTTCGGGCTATTTGATCACTTTTGCAAGGGGAGCAGTGTCTTGGCAATCTAGGCTACAAAAATGTGTGGCTTTGTCTACTACTTTGTCGGAGTTTATTGCAGCGACAGAGGCATGTAAGGAGTTGTTGTGGATAGAGCAGTTTGTTCGTCAGCTTGGATTTTCACAAAAGAGGTATGTGTTGTATTGTGATAATCAAAGTGCAATCCATCTTGCTAAGAATTCCATTTTTCATGCACAGTCGAAGCATATTGATGTGAGATATCATTGGATACGTGATGTTCTTGATGAGAAGTTAATTGAGCTTGAGAAAATTCATAGCGATAATAATGGTTCTGACATGATGACTAAAGCTTTGTCAAAAGACAAATTTGAGACCTGCCGTTCAATTGCCGGAATGGTAACCACCTCCACATAGTCGGGAGGGGGAGATTTGTTGGGAATGGGTCCCTTCCTATGTGTAAAAACTCATATATTTAATTGGAGCAATAAATGTTGCTACGGTATTTTGCGCCTTTATTTGAATAGGTGACTATTTGACTTTGGTGTGCTTTGTTAATTGCACCTTTATGGGAATTGTCATCTTATTAAATATGGTGGTTGAATGGAGACTTCAAGATGCCTCTTTGGTGGCTATATATACATCCATTCTTGGGTAGCAAATATACACACAAGATACAAGACAACAACATCAAAACTTTGTCTGTTTCTCCAAGACTTTGTGGGATGTTTCTACTACATTGAGATTGCCCTTTGCTGGAGTGTTTGTGCGAGATCTCTCAGCTTTTCTAAGCTCTGTTTCCCGGTGATATTTTTCACTTTTCTTGCTTTTATTTTGATGCTGTTATTGCTAGCTATTGTTGGATAATTTGTGTATCCACTTTGTAACTTGGATTTGGATTTGTGTACCACTCCATTATCATAGTAAGAGAAGTTTGGGAGGAACCCCCGTCATTGGTCCCGTGGTTTTTACTCTTCACATCGAAGAGGTTTTGCATGTTAAAAATTCGTATGTTCTTACTTTATTATTATCTCTTGTTCTGTGGATTATTTGCATTAATCATTGGTGATTGTGGTGCATTTTGTTGGTTTTGTCTGTGTCATTCATAACACTTATCAATCAAGGAAGGTGTAATAATGAGATTGGCGAGGATATGATTGGTGCTGGCCGTATTCTTCCTGCTGAGCGCATCGGCTACAACATTGGCTTTTCCTGGAGTATATAAGATGTCCAGGTCATAGGCCGCAAGAAATTCAACCCAATGTTGCTGCCTCAAGTTCAAGTCTCTTTGGGTGAATAGATACTTCAAGGATTTGTGATCAGTATACAGTTCAAACTTCTCACCCAAGATATAGTGCCACCATATCTTTAAAGCAATTACGATGGCCATCAACTCAAGATCATGAGTGGGGTAATTCTTCTCATGCGGTTTCAACTGACGGCTAGCATATGCAACTACTTTATCCCTTTGCATTAACACCACACCAATACCTTAAATAGATAAAAATGATAACATGTTAAAATAGGATTTGTCATTAAAAATGTCATCTCTGACATGTTTGTTTAGATAAAAGGAATAACCTTCAATAGAAGCAACTGTCTAGACTTTCAAATCTTGATTGCCATCAATAATGGTCAACACAGGAGCAGTGGTCAACCTTAGTTTCAGCTCTTGGAAAGCTACCTCACATTCGGGTGTCCAAATGAACTTTGTATGCTTCTTAGTCATCTTTGTCAACGGACAAGATAATTTCAAAAATCTTTAACGAATTTCCGATAATAGCCAGCCAATCCTAAGAAACTTCTTAATTTTGTAGGAGTGCTTGGCTGCTTCCAATCTTTGATGGCTGAAATCTTTCCTGGGTCTACTGAAATGCCTTTCTTTGATACAACATGACCAAGGAATTTCACTTTTTCTTGCCAGAATATACATTTAGAGAATTTAGCTTTCACTCATTCTTTCTCAAAATCTCCAAAACTTCCTTCAGGTGCTTTTCATGCTCAGTAGTGGATTTAGAAAAGATTAAGATGCTCATTGATGAAAACCAACACGAATTTATTTAAGACATCCCGGAATACTCTGTTCATCAAATCGACAAAGTAGTCTGGAGCGTTACATAAACCGAAGGGCATTACTAGCCACTCATAGAATAAGTCTGGCCCTCTGAAAACTGTCAAAGGAACACATTCTTCGACAATGCGTAATTGTTGGAAACCTGTTGCTAGGTCCATCCTATAGAATACTTGTGCTCCATTCAAGAGGTCCAACAGATCATCGATACGTGGCAGTGGATATTTATTTTTTAGTGTTTGCTTATTTAGGTCACGGTAGTCCACACATAGTTTGAGGGTACCGTCTGACTTTGGGACAAACACCACTGTTGCACCCCAATTTGAGAAGCTAGGCCTGATTAGATCCTTCCACAAAAGCTATTTAGTTTGATTGCTTACCTCCTCCTTTTCTTTCAGTGTCGTTCTCCAAATAGGATGCACAATGGGCCTTTCATTGGGAACTAAGTCAATCCTGAAGTCGATTTCTCTACGCGGAGGTAAGCTATCAACTTCTTCAAACACATCCGCAAAATCTCTGACAACAGGGGTATTCTCAATAGAAGTAGGACTAACTTCTAGAGAAGACCAAAATTCTTTCCTGTCAGTTGCTGAGCCGTGACATGGTATAAAATATCTCCGAGCTTTGTTTTAACTTTGACAATTCTTTCGGCACATTTAACCTCGGCCTCATGTTTTGTTAACCAGTCCAGCCCAAGAATGATATCGAACTCATAATTCATTACGATCAGATTAAAAGGGAATCGATAGAAAGAATAGGAGATGGGCACTTTGCAAAATAACCCGAGAACAAGAGAACCTCCTATCGGATTATGGACACTAACTGATTCTTTAAGATTTCTGGTTTTCAAATTTATTTGTTTAATCGTGTCACTAGAAATGAAACTACGTGATGCACCAGTGTCAAATAATACAGTAACAGGAATATTCTTAATGTTAAGAGTACCTATTAAGACATCAGGTTTACCTGCTTCTTTGGAAGAAGCTGGTGCAGTCGCTCCATCGTAGACATGAGCCAACTCTGTTTTCTTTAGCAATGGACAATTCTTGATAAGATGCCCAGGCTTGTGGCAATTAAAGCATTCCCTGGGGCCACGAGAATTCTGGCTGGGGCCTGACTCATTTCTCCTTGGTTTCTTTGGGGCTCGGCATTCGTAGTCAAAGTGCCCCATCTTCTGACAATTGAAGCATCTCACCTTGGATTTGTCTCTTTTATTTCCTTGGGGCTTGGCGGTAGAAGAATTGCTCACCTCTGGTTTCCTGTCAGCTTGCTTCCTTTTGTTATTATTCTGGTACTTCTCACGCTCCTGCTGTGAATTTATGTCATTGTCCTCATAGCGGCAAGCCATCTCGATCACCTCATTAAAAGGGAGCTTAATGTGAGCTGTGACTCTATTTAGATATTTCTTGGAGAGGCCATTAGTGAATCTTTTGTTCTTCTGGACTAGTTCCCAAACTAATTCTGGAGCATAGCGTGAGAGTTCTTCGAAGTTCTGCACATATTCTGAAATAGTCATATCTCCTTGATGCAAATTGGCAAATTGATCGTGGAGACGCTCTACTTCCTCCGGAGGGATAAACTTCTTGTTGAAGAGTTCCTTGAATCTGGCCTATGACATGTCGGCCTCATTATTGCCAATGATGACAGTATCCCACTAATTTTCAGCCTCATCTTTCAATAGCCATGATGCCAAAAAGTGCTTGCAGTGGTCTTCCAATTCCAGGCCTCCAAATATTTTCTCGTAGTTCTTTAGCCATGTCTGTGCCTCAATCACTGTCTCTCGCCCGGTGAATGATACACCCCCTAAATTCCTAAACTTCTTGGACACTTTATCCAAGTCAAACGGCTATGGGGGTGGAGGTGGTGGTGTTACAGCCTCGGGAGTGGGCTGCCTCTGTGCAGTGGGAGTCTCATCTCTTTTGTCGGTCCTCTAGCCCCACCTCTGTCTCGGGCTCTAGCTCTCGCTTTAGTGCTTATTTTCTAGTTAGTTTTGTACCATCAAGGAAAGAGTCAGACTAACAGAAATGATAATTTGAAAGGAAAGGTTAAAAGTAGAGACATATGGAAAGATGATAATGATGTAATGACTGATTAATATATGCTATTCTACTGTGCTCATTCTATGACATTACTAATCCTATCTCTAATGAGCTACTCGCCTTAGAATACTGCTGATTCTATCTAGATGAATTGTTTTAAATATTTTATACTCCAAAGCTAAGGTTAACCTTTAGCTCTGTTACCAACTATGACGACCCCAAACTTCCGTAGTACGAAAGCAAGGATAATTATAGGAGCATAACATAATTACAACAATAGCAGATCTCATATAACATCATAACACATAAATCATTGCAGCGGAAATAGGAATGTTATCACATCAGAACATCAAAGACATCAGAGTGCGTAGTTACAGGACACACTTAGCAAATAGAAGTAAAAAAAAGAGATAAGTCTCAACTCCATCAAATACATCATAGATCAATAATGTCTAAATGTCTAAAAACAGTGATAAAAAAATAAAAAGAAAAATGTCCTTCATCTTCTTTCCTTAAGCAAGCTCTAATCCAGAATGTATCCATACCTAAACCTGTCACTTGGTTGCCCGTGTGAAAAGAGGGCACCCGAGTTTGCAAAGTGAAACAAACTACGAGTCAGTCATGGGACTGGTATGAGAAATATTTCTTAACTTAACTAACAATGTGACTAATCACAGGACCACGCCGCTAAGGCGGAACGGGTTTACTCCATTGGATTGCCAGTGCATAAGTTTAATAAATTTTTATTTAAAAACAACGCAATGCTTTTTAGAAAAATGAAATCATTATAAGACTCAAGTCCCATCACACAATGCAACACAAACTGGAGGATAGAGTTTTAACTTATAATGATCAAATATGCTTGATACGTAGAAACTAATATTTTTAATATTATTATTAGTGTCTATCAGTTTTAAAATACTTCAAAGTAAATGTATCAATCCTAGACGACATAGCTACCATATACTATATCGCCATATATAGGTTTACAATCAAAACTGTAATGTCGTATTGGAAATTGGGTTTCCATCATGAGTCAAGGCTAGGGACGATCTCCTTACCGATTCGAGACACTCTAGCAATGTATAAGGACTCGGACGCTGGCGAGCCCTTGGATCCTCCAAGGCCGGTCCACAAATACTTTAGTGGATTAATTATGCCTGAACACACGTTTCCCGGTCCTATTGAACCTATAATTTGGTCACAATCGACCAATATAACCGAGGCGCCTCATTCCATCATCCACATAAGTAAAATGTCAGGGCTTGTAAAACCCTGATACCACTTCTAGCTAGAAAGAAATGCATGCACTCCTTGGGTCCCTTGTCCCGTTTCTGGATCTTACTGGGGTGTGAGGCTCACGAGGTAACGTTATACACAAAGCTATGCCGAAATAGGCAATGCTTTGATCATCATCCCCAAGGCTCTGCTTTTCAACAAAAGCCTCGATCAATTGCATCTTGGCATGCCACATTGATAATTCACGTAATGCGATCGATAACTACCAATATATAACCTCTGAGCTCATGTGTCCCAGAGAACGGTGCTAAGCAAGAGAATAAATTCTCCACCACCAATCAGATATATTGTAACGTCCCGGATTTTCGGCGACTTTGGTTATCGACATAAACACGACGTCGATAACCAAAACATCGAAAAATCCCGGTAATTAATGAAAGAAATTAGAGGGTGAGGAAAGATAAGATAGAACTTATAGAATAGAAGAAGAAGAAGAACATAATCATCAGAGTAACACGAATCTCACAGCGGAACGAATAAAATATAACATAACTTTTGAAATACAAACAGTTATATATACAATAGCACTTATCAGAGTACAACACTTACAACAACAGCGGAAATAATAATAGCTATAGAATCCTGAAGTCTCCTGCTCCAAGCTCTCCAAGTGTATCTGTAAAACCCTGACTACTTGACTGCCCATACAAAATTAGACACCCAAGAGTTTAGGGAAAACAACAAAGTAAACTTCGGGTCAGTCATGGGACTGGTATGAGTAAAACAGTTTAAAACAGTTGAACAGGTATATGATATCTCATAAGACCACGCATTGAATACGGAAAGGGTTTTCCCCTTATGAGAATCCAAACATCTTTGAAAAGCAATATCATTCTGATATTATAATAATGTCTGTATACAAATAGCTATCAATTTAGCAGAAACGCTTTCATCTCACGTTCTACATAAATAGTATACAATCAAAATCACAAGCACGTATTGGGTAATGGATTTCCAACTATGACAAGGTATGGAACCACCTTCCGATCAGTGTACTCTAGGAACGATACACTGGAGTTCAACAAGAACATCTTGCAACTCAGCCACACATGACCGACCACTCATTTCGCTTGAGTGTATCGAATGTACATCACCAATGGTTGGGATCAGCAACCGTTCCCGTATATATATGGGAAAACATTGATAGATTTAAGAAACAAACGAATATTCTCTAGATAGGTGATTATACACCCTACTTCGGTGCGACCGACTTAGCCATGCTGCCTGCCCGATTTCTGTCATTTACCGGTTGATGAGGCTAGAAGCTACGCTTTATTTTCACATCAGATTCACTTCGAATGCCACATTGTCAGATCCATCGAAAATCACTAATTGACGTCTACAACAGTACATTACGCGTTAGCTAAAGAAGTTTCCTTCTCCGCTTCCACTCTTGATACGGTTGAAGAAGTCAATGTACATGACCTTTCTGGAAATACTCTGTCAGACATTCATCAACACAAGTCATCCTCATTCACTTAGAATGTCACATCGTCATACCCGCCAAATCACAAATTTATTTATCCAAAAATAACACGGGTATACAGCTTAGAGAAACGAATTCCTTTGCCACCAAACGTGAATACGTTTGAACAGATCAACTTACGCGATCCATTGGATATACTCTGTCAGACCTTCGTCCATACAAGTTGTCCTGGGACTGGACAAACCAAAGGCACTATTCAGTATATCCATCTTAGTCACTTTTATCTAAGACTTATACAACAGCCCTTGCATTTTACTCCGTCTTCAATTAACTTTGGCATATATGATTCGCAACGCTTATGCCAATACAGAGTGGTTCTTTGGATAATAATCCAACCGGTCTCTCCATATTAACAACGTTAAAATGGTCAAAACTTCGATAGTCTGTGATTTAACTATCAAAGAAAAACAAGTGTGCAAACAACGATATTATTTCCAGATGGAAATTATATCGATCAATCATCAACATATATCTATATATATATTCACATTGCCTTATTTTCTATGTTCAGAAAATATATGTTATTAACACTGGAAAACGTTTCCATCTGCTTATTTACAAATCACTACTTTTCCCCAACTATCAGTCCCTGACTGTAAACTAGTATGAGAACAATCCCCTAAGTATAAATCCCGAAGGTCGAAACCAACATCAGATAGATACTTAGAAAACCATTCAATTTACTAATCCCTAGTCAGTTCTAATTTTACTTAACTCTATTTGATTAACTCTGATTGATTAACTCTAACTGGTTAATTCTAACCGATCAACTCTAACTGGTCAACCTTAATTAATTAACTCTAACTGGTTTTACTTGGTTTGACTAACTCAATTTATTAACTTAACTGACTAATTCAACTCGATTAACCTAACTTGATTTACTTATCTCGATTAACTGAACTAATCACTTTGATTAACTCGACAAATTCACTTTGGTTAACTTAACCAATTCACTTAACTAATTCACTTAGTTTGAGTTAACTAATTCACTTTGATTAATCTAACTAATTCACTTTGATCAACTTAACTGATTCACTTAGTTTAACCTAACAAATCCACTTAGTTCCTGTCGAATAAACTATATTCGATAACTCCTCTAACTCTATTCGAATAAATTATATTCGATTAACTTCTTTTCTCTTTTCGAATAAACTATATTCGATTAACTCCTTTTCTCTTTTCGAATAAACTATATTCGATTAACTCCTCTAACTCTATTCGAATAAACTATATTCGATTAACTCCTTTTCTCTTTTCGAATAAACTATATTCGATTAACTCCTTTTCTCTTTTCGAATAAACTATATTCGATTAACTCCTCTAACTCTATTCGAATAAACTATATTCGATTAACTCCTTTTCTCTTTTTGAATAAACTATATTCGATTAACTCCTTTTCTCTTTTCGAATAAACTATATTCGATTAACTCCTTTAATCTATTCGATTTGATAACTCCCCTTTTCAAATAACCAATATTCGACTACTCACTTCGAATAACCAATATTCGACTACTCTACTTCGAATAAACTATATTCGATCAACTCATTTGATTTAACTCTAATCGATTAACTCCATCGAATAACTACATTCGATAACTCCTTCGATTTAACTAATATTCTATAACTCACTTCGATTAACTAAAAATCGATAACTCCTTCGAATAAACTATTTTCGATAATCTCCTCTCGAATAAACGATATTCGATAATCTTCCCTTTCGATTTAACAAATCGATAACTCCTTTTCGAATAACTAAATTCGATAACTCCTTTCGATTTAACTAATCGATAACTCCTTTCGATTTAACTAATCGATAACTCCTTTGTGTTTAACTCTATTCGAATAACTAATTCGAATCACTCTTATTTATTTAACTCTATTCGAATAACTAATTCGATTAACTCTGACTGGTTAACTCTAACTGCTTAACTCTAACTCTAATCGATTTCTCCTATTCGAATAACTCCTATTTGATAACGTTTATTCATTTATAAAGATTTACTTTTAGTAACGGTTCTTCACTTTATAAATGTTCTCTTTAATAATGTTACTTCACTTATACAAGTGTTGGGTACATATTCTATTTAAACTATCGGTGTTGAAACCAATATCTCTCCTCTATATAAGTTCAGACTTATATATTTCATTTATCAAATGATAAATATTCATTTAATTTATAAACTGTTATTTATAAATTAATCCTTTCTATTTATCTGTTAAAAACAGATTTCCATTTTCTATTCATCTTCTAAATATTCTTTTGATTTAGTTCTATTTATTTATCAAATAAATATTCCATTTATTTAATCCTATTTATTTATCGAATAAATATCTCCTTTTATCTTTTCTATTTATTCAGCAAATAAATATCTCCTTTTATACTTTTATTTATTTCCCAAATAAATAAATCCTTTTAACTCTTTATTTATTTCCTATATAAATAATTCCTTTTAACTCTTTATTTATTCCCTAAATAAATAATTCCTTTTAACTCTTTATTTATATTTGTTTTTCAAATATATTCCCTTTATATTTTTTTTCACAAATATATCTCTTTATATTTCATTTCAAATATAGCTACTTTATTTTTGATTAACAAATAAATTCCTTCTATATTTGATTAACAAATAAATTCCTTTATATTTGCTTAACAAATAAATTCCTTTATATTTGCTTAACAAATAAATTCCCTTATATTTGGTTTAACAAATATATCTCCCTTATATTTGGTTAACAAATATATTTCTTTATATTTAAAAATCCTTTTTCTTTTATAATATAAAATCCATTGATTTTATATAAATAAATTATTTTCAAAATATACTTTGAAAATCCCTTTTCCTCCTTCTAGTATTTCTTATGGTTGTTAACACACCATACAACAACGATGAATATCGTCTCAACACACAAAATCATCAGCAGATTTTATATCACACCATATATCAAAATATATGAATAACAGCAAAATAAAATGTTGAGGAATCCAGTTGGATTCCTCCAACCTGTCTCCCTGCATCACAGATGTTACACAGTAAGATCAATATCACTTTCAGTTCGATATGAAATATTCTGATAGCAGAATCAACATATAAATATTTAGCGGTTTATATATATATATTCATATATATATATATATATATATATATATAATTTCTACTAACTGACTAGCAGTTCAATCAAACAATCAACACACAGTCAATCAGCCAATTTCTAACAGTTCTAAAAATACAACATGAAATTATAAACTGTTCAGAGTTGGTGAGATTTACTCACATTTGCAGTTCATCGTTAAAGAACGATAAACTGTTATTTGATTTTGAATCAAACAATTGAATTCGCCGTAAATTCAGATGAGCTCCAATCCACTCCTAGTCAGCTCCATTGTGTTGCTCCCGTCCATATGATCCTGTCGGATCTTGTTTCGTACAATTCTGATACCGTATGAGGAAGATATGGTAATACGAAGTAAATACATATTTAAAACAAATTTAAACTAAGCCTAAATGTTAAACGGGCCTCACCACTCTAACCCGGCCCAACCAAAATAGAACCCGCCCCTCTTTAGATATTTTCCCTTCCTTCCTTATCGCCGATACCTGCTCCTCCACGTTTTACCATAGCCGAACTTCAACCACCACATTCCTCCATCACACACCACCGTTCATCAAGCCGTCACCACCACTGGCCATCTCTTCCCGAGCTCCATCGCCTGAACCCCCTTTGCCTGAGCTCGCACCCCCTACCTCAACCGCGTCGAACCCCAAACCCCACGACAACAGTACAGGTACCGAACTTTTTCTCATCGAAAACCCTCCCAACTCCTCTACCTTGCGCGCCTACTCACCCTGACTCCAAATCCAAACTCCACTTCGTGATCCAATGCTCCAATTTCCAGAATCCTTGAACCCTAATTACTTCGAACCAAGCTGTACGAAACCCGTGACCCAGAAGAATGGATCGAACCCAAAGAAAACTGTACCAAGATGAAGAGAAACATTCGGTTAATCCATATATACATAGATTTGGATTTATATATTTTGTTGGAATTTCTTTGATTTGTTGGAGAATTTTAAGAAGAGGAAGTTTTCATGTTTACTGAACAAATTTGTTGGCGGCTCAGAAAATGAAGCGTGGACTTTTTTCTTGGTTTAGGATGATGGCCATGTATTTATAGGTAAATATATATGTTTTTATATTAAATATTATATTTATTATTAAGCAACTACTGTTTAATTTCATCCTCTAAAATTCCTGTGATCACATACGATACCCAAAAATCACGAAACTGAACATGCAGCTACTGTTCGACATTACGGTCCCAACGAAACTGGTTTCGTCAAATTACGACTTCGTATGCTCACACAGCGTATTTTTAACCTTCAAAATACTGACTGTTTTACACTCTAAAAATCCGTACGGCCACACAGTGACTCTAAAAATCACGAAACTGGAAATCTAACCACTATTTGACATTACGGATCCAACAAAATTAGTTTCATCGAATTCTGAGGTCGTTTGCAAAACTGGCTATTTTTAACGCTCTGAATGACCCATTTAAATATATAAATATATTTAAATATAATTAAATTAAATATAAATAAATTTATATTATCGTATATCTTCATATATGATATCGTACAGCTCCAGAATATCATATCAGAATTTACATTTTGATATTTCAGATTTTAGATTTATCGATATTCAGTTTATATCGAAAATCCTTTTATAACGTAAATAAAGCGTTGAAAATTATAAAGGAATTCTACAGCGACTTTTCTGAAATTTGATTTGGACATACATCAAAATCTACACGACGAAATCCCGATTTTTCTCTTCCACTAGAAAGGTATACTCCACCAGCTCCACACGTTTCTCGTTTCACAGAAATCCGGCTTACAACGAATCATGTACATTCTGTTGAAGTTCGAATCACCAATTTACGAACTGCAGCGCCATTTCGAGCTCGATTTTAATTAAAATATAATTATACGTTCAAACTGATGTCGATTGAATATATTCGTCAATATAATTCAACTCTAAGATGAATTAAATCCTAGGGACGACCCTGTTCACAGAATATTTTGATTTCCAATATTTTGATTATTTCTGAATTAAATATATTATTTAATTATTTAATTTAATTAAATATTCACTATAATTTAATTAACCCTCTATTTAATTCACTACATCACGATATATATAATTTAATAAATTAATTATAATACCCCTGACAATGCGGGTCATTACATTCTTCCCCACTTAAAATAATTTCGTCCTCGAAATTGCTAAGTTAGAGGACGACCCTATCTATCGGAATTCCTAAGATTTGTTTATCCCTTATTTCTGATTTCAACTGAACCAATTAATATCGACTAAAATATTTATTTATTTCGACTAACTAAAATTTTCAAAAACTCTGAAAATTTTCTAACACTTTAAATTTTCAGAAAATTTCGCCATAACCTCCTTTGTACAGCCCTATCGGTAAAACTCCAACTCGCCTCTCTAGGCCTTCTCCAACCCAAAAGAAAATCAAACAGCCAAGCGGCTTGCCAATTCGGCTCATAAATTTCATGCTTATATCAAATATAAACTTGTACCTTTTTGTCGGGTATATCAACTTTATCCCTTTCACCTGCTGTTAATTCAGCACATACCAATGTATTTCCAATCAAACTCCAATCAATTCTTATCCACAAATTCAACCATTCGCTTATACCTAAGTCGAATTTCATTTCAAATCAAAGTCCAATTCTTGATTTCAAATTCTCAACTCATCAATCCAATTTGTCTTGATATCATTCTAACCCAATTTAATTCAATTTTCACCTAATTGATTTCAATTTTAATTCCAATTGCTTCTCCAACCTTCAATTCAAATTGGTTTTAATTCAACAATCTTTTCTTGGGAATTTTAAATCACTTTATCATATCAAAAATCAAAGTGTTTATTTCAAAGTACCAAACAACTTGTTTTTCTTAAACAATTCAAAAACAAAATCCTCGGTAGTAATCCGTCACTTATAACCTAGAAAATGAACACTAATGATGTTGCAATCATCATCAGAATTATTTTCCAGCTATCGAAGTGAGTTCAATACTATATCACTTTTAAAACCATTTCTAAATCATTTCCATTTTGAAATATATTTCAAATACCATTCACAAGGCTTTAAACCAATTTAAAATCTCCCATGATTTTAAAATTCTCTTATACTTAATCCAAAACTATTAACAAACACCTTTCCAAATCTCCAAAGTTTTAATTTCAATTCTGATTTAAATTCTGATTCAATCTATCTAATTTCACGTATTTCACTTATATGAATTTCTGGTTTGTTATATATAACCATTTCACGTTATAATCTTACTCGATTATAATAACAACAAATATATCCTATATATGATAATATATCACATATCCATACTGTGTCGGTCCATCGTATTCAAGTGTTTATTTACTCCTACCGATAAAGTGGATCAAACTGATCGACCAGAACTCATAAACAACTCAGCCAATGAATCTCCACAATATAAAACCATTTTTATATTAAATACAAATACGCTCTCTCGTATATATACACTCAAACTCAATCTGGGGTATTACTAACCCTATCTCTACCGAGTCACGCCACAGAGCCAAGGTAACTCTTAACCTCGCTCTGATACCAACTGTAACGACCCGGATTTTCGGCGACTTTGGTTATCGACATAAACACGATGTCGATAACCAAAACATCAAAAAATCTCGGTAATTAATGAAAGAAATTAGAGGGTGAGGAAAGATAAGATAGAACTTATAGAATAGAAGAAGAAGAAGAACATCATCATCAGAGTAACACGACTCTCACAGCGGAATGAATAAAATATAACATAACTTTTGAAATACAAACAGTTATATATACAATAGCACTTATCAGAGTACAACACTTACAACAACATCGGAAATAATAATAGCTATAGAATCCTGAAGTCTCCTGCTCCAAGCTCTCCAAGCGTATCTGTAAAACCCCGACTACTTGACTGCCCGTACAAAATTAGACACCCAAGAGTTTAGGGAAAACAACAAAGTAAACTCCGGGTCAGTCATGGGACTGGTATGAGTAAAACAGTTTAAAACAGTTGAACAGGTATATGATATCTCATAAGACCACGCCGTGAATACGGAAAAGGTTTTTCCCTTATAACATCTTTGAAAAACAATATCATTCTGATATTATAATAATATCTGTATACAAATAGCTATCAATTTAGCAGAAACGCTTTCATCTCATGTTCTACATAAATAGTATACAATCAAAATCACAAGCACGTATTGGGTAATGGATTTCCAACTATGACAAGGTATGGAACCACCTTCCGATCAGTGTACTCTAGGAACGATACACTGGAGTTCAACAAGAACATCTTGCAACTCAGCCACACATGACCGACCACTCATTTCGCTTGAGTGTATCGAATGTACATCACCAATGGTTGGGATCAACAACCGTTCCCGTATATATATGGGACAACATTGATAGATTTAAGAAACAAACGAATATTCTCTAGATAGGTGATTATACACCCTACTTCGGTGCGACCGACTTAGCCATGCTGCCTGCCCGATTTCTGTCATTTACTGGTTGATGAGGCTAGAAGCTACGCTTTATTTTCACATCAGATTCACTTCGAATGCCACATTGTCAGATCCATCGAAAATCACTAATTGACGTCTACAACAGTACATTACGCGTTAGCTAAAGAAGTTTCCTTCTCCGCTTCCACTCTTGATACGGTTGAAGAAGTCAATGTACGTGACCTTTCTGGAAATACTCTGTCAGACATTCATCAACACAAGTCATCCTCATTCACTTAGAATGTCACATCGTCATACCCGCCAAATCACAAACTTATTTATCCAAAAATAACACGGGTATATAGCTTAGAGAAACGAATTCCTCTGCCACCAAACGTGAATACGTTTGAACAGATCAACTTACGCGATACATTGGATATACTTTGTCAGACCTTCGTCCATACAAGTTGTCCTGGGACTGGACAAACCGAAGGCACTATTCAGTATATCCATCTTAGTCACTGTTATCTAAGACTTATACAACAGCCCTTGCATTTTACTCCGTCTTCAATTAACTTTGGCATATATGATTCACAATGCTTATGCCAACACAGAGTGGTTCTTTGGATAATAATCCAACCGGTCTCTCCATATTAACAACGTTAAAATGGTCAAGACTTCGATAGTCTGTGATTTAACTATCAAAGAAAAACAAGTGTGCAAACAACGATATTATTTCCAGATGGAAATTATATCGATCAATCATCAACATATATCTATATATATATTCACATTGCCTTATTTTCTATGTTCAGAAAATATATGTTATTAACATTGGAAAACGTTTCCATCTGCTTATTTACAAATCGCTACTCTTCCCCAACTATCAGTCCCTGACTGTAAACTGGTATGAGAACAATCCCCTAAGTATAAATCCCGAAGGTCGAAACCAACATCAGATAGACACTTAGAAAACCATTCAATTTACTAATCTCTAGTCAGTTCTAATTTTACTTAACTCTATTTGATTAACTCTGATTGATTAACTCTAACTGGTTAATTCTAACCGATCAACTCTAACTGGTCAACCTTAATTAATTAACTCTAACTGGTTTTACTTGGTTTGACTAACTCAATTTATTAACTCGACTGACTAATTCAACTCGATTAACCTAACTTGATTTACTTATCTCGATTAATTGAACTAATCACTTTGATTAACTCGACAAATTCACTTTGGTTAACTTAACCAATTCACTTAACTAATTCACTTAGTTTGACTTAACTAGTTCACTTTGATTAATCTAACCAATTCACTTTGATCAACTTAACTGATTCACTTAGTTTAACCTAACAAATCCACTTAGTTCCTGTCGAATAAACTATATTCGATAACTCCTCTAACTCTATTCGAATAAACTATATTCGATTAACTTCTTTTCTCTTTTTGAATAAACTATATTCGATTAACTCCTTTTCTCTTTTCGAATAAACTATATTCGATTAACTCCTCTAACTCTGTTCGAATAAACTATATTCGATTAACTCCTTTTCTCTTTTCGAATAAACTATATTCGATTAATTCCTTTTCTCTTTCCGAATAAACTATATTCGATTAACTCCTCTAACTCTATTCGAATAAACTATATTCGATTAACTCCTTTTCTCTTTTCGAATAAACTATATTCGATTAACTCCTTTTCTCTTTTCGAATAAACTATATTCGATTAACTCCTCTAACTCTGTTCGAATAAACTATATTCGATTAACTCCTTTTTTCTTTTCGAATAAACTATATTCGATTAACTCCTTTTCTCTTTTCGAATAAACTATATTCGATTAACTCCTCTAACTCTATTCGAATAAACTATATTCGATTAACTCCTTTTCTCTTTTCGAATAAACTATATTCGATTAACTCCTTTTCTCTTTTCGAATAAACTATATTCGATTAACTCCTCTAACTCTATTCGAATAAACTATATTCGATTAACTCCTTTTCTCTTTTCGAATAAACTATATTCGATTAACTCCTTTTCTCTTTTCGAATAAACTATATTCGATTAACTCCTTTAATCTATTCGATTTGATAACTCCCCTTTTCAAATAACCAATATTCGACTACTCACTTCGAATAACCAATATTCGACTACTCTACTTCGAATAAACTATATTCGATCAACTCATTTGATTTAACTCTAATCGATTAACTCCATCGAATAACTACATTCGATAACTC
The DNA here is from genome assembly GCA_030737875.1 of Allium sativum. Lineage (NCBI taxonomy): Eukaryota > Viridiplantae > Streptophyta > Magnoliopsida > Asparagales > Amaryllidaceae > Allium > Allium sativum. The sequence continues at coordinate 354,857,762 of CM060926.1, forward strand.
CTTCGATTTAACTAATATTCTATAACTCACTTCGATTAACTAAAAATCGATAACTCCTTTGAATAAACTATATTCGATAATCTCCTCTCGAATAAACGATATTCGATAATCTTCCCTTTCGATTTAACAAATCGATAACTCCTTTTCGAATAACTAAATTCGATAACTCCTTTCGATTTAACTAATCGAGAACTCCTTTCGATTTAACTAATCGATAACTCCTTTGTGCTTAACTCTATTCGAATAACTAATTCGAATCACTCTTATTTTTTTAACTCTATTCGAATAACTAATTCGATTAACTCTGACTAGTTAACTCTAACTCTAATCGATTTCTCCTATTTGAATAACTCCTATTTAATAACGTTTGTAATAACCCGGAAATTCTGAGCCAGTTTAAAATTTTTATTTTGGCAATTTTAGCGAATTTTGAACATTTAAAATAGATTATTTTAAATAATATCCACGGGAAAATTTATTTTGAATATAATTCGAACGTATAATTTATACGCGCCGTCGTTAGAATATAAATAATTATATATAATTATAATAGAATGGAAAATGGCGCGGTTGTTCGATAATTCGATTTCAAACTTCAATTGAATGTACCGGGTGCAAAACAATCCGGATTTTAGCGAAACCAAAAACATTAGGATCTAATTGATAATATCTTTCCAACGAATCCGAAAAATCGAAATTTCATAGCAGGAATCAAAAGATATGTCCAGTTGAAAATTCTGAATAGTCGCTATGGAATTCAGGCCCTTAAAAATGGGAATTTTGCAAACGACCTCGGATTTCGACGAAACCAGTTTTGTTGGATCCGCAGTGTAAAATTATTGTTAGATTCCAAATTTCATAATTTTTCGAATTAATATGTGAGCGTGGCAAAGGAAAACGCGTTTGACCAGCTTCAGTTGATTTTAATCGACTGGAAATTGGCCATTTTTCCAACGGTCTCAGAATTCGACGAAACTAGTTTTGATAGGACCGTATCGTCAATACGAAGCTAGAAAATATTTTTCGAGAATTTTTAGAGTTAGTATGTGACCCCGGTAATTTGAAATGTACGTTTAAAATTCAATATAGTGATTTAAATGTAAATTTAACGGAAACTGATTCAAACGATCGAATCAACCTACGATACATATCCCATTGTGTTCGGAATGGGGGTGAAACGCTATGGACGACAGGCGGTGGGCCTCGTTTAGAGGTCGTATGTAAAAGTCAACTTTTTGAAAATTAAATAAAAAATAATAATAAAATATCTTCTCTTCCCCTTTAACCAGAGGCCCCCCCTTTCCCTCGTTCATTCAATTTTAGAAAAAAAAAAAACCTAAATCTAAAATCGCCGTCGATGATCCACCGAAGACCGCCGTGCCTTGGCGAGCGCGCCACCACTGATAAGCCCCCCCCTCCGACGATGCCTCTCTCCCTCATTCAGCCCTGTAACCTGCGATCCCTAAAAGAACCCGACGCCCCTGATTTCCTGAGCCCTAAACCGCCTGCCCAAGTTCTGCCCCTACCCTGACGTCAGCCACTCGACCTCGCCCTTCCTCCTCCTCTTCTAAACAAACCCGAACCCCAAAGGCCCTGAAACCCTATCCCCGACTACCAGTACTTCGGTGCCAACCCCCTTGCTCCACTTCGACACAAAACAGCCCCTCCCTCTTCTAAAAGCTCCAAATGTAAGTTTTTCTTTATTTTATTATCGGATTTAGGTCTCTATTATAAAAATGTAAGTGTTGGTTATAGGAAAAAAAAAATGATTTTTGCTTAGGTTAGAATAGAAAAGGTTTGAACTTTAAAGTAGAAAATATTAAATCTTTGATCATGGAAAGTCTAGATTTTTATTTATAAGGAATTAGATTTTTCTATCATGAAAAGTATAGATTTTTATTTATAAAAAATTAGTTTATAAATCGATTCTTATATATGTATAACAAGTGAAAAGAAAGGATTTTTATATATATAGTAAAAAGATTTTGTTTTTAAAAAACGATAAAAATATGATTTTTATATTTTTAAAGTATTAAAAATATGATTTTTATATTTTTAAAGTATTAAAAATATAGTCTTTACTATATAAATGATGTAAAAATATGATTTTTGTTTATATAGAGAATTAAAAATATAATTTTTACATGATAGGAATATTAAAAATATCATCTTTATATAGGTAGCAAAATAAAAATGTGATTTCTATAGGGATGAAATTGAAAAGGTAAAATCTTTAAAAATGAAAAGACGATATTTTAAAAATAGAAAAGGCGAAATCTTTATTTTTATAAAGGCGAAATCTATATTTTTGAAATGGAATTTTTATCTATATGACATCGTAATAAAAATTCGATTTTTATATATTGAATAGTATAATAAAAATTTGATTTTTATATATTGAATAGCATAGTAAGAATTCGATTTTTATATATTGAATAACGAAGTAAAAATTCGATTTTTACATATGTAGTGGCTACGGGCGACGAAAGCGATAAGAGACGAGAACGACGAAGATTTCTACTTAAGAAGAGTCGTGGTATTGGATAGCTATTGGTGAGAATTTCTCACCTTTCAATTTCTTTTTCTAGTTATATATATTTACTAGGATGCAGACGGTGCTTAGTAGCACCCGACACAATCGTCCACAGACCATGGACTTGTTTGTTTGATTGCAAAAATTAGTTAGATTATTTGATTGAATTGAATTGTTTGGTGAAATTGAATGGATTGATTGATGTGTGAATGGCGTGGGCCTTCACTAGACCGGGGATAAGGCTAGGCCTTGTCCCGTTTCTAGTATCGTGCCGTTATGCCGCCGAAATTTTCTAAAATAAAGTTAGAAAAATAAAAATATCATTTTATTTAAAGAACGAACTGAATAGAAATTCATATGTTGAAATAAAATGTTTTATCGTTAAAATTATAATTTTTAATGGGAATGTGAATAAATAAATATTCATTTACAAACTGGACGGTTTGTTTATGTACACCTATTTGAATGACATTGATTAGGACGATAAATTTTACACATCGCCCAACTGCACAACTAAAATCTGTGTTTGATTGTTCGAAACCCCACACGGGTGTTGGAATGAAATTTGAAGTTCACTCATCCTGATTGATTAAATATGTCGATCGATTGATTGACAGGTTGTTATAAGTGTTAGATATCTATATTTGATGCTTATACAGTGTAGTGCACTTTGGTTGATGGTTGATTATTTTCAATGCTATTATATACGTGTGATGTATGAAAATCCATATAATTAACATTATATGGTGATTGATTGGGCCTCATTCCAATTTAGGAAATAAAGAATATATAAAATAAAGGTTCATGTGTTGACTGTACTCATCCGTTGAGATTAGTCATGTGTTGAACGAAATATTTTAATAATAAAATTTACATCTTTATCAATATAAAATAAAGGTTCATGTGTTGACTGTACTCATCCGTTGAGATTAGTCATGTGTTGAATGAAATATTTTAATAATAAAATTTACATCTTTATCAATATAAAATAGGTTCATGTGTTGACTGTACTCATCCGTTGAGATTAGTCATGTGTTGAACGAAATATTTTAATAATAAAATTTACATCTTTATCAATATAAAATAAAGGTTCATGTGTTGACTGTACTCACCCGTTGAGATTAGTCATGTGTTGAACGAAATATTTTGAAATAAAAATATTTGAATAGGAAATATTTGAAAAAGAAATATTTGAAATAGAATATTTGAAAATAGAATGATATGAAGCCATGTTTATTAGAGATGCGCCATTTTGACGTGAACGATGTTTATATCGATTTTATTAATTTTAAAATGAATATTGAAAAGTGATTTCGAGATCGCATATCTTGAAATGAAATTTGAATCAAATTGAATAGAAAACGAATTCGAATTGAATTCGAATTGAATATATAACGAATTTGACTTCGAATTTAATATAAAACGAATTGGATTTCAATTGAATATATAATGAAATTGAATTGAATTGAAAACGATTTCGAAATGAATTGAATTGAAAACGATTTCGAAATGAATTGAATTGAAAACGATTTCGAAATGAATTGAATTTAAAACGATTTCGAATTTAATTTGAATAGAAAACGAATTTGATTTGATTTGAATATATAACGAATCGAATTCGAATTGAATTGAAAACGAATTGAATTCGAATTGAATATATAACGGATTTGATTTCAATTGAATATATAACGAATCAAATTCGAATTGAATTGAAAACGAATTGAATTCAAATTGAATATATAACGAATTGGATTTCAATTGAATATATAATGAATTTGATTCAAATAGAAAACGAAACGAATTTGATTTGAATATAAAATGAATTTGAATCGAATAGAAAACGACTTTGAAATTGAATTGAATTGAAAACGAATTCAAATTGAATTGAAAGCGAATTGAAACGAATTCAAATTGAATTGAAATTTGAATTGAATAGAAATGAATTTTAAAACGAAATTATAAAGAAGAATTCAATTTTGATTTGAATTGAAATGGAAGTTGAAATTGCTTTTGAAACGAATTTAAAACTATTTATATAATTCGTTTTAAATAGGAATCAACGAAATATATATTATATATAATATAATGGCCTGAATAGAACGCGCCGCGCCGCGGCAGTTCGTGAATTTCGACCATTTATTTCAAACGGATATTACGGGAGATCCGACCGTCGGGTTCTCCTAAAACCGGAACCGTTGGGTTCGTATCGAAAAGAGCTTTCTAACGAATATTAGAAATTTGAAATCTAACGGTTGGATTTGGAGATACGTCCAAATCAAATTCAGAAAAGGTCGTTGTAAGTGCAGTTCGATGGCCGTTGATGGAAATCGACTGTACGGGCCTTAATAAAATTATTAAAAATAGTAATAATTTGTGTAAAATCATAAGAAATGATTTGGGAAAATTTGGGATGGAAAACTCCATATTTGAAAAGATAAAAATAGATTTTATCAAAATGAACTAGTCTGAACTAAATTTAAAACCCGATTTGTTTTTAAATAAATAAATTAGATTTAAAAAGGGGTTTTAAATAATCGGAAATCCTAATATATTTGTTTTAAATTGAACTAGAATTGATTTGTGGGTTCATCGTGAACGGTGTTTTAAATAACACTAGTTCTTTAACCCGATAACAAATAGAATGTGATTTGGGTTTATCGTGAACTGTGTTTTAAATAACACCTAGTTCTTTAACCCAGTAAAAGGAGTTTTAACGAATCCGCAATTAGATTGAAATGTGAATTGATAATTTAAATTATCAACTTAGAAAATAAGCGAGAATGGAGTATCACCAGTTTTGCTCCAAAACGATAGTTAAATCTTTAATTAGATTTGAACGTGAAATGGTAATTAATTTTACCGATAACACCACGGTGTTAAATATGGAGTATTACCAGTTTTGCTTCATGGGATGAATAGGTTGGGATTGGGAAATAAAATAAATAATTACTTCGGTGTGGTTCGCTAATCTCGACTAGTTTAGAAAACCATAATTTGGTTTGAAATGACATCCAAAGGAAGATTAAAGGATAAATTTTAAAGAATTTATCTTGGATAAAATTAATGGGAACCTTTCCCTAATGAATTGGAATGAGGCGTATGTCGTGTTTGTGTAACATTTGTTTTTAATATACGCGGGTTGTTCGGAAAGTCCGGGTTTATACCCATTTTGAATAACCGATTCGACGATATGTCAAAGATGAAGACGGTGGTTGAAGACCGGAAGTCTTCACATCGTTTGGATAATTACTGACGATCCTGATTGGGCTGTACACCCAAGAGGATGGAAATAGTTGGTGGTCGTCCAGACGTACTTGAAGACGGATGGATATGCGAGGAAAGTGCCTCCGGTTTCGTTCAGACCTAGAACGGACTTGTAAATGGATTGCGTGTCTGACATTGGATTTTATTCTGTGTTGATTGATTTCTATTAAATATACATCTGTTTGGCGGCGGAGAATTTATTCTTTTGCTTAACATCCTTCTCTGAGACGTACGAGCTCAGAGGTTGTATATCGATGGACATCAGTCGCATGGCATGAATTGCCTGTGTGGCTCGCTAAGATGCAATGATCAAGCCTTTTGTTGAAAAGCAGAGTCTTGTGGTTGATGATCAAAGCACGGCCTACGTGGCAGCTTTGTGTATAACGTGAATTCGCGAGCCTCACACCTCGGTATGAGTTAAAAACGGGATACGGACTGCAGGGAGAGCACGACGTTTCTTTCTTGCTTTGGTGGTGTCAGTGACTTACCAGCCCTGACATTTATATACTTTTCACCTTTGTGGTTGTTGGAATGCGAGGCGCCTCGATTATAGGTTTGTAAGGACCGGGAAACGTGTGTTCAGGCATAACTAATCCTCTAACGTAAGTGAGGACCAGCCCTGAAGCATCCAGGGGTTGCCCAGAGTGCGTAGCCCAGAGCCATTTGCTAGAGTGTCTTGAACGCGGAGAGGAGCTTGCCCCTTGCCTCGACTCATGACGGAAATCCAATTTCCAATACGTGTATCGCGGTTTTAATTGTAGAACTAGTATGGCGACATGATAGATGGTACCCATGCCGCCTATGATTTATATTTATGATTGAAATTGTTTTGACACTATACATTTATTATAGTATCAAATGATTTGTTTTAAACGTACCAAGCATGTTTGGCCATTATAAGGGAAAACCATATCCTCCGGCTTGCGTTGCATTGTGTGATGGGACCTGGGTCTTATAATAGCTTCATTTTTCGAAAAAGCATTGCGTTGTTTATTCTATGCACTGGTATTCTTGGGAGGAAACCCGTTCCGTGATATACGGCGTGGTCCCTTGAATTACTTTCTTTTAAAATAAAGTTTTCAATAACTGTTTTAGTTCTCACACCAGTCACATGACTGACCTGGAGTTTATTGTTTTAACCTAAACTCTGGGTGCCCCTATTTTCCGCCCGGGCAGCTAGTAGTTTTGGTTTTGCAGATTTATATTCATAGGATCCTGGTTTATAGCTTGAATGATATCCGGAAAGCTCTGTATCCGTATATCACCTTCAGTTGTGCTTTGTATTATTTTCCGCTGCTATGTAATTTATTGTAATCTCTGATATTTTTCGAATGTAATTTATTCATTCATACTCTGTATATTCTTGTATTCTGATGGGATTGTTGTAATAACAATGAAATGTTCTTCCGTCTGCTTTCTGTTTTGTCTTGTTCTTATGGTAATTCGTTCTTTCTCTTCTCTTCGGAGATGGGGAAGTTATGGGTCACTACAGTTCGTATCAGAGCTTTGGTTTACAGAGCTCGAGAACAAGACACATTAGAACCATATGAAAGAATTCATCAGATATTGGATTAGAAATATCCAATTAGATTGACTCGTTAGAGATAGGATCAGTAGTATCCTAGAACGAGTGTGAAGAGTATATTTTCCAAATGAAACAATTTTGTTTTGAAAATTTAAACCATTTTATACGTATTTGAATATTTATTTATTTTGCATATGGACAATCCGCTATATAAAGATTTTGCATATACGCGTCATGAACGTATATTCGAAGTTTTAATATACCGGATAGATATAGAATTACACTCTAGTCGCCCGGAGATGATGTTGATAATGACCATAGCATCATCAATATTTATGTTCGTGTTTCGAAGGTGTGATTTCTATATATTTCCATTAGACTGGTGTGAGAACCAAAACTTATATAGTTAGAACACATTGTTGTAAATTGGCATCAAAAATGTGATTTTTGTATATATATCAAAGTTATGAAGTTGAAACTCTAATCCCCTAATTGATTGATGTTTATGTTGTTTGATAATTTTGAAACATTTAGCCTAATTGAACCAAATATTGAACTGTATTGAAAATTGGTCGCATCTGCTTGCATATACATGTACTTACATTGAACAGGTCATAGCAAGGAGGCTAGAGCCGAAGAATAAAATTTGTTTGCCCGACAAATAGGTACATGTTTACTACATAATTTACTGTTTTGTTTGGGTGATGATGATTTTATGAGCCTATTGGCTAGCCGCTTGGCTTTTTCTTTTTCTTTTTGAGATCAGAAGGCCTATATGGAAATTTCGGGATTTTCCCGTGGCTCCCGGTGCAGGGGAGGTTATGGCGAAATTTTTCGAAAATTTAGGGTGTTAGCCAAATTTTTGAAAATTTGAAAATTCTCAGAAACTGAAAAGTTGGAGAATGGAAGCCAGATCGAACGTAGAGTTGATTAATCAAACCACTTTCGACTTTGTTCCTTTTCGGGGACGAAAAGTTTTAAGTGGGGGAGATTGTAGTACCCCAGAAATTCTGAGCCAGTTTAAAATTTTTATTTTGGCAATTTTAGCGAATTTTGAACATTTAAAATAGATTATTTTAAATAATATCCATGGGAAAATTTATTTTGTATATAATTCGAACGTATATATTTATACGCGCCGTCGTTAGAATATAAATAATTATATATAATTATAATAGAATGGAAAATGACGCGGTTGTTCGATAATTCGATTTCAAACTTCAATTGAATGTACCGGGTGCAAAACAATCCTCTCCAGTTTAGACGAGCCTTGCGCGCGCTACGTAAGCGACTTGCGTCTTCACGTTCCTCTCCAGTTTGCGAGCTGAAACTTTAAGCCTAGAACACTTAGGACCTGACCCGAGCGTTCCATGCAAAATACACAAAACACTCGAGTCAGGATTAAACTTATTTTCAAGTCAGTGACTTCGAAATAAACACATAATATATAATTGTTAATACTGAAAATATTTTAGATAATTCGCGTATAAAACACATGAAACTGCTGTAAATAAACACCACGGATATGACAAAACAACAAAGCATTCGGTAAGGCATGTAAAAGAAGTGACCAGCGTGAATGTTGAAGATATGCAAAGTGACAGTAGGGATTCAACTGGACATAAGCATGCATACACTTCATACTTCGCAAATGGATACAACCAGGCATATGCAAGAACGGAAATAAAACCTACAATAACATTTCAGTGACGTGTGGTAAGATTTATACTTGAATTTAAGTATCATGGCCAAAGTGAGACAGTATTGTGTGATAAGCCGACAAGACAGTATGCATGAAGATAATTTCATCATGGAAATCCAAACAAGGTAGCTAGCAAAAATAGAACAAAAACCCGGTAGCACAACTCTTAACTGTAGAAAAAAAGAAAAAGAAAAAAAAAACCCAAACTAAGAACTGGGACTGTAAAATTGCTAGACAATATGAATGCAACGCATGTTAGTTTTTTTTTTTCAAACACTGAAGCTCTTAAAGAGTATAAATGCAGTGGTGGAGCACAGTATCATTTGGTCTGTTACATGCGTGAACTAACATTTAACACATCGGTTCTTTACATTTTATACTTAACATTTATATTGAACTTCACCAAAATAGAATATATGCCCATTCACTACCTTAAACTTGCATTCTCCACAACATCAAATGGAAGAGCAGGTTTGACTTATAGCAAACATTTATCAAAATACAGGACTAGATTGGTAAGTTTTCTATGCAAATGGGAATTCCGGTTCTAAGCATGGATGACCTGGCTAAATACAACGCAACAGTTGGTATCTTTTACTCAACAGGTTCCCTAAATAGATTTTACAGGTAAACGACCTGGCTCGAACTAGTAACCAAAGAGGGGGGAAAATTACTCACGTCATGTTTCTGAAGAATCAAACCATACAAGTGATAGCAAAATTGTACCAGACATTCAATGTTGTATATACCATTTTCTTCAAGTTCCTTTTCTTATGTGACCAAATTCTCAAAAAAAATAAAAAAAATACCCATGACATGTTCACGGAAAAATAAAATAAACAAGTGCTCAGAGTTCTAGTGTGTATAATTCAATACTTAAACGCGGTAAGCAATTGGTTAGCATGAAAATGCATGACATGACAAAATAACCATAGTATACACATGTCAAAAATCAGAACAGCAACTTAAATGGCCAAAAATAGTATCCTATGAAAGGTCATCTTCTGCCAATTGAAGCAGACACTCATGGAAGCAAGGTAACAATCAAAACAATAGCTAGGACAAGATATTTAACCAAACATCTAACCCAAATGGAATGAGCGGTAGAAACAAACCCCAAATAAATTATACTTATAGTGCAACGCGAAGTGGAGATCTGAAATAAGCTTAATCGTAAGCAAAACTTACTTTTTGTCAATGGATGACGGATGAGGCAGCGTTGTACGGAGATGGTAGATCTTTGTGACACGATTGGGCGGCGGCGGTTTCAAATGAAAATAAAGAGGAAGAAAATGAAACAGGGCGGTACAAATAAGAAGTGAAGAGAGAGCTTCAGACCCAACATAATCGGTGAACGGTGGAAAGGTGGAGTGACTGATTCAAACGGTGGTTTTGAAGTTTAACGTGCACATAATTTTACTGGTTCAATAATGCTTTGTTTATGTTGAACTTAAAAATGGCATTTGGAATGCAGAGAGAATTGGAAAGCAATTTAGATATAAATGGGTTGAAACCATTATACAGGACAAAATTATTTCAAACATCAAAATATGGTAAAGTTAAATGGAATGGACGCATGGTTATAAACTGAATGGGTACGTGTATGCATTTTTAGAAGCTACAGAGCAACTTGAAACAATGTACGCATGAAAAAAAAACTTGGGATAGGAAAATGGGCACGTTGGAATGTATTGCGCATGCATTATACACAAAGAAAATGGCTTTGAAATGGTACACGCTTGGAACAAATCTCATGTATGTTTTGAAATGAAAACAAAGTTACGTGAATGCATGAAACCTTAGAATATGTCTTAATAAAAGTGTCCAACTAAAGAAATAAAAGATAAAAGGATAGTTTAGTAAAATAAAAGAACGGGTTTTGCTGACCCAAAATACTTAAAAAATATGAGGGACCGAAATATGGACACTTCGAACTCAAATGGCTTTGTTTCAAAAATGAACTGCACTGCCTTTTTGCAATTTCAGCGCGAACCGTGCACCGAAACTGACAAAAGAACATATAGCATTAATCAGTGCGATGAGACGGACGCAAGGGTATAAAATTTGCAGTGTCAGGATGCTCCGTTCAAAAACGCATTACGGACCCCTTTTAAGAGGAAAAAGGGCACGAGAAAACAATTAAATGAAGATCAAAACGTCCGAATTTTGCAAAACGAATTTTACCGTTGGATTCGTGACAACGAATAGAATATTTTTCATGTTTGTCCGAACTGGTTTCGAAGAGATTTTACGATCGCTAAAATTTGAACCGTTAGGCATAGCTTTGCATCGAAAAATGAGCGATCGACAAACATTCAAATTTTCCGACGAAATTTACAGAGTTGCTACATGTCACCGTACGTATTTCAAATTTTAAGTTACTGTTGCGAGAAATTACAGAATATTATGAATTTCAACATAGATATAATTTTTATTAATATCGAAAACAAATTATATAATACGAGTTTACTATTTAAATTAAAATATAAAAATAAACTCAAATTCAAATAAATAAACTTGATTTAATTTATATACTAAATAAGATCGAAATTGAAAATATTATTAAAATATATTCATATCAAATCAAATTCATTCGTTATATAAAAAACGTAATAAATTTAGTTTTGATTCAGAATCAAAAATAGTTATAAAAGTACAAACAAACTGAGCTTTAAGCGAATAAAATAAAATAAAAATAAAAAATTAAATTAAATAATAAAATTAAAATACACTTAAAATTCTGATTTGTTACATTCTCCCCCACTTAAACCTTTTCGTCCCCGAAAAGGACCAAGGAAGGAAAATAGTATTTAAATAATTAATATTTAAAACAATAATTCAAATTTATCTTCATATCTATATATACTTTGAAAACTATATATATCTAAATCAATGTTAAATATTTTCTAGCATTTCAAAATAAGTATAAGTATTCACTCGACATCTCGATTAGCGATATATATCTATCCCACTTTCGAAACCCGAAAATAGATATTGATGATGCTGCGCAGTCATCACCAAAATCATTTTCAAGCGACTAGAGTGCGACTCTATATCTATCAAATACTTATTGCATTTAACATATACGTTGATCAGATGTATACCCAAATCACTAGGCATTTGATAGGCCAACGTTAACGTCAAATAAATACTCAAACATCTTTGTATATTTAACCAGAATATATATAAATTTTAATATTATACGAAGAAAATTATATATTATAATACCTTTCAAAATACTTTTTTTCAAATCAACTTTTAATAAATATGAACTTGCTAGAAGACTTATACTCTCCCTCTACTTTTTGCCTTGTTATGGACAAGGAATAGTTACAGAATTTAAGTTAAAAGCTGAGTGAACAAAAGAACCTAACCAAAGAGGATGGGTTCAAATGGAAAGGAAGTTTCAGAAAAGATTTAAATATTAAACAAAATTTTATATCCAAACTATTTGTTTTAAAAACATTTAAAAATCACTTTCTTAGTTTATTATGTTGAGGTTATATAAATTTAATTGCAGGTTATTGGTTTGTTATTTAACATTTGAAAATACTTGATAACTCGAAGTTTAACTAGTTTACTGTCGTTCTCACAGACGTTAGGCATACGCTGGCCGGGCGTATGACCAAAATCTCTAAGCACTAAATATCCTTGTTTCAACTCCCAGTGAAAATACTTAATACATTTAAAATAGATATGGAAAATACTTTCCCCCATGGATCGCGGTTACTCGGTGGTTGCGCTACTATCCCAGTAGAATCGCTTGTAACCGTAGGTATCACACCCCTTGAATTTCGCCATGGTTGTTGCCATAGATCGCAGTTACGCGGCGGTTACGTCACTATCCCAGTGAAATCACTTGTAACTGTAGGCATCGCTCCCCCGAATTACACTATGGCGCCTAGATCGCAGTTACGCGGCAGTTACGCCACTATCCCAGTGGAATCGCTTCTAACTGTAGGCATCTCGCCCCCCGAATTACGCTAGAACAGATAAGTAATAATGATAATCAACGTGATCTCACTGGGTGAGATTCCAATATTCGTGGATACTCCAATCGACGGAGCAACAACGTAGCTACGATTTCCGACTTTCGATGGACACTCTCGACGAGCGCCAACAAAATCCCTCTCTCAGGAATTGCGATTTCGATGGAAGGTACTTCCTATATCTTTATTTCGAAAACATATATACTATATATATAGTACTTCATTTCACGTTTCATGCATATCGCATTTACATAAATACCAATGTACATAAGATTTTCTTTTCAACATCATGTTTCAGATATACCGTTCTTATATAAATTCCATTATATAAGGTTTCATCAATTAACTTCCAATTTAACAGCTTTCGAATTAATAATCATTTTATATTAATCTTCCATATATATAAGGTTCGAAATCTTCATATCAGATATTAAATATCAAAGATTTCTCGAATTTTCATTTCAATACTAATTCAGTTTGATTTGATAATAAATTTGAATATTCAATATCATTCCAAATCTAGTTCACAAAAGGTTGGATCATTCAAATAGTTAAAAAAATATTTTTCAATCCAGTAATTGGAAATCATGAGTTCAACCATTTCTTATCAAAACATCTCAAGATGTACAATTACACGATCCTAATATAAAGGATTATCACTTGACCAAACTCGAGAATTAATTCTGGAGTTTCTTTCAATCGTTCAAAATATACATATATGTATATATCAAATCATGCTTCACAAATCAAACTTCTCGGATAATCATGTAGCAAAGCTACCAAAGTGGGCTTCATTCATATATTTTCTTTTTGAAAACATTTCATAAAATCATTCAAACCTTTTATTCGAAAGTACTTGTATATACTACTAGTACTTTTTTTTTCAAAACTTTAGAAATCAATCTCAAAGTATTCCGAAACAAAATTCTCAAGGTTTAGTCAAACGATCTCCTTAGTTATAACCAAATCATTTTATTCCACAACTTATCATTATTTGGAATACACTTCTATTTAATTTTAATGGTTCAACATTCTTCAATTTACTCATCCATTCGTATATAAATTATAAATTAACATTTCCTGAATTTCAATAAGCATTTGTTCTTACAAGTATTTTCCAAATACTTAATTCAAATTCAATTAGTGAGTAACTAATTTTTTTATTGCTTCACTTAACTTACATTATCTTACATTGCTCGATAAACCACGACAACTCGAAGATGGATTTCGAATGGGTTCAAAATTCAAGTCTAGGAAGGCCTTAACAAAGAAAGCTATCGAAGAGAACAGATTCGAAGAATGGGATTTCAAACGGATTTTAAATTTCAAAATACTTCATGTTTCAAAATAATTTATAATTTCAAAATGCTTTATTTTTCAAAATACGCTCTCTCTAGATTAATCCCGGTGATAATTCCACTCATTCTAGGGTATTGCTACCCTATCTCTAATGAGTTTTTAAACCTGATAAGCCAAGCTTTGTATAAACCAAAGCTCTGATACCAGCTGTAACGACCCACCATTTTTAACGTCTCGAATTGGTAATTGAACCAACTCTAGACGCTCAAAACAACGGGTAGTTATTTTAGCTTATGGGGTTTAAATAGAATCAAACACAGAACCACAGTGCACAAATATATGCAGCGGAATAAATTTTTCATATACATATCAGAGTTTATACAAAATTATTTTACAATGGAAGAATATAAATATATACATAAATTTTAAAATAAAGTTTACAGTTTAGACGAGCCTTGCGCGCGCTACGTAAGCGTCTTGCATCTTCACGTTCCTCTCCAGTTTGCGAGCTGAAACTTTAAGCCTAGAACACTTAGGACCTGACCCGAGCGTTCCATGAAAAATACACAAAACACTCGAGTCAGGATTAAACTTATTTTCAAGTCAGTCACTTCGAAATAAACACATAATATATAATTGTTAATACTGAAAATATTTTAGATAATTCGCGTATAAATCACATGAAACTGCCGTAAATAAACACCACGGACATGACAAAACAACAAAGCATTCGGTTAGGCATGTAAAAGAAGTGACCAGCGTGAATGTTGAAGATATGCAAAGTGACGGTAGGGATTCAACTGGACATAAGCATGCATACACTTCATACTTCGCAAATGGATACAACCAGGCATATGCAAGAACAGAAATAAAACCTACAATAACATTTCAGTGACGCGTGGTAAGAATTATACTTGAATTTAAGTATCATGGCCAAAGTGAGACAGTATTGTGTGATAAGCCGACAAGACAGTATGCATGAAGATAATTTCATCATGGAAATCCAAACAAGATAGCTAGCAAAAATAGAACAAAAACCTGATAGTACAACTCTTAACTGTAGAAAAAAAGAAAAAGAAAAAAAAACCCAAACTAAGAACTAGGACTGTAAAATTGCTGGACAATATGAATGCAATGCGTGTTAGTTTTTTTCTTCAAACACTGAAGCTCTTAAAGAGTATAAATGTAGTGGTGGAGCATAGTATCATTTGGTCTGTTACATGCGTGAGCTAACATTTAACACATCGGTTCTTTACATTTTATACTTAACATTTATACTGAACGTCACCAAAATAGAATATATGCCCATTCTCTACCTTAAACTTGCATTCCCCACAACATCAAATGGAAGAGCAGGTGTGACTTATAGCAAACATTTATCAAAATACAGGACTAGATTGGCAAGTTTTCTATGCAAATGGGAATTCCGGTTCTAAGCATGGATGACAAAGCTAAATACAACGCAACAGTTGGTATCTTTTACTCAACAGGTTCCCTAAATAGATTTTATAGGTAAACGGCCTGGCTCGAACTAGTAACCAAAGAGGGGGGAAAATTACTCACGACATGTTTCTGAAGAATCAAACCATACAAGTGATAGCAAAATTGTACCAGGCATTCAATGTTGTATATACCATTTTCTTCAAGTTCCTTTTCTTATGTGACCAAATCCTCAAAAAAATAAAAATATACCCATGACATGTTCACGGAAAAATAAAATAAAATAAACAAGTGCTCAGAGTTCTAGTGTGTATAATTCAATACTTAAACGCGGTAAGCAATTGGTTAGCATGAAAATGCATGACATGACAAAATAACCATAGTATACACATGTCAAAAATCAGAACAGCAACTTAAATGGCCAAAAATAGTATCTTATGAAAGGTCATCTTCTGCCAATTGAAGCAGACACTCATGGAAGCAAGGTAACAATCAAAACAATAGCTAGGACAAGATATTTAACCAAACATCTAACCCAAATGGAATGAGCGGTAGAAACAAACCCCAAATAAATTATACTTATAGTGCAACGTGAAGTGGAGATCTGAAATAAGCTTAATCGTAAGAAAAACTTACTTTTTGTCGATGGATGACGGATGAGGCAGCGTTGTACAGAGATGGTAGATCTTTGTGACACGACTGGGCGGTGGCGGTTTCAAATGAAAATAAAGAGGAAGGAAATGAAAGGGAGCGGTACAAATAAGAAGTGAAGAGAGAACTTCAGACCCAACATAATCGGTGAACGGTGGAGTGACTGATTCAAACGGTGGTTTTGAAGTTTGAACGTGCACATAATTTTACCGGTTCAATAATGCTTTGTTTATGTTGGATTTAAAAATGGCATTTGGAATGTAGAGAGAAATGGAAAGCAATTTAGATATAAATGGGTTGAAACCATTATACAGGACAAAATTATTTCAAACATCAAAATATGGTAAAGTTAAATGGAATGGACGCATGGTTATAAACTGAATGGGTACGTGTATGCATTTTTAGAAGCTACAGAGCAACTTGAAACAATGTACGCATGAAAAAAAAACTTGGGATAGGAAAATGGGCACGTTGCAATGTATTGCGCATGCATTATATACAAAGAAAATGGCTTTGAAATGGTACACGCTTGGAACAAATCTCATGTATGTTTTGAAATGAAAACAAAGTTACGTGAATGCATGAAACCTTAGAATATGTCTTAATAAAAGTGTCCAACTAAAGAAATAAAAGATAAAAGGATAGTTTAGTAAAATAAAAGAACGGGTTTTGCAGACCCAAAATACTTAAAAAATATGAGGGACCGAAATATGGACACTTCGAACTCAAATGGCTTTGTTTCAAAAATGAACTGCACGGCCTTTTGGCAATTTCAGCGCGAACCGCGCACCGAAACTGACAAAAGAACATATATCATTAATCAGCGCGACGAGACGGACGCAAGGGTATAAAATTTGCAGTGTCAGGATGCTCCGTTCAAAAACGCATCACGGACCCCATTTAAAAGGAAAAAGGGCACGAGAAAACAATTAAATGAAGATCAAAACATCCGAATTTTGCAAAACGAATTTTACCGTTGGATTCGTGACAACGAATAGAATATTTTTCATGTTTTTCCGAACTGGTTTCGAAGAGATTTTACGATCGCTAAAATTTGAACCGTTAGGCAAAACTTTGCACTGAAAAATGAGCGATCGACGAACATTCAAATTTTCCGACGAAATTTACAGAGTTGCTACATGTCACCGTACGTATTTCAAATTTTAAGTTACTGTTGCGAGAAATTACAGAATATTATGAATTTAAACATAGATATAATTTTTATGAATATCGAAAACAAATTATATAATACGAGTTTACTATTTAAATTAAAATATAAAAATAAACTCAAATTCAGATAAATAAACTTGATTTAATTTATATACTAAATAAGATCGAAATTGAAAATATTATTAAAATATATTCATATCAAATCAAATTCATTCGTTATATAAAGACCGTAATAAATTTAGTTTTAATTCAGAATCAAAAATAGTTATAAAAGTACAAACAAACTGAGCTTTAAGCGAATAAAATATAATAAAAATAAAAATTTAAATTAAATAATAAAATTAAAATACACTTAAAATTTTGAGTTGTTACAATCACAGATGTTACACAGTAAGATCAATATCACTTTCAGTTCGATATGAAATATTCTGATAGCAGAATCAACATATAAATATTTAACGGTTTATATATATATATATTCAAATATATATATATATATATATATATATATATAAATTCTACTAACTGACTAGCAGTTCAATCAAACAATCAACACACAGTCAATCAGCCAATTTCTAACAGTTCTAAAAATACAACATGAAATTATAAACTGTTCAGAGTTGGTGAGATTTACTCACATTTGCAGTTCATCGTTAAAGAACGATAAACTGTTATTTGATTTTGAATCAAACAATTAAATTCGCCGTAAATTCAGATGAGCTCCAATCCACTCCTAGTCAGCTCCATTGTGTTGCTCCCGTCCATACGATCCTGTCGGATCTTTTTCGTCCAATTATGATACCGTATGAGGAAGATATGGTATTACGAAGTAAATACGTATTTAAAACAAATTTAAACTAAGCCTAAATGTTAAACGGGCCTCACCACTCTAACCCGGCCCAACCAAAATAGAACCCGCCCCTCTTTAGATATTTTCCCTTCCTTCCTTATCGCCGATACCTGCTCCTCCACGTTTTACCATAGCCGAACTTCAACCACCACATTCCTCCATCACACACCACCGTTCGTCAAGCCGTCACCACCACTGGCCATCTCTTCCCGAGCTCCATCGCCTGAACCCCCTTTGCCTGAGCTCGCACCCCCCTACCTCAACCGCGTCGAACCCCAAACCCCACGACAACAGTACAGGTACCGAACTTTTTCTCATCGAAAACCCTCCCAACTCCTCTACCTTGCGCGCCTACTCACCCTGACTCCAAATCCAAACTCCACTTCGTGATCTAATGCTCCAATTTCCAGAATCCTTGAACCCTAATTACTTCGAACCAAGCTGTACAAAACCCGTGACCCAGAAGAATGGATCGAACCCAAAGAAAACTGTACCAAGATGAAGAGAAACATTCGGTTAATCCATATATACATAGATTTGGATTTATATATTTTTGTTGGAATTTCTTTTATTTGTTGGAGAATTTTAAGAAGAGGAAGTTTTCATGTTTATGGCGGCTCAGAAAATGAAGCGTGGACTTTTTTCTAGGTTTAGGATGATGGCCATGTATTTATAGGTAAATATATATATTTTTATATTAAATATTATATTTATTATTAAGCAACTACTGTTTAATTTCGTCCTCTAAAATTCCTGTGATCACATATGATACCCAAAAATCACGAAACTGAACATGCAGTTACTGTTCGACATTACGGTCGCAACGAAACTTGTTTCGTCAAATTCCGACTTCGTATGCTCACACAGCGTATTTTTAACCGTCAAAATACTGACTGTTTTACACTCTAAAAATCTGTACGGCCACACAGTGACTCTGAAAATCACGAAACTAGAAATCTAACCACTATTTGACATTGCGGATCCAACAAAATTAGTTTCGTCGAATTCTGAGGTCGTTTGCAAAACTGACTATTTTTAACGCTCTGAATGACCCATTTAAATATATAAATATATTTAAATATAATTAAATTAAATATAAATAAATTTATATTATCGTATATCTTCACATATGATATCGTACAGCTCCAGAATATCATATCAGAATAGTTTGATATTTCAGATGTTAGATTTATCGATATTCAGTTTATATCGAAAATCCTTTTATAACGTAAATAAAGCATTGCAAATTATAAAGGAATTCTACAGCGACTTTTCTGCAATTTGATTTGGACGTACATCAAAATCTACACGACGGAATCCCGATTTTTCTCTTCCACTAGAAAGGTATACTCCACCAGCTCCACACGTTTCTTGTTTCACAGAAATCCGGCTTACAACGAATCATGTACATTCTGTTGAAGTTCGAATCGCCAATTTACGAACTACAGCGCCATTTCGAGCTCGATTTTAATTAAAATATAATTATACGTTCAAACTGATGTCGATTGAATATATTCGTCAATATAATTCAACTCTAAGCTGAATTAAATCCTAGGGACGACCCTGTTCACAAAATATTTTGATTTCCAATATTTTGATTATTTCTGAATTAAATATATTATTTAATTTAATTAAATATTCACTATAATTTAATTAACCCTCTATTTAATTCACTACATCACGATATATATAATTAAATAAATTAATTATAATACCCCTGACAATGCGGGTCATTACATATATATTAAATAGAAATCAATTTACATGGAATGAAATCTAATGTCAGACACACTTCCATTTACAAGTCCGTTCTGGGTCTGAAAGAAACCGGAGACACCTTATTCCTCGTCCCATATATCCAATACGGAAGAGAGGTGCTCACTTTTCTGGACAATCAACAAGTACGTCCGAACAACTACCACTTTAACCCTTTACTGAGAGCTAACCAATGCCGAGCATCAGTAGTTATCCATTGGATGTGAAGATCGCCGACCTTCAATCGATGTCTTCAATATCTTCGATTTAAATCATCGTATAATCATTTGAAATGAGATTGAACTCGGTCTTTTCAAATGATTCTCGCATATATATAGTTTAAAACCATTTCATATCGTTAAATAACGATTTATCTCTATTTATATATATATAAATAGCTAAATTAATTTAACGACGCTTCGGGTCAATAGGCGGCCCTGGCGCTATTTTTATCAAAATTTGTTTTACATTTATCTCGAAATCTAACCGTTGAATTTTAACAAAATTTATCTCGTTGGAAAGATCTTCCCAAAGCGTAACCTCATGGTTCCTATTTTGGGAAAATCCGACGGTCAGATCTTTTGGTATAATCGTTTGAAGTTACGATTCCGAAACGAACTACCGTGCGCGATTCGTTTAATTTTAATTTACATTTATATATATATAATTATATATAAATATAAACCATTCGACGATTCCACATAGTGTTTAACATGCCAAATAAAAGAATGTTTTTGTTGGCATATCATATCTACATATTCATAATGTCAACCAAAATATATTTCATTTACATGACATCTGAGTTAATGACAAATAAAAAGCTAATTTTTTTTTGATTTTTTTGAAAATGTGTAAACCGCCTCGTTAAAAACCCGAACTTGAACTCAGCTTGAGAACTAGCCAGGAAAAAAGAGTGTGGTGCTTTATTGACATCGCATCAATAAAATATACAAAGTGTACAATGTTAGCAATACAACCATACATCTGCCAACTAGAAAACCCAGAATAAAAGATAACCGGTTACTACCGGTAGAACAAGGCACGAAACAGAAGGTGCCATAAAAATAATTAAATACATCGGGTTACAAAAAAGGCATTAATCAGTTCAAACTCTGTCTTCCCAAAAGAAAACTCCTCTGTAACCCTAATTGCGTCGCCGCTCCACCCAATTAACCCGTGTCTCGAAATTGAACCCCCCATCGACTTCTAATTTCCATATCCAAAAGGCTGAGGTTCTTCACTCTCTTAAATTTGGCAAGTAAGTATCTAACCTCTATTTCAATAAAATCCGACCGTCTAAATTTGTCCCATCGTTTGTTATTGTGAATACGTAAGTTTCGTTCATTCCAATTATGATAAACAGTGGCAGTGATGGCGCAAAAGGCTGCATCCTGGCTGAACGAGGCGGCTCTGAAAGAATTCCTCAACATAGTCATTTCGTCCTCTAAAAGCAAGTTACTTGAAGGAGATGGAGGTAGTCCCAGCTTATGGCAGCACCTGACCCAAAGATAAGCTGAATAAGGACAGTGGAAAAAAGGTGATTTCTTGTCTCAAGCTCTTCATTACATAAAACACACACTGGATCAGTCTCGTAACCCCAAGATAGCATAATGTCTTTAGTACTTAGGCGATTTAAAATAGTTTTGTACAGACATAAAGACATTTTTGGGCTATTTATGTAGTGCCACACAATTTTGTACCACATCGGTTCACTATAATGACTTTTAGAAATATCCCAGGCAGAATAAAACGTGAAACCATTCTTCTTTTCAAACCACGTCCAGTAATCGGAATCCCCATTAGTCTGTAACTTTACCTCATTAATTCGGGCTGAAATTTGTCGCGCAGCAAGTAAACAAAAAGGATTTAGTTCACCATCCTGAATAATGCAATTAACCTTATAATCATCCCCTCCAAAATGAGTTAAGTGATCCCAGCCAAGCAATTTCACCAATATATCACTGTTTATCCATGGATCAAACCATAACATAGTGTCATCCCCATTCACAATGCATCGATTAATACAGTGTAAACTATTTTGTCTGTGCTTAAGAATGGCTTTCCATGTCCCGGAGCAGTTGATATCGATATCCATTACCCAAAAGATATTGTGCTTGAAAAAGTGGATGATGAAAAGATATTGTGCTGGAAAAGCTAATTTTTATTTGTATTTCTATTTTTAACTTTAACAAATAAGAAGGGAATATTTTATTTGAATAAAGTTTTCAGTGTACGTTCTTATAATTCATACAAATTCTAATGTACGTATTGTCAATAAAATGATATTTTAACTATGAATATACATTCTAATATATGCATTGTAAATAAAAATGTCATTTTAACTATGCATATAAGTTCTAATATATGCATTGCAAATAAAAATGTAATTTTAACTATGCATATAAATTCTAATATATGCATTGTAAATAAAAATGTAATTTTAACTATGCATATAAATTCTAATATATGCATTGCAAATAAAAATGTAAAATAAAAATATAATTTTAACTATGAATATAAATTCTAATATATGCATTGTAAATAAAAATATAATTTTAACTATGCATATAAATTCTAATATATGCATTGCAAATAAAAATGTAATTTTAACTATGCATATAAATTATAATATATGCATTGCAAATAAAATTGTAATTTCAACTATGCATATAAATTCTAATATATGCATTGTAAATAAAAATGTCCCCTAGATTTATACACAAATTCTAATGCATATTTTGATGTTTCAATTTGTTAACAATTCTATTTTAAACAAAATGTATAAAAGCGATGTTTTCATCTTCCTCCTTTCTAGCATGTTCAAAATATTATTTTTAACATACAAATATTCTCTAATTTATATTTCTACTGAATCACTTTTACATTAAAAATGGAATTTTTAATGTTGCAACATTTTTATTCAAATAGTCAATATTTCTAATGAATCAAACTTTGCATTGAAAATATGATTTTGATGTTGCAACACTTTTGTTCAAATATGAACAATTTTCATATGAATCATCCTTTTATAAAAATGATACTTTTAATGTTAACATGCTTTTGTGTTAAAAATGAACATTTTCTAGTGATTCATTTATTTCATTAAAAACAAGGTTTTTAATCTTATCATGTTCCTATATTTAACATGAACATTTTTCCTAGTTGCTTACATTACATCAAAATGTGAAATTTTAATGTTAACATGTTTTTATTTTAAAACATGCACATTTTTACATTAAAAATGATTTTTCTTGTAAACATGTTTTTATTTTAAAACATACATATTTGTTTAATTCCTATCATTACATTAAAAGGTGAATTTTTTATGTAAACATGTTTTCATTTTAAAACATGAATATTTTCTATATTTTATTCTAGACATTAAAAATGTGAATTTCTAATGTAATCATGTTTTTATTTAAAACATGAACATGTTCTTAATTCCTATTTTAATTCAACAAAATGTACAAAAGTTGATATTGTGACGACCGGGAATTTCGCTCGATCCGAATCAGTCGCTAAACCGACCCAGACCGTTCGAAACGCCTGATTGTTTCGAGAACACGACAAAATAGAACGTAGACAGAAGAACATTTCATTGTTAATTACAACAATTCCATCAGATACAAGAATACACAGAGCATAAATGAATAAAATACATTCGATAAATATCAGAGATCACAATACATTACATAGCAGCGGAAAATAATACAATACACAACTAGAAGTAATACGCGGATACAAAGCTTTCTGAGTATTGCTCCAGCTGTAAATCAGGATCCTGTGAATATAAATCTGCAAAACCAAAACTACTAGCTGCCCGTGTCAAAATAAGGGCACCCAGAGTTTAGGTTAAAACAATAAACTCCAGGTCAGTCATGGGACTGGTGTGAGAACTAAAACAGTTATTAATCTTTATTTTAAAGTTAGGTAAATCAAGGGACCACGCCGTATAACACGGAACGGGTTTCCTCCCAAGAATACCAGTGCATAAAACAACAACGCAATGCTAAATAAAGAGCATTGAAGCTATTATAAGACCCAGGTCCCATCACACAATGCAACGCAAGTCGAAGGATAGGGTTTTTACCTTATAATAGCCAAAGAATGCTTGATACTTGAAATTTCATGTTTTATTATTACTATAAATGTAAAGTGTCAAAACAATTTCAAATCATAAGTATCAATCATAGACGGCATGAGTGCCCCATCCCACTATGTCACCATACTAGGCTCTACAAATAAGGCTGCAAAGTCATGTGTTGGAAGTTGGATTTCCCATCTGTGAACCGAGGCAAAAGACAGTCCTCAACTGATTCGAAACAATCTAGCCCATGTCTCAGGACCGAGCTCGAGTGACCTTGGAGCGACAGGGCTGGTCCACCGATGTGGATTAGACGAAATCCTGAACACTGCGTTTCCCCGCCCTTTGGGGCGTAGGTGAGCCAACTAAATGACTCCATCGGTCCCGGATCGACCGATATATCCGAGGCGCCTTCAATTCCAACAACCACATGAGCCAAACTCGTCAGCCAGTTCAAGCACTAACGCCACTCCTAGCTAGAAGAATATGCATGTCCTCCCTGAGGTCCGTCTCCCATTTTTGGTTCACACCGGGGTGTGAGGCTTGCGAATCAACGCCACACAAAGCTATGCCACAAAGGCCGTGCTTTGATCATCAACCACAAGACTCTGCTTTTCAACAGAAGCCTTGATCATTTGTATCTTAGCATGCCACACAGGCAATTCACGCTATGCAACTGATATCAATCACACAGAATGAAATCCAATGTCAGACACATTGTCCATTTACAAGTCCGTTCTGGGTCTGAACGAAACCGGAGGCACCTAGTACCCCGCATATCCATCGATCTCCAAGTACGTCTGGACGATCACCAACTGATTCCCTCCTCTTGGGTGTACGACCCAATCAAGATCATCAGTAACCACCCAAACGACGTGAAGACCTCCGGTCTTCTACCATCGTCTTCATCTTCAACTTATCGTCGTATCAGTTGTTCAGAATGGGATAAACCCGGTCTTTCTGAATAACTCGCGTATATAATAAATACGTGTTACACAAACACAACATACGCCTCATTCCAGTTCATCAGTCACTAACCGTAAATTAATCAAGAGAATAATTCCCCAAATATTAACCCCGAAGGCCGAAACCAACATCAGATCAATACCCAAGAAACCATTCTTCTTAGCTATCCTACAGTTAGTTTCTAAATTTCACATCCTTAGGGAAAGGTTCCCATTAATTTTATCAAAGATAAATTCCTTTAAATTTATTCTTTAATCTTCCTTTGAATATCACTTCAAACTAGTCTGGATTAGCGATCCATACCGAAGTGGTCATTTATTTTATTTCCCAATCCCAACCTATTCATCCCATGAAGTAAAACTGGTAATACTTCATATCTAACACCATGGTGTTATTGGTAAATTCAATTACCATTTCACGTTCAAATCTAATTAAAGATTTAACTATCGCCTGGAGCAAAACTGGTGATACTCCATTCTCGATCTTTTTTCAATCTAATTAAAGATTCATTAAAACTCCACTTAGTTTTAATCTTTACTTCGGTTAAAGAATCAGTGTCATTTAAAACACGGTTCACGATAAACCCCAAAATCACATCACATTTCAATCAGTCCCTAACCGTAAATTAGCAAGTGAGCAATTCCCTAAGTATTAACCCCGAAGGCCGAAGCCAACATCAGATCAATACCCTAGAAACCATTCAACGTAACTAATCTCCAGTTAGTTTCTGATTCTCTTAACTCCTTTGGGTCTAAGAACATTATTATTGAAGATACCGTTCACGACAACCCAAAATCACTTTCCATTAATTATCGGGTTAAAGAACAAGTGTTATTTAAAACACTGTTCACGATAAACCCAAAAATCAATATCAATTCAATTCCAATTAAATATTATTTAATTGGTACACATCATTAAATCTAAATAAAAGATTTAATCTTTTACTTAACTGGGCTTAATAACCGTGTTAATGAAGACACCACTCACAAAAAACCCAAATCACATTTGATATTAAATACAAGGCTCTGAATAGAAAATATATCGGCTTATATTCAATATCAAATTCTACAACCAACAAATATCGTATTGGAAATAACGATATATAAATATCTTTCAAATTTCCATAACAACATCTGTATAATCACGAAATCCAACATCGAAATATTCCGAAGACAATTTCGATTCAAATCCATTCCAATGCAATTATTAGAAATTCTGGATATTTTCAAAACCA
This sequence comes from Allium sativum, assembly GCA_030737875.1. Classification (NCBI taxonomy): domain Eukaryota; kingdom Viridiplantae; phylum Streptophyta; class Magnoliopsida; order Asparagales; family Amaryllidaceae; genus Allium; species Allium sativum. Next base: position 354,884,224 of record CM060926.1, read on the forward strand.
TTTCAAATCCAATTTATTTATTTTAAAAATAAATAAATAAATTATTATTCTAGTTCAAAACTAGTTCATTTCGATAAAATCTATTTTTATCTTTTCAAATATGGGGTTATTCATCCTAATCCTTCACAAATCATTTCTTATGATTTTACACAAATTATTCATATTTTTAATAATTTTATCAAGGCCCGTACAGTCGATTTCCATCAACGGCCATCGAACTGCACTTACAGCGACCTTTTCCAAATTTGATTTGGACATAATTCCAAATTCAACCATTAGATTTCTAATTTCTAATATTCGTTAGATAGCTCTTTTCAATACGAACTCAACGGTTCCGGTTTTAGGAGAATCCGACGGTCGGATCTCCCGCAATATCCATTCCAAGTCAATGGTCGAAATTCACGAACTGCCGCGGCGCGGCGCGTTCTATTCAGGCCATTATATTATATATATAATAAATATAATATATACTTCGTCGATTTCAATACAAAACGTGCTTTATAAATCGTTTTAAATTCATTTTCAAAACGGTTTCAACTTCATATTCAATTTCATATCAAAATTGAATATTCCAATATAAATTCGTTTTAAATTCATTTCAAATCGATTTCAATTCAATTTCAATTTAATTCGAATTTCTTTTCAATTTCAATTTGAATTCAATTCCTTTTGATTACAATTTGAATTCAATTCTATTCAATTTAATTCGAATTTCGATTATTTTCAATATAATTCAAATTTCGAAATCACTTTCAATATAATTCAAATTTCGAAAACACTTTCAATATGCATTGAAAATTGAATAAATCGATATAAATATCGTTCACGTCAAAATGGCGTCAATCTAATCAACACGGCTTCATATATTTATATTTTCAAATATTCTATTTCAAATATTTCTTTTTCAAATATTTCTATTTCAAATATTTCTCTTTCAAATATTTCTATTTCAAATATTTCTTTTTCAAATATTTCTATTTCAAATATTTCTTTTTCAAATATTTCTATTCAAAACTGGAATGAGTCCCAATAAATTACCATATAATGTTAATTATATGGATTTTCTACAACACATGTATAAAATAACAACGATTAATAATCAACCATCATCCAGAGTGCATTCTACACCGTATAAGCATCAAATATAAATATTTAACGCTTATGACAGTCTGTCAATCAATCGATCGACATACAACTAATTATTGGGATTAGTGTATGTCATATATCATCCCAATATCCGTGTGGGGTTTCAATCAATCAAACACAGATTTTATTTGTGCAGTTGGGCGATGTGTAAAATTTATCGTCCCAATCAATATCAGTCAAATGTATGTATATAAACAAATCGACCGATTTGTTTATATTTATTTCATTTTAAATACATGTTAAAAATTCTATTTTTAACTATAAAATATTTTTAACTATATAAATATTTTATTTCATTTCACATTACATCACACAATCAACTACACATCAAAATCAAACAACCAAGCATACAAGCCGTCCATGGTCTGTGGACGACGGGTGTCGGGTGCTACTAAACACCGTCTGCATCCTAGTATATATTTCAAACTAGAAATAAAAATTAAAGGTGAGAAGTTCTCACAGAGGGTTCTACACCGCCGTGCTTTGCTTTTGAACTGCTGAACCGTCTGGATCTGTATGACATTCCAATGCAGTTCTTTTCCCGCTGTTTATAATAAAAATTATATTTTTATTACTTCATTTCAATAAATAAAAATCATATTTTTATTTCTTCTTCATATATATTTTCGACGCTTCATTCTATATAAAAAATTATATTTCTACTTCATATATAAAGATTTAATTTTTATTGCTATTCTACATATATAAAAATCAAATTTTTTTTTATCGCTATAAAAATCACATTTTTATCTCAACACGTATACAATAAAAATCAGATTTTTATTTTGCTACATATATAAAGATCAAATTTTTACTATCTATATAATATAAAAATCGTATTTTTATTATCTACATTATATAAAAATCATATTTTTACTTCGCTCTATAAAATAAAAATCAAATCTTTTTAGAGATAAAAAATCAAATCTTTGTCTAATCAAAAAGACAATTTTTATATAATTAAAAATCTAAATCTTTTCTCTTCACTATATATATATATAGATCACCTTCTTTGCACTAAGTTACATATAATAAAAATCACATTTTTTTTCATACATTGTAATATATAGTAAAAATTTCATATTTTATAACAATAGTGTTATATTTAAAATGAAAATAAAATCCAATGTTGTTTACAAAATAGTGGAAAGAAAAATAAAATAAAAATTACGCTTAGAAAGGAATCGAATTGATTACCTCACTGCGTTCGTTCGACGTTGAACTGAGAGGACGGGGTGGGTTTTCCTGCTCGCGCGAGGCTGGGTGGCGGCTTGGAAGCTAACGCGGTGGCAGGTCCCTCAGGTGTGCACGCGATACTGGAGTCACGGTGGGCGGCTTCTGTTTGAGGGAAACGACTGATGGAGGAGGAGAAGAGGAGCGGTAAAGAGAAAGAAGGAGAAATAGAGGGGAGGAAGGAGAAGCGGCGCGATGAACTGGGGGGATGCGCTCGCCGACGACGGCGGTGGGTGGCAGGAGCGACGGGGTAGTTAGGTTGAGGTTTTTTTTATTTCGATTTTAGTCTGGTCAATGAGGGAGAGAGGAAAGTGAGAGGGAGTTTATATAATATATATTATTTAATTTAATTAATTTCAAAAAGCAACTTTTAATTTCGACCTCGAAACGGGACCTACCGTCTGTCGTCCATAGCTAATTACCCCCATTCCGAACACAATGGGATATGTATCGTAGGCTGATTCGATTGTTTCGATCAGTTTTCATCAAAATCAACATATAACTCTATATATTGAATTTGAACGTGCATTTCAATTTACTGGGGTCACATACTAACTCTAAAAATTTCAGAAAAATATTTTCTAGCTTCGTATTGACGATACGGTCCTAACAAATCTAGTTTCGCTGAATTCTGAGACCGTTTGAAAAATGGCCATTTTCCAGTCGATTAAAATCAACTAAAACTGGTCAAACGCGTTTTCCTTTGCCACTCTCACATATTGATTCAAAAAATTATGAAATTTGAAACCTAGCAATAATTTGACATCGCAGATCCAACAAAAGTGGTTTCGTCAAAATCCGAGGTCGTTCGCAAAATGGCCATTTTTAAAGGCCAGAATTCCAAAGCGACTATTCTGAAATTTCAACTGGACATATCTTTTTATCCCCGCTATGAAATTTTGATTTTTCGGATTCGTTGGAAAGATATTCTCAATTAGATTCTAATATTTTTGGTTTCACTAAATTCCGGTTTATTTTGAATCCTGTACATTCATTTGAAGTTTGAAATTGAATTATCGGACTACCGCGCCATTTTCAATTCCTTTTATATATATACAAATAAATATTTATATTCTAACGACGACGTATATAAATATATACGTTCTAATTCTATTAAAAATAAATTTTTCGTCGATATTATTTAAAATAATCCATTTTGAATATTCTAAATTCACTAAAATTGCCAAATTAAATTTTTTAAATTAGCTCAGATTTCCGGGTTATTACAATTTCATTTTTGGTGACACTTCTTGTTCAACAAAATGATAAAATTTGATATCTCATTTTTGTTGAAAACTCTAGTTCAATAAAATGACAAAACTGTATATTTTATTTTTGTTGAAAACTCTAGTTCAACAAAATGACAATACAGTATATTTTATTTTTGTTGAAAACTCTAGTTCAACAAAATGACAATACTGTATATTCTATTTTTGTTGAAAAATCTAGTTCAACAAAATGACAAAAATTGATGTTTCATATTTATTGAAAGTTCTAATTTAACAAATTGACAAAAATTGATGTTTCATATTTTTTTTAAACAATTTAATATAAACAAAAATGTTCATTTTTGTTTTGACCAATTTTATTTAAACAAAAATGACAATTCCAATGCAACTATTCTAATTTTGACAAAAATGATAATTTTTGTCCAATGGTTCCACTTTGCAAAAATGATAAGTTTTGTCCAATTATTCCAAATAACAAAATGATAATTCTTTTAATCCAACTATTTTAATAAACCCAAAAATGATAATTCTTGGTTCCACTATTTTAACTAACAAAATGATGAATTTGTCTAATGATTCTAATTTGATCATTTTATCTATACAAAAATTATGTATTTTTGTTTCACTCATTTTATTACAACACAACGATCTATATGTTTTTAACTATTTCATCACAACACAATATCACCAAATAAACAGATCTACATACTACATCCATCACAGATCAAATCATGAATCATAACAACCTGAAGCTCGATCGTGGCAGGGAGGAGCGGCAGCACTCGAAGCGGCGGCCCTTCGGGGTGATGGTTCTCCTCGGATTCTTAATGAAAAATTTCAAACTGGGTATGGATACATAGAGGAGGAAGAGTACTTCAAAGTCCTCCAAAGGAGCACTTGATTTCGGTGAGAGAATGGGAAGTTATTGTGGAAGAACGTCTGGAGCTTTACTAGCCATCGAAATTGAGAGGGCAGCGGCTACTGTGTATGTGAGCACCCAGAGTAATAAGAGGAGACATAAAACTCTGGGTCAGACATAAAGCCTGGTATGAGCGATAAGCATCTAAACAGAACAATAACAGGTATACTAAACCATACCTGAACCTGGACCTGCAACCAAAGAGTTAGTACCACATACCGTACAATACTGTAAGGTGCCAAAATAAATAGTGTAAGAATACGGGGGTGGGGTGTGAATGTCATAATGATAGAAAATAAATCATCCATAGCAACCATCCTCACATCTCTCACTCAGTGCGTAAAGCATACGATGTCCAATATTGTCGATCACTAGACCCATTGAAGTAGTGACGGAGTTCAACTCGTACAACTACTGCTACTACCAAGCTTACCACATGGAGTCATGACCAAATCTTTACAAATGACCCCACTTCATTGGATTATAGCCCTTTAGTCATACCTAGGCCATTTCAGCCCTGAATCCGTTCACATACTTCCCATACATAGTGATCCAAAGTCATAAACATCGACTGCCCCTTGGCACACGTCCCGCAGCAAAGCCCAATCAAGAAGTGAACTCATCGATTCCCAACTGGATCCTGAGCTCTAACTTCCCACATTGGACTACCTTTGCATCTCGGGTTATTGATCAATACTGGGTCGGGTCGGGTTCTCCTTCTAGCCATCGGTTCGGGTCGGGTCCTCTTCTTCGGGTCGGTTCGTAGTCTTCTCCTGTAGCAGTTCGGTTCGAGTCCACTCCATCGCGTCGGTTCGGGTCGGGTGTCCTCCTCCGGGTCGGGTCGGGTGCCATCTCCCTTCTAGCTCGTGCTTCCGCTCCGATCCGCTCCCTCGTTCTTCACGTGCTCCGATCTGATCCCTCTTTCTTCATCCGATCCGATCCCAGTTAGCATGACCTTTCTTCTTGCCAGTTCTCCCCAGCGTCAAGTTCCGATCCGAGCCCTTCGTCCTTAAGTCGATCCGATCCCCAGCTTAACCAACATGGCCTTCCTTTTTGCCAAGTCTCTTTTGTACCAGACTCCGGTTCGGGTCGGGTTTCTTGCCCAGTTCACATATCCGATCCGAGCCCACATCCGATCTGATCCGAAACCCTGCACAACTTTCTACAACTTTTTCTAGCAACTTGTTTACGCCATTCGATGACGTTTTCGACAAATCTAACTATACTAATCAATCACAAATCATGTCAAACAGTCATAGCAATATAGCAAACTAACCACAAACACTAAAACAATGAATTCATATGTCAAAATGGATCAAATATACCCAAAACCCCATAATTTCCCTTAAGCATGTTTAAGTAAAACTAATCATAGGGTTAACAAAACTTAACCAAATCGAACCAAATTTCTAACAGAGGCATAAAATATTATTTAAGAATTTCTAAGCATTTTTCCAGAATTTATTAGTGTATAAATCCGCTAATCTTCACTAATTACCCTTAACTACCGTAATTGGTGCAAAAACTATGCAAATCACTCACCTTAGCCACGAAATAGAACACCAAATCTGAAATACTCTCTGTTTGGGTCGAATTCCTATGTATAGCAGCAGCTCCAACCTTGCTCTGTTGCTATTTGGCCTTGTTTTGATGTAGTTTAGGCTTAATCTTCACTAAAAATGTGTTTTGGAGTGGTTTTAGAGGATGGAAGCCATTACTAAGGTCTCAAGAAGGTTTGTGGCGGCTCAAAACTGAAATGAAAGTGATTTCCTAACCCTAATCAGCCCTCCTATACCTCTAAACCCGAAATTCCCCTCTGGGCCTAGCTGCTAATCACCCGGTTAAGCCCAATTAAGCTGTTTTTCACCATCTGAAACTTGTTTCAGCCATATCTCCCAAACGGTGAGTCCGTTTGGCTAATATGACCACTCTACGGAATTGTAAACCATCATCCGGAGCCAATGGAAGTGGTTTCAGGTCAGAATTCCTTTCCAGTCAAAAGTTATAGCCAAAACAGTACCAACTAGGGGTAAAATGGTCATTTAAAAATCGGGAAAAATCATGAACATGGGAAATGACCCCAATAGTCGTCTCCCAAAGTTACATGACCATACGACTTCGTATGTGAAATAAATAAATATTCTACGGTCCTATGATGTGTAGAATATGGGTCGTTACACTCTCCCCCCCTTAAGAAATTTCGTCCCCGAAATTCCTTAACCTAAAACATACAAAGGGTCCCGCATGCCTAACAGCCACATATAACAATCAAACATGTAAAACAAGCAATCAAGTTTACCCTAGCATGCGGAAAACTAAATCGAAGTCAAAATCTTACCAGGCAAAGAGTTCTGGATATGTCTTCCTAATGTTCTCCTCTGTCTCTCAAGTACAATCATTCTCGTCCTTGCTCCACTGAACCTTGACTAGCTTCACCGCCTTCCTTCGAAGTTGCTTCATGTCGTGCTCGACAATACGGGTCGGCTTGCGGTTCCCAACCGCCTCGGGTTCTACTTCGAAGTCCTCTAATTGATCAGGTGAAATAGTCATATCTGAGTCGTGAACGAACTTCCTTAGTTTGGAAACATGAAATACATTGTGAACTCCCGCCATTTTCTCTGGTAAGCCAACTCTATAAGACAAATTCCCGACTAGTTCAAGAACAGGGAATGGGCCAACAAATCTTGGTGCCAACTTGCCTCTCCTGCCAAATCGTATCACGCTCTTCAACGGAGAAATTTTGACAAACAACAAGTCACCAACGGAGAATTTTAAATCTCTTCTCCTCTTATCAGCATAACTCTTCTGCCTATCTTGGGCAGCTTTCATTCGTTGTTGAATGATCTTGATCTTATCGGAAGTTTCTCTCACCACATCTGGTCCAAGCACAAACTTCTCGCCAGTCTCTATCCAACATGATGGTGAGTTGCACGGTCTTCCGTACAAAGCCTCAAATGGAGCCATACCGATACTGGATTGGTAGCTATTATTATATGCAAACTCTAGTAGATGCAAATGGTCATCCCATGATCCACCAAAATCCAATATACATGCTCTCAAGAGATCTTCCAAAATACGATTCACCCTCTCCGTCTGACCGTCGGTCTGAGGATGATATGCGGTACCGAGATATAACTCTGACCCTAGAGCCTCTTGTAAGCTCTTCCAAAACCCACTAGTGAACAACGGGTCTCGGTCACTCACAATGCTTTTAGGTACTCCATGAAATCTCACTACCCACTTCATATACAATTCTGCCAACTTGGCTGCCGTTCTGGTCGATTTGACTTGTATAAATCTTGCACTTTTAGTCAATCGATCCACAATCACCCAAATGCTATCATGTCCCGATCTAGTCCTTGGTAAGCCATCGATGAAATCCATCGAGACTTGCTCCCATTTCCATTCCGGAATTTCTAATGGTTGCAATAACCCACTAGGCTTCTTTTGCTCGGCTTTAACTAGCTGGCAATTCATGCACTTGGATATAAATTTCCCAACGTCACTTTTCATCCCTTCCCAGTAGTAAGTCTGTCTCATGTCTCGATACATCTTATTACCACCGGGATGTATGGTTAGTTTTGAGTGATGACATTCTCTAAGCACCTCATCTCTCAAACCATTCACGTTGGGCACAACTAGTCTTCCATTCTTTCGAAGCCATCCATCTCTATCAAGCCCATACACATTCATTTCCTCATCGATACCCATCTCTAACTTGGAGATGATTTCCAATAGGTTAGGATTGTCCCTCTGGCTGGAACCAATCCGCTCTATCAAAGTGGGTCTGATCGTCAAACTAGCTAGTATGACTGGATCCAATTCGCACCTTGGTCTGAAATCAAACCCCGCGATATACTCCAGTTGCTTCCACTCAATAAACATTGCCCCTAAGCTGGCATGTCTCCTACTCAAGGCATCGGCTACCGCATTACCATTCCCAGGTGTGTATGCGATATCAAAATCATACGAAGCCAAGAACTCTAACCATCTCTGCTGACGGAGATTCAGATCCTTCTGCGAGAAGAGACACTTTAACGATTTATGATCGGTAAACAACTCAAATCTTTCTCCCAAGAGATAATGTCTCCACATCTTCAGCGCAAACACAATCGCTGCTAGTTCCAAATCATGGGTAGGATACTTCTTCTCATGCGGCTTTAGCTGTCAACTAGCATAAGCTACAACCCTACCGCCCTGCATCAATACAGCACCCAGTCCGGTACCACAGGCATCCGTGTATACCGTCATCTCTTCATTCCCCTTAGGAATGACTAACACTGGTGCGCTTGTCAACTTGTCCTTTAGACTCTTGAATGCATTCTCACATCTTTCATCCCAGAAAAAAGCTTGATTCTTCTTAGTCAACTGGGTCAATGGTGCTGCTATCTTGGAAAAACCTTGGATAAACTTACGATAATATCCAGCTAACCCCAAGAAACTTCTTACATCTGTTGCATTCTTGGGCGTAGGCCAATCCTGTACCGTAGCCACCTTCGCCGGGTCCACGGCAATACCATTCTCTGATACAACATGGCCAAAGAACCTCACTTCCCTCTTCCAGAAGTGACACTTAGAAAACTTTGCTTTCAATTGGTGTTTTCTCAACACCTCCATCACTATTCTTAAATGTTCCTTGTGTTCTTCCTCTGTCCTTGAATAGACCAAAATATCATCAACGAACACGAGGACAAACTTATTCAACTGATCTCTGAATACTCTATTCATAAGATCCACAAAATATGTTGGGGCATTGGTCAGCCCGAATGGCATGACCAACCACTCATAAAATCCAGACGGCATTCGAAATGCACTTTTAGCTATACTCTCAGCTTCCACTCTAAGCTGATGAAAACCTGTCGCGAGATCCAACTGAGAAAATACTCTCGCGCCACTCAACTGATCGAACAAATCATCTATCCGCGGTAGAGGATACTTGTTCTTCCTCGTCACTTTATTCAACTCGCGGTAGTCTACACACAAACGAAGGGAACCATCCGCCTTGGTAGCAAACACAACTGGTGCTCCCCATTCAGAAACACTCCTTCTGATAAATCCCTTCTTCAAAAGATCGCTGACTTGCACCTCGAGCTCTCGCTGCTCCCTCGGTGCCATACGACGAAGTGGCATCACTATAGGTCTTGCACCTTTCACCAAATCAATACTGTAACAACCCGTATTTTCAATAAACTGTTATAACATAAATCGAGGCAGAATTTAATTCAAAAATCTGAATCAAGGGAAACGGGCTATGCCATTGCGTTCGTCTCGGAAAAATACGCGAAATAGAGTCCGAGTTTTCGAAAATCGGAGTCCGTATGACCCAGTTAAGGCCCATTGAAGTTTTCAGAAATTTCCATAGTAAAAACAGATTGAAATTTTAAATTAAAAACAAGGATTAGGGCTAATTGGCGTCAGGCGGGAAAAACTCCCGCCAGGACCCCCATGTCGACAGGCATGTCGACAGGGGTCTTAGGGTGTCGACTGCCCTGTCGACAGCCCTGTCGACACGGGGTGGCCAGGCAGTTTTGCCTGGCGCACCATTTTGATTTGGGCTTGGTCTTGTGGCTTGGTTCTAGAGAATTCCTAAATCTGACGGACCTAAACTAACCTAGGGTTAATCCTAGGGCTAAAAACACTCTAATCTTCTATAAATAAGCCCCTAATCCTACCCTAAAACCTCATTATTCACTCTAGCAACCAAATTATGTCAAATTGAATTCTCAAATGGCCTCCACCTAAAAACCCTAGCCTCCACCCTCTTCAAAAATCATTCCTATGAAGATTTTGATGTTCATACAAGCATTTCTAAGTTGTATGAATGATCATTAGCTTGCATACATCATCAAGTTGCAAGCTTTATTTGCTAAGCTAGAGTTTTTGGGATTTTTGTTAATTGGAGCTTTGTTTTGGGTTTTTATATGCTTGCATAAAGGGCTTTTCAATCTTTATTAGTGGATTTGTGTCTTCATAATATTTGTAAGCCCTCTTACCTTCATTTTAGAAACTCTAAAGTTAATATGTGATGAAAGTTGGGGTTTATGCATGTTTAATAAGTTATGCATGCTTATGCGAGTTCACTATGCTATGTTATGCATGTTTAATAAGTTATGCATGCTTATGCGAGTTCACTATGCTATGTTACACATGTTTGACAAGTTATGCATGTTTATGCAAGTTCACTATGCCATGATTAGCAAGTTCAACAAGTTATGCATGTTTATGCAAGTTCACCATGCCATGATTTGCAAGTTTAACAAGTTATGCATGTTTATGTAAGTTCACTATGCCATGATTAGCAGGTTTAACAAGTTATGCATGTTTATGCACGTTCACTATGCTAAGTTATGCAAGTCCAACATGTTATGCATGTTTATTATGATATGTGAGATTCATCATGTATGTTGTGCCAAGTTCCCTCTTTCTATCCTTTATGCGTTATGACGAATATGTAAGCGATAGAATGACGTTGGGGGTTTTTGGGTAAAACTTAAAATACATGAAAATATAAGATTGGGAATTTACCTATTAAGTTAGGTCTACCCCTTGGGAATTTACCTATTAAGTTAGGTCTACCCAAGTATTTGTTAAACTTGTAATTATGGTTTGAAAATAAAGTGGACATGACACTTAGAAAACATGTGTGGCCAACTCGAGGTTGGGTTGAGTTTGTAGCGTAAACCTACCCAGAACCGACCGGCTTAACTAGTTGCTACAAACAATAGGACCCAATGTGAGAAGTTGGTCATGTGTACCTTGGACCCGAGGTTAGACCGAGTTGTGGTGTAAAGCTACCCGGACCCGCCCGGCTTAATTAGTAACCGCAACAAAGTCTAATGTGAGAGGTTAAGGTACAATTAAATTAATTAATGCCTCATGATTAGGGTTAAGTCATGGCCCACTAATACTTAACCAATTTTGGGGATACGAAGGATTAAATAGGGTTAAGTGGTGAACTGTTGGTTACACTTAACTAATTTAATCCATGATTAGTGAGGGGTTAAACCACACTTAACCCTCTTAGGAAACCCTAGCAACGTGGTCTGTTCCAGCAGTAATCCCAGTTTGGTATCATTCACAACCCTAGAGGCTAGGCTAGGGCGGGGCACGATTACTGGACTGATGTAAGCAACCAAAGCGACGGCTGAGTGGTACAGCGGTGCGGGTCCAGGCGGGCTACGGACGTGCACGTAGTTCGGTGTTGGACAAACTCGAGGCACGGGTACCAGTAGGTTTAGACTGTGCATTATTGCTTAGGTGCCTGGGGTTGACACCCGAGGGCTTGATACACCCAAAGGTGGACCCAGCACAGTCTGACTACAACCATATGTGGGCCGTATGGACACCAACACTTGACGTGTTAGGTTTATAGGGAGCCGATCGACTAGACCGTTGGGCTGGACCTTGCATTAAGGTCACCTCATGCTATTGGGCCAAAGTTTGGGCTGAGGGATCAACACCTGTTATGTTAGTTTGCTAGTACACTGTGGTGCAAAGCTTAATCTTCTTTATGTGATGACACCTTTATCTATTGCCAGTATGCTCATCTCAGTTTCCATCATGATGTTAACTTTACTAGTTTATAGACTGATCGTAGTAGGGCTTACCAGTCTTTTTGACTGACCTGTTTTCTTTCGCTTCTTTTCTTCCGTTTCCCCCCCCCCCCCCCCCAAGGTTCTCAGGGAGGGAACAGTGGTGCTTAGCTTGGATCGCTTGCTTGTTTGCTGGATAGCTCATGTATGTCTGGACATTGAGCTCGCTATGGTTTATCATCTTTATTTTGGGGATAGCACTATGTATTTCAGTATTTCTGTTTATGATGTACTAGACATGTTTATTTTGGCAGTTGACTTTATGATGTACTAGACTTGTTTTGAGATGGTTTGAGATATTCCGCTGTTTTATTCTCACTTACTCTGTTTTACATATATATATTTATGTTCTTGTTCTGCCTTGGTATATCATTATGCATGCTTACCCAGTTCTAACGCCCCCCAGAAGCTAGTGCCCCCAAAAGAGTGACCCTAGTGGAGGTGGGGTGTTACAAATTTGGTATCAGAGCATATGGTTTACGAGAAAGAACAAAAAGTTTTTAAAAAAGACTTTTGAAAAACTATTTTCAAAACAAGTATAAAGTATTTTCCAAAGAAAAGTCTAGTATTTTAAAAGGGCTATTCCCCAAAAAGCCATTAGCGTTATCCTTCGTTCCCTTGACCTAATCTTATCTTATCCTTCGTTTCAGTATGGCTGAGGATCTTGCCATCCCGGATGGAGTAAACGTACCACTCTGGTATAGGAGGCTTCAAGAAGCTAGGGCGGCAGCCGGCCCCACAAACCCTACTCCCACTCCTCCTCCTGTAGTTGAGAATCCTACCCCTAATGTCCCTCCTCCGGTGGTTCCTGTTCCTCCTCCTCCTGTTGCTGAGGCTCCTCTTCCTCCTCCTCACCCTCAGCATCCTCAGGTTGAGTTTATGAAGGTTTGTAAAGACTTCAAGGCAATGGGAGGCAAGAATTTCCTAGGCACGGAATCTTTTGTTGAAGCTAGGAATTGGCTGAAAGACACTGAGGACTTGTTTGCTATCTTTGGGATTGATGACGAGAGGAAAATCTTATTGACAGTGTGGCTTTTGAAGGATGAAGCAGCCTATTGGTGGGAAGTCACCAATGGGACGAGGCCCGTTGAGACTTGGGCCGATTTGAGGGCTAGATTTGTGGCCAAGTTTCTATCTTCTGCTAAGGCGAATTTACAAATGGAGAAGTTCATTGCATTAAAGCAAGGTGATATGTCTGTCAAGGAGTATGTGAACAAGTTTAATCAGCTAGCCCGTTTTGGTTTGGATATGGTGAACACTCCTGAGAAGAAGGCTCTTCGATTTGCTAGAGGGTTGAATGAGCCGCTGCAGGGTTTGGCAATGTCACATATTCCGCATGGGGCTACTTTTGAGAGTTTGGTCAATATGGCTCTACTTCAGGGAGATGGGAAGAAAGAGGCCAAGACGAGTGATACTCAAGCAAAGAAGACTGATTCTCAGGGTAAAGGCAATCAAGGTGGTCAAAGCAGTCAGGGGAATCAGAGCAAGAACAAGAAGGGGAACAACAACAAAGGCAAGGGAAAGTGCAATTACTGTGGTGTGCCTGGACACTTTGCTAAGGATTGTAGGAAGAAGAAAAGGAAGCTTAGTGGTGGATGTTTTTCCTGTGGTGAGACTGGACACTTCAGCAAGGAATGCCCAAAGAAGAAAGGACAGGCTGGACCTTCAGGAGGGCAAGTTCATGCTCTCAATACCGCTCCAGTTCCCGACCGAGGTAGTGTTTCTGTTGAGAACCTTGTTTATGTTTCTGATCTTCCAGTTCGTACCTTGTTTGATTCTGGTGCATCACATAACTTTATTTCATCTGATCTTGTTGATAGCTTGCACCTTAGTACTAGCTTAGTGGATGATCCCGTTTGTGTTTCGAATCCCATTGGGGGTTCTGCTCATCTATCTATGATATGTGAGGATCTGAGGATCTCTATACTCAGTGTAGAGTTCTTGTGTAGTGCATATGTTCTTGGTTTCAGGGGATACAGATTGATATTGGGCATGGATTGGCTGTCCCGATATAGAGCCATTCTTGATTGTGAGCATAGGGTTGTGAGGCTTGTGACTCGCCTTGGCAACACCTTAGAGATTTCATGCAATCCGAAGGACCCCGTCATGTTGTGCTATCTTGAATCTCTCGACTCGTCAGAGGAAGCCCTTCAGTCTGTAAGGGTGGTCCGAGATTATCCAGATGTTTTTGAAGAAGTTAAGGGGTTGCCCCCTAAACGAGAGATTGATTTTCGCATTTATCTGGTGGATAATGCTAAGCCTGTTTCTTTGCCCGTTCGGCACATGGCTCCGCGTGAGAGACGGGAGCTCAGCAAGCAAGTAAAAGAGTTACTTGAGAAGAACTTCATCAGACGAAGTATATCCGAATGGGGAGCGCCTGTGGTGTTTGCTACTAAGGCAGATGGAATAAGCTGACTAAGAAGAACAGACACCCGTTACCGAGGATCGATGATCTCTTTGACCAGCTTGTTGGTGCTTCTGTTTTCTCTCAGCTTGATCTTGCTACTGGATTTCATCAGCTCAGAGTGGCTGAAGATAGTATAGACAAGACTGCATTCAGAACTCCAGATGGATTCTTTGAATGGCTTGTTATGCCGTTCGGTTTGACGAATGCACCCGCGTATTTCGTGGACTTGATGAGTAGGGTGTTTCGAGAGTTCTTGAACAAGTTTGTCGTGGTCTTTGTGGATGATATTCTGGTCTTCTCCAAGGATGAAGAAGAGCACGCGAGGCATCTTGTAGAGGTGATGGATACACTTAGAGCGCATCAGTTAAAGGCCAAGTTCTCCAAGTGTCACTTTTGGAGAAGGGAAGTTAGATTCCTTGGGCATATCGTATCCAAGCAAGGCTTAGCAGTGGATCCCGCTAAGGTGGTTGCAGTTCAGGATTGGAAGACTCCAAGGAATGCAACCGAAGTGAGAAGTTTTCTGGGTCTTGCGGGTTTCTACCGGAAGTTCATCAAGGACTTCGCGAAGATATCCGCTCCTCTTACTAAGTTGACGAAGAAGAACTTAGTTTTTGCTTGGGATATGGACTGTGACCTTGCTTTTCAAAGACTCAAGAGAGCCCTTACCTCAGCACCAGTTCTAGCTTTACCCGATGGTGGTAAGATATTTAGCGTGTACACTGATGCTTGTGGCACGGGATTGGGCGCCGTTCTGATGCAAGAGGGCAGAGTTATATGTTTTGGTGGGAGGCAACTTAAGGTGCATGAGAAGAATTATCCCACCCACGATCTAGAGCTGGCAGCGATAGTATATGCACTCAAGCCTTGGCGTCATTATCTTCTGGGAGAGAGATTTGAGCTGTATACTGATCATAAGTCTTTGAAGTATCTCTTTTCGCAGAAGGATCTGAACTTGAGGCAGCAGAGATGGATGGAATTCTTGGCGTCCTATGATTTTGATATAGCCTATACCCCTGGCAAGGGGAATGTTTTAGCGGATGCGTTGAGTAGAAAAAGGTTGACACTAAGTCCTCTATTTGTTGAGATGAAGAATTTAGAGTTCTTGGCAACCTTTGATTTTTCTTTGACAGTTGAGTCGATGACCGGTTCTTTGGCATCTCTAGAGCTCAGGCCTACCCTTCTGGATCAAGTTGGGGCTTCGCAGAAGGAAGACCCTCAGATAATTGAGATCATGGATAAGTTGATTCGAGGGGAGACATCTAGTCACCTTGCTCGATATTCTATAGATGATAAGGGTTGGCTGAGGAGAGACGGAAGGCTTTGTGTTCCGATGGTAGAAGACTTGGTGAGGAAAGTTCTTGATGAAGCACATCGCTCCAAGTTGACTATACATCCGGGTGGAGATAAGATGTATAAGGATATGAAGCGCATTTTCTTCTGGCCTGGAATGAAGAAGGATGTGGCAGAGTTTGTCTCTAGATGTGTTGTCTGTCAGAGAGTAAAAGCCGAGTCGAAGAAGCCCGGTGGGCTATTGCATCCTCTAGAGGTCCCGCTATGGAAGTGGGAGAGTATTTCTATGGACTTTATTGATGGGCTTCCAAGGTCAAGAAAAGGGAATACGAGCATATGGGTCATTGTAGATAGGCTTACGAAGAGTGCTCATTTCATTCTGGTGAAGAGCAAAAGGACCGCATCTGGACTAGCATCAGTATATCTTCGTGAGATAGTACGACTACATGGAGTCCCTTCCAGCATAGTCAGTGACCGAGAACCCATCTTTACTAGTCAGTTCTGGAACAGTTTGCAGGAAGCTATGGGCACGAGGTTGAACTTGAGTACGGCCTATCACCCACAAACAGACGGCCAAACAGAAAGGGTGAATAGGGTACTTGAGGACTTGTTGAGGCTTTGCATTCTGGATTTTGGTGGTGCTTGGGAAGACCATCTTCCTCTTGTTGAGTTTGCATATAATAACAGTTACCAGGCGAGCATAGGGATGGCACCATTTGAAGCTTTATATGGGAGGCCGTGCAAGTCACCTACATGTTGGTGGGAGACTACAGATAAGCTTATACTTGGACCCGACATGATTAGAGATACATCCGAGAAGGTCGAGTTGATTAGAAGACGGATGAAGGCGGCCCAAGACCGACAGAAATCCTATGCTGATAAGCGAAGATCCGATTTGGAGTTTGATGTTGGGGACATGGTTTTCGTAAAGGTTTCTCCTTTGCGGAATGTGGTCCGATTTGGAGCTGTTGGGAAGTTAGCACCGAGAATTTTGGACCCTTCCCCATCATAGAGAGAATTGGGAAGATGGCTTATAAAGTGCAATTGCCCGAGAAGCTGTCCGGAGTGCATAATGTCTTTCATGTCTCGCATCTCCGAAAGTGCCTACATGAGTCCGCTGAGGTGGTTGAACCTAGCATTCTTGAAGACGTGGAAGTAGAGAAAGAGGCAACTTTGAGGAGAGCTCCGATTCGTATCTTGGGGACGGAGACCAAGAAGCTAAGGAATCGAGAGGTCAAGCTGGTGAAGGTTCAATGGGGTGAAGCCGAAGAAGACGCAACTTGGGAAACCGAGGAGAAGATGCGTGGGCTTTATCCATTCCTCTTTGAGGGTACACTCTCAATCTCTTTCCTTTGTTAGCATATCTTTCTCTTTGCTATCCATGTTTATCTAGTTATCGTGCTAATCTTGTCATGAGAACCTTAGATAGAAACCCTTTGGATGAAACATGTGTTTGAGACATGTTATGTTTGATGGTTGCAAGTGGTTGCAAGTGGTTACTCGTGGATGCATGATACACATTAGGCACTAGATCGGCTCACACACTCCTCATATTGCATGTGCATGAGTGTTTATGCTTATTCTTGGATGAAATTTGTATGCCATCACATGGATGTTGCATATGGATGTATGATTGAGCACGCATGTAGATGTTATACATTATGATAGGGATTTGCATACATATGGATACATTTCACTAACATATTTTGCATTGATCTTTGCATTAGATAAGTACATATACACACACTTTTGCATATGTTCATACAGCATTTAGAATCTTTTAAGGACAATGATTGCTCGTGGATGATGCTTTGAGTAGATGGATGATTGGATGGTAGGATACGTCCTTCCTAACTTGAAGATTTCGGGGACGAAATCCTTTAAGGAGGGGAGAATGTAACAACCCGTATTTTCAATAAACTGTTATAACATAAATCGAGGCAGAATTTAATTCAAAAATCTGAATCAAGGGAAACGGGCTATGCCATTGCGTTCGTCTCGGAAAAATATGCGAAATAGAGTCCGAGTTTTCGAAAATCGGAGTCCGTATGACCCAGTTAAGGCCCATTGAAGTTTTCAGAAATTTCCATAGTAAAAACAGATTGAAATTTTAAATTAAAAACAAGGATTAGGGCTAATTGGCGTCAGGCGGGAAAAACTCCCGCCAGGACCCCCATGTCGACAGGCATGTCGACAGGGGTCTTAGGGTGTCGACTGCCCTGTCGACAGCCCTGTCGACACGGGGTGGCCAGGCAGTTTTGCCTGGCGCACCATTTTGATTTGGGCTTGGTCTTGTGGCTTGGTTCTAGAGAATTCCTAAATCTGACGGACCTAAACTAACCTAGGGTTAATCCTAGGGCTAAAAACACTCTAATCTTCTATAAATAAGCCCCTAATCCTACCTAAAACCTCATTATTCACTCTAGCAACCAAACTATGTCAAATTGAATTCTCAAATGGCCTCCACCTAAAAACCCTAGCCTCCACCCTCTTCAAAAATCATTCCTATGAAGATTTTGATGTTCATACAAGCATTTCTAAGTTGTATGAATGATCATTAGCTTGCATACATCATCAAGTTGCAAGCTTTATTTGATAAGCTAGAGTTTTGGGGATTTTTGTTAATTGGAGCTTTGTTTTGGGTTTTTATATGCTTGCATAAAGGGCTTTTCAATCTTTATTAGTGGATTTGTGTCTTCATAATATTTGTAAGCCCTATTACCTTCATTTTAGAAACTCTAAAGTTAATATGTGATGAAAGTTGGGGTTTATGCATGTTTAATAAGTTATGCATGCTTATGCGAGTTCACTATGCTATGTTATGCATGTTTAATAAGTTATGCATGCTTATGCGAGTTCACTACGCTATGTTACACATGTTTGACAAGTTATGCATGTTTATGCAAGTTCACTATGCCATGATTATCAAGTTCAACAAGTTATGCATGTTTATGCAAGTTCACCATGCCATGATTTGCAAGTTTAACAAGTTATGCATGTTTATGCAAGTTCACTATGCCATGATTAGCAAGTTTAACAAGTTATGCATGTTTATGCAAGTTCACTATGCTAAGTTATGCAAGTCCAACATGTTATGCATGTTTATTATGATATGTGAGATTCATCATGTATGTTGTGCCAAGTTCCCTCTTTCTATCCTTTATGCGTTATGACGAATATGTAAGCGATAGAATGACGTTGGGGGTTTTTGGGTAAAACTTAAAATACATGAAAATATAAGATTGGGAATTTACCTATTAAGTTAGGTCTACCCCTTGGGAATTTACCTATTAAGTTAGGTCTACCCAAGTATTTGTTAAACTTGTAATTATGGTTTGAAAATAAAGTGGACATGACACTTAGAAAACATGTGTGGCCAACTCGAGGTTGGGTTGAGTTTGTAGCGTAAACCTACCCGGAACCGACCGGCTTAACTAGTTGCTACAAACAATAGGACCCAATGTGAGAAGTTGGTCATGTGTACCTTGGACCCGAGGTTAGACCAAGTTGTGGTGTAAAGCTACCCGGACCCGCCCGGCTTAACTAGTAACCGCAACAAAGTCTAATGTGAGAGGTTAAGGTACAATTAAATTAATTAATGCCTCATGATTAGGGTTAAGTCATGGCCCACTAATACTTAACCAATTTTGGGGATACGAAGGATTAAATGGGGTTAAGTGGTGAACTGTTGGTTACACTTAACTAATTTAATCCATGATTAGTGAGGGGTTAAACCACACTTAACCCTCTTAGGAAACCCTAGCAACGTGGTCTGTTCCAGCAGTAATCCCAGTTTGGTATCATTCACAACCCTAGAGGCTAGGCTAGGGCGGGGCACGATTACTGGACTGATGTAAGCGACCAAAGCGACGGCTGAGTGGTACAGCGGTGCGGGTCCAGGCGGGCTACGGACGTGCACGTAGATCGGTGTTGGACAAACTCGAGGCACGGGTACCAGTAGGTTTAGACTGTGCATTATTGCTTAGGTGCCTGGGGTTGACACCCGAGGGCTTGATACACCCAAAGGTGGACCCAGCACAGTCTGACTACAACCATATGTGGGCCGTATGGACACCAACACTTGACGTGTTAGGTTTATAGGGAGCCGATCGACTAGACCGTTGGGCTGGACCTTGCATTAAGGTCACCTCATGCTATTGGGCCAAAGTTTGGGCTGAGGGATCAACACCTGTTATGTTAGTTTGCTAGTACACTGTGGTGCAAAGCTTAATCTTCTTTATGTGATGACACATTTATCTATTGCCAGTATGTTCATCTCAGTTTCCATCATGATGTTAACTTTACTAGTTTATAGACTGATCGTAGTAGGGCTTACCAGTCTTTTTGACTGACCTGTTTTCTTTCGCTTCTTTTCTTCCGTTTCCCCCCCCCCCCAGGTTCTCAGGGAGGGAACAGTGGTGCTTAGCTTGGATCGCTTGCTTGTTTGCTGGATAGCTCATGTATGTCTGGACATTGAGCTCGCTATGGTTTATCATCTTTATTTTGGGGATAGCACTATGTATTTCAGTATTTCTGTTTATGATGTACTAGACATGTTTATTTTGGCAGTGACTTTATGATGTACTAGACTTGTTTTGAGATATTCCGCTGTTTTATTCTCACTTACTCTGTTTTACATATATATATTTATGTTCTTGTTCTGCCTTGGTATATCATTATGCATGCTTACCCAGTTCTAACGCCCCCCAGAAGCTAGTGCCCCCAAAAGAGTGACCCTAGTGGAGGTGGGGTGTTACAAATTTGGTATCAGAGCATATGGTTTACGAGAAAGAACAAAAAGTTTTTAAAAAGACTTTTGAAAAACTATTTTCAAAACAAGTATAAAGTATTTTCCAAAGAAAAGTCTAGTATTTTAAAAGGGCTATTCCCCAAAAAGCCATTAGCGTTATCCTTCGTTCCCTTGACCTAATCTTATCTTATCCTTCGTTTCAGTATGGCTGAGGATCTTGCCATCCCGGATGGAGTAAACGTACCACTCTGGTATAGGAGGCTTCTAGAAGTTAGGGCGGCAGCCGGCCCCGCAAACCCTACTCCCACTCCTCCTCCTGTAGTTGAGAATCCTACCCCTAATGTCCTTCCTCCGGTGGTTCCTGTTCCTCCTCCTCCTGTTGCTGAGGCTGCTCTTCCTCCTCCTCCCCCTCAGCATCCTCAGGTTGAGTTTACGAAGGTTTGTAAAGACTTCAAGGCAATGGGAGGCAAGAATTTCCTAGGCACGGAATCTTTTGTTGAAGCTAGGAATTGGCTGAAAGACACTGAGGACTTGTTTGCTATCTTTGGGATTGATGACGAGAGGAAAATCTTATTGATAGTGTGGCTTTTGAAGGATGAAGCAGCCTATTGGTGGGAAGTCACCAATGGGACGAGGCCCGTTGAGACTTGGGCCGATTTGAGGGCTAGATTTGTGGCCAAGTTTCTATCTTCTGCTGAGGCGAATTTACAAATGGAGAAGTTCATTGCATTAAAGCAAGGTGATATGTCTGTCAAGGAGTATGTGAACAAGTTTAATCAGCTAGCCCGTTTTGGCTTGGATATGGTGAACACTCCTGAGAAGAAGGCTCTTCGATTTGCTAGAGGGTTGAATGAGCCGCTGCAGGGTTTGGCAATGTCACATATTCCACATGGGGCTACTTTTGAGAGTTTGGTCAATATGGCTCTACTTCAGGGAGATGGGAAGAAAGAGGCCAAGACGAGTGATACTCAAGCAAAGAAGACTGATTCTCAGGGTAAAGGCAATCAAGGTGGTCAAAGCAGTCAGGGGAATCAGAGCAAGAACAAGAAGGGGAACAACAACAAAGGCAAGGGAAAGTGCAATTACTGTGGTGTGCCTGGACACTTTGCTAAGGATTGTAGGAAGAAGAAAAGGAAGCTTAGTGGTGGATGTTTTTCCTGTGGTGAGACTGGACACTTCAGCAAGGAATGCCTAAAGAAGAAAGGACAGGCTGGACCTTCAGGAGGGCAAGTTCATGCTCTCAATACCGCTCCAGTTCCCGACCGAGGTAGTGTTTCTGTTGAGAACCTTGTTTATGTTTCTGATCTTCCAGTTCGTACCTTGTTTGATTCTGGTGCATCACATAGCTTTATTTCATCTGATCTTGTTGATAGCTTGCACCTTAGTACTAGCTTAGTGGATGATCCCGTTTGTGTTTCGAATCCCATTGGGGGTTCTGCTCATCTATCTATGATATGTGAGGATCTGAGGATCTCTATACTCAGTGTAGAGTTCTTGTGTAGTGCATATGTTCTTGGTTTCAGGGGATACGGATTGATATTGGGCATGGATTGGTTGTCCCGATATGGAGCCATTCTTGATTGTGAGCATAGGGTTGTGAGGCTTGTGACTCGCCTTGGCAACACCTTAGAGATTTCATGCAATCCGAAGGACCCCGTCATGTTGTGCTATCTTGAATCTCTCGACTCGTCAGAGGAAGCCCTTCAGTCTGTAAGGGTTGTCCGAGATTATCCAAATGTTTTTGAAGAAGTTAAGGGGTTGCCCCCTAAACGAGAGATTGAATTTCGCATTTATCTGGTGGATAATGCTAAGCCTGTTTCTTTGCCCGTTCGGCACATGGCTCCGCGTGAGAGACGGGAGCTCAGCAAGCAAGTAAAAGAGTTACTTGAGAAGAACTTCATCAGACGAAGTATATCCGAATGGGGAGCGCCTGTGGTGTTTGCTACTAAGGCAGATGGTTCTCTTCGTCTCTGTGTGGATTATATAGAATTGAATAAGCTGACTAAGAAGAACAGACACCCGTTACCGAGGATCGATGATCTCTTTGACCAGCTTGTTGGTGCTTCTGTTTTCTCTCAGCTTGATCTTGCTACTGGATTTCATCAGCTCAGAGTAGCTGAAGATAGTATAGACAAGACTGCATTCAGAACTACAGATGGATTCTTTGAATGGCTTGTTATGCCGTTCGGTTTGACGAATGCACCCGCGTATTTCGTGGACTTGATGAGTAGGGTGTTTCGAGAGTTCTTGAACAAGTTTGTCGTGGTCTTTGTGGATGATATTCTGGTCTTCTCCAAGGATGAAGAAGAGCACGCGAGGCATCTTGTAGAGGTGATGGATACACTTAGAGCGCATCAGTTAAAGGCCAAGTTCTCCAAGTGTCACTTTTGGAGAAGGGAAGTTAGATTCCTTGGGCATATCGTATCCAAGCAAGGCTTAGCAGTGGATCCCGCTAAGGTGGTTGCAGTTCAGGATTGGAAGACTCCAAGGAATGCAACCGAGGTGAGAAGTTTTCTGGGTCTTGTGGGTTTCTACCGGAAGTTCATCAAGGACTTCGCGAAGATATCCGCTCCTCTTACTAAGTTGACGAAGAAGAACTTAGTTTTTGCTTGGGATATGGACTGTGACCTTGCTTTTCAAAGACTCAAGAGAGCCCTTACCTCAGCACCAGTTCTAGCTTTACCCGATGGTGGTAAGATATTTAGCGTGTACACTGATGCTTGTGGCACGGGATTGGGCGCCGTTCTGATGCAAGAGGGCAGAGTTATATGTTTTGGTGGGAGGCAACTTAAGGTGCATGAGAAGAATTATCCCACCCACGATCTAGAGCTGGCAGCGATAGTATATGCACTCAAGGCTTGGCGTCATTATCTTCTGGGAGAGAGATTTGAGCTGTATACTGGTCATAAGTCTTTGAAGTATCTCTTTTCGCAGAAGGATCTGAACTTGAGGCAGCAGAGATGGATGGAATTCTTGGCGTCCTATGATTTTGATATAGCCTATACCCCTGGCAAGGGGAATGTTGTAGCGGATGCGTTGAGTAGAAAAAGGTTGACACTAAGTCCTCTATTTGTTGAGATGAAGAATTTAGAGTTCTTGGCAACCTTTGATTTTTCTTTGACAGTTGAGTCGATGACCGGTTCTTTGGCATCTCTAGAGCTCAGGCCTACCCTTCTGGATCAAGTTGGGGCTTCGCAGAAGGAAGACCCTCAGATAATTGAGATCATGGATAAGCTGATTCGAGGGGAGACATCTAGTCACCTTGCTCGATATTCTATAGATGATAAGGGTTGGCTGAGGAGAGACGGAAGGCTTTGTGTTCCGATGGTAGAAGACTTGGTGAGGAAAGTTCTTGATGAAGCACATCGCTCCAAGTTGACTATACATCCGGGTGGAGATAAGATGTATAAGGATATGAAGCGCATTTTCTTCTGGCCTGGAATGAAGAAGGATGTGGCAGAGTTTGTCTCTAGATGTGTTGTCTGTCAGAGAGTAAAAGCCGAGTCGAAGAAGCCCGGTGGGCTATTGCATCCTCTAGAGGTCCCGCTATGGAAGTGGGAGAGTATTTCTATGGACTTTATTGATGGGCTTCCAAGGTCAAGAAAAGGGAATACGAGCATATGGGTCATTGTAGATAGGCTTACGAAGAGTGCTCATTTCATTCCGGTGAAGAGCAAAAGGACCGCATCTGGACTAGCATCAGTATATCTTCGTGAGATAGTACGACTACATGGAGTCCCTTCCAGCATAGTCAGTGACCGAGACCCCATCTTTACTAGTCAGTTCTGGAACAGTTTGCAGGAAGCTATGGGCACGAGGTTGAACTTGAGTACGGCCTATCACCCACAAACAGACGGCCAAACAGAAAGGGTGAATAGGGTACTTGAGGACTTGTTGAGGCTTTGCATTCTGGATTTTGGTGGTGCTTGGGAAGACCATCTTCCTCTTGTTGAGTTTGCATATAATAACAGTTACCAGGCGAGCATAGGGATGGCACCATTTGAAGCTTTATATGGGAGGCCGTGCAAGTCACCTACATGTTGGTGGGAGACTACAGATAAGCTTATACTTGGACCCGACATGATTAGAGATACATCCGAGAAGGTCGAGTTGATTAGAAGACGGATGAAGGCGGCCCAAGACCGACAGAAATCCTATGCTGATAAGCGAAGATCCGATTTGGAGTTTGATGTTGGGGACATGGTTTTCGTAAACATCCGGATACTGGCCAACCACGGGCAAACCTGACAACTCACTATGCGGAATGTCGAGGGAGTTTAGAAAACTAGCCAATACCCCCTCACTGGGTAGACCACCAAACACTATCCTCCGCCCATCATCCGCTCTAGCTGTCACCAAAAAGCCCTCACAGTCTACCACCACCCCGTATCTTCGGAGCCAATCTACTCCCAAAATAATGCCAAACCCAGTAAAGCCCAAAACAAAGCAATCACAAACAAACATGCATCCATAACTCGATAAGACCACATTACGACAAATCATGCTAAAGCTAGTCGAACCACCAATCGGGTTCGTCACTACTAAAGGTCTATCGACAATCTCGGGCTCCAATCCCAACCTATCTACTAGGTCACTAGATATGAAAGAACTGGAAGCTCCGGTATCAAACAAAACTCTAACAGGAACATCATGAATAGAAAGCATACCTTGAATGATGACATTCCTTCCCTTCTCCGCCGCAGTTGGGGCATTCGACGAAGAAGGAATAGGATTAAGAGCAAATTCTTTCACCATTTGCTTTTCTTTGGGGGGTTGTGGACGCTTGTCCTTGTGATTTCCCATTTGTCCACAGTTGAAGCACTTCCTGTCCGCTGGCTTGGCCCGACAATTACTAGCATAATGGCCCTTCTTGCCACAGCTGAAGCACTCAACATCTTGCTTATTCTTTTTCTTCTGGCCATCCTTAGTCTGATTCTGCTTTCTCTTATTCTGGGAACCACCCTTGCCTCCACCACTTGCTTGTGGCTTTGGCTCATCTGCGGATGCAACCTCAGTCTTCGGCTTAGGGAAGAGACTTTCTGATCTTAATGCTTTCCCCACAATCAATTCAAACGTCTCATCGATGTGGTTAATAAGCCTTTCCCCCAAGTACTGATCCAAACCAGTTATGAATTTCTCATTCTTCTTCTCGGCAGTATCAATAAGAGATAACCCATATTTCGACAGAGTGTCGAATTCAGCAATATACTCCGAGACAGCCCTGCCATTCTGCTTGAGCTCCAAGAATTTCTTAAACAGCATTGACTTCTGAGCAGCTGGAATGAACTTCTCGCTAAAGCGAACTTTAAACTGCTCCCAAGTAATCTGATCTTCGGGGGTAGCTGCCTTTATAGCATTCCACCAATTCATTGCCCGCCCTTGCAGCTGACGGGACGCTAGCTTTCTCTTCATCGCATCCTCGATACCCAAATCCTCGAAGATACGTTCCCAACTATCCAAACAATCCTGAACATCCGTAGCCGACTCCGTTCCGTGGAACGGCTTCCCACCAAGGCTAGTATAATCCTTATTTATATTGGCGAAGTTGACCCACGGCGCCTGCACTATTGGACCACCACCATTTCCACCACTGGGAGCTGCCCTCTGCACATCCCTAAGCATCTCTCTCATGAGGTCAGTAAACATCGCCCTCATGTCAGCAGCATTCCCATTATTGGCCCCTCTACCGGTACCTCTAACATATCGGCTCATCGTCAATCTGAAAAAGGAAACGACTAACGACCCCATAGTGGTGCTAGTGCAGCACGACTTCATTCTTATACTACTAATAGTATATATATAGCTTTTAAAAACCAAAATAATCACAAATACGCTCTCTCGTATACGTATATTATCTCTCCCGGATAACTTCCCTAGGTTAACTACGCAACCTAGAGCTCTGATACCAAGTGTGAGCACCCAGAGTAATAAGTGGAGACATAAAACTCTGGGTCAGACATAAAGCCTGGTATGAGAGATAAGCATCTAAACAGAACAATAACAGGTATACTAAACCATACCTGAACCTGGACCTGCAACCAAAGAGTTAGTACCACATACCGTACAATACTCTAAGGTGCCATAATAAATAGTGTAAGAATACGGGGGTAGGGTGTGCATGTCATAATGATAGCAAATAAATCATCCATAGCAACCATCCTCACATCTCTCACTCAGTGCGTAAAGCATACGATGTCCACCACTGTCGATCACTAGACCCATTGAAGTAGTGACGGAGTTCAACTCGTACAACTACTGCTACTACCAAGCTTACCACATGGAGTCATGACCAAATCTTTACAAATGACCCCACTTCATTGGTTTATAGCCCTTTAGTCATACCTAGGCCATTTCAGCCCTGAATCCGTTCACATACTTCCCATACATAGTGATCCAAAGTCATAAACATCGACTGCCCCTTGGCACACGTCCCGCAGCAAAGCCCAATCATGAAGTGAACTCGTCGGTTCCCAACTGGATCCTGAGCTTTAACTTCCCATATTGGGCTACCTTTGCATCTCGGGTTATTGATCAATACTGGGTCGGGTCGGGTTCTCCTTCTAGCCATCGGTTCGGGTCGGGTCCTCTTCTTCGGGTCGGTTCGTAATCTTCTCCTGTAGCGGTTCGGTTCGGGTCCACTCCATCGCGTCGGTTCGGGTCGGGTGTCCTCCTCCGGGTCGGGTCGGGTGCCATCTCCCTTCTAGCTCGTGCTTCCACTCCGATCCGCTCCCTCGTTCTTCACGTGCTCCGATCTGATCCCTCTTTCTTCATCCGATCCGATCCCAGTTAGCGTGACCTTTCTTCTTGCCAGTTCTCCCCACCGTCAAGTTCCGATCCGAGCCCTTCGTCCTTAAGTCGATCCGATCCCCAGCTTAACCAACATGGCCTTCCTTTTTACCAAGTCTCTTTTGTGCCAGTCTCCGGTTCGGGTCGGGTTTCTTGCCCAGTTCACATATTCGATCCGAGCCCACATCCAATCCGATCCGAAACCCTGCACAACTTTCTGCAACTTTTTCCAGCAACTTGTTTACGCCATTCGACAACGTTTTCGACAAATCTAACTATACTAATCAATCACAAATCATGTCAAACAGTCATAGAAACATAGCAAACTAACAACAAACACTAAAACAATGAATTCATATGTCTAAATGGATCAAATATACCCAAAACCCCATAATTTCCCTTAAGCATGTTTAAGTAAAACTAATCATAGGGTTAACAAAACTTAACCAAATCGAACCAAATTTCTAACAGAGGCATAAAATATTATTTAAGAATTTCGAAGCATTTTCCAGAATTTATTAGTGTATAAATTCGCTAATCTTCACTAATTACCCTTAACTACCGTAATTGGTGCAAAACTATGCAAATCACTCACCTTGGCCACGAAATAGAACACCAAATCTGAAATACTCTCTGCTTGGGTCGAAGTCCTATGTATAGCAGCAGCTCCAACCTTGCTCTGTTGCTATTTGGCCTTGTTTTGATGTAGTTTAGGCTTAATCTTTACTAAAAATGTGTTTTGGAGTGGTTTTAGAGGATGGAAGCCATTACTAAGGTCTCAAGAAGGTTTGTGGCGGCTCAAAACTGAAATGAAAGTGATTTCCTAACCCTAATCAGCCCTCCTATACCTCTAAACCCGAAATTCCCCTCTGGGCCTAGCTGCTAATCACCCGGTTAAGCCCAATTAAGTTGTTTTTCACCATCTGAAACTTGTTTCAGCCATATCTCCCAAACGGTGAGTCCGTTTGACTTATATGACCACTCTACGGAATTGTAAACCATCATCCGAAGCCAAATGAAGTGGTTTCAGGTCAGAATTTCTTTCCAGTCAAAAATTATAGCCAAAACAGTACCAACTAGGGGTAAAATTGTCATTTAAAAATCGGGAAAAATCATGAACATGGGAAATGACCCCAATAGTCGTCTCCCAAAGTTACATGACCATACGACTTCGTATGTGAAAGAAATAAATATTCTATGGTCCTATGATGCGTAGAATACGGGTCGTTACAGTGTATTAGGGTTTTCTGATTATACAGTGTATTTATATTAATATAATATTTAATGTTCTAATTTACAAAAAAATCCATTAATCCCTGATAACTTCAATTCTAGCCCAATAAAAGTTGTTCCCACCGAATTGCCCCCGTTTCGGAACCAATGGGCTAGGTCCCGTCAGCCTAAACAATCGTTTTCAGCCTGTCTTATTTAATTTAAAATTTAAATCATTTATTTAATTAATTCGATCGTACATTTAAATTCACCAGGGCCATATACGAACTCCGAAAATTCCTAAAAAATAAATATAGCCGTGTTTTGACGATACAGTCCTAAAAAAAATTAATTTCGTCGAATTTGGAGACAGTTTGAAAAATGGCCTTTTTAACGGTCGATTAAATTCAACAGAAATTACCGAATCATAGTTTAATTTACCACTCTCACAAATTAATTCCAAAAATTATGGAAAATTAAACTTAGCAATAATTTGGCATTCCGGATCCGACAAAATTGGTTTCGTCGAGAACGGAGGTCGTTTGTATAATGGCCATTTATACAGGCTATAAATTATACTATATTCCATATTCGACTGGCCATAACTTCTTATTCCCGCTATGAAATTTCGATTTTTCGGATTCCTTGGAAAGATATTTTTAAATAGATTTAGATATTTTTGGTTTCACTAAAATCCATTTTATTTTGAATCCTACACATTCAGTCAAAGTTCAGATTCAAATTTTCAAACTACCGTGCTATTTCTAATTCCTTTAAAATTTAAAATAAATATATTCGTTCTAACTTCGATTTAAATAAATTTTAAATCGTTATTATTTAAAATAAATTATTTTAACAATTCAAAATTCATTGAAATAGCCAAAATAAAAATTTTAAATTGGTTCTAATTTTCCGACTAGTTACAAAAAGGCGTAGTAAGAAATAGCCAATTTTTATATATAGCCATATAAATTTTTTTATTCAACTTGTCTCGTTCGTTAGTTTACATCACTAATTTCATTAAAAAAATAATTCTGAATCATGAATTACCAAACCGTTAATTTTCTGAAAATTTGAATTACACACATCTTAAAATCTACAAGTCGAAATCTAAATTTTTCTCTTTCAAAGAATTCCAACTTATTTTGGATCCTATACATTCATTTAAACTTCAATTCGTAAAATTATGAACTGCAACTTCGTGACGGGCTCGTTTTAATTAAATTTAATTAATTCGTTCAATCTTCGTTTAAACTTATAATTTATAGACCAATTCACTTTTATTTCACAAAACAAGTTAAACATTTATTTTCGACTTGGTAGTACTGTAACAACTCGTCATTTTGACCGCCTCAAGTCGGTGGTTAAACCACCTCTAAGCGTTCAAAATAATGGATTATTGTTGGCTTACGGGGTTTAAAACGGAATATAACACAGAATCACAGTGTTCAACAATAGTAGCAAAATAAAATTTTATACAAATATTAGAGTTTTATAATGTTTATACACCGGAAATTAAATAAATTTATACATAACTATAAATTACAGCTTTTGTCGAGCATTGAGCACACATGCGTCTTCTCGAGCCTCTCCTTTTTAAGAGCTGGAATCTTTGTATCTGTATCACTTGGGTAAGCACATAAATATAACCATTTTAATCCCCACAAATTACAAAATAAACAGTGTGAACCCGTGCTTCGCACACGTGAAGTTGCTACACTGTATTTGCAACTGTCATTGAGTTCTTTTTTCTTATTTATTTATTTATTTTATTTTTACATAAAAATCTACTATTACCCAAATATTCTACACATTTGGATATCCTACTTTTCTCGTAAACATATGTAGAGATTTATTGATCACACAAGTATTTAGTGATTACAAATGCCAGCTAATATTCGAATCCCAAGTAAATGTATAGAAAAGCCTGAACTTGTATTATTGTTGTTCTATTTCAAGTATTTATATTCACTGGTGCACTACCAGAGGCAATTTCTAACCTGCTCAAAATTGGCAATAAAGCATTCTTTCAATAGGCAATAAAATACTTCCTTGATGCTCATAATAACCATATATTCATCTAGATAATAAATGCAGATCTTTCAAATAATTTCTTAATTTATGTTTTTTTTCCTTCTAGCCCTTTCATGGTTCACTTTAAGTGTTGACAACTCTTTCGCTGCTCTTCTCACTCACGCGTGAACAAATTTTCATCCTCACATATATAATTGCTTCTACAAAACACTCACAAGTTCACACTTCCTAGCACACACGTGCACACTGACTCCCACATTCATAAAAACAAAATCTCAACTATGCATAGAAACTATAGAAACTAGGCAATATTTTATTTTTTGTGAACTAACATTATTTTTAATGCACAAAAACTATGGAAACATGCTGCAACGGTAATGCACAGAAAGTAACATTTTTTTTTGTAAACTAACCCGTAATAGCATAGGAGTCATAGCAGTAATAAGGATAGTATCTATGGCACGTAATTTACACCACTGCCAAACAATCTTAAGAACCATGTAGCATAAACAATAGAGAACAAAACATTCAAAATGATGTAAGCAGTCAGCTTGTTCCATCAAACTACAGAGAACAAAAATGTTCAGTTTAATTTTAAGAGCAGCATGCAATAATGAAAATGCAAGTATACAACAATATGAACTTTGCACCTTCAAGTTAAATAATACAAAATTGCATACATACATACATACATACATACATAAATATATATATATATATATATATATATATCAATACACATTCATACGCTAAAAGTGGGTAGATGCATGCTTTAAAGCAAATGCAAAATACAACACTAAGACGCAAATGGGTCCAAACAATATAACATGAATGGTTATTGCAAATTAAGGTCAGTGCAACTATGGAGACAAATAGAGCTCAAATTCTCAAGTGAAAAAGTCACACAACATTCACAAGTGCTAGTGCAGCAGAACCATATCATGGGTCCAGCAACACAGCAAGGGTTCATACATGAAACAAGCTCAAATAGGCTAAGTGAAACCCAACAGCAAGAGTAGGAATGAAGTAGTAACACGAGTGCAAAAACAAATAGGCACAAGTGTAAAGTTCAAGATTAAGAACCTCATAGTGTAACAAAATAATAAACAATGTCAAGTGCAAGCATAAAGCCAGCATGCATCAAATACATGGCAGTGAAAGCACAAGGTGCACAGGCGAATAAGGCCAGTAAACCCCAAGGCTAATCAAAAGAGCATTAACTATTATATTTAGTTTTAATTTGATATTTAAACATTTGAACAAAGTAATCATGAAAACTCACCATTAAAGTAGTAGAGAAATCATCAGTGAAAGGAGATGCAGGCGGTGGCTCAGATTTGTAGTCGGTGGTCAGGCTGATAGCGGTTGCGTTGGAAAAGAGGGGAGGTGCGGTTGGGTAGGCATGGGCTTCGAGAGAGGCTGCGGTGTCGAACTGTGATGGAGCGAAGTGGAAAGAATCAGAGCAACGATGATCGACGGTGGAAGAAATTAGAGGCCGCCATTTCAAGATTTGGGGGGCATTTCCTTTGGGGTCCAAGATGAATTGAAAAATATTCGGAACCGTGAACAATAAAAAGAACGATAACCCATTCACGAACAATCCAGAACCAGTTTTAACACGTGTAGACTATATCAGACTGAAGAGGACAATTGTGGTTTTTACGGCATAATTTGGGCAAATAGTAGGGGTTTCGACTTGCTATTTACAAGTGTTCAAACTTGATCCCTTAGTCAATTATCAAATATAATTTTAGTGAAACGTTACTTGCAACCAGAACTCGACTGAAACCAACACCGCTATTTACTTGTTTTAAGTGCGCTATAAATGTAGCAACTTATTAAACGATAAATCCAATTAACAAGAACACATTATATCAGCGTTCTAATTCCAGAAGCTTGTCGAACGATTAAATAGAATCTTGAAATGAAATATAATTAACGATTTGATTTTTAAACTAATTAGTTCTTAATTAACATTCAACTTATGGTTAAAAATCAATTTTTTTTCCATAGATTATATCTTCATTAAATTATACAAATTGCATTTTAAATTTGATTTTTAAACTCAAGTTAAAATACAAACCATTTCAAAGTCTTTTAATTTTACAACAATTAAATTTTAAAGATTCAAAATATGTAAAATTCCAAATTGAAATATCTATATTAACATGAATTCCTATTTTAGTATGTAATTTAAAGGACAAAATTTCTAATTTGTTACTATCACCTTCCAAAAATCCAGGTTGTTACAGACTCCCCCCTTAAAGAAATTGCGTCCTCGGAATTTACACGGGTCAAAATACAACATTACGGTATTCCAACGTCGCATCTCAACTTCGTTCCTTTAATTTAAGTATCCATCCCATAGAGTTTGAAATTTCTATTACCTTCCCCAACTCATTTAGATTGCAACTACAAAAAAATTTCAATCTCGATTACTTAGTTGTAAGAATTTCAACTCTTATCCTGGATAAAATACATATTTTGGGATGCCCACTCTCCGTTTTCAATATGAAATAAGGGTATTGTATATGAATCAATACGATTCCGACAATAATAATTCTAGAAAATATGATTAAATTAAATAGAGTATATAAATACCAATTTGATACCCATAACAAATGCCACGTAAAATATAATAAGGAATCAAGTCAAAGTATTATATATAAGCCAATAAATCTTTAAGGACATTTGTCATATGTAAGAACCATATGATAAAATAAATCAATGAGGAGCCTAATAAACCTACGTGGCTTTTATCATATGTAAATAAAATATGATAACTTAAATCAAGTTAGGGTATCATATATAAATCAATAAAATCTTCACCACATTTATTGTTTGTAAAAGCAATATGATGGAATAGACCAAATCAGCGTATCATATATAAACCAATATGATACTCATAACATTTATGAAATAATATGATAATTATAATAAATCTAATTGGAGTACCACACATAAATCAATGCGATGCTCTTAATAAATCAAGTTAGAGTATCACATATAAATCAATGCGATGCTCCTGACAAATACCATGTGTGAATAAATTAAATCAAAATAGAGTATCGCATATAAATCAATGCGAATAAATTAATAAGATACTCATAATAGTTAAGTCAGAGTATCATAAACTAATGAAACCCACCTAATATTTATCGTATATAAAAACAATATGATAAAATAACCCAAAACAGAGTACCATATATAAATCAATACGATACTCATAACATATACGTATACAAAACAATAAGATACTTATAATAAATAATTTATGATAATTAATCAAGTCAATAAAATCTTCATGGCACTTATTACATGTGAAAGCAGTGTGTTCAAATCAGAGTATTATATGTAAATCAATACGATATTCATAACAACTATCATATATAAATCAATATGACAATAAACCAAATCAGAGTATCATATATAAATCAATATGATACTCATAACAATTATCATATATAAATCAATATGACAATAAACCAAATCAGAGTATCATATATATGAATCAATATGATAAGAAATCAAATCAGAGTATCATATATAAATCAATACGATACTCATAACAATTATCATATATAAATCAATATGATAATAAACCAAATCAGAGTATCATATATATAAATCAATATGATAAGAAATCAAATTAGAGTATCATATATAATCAATACGATACTCATAACAATTATCATATATAAATCAATATGATAATAAACCAAATCAGAGTATCATATATAAATCAATACGATACTCATAACAATTATCATATATAAATCAATATGATAATAAATCAAATCAGAGTATCATATATAAATCAACACGATACTCATAACAATTATCATATATAAATCAATATGATAATAAACCAAATCAGAGTATCATATATAAATCAATACGATACTCATAACAATTATCATATATAAATCAATATATATGATAATAAATCAAATCAGAGTATCATATATAAATCAATACAATACTCATAACAATTATCATATATAAATCAATATGATAATAAATCAAATCAGAGAATCATATAAAAATCAATCCCTCTCATTCTAGGGTATTTCCACCCGATCTCTAATGAGTTTTTAAACCCAATAAACCAAGTTTTATAAAAACCATAGCTCTGATACCAAATGTAACAACCCGCCATT
This sequence comes from Allium sativum, assembly GCA_030737875.1. Lineage (NCBI taxonomy): Eukaryota > Viridiplantae > Streptophyta > Magnoliopsida > Asparagales > Amaryllidaceae > Allium > Allium sativum. Next base: position 354,918,982 of record CM060926.1, read on the forward strand.
TTGACCGTCTCAAGTCGGTGGTCAAACCAACTCGAAGCGTTCAAAACAACGAATTGTTATTGGCTTACAGGGTTTAAAATGGAATATAGCACAGAATCACAATGTTCAACAATAGTAGCAAAATAAAATTTTATACAAATATTAGAGTTTTACAATGTTTATATAGCGAAAAATAAATAAATTTATTCATAACTATAAATTACAGCTTTTGTCGAGCATTGCGCACACATGCGTCTTCTCGAGCCTCTCCTCTTAAGGGAGGTTTTTATTTTATTTTATTTTAAAATAAGCATGGACTAAACTGCCCCTCGTAACCTTAATTAATTAGACATGTAGTTATTAACTATATTTTAATTTGTTGATTACTTCTCATAATTCCAGGCTGAGTTTTGGATATGTTTAATATCAATTTTCTTTTGATACTTACTTGGAATCATCTATGCTATTTATATGATCATCACCAAATAGAAGGCGCATGAAACTGTAATTATCATTTATTATTTATTATTATTATTATTATTTATTTATATATTTGAGTGATAAATGCATGATTTAAAATGGTTTACTCAGATTATATGAACTTTGTTTGAATTAGGGGGAGTTGAAAGAGGTGGATCTTTGTCTGATTGTTATTTCTTTTTATTTTCCTTTTAAGTTGAATTATAGAAGGTCACTGTATATTGTTTCTAAATTTATTTTGCAATTTTCAAAGTTAATTATTCATGCATCTTATTAGACTAAGAATTGTTAATAAGTGATGGTCTGTCTTATGCTTAAGTGTTTAAATTTATATATTCATTTGCAGGTGTGCATTAATTTTGCTCTGTTAGGGAAGGCTTATGTGTTGTGTATTTGTATGTATACGGGTAATGTTGTTGTGAGTTCCTTTGTACGTATATGTGCATGTATAAGAGAATTATGGGGATAATACTGGAATTTTTAATTATATGGTTAAAGGGGGGCTAACTTATTTTGTCCCTCCCTTAACAATTCATCAAAAATAAGAAAATTATCCTCCCTTAACCAAAAATGGAGTCCCTTTAACAATCCCCAGTATATAATAAACAGTGTGAACCCATGCTTCGCACACGTGAAGTTGCTACACTGTATTTGCAACTGTCATTGAGTTCCTTTTTCTTATTTTTATTATTTATTTATTTTTAGTTTTACATAAAAAATATACCATTACCAAAATATTCTACACATTTGGATATCCTACTTTTCTTGTAAACATATGTAGAGATTTATTGATCACACAAGTATTTAGTGATTACAAATGCCAACTAATATTCGAATCCCATGTAAATGTATAGAAAAGCCTGACCTTGTATTATTGTTGTTCTATTTCAAGTATTTATACTCACTAGTGCACTACCACAGGCAATTTCTAAGCTGCTCAAAATTGGCAATGATGCATCCTTTCAACAGGCAACAAAATACTTCCCTGATGCTCATAATAACCATATACCCATCTAGATAATAAATGCAGATCTTTCAAATAATTTCTTAATTTACGTTTTTTTTCTAGCCCTTTCACAGTTCACCTTTAATAGTTGACAACTCTTTCGCTGCTCTTCTCACTCACGCGTGAACAAATTTTCATCCTTACATATATAATTGCTACTACGTAAACTCATAAGTTCACACTTCCTAGCACACACGTGCACACTGACTCCCACATTTATAAAAAAAAATCTCAACTTTGCATAGAAACTAGGCATTATTTTATTTTTTGTGAACTAACATTATTTTTAATGCACAAAAACTATGGAAACATGTTGCAACGGTAATGCACAGAAAGTAACATTATTATTATTTGTAAACTAACCCGTAATAGCATAGGAGTCAACAAAATATTCAAAATGATGTAAGCAGTCAGCCTGTTCCACCAAACTATACAGAACAAAAATAATCAGTTTAATTTTAAGAACAGCATGCAATAATGAAAATGCAAGTATACAACAATCTGAAATTTGCACCTTCAAGTTATATAATAAAAAAATTCACATATATATATACATACATATATATATATATATATTATATATATTGATACACATGCATATGCTAAAAGTGTGTAGGTGCAGGCTTTAAAGCCAATGCAAAATACAACGCTAAGACGCACATGGGTCCAAACAATATAACATGAATGGTTATTGCAAATTAAGGCCAGTGCAACTATGGAGATAAACAGAGCTTAAATTCTCAAGTGAAAAAGTCACACAACATTCACAAGTGCTAGTGCAACAAAACCATATCATGGGTCCAGCAACACAACAATGGTTCATACATAACAAGCTCAAACAGGCTAAGTGAAACCCAACAACAAGAGTAGGAATGAAGTAGTAACACGAGTGAAAAAACAAACTGGCACAAGTGTAAAGTTTAAGATTGATAACCTCATAGTGTAACAAAATAACAAACAATGTCAAGTGCAAGCATAAAGCCAGCATGCATCAAATACATGGCAGTGAAAGCACAAGGTGCATAGGCGAATAAGGCAAGTAAACCCCAAGGATAATCAACAGGGCATTAACTGTTATATTTAGATTTTAATTTGATGTTTAAACACTTGAAAAAAGTAATCATGAAAACTCACCATTAAAGTAGCGGAGAAATCATCAGTGAAAGGAGATGCAGGCGGTGGCTCGGATTTCTAGTCGGTGGTCAGCCTGATAGCGGTTGCGTAGGAAAAGAGGGGAGGAGCGGTTGGGTAGGAGTGGGCTTCGAGAGAGGCTACGGTGTCGAACTATGATGAAGCGAAGGGGTAAGAAGCGGAGAAGCGGCGATTGACGGTGGAAGAAATTAGAGGCCGCCATTTCAAGATTTGGGGGCATTTCCTTTGGGGTCCAAGCTGAAGTGAAAAATAATGGGAACCGTGAACAATAAAAAGAACGATGACCCATTCACGAACAATCCTGAACCAGTTTTAACACGTGTAGACCATATCAGGATGAAGAGGAAAAGTGTAGTTTTTATAGCATAATTTGGGCAAATAGTAGGGGTTTCAACTTGCTATTTACAAGTGTTCAAACTCGATCCCTTAGTCAAATTATCAAATATAATTTTAGTGAAACATTACTTGCAACCGGAACATGACTTAAACTAACACCTTTATTTACTTGTTTTAAGTGCACTATAAATGTAGCAACGTATTAAACGGTAAAGCCAATTAACAAGATCGCATTATATCAGCGTTCTAATTCCAGAAGCTTGTCGAACGATTAAATAGAATCTTGAAATGAAATATATTTAACGATTTTATTTTTAAACTAATTAGTTCTTAATTAACATTCAACTTATGGTTTAAAATCAATTTTTTTTCCATAGATTATTTCTTCATTAAATTATACAAATTACATTTTAAAGTTGATTTTTATACTCAAGTTAAAATACAAACCATTTCAAAGTCTTTTAATTTAACAACAATTAATTTTTAAAGATTCAAAATATGTAAAATTCTAAATTCTAAATTGAAATATCTATATTAACATGAATTCTTATTTTAGTATGTAAATTAAAGGACAAAATTTCTAAATTGTTACTATCACCTTCCAAAAATCCGGTTGTTATAAATACCGATTATCTTAAGTCGTCGAATATCTAACCATCAATAGTAATACAATTTAATTCATAACTAAATAATTCACTTTCTTAACTTATTTCATTGATTCAGTTTATTCGCATTAGTTAGTTCAATTCAATTTCAAACATAATTAAGTATAAATCGTTTATTTCATAATTAAGTTTCATTCGTATGTATAGAAATTTTTTTCTTCACCTTCATTATCCATACTAAACTTGAATATTATCCAATTGCACATTCTTATAACATTTCAACTTCTTATATAATTAGTAAGTTATATATGCCAAAGAAAAGTATTGAATTTTACACAAGTTCAATGGTTTAAATTTGGTTCAAATTCACTATATCATATTCCAAGAGTTTCAACTTTAATTTCCATTTCTCTTAGGATCATTTTCCTATTATACGATTCAGAAATTTGTAGAATTTCAAGTTTTGATTCCTTTCATAAATTGAAAATTATTAATCATTTGAAAATTTACGAATTCAACCTCAGGTCAATTTCAAAACAACTTTGAAATAATATATATATAGTACTTTTATCTCAACCATAATTTAAAAGATTTAAATGAAATTAAGTTTCTCATAATAAAGAATAAAATTTCTAAGTGGTCCCTCCCCACTTAGATTTTCTAAAATAAACGTCGATGATGCGTGCACTCATCACCGAAATCATTTTCTGATGATAAGAGGGCAGTATACACTTAGTACTAAAATCCATTTGAAAACAATTTCTATATGAAACAAAATTTAACATATAATGACATTATTTCAAAATCATTTTTAAATCAATATTGCGAAACCACCAGAAATTAAATTCTCAAATTAATATTTAATTTCTTATTTTATTACCAATTAAAGTTTCAACATTTCAGTATCAATTTATTTCAATATTTATTTCTTAAACCATTCAATAACCAATAGTTTTAAATTATTGATTAATTGAGTAATAAAAGATGAAAATTTAGTATTATCATCCACAAAATCAAAATTCATATATTTTTAAATAATTCTATATATAAATAAAATATAATTCAAAAAATATTATGTCAATGAGTCCTATTCAAGTGTTTAGGAATCCCTATCGATGACTTGGCATCCCAAGTACCGACCAGAATTCATAAAAACTCAACAGAACGAATCAACATAATACAAAATCATTTTATATCAAAATTACAAGTACACTCTCTCATATACACTCAAACTCATTCTAGGGTACTACTGCCCTATCTCTAATGAGTAAATCCCAAATAGAGCCAAGGTTTTCGCTAAACCTGGCTCTGATACCAAATGTAACATCCGAGATTTCTGACAATTCAAATCGACAATGATCCTCAATGTCGACTTAAACAGAACAAAAATACAGATAGTTGTTGAGATTTATATAAGAAAAAGGAAGAAAGAAGAAAAGCAAATACAGAATCTCACAGCGGAAGGTCAAAATATAATAAATAAATAAATAACAGTTTATGAAGCTGTTAAAAACATACATTTGATTTTATTTTTATAACGATTTTCAGAGTTAACTATCATAAACATACCAATATTTGCAGCAGAAATAAATAATAATACTTCTGGCAAGCTCCATCTTCATCATCAAAACAGTATCTTCGATAACTGAAACTGAAGCTAACCCGAGCACAAATGAAAAGACAAAAATACTCGGATCAGAACTGAAATATTCTCATATTAGTTAAATCAAATTCATGCGATGATATGAGTGCAATAACTTAAGATATGTTACGGGAGTTTCCATCTCTTAAGAATCCATCAAACTAGATACATATAATACAATGCGCTATTATAATAGTGTCTATGGTTAAATATAACATATTAAAATAGCGTAAGCGGGATTACATTTCTACCCTTACACCGTTTATAATACCGTAGTCTATACAGATACCATAAAGTCCACCATAATCCAGTGGGAGGGCACTCCATATGTACGGTACAATTCAAAGTCGTAGGGGGCTCGATCAGGATAATATCACAAGGCACACGAGGAATGCCCAGAGTAGGAATATACTAGTTGCACGCCCGGACTGGTGGTAACACATAAAAGCGACTACCGCCCACCTTGAACAAAACTTCCAAATCACGGATGCGCATCAAATAAAATCAATCAAACCAAGGGACTATAGTAATAAAGGAACAAGTGTTGCCGATGGAGGTAGCTAACCCCACTTAGTCCGGTATAGTCCTGTTTTAGACATTTTAATTATGACTCGAAGGTCAACGACATCCATCATCGTTCTCTTACTTCATTCCAGTAGCGTTTTCCAAACCAACCTACTTCATTCTAGAACTCCACCACGTAAAACAGTTGTTAAAGTGTTTTTCGATATTGGCAGAGAGTATGACAATATCCGATACCGGTCTCTTTATCAAACAAACATTTACATTTTTCACACCGGTCAGTTCTTTTACATTTCAAAGGGTTCGTACTTCATTTCAAAATATCAGATTTTCATAACACCATTTCAATATTCAAGAGAGAATATTATTCATCATGAAATTTACATTTAAACCGATTTAAATTTTTTAAACAATTCCAGCTTTGAAATAATTTGAACATTAAAATGGTTAACTTTTTTTTAGTTTAGAAATATAATTTAAATATTTTGAAAATAAATAATTTGTATTTAAAATATAATTTTCAGATTTAGAAAAATCTATAGTTAAAATATAAAATAGTTCAAAAATTAATATTTAATTATTAAAATGGTTTATTTGAAATAATTAATAAATATAAATAGTTATGAAGTAAATAATTTATAAAGAAAAGTAATTATTATTAAAATAGTTTATAAAATGGTTTAAAATACTATAGTTGGAATTAGAATCGTTTCTTCAAAATTAAACCAAACTGTAAATCAAATTCCAATTTCTATTTTATTCGACAAAATTTCGATATCTTAATCCAAAAAGATTCAACTTCCCATTCACATTTCAATTCGATTCAAAAAAAATTGATTTAATAATTTGATTTACATAATTGAATTTCAATTATATTTCTCACTTTGAATTATTCGTTTATTAAAATCTCGAGTTCACAATTCAATTATTACTATAAATCAAGTTAATATAAAGTAAAATTTCAAAGATGGATAAACAATTCAATTTCGATAAATTTATTTCATATTCAAATCAGTTTTAACTTGAGTTATCCACAATTACGAATTCTTTAAAATTTAACATTTTATACCTCAAAGCACAAAGTTCAAATTTAAAGAAAATCAGTTAATAATATCATTTATATTGTCTTAAAACAATATTCCAAAATTCAAGGTTAAAATAATTTTTATTTAACCAGCCGGTGTTCGTATATAATTTTCTATCCTATTGCCAAGTAATACTTAAAATTTAATTTTAGTATTTTGGGAAAAGATATATATCATTTCAATCCAAATCAGGGTCATAGGTATTTATCATTTCAACCTACTTTAATTCATTTTAATGATTAATCCGGGTTTATTTGATGCCCGTAACATCTAGGGTAATGGTTGGGATTAATCAAAAAAATCAATAACATCTATAAATAATGTTGATAACAAGATGGAATACATATTAACAAATTAACTATATAAATTCAAGGCATACATCAAAATCAACACATCTAAACAGTTCAATAATATCAGTTACTAGTCATCAGGTATGAGGTTCCTTTTTTCAATTAAAACTAGAAATAATCTATAATATTACAATTTATATAACAGTAAAATTAAATTATACAGTCTATGCAGATTTAACATAAACATGCAATTTAAATAATCAAACAACAAACAATACAATCATATCATGACATGAATTTAATTTAACTAACAAATCAAATATTTTATTTAGATGTGAGTGGGTTTAATCACTCACCTTGATTCCAAACGAGATTGAAAATCCAAATTGTCGCTCAAAAACCAGCAGTCTCAGAATCAGTCCAAACCTGTGGCATCGCAAAGAGCTCGTCGATACGATTCCAGCGGATCCAACCGTGCGTCATTCTGAATTCGTATGAATAAGTTATTCAAGTTTTACTATTTCAATTTCAAATTATAAAAATAAATAAACAATTCCTACCCCCAATTAGAAGATGCCACGTCAACCCCTATATTGCGCTCCTTCATCTACCTCGCATGAAACAGCTCCAGGACGCAGGCAACCCATTCCCATTGTAATTTGAAAATCACGCAATACCCGATGATCCCCTGGAACCTGATCTATCGTTGCCACCTGAACCGCCACCTCGTATACTGCCATCGGCCGAAATCCGGTCACCCACGGTGGCCCAAAACACATCGAAAACCGTGAAACACGCACCGCTTTTGAGGCCAGATTATGGCGAATCGGAATGAAATAAATATCCATCATCCGTATAGATGGAAAGATCTCCTGAAGATCTAGTTTTTTCGTTTTGTAAGTTCGTTGAATCGCTGCTTCGATTAAGAGAATTTGAGCAAGAAAGATTATGAATTTCTGGCCATCCGAATTTGATAGGGCGGCGGCCATGTTTTAGTGACTCTGGATATATTATTTTAATATTTAATTGTCTCGGTTTGCATGTTTGAGACGACCCGATTTCCCGTTCTCACGGAAACAAGGTTATCTTTGGAATATAACACAGAAACATATAATAGCAGAACAGAATTAAATAAATACACCAGATATGAACAACAAAATATACTGGATAAAATTAATCATCAGAGTTACACAGTATACAGGATCTTACTTAGTACAAATACAGTTCAGCTATACATAAATGTCTACAGCGGAAATAAACAAAATACGTACAATAGGAGCTGAACAGCATAAAAGGAAATAAATGATAGAATCCATCTCCAGCTCCAGCTATCCAGAAAGAACCAGCTAAACCTGAATACAAGGCTGCCCGTGTGGAAAAAGGGGCACCCGAGTTTGAAAGTGAAACAAACTACGAGTCAGTCATGGGACTGGTATGAGAAATCCACTCAACACATATATAATATGGCTAATCACAGGACCACGCCACTTTCGTGGAACGGGTTTACTCCATTGGATTGCCAGTGCTTTAAAACAAATCCTTCTTTTAAACATCGCTATGCTTTTTATAAAAATGAAGCCATTATAAGACTCAGTTCCCATCACACAATGCAACGCAAACCGGAGGATAGAGTTTTACCTTATAATGGCCAAAATATGATTGATACGAATAAAACAAAGGCAATTGATATTATTGCTAGTGTTTATATGTTTTGAAAACAATTTCAAATCATAACTATCAATCATAGACGACATGAGCGTCCCATGCCACTATGTCGCCAAATAGGTATACAATCAAAACCGCATAGTCACGTATTTGGAAATTGGATTTCCGTCATGAACCAAGGCAAAAGATAGTCCTTACCGAATTCGAGACGCTCTAGCCCGCCCCTCAGGATCAGAGCTCGAGTGACCCTTGGATCGTCAGGGCCGGTCCACCGATGTGGATTAAAATTCCTGAACACTGCGTTTCCCCGCCCTTTGGGGCGTAAACGAGCCAACGAATGACTCCATCGGACCCGGATCGTCCGATCAAACCGAGGCGCCTCGCAACAGCAACAACCACATAGGTGAAAAGTATATAAATGTCAGGGCTGGTAGGTCACTGACACCACCCTAGCTAGAAAGAAACGCAGGCCCTCCCTGATGTCCTCTCCCGTTTTAGGTTCATACCGGGGTGTGAGGCTCGCGAATTCACGTTATACACAAAGCTACGCCACACAGGCGGTGCTTTGATCATCACCACAAGACTTTGCTTTTCAACAGAAGCCCTGATCACTGCATCTTAGCATGCCACACAGGCAATTCATGCCATGCGACTGATGTCCATCGATATACAACCCCTGAGCTCGTGCGTCTCAGAGAAGAGCGTTAAGCAAAAGAATAAATTCTCCGCCGCCAAACAGATGTATATTTAATAGAGATCAATCAACACAGAATAAAATCCAATGTCAGACACACAGTCCATTTACAAGTCCGTTCTGGGTCTGAACGAAACCGGAGGCACTAAATACCTCGCAAACCCATCGATCACCACGTACGTCTGGACGATCACCACTCATTATCCATATTTCGGGATGCCTCCCAATCAGGACCTCGGTTACCATCCAAACGAGGTGAAGATCTCCGGTCTTCGACCATCGTCTTCATCTTTGACTTTCAATCGTCGGTCAATTATTTGAAATGAGAATTAACTCGGCCTTCTCAAATAATTCACGTATAATTAGAATTTCAAATCAATTTATTTCAATGGTTAAATTATTCGACAACACCAATTGTGTTCTTTTAATGTAATTTTCACACCAAACACATTCAACCATCAAAAGCCACATAAATCGAACAAATTCAGTTTATTTCCATTCCATATTGTTTCCAATATTTTATAACGATTTATCGCTATTTTTATTTATTTTAAAATAGCCCATTTATTCAAAACGACGCTTCGGGCCATACAGCGGCCGTGGCGCTGTTTTTCTTCAGATTTGATTTACACATATCTGAAAATCTAACCGTTGGATCTTCACAAAATTTACATCATTAGAAAGGTCTTTACAAAACGAATCCAACGGTTCCAGTTTCGGGAAAATCCGACGGTCGGATCTCCCGGTACAATCGTTTGAAATTTCGATTTCAAAATACGATCTGCAGCGTCGTTATTCGATTAAATATAATTCTATTTATATTTATATATAAATAAAATCGATTCTGGCGCTGTTTTTCTTCAAATTTGAATTAAACATTCCAGACAATCCAACCGTTGGATTTTTTACAAGGTTGGTGCCGTTGGAAAGATTATTCCAAGGCGAACCCGACGGTTGAGGTTTCGGGAAAATCCAATGGTCGGATTTCCCGCACTAGTCGTTTGAAATCACGGTTTCGAAATACGAACTGCACGGCCTCGTTTCGTTTTAATTTTATTTATATTCATATATTTATATAAATATAGTTCATTCAATGATTTCAATATCGTTTTCACTTCAAAAAAATTTCTAACACCTTAAAATTTTGGAAAAATTTCGCCATAACCTCCCCTGCACCGGGAGCATCGGGAAATCGCAAATAGCTTTCCCGGTCCTTCTAATCTCAAAAAGAAAAAGAAAAAGCCAAGCGGCTAGCCAACAGGCTCAAAATCATCACCCAAACAAATCAGTAAATGTGTACCTATTTGTCGGGCACAGAATTTTATTCCTCTTCTCTAGCCCCTTTGCTATAACCTGTTCAATGAATATTGCATGTACATATATATACAGTTCTTATCATTTATCAATTTCTATTCGACTTCATATTTGATTTCTATTTGGTTTAAAAACTCCATTCATTCTAATGTTACATAAATAGGTGCAAATCATTTCATTAGCTAATTAATGAATATTTCATCTCATATATGTTTATTCTGAACAAGTGGCTATTTTTAACACTTCACATTTCAACGATTTATGCATACAATAAAAATGTGATTTTTATTGTAAAACAATTCATTTCAAAACACTACTTTTTTATATAGTTCATATAGTCGATAAAAGGTGATTTTTATTATCAAACAATTTATTTCAAAATGTGAATACCATTCAACACATGAATTTCTAATCAACGAATGAATATCAATTCAACACATGAATGTTTTCTATGGTTTTTATATATAGATAAAAATGTGATTTTTATTATCAAACAATTTATTTCAAAATATGAGTACCATTCAACACATGAATTTCTAATCAACGAATGAATATCAATTCAACACATGAATGTTTTCAATAGTTTTTATATATAGGTAAAAATGTGATTTTTATCATCAAACAATTTATTTCAAAATATGAATACCATTCAACACATGAATTTCTAATCTCCTTCTATTTTAAATCTTAAAACAAATTAGTTTATAAATCATTTTAAAAATCAGTTTTTAATACTTTTTTAAAATCAGTTTTAAATTGCTTTTAAAAAGTCAAATTCGTTTTTTTTTAACCTTTATAAAATTCAGTTTTTATATCTTAAAAAATCAGTTTTTAAAACATAATAAAAATCAGTTTTTAAAAACATAAAAATCAGTTTTATAACTTCTTTAAAAATCGGTTTTAAACACTTATAAAAATCAGTTTTAAACACTTATAAAATTCAGTTTTTATATGCCTAAAAAACAGTTTATAAATTCTAAAAAAAACAGTAATTAGTTTTTGCAAAACAAAATTAAAATAAAAATAAAATAACCCTAATCGCTCACCTCAGGCTGCGAAGAGGGAGGGAAGAAGGAGGAGGCGTCGATGTGGTGTTCGGTGGTGTCGCGGTTGCTCGATGGCGTTCGTCGGCGGCAGGCTTCAGGGGGCGTCGCGACTTCGAGACGAGGCGGCAGGGTGTTCGAGGGCTTCGGGGTCTTCGATGGTGAGGGCGGCGTCGAGGGGTTCGTCGGCGTCTCGAGGGGGGGGGCGGCGGCTCGATTGATTTAGGGTTTCTTTTTTTTTTCTGAATAATGAATCGGGGGGGCCAATGAAGAAAAGGAGGGAGAGAAAATTAAAATATATATTTTTTTATTAATTATTTATTTAATTTTGGTAAAAAGGGTTGACTTTTACATACGACCTCGAAACGAGGCCCACCACCTGTCGTCCATAGCGTTTAACCCCCATTCCGAACACAATGGGATATGTATCGCAAGCTAATTTGATCGTTACAATCAGTTTCCTTTTGAATTTTCATTTAAATCATTATATTGAATTTTAAACGTACATTTCAAATTACTGGGGCCACATACTAACTAGAAAAATTCTCGAAAAATATTTTCTAGCTTCGTATTGACGATACGGTCCTAACAAAACTAGTTTCGTCGAATTCTGAGACCGTTTGAAAAATGGTCAATTTCCAGTCGATTAAAATCAACTGAAACTGGTCAAACGCGTTTTCCTTTGCCACGCTCACATACTGATTCGAAAAATTATGAAATTTGAAACCTAACAATAACTTGACACTACGGATCTAACAAAAGTGGTTTCGTCGAAATCCGAGGTCATTTGCAAAATGTCCATTTTTAAGGGCCTGAATTCCATAGCGACTATTCAGAATTTTCAACTGGACATATCTTTTGATTCCCGCTATCAAATTTCGATTTGTCAGATTCGTTGGAAAGATATTATCAATTAGATTCCATTATTTTTGGTTTCACTAAAATCCGGATTGTTTTGCACCCGGTACAGTCTGACAAAGTTTGAATTCAATTTTTGAAACTGCCACGCCATTTCAGGCCTTGTTTATAATTATAATTAATTATATTCGTTTTCAATTGTCGATTCAAACTTAGTTTTCATCGCCATTATCTAAAATATTTATTTTAAATATTTAAAATCCATTATTTTAGCCAATTTAAAATTTTTAAATTGGTTCAGATTTTCTGGGTCGTTACAATGTTTTAAAGTCAAAAAGTGGATTGTATCCAAATCAGACCCGCTTAGTGCCAAACAATATGTTTTGACACCTTTTGAATGTAGTGGAATAGGTTTCATAGCCAAATTCCAAAGTCTCTAGCAGGTTATTCCAAAATTTGATTATTTAATTAAATTGTACATATAAATTTCTACGTGATTTAAATTATTACGATCAAACGATAATTCTGATTGGTACGAAACAAGGTAATTACGACGCCAATTCGAGCCAAGTCGAGCCACTACCGTCTAGAAGACTAGTCGACAAGTCGTCCGACTAGTCGTGACTAGTCGACAAGTCTTTTATATGCATAAATTTATTAGACTTAAATATATAATATAATTAGATATAAAGATAACATAATAATAGGTTCAAATTCAACAACGATAACATAATAATAGGTTCAAATTCAACAAACATAACATGATAGATCCTAGTCACAACAAAATAAAATCCATAATATCCATAATTGATCATAAAATGAGTATGAACTCAAGCAAAATCATCCATCTCAATATCATCTCCATCTCCTTCAACATTGACATTGCTTGGATCGGGTAACGGTACAGCATAATCATCCTCCACTTCTTCATCATCAAGAGGAATGGCTTCTTCATCGGATTCTTCATCAACTAATCCAAATGTTCAACTAGTGTTACAACGAGTGTAGACCAACATATCACTACTAGAACCAACATGAGATCTCCTTGGAAGATTGTGTCCCTCAAGCGCATGTGATGCACCTTGAGCTTCATCTACAGCACTCCAAAAAGTATCCTCTACATTGCTAATCCACTCATTATTCCATTCGAAGTCATCAAGTACAAGTGGATCAAAATTCCTTCCAAGTTCAAGTCTTTTTTTTTTGAATCTTGAATCTATTTTTCGGTTGTATTGGACATACACCATGTCATTTAAACGTTGATGTTCCAATCTATTCCTCTTTTTTGTTTGAATCTAAAAATATAAAATGCAATTAGACCTAAAGTATAATAGTGTAAATTTGAAAACAAATATCTTAAAAGATATGGGAACTTACAAACTCAAATGTACTCCAATTGCGTTCACAACCGGAAGGTGAACAACAAAGACCAACAATACGCTTTGCAAATGATTGAAGCTCAAGTGCACGACCTCCATTAGCATCCCACCAATCAACTAACATAAATTAATAAATATAATTGTGTTTTAGTACTACTTGCGAGGATATAATTGAGCCATTAATACTATGCATCAAACATAAAATTATACAAAACTTACGAGGATTTTTTTGCTTTCTTTGCTCAAGTGTCATCTCTCTTGCAAATGCTTCCCTTGAATTTTTATAGTCATCGGCATAATTACTTATCTTGTTTTGTGTACCCCGAACTATGATCATCTTCTCAAGCACATCATTAAAGGCGTCTCTTAACCGAGAGGCATAAGCATGATCATTTTCTAGAATATCAAAGTATTTACCTGGATTAAGAAATAAAGCAGCCCCATATATTGGTTTTCCCATTTGGTTCTTCCAACTATCATCAATGATTTTAACCAATTTTCTCATTAATGCTCGTTTCTTCTCGAGTGACGCTTTGATCTTATTTTTTGCAAAGTTCATAGCATATGCAATCTTTGCCAAAGCGGGTCTCTCATCCCCATCAACAATCCGTAACACCACAAGAAGAGGTTGTGATGCTTGAATGCACTCTTCAACACTATTCCAAAAAAGTGATGAAAACACAGTGTCACAAACTTTCTTTCCATTTTCTGTTTTTGCTAACTTAAACCTATTCCAATCCTCGGCACAAAACAAAAAATGCAACGCCTCCCGATTCTTGTACAAACTTTGCAATGTGAGAAAAGCAGTGGCAAACCTCGTAGCTCCAGCCCTCACTAAATCCCTCCCATTAGTCTTGTCCCTCAATGCATCAAGTATACGCCCATGCCTATAAATAAATGAAGTACATCTTCTTGCTTGATTAATTATTTTTTTAAAGCCCTACAACTTGCCTATGTCCTCCAACATCAAATCAAGACAATGGGCAGCTCATGGAGTCCAAAATAAAGTAGGAAATCTAGCCTCTAAGAGCTCACCTGCTGCCTTACAATTTGCACCATTATCTGTCACAACTTGTACAACATTTTTCTCACCTATTTCCTTGATCTTGCTACCAAGTAAGTCAGCCAGCATTGATGCATCGTGTGATTCACTAGAAGCATTAACCGAACCCAAGAAAAAAGTACCTTCGGGACTGTTGGCAAGAAAGTTTACAAGATGTCTTCCTCGTCTATCCGTCCACCCATCCGACATAAGCGTGCATCCGTATATTTTCCAAGATTTTTCGTGCTTCTCCTTCTGCTTTTTTGTCTCTTCTTTTGCTTTTTTAAGTAGAGGAACCCTTAATTCATGAAATGTGGGGGGCTTCAAACCCGGTCCATATTGGCCTATGGACTCAACCATGACTTCATAACTCCTAGAGTTGGCAGCATTAAAAGGTATTCCACACTCGTAGAAAAAGTTGGCAATGTGCATATGAACTCTTTCTTTCTCTTCTTGCATTTTGAGGCGACTTTCCAAGGTTGCTTGATTCGTACCTTTGGAATGTCTATCTTCAATAACTTGTTCCAGTGTCCTCATAAGCATCAAGCCAACTGATTTAGAAGCTTTAGGTTGGACTTTCTGAAATTCAAATGCCTTCTTTTTCTTTTTTGGAATAATATTGGAGGCTGCAGTGGATTCGATTTCTTGAACCTCATCATCATCATCAACTTCCACCCGTTTATTCTTCTTTTTACTTTGCATAAAATCATTCATTTCTCTAGCAATCTCTTTAGTTGTCTTTGGACATTTATGAATATCCGGAAAACCGCCAATCAAATGTTGCTTGAATCTGTTAATGCCGGCATGATTTTCATTCCCGCAAAGAACACATTTAACCACATCTTTATTTCTCAAGTTTGGCCAAAATGCATACTTCCAACTGGGATAATTTGATTTAGCTTTCCTTTTAGGATCATTAGCCATCTCATGCCAAGTATTCTCTGTGTTATTCTCCATTTCAACCGCTGCGAATATAATTAAAAACTGATCAGCCGTTAATTCAAAATAATGCAGTCACAAAAAAAAACTGATCATCTGTTAACTAAAAAAAACATTTCAAAAAAAAAACTTGTCAGTTAAGTAAAACATAGTCAAAGACACTCCTCGGTTAATAAAACTTATCACAAAATCAGCTAATAAAACAAGTCAAAGACACTCCTCAGTTAAAAAAACTTATCAGTTAATAAAACTTATTACCAAATCAGCTAATTCGACACTCCTCAGTTCATTAAAAAAAAAACCTGCTACTGAAACAATTCATGTCGATGAAAAAAAAACAAAATCAATTAACATACCTGGGCTGGCGGCGGACGAGGCAGCAGGAGGAGCAGCGGCGAGGCAGAAGGGAGGCAGCGGCGAGGCAACGAGATGTAGTTAGGGTTTTTTTATCGATGCTTGTTCAACTGAAACAAAGTGCAAAATCGAAGTCGACTTCAGCTCAACTAGGGTTTTTGGGCTCGAATTAGGGTTCCGGGCTCAATCTGGCCCACCATCGTGGAATTGCACAAGTCGAGAGTCGTGGAATCTCTCCAGGCGACTTCTCGACTTGTCAACAACTAGTCGACGACTAGTCGTCGACGTGATAACCATGGTACGAAATTTTAGAAATTACAATAATTTACAATTCTGGATCAAATAAAATTAATTTCATCGAATTCTGATATTTTTTGCAAAATAACAAATTCTAATAAAATATTTGTTTTTCGTTTATTAACCAATAAATTAAATTCAAAGGTTTATAAATTCAATTCAAATCGAAATAAAATTCATGATAAATTTATAACTCAATTATTGCCTATTGTGAACAAATTTCAATATTTATGAATTTTAATTCATACATTATCAATCTAGGACATAAATTATTAAATTTTAATTATAACCATATAATATCCAAAATCATATTAAATTTAAAAATATAAATTATCGCAAAATCTTGGGATGTTACAATTAAAATATTTTGAATTTTACTTCTCTTAACGGATAACGAAAGAAAAGTTTGAATTATGAGCAAATTTAGCATAACTGGTATATAGGAGATTTGTAGGTGATGAGTATGAAATGTTTTCTAATTGTAATCTGATCAATAGAATGGTTGATTTAGACTACTTGCGATAACCCTTTAGATCTCTTAAGTGAAGTTGTGCTAAGATATTCTCGCTTAACTCCCTCTCTTATGTTTAAAAAAAAGAAATGAAAAAGAAAAAAGAAAAAAGAGGAAAAAAAGAGAGAATATAAATATATATAATAATCCATGGGTACCCAACATTGCTAGTACATCTAGCGTTGGTGTGCAAACTCGCCAAGTTCTGTCCCAAGTCCGATGTAACGTCCCGCATTTTTATCGATTTATACTTGAATATTTAAATTAGTTTATACATTGGATTAGTGGTATAAATGGAATTTTATATTAATTAAAACGAAGTTGAGCATATAAATATACATAAATAATTAGAACGAGCTCGTAATAGCATGGTAGTTCGTAATATTAGTTTTGAATTTCAAACTAATGTACAAAATCTGTTAAAAGTCGGAATTCTCCGAAATAAGAAACGTTCAAATCTGTTGAACTATAATTTTGTAATAAAAGAGAAAAATCAGAATTTTGTATTTTATATTGAGAGTTATAGACAAATCAAATTCTCAGAAAATCGCTGTGGAATTGTTTATAAACCATAACGATTTATGTAATTGAAATAAATCGATTTTAAATCAATTTAATGTTGGTTTAACTTGAATGAAATACCGGGTTTAAAATTCAAGTTAATTTATTATGGAAATTTTGTGAATTCAGTTTGAGTATATTTATATGATAATAATATTTTATTTGCTATTTTTCAGTCGTTTTATATTAAATTGAATTTAATGTTAAATCAATTTAATTTAATATCTTCTGTAAATGGTAGAATTACACTGTGAAACACATTCCACTAAGTCCATAATAGTGGTATAACCCTAGAAAGGCCATTTGTTGTGTTTGAATAGGAGTAAGAAATCAACGCAATATTTTAATTCCAAATCCAACCGTTAGATTTCAAATCTCAAATATTCGTTAGAAAGCTCTTTTCGATACAAACCCAAAGGTTCCAGTTTTAAGAGAAGCCGACCGTCGGGTCTCCCGTAATGTCCGTTCGAAGTCAATGGTCGAAATTCGCGAACTGCCGCAGCGCGGTGCGTTCTATTCAGGCCATTATATATATAATGTATATTATATATATATTTCGTCGATTTCCTTTTTAAAACGTATTTTATAAATCGTTTTAAATTCATTTTCAAAACGATTTCAACTTCCATCTCAAATTCAAATCAAAATTGAATTTTCCAATATAAATTCGTTTTAAATTCATTTCAAATCGATTTCAATTCAATTTCAATCCGTTTTAAATTCAATTCAAAACGATTTCAATTCTATTTCAATTTAATTCGAATTTCAATTCTATTTCAATTCTATTCGAATTTCAGTTCTATTTGAATATAATTCAAATTTCAATTCTATTTGAATTTAATTCGAATTTCAATTCTATAACTCTATTCGAATTTCAATTCTATTTCATTTCTATTCGAATTTCAATTCTATTTGAATTTAATTCGAATTTAATTTCAATTTAATTTATTTCGAAATTAAATTCTATTTCATATCGTTATAATATTAAAACGATAATATTTTCAAAATATTCGATTTTGAAATCACTTTTCGATATTCATTATAAAACGAATAAATCGACAAAATTCCCATTCGTGTTAAAATGGTGTTTATCTACTTAACACAGCTTCACATTTCAATATTCACTAAATATTATTTTAAAATATTCGATAATTCTGAACTGGAATCAGACACAGTCAATTATCATATAATGTGATTTATATGGATTTCATACACACATGCACATAACAACAATCAAACACAGTCAACCATCATCCAAAGTGCATTCTACACTGCACAAGCATCAAATATAAATATTTAACGCTTATAACAGTCTGTCAACCAATCGATTGACGTACAACTAATTATTGGGATTAGTGTATGTCCAATATCATCCCAATACCCATGTGGGGTTTCAGTCAACAAATAATGAATTTTATTTGTGCAGTTGGGCGATGTATAAAATTTATCGTCCCAATCAATATCAGTCAAATGTATGTACATAAACAAATCATCCGATTTGTTTATAAATATTTATTTTATATACATGTTAAAAAATATATTTTTAACCATAAAATATTTATTCATCCCACATCACACAATCAATTTTCACAACACATCAATCAAACAAACAAGTCATCCATGGTCTGTGGACGTCCTAGTATATATTTCAACTAGAAAATAAATTAATAGTGAGAAGTTCTCACCTTTTGGATCCACTCCGCCATTCTTTATTTCTGAACCGTATGGATTCTGTTTTGATTTCTGTCAATACCATCACTATATTTACTCGCTGTTCACACTAAAAATCACATTTTTATCGCTTCATTCCAATAAATAAAAATCATATTTTTATTTCTACTTCATATATATTTACAACGCTTCTTTCTATATAAAAATTATATTTTTATATTCCTACTTCTTATATAAAGATCAAATTTTTATTTCGCTACAACATATATAAAAATCGTATTTTTATATTCTTTATCTTATAAAAATCATATTTTTATTATCTCTACAGTATAAAGATCATATTTTTATTATCTTGCTATTTATATTATAAAAATATATTTTTACTTCTCTATATAAAAATCGGATTTTTATCGCTACTCTATACATATACAAAAATGGCCTTTCTTGGAATAAAAATATCGCCTTTCATTTATATAAAAATATCAAACCTTTCATTGTATATAAAAATCTAATTTTTTTTCTTTTCTCAAACAAAAATCTACCTTTATGGTTTTAAAAATCAAATCTTTATCGATCTTCATAATTAAAAAAAAATCGCACCTTTACATGAATAAAACCCATAACTTTTTCTAATTAAAAACCAATTCTTTTTCATTTTAAAACTCTAGTCTTTTTAAAAATATAATCTTTATTTCATGTAAAAATATAAACTTTACTTCCTATGACAATAAATCGGACTTTTATTTCATATAAAAATATAAATTATAAAACTTACTGTAATTGGTTTCTTCTTAGGAGGGGGTGTCTGCGTCTTGGTTTTAGGTCCAGGAAGGGGGAGAGAGGGCGTCAGAGAGGGGGAGGGGTCTCGCCGCGGTCTGCTGGCGGAGCCATGGGGATAACGGCCTAGGGTTTGGGGCTAGTGACGGTTTATGGCTCGGGCTAGTGGAGGGTTGGAGGACGGGGCGACCGTGGTTGCTGAGGCCAGCGGTGGGCGGTGCGTGGCCTGGAGGCGGCGGCGCGTTGGATCGCGTTTCCCCCTTTTTTTTTCTTTTTATCCCTTTCTGAAATTCAATGAGGAGGAAGGAGTGACGGGGAGAGAGAAATGAGGGAGGGGGGGTGTGTGTTATTATCTATAATTATATACTTTATTTTTATTTTTAATTCTAAAAAGTAACTTCTCCATATGAATCCCAAATCCAACCCACCGACTGTCGTCCCTAATGTAATACCCCAATTCCGAACGCAATGGGATATGTATCGCAAGACAATTCACATGTTTCGGTCAGTTTCTGTCAAAATCAAAATATAAATCTATATATTGATTTTGAACGCGCATTTCGATTTACTGGGGTCACATACGGACCCCAAAATCCCAGAAAATTTATTTATAGCTTTGTATTGACGATACGGTCCTAGAAAAACTAATTTCGTCGAATTTGAAGACCGTTTGAAAAATGGCCAATTTCTGGTCGATCCATATTGAGTTAAACTGTCAGAACACGTTTTTCTTTGCCACGCTCACATATTGATTCGAAAAATTATGAATTTTGAAACCTAGTAATAATTTGACATCCCGGATCCAACAAAAGTTGTTTTGTCGAAAACAGAGGTCGTTTGCAAAATGGCTATTTTTAAGGGTCAGAATTCCATAGCGACTATTCTGAATTTTCAACTGGGCATATCTTTTTATTCCCGCTATGAAATTTCAATTTTTCGGATTCGTTGGAAAGATATTTTCAATTAGATTCTAATATTTTTGGTTTCTCTATAATCCGGTTTATTTTGAATCCTGTACATTAATTTGAAATTTGAAATCGAATTTTCGAACCATGCCATTTTCAAAATATTTTATAATTAAAATAAAATATTTATATTCTAACATCGATTCAAATAAATATATACGTTCTAATTCTATTCAAAATAAATTTCTCGTCGTTATTATTTAAAATAATTCATTTTAAATATTGAAAATTCATTAAAATTACCAAAATAAATTTTTTAAATTGGTTCGAATTTCTGGTTTATTACAATCTCCCCTACTTAAAACTTTTCATCCCCGAAAAGGAACGAAGCTGAAAGTTGTTTTACAAACCAACTCAACTTCTATTATTTTCATTATGGCTTAAGTTCTTCTACTTTTCAGTTTCTAAGAACTTTTCAAAATTTTCAAAATTTTGGCTAACACCCTAAATTTTCGAAAAAATTCTCCATAACCTCCCCTGCACTGGAGCACCTGGAAAATCCCGAAATTGCCATACATGCATCTCCAATCCAAGAAGAAAAAGAAACAGCCAAGCAGCTAGCCAATCGGCTCATAAAATCATCAAAAACCCCAAGAAATACAATAAACATGTACCTATTTGTCGGGCGAACAATTTTATTTCTCTTCTCTAGCCTCCTTGCTATGACCTGTTCAATGGATGCACATGTATATGCATGCAATTTCAAACAATTTTCAATACAATTCAATATTTGATACAATTTGGCCTAAATGGTTAAAAATATCAAACCAATAATCAAACAACACAACCAGCAATCAATTAGTTGAGTAACGTTTCAAATTCATAATTTTGATATATAGTCAAAATCACATTTTTGGTGCCAAATCACAACAATATATTCTAACTATATTTCGGTTCTCACACCAGTCAATTGGAATCATATAGAAATCCCACTTTCGTAACTCGAATATAAATTCTGATGATGATATATCAATCATCAGAATCACCCCCGGGCGACTAGAGTGTAATTCTATATCTATCCAGTATATTAAAACTTCGAATACTCGTGGATCAGACGTATATGCTAAATCTTTATATACTTGATTATCCAAATCAATATAAAAATAATATTCAAATAAGAATAATAAAGTTTAAATTTTCAAAAAAAAAATCGTTTTCAATTTTATTTTAAAAACATCACTCTTCACACTCGTTCTAGGATACTACTGATCCTATCTCTAACGAGTCATTCTCATTGGATATTACTAATCCAATCTTTGATGAGTTCTTTCGTTTGGTTCTAATATGTCTTGTTCTCGAGCTTTGTAAACCAAAGCTTTGATACCAAAATGTTACGACCCGAAATCCCCCTTTCGGGAAATCACGGATTGCTTTGAGGACAAGACGAATCAGCACACAAAAAGAAGAACATTTCATTGCTTATTACAACAATTCCATCAGAATACAAGAATATACAGAGTATGAATAAATATTGCACATTATAAAATATCAGAGATTTAAATACATTACTGCAGCGGAAAAATAATACAAAACACAATTGAAGAAGATATACGAATACAGAGCTTTCTGAATATCATTCCAACCGTAAATCAAGATCCTGTGAATATAAATCTGCAAAACCAAAACTACTAGCTGCCCGTGTGGAAATAGGGGCACCCAGAGTTTAGGTTAAAACAATAAACTCCTGGTCAGTCATGTGGCTGGTGTGAGAACTAAAACAGTTATTATTCTTTATTTTGATGTTCGGTAAATCAAGGGATCACGCCGTATAACACGGAACGGGTTTCCTCCTAAGAATACCTGTTCATAAAACAACAGCGCAATGCTAAATAAAGAACAATGAAGCTATTATAAGACCCAGGTCCCATCACACAATGCAACGCAAGCCGGAGGATAGGGTTTTTACCTTATAATAGCCAAAAATGCTTGGTACGTGAAACTACATCTTTTATTATTACTATAAGTGTATAGTGTCGAAAACAATTTCAATCATAAGTATCAATCATAGACGGCATAAGTGCCCCATACCACTATGTCGCCATATATAGGTATACAATCAAAACCTCACAATGTCGTATTTGGAAATTGGATTTCCATCTGTGAACCGAGGCAAAAAATAGTCCTCACCGCTTCGAGATGCTCTAGCCCGTGTCTCAGGACCCAGACTCAGGTGGGCCCTTGGATCGTCAGGGTCGGTCCACCGATGTGGATTAAAATGCCTGAATACTGTGTTTCCCCGCCCTATGGGGCGTCAATGAGCCAAATGACTCCATCGGCTCCACTTAGTCACCGATATATCTGAGGTGCCTCGCAATCCAACAACCACACAGGTGAAAATAATATAAATGTCAGGGCTGGTAGGTCACTGACACCACCCTAGCTAGAAGGAAATGCATGCTCTCCCTGATGTCCTTTCCTGTTTCTAGTTCACGACCGGGGTGTGAGGCTCGCGAATTCACGTTACACAAAGCTATGCCACACAGGCCGCGCTTTGATCATCAACCACAAGACTTTGCTTTTCAACAAAAGCCTTTATCATTTGCCACTTAGGCATGCCACACAGGCAACTCGCACCATGCGACTCAAGTCTATCGATATACAACCTCTGATCCTGTACGTCTCAGAGAAGGGTAAAGTAAGGGAATGAATTCCCCTTCACCAGGCAGATGTATATGTAATAGAGATCAATCAACACATACCGAAATCCATTAATGTCACTCACAAAGGGAATGCATTAATGTCATGAAGCGTTATAATAGTATAGAACAGATAAATTACAAGAATAAATAAATAAAACAACACAGCGGAAGATAAAACTTATTTCATAGCATCATAACTCAAAACAAGCTTACATAAGTACTCTCCAAAACCATTACAACAGGATCAGTAGTCTTTTCCAAAAACTTCATGAAATATAAAGAAGCAAATACTTAAATAACATAAATGCATAAATCCCCATTGAGCATAAGCAAAGCCATAAAGATGAGAGAGTCCAAAGCGATACATCTACTCTCTTCAAGCAACTGAAAGAAATCGGCACTAACACTACACCAAACAGGCCATTTTGTAACACTTTTCTCGTTTTAAGTTATAACAGTTATTACTGTGACAAACTTATAACAGTTATTTCTGTTATAACGTAATATAACGGTTATTTCCGTTATTACACTTGCGCATTTTCGTAAATACTTGAAAATATAATGGGGTAAAATGTAAATTCCTGCTGTGTTCGCAGTTTCTACCCTAGTAACGGTTCTAGTCTTCTTTTTTGTTTTTCCCTTGTAAATCAGAAAAGAATTCTAGGGTTCGCCGCTTCGTTCCCAATCAGATTGTCACGCGCCTCCTCCTTCGCCTCGTCTGCGCTTCCGCCTCCTCCAACCTCGCTTCGATTCCGACAAGATTTTCATGCTCCTCCTCCTTTGCCTCGTCCTCGCTTCCCCCTCCTCCAATTTTCCGCCTCAAAGTCAGGTGATTTTTTCTATGAGTGCCGTCTCCTGCCATTTATTTGTGTGCTCTTTACTATGTTTGATATTGGTTAAATTTGCCTCTTTGTAGTGTATTTTTCTCTGTTAGTACGATGGATTGAACTGTATTTTAAGGAACCGAGCTTGAATGCTATTTTGTTGATTTTTGAAAAACGATTTCACTTGATTTATCGATATCTTCTTACGGTTTGGTAATTGCAAGCCTGAATAGAAAAACAAAATATGTTAGTTTCTGTTGCAATTTGTGAGGTGTGTAACATTCAGTGACATCCAAAATACTGTACTTTATTTTGCATGTCAGTTTAGTTCATTTTTTACATTTAATAATAATTTCCAACATCCATTACTGATGACCACTGGACAAATATTTATTTTGCTATCTTTAAGTGTCGGCTCCTTTTATTTTCTTGGAATTGTTTGAGGAGCAGATTATTGTTAATCAATGAGGGTGACAGCAAATATATGTTTGATAGTGGTCAGTCTTTATATTATATTGAACTATGGTATACAATGTTCAGTAAACCAAGACAATGTGTGAAATTGGTATCGAAATTCTGATCGTGATATTAAATTATTTTATACCTTCTTTTTCTTATAATAGAATATTTTTCTATATGATGCTTTGCAATTACCATATTAAACCAAGACGTCTTTGTGGACAAACCATCTTCTCGGTTGATTTGATTATGTTATGGTTCTGGAGGGTAATCAGGTAATTTAAATCTAATAGTTCCAAAATTAAAGGGATAATTTATATAGTTTGATCAAGTGATGTGTTATGAGGTTTAAACCTTAATAACGAATAAGTTAATAAGCAAACTTCCCCAATTGCGTTTACCATGTCATGTTTGATATGTAAATATATATGCACCTTCTTTTCACTAATAAAATTTTAACACCAAGAACACATAATTTTAGACTAGTTATATTAGACTGTCCAGCTAATCATTAAACGACGTTTGATTAATTTTAAGACATGCAACGGATCGGAGTTGGATATCATAGATTAGTTAATACCGTTTGCGACTACAGTTTCGTTTGCATAAAGCGAGATTTTGAAGTGAATAATTATTCATTAAAATATGAACTATATAAATTATATGTGTCAACAGCAATTATTTTCTCGTTTCAATATCATTTTAATGCATTGTTTAATAAATTAGTACTCTATGAGACAGTACAAGGTTTATATATTGACCCTAATGTTTACTAGGTATTTTCCGTAATTTTCATCGTCGTATTCATATTGATGCAAATATTTATAATCTTCAAATAGCCTTGGTAGGAAACGGTATTCCATCATAATATACATTGCCAATTTTTCTATATTGAAAATTATAGATCTCGCTACCACAACGGTAGCTGGACATCCAAAAATTGGTAAGCATGAATTCATTTGCATGCAGGTCCTCTAGCTATGGTAAATGGCATTACATATCATAGATGAATGAAAATTAACATTTTTGGACCTACTCTTGCTTCATCCTAGGTGACCACGAGCACTAGTGCATGTTGATTGCTCCTTACACTGCATACAAATAGAAATGAACGAGCTATAGTGCATTTCAAGCACTGAGATAGTGAAAATAATGTTAGCATCTATTTAACGTTTCCCATCTTCATTACATGAAGGATAACTTCCATTACATAGGACTCTTTCCATTTTTATATTGTTTTTTAATTTTGATATAATAAAACTAAAATGTATAGTTATCATCTATGTATTACACTGTAGCTATTATTATTGATGTTATCAATTTCTTTCTTGACTGTCTTTTAAAATGTTTTGCATTCCTTTGATAATATTAACTCTTCGGATTGCTTATTTGTTGCATGTCATTGCTCCAAAGTTGATTCTCCTTACTTTATAATTCAACCTCAAAATATTTGACTTGAGAATCTAACATAATTGTGTTCACTGTGGGCCGCATAAGACCCACAACACTTTAGATGGATGTTTCACTATGTGTATTTTGACGTTAAAATGTATATTGTAGATGGGTTAAAGTACTTATACTGTCCTTCTCTGTGATCTATGCAAAATGGAATGTTGATACTAGTTAAATCATAGAACTTTCAACAAGGAAAAAAATGAATATTCAACCAAGGTTGCAAAAAAGCGACCTATAGCTATATCCTAAGTGTGTAACATGAGTTTGCAAGAAAAAAAAACCACACTTTGAATTTATTAAGGCATGATTGGATATACATATATATATATATATATATATATATATATATATATATATATATATATATATATATATATGGTGTAAACATGAGCTAGCTCGATGTAAAATGCTAAGTATACGTTGCACATTCTAAGTTTCCATTAGTGTCTAAACTAGATGACTTTTTCGTCCATTTTCCTTAAGAGCACATTTTGTTGGTTATATATGTTCCCAAGTCAGCTTAGTTAAATAATGCGCTCATGGTAATGTTTTTAATTGTAAATTAGATTTTAGATAGATGGTCCATCTACAAAAAAAACTTACATTGTTTTTTTTAACATTTTTCTTTCCATTTTCCAACGTTAAAATGAATTGATTTAGGCTTCTAACAAAAATATGTAAAGAGTTTGTTTAATATGGAGAGAGATGGGTGCAGTTTTGATTAGATTCGGGTGACTGTTTGAGATTGGTAGAAGTTTTGTTTGGCAAATGGTATAGCTGTAGTTTTTTGGGATGGAGAGATGGGATGGCAGCAAGAAATTGCTGTAATGTGAAACCGAGTAATATGAATATATGGATAGAAATTGCTGTAATTTCAAGCAAGTGTTATAATTTTTTGATATATATGTTCCTTTTTAACAAGAAATGAAGAATTTGAAGCTAAAAAATGAGTTGTAAAGGTTTCACGATTTATACTGCAATTGACATGCCAGCCCATCGTGTATACAAGCGCCGCGGCTCAGTTAAAACTAAGCGCCTAGACATTTGCAAACAATTCAACTGTATAATAAGATTAAAATGGGTGCTTATTGATTATATCTGTTACAATGAAGTAGATGGTTGATCGCGTTAATATTTTAGATGCATTCTGCTTTATCAATAATGATCCTTTTTGCGTATTTAATCAGTATGCAATGTGCACGTACCACCGGACCAGTCATCTGGTACTCCGAATTGGACTATCGATGTTACGGATGTGAGATTTTACTGATATTTTCTCTGTGATGTTGATTTGTTGTTATCAGGCTCTTATGTTGAATAAATCTTGTAATAACTATGGTCATGCTACTAGGATATGTACTGATTAATAGAGGAAACAGGAAGAAGCTAATTCGGCTGAATCGACTCTCTTCTCAATTATTTAGAGTTTCATTTTTTTCTCTCCTTTCAAATTATCGACTGATTTCGTTACTTATATAGAAGTGCGTTTGATCTCAAATCTTCAACATCCGAAGGATTAAGAAGTGAAGGAGCAAATTTGACTTGATTCTGAACATGGCACAGAGTAATTAGGAAGCTGATAAAATGCTTGATGTGTATATATATGATTATCTGTTGAAAAGAAACTTGCAAGCCACTGCAAAAGCGTTTATGGCTGAGGGAAAGGTTGCACCTGATCTAGTAGCTATCGATGCTCCAGGGGGATTTCTATTTGAATGGTGGTCTGTTTTTTGGGACATATTCATTGCTAGAATGAATGAGAAGTATTCTGAAGTTGCTGCTGCCTACATAGAGACATAGCAATCCAAAGTTAGGGAGCATCAACAACAATTACAGTTGCAGTAGCTACATATGATCCAAAGAGATGCACAATTACAGAGAAATAACCCAAACCATCCTTCTCTTGGTGGAGCAGTGAACACAATCAACTCTGATGGACTTTTAGGGACGCCAACCGCTGGTGTTTTAGCTGCAAAGATATATGAAAAACGGCTGAAAATCCTCATTCGATGGAATCTGATACTTCTACGCAACTTCTTGATGCTAACAGGATGGATCTTCTTAAGTCTACAAATAACCATTCAGGGCAATCAAGCTGGTGTGAATGCCGCACTGCAGCAATTTTAGACGCGAAATCAGCCAACAACAGAAATAATAACCGAAGGCAACTTAGGAGTAGCTCAAAGATCTCTGTCTATGGACCTATCCTCTATTTATGGTCAGGGTATTATACAGGCGAAGTCTGGACTTGGTGGTCCAGGATTGAATCAAGGTATTAGTGGTCTGCCATTAAAAGGTTGGTCATTGACAAGAATCGATCAACTACAACCAAATATGGGCCAGCAAATCCAAAAACCATTTCTACAACAAAGTCAATTTCAGCTTTTGACTCCCCAGCAGCAGCAGTTTCTAGCACAAGCTCAAGCACAGGGAAATTTAGGCCTTTCACCAAATTATGGAGAGATGGATCCGAGGATACTTAGGGGTTTACCTAACAGAAATTTTAATGGCAAGGATGGACAGCTTATTGGAGCTGAGGGATCAGTTGGTTCTCCTATCCAGTCCAGCTCACCTAAAGTGAACCAAGCTGATTATTTAATGAAGGTGAAGATGGGCCAGATACAGTAGTCCTCTGCTCAGCAACCACAAGACCCACTTCAGCAGCAGCAGATGCAACAGGTCTTAAAAACTGAACATATCTTGTTTATTTGACTTTGGTTGATGGATTCAGAGTCTAAATATCATGTATTTTTCCTATAATTTTCTATAAATTAAGTCATACCCGTGTCTTAACTTCAAAAAAAAAAGTACTGATTAATAGTTTCTGAAGAAAATGTCTATGTTTTTGGCTGAAGTTCAGATAGGAAATTCATTAATTATTTTGTGCTTTATTTAGGATACAATTCAGCAGAGTGGTTTGCTTTACATAATCATTGCATCCAATTTGCGGATAGGTTGACAGTTCCTAAGAAAATGGAGAAAACAGTATATAAACCTTGTTATTGTTTTTACGTGCAAACAAGAACGGTAAGAGTAAGCAATATTTCACTTTTAGCTTCTGAGCATGATATCAGGGAGTTCTTCTCATTTACTGGGGATATATATTTCATTGAAATGGGAAGGTTATTTATTTCGCTACATAAGCATAGTTAATATGCGGAAAGCATACAGGAACTCTTTAAATTGTTGTGCTTTGGATTCCTACAGTGAATTTGAAAGAACCCAAACTGCATTTGTAACATTTAAGGATTCGCAGAGAGCAGATACAGCAGTTCTTCTCACAGTAAGTAAATTTTAATGTAACAACATAATTTCACCTTTTGATTGTATTCCAAATAAACAATGTTGTTTCTAATATTTCTTAGACTAAACAAATTCCATCTAAGCTAAAAGCTTGAAACATCAAACTATGAACACTAAAAGCAAAAAATTCTTGTAGTTGTTGAAAATTTTTAAATAAGAAAAGAGTAATCTACTAATTTTATGGAGGGATGCAAAACTAGAAAGCTCTGGCAATTATGGGTAACTGTTATTTGTTTATACTTATTTTAACTAAATACATGATCATACAGGGGGCAACAATTGTTGATATATCTTCCTGTTACTGTGATGCTTGAAGAAAATTACCATCGTCCACCGAAAGCATACAAATCTTCTCAGGTATTTGTTTGTTCATACAACTCTTTTCCAAACTTATATGTTTCTATCTCTCTTCCATCTAAAAATTATTTTCTACATTCACGTTTTTGAATGTTTTTCCTTTTACTTCTTTCGTTTCCTAATAAATTTGTCAAAACTTAAGAACAAAGTAATTGAAGAAATTTAGAAGTTCCCATTGCTGAAAAGATGGTAAAAGAAGAAGCTATTGGCGTGCTATCAGCTCAAAGTGCAATGTAAAACAAGTAAAGCTAGCACAAGCTTCAAAAGCAATAACCGCGGCAAAAGAGATAACAACTAAACAACAGTTAGCTAATTTGGAATATGTAGGAATGGCAAAAGAGAATGCAACTAAACAACAATTTGTCATCATAGCACTGTACTTGGAGAGAAAGCCATCTAGGTGGAGGAAGTTCTAGATTCAGATGCATTAATTTTTGATGCACCCCAAAATGGTATGCATACACTATCCCATCTTGTCGATGGTGGGCTTATAATTAGGCTCATTTATCGTTTGCGTTTTGTGTAATGGTTGTATGTTAAATTATGATACTTAGATGTTATTTGATATTTGTTATGAATGATGAATAGTTGTATATTAAATTGTGGTGATGATCGGAATGGAATTCGCTTTAGGATATAAATTGTGATATGTTGTATTTGCTTTGAGATATTGTTATATTATATGTTGTATATTCTTATTGCTGTATGCTTTATGAAATTAGTTGGGCCATATTATGATTGTTGTTTAAACGTATTACCTACTACAGGCTTGGTATAATATTCATGTTTGTAACAGGTATAACTATTAGTAAATTATTGTATGAAATAGTCAGTTTTACATATTAACAGTAATAACTGTTATTAAAATAATTGTTGTAACCGTTATAAGTGTTATAAACTTTTCAATACTAACAGTTATAAGTGTTACAGAGTAATATTTTTGTAACGGTAATAATCGTTATAATATGCACACTTTATAACAGTTGTAACTGTTACAATATTTGTGACAACAGTTTGTCACGTATGTCGTAGTAACGGTTATAACTGTTACAAAGTTAATTAGTAACAGTAATAACTGTTAGAAAAACCCTTTTCTAGTGTTGTGTAAGCTGTAGTATTCCCTCCTTGCAAACCTGGGGGGGGGGGAGGGAGGAAAGAAAAGAGATGGAAGCAACACGGGTCAGACATAAAGTCTGGCGAGTCTAGTAATTTTAACAAATAATAGGTAAGGTAAATGATCAAGACATAAATAAGCCTCATGATATGGCTGTAACATAGATAAGGTAGATAAAAGGATGGACAAGATGATTCCGTTCCTAAGTACTAAGACAATCCTACACCTTGGCTAAGCGAAGAACCCTCCAAGTACTAACCCCGAAGACCGAAGTCAACATCAGACTAGCACCCAAAGGACTATCCAACTCAACCAACATGTATTTCGTTACACCGCACTTTTTCTAAGTTACACCACATTACTTAATTACACCGCACATCTACTACTCTCTATTTACTAAAGGTTGATCCCTTCCCACTAACTGTAGCCACATCACAAACTTGGTAGTTACTTGTACCTAGCTGCTATCGTAGGTGCCGGCTAGCTCCTACCACCGCAAAGGTACCCTTACCCTACCCATTCGATCGGCTCCCTAAACCCCGTAGGCACCCGTGCTTGCCCCACAGTGGGGTGTATCACTCCCCAAAGTGGCAACCCCGATACCAACATAAAATGCACGGCCGTACCTACACGATGCAACAACGTCTTACCTACCAGCCCGGACCCATGCACGCACATTAACCCATTGGACTTGCGTTGCCACCGCTATTCATGTTCTGACCTCTTACATTCAAGTCCAGTAAGGGTGCCCCAACCCCCGCCTAGTACCGGGCCCAATTAGATATTCAAACGGGTTACTAGTTGAAACGGGTCCTCCATCCGACACAATCCTCCAACCTATGCTTGGTCCCCACTAGGTTTTTCTCTCACTTAACCATTTTAATTTAAATGTCCATGTCTTACACATGTTATGGTTAAGTCCATACTTACATGTCATAATTTACATGTCTTAACTTATTCCGGTTAAGTCCATATTTACATATCATAATTTACATGTCACCCCACTAACCCTCTAACCATACCCATGTCTTATTATGGTTAGTATTCCTTAATTCATTCCTTATGACGAACGGTGCATGACCTCCCACATTAGACCGAACGCTTTATGGCCGCTGGATTTGTCGGATGGTTCCGAGCAGTATTACGCCACAAACCGGGTCTAACCTCGTGTCATTAACCGTTGCGTCTACAATTCATTCCTTTGACTTCTCACATTAGACGTCCAATTGTGGAAGCTAGATTTGCCGGGCGGTTCCGGGCAGTCTTACGCCACAGTTGCACCTAACCTCGTGTCAAAGGTTTGTTAATAATCGTATTTCACCCATACCCAATTTTCATGTCATGTATGTCCAATTAAACATATAATCATGTTTATAATATTGCCTATTCCAAATTGTCACTAATTACATATTAATTAGCCTCAATTACAAATTTACAATTATAGGCAATTTCATCAATTCCATGTAATTCATACCCAAATATGCCAATTTCACATATTGTCCAAAATATTCAATAATATCCAGTTTTCCATATTTCACATATTCCCATCTTTCCCACGTATTTGCATTCGCGCGTATTTTTAACATAGGCACGAAGCTAGCCTAGATCCAAAAATAAAAGGAATAGGGATAAGAAGAGAGAATCAAATCACAAAAAATTAGAATTAACCCAACTTCATGAAATAAATGGGCATATAAACTGGCATAGAGGCATAATGACAGATTCAACATGAATAAACTGATAAAAGGTATGAACTTTACATAGAAACATAGGCATATGATGTCATGAATCAAAAAGGTGAAGACTTGGATGAGATTTAAATTACATACATATGAATCCTCTTTACAACTTCATCATGTTACTTTTAATCCCATTATATTGTGAAAATAACCATACTCACCTTTCGTGGTTAAAGAATAGAATTAGGCACTGAAATTGATGTAGAAACGTTGCGGTGTTGCTGATTTATCTTCTTGAATTGTTGTAGAAGCTCTAATCTTTAATTTGAGTTGAAGTTGAACACTTGAGATTTGATTTAGGGGCGGCGGCTAGGGTTTAAGAGACAATTTGACAGCATAATGGTGTCATATATAATATTTATGAATTAGTGTTAGGTCTTAGGGTGTATATATAGGTGTAGGAAGTTATTTAGGCCTTAGGATTAACCCTAGAACTGATCTGGACCACTCAGATGCCATATCAGCCCTTAAGGCGAATCGGGCCACGGGTTGGCAGCCAAACACCCTGGATTGACCTCTAGTCGACCCAGCGGGGCTCGTGTTGACTCCAAAAATGGTGCGGTTCGGCTATTCCCCCTCCCTGTTCGCTGTTTTGAACATTTTTTTTGAATATTTATTTATTTAATTTATATATATATATATATATATATATATATTTCTCTCATATGCATACAAACTTCATGGCTTAATAACTTCTTCATAATTAACCATTTTCACACTAAACCACTTTTTGAACCGCGTTCACACTAAGCCACTTTTTAGCCATTCCCCTAAAACAAAAATATGGCGCTAGCGGGGATCGAACCATGTACCTCTTGTATGCAAGTTACATGTTCTAACCAAATGAGCTACTAAGTCTTTTGCTTACAAACCTTAGAACAATGCTAAACATCATTCTTTTCTCATTCCTCTTTTTCAAATAAATTATTCTTTAATTTGTTATTTTAATATTCTCAGAAAATACGGGGTGTTACATTCTCCCTTACTTAAAGGATTTCGTCCTCGAAATCTCTTAGTCAAGAAGAATGTATCCTACCATCCAATAATCCATCTACTCAACCATCAACCACTAGCAACCATGGTCCTTAAAAGATTTCTAATGCTTTTCATGTACATATGCATAGTGTGTGTGTGTGTCCGTATACTAATGCAAAATCAGGCGGTCCACTGATTCAGTCGACCTCCTTAATGCAAATAATGATAGTGCCATGTATCCATCATGTATGCAAAGAACCCTATACATATCATTACTACATGTGTGCACAACCATTCATTTAAATGCAACATCCATATGATATACACATTAAACGTACATTCATTTTACTAAATACATCCATTTATATGTAATATGCGATATGAAAGTGACTGAGCCGATCTAGTGCCTAAAGTGTGTGTATATGTATCCACGAGCAACCACTAGCAAACACTTGCATCCACATGCATCCACCATACATAGCATGTCTCAAATACATGTTTCAACCATAGGACTACCCTATCTAAAGGTCAAAGATACTGGTAAGAGGACATACTAATGATAGAACAAGTACAAGCTAAGCGATAAAGAAGAAATTAAAAGACATACCCTTGAAAATAAAAGGGTACAATGAACGCATCTTCTCTTCTGTCTCCCAAGTAGCATCGCTCTCATCATCTCCCCATTGCACTTTGACTAGCTTGACCTCTCGATTCCTCAACTTCTTAATCTCCGACCCAAGAATGCATGTAGGAGCTTGTCGAATCGTCGCATCACGCTCTATTTTCACCTCTCTAAGCAAGCTCTTCCAAAACCGCTAATAAAGATAGGACCGCGACCGCTCACTATGCTAGAAGGAACACCGTGCAAACGAACTATCTCTCGAATGTATACGGAGGCTAACCATGGAGCAGTCCTCTTACTCTTCACGGGAATGAAATGGGCGCTCTTAGTAAGTCTGTCTACCACGACCCAAATCCCCGTATTACCCTTCCTTGATCTTGGTAACTCATCAACAAAGTCCATCGAGACACTCTCCCACTTCCATTATGGGACCTCCAATGGGTGAAGCAACCCACCGGGCTTCTTTTGCTCTGCTTTTACTTGTTGGCACACCAAGCATCTAGCGACAAACTCGACCACATCCCTCTTCATACCGGCCCAAAAGTAAACTCGTCTCATGTCCATGTACATCTTGTCCCCGCCGTGATGAATGGTCATCTTCGAACGATGTGCATCATCAAGAATGGTCTTCCTCAAGTTCTCGTCTCATGGTACACAAAGTCTGTCGTCCCTACGTAACCAAACCTTATCATCTAGGGTATACCTACTGAGATGCCTCGATGACTCCCCCCTTATGAGCTTCTCTACTAACTCAACCAACTATGGGTCATCTCGTTGTGCCTCACCAATCCGTCCCAAAAGCGTAGGTCTGACCTCTAAGGATGCTAACAAACCGGGTACAAAGTCAATGGAAGGTCTAAAGTCAAACGTTGAGATGAACTTTAAGCTTCGCCGCTCAACAAACAACGGACTCAAGGACAACCTTTTCCTACTTAAGGCGTCTGCCACCACGTTACCCTTTCTAGGGGTATATGCTATCTCGAAATCATAGGACGCTAAGAATTCCATCCACCTTTGCTGCCTTAAGTTCAAGTCCTTCTGAGAGAACAAGTATTTTAGCGATTTGTGGTCTGTGAACAATTCGAATTTCTCGCCAAGAAGATAATGGCGCCAAGACTTAAGCGCGAAAACAATAGCGGCCAACTAACTGATCGAAGAGATCGTCAATCCTCGGCAGTGGGTGCCTATTCTTCTTAGTAAGCTTATTAAGTTCCCTATAGTCCACACAAAGTCTAAGGGATCCATCCGCCTTCGTGGCAAATACTACTGGAGCACCCCACTCCGATATACTACGTCTTATGAATCCCTTCTCAAGTAACTCCCCTACTTGCTTATTGAGTTCCCTCCTCTCACGAAGAGCCATGTGGCGTACTGGCAGAGATACGGGTTTTGCATTGTCTATAAGATAAATACGAAAGTCTATCTCACGTTTTGGGGGTAGACCCCTCACCTCATCGAAGACATCAACATATTCACGGACTATACAAACAGAATGTAAATCATCATTGGATGTGTCAAGTGACTCAAGATAACTAAGCATCACCGATCCTCTAGGGTCACAAGAAATATCAAGGGTCTTTCCACTACGAGTCAACAATTTTACTACCCTTCGTTCACAATCTAGGATGGCAACATATCTGGCTAGCCAATCCATCCCTAGAATCAACCCATAGCCCATGAAACCAAGCACAAAAGCATTACATTCAAAACCAACGCCTAAGATAGACAATCTCATATCCCTACAAACCATGGATAAATGAGTCGACCCACCAATAGGATTTGAGACTATAATGGGATCCACAATGAGACTAGTATTTAAGTGCAGTGTTTCAACTAATGATGTAGAGATAAACGAATGTGATGCGCCAGAATCGAATAAAGTACGGACATGATGATCAAACAAGGAAATCAAACTTTCGACAGAAATTTTTCTACCTTCTTCCTGCCTCGGAGCCATGAGAGCGTGAACCTGCCCTCCCGAAGTAGAACCTGCCCTCTGCCCTTGCTTCTTAGGACAGTCCTTGGTAGCATGACCTGGATCACCACAATGATAACAAGCGAACTTCTTCTTCATCCTATAGTCTTTCTTCAAATGGCCGGGTATCCCACAGTTGTGACACTTCCTCTTTTCTTTACCACCTTTCTTTTGCTATTGGGCTTTCTTTTGATCCTCCATCTTATCTTGTGGCCTAAAAGTACTTACACCCTTCTCTTCTTCATGCTTGTATGCCATATCAACAAGCTTTTCATACGTAGCCCCCATTGGAATGTGGGACATAGCCAAACTGTGAAGCGATTCATTTAGGCCCTTTGCAAACCTCAAAGCCTTCTTGTGAGGCGTATTCACCAACTCTAGCCCAAATCTCGCCAACTTATTAAATTCGGTCACATACTCCTTCACGGTCAAGTTTTTGTTCTTCAATGTCAAGAACCTCTCCATGTGCATACTCTCCTCAGCTTGAGAAAGGAATTTCAACCCAAACCTTCCCCTATAATCTGCCCACGTCTCTGCAGCACACTCTCCATTAGTAACCTCCCACCAAAACGAAGCTTCGTCCTTCATCAACCAAGCAGCCAATTGGACCTTCTTACAATCGTCCAAATCGAAAATGCCAAACAGATCCTCCACTTCTTTCAACCAATTTCTAGCTTCAACGAACGTTTCAGACCCACTAAAAAGGTTTTCCACCCATCGAATGAAAGTCTTTACATATCTTGGAGAAAGCATCTCCATGCGGAGGAATGACTGGAGCTGGGGGGAGGAGGAGGAACATCGGCCGAACCCGCGGCAGCGGCCCTAGCCTCGAGATATTGACAAAACCAACCGGGTACATGAACACCCTCTGGTATCTCAGATGCTCCTGACATGCTAAAAAGAAAAAGAAAGAGTTTCAAAATAGGGGAAGTGAAAGAGAGATGTATGGCTTGCGGGGATTATGCTCTTTAAAGTAAACTTTCCTTGAAAATAGCTTCTTTAAAACAAGTTTTTGAAAATACTTTCTATGAAAATAATACTTTTGAAAACACTTTTCAAAACTTTTTTTATCTGTTCTTGTAACCTCGCTCTAATACCACGTGTAACACCCCTTGTCCATTAATATCACCCACAAAGGGAATGCATTAATGTCATGAAGCGTTATAATAGTATAGAACAGATAAATTACAAGAATAAATAAATAAAACAACACAACGGAAGATAAAATTTATTTCATAGCATCATAACTCAAAACAAGCTTACATAAGTAGTCTCCAAAACCATTACAACAGGATCAGTAGTCTTTTCCAAAAACTTCATGAAATATAAAGAAGCAAATACTTAAATAACATAAATGCATAAATCCCCACTGAGCATAAGAAAAGCCATAAAGTTGAGAGAGTCCAAAGCAATACATCTACTCTCTTCAAGCAACTGAAAGAAATCGGCACTAAGCTGTAGTATTCCCTTCTTGCAAACCTAGAGGAGGGGGGAGAAGGAAAGAAAAGAGGTGGAAGCAAAACGGGTCAGACATAAAGTCTGGTGAGTCCATTAATTTTAACAAATAATAGATAAGGTAAATGATCAAGACATAAATAGGCCTCATGATATGGCTGTAACATAGATAAGGTAGGTAAAAGGATGGACAAGATGATTCCGTTCCCAAGTACTAAGAAAATCCTACACCTTGGCTAAGCGAACAAACCTCCAAGTACTAACCCCGAAGACCGAAGTAAAAATCAGACTAGCACCCAAAGGACTATCCAACTCAACCAAAATGTATTTCGTTACACCGCACTTTTGCTAAGTTACACCACATTACTTAATTACACCACGCATCTACTAGTCTCAATTTACTAAAGGTTATCCCTTCCCACTAACTGTACCCACATCACAAACTTGGTAGTTACTTGTACCTAGCTGCTATCGTAGGTGCCGGTTAGCTCCTATCACCGCTAAGGTACCCTTACCCTACCTATTCGATTGGCTCCCTAAACCCCGTAGGCACCCGTGCTGGCCCCACAGTGGGGTGTATCACTCCCCAATGTGGCAACCCCGATACCAACATAAAATGCACGGCTATACCTACACGATGCAACAACGTATTACCTACCAGCCCGGACCCATGCACGCACATGAACCCATTGGACTTGCATTGCCACCGCTATTCACGTTTTGACCTCTTATATTCAAGTCCAGTAAGGGTGCCCCAACCCCGGCCTAGTAGTGGGCCCAATTAGATACTCAAACGGGTTACTAGTTGAAACGGGTCCCCTATCCGATACAAGCCTCCTACCTATGCTTGGTCCCCACTAGGTTTTTCTCCCACTTAACCATTTTAATTTAAATGTCCATGTCTTACACATGCTATGGTTAAGTCCATACTTACATGTCATAATTTACATGTCTTATCTTATTCTGGTTAAGTCCATATTTACATGTCATAATTTACATGTCACCCCACTTACCCTCTAACCATACCCATGTCTTATTATGGTTAGTATTCCTTAATTCATTCCTTATGACGAACGGTGCATGACCTCCCATATTAGACCGAACGCTTTGTGGCCCCTGGATTTGCCGGGCGGTTCCGAGCAGTCTTACGCCACAAACCGGGTCTAACCTCGTGTCATTAACCGTTGCGCCTACAATTCATTCCTTTGACCTCTCACATTAGACGTCCAATTGTGGCAGCTGGATTTGCCGGGCGGTTCCGGGCAGTCTTATGCCACAATTGCGCCTAACCTCGTGTCAAAGGTTTATTAATAATCGTATTTCACCCATAACAATTTTCATGTCATGTATATCCAATTAAACATATAATCATGCTTATAATATTGCCTATTCAAAATTGTCACTAATTACATATTAATTAGCCTCTATTACAAATTTACAATTATAAGAAATTTCATCAATTCCATGTAATTCATACCCAAATATGTCAATTTCACATATTATCCAAAATATCCAATAATATCCAGTTTTCCATATTTCACATATTCCCATCGTTCCCACGTATTTGCATTCGCACGTATTTTTAACATAGGCTCGAAGGTAGCCTAGATCCAAAAATAAAAGGAATAGGGATAAGAAGAGAGAATCAAATCACAGAAAATTGGAATTAACCCAACTTCATGAAATAAATGGGCATATAAACTGACATAGAGGCATAATGACAGATTCAACATGAATAAACTGATAAAAGGTATGAACTTTACATAGAAACATAGGCATATGATGACATGAATCAAAAAGGTGAAGACTTAGATGAGATTTAAATTACATACATACATATGAATCCTCTTTACAACTTCATCATGTTACTTTTAATCCCATTATATTGTGAAAATCGCCGTACTCACCGTTCGTGGTTAACGAATAGAATTATGCACTAAAATTGGTGTAGAAACGTTGCAATGTTGCTGATTTATCTTCTTGAATTGTTGTAGAAGCTCTAATATTTAATTTGAGTTGAAGTTGAACACTTGAGATTTGATTTAGAGGCGGCGGCTAGGGTTTAAGAGAGAATTTGACAACATAATGGTGTCATAGATAATATTTATGAATTAGGGTTAGGGCTTAGGGTGTATATATAGGTGTAGGAAGTTATTTAGGCCTTAGGATTAACCCTAGAACTGATCTGGACCACTCAGATGCCATATCAGCCCTTAGGGCGAATCGGGTCACGGGTTGGCAGCCAAACACCCTGGATTAACCTCTAGTCGACCCAGCAGAGCTCGGGTCGACTCCAAAAATGGTGCGGTTCGGCTATTCCCCCTCCGGATTCGTTGTTTTGAACTTTTTTTTTGAATATTTATTTAATTTTTATATATATCTATATATATATATTTCTCTCATATGCATACAAACTTCATGGCTTAATAATTCTTCATAATTAACCATTTTCACACTAAACCACTTTTTGAACTGCGTTCACACTAAACCACTTTTTAGCTATTCCCCTAAAACAAAAATATGGCACTGGCGGGGATCGAACCCTGTACCTCTTGTATGCAAGTCACATGTTCTAACCAAATGAGCTACTAAGTCTTTTGCTTACAAACCTTAGAACAATGCTAAACATCATTCTTTTCTCATTCCTCTTTTTCAAATAAATTATTCTTTAATTTGTTATTTTAATATTCCCAGAAAATATGGGGTGTTACAATAAACCCAGTCTTTCTGAATAACTCACGTATATAATAAACAAGTGTTACACAAACTCAACATACGCCTCATTCCAATTCAGAATATTCTTTTATTCAAATATTCACTTCTATAGGGATCGGTTCCCATTAATTTTATCAAAGATAAATTCTTTTAAATTTATTCTTTAATCTTCTTTGGATTTCAATTCAAACCAAATTATGGTTAATCCAAACTAGTCGGGATTAACGAACCTTACCGAAGTAATCATTTGTTTTAAGTTTCCCAATCCCAACCTATTCATCCACGAAGTAAAACTGGTAATACTTCATATCTAACACCACGGTGTTATCGGTAAATTCAATTAACATTTCACGTTCAAATCTAATTAAAGATTTAACTATCGCCTAGAGCAAAACTGGTGATACTCCATTCTCGATCATTTCAATCTAATTAAAGATTCATTAAAACTCCACTTCGTTTTAATCTTCCCAAAAATCAATATTAATGATTGTTTAACTTGGGAAATCATATCCTGTCTTTAACTGGGATAAAGAACCAATGTCATTTAAAACACGGTTCACGATAAACCCAGAATC
Source organism: Allium sativum (assembly GCA_030737875.1). Taxonomy (NCBI): domain Eukaryota; kingdom Viridiplantae; phylum Streptophyta; class Magnoliopsida; order Asparagales; family Amaryllidaceae; genus Allium; species Allium sativum. The sequence continues at coordinate 354,960,356 of CM060926.1, forward strand.
ACATTCTATTCCATCAGCCTTTAACCGTAAATTAGCAAGTGAACAGTTCCCTAAGTAATAACCCCGAAGGCCGAAACCAACATCAGATCAATACCCCGGAAACCATTCAACTTAACTAATCTCTAGTTAGTTCCTTATTTTCTTAACTCCGTTGGGTCTAAGAACAGTATTATTAAAGATAACATTCACGACAAACCAAATCACCTTCCATTAACAATGGAATCTTCATGGAAAACAAATCGATATATATATATATAATCGATATAAACTTCCATATCCGACTAACAATATAAATGGAATAACGGCAAAGCCTTTTAAATTCCATATATAATAGTAGTCCTCATCCGCAGAAATTCACTTCGACTACTACCAAATCGAATTCCATTCCATTCCAATTTATTTTATTAAATTGGAAAACTTTACTTTGGAAAATCTTCTTTAAATCTTAACAAAAGATTTATAAATTCCAAATCACATTTCACTGTAAATCGGGTTAAAGAACGAATGTCCTTAAAACACAGTTCACAACAAACCCAATTCACATTCCATTAATTATCGAGTTAAAGAACAAGTGTTATTTAAATCACCGCTCACGATAAACCCAAAAATTAATTCCAATTCAATTCCAATTAAATATTATTTAATTGGTACACTTCATCAAATCTAAATAAAAAGATTTAATCTTTTTCTCAACTGGGTGAAAGAACAGTGTTAATGAAGACACCATTCACGACAAACCCAAATCCCATTTGATATTAAATACAAGGCTCTGAATAGAAAATATATCGGCTTATATTCAATGTCAAATACTATAACCAACAAATATTGTATTGGAAATAATGATATAAATATATCTTTCAAATTTCCATAACAATATCTGTATAATCACGAAATCCAACATCGAAATGTTCCGAAGACAATTTCGATTCAAATCCATTTCCAATCTATATATTGGAAATTCTGGTCATTTTTAAAACCATTTCAAATCCAATTTATTTATTTCAAAAAATAAATGGATTATAATTCTAGTTCAAAACTAGTTCATTTCGATAAAAATATATTTTTATCTTTTCAAATATGGAATTTTTTATCCCAATTCTTTCGAAATCATTTCTTATGATTTTACACAAATTATTACTATTTTTAATAATTTTATCAAGGCCCGTACAGTCGATTTCCATAAACGGCCATCGAACTGCACTTACAACGACCTTTTCCAAATTTGATTTGGACATAATTCCAAATCCAATCGTTAGATTTCAAATCTCTAATATTCGTTAGAAAGCTCTTTTCGATACGAACCCAACGATTCTGGTTTTAGGAGAATCCGACGGTCGGATCTCCCGTAATATCCGTTCGAAGTCAATGGTCGAAATTCGCGAACTACCGCAGCGCGGCGCGTTCTATTCAGGCCATTGTATATATATAATATATATTTTATATATATTTCATCGATTTCCTTTTTAAAACGTATTTTATAAATCGTTTTAAATTCATTTTCAAAACGATTTCAACTTCCATCTCAAATTCAAATCAAAATTGAACTTTCCAATATAAATTCGTTTTAAATTCATTTCAAATCGATTTAGTTCAAATCGATTTCAATTCAATTTCAATCCATTTTAAATTCAATTCAAAACGATTTCAATTCTATTACAATTTAATTCGAATTTCAATTCTATTTGAATTTAATTCGAATTTCAATTCTATTCAAATTTCAATTCTATTTGAATTTAATTCGAATTTCAATTCTATTTCAATTCTATTCGAATTTCAATTCTATTTCAATTCTATTCGAATTTCAATTCTATTTGAATTTAATTCGAATTTCAGTTTTATTTCAATTTAATTTATTTCGAAATTAAATTCTATTTCATATCATTACAATATTAAAACAATAATATTTTCAAAATATTCGATTTTGAAATCACTTTTCGATATTCATTAAAAACGATTAAATGAACAAAATTCCCATTCGTGTTAAAATTGTGTTTAACTACTTAACACGGCTTCACATTTCAATATTCACTAAATATTATTTTAAATTATTCGATAATTCTGAACTGGAATAAGACACAGTCAATTACCATATAATGTGATTTATATGGATTTCATAAACACATGCACATAATAACAATCAAACATAGTCAACCATCATCCAAAGTGCATTCTACACTGCATAAGCATCAAATATAAATATTTAATGCTTATAACAGTCTGTCAACCAATCGATTGACATACAACTAATTATTGGGATTAGTGTATGTCCAATATCATCCCAATACCCGTGTGGGGTTTCAATCAACAAATAATGAATTTTATTTGTGTAGTTGGGCGAAATGTAAAATTTATCGTCCCAATCAATATCAGTCAAATGTGTGTACATAAACAAATCATCCGATTTGTTTATAAATATTTATTTTATATACACGTTAAAAATTATATTTTTAACTATAAAATATTTATTCATCACACAATCAATTTTCACAACACATCAATCAAACAAACAAGTCATCCATGGTCTGTGGACGACGGGTGTCGGGTGCTGCTAAGCACCGTCTGCATCCTAGTATATATTTCAACTAGAAAATAAATTAAAAGTGAGAAGTTCTCACCTATGGGATCCACTCCGCCATTCTTTATTTCTGAACGGTATGGATTCTGTTTTGATTTCCGTCAATACCATCGCTATCTTTACCCGCTGTTCACATTAAAAATCACATTTTTACCGCTTCATTCCAATAAATAAAAATCATATTTTTATTTCTACTTCATATATATTTACAATGCTTCTTTCTATATAAAAATTATATTTTTATATTCCTACTTCTTATATAAAGATCGAATTTTTATTTCGCTACAACATATATAAAAATCATATTTTTATATTCTCTATCTTATAAAAATCATATTTTTATTATCTCTACAATATAAAGATAATATTTTTATTATCTTGCTATTTATATTATAAAAATTATATTTTTACTTCTCTATATATAAAAATCGGATTTTTATCGCTACTCTATACATATAAAAAAAATTCACCTTTCTTGGAATAAAAATATCGCCTTTCATTTATATAAAAATATCGAACCATCCATTGTATATAAAAATCTAATTTTTTTTCTTTTCTCAAACAAAAATCTAACCTTTATGGTTTTAAAAATCAAATCTTTATCGATCTTCATAATTAGAAAAAAAAATCGCACCTTTACATGAATAAAACCCATAACTTTTTCTAATTAAAAACCAATTCTTTTTCAAATTAAAAATCTATTCTTTTTCATTTTAAACTCTAATCTTTTTAAAAATATAATCTTTATTTCATGTAAAAATATAAACTTTACTTCCTATGACAATAAATCGGACTTTTATTTCATATAAAAAATATAGATTATAAGTTATAAAACTTACTGTAATGGGTTTCTTCTGAGGAGGGGGTGTCTGCATCGCGGTTTTAGGTCGAGGAAGGGGGAGAGAGGGCGTTGGAGTGGGGGAGGGGTCTCGCCGCGGTCTGCTGGCGGTGCCATGGGGCTAGCGGGCTAGGGTTTGGGGCTAGTGGCGGTTTATGGTTCGAGGAAGGCCAGAGGAAGAAGGGGAGATGGCGAAGCTTGGTGGAGGGTTGGAGGACGGGCCGACGGTGGTTGCTGAGGCCAGCGGTGGGCGGTGCGAGGCCTGGAGGCGGCGGCGCGTTGGATCGCGTTCCCCCCTTTTTTTATCTCTTTCTGAAATTCAACGAGGAGGAAGGAGTGACGGGGAGAGAGAAAGTGAGGGAGGGGGTGTGTGTGTTATTATATATAATTATATTATATTATTTTTTATTCTAAAAAGTAACTTCTCCATATGGATCCCAAATCAAACCCACCGACTGTCATCCCTAATGTAACACCCCCATTCCGAACGCAATGGGATATGTATCACAAGCCAATTCACCTGTTTCGATCAGTTTCCTTCAAAATCAAAATATAAATCTATATATTGATTTTGAATGCGCATTTCGATTTACTGGGGTCACATACGGACCCCAAAAATCCCAGAAAATTTATTTCTAGCTTTGAATTGATGATACGGTCCTAACAAAACTAATTTAGTCGAATTTGAAGACCGTTTGAAAAATGGCCAATTTCTGGTCGATCCAAATTGACTGAAACTGTCAGAACACGTTTTTCTTTGCCACGCTCACATATTGATTCGAACAATTATGAATTTTGAAACCTAGTAATAATTTGACATCCCGGATCCAACAAAAGTGGTTTCGTCTAAAACAGAGGACGTTTGCAAAACGGCTATTTTTAAGGGCCAGAATTCCATAGCGACTATTCTGAATTTTCAATTGGGTATATTTTTTTATTCCCGCTATGAAATTTCAATTTTTCAGATTCGTTGGAAAGATATTTTCAATTAGATTCTAATATTTTTTGTTTCGCAAAAATACGGTTTATTTTGAAACCTGTACATTCATTTGAAATTTGAAATCGAATTTTCGAATTACCGCGCCATTTTCAATTCCTTTTATAATTAAAATAAAATATTTATATTCTAACATCGATTCAAATAAATATATACGTTCTAATTCTATTCAAAATAAATTTCTAGTCTTATTATTTAAAATAATTCATTTTAAATATTCAAAATTCATCAAAATTACGAAAATAAAATTTTTAAATTGGTTCGAATTTCTGGGTTATTACAGTTTTGAATATTCTTATACTAATATAAGAAGAGAAATGAGTATTTCAAATGTTGGTAAAATTGAGAAGTTTAATTAACGAATGATTTATTTAAAGAGGCAAGTATTAAATCAATAAATTCAATTTTCTTTTATGGATGAATGGTTGTTTCTATTTGATAGTTAAATAACCGATTATCAAATCTGACCTAAAACGATTATTGGTACGGAAAGACTGGGATCGAAGTTATATTCGAAAACCATTCCGACCAGCAAATACGATAACGTTGAATACATCAAACACTGATCGAGACGGAGCATTTGAAGATTGTAGATCTTAATAAACGGAAGGACTACTTAAAATCTCTGGTATAACGGCCAGAGATATATTGTGGTTCTATCATGGTTAGAAATTTACGAATTGGAAGGACTTCTCGATACCGATCTATAGGGTGATTCCTAGGACGTGGTAGGAGAGTGCCTTCGGTTTGTCTAGTCCTAGGACAACTTGTATGGACGAAATGTCTGACAGAGTATTTCCCAAGGGATCACGTACGTTGATTTTTACAAATGTATTTCTGTTGATGACGGAGAATGGTCATCCTCTTAGCTTGAACACTAGAATATATTTGTGAACGTCAGTTAGTGATATCTGACGGATCTGACGATGAGACATTCAAAGTGAATGGTGGCTAAATGATCTATAAAGATGAGTATAACCTCAAGCCTCACAACCGGAAAATGACAAAAATCGGGCAGACAACATGACTATGTGGGTCGCACCCATTAGGGTGTATTGTCACCATCTAGAGAATATTCATATTTGTTACTTCTTTTCGCTTTTGTATCTCCCGGGAATGGTTATGTTGCTAGCAACCGTAGGTGATAATATATTCGATACACTCAAGAGAAATAAGTGGTCGGTCATGTCTAGGTCGGGTTGCAAGACGTTCTTGTTGAACCCAATGTATTCCCCTCTACAGATACACTATCGGAAGGTGGTTCCATACCTTGTCATAGTCGGAATCCAATCTCCAATAAGCACCCGTGGTTTTGATTGTATACTATATATGTAGAGCATGAGATGCAAGCGTTCTGCTAGATTCTATTTATTTGTATTTAGACACTATTATAATATCACAACAAGATATTGATTTCAAAAATGTTTTGGGTTATCGTAAGGTAAAAACCATCTGTGTTTATGTGTGGATTCGTCTTACGATTATCCTTTTCTTTCGAAATGATTTTTAACTTTAAAATCAAGTTGGATGCTACCAATAATATAGTGGGTTTTTCTCATGCTGGTTCACCATACTGACCTGTGCATTTGTAATGCTCGGGTCAGACCTAGTTGGGTCAGACCGAGTTATGCAGTTTCAGGGTAAGAAGATAAGAATTTCAGGAGATGAGCTGGTGGAGTTCAGACGTATGATTCATATGATTGTTTCCGTTGTGTATTGCAAATAAGGACAGATTGTTATAACTGTCCCGATATGTTAAATGCCCATTATACTCTGATAGATGTAAGCATTGTTTCAAGTTTTTCAATAAAGATTTATTTATGTATTATAATTTTTTCGTTGCGATGTGAGAATGTGTATTACTGTTTTTCTTCTTTCTTCTATTCTTAACTTTCTTTCTTTCTATTTCTCATTCTCTTATTTCTTTCTATTAGCTTTTTGGGATTTCGATACTTGAATTTGGACACGGTGTCCGGATTCGAAAGTAGAAATTTCTCCGGGTCGCTACATCCAACGTAAGACATAATGTAGTGTGTTGGTCATATCTTGATCTCATTTCATGAGTTAGACACCTAAGGATTACAGACTCTCACGTAAGTCATAATGCAGTGTAGTGGTGGTATACCTGGGTGTTTTTAAATGATTATAATGTAAATATGTTTCAAAATAAAGAGAGAGTAAGCACTTGAAATCCAAGCACCTTCTTTACTTATTTGACTTAACGTTTTAACCAAAAGGAAATTGAGATGCCATATTACGATTATTTATATCGATTATAGGATTCATTTCATATTTGCACTATGTTTTCAATGAAACAACTGGCAAACTAGAGGAGATTGTAAGGATAACCAGACTTTTGTTTGAAGTTTTGAGTAGTAACGGACTAAAATTTCTTAGTGACGACCCAACTTGTATTAACTCATTCGTGTTAAATTTAACAGTGAATTAACCATTTGTAAATATATATTTTTTCAAAAACTTGCATTCATCTTGTAAATATTTTCAAATCCTGCATTTTGTAAATTTCTTTTTTGCATTTAACATTTGGATTTTGTAGGTAGTATCCGCTGAAAGCCCTCACGAGACAACAATCTTCCTACTGGGGACACCGAGAGGTTTAACGGCTTGTTGCATATGCTCAGCGGAATCGTGCTCCCTATGAAAACGAATTTATCTTTGTTTTTTAGTTAATTCGAGGACGAATTAAAAGATAAGTGTGGGGGTATTTGATGTGCACGTAAGTATGTACATTTATATTCACACATTTATTCTTGTTTTAATTAAATAAATAACATAAGTGGGCTATTTTTACATGTTTTATCCAAAAACCCAAAATTCTCAAACTATCATGCATTTATCTTCATATTTGGGGCAAAATGGTCATCTGTGCATGTATTATTTTATGATAAAATTTACTTGTTTATTTTCATGTGTCATTTAGGAATTTAGGAGCTAAAATGAAGTATGCACATGAAGTTTACATGGGGATATACATGATCAAAGTGGATACAAAGAATTGGAGATGGAATTAATTCACTCACTACTTAGTGGAGGACCCCACCTACCTATTATCTCTCCACCCTTAATGGTACAATTAGAGGCTAATTGGATGAGACAAAAGGCTTCATGCATTCTACATGGCTTATTAGTGGCTAAAACAAGATTAGAAGCTTCATGAAAGGGTATTTTTTGTAGTCCCCAAGAAAAGTGATTAGGGTTTTAGGGTTTAGAACATGTATAAATACCCCCTTTATGTTGATGTAAATCCTCTCTTCTCTTTTATCCTCTTCTTTAGTTTAGTCGAGAGGAGCAAATCTCTCCTTTTATTTTCATGGCTACTTAGCCATTTTCTTTTATGTAATATTTCATTTTAATGCAATTTAATTTCTATACTCTCTATTTATGTTCATACTTAGATTTATTTACATACTCTCTATTTTATGTTCATAGTTTAGATTCATTTACATGCACTTAGTTTAGTTCTTTTCTTGTTCTATTTAGATTTTCTTTCATTTTTCTTTCTTTTACAATGTTGAATATTATATGTGTTAATATGATAACATACATTAGAAGCTAAGCCCCTAAAATTTAGGGGTAATGAAGCTCTCTAATTTTATGTAAGTTCAACATTTGTATGATTTATGATCTCTCTAATTTGTGCTTCATGGTAGTGGATTTTGATGTAAGTTTATACAAGTGGATTTGATAGTTTATGTTGCATATACAAATAAGCTATTCTTAATTAATATAAACACAATTTACATCAATATTTGCTAAGTGGTTGTTGATTTTGAAATGAAAGTATGAACAAAATTTGATGGCCTACAGTTCTAATTAATAGATCATAGGTCATGCTTAAAATAGTTTTTGCTTTAGTTCCATCTTCATAATCATAAGTGGTTAATTGTTGCATTAAGGTTTGATAGTTTCTGTTGTGTTAATTAATAACATAAGTAAACTATGCTTATGATAAATGTAACATTTATGTCACTTAAAAATAGAGATCATAGATCGTATATTTGTTAATTTACATAAATATGAGAGGGGATTTACCTCTAAATTGCTCTCTAATATCATATTTAGCTCTCAATTTAGTTTCTAGTTTTCATTAGTTTTTGTTAGTTATAACAATCCAAAGTTTCATTTAATTTGATTGACTAAGATAGAATGTAACAACCCGGGAAATCTTAACCAATTTAAAATTTTTATTTTGGCATTTTAAGGAATTTTGAATATTTAAAATGAATTATTATAAATAATAACGACGAGAAATTTATATTGAATAGAATTAGAACATATATATTTATTTGAATCGACGTTAGAATATAAATATTTATTTTAATTATAAAAGGAATTGAAAATGGCGCTGTAGTTTGAAAATTCTATTTCAAATTTCAAATTTCAAATTAATGTACAGGATTCAAAATAAACAGGATTTTAGCGAAACCAAAAATATTTGAATCTATTTGAAAATATCTTTACAACGAATTCGAAAAATTGAAATTTCATAGCAGGAATAAAAAGTTATGCTCAATTGAAAATTTAGAATAGTCGCTACAGAATTTTGGCCCTTAAAAGTGGAAATTTTGCAAATAATCCGAAGTAATCATTTATTTTATTTCCCAATCCCAACCTATTCATCCCATGAAGTAAAATTGGTAATACTTCATATCTAACACCACGGTGTTATCGGTAAATTCAATTACCATTTCACGTTCAAATCTAATTAAAGATTTAACTATCGCGGGGAGCAAAACTGGTGATACTCCATTCTCGATCATTTCAATCTAATTAAAGATTCATTAAAACTCCACTTGGTTTTAATCTTCCCAAAAATCAATATTAATGATTGTTTAACTTGGGAAATCATATCCTGTCTTTAACTGGGTTAAAGAACCAATGTCATTTAAAACACGGTTCACAATAAACCCAAAATCACATTCTAATTCAATTCCAATTAAACATCATTTAATTGGTATCCTTCATTAAATCTAAAATAAAAAGATTTAATCTTTTTCTCAACTGGGTTTAAGAACAGTGTTAATGAAGACACCACTCACGACAAACCCAAATCCGATTTGATATTAAATACAAGGCTTTGAATAGAAAATATATCGGCTTATATTCAATATCAAACTCTACGACCAACAAATATCGTAATGGAAATAACGATATAAATATATCTTTCAAATTTCCATTATGATATCTGTATAATCACGAAATCCAACATCGAAATATTCCAAAGACAATTTCGATTCAAATCCATTCCAATTCAATTATTGGAAATTCTGGTTACTTTTAAAATCATTTCAAATCCAATTTATTTATTTTTAAAAATAAATGGATTTTAATTCTAGTTCAAAACTAGTTCATTTCGATAAAAATCTATTTTTATCTTTTCAATTATGGAATTTTTCATCCCAATTCTTTCCAAATCATTTCTTATGATTTTACACAAATTATTAATATTTTTAATAATTTTATCAAGGCCCATACAGTCGATTTCCATCAACGGTCATCGAACTGCACTTACATCGACCTTTTCCAAATTTGATTTGGACATAATTCCAAATCCAACCATTAGATTTATAATTTCTCACATTCGTTAGAAATCTCTTTTCGATACGAACCCAACGGTTCCGGGTTTAGGACAATCCGACGGTCGGATCTCCCGCAACGTCAATTCGAAGTCAATGGTCGAAATTCGCGAACTGCCGCAGCAAGGCACGTTCTGTTTAGGCCATTATATATATAATATATATATATATTATATATATTTCGTCAATTTCCATTTAAACGTATTTTATAAATCGTTTTAAATTCGTTTTCAAAATGATTTCAACTTCATATTCAATTTCTAATCAAAATTGAATATTCCATATCATCGATATATAAAGATAATATTTTCAAAACGTTATATTTTGAAATCACTTCTTTTTCTATAATCATTATAAAAACGAATATAATCGATATAAATATCGTTCGTGTCAAAATGGCGCATATCTAACCAACACGGCTTTATATATTTCAATAACTTCGTTATTCTATTCAACAAATGAATATTTTCTTCAACACATGAATATATATTTTATTCAACACATGAATATATATTTTTATTCAACACATGAAATTTTATTCTATTCAACACATGAATTTATATTTCTATTCAACACATGAGTTTATATTTCTATTCAACACATGAATTTTTATTTCTATTCAACACATGAATTTATATTTCTATTCAACACATGAATATTTATTTCTATTCAACACATGAATATTTATTTTATTCAACACATGAATATATATTTCTTATTCAACACATGAATTTATATTTCTTATTTTCCAAATTGGAATGAGGCCCAATCAATTACCATATAACGTTTATTATATGGATTCCCAACAACACATGTATATAACAGCAATGATAAATCATCAACCATCATCCAGAATGCACCACACAACTGCATAAGCATTAAATATAAATAATTAACGCTTACACAGTCTGTCAACCCATCGATTGACATACAACTAAACAATCGGGATTAGTGTACGTCAAATATCATCCCAATACCCGTGTGGGGTTTCAAATCAACAAACACAGATTTTATTTGTGCAGTTGGGCGATGTATAAAATTGATTGTCCTAATCAATATCAGTCAAATTGGTGTACATAAACAAATCGTTCGATTTGTAAATGAATATTTATTTTATTTCAACACATGAATGTATATTTGATTTCAACACATGAATATATATTTTATTTCAACACATGAAAATATATTTTATTTCAACACATGAATATATATTTTATTTCAACAGATGAATATTTATTTTATTTCAACACATGAATATATATTTTTCACATCACAATCAACAATAAAATTTCACAACACAAACAATCACACAAGTCGTCCATGGTCTCTGGACAACGGGTGTCGGGTGCTGCTAAGCACCGTCTACATCCTAGTATATATTTCAAACTAGAAATAAATTAAAATTGAGAAGTTCTCACCGAGGGTTCCACTCCGCCATTCCATTTCTGAATTTCTGAATAGCATGGATTTGTCCGCACTTCCAACGCAGTCGTCTCCACGCTGTTCATATTAAAATCACATTTTTCAATATGATATTCTATACATTAATAATCATATTTTTATTCTTTCTATAGTATAAAAATCATATTTTTATTATCTCTATTATATAAAAATTATATAATTATTCTTTTCATTATATAAAAATTATATTTTTATTATCTCTATTATATAAAAATTATATTTTTATTCTTTTACTTCGTAATAAAAATCAATTCTTTATATGTTATACATACAAATAAAAATCAAATCTTTACTATGTTAAAAATCATATTTTCATCGCTATTATCATATAAAAAAAACATATTTTTATGATTTATAAAAATCGTTTCTTTTCTCTAGTTAAAAGATCAAACCTTTTTCTTTTCACAAATCTAATCTTTTTATAAACAGAAAAACCAAATCTTTCTATAAAGAAAAATCAAATCTTGGTATAAAGAAAAATCAAATCTTTTCCATGCTAAAAATCTAATCTTTCTTTGTTTAAAAATCTCGACTTTCTTACGTTAAAAATCTCGACTTCTTCTAAATAAAAATCAAATCTTTTTCTAAATAAAAATAAAAAATCTTGTCTTTATATTAATAGAAATATCGTCTTTAAAACCCATTCCCTTATCATCATAAAAAAATTGGATTTTTCCTATATAAAAAAAACATATCTTTCTATTATAAAAACACACTGTTCTTCATTATCATGGGGGTGACAGGTGCGCTCATAGTTTCTGAGGCGGTGGTGGCGTCATCGATCTGGTGTTCGCGGTTTCTGAGGCGGTGGTGGCGTCGTGGTGATTTAGGGCTGAAAAAGGGTGGGGGTCTATGGTTTAATCGAATGGGAGAGAGAAGCGAGGAGGGCGAGCAGAAGAGGGTCGGAGGTCGGGGAGGGGTGCATGCTCGGCGACGGCGCAGGTGAGGGGTGTGGCGGCTCTGATGAAGGGGTGACGAGTGGGAAAGGGTAGCGGGTTTTTTTTTCTTTCAGAACTGACGGGGGAGAAAAGGTAGGGGAGGGGGTATATTATATATAATATTATTTATTTATTTAATTAATCCACTCCGTAAAGTTGACTTTATTTCGGCCTCCAAACGAGATCCAACGACTGTCGTCCCTAGCGTAATACCCCATTCCGAACACAATGGTATATATATCGTAAGCCAATTTGACTGTTACGATCAATTTCCGTTCAAATTATAATATAAATCTATATATTGAATTTGAACGCTCATTTCAATTTACCGGGGCCACAAATGTGACGACCCTGATTTTCAGAACCAGTTTAAAATTTTTATTTTAGTTATTTTAGTGAATTTTTAATATTTAAAATGATTATTTTAAATAATAACGACTAAAAATTTAGTTTAATCGAAGTTAGAACGTATAAATTTATTTTAATTATATAACGAGCCTGAAATGGCGCGGTAGTTTGAAAATTCGATTTTAATTTTCAAATGAATATACAGAATTCAAAATAAATCGGATTTCAGCGAAACAAGAAATAATTGAATCTGTTTAATCATATCTTTCTAAGAATGTAAGAAACTGAGATTTCACTTTACAAACTGAAAGTTATGTCCAGTTTAAAATTTAGAAAAGTCGCTGTAGAATTTATATATATTTTAATTTAATATATAGCCCTTAAAAATAGCTATTTTGCAAACGACCTCTATTTTCGACGAAACCACTTTTGTTGGGACCGTATCGTCAAAACATAGCTAGATTAATTTTTCGGGAATTTTTAAAGTCAGTATGTGGCGCCGCTAAATTAAAATGTATGTTTAAAATTCAGTAAACTGATTTATATTTTATATTTTGATGAAAACTGATCGTAACAGTCGAATTGGCTTGCGAAACATATTCCATTATGTCTGGATTAGGGGTATTTAGCTAGGGACGACAGTCGTTGGGTTTGATTTCGAGTTCGATTGCAAAACTAGTATTTATGGAATTTAAAATAATATAAATTAACTATATATACCCCTTCATGTTAGAAACCCTAAGTTTTTCCAACCCAGAAACAGGCCGCCGCCTTTTATCATCAAGGGCCGATATTTTCAGCTTTTCTTTTCCAAAATTCGCGAGATTTACTAAGAGAATTCAACAAACTCCCATTGCAAAAATAATCTACTCAATGAGATCTAGAAGGTAAACGGTGATGATGAAGTATGGTTTCCTGGTTTATTCGATTTGGGGCCTAAATGGCTGCCGGTTTACACGCCGTTCTAGGGCGTTGGAGGAGGTCGAATTGGATATGGAGGATGGCAGGGGACGGCGGCACAACGAGGGACAGTGTGGCGTGGGTTGATCGAAGTCCGGTGGTACCTAGGAGTGTGCGTCGGCGTTCTTTTGGTCGATGTTGGGTGTGAAGGTTTCGATCGTGAAACTTGGGTAGTAAATGAAGACGGAGGACTGATTAAGGTTAAGGAAAAAAATTAACTGATTATTAATTAATTAAAGTATATATTAAAATGACCATTGTTTAAATAGCTATAACTTGTTCAAATAAAATCAGAATTCAGCGAAACAAAGTTCGTTGAGATCGTGTCGACGAACTCTTCAGCATGGAACTGAGTGGAAAGAGATTTGAGCTAGTTAAATTTTGAGCCAAAATGACATTGCAAAATAAAGAATGACGATGATTGTCAGGATTTGAGTTCGTTAAATTTTCAAAACCGATCAATGTGAGTTTTCTCACACTGCAAAAATATTCACATTTTTGTGAAATTGAATTTCTGTGATTTATGTGATTGTTGTTTGTTGATTTTTATTTTAAATGGACATCTAATTTAAACTGTTACAAATTAAATTGCCAGTTAGTTTATTTTGAATTGAATTGCTAGTTAAACCCTGACACATATAATCAGTAAATTATTGCAAATTGAACTGTTTGGATGATGGTTGTAATGTGTGTTTATTGGTGGATGTTTTGAACTGTACGGATATTGTCTATATTTTTATATCACTGTTATCACCTTGGATTGAAATGATATATATCCATTCCCTGAAATAATTATATTGAAATGTCGAAAGGGAAATATATTGACATGTCGAAAGTAAAATATATTGAAATGTCGAAAGTCAATTATATTGAAATGTCGAAAGTAAAATATATTGAAATGTCGAAAGTGGAATATATTGAAATGTCGAAAGTAAAATATATTGAAATGTCGAAAGTCAATTATATTGAAATGTCGAAAGTAAAATATATTGAAATGTCGAAAGTGGAATATATTGAAATGTCGAAAGTAAAATATATTGAAATGTCTAAAGTGGAATATATTGAAATGTCGAAAGTAAAATATATTGAAATGTCGAAAGTCAATTATATTGAAATGTCGAAAGTGAATTATTTTGAAATGTCGAAAGTGGAATATATTGAAATGTCGAAAGTAAAATATATTGAAATGTCGAAAGTCAATTATTTTGAAATGTCGAAAGTGAAATATATTGAAATGTCGAAAGTAAAATATATTGAAATGTCGAAAGTCAATTATATTGAAATGTCGAAAGTGAATTATTTTGAAATGTCGAAGGTGAAATATATTGAAATGTCGAAAGTAAAATATATTGAAATGTCGAGAGTAAATTTTATCGAAATGTCGAAAGTGAAATATATTGAAATGTTGAAATTGAATTATATTGAAATTGAAATTGAATTATATTGAAAATTGAAATTGAATTATATTGAAATTGAAATTGAATTATTTCAAAGGTTTAAATCTTTATTTAAACTTTGAAATAAAAATTCAAATTGAAATGATCTAAAATTTGTTATTTGAAATTTGAACTGAAATTTAATTATTTCAAAGGTTTAAATCTTTATTTAAACTTTGAAATAAAATTCAAATTGAAATAATCTAAAATTTGAACTGAAATTTAATTATTTCAAAGGTTTAAATCTTTATTTAAACTTTGAAATAAAATTCAAATTGAATTGATCTAAAATTTGTTATTTGAAATTTGAATTGAAATTGAATTATTTCAAAGGTTTAAATCTTTATTTAAACTTTGAAATTAAATTCGAATTGAAATGATCTAGAATTTGTTATTTGAAATTTGAACTAAATTTGATCATAATTTAAATTATTTCAAAGGTTTAAATCTTTATTTAAACTTTGAAATTTAATTTGAATTGAATTTGAAACTTTGAAATTAAATTCGAATTAAATGGCTTAAATAAATATTATGAACTTGAACTCGAATTTGATTTGAATCGAATAGATTCAAATAATATTTTTAAATGGGAAGTTATCCTTTAAAAATTGATTGTTCTCAAATGAATTTGATTGTGGAATCAATTTGGATTGGATTTTGGAAATCGATTTGGTTTGTTTTGAGATTTGAACTTTGGTTCATATTTATTTGAAATGGAAAGAAACAGTTGTTTTGAAAATTATTTCTATACAAACAAATTTATATATAAACTATTTTATGAAATTTATTCCTTTGATATATGGAGTACTTTATATAAATTGTTTTTCAAAACCTATTTTTCTCTCTATATATATATATATATATATATATATATATAAGTAGTTTATTTTATAAAATATTTTAATATATATAAAACCATTTCCAATACTCAAGCTGTTTTGATGTCCAAACTATTCCAAATCTCTTAACTATTTAAAAATTATTCAAAAAAAAAATTATTTAAACCCCAAAACTATTTCAGACTTAGAGACTGTTTTAGAAGTGAAATTATTTACATTTAAATCTCTGATTTAAAAGTAAATATGATTATTTTGATGTTAAAATAAAAAAAAATGAATTCAAAACTATTTCTGAAGTAAACTGAATGATTCGAATGAAATGTGGTTAATTGAAGTTATAACCAATTATTTAATTTGAAATTTATCTCAAAGCAAAATATGAATTGTGAAAGTAAATATTATAGTGATTAAAATAATATGATATTTTAAAGTGAAAATTTGTTTAGTTGAATATGATATTTTGATATCATAACGATTCACTTTTGAAATATAAAATACCAATCGGTGTGTAACATGACGTTTTGTTGTGAAAGAGACCGGGGCCTCTTATTGACATACTCTCTGTCAATGTTGGAACAACTTTAACAACTGTGTACGTGTTGGAGTTCCAAAAATGAAGTAGGTTGAATTTGGAGGCGATTACTGGATTTGAAGAAAGTGAACGATAATGGATGACCCCGACACTTGTGTCGATTTGAAATGACTAAAACAGGAGCCGTGCTAGACCAAATGAGGCTTGACTACCTCTTAGTGGACATCTGCTCTTCGATTTTCCTGGGCCTCGGGTCCATACTATTACTATTCAGTTGTTGTTGTTTTGTTGGTGCGCACACTTGATGGGAGGTATTTCCCTTTGATTCGATATGGGGTGGATGTCTACGGTGGGCCGTTAGGGGTAACCACCAGTCTGGATCAGGCAAACTAGTAGCATACTACTTTGGGTATAGCCTCATGTGCCTTGTCATACGTTTATCCTTATGCGAGACAACTACGATTTTGATTTTTGGGCATAGGTCTATAGGGGACTCACTGGCTACCGACGTTACTGGTTGTGTTACAGGACCTGCATAGACCATGTGCTTATAAACTGTGTAAGGGTAATCAATGTAACCCCGCTTACGCTATTTTTCTGACAAGTATTTGTGAATAGACACTAGTATAATAGAGAAATTATATTATATAGTATCTAGTTTGACGGATCCTTAGGAGATGGAATTTCCCGTAACATCTCTTGAGTTATGTGTGTGAATGTTCATATGATATCGATTTGACTTAGATGAGAATATTTTTGCCTGATCCGAGCTTGTTTTATTTTCACGCTATTACGCTTGGGTCAGACTTGAGCATTCCAGTTTCAAAGATTATCTTCTGAAGGATGAAGACGAAGACAGTATACTATTATTACTATTGTATCCCACTACTATTCTGTTGCATTACTCTGTATTATCAGTTATGTATATAAATGTATAACTCTGATAAATGTTGTAAAATGATCAAATGTTTATTTTAAATAGCTTCATGAACTGTTATTTGATTATTATATTTTGTTCATTCCGTTGCGAGATTCTGTGTTTGTTTTCTTCTTTCTTTCTAATTCTAAATTAACCCCCTTGATTATCTGTATTTTTGACTATAATGGTTGAAGATGTGGATCGTCATTTAACAATCTGTAAATACGTACAGGTTTGAGTTAGACATGTGTGGATTATTGTCGATTCAAAAGGTACGGGTTTCCGGGTCGTTACAACAAACGAACTCTAAAAATTCCCGAAAAATATTTTCTAGCTTTATATTAATGATATGGTCCTAACAAAACTAATTTCATCGAATTCTGGGACCGTTTGAAAAATATCCATTTTCTAATCGATTAAAATCAAACAAACTGGTCAAACGCGTTTTCCTTCGCCATGCTCACATATTGATTCAGAAAATTACAAATTTTGAAACCTAGCAATAACATGACATCACGGATCCAACAAAAGTGGTTTCGTCGAAAACCGAGGTCGTTTGCAAAATTTCCATTTTTAAGGGCCAGAATTCCATAGCGACTATTCTGAATTTTCAACTGGACATAACTTTTTATTCCCGCTATGAAATTTCAATTTTTCGGATTCGTTGGAAAGATATTCTCAAATAGATTCTAATATTTTTGGTTTCATTAAAATCCGATTTATTTTGAATCCTGTACATTCATTTGTACTTTGAAATCGATTTTTTGAACTACCGCGCCAATTACAATTCCTTTTATAATTAAAATAAAATATTTATATTCTAACGACGATTCAAATAAATATATATGTTCGAATTCTATTCAAAATAAATTTCTTGTCGTTATTATTTAAAATAATTCATTTTAAATATTCGAAATTAGCCAAAATTGCCAAAATAAAATTTTTAAATTGGCTCGGATTTCCGGGTTATTACAATCTCCCCCACTTAAAACTTTTCGTCCCCAAAAAGGAACGAAGCCGAAAGTTATTTTACTAATCAACTCAACTTTCATTATTTTCATTACGGCTTAAGTTCTTCAACTTTTCAGTTTCTATGAACTTTTCAATTTTTTCAAAAAATTGGCTAACACCCTAAATTTTCGAAAAATTTCGCCATAACCTCCCCTGCACCAGGGACTTCGGGATATTTCAAATAGCCTCCCATGTCCCTCATCAATCCAAAAAGAAAAAGAAACAGCCAATCGGCTCATAAAATACATTAAACATGTACCTATTTATTGGGCAAACAATTTTATTCCTCTTCTCTAGCCTCCTTTCTATGACCTGTTCAATGTAAGTACATGTATATGCATGCAAATGCGACTAATTTTCAATACAGTTCAATGTTTGGTTCAATTTGGCTAAAGGATCAACATTTTAATTAATCAACCAATAATCAAACAGCACAATCAGCAATCAATTTGTTGATTATCATTTCAAATTCATAACTTTGATATATAGTCCAAAAATTAGATTTTTGATGCCAAGTCACAACAATAAGCCCTATCTAGTTTTGGTTCTCACAACAGTCAATTGGAATCATATAGAAATCCCACTTTCGTCACTCAAACATAAATTCTGATGATGTTTCGAACCACCATCAGAACATCCACGGGCGACTAGAGTGTGATTCTATATCTATCCAGTATATTAAAACTTCAAATACACGCAGATCAGACGTATACGCAAAATCTTTATATACTGGATTGTCCAAATCCAATATAAAATAAATAATCAAATACAAATAATTGATTTAAATTTTCAAAACAAAAATTGTTTTCATTTTAAAAATATACTCTTCACACTCGTTCTAGGATACTACTGATCCATCTCTAACGAGTCATTCTCATTGGATATTACTAATCCAATCTCTGATGAATTCTTTCGTTCGGTTCTAATGCGTCTTGTTCTCGAGCTTTATAAACCAAAACTCCGATACCAAGCTGATACGACACGAAATCCCGCTTTCAGGAAATCACGGATTGCTTTGAGGACAAGACGAATCAGAATACAAATAGAAGAACATTTCATTGCTTATTACAACAATTCCATCAGAATACAAGAATATACAGAGTGAGAATAAATATTACACATCGTAAAATATTAGAGATTACAATTCATTACATAGCAGCGGAAAAATAATACAATACACAACTGAAAGAGATAAACGGATACAAATCTTTCCGGATATCGTTCCAGCTGTAAGTCAGGATCCTGTGAATATAAATCTGCAAAACCAAAACTACTAGCTGCCCATGCAGAATAAGGGCACCCAGAGTTTTGGTTAAAACAATAAACTCTAGGTCAGTCATGTGACTGGTGTGAGAACTAAAATAGTTATTAATCTTTATTTTAAAGTTAGGTAAATCAAGGGACCACGCCGTATAACACAGAACGGGTCTCCTCCAAAGAATACTGGTGCATAAAACAACAGCGCAATGCTAAATAAAGAACAATGAAGCTATTATAAGACCCAGGTCCCATCATACAATGCAACACAAGCCGGAGGATAGGGTTTTTACCTTATAATAGCCAAAGAATGCTTGATACGCTAAATTTCATCATTTATTATTACTGTAAGTGTATAGTGTTAAAACAATTTCAATCATAAGTATCAATCATAGATAGCATAAGTGCCCCACACCACTATGTCGCCATATATAGGTTCTGCAATCAAAATCGCAAGGTCACGTATTGGAAGTTGGATTACCATCTGCGAACCGAGGCAAAAGATAGTCCTCACCGATTCGAGACTGTCTGGCCCGAGTCTCAAGACAAGTACTCTGTCAAGCCCTTGGATCGTCAGCTCCGGTCCACCGATGTGGATTAAACTTAAATCCTGAACACTGCGTTTCCCCGCCCTATGGGGTGTAAATGAGTCAAATGACTCCATCGGCTCCACACAGTCACCAATATATCCGAGGCGCCTCGCAATAGCAACAACCACATAGGTGAAAATATTATAAATGTAAGGGCTGGTAGGTCACTGACACCACCCTAGCTAGATGGAAACGCATGCCCTCCCTGATGTCCTCTCCCGTTTCTGGTTCACGACCGGGGTGTGAGGCTCGCAAATTCACATTACACAAAGCTATGCCACACAGGCCGCGCTTTGATCATCAACCATAAGACTTTTCTTTTCAACAAGAGACTTGATCATTTTCCACTTGGGCATGCTACACAGGCAATTCACACCATGCGACTGATGTCTATCGATATTCAACCTCTGATCCCGTACGTCTCAAAGAAGGGTGAAGTAAGGGAATGAATTCCCCTTCACCAGGCAGATGTATATTTAATAGAGATCAATCAACACAGAGCAAAATCCAATGTCAGACACACACTCCATACAAGTTCGTTCTGGGTCTGAACGAAACCGGAGGAACCTTGTACCTCGCACATCCATCGATCTCCAAGTACGTCTGGACGATCACCAACTGATTCCCTCCTCTTGGGTGTACAGCCCAATCAAGATCATCAGTAATCACGCAAACGATGTGAAGACCTCCGATCTTCGACCACCGTCTTCATCCTCGACACCACGTCGAATCAGTTATTCAGAATGGGATAAACCCGGTCTTTCTGAATAAGTCAGGTATATAATAAACAAGTGTTACACAAACACAACATACATCTCATTACAATTCAGAATATTCTTTTATTCAAATATTCTTATACTTTGGGAAAGGTTCCCACTAATTTTATCAAAGATAAATTCTTTAAATTTATTCTTTAATCTTCTTTTGAATATCAATTCAAACTAGTCGGGATTAGCGAACCACACCGAAGTAATCATTTATTTTATTTCCCAATCCCAACCTATTCATTCCATGAAGTAAAACTGGTAATACTTCATATCTAACACCATGGTGTTATCGGTAAATTCAATTACCATTTCACGTTCAAATCTAATTAAAGATTTAACTATCGCCTGGAGAAAAACTGGTGATACTCCATTCTCGATCATTTCAATCTAATTAAAGATTCATTAAAACTCCACTTGGTTTTAATCTTCCCAAAAATCAATATTAATGATTGTTTAACTTGGGAAACCATATCCTGTCTTTAACTGGGTTAAAGAACCAATGTCATTTAAAACACGGTTCACAATAAACCCAAAATCACATTCTAATTCAATTCCAATTAAACATCATTTAATTGGTATCCTTCATTAAATCTAAAATAAAAAGATTTAATATTTTTCTCAACTGGGTTTAAGAACAGTGTTAATGAAGACACCACTCACGACAATCCCAAATCCCATTTAATATTAAATACAAAGCTCTGAATAGAAAATATATTGGCTTATTTTCAATATCAAACTCTACGACCAACAAATATCGTAATGGAAATAACGATATAAATATATCTTTCAAATTTTGATTCAAATCCATTCCAATTCAATTATTGGAAATTCTGGTTACTTTTAAAACCATTTCAAATCCAATTTATTTATTTTTAAAAATAAATGGATTTTAATTCTAGTTCAAAACTTGTTCATTTCGATAAAAATCTATTTTTATCTTTTCAATTATGGAATTGTTCATCCCAATTCTTTCCAAATCATTTCTTATGATTTTACACAAATTATTAATATTTTTAATAATTTTATCAAGGCCCGTACAGTCGATTTCCATCAACGGTCATCGAACTGCACTTACATCGACCTTTTCCAAATTTGATTCGGACATAATTCCAAATCCAACCGTTAGATTTCTAATTTCTCACATTCGTTAGAAAGATCTTTTCGATACGAACCCAACGGTTCCAGTTTTAGGAGAATCCGATGGTCAGATCTCCCGCAACGTCAATTCGAAGTCAATGGTCGAAATTCGCGAACTGCCGCAGCGCGGCACGTTCTGTTCAGGCCATTATATATATATAATGTATATATTATATATATTTCGTCAATTTCCATTTAAACGTATTTTATAAATCGTTTTAAATTCGTTTTCAAAATGATTTCAACTTCATATTCAATTTCTAATCAAAATTGAATATTCCATATCATCGATATATAAATGATAATATTTTAAAAACGTTATATTTTGAAATCACTTCTTTTTCTATAATCATTATAAAAACGAATATAATCGATATAAATATCGTTCGCGTCAAAATGGCGCATATCTAACCAACATGGCTTTATATATTTCAATAACTTCGTTATTCTATTCAACAAATGAATATTTTCTTCAACACATGAATATATATTTTATTCAATACATGAATATATATTTTTATTCAACACATGAATTTTTATTCTATTCAACACATGAATTTATATTTCTATTCAACACATGAATTTATATTTCTATTCAACACATGAATTTTTATTTCTATTCAACACATGAATTTATATTTCTATTCAACACATGAATATTTATTTCTATTCAGCACATGAATATATATTTTATTCAACACATGAATATATATTTCTTATTCAACACATGAATTTATATTTCTTATTTTCCAAATTGGAATGAGGCCCAATCAATTACCATATAATGTTTATTATACGGATTCCCTACAACACATGTATATAACAGCAACGATAAATCATCAACCATCATCCAGAGTGCACCACACAACTGCATAAGCATTAAATATAAATAATTAACGCTTACACAGTCTGTCAACTCATCGTGTAACGACCTAGAATTTTAGGGCCAATTTAAAATTTTTATTTTAGAAATTTTAAGGGAATTTTAATATTTAAAATAATTTATTTTAAATAAGAACGACTAAAATTTTATTTTAGAATGAATAAATTCAATTTAATTATAAAAGGAGTTTAAAACAGCGCTGCAGTTTGAAATTTTGAATTTGAACTTTGATTGAATGTACAAGATTCATTTTAAATCAGAATTGAGCGAAACAAGAAATATTTAAATCTGTTTAATAATATCTTTCTAACGAATCTGAAAAATTGAAATTTCATAGTGGAAATCAAAAGTTATGGCCAATTCAAATTTTAGAAAAGTCGCTGTAGAATTTATATATATATTATATAGGGCCTGAAAGGCTACTTTTCACATATGAAGGAATTTCGACTCGAAACCACTTCCATTGAGTTCGGAATGACGTTTCTGCATTGAAAAACAGTTAACACTTATATATTTTGAGTTTCGGAGTTTATTTGTTTAAAAATGTATTTTTAATATTAAATATATTGGCCTTAAAAATAGTCATTTTTCAAACGACCTCGGTTTTCGATGAAACCAATTTTGTTGGAACCGGAATGTCAAATTATTGCTAAGTTTCAATTTTCATAATTTTTCGAATCAATATGTGAGCGTGGCAAAGGAAAACGTGTTTTGTTAGTTTCGGTCAAATTTAATCAACTTAAAAATAGCAATTTTTCAAACGGTCTCAGAATTCGACGAAATTAGTCTCGTTAGAACCGTATCGTCAAATCATAACTAGAAATAATTTTTCTGTAATTTTTAGAGTCAGTATGTAGCCCCGGTAATTTAAAATGTACATTTGAATTTAATAATTAAATGATTTTTAATTAAATTTAAAGAAAAACGTATCGTAACAGCCGAATTGGGTTACGAAACATGTTCCATTGTATCCAGAACGGGGGTTATTAGCTAGGGATGACACTCGTTGGGTTTGATTTGGTGTTCGTATTGGTAAACATGAATTTTTGAATTAATTAAATAAATTAAATAGTAAAATACGCTTATAAATACCGTACCAATACGCTAACCCTAATCCATTCACTGTATAGCCGCCGTATGTTCTTCTTAATGGCCAGAATCATCCCGATTTCAAATGCTAAATTCTTCCAATCCAGACAACGAAAATCAGCAAATTATATATCAAATCGAAGGGAATTTCGGGAGCTTCAAATCTATACGGACAAGATGTGCTTTAGTGGAGTGGATTTCGCGAATTTGGGGCACAAAGTGCCGCCGTTCGCGGCGTTCTGGGGCCCACCAGGGACCACCGAGCTCGCCTGGGTTCCTGGTGTGGGGGCGGCGTTCGTTGGCGCTCCGGGCGGTGGCGTCGGATCTGAGTCACAACGATCAGGGGAGGCGCTAGGAGGAGAGAGAGAATTGGAGCTTTATGGGTTCGTTTTGCTGAAGGATACAGAAGGAAGAAGATGACGGCCAGAATTGTTTAAAAGGAGGATTAGTGTAATTAACTTCGTTTAATTATTTTTAATTAATCGTTATGTAATTAAAAGTATAAACTATTGTAACTTTGTCAAATCAGAACAGAATTAAACGAAACTGAGTTCATTGTGACCGTGAAGTCAGGATCTACCTCATGAAACAGACCAAAATCAAAACCCAGCACTTTGAAAAATCAAACAAAAACCCGACTGTGAGATTTCTATTTTTATTAAATAATTAAAATTTAATTATTCTCTAGTTATTTGAACTTGATGTATGTATATAATAAAATCTGATCTGTGATTCACGATTGAAATTAGTTGATTGTTGTTGTGGTTGAATATGATGCTCTTGTTTGTTCATCTAAATCTACGATGAAAATTTATTCGCTAGAATCTATAGTTTGCTGTTAGACTTTGATTTGAAATAGAAATCATTTTTTTTTTTTTTTGGGTCTAGGAATATATATTTGTTTTATAATAAAGTTTGTATCTTTTATATGGATTCATGTTTATTGATTCGTTTTTATAACAAAGATAAAATCTTTGTTTAATACATGAACATAGAAAAAAATAACAATTTTTTTTTATGACTATGGTTTTTGTAAGGATTAGAATTAAAATAAAATACTTCATTTTTATCTTCCATTAGTCACAATGACATTAAATTGAAATAGATTTGGTCAAAACATGGTTATTAAAACCAAAATATTCATTTTGTCAAAACATATTTATTAAAAAACCAAACACTCATTTTGTCAAAACATGTTAACAAATTAGGAATAATAGTTTTGTCGAAAACATGTTAATTGACATAAAAATAACATTGTTATCAAAACATGAGTATTGAAATAAAAATATAGATCTTTGTCAAAACATGTTATTTGACATAAAAATAACTTTTTCATCAAAACATGTGCATTGAAATAAAAATAGTGTTTTTGTCTAAATATGTTAATTGTAACAAAAATAGTGCTTTTGTCAAAATATACATTGAAAATAAAATTTGTTCTTTTATTTGCATTACTAATGCAAATATACATTGAAATTAAAGTTTATTCTTTTATTTGCATTCACAAATGCAGATATACATTGAAAATAAAATTTGTTCTTTTATTTGCATTCACTAATGTAAATAAACATTGAAATAAGTTTGTTCTTTTTCTTACATTCAATCAATTATACATTGAAATTAAAACATTACATTTTTTATTTGCATTCCTTGTTGCAAATAAAACTAGAATTAAAAGTTACAACTTTTTATTTACCTTCCTTGATGTTAATAAACATCAAATTAAAAAGTTGGTTCTTTTATTTACATTCCTGGATATATATAAAACTACCAATAAAAAGGAATAGATTTAAAGTAACTTTTATTTGTCATATGAACTTAGAATTTGTTATGTAAATAAAATTCACTTTTTATTTGTCATTAGAAAACTTGGAATTCGTATACAAATAAAATGTACTTTTATTTGTCATACGTGGAAAGATGTATGTAAATAAATTTTCTTTTATTTGTCCAATAAACATCAAAATAGGTTGTGTGAACAAATATACACTTTTATTAAATTATAAGAGTTAAAACTAAATTGTCGCTTTGTTAAATTTTAAAGGTTGAAAGCATTTTTGTCACTTTTATCAAAATGTAGCAGTAGAAACAAAAGTGACACTTTTGTCAAAATATAATAGTTAGAACAAAAATTTCATTTTTGTAAATTAGAATTGGGTACAACAAAAATTACATCTCTGATTGTGAAAACCCGTAACTTCCCCGTAAAGGAAAGCGGCGAATAGTTTGAGAACAAGCCACAACAGAACGCATACAGAAGAACATTTCATTGTATATTACAACAATGCATCAGATTACAAGAATATACAGAGTATAAATGAATATTACACATAAATATCAGAGATTTAAATTACATTTAAATACATAGCAGCGGAAAATAATACAATACACAACTAGAAGAGATATACGGATACAAAGCTTTCCGGATATCGTTCCAGCTGTAAACCAGGATCCTGTGAATATAAATCTGCAAAACCAAAACTACTAGCTGCCCGTGTCAAAATAAGGGCACCCAGAGTTTAGGTTAAAACAATAAACTTCAGGTCAGTCATGTGACTGGTGTGAGAACTAAAATAGTTGTTATTCTTTATTTTAAAAGTTAGGTAAATCAAGGGACCACGCCGTATAACACGGAACGGGTTTCCTCCCAAGAATACCAGTGCATAAAACAAACAGCGCAATGCTAAATAAAGAAAAATGAAGCTGTTATAAGACCCAGGTCTTATCACACAATGCAACGCAAGCCGGGGGATAGGGTTTTCCCTTATAACAGCCAAAATATGCTTGATACGTTTAAAACAAATCATTTGATACTATAATAAGTGCATAGTGTATAAAACAACTTCAAATCATAAGTATCAATCATAGGCGGCATAAGCGCCCCATCCCACTATGTCACCATATATAGGATTACAACTACAACCGCAAGATCACGTATTTGGAAATTGGATTTCCGTCATGAACCAAGGCAAAAGATAGTCCTTACCGAATTCGAGACTGCCTAGCCCGAGTCTCAGGATCAGAACGCATCGACCCTTGGAGCGACAGGGCCGGTCCACACGGAGTGGATTAAAAATGCCTGAGCACTACGTTTCGCCGCCCTTTGGGGCGTAAGCGAGCCAACAAGTGACTCCATCGGACCCGGATCGTCCGATCTAATCGAGGCGCCTCGCAACAGCAACAACCACATAAGTCAAACTCGTCAGGGCGTGTAAAACCACTGACGCCACTTTTAGCTAGGAGGAAACGTAGGCCCTCCCTGAGGTCCTTTCTCCCGTTTCTGGTTCATACCGGGGTGTGAGGCTCGCGAATCAACGCTACACAAAGCTACGCCACAAAGGCCGTGCTTTGATCACCAACCACAAGACTTTGCTTTTCAACAGAAGCCTTGATCATTTGCATCTTAGCATGCCACACAGGCAAACCATCCTATGTCAGCCACACAGTCCATTTACAAGTCCGTTCTGGGTCTGAACGAAACCGGAGGCACCTAGTACCCCGCATATCCATCGATCTCCAAGCACGTCTGGACGATCACCAACTGTTTCCATCTTCTTGGGTGTACAGCCCAATCAAGATCATCAGTAATCACCCAAACGACGTGAAGACTTCTGGTCTTCGACCACCGTCTTCATCTTCGACTTATCGTCGTATCAGTTATTCAGAATGGGATAAACCCGGTCTTTCCGAATAACTCGCGTATATTTAAATAAGTGTTACATAAACACAACATACGGCACATTCCAATTCATCAGTCACTAACCGTAAATTAATCAAGAGAATAATTCCCCAAATATTAACCCCGAAGGCCGAAACCAACATCAGATCAATATCCAGAAAACCATTCTGCTTAGCTAACCGACAGTTAGTTTCTGATTTCACATTCATAGGGAAAGGTTCCCATTAATTTTATCCAAGATAAATTTCTTGAATTTATTCTTTAATCTATTTTTGAATATCAATTCAAACTAGTCGGGATTAGCGAACCTTACCGAAGTAATCATTTGTTTTAATTTCCCAATCCCAACCTATTCATCCCATGAAGTAAAACTGGTTATACTTCATATCTAACACCACGGTGTTATCGGTAAATTCAATTACCATTTCACGTTCAAATCTAATTAAAGATTTAACTATCGCCTGGAGTAAGACTGGTGATACTCCATTCTCGATCATTTCAATCTAATTAAAGATTTATTAAAAGTCCACTTAGTTTTAATCTTCGACTGGGTTAAAGAATCAGTGTCATTTAAAACACGGTTCACGATAAACCCAAAATCACATTCCATTAATTATCGGGTTAAAGAACAAGTGTTATTTAAAACACTGTTCACGATAAACCCAAAAATCAATACCAATTCAATTCCAATTAAATATTATTTAATTGATACACTTCGTTAAATCTAAACAAAAAGATTTAATCTTTTCTCAACTGGGTTCAAGAACAGTGTTAGTGAAGACACCATTCACGACAAACCCAAATCACATTTGATATTCAATACAAGGCTCTGAATAGAAAATATACCGGCTTATATTCAATATCAAATTCTACGATTAACAAATATCGCATTGGAAATAACGATATATATATATCTTTCAAATTTCCATAACAACATTTGTATAATCACGAAATCCAACATCGAAATATTCCGAAGACAATTTCGATTCAAATCCATTCCAATGCAATCATCGGAAATTTTGGTTATTTTCAAAACCATTTCAAATTCAATTTATTTATTTAAAAATAAATAGAATTATAATTCTAGTTCAAAACTAGTTCATTTCGATAAAAAAACTATTTTTATCTTTTCAAATATGGAGCTTTTCATCCCAATTCTTTCTAAATCATTTCTTATGATTTTACACAAATTATTACTATTTTTAATAATTTTATCAAGGCCCGTACAGTCGATTTCCATCAATGGCCATCGAACTGCACTTATAGCGACCTTTTTCAAATTTGATTTGGACATAATTCCAAATCCAACCGTTAGATTTCTAATTTCTGATATTCGTTAGAAAGCTCTTTTCGATACGAACCCAACGGTTCCGGTTTTAGGAGAATCCGACGGTCGGATCTCCCGTAATGTCCGTTTGAAATAAATGGTCAAAATTCACGAACTGCCGCGGCGCGGCGTGTTCTATTCAGGCCATTATATTATATATATAATATATATAATATATATATATATCGTCGATTTCTATTTAAAACGAATTATATAAATCGTTTGGAATTCGTTTCAAAAACAATTTCAACTTCTATTTCAATTCAAATCAAAATTGGATTCTTCTTTATAAATTCGTTTTAAAATTCATTCCTATTCAATTCAAATTTCAATTCAATTTGAATTCATTTCAATTCGTTTTAAATTCAATTCGAATTCGAAGTCGTTTTCAATTCAATTCATTTCGAAATCGTTTTCAATTCATTTCAAAATCGTTTTCAATTCAATTCAATTCGAAATCGTTTTCAATTCAATTCATTTTTCAATTCAATTCGCTTTCAATTCATTTCGAAATCGTTTTCAATTCAATTCATTTCGAAATCGTTTTCAATTCAATTCATTTCGAAATCGTTTTCAATTCAATTTATTTCGAAATCGTTTTCAATTCAATTCATTTCGAAATCGTTTTCAATTCAATTCATTTCGAAGTCGTTTTCAATTCAATTCATTTTTCAATTCAATTTGAATTCGTTTCACTTCGCTTTTAATTCATTTCGAAATCGTTTTCAATTCAATTCATGTTTCAATTCAATTTATTTCGTTTCACTTCGCTTTCAATTCATTTCGAAATCGTTTTCAATTCAATTCATTTCGAAATCGTTTTCAATTCAATTCATTTTTCAATTCAATTTATTTCGTTTCACTTCGCTTTCAATTCATTTCGAAATCGTTTTCAATTCAATTCATTTCGAAATTGTTTTCAATTCAATTCATTTCGAAATCGTTTTTAATTCAATTCATTTCGAAATCGTTATATATTCAATTCATTTCGAAATCGTTATATATTCAATTCATTTCGAAATGAATAAAATCGATATAAATATCGTTCACGTCAAAATGGCGTCAATCTAATCAACACGGCTTCATAAATTTCTATTTTCAAATATCTTATTTCAAATATTTCTTTTTCAAAGTAGTTGTTATTATCAAAATATTTCGTTCAACACATGACCAATCTCAATGGATGAGTACTGTCAACACATGAACTTTTATTTTATATCGATAAAGATGTAAATTTTATTACTAAAATATTTCGTTCAACACATGACCAATCTCAATGGATGAGTACTGTCAACACATGAACTTTTATTTTATATCGATAAAGATGTAAATTTTATTACTAAAATATTTCGTTCAACACATGACCAATCTCAATGGATGAGTACTGTCAACACATGAACTTTTATTTTATATCGATAAAGATGTAAGTTTTATTACTAAAATATTTCGTTCAACACATGACCAATCTCAATGGATGAGTACTGTCAACACATGAACCTTTATTTTATATTGTTCTTTATTTTTCAAATTGGAATGAGGCCCAATCAATTACCATATAAAGTTAATTATATGGATTTTCATACAACACATGTATATAATAGCATTGAAAAATAATCAACCATCAACCAAAGTGCACTACACTGTATAAGCATCAAATATAGATATCTAACGCTTATAACAACCTGTCAATCAATCAATCGACATATTTAATCAATCAATCGACATATTTAATCAATCAAGACGAGTGAACTTCATATTTCATCCCAACACCCGTGTGGGGTTTCAAACGATCAAACAAATATTTTATTCGTGCAGTTGGGCGATGTGTAAAATTTATCGACCCAATCAATGTCCTTCAAATAGGTGTACATAAACAAACCGTCCGGTTTGTAAATGAATATTTATTTATTCACATTCACGTTAAAAATTATATTTTTAACAATAAAATATTTTATTTCAACATATGAATTTCTATTCAGTTCATTCTTTAAATAAAATGATATTTTTATTTTTCTAACATATTTTAGAAAATTTCGGCGGCATAACGGCATGATACTAGAAACGGGACGAGGCCTAGCCTTATCCCCGGTCTAGTGAAGGCCCACGCCATTCACACATCAATCAAATCCATTCATTTCACCCAACAATTCAATTCCAATCAAATAATCTAACTAATTTTTGCAATCAAACAAACAAGTCCATGGTCTGTGGACGATTGTGTCGGGTGCTACTAAGCACCGTCTGCATCCTAGTATATATATATAAATAGAAAAAGAAATTGAAAGGTGAGAAATTCTCACAGATAGCTATTCAACTTCTTGACTCTTCTTTGATAGAAATCTTCATCGTTATCGCCTCTTTGTCATCTTCGTTGCCCGGATCCTCTACATATGTAAAAATCGAATTTTTACTTCGTTATTCAATATATAAAAATCGAATTTTGACTTTGTTATTCAATATATAAAAATTGAATTTTGACTTCGCTATTCAATATATAAAAATCGAATTTTTACTTCGCTATTCAATATATAAAAATCGAATTTTTACTTCGCTACTCAATATATAAAAATCACATTTTTACTTCGATGTTCAATATATAAAAATCATATATTTACTTCGATGTTCAATATATAAAAATCATATTTTTACTTCGATGTTCAATATATAAAAATCATATTTTTACTTCGATGTTCAATATATAAAAATCATATTTTTACTTCGATGTTCAATATATAAAAATCATATTTTTACTATGCTATTCAATATAGAAAAATCGAATTTCTACTCTTCCTCTCATATAAAAATTATATTTTTGTTCTTTCTATTAATTAAAAGAAATCTCGTCTTTTAACATTATAAAAATTCAATCTTTTATCGATTAAAAATCTAAACTTTTATCATTTCTAAAAATCAAAACTTTTATCATTTCTAAAAATCAAAACTTTTATCATTTCTAAAAATCAAAACTTTTATCATTTCTAAAAATCAAAACTTTTATCATTTCTAAAAATCAAAACTTTTACCGATATAAATTTCGTCCTTCCTATACTAAAAAATCAAATCTTTCTTGATTAAAAATCATCCCTTTAATTTTCAGTTTTATAGAAAGATAATAAAAATAAAATAAAACTGAAATATATAAGTGTTTACCTTTGTTTTGAAAGGAAAGGGAGTTGCTGCCGATTAATGGCGGGCTGCGGAGGCGGCGGCACGCTGGTTGCACTCATGGACTCGCGAGGGGGGGGGAACACTGGTCCAACTAGGGGCAAAGGGGCTGTGCTCGTCGAAGGGAGGGAGGAGGAGGCGGTGTCAGGGTGAGGAGGAGGAGCTGGATGGGTGCGGTGGCGGATTGGGGTTGTGTCGGATCAGGCGGCTAGGGTTTTCCGGCGATGGAGGTTTGGGCGCTCGCAGTGGAGAGAGAAGGAGGGCTGGGAGAAGAAGGAGGCGTCGGGGTCAGATGGGGGGTGCGGCGGTGGCCCTCCGATGGGGAGTGGCGGCGGGAATCGAGGGTTTTTTTTTTTAAAAACTGAAGTCGGGGAAAGAGAAGAAGGGGGAAGGGGTGTTTATGACAATTTAATTATTTTATTATTTTTAATCCCAAAAGGTTGACTTTTACATACGACCTCTAAACGAGGCCCACCGCCTGTCGTCCATAGCTAATTACCCCCATTCCGAACACAATGGGATATGTATCGTAGGTTGATTCGATCGTTACAATCAGTTTCCGTTAAATTTACATTTAAATCACTATATTGAATTTTAAACGTACATTTCAAATTACCGGGGTCACATAACAACTCTATAAATTCCATAAAAATATTTTCTAGCTTCGTATTGACGATACGGCCCTAACAAAACTAGTTTCGTCGAATTCTGAGACCGTTTGAAAAATGGCCAATTTCCAGTCGATTAAAATCAACTGAAACTGGTCAAACGCGTTTTTCTTTGCCACGCTCACATATTGGTTCGAAAAATTATGAAATTTGGAACCTAGCAATAATTTGACACTGCGGACCCAACAAAACTGGTTTCGTCGAGATCCGAGGTCATTTGCAAAATGTCCATTTTTAAGGGCCTGAATTCCATAGCGACTATTCAGAATTTTCAACTGGACATATCTTTTGATTCCCGCTATGAAACTTTGATTTTTCAGATTCGTTGGAAAGATATTATCAAATAGATCCTATTGTTTTTGGTTTCACTAATATCTGGATTGTTTTGGCCCGGTACATTCAATTGAAGTTTGAAATCGAATTATCGAACTACCGCGCCATTTTCAATTCTATTTATAATTATATATAAATATTTATATTCTAACGACGACGCGTATAATATATACGTTCGAATTATATTGAAAATAAATTTCTCGTCGATATTATTTAAAATAATCTATTTTAAATGATCAAATTTCGCTAAAATTGCCCAAAATAAAAATTTTAAACTGGCCCAGAATTTCGGGTTATTACAATCTCCCCCACTTAAAACTTTTCATCCCCGAAAAGGAACAAAGTCGAAAGTGGTTTGATTAATCAACACTACGTTCGATCTGGCTTGCATTCTCCAACTTTTCAGTTTCTGAGAATTTTCAAAATTTCAAAAATTTGGCTAACACCCTAATTTTTCGAAAAATTTCGCCATAACCTCCCCTGCACCGGGAGCATCGGGGAATTTCAAATAGCTTCCCCGGTCCTTCAGATCTCAAAAAGAAAAAGAAAAAGCCAAGCGGCTAGCCAATAGGGTCATAAAATCATCATCACCCAAACAAAACGGTAAATTATGTAGTAAACATGTACCTATTTGTCGGGCAAACAAATTTTATTCTCTGGCTCTAGCCTCCTTGCTATGACCTGTTCAATGTAAGTATATGTATATGCAAGCAAATGCAACCAATTTTCAATACAATTCAATATTTGGTTCGATTAAGCATAATGGTTCAAAATTAGCAAACAAATGAACAAACAACACAAACATCAATCAATTAGTGAATTTAACGTTTCAAATTCATAATTTTGATACATATACAAAAAATCATGTTTTGGTGCCAAATCACAACAATGTATTCTAGCTATATTAGTTTTGGTTCTCACACCAGTCTAATGGAAATATATAGAAAATCACACCTTCGAAACTCGAACATAAATGTTGATGATGCGATCGCTATCATCAATATCATCTTCGGGCGACTAGAGTGTGATGCTATATCTATCCAATATATTAAAACTTTGAATACACGCGGATCAGACGTATACGCAAAATCTATATATTCTGGAATGTCCACATCAATATAAATAAATAATCAAATACGAATAATTGATTTAAATTTTCAAAACAAAATTTGTTTTCATTTGAAAAATAAACTCTTCACACTCGTTCTAGGATACAACGGATCCCATCTCTAACGAGTCATTCTCGCTGGATATTACTAATCCAATATCTGATGAACTCTTTCATATGGTTCTAATGTGTCTTGTTCTCGAGCTCTGTAAACCAAAGCTCTGATACCAACTGTGAAAACCCGTAACTTCCCCGTAAAGGAAAGCGGCGGATAGTTTGAGAACAAGCCACAATAGAACGCATACAGAAGAACATTTCATTGTATATTACAACAATGCATCAGATTACAAGAATATACAGAGTATAAATGAATATTACACAGAAATATCAGAGATTTAAATTACATTTAAATACATAGCAGCGGAAAATAATACAATACACAACTAGAAGAGATATACGGATACAAAGCTTTCCGGATATCGTTCCAGCTGTAAACCAGGATCCTGTGAATATAAATCTGCAAAACCAAAACTACTAGCTGCCCATGTCAAAATAAGGGCACCCAGAGTTTAGGTTAAAACAATAAACTCCAGGTCAGTCATGTGACTGGTGTGAGAACTAAAATAGTTGTTATTCTTTATTTTAAAAGTTAGGTAAATCAAGGGACCACGCCGTATAACACGGAACGGGTTTCCTCCCAAGAATACCAGTGCATAAAACAAACAGCGCAATGCTAAATAAAGAAAAATGAAGCTGTTATAAGACCCAAGTCCTATCACACAATGCAACGCAAGCCGGGGGATAGGGTTTTCCCTTATAACAGCCAAAGAATGCTTGATACGTTTAAAACAAATCATTTGATACTATAATAAGTGCATAGTGTATAAAACAACTTCAAATCATAAGTATCAATCATAGGCGGCATAAGCGCCCAATCCCACTATGTCGCCATATATAGGATTACAACTACAACCGCAAGATCACGTATTTGGAAATTGGATTTCCGTCATGAACCAAGGCAAAAGATAGTCCTTACCGAATTCGAGACTGCCTAGCCCGAGTCTCAGGATCAGAACACATCGACCCTTGGAGCGACAGGGCCGGTCCATACGGAGTGGATTAAAAATGCCTGAGCACTACGTTTCGCCGCCCTTTGGGGCGTAAGCGAGCCAACAAGTGACTCCATCGGACCCGGATCGTCCGATCTAACCGAGGCGCCTCGCAACAGCAACAACCACATAAGTCAAACTCGTCAGGGCGTGTAAAACCACTGACGCCACTTTTAGCTAGGAGGAAACGTAGGCCCTCCCTGAGGTCCTTTCTCCCGTTTCTGGTTCATACCGGGGTGTGAGGCTCGCGAATCAACGCTACACAAAGCTACGCCATAAAGGCCGTGCTTTGATCACCAACCACAAGACTTTGCTTTTCAACAGAAGCCTTGATCATTTGCATCTTAGCATGCCACACAGGCAAACCATCCTATGTCAGACACACAGTCCATTTACAAGTCCGTTCTGGGTCTGAACGAAACCGGAGGCACCTAGTACCCTGCATATCCATCGATCTCCAAGCACGTCTGGACGATCACCAACTGTTTCCATCTTCTTGGGTGTACAGTCCAATCAAGATCATCAGTAATCACCCAAACGACGTGAAGACTTCTGGTCTTCGACCACCGTCTTCATCTTCGACTTATCGTCGTATCAGTTATTCAGAATGGGATAAACCCGGTCTTTCCGAATAACTCGCGTATATTTAAATAAGTGTTACATAAACACAACATACGCCACATTCCAATTCATCAGTCACTAACCATAAATTAATCAAGAGAATAATTCCCCAAATATTAACCCCGAAGGCCGAAACCAACATCGGATCAATATCCAGAAAACCATTCTGCTTAGCTAACCGACAGTTAGTTTCTGATTTCACATTCATAGGGAAAGGTTCCCATTAATTTTATCCAAGATAAATTTCTTGAATTTATTCTTTAATCTATTTTTGAATATCAATTCAAACTAGTCGGGATTAGCGAACCTTACCGAAGTAATCATTTGTTTTAATTTCCCAATCCCAACCTATTCATCCCATGAAGTAAAACTGGTTATACTTCATATCTAACACCACGGTGTTATCGGTAAATTCAATTACCATTTCACGTTCAAATCTAATTAAAGATTTAACTATCGCCTGGAGTAAGACTGGTGATACTCCATTCTCGATCATTTCAATCTAATTAAAGATTTATTAAAACTCCACTTAGTTTTAATCTTCGACTGGGTTAAAGAATCAGTGTCATTTAAAACACGGTTCACGATAAACCCAAAATCACATTCCATTAATTATCGGGTTAAAGAACAAGTGTTATTTAAAACACTGTTCACGATAAACCCAAAAATCAATACCAATTCAATTCCAATTAAATATTATTTAATTGATACACTTCATTAAATCTAAACAAAAAGATTTAATCTTTTCTCAACTGGGTTCAAGAACAGTGTTAGTGAAGACACCATTCACGACAAACCCAAATCACATTTGATATTCAATACAAGGCTCTGAATAGAAAATATACCGGCTTATATTCAATATCAAATTCTACGACTAACAAATATCGCATTGGAAATAACGATATATATATATATATATATATATATATATATATATATATATATCTTTCAAATTTCCATAACAACATTTGTATAATCACGAAATCCAACATCGAAATATTCCGAAGACAATTTCGATTCAAATCCATTCCAATGCAATCATCGGAAATTTTGGTTATTTTCAAAACCATTTCAAATTCAATTTATTTATTTAAAAATAAATAGAATTATAATTCTAGTTCAAAACTAGTTCATTTCGATAAAAAAAAACTATTTTTATCTTTTCAAATATGGAGTTTTTCATCCCAATTCTTTCTAAATCATTTCTTATGATTTTACACAAATTATTACTATTTTTAATAATTTTATCAAGGCCCGTACAGTCGATTTCCATCAATGGCCATCGAACTGCACTTATAGCGACCTTTTTCAAATTTGATTTGGACATAATTCCAAATCCAACCGTTAGATTTCTAATTTCTGATATTCGTTAGAAAGCTCTTTTCGATACGAACCCAACGGTTCCGGTTTTAGGAGAATCCGACGGTCGGATCTCCCGTAATGTCCGTTTGAAATAAATGGTCAAAATTCACGAACTGCCGCGGCGCGGCGTGTTCTATTCAGGCCATTATATTATATATATAATATATATATATCGTCGATTTCTATTTAAAATGAATTATATAAATCGTTTGGAATTCGTTTCAAAAACAATTTCAACTTCTATTTCAATTCAAATCAAAATTGGATTCTTCTTTATAAATTCGTTTTAAAATTCATTCCTATTCAATTCAAATTTCAATTCAATTTGAATTCATTTCAATTCGTTTTAAATTCAATTCGAATTCGAAGTCGTTTTCAATTCAATTCATTTCGAAATCGTTTTCAATTCATTTCAAAATCGTTTTCAATTCAATTCATTTCGAAATCGTTTTCAATTCAATTCATTTTTCAATTCAATTTGAATTCGTTTCAATTCGCTTTCAATTCATTTCGAAATCGTTTTCAATTCAATTCATTTCGAAATTGTTTTCAATTCAATTCATTTCGAAATCGTTTTCAATTCAATTTATTTCGAAATCGTTTTCAATTCAATTCATTTCGAAATCGTTTTCAATTCAATTCATTTCGAAATCGTTTTCAATTCAATTCATTTTTCAATTCAATTTGAATTCGTTTCACTTCGCTTTCAATTCATTTCGAAATCGTTTTCAATTCAATTCATTTTTCAATTCAATTTATTTCGTTTCACTTCGCTTTCAATTCATTTCGAAATCATTTTCAATTCAATTCATTTCGAAATCGTTTTCAATTCAATTCATTTTTCAATTCAATTTATTTCGTTTCACTTCGCTTTCAATTCATTTCGAAATCGTTTTCAATTCAATTCATTTCGAAATCGTTTTCAATTCAATTCATTTCGAAATCGTTTTTAATTCAATTCATTTCGAAATCGTTATATATTCAATTCATTTCGAAATCGTTATATATTCAATTCATTTCGAAATGAATAAAATCGATATAAATATCGTTCACGTCAAAATGGCGTCAATCTAATCAACACGGCTTCATAAATTTCTATTTTCAAATATCTTATTTCAAATATTTCTTTTTCAAAATAGTTGTTATTATCAAAATATTTCGTTCAACACATGACCAATCTCAATGGATGAGTACTGTCAACACATGAACTTTTATTTTATATCGATAAAGATGTAAATTTTATTACTAAAATATTTCGTTCAACACATGACCAATCTCAATGGATGAGTACTGTCAACACATGAACTTTTATTTTATATCGATAAAGATGTAAATTTTATTACTAAAATATTTCGTTCAACACATGACCAATCTCAATGGATGAGTACTGTCAACACATGAACTTTTATTTTATATCGATAAAGATGTAAGTTTTATTACTAAAATATTTCGTTCAACACATGACCAATCTCAATGGATGAGTACTGTCAACACATGAACCTTTATTTTATATTGTTCTTTATTTTTCAAATTGGAATGAGGCCCAATCAATTACCATATAAAGTTAATTATATGGATTTTCATACAACACATGTATATAATAGCATTGAAAAATAATCAACCATCAACCAAAGTGCACTACACTGTATAAGCATCAAATATAGATATCTAACGCTTATAACAGCCTGTCAATCGATCGATCGACATATTTAATCAATCAGGACGAGTGAACTTCATATTTCATCCCAACACCCGTGTGGGGTTTCAAACGATCAAACAAATATTTTATTCGTGCAGTTGGGCGATGTGTAAAATTTATCGACCCAATCAATGTCCTTCAAATAGGTGTACATAAACAAACCGTCCGGTTTGTAAATGAATATTTATTTATTCACATTCACGTTAAAAATTATATTTTTAACGATAAAATATTTTATTTCAACATATGAATTTCTATTCAGTTCATTCTTTAAATAAAATGATATTTTTATTTTTCTAACATATTTTAGAAAATTTCGGCGGCATAACGGCACGATACTAGAAACGGGACGAGGCCTAGCCTTATCCCCGGTCTAGTGAAGGCCCACGCCATTCACACATCAATCAAATCCATTCATTTCACCCAACAATTCAATTCCAATCAAATAATCTAACTAATTTTTGCAATCAAACAAACAAGTCCATGGTCTGTGGATGATTGTGTCGGGTGCTACTAAGCACCGTCTGCATCCTAGTATATATATAAAAATAGAAAAAGAAATTGAAAGGTGAGAAATTCTCATAGATAGCTATTCAACTTCTTGACTCTTATTTGATAGAAATCTTCATCGTTATCGCCTCTTTGTCATCTTCGTTGCCCGGATCCTCTACATATGTAAAAATCGAATTTTTACTTCGTTATTCAATATATAAAAATCGAATTTTGACTTTGTTATTCAATATATAAAAATTGAATTTTGACTTCGCTATTCAATATATAAAAATCGAATTTTTACTTCGCTATTCAATATATAAAAATCGAATTTTTACTTCGCTATTCAATATATAAAAATCACATTTTTATTTCGATGTTCAATATATAAAAATCATATTTTTACTTCGATGTTCAATATATAAAAATCATATTTTTACTTCGATGTTCAATATATAAAAATCATATTTTTACTTCGATGTTCAATATATAAAAATCATATTTTTACTATGCTATTCAATATAGAAAAATCGAATTTCTACTCTTCCTCTCATATAAAAATTATATTTTTGTTCTTTCTATTAATTAAAAGAAATCTCGTCTTTTAACATTATAAAAATTCAATCTTTTATCTATTAAAAATCTAAACTTTTATCATTTAAAAATCTAAACTTTTATCATTTCTAAAAATCAAAACTTTTATCATTTCTAAAAATCAAAACTTTTATCATTTCTAAAAATCAAAACTTTTATCATTTCTAAAAATCAAAAGTTTTATCATTTCTAAAAATCAAAACTTTTAACGATATAAATTTCGTCCTTCCTATACTAGAAAGTCAAATCTTTCTTGATTAAAAATCATCCCTTTAATTTTCAGTTTTATAGAAAGATAATAAAAATAAAATAAAACTGAAATATATAAGTGTTTACCTTTGTTTTGAAAGGAAGGGGAGTTGCTGCCGATTAATGGCGGGCTGCGGAGGCGGCGGCACGCTGGTTGCACTCATGGACTCGCGAGGAGGGGCGGAACACTGGTCCAACTAGGGGCAAAGGGGCTGTGCTAGTCGAAGGGAGGGAGGAGGAGGCGGTGTCAGGGCGAGGAGGAGGAGCTGGATGGGTGCGGTGGCGGATTGGGGTTGTGTCGGATCAGGCGGCTAGGGTTTCCCGACGATGGAGGTTTGGGCGCTCGTAGTGGAGAGAGAAGGAGGGCTGGGAGAAGAAGGAGGCGTCGGGGTCAGATGGGGGGTGCGGCGGTGGAGGCGCAAGAGGCGGTGGCCCTCCGATGGGGAGTGGCGGCGGGAATCGAGGGTTTTTTTTTTTAAAACTGAAGTCGGGGAAAGAGAAGAAGGGGGAAGGGGTGTTTATGACAATTTAATTATTTTATTATTTTTAATCCCAAAAGGTTGACTTTTACATACGACCTCTAAACGAGGCCCACCGCCTGTCGTCCATAGCTAATTACCCCCATTCCGAACACAATGGGATATGTATCGTAGGTTGATTCGATCGTTACAATCAGTTTCCGTTAAATTTACATTTAAATCACTATATTGAATTTTAAACGTACATTTCAAATTACCGGGGTCACATAACAACTCTATAAATTCCTTAAAAATATTTTCTAGCTTCGTATTGACGAAACGGTCCTAACAAAACTAGTTTCGTCGAATTCTGAGACCGTTTGAAAAATGGCCAATTTCCAGTCGATTAAAATCAACTGAAACTGGTCAAACGCGTTTTCCTTTGCCACGCTTGATTCGAAAAATTATGAAATTTGGAACCTAGCAATAATTTGACACTGCGGACCCAACAAAACTGGTTTCGTCGAGATCCGAGGTCATTTGCAAAATGTCCATTTTTAAGGGCCTGAATTCCATAGCGACTATTCAGAATTTTCAACTGGACATATCTTTTGATTCCCGCTATGAAACTTTGATTTTTCAGATTCGTTGGAAAGATATTATCAAATAGATCCTATTGTTTTTGGTTTCACTAATATATGGATTGTTTTGCTCCCGGTACATTCAATTGAAGTTTGAAATCGAATTATCGAACTATCGCGCCATTTTCAATTCTATTTATAATTATATATAAATATTTATATTCTAACGACGACGCGTATAATATATACGTTCGAATTATATTGAAAATAAATTTCTCGTCGATATTATTTAAAATAATCTATTTTAAATGATCAAATTTCGCTAAAATTGCCCAAAATAAAAATTTTAAACTGGCCCAGATTTTCGGGTTATTACAATGATTAAATAAAAGAGTTAAACACAAATAGCATTTTGAAAGATAAGTTTATGTTACAACAAAAATGAATGTATCATTTCTTATACATTTTGTTGAAATAAAACTTATATGCAAATATTATGATCATTTCTATTTGCATAACACATAATAGAACTAATGTGCAAATATAATAATTGTTTTTATTTGCATAACATGTAACAGATTTTATAAGTAAAAATAAAAATCAATCTTTATATGTAAACTTATATTAGGAATTATATTCAAATATAATTATCATATTATTGGTCAAAATATACATTAGAATGTGTAGGTGAGTTAATGTTGAGAATATTTGCACACAAATAAAAGAAAATAGGAAATTATCTTTTATTTGTCCTCCACAATAATGTCATATAAATAAATTACATTTTATTAGACATTAGAAATGTATAGGGAAACTATATGAGTAAAATATAATTTTACTCGACATTAGAAATAACTAACATGTTAGTTCATTATCATCAACATGTTAGTAGAATTAAAATTGGTTAAATTGTTTAACCAATCATTTATTTATATGGATTGTTGTTGGATGAAAACTCTACACGGGTGTTGGGATGATAATTGACATACACTAGTCCCAATATTTAGTTATCTGTCAAACGATGGATTGACAGTCTGTGATGAGCATCAGTTATTTACTTAAATGCTCACACAATTATAGATTCCACTTTGGTCGTCATTTGGATGTTTGATAATTATTTATCATGATTGTTGATTCCATACAAAATATATGGTTGTTGGTTGAGTCACATTCCAATAAAGAATATCCTAGAAAAAGGATATTTTAGAAAATATTTTTTTTTTTGAAAAAGGATATTTTAGAAAATATTTTTTTATTGAAATGAACTAGTTATTAACTAGAATAAGTCATCAAATTTAGATTTAATGAAGTTTCCCAATTTGTTGATAGTTAACTGAAATTTAATTAAATAAATTAGATTTTGGGTTGTCGTGAATAGCGTCTTAAATAACACTGTTCTTAGACCCCATATGAAAAGAATAATATTTTAATTTAAATTATTAAAGTTTTTCATTTAGTAATTAAAATAAGATGAAATGTGAGTCGGGTTTATTGTGAACTGTGTTTTAAAGTGACATGTGTTCTTTAACCCAGTAAAGATAAGATAAATTTCTTGGATTTAAATAATCATTGAATAATGATTTTTAATATCTAAATTCAAATTGAGATTTTAATAAACCTTTTGAAAGAAAGATTTAAGTGCAAAGTTAAGGAATTTATCTTTGATAGAATAATTTGAATATTTCATCTAAAAGAATATTCTGAATTGGAATGAGGCGTTGGATGTGTTATATAGTACTTGATTTTTATTGTAAAATACGCGAGTTATTCGGAAAGACCGGGTTTAACCCATTCCGAATAATTTATACGACGATGAAGAGTCGAAGATGAAGACGGTGTTAAAGACCGACGATCTTCAGAACGAATGGATGTGTTGCTACAGAGACCCTGATGGGAGTAGCTACCTTGAAGAGGCTTCAGTGGTGGCCGTCCGAACTATTGTTGATTGTTCGGATTTGGTTTTCGCTCAGACCCGGAGCATAAGCTAATAAAGGGATGCGTGTCTGACATTGGATTTCGTTCCGTGTGAATTAAATCGATTTCTGTTAATATATGTCTGTTTGGTGGTGGAGGATTTATTCTCTACTTAACACCCTGGTATATATTAATAGTGATTGATCGCATGGCGTGAATTGTCAATGTGGCACGCCAAGATGCAAATGATCAAGGCTTTTGTTGAAAAGCATGCCTTGTGGG
This sequence comes from Allium sativum, assembly GCA_030737875.1. NCBI lineage: Eukaryota > Viridiplantae > Streptophyta > Magnoliopsida > Asparagales > Amaryllidaceae > Allium > Allium sativum. Next base: position 355,004,171 of record CM060926.1, read on the forward strand.
ATGATCAAAGCATAGCCTATTACGGCATAGCTTTGTGTATTTCGTGACTTCGCGAGCCTTACACCCCGGTATGAGTCAAAAATGGGATATGGACTGCAGGGAGTGCACACGTTTCTTTCTAGCTAGTGGTAGTGTCAGTGCTTTTACACGGCCTAGCATTTTACTTATGTGGATGATGGATTTTGAGGCGCCTCGGATTTTTATAGGCCGATAGTGGTCATATTATAGGTTCAAAGGAACCGGGAAGCGTGTGTTTAGGCATAATTAATCCACTACCCTTAGGTAGGGACCGGCCCTGAAGATCCAAGGGTTCACTACGGGGGATCCTGAGGCATTTGCTAGAGTGTCTCGAATCGGAGAGGAGCTTGCCACTAGCCTCGACTCATGATGGAAATCCAATTACCAATACGGCCTTGCGGTTTTGATTGTAGAACTAGTATGGCGACATAGTAGGATGGGGTACTATGACATCTATGATTGATACATTATGATTGAAATTGTTTTTGAAATATATACATACCCATAGATATACACACTAATATTAAATCCGTTTTATCGTATCAAGCATCTTTTGACAATTATAAGGTAAAACCCTCTCCTCCGGTTTGTGTTGCATTGTGTGATGGGACTTGGGTCTTATAATGCTTTCATTTTTCTAAAAAGCATAGCGTTATTTGAACGATTTACTTTACTTATGCACTGGCAATCCAATGGAGTAAACCCGTTCCGCGTTAGCGGCGTGGTCTTGTGATTAGCCTTATCATTAGATTAGTTTAGTTAAGATTTCTCATACCAGTCCCATGACTGACCTGTAGTTTGTTTCACTGGCAAACTCGGGTGCCCTTATTTTCCACACGGGCAGTCGAGTAGCTTTTTGCAGATATGTTTATAGGATCCTGGCTTACAGCTGAAGCGGTATTCGGAAAGCTCTGTATCCGTGTATTCCTTCCAGTTGTATATTTGTATTATTTTTCCGCTGCTATTTAAATGTAATTTAAAACTCTGATATTATTGTATTTCCAATGTATATTATAAGTTCATACTCAGTTATATTCTTGTACTCTGGTGTAATTGTTGTGATCAGCAATAAAATGTTCTTCAGTTTGTGCTCTAATGTGTATTGTTCTCAAAGCAATCTAGACTTTCCTTTACTGGGAAGTTTGGGTCGTTTCAGTTGGTATCGGAGCTTTGGTTTACAGAGCTCGAGAACAAAACACATTAGAACCGAACGAAAGAATTCATCAGAGATTGGATTAGTAATATCCAATAAGAATAACTCGTTAGAGATGGGATCAGTAGTATCCTAGAACGAGTGTGAAGAGTATTATTTTCTTTAAAATAAAAATGAGAACAAATTTAGTTTTGAAAATTTTATCTTAAAATACGTATTTGATTATATTATTATTTTAATGTGGACAATCGAGTATATAAAGATTTCGAATAAACGAGTAATTAACGGATATTCGAAGTTTTAATATACTGGATAGATGTAGAATCACACTCTAGTCGCCCAGAGGTAATTCTGGTGATAGGTCGACCATCACCAGTATTTATGTTCGAGTTTCGAAGGTGGGATTTCTATATATTGCCATTGACTGGTATGAGGACCAACATTTAGTTAGTACACATTGCTGTGAGTTGCACTAAAATATGATTTTTGGCTATATATAAAAGTTATATATATTTGAAAAGTTAATCACCCAATGGATTGTTGGTTGTGATGTTTGATTATTAGTTTAACTAATAAAAGTATAGGAATGATAATTAATTTAAGTGACAAAATTATGGAAACCAATAAAGTTGAGTTGGTTAATTTAACAACTTTTAGCTACGTTCCTTTTCGAGGACGAAAAGATTTTAAGTGGGGGCAATTGTAACGACCCGGAATTTTGGGGCCAATTTAAATTTTTTACTTTAGAAATTTTAAGGGAATTTTAATATTTAAAATAATTTATTTTAAATAAGAACGACTAAAAATTTATTTTAGAATGAATAAATTCAATTTAATTATAAAAGGAGTTTAAAACAGCGCTGCAGTTTGAAATTTTTAATTTGAACTTTGACTGAATGTACATGATTCATTTTAAATCAGAATTGAGCGAAACAAGAAATATTTAAATCTGTTTAATAATATCTTTCTAACGAATCTGAAAAATTGAAATTTCATTGCGGAAATCGAAAGTTATGGCCAATTCAATTTTTAGAAAAGTCGTAGAATTTATATATATATATATATATATATATATATATATATATATATATATATTATATAGGGCCCGAAAGGCTACTTTTCACATATGAAGAAATTTCGACTCGAAACCACTTCCATTGAGTTTGGAATGACGTTTCTGCATTGAAAAATAGTAAACACTTATATATTTTGAGTTTCGGAGTTTATTTGTTTAAAAATGTATTTTTAACATTAAATATATTGGCCTTAAAAATAGTCATTTTTCAAATAACCTCGGTTTTCGACGAAACCACTTTTGTTGGAACCGGAATATCAAATTATTGCTAAGTTTCAATTTTCATAATTTTTCGAATCAATATGTGAGCGTGGCAAAGGAAAACGTGTTTTGTCAGTTTCGGTCAAATTTAATCAGCTTAAAATTATCCATTTTTCAAACGGTCTCAGAATTCGACGAAATTAGTCTTGTTAGAACCGTATCGTCAAAACATAACTAGAAATATTTTTTCTGTAATTTTTAGAGTCAGTATGTGGCCCCGGTAATTTGAAATGTACGTTTGAATTTAATAATTAAATGATTTTTAATTAAATTTAAAGAAAAACATATCGTAACAGCCGAATTGGGTTACGAAACATGTTCCATTGTGTCCGGAACGGGGGTTATTAGCTAGGAACGACACTCGTTGGGTTTGATTTGGTGTTCGTATTGGTAAACATGAATTTTTGAATTAATTAAATAAATTAAATAGGAAAATACGCTTATAAATACCGTACCAATACGCTAACCCTAATCCATTCACTGTATAGCCGCCGTATGTTCTTCTTACTGGCCAGAATCATCCCGATTTCAAATGCTAAATTCTTCCAATCCAGACAACGAAAATCAGCAAATTATATATCAAATCGAAGGGAATTTCGGGAGCTTCAAATCTATACGGACAAGATGTGGTTTACTGGAGCGGATTTCGCGAATTTGGGACACAAAGTGCTGCCGTTCGCGGCGTTCTAGGGCCCACCAGGGACCACCAATGTAATAACCCGGAAAATCCGGGCCAGTTTAAAATTTTTGTTTTGGCAATTTTAGTGAAGTTTGAACATTTAAAATAGGTTATTTTAAATAATATCGACGAGAAAATTTATTTTGAATAGAATTCGACGTATATATTATATGCGTCGTCGTTAGAATATAAATAATTATATATAATTATAAAAAGGAATTGAAAATGGCGCGGTAGTTCGATAATTCGATTCCAAACTTCAATTGAATGTACCGGGTGCAAAACAATCCGGATTTTAGTGAAACCAAAAATATTATAATCTAGTTGAGAATATCTTTCCAACGAATCCGAAAAATCGAAATTTCATAGCGGGAATCAAAAGTTATGCCCAGTTGAAAACTCAGAATAGTCGCTATGTAAATTATATGCGGCGCCAAAAAGTCATATTTTGCATACGGATGAATTTGGACTCGAAACCACTTCCATTGAGTTCAAAATGCCGTTTAGAACTCCGAAAAGTATAAGCTTCGATATATTCCGATATCCGGAATAGTGGCTATGGGCTGGAGTTGTTCGGTTAACAATACATAGCCCTTAAAAAGTGAAATTTTGCATACGAGCTCAGAATTCGACGGGATAAATTTTTATGGATTCATAATGACAAATCATTGTTGAGTTCCAAATGGCGCGTCGAACGGAGTTAATATGTGGCCGTGCGAGCTAAAACAGTTCAGGGTAAAACGAGCAGTCATTTTACAAAGGAACATTATTGATACGACCTCGGAATTCAATTCTACTTTTTTTTCTAGATTCGTATCATCTAATAATGGTTAAATCCAAGAGGGCTTGATTTTTTGAGTTAGCATGTGAGCGTGCGAGAAGAAAAGGTGTGCCAAAATCGCATTTTTAGAGCTTATCTGAGCATTTTTGTGATTTTTAACGGACGGTCAAACGAACTAGGAATTCGACGAAACTTGTTTCGTTGGACTCGTCTTCACGTCTACTATCTCGTGTCCGAAATACGCGGCCATCGGAGATCGCTAGCGTTCAGGCGATACGCGAGAAACTAGCATATAAACACTTTTACTTCCTTTTCTTCTTCACTTTCTTCCTCTTTCTTCACAAAAACTCAAAAATGGAGTCCCACCCCAAACCGCCGCTGCCCTCCTCCACCACCGCCACCACCGGCCTCCCTCCGGGCGCCGCACCCCCTCCTCCTCTTCCCCTCCTCCTCCTCTTCCTCCTCCTCTCTCTCCTCTCTCCATTTGCAAATCCCTAAACCTTAAGCCACCACCGCCACCACCACGGGCCCCACCACCACCGCCGCCGGCCCCTAGCCACCTCCTCACGCCACCTCAGGCCCCACGCCTCCCTCCAGCCCTCTCAATTCCGGCCTTGGGCCCCGCTACACCCAAAAACCCATTTTCACCAAAATCGCCCGTTTTGCAAATAAGTCCCTGACCGTATTTCGCGAATAACTCCCAAACCTTGCGTTTCTAGCCAAAGTTCCTCAAGACCAAAGTTGTAGAGCACGAAATTCTCTTCGATTTGGTATATGATAAGTCCTATTTTGCATTGCGGAGTTGTCGGGAAAACGCGTCCGAAGTCTGCTGTTCAAACACTGTCAAAATGCTGTCTTTTCGCGATTTCCAGCGAAATGGCACATTGTCGGCAAGAAGACCACTAGGCAAAAGTTGTTCAGAATGACGTGCTTGTGCTAGAAAAAAATATGGTGTGAAGATTGAAGCTCGTTTGCAAATTCTAGGACCCAAACAGCGAATCCGGGCGTTAGAAAAAAAAGTGAGTTTTCTCCGTTTTAAATCTTCTACGGTTTTGACATATGAAATAAAAATATGATCTTTATATTATAGAGAGGATAAAAATCCGATTTTTAGCTTATAGAAGATATAAAGATGAGATTTTTATATAATGTAGATAATAAAAATGTGATTTTTATACATGTACCGGCTACGGGCAACGAAAGTGACAAAAGGCGAGAACGACAAGATTTTCTACATAAGAAGAGTCGAGATGATTGGATTAGCTAGTTGGTGAGAACTTCTCACTCTTCAACTTATTTTTCTAGTTATATATATATACTAGGATGCAGACGGTGCTTAGTGGCACCCGACACAATCGTCCACAGACCATGGACTTGTTTGATTGGTTGTGAAGTTGGTTAAATTATTTGGTTTGAATTGAATTGTTTGGTGAAATGGAATGGATTTGATTGATGTGTGAATGGCGTAGGCCTTCACTAGACAGGGGATAAGGCTAGACCTCGTCCCGTTTCTAGTATCGTGTCGTTATGCCGCCGAAATTTCCCAAAATATGTTAGAAAATAAAAATATCATTTTTATTGTGTAAATGAACTGAATAGAAATTCATGTGTTGAAATAGAATATTTTATCGTTAAAAATATAATTTTTAACGTGGAAGTGAATAAAATATTCATTTACAAATCAGACGATTTGTTTATGTACACTGATTTAACTGATATTGATTGGAACGATAAATTTTACACATCGCCCAGCTGCACAAATAAAATCTGTGTTTGATTGTTTGAAACCCCACACGGGTGTTGGGATGAAATTTGGAAGTTCACTCATCCTGATTGCTTAAATATGTCGATCGATTGATTGACAGGCTGTTATAAGCATAAGATATCTATATTTGATGCTTATACAGTGTAGTGCACTTTGGTTGATGGTTGATTATTTTTCAATGCTATTATATACATGTGTTGTATGGAATCCATATAATTAACATTATATGGTGATTGATTGGGCCTCATTCCAATCGGGAAAATAAGGAATATTATAAAAGAAAATTCATGTGTTGAATATAAAAATAGTCATGTGTTGACGATGTTCATGTGTTGAGTGAAATATTTTATACAATGAAATTTACATCTTTATCATATTTAAAATTAGAACTACTTTACGGTTGAAGTATAATTGAAAATCAAACGATAGATACCATAGTTTTATAAAATATTTTACATAACAAAAATAGTGATGTGTTGACAGCACTCATGTATTGAGATTAGTCAAGTGTTGGAAGAAATATAGATTCATGTGTTGAATGGAATAAATATTCATTTGTTGAATAGAATAATGGATTTATTGAAATATATAAAGCCGTGTTGATTAGAGTTGCGCTATTTTGATGTGAACGATATTTATATCGATTATATTCGTTTTTATAATGAATATAGAAAAGAAGTGATCTCAAAATATAACATTTTGAAAATATTATCATTTATATAGTAATGATATGAAATATTCAGTTTTGATTAGAAATTGAAATAGTGTTGAAATGGTTTTAAAACGAAGTTAAAACGATTTATAAAATACGTTTTAAAAGGAAATTGACGAAATATATATAATATATATTATATATATAATGGCCTGAATAGAACGCGCCGCTCCGCGGCAGTTCGTAAATTTCGACCATTGACTTCGAATTGACGTTGCGGGAGATTCGACCGTCGGATTCTCCTAAAACCGGAACCATTGGGTTCGTATCGAAAAGAGCTTTCCAATGAATATTAGAAATTTGAAATCTAACGGTTGGGTTTGGAATTATGTCCAAATCAAATTTGAAAAAGGTCGTTGTAAGTGCAGTTCGATAGCCGTTGATGGAAATCGACTGTACGGGCCTTGATAAAATTATTAAAAATATCTATAATTTGTGTAAAATTATAATATGTGAATTGGAAAGAATTGGGCTGGAAAATTCCACATTTGAATAGATAAAAATAGATTTTTATCGAAATGAACTAGTTTTGAACTAGAATTAAAATCAATTTATTTTTGAAATAAATAAATTGAATTTGAAAGTGATTTTAAAAGCAATCAATATTCCCAATATGTGAATTGGACTGGAGTTGAATCGAAATTATCTTCGGAATATTTCGATGTTGGATTTCGTGACTATACAGATATTGTTATGGGAATTTGAAAGATATATTTTATATCGTTATTTCCAATACGATATATGTTGGTTTCAGAATTTGATATTGAATATAAGCCGATATATTTTCTATTCAAAGCCTTGTATTTAATTTCAAATGTGATTTGGGTTTATCGTGGATCGTGTTTTAGATGACATTGGTGCTTTAACCCAGTTAAAGGCAAGATATTGATTTTTGAGAAGATTAAAACTAAGTGAAGTTTTAATGAATCTTTAATTAGATTAAAATGTGAATTGATAATTTAAATTATCAAATCTGAAAAGTGATCGAGAGTGGAGTATCACCAGTTTTGCTCCAAAGCGATAGTTAAATCTTTAATTAGATTTGAACGTGAAATGGTAATTAATTTTACCGATAACACCGTGGTGTTAGATATGGAGTATCACCAGTTTTGCTCCATGGGACATATAGGTTGGGATTGGGAAATAAAACAAATAATTACTTTGGTGTGGTTCGCTAATCCCGACTAGTTTGAAATGATATCCAAAGGAAGATTATATGATAAATTTAGAAGAATTTATCTTGGATAAAATTAATGGGAACATTTCCCTAAGAATGTGATTTTGTGAATAAAAGAATATTCTGAATTGGAATGAGGCGTTCGTTGTGTTTGTGTAACATTTGTTTATCATATACGTGGGTTATTCAGGAAGGCCGGGTTTATACCCATTCTGAATAACTGATTCGACAAGATGTCGAAGATGAAGACGGTGGTTGAAGACCGGAAGTCTTCACATCGTTTGGGTGATTACTGATGATCTTGATTGGGCTGTACACCCAAGATGAGGGAAACAGTTGGTGATCGTCCAGACGTACTTGGAGATCGATGGATATGCGAGGAAAGTGCCTCCGGTTTCGTTCAGACCCAGAACGAACTTGTAAATGGATTGTGTGTCTGACATTGGATTTTATTCTGTGTTGATTGATCTCTGTTAAATATACATCTGTTTGGCGGCGGAGAATTTATTCTCTTGCTTAACGCCCTTCTCTGAGACATACGAGCTCAGAGGTTGTATATCGATGGACATCAGTCGCATGGAGTGAATTGCCAATGTGGCATGCGTAAGTGGCAATTGATCAAGGCTTCTGTTGAAAAGCAAAGTCTTGTGGTTGATGATCAAAGCATGGCCTGTGTGGCGTAGCTTTGTGTATAACGTGAATTCGCGAGCCTCACACCTCGGTATGAGTCAAAAACGGGATACGGACCCAAGGAGTGCACGACGTTTCTTTCTAGCTAGGGTGGTGTCAGTGACCTACCAGCCCTGACATTTATATACTTTTCACTTGTGTGGTTGTTGGATATGAGGCGCCTCGGATATAGGTCTGTAAGGACCGGGAAACGTGTGTTCAGGAATAATTAATCCTCAAAAGTAAGAGAGGACTGGCCTTGGAGGTTCCAAAGGATCAGAGTGGGGTCCTGAGGCATTGCTAGAGTGTCTCGAACGCGGAGAGGAGCTTGCCCCTTGCCTCGGCTCATGACGGAATCCAATTTCCAATACGTGATATTGCGGTTTTATTTGTAGAACCTAGTATGGCGACATAGTGGTATGGGTCATTCATGCCGCCTATGATTGATATTTATGATTGAAATTGTTTTGACACTATACACTTTTAATAGTATCAAATAATGTGTTTTAAACGTATCAAGCATGTTTTGGCTGTTATAAGGTAAAAACCCTATCCTCCGGCTTGCGTTGCATTGTGTGATGGGACCTGGGTCTTATAACAGCTTCATTTTTCTTTATTTTAGCATTGCGCTGTTTGTTTTATGCACTGGTATTCTTGGGAGGAAACCCGTTCCGTGTTATACGGCGTGGTCCCTTGATTTACCTAACTTTAAAAATAAAGATTAATAACTGTTTTAGTTCTCACACCAGTCCCATGACTGACCTGGAGTTTATTGTTTTAACCTAAACTCTGGGTGCCCCTATTTTCCACACGGGCAGCTAGTAGTTTTGGTTTTGCAGATTTATATTCACAGGGTCCTGATTAACAGTTGGAACGATGCTTGGAAAGCTCTGTATCCGTGTATCACTTTCAGTTGTGTTTTGTATATTTTTCCGCTCCTATGTAACTTATTGTAATCTCTGATACTTGTCGAATGTAATTTATTCATTTATACTCTGTATATTCTTGTATCTGATGGAATTGTTGTAATAACAATGAAATGTTCTTCCGTACGCGTCCTTTTGTGTGTTGTTCTCAAAGTATTCGTGCTTTCCTTCACGGGGAAGTTACGGGTCCTTACAGTTGGTATCAGAGCTTTGGTTTACAGAGCTCGAGAACAAGACACATTAGAACCATGCGAAAGAATTCATCAGATATTAGATTAGTAATATCCAATTAGAATGACTCGTTAGAGATAGGATCAGTAGTATCCTAGAACGGGTGTGAAGAGTATATTTTTCAAATGAAAACAATTTTGTTTTGTAAATTTAAATTGTTTTATACGTATTTGATTATTTATTTATTTTGAATATGGACAATCCAATATATAAAGATTTCGCGTATACGCGTCATGAACGTATAGTCGAAGTTTTAATATACTGGATAGATATAGGATTACACTCTAGTCGCTCGGAGATGATTTTGATGATGGAGCTCCATCACCAAAATTTATGTTCGTGTTTCGAAGGTGTGATATCTATATATTTCCATTAGACCGGTGTGAGAACCAAAACTAATATAGATAGATTCATTTTGTTGTGATTTGGCACCAAAACAAGATTTTCTGTATATATATATATATATATATATATATATATATCAAAATTTATGAATTTGAAACTCTAATCCACTAATTGACTGATGTTTGTGTTGTTTGTTTAGTTGTTTGATAATTTTTAACCACTATGCCTAATAGAATCAAATATTGAATTATATTGAAAATTGGTCGCTTTTGTTTGCTTGCATATACATATACTTACATTGAACAGGTCATAGCAAGGAGGCTAGAGCCGAAGAATAAAATTTGTTTGCCCGACAAATAGGTACATGTTTACTATAATTTACTGTTTTGTTTGGGTGATGATGATTTTATGAGCCTATTTGCTAGCCGCTTGGCTTTTTATTTTTCTTTTTGAGATCAGAAGGCCTGTATGGCAATTTCGGGATTTTCCCGTGCTCCCCGTACAAAGGAGGTTATGGCGAAATTTTTCGAAAATTCCGGGTGTTAGCCAAATTTTTGAAATTTTTGAAAATTCTCAGAAACTGAAAAGTTGGAGAATGGAAGCCAGATCGAACGTAGAGTTGATTAATCAAACCACTTTCGACTTTGTTCCTTTTCGGGGACGAAAAGTTTTAAGTGGGGGAGATTGTAATAACCCGGAAAATCCGGGCCAGTTTAAAATTTTTGTTTTGGCAATTTTAGTGAAGTTTGAACATTTAAAATAGGTTATTTTAAATAATATCGACGAAAAAATTTATTTTGAATAGAATTCGACGTATATATTATACGCGTCGTCGTTAGAATATAAATAATTATATATAATTATAAAAAGGAATTGAAAATGGCGCGGTAGTTCGATAATTCGATTCCAAACTTCAATTGAATGTACCGGGTGCAAAACAATCCGGATTTTAGTGAAACCAAAAATATTATAATCTAGTTGAAAATATCTTTCCAACGAATCCGAAAAATCGAAATTTCATAGCGGGAATCAATAGTTATGCCCAGTTGAAAACTCAGAATAGTCGCTATGTAAATTATATGCGGCGCCAAAAAGTCATATTTTGCATACGGATGAATTTGGACTCGAAACAACTTCCATTGAGTTCAAAATGCCGTTTAGAACTCCGAAAAGTATAAGTTTCGATATATTCCGATATCCGGAATAGTGGCAATGGGCTGGAGTTGTTCGGTTAACAATACATAGCCCTTAAAAAGTGAAATTTTGCATACGAGCTCAGAATTCGACGGGATAAATTTTTATGGATTCATAATGACAAATCATTGTTGAGTTCCAAATGGCGCGTCGAACGGAGTTAATATGTGGCCGTGCGAGCTAAAACAGTTCAGGGTAAAACGAGCAGTCATTTTACAAAGGAACATTATTGATACGACCTCGGAATTCAATTCTACTTTTTTTTCTAGATTCGTATCATCTAATAATGGTTAGATCCAAGAGGGCTTGATTTTTTGAGTTAGCATGTGAGCGTGCGAGAAGAAAAGGTGTGCCAAAATCGCATTTTTAGAACTTATCTGAGCATTTTTGTGATTTTTAACGGACGGTCAAACGAACTCGGAATTCGACGAAACTTGTTTCGTTGGACTTGTCTTCACGTCTACTATCTCGTGTCCGAAATCCGCGGCCATCGGAGATCGCTAGCGTTCAGGCGATACGCGAGAAACTAGCATATAAACACTTTTACTTCCTTTTCTTCTTCACTTTCTTCCTCTTTCTTCACAAAAACTCAAAAATGGAGTCCCACCCCAAACCGCCGCTGCCCTCCTCCACCACCGCCACCACCGGCCTCCCTCCGGGCGCCGCAATCCCTCCTCCTCTTCCCCTCCTCCTCCTCTTCCTCCTCTCTCTCCTCTCTCCATTTGCAAATCTCTAAACCTCAAGCCACCACCGCCACCACCACGGGCCCCACCACCACCGCCGCCGGCCCCTAGCCACCTCCTCACGCCACCTCAGGCCCCTCGCCCCCCTCCAGCCCTCTCAATTCCGGCCGTGGGCCCCGCTACACCCAAAAACCCATTTTCACCAAAATCGCCCGTTTTGCAAATAAGTCCATGACCGTATTTCGCGAATAACTCCCAAACCGTGCGTTTCTAGCCAAAGTTCCTCAAGACCAAAGTTGTAGAGCACGAAATTCTCTTCGATTTGGTATATGATAAGTCCTATTTTGCATTGCGGAGTTGTCGGGAAAACGCGTCCGAAGTCTGCTGTTCAAACACTGTCAAAATGCTGTCTTTTCGCGATTTCCGGCGAAATGGCACATTTTTGGCAAGAAGACCACTAGGCAAAAGTTGTTCAGATTGACGTGCTTGTGCTAGAAAAAAAGCTGGTGTGAAGATTGAAGCTCGTTTGCAAATTCTAGGACCCAAACAGCGAATCCGGGCGTTAGAAAAAAAAGTGAGTTTTCTCCGTTTTAAATCTTCTACGGTTTTGACATATGAAATAAATAAAAATATGATCTTTATATTATAGAGAGGATAAAAATCCGATTTTTAGCTTATAGAAGATATAAAGATGAGATTTTTATATAATGTAGATAATAAAAATGTGATTTTTATACATGTAGCGGCTACGGGCAACGAAAGTGACAAAAGGCGAGAACGACAAGATTTTCTACATAAGAAGAGTCGAGATGATTGGATTAACTAGTTGGTGAGAACTTCTCACTCTTCAACTTATTTTTCTAGTTATATATATATACTAGGATGCAGACGGTGCTTAGTAGCACCCGACACAATCGTCCACAGACCATGGACTTGTTTGATTGGTTGTGTAGTTGGTTAAATTATTTGGTTTGAATTGAATTGTTTGGTGAAATGGAATGGATTTGATTGATGTGTGAATGGTGTGGGCCTTCACTAGACCGGGGATAAGGCTAGACCTCGTCCCGTTTCTAGTATCGTGCCGTTATGCCGCCGAAATTTCCCAAAATATGTTAGAAAATAAAAATATCATTTTTATTGTGTAAATGAACTGAATAGAAATTCATGTGTTGAAATAGAATATTTTATCGTTAAAAATATAATTTTTAACGTGGAAGTGAATAAAATAAAATATTCATTTACAAATCAGACGATTTGTTTATGTACACTGATTTAACTGATATTGATTGGGACGATAAATTTTACACATCGCCCAGCTGCACAAATAAAATCTGTGTTTGATTGTTTGAAACCCCACACGGGTGTTGGGATGAAATTTGGAAGTTCACTCATCCTGATTGCTTAAATATGTCGATCGATTGATTGACAGGCTGTTATAAGCATAAGATATCTATATTTGATGCTTATACAATGTAGTGCACTTTGGTTGATGGTTGGTTATTTTTCAATGCTATTATATACATGTGTTGTATGGAATCCATATAATTAACATTATATGGTGATTGATTGGGCCTCATTCCAATCGGGAAAATAAGGAATATTATAAAAGAAAATTCATGTGTTGAATATAAAAATAGTCATGTGTTGACGATGTTCATGTGTTGAGTGAAATATTTTATACAATGAAATTTACATCTTTATCATATTTAAAATTAGAACTACTTTACGGTTGAAGTATAATTGAAAATCAAACGATAGATACCATAGTTTTATAAAATATTTTACATAACAAAAATAGTGATGTGTTGACAGCACTCATGTATTGAGATTAGTCAAGTGTTGGAAGAAATATAGATTCATGTGTTGAATGGAATAAATATTCATTTGTTGAATAGAATAATGGATTTATTGAAATATATAAAGCCGTGTTGATTAGAGTTGCGCTATTTTGACGTGAACGATATTTATATCGATTATATTCGTTTTTATAATGAATATAGAAAAGAAGTGATCTCAAAATATAACATTTTGAAAATATTATCATTTATATAGTAATGATATGAAATATTCAGTTTTGATTAGAAATTGAAATAGTGTTGAAATGGTTTTAAAACGAAGTTAAAACGATTTATAAAATACGTTTTAAAAGGAAATTGACGAAATATATATAATATATATTATATATATAATGGCCTGAATAGAACGCGCCGCTCCGCGGCAGTTCGTAAATTTCGACCATTGACTTCGAATTGACGTTGCGGGAGATCCGACCGTCGGATTCTCCTAAAACCGGAACCATTGGGTTCGTATCGAAAAGAGCTTTCAAATGAATATTAGAAATTTGAAATCTAACGGTTGGGTTTGGAATTATGTCCAAATCAAATTTGAAAAAGGTCGTTGTAAGTGCAGTTCGATAGCCGTTGATGGAAATCGACTGTACGGGCCTTGATAAAATTATTAAAAATATCTATAATTTGTGTAAAATTATAATATGTGAATTGGAAAGAATTGGGCTGGAAAATTCCACATTTGAATAGATAAAAATAGATTTTTATCGAAATGAACTAGTTTTGAACTAGAATTAAAATCAATTTATTTTTGAAATAAATAAATTGAATTTGAAAGTGATTTTAAAAGCAATCAATATTCCCAATATGTGAATTGGACTGGAGTTGAATCAAAATTATCTTCGGAATATTTCGATGTTGGATTTCGTGACTATACAGATATTGTTATGGGAATTTGAAAGATATATTTTATATCGTTATTTCCAATACGATATATGTTGGTTTCAGAATTTGATATTGAATATAAGCCGATATATTTTCTATTCAAAGCCTTGTATTTAATATCAAATGTGATTTGGGTTTATCGTGGATCGTGTTTTAGATGACATTGGTGCTTTAACCCAGTTAAAGGCAAGATATTGATTTTTGAGAAGATTAAAACTAAGTGAAGTTTTAATGAATCTTTAATTAGATTAAAATGTGAATTGATAATTTAAATTATCAAATCTGAAAAGTGATCGAGAGTGGAGTATCACCAGTTTTGCTCCAAAGCAATAGTTAAATCTTTAATTAGATTTGAACGTGAAATGGTAATTAATTTTACCGATAACACCGTGGTGTTAGATATGGAGTATCACCAGTTTTGCTCCATGGGATATATAGGTTGGGATTGGGAAATAAAACAAATAATTACTTTGGTGTGGTTCGCTAATCCCGACTAGTTTGAAATGATATCCAAAGGAAGATTATATGATAAAATTAAAAGAATTTATCTTGGATAAAATTAATGGGAACATTTCCCTAAGAATGTGATTTTGTGAATAAAAGAATATTCTGAATTGGAATGAGGCGTTCGTTGTGTTTGTGTAACATTTGTTTATCATATACGTGGGTTATTCAGGAAGGCCGGGTTTATACCCATTCTGAATAACTGATTCGACGAGATGTCGAAGATGAAGACGGTGGTTGAAGACCGGAAGTCTTCACATCGTTTGGGTGATTACTGATGATCTTGATTGGGCTGTACACCCAAGATGAGGGAAACAGTTGGTGATCGTCCAGACGTACTTGGAGATCGATGGATATGCGAGGAAAGTGCCTCCGGTTTCGTTCAGACCCAGAACGAACTTGTAAATGGATTGTGTGTCTGACATTGGATTTTGTTCTGTGTTGATTGATCTCTGTTAAATATACATCTGTTTGGCGGCGGAGAATTTATTCTCTTGCTTAACGCCCTTCTCTGAGACATACGAGCTCAGAGGTTGTATATCGATGGACATCAGTCGCATGGAGTGAATTGCCAATGTGGCATGCGTAAGTGGCAATTGATCAAGGCTTCTGTTGAAAAGCAAAGTCTTGTGGTTGATGATCAAAGCATGGCCTGTGTGGCGTAGCTTTGTGTATAACGTGAATTCGCGAGCCTCACACCTCGGTATGAGTCAAAAACGGGATACGGACCCAAGGAGTGCACGACGTTTCTTTCTAGCTAAGGTGGTGTCAGTGACCTACCAGCCCTGACATTTATATACTTTTCACCTGTGTGGTTGTTGGATATGAGGCGCCTCGGATATAGGTCTGTAAGGACCGGGAAACGTGTGTTCAGGAATAATTAATCCTCAAAAGTAAGAGAGGACCGGCCTTGGAGGTTCCAAAGGATCAGAGTGGGGTCCTGAGGCATTGCTAGAGTGTCTCGAACGCGGAGAGGAGCTTGCCCCTTGCCTCGGCTCATGACGGAATCCAATTTCCAATACGTGATATTGCGGTTTTATTTGTAGAACCTAGTATGGCGACATAGTGGTATGGGTCATTCATGCCGCCTATGATTGATATTTATGATTGAAATTGTTTTGACACTATACACTTTTAATAGTATCAAATAATGTGTTTTAAACGTATCAAGCATGCTTTGGCTGTTATAAGGTAAAAACCCTATCCTCCGGCTTGCGTTGCATTGTGTGATGGGACCTGGGTCTTATAACAGCTTCATTTTTCTTTATTTTAGCATTGCGCTGTTTGTTTTATGCACTGGTATTCTTGGGAGGAAACCCGTTCCGTGTTATACGGCGTGGTCCCTTGATTTACCTAACTTTAAAAATAAAGATTAATAACTGTTTTAGTTCTCACACCAGTCCCATGACTGACCTGGAGTTTATTGTTTTAACCTAAACTCTGGGTGCCCCTATTTTCCACACGGGCAGCTAGTAGTTTTGGTTTTGCAGATTTATATTCACAGGGTCCTGATTAACAGCTGGAACGATGCTCGGAAAGCTCTGTATCCGTGTATCACTTTCAGTTGTGTTTTGTATATTTTTCCGCTGCTATGTAACTTATTGTAATCTCTGATATTTTTCGAATGTAATTTATTCATTTATACTCTGTATATTCTTGTATCTGATGGAATTGTTGTAATAACAATGAAATGTTCTTCCGTACGCGTCCTTTTGTGTGTTGTTCTCAAAGTATTCGTGCTTTCCTTCACGGGGAAGTTACGGGTCCTTACAACCGAGCTCGCCTGGGTTCCTGGCGTGGGGGCGGCGTTCGTTGGCGCTCCGGGCGGTGGCGTCGGATCTGAATCACGACGATCAGGGGAGGCACTAGGAGGAGAGTGAGAATTGGAGCTTTGTGGGTTCGTTTTGCTGAAGGATACAGAAAGAAGAAGATGACGACCAGAATTGTTTAAAAGGAGGACTAGTGTAATTAACTTCGTTTAATTATTTTTAATTAATCGTTATGTAATTAAAAGTATAAACTATTGTAACTTTGTCAAATCAGAACAGAATTAAACGAAACTGAGTTCATTGTGACCGTGAAGTCAGGATCTACCTCATGAAACAGACCGGAATCAAAACCCAACACTTTGAAAATTCAAACAAAAACCCGACTGTGAGATTTCTATTTTTATTAAATATTTAAAATTTAATTATTCTCTAGTTATTTGAACTTGATGTATGTATATAATAAAATCTGATCTGTGATTCACGATTGAAATTAGTTGATTGTTGTTGTGGTTGAATATGATGCTCTTGTTTGTTCATCTAAATCTACGATGGAAATTTATTCGCTAGAATCTATAGTTTGCTGTTAGACTTTGATTTGAAATAGAAATCATATTTTTTATTTTTTGGGTCTAGGAATATATATTTATTTTATAATAAAGTTTGTATCTTTTATATGGATTCATGTTTATTGATTCGTTTTTATAACAAAGATAAAATCTTTGTTTAATACATGAACATTAAAAAAAATAACAATTTTTTTTTTATGACTATGGTTTTTGTAAGGATTAGAATTAAAATAAAATACTTCATTTTTATCTTCCATTAGTCACAATGACATTAAATTGAAATAGACTTGGTCAAAACATGGTTATTAAGACCAAAATATTCATTTTGTCAAAACATATTTATTAAAAAACCAAACACTCATTTTGTCAAAACATGTTAACAAATTAGGAATAATCGTTTTGTCGAAAACATGTTAATTGACATAACAATAACATTGTTATCAAAACATGAGTATTGAAATAAAAATATAGATCTTTGTCAAAACATGTTATTTGGAATAAAAATAACATTTTCATCAAAACATGTGCATTGAAATAAAAATAGTGTTTTTGTCTAAATATGTTAATTGTAACAAAAATAGTTCTTTTGTCAAAATATACATTGAAAATAAAATTTGTTCTTTTATTTGCATTCACTAATGCAAATATACATTGAAATTAAAGTTTATTCTTTTATTTGCATTCACAAATGCAGATATACATTGAAAATAAAATTTGTTCTTTTATTTGCATTCACTAATGTAAATATACATTGAAATAAGTTTGTTCTTTTTCTTACATTCACTCAAATATACATTGAAATTAAAACGTTACATTTTTTATTTGCATTCCTTGTTGCAAATAAAACTAGAATTAACAGTTACAACTTTTTATTTACCTTCCTTGATGTTAATAAACATCAAATTAAAAAGTTGGATCTTTTATTTACATTCCTGGATATATATAAAACTACCAATAAAAAGGAACAGATTTAAAGTAACTTTTATTTGTCATATGAACTTAGAATTTGTTATGTGAATAAAATTCACTTTTTATTTGTCATTAGAAAACTTGGAATTCGTATGCAAATAAAATGTACTTTTATTTGTCATACGTGGAAAGATGTATGTAAATAAATTTTCTTTTATTTGTCCTATAAACATCAAAATAGGTTGTGTGAACAAATATACACTTTTATTAAATTATAAGAGTTAAAACTAAATTGTCGCTTTGATAAATTTTAAAGGTTGAAAGCATTTTTGTCACTTTTATCAAAATGTAACAGTAGAAACAAAAGTGGCACTTTTGTCAAAATATAATAGTTAGAACAAAAATTTCATTTTTGTAAATTAGAATTGGGTACAACAAAAATTACATCTCTGATTAAATAAAAGAGTTAAACACAAATAGCATTTTGAAAGATAAGTTTGTGTTACAACAAAAATGAATGTATCATTTCTTATACATTTTGTTGAAATAAAACTTATATGCAAATATTATGATCATTTCTATTTGCATAGCACATAATAGAACTAATGTGCAAATATAATAATTGTTTTTATTTGCATAACATGTAACAGATTTTATAAGTAAAAATAAAAATCAATCTTTATTTGTAAACTTATATTAGGAATTATATTCAAATATAAGAATCATATTATTGGTCAAAATATACATTAGAATGTGTAGGTGAGTTAATGTTGAGAATATTTGCACATAAATAAAAGAAAATAGGAAATTATCTTTTATTTGTCCTCCACAATAATGTCATATAAATAAATTACATTTTATTAGACATTAGAAATGTATAGGGAAACTATATGAGTAAAATATAATTTTACTCGACATTAGAAATAACTAACATGTTAGTTCATTATCATCAACATGTTAGTAGAATTAAAATTGGTTAAATTCTTTAACCAATCATTTATTTATATGGATTGTTGTTGGCTGAAAACCCCACACGGGTGCTGGGATGATAATTGACATACACTAGTCCCAATATTTAGTTATCTGTCAATCGATGGATTGACAGTCTGTGATGAGCGTCAGTTATTTACTTTAATGCTCACACAGTTATAGATTCCACTTTGGTCGTCAATTGGATGTTTGATATTTATTTATCATGATTGTTGATTCCATACAAAATATATGGTTGTTGGTTGAGTCACATTCCAATAAAGAATATCCTAGAAAAAGGATATTTTAGAAAATATTTTTTTTTTTGAAAAAGGATATTTTAGAAAATGTATTTTTATTGAAATGAACTAGTTATTAACTAGAATAAGTCATCAAATTTAGATTTAATGAAGTTTTCCAATTTGTTGATAGTTAACTGAAATTTAATTAAATAAATTAGATTTTGGGTTGTCGTGAATAGCGTCTTAAATAACACTGTTCTTAGACCCCATATGAAAAGAATAATCTTTTAATTTAGATTATTAAAGTTTATCATTTAGTAATTAAAATAAGATGAAATGTGAGTCGGGTTTATTGTGAACTGTGTTTTAAAGTGACATGTGTTCTTTAACCCAGTAAAGATAAGATAAATTTCTTGGATTTAAATAATCATTGAATAATGATTTTTAATATCTAAATTCAAATTGAGATTTTAATAAACCTTTTGAAAGAAAGATTTAAGTGCAAAGTTAAGAAATTTATCTTCGATAGAATAATTTGAATATTTCATCTAAAAGAATATTCTGAATTGGAATGAGGCATTGGATGTGTTTTATTATACTTGATTTTTATTATAAAATACGCGAGTTATTCGGAAATACCGGGTTTAACCCATTACGAATAATTTATACGACGATGAAGAGTCGAAGATGAAGACGGTGTTGAAGACCGACGATCTTCACATCGAATGGATGTGTTGCTACAGAGACCCTGATCGGAGTAGCTACCTTGAAGGGGCTTCAGTGGTGGCCGTCCGGACTATTGTTGATTGTTCGGATTTGGTTTTCGCTCAGACCCGGAGCATAAGCTAATAAAGGGATGCGTGTCTGACATTGGATTTCGTTCCGTGTGAATTAAATCGATTTCTGTTAATATATGTCTGTTTGGTGGTGGAGGATTTATTCTCTACTTAACACCCTGGTATATATTAATAGTGATTGATCGCATGGCGTGAATTGTCAATGTGGCACGCCAAGATGCAAATGATCAAGGCTTTTGTTGAAAAGCATGCCTTGTGGGATGATCAAAGCATAGCCTATTACGGCATAGCTTTGTGTATTTCGTGACTTCGCGAGCCTTACACCCCGGTATGAGTCAAAAATGGGATATGGACTGCAGGGAGTGCACACGTTTCTTTCTAGCTAGTGGTAGTGTCAGTGCTTTTACACGGCCTAGCATTTTACTTATGTGGATGATGGATTTTGAGGCGCCTCGGATTTTTATAGGCCGATAGTGGTCATATTATAGGTTCAAAGGAACCGGGAAGCGTGTGTTTAGGCATAATTAATCCACTACCCTTAGGTAGGGACCGGCCCGGAAGATCCAAGGGTTCACTACGGGGGATCCTGAGGCATTTGCTAGAGTGTCTCGAATCGGAGAGGAGCTTGCCACTAGCCTCGACTCATGATGGAAATCCAATTACCAATACGGCCTTGCGGTTTTGATTGTAGAACTAGTATGGCGACATAGTAGGATGGGGTACTATGACATCTATGATTGATACATTATGATTGAAATTGTTTTTGAAATATATACATACCCATAGATATACACACTAATATTAAATCCGTTTTATCGTATCAAGCATCTTTTGACAATTATAAGGTAAAACCCTCTCCTCCGGTTTGTGTTGCATTGTGTGATGGGACTTGGGTCTTATAATGCTTTCATTTTTCTAAAAAGCATAGCGTTATTTGAACGATTTACTTTACTTATGCACTGGCAATCCAATGGAGTAAACCCGTTCCGCGTTAGCGGCGTGGTCTTGTGATTAGCCTTATCATTAGATTAGTTTAGTTAAGATTTCTCATACCAGTCCCATGACTGACCTGTAGTTTGTTTCACTGGCAAACTCGGGTGCCCTTATTTTCCACACGGGCAGTCGAGTAGCTTTTTGCAGATATGTTTATAGGATCCTGGCTTACAGCTGAAGCGGTATTCGGAAAGCTCTGTATCCGTGTATTCCTTCCAGTTGTATATTTGTATTATTTTTCCGCTGCTATTTAAATGTAATTTAAAACTCTGATATTATTGTATTTCCAATATATATTATAAGTTCATACTCAGTTATATTCTTGTACTCTGGTGTAATTGTTGTGATCAGCAATAAAATGTTCTTCAGTTTGTGCTCTAATGTGTATTGTTCTCAAAGCAATCTAGACTTTCCTTTACTGGGAAGTTTGGGTCGTTTCACATCGATTGACATACAACTAAACAATCGGGATTAGTGTATGTCAAATATCATCCCAATACCCGTGTGTGGTTTCAAATCGACAAACACAGATTCTATTTGTGCACTTGGGCGATGTGTAAAATTTATCGTTCCAATCAATACCAGTCAAATCGGTGTACATAAACAAATCGTTCGATTTGTAAATGAATATTTATTTTATTTCAACACATGAATATATATTTGATTTCAACACATGAATGTATATTTTATTTCAACACATGAATATATATTTTATTTCAACACATGAATATATATTTTATTTCAACACATGAATATATATTTTTCACATCACAATCAACAGTCAAATTTCACAACACAAACAATCACACAAGTCGTCCATGGTCTGTGGACAATGGGTGTCGGGTGCTGCTAAGCACCGTCTGCATCCTAGTATATGTTTCAAACTAGAAATAAATTAAAAGTGAGAAGTTCTCACCGAGGGTTCCACTTCGGCATTCCATTTCTGAATTTCTAAATAGTATGGATTTGTTCGCACTTCCAACGCAGTCGTCTCCACGCTATTCATATTAAAATCACATTTTTAATATGATATTCTATACATTAAAAATCATATTTTTATTCTTTCTGTAATATAAAAATCATATTTTTATTATCTCTATTATACAAAAATTATATAATTATTCTTTTCATTATATAAAAATTATATTTTTATTATCTCTATTATATAAAAATTATATTTTTATTCTTTTACTTAGTAATAAAAATCACTTCTTTATATGTTATACATAAAAATAAAAATCAAATCTTTACTATGTTAAAAATCTTATTTTGATCGCTACTATCATATAAAAAAATCATATTTTTATGATTTATAAAAATCGTTTCTTTTCTCTAGTTAAAAAATCAAACCATTTTCTTTTCAAAAATCTAATCTTTTTATAAAGAAAAAAAACCATATCTTTCTATAAAGAAAAATCAAATCTTGGTATAAAGAAAAATCAAATCTTTGCCATGCTAAAAATCTAATCTTTCTTTGTTTAAAAATCTCGACTTTCTATTATAAAAACTCACTGTTCTTCATTATCGTGGGGGTGACATGTGCGCTCGCAGTTTCTGAGACGGTGGTGGCGCCATCGATCTGGTGTTCGCGGTTTCTGAGGTGGTGGTGGCGCCGTTGTGATTTGGGGCTGAAAAAGGGGGGGTCTATGGTTTAATCGAATGGGAGAGAGAAGCGAGGAGGGCGAGCAGAGGAGGGTCGGAGGTCGGGGAGTGGTGCGCGCTCGGCAGCGGCGCAGGTGAGGGGTGTGGCGGCTTTGATGAAGGGGCGACGAGTGGGAAAGGGTAGCGGGGGTTTTTTTCTTTTCTTTCAGAACTGACGGGGGAGAAAAGGTAGGGGAGGGGGTATATTATATATAATATTATTTATTTATTTAATCCACTCCTTAAAGTTGACTTTTATTTCGACCTCCAAACGAGATCCAACGACTGTCTTCCCTAGCATAATACCCCCATTCCGAACACAATGGGATATATATCGTAAGCTAATTCGACTGTTACGATCAGTTTCCGTTCAAATTAAAATATTAATCTATATATTGAATTTGAACGCACATTTCAATTTACCAGGGTCACATACCGACTCTAAAAATTCCCAAAAAATATTTTCTAGCTTCGTATTGACGATACGGTCCTAACAAAACTAATTTCATCGAATTCTGGGACCGTTTGAAAAATGGCCATTTTCCAATCGATTAAAATCAACTAAAACTGGTCAAACGCGTTTTCCTTCGCCACGCTCACATATTGATTCAGAAAATTACGAATTTTGCAACCTAGCTATAACCTGACATCAATGATCCGACAAAAGTGGTTTCGTCGAAAACCGAGGTCGTTTGCAAAATTTCCATTTTTAAGGGCCAGAATTCCATAGCGACTATTCTGAATTTTCAACTGGACATAACTTTTTATTCCCGCTATGAAATTTCAATTTTTCGGATTTGTTGGAAAGATATTCTCAAATAGATTCTAATATTTTTGGTTTCGTTAAAATCCAGTTTATTTTGAATCATGTACATTCATTTGAACTTTGAAATCGAATTTTCGAACTACCGCGCCATTTTCAATTCCTTTTATAATTAAAATAAAATATTTATATTCTAACGATGATTCAAATAAATATATATGTTCGAATTCTATTCAAAATAAATTTCTTGTCGTTATTATTTAAAATAATTCATTTTAAATATTCGAAATTTTCCAAAATTGCCAAAATAAAAAATTTAAATTGGCTCGGGTTTCCGGGTTATTACAACACCCGTCGTCCACAGACCATGGACGACTTGTTTGTTTGTTTGGTTATGTTGTAAAAATTGATTGTGTGATGTGGAACGAAAATAAAATATTTTTTAGTTAAAAATATAATTTTTAACGTGTATATGAAGAAAATAAATATTTATAAACAAATCGGACGATTTGTTTATATACACACATTTGACTGATATTGATTGGGACGATAAATTTTACACATCGCCCAACTGCACAAATAAAATTCATTATTTGTTGATTGAAACCCCACACAGGTATTGGGATGATATATGACATACCCCAGTCCCAATAATTAGTTGTATGTAATCGATTGGTTGACAAGCTGTGTAAACGTTGAATATTTATATTTAATGCTTATACAGTGTAGATTGCACTTTGGATGATGGTTGACTGTGTTTGATTGTTTTTGTGTACATGTGTGTATGAAATCCATATAAATCAAATTATATGGTAATTGACTGTGTCTGATTCCAGTTCAGAAAGAAGGAATATTTTAAAATAATGATTATTTTAAAATAATGAATATTTTAAAATAATATTCAGTAAAAGATCAAAATTTGGTTTTGATGTCCGATTTGGGATGGACATAAAAATATTTAAATATATATAGCCGTGTTGATTAGATCAATGCCATTTTGACGTGAATGATATTTATATCGATTTTATTCATTTTTATAATGAATATCTAAAAGGAAATTATTTCAAAATATAATGTTTTGAAAATATTATCATTTATATATCGATGATATGGAATATCCAATTTTGATTTGAAATTGAATATGAAGTTGAAATCATTTTGAAAACGAAATTAAAACGATTTATAAAATACGTTTTAAAAGAAAACCGACGAAATATATATTATATATATATATAATATAATATAATGGCCTGAATAGAACGAGCCGCGTCGCGGTAGTTCACGAATTTCGACCATTGACTTCGAACGGACATTACGGGAGATCCGACCATCGAATTCTCCTAAAACCAGAACCATTGGGTTCGTATCGAAAAGAGCTTTCTAACGAATACAAGAAATTTGAAATCTAACGGTTGGATTTGTAATTATGTCCAAATCAAATTTGGAAAAGGTCGTTGTAAGTGCAGTTCGATGGCCGTTTATGGAAATCGACTGTACGGGCGTTGATAAAATTATTAAAAATATCAATAATTTGTGTAAAATCATAACAAATTATTTGGAAAGAATTAGGATGAAAAATTCCATATTTGAAAAGATAAAAATATATTTTTATCGAAATGAACTAGAATTATGAAATCCAATATTTTTAAATAAATAAATTGGATTTGAAATGTTTTTAAAATAACCGGAATTTCCAATATATGAATTGGAATGGATTTAAATCAAAATTATCTTCGGAATATTTCGATATTGGATTCCGTGATTATACGGATATTGTGGAGGAATTTGGAAGATATATATATATATATCGTTATTCCAATACGGTATTTGTTGATGCCAGAATTTGATATTGAATATAAGCCGATATATTTTCTATTCAGAGCCTTGTATTTAATATTAAATGTGATTTTGGGTTTGTCATGAATGGTGTCTTCATTAACACTGTTCTTGAACCCAGTTGAGAAAAGATTAAATCTTTTTTTAGATTTAATTAAGTATACCAATTAATTGATATTTAATTGGAATGGAATTGAAATTGGTCTTTGGGTTTATCGTGAACGGTGTTTTAAATAACACTTGTTCTTTAACCCGATTAACAAAGGAATAAGATTTTGGGTTGTCGTGAATGGTATCTTTAATAATACTGTTCTTAGACCCAATGGAGTTAAGAAAATCAGAAACTAACTGTAGATTAGATAAGTTGAATGGTTTCCTAGGTATTGATTTGATGTTGGTTTGGCCTTCAGGGTTAATACTTAGGGAATTGTACACTTGCTAATTTACGGTTAAAGGCTGATGGAATGGAATGTGATTTTGGGTTTATCGTGAACCGTGTTTTAAAGGACATTGGCTCTTTAACCCATTTAAAGAGAGGAATAAGATTTTGGGTTGTCGTGAATGGTACCTTTATTAATACTGTTCTTAGACCCAATGGAGTTAAGAAAATCAGAAACTAACTGGAGATTAGTTAAGTTGAATGGTTTCCTAGATATTGATATGATGTTGGTTTCGGCCTTCGGGGTTAATACTTAGGGAATTGTTCACTTTCTAATTTACGGTTAAAGGCTGATGGAATGGAATGTGATTTTGGGTTTATCGCGAACCGTGTTTTAAATGACACTGGTTTTTTAACCCAGTTAAAGACAGGAAATGATTTCCCAAGTTAAACAATCGTTAATATTGATTTTTGGGAAGATTAAAACCAAGTGGAGTTTTTATGCATCTTTAATTAGATTGAAATGATATCCAAAGGAAGATTAAAGAATAAATTTAAAGAATTTATCTTTGATAAAATTAATGGGAACCTTTCCCAAAGTATAAGAATATTTGAATAAAGGAATATTCTGGATTAGAATGAGGTGTATGTTGTGTTTTTATAGCACTTGTTTATTATATACGCGAGTTATTTAGAAAGACCGGGTTTACCCCATTCTGAATAACTGATTCGACGATATGTCGAGGATGAAGACGGTGGTCGAAGACCGGAGGTCTGCACATCGTTTGGATGATTACTGATGTCATGATTGGGCTGTACACCCAAGACAAGGTAATAAGTGGTGATCGTCCAGACGTACTTGGAGATCGACCGGATATGTGAGGGCCTCTCCCTTGTATTGGACATATGAGGGAGGAATAAGGTGCCTCCGGTTTCGTTCAGACCCAGAACGAACTTGTAAATGGATGTGTGTCTAACATCGAATTTCATTCTGTGTGATTGATATACATCGGTTGCATAGCGTGAATTGCCTGTGTGGAATGGTGAGATGCAAATGATCAAGGCTTCTGTTGAAAAGCAGAGTCTTGTGGTTGATGATCAAAGCATGGCTTTAATATAGCATAACTTTGTGTAGCGTTAATTCGTGAGCCTCGAATCCCGGTGTGAACCAGAAACGGGAGAGGACATCAGGGAGGACATGTGTTTCCTTCTAGCTAGGAGTGGTGTCAGTGTTTTGCACGCCCTGAGATTTTACTTATGTGGATGATGGATTTCGAGGCGCCTCTGTTATATCGGTCGATCCGGGGACGATGGAGTCATTTGGCTCATTTACGCCCCCATAGGGCGGGGAAACGTAATGTTCAAGGTTTTTTAATCCACATTGCACTTTGATGGGCCATCCCTGACGAACCAAGGACCCACCTGATTCTGGGTCCTGAGACACAAGCTAGAGCTTCTCGAAGCGGTAAGGATGATCCCTTGCCTTGGTTCACAGATGGAAATCTCACTTTCAATACGACATTTTGCGGTTTTGATTGTAGAGCCTAGTATGGCGACATAGTGGTATGGGGCACTTATGCCATCTATGATTGATACTTATGATTGAATTTTTTTTGACACTATACTCTTATAGTAATAATAAGACATGAAATTTTACGTACCAAGCATTCTTGGCTATTATAAGGTAAAAACTCTATCCTTCGGGTTGCGTTGCATTGTAGGATGGGACCTGAGTCTTATAATTGCTTCATTGTTCTTTATTTAGCATTGCGCCGTTTGTTTTATGCACTGGGATTCTTGGGTGGAAACCCGTTCTGTGTTATACGGCGTGGTCCCTTGATTTACCGAACTTTAAAATAAAGAATAATAACTGTTTTAGTTCTCACACCAGTCACATGACTGACCTGGAGTTTATTGTTTTAACCTAAACTCTGGGTGCCCCTATTTTCCGCACGGGCAGCTAGTAGTTTTGGTTTTGCAGATGTATATTCATAGGATCCTGGTTTACAGCTGGAATGATATTCGAAAAGCTCTGTATCCTTATATCTCCTTCAGTTGTATTTTGTATTATTTTCCGCTGCATTGTAATTTGTAAATCTCTGATATTTAGTAAATGTGTAGTATTTATTCATACTCTGTATATTCTTGTATTCTGATGAAATTGTTGTAATAAGCAATGAAATTGTAATAACCCGGAAATCCGAACCAATTTAAAATTTTTATTTTGGCAATTTTAGTGAATTTTGATTATTTAAAATGGATTATTTTAAATAATATCGACGAGAAATTTATTTCGAATAGAATTCGAGCATATATATTTATATCGATCGTCGTTAGAATATAATTATTTATTTTAAATTATAAAAGGAATTGAAAATGGCGCGATAGTTCGATAATTCGATTTCAAACTTCAAATGAATGTACAGGATTCAAAATAAACCGGAATTTAGCGAAACCAAAAATAGTAGAATCTAATTGAGAATATCTTTCCAACGAATCTGAAAAATCAAAATTTCATAGCGGGAATCAAAAGATATGGCCAAATGAATTTTCAGAATAGTCGTTATGGAATTCTGGCCCTTAAAAATGGAAATTTTGCAAATTACCTCGGATTTCGACGAAACCACTTTTGTTGGATCCGTGATGTCTAGTTATTTCTAGGTTTCAAATTTCGTAATTTTTTGAATCAATATGTGAGCGTGGCAAAGGAAAACACGTTTGACCAGTTTTAGTTGATTTTAATCAATTGGAAAATGGCCATTTTTCAAACGATCTCAGAATTTGACGAAATTAGTTTTGTTAGGACCGTATCGTCAATACGAAGCTAGGAAATATTTTTCTGGAATTTTTCGAGTTAGTATGTGGCCCCGGTAAATTGAAATGCGCGTTCAAATTCAATATATAGAGTTATATGTTGATTTTGACGAAAATTGATCGAAACAATCGAATCAGCTTACGATACATATCCCATTGTGTTCGGAATAGGGGTAATTAGCTATGGACGACAGTCGGTGGCTTGATTTCGAGGTCGAAATAAAAAGATGCTTTTTGAAGATAAATTAATAATTAAATAATATATATATATATATATATTTTCATATACCCCGCCGTTCATTGTTTTCACCACTCAGACCAATCGAGAGAAAATAAAAATAAAAAAAAGGACAAGAAGCGAGCGATGGGGGGGGGGACCGCCGCCGCCACCCATCGCGCCCCCTAAGTGGTGCGCCGACCACCGATCCTCCCCCTCCCTCTGCCAAAGCCTCCTTCCCCCAATCGATGGCCCCCCTAACCCTAGAAACTCCCGCCTGTAAGCCGCCGTGCCCCCTTCGACGCCGCCACCTGATGGGCCCACCGCCGACCACCGCAACACCCCCACCACCTCCTCGACAACCAACGCCCCTTCCGCCGCCACCTACAGCCTTCGACGCTGCCAATTTCACCGGTGAGCCTCTTCTTTCTTTTTTTATATTTATTTAATCGTTTTTATTCATTTAGGTAAATTAAAATATGATTTTTAAACCATATCATTGTATAAAAATATTAATAGCATTGTTTTAAGTTTATATAATGACATTGTAATAAAAAGAAGTGATTTTTAATTATGAAAGATATAATTTGTGATAGTAAAAAGTTTTGATTTTTATAAATAGAAAAGGCATGATTTTTATATATAGTTTAAAATGAAAAAAGCTTTGATTTTTGCTAATGCGAAGTAAAGGATATGATTTTTGCTAATGCGAAGTAAAAGATTAGATTTTTACATAGAAGTTTATAATATAAAAATTTTATTTTTTATATATAAGATGTAGAGAAAAAAATGTGTGATTTTTATCATCTAGAAAAAGAAATAAAAATTCGATTTTTATATATAAGAAGTGGAAATAAAAATATGATTTTTATATTATAGAAAGAATAAAAATATGATTTTTATATTATAGAAAGAATAAAAATATGATTTTTATACTATAGAAAGAATAAAAATATGATTTTTATATTACAGAAAGAATAAAAATATGATTTTTATATTGATAGAGTATTAAAAATATGATTTTTAATATATAGAACATCATATTAAAAATGGGATTTTAATACGAACAGCGTGGAGAAGACTACGTTGGAAGTACGGGCAAATCCAGACTGTTCTGAATTTCAGAAATTTCTATGGAGGAGTGGAACCCTTGGTGAGAACTTCTCACCTTTTAATTTTGTTTTCTAGTTAAAATATATACTAGGATGCAGACGGTGTTTAGTAGCACGCGACACTCGTCGTCCACAGACCATGGACGACTTGTATGCTTGTTTGTTTGATTTTAATGTGTAGTTGATTGTGTGATGTGATGTGAAATGAAATAAAATATCTGTATAGTTAAAATATTTTATAGTTGAAAATAGAATTTTTAACGTGTATTTAAAATAAATATATATAAACACATTTGACGGATATTGATTGGGACGATAAATTTTACACATCGCCCAACTGCACAAATAAAATCTTTGTTTGATTGTTTGAAAACCCACACGGGTATTGGGATGATATATGACATACACTAGTCCCAATAATTAGTTGTAAGTCGATCGATTGATTGACAGACTGTCATAAGCATTAAATATTTATATTTGATGCTTATACAGTGTAGAATGCACTCTGGATGATGGTTGATTATTTATCGTTGTTATTTTATACATGTGTTGTAGAAAATCCATATAATTAACATTATATGGTAATTGATTGGGCCTCATTCCAGTTTTGAAATAGAATATTTGAAATAGAAATATTTGAAAATAGAAATATTTGAAATAGAAATATTTGAAATAGAATATTTGAAATAGAAATATTTGAAAAAGAAATATTTGAAATAGAATATTTGAAATAGAAATATTTGAAAAAGAAATATTTGAAATAGAATATTTGAAAATAGAAATATATGAAGCCGTGTTGATTAGATTTACGCCATTTTGACGTGAACGATATTTATATCGATTTTATTCAAATTGAAAT
Source organism: Allium sativum (assembly GCA_030737875.1). NCBI lineage: Eukaryota > Viridiplantae > Streptophyta > Magnoliopsida > Asparagales > Amaryllidaceae > Allium > Allium sativum. The sequence continues at coordinate 355,034,942 of CM060926.1, forward strand.
GAATATTAAAGTGAACTGAAATTCGAATTAAATTGAATTGATTTGAAATTCGAAATAAACTGAAATGATTTGAAATTCGAATAGAATTGAAATTCGAATTAGATTGAAATAGAATTGAAATTGTTTTGAAATGAATTCGAGTTAAAATTGAATAGAATTGAATTCGAATTGAAATCAAATTGAATACAATTGAATTCGAATTGAAATCAAAATTGAATAGAAATGAATTCGAATTGAAATTGAATTAATTTGAAATTCAAATTGAATTGAAAACGAATTGAAATTGAAATAAAAATCGATTTGAATTGAAATCAATTTGAAATGAATTTAAAACGAATTTGTAGGGGAAAATTCAATTTTGATTTGAATTTGAAAACGAAGTTGAAATCGTTTTGAAAACGAATTTAAAACGATTTGTAAAATTCGTTTCGAAAGGAAATCGATGAAGTATATATTATATATATTATATATATAATATAATGGCCTGAATAGAATGCACCGCGCCGCGGCAGTTCGCGAATTTCGACCATTGACTTCGAATGGACATTGCGGGAGATCCGACCGTCGGATTCTCCTAAAACCGGAACCGTTGGGTTCGTATCGAAAAGATCTTTCTAACGAATATTAGAAATTTGAAATCTAACGGTTGGATTTGGAATTATGTCCAAATCGAATTTGGAAAAGGTCGCTGTAAGTGCAGTTCGACGGCCATTGATGGAAATCGACTGTACGGGCCTTGATAAAATTATTAAAAATATTAATAATTTTTGTAAAATCATAAGAAATGATTTGTGAAGAATTGGGATGAAAAACTCCCCATTTGAAAAGATGAAAATAGATTTTTATCGAAATGAACTAGTTTTAAACTAGAATTATAATTCTATTTATTTTTAAAATAAATAAAGTGGATTTGAAATGGTTTTAAAAGTAACCAGAATTTCCAATAATTGAATTGGAATCGATTTGAATCGAAATCATCTTCGGAATAGTTCGATGTTGGATTTCGTGATTATACAGATGTTGTTATGGAAACTTGAAAGATATATTTATATCGTTATTTCCAATACGATATTTGTTGGTCATAGAATTTGATATTGAATATAAGCCGGTATATTTTCTATTCAGAGCCTTGTATTTAATATCAAATGTGATTTGGGTTTGTCGTGAATGGTGTCTTCATTAACACTGTTCTTAAGCCCAGTGGAGAAAAAGATTAAATCTTTTTATTTAGATTTAATAAAGTGTATCAATTAAATAATATTTAATTGGAATTGATTTGGTATTGATTTTTGGGTTTATCGTGAATAGTGTTTTAAATAACACTTGTTCTTTAACCCGATAATTAATGGGAGGTGATTTTGGGTTTACCGTGAACCGTGTTTTAAATGACACTAATTCTTTAACCCAGTTAAAGATTAAAACTAAGTGGAGTTTTAATGAATCTTTAATTAGATTGAAAAGATCGAGAAGGGAGTATCACCAGTTTTGCTCCAGGCGATAGTTAGATCTTTAATTAGATTTGAACGTGAAATGGTAATTGAATTTACCGATAACACTGTGGTGTTAGATATGAAGTATGACCAGTTTTACTTCATGGGATGAATAGGTGGGGATTGGGAAATAAAATAAATGATTACTCCGGTATGGTTCGCTAATCCCGACTAGTTTGAATTGATATTCAAAGAAGATTAAAGATTAAATTTAAAGAATTTATCTTTGATAAAATTAATGGGAACCTTTCCCAAAGTATAAGAATATTTTAACAAAAGAATATTCTGAATTGGAATGAGGCGTATGTTGTGTTTGTGTAACATTTGTTTATTATATACGCGAGTTATTCAGAAAGACCGGGTTTATCCCATTCTGAATAACTGATTCGACGTGGTGTCGAAGATGAAGACGGTGGTCGAAGACCGGAAATCTTCACATCGTTTGGGTGATTGCTGATGATCTCGATTGGGCTGTACACCCAAGAGGAGAGAAACAGTTGGAGATCGTCCAGACGTACTTGGAGATCGATGGATATGCGAGGAAAGTGCCTCCGGTTTCGTTCAGACCCAGAACGAACTTGTAAATGGGCTGTGTGTCTGACATTGGATTTTAGTCTATGTGATTGATTTCTGTTAAATATATATCTGTTTGGCGGCGGAGAATTTATTCTCTTGCTTAACGCCCTTCTCTGAGACGTACGAGCTCAGGGGTTATATATTGATGGATATCAAACGCATGGAGTGAATTTCCTGTGTGGCATGCCTAAGTGGCAATTGATCAAGGCTTCTTTTGAAAAGCAAAGTCTTGTGGTGATGATCAAAGCATCGCCTGTGTGGCATAGCTTTGTGTAACGTTGATTCGCGAGCCTCACACCCCGGTTGTGAACCAGAAACGGGAGAGGACATCAGGGTGGGCACGCGTTTCTTTCTAGCTAGAAGTGGCGTCAGTGGTTTTACACGCCCTAACGAGTTTGACTTATGTGGTTGTTGCTGTTGCGAGGCGCCTCAGATATATCGGTCGATCCGGGACCGATGGAGTCATTCGTTGGCTTATTTACGCCCCAAAGTGCGGGGAAACGCAGTGTTCAGACATTTTAATCCACATCGGTGGACCGACCCTGACTATCCAAGGGTCGATGCGCTTTGACCCTGAGGCTCGGGCTAGACAGTCTGGAAGACGGTGAGGACGACCCCTTGCCTCGGTGCACAGACGGAAATCCAATTTCCAAATACGTGACTTTGCGGTTTTGATTGTAGAACCTAGTATGGCGACATAGTGGGATGGGGCGCTTATGCCGCCTATGATTGATACTTATGATGTGAAGTTGTTTTATACACTATACACTTACAGTAATATCAAATAATGTGTTTTTGACGTATCAAGCATGCTTTGGCTATTATAAGGTAAAAATCCTATCCTCCGGCTTGCGTTGCATTATGTGATGGGACCTGGGTCTTATAATAGCTTCATTTTTCTTTATTTAGCATTGCGCTGTTGTTTTATGCACTGGTGTTCTTGGGAGGAAACCCGTTCCGTGTTATACGGCGTGGTCCCTTGATTTACCGAACTTTAAAATAAAGATTAATAACTGTTTTAGTTCTCACACCAGTCCCATGACTGACCTGGAGTTTATTGTTTTAACCTAAACTCTGGGTGCCCTTATTTTGACACGGGCAGCTAGTAGTTTTGGTTTTGCAGATTTATATTCACAGGAACCTAGTTTACAGCTGGAACGATATCCGGAAAGCTTTGTATCCGTGTATCTTCTTCAGTTGTATTTTGTATTATTTTCCGCTGCTATGTAATGTATTGTAATCTCTGATATTTATCGAATGTATTTTATTCATTTATACTCTGTATATTCTTATATTCTGATGAATTGTTGTAATAAGCAATGAAATTTTCCTCCGTCTGCGTTCTTGTGTGGCTTGTCCTCGACTCAATCCGGGCTTTCCTCACCAGGGAAGTTCGGGACATTTCAGCTGGTATCAGAGCTTTGGTTTACAAAGCTCAGAGAACAAGACACATTAGAACCATACGAAAGAATTCATCAGATGTTGGATTAGTAATATCCAATGGGAATGACTCGTTAGAGATGGGATCAGTAGTAACCTAGAATGAGTGTGAAGAGTATATTTTTAAAGTGAAAACAATTTTTTTTTGAAAATTTAATTCAATTATTCGTATTTGAATATTTATTTATATTGATTTAGATAGTCCAGTATATATAGATTTTGCATATACGTCTGATCCACGGGTATTCGAAGTTTTAATATACTGGATAGATATAGAATCACACTATAGTCGCCCGGAGATGATTCTGATGATCACTCGAGTATCATCAGAATTTATATTCGAGTGACAAAAGTGGGACCTCTATATATTTCCATTAGACTGGTGTGAGAACCAAAATTAGATAGGGCTTATTGTTGTGGCTTGGCATCAAAAATGTTATTTTTGACTATATATCAAAACTATGAGTTTGAAACGATAATCCACTAATTGATTGATGGTTGTGTTGTTTGATTGTTGTTTGATTAAATAAATGTTGAACCATTTAGCCAATTTAAACCAAATAGTAAACTGTATTGAAAATCAGTCGCATTTGCTTGCATATACATGTACATACATTGAACAGGTCATAGCAAGGAGGCTAGAGCAGAAGAATAAAATTTGTTTGCCCGACAAATAGGTACATGTTTACCATAATTTACTGTTTTGTTTGGGTGATGATGATTTTATGAGTCGATTGGCTAGCCGCTTGGCTTTTTCTTTTTGACTGAAGAAGGCCATGGGAGGCTATATGAAATATCCCGAAGTCCCCGGTGCAGGGGAGGTTATAGCAATTTTTTTTGAAAATTTAGTGTGTTAGCCAAATTTTTGAAAAATTTGAAAAGTTCTTAGAAACTGAAATGTTAAAGAACTTAAGCCGTAAAGAAAATAGTGAAAGTTGAGTTGATTAGTTAAACAACTTTCGGCTTCGTTCCTTTTCGGGGACGAAAAGTTTTAAGTGGGGGAGATTGTAATAACCCGGAAATCCGAGCCAATTTAAAATTTTTATTTTGGCAATTTTAGTGAATTTTGATTATTTAAAATGAATTATTTTAAATAATATCGACGAGAAATTTATTTTGAATAGAATTCGAGCGTATATATTTATATCAATCGTCGTTAGAATATAATTATTTATTTTAAATTATAAAAGGAATTGAAAATGGCGCGGTAGTTCGATAATTCGATTTCAAACTTCAAATGAATGTACAGGATTCAAAATAAACCGGAATTTAGCGAAACCAAAAATAATAGAATCTAATTGAGAATATCTTTCCAACGAATCTGAAAAATTAAAATTTCATAGCGGGAATCAAAAGATATGGCCAAATGAATTTTCAGAATAGTCGCTATGGAATTCTGGCCCTTAAAAATGGAAATTTTGCGAATGACCTCGGATTTCGACGAAACCACTTTTGTTGGATCCGTGATGTCTAGTTATTGCTAGGTTTCAAATTTCGTAATTTTTCGAATCAATATGTGAGCGTGGCAAAGGAAAACGCGTTTGACCAGTTTTAGTTGATTTTAATCAACTGGAAAATGGCCATTTTTCAAACGATCTCAGAATTTGAGGAAATTAGTTTTGTTAGGACCGTATCGTCAATACGAAGCTAGGAAATATTTTTCTGGAATTTTTCGAGTTAGTATGTGGCCTAGGTAAATTGAAATGCGTGTTCAAATTCAATATATAGAGTTATATGTTGATTTTGACGAAAACTGATAGAAACAATCGAATCAGCTTACGATACATATCCCATTGTGTTTGGAATGGGGGTAATTAGCTATGGACGACAGTCGGTGGGCTTGATTTCGAGGTCGAAATAAAAAGATGCTTTTTGAAGATAAATTAATAATTAAATAATATATATATATATATATTCATATACCCCCCCGTTAATTGTTTTCTCCACTCAGACTAAACGAGAGAAATAAAAATTAAAAAAAAAGGACAAGAAGCGAGCGAAGGGGGGGGGGACCGCCGCCGCCGCCCATCGCGGCCCCCCCAGTTGGTGCACCGATTCTCCCCCTCCCTCTGCCAACGCCTCCTTCCCCCAATCGATGGCCCCCCTAACCCTAGAAACTCCCACCTGTAAGCCGCCGTGCCCCCTTCGACGCCTCCACCTGATGGGCCCACCGCCGACCACCGCAACACCCCCACCACCTCCTCGACAACCAACGCCCCTTCCGCCGCCACCTGCAGCCTCCGACGTTGCCAATTCCGTCGGCGAGCCTCTTCTTTCTTTTTTTATATTTATTTAATCGTTTTTATTCATTTAGGTAAATTAAAATATGATTTTCAAACCATATCATTGTATAAAAATATTAATAGCATTGTTTTAAGTTTATATAATGACATAGTAATAAAAAGAAGTGATTTTTTTTATGAAAGATATAATTTGTGATAGTAAAAAGTTTTGATTTTTATAAATAGAAAACGCATGATTTTTATATATAGTTTAAAATGAAAAAAGCTTTGATTTTTGCCAATGCGAAGTAAAGGATATGATTTTTGCTAATGCGAAGTAAAGGATATGATTTTTGCTAATGCGAAGTAAAAGATTAGATTTTTACATAGAAGTTTATAATATAAAATTTTGACTTTTTATATATAAGATATAGAGAAAAAATGTGTTATTTTTATCATCTATAAAAATAAATAAAAATTCGATTTTTATATATATGAAGTGGAAATAAAAATATGATTTTTATATTATAGAAAGAATAAAAATATGATTTTTATATTATAGAAAGAATAAAAATATGATTTTTATAGGAAAAATAAAAATATGATTTTTATACTATAGAAAGAATAAAAATATGATTTTTATATTGGTAGAGTATTAAAAATATGATTTTTAATATATAGAACATCATATTAAAAATGTGATTTTAATAAGAACAGCGTGGAGAAGACTACGTTGGAAGTACGGGCAAATCCAGACTGTTCTGAATTTCAGAAATTTCTATGGAGGAGTGGAACACTTGGTGAGAACTTCTCACCTTTTAATTTTGTTTTCTAGTTAAAATATATACTAGGATGCAGACGGTGCTTAGTAGCACCCGACACCCGTCGTCCACAGACGATGGACGACTTGTATACTTGTTTGTTTGATTTTGATGTGTAGTTGATTGTGTGATGTGATGTGAGATGAAATAAAATATCTGTATAGTTAAAATATTTTATAGTTGAAAATAGAATTTTTAACGTGTATTTAAAATAAATATATATACACACATTTGACGGATATTGATTGGGACGATTAATTTTACACATCGCCCAACTGCACAAATAAAATTTGTGTTTGATTGTTTGAAACCCCACACGGGTATTGGGATGATATATGACATACACTAATCCCAATAATTAGTTGTATGTCGATCGATTGATTGACAGACTGTCATAAGCGTTAAATATTTATATTTGATGCTTATACAGTGTAGAATGCACTCTGGATGATGGTTGATTATTTATCATTGTTATTTTGTACATGTGTTGTAGAAAATCCATATAATTAACATTATATGGTAATTGATTGGGCCTCATTCCAGTTTTGAAATAGAATATTTGAAACAGAAATATTTGAAAATAGAAATATTTGAAATAGAAATATTTGAAATAGAATATTTGAAAAAGAAATATTTGAAAAAGAAATATTTGAAATAGAATATTTGAAATAGAAATATTTGAAAAAGAAATATTTGAAATATAATATTTGAAAATAGAAATATATGAAGCCGTGTTGATTAGATTTACGCCATTTTGACGCGAATGATATTTATATCGATTTTATTCAAATTGAAATGATATATTAAAGTGAATTGAAATTCGAATTAAATTGAATTGATTTGAAATTCGAAATAAACTGAAATGATTTGAAATTCGAATAGAATTGAAATTTGAATTAAATTGAAATAGAATTGAAATTGTTTTGAAATGAATACGAGTTAAAATTGAATAGAATTGAATTCGAATTGAAATCAAATTGAATAGAATTGAATTCGACTTGAAATCAAAATTAAATAGAAATGAATTCGAATTGAAATTGAATTAATTTGAAATTCAAATTGAATTGAAAACGAATTGAAATTGAATTAAAAATCGATTAGAATTGAAATCAATTTGAAATGAATTTAAAACGAATTTGTAGGGGAAAATTCAAATTTGATTTGAATTTGAAAAGGAAGTTGAAATCGTTTTGAAAACGAATTTAAAACGATTTATAAAATTCGTTTCGAAAGGAAATCGACGAAGTATATATTATATATATATTATATGTGTATATATATATATAATATAATGGCCTGAATAGAACGCGCCGCGGCAGTTCGCGAATTTCGACCATTGACTTCGAATGGACATTGCGGGAGATCCGACCGTCGGATTCTCCTAAAACCGGAACCGTTGGGTTCGTATAGAAAAGAGATTTCTAACGAATATTAGAAATTTGAAATCTAACGGTTGGATTTGGAATTATGTCCAAATCAAATTTGGAAAAGGTCGCTGTAAGTGCAGTTCGATGGCCATTGATGGAAATCGACTGTACGGGCCTTGATAAAAATATTAATAATTTGTGTAAAATCATAAGAAATGATTTGTGAAGAATTGGGATGAAAAACTCCCCATTTGAAAAGATAAAAATAGATTTTTATCGAAATGAACTAGTTTTGAACTAGAATTATAATTCTATTTATTTTTAAAATAAATAAAGTGGATTTGAAATGGTTTTAAAAGTAACCAGAATTTCCAATAATTGAATTGGAATTGATTTGAATCGAAATCATCTTCGGAATAGTTCGATGTTCGATTTCGTGATTATACAGATGTTGTTATGGAAATTTGAAAAGATATGTTTATATTGTTATTTCCAATACGATATTTGTTGGTCGTAGAATTTGATATTGAATATAAGCCGATATATTTTCTATTCAGAGCCTTGTATTTAATATCAAATGTGATTTGGGTTTGTCGTGGATGGTGTCTTCATTAACACTGTTCTTAAGCCCAGTGGAGAAAAAGATTAAATCTTTTTATTTTGATTTAATAAAGTGTACCAATTAAATAATATTTAATTGGAATTAATTTGGTATTGATTTTTGGGTTTATCGTGAACAGTGTTTTAATTAACACTTGTTCTTTAACCCGATAATTAATGGGAGGTGATTTTGGGTTTACCGTGAACCGTGTTTTAAATGACACTGATTCTTTAACCCAGTTAAAGATTAAAACTAAGTGGAGTTTTAATGAATCTTTAATTAGATTGAAAAGATCGAGAAGGGAGTATCACCAGTTTTGCTCCTGGCGATAGTTAGATCTTTAATTAGATTTGAACGTGAAATGGTAATTGAATTTACCGATAACACTGTGGTGTTAGATATGAAGTATGACCAGTTTTACTTCATGGGATGAATAGGTGGGGATTGGGAAATAAAATAAATGATTACTCCGGTGTGGTTCGCTAATCCCGAATAGTTTGATTTGATATTCAAAGAAGATTAAAGATTAAATTTAAAGAATTTATCTTTGATAAAATTAATGGGAACCATTCCTAAAGTATAAGAATATTTGAACAAAAGAATATTCTGAATTGGAATGAGGTGTACGTTGTGTTTGTGTAACACTTGTTTATTATATACGCGAGTTATTTAGAAAGACCGAGTTTATCCCATTTTGAATAACTGATTCGACGTGGTGTCGAAGATTGTAACATCCCAGAATTTTAACTATGTTTGATTTGGATTTTTATTTATTTAATTTTTGATTTTATGAATATAAATTGATTTTTATTAGGTTTAAATATGAATTTTAACTTTGTATAAGTATTTTGTTTTTTTTATTATGATTTTTATAAGAAAACTTATTTTGAAAATTTTAATTATAAGATTTATGTTTAAGTAATGATATTTTCAGATTTTGATAATATTGATTGGTAAAAATATGAATTTGGTAAAGGATAATTTACTTTATGATTTTACAAGAATGATTATTAATAAGTTGGATTTACTGATATTATTTGTCGTTCGATCGGATTTGTCAAAAGATAACATAAATTAGTAGCATTAGTATTATGCGTTGCTCTTTGTTTTCATAACGTTAAGGTAAATGCTACCAAAAACACATTCTGAGATGACCCGCAACTTCCCCGTATAGGAAAGCGTCGGATAGTTCGAGAACAAACCACAACAGAACGCATACAGAAGAACATTTCATTGTATCTTACGACAATGCATCAGATTACAAGAATATACAGAGTAAAAATGAATATTACACAGAAATATCAGAGATTTAAATTACATTTAAATACATAGCAGCGGAAAATAATACAATACACAACTAGAAGAGATATACGGATACAAAGCTTTCCGGATATCGTTCCAGCTGTAAACCAGGATCCTGTGAATAAAAATCTGCAAAACCAAAACTACTAGCTGCCCGTGTCAAAATAAGGGCACCCAGAGTTTAGGTTAAAAACAATAAACTCCAGGTCAGTCATGGGACTGGTGTGAGAACTAAAACAGTTATTAATCTTTATTTTTAAAGTTTGGTAAATCAAGGGACCACGCCGTATAACACGGAACGGGTTTCCTCCCAAGAATACCAGTGCATAAAACAAACAGCGCAATGCTAAATAAAGAAAAATGAAGCTGTTATAAGACCCAGGTCCCATCACACAATGCAACGCAGCCGAGGATAGGGTTTTCCCTTATAACAGCCAAAGAATGCTTGATACGTTTAAAACAAATCGCTTGATACTATTATAAGTGCATAGTGTATAAAACAACTTCAAATCATAAGTATCAATCATAGGCGGCATGGGTACCATATATCATGTCGCCATACTAGTTCTACAATTAAAACCGCAAATGTCACGTATTTGGAAATTGGATTTCCGTCTATGAACCGAGGCAAAAGATAGTCCTCAACCGATTCGAGACGCTCTAGCCCGCCCCTCAGGCAAGTACTCAGTCAAGCCTTTGGATCGTCAGGGCCGGTCCACCGATGTGGATTAAACTTAAACCCTGAACATGCGTTCCCCCGCCCTATGGGGCGTAAATGAGCCAACGAATGACTCCATCGGACCCGGATCGTCCGATCAAACCGAGGCGCCTCGCAACAGCAACAACCACATAAGTCAAACTCGTCAGGGCATGTAAAACCACTGACGCCACTTTTTAGCTAGAAGGAAACGCATGCCCTCCCTGAGGTCCGTCTCCCGTTTTTGGTTCATATCGGGTGTGAAACTCGCGAATTCACGTTACACAAAGCTGTGCCACACCGGCTGTGCTTTGATCATCACCACAAGACTTTGCTTTTCAACAGAAGCCTCGATCTACTGCCACTTAGGCATGCCACACAGGCAATTCACTCTATGTGTTTGATATCCATCAGTATATAACCCCTGAGCTCGTATGTCTCAGAGAAGGGCGTTAAGCAAGAGAATAAATTCTCCGCCGCCAAACAGATATATATTTAATAGAAATCAATCACACAGACTAAAATCCAATGTCAGACACACAGTCCATTTACAAGTCCGTTCTGGGTCTGAACGAAACCGAAGGCACCTAGTACCCCGCATATCCATCGATCTCCAAGTACGTCTGGACGATCACCAACTGTTTCCATCTTCTTGGGTGTACAGCCCAATCAAGATCATCAGTAATCACCCAAACGACGTGAAGACTTCCGGTCTTCGACCACCGTCTTCATCTTCGACACCACGTCGAATCAGTTATTCAGAATGGGATAAACCCGGTCTTTCCGAATAACTCGCGTATATTTAAATAAGTGTTACACAAACACAACATACGCCTCATTCCAATTCAGAATATTCTTTTATTCAAATATTCCTATACTTTGGGAAAAGTTCCCATTAATTTTATCCAAGATAAATTCTTTAAATTTATTCTTTAATCACCTTTGAATATCAATTCAAACTAGTCGGGATTAGCGAACCACACCGAAGAAATCATTTATTTTATTTCCCAATCCCAACCTATTCATCCCATGAAGTAAAACTGGTAATACTTCATATCTAACACCACAGTGTTATCGGTAAATTCAATTACCATTTCACGTTCAAATCTAATTAAAGATTTAACCATCGCCTGGAGCAAAACTGGTGATACTCCATTTTCGATCATTTCAATCTAATTAAAGATTCATTAAAACTCCACTTAGTTTTAATCTTTAACTGGGTTAAAGAATCAGTGTCATTTAAAACACGGTTCACGATAAACCCAAAACCACCTTCATTAATTATCGGGTTAAAGAACAAGTGTTATTTAAAACACTGTTCACGATAAACCCAAAAATCAATACCAATTCAATTCCAATTAAATATCGTTTAATTGGTACACTTCATTAAATCTAAATAAAAAGATTTAATCTTTTCACAACTAGGTTCAAGAACAGTGTTAGTGAAGACACCATTCACGACAAACCCAAATCACATTTGATATTCAATACAAGGCTCTGAATAGAAAATATATCGGCTTATATTCAATATCAAATTCTACGGCTAACAAATGTCGTATTGGAATAACGATATAAATATATATCTTTCAAATTTCCATAACAACATCTGTATAATCACGAATTCCAACATCGAAATATTCCGAAGACAATTTCGATTCAAATCCACTCCAATGCAATCATTGGAAATTTTGGTTATTTTCAAAACCCTTTTCAAATTCAATTTATTTATTTAAAAATAAATAGAATTATAATTCTAGTTCAAAACTAGTTCATTTCGATAAAAATCTATTTTTATCTTTTCAAATATGGAGTTTTTCATCCCAAATCTTCACAAATCATTTCTTATGATTTTACACAAATTATTACTATTTTTAATAATTTTATCAAGGCCCGTACAATCGATTTCCATCAATGGCCATCGAACTGCACTTATAGCGACATTTTTCAAATTTGATTTGGACATAATTCCAAATCCAACCGTTAGATTTCTAATTTCTAATATTCGTTAGAAAGCTCTTTTCGATACGAACCCAACGGTTCCGGTTTTAGGAGAATCCGACGGTCGGATCTCCCGTAATGTCCGTTTGAAATAAATGGTCGAAATTCGCGAACTGCTGCGGCGCGGCGCGTTCTATTCAGGCCATTATATTATATATATAATATATATAATATATACTTCGTCGATTTTTATTTGAAACGAATTATATAAATAGTTTTGAATTCGTTTCAAAAACATTTTCAACTTCCTTTTCAATTCAAATCACAATTGAATTCTTCTTTATAGATTCGTTTTAAAATTCATTTCTATTCAATTCAAATTTCAATTCAAATTTCAATTCAATTTGAATTCGTTTTCAATTCAATTCATTTCGAAATCGTTTTCAATTCAATTCATTTCGAAATCGTTTTCAATTCACTTCATTTCGAAATCGTTTTCGATTCAATTCATTTCGAAATCGTTTTCAATTCAATTCATTTCGAAATCGTTTTCAATTCACTTCATTTCGAAATCGTTTTCAATTCACTTCATTTCGAAATCGTTTTCGATTCAATTCATTTCGAAATCGTTTTCAATTCATTTCGAAATCGTCGATTTCGAAATCACTTTTCAAAATTCATTTTAAAATGAATAAAGTCGATATAAATATCGTTCACGTCAAAATGGCGTCAATCTAATCAACACGGCTTCATAAATTTCTATTTTCAATTTTTCTTTATTTTTCAAATTGGAATGAGGCCCAATCAATTACCATATAAAATTAATTATATGGATTTCCATACAACACATGTATATAATAGCATTGAAAAATAATCAACCATCAACCAAAGTGCACTACACTGTATAAGCATCAAATATAGATATTCAACGCTTATAACAGCCTGTCAATCAATCGATCGACATATTTAATCAATCAGGATGAGTGAAATTCATATTTCATCCCAACACCCGTGTGGGGTTTCAAACAATCAAACACAGATTTTATTTGTGCAGTTGGGCGATGTGTAAAATTTATCGTCCCAATCAATGTCCTTCAAATAGGTGTACATAAACAAACCGTCTGGTTTGTAAATGAATATTTATTTATTCACATTCACGTTAAAAATTATATTTTTAACGATAAAACATTTTATTTCAACCTATGAATTTCTATTCAATTCATTTATTCAATAAAATGATATTTTTATTTTTCTAACATATTTTAGAAAATTTCGGCGGCATAACGGCACGATACTAGAAACGGGACAAGGCCTAGCCTTATCCCCGGTCTAGTGAAGGCCCACGCCATTCACACATCAATCAAATCAATTTATTTCACCCAACAATTCAATTTCAAATCAAATCATCTAATCAACTACACAACCAATCAAACAAGTCCATGGTCTGTGGACGGGTGTCGGGTGCTACTAAGCACCGTCTGCATCCTAGTATATATATATAACTAGAAAAGAAATTGAAAGGTGAGAAATTCTCACATTTAGCTATCCTAGCTCCACGGCACTTCTAATGCAGGAAATCTTCGCCAACTCGCCTTTTAGTCGCTTTCGCCCGTATTCTCTACATATGTAAAAAATCGAATTTTTACTTCGCTATTCAATATATAAAAATCATATTTTTATTTCGATGTTCAATATATAAAAATTCTATTTTTATTTCGAAGTTCAATATATAAAAATTCTATTTTTATTTCGAAGTTCAATATATAAAAATTCTATTTTTATTTCGAAGTTCAATATATAAAAATTCTATTTTTATTTCGAAGTTCAATATATAAAAATTCTATTTTTATTTCACGCTTCTAAAATAGACAAAGATCATATTTTTACAACGCTATAAAATATATAGTTTCTGCCCTTTTAAATATAAAGTTCACTCCCTTTAAAATAAAAAGGTTTCGCCTTTTAATTATAAAAATCGCATTTTTACTATGCTTTTCAATATATAAAAATCGAATTTTTCTATGCTTTTCGATATATAAAAATTGAATTTTTTTCTATGCTTTTCGATATATAAAAACCAAATCTTTTCTTCGATGTTCAATATACAAAAGTCAAATCTTTTCTCTTCTTCAAACATTATATTTTTTTTATACTTTAAAAAAAATCAGTTTTTTTTCCTAATTAAAATCGAATAAAACAACATAAATAAAATAAAGAAATAAGAATAGAATAAACTTACAGTGTTCATCGACTTGGGGGGGGGGGGGGTTCACGCCAGTTGAGGAGGAGAACTGTCGCGGCGGGCCTAGGGGGTTAGGGCAGGCGGGCTTCGTCGGAGGGGGAGGTTTCAGGCGAGGTCGGGTGGCCTGGGGCCCACGGCGGCGTCCTAGGGTTTCAGGGAGGCGCGGTTGCGGTTCTTCGATGGGAGAAGGGCTTCGCGCGAGTGAAGCAGCAGAGGGGGGGGGGGGAGGTTGAACGGAGGAGGCGGCGCGCGAGGGGGGGGGGGGCGGCGCTGGCCTCGAACGGCCCCTTCGATCGTCTTCCTTTTGTTTTTTTTTTTTATATTTTCTATTTGAAATCGAAATGAGGAAAAAATGGGGGGGGGGCAGAGCGGGTTAACGGGGGGGGGGGGGGGAGAAAAAGTTTTTTTTTTTTATATATATTTTATTATTCAATTTGCAAAGAGTTGACTTTTACATACGACTTCGAAACGAGGCCCACCGCCTGTCGTCCATAGCGTTCTACCCCCATTCCGAACACAATGGGATATGTATCGCAAGTTGATTCGATCGTTTGAATCAGTTTCCGTTAAATTTACATTTAAATCTATATATTGAATTTTAAACGCGCATTTCAAATTACTGAGGTCACATACGAACTTTAAAAATTCCAGAAAAATATTTTCTAGCTTCGTATTGACTATACGGTCCTAACAAAACTAGTTTCGTCGAATTCTGAGACCATTTGAAAAATGGCCAATTTCCAGTCGATTAAAATCAACTGAAACTGGTCAAACGCGTTTTCCTTTGCCACGCTCACATATTGATTCGAAAAATTATGAAATTCGAAACCTAGCAATAATTTAACAACACGGACCCAACAAAAGTGGTTTCGTCGAAATCCGAGGTCGTTTGCAAAATGTCCATTTTTAAGGGCCTGAATTCCATAGCGACTATTCAGAATTTTCAACTGGACATATCTTTTGATTCCCGCTACGAACTTTCGATTTTTCGGATTCGTTGGAAAGATATTATCAAATAGATCCTATCATTTTTGGTTTCACTAAAATCCGGATTGTTTTGCACCCGGTACATTCAATTGAAGTTTGAAATCGAATTATCGAACTACCGCGCCATTTTCAATTCTATTTATAATTATATATAAATATTTATATTCTAACGACGACGTATATAATATATACGTTCGAATTATATTCAAAATAAATTTCTCGTCGATATTATTTAAAATAATTCATTTTAAATATTCAAAATTCGCTAAAATTGCCAATTTAAAAATTTCAAACTGGCTCGCATTTTCCGGGTTGTTACAATCTCCCCCACTTAAAACTTTTCGTCCCCGAAAAGGAACAAAGTCAAAAGTGGTTTGATTAATCAACTCTACGTTCGATCTGGCTTCCATTCTCCAATTCTTTAGTTTCTGAGAATTTTCAAAACTTCAAAAATTTGGCTAACACCCTAAATTTTTGAAAAATTTCGCCATAACCTCCCCTGCAATGGGAGCATCGGGGAATTTCAAATAGCTTCCCCGGTCCTTCAGATCTCAAAAAGAAAAAGAAAAAGCCAAGCGGCTAGCCAATAGGCTCATAAAATCATCATCACCCAAACAAAACAGTAAATTATTAGTAAACATGTACCTATTTGTCGGGCAAACAAATTTTATTCTCTGCTCTAGCCTCCTTGCTATGACCTGTTCAATGTAAGGACATGTATATGCAAGCAAATGCGACCAAATTCCAATACAATTCAATATTTGTTTCAATTAGGCTAAATGGCTAAAAATTAGCAAACAAATAAACAAACAACACAAACATCAATCCATTAGTGAATTATCATTTGAAATTCATAACTTTGATATATAGTCAAAAATCTCATTTTGATGCCAAATCACAACAATGTATTCTAGCTATATTAGTTTTGGTTCTCACTCCTGTCTAATGGAAATATATAGAAATCCCACCTTCGAAACACGAACATAAGTTCTGATGATGATCGATCAATCATCAGAACCATCTCCGGGTGTCTAGAGTGTAATCCTATATCTATCCAGTATATTAAAATTTCAAATACACGTGGATCAGACGTATACGCAAAATCTATATATACTGGATTGTCCACATCAATATAAATAAATAATCAAATACGAATAATTGATTTTAAATTTTCAAAAAAATTTGACTTTCATTTTAAAAATATACTCTTCACACTCGTTCTAGGATACTACTGATCCTATCTCTAACGAGTCATTCTCATTGGATATTACTAATCCAATATCTGATGAATTCTTTCGTATGGTTCTAATGTGCCTTGTTCTCTGAGCTTTGTAAACCAAAGCTCTGATACCAACTGAGATGACCCGCAACTTCCCCGTATAGGAAAGCGTCGGATAGTTCGAGAACAAACCACAACAGAACGCATACAGAAGAACATTTCATTGTATCTTACGACAATGCATCAGATTACAAGAATATACAGAGTAAAAATGAATATTACATAGAAATATCAGAGATTTAAATTACATTTAAATACATAGCAGCGGAAAATAATACAATACACAACTAGAAGAGATATACGGATACAAAGCTTTCCGGATATCGTTCCAGCTGTAAACCAGGATCCTGTGAATAAAAATCTGCAAAACCAAAACTACTAGCTGCCCGTGTCAAAATAAGGGCACCCAGAGTTTAGGTTAAAAACAATAAACTCCAGGTCAGTCATGGGACTGGTGTGAGAACTAAAACAGTTATTAATCTTTATTTTTAAAGTTTGGTAAATCAAGGGACCACGCCGTATAGCACGGAACAGGTTTCCTCCCAAGAATACCAGTGCATAAAACAAACAGCGCAATGCTAAATAAAGAAAAATGAAGCTGTTATAAGACCCAGGTCCCATCACACAATGCAACGCAGCCGAGGATAGGGTTTTCCCTTATAACAGCCAAAGAATGCTTGATATGTTTAGAACAAATCGCTTGATACTATTATAAGCGCATAGTGTATAAAACAACTTCAAATCATAAGTATCAGTCATAGGCGGCATGGGTACCATATATCATGTCGCCATACTAGTTCTACAATTAAAACCGCAAATGTCACGTATTTGGAAATTGGATTTCCGTCTATGAACCAAGGCAAAAGATAGTCCTCAACCGATTCGAGACGCTCTAGCCCGCCCCTCAGGCAAGTACTCAGTCAAGCCTTTGGATCGTCAGGGCCGGTCCACCGATGTGGATTAAACTTAAACCCTGAACATGCATTCCCCCGCCCTATAGGGCGTAAATGAGCCAACGAATGACTCCATCGGACCCGGATCGTCCGATCAAACCGAGGCGCCTCGCAACAACAACAACCACATAAGTCAAACTCGTCAGGGCGTGTAAAACCACTGACGCCACTTTTTAGCTAGAAGGAAACGCATGCCCTCCCTGAGGTCCGTCTCCCGTTTTTGGTTCATACCGGGTGTGAAACTCGCGAATTCACGTTACACAAAGCTGTGCCACACCGGCTGTGCTTTGATCATCACCACAAGACTTTGCTTTTCAACAGAAGCCTCGATCTACTGCCACTTAGGCATGCCACACAGGCAATTCACTCTATGTGTTTGATATCCATCAGTATATAACCCCTGAGCTCGTATGTCTCAGAGAAGGGCATTAAGCAAGAGAATAAATTCTCCGCCGCCAAACAGATATATATTTAATAGAAATCAATCACACAGACTAAAATCCAATGTCAGACACACAGTCCATTTACAAGTCCGTTCTGGGTCTGAACGAAACCGGAGGCACCTAGTACCCCGCATATTCATCAATCTCCAAGTACGTCTGGACGATCACCAACTGTTTCCATCTTCTTGGGTGTACAGCCCAATCAAGATCATCAGTAGTCACCCAAACGACGTGAAGACTTCCGGTCTTCGACCACCGTCTTCATCTTCGATACCACGTCGAATCAGTTATTCAGAATGGGATAAACCCGGTCTTTCCGAATAACTCGCGTATATTTAAATAAGTGTTACACAAACACAACATACGCCTCATTCCAATTCAGAATATTCTTTTATTCAAATATTCCTATACTTTGGGAAAAGTTCCCATTAATTTTATCCAAGATAAATTCTTTAAATTTATTCTTTAATCACCTTTGAATATCAATTCAAACTAGTCGGGATTAGCGAACCACACCGAAGAAATCATTTATTTTATTTCCCAATCCCAACCTATTCATCCCATGAAGTAAAACTAGTAATACTTCATATCTAACACCACAGTGTTATCGGTAAATTCAATTACCATTTCACGTTCAAATCTAATTAAAGATTTAACCATCGCCTGGAGCAAAACTGGTGATACTCCATTTTCGATCATTTCAATCTAATTAAAGATTCATTAAAACTCCACTTAGTTTTAATCTTTAACTGGGTTAAAGAATCAGTGTCATTTAAAACACGGTTCACGATAAACCCAAAACCACCTTCATTAATTATCGGGTTAAAGAACAAGTGTTATTTAAAACACTGTTCACGATAAACCCAAAAATCAATACCAATTCAATTCCAATTAAATATCGTTTAATTGGTACACTTCATTAAATCTAAATAAAAAGATTTAATCTTTTCACAACTAGGTTCAAGAACAGTGTTAGTGAAGACACCATTCGCGACAAACCCAAATCACATTTGATATTCAATACAAGGCTCTGAATAGAAAATATATCGGCTTATATTCAATATCAAATTCTACGGCTAACAAATGTCGTATTGGAAATAACGATATAAATATATATCTTTCAAATTTCCATAACAACATCTGTATAATCACGAATTCCAACATCGAAATATTCCGAAGACAATTTCGATTCAAATCCACTCCAATGCAATCATTGGAAATTTTGGTTATTTTCAAAACCCTTTTCAAATTCAATTTATTTATTTAAAAATAAATAGAATTATAATTCTAGTTCAAAACTAGTTCATTTCGATAAAAATCTATTTTTATCTTTTCAAATATGGAGTTTTTCATCCCAAATCTTCACAAATCATTTCTTATGATTTTACACAAATTATTACTATTTTTAATAATTTTATCAAGGCCCGTACAGTCGATTTCCATCAATGGCCATCGAACTGCACTTATAGCGACCTTTTTCAAATTTGATTTGGACATAATTCCAAATCCAACCGTTAGATTTCTAATTTCTAATATTCGTTAGAAAGCTCTTTTCGATACGAACCCAACGGTTCCGGTTTTAGGAGAATCCGACGGTCGGATCTCCCGTAATGTCCGTTTGAAATAAATGGTCGAAATTCGCGAACTGCTGCGGCGCGGCGCGTTCTATTCAGGCCATTATATTATATATATAATATATATAATATATACTTCGTCGATTTCTATTTGAAACGAATTATATAAATAGTTTTGAATTCGTTTCAAAAACATTTTCAACTTCCTTTTCAATTCAAATCACAATTGAATTCTTCTTTATAGATTCGTTTTAAAATTCATTTCTATTCAATTCAAATTTCAATTCAATTTGAATTCGTTTTCAATTCAATTCATTTCGAAATCGTTTTCAATTCAATTCATTTCGAAATCGTTTTCAATTCACTTCATTTCGAAATCGTTTTCAATTCAATTCATTTCGAAATCGTTTTCAATTCACTTCATTTCGAAATCGTTTTCGATTCAATTCATTTCGAAATCGTTTTCAATTCATTTCGAAATCGTCGATTTCGAAATCACTTTTCAAAATTCATTTTAAAATGAATAAAGTCGATATAAATATCGTTCACGTCAAAATGGCGTCAATCTAATCAACAAGGCTTCATAAATTTCTATTTTCAAATTTTCTTTATTTTTCAAATTGGAATGAGGCCCAATCAATTACCATATAAAATTAATTATATGGATTTCCATACAACACATGTATATAATAGCATTGAAAAATAATCAACCATCAACCAAAGTGCACTACACTGTATAAGCATCAAATATAGATATTCAACGCTTATAACAGCCTGTCAATCAATCGATCGACATATTTAATTAATCAGGATGAGTGAAATTCATATTTCATCCCAACACCCGTGTGGGGTTTCAAACAATCAAACACAGATTTTATTTGTGCAGTTGGGCGATGTGTAAAATTTATCGTCCCAATCAATGTCCTTCAAATAGGTGTACATAAACAAACCGTCTGGTTTGTAAATGAATATTTATTTATTCACATTCACGTTAAAAATTATATTTTTAACGATAAAACATTTTATTTCAACCTATGAATTTCTATTCAATTCATTTATTCAATAAAATGATATTTTTATTTTTCTAACATATTTTAGAAAATTTCGGCGGCATAACGGCACGATACTAGAAACGGGACAAGGCCTAGCCTTATCCCCGGTCTAGTGAAGGCCCACGCCATTCACACATCAATCAAATCAATTTATTTCACCCAACAATTCAATTTCAAATCAAATCATCTAATCAACTACACAACCAATCAAACAAGTCCATGGTCTGTGGACGGGTGTCGGGTGCTACTAAGCACCGTCTGCATCCTAGTATATATATATAACTAGAAAAGAAATTGAAAGGTGAGAAATTCTCACATTTAGCTATCCTAGCTCCACGGCACTTCTAATGCAGGAAATCTTCGCCAACTCGCCTTTTAGTCGCTTTCTCCCGTATTCTCTACATATGTAAAAAATCGAATTTTTACTTCGCTATTCAATATATAAAAATCATATTTTTATTTCGAAGTTCAATATATAAAAATTCTATTTTTATTTCGAAGTTCAATATATAAAAATTCTATTTTTATTTCGAAGTTCAATATATAAAAATTCTATTTTTATTTCGAAGTTCAATATATAAAAATTCTATTTTTATTTCGAAGTTCAATATATAAAAATTCTATTTATATTTCACGCTTCTAAAATAGACAAAGATCATATTTTTACAACGCTATAAAATATATAGTTTCTGCCCTTTTAAATATAAAGTTCACTCCCTTTAAAATAAAAAGGTTTCGCCTTTTAATTATAAAAATCGCATTTTTACTATGCTTTTCAATATATAAAAATCGAATTTTTCTATGCTTTTCGATATATAAAAATTGAATTTTTTTTCTATGCTTTTCGATATATAAAAACCAAATCTTTTCTTCGATGTTCAATATACAAAAGTCAAATCTTTTCTCTTCTTCAAACATTATATTTTTTTATACTTTAAAAAAAAATTAGTTTTTTTTCCTAATTAAAATCGAATAAAACAACATAAATAAAATAAAGAAATAAGAATAGAATAAACTTACAGTGTTCATCGACTTTGGGGGGGGGGGGGGGGGTTTCACGCCTGTTGAGGAGGAGAACTGTCGCGGCGGGCCTAGGGGGTTAGGGCAGGCGGGCTTCGTCGGAGGGGGAGGTTTCAGGCGAGGTCGGGTGGCCTGGGGCCCACGGCGGCGTCCTAGGGTTTCAGGGAGGCGCGGTTGCGGTTCTTCGATGGGAGAAGGGCTTCGCGCGAGTGAAGCAGCAGAGGGGGGGCGGAGGTTGAACGGAGGAGGCGGCGCGCGAGGGGGGGGGGGGCGGCGCTGGCCTCGAACGGCCCCTTCGATCGTCTTCCTTTTTTTTTTTTTTTATATTTTCTATCTGAAATCGAAATGAGGAAAAAAACGGGGGGCCAGAGCGAGTTAAGGGGGGGGGGGGGGGAGAAAAAGTTTTTTTTTTTTATATTTTATTATTTAATTTGCAAAGAGTTGACTTTTACATACGACCTCGAAACGAGGCCCACCGCCTGTCGTCCATAGCGTTCTACCCCCATTCCGAACACAATGGGATATGTATCGCAAGTTGATTCGATCGTTTGAATCAGTTTCCGTTAAATTTACATTTAAATCTATATATTGAATTTTAAACGCGCATTTCAAATTACTGAGGTCACATACGAACTTTAAAAATTCCAAAAAAATATTTTCTAGCTTCGTATTGACGATACGGTCCTAACAAAACTAGTTTCGTCGAATTCTGAGACCGTTTGAAAAATGGCCAATTTCCAGTCGATTAAAATCAACTGAAACTGGTCAAACGCGTTTTCCTTTGCCACGCTCACATATTGATTCGAAAAATTATGAAATTCGAAACCTAGCAATAATTTAACAACACGGACCCAACAAAAGTGGTTTCGTCGAAATCCGAGGTCGTTTGCAAAATGTCCATTTTTAAGGGCCTGAATTCCATAGCGACTATTCAGAATTTTCAACTGGACATATCTTTTGATTCCCGCTACGAACTTTCGATTTTTCGGATTCGTTGGAAAGATATTATCAAATAGATCCTATCATTTTTGGTTTCACTAAAATCCGGATTGTTTTGCACCCGGTACATTCAATTGAAGTTTGAAATCGAATTATCGAACTACCGCGCCATTTTCAATTCTATTTATAATTATATATAAATATTTATATTCTAACGACGACGTATATAATATATACGTTCGAATTATATTCAAAATAAATTTCTCGTCGATATTATTTAAAATATTTCATTTTAAATATTCAAAATTCGCTAAAATTGCCAATTTAAAAATTTCAAACTGGCTCGCATTTTCCGGGTTGTTACACATTCCTTCTCCTTTTTACAAGTGTTAAGACACTTGTAATTTTGCATGCAACATTCCATGCATGTAACACACATGTCCTATGATGTGTCACTCTCTTCTTACTCCTCTTTTCCTATAAATACCACCCTTTCCTTCCACTTTTTCATTCATTCTCACTTCTTTTCTTTCTCTCTTCTTCTTAAAGCTTATGGCCATGGTTTCCATGGCATAAGTCTTCCTCCTTTCCACCACCACTTTGCCAAAGTTCGTCATTTCTCCTCTTCCTCCTCTTATAATATAAAGAGAGATTAGTGTATATTATATTATATATATTTTTGTGAAGAAGACGCTGCACCGAAATACTGTCCGACGATTCACTCAACTAGGCTCGCCAACCGTGAAGATTTGGAGAGCTGTTAGGTGAGAACTTCTAATTTAAAATTATTTGTTTAAATTAGTTAATTATAATTAACTGAGATAATTAAAATTTGTTGATGATGATTGTGTGATGGATGTTATTATGTGAATGGATGCGCATGTAGTTAGATAATACACTAAACATTGGTAAGCGTTATTGACCGCAACGCTTGTGCACCATTAAACTGTTTGTTTGTGATGAATGAATTCGTATCCATCTGGTTATATGGTTCATTTGGATAAATATGATTGCATTGCATGATATTACACACACACCCCGTGGTTGTGGAAATATATGGGAGATCGATTTAAAATCTCCTTCCTATATACGATTTTATTTAATCATTAAATAATAATTAAATTGTTAGTTTTGAATTAAATATTAACTTTTTAAATATTGAATTAGGATTGGGAATGATTTGAATTATGTATTGATTCTGTACAACGATCTTTATATCTATCTGAAACAGTTTTGGTAAAATATATTATTTTCAATTTAAATTCGAAATGAGATTTTGAAATTTGAATATGAACGATGTCTCTTTATATTAACAATATCATATACACCAGAACGTTCTAGGATGACAGAGAGGATAGTGTCTAGGCTTGGGTTTGGAAATAAAGTTTCCTGCTCTCCCTGGCTATCCCTAACTGGTCTGACGAATGGGATGGTTAATTTGAAGTTATTTGAATTTAGAAATAAATTGGATTTTAATTTAATATTTAATTAAGTAGAAAATAAAAGTTGAATTTTGAACATAAGATAATTTGGAAAGTCAATGTAAATTACCTTAAATGATTTAAATGATATATAATGGTTTTTTAAGGTATTTTGAAGTACTAAGAATAATTTTATTTGCGGTCAAAGTAGAGCTTGTCGCATAACGACAATTTACGTATTTTAGATGCAAACTTTAAACGCTTATAACTTTTGCAATCTAAATCAGATTTCCATGAAACGAAAAACAGTTGATTTATATTAACAAGAACTTTAAATGAGTGAAAGAAGATTTTAAATTCGAGTTATAATTTTCAAGTTATGTTTGAAACCGTTTTGGAAAAGATCGATGTAAGAACAATTGTTGCCCATAACTATAAATAGTTATTTTTAAATTATTTAAAAATATGGAAAAAAATTGTAAAATCATTACAAATTATGAAAAGGTGTTTTCAATTGTAAACTTTAAGTTTTGGCTAAGATAAACGATATTTTGATCAAAATAGTCAAGATAACTGTTTTGTAACACTTTTGTAACACTTTTGGAACGCTATTGTAACGCTTTCTTCGAAAACAACCTATTTTGAAGTTTTAACCCGTAAACGATTTTCCGAACTGTAAGTAATGATTTGTGGAATGTTTTCAAAGGTTTAAGATTATTAGAAATATTTTATATGGAATTTAAATTAATACTAATACGGGTTTTTAATACTAAATAATTGGATATGGTTGGAGATAAATCTTCGGATGTTTGATATTAGTTCGGTAAATGAAAACTCTTATTATCTGAGGAGTTTAAAAGGTAATTCACCGTTATTCCCCTTATAATATGAGTTGGATACGGAAATTAATATTGAAGATAAGTTGATGGTATTTCTATCCAGATCTAATGTCAAAGAGTTGAATAAACCTTTCAATTAAGATACGGGTTCTCACCTTGATTTAAATAAGCTAGATAGAAATAATCTTCGATATTTGGTATGAACCTCATGATGTAAATGTATACTATCTGGGGAATTTGAAAGATATTATTATATCGTTATTCTACTTACAGTATTCGTTGATTATGAGAATTTATATCGAATATAAGTGGATAAAATTTCTATGTAATTTATGATTCAATGACGATTGATTTGGGTTATGTCGTGAATCGTATCTTCAATAATACCATTCTTGAAACCCAATAAGATTGAGTTGTGGAAATTTGTATCGTAATTGGAATTTAGTCAAAATCTTAGATCCGAGGGAATTAAAAGTAAGAAATTGAAGCGAAGGTATACTCTTTGATTTCAAAGAAGAATTTAAGATGATAACGAGATGTACGAAATTATAGAAATTCAAATCTTTAGTTTCAAATGAATTGATAATTATGTGGAAGGAGATTTGAATTGAAAAGCCTGTGTGAACCATAGCTACTATTTTAAAGTACGCTTATTACTTGGAAAGACCGGGTTCGAGTATATGTTCGAAAACCATTCCAAGTAATATTACGACGTTATGAAGCAATTCAAGACTCGGTAAACGACGAATGAAGACCGGGAGTATTTGAATTTGTTTAGATTGAGTGTTGATTGATATCTCGATTAGGTAGGCCACCGATACAAGGTATGAGTTACATGAGACCTGAACATATTTAAGTATTTTCGGGTTGTTCTTCTGTTCAGTCCCAGAACAGACTTGTATGGATGGTGTGTCTGACATTGAAATTGACCACATAGCACTGATTTCCGTTAATGTATATCGGATTTGTGGCAATATATTTTCCTCATCTCTAAGTCATATAAACTTAGAGGGTATGCATTGATTGAAAATCAGTGATACGTCGTGAATTGTCAATGTGGCATACTTGAGTTATGAAACGAGATGGTGCTGATCAAAGAATGGCTTATCAAAGCATAGCTTTGTGTATGACGTGACATCGACAAACCTCACACCCCGGATGATGAGAAACTGGCGGTTAGGTTGTGTATATATATGAATTGATGATGACTGCTGCAGCAGTGGGAAACCACTTATGACTTATGGAATAGTGTATGTTCGGGGGGCCGCGTCTGGTCGAAAACCGTTGATCTACCTCGCGATTTGTATTGGTGTCCGCATCTGGATGAAAATCCCTTGATTACATTTGTTTGTGTTCCGATTGATCTTTCGTGCCAGGAATCATCAAGTTGGAAACCCAAATCTCCAATACGAGCCATACGATTTTGATTGCATATATATATATATATATATATATATATATGGCGACATAATATTATGGGGTATTATGCCGTCTAGGATTAATACATTTATTTGCGAAATGTTTTCCACATTATATATATGTATTATGTTTTTGAAAAAGGATTTTTACGTATGAAAGCATGTTTGGTTATCATAAGATAAAACTCACCCATCTGGTGTGCGCTTGCATTGTGTGATGTGGGACGAGCTTATGATAGCTTCATTTCCAAAAGTCATTGCGAATTTCTATGCACGGGTGTTCACATGGAGTAAAACCCGTTCCGCGTTAGCGGCGTGGTCCGGTGAAATTCCCAACTTTAAAATGAACCTAATAATAACTGTTTTGAGTTCTCACACCAGTCCTACGACTGACCTGGAGTTTATTTTTCCTTCCTTAACTCTGGGCACTAAAGCTGTGTCTGCCCGGATTTACTTTATTTGCTGCTTATTTGGATAATTGTTCACACATACACATTGGGTGTTGGCGTGCGACAATTTTACACGTCAACAGTAATTGACTGTGTTTGATTCCAGTTCAAAAAGAAGGAATATTTTAAAATAAGGAATGTTTTAAAATAACGAATATTTTAAAATAATGAATATTTGAAAATAATATTCAGTAAAAGATCAAAATTTGGTTTTGATGTCCGATTTGGGATGGAAACGAACATATTTAAATATATATAGCCGTGTTGATTAGACTGACGCCATTTTGACGTGAACGATATTTATACCGATTTTATTCATTTTTATAATGAATATCGGAAAGGAATTTATTTCAAAATATAATGCTTTGAAAATACTATCATTTATATATCGATGATATGGAATATTTAATATTGATTAGAAATTGAATATGAAGTTGAAATCGTTTTGAAAACGAATTTAAAACGATTTATAAAATACGTTTTAAAAGGAAATCGACGAAATATATATAATATATATATAATGGCCTGAATAGAACGCGCCGCGCCACGGCAAATCGCGAATTTCTACCATTGACTTCGAACGGGCACTACGGGAGATCCGATTGTCGGATTCTCCTAAAACCGGAACCTTGGATTTGTATGAAAAGAGCTTTCCAATGAAACGTCGTGTTCTCCCAATGGTCTGTAACCCGTTTTTGACTCATACCGAGGTGTGAGGATCGCGAATTCACGCTATACACAAAGCTATGCCACACAGGCCGTGCTTTGATCATCAACCACAAGACTTTGCTTTTCAACAGAAGCCAGAAGCCTTGATCATCTGCCACTTAGGCAGGCCACACAGGAAATTCACTCCATATGACTGATGTCCATCGATATACAACCTCTGAGCTCGTACGTCTCAGAGAAGGGTGTTAAGCAAGAGAATAAATTCTCCGCCACCAAACAGATGTATATTTAATAGAGATCAATCAACACAGAATAAAAACCAGTGTCAGACACACAGTCCATTTACAAGTTCATTCTGGGTCTGAACGAAACCGGAGGCACTTTCCTCGCATATCCATCGATCTCCAAGTACGTCTGGACGATGACCAACTGATTCCCTCATCTTGGGTGTACATCCCAATCAAGATCATCAGTAATCACCCAAACGATGTGAAGACTTTCGGTCTTCAACCACCGTCTTCATCTTCGACTTATCGTCGAATCGGTTATTCAGAATGGGTATAAACCCGGCCTTTCCGAATAACCCGCGTATATAATAAACAAACGTTACGCAAACACAACATACGCCTCATTCCAATTCAGAATATTCTTTTATTCTGATATTCACATTCTTAGGGAGAGGTTCCCATTAATTTTATCAAAGATAAATTCTTCTAAATCTATTCTTTAATCTTCCTTTGGATATCATTTTAAACCATGTTAAGGTTTTCCAAACTAGTCGGGATTAGCGAACCACACAGAAGTAATTATTTATTTTATTTCCCAATCCCAACCTATTCATCCCATGGAGCAAAACTGGTAATACTCCATATCTAACACCACGGTGCTATCAGTAAAGTTAATTACCATTTCACGTTAAAATCTAATTAAAGATTTAACTATCGTTTTGGAGCAAAACTGGTGATACTCCATTCTCGATCATTTCAATCTAATTAAAGATTCATTAAAACTCCACTTAGTTTTAATCTTTCCAAAAATCAATATCCTGTCTTTAACTGGGTTAAAGAACCAATGTCATCTAAAACACGGTTCACGATGAACCCAAAATCACATTCCATTGTTAATCGGGTTAAGGAACAGGTGTTATTCAAAACACCGCTCACGATAAACCCCAAAAACCAATTTAAATTCAATTCGAATTAAATAACCATTAACTGGACGATTTCACTAAATATTTAATTAAAAGATTTATTCTTTTCTAAACTGGGTTCAAGAACAGTGTTATCTAAGACACCATTCACGACGAACCCAAAATTCCATTTGATATTAAATACAAGGCTCTGAATAGAAAATATATTGGCTTATATTCAATATCAAATTTTGCAACCAACAAATATCGTATTGGAAATAACGGTATAAATATATCTTTCAAATTTCCACAACTATATATGTATAATTACAAAATCCAACATCGAAATATTCCGAAGATAATTTCGATTCAAATCCATTCCAATACGTATATTGGAAATTTCTGGTTATTTTAAAACCATTTCAAATCTAGTTCAAAACTAGTTCATTTCGATAAAAATATATTTTTATCCTTTCAAATGTGGAATTTTTCATCCCAGTTCTTTCCAATTCATAGATTATGATTTTACACAAATTATTAATATTTTTAATAAATTTATCAAGGCACGTACAGTCGATTTCCAATAACGGTCGTCGAACTGCACTTACAGCGACCTTTTCCAAATTTGATCTGGACATAATTCCAAATCCAACCGTTAGATTTCAAATTTATAATATTCATTGGAAAGCTCTTTTCGATACGAACCCAACGGTTCCGGTTTCAGGAGAATCCGACGGTCGGATCTCCCACAACGTCAATTCGAAGTCAATGGTCGAAATTCGCGAACTGCCGCGGCGCGGCACGTTCTATTCAGGCCATTATATATATATAATATATTATATATATTTCATCGATTTCAATTCAAAACGTGTTTTATAGTTCGTTTTAAATTCGTTTTCAAAACAATTTCAACTTCATATTCAATTTTGAATCAAAATTGAATATTCCATATCATTAATATATAAATGATAATATTTTCAAAACGTTATATTTTGAAATCACTTCCTTTTCGATATTCGAATAAAATCGATATAAATATCGATCACGTCAAAATGGCGCATCTTTACTCAACCCGGCTTTATATATATTTCAATAACTTCGTTATTCTATTCAACAAATGAATATTTTCTCCTATTCAACACATGAATCTATATTTCTTTCAACACATGAATATTCTCAACACATGAGCACCGTCAACACATGACTATTTTTGTTATTTAATATATTTTATAAAAATTTGATAAAGATATGAATTTTATTGTTTAAAATATTTTACTCAACACACGAATATTTTCAACACATGAATATATATTTTATTCAATTCAACAAATGAATATATATTTATTCTATTCTTTGTTTTCCTAGTTGGAATGAGGCCCAATCAATTACTATATAATATTAATTATACGGATTCCATACAACACATGTATATAATAGCAATGACTAATAATCAACCATCATTCAAAGTGCACTACACAACTACATAAGCATTAAATATAAATATTTAACGCTTACACAGCCTGTCAATCAAATGATCGACATATCACTGAACAATTGGGATTAGTGTACGCCAAATATCCTCCCAACACCCGTGTGGGGTTTCAAATCAACAAACACCTATTTTTATTCACACACACGTTAAAAATAATATTTTTAATGATCAAATATTTTTAACTATATAATTCTTTTATTTCATTTCACATCACACACTCAATTTTCACCACAACAAACAATCAAACATACAAGCCATCCATGGTCTGTGGACGACGGGTGTCGGGTGCTCCTAAGCACCGTCTCCATCCTAGTATATATTTTTAA
The DNA here is from genome assembly GCA_030737875.1 of Allium sativum. NCBI lineage: Eukaryota > Viridiplantae > Streptophyta > Magnoliopsida > Asparagales > Amaryllidaceae > Allium > Allium sativum. The sequence goes on from CM060926.1 coordinate 355,065,628, forward strand.
CTAGAAAACAAGATTTAAAGTGAGAAGTTCTCACCGAGGGTTCCACTCCTCCATTCTCTATTTCTGAACGGGTTGGATTTCGTTCTGCTTTCGGTCAATTCCATCGCACTCTTATTCACACTGTTCATAATAAAAATCACATTTTTATTCCAACGCTATAAAAATCACATTTTTATTATCTCTACTATATAAAAATCATATTTTTATTTCTACTTCATATTTATAAAAAAATCGAATTTTATCGCCACTTCACATATATAAAAATCGAATTTTTCATCGCTACTTCATATATATATAAATCAAATTTTTATCGCTACTTCATATATATATAAATCGAATTTTTATATTCTCTATCTTATAAAAATCATATTCTTATAATCTCTACTATATAAAAATCTTATTTTTATATTCTCTAACATATAAAAATTTTATTTTTATAATCTCTACTATATAAAAATTATATTTTTATATTCTCTAACTTATAAAAATTATATTTTTACTTTGCCATTTCAGCAATAAAAATCGAATCTTTATATACACTACTTCATGACAAAATCAAATCTTTGCTTTCTCTATACATATATAAAAATCTAATCTTTATAAATTAAAAATCGAATTTTTTTTCCTAATTAACAATCATATCGTTTCCCGAATAAAGATTATATTTTTATTTCTATACCACCACTACAACAAAATGACCCTATTACAACGGTGGGCAAACCATCGTGTATTAAGAAGTTGTAATAGACTAATATCTTTTACAACTTTTTTGCACTGTAGCAACACCGTTGTAATATGTATATTTTACAAAAAAATTCTACCGTTGTAATAAAATTTATTGCAACTTTTATGCACTGTTGTTGTTATAATTTTTACAACTATTTATAACCGTTGTGATATAAAATTTATTGCAACTTTTATGCACTGTTGTTGTTATAATTTTTACAACTTTTTATAACCGTTGTGATATATTTTATTACAAATTTTATTTTACATTTGTAATATATCCACAAATTATATTCATAAGATTTATATATATTTTATATGTGCAACAATAAATAGATAAATAACATAAGAAATAGATGTAAGTTTAAAGGCACATGATTCATTCATTGATAAAAGTCACAACTTTATATCTAGATTACAAATTATAAATCATATACTACATAAAAATGTATAAAACTACAACCATTACCATAACATTCTTAATTAAAAGTGTATTCCAACAACGCACAGACACGTTTTTTTTTGCCACTAAGGTGAATATCTTTGAAAAGATGAAGCAATTTCATGGCGTGCTCCTTTGACTTGGAAGTACCACTAACAAAAATATCCACAAGAGAAGGAATCACGCCTTCTTTCATCACCAGTAAACAACACTGCAAAATCAAAGAACAAACACTATGAAGAATTACTACACTGTACTCTTTGTCTTCACAGCTTCCTCTATGAATAACAAACTGTACAATTTGAAACAAATTATAAAAACCATACAGTTAACACTTCAAAATATCACTTTAATAACCACATATATGTTTCAGCATGATAAGCTTAAGTGCATATCAAAACAAACTGAACACAGCGGACAAAACTTAAAACAAAGACAAATTCAAATGTGTGAAACCTACATGCTCGAATCACATACCAAACCAAAATGAAGCTTACTGTTTCAATCGCACTTACTTACTGTTTTAATCACATACCAAACCAAAATAAAACATAAAACATAAGTGGAATATCGACTGGAATTTACCTGTGACGATGTCTTTCCAAGCTATGCTTACTATTGGCTTGAATTTGTCTAAGAATTTACCTATGACGATGTCCAGTAGATATATTAAAAATAAGCTTACTAGTTTATTTAAATTTATTGCTCTTTTTTTTAAGCACACGGACCAAGCCTGGACCAAATTTGAGATGTCCAGTAGATGTATTAAAAATATTCACGTATCTGAATTAAGTTAACACACGGACCAAACCTGGAATTACATCTGTTTTTACATGCATATCACCTCACAATCATACCAATGTTTCCGAGTCCATGTTTTTCCTACTCATTTACCTTCACAGATCGTACCAATGTCCCTATACTATATCTAAATGTATCGAGATCGATCTCATTATAATCAGTTAACCATGTTTAGAAAAAGAAAACTGTGCAAGTACAATAGATACCCTTAATGGGTTGGTGATATCTCTCTGGATTAAATATCAATTAAACTTGTTAAAAAGAAAAAAGAAAATTGCACAATCAAGTAAACCAACTTTTTTTTCCAAAGATAGTAAACAAATACACATGAACCGAAATACTTCATCAAGAGCTCATGAACTTTGTTTGGTTTGTTTGAATATTTAAAAAATACAATATGAAATTAAGTTAACAACCACACTGTTGATTAAATATTTAACTTTATAATATAAACTTAAGCTAAACAATCTTACTGTTGAGGAGGCCATGAGAGTCTGCTTTGATAGATTCTAGTGTCTGTGAAATCGTTAAAACCAGCGGTTGCATCTTTCATCAATTGCGATGAGACGAGGTCGATCGAGAAGAATTGGGGTCTGGAGGGCCTGTAGGCTTATTCGGCGGCGGTGACTGTCCTGGAGGAGAAAGGGAAGGCGGGCGGAACGGAGGGAGAGGGCCCTGGTGGTCGCAGGTGATGAGGAAGAGAAGCGGATTGTCAAGTATGTGGAGCAGAGAGCAGCAGCCATTCGATGTTAAGGCCATTGAAGACGGGACTGGAAAATTTCGAGTTTATTTTGATTTGGGGAAGTAAATTTGGGGAGACTCAGTGAGGAAGCATGAACACAGCACGTGAGTCATTTTGGAGAGCATTTTTTAGTTTTGCCGCCTAAATTTCAGAAGGAATTATTACAACGGTCCAAAAAAAGAGTTGTAAAATTACAGTTGTATTATGGTGGATTTAGAATTAATAAGTAAAATTTTATATAAAATATAAATATAATATGAATTTCTTGAGAATTGATTTTTAATAACATATTAAATATTACTGATTAATAATAGTTATTATTAATTATTACCCATTTCTTCAAAGTTATAATTGAATTCCAACTATTAAAAGTTAATTATTATGTAAATGTTATTGATTATATACTATTAAATATTTAATAGTAAAATTTAAAAAGTAACTATTATTTAGTAATCATCAATTAAGCGGTTTTTATCTAATCTAATAGTAATTAATTAATAGTAATTGGTATTAATTTGTAAATTTATTATTGAATATGAATTATTCTTAAATGTTAATATTACTAATTATTAAATATAAGTTGTTATTAATATTTAATAAGTCTCTAATACAAGAAATAGAAAAAAGAGTTAATAAAAATAAGTTTAAACAACTTTCTAATTTAACTATTAATTATCAGAAATTAATTAGTATATATTAGTTATTACAACAGAATAAAAAGAAAAGTTGTGATATATATGTTTATTACAACAGTGATTTTTTCACAGTTGTAAAAAACATTTATTACAACCGTGTGTTTTGCACAGTTGTAAAAAAACATTTATTACAACTGTGCTTTTCGCACAGTTGTAAAATTAAAGTTGTAATATGGTGTTTTTGTTGTAGTGCACTTACATAAAGATTATATTTTTATTTCTAAACTACTTACATAAAGATTATATTTTTATGTAAATAAAAATCATTAATTTTTATATAAACAAAAATTAATACTTCAGATAAAAATGAAATCAGATTTAAAAGCAATGCCTTTATATATATACTAGAAAAGAAACAAATAATAAAAACTTACTGTCGACTGTTGAACGGAGAGGAGGGGGAGGGAAATATCGCGTCGGAGGTGTGGAGGTCTGGGGGAGGCGTGGCCATGGTCTGGTGGTGGGTTCAGGGTAGGCGCGGTGGGTTTTAAATCAATTTGGGGGTCTTTATTTCGGAGAGAGGGAGGAGCAAGGGGAGATCGGAGGGGATAGTGGCGGCTCAGGGGAGGCGCTGGCTGGGCGGCGGCGTCGACGACTTTAGGGAGGGGGCGCGGTGGAGCGATGGGCGTCAGGGCTAAGGTTAAAGGTCTGAGTGCCTTTGTGTTTTTTTTCCTAATTCTCGATCTGAAACGTGGGGGGGGGGGGGGGGAGGGGAGTGGAAAGAGAAAGTGTATGGGTTGACTTGCTTTAATAATATATTTAATTAAATTGAATTTCAAAAAGGTAAGTTTTTAATTCGAACTCCAATCCAAACCCAACGACTGACGCCCTTAGCTAATTACCCCCATTCCGAACACAATGGGACATGTATCGTAAGCCAGTTCAGCTGTTTCGATTTGTTTCCGTTTAAATCAAAATTTAAATCTATATATTCTATTTTAAACGTACATTTCAATTTACTGGGGCCATATACGGACTCTAAAAATTACAGAAAAATTATTTCTAACTTCGTACTGACAATACGGTCCTAACAAAACTAATTTCGTCAAATTCTGAGACTGTTTGAAAAATATCCATTTTCAGGTCAATCGGAATTGACTGAAACTGTTAAAACACGTTTAACTTCCCCACGCTCACATATTGATTCAGAAAATTATGCAAATTGAAACCTAGCAAGAATTTGACATCCCAGATCCAACAAAAGTGGTTTCGTCGAAAACCGAGGTCATTTGCAAAAATTCCATTTTCAAAGGACTTTATATATATTAAAATATATATAAATTCCACAGCGACCTTTCTGAAATTTAAACTAGACATATCTTTCAACTTCTAAAGTGAAATCTCAGTTTCTTAACTTCGTTAGAAAGATATGATTAAACAGATTCGAATATTTCTTGTTTCGTTCAATTCCGACTTAAAACAAATTATGTATATTCATTTGAAATTCGAAATCGAATTTTCGATCTACCGCGCCATTTCCGGCTCGTTATATAATTAAAATTAATTTATTCGTTTTAACTTCGTTGAAAATAAATTTTTCATCGTTATTATTTAAAATAAATCATTTTAAATAATCAAAATTCACTAAAATCGCCAAAATAAAAAAAAATTGGCTCAGAATTTCCAAGTTATTACAATCTCCCCCACTTAAAACTTTTTGTCCCCGAAAAGGAATGAAGCCTAAAGTTGTTTTACAAACCAACTCAACTTTCATTATTTTCCTTACGGCTTAAGTTCTTCAACTTTTCAGTTTCTAAGAACTTTTCAAATTTTTCAAAAATTGGGCTAACACCCTAAATTTCCGAAAAATTTCGCCATAACCTCCCCTACACCGGGGACTTCGGGGTATTTCATATAGCCTCCCACGGCCTTCTTGAATCCAAAAGAAAGAGCCAAGAGGCTAGCCAGTCGACTCATAAAATCATCCAAAACCCAAGAAATACAATAAACATGTACCTATTTGTCGGGCAAACAATTTTATTTCTCTTCTCTAGCCTCCTTGCAATGACCTGTTCACACATATATATGTACATGCATGCATTTGTAATCATTCTCCAATACGGTTCAATTTGGCTAAATGGTTAAAAATATCAAATCAATAATCAAACAACACAACCATCAATCAATTAGTTGATTATCGTTTCAAATTTATAACTTTGGTATATATACAGAAAATCATGTTTTTGATGCAAAATCACAACAATAAACCTATCTAGTTTTCGTTCTCACACCAGTCTAATGGAAATATATAGATATCACATTTTCAAAACACGAACATAAATTCTGATGATGATAGATCAATCATCAGAACCATCTCCGAGCGACTAGAGTGTGATTCTATATCTATCCAGTATATTAAAACTTCAAATATACGTCCATGACACGTATATGCAAAATCTTTATATACTCGATTGTCCAAATTCAATACAAATAAAATATTCAAATACGTATAAACTGGTTTAAATTTTTAGAACAATATTGTTTTCATTCGAAAAATTTACTCTTCACACTCGTTTTAGGATACTACCGATCCCATCTCTAACGAGTCATTCTAATCGGATGTTACTAATCCAATATCTGATGAATTCTTTCGTATGGTTCTAATGTGCCTTGTTCTCGAGCTCTGTAAACCAAAGCTTTGATACCACTGTGATAACCCGTAACTTCCCCGGTAAAGGAATGCCCGGATTGCTTTGAGGACAAGACGAATCAGAACACAAACAGAAGAACTTTCATTGTTTATTACAACAATTCCATCAAAATACAAGAATATACAGAGTATGAATAAATATTACACATTTGATAAATATCAGAGATTTAAATTACATTTAAATACATAGAAGCGGAAAAATAATACAACACACAGCTGAAAGGAGATATACGGATATAGAGCTTTCCGAATATCATTCCAGCTGTAAACCAAGATCCTGTGAATATAAATCTGCAAAACCACAACTACTAGCTGCCCATGCGGAAAATAAGGGCACCCAGAGTTTAGGTTAAAACAATAAACTCCAGGTCAGCCATGTGACTGGTGTGAGAACTAAAACAATTATTTAAAACATTACTTTAAAAGAGAGTAATTCAAGGGACCACGCCGTATAACGAGGAACGGGTTTCCTCCCAAGAATACTAGTGCATATAACAAAACAGCGCAATGCTTTTTGGAAAAATGAATCTATTATAAGACCCATGTCCCATCACACAATGCAACGCAAGCCGAAGGATAGGGTTTTCCCTTATAATAGCCAAATAATGCTTGATACGTTTAAAAACAAATCATTTGATACTATTATAAGTGTTTAGTGTCAAAACAATTTCAATCATAAGTATCAATCATAGACGACATAAATGACCCATACCACTTTGTCACCATACTAGGTTCTACAAATAAAACCGAATTATCACGTATTGGAAATTGGATTCCATCATGAGTCGAGGCAAGGGGCAAGCTCCTCTCTTTTCGAGACACTCTAGCAAATGTCTCAGGACCACACACAGCGATCCTTGGAATCGGTTGGGCCGGTCCTCTCTTGCTTTTGAGGATTGGCAATTCCTGAACACACGTTTCTCGGTCCTATCAGACCTATATCCGAGGCGCCTCACATTCCAACATCCACACAGGTAAAAAGTATATAAATGTCAGGGCTGGTAGGTCACTGACATCACCCATAGCTAGAAAGAAACGTCGTGTTCTCCCAACGGTCTGTATCCCGTTTTTGACTCATACCGAGGTCTGAGGCTCGCGAATTCACGTTATACACAAAGCTATGCCACACAGGCCGTGCTTTGATCATCAACCACAAGACTTTTCTTTTCAACAGAAGTCTTGATCATCTGCCACTTAGGCATGCCACACAGGCAATTCACTCCATGCGACTGATGTCCATCGATATACAACCTCTGAGCTCGTACGTCTCAGAGAAGGGTGTTAAGCAAGAGAATAAATTCTCCGCCACCAAACAGATGTATATTTAATAGAGATCAATCAACACAGAATAAAATCCAGTGTCAGACACACAGTCCATTTACAAGTTCGTTCTAGGTCTGAATGAAACCGGAGGCACTTTCCTCGCATATCCATCGATCTCCAAGTACGTCTGGACGATCACCAACTGATTCCCTCATCTTGGGTGTACAGCCCAATCAAAATCATCAGTAATCACCCAAACAATGTGTAGACTTCCGGTCTTCAACCATCGTCTTCATCTTCGACTTATCGTCGAATCGGTTATTCAGAATGGGTATAAACCCGGTCTTTTCAAATAACCCGCGTATATAATAAACAAATGTTACACAAACACAACATACGCCTCATTCCAATTCAAAATATTCTTTTATTCTGATATTCACATTCTGAGGGAAAGGTTCCCATTAATTTTATCAAAGATAAATTCTTCTAAATCTATTCTTTAATCTTCCTTTGGATATCATTTTAAACCATGTTAAGGTTTTCCAAACTAGTCGGGATTAGCGAACCACACCGAAGTAATTATTTATTTTATTTCCCAATCCCAACCTATTCATCCCATAGAGCAAAACTGGTAATACTCTATATCTGACACCACGGTGCTATCGGTAAAGTTAATTACCATTTCACGTTCAAATCTAATTAAAGATTTAACTATCGCTTTGGAGCAAAACTGGTGATACTCCATTCTCGATCATTTCAATCTAATTAAAGATTTATTAAAAATCCACTTAGTTTTAATCTTCCCAAAAATCAATATCCTGTCTTTAACTGGGTTAAAGAACCAATGTCATCTAAAACACGGTTCACGATAAACCCAAAATCACATTCCATTGTTAATCGGGTTAAGGAACAGGTGTTATTCAAAACACCGCTCACGATAAACCCCAAAAACCAATTTAAATTCAATTCCAATTAAATAACTATTAACTGGACGATTTCACTAAATCTTTAATTAAAAGATTTATTCTTTTCTAAACTGGGTTCAAGGACAGTGTTATCTAAGACACCATTCACGACGAACTCAAAATTCCATTTGATATTAAATACAAGGCTCTAAATAGAAAATATAATGGCTTATATTCAATATCAAATTTTGCCACCTACAAATATCGTATTGGAAATAACGATATAATATATCGTTCAAATTTCCACAAACATATATGTATAATCACAAAATCCAACATCGAAATATTCCGAAGATAATTTCGATTCAAATCCATTCCAATACGTATATTGGAAATTTCTGGTTATTTTAAAACCATTTCAAATCTAGTTCAAAACTAGTTCATTTCGATAAAAATATATCTTTATCCTTTCAAATGTGGAATTTTTCATCCCAGTTCTTTCCAATTCATAGATTATGATTTTACACAAATTATAAATATTTTTAATAATTTTATCAAGGCCCGTACAGTCGATTTTCAATAACGGTCGTCGAACTGCACTTACAGCGACCTTTTCCAAATTTGATCTGGACATAATTCCAAATCCAATCGTTAGATTTCAAATTTCTAGTATTCGTTGGAAAGCTCTTTTCGATACGAACCCAATGGTTCCGGTTTCAGGAGAATCCGACGGTCGGATCTCCCGCAACGTCAATTCGAAGTCAATGGTCGAAATTCGCGAACTGCCGCGGCGCGGCGCGTTCTATTCAGGCCATTATATATATATATATATATATAATATTATATATACTTCGTCGATTTCAATTCAAAACATATTTTATAGTTCGTTTTAAATTCGTTTTCAAAACAATTTCAACTTCATATTCAATTTTGAATCAAAATTGAATATTCCATATCATTAATATATAAATGATAATATTTTCAAAACGTTATATTTTGAAATCACTTCCTTTTCGATATTCGAATAAAATCGATATAAATATCGATCACGTCAAAATGGCGTGTCTCTAATCAACACGGCTTTATATATATTTCAATAACTTCGTTATTCTATTCAATAAATGAATATTTTCTCCTATTCAACACATGAATCTATATTTCTTTCAACACATGAATATTCTCAACACATGAGCACCGTCAACACATGACTATTTTTGTTATTTAATATATTTTATAAAATTTTGATAAAGATGTGAATTTTATTATTTAAAATATTTTACTCAACACATGAATATTTTCAACACATGAATATATATTTTATTCAATTCAACACACGAATATATATTTATTCTATTCTTTATTTTCCTAATTGGAATGAGGCCCAATCAATTACAATATAATGTTAATTATACGGATTCCATACAACACATGTATATAATAGTAATGACTAATAATCAACCATCATTCAAAGTGCACTACACAACTACATAAGCATTAAATATAATTATTTAACGCTTACACAGCCTGTCAATCAAACGATCGACATATCACTAAACAATTGGGATTAGTGTACGCCAAATATCCTCCCAACACCCGTGTGGGGTTTCAAATCAACAAACACATATTTTTATTCACACACACGTTAAAAATAATATTTTTAACGATCAAATATTTTTAACTATATAAATCTTTTATTTCATTTCACATTACACACTCAATTTTCACCACAACAAATAATCAAACATACAAGCCATCCATGGTCTGTGGACGATGGGTGTCGGGTGCTGCTAAGCACCGTCTGCATCCTAGTATATATTTTTAACTAGAAAGCAAGATTTAAAGTGAGAAGTTCTCACCGAGGGTTCCACTCCTCCATTCTCTATTTCTGAACGGGTTGGATTTCGTTCTGCTTTCGGTCAATTCCATCGCACTCTTATTCACACTGTTCATAATAAAAATCACATTTTTATTCCAACTCTATAAAAATCACATTTTTATTATCTCTACTATATAAAAATCATATTTTTATTTCTACTTCATATTTATAAAAAATAGAATTTTATCGCTACTTCACATATATAAAAATCGAATTTTTCATCGTTACTTCATATATATAAAAATCGAATTTTTATCGCTACTTCAAATATATAAAAATCGAATTTTATATTCTCTATCTTATAAAAATCATATTCTTATAATCTCTACTATATAAAAATCATATTTTTATATTCTCTAACTTATAAAAATTATATTTTTATAATCTCTACTATATAAAAATCATATTTTTTGAGACGACCCGAACTTCCCTGTGAAGGAAAACACGGATAGAATTGAGGACAAGACGAATCAGAACACAAACAGAAGAACATTTCATTGTATATTACAGCAATTCCATCAGAATACAAGAATATACAGAGTATGAATAAATATTACATATTCGATAAATATCAGGGATTACAATAAATTACATCGCAGCGGAAAAATAATACAATACACAACTGAAAGTACTACACAGATACAAAGCTTTTCGAGCATCGTTCCAGCTGTAAATCAGGATCCTGTGAATATAAATCTGCAAAACCAAAACTACTAGCTGCTCGTGTCGAAAATAAGGGCACCCAGAGTTTAGGTTAAAACAATAAACTCCAAGTCAGTCATGTGACTGGTGTGAGAACTAAAACAGTTATTAATCTTTATTTTAAAGTTCGGTAAATCAAGGGACCACGCCGTATAACACGGAACGGGTTTCCTCCCAAGAATACCAGTGCATAAAACAAACAGCGCAATGCTAAATAAAGAAAAATGAAGCTATTATAAGACCCATGTTCCATCACATAATGCAAAGCAAGCCGGAGGATAGGGTTTTTACCTTATAATAGCCAAAGCATGCTTGATACATTTAAAACACATTATTTTGATATTACTATAAGTGTATAGTGTCAAAACAATTTCAATCATAAATATCAATCATAGGTGGCATGAATGACCCATACCACTATGTCGCCATACTAGGTTCTACAAATAAAACCGCAATATCACGTATTGGAAATTGGATTTCCATCATGAGTCGAGGCAAGGGGCAAGCTCCTCTCCATTCGAGACACTCTAGCAAATGTCCCAGGACCCCACTATGATCCTTGGAATCGACTGGGCCGGTCCTCACCTAACTTTGGAGGATTAGTTATTCCTGGATATATGTTTCCCGGTCCTAACAGACCTATATCCGAGGCGCCTCGCATTCCAACAACCACACAGGTGAAAAGTATATAAATGTCAGCCAGTTTAAGCACTGACACCACCACTAGCTAGAAAGAAACGTTGTGTTCTCCTAACGGTCCGTATCCCGTTTTTGACTCATACCGAGGTGTGAGGCTCGCACATTCACGTTATACACAAAGCTACGCCACACAGGCCGTGCTTTGATCATCAACCACAAGACTTTGCTTTTCAACAGAAGCCTTGATCAATTGCCACTTACGCGTGCCACACTGGCAATTCACTGCATGCGACTGATGTCCATCGATATACAACCTCTGAGCTCGTACGTCTCAGAGAAGGGCGTTAAGCAAGAGAATAAATTCTCCGATGCCAAACGGATGTATATTTAATAGAGTTCAATCAACACAGAATAAAATCCAATGTCAGACAAACAGTCCATTTATAAGTTCGTTCTGGGTCTGAACGAAACCGGAGGCACTTTCCTCGCATATCCATCGATCTCCAAGTACGTCTGGACGATCACCAACTGATTCCCTCATTTTGGGTGTACAACCCAATCAAGATCATCAGTAATCACCCAAACGATGTGAAGACTTCCGGTCTTCAACCACCGTCTTCATCTTCGACTTATCGCCGAATCGGTTATTCAGAATGGGTATAAACCCGGCCTTTCTGAATAACTCACGTATATAATAAACAAAGGTTACACAAACACAACAAACGCCTCATTCCAATCCAGAATATTCTTTTATTCATAGAATCACATTCTTAGGGAAAGGTTCCCATTAATTTTATCAAAGATAAATTCGTCTAAATTTACTCTTTAATCTTCCTTTGGATATCATTTCAAACCATATTATGGTTTTCCAAACTCGTCGGAATTAGCGAACCACACCGAAGTAATTATTTATTTTATTTCCCAATCCCAACCTATTCATCCCATGAAGTAAATCCGGTCTTACTCCATATCTAACACCACGGTGCTATCGGTAAAATTAATTACCATTTCACGTTCAAATCTAATCAAAGATTTAACTATCTCTTTGGAGCAAAACTGGTGGTACTCCAATCTCGATCACCTTTCAGATTTGATAATTTAAATAATCAATTCAAATTTCAATCTAATTAAAGATTCATTAAAACTCCACTTAGTTTTAATCTTCTCAAAAATCAATATTCTGACTTTAACTGGGTTAAAGAAACAATGTCATCTAAAGCACGGTTCACGATAAACCCAAAATCACATTCTATTGTTAATCGGGTTAAAGAACAGGTGTTATTCAAAACACCGCTCACAATAAACCCAAAAACCAATTTAAATTCAATTCCAATTAATACTATTTAATTGGTACACTTCATTAAATCTAAATAGAAGGATTTAATCTTTTTCTCTATTGGGTTTAAGAACAGTGTTAATGAAGACACCGTTCACGAAAAAACCAAATCACATTTGAAATTAAATACAAGACTCTGAATAGAAAATATATCGGTTTATATTCAATATCAAATTCTACGACCAACAAATATCGTATTGGATATAACGACATAAATATATCTTTCAAATTTCTACAACCATATCTGTATAAACACGAAATCCAACATCGAAATATTCCGAAGATAATTTCGATTCAAATCTATTTCCACTTCACGTATTGGAATTCTGATTATTTTTAAAACCACTTCAAATTCAATTTATTTATTTCAAAAATAAATTGAATTTTAATTCTAGATCAAAGCTAGTTCATTTTGATAAAAATCTAATTTTATCATTTCAAATATGGAATTTTTCATCCCAGTTTTTCACAAACCATTTCTTATGATTTTACACAAATTATAGATATTTTTAATAATTTTATCAAGGCCCGTACAGTCGATTTCCATCAACGGCCATCGAACTGCAATTACAGCGACCTTTTCCAAATTTGATTTGGACATAATTCCAAATCCAACCGTTAGATTTCAAATTTCTATTATTCGTTGGAAAGCTCTTTTTGATACGAACCCAACGGTTTTGGCTTTAGGAGAATCCGATGGTCGGATCTCCCGTAATGTCCATTCGAAGTCAATGGTCGAAATTCACGAACTGCCGTGGCGCGTTCTATTCAGGCCTATATATATAATATATATATATATTATACATATTTCGTCGATTTCCTTTTAAAACGTATTTTATAAATCATTTTAAATTCATTTTCAAAACAAATTCAACGTCATATTCAATTTCAAATCAAAATTGAATATTTCATATCATTACTATATAAATGATTATATTTTCCAAACGTTATATTTTTAAATCACTTCCTTTTCTATATTCATTTTAAAAACGAATATAATCGATATAAATATCGCTCACGTCAAAATGGCGCATCTCTAATCAACACGGCTTTATATATTTCAATAAATTCGTTATTCTATTCAACAAATGAATATTTATTCTATTCAACACATGAATTTTCTTTTATAATATTCATTATTTCCCAATTGGAATGAGGCCCAATCAATCACCATATAATGTTAATTATATGGATTCCATACAACACATGTATATAATAGCAACGATAAATAATCAACCATCATCCAAAGTGCACTACACAACTGCATAAGCGTTAAATATGAATATTTAACGCTTACACAGCCTGTCAATCAAACGACCGACAAATCACTAAACAATTGGGATTAGTGTACGCCGAATATCATCCCAACACCCGTGTGGGGTTTCAAATCAACAAACACTTATTTTTATTCATTCACATATCTGTTAAAAATTATATTTTTAACGATAAAATATTTTTAACTATATAAATATTTTATTTCATTTCACATCACACAATCAATTTTCACCACAACAAACAATCAAACATACAAGCCATCCATGGTCTGTGGACGACGGGTATCGGGTGCTACTAAGCACCGTTTGCATCCTAGTATATATTTTAACTAGAAAAAACAAGATTTAAAGTGAGAAGTTTTCACAGAGGGTTCCACTCCGTCGTGCTTTGCTTTTGAACTGTTGAATCATCTGAATCTGTTAGCAATTCCAATGCAGTTTTTTTCACGCTGTTCAAATAAAAATTATATTTTTATTACTTCATTTCAATAAATAAAAATCATAATTTTATATTACTACTTCATATATTTTTCGATGCTTCATTCCATATAAAAATTATATTTTTATATTCCTACTTCTTATATAAAGATTGAATTTTTATTTCACCGCTATAAAAATCGCATTTTTATTTCAATATATATATAAGAAAGATCAGATTTTTATTTCGCTACTATATAGATAAAATTCTATTTTTACAACGGTATTCATATAATAAAGATTACATTTTTATATCGCCACTTATATAAAAATCAGATATTTGCTCCTTCTACAAAATAAAGATCAAATCTTTAACACTTCTATAATGTAAAAATCATATTTTTATACTTCTACTCATATAAAAATTATATTTTTATCCTTCCTATATTATAAAAAAAATATTTTTAACCTTTCTATAATATAAAAATATCGCCTTTGTTATAAATAAAAATCCCAACTTTGCTAAGCTAAAAATCATAGCCTTTCTAGTTTAAAAATCCTATCTTTTCTTTTCATATATAAAGTTCTCGCCTTTTCTAATTTTAAAGTTCAAACCCTTTTTATCTCATATACATAGCAGATAAAACTGATTTTAATCATGCAAAAATGATTTTTAAATTTATAAAAGCTATTACATAATAAATAAATAAAGAAAACAAATAAAAATAAAACATTAAAACTTACAGGGGGTTTAGGTCTGAAATCGAGGAGGGGGGAACTGCTGTCAGCGTCGTCGGTTGCTGGAGGACTGGGCACGGTTGCGGACGTCAGAGGGGAGGGGTGCAGTTCACCGGCGGGTGGAGCTTTGGGCGGAGGCGCGTCAGCTAGGGTTGAATTGGGGGGGGGGGGCTCGAGATGTCTGCTAATCGGTGGGGGTGGGGGGAAATCGATAGAGAAGGAGAACGGAGGTTGAAGAGGAGGAGAGGGGGGCGGCGAAGGCGGGGTTCCCTTTGGCGGCGGTGGGCATCGACAATGGGGAGGCGCGATTTCTCCCCAGATCGATTCGATCCATTTTTTCTTTCTTTTCTTATGATAAGAGAGGGGGGAGAATGAGGTGTTTTTTATATATAAAATATTAATATATTATTATTATTTTCAATTCAAGTTGACTTTTCATACAATCTCCAACCAACACCCAATGACTGTCATCCCTAGCTAATTACCCCTATTCCGAACACAATGGGATATGCTGCGTAAGCCAATTCGGCCGTTACGATCAGTTTCTGTCAAAATCAACATATAACTCTATATATTGAATTTGAACGCGCATTTCAATTTACCGAGGTCACATACTAACTCGAAAAATTCCAAAAAAATATTTTCTAGTTTCGTATTGACGATACGGTCCTAACAAAACTAGTTTCGTCAAATTCTGAGACCGTTTGAAAAATGGTCATTTTCCAGTCGATTAAAATCAACTGAAACTGGTCAAACGCGTTTTCCTTTGCCACGCTCACATATTGAATCGAAAAATTACGAAATTTGAAGCCTAGCAATAATTTGACATTACGGATCCAACAAAAGTGGTTTCGTCGAATTCCAAGGACGTTTGCAAAATTTCCATTTTTAAGGGCCGAAATTCCCTAGCGACTATTCTGAATTTTCAACTGGCCATATCTTTTGATTCCCGCTACGAAATTTCGATTTTTCGGATTCGTTGGAAATATATTCTCAAACAGATTCTAATCTTTTTGGTTTCACTAAAATCCAGTTTATTTTGCACCTGGTACATTCATTTGAATTTTGAAATCGAGTTATCGAACTACCGCGCCATTTTCAATTCCTTTTATAATTATAAATAATTATTTATATTCTAACCACGACGTATATAAATATATACGTTCTAATTATATTAAAAAATAAAATTTTCGTCGATATTATTTAAAATAATCATTTTAAATATTCAAAATTCGCTAAAATTGCCAAAATAAAAATTTTAAACTAGCCCAGATTTTCCGGGTTGTTACATTCTCCCCCACTTAAAACTTTTCGTCCCCGAAAAGGAACTAAGCTAAAAGTTGTTTAACTAATCAACTCAACTTCCATTATTTTCGTTAAGGCTTAAGTTCTTCAACTTTTCAGTTTCGAAGAACCTTTCAAAATTTTCAAAAATTTGGCTAACACCCTAAATTTCCGAAAAAAATCGCCATAACCTCCCCAGCACCGGGGACTTCGGGATATTTCATATAGCCTCCCATGGCCTTCTTCAATCAAAAAGAAAAAGAAAAAGCCAAGCGGCTAGCCAATCGGCTCATAAAATCATCTTCACCCAAACAAAATAGTAAATTATGGTAAACATGTACCTATTTGTCCGGCAAACAATTTTATTCCTCTGCTCTAGCCTCCTTGCTATGACCTGTTCAATGTAAGTACATGTATATGCAAGAAAATGCGACTAATTTTCAATACAATTCAATATTTGATTCAATTTGGCTAAAGGTTAAAATTTCAAACAAATAAACAAACAACACAACCAGCAATCAATTAGTGAATTAACGTTTCAAATTCATAATTTGATATATATACAGAAAATCATGTTTTTGATGCCAAATCACAACAATAAATCAATGTAAGTTTTGGTTCTCACACCAGTCTAATGGAAATATATAGATATCACACTTCGAAACTCGAACATAAATACTGATGATGTCATGACAGTTATCAGTACCATCTCCGGGCGACTAGAATGTGATTCTATATATCTATCCAGTATATTAAAACTTCGAATATACATTCATGACGCATATATGCAAAATATTTATATACTTGATCGTCCAAATTCAATATTAATTAATAATCAAATTCGTATAAAACGATTTAAATTTCAAAACAAAATTTGTTTTCACTTTAAAAACATACTCTTCACACTCGTTCTAGGATACTACTAATCCTATCTCTAACGAGTCATTCTAATTGGATTTTACTAATCCAATATCTGATGAATTCTTTCGTACGGTTCTAATGTGTCTTGTTCTCGAGCTCTGTAAACCAAAGCTCTGATACCAAACTGAGACGACCCGAACTTCCCCGTGAAGGAAAGCACTGATAGAATTGAGGACAAGACGAATCAGAACACAAACAGAAGAACATTTCATTATATATTACAACAATTCCATCAGAATACAAGAATATACAGAGTATGAATAAATATTACATATTTGATAAATATCAGAGATTACAATAAATTACATCGTAGCGGAAAAATAATACAACACACAACTGAAAGTAATACATGGATACAAAGCTTTCCGAGCATCGTTCCAGCTGTAATTCAGGATCCTGTGAATATAAATCCGCAAAACCAAAACTACTAGCTGCCCGTGTCGAAAATAAGGGCACCCAGAGTTTAGGTTAAAACAATAAACTCCAGGTCAGTCATGTGACTGGTGTGAGAACTAAAACAGTTATTAATCTTTATTTTAAAGTTCGGTAAATCAAGGGACCACGCCGTATAACACGGAATGGGTTTCCTCCCAAGAATACCAGTGCATAAAACAAACAGCGCAATGCTAAATAAAGAAAAATGAAGCTATTATAAGACCCAGGTCCCATCACACAATGAAAAGCAAGCCGGAGGATAGGGTTTTTACCTTATAATAGCCAAAGCATGCTTGATACGTTTAAAACACATTATTTTGATATTACTATAAGTGTATAGTGTCAAAACAATTTCAATCATAAATATTAATCATAGGCAGCATGAATGACCCATACCACTATGTCGCCATACTAGGTTCTGCAAATAAAACCGCAATATCATGTATTGGAAATTGGATTTCCGTCATGAGTCAAGGCAAGGGGTAAGCTCCTCTCCGTTCGAGACACTCTAGCAAATGTCCTAGGACCCCACTATGATCCTTGGAATCAGTTGGGCCGGTCCTCCGCTAACTTTGGAGGATTAGTTATTCCTGAACACACGTTTCCCGGTCCTTACAGACCTATATCTGAGGCGCCTCGCATTCCGACAACCACACAGGTGAAAAGTATATAAATGTCAGCCAGTTTAAGCACTGACACCACCACTAGCTAGAAAGAAACGTCGTGTTCTCCCAACGGTCCGTATCCCGTTTTGACTCATACCGAGGTGTGAGGCTCGCTAATTCACGTTATACACAAAGCTACGCCACATAGGTCGTGCTTTGATCATCAACCACAAGACTTTGCTTTTCAACAGAAGCCTTGATCAATTTCCACTTACGCGTGCCACACTGGCAATTCACTCCATGCGACTGATGTCCATCGATATACAACCTCTGAGCTCGTATGTCTCAGAGAAGGGCGTTAAGCACGAGAATAAATTCTCTGCCGCCAAACAGATGTATATTTAATAGAGATCAATCAACACATGATAAAATCCAATGTCAGACACACAGTCCATTTACAAGTTCGTTCTGGGTCTGAACGAAACCGGAGGCACTTTCCTCGCATATCCATCGATCTCCAAGTATGTCTGGACGATCACCAACTGATTCCCTCATCTTGGGTGTACAGCCCAATCAAGATCATCAGTAATCACCCAAACGATGTGAAGACTTCCGGTCTTCAACCACCGTCTTCATCTTCGACTTATCGCCGAATCAGTTATTCAGAATGGGTATAAACCAGGCCTTTCTGAATAACTCACGTATATAATAAACAAAGGTTACACAAACACAACAAACGCCTCATTCCAATTCAGAATATTCTTTTATTCATAGAATCACATTCTTAGGGAAAGGTTCCCATTAATTTTATCAAAGATAAATTCTTCTAAATTTATTCTTTAATCTTCCTTTGGATATCATTTCAAACCATATTATGGTTTTCCAAACTACTCGGGATTAGCGAACCACACCGAAGTAATTATTTATTTTATTTCCCAATCCCAACCTATTCATCCCATGAAGTAAAACTGGTCTTACTCCATATCTAACACCACGGTGCTATCGGTAAAATTAATTACCATTTCACGTTCAAATCTAATTAAAGATTTAACTATCGCTTTGGAGCAAAACTGGTGGTACTCCAATCTCGATCACCTTTCAGATTTGATAATTTAAATAATCAATTCACATTTCAATCTAATTAAAGATTCATTAAAACTCCACTTAGTTTTAATCTTCTCAAAAATCAATATTCTGACTTTAACTGGGTTAAAGAACCAATGTCATCTAAAGCACGGTTCACGATAAACCCAAAATCACATTCTATTGTTAATCGGGTTAAAGAACAGGTGTTATTCAAAATACCACTCACAATAAACCCAAAAACCAATTTAAATTCAATACCAATTAATACTATTTAATTGGTACACTTCATTAAATCTAAATAGAAGGATTTAGTCTTTTTCTCTATTGGGTTTAAGAACAATGTTAATGAAGACACCATTCACGACAAACCCAAATCACATTTGAAATTAAATACAAGACTCTGAATAGAAAATATATCGGCTTATATTCAATATCAAATTCTACGACCAACAAATATCGTATTGGAAATAACGATATAAATATATCTTTCTAATTTCCACAACCATATCTGTATAATCACGAAATCCAACATCGAAATATTCCAAAGATAATTTCGATTCAAATCTATTTCCACTTCACGTATTGGAATTCTGATTATTTTTAAAACCACTTCAAATTCAATTTATTTATTTCAAAAATAAATTGAATTTTAATTCTAGTTGAAAACTAGTTCATTTTGATAAAAATCTGATTTTATCTTTTCAAATGTGGGATTTTTCATCCCAGTTTTTCACAAACCATTTCTTATGATTCTATACAAATTATAGATATTTTGAATAATTTTATCAAGGCCCATAGAGTCGATTTCCATATACGGCCATCGAACTGCACTTACATCGACCTTTTCCAAATTTGATTTGGACATAATTCCAATCCAACCGTTAGATTCAAATTTCTAATATTCGTTGGAAATCACTTTTCGATACGAACCCAACAGTTCCGGCTTTAGGAGAATCCGACGGTCGGATCTCCCGTAATGTCCATTCGAAGTCAATGGTCGAAATTCACGAACTGCCGTGGCGCGGCGCGTTCTATTCAGGCCATTATATATATAATATACATATATATAAATATTATATATTTCGTCGATTTCCTTTTAAAACGTATTTTATAAATCATTTTAAATTTGTTTTCAAAACAAATTCAACTTCATATTCAATTTCAAATCAAAATTGAATATTTCATATCATTACTATATAAATGATAATATTTTCAAAACGTTATATTTTGAAATCACTTCTTTTTCTATATTCATTTTAAAAACGAATATAATCTATATAAATATAGCTCACGTCAAAATGGCGCATCTCTAATCAACACGGCTTTATATATTTCAATAAATTCGTTATTCTATTCAACAAATGAATATTTATTCTATTCAACACATGAATTTTCTTTTATAATATTCATTATTTCCCAATTGGAATGAGGCCCAATCAATCACCATATAATGTTAATTATATGGATTCCATACAACACATGTATATAATAGCAACGATAAATAATCAACAATCATCCAAAGTGCACTACACAACTGCATAAGCGTTAAATATGAATATTTAACGCTTACACAGCCTGTCAATCAAACGACCGACAAATCACTAAACAATTGGGATTAGTGTACGCCAAATATCATCCCAACACTCGTGTGGGGTTTCAAATCAACAAACACTTATTTTTTTCTTTCACATACCTGTTAAAAATTATATTTTTAACGATAAAATATTTTTAACTATATAAATTTTTTATTTCATTTCACATCACACAATCAATTTTCACCACAACAAACAATCAAACATACAAGCCATCGATGGTCTGCGGACGACGGGTGTCGGGTGCTACTAAGCACCGTCTACATCCTAGTATATATTTTAACTAGAAAAACAAGATTTAAAGTGAGAAGTTCTCACAGACGGTTCCACTCCGCCGTGCATTGTTTTTGAACTGTTGAATCATCTGAATCTGTTTGCAATTCCAATGCAGTTCTTTTCACGCTGTACAAATAAAAATTATATTTTTATTACTTCATTTCAATAAATAAAAATCATATTTTTATATTTCTACTTCATATATTTTTCGACACTTCATTCCATATAAAATTTATATTTTTATATTCCTACTTCTTATATAAAGATTGAATTTTTATTTCACCGCTATAAAAATCGCATTTTTATTTTAACATATATATAAGAAAGATCAGATTTTTATTTTGCTACTATATAGATAAAAATTCTACTTTTACAACGGTATTCATATAATAAAGATTACATTTTTATATCGCCACTTATATAAAAATCAGATCTTTGCTCCTTCTACAAAATAAAGATCAAATCTTTAACACTTCTATAATGTAAAAATCGTATTTTTATATTTCTACTCATATAAAAATTATATTTTTATCCTTTCTATATTATAAAAATTATATTTTTAACCTTTCTATAATATAAAAATGTGAAGACCGCCCATAACCCCTGCACTAAACAAGTGGAAAATGCGCTGAAAGGTGTGCCAGGCTGCTATGGACGATCATCAGAGTAGGTAAACACATCGAAACCTGTCGTAAAGCTCACAGCGCAAGGATAAAATATAACAGAACATATACAACAGGTAATAGCAATGAGGTATCATATAACAAACTTTTGAAACTTTCTCAACATCCAGAAGGATTATCCAACTGATATCAAAGTTTGTACATAAGGCCTCACTATAACTCTCAAGCAAATCAAACAGCGGAAACAGAAATACTAGATAGTAATAAAACTGGTACGCCAGCCTCCTGCTCGTCATCGCTCAGCTTCCTCGTCTCACTAAGCTCCATT
This sequence comes from Allium sativum, assembly GCA_030737875.1. NCBI lineage: Eukaryota > Viridiplantae > Streptophyta > Magnoliopsida > Asparagales > Amaryllidaceae > Allium > Allium sativum. The sequence continues at coordinate 355,087,984 of CM060926.1, forward strand.
ACCTGTAACCTGCTACTTAGTCTGCCCATCCACAACCGGATGAACAGCCCAAGGTAATTAGAGGGAACATAAAACCTTGAGTCAGACAATAGTCTTAGTGAGCGATAAAACAGCTAACAAACTTCAACAAGTAAGTATATGAGAATGGGTAAATGAACAACTTATCTACCCACATCACCAGAGAAGAACTCAACCTTATCTTCCCCACATCGGACAGTGATAGCCTTTACACCAAGCATTTCAACCATTAATCCATAGAAACCAGAAGAACCATTTGTTCATAGCAAACAGAAACAATCAACAATAGCAATCATGGGATCAAGATTATATATCTCATGCAAAACATCCAGCATACATGACAGACTCTGGCTATCACCGTCGATCCTGCTTTGAAACCATCGTTAATAGTATGACAGCCAACCTTGCCATATGTCAAGGGCTAATGGTAACCCCAGTTCTAGCATAAACTCCATATGTCCAACCTTGACAATGTCCAACCTTGACACTAGGCCTTTCCCCAAGACCCAGGGTACTCGACCAACAACCTTCTAGTCTTTTGGGTGCCCCCATCGTACCCCTGCTTTGAGCCTGCTAGAACTTACGACAACGAAGACCTCTCGGCCTTCGCATCTCTAGTCGTCTAACCTTGACGATGTTTCATAGCTCAAGCATCCTTCTCGAGCAGCCATTATCCATCAACTCACGACTTTTGAGTTGTCACCGAACACATTCATCACTTCGAGCCTTCCTACTTGAACCACCTCGAAGCTACACCATCACCGAGCCCTCTGGGAGGACCCCAAAACCGACCCCTCCTAGGAAGACCCAAAACCTGCTCTTCTTGGGAAGACCCAAAACCTGCTCTTCCTGGAAAGACCCAAAACCTGCTCTTCCTGGGAAGACCCAAAACCGACCCTTCCTGGGAAGACCCAAAACCGACCCTTCCTGGGAAGACCCAAAACCGACCCTTCCTTACGACCGAGCCACTAAGATCGACCCAAAAGATTAGCCCAACCGACCCAGCTAAAACCGACCCACCGACCCGGTTCCCTTCTGGCTTCAGGATTCGACCCTACCACCAATCGGCTGACCCGACCGACCAGGTTTGCCACCATGTGACCGAACCAACCCTCTAAAACCGACCCGACCTGATCACCCCTTCCTGGATCATGACCGACCCGCTTCCTCCAAATCAGAACTCCAGATTTGCTCGACCTGACCAGTATGGACCGACCGATCAGACCGACCAGCTCCAAGACTGACCAGCCTTTCTCACCTGAGACCGACCGACCAGGAAGAAAACCGACCCAAAACCTGTCTTGCTCCCCAAGCTACGTCTTGACCGACCAGTCTACGACCGACCCCTCTAGACCGACCCGATTCCTGCACAGCTCCATTTCGACTTTGATTTCGACCAAAACTTCGCCAAACGACGAATCCGTCGAAACCGGCTTATTCGATTCATTCAAACGTAACCACAAACATGTTATGCAACCAACAATATCATCAATCTAACAATTTCCATTAAAACATATAAATTTCCCAAAACATGATAAGTGAACATATGAACATAAAAACGGATCTAATTTGCATAAACTTGAGAGAAATCATGAAATTAACCATTTAAATTATCTAGATCAGATCCTAAGGTGATTCATATGTAATATGGACTTAGCATGGTGTAGACCTAAAGAAAATAACATGGAAATGATGAAATTAACATCCTATAACTCACATACTTTCATGAATCCGAATGAGAGATGTAAATCACTCACCGATTATCCAAAACAAAGCAAAAGCGATGAAAAAGCAATCCGGACAGCGAACACTTCGAATCAAACCCTTCAATCCGATGAATTCGCCCTTGAAACGATGTTGATCTAGCCTTGAATGGTACAGATCTTCGATTTCCCTCCTTGGATTTGGAATTTTAATGGTGGAAAGGTGTTAGAGGAAGAAGGAGATCAAAGCCTCCCCATAAGAGAATGGAAAATCCAACCTTTCCTCATATCCCTTACCCTCTATTTATAGCCTCCACCAACCCCTTAATGGGCATTCTCCAAATCAGCCCATTAGCCTTCCAAAACCTGAACAACCAATTGAAAAACCTTAAAACAACGATTTCTCCCAAACCGCTGAACCAAATCTTTCATGTAACCACTCTACGGAAAGAGAATCATCATTTCCTTTCCAATGGCACAGGTCTCACCCTCTGATTTGACCTGAGTCAAAAGTTATGCCCTGTACAAGACTGACTAGGGCAAAATGATCACAAAAAAAATCGGTAAAATTTATGGACATGTCTCACATCCCCATAAGCAACATACCAAAAGATGAGAATGATCCAACCCTCAGGGAATAAAATAAAAATATTTTACGATCTTCTGATACGTAAAATGCGGGCTGTTACATTCTCCCCCCCTTAAGAATTTCGCCCCCGAAATTCCAAGCAACCACAACAATTCCGCATGCCTATCATCCATGAGAAGCCAATCCTTTCATCCAAACTAGCAACCATCAAGCCATGCATCCATAGCCTTATCCTAGCACGCGGAATTCTATCAAACAACAACATGATACAACGATATAACGACGATAAAATCAAAGGGTTCTACCGATGAAAAGTTCTGGATGAGTCGCCCTCATGCTCTCTTCCGTCTCCCAGGTACAATCGTCGCCATCTTCACTCCATTATACCTTGACTAGCTTAACCGTCTTCCTCCTAAGTTGTTTCGTGTCATTCCCCACAACACGAAGTAGCCTATGAGGTTTCGCAACTGCGGTCTCGACTTCTAAATCTTCATACTGTTCTGGAGATACCACCACATTCGAGTCGTGCACAAACTTACGTAGAAACGACACATGGAAAACATTATGCACACTCGACATCTTCTCGAGTAACTCCAACTTATATGCGAGCTTTCCTATTCGCTCGACTATCGGAAACGGTCCAACAAACCTAGGAGCCAACTTCCCTTTACTTCTGAATCGAACCACATGCTTCAACGGTGAAATCTTCACGAAAACCATATCTCCTACGTCGAATTCCAAATCCTTACGACGCTTATCGGCGTAACCCTTCTGACGATATTGGGCCGCCTTCATTCGTTGTCGAACAATCTTGATACAATTCGAGGTTTCTCTAATCATTTCAGGCCCAAGTACCAACTTATCTCCAGTTTCTAACCAACAAGCTGGAGAATTGCACGGCCTTCCATACAACGCCTCGTATGGTGCCATCCCAATACTCGACTGGTAGCTATTATTATATGCAAACTCAACTAGATGTAGATGGTCCTCCCATGATCCTCCGAAGTCTAACACACAAGCCCTCAGGAGATCTTCTAAAACTCGGTTGACTCTCTCGGTCTGACCATCAGTTTGGGGATGATATGCCGTACTTAAACACAATTCGGTTCCCAAAGCTTCTTGCAAACTTTTCCAAAATCCACTCGTGAACAATGGATCCCGGTCACTTACTATACTCTTTGGAACACCATGGAATCGAACTATCCATTTCACATAAAGCTCAGCCAATTTTGATGCTGTCCTAGTCATCTTGATAGGAATGAACCTTGCACTTTTGGTCAAACGATCCACAATGACCCAAATCCCTTCATTCCCTGTCCTAGTTCTAGGTAGTCCATCGATAAAATCCATCGATATCTGCTCCCACTTCCATGTAGGAACCTCTAATGGCTGAAGTAAACCACTCGGCTTCTTCTGTTCAGCTTTCACCAACTGACAGTTCATACACTTGGAAATGAATTTTCCAATATCCCTATTCGTCCCTTCCCAATAGTAGGCTCGCTTCATGTCCTGATACAGTTTATTACCACCGGGATGAATCGTTAGCTTCGAGTGATGACATTCTCTCAGAACCTCATCCCTCAATCCATCGATGTCAGGAACAACTAATCGTCCTTGTTTTCGAAGCCAACCTTCTCGGTCGACCTCGAACTCTTTACCCTCTGGTTCCAGTTTCTGAATGAACTCGACAAGCTTCGCATCTTTCTTTTGGCCCTCGCCAATCCTTTCGATAAGAGTAGGCCTTATCGACAAGCTTGCCAATATTTCAGGTTCCAACTCACACCTTGGCCTGAAATCGAACCTTGCCAAGTACTCGAGGCCCTTCCATTCTGAAAACATCGCTCCCAAACTTGCGTGTCTTCGACTCAATGCATCTGCAACTGCATTGCCTTTGTCAGGAGTATAGGCTATCCCAAAATCATACGATGCCAGAAACTCTAACCATCGTTGCTGCCGAAGATTCAAATCCTTTTGGGAGAAAAGATACTTCAACGACTTGTGATCCGTAAACAACTCGAATTGTACTCCCAACAGGTAATGTCTCCACATCTTCAGAGCAAACACAATCGCTGCCAACTCCAAATCATGAGTTGGATATTTTCTCTCATGTGGCTTTAGCTGTCAACTTGCGTAAGCCACTACTTTATCCTTCTGCATTAGCACTGCTCCAAGTCCAGTACCACACGCATCAGTATATACCACCATCTCTTCATTCCCACTTGGAATGGTCAACACAGGTGTACTCGTCAATCTCTCTTTCAAAATTCCGAACGCTTGTTCACACTTCGCATCCCATGCGAATACTTGATTCTTCTTCGTCAATCCTGTTAATGGTGCAGCTATCTTGGAGAAATCCTTGATAAACCTTCGGTAATAACCAACCAACCCAAGGAAACTCCGAACATCTGTCGCATTCTTAGGTCTATCCCAATCCTGGATTGCTGCAACTTTAGCGGGGTCAACCGCTATACCTTTTCCAGAAACAACATGACCTAAGAACCTCACTTCATCCTTCCAGAAGTGACACTTTGAGAACTTAGCCTTAAGCTGATGCTTTCGCAAGATCTCTAACACAACTCTCAAGTGCGTCTTATGTTCTTCCACATTTCTAGAGTAAACCAGTATATCATCCACGAATACCAGCACGAACTTACTCAACTGATCTCTGAACACTCTATTCATAAGATCCACAAAATACGCTGGCGCGTTGTCAACTCGAATGGCATCACCAACCACTTGAAAAACCCGGACGGTGTCCTAAAAGCAGTCTTTGGCACACTATCCTTAGCCACTCTCAATTGGTGAAATCCCGTTGCCAAATCCATCTGAGAAAACACTTTGGCTTCGTGAAGCTGATCGAACAAGTCATCAATCCTTGGAAACGGGTACTTGTTCTTCTTAGTCACCTTGTTCAGCTCACGATAGTCCACACACAGTCTTAACGAGCCATCTGCCTTAGTTGCAAACACGACTGTTGCACCCCACTCGGAAACACTCCTCCGAATGAATCCTTTTCCCAAAAGGTCACGAACTTGCACCTCTAACTCTCGCTGTTCCCTAGGCGCCATCCGCCTAAGGGGCATAACAATTGGTCTAGCACCTTCAACCAAATCGATCCTAAACTCGATCTCACGATGCGGCGGCAACTCTTTGACCTCGTCAAAGACATCTACATACTCATTAGCGATCAGCACTGATGATAGGTCTTCTTGTGGAATCCCAAGCGAATATAGATAACTCACGAAGACCCCGTCTTCCCGCTTACATCTAATCAACACCTTTCGCCCTTCCACATCCCCGACCCTCACCTCTAGCTTCTCGCAATTCACCCTTGTCGCATATCTCTTGAGCCAATCCATGCCCAAGATGATCCCATACCCAGCGAAGTTAAGAACAAAGCAATCACACATAAAAGAGCAACCATGACTCGATAACACAAGACCACGACAAATCATGCACAAACTGGACGAACCCCCAACTGGATTAGTCACGATCAAAGGTCTATCACAAAACTCGGGTTCCAAACCCAAGCGACATACAAGCTCATTGCAGATGAATGAATGTGATTCTCCAGTATCAAACAAAACTCGAATTGAAACACCGTTAACGGAAAAAGTACCTTGCACCACGACACCCTTTCCCTTCTCCTCTGCAGTAGGAGCTCTTGAAGAAGATGGCACGGCTTCCAAAGCATATGCCTTCACAATCTGTTTGCCCTTAGCTGATTCTGGACAATCTTTCTTCTCATGCCCAGGCTTTCCACACTTGAAGCACTTCTTCTCAGCTTTGGGATTCTTGCACTCATTTGAATAATGACCCTTGTATTGGCAGTTAAAGCAAACCACCTCACTCTTGGGTTCCTTTTGGCCATCCGTTCCTTTCTGTTGTTGCTGCTTCCTCTTTTTATTACCACCTTGCTGTGGTTTCTGAGCTTCCTTGGTTGCAGCGAAACATTTGCTTCCTTGGGAAACAAGCTCTCATGGCGAATAGCTTTTTCCACAATCTTTTCAAATGAATCATCAAGATGGTCCACAAACGGTTTTCCAATATGAGCATCCAAACCCAAGACAAACTTCTCGTTCTTCTGATAGGGCGTATCAATGTATGAACGAGCATATCTAGACAAAGCCTCAAAATCAGAAATGTAGTCAAGAACCGATCTGCCATTCTGCTTCAACTCTACGAACTTCTTGAAGAGAATAGACTTCTGAGCAGTGGAGATAAACTTTGCTTCAAACTTAGCTTGGAATTGCTCCCATGCAATCTCCTCTTCCGGAGTCTCGAGTATTACAGAATTCCACCATTCCATGGCTCTGCTCTGAAGCTGCCTTGATGCAAGCTTTCTCTTCATTGCATCTTCAATACCCAAGTCTCCAAAGATTCGAACACATGAATCCATCCACCTCTGAACCTCTTCAGCTGGTTCAGTTCCCTTGAATGGTTTCCCTCCTAGAGATATAAAGTCCTTGCACATCTTTGCAAAATCTACTCTAGGAACTCGCACACCTACATCTACCGTAGCCGCCACTGGATCGGGTACCCTTCGCATAATTGCTTCTGCCATGGCTTTAAACATGGCCGGGTAATCTGGTTCGTCACCATTTCCCCCTCCAGTATTAGCTCTCCTAGCAGCGTTTCTTGATGGTTGTCTACTCATTCTAAATCTGCAATCTAGAATAATTAGCCACTTCCAAGAAAAACTGCTAAAGAGATACAACCGCTACTACTATATATGTTAATATATATAGTAAACATCCAACATAAATCTACAAATACGTCTCTCCTACGTAATTACGTCTTTGAACTTTGGCCAAAATCGTTGACCAGAGCTCTGATACCAAAATGTGATGACCGCCCATAACCCCCGCACTAAACAAGTGGAAAATGCGCTGAAAGGTGTGCCAGGCTGCTATGGACGATCATCAGAGTAGGTAAACACATCGAAACCTGTCGTAGAGCTCACAACACAAGGATAAAATATAATAGAACATATACAACAGGTAATAGCAATGAGGTATCATATAACAAACTTTTGAAACTTTCTCAACATCCAGAAAGATTATCCAACTGATATCAAAGTTTGTACATTAGGCCTCACTATAACTCTCAAGCAACTCAAACAGCGGAAACAGAAATACTAGATAGTAATAAACTGGTACGCCAGCCTCCTGCTCGTCATCACTCAGCTTCCTCGTCTCACTAAGCTCCATTACCTGTAACCCGCTACTTAGTCTGCCCATCCACAACCGGATGAACAGCCCAAGGTAATAAGAGGGAACATAAAACCTTGAGCCAGACAATAGTCTTAGTGAGCGATAAAACAACTAACAAACTTCAACAAGAAAGTATATGAGAATGGGTAAATGAACAACTTATCTACCCACATCACCAGAGAAGAACTCAACCTTATCTTCCCCACATCGGACAGTGATAGCCTTTACACCAAGCATTTCAACCATTAATCCATAGAAACCAGAACAACCATTTGTTCATAGCAAACAGAAACAATCAACAATAACAATCATGGGATCAAGATTATATATCGCATGCAAAACATCCAGCATACATAACAGACTCTGGCTATCACCGCCGATCCTGCTTTGAAACCATCGTTAATCGTATGACGGCCAACCTTGCCATATGTCAAGGGCTAATGGTAACCCCAGTTCTAGCATGAACTCCATATGTCCAACCTTGACAATGTACAACCTTGACACTAGGCCTTTCCCCAAGACCCAGGGTACTCAACCAGCAACCTTCTAGTCTTTTGGGTGCCCCAATCGTACCCCTGCTTTGAGTCTGCTAGAACTTACGACAACGATGACCTCTCGGCCTTCGCATCTCTAGTCGTCCAACCTTGACGATGTTTCATAGCTCAAGCAACCTTCTCGAGCAGCCATTGTCCATCAACTCACGACCTTTGACTTGTCACCGAACACATTCATCACTTCGAGCCTTCCTACTTGAACCACCTCGAAGCTACACCATCACCGAGCCCGCTGGGAGGACCCCAAAACCGACCCCTCCTAGGAAGACCCAAAACCTGCTCTTCCTAGGAAGACCCAAAACCTGCTCTTCCTGGGAAGACCCAAAACCGACCCTTCCTGGGAAGACCCAAAACCAACCCTTCCTGGGAAGACCCAAAACCGACCCTTCCTTACGACCGAGCCACTAAGATCGACCCAAAAGCTTAGCCCAACCGACCCAGCTAAAACCGATCCACCGACCCGGTTCCCTTCTGGCTTCAGGATTCGACCCTACCACCAATCGGCTGACCCGACCGACCAGGTTTGCCACCATCTGACCGAACCAACCCTCTAAAACCGACCCGACCTAATCACCCCTTTCTGGAACATGACTGACCCGCCTGCTCCAAATCAGAACTCCAGATTTGCTCGACCTGACCAGTATGGACCGACCGATCAGACCGACCAGCTCCAAGACCGACCAGCCTTTCTCACCTAAGATCGACCGACCAGGAAGAAAACCGACCCAAAACCTGTCTTGCTCCCCAAGCCACGTCTTGACCGATCAGTCTAGGACCGACCCCTCTAGACCGACCCGATTCCTGCACAGCTCCATTTCGACTTTGATTTCGACCAAAACTTCACCAAACGATGAATCCGTCGAAACCGGCTTATCCGATTCATTCAAACGCAACCACAAACATGTTATGCAACCAACAATATCATCAATCCAACAATTTCCATCAAAACACATAAATTTCCCAAAACATGATAAGTGAACATATGAACATAAAAACAGATCTAATTTGCATAAACTTGAGAGAAATCATGAAATTAACCATTTAAATTATCTAGATCAGGTCCTAAGGTGATTCATATGTAAAATGGACTTAGCATGGTGTAGATCTAAAGAAAATAACATGGAAATGATGAAATTAACATCCTATAACTCACATACTTTCATGAATCCGAATGAGAGATGTAAATCACTCACCGATTATCCAAACAAAGCAAAAGCGATGAAAAAGCAATCCGGACGGCGAACACTTCGAATCAAACCCTTCAATCCGATGAATTCGCCCTTGAAACGATGTTGATCTAGCCTTGAATGGTATAGATCTTCGATTTCCCTCCTTGGATTTGGAATTTTAATGGTGGAAAGGTTTTAGAGGAAGAAGGAGATCAAAGCCTCCCCATAAGAGAATGGAAAATCCAACCTTTCCCCATATCCCTTACCCTCTATTTATAGCCTCCACCAACCCCTTAATGGGCCTTCTCCAAATCAGCCCATTAGCCTTCCAATACCTGAACAGCCAACTGAAAAACCTTAAAACAGCGATTTCTCCCAAACCGCTGAACCAAATCTTTCATGTAACCACTCTACGGAAAGAGAATTATCAATTCCTTTCCAATGGCACAGGTCTCACCCTCTGATTCAACCTGAGTCAAAAGTTATGCCCTGTACAAGATTGACAAGGGAAAAATGATCACAAAAAAAATCGGTAAAATTTATGGACATGTCTCACATCCCCATAAGAAACATACCAAAAGATGAGAATGATCCAACCCTCAGGGAATAAAATAAAAATATTTTACGATCTTCCGATACGTAAAATGCGGGCTGTTACAAAAAATATCGCCTTTGTTATAAATAAAAATCCCAACTTTGCTAAGCTAAAAATCATAGCCTTTCTAGTTTAAAAATCCAAACTTTTCTTTTCATATATAAAGTTTTTGCCTTTTCTAATTTAAAGTTCTCGCCTTTTCTAATTTTATAGTTCAAACCCTTTTTATCTCATATACATAGCAAACAAAACTGATTTTAATCATGCAAAAACAATTTTTAAATTTATAAAAGGTATTACATAATAAATAAAGAAAGAAAACAAATAAAAATAAAACATTAAAACTTACAGGGGGTTTGGGGTCTGAAATCGAGGAGGGAGGAGCTGCTGTCAGCGTCGTCGGTTGCTGGAGGACTGGGCGTGGTTGTGGACGTCAGAGGGGAGGGGTGCAGTTCACCGGCGGGTGGAGCTTTGGGCGGAGGCGCGTCAGCTAGGGTTGGATTGGGGGGCTCGAGATGCCTTCTAATCGGTGGGGGGGGGGGGGGAGGGAATCGATAGAGAAGGAGAACGGAGGTTGAAGAGGAGGAGAGGGGGCGGCGAAGGCGGGGCTCCCCTTGGCGGCGGTGGGCATCGACGATGCAGAGGCGCGATTTCTCCCCAGATCGATTCGATCCATTTTTTTTCTTTCTTTTCTTCTGATAAGAGAGGGGGGAGGATAAGGTGTTTTTTATATATAAAATATTAATATATTATTATTATTATTTTCAATTCAAGTTGACTTTTCATACGATCTCCAACCAATACCCAATGACTGTCACCCCTAGCTAATCATCCCTATTCCAAACATAATGGGATATGCTGCGTAAGCCAATTCGGCCGTTACGATCAGTTTCCGTCAAAATCAACATATAACTCTATATATTGAATTTGAACGCGCATTTCAATTTAACGGGGTTACATACTAACTCGAAAAATTCCAGAAAAATATTTTCTAGCTTCATATTGACGATACGGTCCTAACAAAACTAGTTTCGTCAAATTCTGAGATCGTTTGAAAAATGGTCATTTTCCAGTCGATTAAAATCAACTGAAACTGGTCATACGCGTTTTCCTTTTCCACGCTCACATATTAAATCAAAAAATTACGAAATTTGAAATCTAGCAATAACTTGACATCACGGATCCAACAAAAGTCGTTTCGTCGAATTCTGAGGTCGTTTGCAAAATTTCTATTTTTAAGGGCCGAAATTCCATAGCGACTATTCTGAATTTTCAACTGGCCACATCTTTTGATTCCCGCTATGAAATTTCGATTTTTCGGATTCATTGGAAAGATATTCTCAAACTGATTCTAATGTTTTTGGTTTCACCAAAATCCAGTTTATTTTGCACCCGGTACATTCATTTAAATTTTGAAATCGAGTTATCGAACTACAGCGCCATTTTCAATTCCTTTTATAATTATAAATAATTATTTATATTCTGACCACGACGTATATAAATATATACGTTCTAATTATATTAAAAAATAAATTTTTTGTTGATATTATTTAAAATAATCATTTTAAATATTCAAAATTCGCTAAAATTGCCAAAATAAAAATTTTAAACTGGCCCAGATTTTCCGGGTTGTTACATTTTTATATTCTCTAACTTATAAAAATTATATTTTTACTTTTCCATTTCCACAATAAAAATCGAATCTTTATATACACTACTTCATGACAAAATCAAATCTTTGCTTTCTCTATACATATATAAAAATCGAATCTTTATAAATTAAAAATCAAATTTTTTTTCCTAATTAACAATCATATCGTTTCCCGAATAAAGATTATATTTTTATTCCTATACCTCTTACATAAAGATTATATTTTTATTTCTAAACTACTTACATAAAGATTATATTTTTATGTAAATAAAAATCATTACTTTTTATACAAACAAATATTATAACTTCATATAAAAATGAAATCAGATTTAAAAGCAATGCCTTGATATATATACTAGAAAAGAAACAAATAATAAAAATTTACTGTCGACTGTTGAACGGAGAGGAGGGTGAGGGAAATATCGCGTCGGAGGTGTGGAGGTCCGAGGGAGGCGTGGCCGTGGTCTGGTGGTGGGTTCAGGGGAGGCGCGGTGGGTTTTAAATCGATTTGGGGGTCTTTATTTCGGAGAGAGGGAGGAGCAAGGGGAGATCGGAGGGGGTAGTGGCGGCTCAGGGGAGGCGCTGGCTAGGCGGCGTCGTCGGCGACTGAGGGGAGAGGGCGCAGTGGAGCGATGGGCATTGGGGCTAGGGTTAAAGGTCTGAGCGCCTTTGTGTTTTTTTTTATTTCCTAATTCTCGATCTGAAACGTGGGGGAGGGGGGAGTGGAAAGAGAAAGTATAGGAGTTGACTTGCTTTAATAATATATTTAATTAAATTGAATTTCAAAAAGGTAAGTTTTTAATTCAAACTCCAATCCAAACCCAATGACTGACGCCCCTAGCTAATTACCCCCATTCCGAACACAATGGGACATGTATCGTAAGCCAGTTCGGCTGTTTCAATTAGTTTCCGTTTAAATCAAAATTTAAATCTATATATTCTATTTTAAACGTACATTTCAATTTACCGGGCACATATACGGACACTAAAAATTAAAGAAAAATTATTTCTAACTTCGTATTGACAATACGGTCCTAACAAAACTAATTTCGTCAAATTCTGAGACCGTTTGAAAAATAGCCATTTTCTGGTCGATCGGAATTGACTGAAACTGTTAAAACACGTTTAACTTCTCCATTCTCACATATTGATTCAGAAAATTATGCAAATTGAAATATAGCAATAATTTGACATCTCGGATCCAACGAAAGTGGTTTCGTCGAAAACCGAGGTCATTTGCAAAAATTCCATTTTCAAAGGACTTTATATATATTAAATTATATATAAATTCCGCAGCGACCTTTCTGAATTTAAAACTGGACATATCTTTCAACTTCTAAAGTGAAATCTCAGTTTCTTAACTTCGTTAGAAAGATATGATTAAACAGATTTGAATATTTCTTGTTTCGTTCAATTCCGACTTAAAACGAATTCTGTATATTCATTTGAAATTCGAAATCGAATTTTCGAACTACCGCCCCATTTCCGGCTCGTTATATAATTAAAATAAATTTATTCGTTTTAACTTCGTCGAAAATAAATTTTTCATCGTTATTATTTGAAATAAATCATTTTAAATAATCAAAATTCACTAAAATCGCCAAAATAAAAAAAATAAAAATTGGCTTAGAATTTCCGGGTTATTACAATATCAGTCGCATGGCATGAATTGCCTGTGTTGCATGCTGAGATGCAGTGATAAAGGCTTTTGTTGAAAAAAAGAGTCTTGTTGTTGATGATCAAAGCACGGCTTTAATACAGCGTAGCTTTGTGTATAGCGTTAATTCGCGAGCCTCACACCTCGGTATGAGTTAAAAACGGGATCGTGACTACAGGGAGTGCACGATGTTTCTTTCTAGCTATAGGTGGTGTTAGTGTTTTATCAAGGCCTGACATTTTATATTTTTACCTTTATGGATGTTGGATTGCGAGGCACCTCGGATATATCGGTCTCTTTGGAGCCGATGGATATAGGTCCGATAGGACCGGGAAATGTGTGTTCAGGAATAACCAATCCTCAAACGTAAGGGGGGACCGACCCTGAACATCCAAGGGTTCACTGCGGGGGATCCTGAGGAATTTGCTAGAGTGTCTTGAATCGGTGAGGAGCCATCCCTGGCCTCGACTCATGACGAAAATCCAATTTCCAATACGTGACATTTCGTTTTTGATTGTAGAGCTTAATATTGGCGACATGATAGATGGTACCCGTGCCGCCTAGGATTGATACATTTATATTTGAAGTTGTTTTATACACTTTACACTATAATAGTATCAAAAGGATTTGGTTTAAACGTATCAAGCATTATTTGGATATTATAAGGGAAAACCGTATCCTCCGGCTTGTGTTGCATTGTGTGATGGGACCTGGGTCTTATAATAGCTTCATTTTCCCAAAAAGCATTGCGTTGTTTATTCTATGCACTAGTATTCTTGGGAGGAAACCCGTTCCGTGTAATACGGCGTGGTCCCTTGATTTACTCTCTTTTAAAGTAAAGTTTTAAATAACTGTTTTAGTTCTCATACCAGTCACATGACCGACCTGGAGTTTATTGTTTTAACCTAAACTCTGGGTGCCCCTATTTTCCACACGGGCAGCTAGTAGTTTTGGCTTTGCAGATTTATATTCACAGGATCCTGGTTTATAGCTGGAACGATATCCGGAAAGCTCTGTATCTGTTTATCTCTTTCAGTTATGTTTTGTATTATTTTCCGTTGCTATGTAATGTAATTTAAATCTCTGATATTTTTCTAACGTGTAATATTTATTCGTACTCTGTATATTCTTGTATTCATATGGAATTGTTGTAATTAACAATGAAATGTTCTTCTGTTTGTGTTCTGATTCGTCTTGTCCTCAACTCAATCCATGCTTTCCTTCATGGGGAAGTTCGGGTCGTTACAGAATTTCTCTAGATCAGGTGACAATACACCCTAATTGGCAGCTAACCACTTAGCCATGCGACCTACCCGATTTTATACCATTCTCAGTTGTGAGGCTAGAGGCCATAACGTATAGGTCACATCTTTATTTACTTTGAATATCACATCGTTATACCCGTCAAATCACAAATTGATTTCCCCAAAAATACAATGAGTATACACCTAAGAGAAACGAATTCCTCCTCCACCAAACGTACATACGTTTGAAGAGATCAACTTATACGATCTATTAAATATACTCTGTCAGACATTCTTCCATACAGGTCATCCTGGGACTGGACAAACCGAAGGCACTATCCTTTAAATCCATCTTAGGCAATTTCTACTTAGGATCGCCAGAACAGCCCTTGCATAACCCCGTCTTCAATTATCTTCATCATATTTGATTCGCAATGCTAATGCCCATACAGAGTGGTTTTTCAGATAATGAATCTGATCTCGGTCTCTCCGTATTGACGACGGAAAAATGGTCAAAAGCTTTGATAGTCGGTTATTTAACTATCAAAGAAAAACATGTGTGCAAACAATGATATTATTTCCAGATGGAAATTCTATCGATCAATCATCAATCAACATTTATTCATTAATCAAAGAAAATATACGTTAATAACTTTGGAAAACGTTTCCATTTTTGATTCATGCATCACTATCTTCTCACATATATCAGTCTCTAACTGTAAACTAGTAAGAGAACAACCCCCTACGTATTAACCTCGAAGGCCGAAACCAACATCAGATCAATACCCAGACAACTGTTCAACTTTACTAATCTCCAATCAGTTTCCAATTCCTTTAACTCCATTTTAAATTCCTATTTCAAACCCTATTTCCGTTATAAATATTTTATTAGCAAAATATTTACTTAAATCCTTTATTCACATTAAATGTAAATAATATTTTTTCTTTGAAATCAAAACAGTTTGATTTCGTATTTAAAACAATATCCCAAATCCAATTTCTATTTATACTTCTAATTATAGAATTTATTTATATAAAATCTCATTTTATTCTTCAAACACTTATAATCCCATTTATAATCACCTTTATAAATGCTGCTCAAATTCCATTTAAAATATCGGTGTTAAAACTGATTCCTACTTCTCTATATAAATTCAGTCTTATATATTATGTTTGTCAAATGATAAATATTTTATTTAATTTATAAAACATTATTTATAAGTTAATCTTCTCAATCTATTTGTTAAAACATATTTCTATTTAATATCCACTTCAAACAATCTTCTCATAATTCTTTTATATCTCGTCAAATATCCCTTTTATAATTCTATTTACTTTCTAAATAAATATTCCTTTTATAATTCTATTTATTTTCTATATAAATAATTCTTTTATACTTCTATTTATTTTCTATATAAATAATCCTTTTATACTTCTATTTATTTCCCAAACATTTCCTTAATTATATTTTCCAATATTTGTTTTCCAAATATTACCTTTTATAATATCCTATTTATTTCATATATAAATATTTCATTTTCAATATTCACTTTGAAATTTCCTTTTTACATTCTAGTATTTCATATGGCATTTAAAATACCAAATAACATGACCAGTGTCATCATAATCAATCACAGATTATATATCACATCATACATCACAATATATGAAAACAAACAGTATTATAATATTGAGGAATCCAATTGGATCCCTCCAACCTGTTTCCCTGCGTCCACAGATGTTAAACAATATAATAACATCGATTTCATTTCAATATACAATATTATGATAAAAAGAATCAATATCTGATTAACAATTTATATATATATATATATATATCGTTATCTATACTTTCAACCAATACATCAGCAATTCAACCAAACAATCATCACACAACAGTCAATTATCATTTATCATTTCTAGATTATATTTATAAAAATATAAATTGATCAGAGTTAGTGAGATTTACTCACATTGGACGGTCATCGTTAAATAACGATAACTGTCGGTTGATTCAGATAGACAATTTATTTCTCTATAAATTGTAATGAGCTCCATTTCTCTTCGAACCAGTTCCATTTTTTAGCGCTCGACCACATGATCCCAACGGATCTAACCATTCGAAATTCTGGTAACATATGTACAAGATTTTAAAGTTACAAGTTTATATACTTTGTTGAATTAAAACAAACTTAGTTTATATTTTTATTTTGAATTTCGGGCTTTACCTTAACAATACGGCCCATCTTCTATAATTAGTACCCAGACTGATCAAACCCGCGAGCTCCTGCAATTACACTCCATGGCCGATATTCCTATCCAATGCTCCACGTTCTTCATTTTCTTTCACCTTTTGTTTTATTTTTTATTTTTCATTTTCTATTCTTTTGGGCCTAACCCTTTCACATGGCCCAATCACTCAAGGTAAAAACCCACCCTCCTGAAATCATCTTCTTCTCGCAGCTTATATTCTGCTCCTGTACCCAAACTGCTCCTCCATGCTATACCCATTCTCCAGTAATAACTTCAACTCTCCTTTTACACTTCACCATACCCAAAACAAATATCACCATCCTCATTCTCTCAGCCAACCCTATCTCGTCATCCCCGTATCCGCTCACCCTTTCTCTCCATAATAGCAACCATGTTAAATCTTCCTTATAGCCATAAACGTAACCTTCTTCACCATCAACCCCCCCCCCCCCCCCCCGCCCCCCGCCACACACATAGAAAACAAATGACACTACCACCATTTTAATCCTTATCAAAAAACACATCTTCCTATGTAAATTTCAAAACACTCGATCATTGTTTCTCAACCGCGTCTCCCTGCATCCACATTGTACCTGGAACCAGTGACGACAGCGAATACCGATTACTCCCAAATTCTGCACAAAGGTGTTATTTTCCATCACCATCATGAATCAAATCTCCAAATCCATCCTAGTTGCTTAAAACTCGAGAAATACCCTGCCCTAGTCTTTACTATCAAAAATGAACGTCGACCAAACAGGATCGAACGCGATGGAATGGGTACAAACTTGAAGCCAAAGCTTGCAGCAACCCGAATATATAAACTAAACATTTTATTTATTTTTCCTTGAATTTTTGTAGATTTTAGAAGGGGATGTTCTTTATGATTTAATTTATGGTAACGGCGGAAAAATGCCATGACCGCTGAAGAATGAAAATAGGGTTAGAGTAAGATGTGTGGGGTATTTATAGTATAGTTTTAATATTTTAATATTCATATTTATATTTATATTAATTTTTATCACAATGCTGTTTGTATTTATTGTTAAAAATTCCTATGGTCACGCACAATATCCAAAAATGACGAAAATGGACATGCAGTTACAGTTCGACATTACGGACCCAACGAAACTTGTTTCGTCGAATTCTGAGTCCGTTTGCTCACACAGTGAATTTTTAAAGTCGCATTATTGACTATTTTTCACATTAAAAATCCGTACGGCCACACACTAATTCCAAAAATCACGGAAATTGAAATCTAACAATAATTTAATATTCCGGATCCAACAAAATTAGTTTCATCGAAAATGGAGGTCGTTTGCAAAAGTTGCTATTTTTAAAGCTCTAAATAAACCAATTTAAATATAAATATATTTAAAAAAAAAATTATAAATAAATATTATCATATATATATTCACATACGATATTATATAACTCCAAAATAAATATATTGGGATTTATAACTCGATATTTCAAATCGTAGATTAAATCGATATTCCATTTATATTAAAAATCCGTTTATAATATAAATAAATCGTTATAAACTATAAAGGAATTCCATAACAACTTTTCGAAAATTTGATTTGATCGTAAATTAAAATCTACACGATGAAATCCCGATTTTTCTCTTCCATTAGAAAAATATACTTCACCAGCTCCGAACGTTTCTTGTTTCACAGAAATCCGGTTTAAAACGGATTCTGTGTATTCGTTTAAAGTACGAATCGCCAAATTTCGAACTACCGCGCCATTTCGAGCTCGATTTTAATTATAATATAATTATACATTCAACTGTCATTTATATAATATATTCGTTAATATAATTCAACACTAAACAGAATTATATATTATATATGATCCAGTTCACACAATATTGTGCTATTTTCGACTATTTCAGAAATTAAATATATTATTCTATTATTTATATTAATTAAATATTCCGTATTATTTAATTAAACAACCATTTAAATCTCTAAATCACTATTTAAATAATTAAATAAATTATTTATTATACCATAAAAATACGGGACAATACATTCTTCCCCCTTAAAATAATTTCGTCCTCGAAATTGCTAAGGTAGAAAATAAACCCTTTTAACTGGATTACTTCTTAACTTCGGTTTTAACTGAACGAAATTAATTTCAATTAAATATTTATTCTTACTAACGAAAATTTTCAAAAATCCTGAAAATTTTCTAACATCTTAATTTTACGGAAAATTTCGCTAGCACTTCCTTTGTACTGGTCAATAGATCGAACTCCAACTCGCCTCTCTAGGCCTTCTTCAACCCAAAAGGAAATCAAAAAGCCAAACGGCTTGCCAATTCGGCTCATAAAAACCTCACGCCCAATATAAATATAAACTGGTACCTTTTTGTCGGGCATATCAATACATCCTTTCCATCTGTTACCAATTCTGCATATACCAATATCATTCTAATCAAGCTCCGATCAGTTTATCCTTAAAACCAAATCACTCGCTTATAACCAAGCCAAATTCCATTCTCAAATCCAACACTTAACTTATTAATTCAACATAAGTCCAGATATCTCCTAATCCAATTTAATTCGATATTTTCTATTACAATTCAATTTCCAATTAACTGGTTTCAATTCCAGTTTGTCTCCACAAATTTCTATTCAATTTGTTTTTGATTTTAATCATCTCTTCCTGGAAGTTTTAAATAGCCTACTCTTTTCAAAAATCAAATATTCCCTTTTCGGAATCAAAACAACTCGTTTCTTCAAAACAATTCAAAAACAAAATCTTTGGTAGTAATATGTCACTTAGAACTCGAAAATGAACATTGATGATGTGGCCATCATCATCAGAATTATTTCCTAGCTATCAAAGTGAGTTCAATACTATAACAATTTCAAAACCATATTTAAACACCTTCATTTTGAAATCACTTTCAAAATATCCTCCATAATGCTTGTAAACAATTTAAAATCTCCGAGGATTTTAAAATTCTCATATATTTAATCCAATTCCATTTACAAAGACTTTTCATGTTTTTATTTGGAAATTTAATTCCAGTTCTGATTTAATTTCAGATTTAATTCATCTGATTTCATATATTACACTTATATGAATCTTGATTGGCTATTTACTTAACCATTTTACTTTTATAATCTCATTTGATTATAATAACAACCAACACATCCTGATAATAATTCCAAGAATACATTTCTTTTATATCAAAATATAAATTTTGGTAAAATTATTTCATTTACCCTTTTTTCAATACATATCATGTCGGTTCATCGTATTCAAGCGTTTATAAACCCCTACCTATACATTGGATCAAACTGATCGATCAGAACCCATAAACAACTCAACTAATAAATCTCCACAATATAAAACCATTTTTTATAAAATCTACAAATACATTCTCTCGTATATATACACTTAACTCAATCTCGAGTATTACTAACCCTATCTCTAGTGAGTTACGCCACAGAGCCAAGGTAATTACTTAACCTTCAGCTCTGACCGTTGTAACGACCCGGTTTTCGCGATCCTAAGTAATCGACATAAACTCAATGTCGACTATTCAAGCATCAGAAACACCAGATAGTTAATGAAAGAAATTAGAGGGTGAGAATAGATAAGATAGAAACATAAAATAGAAGAAAAAGAACATACAACATCAGAGTAAACACGAATCTTACAACGGAACGAACAATATATAATTAATACATAACTTTGAAATAAAATCAGTATGTGTATACAGTAACATTTATCAGAGTACAATACTTACGACATAGTGGAAATAAACAACTGCTATAAAATCTTGAAGCCTCCTGCTCCAAGCCCTCAGTATATTTGTAAAATCCTGACTATTACAAAATTGGGCACCCAAGAGTTTAGGGAAAACAAAACAAAACAAACTCCGGGTCAGCCATGGGACTGGTATGAGTAAAGCCATTTAAAACAGTTTGAGCAATTAAAAGATATCTCATAAAACCACGCCGTATAACGGAACGGGTTTTTCCCTTATGAGAATCCAAAACACTTGGTCCAACATTCAAAAACATTTTGAAAGGAACGATAATCTTTATATCAAACTCATTTGATATTATAATAATGTCTATCAACCACAATATAATAATCAACATCTAGCAGAACGCTTTCATCTCACATTACACATATATAATATATAATCAAAAACCATGGGCGCTTATTGGTTAATGAATTCCAACTGGCAAGGTATGGGACCACCTTCCGACAGTGTATCTCTAGCGAGGAATTCATCGTGTTCAACAAGAACATCTTGTAACCCAGGCTAAACATGACCGGTCACTCATTTCGCTTGAGTGTACCGAATGTATTATCACCAACGGTTGGGATCAACAACCGTTTCCCGAAAGGGACAGCATCGAAATATATTATAGAAGCAAATGGAATTTCTCTAGATCAGGTGACAATACACCTTCATTGGCAGCTAACAACTTAGCCATGCAACCTACCTGATTTTATACCATTCTCGGTTGTGAGGCTAGAGTCCATTACGTATAGATCACATCTGTAACGATTAGCATTTTGCCCAGACCTAATCGATCGCTAGATCGACCAAGACCATTCAAAACCCGAATACGCTAACTCTAGAAATACAACACATCAGAACAAATAATAGAAGACTTTTATAAACATTATAATAATGTAACATTAGAGTACAGAATATCAGAGTACATCGATAAAATACAGTGGAAGATAATTTACAATAATTTAATACATGCAGCGGAAATGAATAAACTGATACAGCGGAAGTTTGTCAATGCTCTAGACACAGCTTTAAGCTTCGATCCAGAATTATGCTCAATATATCTGCAAAATAAGCTGCTCGACTGCCCGTGAGGAAAATATGGGCACCCGAGTTTGCAAAGTGAAACAAACTATGGGTCGGTCATGGGACTGGTATGAGAAATCTTACTTAACCTATTTAATAATAATAAGGCTAATCACAGAACCACGCCGCAAACGCGGAACGGGTTTACTCCATTGGATTGCCAGTGCATAAATAAAGTAAATCGTTTAAAACAACGGAATGCTTTTTAGAAAAATGAAACCATTATAAGACTCATGTCACATCACACAATGCAATGCAAGCCGGAGGATAGAGTTTTACCTTATAATGGTCAAAAATGCTTGATACGATAAAACAAATTTGATATTATTATTAGTGTATATATGTTTCAAAAACATTTCAATCAAAATGTATCAATCATAGATGGCATAGCTACCATATACTTGACGCCATACTAGTTTTACAATCAAAACCGCATGTTGTCGTATCGGAAGTTGGATTTCCATCATGAGTCAAGGCTAGGAACGATCTCCTTATCGATTCGAGACACTCTAGCAATGTCTCAGGATTCGGACGATGGCGAACCCTTGGATCCTGCAGGGCCAGTCCACAAACACTTTTGTGGATTAGTTATGCCTGAACACATGCTTCCCGGTCCTATTGAACCTATAATTAGGCCAATGGCGACCAATAAATCCGAGGCGCTTCATAATCCATCAACCACATAAGTAAAATGTCAGGGCTTGTAAATGCTGACACCACTTCTAGCTAGAAAGAAACGTGTGCACTCCCTACGTTCCCTTGCTCCGTTTCTGACTCTTACCGGGGTATGAGGCTCGCGAGGTAACGTTATACACAAAGCTATGCTGAAATAGGCTATGCCTTGATCATCCCACAAGGCTCTACTTTTCAACAAAAGCCTTGATCAATTGCATCTTGGCATGCCACATTGACAATTCACGCCATGTGATCGATAACTACCTATATATAACCTTTGAGCTCGTGCGTCTTAGAGAAGGGTGTTAAGCAAGAGAATAAATTCTCCGCCACCACAGATATATATTAAATAGAAATCAATTTAAGTTACATGGAATGAAATCCAATGTCAGACACACATCCATTTACAAGTACGTTCTGGGT
This sequence comes from Allium sativum, assembly GCA_030737875.1. NCBI lineage: Eukaryota > Viridiplantae > Streptophyta > Magnoliopsida > Asparagales > Amaryllidaceae > Allium > Allium sativum. The sequence goes on from CM060926.1 coordinate 355,110,582, forward strand.
CTGAACGAAACCGGAGTCACCTTATTCCTCGTCCCGTATGTCCAATACAGAAGAGTGGTGCTCGCTTATCTGGACAATCAACAAGTACGTCTAGACAGCTACCAATGTAACCCTTTCAAGGCAGGCAACTCCTATCAAAGGCATCTGTAGTCATCCATTCGATGTGAAGATCGCCGGTCTTCAACCACCATCTTCATCTTCGACTTTTAATCGTCGCAGTAATTATTCGTAATGGGTTAAACCCGGGTATTCCCGAATAACTCGCGTATTTTGTAATCAAAAATCAAGTGTTATAAAACACATCAACGCCTAATTCCAATTCAGAATGTTCTTTTAATAAAATGATACATTAATCTATCAAAGATAAATTCTTTAAATTTATTCTTAAATCTTTCTTTTAAAGATTTATTAAAACTCCAATTTGGTTTTAATATCAAAAATCATTATTTAATGATTATTAAATTTAAGAAATTAATCTTACCTTTAACTGGGTTAAAGAACTAATGTCATTTAAAAATACAGTTCATGGTAAAACCAAAATCATCTTCCATTACATATAGAATTTTCACAGAAATCAAATCAATATATAATCGATATAAATTTATGTATCAGACCAATAATATAAATGGAATAACGGCAAAGCCTCTTAATTTCCATATATAGTATCGGTCTTCTTTTACAGAAGCTTATCTCGATCATTACCGAATCGAATTCCATTCAATTCCAATTTAATATATTAAATTGGAAAACTTAACTTTGGAAAATTGTCGTTTCATCTAAATAAAAGATTTATAAATACCATTTAAATCTTAGTAAAAGATTTATAAATTCAAAATTATAATTTCACTATTAATTGGGGTTAAAGGACAAATGTCGTTTAAAACATAGTTCACGATAAACCCTCAATCAACTTTCATCTTAATGCTTAACTAAAACATTAATTACTTAGTAAACTTCTTCAAATCTAAATTAAAATATTTATTCTTTTCACACGGGGTTTAAGAACAGTGTTATTTAAGACACCATTCACGACAAACCCAAAATCCAATTTATTTTATTTAATTCCAAATAAATATTGATTAATTGGAAAACTCCATTAAATCTTAATTAAAGATTTATTCTATTTCTTTATTAAAATACTGTTTTCAAAAATATTAGATTTTGGAAATTACTACTTTTTATTCTATTTGTTACAAATTGAATAAAAACGATTGATAAACCCATTTGGGTTAAAATGGCGTTTCAACTTATAATGGGCTAAATAGTCCAATTCCTTACCATGTCCATTTATGGTTTATAATGGGCTAGACCTCCCACATTAGGCCTACAACTTGCGGATGCTGGACATGCCGGTCGGGTCCGGGCAGACTTATCCCACAAGTTGTGGTTAACCTCGTGTCATAGCCCGCTTCGTATTTGCGCACTTAGACCTCTCACATTAGATTCAACATTAGTGGTTGCTGGATATGCCGATCGGGTCTGGGCAGACTTCCACCACAAATGCAACCTAACCTCGTGTCAAAGTGCAATTATAATTTTTAATTGTAATTATTTCACTGAAAAATATTCATTATTTTTAAAATATTCCTTATTTAAAATATCTTTAATCTAAAGTATTCTTAATTTAAAATATCCTTTATTCTAAAATGTCCTTTATACTAAATTGTTATTTATTTTATAATATTCTTGTTACCAAATATTCGTTATTTCTGAATCGGAATGCGACCCAACCAATTACCATGTAAGTTCATTTATATGGTTTTCATACATTGCATATGAATGATAAATAATCATTAAACATCCAAATAACAACCAGAGTGCATTCTACAAATAATCACAAGGGAGATGTGTGATTAGAATATCATCCCAAGACCCGTGTTGGGTTTCATCCAACAAATAAATAATAAATTATTTGTGCACTTGGGATATGTGTAAAAAAAAATTATCGTCCCAATCACATAAACAAGTCGGATAACTTGTAAATGGAAGTGTAATATCCAATTTGAATTATCATTAATATATTAACATTATCTTTAATATATCAAACAATTCAATACTTCAAACATATATTTCAAGCCATCGGTAATATCATATTTTAACACATGAATATTTTCACTACCATCGCTAACCTATAAATGACAACGTTTTAATCCTTCCTACAATAAAATGTAAATTTTATTGCTAACATATTTCATTTTAATAATGAGAAATTTTAACTATCCCTACATATGAAATAAAAATGTAAATTTTTATTGTTAACATACTCCATTTTAATCTCTAATTGCATGCAACGAAATTATAATTTTCCTTGTCAAATCCTTTTTAGTGAAAACGACTTACAATAAAATGAAGTTTTATCATCAAATCTTTTTATTGCAAAACAAGTGTCAAAAAAGTGAACTTTATATTCTAATTTTTTTATTGTAACAAAACGACAATAAAAATATAAACTTTTTATTTTATATTTTTATTGTAAACAAAATGACAATAAAATATAATCTTTTAATGTAATTCTTTTATTGTAACAAAATGACAATAAAAATATAAAATTTTTAATTCTAATATTTTCAATGAAATCTAAACTACATTAAAAATGTAATTTTTAATGTTACTTCTTTTTATTGAAAACCATTCGAAAATAAAAATATGAACTTTTATAATTATACTTTTTTTTATAATATGACAATAAAAATGTTACTTTTAAATCTATTATTTTATGACCATAAAGATGGTACTTTTAAATCTTCTATTTTTATTGCATACAAAATGACAACAAAAATGATACTTTTAAATCTTCTATTTTTATCGCATACAAAATGACAACAAAAATGGTATTTTTGTTTCAACTCTATTTCATATTAACTAATTGAAAACAAACATGCAATCTTTTATTTCAACCAATCTAAGACTAAAAATGCAATCTTTTAGTTGAAACAAAATGATGCTAAAAATATGTTTCTTTTAATTGAAAACAATATAATGCTAAAAATATGTTTCTTGTAATTGAAACAAAATGAGGCTAAAAATATGTTTCTTGTAATTGAAACAATAATAATGAAATTTTATTGTAAACCTAGCCTTGTTGTTCATGTATTAAACAAAGATAATGTCTTTATTATAAAAACAAATCAATACTCATGGATCTAAATAAAAGATGCAATCTTTATTATAAAAAAAATCTATATTCTTGGATCTAAATTAAAAGTAAAGTTTTTATTTCAAATCCAATCAATATTCATGGATCTAAAATAAAAATAGGATTTTTATTCCAAATCCAAGACTGACAGTAAACTATAGATTCAAGAGGAAGAATTTTCATTGAAAATCTAAATCTAAACAAGCATGAACATCACAATCATCATAATCAACAAACAACAATTCCAATATCATACATCACAGATCTGAATTAATTAACATACATACATGGAATTTAAATAGCGAGAAATAATTAATATTTTAATCAATTATTAAAAATAGAAATCTCATCGAAGGCTTTCAGATATTGTTTATATAACGATTGCTTTTCACTAAATTAAACTGTTCATTTAATTTAGTCAAAAATCACCACTAGCTCTAAAACTGATCAAATTGGTTTCACAGCGAAGTGTTCTTCAAGGTGATTCCAATGCAAGTCGTCTCGAGCGATTCTGTTTCCATTTGTGAAAGTTACAAGCATTTCGTACATAAATTAAAATAGTTTAATTATTTAAAAATTTCCTAATGACCTTTTCCTATCTCGTTCGTCACTCCAAACATCGACCCTTTTTCAAACCCAACTTCGATCTTGCCATACCCAGAACGCACGCCAACCGAAGCCACTTGAACCCGATCCACCATCGCCAATTAGAAGCATCTCATTTAGACAAATATTTTTCCATTTATTTGTGTTTGAAAATATTGAGAGAGAGAGAGAAGGAATTTTTGGATTTGTTTTGGAAGATAACGGCCATTGAAGAAGGTGAGTGGCGACGGCTCATGATATGAATTAGGGTTTTGGTTTAATTTTTGGGTATTTATAAATTTATTTAATTCTCTTTTTTTTTATTCAAATTTCAAAAGTATCCGCAGTTTGTAATAAAGTGGATAGAGAGCAGATTATACACAAAATAAAGAACAGTTGGTTGGAGCATTACATGTCATTTATTTAAATTTCTTTATGTTGATAATACACCACGCACGTCCAGCAAATTGCATGCATGTCGCAAGCACATTTAATGCATGCCATTGTTGCATGCTGATATTGAAGAATCATGCTCACACGATGGTATTTGAAAAGAATAGAATGAAAAATGGTTCCACTTCTTTAATGCATGTTTTAATTACATGCAATTGTACTTCATTTTGTTATAGAAACAAAACATAAGACGTGGTATATATGCAAATTTAAAGAATTGAAACCCTTTTTCATTTAAATTTGAAATAAAAACCGGCAATAAATAGTAGGAGGAAAAAACGGAAATTTTATATAAACATCAATTAAAGAATTAATTGAGCATTTAGAAGAAATATGTTTATATGCAAATCATTCAGAACAACAATATAAAACTAAGGTTGATGCAATAAATGTGAATTAATTTCCAGTCAACAAAGAATTAAAACCCTTTTTCATTTAAATTTGAAATAGAAACTGACAATAAATAGTAGCAGGCAAAAACGGAAATTTTATATATAAACATCAATTAAAGAATTAATTGAGCATTTAGAAGAAAAATGTTTACATGCAAATCATTCAAAACAACAATTTAAAACTAAGCTTGGTGCAATAAATGTAAATTAATTTCCAGCCAACAAAGAATTGAAACCCTTTTTCATTTAAATTTGAAATAGAAACCGGCAATAAATAGTAGTAGGAAAAACGGAAATTTTATATACAAACATTAATTGAAGAATTAATTGAGCATTTAGAAGAAACATCTATATAATAAGCTTAACCATATACATTAAATGCGTATTTTACATTAAGGATGAGATAGCGGAAAAATTCACACCATTAGTTAAAGTTAACTTTTTGCTTAGGTGGGCAAAGGAGAGACATCGGATGTCTTTTTTATTAATAGATCTGAACCACTCTTTGTCTTTTGTTTGTCTTTCCGTTAAATCCAAGCAATCTTATTATATACGAGTGTCACGGCACGCGCTTCGCGCGTGATCATGGCACACACTTCGCGTAAGGAGTATTGTTCCTTAAGTACTGCGTATTTTACATATGCAAAAAAATATTTGTATTAATATTTGGTTTATTATTCTCATTGAACGTGCTTTATCTGTTGAGTACAAAACATATTCTTATTTCCTTTACCTTCCTAACTTCTTTCAGACAACATTCACTTTTATTTACACATATTGTAAGACATTCACTTTTATTTGAACATATACTGAGACATTTACTTCTCACATTCATGGTCTCACGCAAGCAACAGGGGACAATGCTCCCATTTACTTTACTATTTAAAAGGAACATAAAACATTATTTTTCATACAAATCACGAAGAAAAAACTTAGAAACAAAGTACATAGGTTGAGGGCAAAGAACGCTGGTTAAACTTAAAAGTGGTGTAATCTTATTTATGCGTTTACCTGGGAAAAAAAATCACCTTTTGAATGAGGTGAAGCTTCAAAAATTTAAACTCAATATCTTTTACTAATAATCGGAATAGGTTTGGTGTCACACTTTTTTGGTGTACACCTGAACTGACGAAAATGCCCTTTACTAAAAACAAACACATCTTTTACTAATAATCGGAATAGGTTTGGTGTCACACTTTTTTGGTGTACACCTGAACTGACGAAAATGCCCTTAACTAAAAACAAACACATATGATAAAAGGAATTAAATCAAGAAAGAAACGGAAAGTAAATAAAGTTAAATAGCAATGTTCCTTTAATTAGCAATGCGCTTCATTAATGACATTAATAGAGACATAAATGAGAATAAGGTAATAATTTGAAACCAGACAATTAAATCTAGAAGGGTAACATGCCTGCTAATACACATGTATATATTTACTTCATATAAATATATAGAGCATAAATTTTAGAAGTAATGCATGTTTGAATTTGAAAATAAATGTGCATCGTAAATGGAATTAAATCACATAATAAAAGGGAGTTTATTTATGTTAGTCAAGTAAAGTTCTAATTCAAAACAATTGAAACAAATACGTGTAAATATGTGTGGACATATTTATTTCAAGAGTATGTGCAGGCGTATTAATTCTAGAAATAATCGCATTTGAAATTGAAATTTAATGTGTGTTAAGAATGGAGTTTTTTTCAATAAAAATAGAATAAAAAAATGTTTTGAATAACGGTCACATGAATTAACATGCATGAATTAGAAACAGAAGAAAATTAATGCGCAGTAATGAAAATAGGAAAATAAAAAGAAACTATCAAGCAAATAAATATGCAAAAAAATAAATTGGGCAAGAAATATATCACGCCATGTACTAACAACATATTTTTATTTTGTTGAATGACTCGGATTTTATTATCTTACGAGTGGAAACCCGTGCGTTGCACGGAAGCATAGACTATAGGGTGTTGTAGTTTGCAAGGGAGCATAGACTACGGGTGTTGTAGTTTGCATGTATAAGCGAACAGAATATTTTAGTGATATATATAATGTAACTAACATATGTATTTGTTACGATTGAAATGTAGAAAGTAAATTTTTCATAAAGTAAATGATGTACTGTAGGTTATATCATCATCCTGCATGAAAAAGAAGAAAAAAATAGTTATCTGTTACAACAGCGATATGTAGATACGAATATCACATTCAAGTCTAAAATTTAGTTTTTGAAGAAAAAAGGAAACGATGAGATGGAATCAATCTTGTTTTTCCATCATAAGCTAAACTGGGTACTGTGGTGGCGTGTTGACATGCATGTAAAATGTGTAGTTTAATGAAATTAATTTTATGTGTATGTTTGAGTACCAAATAGCAGTTGCAGCAGGAAGATCTCAGTTGATTGATATATTATAATAGAAAATTAAAATGTTGTTTGCAGTTAAGCAAAAAGGTAATCATTTATATTAGAAGAGAGTCATGTTGTAACAATATTATTGTGCTTACATGTAAAACTAATAGCTCTGAAGTGTTTGTTTGTGGGTGGCTTTGTATTCATGGACAGGAGAATCTTTGTGGAAGCATTATATAGAACAAATATTTAAAGCTGTTATACTATATAGTCACAACAAAAGTAAAATTCCAACTGATTTGTATTAAAAGGACAAAGTTAACATTGTACAAAATTTGGAAGATGAATTTTAATGTTATATGGAAGTAAAAAAATTTAGGCTTCATTATAGAACAATATTGAATTAAATACATCCATAGATTCTAAGATGTACAAAACAACGCATTTAATAACACATGAAATTTTGTGTTATATTGTATGGTAAACAGGTGAGAAGACAAACGAAAAAAGAAAATGCTACTCCATGATACCCACCTAATTACTGCCGCCCGGCATTTAATTCTTTCATTGTCTGTTCAAAGCACTTCATTATAGTACCATTTCTCCGCCTCTCACCATTGCTTTCTTCCAAATTTACTATGCCGCTCCAACTTCAAATTCTAAAGATGTACAGAGCAGTAAAGCTATAAAATACATAGCCTTTACTGGTTGAAAATTATATCTTATATAAAGCACAATAAACTGCACATGCTTAGTTGCTGTTTAACTCATAGATAAATCAACTGCTAACTAAATGGCCTTTTGTGGTAGAAAATATAAATCTTATATAAAATACTGTCAGCTACATAATCATCGGAAAAGCAATAAAAATTGAAGATGCTCAAAATGACTTTTACAATGTTAAAAGCTAAGCTTTCTGTATAACTATCGTAAAAGGTACTTAAAATCGAAAATATACAAACCCATGGCAAAAATTATGAACACATATCTGTTATCATTCTCAGGATATTATACAGATGTATTTTCCGATTTCTTTCAAAAAATTAAGGCATATACGATATATCATTGATGAATGATTTAAAAATTTGTAAATCTTTCTATAATGCATAAAACATAATTTAAATAAACTTTATAAACCTTTTTTTGTCGAGAAATTCAACAAAATACATGTCATCATGTATGGAAAGATCAACTCCATTGACAAAACACAACCACATCAAACTTGCTAAAAATTTAGAAAAAAAAATGTAGTATAATAATGAATAAATTCTAACAGAATAAAAAAAATAAGAATAGGCAATACATACCTTTCCTTTTCTTGTTATATACTTATATCCTTTCCTTTTCAAACTCTTTTTCATCCATTTCTAGCTCATCAATAAATTTTGGAGCTTGACCCGCCTTCTAGATTACTGTAAAATTAATTAAAAAAAGTTCAAATTATTAATTTCATTGAAGCAGTTGACGACTAAACAGATATGTTTATAAATTTATTGCTCAAGGATAATGGATTAAAAATGGAAACAAAATATGAGTGGTAATTAGTGCATAAAACAGACATACCTGAATGTATCATGATATCAACATTAAAGGATTAAATAATAATTGAATACTTGGCTTAAGAATGGTTAAATGATGAATAATTAATGGCTTAAATTTCTACTTGAGAAATGGATATCCATGCAAGAGCCGAAAGCGCATGCAGTAATGTAATCTCTATTTGTTCATATCACATTTCATAATTAATGGCTAAAATTATTATACTAAGGAAAAAAAATACATGTCATAATGTATGGAAAGATCAACTCCATTGACAAAACACAACCACATCAAACTTGCCAAAAATTCAGAAAGGAAAATGTTGTAGAATAATGAATAAGTTCTAACAAAGTAAAAAATAAATAAGAATAGGCAATACCAACCTTTCGTTTTCTTGTTTTATACTTATCATAATATGATCCTTTCTTCTTCAAACTCTTTTTCATCCATTTTTAGCTCATTGATAAATTTTGGACCTTGACCCACCTTCTAGATTACTGTAAAATTAATTTAAAAAAATTAAATCAAATTATTAATTTCTTTGAAGCAACTCACGACTAAATAGATCTGTTTTTAAATTTATTGCTCAAGGAAAGCAGATACCATATAAGAGCAAAAATTTATTACATAAAATTTATTCTTCAAGTACCCTATTAAAGCATAACAAATATAGTAAAACAGCAAGTTTCCTTTGAGGAAAATAATTAAAAAATGAAATCCACAACATCTTTTTTAAGTCTCATGGGGTCTAACCCATTACCTCCAGAACATCTCTTTAAAGCACCATATCTCTACCATTTCAGTTAGAGATCCTTGACTATTATGTACTCTTTTTAAAATTACTAAATTATCACTTTTCATATATGCATATCACAGACACATACATAAATACATATGGTTTGCTTCTCCACCTGCTTGTGCAATTATCTGACACATCATATACAACACCACTCATCAACCTACCTTCACTAACCCAACATCAGAAAATTACAAAATAAACAATATTAAACATTTCAGTTGGTACAAAGTTGCATCCTGCATTGCAAACATCTTATAAAATTGAAAATTTATCAACATCTAACTTAACAATTGATATAATTCATTTCAAACTTCTTAACACATAAATAAACTTTAGTTGGGAAAAAGAAAATCCATAAATGGGATCCTCACTAACCCGAGTTAGCAACAGCCCATCGTAAGTGAGTTATCAAGACCCCAGCCAGCTATTAGGAGTAGCAGTAATACCAACAACTGTATAAGTAAGACTGTAAGAGACATATCACTACGCCTTGCCATTAAAGCTGAATTCTATTTTTATAACTAATTTGTCTTTCGTAAGAAAAAACGGCGTTGTGCTATAGATCCTAATTGTATCAAGATACAAAACTGAAGTGGCCAACCGATGTTTCCAGTAATAAGACTAAGATATTTTAATGAAACCGGTGTACGGAAATGAAGATAACAGTAGCATTTCTGATCTTTACTACAAAATTATAAAAAATTGATTTCCAAAATAAATGAGAAATTCAGCTTACCAATTTGGATCATCTGCTTACACTGACTCGAAGAGCTTGTGCACTTCATCAATTGGTATAACCAGAGAGTAGCAGCCAAAACAAAAAACTATTCGTTAAAGGTAGAAGACAAAAATGTCAATGCAAGAAATGGGATGTAAAAGGTTATGAAGTCCAAATGACTTTGATAGTGATTTATATTAGCCTTTTAAAATTTTCAGGTCAACGCATGTTTTCCTTCATGCATTCAAAGAAATGGGTTTTACAAATAGCACAAATGATTTTTTTTATTTTTTATTTTAGACTCCATTAATAAATAAAAAAGTGACTCTTAGGTCTACCATTGGCTAATTCTATTCCAACCCATAAAATTGAGTAGTAGCCCCCCTAAATACAAAAATTCTTGCATACCCGGAAATTTAGTTAGTAGCCCCCCACGCTTTCCACAATTGCCCTTCACGTTCAAAAATCAATTGGCTTCTTCTCTTTCAACAATCAATCAAAATCAAGCGCGCTCATCTTCTCAAACAGGAGCAGCATCTTCATCATCAACACGCGCGACATCTTCTTCGAATCCAGTTTAGGGCTTTTTTTGATTTTATGCATGTAAAATAGGGTAATACATTAATAATAAGTAAATCACGCAAGAAGACTACGTGGATTACGTGCCTTCCACGCTGTTGTTCTCAAATTTAAAATAGTAAAAAATAGTAAAAAAATAAATTGATTATTTGCTGTGATTGAGATAAGAAATCATCTCCTTCTTCAGAATCCATCATATACTTGTTTATAAATTATTATTTTCAATGATTTAAATATTAGAGTTTTGGATGTTTGATGTTTTATGGAATCGTGGAAAACTACGTAATATTCATAACAGATAAGAAGAAAACTTCCCTTGGGTAATTTTGTCTTTAAAATTTTAAAGTTATTAAGGGGGCTACTAACTAAAAGCTCGGGTTGATATATAATTAGCCTTTTAGAAATAGTAGATGTGATGAACAACTTCGGTAGATGCCAAAGCTTCAACCACAGTCGGATTAAATTGTGCAACAGAACATCATTAAAAAAAAAAAAAAATCAAACTAATTACATCAAAGATCTGCAAATATGGCCCTTTTAGGCTGAAGATGACATTCTTACGTTTCAAAAATCGAATTAATTAATGCATCAAAAACCGCTTAAAAGTAATAAATGTTACTTTATATAACATCACCTCAAATAAGCGAGATTGAAATTGAAGAAGGAAACATTACACTGACGTAAATATAGCGAATTGAAATATCGATAGAAAACCTGTTCATACTTCGGAGATCTGGATTGTAAGAAGAAGAAGGTGGCACCATCAAATGCATGTTCATCCGCGGGTTGATTGTGTTTCAGTGGCATCATCAAGAGCACGTTGATCCGCGGCTTGATTGTGTTGACGATCTGAAGTAGTGAAAAAGAATTGATTAGAGAAAATGATTTATGAGGAAGAGAAATAGATCGTGGGAGCGAACAGAAAGAGGGAGGGACAGCTGTGAACAATCGTATGTGGATGCTACCCACGTTAAGAAAGAGGGAGAAAAAATGTTTAAATGATAGTAAATGTTAATTAAGAAATCGTATCATGAATACGACCGTATATACCATAAAAAAGTAAAATAAATATGTTTAAATGATAGTAAATATTAATTAAGAAATCATATCATGAATACGACCGTATATACCATAAAAGAGTAAAATAACCATGTTTAAATGATAGTAAATATTTTTAAGAAATCATATCATGAATACGACCGTATATACCATAAAAGAGTAAAATAACCATGTTTAAATGATAGTAAATGTTAATTAAGAAATCATATCATGAATACGACCGTATATACCATAAAAGAGTAAAATAATCATGTTTAAATGATAGTAAATATTAATTAAGAAATCATATCATGAATACGACCGTATAATAGCTTTACTTATAAAAGGGATTGAATCATATGTGAGATAATGAATTTTAACAAAAAATTCAATATTTGAAATCTGAAATAAGCACAAATGAACAAATTAATTGTATATACTATATACAATTAATTTTACTTGGCTGTAATTAACAATTATACATAAGTCATTCCTTATATATATAGCGATTAAATAGATTTACTTATAAAAGGGATGATGTGCGCTGATTTTGGTAAGCTAAGAATAAATGAAACGATGTGTGTACAAATCCAGGCCGTCCTTTGTCCAAACTAAGAATAAATCTCAGCCGCTCTTTGTCTCCATGTTTGTCTCCTGGTTTGTCTTAGGGGGCAATTTTATTATATAGATATATATATATATATATATATTGTTAGAATTTATTTCATTTATAACCTACACATTATTTTCAATAAATATTTCAATATAAATTAGTAAATGTTATTAAAGTTCCTAAGGCATTTTTAATGTTAACATGTTTCAAGCTAGAATCTTTTTAAATGCATCATTCTACATTAAAAATGTAATTTTAAATGTAACAACATATTTCAACTAGAATCTTTTTAAATGATTCATCCTACATTAAAAATGTAATTTGAAATGTAAAAACATTTTCATCAAAAAATGACATTTTTACTTTATTGAACCATTCTTATATTAAAAATGTAAATTTTTAATGTGACATATTTTAATCATCATTGCTCACATGCAATAAAAATGTAATTTTTTTTTACTGTTAAACTTTTCTATAAAAACCATGGTCATTTTACATCATTTCTTATAAACAATAAAAATGCAAATTTTTATTATTAAAGTTTTTTATTTTTTTAATAATGATTTTTTTTAAATTCCGACGCATTTTCTAACAAAATTTCCATAAAATAAAATTTTAAATTGGTTCTGATTTTCCGGGTTGTTACAATCTCTCCTACTTAAAAACTTTTCGTCCTCGAAAAGGAACGAAGCTAAAAGTTGTTTAACTAACCGACTCAATTTTCATATATATATATATATATATATATATATATATTGGTTTCAATAATTTTATTAGTTGAACTAATAATCACACAACATTAATCAATTAGTTGATTAGCTTTTATATATATAACTTTTATATATCAAAAATCATATTTTCTATGATCGGATTATATATATAATCACAAATACGTTAATTATAAACTTGTCACTCTCAACTCATTCTAGGGCATTACTAACCTCATCTCTAACGAGTTTTTCTCATTCTAGGATACTACTGATCCTATCTCTAATGAGTATTCTTTTATAGGATATTACAAATCCTACCTATGATGAGTCTTTTGTTCTGTTCTAACGAGTTGTATCCCAAAGATTTGAGCTAACCAAAGCTTTGATACCAACTGTAACTATAGCGACCAGAACTTCCCCGGTCTTCGAAAAGAAGAGAAAGAACGAATTACTTTGAGGACAAGACGAATCAGAACACAAACAGAAGAACATTTCATTGCTTATTACATCAATTCCATCAGAATACAAGAATATACAGAGTATGAATTAATATTATACATCAGAGAAATATCAGAGATTTAAATTACATTACTGCAGCGGAAAAATAATACAAAACACAACTAAAATAAATACACGGATACAGAGCTTTCCGAATATCACTTCAGCTATATACCAGGATCCTGTGAATATAAATCTACAAAACATAAACTACTAGCTGCCCGTGCGAAAAATAAGGGCACCCAGAGTTTAGGTTAAAACAATAAACTCCAGGTCAGTCATGTGACTGGTGTGAGAACTAAAACAGATATTTATCTTTATTTTAAAGTTAGGTAAATCAAGGGACCACGTCGTATAACATGGAACGGGTTTTTACCCCAAGAATACCAGTGCATATAACAACAGCGCAATGCTAAATAAAGAAAATGAAGCTATTATAAGACCCAGGTCCCATCACACAATGCAACGCAAGCCGGAGGATATGGTTTTACCTTATAATAGCCAAAGAATGATTGATACGCTAAATTTCATCTTTTATTATTACTATAAGTGAAGAAAACAACTTCAAATATAAATGTATCAATCATAGGCGGCATGGGTACCATCTATCATGTCGCCATACTAGTTCTACAATTAAAACTGCAAAGGTCGTATTGGAAATTGGATTCCGTCATGAGTCGAGGCAAGAGGAAAGCTCCTCTCCGTTCGAGACACTCTAGCAAATGTCTTAGTACCACACACAGTGATCCTGGATCTTCAGGGTCGATACTCTCTTACTTTTGAGGATTAGTTATTCCAGAACACACGTTCCCCGGTCCTATAGGACCTATATCCGAGGCGCCTCGCATCCAACAACCACACAGGTAAAAAGTATATAAATGTCAGGGTTGGTAGGTCACTGACATCACCCATAGCTAGAAAGAAACATTGTGCTCTCCCTGCAGTCACGATCCCGTTTTTGACTCATACCGAGGTATGAGGCTCACGAATTAACGCTATACACAAAGCCGTGCCACATAGGTCGTGCTTTGATCATCAACCACAAGACTTTTCTTTTCAACAAAAGCCTCGATCATCTGCAACTTAAGCATGCCACATAGGCAATTCACTCCATGTGATTGATATCCATTAATATATAACCTTTGAGCTCGTACGTCTCAGAGAAGGGCGTTAAGCAAGAGAATAAATTCTCCGCCGCCAAACAGATATATATTTAATAGAAATCAATCACACAGAATAAAATCCAATGTTAGACACACTGTCCATTTACAAGTTCGTTCTGGTTCTGAACGAAACTGGAGGAACCTTATTCCTCGCATTTCCATCGATCTCCAAGTAGGTCTGGACGATCACCAACTGATTCCCTCCTCTTGGGTGTACAGCCCAATCAAGATAATCAATAATCATCCAAACGATGTGAAGACCTCCGGTCTTCAACCACCGTCTTCATCTTCGATTTATCGTCGAATTAGTTATTCCGAATGGGTATAAACCCTGCCTTTCCAAATAACCCGCGTATATAATAAACAAGTGTTACACAAACGCAACATATACCTCATTCCAATTCAGAATATTCTTTATTCAAATATTCACATTCTTAGGGAAAGGTTCCCATTAATTTTATTAAAGATAAATTCTTCTAAATTTATTCTTTAATCTTCCTTTGGATATCATTTCAAACCATGTTAAGGTTTTCCAAACTAGACGGGATTAGCGAAGCACAACGAAGTAATTATTTATTTTATTTCCCAATCCCAACCTATTCATCCCATGGAGAAAAACTGGTAGAACTCCATATCTAACACCACTGTGTTATCGGTAAATATTAATTACCATTTCACGTTCAAATCTAATTAAAGATTTTACTATCGCTTTGGAGCAAAACTGGTGATACTCCATTCTCGATTATTTCAATCTAATTAAAGATTCATTAAAACTCCACTTATTTTTAATCTTCCCACAAATAAATATTAATGGTTATTCAAAGCTAAGAAGTTAATCTTATCTTAACTGGGTTAAAGAATCAATGTCATTTAAAAACACGGTTCACGACAAACCCAAAATCCCATTCTATTGTTAATCGGGTTAAAGAACAGGTGTTATTCAAAACACCGCTGACAATAAACCGAAAAACCAATTTAAATTCAATTCCAATTAAATACTAATTAACTGGACAATTTCAATAAATCTTAATTAAAATATTTATTTTTTTCTAAACTGGGTCCAAGAACAGTGTTATTTAAGACACCATTCACGACGAACCCAAAATCTCATTTGATATTATATACAAGGCTCTGAGTAGAAAATATATCGGCTTATATTCAATATCAAATTCTGAAACCAACAAATATCGTATTGGAAATAACGATATAAATATATCTTCCAAATATCCACAACCATATCTGTATAATCACGAAATCCAAAATCGAAATAGTCCGAAGATAATTTCGATTCAAATCCATTCCAATTCATATATTGGAAATTTCTGGTTATTTTAAAACCATTTCGAATCTAGTTCAAAACTAGTTCATTTCGATAAAAATATATTTTTATCCTTTTTAAATACGGGATTTTTTACCCCAACTCTTTCTAAATCATTTATTATGATTTTACAAAAATTACTAATATTTTTAATAATTTTATCAAGGCTCGTACAATCGATTTCCAATAACGGTCGTCGAACTGCACTTAAAGCGACCTTTTCCAAATTTGATCTGGACATAATTCCAAATCCAACCGTTAGATTTCAAATTTCTAATATTCATTGGAAAGCTCTTTTCGTTAAGAACCCAACGGTTTCAGTTTCAGGAGAATCCGACGGTCGGATCTCCTGTAACGTCAATTCGAAGTCAATGGTCGAAATTCGCGAACTGCCGTGGCGCGGCGCGTTCTATTCAGGCCATTTAATATATTATATATTTATATATATATACTATATATATATATATTATATATTTCATCGATTTCAATTCTAAACGTATTTTATAAATCGTTTTAAATTTGTTTTAAAAACAATTTCAACTTCATATTCAATTTTAAATCAAAATTGAATATTCCATATCATCAATATATATACAAATGATAATATTTTCAAAACGTTATATTTTGAAATTACTTCCTTTTCTATATTCATTATAAAAACGAATATAATCAATATAAATATTGTTCGCGTCAAAATGGCGCAAATCTAATCAACACGGCTTTATATATTCCAATAACTTCGTTATTCTATTCAACAAATGAATATTTTCTTCAACACATGAATATTTATCTTATTCAACACATGAATATTTATTAATTCTTACTTACATTAAAAATGTGAATTTTATTGTATAAATATTTCGTTTAACACATGAATCGTTTCAACACATGAATATCGATACCCAGGAAACCACTCATCTTATCTAGTTTCCAGTTAGTTTCTAATTTTATATATGATAAAGATGTAAATTTTATTGTTTAAAGATTTTTCTCAACCCATGAATATTTTCAACACAGGAATATTGTCAACACATGACTATTTTGTTTATTCAACACATGAATATAATTTATTTTCTAAATTGGAATGAGACCCAATCAATTACCATATAATGTTATTTATATGGATTCCATACAACACATGTATATAATAGCAACGATAAATAATCAGCCATCATCCAGAGTGCACCATACAACTGCATAAGCATTAAATATAAATAATTAACGCTTACACAGTTTGTCAAGCAATGGATCGACATACAACTAAATAATTAGGATTAGTGTACGCCAAATATCATCCCAACACCCGTGTGGGGTTTCAAATCAACAAACACGGATTTTTATTTGTGCAGTTGGGCGATGTGTAAAATTTATCGTCCCAATCAATATCAGTCAAATCAGTGTACATAAACAAATCATTCGATTTGTAAATGAATATTTATTTACTCACATTCACTTTAAATTTATATTTTTAACGATAAATAATTTATTTCAACACATGAATATATTTCCATCTATTCCACATCACTATTAATTTTCACAACACAACAAAATCAAACAAGTCGTCCATGGTATGTGGATGACGGATGTCGGGTGCTGCTAACCACCTTCTGCATCCTAGTATATAATTTTAACTTGAAAACAAGAATTAAAGTGAGAAGTTCTCACCTTTGGGTTCCACTCCATCATTCTTTAATTCTGAACGGTTCAGATTTGGATTTGTTTTCCACCAGTCCCATCGCAATTCTTTTCACGCTGTTCATAGTAAAAATCGCATTTTTAATATGATGTTTATTTTAAAAATCACATTTTTATAATGGCACCTCATATATAAAAATCACATATTTTTACAATGCTTCTTTCTATATAAAAATTATATTTTTATATCTCCACTTCTTATATAAAGATCGAATTTTTATTTCGCTTCATATATATGAACCATATTTTTATATTGCTGTTCAAACAATAAAAATCCAATTTTTACATAGCTAAAAATTATATTTTTTACTTCGCTAAAAATTATATTTTTATATTCTCTACATCATTATAAGAATTTTATCTTTTCAAATAAACAAAATCAAAGCTTTTCTATTTCAAAAATCCAATCTTTTATATTTTAAAAATCTCGCCTTTCATGTGTTAAAAATCTCGTCTTTCATGTGTTAAAAAACTCGTCATTCACGTGTTAAAAATCTCATCTTTCATGTGAATAAAAATCTGATTGTTTCACTTTCAATAATCATGTCTTTACTCTATTTAAAAATCAGTTCTTTCTGTACTTAAAAATCAGTTCTTTTCATATGCTAAAAATCATATTTTTAACTCGCTTTCATGTTAATAAAAATCGTAGCTTTCTTTATATAAAAATATTATTTTCATAAACTAAAAATCCTACATTTATAAATTAAAAATCCTATTTTCTATAAACTAAAAAAAAGCAGAAACACTTACTAATTTTCCTAGGGTTTTCTGCTGCCGGATCGAGGAGGGCCCTCTTGCGAGGAGGAGGAGGGAGCAACAGGTGGTCAGGAGTCTTCTGATAGTTGGCTGTGGTGGTTGGGGCGTCGAACTGGGGTTGGAGATGAATGGGGGGTCTTCGATCCACCGCGTCGGGGGAAAGGGTGGGGGCTCGCGAGATCGGGGCTGGGCACCGCGGCTCCGGCGTAGCTCGCCTCCGACAGGTGGCGGCGGTTGCGTCGCCCCCCTCTTCTTCTTTTTTTCCATTTAATCGGTTTTGAAAAGCGAATGAGATGGGGGGGAGGGGTTGACTAAGTAAAGAAGGGAGAGAGAGTGTTTAATAAAAATATTTTATATTATTTCATTGTTTAAATTCTTTTAGTTTGAAAATTCTTTGTTTGTTCATGCTAACTCCAATATGAACCTAACGACTGTCACCCCTAGCTAAATACCCCCATTCCGAACACACTAGGCTTGGTCCGGTAAGCCTATTCAACTGTTTCGATCAGTTTTCGTCAAAATCAAAATATAAATCTATATATTCAATTTTGAACGCACATTTCAATTTACCGGGGCCACATACGGACCCCAAAATATCCAGAAAAATTATTTCTAGCTTTGGATACGGTCCTAACAAAACTAATTTCGTCAAATTCTGAGACCGTTTGAAAAATGGCCATTTTCTGGTCGATCCAAATTGACTGAAACCGTCAAAACACGTTTAACTTCGCCACACTCACATATTGATTCAGAAAATTATGCAAATTGGGATCTAGCAATAATTTGACATCCCGGATCCAACAAAAATGGTTTCGTCTAAAACAAAGGTCGTTTGCAAAATTGATGTTTTTAAGGCCTATATTTCCATAGCAACTATTCTGAATTTTCAACTGGACATAACTTTTTATTCTCGTTATGAAATTTTGATTTTTCGGATTCGTTGGAAAGATATTTTCAAATAGATTCTAATATTTTTGGTTTCGCTAAAATCCGGTTTATTTTGAATCCTGCACATTCATTTTAAATTCAAAATCGAAATTTCAAACTACCGCGCCATTTTCAATTCCTTTTATAATTAAAATAAATATTTTATATTCTAACGTCGATCTATATAATTATATACGTTCTAATTCTATTCAAAATAATTTATCGTCGTTATTATTTAAAATAATTCATTTTAAATATTCAAAATTCATCAAAATTGCCTAAATAAAAATTTTAAATTGGCTCAAATTTTCCGGGTTGTTACAATCTCCCCCACTTAAAACTTTTCGTCCCCGAAAAGGAACGAAGCTGAAACTTATTTAACAAACCAACTCAACTTTCATTATTTCCATTATGGATTAAGTTCTTCAACTTTTCAGTTTCTAAGAACTTTTCAAATTTTCGAAAAATTTCTCCATAACCTCCACTGCACGGGAGCACCGAGAAAATCCCGAAATTGCCATACAGGCCTCTCCAATCCAAAAAGAAAAGAAACAGCCAAGAGGCTAGCCAATCGGCTCATAAAATCATCCAAACCCAATAAATTTGTAAACATGTACCTATTTGTCGGGCAAACAATTTTATTCTTCTGCTCTAGCCTCCTTGCTATGACCTGTTCACACATATATATGTACATGCACGCATTTTCAAACAATTTTCAATATAGTTCAATATTTGATTCAATTTGGCCTAAATGGTTAAAAATATCAAACTAATAATCAAACAACACAATCAGCAATCAATTAGTAGATTATCGTTTCAAATTCATAATTTTGATATATATACAAAAAATCATATTTTTGATGCCAAATCACAACAATAGGCCCTATCTAGTTTTGGTTCTCACACCAGTCTGATGGAAATATATAGATATCCCACTTTTCGAAACTCGAACACAAATGCTGATGATGTCTAGACTATCATCAGGATCGTCTCCGAGCGACTAAAGTGTGATTCTATATCTATCCAGTATATTAAAATTTCGAATATACGTTCATGACGTGTATACGCAAAATCTTTATATATTGGATTGTCCAAATTCAATATAAAATAAAATATTCAAATACGTACCATTAGATATAAATTTTCAAAAAAAAGTTTGTTCTAAATTTTATTTTAAAAATATACTCTTCACACTCGTTCTAGGATACTACAGATCCCATCTCTAACGAGTTATTCTTATTGGATATTACTAATCCAATCTCTGATGAATTCTTTCGTTCGGTTCTAAGGTGTCTTGTTCTCGAGCTCTGTAAACCAAAGCTCTGATACCAAATATAGCGACCCGAACTTCCCCGGTCTCCGAAGAGAAGAGAAAGAACGAATTACTTTGAGGACAAGATGAATCAGAACATAAACAGAAGAACATTTCATTGCTTATTACAACAATTCCATCAGAATACAAGAATATACAGAGTATGAATTAATATTATACTTCAGAGAAATATCAGAGATTTAAATTACATTACTACAGCGGAAAAATAATGCAAAACACAACTGAAAGAAATACATGGATACAGAGCTTTCCGAATATCACTTGAGCTATATACCAAGATCCTGTGAATATAAATCTACAAAACCAAAACTACTAGCTGCCCATGCGGAAAATAAAGGCACCCAGAGTTTAGGTTAAAACAATAAACTCCAGGTCAGTCATGTGACTGGTGTGAGAACTAAAACAGTTATTTATCTTTATTTTAAAGTTAGGTAAATCAAGGGACCACGCCGTATAACACGGAACGGGTTTTTACCCCAAGAATACCAGTGCATATAACAACAGCGCAATGCTAAATAAAGAAAATTAAGCTATTATAAGACCCAGGTCCCATCACACAATGCAACGCAAGCCGGAGGATAGGGTTTTACCTTATAATAGCCAAAGAATGCTTGATACGCTAAATTTCATCTTTTATTATTATTATAAGTAAAGAAAACAACTTCAACTATGAATGTATCAATCATAGGCGGCATGGGTACCATCTATCATGTCGCCATACTAGTTCTACAATTAAAATCGCAATGGTCATATTGGAAATTGGATTCCGTCATGAGTCGAGGCAAGGGGCAAGCTCCTCTCCATTCGAGACACTCTAGCAAATGTCTCAGGACCACACACAGCGATCCTGGATCTTCAGGGCCGGTCCTCTCTTACTTTTGAGGATTAATTATTCCTGAACATACGTTTCCCGGTCGTATAGGACCTATATCCGAGGCACCTCGCATCCAACAACCACACAGGTAAAAAGTATATAAATGTCAGGGCCGATAGGTCACTGACATCACCCATAGATAGAAAGAAACGGCGTGCTCTCCCTGCAGTCACGATCCCATTTTTGACTCATACCAAGGTGTGAGGCTCGCGAATTAACGCTATACACAAAGCTGTGCCACATAGGCCGTGCTTTGATCATCAACCACAAAACTTTGCTTTTCAACAAAAGCCTCGATCATCTGCCACTTAGGCATGCCACACAGGAAATTCACTCAATGTGATTAATATCCATCAATATATAACCTCTGAGCTCGTACATCTCTGAGAAGGGCGTTAAGCAAGAGAATAAATTCTCCGCCGCCAAACATCTATATTGTGAAAACCCGTAACTTCCCCGGTGAGGAAGCGCGGATACTTCGAGAACAACACACAGGAGAACGCAGACGGAAGAACAATTTATTGCTTATTTACAACAATTCCATCAGAATAAAAGAATATACAGAGTATGAATAAATGAAATACATTCGATAAATATCAGAGATTACAATACATTACATAGCAGTGGAAAATAATACAAAATACAACTGAAGAAGATACATGGATACAAAGCTTTCCGGATACCGTTCCAGCTGTAAACCAGGATCCTGTAAATATAAATCTGCAAAAACCAAAACTATTAGCTGCCCGTGTCAAAATAAGGGCACCTAGAGTTTAGGTTAAAACAATAAACTCCAGGTCAGTCATGGGACTGGTGTGAGAACTAAAACAGTTATTATTCTTTATTTTAAAGTTCGGTAAATCAAGGGACCACGCCGTATAACACGGAACGGGTTTCCTCCCAAGAATACCGGTGCATAAAACAAACAGCGCAATGCTAAATAAAGAAAAATGGAGCTATTATAAGACCCATGTCCTATCACACAATGCAACGCAAGCCGGGGGATAGGGTTTTTACCTTATAATAGCCAAGAATGCTTGATACATTTAAAACAAATCTTTTGATACTATAAGTGCATAGTGTATAAAACAACTTCAAATCATAAGTATCAATCATAGACGGCATGGGTACCATATATCATGTCGCCATACTAGGCTCTACAATCAAAACCGCAAATGCCACGTATTTGGAAATTGGACTTCCATCTGTGAACCGAGGCAAAAGATAGTCCTCTACCGATTAGAGACAATCTAGCGTACCATGTCTCAGGATCAGAACGCATCGACCCTTGGAGCGACAGGGCCGGTCCACCGATGTGGATTAGATGAAATCTTGAACACTACGTCTCCCCGCCCTATGGGGTGCAAATGAGCCAACGAATGACTCCATCGGCTTCACATAGTCACCGATATAACCGAGGCGCCTCGCAACAGCAACAACCACATAAGTCAAACTCGTCAGGGCGTTTAAAACCACTGACGCCACTTCTAGCTAGAAAGAAACGCATGTCCTCCCTGAGGTCCTTCTCCCGTTTTTGGTTCACAACCGGGGTGTGAGGCTCCCGAATTCACTCTACACAAAGCTACGCCACAAAGGCCGTGCTTTGATCTTCAACCACAAGACTTTGCTTTTCAACAGAAGCCTTGATGATTTGCATCTTAGCATGCCACACAGGAAATTCACGCTATGCAATCGAAATCAATCACACAGAATGAAATCCGATGTCAGACACACAGTCCATCTACAAGTTCGTTCTGGGTCTGAACGAAACCGGAGGCACCTAGTACCCCGCATATCCATCGATCTCCAAGTACGTCTGGACGATCACTACTGATTCCCTCCTCTTGGGTGTACGGCCCAATCAAGATCATCAATAATTATCCAAATGACGTGAGGACCTCCGGTCTTCAACCACCGTCTTCATCTTCGACACCACGTCGAATTAGTTATTCAGAATGGGATAAACCCGGTCTTTATGAATAACCCGCGTATATAATAAACAAGTGTTACACAAACACAACATACGCCTCATTCCAATTCAGAATATTCTTTTATTCAAATATTCTTATACTTTGGGAAAGAATCTCATTAATTTTATCAAAGATAAATTCTTTAAATTTATTCTTTAATCTTCTTTGAATATCAATTCAAATTAGTCGGGATTAGCGAACCACACCGGAGTAATCGTTTATTTCCCAATCCCAACCTATTCATCCCATGAAGTAAAACTGGTAATACTTCATCTCTAACACCATGGTGTTATCGGTAAATTCAATTACCATTTCACGTTCAAATCTAATTAAAGATTTAACTATCGCCTGGAGTAAAACTGGTGATACTCCATTCTCGATCTTTTCAATCTAATTAAAGATTCATTAAAACCCCACTTAGTTTTAATCTTCATAGAAATCAATATCCTATCTTTAACTGGGTTAAAGAACCATTGTCATCTAAAACACGGTTCACTATAAACCCAAAATCACATTCCATTAATTATCGGGCTAAAGAACAAGTGTTATTTGAAACACTGTTCACGATAAGCCCAAAAATCAATACCAATTCAATTCCAATTAAATGTTATTTAATTGGTACACTTCATTAAATCTAAATAAAAAGATTTAATCTTTTACTCAACTGGGCTTAAGAATAGTGTTAATGAAGACACCATTCACGACAAACCCAAATCACATTTGATATTAAATACAAGGCTCTAAATAGAAAATATATCGTCTTATATTCAATATCAAATTCTACGACCAATAAATATCGTATTGGAAATAACGATATATATATATATATATATGTATGTTTCAAATTCCCATAACAATATCTATATCATCACGAAACCCAACATCGAAATATTCCGAAGACAATTTCGATTCAAATCCCTTCCAATTCAATTATTGGAAATTCTGGTTATATTTCTAAACCATTTCAAATTCGCTTTATTTATTTCAAAAAAAATAAATGAATTATAATTCTAGTTCAAAACTAGTTCATTTCGATAAAAATCTATTTTTATCTTTTCAAATATGGAGTTTTTCATCCCAATTCTTCACAAATCATTTCTTATGATTTCACACAAATTATTACTATTTATAATAATTTTATCAAGGCCCGTACAGTCGATTTCCATCAACGGCCATCGAACTGCTCTTACAGCGACCTTTTCCAAATTTGATTTGGACATAATTCCAAATCCAACTGTTAGATTTCAAATTTCTAATATTCGTTAGAAAGCTCTTTTCGATACGAACCCAACGGTTTCGGTTTGAGGAGAATCCGACAATCGGATTTCCCGCAACGTCAATTCGAAGTCAACGGTCGAAATTCACGAACTGCCGCAGCGCGGCGCGTTCTATTCAGGCCATTATATTATATATATAATATATATAATATATACTTCATCGATTTCCTTTTAAAATGTACTATATTAATCGTTTTAAATTCGTTTTCAAAACGATTTCAACTTCTTTTCAAATTCAAATCAAAATTGAATTTTTCCTTATAAATTCGATTTAAATTCATTTCAAATTGATTTCAATTCAAATTGATTTTGAATTCAATTTCAGTTCTTCTGCATTTCCATTCAATTTCAATTCAAATTCATTTCTATTCGATTTAAATTCGAATTCATTTCTATTCAATTTCAATTTGAATTCATTTCTATTTAATTTCAATTCGAATTCTAATTCTTTTCAAAATATTAGATTTTGAAATCACTTTCGATATTCATTATAAAATGAATAAAATCAATATAAATATCGTTCACGTCAAAATGGCGTCAATCTAATCAACAAGGCTTCATATATTTCCAGTTTCGAATATTCTATTTCAAATATTTCTTTTTTTTTTCAAATATTCCTATTTCAAATATTTCTATTTCAAATATTTCTATTTCAAATATTTCTATTCAAAACTGGAATGAGGCCCAATCAATTACCATAGATTTTACTTTCATGGATTTACATACAACGCATGTATACATCGACAATGACAAATAATCAACCATCATCCAAAGTGCATTCTACACTGTATAAGCATCAAATATAAATATTTAACGCTTATAACAGTCTGTCAATCAATCGATCGACATACAACCAATTATTGGGATTAGTGTATGTCATATATCATCCCTATACCCGTGTGGGGTTTCAAACAATCAAACACAGATTTTATTTGTGCAGTTGGGCGATGTGTAAAATTTATAGTCCCAATCAATATCAATCAAATCAGTGTATATAAACAAATCTCCGATTTGTTTATAAATATTTATTTTATATACACGTTAAAAATTCTATTTTCAACTATAAAATATTTTATTTCATTTCACACCACACAATCAACTACACATCAAAATCAAACAAACAAGCGTACAAGCAGTCCATGGTCTGTGGACGATGGGTGTCGGGTGCTACTAAACACCGTCTGCATCCTAGTATATATTTTAACTAGAAAATTAAATTAAAAGTGAGAAGTTCTCACCAAAGCTATCCCAACTCCACGACACTTCAAATGTAGGATATCTTCATCGTTCTTCCTTTTGTCACTTCCACCATCCGTGTTTGCTACATATATAAAAATCACATTTTTATATTATCACTCCATGGATAAAAATTATATTTTTATATCGCTTTATACCTTTTTATCGCTACTCTACGTATATAAAAATCGAATTTTTACTTCGCTATTCAATATATAAAAATCGAATTTTTACTTCGCTATTCAATATATAAAAATCGAATTTTTACTTCGCTATTCAATATATAAAAATCGAATTTTTACTTCGCTATTCAATATATAAAAATCGAATTTTTACTTCGCTATTCAATATATAAAAATTGAATTTTTACTTCTCTATTTAATATATAAAAATCGAATTTTTATAATCACTCTATACGGATAAAAATCACCCTTTTATACCGCTATTACATAGATAAAAATTCTATTTTTTCACGCTATTCTCTATATAAAAATTATATTTTTATATCGCTCTTCTTCCAATAAAGATTATATTTTTATAACGCTCCTTCCTATATAAAAATTATATTTTTATATCTACTTCTAACATAAAGGTCGAATTTTTATCTATATAAAAATCTCTACTTATATTTTCATATTTCTACTTCTAATATAAAGATCGAATTTTTATCTACATAAAAATCTCAACTTATATTTTTATATTTCTACTTCTAATATAAATATCGAATCTTTATATCATCGCTATAAAAATCACATTTTTTATTTCAACGTATATACAACAAAAATCAGATTTTTATTACGCTACATAATTAAAGATCAAATTTTTACTATCTATATAATATAAATATCATATTTTTATTATATAAAAATCATATTTTTATTCTTCACCATTTCAACTATACAAAGATTCAATTCTTTTCTTGTTTTTAAAAAAAATCAAACTTTTTCAAATTAAAAATCCAAACTTTCATGTCATAAAAATATAAACTTTCTACATATAAAATATCAACTTTTCTTTACTAAAAATCCCGTCTTTATATGCTAATCGTATAAATAAAAAAAATCACTTCCTTTATATAACTTCTATTTCATATATAAAATCAGAATTCTATAATGTTATTTCAGATTTTTTTATAACAATTATTTTTAAAACAAATAAATAAGAGAGTTCTTTAAATTGAAAATCACCTTTGCAGTTGAAGAAGGGGCTGAAGGGCTTCGTTGGGTGCGTGAGATGGCGCGGATAACGCTGAGCGGAGGCATTTGGAGTCGCGGCCGGCAGGGTGTGTGCCCAGGGGGCGCATCACGTTCAGAGGTGGTGCGGCAAGCGTCGGGTGGTGGGTGGTGGTGCGGCTTGCCATGGCATCGGCGGAGTGGTAGCAGGGCTCGATATGGTTTGGGAGGGCGGTGGCGTCGTTGTTGTTTGAGAGAAAGGAGGAAAAGTAGCAGTGGAGGGGAAGAAGGGGATGGGCGAGCGTCGGAGGCCGCCGGCCTTGGTGGTGTCGGCGCGACGAAAGGGGGGGGGGATTGGAACAAGGCGCGGTTTTTTTTTCTAAATCGAGGGTTTGACTGAGAAGGGAAAGTAAGAGAGAGGGGATATATATATATAATTATATTAATTAATTCCCATAAAGTGACTTTTCTGTTCAGACTTCAAATCGAACCCAACGACTGCTGCTCCTAGCTAATTACCCCCAATCCGAACACAATGGGATATGTTTGCATAAGCTGATTCGATAGTTTCGATCAGTTTCTGTCAAAATCAAAATATAAATCTATATACTAAGTTTGAACGCGCATTTCTATTTACCGGGGCCACATACTAACTAGAAAAATTCCCAAAAAATAATTTCTAGCTTCGTATTGACGATACGGTCCTAACAAAACTAGCTTCACCGAATTCTGAGACCGTTTGAAAAATGGCCATTTTCCAGTCGATTAAAATCAACTAAAACAGGTCAAACGCGTTTTCCTTTGCCACGCTCACATATTGATTCGAAAAATTATGAAATTTGAAACCTAGCAATAACTAGACATCACGGATCCAACAAAAGTGGTTTCGTCGAAATCCGAGGTTTTTGCAAAATTTCCATTTTTAAGGGCCAGAATTCCATAGCGACTATTCTGAATTTTCAACTGGGCATATCTTTTGATTCCCGCTATGAAATTTTGATTTTTTGGATTCGTTGGAAAGATATTCTCAATTAGATTCAAATATTTTTGGTTTCACTAAAATCCAGTTTATTTTGAATCTTGTACGTTCATTTGAAATTTGAAATCGAATTATCGAACTACCGCGCCATTTTCAATTCCTTTTATATATATAAATAAATATTTATATTCTAACGACGATCTATATAAATATATATGTTCGAATTCTATTCAAAATAAATTTCTTGTCGTTTTTATTTAAAATATTCATTTTAAATATTCAAAATTCATTAAAATTGCCAAAATAAAAAATTTAAATTGGCCCAGATTTCCGGGTTATTACAATCTCCCCCACTTAAAACTTTTCGTCCCCGAAAAGGAACGAAGCCGAAAGTTGTTTAACTAATCTACTCAACTTCCATTATTTTCATTACGGCTTAAGTTCTTCAACTTTTCAGTTTCTAAGAAATTTTCAATTTTTTCAAAAATTTGGCTAACACCCTAAATTTTCGAAATTTTTTGCCCTAACCTCCCCTGCACCGGGGACTTCGGGATATTTCATATAGCCTCCCATGGCCTTCTTCAACTCAAAAGAAAAAGAAAAAGCCAAGCGGCTAGCCAATCGGCTTATAAAACCATCATCACCCAAACAAAATAGTAAATTATGGTAAACATGTACCTATTTGTCGGTCAAACAATTTTATTCTTCTGCTTTAGCCTCCTTGCTATGACCTGTTCAATGTAAGTACATGTATATGCAAGCAAATGCGACTAATTATCAATACACTTCACTATTTGGTCAATTTGGTTATATGATTCAACATTTAATTAATCAGACAATAATCAACAACACAACCATCAATCAATTAGTTGGTTAACGTTTCAAATTCATACTTTGATATATAGTCAAAAATCACATTTTTGGTGCCAAATCACAACAATAGGCCCTATCTAATTTTGGTTCTCACACCAGTCAATTGGAAATATATAGAAACCTCACTTTCTTCACTCGAATATAAATTCTGACGATGAGTACTCAACCATCAGAATCATCTTCGGGCCATTAGAGTATGATTCTATATCTATCCAGTATATTAAAACTTCGTATACACGCTAGCTAGACGTATATGCAAAATCTTCATATACTAGATTGTCAAAATTCAATACAAAATAATCAAATACGAATGAGTGATTAAAATTTTCAAAACAAATTTTTTTTTCATTTTAAAAAAATAAACTCTTCACACTCGTTCTAGGATACTACTGATCCCATCTCTAACGAGTCATTCTCATTGGATATTACTAATCCAATTTCTGATGAATTCTTTCGTATGGTTCTAATGTGTCTTGTTCTCTGAGCTTTGTAAACCAAAGCTCTGATACCAACTGTGAAAACCCATAACTTCCCTGGTGAGGAAGCGCGGACACTTCGAGAATAACACACAGAAGAACGCAGACGGAAGAACAATTCATTGCTTATTTAGAACAATTCCATCAGAATACAAGAATATACATAGTATGAATAAATGAAATACATTCGATAAATATCAGAGATTACAATACATTACATAGCAGCGGAAAATAATACAAAATACAACTGAAGACGATACACGAATACAAAGCTTTCCAGATATCGTTCCGGCTATAAACCAGGATCCTGTAAATATAAATCTGCAAAAACCAAAACTACTAGCTGCCCATGTCAAAATAAGGGCACCCAAAGTTTAGGTTAAAAAAATAAACTCCAGGTCAGTCATGGGACTGGTGTGAGAACTAAAACAGTTATTATTCTTTATTTTAAAGTTCGGTAAATCAAGGGACCACGCCGTATAACACGGAACGGGTTTCCTCCCAAGAATACCAGTGCATAAAACAAACAGCGCAATGCTAAATAAAGAAAAATGAAGCTATTATAAGACCCAGGTCCTATCACACAATGCAACGCAAGCCGGGGGATAGAGTTTTTACCTTATAATAGCCAATAATGCTTGATACGTTTAAAACAAATCTTTTGATACTATAAGTGCATAGTGTATAAAACAACTTCAAATCATAAGTATCAATCATATACGGCATGGGTACCATATATCATGTCGCCATACTAGGCTCTACAATCAAAACCGCAAATGTCACGTATTTGGAAATTGGACTTCCATCTGTGAACCGAGGCAAAAGATAGTCCTCTACCGATTCGAGACAATCTAGCGTACCATGTCTCAGGATCAGAACGCATCGACCCTTGGAGCGACAGGGCCGGTCCACCGATGTGTATTAGACGAAATCCTGAACACTACGTCTCCCCTCCCTATAGGGCGCAAATGAGCCAACGAATGACTCCATCGGCTTCACATAGTCACCGATATATCCGAGGCGCCTCGCAACAGCAACAACCACATAAGTCAAATTCGTCAGGGCGTGTAAAACCACTGACGCCACTTCTAGCTAGAAAGAAAACTTTGTCCTCCCCGAGGTCCTTCTCCCGTTTTTGGTTCACAACCGGGGTGTGAGGCTCGCGAATTCACGCTGCACAAAGCTACGCCACAAAGGCCGTGCTTTGATCTTCAACCACAAGACTTTGCTTTTCAACAGAAGCCTTGATCATTTGCATCTTAGCATGCCACACAGGCAATTCACGCTATGCAATCGAAATCAATCACACAGAATGAAATCCGATGTCAGACACACAGTCCATCTACAAGTTCGTTCTGGGTCTGAACGATACCGGAGGCACCTAGTACCCCGCATATCCATCGATCACCAAGTACGTCTGGACGATCACTACTGATTCCCTCCTCTTGGGTGTATGGCCCAACCAAGATCATCAATAATTATCCAAACGACGTGAGGACCTCCGGTCTTCAACCACCGTCTTCATCTTCGACCCCACGTCGAATTAGTTATTCAGAATGGGATAAACCCGGTCTTTCTGAATAACTCGCGTATACAATAAACAAGTGTTACACAAACACAACATACGCCTCATTCCAATTTAGAATATTCTTTTATTCAAATATTCTTATACTTTGGGAAAGATTCCCATTAATTTTATCAAAGATAAATTCTTTAAATTTATTCTTTAATCTTCTTTGAATATCAATTCAAACTAGTCGGGATTAGCGAACCACACCGGAGTAATCGTTTATTTCCCAATCCCAACCTATTCATCCCATGAAGTAAAACTGGTAATACTTCATCTCTAACACCACGGTGTTATCGGTAAATTCAATTACCATTTCACGTTCAAATCTAATTAAAGATTTAACTATCGCCTGGAGTAAAACTGGTAATACTCCATTCTCGACCTTTTCAATCTAATTAAAGATTCATTAAAACCCCACTTAGTTTTAATCTTCACATAAATCAATATCCTGTCTTTAACTAGGTTAAAGAACCAATGTCATCTAAAACACGGTTCACGATAAACCCAAAATCACATTCCACTAATTATCGGGTTAAAGAACAAGTGTTATTTAAAACACTGTTCACGATAAGCCCAAAAATTAATACCAATTCAATTCCAATTAAATGTTATTTAATTGGTACACTTCATTAAATCTAAATAAAAAGATTTAATCTTTTACTCAACTGGGCTTAAGAATAGTGTTAATGAAGACACCATTCACGACAAACCCAAATCACATTTGATATTAAATACAAGGCTCTGAATAGAAAATATATCAGCTTATATTCAATATCAAATTCTACGACCAACAAATATCGTATTGGAGATAACGATATATATATATATCTTTCAAATTCCCATAACAATATCTGTATCATCACGAAACCCAACATCGAAATATTCCGAAGACAATTTTGATTCAAATCCCTTCCAATTCAATTATTGGAAATTCTGGTTATATTTCTAAACCATTTCAAATTCACTTTATTTATTTCAAAAAAAAAAAAAAATGAATTATAATTCTAGTTCAAAACTAGTTCATTTCGATAAAAATCTATTTTTATCTTTTCAAATATGGAGTTTTTCATCCCAATTCTTCACAAATCATTTCTTATTATTTTACACAAATTATTACAATTTTTAATAATTTTATCAAGGCCCGTACAGTCGATTTCCATCAACGGCAATCGAACTGCACTTACAGCGACCTTTTCCAAATTTGATTTGGACATAATTCCAAATCCAACCATTAGATTTCAAATTTCTAATATTCGTTTGAAAGCTCTTTTCGATACGAACCCAACGGTTCCGGTTTGAGGAGAATCCGACGGTCGGATCTCCCGCAACGTCAATTCGAAGTCAATGGTCGAAATTCACGAACTGCCGCAGCGCGTCGCGTCCTATTCAGGCCATTATACTATATATATATAATGTATTTAATATATACTTCGTCAATTTCCTTTTAAAACATATTATATAAATCGTTTTAAATTCATTTTCAAAACGATTTCAACTTCTTTTCAAATTCAAATCAAAATTGAATTTTTCCTAATAAATTCGATTTAAATTCATTTCAAATTGATTTCAATTCAAATAGATTTTGAATTCAATTTCAGTTCGGCTTCAATTCCATTCAATTTCAATTCGAATTCATTTCTATTCAATTTCAATTCAAATTCATTTCTATTCAATTTCAATTCGAAATCTAATTCTTTTCAAAATATCAGATTTTGAAATCACTTTCAATATTCATTATAAAATGAATAAAATCAATATAAATATCGTTCACGTCAAAATGACGTCAATCTAATCAAAACGACTTCATATATTTCTAGTTTCGAATATTCTATTTCAAATATTTCTTTTTTTTTCAAATATTCCTATTTCAAATATTCCTATTTCAAATATTTCTATTTCAAATATTTCTATTCAAAACTTGAATGAGGCCCAATCAATTACCATAGATTTTATTTTTATGGATTTACATACAACGCATGTATACATTGACAATGACAAATAATCAACCATCATCCAAAGTGCATTCTACACTGTATAAGCATCAAATATAAATATTTAACGCTTATAACAGTCTTTCAATCAATCGATCAACATACAACTAATTATTGGGATTAGTGTATGTCATATATCATCCCAATACCCGTGTGGGGTTTCAAACAATCAAACACAGATTTTATTTGTGCAGTTGGGCGATGTGTAAAATTTATCGTCCCAATCAATATCAATCAAATCAGTGTATATAAGCAAATCTCCGATTTGTTTATAAATATTTATTTTATATACACGTTAAAAATTCTATTTTCAACTATAAAATATTTTATTTCATTTCACATCACACCACACAATCAACTACACATCAAAATCAAACAAACAAGCATACAAGTCGTCCATGGTCTGTGGACGACGGGTGTCGGGTGCTACTAAACACCGTCTGCATCCTAGTATATATTTTAAACAGAAAATTAAAACTAAAGTGAGGAGTTCTCACCAAAGCTATCCCAACTCCATGACACTTCAAATGTAGGATATCTTCATCGTTCTTCCTTTTGTCACTTCCACCATCCGTGTTCGCTACATATATAAAAATCACATTTTTATATTATCACTCCATGGATAAAAATTATATTTTTATATCGCTTTATACCTTTTTATCGCCACTCTACGTATATAAAAATCGAATTTTTACTTCGCTATTCAATATATAAAAATCGAATTTTTACTTCGCTATTCAATATATAAAAATTGAATTTTTACTTCGCTATTCAATATACAAAAATCGAATTTTTACTTCGCTATTCAATATATAAAAATCGAATTTTTATAATCAATCTATACGGATAAAAATCACCTTTTTATACCGCTATTATATAGATAAAAATTCTATTTTTATCACGCTATTCTCTATATAAAAATTATATTTTTATATCGCTCTTCTTCCAATAAAGATTATATTTTTATAACGCTCCTTCCTATATAAAAATTATATTTTTATATCTACTTCTAACATAAAGGTCGAATTTTTATCTATATAAAAATCTCAACTTATATTTTTATAGTTCTACTTCTAAAATAAAGATCGAATTTTTATCTACATAAAAATCTCAACTTATATTTTTATATTTCTAGTTCTAATATAAATATCGAATCTTTATATCATCGCTATAAAAATCACATTTTTTATTTCAACGTATATATAACAAAAATCAGATTTTTATTACGCTACATAATTAAAGATCAAATATTTACTATCTACATAATATAAAAATTGTATTTTTATTATATAAAAATCATATTTTTATTCTTCACCATTTCAACTATACAAAGATTCAATTCTTTTCTTGTTTTTGAAAAAAAATCAAACTTTTTCAAATTAAAAATCCAAACTTTCATGTCATAAAAATATAAACTTTCTACATATAAAATATCAACTTTTCTTTACTAAAAATCCCGTCTTTATATGCTAATCGTATAAATAAAAAAAATCACTTCCTTTATATAACTTCTATTTCATATATAAAATCAGAATTCTATATTGTTATTTCAGATTTTTTTATAACAATTATTTTTAAAACAAATAAATAAGAGAGTTCTTTAAATTGAAAATCACCTTTGTAGTTGAAGAAGGGGCTAAAGGGCTTCGTTGGGTGCCTGAGATGGCGCGGATAACGCTGAGCGGAGGCATTTGGAGTCGCGGCCGGCAGGGTGTGTGCCCAGGGGGCGCATCACGTTCAGAGGTGGTGCGGCTTGCCATGGCGTCGGCGGAGTTGTAGCAGGGCTCGATTTGGTTCGGGGGGGGGGGGTGTCGTTGTTGTTCGAGAGGAAGGAGGAAAAGAAGCAGTGGAGGGGAAGAAGGGGATGGGCGAGCGTCGGAGGCCGCCGGCCTTGGTGGTGGCGGCGCGACGAAAGGGGGGGACGGGAACAAGGCGCGGTTTTTTTTTCTAAATCGAGGGTTTGACTGAGAAGGGAAAGTAAGAGAGAGGGGATATATATATATAAATTTATAATTATATTAATTAATTCCCATAAAGTGACTTTTCTGTTCGGACTTCAAATCGAACCCAACGACTGCTACTCCTAGCTAATTACCCCCATTCCGAACACAATGGGATATGTTTCGTAAGCTGATTCGATCATTTCGATCAGTTTCTGTCAAAATCAAAATATAAATCTATATACTGAGTTTGAACGCGCATTTCTATTTACCGTGGCCACATACTAACTAGAAAAATTCCCGAAAAATATTTTCTAGCTTCGTATTGACGATACGGTCCTAACAAAACTAACTTCAGTGAATTCTGAGACCGTTTGAAAAATGGCCATTTTCCAGTCGATTAAAATCAACTGAAACTGGTCAAACGCGTTTTCCTTTTCCACGCTCACATATTAATTCGAAAAATTATGAAATTTGAAACCTAGCAATAACTAGACATCATGGATCCAACAAAAGTGGTTTCGTCGAAATCCGAGGTCGTTTGAAAAATTTCCATTTTTAAGGGCCAGAATTCTATAGCGACTATTCTGAATTTTCAACTGGGCAAATCTTTTGATTCCCGTAATGAAATTTTGATTTTTCGGATTCGTTGGAAAGATATTCTCAACTAGATTCAAATATTTTTTGTTTCACTAAAATCCGGTTTATTTTGAATCCTGTACATTCATTTAAAATTTGAAATCGAATTATCGAACTACCACGCCATTTTCAATTCCTTTTATATATTTAAATAAATATTTATATTCTAACGACGATCTATATAAATATATACGTTCGAATTCTATTCAAAAAAAAATTCTCGTCGTTTTTATTTAAAATATTCATTTTAAATATTCAAAATTCATTAAAATTGCCAAAATAAAAATTTTAAATTGGCCCAGATTTCCGGGTTATTACTTATATATTTAATAGAAATCAATCACACAGAATAAAATCCAATGTCAGACACATAGTCCATTTACAAGTTCATTCTGGGTCTGAACGAAACCGGAGGAACCTTATTCCTCGCATATCTATCGATCTCCAAGTACGTCTGGACGATCACCAACTAATTCTCTCCTCTTGGGTGTACAGCCCAATCAAGATCATCAATAATCATCCAAACGATGTGAAGACCTCAGGTCTTCAACCACCGTCTTCATCTTCGACTTATCGTCGAATCAGTTATTCAGAATGGGTATAAACCTGACCTTTCCAAATAACCCGCGTATATAATAAACAAGTGTTACACAAACGCAACATACGCCTCATTCCAATTCAGAATATTCTTTATCCAAATATTCACATTCTTAGGGAAAGGTTCCCATTAATTTTATCAAAGATAAATTCTTCTAAATTTATTATTTAATCTTCCTTTGGAAATCATTTCAAACCATGTTAAGGTTTTCCAAACTAGACGGGATTTGCGAACCACAACGAAGTAATTATTTATTTTATTTCCTAATCCCAACCTATTCATCCCATGGAGCAAAACTGGTAGTACTCCATATCTAACACCACTGTGTTATCGGTAAATATTAATTACCATTTCACGTTCAAATCTAATTAAAGATTTAACTATCGCTTTGGAGCAAAACTGGTGATACTCCATTCTCGATTATTTCAATCTAATTAAAGATTCATTAAAACTCCACTTAGTTTTAATCTTCCCACAAATCAATATTAATGGTTATTCAACGCTAAGAAGTTAATCTTATCTTAACTGGGTTAAAGAACCAATGTCATTTAAAAACGCGGTTCACGACAAACCCAAAGTCCCATTCTATTGTTAATCGGGTTAAAGAACAGGTGTTATTCAAAACACCGCTCACAATAAACCCAAAAACCAATTTAAATTCAATTCCAATTAAATACTAATTAACTGGACAATTTCACTAAATCTTAATTAAAATATTTATTCTTTTCTAAACTGGGTCCAAGAACAGTGTTATTTAAGACACCATTCACGACGAACCCAAAATCCCATTTGATATTAAATACAAGGCTCTGAATAGAAAATATATCGGCTTATATTCAATATCAAATTCTGAAACCAACAAATATCGTATTGGAAATAACGGTATAAATATATCTTCCAAATTTCCATAACCATATCTGTATAATCACGAAATCCAGCATCGAAATATTCCGAAGATAATTTCAATTCAAATCCATTCCAATTTATATATTGGAAATTTCTGGTTATTTTAAAACCATTTCGAATCTAGTTCAAAACTAGTTCATTTCGATAAAAATATATTTTTATCCTTTTTAAATACGGGATTTTTCACCCTAATTCTTTCTAAATCATTTATTATGATTTTACACAAATTATTAATATTTTTAATAATTTTATCAAGGCTCGTACAGTCGATTTCCAATAACGGTCGTCGAACTGCACTTACAGCGACCTTTTCCAAATTTGATCTGGACATAATTCCAAATCCAACCGTTAGATTTCAAATTTCTAATATTCATTGGAGAGCTCTTTTCGATACGAACCCAACGGTTCCGGTTTCAGGAGAATCCGACGTTCGGATCTCCCGTAACATCAATTCGAAGTCAATGGTCGAAATTCGCGAACTACCGCGGCACGGCGCGTTCTATTCAGGCCATTTAATATATATAATATATATTATATATATTTCATCGATTTCAATTCAAAATGTATTTCATAAATCGTTTTAAATTCGTTTTAAAAACAATTTCAACTTCATATTCAATTTTAAATCAAAATTGAATATTCCATATCCTCAATATATATATATATATATATGGTAATATTTTCAAAACGTTATATTTTGAAATTACTTCCTTTTCTATATTCATTATAAAAACGAATATAATCGATATAAATATCGTTCGCGTCAAAATGGCGCAAATCTAATCAACACGGCTTTATATATTCCAATAACTTCGTTATTCCATTCAACAAATGAACATTTTCTTCAACACATGAATATTTATCTTATTCAACACATGAATATTTATTACTTCTTACTTACAATAAAAATGTGAATTTTATTGTATAAACATTTCGTTCAACACATGAATAGTTTCAACACATGAATATCGATACCCAGGAAACCACTCATCTTAACTAGTTTCCAGTTATTTTCTAATTTTATATGTGATAAAGATGTATATTTTATTGTTTAAAGATTTTACTCAACCCATGAATATTTTCAACACATGAATGGTTTCAACACATGAATAGTGTCAACACATAACTATTTTGTTTATTCAACACATGAATATAATTTATTTTCTAAATTGGAATGAGACCCAATTAATTACCATATAATGTTATTTATCTAGATTCCATACAACACATGTATATAATAGCAACGATAAATAATCAACCATCATCAAGAGTGCATCACATAACTGCATAAGCATTAAATATAAATAATTAACGCTTACATAGCCTATTAACCAATCGATCGACATACAACTAAATAATTGGGATTAGTGTATGCCAAATATCATCCCAACACCCATGTGGGGTTTCAAATCAACAAACAAGGATTTTTATTTGTGCAGTTGGGCGATGTGTAAAATTTATCGTCCCAATCAATATCAGTCAAATCAGTGTACATAAACAAATCATTCGATTTGTAAATGAATATTTATTTATTCACATTCACGTTAAATTTATATTTTTAACAATAAATAATTTATTTCAACACATGGATATATTTCCATCTATTCCTCTTCACTATCAATTTTCACAGCACAACAAAATCAAACAAGTCGTCCATGGTCTGTGGACAACGGGTGTCGGGTGCTGCTAAGCACCGTCTGCATCCTAGTATATAATTTTAACTAGAAAACAAGAATTAAAGTGAGAAGTTCTCACCTTTGGGTTCCACTCCGTCATTCTTTAATTCTGAACGGTTCAGATTTGGATTTGATTTCCACCAGTCCCATCGCAATTCTTTTCACGCTGTTCATAGTAAAAATTGCATTTTTAATATGATGTTTATTTTAAAAATCACATTTTTATAATGGCACCTCATATATAAAAATCATATATTTTTACAACGCTTTTTTCTATATAAACATTATATTTTTATATCTCCACTTCTTATATAAAGATCGAATTTTTATTTCGCTTTATATATATAAACCATATTTTTATATTACCATTCAAACAATAAAAATCCAATTTTTACATAGCTAACAATTATATTTTTACTTCGCTAAAAATTATATTTTTATATTCACTACATCATTATAAAATTTTTATCCTTTCAAATAAACAAAATCAAAGCTTTTCTATTTCAAAAATCCAATCTTTTATATTTTAAAAATCTCGTCTTTCACGTGTTAAAAATCTCGTCTTTCACGTGTTAAAAATCTCATCTTTCACGTGAATAAAAATCTGATCGTTTCACTTTCAAAAATCATGTCTTTACTCTATTTAAAAATCAGTTCTTTCTCTACTTAAAAATCAGTTCTTTTCATATGCTAAAAATCATATTTTTAACTCGTTTTCATGTTAATAAAAATCATAGCTTTCTTTATATAAAAATGTTATTTTTATAAACTAAAAATCCTACCTTTATAAATTAAAAATCCTATTTTCTATAAACTAAAAAAAATCAGAAACACTTACTAATTTTCCTAGGGTTTTCTACTGCAGGATCGAGGAGGGCCCTCTTGCGAGGAGGGGGAGGGAGCAAGAGGCAGTCGGGAATCTTCTGATGGTCGGTTGTGGTGGTTGGGGCGTCTAACTGGGGCTGGAGATGAAGGGCGGGTCTTCGATCCACCGCGTCGGGGGAAAGGGTGAGGGCTCGCGAGATCGGGGCTTGGCGCCGCGGCTCCGGCGTAGCTCGCCTCCGGCAGGAGGCGGTGGCTGCTTCGCCCCCTCTTCTTCTTCTTTTTTTCCATTTTAATCGGTTTTGAAAAGTGAAAGTGATGGGGGGGTTTGACTGAGTAAAGAAGGGAGAGAGAGTGTTTGATAAAAATATTTTATATTATTTCATTATTTAAATTCTTTTAGTTTGAAAATTCTTTGTTCGTTCATGCTAACTCCAATCTGAACCTAACGACTGTCGCCTCTAGCTAAATACCCCCATTCCGAACACACTGGGCTAGGTCCGGTAAGCCAATTCGACTGTTTCAATCAGTTTCCATTAAAATCAAAATATAAATCTATATATTCAATTTTGAACGCACATTTCAATTTACCGGGGCCACATACGGACCCCAAAAATTCCAGAAAAATTATTTCTAGCTTCTTATTGATGATACGGTCCTAATAAAACTAATTTTGACAAATTCTGAGATCGTTTGAAAAATGGCCATTTTCTGGTCGATCCAAATTGACTTAAACCATCAAAACACGTTTAACTTCGCCACGCTCACATATTGATTCAGAAAATTAGGCAAATTGGGATCTAGCAATAATTTGACATCCCGGATCCAACAAAAGTAGTTTCGTTGAAAACAGAGGTCGTTTGCAAAATTGCTATTTTTAAGGGATATATTTCCATAGCGACTATTCTGAATTTTCAACTGGACATAACTTTTTATTCCCGCTATGAAATTTTGATTTTTCGGATTCCTTGGAAAGATATTTTCAAATAGATTCTAATATTTTTGGTTTTGCTTAAATCCGGTTTATTTTGAATCCTACACATTCGTTTGAAATTCGAAATCGAAATTTTAAACTACCGTGCAATTTTCAATTCCTTTTATAATGAAAATAAA
The DNA here is from genome assembly GCA_030737875.1 of Allium sativum. Classification (NCBI taxonomy): domain Eukaryota; kingdom Viridiplantae; phylum Streptophyta; class Magnoliopsida; order Asparagales; family Amaryllidaceae; genus Allium; species Allium sativum. Next base: position 355,151,306 of record CM060926.1, read on the forward strand.
TATTTTATATTATAACGTCGATCTATATAAATATATATGTTCTAATTCTATTCAAAATAATTTGTCGTCGTTATTATTTAAAATAATTCATTTTAAATATTCAGAATTCATCAAAATTGTCTAAATAAATTTTTTAAATTGGCTCAGATTTTCCGGGTTGTTACAGTAACGATTTGGATTTTGCCCGGACCTAATCGATCTCTAGATCGACCAAGACCATTCAAAATCCGAATACGCTAACTCTGGGAGTACAACACATCAGAACAAATAACAGAAGACTTTTATAAACATTCTAATAATGTTACATCAGAGTACAGAATATGAGAGTACATCGATAAAATACAATGGAAGATAATTTACAATAATTTAATACATGCAGCGGAAATGAATAAACTGATACAGCGGAAGTTTATCAATGCTCTGGACATAGCTTTAAGCTTAGATCCAGAATCCTGCTCAATATATCTACAAAATAAGCTACTCGACCGCCCGTGAGGAAAATATGGGCACCCGAGTTTGCAAAGTGAAACAAACTACGGGACAGTCATGGGACTGGTATGAGAAATCTTACTTAACCTATTTAATGATAACAAGGCTAATCACAGGACCACGCCGCTAACGTGGAACGGGTTTACTCCATTGGATTGCCAGTGCATAAATAAAGTAAATCGTTTAAAACAGCGCAATGCTTTTTAGAAAAATGAAACCATTATAAGACTCATGTCCTATCACACAATGCAACCAAGCCGGAGGATAGAGTTTTACCTTATAATGGTCAAAAATGCTTGATACAATAAAACGGATTTGATATTATTATTAGTGCATATATGTTTCAAAAACATTTCAATCATAACGTATCAATCATAGACGGCACAACTACCATATACTATGTCGCCATACTAGTTTTACAATCAAAACCGCATGTTGTCGTATTGGAAGTTGGATTTCCATCATGAGTCAAGGCTAGGAACGATCTCCTTACCGATTCGAGACACTCTAGCAATGTCTCAGGATTTAGACGCTGGCAAACCCTTGGATCCTGCAGGGCCTATCCACAATTACTTTAGTGGATTAGTTATGCCTGAACACACGCTTCCCGGTCCTATTGAACCTATATTTTAGCAATTGGCGACCAATAAATCCGAGGCGCCTCATAATCCATCAACCACATAAGTAAAATGTTAGGGCTTGTAAACGCTGACACCACTTCTAGCTAGAAAGAAACATGTGCACTACCTGTGTTCCCTTGCTCCGTTTCTAACTCTTACCAGGGTATGAGGCTCGCGAGGTAACGTTATACACAAAGCTATGCCGAAATAGGCTACGCTTTGATCATCCCACAAGGCTCTGCTTTTCAACAAAAGCCTTGATCAATTGCATCTTGGCACGCCACATTAACAATTCATGCCATGTGATCGATAACTACAAATATATAACCTCTGAGCTCGTGCGTCTCAGAGAAGGGTGTTAAGAAAGAGAATAAATTCTCCGCCACCACAGATATATATTAAATAGAAATCAATTTAAGTTACATGGAATGAAATCCAGTGTTAGACACACATCCATTTACAAGTCCGTTCTGGGTCTGAACGAAATCGGAGTCACCTTATTCCTCGACCCGTATGTCCAATACAGAAGAGAGGTGCTCGCTTATCCAGACAATCAACAAGTACATTTGGACGACTACCACTGTAACCCTTTCAAGGCGGGCAACTCCTTTCAAAGGCATCGGTAGTCATCCATTCGATGTGAAGATCGTTGGTCTTCAACCACCGTCTTCATCTTCGACTTTTAATTGTCGTAGTAATTATTCAGAATGGATTAAACCCGGTTTTCCCGAATAACTTGCGTATTTTGTAATAAAAAATCAAGTGTTATAAAACACATCAACGCCTCAATCCAATTCAGAATATTCTTTTAATAAAATATTCACATTATTCTATCAAAGATAAATTCTTTAAATTTATTCTTAAATCTTTCTTTAAAGATTTATTAAAACTCCAATTTGGTTTTAATATCAAAAATCATTATTTAATGATTATTTAAATTTAAGAAATTAATCTTACCTTTAACTGGGTTAAAGAATTAATGTCATTTAAAAACACAGTTCACGGTAAACCCAAAATCATCTTCCATTACATATTGATTTTTCACAGAAATCAAGTCAATATATAATCGATATAAATTTCTGTATCAGACCAATATTATAAATGGAATAACGGCAAAGCCTCTTAATTTCCATATATAGTATCAGTCTTCTTTTACAGAAGCTTATCTCGATTATTACCGAATCGAATTCCATTCAATTCCAATTTAATATATAAAATTGGAAAACTTAACTTTGGAAAATTACCGTTTCATCTTAATAAAATATTTATAAATTCAAAATTATAATTTCACTGTTAATTGGGATTAAAGGACAAATGTCATTTAAAACATAGTTCATGATAAACCCTCAATCAACTTTCATCTTAATGCTTAGTTAAATCATTAATTAATTAGTAAACTTCTTTAAATCTAAATTAAAAGATTTATTCTTTTCACACGGTGTTTAAGAACAGTGTTATTTAAGACGCCATTCACGACAAACCCAAAATCCAATTTATTTTATTTAATTCCAAATAAATATTGATTAATTGGAAAACTCCATTAAATCTTGATTAAAGGTTTATTCTATTTCTTTATTAAAATAATGTTTTCAAAATATTAGATTTTGGAAATTACTACTTTTTATTCTATTCGTTACAAATTGAATAAAAACGATCGATAGACCCGTTTGGGTTAAAATTGCGTTTCAACTTATAATGGGCTAAGTAGTCCAATTCCTTACCAAGTCCATTTATGGTTTATAATGGGCTAGACCTCCCACGTTAGGCCTACAACTTGCGGATGCTGGACATGTCGGTCGGGTCCGGGCAGACTTATCCCACAAGTTGGGCTTAACCTCTTGTCATAGCCCGCTACGTATTTGCGCACTTAGACCTCTCACATTAGGTTCAACATTAGTGGCTGCTAGATATGCTGGTCGGGTCCGGGCAGACTTCCACCACAAATGCAACCTAACCTTGTGTCAAAAGTGCAATTATAATCTTTAATTGTAATTATTTCACTGAAAAATATTCATTATTTTTAAACTATTCTTTATTTAAAATATCTTTAATCTAAATTATTCTTAATTTAAAATATGCTTTATTCTAAAATGTCCTTTATACTAAATTGTTATTTATTTTATAATATTCTTGTTTCCAAATATTCTTTATTTTTGAATCGGAATGCGACCCAACCAATTACCATATAAGTTCATTTATATGGTTTTCATATATTGCATATGAATGATAAATAATCAGTAAACATCCAAATAACAACCAGAGTGCATTCTACAAATAATCACAAGGGAGACGTGTGATTAGAATATCATCCCAAGACCCGTGTGGGGTTTCATCCAACAAATAAATAATAAATTATTTGTGCACTTGGGCGATGTATAAAAAAAAAATCGTCCCAATCACATAAACAAGTCGGATAACTTGTAAATGGAAGTGTAATATTCAATTTGAATTATCATTAATATATTAACATTATCTTTAATATATCAAACATTTCAATACTACAAACATATATTTCAAGCCATTGGTAACATCATATTTGAACACATGAATATTTTCACTACCATCGCAAACCTATAAATGACAACGTTTTAATCCTTCCTACAATAAAATGTAAATTTTATTGCTAACATATTTCATTTTAATAATGAGAAATTTTAACGATCCCTACATACGAAATAAAAATGTAAATTTTTATTGTTAACATATTCCATTTTAATCTCTAATTGCATACAATGAAAATATAATTTTCATTGTCAAACCCTTTTTAATAAAAACAACTTACAATAAAATGGAGTTTTATCATAAAATCTTTTTATTGCAAAACAAGTGTAAAAAAAAATGAACTTTATATTCTATTTTTTTTTATTGTAACAAAACGACAATAAAAATATTAACTTTTTATTTTATTTTTTTATTGTAAACAAAGTGACAATAAAATATAATATTTTAATGTAATTCTTTTATTGTAACAAAGTGACAATAAAAATATAAACTTTTTAATTCTAATCTTTTCAATGAAATCTAAACTACATTAAAAATGTAATTTTTAATGTTACTTCTTTTTATTGAAAACCATTCGAAAATAAAAATATGAACTTTTATAATTATACTTTTTTTTATAGTATGACAAAAAAAATGTTACTTTTAAATCTACTATTTTATGACCACAAAGATGATACTTTTAAATCTTCTATTTTTATTGCATACAAAATGACAACAAAAATGATACTTTTAAATCTTCTATTTTTTATCGCATACAAAATGACAACAAAAATGATATTTTTGTTTCAACTCTATTTCATATTAACTAACTGAAAACAAAAATGCAATCTTTTATTTCAACCAATCTAAGACTAAAAATGCAATCTTTTAGTTAAAACAAAATGATGCTAAAAATATGTTTCTTTTAATTGAAAACAAAATTATGCTAAAAATATGTTTCTTGTAATTGAAACAAAATGAGGCTAAAAATATGTTTCTTGTAATTGAAACAATAATAATGAAATTTTATTGTAAACCTAGCCTTGTTGTTCATGTATTAAACAAAGATAATGTCTTTATTATAAAAACAAATCAATACTCATGGATCGAAATAAAAGATGCAATCTTTATTATAAAACAAATCTATATTCTTGGATCTAAATTAAAAGTAAAGTTTCTATTTCAAATCCAATCAATATTCACGGATCTAAAATAAAAATAGGATTTTTATTCCAAAATCCAATACTAACAGTAAACTATAGATTCAAGAGGAAGAATTTTCATTGACAATCTAAATCTAACCAAGCATGAACATCACAATCATCATAATCAACAAACAACAATTCCAATATCATACATCGCAGATCTGAATTAATTAACATACATACATGGAATTTAAATAGCGAGAAATAATTAATATTTTAATTAATTATTAAAAATAGAAATCTCGCCGAAGGCTTTCAGAGATCGTTTATATAACGATTGTTTTTCACTAAATTAAACTTTTCATTTCATTTAGTCAAAAATCACCACTAGCTCCAAATCTGATCAAATTGGTTTCACAGGGGAGTGTTCTTCAAGATGATACCAATGCAAGTCGTCTCGCTCGATTCTGTTTTCATTTATGAAAGTTAGAAGCATTTCATATATAAATTAAAATAGTTTAATTATTTAAAAATTTCCTAATGACCTTTTCCTATCTCGTTCATCACTCTAAACATCGGCCCCTTTTCAAACCCAACTTCGACCTTGCCATACCCAGAACGCAAGCCAACCGGAGCCACTTCAACCCGATCCCCCATCGTCAATTAGAAGCATCGTCAATTTAAATAATGGCCATTGAAGAAGGTGAGTGGCGGCGGCTCATGATATGAATTAGGGTTTTGGTTTAATTTTTGTGTATTTATAAATTTATTTAATTCTCTTTTTTTATTCAAATTTCAAAAGTATCCGCATTTTGTAATAAAGTGGATAGAGAGCAGATTATAAACAAAATAAAGAATAGTTGGTTGGAGCATTACATGTCATTTATTTAAATTTTTTTATGTGGTTCATACACCATGCACGTCCAGCAAATTGCATGCATGTTGTAAGCACATTTAATGCATGCCATTATTGCATGCTCATGTTGAAGAATCATGCTCACACGATGGTATTTGAAAAGAATAGAATGAAAAATGGTTCCACTTCTTTATTGCGTGTTTTAATTACATGCAATTGTACTTCATTTTGTTATAGAAACCAAACATAATACACGGTATATATGCAAATTTAAAGAATTGAAACCCTTTTTCATTTAAATTTGAAATAAAAACCGGCAATAAATAGTAGGAGGCAGAAATGGAAATTTTATATAAACATCAATTAAAGAATTAATTTAGCATTTAGAAGAAAAATGTTTATATGCAAATCATTCAGAACAACGATATAAAACTAAGGTTGGTGCAATAAATTTAAATTAATTTCCAGCCAACAAAGAATTGAAACCCTTTTTCATTTAAATTTGAAATAGAAACCGGCAATAAATAGTAGCAGGCAAAAACGGAAATTTTATATATAAATATCAATTAAAGAAATAATTGAGCATTTAGAAGAAAAATGTTTATATGCAAATCATTCAAAACAACATTAGAAAACTAAGGTTGGAGCAATAAACGTAAATTAATTTCTAGCCAACAAAGAATTGAAACCCTTTTCAATTAAATTTGAAATAGAAACCGGCAATAAATAGTAGCAGGCAAAAACGGAAATTTTATATATAAACATCAATTAAAGAATTAATTGAGCATTTAGAAGAAATATATATATATAATAAGCTTTACCATATACATTAAATGCGTGTTTTACATTACAGATGAGATAGTGGAAAAATTTACATTGTTAGTTAAAGTTAACTTTTTTCTTAGGTAGGCAAAGGAGAGACATCAGATATCTTTTTTATTAATAGATCTAAACCACTCTTTGTCTTTTGATTTTCTTTCCGTTAAATCCAAGCAATCTTATTATATATATATATGTATGTATGTATGTATATTGTTAGAATTTATTTCATTTATTACCTACACATTATTTTCAATAAATATTTCAATATAAATTAATAAATGTTATTAAAGTTCCTAAGGCATTTTTAATGTTAACACGTTTCAAGCTAGAATCTTTTTAAATGCATCATTCTACATTAAAAATGTAATTTTAAATGTAACAACATATTTCAACTAGAATCTTTTTAAATGATTCATCCTACATTAAAAATGTAATTTTAAATGTAAAAACATTTTCATCAAAAAATGAAAATTTTACTTTATTGAACCATTCTTATATTAAAACTGTAAATTTTTAATGTGACATATTTTAATCATCATTGCTCACATGCAATAAAAATGTAATTTTTTTTTTACTGTTAAACTTTTCTATTCAAACCATGGTCATTTTACATCATTTCCTATGAACAATAAAAATGCAAATTTTTAGTATTAACATTTTTTATTTTTTTAATAATGATTTTTTTTTTTAAATTCTGACGCATTTTCTAACACAATTTCCTTAAAATAAAATTTTAAATTGGTTCTTATTTTCCGGGTTGTTACAATCTCCTCCACTTAAAAACTTTTCATCCTCGAAAAGGAACGAAGCTAAAAGTTGTTTAACTAACTGACTCAATTTTCATATATATATATATATATATATATATATATATATATATATATATATATTGGTTTCAATAATTTTATTAGTTGAACTAATAATCACACAACATTAATCAATTAGTTGATTAGCTTATATATATAACTTTTATATATCAATAATCATATTTTCTAAGATCGGATTATATATATAATCACAAATACGTTAATTATAAACTTGTCACTCTCAACTCATTCTAGGGCATTACTAACCTCATATCTAACGAGTTTTTCTCATTCTAGGATACTACTGATCCTATCTCTAATGAGTATTCTTTTATAGGATATTACTAATCCTGCCTATGATGAGTCTTTCGTTCAGTTCTAACGAGTAGTACCCCAAAGATTTGAGCTAACCAAAGCTCTGGTACCAGCTGTAACGATTTGGATTTTGCCCGAACCTAACCGATCGCTAGATCGACCAAGACCATTTAAAACACGAATACGCTAACTCTGGGAATACAGCACATCAGAACTTCCCGGTGAAGGAAAGCCCAGATTGAGTAGAGAACACAACAAATCAGAACATAACAGAAGAATATTTCATTGCTTATTACAACAATTACATCAGAATACAAGAATATACAGAGTATGAATAAATATTACACATTTACTAAATATCAGAGATTTACAAGTTACAATGTAGCGGAAAATAATACAAAACCCAACTGAAAAGAATATACGGATACAGAGCTTTCCGAATATCATTCCAGCTATAAACCAGGATCCTGTGAATATAAATCTGCAAAACCAAAACTACTAGCTGCCCGTGTGGGAAATAGGGGCACCCAAAGTTTAGGTTAAAATAATAAACTCCAGGTCAGTCATGTGAATGGTGTGAGAACTAAAACAGTTATTTTTTTGATTTTAAAGTTAGATAAGTCAAGGGACCATGCCGTATAGCACGGAACGGGTTTACCCCCAAGAATATCAGTGCATAAAACAAACAGCGCAATGCTAAATAAAGAACAATGAAGCTATTATAAGACTCAGGTCCCATCACACAATGCAACGCAAGCCGGAGGATAGAGTTTTACCTAATAATAGACAAATATGCTTGGTATGTGAAATTTCATCTTTTACTATTACTATAAGTGTATAGTGTCAAAACAATTTCAAATATAAATGTATCAATCATAGACGGCATGAGTGCCCCATCCCACTATGTCACCATACTAGGCTCTACAATCAAAACCGCAAAATGTCATATTGGAAGTTGGATTTCCATCTGTGAACCAAGGCAAAGGGATCACCCTATGCTAATTTGAGACTCTCTAGCCTGAGCCTTAGGTACAGCCGCAACTGCACCTTGGATCGTCAAGGCCGGTCCACCCGAAGTGCAAAAGGTGAATTAAAATTCCTGAACATGCGTTTCCCCGCCCTATGGGGCGTAAGTCTGGTCTATATAAAGACCATATCATCCATCGTCTCTGCAGAGACCGAAATAACCCAGGTGTCTCGCTATCCATCATCCTCATAAGTAAAACGTCAGGGCTTGCAAAACGCTGACACCACACCTAGCTAGAAGGAAACGCATGCCCTCCCTGATGTCCTCTCCCGTTTCTGGTTCACACCGGGGTGTGAGGCTTGCGAATTAACGCTACACAAAGCTATGCTATATTGAAGCCGTGCTTTGATCATCAACCACAAGACTCTGCTTTTTAACAGAAGCCTTGATCATTTGCATCTCAACATGCCACACAGGCAATTCACGCTATGCAACCGATGTCTATCAATCACACAGAATGAAACCCGATGTCAGACACACATCCATTTACAAGTTCGTTCTGGGTCTGAACGAAACCGGAGGCACCTTATTCCTCGTCCCATATGTCCAATACAGGAGAGAGAGGCCCTCGCATACCTGGTCGATCTCCAAGTACGTATGGACGATCACCACTTATTACCTTGTCTTGGGTGTACAGCCCAATCAAGACATCGGTAATCATCCAAACGATGTGAAGATCTCCGGTCTTCAACCACCGTCTTCATCGTCGACCCATCGCCAATTAAGTTATTTAGAATGGGATACCCGGTCTTTCTGAATAAATCGCGTATATGATAAACAAGTGCTATAAAAACACAACATACGCCTTATTCCAATTCTGAATATTCTTTTATTTAAATATTCATATCCTTTGGGAAAGGTTCCCATTAATTTCATCAAAGATAAGTTCTTTAAATTTATTCTTTAATCTTCCTTTGGATATCAATTTAAACCAAATTATGGTTTATCCAAACTAGTCGGGATTAGCGAACCTTACCGAAGTAATCATTTGTTTAATTTCCCAATCCCAACCTATACATCCCATGAAGTAAAACTGGTAGTACTTCATATCTAACACCATGGTGTTATCAGTAAAATTAATTACCATTTTGCGTTCAAATCTAATTAAAGATTTAACTATCGCGTGGAGCAAAACTAGTGATACTCCATTTTCGATCATTTCTTGAATTTGATAATTTTAGTTATCAAATTCACCTTTTAATCTATTTAAAGACTCATTTAAAACACAACTCACGATAAACCCAAAATCATATTCCACTAACAATGGAAACTTCACGGAATACAGATTAATATATATAATCGATATGAACTTCCATATTCAACCAATAATATAAATGGAATAATGGTCAAGCCTTTTTAATTCCATATATATTAACAGTCTTCCTCTACAGAAGCTCACTTCGATTATTACCAAATCGAATTCCATTCAATTCCGATTTAATTTGTTATATTAGAAAACTTTACTTTGGAAAATCTCCTTTAAATCTTAACAAAAGATTTATAAATTCCAAATCACATTTCACTATAAATCGGGTTAAGGAACGAATGTCGTTAAAAACACAGTTCAAGATAAACCCAATTCGCATTCCACTTTCTTCCGATTATTAATTATAATTGGAAACTCTAACAATCTTAATTAAAAAGATTTTGACACGACCCGAACTTCCCCGGTAAGGAAAGCCCGGATAGAATTGAGGACAAGACGAATCAGAACGCAAACAGAAGAACATTTCATTGTTGTTTACAATAATTCCATCAGAATACAAGAATATAGAGCGTATGAATAAATATTATACAACAAAGAATACCAGAGATTTAAATATAGTATTGCAGCGGAAAAATAATACAGAACACAACTGAAAGTAATACACGGACACAGAGCTTTGCGAGCATCGTTCCAGCTGTAAATCAGGATCCTGTGAATATAAATCTGCAAAAACCAAAACTACTAGCTGCCCGTGTCGAAAATAGGGGCACCCAGAGTTTAGGTTAAAACAATAAACTCCAGGTCAGTCATGTGACTGGTGTGAGAACTAAAACAGTTATTAATCTTTATTTTTAAAGAGAGTAATTCAAGGGACCATACCGTATAACACGGAACAGGTTTCCTCCCAAGAACACTAGTGCATATAACAAAACAGCGCAATGCTTTTTGGAAAAATGAAGCTATTATAAGACCCAGGTCCCATCACATAATGCAACGCAAGCCGGAGGATAGGGTTTTTACCTTATAATAGCCAAGAATACCTGGTACGTGAAATTTCATGTTTTATTATTACTATAAGTGTATCGTGTCAAAACAATTTCAAATCATAAGTATCAATCATAGACGGCATAAGTGCCCCCATCCCACTATGTCGCCATACTAGGCTCTACAAATAAAACCGCAAAGTCACGTATTGGAAGTTGGATTTCCATCTATGAACCGAGGCAAAAGATAGTCCTCTACCGATTCGAGATGCTCCAGCCCGTGTCTCAGGAACAGAACGCATCGTCCCTTGGAGCGACAGGGCCGGTCCACCGATGTGGATTAGACGAAATCCTGAACACTGCGTTTCCCCGCCCTTTGGGGCGTAGGTGAGCCAACTAAATGACTCCATCGGTCCCGGATCGACCGATATAGCCGAGGCGCCTCGTAATAGCAACAACCACATAAGTCAAACTCGTCAGGGCGTGTAAAACCACTGACGCCACTTCTAACTAGAAAGAAACGCATGTCCTCCCTGAGGTCCGTCTCCCGTTTTTGGTTCACACCAAGGTGTGAGGCTCGCGAATTCACGTTACACAAAGTTGTGCCACACAGGCTGTGCTTTGATCATCACCCACAAGACTTTGCTTTTCAACAGAAGCCTTGATCATATTGCCACTTAGGCATGCCACACAGGCAATTCACTCCATGCGTTTGATATCCATCAATATATAACCCCTGAGCTCGTACGTCTCAGAGAAGGGCGTTAAGCAAGAGAATAAATTCTCCGCCGCCAAACAGAAATATATTTAATAGAAATCAATCACATAGACTAAAATCCAATGTCAGACACACAGTCCATTTACAAGTTCGTTCTGGGTCTGAACGAAACCGGAGTTAATTTCCTCGCATATCCATCCATCTTCAAGTACGTCTGGACGATCACCAACTGTTTCCCTCGTCTTGGGTGTACAGCCCAATCGAGATCATCAGTCATCACCCAAACGACGTGAAGACTTCCGGTCTTCAATCACCGTCTTCATCTTCGACATCTCGTCGAATCGGTTTTTCAGAATGGGTAGAAACCCGGCCTTTCTGAATAACCCACGTATATAATAAACAAATGTTACACAAACACAACAAACGCCTCATTCCCATTTAGAATAGTATTTTATTCACAAAATCACATTCTTATAGAAAGGTTCCCATTAATTTTATCCAAGATAAATTCTTCTAAATTTATTCTTTAATCTTCCTTTGGATATCATTTCAAACCATATCAATGGTTTTCCAAACTAGTCGGGATTAGCGAACCACACCGAAGTAATTATTTATTTTATTTCCCAATCCCAACCTATTTATCCCATGGAACAAAACTGGTAATACTCCATAACTAACACCACGATGTTATCGGTAAATTAAATTACCATTTCACGTTCAAATCTAATTAAAGATTTAACTATCGCTTCGGAGCAAAACTGGTGATACTCCATTCTCGATAACTTTTCAGATTTGATAATTTAAATTATCAATTCACATTTCAATCTAATTAAAGATTCATTAAAACTCCACTTAGTTTTAATCCTTTCAAAAATCAATATCCTGTCTTTAACTGGGTTAAAGAACCAATGTCCTCTAAAACACGGTTCACGATAAACCCAAAATCACATTCAAATTCAATTCCAATTAAACATTATTTAATTGGTACACTTCATTAAATCTAAATAGAAATATTTAATCTTTTTCTCTATTGGGCTTAAGAATCGGTGTTAATGAAGACACCATTCACGACAAACCCAAATCACATTTGATGTTAAATACAAGGCTCTGAAAAGAAAATATACCGGCTTATATTCAATATCAAATTCTGAAACCAACACATATCGTATTGGAAATAACGATATAAAATATATCTTTCAAATTCCCATAACAATATCTGTATAGTCACGAAATCCAACATCGAAATATTCTAAAGATAATTTCGATTCAACTCCAGTCCAATTCACGTATTGGAAATTCTGATTATTTTCAAAACCACTTTCAAATTCAAATTATTTATTTCAAAAATAAATGTATTTTAATTCTAGTTCAAAACTAGTTCATTTCGATAAAAATCTATTTTTATCATTTCAAATGCGGAATTTTTTCTTTTCAAATGCGGAATTTTTCATCCCAGTTCTTCACAAACTATTTCTTATGATTTTACACAAATTATAGGTAATTTTAATAATTTTATCAAGGCCCGTACAGTCGATTTCAATCAACGGCCATCGAACTGCACTTACATCGACCTTTTCCAAATTTGATTTTGACATAATTCCAAATCCAACCGTTAGATTTCTAATTTCAAATATTCGTTAGAAAGCTCTTTTCGATACGAACCCAACGGTTCCTGTTTCAGGAGAATCCGACGGTCGGATCTCTCGCAATATCCATTCGAAGTCAATGGTCGAAATTCACGAACTGCCGCGGCACGACGCGTTCTATTCAGGCCATTATATTATATATATATATATAATATATATATATATATAATATATACTTCGTCGATTTCAATTCAAAACGTGCTTTATAAATCGTTTTAAATTCATTTTCAAAATGGTTTCAACTTCATATTCAATTTCAAGTCAAAATTGAATGTTCCAACATAAATTCGTTTTAAATTCATTTCAAATCAATTTAATTTCAATCAATTCAATTTCAATTTAATTCGAATTTCAATTCATTTCAATTTAATTCGAATTTCAATTCTACTCAATTTAATTCGAATTTCAATTTATTTCAATTTAATTCGAATTTATTTCTATTCAATTTCAATTCGAATTTAATTCTATTCAATTTAATTCGAATTTCGATTATTTTCAATATAATTCAAATTTCGAAATCACTTTCAATATAATTCAAATTTCGAAAACACTTTCAACATACATTGAAAATTGAATAAAATCGATATAATTATCGTTCACGTCAAAATGGCGTCAATCTAATCAACACGGCTTCATATATTTCTATTTTAAAATATTCTATTTCAAATATTTCTTTTTCAAATATTTCTATTTCAAAACTGGAATGAGGCCTAATCAATTACCATATAATGTTAATTATACGGATTTTCTACAACAGATGTAAATAATAACAATGATAAATAATCAACCATCATCCAGAGTGCACCATACAACTGCATAAGCATTAAATATAAATAATTAACGCTTACACAGTCTGTCAATCCATCGATTGACATACAACTAAAGAATCAGGATTAGTGTACGTCAAATCTCATCCCAATACCCGTGTGAGGTTTCAAACAATCAAACACAGATTTTATTTGTGTAGTTGGGCGATGTGTAAAATTTATCGTCCCAATCAATATCAATCAAATCAGTGTATATAAACAAATCTACGATTTGTTTATAAATATTTATTTTATATACACGTTAAAAATTCTATTTCCAACTATAAAATATTTTTAACTATATAAATATTTTATTTCATTTCACATCCCATCACACAATCAACTACTCATCAAAATCAAACAAACAAGCATACAAGCTGTCCATGGTCTGTGGACGACGGGTGTCGGGTGCTACTAAACACCGTCTGCATCCTAGTATATATTTCAACTAGAAAATTAAATTAAAAGTGAGAAGTTCTCACCGACTAGCTAATCCAAACGCCTCGACTCTTCTTATGTAGAAGTCATCGTTGTTCTCGCCCTTTGTCACTTTCGTTGCCCGTAGTCACTACATATATAAAAATCACATTTTTATATTGTTGCTATGTATATGAAAATCACATTTTTATAATCATGTTATATGGATAAAAAATCTATTTTTACACCGCTACTATATAGATAAAAATTCTATTTTTACACCGCTACTATATAGATAAAAATTCTATTTTTACACCGCTACTATATAGATAAAAATTCTATTTATACATCGATGTTCATATAATAAAGATTATATTTTTATCACGCTATTCTCTATATAAAGATTTCGCCTTTTCAAATATAAAGATTTCGCCTTTTTATTTATAAAGATTTCGCCTTTTTATTTCATCACTATAAAAATCACCTTTTTTAATTCAACGTATATATAATAAAAATCAGATTTTTATTTTGCTACATATATAGAGATGATATTTTTACTCTCTATATAATATAAAAATTGTATTTTTATTCTTTCTACTTCATAAAAATCGTATTTTTAATCTCTACATCATATAAAATTTTATATTTTTAACTTCTACGTTATATAAAAATTATATTTTTATTATCTATACTATATAAAAATCGTACCTTTTTAAATTTAAAGTTCATACCTCCTTTTTTTTATATCACTGACAATCGAATAATCAAAGAGAAGGAAACTCACATTTTTCTATGGCCTTGTCAAATGGGGGATCCACTATCACTGTGTGAAGTCGGAGGTGTTCCACATAGGAGCTTTGGCCTTGGGGAGGAGGCGCAGGGGTATGAAGGCCATGGGAAGTGGCCCACGGCGGCGCCTAGATCCTCGGCAGTGGCGGAAATGGCAGGGGGTACGATGTGAACTCGCGGTGGGTTTCAGAAGGTTAGGGGCTTGCGCGATTCGAGGGTAGAAGAGGAGAGAGAAGGAAGGCGGCGGAGGAAGAAGAGGGGGGCGTCTCCGACTGGCGGCGCGACGTGGGCCAGGAGGCTCCGACGATGCAGGCGATTGGTGTTTGCTTCTTCGGGGTTTTTTTTTATTTTCTTCAGATCTGAAATGAAGAGAGAGAGAGAGTGGAGAGTATATTTATATATATTTATTTTTAATTATTTTAATTCTCCAAAAGGTTAACTTTTTATTCAACCTCTAAACGAGACCCAAGGAATGTTGTCCCTAGCGCATTACCCCCTTTTGAACATAATGGGATATGCCACGTAAGCCAGTTTGGCCGTTTCGATCAGTTTCCGTTGAATTTACATTTAAATCATTATACTGAATTTTAAACGTACATTTCAAATTACCGGGTCACATACGAACTCGAAAAATTCCAGAAAAATATTTTCTAGCTTCGTATTAACGATACGGTCCTAACAAAACTAGTTTCATCGAATTCTGAGATCGTTTGAAAAATGGCCATTTTCCAGTCGATTAAAATCAACTGAAACTGGTCAAACACGTTTTCCTTTGCCACGCTCACATATTGATTCAAAAAATTATGAAATTTGAAACCTAGCAATAATTTGACATCACGGATCCAACAAAAGTGGTTTCGTCGAAATCCGAGGTCATTTGCAGAATTTCCATTTTTAAGGGCCAAAATTCCATAGCGACTATTTTGAATTTTCAACTGGACATATCTTTTGATTTCCGCTATGAAATTTCAATTTTTCGGATTCGTTGGAAAGATATTCTCAATTAGATTCTATTATTTTTGGTTTCACTAAAATCCGGTTTATTCTATACCCGGTACATTCATTTGAAGTTTGAAATCGAATTATCGAACTACCGCGCCATTTTCAATTCCTTTTATAATTATATATAATTATTTATATTCTAACGACGATCTATATAATATATACGTCGAATTCGATTCTAAATAAATTTCTCGTCGCTATTATTTAAAATAATTCATTTTAAATATTCAAAATTCGTTAAAATTGCCAAAATAAAAATTTTAAACTGGCTCAGATTTCCGGGTTGTTACATTCTCCCCCACTTAAAACTTTTTGTCCTCGAAAAGGAACAAAGCCTAAAGTTGTTTTACAAATCAACTCAACTTCCATTATTTTTGTTGCGGCTTAAGTTCTTCAACTTTTTAGTTTCTAAGAACCTTTCAAATTTTCCAAAAATTTGGCTAACACCCTAAATTTTCGAAAATTTTCGCCATAACCTCCCCTGCACCGGGGACTTCGGGATATTTCATATAGCCTCCGATGGCCTTCTTCAATCCAACAGAAAACGAAAAAGCCAAGCGGCTAGCCAATCGGCTCATAAAATCATCATCACCCAAACAAAACAGTAAATTATGGTAAACATGTACCTATTTGTCGGGCAAACAATTTTATTCTTCTGCTCTAGCCTCCTTGCTATGACCTGTTCAATGTAAGTACATGTATATGCAAGCAAATGCGACCAATTTCAAACAATTCAATATTTGATTCAGTTAGGCTAAATGGTTCAAAATTATCAAATAAATAAATAAACAACACAACCAGCAATCAATTAGTGAATTAAAGTTTCAAATTCATAATTTTGATATATATACAAAAAATCATGTTTTTGATGCCAAATCACAACAATAAATCTATGTAAGTTTTGGTTCTCACACCAGTCTAATGGAAATATATAGATATCACACCTTCGAAACACGAACATAAATTCTGATGATGATCGATCAATCATCAGAACCATCTCTGGGCGGCTAGAGTGAGATTCTATATCTATCCAGTATATTAAAACTTCGAATATACGTTCATGACGCATATATGCAAAACCTTTATATACTGGATTGTCCAAATTCAAAATAAATAAATAATCAAATACGTATAAAACGATTTAAATTTCAAAAAAAAATTGTTTTCATTTGAAAATTTTACTCTTCACACTCGTTCTAGGATACTACTGATCCTATCTCTAACGAGCCATTCTAATTGGATATTACTAATCCAATATCTGATGAATTCTTTCGTTCGGTTCTAATGTGTCTTGTTCTCGTGCTCTGTAAACCCAAGCTCTGATACCAAACTGACACGACCCGAACTTCCCCGGTAAGGAAAGTCCGGATAGAATTGAGGACAAGACGAATCAGAATGCAAACAGAAGAACATTTCATTATTATTTACAACAATTCCATCAGAATACAAGAATATAGAGAGTATGAACAAATATTATACAACAAATAATACCAAAGATTTAAATATAGTATTGCAGCGGAAAAATAATACAAAACACAATTGAAAGTAATACACAGATACAGAGCTTTCCGAGCATCGTTCCAGCTGTAAATCAGGAACCTGTGAATATAAATCTGCAAAACCAAAACTACTAGCTGCCCGTGTCGAAAATAGGGGCACCCAGAGTTTAGGTTAATACAATAAACTCCAGGTCAGTCATGTGACTGGTGTGAAAACTAAAACAGTTATTAATCTTTATTTTTAAAGAGAGTAATTCAAGGGACCACGCCTGTAACACCCCGCCTCCGCTAGGGTCACTCGCAAAGGAATGCACTAGCTTTAGAGGGGCATTATTGATAAACATACACAGAAATATCACAAGACAGAACATATAAAATAGCGGAAGTAAAATCAAACTTTCATAACATGAATAAATAAGGTCTAAAGCCTTTTACATCAGAGTACATCAAAACATGTCTTGCAATAGTAAAGAAGCATGAAGACATTTTCATAAATTATTCCCCAAGTAAAAACAGTAAAGTAGCCATTAGCCAAGAAAAGTCCAAGCCATCCATGATGACCTTCAAGCAGAAGAAGTCCGAACTAAACAACAGTATTTCCTCCCTGTAACTTGGGGGGGGGGGGAACGGAAGAAAAGAGGCGAAACAAAACGGGTCAGTCAAAAAGACCGAGTAAGCCCTATCTACTATTAGCATAAAAACTAGTAAAGTTAACTGACATGAGAAACTGAGATGAACATAAGCATGATAACAAGATAGATAAGCTAAATCAAAATAACAGGATGAACTACTGAACTCAGATAAACTAAGGTGTCATGATAAATTACGATGTCAAGATAAAACAAGGTATCACATCGTCAGGTTTCTATCAAGTATAATATCCCCAAGATATTTGTCACGTATAACGCCCCGTGATATCTATCCTGTATTTTAGCTCTGCACCTACCGTACTAGTATCCCCACCGTGTCATGTGTTAACCAAGAATGACCCTCACTCAAAAGTCGTGTAATGGTCCATGTCAACCTAATATATCGCATATATAGGTTACTCAACTTGTATGTTTTATTCCATGTAAATGTTCAGTCCCTTGCCGTAGACCATACGGGCTTTCCCATGAGATTCTATATTACTTTAACATAGTTCCATGATCCTTAAGATCGGTTTGGACTGTTACCCTAAACCTAGCTAGGCTCTTCCAACATGAATTATTGTTTGTACAACTAGGACTTATGCTACCTAGGGCTGCTAGGGATTATGCTTACCTATTGCACGTTTTCGTATCTCGGTTTGGGTTCAACCACCTAGGGCCACTAGGGATTACGCTAACCGCCAATCACGCCCTTTTTCCCACGCATTCATCATGAATCGCTTTTCCATGACTGTATGCACATGTATCACATCGTGCCATCCGAGTCCTGTCACAGGGCAAATCAAGAAATACAGGACTCGGTCGGGAGCTTTCGATTTATCTGCCGATGCAGATGCTAAGGTCTGTTTTTCTTATACGTGGCTATGGTCCCACGAGACCACTCCCTCAACTAGCGAAAGACAAGACAGGATAAATCCTGTATGAGAACACAACACTGGCCAACCCACATCCAAGCCTTACCGCAACCATAATTAGATAGCAATTATGGTCTTTTGGGTGTTCTCTGCCTTTCTGTACGTACACGCTTGACCAAAGATGGTAGGTAGCCCGACGAAATGCTATCTAGGGTACGACCGTGTATCGTCGACTATCCCCTATCCATCCCCGTCTTTAGGTCGCTCGTATAGCAACCAAGGCATACTCTTGGTTCTTCTAACGCAGACCTTAACCTCTCATGAGCCTAGTATAATCACCTGGCAGCTCATAGAGGGATACCAAGAATATCCTCACGTTCCCCGAAGCCGCTGCTTCGTTACCCAGTTCGCTGGAGCCTTTATCTAAATCAGATACTTGCTCCTACTCGTATACTTAAACGATAACCTACCGTATCAGGTTACTCATCTATCTATGAACTGGTCTAAATTTCCTTGACTAAGAATCATTACTTAGTTATTCTTCAACTAAGGTTTACCACTTAGCATTGTTCCCGTTATCCTTGTTAACTACGGTTATCCACCTAATCCTCAGAACTAGGGTTTACATAATGGATTAAGTGTCACTTAAGTTCATGACTTAACCCGTCTACAAATCCTGTCAAAATTGGCTAAGTATCCAAGTTCAAGGCTTAACCCTAAAAACCATGCTCAAGTTGGTTAAGTATATTAAGCAATTCACGACTTAACCTCGTCCAATTATCATTCTAGATTGGTTAAGTATATATTAACTTGACCCTATCAATTTACTTAGTCAAATCGGTCAAGTGTATTCAAGCGATTCGTGACTTAGCCTTATCATGTTTTCACGTTATATTGGTTAAGTATTGGTTAACTTAACCACAATAAATTAACAAGTTAGATTGGATAAGTATAGGTCACTTAACCACATCAATTCATCATGTTTAGATTAGTTAAGTGTTTAACTTAACCCCATTAAACTACCAAGTGGGATTAATTAAGTCTAGGCTAACTTAACCCCATCCGATTTCCATGTTTAGACTAGTTGAGTCTAATCTTAACCCCATTCATTAACCGTATTTTTCAGTTAAGCGTCATTAAGAAAACTTACTTAACCTTACCAAGTTATCGCGTTGGATTGATTAAGTGTTGGTTAACTTAACCCCATCCACTAGTCATATAAAAATGGTTATGTGTCATTAGGCAAATCAAGTTACTTAACCTACCCAACCTTGTCATGTTTTGTTAAGTATCATTAGCCTAATCAAATTACTTAACCCATTTGTCCATGTCATATTTGGTTAAGAGTCATTAATCAAATTAACTTAACCCTATCATGTGGCATTAATTACTTAATGCACCTTCACCTCTCATATTAGACTTTGTTGTGGTTACTAGTTAAGCCGGTCGGTTCCGGGTAGCTTTACACCACAACTTGGTCTAACCTTGGGTTCAAGCACAACATGACCAACTTCTCACATTGGGTCCTATTGTTTGCAACTACTAGTTAGGCCGGTCGGTTCCGGGTAGTTTTACGTTGCAAACTCAACCCAACCTCGAGTTGGCCACACTTATATTATCTAAGTATCATGTCCATCATGTTTCCCAAAACATGTTACAAGTTTTCAAGCATTTGGGTAGACCTAACTTAATAGGTAAATTCCCAAAGGGTAGACCTAACTTAATAGGTAAATTCCCAAGCTTATGTTTTTATGCATACTTACATGTCAACTTCCATGTTATATTTCAAGTCATGTTTTCAAGTTGTATTTTCATGTCATTAGAAATTAACCATAACATAACCCAACGCTTTTAAACTCGCATATACGTTCGCGACAACGTAATGGATTAAAAGAAGAGACTTGGCAAAGGCATGACAAAAATGGATATTAAGCCACAAGTTAATCATGGTGGCAAATGAGGCACAAATGTGTTCATTAACTTGCATGTTACATTCTTAAGCCTCAAAACATGCATAAACCCAAACTTGGCACATAAGAGAATCATGGTGACAAAAGATATGGAATGATGACTAGTAACTCGCATATATCATCATATAAGGGTTATGACTTCATATGCAAGTTGACATAAAGGTTATGAGGGTTCTCATGTTGCCTAATGCAACATTTCAACAAAAAGGTTGTAGCTTTTAGCTTACAAGATCAAGATAATGACTTCATAAACTTGCATGACATGATAGCATGTATCATACTCAATGATCAAACCCAAACTTGCAACATGAACATTTAACTTCATAGTTAATATCTAAGAGTAGGGAAAGGGCTTACATTACTATGAAGGCACAAAAGATATGACAAAGCCCTTATGCAATCAAATAGACCCAAAATGCAAGCTCTAACATAAAAACTCTTGAGCCAAAATGATCAAAACCCTTACTTTATGATGCAAAGATAGAAACTTGACTTGAATGCAAGCTAATGACACTCATACAAGCTTGAAAACACTTGTATGCATGGAAAATCTCTCATAGAAACCATTTAGAAATTTTATGAAGAGAGTGGAGGCCATGAGAGGTAAAATTTTGCCATAGTTTAGTTGCATGAATGAATAATGAGGATTTAGGATAGGTTAGGGTCTTATTTATAGATTAGGCAAGTGTTTTAGGCCATAGGATTAAACCTAGATTCAATCCAAGCCATCAAAGAATGTCTTGGGGAAGAAGTCAAGTGTAGGAACCATCTAGGGCCTTTAGATTGAAGATGAACCATGAGAACCATCCAAATGCAAAATCTGCATTTGAGCGAATCGGCCCACGGGTTGACAGCCAAACACCCTGGATTAACCCCTAGTCGACCCAGCGAGCTCGGGTCGACCTCAAAAATCGGCCGGTTCGGTTATTCCCCTCTCCCAATTCGCTGTTTTGAACATTTTTGCATATTTATTTATTTAATTTTCAATTAATATATATATATATCAATATATATATATTTCTCTGCGCAACCCATTTCACTTAATTAAGTATACTTTAATTTGGGAATTTTTCGTGAAACTTCGCGAGGCCATATCTTGGTCATACGGACTCCGATTTTCGAAAACTGAGACTCTATTTCACGTATTTTTCCGAGATGAACGCAATGGCATAGCCAGTTTCCCTTGATTCAGATTTTACAGTTTAATTCTGCCTCCATTTATGTTATAACAGGTTATTGAAAATACGGGTTGTTACATTCTCCACACCTTTTAGGATTTCGTCCCCGAAATCTCCAAGTTAGGAAGAACATATCCTACCATCCATCATCCATCTACTCAAAACATTATCCACAAGCAACCATTGTCCTTAGATGATTTCTAATGCTGTATGAATATATGCAAAACGTGTGTGTACATGTTCCTTAGCTAATGCTAATGATCAGGCCTGAATAATCTTTCTAATGCAAAATATGTATAGTGCCATGAATCCAACATGTATGCAAATAGTCCTAGTCATATAGATACTATATGCGTGCACAATCATTCATTCATATGCAACAACCGCATGATAATACATTCGATTTCATCCATAAACAAGTATAAATACTCGTGCATATGCAATATGAAATGTGACCGAGTCGAGCTAGTATCTAATGTGTATTCGCGCATCCACGAGCAACTACTTGCAACCACTTGCAACCATATCAATCATAACATGTTTCAAATACATGTTTACATCCATAGGGTTCTACCTAGAATTCCCTGAAACAGGGTCGAGAAGATAAACAGGACAAACTCCTTTCAGGGTTTGTAACGGAGAATAGGAACGAGAGGATGTCCACAAAAGATAGCTTACAAGTAAGCTCTACAGAAAACAGGGATCAAGGATATACTCCCAAAAAGAGATATCATGCGCGTATCTAGTCTTTGACCATCAAAGTCGTCTTTTAACTTTGCGATTTTGTAGCTTCTTATTCCTGTTTCCATAACATGAGCTGGAACTCATTTCTTCGTCGCCTCTCGTTCCACTTGCACTTATCCTTTTCCTAGAATACTTGTCGCAAACATGATTGCGTACTCATGATCTCATGCAAGCTTTCCAAAATTCACTAGTGAATCTTGGATCTCGTTTATATACTATAAGGCATTCCATGTAGAAGAACTTTCTCTTGAAAGTAAACAGATGTCAATCAGGTTATCATGCGCACTTACTAGGGTGATCTCTATAACCCATACATAAATGAAGTAAACCATCCGTCTTATTGGCGAACACCACTCGATCGGGCTTCAAATTTCCAATAAAGGCATCAAGGGATTCTAAGTAATTAGTCATGACAGAACCTCAAAAAGGTTACCCGATACTTCGAGGGCATTACCAAGTCTAGTCAAAAGGTCTAACTACCCTCCTATCAAAACCGAGAGTGGCACCCCCTACTGGATAACCACTTCATCCCTAGAATCCATCCATAGCTTATAAACATAAGCATTATTTCCAAACTCAACACTTGGCATAGACATTCCCAAATCCAAACAAGTCATGTATAAATGGTCTGATTCTCCAATAGGACTTTGAGACAAAAATGGGATTCTCTATTACGCTAGTACTTAAGGTGCAGAGACTCAACTATCGAAGCAGACTTAAATGATACGAACAACGAAGTCCTAACGGGATGATAGAGAAGAAAAGCTAAACCTTTAACAAGATCGTTACCCTCCTTCCGAGGTACTCTAGAAATGAGAGCATACTACTGCCCTCCCGATGATCTTGTCCTTGTCCCATAATACTTAACTATCCGCCCCGTTTTACCATGCCAAAGGTACTCTCTCGTCATGGGTTTCATTGTTCATCTTTCTCCCTCCTTTGAGGACTAAGCCATACCAACAAGTTGCTCATCCTTAAGCTCGTATCCTTTATCCTTCTTTCTCACGATCCTTTCTTATAACGCGGCCACTGGTCTCTCGAGAACCACCTCCATCGTATGGAAAGCACTTTCGTAGGTAGAAAAGACTAGTCGCAGTTAAAACTACTGTGACTACATATGGAGGAAAGAAAGGAAAAGAGACTCAATTAAGGAAACAAGGATAGTGCAAATGGCCTTTGGGGAATAGACTTTTTCTTTTAAAAGAAAATTTTCTTGAAAAATGCTTCTTTGTAAACGGTTTTTTTTTTTCAAATAGTTTTCAGAAGGTCTTTAAAAACTTTTGCCCAGTCTGGTAACCTTCTGCTCTGATACCACGTGTAACACCCCGCCTCCGCTAGGGTCACTCGCAAAGGAATGCACTAGCTTTAGAGGGGCATTATTGATAAACATACACAGAAATATCACAAGACAGAACATATAAAATAGCGGAAGTAAAATCAAACTTTCATAACATGAATAAATAAGGTCTAAAGCCTATTACATCAGAGTACATCAAAACCTGTCTTGCAATAGTAAAGAAGCATAAAGACATTTTCATAAATTATTCCCTAAGTAAAAACAGTAAAGTAGCCATTAGCCAAGAAAAGTC
This sequence comes from Allium sativum, assembly GCA_030737875.1. NCBI lineage: Eukaryota > Viridiplantae > Streptophyta > Magnoliopsida > Asparagales > Amaryllidaceae > Allium > Allium sativum. Next base: position 355,175,919 of record CM060926.1, read on the forward strand.
CAAGCCATCCATGATGACCTTCAAGCAGAAGAAGTCCGAACTAAACAATAGTATTTCCTCCCTGTAACCTGGGGGGGGGGGGAACGGAAGAAAAGAGGCGAAACAAAACGGGTCAGTCAAAAAGACTGAGTAAGCCCTATCTACTATTAGCATAAAAACTAGTAAAGTTAACTGACATGAGAAACTGAGATGAACATAAGCATGATAACAAGATAGATAAGCTAAATCAAAATAACAGGATGAACTACTGAACTCAGATAAACTAAGGTGTCATGATAAATTACGATGTCAAGATAAAACAAGGTATCACATCGTCAGGTTTCTATCAAGTATAGTATCCCCAAGATATCCGTCACGTATAACGCCCCGTGATATCTATCCTGTATTTTAGCTCTGCACCTACCGTACTAGTATCCCCACCGTGTCATGTGTTAACCAAGAATAACCCTCACTCAAAAGTCGTGTAATGGTCCATGTCAACCTAATATATCGCATATATAGGTTACTCAACTTGTATGTTTTATTCCATGTAAATGTTCAGTCCCTTGCCGTAGACCATACGGGCTTTCCCATGAGATTCTATATTACTTTAACATAGTTCCATGATCCTTAAGATCGGTTTGGACTGTTACACTAAACCTAGCTAGGGTCTTCCAACATGAATTATTGTTTGTACAACTAGGACTTATGCTACCTAGGGCTGCTAGGGATTATGCTTACCTATTGCACGTTTTCGTATCTCGGTTTGGGTTCAACCACCTAGGGCCACTAGGGATTACGCTAACCGCCAACCGCGCCCTTTTTCCCATGCATTCATCGTGAATTGCTTTTCCATGACTGTATGCACATGTATCACATCGTGCCATCCGAGTCCTGTCATAGGGCAAATCAAGAAATACAGGACTCGGTCGGGAGCTTTCGATTTATCTGCCGATGCAGATGCTAAGGTCTGTTTTTCTTATACGTGACTATGGTCCCACGAGACCACTCCCTCAACTAGTGAAAGACAAGACAGGATAAATCCTGTATGAGAACACAACACTGGCCAACCCACATCCAAGCCTTACCGCAACCATAATTAGATAGCAATTATGGTCTTTTGGGTGTTCTCTGCCTTTCCGTACGTACACGCTTGACCAAAGATGGTAGGTAGCCTGACGAAATGCTATCTAGGGTACGACCGTGTATCGTCGACTATCCCCTATCCATCCCCGTCTTTAGGTCGCTCGTATAGCAACCAAGGCATACTCTTGGTTCTTCTAACGCAGACCTTAACCTCTCATGAGCCTAGTATAATCACCTGGCAGCTCATAGAGGGATACCAAGAATATCCTCACGTTCCCCGAAGCCGCTGCTTCGTTACCCAGTTCGCTGGAGCCTTTATCTAAATCAGATAGTTGCTCCTACTCGTATACTTAAACGATGACCTACCGTATCAGGTTACTCATCTATCTATGAACTGGTCTAAATTTCCTTGACTAAGAATCATTACTTAGTTATTCTTCAACTAAGGTTTACCAACTTAGCATTGTTCCCGTTATCCTTGTTAACTACGGTTATCCACCTAATCCTCAGAACTAGGGTTTACATAATGGATTAAGTGTCACTTAAGTTCATGACTTAACCCGTCTACAAATCCTGTCAAAATTGGCTAAGTATCCAAGTTCAAGGCTTAACCCTACAAACCATGCTCAAGTTGGTTAAGTATATTAAGCAATTCACGACTTAACCTCGTCCAATTATCATTCTAGATTGGTTAAGTATATATTAACTTGACCCTATCAATTTACTTAGTCAAATCGGTCAAGTGTATTCAAGCGATTCGTGACTTAGCCTTATCATGTTTTCACGTTATATTGGTTAAGTATTGGTTAACTTAACCACAATAAATTAACGAGTTAGATTGGATAAGTATAGGTCACTTAACCACATCAATTCATCATGTTTAGATTAGTTAAGTGTTTAACTTAACCGCATTAAACTACCAAGTGGGATAAATTAAGTCTAGGCTAACTTAACCCCATCCGATTTCCATGTTTAGACTAGTTGAGTCTAATCTTAACCCCATTCGTTAACCGTATTTTTCGGTTAAGCGTCATTAAGAAAACTTACTTAACCTTACCAAGTTATCGCGTTGGATTGATTAAGTGTTGGTTAACTTAACCCCATCCACTAGTCATATAAAAATGGTTAAGTGTCATTAGGCAAATCAAGTTACTTAACCTACCCAACCTTGTCATGTTTTGTTAAGTATCATTAGCCTAATCAAATTACTTAACCCATTTGTCCATGTCATATTTGGTTAAGAGTCATTAATCAAATTAACTTAACCCTATCATGTGGCATTAATTACTTAATGCACCTTCACCTCTCACATTAGACTTTGTTGTGGTTACTAGTTAAGCCGGTCGATTCCGGGTAGCTTTACACCACAACTTGGTCTAACCTCGGCTTCAAGCACAACATGACCAACTTCTCACATTGGGTCCTATTGTTTGCAACTACTAGTTAGGCCGGTCGGTTCCGGGTAGTTTTACGTTGCAAACTCAACCCAACCTCGAGTTGGCCACACTTATATTATCTAAGTGTCATGTCCATCATGTTTCCCAAAACATGTTACAAGTTTTCAAGCATTTGGGTAGACCTAACTTAATAGGTAAATTCCCAAAGGGTAGACCTAACTTAATAGGTAAATTCCCAAGCTTATGTTTTTATGCATACTTACATGTCAACTTCCATGTTATATTTCAAGTCATGTTTTCAAGTTGTATTTTCATGTCATTAGAAATTACCCATAACATAACCCAACGCTTTTAAACTCGCATATATGTTCGCGACAACGTAATGGATTAAAAGAAGAGACTTGGCAAAGGCATGACAAAAATGGATATTAAGCCACAAGTTAATCATGGTGGCAAATGAGGCACAAATGTGTTCATTAACTTGCATGTTACATTCTTAAGCCTCAAAACATGCATAAACCCAAACTTGGCACATAAGAGAATCATGGTGACAAAAGATATGGAATGATGACTAGTAACTCGCATATATCATCATATAAGGGTTATGACTTCATATGCAAGTTGACATAAAGGTTATGAGGGTTCTCATGTTGCCTAATGCAACATTTCAACAAAAAGGTTGTAGCTTTTATCTTACAAGATCAAGATAATGACTTCATAAACTTGCATGACATGATAGCATGTATCATACTCAATGATCAAACCCAAACTTGCAACATGAACATTTAACTTCATAGTTAATATCTAAGAGTAGGGAAAGGGCTTACATTGCTATGAAGACACAAAAGATATGACAAAGCCCTTATGCAATCAAATAGACCCAAAATTCAAGCTCTAACATAAAAACCCTTGAGCCAAAATGATCAAAACCCTTGCTTTATGATGCAAAGATAGAAACTTGACTTGAATGCAAGCTAATGACACTCATACAAGCTTGAAAACACTTGTATGCATGGAAAATCTCTCATAGAAACCATTTAGAAATTTTATGAAGAGAGTGGAGACCATGAGAGGTAAAATTTTGCCATAGTTTAGTTGCATGAATGAATAATGAGGATTTACGATAGGTTAGGGTCTTATTTATAGATTAGGCAAGTGTTTTAGGCCATAGGATTAAACCTAGATTCAATCCAAGCCATCAAAGCATGTCTTGGGGAAGAAGTCAAGTGTAGGAACCATCTAGGGTCTTTAGATTAAAGATGAACCATGAGAACCATCCAAATGCAAAATCTGCATTTGAGCGAATCGGCCCACGGGTTGACAGCCAAACACCCTGGATTAACCCCTAGTCGACCCAGCGAGCTCGGGTCGACCTCAAAAATCGGCCGGTTCGGTTATTCCCCTCTCCCAATTCGCTGTTTTGAACATTTTTGCATATTTATTTATTTAATTTTCAATTATATATATATATATATATCAATATATGTATATTTCTCTGCGCAACCCATTTCACTTAATTAAGTATACTTTAATTTGGGAATTTTTCGTGAAACTTCGCGAGGCCATATCTTGGTCATACGGACTCCGATTTTCGAAAACTCGGACTCTATTTCGCATATTTTTCCGAGACGAACGCAATGGCATAGCCCGTTTCCCTTGATTCAGATTTTACAGTTTAATTCTGCCTCCATTTATGTTATAACAGGTTATTGAAAATACGGGTTGTTACAACGCCGTATAACACGGAACGGGTTTCCTCCCAAAAACACTAGTGCATATAACAAAACAGCGCAATGATTTTTGGAAAGATGAAGCTATTATAAGACCCAGGTCCCATCACACAATGCAACGAACGCCGGAGGATAGGATTTTTTTCATATAATAGCCAAGAATGCTTGGTACGTGAAATTTCATGTTTTATTATTACTATAAGTGTATAGTGTTAAAATAATTTCAAATCATAAGTATCAATCATAGATGGCATAAGCGCCCTATCCCAGTATGTCGCCATACTAGGCTCTACTAATAAAACCGCAAAGTCACGTATTGGAAGTTGGATTTCCATCTATGAACCGAGGCAAAAGATAGTCCTCTATCGATTCGAGACGCTCTAGCCCGTGTCTCAGGAACAGAACGCATCGTCCCTTGGAGCGAAAGGGCCGGTCCACCGATATGGATTAGACGAAAAATTGAACACTACGTTTCCCCGTCCTTTGGGGCGTAGGTGAGCCAACTAAATGACTCCATCGGTCCCGGATCGACCGATATAACCGAGGCGCCTCGCAACAGCAACAATCACATACGTCAAACTCGTCAGGGCGTGTAAAACCACTAACGCCACTTCTAACTAGAAAGAAACGCATGTCCACCCTGAGGTCCGTCTCCCGTTTTTGGTTCACAACAGGGTGTGTGGCTCACGAATTCACGTTACACAAAGTTGTGCCACACAGGCTGTGCTTTGATCATCACCCACAAGACTTTGCTTTTCAACAGAAGCCTTGATCATATTGCCACTTAGGCATGCCACACAGGCAATTCACTCCATGCGTTTGATATCCATCAATATATAACCCCTGAGCTTGTACGTCTCAGAGAAGGGCGTTAAGCAAGAGAATAAATTCTCCGCCGCCAAACAAATATATATTTAATAGAAATCAATCACACAGACTAAAATCCAATGTCAGACACACAGTCCATTTACAAGTTCGTTCTCGGTCTGAACGAAACCGGAGGCACTTTACTCGCCTATCTATCCATCTCCAAGTACGTCTGGACGATCACCAACTGTTTCCCTCATCTTGGGTGTACAGCCCAATCGAGATCATCAGTCATCACCCAAACGATGTGAAGACTTCCGGTCTTCAATCACCATCTTCATCTTTGACATCTCGTCGAATCGGTTATTCATAATGGGTAGAAACCCGGCCTTTCTGAATAACCCACGTATATAACAAACAAATGTTACACAAACACAACAAACGCCTCATTCCCATTCAGAATATTCTTTTATTCACAAAATCACATTCTTAGGGAAAGGTTCCCATTAATTTTATCCAAGATAAATTCTTCTAAATTTATTCTTTAATCTTCCTTTGGATATCATTTCAAACCATATCATGGTTTTCCAAACTAGTCGGGATTAGCGAACCACACCGAAGTAATTATTTATTTTATTTCCCAATCCCAACCTATTTATCCCATGGAACAAAACTGGTAATACTCCATAACTAACACCACGATGTTATCGGTAAATTAAATTACCATTTCACGTTCAAATCTAATTAAAGATTTAACTATCGCTTCGGAGCAAAACTGGTGATACTCCATTCTCGACCACTTTTCAGATTTGATAATTTAAATTATCAATTCACATTTCAATCTAATTAAAGATTCATTAAAACTCCACTTAGTTTTAATCCTTTCAAAAATCAATATCCTGTCTTTAACTGGGTTAAAGAACCAATGTCCTCTAAAACACGGTTCACGATAAACCCAAAATCACATTCAAATTCAATTCCAATTAAACATTATTTAATTGGTACACTTCATTAAATCTAAATAGAAATATTTAATCTTTCTCTCTATTGGGCTTAAGAATCGGTGTTAATGAAGACACCATTCATGACAAACCCAAATCACGTTTGATGTTAAATACAAGGCTCTGAATAGAAAATATAATGCTTATATTCAATATCAAATTCTGAAACCAACACATATCGTATTGGAAATAACGATATAAAATATATCTTCCAAATTCCCATAACAATATCTGTATAGTCACGAAATCCAACATCGAAATATTCCGAAGATAATTTCGATTCAACTCCAGTCCAATTCATGTATTGGAAATTCTGATTATTTTCAAAACCTTTTTCAAATTCAATTTATTTATTTCAAAAATAAATTGATTTTAATTCTAGTTCAAAACTAGTTTATTTCGATAAAAAACTATTTTTATCTTTTCAAATGTGGAATTTTTCATCCCAGTTCTTCACAAACTATTTCTTATGATTTTACACAAATTATAGATATTTTTAATAATTTTATCAAGGCCCGTACAGTCGATTTCCATCAACGGCCATCGAACTGCACTTACAACGACCTTTTCCAAATTTGATTTTGACATAATTAAAAATCCAACTGTTAGATTTCTAATTTCAAATATTCTTTAGAAAGCTCTTTTCGATACGAACCCAACGGTTCCGGTTTCAGGAGAATCCGACGGTCGGATCTCCCGCAATATCCATTCGAAGTCAATGGTCGAAATTCACGAACTTCCGCGGCACAGCGCGTTCTATTCAAGCAATTATATTATATATATGTATAATATATATGTAATATATACTTCGTCGATTTCAATTCAAAATGTGCTTTATAAATCATTTTAAATTCATTTTCAAAACGGTTTCAACTTCATATTCAATTTCAAATCAAAATTGAATGTTCCAATATAAATTCGTTTTAAATTCATTTCAAATCGATTTCAATTCAATTTCAATTCAATTTCAATTTAATTCGAATTTCAATTTAATTCGAATTTCAATTCATTTCAATTTAATTCGAATTTCAATTCTACTCAATTTAATTCGAATTTCAATTTACTTCAATTTAATTCGAATTCAATTCTATTCAATTTGAATTCAATTCTATTCAATTTAATTCGAATTTCGATTATTTTCAATATAATTCAAATTTCGAAATCACTTTCGATATAATTCAAATTTCGAAAACACTTTCAACATACATTGAAAATTGAATAAAATCGATATAAATATCGTTCATGTCAAAATGGCATCAATCTAATCAACACGGCTTCATATATTTCTATTTTCAAATATTCTATTTCAAATATTTCTTTTTCAAATATTTCTATTTCAAAACTGGAATGAGGCCCAATCAATTACCATATAATGTTAATTATACGGATTTTCTACAACACATGTAAATAATAACAATGATAAATAATCAACCATCATCCAGAGTGCACCACACAACTGCATAAGCATTAAATATAAATAATTAACGCTTACACAGTCTGTCAATCCATCGATTGACATACAACTAAACAATCGGGATTAGTGTACGTCAAATCTCATCCCAATACCCGTGTGGGGTTTCAAACAATCAAACACAGATTTTATTTGTGTAGTTGGGCGATGTGTAAAATTTATCGTCCTAATCAATATCAATCAAATCAGTGTATATAAACAAATCTCCGATTTGTTTATAAATATTTATTTTATATACACGTTAAAAATTCTATTTCCAACTATAAAATATTTTTAACTATATAAATATTTTATCTCATTACACATCCCATCACACAATCAACTACTCATCAAAATCAAACAAACAAGCATACAAGCCGTCCATGGTCTGTGGACGACGGGTGTCGGGTGCTACTAAACACCATCTGCATCCTAGTATATATTTCAACTAGAAAATTAAATTAAAAGTGAGAAGTTCTCACCGACTAGCAAATCCAAACGCCTCGACTCTTCTTATGTTAGAAGTCATCGCTGTTCTCGCCCTTTTTCACTTTCGTTGCCCATAGTCACTACATATATAAAAATCACATTTTTATATTATTGCTATGTATATGAAAATCACATTTTTATAATCACGTTATATGGATAAAAGTTCTATTTTTACACCGCTACTATATAGATAAAAATTCTATTTTTACACCGCTACTATATAGATAAAAATTCTATTTTTACATCAATGTTCATATAATAAAGATTATATTTTTATCACGCTATTCTCTATATAAAGATTTCGCCTTTTCAAATATAAAGATTTCGCCTTTTTATTTATAAAGATTTCGCCTTTTTATTTCATCACTATAAAAATCACCTTTTTTATTTCAACGTATATATAATAAAAATCAGATTTTTATTTTGCTACATTTATAAAGATGATATTTTTACTATCTATATAATATAAAAATTGTATTTTTATTCTTTCTACTTCATAAAAATCATATTTTTAATCTCTACATCATATAAAAATTATATTTTTAACTTCTACGTTATATAAAAATTATATTTTTATTATCTATACTATATAAAAATCTTACCTTTTTAAATTTAAAGTTCATACCCCCTTTTTTTTATATCACTAACAATCGAATAATCAAAGAGAAGGAAACTCACATTTTTCTATGGCCTTGGAAAATGGGGGATCCACTATCACTGTGTGAAGTCGGAGGGGTTCCACATTGGAGCTTTGGCCTTGGGGAGGAGGCGCAAGGGTCTGGAGGGCAGGGGAAGTGGCGCAGGGGCCCACGGCGGCGCCTGGATCCTCGGCAGTGGTGGAAATGGCAGGGGGGCACGATGTGAACTCGCGGTGGGTTTCAGAAGGTTGGGGGCTTGCGCGATTCGAGGGTAGAAGAGGAGAGAGAAGGAAGGCGGCGGAGGAAGAAGAAGGCGGGCGTCTCCGACTGACGGCGCGACATGGGCCAGGAGGCTCCGACGATGGTGGGGACGGGTGTTTGCTTCTTCGGGTTTTTTTATTATTTTTTTCAGATCTGAAATGAAGAGAGAGAGAGAGTGGAGAGTATATTTATATATATTTATTTTTAATTATTTTAATTCTCCAAAAGGTTAACTTTTTATTCGACCTCTAAACGAGACCCAACGACTGTCGTCCCTAGCGCATTACCCCCATTCTGAACACAATGGGATATGCCACGTAAGCCAGTTTGGCCGTTTCGATCAGTTTCCGTTGAATTTACTTTTAAATCATTATACTGAATTTTAAACGTACATTTCAAATTACCGGGGTCACATACGGAATCGAAAAATTCCAGAAAAATATTTTCTAGCTTCTTATTGACGATACGGTCCACACAAAACTAGTTTCATTGAATTCTGAGATCGATTGAAAAATGGCCATTTTCCAGTCGATTAAAATCAACTGAAACTGGTCAAACGCGTTTTCCTTTGCCACGCTCACATATTGATTCGAAAAATTATGAAATTTGAAACCTAGCAATAATTTGACATCACGGATCCAACAAAAGTGGTTTCGTCGAAATCCGAGGTCGTTTGCAGAATTTCCATTTTTAAGGGCCAAAATTCCATAGTGACTATTCTGAATTTTCAACTGGACATATCTTTTGATTTCCGCTATGAAATTTCAATTTTTCGGATTCGTTGGAAAGATATTCTCGATTAGATTCTATTATTTTTGGTTTCACTAAAATCCGGTTTATTCTGCACCTGGTACATTCATTTGAAGTTTGAAATCGAATTATCGAACTACCGCGCCATTTTCAATTCCTTTTATAATTATATATAATTATTTATATTCTAACGACGATCTATATAATATATACGTCGAATTCCATTCAAATTAAATTTCTCATCGCTATTATTTAAAATAATTCATTTTAAATATTCAAAATTCGTTAAAATTGCCAACATAAAATTTTTAAACTGGCTCAGATTTCCGGGTTGTTACAGATTTATTCTCTTCACATGGGGTTCAAGAACAGTGTTACTAAAGACATCGTTCATGACAAACCCAAAATCCCATTTGATATTAAATACAAGACTCTGAATAGAAAATATATCGGATTATATTCAATATCAAATTCTGAACTCAACAAACATCGTATTGGAATAACGATATATATCTTCCAAATTCCTCCACAATGTCCGTATAATCACGGAATCCAATATCGAAATATTCCGAAGATAATTTCGATTCAAATCCATTCCAATTCGTACATTGGAAATTCTAGTTATTTTTAAAACCATTTCAAATCCAATTTATTTATTTTAAAATATTGGATTTTCTAATTCTATTCCTAACTAGTTCATTTCGATAAAAATATATTTTTATCTTTTCAAATATGGAATTTTTCATTCCAAATCATTTATTATGATTTTACACTAATTATTGATATTATAAACTATTTTATCAAAGCCCGTACAGTCGATTTCCATAAACGGTCATCGAACTGCACTTACAGCGACCTTTTCCAAATTTGATTTGGACATAATTCCAAATCCAACCGTTAGATTTCAAATATCTCATATTCATTAGAAAGCTCTTTTCGATACTAACCCAACGGTTTCGATTTTAGGAGAATCCGACGGTCAGATCTCCTGTAATGTCCGTTCGAAGTCAATGGTCGAAATTCGCGAACTACCACAGCGCGGCGCGTTCTATTCAGGCCATTATATATATATAATATATATATTTCATCGATTTCAAATCAAAATGTATTTTATAAATCGTTTTAAATTTGTTTTAAAAATGGTTTTAACTTCATATTCAATTTCAAATCAAAATAGAATATTCTATATCATTAACATATAAATGATAATATTTTCAAAACATTATATTTTGAAATCACTTCATTTTCGATATTCAATATAAAAATGAATAAAATCGATATAAATATCGTTCACATCAAAATGGTGCATAACTAATCAACACGGCTTTATATATTTAAATATATTCGTGTCCATCCCAAATCGGACATCAAAATCAGATTTTGGTCTTTTACTGAATATTAGTTTAAAATATTCATTATTTTAAAAAAATCGTTATTTTAAAATATTCATTCTTTTAAAATAATCGTTATTTTAAAATATTCATTCTTTCTGAACTGGAATCAGACACAGTCAATTACCATATAATGTGATTTATATGGATTTCATACAATACATGTACAGAACAACAATGATACACAATCAACCATCATCCATAGTGCATTCTACACTGCATAAGCATTAAATATAAATATTTGGCGCTTACAACAGCCTGTCAATCAAACAATCGACATACAACTAATTATTGGGACTAATGTATGTAATATATCATCCCAACACCCGTGTGGGGTTTCAATCAACAAATAATGAATTTTATTTGTGCAGTTGGGCGATGTGTAAAATTTATCGTCCCAATCAATATCTGTTAAATGTGTGTACGTAAACAAATCGTCCGATTTGTTTATGAATATTTATTTTATTCATATACACGTTAAAAATTATATTTTTAACTATAAAATATTTTATTACATTGCACATCACATAATCAATTTTCACAACACAATCAAACAAACAAACAAGTTGCCCATGGTCTGTTGACGACGGGTGTCGGGTGCTGCTAAGCACCGTCTACATTCTAGTATATATTTTAACTAGAAAATAAATTAAAGTGAGAAGTTCTCACCTTTGGGTTCCACTCCGCCATTCTTTATTACTGAATGGTTTGGATTCGTCAGTCCCATTGTAATCTGTTTCACGCGATATATGTTAAAAAATCACATTTTTAACATCGCTATATATAATTAAAAAGTCATATTTTTATTCTGCTATTCATATAATAAAATCATATTTTTATTCCTTGTCCTATATTTTAAAAATCAAAATTTTTATACCTCGTTATATACTTTTATCTAAGCAAAATCATATTTTTGTGCTGCTATTTTAATTTTAGAAACAATGCTTTAAATATTTTTAAACCAATGCGATTTATATTTACAAAACAAAGATATTTTTGTTTCAAAAATATTGCTATTTCTATTTTCAAAAATATTGCCATTTTTTTTCATTGCTACATATAAAAAAATTAGATTTTTACAATGCTATTATATTTCAAAGAAATGTATTTTTATTTTTTTTAAAAACAATACTAATTCATCCTTAAAAACAATGCTATTTTTTTAAATTTTTTTTTTATATTTTTAATAAACTAAATTTCAGATTTTAAATAAACTAAATTAATTAATATTAACTTTAATCGCAACATTATCTAAATTAATTGCATTTAGAAAAATATGTTGCATTCTCTTTGAAATCCTTCTTCTCCATTCAGAAACTTGGAGCCTTGAAACCCAATGTTCGATCGAAGAAATTGCCGCCGCACCCACCGTTGAGCCACATGACCTCCATGCACGTGCGCCACCCGCTCCACCTTGCCACCATCTCCCTCCATCGTGACCCACGACGAACTCGCTGGCCCCCTTCAGCTCCGAAACCACCCACGACGGCACCAGGTTTGAGCCAAAAAATCGAATTCAATATCCCACTAAACCCAATCTCCACCGTACAATCTCGAGCCCTCTCATAGCTTGGCGATTTGGTGTTGAGAGTTTTGTGGATGGGTGAGTGGATTTGAAGATCAGTGGAGGGGAAGGCTGGAGCAATTCAAATCGTTAATTGCTGAGGGGGGGAGGGGCGGAAAAGAACGTTGACCGCGGGTTCCCCTTTTTACTAGGGTTTGATTGGAGGAAATGTATATTTATATAAATTTAAATAATAGTTTATTCTAAATTTACTGGTTTATCCATCCGTACTCCAAATCAAACCCAATGACATGCGCTCCTAGCTAAATACCCCCATTCCGGACACAATGGGATTTGTTTCATAAGCGAATTCTACTGTTTGAATCATTTTTTCTTTAAATTAAAATATAAATCAATATATATTGAATTTATACGTACATTTTAATTTACCGGGGCCACATACTGACTCTGAAAATTCCAGAAAAATTATTTCTAGTTTCGTATTAGCGATATGGTCCTAAACAAACTAATTTCGTTGAGTTTAGAGACCGTTTGAAAAATGCCCACTTTCTGGTTGATCCAAATTGACTGAAATTGACAAAACATGTTTTCTTGTGCCATGCTCACATATTAATTCCAAAAATTATGAATTTTGGAATCTAGCAACAATTTGACATCTCGAATCCAACAAAAGTGGTTTGGTCAAAAACGGAGGTTGTTTGCAAAATGGCTATTTTTAAGGGCTATATTTCCATAGCGACTATTCTGAATTTTCAATTGGACATAACTTTTTATTCCCGCTATGAAATTTCAATTTTTCGGATTCGTTGGAAAGATATTTTCAAACAGATTCAAATATTCATGGTTTCACTAAATCTGGTCTATTTTGAATCTTGTACATTCATTCGAAATTTGAAATCGAATTTTCAAACTACCGCGCCATTTCCAATTCCTTTTATAATTAAAATAAATATTTGTATTCTAATTTCGATTTAAATAAATTTATACGTTCCAATTCTATTCAAAATAAATTTCTAGTCTTATTATTTAAAAAATAAATCATTTTAAATATTCAAAATTCATTAAAATTGCCAAAATAAAAAATTTAATTTGGTTCTAATTTTCCGGGTTGTTACAATCTCCCGCACTTAAAATATTTTCGTCCTCGAAAAGGAACGGAGCTGAAAGTTGTTTAAGTAACCAACTCAACTTTCAGTTTGGGTTTCATTCTTCAACTTTTTAGTTTCTAAGAATTTCTAATTTTTCAAAAATTTGGCTAACACCCTAAATTTTCGAAAAATTTCGCCATAACCTCTTTTGTACGGGGAGGGGTTTGGAAATTTATTGGGCCGTATTAGACACCCAATAAATCCTAAAAAGCATACACATATTTATAGTGATATATTCAGGTGTCCACAGGGGAGTGTGTATAGATCATAACTCCAGAGAATAAATTCTCGTCACCCTATAAATAGTTTTTGTGCCTTAATGACTAGAGAGACGTGATTATTGTCAACTCCAGACCCATGTGGGGTTTTTATTAATCTAGCAATTTACCGTTATATTTTATATAGTCCATACCAGTCTTCGGTTGAACCTGAAATATAGTCATCGCCATACAAGCCTCTCGCTTGTATGGTAAATCTTCAACCTCGTCACATAAGCTCCAAATGCTTATGTGGTATATGATAGAGTATGCTATCTTCACGTAGTATGCCATGTAGTGTAGTTCAAATTAATTGTTACTATTCTATGGCGACGTTTATAATCTCACACAAAACAACCAGCACTCCGCATCCAATGGCATTCACAGGAGTTTATATAATAATAAAATTGCGCATCCAACTCATTAAGGTTTACCTATTTGTCGGGCACGCAAATAAATTCTTTACTCAACAACAAATCGATTTACCTGCTCAATGTATATGCATGCATATATAGGAATCTCTAACAAAATTTCAATCCAGCTCAATATTTGATAAAATTTGGCTTAATGGTTCAAAATTTTGATTAATCAAACCAATAATCAAACAACACAACCAGCAATCAATTAGCTGATTAATTTTCAAATGCATAACTTTAATACATAGTCAAAAATCAGGTTTTTGAGGTGAATTCACAACAAATAATCCTATGTAATTTTGGTTCTCGCACCAGTCTAATGGAAATATTTAAAAATCCCACTTTCGAAACTCGAACACAAATACTGATAATGTGGTCACATTACCAGAATTATCTCCGGGCGACTAGAGTGCGATTCTATATCTATCCAGTATATTAAAACTCCGAATACACGTTTGCAAGGCGTATATGCAAAATCTTTATATATTGGATTGTCCAAATTCAATACAAATAAAATATTCAAATACATATAAAATTGTTTAAATTTTCAAAACAAACTTTGTTTTCATTTTTATTTTAAAAATAACACTCTTTCGACTCATTCTAGGATACTACTGATCCTATCTCTAATGATTCATTCTCATTGGATATTTCTAATCCAATCTCTGGTGAATTGTTTCGTTCGGTTCTAATATGCCTTGTTCTCGAGCTCTGTAAACTAAAGCTCTGATACCAAAATGAAACGACCCAAACTTCCCCGTGAAGGAAAGCTCGGATTGAGTTGAGAATACAACAAATCAGAACACAACAGAAGAATATGTCACTGCTTATTACAATAATTTCATCAGAATACAAGAATATACAGAGTATGAATAAATATTGCACATTTACTAAATATTAGATTTTTACAAGTTACAATGCAGCGGAAAATAATACAAAACACAACTGAAAAGAATATATGGATACAGAGCTTTCCGAATATCATTCCAGCTGTAAACCAGGATCCTCTGAATATAAATCTGCAAAACAAAAACTACTAGCTGCCCATATGGAAAATAGGGCACCTAGAGTTTAGGTTAAAACAATAAACTCCAGGTCAGTCATGTGAATGGTGTGAGAACTAAAACAGTTATTATTTTGATTTTAAAGTTAGATAAATCAAGGGACCACGCCATATAGCACGGAACGGGTTTACCCCCAAGAATACCAGTGCATAAAACAAACAACGCAATGCTAAATAAAGAACAATGAAGCTATTATAAGACTTAGGTCCCATCACACAATGCAACGCAAGCAGGAGGATAGAGGTTTACCTTATAAGAGCCAAATATGCTTGGTACGTGAAATTTCATCTCTTACTATTACTATAAGTGTATAGTGTCAAAACAATTTCAAATATAAATGTATCAATCACAGACGGCATGAGTGCCCCATCCCACTATGTCGCCATACTAGGCTCTACAATCAAAACCGCAAAATGTCATATTGGAAGTTGGATTTCCATCTGTGAACCAAGGAAAAGTGATCATCCTGTGCTGATTCAAGACTCTCTAGCCCGAGCCTCAGGAACAGCCGCAACTGCACCTTGGATTATCAGGGCCGGTCCACCTAAAGTGCAAAGGGTGAATTAAAATGCCTGAACATGCGTTTCCCCACCCTATGGGGCGTAAATCTGGTCTGTATAAAGACCATATCATCCATTGGCTCCGCAGAGACCGAAATAATCGAGGCGTCTCGCTATCCATCATCCCATAAGTAAAACGTCAGGGCTTGCAAAACGCTGACACTGCTCCCAGCTAGAAGGAAACGCATGCCCTCCCTGATGTCCTCTCCCGATTCTGGTTCACACCAGGGAGTGAGGCTCCCAAGTTAACGCCACACAAAGCTATGCTATATTAAAGCCGTGCTTTGATCATCAACCACAAGACTCTGCTTTTCAACAGAAGCCTTGATAATTTGCATCTCAGCATGCCACACCGGCAATTCACGCTATGCAACTGATGTCTATCAATCACACAGAATGAAACCCGATGTCAAACACACATCCATTTACAAGTTCGTTCGAGGTCTGAACGAAACCGGAGGCACTTTATTCCTCATCCCATATGTCCAATATAGGAGAGAGGCCCTCGTATATCCGGTCGATCTCCAAGTATGTCTGGACGATCACTACTTATTACCTTGTCTTGGGTGCACAACCCAATCAAGACATCAGTAATCATCTAAATGATGTGAAGACCTCCGGTCTTCAACCACCGTCTTCATCGTTGACTCATCGCCGATTCAGTTATTCAGAACGGGATACCCGGTCTTTCTGAATAACTCGCGTATATGATAAACAAGTGATATAAAAACACAACCAACGCCTCATTCCAATTCTGAATATTCTTTTATTTAAATATTCATATCCTTTGGGAAAGGTTCCCATTAATTTTATCAAAGATAGATTCTTTAATTTTATTCTTTAATCCTCCTTTGGATATCAATTTAAACCAAATTATGGTTTATCCAAACTAGTCGGGATTAGCGAACCTTACCGAAGTAATCATTTGTTTAATTTCCCAATCTCAACCTATTCATCCCATGAAGTAAAACTGGTAGTACTTCATATCTAACACCACAGTGTTATCGGTAAAATTAATTACCATTTCGCGTTCAAATCTAATTAAAGATTTAACTATCGCCTAGAGTAAAACTGGTGATACTCCATTCTCGATCATTTCTTGAATTTGATAATTTAAGTTATCAAATTCACCTTTAAATCTATTTAAAGATTCATTAAAACTCTAATTCAGTTTTAAATTCCAAACATCATTACTTAATGATAATTCAAAGTTAAGAAATTAATCTTATCTTTAACTGGGTTAAAGAACTAATGTCATTTAAAACACAGCTCACGATAAGCCCAAAATCAAATTCCATTAACAATGGAAACTTCACGGAATGCAGATCAATATATATAATCGATATGAACTTCCATATCCAACCGATAATATAAATGGAATAACGGCCAAGCCTTTTTAAATTACTTATATATTAACAGTCTTCCTCTGTAGAAGCTCACTTCGATTCGAATTCCATTCAATTCCAATTTAATTTGTTAAATTGTAAAACTTTACTTTGGAAAATATCTTTTAAATCCTAAAAAATGATTTATAAATTCCAAATCACATTTCACTATAAATCTGGTTAAGGAACGAATGTCGCTAAAAAGACAGTTCACGATAAACCCAATTCACATTCCATTTTCTTCCGATTATTAAATATAATTGGAAACTCTAACAATCTTAATTAAAAAGATTTATTCTCTTCACATGGGTTTCAAGAACAGTGTTACTGAAGACACCATTCATGACAAACCCAAAATCCCATTTGATATTAAATACAAGACTCCGAATAGAAAATATATCGGCTTATATTCAATATCAAATTCTGAACTCAACAAACATCGTATTGGAATAACGATATATATATATATCTTCCAAATTCCTCCACAATGTCCTTATAATCATGGAATACAATATCGAAATATTCCAAAGATAATTTCGATTCAAATCCATTCCAATTCATATATTGGAAATTCTGGTTATTTTTAAAACCATTTCAAATCCAATTTATTTATTTAAAAATATTGGATTTTATATTCTAGTTCATAACTAGTTCATTTCGATAAAAATATATTTTTATCTTTTTAAATATGGAATTTTTCATCCCAATCTTTCCAAATCATTTATTATGATTTTACACTAATTATTGATATTTTTAATAATTTTATCAAGGCCCGTACAGTCGATTTCCGTAAACGGTCATCGAACTGCACTTACAGCGACCTTTTCCAAATTTGATTTAGACATAATTCCAAATCCAACCATTAGATTTCAAATATCTCTTATTCGTTAGAAAGCTCTTTTCGATACAAACCCAACGGTTCCAGTTTTAGGAGAATCTGACGGTCGAATCTCCCGTAATGTCTGTTCGAAGTCAATGGTCGAATTTCGTGAACTACCGCGGCGCGGCGCGTTCTATTTAGACCATTATATATATATTATATATATTATATATATTTCGTTGATATCCGTTCAAAATGTATTTTATAAATCGTTTTAAAAAAGGTTTCAACTTCATATTCAATTTCAAATCAAAATAGAATATTCCATATCATTAACATATAAATGATAATATTTTCCAAATATTATATTTTGAAATCACTTTATTTTCGATATTCGTTATAAAAATGAATAAAATCGATATAAATATCGTTCACATCAAAATGGCGCATAACTAATCAACACGGCTTTATATATTTAAATATATTCATGTCCATCCTGAATCGGACATCAAAATCATATTTTGGTCTTTTACTGAATATTATTTTAAAATATTCATTATTTTAAAATAATCGTTATTTTAAAATATTCAATCTTTTAAAATAATCGTTATTTAAAAATATTCATTCTTTCTGAACTGGAATCAGACACAGTCAATTACCATATAATGTGATTTATATAGATTTCATACAATACATGTACACAACAACAATGATACACAATCAACCATCATCCATAGTGCATTCTACACTGCATAAGCATTAAATATAAATATTTGGCGCTTACAACAGCCTGCCAATCAATCGATCGACATACAGCTAATCATTGGGACCAGTGTATGTCATATATCATCCCAATACCCGTGTGGGGTTTCAATCAACAAATAATGAATTTTATTTGTGCAGTTGGGCGATGTGTAAAATTTATCATCCCAATCAATATCCGTCAAATGTGTGTACATAAACAAATCGTCCGAATTGTTTATGAATATTTATTTTATTCATATGCACATTAAAATTTATATTTTTAACTGTAAAATATTTTATTCCATTCCACATCACACAATCAATTTTCACAACACAATCAAACAAACAAATATGTCGCCTCTGGTCTGTGGACGACGGGTATCGTGTGCTGCTAAGCACCATCTGCATCCTAGTATATATTTTAACAAGAAAATAAATTAAAGTGAGAAGTTCTCACCTTTGTGTTCCACTCCGCCATTCTTTATTTCTAAACGGTTTGGATTCGTCAGTCCCATTGTAATCTATTTCACGCGATATATGTTAAAAAATCACATTTTTAACATCGCTATATATAATTAAAAAGTCACATTTTTATTCTGCTATTCATATAATAAAATCATATTTTTATTCCCTATCCTATATTTTAAAAATCAAATTTTTTATACCTTGTTATATATTTTTATCTGAGAAAAATCCTATTTTTGTGCTGCTATTTTATATTTAGAAACAATGCTTTAAATATTTTTAAACCAATGCGATTTATATTTACAAAACAAAGATATTTTTGTTTACAAAAATATTGCTATTTCTATTTTCAAAAATATTGCCATTTTTTTTCATTGCTGCGTATAAAAAATTAGATTTTTACAATGTTGTTATATTTCAAAGCAATGTATTTTTATTTTTGTTAAAAAATAATACTAATTCATTTTTAAAAATAATGCAATTTTTTTAAAACAATTTTATTTTATATTTTTACTAAACTAAATTTCGGATTTTAAATAAACTAAATAAATTAATATCAACTTTAATCACAACATTAGCTAAATTAATTGCGTTTAGAAAAATACACTGCATTCTCTTTGAAATCCTTCTTCTCCATTCAGAAACCTGGAGCCTTGAAACCCAATGTTTAATCGAAGAAATTGCCGCTGCACCCACCATTGAGCCACCTGACCTCCGTCCACAGGCGCCACCCGCTCCTCCTTGCCACCACCTCCCTCCACTGTGACCCACGACGAACTCGCTGGCCCCCCTCAGCTCCGAAACCACCCACGACGGCACTAGGTTTGAACCCCAAAATCGAATCCAATATCCCACTAAACCCAATCTCCACCGTACAATCTCGAGCCCTCTCCTAGCTTTGCGATTTGGTGTTGAGAGTTTTGTGGATGGGTGAGTGGATTGGAAGAACAGTGGAGGGGAAGGCTGGAGCAATTCGGATCGTTAATCGCTGAGGGGGGTGGGGGAAGAACGTTGACCACGGGTTCCCCTTTTTACTAGGGTTTGATTGGAGGAAATGTATATTTATATAAATTTAAATAATAGTTTATTCTAAATTTACAGGTTTATCCATCCGTGCTCCAAATCAAACCCAATGACTAGTGCCCCTACCTAAATACCCCCATTCCTTACACAATGGAATATGTCTCATAAGCAAATTCTACGGTTTGAATCAGTTTTTCTTTAAATTAAAATATAAATCAATATATATTGAATTTATACGTACATTTTAATTTGCCGGGACCACATACTAACTCTGAAAATTCCAAAAAAATTATTTCTAGCTTCGTATTGACGATACGGTCCTAACCAAACTAATTTCGTTGAATTTGGAGACCGTTTGAAAAATGACCACATTCTTGTCGATCCAAATTGACTGAAATTGACAAAACACGTTTTCTTGTGTCATGCTCACATATTATTTCCAAAAATTATGAATTTTGGAATGTAGCAATAATTTGACATCCCGGATCCAACAAAAGTGGTTTCGTCGAAAACGGAGGTCGTTTGCAAAATGGCTATTTTTAAGGGCTATATTTCCATAGCGACTATTCTGAATTTTCAATTGGACATAACTTTTTATTCCCGCTATGAAATTTCAATTATTCGGATTCGTTGGAAAGATATTTTCAAACAGATTCAAATATTTCTAGTTTCACTAAAATCTGGTCTATTTTGTATCCTGTACATTCATTTGAAATTTGAAATCGAATTTTCAAACTACCGCACCATTTCCAATTCCTTTTATAATTAAAATAAATATTTATATTCTAATTTTGATTTAAATAAACTTATACGTTCCAATTCTATTCAAAATAAATTTCTACTCGTTATTATTTAAAATAAATCATTTTAAATATTCAAAATTCATTGAAATTGCCAAAATAAAAATTTTAAATTGGTTCTGATTTTCCGGGTTGTTACATGTCAAATACGGAAGAGTGGCTCTCGCATATTCGGACAATCAACAAGTAAGTCCGGACAACTACCACTATAACCCTTTCAAGGCAGCAACTCCAATCAAAGGCATCAGTAGTCATCCATTCGATGTGAAGATCGTCGGTCTTCAATCACCGTCTTCAAATCTTCGACTTCCAATCGTCGTACAATTATTTGAAATGAGATTTAACCCAGCCTTTCCAAGTAATTCGCGAATATATATAATTTAAATCATTTCTTTTCATTCCATCTCATTTATAATATTTAATAACGATTTATCGCTATTTTTATTTATATAAAAATAGCTATTTTTAGTTAAACGATGCTTTAGGTCATTACATGGCCTTGGCGCTATTTTCATCAAAATTTGATTTACACATTTCTCAAAATCTAACCGTTGGTTCTTAGCAAATTTTATATCGTTGAAAAAATCTTTCCAAAGCGAACCCTACGGTTCCAGTTTTGGGAAAATCCGACGGTCGGATCTCTCGGTATAATCGTTTGAAGTTATGATTCCAAATTGCGAACTACAGCTGCGCGATTCGTTTTATTTTAATTTATATATATAAATATATAAATTAATTCGTTCGACGATTTCAACACCATTTATTCTTTAAGTAATTCTGTACACTTCATATACATGTAAAAAAGAATATTTTTATCTAACAAAAATAGATTTTAACACATGGTTCTTTTTAGCGACTCATTTAT
Source organism: Allium sativum (assembly GCA_030737875.1). Classification (NCBI taxonomy): domain Eukaryota; kingdom Viridiplantae; phylum Streptophyta; class Magnoliopsida; order Asparagales; family Amaryllidaceae; genus Allium; species Allium sativum. The sequence goes on from CM060926.1 coordinate 355,197,970, forward strand.
ATATTAAAAAGGTAATTTTAATGTAAAAACATTTTCATCAAACAATGAATATTTTTAATGATTCCTATTTTCATTAAAAATGTGATTTTTAATATTTCAACATTTTATCAAAAATGAATATTTTTAATGAATCATACTCTACATTAAAAATGAGATTTTTAATGTTACAAATATATTTTCAAAACAAGCATATTTTTAATGAATTAATTTTTCATTAAAATGTAATTTCTTATGTTACACATTTTATCACACAATGAATCTTTTAATGATTCATTTTTCATAAAAAAAATACTTTTTAATGTAAACATATTCTAATTAAAGTTTTAACTTTACCATAAGAAATGTAATTTTATATTAACACTTTTATTCACTTAAATACTTTCAATGATTCACTTTTACATAAAAATGTAATTTTTATGTTAACACAAGTTAAACCACTTGAATACTTTTAATGATTCACTTTTACATAAAAATGTAATTTTTATGTTAACACATTTAAATCACTTGAATACTTTTAATAATTCACTTTTATATAAAAATGTAATTTTTATGTTAACATGTTTAAATCACTTGAATACTTTTAATGATTCAGTTTTACATAAAAATGTAATTTTTATGTTAATACATTTAAATCACTTGAATACTTTTAATGATTCGCTTTTACATAAAAATGTAATTTTTATGTTAACACATTTAAATCACTTGAATACTTTTAATGATTATAAAAATGTATTTTTTATGTTAACTCATTTAAATCACTTGAATACTTTTAATGACTCACTTTTACATAAAAATATAATTTTTATGTTAACACATTTTCATTCTTCCTTTAATATTTTCATGAATTCATCTTTACATAAAGATGTGATTTTTTTATGCTAACAAAATTTCTTTCAAACTTTTCTTTTTTAATGAATTCATCTTTACATAAAAATGTAATTTGTAACTTTTATGTTAACACAATTTCTTTCAAACTTGAATATTTTAATAAATTCATCTTTACATAAAAATGTGATCTTTTTATCCTTTCATAAAAATGTAATCTTTTATTCTTTCATAAAAGAAATGTAATTTTTAATGTTTCATTTGCATTAAAAATGTCAGTTTCAAAGTAAACACATTTTTATTTATCAATGCTTATTTTTAATATTTCATTTACATTAAAAATGTAAATTTCAATATAAAAACATTTTTATTTATCAATGCTTATTTTTAATGTTTCATTTACATTAAAAATGTAAATTTCAATATAAAAACATTTTTATTTATCAATGCTTATTTTTAACGTTTCATTTACATTAAAAATGTAAATTTCAATATAAAAACATTTTTATTTATCAATGCTTATTTTTAATGTTTCATTTACATTGAAAAAGTAAATTTCAAAGTAACAACATATTTATTTAAACAGTGAATCTTTTCCTAATGATTCATTTACATTAGAAATGTAAATTTCAATGTAACAACATAATTCATTTCAACTAATGATCATTTTAACCTACAATGAAATGTAAATTTTTATGTTAACATATAATGACCATTTTATATATATAAAGTAAAATTGTACTTTTATTGATAAAAAAAAATTATATTCCAAATAATGATAATTTTTTCTATATTTCTAACTTACAAAAAATGTTAATTTTTACTGTTTAACTTTTGTACTTCAAATATTGATCATTTTCTATATTTCTAACTTGCAATAAAAATGTTAATTTATTTACTATTTAACTTTTCTATTTCAAATATTGATCATTTTCTATATTTCTAACTTACAATAAAAATGCTAATTTTATTGTTTCATTTACATTAAAATGTAAACTTCCATGTTAACACATTTTTATATAACAATGACCATTTTTGACTTACAACAAAAATATGAATTCTTTTATATTGTCATATAATGATCATTTTCATATTCATATATATACAATGAAAATCTAATTTTCATATTATTCAAACAATTTTATATAATATCATGAATATTTTATAACACATGAATATTTCAGAAAATTTCGGCAGCATAAAGGCAGGGTAATTAAAAACCGGCACCGTCCCTAGTACAGCTCCTCGCGCTAACCTAGGCCTCACGGTGATACAAGGGTTTCATTTCCTAATACATTTTTTTCTATACAATCTATTTTCACAATATCAACCAATTTCATTTCAACCACAATCAATCACCAAAAATCAACCAATTTCACACCACAATACAATTAAGTCGTCCATGGTATGTGGATGACGGTGTCGGGAGTTTCTAAACTCCGTCTGCAACCTAATATAATTTTATTTATTTAATTTGGATTCAAAAATCTCACTTTGCTTTATATTTCTTCTAAAAATTATAGAAAGCTCCAAAAATTCTGCGGTCTCTTCTAAAATGTAGATCTCGAATTTACTGTCCCAATGTTTCCTGTTTCATCGAACTTCGTTATTGTATGAGCAAGATATGATTTATGAAGGTTGTTAACATTATTTATAAAATAAATAAATTAATTAATAAAATATAACACCTTCTTCTTCACCAAATCAATAGCCGTATGTTTTTCAAAACCGTTCAAAGTTAGGGTTCGACTTGGCGCGCGACACGAAGTAGTTGGCGACGATCGGAAGGTATAGCAAGGTTTGCCATCGAAGGAGCTACCAGCGGCTCCCAAACACATCGAGCTCGGTGGACCCCACCAGCGCGAAACCCGAGGTGAAACGGTGGTTTTGAAGGGGGTGGTTCGGGCTTGATACTCCACGATCGGTGCTGAGATCCGTATCGATCTGAAGAGCTCGAACTTCTCTTTGAAATTGCCTTCAGGAGTGGATAATTTTATTGTGTGGATCAAGAGGAAATGAGGAAGGAAGTCTCGAGCATTCTATGCCATTAAAACAGAGGGTGGCGGCCTAGTTTGTTTTCTAGGGTTTTGTAAAAAAATTAATATATATTTATAACTTAATGAAATTTTAATTTACAAATTATTTGTTTATCGTTCTGGACTCCAAACGAGGCCCAACGACTATCGCCCTTAACTAATTACCCTTATTCCAAACACAATGGACTAGGTCTCACCAGCCCATTTGATCGTTTCAGCCCATTTTTCTTTAAATTAAAATATAAACCATTTAATTCGATCTTACATTTTAACTTACCGGGGCCACATACTGACTTTAAAAATTCCCGAAAAATAAATCTAGATATTTTTTGATGATACGGTCCTAACAAAATTAATTTCGTTGAATTTGGAGACCGTTTGAAAAATGGCCATTTTCTAGTCGATCCAAATTGACTAAAATTGACAAAGCACATTTTCTTTTACTACGCTCACATATTAATTCCAAAAATTATGAAAATTGGAATCTTGCAATAATTTGACATTCCGGATCCAACCAAAGTGGATTCATCGAAAACGGAGGTCTTTTGCAAAATGGCTATTAATAAGGGCTATATATTATATTAAATTCCATAGCGACTTTTCTGAATATTCAACTTGTCATAACTTTTTATTCCCGCTATGAAATTTAAAATTTTCAGATCCTAGAAAGATATAATTAAACAAATTTAAATATTTTTGGTTTCGCTAAAATCCGATTTATTTTGAATCTTATACATTCAGTCAAAGTTCAAATTCAAATTTTCAAACTACCGCGCTATTTCTAACTCCTTGTAAAATTAAAATAAATATATTCATTCTAACTTCGTTTTAAATAAAAATTTAATCGTTATTATTTAAAATAAATTATTTTAACTATTCAAAATTCAATAAAATAGGCAAAATAAAAATTTTAAATTGGTTATGATTTTCCGGGTTGTTACAAATGTACAAAATAAGCATTCCTTCTCAAGATCAACATATACCAAAAACAGATAGAGTGGCAAAAAGAAGAAGTGAATACATCAATAAATAAGGAATAAAAAAAATCCAAGATGAACTATCCTAGCTGCCTGCATCATGAGTTACCTTGTGAGCCTAATGGGGGAGAAAAGAATTGAGAATGGGTCAAATATAATTCTAGTGAAAAGGATTGATTATTTGAAATTGAATAATCAAAAGATAATGGACTTACATTATTTTGGTTGGTTAATGAGGCTGTTTGTTTACTTGATCGTTTGCACTATAATTTTTACGATAGAGGTACTATAAGGACCAATTATTAGTTCTACCCTGATCGGCCTCTACCTTCTACAATGAAGCAAGGATAGTAGTTGATGCCCCCATACCAAATCAAACCCCGCTCATACGTGAATCATGCGATATGAATCATCATCCATGGATCCATTCAGGTGGACATCTATCCAGCGCTAGTAACAAAATTAGCTTATCTACCTCTATACGATATCACTCGCTTGTTCATCATCGGTAAGCATTGACCTGAGATTCATTTCTCTATTGGCCACTTATCTACCTTAATGGGTATGCATGTCTCCTTTGTACATATATCGTCGATATTGATCCCTGGGCCACCTATCTACCCTAATCCATGATCAACCCCCTGTACGAACACCTCCAAACAACAACCAAATTGCGCTTCCATCTTAGTCTCTATGACTGAGCCTATTGGCTACATATCTACCCTAATCGGCTTGCGTACCTTTTATCGGTATGTGCTCCCACTATGCATATTATTACGAAACTTTATTCTTTTTATGACTTTTCTAGTTTATGGTAGTTCTTATTATACATTAATCAAGATCACAAAATGTTAGTTTTCTTTTTTAACCTTTTCTTAAAATGTATGCTAAAAATGTACTTGCAAGTCTCTAAGACTTGCTCTTTTTAATCCATTTCTTTTTTATTATAGATATATAGGTTTTATAGGCCTTTAGGTCTTTTCTGTAAATTCAATGTATTTCTATTTAATTCATATTTCATTAAAAACATTATATTTCCATCGTTTCCAGTGTAATTTAAAGGGCTAAGTCTACTTTTCAAATCTACCATTACAAAATTATTAACTATCTTAACATGTATAAAAGAAACTTAGATAATTGTGAATTAGCATAGGAAAAAGAATAATTATAAAGAAATAGGCTGAAAATATATTTGTACTAAAAATAAATTGAAAAACAAAAAATTATAGACTAAAACTATTTTCAACCCTATTATTTTAATTATTCAAATTCTAAAATAATTACTTCCACTCACCTGTTATCCTGTACTGATGCCTGCGGTTCTCATTGATCCCGATTCTTAAGCCTTCTAATATCGTTAAATTTATATTCTTCTTCCTCAGAAGGAGGTAACTCGAGGAAGAAGAAATGAAAGAAATGAAATGGTTAGATTGGGGTTCTATTTATAAGCATGCTGGAGGATATTAGACTATATAATTATCTTGATTAGATCCGAACTAACTGCATCACAAGCCCTCATCCAACCCTTTATTTGAAAAATCAACATTCTAGGTTTAAAGATTGCAGATATAGACAAATTTGGTACGCACCTGACCATATTTCAGGCCAGGTTGCGTAGAAGGGTCGATCCACATCCATATGTGGTCGACTGCCCGGCCGATTGGCCCAAGGGCGGGTCAACTCATGTCAAGCCTATTAGATTTTTTCTTATGTTCCAAGCTTGGTTATAGATATCTGAATTCACTCATAACACTTTCTTGCTAATTCAGATTCTAATAAGTTAGAAAATTGGCCAGAAAATCACCATGGACTCAAAAGGTGCAACTCTCATAGCCAAATTTAGACAATTTCACAAGCATATTTTATTATCTAATAAATTAATTAATTAATCATTATTAATTAAATATCGAGGCGTTACATTCTCCCATCCTTAAAGGACTTAGTCCCCGAAATCTCCAAGGATATAAAACTGTAATAAATAATCACAATGGAAGTCTACAGCCATCTACTCAACCGCCATCCATAACATCCATTGTGCTTAAGATCTCTAATGCAACTTATGTTGTGCAATCATGTGGTGTATATGTCCTTAACTAATTGAAAAAGATCATTCGACCTACTGATTTAGTTTACCTCCAGATTTTGCAATTATGCTCGTGCCACGCACCCAAATGTATGCAAAAATCCTAATAACGACTGATAGTTCTATATCATGCTACACGCATCATCCATATGCAACATCTATATGTTATTCATCAATTTATGGCAATCATGGAATAAATAATTAAATTCCATGCACATCCATATGCTCACGCTTCCATGACCCAGTTGGTCGGTTTTTAGAAGATAATAGTGTCTAGTGTGCAAACATGCATCCATTTGCATCCACTTATAACCACTTGCAAACACTTGCATCCATCGTACATAACATGTTCTGATAACATGTTAACCACCAATTCTACAATCCATAAGCTTAATCCTAAAATCTACCCTCCTAAAGTATATTAAAGAAATGATCCTAATCAAAGGAAAAGATTAAGATAGAAAATTTCAAAGGCTTAGCATAAAAAAGATAAGGATATGAGGTATGCATCTTTTCATCGGCCACCCAAGTTGCTTCTTCCACATTACTCCCCATTGCACCTTTACAACTTCTTTATTCCTCTATTTCTTAACATCATGCTCTATGATTTGAGTAGGAATACAATATGTTGATTCTTCTCTCTCGATCTCAACACCCTCAAACTGATTAGTGTAACACCCCGTATTTTCTATGAATATTAAAATTAACATATTTAAGAACACTTAATTTTTAGAAAAAGAATTAGGTGAAATGGATTACGCCATTGCGTTCATCTTGGAATTCTACTTGAGATAGAGTCCGAGTTTTCATGAATTGGACTCCGTATGAAGAAGTTATGGAGGTTAGAAGATTTCAAGTGTAAGCAGAAATTAAATTAAAATAATAATTAAATAATCAAAACAGGTTCAAAATTCAGGAAAGCAGCTGAGCGAGAAATCTCCTGCTCAGGGGTATCGACCCCCCCAAGGGGTGTCGACATGGGAGTCGACCCCCTTATAAGGTTGTCGACATGGGTGTCGACCCCCCGTGTAGGGGTCGACCCTTGCTGACTGTTCTGGACAGTGACGATTTTCTGAGTCGTAGGGCTACATGGCGACTTCTGATTGTCCTGATGACGCATTTGCTTGGACTGGATGGTCTAGATGGATCCTATGTTGATCTAAAGGCTCAAACTAATCCTATACTCCTATATAATCACATCAAACCTTAACCCCAAACCTCATAACCCTATTCTATGAAGCCATCATGTTGTCCATCTCTAAGCTAGCCTAGCCTCCATCTTCTCCAAACTTGATATCAAATTAGAAAGAGAATTTCAAATAAAAGTAGAGGCTTTCTTCTTCAATCAACAAATAAAGATTAGAATTGCTACAACGTCAACTAATTCACTTTTCTAATCCTATCATTGTAAGTTCAGTTATTATTCAGATTTGAACACCTAATAGAAATCATGACTGTAATAATCGGATCTAGAGCTATGCCTGATTGTGAGATAATCAATTCTGATTCATGTTTATCCTTTTGCCAAATCTGAATTACCTATGCTTATGAGACTGTTGTGATTGAAACAATGGAACCTATCATGTTGTACACCACTATGCCTAATTGTGAGATAATCAATTCTGATTCATGCTTGTCCTTTTGTCAAATCTGAATTACCTATGCTTATGAGACTGTTGTGATTGAAAAAAATGGAACCTATCATGTTGTACACCAAATTGGTGATTCTCTTATGTTCAAATCTATCTTTTTGCCTATGATGTAATTTTACATGCCTTTTTTGTTTCTTATGTCAATTCTTGTGTTCCGTTTTCCCCTTTTGTTTTATTTTATGAATACTAGGTTCATTCGGAACCTAGATTGAATCTCGTCAAACGTACGATTGAAACGCGGGGAATTGGGTATAACTTAATTAAGTAATTTTGTGCGTAACAAGTAAATGTGGCATAACTTGAATTGATTACAACTGTGGGTAACTGGCATACAAAAATCTAGATTTGGGTATGTATGGTAAATATGTAAATTGTCTAAAAGATGAACATGCCTAACACGAGGTTAGATCGAGTGGCGGTGCAAGGCTGCCTGGAACCGCCCGGCACATCCAGCGACTGCAACAACAGATCTAATGTGTCAGGTTAGCGCATTAAGCCCAAAACTCGAGGTTAGAACGAGTTTGCGGTAGAAGTCTTCCCGGAACCGCCCGACACATCCAGCAACCGAAAACAACAGTTCTAACGTGAGAGGTTGAGGCATTAATGAATGAATTAATGCTAATGAACGGACATGCTAAGAATTGTAGGGTTAAGTTAACTTAGGCAACACTTAACCAATACAACATGTTAATTAAACAAATGGGTGGGGTTAGGTTGTAATGACCCACATTGTCAGAAGTATTATCATTAATTTATTTAATTATATTAATAGTGATTTAGGGAATTAAATCGTCGTTAATTAAATAATGGAATATTTAATTAAATTAAATTAAATAATAGAATAGCATATTTAATTCAGCAATAATCAAAAATATTGGAAATCCCAATATAATGTGAACTGGGTCGTCCCTAGGATTTAATTCAGCTTAGAGTTGAATTATATTGACGAATATAATCAATCGACGTCAGTTTGGATTGTAGAATTATAATATAATTAAAATAGAGCTTGAAATGGCGCGGCAGTTCGCTATTTGGCGATTTGAACTTCAACTGAGTATACAGGGTTCGTTTTAAATCGGATTTCTGTGAAACAAGAAACGTTAGGAGCTGGTGAAGTATATCTTTCTAGTGGAAGAGTGTAACAACCCGAAAATCTGGGCCAGTTTAAAATTTTTATTTTGGCAATTTTAGCGAATTTTGATTATTTAAAATGAATTATTTTAAATAATATCGACGAGAAATTTATTTTGAATAGAATTCGAACGAATATATTTATATAGTTCGTCGTTAGAATATAAATAATTATATATAATTATATATAGAATTGAAAGTGGCGCGGTAGTTCGATAATTCGATTTCAAACTTCAATTGAATGTACCGGGTGCAAAACAATCCGGATTTTAGTGAAACCAAAAACATTAGGATCTAATTGATAATATCTTTCCAACGAATCCGACCAATCAAAATTTCATAGCGGGAATCAAAAGATATGTCCAGTTGAAAATTCTGAATAGTCGCTATGGAATTCAGGCCCTTAAAAATAGACATTTTGCAAACGACCTCGGATTTCGACGAAACCACTTTTGTTGGATCCAGGATGTAAAGTTATTGCTAGTTTTCAAATTTCATAATTTTTCGAACCAATATGTGAGCGTGGCAAAGGAAAACGCGTTTGACCAGTTTCAGTTGATTTTAATCGACTGGAAATTGGCCATTTTTCCAACGGTCTCAGAATTCGACGAAACTAGTTTTGTTAGGACCGTATCGTTAATACGAAGCTAGAAAATATTTTTCTGCAATTTTTAGAGTTCGTATGTGCCCCCGGTAAATTGAAATGTACGTTTAAAATTCAATATAATGATTTAAATGTAAATTTGACGAAAACTGAACGAAACGATCGAATCAGCCTACGTTACATATCCCATTGTGTTCGGAATGGGGGTAATACGCTAGGGACGACAGTCGGCAGGTTCGAGTTCGTATGGTAAGGGTACTTTATAGAATTTGAAATTCAAAGTAAATATTAAATAAATAATATAAATTTTCCTCTCTACCCCCCCTTTCCTTTTGACTAGGTCAAAGCAGCCCCCCCCCCCCGTGTCGTTATTATCAGAATGAAATCAAAAAAAAAAAGAGAAAAAAGGGAAGAAGAGGGGATCGGAGGAGCTCGAAGCCCCTCTCTGATCGTTTGCCGCCGCCTAGGGCAGGCGCCCTCCTCCCCGTGCCAACCCGCGTCAGCCTCCACTTCCCCCCCCCCTTCTGCTCGATGCGCGAGACCACCACGCTACCCACGACTGCCTCCACCACCCGTTGCTCTGCCCTCCTTCACCTGCAATGTCGACGAACCCTTCCGATCCTCCACAGCTCCGACGCGAGCTTCGTCAGCTCGAGCCCCCCCCCCAGTTCGAGAAACCCGTTCCAGCGCAGCCACATTCACCTCCTCCTCCAAAAAAAAACAGTGAGCTTTCCTATTTTATTATTTATTTATTTTAATTTAGTTTTGAATTATAAACTACTTTGGTTGAATTCAGTTTTAGTTTATAAATAAAAAGGATTGTTTTTATTGTAAATAAAAAGGATTGTTTTTATTGACAACAAAGTTCGGATTTTTATTGACAACAAAGTTCGGATTTTTAGTGACAACAAAGATTGAATATTTATAGTTAAAGCTACAGTTTTTATTTACAGAAAGGATTAGACATATAGCGAAGTAAAAATATAATTTTTATATTTTTAGAAGAATAAAAATATGATTTTATATAATGTAGAGTAATAAAGATGTGATCTTTATAGTGGTAACAATGTAAAGATTTGATTTTTATAGTATAGAAAGTATAAAAATACGATTTTTATATTATGTAGATAGCAAAAATATCATCTTTATATGTGTAGAAAAATAAAAATGTGATTTTTATAATGATGAAATCTATATTTTTGAAAAGGCGAAATCTTTATATGAAGAATAGCAGGATAGAAATGGAATTTTTATCTATATGACATCGTAGTAAAAATTCGATTTTTATATATTGAATCATAAAGGAAAAATTCGATTTTTATATATTGAATAACATAGTAAGATAAAAAAAAATTCGATTTTTATATATTGAATAGCGAAGTAAAAATTCGATTTTTACATATGTAGTGGCTACGGGCGACGAAAGTGACGAAGAGCGAGAATGGCGAAGATTTCTATAAATGAAGAGTCGTGGTATTGGATAGCTATAGGTGAGAATTTCTCACTCTTCAATTTCTTTTCTAGTTATATATATATACTAGGATGCAGACGGTGTTTAGTAGCACCCGACACAATCGTCCACAGACCATGGACTTGTTTGTTTGGTTGCATAGATTAGTTAGATGATTTGATTTGAATTTGGTTGTTTGGTGATTTTGATTGACGTGTGAATGGCGTGGGCCTTCACTAGACCGGGGATAAGGCTAGGCCTTGTCCAGTTTCTAGTATCGTGCCGTTATGCCGCCGAAATTTTCTAAAATAAGTTAGAAAATAAAAATATCATTTTATTTAAAGAATGAACTGAATAGAAATTCATATGTTAAAATAAAATGTTTTACCGTTAAAAATATAATTTTTAACGTGAATATGAATATAGTGAATGTGAATAAATAAATATTCATTTATAAACCGGACGGTTTGTTTATGTACACCGATTTGACTGACATTGATTGGGACGATAAATTTTACACATCGCCCAACTACACGAATAAAATTTGTGTTTGATTGTTTGAAACCCCACACGGGTGTTGGGATGAAATATGAAGTTCACTCATCCTGATTGATTAAATATGTCGATCGATTGATTGACATGATGTTATAAGCGCTAGATATCTATATTTGATGCTTACACAGTGTAGTGCACTTTGGGTGATGGTTGATTATTTTTCAATGCTATTATATACATGTGTTGTATGAAAATCCATATAATTAATTTTATATGGTGATTGATTGGGCCTCATTCCAATTTAGAAAATAAAGGTTCATGTGTTGACAGTACTCATCCGTTGAGATTAGTCATGTGTTGAACGAAATATTTTAATAATAAAATTTACATCTTTATCAATATGATGTAAAGGTTCATGTGTTGATAGTACTCAACCGTTGAGATTAGTAATGTGTTGAACGAAATATTTTGATAATAACAAATATTTTGATAAAAAGAAATATTTGAAAATAGAATATTTGAAAATAGAAATATATGAAGCCGTGTTGATTAGATTGACGCCATTTTGACGTGAACGATATTTATATCGATTTTATTCATTTTAAAATGAATATTGAAAAGTGATTTCGAAATCGAATATTTTAAAACGAATTCGAATTGAATTGAATAGAAAACGAATTCGAATTGAATTGAATAGAAAATGAATTCGAATTGAATTGAATAGAAAACGAATTCAAATTGAATTGAATAGAAAATGAATTCGAATTGAATTGAATAGAAAACGAATTCGAATTGAATAGAATTGAAATCAATTTGAATTGAAATCAAATAGAAGTGAATGTAGAAAGAATTTATAAGGGAAAAATTCAATTTTGATTTGAATTTGAAATAAAGGTTGAAATTTTTTTTGAAACAAATTCGAAATGATTTATAAAAATCGTTTTGAAAAGAAAATCGACGAAGTATATATTATATATAATATAAATGGCCTGAATAAAACGCGCCGCGCCGCGGCAGTTCGCGAATTTCGACCATTAACTTCGAACGAATATTACCGGAGATCCGACCGTCGGATTCTCCTAAAACCGGAACCGTTGGGTTCGTATCGAAAAAAGCTTTCTAACGAATATTAGAAATTAGAAATCTAACGGTTGGATTTGGAATTATGTCCAAATCAAATTTGAAAAAGGTCGTTGTAAGTGCAGTTCGTTGGCCATTGATGGAAATCGACTGTACGGGCCTTGATAAAATTATTAAAAATAGTAATAATTTGTGTAAAATCATAAGAAATGATTTAGAAAGAATTGGGATGAAATACTCCATATTTGAAAAGATAAAAGTAAATTTTTATCGAAATGAACTAGTTTTGAACTAGAATTATAATTCTATTTATTTTTAAATAAATAAATTGAATTTGAAAAGGGTTTTAAAAATAACTAGAATTTCCAATGATTGCATTGGAGTGGATTTGAATCGAAATTGTCTTCGGAATATTTCGATGTTGGAATTCGTGATTATACGGATGTTGTTATGAAAATTTGAAAGATATATATTTATATCGTTATTTCCAATACGACATTTGTTAATCGTAGAATTTGATATTGCATATAAGCCGATATATTTTCTATTCAGAGCCTTGTATTGAATATCAAATGTGATTTGGGTTTGTCGTGAATGGTGTCTTCACTAACACTGTTCTTGAACCCAGTAGAGAAAAGATTAAATCTTTTTATTTAGATTTAATGAAGTGTACCAATTAAATAATATTTAATTGGAATTGAATTGATATTGATTTTTGGGTTTATCGTGGACAGTGTTTTAAATAACACTCGTTCTTTAACCCGATAATTAATGGAATGTGATTTTGGGTTTATCGTGAACTGTGTTTTAAATGACACTGATTCTTTAACCCAGTTAAAGATTAAAACTAAGTGGAGTTTTAATGAATCTTTAATTAGATTGAAAAGATCGAAAATGGAGTACCACCAGTTTTGCTCCAGGCGATAGTTAAATCTTTAATTAGATTTGAACGTGAAATGGTAATTGAATTTACCGATAACACCGTGGTGTTAGATATGAAGTATAACCAGTTTTACTTCATGGGATGAATAGGTTGGGATTGGGAAATTAAAACAAATGATTACTTCGGTAAATCCCGACTAGTTGAATCAAAATTCAAAAGAAGATTAAAGAATAAATTCAAGGAATTTATCTTTGATAAAATTAATGGGAACCTCTCCTTATGAATGTGAAATTTAGAAACTAACTGTCGGTTAACCAAGCAGAATGGTTTTCTGGATATTGATCTGATGTTGGTTTCGGCCTTCGGGGTTAATATTTGGGGATTTATTCTCTTGATTAATTTACGGTTAGTGACTGATAAATTGGAATGAGGCGTATGTTGTGTTTGTGTAGCACTTATTTAAAATATACGCGAGTTATTCGGAAAGACCGGGTTTATCCCATTCTGAATAACTGATACAACGATAAGTCGGAGATGAAGACGATGGTCGAAGACCGGAGGTCTTCACATCGTTTGGGTGATTACTGATGATCTTGATTGGGCTGTACACCCAAGAAGATGGAAACAGTTGGTGATCGTCCAGACGTATTTGGAGATCGATGGATATGCGTGGTACTAGGTGCCTTCGGTTTCGTTCAGACCCAGAACGGACGTGTAAATGGACTGTGTGTCTGACATTGGATTTTAGTCTGTGTGATTGATCTCTATTAAATATATATCTGTTTGGCGGCGGAGAATTTATTCTCTTGCTTAACGCCCTTCTCTGAGACGTACGAGCTCAGGGGTTATATATGATGGATATCAAACGCATGGAGTGAATTGCCTGTGTGGCATGCTAAGATGCAATTGATCGAGGCTTCTGTTGAAAAGCAAAGTCTTGTGGTTGTGATCAAAGCACAGCCTGTGTGGCACAGCTTTGTGTAACGTGAATTCGCGAGCCTCACACCCCGGTTGTGAACCAAAAACGGGAGACAGACCTCAGGGAGGGCACGCGTTTCTTTCTAGCTAGGGTGGTGTCAGTGACCTTCCAGCCCTGACATTTATATACTTTTCACCTGTGTGGTTGTTGCTGTTGCGAGGCGCCTCGGTTTGATCAGACGATCCGGGTCCGGTGGAATCATTCGTTGGCTCACTTACGCCCCAAAGGGCGGGGAAACGCAGTGTTCAGGAATTTTAATCCACATCGGTGGACCGGCCCTGACGATCCAAAGGATTGACTGAGTACTTGCCTGAGACACGGGCTAGAGCGTCTCGAATCGGTTGAGGACTATCTTTTGCCTCGGTTCATAGATGGAAACCCAATTTCCAAATACGTGACTTTGCGATTTTGATTGTAGAACTAGTATGGCGACATGATATATGGTACCCATGCCGCCTATGATTGATACTTATGATTTGAAGTTGTTTTATACACTATACACTGATAATAGTATCAAATAATTTGTTTTAAAACGTATCAAGCATTCTTTGGCTGTTATAAGGAAAAACCCTATCCCCCGGCTGGCATTGCATTGTGCGATAGGACCTGGGTCTTATAACAGCTTCATTTTTCTTTATTTAGCATTGCGCTGTTTGTTTTATGCACTGGTATTCTTGGGAGGAAACCCGTTCCGTGTTATACGGCGTGGTCCCTTGATTTACCTAACTTTAAAAATAAAGAAGAAAAACTGTTTTAGTTCTCACACCAGTCACATGACTGACCTGGAGTTTATTGTTTTAACCTAAACTCTGGGTGCCCCTATTTTGACACGGGCAGCTAGTAGTTTTGGTTTTGCAGATTTATATTCACAGGATCCTGGTTTACAGCTGGAACGATATCCGGAAAGCTTTGTATCCGTATATCTCCTTCTAGTTGTGTATTGTATTGTTTTCCGCTGCGATGTATTTAAATGTAATTTAAATCTCTGATATTTCTGTGTAATATTTATTTGTTTATACTCTGTATATTCTTGTAATCTGATGCATTGTTGTGATATACAGTGAAATGTTCTTTTGTATGCGTTCTATTTTGTCATGTTCTCAAACGATCGGGCGTTTCGAACGGTTTGAGTCGGTTTAGCGACTGGTTCGGACCGAGCGAAATTCCTTCTCGTCACAGTTGGTATCAGAGCTTTGGTTTACAAAGCTCAGAGAACAAGACACATTAGAACCATACGGAAGAATTCATCAGATATTGGATTAGTAATATCCAACGGGAATGACTCGTTAGAGATGGGATCAGTAGTATCCTAGAACGAGTGTGAAGAGTATATTTTTAAAGTAAAAGCAAATTTAGTTTTGAAAATCTAAATCAAATATTCGTATTTGATTATTTATTTGTATTGATTTGGACAGTCCAGTATATAAAGAATTTGCATATACGCCTTGCAAACGTATATTCGAAGTTTTAATATACTGGATAGATATAGAGTTACATTCTAGACACCCGGGGATAATTCTGATGATGTGGCCACATCATCAGTATTTATATTTGTGTTTCGAAGGTGTGATTTCTATATATTTCCATTAGACTGGTGTGAGAACCAAAATTAGATAGGGCCTATTATTGTGTTTTGGTATCAAAAATTTGATTTTTGTATATGTATCAAAATTATGAATTTCAAAAGCTAATCAACTAATTGATTGATGTTTGTGTTGTTTGTTTAATTGTTTGATAATTTTGAACCATTACGCCTAATTGTATCAAATAGTGAGTTGTATCGAAAATTGGTCGCATTTGCTTGCATATACTTGTGCTTACATTGAACAGGTCATAGCAAGGAGGCTAGAGCAGAGAATAAAATTTGTTTGCCCGACAAATAGGTACATGTTTACTACATAATTTACTGTTTTGTTGGGTGATGATGATTTTATGAGCCTATTGGCTAGCCGCTTGGCTTTTTCTTTTTGAGATCAGAAGGCCTATATGGCAATTTCGGGATTTTCCCATGGCTCCCGGTGCAGGGGAGGTTATGGCGAAATTTTTCGAAAATTTAGGGTGTTAGCCAAATTTTTGAAGAATTTGAAAATTCTCAGAAACTGAAAAGTTGGAAAATGAAAGCCAGATCGAACATAGTGTTGATTAATCAAACCACTTTCAACTTTGTTCCTTTTCGGGGACGAAAAGTCTTTCTAGTGGAAGAGTGTAACAACCCGAAAATCTGGGCCAGTTTAAAATTTTTATTTTGGCAATTTTAGCCAATTTTTACTATTTAAAATGAATTATTTTAAATAATATCGACGAGAAATTTATTTTGAATAGAATTCGAACGAATATATTTATATAGTTCGTTGTTAGAATATAAATAATTATATATAATTATATATAGAATTGAAAGTGGCGCGGTAGTTCGATAATTCGATTTCAAACTTCAATTGAATGTACCGGGTGCAAAACAATCCGGATTTTAGTGAAACCAAAAACATTAGGATCTAATTGATAATATCTTTCCAACGAATCCGACCAATCAAAATTTCATAGCGGGAATCAAAAGATATGTCCAGTTGAAAATTCTGAATAGTCGCTATGGAATTCAGGCCCTTAAAAATAGACATTTTGTAAACGACCTCGGATTTCGACGAAACCACTTTTGTTGGATCCAGGATGTAAAGTTATTGCTATGTTTCAAATTTCATAATTTTTCGAACCAATATGTGAGCGTGGCAAAGGAAAACGCGTTTGACCAGTTTCAGTTGATTTTAATCGACTGGAAATTGGCCATTTTTCCAACGGTCTCAGAATTCGACGAAACTAGTTTTGTTAGGACCGTATCGTCAATACGAAGCTAGAAAATATTTTTCTGCAATTTTTAGAGTTCGTATGTGCCCCCGGTAAATTGAAATGTACGTTTAAAATTCAATATAATGATTTAAATGTAAATTTGACGAAAACTGATCGAAACGATCGAATCAGCCTACGTTACATATCCCATTGTGTTCGGAATGGGGGTAATACGCTAGGGACGACAGTCGGCAGGTTCGATTTCGAGTTCGTATGGTAAGGGTACTTTATAGAATTTGAAGTTCAAAGTAAATATTAAATAAATAATATAAATTTTCCTCTCTACCCCCCTTTCCTTTTGACTAGGTCAAAGCAGCCCCCCCCCCCGTGTCGTTATTATCAGAATGAAATCAAAAAAAAAAAAAAAAAGGGAAGAAGAGGGGATCGAAGGAGCTCGAAGCCCCCCTCCGATCGTTCGCCGCCGCCTAGGGCAGGCGCCCTCCTCCCCGTGCCAACCCGCATCAGCCTCCACTCCCCCCCCCCTTCTGCTCGACGCGCGAGACCACCACGCTACCCACGACCGCCTCCACCACCCGTTGCTCTGCCCCCCTTCACCTCCAACGCCGACGAACCCTTCCGATCCTCCACAGCTCCGACGCGAGCTTCGTCAGCTCGAGCCCCCCCCCCCCCCCCAGTTCGAGAAACCCGTTCCAGCGCAGCCACATTCACCTCCTCCTCCAAAAAAAAATAGTGAGCTTTCCTATTTTATTATTTATTTATTTTAATTCAGTTTTGAATTATAAACTACTTTGGTTGAATTTAGTTTTAGTTTATAAATAAAAAGGATTGTTTTTATTGTAAATAAAAAGGATTGTTTTTATTGTCAACAAAGTTCGGATTTTTATTGACAACAAAGTTCGGATTTTTATTGACAACAAAGTTCGGATTTTTATTGACAACAAAGATTGAATATTTATAGTTAAAGCTATAGTTTTTATTTACAGAAAGGATTAGACCTATAGCGAAGTAAAAATATAATTTTTATATTTTTAGAAGAATAAAAATATGATTTTATATAATGTAGAGTAATAAAGATGTGATCTTTATAGTGGTAACAATGTAAAGATATGATTTTTATAGTATAGAAAGTATAAAAATACGATTTTTATATTATGTAGATAGCAAAAATATCATCTTTATATGTGTAGCAAAATAAAAATGTGATTTTTATAATGATGAAATCTATATTTTTGAAAAGGCGAAATCTTTATATGAAGAATAGCGGGATAAAAATGGAATTTTTATCTATATGACATCGTAGTAAAAATTCGATTTTTATATATTGAATTATAAAGGAAAAATTCGATTTTTATATATTGAATAGCATAGTAAGATAAAAAAAAATCGATTTTTATATATTGAATAGCGAAGTAAAAATTCGATTTTTACATATGTAGTGGCTACGGGCGACGAAAGTGACGAAGAGCGAGAATGGCGAAGATTTCTATAAATGAAGAGTCGTGGTATTGGATAGCTATAAGTGAGAATTTCTCACTCTTCAATTTCTTTTCTAGTTATATATATATATATATATATATATATATATATATATATATACTAGGATGCAGACGGTGTTTAGTAGCACCCGACACAATCGTCCACAGACCATGGACTTGTTTGTTTGGTTGCATAGATTAGTTAGATGATTTGATTTGAATTTGGTTGTTTGGTGATTTTGATTGATGTGTGAATGGCGTGGGCCTTCACTAGACCGGGGATAAGGCTAGGCCTTGTCCCGTTTCTAGTATCGTGTCGTTATACCGCCGAAATTTTCTAAAATAAATTAGAAAATAAAAATATCATTTTATTTAAAGAATGAACTGAATAGAAATTCATATGTTAAAATAAAATGTTTTACCGTTAAAAATATAATTTTTAACGTGAATATGAATATAGTGAATGTGAATAAATAAATATTCATTTACAAACCGGACGGTTTGTTTATGTACACCGATTTGACTGACATTGATTGGGACGTTAAATTTTACACATCGCCCAACTACACGAATAAAATTTGTATTTGATTGTTTGAAACCCCACACGGGTGTTGGGATGAAATATGAAGTTCACTCATCCTGATTGATTAAATATGTCGATCGATTGATTGACAGGCTGTTGTAAGCGTTAGATATCTATATTTGATGCTTATACAGTGTAGTGCACTTTGGGTGATGGTTGATTATTTTTCAATGCTATTATATACATGTGTTGTATGAAAATCCATATAATTAATTTTATATGGTGATTGATTGGGCCTCATTCCAATTTAGAAAATAAAGGTTCATGTGTTGACAGTACTCATCCGTTGAGATTAGTCATGTGTTGAACGAAATATTTTAATAATAAAATTTACATCTTTATCAATATGATGTAAAGGTTCATGTGTTGATAGTACTCATCCGTTGAGATTAGTCATGTGTTGAACGAAATATTTTGATAATAACAAATATTTTGATAAAAAGAAATATTTGGAAATAGAATATTTGAAAATAGAAATATATGAAGCCGTGTTGATTAGATTGACGCCATTTTGACGTGAACGATATTTATATCGATTTTATTCATTTTAAAATGAATATTGAAAAGTGATTTCGAAATCGAATATTTTAAAACGAATTCGAATTGAATTGAATAGAAAACGAATTCGAATTGAATTGAATAGAAAATGAATTCGAATTGAATAGAAAACGAATTCGAATTGAATAGAATTGAAATCAATTTGAATTGAAATCAAATAGAAGTGAATGTATAAAGAATTTATAAGGGAAAAATTCAATTTTGATTTGAATTTGAAATAAAGGTTGAAATTGTTTTTGAAATAAATTCGAAATGATTTATAAAAATCGTTTTGAAAAGAAAATCGACGAAGTATATATTATATATAATATAAATGGCCTGAATAGAACGCGCCGCGCCGCGGCAGTTCGCGAATTTCGACCATTAACTTCGAACGAATATTACCGGAGATCCGACCGTCGGATTCTCCTAAAACCGGAACCGTTGGGTTCGTATCGAAAAAAGCTTTCTAACGAATATTAGAAATTAGAAATCTAACGGTTGAATTTGGAATTATGTCCAAATCAAATTTGAAAAAGGTCGCAGTAAGTGCAGTTCGTTGGCCATTGATGGAAATCGACTGTACGGGCCTTGATAAAGTTATTAAAAATAGTAATAATTTGTGTAAAATCATAAGAAATGATTTAGAAAGAATTGGGATGAAATACTCCATATTTGAAAAGATAAAAGTAAATTTTTATCGAAGTGAACTAGTTTTGAACTAGAATTATAATTCTATTTATTTTTAAATAAATAAATTGAATTTGAAAAGGGTTTTAAAAATAACCAGAATTTCCAATGATTGCATTGGAGTGGATTTGAATCGAAATTGTCTTCGGAACATTTCGATGTTGGAATTCGTGATTATACGGATGTTGTTATGGAAATTTGAAAGATATATATTTATATCGTTATTTCCAATACGACATTTGTTAATCGTAGAATTTGATATTGCATATAAGCCGATATATTTTCTATTCAGAGCCTTGTATTGAATATCAAATGTGATTTGGGTTTGTCGTGAATGGTGTCTTCACTAACACTGTTCTTGAACCCAGTAGAGAAAAGATTAAATCTTTTTATTTAGATTTAATGAAGTGTACCAATTAAATAATATTTAATTGGAATTGAATTGATATTGATTTTTGGGTTTATCGTGGACAGTGTTTTAAATAACACTCGTTCTTTAACCCGATAATTAATGGAATGTGATTTTGGGTTT
Organism: Allium sativum; assembly: GCA_030737875.1. Taxonomy (NCBI): domain Eukaryota; kingdom Viridiplantae; phylum Streptophyta; class Magnoliopsida; order Asparagales; family Amaryllidaceae; genus Allium; species Allium sativum. The sequence continues at coordinate 355,218,784 of CM060926.1, forward strand.
ATCGTGAACTGTGTTTTAAATGACACTGATTCTTTAACCCAGTTAAAGATTAAAACTAAGTGGAGTTTTAATGAATCTTTAATTAGATTGAAAAGATCGAAAATGGAGTACCACCAGTTTTGCTCCAGGCGATAGTTAAATCTTTAATTAGATTTGAACGTGAAATGGTAATTGAATTTACCGATAACACCGTGGTGTTAGATATGAAGTATAACCAGTTTTACTTCATGGGATGAATAGGTTGGGATTGGGAAATTAAAACAAATGATTACTTCGGTAAATCCCGACTAGTTGAATCAAAATTCAAAAGAAGATTAAAGAATAAATTCAAGGAATTTATCTTTGATAAAATTAATGGGAACCTCTCCTTATGAATGTGAAATTTAGAAACTAACTGTCGGTTAACCAAGCAGAATGGTTTTCTGGATATTGATCTGATGTTGGTTTCGGCCTTCGGGGTTAATATTTGGGGAATTATTCTCTTGATTAATTTACGGTTAGTGACTGATAAATTGGAATGAGGCGTATGTTGTGTTTGTGTAGCAATTATTTAAAATATACGCGAGTTATTCGGAAAGACCGGGTTTATCCCATTCTGAATAACTGATACGACGATAAGTCGGAGATGAAGACGATGGTCGAAGACCGGAGGTCTTCACATCGTATGGGTGATTACTGATGATCTTGATTGGGCTGTACACCCAAGAAGATGGAAACAGTTGGTGATCGTTCAGACGTATTTGGAGATCGATGGATATGCGTGGTACTAGGTGCCTCCGGTTTCGTTCAGACCCAGAACGGACGTGTAAATGGACTGTGTGTCTGACATTGGATTTTAGTCTGTGTGATTGATCTCTCTTAAATGTATATCTGTTTGGCGGCGGAGAATTTATTCTCTTGCTTAACGCCCTTCTCTGAGACGTACGAGCTCAGGGGTTATATACTGATGGATATCAAACGCACGGAGTGAATTGCCTGTGTGGCATGCTAAGATGCAATTGATCGAGGCTTCTGTTGAAAAGAAAAGTCTTGTGGTTGTGATCAAAGCACAGCCTGTGTGGCACAGCTTTGTGTAACATGAATTCGCGAGCCTCACACCCCGGTTGTGAACCAAAAACGGGAGACGAACCTCAGGGAGGGCATGCGTTTCTTTCTAGCTAGGGTGGTGTCAGTGACCTTCCAGCCCTGACATTTATATACTTTTCACCTGTGTGGTTGTTGCTATTGCGAGGCGCCTCGGTTTGATCGGACGATCCGGGTCCGATGGAGTCATTCGTTGGCTCACTTACGCCCCAAAGGGCGGGGAAACGCAGTGTTCAGGAATTTTAATCCACATCGGTGGACCGGCCCTGACGATCCAAAGGATTGACTGAGTACTTGCCTGAGACACGGGCTAGAGCATCTCGAATCAGTTGAGGACTATCTTTTGCCTCGGTTCATAGATTGAAACCCAATTTCCAAATACGTGACTTTGCGATTTTGATTGTAGAACTAGTATGGCGACATGATATATGGTACCCATGCCGCCTATGATTGATACTTATGATTTGAAGTTGTTTTATACACTATACACTGATAATAGTATCAAATAATTTGTTTTAAAACGTATCAAGCATTCTTTGGTTGTTATAAGGAAAAACCCTATCCCCCGGCTTGCATTGCATTGTGTGATAAGACCTGGGTCTTATAACAGCTTCATTTTTCTTTATTTAGCATTGCGCTGTTTGTTTTATGCACTGGTATTCTTGGGAGGAAACCCGTTCCGTGTTATACGGCGTGGTCCCTTGAGTTACCTAACTTTAAAAATAAAGAAGAAAAACTGTTTTAGTTTTCACACCAGTCACATGACTGACCTGGAGTTTATTGTTTTAACCTAAACTCTGGGTGCCCCTATTTTGACACGGGCAGCTAGTAGTTTTAGTTTTGCAGATTTATATTCACAGGATCCTGGTTTACAGCTGGAACGATATCCGGAAAGCTTTGTATCCGTATATCTCCTTCTAGTTGTGTATTGTATTGTTTTCCGCTGCGATGTATTTAAATGTAATTTAAATCTCTGATATTTCTGTGTAATATTTATTTGCTTATACTCTGTATATTCTTGTAATCTGATGCATTGTTGTGATATACAGTGAAATGTTCTTTTGTATGCGTTCTATTTTGTCATGTTCTCAAACGATCGGGCGTTTCGAACGGTCTGAGTCGGTTTAGTGACTGGTTCGGACCGAGCGAAATTCGTTCTCGTCACAAAGAGAAATATCGGGATTTCGTCGTATAGATTTTGTGTTACGTCCAAATCAAATTCTAAGAAATGCATCGCCCTGACCATAACGATTTAATTATATTTTATATAAGGATTTAAATAGAAATTGAACATCGATATAACTCTGACGATGTAATATCGAGTTGTAAATACATATAGAATTATTCTAGAGCTGTATGGTATTGCATTGTGAATATAGACGATAATAAATAATTTTAAATATTAAATTCAATTATATTTAAACATATTTATATATTTAAATAGGCTATTTAGAGCATTAAATATAGCCACTTTTGCAAACGAAATCGGAATTCGACGAAACTAATTTTGTTGGATCCGCAATATTAAAATATTGCTAGATTCAAAGTTTGGTGATTTTTAGAGTCAGTATATGGCCGCACCGATTTTTAGAGTGAGAAACAGTCAGTATTTTGACGGTTAAAAATACGCTGTGCGAACATACAGAGTCAGAATTTGACGAAACCAGTTTCGTTGGGTCCGTGATATCGAGATGTAGCTGCAAGTCCGGTTTCGTGATTTTTGGGTATTGTATGTGGTCACAGGAATTTTTAGAAGATAGAAAAAATTAGCGCTTGACTAATATAAAATATCATAACAAATATCTAGATATTTATCTTCATTATAAATACACCCTTTGGAAAACCTTAAGACCTAATTCATTTCCATTCATCAGTCAACCAAACCCGCCGCAGCAAATTTCATTCTAGGAAATTTCTTGAATCAAAGAAAATCAAAATCAAATGCAAAGAAAATCTATAAATCCTAATACATGTATAGATCGAATCAGTGGGTGTTGCTCTTCAAATCTAGCCTACTTTTGTGGTGTTCGACGTTCACTGTGGGGTGTCCAGTTCAACCTCGCACGAGCTAGGGCTGACGGAAATGAGGAGTTGGGGGCATCGAGGTGATTTTCTGGAGTTGGATTCGGGTTCATGGGAGTGGTTAGCACCTCATTCGAGTTGTTTGGGTGGTTTCGAAACAAAAGACGTCGGACTGAGTACTGTGTACCAGCGGAAGGAGCAGTGGACGGAATCGTGAGGTGGAGGTCGAGTTGGGTATTAGTGGTATGGGGAGGTAGAGGATTCGATGGAGAAGTTAATGGTGATTGTTTTTCAATTTTTCATGGATGGAGTGACGTTCGGTTTAGGTTTGAAGATTAGGAAATGGCTTTGGAGTTTACTGGAGGAGTTCGTGAATTAGATTGGGGAAGATAGAAATGGAGTTCGGGTCTGGTTATTTGCAAAGGGGGTGGGCTTTAAGTGAAGGGTAAAGCCCAATAATTATAAATCCAAGTTTTATTTCATTTAAATAATGTATATTAACTTCGACATTTAATATCTCGGTCATAATATATCAGAATCTCGAACGGTTGGATCCGTTGGGATCATATGGACAGACACTACACAATGGGACTGACCGTGAGTTGATTGGAGTTCGTTACAAATTATGGCGAAATAAATTGTTTGATTCAAATCAAACAAATAGTTTATCGTTCTTTAACGATGAACTGCCAAAGTGAGTAAATCTCACTAACTCTAAACAGTTTATAATTTCATGTTGTATTTTTAGAACTGTTAGAAATTGTCTGATTGACTGTGTGTTGACTGTTTGATTGAACTTCTAGTCAGTTAGTTGAATTTCTATATTTGATTCTGTTTAGCAGAATATATCATATGGACTGAAAGTGATGTTAACTATATTGTTTAACATCTGTGATGCAGGGAAACAGGTTGGAGGAATCCAATTGGATTCCTCAACATTTATTTTACTGTGATTTATATATTGTGATATATGATGTGATATATAATCTATGTTGATTATGTGTGTTTGGACGATATTCATCGTTGTTATATGGTGTGTTAAATACCATAAGAAATACCAGAATGTAGAAAGAGGATTTTCAAAGTATATTTTGAAATAATTTATTTATATAAAATCAATGGATTTTGTATTATAAAATGAAAAGGATTTTGAATAAAAGGATTATATTTGTAAATCAAATGTAAAGGAATTATATTTGTAAATCAAATATAAGGGAATTATATTTGTAAATCAAATATAAGGGGAAGAGTTTGTTAAACAGATATAGAGGGAAATATTTGTAAAACAAATATAAAAGGAAATATTTGTAGAACATTTACAAATAGATAAAAAGGGATTATTTATTTATTTAGGTAATAAATAGAATAAAGAAAATATTTATTTAGAAAATAAATACGATACTATAAAAGGAGTTAGAATTAATTAGTTAGAGTTAAAGGAGTTAATCGAATATAATTTAACCAAATAGAGTTAATCGATTAGAGTAAAAAACGAACTAGAGTTAATCGTATAGAGTTAAATAAATAGAGTTAAAAAAGATTAGAAACTGACTAGAGATTAGTTAAGTTAAATAGTTTTCTGAGTATCGATCTGATGTTGGTTTCGGCCTTAGGGGTTTATACTTAGGAAGTTATTCTCTTGTTAGTTTATAGTTAGAGTCTGATAGATGTGGAAGAATAGTGATACATAACTAAGCCATGGAAATGTTTTCCAGTGTTAATAACGTATATTTTATAAACATAGAAAATGAGGAAATATATATATATATATATATATATATATATATGTTGGATGATTGATCGATATAATTTCCATCTGGAAATAGTATTGTTGTTTGCACACTTGTTTTTCTTTGATAGTTAACTCACAGACTATCGAAGTTTTGACCATTTTAACGTTATTAATATGGAGAGACCGGTTGGATTATTATCCAAAGAACCACTCTGTATTGGCATAAGCGTTGCGAATCATTTATGCCAAAGATAATTGAAAACGGAGTAAAGTGCAAGGGCTGTTGTATAAGTCTTAGATAACAGCGATTAAGATGGATATACTGAACAGTGCCTTCGGTTTGTCCAGTCCCAGGACAACTTGTATGGACGAAGGACTAACAGAGTATATCTGGTAAGATCACGTAAGTTGATCTTTTCAAACGTGTTTACATTGGGGGCGGAGGAATTAGTTTCTCTTAGCTTTATACCCATGGAATTTTTGGATAAGTCAATTTGGGATTTGGCGGGTATGACGATGTGACATTCAAAGTAAATGAAGATGTGGCATGTAAAATATAAGCGTAGCTTCTAGCCTCACATCCGGTAAATGACAGAAATCGGGCAGGCAGCATGGCTAAGTCGGTCGCTCCGAAGTAGGGTGTATAATCACCTGATCTAGAGTTTCATTTATTTCTAAAAATCTATTGTCGATGCTGTCCCATTCGGGAAACGGTTGCTGATCCCAACCGTTGGTGATATACACTCGATACACTCAAGCGAAATGAGTGGTCGGTCATGTGTGGCCGGGTTGCAAGATGTTCTTGTTGAACCCAGTGTATTCCTTTCTAAAGGTACACTAGAGAAAGGTGGTTCCATACCTTGTAATAGTTGGAAATCCATTACCCAATACGTGCTTGCGGTTTTGATTGTATACTATATATGCAGAACGTGAGATGAAAGCATTTCTGCTAGATGATTATTATATTGTGGTTGATAGACATTATTATAATATCAAAAGGTTTTGATATAAAGATATTTTGGATTCTCATAAGGGAAAAACCCGTTCCGTTATACGGTGTGGTCTTATGAGATATCGTTTACTTGTTCGAACTGTTTTAAACTGTTTTACTCATACCAGTCTCATGACTGACCCGGAGTTTATTTTGTTTTGTTTCCCTAAACTCTTGGGTGCCCAATTTGGTATGGGCAGTCAAGTAGTCGGGATTTATAGATACATTGAAGAGCTGGAGCAGGAGGCTTCAGGATCATATAGCTATAGTTTAATTCCGATGTGTTGTAAGTGTTGTACTTTGATAATGATGTATATTCAAGTACAGATGTATATTTCAAAGTTATGTTATATATTATATGTTATTCGTTCCGTTGTGAGGTTCGTGTTACTCTGATGTTGTGTTTTTCTTCTTCTTCTATTCTAAGTTTCTATCTTATCTATCCTCACCCTCTATCTTCTTTCTATTAATTTCTTGAATTTCCAGTGCAATTTGGGGTTGGACTTGTGTTATTTGGTCAGCTCAAATTGGTCTGGATTATCGGGTCATTACAGTTGGTATCAGAGCATAAGTTAAGAATTACCTTGGCTCTGTGGCGTGACTCGGTAGAGATAGGGTTAGTAATACCCTAGATTGAGTTGAGTGTATATATATGAGTGTGTATTTGTAATCTGGTATAAAGTGGTTTTATATTGTGTAGATTCATTGGTTGAGTAGTTTATGAGTTCTGATCAATCAGTTTGATCCACTGTATCGGTAGGAGTAAATAAACACTTGAATACGATGGACCGACGCAGTATGGATATGTGATATATTATTATGTATTGGTTGTAATTATAATCGAGTAAGATTATAAAGTGAAATGGTTATATATAACCAATCAGAATTTATACAAGTGAATTATATAAAATTGAAATGAAGTAAATCTGAATTTAGATCAGAATTGGAATTTAAAATCCTAGAAATGGGAAAGGTGTTTGTAAATGAATCTGGATTTAATATATGTGAATTTTAAGATCTTGGGAGATTTTAAATGTGTTTACAACATTGTAACAGGATATTTGGAATTGATTTCAAGATGGAAATGTTTAAAAATGGGTTTTGAAAGTGCTATAGTATTGAACTCACTTCGGTAGCTGGAAAATAGATTCCGATGTTGATCATGACATCATCGATGTTCATTTTCGAGTATGTAAGTGACAGATTACTGCCAAGGATTTTGTTTTGAATTTGTTTTGGGAAAACAAGTTGTGTTGAATTTCAAAAAGGAAATTTTGATTTTTGAAAGAGGTAAACTATGAAAAAAAACTTCCAGGAAGAAAAGGTTGTTTGAATTTAAACAAATTAAAGTAGAATTTGTAAAATCCAATAGAATTGAAATTGAATTAAAAGCCAGTGAGGTGAAAATCATTGGAATAGATTGGTGACAAGTAGAATTAGACTTGATTAGAGATAATCTGGATTTATATTGGACTAGTAAGTTAAGAATTGAAATAGGTAATGGCATCGATTTGAATTTGAATTCGACTTGGGAATAAGCGAATAGCTGTGTTGAGCAGATATTGTTTGGAAATACATTGGTATATGTTGGATTGATAACAGGTGTAAGGGATAAAGTTGATATGCCCGACAAAAAGGTACAAGTTTATATTTGATATAAGCATGAGATTTATGAGCCGAATTGGCAAGCCGCTTGGCCGTTTGATTTTCTTTTGGTTTGAAGAAGGCCCAGAGAGGCGAGTTGTGGTTTTACCGATAAGGCTGTACAAAGGAGGTTATGGCAAAATTTTCCGAAAATTTAAAGTGTTAGAAAATTTTCAGAATTTTTGAAAATTTTAATTAATCGGAATGAATAAATATTTTAGTCGATATTAATTGGTTCAGTTGAAATCAGAAATAAGGGGTAAACAAATCTTAGGAATTCCAATAGATAGGGTCATCCTCTAACTTAGCAATTTCGAGGACGAAATTATTTTAAGTAGGGAAGATTGTAATGACCCGCATTGTCAGAGGTATTATCATTAATTTATTTAATTATATTAATAGAGATTTAGGGAATTAAATTGTCGTTAATTAAATAATGGAATATTTAATTAAATTAAATAATAGAATAACATATTTAATTCAGCAATAATCAAAAATATTGGAAATCACAATATAATGTGAACTGGGTCGTACCTTGGATTTAATTCAGCTTAGAGTTGAATTATATTGACGAATATATTCAATCGACGTCAGTTTGGAACGTAGAATTATAATATAATTAAAATAGAGCTTGAAATGGCGCGGCAGTTCGCTATTTGGCGATTGAACTTCAACTGAGTATACAGGGTTCGTTTTAAATCGGATTTCTATGAAACAAGAAACGTTAGGAGCTGGTGAAGTATATCTTTCTAGTGGAAGAGAAATATCGGGATTTCGTCATGTAGATTTTGAGTTACATCCAAATCAAATTCTAAGAAATGCAGCGCCCTGACCATAACGATTTAATTATATTTTATATAAGGATTTAAATAGAAATCGAACATCGATATAACTCTGACGATGTAATATCGAGTTGTAAATACATATACGATTATTCTAGAGTTGTATGGCATTCCATTTTGAATATAGACGATAATATTTAATTTTAAATATTAAATTCAGTTATATTTAAATATATTTATATATTTAAATATATTTATATATTTAAATAGGCTATTTAGAGCATTAAAAAAAGCCACTTTTGCAAACGAAGTCGGAATTCGACGAAACAAATTTTGTTGGATCCGCAATATTAAAATATTGCTAGATTCAAAGTTTGGTGATTTTTAGAGTCAGTATGTGGCCGTACCGATTTTTAGAGTGAGAAACAATCAGTATTTTGATGGTTAAAAATACGCTGTGTGAACATACAGAGTCGGAATTCGACGAAACCAGTTTTGTTGGGTCCATGATAACAAGATGTAGCTGCATGTCCAGTTTCGTGATTTTTTGGTATCGTATGTGGTCACAGGAATTTTTAGAAGATAGAAAAAAATAGCGTTTGACTAAAATAAAATATCATAACAAATATCTAGATATTTATCTTCATTATAAATACCCCCTTTGGAAAACCTTAAGACCTAATTCATTTCCATTCATCAGTCAACCAAACCCGCCGCGGCAAATTTCATTCCAGGAAATTTCTTGAATCAAAGAAAATCAAAATCAAATGCAAAGAAAATCTATAAATCCTAATACATGTATAGATCGAATCAGTGGGTGTTGCTCTTCAAATCTAGCCTACTTTTGTGGTGTTCGACGTTCACTGTGGGGTGTCCAGTTCAACCATGCGCGAGCTAGGGCTGACGGAAATGAGGAGTTGGGGCATCGAGGTTATTTTCTGGAGTTGGATTCGGGTTCATGGGAGTGGTTAGCACCTCGTCCGAGTGGTTTGGGTGGTTTCGAAACAAAAGACGTCAGACTGAGTACTGTGTACCATCGGAAGGAGCAGTGGACGGAATCGTGAGGTGGAGGTCGAGTTGGGTATTAGTTGTATGGGGAGGTAGAGGATTCGATGGAGAAGTTAACGGTGATTGTTGTTCGATTTTTCATGGATGGAGTGACGTTCGGTTTGGGTTTGAAGTTTAGGAAATGGCATTGGAGTTTACTGGAGGAGTTTGTGAATTAGATTGGGGAAGATAGAAATGGAGTTCGGGTCTGGTTATTTGCAAAGGGGGGTGGGCTTTAAGTGAAGGGTAAACCCCAATAATTATAAATCCAAGTTTTATTTCATTTAAATAATGTATATTAACTTCGACATTTAATATCTCGGTCATAATATATCAGAATCTCGAACGGTTGGATCCGTTGTGATCATATGGACGGACACTACACAATGGGACTGACCGCGAGTCGATTGGAGTTCGTTACAAATTATGGCGAAATAAATTATTTTATTCAAATCAAACAAACAGTTTATCGTTCTTTAACGATGAACTGCCAAAGTGAGTAAATCTCACTAACTCTAAACAGTTTATAATTTCATGTTGTATTTTTAGAAATGTTAGAAATTGTATGATTTACTGTGTGTTGACTGTTTGATTGAACTGCTAGTCAGTTAGTTGAATTTCTATATTTGATTCTGTTTAACAGAATATATCATATGGACTGAAAGTGATGTTAACTATATTGTTTAACATTTGTGATGCAGGGAAACAGGTTGGAGGAATCCAACTGGATTCCTCAACATTTATTTTACTGTGATTTATATATTGTGATATATGATGTGATATATAATCTATGTTGATTATGTGTGTTTGGACGATATTCACCATTGTTATATGGTGTGTTAAATACCATAAGAAATACCAGAATGTAGAAAGAGGATTTTCAAAGTATATTTTGAAATAATTTATTTAAATAAAATCAATGGATTTTATATTATAAAAGGAAAAGGATTTTGAATAAAAGGATTATATTTGTAAATCAAATATAAAGGAATTATATTTGAAAAACAAATATAAGGGAATTATATTTGTAAATCAAATATAAGGGGAAGAGTTTGTTAAACAGATATAAAGGGAAATATTTGTAAAACAAATATAAAAGGAAATATTTGTAGAACATTTACAAATAGATAAAAAGGGATTATTTATTTATTTAGGGAATAAATAGAATAAAGGAAATATTTATTTAGAAAATAAATACGATATTATAAAAGGAGTTAGAATTAATCAGTTAGAGTTAAAGGAGTTAATCGAATATAATTTAACCAAATAGAGTTAATCGATTAGAGTTAAAAACGAACTAGAGTTAATCGTATAGAGTTAAAGAAATAGAGTTAAACAAGATTAGAAACTGACTAGAGATTAGTTAAGTTGAATAGTTTTCTGAGTATCGATCTGATGTTGGTTTCGGCCTTCGGGGTTTATACTTATGAAGTTATTCTTTTGTTAGTTTATAGTTAGAGTCTGATAGATGTGGCAGAATAGTGATACATAATTAAGCCCTGGAAATGTTTTCCAGTGTTAATAACGTAAATTTTCTAAACATAGAAAATGAGGATATATATATATATATATATGTTGGAAGATTGATCGATATAATTTCCATCTGGAAATTGTATTGTTGTTTGCACACTTGTTTTTCTTTAATAGTTAACTCACAGACTATCGAAGTTTTGACCATTTTAACATTGTTAATATGGAGAGACCGGTTGGATTATTATCCAAATAACCACTCTGTATTGGCATAAGCGTTGCGAATCATTTGTGCCACAGATAATTGAAGACGGAGTAAAGTGCAAGGGCTGTTGTATAAGTCTTAGATAACAGCGACTAAGATGGATATACTGAATAGTGCCTTCGGTTTGTCCAGTCCCAGGACAACTTGTATGGATGAAGGTCTGGCAGAGTATATCTGGTAAGATCACATAAGTTGATCGTTTCAAACGTATTTACGTTGGGGGCGGAGGAATTAGTTTCTCTTAGCTTTATACCCGTGGTATTTTTGGATAAGTCAATTTGTGATTTGGCGGGTATGACGATGTGACATTCAAAGTAAATGAAGATGTGGCATGTAAAAGATAAGTGTAGCTTCTAGCCTCACATCCGGTAAATGACAGAAATCGGGCAGGCAGCATGGCTAAGTTGGTCACTCCGAAGTAGGGTGTATAATCACCTGATCTAGAGTTTCATTTATTTCTAAAAATCTATTGTCGATGTTGTCCCATTCGGGAAACGGTTGCTGATCCCAACCGTTGGTGACATACATTCGATACACTCAAGCGAAATGAGTGGTCGGTCATGTGTGGCCGGGTTGCAAGATGTTCTTGTTAAACCCAGTGTATTCCTTTCTAAAGGCACACTAGAGAAAGGTGGTTCCATACCTTGTCATAGTTGGAAATCCATTACCCAATTCGTGCTTGCGGGTTTGATTGTATACTATATATGCAGAACGTGAGATGAAAGCGTTTCTGCTAGATGATTATTATATTGTGGTTGATAGACATTATTATAATATCAAAAGGTTTTGATATAAAGATATTTTGAATTCTCATAAGGGAAAAACCCGTTCCGTTATACGGCGTGGTCTTATGAGATATTGTTTACTTGTTCGAACTGTTTTAAACTGTTTTATTCATACCAGTCCAATGACTGACCCGGGGTTTATTTTGTTTTGTTTCCCTAAACTCTTGGGTGCCCAATTTGGTATGGGCAGTCAAGTAGTCGGGATTTACAGATACATTGAAGAGCTGGAGCAGGAGGCTTCAGGATCATATAGCTATAGTTTAATTCTGCTGTGTTGTAAGTGTTGTACTTTGATAATGATGTATATTCAAGTACAGATGTATATTTCAAAGTTATGTTATACATTATATGTTATTTGTTCCGCTGTGAGGTTCGTGTTACTCTGATGTTGTGTTTTTCTTCTTCTTCTATTCTAAGTTTCTATCTTATCTATCCTCACCCTCTATCTTCTTTCTATTAATTTCTTGAATTTCCAGTGCAATTTGGGGTTGGACTTGTGTTATTTGGTCAGCTCAAATTGGTCCGGATTTTCGGGTCATTACATAGGTTAAATGGAGAACATTAACCATTATAACATGTTGATTAGTAAACCAGAGTAACGGGGACCCATTTCAGCAGTAACCCACATAGATGTATCATGATACCCTGAACTAGGCAGGGTAGGGGACAATTACTGGGCTGATTATAAGCGGTCAAATTAGCGGCGGGTGGTGCGTCAGTGTAGGTTCCGACGGAGTACGGGCGTGGACATACTCTAGAGTGAAAAAATCAGGCACTGGGCATCAGTAGTTATACACTGTGCATCTTGAATTGTGTCGGGTTTGCCACCATAGGGATTGATACACCCCATGGTGGGACCAGCATAGGTATCTACAATCAAGCGGGGACGAATGACACAAGTAATAAATGCATGCGAGTATGAGCCGATTGATAAAGGGATCATTTTATTATGAACACATGATGCTAGTTGAAACATTTGTTAGTAGGTGCAGAGAAATGGAAATGAGTGCGATAGTATATTCAGTTTATCTTGCCTTATGTTATCTTGTCACTATGGTATTGTCCTATATTCAGTTTACTCATGTCATGATCCTTTTTCTTGTTTACATGCTGAAATATCACTGGACGACTTACCAGACTTATGTTTGACCCATTTTCTTTTGTCTTCTTTTCTTCCGTCCCCCCTCCCCCATGTCCGCAGGGAGGGAATACTTCTGCTTAGTTCAGACCTTTTCCAGCTTGAAGAGAGTAGATATATTGCTTGGATTCTCTTTTCTTGGGCTATGGCTGTGGTTACACTTTTATTGGGGATTTATGCCACTTTACTACAGCTTTATGCTTCTTTATGTATTTTGAGTTTTTAATCAAGAAAGAAGTTTTATTGTAATAACTTGAAGTTGGGTTTTGAGACAATGGTTGTAATGTTTTGACTAGACCACGATGCTTATGAAATAATTCCAGTTTTTCCACTATTTATATGTCTGTCTTGTAAATTATCTTTGTCTTTTACCTATAATGCTTCACCAAAGTTAATGGATTCCCTTTGTGAGTGACCTTAACGGAGGTGGGGTGTTTCACTTGGTATCAGAGCTGATGGTTACTAGATCAGATAAAAGTTTTTGAAAACTATTTCTCAAAAAGAAGTTTTAAAGAAGCATTTTCAAGAAAAGTGTTGTTTTATTTTAAAGGCACATTCCCCAAAGCCATATGCACTATCTTTCTATCCTTTGTTTTGAATCTTTTCTTTTCGTTTTAGCATGTCTGGGGATCTTAATCTTCCCGAGGGCGTACAAATACCCGACTAGTTCAGAAGGTATTTGGAGGCTAGGGCTGATGTCGCAGGCCCAGCAGACGTTCCTCCTCCCCCAGCTGCAGTCGTTCCTCCTCCTCCTCCTCTATGTGTGAATGCTTTCTCGAAGATATGTAGAGACTTTCGAGCTACGGGTGGAAAGAACTTTAATCGGACAGAATCATTGGTGGAAGCAAGAAACTGGCCCAAGGAAACAGAAGATTTGTTATCTTCGAAGTGGACGATAGGCAGAAGATACAATTGGCTGTATGGTTACTTAAGGACGAAGCCTCTTTCTGGTGGGAATTTACTAATGCTGAAAGACCAGTTGAGACTTGGGAGGATTTCAGAATGAGGTTTGAAATGAAGTTCCTCTCGCAAGAAGAACGAAGCCTACAGATGGAGAATTTCTTAGCACTCAAACAGGGAACCCTATCGGTTAAGGAATTCGTCAACCAATTCAACCAACTGGCTGGATTCGGACTGGAGTTGGTAAACACTCCACATAAAAAGGCTCCCCGTTTTGTTAAAGGGTTGAAGAGCCACTGCACAGCCTAGCTATGTCCCATATACCTATGGGTGCGACTTATGAGAGACAGGTGGATATGGCACTGTTGTAGGAGGAAGACAATGATGGGAAGAAAGAGACAAAGGTGGAAGGACCTCTAGACAAGAAAGTGGAGGGATCGCAGAATAAGAAGACGGATTCCAAGAAGGGCGGGAAGAATAACAAACCCCGTGAGAAGAGGAAGTGTAATTTTTGTGGCATACATGGACATCTGATTAAGGACTGCAGAAAGAAGAAGAGGAAGATGGGTTGTTGTTTCCAACGCAGCGAGACAAGACATATAGCTAAGGATTTCCCAAAAAGGCAAGGGCAAGGGCAGAGGACTGGATCTACTTCTGGAGGGAAGATTCACGCTCTCATAGAACCTCCGTAAGAAAGAGGTAGAAATATTGTTGTTGAGAGTTTAGTTTATCTTTCTGATCATCCAGTTCGTACTCTTTTTGATTCTGGCGCATCGCACTCTTTTATATCTACTGCTTTAGTTGAATCTCTGCACCTAGATACCAGTATAGTAGAGGATCCCATGGTTGTTTCAAATCCAATTGGGGGTTCGGATTATTTGTCAATGATTTGTTTGGATTTGGAAATTTCTATACTAAGTGTTAGGTTTAGATGTAATGCTTATGTTTTGGGTTTCACGGGCTATGGGTTGATTCTAGGCATGGATTGGTTATCCAGTAATGGTGCCATCCTCGATTGTGAAAAGAGAGTGGTTAGACTTACGACACGCCTCAGTAATACTCTCGAAATATCTTGTAATCCCATGAAATCTTTTATTCTTAGCTACCTAGAATCTCTTGATGCGTCTGTTGAAAACTTTCAATCTGTTAGAGTAGTCCGTGAATACTCGGATGTCTTTGAAGAGGTGAAGGGTTTACCTCCAAAGCGAGAGATAGACTTCCGCATATACCTGGCTGATAATGCAAAACTCGTTGCTTTACCCATTAGATACATGGCTCCAAGGGAAAGGAAGGAGCTTAGCAAGCAAGTTAAAGAGTTGCTCGAAAAGGGGTTTATAAGGCGGAGTATTTTTGAATGGGGTGCTCCAGTAGTGTTCGCAACCAAAGCAGATGGTTCACTTCGCCTATGCGTGGATTATAGGGAGCTAAACAGTCTAACCAAGAAGAATAGGCACCCACTTCCAAGAATAGACGAATTGTTTGACCAGCTCGTAGGTGCATCAGTTTTCTCCCAACTAGATCTGGCCACCGAATTCCATCAGCTAAGAGTGGATGAAGACAGCATAGATAAGACCGCGTTCAGGACCCCGAATGGTTTCTTCGAATGGCCTGTCGTGCCTTTCGGCATGATAAACGCACCCGCCTATTTCATAGACTTGATGAGTAGGGTGTTCAAGGAGTTCCTTAATAAATTTGTAGTGGTCTTCATGGGCGACATTTTGATTTTCTCAAAAAGTGAGGAAGAACATGCTTTGCATTTAAGGGAAGTTATGGATACTCTTCGAGCACATCGACTGAAAGCAAAATTCTCCAAATGCCATTTTTGAAGAGAAGAAGTAAGGTTTCTTGGACATGTGGTGTCCAAAGAGGGGATGGCTGTGGATCCCGCGAAAGTAGTTGCGGTGCAAGATTGGAAGACTCCAAGGAATGCAACCGAAGTACGAAGTTTTCTCAGACTAACGGGCTATTACAAAAAGTTCATTAAAGGCTTTGCGAAGATCTTAGCCCCACTTACAAGATTGACGAAGAAGAACCTAAATTTTTCCTGGGATTTGGATTGTGATGTCGCTTTCCAATGATTAAAAAGGGCTCTGACAACATGTAACACCCCACCTCCGTTAAGGTCACTCGCAAAGAGAATGCCTTAACTTTGATGGAGCGTTTTAGCAGATAGAACAGAATATTACAAGAACGGATACGTAAAGTAGTACTTGAAAAACTTATAACTTTATTATAGCGGGGAACAGAAATTAGTTTGGTTACATCTTTCAAAATCACTTTACCAAAACTCAAGTATATATATATATATATATATATATATATATATATATATATATATATCAGCCTTGTTCGAAAGCACTCAGAGCACAAAACTTTAAAATCATAATCCCCACAGAAGATGCCATAAGAAGTCAAGCCATACTTTAAGCACTTCAACCACTTTAAGCAGAAGAAATACGGATCAAGCTAAAGTATTCCCTCCTTGGAAACCTGGGGGAGGGGATGGAAGGAAAAGGGGCGAAAACAAGCAAGGTCAGACATAAAGTCTGGCAAGTCCAGTGACTTTCAGCATGTGAACGGATAATAATAATAACGACATGCAAATAAAACCGGATGAGAGATAACAGTAACAGGAGTAGCAGATATACTTAGGTTAAACAGAAGAAACAGAAAGATATAAGCTATTACTTTTCACTTCTCTGCACTAATACTAGTATAATAGGATTAGGTGTTACCCTAATGTCTAAACAGAAACAGAATAATAGGCCTTTACCACCTGAACAGAAGGTACAGGAACAGAAACAGAATAATCCTTATGGAAACAGAATGTTAGAATTAGGTGTACACTAGTAAATGGGCCTTTACGACCCCAACAGACGGTACCACGCAGAAACAGACAGGTGTTACCACCCAACAGAAACAGACAGTACCCCACAGAACAGACAGAACTAAGTGTACCCTAAATCCAACCCCACGTGATCGGCTCCCTAAAACATAAATACCCTGTGCCAGCCCCACAAAAGGGTGTATCATTCCCTAAAGTGGCAACCTTTGAATGACACAGACCTATTTACAGATGTCACGGTGTCTTACATCCTCAGAGGCAGACCGGGATCCATGCACGCACATGACTCGGTTGGAACACACCATCAACACCCCTCGCCATTATCAGAATGAACCGCTTATAATTAGTTCAGTAAGCATGTGTGGACCCTACCTACTGTTGGGTCATAGTTTTGATACCAGAAAGGGTTACTGACTAATATGGATCCCAAACAACAGACGACATAAGTATTTTCTCTCCTAACCTTGAGACTAACAGATTTCAGATTAACTTGTTTACAAGTTTTCAGACATACAGAGTTCAGGTCAACTAGTTCACATATCAGAAAATCAAGTTAATAGGTTTTCAGACTAACAGATCAGATGTACAGTTTTAACAGACTTACAGATTGTCTAACTTTGCCTTGGGCCTATAGATTCACGAAACAGGTTTATTAAACTCATCAGTCCAGTTGGTATAGCCCTATCCACCAAACACGTTTTAGACATCATATTTATCTCAGATTTGCATTAATTAAATATTAATGCACAGACCTCTCACATTAGGTCAGTAGCTTGTGGCCGCTGGATATGCCGGGCGATTCCGGGCAAACTTCTACCACAAGCCAAACCTAACCTCGTGTCGAAGCATATTTTAGTTATGCCTACGACCTCTCACATTAGACTAGTAGTTTGCGGTTGCTGGTTAAGCCGGTTGGTTCCGGGCAGGCTTCCACCGCAAACGGAGTCTAACCTCGTGTCATAGCCACTTAATTCCATTACAGAAAATGTCAGACTAATTATGTTCATTTAACTGATTTGACTTCTTTTCAGGTCGTAGCAGCTTAATCAAATTAACATGTTTTACTCAATCTTCGATCGACATACGGATTTTCATACACAAATTACAATTATTCAGCTTTCAACAGATTTAGCAGCTCAGGCGGTTCAATAGACTTAACAGATTAGGAAACTCTACAAATTTAGCAGATTAGGTAGTTTAACATAATTAGCAGATTAGGCGATTCAACAAATTAAACAGATAACAGATTTTAGCATATTAAGCAGATAACAGTTTTAGCAGATTTAAACATTTCTCAAAGTCTTATTCACATATCTTGCCTAATCATGAAGTGAGCCTAAACTTACATGCCCAAATTATGGTCATAATCCACCATATAACATATGTCCCAAATTTTGGTTAAACTTGCATAGTTTAGAATATTCTCCAAAAACCCCAATTGTGATTCACATATAAATTATGTCAAATTTAGCCATTGATTACAATGCATGTCACATATCCAAAAACCCCCATTTAGGTGTATTCATACTTAATAGTCACCAAATATTAATGTGGATCTTTACACCTAAGTTATATGCAAATTAATCCTACTTTTTCCAAATTACAGACTATAATATATATAGTATGTCTAGATCTAGATCTTGAATTACAACTTGTACTATACATCCAAATCAGTTACATGTTCACAGTTAAATTTTTACGCCCCAAATCCCAAGTCATATGCATGAGATTTGTGTTCAAAGTTACAACCTATGTTCTTTATGTTCTAAGTCACAATAATCCTCTTCTTCCAAGTCATAGATCATCTTATGCAATATGCCTCAAATTTATGTCTCAAATTACAACATGCGTTGTGTCCTCAAATTTAGTTACAAATCAATCATGATCAAATATGCCTCATTCAATATTCTTCCCAAACTTAGCGTTTATGCGTTCGTCTCTTATGAGATTTGGCTCAGGATCGTGGTAGCCTGGCTATCAAACAAAAAGAAAGAAAGGAGGAAGAAATACAGAACAAACAGAATAATAACAATAAAACAGAGGAACATATCTGATAAATAGAAAAAGGGCCCAGTCTCAGAGTCATATTTATAATTATGTCAAGATCATGATTAAACTTCATATCGGAAAATAACAGTACTTGCCTTGGTTGGATTATAGAAGAAGAGTTGCAGTTGTTCTCTTCTTACTCTTATTCAGATTTGGAAGAAGATGCACTAGTTCTAGTTCTGATTCCAGCAGAGTAGCGACGCCATTATTTTATTTATAATTTAATTTGAAGAAGAAGAAGAAGCCATGTCCATCAAGAATTTGTGCAACATATGGATAGAGAAGAATGGCGTAAAGAGAATGAGGCTAGGGGGATGTTTATATAGGTTTAGAGTCATGAATCTGGTCACGAAAAGAGTCTAAATACATCAGAATGCATCAGGTTCAAAAACTGGGTTTCGGCACCAGGTCGACCCCCAGGTCGACACTATGGTCGACCTTGTCCCTGGAAGGTCGACACTATGGTCGACCCCCAGGTCGACCTAGTCCTGGGCGGGAAATTTCCCGCCCAACCTGTTCTGGGTTTAGAATTCGAATTTGAATTTGAATTTTCAAGCTTTTTTTTATTCTGAAAATCTTTGAAACTTCGGAGCGTCATATCTTCCTCATACGGACTCCGTTTCTCGAAAAATCGGACTCGTTTCCAAGCAGAATTTCGAGATGAACGCAATGGCATAACCCATTTCCCTTGATTCTTATTTTAAAATTTAATTAAATTTGCGAAACTTAATGTTACAGAATTACGGGGTGTTACACAACAGCCGCAGTTTTGACATTGCCTGATGGGAGTAAGATGTTTACAGTATACACAGATGCATGCGGTACAGGACTAGGCGCTCTCTTGATGCAAGAAGGCAAGGTAGTTTGTTATGGGGGAAGGCAGTTGAAGGTACATGAGAAGAACTACCCAACTCATGATTTAGAGCTAGCTGCCATTGTTTTCGCTCTTAAGTCATGGCGTCATTACCTACTAGGAGAAAGGTTTGAATTGTTTACGGACCATAAATCATTAAAGCACCTTTTCTCACAAAAAGATCTTAACTTAAGACAACAAAGGTGGATGGAGTTTCTTGCCTCATACGATTTTTAGATTGCTTATACCCCTGGCAAGGGCAATGAGGTAGCAGACACCTTGAGTAGGAAAAAGCTGACCTTAAGCCCTCTCTTTTTGGAAAGGAAAAACTTGGAGTACATAGCAACCTTTGACTTTAGACCCTCTTTTGAGTTTGTACCTAGTTTGTTAGCAATGCTAGAGGTGCGACCTACGCTTTTTTACTCAATAGGAACCATGCAACGCGAAGACCCTTAGATAGTTGATATAATGGATAAGTTAATTAGAGGTGAGACTTCTAGTCACCTCAATAGATACCCCATCGACGATAAGCGTAACACCCCTCCTCCGTTAAGGTCACTCACAAAGGGAATTCCTTAACTTTGATGGAGCGTTTTAGTAGTCAGAACGGAAATTCACAAGACAAATAAAGTAGTACTTGAAAATTTTATAACTTTATTACAGCAGAAACAGAAATAAGTTAGGTTACATCTTTCAAAATCACAGTATCAGAATTCAAGTACAAAAATATCGGTCTTGTACAAAAGCCTTCAGAATGCATAGTTTTTAAAGCCATAATCCCCGACATAAACTGCCATGGAAAGATAGAGTCAAAGCCAAGCAATACTTCAAACACTTCAAGCAGAGAGAATATGAATCAAGTTCCTATGTTTCCACCATGAAAACCTGGGGTGGGGGGGGGGGACGGAATGAAAAGAGGCGAAACAAACTAGGTCATACATAAGTCTGGTGAGTCCTGTGACTTTCAGCATATAAATAGATAATAGTATCATGACATGTAAATAAAACTGGATGAGAAATACCCGTAAAGGGAATAGCAGGTTAACAGAAGAAACGGGATGATATAGGCTAAGCTAAGTGTAACGACCCGCATTCTACGCATCTAGGATCGTAGAATATTTATTTCATTTTCTTATGAAGTCGTACAGTCATGTAACTTTGGGGAACGACTATTGGGGTCATTTCCCATGTTCATGATTTTTATTGATTTTTATATGACCATTTTACCCCTAGTTGATCTTGTTTTGTCCATAACTTTTGACTGGTAAGGACTTTTGACCTGAAACCACTTCCATTGGATTCATTTGATAGTTTACCTTTCCGTAGAGTGGTCATAATAGCCAAACGGACTTAACGTTTGGGAGATATGGCTGAATTAAGGTTTAGAGGGTTAAAAACAGCTAATTGGGCTTAACCGGGTGATTAGCAGCTAGGCCCATTGGGGGATTTCGGGATTAGAGGTATTTAAGGGCTGCTAGGGTTAGGATTTCGGTTTTTCACTCATTTTCCAGCCGCCACAAACTCTCTCTTCAAACTAACAATGGCCTCCAACATCTAAAAACACCTCTAATCACTTCTTAATCAAGTTTTGGCTTAAACTATATCAAATGAAGGAGAAATAGCACCATTTCAGGGTTAGAGCTGCTATTAGACATCAGTATTCGTGCCAAACAGAGATTCATTTCAGATCTGAGTTTTATTTGTGGGAAAGGTGAGTGATTAGCATTGTTTTGTCACTAATTACAGTTAATTAGGGTGATTAGTGGTAATTAACGAAATTATAAATGTTAAAATTCTGGAAAAATATTTATAAATTCTTAAACACCGTTTTAGACCTCTGTTAGAAGTTTGGGTTGATTTGGTTAAGTTTTACTAATCTTATCATTAGTTGTTGTTAAACATGCTTAAGGGAAAATATGGCGTTTTGGCTATGTCTGATCCATTTTAACCTATCAAATTGTTGTTTTGGTGTTTGTGAATGATTATACATATTGCTATGACTGTTTGAAATGATTTATGATTAGTTAGAAAAGTTAGATTGGTCGAAAACGCCGCCGTATGGCGTAAATAGCTCGCTGGAAGAGTTGCAGGAATTTGGACCGGATCGGATCGCCCCCACACACCTAGACCGTGAGGAAGGAGCACAATCCGCACACTTGAACCATGAGGATGGAGCATGATCCGCACACCTGGACCGTGAGGAAGGAGCACGATCCGTGCACTTGGACCGTGAGGATGGAGCACGATCCGCACACCTGTACCGTGAGGAAGGAGCACGATCCGCACACAGCGACCGCGAGGAAGACCCCGATCCGCACACAGCGACCGCAAGGAAGACCACGATCCGTACACCGCGACAGTGAGGAAGACTACGATCCGCACACCGCGACCGTGAGGAAGACAAGGAGCTTGGACAAGAGAAGACTAAAACCCGAGATGCAAAGGTAGTCCAAATGGAAGTTAGAGCTCAGGATCCAGTTGGGAACTAATGAATTCACTTCATGATTGGGCTTTGCTGCGGGACGTGTGCAAAAGGGGTTGTCGGTATTCATAACTTTGGTTCACCACTGAGAGACGGATAGTGGGCTTGTAGTGATAGTTGTACGGAATTGGATTCCGTCATGGCCCACAGGATTAGGTGACCAAAGTAGTGGATATCGTATGCTTTACGCACTGAGTGAGAGACGAGCGGTGGAGGCAAAGATAATTCCCAGAATAAGAGGAAACAGGACCAAGCTAAGGATGATCAGAAAAAGAAAAATAAGAACGATGGCGAGTGCTTTAGTTGTGGCAAGAAGGGCTAATATGCCAGAGATTGTCGAGAAAAGCCTGGGGAAAGGAAGTGCTTTAATTGCGGCCAAGCGGGACATCACAAGAATGAATGTCCACATCCTCCTAGGGAGAAGCAGATCGTGAGAGCATATGCTATCAACGTTGTTCCTTCTTTGTCAAATGCCCCAACTGCGGCGTAGAAGGAAAAAGGTGTCGTTATTCGAGGTATGCTTTCTATTTATGATGTTCATGTTCTAGCTTGTTTGATATTGGGATTTCCTGTTCCTTCATAACTAGTAACCTGGTAGATAGGTTGGAATTGGAACCCGAGATAGTCGATAGACCTTTAGTAGTGACAAACCCGATAGGTGGTTTGACTAGCCATTGTAGGATTTGTCGTAGTTTGGTCTTATCGAGTCATGGATGTATGTTTGTTGCGATTGTTTATTTTGAGCTTTACTAGGTTTGGCTTGATTTTCGGAGCTGATTGACTCCAAAGGTATAGAGTGGTAGTAGATTGTGAAGAATCTTTGACAACCACTAGGATAGATGATAGATGAAAGGTGGTATTGGATCGCCTACCTTATGATGAAGATGATAAAGGGAGTTAGAGAAGCAAATGTACATTGGATGTACAGTAGTTGGTCAGGACTTGGTCATGCGATCGATGATAATTTCAAGCAAGATTGGCAAGGATAGCCAAAGTCAGTTATGGATGCTTGGGAGTTTGGATGTTTTGCTCTGAGATTGTCTTAACTCGGAGGAGATATTTCCTTGGGTGCTTGTTTGATATTGGTTTAGGCCTTTGGGGCTTGTGCTCGGGGAATGTCGAGGTCGACTAGGAGGGTCTACGTGAGAGATAAGTAGTTGCTGTGATTTTCATTGGATGATATCTTGGTTTACTCGAAGAGTGATGGGAAGTTGTGACAGGATAAGACTATTCAATGGTATGGACTGCCCCGGGTTAGACTCGATAGGGTTATGAGATGACTCGAGTCGGACTCGAGAAAGATGCAAAGTAATGGATTGTTTAGGACCATATGTTGATGTTCTTTTTGAAAGAATAGGATGTGTTCATTGATCATGGAAGATATAACGAAGGTTAGGACGATTCAAGTTGGACTTGAACTCGTAAAAGAAAATAGATGTTGTTGATCTTGGAGCTGCAACGAATAGGGAGACGACTCACGTTGGACTAGAGTTTGTAGGTTATGGATACTCAAGACTAGGTCTGAGTTTATAGGTAATAGATTGACTCGAGTTGGACTCGAGAAGGCTGGATGGAATTGGATTGGCTCGAGTTGGACTCGGGAGGGCAGCAAGATAATGGATAGAATTGGGTGGGACTCGAGTGTTTCAGGCGGACTAAAAGCAGGGGTATCTGGGGATGCCCGTTACCTTGGATCCGTTGGACGTGATCTAGTTATCCTTGGATGATATACGTACGTTGGACGTACGGTAGTCCGTTTGGAGGCGGGGCTTCCATTAGTTATTGATGTTAGTTGGACCAGACATACAGGTATCGATGTATTCACGACTCTAGCAGGTGGTAGATAGGATTTGTTTGATGGATGCTATGGTTGCTATGTTTGTTCCTGCCTTTCTTCTCTTGAGTAGACTATCACCTGTAGGATCCTGTTGAATAGAAATAGGATAAGTTCGTAGATCATGGTAATATGACAGGTGTAAGATACTTTACGTTAGACTTGAAGTATGTTTGGGCATTGTGGAGCGTCCGTTGTCTTGGAGATTCAGCGGATATATGAGTTTCAGTTGGACTTGGACTCGTATGTAGAGTACCTAGATTCATTGGATGAGTCTAGTTCACCTTTTGAAGGTGAATGTACGTTGGATGCGCAGTATGAATATGGATAGGGTACCTAGATTCATTGGATAGGTCTAGTTCACCTTTAGAAGGTGAATGTACGTTAGACGTACAGTACGGATATAGGTGTAGTGCCTAGGGTCATTGGATGGATCTAGTTTGCCTCTAAGAGGTGAATATACGTTGGACGTGCAATATGGATGTAGGCAAGATTCGGGTTAGACTTGAAAGGACATTTGGAATGTAGTTGGTAATTTGACGTGTAGGGTTGGATTACCTAAAAAGATGACAGGAGCACATGACATATTTCATGTTTCTCAGTTAAGGAAGTTCATGCATGATTTTGATTTAGCTATTTCACCCGACCGGTTGGACGATATCGAAATAGAACCCAAGGCGATTGGGAACCGCGAGACCAATTCACATTGTCGAGGACGATACGAAGCAACTACGAAGGGAGACAGTGAAATTAGTGAAAGTCCAATGGGGCAATGGTTCTTCCCTTGTTAGTAAACTGCATGCTAAGATAGGCTTGTTGCGCTGTCACGTATGTTTGATTGATTGAAATTAGTTGATAGGAATGCGGGACCCATTGTTGTTTCTTAGTTAAGGAATTTCGGGGGCGAAATTTCTTAAGGGGAGAAGAATGTAACGACCCGCATTCTACGCATCTAGGATCGTAGAATATTTATTTCATTTTCATATGAAGTCGTATAGTCATGTAACTTTGGGGAACGACTATTGGGGTCATTTCCCATGTTCATGATTTTTTTGCCGATTTTTAAATGACCATTTTGCCCCTAGTTGATCTTGTTTCGTCCATAACTTTTGACTAGTAAGGAGTTTTGACCTGAAACCACTTCAATTGGACTCATTTGTTGGTTTACCTTTCCGTAGATTGGTCATATTAGCCAAACGGACTTACCGTTTGGGAGATATGGCTGAATTAAAGTTTAGAGGGTTAAAAACAGCTAATTGGGCTTAACCGGGTGATTAGCAGCTAGGCCCATTGGGGGATTTCGGGATTAGAGATATTTAAGGGCTGCTAGGGTTAGGATTTCGGTTTTTCACTCATTTTCCAGCCGCCACAAACTCTCTCTTCAACCTAACAATGGCCTCCAACATCTCAAAACACCTCTAATCACCTCTTAATCAAGTTTTGGCTTAAACTACATCAAATCAAGGAGAAATAGCACCATTTCAGGGTTAGAGCTGCTGTTGGACATCAGTATTCGTGCGAAACAGAGATTCATTTCAGATCTGAGTTTTATTTGTGGCAAAGGTGAGTGATTAGCATTGTTTTGTCACTAATTACAGTTAATTAGGGTGATTAGGGGTAATTAACGAAATTATAAATGTTAAAATTCTGGAAAAATATTTATAAATTCTTAAACACCGTTTTAGACCTCTGTTAGGAATTTGGGTTGATTTGGTTAAGTTTTACTAATCTTATCATTAGTTGTTGTTAAACATGCTTAAGGTAAAATATGGGGTTTTGGCTATGTTTAATCCGTTTTAACCAATCAAATTGTTGTTTTGGTGTTTGTGAATGATTATACATGTTGCTATGACTGTTTGAAATGATTTATGATTAGTTAGAAAAGTTAGAATGGTCGAAAACGCCGCCGTATGGCATAAATAGCTCACTGGAAGAGTTGCAGGAATTTGGACCAGATCGGATCGCCCCCACACACCTGGACCGTAAGGAAGGAGCACGATCCGCACACTTGGATCGTGAGGATAGAGCACGATCCGCACACCTGGACCGTGAGGAAGGAGCACGATCCACACACTTGGACCGTGAGGATGGAGCACGATCCGCACACCTGTACCGTGAGGAAGGAGCACGATCCGCACACAACGACCTCGAGGAAGACCACGATCCGCGCACAGCAACCGCGAGGAAGACCACGATCTGCACACTGCGACCGTGAGGAAGACTACGATCCGCACACCGCGACCGTGAGGAAGACAAGGAGCTTGGACAAGAGAAGACTAAAACCCGAGATGCAAAGGTAGTCCAAATGGAAGTTAGAGCTCAGGATCCAGTTGGGAACCAATGAGTTCACTTCATGATTGGGCTTTGCTATGGGACGTGTGCAAAAGGGGTTGTCGGTATTCATAACTTTGGTTCACCACTGAGAGACGGATAGTGGGCTTGTAGTGATAGTTGTACGGAATTGGATTCCGTCATGGCCCACAGGATTAGGTGACCAAAGTAATGGATATCGTATGCTTTACGCAATTAGTGAGAGATGTGAGGATGATTGCTATGCTTGATTGTTTGACATGCACACCCCCACCCCCGTATTCTTTACACCATATGTTAGTGGCACCTTAGAGTATTGTACAGTATGTAGTGCTAACTCTTTGTTGCAGGTCCAGGTTCAGGTATGGTTTAGTATACCTGTTTTGTTCTGTTTAGCTGCTTATCGCTCATACCAGACTTTTTGTCTGACCCAGAGCTTTATGTCTCTTCTTATTACTCTGGTGCTCATACGAGCAAACTAGAGACAAGTTAGCTGGTGATGCATGAGTAGCTGTACCGGAGACGAGCAGGAGGCTTCCACTTATGATATATATAGATATTCTCCATGTGTTTTTGAAGGTCACTGCTTGGGCATTAGTAGTGCATCTTCCACTTTAGCTTTCTTTTGCTTTAGAGACAGTTTTAAAGTTGTAATAATGATGTTGGACCATAAGCTGTATTTTAGATTTCCGCTGCTATGTTGGTTTAGTTTCCAGCTTATGCACTGTCTCGCCTATTTTATGTCAAAGTTATGTTATTATTATAATTTGTTCCATGCGCTGTGAGACATTCGGCAGGTTCTTTGTTAATTCATTCATCTTCTTTCCTTTCTTTGGCGATCGTTCTGCGTTAGTCAGGCATGTGTACAACGCATTTTCGGAGGAAATGCTGGCTGGTGCGGGGCGGGCCGTCACACTAAGTTTTTCACTTCTCTGCACTAATACTAGTATAACAGAATTAGGTGTTGTCCTAATGTCTAAACAGAAAACAAAACGATCCTTTCAAAAAAACATGACGCTAGTCATGGGCCTTTACTACCCAAACAGACAGAAGGTACAGAAACAGAATCAGAAACGGGATCAGAGACAGAAACAGAATAATCCCTACGGAAGCAGAATGTCAGAATTAGGTGTACACTTGTAATGGCCCTTTACCACCCAACAGACGGTACCACGCAGAAAACAGACAGGTGTTAGCACCCAACAGAAACAGATGGTACCAGCAGAAATAGACAGAACTAAGTGTACCCTAAACCCTACCCCAAGTGATCGGCTCCCTAATACATAAATACCCTGAGTCGGCCCCACGGTAGGGTGTATCACTCCCTAAAGTGGGAACCTATTGGCACAGACCTATTCACAGATGTCACGGTGGCTTACATCCTCAGAGAAGACCGGATCCATGCACACACATGACCCGGTTGGAATGCATCATCAACACCCCTCACTATTATCAGAATGAAACTCTTATAATTAGTTCACTAAGCGTGCCCGGACCCCTCTTAGTGTTGGGTCAAAGTTTTGATACCAGAAAGGGTTACTGACTAATATGGGTCCCAAACAACAGATGACACAAGTAATTCCCCTCCTAACCTTGTGTCCCCAGACTAACAGATTTCAGATTAACTTGTTTACAGAGTTCAGATTACTAGTTCACAGATCAGACAATCAAGTTAACAGGTTTTCAGATTAACAGATCAGATGTATGGATTTAACAGACTTACAAATCGTCTAACTTTGTATTGGGCCTACAGATTCACGAGACGGGTTTATTAGATTCTTCAGTCCAGTTGATTTAACCCTATCCACCCAACACGTTTATAGACACCACATTTCTCTTAAATTTGCATTAATTAAATATTAATGCATAGACCTCTCACATTAGGTTGGTAGCTTGTGGCCGCTGGATGTGCCGGGCGGTTCCGGGCAGACTTCTGCCACAAGCCAGACCTAACCTCGTGTCTAAGCATATTTTAGTTATGCCTACGACCTCTCACATTAGACTGGCAGTTTGCGGTTGCTGGTTAAGCCGGTTGGTTCCGAGCGGGCTTCTACTGCAAACGGAGTCTAACCTCGTGTCATAGCCAATTTATTCCAATACAGATATCAGACTAATTATGTCCATTTAACAGATTAAACTTCTTTACAGGTTACAACAGATTAATCAAATTTCCATGTTATACTCAATCTTAGATCGGGCCTACGGATTTTCATACCCAAATTACAATTATTCAGCTTTCAACAGATTAGGCAGTTCAACAGATAACAGATCTAGCAGATTAGGCGATTCAATAAATTAGCAGATTAGGCAATTCAACAGATTTAGCAGATTATGCAATTCAGCAAATTGGCAGAGCAGATAACAGATTTAGCAGATTTAAATTTCTTAAAATTCTATTTGCATATCTTGCCTAATCATAAATTAAGCGTAAACTTGCATGCCCGAATCATGATCATAATTCATAATACAATATATGCCCCCAAATTTTGGTTAAACTTTGCACTGTACGGAATACTCTCTAAAAGCCCCAAATATAAAATATGAATTATGCCAATATCCAAAAATCCATTTTTAGGTGCATTCACACTAATAGTTATCCTATTTTAATATAGGTCTTTACGCCTAAGTCACATATTCCTTTTTCAAGTCATGAACTGTTATATAAAAATATGCCCACAAATCTAGATCTTTAAAATTATAACATCTCAAAATCAGACCTTAATTTTAAACATGCGTTATGCCCCCAAGTTTCAAGTCATATGTTAACTTACAATAGTTACTCTTCTTCCAAATCACCGAGTATGCACAGATCTAGATCTACTTTACAACATATGTCCTTTTCTCAAATCAGTCACAGATCAGTCATGTCCAATTATGCATTATTCATTTTTCGTCCCAAAATTTAGCATTCATGCGTTAATCTCTTATGAGATTTGGCTCAGGCTCGTGGTAGCCTAGCTATAAACAAAAGAAAGAAATGGGGGAACGGATACAGAATAGTCACAACAAGATAGATCCACAGAAAAGTATGCATAATCTCAGATCCAGATTCACAAAAATGTCAAGATAATAATTAAATTTCATATCTGAAAATTACTGTACTCACAAAAAGGGAACGATTCTTGTATTCTGGAATCTGTGTTCTGACATTGAATAGCTCTCCTTTGGCGTAGACTATCGATTAGATTAGAAAATAGTTGTTCTCTTTTAATTCTATTCAGATTGGAAGAAGATGCACTAGTTCTAGTTTTGACTCCAGTAGAGTAGCGATGCCATTTTTATTTTTAATAAGAATAGAGGCAGAGTATAGGCAGAATGAAATTGTGTGGGGAGAAAGCTAGGTTTGGAGGTGTTTAAATAGGTTAGAGCTCATGAATCCGGTCAGAATGGCGTCCAGGTGCAAAAAAATGGATCTTTCTCCAGATCTGGAAAGGGGGGGGAGGGGTGGTCGACCCTAGTGTCGACCTGTGTACCCAGGTCGACCCCTAGGTCGACCCTAGTGTCGACCTGGGTCCTGGGCGGGAATTTTCACGCCCAACCCGGGTGTCTGTTTTGAATTTCGAATCTGAATTTTTGAATTTCGGGCTGGTTTTTATTGAAACTTCTGAAGGCCATATCTTCTTCATACGGAGTCCGAATCACGCAAACTTGGACTCTATTCCAAGCAGAATTTCGAGACGAACACAACGGCATAACCCATTTCGCTTAATTATTTAGTTACAATTTAATTATTCTCTGATTTGTTGTTCTTATGTTCACAGAAAATACGAGGTGTTACAATAAGAGTTGGTTGAGACGGGATGAAAGACTATGCATCCCACAAACAAGGGATTTGGTGAAGAAGGTTCTCGAAGAAGCACACCATTCTAAGTTCACCATACACCCAGGTGGAGACAAGATGTATAAAGACATGAAAAGGGTTTTCTTTTGGAATGTCATGAAGAAGGATGTAGCTGAATTTGTCCCTAAATGCTTGATATGCCAGCAAGTCAAGGCGGAGCAGAAGAAGCCTGGTGGTCTGCTTCATCCTCTAGAGGTCCCACAATGGAAGTGGGATAGCATTTCGATGGGCTTTATAGATAGGTTGCCTAGGTCAAGAAGGGGCAATAACAGTGTTTGGGTAATAGTTGACAGGCTCACTAAAAGCGCTCACTTTATACGTGTTAAGAGTAGGACTGCCTCATCGTTAGCATCCATTTATCTTAAAGAGGTAGTTCAACTTCATGGGATACCCTCTAGCATAGTAAGTGATCGAGATCCTATCTTTACGAGTGAGTTTTGGAAGAGTTTACAAGAGGCTGTAGGCACACAGCTATGCTTAAGCACTGCCTATCAGCCTCAAACCGATGGTCAGACGGAAAGGGTGAACAGGGTGTTAGAAGATCTCTTGAGATTGTGCATTCTTGATTTTGCAGGAACATGGGAGGATCATCTTCCTTTGGTGGAGTTCGCCTACAACAATAGCTACCAAGCCACCATAGGCATGGCACCCTTCGAGGCTTTATATGGAAGACCATGCCGATCACCAACTTGTTGGTGGGAGCCTACAGACAAGCTTATACTTGGACCCGACATGATTAGAGAAACTACAGAGAAAGTGGACTTGATACTGAAACGACCCGAAATCCCCCTTACGGGAAATTACGGATTGAATTGAGGACAAGATGAATCAGAACACAAACAGAAGAACATTTCATTGTTAATTACAACAATTCTATCAGATTACAAGAATATACAGAGTATGAATTAATATTACACATCATAAAATATCAGAGAATACATTACATAGCAGCGAAAATTAATACAAAACACAACTGAAGGAGATATACGGATACAAAGCTTTCAGAATATCATTCTAGCTATAAACCAGGTTCCTGTGAAGATAAATCTGCAAAACCAAAACTACTAGCTGCCCGTGTCGAAAATAAGGGCACCGAGAGTTTAGGTTAAAAAAATAAACTCCAGGTCAGTCATGTGACTGGTGTGAGAACTAAAACAGTTATTTATCTTTATTTTAAAGTTAGGTAAATCAAGGGACCACGCCGTGTAACAGGGAACGGGTTTCCTCCCAAGAATACCGGTGCATAAAACAACAGTGAAATACTAAATAAAGAACAATGAAGCTATTATAAGACCCAGGTCCCATCACACAATGCAATGCAAGCCGGAGGATAGGGTTTTTTACCTTATAATAGCCAAAGAATGCTTGATACGTTTAAAATAGAATATTTTGATAGTACTATAAGTGTATAGTGTCAAAAACAGTTTCAATCATAAGTATCAATCATAGGCGGCATAAGTGCCCCATATCACTATGTCGCCATATATAGGTTCAGCAATCAAAACCGCAAAGTCACATATTGGAAGTTGGATTTCGATCTATGAACAGAGGCAAGGGATCGTCCTCTACCGATTCAAGACTTTCTAGCCCAAGCCTCCGGACCTAGACACGGGTGAGCCCTGGAGCAACAGGGACGGTCCACCGATGTGGATTAAAATGCCTGAACACAGCGTTTCCCCGCCCTTTGGGGGCGTAAATGAGCCAAATGACTCCATCGGCTCCACATAGTCACCGATATATCCGAGGCGCCTCGCAACAGCAACAACCACACAGGTGAAAATAATATAAATGTCAGGGCTAGTAGGTCACTGACACCACCCTAGCTAGAAAGAAACGCATGCCCTCCCTGAGGTCCTCTCCCATTTCTGGTTCACAACCGGGGTGTGAGGCTCACGAATTCACGTTACACAAAGCTATGCCACACAGGCGGTGCTTTGATCATCAACCACAAGACTTTGCTTTACAACAAAAGCCTTGATCATTTGCCACTTAGGCAAGCCACACAAGCAATTCACACCATGCGACTGATGTCTATCGATATATAACCTCTGATCCCGTACGTCTCAGAGAAGGGTGAAGTAAGGGAATGAATTCCCCTTCACCAAGCAGATGTATATTTAATAGAGATCAATCAACACAGAGCAAAATCCAATGTCAGACACACAGTCCATACAAGTCCGTTCTGGGTCTTAACGAAACCGGAGGCACCTTGTACCTCGCATACACATCGATCTCCAAGTACGTCTGGACGATCACCAACTGATTCCCTCCTTTTGGGTGTACAGTCCAATCAAGATCATCAGTAATCACCCAAACGATGTGAAGACCTCCAGTCTTCAACCACCGTCTTCATCCTCGACACCACGTCGAATCAGTTATTCAGAATGTGATAAACCCGGTCTTTCTGAATAACTCGCGTATATAATAAATAATTGTTACACAAACACAACATACGCCTCTTTCCAATTCAGAATATTCTTTTATTCAAATATTCTCATACATTGGGAAAGGTTTCCATTAATTTTATCAAAGATAAATTCTTTAAATTTATTCTTTAATCTTCTTTTGAATATCAATTCAAACTAGTTGAGGTTAGCGAACCACACCGAAGTAATCATTTATTTTCTTTCCCAATCCCAACCTATTCATCCCATGAAGTAAAACTGGTCATACTTCATATCTAACACCACGGTGTTATCGGTAAATTCAATTACCATTTCACATTCAAATCTAATTAAAGATTTAACTATCGCCTGGAGCAAAACTGGTGATACTCCATTCTCGATCATTTCAATCTAATTAAAGATTCATTAAAACTCCACTTGGTTTTAATCTTCCCAAAAATCATATCCTGTCTTTAATTGGGTTAAAGAACCAATGTCATTTAAACACGGTTCACAATAAACCCAAAATCACATTCTAATTCAATTCCAATCAAATATCATTTAATTGGTATACTTCATTAAATCTAAATAAAAAGATTTAATCTTTTTCTCAACTGGGTTTAAGAACAGTGTTAATGAAGACACCATTCACGACAAACCCAAATCCCATTTGATATTAAATACAAGGCTCTGAATAGAAAATATATCGGCTTATATTCAATATCAAATCCTATAACCAACAAATATTATATTGGAAATAACGATATAAATATCTTTCAAATTCCCATAAAAATATCTGTATAATCACGAAATCCAACATCGAAATATTCCAAAGACAATTTCGATTCAAATCCATTGCAATTCAATTATTGGAAATTCTGGTTACTTTTAAAACCCTTTCAAATCCAATTTTTTATTTAAAAATAAATAAATTATTATTCTAGTTCAAAACTAGTTCATTTCGATAAAAATCTATTTTTATCTTTTCAAATATGGAAATTTTCATCCCAATTCTTCACAAATCATTTCTTATGATTTTACACAAATTATTACTATTTTTAATAATTTTATCAAGGCGCGTACAGTCAATTTCCACAAACGACCATCGAATTGCACTTACAACGACCTTTTCCAAATTTGATTTGGACATAATTCCAAATCCAACCATTAGATATCAAATCACTTATATTCGTTAGAAAGCTCTTTTCGGTACGAACCCAACGATTCTGGTTTTAGGAGAATCCGACGGTCGGATCTCTCGCAACATCAATTCGAAGTCAATGGTCGAAATTCGCGAACTACCGCGGCGCGTTCTATTCAGGCCCTTTAATATATATAATATATATATTATATATATTTCATCGATTTCAATTCAAAACGTATTTTATAAATCTTTTTAGATTCGTTTTCGAAACGATTTCAACTTCATATTCAATTTTTAGTCAAAATTGAATATTCCATATCATTTATCTAAAAATGGTAATATTTTCAAAACTTTATATTTTGAAATTGCTTCCTTTTCTATATTCATTATAAAAATGAATAAAATCGATATAAATATCGTTGACGTCAAAATGGCGTCAATCTAATCAACACGGCTTTTATTCAACAGATGAATGTTTATTCTATTCAACACACGAATATTTTCTTCAACACATGAATATATATTTTTATTCAACACATGAATATTTATTTTCTATTCAACACATGAATTTATTTTCAATTCAACACATGAATTTATTTTCTATTCAACACACGAATTTATTTTCCATTCAACACATGAATTTATTTTCAATTCAACACATGAATTTATTTTCAATTCAACACATGAATTTATTTTCTATTCAACACATGAATTTATTTTCTAAATTGGAATGAGGCCCAATCAATTACCATATAATGTTAATTATATGGATTTTCTACAACACATGTATATAATAGCAACGATAATTAATCAACCATCATCCAAAGTGCACCACACAACTGCATATGCATTAAATAAAAATAATTAACGCTTACACAGTCTGTCAACCCATAGATTGACATACAACTAAACAATCGGGATTAGTGTACGTCAAATATCATCCCAATACCCGTGTGGGGTTTCAAATCAACAAACACATATTTTATTTGTGCGGTTGGGCGATGTGTAAAATTGATCGTCCCAATCAATATCAGTCAAATCAGTGTATATAAACAAATCTTCCGATTTGTTTATAAATATTTATTTTATATATACGTTAAAAATCATGTTTTTAACTGTAAAATATTTTCCACTATAAAATATTTTATTTCATTCCACATCACACAATCAAATTTCACAACACAGCAATCAAACAAACAAGTCATCCATGGTCTGTGGACGACGGGTGTCGGGTGCTGCTAAGCACCGTCTGCATCCTAGTATATATTTCAACTAGAAAATAAATTAAAAGTGAGGAGTTCTCACCGGTTAGCTAAACCAATTCACCGCGACTCTTCATATGTAGGAAATCTTCATCGCGCTTCCAATCAGATCTATTTCATGCGGTATATGTTAAAAATTATATTTTTAACAACGATATTTTACATAGATAAAAATCGTATTTTTATCGTTCCTTAACATAAATGAAAATCATATTTTTATTTCAAAGTTACATGGATCAAATTATACTTTTATACGACTGAAAATCATAACTTTCCTATGGTAAAAATCACCTCCTTAACATATTAAAAATCCAATCTTTTCCCATTCTAAAAATCAAATCTTTTCTTTATAATATTAAAAATCTCGACTTCATATTTCTAAAAAATCATATTTTATAATCTTAAAAATCATAGCTTTTCCTTATTAAAAATACGATCTTTTCAAAGTTAAAAATCAAACCATTTTCTTTTCAAAAATCTAATCTTTTTATAAAGAAAAAAACAAAATATTTCTATAAAGAAAAATCAAATCTTTACCATGCTAAAAATCTAATCTTTCTTTGTTTAAAAATCTCAACATTCTTACGTTAAAAATCTCGACTTCTACTAAATAAAAATCAAATCTTTTTCTAAATAAAAATAAAAAATCTTGTCTTTATATTCATAGAAATATCGTCTTTAAAACCCATTTCCTTATCATCATAAAAAAAATAGATTTTTCCTATATAAATATATATAAAAGATCTTTCTATTATAAAAACTCATTGTTCTTCATTATCATAGGGGTGACTGGTGCGCTCGCAGTTTCTGAGGCAGTGGTGGTGCCCTGGTGATTTGGGGCTGAAATGGGGGGGGGGGTCTACGGTTTAATCGAACGGGAGAGAGAAGCGAGGAGGGCGAGCAGAGGAGGGTCGGAGGTCTGAGGGGGTTGCGTCAGTCAGGGAAGGCGGCGGGTGGTGGTTGCGGTGGGCTGTGGGGTCGGGCACTGCTAGGGTATCGGTTTGGAGGATTTGGGGGCTCGAAGGGGAGGTGGAGAGAGAAGGGAACGATAGGGAGGGGTGCTTGAGGCAGCCGCGCCGGGGCGGCGACGTGAGGAGGTGGCTGGGGCGCGACGACGGGGATTAGGGCTCGAAGCCCTTTTCTTTTTTTTTCAACAGAACGGGAAAGAGAATAGAGGGAGGGGTTTTATATAAATATATATATTTAATTTTATTTATTTATTTCTTTAATCTCATAAAGTAACTTTTTATTTCGAACTCGAAATCGAACCCATCGACTATCGTCCATAGCTAATTACCCCCATTCCGAACACAATGGGATATGTATCGTAGGCTGATTCGACTGTCTCGATCAGTTTCTGTCAAAATCAAAATATAAATCTATATATTGAATTTGAACACGCATTTCAATTTACCGGGGCCACATACGGACTCTAAAAATTCCAGGAAAAATATTTTCTAGCTTTGTATTGACGATACGGTCCTAACAAAACTAATTTCGTCAAATTCCAAGACCATTTCAAAAATGGCCATTTTCTAGTCGATCGAAATTGACTAAAACTGTCAAAACACGTTTAATTTCGCCATGCTCACATGTTGATTCAGAAAATTACGAATTTTAAAACCTAGCAATAATTCTACATCCTGGATCCAACAAAAGTGGTTTCGTCTAAAACATAGGTCGTTTGCAAAATTTCCATTTTTAAGGGCCAAAATTCCATAGCGACTATTCTGAATTTTCAACTGGATGTAACTTTTGATTCCCGCTATGAAATTTTGATTTTTCGGATTCGTTGGAAAGATATTTTCAAATAAATTCTAATATTTTTGGTCTCACTAAAATCCGGTTTATTTTGAATCCTATATGTTTATTTGAACTTTGAAATCGAATTTTCGAACTACCGCGCCATTTTCAATTCCTTTCATATTTAAAATAAAATATTTATATTCTAATGACGTTCTATATAAATATATACGTTCTAATTCTATTCAAAATAAATTTCTCATCGTTATTATTTAAAATAAATCATTTTATATATTCAAAATTCATCAAAATTTCCAAAATAAAAATTTTAAATTGGCTTAGAATTTCCGAGTTGTTACGATCTCCCCCACTTAAAACTTTTCGTCCCCGAAAAGGAATGAAGCCGAAAGTTGTTTTACAAACCAACCCAACTTCCATTATTTTCTTTACGGCTTAAGGTTCTTCAACTTTTCAGTTTCTAAGAACTTTTCAAATTTTTCAAAAATTTGGCTAACACCCTAAATTTTTGAAAAATTTCGCCATAACCTCCCCTCCACCGGGGACTTCGGGATATTTCAAATAGCCTCCCATGGTCCTCACCAATCCAAAAGAAAAAGCCAATCGGCTCATAAAATCATCCAAACCCAAAGAAATACAATAAACATGTACCTATTTATCGGGCAAACAATTTTATTCCTCTTCTCTAGCCTCCTTACTATGACCTGTTCAATGTAAGTACATGTATATGCATGCAAATGCGACTAATTTTCAATACCCCTCACTATTTGATCAATTTGGATAAATGGTTCAAATTTTAATTAATCAAGAAATAATCAAACAACACAATCAGCAATCAATTGGTTGATTAGCTTTTCAAATTGATAACTTTGTTGCATAGTCTAAAAATCTGATTTTTGATGCCAATTCACAACACTTAGCCCTATCTAGTTTTGGTTCTCACACCAGTCAATTGGAAATATATAGGTATCCCACTTTCGTCACTCGAAAATAAATACTGGTGATGGTATACTTCATCATCAGGACCATGTCCGGGCGACTAGAGTGTGATTCTATATCTACCCAGTATATTGAAACTTCAAATACACGTGGATCAGACGTATACGCAAAATCTTTATATACTTGATTGTCCAAATCAATATAAATAAATATTCAAATACATATGTAGTATTTTAAATTTTCAAAACAATTTGTTTTCATTTTAAAAATATACTCTTCACACTCGTTCTAGGATACTATTGATCCTATCTCTAATGAGTCATTCTTATTGGATATTAATAATCCAATCTCTGATGAATTCTTTCGTTCGATTCTAATGTGCCTTGTTCTCGAGCTTTGCAAACCAAAGCTCTGATACCAAAATGAAACGACCCGAAATCCCCCTTACGGTAAATCACGGATTGAATTGAGGACAAGACGAATCAGAACAAAAACAGAAGAACATTTCATTGTTAATTACAACAATTCCATCAGATTACAAGAATATACAGAGTATGAATCAATATTACACATCATAAAATATCAGAGATTACAATACATTACATAGCAGCGGAAATTAATACAAAACACAACTGAAGGAGATATAGGGATACAAAGCTTTCCAAATATCATTCCAGCTGTAAACCAAGTTCCTATGAAGATAAATCTGCAAAACCAAAACTACTAGCTGCCTATGTCGAAAATAAGGGCACCCAGAGTTTAGGTTAAAACAATAAACTCCAGGTCAGTCATGTGACTGGTGTGAGAACTAAAACAGTTATTTATCTTTATTTTAAAGTTAGGTAAATCAAGGGACCACGCCGTATAACAGGGAACGGGTTTCCTCCCAAGAATACCAGTGCATAAAACAACAACGCAATGCAAAATAAAGAACAATGAAGCTATTATAAGACCCATGTCCCATCACACAATGCAACGCAAGCCGGAGGATAGGGTTTTTACCTTATAATATCCAAAGAATGTTGGATATGTTTAAAACAAATTATTTTGTTAGTACTATAAGTGTATAGTGTCAAAAACAGTTTCAATCATAAGTATCAATCATAGGCGGCATAAGTGCCCCATACCACTATGTCGCCATATATATGTTCAACAATCAAAACCGCAAAGTCACGTATTGGAAGTTGGATTTCCATCTGTGAACCGAGGCAAGGGATCGTCCTCTACCGATTCGAGACTCTCTAGCCCGAACCTCAGGACCCAGACACAGGTGAGCCCTTGAAGCGACAGGGCCGGTCCACCGATGTGGATTAAAATGCCTGAACACTGCGTTTCCCCGCCTTTTGGGGCGTAAATGAGCCAAATGACTCCATCGTCTCCACATAGTCACCGATATATCCGAGGTGCCTCGCAACAACAACAACCACACAAGTGAAAATAATATAAATGTCAGGGCTGGTAGGTCAGGTCCTCTCCCATTTTTGGTTCACAACCGTGGTGTGAGGCTCGCGAATTCATATTACACAAAGCTATGCCACACAGGCGGTGCTTTGATCATCAACCACAAGACTTTGCTTCTCAACAAAAGCCTTGATCATTTGCCACTTAGGCATGCCACACAGGCAATTCACACCATGCGACTGGTGACTATCGATATACAACCTCTGATCCCGTACGTCTCGGAGAAGGGTGAAGTAAGGGAATGAATTCCCCTTCACCAGGCAGATGTATATTTAATAGAGATCAATCAACACAGAGCAAAATCCAATGTCAGACACATAGTCCATACAAGTCCGTTCTGGGTCTGAACGAAACCGGAGGCACCTTGTACCTCGCTTATCCATCGATCTCCAAGTACGTCTGGACGATCACCAACTGATGCCCTCCTCTTGGGTGTACAGCCCAATCAAGATCATTAGTAATCACCAAAACAATGTGAAGACCTCCGGTCTTCAACCACCGTCTTCATCCTCGACACCACGTCGAATTTGTTATTCAGAATTGGATAAACCCGGTCTTTCTGAATAACTCGCGTATATAATAAATAAGTGTTACACAAACACACATACGCCTCATTCCAATTCAGAATATTCTTTTATTCAAATATTTTTACACATTGGGAAAGGTTCCCATTAATTTTATCAAAGATAAATTCTTTAAATTTATTCTTTAATCTTCTTTTGAATATCAATTCAAACTAGTCGGGATTAGCGAACCACACCGACGTAATCATTTATTTTATTTCCCAATCCCAACCTATTCATCCCATGAAGTAAAACTGGTTATACTTCATATCTAACACCACGGTGTTATCGGTAAATTCAATTACCATTTCACGTTCAAATCTAATTAAAGATTTAACTATCGCATGGAGAAAAACTGGTGATACTCCATTCTTAATCATTTCAATCTAATTAAAGATTCATTAAAACTCCACTTGGTTTTAATCTTCCCAAAAATCATATCCTGTCTTTAACTGGGTTAAAGAACCAATGTCATTTAAACACGGTTCACAATAAACCCAAAATCACATTCTAATTCAATTCCAATCAAACATCATTTAATTGGTATACTTCATTAAATCTAAATAAAAAGATTTAATCTTTTTCTCAACTGGGTTTAAGAACAGTGTTAATGAAGACACCACTCACGACAAACCCAAATCCCATTTGATATTAAATACAAGGCTCTGAATAGAAAATATATCGGCTTATATTCAATATCAAATCCTATAACCAACAAATATTATATTGGAAATAACGATATAAATATCTTTCAAATTCCCATAACAATATCTGTATAATCACGAAATACAACTTCGAAATATTCCAAAAACAATTTCGATTCAAATCCATTCCAATTCAATTTTTGGAAATTCTGGTTACTTTTAAAACCCTTTCAAATCCAATTTATTTATTTAAAAATAAATAAATTATTATTCTAGTTCAAAACTAGTACATTTCGATAAAAATCTATTTTTATCTTTTCAAATATGGAAATTTTCATCCCAATTCTTCACAAATCATTTCTTATGATTCTACACAAATTATTACTATTTTTAATAATTTTATCAAGGCCCGTACAGTCGATTTCCACAAATGGCCATCGAACTGCACTTACAGCGACCTTTTCCAATTTTGATTCGAAAATAATTCCAAATCCAACCGTTAGATTTCAAATCACTTATATTCGTTAGAAAGCACTTTTCGATACGAACCCAACGGTTCCGGTTTTAGGAGAATCCGACGGTCGGATCTCCCGCAACGTCAATTCGAAGTCAATGGTCGAAATTCGCGAACTGCCGCGGCGCGGCGCGTTCTATTCAGGCCATTTAATATATATATATATATATATATATATATATATATAATATATATTATATATATTTCACCGATTTCAATTCAAAACGTATTTTATAAATCGTTCTAAATTCGTTTTCGAAATGATTTCAACTTCATATTCAATTTCTAGTCAAAATTGAATATTCCATATCATTAATCTAAAAATGATAATATTTTCAAAACTTTATATTTTGAAATCGCTTCCTTTTCTATATTCATTATAAAAATGAATAAAATCGATATAAATATCGTTCACGTCAAAATGGCGTCAATCTAATCAACATGGCTTTTATTCAACACATGAATGTTTATTCTATTCAACACATGAATATTTTCTTCAACACATGAATATATATTTTTATTCAACCCATGAATATTTATTTTCTATTCAACACATGAATTTATTTTCATTTCAACACATGAATTTATTTTCTATTCAACACACAAATTTATTTTCAATTCAACACATGAATTTATTTTCAATTCAACACATGAATTTATTTTCTAAATTGGAATGAGGCCCAATCAATTACCATATAATGTTAATTATATGGATTTTCTACAACACATGTATATAATAGCAACGATAAATAATCAACCATCATCCAGAGTGCACCACACAACTGCATAAGCATTAAATAAAAATAATTAACGCTTACACAGTCTGTCAACCCATCGATTGACATATAACTAAACAATCGGGATTAGTATACGTCAAATATCATCCCAATACCCGTGTGGGGTTTCAAATCAACAAACACATATTTTATTTGTGCAGTTGGGTGATGTGTAAAACTTATCGTCCCAATCAATATCAGTCAAATCAGTGTATATAAACAAATCGTCCGATTTGTTTATAAATATTTATTTTATATATACGTTAAAAATCATATTTTTAACTATAAAATATTTTCCACTATAAAATATTTTATTTCATTCCACATCACACAATCAAATTTCACAACACAACAATCAAACAAACAAGTCATCCATGGTCTGTGGACGACGGGTGTCGGGTGCTGCTAAGCACCGTCTGCCTCCTAGTATATATTTCAACTAGAAAATAAATTAAAAGTGGGGAGTTCTCACCGGCTAGCTAAACCAATTCACCGCGACTCTTCATATGCAGGAAATCTTCATCGTGCTTCCAATGAGATCTGTTTCACGCGGTATATGTTAAAAATTATATTTTTAACAACGATACTTTACATAAATAAAAATCATATTTTTATCGTTCCTTAACATAAATGAAAATCAAATTTTTATTTCAAAGTTACATGGATCAAATCATATTCTTATACAACTGAAAATCATAACTTTCCTATGGTAAAAATCACCTACTTAACATATTAAAAATCCAATCTTTTCCCATTCTAAAAATCAAATCTTTTCTTTATAATATTAAAAATCTCGACTTCATATTTCTAAAAAAATCATATTTTATAATCTTAAAAATCATAGCTTTTCCTTATTAAAAATACGATCTTTTCAAAGTTAAAAATCAAACCCTTTTCTTTTCAAAAATCTAATCTTTTTATAAAGAAAAAACCAAATCTTTCTATAAAGAAAAATCAAATCTTTGCCATGCTAAAAATCTAATCTTTCTTTGTTTAAAAATCTCGACTTTCTTACGTTAAAAATCTCGACTTCTTCTAAATAAAAATCAAATCTTTTTCTAAATAAAAATAAAAAATCTTGTCTTTATATTCATAGAAATATCGTCTTTAAAACCCATTTCCTTATCATCATAAAAAAAATCGGAATTTTCCTATATATATAAAAAAGAAGATCTTTCTATTATAAAAACTCACTGTTCTTCATTATCGTAGGGGTGACTGGTGCGCTCGCAGTTTCTAAGGCGGTGGTGGCGCCGTGGTGATTTGGGGCTGAAAGGGGGGTCTACGGTTTAATCGAATGGGAGAGAGAAGCGAGTAGGGCGAGCAGAGGAGGGTCGGAGGTTGGAGGGGGTTGCGTCAGTCAGGGAAGGCGGCGGGTGTTGGTTGCATTGGGCTGTGGGGTCGGGCACTGCTAGGGTTTCAGTTTGGAGGATTTGGGGGCTCGAAGGGGAGGTGGAGAGAAAAGGGAACGAGAGGGAGGGGTGCTTGAGGCTGCCGCTCCGGGGCGGCGACGTGAGGAGGTGGCGGTGGCGCAGCCTCCTAGGGCGCGACGACGGGGATTAGGGCTCGAAGCCCTCTTCTTCTTTTTTTCAACAGAACGGGAAAGAGAATAGAGGGAGGGGGTTTTTATATAAATATATATTTAATTTTATTTATTTATTTATTTCTTTAATCTCATAAAGTAACTTTTTATTTCGAACTCGAAATCGAACCCACCGACTGTCATCACTAGCTAATTACCCCCATTCCGAACACAATGGGATATGTATCGTAGGCCGA
Source organism: Allium sativum (assembly GCA_030737875.1). Taxonomy (NCBI): domain Eukaryota; kingdom Viridiplantae; phylum Streptophyta; class Magnoliopsida; order Asparagales; family Amaryllidaceae; genus Allium; species Allium sativum. The sequence goes on from CM060926.1 coordinate 355,262,084, forward strand.
TTCGACGGTCTCGATCAGTTTCTGTCAAAATCAAAATATAAATCTATATATTGAATTTGAACGCGCATTTCAATTTACCGGGGCCACATACGGACTCTAAAAATTTCAGGAAAATATTTTCTAGCTTTGTATTGACGATACGGTCCTAACAAAACTAATTTCATCAAATTCCGAGACTGTTTGAAAAATGGCCATTTTCTGTTCGATCGAAATTGACTGAAACTGTCAAAACACGTTTAATTTCGCCACGCTCACATGTTGATTCAGAAAATTACGAATTTTGAAACCTAGGAATAATTCGACATCCTGGATCCAACAAAACTGGTTTCGTCGAAAACAGAGGTCGTTTGCAAAATTTCCATTTTTAAGGGCCAAAATTCCATAGCGACTATTCTGAATTTTCAACTGGACGTTACTTTTGATTCCCGCTATGAAATTTTGATTTTTCGGATTCGTTAGAAAGATATTTTCAAATAGATTCTAATATTCTTGTTTTCACTAAAATCTGGTTTATTTTGAATCCTGTACATTCATTTAAACTTTGAAATCGAATTTTCGAACTACCGCGCCAATTTCAATTCCTTTTATATTCAAAATAAAATATTTATATTCAAACGACGTTCTATATAAATATATACATTCTAATTCTATTCAAAATAAATTTCTCGTCGTTATTATTTAAAATAAATCATTTTAAATATTAAAAATTCATCAAAAATGCCAAAATAAAAATGTTAAATTGGCTCAGAATTTCCGGGTTGTTACAGATACGAAGACGAATGAAGACCGCACAAGATAGAAAGAAATCCTATGCGGATTAATGAAGGACCGACCTTGAGTTTGAGGTTGGAGATAGGGTTTTCCTTAAAGTATCTCCTTTGAGGAATATCATTCGCTTTGGATCCATAGGGAAATTGGCACCAAGGTTTGTAGGGCCATTTCCTATCATTGAGAGGATTGGGATGATGGGTTATAGAGTAGAGCTTCCCGAAAGACTGGCTGGAGTTCATAATGTTTTTCATGTTTCTCATCTACGAAAGTGCTTACACGAGTCTGTGGAAGTTGTGGAACCGAGCATACTAGAGGAAGTAGAAGTGGAACGAGAAGCGACGGCGAGAAGAGTTCCAACTCGTACTTGGGAATAGAAGTTAAAAAGCTATGCAAACGTGAGGTCAAGCTAGTAGAAGTACAATGGAGTGACGCTGAAGAAGACGCGACTTGGGAAACTGAAGACAAGATACATGCAGCCTACCCTTATCTTTTTGAGGGTACGTCCTTGATCTCTTTTTTCCATAAGTTTATGCATGCTTGTATCTGTCTTTTAAGTATATCTCCTCGGTCCTATTCTTAATCCTTAGGTAGAAACCAATGGATGTAAACATGTATTTGAAACATGTTATGATTGATGGTTGCAAGTGGTTGCTAGTGGTTGCTCGTGGATGCATATACACACACACATACATTAGGTACTAGATCGGCTCAGTCACTTTCATATTGCATATGCATATATGTATTTGTATATGGATTGAAACTTGATGTGTTATCATATGGATCTTGCATTTGTACGAATGATTGTGCACTCATGTAGAAGTTATAAGGTACGATTAGGAATAATTGCATACATAATGGACTCATGGCACTGACATAATTCGCATTAAGGAGGTCAACTGAATCAGTAGACCACCTGATTTTGCATTAGATAAGGAAATATACACACACTATGCATATGATCATGAAAGCATTAGAAATCTTTTTAAGGACAGTGGATGCCTGTGATTGATGGTTGAGTAGATGGATGTTGGATGTTAGGATACATTCTTCTTAACTCAGGGATTTCGGGGACGAAATCCTTTAAAGAGGGGAGAATGTAACACCACGTATTTTCTATGAACATTAAAATTAACATATTGAAATTAACATACTTAAGAACACTTATTTTTTAGAAAAAGAATTAGCTGAAATGAGTTATGCCATTACGTTCATCTTGGAATTCTGCTTGAGATAGAGTCCGAGTTTGCGTGAATCGGACTCCGTATGAAGAAGTTATGGAGGTTAGAAGATTTCAAGTGTAAGCAGAAATTAAATTAAAATAATAATTAAATAATCAAAACAGATTCGAAATTCAAAATTCAGGAAAGCAGCTAAGCGGCAAATCTCTTGCTCAGGGGTGTCGACCCCCCCAAGGGGTGTCGACATGGGAGTCGACCCCCCTATAGGGGTGTCGACATGGGTGTCGACCCCCCTGTAGGGGTCAACCCCTGCTGACTGTTCTGGACAATGACGATTTTCTAAGTCGTAGGGCTACGTGGCAACTTCTGATTGGCCGGATGATGCATTTGCTTGGACTGGATGGTCTAGATGGATCATATGTTGATCTAAAGGCTCAAACTAATCCTATACTCCTATATAATCACATCAAACCTTAACCCTAAACCTCATAACCCTATTCTATGAAGCCGTCATGCTGTCCATTTTTAAGCCAGCCTAGCCTGCATCTTCTCCAAACTAGAAATCAAATTAGAAAGAGAACTTCAAATCAAAGTAGAGGCTTTCTTCTTCAATCAACAAACAAAGATTAGAATCGCTACAACGTCAACTAATTCACTTTTCTAATCTATCATTGTAAGTTCAGTTATTATTCAGATTTGAACACCTAATAGAAATCATGACTGTAATAATCGGATCTAGAACTATGCCTAATTGTTAGATAATCAATTCTGATTCATGTTTATCCTTTTGCCAAATCTGAATTACCTATGCTTACGAGACTGTTGTGATTGAAACAATGGAACCTATCATGTTGTACATCACTATGCCTAATTATGAGATAATCAATTCTGATTCATGCTTGTCCTTTTGTCAAATCTGAATTACCTATGCTTATGAGACTGTTGTGATTGAAACAATGGAACCTATCATGTTGTGCACCAAATTGGTGATTCTCTTATGTTCAATTCTATCTTTTTGCCTATGATGTAACTTGCACAGATTGGCCATACTTATTGTTAATGTACAACATGCCTATTGGAAACATGATTCTTGGATTGGGTACACCTTTACATGCCTATTTTTTTCTTATGTCAATTCTTGTGTTCCTTTTTTCCCCTTTTTATTTTATTTTATGAATACTAGGTTCATTCGGAACCTGGATTGAATCTCGTCGAACGTATGATTGAAACGCGGGGAATTGGGTATAACTTAATTAAGTAATTTTGTGTGTAACACCCTACCTCCGCTAGGGTCACTCACAAAGGGAATGCACTAGTTTTGGAGGAGCGTTATCAAGGTAAACAATCATAGATTTATTACAAGGCAGAACATAAATAAAACAGCGGAAGAATCAAAAGCTAAATTTCATTACTTTCAAAAAGAGTCAAAACCTTTTTAATCCAAAGTACCGAATAGCCAAAGTCATTATTTTCCATTACAACAAATTCTATCTTGCATAAACAAAGAAGCATAATCTTAAAACAACAAAAGTAGCTTAATTCCCCAAAGGTAGCAGAAATGCAGCCATAGCATAGCTCAAGATCAAACCGTACATGAGCTGAACCGAAAGCAAGAGAAATCCAAGCTAAGTGCTAGAGTTTCCTCCCTGATAACCTGGGGGGGAACGGAAGAAAAAAGGCGAAAGAAAATGGGTCTGTCATAAAGACTGGTAAGTCCAAGTGACTTTCAGCATAAAAACAGGTAAAAGTAACACGACATGTATAAAATGAAAGTAAACATAAGGATGCTGTCAAGATGGGCCAGATAGACTAAGATAACATGATAATTCAAGTATAGGTCAAGTATAGCATCGCATGTTCAAGGTTCGCTACACCAACTGTACTATTATCCCAAACCCATGTCTTATATTAATCGTGAAATGATCCCTTGGCCCAATATCATGAAACGACGCATTATTAGGCCCAACGGAACGATCCACTAATCGATCGGCTCCCTACAAGTTCTAGCTCGTTGTGTGTCTGTATCATACGGCCCTATCACGAATGTAGTCACCTGTGCTAGGTCCACCATCGGGTGTATCAAGCCCTAGGGTGCCAACCCCCGACACGAATCAAGCATGCACATATAAACCTACTGATGCCCAATGCCTGCTTTTTCAACACCGGACCACCTGCACGACCATAGCCCGCCTGAACCTACACTGGCGCACCAACACAGCCATCGTTCTGGTCGCTTACAATCAGCCCAGTAATCGTGCCCCACCCTACCTAGTTCCAGGGTACCGTGATACATCTAGTGGGTTACTGCTGAAATGGACCACGTAACTAGGGTTTTCGTCCAATAGGTTAAGTGTTCTCATTTAAATTCGTGACTTAACCCTTTATCAGTCTAGCATGTCAAGTTGGTTAAGTGTTGTCATTCAAGTTCGTGACTTAACCCTACAATTCACGTGTCAAGTTGATTAGGTGTTGTCGTTCAAGTTCATGACCTAACCCTACCAATCATGTTTCAAGTTGGTTAAGTGTTGTCTTTCATGTTCATGACTTAACCCTATCATGTGGCATTAATTCATTAATGCACCTCAACCTCTCACATTAGACCTGTTGTTGTGGTCACTGGATATATCGGGCGGTTCCAGGCAGATTTACACCACAACTCAGTCTGACCTCGGGTTTCAAGCGCGATACGACCAACTACCCACATTGGATCCTATTGTTTGCAGTAACTGGATTTGCCGGGCGGTTCCGGGCAGAATTATACTGCAAACTCAACCCAACCTCGAGTTGGACATTTTCAAGTTCATTCTAGTGTCATGCCCATGTTCAAATTTCATATCAAGTTCGTGTCAAGTTTCAAGGCAAGTTTTATATCCATATCCAGATTCAAGTTATAACAATGTTCGTGTTTCAATTTATGCCTATTATCTAGTTCATGATTCGTGTTCATAACCAATTCATGTTTGGCCTAATCTACCCAAATCGTATTCCCATCGCACGTAAACGTGAATTGATCTATACTACAAGTAAATCCAAATCCCGAAATAAAGGGAATGACATCAAAACTATGATAGGCAAAAGGGACGAGCATAAAGCGATAAAAGGGATTACAAGACTAGCATGATATAACTTGAGATAATTGGTTACAACATCACTGGCATATAGAAAATAATAGGATTTCAAATCTAGCAAAATAAGGCGATAGTCATGATAAAAAATTGACATAAAAGAATAGGCATGCAAAAGCAAGCCAAATACAAGGATAATGGATCAATGGTTTTAGTGTATATAATAGCGAATAAACTAAGCAAGTCACACCCTAGGTATGAGATCCAACAAAATGCCAATTCGGTGTACAACATGGTTTTCAACTATAGTATTATGAACAATCAACTATAATAGTCAATTAACCACAATAGTCATAGTCATAGTGAATCATAAGCGATTAATCACAATAGTCATGGATAATTATCCAAAATAGTTCTAGCAACTACCCTAAATAGTCATAGGCAATTAACTGTAATAGTTTCAAAGTCATGGTCATAGACAATAGTCTTATGTTCATAATCCTAGGCAATAATTCATTGTCATGAGTCATAGGTGATTAGCCACAATTGTCCTTGTCGTAGTCATAGGCAATAGTCTTATGTTCTCAGTCATAGGCATATGCATAGTCTTATATTCACAGTCATAGTCCTTGGCCATTAAAAATAGTTTCAATGTCATAGGCATGATAAAGTTTGATTTACAACGTGAATAGGCCCAAACTGATTTCAAAGCAATATACCCAAAAAGTCAAGATCCAAGATGAACAAGAATAGATACGAATCATACATAGATCCAATTCTAATTTATAACATGTCCATATTAAGTTTATAGTTTTTTATCTAAAAGTAATTTGAACTTACAGATCGTGGTCTAAGAAATTGAGATGCAGAAGTTGAATCTATATACTAGTCGTCGAATTGCTGAATCGTTGAATCTTGATTTAATTGTAGAAGCAAATCCCCAAATATGAAATTCCTAGCCGTAGTCTTCAAGAAATAGTCTTCGCGTTTTAATTTAATTTATCTTAATTTAATTTAGAGGAAGAAGAAGAAGCCATGTTCATCAAGAGTTTGTGCAACATAAGGTTAGATAAGAATAGTGTAAAGAGAATGAGGCTAGGAGGCTGTTTATATAGGTTTTCAATCTAATTTGAGCCATCAGATGATCTTAGGGTTAATCATAACCATTCAGTCAAGATTGGGTGACGAGTCAGCCCTAATGACTCAGCAAGGAGTCAGAAAGGACTCAGCAATGAGTCACAGTTCGGATCAGAACACACCAGAAAGCTGTGCAGGCTTTCTGCTTGGCCTAGGTGCACTTGCCAAGTGCGTCAGTGCAACTTTGCATGGGCACACTTCCCAAGTGCGTCAGTGCAATTTTGTTCTGGCGCACTTCCTAGGTGTGCCAGTGCATTCTGTCCTATTTCTGGTTTTTTTGCCTAACTTCGTTCGTCCATATCTCCTTCATACGGTATTCGTTTTACGCAAACTCGGACTCTATTTCAACCAGAATTCCGAGACGAATGCAATGGCGTAACCCGTCTCCCTAAATTCTTATTTTAAAATTTAATTTTGCCATGATTTATGGTTTTAACATGTTATTAAAATTCGGGTTGTTACATTCTCCCCTCCTTAAAGGATTTCGTCCCCGAAATCTTCAAGTTAAGAAGAATGCATCCAATCAACCATCTACTCAACCATCATCCACAAGCAACCATTATCCTTAAACGATTCCTAATGCTATATGAACATATGAAGAAAGTGTGTGTATATGTTCCTTATCTAATGCAGATGATCAGGCCTGATTGATCTTCTTAATGCAAAATATGTTTAGTGCCATGAATCCAACATGTTTGCGAATAGTCCTAGTCACATAAACACTATATGTGTGCACAAACATCCATCCATATGCAACATTCACATGATAACACATTCAATTTCATCCATAAACAAGTATAAACACTCATGCATATGCAATATGAAAATGTGTCTGAGCCGATCTAGTGCCTAATGTGTGTTATGAAACCACGAGCAACCACTTGCGACCACTTGCAAGCATTAGCAAACATCAACCATAACATGTTTCAATAACATGTTTACATACAAAAGGGCTCTACCTAAGGTTCTCAAGATAGGATTGAGAAGATAAGAAATATAAAACAAAGCATCTAGGAGAAGAAGTTAAAGATGTACCCCCAGAAGGTCCTACTTGCGGGGCTTGCCCTTGCTTCTTAGGGCAGTTCTTGCTGATATATCCAGTATCACCACACTGAAAGCATGCTCCCATCTTCATCTTCTTCTTTCTACAATCTTGGACTATATGCCCCTTAATACCACAGAAGTGGCATTTTCTTTTCTCACGTGTCTTGTTATCATTATTGTTGTTGTTGTTCTTGCCTCCTTTCTCGGAGTCTACCTTCTTGTTTTGAGACTCATTCGCCTTGACCTCCTTCTTGCCATTCTTGTCTTCTTCATTTAAGAGCGCCATGTCCACTAACTTTTCCTAAGTAGCCCCCATAGGTATGTGGGTCATAGCCAAGCTGTGAAGCGGCTCATTTAATCCCTTGATAAAACGGAGAGCCTTCTTATGAAGGGTATTCACTAAGTCCAGTCCAAATCGAGCTAGCTGATTGAATTGATTAACGTACTCCTTGACAGTCATACTTCCTTGCTTAAGAGCTAAGAACTTTTCCAGCTGTAAACTTCGTTCAGCTTGCGAGAGGAATTTCATCTCAAACCTTATTCTGAAATCCATCCATGTTTCGACCGGCCTCTCGGCATTAGCGACTTCCCACCAATAGGAAGCTTCGTCTTTGAGCAACCATACCGCCAACCGTACCTTTTTCCAATCGTCCACCTCGAAGATAACGAACAGATCCTCAGTTTCTTTGAGCCAGTTCCTCTCTTCTACGAATGATTCAGTTCCCTTGAAATCCTCTCCACCCATGGCCCTAAAATCTTTACAGATCTTTGAAAAAGCAATTGCACGAGGAGGGGGCGGAGGAGGAGGAATCGCTGCAGCTGGAGGAGGAATATCTGCTGGGCCTGCATCGTTGGACCTAGCCTCTAAGTACGTCCTGAACCAATCAGGTATTGGCATACCCTCTAGAAAGTTAAGATTCCCAGACATGCTGAAATGAAAAAGTGGAGATTCAAAACGAGGAAATAAAGAATAGTGCTAATGGCTTTTAGGGAATAGCCTTTTAATAAAACAAGACTGTTCTTGAAAAATGCTTCTTTGTAAATGGGTTTGAAAATAGTTTTAGAAGGTTTTTAAAAGCTTTTGCCCAGTCTGGTAACCTTCTGCTTTGATACCAAGTGTAACACCCTACCTCCGCTAGGGTCACTCACAAAGGGTATGCACTAGTTTTGGAGGAGCGTTATCAAGGTAAACAATTATAGATTTGTTACAAGATAGAACATAAATAAAACAGCGGAAGAATCAAAAGCTAAATTTCATTACTTTTAAAAAGAGTCAAAACCTTTTTCATCCAAAGTACCGAATAGCCAAAGTCATTATTTTCCATTACAACAAATTCTATCTTGCATAAACAAAGAAGCATAATCTTAAAACAACAAAAGTAGCTTAATTCCCCAAAGGTAGAAGAAATGCAGTCATAACATAGCTCAAGATCAAACCGTACATGAGCTGAACCGAAAGCAAGCGAAATCCAAGCTATGTGCTAGAGTTTCCTCCCTGAGAACCTGGGGAGGGGGAGGGGGGGACGGAAGAAAAAGAGGCGAAAGAAAACGGGTCAGTCATAAAGACTGGTAAGTCCAAGTGACTTTTAGCATAAAAACAGGTAAAAGTAACACGACATGTATAAACTGAAAGTAAACATAAGGATGCTGTCAAGATGGGCCGGATAGACTAAGATAACATGATAATTCAAGTATAGGTCAAGTATAACATCGCATGTTCAAGGTTCGCTGCACCAACTGTACTATTATCCCAAACCCATGTCTTATATTAATCATGAAATTATCCCTTGGCCCAATATCATGAAATGACGCATTATTAGGCCCAATAGAATGATCCACTAATCGATCGGCTCCCTACAAGTTCTAGCTCGTTGTGTGTCTGTGTCATACGGCCCTATCACAAATGTAGTCACCTGTGCTAGGTCCACCATTGGGTGTATCAAGCCCTATGTTGCCAGCCCCCGACACGAATCAAGCATGCACAGATAAACCTACTGATGCCCAGTGCCTACTTTTTCAACTCCGAACCAAGTGCACGACCATAGCCCTTCTGAACCTACACTGGCGCACCAACACAGCCATCGTTCTGGTCGCTTACAATCAGCCCAGTAATCGTGCCCCACCCTGCCTAGTTCCAGGGTACCGTGATACATCTAATGGGTTAATACTGAAATGGACCGCGTAACTAGGGTTTTCATCCAATAGGTTAAGTGTTGTCATTTAATTTCGTTACTTAACCCTTATCAGTCTAGCATGTCAAGTTGGTTAACTGTTGTCATTCAAGTTCGTGACTTAACCCTACAATTCACGTGTCAAGTTGGTTAGGTGTTGTCGTTCACGTTCAGGACCTAACCCTACCAATCATGTTTCAAATTGGTTAAGTGTTGTCATTCATGTTCATGACTTAACCCTATCATGTGGCATTAATTCATTAATGCACCTCAACCTCTCGCATCAGACCTGTTGTTGTGGTCACTGGATATGCCGGGTGGTTTCGGGCAGATTTACACCACAACTCAGTCTGACCTCGGGTTTCAAGCGCGATACGACCAACTACCCACATTGGATCCTATTGTTTGCAGTAACTGGATTTTCCGGGCGGTTCCGGGCAGAATTACACTGCAAAATCAACCCAACCTCGAGTTGGCCGTTTTCAAGTTCATTCTAGTGTCATGCCCATGTTCAAATTTCATATCAAGTTTGTGTCAAGTTTCAAGGCAAGTTTTATATCCATATCCAGATTCAAGTTATAACAATGTTCGTGTTTCAATTTATGCCTATTATCTAGTTCATGATTCATGTTCATAACCAATTCATGTTTGGCCTAATCTACCCAAATCATATTCCCATCGCACGTAAACGTGAATCGATCTATACTACAAGTAAATCCAAATCCCGAAATAAAGGGAATGACATCAAAACTATGATAGGCAAAAGGCACGAGCATTAAGCGATAAAACGGATTACAAGACTAGCATGATATAACTTGAGATAATTGGTTACAACATCACTGGCATATAGAAAATAATAGGAATTCAAATCTAGAAAAATAAGGCGATAGTCATGATAAAATTTGACATAAAAGAATAGGCATGCAAAAGCAAGCCAAATACAAGGATAATGGATCAATGGTTTTTGTGTACATAATAGAGAATAAACTAAGCAAGTCACACCCTAGGTATGAGATCGAACAAAATGCCAATTTGGTGTACAACATGGTTTTCAACTATAGTGTTATGAACAATCAACTATAATAGTCAATTAACCACAATAGTCATAGTCATAGTGAATCATAAGCGATTAATCACAATAGTCATGGATAATTATCCAAAATAGTTCTAGCAACTACCCTAAATAGTCATAGGCAATTAACTATAATAGTTTCAAAGTCATGGTCATAGACAATAGTCTTATGTTCATAATCATGGGCAATAATTCATAGTCATGAGTCATAGGTGATTAGCCGCAATTGTCCTTCTCATAGTCATAGGCAATAGTCTTATGTTCTCAGGCATAGTCTTATGTTCACAGTCGTAGTCCTTGGCCATTAACAATAATTTCAATGTTATAGGCATGATAATGTTTGATTTACAATGTGAATAGGCCCAAACTGATTTCAAAGCAATATTCCCAAAAAGTCAAGATCCAAGATGAACAAAAATAGATACGAATCATACATAGATCCAATTCCAATTTATAACATGTCCATATTAAGTTTATAGATTTTTATCTAAAAGTAACTTGAACTTACAGATCGTGGTCTAAGAAATTGAGATGCAGAAGTTGAATCTATAAACTAGTCGTCGAATTGCTGAATCGTTGAATCTTGATTTGATTGTTGAAGCAAATCCCCAAATATTAAATTCCTAGCCATAGTCTTCAAGAAATAGTCTTCGCGTTTTAATTTAATTTATCTTAATTTAATTTAGAGGAAGAAGAAGAAGCCATGTTCATCAAGAGTTTGTGCAGCATAAGGTTAGAGAAGAATGGTATAAAGAGAATGAGGCTAGGAGGCTGTTTATATAGGTTTTCAATCTAATTTGACCCATCAGATTATCTTAGGGTTAATCATAACCATTCAGTCAAGATAGGGTGACGAGTCAGCCCTAATGACTCAGCTAGGAGTCAGAAAGGACTCAGCAATGAGTCACAGTTCGGATCAGAACACACCAGAAAGCTGTGCAGGCTTTCAGCTCGGCCTGGGCGAACTTGCCAAGTGCGCCAGTGCAACTTTGCACGGGCGCACTACCCAAGTGCGCCAGTGCAATTTTGTTCTGCCACACTTCACAAGTGCGCTAGTGCATTCTGGCCTGTTTCTGGTTTTTCTGCCTAACTTCTTTCGTCCATATCTCCTTCATACGGTATCCGTTTTACGCAAACTCGGACTCTATTTCCACCAGAATTCCGAGACGAACGCAATGGCGTAACCCGTTTCCCTTAATTCTTTTTTTTAAATTTAATTCTGCCCTGATTTATGGTTTTAACATGTTATTAAAATTCGGGTTGTTACATTGGGCATAACAAGTATATGTGGAATAACTTGAATTTATTACAGTTGTGGGTAATTGGCATACAAAAATCTAGATTTGGGTATGTATGGTAAATATGTAAATTGGATAAAAGATGAACAAGCCTAACACGAGGTTAGATTGAGTTGCGGTGTAAGGTTACCGGGAACCGCCCGGCATATCCAGCGACCGCAACAACAGATCTAATGTGAGAGGTTAGCGCATTAAGCCAAAAACCCGAGGTTAGAATGAGTTTGCGGTAGAAGTCTTCCCGGAATCGCCCGGCACATCCAGCAGCCGCAAACATCAGTTCTACTATGAGAGGTTGAGCATTAATGAATGAATTAATGCTAATGAACGGACATGCTAAGAATAGTAGGGTTAAGTTAACTTAGGCAACACTTAACCAATACAACATGTTAATTAGAAAGATGGGTGGGGTTAGGTTAAATGGAGAACACTTAACCATTATAACATGTTGATTAGGAAACCCTAGTAATGGGGACCCATTTAAGCAGTAACCCACGTAGATGTATCATGATACCCTAAACAAGGCAGGGTGGGGCCCGATTACTAGGCTGATTATAAGCGGTCAAAATAGTGGTGGGTGGTGCGTCAGTGTAGCTTCCGACGGAGTACTGGCGTGCACGTACTCCGGAGTGTAAAAGTCAGGCACTGGGCATCAGTAGTTATACACTGTGCATCTTGAATTGTGTCTGGTTGCCACCATAGGGATTGATACACCCCATGGTGGGACCAGCACAGGTATCTACAATCAAGTGGGGCCGAACAACACAAGTAATAAATACATGTGAGTAGGAGTTGATTGATGAAGGGATCATTTTATTATGAACACATGATGCTAGTTGAAACATTTGTTAGTAGGTGCTGAGAAATGGAAATGAGTGCGATAGTATATTCAGTTTATCTTGCCTTATCTTGCCTTATGTTATCTTGTCACTATGGTATTGTCCTATATTCAATTTATTCATGTCATGATCCTTTTTCTTGTTTACATGCTGAAAAATCACTGGACTTACCAGACTTATGTCTGACCCGTTTTCTTTCGTCTTCTTTTCTTCCGTCCCCCCCCCCCGGTCCGTAGGGAGGGAATACTTCAGCTTAGTTCAGACCTTATCCAGCTTGAAGAGAGTAGATGTATTGCTTGGATTCTCTTTTCTTGGGCTATGGCTGTGGTTACACTTTTATTGGGGATTTATGCCACTTTACTACTGCTTTATGCTTCTTTATGTGTTTGTGTTTTTAATCAAGATAGAAGTTTTATTGTAATAACTAGGAAGTTGGGTTTTGAGACAATGGTTGTAATGTTTTGACTAGACCACACTGCTTATGAAATAATTCCAGTTTTTATGATGTTTATATGTCTGTCTTGTAAATTATCTGTGTCTTTTACCTATAATGCTTCACCGAAGTTAATGCATTCCCTTTGTGAGCGACCTTAACATAGGTGGGGTGTTTCAATTAGGCTCCACTAGCTCTGCCAAATCATGCAAGTACTTTTTCAAGTGTCAGATATTAAAGACATCTTTCACACCCGCTAGTCTCTGTGGTAGCTTTCCCTTATAAGTCAGCTTCTCTACTCTACCGACTATGATAAAAGGACCTACAAATTTGGGGATAGATTTCTAACTGATCCAAACTTCGTTAAGTTCTTAATGGTGATACCCTGATTAAAATCAAGTTTCCAACCTTAATTTTTATACATGTTCTCCTCTTGTCTGCATGTGATTTCTGCCTACCTTAGGTCTCTTTCATTCTCTTCCTAATCAAATTGATCTTCTCTGAAGTCTCTCAAATCATTTCAAGTCCAAATAGGAGTCGATTGATGCTCTCCTACCAACAAGATGATTGACAAGGTCTTTCATAGTGAGTCTCGAAAGGAGCCACTCCGATACTTGGTTGGAAACTATTGTTTTAGGAAAACTCCATTAAAGGCTAGTGCTCCACCCAAGTCCCTCCGAAATCAAGTATGCACACCCTCGAAAGATCCTCAAAGACTCTATTCACCCTTTCCTTTTGGCCATCCGTCTGGGGGTAATAGGTCACACTCGGTCTCAACTGTGTCCCCAACGCATCTCCTACATACTTCTCCAAAATTCACTTGTGAATATAAGATCCCTATCACTCACAATCCTGGAGGGGACTCTATAAAGCAAGGGCATTCTCTTTGATATAAAAGGATGTCAAAAAAGCTGCAAATCTTTTCCTCCGAATGGGTTTGAAGTGGGCAATCTTTGTTAATCTATCAACAATCACCCAAATACTTGTGATTCCCTTTCTAGATCGGGGCAAACCAAGTCCATCGATACGCTTTCCCACTTCCATTACGACACTTCCCTAGGTTAGAGAATTCCTTCAGGATTCTATTGCTCCACCTTGACCCTTGGGTAGGTCAAACATTTTACTGCAAACATAGTTATATCTTACTTTATCCCATTCCAAAGGAAGACTCTTCTTATATCCTTATACCTCTTATCGCCACCAGGATGGATGGTCATCCACAAATTATGTGCCTTTGAAACCCCGCTCTCACCAAATCACCGGTGTAGGGAACATAAACCTCTCATCTATTTTAATACATTCTTTGGAATATATGGAATAGAACTGGAGTTGCCCGGAGGATTCTCCTATATCAATCCTATCTATGGTACCAAAAATCTTCATGTCTTCTTTCTATGTCAAACCAATCTGTTCAATAAGGGATGAATCTCTAAAGCTACCGACAATCCGATAGTGAAAAATGTAGGGAACTTAAAATCAAAAGCAACTATAAACTTCAAACTATTCCGCTTTACAAATATAGGACTTAAGGTAGCTCTCTTTTGACTCAAAGTATCTATTTCCACATCCCTTTTATCGAGGGTATATGAAGTTTGAAAATCGTAGGAAGTCGTGAACTCCATCCATCGCTACTGTCTCAAATTAAAATTCTTTTTGGAAAACAAACATTTCAATGAATTATGATTTGTGAACAACTTGAATCTATCACTAAGAAGATAATATCTCCATGGCTTGAGTGCAAACACGATGGAAGCCAATTCCAAGTCGTGGGTAAGGTAGTTCTATTTGTATGTTTTCAACTACCAACTTCCATAACTCATTACCCTCCTCTCCTACACTAGAATTACACCTAGGCCGGTATAACATGCATCAGTGTAGACTGCGAAAGACTTAGTACCATTCAGAAGTACTAATGCAGGTGCATTATTAAGTGCTCTCTTAAGCTTCTTGAAGGAATCTTCATAATCATCGTCTCAATTAAATGCTAGGTTTTTCTTGGTAAGATGGGTTAGTGGTACTAAGATCTTTGTGAAATCCTTAATAAACTTATAGTAGTAACCCACCTAACCAAGAAAGCTTCTGAACTTAGTAGCTTATTAGGATATTTTTTTTCAATCTTACATCCCAACTACCTTGGCGGGATCTACTACTAAACCTAAGAGATGAAATCGTTACTCCTTGAACTGAAAATCATGTAGCCTGTTATCGATGTACACGAATATGAAGTGGAAGTTGAGGAGCCAATTCTCTAAAGCCATAGTCGATTATGATTTCCCAGATTCAAAGTCAAGGAGTCTAAAGTCAAAGTCAAGGAGTCATCGAAGTACCCAAATTTGCGAAGATCAAGTCATGGAGCTTGAAGCCGAAGTGGATTACCCCAAACTTGAAGTTGATCAAAAATGGATCAATAGAGAGATTGAGAAAGAGGGTAAAAAATTGATCTTAATTCTCCTTTTTGTTTTTCCAAATAAGCATCCTAGCAAGTGTTTGGAAAGGAAATGAGAGAGGGATTAGGGCTGCGGGCTGAAAATAATAGTTTGTTTACATTTCTGCAGTTAGGACATCATCTTAATTTCAGTTTGACTAAGCTTACCAACATATATAAGTGTTGGGAATAATAATATTATAATTAAGTATTTTTGGTGATACATATTTAATATAGGAATACATAATATTGTCACTGGTCTACAACACAAATAAGTGTTTGCAATTGAAAAATATAAGGGTTACCAAATGACCATTATGGTGTAGTGAGATCTCCAAGCTGTTTGATTGAGATCAGTGATCGATTGGTAATTGGCCTAGAAATGTTATGGAAGCTTCTGAAAAAGTGGAAGAAATTAGAAAGAAGATGAAGGAGAACAAAGTAGGCAGAAGAGCTACACCGACCAAAAACACAGGGGTTTGGAACTTTCTTTTGGAGATCACACATCTTTAAAGATCTTCCAATGAAGGGAGTAGTAATATTTAGCCATACAAGGAAGTTAGCTCCTTGATATATTGAACCTTATCCTCTATTAGAGAGCGTTGGCCCTTTAGCTTACTGAGTGGAGTTACCAAAAAGACTGGAAAGTGTGCATAATGTCTTCCATATATCTCATCTATGAGAATATGTACATGACGCAAAGCAAGTAGTGGATTCGACGACTCAAATAGATCTAGATATAAAGCCTAGTTTAACTATCATAGATTACCAATTCAGATCAGGGATCACGATGAGAAATGATTAAGGAGGAAGGTTGTCTAATTAGACAAGGTGCAATGGAGTGGATATCTTGATGATTGTATTTGGGAAACAAAGGGAAGAATGAATAAGGATACCTCGAGTTTAATCTTATATATACCAATGTTTACATCGCTTATGGTGGAAACACGTATCATTGTATATCTATGAACGTGAAATAAAGAAACTTTTTGGGTTATTGTAACAACCAGCAAATTCGAACCCTTCGAGTCGACTAAATACAGCACAAGTCCGACCCAAATTGCACGAAACTACGAATCATTAATAGAAAGAAGTTAAAGGGTGAGAAATAGAAAAGATAGAAAATTAGAATAGGAGAATTAAGATAGAAGAAAGAACTGAACAACGTAGAATCTCATCATCGCAGCGGAATAAAATATAATATAGATATAAGCTTCGGAAAATACAAAACTGTATCTGAACTTACATACAACATCAGAGTACCATCTTATATACATCACAGCGGAAATAAACCCTATATATCTAATGTTGAAACCTTCTGCTCCAACTCCTTTCAGATTATCTGAAAAATCCTGAACTACTTGACCGACTGTACAAATTTGGGCATCCAAGAGTTTAGGGAGAACACAGAAAAATAAACTCCGGGTCATTCATGGGACTGGTGCGAGTAAACGATTTTAAACAGTTTGTTTAACTTGGAAATTTCTTTTTGAAAGAAAAGATAATCATAAGACCGATCCACACATAAACACGACTGGTTTTTACCTTCCGATAACCCAAAGCATTTTGAAATTATAACTGTATTGATATTTTAATAATGTCTAGGGGTTCCACAAGTAAATTAAAATCTTGCAGAATGCTTGCATCTCACACTCCACATATATATTATACAAACAAAACCGCTTGGCGCTTATTGATAATGGATTTCCAACTATGACAAGGTATGGAAACACCTTTCGACAGTGTATCTCTAGAGAGAAATACACTGGGTTCAACAAGAACATCTTGCAACCCGGCCACACATGACCGACCACTCATTTCTCTTGAGTGTATCGAATATATTATCACCTTACAGTTGATAGCAACATAACTGTTCCCGGGAGATACGGAAGAGAAAGAAGTAACAAAATGAATATTCTCTATATGGTTACAATACATCCTAATGGGAGCGACCCACATAGCCATGCTGCCTGCCCGATTTTTGTCATTTCCCGGTTGTGAGGCTTAAGGTCGGAGCTTACCTTTTAGAACAACACATCTTCATTCTCTTTGAATGCCACATCGTCAAACCCGTCAAATGACAAATTGACTTCCCCAAAACCATACGTAAAAGGCTAAGAGAAACGAATTCCTTTGCCACCCAACATAGTTTTGAAGAGATCAACTTACGCGATCTGTTAGATATACTCTGTCAGACATTCATCCATACAAGTTGTCCTGGGTCTGGACAAACCGAAGGCACTGTCCTGTAAATCCATCATAGGCAATTTCTACCTAGGATCGACAGAGCAGTCCTTGCATAAAAACCATCTTCAATGATTTTCAACTTGTCTACAAATTAACCAACGCTTAGGTCGAAATAAAGTGGTATTTGGAGATCGTTTAGAAAACCAAAACCGGTCCCTTTGAATCGATAAACGTTACTATCTTTTAGGGTCAAGTGATTTCAGATCAATATATTTCATATGTGTTTCTATATCCTTAATTGATTATCAAAGCTTATCTACAGAAAATATTTAACATATAAGATTCCAGATTCCAACAGTAATTTGTATAAGTCAATATAAACAAGATAGGACTAAACAAGTTAATTGGGTCATGTCACATCATTAAAATAAAACCAAATCAACAAATTAGTTATCACAACAGATCTGGTCTATCCCGATTCAACAATTCAGATAAATGTCGTTCATCATTAGTTGATCTTGGAAAATAATTATTTCCAAATCATTCCTGTCTAAGATTTTATTCTATTTAAGAAACCTATTTATTTGTATTGATTATAATAGTATTTTATAATCCATACTTCAATATTTACGATTTCAAAATACAATTACTATTTTACTTTCCTAGATGAATAATTAATTCCCTATATATATAAAATAATTAGTTTATTTATTAAAACGGTAAGTAAACGATACTTTCCTTAAATTCAATTAAATCAATTATCAATTCAAAATCACTAATTGATTCATCTCTGTATCCCATTCATTTTCTGAACTTCAAAATAATCTTATCGGTACCGGTCTTACAAAATTCCTTTTACCGATATCTCACAACCATTCTCGTCTATAAACCACTTGCTTCTCACGTTATCCACTTTGGATTGTGAATATTATTTCTACTGGACTAGTTAACCATATCAACTCATTTTCATTAATAATTACTAGAACAAAGTTAAATTATGTTAATCTAGTTCCTATTCACACGAATTTTTCTTATTTCGTTTAATCACCGTTAATTCATCTTTTAAATCATTTCTTGATTTAATATATATTTATCGATCTAAGTCAATTACAATTTAAAAATAACTATTCAATGTTCAAAACAATTCGTTCATTATAACACGATGATACCGACTTTCCATGAATTACTACATCTATTTGGTTATAGTTTAATTAATTCGACTTAAACTCATTACCTTTCTTTTTTAGAAATAGATAGATCTATGATTCATTTTAAATTTATTAATTGTCAATAGAACAATTTAAAACCCTATTTATTTATTTGCATAAATAACTTATTTAATCTAACAAAGTACAACTTTGTTTTCAACGGTCCCTGTGTGGTCATCTATACCTGCTTTTCTCATATTCTAGACTCCAAACTAATTATTTTTCTTTTATTTCTTCTTAGATAAACATAGGTATATTTTTTTTAATATTATATTTATTTAAAAGGAATTCTTTTATTTATTTTTCTATATATCTATTCTTTTTATATTCTTTTTCCTATTTCTCTTTTTACTTCTTTATTGTTTCATTTTCTTTCATGTCTTTGTAATGCTTTTATTTTTGCAGCCCCATTTCCCTTTTTGGCCCAACTCCTTTATTTGTTTATATTTGTAATTCCCTTTTCACCTTGGCCCAAAAGCCCAACTACTAATTCCCTTCCCTTTTCTTTCACACTTTCTTCTGCTATTTCCCCTTTTTGCTGTTTCTTTTTTTGTGGACTTGCCAACCCTTCATTGCTTCGCTCCATCAACAGCCCGGACCACAACTATTTGTTCTGCTAAGAAATCTGATCCTCTCCGCCTTCTTTAGTCGTGTACTATGCTACCATCTTCCCTCTCGACCTCTTAACACCACCCAATGATCAACTCAGCTTTACCTTTCCTCCTCCTGTTTTTCCAGGAATTTGCGTGCGTAGCAGTGCATTGGTGCACCTGCATCGGTCGACCTCACATCCAACTACTACAGTCATTCTTAAAAGCGCACATCCACCCACTGAACACATCACCCGCATGTATTTCTCATTTGACCGTCGCTATCAGAATCTCATAACTCAACGTGGCTTCCTAGAACAAAACGCTTCAACGTCCGAACACCCTTTGACCTTGTCACACCACCACCCTCCACCGTACATCCTCAAACTTCACCACCATGAAGATCACCTGTGCATCGGCCTCCCACCTGAGCGTGGCGACACTCGATGCCCTCATCTGTATGCAGTTCGATAGCCAAAACCATCGTTCCAAACTGCCACAAAAACCTAGAATTTGGTCGAAACCCAAAATCAACTCAATAGAAAAATCAAGTTGTATTTTTTTCCTATTCTCCATGCTTCAACGATGCTTTGGCACCCGTGGATAGGTGCTCGATGGTTGGGATCACCAGAATTTGGCCAACACTTTTTTTTGATCATCTTAATATTTCTCCTCTTACACATCGTTAAAAATCATGAGAATTGTTTTTAAATTCATGAAAATCTATTACAATCACAATGGTGTGCCTGAATTCCTAGGCCATGACGATCGAATTCTTCGAGTTATTCAATTTTTTTACTGTATACTATTAATATCTGAAAATTTACATTACTATTTAGGGTACTAATTTTAACATAAGCTACAGACATATATTAGAAATTTTGATGTTGAATTCTATTCTAAAGGAAAGTTAGAATTTATGACATTGGTTTTTCTTGATGTGAGGAAATGTTTTTATATTTAAACAGAGCATTAGTCACAGGAACTGTTATGTACTTTCTAGTTTTCATCCATCTAAGTTATGTGCATATGCGAATGAACTTCATTCAATACACTCAAAAAGCATACAACATTTATATATTTTGTATTAGTCATAATTTTGAACAGCGGAATGCCCTAATTTTGGTGGAGGTTTTATAAGTATAAGTCACAGATATACAAGACAGATATAAGAACACATATTTTTGAACAACGGAAAACAACGACTTTTATTTCATCAAAATACGTGTTACACAAACCATGCCATAATTTTCTTACAATACTTCCAAAATCATAACTGTCTTGATTACATTATTTAAAGAAGCATAAAGAAAACATAAATAAACTGCAAAAGTCCCATAATTGCTGTCCAAAGCCATAGTCCGAAACGAAAAGATCCAAGCAATACATTCTTTCTCTTTAAGCTGGATATGAAGGCTGGTTAAGCTGTGGTATTCCCTCCCTGTGGACCTGGGGGGGGGGGGGGAACGGAAGAAAAGAAGACGAAAGAAAAGTAGAGTCAGACATAAAGCCTGAGTAAGTCTAGGACTATTCAGTCTATGAATAAAGAACTGGGTATGATAAGTATAAACTGGAAATGGGAAAGCATTATAAACTAAGTTAAGTGGTCTAGGGTCGAATACTTTCGTACCCCATATTAATCTCTGTACCCATATAAACTAGTTCCCAACAAGCACCCCATAATCAGGGTGAAGTGATCCATTTCTGATGATCGGCTCCTACTCGCATAGTTACATGTGTCTTACGGCCCCCGTTGTTGTAGTTACCTATGCTGGTCCCACCATGGGGTGTATCAAGTCCCATGGTGGCGGCCCGACACAATCCTAGAATGTACAGGTATGCTACTGGTGCCCAGTGCCTTATTTTTCTGCACCGGAGTGTGTGCACGCCCGCACCCCGTTAGAACCTGCACTGCTGCACCACCGCCGTCGATTTGACCTCTTACAATCAGCCCAGTAATCGTGCCCCACCCTGCCTAGTTTCAGGGTATCATGATATCTTGTAGGGTTACTGCTGAAAAGGGTCCCCCGCTACTAGGTTTTCTATTTCTAGCCAACATGCTAAGTTGGTTAAGTGTTTTATAAACCTAACCCCCAATCAGTCTGTTTAGTTTAGCATGTTCTATTTTGATTAAGTCTTAATTCACTTAATCCTATCAATCCTAACTCAGCCTTAATTGTCTTATTAAAGCCTTGACCTCTCACATTAGACAGGTATTGTTGTGGCTGCCTGTTGTCGGTTGGGTCCGGGCAGTCTTATGCCACAACTCAGTCTAACCTCGGGTCCTTATTGGGCTCCGTGTTTAACCACCCACATTGGATAGGTATTGTTGTGACTACTGGACAGCCGGGCGGTTCCGGGCAGGTTTACATCACAACTCAATCCAACCTCGGGTTAAACACATCGTATTTTCTACATTTACATATTTTGTCTCTTTTCTTTTTATATGTAAATATTTGCGGCCCATTATTCAAATTCATCTTTATTGTTTAAGATTTATTTATGCCACTTAATTGTTTTTCAAGGTTGTTGGCATGCGTCAAACATGGCAACACATATGTTCTATATTTTATCCCAAACGTCATTACCCCCGTTTTATACGTTCGCTCCAATGTAAGGTGTGTTGGGTTTAACACTTAAACCCAATTTAGCCATATGAAAAGGGGAGGCTTATAACATGGTGTTTATCAGGTAACATGAAAGAGGGGAGTGTGAAAGCATGAACTTGCAACGAACGATTCAATTAACATAAAGTAGGCACATGTGAACTTGTAATTGTAACATCATATAATCATGGCATAACATAAATCATTTTATCCATATAATTATAGCATAAACAATACTTAAACGTGAATCATTCCATTCATATAATTATGGCATAGGAAATACTTAAACATGAATTATTCTATTCATATGATTGTGGCATAAACAATACTCAAACATGAATCATTCTATTCATATGAATATGGCATAGAAAATACTTAAACATGAATCATTCTATTCATATGATTGTGGCATAAACAATACTCAAACATGAATCATTCTATTCATATGATTATGGCATAAACAGTACTTAAACACGAATTATTCTATTCATATGATTATGGCATAAATAATACTTAAACATGAATTATTCTATTCATTTGATTATGGCATAAACAATACTTAAACATGAATCATTCTATTCATATGATTGTGGCATAAACAATACTCAAATATGAATCATTCTATTCATATGATTATGGCATAAACAGTACTTAAACACGAATTATTCTATTCATATGATTATGGCATAAACAATACTTAAACATGAATCATTCTATTCATATGATTGTGGCATAAACAATACTCAAATATGAATCATTCTATTCATATGATTATGGCATAAACAGTACTTAAACACGAATTATTCTATTCATATGATTATGGCATAAATAATACTTAAACATGAATTATTCTATTCATTTGATTATGGCATAAACAATACTTAAACATGAATCATAGGTTCAACTAACCATGTAAACTTGAAATTAAGAATATAACTAAATTAGATATCATTATTATTGGCACATGGTCTTGACTAGAAATATAAGCCTATATTTTTATTTAGGCATAATATAAATTAATCATGTTCATAAAATCGCTAAATGCTAACAGAAAGTACTTACTTTTGTCACTAATACAAAAGTATGGTTCAACTAGAATTATCCCAACCTAATTCTTATATGAATCATGGTTTTTAATCCATTTATAGAATTATAGCATAATCATACCTAAACTTAAATCATGGTTTTTATTCTATCTATGTAAACTTGCAAGTGGAATGTAATTCTAATGTAATTCCAATGTAACTTATGTGTCACATATATTATCATATGATTATGATAACAACATAAGCCTAAAAACATGTTTTTCAATTGGGCATAATAACAAACATAGTTTAGTCATGTTCATAAAATTAATACAAGTTCACAAAGATGCTTGCTTTTGTCACTATCACAAAAGCAAGATTTTTATACTTGAACTATAATGCCAATTCCAACATAACTTCATATGAATCATAATACTCAAATGGACCAAATTACACTAAAGATGACCATAGAATTATACATCATGTTGGCATAACAATAAATTATATACTTTCATGAATTTCAAATAAACTATTACAACACATAGTTGTTATTTTCAACATGAATCATATACTTGCAATTATCAAATGGGTGTTGTAAATAACTACCACAAACATGTAGTTTTCAATATGAATCATATGCTTGCATGAATCCCAATTAAAATTCCACAACATGTGGTTGTCAACATAAACCATATACTTGTATGAATCCAATCGTACATCATAGCATTGCGAAATCGTTTAGAATCAAAATAACATACAAATATAAGTTATTATCGCCATAATTCCATTTCGTTGTTAACTTCCAACGCAAATCGCGTACTTGCAAATATCCAATCGTATACCATAATATTCCCAAATCATTTAGCATCAAAGCAACATACAAATATAGATTATTATCGCCCCAATTCCATTTCTTACTTTACAAAAATCAACACAATTATTTAATTCACATCGGAATAGCACTCTACTTACAACGTATGACGAATCTTCAATTCAGGAATCTGAATTCTGAATTTGGAGATGCTATCCTTTGTTGTAGGCGTTGCTTTGATTCAATTAACGTTGCTTTAAACTTTTGATTTATCTCCTAATTGTCTCTCTATTTCTGACGGCTATCCTTAGTCTCTCCTCAACAACATGACGGTCTCATCTCCATTTTAGTTTGGGTGAATTAGGGTTAGTCTGAGGTCCTTTTTATAGAGTTTGTGAGTTGATTTAGACCGTCGATGAAGCTTGGTTTAATAATAGCCGTTCGTTCAAAGGAGAGGCCAATCAGGAGCTGACACCTAGCCCTAGTGACAAGGTAAGGCTTAGAAAATCGACCAAACACAGACTAGGTCAGCCAGGGGGGGCTGGGTTCGACCTGGCTCAGAGGCCAGGTCGACTCCTCAGTCGACCCCCAGGTCGACTCTAGAGTCGACCTGCCTGGGGCTGGTCGACACCTAGGTCGACTCCCAGGTCGACCTGGCCTGGCAGGTCGACCCTAGGGTCGACCGCCAGGTCGACCTGGTGGGTTTGGGCGGGAATTTTCTCGCCTACTCTGATTGGGCTGAAATTCAAATCTGTTTTCGAAATTTGAATTTTCTGAAACTTCATCGGGCCATAATTTGGTCACATGAGCTCCGTTTTTTGAAAACTCGGACTCTATTTCGCGTATTTTTCCGAGACGAACGCAATGGCATATCCCGTTTCCCTTAATACTTTGATTTGAAATTTATTATACTTTAATTTGTGAATTTCCCTGTTATAAAATACACGGGGTGTTACATTCTCCCCCACTTAAAAGGATTTCGTCCCGAAATCTTCAAGTTCAGGAAGAATGTACATCCTAACATCCATTTACTCATCCATCAAGCACGAGCATCCATTGTCCTTAAAAGACTTCTAATGCTTCATGATAATCTGCGAAGTGTGTGTGTACATGTACTTATCTAATGCAAAATCAGGCGGTCTACTGATTCAGTTGACCTCCTTAATGCAAATTATGTAAGTGCCATGAATCCATTATGTATGCAAATTTTCCTATTTATGAATCTACATGAGTGCACAATCACTCATATAAATGCAACATCCATATGACAACACATTAAACTTCAACCATATACGAATATAAATACATATATGCATATGCAATATGAAGTGACTGAGCCGATCCAAAACCTAAATTGTGTGAGTGTATATGCAACCACGAGCAACCACTAGCAATCACTTGCAACCACTTGCAACCATCAATCATAACATGTCTCAAACACATGTTTTCATCCAAAGAGTTTCTACCTAAAAGATAAGGTCGAGGAGATATACCTAAAAAGATAGATAAAAGCGCAACTTAAGGAAAAAGAAAGATCAAAGATGTACCCTCGAAAAGGAAAAGGGTAGGCAGCGCGTATTCTAGCTTCAGTTTCCCAAGTTGCATCTTCTTCGGCGTCGCTCCACTGAACTTTGACGAGCTTGACTTCGCGGTTGCGTAGCTTCTTCACTTCCGTTCCTAATATTCGGGTTGGAACTTTCCTTATGGTTGCTTCGCGTTCCACTTCAGCTTCTTCTAGGATATTTGGCTCTACCACTTCAGCAGACTCATATAGACATTTTCGGAGATGTGAAACGTGAAAGAAGTTGTGAACTCCGGCCAATCTTTCGGGTAGCTCTAATCTATAGGCCATTTTACCCATTGTTCCTCAATAATAGGAAATGGTCCTACCTAAAGGTATAGTCGAATGATAGAAGCAAGTAAAAACTTTGTGCCCATTAGGCAATGTCAAAACTGGAAAGCTATGCCATATATATATTGATTAGGAGAAGAACTCTCTAAGCATCAGCCCCGAAGACCGAAATCAACATCAGACTGACACCCAAAGAATTACTCAACCCAACCACTAGATTCTAGGAAACTAAGCATGATGGACTCCTTTTAGGTCACAAGGGAGTCCCTTCCTAAGACCAACCTATAAAACCCAAAAAGTTTAGTCGAACAAACGAACACCCTCAAGCCCCAACATGTGTTGCTAACAGATGAGTCATACTCCCTATGGGGTTTGCAACAGAAATTGGATTGAGAATGGGACTGAGAGGATATACACAAAAGATAGCATGCAAGTAAGCTCTACAGGAAGAGAGGGATCAAAGATATACTCTTAAGAAGAGATATGATGCACGAATCTAGTCTTCAATCTTCTAAGTCGCATTTCCTTGAGCTTAACTCCATTATGCTTTATCCGTCTTTAACTTCACAATTTCGTAGCTTCTTAATTCTTGTTTCCAAAATTTGAGTTGGAACCTATTTCACTGTTGCCTCTCGTTCCTCTTTCACTTACTCTACTTCTAGTATACTCGGCTCAAACATAACGGCGTACTCATGGTTTCATGCAAGCTCTCCAAAATTCACTAGTGAATCTTGGATCTCGTCCACTTACTATCAGGTATTCCACGTACTATCTCTCGGAAATAAATGCCAACCATGTTGCCAAATGTACTTACTAAGGTGATTCTCCACAACTCATGCATAAGCGAAATGAACCTTCTGCCTTAGTGGCGAACACCACTGGAGCGCCCCATTCTGAAATACTCCTCCTAATGAACCCCTTTTCTAGAAGCTCTTTAATTTGTTTACTGAGCTCTTTCCTTTCCCGTGGAGCCATGTGTCTAACGGGCAACGCAACGGGCTTTGCATTATCTACAAGATATATGCGGAAGTCTATCTCCCGCTTCGGAGGCAATCCCTTCACCTCTTCGAAGACATCCGGATATTCCCGGACCACTCTAACCGATTGCAAATTTTCAACGGAGGCATCTAGCGATTCAAGATAACTAAGCATAACCGCATACGAGAGATTACAAGTAATTTCCAAAGTGTTACCGAGCTGGGTCAGGAGCCTAACAACCCTTTTTTCACAATCAAGGATGGCCCCATTACTGGATAGCCAATCGATGCCCAAAATCAAACCATATCCCGAAAAGCCCAAAACAAAGGCACTACATTTAAATTCTACGCTTAGAATAGAAATTTTCAATCTCAAACAGATCATAGACAAATGAGCTGGGCCCCCAATTGGGTTTGAAACAATTAAGGGGTCCTCTACCATACTAGTTTTTAGGTGCAGAGATTCTACTAAAGCAGATGAGATAAAGGAGTGTGATGCGCCGGAATCAAATAAAGTGCGAACAGGGTGATCATAAAGATAAACTACACTTTCTACAGAAGTATTTATACCTCGCTGTTGCAGAGGTGGCGCCTCTAGCACATGAACTTGTGCCCCTGAGGTGGATCCAGCCCTCTGCCCCTGTCCTCGTTTCTTTGGGCAATCCTTAGCCATGTGGCCTGTCTCACTGCAAGAAAAGCACCCGCCGTTCATCTTGGCCTTCTTTTTCCAGCAATCTTTCACTAAGTGCCCCACTTTGCCACAGAATTTACACTTCCTCTTCTCTTGGGACTTGTTGTCTTCCCCACCCTTCTTAAAGTCTGTCTTCTTAAGCTGTAAACCCTCTTTCTTCCCTTGATAGCTTTCCGCCTTTGTCTCCTTCTTCCTTGGGCAGTCCCTAGCCCAGTGGCCTGTCTCCCTACACTGAAAGCAAGTAGCACTCATCCTCCTCTTCTTCTTCCTGCAGTCTCCCTCCAGATGTCCAAGAATTCCGCAGAAATAACATTTCCTTTTTTCACGTTTCTTGTCATTACTGTTACGATCCTTTCTCGTTTGACTATTATTCGTCTTCCTACTCTGGGACTCTTCCGCTTGCTGGTTTACGTGGAGGAGGTGGAGTGAAAGCGTCAGCAGCTGGGGAGTAAGGTCTCCAGACATGCTGAAACAGAAAGGATAGATTCAAAACGAAGGATAAGAGATAGTACCTATGGCTTTGGGGGGACTTTGCCTTTTAAAATAAAATAATATTTTATCTTTTAAAAAATGCTTCTTTAAATTTCCTTTTTGAAAATAAATTTTCAAAACTTTTTATCTTATCTGGTAAACCTATGCACTGATACCAAGTGAAACACCCCACCTCCGTTAGGGTCACTCTCAAAGGGAATGCCCTAATTTTGGTGGAGGTTTTATAAGTATAAGTCACAGATATACAAGACATATATAAGAACACATATTTTTGAACAGCGGAAAACAACAACTTTTATTTCATCAAAATATGTATTACACAAACCATGCCATAATTGTCTTACAATACTTCCAAAATCATAACTGTCTTGATTACATTATTTAAATAAGCATAAAGAAAACATAAATAAACTGCAAAAGTCCCATAATTGCTGTCCAAAGCCATAGTCCGAAACGAAAAGATCCAAGCAATACATTCTTTCTCTTTAAGCTGGATATGAAGGCTGGTTAAGCTGTGGTATTCCCTCCCTGTGGACCTGGGGGGGGGGGAACGGAAGAAAAGAAGACGAAAGAAAAGTAGAGTCAGACATAAAGCCTGAGTAAGTCTAGGACTATTCAGTCTATGAATAAAGAACTGGGTATGATAAGTATAAACTGGAAATGGGAAAGCATTATAAACTAAGTTAAGTGGTCTAGGGTCGAATACTTTCGTACCCCATATTAATCTCTGTACCCATATAAACTAGTTCCCAACAAGCACCCCATAATCAGGGTGAAGTGATCCATTTCTGATGATCGGCTCCTACTCGCATAGTTACATGTGTCTTACGGCCCCCGTTGTTGTAGTTACCTATGCTGGTCCCACCATGGGGTGTATCAAGTCCCATGGTGGCGGCCCGACACAATCCTAGAATGTACAGGTATGCTACTGGTGCCCAGTGCCTTATTTTTCTGCACCGGAGTGTGTGCACGCCCGCACCCCGTGAGAACCTGCACTGCTGCACCACCGCCGTCGATTTGACCTCTTACAATCAGCCCAGTAATCGTGCCCCACCCTGCCTAGTTTCAGGGTATCATGATATCTTGTAGGGTTACTGCTGAAAAGGGTCCCCCGCTACTAGGTTTTCTATTTCTAGCCAACATGCTAAGTTGGTTAAGTGTTTTATAAACCTAACCCCCAATCAATCTGTTTAGTTTAGCATGTTCTATTTTGATTAAGTCTTAATTCACTTAATCCTATCAATCCTAACTCAGCCTTAATTGTCTTATTAAAGCCTTGACCTATCACATTAGACAGGTATTGTTGTGGCTGCCTGTTGCCGGTTGGGTCCGGGCAGTCTTACGCCACAACTCAGTCTAACCTCGGGTCCTTATTGGGCTCCGTGTTTAACCACCCACATTGGATAGGTATTGTTGTGACTACTGGACAGCCGGGCGGTTCCGGGCAGGTTTACATCACAACTCAATCCAACCTCGGGTTAAACACATCGTATTTTCTACATTTACATATTTTGTCTCTTTTCTTTTTATATGTAAATATTTGCGGCCCATTATTCAAATTCATCTTTATTGTTTAAGATTTATTTATGCCACTTAATAGTTTTTCAAGGTTGTTGGCATGCGTCAAACATGCCAACACATATGTTCTATATTTTAGCCCAAACGTCATTACCCCCGTTTTATACGTTCGCTCCAATGTAAGGTGTGTTGGGTTTAACACTTAAACCCAATTTAGCCTTATGAAAAGGGGAGGCTTATAACATGGTGTTTATCAGGTAACATGAAAGAGGGGAGTGTGAACGCATGAACTTGCAACGAACGATTCAATTAACATAAAGTAGGCACATGTGAACTTGTAATTGTAACATAATATAATCATGGCATAACATGAATCATTTTATCCGTATAATTATAGCATAAACAATACTTAAACGTGAATCATTCCATTCATATAATTATGGCATAGGAAATACTTAAACATGAATCATTCTATTCATATGATTGTGGCATAAACAATACTCAAACATGAATCATTCTATTCATATGATTATGGCATAGAAAATACTTAAACATGAATCATTCTATTCATATGATTGTGGCATAAACAATACTCAAACATGAATCATTCTATTCATATGATTATGGCATAAACAGTACTTAAACACGAATTATTCTATTCATATGATTATGGCATAAATAATACTTAAACATGAATTATTCTATTCATTTGATTATGGCATAAACAATACTTAAACATGAATCATTCTATTCATATGATTGTGGCATAAACAATACTCAAACATGAATCATTCTATTCATATGATTATGGCATAAATAGTACTTAAACACGAATTATTCTATTGATATGATTATGGCATAAATAATACTTAAACATGAATTATTCTATTCATTTGATTATGGCATAAACAATACTTAAACATGAATCATAGGTTCAACTAACCATGTAAACTTGAAATTAAGAATCTAACTAAATTAGATATCATTATTATTGGCACATGGTCTTGACTAGAAATATAAGCCTATATTTTTATTTAGGCATAATATAAACTAATCATGTTCATAAAATCGCTACATGCTAACAGAAAGGTACTTACTTTTGTCACTAATACAAAAGTATGGTTCAACTAGAGTTATCCCAACCTAATTCTTATATGAATCATGGTTTTTAATCCATTTATAGAATTATAGCATAATCATACCTAAACTTAAATCATGGTCTTTATTCTATCTATGTATACTTGCAAGTGGAATGTAATTCTAATGTAATTCCAATGTAACTTATGTGTCACATATATTATCATATGATTATGATAACAACATAAGCCTAAAAACATGTTTTTCAATTGGGCATAATAACAAACATAGTTTAGTCATGTTCATAAAATTAATACAAGTTCACAAAGATGCTTGCTTTTGTCACTATCACAAAAGCATGATTTTTATACTTGAACTATAATGCCAATTCCAACATAACTTCATATGAATCATAATACTCAAATGGACCAAATTACACTAAAGATGACCATAGAATTATACATCATGTTGGCATAACAATAAATTATATACTTGCATGAATTTCAAATAAACTATTACAACACATAGTTGTTATTTTCAACATGAATCATATACTTGCAATTATCAAATGGGTGTTGTAAATAACTACCACAAACATGTAGTTTTCAATATGAATCATATGCTTGCATGAATCCCAATTAAAATTCCACAACATGTGGTTGTCAACATAAACCATATACTTGTATGAATCCAATCGTACATCATAGCATTGCCAAATCGTTTAGAATCAAAATAACATACAAATATAAGTTATTATCGCCATAATTCCATTTCGTTGTTAACTTCCAACGCAAATCGCATACTTGCAAATATCCAATCGTATACCATAATATTCCCAAATCGTTTAGCATCAAAGCAACATACAAATATAGATTATTATCGCCCCAATTCCATTTCTTACTTTACAAAAATCAACACAATTATTTAATTCACATCGGAATAGCACTCTACTTACAACGTATGACGAATCTTCAATTCAGGAATCTGAATTCTGAATTTGGAGAAGCTATCCTTTGTTGTAGGCGTTGCTTTGATTCAATTAACGTTGCTTTAAGCTTTTGATTTATCTCCTAATTGTCTCTCTATTTCTGACGGCTATCCTTAGTCTCTCCTCAGCAACATGACGGTCTCATCTCCATTTTAGTTTGGGTGAATTAGGGTTAGTCTTAGGTCCTTTTTGTAGAGTTTGTGAGTTGATTTAGACCGTCGATGAAGCTTGGTTTAATAATAGCCGTTCGTTCAAAGGAGAGGCCAATCAGGAGCTGACACCTAGCCCTAGTGACAAGGCAAGGCTCAGAAAATCGACCAAACACAGACTAGGCCAGCCAGGGGGGGTTGGGTTCGACCTGGCTCAGGGGCCAGGTCGACTCCCAGGTCGACTCTAGAGTCGACCTGCCTGGGGCAGGTCGACACCTAGGTCGACTCCCAGGTCGACCTGGCCTGGCAGGTCGAACCTAGGGTCGACCCCCAGGTCGAACTGGTGGGTTTGGGCGGGAATTTTCCCGCCTACTCTGATTGGGCTGAAATTCAAATCTGTTTTCGAAATTTGAATTTTCTGAAACTTCATCGGGCCATAATTTGGTCACACGAGCTCCGTTTTTCGAAAACTCGGACTCTATTTCGCGTATTTTTCCGAGACGAACGCAATGGCATATCCCGTTTCCCTTAATACTTTGATTTGAAATTTATTATACTTTAATTTGTGAATTTCCCTGTTATAAAATACACGGGGTGTTACAATTAGCATCATACCTATACTACTTCTGGGAATGGATTCAAATGGGAATGGTTTTACTCCTTATACACTGTCATTAATCTCTAGGTTTTTTATTAAATGTCTTCCATTGTTTAGTGATAGAAAAAAACAAACAAACATGAAACAAATTATACGAACATGTATATGCTCACAGACTCGTATACTATCAAGTATAGTTTAGTATCGTAGTTTTTAGGAGAAGCCTACTCTTACAACTGTCCACTGCATTTCAGATTCAAGCAAAATAATATTAAACATTTTCAATCATTCTTCTTTATGCTTAGCTAATACAATACATTTGCATATTATCTTATGTTAACTGGAAACAAGCACACATTTATTTGCTCTGCCCATTTCCAGTTTTCACCTTTGTTCTTGTTTTACATTCACAGTTTCACTTGCTGTTTCTCCATGTTTTCTCCCATTTTTCTTTTCAGTTTGGTCTAAATAAAAATACGATGACTTTGGTTCGAATGAAATGTGTATCGACCCTGTAGCTAATGTGTGTATTTATAAGTGCAATTAAATATAAAATAATGGGTATTAGATGACCTGTATGGGAACTAAAAACACAGCTAGCTGCTGCTATTGATTTAAAAAATATAGCTATGTTTAACTGTGCATGGTTGATTTAAATGGATGGAAAGAGCTATGTATATAGCCGTGCATGTTTAGATTGAAAGACAACATAGCTGTTGCTTGATTGATGGAAGAAATGAAGCTATATGCTTAGAGAAAAATGTAGTTGCAGTGTAGTCTTCTTTGTTGCCTAGGTTTATGGCTGGTCCTATCCATCAAACTGGAAAAAAAGAAGAAGAAAAAAACATGAAGTCCTATTTTGTACAGCAACTAGATGGAGTATATGTAGCCATGTGAAGACTTGGTTTAGTTATGTATATGATTGATGGA
Organism: Allium sativum; assembly: GCA_030737875.1. Lineage (NCBI taxonomy): Eukaryota > Viridiplantae > Streptophyta > Magnoliopsida > Asparagales > Amaryllidaceae > Allium > Allium sativum. The sequence goes on from CM060926.1 coordinate 355,295,213, forward strand.
AAAGAGAGTGTTGTTTGGCAAGGCTTCATAGTACAAAAGGCACGGCTAATCTTGGTTTTTGGGTTACAAACATGTGCAGGGTTCATTCTTGGCCATTATGTAATTTATACTATGAATATATTTACTTCATAGCACAACAGCCTTTATATGAACTGTTATGACATTTCAATCTTTGTACAAAAATGTCCCTTTCCATTCAATGTTTTGATTAAAGTAGTGTAGGCTATTGAACCTAGGTATTAGTGGTTGTTTTCTTCATTTGTAAGCAATCAGAAATGGGAATTTGATTTGAACCTTCAAGGTGCTTATGTATTACAGGAATGTAAAATGGCAACATAATGTTCAAAACATATTTCTATTAATTTAATTCAATTTTCTTTTATTTACATTAATCATATGACATGTTCTTATCCATCTATGGTCATATCACTTTTATATGTACATATGTGAAGAAATAAAATATCCACATAAGTATAAACAAAACTTATTACCTTGCTTTGTATACATATACACATACATGCAAATACAAAAGATCACTTTAAATTCTCTTAAATATTAAAACTCAAATTTTACTTAAGCAAATTCTAACAAAAATTTAAATGCAAAATAAAGTGTCAAAACGGCATTTACTTGTGCATATATGAAACACAAGTCAAAAACATACATATGGGATTTAAAACAAACGATTATTCAAAATTGTTTATAATATTCAATTTAAATATCATTTAACTGAATTTAATTATTAGTAAGATCTAAGATTTAGATCATAAAGTTGGTCACAAAAATCAGGGACATTACAATCTACCCCCCTTAAAAGAATTTCGTCCACGAAATTAAATAGTAGTGGGAAAATTTTTTGTTATAAATTTATAGGCTTATATCAACACATACGTGGTCGTCTCCCAGTAACTACAATAAACATGGCATTCAAAACACACCGATTAATTATCAAACATTTCACAACAATTCAAGCATTCAATACATTAGCAATCAGCTACCAAACAAAGCTCTAGATACACTGTCTTCAACTTTCCATGAACAACCTTTAGGATTTCATTCCATTTCTCTTTAGGCAGCTTCATTAGCTCACTCCAGAGTTACTTTTCATTTCCAAACTTCTTTGTTTCCTCTTTCCGTTTCTTGACAAATCGTTGATGAAACCCGTATTTATTTAAACTAATTTTAAATCAATTTATTACTCATTTTAATTATCTGGTTCTCAGTAAATCAATTCTTAGTTATCAAAATTCTCTTAGGAATTAAATTCTTAAATTTCCGAAAAAAAATCAATAGTGTCTCTATTATAGTGCTCCATCGTATAAATCCAAAATTTGTCTCCCTATACCTCCTCTAATCATTAGAGAATTCACAAAACCAACTGGGTTTTTCCAAATAGACTCATCACATTCAATTTAATACTAACTCGTATCTTCTGTCACCATTTAACTCCGGTACTTTCATCTATAAGCATCCATCAATCCAAACATATTCATTTGTATGAGTAGAGTTATCTGTTACTACAGTTGGAAAACATTTCCATGCTTACTTACCCATTACTATTCTTCAACATTCATCAGTCCCTAACCGTAGATCAATAAAAAATAATCCCCCAAGTATTAACCCCGAAGACCGAAATCAACATCAGATCAACACTTAGAAAATCATTTAACTTAGCCAATCTCTAGTTAAGTTCCAATTCCTTAAATTTCAAATGTTTGATTCACATGAGTTCATATTTAACTAATCCTTTAAGTCTGAATTTATTTAGTGTAAATCCAAATTTTATTCACTCAACTTTATTCAAATTCCCATGATTTCAAATTCATTTCTACTTTGTCTTGTTTGTGTATTTCATTCTTACACAAATCCGACCTTTAAAATCTTATTATAATAACAACCATCGATACATCCATATATAATCTCAGAAAATAATCCCTTTTTATATCAAAATATAATTTTGGGAAAAATTATTTCATTTACCCATCCTTGAAAATAATGCTGTGTCGAATTATTCTTTTCAAGTGTTTAGAAACTCCTATCGACGTCGTGGCGTCCCATTAGTCGACCATAATTCATAACCCACTCAACAAATCATTAACACGATATAAAACAATTTTTATATCAAATACGCGCTCATATATATACAATCAAACTCAATCTAGGTTATCACTAACCCCATCTCTATCGAGTCACGCCACAGAGCCAAGGTTATTCTCAACCTTCAGCTCTGATACCAACTGTAATGACCCGCAAATTCGAACCCTTCGAGTCGACTAAATACAACACAAGTCCGAACTAAATTGCACGAAAATACGAATCATTAATAGAAAGAAGTTAGATGATGATAAATAGGAAATATAGAAAATTAGAATAGCAGAATTAAGATAGAAGAAAGAACTGAAAAACACAAAATCTCACCACCGCAGCAGAATAAAATATAATATAGATATAAGCTTTGGAAAATACAAAACTGTAACTGAACTTACATACAAAATCAGAGTACAATATATATACATCACAGCAGAAATAAACCCTATATATCTAATGCTGAAACCTTCTGCTCCAGCTCCTTCCAGATTATCTGAAAAATCTGAACTATTTGACTGCCTGTAACAACAAAGAATTTTGGAACCAATTTAAAATTTGTATTTTAGCAATTTTAGTGAATTTTGAATATTTAAAATAATTGATTTTAAATAATAACGACTAAAAAAATTTATTTTAATCGAAGTTATAACGAATATATTTATTTTAATTATAAACCGAGCCTGAAATGGCGCAGTAGTTTGAAAATTCGATTTCAAATTTCAACTGAATGTACAGGATTCAAAATAAATCGGATTCCAGTGAAACCAAAAATATTTAAATCTGTTTAAAAATATCTTTCTAACGGATCTGAAAAACTAAAATTTCATAGCGGGAATAAAAAGTTATGGTCAGTTAAATATTCAGAATAGTCGATATGGAATTTATATATATATATATATATATATATTAATATAATATATAGCCATTTTGCGAACAACCTCCATTTTTGACTAAACCACTTTGGTTGGATTCGGAATATCAAACTATTGCAAGATTCCAATATTCATAATTTTTGGAATTAGTATGTGAGCATGACAAAAGAAAATGTGTTTTGTCAATTTCAGTCAAATTAGATCGACCAGAAAATGACCATTTTTCAAACGATCTCCAAATTTAACGAAATTAATTTTGTTATGCCCGTATCATCAAAACATAGCTAGATTTATTTTTTGGGAATTTTTGGAGTCAGTATGTGGCCCCGGTAAATTTAAATGTACGATCAAATTAAATAATTAATTGATTTATATTTTAATTTAAAGAAAAGTGGGCTGAGACGATCAAATGGGCTGATGGGAACGAGCCTTTTGTGTCCGGAGTGGGGGTATTTGGCTAGGGGTAATATTCATTGGGCTGAATTTGGAGCTATCAGGAATTAATGGGGTTTTATTTGCAAACTAGAAATTTAATAATATTTTATTATAAATAATTGTTTAACAAAACCCTAATCCCCTAAAACATACAGTAGCCGCCATATCAGAAACGAACGCATGAAAAGCTCCAAATTTCTTTCCCCTCATTCTTCCAATCCACACAACAAAATTCAAATATCCAAATACAGAATTGAAGAGCATCCCAACCGCTTCTGATTCATTCGGTTAAGATTAACTATTGTTGCTTTGTTTGTTCGGATTTAGAGCATGAAGCCGCGATGTTTGGATCGATTTCGAGGGTCAGGGGAAGCGTCGAGTTCATCTGAACTACAGTTGGAGTTCGGTGGCGCCTTGCACGCGTGAGGGTGGTGGTGGATCGACCTGGAATCACCTAGAAAAGCATGCGATGATGGGTTGATGGAAGCAGCGATATGTGTTCAAACAATTCGACGGGGTCCAGAATTTCTTAGAAGAAGGAAACTTTTTTTTAGTGTTAGGTTAATTATAGTTTAATTAATTTAAATGTGTAATTAATAAAAAAATTATCGTATCTTTGTCATACAGGAACGAAATCGAATGATTTTCGTTACGTTGGAATCGTCTCAGCATGATCTACATTTCAGAATTGACTAGAATCAAAACGGGGGCAGTTGGAAATTTTCATTGAATTAAAAACACGCGGTTTAATTCAATTAAAAATTGTGGTTATGTAAACAATTCCTGAAACCGATCAAGGTGAGATTTCATTTTAAATAATTATAATTAATTAATTATTATCATGTTTAGAAATTCTTAACCTTGTTAAAATCAGTTTGCTGTTGTATGCGATTTGATTTGGATTGGTTGTTGCAGTTTGGTGTGATCTGTTGATTTAATTGTATATAATGGAATTATTGAAATTTTCAACAACACAAAAATATCATGTTTGTTTGTGATATTGAATTAGAATTGTATATAAATTAAAATTATCATTTTTATTTGTTTTGTTGAAATAGAATTGTCAACAAAATAAAAATATCCTTTTTATTTGTTTTGTTGAAATGGAATTGTCAACAAAATAAAAATATCCTTTTTATTTGTTTTGTTTAAATAGAATTGTCAACAAAATAGAAATATCATTTTTATTTCTTTTGTTGAAATAGAATTGTCAACAAAATAAAAATATCTTTTTTATTTGTTTTGTTGAAATAGAATTGTCAACAAAATAGAAATATCAATTTTATTTGTTTTGCTGAAATAGAATTGTAAACAAATGAAATTATCATTTTTATTTGCTAAGTTGAATAGAAATTGTAAACAAATAAAATTATTATTTTTATTTGTTAAGTTGAATAGAAATTGTAAACAAATAGAATTATCATTTTTATTTGTTAAGTTGAATAGAAATTATAAACAAATAAAATTATAATTTTTATTTGTTAAGTTGAATAGAAATTGTAAACAAATGAAATTATCATTTTTATTTGTTAAGTTGAATATAATTCGTAAACAAGTAAAATTATTATTTTTTTATTTGTTATGTTGAATTAGAATTGTCAACACATAAAAGTATCATTTTTATTTGTTGTACAGAAACATTGAATTTGTGTACAAATAAATTATTCTTTTATTTGTCATTAAAATACTTAGAAAAACATATGAAAATAAATTATTCTTTTGTTGTCATAAGAATACATTGAAATATGTTATGCAAATAAAAATCTCTTTTTATTTGTCGTTTATGTTATAAAACATATTTTGTGAATAAATATGTCATTTATGTTAGAAAACATATTTTGTAAATAAATATATCATTTATGTTGGAAAACATATTTTGTAAATAAATATGTCATTTATGTTAGAAAACATATTTTGTAAATAAATACGTCATTCATGTTAGAAAATATATTTCGTAAATAAAAATGTCATTTATGTTAGAAAACATATTTTGTAAATAAATATGTCATTTATGTTAAAATAAATACGTCATTTTGTTAAAATAATGTTTTGATTAATAAAAATATCATGTATTTAGAATAATGTTTTGTGAAATAAAAATGTCACCTTTATCATGTTAGACAAGAATTAAAATAATTACTTGTTAAAATATATGTTTGGTTGAAATTAAATTATAAATACTTATTTATAATTTAAACAGTGAAAATTGGTTAAATAGAAAATAATTCAAACAGAATTAGAATTGGTTAAAATTATTAACCAATGATTTATTTATATAATATGTTGTTTGAAAATCCCACACGGGTATTGGGATGAGATTCGACATACACTAGTCCCAATATTTAGTTATATGTCAATCGATGGATTGACAGTCTGTATTAAGCGTTATTTATTTATTTCAATGCTCACATAGTTGTAAAACTTCACTCTAGATGTACATGGACTGTTGAATGATTATTTATCCTTATTGTTAAATACATGCGATGTATGAAAATCCATATAACTGAAATTATATGGTAACTGATTGAGTCGCATTCCGATTCAGAATGTTTTAAATAAAAAATATTCAAAAATAAAGATTCTTTTAAAATAAAGAATATTTTAAAATAAAGAGCATTTTAAAATAAATTTAGTGAAGAATAAAATTATGATTTTCATGTCCATCTTTAGATGGACACAAAAATATAAAAATATGAAGCCGGGTTAAGTATAGAAACGCCATTTTTAACCTGAACAGGTTGATCGATCGATTTTATTCATTTTTTAATGAAGATCAAAAAGAAATGATTTCAAAATCTAATATTTTGAAAATATTAATATGGTAAAGATATAAAATATTCAATTTTGATTTAAATTGAAAAGGAAGTTGGAATCGTTTTAAAATAAATATATAAGCGATATATAAAATACGCTTTAATTGGAAATCGATGAAATATATATAATATATCTATTATACATATAATGGCCTGAATAGAATGCGCCGCGCAACGACCGTTCGCGAATTTCGACCATTAACTTCAAATTGATGTAACGGGAGATTCGACCGTCGGATTCTCCTAAAACTGGAACCATTGGGTTCATATCGAAAAGAGCTTTTCAATGAATATAAGAGATTAGAAATCTAATGGTTGGATTTGGAATTATGTCCAAATCAATTTTAGAAAAGGTCGTTAAGGATGCAGTTCGGTGGCCGTTATTGGAAACCGACTGTATGGGCCTTGATAAAATTATTAAAAATATGAAAAAATTATGTAAAATCATAATTAACAATTTATAATGATATTGGATGAAAAATTCCTTATTTGAAAAGATAAAAAAATAATTTTATCGACATGAACTAGTTATTAACTAGAATAAAACTTTAAATTAAGATTTAATGAAGTTTTCCAATTAATTAATACTTAATTGAAATTAAATAAAATAAACAGGATTTTTTGGTTTGTCGTGAATGGTGTCTTAAATAACACTGTTCTGAAACCCCGTATGAAAAGAGTAAATCTTTTAATTTAGATTATTGGAGTCTCCAATTATATTTAGTAATTGGAATAAAATGAAATGTGAATTGGGTTTATTGTGAACTGTATTTTTAACGACATTCGTTCTTTAACCCAATTAACAGTAAAGATATGACTTGGAATTTTCAAATCTTTTTATTTTGATTTAATGAAAATTTTCCAAAATAAAGTTTTTCGATTCAATATATTAAATTAGAATTGAATGGAATTCGATTTAATAATAATCGAGATGAGCTTCTGTAAAAGAAGACCGTTATTATATATGGAATTTAAAAGGCTTTGCCGTTATTCCATTTATATTATTAGTCTGATACGGAAATTTATATCGATTATATATTGATTTGATTTCTGTGAAAATTCCATATTAAATGGAAGATGATTTTGGGTTTATCATGAACTGTGTTTTAAATGACATTGGTTCTTTAACCCAGTTAAAGACAAGATTAATTTCTTAAAGTTGAATAATCATAAAGTAATGATTTTTTATATTAAAACCAAATTGGAGTTTTAATGAATCTTTAAAAGGAAGATTGAAGAAAAATTCAAAAGAATTTATCTTTGATAAAATTAATGGGAACCTTTCCCTAATAATGTGAATATTTTATTAAAAGAATATTCTGAATTGGAATGAGGCGTATGATGTGTTTCTACAGCACTTAATTATTGATTATAAAATACGCGAGTTATTTGGAAAGACCAGGTTCAACCCATTCTGAATAATTACTACGACGATTAAAAGTCAGGGATGAAGACGGTGGTTGAAGACCTGAGACCTTCACATCGTTTGGATGATTACTGATGTCTTGAATGGGAGGCATCCCAAGACAAGGTAATAAGTGGTTATCGTCCAGACGTACTCGGAGATCGACGGATATGCGAGGACCTCTCTCCTATATTGGATATATGGGACGAGAAATAAGGTGTCTCCGGTTTCGTTGAGACCCAGAACGGACTTGTAAATGGATGTATGTCTGACATTGGATTTTATTCCGTGATGATTGATTTCTATTAAATATATATCTGTTTGGTATAGAGCCCAGACATTTTTACTTATGTGGATGATGGAAAGCGAGGTACCTCGGATTGGAGTCCCTAGTGGCTCTTTATTTAAGCCTCATAAGGCGGGGAAACGTATTGTTCAAGAATTATATATAATCTACTAACGTAAGTTGTGGACCGGCCCAGTTGCTCCAAGGGACGAAGTGTGACGGCCCGCCCCGCACCAGCCGACATTTCCCTCGAAATGCGATGTACCGATGTCCAACTAGCACGGGACAGTCGCCGAAGAAAGGAAAAGAAAGGAATTTGAACTAACAAGGGAACTATAGAATATCTCATAGTGCATGGGATAAAATATATAATAATAACATAACTTTGACATAAAACAGGTGAGACAGTGCATAAGCTGAAAACTAAACCCTCATAGCAGCGGAAATCCAAAATACAGCTTATAACCCAAACCAACATTATTACAACTTTGAAATACTGTCTCTAAAGAAAAAGGAAGAGGTACACTACTAATGCCCAAAGCAGTGACCAGCAACAACACAGGGAGAATATATGTAGATAATACGTGGGAGCCTCCTGCTCGTCTTCGGACAGCTACTCGTGCATAACCAGCTAATCTGTCTCTATTCTGCTCGTTTAGGAGCACCCAGAGTAATAAGAAGAGACATAAAACTATGGGCCAAACAAAAGTTTGGTATGAGCGATAACAGCAAAACGGAACAATAACAGATATACTAAACCATACCTAAAACTGGACCTGCAACCAAAGAGTAAGCACAACAGGATGTACAATACTCTAAGGTAACACTAGCATATGGTGTATAGATAACGGGGGAGGGGTGTGCATGTCATAGTGATGGCAAACAATCAAGCATAACAACTATCCTCGCATCTCTCACTCAATGCGTAAAGCATAAGATTTCCACCGCTTTGACCACCCAAATCCTTGCCATGATCACTCTGCCCCATGGAATCATGGAGACTCCACTGCACTGATCCATAGCCACTAGTCCTTGCTATGTCCACTCTGCCCCATGAAGTCATGATAACTTCACTGCACTAGCTCATAGCCATGCTATGATCACTCTGCCCCATGGAGTAATAACTACCCTACTGCACTGATCCGTAGCCTAACATCTATCTCTCGGTGGTGAATCAAAGCTATGGATGTCGACAACTCCTTAGCACACGTCCCGCCGCAAAGTCCAACTCATGAAGTTCACTCATTGGTTCCCATCTAGATCCTGAGTTACAACTTCTCATTTGGACTACCTTTGCGTCACTGGTTTTTGGTCATTATCCCGTTCGTATTTCAATTTCCATTCAGTTCATTCGCTATCCAGACTTGGAGATCAGTTTGTGATTCACCCTAGTCATCGGTTCGTGGCTCTCCCCTAGCATCGGATCGTGGTTCCAACTCCAGGTCGTGATCCTCCTTCCCTGCATTGGCTCGTGGTCCAACTCCAGGTCGTGATCCTCCTTCCCTGCATTGGCTCGTGGTCCTGTCCTCCCCAGCTCGTGGACTCCATCTGGGTCATGATATAGTGGCTCGTTTCATTGAGGAATGGCGGCTTGCGAAAGGTGGTTCGTGACTACAAGCTCCAGGTCAAATCGTGATTCTCGAGGTGGATCGGTTCATGATGATACAGGCGGCTCGTGGTGAGGGTGTCACAATCGGGTCGGGTCGCATAGGTGCTTCACGAATAGGGGTCTTGACCAAATTATGCAACTTTTCCAGCAAGCAATTTACGCCATACGACGACGTTTTCGACCAATCTAACTTTTCTATGCAATCACAAATCATTCCAAATAGTCATAGCTACATGTAAAAACGACCATAAACACCAAAACAACATATAACATGTTTATAAGGATCAAACATACCCAGAAACCCTTGTTTTCCCCATAATCATATTTAAGCATAACTAACCTAAGGATTAGCAAAACTTAACCGAATTAACCCAAATTTCTAACAGGGGCCTAAATCAACATTTAAGAATATCTAAACATTTTTCCAGAATTTAATAATGTTTGAATTCGCTAATTAACACTAATTACCCCTAATTAACCGTAATTAGTGAAAAACAATGCAAATCACTCACCTTAGCCACAAATAAAATATCAAATTTGAAAACACTACTGTTTGGGTCAAATTCCAATGCCTAGTAGCAGCTTCATCTCCGATTTGGTGCTATTTCTCCTTGATTTGACGTAGATTAGCTTAATCCTTGATTAGAGAGCGATTTGAGGGTGAAATTAGAAGGTGGAGGCCATTTTTCAGGTTTCTAAGGGGTAAATGGCGGCTAGAAAACTGAAATAGAATGAAAAACCTAACTCATTTTAGCCTCCCCATAAACCTAAACCCAAAATGGGTTATGGGCCCATTTGCTAATTAACCTAATCAGCCCACTTAAGCAGTTTTTCACCTTCTAAACCTTGTTTCAGCCATATTTCCCAAACGGTGAGTCCATTTGGCTAATGTAACCACTCTACGAAAATGTAAACCATCATCTGAATCCAATTGAAGTGGTTTCAGGTCAAAACTCCTTACCAATCAAAAGCTATGGCTGAAACAAGATAAGCTAGGGGCAAAACGGTCATTTAAAAATCGGCAAAAATCATAAACATGGGAAATGACCCCAATAGTCGTCTCCCAAAGTTACAAAACCATACGACTTCGTATGAGAAAGAAATAAATATTTTACGATCCTTCGATGCTTAGAATGCGGGTCGTTACATTCTCCCCCCTTAAGAAATTTCGCACCCGAAATTCCTTAACCAAAACATACAAAGGTAATCTGCATGCCTATCAGTCATTCACAAACAATCAAACATACACAACAAGCAAAACAAGCCTATCCTAGCACGCAGTTTACTAACCAGGGAAGAAACTATCACTATTAAAATCTTACCAGGCAAAGAGTTCTGGATACGTCTCCTTTATGCTCTCCTCTGTCTCCCAAGTACAGTCATTCTCATCCTCGCCCCACTGAACCTTGACTAGATTCACCGCTTTCCTTCGAAGTTTCTTCGTATCGTGCTCGACAATACGAATCGGCTTGCGGTTCCCAACCGCCTCGGGTTCTACTTCGATATCATCCAACTGATCAGGTGAAATAGCCACATCGGGGTCGTGCACGAATTTCCTTAACTGGGAAACATGAAATACGTTATGAACTCCCGCCATCTCGTCCGGCAACTCAACTTTATATGCCAAGTTCCCAATTTGCTCAAGAACTGGGAATGGGCCAACAAATCTTGGTGCTAACTTGCCTCTCCTACCAAATTGAATCACGCTATTTAACGGAGAAATCTTGACAAACACCAAGTCGCCAACGGAGAATCTCAATTCTCTTCGCCTCTTATCAGCATAACTCTTCTGTCTATCTTGGGTAGCCTTCATTCGCTATTGGATAACCTTGATCTTATCTGAGGTTTCTCTTATCACATCTGGCCCAGGCACAAATTTCTCATCGGTTTCTAACCAACATGATAGTGAGTCACATGGTCTTCCGTATAAAGCTTCAAATGGAGCCATACCAATACTAGACTGATAACTATTATTATATGCGAATTCCAATAGATGCAAATGGTCATTCCATGACCCTCCAACATCTAATATGCAAGCTCTCAATAGATCTTCTAATACTCTATTCACCCTCTCTGTCTGACCGTCGGTTTGAGGATGGTACGCGGTACTGAGATGTAATTCTGATCCTAAAGCCTCTTGTAAGCTCTTCCAAAATCCACTAGTGAACAACGGATCTTGGTCACTTACAATGCCTTTGGGTACTCCATGAAATCTCACTACCCACTTCATATACAGTTCTGCTAACTTAGTTGCTGTTCTATTTGACTTGACGGGTATAAACCTTGCACTCTTGGTCAATCGGTCCACAATTACCCAAATGTTATCATCGTCCGATCTAGTCCTTGGTAACCCATCACTGAAATCCATTGAGACTTGTTCCCATTTCCATTCTAGAATTTCTAATGGTTGCAACAAACCACTAGGATTCTTTTGCTCGGCTTTAACTAGCTGGCAATTCATGCATTTGGATATAAACTTTCCAACGTCTCTTTTCATCCCTTCCCAGTAGTAAGTCTGCTTCATGCTCGATACATTTTATTACCACTGGGATGTATAGTCAGTTTTGGGTGATGACATTCTCTAAGCACTTCATCTCTCAATCCATTGACATTGGGTACAACCAGTCTCCTATTCTTTCTAAGCCATCCATCTAGATCAAGCCCATACTTGTTCATCTCCTCGTTGTTACCCATCTCTAACTTGGAGATGATTTCCAATAGGTTAGGATCGTCCCTCTGACTGGAACCAATCCGCTCAATCAAAGCAGGTCTGATCGTCAAACTTGCTAACACCTCTGGATCCAATTCGCACTTTGGTCTGAAATCGTACCCTGTGATATATTCCAGTTGCTTCCACTCAAGAAACATAGCCCCTAAACTGGCATGTCTTCTACTTAATGCATCAGCTACTGTATTGCCCTTTCCAGCTGTATATGCGATATCGAAATCATAGGAAGCCAAGAATTCTAACCATCTCTGCTGACGGAGATTTAAATCCTTCTGAGAGAAGAGATACTTTAACGATTTATGATCGGTAAACAACTATAATCTTTCTCCCATGAGATAGTGTAACGACCCGCATTCTACATATCGAAGGATCATAGAATATTTATTTCTTTTTCATATGAAGTCGTATGGTCGTGTAACTTTGGGGAACGACTATTGGGGTCATTTCCCATGTTCGCGATTTTTACCGATTTTTAATTGACCATTTTGCCCCTGGAAAACCTTGTTTCGCCTATAACGTTTGATTGGTAAGGTGTTTTGACCTAAAACCACTTCCATTAGATTCGGATGATGGTTTACCTTTCCGTAGAGTGGTCGCACTTGTCAAACGGACTTACCTTTTGGGAGATATGGCTGAATTAAGGTTTATAAGGTGAAAAATAGCTTAGTTGGGCTTAACCGGGTGATTAGCAGCTAGGTCCATTGGGGGATTTCTGTATTAGAGCTATATGAGGGCTGATTAGGGTTATAGAAACCTTTCCTTTATCATTTTCCAGCTGCCACTCACCTCTCTTCAACCATAACAATGGCCTCCAACTCCTAAAACTCCATCTAATCACCGTTTAGTCAAGCATTAGCCTAATCTACATCAAATCAAGGCAAATTAGCATCAAGTTTGGGATAGAGCTGCTGGAACATACAGAAATTCGACCTATATCAGAGATACTTTCAGATCTATAAGTAATTTATGGCTAAGTTGAGTGATTTGCATTGTTTTTCAATAATTACGGCTAATTAGGTGTGATTAATGATAATTAGCGAAATTATGGCTCAGAAAAATCTGGAAAAATTTGTAAATTCTAAAATATTATTTTAGGGCTCTCATAAAAATTTGGATTAGTTTGGTTAAGTTTTGCTAACCCTATCATTAGTTATGCTTAAACATGATTAAGGGGAAAACATGGGTTCTTGGGTATGTTTGATCTATATTATCTTGATTATTTTTTGTTTTTGTGTTTGTGGATGACTATACATGTTGCTACGACTATTCGGAATGTTTTGTAATTGTTTAGAATAGTCGAAAACGCCGTCGTGTGATGTAAAAACAGTCGCTGGAAGTTGCAGGAAAAAAATATGCAGGAGCCAGACCGGATCGGATCGCCCCTACCCGAACCGATCCGCTCGTGGAGCACTCCACGACCCCGACCTGCTCACGTCAGAGAATCCCAGACCGTGAAGTTTTCCATCCCCGAACTGCTTCTGCTTGGTGACCACGAACCGAAGTGCCACAAGTGGACTGATCACGAACCGAGGAGCTCGATCCGCAACCGAAGTGCCACAAGTGGACTGATCACGAACCGATGAGCTCGATCCACCTGGAGGAGTTGTCTTACACGAGCCGATCCGAAGCATGTAACCATGAGCCGAACCACCAGGGAAGCATCAGCACGAACCGACCCGACTTGGGGAGGAACTCACGACCCGACCCGAACAGGGTTGATGACCATGGACCGAACGAGGAGAAGAGGACCGAACCGAATGGAAGCTTGTTTCTGAACTGTTCTGGAGGAGACCAAAACCCGAGATGCAAAGGTAGTCCAAATAGGAAGTAGAACTCGGGATCCAGATGGGAACCAACGAATTAACTTCATGAGTTGGGATTTGATGTAGGACATGTGCAAAGGGGTTATCGACGTCCATAAATTTGATTCACCACCAAGAAGGTTGTTAGGCTACGGATCAGTGCAGTGGGGGTAGTTATTACTTCATGGGGCAGAGCGATTGTAGCATGGCTATGAGCCAGTGCAGTGGAGTCGTCATGACTTCATGGGGCAGAGTGGATAGCAAGGACTAGTGGCTATGGATCAGTGCAGTGGTACGCCATGACTCCATGGGGCAGAGTGACCATAGCAAGGATTTGGGTGATCAAAGCGGTGGATATCATATGCTTTACGCACTAAGTGAGAGATGTGAGGATGGTTGCTATGCTTGATTGTTTGACATCACTATGACATGTATGCCCCCTCCCCCGTATCTTCACACCATATGTTAGTGTCGCCTTAGAGTATTGTACATCTTGTTGTGCTAACTCTTTGGTTGCAGGTCCAGGTTCAGGTATGGTTATGTATACCTGTTATTGTTCTGTTTTGCTGCTTATCGCTCATACGAGACTTTTTTCTGACTCAGAGTTTTTGTCTCTTCTTATTACCCTGGGTGCTCTTAAACGAGCAGACTAGAGACAGGTTAGGTGGTATGAATGAGTAGCTATACTGGAGACGAGCAGGAGGCTTCCACGTATGATATATATATATATATATATATATATATATATATATATATATTCTCCCTTTGTTTTTGTTGGTCACTGCTTTGGGCATTAGTAGTGCACCTCTTTCTTTGCTTTAGAGACGGTATGTTGGAATTGTAATAAGCTGTATTTTGAGTTCCCGCTGCTATGATGATTATGGTTGAGTTTTCAGCTTATGCACTGTCTCCCCTGTTTTATGTCAAGTATATTATTATTATATTTTATTCCAAGTGTTGTGAGATATTCTACAGGTTCCTTGTTAGTTCAAATTCCTTCCTTTTCCTTTCTTTGGTGACCGTCCCGTGCTAGTTGGACATTGACACAACGCACTTTCATTGGAAATGTCGGCTAGTGCGGGGCGGGCTGTCACACTTGGTATCAGAGCTCTAGGTTGCGTAGTTAACCTAGAGGAAGATACCAGGGAGAGATATTACGTATATGAGAGCACGTATTTGTGATATTTTGGTTTTCATAAGCTATATATATATATATATATACTATTAGTATATCTAAGGATGGAGTCGTACTGCACTGGCACCACTGATGAGATGGTTGATCGTTTCTCCTAATAGATTGAACGATGAGCCGATACACGAGGAATACTGGTAGAGGATCCAATAATGGGAATGCTCCTGATATGAGGATGATATTCATCGACTTCATAGGAGAGATGCTTAGGGATGTTCAAAGGGCAGTTCCTAATGCTGCAAATGGTAGTGGTTTAGCGGTGCAGGCTCCGAGGGCCGATTTCACCAAGCTCTGTAAGGACTACACTAGTCTTGGTGGGAAGCCGTTCCACGGAACGGAATCGGCTACAAAAGTTAAAGATTGGCTTGATAGTTGTGAGCGCATCTTCGAGGACTTAGGGATCGATGATGCAGTGAAGAGGAAGCTAGCATCTCGTTAGCTGCAAGGACGGGCTATGAATTGGTGGAATGTTATTAAGGCAGCTACTCCTGAGGATCAATTTACTTGGGATCAGTTCAAGGCCCGATTCAGTGATAAGTTCATCCCAGCTGGTCAAAAATCAGAAATGTTTAGGAAGTTCTTGGAGCATAAGCAGAATGGTAGAGTAGTCTCGGAGTATATTGCTGAGTTTGATACTTTATCGAAGTATGGGTTATCCCTTATTGACACTCCTGAGAAGAAGAATGAGAAGTTCATAATAGGCTTAGATCAGTACTTCGGGGAAAGGCTTACCAACCATATTGATGAGACTTTTGAATCGATTGTTGGAAAAGCATTGAGATCAGAGAGCCTATATCCTAAACCCAAGACCGAAGTCACTATTACATCTGCAGAGGGGCCAAAGCCGCAAGCAAGTGGTGGAGGCAAGAATAATTCTCAAAACAAAAGGAAACAGAATCAGACTAAGGATGGTCAGAAGAAGAGCAAGAAAGATGTTTAGTTCTTTAGCCGTGGCAAGAAGGGCCACTATGCTAAAGAATGTCGAGCGAAGCCAGCGGACAGGAAGTGCTTCAACTGTGGTCAAGTGGGACATCACAAGGACAAGTGTCCGCAAGCCCCTGAAGAGAAGTAGATTGTGAAAGCATATGCTATCAATGTTGTTCCTTCTTCGTCAAATGCCCCAACTGCCGTGGAGAAAGGAAAGAATGTCGTTATCCAAGGTATGCTTTCCATTTATGATGTTCCAGTTAGAGTGTTGTTTGATACCAGGGCTTCCTGTTCCTTCATATCTAGTGACCTGGATAGGCTGGAATTGGAACCCGAGATAGTCGATAGACCTTTAGTTGTGATGAACCCGGTTGGTGGTTCGACTAGCCTTAGTATGATTTGCCGTAATGTGGTCTTATCGAGTCATGGATGTATGTTTTTTGTGATTGCTTTGTTTTGGGCTTTACTGGGTATGGTATTATTTTGGGAGTCGATTGGCTCAAAAGGTATGGGGTGGTTGTAGAATGTGAGGGCTTTTTGGTGACAGTTAGAGCGGTTGATGAGCGGAGGGTAGTGTTTGGTGGTCTATCTAGTGATGGGGTAATGGCTATTTTTCTAAATTCCCTCGACATCCCGCATGGTGAGTTGTCAGATATGCCCGTGGCTGGCTAGTATCCGGACGTCTTCGAAGAAGTGACCGGACTTCCACCACACTGAGAGATTGAGTTTCGTATTGATTTAGTGAAAGATGCCAGACCTATAGTGATGCCTCTTCGTCGTATGGCACCAAGGGAGCAGCGAGAGCTCGGGGTGCAAGTAAGCGATCTTTTGAAGAAGGGATTTATCAGAAGAAGTGTTTCCGAGTGGGGAACACCAGTTGTGTTTGCTACCAAGGCTGATGTCGTGTGTGGACTACCGCGAGTTGAATAAGGTGACGAGGAAGAATAAGTATCCTCTTCCGTGGATAGACGATTTATTTGATTAGTTGAGTGGAGCAAGAGTGTTCTCCCAGTTGGATCTCGTGACAGGTTTCCGTCAGCTTAGAGTGGAAGCTGAGAGTATAGCTAAAACGACATTTCGGACACCGTCTAAATTCTATGAATGGTTGGTCATGCCATTCGGGTTGACCAATGCACCAGCATATTTTGTGGATCTTATGAATAGGGTATTCTGAGATCAATTGAATAAGTTTGTTCTTGTGTTCTTGGAATTTATACTTGTTTACTCAAGGATAGAGGAAGAACACAAGGAACATTTGAGAGTAGTGTAGGAGGTGTTGAGAAAACACCAATTGAAAGCGAAGATTCCTAAGTGTCACTTCTGGAGGAGGGAAGTGAGGTTCTTAGGCCATGTTGTTTCATAGAATGGTATTGTTGTGGATCCTGCGAAGGTGGCTACGGTAAAAGATTGGTCTACGCCCAAGAATGCAACAGATGTAAGAAGTTTCTTGGGATTAGCTGGATATTATCGCAAGTTTATCCAGGACTTCTCCAAGATAGCGGCACCGTTAACTCAGTTTACCAAGAAGAATCAAACTTTTGTTTGGGACGAAAGGTGCGAGAATGCATTCAAGAGCCTAAAGGAAAAGTTGACATGTGCACCAGTGTTAGTCATCCCTAAAGGGAATGAAGAGATGACAGTATACACGGATGCATGTGGTACCGGACTAGGTGTTGTACTGATGTAAGGAGGTAGGGTTGTAGCTTATGCTAGTCGGCAACTGAAACCGCATGAGAAAAGATATCCTACCCATGATTTGGAATTGGCAGCGATCGTGTTCGCGTTGAAGATGTGGAGACATTATCTCTTGGGAGAAAGATTCGAGTTGTTTACCGATCATAAATCGTTAAAGTATCTTTTCTCTCAGAAGGATCTAAATCTCCGACAGCAAAGATGGTTAGAATTTTTGGCTTCCTATGATTTCGATATCGCATACACACCAGGAAAGGGCAATGCGGTAGCCGATGCATTAAGTAGGATAGATGCCAATTTAGGGGCCATGTTTCTTGAATGGAAGCAACTGGAGTATATCGCAGGGTATGATTTCAGACCAAAGTGCGAATTGTATCCAGAAATGCCAGCAAGTTTGATGATCAAACCCACTTTGATTGAGAGGATTGGTTCCAAACAGAGGGACGATCCTAATCTATTGGAAATCATCTCTAAGTTAGAGATGGGTATCAGGAGGAGATGAACAAGTATGGGCTTGATCAAGATGGATGGCTTAGAAAGAATGGGAGACTGGTTGTGCCCAATGTCAATGGATTGAGAGATGAAGTGCTTAGAGAATGTCATTACTCAAAACTGACTATACACCCCGATGGTAACAAAATGTATCGAGACATGAGGCAGACCTACTACTGGGAAGGGATGAAAAGAGATATTGGGAAGTTTATATCCAAATGCATGAACTGCCTGCTAGTTAAAGCTGAGAAAAAGAAACCTAGCGGTTTATTGCAACCATTAGAAATTCCAGAATGGAAATGGGAACAAGTCTCAATGGATTTCATTGATGGGTTACCAAGGACTAGGTCGGGCCATGATAGCATTTGGGTGATTATGGACCGATTGACCAAGAGTGCAAGGTTTATACCCGTCAAGTCGAATAGAACATCAACTAAGTTAGCAGAACTATATATGAAGTGGGTAGTGAGATTTCATGGAGTACCCAAAGGCATTATAAGTGACCGAGATACGTTGTTCACTAGTGGATTTTGGAAGAGCTTACAAGAGGCTCTAGGATCAGAATTACATCTCAGTACCGCGTACCATCCTCAAACCGGCTGTTAGATAGAGAGGGTGAATCGAGTATTAGAAGATCTCTTGAGAGCTTGCATATAGATTTTGGTGGATCATGGGATGACCATTTGCATCTATTGGATTTCGCATATAATAATTGTTATCAGTCCAGTATTAGTATGGCCCCATATGAAGCTTTGTACGGAAGACCGTGCAACTCACTATCATGTTGGCTGGAAAATGGTGAGAAGTTTGTGCTTGGGCTAGATGTGATAAAAGAAACCTCAGACAAGATCAGGGTTATCCAACAGCGAATGAAGGCTTCTCAAGATAGACAGAAGAGTTATGCTGATAAGAGGAGAAGAGATTTAAAATTCTCCATCGGCGACTTGGTGTTTGTCAAGATTTCTCCGCTAAAGAGCGTGATTCGATTTGGCAGGAGAGGCAAGTTAGCACCAAGATTTGTTGGTCCATTCCCAGTTCTCTGGCAAGTTGGGAGTTTTGAATATAAAGTTGAGTTGTCGGACAAGATGGCGGGAGTTCATAACGTATTTCATGTTTCCCAGTTAAGGAAATTCGTACACGAATTTGATGTGGCTATTTCACCTGATCAATTGGATGATATCGAAGTAGAACCCGAGGCGGTTGGGAACCGCAAGCCAATCCGTATTGTCGAGAGCAATACGAAGCAACTGCGAAGGAAGGCGGTGAAATTGGTCAAGGTTCAGTGGGGCGAGAACGAGAACGACTGTACTTGGGAAACAGAGGAGAGCATAAGGGAGTCGTATCTAGAACTCTTTGCCTGATAAGATTTTAATAGCGATAGTTTCTTCCCTTGTTAGTAAACCACATGCTAGGGTTGGCTTGTTGTGTATGTTGATTGTTTGTGAATGACTGATAGGCACGAGGGACCCATTGTTGTTTCTTAGTTAAGGAATTTCGGGGGCGAAATTTCTTAAGGGGGAGAGTGTAACGACCCGCATTCTACGTATCGAAGGATCGTAGAATATTTATTTCTTTTTCATATGAAGTCGTATGGTCGTGTAACTTTGGGGAACCACTATAGGGGTCATTTCCCATGTTCACGATTTTTGCTGATTTTTAAATGACCATTTTGCCCCTGGCAAACTTTGTTTCGCCTATAACTTTTGATTGGTAAGGAGTTTTGCCCTGAAACAACTTCCATTAGATCCGGATGATGGTTTACTTTTCCGTAGAGTGTTCACACTTGTCAAACAGACTTACCGTTCGAGAGATATGGTTGAATTAAGGTTTAGAAGGTGAAAAACAGCTTAATTGGGCTTAACCGGGTGATTAGCAGCTAGGCCCATTGGGGGCTTTCGGGATTAGAGCTATATGAGGGTTGATTAGGGTTAGAGAAACCTTTTCTTTGTCATTTTCTAGCCGCCACTTACCTCTCTTCAACCCTAACAATGGCCTCCAACTCCTAAAACACCTTCTAATAACCATTTAGTCAAGCATTAGCCTAATCTACATCAAATCAAGGCAAATTAGCATCAAATTTGAGATAGAGCTGCTGGAACACACAGAGATTCGACCTATATCAGAGATACTTTCAGATCTATAAGTAATTTGTGGCTAAGGTGAGTGATTTGCATTGTTTTTCACTAATTACGGCTAATTAGGGGTGATTAGTGATAATTAGCGAAATTATGGCTCAGGAAAATCTAGTAAAATTTGTAAAATTCTAAAATATTATTTTAGGGCTCTGATAAAAATTTGGGTTATTTTGGTTAAGTTTTGCTAACCATATCATTAGCTATGCTTAAACATGATTAAGGGGAAAACATGGGTTCTTGGGTATGTTTGATCTATATTATCATGATTATTTGTTGTTTTGGTGTTTGTGGATGACTATACATGTTGCTATGACTGTTTGGAATGTTTTGTAGTTGTTTAGAACAGTTAGAATAGTCGAAAACGCCGTCGTGTGGCTTAAAAACAGTCGCTGGAAGTTGTAGGAAAAAATATGCAGGAGCCAGACCGGATCGGATCGCCCCTACCCGAACCGACCCGCTCGTGGAGCACTCCACGACCCCGACCTGCTCACGTCAGAGAACCCCGGACCGTGAAGTTTGCCATCCCTGAACCGAACCGCTTCTGCTTGGTGACCACGAACCGAAGTGCCACAAGTGGACTGATCATGAACCGAGGAGCTCGATCCGCCTGGAGGAGTTGTCTTACACGAGCCGATCCGAAGCATGTAACCACGAGCCGAGCCACCAGGGAAGCATCAGCACGAACCGAGCCGACCTGGGGAGGAACTCACGACCCGACCGAATAGGGTTGATGACCACAGACCGAACGAGGAAAAGAGGACCGAACCGAATGGAAGCTTGTTTCTGAACCAATCCGGAGGAGACCAAAACCCGAGATGCAAAGGTAGTCCAAATAGAAAGTAGAACTCAGGATCCAGTTGGGAACCAACGAGTTAACTTCATGAGTTGGGCTTTGTTGCGGGACGTGTGCAAAGGGGTTATCGACGTCCATAACTTTGATTCACCACCAAGACGGATGTTAGGCTACGGATCAGTGCAGTGTGGTAGTTATTACTCCATGGGGCAGAGTGATCGTAGCATGGCTATGAGCCAGTGCAGTGGAGTCGTCGTGACTTCATGGGGAAGAGTGGACATAGCAAGGACTAGTGGCTATGGATCAGTGCAGTGGAGTCACCATGACTCCATGGGGCAGAGTGATCATAGCATGGATTTGGGTGATCAAAGCGGTGGATATCTTATGCTTTACGAACTGAGTGAGAGATGTGAGGATGGTTGCTATGCTCGATTGTTTGACATCACTATGACATGTATGCCCCCTTCCCCGTATCTTCACACCATATGTTAGTGTCACCTTAGAGTATTGTACGTCTTGTTTTACTAACTCTTTAGTTGTAGGTCCAGGTTCAGGTATGGTTATATATACCTGTTATTGTTCTGTTTTGCTGCTTATCGCTCATACCAGACTTTTTATCTGACCCAGAGTTTTATGTCTCTTCTTATTACTCTGGGTGCTCTTAAACGGGCAGACTAGAGACAGGTTAGGTGGTATGCACGAGTAGCTGTACCGGAGACGAGCAGGAGGCTTCCACGTATGATATATATTTATATACATACATGCATACATACATACATACATACATATATATATATATATATATATTCATTCTCCCTGTGTGGTTGCTGGTCACTGCTTTGGGCATTAGTAGTGCACCTCTTTCTTTGCTTCAGAGACGGTATGTTTGAATTGTAATAAGCTGTATTTTGAGTTCCCGTTGCTATGATGATTATGGTTTAGTTTTCAGCTTATGCACTGTCTCTCATGTTTTATGTCAAGTATATTATTATTATATTTTATTCCATGTGCTGTGAGATATTCTACCGGTTCCTTGTTAGTTCAAATTCCTTTCTTTTCCTTTTTTCAGCGACCGTCCCGTGCTAGTTGGACATTGACACAACACACTTTCATTGGAAATGCCAGCTAGTGCGGGGCGGGCTGTCACAGATAATGTCTCCACATCATCAATGATAATACGATCGCTGCCAATTCCAAATCATTGGTAGGTTATCTTTTCTCATGCGGTTTCAGTTGCCGACTAGCATAAGCCACAACCCTACCTCCTTGCATCAACACAACACCTAGTCCGGTACCTCATGCATCCGTGTATACTAACATCTCTTCATTCCCTTTAGGAATGACTTACACTGGAGCACGCGTCAACTTTTCCTTTAGACTCTTGAATGCATTTTCTCACCTTCCGTACCAGACGAAAGCTTGATTCTTCTTGGTCAACTGAGTTAACAGTGCCGCTATCTTGGAGAAATCTTGGATAAACTTACGATAATGTCCAGCTAACCCCAAGAAACTTCTTACGTCTGTTGCATTCTTGGGTGTAGACCAATCTTGTACCGTAGCCACCTTCACAGGGTCCATGGCAATACCATTTTCTGAAACAACATGGCCCAAGAATCTCACTTCCCTCCTCCAGAAGTGACACTTAGAAAACTTCGCTTTTAATTTGTGTTTTCTCAACAACCTCCATCACTACTCTCAAATGTTCCTTGTGTTCTTCATCGTTCCTCGAGTAAACCAAAATATTGTCTACGAACACAAGAACAAACTTATTCAATTGATCCCTGAATACCCTATTCATAAGATCCACAAAATATGCCGGTGCATTGGTCAACCCGAATGGCATGACCAACCACTAATAGAATCCGGACGGCGTCCGAAATGCCGTTTTAGGAATACTCTCAGCTGCTACTCGGAGCTGATGGAATCCTGTCGCGAGGTCCAACTGAGAGAAAACTCTCGCTCCTTCCAGTTGATCAAACAAATCATCTATCCGCGGAAGAGGATACTTATTCTTCCTAGTCACTTTATTCAACTCGCGATAGTCCACACATAAACGAAGGGAATCATCTGCCTTTGTAGCAAATACAATGGGTGCCCCCCACTTGGAAACACTTCTTCTGATAAATCCCTTCTTCAAAAGATAGCTTACTTGCACCCTGAGCTCTCGCTGCTCCCTTGGTGCCATACGACGAAGTGGCATCACTATATGTCTGACATCTTTCACAAAATCAATACGCAACTCAATCTCTCGGTGTGGTGGAAGTCCGGTCACTTCCTCGAAGACGTCCGGATATTGGCCAGCCACGGGCATATCTGACAACTCATCTTGTGGGATGTCGAGGGAATTTAGAAAACTAGACATTACCCCATCACTAGGTAGACCACCGAACACTACCTTCCGCCCATTATCCGCTCTAACTGTCACCAAAATGCCCTCACAGTCTACCAACACCCGTACCTTTGGATCCAATCGACTCCCAAAATAATGCCAAACCCAGTAAAGCCCAAAACAAAGCAATCACAAGCAAACATACATCCATGACTCGATAAGACCAAATTACGACAAATCATACTAAGGCTAGTCGAACCACCAATAGGGTTCGTCACAACTAAAGGTCTATCGACTATCTCGAATTCCAATCCAAACCTATCTACCAGGTCACTAGATATGAAGGAACGGGAAGCCCCGGAATCAAACAATACTCGAATAGGAACATCATAAACAGAAAGCATACCTTGAATGATGAAATTCTTTCCTTTCTCCATCGCATTTGGGGCATTCGACGAAGAATGAACAACATTAATAGCATATGCTTCCACGATCTGCTTCTCTTTAGGGGGTTGCGGACATTTATCCTTGTGATGTCCCACTTGGCCATAGTTGAAGCATTTCCTGTACGCAGGCTTTGCTCGACATTCTTTAGCATAATGGCCCTTCTTGCCACAGCGAAAGCACTCAACATCTTTCTTGTCTTTCTTTCTTCGACCATTCTTTGTCTGACTTTGCTTTCTCTTATTCTAAGAATTATTCTTGCCACCGCCGCTTGCTTGCGGCTTTGGCCCCTCTGCAGATGCAACAACGACTTCAGCCTTGGGCTTAGGATAAAGGATCTCTGATCTCAATGCTTTCCCAACAATCTATTCAAAAGTCTCATCAATATGGTTTATAAGCCTTTCACCCAAGTACTGATCTAACCCTGTTATGAACTTCTCATTCTTTTTCTCGGGAGTGTCAATAAAGGATAATCCATACTTCGATAAAGTATCGAACTCAGGAATATACTCCGAGACAACCCTACCATTCTGCTTAAGCTCCAAGAACTTCCTAAACAGTTCTGACTTCTGAGCAGTTGGGATAAACTTATCACTGAATCGGGCCTTAAACTGATCCCAAGTAACTTGATCCTCAGGGGTAGCTACCTTAATAGCGTTCCACCAATTCATTGCTCGTCCTTGCAGCTGAAGGGATGCCAGCCTTCTCTTCATTGCATCCTTGATACCCAAGTATTCAAAGATACACTCACAGCTATCCAACCAATCCTGAACATCCGTAGCCGACACCTTTCTGTGGAACGGCTTTCCACTAAGGCTAGTGTAATCCTTACAGAGCTTGGCGAAATTGGCCATAGGTGCCTGCACCACCACCATTTGTAGCATTAGGAGTTGCCCTTTGAACATCCCTAAGTATCTCTCTCATGAATCAGTGAACATGTTCTTCATATCAGGAGCATTCCCATTATTAGCTCCTCTACACTACTACAAAACAGGCCATTTGCGACGGTTGTTTAGCTCGATTTGCAACGGTTAAACAACCGTAGCAAATGCAGACGTCGCAAATAGCAAAAATTTGTTGCGACGGTTTTAAAACCGTCGCAAAAAGGTGTTTTTTGCGATTAATTTTAATTAAAACCGTCGCAAAATGATGTTCTTGGTGACTGGTTTTAATTAAAACCGTCACAGAAGAAAATTGTTTTGGTTTTGCATTTTTGTGATATGCTACGGATTAAAAATCCGACGCAAAATATTTTTGTTTTGCGACTGGTTTTAATAAAAAACCGTTGCAAATGAACATTAATTTGGTTTAGAATTTTCCTGGCATGCTATGGTTTAATAACAACCGTCGCAAAAATGTCTTGTTATGCGACTATTTTTATTAAAAATCATCGCAACTGATCTATGTTTTAGTTTATTATGCTACGGCTTTTAATATTAACCGTCGCAAATTTACACAACCCTGCATCTACCAAAAATTGCTAATATTGTCAAATTTACATCATATGGACTTAGCATCCCACATAACTCAGGAAAAACTATAAATGAATGGACATCATACAAACTTCCAACAATCAACATTTAATATAAATCAAAATAATATCAATGGTCACATTTACCATAATTAACATAAATTCACATGTTATATAATTTATCATTAACTTCATAATACTGAGATTGCATTATCTAACCTTTACAAGACAATACAAGTCCACGTATTCATAATAATCTCCTTAGCAAACCGATGAATAATCAACAACAATCCAAAATTGTTAGATGTCATGTCCAAATCCAAAAATATTGCCGCTTCCAAGAGATCATAGTTGTTGCACGTCAGTTCATCATCATAAAACTGCATAAACACAATGACTTAGAATGGTAAGACTGCAATAGGGTGGGACATAAAGGATTCAATAAATAGGAAAATAAAAGGCATGCTCACCTTCGTTCATACGTCTGTTACTAGCTAACTAGTAGCGGGAGTTCTGGTAGAACAACTCGGAATTAACTAGTTTTGTTTCATCTCGGTCTGAACTCAATTTCTTGTTGAAAAAATATCTTCTTTTTCAATTAAGATGGGTTGATCTCTTTAACTGCATTATTTCAGTTAAACTCATGGAACCTGATTTCTCAAGTTTATATTGTTTATTTCAGTTTACTGAGCCATAACGGCTCAGGTAAATTGAGCCAATGGGCACGATGATTATTTTTCTACAACATATAAAAAAATGTAATTTTTGAACAAAAGAAACATGTTACCAGCAATGCTCAACTTTTCAAGTGCCACCTGGTCCATGTCTCTTGGTAAAGCATGTTTTATTTTATCCTCTTATTTTTCTACAACAACAGTATTTCAACAGCACCAATCCTCTAGCTTTATTATATTTAAAAAAAAGCACAAGCAAAATTTTCAATTGCTCTCAGGAGTCAAAAAAAGATGATACTAATCAACCTACAAGAGATAATATTCAAGAAGATCTTACTTTCTCTAGTCCTATGAATGTAAACACCACGTGCAGGCCTGCATAGGAAAAAAAACGATCAACCCATTATTAGAAGAAACCGTTCTATCACATTAGATCCTTCGAATGCTATGGATACGAAAGTGAGAAGCAATGGAGATATATCCGATACTATTTCGAAAGTCAACGAGCAGTATGAGATCACTAGGAAAGCCATGATGAAGAAATGGAAACATGTGGAACATCCGGATTCATTTAATAATTCTGAAACTTATCGTTCCCACGATTTTTCTAAAGAAGACATGGCATACTCCAATCGAACCGATCTGATGTACCGAGATCAAGGAGAAAGAATCGAGTTCTCTTGGCCATAGTTGACTAATTCTCATAAGGTCGATGAACTTCTTCGAAAGCATGAATGAAACATTCGACGTAGTGGTTCTTTAGAGCTACTGGAAGAAAGCAAAGGAATTGAATCTCATGTACATTATACCAGAGTCCATCAGCCAAGTTGAATCATTGTTTGCTTACATGGGAGAACTTCAGAGTAACAACAAAAGTTATCTAAAGAAATTGTATACAAGTATTTTCTCTACTTTGAAATATTCAAATCAATGAAGTCTGTGAGTGTACAGAGTGCCTAAAAAGGAATTATGTTTATGAATTTTAATGAAAATTCATTTGACACAAAAAAAAGACACATGACCAAAATTTTATAGATAGACGATAGACATAAGAATTTCCAAATAAGTTAACTATTGGCTCAAACCTCTTCTTCTGTTAAATAAAACATTTAACACGAATTCGAATTGTCTGCTCAATCTTTTGGTATCAGCTTAATCCAAGCTAGTCAATTTCTAGCCATAGGTAAGCTTAGATAAATATAGCTGAAAAGTCAAAATTAATGACTTTGTGTAATTTTACATCATCTGACTGCTAGGCATCTTTTCTATTTGATGGGAATAAATACAGATGACTAGTTGATTCAAAATTAAGCTTGGGTCCAATTTTATTGAATATGGGTCCAATTATATTGTTTGGAACTATGACTGGTTGATTTAAAATAAAGCATACTGAAATTTGGATGTATGCATTTGACATAATACTGACAGATGAATGAAAATGGATTTCTTAATTAACATTCAAACTCTTTACTGCATATGGTATTTGTTATACTAATATAAACACTTAATTTTATAGTTTAAGTAAAGAAGCAGCAATATTTCTCATATACAACACAATTAAATATTATTATCTTTTGTGAATATTTAGTGGAGTGTTTTCCATATGTAGAGAGATAAGTCAGAAATTTATGTTAGCTCCACTGTTTATAGGGATCTCGTCTGTGAAGACATCATGAAGCCTATCAGAGTCCTATAAACTCTTATGCTGGAAAATGTATCAGTCTTGTTTTAAGGACGCGTGCTTTTGGGGTTCTAAAAAAAGGCACTGGAATAGACATTTGAAAATAAACTTTAATTTATTAGATGCCAAGGAGCTGACCGATTATGCTCTGTCAAGTAAATAATCTACAAAATAAAGCCGATCAAAAAGCGGCAGGACCATTGAGCCGTTTATGAATAAAGTACAGGTCCGTTTGATTTTGAACGGGAAGGGGCATTTGGAAGGGGCATTGGAAGGGGAATTGTTGGGAACGGGGAATGTGTTCTTTTTACGGAAGGGGCATTTTGGAAGGGGCAGAGTTATTATTTTATTATTTTATTGTTTTTGTATATATTATTTTTAATTGTTTGTGAAGGGAGTTTGTTTATAGTTGAACAGAATAGTAGAACGCAGAATGCAAATTGCAGAATACAAATTACGGAATACAAATTACTGAAATAAAATTACATAATTGCAGAATACAAATTGCAGAATACAAATTACGGAATACAAATTACATAATTATTAAATAGAGAAAACAAGTTACTGGGGTGGATACTGGGGTGGATACGGAGGGGGACTCATCTTAAACTGTCTGTATCGTAATGCTTGCTTGCAGACCTCGATTTCAAAACGCAACCGGCCTTTTGCTTTGTCATCAGGAAGAATCATGAACGTATCTTGATTATTCTTACTTGTGAGAATTGATATTGCGTGGGGCATGTCAATTCCATCAAATGTTCTTGCATGGTCTATTGCTTGCTTAACCTTTGGAATTTCAGTACAAAGTGGGCTTGCGTTTGACGGCGAATTACTAGCAAACGTATCAGGATGTGAATTCATACCGTCGGAGTCAGAATGAGATTTCTTGCTAATTTGCCTGGAGTGTATAATATCAACAATTCCTCCCAACTTCGAAGAAGTTTCAGTTCTACCTCTTCTGCCAGACCGAGGTTTGGATGAAGAACCTACACCCCGTTGTTGGTGAGGAGGCTCAGGAATCGATTGTTGAGTCTGGATGTCTTCTAGTGGCACTTGATTTTCATCGAAGAAGTAAGTAGGATGTACGAACTCAGGTGGAGGAGAATGTGGCTGTGGTTGCACGTTTTGACTAGTACAACCCTTTTTTGTTCTTTCCAGCAACTTGGTAATGTTCCACAGCTACACGAAGAAACTCTGAAGTTGCAAATGAAGACCATACTTTCGGAGGACGGCGAAATGTTGTTTTCGGACGATTTACTTCAGCCATTATCAATGAAAAAATGATGAGTTTGTGGTTAGAATTGTTGAAGGAAATGGTGAGAATTGGTGAAGGGAAGAGGTTGGATTTATAACTTGGCAAAATATAGCCGTTTTGAAAGTTTTCTGTTGGCATCCGACGCCGCGTCTGACGCGTCTGCCGCGTTAGACGTTGAAGCTATAATTCCAACCGTTAAGCTTGAAGGGGCAAATTTGTGGGACCCATCGTGGATGCGTCGGACGCGTCGGACGCAGACGCGAATATTAACTGCCCAGTTGAGAAATCAAATGCTACCTACAACAACATTGCTGCTCTCCTAAGAAAATATAATAATATAAACCATCCATACACATATTTAACAGACGTTCAGAATTGTAAGCCAATTGAATTGACGTCCATATCATTTCGCAACTTGGAATTGAATATTCTAGGAGCAAACAATTACCCCTGAACCATGCGAAGATGCTTTAAGTTTGCAATCTTGAATAAAGCCATCAGTTAAGGATAGAAAGGTACCTGTATGAGTCTATCGAAAGAACCAAACAATCAAGCTACTCAGGAAGTGTAAGAGCAACGGTGATTATAGAAACATGTATATTCCAAACCATTTAAGTCCAGCCTTGTTTTATATGAACTAACAAATAATGAGAATCACTGCAATCATAACCAAAAATAAATCACTGCAAGTTAAATGGAAACTTGTATATATGAAAACTATGAATAGAAACTTGTATAAATGTAAACTGCAATGTAACTTGAATATAATGAAATACAAATCACTACAATCCTACAACTACTGATTTTCGTAATTATTAACAGTGCAGGTATAAAAGATGGATCATTACAAAAAGTAGACGGAAACATAACAACCCGTGATTGTGTTTTTTGGAATATATTTTGGTGATAATATATTTTTACATGTTGATAATTATTAATAGCGCAGATCTCTAAATTTTCGTAATTATTAACAGCTAACAAAGTTTACATGTACAGATTCAGTGCATCTGTACATTTTGATTGGAATTAGAATTAATTTAGTAGGAACACTCTTATAATATATCTAAGACATTACAATAGTCATTGTGAGACCATAAAGCTATCCAAGTTGTTTACATCACATATTAAACTTGGTTGTACAACTATATATATACACACTTCATAAACCTACAATTTTTGACATATTTCATAGATCAATGTCAAATACACGAAAAGGCTAAATAATGTTGTCTTCAATTGGCAATTTTTTACAAACTAGCTCCACATTTTGGCCATCTACTTTTCCTTCATTACCAATTGAAGAATACCAATCTGACCAGCACAAACAGTTGAAGAAATTGAGCGAGCTGAGACCACCCAGTACCCAATATAAAAAAATTCCGACCTATCCTTGTTAAGATCATTTTTACCTAACCACCCTTTACTTGATCCATTTGAAGTGATCATATTCACTAGTGATACTAACAATGAGCTCAAGAAAATCCAAATGAGTATGAACAATATGTCATAGCAGTTAAAAATGACTGCATACCGTCCAATGACTGTTTGTAGAGAAACTCTATCAGTCCCACTGCAGTAAACATTTCAAAAATTCCAAATATTAAGAACTGTGGCACAATCCAAAATATAAATATCATTTCCTTATATGATACATTTAATTCCACGTCCCTTCTCTTTTTCTCAACTAATGTGGCTACTACCATTGAAAATGTGACTGTGAACAATCCAATACCAATTCTTTGCAGTGGAGTTATACTAGATTCTTTTTTGGTGAATTTTCGAGCAAAGGGAACAAATTTGAATCTTTTATAATGATCCAAAATTATAGTTTACTTATATAACAAAATTTGTAAACAATAGTTTAACCTGTGGCCGTGATCAAATATTTCCATATTAAACAAATTTGAAGAATTCAAGACAAGATTAATAATAATATTCAGTGACCACACTAGTCTAAGTGACTATCAGATTTATTTGTTATGTTACAAATAAGTGGTTGTAAAATTAGTCCGCCTACATCAGATAAACATCAGTTGGTGAGAGATGGCAGTTTCTTAGCATTCCCATGGCGCTATAGTAATAACTTGGTTACACATGCCTCTTTAATCACCTTTATTCTAATAAATACCAACCCCCTATTTCACAAACTCAGATCCTAAAGCCCATATCTAGTTACTCCCACCAGCAATATAGAAAAAAGAAAAATCAATAGAAATAATAATGGGAAATCGCCTAGTTCATGAAAGCCTGAAAGAAACAAAGATCAAGATGATCCATCAGAAGGAGGCAAGAAATAAAGAAGACAGTGGAGCACACATAATCAAGCTAGTGATAAGCAAACAAGACTTAAAGCATTTGTTAGAAAAGGAAGGGATGACACTTGAAGATAAGGAGTCTCAAATTTGGAAAAAGCCAAGATATGATCATATAACGGATACTCGAAGTAATATGAAATTGAAACCTTCTCTGTATACCATATCAGAAGTGACTAACCATCAGCAAAATAAATTTAATGTTAAATTTATTTATTTGTGTGTACTCAATCAATTTAACGTTAAATTTTATTAACGAGGGCATTGCAAAATATATATAAATTTTGTATCACACTACAATTGTACAAAATAATCAGTAATGCATGATTCAGCTGAACATGCTTGATAATGTAACTTCGACCAAAGCAAGCAATGATCCAAAAAACAAAGCATTCTCATCTAACACACTATTCTTAGATTTTAGTGTGAATTTTAAGACAAACTTACTTTAAACCATTTATGAGTCCAGAAAAATAAACCACCTTATTAAAATGAATTCAAATTAGCTCAAATTATTAAAATGAAACTTACATACATGTAACTAAACTGAATGCATAAATTTGGTCATTGATTTCGTGAGCTCGTAATATAGGAGAATATTCCTTATTAGTTGAAAGAAAAAAAACAGAACGACTCTTCATCATGATCGTAACATAAGTG
The DNA here is from genome assembly GCA_030737875.1 of Allium sativum. Taxonomy (NCBI): domain Eukaryota; kingdom Viridiplantae; phylum Streptophyta; class Magnoliopsida; order Asparagales; family Amaryllidaceae; genus Allium; species Allium sativum. The sequence goes on from CM060926.1 coordinate 355,327,308, forward strand.
TGTATCTCTTATGTATCATTCTGTGAATTTTTTTAATTAACATGCTATCCAAACTCTCTCATCATGATCATAACGTGCATAATTCGCATTTAAATCAAGATCCTCATAGCCCTATAAATACCATTTAATTTATTTATTGTTATCTGCATCTCTCCGATGCACTCTCCTATCATCCGCATTAATATCTCTTTCCACAAGCTTTTTTCTTCACAACTCTCATATCAATTGCAACAATATTGATTGACTATATTCAATCAAGTATCGGGCTTTAGCTGTACGTGCGACTGGGAAGACAAAAAATTGCGATAAATTTATGTGCATGAATCACTGATACATGCATTTAAACACAGGTTCTATCATTTATACAAGAATAGAAGTGTGTTTCCCCACTAAGAAATTGACTTAGAGATGAGAATGTGATGGACATTCACTGCGAATAATATAAATGAACCCTACTCAAATTTAATTCATTTAATTGAAAACATGAGCTCAGTTCACCTAAGGATTTGGACCCCTAGTTTCAAACATTTAGCTGTACAGAAAAACTGGTGCATTTTAGCAGGATGTTCAAATCCATTAGTCCTTACATGCAATGGTACTCCATTTTGGCTGACAATCAGATTAGGTGATCCAATACCTAGTTGGGATGTTCTTAACATGTAACGACCCGTATTCTATACATCATAGGATAGTAGAATATTTATTTCTTTCCCGTATGAAGTTGTATGGTCATATAACTTTGGGAAACATCTATTAGAGTCATTTCCCATGTCTATGATTTTTGTCGATTTTTAAATGACCATTTTGCCCTTAGTTGGTACTGTTTTGGCCATAGCTTTTGATTAGAAAGGAATTTTGACCTGAAACCACTTCTATTGGATTCGTTTGATGGTTTACCTTTCCGTAGAGTGGTCATAATAGCTAAACGGACTTGCCGTTTGGGAGATATGGCTGAAATAAGGTTTGGAGGGTGAAAAACTGCTTAACCGGGCCAAATCGGGTGATTAGTGAGTAGGCCCATAACCCATTTCGGGATTAGGGTTATGGGAGGGCTGAAATGAGATGGAGAATCATTCCATTTCAGTTTTCTAGCCTCCACTTATCACCAATGAACCCTAAAAATGGCCTCCAACCTCTAAATCACCTCCAAATCACCTTTTTGTCAAGGATTTAGCTTAGCAACCCCTAATCAAGGAAGATCTTCACCAAAGCAACTTAGGAGCTGCTGTTTGGCATAAAGATTCACATCAAATCAGAGATTTATTTCAGATCTTAGTTTATTTTGTGGCTAAGGTGAGTGATTTGCATAGTTTTGCACTAATTATGGCTAATTAGGGGTTATTAGTGTTAATTAGTGAATTTAAGCATGATAAAATTCTGGAAAAATGTTTATAAAATTCGGAATGATGTTTTAGACCTCTGATATGAATTTGAGTTAATTTGGTTAAGTTGTGATAATCCTATCATTAGTTTCACCTAAATATGCTTAAGGGGAAATATGGGATTTTGGGTATGTTTGATCCCTTTTTACCTATCATATTGATGTTTTGATGTTTGTGGTTGATTATGCATGCTGCTATGACTATGTGAAATGCTTTGTGATTGGTTAGAATAGTTGGAATGGTCGAAAACGCCGTCGAGGGGCGTAAACAGTCGCTGGAACAGCTGCAGGAATTATGCAGGGATCCGGATCGGATCGCATGCTACGTCCACGATCCGATGATGCCGATCCGATCCGATCACGACTTCGCGAGACGACCCGTGTTGCTTCACGAAGAGGTGACCCGACCCGCCCCTATCTTCCATGATCCATTCCAACTTGGGTGTCACGATCCGCCTGAAGGAACACGTCACGATCTCAGCAAGGTGGCACGACCCGAACCAATGGGTATTCACGATCCGACCCGATCAGAAGGCGCGACCCGACCTGGATGAAGCAACCCGACCCGACCCGAAGTGGTGACGCCGATCCGAACTAGGAGGAGGAGCCATGAGCTGGAGGAACACGACTCGATCCGCAGGGGGTGTTGGCGATCCGAACTAGGCCGATCCGATCCGATTCGATGGTGATGACCAATAACCCGAGATGCGAAGGTAGTCCAAATGGAAGTTAGAGCTCAGGATCCCGGAACCAGTTGGGAACCGATGAGTTCACTTCATGGTTGGACTTTGTTGCGGGACGTGTGCTAAGGAGTTGTCGACGTTCATAACTTCGATTCACCACTAAGAATGAATGATGGGCTACTTATCAGTGCAGTAGGGTCATTATGACCTGAGGGGCAAGGTGATTGTAGCAAGACTACGTTATCAGTGCAGTAGGGTCATTACGACCTGAGGGGCAAGGTAATGCGTAGTAAGACTATGAGCCAACGCAGATGGGGTGAATAACTCCATGGGGCAAGTGGACATAGTAAGGATTGGTAAGGCTATGAGCCAGTGTAGTGGGGTTCTTGTGACTCCATGGGGCAAAGTGGACATAGAAAATGATTAGTGGCTACGTTATTAGTGCAATGAAGCCATTTATGACTTCATGGGGCAGAGTGATCGTAGCAAGGTATGTTGGGTGATAGAAGTGGTGAATATCGTATGCTTTACGCACTGAGTGAAAGATGTGAGGATGGATGCTATGTTTGATTGTTTGCCATCCCTACGGTATATAGTGCTAACTCTTTGGTTGCAGGTCCAGGTTCAGGTATGTTTTAGTCTACCTGTTATTGTTCACTTTAGATGCTTATCGCTCATACCAGGCCTTATGTCTGACCTAGAGTTTTATGTCTCCTCTTATTACTCTGGGTGCTCACACGAGCAGACTAGAGACAGGTTAGCTGGTGATGCGCGAGTAGCTGATTCGAAGGCGGGCAGGAGGCTTCCACGTATGATATATATATACACATTCTCTCTATGTCGTTGGTGGTCGCTACTTGGGCATTAGTAGTGTACCTCATTTATCTTACTTTTGCTTTGAGACAGTTTGAAAGTTGCAATAAGCTGTATTTTGGATTTCCGCTGCTATGATGTTTAGTTCTGATTTTCAGCTTATGCACTATCTCTTCTGTTTTATGTCAAGTGTGTTATTATTATATTTTTTTCTATGCGCTGTGAGACATTCTGCAGGTTCTTTGTATGTTCATTTCCCTCTTCCTTTTTCCTTCTGACGACCCGTTCCGTGCTAACTGGACATGTGTACAGCGCACCTTTGGAGTAAATGTCGGTTGGTGCGGGGTGGGCCGTCACACTTGGTATCAGAGCTCTAGGTTGCGTAGTTAACCTAGGGAAAGACACTAGGGAGAGTTAGTACGTATATGAGAGAGCGTATTTGTGATTACTTTGGTTTTCAAAAGCTATGTATATCTATACTATTAGTAGTATGAGAATGAAGTCGCACTGCACTAGCACCACTATGGGGTCGTTAATCGTTTCCCTTTTTCAGATTGACGATGAGCCGAGACACGAGGGGTGCTGGTAGAGGGACCATCCAAGGAATGCTGCTGACATGAGGGCAATGTTTACTAACCTCATGAGAGACATGCTTAGAGAAGTGCAAGGGGCAGTTCCTAATCCCAGAGTTGGTGTTGGCCCAGTAGTGCAGGCGCCTAGGGTCGATTTCGCCAAGTTGTGCAAGGATTACACTAATCTTGGTGGAAAGCCGTTCCACGGGACGGAGTCGGCCACCGATGTTCAAGATTGGATGGATAGCTGTGACCATATCTTTGATGACTTGGGTCTTGAGGATGCGATGAAGAGAAGGCTAGCGTCTCGTCACCTGCAAGGGCGAGCGATGAATTGGTGGAATGCCATTAGAACAGCTACTCCAGAGGACCAGATTACTTGGGTTCAGTTCAAGGCTTGCTTTAGCGAGAAGTTTATTCCAACTGCTTAGAAGTCAGTGTTGTTTAAGAGGTTCTTGGAACTCAAGCAGAACAGAAGGGCAGTTTCTGACTATATTGCTGAGTTCGACACTTTTTCGAAGTATGGACTGTCTCTTATCGACACTCCTGAGAAGAAGAATGAGAAGTTTATTACTGGTTTGGATGAATACTTGGGGGAAAGGCTTATCAACCACATCGATGAGACTTTTGAATCGATCGTGGGGAAAGCTTTGAGATCAGAGAGCCTTTACGCTAAGTCAAAGACTGAGGCTGCATCTGCAGAAGGGCCAAAGCCGCAAGCAGGCGGTGGAGGCAAGAATAACTCTCAGAATAAGAGGAAGCAGGACCAATCTAAGGGTGGCCAGAAAAAGAGTAAGAAGGATGTTGAGTGCTTCAGCTGTGATAAGAAGGGCCATTATACTAAAGAATGTCGGGCCAAGCCAGCGGAAAGGAAGTGCTACAACTGTGGTCAAGTGGGACATCAGAAGGATAAGTGTCCCCAACCTCTTAAGGAGAAGCAGATTGTGAAAGCATATGCTATTGATGTTGTTCCTTCTTCGTCGAATGCCCCAACTGCGGCGGAGAAAGGAAAGAATGTTGTTATTCAAGGTATGCTTTCTATTTATGATGTACCAGTTCGAGTTTTGTTTGATACTGGGGCTTCCCGTTCCTTCATATCTAGTGACCTGGTAGATAGGTTGGGACTGGAACCCGAGATAGTCGATAGACCATTGGTTGTGACGAACCCGATTGGTGGTTCGACTAGCCTTAGTATGATTTGCAGGAATTTGGTCTTATCGAGTCATGGATGTATGTTTGTATGTGATTGCTTTGTTTTGGGCTTTACTGGGTATGGCATTATATTGGGAGTCGATTGGCTCCAAAGATACGGGGTGGTGGTAGACTGTGAGTGCTTTTTGGTGACAGTGAGGGCGGATGATGGGCGGAGGGTAGTGTTTGGTAGTCTACCTAGTGATGGGGTTATGGCTAGTTTTGTAAATTCCCTCGACATCCCGCAGGATGAGTTGTCAGATGTGCCCGTGGTTGGCCAGTATCCGGACGTCTTCGAGGAGGTGACCGGGCTTCCACCACACCGAGAGATTGAGTTCCGTATTGATTTAGTGAAAGATGCCAGACCTATAGTGATGCCACTTCGTCGTATGGCACCAAGGGGGCAACGAGAGCTCGGGGTGCAAGTCAGCAATCTTTTGAAGAGGGGATTTATTAGAAGGAGTGTCTCCGAGTGGGGAGCACCAGTTGTGTTTGCCACTAAGGCAGATGGTTCCCTTCGTTTGTGTGTGGACTATCGCGAGTTGAATAAGGTAACGAGGAAGAATAAGTATCCTCTACCGCGGATAGTTGATTTGTTTGATCAGCTGGAAGGAGCTAGAGTGTTCTCCCAGTTGGACCTCGCGACAGGATTTCATCAGCTTCGAATAGCAGATGAGAGTGTTCCGAAAACGGAATTTAGGACGCCGTCTGGATTTTATGAGTGGTTGGTCATGCCGTTTGGGTTGACCAATGCACCAGCCTACTTTGTGGATCTTATGAATCGGGTATTCAGAGATCAGTTGAATAAGTTTGTTCTTGTGTTCATGGATGATATCCTTGTTTACTCAAGGACAGAGGAGGAACACAAGGACCACTTGAGGATAGTGATGGAGGTGTTGAGGAAACACCAATTGAAAGCGAAATTCTCTAAGTGTCATTTTTGGAGAAGGGAAGTAAGATTCTTGGGTCATGTTGTTTCAGATAGTGGTATTGCCGTGGACCCTGCGAAGGTGGCTACGGTACAGGATTGGCCTACACCCAAAAATGTAACAGATGTGAGAAGTTTCTTGGGATTAGCTGGATATTATCGTAAGTTTATCCAGGACTTCTCCAAGATAGCAGCACCGTTGACTCAGTTGACTAAGAAGAATCAGTCTTTCGTCTGGGACGGAGTGTGTGAGGATGCCTTCAAGAGTCTAAAGGAGAAGTTGACGCGTGCGCCAGTGTTAGTCATTCCTAAAGGGAATGAAGAGATGACGGTATACACGGATGCTTGTGGTACCGGACTGGGTGCTGTATTGATGCAAGGAGGTAGGGTTGTAGCTTATGCTAGTCGACTGCTAAAGCCGCATGAGAAGAAGTATCCTACCCATGATTTGGAATTGGCAGCAATTGTGTTTGCGCTGAAGATGTGGAGACACTATCTCTTGGGAGAAAGATTTGAGTTGTTTACCGATCATAAATCGTTAAAGTATCTCTTCTCTCAGAAAGATCTGAATCTCCGTCAGCAGAGATGGTTAGAGTTCTTGGCTTCGTATGATTTTGATATCGCATACACACCTGGGAAGGGTAATGCGGTAGCCGATGCCTTGAGTAGGAGACATGCCAGCTTAGGGGCAATGTTTCTTGAATGCAAGCAACTGGAGTATATCGCGGGGTTTGATTTCAGACCAAAGTGTGAATTGGATCCAGTTATGCTAGCTAGTTTGACGATCAGACCCACTTTGATAGAGCGGATTGGTTCTAGTCAGAGGGACGATACTAATCTATTAGAAATCATCTCCAAGTTAGAGATGGGTATCGATGAGGAGATGAATGTGTATGGGCTTGATCGAGATGGATGGCTTCGGAAGAATGGAAGGCTAGTTGTACCCAATGTCAATGGATTGAGAGATGAAGTGCTTAGAGAATGTCATCACTCAAAACTGACTATAAATCCCGGTGGTAATAAGATGTATCGAGACATGAGACAGACCTACTACTGGGAAGGGATGAAAAGAGATGTTGGGAAGTTTAAATCCAAATGCATGAATTGCCAGCTAGTTAAAGCCGAGCAAAAGAAGCCTAGAGGTTTGTTGCAACCATTGGAAATTCTCGAATGGAAATGGGAGCAAGTCTCGATGGATTTCATCGACGGCTTACCAAGGACTAGATCGGGATATGATAGCATTTGGGTAATCGTGGATCGATTGACTAAGAGCGCAAGATTTATACCAGTCAAATCGACCAGAACGGCAGCCAAATTGGCAGAATTGTATATGAAGTGGGTAGTGAGATTTCATGGAGTACCCAAAAGCATTGTGAGTGACCGAGACCCGTTGTTCACTAGTGGGTTTTGGAAGAGCTTACAAGAGGCTCTAGGGTCAGGATTACATCTCAGTACCGCATATCATCCTCAGACCGACGGTCAGACGGAGAGGGTGAATCGCATATTGGAAGATCTCTTGAGAGCGTGTATATTGGATTTTGGTGGATCATGGGATGACCATTTGCATCTAGTAGAGTTTGCATATAATAATAGCTACCAATCCAGTATCGGTATGGCTCCATATGAAGCTTTGTACGGAAGACCGTGCAACTCACCATCATGTTGGATAGAGACTGGCGAGAAGTTTGTGCTTGGACCAGATGTGGTGAGAGAAACTTCGGATAAGATTAAGATCATTCAGCAAAGAATGAAAGCTGCCCAAGATAAGCAGAAGAGTTATGCTGATAAGAGGAGGAGAGACTTGAAATTCTCCATTGGTGACTTGGTGTTTGTCAAGATCTCTCCGTTGAAGAGCGTGATTCGATTTGGCAGGAGAGGCAAGTTGGCACCAAGATTTGTTGGCCCATTCCCTATTCTTGAACTAGTCGGGAATTTGGCATATAGAGTTGGCTTACCAGAGAAAATGGTGGGAGTTCATAATGTATTTCATGTTTCCCAACTAAGGAAGTTCGTTCATGACTCCGATATGACTATTTCACCTGATCAGTTAGAGGACTTCGAAGTAGAACCCGAGGCGGTTGGGAACCGCAAACCGATTCGTATTGTGGGGCACGATACGAAGCAACTTCGAAGGAAGGCGGTGAAGCTAGTCAAGGTTCAGTGGGGCGAGGACGAGAATGATTGTACTTGGGAGACAGAGGAGAGCATTAGGAAGGCATATCCAGAACTCTTTGCCTGGTAAGATTTACTTTGCAATTTAGTTATTCCGCATGCTAGGATAGACTTATTTCACTTGTTTTGAATGTTTGATGGTTGTTTTATGGTTGATAGGCATGCGGGACCTTTGTGTGTGTTTGGATTAGGGAATTTCGGGGGCGAAATTTCTTAAGGGGGGAAGAGTGTAACGACCCGTATTCTATACATCATAGGATTGTAGAATATTTATTTCTTTCCCGTATGAAGTTGTATGGTCATATAACTGTGGGAAACATCTATTAGAGTCATTTCTCATGTCTATGATTTTTGTCGATTTTTAAATGACCATTTTGCCCTTAGTTGGTACTGTTTTGGCCATAATTTTTGATTGGAAAGGAATTTTGACCTGAAACTACTTCTATTGGATTCGTTTGATGGTTTACCTTTCCGTAGAGTGGTCATAATAGCTAAACGGACTTACCGTTTGGGAGATATGGCTGAAATAAGGTTTGGAGGGTGAAAAACTGCTTAACCCGGCCAAATCGGGTGATTAGTGAGTAGGCCCATAACCCATTTCGGGATTAGGGTTATGGGAGGGCTGAAATGAGATGGAGAATCATTCCATTTCAGTTTTCTAGCCTCCAATTATTACCAAGAAACCCTAAAAATGGCCTCCAACCTCTAAATCACCTCCAAATCACCTTTTTGTCAAGGATTTAGCTTAGCAACCCCTAATCAAGGAAGATCATCACCAAAGCAACTTAGGAGCTGCTGTTTGGCATAAAGATTCACATCAAATCAGAGCTTTATTTCAGATCTTAGTTTATTTTGTGGCTAAGGTGAGTGATTTGCATAGTTTTGCACTAATTATGGCTAATTAGGGGTGATTAGTGTTAATTAGTGAATTTAAGCATGATAAAATTCTGGAAAAATGTTTATAAAATTCGGAATGATGTTTTAGACCTCTGATATGAATTTGAGTTAATTTGGTTAAGTTGTGATAATCCTATCATTAGTTTCATCTAAATATGCTTAAGGGGAAATATGGGATTTTGGGTATGTTTGATCCCTTTTTACATATCATATTGATGTTTTGATGTTTGTGGTTGATTATGCATGCTGATATGACTGTATGAAATGCTTTGTGATTGGTTAGAATAGTTGGAATGGTCGAAAACGCCGTCGAGGGGCGTGAACAGTTGCTGGAACAGCTGCAGGAATTATGCAGGGATCCGGATCGGATCGCATGCAGCGTCCACGATCCGATGATGCCGATCCGATCACGACTTCGCGAGACGACCCGTGTTGCTTCACGAAGAGGTGACCCGACCCGCCCCTATCTTCCACGATCCATTCCAACCTGGGTGTCACGATCCGCCTGAAGGAACACGTCACGATCTCAGCAAGGTGGCACGACCCGAACCAATGGGTATTCACGATCCAACCCGATCAGAAGGCGCGACCCGACCCGGATGAAGCAACCCGACCCGACCCGAAGTGGTGACGCCGATCCGAACTAGGAGGAGGAACCATGAGCTGGAGGAACACGACTCGATCCGCAGGGGGTGTTGGCTTTCCGAACTAGGCCGATCCGATCCGATTCGATGGTGATGACCAATAACCCGAGATGCGAAGGTTGTCCAAATGGAAGTTAGAGCTCAGGATCCCGGAACCAGTTGGGAACCGATGAGTTCACTTCATGGTTGGACTTTGCTGCGGGACCTGTGCTAAGGAGTTTTCGACGTTCATAACTTCAATTCACCACTAAGAATGAATGATGGGCTACTTATCAGTGCAGTAGGGTCATTATGACCTGAGGGGCAAGGTGATGGTAGCAAGACTACGTTATCAGTGCAGTAGGGTCATTACGACCTGAGGGGCAAGGTGATGCGTAGTAAGACTATGAGCCAGCGTAGATGGGGTGAATAACCCCATGGGGCAAGTGGACATAGTAAGGATTGGTAAGGCTATGAGCCAGTGCAGTGGGGTTCTTGTGACTCCATGGGGCAAAGTGGACATAGCAAATGATTAGTGGCTACGTTATTAGTGCAATGAAGCCATTTATGACTTCATGGGGCAGAGTGATCATAGCAAGGTATGTTGGGTGATCGAAGTGGTGAATATCGTATGCTTTACGCACTGAGTGAGAGATGTGAGGATGGATGCTATGTTTGATTGTTTGCCATCCCTATGACATGCACACCTCCCCCACCTCCGTATCTTTACACCGTTTGATATGATACCTTAGAGTGTCGTACAGTATGTAGTGCTAACTCTTTGGTTGTAGGTCCAGGTTCAGGTATGTTTTAGTCTACCTGTTATTGTTCTCTTTAGATGCTTATCGCTCATACCAGGCCTTATGTCTGACCCAGAGTTTTATGTCTCCTCTTATTACTCTGGGTGCTCACACGAGCAGACTAGAGACAGGTTAGCTGGTGATGCGCGAGTAGCTGATTCAGAGGCGGGCATGAGGCTTCCACATATGATATATATATACACATTCTTCCTGTGTCGTTGGTGGTCGCTACTTGGGCATTTGTAGTGTACCTCATTTATCTTACTTTTGCTTTGAGACAGTTTGAAAGTTGTAATAAGCTGTATTTTGGATTTCCGCTGCTATGATGTTTAGTTCTGATTTTCAGCTTATGCACTGTCTCTCCTGTTTTATGTCAAGTATGTTATTATTATATTTTTTTCTATGCGCTGTGAGACATTCTACAGGTTCTTTATATGTTCATTTCCTTCTTCCCTTTTCCTTCTGATGACCCGTTCCGTGCTAACTGGACATGTGTACAGCGCACCTTTGGAGTAAATGTCGGTTGGTGCGGGGCGGGCTGTCACATAACACATATTCTACCTCGTTCAGTTTAAACGTTATTACAAGAAGGACCAACTTTGTAATTCTTGTAGGACATATGACATTTACATATAAAGGGTTATGTCTTATCAGAAAAAAATGTCATGTATTGCATAAATAGGCCTAAGTTGAAACTTACTACAAAACTAACTCTTGTTTTGAACTGAGTGCAGGCACAATTATTGGATGCACATGTGCGTTATTTTAGTTTATACATGTACAAATCCAAATTTGTACATGGTCTGCACCTATGTTAGTTTTCCCCAATGGTTATACTATTCCATTTTATTGGATCACAAAATTTGTCTATGATGTCTTTTAATATTGATATCTTTAATAATTTCAGAGAGAAAATGAATTCCATGATCAAAATTCCTAATTCACATTTTCTTAAGCTTGGTTTTCTTATTCACATTGCTTAGCAGGTTAACCAAAGATGAAAATTTTAAGCAGCATTTGAACCATATGGTCAAGTCACTGGAGGTCTTATATTTCACCATGAAGTCTATATCTATAGTCATTTTAAGCCTGGCATTCTACTAATATCATATAGCTTATAATATGCTTTTTGTATCTGAAAAAAATGAATGGCCATCATCAAGTTTGAAGAGAAGACAACCAAATAGTTAGTTATTTAAGGTTTGGAGGAACTATCACCGAAGTCAAACAAATGATCCAAGAAAAGACATGAGATGCATCAGCTCGAAGATGGGATAAAGGGAAAGAAATGCCATTTTTGGCTAAGGAAATGACCCTGCACATAGTCTTTCAGCAATGCATACCAGATATGATTTCCAATCTAGTCTTTCACCAACTGAGCAAAGCCATCCACTAGACCTAGATTATCATTGTATCATCTTAGACACAAGCCAACACCTTCTCTCCTAAAAAAGAAACAGAATCACGTCGTACCAAACCAAGCTTCAACAAACTGAAACCTGTAGCTACTCAAGCACTTCAATGTCGTGCTAATTCCGTCGCTACTCTCAATATTTCAACCCTAGTGCATCTCCTATGCAATGATAAAACTCCATATGCTCTAGAGTATTATCTGCTAAAGTCTAGCTCCACGGCTTCTACCTTTAATTCGACTCAGTGAGGTTTTTAACCATATGAGCATATAAACAAACAATATTCATGCACTGAACATCATTCAGATTTGCATATCACAACAAAAATCATGGAAATCATCATATAAGATGCCTACAACATAGCTTTACATAAATCAAAGCAATCATATATTTAAATAATAATTATTGAACAACAAAAATCCATGTATCCACATTTTTAGTGCAGTTTGTTTTTGAGACAACATTAGAACATTTAATCTAATTCACATCAAAGCATTATGTTGCACTTACCTAATTGAGATCAAAACATCATGCTTTAATCTAATTGACATCAACACATATAATCTAATTAATATAGAATTATGCTTTAATACATTGCGTACCTAGATCTGAAATGCGGCTTTCGAAGAGATCGAAGACGTCGGGTCCGAGACTGGTGGGATCGAAACGGATTTGGAGTTTATAGGCGGGATTTCGTTCGATCGAAATATGGAGAATTAATTTTGTATGTTCGAAACCAGGTGAAGATTTAATTTTGTTTGAAAGCGGCTGGTCGAGATTAGATTCGCTTGACTTAAAAAAAGATAAAAAAAAAGAAATTAAGAATGGAATGGACCCCAATAAAGGGATATGCGATTGCTATATATTTGACCATCACAAAATGAAACTTCATCAATTCCGATTTCATTTTATTTGCCACGGATTTAGATATCACTGTCGAAAATTGTACATATTTGCTACTAATTTTAAGCAAAACTGTCGCAAATTTTCCTTCTGCATCATTTCCCTGAAAACCTGCTACGGTTTGTAGCTAGAACAGTCGCACATAACCCTATGTGCTACTGTTTTTACCTAAACCGTCGCAAATAAGGCGACGCAAATAAGCAGTCTTGTACTAGTGCTACCGGTATTCCTCGTGTATCGGCTCATCGTTCAATCTGTAAGGAGAAGACGATTAACCATCTCTTTAGTGGTGCCAGTGCAGTGCGACTTCATCCTTAGATATAATAATAGTATATATATATAACACTTTTGAAAACCCAAAATATAACAAATACGAGCTTTCATATACGTATACTATCTCTCCCTAGTGTCTTTCCCTAGGTTAACTACTCAACCTAGAGCTCTGATACCAAGTGTGACGGCCCGCCCCGCACCAGCCGATATTTCCCTCGAAACGCCTGTACCGATGTCCAACTAGCACGGGACGGTCGCCAAAGAAAGAAAAAAAAGGAATTTGAACTAACAAGGAACCTATAGAATGTCTCACAGCGCATGGGATAAAATATATAATAATAACATAACTTTGAGATAAAATAGGCGAGACAGTGCATAAGCTGAAAACTAAACCCTCATAGCAGCGGAAATCCAAAATACAGCTTATTATCCAAACCAACATTATTACAACTTTGAAATACTGTCTCTAAAGAAAAAGGAAGAGGTACACTACTAATGCCCAAAGCAGTGACCAACAACAACACATGGAGAATATATGTAGATAATACGTGGGAGCCTCCTGCTCGTCTCCGGACAGCTACTCGTGCATAACCAACTAACCTGTCTCTAGTTTGCTCGTTTAGGAGCACCCAGAGTAATAAGAAGAGACATAAAAATCCGAGTCAGACAAAAGTCTGGTATGAGCGATAAGCAGCAAAACGGAACAACAACAGGTATACTAAACCATACCTGAACCTGGACCTGCAACCAAAGAGTTAGCACAACAGGATGTACAATACTCTAAGGTAACACTAGCATGTGGTGTAAAGATAACGAGGGAGGGGTGTGCATGTCATAGTGATGGAAAACAATCAAGCATAGCAACCATCCTCGCATCTCTCACTCAGTGTGTAAATCATACGATATCCACCGCTTTGACCACCTAAATCCTTGCCATGATCACTCTGCCCTATGGAGTCATGGCGACTCCACTGCACTGATCCATAGCCACTAGTCCTTGCTATGTCCACTCTGCCCCATGAAGTCATGACGACTTCACTGCACTGGTTCATAGCCATGCTACGATCACTCTGCCCCATGGAGTAATAACTACCTCATTGCACTGATCTGTAGCCTAACATCCATCTCTTGGTGGTGAATCAAAGCTATGAACGTCGACAACTCCTTAGCACACGTCCCATAGCAAAGTCCAACTCATGAAGTTCACTCATTTTTCCCATCTGGATCCTGAGTTACAACTTCTCATTTGGACTACCTTTGCGTCTCGGGTTTTTGGTCATTATCCCGTTCGTACTTCAGTTTCCATTCAGTTCATTCGCTATCCAGACTTGGAGATCGGTTCGTGATTCACCCTGGTCATTGGTTTGTGGCTCTCCCCTGGCATCGGATTGTGGTTCCAACTCCAGGTCATGATCCTCCATCCCTGCATTGGCTCGTGGTCCTCTCCTTTCCAACTCGTGACCGGCTCGTGGACTCCATCTGGGTCGTGATATAGTGGCTCGATTCGTGAAGGACATAGCGGCTCGTGAAAGGTGGTTCGTGACTACAAGCACCAGGTCAACTCGTGATTCTCGAGGTAGATCGGTTCGTGATGATACAGGCGGCTCGTGGTGAGGGGTGTCACGATCGGGTCGGATCGCATAGGTGCTTCACGAACAGGGGTCCTGACCAAATTCTGCAACTTTTCCAGTAAGCAATTTACACCATACGACGGTGTTTTCGACCAAACTAACTTATCTATGCAATCACAAACCGTTCCAAACAGTCATAGCAACATGTAGAAACAACCATAAACACCAAAACGACATATAACATGTTTATAAGGATCAAACATACCCAGAAACCCTTGTTTTCCCCATAATCATATTTAAGCATAACTAACCTAAGGATTAGCAAAAATTAACCAAATTAACCCAAATTTCTAATAGAGGCCTAAATCAACATTTAAGAATTTCAAAACATTTTTCGAGAATTTAATAGTGTATGAATTTGCTAATTAACACTAATTACCCCTAATTAACCGTAATTAGTGAAAAACAATGCAAATCACTCACCTTAGCCACAAATAAAATACCAAATCTGAAAACTCTACAATTTGGGTCAAATTCCAATGCCTAACACCAGCTCCAACTCTGATTTGGTGCTATTTCTCCTTGATTTGACGTAGATTAGCTAAATCCTTGATTAGAGAGAGATTTAGGGTGAAATTAGAAGGTGGAGGCCATTGTTAGGGTTTCTAAGGGGTAAATGGCGGCTAGAAAACTGAAATAGAATGAAAACCTAACTCATTTCAGCCTCCTCATAACCCTAACCCCAAAACGGGTTATGGGCCCATTTGCTAATTACCCTAATCGGCCCACTTAAACAGTTTTTCACCTTCTAAACCTTGTTTCAACCATATCTCCCAAACGGTGAGTCCGTTTGGCTAATGTGACCGCTCTACGGAAATGTAAACCATCATCCGAATCCAATGGAAGTCGTTTTAAATCAAAAATCCTTACTAATCAAAAGTTATGGCCAAAACAAGATCAGCTAGGGGCCAAATGATCATTTAAAAATCGGCAAAAATCTTGAACATGGGAAATGAACCAAATAGTCGTCTCCCAAAGTTACACAACCATACGACTTCTTATGAGAAAGAAATAAATATTCTATGATCCTTCGATGTGTGGAATTCGGGTCGTTACATGATGTGTTCTATTCCTGAGGCACGGGCTAGAGTGTCTCAAATTCGGTAAGGACGATCCCTTGTCTTGGTTCATGATGGAAATCCAACTTCCAATACGACACCATGCAGTTTTGATTGTAAAATTAGTACGGCGACATAATATATGGTAGTTATGCCGTCTATGATTGATACATTATGATTGAAATGTTTTTGAAACATATATACACTAATAATAATATCAAATCTGTTTTATCGTATCAAGCATTTTTGACCATTATAAGGTAAAACTCTATCCTCCGGTTTGCGTTGCATTGTGTGATGGGACTTGAATCTTCTAATGGTTTCATTTTTCTAAAAAAAGCATTGCGTTGTTTAACCATTTACTTTATTTATGCGCTGGCAATCCAATGGAATAAACCCTTTCCGTGTTAGAGGCGTGGTCTTGTGATTAGCCTTATTATTAAATAGGTTAAGTAAGATTTCTCATACTAGTCCCATGACTGACTCGTAGTTTGTTTCACTTGCAAACTCGGGTGCCCATATTTTCCACATGGGTAGTTGAGTGGTTTGTTTTGCAGATATTTATTTATTGAGCAGGATTCTGGATAGAAGCTTAAAGCTGTGTCTAGAACATTGATAGTCTTCCGCTGTGTTAGTTTATTTCTTTCCGTTGCGTTGTATTAAAATTATTGTAAATTATCTTCTGCTGTATTTTATTCTGTACTCTGATGTAACATTATTATAATGTTTGTAAAAGGAATCTGTTATTTGTTCTGATGTGTTGTATGCTAAAAGTTAGCATAGATTCGAACGGTGTTGATTGATTTAGCGATCGATTAGGTCCGAGCGAAATCCTTGTCGTTACATATGGTATCGATGCTTTGGTTAACTCAAATCTTTGGGGTACAACTCATTAGCACTGAACAAAAGACTCATCATAGGTAGGATTAGAAATTTCCTATAAAAAAATACTCATTAGAGAAAGGATCAGTAGTATCCTAGAACGATGAAACTCGTTAGAGATGGGATTAGAAATGCCCTAGAATGAGTTGAGAGTTACAAGTTCATAATTAACGTATTTGTAATTATATATATAATCCGATTTTAGAAAATATGATTTTTGAATATATAAAAGTTATATATATTTGAAAATCTAATCAACTAATTTATTGATGATTGTGTTGTGTGATTATTAGTTCAACTAATAAAATTATTGAAAACCAATAAAAGAATGAAAGTTGAGTTGGTTAATTAAACAACTTTCAGCTCCATTCCTTTTCGAGGATGAAAAGATTTTAAGTGGGGGAGATTGTAACAACCCGGAATTTTGAACCAATTTAAATTTTTTATTTTAGCAATTTTAGTGAATTTTGAATATTTAAAATAATTTATTTTAAATAATAACGACTAATTTTTTTTATTTTAATCGAAGTTAGAACAAATATATTTATTTTAATTATAAACCAAGCCTGAAATGGCGTGGTAGTTTGAAAATTGGATTTCAAATTTCAACAGAATGTACAAGACTCAAAATAAATTGGATTTCAGTGAAACCAAAAATATTTAAATCTGTTTAAAAATATCTTTCTAGCGGATCTGAAAAATTAAAATTTCATAGCGGGAATAAAAAGTTATGGTCAGTTAAATATTCAGAATAGTCGCTATGGAATTTATATATATTTTAATATAACATATAGCCATTTTGTGAATGACCTCTGTTTTCGACGAAACCTCTTTGGTTGGATCCGAATGTCATATTATTGCAAGATTCCAATTTTCATAATTTTTGGAATTTATATGTGAGCATGGCAAAAGAAAACGTGTTTTGTCAATTTCATTCAAATTGGATCGACCAGGAAATTGCCATTTTTCAAACGGTCTTCCAATTTGACGAAATTAATTTTGTTAGGACCATATCATCAAAACATAGCTAGAATTATTTTTCGAAATTTTTGGAGTCAGTATGTGGCCCCGGAAAATTTAAATGTACGATCAAATTAAATAATTAAATGATTTTTATTTTAATTTAAAGAAAAGTGGGCTGAGACGATCAAATGTGTCGACTGGACCTAGCCTATTGTGTCGGGAATGAGGGTATTTGGCTAAGGGTAATATTCATTGAGCTGAATTTGGAGCTATCAGGAATTAACGGGGTTTTATTTGCAAACTAGAAATTTAATAATATTTTGTTATAAACAATAGTTTAACAAAACCCTAATCCCCTAAAACATACAGTAGCCGCCATATCAGAAACGAACGCACGAAAAGCTCCAAATTTCTTTCCCCTCGTTCTTCCAATCCACATAACAAAATTCAAATCTCCAAATACAGAATCGAAGAGCATCCCAACCCCTTCTGATTTATATGGTTAAGATTAACTATTATTGCCTGGTTTATTCGGATTTGGGGCAAGAAGCCACGATGTTTGGATCGATTTCGAGGGGTCAGGGGAAGCGTCGTGTTCATCTGAACTCCGGCTGGAGTTCGGTGGCGCCTTGGCATGCGATGGTGGATTGATGGAAGCAGCGATATGGGTTCAAACAGTTCGACGGGGTCCGGAATTTCTTATAAGAAGGCAACTTTTTTTAGTGTTATTAATGGTTAATTATAGTTTAATTAATTTAAATGTGTAATTAATAAAAAATTATCATATCTTTGTCATACAGGAACAAAATCGAATGATTTTCGTTGCGTTGGAATCGCCTCAGCACGATCTACATTTTAGAACTGAATAGAATCAAAACGGGGGCAGTTGGAAATTTTGATTGAATTAAAAACACGTAGTTTGATTCAATTAAAAACAGTCGTTATGTAAATAATTCCATAAACTGATCAAGGTGAGATTTCTTTTAAATAATTATAATTAATTAATTATTATCGTGTTTAGAAATTCTTAACGCTGTTAAAATCAGTTTCTTATTGTAGGCGATTTGATTTGGATTGGTTGTTGTTGTTTTGTGTGATCTGTTGATTTAATCATATATAATGGAATTATTGAAATTTTCAACAACACAAAAATATCATGTTTGTTTGTGATGTTGAATTAGAATTGTATATAAATTAAAATTATCATTTTATTTGTTTTGTTGAAATAGAATTGTCAACAAAATAAAAATATCCTTTTTATTTGTTTTGTTGAAATAGAATTGTCAACAAAATAAAAATATCCTTTTTATTTGTTTTGTTGAAATAGAATTGTCAACAAAATAAAAATATCTTTTTTATTTGTTTTGTTGAAATAGAATTGTTAACAAAATAGAATTATCATTTTTATTTGTTTTGTTGAAATAGAATTGTAAACAAATGAAATTATCATTTTTATTTATTAAGTTTAATAGAAATTGTAAACAAATAAAATTATCTGTTAAGTTGAATAGAAATTGTAAACAAATAGAATTATCATTTTTATTTGTTAAGTTGAATAGAAATTGTAAACAAATGAAATTATCATTTTTATTTGTTAAGTTGAATAGAAATTGTAAACAAATAAGATTATCATTTTTATTTGTTAAGTTGAATAGAAATTGTAAACAAATGAAATTATCATTTTTATTTGCAAAGTTGTATAGAATTCGTAAACAAGTAAAATTATCATTTTTTTTATTTGTTATGTTGAATTAGAATTGTCAACACATAAAAGTATCATTTATATTTGTTATGGTGAAACATTGAATTGTGTACAAATAAATTATTCTTTTATTTGTCATTAGAATACATAGAAAAATGTATGCAAATAAATTATTCTTTTGTTTGTTATTAGAATACATTGAAATATGTTATGCAAATAAAAATATCTTTTTATTTGTCATTTATGTTAGAAAAAATATTTTGTAAATAAATATGTCATATTGTAAATAAATATGTCATTTATGTTAGAAAACATATTTTGTAAATAAATATGTCATCTATGTTAGAAAACATATTTTGTAAATAAATATGTCATTCATGTTAGAAAACATATTTTGTATATATATATGTCATTCATGTTAGAAAACATATTTTGTAAATAAATATGTCATTTATGTTAGAAAACATAGTTGGTAAATAAATATGTCATTTTGTTAGAATATATTTTGTAAATAAATCTGTCATTTTGTTAGAAAATGTTATGTTAAAATAAATAGGTCATTTTGTGAGAAAATGTTATGTTAGAATAAATATATCATTTTGTTGGAATAATGTTTTGATTAATAAAAATGTCATGTATTTAATATCATGTTTTGTGAAATAAAAATGTCACCTTTATCATGTTAGACAAGAATAAAAATAATTACTTGTTAAAATATGTGCTTTGTTGAAATTAAATTATAAATACTTATTTATAATTTAAACAGTGAAAATTGGTTAAATAGAAAATAATTCAAACAGAATTAGAATTGGTTAAAATTATTAACCAATGATTTATTTATATAATATGTTGTTTGAAAACCCCACACGGGTATTGGGATGACATTCTACATACACTAGTCCCAATATTTAGTTATATCTCAATCGATGGATTGACAGTCTGTATTGTGCATTATTTATTTATTTCAATGCTTACGCAGTTGTAAAACTTCACTCTGGATGTACATGGACTGTTGAATTATTATTTATCATTATTGTTAAATACATGTGATGTATGAAAACCCATATAACTAAAATTATATGGTAACCGATTGAGTCGTATTCCGATTCAGAATGTTTTAAATAAAGAATATTCAAAAATAAAGAATCTTTTAAAATAAAGAATATTTTAAAATAAAGAGTATTTTAAAATAAATTTAGTGAAGAAAAAAATTATGATTTTCATGTCCATCTTTGGATGGACACAAAAATATAAAAATATGAAGCCGGGTTAAGTATAGAAACGCCATTTTAAACCCAAACAGGTTTATTGATCGATTATATTCATTTTATAATGAATATCAAAAAGAAATAATTTCAAAATCTAATATTTTGAAAATAATAACATTTTAATATGATAAAGATATAAAATATTCAATTTTGATTTAAATTGAAAAGGAAGTTGGAATCGTTTTAAAATAAATATATAAACGATATATAAAATACGTTTTAATTGGAAATCGATGAAATATATATAATACATATATTATATATATAATGGCCTGAATAGAACGCGCCGCGCAGCGACCGTTCTCGAATTTCGACCATTAACTTCAAATTGATGTAACGGGAGATCCGACCGTCGGATTCTCCTAAAACCGGAACCGTTGGGTTCGTATCAAAAAGAGATTTCCAATGAATATAAGAGATTTGAAATCTAATAGTTGGATTTGGAATTATGTCCAAATCAATTTTAGAAAAAGTCGCTAAGGATGCAGTTTGGTGGCCGTTATTGGAAACCGACTGTACGACCCTTGATAAAATTATTAAAAATATGGAAAAATTATGTAAAATCATAATTAATAATTAAGAACGATTTTGGATGAAAAATTCCATATTTGAAAAGATAAAAATATATTTTTATCGATATGAACTAGTTATTAACTAGAATAAAACTTTAAATTAAGATTTAATGAACTTTTCCAATTAATTAATATTTAATTGGAATTAAATAAAATAAATTGGATTTTTGGGTTTGTCGTGAATGGTGTCTAAATTAACACTGTTCTTAAACCCCGTATGAAAAGAGTAAATCTTTTAATTTAGATTATTGGAGTCTCTAATTATATTTATTAATTGGAATAAAATGAAATGTGAATTGGGTTTATTGTGAACTGTGGTTTTAATGACATTCATTCTTTAACCCAATTAACAGTGAAGATATGATTTGGAATTTTCAAATCTTTTTATTTATATTTAATGAAATTTTTCCAAAATAAAGTTTTCCAATTCAATATATTAAATTGGAATTGAATGGAATTCGATTTAACAATAATTGAGATGAGCTTCTGTAAAAGAAGACCATTACTATATATGGAATTTAAAAGGCTTTGCCGTTATTCCTTTTATATTATTAGCCTGATATGGAAATTTATATCGATTACATATTGATTTGATTTCTGTGAAAATTCCATATTTAATGGAAGATGATTTTGGGTTTATCGTGAACTGTTTTTTAAATGATATTGGTTCTTTAACCCAGTTAAAGACAAGATTAATTTCTTAAAGTTGAATAATCATAAAGTAATGATTTTTGGTATTAAAACCAAATTGGAGTTTTAATGAATCTTTAAAAAGAAGATTAAAGAATAAATTTAAAAGAATTTATCTTTGATAAAATTAATGGGAACCTTTCCCTAATAATGTGAATATTTTATTAAAAGAATATTCTGAATTGGAATGAGGCGTATGATGTGTTTCTATAGCACTTAATTATTGATTATAAAATACACGAGTTATTCGGAAAGACCGGGTTCAACCCATTCTGAATAATTACTACGACGATTAAAGTCGAAGATGAAGACGGTGGTTGAAGACCGGAGATCTTCACATCGTTTAGATGATTACCGATGTCTTGATTGGGAGGCATCCCAAGACATGATAATAAGTGGTGATCGTCCAGACGTACTTGCAGATCAACGGATATGCGAGGACATCTCTCCTATATTGGACATATGGGACGAGGAATAAGGTGTCTCCGGTTTCGTTCAGACCCAGAACGGACCTGTAAATGGATGTATGTATGACATTGGATTTTATTCCGTGATGATTGATTTCTATTAAATATATATCTGTTTGGTGGCGGAGCTTTTTCTCTCTTGCTTAACACCCTTCTCTGAGACGTACGAGCTCATAGGTTGTATATTGGTAGACATCAGTCGCATGGCGTGAATTGTCAGTGTCCAAGATGCAAATTATCAAAGCTTATTGTTGAAAAGCAGAGTCTTGTGGTTGATGATCAAAGCACAACTTTAATTAGCATAGCTTTGTGTATAGCGTTGATTCGCGAGCCTCATACCTCGGTATGAACCAGAAACGGGAGAAGGATCCAGGGAGAGCATGCGTTTCTTTCTAGCTAGGAGTGGTATCATGGAATGGAGCCCAGACATTTTTACTTATGTGGATGATGGAAAGCGAGGTACCTCAGATTGGAGTCCCTATTGGCTCTTTATTTACGCTGCATAGAACGGGGGAACGTATTGTTCAGGAATTATATATAATCCACTAACATAATTTGTGGACATGCCCTGTGGCTCCAAGGGACGATGCATTCTGTTCCTGAGGCACAGGCTAGAGTGTCTTGAATTCGTTAAGGATGATCCCTTGCCTTAGTTCATGATGGAAATCCAACTTCCAATATGACACCATGTGGTTTTGATTGTAAAACTAGTACGACGACATAGTATATGGTTGCTATGTCGTCTATGATTGATATATTTTGATTGAAATGTTTTTGAAACATATATAAACTAATAATAATATCAATATCAAATCTGTTTTATCGTATCAAGCATTATTGACCATTATAAGGTAAAACTCTATCCTCTGGTTTGCGTTGCATTGTGTGATGGGACTTGAGTCTTATAATGGTTTCATTTTTTTAAAAAGCATTGCGTTGTTTAACGATTTACTTTATTTATGCACTGGCAATCCAATGGAGTAAACCCGTTCCGCGTTAGAGGCGTGGTCCTGTGATTATCCTTATTATTAAATAGGTTAAGTAAGATTTCTCATACCAGTCTCATGACTGACTCGTAGTTTGTTTCACTTGCAAACTCGGGTGCCCATATTTTCCACATGGGCAGTTGAGTGGTTTGTTTTGTAGATATTTATTTATTGAGCAGGATTCTGGATCGAAGCTTAAAGCTATGTCCAGAGCATTAATAGTCTTCCGCTGTGTTAGTTTATTTATTTCCGCAGCATTGTATTAAAATTATTATAAATAATCTTCCATTGTATTTTATTATATACTTTGATGTAACATTATTATAATGTTCATAAAAGTCTTCTGTTATTTGTTCTGATGTGTTGTATGCCCAAAGTTAGCGTATGCAGGATTCGAACGGTCTTAGTTGATTTAGCGATAGATTAGCTCCGAGCGAAATCCGTGTCGTTACACTGCCCATACAAATTTGGGCACCCAAGATTTTAGGGAGAACATAGAAAAATAAACTTTGGGTCAGTCATGGAACTGGTATGAGTAAACGATTTTAAAAAGTTTTGTTTAACTTGGAAATATCTTTATGAAAGAAAAGATAATCGTAAGACCGATCCACACATAAACACGGATGGTTTTTACCTTACGATAACCCAAAGCATTTTGTAATTTCAACTATATTGATATTATAATAGTCTCTAGGGTTTCCACAAATAAATTAGAATCTAGAGGAATGCTTGCATCTCACACTCCACATATGTGACGGCAAGGAATTTCGCTCGGTCCGAACCAGTCGCTAAACCGACCCAGACCGTTCGAAACGCCCTATCGTTTGAGAACAGGACAAAACAGAACGCATACAGAAGAACATTTCATTGTATATTACAACAATGCATCAGATTACAAGAATATAAAGAGTATAAACAAATAAATATTACACAGAAATATCAGAGATTTAAATTACATTCAAAAACATCGCAGCGGAAAATAATACAATACAAACTAGAAGGAGATATACGGATACAAAGCTTTTCGGATATCGTTCCAGCTGTAAACCAGGATCCTGTGAATATAAATCTGCAAAAACCAAAACTACTAGCTGCCCGTGTCAAAATAAGGGCACCCAGAGTTTAGGTTAAAACAATAAACTCCAGGCCAGTCATGTGACTGGTGTGAGAACTAAAACGGTTAATCTTTATTTTAAAGTTAGGTAAATCAAGGGACCACGCCGTATAACACGGAACGGGTTTCCTCCCAAGAATACCAGTGCATATAACAAACAGCGCAATGCTAAATAAAGAAAAATGAAGCTGTTATAAGACCCAGGTCCTATCACACAATGCAACGCAAGCCGGGGGATAGGGTTTTCCCTTATAACAACCAAAGAATGCTTGATACGTTTAAAACAAATCATTTGATACTATTATAAGTGCATAGTGTATAAAACAACTTCAAATCATAAGTATCAATCATAGGCGGCATGAGTGCCCCATCCCACTATGTCGCCATATATAGGTTTACAAATAAAACCGCAAAGTCACGTATTTGGAAATTGGATTTCCGTCTATAAACCGAGGCAAAAGATAGTCCTCAACCGATTCGAGACAATCTAGCCCATGTCTCAGGTCCCAGACTCAGGTGGGCCTTGGATCGTCAGGGCCGGTCCACCGATGTGGATTATTATGCCTGAACAATACGTCTCTCCGCCCTATGGGGCGTAAATGAGCCAACAAATGACTCCATCGGACCCGGATCGTCCGATCAAACCGAGGCGCCTCGCAACAGCAACAACAACATAAGTCAAACTCGTCAGGGCGTGTAAAACCACTGACACCACTTCTAGCTAGAAAGAAACGCAAGTCCTCCCTGAGGTCCGTCTCCCGTTTTTGGTTCATACCGTGTGTGAAACTCGCGAATTAGACGTTACACAAAGCTACGCCACAAAGGCCTTGCTTTGATCATCACCACAAGACTTTGCTTTTCAATAGAAGCCTCGATCAATTGCCACTTAGGCATGCCACACAGGCAATTCACTCCATGCGTTTGATATCCATCAATATATAACCCCTGAGCTCGTACGTCTCAGAGAAGGGCGTTAAGCAAGACAATAAATTCTCCGCCGCCAAACAGATATATATTTAATAAAGATCAATCACACAGACTAAAATCCAATGTCAGACACACAGTCCATTTACAAGTCCGTTCTGGGTCTGAACGAAACCGGAGGCACCTAGTACCCCGCATATCCATCGATCTCCAAGTACGTCTGGACGATCACCAACTGTTTCCATCTTCTTGGGTGTACAGCCCAATCAAGATCATCAGTTATCACCCAAACGACGTGAAGACCTCCGGTCTTCGACCATCGTCTTCACCTTCGACTTATCGTCGTATCAGTTATTCAGAATGGGATAAACCCGGTCTTTCCGAATAACTCGCGTATATTTTAAATAAGTGTTACACAAACACAACATACGCCTCATTCCAATTCATCAGTCACTAACCGTAAATTAATCAAGAGAATAATTCCCCAAATATTAACCCCGAAGGCCGAAACCAACATCAGATCAATATCCAGAAAACCATTCTGCTTAGCTAACCGACAGTTAGTTTCTAAATTTCACATTCATAGGGAAAGGTTCCCATTAATTTTATCAAAGATAAATTCTTGAATTTATTCTTTAACCTACTTTTGAATTTCGATTCAACTAGCCGGGATTAACGAAACTTACCGAAGTAATCATTTGTTTTAATTTCCCAATCCCAACCTATTTATCCCATGAAGTAAAACTGGTAATACTTCATATCTAACACCACAGTGTTATCGGTAAATTCAATTACCATTTCACGTTCAAATCTAATTAAAGATTTAACTATCGCCTGGAGCAAAACTGGTGATACTCCATTTCGATTATTTCAATCTAATTAAAGATTCATTAAAACTCCACTTAGTTTTAATCGTTAGCTGGGTTAAAGAATCAGTGTCATTTAAAACACGGTTCACGGTAAACCCAAAAACACATTCCATTAATTATCGGGTTAAAGAACGAGTGTTGTTTAAAACACTGTTCACGATAAACCCAAAAATCAATATCAATTCAATTCCAATTAAATATTATTTAATTGGTACACTTCATTAAATCTAAATAAAAAGATTTAATCTTTTCTCAACTGGGTTCAAGAACAGTGTTAGTGAAGACACCATTCACGACAAACCCAAATCACATCTGATATTCAATACAAGGCTCTGAATAGAAAATATACCAGCTTATATTCAATATCAAATTCTACGACTAACAAATGTCGTATTGGAAATAACGATATAAATATATATCTTTCAAATTTCCATAACAACATCTGTATAATCACGAATTCCAACATCGAAATATTTCGAAGACAATTTCGATTCAAATCCTCTCCAATGCAATCATTGGAAATTCTGGTTATTTTCAAAACCCTTTTCAAATTCAATTTATTTATTTAAAAATAAATAGAATTATATTTCTAGTTCAAAATTAGTTCATTTCGATAAAAATCTATTTATCTTTTCAAATATGGAGTTTTTCATCCCAAATCTTTCTAAATCATTTCTTATGATTTTACATAAATTATTACTATTTTTAATAATTTTATCAAGGTCCGTTCAGTCGATTTCCAACAACGGCCATCGAACTGCACTTACAGCGACCTTTTTCAAATTTGATTTGGACATAATTCCAAATCTAACCGTTAGATTTCAAATTTCTAATATTCGTTAGAAAGCTCTTTTCGATACGAACCCAACGGTTCCGGTTTTAGGAGAATCCGACGGTCGGATCTCCCGTAATGTCCGTTTGAAATAAATGGTCGAAATTCACGAACTGCCGCGGCGCGTTCTATTCAGGCCATTATATTATATATATAATATATATATAATATATTTCGTCGATTTCTATTTAAAACGAATTATATAAATAGTTTTAAATTCGTTTCAAAAGCAATTTCAACTTCCGCTCCAATTCAAATCAAAATTGAATTCTTCTCTATAAATTCGCTTTAAAATTCATTTCTTATTCAATTCAAATTTCAATTCAATTTGAATTTGTTTTCAATTCAATTCATTTCGAAATCGTTTTCAATTCAATTCATTTCGAAATTGGTTTCAATTCAATTCATTTCGAAATCGTCTTCAATTCAATTCATTTCGAAATCGTTTTCAATTCAATTCATTTCGAAATCGTTTTCAATTCAATTCATTTCGAAATCGTTTTCTATTCAATTCATTTCGAAATCGTTTTTAATTCAATTCATTTCGAAATCGTTTACTATTCAATTCATTTCGAAATCGTTTTCAATTCAATTCATTTCGAAATCGTTTTCAATTCAATTCATTTCGAAATCGTTTTCTATTCAATTCATTTCGAAATCGTTTACGTCAAAATGGCGTCATTCTAATCAACACGGCTTCATAAATTTCTATTTTCAAATATTCTATTTCAAATATTTCTTTTTCAAAATAGTTGTTATTATCAAAATATTTCGTTCAACACATGACCAATCTCAATGGATGAGTACTGTCAACACATGAACCTTTATTTTATAATATTCTTTATTTTCTAAATTGGAATGAGGCCCAATCAATCACCATATAATGTTAATTATATGGATTTTCATTCAACACATGTATATAATAGCATTGAAAAATAATCAACCATCAACCAAAGTGCACTACACTGTATAAGCATCAAATATAGACATTTAACGCTTATAGCAGCTTGTCAATCAATCGATCGACATATTTAATCAATCAGGATGAGTGAACTTCAAGTTTCATCCCAACACCCGTGTGGGGTTTCAAACAATCAAACAAATATTTTATTCGTGCAGTTGGGCGATGTGTAAAATTTATCGTCCCAATCAATGTCCTTCAAATAGGTGTACATAAACAAACCGTCTGGTTTGTAAATGAAGATTTATTTATTCACATTCACGTTAAAAATTATATTTTTAACGATAAAACATTTTATTCTAACATATGAATTTCTATTAAGTTCATTCTTTAAATAAAATGATATTTTTATTTTTCTAACACATTTTAGAAAATTTCGGCGGCATAACGGCACGATACTAGAAACGGGACGAGGCCTAGCCTTATCCCCGGTCTAGTGAAGGCCCACGCCATTCACACATCAATCATATCAATTTTATTTCACCAAACAATTCAAATCAACTCAAACAATCTAACTAACAACACAGCCAAACAAACAAGTCCATGGTCTGTGGACGATTGTGTCGGGTGCTACTAAGCACCGTCTGCATCCTAGTATATATATATAACTAGAAAAATAAATTGAAAGGTGAGAAATTCTCACTTATAGCTATCCTAGCTCCACGGCTCTTCATTTGCAGAAGTCTTCGTCGTTTCGCCTTTTTGTCACCTTCGTTGCTGCTTTCACTACATACGTAAAAATCACATTTTTACTTCACTATTCAATATATAAAAATCGAATTTTTACTTCGATGTTCAATATATAAACATCATATTTTTATTTCGAAGTTCAATATATAAAAACCATATTTTTATTTCGAAGTTCAATATATAAAAACCATATTTTTATTTCGAAGTTCAATATATAAAAACCATATTTTTATTTCGAAGTTCAATATATAAAAACCATATTTTTATTTCGAAGTTCAATATATAAAAACCATATTTTTATTTCGAAGTTCAATATATAAAAACCATATTTTTATTTCGAAGTTCAATATATAAAAACCATATTTTTATTTCGAAGTTCAATATATAAAAACCATATTTTTATTTCGAAGTTCAATATATAAAAACCATAATTTTATTTCGAAGTTCAATATATAAAAACCATATTTTTATTTCGAAGTTCAATATATAAAAATCATATTTTTATTTCGAAGTTCAATATATAAAAACCATATTTTTATTTCGAAGTTCAATATATAAAAACCATATTTTTATTTCGAAGTTCAATATATAAAAACCATATTTTTCATATGCTATTCGTATAAATAAAAATCCTTCTTTTATGATGCTCATTCATATATCAAAATCACATTTTTAATTGTAAAAATTATAACTCTCTATATATAAAGATTATACCTTTAAAACTGAAATTTTAATCAATGTTTCTAAATTAAAAACTGAATTCAAAATAAAATAGAAAAGGGGCTCACTATTTTTCGGCCTTGGTGCTTGGATCTGCCGACCCGGGACTGTGGAGGCGCTGCTTTTTGCTGTAGAGGTTTGGGATGGGGCGGAGGAGCTGCTGCGAGAGGGGAGTGTCGGGTTTTCGTGCTTGGGCGAGGAGGGTTCGCGGGTTTAGGCAGAGGGGGGGGGGCGAGGTTTACTGCTGTTCGCCGGAGGTGGCAGCAGGGGGTCCACGTCGGCGGTCTTCAGGTAAGGGGGCCTCGCGGTGAGGGTTTTTGGGGGGGAACGGTTTTAGGCGGAGCGGTCGCGAGAAGGAAGGGGGGGTCGAGGGTTGATCTGAGAAGGGAGGAGGAGAGCGCGGAGGGGAGAAGAAGGGGGGTTCGCCTAAGGCGCAACGCCGACCAGAGGGGGGGCATCGACGGAAAATCCAGATCGAGGTGGCTTCCGCATTTTTTTTTTATTATCTGAAGGGCGTTGACTTTCTGAATGGAAGAGAGGGAGGGGTAGGAGGGAAAATATATAATTATATATTTATATTATTTTAATTTTCCAAATAAAGTTACTTTTTATTTCGAGCTCGAAACCCAATCCAACGACTGTCGCCCCTAGCTAATTACCCCCATTCCGAACACAATGGGATATGTATCGTGAGCCAGTTCGGCTGTTACGATCAGTTTTCATTCAAATTTAATATATAATCATTTAATATTCAATTTGAACGTACATTTTAATTTACCGGGACCACATACTAACTCGAAAAATTCCAGAAAAATATTTTCTAGCGTCGTATTGATGATACGGTCCTAACAATACTAGTTTCGTCGAATTCTGAGACCGTTGGTAAAATGGCCATTTTCCAGTCGATTAAAATCAACTGAAGCTGGTCAAACGCGTTTTCCTTTGCCACGCTCACATATTGATTCGAAAAATTATGAAATTTGGAATCTAGCAATAACTTAACATCACGGACCCAACAAAACTGGTTTCGTCGAAATCCGAGGTCGTTTGCAAAACGGCTATTTTTAAGGGCTATATATTATATAAAATATATATAAATTCCATAGCGACTATTCTGAATTTTCAACTGGACGTATCTTATCATTTCTAAAGTGAAATCTTAGTTTGTTAACTTCGTTAGAAAGATCTTGTTCATCAGATTCAAATATTTCTTGTTTCGTCCAATTCTGACTTATAACGAATTCTGTATATTCAATTGAAATTAGAAATCGAATTTTCGAACTACCGCGCCATTTTCAATTCCTTTTATAATTATATATAAATATTTATATATTCTAACGACGACGCGTATATAATATATACGTTCTAATTATATTCAAAACAAATTTCTCGACGATATTATTTAAAATAATTCATTTTAAATAATCAAAATTCGCTAAAATTGCCAAAATAAAAATTTTAAACTGGCCCAGATTTTCCGGGTTGTTACAATCTCCCCCACTTAAAACTTTTCGTCCCCGAAAAGGAACAAAGTCGAAAGTGGTTTGATTAATCAACTCTACACTCGATCTGACTTCCATTCTCCAACTTTTCAGTTTCTGAGAATTTTCAAAATTTCAAAAATTTGGCTAACACCCTAAATTTTCGAAAAATTTCGCCATAACCTCCCCTGCACCGGGAGCATCGGGGAATTTCAAATAGCTTCCCCGGTCCTTCAGATCTCAAAAAGAAAAAGAAAAAGCCAAGCGGCTAGCCAATAGGCTCATAAAATCATCATCACCCAAACAAAACAGTAAATTATGTAATAAACATGTACCTATTTGTCGGGCAAACAAATTTTATTCTCTGCTCTAGCCTCCTTGCTATGACCTGTTCAATGTAAGTATATGTATATGCAAGCGAATGCGACCAATTTTCAATACAATTCAATATTTGATGCTATTAGGCATAATGGTTCAAAATTAGCAAACAAATAGGCAAACAACACAAACATCAATCGATTAGTGAATTAGAGTTTCAAATTCATAATTTTGATACATAGACAAAAATCATGTTTTTGATGCCAAATCACAACAATGTATTCTAGCTATATTAGTTTTGGTTCTCACACCAGTCTAATGGAAATATATAGGAATCTCACTTTCGTCACTCGAATATAAACACTGATGATGAGGCCTCATCACCTGAATCATCTCCGGGCGACTAGAGTGTGATGCTATATCTATCCAATATATTAAGACTTTGAATACACGCGGATCAGACGTATACGCAAAATCTATATATATTGGATTGTCCATATTCAAAGTAAATAAATAATCAAATACGTTTAAAACGATTTAAATTTTCTAAATAAAATTGTTTTTATTTGAAAAATATACTCTTCACACTCGTTCTAGGATACTACTGATCCTATCTCTAACGAGTCATTCTAATTGGATATTACTAATCCAATATCTGATGAATTCTTTCGTGTGGTTCTAATGTGTCTTGTTCTCGAGCTCTGTAAACCAAAGCTCTGATACCAACTGTGACGGCCAGGAATTTCGCTCGGTCCGAACCAGTCGCTAAACCGACCCAGACCGTTCGAAACGCCCTATCGTTTGAGAACAGGACAAAACAGAACGCATACAGAAGAACATTTCATTGTATATTACAACAATGCATCAGATTACAAGAATATACAGAGTATAAACAAATAAATATTACACAGAAATATCAGAGATTTAAATTACATTCAAAAACATCGCAGCGGAAAATAATACAATACACAACTAGAAGGAGATATACGG
The DNA here is from genome assembly GCA_030737875.1 of Allium sativum. Classification (NCBI taxonomy): domain Eukaryota; kingdom Viridiplantae; phylum Streptophyta; class Magnoliopsida; order Asparagales; family Amaryllidaceae; genus Allium; species Allium sativum. Next base: position 355,359,074 of record CM060926.1, read on the forward strand.
ATACAAAGCTTTCCGGATATCGTTCCAGCTGTAAACCAGGATCCTGTGAATATAAATCTGCAAAAACCAAAACTACTAGCTGCCCGTGTCAAAATAAGGGCACCCAGAGTTTAGGTTAAAACAATAAACTCCAGATCAGTCATGTGACTGGTGTGAGAACTAAAACGGTTAATCTTTATTTTAAAGTTAGGTAAATCAAGGGACCACGCAGTATAACACGGAACGGGTTTCCTCCCAAGAATACCAGTGCTTATAACAAACAGCGCAATGCTAAATAAAGAAAAATGAAGCTGTTATAAGACCCAGGTCCTATCACACAATGCAACGCAAGCCGGGGGATAGGGTTTTCCCTTATAACAACCAAAGAATGCTTGATACGTTTAAAACAAATCATTTGATACTATTATAAGTGCATAGTGTATAAAACAACTTCAAATCATAAGTATCAATCATAGGCGGCATGAGCGCCCCATCCCACTATGTCGCCATATATAGGTTTACAAATAAAACCGCAAAGTCACGTATTTGGAAATTGGATTTCCGTCTATAAACCGAGGCAAAAGATAGTCCTCAACCGATTCGAGACAATCTAGCCCATGTCTCAGGTCCCAGACTCAGGTGGGCCTTGGATCGTCAGGGCCGGTCCACCGATGTGGATTATTATGCCTGAACAATACGTCTCTCCGCCCTATGGGGCGTAAATGAGCCAACAAATGACTCCATCGGACCCGGATCGTCCGATCAAACCGAGGCGCCTCGCAACAGCAACAACAACATAAGTCAAACTCGTCAGGGCGTGTAAAACCACTGACGCCACTTCTAGCTAGAAAGAAACGCAAGTCCTTCCTGAGGTCCGTCTCCCGTTTTTGGTTCATACCGGGTGTGAAACTCGCGAATTAGATGTTACACAAAGCTACGCCACAAAGGCCTTGCTTTGATCATCACCACAAGACTTTGCTTTTCAACAGAAGCCTCGATCAATTGCCACTTAGGCATGCCACACAGGCAATTCACTCCATGCGTTTGATATCCATCAATATATAACCCCTGAGCTCGTACGTCTCAGAGAAGGGCGTTAAGCAAGAGAATAAATTCTCCGCCGCCAAACAGATATATATTTAATAAAGATCAATCACACAGACTAAAATCCAATGTCAGACACACAGTCCATTTACAAGTCCGTTCTTGGTCTGAACGAAACCGGAGGCACCTAGTACCCCGCATATCCATCGATCTCCAAGTACGTCTGGACGATCACCAACTGTTTCCATCTTCTTGGGTGTACAGCCCAATCAAGATCATCAGTTATCACCCAAACGACGTGAAGACCTCCGGTCTTCGACCATCGTCTTCACCTTCGACTTATCGTCGTATCAGTTATTCAGAATGGGATAAACCCGGTCTTTCCGAATAACTCGCGTATATTTTAAATAAGTGTTACACAAACACAACATACGCCTCATTCCAATTCATCAGTCACTAACCGTAAATTAATCAAGAGAATAATTCCCCAAATATTAACCCCGAAGGCCGAAACCAACATCAGATCAATATCCAGAAAACCATTCTGCTTAGCTAACTGACAGTTAGTTTCTAAATTTCACATTCATAGGGAAAGGTTCCCATTAATTTTATCAAAGATAAATTCTTGAATTTATTCTTTAACCTACTTTTGAATTTCGATTCAACTAGCCGGGATTAACGAAACTTACCGAAGTAATCATTTGTTTTAATTTCCCAATCCCAACCTATTTATCCCATGAAGTAAAACTGGTAATACTTCATATCTAACACCACAGTGTTATCGGTAAATTCAATTACCATTTCACGTTCAAATCTAATTAAAGATTTAACTATCGCCTGGAGCAAAACTGGTGATACTCCATTTCGATTATTTCAATCTAATTAAAGATTCATTAAAACTCCACTTAGTTTTAATCGTTAGCTGGGTTAAAGAATCAGTGTCATTTAAAACACGGTTCACGGTAAACCCAAAAACACATTCCATTAATTATCGGGTTAAAGAACGAGTGTTGTTTAAAACACTGTTCACGATAAACCCAAAAATCAATATCAATTCAATTCCAATTAAATATTATTTAATTGGTACACTTCATTAAATCTAAATAAAAAGATTTAATCTTTTCTCAACTGGGTTCAAGAACAGTGTTAGTGAAGACACCATTCACGACAAACCCAAATCACATCTGATATTCAATACAAGGCTCTGAATAGAAAATATACCGGCTTATATTCAATATCAAATTCTACGACTAACAAATGTCGTATTGGAAATAACGATATAAATATATATCTTTCAAATTTCCATAACAACATCTGTATAATCACGAATTCCAACATCGAAATATTCCGAAGACAATTTCGAATCAAATCCTCTCCAATGCAATCATTGGAAATTCTGGTTATTTTCAAAACCCTTTTCAAATTCAATTTATTTATTTAAAAATAAATAGAATTATATTTCTAGTTCAAAATTAGTTCATTTCGATAAAAATCTATTTATCTTTTCAAATATGGAGTTTTTCATCCCAAATCTTTCTAAATCATTTCTTATGATTTTACATAAATTATTACTATTTTTAATAATTTTATCAAGGTCCGTTCAGTCGATTTCCAACAACGGCCATCGAACTGCACTTACAGCGACCTTTTTCAAATTTGATTTGGACATAATTCCAAATCCAACCGTTAGATTTCAAATTTCTAATATTCGTTAGAAAGCTCTTTTCGATACGAACCCAACGGTTCCGGTTTTAGGAGAATCCGACGGTCGGATCTCCCGTAATGTCCGTTTGAAATAAATGGTCGAAATTCACGAACTGCCGCGGCGCGTTCTATTCAGGCCATTATATTATATATATAATATATATATAATATATTTCGTCGATTTCTATTTAAAACGAATTATATAAATAGTTTTAAATTCGTTTCAAAAGCAATTTCAACTTCCGCTCCAATTCAAATCAAAATTGAATTCTTCTCTATAAATTCGCTTTAAAATTCATTTCTTATTCAATTCAAATTTCAATTCAATTTGAATTTGTTTTCAATTCAATTCATTTCGAAATCGTTTTCAATTCAATTCATTTCGAAATCGTTTTCAATTCAATTCATTTCGAAATCGTCTTCAATTCAATTCATTTCGAAATCGTTTTCAATTCAATTCATTTCGAAATCGTTTTCAATTCAATTCATTTCGAAATCGTTTTCTATTCAATTCATTTCGAAATCGTTTTCAATTCAATTCATTTCGAAATCGTTTACTATTCAATTCATTTCGAAATCGTTTTCAATTCAATTCATTTCGAAATCGTTTTCAATTCAATTCATTTCGAAATCGTTTTCTATTCAATTCATTTCGAAATCGTTTACGTCAAAATGGCGTCAATCTAATCAACACGGCTTCATAAATTTCTATTTTCAAATATTCTATTTCAAATATTTCTTTTTCAAAATAGTTGTTATTATCAAAATATTTTGTTCAACACATGACCAATCTCAATGGATGAGTACTGTCAACACATGAACCTTTATTTTATAATATTCTTTATTTTCTAAATTGGAATGAGGCCCAATCAATCACCATATAATGTTAATTATATGGATTTTCATTCAACACATGTATATAATAGCATTGAAAAATAATCAACCATCAACCAAAGTGCACTACACTGTATAAGCATCAAATATAGACATTTAACGCTTATAGCAGCTTGTCAATCAATCGATCGACATATTTAATCAATCAGGATGAGTGAACTTCAAGTTTCAACCCAACACCCGTGTGGGGTTTCAAACAATCAAACAAATATTTTATTCGTGCAGTTGGGCGATGTGTAAAATTTATCGTCCCAATCAATGTCCTTCAAATAGGTGTACATAAACAAACCGTCTGGTTTGTAAATGAAGATTTATTTATTCACATTCACGTTAAAAATTATATTTTTAACGATAAAACATTTTATTCTAACATATGAATTTCTATTAAGTTCATTCTTTAAATAAAATATATTGTTATTTTTCTAACACATTTTAGAAAATTTCGGCGGCATAACGGCACGATACTAGAAACGGGACGAGGCCTAGCCTTATCCCCGGTCTAGTGAAGGCCCACGCCATTCACACATCAATCATATCAATTTCATTTCACCAAACAATTCAAATCAACTCAAACAATCTAACTAACAACACAGCCAAACAAACAAGTCCATGGTCTGTGGACGATTGTGTCGGGTGCTACTAAGCACCGTCTGCATCCTAGTATATATATATAACTAAAAAAATAAATTGAAAGGTGAGAAATTCTCACTTATAGCTATCCTAGCTCCACGGCTCTTCATTTGCAGAAGTCTTCGTCGTTTCGCCTTTTTGTCACCTTCGTTGCTGCTTTCACTACATACGTAAAAATCACATTTTTACTTCGCTATTCAATATATAAAAATCGAATTTTTACTTCGATGTTCAATATATAAACATCATATTTTTATTTCGAAGTTCAATATATAAAAACCATATTTTTATTTCGAAGTTCAATATATAAAAACCATATTTTTATTTCGAAGTTCAATATATAAAAACCATATTTTTATTTCGAAGTTCAATATATAAAAACCATATTTTTATTTCGAAGTTCAATATATAAAAACCATATTTTTATTTCGAAGTTCAATATATAAAAACCATATTTTTATTTCGAAGTTCAATATATAAAAACCATATTTTTATTTCGAAGTTCAATATATAAAAACCATATTTTTATTTCGAAGTTCAATATATAAAAACCATATTTTTATTTCGAAGTTCAATATATAAAAACCATATTTTTATTTCGAAGTTCAATATATAAAAACCATATTTTTATTTCGAAGTTCAATATATAAAAACCATATTTTTATTTCGAAGTTCAATATATAAAAACCATATTTTTCATATGCTATTCGTATAAATAAAAATCCTTCTTTTATGATGCTCATTCATATATCAAAATCACATTTTTAATTGTAAAAATTATAACTCTCTATATATAAAGATTATACCTTTAAAACTGAAATTTTAATCAATGTTTCTAAATTAAAAACTGAATTCAAAATAAAATAGAAAAGGGGCTCACTATTTTTCGGCCTTGGTGCTTGGATCTGCCGACCCGGGACTGTGGAGGCGCTGCTTTTTGCTGTAGAGGTTTGGGATGGGGCGGAGGAGCTGCTGCGAGAGGGGAGCGTCGGGTTTTCGTGCTTGGGCGAGGAGGGTTCGCGGGTTTAGGCAGAGGGGGGGGGCGAGGTTTACTGCTGTTCGCCGGAGGTGGCAGCAGGGGGGTCCACGTCGGCGGTCTTCAGGTAAGGGGGCCTCGCGGTGAGGGTTTTTGGGGTGGAACGGTTTTAGGCGGAGCGGTCGCGAGAAGGAAGGGGGGTCGAGGGTTGATCTGAGAAGGGAGGAGGAGAGCGCGGAGGGGAGAAGAAGGGGGGGTTCGCCTAAGGCGCGACGCCGACCAGAGGGGGGGCATCGACGGAAAATCCAGATCGAGGTGGCTTCCGCATTTTTTTTTTTTATTATCTGAAGGGCGTTGACTTTCTGAATGGAAGAGAGGGAGGGGTAGGAGGGAAAATATATAATTATATATTTATATTATTTTAATTTTCCAAATAAAGTTACTTTTTATTTCGAGCTCGAAACCCAATCCAACGACTGTCGCCCCTAGCTAATTACCCCCATTCCGAACACAATGGGATATGTATCGTGAGTCAGTTCGGCTGTTATGATAAGTTTTCATTCAAATTTAATATATAATCATTTAATATTCAATTTGAACGTACATTTTAATTTACCGGGACCACATACTAACTCGAAAAATTCCAGAAAAATATTTTCTAGCTTCGTATTGACGATACGGTCCTAACAAAACTAGTTTCGTCGAATTCTGAGACCGTTGGAAAAATGGCCATTTTCCAGTCGATTAAAATCAACTGAAGCTGGTCAAACGCGTTTTCCTTTGCCACGCTCACATATTGATTCGAAAAATTATGAAATTTGGAATCTAGCATTAACTTAACATCACGGACCCAACAAAACTGGTTTCGTCGAAATCCGAGGTCGTTTGCAAAACGGCTATTTTTAAGGGCTATATATTATATAAAATATATATAAATTCCATAGCGACTATTCTGAATTTTCAACTGGACGTATCTTATCATTTCTAAAGTGAAATCTTAGTTTGTTAACTTCGTTAGAAAGATCTTGTTCATCAGATTCAAATATTTCTTGTTTCGTCCAATTCTGACTTATAACGAATTCTGTATATTCAATTGAAATTAGAAATCGAATTTTCGAACTATCGCGCCATTTTCAATTCCTTTTATAATTATATATAAATATTTATATATTCTAACGACGACGCGTATATAATATATACGTTCTAATTATATTCAAAACAAATTTCTCGACGATATTATTTAAAATAATTCATTTTAAATAATCAAAATTCGCTAAAATTGCCAAAATAAAAATTTTAAACTGGCCCAGATTTTCCGGGTTGTTACAACATATATAGTATACAAACAAAACCGCTTGGCGCTTAGGGATAATGGATTTCCAACTATGACAAGGTATGGAACCACCTTCTGATAGTGTATCTCTATAGAGGAATACACTGGGTTCAACAAGAACATCCTACAACCCGGCCACACATGACTGCCCACTCATTTCTCTAGAGTGTATCGAATATATTGTCACCTTACAGTTGCTAGCAACATAACCATTCCTGGGAGATACAGAAGCGTAAGAAGTAACAAAATGAATATTCTCTAGATGGTGACAATACACCCTAATAGGAGCGACCCACATAGCCATGCTGCCTGCCCGATTTTTGTCATTTCCCAGTTGTGAGGCTTGAGGTCGGAGCTTACCTTTCAGAACAACACATCTTCATTCTTTTTTAATGCCACATCGTCAAACCCGTCAAATCACAAATTGACTTCCCCAAAAACATAGGTAAAAAGCTAAGAGAAACGAATTCCTACGCCAGCAAACATAGTTTTGAAGAGATCAACTTACGCGATCTGTTAGGTATACTCTGTCAGACATTCGTCCATACAAGTTGTCCTGGGTCTAGACAAACCAAAGGCACTGTCCTATAAATCCATCTTAGGCAATTTCTACCTAGTATCGACAGAGCAGTCCTTGCATAAACACCATCTTCAGTGGTTTTCAACTTGTCTAAAAATTAATCAACGCCTAGGTCGGAACAAAGTGGTATTTGGAGATCATTTAGAAAACCAATACCGGTCTCTTTGAATTGATGAACGTTAATATCTTTTAGGGTCATGTGATACCAGATCAGTATATTTCATATGTGTTTCTATACCCTTAATTGATTATCAAGGCTTATCTACTGAAAATAGTTAACATATAAGATTCTAGATTCCAACAGTAATTTGTATAAGTCCATATAAACAAGATGGGACTAAACAAGTTGATTGGGTCATGTCACAACATTAAAATAAAACCAAATCAACAAATCAATTTTCACAACAGATCTGGTCTATACTGATTGAATAATTCAGATAAATGTCATTCATCATTAGTTGATCTTGGAAAATAATCATTTCCAAATCATTCCTGTCTAAGATTTTATTCTATTTAAGAAACCTATTTATTTGTATTGATAATAACAGTATTTTATAATTCGTACTTCAACATTTACGATTTCAAAATATAATTACAATTTTGCATTCCTAGATGAATAATTAATTCCCTATATATATATATAAAATAATTAGCTTATTTATTAAAATGGTAAGTAAACGATACTTTCCTTAAATTCAATTAAATCAATTATCAATTCAAAATCTCTAATCGATTCATCTTTGTATCCCATTCATTTTCTGAACTTCAAAATAACTTATCGGTACCGGTCTTACCAAATTCATTTTACCGATATCTCACAACCATTCTCATCTGTAAACCACTTCCTTCTCACGTTATCCACTTGGGATTGTGAATATTATTTCTTCTTGACTAGTTTACCATATCAACTCATTTTCGTTAATAATTACTAGAACAAACACACGAATTTTTCTTATTTCGTTTAATCACCGTTAATTCATCTTTTAAATCATTTCTTGATTTAATATATATTTATCGATCTAAGTCGATTAAAATTTAAAAATAACTTTTTAATGTTCAAAACAATCCGTTCAGTATAACACCATGATACCGAATTTCCATGAATTACTACATCTATTTGGTTACAGTTTAATTAATTCTACTTAAACTCATTACCTATCTTTTTTAGAAATAGATAAATCTATGATTCATTTTAAATTTATTAATCGTCAAAATAATAATTTAAAACCCTATTTATTTATTTATTTGCATAAATAACTTATTTTATCTAACAAAGTACAACTTTGTTTTCAACGGTCCTTGTGTGGTCATCTATACTTGCTTTTCTCATATTCAAGACTCCATACTAATTATTTTATTTTATTTCTTCTTAGATAAATATAGGTATATTTTTTTTTAATATTATATTTATTTAAAAGGAATTCTTTTATTTATTTTTCTATATATCTATTCTTTTTATATTCTTTTTCCTATTTCTCTTTTTACTTCTTTATTGTTTCATTTTCTTTCATGTCTTTGTAATGCTTTTATTTTCGCAGCCCCATTACCCTTTCTGGCCCAACTCCTTTATTTGTTTATATTTTTATTTCTCTTTTCACCTTGGCCCAAAAGCCCAACTACTAACTCCCTTCCCTTTTTTTCGCACTTTTTTCTACTATTTCCCCTTTTTGCTGTTTCTTTTCTTCTGGACTTGCCAACCCTTCATCGCTTCGCTCCATCAACAGCCCCGACCACCACTGTTTGCTCCGCCAAGAAATCCGATCCTCTCTTCCTTCTTCAGTCGCGTGCTACGCTACCATCTTCCCTCTCGACCTCTTAACACCACCCAATGACCAAATCAGCTTTACCTTTCCTCCTCCTGTTTTTCCAGGTATTTGCGTGCACAGTAGTGCACTGGTGCACCTGCACTGGTCATCGGCCTCACATCCAACTACTACAGTCATTCTTACAAATGCACATCCAGCCACTGACCACATTACCCACATGTATTTCGCCTCCGACCATGGATATCGGAATCTCATAACTCAACGTGGCTTCCCAGAACAAAACCTTTCGACATCCGAACACCCTTTGACATTGTCACACCACAACCCTCCACCGTACATCGTCAAACTTCACCACCATGAAGATCACCTGTGCATCGATCTCCCAACTGAGCGTGGTGACACTCGATGCCCTCATCTGTACGTAATTCGATAGCCAAAACCATTATTCCAAACTGCCACAAAAATCTAAAATTTGGTTGAAACCCAAAATCTACCCAATAGAAAAGCCAAGTTGTATTTTTTCCTATTCTCCATGCTTCAACGATACTCTGGTACCCATGGCTAGGTGCTCGATGGTTGGGGTCACCCGAATTTGGCCAACACTTGTTTTTCGATCATCTTAATATTTCTCCTCTTACACATCGTTAAAAATTATGAGGATTGTTTTTAAATTCATGAAAATCTATTACAATCACAATGGTGTGCCTGAATTCCTAGTCCATGGCCATCGAATTCTCCGAGTTATTCATTTTTTTTTACTATATACTATTGATATCTGAAAATTTACATTACTATTTAGGGTACTAATTTTAACATAAGCTACAGACAGATATAAGAAATTTTGATGTTGAATTATATTCTAAAGGAAAGTTAGAATTCATGACATTGGTTTTTCTTGATGTGAGGAAATGTTTTTATATTTAAACAGAGCCTTAGTCATAGGAACTGTTATGTACTTTCTAGTTTTCATCCATCTAAGTTAAGTGCAGATGTGAATGAACTTCATTCAATACACTCAAAAAGCATACAACATTTATATATTTTGTATTAGCATCATACCTATACTACTTATGGGAATGGATTCAAATGGGAATGGTTGTACTCCTTATAAACTATCATTAATCTCTAGGTTTTTAATTAAATGTCTTCCATCGTTTAGTAATAGAAAAAAACAAACAAACATGAAACAAATTATACAAACATGTATATGCTCATAGACTTGTATACTATCAGGTATAGTTCAGTATCGAAATTTTAGGAGAAGTTCACTCTTACAACTGTCCACTGCCTTTCAGTTTCAAGCAAACGAATATTAAACATTTTCAATCATTCTTCTTTATGCTTAGCTAATATAATACTATGCATATAGTCTTATGTTAACTAGAAACAAACAAGAGTTAAAAGAGATGTATACTCACATTTATTTGCTTCGCCTATTTCCAGTTTTCACCTCTGTTTTACATTCACAGTTTCACTTGCTATTTCTCCATGTTTTCTCCCATTTTTCTTTTCGGTTTTGGTTTAAATAAAAATATGATGACTTGGGTTCGAATGAAATGTGTATCGACCCAGTAGCTCATGTGTGTATTTATATGTGCAAATAAATATAAAATAATGGGTATTAGATGTCCTGTATGGGAACTAAAAACATAGCTAGCTACTTCTATTGATTTAAAAAGATATAGCTATGTTTAACTGTGCATGGTTGATTTAAAGGGATGGAAAGAGCTATGTATATAGCCATGCATGTTTAGATTGAAAGACAACATATTTGTTGCTTGATTGATGGAAGAAATGAAGCTGTATGCTTAGAGAACTATGTAGCTGCTATGTAGTCTGCTTTGTTGCCTAGGCTTATGGATGGTTGTAACGACCCGTGTTTTGCCCGGCGAATATTTAGTTTAATTTATTATTTTAAATATTATATATTGGGAATATAATGGTTTTTAAATATTTAATTCGTTAATTAAACGAAGTTCGAACGTTATATAATTTATATAATATAAATCGAGCTTGAAAATAACGCTGCAGTTCGCAATTTGAGTTTTGAACTTCAACTGGATATACAGAGTCCGATATAAGTCGAATTTCTGTAAAACAAGAAACGTTGAAACCGTATTGACGATAATTTTCATATGAAAGAGAAAAATTCAGATTTCGTATTTTAAATGGTAAGTTATGGCCAAAACAAAATTTGAAATAGTCGCTATAGAAATCATTATTTAATTATAAGCCTTTAAAATAGCCATTTTGCAAACGGACTCTGTTTTCGATGAAACCAGTTTCATTGGGACCGTAACGTTAAATTATTGCACGGTGTTGAGTTGCGTGGCAAACCGATGTCGTATGTGACCACGGTAGCCGTAAACGCCCGTTCAAATTCTATAGCGCGCATTCAAATAAATATAAGGAGTATTTGAGTGTAACTTGAGCAGACGATCGAATTAGGCCACGAAACCAGTTCCGTTGAGTTCGTATCGTCGTTTAGAGTCAAGATAAGTATATAGTTTGTTATTTTTAGAGATCGGCAAATTTGGTGTTCAGAAGGGTAGTGTGGTGCGCGTTAAAAACCAGCCTACCAGGGCAACAGTCTCAGAATGCAACGAAATTAGTGCCGTTGGGTTCATATCGAAAAGTTATTGTCAATGTTCGCAGTTTCAAGTTGGTTTGATTTATCGGGTGACCGTGGAAAAATTAAACGCGTGTTCATTTCTGGTTTCATAAAGGAAATTTTTTCATACGACCTCGGATTTCGACGAAACTTGTTCCATTGGATCCGAAATACCTTTTTACACTAAGATTGGATTTTTTATCAGAAAAACGAAAATCTTTTATTGTGATTTTGGTGTGTTACTTCACGACGAAGTATCATTTAACAATATTTTAACCATTTGCTCCTACCTAAAGCTATCTGAACACAACTCCATTCTAAAAATATTCCGTACTGAATAAACGCGAAATGCACAGTAGCCACCCTACATCCTTACAACCCGATACCCTTTCTTTTCAATAGCAGGTGTATTTCCATTGTCTCCAAATTTCATTTTCGTGCCGACCAAGTTTTCTTGGCATTGGCGACCAACAATTATCTACACTTGTCCTGCAAGCCTACTGAAAACTCATAACAGACGACTCTGTTTTTCCTATACCCGATGTGATCTAATCAAACACAGCTATGCTAGCCTACCTAAGCAATGCCGTGACCCCCAATCCATTTACTCCTATAAATACTCTGCTCTCGTTTCATTTCTTGGCAAACAAGATGGAGTAAAATCCAACTTTTCTGTTCGGGAGTATATTCAAACAAAAAAAAAATCCGTTAAAACAAAAGGGGGATAGATGAGCTGAGGACTTGCGGTGGAGTTTTGCAATACGTGAAGGAGGGCGTGGGTTCCATTGTCTTCACGTGGAAAAAGCCTGGGAAGGGAATCTTGGGTGAAGAAATGGGAGTGTGGACTTGCTGAATGAATGGAAGTGAACCGCGAACAAGGGTTGTCCAACGCAAAGGGCTAGTGGGATAATGACAGTAAGAACGTAGAGCGGATGGGAGAAGTTATATGAGAGGATGAGTGGTACTGGCGCTGATGGTTTATAAGGGAAGCAAAGGATACGGGGAAAACGAGTGAACAAAGAAGAAATTAAGGAAAAACAAACTATGTTGTGAACGTAGCAATGATCGCTACATTCCAAACTGACATGGACAAAGCTGGAGCTAGAATGGTCTAAGTAGGACGCTACCGTAATTTAATTAAATTAAACGCTTGTTTAATTTAATTAAAATGAATCATTTTGCCAACAGAGAGAAATCAAGGTGAGTTAAACTCACTCAGTTACCCTTTTTATATTTTATATAAATTGGGTGTTTTTATTCTGTGTGCTCTGCTTGCCAATGGTTGACTATTTTGCTAGTTATTCATTGATCTATTGATTTAACCAATGAAATTAAACCGTGTTTAATTTCAATGAAATACCAAATCGTTATGTTAACGATTGGATCCAACGGAGGTAACTCACCCTGTTGGTCACGTTTATTTATAAACGTGTTTAATTGTTTGTAGTGTTCGGTTATGTGGTTGATGTTAAATGGTTGTTATTTATTATCAGTTAAATGTGATTGGTTTGATGGTAGTTTATGGATTGAATATTCAACATCTGTTTGGTTTAAACCAGTGGGCGGTGTTGGTTAAGTATTTGGCAGAGCATGGCCTTTAAAACCAATTGGGTTATAAATAGTGATTCACCGTCAAGTGAATCGATAGAGTTGAGGTTATAAAAATTTATGTTATAGCCAAAGTTAGATTTTGAATTATATTATTTTGAATAAAAGTTATTTAAGAGAAATAAATAAATATTTTATTTATTCAAAACCTTGATTGGTTATTAAATTATTTTATAAGGTAAATGCTGATGTAAATCAGATTTACAAGTAGTTGAATAAGAGATGAATCAAGTGGGTAAACTTTGGTAATTGTTTTGTAAAGAAGAGGTTTATGGAATTATTTAAATTAATTATATTTTTAATTAATTTAAAGTAAAGATTAATTTGAATCCGTTAATGAGATAAGCGAGCTGTGAGTTAATTAAATCGACTTGTTTGATTTGAATTGATTATCAAATTAATGTTTTGATTTAAAATAGTTAAACAAATATGGTTAATTTTGGATAAGGTTTTAAAAGAGTTTACCATCGATTTTAGTTGGTAAAGACTTAACCCCCGCAGTAGTTGATAATCGAGATAAAGTATTATTTATTTAATAAAAAATTTAGGAAATTACTTTTCAAAAAGTAATTGAAGTGAAATGAAATCAAATGGAAGGGTGTAAGGAGTTTATGTACGAGGTTTGTATTTAAACCCAAAATTTGATTATAACAAAGTTATTGAAGGAGTTCCAAGCGAATGGAATAGCTTGATAATAAGGTTACTTGATTATTCGAATTAAGTGAAAGGAAGTTTAGATCAAAAAGGTTTTATAATAAACCAAGGGTACAAATGAGATTTAAAAAGAGTAAAGGCGTTAATTTTATATTAACGGTACTTGAAACGAGATCAAGTAAAAGTAGAATTTGAAATAAGATTTCTAAAGTGGAAATAGTCGAATAGATTGGAAAGGAGAAATGAGTAAAGAAGTAGTCATAGGATTTTGGAAATAAATCCGAACTGTAATTAAGTTTGGTTAAAGAGACAGTGAGAAGAATGGTGTACTTAAGTATTGAATTAAGAAAGGATGGTATATTCGAGAAAAGGATTTTCAAAAAGGTAAGAAGACTTGTGAGATGGTATCTTGAATGGAAAGGTTGGTTTGATTACAACTGATATTTATCTGAGGATAAGAACGTTGTTTGATCAAGGTCTGAGAGGTAATTAAAATACCCCAACTTGAATAACATCGGGATTATATGAAGATAGTATTAGTTGGTAATCATAAGAGACGTTAGTGGATATGTTTTGAAATCTAAACAGCGATTTTAGCGCTGTTGTTATAATATATGTTTTGTAAATCTAATATAGCGATTGTAGCGCTTTTGCTATAGTAAATGGATTGTAAACCTAAACAGCGATTTTAGCGCTGTTGTTTGTAAATCTAAATAGTAATTATAATGCTATTGTTATAACATATGTGCTATAAATTTCTTTGTTAAAACTAATGGATTTCCGAATTTAAAAGATGATTGGAAGGAAGATTTAAGTGGGAAATTGAATATAGTTATTCGAGCTAGAGTTAGTCAAACATAGTTTTTTTCAAGATGAGTGCCATTTCGTACGACTGCTAGCGTAATTCGCAGGGCTGCAGATAGCCTACGGCGGTCGGATGTTTCCTGAGGGAATCAGGCGTAACCATTGTGATCGCTGCGATCTAGGGTCAAGCGAATGGATTTAAGTCGAGTATTAGTTAATCGATTAGAGATAAATCGAATTAGAGTTATTCAAACATCGTATTTTTGAATATTAAAAGAGTTGGAGTTTTTAATGTAACAAAAGTAAACCGGTTGTTAAAGGCCAAGTGATGCTGAATACTGAACCAGTGAACTCATTGGAGTGTTATGATTGAAACACTGTATATTTTGATAGTTAGAACACCGACTATCAAATCTGTCCAATACGATTGTTGGTATGGAAAGACCGGGATCGAATTTATATTCGAAAACCATTCCAACCAACAACTACGTGAAGATATCATAAGATGATCAAGATGGAGCATTGAAGACCGTGGATTTTCACAAACGGAAGAACCACTAATATTCTCTGCCAGGCAAGCAGAGATAAGCTGTGATTCTGTCGTAGTTGGAATCTACGGGTTGCAAGGACTTCTCGCTACTGATCCATGGGGTGATTCCTATATTGGATGCAGTAGGAGAGTGCCTTCGGTTCATCCTGTTCCTGGATGACGTATATGGACGAATGCCTGACAGAGTATTTCCAAAGGATCACATACGTTGATTTCTTCAAACGTGCTATGGTTGTTGGCGGAGAATTGCCGCTCTCTTAGCTTCCAGCTAGAGTATTTTTGTGGATATCAATTAGTGATATCTGATGGATTTGACGATGTGGCATTCAAAGTGAATGACGACCAGATGTTCAAGAGTTAATTCTGGCCTCAAGCCTCATCAGCCGGGAAATGACAAAAATCGGGCAGGCAGCATGGCTATGTGGGTCGCTCCCATTAGGGTGTATGATCACCTATCTAGAGAAAATCCTATTTGCTTCTTTAATCTATGTTTCGATGCTGTCCCTTTTCGGGCAGACGGTTGCTGATCCCAACCGTCGGTGATATACATTCGATACACTCAAGCGAAATGAGTGGTCGGTCATGTGAGGGCCGGGTTGCAAGAAGTTCTTGTTGAACCCAGTGTATTCGTCTCTAGAGATACACTATCGGAAGGTGGACCCATACCTTGTCAAGTCGGAATCCAATTCCCAATAAGCGCCTGCGGGTTTTGATTGTATACTATATGTGTGGAGCGTGAGATGCAAGCGTTCCACTAGATTCTATTTACTTGTATTTAGACATTATTATAATATCAGACAAGATATTGGTTTCAAAACTGTTTTGGGTTATCGTAAGGTAAAAACCGTCCGTATTTATGTGTGGATTTGGTCTTACGATTATCCTTTTCTTTTGAAAAGATTTTGAACTTTAAAATCATGATTGGATGATTTACCTTATTACTGTGCGAGTTTATCTCACTCTGGTTCACCAGACTGACCCGGTATTTGTAATGCTCGGGTTAGACCGGGTTGTACAGGTTCAGGTTATCGAATGCTGTGAAGTCCAGAGACGAGCTGGAGATGTTCAGGCGTATGATACTATATAGCTACTATTCCGCTGTGTGTTGTATATGGGAACAGGCTATTATAACTGTACCATGGTATGATGTACTATGATACTGTAAGTATTTTAAAGCTTTCAATAAAGATTTATTTCTGTATTATAGTTGTTCCGCTGCGATGTGAGACTCTATGTGGTGTTGCTTTCTTCTTCTTCTTCTATTCAATATTTCTACCTTATCTATTCTCACCCTCTAACTTCTTTCTATTAATGATCTGGAATGTTCGATGTCTGAATGGTCAACACGGTAGTTTGATGTTGATTTTCGGAGTCGAAAATCCCAGTTCGTTACAATGGTCCTATCCATCAAACTGGAAAAAAGGAAAAAAACATGAAGTCCTATTTTTTACAGCAACTAGATAGAGTATATGTAGCCATGTGAAAACTTGGTTTAGCTGTGTATATGGTTGATGGAAAAGAGAGTGATGTTTGGCAAGGCTTCACAGTACAAAAGGCATGGCTAATCCTGGTTTTTGGGTTACAAACATGTGCAAGGTTCATTCTTGGCCATTAAGTAATTTATACTATGAATACATTTACTTCATAGCACAACAACCTATATATGAACTTTTATGACATTTCAATCTCTGTACAAAACATCCCTTCCCATTCAATGTTTTGATTAAAGTAGTGCAGGCTATTGATCCTAGGTATTAGTGGTTGTTTTCTTCATTTGTAAGCAATCAGAAATGGGAATTTGATTTGAACCTTCAAGGTGCTTGTGTACTACAGGAATGTAAAATGGAAACATAATGTACGAAACACATTTCTATTAATTTAATTCAAAATTTCTTTTACTTACATTAATCATATGACATGTTCTTGTCCATCTATGGTCATATCACTTTTATATGTGCATATATGAAGAAATAAAATATCCACATAAGTATAAACAAAACTTATTACCTTGCTTTGTATACATATACACATACATACAAGTACAAAAGATCACTTTAAATTCTCTTAAATATTAAAACTCAAATTTTACTTAAGCAAATTCTAACAAAATTATAAATGCAAAATAAAGTTTCAAAACGGCATTTACTTGTGTATATATGAAACACAAGTCAAAAACATACATATGGGACTTAGAACTAACGATTATTTAAAACTGTTTATAATATTCAAATTAAATATCATTTAACTAAATTTAATTATCAGTAAGATCTAAGATTTATATCATAAAGTTGGTCATAAAAATCTGGGACATTACAGTGATTCTCTTATCGTTAATTTCAAAGATGAAATTCTTTTTAAGGAGAGGAGAATGAAACAACACTGAAATTTAATCTATAGAATCAAGGATTTAAGGAAAAGAAGAAACCCGATTTTTTCCAAAATTTCAAAATAATAATAACGAAGATGTTTTAACAAAGTTTTATTACTTGAATTACCATCTTTTAATTATTTACGAGCAAGAAGAATATCATTCTCAAATTTTGTTTTCCTAGGATAACAGTTTAACTCAAATCGGAAAATGTGACTGATAAACGAATCTCAGATTCTCAATGGTTTGACATATAGAAATTGTACAAAGGTGTAATGTAACGACCCACATTTTTGACCGTTTAAAATCGACAATAAACCTCACTTGTCGACTCAAACAGATCGCAAATACCGGTAGTTATTGGGAAAAAGAAGAAAAAGAATAAAGAAGAGAAAAAAAAACAAATCTCGGAATCTCACAGCGGAATGACAACATATAATAAACAAATAACATTTAACACAATTGGAATATATACACACATTTGACTATAGCTTACAAATGATAAATCAGAGTTACACATAAACAGATATACACACACGGCAGCGGAAATAACTTGCAGCGGAAATACATATAAAATAGATATATACCAAATCTTCATCTTTTATCTCCAAGGCGAAGTAATCTTCATTAACTGCAACATCTGCTGACCCGAGCGTATTGCATAAAAAAGAAAACACAACAAACACTCGGATCAACACTAAATCATTCTCATATTAGTCAAATTAAAATACGAAATAATATCAGTGTCATGGTGCAGTAACTCAAAAGATGTTACGGGTTTTTCCCATCTCTCGAGGATCCGTTAAACTAATACATACATAGATAATATGCTATTATGATAGTGTCTACTTAGTAAAGTATAAATACTGATAATAGCGTAAGCGGGATTACATTTTTACCCTTACACCGTTTATAATACCGTAGTCTATACAGTACCGTAAACCCACCGTAAACGATGGCATCAGAGGGCACTCCATAGGTACGATACAAATCAAAATCGTATGGGGCTCGATAAGGATAATATGACAAGGCACTTGAGGCAATGCCCAGGGTAGGATTCTACCAATTGCACTTCCGGACCGGTGGTAACGCATAGCAGCCACTACCGCCCACCTCGGAACACACTCCCAAAGTCATAAATGGGCCCAAATCATCATCATCATCATAGTCATAGAAATAGTATCGAAGAAGTGTGTCCGATCAAAGGTGCTACCTCAGTTAGTCACGGTATAGCTCCTGTTTTAGTCATTTCAATTCTGACCTGAAGGTCAGGGCTATTTCGTCATCGTGCCATCTTCGATTCAGTAATCGCCTCCAAGTCATCATACTCATTCTGGATACGTCATGACGTTCACAGTTGTCAAAGTAGTATCGACACTGACAGAGAGTATGCCTTATGTCGACTCCGGTCTCTTTAACAACCAACGCTTACATCTTTTCACATCGTTTGGTTCTTTTATATTTCATAAGGTTTGCTTTCATATCAAAATATCATATTTTGTTTCGAACCAGTTTATATTCAAAAATAGAATATAGTTTCATATCGAAATATCATAAATCATACCAACCCGATTATATTCTAAAATTAGAATATATTTCCACATCTTATACCATAATCATATAGTACTTCAAAAATCGACTTATATTCAAATAGAATATATTTAATCTCAAAGGATTTCAAATTATTCCAAATCGATTCATATTCGAAATTCATTCATATTCAAATAGAATATATATACTTCCATAACTTACTTTCAATCCCCTTAAGAGATAAGTTTATATTTAATATAATATAATCCATCTTCCATATTTGAAAACGGTTTGAAATCGATTCATAAATAAAACTTTTATCTCAACTCCATTTCAACAACGATTTTAGATCCAACACTTTCCATTCGGAAGAAAAAATTACACTTATAAGATATAAATTAAAAGATAGATGTTTATAAAGAACCTTTATATAAATAATATATGTATAGAATAAAATAGTTAAAAATAGGATAAATAAGTTTAAAACACTATGTATATATATAAATTTTAAAAATTTACTAAATAGTTTTTTTAAATAAAAGAATATAAGAAAATTTTGGTTATATAAAATAGTTATGGATAAGAATTTAATAAAATAAATTTCAAGAAAGAATAGCTATAAAAATCAAAATTTTAAATACATATATAAATTCTTTACTGAAAATCGATTCTTCCTTCCGAACTTTGATACTTGAATCTAAACTCCAGTTTCCATGAAGTTGCTTAGCTCAAAGGACTTATTTCAAATCCCATTTCAACCCATTACAATACAAGGATTCAAGACCATACTCGAATTAGGTTTAAAAACAATTTTCGAGTATTCTCCATTATCTTGATTCCAAAAATTAAATTCCATAAGAATTTATTTAAATCTGAATCTACCCAATTCTTACAAAACCCAAAATCTAAAATTTGAATCTTTAACACTTCAAATTCGCTTGGGAAAAATTTCTTACATCATTTCAGATCATATTTAAGATTCAGATTTCAAGGAAAAATAAAACCTATCGAAATCAATACATTTCCCTTGAATGAAATTTCCATAAAAGTAGAATTTCAAATATTAAAATCATTTAACCAACCGATGTCCATATATAGTTTGCTATCCTATGGCCAAGTGATTTTTAAATTTTATTTCTCGATATTTAGGGATGGATCTATCATTTCAATCCAAATCCGGGTCACAGGTATGTATCATTTCAACCTGTGTTCTTAATTCATTCAATTCGATAAACCCCAGATTTATTAGATGCCCGTAACATCAAAGGCGAGGAATTGGGATTTATCGAAAATGCATGAAATATCATGTACTGAATAAACAACCAGTTCATGCAGCATTCATCCATCCATCAACTTAATCAAGGCATCCATCACATCATTTCATTTAAATAGTAAATGGAATCATTTTACTGGTTAACAAGTGTCGGGATTTCTAATTAGAAATTTAAATTAAATTAAATAACTATTTATCGATTTTATTCGCATGTTAACACTTGCACGTCAACTTAAGCAGTCATTCATCAAACAACACAACATGCAACCAAATTTACTTCATAATTAAATTTAATAAATATGGAAATCATTTAGTATTTCGTAAGTGAGAAAATCACTTACGTTTGCATCCGCAGTTGATCGAACGTCCAACTAAGGGCCAAAAATTTACAGTCTCCAAATGCAGCCAGGTTAGTGCCAAAACGTCCGCAATTCCGCCACGATCCCAATGCAACAAACCGCGTCCAAATCCGAGTCAAAACGAAAGAGTTATCAGCGTTTTACACTCTGAATTTTAAATATATATATATAAATAATTAAAATATTATTCTCACCCAACCACTGATTGACACGTCAGCTCCCTAAACTAGCTCTTCCCGCTCCTCTTCGTTACTGCTACAGTAACCCACGCGGAAATCACCTCGAAGACCGAAACTTTGACCACCAAATCCTCCTAACTTCGGCCACCAGAGAAGCTCCGACCACACTCGTTGTGAAGCTCCGAGCCAGCCGCTCCTTCCTGTGCCGGAGCCCTCGCTTCCGGTTGCGTCTCCTGCCGCTGACGAGCTGGTGAACGGGAACGGGTTTAAACCCTAAAACTCGAATTCCCGCCACCTCGACGGCTTCCAGATCAACTGAACCCCACCAATCAACTCCCATCGACAATCTCTACAATACACACAAGTCAATTTCCTCGATTGAACCCCGAATCAAAAACCCCCAACTCTTTGCTTATGGGTTTCGAAAACAGAACTTTAATTGTCGATTTCCGGCAACTCCGTGCACTGCATGTTGGAATAAAAGGTACCAGTAGCTTCCCATCGTCAAGAGCTTCGTTTTGATATATAATATTCCATGGTTTGTGGAGATTTTATTTTCAAATTTGAATTTTTGGTTTCAACTAGGGTTTGAATATTTTTGTTCAGCCATTAGAGAAAAATGAGCTGATGGAGAAAATGAACGTATAATGAATGGCTGATGGGTGGTATGGAGGTTAAGTTACATATATAAATATAGGCCCAACAATGAGAAACACACAATTATCCTATTCATTGATCTCTTTCACATTTTCTCTCGTACGGTCAAACGGTTATTCGGATTGTAACGCAAATTTGAATCCTATAATGATTCATCGTTCCAGATCCAATGGCGCCAGTTTCATCGAATTCCGAGACAGTTGCCAAAACAGTTAAATTTCACAGTTAAATAATAAATAAAATATTCAGTTAAATCATTTAACTAGTTTAATTCAATTTAGCTATTCATAAAATTCCCTTTAAATCCAATTGCAATTTAAAAAAAATTTATAAATCGATTCACAAATTTTAAGTTCCTGGATTTGATTATTTCTCAAATTAGATTTGAACTGCAAGTTTCAAATAAATGAGTTATTCAATATCAAACCCCAAATTTCACCATTTACCTATCAAAATTTGAGATTCTTATTTATATATTAAACACTTAAGTTTTATTCAGTCATCTAAATATAAAACCCAAATTACAACATCTTCTAATTATAACTCAATAAAAAGAACTGTTTACTTTCAATTCAATAATCATCATCATTAAAATCAACTAATTTGATTTTTAACCCATGTTATCCTATTTTATTTATTTAAATTGAAAATTAAATATACAGAAAATTATGGGATGTTACATGTAACATACATATAAATACATATAGATGTATGATAACATATCCGTAAAAAGATAATGAATGGGTTAAATAAGCTAAGAAATAGGTTAGAAAAACTAATCAAGTGAGGACAAAAAGGGTTTACTTTAATATAAAATAACCTTACACTTACAACTCCATACTCTTACATTCACCACTCTCATGCATACAACATACACTTACATTGATGTAACAAGGGGATACATGCCTAATTCGGCCAAAATAAGGGGCTAGGTGTAAAGACCCAACTTTTGATGACCTCGGATGTAGTGTCATTATTAAAGAATAAGAAACAGATAGAAGATAGAACTAAAGAAAACATCAGAATGTCACATGGAATTGAACACATACAATATCACATAATATTATATATCAGAGTCACGATACATCATAGTACATTATTTCACATACGTGGTTACATGACCATTACATCTTACAACTTCATAATAATTGATGGATATTAGTAATAAGCTTGCTTTATAACTTTCCATCCAGATACTCATAAAGTTCCTTCCAATACTTGAATCCCTTGCCTACTCATAACAATTGTTATCAATACCCAAAAGTTTAGGAAAAACAAATAAAATAAACTCTGGCTCAGTCAGGGGACTCCTTTGTAAATGATTTAAAATAGCTTGAGAAATAAAGGGTATCTCATAAGACCACGCCGCACATAAATACAGAATGTGTTTTTCCCTTACGAGAACAAAAACACTTTGTATATCGAAATCAGATATTATGATAGTGTCTAGAGTTTTCAAAATAAATTAAAATCTAGTGAAATGCTTGCATCTTACATTTCATTACATAGTTTACAAAATAAACCGTGGGCTCTTATTGGAGAATGGATTTCCACCTATGGCAAGGTATGGGACCACCTTCTGACAATGTACCTCCGGAGATGAATACATTAGGATTCAACAAGAACATCTTGCAACTCGGGTAAACATGACCGGCCACTCACTTCGCTTGAGTGTCCCGAATATATCATTACCACGGTTGGGGGTCAACCAACCGAATCGATAACGTACGAAAAGGAACAACCGAAGGCATTTGATTTCTCCAGATCAGGTAATGATATACCTTAATGGCAGTGATCCACATAGCCATACGATCTACCCAATTTTATACCATTTTTTGGTTGTGAAGCTTGAGGTCATACTTACCTTTAGGCATATCTTATCTTCATTTACTCTGAAAGCCACATCGTCAAAATCAGCCAATCACTAATTGATATTCCCAAAAGTATATTACAAGTATAAAGCTAAGAAAAATGAATTCCTTCATCACCAAACATAAATACATTTGAATATATCAATGTACGTGATTGGTTAGGCATCCTCTGTTAGACATTCGTCCATACAAGTTGTCCTGGGATTGGACAAACTGAAGGCACTATTCTGTAAATCCATCTTAGGCAATTCCTACCTAAGATAAACAAAACAGCCCTTGCATAACTCCGTATTCTATTACCTTAAATAATCTCTGACTCGTGTGAATCAAATCGAAGTGGAATATAGATTCTGGACTCTTCGACACGATCGACGTTAATATCTTTTAGGGTCAAGTGATACTAAAATGGAACATATTATTATATTCAAATGAATTTTAAATATTCAATTTTATTTCATCATTGATTTGATTTTGAAATCATTTTTTGATTTTAAAATAGCTATCGACATAAGTGGATTATATTCAAATAGCACTTCAATGTTTATTTCAAAACATTTGAATCCATTATTGACAGTAAACCACCTTCCAAAAGTCACAATATAACGTCGATTATATTTCACACATCGGATTTTAACCAATTATCGTATCTGGAGAATAATTCGAACAAATCTCATTATTTAAATTATTCACAAGAATAATTTAAATCTACTTATTTTATATACAACTGAGATTATTAATTATATATATAGGTTTAACTTCAAATCTATGTTGACGACTTCGCTTTACTTAAACAATATGATTACCTTATTTTATCTACTTATCTAATAATATGATTCCCTATTATTCTTTCTTTGAGTGTCAGAGTAACTTCTAGAAGAGATAAGTATATCTAATTATTTTATATACAACTGAGATTAATAATTATATATATATATAAGTTTATCTTCAAATCTATGTTGATGACTTTGCTTTACTAAAACAATATGATTACCTTATTTTATCAACTTATTTAATAATATGATTCCCCATTATTCTTTCTTTGAGTGTCAAAGTAACTTCAAGAAGTGATAAGATTGCATTTCTGCTTAAAGCGTCTACTACAACATTTGCTTTTCCAATCATATATATAATATCCAAGTCATACGACGTAAGGAACTACAACCATCTATGTTCCCTTAGATTTAAATCCTTCTGAGTGAACAGACACTTCAAAGGTTTATGGTCAGTAAAAAGCTCAAATTTCTCACCTAACAAGTAATATTTCCATATTTTCAATGCAAAGACAGCTGCTAACAATTCTAAATCCTACGTAGCGTCATTCATCACAGGAGGCTTTAGTTGCCTACTAACATATGTTATCACATGTCGATTCTTAAAACATGGCCTTAAATCGTGCTTTAAGTCCAGCCTCAATCTCAGTCACATCCCACCAACAAGAAGCCTCTCCTTTCAGCTACCAAGCGGCAAGATGACTCTCTCCCTATCTCCAAGTCACATCATGCCAAATTTCCTCTCTGAAATACCCAACCATGCCCGAGTGTCCCCATTAGTCTCCATCCCCATAAAAGGCCTATCTTATAGATTGGAAAAATCCTTAAAAAGCTTGGAGAATCAACTACCCATCAGTGGGAAAGAAGGGAGCCCACTTGTTGATGCTTGACCTTGCACATCCTCTTAAGGCTCTGCAACTATTGTAGCTTAGGGATATCTAAGGAACCAAGCAGGAATCGCGATGCTCAGGATCTTCGGAATATTAGGGGCTTCTGTGCAAGTGAAAGAAAAAAAATTATGTTTTAAAAAATCGAAGGAAGGTTGTATAGGTCTTGAGTTGAATTTTGTAAACTTTAATATTTTTAGAATACTTTTATTTTGAAGATCTATTTTCCTTGGAAAAGCATTAACTTTTAAAACTAATTTTAGGAATCTTGTAACCTTAGGCTCTCATACCAAATGTGACATCCCACAACCCTTAGCAAACCCCAAATGAGTCATTCCAAAAAAATATGGAGTTTTTACGTATAATAAACCTTTATAAGGACTAAGATCCATAAGACATAAAAATAATTATAGCGAAACATTTCAAAATAAAATAAATTATTATACATAACTTTATTCAAAACAAATCACAACAACCCAAATAACTTACAACCTAAGTCTCATAAGTCATCTTAAAATACATAACAAAAATCCCCTCTTAAGATCCAACATATATAAAAAACAAATAGAATTACAAAAAGAAGAAGTGAATACATCCGCAAAAAGGAATAAGAACTCCAAGATGATTTGTTCCCGCTACCTGCATCATGCACTACCTATATGCCTAGTGGGAGATAAAAGAATGGATAATATGATCATATGATTTAGGGACATATACATATACACTACGCAATTGCATGATTACATTATTTGCATTAGAAATCCTAAGGACAAGAAATGCAGTGGATAGTGTTTGAGTTGATGGCTGCATATTTTTGGACGTGGTTGTTAATTACATTTTCCATCCTTAGAGATTTTGAGGAAGAAATCCTTTAGGCATGGGAAAATGTAATACCCTAAGATTTTAAGAATAATAATATAAATCAAGCAAACAAAAATCAGAATTTATACGTTTAAAAGGTTAAGTATAAAAGAAGCCTCATAGGTTGGCCTCCCTCGAGTAGGTTAATCATGGAAGTTGATCGCCTTAGGCAATGGTCGACCAATAAAGGTTGTAAATGTCCCGTTGTAATAACCCGGAAAATCTGGGCCAGTTTAAAATTTTTATTTTGGCAATTTTAGCGAATTCTGATTATTTAAAATGAATTATTTTAAATAATATCGACGAGAAATTTATTTTGAATATAATTAGAACGTATATATTATATACGTCGTCGTTAGAATATATAATAATTATATATAATTATAAAAGGAATTGAAAATGGCGCGGTAGTTCGAAAATTCGATTTCTAATTTCAAATGAATATACAGAATTCAATATAAGTCAGAATTGAACGAAACAAGAAATATTTGAATCTGTATAACTATATCTTTGTAACGAAGTTAACAAACTGAGATTTCATCTTAGAAATGATAAGATATGTCCAGTTTAAAATTAGAAATAGTCGCTGTGGAATTTATATATATTTTTAATATATATAAGGCCCTTAAAAATAGCAATTTTGCAAACGACCTCGGATTTCGACGAAACCAGTTTTGTTAGGTCCGTGATGTTAAGTTATTGCTAGATTCCAAATTTCATAATTTTTCGAATCAATATGTGAGCGTGGCGAAGGAAAACGCGTTTGACCAGTTTCAGTTGATTTTAATCGACTGGAAAATAGCCATTTTTCAAACGGTCTCAGAATTCGACGAAACTAGTTTTGTTAGGACCGTATCGTCCATACGAAGCTAGAAAATATTTTTCAGGAATTTTTCTAGTTAGTATGTGACCCCGGTAATTTGAAATGTACGTTCAAAATTCAATATAGTGATTTAAATGTAAATTCAACGAAAACTGATCGAAATGATTGAATCAGCTTACGAGACATATCCCATTGTGTTCAGAATGTGGGTAATTAGCTAGGGGTGACAGTCGTTGGGTTCGATTTGGTGTTTGGATGCGAAATTCAATTTTAAAAGAACTTTGAATTAAAATATTATTTAAATTAAATATAAATAGCAAAGCTAAACCCTAACTCTCCTTCCCAAATCAGTAGCCGCTACCCTCTCTTTTCAAAGCTCAGAAACAACGGGAATTCCTCTTCCCCATTCTCCTAATCCGCTCCACAATATTCCAAACTTCCAAATACCAATTAAGGAGCATTCCACGATCTCTCCATCCTCCTCGGTACGATCGGATTTCGTTTAGTATTTTGGATGTATTAAGGCCTGAAAGGGGCCGAATCTCGAGCAAGATTGCGGGATGATGGCGGGCTCGAGCTTCGAGGCGTGGGGTGGGAATGGAAGCACAGTCGGATGCGCTCACGGTGGTGCAGCCTGATGGGGCTCTGGACCCTACAGTTGCACGCAGTTCGAGGAAAGAGAAGTCGAGCGGGGTTCAATTTTTAAATCGGTCGATGTCGAGATGTTGAACTGGGGATTCGCATGAATGAGAAAGCAGGAGGATCAGTTCGAAGCAGTATACGAGTAGAAGAAAGGTATAATTTTAACAAATATATTAATTACCTTATTTAAGTCATTAAAATGGTTTTAAAAATAAAATTAACAAATAAGAAATGCAGGTTTTATCAAAATATGAGTGCAGTTTTTAACATATATGAATGCAGTTTTTATCATATATGAATGCAGTTTTTTTTACATATGTAAATGCAGTTTTTATCATATATGAATGCAGTTTTTTTTACATATGTAAATGCAGTTTTTAAAATATATATAGAGTGATTTAAAAAAAAAAATATTTTTATATATTGAACTTCGATAGAAAAATAGAATTTTTATATATTGAACTTCGATAGAAAAATAGAATTTTTATATATTGAACTTCGATAGAAAAATAGAATTTTTATATATTGAACTTCGACAGAAAAATAGAATTTTTATATATTGAACTTCGACAGAAAAATAGAATTTTTATATATTGAACTTCGATAGAAAAATAGAATTTTTATATACTGAACTTCGATAGAAAAATAGAATTTTTATATATTGAACTTCGATAGAAAAATAGAATTTTTATATATTGAACTTCGATAGAAAAATAGAATTTTTATATATTGAACTTCGATAGAAAAATAGAATTTTTATATATTGAACTTCGACAGAAAAATAGAATTTTTATATATTGAACTTCGACAGAAAAATAGAATTTTTATATATTGAACTTCGACAGAAAAATAGAATTTTTATATATTGAACTTCGACAGAAAAATAGAATTTTTATATATTGAACTTCGATAGAAAAATAGGATTTTTATATATTGAACTTCGAAATAAAAATAGGATTTTTATATGTAGTGGCTACGGACAACGAAGATGACGAAGATGCGGTAGCGACGAAGATTTCCTGCATTGGAAGTGCCGTGGAGCTAGGATAGCTATAGGTGAGAATTTCTCACCTTTCAATTTCTTTTTCTAGTTATATATATATACTAGGATGCAGACGGTGCTTAGTAGCACCCGACACAATCGTCCACAGACCATGGACTTGTTTGTTTGGTTGCATAGCTTAGTTATATGATTTGATTTGAATTTGGTTGTTTGGTGATTTTGATTGATGTGTGAATGGCGTGGGCCTTCACTAGACCGGGGATAAGGCTAGGCCTCGTCCCGTTTCTAGTATCGTGCCGTTATGCCGCCGAAATTTTCTAAAATAAGTTAGAAAAATAAAAATATCATTTTATTGAATAAATGAATTGAATAGAAATTCATAGGTTGAAATAAAATGTTTTATTGTTAAAAAAAAAATATAATTTTTAACGTGATGTGAATAAATAAATATTCATTTACAAACCAGACGGTTTGTTTATGTACACCTATTTGAAGGACATTGATTGGGTCGATAAATTTTACACATCGCCCAACTGCACAAATAAAATATGCGTTTGATTGTTTGAAACCCCACACGGGTGTTGGGATGAAATTTGAAGTTCACTCATCCTGATTGATTAAATATGTCGATCGATTGATTGACAGGCTGTTATAAGCGTTAGATATCTATATTTGATGCTTATACAGTGTAGTGCACTTTGGTTGATGGTTGATTATTTTTCAATGCTATTATATGTGTGTAATGCATGAAAATCCATATAATTAACTTTATATGGTAATTGATTGGGCCTCATTCTAATTTGAAAAATAAAGAATATTATAAAATAAAAGTTCATGTGTTGACAGTACTCATCCATTGAGATTGGTCATGTGTTGAACGAAATATTTTGATAATAACAACTATTTTGAAAATAGAAATTTATGAAGCCGTGTTGGTTAGCTTGACGCCATTTTGACGTGAACGATATTTATATCGATTTTATAATGAATATCGAAAGTGATTTCAAAATCTGATATTTCGAAATGAATTGAATTGAAAACGATTTCGAAATGAATTGAATTGAAAACGATTTCGAAATGAATTGAATTGAAAATGATTTCGAAATGAATTGAATTGAAAACGATTTCGAAATGAATTGAATTGAAAACGATTTCGAAATGAATTGAATTGAAACCGATTTCGAAATGAATTGAATTGAAACCGATTTCGAAATGAATTGAATTGAAACCGATTTCGAAATGAATTGAATTGAAAACGATTTCGAAATGAATTGAATTGAAAACGATTTCGAAATGAATTGAATTGAAAGCGATTTCGAAATGAATTGAATTGAAAGCGATTTCGAAATGAATTGAATTGAAAACGATTTCGAAAGGAATTGAATTGAAAACGATTTCGAAATGAATTGAATTGAAAACGATTTCGAAATGAATTGAATTGAAAACGATTTCGAAATGAATTGAATTGAAAACGATTTCGAAATGAATTGAATATAAAACCGATTTCGAAATGAATCGAATAGAAAACGAATTCGAAATCGAATTTAATTGAAAACGAATTCAAATTGAATTGAAAGCGAATTGAAATGAATTCAAATTGAATTGAAATTTGAATTGAATAGAAATGAATTTTAAAACGAATTTATAATGAAGAATTCAATTTTGATTTGAATTGAAATGGAAGTTGAATTTGCTTTTGAAACGAATTTTAAAACTATTTATATAATTCGTTTTAAATAGAAATCGACGAAATATATATTATATATATAATATAATGGCCTGAATAGAACGCGCCGCGCCGCGGCAGTTCGTGAATTTCGACCATTTATTTCAAACGGACATTACGGGAGATCCGACCGTCGGATTCTCCTAAAACCGGAACCGTTGGGTTCGTATCGAAAAGAGCTTTCTAACGAATGTTAGAAATTTGAAATCTAACGGTTGGATTTGGAGATACGTCCAAATCAAATTCAAAAAAGGTCGCTGTAAGTGCAGTTCGATGGCCGTTGATGGAAATCGACTGTACGGGCCTTGATAAAATTATTAAAAATAGTAATAATTTGTGTAAAATCATAAGAAATGATTTGTGAAGAATTGGGATGAAAAACTCCATATTTGAAAAGATAAAAATAGATTTTTATCGAAATGAACTAGTTTTGAACTAGAATTATAATTCTATTTATTTTTAAATAAATAAATTGAATTCGAAAAGGGTTTTAAAAATAACCAAAATTTCCAATGATTGCATTGGAATGGATTTGAATCGAAATTGTCTTCGGAATATTTCGATGTTGGATTTCGTGACTATACAGATGTTGTTATGGAAATTTGAAAGATAGATATATATATCGTTATTTCCAATACGATATTTGTTGGTCGTAGAATTTGATATTGAATATAAGCCGGGATATTTTCTATTCAGGGCCTTGTATTGAATATCAAATATGATTTGGGTTTGTCGTGAATAGTGTCTTCACTAACACTGTTCTTGAACCCAGTTGAGAAAAGATTAAATCTTTTATTTAGATTTAATGAAGTGTACCAATTAAATAATATTTAATTGGAATTGAATTGATATTGATTTTTGGGTTTATCGTGAACAGTGTTTTAAACAACACTTGTTCTTTAACCCGATAATTAATGAATGTGACTTAGGGTTTATCGTGAACCGTGTTTTAAATGACACGGATTCTTTAACCCAGTTAACGATTAAAACTAAGTGGAGTTTTAATGAATCTTTAATTAGATTGAAATAATCGAAATGGAGTATCACCAGTTTTGCTCCAGGCGATAGTTAAATCTTTAATTAGATTTGAACGTGAAATGGTAATTGAATTTACCGATAACACCGTGGTGTTAGATATGAAGTACTACCCGTTTTACTTCAGGGGATGAATAGGTTGGGATTGGGAAATTAAAACAAATGATTACTTCGGTAAAGTTCGTTAATCCCGACTAGTTTGAATTGATATTCAAAAGTAGATTGAAGAATAAATTAAAGAATTTATCTTTGATAAAATTAATGGGAACCTTTCCCTATGAATGTGAAATTTAGGAATTAACTGTCGGTTAGCCAAGAAGAATGGTTTTCTGGATATTGATCTGATGTTGGTTTCGGCCTTCGGGGTTAATATTTGGGGAATTATTCTCTTGATTAATTTACGGTTAATGACTGATGAATTGGAATGAGGCGTATGTTGTGTTTGTGTAACACTTATTTAAAATATACGCGAGTTATTCGGAAAGACCGGGTTTATCCCATTCTGGATAACTGATACGACGATAAGTCGAAGATGAAGACGATGGTCGAAGACCGGAGTTCTTCACGTCGTTTGGGTGGTTACTGATGATCTTGATTGGGCTGTACACCCAAGAAGATGGAAACAGTTAGTGATCGTCCAGACGTACTTGGAGATCGATGGATATGCGGGGTACTAGGTGCCTCCGGTTTCGTTCAGACCCAGAACGGACTTGTAAATGGACTGTGTGTCTGACGTAGGATTTCAGTCCGTGTGATTGATCTCTATTAAATATATATCTGTTTGGCGGCGGAGAATTTATTCTCTTGCTTAACGCCCTTCTCTGAGACGTACGAGCTCAGGGGTTATATATCGATGGATATCAAACGCATGGAGTGAATTGCCTGTGTGGCATGCCTAAGTGGCAATTGATCGAGGCTTCTGTTGAAAAGCAAAGTCTTGTGGTAATGATCAAAGCAAGGCCTTTGTGGCGTAGCTTTGTGTAACGTTGATTCGCGAGTTTCACACCCGGTATGAACCAAAAACGGGAGACGGACCTCAGGGAGGACTTGCGTTTCTTTCTAGCTAAAAGTGGCGTCGGTGGTTTTACACGCCCTGACGAGTTTGACTTATGTGGTTGTTGCTGTTGCGAGGCGCCTTGGATTGATCGGTCATTCTCGAACCGATGGAGTCATTTGATGGCTCATTTGTGCCCCAAAGGGCGGGGAAACGTAGTGTACAGGCATTTTAATCCACATCGGTGGACCGGCCCTGTCGCTCCTAGGGTCACTCGAGCTCTGATCCTGAGACATGGTAGGCTAGATTGTCTCGAATCGGTTGAGGACTATCTTTTGCCTCGGTTCATAGACGGAAATCCAATTTCCAAATACGTGACATTTGCGGTTTTATTTGTAGATCCTAGTATGGCGACATAGTGGGATGGGGCGCTCATGCCGCATATGATTGATACTTATGATTTGAAGCTGTTTTATACACTATGCACTTATAATAGTATCAAATGATTTGTTTTAAACGTATCAAGCATTCTTGGCTATTATAAGGTAAAAACCCTATCCTCCGGCTTGCGTTGCATTGTGTGATGGGAACTGGGTCTTATAATAGCTTCATTTTCCTTTATTTAGCATTGCGCTGTTTGTTTTATGCACTGGTATTCTTGGGAGGAAACCCGTTCCGTGTTATACGGCGTGGTCCCTTGATTTACCTAACTTTAAAAATAAAGATTAACTGTTTTAGTTCTCACACCAGTCACATGACTGACCTGGAGTTTATTGTTTTAACCTAAACTCTGGGTGCCCTTATTTTGACACGGGCAGCTAGTAGTTTTGGTTTTGCAGATTTATATTCACAGGATCCTGGTTCACAGCTGGAACGATATCCGGAAAGCTTTGTATCCGTATATCTCTTCTAGTTGTGTATTGTATTATTTTCCGCTGCTATATATTTATATGTAATTTAAATCTCTGATATCTCTGTGTAATATTCATTTATACTCTGTATATTCTTGTAATCTGATGCATTGTTGTAATATACAATGAAACGTTCTTCTGTATGCGTTCTGTTGTGGCTTGTTCTCAAACGATAGGGCGTTTCGAACGGCCTGGATCGGTTTAGCGACTAGTTCGGACCGAGCGAAATTCCTTGCCGTCACAGTTGGTATCAGAGCTTTGGTTTACAAAGCTTAGAGAACAAGGCACATTAGAACCATACGAAAGAATTCATCAGATATTGGGTTAGTAATATCCAATGGGAATGACTCGTTAGAGATAGGATCAGTAGTATCCTAGAACGAGTGTGAAGAGTATATTTTAAAAAAAAAAATGAAAACAAATTTTGTTTTGAAAATTTAAATCTATTATTCGTATTTGATTATTTATTTATATTGATGTGGACAATCCAGAATATATAGATTTTGCGTATACGTCTGATCCGCGTGTATTCAAAGTTTTAATATGTTGGATAGATATAACATCACACTCTAGTCGCCCGAAGATGATATTGATGATAGCGATCGCATCATCAACATTTATGTTCGAGTTTCGAATGTGTGATTTTCTATATATTTCCATTAGGCTGGTGTGAGAACCAAAACTAATATTGCTAGAATACATTGTTGTGATTTGGCATCAAAACATGATTTTCTTTATATATATCAAAGTTTTGAATTTGAAACTCTAATCCACTAATTGATTGATGTTTGTGTTGTTTGTTTAATTGTTTGATGATTTTGAACCATTATGCCTAATTGAACCGAATATTTGGGTGATGATGATTTTATGAGCCTATTGGCTAGCCGCTTGGCTTTTTCTTTTTCTTTTTGAGATCTGAAGGACCGGGGAAGCTATTTGAAATTCCCCGATGCTCCCGGTGCAGGGGAGGTTATGGCGAATTTTTTCGAAAATTTAGGGTGTTAGCCAAATTTTTGAAATTTTGAAATTTCTCAGAAACTGAAAAGTTGGAGAATGAAATCCAGATCGAACGTAGAACTGATTCATCAAACCACTTTCGACTTTGTTCCTTTTCGGGGACGAAAAGTTTTAAGTGGGGGAGATTGTAATAACCCGGAAAATCTGGGCCAGTTTAAAATTTTTATTTTGGCAATTTTAGCGAATTCTGATTATTTAAAATGAATTATTTTAAATAATATCGACGAGAAATTTATTTTGAATATAATTAGAACGTATATATTATATACGTCGTCGTTAGAATATATAATAATTATAAAAGGAATTGAAAATGGCGCGGTAGTTCGAAAATTCGATTTCTAATTTCAAATGAATATACAGAATTCAATATAAGTCAGAATTGAACGAAACAAGAAATATTTGAATCTGTATAACTATATCTTTGTAACGAAGTTAACAAACTGAGATTTCATCTTAGAAATGATAAGATATGTCCAGTTTAAAATTAGAAATAGTCGCTGTGGAATTTATATATATTTTTAATATATATATAAGGCCCTTAAAAATAGCAATTTTGCAAACGACCTCGGATTTCGACGAAACCAGTTTTGTTGGGTCCGTGATGTTAAGTTATTGCTAGATTCCAAATTTCATAATTTTTTGAATCAATATGTGAGCGTGGCGAAGGAAAACGCGTTTGACCAGTTTAAGTTGATTTTAGTCGACTGGAAAATAGCCATTTTTCAAACGGTCTCAGAATTCGACGAAACTAGTTTTGTTAGGACCGTATCGTCCATACGAAGCTAGAAAATATTTTTCAGGAATTTTTCTAGTTAGTATGTGACCCCGGTAATTTGAAATGTACGTTCAAAATTCAATATAGTGATTTAAATGTAAATTCAACGAAAACTGATCGAAATGATTGAATCAGCTTACGAGACATATCCCATTGTGTTCAGAATGTGGGTAATTAGCTAGGGGTGACAGTCGTTGGGTTCGATTTGGTGTTTGGATGCGAAATTCAATTTTAAAAGAACTTTGAATTAAAATATTATTTAAATTAAATATAAATAGCAAAGCTAAACCCTAACTCTCCTTCCCAAATCAGTAGCCGCTACCCTCTCTTTTCAAAGCTCAGAAACAACGGGAATTCCTCTTCCCCATTCTCCTAATCCGCTCCACAATATTCCAAACTTCCAAATACCAATTGAGGAGCATTCCACGATCTCTCCATCCTCCTCGGTACGATCGGATTTCGTTTAGTATTTTGGATGTATTAAGGCCTGAAAGGGGCCGAATCTCGAGCAAGATTGCGGGATGATGGCGGGATCGAGCTTCGAGGCGTGGGGTGGGAATGGAAGCACAGTCGGATGCGCTCACGGTGGTGCAGCCTGATGGGGCTCCGGACCCTACAGTTGCACGCAGTTCGAGGAAAGAGAAGTCGAGCGGGGTTCAATTTTTAAATCGGTCGATGTCGAGATGTTGAACTGGGGATTCGCATGAATGAGAAAGCAGGAGGATCAGTTCGAAGCAGTATACGAGTAGAAGAAAGGTATAATTTTAACAAATATATTAATTACCTTATTTAA
Source organism: Allium sativum (assembly GCA_030737875.1). Lineage (NCBI taxonomy): Eukaryota > Viridiplantae > Streptophyta > Magnoliopsida > Asparagales > Amaryllidaceae > Allium > Allium sativum. Next base: position 355,394,681 of record CM060926.1, read on the forward strand.
GTCATTAAAATGGTTTTAAAAATAAAATTAACAAATAAGAAATGCAGGTTTTATCAAAATATGAGTGTAGTTTTTAACATATATGAATGAATTTTTTATCATATATGAATGCAGTTTTTTTTACATATGTAAATGCAGTTTTTATCATATATGAATGCAGTTTTTTTTACATATGTAAATGCAGTTTTTAAAATATATATGGAGTGATTTAAAAAAAAAAATATAGTTTTTATATATTGAACTTCGATAGAAAAATAGAATTTTTATATATTGAACTTCGATAGAAAAATAGAATTTTTATATATTGAACTTCGATAGAAAAATAGAATTTTTATATATTGAACTTCGACAGAAAAATAGAATTTTTATATATTGAACTTCGACAGAAAAATAGAATTTTTATATATTGAACTTCGATAGAAAAATAGAATTTTTATATATTGAACTTCGATAGAAAAATAGAATTTTTATATATTGAACTTCGATAGAAAAATAGAATTTTTATATATTGAACTTCGATAGAAAAATAGAATTTTTATATATTGAACTTCGACAGAAAAATAGAATTTTTATATATTGAACTTCGACAGAAAAATAGAATTTTTATATATTGAACTTCGACAGAAAAATAGAATTTTTATATATTGAACTTCGATAGAAAAATAGGATTTTTATATATTGAACTTCGAAATAAAAATAGGATTTTTATATGTAGTGGCTACAGACAACGAAGATGACGAAGATGCGGTAGCGACGAAGATTTCCTGCATTGGAAGTGCCGTGGAGCTAGGATAGCTATAGGTGAGAATTTCTCACCTTTCAATTTCTTTTTCTAGTTATATATATATACTAGGATGCAGACGGTGCTTAGTAGCACCCGACACAATCGTCCACAGACCATGGACTTGTTTGTTTGGTTGCATAGCTTAGTTATATGATTTGATTTGAATTTGGTTGTTTGGTGATTTTGATTGATGTGTGAATGGCGTGGGCCTTCACTAGACCGGGGATAAGGCTAGGCCTCGTCCCGTTTCTAGTATCGTGCCGTTATGCCGCCGAAATTTTCTAAAATAAGTTAGAAAAATAAAAATATCATTTTATTGAATAAATGAATTGAATAGAAATTCATAGGTTGAAATAAAATGTTTTATCGTTAAAAAAAAATATATAATTTTTAACGTGATGTGAATAAATAAATATTCATTTACAAACCAGACGGTTTGTTTATGCACACCTATTTGAAGGACATTGATTGGGTCGATAAATTTTACACATCGCCCAACTGCACAAATAAAATATGCGTTTGATTGTTTGAAACCCCACACGGGTGTTGGGATGAAATTTGAAGTTCACTCATCCTGATTGATTAAATATGTCGATCGATTGATTGACAGGCTGTTATAAGCGTTAGATATCTATATTTGATGCTTATACAGTGTAGTGCACTTTGGTTGATGGTTGATTATTTTTCAATGCTATTATATGTGTGTAATGCATGAAAATCCATATAATTAACTTTATATGGTAATTGATTGGGCCTCATTCTAATTTGAAAAATAAAGAATATTATAAAATAAAAGTTCATGTGTTGACAGTACTCATCCATTGAGATTGGTCATGTGTTGAACGAAATATTTTGATAATAACAACTATTTTGAAAATAGAAATTTATGAAGCCGTGTTGGTTAGCTTGACGCCATTTTGACGTGAACGATATTTATATCGATTTTATAATGAATATCGAAAGTGATTTCAAAATCTGATATTTCGAAATGAATTGAATTGAAAACGATTTCGAAATGAATTGAATTGAAAACGATTTCGAAATGAATTGAATTGAAAACGATTTCGAAATGAATTGAATTGAAAACGATTTCGAAATGAATTGAATTGAAAACGATTTCGAAATGAATTGAATTGAAAACGATTTCGAAATGAATTGAATTGAAACCGATTTCGAAATGAATTGAATTGAAACCGATTTCGAAATGAATTGAATTGAAACCAATTTCGAAATGAATTGAATTGAAAACGATTTCGAAATGAATTGAATTGAAAACGATTTCAAAATGAATTGAATTGAAAACGATTTCGAAATGAATTGAAAACGATTTCGAAATGAATTGAATTGGAAACGATTTCGAAATGAATTGAATTGAAAACGATTTCGAAAGGAATTGAATTGAAAACGATTTCGAAATGAATTGAATTGAAAACGATTTCGAAATGAATTGAATTGAAAACGATTTCGAAATGAATTGAATTGAAAACGATTTCGAAATGAATTGAATATAAAACCGATTTCGAAATGAATCGAATAGAAAACGAATTCGAAATCGAATTTAATTGAAAACGAATTCAAATTGAATTGAAAGCGAAATGAAATGAATTCAAATTGAATTGAAATTTGAATTGAACAGAAATGAATTTTAAAACGAATTTATAAAGAAGAATTCAATTTTAATTTGAATTGAAATGGAAGTTGAATTTGCTTTTGAAATGAATTTTAAAACTATTTATATAATTCGTTTTAAATAGAAATCGACGAAATATATATTATATATATTATATATATATAATATAATGGCCTGAATAGAACGCGCCGCGGCAGTTCGCGAATTTCGACCATTTATTTCAAACGGACATTACGGGAGATCCGACCGTCGGATTCTCCTAAAACTGGAACCGTTGGGTTCGTATCGAAAAGAGCTTTCTAACGAATGTTAGAAATTTGAAATCTAACAGTTGGATTTGGAGATACGTCCAAATCAAATTCGAAAAAGGTCGCTGTAAGTGCAGTTCGATGGCCGTTGATGGAAATCGACTGTACGGGCCTTGATAAAATTATTAAAAATAGTAATAATTTGTGTAAAATCATAAGAAATGATTTGTGAAGAATTGGGATGAAAAACTCCATATTTGAAAAGATAAAAATAGATTTTTATCGAAATGAACTAGTTTTGAACTAGAATTATAATTCTATTTATTTTTAAATAAATAAATTGAATTCGAAAAGGGTTTTAAAAATAACCAAAATTTCCAATGATTGCATTGGAATGGATTTGAATCGAAATTGTCTTCGGAATATTTCGATGTTGGATTTCGTGACTATACAGATGTTGTTATGGAAATTTGAAAGATAGATATATATATCGTTATTTCCAATACGATATTTGTTGGTCGTAGAATTTGATATTGAATATAAGCCGGGATATTTTCTATTCAGGGCCTTGTATTGAATATCAAATATGATTTGGGTTTGTCGTGAATAGTGTCTTCACTAACACTGTTCTTGAACCCAGTTGAGAAAAGATTAAATCTTTTATTTAGATTTAATGAAGTGTACCAATTAAATAATATTTAATTGGAATTGAATTGATATTGATTTTTGGGTTTATCGTGAACAGTGTTTTAAACAACACTTGTTCTTTAACCCGATAATTAATGAATGTGACTTAGGGTTTATCGTGAACCGTGTTTTAAATGACACGGATTCTTTAACCCAGTTAACGATTAAAACTAAGTGGAGTTTTAATGAATCTTTAATTAGATTGAAATAATCGAAATGGAGTATCACCAGTTTTGCTCCAGGCGATAGTTAAATCTTTAATTAGATTTGAACGTGAAATGGTAATTGAATTTACCGATAACACCGTGGTGTTAGATATGAAGTACTACCCGTTTTACTTCAGGGGATGAATAGGTTGGGATTGGGAAATTAAAACAAATGATTACTTCGGTAAAGTTCGTTAATCCCGACTAGTTTGAATTGATATTCAAAAGTAGATTGAAGAATAAATTAAAGAATTTATCTTTGATAAAATTAATGGGAACCTTTCCCTATGAATGTGAAATTTAGGAATTAACTGTCGGTTAGCCAAGCAGAATGGTTTTCTGGATATTGATCTGATGTTGGTTTCGGCCTTCGGGGTTAATATTTGGGGAATTATTCTCTTGATTAATTTACGGTTAATGACTGATGAATTGGAATGAGGCGTATGTTGTGTTTGTGTAACACTTATTTAAAATATACGCGAGTTATTCGGAAAGACCGGGTTTATCCCATTCCGGATAACTGATACGACGATAAGTCGAAGATGAAGACGATGGTCGAAGACCGGAGTTCTTCACGTCGTTTGGGTGGTTACTGATGATCTTGATTGGGCTGTACACCCAAGAAGATGGAAACAGTTAGTGATCGTCCAGACGTACTTGGAGATCGATGGATATGCGGGGTACTAGGTGCCTCCGGTTTCGTTCAGACCCAGAACGGACTTGTAAATGGACTGTGTGTCTGACATAGGATTTCAGTCCGTGTGATTGATCTCTATTAAATATATATCTGTTTGGCGGCGGAGAATTTATTCTCTTGCTTAACGCCCTTCTCTGAGACGTACGAGCTCAGGGGTTATATATCGATGGATATCAAACGCATGGAGTGAATTGCCTGTGTGGCATGCCTAAGTGGCAATTGATCGAGGCTTCTGTTGAAAAGCAAAGTCTTGTGGTGATGATCAAAGCAAGGCCTTTGTGGCGTAGCTTTGTGTAACGTTGATTCGCGAGTTTCACACCCGGTATGAGCCAAAAACGGGAGACGGACCTCAGGGAGGACTTGCGTTTCTTTCTAGCTAAAAGTGGCGTCAGTGGTTTTACACGCCCTGACGAGTTTGACTTATGTGGTTGTTGCTGTTGCGAGGCGCCTCGGATTGATCGGTCGTTCTCGAACCGATGGAGTCATTTGATGGCTCATTTGCGCCCCAAAGGGTGGGGAAACGTAGTATTCAGGCATTTTAATCCACATCGGTGGACCGGCCCTGTCGCTCCTAGGGTCACTCGAGCTCTGTTCCTGAGACATGGTAGGCTAGATTGTCTCGAATCGGTTGAGGACTATCTTTTGCCTCGGTTCATAGACGGAAATCCAATTTCCAAATACGTGACATTTGCGGTTTTATTTGTAGATCCTAGTATGGCGACATAGTGGGATGGGGCGCTCATGCCGCCTATGATTGATACTTATGATTTGAAGTTGTTTTATACACTATGCACTTACAATAGTATCAAATGATTTGTTTTAAACGTATCAAGCATTCTTGGCTATTATAAGGTAAAAACCCTATCCTCCGGCTTGCGTTGCATTGTGTGATGGGAACTGGGTCTTATAATAGCTTCATTTTTCTTTATTTAGCATTGCGCTGTTTGTTTTATGCACTGGTATTCTTGGGAGGAAACCCGTTCCGTGTTATACGGCGTGGTCCCTTGATTTACCTAACTTTAAAAATAAAGATTAACTGTTTTAGTTCTCACACCAGTCACATGACTGACCTGGAGTTTATTGTTTTAACCTAAACTCTGGGTGCCCTTATTTTGACACGGGCAGCTAGTAGTTTTGGTTTTGCAGATTTATATTCACAGGATCCTGGTTCACAGCTGGAACGATATCCGGAAAGCTTTGTATCCGTATATCTCTTCTAGTTGTGTATTGTATTATTTTCCGCTGCTATATATTTATATGTAATTTAAATCTCTGATATCTCTGTGTAATATTCATTTATACTCTGTATATTCTTGTAATCTGATGCATTGTTGTAATATACAATGAAACGTTCTTCTGTATGCGTTCTGTTGTGGCTTGTTCTCAAACGATAGGGCGTTTCGAACGGCCTGGATCGGTTTAGCGACTGGTTCGGACCGAGCGAAATTCCTTGCCGTCACAGTTGGTATCAGAGCTTTGGTTTACAAAGCTTAGAGAACAAGGCACATTAGAACCATACGAAAGAATTCATAAAATATTGGGTTAGTAATATCCAATGGGAATGACTCGTTAGAGATAGGATCAGTAGTATCCTAGAACGAGTGTGAAGAGTATATTTTTAAAAAAAAAATGAAAACAAATTTTGTTTTGAAAATTTAAATCGATTATTCGTATTTGATTATTTATTTATATTGATGTGGACAATCCAGAATATATAGATTTTGCGTATACGTCTGATCCGCGTGTATTCAAAGTTTTAATATGTTGGATAGATATAGCATCACACTCTAGTCGCCCGAAGATGATATTGATGATAGCGATCGCATCATCAACATTTATGTTCGAGTTTCGAAGGTGTGATTTTCTATATATTTCCATTAGACTGGTGTGAGAACCAAAACTAATATTGCTAGAATACATTGTTGTGATTTGGCATCAAAACATGATTTTCTTTATATATATCAAAGTTTTGAATTTGAAACTCTAATCCACTAATTGATTGATGTTTGTGTTGTTTGTTTAATTGTTTGATGATTTTGAACCATTATGCCTAATTGAACCGAATATTGAATTGTATTGAAAATTGGTCGCATTTGCTTGCATATATATATACTTACATTGAACAGGTCATAGCAAGGAGGCTAGAGCCAGAGAATAAAATTTGTTTGCCCGACAAATAGGTACATGTTTACTACATAATTTACTGTTTTGTTTGGGTGATGATGATTTTATGAGCCTATTGGCTAGCCGCTTGGCTTTTTCTTTTTCTTTTTGAGATCTGAAGGACCGGGGAAGCTATTTGAAATTCCCCGATGCTCCCGGTGCAGGGGAGGTTATGGCGAAATTTTTCGAAAATTTAGGGTGTTAGCCAAATTTTTGAAATTTTGAAATTTCTCAGAAACTGAAAAGTTGGAGAATGAAAGCCAGATCGAACGTAGAACTGATTCATCAAACCACTTTCGACTTTGTTCCTTTTCGGGGACGAAAAGTTTTAAGTGGGGGAGATTGTAATAACCCGGAAAATCTGGGCCAGTTTAAAATTTTTATTTTGGCAATTTTAGCGAATTCTGATTATTTAAAATGAATTATTTTAAATAATATCGACGAGAATTTTATTTTGAATATAATTAGAACGTATATATTATATACGTCGTCGTTAGAATATATAATAATTATATATAATTATAAAAGGAATTGAAAATGGCGCGGTAGTTCGAAAATTCGATTTCTAATTTCAAATGAATATACAGAATTCAATATAAGTCAGAATTGAACGAAACAAGAAGTATTTGAATCTGTATAACTATATCTTTGTAACGAAGTTAACAAACTGAGATTTCATCTTAGAAATGATAAGATATGTCCAGTTTAAAATTAGAAATAGTCGCTGTGGAATTTATATATATTTTTAATATATATAAGGCCCTTAAAAATAGCAATTTTGCAAACGACCTCGGATTTCGACGAAACCAGTTTTGTTGGGTCCGTGATGTTAAGTTATTGCTAGATTCCAAATTTCATAATTTTTCGAATCAATATGTGAGCGTGGCGAAGGAAAACGCGTTTGACCAGTTTCAGTTGATTTTAATCGACTGGAAAATAGCCATTTTTCAAACGGTCTCAGAATTCGACGAAACTAGTTTTGTTAGGACCGTATCGTCCATACGAAGCTAGAAAATATTTTTCAGGAATTTTTCTAGTTAGTATGTGACCCCGGTAATTTGAAATGTACGTTCAAAATTCAATATAGTGATTTAAATGTAAATTCAACGAAAACTGATCGAAATGATTGAATCAGCTTACGAGACATATCCCATTGTGTTCAGAATGTGGGTAATTAGCTAGGGGTGACAGTCGTTGGGTTCGATTTGGTGTTTGGATGCGAAATTCAATTTTAAAAGAACTTTGAATTAAAATATTATTTAAATTAAATATAAATAGCAAAGCTAAACCCTAACTCTCCTTCCCAAATCAGTAGCCGCTACCCTCTCTTTTCAAAGCTCAGAAACAACGGGAATTCCTCTTCCCCATTCTCCTAATCCGCTCCACAATATTCCAAACTTCCAAATACCAATTGAGGAGCATTCCACGATCTCTCCATCCTCCTCGGTACGATCGGATTTCGTTTAGTATTTTGGATGTATTAAGGCCTGAAAGGGGCCGAATCTCGAGCAAGATTGCGGGATGATGGCGGGCTCGAGCTTCGAGGCGTGGGGTGGGAATGGAAGCACAGTCGGATGCGCTCACGGTGGTGCAGCCTGATGGGGCTCCGGACCCTACAGTTGCACGCAGTTCGAGGAAAGAGAAGTCGAGCGGGGTTCAATTTTTAAATCGGTCGATGTCGAGATGTTGAACTGGGGATTCGCATGAATGAGAAAGCAGGAGGATCAGTTCGAAGCAGTATACGAGTATAAGAAAGGTATAATTTTAACAAATATATTAATTACCTTATTTAAGTCATTAAAATGGTTTTAAAAATAAAATTAACAAATAAGAAATGCAGGTTTTATCAAAATATGAGTGCAGTTTTTAACATATATGAATGCAGTTTTTATCATATATGAATGCAGTTTTTTTTACATATGTAAATGCAGTTTTTATCATATATGAATGCAGTTTTTTTTACATATGTAAATGCAGTTTTTAAAATATATATAGAGTGATTTAAAAAAATATATATAGTTTTTATATATTGAACTTCGATAGAAAAATAGAATTTTTATATATTGAACTTCGATAGAAAAATAGAATTTTTATATATTGAACTTCGACAGAAAAATAGAATTTTTATATATTGAACTTCGACAGAAAAATAGAATTTTTATATATTGAACTTCGATAGAAAAATAGAATTTTTATATATTGAACTTCGATAGAAAAATAGAATTTTTATATATTGAACTTCGATAGAAAAATAGAATTTTTATATATTGAACTTCGATAGAAAAATAGAATTTTTATATATTGAACTTCGATAGAAAAATAGAATTTTTATATATTGAACTTCGATAGAAAAATAGAATTTTTATATATTGAACTTCGACAGAAAAATAGAATTTTTATATATTGAACTTCGACAGAAAAATAGAATTTTTATATATTGAACTTCGATAGAAAAATAGAATTTTTATATATTGAACTTCGATAGAAAAATAGAATTTTTATATATTGAACTTCGATAGAAAAATAGAATTTTTGTATATTGAACTTCGATAGAAAAATAGGAGTTTTATATATTGAACTTCGAAATAAAAATAGGATTTTTATATGTAGTGGCTACGGACAACGAAGATGACGAAGATGCGGTAGCGACGAAGATTTCCTGCATTGGAAGTGCCGTGGAGCTAGGATAGCTATAGGTGAGAATTTCTCACCTTTCATTTCTTTTTCTAGTTATATATATATACTAGGATGCAGACGGTGCTTAGTAGCACCCGACACAATCGTCCACAGACCATGGACTTGTTTGTTTGGTTGCATAGCTTAGTTATATGATTTGATTTGAATTTGGTTGTTTGGTGATTTTGATTGATGTGTGAATGGCGTGGGCCTTCACTAGACCGGGGATAAGGCTAGGCCTCGTCCCGTTTCTAGTATCGTGCCGTTATGCCGCCGAAATTTTCTAAAATAAGTTAGAAAAATAAAAATATCATTTTATTGAATAAATGAATTGAATAGAAATTCATAGGTTGAAATAAAATGTTTTATCGTTAAAAAAAAATATATAATTTTTAACGTGATGTGAATAAATAAATATTCATTTACAAACCAGACGGTTTGTTTATGTACACCTATTTGAAGGACATTGATTGGGTCGATAAATTTTACACATCGCCCAACTGCACAAATAAAATATGCGTTTGATTGTTTGAAACCCCACACGGGTGTTGGGATGAAATTTGAAGTTCACTCATCCTGATTGATTAAATATGTCGATCGATTGATTGACAGGCTGTTATAAGCGTTAGATATCTATATTTGATGCTTATACAGTGTAGTGCACTTTGGTTGATGGTTGATTATTTTTCAATGCTATTATATGTGTGTAATGCATGAAAATCCATATAATTAACTTTATATGGTAATTGATTGGGCCTCATTCTAATTTGAAAAATAAAGAATATTATAAAATAAAAGTTCATGTGTTGACAGTACTCATCCATTGAGATTGGTCATGTGTTGAACGAAATATTTTGATAATAACAACTATTTTGAAAATAGAAATTTATGAAGCCGTGTTGGTTAGCTTGACGCCATTTTGAAGTGAACGATATTTATATCAATTTTATTCATTTTATAATGAATATCGAAAGTGATTTCAAAATCTGATATTTCAAAATGAATTGAATTGAAAACGATTTCGAAATGAATTGAATTGAAAACGATTTCGAAATGAATTGAATTGAAAACGATTTCGAAATGAATTGAATTGAAAACGATTTCGAAATGAATTGAATTGAAAACGATTTCGAAATGAATTGAATTGAAAACGATTTCGAAATGAATTGAATTGAAAACGATTTCGAAATGAATTGAATTGAAACCGATTTCGAAATGAATTGAATTGAAACCGATTTCGAAATGAATTGAATTGAAAACGATTTCGAAATGAATTGAATTGAAAACGATTTCGAAATGAATTGAATTGAAAACGATTTCGAAATGAATTGAATTGAAAACGATTTCGAAATGAATTGAATTGAAAACGATTTCGAAAGGAATTGAATTGAAAACGATTTCGAAATGAATTGAATTGAAAACGATTTCGAAATGAATTGAATTGAAAACGATTTCGAAATGAATTGAATTGAAAACGATTTCGAAATGAATTGAATATAAAAACGATTTCGAAATGAATCGAATAGAAAACGAATTCGAAATCGAATTTAATTGAAAACGAATTCAAATTGAATTGAAAGCGAATTGAAATGAATTCAAATTGAATTGAAATTTGAATTGAATAGAAATGAATTTTAAAACGAATTTATAAAGAAGAATTCAATTTTGATTTGAATTGAAATGGAAGTTGAATTCGCTTTTGAAACGAATTTTAAAACTATTTATATAATTCGTTTTAAATAGAAATCGACGAAATATATATTATATATATATATTATATATATAATATAATGGCCTGAATAGAACGCGCCGCGCCGCGGCAGTTCGCGAATTTCGACCATTTATTTCAAACGGACATTACGGGAGATCCGACCGTCGGATTCTCCTAAAACCGGAACCGTTGGGTTCGTATCGAAAAGAGCTTTCTAACGAATGTTAGAAATTTGAAATCTAACGGTTGGATTTGGAGATACGTCCAAATCAAATTCGAAAAAGGTCGCTGTAAGTGCAGTTCGATGGCCGTTGATGGAAATCGACTGTACGGGCCTTGATAAAATTATTAAAAATAGTAATAATTTGTGTAAAATCATAAGAAATGATTTGTGAAGAATTGGGATGAAAAACTCCATATTTGAAAAGATAAAAATAGATTTTTATCGAAATGAACTAGTTTTGAACTAGAATTATAATTCTATTTATTTTTAAATAAATAAATTGAATTCGAAAAGGGTTTTAAAAATAACCAAAATTTCCAATGATTGCATTGGAATGGATTTGAATCGAAATTGTCTTCGGAATATTTCGATGTTGGATTTCGTGACTATACAGATGTTGTTATGGAAATTTGAAAGATAGATATATATATCGTTATTTCCAATATGATATTTGTTGGTCGTAGAATTTGATATTGAATATAAGCCGGGATATTTTCTATTCAGGGCCTTGTATTGAATATCAAATATGATTTGGGTTTGTCGTGAATAGTGTCTTCACTAACACTGTTCTTGAACCCAGTTGAGAAAAGATTAAATCTTTTATTTAGATTTAATGAAGTGTACCAATTAAATAATATTTAATTGGAATTGAATTGATATTGATTTTTGGGTTTATCGTGAACAGTGTTTTAAACAACACTTGTTCTTTAACCCGATAATTAATGAATGTGACTTAGGGTTTATCGTGAACCGTGTTTTAAATGACACGGATTCTTTAACCCAGTTAATGATTAAAACTAAGTGGAGTTTTAATGAATCTTTAATTAGATTGAAATAATCGAAATGGAGTATCACCAGTTTTGCTCCAGGCGATAGTTAAATCTTTAATTAGATTTGAACGTGAAATGGTAATTGAATTTACCGATAACACCGTGGTGTTAGATATGAAGTACTACCCGTTTTACTTCAGGGGATGAATAGGTTGGGATTGGGAAATTAAAACAAATGATTACTTCGGTAAAGTTCGTTAATCCCGACTAGTTTGAATTGATATTCCAAAATAGATTGAAGAATAAATTAAAGAATTTATCTTTGATAAAATTAATGGGAACCTTTCCCTATGAATGTGAAATTTAGGAATTAACTATCGGTTAGCCAAGCAGAATGGTTTTCTGGATATTGATCTGATGTTGGTTTCGGCCTTCGGGGTTAATATTTGGGGAATTATTCTCTTGATTAATTTACGGTTAATGACTGATGAATTGGAATGAGGCGTATGTTGTGTTTGTGTAACACTTATTTAAAATATACGCGAGTTATTCGGAAAGACCGGGTTTATCCCATTCTGGATAACTGATACGACGATAAGTCGAAGATGAAGACGATGGTCGAAGACCGGAGTTCTTCACGTCGTTTGGGTGGTTACTGATGATCTTGATTGGGCTGTACACCCAAGAAGATGGAAACAGTTAGTGATCGTCCAGACGTACTTGGAGATCGATGGATATGCGGGGTACTAGGTGCCTCCGGTTTCGTTCAGACCCAGAACGGACTTGTAAATGGACTGTGTGTCTGACATAGGATTTCAGTCCGTGTGATTGATCTCTATTAAATATATATCTGTTTGGCGGCGGAGAATTTATTCTCTTGCTTAACGCCCTTCTCTGAGACGTACGAGCTCAGGGGTTATATATCGATGGATATCAAACGCATGGAGTGAATTGCCTGTGTGGCATGCCTAAGTGGCAATTGATCGAGGCTTCTGTTGAAAAGCAAAGTCTTGTGGTGATGATCAAAGCAAGGCCTTTGTGGCGTAGCTTTGTGTAACGTTGATTCGCGAGTTTCACACCCGGTATGAACCAAAAACGGGAGACGGACCTCAGGGAGGACTTGCGTTTCTTTCTAGCTAAAAGTGACGTCAGTGGTTTTACACGCCCTGACGAGTTTGACTTATGTGGTTGTTGCTGTTGCGAGGCGCCTCAGATTGATCGGTCGTTCTCGAACCGATGGAGTCATTTGATGGCTCATTTGCGCCCCAAAGGGCGGGGAAACGTAGTGTTCAGGCATTTTAATCCACATCGGTGGACCGGCCCTGTCGCTCCTAGGGTTACTCGAGCTCTGATCCTGAGACATGGTAGGCTAGATTGTCTCGAATCGGTTGAGGACTATCTTTTGCCTCGGTTCATAGACGGAAATCCAATTTCCAAATACGTGACATTTGCGGTTTTATTTGTAGATCCTAGTATGGCGACATAGTGGGATGGGGCGCTCATGCCGCCTATGATTGATACTTATGATTTGAAGTTGTTTTATACACTATGCACTTACAATAGTATCAAATGATTTGTTTTAAACGTATCAAGCATTCTTGGCTATTATAAGGTAAAAACCCTATCCTCCGGCTTGCGTTGCATTGTGTGATGGGAACTGGGTCTTATAATAGCTTCATTTTTCTTTATTTAGCATTGCGCTGTTTGTTTTATGCACTGGTATTCTTGGGAGGAAACCCGTTCCGTGTTATACGGCGTGGTCCCTTGATTTACCTAACTTTAAAAATAAAGATTAACTGTTTTAGTTCTCACACCAGTCACATGACTGACCTGGAGTTTATTGTTTTAACCTAAACTCTGGGTGCCCTTATTTTGACACGGGCAGCTAGTAGTTTTGGTTTTGCAGATTTATATTCACAGGATCCTGGTTCACAGCTGGAACGATATCCGGAAAGCTTTGTATCCGTATATCTCTTCTAGTTTTGTATTGTATTATTTTCCGCTGCTATATATTTATATGTAATTTAAATCTCTGATATCTCTGTGTAATATTCATTTATACTCTGTATATTCTTGTAATCTGATGCATTGTTGTAATATACAATGAAACGTTCTTCTGTATGCGTTCTATTGTGGCTTGTTCTCAAACGATAGGGCGTTTCGAACGGCCTGGATCGGTTTAGCGACTGGTTCGGACCGAGCGAAATTCCTTGCCGTCACACCCGTAAACTACTGAATGAGTTTAAATTTTCCAGGGAGGCCCTGAGTTAATTAGCCGACTTAAAATAAAAATAGGATTTAATCTAAAAGGTTAGATTAATGGTCAAAGTTAACCAAAATTAAACTTAAGGATAGATGAGAATCTAAAAGTTAATCTATTGTCTAAGAATAAAATAGTAGCCAAACAATCCTTCCATCTTTGATGTCTTATCCTTCCATCCCATCCTTCCCTCAAAGAAAATTGTAACCTCCTCCTCCTCCAGATGTCGTTCCACGCCCTCTCGTTCTTCCTAAACCTGACCCACCGCCCTCAAATGGTTCGCTTCCACCTTCTGGGCCCCACCATCTTCTGAAGACAAGCGAAATTAGTCAACCCTTTTTTCTTCCAAAGGTAATGACCTGGATATTTGATCGATTTATTGTAAATATTTAATATTATTTTAAATATTGAGTTGATAACAAAAATGGATATTTATATTGAGTTATCGATTTAGTAATCGAAATACGATTTATTTCGAATATTTATAACTATTGTAATACGAGAATAAGAAATAATTCAATTCAAAATTAAAACGGAGTCAAATTAATTCAAATGATTAATCGAAATTATACTTAAATAGAAATGGCGATAATAATAATTTATTATCAAGGAATTAATTGTTTTGAATTAAATTTATATCAATTTAAATTCATATCTTCTCCATATGATCGAACTGGGCTTCGAAACCAGTCCCATTGTGTTCAGAATAGTGTTATAACGCTAGAAACGTCGGTCGTTACGACTAAATAAGGGTTCGTGATTGCGGGTTATGAACCACGAGATATTATGGGTTATAAATAAATAATGTCAAAACCTACTACTTTATTCCTAAGTTATTTGTCTAATCTATTGCAGACCTAAGAGGTGAACGTGTAACCTAAAAATTTAATAACACATGGCTTATTTGAAATTAATACGCATTATATACCGTAAAAATAGACCTAGTTCCTCTTTTTCCCTATTTAATAGATCGCTCTCCTCTAAATTTTCATTCACAAATTCAGTTCCTTCCCAAAATAAAAACAAACAAATATGCTGCCCTCCTAATTTTGAAATCAACTCTCAATAGGTTTGCTTGCGACTCGATAGGAGTTTCTCAAACTAGGGTTAGCCTTGTTCGTTGAATGGGGATGTCGAGCAGAGGATCGAGGTAGCGTTGAAATTCTTAAAGCTCGAAAGTCTTAGGATTGTTGCGTAATGGAGTTAGCGGAGGTATTTGCTAGGTTGGTTGCTATATTTGGATTACTAGTGGTCCATGGCTTTTGGCATGCGTTTTATATGGGGATCGATGATGGATAGTCATGCACCTGACATGTGATTTGCCATGAACGCGACAATTGGTACTGTGCTTTAGGTGATGGTCAAGGTGAAGATAGCAATCTGGAAATGGTGGGGACTGGAGTTCAAATGGAATTTCTAGTTGGCAATGGGAGTACACGGCAGTTTGGGGATTGACATGGTTCGATATATGTCAGAATGAGGAAGATAAATATTACAAGCAGGAAAAGTCTGATTCAATGCCGTTGGTTCAGCCTTGAGCCTCTGTGCTCGTAGGCGCTATAAGAGGCAGGGAGTTATTTCAATAGCGATGGCGAAGGAGGAATTCTGGAGGTAAAGTCAAGTAAGTGGGCTATTTTTGGTTAGGATAAGAGATGAGTCGATGGTTATGGGTGCTGTATTCGTGAAGTAAAAGAGAGGATTAAAAAAGGGAATTATGGTATGGATTTAAACCTTAAAACAATAGTTAGATTATTTTAATAATAATAATTAAGTTTAAGGCTAGTTATATTACAAATTGATGCTTACATAATTTATATAGAATTTTTATAATGTCATAAGTTGATTAAATTACATTGTATAAACTAATATATTAAGCTAGTGAAGTAAATAAAATTTGTAAACAAATCGTTTGAGTATGGAATTAAGGTTTAATTTGGAATTGGTTTACACATGGGAAATTAATTTAATTAAATTAGTACAATTAGACAACTTAATTTTTTAATATTGTTTACATTGAAAAAAACAGATGTATAGAGGAATCACTTTGAAATCTAAAATTGGCTTCATTGGGTATTCAGTTAAAATAAAATCACGGTGAGTAAACTCACTGTCTGGTTCGATTATAATTTATTATAATCGAATTTTTATTTAATATAAATATTTATGATGTTTGTTGGTTGATTGGTTGCATTTCTATTTATTGATAAATTTTGGTTATCATATATATTTGTTATTTAGGCTTGGTGTTTGTGGCTATTATATATATATATATATATATATATATATTGGTGGTTGGATATTTCCCGCAGTACCATTAGCGGATGTCCGCAGTATCATTAGCGGATGACCCTTTGCGCCCTACAATATGATAGTGGATGACCTTCTATACCGCAAAATCCTGCCTTGAAGCAGGATAGGTATTATTTATGCTATCTAACATTTGTGGATGTAAAAACAGGTTGGAAGCTTCCAACTGGATTCCCCAAAAATGTTATTTTTTTTCATATATGATATGTTAGAAAACTAATGATTGATAATTGGGTGTTCTGAATATTTGAAATATCATTGGGCCTAAAATGTTGATATATAAATATATTGTGAAAAGAATATTTTGAGATTTAAAAGGAAAAATCTTTTTTTAAATAGAATTTGAATTTCGAATGGTTTATAGAAATATTAACTTGTTTTGAATATATAAAACAAGTATTGAATTTATAGACGATGTTTATAAATTAAATTGTGTGGGAATTGAAGTAAATTCATAACCTATGTTTATAAATTAATTAATGCGGAAAATTTAAGTGAATTTATAAACGGTGTTTATAAATGAAATGGAAAATTTATCATTTGGATAATTTGGGAAGTCTAAATTCAAATGTGAATTTAAAAAGGGAATTAAAACTAGTATAAAAAAAGAAACTACAAAATCTATTCTGATGTTCAGAATGTAAATTGAATTAAAATAAATTTATGATTTGAATTCGATTAAATCGAACTTATTTAAATAAAATATTTTTTAGAAAAGATATTGGAATCATATTAGATAGAACTAAAATTAAATATGAAAATATATTATATGTTATATATGAATTAGTTAAAATAAATAGAATACTCCAAAATGAGATTTTGGTTTTTAAATAAATTTCAAAATGGAACTTGTTGAATATATAAAACAAGTAAATTTATAAACGATGTTTATAAATGTGGTGAATTATTTAACAAGAGTAAATTTGTAACTTTAAATTCTAGTATAAATTTGAAAATAGAATTTGAAATTAGTTCGAAAAGGGAACGACGGTTTTTATTCCGGGAATCAGAATATAAAAGGAATTGAGTGTCAAATAGATTTTGAAATGAAGCTTGTTTTAATTTATAAAACAAGGAATTTAAATTATAAACAATGTTTATAATTATAGTGGGAAAAATTATCATTGGATAATTTGGAAGTAAGATTTTAAATTGAATTTAAAAATGTATTGGAAATCGTTTCAAAAAGGAGAACGATTGATTTTATTTCAGAATTTCGGATTTAAAATTAGTAAAGATAACCCAAGAGATTAAAAATTAGAATTTGATTATATTAAATTTTATTAACTAATTTGTTTACAAAGGAATTGGAATTTAATCTAGAAGTTGAGTTTGAAAACGAATTGATAATAAAATAATCGACAATTTAGTATAATTGGAAATACTAAGTTGGATTTGGAAAACTAATTTATATTAAATATATTAGAATGGATCTAAAATTTGTTTATAAACGAAGTTTATACGCTTATATTTGAATATAATTAAAACGAAATCATCACAGCGCGGTAGTCCGTAATTTGACGATTCTAACTTCAATTGAGTATATAAAACTCAATTTAAGTCGGAATTCTTTGAAACAAGAATCTTCAGGACCGATTGAATAATAGTTTTTTAGTGTAAGAGAAAAATCTGAATTTCGTCTTAAAGATTTAGAGTTATTTCAATATCAAATTTTAAGAAAAACAGCGCCATAACCATTATTATACAATAATGATTTATATAAATTAATAAAAAGGACTTTAAGTAAATAAAATCCGAATTTTCATTAGTAAAATCCAAATTTGAGTTATAAAATAAATATGAACTCAAGTGAAGTAAATGGATTGATTTTTGAAATAAAAACCATATTTTTAATTATTAAATAGAATTAACTAATTTGAAGATTAATTAGTTAATGAAGAGTTGAATTGAAATTGCGCTTTAAATAAGTAAAAGTGATTTGTGAATTTATATTCGAAATCGAAAATCAAACATGAATTAAAAATGGAATTAAATTGATTTATAAACAAATTAAAATTTGTATATAAACTTGATATGTTCAAATATAAAAAGTAAAATGGGCTAATGAGCTAAATAAAGTATAAATTAGAAAATCGAATGGAAATGTTAAATGAAGTAGGAATAAATTAGGAATAGATGTATATATGTGGAATAGGTATGGAACGAAGAGAACGAAGATTTATAATTCGAGTGCCCGACAAAAAGGCACACGTTTACATTCCATATGAGTTTTTATGTGCCGAATCGACAAGACTCTTGGCTTTTTGATTTTCTTAATGAAATTACCCGAACTTCACCGTAAAGGAAAACACGGATTGAGTTGTAAACACAAAAAATCAGAACACAAACAGAAGAACATTTCATTGCTTATTACAACAATTTACATCAGAGTACAAGAATATACAGAGTATGAACAAATAATATACATTTGATAAATATCAGAGATTTACACTTTACAATGCAACGGAAAATAATACAAAACACAACTGAAAGAGATAAACGGATACAGAGCTTTCCGAATATCATTCCAGTTGTAAACCAAGATCCTGTGAATATAAATCTGCAAAACCAAAACTACTAGCTGCCCGTGTGGAAAATAGGGGCACCAGAGTTTAGGTTTAAAACAATAAACTCCAGGTCAGTCATGTGACTGGTGTGAGAACTAAAATAGTCATTGCATTTGTTTTAAAGTTTGGTAAATCAAGGGGCGACGCCGTATAGCATGGAACGGGTTTACCTCCAAGAATACGCGCAATGCTAAATAAAGAACAATGAAGCTATTATAAGACTCAGGTCCCATCACACAATACAACACAAGCCGGAGGATAGAGTTTTACCTAGAAATAGCCAAATATGCTTGGTACGTGAAATTTCATCTTTTATTATTACTATAAGCGAAGAAATAAACTTCAAATATAAATGTATCAATCATATACGGCATAGTGCCCCATCCCACTTTGTCGCAAACCTGGCTCTACAAATAGAACCGAAATGTCACGTATTGGAAGTTGGATTTCCATCTGTGAACCAAGGCAAGGGATCATCCTTACCGCTTCGAGACAATCTAGCTTATGTCTCAGGCAAGTACTTAGTCAAGCCTTTGGATCGTCAGGGCCGGTCCACTCGATGTGGATTAAAATGCCTGAACCATGCATTTCCGGCCCTATGGGGCGTAAAAATGGTCGGTGTATCTACCAAACCATCCATCAGCTCCTTAGAGACCAAAATAACTGAGGCTCCTCCTATCCATCATCCACATAAGTAAAACATCTGGGCGTGCAAAACCCAGACACCACTCCAAGCTAGAAGGAAACACATGCCCTCCTGAGGTCCTCTCTCGTTTCTGGTTCACACCGGGGTGCGAGGCTCGCGAATTAACGCTACACAAATCTATGATATATTAAAGTCGTGCTTCGATCACCAACCATATGACTCTGTTTTTCAACAGAAGCCTTGATCATTTGCATCTTAGCATTCCACACAGGCAATTCACGCTCTGCAACTGATGTCCATCAATCACACAGAATGAAATCCGATGTCAGACACACATCCGTTTACAAGTTCGTTCTGGGTCTAAACGAACCAGAGGCACCCTATTCCTCGTCCCATATGTCTAATACTGGAGAGAGGTCCTCGCATATCCAGTCGATCTCCAAGTACGTCTGGACAATCACCACTTATTACCTTGTCTTCGGTGTACAACCCAATCAAGACTTCAGTAATCGTCCAAACGATGTGAAGACCTCCGGTCTTCAACCACCGTCATCATCATCGACTTATCGTCATATCAGTTATTCAGAATGGGATAAACCCGGTCTTTCCGAATAACTCGCGTATATTATAAATAAGTGTTACACAAACACGACATACGCCTCATTCCAATTCAGAATATTCTTTTATTCAAATATACATTTCTTTAGGGAAAGGTTCCCGTTAATTTTATCAAAGATAAATTCTTTTAAATTTATTCTATAATATTCCTTTGGATTTCATTTCTAAACCATACTAAGGTTTATCCAAACTAGTCGGGATTAGCGAACCTTACTGAAGTACTCATTTGTTTTATTTCTTAATCCCAACCAATTCATCCAATGGAGCAAAACTGGTAGTACTCCATATCTAACACCCATGGTGTTATCGGTAAAATTAATTACCATTTCACGTTCAAATCCAATTAAAGATTTAACTATCGCCTGGAGTAAAACTGGTGGTACTCCATTCTCAATCATTTCTTGAATTTGATAATTTTAGTTATCAGATTCACCTTTCAATCTATTTAATGATTCATTAAAACTCTAATTCAGTTTAAATCCCCATAAATCATTACTTTATGATTATTCAAAGTTAAGAAATTAATCTTATCTTTTCCTGGGTTAAAGAACTAATGTCATTTAAAACACAGTTCACGATAAACCAAAAATCACATTCCATTTACAATGGAATCGTCATGGAAAACAGATCAATATATATAGTTGATATAAACA
Source organism: Allium sativum (assembly GCA_030737875.1). Classification (NCBI taxonomy): domain Eukaryota; kingdom Viridiplantae; phylum Streptophyta; class Magnoliopsida; order Asparagales; family Amaryllidaceae; genus Allium; species Allium sativum. Next base: position 355,415,527 of record CM060926.1, read on the forward strand.
TCCATATCCAACCGATAATATAAATGGAATAACGGCAAAGCCTTTTAAATTCCATATATAGTAACAGTCTTCCTCCACGGAAGTTCACTTCGACTATTACCAAATCGAATTCCATTCCATTCCAATTTATTTTATTAAATTGGAAAACTTTTCATTGGTAAATTTCCCTTAAATCTTATTAAAAAGATTTATAAATTCCAAATCATATTTCACTGTAAATCGGGTTAACGAATGAATGTCATTAAAAACACAGTTCACAATAAACCCAATTCACATTCCATTTTTATTCCGCTTAATAAATATAACTAGAAACTCCAATAATCTTAATTAAAAGATTTATTCTTTTCACACGGGGTTTAAGAACAGTGTTAATGAAGACACCATTCACGACAAACCCAAAATCCAATTTGATATTAAATACAAGGATCTGAATAGAAAATATATCGGTTTATATTCAGTATCAAATTCTGAAACCAACGAATATCGTATTGGTAATAACGATATAAAATATATCTTCCAAATACCCATAACAATATATGTATCATCACGGAACCCAATATCAAAATATTACGAAGAGAATTTCGATTCAAATCCATTCTAATTCATATATTGGAAATTCTGGTTATTTTGAAAACTATTTCAAATCCAATTTATTTATTTAAAAATATTGGATTATAACTCTAGTTCATAACTAGTTCATTTCGATAAAAATATATTTTTATCCTTTCAAATATGTGATTTTTCATCCCAATTCTTTCCAAATCATTTATTATGATTTTACACAAATTATTGGTATTTTTAATAATTTTATCAAGGCCCGTACAGTCGATTTCCCCTAACGGCCATCGAACTGCATCCATAGCGACCTTTTCCAAATTTAATCTGGACATAAATCCAAATCCAACCGTTATTTCAAATGCCTTATATTCGTTGGAAAGCTCTTTTTTATACAAACGCAAAGGTTCCGGTTTTTAGAGAATCCGACGGTCGGATCTCCCATAATGTCAATGCAAAGTCAATGGTCGAAATTCACGAACGGTCGATGCGCGGCGCGTTCTATTCAGGCCATTAAATATATATATAATATACATATATTATATATATATTTCGTTCAAAACGTATTTTATAAATTTGTTTTAAAATCAATTCCAACTTCCTTTTCAATTTTAAACCAAAATTGAATATTTTACATCATTATAATTTACATAATAATATTTTCAAAATACCTGATTTTTAAATAATTTCCATTTTGATATTCATCACAAAAATGAATAAAATCGATATAAATATCGTTTGCATCAAAATAGCGCATGTCTAACCAATACGGCTTCATATATTTAAATATTTTCGTGCCCATCCAAAATCGTACATCAAAACCATATTTTGATTATTCACTGAATATTATTTTAAAATATTCGTTATTTTAAAATATTTCTATTTCAAAATCTTCTTTGTTTTCATATATTTCTATTTCAGAATATTCTTTATTTTCAAATATTTCTATTTCAAAATATTCTTTATTTTCAAATATTTCTATTTCAAAATATTCTTTGTTTTCAAATATTTCTATTTCAAAATATTCTTTATTTCTGAATTGGAATCAAGCACAGTCAATTACCATGTAATGTTATTTATATGTATTTCACACAATACATGTATATAGCAACAGTGATAAACAATCATTCATCATCAAAAGTGTAATTTACACTTGTATGAGTGTTAAAAATAAATAGTTAACTCTCATCATAGCCTGTCAACCCATCGATTGACATACCACTAATTATTGGGATCCGTATATGTCAAATATCATCCCAATGCCCGTGTGGGTTTTTCAAACAACAAATACTGATTATTATTTGTGCAGTTGGATGATGTGTAGAATTAATCATCCCAATCAATATCAGATAAATGGGTGTACATAAAAAAATCATCCGATTTGTTTATAAATATTTATTTCAACACATGGATATTTTATTCAGTTCATGTATACAATAAAAATAAGATTTTTATTGTTCAAATATTTTATTCAACCCATGAATATTTTATTAATTACATATATACAATAAAAATGTGATTTTTATTGTTCAAATATTTTATTCAACACATGAATATTTTATTCAGTTCATATCACAATCACAATCAATTTTCACACAATACAATGCAATCAAACAAGTCATCCATGGTCTGTGGACGACGGGGAGCAGTTCATATATGCAGTTATACAATAAATAACTGTACAAGAAATAATTTTAGTGAGAAGTTCTCACATTTGTTTTCCACTCCGTCGGTTTTATTTTTGAATTTCTGTTCGGTTTGGATTTGAATTTTCCCGAAATTCTGATTTGCTCCAAATTGGACCCGGTCAGTTTTATTGCGAAGCTCTCGACTCCACGATCGCAATGGATCCAGTTTCACGCGATTTGGACCTCGTATGCAAAAGATATGAAGAATAACGCGTTAATTACATTTTTAGTATAATTAAATAATTAATGTTAATAACTTTCTTTAATTACCTCCCCTTTCAAATATTGTCAAACCCATCAGCCAAATCGAGAATCCCCCTTACGTCGCCGCTTGGAGCTGCCGGAGGTGGATCGGGACCCACTACGTCGAAGGGCACAGCGGCGCCTCCCCTTGCCTAGCACCGCCGCCAGTGCGGTGGCCCATCTCTGTCGGAAATCGGCCTTAAAGAGCTCGACTTCGAGCTCCAATTTCTCACCGTACCCCACATGATATTAGATCATAGCCGTTCAGTTTAAAGCCCTCATCGAGCTCTTCGATTTCCACTTTGGAGCTTCGAATAACGTTGACTGGATTATGAGGATTTGGAGGGCAATTTTGGGATGATTTGGCTTGCCCGATCCAAAACAGCGGCGACGGATATAATGAAATAGAGATTAGGGTTTTCTTTGTATTTATATATAATATATAATAATATTTAATTCGGAAATTTCTTGCTTAATGCCATGAACTCCAAATCAAACCCAACAACTGTCACCCCTAGCCAAATACCCCCATTCCGGACACAATGGGACATGTTTCGTAAGCCAGTTTGACTATTTCGATAGGTTTTCGTTAAAATTAAAATATAAATCAATATAAATTTAATTTAAACGTACATTTCCATTTACCAGGGCCACATACGAACTCTAAAAATTACAAAAAAATTATTTCTAGCTTTGTTTTGACGATACGGTCCGAACAAAACTAATTTCATCGAATTTGGAGACCGTTTGAAAAATCGTCATTTTCTGGCCGATCCAATTCAATTGAAATTGACAAAACACGTTTTCTTTTGCCACGCTCACATATTAATTCCAAAAATTATGAATTTTGGAATCTAGCAATAATTTGACATTCCGGATCCAACAAAACTGGTTTCGTCGAAAATGGAGGTCGTTTGCAAAATTTCTATTTTTAAGGGCGATATTTATTCCATAGCGACTATTTTGAATATTCAACTGACCATAACTTTTTATTCCCGCTATGAAATTTCAAATTTTCAGATCCGTTAGAAAGATATAATTAAACAGATTTAAATATTTCTAGTTTCGCCAAAATCCGATATATTTTGAATCCTGTACATTCAGTTAAAGTTTGAAATCGAATTTTAAAACTACCGCACCATTTCAGGCTCGTTATATAATTAAAATAAATATTTATATTCTAATTTCAATTCAAATGAATTTATACGTGCTAATTCTATTCTAAATAACTTTATTATTTAAAATGATCCATTTTAAGTATTCAATATTCATTAAAATGCAAAAATAAAATTTTTAAATTGGTTCTGATTTTCCGGGTTGTTACAATCTCCCCCACTTAAAATCTTTTCGTCCTCGAAAAGGAACGGAGCTGAAAGTTGTTTTAATAATCAACTCAGCTTTCATTTTGGCTTTTATTCTTCAACTTTTCAGATTCTAAGAATTTTCAAATTCTTCAAAAATTTAGCTAACACCCTAAATTTTTGAAAAATTTCGCCAAAACCTCCTTTATACGGGAGCACCGAGAAAATCCCCAAACCGCCACATAGGCCCTCTCATCTCAAAAAGAAAAAGAAAAAGCCCAACGGCTAGCCAATCGGCTCATAAAATCATCCAAACCCAAGAAACTAGTAAACATGTACCTATTTGTTTGGCATACAATTTTATTCCTCTTCTCTAGCCTCCTTGCTATGACCTGTCTAATATCTATGCATGTATATGTATGCAATTTCAACCAATTTTCAATTCAGTTCAATATTTGATACAATTGGGCTAAATTTACCTTACAATCACATGATGGTTTAAAAGAATAATCACACAACACAACCATCAATCAATTAGTTGGTTAACGTTTCAAACACATAACTTTAATACATAATCAAAAACTTATGTTTTTGATGCCAATTCACAACAATAAATCCTATCTAGTTTTGGTTCTCACACCAGTCAATTGGAAATATATAGATATCCCACTTTCGAAACTCGAACATTAATACTAATGATGATGCATCATCATCAGGATTATCCTCGGGTGACTAGATTGTGATTCTATATCTACCCAGCATATTTGAGACTTCGAATACACGTTAATTACGTGTATATCCAAAATCTTCATATACTCGATTGTCCAAATCAATATAAATAAAGTATTCAAATACATATTATATGATTTATATTTTCAAAACAAAAATTGTTTTCATCTTTATTTGAAAAACAACACTCTTCCGACTCATTCAAGGATACTACTGATCCCATCTCTAACGAGTCATTCTCATTGGATATTACTTACCCAATCTCTGATGAATTCTTTCGTTTGGTTCTAATGTGCCTAGTTCTCGAGCTCTGTAAACCAAAGCTCTAATACCAAAATAAAACGACCCGAACTTCCCCGTAAAGGAAAGCACTGTAACACCCCACATCCGTTAGTGTCACTCACAAAGGGAATGCACTAAGTTCTGTGAAGCATTATAGGTAAAAGATGTAGATAAATTACAAGACAGACAAAATTAAAATAGCAGAAAATAAAATTTTACTTTATTGATAAAATAGTTTGTACAACAATTGTTTTCCAATACCATAGTATCTGTCTTACAAAATAAAGAAGCATAAAATAACTTTTATATTCCCCAATGTAGTATGAGTCAGCCATAGCAATGGAAAAGTGAATCCAAGGAAAACTTCGACTAATCTTCAAGCTTGGAAAGAAAACTGAGCTAAGTAGTAACATTCCCTCCCTGCGAACCTGGGGGGGAAAACGGAAGACAAGAAAGCGAAAGAAAACAGAGTCAGACATAAAGTTTAGTAAGTTCAGTAACTTTCAGCATGTGAACAGGTAAAAACAACATGACATGAATTTAAATGAATACCAGACAATACCATGATGATAGGGCTAACAAGATAACGCAAGATATGCTAAGGCAAGATAAAACTGAATGTACTGATAAACTGGATCTACCGACAAGCTGACTATACTGATAAACTGAATATGCTTCCATACTTTCTCTGCTTCGTGATTACCTTATTATTCTGGTTTCTATATCTCTGCACCACCTAATTAGTAACCCAACTAGTAATCTTTATAAAATGATAACGTGCTCCCAATCCCTGTAATTGTGGTTGCCTTCAGGCGTACATTTATTATTTATTTCCTAGATCTAATCTAGGTTTTTTCTATCGAGTGCTTCCTAGACTCAACTAGGGTTTATGCGACTTATCTAGTGCTTCTCGGATTTTAGGGTTTACGCGACCTAGGTCCAACTAGGGATTATGCTACCTATCGAACGACGCCCCTACTCTAGGACACAATACCCAGAGCGGTATATGTTCCTAGACTTTCCCCACGTATGTGTCGTGGATCGTTATCGCTGTCTAGATGCACATGTCCTCTATATGTGTGACCCGAGTCTCGTGGCAGGGCAAACCAAGAAAAACGGAACTCAGTTGGGAGCTTTCAGATATCTGCCAATGCAGATGCTAAGGTCTGTTTTTCCAGTGGCTATGGTCCCACCTGACCCCTCCTTCAACTAATGAAAGGAACACCTTGAAAAAAATGAGAACTATACGCATGCCCCCACTATGCCCCCACTAACCTATGGCCATCCGCAACCATAACTAGATAGCAAGTATATGGTCTATTGGAGTTCTTCGCCTTTCCGCTTCACGTATCTCGATTGACTCAAGATGGTAGGTAGACGGCGAGTTGCTATCACAGGGCTACTGGTCTCGCCGTATCACGCTGGTCCATCCTAGACTTTAGGTTGCCTTATATTGCAACCAAGGCATACCCTTGGTTCTTCTAATGCAGACCTTAACCTCTGTGAGCCCAGGCGGATCATCTGCAGCCTCACATAAGGATACCAAGAGTACCCTCACGTCCCCTCGAAGCCGCGTGCTTCGTACCCCAGTTCTCTTAACTAAGGTTTACAACTTAGTTCTCTTAACTAAGGTTTACTACTTAGTTCTCTTTCTCGTCAAGTTGGATTGGTTAAGTGTCGTTAGTCAATTCAAGTAACTTAACCCATTCATTTGTTATGTTAAACTGGTTAAGTGTTATCAGTAGTTCATGTTGACTTAACCCTACCACAAGTCAAGTTATATTGGTTAAGTATTTCTTATTACTTAACCCCACCCCTTCATTTTGTATTGGTTAAGTGTTCCCTTAGTTAACTTAACCCTAACATTTGTTTAATTCACATGTTCTAATGGTTAAGTATTGTCCCTTCATGTTTTAACTTAACCTTGTTCATTTGGCACACTATGATGGCTAAGTATTCCGAGTTTACTTAACTCCACCTTCTAGTCTAGTTAACATGTTATAACGGTTAAACCTTTTCTTAACCTCACCCACTTGTCTAGTCAACATGTTATAACGGTTATTTAACCCTTACAAATCTTGTTAACATGCTAAGTTGGTTAAGTAATCCTATGGACTTAACCCTCCCATTCTAGCTTAACCGTTTCTTAGCTTAAAATTATTCTTTAAAGCCCCAACCACTCACATCAGACAGATATTGTTGCGGTTACTGGATGTGCCGGCCGGTTCCGGGCAGATTTACACCGCAACTCAGTTTAACCTCGGGTCCTTTTGGGGCTCAATGCTCTAACCACCCACATTAGATAGGTATTGTTACAATTGCTGGATTTGTCGGGCGGTTCCGGGCAGTCTTATACCGTAACTCAATCTAACCTCGGGTTAGGCATATTCGTATTTTCTACAATGTACACATTTCTCATTTAGGACAAATTCTTCATGTAAATCATTCCTAATTTACTTATGCCATAATTACTCTCTATTGTACATTATCAACAATTACTATTATGGCCCACATTCCCTGTAAATCATGTTTATAAGATTTTACCAAGTTAAGTGTCACTAACCATGATTATGCTAAACATGGCAATTACATGTAATTTCAAGTTATTAATCAGGATAGGGTATAGCCCACCTTCCCAAACTCGCTATAATAGTCGGGCCCAAAATCACTATGCCATATATTTGGCGTTCCAAATAAGTAGTTAAGCCTAATCTAGACTTAATGTTCTTATTTACATTTTTGCCCAATCTAGATTAAATATCTAATTTTATAATTCATGTTAGAACTAGATTTAATATTCTATTTTACAATTTATGCCAAAATTAGATTCACATGCCAACTACATGTTTTGCGGCCAATTAACAATTTACCGTTTACGCCCAATATGCATGCAAATTACTCACTATTTGTCCAATTCAGACCATGCCAACATATTTATTATACCAAATATAAATTTCAAGTGAGTTTTATGTTCTTCCCCAAATCGTATTCCCGTCGTTTGTGTAATCGTGATTCAGTCTAGATTATAGGTAAATCTAGATTCGTAGATAAAAGGGAATAAACAAGAATACCACGAAGAGACATGCATAAGAATATGCATAAGATGATAACCCAAATTCACAAATTACAGATCTAATAAATATATCGAATAGATTGATTACAACATTTGCATGTATGTAGATCTGATAACATTATGACCATGAAAAGGTTTGAATTACAATCTAGGTTCAAGAACATGGATAGATCTAACTTAATAGAAAAATCCCAAAAATCAAGATTCAAGGATAATTAAGAATAGGCCTGAATAGAAAATCGAGCTTAGATCCAATTTAATAGTCATAATTATAGGCAATAATTTCATGGTCATGAATCATAGGTAATTAACCACAATTTCCTTATCATAGTTATAGGAAATGGTCTTATGTATACAGTAATAGTCATAGGCATAGTTTTATGCTCACAGTCATAGGCATAGTCTTATGCTCAAAGTCATAGGCATAGGCATAGTCTTATGTTCACAGTCATAGCCATAGTCTTAAGCCATTAACGATAGTTTCAACGTCATATACAAGCACCGATTCAAACGAAAGGATTAGGCATATTCTTATATCCATTCAATTACATGCCACAAATAGATCTAGACGTTCAAATCTAAAAAGTAACTGACTTACAACAAACGACAAACTTGAATTCTGGATTCTGAGTTCTGGAATTGAGATGCTTTCCTTTGGGTAGATAAACGTTGCTTTGATTTTTAGTTTTTAATTAGATTTGATCGTCTCTAAGCTTTCTTCAAGTGGAGGCTACTCTTGGCTTCCTTCCAGCAGCATGACGGCTCTAGCTCTATTTTATTTGTGTGAATTTAGGTTGAGACTGAGGTTGTTTATATAGAAGTTCAAACTAATTAGAGCCGTCAGATGATCTTAGTGTTAATCAAAACCACTCAGTCAAGATAGGGTGACAAGTCAGCCCTAATGACTCAACAAGGAGTCAGAAAGGACTCAGCAATGAGTCACAACATGGATCAGACTGAACCAGAAAGCTGTGCAGGCCTGCTGCTCGGCCTGGGCGCACTTGCCAAGTGCTCCAATGCAACTTTGCATAGGCGCACTTCCCAAGTGCGCTAGTGCAATTTTGTTCTGGCGCACTTCCCAAGTGCGCCAGTGCATTCTGGCTTGTTTCTGGTTTTTCTGCCTAACTTCGTTCGTCCATATCTCCTTCATACAATATCCGTTTTACGCAAACTCGGACTCTATCTCAAGCGGAATTCTGAGACGAACGCAATGGCGTAACTCGTTTCCCTTAATTCTTACATTTAGAATTAATTATACTTTAATTTGTGAAACTTAATGTTACAGAATTACGGGGTGTTACATTCTCCCCCTCTTAAAAGGATTTCGTCCCCGAAATCTTCAAGTTAGGAAGAATGTGTCCTACTATCCAATCACCCATCTACTCAACCATTCAACCACTGGCATTCATTGTCCTTAAAAAGATTTTTAATGCTTTCATGTCCATATGCATAGTGTGAGTATACGTCTTTATCTAATGCAAAATCAGGCGGTCTACTGATTCAGTTGACCTCCTTAATGCGAATTATTTCAGTGCCATGCATCCAATCATTTATGCAAGCATCCCTAGTTATGTAAATACTACATATGTGCATAGCCATTCATATGCAACATCCATATGATAACATATCAAGTTAAATCCGCTAAGCAAATACATATGTGCAAATGCAATATGAAAGAGACTGAGTCATTCTAGCGCCTATGGTGTGTATATGCATCCACGAGCAACCATTTGCAACCATCAATCATAACATGTTTCAAATACATGTTTACATCCATTGGCTTCTACCTAAGGATCGATGATACGCCCTAGAGGATATACCTTAAAAGCTAGAAAGTATGCATAAAATTCCTAGAAAAAGAGATCAAGGATGTACCCTTAAGAAAAAGGCTATGATGCGTGTATCTAGTCTTCAGTCTTCTAAGTCGCATCTTCTTGAGCTTCACTATTCCGTACCTTATCTAATTAATCTTCATGATTGCGAAGCTTCTTGACCTCCATTTCCAAAACTATCGTTGATCGGATAACTGGTTTTGCATTGTCAACTGGATACATGCGGAAGTCTATCCCGCATTTTAGGTGTAAACTCCTAAGCTAATCAAAAACATCTACGTACTCATGGACTACCCTAAAGGATTTCAAATCGTCGATAAATGCATTAAGCGATTCTAGCTTGCTATGCCTAACTGATTCTTTACACGGAATCTCGAGGGTATTCCCAAGGCAAGTCAAAAGTCTAACTACCCTCCTTTCAGAATTACTAGCCAACCAAACCATGCCTAGAATCAATTCATAGCCCATGGAACCAAAAACATAAGCATTACGCTTAAACACAACACTTAATATAGTTATTCTCAAATCCTTACAAACCAAAGGTAAACGGGCCGAACCACCAATTGGATTTGAGACATTAATGGGATCTTCTACTATACAAGTACTAAGGTGCAGAGACTCAACTATGGAAGTAGATATGAACAAATGCGAAGCGCTAAGATCAAAAGAGTGCTAAATGGTTTATCAAAACGAAAAGCTAAACTTTTCCAATAGAGACTTTTACTATCTCTCTCTCTCAGGTATTCTGATGGTGAAAGCATGCATTCTCCCTTATGAAAATCCTGTCCCTCGTCCTTGCCCTTGTCCTTAATTATATGCCCTATTATACTATGGAAAAGATACTTCCTCTCATCTTAGGTTTTATAATTCCTTCTTTCTTCGTGAGTCGAGTTTATATCCATGAATTTCTCATCCTTGCGTTGAGCTTCCTAGCCAAAGTCCCTCATCCTTATCTTTACCGTCCCTGTGTAAACATATTGACAAGTTTCTCAAAAGCTGCCTCCATCGCACGGAAAACCCTCCAAAGCTTGAAAGAAAATTAGCTGCACGTGAAACTACTATGGCTATAGATGGAAGTCGGGCACTCCTTTGATAGGTATCGTAGTCTTATCAAGCCTACGGAACCGTGCCGCGATGAGGTTATCTCCCAGAAAGCCAGGAGCCTTGGAGACTCAAGAAAGAAGGGGACAAGAATTCAAACAGAGGATCAGAAGATAGTGCGTATGGCTTTTGGGGAATATGCCTTTAAAACAAATCTTTTCTTTTGAAAATGCTTCTTTTAAAACCGTTGAAAATTAATTTTTCTAATCTTTTATCTGATCCGGTAACCTTCAGCTCTGATACCACGTGTAACACCCCACATTCGTTAGTGTCACTCACAAAGGGAATGCACTAAGTTCTGTGAAGCATTATAGGTAAAAGATGCAGATAAATTACAAGACAGACAAAATTAAAACAGCGCAAAATAAAATTTTGCTTTATTGATAAAATAGTTTGTACAACAATTGTTTTCCAATACCAGAGTATCTGTCTTACAAAATAAAGAAGTATAAAATAACTTTTATATTCCCAATGTAGTATGAGTCAGCCATAGCAATGGAAAAGTGAATCCAAGGAAAACTTCAACTAATCTTCAAGCTTGGAAAGAAAACTGAGCTAAGAAGTAACATTCCCTCCCTGCGAACCTGGAGGGGAAAACAGAAGACAAGAAAGCGAAAGAAAACAGAGTCAGACATAAAGTCTGGTAAGTTCAGTAACTTTCAGCATGTGAACAGGTAAAAACAACATGACATGAATTTAACTGAATACAAGACAATACCATGATGATAGGGCTTACAAGATAACGCAAGATATGCTAAGGCAAGGTAAAAGTGAATGTACTGATAAACTGGATCTACCGACAAGCTGAATATACTGATAAACTGAATATGCTTCCATACTTTCTCTTCTTCGTGATTACCTTGTTATTCTGGTTTCTATATCTCTGCACCACCTAACTAGTGACCCAACTAGTAATCTTTATAAAATGATAACGTGCTCCCAATCCTTGTAATTGTGGTTGCCATCAGGCGTACATTTATTATTTATTTCCTAGATCTAATCTAGGTTTTTTCTATCGAGTGCTTCCTTGACTCAACTAGGGTTTATGCGACATATCTAGTGCTTCTCGGATTTTAGGGTTTACGCGACCTAGGTCCAACTACGGATTATGCTACCTATCGAATGACACCCCTACTCTAGGACACAATACCCAGAGCGGTATATGTTCCTAGACTTTCCCCACGTATGTGTCGTGGATCGTTATCGCTGTCTAGATGCACATGTCCTCTATATATGCGACCCGAGTCTCGTGGCAGAAAAACCAAGAAACACGGAACTCGGTCGGGAGCTTTCAGATATCTGCCGATGCATATGCTAAGATCTGTTTTTCCAATGGCTATGGTCGCACCTGACCCCTCCCTCAACTAATGAAAGGCACACCTTGAAAAAAAATGAGAACTATACGCAGGCCCCGCTATGCCCTACTAACCTATGGCCATCCGCAACTATAACTGGATAGCACGTATATGGTCTGTTGGAGTTCTCCACCTTTCCACTTCACGTATCTCGATTGACTCAAGATGGTAGGTAGACGACGAGTTGCTATCACAGGTCTACTGGTCTCGCCGAATCACGCTGGTCCATCCTAGTCTTTAGGTTGCCTTATATTGCAACCAAGGCATACCCTTGGTTCTTCTAACGTAGACCTTAACCTCTGTGAGCCCAGGCGGATCATCTGCAGCCACACAGAGGGATACCAAGAGTACCCTCATGTCCCCTCGAAGCCGCGTGCTTCGTACCCCTGTTCGTTGAAGCCTTCTTTAAGACCAAATGGACGTTTTGCTCCTTCTCGTATTCTACTAAGGTTTAGCACTTAGTTCCCTTAACTAAGGTTTACTACTTAGTTTCCTGAACTGTTGTTTTCTTAACTAAGGTTTACAACTTAGTTCTCTTAACTAAGGTTTACTACTTAGTTCTCTTTCTCGTCAAGTTGGATTGGTTAAGTGTCTTTAGTCAATTCAAGTTAACTTAACCCATTCGTTTGTTATGTTAAACTGGTTAAGTGTTATCAGTAGTTCATGTTGACTTAACCCTACCACAAGTCAAGTTATATTGGTTAAGTATTTCTTATTACTTAACCCCAACCCTTCATCTTGTATTGGTTAAGTGTTCCCTTAGTTAACTTAACCCTAACATCTGTTTAATTCATATGTTCTAATGGTTAAGTATTGTCCCTTCATGTTTTAACTTAACCTTGTTCATTTGGCACACTATGATGGCTAAGTATTCTGAGTTTACATAACTCCACCTTCTAGTCTAGTTAACATGCTATAACGGTTAAACCTTTTCTTAATCTCACCCACTTGTCCAGTCAACATGTTATAACGGTTATTTAACCCTTATAAGTCTTGTTAACATGTTAAGTTGGTTAAGTACTCCTATGGACTTAACCTTCCCATTCTAGCTTAACCGTTTCTTAGCTTAAAATTATTCTTTAAAGCACCAACCACTCACATTAGACAAATATTGTTGCGGTTACTGGATGTGCCGGTCGATTCTGGGCAGATTTACACTGCAACTCAGTCTAACCTCGGGTCCTTTTGGGGCTCAATGCTCTAACCACCCACATTAGATATGTATTGTTACGGTTGCTGGATTTGCCGTGCGGTTCCGGGCAGTCTTGTACCGTAACTCAATCTAACCACGTGTTAGGCATATTCGTATTTTCTACAATGTACACATTTCTCATTTAGGACAAATTTTTCATGTAAATCATTCCTAATTTACTTATGCCATAATTACTCTTCTATTGTACATTATCAACAATTACTATTATGGCCTACTTTCCCTCTAAATCATGTTTATAAGATTTTACCAAGTTAAGTGTCACTAACCATGATTATGCTAAACATGGAAATTACATGTAATTTCAAGTTATTAATCAGAATAGGCTATAGCCCACCTTCCCAAACTCGCTATAATAGTCGTGCCTAAAATCACTATGCCATATATTTGGCGTTCCAAATAAGTAGTTAAGCCTAATCTAGACTTAATGTTCTTATTTACATTTTTGGCCCAATCTAGATTAAATATTCAATTTTACAATTCAAGTTAGAACTAGATTTAATATTCTAGTTTACAATTTATGCCAAAACTAGATTCACATGCCAACTACATGTTTTGCGGCCAATTAACAATTTACCATTTACGCCCAATATGCATGTAAATTACTCACTATTTAGCCAATTCAGACCATGCCAACATATTTATTATACCAAATATAAATTTCAAGTTAGTTTTATGTATTGCCCCAAATCGTATTCCCGTCGTTTGCGTAATCGTGATTCAGTTTAGATTATAGGTAAATCTAGATTCGTAGATAAAAGGGAATAAACAAGAATATCATGAAAAGACAGGCATAAGAATAGGCATAAGATGATAACCCGAATTCACAAATTACAGATCTAATAAATATATCGAATAGATTGATTACAACAATCGCAGGTAAATCTAGAATTGAGATGCTTTCCTTTGGGTAGATAAACGTTGCTTTGATTTTTAGTTTTGAATTAGATTTGATCGTCTCTAAGCTTTCTTCAAGTGGAGGCTACTCTTGGCTTCCTTCCAGCAGCATGACGGCTCTAGCTCTATTTTATCTGTGTGAATTTAGGTTGAGACTAAGGTTGTTTATACAGAATTTCAAACTAATTAGAGCCGTCGGATGATCTTAGGGTTAATCAAAACCACTTAGTCAAGATAGGGTGACAAGTCAGCCCTAATGACTTAGCAAGGAGTCAGAAAGGACACAGCAATGAGTCACAACATGGATCAGACTGAACCAGAAAGCTGTGCAGGCCTGCTGCTCGGCCTGGGCGCACTTGCCAAGTGCGCCAGTGCAACTTTGCATGGGTTCACTTCCCAAGTGCACCAGTGCAATTTTGTTCTGGCGCACTTCCCAAGTGCGCCAGTGCATTCTGGCTTGTTTCTGGTTTTTCTGCCTAACTTCGTTCGTCCATATCTCCTTCATACGTATCTGTTTTACGCAAACTCGGACTCTATCTCAAGCGGAATCTCGAGACGAACGCAATGGCGTAACCCGTTTAGCTTAATTCTTACATTTAGAATTAATTATACTTTAATTTGTGAAACTTAATGTTACAGAATTACGGGGTGTTACAAGCACGGATTGAGTTGAGAACACGACAAATCAGAACACAAACAGAAGAACATTTCATTGCTTATTACGACAATTTACATCAGAGTACAAGAATATACAGAGTATGAACAAATAATACACATTTGATAAATATTAGAGATTTACACTTTGCAATGCAACGAAAAATAATACAAAACACAACTGAAAGAGATAAACAGATACAGAGGTTTTCGAATATCATTCCAGCTGTAAACCAAGATCCTGTGAATATAAATCTGCAAAACCAAAACTACTAGCTGCCCGTGTGGAAAATTGGGGCACCTAGAGTTTAGGTTTAAAACAATAAACTCTAGGTTAGTCATGTTACTGGTGTGAGAACTAAAACAATCGTTACTTTGATTTTAAAGTTAGGTAAATCAAGGGACCACGCCGTATAGCACGGAACGGGTTTACCCCCAAGAATACCAGTGCATAAAACAAATAGCGCAATGCTAAATAAAGAACAATTAAGGTATTATAAGACTCAGGTCCCATCACACAATGCAACACAAGCCGGAGGATAGAGTTTTACCTTATAATATCCAAATATGCTTGGTACGTGAAATTTCATCTTTTATTATTACTATAAGTGAAGAAATCAACTTCAAATATAAATGTATCAATCATAGATGGCATATTGCCCCATCCCACTATGTCGCCATACTAGGCTCTACAAATAAAACTGAAATGTCACATATTGGAAGTTGAATTTCCATCTGTGAACCAAGACAAGGGATCATCCTTACCGCTTCGAGACAATCTAGCCCATGTCCAAGGCAAGTACTGAGTCAAGCCTTTGGATCGTCAAGGCCGGTCCACTCGATGTGGATTAATATGCCTGAACCATGTGTTTCCCCGCCCTATGGGGTGTAAAACTGGTCGATATATCTACCAAACCTTCCATCAGCTCCGCAGAGACCGAAATAACCAAGGCGCCTCACTATCCATCATCCACATAAGTAAAACATCTGGGCGTGCAAAACCCAGACAACACTCCTAGCTAGAAGGAAACATGTGCCCTCCCCAAGGTCCTCTCCCGTTTCTGGTTCGCACCGGGGTGCGAGGCTCGCGAATTAACTCTACACAAATCTATGTTATATCAACGTCGTGCTTTGATCATCAACCACAAGACTCTGTTTTTCAATAGAAGCCTTGATCATTTGCATCTCAGCATGCCACATAGGCAATTCATGCTATGCAACTGATGTCCATCAATCACACAGAATGAAATCCGATGTCAGACACACATCCATTTACAAGTTCGTTCTGGGTCTGAACGAAACCGGAGGCACCTTATTCCTCGTCCATATGTCCAATACAGGAGAGAGGTCCTCGCATATCCGGTCGATCTCCAAGTACGTCTGGACGATCAACACTTATTACATTGTCTTGGGTGTACAGCCCAATCAAGACATCAGTAATCGTCCAAACGATGTGAAGACCTCCGGTCTTCAACCATCGTCATCATCGTCGACTTATCGTGGTATCAGTTATTCAAAATGGGACAAACCCAGTCTTTCGAAATAACTCGTGTATATTATAAATAAGTGTTACACAAACACAACGTACGCCTCATTCCAATTAAGAATATTCTTTTATTCAAATATTCATTTCTTTAGGGAAAGGTTCCCGTTAATTTTATCAAAGAGAAATTCTTTTAAATTTATTCTTTAATCTTACTTTGGATTTCATTTCTAAACCATGTTAAGGTTTATCCAAACTAGTCGGGATTAGTGAACCTTACCGAAGTAATCATTTGTTTTATTTCCCAATCCCAACCTGTTCATCCCATGGAGCAAAACTGGTAGTACTCCATATCTAACACCCACGGTGTTACTGGTAAAATTAATTACCATTTAACGTTCAAATCAAATTAAAGATTTAACTATCGCCTAGAGTAAAACTGGTGGTACTCCATTCTCGATAATTTCTTGATTATGATAATTTATTTATCAGATTCACCTTTCAATCTATTTAAAGATTCATTAAACTATAATTCAGTTTTAATCCCCATAAATCATTACTTAATGATTATTCAAAGTTAAGAAATTAGTCTTATCTTTAACTGGATTAAAGAACTAATGTCATTTAAAACACGGTTCACGATAAACCCAAAATCACATTCCATTTACAATGGAATCGTCATGGAAAACAGATCAATATATATAGTCGATATAAACTTCCGTATCCAACCGATAATAAAAATGGAATAATGGCAAAGCCTTTTAAATTCCATATATAGTAACAGTCTTCCTTCACAGAAGTTCACTTCGACTATTACCAAATCGAATTCCATTCCATTCCAATTTATTTTATTAAATTGGAAAACTTTTCTTTGGAAAATTTCCCTTAAATCTTATTTAAAAGATTTATAAAATCCAAATCGTATTTCACTGTAAATTGGGTTAAAGAATGAATGTCATTAAAAACACAGTTCACAATAAACCCAATTCACATTCCATTTTTATTCCAGTTACTAAATATAATTAGAAACTCCAATAATCTTAATTAAAAGATTTATTCTTTTCACATGGGGTTTAAGAATAGTGTTAATGAATACACCATTCACGACAAACCCAAAATACAATTTGATATTATGTACAGGGCTCTGTATAGAAAATATATCGGCTTATATTCAATATCAAATTCTGAAACCAACGAATATCGTATTGGGAATAACGATATAAAATATATCTTCCAAATTCCCATAACAATACCTGTATCATCACGGAATCCAATATCAAAATATTCCGAAGAGAATTTCGATTCAAATCCATTCTAATTCATATATTGGAAATTCTGGTTATTTTGAAAACTATTTCAAATCCAATTTATTTATTTAAAATTATTGGATTATAATTCTAGTTCATAACTAGTTCATTTTGATAAAAATATATTTTTATCTTTTCAAATAAGGGATTTTTCATCCCAATTCTTTCCAAATCATTTATTATGATTTTACACAAATTATTGTTATTTTTAATAATTTTATCAAGGCCCGTACAGTCGATTTCCCCTAATGGCCATCGAACTGCATCCATAGCGACCTTTTCCAAATTTTGATTTGGACATAAATTCAACTCCAACCGTTAGATTTCAAATCCCTTATATTCGTTGGAAAGTTCTTTTCGATACGAACCCAACAGTTTCGGTTTTAGGAGAATCCGACGATCGGGTCTCCCGTAATGTCAATTCGAAGTCAATGGTCGATATTCACGAATGGTCACTACGCAGCACGTTCTATTCAGGCCATTAAATATATATATACATATATATATATATATATATTATATATTTCGTTCAAAACGTATTTTATAAATTCGTTTTCAAATCGATACCAACTTCCTTTTCAATTTTAAACCAAAATTGAATATTTTACATCATTATAATTTACATGATAATATTTTTAAAATATCTGATTTTTAAATAATTTCCATTTCGGTATTCATCACAAAAATGAATAAAATCGATATAAATATCGTTTGCGTCAAAATAGCGCATATCTAACCAATACGTCTTCATATATTTAATTATTTTCGTGCCCATCCAAAATCGGACATCAAAACCATATTTTGATTATTGACTGAATATTATTCTAAAATATTCGTTATTTTAAAATATTTCTATTTCAAAATCTTCTTTGTTTTAAAATATTTCTATTTCAGAATATTCTTTCTTTTCAAATATTTCTCTTTCAAAATATTTTTTATTTTCAAATATTTCTATTTCAAAATATTCTTTATTTCTGAATTGGAATCAGACACAGTCAATTACCATATAATGTTATTTATATGGATTTCAAACAACACATGTATACAACAACAGTGATAAACAATCATTCATCATCCAAAGTGCAATTTACAACTGTATGAGCGTTAAAAAAATAGTTAACTCTCATCACAGCCTGTCAACCCATCGATTGACATACCACTAATTATTGGGATCGGTGTATGTTAAATATCATCCCAATCCCCGTGTGGGGTTTTCAAACAACAAATACTGATTATTATTTATACAGTTGGGCGATGTGTAAAATTTATCGTCCCAATCAATATAAGATAAATGGGTGTACATAAACAAATCGTCCGATTTGTTTATAAATATTTATTTCAACACATGGATATTTTATTCAGTTCATATATACAATAAAAATGTGATTTTTATTGTTCAAATATTTTATTCAACACATGAATATTTTATTCAGTTCATATATACAATAAAAATGTGATTTTTATTGTTCAAATATTTTATTCAACACATGAATATTTTATTCAGTTCATATCACAATCACAATCAATTTTCACACAATACAATGTAATCAAACAAGTCGTCCATGGTCTGTGGACGATGGGGAGCAGTTCATATATGCAGTTATACAATAAATACCTATACAAGAAATAATTTTAGTGAGAAGTTCTCACATTTGGTTTCCACTCCATCGGTTTTATTTGTGAATTTCTATTCAGTTTGGATTTGCCCGAAATTCTGATTTGCTCCAAATTGGACCCGGTCAGTCTTATTGCGAAGCTCTCGACTCCACAATCGCAATGGATCCAATTTCGCGCGATTTGGACCTCATATGCAAAAGATATGATGAATAATGCGTTAGTTATATTTTTTAATATAATTAAATAATGTTAATCACTTTCTTTAATTACCTCCCCTTTCAAATATCGTCGAACCCATCAGCCAAATCGAGAATCCCCCTTGTGCCGCCGCCTGGAGCTACCGGAGGTGGATCGGGACCCCCCACGTCGAAGGGCACGACGGCGCCTCCCCTTGCCTGGCACCGCCGCCAGTGCGGTGACCCATCTCTGCCGGAAATCGGCCTTGAAGAGCTCGACTTCGAGCTCCAATTTCTCACCGAACCCCACATGATAATAGATCATAGTCGTTCAGTTTAAAGCCCACATCGAGCTCGTCGATTTCCACTTTGGAGCTTCGAATATCGTTGATCGGATTATAAGGATTTGGAGGGTGATTTTTGGATGATTTGGTTCGCCCGATTCAAAACAGCGGCGGCGGATATAATGAAATAGAGATTAGGGTTTTCTTTTTATTTATATATAATATTTAATAATATTTAATTCGGAAATTTCTTGCTTAATGCCATGAACTCCAAATCAAACCAAACGACTGTCGCCTTTAGCCAAATACCCCCATTCCGGACACAATGGGACATGTTTCGTAAGCTAGTTTGAATGTTTCGATGGATTTTCATAAAAATTAAAATATAAATCAATATATATTTAATTTAAGCGTACATTTCAATTTACCGGGGCCACATACGGACTCTAAAAATTACAGAAAAATTATTTCTGGCTTTGTTTTGACGATACGTTCCCAACAAAACTTATTTCATCGAATTTGGAGACCGTTTGAAAAATGGTCATTTTCTGGTCGTTCCAATTCAATTGGAACTGACAAAACACGTTTTCTTTTGCCACGCTTACATATTAATTCCAAAAATTATGAATTTTGGAATCTAGCAATAATTTGACATTCCGGATCCAACAAAAGTGGTTTCGTCAAAAACAGAGATCGTTTGCAAAATTTCTATTTTTAAGGGCGATATTTATTCCATAGCGACTATTCTGAATATTCAACTGGCCATAACTTTTTATTCCCGCTATGAAATTTCAATTTTTCAGATCCGTTAGAAAGATATAATTAAACAGATTTAAATATTTATGGTTTTGCCAAAATCCAATATATTTTGAATCCTGTACATTTAGTTAAAGTTTGAAATCAAATTTTAAAACGGCCGCGCCATTTCAGGCTTGTTATATAATTAAAATAAATATTTATATTCTAATTTCGATTCAAATGAATTTATACATTCTAATTCTATTCTAAATAATGTTATTATTTAAAATAATTCATTTTAAATATTCAAAATTCATTAAAATGCCAAAATAAAAATTTTAAATTGGTTCTGATTTTCCGGGTTGTTACAATCTCCCCCACTTAAAACCTTTTTGTCCTCGAAAAGGAACGAAGGTGAAAGTTGTTCTACTAATCAACTCAACTTTCATTTTGGCTTTTATTCTTCAACTTTTCAGTTTTTAAGAATTTTCAAATTCTTCAAAAATTTGGCTAACATCCTAAATTTTCGAAAAATTTCGCCATAACCTCCTTTGTACGAGGAGCACCGGGAAAATCCCCAAACCGCCACACAGGCCCTCTCATCTCAAAAAGAAAAGAAAAATCCAAGGGGCTAGCCAATCGGCTCATAAAATCATCAAAACCCAAGAAATTAGTAAACATGTACCTATTTGTCGGGCATACAATTTTATTCCTCTTCCCTAGCCTCCTTGCTATGACCTGTCCAATATATATATGCATGTATATGTATGCAATTTCAACCAATTTTCAATTCAGTTAAATATGTGATACAATTTGGCTAAATTTACCTTACATTCACATAATGGTTTAAATGAATAATCACACAACACAACCATCAATCAGTTAGTTGGTTAACGTTTCAAACACATAACTTTAATACATAATCAAAAAATTATGTTTTTGATGCCTATTCACAACAATAAATCCTATCTAGTTTTGGTTCTCACACCGGTCAATTGGAAATATATAGATATCCTACTTTTGAAACTCAAACATAAATACTGATGATGATGCATCATCATCAGGATTATCCCCGGGCGACTAGAGTGTGATTCTATATCTACCCAGCATATTTGAGACTTCGAATACACGTTAATTACGCGTATATCCAAAAACTTCATATACTCGATTGTCCAAATCAATATAAATAAAGTATTCAAATATGTATTATATGATTTATATTTTCAAAACAAAAATTGTTTTCATTTTTATTTGAAAAACAACACTGTTCCTACTCATTCTAGGATACTACTGATCCCATCTCTAACGAGCCATTCTCATTGGATATTACTTATCCAATCTCTGATGAATTCTTTCGTTTGGGTCTAATGTGCCTTGTTCTCGAGCTCTGTAAACGAAAGCTCTGATACCAAAATGAAACAACCCGAACTTCTCGTAAAGGAAGGCACGGATTGAGTTGAGAACACGACAAATCAGAACACAAATAGAAGAACATTTCATTGTTTATTACAACAGTTTACATCAAAGTACAAGAATATACAGAGTATGAACAAATAATATACATTTGATAAATATCAGAGATTTACACTTTACAATGTAGCGGAAAATAATACAAAACACAGCTGAAAGAGATAAACGGATACAGAGCTTTCCGAATATCATTCCAGCTGTAAACCAGGATCCTATGAACATAAATCTGCAAAATCAAAACTACTAGCTGCCCATGTGGAAAATAGGGGCACCCAGAGTTTAGGTTTAAAACAAAAAACTCCATGTCAGTCATGTGACTGGTGTGAGAACTAAAACAGTCATTACATTGATTTTAAAGTTAGGTAAATCAAGGGACCACGCCGTATAGCACGTAACGGGTTTACCCCAAGAATACCAGTGCATAAAACAAACTGTGCAGTGCTAAATAAAGAACAATGAAGCTATTATAAGACACAGGTCCAATCACACAATGCAACGCAAGCTGGAGGATAGAGTTTTACCTTATAATAGCCAAATATGCTTGGTATGTGAAATTTCATCTTTTATTATTACTATAAGTGAAGAAATCAACTTCAAATATAAATGTATCAATCATAGATGGCATATTGCCCCATCCCACTATGTCCCCATACTAGGCTCTACAAATAAAATTGAAATGTCATGTATTGGAAGTTGGATTTCCGAATGTGAACCAAGGCAAGGGATCGTCCTTACCGCTTCGAGACAATCTAGCCCATGTCTCAGGCAAGTATTTAGTCAAGCCTTTGGATCGTCTAGGCCGGTCCACTCGATGTGGATTAAAATGCCTGAACCATGCATTTCCCCACACTACGGGGTGTAAAACTGGTTGGTATATCTACCAAACCATCCATCGGCTCCGCAGAGACCGAAATAACCAAGGCGCCTCGCAATCCATCATCCAAAAATTATGAATTTTGGAATCTAGCAATAATTTGACATTCCGGATCCAATAAAAGTGGTTTCGTCGAAAACAGAGGTCGTTTGCAAAATTTCTATTTTTAAGGGCGATAATTATTCCATAGCGACTATTCTGAATATTCAAATGGCCATAACTTTTTATTCTTGCTATGAAATTTCAATTTTTCAGATCCGTTAGAAAGATATAATTAAACAGATTTAAATATTTATAGTTTCTCCAAAATCCGATATATTTTGAATCTTGTACATTCAGTTAAAGTTTGAAATGGAATTTTAAAACTACCGCTCCATTCCAGGCTCGTTACATAATTAAAATAAATATTTATATTCGAATTTCGATTCAAATAAATTTATACGTTCTAATTCTATTCTAAATAAATTTCTTGTCATTATTATTTAAAATAATTCATTTTAAATATTCAAAATTCATTAAAATGGCAAAATAAAAATTTTAAATTGGTTCTGATTTTCCGGGTTGTTACACTTTTTGAATGGAAAAGGCCTAAAGAGGCGAGTTGGAGTTTGAACTACTGACCAGTACAAAGGAGGTGCTGGCAAAATTTTCTGAAAATTTTAGGAGTTAGGATATTTTTAAGAAAAAATGATAACAGAAATCAATATATCAATATATATAGAATTCGATAAGGAAACAAACTTAAAATAGAATATTATAACAAAAAGGAACTCTATAAATTTAAATCTGGTAAGGATAGAAAGAGAAACATATACTCATTTAAAAAGATGGATAATTGGTTTATATGATATTTATTGTTCGAGATAAGTAGTCTTGTCCGTTTTGAAGTTTAGAATGTTATTCAGTCAAGGTCTGAGAGGTAATTATACCCCAACTTGAATAATTTCATTATTAACCGATAAATAAAAAGATTCAGTATTGAAGATCAAATGTTTAAAGAGAATTAGTTGAATGCAATATTTTGGGGTGTTATAACGATGTTTTACACGACAGTCGTTTTAACCCAAGTAAGTGGTATTTTGGGAATATAAGTAGAAAATTGTTTCCTAATTCTAAAAATGAATGGTCATGAAAGAGATAAGTAATTGGAATGTTCTCCAATTATTAAGAGAAGATATTTTCTAAAATATAGAAAATAAAAGAAGGTGATATATGAATATGTTTTCCAAATAGCCTAAGAGGCCAAGATGGTTGTTGAAAATATTGGGTTAACAAATACTGATAAGGAAATAGAGAAGTGATTTAATTAATGAGGTATTAATTAAGGGGCCTAGTGATTGTTGGATGCTTTGTAACAATGTTTGTTTTTCTTCGATAGTTGAATAACCGACTATCGAAGTATTGGCTAATATCGTTGTCGATATGTAGAGACCGGTTGGATTATTATCTGAGAACCACTCTGTATTGGCAGTAGTTTTCGAATCAGATTATATAAAGACAATTGAAGACGAAGTTAAGTGCAAGGGCTTTTTCTATTAATCCTAGGTAGAAATTGCCTAAGATGGATTAATGGAAATTGTGCCTTTGTTTTCTTTCAATCCCATAACGAACATGTATGGGTGAATGTCCGACAGAGTATTTCCAATGATTGCATATGTTGGTCTGTACAAATATACATCTGGTGGCGGATAATTTATTCACTTAGCATAATATCAAAAATATCTTTGTGTAAATCAACTAGTGATTAACGAATCTGACAATGTGGCATTCAAAGTGATTGTGCTATCAATGAAAGTTAAATAATCGTAACCTCAAGTATCACAACCGGGAAATGGTATAAAATCTTGTAAGTCGCATGGCTAAGTGGGTTGCACCCAAGTAGGGTGTATTGTCACCTGATCTAGAGAAATTCCATTTTCTTCTTAAATCTTTTGATGTTGTCCCTTTCGGGAAACGGTTGCTTGTCCCAACAGTTAGTGACAATACATTCGGTACTCTCAAGCGAAGTAAGGGTCCGATCATGTTTAGCCTGGGTTGCAAGATGTTCTTGTTGAACCCGGTGTATTCCTTTCTAGAGATACACTGTCAGAGGGTGGTCCCATACCTTTCCAGTTGGAAATCCATTCTCCAATAAGAGCCCATGGTTTTGATTGTATACTATACATGTGTAACAACCCGGAAAATCTGAACCAATTTAAAATTTTTTAATTTGGCTATTTTAGTGAATTTTGAATATTTAAAATAAATTATTTTAAATAATAACAATGAAAAATCTATTTGAATCAATGTTTGAAAATAAATATATTTATTTTAATCATAAACAAGGCCTGAAATGGCGCGGTAGTTTGAAAATTTGAATTCAAACTTTGACTGACTGTACCAGGTGAAAAATAAAACGTATTTTAGTAAAACTAAAAATATTTAAATCTATTTATGAATATCTTTCTAACGAATCTGAAAAATCGAATTTTCATAGCGGGAATCAAAAGTTATGGCCAAATGAATTTTCAGAAAGGTCGCTATAGAGAATATATAACCCGTGAAAATAGCCATTTTGCAAACGACCTTTGTTTTCGACGAAACCACTTTTGTTGGATCCGGGATGTCAAATAATTGCTAAATTTCAAATTCCATAATTTTTGAAGTTAATATGTGAGCGTGGTGAAGGAAAATGTTTTTGGTTGATTTCAATCAAATTGGATCGACCCGAAAATGACCATTTTTCAAACGGTCTCAGAATTTGACGAAACAAGTTTTGTTGGGACCGTATAGTCAAAACATAGCTAGATGTATTTTTCTGGAATTTTTGGGATCCATTTGTGGCCCCGGCAAATTGAAATGTACATTCAAATCAAATATTGAGTGTTTTATATTTTAATTTAAAGAGAAACTGACTGAGATAGTTGAATGGGTCTACGAAACATATTCCACTATGTTCGTAATGGGGGTATTTAGCTAGGGACGACAGTCATTGGGTTTGGATTGGAGTTCGTAAGTGGTAAGGGGTACTTTTGAATTTTAAAAATATATAAATAAAAAAATGACCCAATCATGTTCATTCTCTCTCCCCGACGTTTTCTTCCCCGATAACCCTCGTTGAATGGCGGAACTCCTTCCTTCTCTCCTCGTTTTCTCCTAATCCACTCAATAGAATTCAACGCCCTAGTTAAAGTTTTTGTAGAGTATTCCTCCACCTTCAAATCCATATAAGTTTCATCCGCCATGCTCATTATTGTGCTCAAATCACCCCCAAGAACTGTCGCCGTTCGACGACGAGAAGCTCTGGCCATCTGAGCTCGAGATAGGCGTGAGGGGGGTCCTCGAGAAGCATGTGCGAAACTCTACGATGTGGAAGCACCCGATCGTCGTCTGCTGCCTCGATTCGCGTGCCAAATGGAACCCTAGTTTCGAACTAGGTTGAAGCGACGGCCAGTAATGATTTGAGAAAGGAGGTATATATAATAAATTAATTATAACACTTTAAAAGTGCTGCGAAGTTTGAATTTCAAAAAAAAAATCATATCTTTTTCGTTTGTGGTCGAAATTCAGTAAAACAAGAGACAATGGACTCGTGTGGACGTCTTCTACATTTTAGAAGAGACCGGATATTTTTCTGAGCCTTCTACAATTTTTGGAGAGTGGAACCCAATGTGATATTTCTGATTTATAAACGATATGGAAATGACGAAGTATAAATTATAGTCGGCGTATGAGTTATATAAGCGTTGTACACCTCATGTATAAGCATTGTATAAGTTGTACGTTCGATGTATAAGTTATATATGCGTTGTAAAAATCATATATGCGTTGAATGAAATTGAAATGATAATGAAATCGAAATATATTTATATATGAATATCTATATATATATATACACACACTCCCCTCGTCCACAGATCATGGACGATATATATTGGTTGTGATATTGTTTGGATATGGGAAAATTCGTCTGCGTACGAACTAGATATTGAAATCCCCATTGTAAAAAACTACGAGGCTGTAAGGAAGAGCGAGGAGCCGTACTAGGGACGGTGCCGGTTTTAACAACCCTGCCGTTATGCTGCCGAAATTTCCTGAAATAATTCTGTGTTTTATTTATTTTCATGTATTGAAAAATATTCATGTGATGGATGAAATAAAATGGTTTGAATGATAAAAATAATATTTTTATCGAATAAAGGAAATAGAATGGTTTGAATGATAAAAATAGCATTTTTATCGAATGAATGAAATAGAAATGGTTTGAAGAATAAAAATAACATTTTTATTGTATATACGAAATATAGAAAATAATCGTGTTTTGAAATAAATTGTTTTACAATAAAAATCACATTTTTATCATCTATATGAAGTATATAAAATAATCGTTTTTTGAAATAAATTGTTTTACAATAAAAATCACATTTTTATCATCTATATGAAGTACATAAAATAATCGTGTTTTGAAATAAATTGTTTGACAATAAAAATCACATTTTTATTATATATATGAATTGTTAAAAATAGTGATGTGTTGAAATAAATATCTGTTGGATAAAAATCTCATTTTTATCAAATATATGAAATGAATATGGTTTTGAAATCGAAGAATGAATTATATTTATATATATGTATATACATAAATATAATTAAAATAAATCGAATAACGAAGTTGCAGTTCGTATTTTGAAATCGTGATTTAAAACGATTATTGCGGGAGATCCGACAATCGGATTTTCCCGAAACCGAAACCGTTGGGTTCGCTTTAGAAATATCTTTCCAAAGACACCAACTTTGTAAAGATCCAACGGTTAGATTGTTTGGAATGTAAAATTGAAATCTGAAGAAAAACAGCACCAGAATCGATTATATATATATATAATTAAAATAAATCGAATAACGACGCTGCAGTTCGTATTTTGAAATCGTAACTTCGAACGATTGTACCGGGAGATCCAATCGTCGGATTTTCCCAAAACTGGAACTGTTGGACTCGTTTTGAAAAGATATTTCTAATGATATAAAATTTGTAAGGATCCAACGGTTAGATTTTCATATATGTGTAAATCAAATCTGAAGAAAAACAGCGCCATGGCTGGTTTATTGGATATTTGATGGTGATAAAATAACGATAAATTGTGATAAAATATTATAAACGATATGGAATGGAAATAAACCGAGTTTACCCGGTTTATTGGATATTTGATGGTTGAATGCGTTTGACGTGAAAATTACATTAAAGAACAGAATTATTGATGTCGAATAATTTAACCATTGAAATGAATTGATTTGAAATTCTAAATATACGTGAATTATTTGAAAAGGCCGAATTAATTCTCATTTCAAATAATTGATCGACGGTTAGAAGTCGAAGATATGAAGACGGTGCAAGACCGACGATCTTCACATTGAATGGATGGGTGCTACTGATGCTCACGATGGGAGTAGCTACCTTGAAGGGGGCTAAAGTGGTAGCCGTCCGGACGTACTTGTTGATTATATGGATATGCGAGGTATAAGGTGCCTCTGGTTTCGTTCAGACCCAGAACGGACTTGTTAATGGATGTGTGTCAGACGTTGTATATTGACAACGTGGCATGCAGAGATGTTGTGATCAAAGCTTTTGTTGAAAAGCAGAGCTTTGTGGTTGATGATCAAAGCACGGCTTTGAATAGCTAGCTTTGTGTTTAGCATTGTTTCGCGAGCCTCACACCTTGGTATGAGCCAGAAACGGGAGAGGACATCAGTGAGGACCTGTGTTTCTTTCTAGTTAGGAGTGGTGCTTTGGGTTTTACACGCCCGGGCATTTTACTTATGTGGATGATGGATAGCGAGGCGCCTCGGTTAGTTCGGTCTCTTCGGAGCCGATGGTCTGGTCGGGATATGACCAGTTTATGCCCCCATAGGGCGGGGAAACGCAGTGTTCAGGCATTATAATCCACTCCATGTGGACCGGCCCTGACGATCCAAGGGGCAGCTGCGTCTGTTCCTGAGACTCGGACTAGACAGTCTCGAAGCGGTAAGGACGATCCCTTGCCTTGGTTCATGACGGAAATCCAATTTCTAAATACGACATCATGCGGTTTTGATTGTATACCTATATATGGCAACATGATATATGGTACCTATGCCGTCTATGATTGATATTTATGATTGAAATTGTTTTTGAAACATATAAACACTAACAATAATATCAAATGATTTGTTTTGCTCGTATCAAGCATATTTTGGCCATTATAAGGTAAAACTCTATCCTCCGGTTTGCGTTGCATTATGTGATGGGAACTGAGTCTTATAATGGCTTCATTTTTATAAAAAGCATTGCGATGTTTAAAAGATTTACTTGTTTTAAAGCACTGGCAATCCCATGGAATAAACCCGTTCCGCGTTAGCGGCGTGGTCCTGTGATTGGCCATATTATAAAGTAAGTTAAAGTAGATTTCTCATACCAGTCCCATGACTGACTCGTAGTTTGTTTCACTTGCAAACTTGGGTGCCCCTATTTCTACATGGACAGCCTTGTATTTAGGTTTTAGCAGGCTCTTTCTGGATAGCTATGGAGATGAAGATGGATTCTATCATTTGTCTCTTTTATGTTGTTCAGCTCCTGCTGTACATATTATGTTTTGATTCCGCTATAGACATTTATGTAAAGCTGAACTGTATTTTGTACTAAGTATGATCCTGTATACTGTGTAACTCTGATGATTATGTTTATCCACTGTATTCTATTGTGCAAAATCTGGTGTATTTATTTATTTCTGTTCTATTGTTATTTGTTTATTTGTTATTTTCCAAAGATTACCCTTGCCACTGTGGAACGGGGGTTTGGGGTCGTCACAACGTGGTATCAGAGCTTTGGTTAAGCTTAGTTCTGGAATATAACATATTAACGAACTCGTCAGAAATAGAATCAGTAGTATTCTATGATGGATCACTCATTTCAGATAGGATCAGTAATATCCTAGAATGAGTAGAGTAGAAGGAAATGCACCGTAGTAGACACATTTACATTCAAGTATCTGTCTCTATGTTTTAAAAATATCTTTTCTGTTGGCCTGACACTTTGTCTTCTATTTGCAGACATAGAAAAATGAGTGGTAGAAGCAGAAGAAATAATCCTATGGTTCAACAAATTAATGAGCCAGTCATGCTCCCTCAGCCAGGATCAGATATAGAAGCTCTATTGAAGAGATATTGAAATCTGGGTGGAGTACCGTTCTCGGGCTATAAATCTATTATTCATACTCATGCTTGGATGCGTTCTGCGGAAAGAATATTCGAAGGCTTCAAGCTTAGAGATGATCAGAAAAGATTACTGGCATCTTGGGCGCTCAAAGAAGAAGCGGTAATCTGGTGGGAAACAATCATTAAAGATAATCCAGAAGGTGATATCACCTGGGATAGATTCAAAGAAATTTTCAATCAAAGATTTATTCCTCCAGAAGCAACTGAGCGGTTAAGTAATGAATTCTACTATTTGATACAAGGAGATATGACTATTCCAGACTATCATAAGAAATTCAATGAACTTTCTCGCTTTGCACTGCATCTTATTCAAAATCCAAAGATGAAGAATTTGAGATTTATTAACGGACTTCAACGAAAGTATCAAAGTAAGGTAACCGCGCATGTGCAGCAATTTTTTTCTGAAACGATATACATGGCTTACCAGTATGAAAATCTTGATAAGCAAGGCCTTTTGGAAGATGAAGAGGAAGTTAGTTCTGGCAACAAAAGGAAATTAGAAGATGATAGTACAGAGACAAGTACACAGGCTGAGGCAAGTATGACGTCTGGGGTCAGAAAAAAGCCTAGGGTCAATAGGAAAAAGGTTAAATTAGAAAAAGGACCAGTAACGACGGCCACATGCAATAACTGCAATAAGCAAGGGAATTTGACCAGGAATTGTAAACCCTTAAAAATGCAGAAGAAGAATGGGTCGAAATCCAATAAGAAGGGCCGAGAGAATAGAAAATGCAATCTATGCCATCGGGCTGGGCATGTAAAGCAAGATTGCCAGTTATTAAGGAAATCGGAAGTAGTTCAGGTAAATGAGGTAGCAGAAACTTCTGAACCCTCAGCTAACCAAGGAAGGCCAGATGTTTAAGAAGGCATGATTACTGTCAAAAATATTCCAGTCAAGGTACTGTTTGATATAGGTGGGTCGCGAAGCTTTATTGCAAAGAATACGGTTAAGAAACTGGATTTGAATTTGAAAAAGCTCAAAGAACCCATGATTGTCCATAATCCGGTTGGGGTTTCCCTTGATCTTAGTTGGGTTTGTGGAGTGCCTGTTTCTTTTTCCTGTTATAGATTCCCCACTATCGCGATCGCCATGAATTTTACAGAATTTGATCTTATTCTGGGGATGGATTGGTTAACCAAATATGAAGATGAGGTTAAATGCGCCGACAGAGTCATAAGGGCAAAGATTAAATCAGGCAATTATATAACCATTCCATGTGAAGGTCCGAATTATGATAGAAAAGATTTTTGGTCAGCTTAGGATGTTTCTCCTACTCAATTAGAACCTGTTCCTGTCGTTATAGAGAATATTCCGGTCGACATTGAAAATATCCCTATCGTGAGGAACTATGCAGATGTGTTCGAAGAAGTTGTTAGCTTACCTCCGCGTAGAGAAATTGATTTCAAAATCTCTTTAGTTCCGAATGCAAGGCCAGTAGTTCACGCTATTTGAAGAATGACCTTGAAGGAAAAAGAAGAGTTAGACATCAAAGTCGACAGGTTGTATGGAAGGGTCTGATCAGACCTAGTTTCTCTGATTGGGGAGCAGCAATGGTATTTGTCCCGAAGTCAGACGGTACTCTCAGATTATGTGTGGATTATCGTGACTTGAATAAGCAGACACTGAAGAACAAACATCCATTGCCGCGGATTGATGATTTGTTGGATCGATCGAATGGCGCACAAGTATTTTCCCGAATGGACCTAGCTATAGGTTTCCATCAGCTTCGTATTGCCGAAGAGTGTGTTCCTTTGACAACATTCAGAGGTCCAGATTTATTATACGAGTGGTTAGTAATGTCGTTCGGCTTATGTAACACTCCATCTTATTTCGTCGATCTAATGAACCGGGTATTCAGAGAAGTATTGAATAAATTTGCTCTAGTTTTCATTGATGATATATTGATCTTCTCTAAGTTAGAAAGTGAGCATGGAAAATATTTGGAACAAGTGTTGGAAATTCTCGGAATGAATGTTTTAAAAGCAAAGTTTTCCAAATGTATATTCTGGCAAGAAGAGGTAAAATTCCTTGGCCACGTCGTGTCAAAGAAAGGAATTTCGGTGGATCCCAGTAAAATCACTACTATTCAGAATTGGAAACAGCCTCGTACACCAACAGAATTCCGAATTTTTCTCGGACTGGCTAGTTATTATCGGAAGTTCATTAAGAATTTTTCGAAGACATCTACTTGCTTAATGAAGCTTACTAAGAAACGTTCGAGATTCAACTGGACTCCAGAATGTGAGGCAGCTTTCCAAGAGCTGAAGTTAAAATTGACAACTGCTCCAGTGTTAACAATAATTGATGGCAATCAAGACTTAAAAGTCTGGACAGATGCTTCTAAAGAAGGTCTCGGTGCAGTATTAATGCAAAGAGGCCAGTTAGTCGCTTATGCTAGCTGTCAATTGAAGCCACATGAGAAAAATTATGCAACTCACGATCTTGAATTGTTAGCCATCGTGTTTGCTATGAAAATCTGGAGGCATTATCTATTGGGTGAGAAGTTCGAATTATATACTGATCATCAATCATTGAAATATTTATCCACCCAGAAGGATCTAAATACGAGACAGCAGCGTTGGTTAGAATTTCTCGTGGCATTTGATCTTGATATTTTGTATACTCCGGGGAAAGCCAATGTTGTGGCTTATGCGCTCAGCAGAAAGAATGTAATTATCGCCAGCCTTATCATCATGCCTTCATTGATTGATAACATATCTGTTCTTCAAAAGGATGATCACTTAATTCATAAGATTAGAGAGAGAATTCAGAAAGGCGAACCCTCGAGTTTTCATATTGATAACGATGGGATTCTGAGGTTAAAGGGTCGGATTTGTGTTCCAAACATTCCTGAACTCCGGAGAGAAGTATTGGATGAATGTCAGAAAGCCAAATTGAGTATCCATACAGGAGTGAGAAAAATGTATAATGATATCAAATGCACTTTCTAGTGGAGATCGATGAAAAGAGACATTTCTTTATATGTTAGCCGGTGTCCTACTTGTCAACAAGTCAAAAGCGATCAGCAGAAACTCGTTGGATTGTTGCAACTGTTGGAAATTCCAGGTGGGAAGTGGGAACAGATTTCTATGGATTTCATAGATGGTTTGTCCAGTACCAGGAAAGGAAATGATAGTATTTGGGTGATCGTAGATCGTTTCACGAAGACTGCCCATTTCATACCTGTCAGATCGAATAGAACTGCTCAGAGTCTGGTGCAGATTTATTTTTGAGAGATTGTTAAACTTCATGGAGTTCCCATGAGCATCATTAGTGATCATGACCCGATTTTTGCTAGTAAATTCTGGGAAGCATTCCAAGTAGAATTGGGAACAAAACTGAACTTGAGCACCGCTTATCATCCTCAAACAGATGGCCAAACTGAGAGTGTGAATCGTATTCTAGAAGATTTATTGCGGGCATGTGTTATTGATTTTGCAGATCATGGGAAAACCATTTGCATTTGGCTGAATTCTCATAAAATAACAGCTACCAAGCGAGCCTGAAAATGTCTCCATTCGAAGCATTGTATGGTAGACCGTGCAGGTCCCCTGCTTGTTGGGTAGAACCTGGCAATAGACTTGTATTGGAGCTAGATATGATTCGCGAAGCTGCAGACAAAGTCGATTTCGTTAAGAAATGATTACTAGCGGCTCAAAGCCGACAGAAGAGCTATGCAGATAAGAGAAGAAGAGATATAACATTTGCTGTTGGTGACTATGTATATTTGAAGGTATCTTCGATGAGGGAAGTAGTCCGGTTCGGTAAAACAGGGAAATTGGCGCCCAAATTTATTGGTTCGTTTCCTATTCTAGAATGGATTGGAACTCTCGCTTATAGGGTCCAATTGCCTGATTGGTTGCCCGGAGTGCATGATGTATTTCACGTATCTCAACCTCGAAAGCATGTACATGATCCAGATTTAGTCATGGAAGAAGCCGCGCAATGGGATTTGGAAATTACTCCAGAATTGGCTGTGAGAAGAGAGCCGATAAAGATTATTGGCAAAGAAACCAAAGAGCCGAGGAACAAGAAGGTTCACTTAGTCAAAGTGAAATGGAGTGGAGATCCGCGAGACTGTACTTGGGAAAATGAGGAGAACATTAAAAAGTCCATCCCAATTGCAGGGTGGATATCTCTGATTGACTCTGGTGCAAGGTACATTTACCATATTCTGCATTTCCGTTTTGTCCTCTACTTTGTTGTTGTTTTCTTTTCATGGATGTAAAATTTTAATTGTATAGTCTAAAAGACTTTAAATGAGTATATGAATTAATTAGTGTATTTTTGAAAAGTTAAAAATAAATTGATTGTTGTTTGTGTTGTATGGTCAAGAATTTGATTAATTAAATTATTGGAATAATAGTTAACTTAATCAATAAGAGGATGAAGTTAAATTTATGCAATTCAATCCAATATTGAACCGATTAGAGAATTGATTAGAAATATATACATCTACATTATATGTGTTTGAACAGGTAAATGGATTCGCTGTTGAGTAAGGAATTTATTTGTGTGCCCGACAAATAGGTAAACCTTAATGAGTTGGATGCGCAATTTTATTATTATATCAACTCCTGTGAGTGCCATTGGATGCGGAGTGCTGTTTATTCTGTGTGTAATAATAAATGTCGCCATAGGATAGTAACAATTAATTTTTAACTACACTGCATGACATACTTCTTGAAGATGGCATACTTCTTGAAGATAGCATACTTCATCATATACTACATAAGCATTTGGAGCTTGTGTGACGAGGTGGAAGATTTACCATACGAGCCAGAGGCTTGTATGGCGATGACTATATATTATAGGTTGAACTAATGACAGATATGGACTATATATTACAGGTTGAACTGATGACTGATATGGACTATATAAAATGTAACGATAAAATGCAAGATTAATAAGAAACCCACACGGGTCTAGAGATGAAAATAAGCACGTCTCTCTAGTCATTAAGGCACAAAAACCATTTATAGGGTGACGAGAATTTATTCTTTGGAGTTATAATCTATACACATTCCCCTGTGGACACCATATTATATCACTATAAATATGTGTATGCTTATTAGGATTTATTGGGTACCTAATACGGCCCAATAAATTTCCAAACCCCTCCCCATATAAAGGAGGTTATGGCGAAATTTTTCGAAAATTTAGGGTGTTAGCCAAATTTTTGAAGAATTTGAAAATTCTTAGAAACTGAAAAGTTGAAGAATGAAGGTTGAGTTAGTTAATTAAACAACTTTCGACTTCGTTCCTTTTCGGGAACGAAAAGATTTTAAGTGGGGGAGATTGTAACAACCCGGAAAATCTGAACCAATTTAAAGTAAATAAATTAATTTGGCTATTTTAGTGAATTTTGAATATTTAAAATAAACTATTTTAAATAATAATGATGAAAAATCTATTTCAATCGATGTTTGAAAATAAATATATTTATCTTAATTATAAACAAGGCCTGAAATGGCGCAGCAGTTTGAAAATTTGAATTCAAACTTTGACTGACTGTACCGGGTGCAAATTAAAACGGATTTTAGTGAAACCAAAAATATTTAAATCTGTTTATGAATATCTTTCTAACGAATCTGAAAAATCGAAATTTCATAGCGGGAATCAAAAGTTATGGCCAAATGAATTTTTAGAAAAGTCGCTATAGAGAATATATAGCCTGTGAAAATAGCCATTTTGCAAACGACCTCTGTTTTCGATGAAACCTCTTTTGTTGGATCCGGGATGTCAAATAATTTCTAAGTTTCAAATTCCATAATTTTTGAAGTTAATATGTGAGCGTGGTGAAGGAAAATGTGTTTGGTTGATTTCAGTCAAATTGGATCGACCAGAAAATGACCATTTTTCAAACGGTCTAAGAATTCGACGAAACTAGTTTTGTTGGGACCGTATTGTCAAAACATAGCTAGATGTATTTTTCTGGAATTTTTGGGATCCGTTTGTGGCCCCGACAAATTGAAATGTACGTTCAATCAAATATTGGGTGTTTTATATTTTAGTTTGAATACAAACTGACTGAGACAGTCGAATGGGCATATGAAACATATCCCATTGTTTTCGTAATGGGGGTATTTAGCTAGGGATGATAGTCGTTGGGTTTGGATTGGAATTCGTAAGTGGTAAGGGGTATTTTTGAATTTTAAAAATATA
Organism: Allium sativum; assembly: GCA_030737875.1. Lineage (NCBI taxonomy): Eukaryota > Viridiplantae > Streptophyta > Magnoliopsida > Asparagales > Amaryllidaceae > Allium > Allium sativum. The sequence continues at coordinate 355,451,789 of CM060926.1, forward strand.
TAAATAAAAAAATGGCCTAATCACTTTCATTCTCTCTCCCTGATGTTTTCTTCCCCGATAACCCTCGTTGAACGACGGAACTCCTTCCTTCCTTCTCTCCTTGTTTTCTCCTAATCCACTCAATAGAATTCAACGGCCCAGTTAAAGTTTTTGTAGAGTATTCCTCCGCCTTCAAATCCATACAAGTTTCATCTGCCATCGCTCATTATTGTGCTCGAATCACCCCCCAGAACTGTCGTCGTTCGACGACGAGAAGCTCTGGCCATCTGAGCTCGAGTTAGGCGTGAGGGGGGTCCTCGAGAAGTACGTGCGAAGCTCTACAACGTGGAAGCAGCCAATCATCGTCTATTGCCTCGATTCGTGCGCCAAATGGAACCCTAGTTTTGAACTAGGTGGAAGCGACGACCAGTAATGATTTGAGAAAGGAGGTATATATATTAAATTAATTATAACACTTTAAAAGCGTTGCGAAGTTTGAATTTCGAAAAAAAATCATATCTTTTTCGTTTGTGGTCGAAATTCAGTGAAACAAGAGATAGTGGACTCGTATGGACGTCTTCTACATTTTAGAAGAGACCAGATATTTTTCTGAGCCTTCTACAATTTTTGGAGGAGTGGAACCCAATGTGATATTTCTGATTTACAAACGATATGGAAATGACGATGTATAAATTATATAGTCGATGTATGAGTTATATAATCGTTGTACACCTCAAGTATAAGCATTGTACAAGTTCTATGTTCGATGTATAAGTTATATATGCATTGTAAAAATCATATATGCATTGAATGAAATTGAAATGATAATGAAATATATTTATATACGCATATATATATATATATATATATACACACATATATATATATATACACACTCCCCTCGTCCACAGACCATGGACGATATATATTGGTTGTGATATTGTTTGGATTTGGTTGAGGTGAAATTTGGTGAATATCATGAATGGTTGATTGGAAATGATTGATTGTGGTTGAAATCCCAATAGGATTAGTATATGGGAAAATTCGTCTGCGTACGAACTAGATATTGAAATCCCCATTGTCAAAAGCTGCGAGGCTTTAAGGTAGAGCGAGGAGCCGTACTACGGACGGTGCTGGTTTTAACTACCCTGTCGTTATGCTGTCAAAATTTTCTGAAATATTTCTGTGTTTGATTTATTTTCATGTATTGAAAAATATTCATGTGATGGATGAAATAAAATGGTTTGAACGATAAAAATAACATTTTTATCGAACGAATGAAATAGAATGGTTTGAACGATAAAAATAACATTTTTATCGAATGGATGAAATAGAAATGGTTTCAAGAATAAAAATAACATTTTTATTATATATATGAAATATAGAAAATAATTGTGTTTTGAAATAAATTGTTTTACAATAAAAATCACATTTTTATCATCTATATGAAGTATATAAAATAATCATGTTTTGAAATAAATTGTTTGACAATAAAAATCACATTTTTATTATATATATGAATTGTTAAAAATAGTGATGTGTTGAAATAAATATTTGTTGGATAAATAGATCATTTTTATCAAATATATGTAATGTATATGGTTTTGAAATCGAAGAATGAATTATATATATATATATATAATTAAAATAAATCGAATCACGAAGCTGCAATTCGTATTTTAAAACCGTGATTTCAAACGATTATTGCGGGAGATCCGACCATCGGATTTTCCCGAAACCGAAACCGTTGGGTTCGCTTTGGAAATATCTTTCCAACGACACCAACTTTGTAAAGATCCAACGGTTATATTGTCTGGAATGTTAAATTCAAATCTGAAGAAAAACAACGCCAGAATCGATTATATATAAATATAATTAAAATAAATCGAATAACGACGCTGGAGTTCGTATTTTGAAATCGTAACTTCAAACAATTGTACCGGGAGATCCGACTGTCGGATTTTCCCAAAACTGGAACTGTTGGATTCGTTTTGAAAAGATCTTTCTAATGATATAAAATTTGTAAAGATCGAACGGTTAGATTTTCGGATATGTGTAAATCAAATGTGAAGAAAAACAGTGCCATGGCCACGTTATGGCCTGAAGCGTTGTTTATATAAATTGGCTATTTTTAAATGAATAAAAATAGCGATAAATCGTGATAAAATATTATAAACGATATGGAATGGAAATAAACCGAATTTACCCGGTTTATTGGATATTTGATGGTTGAATGTGTTTGACGTGAAAATTACATTAAAGAACAGAATTATTGATGTCGAATAATTTAACCATTGAATTGAATTGATTTGAAATTCTAAATATACGTGAATTATTTGAAAAGGCCGAGTTAATTCTCATTTCAAATAATTGATCAACGTTTAGAAGTCGAAGATATGAAGACGGTGCAAGATCGACGATCTGCACATCGAATGGATGGGTGCTACTGATGCTCACGATAGGAGTAGCTACCTTGAAGGGGGCTAAAGTGGTAGTCGTCCGGACGTACTTGTTGATTGTACGGATATGCGAGGTATAAGGTGCCTCTGGTTTCATTCAGACCTAGAACGGACTTGTAAATGGATGTGTGCCAGACGTTGTATATTGACAACGTGGCATGCAGAGATGCTGTAATCAAAGCTTTTGTTGTAAAGCAGAGCTTTGTGGTTGATGATCAAAGCACGGCTTTGAATAGTTAGCTTTGTGTGTAGTGTTGTTTCGCGAGCCTCACACCCCGGTATGAGCCTGAAATGGGAGAGGACATCAGGGAGGACCCTGCGTTTCTTTCTAGCTAGGAGTGATGCTTTGGGTTTTACACGCCCGGGCATTTTACTTATGTGGATGATGGATAGCTAGGCCCTCGGTTAGTTCGGTCTCTTCGGAGCCGATGGTCTGGTCGGGATATGACCAGTTTATGCCCCATAGGGCGGGAAAACGCAGTGTTCAGGCATTATAATCCACTCCGTGTGGACCGGCCCTGACGATCCAAGGGGCAGTTGCGGCTGTTCCTGAGACACGGACTAAACAGTCTCGAAGCGGTAAGGACAATCCCTTGCCTTGGTTCATGATGGAAATCCAATTTCCAAATACGACATTGTGTCGTTTAGATTGTATACCTATACATGGCGACATGATATATGGTACCCATGCCGTCTATGATTGATATTTATGATTGAAATTGTTTTTAAAACATATAAACACAAGCAATAATATCAAACGATTTGTTTTGCTCGTATCAAGCATATTTTGGCCATTATAAGGTAAAACTCTATCCTCCGGTTTGCGTTGCATTGTGTGATGGAAACTGAGTCCTATAATGGCTTCATTTTTATAAAAAGCATTGCGATGTTTACAAGATTTACTTGTTTTAAAGCACTGGCAATCCCATGGAGTAAACCCGTTCCGCGTTAGCGACGTGGTCCTGTGATTGGCCATATTATAAAGTAAGTTAAAGTAGATTTCTCATACCATCCCATGACAGACTCGTAGTTTGTTTCACTTGCAAACTCGGGTGCCCCTATTTCTACATGGTCAGCCTTGTATTCAGGTTTTAGCAGGCTCTTTCTGGATAGCAATGGAGCTGAAGATGGATTCTATTATTTATCTCTTTTATGTTGTCCATCTCCTGTTGTACATATTATGTTTTGATTCCGCTGTAGACATTTATGTAAAGTTGAATTGTATTTTGTACTAAGTATGATACTGCATACTGTGTAACTATGATGATTATGTTTATCCAGTGTATTCTATTGTGCAAAATCTGGTGTATTTATTTCTGTTCTGCTGTTATTTGTTTATGTGTTATATTCCAAAGAATACCCTTGCCACCATGGAATGGGGGTTTGGGGTCGTCACAATATGTAGAGCGTGAGATGCAAGCGTTCTACTTGATTGTTATTTACTTGTTTTAGACACTATTATAATATCAGAATAGTATTAATTTCAAAGAATGTTTTGGGTTATCGTAAGGTAAAAACCATCCATGTTTATATGTGGATCGGTCTTATGATTGTCATTTCTTTTAAAAAGGACTTTTAAAAGTGAAACACCCCACCTCCATTAAGGTCATTCACAAAGGGAATGCCTTAACTTTGGTGGACGTTTATAGGTAAAAGTCACAGATAAAGCACAAGACAGATATAAACACACATATATAAGCAGCGGAAAATAAACAGATTTTAATTTCATAAAATACGTGTTCATACAAATCATTCCCATCATTGTCTCACAATAACTTTCAAAACCTTACAACATCATTTCTGTCTTGATTATTGAATAAAGAAGCATAAAACATAATTAAAACTGCATAAATCCCCATAGAGTGAGTTCAAAAGCCCTAGCCAATGAAAGAGAGTCCAAATCATACATCTACTATCTTGAAGCTTGCAAAGAGTCTGACTATGCTGGATTGTTTCCTCCCTGTTGACCTGGGGGGGGGGGGGAACGGAAGAAAAGAAGACGAAAGAAAAACAGAGTCAGACATAAAGCCTGGTAAGTCTAGTGACTCTTCAGTATGTGAATAAGAATAAGGGCATGATAGGTATAAACTAGAAATAGGAAAGTATCATAACTAAGATAAAGTAGTTTAGAACCGAATATACTATCGCACCCCACACTATATCTCTACACCTACTTGTATTTATTCCGAATGGCACCCCACGCTGAGGGTGAAGTGATCCCCTTTTCTAAAGATCGGCTCCTACTCACATAAACATATGTGTCATACGACCCCCCAATGATTTGTAGATACCTATGCTGGTCCCACCATGGGGTGTATCAAGACCCATGGTGGCGGCCTGACACAATTCTAGAATACATAGGTTATACTACTGGTGCCCAAGTGCCCTGTTTGTCTGCTCCGAAGTGTGTGCACGCCCACACTCCGTTAGAACCCACACTGTGCACCCACCGTCATCGCTTTTGACCGCTTACAATCAGCCCAGTAATCGTGCCCCACCCTGCCTAATTTCAGGGTACCATGTTACCTAATTTGGGTTACTGCTGAAACGGGTCCCTCGTTACTAGGGTTTTCTAGTCAAACATGTTAAGTGGTTAAGTGTCTGTATTAACCTAACCCCACCCATCAGTTTAGTTAACATGTTGATTTGGTAAAGTGTTTTAGTTAACTTAACCCTACCATCCTGACTATCTGTCCCTAGCTTCTTAAAGCACCGACCACTCACATTAGACAGGTATTGTTACGGTTAATGGATGTGCCGGTCGGTTCCGGGCAGATTTACCCCGTATCTCAGTCTAACCTCGGGTCCTTATTGGGCTCCATGCTTAACCACCCACATTGGATAGGTATTTTTGTGACTACTGGACAGTCGGGTGGGTCCGGGCAGGTTTATATCACAACTCAATCCAACCTCGGGTTAAGCATACTCGTATTTTCTAAATTTACATATTTGTCTTTATTACTTACTATATGTAAATTTATCAACCATTAAATGTTATGGCCCACATTCCAAGTTTAACATTTTTGGTATAAGAATTTATACCGTTTAAATGCCACCAATTTTGGCATGTGACAAACATGCCAATTCATATTATTTCCAAATTTTCCCAACGTTGCCCCATCTAAATATTTGGCTAACAATCATAGACTAATTTTACGTTCGCTTGATTTTTAACATATAATATTAGGCTAAAAACTTAACCTAATTTAGCATACACAAAATTGGCATAAGAGATTCATAAACATAAACATGACATAGGTGTAAACTTGGCATTTTTGGCATAGTCAATATGAACATCATAGGTGTGAACTTGCAAAATAATCAATATACATATATATGAATTTGCAACATAGACTGAATCATGGGTTTCAACTTGTCATGTGAACTTGCCTTGAAATAGGGATCTAACCAAATAGGTGTCACATAAATTAGCATATATTTTAGACAACATAAGCCTAAACATGTTTAGATCTAGGCATAACATCGAACATAACTAGCATATGACAAGAATGTCACATGTCCATAAAGTATGTATAATTTCATCGCAAGGGTGTAAACTAAATCTAATCATATGTCTAATTACAACATGAAATATGTATTAAAGTGGATCTGGACATGGATCCAATTAGGAACTTGCAACTTTTGTATAAACATAGAAGCATGTATATGAACATAACCAATTAGGCGTAAAGGTTCTATTGTACAGCATATAACTTGTCATAATCACCTAAACATATAGGCATAGATATGAGCCAAATAACTTGTATGTGAATTTGAATAGATCCAACATCAATTGGATTAATCCACAAACATTCTAATGAATCCAACTTCAAATCAATTATACCACAAACATCACAATATCATTACATCACATAGATATGAATTTACATCGTCGTTATAGCACAATTTCCATTTCCAATTTACATTGAATCAAATCCTAACTTTTATTCACATCGGAAAAATCACTATACTTACAATAAATGATGAACTTGAATTCTGAATTCTGAGTTCTGAATTTGCAATGATTTCCTTTGGGTAGACTAAAATTGTTTTGATTCTTGTTTTACTTTAGTTTTGCTGGTCTCTAAGCTTTCTCTAACTGACGGCTACTCTTAATTTCCTCCCAGCAGCATGACGGCTCTAATTCTATTTTATTTGTGTGAATTTAGGTTTAGACTAAGGTTGTTTATATAGAATTTCAATCTAATTTGAGCCGTCGGATGATCTTAGGTTTATTCATAGCCATTCAGTCAAGATAGGGTGATGAGTCAGCCCTAATGACTCAGCAAGGAGTCAGAAAGGACTCAGCAATGAGTCACAATATGGATCAGACTGCCCCAGAAAGCTGTGCAGGTTTTCTCCTCGGCCTGGGCGCACTTGGGAAGTGCACCAGTGTATTTTTGTACTGGCGCACTTCCCAAGTGCGCCAGTGCAATCCTTTTTTTCTTTCTTTCTGGTTTTTCTGACAAACTTCGTTCGTCCATATCTCCTTCATACGATATCCATTTTACGCAAACTCGGACTCTATCTCAACCAGAATTCCGAGACGAACACAATGGCGTAACCCGTTTCTCTTAATTCTCACATCTTGAATTAATTATAATTAAATTTGTGAAACTTAATGTTAAAGAATTATGGGGTGTTACATTCTCCCCCTCTTAAAAGGATTTCATCCCCGAAATCTTCAAGTTAGGAAGAATATATATCCTACCATCTAATCGTCCATCTACTCAACCAACAAACACAGGCGTCCATTGTCCTTAAAAGACTTCTAATGCTTCATGATCATATGCATAGTGTGTGTGCATGTCCTTATCTAATGCAAAATCAGGCAGTCTACTGATTCAGTTGACCTCCTTAATGCAAATCATGTAAGTGTCATGAATCCGTTATGTATGAATTTTTTTTCCTTACTCATAATTCTACATGAGTGCGCAACCATTCATACAAATGCGACATCCATATGACAACATATCAAGTTTCAACTACATACAAATATGAATACATATATGCATATGCAATATGGAAGTGACTGAGCCGATCTTAAACCTAGAGTGTGTGTATATGCATCCACGAGCAACCACTTGCAACCATTTACAGCCATCAACCATAACATGTTTCAAATATATGTTTACATTCAAAGGGGTTTCTACCTAAGGACAAAGGATAATATCGAGGAGATATACCTAAAAAGATAGATTCAAGCACAACTTAAGGAAAAAGAGAGATCAAAGATGTACCCTAAAAAAGAAAAGGGTAGGCCACGCGTATTCTTCATCAGTTTCCCAAGTCACGTCTTCCTCGGCATCGCTCCACTGAACTTTGACAAGCGTGACTTCGCAGTTGCGTAGCTTTTTGATTTCAGTTCCTACGATTCGAGTTGGAACTCTCCTCATAGTTGCTTCGCGTTCCACTTCGACTTCCTCTAGAATGCTTGGCTGCACCACTTCAGCGGATTCATGTAGGCATTTTCGAAGATGAGAAACGTCAAAGACGTTGTGAATTCCAGCCAACCTTTCGGGCAGCTCTACTCTATAAGCCATTTTCCCAATCTTCTCGATGATAGAGAACGGTCCTACAAACCTTGGTGCTAGATTCCCTGCGGATCCAAAGTGAACGACGTTCCTTAAAGGAGATACCTTAAGGAAAACCCCGTCCCCAACCTCAAACTCTAGGTCGGTTCTTCTTTTGTCGACGTAGGATTTCTGTCTGTCTTGGGCAGTCTTCATCCTCCTTCGTATCAAGTCCACTTTTTCTAAAGTCTCTCTAATTATGTCTGTCCTAAGTATAACCTTATCCGTAGACTCCCACCAACAAGTTGGTGATCGGCACGGTCTTCCATACAAAGCTTCGAAGGGCGCCATGCCAATGTTGGCTTGGTAGCTGTTGTTGTAGGCGAATTCCACTAAAGGAAGATGATCCTCCCATGTCCCTCCAAAGTCAAGAACGCAAAGTCTCAAAAGATCCTCTAAAACTCTATTCACCCTTTCCGTCTAGCCATCGGTTTGCGGGTGATAGGCCGTGCTCAAGCATAACTGTGTGCCTACAGCTTCTTGCAGACTCCGCAAAAACTCGCTTGTAAAGATAGAGTCTCGGTCACTAACGATGCTGGAGGGTATCCCATGGAGTCGAACTTTCTCTTTAAGATAAAGAGACGCTAGAGATGAGGCAGTCCTTCTACTCTTGGCAGGTAAAAAGTGGGCGCTTTTTACGAGCCTGTCCACTATTACCCAAATGCTAGTATTGCCCCTTCTTGACCTAGGCAACCCATCATTGAAGTCCATTGAAATGCTATCCCACTTCCACTGTGGGACCTCTAGAGGATGGAGCAGACCACCAGGCTTCTCTGCTCCGCCTTGACCTGTTGGCAGGTCATGCACTTAGAAACGAAATCTGCCACGTTCTTCTTCATGCCACTCCAAAAGAAAGTTCTTTTTATATCCATGTACATCTTGTCTCCGCCAGGGTGTATAGTCATCTTGGAATGATGCGATTCCTCGAGAACCTTCTTTATCAACTCCCTTGCTTGTGGGATGCAAAGTCCTTCATCTCGCCTTAGCCAACCCTTATCAACGATGGTGTATCTATTGAGGTGACTAGAAGTCTCACCCCTAATAAGTTTATCAATCACATCAACAAGCTGAGGGTCTTCACGTTGTGCGGACCCTATTGAGTCTAAAAGAGTGGGCCGTACTTCTATGGATGCCAACAAACCAGGTACAAACTCAGAGGAGGGCCTAAAGTCAAAATTGGCTATATACTCCAAGCTTTGCCATTCTACAAAGAGAGGGCTTAGGGTCAGCTTCTTTCTGCTCAAGGCGTCTGCTACTACGTTGCCTTTGCCAGGAGTATAGGAAATCTCAAAGTCGTATGAGGCAAGGAATTCCATCCATCTTTGCTGCCTCAAGTTAAGATCTTTCTGTGAGAAAAGATACTTCAACGATTTATGGTCAGTATATAATTCGAACTTCTCACCTAGGAGATAATGGCGCCAAGACTTAAGTGCAAAGATGATGGCGGCTAACTCAAGATCGTGGGTTGGGTAGTTCTTTTCATGAACTTTCAACTGTCTTCCACATAAGCTACTACCCTTCCTTCTTGCATTAGAACAACGCCTGGTCCCGTTCCACATGCATCTGTGTATACTGTGAACATTTTGCTTCCGTCGGGCAGAGTTAGAACTGGGGCTATTGTAAGAGCCCTTTTTAGGCATTGGAAAGCAATATCACAGTCCAAATCCCAAGCGAATGCTAGATTCTTCTTTGTTATCCTTGTGAGTGGAGCTGAGATTTTCGTGAAATCCCTAATGAACATTCGGTAAAAACCTGCTAGCTCGAGAAAGCTTCGAACCTCGGTTGCATTTCTTGGTGTCTTCCAATCTTGCACTGCCACCACTTTCGCGGGATCCACAACCAACCCTTCTTTGGATACTATATGTCCAAGAAATCTTACTTCTTCTCTCCAAAAGTGGCACTTGGAGAATTTGGCTTTTAGCTGATGAACTCGAATAGTTTCCATGATCTCCTTCAGATGCTGAGCATGTTCTTCCTCATTATTTGAGAAGATCAAAATATCTTCTACGAAGACCACCACAAACCTATTGAGGAATTCTCTGAACACCCTGCTCATTAGGTCTACGAAATAAGCGGGTGCGTTTGTCAAGCCGAAAGGCATGACAAGACACTCGAAGAAACCTTCTGGGGTTCTGAACATCGTCTTATCAATGCTATCTTCAGCTACCCTTTGCTGATGGAACCCAGTAGCTAGATCAAGTTGAGAGAAGACCGACGCACCTACAAGCTGATCAAACAAATCGTCGATTCTAGGAAGAGGGTGCCTATTTTTCTTAGTCAGCTTGTTTAGCTCCCTATAGTCAATGCATAGGCGAAACGAACCGTCCGCTTTGGTTGCGAACACCACTGGAGCACCCCATTTCGAAATGCTCCGTCTAATGAACCTTTTCTCGAGAAGCTCCTTAACTTGCTTACTGAGCTCCTTTCTCTCCTTTGGAGCCATGTGTCTAACAGGCAGAGCTACGGGCTTTGCATTATCAACAAGATATATGCGGAAGTCTATTTCCCGCTTCGGAGGTAAGCCCTTCACCTCTTCAAAGACATCCGGATATTCCCAGACCACTCTAACCGACTGCAAATTCTCAACCGAAGCATCAAGCGACTCTAGATAACTAAGCATAACAGCATTCAAGGGATTACAAGAAATTCCCAGAGTGTTACCGAGCCGAGTCAAGAGTCTAACCACTCTCTTCTCGCAATCAAGAATGGCACCATTACTGGAAAGCTAGTCCATGCATAAGATTAATCCATATCCCAAGAAGCCCAAAACAAAGGCACTACATCTAAATTCAACATTTAGAATAGAGATTTTCAAATCCAAGAAAACCATCGACAAATAAGCCGAGCCCCCAATTGGATTTGAAACAACTAAGGGATCTTCTACCATACTAGTGTCTAGGTGCAGAGATTCTACTAAAGCAGATGAAATAAAGGAGTGTGATGCACCAGAATCAAAGAGAGTGCGAACTGGGTGGTCATAAAGATAGACTACACTTTCTACAGAAATATTACTACCTCGTTCTTGTGGAGGCGCCACCTGTGCATGAACCTGACCTCCTGAGGTGGATCCAGTCCTCTGTCCCTGCCCTCGCTTCTTTGGACAGTCCTTAGCCAAGTGTCCAGTCTCTCCGCAATGAAAGCAACCACCACTCATCTTCGCCTTCTTCTTTCTACAGTCTTTCACTATATGCCCAACAATGCCACAGAAATTGCACTTTCTCTTTTCACGAGACTAATTGTTCTTCCCGCCTTTCTTGAAGTCTGTTTTCATAGCCTGTAAACCCTCTTTCTTTTCTTCCACCTTTGCCTCTTTCTTGCCCTTGTCTTCCTCGTGTAGCAATGCCATGTCCACCAAGCTTTCATAAGTCACTCTCGTGGATACATGGGTCATAGCAAGGCTGTGTAGAGGCTCATTCAGACCTTTGACAAAGCGAAGAGCCTTCTTGTGTTGAGTGTTTACTAAATCCAGCCCAAATCTGGCCAGCTGATTAAACTGATTGACGTACTCCCTGATCGTCATACTTCCTTGCTTAAGAGTTAGGAACTTCTCCATTTGCAGGCTTCTTTCAGCTTGGGAGAGGAATTTCATCTCAAACCTCTTTCTGAAATCTTCCCATGTTTCCACTGGCCTCTCAGCATTGGTGATCTCCCACCAATAAGATGCTTCATCTTTAAGCAACCACACTGCTAGCTCTATCTTTTTCCTGTCGTCGACTTCGAAGATGACAAACAGATCCCCGGTCTCCTTTAGCCAGTTTCTTGCTACTACAAAGGATTCAATTCCATAAAAGTCCTTTCCACCCATAGCCTTGAAGTCTCTACATGTCTTGCAAAAGCATTTCCACGAGGAGGAGGAGGAGGAGGAACCGCTGTCACTGGAGGAGGAATGTCTGTTGGGCCCGTGCCATTGGCCCTAGCCTCTAGGTACCTCCTGAACCAGCCGGGTACCGGTACACCTTCTGGAAGGTTAAGATCTTCAGACATGCTGGAACAAAAAGGAAAGATTCAAAACGAAGGATAGAGAGAGATAGTGCATATGGCTTTGGGGGATTATGCCTTTTAAAATATTAAAACTTTTTCTTGAGCTTCTTTAAACTTCTCTTTTGAAAATAGTTTCAAAAACTTTTATCTAGTTTGGTAAACCTATGCTCTGATACAAAGTGAAACACCCCACCTCCATTAAGGTCACTCACAAAGGGAATGCCTTAACTTTGGTGGAGGTTTATAGGTAAAAGTCACAGATAAAGCACAAGACAGATATAAACACATATATAAGAAGCGGAAAATAAACAGACTTTTATTTCATAAAATACGTGTTCATACAAATCATTCCCGTCATTGTCTCACAATAACTTTCAAAACCTTACAACATCATTTCTGTCTTGATTATTGAATAAAGAAGCATAAAAAATAATTAAAACTGCATAAATCCCCATAGAGTGAGTTCAAAAGCCATGGGCAATGAAAGAGAGTACAAAGCATACATCTACTATCTTGAAGCTTGCAAAGAGTCTGACTAAGCTGGATTGTTTCCTCCCTGTGGACCTAGGGGGAACGGAAGAAAAGAAGACGAAAGAAAAACAGAGTAGGACATAAAGCCTGGTAAGTCTAGTGACTCTTCAGTATGTGAATAAGAATAAGGGCATGATAGGTATAAACTGGAAATAGGAAAGTGTCATAACTAAGATAAAGTAGTTTAGAACCGAATATACTATCGCACCCCACACTATATCTCTGCACCTACTTGTATTTATTCCGACTGGCACCCCATGCTGAGGGTAAAGTGATCCCCTTTTCTAAAGATCGGCTCCTACTCGCATAAACATATGTGTCATATGGCCCCCAATGATTTGTAGATACCTATGCTGGTCCTACCATGGGGTGTATCAAGACCCATGGTGGCGGCCCGACACAATTCTAGAATACATAGGTTATACTACTGGTGCCCCTAGTGCCCTGTTTGTCTGCTCCGAAGTGTGTGCACGCCCACACTCCGTGATTTGTAGATACCTATGCTGGTCCCACCATGGGGTGTATCAAGACCCATAGCGGCGGCCCGACACAATTCTAGAATACATAGGTTATACTACTGGTGCCCCCAGTGCCCTGTTTGTCTGCTCCGAAGTGTGTGCATGCCCACACTCCGTTAGAACCCACACTGTGCACCCACCGCTGTCGCTTTTGACCGCTTACAATCAGCCCAGTAATCGTGCCCCACCCTGCCTAGTTTCAGGGTACCATGATACCTAATTTGGGTTACTGCTAAAACGGGTCCCTCGTTACTAGGGTTTTCTAGTCAAACATGTTAAGTGGTTAAGTGTCTGTATTAACCTAACCCTACCCATCAGTTTAGTTAACATGTTGATATGGTTAAGTGTTTTAGTTAACTTAACCCTACCATCCTGACTATCTGTCCCTAACTTCTTAAAGCACCGACCACTCACATTAGACAGGTATTGTTACGGTTACTGGATGTGCCGGTCGGTTTCGGGCAGATTTACACCGTAACTCGGTCTAACCTTGGGTCCTTATTGGGCTCCATGCTTAACCACCCACATTGGAAAGGTATTATTGTGACTACTGGACAGCCGGGCGGGTCCGGGCAGGTTTACATCACAACTCAATCCAACATCGGGTAAAGCATACTCGTATTTTCTAAATTTACATATTTGTCTTTATTACTTATTATATGTAAATTTGTCAACCATTAAATGTTATGGCCCACATTCCAAGTTTAACATTTTTGGTATAAGAATTTATACCGTTTAAATGCCACCAATTTTGGCATGTGACAAACATGCCGATTCATATAATTTCCAAATTTTCCCAACGTTGCCCCGTCTAAATATTAGGCTAACAATCTTAGCCTAATTTTACGTTCGCATGATTTTTAACATATAATATTAGGCTAAAAACTTAGACTAATTTAGCATACACAAAATTGGCAAAAGAGATTCATAAACATAAACATGACATAGGTGTAAACTTGACATTTTTGGCATAGTCAATATGAACATCATAGGTGTGAACTTGAAAAATAATCAATATACATATATGCGAATTTGCAACATAGACTGAATCATGGGTTTCAACTTGTCATGTGAACTTGCATTGAAATAGGGATCTAACCAAATAGGTGTCACATAAATTAGCATATAATTTAGACAACATAAGCCTAAACATATTTAGATCTAGGCATAACATCGAACATAACTAGCATATGACAAGAATGTCACATGTCCATAAAGTATGTATAATTTCATCGCAAGGGTGTAAACTAAATCTAATCATATGTCTAATTACAACATGAAACATGTATTAAAGTGGATCTTGACATGGATCCAATTAGGAACTTGAAAATTTTGTATAAATATAGAAGCACGTATATGAACATAACCATTTATGCGTAAAGGTTCTATTGTACAGCATATAACTTGTCATAATAACCTAAACATATAGGCATAGATATGAGCCAAATAACTTCTATGTGAATTTGAATAGATCCAACATCAACTAGATTAATCCACAAACATTCTAATGAACCCAACATCAAATCAATTATACCACAAACATCACAATATCATTACATCACATAGATATGAATTTACATCATCGTTATAGCACAATTTCCATTTCCAATTTACATTGAATCAAATCCTAACTTTTATTCACATCGAAAAAATCACTATACTTACAATAAACGACGAAGTTGAATTCTGAATTCTGAGTTCTGAATTTGCAATGCTTTCCTTTGGGTAGACTAACGTTGTTTTGATTCTTGTTTTACTTTAGTATTGCTAGTCTCTAAGCTTTCTCTAACTGACGGCTACTCTTAGTTTCCTCCCAGCTGCATGCCGGCTCTAATTCTATTTTATTTGTGTGAATTTAGGTTTAGACTAAGCTTGTTTATATAGAACTTCAATCTAATTTGAGCCGTCGGATGATCTTAGGGTTATTCATAGCCATTCAGTCAAGATTGGGTGATGAGTCAGCCCTAATAACTCAGCAAGGAGTCAAAAAGGACTCAGCAATGAGTCACAATATGGATCAGACTGCACCAGAAAGCAGTGCAGGTTTTCTCCTCGGCCTGGGCGCACTTGGGAAGTGTGCTAGTGTATTTTTGTACTGGCGCACTTCCCAAGTGCGCTAGTGCAATCCTTTTTTTTTCTTTCTAGTTTTTCTGCTAAACTTCGTTCGTCCATATCTCCTTCATACGGTATCCGTTTTACGCAAACTTGGACTCTATCTCAACCAGAATTCCGAGACGAACACAATGGCATAACCCGTTTCTCTTAATTCTCACATCTTGAATTAATTATACTTAAATTTGTGAAACTTAATGTTAAAGAATTACGGGGTGTTACAAAAAGTTAAACCAATTTTTGGAGTTTACTCGCACAAGTCCCCTGATTGACGCAGAGTTAATTTTGTTTTGTTTTACCCTAAACTCTTGGGTGCCCAAATTTGTATGGGAAATCAAGTAGTTCAGGTGTTTACAATTACTTAGAGGAGCTTTGAGCAGGAGGCTTCACCGTTTGATATTCACCGTTTATTTTCCATTGTGTTATATTGTATTCTGATGATGGTATGTATATGTATACAAAAAAATTTGTATTCCAAAAAGCTGTTATATATATATTATTTTATTCCGCTGCGATGTGAGATTTTGTGTTGTTATATTTTGTTCTTCTTATGTCTTTTTCTTCTTCTATTCTAATATTTCTTTCTTTCTTTTTCTCACCCTCTAATTTCTTTCTATTATTGATCAAGTATGCTCGATTCTTGAATAGTTGACATGGGTTTATGTCAATTTTCGAGGTCGAAAATTCCAGTTCGTTACAGTGCTATAAGAGCTTAGGTTGAGCGAATACCTAGGCTTTGGTGGGGAATTACTCATTAGAGATAGGGTCAGTAGAACCTTAGAATGAGTTGAGTGTGTATATATTAGAGCTCATATTTGTTATTGATATAAAAATTGTTTTATATTGTGTTGGCTAGTCTATTGAGTGACTTATGAATTTTTGTCGAATCATGGGATGCCACAAAGTCGATGGCAATTTCTAAACACTTGAACAGAGAAATTTGACACAATATTGTTTTTAAATGCGCAAATGAAATAATTTTACCCAAAATTTTATTTTGATATAGAAGGAATAATTTTCTAAAATTATGCTAGCATATGGATGTGTTAGTTGTTATTATAATCCAATGAGATTATAAAATTGTAATGGTTATTTATAACCAAATATAATTTGTATATGAATGAAACATACAAATGCGATGAACTGAAATTGTATACAAAATCAGAATTAAGAATTTAAAACCATGGGTGTTTGAAAAAAATTTCTGAATAAATATAAGTAATATAGCATTACTATGAAGAATTTGAATAAAAATCATTTTAGATGAATTTTGAAAGTGATAAAGCACTAAACTCACTTCAGTGGCTGGAACATAATTTCAATGATGAGTCAACCATCATCGGTGTTCATTTTCGAGTTTCTAAGTGATGAATTGCTACCTTAAAAAAGTTTTGATGGAAGTTGGTTTGAAAAGCTCAAATGTTTTGAATTTGAGATGGAAATGCATATGTATATATTTATGTGATTACAGAAGGATTTGGAATGAAAACCCAGGGATTTGAATTCTGGAATTAAAATTTAACTCAAGCAAGTTAAATGGATCAGAGTGATTTAAATTAAATTGAATGGAATACGAGTTGGATATGAATTTATTGATTGTAAATCGTTCAGACTAAATGAATGTAAACATATATGGTGTGTAATGTGAATGGAAACAAAAAGTTTTGGTAGAACTAAAATTTGTAGAATTATGAAATGTTGAGATTCAATATAAGTGAATTTTTGGAAAGAACATGAGTTTGTTGCATTTTTCCTACCTTAGTAATTTCGGGGACGAAATTCTTTTAAGGGTGAAAGAATGTAACGACCCGGATTTTTGGTCGATTTATATTAGATATTTAATATTGTTTTAAATATTGAGTTGATAATATAAATGGATATTTATATTGAGTTATCGGTTTAATAATCAAAATACAATTTATTTCGAATATTTATAACTATCGTAATACGAGAATATGAAATAATTCAATTCGAAATTAAAACGGAGTCAAATTAATTCAAATGATTAATCGAAATTCTATTTAAATTGAAACGATGATTATAATAATTTATTATCAAGGAATTAATTGTTTTGAATTAAATTTATATCGATCTAAATTAATATCTTCTCCATATGATCGAACTGGGCTTCAAAACATGTCCCGGTGTGTTCAAAATAGTGTTATAATGCTAGAAACGTCAGTCGTTAACACTAAATAGGGGTTCGTGATTGCGGGTTATGGACCACGAGGTATTTTGGGTTACAATAATAAATAATGTCAAAACCTACTACTTCATTCCTAAGTTATTTGTCTAATTTATTGCAGACCTAAGAGGTGAACGTGTAACCTAAAAATTTAATAACATATGGCTAGTTTGAAACTAATACGCACTTTATACTACAAAGCACTGACCTAGTACCTCTTTTTCCCTATTTAACAGATCGAAATCCTCTAAATTTTCATTCACAAATCCAGTTCCTTCCAAAATAAAAACCAACAAACATGGCGTCCTCCTAATTCTGAAATCAATCTCGATAGGTATACCTGCGACTCCATAGGATATTCTCAAACTACGGTTAGCCTTGTTCGTTGACTGGGGATGTCGAGCAGAGGATCGAGGTAGCGTTGAAATTCCTAAAGCTCGAAAGTCATAGGATTGTTGCGAAATGGAGTTAGAGGAAGTATTAGCTGGGTTCGAGGCTATATTTGGATTACTGGTGGTCCATGGCTTTTGGCATGCGTTTTATGTGGGGATCGACAATGGACAATCACGCATCGGCGCGTCTGTAACGTCCCGGAAATTTGCGATCTTTGTTCATCGACATAAAACCAATGTCGATTATCCAAACATTGAAAATACCGGTAGTTAATGAAAGAAGTTAGAGGGTGAGAATAGATAAGATAGAAAGTTAGAATAGAAGAACATACAACATCAGAGTAAACACGAATCTCACAGCGGAACTAATAAATATATTTCATAACATAACTTTGAAATAAAACAGTATCTATATACAATACATTTATTAGAGTATAACACTTACAACACAAAGGAAATAATAAAGGCTATATAATCCTGAAGCCTCCTGCTCCTGCTCTTCAAGTATCTGTAAATCCCGATTACTTGACTGCCCGTACAAAATTAGGCACCCAAGAGTTTAGGGAAAACAAAACAAAATAAACTCTGGGTCAGTCATGTAACTGGTGTGAGTAAACTCAAATCATTTGATTTAACTTTAAAAATCCTTTTGAAACAAAGGATAATCATAAGTCCGATCCACACATAAACACGGATGGCTTTTACCTTATGATAACCCAAAAATATTTCTAAAACGATACTTGTCTGGTATTTTAATAATGTCTAGATCAAATAAATAGAAATCTAGCAGAAACGCTTGCATCTAACGTTCTACATATATAATATACAATCAAAACCACGGGCTCTTATTTGGGGAATGGATTCCAACTATGACAAGGTATGGATCCACCTTCCGCTCAGTGTACTCTAGAAGCGATACATTGGAGTTCAACAAGAACATCTTGCAACTCGGCCACACATGACCGACCACTCATTTCGCTTAAGTGTATCGAATATATTATCACCTTACAGTTGGTAAACCAACATAACCATTCCCGGGAGATACAGAATTGAAAGAAGTAACAAATATGAATATTCTCTAGATGGTGACAATAACCCTACTTGGGTGCGGCCCACTTAGCCATGCTGCCTGCCCGATTTTTGTCATTTCCCAATTGATGAGGCTGGAGGTCATAACGTATCTTTCAACAGATTACTCCTTCATTCACTTTGAATGCCACATCGTCATACCTGTCAAATCACAAATTGATTTCACCAAAAATACCACGGGTATAAGCTCGGAGAAACGAATTCCTCCGCCACCAACGTAAATACATTTGAAACGATCAACTTACGTGATCTACCAAATATGCTCTGTCAAACATTCGTCCATTCAAGTTTTCCTCGGACTGGACAAACCGAAGTCACTATTCTGTAAATCCATCTTAGGAAATTTCTACCTAGGATTGCCAGAATAACCCTTGTATAAACTCCATCTTCAATTTTTTTCGATCTATTTGATTCGAAACGCTAACTCCCATACGGAGTAGTTCTTGGATAATAATCCAACCGGTCTCTCCGTATTGACGATGGAAAAATGATCAAAACTTTTATAGTATGTGATTTAACTATCAAAGAAAAACACGTGTGCAAACAACGATATTATTTCCAGATGGAAATTATATCGATCAATCATCATTTAACATTTATCTCTTTAGTTCATTGATTTACTTATCTCCTGTTTCCATATATTCTAAATTCTTATTTTCTATTATCAGAAAACATTTCTGATTCTTATTTGGAAAACATTTCCAAAACTCCTTCACTGGATTAAAATTGATGTTTAAATCAAACATCGTCATGCCAACTCAAACCATTTCACTCATTAACTAAATTCACTTAACCATCCTTTACTATCAAACCTTAGCCATTCCTTAGTTAAGAAGGAAGTCAATCAAGTTGGGGCATAGTTACCTCTCAGACCTTAACTGAACAACGTTTTACTTCGGAATAGACAAAGTTTATCTTTTAAACCTTTAACAAACTTCCTTACATAACTCTCGGATTCTATTTACGTATCTACTTCTTTATTGAAACATTTATTATAACTATAGCGTTATAATCACTACTTTCGAAATATCTAACTTCGAATATAACTTTTATTCTTTAATTTGAATAAATAAATAAACACCTAATTTATAAATAAATAAATATTGATTTAAAAACCGAAAAGTATAAATACTTTCCCGAATTCGATATAATCGAATTCGACGATTAACTCTCTTCGAATAACTTATACCCGATTAACTCTCCTCGAATAACTAATATTCGAATATCTCTCTTCGAATAACTAATATTCGATTATCTCACTTCGAATATCTTAAATTTCGATTTAACTCTCTTTGAATAACTAATACTCGATAACTCTTTCTTTCGAATAAACTATATTCGATTACTCTTTCTCTCGAATAAACTATATTCGATTACTCCTTTTCAAATAAACGATATTCGATTAACTCACTTCGAATAACTTATATTTCGATTTAACTCTCTTTGAATAACTAATACTCGATAACTCTTTTTCAATTGACTCTAACTCTAATCAATTAACTCTAACTCAAATCGATTAACTATAATTCGATTAACTCTAACTCTAATCAATTAACTCTAACTCTAATCGATTAACTATAATTCGATTAACTCTAACTCTAATCTATTAACTTTAACTCTAATAGATTAACTATAATTAGATTAACTCCTCTAACTCATTTTGATTAACACCTTCGTCCATATTCAGTTTCAAATATCGATGTTGAAATCGATTCTTACTTCTTTATACAAGTCCTGACATATATATTTTATTTATCCAATGATAAATATTTTATTTAATTTATAAAATAATATTTATAAATTAATCTTATCAATCTATCGGTTAGAACATATTCATTTTAAATCCTTTGCTTTAAATCCATATCATGTTATACCTGTGTGCGGAGCACGGGTCTAATCCTTTCAAATGTAAAATTCTCTTTTTTTATAAAATTCTATTCGTTTTTGTAAGTATTTCCTTTGATATTTGTTTTAAAAATATTTCTCTTTTATATTTGTTTTACAAATATTTCTCTTTTTATATCCTATTTATTTTTCCAAATAAATATCCCTTATAATATCTTATTTATTTTCTAAATAAATGTTCCTCTTATAATATCTTATTTATTTTCTATATAAATGTTCCTCTTATAATATTTTATTTATTTTCTATATAAATGTTCCTCTTATAATATCTTATTTATTTTTTATACAAATGATCCTTTTGTACTTATATTTATTTTCTAAATAAATATTTCTTTTATAACTCCTTTGATTTTATAATTATTTTATTTTATAAAACCCCTTTCCTTTTGTATATAAGATCCATTGATTTTATTTAAATAATTTATTTTCAAAATACACTTTGAAAATCCCCTTTTCTATATCCCAGTATTTCTTACGGTATTTAAAATACCAATTCACAATGATCGCTATCATTCAAACACACATAATCAACAACAGATTATATATCACATCATATATTACAATATATGAAAAGAACAGTATTATAAATATTGAGGAATCCAGTTGGATCCCTCCAACCTGTTTCCCTGCATCCATAGATGTTAAACAATATAATTAACATCAACTTCATTTCAATATGAAGTATTCTGATCAACAGAATCAATATATATTTAACGATTTATATTTATATATATATATATAATTTCAACCAACTGACTAGCAGTTCATCCAAACACTCAACACAGAACAATCAACCAACATTTATCAGTTCTAAAAACACGTTATAAGAATATAACTGTGCAGAGTTAGTGAGATTTACTTACACTGGACGATCATCGTTAATAACGATAACCATCGCTTGATTCAGACGGATAATTTATTCCACTATAAATTGTAACGAGCTCCAATCGACTCCCAGTCAGTTCCATTATGTAGTCCTCGTCCGCACGATCCCAACGGATCTGACCGTTCGAAATTCTGATGCCGTATGATCAAGATATTGTAATTAAGAGTTTGCACAAACATTTAAATTAAATTAAACCAACTATTTTAGTTATTGGGCCTTTACCCTTTTGTTTCCCTGGCCTATGTTCCTTCTTACCAACCCGTTATACCATCTTCCCCAATTCTTCCGTGACTTCCTGCTCCATGTCCTCTTTACCACAATAATCCATAACCGAATTCCTTCATCAGAAATCCATCATCTCTCTCCTCCACTAAAAATCAGAACAATTATACCAAACTTCTCCTTGCCGACCCCTCTTCCATTCCCTACCACTCACGTTCAACTGGCACCTGATTTTGTCACCATGTCAAACAGCCTCAACTCGCACCCAACACAGAAGTCGCGACAGCTTTTAACTTCGAAACTCACCAAAACTTCAAAATCGAATCTACTTCCGGATACGAAAAAGAATCCACCACTACATCTTCATTTAATCGCCTCAATGCTTCACATCGCCAAGCCCTTGGCATCGCTTTAGAAAAAGGCGACATCCAGATTGACTTTGAACCCTATGAAAGCTATAAGAGATTGGTGCCAAAACTGATAGAAGTTCATATATATGTATACTAGAATTTATAGATTTAACTTGATTTTATTTTGGATTTTCTTTGATTTTTTGAAGTGGTCTTTGCGTTTGAGAAAGGAGGATGGTGGCAGCTAAGAAAATGGGTTAGGTTACGAAATTTTTAAGTGTATTATATATATAATGGAGATTTGGATATGTGGTTATATTTAAGATCACGTGTCTGTTTCGTTTGGTGTCATAGAAATAGGGTACTGTTCTATATGAAACTCCATTCAAGTACGAACTGCAACAGATAGAAATAAAAATACCATTATGTTAACCAATGTGTCAGGATCCCAAAAATATAATAATATCGGTAGATTAACTCATATTGTGGAACCCTTAAATATTGATATAGGGTGCAAAATACTCTAAATAAAAAGTTGCATATTTAATTAATTAAAAATTACAATAAAATTCTAAAAATAAAATTATCACTACGTCTCAAAGGGCTTTTCTAAATTCGAGGCCAACATTTAATTATAATTAAATAAATCGTTATGGTTGATAATGATTCCATAGTGACTTTCCGAAAATTTGATTTGGACATAAATCAAAATCTACACAACGAAATCCTGATTTTTCTCTTCCACTAGAAAAATATACTTCACCAGCTCTGAACGTTTCTTGTTTCACAGAAATCCGATTTAAAACGGACCCTGTATATTCAGTTGAAGTTCAAATCGCCAAATAGCGAACTACCGCGCCATTTCTAGCCCGATTTTAATTATATTATAATTATACATTCAACTGTCGTTTATATAATATATTCGTTATTCGAATTCAATTCCGAACTAAATTATATTTATTTTGAATTGTCCAGTTCACATTATATTGTCAATTCCCTATTTCTGATTATTTCAGAATTAAATATATTATTCTATTATTTATATTAATTAAATATTCAATATAATTTAATTAAACAACCATTTTCACTATTTAAATAATTAAATAAATTAATTATTATACTGCAAATATACGGGACATTACATTCTTTTCCCCTTAAAATAATTTCGTCCTCGAAATTGCTAAGGTAGAAAACAAACCTATTAAATGGTAAAAATTATTTGTTCACTTCTTAACTTCAGTTTCAACTGAACCAAATTAGTTTCAATTAAATTATTGATTAATTCTTATCAACAAAAATTTTCAAAAGTCCTGAAATTTTCCTAACACGCGAAATTTTCGGAAAATTTCGCCAACACCACCTTTGTACTGGTCAATAGCTCAAACTCCAACTCGCCTCTCTAGGCCTTCTCCAACCCAAAAGAAAATCAAATAGCCAAGCGGCTTGCCAATTCGGCTCATAAAAACCTCATACCCAATATAAATATGAACTTGTACCTTTTTGTCGGGCATATCATTATATCCTTTCCATCTATTATAAATTATGCATATACCAATGTCATTCCAATTGATTTATCCTCAACACAACCATTCGCTTATATCCAAACAAAATCTCATTTCAAACTCGAGTTCCATTCTCGATTCCAAATTCTTAACATATCAATCCAACTCACTTAACCTCGTTAAGTTTCATCCACATATTACATTAACTAATTTATCTCTTCAATCAGTTATCTTTATTTCCAAATTCAATTTTTTTTTATTTCAAACAATCTTTTCCATATGAATTTTAAACAGCTTTGCTTTTCTCAAAAGTCAAACTTTCCTTTTCAGGATTCAAAACAACTTGTTTTGCCAAAACAATTCGAAATCAGTATCTTTGGTAGTAATCCGTCACTTAGAACTCGAAAATGAACACTGATGATGTCGCGATTCATCATCAGGGTTATTTATCACTTTCAAAACCATATTCAAACACTTTCATTTTGAAATCCATTACAAAATAAAAATTCAGAATGCTTGTAAAACAATTTAAAATCTCCTAGGATTTTAAAATTCTCATATATTCAATTCAAATCCATTTACAAACACCTTTCCTGAGACGAGCCCAAAACCCGTACTGACGGTGTCAAGGGTAATCTTCGGAATATAACACATAAACAGATAATAGCAGAACATGAATTAATAAATACACCAGATAATGCATAATAGAATATACTGGATAAACGTAATCATCAGAGTTACACAGTATACAGGATCATACTTAGTACAAATACAGTTCAGCTATACATAAATGTCTACAGCGGAAAACAAACATAATATGTAAAATAGGAGCTGAACAGCATAAAAAGAGATAAATGATAGAATCCATCTTCAGCTCCAGCTATCCAGAACAAGCCTGCTAAAAACCTGAACACAAGGCTGCCCGTGTAGAAAAAGGGGCACCCGAGTTTGAAAGTGAAACAAACTACGAGTCGGTCATGGGACTGGTATGAGAAATCTACTTCACACATTTAAAATATGGCTAATCACAGGACCACGGCACTTTCGTGGAACGGGTTTACTCCATTGGATTGCCAGTGCTTTAAAACAAATCATTCTTTTAAACATCGCAATGCATTTTATAAAAATGAAGCCATTATAAGACTCAGTTCCCATCACACAATGCAATGCAAACCGGAGGATAGAGTTTTTACCTTATAACGGCCAAAATATGTTTGATACGAATAAAACAAAAGCATTGGATATTATTGCTAGTGTTTATATGTTTCAAAAACAATTTCAAATCATAAGTATCAATCATAGACGGCATTAATGCCCCATACCACTTTTGTCGCCATATATAGGTATACAATCAAAACCGCACAGTCACGTATTTGGAAATTGGATTTCCGTCATGAACCAAGGCAAAAGATAGTCCTTACCGAGTTCGAGACTGTCTAGTCCGAGCCTCAGGCAAGTACTCAGTCAAGCCTTTGGAGCGACAGGGCCAGTCCACCGATGTGGATTAAAATTCCTGAACACTGTGTTTCCCCGCCCTTTGGGGCGTAAGTGAGCCAACGAATGGCTCCATCGGTCCCGGATCGACCGATATATCTGAGGCGCCTCGCAATAGCAACAACCACAGAGGTGAAAATAATATAAATGTCAGCCAGTTTAAGCACTGACACCACCTCTAGCAAGAACGCATGTCCTCCCTGAGGTCCTTCTCCCGTTTCTGGTCCATACCGGGGTGTGAGGTTCGCGAATTAACGTTATACACAAAGCTACGCCACACAGGCGGTTCTTTGATCATCACCACAAGACTTTGCTTTTCAACAGAAGCCTTGATCATTTGCCACTTAGGCATGCCACACTAGCAATTCATGCCATGCGACTGATGTCCATCGATATACAACCTCTGAGCTCGTGCGTCTCAAAGAAGTGCGTTAAGCAAAAGAATAAATTCTCCACCGCCAAACAGATGTATATTTAATAGAGATCAATCAACACAGAATAAAATCGAATGTCAGACACACAGTCCATTTACAAGTTCGTTCCGGGTCTGAACGAAACCGGAGGCACTATATACCTCGCACATCCATCGATCTCCACGTACGTCTGGACGATCACCACTCATTATCCATATTTCGGGATGCCTCCCAATCAGGACATCAGTTACCATCCAAAAGAGGTGAAGATTTCCGGCCTTCAACCACCGTCTTCATCTTCGATTTCTTATCGTCGATTCAGTTATTCAGAATGGGATAAACCCGGTCTTTCTGAGCAACTCGCGTAAATAATAAACAAGTGCTAAACAAACACAACATACACATCATTTCAGTTCATTAGTCACTAACCGTAAATCAGTAAGAGAACGATTTTCCGAATATTAACCCCGAAGGCCGAAACCAACATTAGATCAAACCCCAGGAAACCATTCGACTTAGCCAACCTTCAGTTAATTTCTAAATTTCACATTCCATATCGTTTATAATATTTTATAACAATTTATCACTATTTTTATTTATTTATTTATAGCCAATTTATTTAAACGACGCTTCGGGCCATAACGCGGCCGTGGCGCTGTTTTTCTTCAGATTTGTTTTACACATATCTGAAAATCTAACTGTTGGATCTTTGCAAAATTTACATCATTAGAAAGATCTTTTCAAAACGAATCCAACGGTTCCAGTTTTGGGAAAATCCGACGGTCGGATCTCCCGGTACAATCGTTTGAAGTTTCGATTTCAAAATACGAACTACAGCGTCGTTACTCGATTTAATTAAATTATATATATATATTTATATAATCGATTCTGGTGCTGTTTTTCTTCAGATTTGAATTAAACATTCCAGACAATCCAACCGTTGGATCTTTGCAAAGTTGGTGTCGTTGGAAAGATATTTCCAAGGCGAACCCAACGGTCTCGATTTCGGGAAAATGCGATGGTCGGATCTCCCGCACTAATCTTATGAAATCACGGTTTCAAAACACGAACTGCAGCTTCGTTATTCGATTTAATTTATTTATATATATATATATATATATATATATATATATATAAATATAATCGATTCGTCGATTTCAAAACCAATTTCATTTCATACCTTTGATAAAAATGGTATTTTTATCAAACTAACTTCTATTTCCACTTCACTATTTTTAACAATTCATGTATATAATAAAAATATGATTTTTATTGTTAAACAATTTATTTCAAAACACGACTATTTTATATAGTTCATATAGATGGTAAAAATATGATTTTTATTATGAAACAATTTATTTCAAAACACGACTATTTTATATAGTTCATATAATTGATAAAAATATGATTTTTATTGTAAAACAATTTATTTCAAAACACGAATACCATTCAACACATGAATTTCCATTCAACGAATGAATTTCTATTCAACACATGAAGGTTTTCTATAGTTTATATATATCGATAAAAAGGTGATTTTTATTGCAAAACAATTTATTTCAAAACATGAATGTCGTTCAATAGATGAATTTCTATTCAACACACGAATATAGTTTCAACACATGAAAATAATTCTAACACATGAATATTATTCAAAATTTTGGCAGCATAACGGCAGGGTAATTAAAACCGGGGCCGTCCTTAGTACGGTTCCTCGCTCTACCTTAAAGCCTCGCAGCTTTTGACAATGGGGAATCATGCATCTAGTTCGCACGCAGGCGGCATGTATATATTTTTCATTTCCACAAACTAATCCTATGTGGTTTCAACCAGATAATTCTCAACCACAAACGGGTATTTTTCAAACACAATCAATCAATTTCAACCAAAAACAATTATAATCAACCATTCGTAATCAACCAAATTTCACACCAATCACAACCAATAAATATCGTCCACAGTTTGTGGACGAGGGGCGTATATATATATATATATATATATTTATATTTATATAAGCATTTCACTTTTATTTCAACACATATATAATTTTTACAACGCATATATAACTTATACACCGAACGTACAACCTATGCAACGCTTATACATGAGGTGTACAACGCTTATACAAGTCGTGCATCGACTATATAATTTATACATCGCCGTTTTCCATATCGTTTATAAATTAGAAATCTCACATTGGGTTCCACTCCACCAAAAATAGCAGAAGGCTCAGAAAAATATGCAGTCTCTTCTAGAATGTAGAAGACGTCCACACGAGTCCACTGTCTCTTTTTTCACTGAATTTCGTCAACAAACGAAAAAGATATGATTTTTACAGTGAAAACAAAAACCGTAGCGCTTTAAAAGTGCTATTAAAACAGTTTAATATATAACAGCCATTACCTTTCTTTGACTGTTCAAAACTAGGTTTGCGGATTTCACAAAATCTGTAGCATGATACAACGATCCGCTTGTACCACGTTGACGGGCCTCGAGAGGCGCACAGGCACCACCCCACGTTGGCGAATTCGAACTAGGTAAGGAGGGGGTACGGCGGCTTAAACGTCGGAAGTTTAGAGGGGTGATTCTCCCCCGATACTCGATGATAATTGGCGAGATCAGTCTTGATTTGAAGCTAACGAGGAGATCTTCAAAAACCCTAACTGGAGCTAGCGATTTTGGTGAGTGGATTGAGCGTTAGGGAGAAGAGAAGGTGGGAGCTTCGTTAGCCGTTCGTTCCAGGTCGGGGAGAGAGAATGTCGGGGGTGGGGGGGGGGGGGGGGTCTGATGTGGAAGAATCAAATTTTATTTATTTATAACTTTTAAAATTCCAAAAATACCCTCTTTAACACACGAACCCCAATCCAAACCCAACGACTGCCGTCCCTAGCGTTTTACCCCCATTCCGAACACAATGGGATATGTTTCGTAGGCCCATTCGACTGTTTCAGTCTGTTTTCTTTCAAATTAAAATATATAACATTCAATATTTGATTTGAACGTACATTTCAATTTGCCAGGGCCACAAACTGATTCGAAAAATTCCATAAAAATAAATCTAGCTATGTTTTGATGATACGGTCCCAACAAAACTAGTTTCGTCGAATTCTGAGTCCGTTTGCAAAAAGGCCCATTTCTGGTCGATCCAATTTAACTGTAATTGGCCAAAACACGTTTTCCTTTGCCACGCTCACATACTAGCTTCAAAAATTATGAAATTTGAAACCTAGCAATAATTTGACATCTCGGATCCAACAAAAGTGGTTTCGTCGAATACCGAGGTCGTTTGCAAAATGGCCATTTTCACGGGCTATATAAACTCCATAGCAACCTTTCAGAAAATTCATTTGGCCATAACTTTTGCTTCCTACTATGAAACTTCGATTTTTCAGATTCGTTAGAAAGATATCCACTAACAGATTTAAATATTTTTGGTTTCACTCAGATTCGTTTTGTTTTGCACCCGGTACAGTCAGTCAAAGTTTGAATTGAAAATTTGAAACTACCGCGCCATTTCAGGCCTTGTTTATAATTCAAATTGATTATTTTCATTTTCAACATCGATTCAAACATACATTTCATTGCTATTATTTAAAATATTTATTTTAAATATTTAAAATCCACTAAAATAGCCAATTTAAAAATTTTAAATTGGTTCAGATTTTCCGGGTCGTTACAATCTCCCCCACTTAAACTTTTCGTCCCCGAAAAGGAACAAAGTTGAAAGTGGTTTGATTAATCAACTCTACTTCCAATCTGGCTTCCATTCTCCAACTTTTCAGTTTATGAGAATTTTCAAATTCTTCAAAAATTTGGCTAACACCCGGAATTTTCGAAAAATTTCGCCATAACCTCCTTTGTACGGGGAGGGGTTTGGAAATTTATTGGGTCGTATTAGGTACCCAATAAATCCTATAAAGCATACACATATTTATAGTGATATAATCTAGTGTTTACAGGGGAGCGTGTATAGATAATAACTCCAAAGAATAAATTCTCGTCAACCTGTCAAAGCCTGAGGGAGTGTGTATTTTTAATTGCTCCAGAGAATAAATTCTCGTCTCCTCGTCCCGTGTGGGAAATAAATAATCCATGTGCCGTATCTAATAACTAGAGAGACGTGATTATTATCAACTCCAGACCCGTGTGGGGTTTTTATTAATCTGGCAATTTGTCGTTACATTTTATATGGTCCATATCAGTCATCAGTTCAACCTGTAAAATATAGTCATCACCATACAAGCCTCTCGCTCGTATGGTAAATCTTCCACCTCGTCACACAAGCTCCAAATGCTTATGTGGTATATGATGAAGTATGTCAATCTTCAAGAAGTATGCCATGTAGTGTAGTTCAAAATTAATTGTTACTATCCTATGGCGATTTTTATTATTACACACAGAACAACCATCACTCCGCATCCAATGGCATTCACAGGAGTTGATATAATAATATTTCGCATCCAACTCATTAAGGTTTACCTATTTGTCGGGCACGTAAATAATTTCTTTACTCAACAGCTATCCATTTACCTGTTCAAACATATATAATGCACATGTATATATTTCTATCTATTTTCATATCAATTCAATGTGTGATATAATCAAATAAATTCTACCATTCATCCTCTTGTTGATTAAATAAACTATCGTTCTAATAATTTAATTAATCAAATTTACCACCACATGACACAAACAACAAACAATTTGTTTTTAACTTTTCCGAAATATATCTTTTATACATTCAAAAATCATATTTCTAAACCCAAACTAGGTATGTAATCACAAATACGTTATCTATAAACATATAACTTTCGACTCGTTTTGGGGCACTTCTGACCCCATCTCTAACGAGTTATTCTGATTCTTCTATACTCATAGTAGGATATTTCTGATCCTATATGTAATGAGTTATCCGTCCTAGAACACTATTGGTTCTATCTATGACGAGTTCGATAATATGTTATATTCCATCACGAAGCTTAACCAAAGCTCTGATACCACGATGTGACGTTACCGCGAAATCCGGTAGGCTTTGCAACCATCCCTTCATCCTCCAGTACAGCAGGTAAAACCCACCGTGGCTCACAATGGTCCCCCAGTCACTTGTTTTATGGCGACCCTCTCGAGTCTCCCGGCCACTGCCTAACCAACCCCCGCAAGGGACATGTGGGGGTAAGAGCCCACTGTTCGCCACCAAACCATATGGTGAGAACCCCCCATCATGACTGCAACAAGGACTGGTATGAGAAATCTCCTTAACACATTTAAAATATGGCCAATCACAGGACCACGCCACTTTCGTGGAACGGGTTTACTCCATTGGATTGCCAGTGCTTTAAAACAAATCATTCTTTTAAACATCGCAATGCTTTTTATAAAAATGAAGCCATTATAAGACTCAGTTCCCATTACACAATGCAACGCAAACCAGAGGATAGAGTTTTTACCTTATAACGGCCAAAATATGCTTGATACGAATAAAACAAAAGCATTTGATATTATTACTAGTGTTTATATGTTTCAAAAACAATTTCAAATCATAAGTATCAATCATAGACGACATTAATGCCCCATACCACTATGTCGCCATATATAGGTATACAATCAAAACCGCACAGTCACGTATTTGGAAATTGGATTTCCGTCATGAACCAAGGCACAAGATAGTCCTTACCGAATTCAAGACTGTCTAGCCCGAGCCTCAGGAAAGTACTTAGTCAAGCCTTTGGAGCGACAGAGCCGGTCCACCGATGTGGATTAAAATTCCTGAACAATGCGTTTCGACGCCCTTTGGGGCGTAAGTGAGCCAACGAATGGCTCCATCGGTCTCGGATCGACCGATATGTCCGAGGCGCCTCCCAACAGCAACAACCACATAGGTGAAAATAATATAAATGTCAGCCAATTTAAGCATCGACACCACCTCTAGCTAGAAAGAAACGCATGTCCTCCCTGAGGTCCTTCTCCCGTTTCTGGTCCATACCGGGGTGTGAGGTTCGCAAATTCATGTTATACACAAAGTTACGCCACACAGGCGGTGCTTTGATCATCACCACAAGACTTTGCTTTTCAACAGAAGCCTTGATCATTTGCCACTTAGGCATGCCACACTAGCAATTCATGCCATGCGACTGATGTCCATCGATATACAACCTCTGAGCTCGTGCGTCTCAGAGAAGGGCATTAAGAAAAAGAATAAATTCTCCGCCACCAAACAGATGTATATTTAATAGAGATCAATCAACACAGAATAAAATCCAATGTCAGACACACAGTCCATTTACAAGTTCGTTCTGAGTCTGAACGAAACCGGAGGCACTATATACCTCGCACATCCATCGATCTCCACGTACGTCTGGACGATCACCACTCATTATCCATATTTCAGGATGCCTCCCAATCAGGACATCAGTTACCATCCAAACGAGGTGAAGATTTCCGGTCTTCAACCACCGTCTTCATCTTCGATTTCTTATCGTCGATTCAGTTATTCAGAATGGGATAAACCCGGTCTTTTTGAGCAACTCATGTATATAAGAAACAAGTGCTAAGAAAACACAACATACGCATCATTTCAATTCATTAGTCACTAACCGTAAATCTGTAAGAGAACGATTTCCCAAATATTAACCCCGAAGGCCGAAACCAACATCAGATCAAAATCCAGGAAACCATTCGACTTAGCCAACCTTCAGTTAATTTCTAAATTTCACATTCCATATCGTTTATAATATTTTATAACTATTTATCGCTATTTTTATTTATTTATTTATAGCCAATTTATTTAAACGACGCTTCGGGCCATAACGCGGCCGTGGCGCTGTTTTTCTTCAGATTTGTTTCACATATCTGAAAATCTAACCATTGGATCTTTGCAAAATTTACATCATTAGAAAGATCTTTTCAAAACGAATCCAACGGTTCCAGTTTTGGGAAAATCCAACGGTCGGATCTCCCGGTACAATTGTTTGAAGTTTTGATTTCAAAATACGAACTGCAGCGTCATTATTCGATTTAATTAAATTATATTTATATATATATAAATATAATCGATTCTGGCGCTGTTTTTCTTCAGATTTGAATTAAACATTCCAGACAATCCAACCGTTGGATCTTTGCAAAGTTGGTGTCGTTGGAAAGATATTTCCAAAGCGAACCCAATGGTTTCGGTTTCGGGAAAATCCGATGGTCGGATCTCCCGCACTAATCGTTTGAAATCACGGTTTCAAAACACGAACTGCAGCTTTGTTATTCGATTTAATTTAATTATATTTATGTATATATATATATATAAATATAATCGATTCTTCGATTTCAAAACCAATTTTATTTCCTACCTTTGATAAAAATGGTATTTTTATCAAACTAACTTCTATTTCCACTTCACTATTTTTAACAATTCATGTATATAATAAAAATATGATTTTTATTGTTAAACAATTTATTCCAAAACACGACTATTTTATATAGTTCATATAGATGGTAAAAATATGATTTTTATTATAAAACAATTTATTTCAAAACACGACTATTTTATATAGTTCATATAGATGATAAAAATACGATTTTTGTTGTAAAACAATTTATTTCAAAACACGAATACCATTCAACACATGAATTTCCATTCAACAAATGAATTTCTATTTAACACATGAAGGTTTTCTATAGTTTATATATATCGATAAAAAGGTGATTTTTATTGCAAAACAATTTATTTCAAAACATGAATGTCGTTCAATAGATGAATTTCTATTCAACACATGAAAATAATTCTAACACATGAATATTATTCAAAATATCGGCAGCATAACGACAGGGTAGTTAAAACCGGGGTCGTCCCTAGTACGGCTCCTCGCTCTACCTTAAAGCCTCGCAGCTTTTGACAATGGGGAATCATGCATCTAGTTCGCACGCAGGCAGCATGTATATATTTTTCATTTCCACAAACTAATCCTATGTGGTTTCAACCAGATAATTCTCAACCACAAATGGGTATTTTTCAACCACAATCAATCAATTTCAACCACAAACAATTATAATCAACCATTCGTAATCAACCAAATTTTACACCAATCACAACCAATAAATATCGTCCATGGTTTGTGGACGAGGGGCGTATATATATATATATATATATATATATATATATATATATATATATATATATATATAAGCATTTCACTTCTATTTCAACACATATATAATTTTTACAACACATATATAACTTATACATCGAACGTACAACCTATACAACACTTATACATGAGGTGTACAACGCTTATACAAGTCGTACATCGATTATATAATTTATACATCGCCGTTTTCCATATCGTTTATAAATTAGAAATCTCACATTGGGTTCCACTCCACCAAAAATAGCAGAAGGCTCAGAAAAATATGCGGTCTCTTCTAGAATGTAGAAGACGTCCACACGAGTCCAATGTCTCTTATTTCACTGAATTTCGTCAACAAACGAAAAAGATATGATTTTTACAGTGAAAACAAAAACCGTAGCGCTTTAAAAGTGCTATTAAAACAGTTTAATATATAACAGCCGTTGCCTTTCTTTGACTGTTCAAAACTAGGTTTGCGGATTTCACAAAATCCGTAGCACGATACAACGATCAGCTTGTACCACGTTGATGGGCCTCGAGAGGCGGACAGGCGCCACCCCACGTTGGCGAACTCGAAATAGGTAAGGAGGGGGTACGGCGGCTTAAACGTCGGAAGTTTAAAGGGTGATTCTCCCCCGATACTCGATGATAATTAGCGAGATCGGTCTTGATTTGAAGCTAACGAGGAGATCTTCAAAAACCCTAACTGGAGCTAGCGATTTTGGTGAGTGGATTGAGCGTTAGGGAGGAGAGAAGGTGGGAGCTTCGTTCGCCGTTCGTTCCAGGTCGGGGAGAGAGAATGTCAGGGGGGGTCTGATGTGTGACTGCCGTCCCTAGCGTTTTACCCCCATTCCGAACACAATGGGATATGTTTCGTAGGCCCATTTGACTGTTTCAGTCGGTTTTTTTTCAAATTAAAATATATAACATACAATATTTGATTTGAACGTACATTTCAATTTGCTAGGGCCACAAACTGATTCGAAAAATTCCAGAAAAATAAATCAAGCTATGTTTTGACGATACGGTCCCAACAAAACTAGTTTCGTCGAATTCAGAGACCGTTTGCAAAAAGGCCCATTTCTGGTCGATCCAATTTAACTATAATTGGCCAAAACACGTTTTCCTTTGCCACGCTCACATACTAGCTTCAAAAATTATGAAATTTGAAAGCTAGCAATAATTTGACATCCCGGATCCAACAAAAGTGGTTTCGTCGAATTCCGAGGTCGTTTGCAAAATGGCCATTTTCACGGGCTATATAAACTCCATAGCGACCTTTCAAAAAATTCATTTTGCCATAGATTTTGCTTCCTACTATGAAACTTCGATTTTTCAGATTCGTTAGAAAGATATTCACTAACATATTTAAATATTTTTGGTTTCACTTAAATTCATTTTGTTTTGCACCCAGTACAGTCAGTCAAAGTTTGAATTCAAAATTTGAAACTACCGCGCCATTTCAGGCCTTGTTTATAATTCAAATTAATTATTTTCATTTTCAACAACGATTCAAACATACATTTCATCGCTATTATTTAAAATATTTATTTTAAATATTTAAAATCCACTAAAATAGCCAATTTAAAATTTTTAAATTGGTTCAGTTTTTCTGGGTCGTTACATTTCCAATTTCCAGGGTTTAAATTTCAATTCTGATTTAAATTCGGATTTAATTTATCTGATTCCACGTATTTCACTTATATGAATTCTGATTGGTTATTTACATAACCATTTATTTATAATCTTACTCGATTATAATAATGACCACACATCAAATATAATAATTTCAATATATATTCACTTTTATATCAAAATATACTTCAGGTAAAATTATTTCATTTACCCTCTTTTCAAAACATACCATGTCGGTTCATCGTATTCAAGTGTTTACAAACCCCTACCGATACAGTGGATCAAACTGATCGACCAGAACTCATAAACGACTTAACCAATAAATCTCCACAATATAAAACAATTTTTATATCAATAACAAATACGTTCACTCGTATATATACACTCAACTCAATCTAGGATATGCTAACCCCATCTCTACTGAGTCACGCCACAGAGCCAAGGTAATAACTTAACCTTCAGCTCTGATACCAACTGTAACGTCCCGGATATTTCCGATCTTTGGTCATCGACATAAAACCCACGTCGATTATCCAAACATCGAAAATACCGGTAGTTAATGAAAGAAGTTAGAGGGTGAGAATAGATAAGATAGAAACTTAGAATAGAAGAAAAAGAAGAAGAACATACAACATCATAGTAAACACGAATCTCATAGCGGAACGAATAAATATATTTCATAACTTAACTTTGAAATAAAACAGTATCTATATACAATACCATTATTAGAGTATAACACTTACAACACAGCGGAAATAACAATAGCTATATAATCGTGAAGCCTCTTGCTCCAGCTCTTCAAGTATCTGTAAATTCTGACTACTTGACTGCCCGTACAAAATTGGGCATCCAAGAGTTTAGGGAAAACAAAACAAAATAAACTCTGGGTCAGTCATGTGACTGGTGTGAGTAAATTCAAATCATTTGATTTAACTTTCAAAATCCTTTTGAAACAAAGGATAATCATAAGACCGATCCACACATAAACATGGATGGCTTTTACCTTATGATAGCCCAAAAATATTTCTAAAACGATACTTGTCTGATATTATAATAATGTCTAGATCAAGTAAATAGAAATCTAGCAGAAACGCTTGCATCTAACGTTCTACATATATAATATACAATCAAAACCGCGGGCTCTTATTTGGGGAATGGATTCCAACTATGACAAGGCATGGATCCACCTTCCGCTCAATGTACTCTAGAAGCGATACACTGGAGTTCAACAAGAACATCTTGCAACTCGGCCACACATGACCGACCACTCACTTCGCTTGAGTGTATCGAATATATTGTCACCTTACAGTTGGTAAACCAAGATAACCATTCCTGGGAGATACAGAATTGAAAGAAGTAACAAATATGAATATTCTCTAGATGGTGACAATATACCCTACTTGGGTGCGGCCCACTTAGCCATGCTGCCTGCCCGATTTCTGTCATTTCCCAATTGATGAGGCTGGAGGTCAAAACGTATCTTTCAACAGAATACTCATTCATTCACTTTGAATTCCACATCATCATACTTGTCAAATCACAAATTGATTTCCACAAAAATACCACGGGTATAAGCTAAGAGAAACGAATTCCTCCGCCACCAATGTAAATACATTTGAAACGATCAGCTTACGTGATCTACCAGACATACTCTGTCAAACATTCGTCCATTCAAGTTGTCCTGGGACTGGACGAACTGAAGGCACTATTCTGTAAATCCATCTTAGGCAATTTCTACCTAGGATTGCCAGAATAACCCTTGTATAAACTCCATCTTCAATTTATCTTTGATCTATTCGATTCGAAACGCTAATGCCCAAACGGAGTTGTTCTCGGATAATAATCCAACCGGTCTCTCCGTATTGACGATGGAAAAATGATCAAAACTTTTATAGTCTGTGATTTAACTATCAAAGAAAAACACGTGTGCAAACAACGATATTATTTCCAGATGGAAATTATATCGATCAATCATCATTTAACATTTATCTCTTTAGTTCATTAATTTACTTATCTTTTGTTTCCATATATTCTAAATTCTTATTTTCTATTATCAGAAAACATTTCTGATTCTTATTTGGAAAACATTTCCAAAACTCCTTCATTGGATTTAAACTGATGTTTAAATCAAACATCGCCATGCCAACTCAAACCATTTCACTCATTAACTAAATTCACTTAACCATCCTTTACTATCAAACCTTAGCCATTCCTTAGTTAAGAAGGAAGTCAATCAAGTTTGGGTATAATTACCTCTCAGACCTTAACTGAACAACTTTTTACTTCGAAATAGACAAAGTTTATCTTTTAAACCTTTAACAAACTTCCTTACGTAACTCTCGGATTCTATTTATGTATCCACTTCTTTATTGAAACATTTATTATAACTATAGCGTTATAATCCCTACTTTCGAAATATCTAACTTCGAATATAACTTTTATTCTTTAATTTGAATAAATAAATAAACACAAAATTTATAAATAAATAAATCTTGATTTAAAAACCAGAAAGTATAAATACTTTCCCGAATTCGATATAATCGAATTCGACGATTAACTCTCTTCGAATAACTTATATCCGATTATCTCTCTTCAAATAACTAATATTCGAATATCTCTCTTCGAATAACCAATATTCGATTATCTAACTTCGAATAACTTATTTTTTGATTTAACTCTCTTTGAATAACTAATACTCGATAACTCTTTCTTTCGAATAAACTATATTTGATTACACATTCTTTCGAATAAACTATATTCGATTACTCCTTTTCAAATAAATGATATTCAATTAACTCACTTCGAATAACTTATATTTCGATTTAACTCTCTTTGAATAACTAATACTCGATAACTCTTTTTCAATTAACTCTAACTCTCATCAATTAACTCTAACTCAAATCGATTAACTATAATTCGATTAACTCTAACTCTAATCAATTAACTCTAACTCTAATCGATTAACTACAATTCGATTAACTCTAACTCTAATCAATTAACTCTAACTCTAGTCGATTAACTATAATTCGATTAACTCCTCTAACACATTTTGATTAACACCTTCGTCCATATTCAGTTTCAAATATTGATGTTGAAATCGATTTTTACTTCTTTATATAAGTTCTGACTTATATATTTTATTTATCCAATGATAAATATTTTATTTTATATATAAAATATAATTTATAAATTAATCTTCTTAATCTATTGGTTAGAACAGATTCTTTTTAAATCCTTTGCTTTAAATCCATATCATGTTATACCCATGTGCGAAGCACGGGTCTAAACCTTTCAAATGTAAAATTCTCTTTTTTGTATAAAATTCTATTCGTTTTTATAAGTATTTCCTTTTATATTTGTTTTACAAATATTTCTCTTTTATATTTGTTTTACAAATATTTCTCTTTTTATATCCTATTTATTTTTCCAAATAAATATCCCTTATAATATCTTATTTATTTTCTAAATAAATGTTCCTCTTATAATATCTATCTTATTTATTTTCTATATAAATGTTCCTCTTATAATATCTTATTTATTTTCTATATCAATGTTCCTCTTATAATATCTTATTTATTTTCTATATAAATAATCCTTTTATACTATCTTATTTATTTTCTATATAAATAATCCTTTTATACTTATACTTATTTTCTAAATAAATATTTCTTTTATAAATCCTTTGAATTTATAATTATTTTCTTTTATAATACCCTTTCCTTTTATATATAAAATCCATTGATTTTATATAAATAATTTATTTTCAAAATACACTTTGAAAATCCCCTTTTCTATATCCCAGTATTTCTTACGGTATTTAAAATACCAATTCACAATGATCGTTATCATTCAAACACACATAATCAACAACAGATTATATATCACATCATATATTACAATATATGAAAAGAACAGTATTATAAATATTGAGGAATCCAGTTGGATCCCTCCAACCTATTTCCCTGCATCCACAGATGTTAAACAATATAATTAACATCAACTTCACTTCAATATGAAGTATTCTGATCAACAGAATCAATATATATTTAACGATTTATATATATATATATATATATAATTTCAACCAACTGGCTAGCAGTTTATCCAAACATTCAACACACAACAATCACACAACATTTATCAGTTCTAAAAATACGTTATAAAAATATAATTGTGCAGAGTTAGTGAGATTTACTCACATTGGACGATCATCGTTAATAACGATAACCATCGCTTAATTCCGACGGACAATTTATTCCACTATAAATTGTAACGAACTCCAATCGACTCCTAGTCAATTCCATATGTAGTCCTCGTCCACACGATCCCAACGGATTTGACCGTTCGAAATTCTGATGCCGTATGATCAAGATATCGTAATTAAGAGTTTGCACAAACACTTAAATTAAATTAAACCAACTATTTTAGTTATTGGGCCTTTACCCATTTGTTTCCCCGGCCCATGTTCCTTCTTACCCAGCCCGTTATATCATCTTCCCCAATTCTGCCGTGACTTCCTGCTCCACGTCCTCTTTACCACAACAACCCATAACTGATTCCCTTTATCAACAATCCATCCTCTCTCTCCTCCACTAAAAATCAAAACAATTATAACAAACTTCTCCTTGCCGACCCCTCTTCCATTCCCTACCACTCACGTTCAACTCACGCCTGATTTTGTCACCATGTTAAACAGCCTCAACTCGCACCCAACACAAAAGTCGCGACAGCTTTTAACTTCGAAACTCGCCAAAACTTCAAAATCGAATCTACTTCTGGATACGAACAAGAATCCACCACTACATCTTCATTTAATCGCCACAATGCTTCACATCGCCAAGCCCTAGGCGTCGCTGTAGAAAAAGGCGACATCCAGATTGACTTTGAACCCTATGAAAGCTATACGAGATTGATGCCAATACTGATAGAAGTTCATATATATGTATACTAAAATTTATAGACTTAACTTGATTTTCTTTGATTTTCTGAAGTGGGTCTTCGCGTTTGAGAAAGGAGGATAGTGGCGGCTAAGAAAATGGACAGAAGAAAACGAGTTAGGTTACGAAATTTTTAAGGGTATTATATATATAAAGGAGATTTGGATATGTGGTTATATTTAAGATCACGTGTCTCTTTGGAGGCCAAGGATTTCGTTTGGTGTCGTAGAAATAGGGTACCGTTCTATATGAAACTCCATTCAAGTACGAACTGCAACAGACAGAAATAAAAGTACCATTGTGTTAACCAATGTGCCACGATCCCAAAAATATAATTATATCGGTAGATTAACTCATATTGTGGAACCCTAAAATATTGATATAGGGTGCAAAATACTCCAAATAAAAAGTTGCGTATTTAATTAATTAAAAATTACAGTAAAATTCTAAAAATTAAATTATCACTACGTCTCAAAGGGCTTGTCTAAATTTGAGGCCAATATTTAATTATAATTAAATATATCGTTATGGTTGATAACGATTCCATAGCGACTTTTCGAAAATTTGATTTGGATATAAATCAAAATCTGCACAACGAAATCCCGATTTTTCTCTTCCACTAGAAAAATATACTTCACTAGCTCCGAACGTTTCTTGTTTCACAGAAATCCGATTTAAAACGGACCCTGTATATTCAGTTGAAGTTCAAATGACCAAATAGCGAACTACCGCGCCATTTCGAGCTCGATTTTAATTATATTATAATTATGCGTTCAACTATCGTTTATATAATATATTCGTTATTCGAATTCAATTCCAAACTGAATTATATATATTTTGAATTATCTAGTTCACATTATATTGTCAATTCACTATTTCTGATTATTTCAGAATTAAATATATTATTCTATTATTTATATTAATTAAATATTCAATATAATTTAATTAAAAAACCATTTTCACTATTTAAATAATTAAATTAATTAATTATTATACTGCAAATATACGGGACATTACGACGTGAGTTTCCATGAATGCGACAATTGGTACTGTGCTGCTGCAGGTGAAGGTCAAGTTGAAGTTGGAGATCTGGAAATGGTGGGGACTAGAGTTCGAATGGAATTTCTAGTTGGTAATGGGAGTTCACGGCTGTTTGGGGATTGGCAGGGTTCGATCTGTGTCAGATAGGAGGTTAAATATTACAAGCGGGAAAAGTCTGATTCAATGCTGTTGGTTCAGCCTCGAGCCTCTGTGCTCGTAGGTGCTATAAGAGGCAGGGAGTTGTATCAATGGAGAAGGCGGATTTCTAGAGGTAAAGTTAGGTCAGTGGGCTATTTTTGGTTAGGAGAAGAGATGAGTCGATGGTTATGGGTGTTGGTTCGTGAAATAAAAGAGAGGATGAAGAAAGGGAATTAAGGTATGGATTTAAACCTTAAAACAATAGTTAGATTATTTTAATAATAATAATAATAATTAAGTTTAAAGTTAGTTATATTATAAATTGACGCTTACATAATTTATATGGAATTTGTATAATGCCATAAGTTGATTAAATTAAATTGTATAAACTAATATATTAAGCTAGTGAAGTAAATAAAATTTGTAGACAAATCCTTTGAGTATGGAATTAAGGTTTAATTTGGAATTGGTTTACACGTGGGAATTAATTTAAATAAATTAGTACAATTAGACAACTTAATTTTTTAATATTGTTTACATTGAAAAAATAGACGTATGGAGGAATCACTGTGGAATCTAGAATTGGCTTCATTGGGTATTTAGAAAAAATAAAACCGCGGTGACTAAAGTCACTCTCTGGCTTGATTATAATTTATTATAATCGAATTTTTATTTAATATAAATATTTATGTTGCTTGTTGGTTGATTGGTTGCATTTCTATTTATTGATCAATTGTGGTTATGTAACGACCCATATTTTTCGATCGAATAATTCATTAATTTAATTATTTAAAATAATGGTTGGGTAATTTAAAGGTTTGTTTAATTAAATAATATGTAATATTTAATTAAAATAATAATTTAGTAATATATTTAATTCAGAAATAATCAGAATTAGTGGAATTCACAATATTATGTGAACTGGACAATTCAAAGTATATAATTCAGTTTAGAGTTGAATTATAATAATGAATATATTATTTGAACGAAGTTTGAACGTATAATTATATTATAACTAAAATCGAGCTTGAAATGGCGCTGCAGTTCATAAATTAGCTATTCGAACTTCAACTGAATGTACAGGGTTCATTTTAAATCGGATTTCTATGAAACAAGAAACGTTAGGAGCTGGTGAAGTATATTTTTCTAGTGGAAGAGAAAAATCA
This sequence comes from Allium sativum, assembly GCA_030737875.1. NCBI lineage: Eukaryota > Viridiplantae > Streptophyta > Magnoliopsida > Asparagales > Amaryllidaceae > Allium > Allium sativum. Next base: position 355,494,411 of record CM060926.1, read on the forward strand.
AGATTTCGTGTTGTAGATTTTGATTTACTAATCAAATTTTAGAAAAGTCGCTGTGGAATTCCTTTATAATTTAATTATATTTTAAAAAGGAATTTCATTATAAATCGAATATCGATTTATATCGGGATTTGAAATACCGAGTTAGAAATTCATATAGGAATATTGTGGAGCTGAATAATATTCTGTGTGAATATATACGAGAATATTTATTTATAAATATTAAATTAAAATGTTTTTAAATATATTTATATATTTAAAAGGGTTATTTAGAGCTTTAAAAATAGCCAGTTTTGCAAACGACCTCGGAATTCGACGAAACCAATTTTGTTGGATCTGTAATATTAAATTATTGCTAGATTTCAGTTTTTGTGATTTTTGAAGTCAGTATGTGGCCATGGGAGATTTTAATGTGAAAAACAGTCAGTATTTTGACCTTTAAAAATACGCTGTGTGAGCATACGAGGTCGGAATTCGACGAAACCAGTTTTGTAACACCCCGGATTTTTGAATAATCGAATTAACTAAATTAAGGAATAATTAATCTCAGATGGGAGAATTATGGGAAATGGGTTGCGCCATTGTGTTCGGCTCGGAATTCTGGTCGAGATAGAATCCGAGTTTGCGTAAAACAGATATCAGATGAAGAAGATATGGACGAACAAAGTCAGAAGAGAAAATAGGAAGGAAAAAAAGGAATTGCACTGGCGCACTTGGGAAGTCCGCCTATACAAATATGCATTGGTGCACTTCACAAGTGCGCCCAGGCCGAGAGAAAACCTGCACAGCTTTCTGGTTCAGTCGGATCAGTGTTGTGACTCATTGTTGAGTCCTTTCTGACTCCTTGCTGAGTCATTAGGGCTGACTTATCACCCTATCTTGAATGAGTGGTTTTTATTAAACCTAAGATCATCCGACGGCTAGAATTAAATCAAAACTCTATAAAAAGACCCATAGACTCAAACCCTAAATCAGAATTAAAACTGAAACTATGGCCGTCATGTTGTCATCTTGAACCCTGGAGTAGCCGACACCAATTAGAAAGGAAGAACAGCAAATCAAATCAGTTCTAATCAACCCTAACAACGAATCTTCTTCAAAGGAGAGCTAATACAACTTCAGAAATCAGAATTCAGAACTAAAGACTGCTTTTGAGTTGTGAGTTCGATAGTTTTAATAAAATAATTAGTAAATTAATTGGATTGAGTTATGATGCGGATAGTTTGGATATGATGTGAATTATTGACTCCATGTTGAATTATGTTGTAGAATTGTGTTGTAATTTCTATGATGCTATCATTTACGATGTAAAGTTATGATGCTATCACCCATGTTGTAGTTCTATGATTGGCTTATGTCTAGTTGAATTATCATGTTGTTCATATGCTAGTTTGGTTATGTTGATTCATATGATAGATCACACGTTTGTATGCAAGTTTATATATTGATTTAGACAAGAATCATAGGCAAGTTAGTATAGCCTTACATGTTTTGTGACATCAATTTTAGATCTAAAGTTAGGATATGACATGTGTGAGTTATATGATAAATTCTACATGATAATTTACATGTTAGATGCAAGTTTACACCATTGTTATGATGCATAAATCACATATGCAAGTTTATATAAATATATGAGTTTGGGATATGAATCATGTTATGCAAGTTTAGGGTTATTGCCTATGCAAGTTTACACCTTTAGATGTAGATCTATGACATACATGATTTATGCAAGTTTGTGACCATTATCTCAACAAGTTCACACCTTTAGATTTGGATCCATGACATATGTTGTTTATGCAAGTTGTAACTTTAGCCTATGCAAGATTTAGATGTAGAACATCATTCACACATGCAAGTTCACCCCTATGTTTAGATCGATGTTTTAATTATGTGTATATTGTGATGTTTTCTCTTTATTCCATGAGTTAGACTATTCGAGTCTAACGTATATTTTACGTTAAAGGAACAAACGTACAACGTGGGGGTAAAGGGGATAATATTAAAAAGATTTAATTGGCATAAATGCCTTAAAAAGGCATAAAATAAATTTGTGATGAAAATTTGTATGATTTTACGTACCATAAATAGATGGACATAATTGAGTCAATTATGGACATCGTTAATTGATTGATAATTTGAATAGGGAAAGTAATTCAAATTGGGGAATGATTAATTAGGGGTAATTAATCGTCTAAGACACGAGGTTAGGCTCTTTTGTGGTGTAAGACTGCCCAGACCCGCCCGGCAAATCCAGCTGCCACAAATGCCAGTCTAATGTGAGAGATCTTAGGCATAAACTAAATACGTAACAATTGTAAAGACACGAGGTTAGGCTCTTTTGTGGTGTAAGACTGCCCGGACCCGCCCGGCGAATCTAACTGCCACAAATGCAAGTCTAATGTGAGAGGTTTTTATGAGGTTACGGTCTTAATGAATGAAGAAACACTTAACCAGATAAACATGTAGTGGGACATGAGGGGTTAAGTGGGTGCCTTGGTGGCATGTGGAATCTAGTGGGTGGTGGCTTGGGTGGCATTTGAAATACGATTAGAAACACTTAACCAAAATGTGAAACATGTAAGTGAACATGAATAAGAAGTGGGTTAAGTGGGATGTACTAGAGGGGACCAAGCTTAGGTGGATACTTGTGTCAAGTAGTAGGGGCCCGTTTCAACCAGTAACCCATACGTATCTTTGTGAGCTCGACCCAAGTCGAGGACGGGACACGCATACTGGGCTTGACTGTAAGAGGCCAAACCGGTTTAGCGGTGGCAACGCAAGTCCAACGGGTTCATATGCGTGTGTGGATCCAGGCTGGTAGGTAAGACGTTGTTGCATCGTGTAGGTATAATCCGTGCATTCTTGGTGGTATCGGGTTGCCACTTTGGTGAGTGATACACCCCACGGTGGGGCCAGCATGGGTATCTACGAGTTAGGGAGCCGATCACATGGGGGTAGTGTGTACACCTAGTGGAGATAGGGGTAGGCGGCACCTATGAAGGCAACTAGGGGTGCATGAAACTACCAATATCATTATTAAGTTCAGTAGGCGGGATCAACCTTAGGGTGACTAGTGGTGGTGCAGTATAACAAATATCTTATAGTGGTGGTGCAGTATAGTAATTACCTTATGGTGGGTTAGGTGCGCTTGGGGTGCGCTTTAACGATATCGTTGTTCATCTTATTTCCTTTTTTTCTCTGTCATACTCAATTGTTCGCAGTCATTTACTTATTTTCCAACTTATGCCTTAGCCTAGTTATTTTGGTAATTATATTGTTAAAGTTATCGCACTCGCCAGACTTTATGTCTGACCCCCTTTTGTTTCCTCCTCTTTCTTCCTCCCCCCCCCTCCCCCAAGTGCTTAGGTTGGAACTAGCACTAGTGGAGCTTGATTTTGGACAGCTATATTTCTTGCTTTTAGAAGATTGCTTGGATTGCTGAAGTAAAGTTCTGCCTCTCTTATTTATGTCTATTTTATATTAGGGATTATGTATTTCAATTTATGTACTTTGGTTTAGTCAAGATGGATATTATGTACTTTGACTCTGGTTTTTGATGATGTAATCAAACATATGTGTTTTCCGCTGCAATGAAATAAAGTTTTAAAGTCTTAGTACAGTTTATATCTGTCTTGTTGTTAAGTTTTTGTTCAATACTCACTTAAAATGCTCCATGGAAGTTAATGCATTCCCTTTGTGAGTGTCATTAATGGACGTGGGGTGTTACACGTGGTATCGGAGCTGAAGGTTTCCAAAACAGATATGAATTTTGAAAAACTATTTTTCAAAACAATTTTTATAAAGAAGTACCTTCAAAAGTACGTTTTAAGGAAAGTATTTTCAAGAGAAAAGCTTATTTTAGAAAGCATAACCCCCAGAGCCATATATCTTTCCCTCGGTTCTTTTATATTGAATCTTTCCTTTTTCGTTTCAGTATGTCTGGAGCGTCTGAGATACCAGAGGGTGTTCATGTACCCGGTTGGTTTCGTCAATATCTCGAGGCTAGGGCCACCACTGCAGGTCCAGCAAATGCTCCTCCACCTCCTCGTGTCGATTCTTTCGCGAAGATATGTAAGGACTTTAGAGCAATGGGTGGAAAACCTTTTCACGGGACGGAAACATTTTTTGAAGCTCGTAATTGGCTAAAGGAGGTGGAAGAATTGTTTGGAATCTTCGAAGTGGATGATGGAAGAAAGGTCCAGTTAGCTGCCTGGCTAATAAAGGATGAGGCCTCGTTTTGGTGGGAGGTCACTAATGGGGAGCGTCCAGTTGATACATGGCCAGACTTCAGGCGGAGGTTTGAGGAGAAGTTTCTCTCAAGGGCTGAAGAGAATCTATACATGGAAAGATTTTTGGCATTGAAACAAGGAAATCTATCGGTGAAAGAATACATCAACAAGTTCAATCAGTTGGCGAGATTTGGCATGGACTTGGTGAATACACCAGAAAAGAAGGCCCTAAGATTTGTTAAGGGTTTGAACGAGCCGCTTCATGGGTTAGCTATGACCCACATCCCTATGGGGGCCACTTTTGAGAGGCTAGTTGACATGGCGCTTATGCATGAAGAGGAGAAGGGCGCCAATGCTAATAAGGCACCCGAGAAGAAAGGGGATCAAAAGAAGCCGCAACAGCAACAACAGAACAAGAAAGGTGGAAAAGGCAACAATGCTAAGGGGAAGAAAAATGCTTTAACTGTGGGACACCCGGCCATCTAAGCAAAGATTGTAGGAAGAAAAAGAAGACTGGTTGTTTCCACTGTGGCGAGGCGGGACATCTTATTAAGGACTGCCCAAAGAAAGGGAAGAGGGCAGGGTCTACCTCGGGAGGACAGGTGCAGGTTTTTATGGCACTAGGGCAGGCAAGGGGACAAGTTCAGGCTCTCGCGGTCCCACCGCTGCAAGAACGAGGTAGAGCAATTTCTGTTGAAAGTTTAGTTTTTCTGTTTGATCATCCTGTCCGTACTTTATTCGATTCTGGCGCATCACATTCGTTAATCTCTACATCATTAGTTGAAACTCTGCACCTAGATACTAGTCTATTTATTGATCCCTTAGTAGTCTCAAATCCTATTGGTGGTTTGGCTCTTCTTTCTATGATCTATCGGGATTTGAGAGTGTTTATCTTGGGCGTTGAATTTGAATGCAATGCCTTTGTTCTTGGATTCATGGTCTATGGCCTGATTCTAGGTATGGATTGGCTCACTAGATATGGGCCATCCTAGATTGTGAAAGAAGGGTGGTTAGATTGTTGACTCGTTGTGGGAGGACCCTTGATATTTCTTGTGACCCTAGAGGTCCAGTAATGCTTAGCTACCTAGAATCCCTTGACGCATCCGATGATGATTTGCATTCTGTTCGTATAGTCCGTGAATATGTTGATGTCTTGATGAGGTGAGGGGTTTACCCCCAAAACGTGAGATAGACTTTTGAATATATCTAGTAGATAAAGCAAAGCCAGTTGCATTGCCAGTGCGCCACATGGCTCCAAGAGAAAGAAGAGAACTCAGTAAGCAAGTGAAGGAATTGCTTGAGAAGGGGTTCATCAGGCATAGTATATCGGAGTGGGGTGCTCCAGTAGTATTTGCCATGAAGGCAGATGGGTCCCTTAGACTTTGTGTGGACTATAGAGAACATAATAAGCTTACTAAGAAGAATAGACACCCACTACCGAGAATTGACAATCTCTTCGATCAGTTAGCTGGCGCCTCAGTGTTTTCGCAGTTGGACTTAGCCACGGGTTTCCATCAGCTGAGAGTGGCTGAGGATAGCATAGACAAGACTGTCTTTAGCACTCCAGACGGCTTTTTCGAACGGCTTGTGATGCCCTTCGGTTTGAAAAACACCCCCGCGTACTTTGTTGACTTGATGAGTAGGGTGTTTAGGGATACTTTAATAAATTCGTGGTAGTCTTTGTGGACGACATCTTGATCTTTTCTAAGAGCGATGAAGAGGATGCCCTACATCTCAAGGAAGTGTTGGAGACTCTTCGAGCATATAGCCTTAAAGCTAAATTTTCTAAATGTCACTTTTGGAGGAAGGAAGTGCGATTCCTAGGGCACGTGGTTTCCAAAGAAGGGATAGCTGTGGATCCCGCGAAGGTAGTGGCCATCCAAGATTGGAAGGTCCCTAAAAATGCTACCGAGGTGAGAAGTATCTTAGGGTTGGCTGGCTTCTATACGAAGTTTATCAAAGTCTTCGCAAAAATATCATCCCCGTTAACATGCTTGACGAAGAAGAATCTAGTTTTCACATGGGACGTAGATTGTGATGATGCGTTCCAACGGTTGAAGAGAGCTTTGACCACAGCCCCAGTCTTAGTTTTGCCAGATGGGAGTAAGCCATTTACCGTTTATACCGATGCTTGTGGGATAGGACTAGGCGCAGTCTTAATGCAAGAGGGAAGGGTAATAGCCTACGGTGGAAGGCAGTTGAGAGTGCATGAGAGAAATTACCCTACACACGACCTAGAGTTGGCCGCTGTTGTTTTCGCGCTTAAATCTTGGCACCATTATCTTCTTGGCGAGAAATTCGAATTGTTCACTGACCACAAATCGCTAAAATACTTATTCTCTCAGAAGGAATTGAACTTAAGGCAGCGAAGATGGATGGAATTCTTAGCGTCCTACGATTTCGAGATAGCATATACCCCTGGCAAAGGTAACGTGGTGGCAGATGCCTTAAGTAGAAAAAGGTTATCCTTGAGTTTGTTGTTTGTTGAGCGGCGAAGCTTAGAATTCATCTCTACGTTTGACTTTAAACCTTCCATTGACTTCGTACCTGGTTTGTTAGCATCCTTAGAGGTCAGACCTACGCTTTTGGGACGGATTGGTGAGGCACAGCGAGACGACCAACAGTTGGTTGAGTTAGTAGAAAAGCTCAAAACAGGGGAGTCATCAAGCCATCTCAGTAGGTATAACCTAGATGATAAGGGTTGGTTACGTAGGGATGGTAGACTTTGTGTACCATGGGACGAGAATTTGAGGAGGACCCTTCTTGATGATACACATCCTTCGAAGATGACCATCCATCCCGCCAGGGACAAGATGTACATGGATATGAGACGAGTTTATTTTTGGGTCGGCATGAAGAAAGATGTGGCTGATTTTGTTGCTAGATGCTTGGTGTGCCAACAAGTAAAATCAGAACAAAAGAAGCCCGGTGGATTGCATCACCCATTGGAGGTCCCACAATGGAAGTGGGAAAGTGTCTCGATGGACTTTATCGATGGGTTACCGAGATCGAGGAAGGGTAATACGGGGATTTGGGTCGTGGTAGACAGACTTACTAAGAGCACCCATTTCATACCCGTGAAGAGTAAGAGGACTGCTCCATGGTTAGCCTTCGTATACATTCGAGAGATAGTTCGTTTGCATGGTGTTCCTTCTAGCATAGTGAGCGACTGCGATCCTATCTTCACTAGCGAATTTTGGAAGAGCTTACAAGAGGCGGTAGGGATTCAGTTATGTTTGAGCACCGCATATCATCCTCAGACGGATGGCCAGACCGAGAGGGTGAATCGTATTCTAGAGGACCTATTGAGGTTGTGTGTCTTAGACTTCGGAGGTACGTGGGAGGAACATCTTCCATTGGTGGAGTTTGCATATAATAATAGCTTTCAGTCTAACATTGGCATGGCTCCATTCGAGGCTCTATATGGACGGTCGTGTCATTCGCCTACATGCTGGTGGGAGTCTACAGATAAGATCTTGCTTGGGCCCGATATGATTAGATAGACTTCGGAAAAGATCGATATGATTCGAAGGAGGATGAAGACGGCGCAAGACAGGCAGAAATCTTATGCGGATAAGAGGAGGAAAGATCTCAAGTTTGATATTGGGGACATGGTCATTGTCAAGGTGTCTCCATTACGTAATGTCGTTCGCTTTTGGTCCATTGGGAAGTTAGCACCAAGGCTCGTAGGGTCGTTTCCTATTAAGGAGAGGATTGGGCAGATGGCGTATAGAGTGGAGTTGCCCGAGAGACTCAGTGGTGTACACGATGTATTCCATGTATCACATTTGAGGAAGTGCTTGCATGAGACCGCGGAAGTGGTAGAGCCGAGCTTGCTTAGGGAGGTGGAGATAGAGCGCGATGCGACGATTCGACGAGCTCCTACATGCATTCTTGGGTCGGAGATTAAGAAGTTGAGGAATCGAGAGGTCAGACTAGTCAAAGTGCAATGGGGAGATGATGAGAGCGACGCTACTTGGGAGACGGAAGAGAAGATGCGTTCACTGTACCCTTTTCTTTTCGAGGGTATGTCTTTTAATTTCTCCTTTATCGCTTACTTTGTACTTATCTTATCTTTGGTATGTCCTCTCGCTAGTATCTTTGACCTTTAAATAGGGTAATCCTATGGTTGAAACATGTGTTTGAGACATGTTATGTATGATGGATGCAAGTGTTTGCTAGTGGTTGCTCGTGGATGCATATACACACACTTTAGGCACAAGATCGACTCAGTCACTTCATACTGCATATTGCATATAAATGTGTGTACATATTTAAGTTAATGGATGTATAATGGTTGTGTTATCATATGGATGCTGCATTTTGGTGAATGGTTGTGCACACATGTAGAAATAATATGTATCGATAGGGTTCTTTCGCATACATAATGGATGCATGGCACTATCATGGTTTGCATTAAGGAGGTCAACTGAATCAGTAGACCGCCTGATTTTGCATTAAATAAGGAACATATACACACACTTCTTGCATATGTTCATACAGCATTAGGAATTTATAAGGACAATGGATGCCTGTGTTTGATGGTTGAGTAGATGGTTGTTTGGATGTTAGGATATGCATTCTCCTTAACTTGGAGATTTTGGGGGCGAAATCCTTTAAGGAGGGGAGAATGTAACACCCCGGATTTTTGAATAGTCGAATTAACTAAATTAAGGAATAATTAATCTCAGACGGGAGAATTATGGGAAATGGGTTGCGCCATTGTGTTCGCCTCGGAATTCTGGTCGAGATAGAATCCGAGTATGCGTAAAACGGATATCAGATGAAGAAGATATGGATGAACAAAGTCAGAAGAGAAAAAAAAAGATGAATTGCACTGGCGCACTTGGGAAGTGCGCCAGTACAAATTTGCATTGGTGCACTTCACAAGTGTGCCCAGGCCGAGAGAAAACCTGCACAGCTTTCTGGTTCAGTCCGATCAGTGTTGTGACTCATTGTTGAGTCCTTTCTGACTCCTTGCTGAGTCGTTAGAGCTGACTTGTCACCCTATCTTGAATGAGTGGTTTTTATTAACCCTAAGATCGTCTGATGGCTAGAATTAAATCAAAACTCTATAAAAAGACCCATAGACTCAAATCCTAAATCAGAATTAAAACTGAAACTATGGCCGTCATGATGTCATCTTGAACCCTAGAGTAGCCGCCACCAATTAGAGAGGAAGAACAGCAAATCAAATCAGTTCTATTCAACCCTAACAACGAATCTTCTTCAAAGGAGAGCTAATACAACTTCAGAAATCAGAATTCAGAACTCAAGACCGCTTTTGAGTTGTGAGTTCGATAGTTTTAATAAAATAATTAGTAAATTAATTGGATTGAGTTATGATGCGGATAATTTGGATATGATGTGAATTATTGATTGCATGTTGAATTATGTTGTAGAATTGTGTTGTAATTTCTATGATGTTATGTCATGATGCTATCATTTACGATGTAAAGTTATGATGCTATCACCCATGTTGTAGTTCTATGATTGGCTTATATCTAGTTGAATTATCATGTTGTTCATATGCTAGTTTGGTTATGTTGATTCATATGATAGATCACAAGTTTGTATGCAAGTTTATATATTGATTTAGACAAGAATCATAGGCAAGTTAGTATAGCCTTACATGTTTCGTGACATCAATTTTAGATCTAAAGTTAGGATATGACATGTGTGAGTTATATGATAAATTCTACATGATAATTTACATGTTAGATGCAAGTTTACACCATTGTTATGATGCATAAATCACATATGCAAGTTTATATAAATATATGAGTTTGGGATATGAATCATGTTATGCAAGTTTAGGGATATTGCCTATGCAAGTTTACACCTTTAGATGTAGATCTATGACATACATGATTTATGCAAGTTTGTGACCATTACCTCAACAAGTTCACACCTTTAGATTTGGATCCATGACATATGTTGTTTATGCAAGTTGTAATTTTGGCCTATGCAAGTTTTAGATGTAGAACATCATTTACACATGCAAGTTCACCCCTATGTTTAGATCGATGTTTTAATTATGTGTATATTGTGATGTTTTCTCTTTATTCCATGAGTTAGACTATTCGAGTCTAACGTATATTTTATGTTAGACGAACAAACGTACAACGTGGGGTAAAGGGGATAATATTAAAAAGATTTAATTGGCATAAATGCCTTAAAAGGCATAAAATAAATTTGTGATGAAAATTGGTATGATTTTACATACCATAAATAGATGGACATAATTGAGTCAATTATGGACATCGTTAATCGATTGATAATTTGAATAGGGAAAGTAATTCAAATTGGGGAATGATTAATTAGGGGTAATTAATCGTCTAAGACACGAGGTTAGGCTCTTTTGTGGTGTAAGACTGCCCGGACCCGCCCGACAAATCCAGCTGCCACAAATGCCAGTCTAATGTGAGAGGTCTTAGGCATAAACTAAATATGTAACAATTGTAAAGACACGAGGTTAGGCTCTTTTGTGGTGTAAGACTGCCCGGACCCGCCCGGCAAATCCAGCTGCCACAAATGCAAGTCTAATGTGAGAGGTCTTTATGAGGTTACGGTCTTAATGAATTAAGAAACACTTAACCAGATAAACATGTAGTGGGACATGTGGGGGTTAAGTGGGTGCCTTGGTGGCATGTGAAATCTAGTGGGTGCCTTGGGTGGCATTTGAAATACGATTAGAAACACTTAACCAAAATGTGAAACATGTAAGTGAACTTGAATAAGAAGTGGGTTAAGTGGGATGTACTAGAGGGGACCAAGCTTAGGTGGATAGCTTGTGTCAAGTAGTGGGGGCCCATTTCAACCAGTTACCCATATGTATCTTTGTGAGCTCGACCCAAGTCGAGGACGGGACACACATACTGGGCTTGACTGTAAGAGGCCAAACCGGGTTAGCGGTGGCAATGCAAGACCAACGGGTTCATATGCGTGTGTGGACCCGGGCTGGTAGGTAAGACGTTGTTGCGTCGTGTAGGTTTAAGCCATGCATTCTTGGTGGTATCGGGTTACCACTTTGGGGAGTGATACACCCCACGGTAGGGACAGCACAGTTATCTACGAGTTAGGGAGCCGATCGCATGGGGGTAGTGGGTACACCTAGTGGAGATAGGGGCAGGCGGCACCTATGAAGGCAACTAGGGGTGCACGAAACTACCAATATCATTATTAAGTTCAGTAGGCGGGATCAACCTTAGGGTGACTAGTGGTGGTGCAGTATAGAAAATATCTTATAGTGGTGGTGCAGTATAGTAATTACCTTATGGTGGGTTAGGTGCGCTTTAACGATATCGTTGTTCATCTTATTTCCTTGTTTTCTCTGTCATACTCAATTGTTCGCAGTCATTTCCTTATTTTCCAACTTATGCCTTAGCCTAGTTATTTTGGTAATTATATTGTTAAAGTTATCGCACTCGCCAGACTTTATGTCTGACCCCCTTTTGTTTCCTCCTTTTTCTTCCTCCCCCCCCCTCCCCAGGTGCTCAGGTTGGAACTAGCACCAGTGGAGCTTGATTTTGGACAGCTATATTTCTTGCTTTTAGAAGATTGCTTGGATTGCTGAAGTAAAGTTCAGCCTCTCTTATTTAAGGCTATTTTATATTAGGGATTATGTATTTCAATTTATGTACTTTGGTTTAGTCAAGATGGATATTATGTACGTTGACTCTGTTTGTTGATGATGTAATCAAACATATGTGTTTTCCGCTGCAATGAAATAAAGTTTTAAAGTCTTAGTACAGTTTATATCTATCTTGTTGTTAAGTTTCTGTTCTATACTCACTTAAAATGCTCCACGGAAGTTAATGCATTCCCTTTGTGAGTGACAATAATGGACGTGGGGTTTACACGTTTCGTTGGGTCTGTAAGGTCGAATTGTAAGTGCATGTCCATTTTCGTGATTTTTGGATATTGTATGTAATCGTACGGATTTTTATTCGATGAATTTAGTTAACGATCAAATATAAAGTAATATTTAAATCCAATATAAAACCCTATAAATACTCCCTTTCTTAAAAACCTAATTTCTATTTCCTTCTGGCCAAACCAAAAACGAGCCGCCATTGTTATTTTCTTCCTATAAGTAACTTCGATCTTCTTAAATTCATATCAATCCAAGCATAATTCCTAAAATCACCACATAATTATGTTCGAGATTCCCATCCGATGCTCTCCATTTCCGTGTGCATTTCAAGGGGTGCGATTCACTTTCTGGTGGAGCTCAAAGCAGCAGCGTTACCAAGGGTTGGCAACTGGAGGCGGCCCGACCGATTTGGGGAGGAAGTGTCAAACGGGAATAGGAGCAGGAGAAGGTGGGAAGCTGTTCGAAGTGGTGCGATCCCCGATGATAATCTCTGGTGATCGATATTTGGTTCGAAGTCGCTGCTGTTTGTTGGGGAACTTCGCGATACAGATGTCGTTTTTGATTTGTTGAGTGAAGTGGGTTGGTCTGCTGAAATGTTTGGGGAAGACTATGCTGTAGCACGTTGGGTGTTGTAGCTCGCATGCGAGTTGCCTTTATGGAGAGTAGGAGATATAGATGGTGAAGTGGAGTTAACCGGTGTTGGTTTCCTTGAGTATCGTTGAGTTAGGAGTAAGTTGGAGCCTATGAATCTTGCAAGGGTGTCGGAAATCACACAAGAGCTCGCAAATTTCATTTGCTGTATTGTATAGGTGGAAAGCGTAGTAAACTGTAAAGGGTATTCACAGGTCTGTAATCAAGATATTACCCAATAATGTATTTACCTGATATTGTGCTGTTGGTTTATTTTGTACTCATTTGAGTTAACAATCAGATGTGCTTTTTGATTTTGTATAAAAGGAGATTGTCTGTGTTGAAGTTTTCTAGAGTATGGATATTTGTTAACAAGGAAGAAGGGAGATCGAACGAATCGGGTGTGGGAAGTTAGTCCGTTCTTGGGTGTTGAAGGAAAGAGCGGTCATGGCTTTAGAGTTTGAATGGGCCGAGGGATTTTGTATGGGTGAGATGTCCCATATCAATTGTGTAGTTAAAATTTAAACTATCTAAATGTTATATAAATGTGTTAGTTTAATAATTATCTCATCTTATATCAGAATCAGACGAAATTGATAACATTGGAATCATAACGATGATATCTACGTTATGAAACTGCTTTGGAATGATTCGAAACTTATCTCAATTTATGGAGAAATAAATTGCCTGATCTAAATCAACAAACCGTAAATCGTTATTTAACGATTACAGACAATGTGAGTAAAACTCACTAACTCTGAACAGTTATATTTTTACAACGTATTCTTAGAATTGTTAATCATCTATTGATTGCTGTGTGTTAACTGTTTGGTTGAATTGCTTGTGTATTGGTTGAAATTATAGATAACGATATATATATATATATATATATATATATAAATCGTTAATCAATTGTTGATTCTGTTTAGCAGAATATTTCATATTCAAATGAAATTGATGTTAATTATATTGTTTAACATCTGTGATGCAGGGAAACAGGTTGGAGGAATCTAACTGGATTCCTCAACATTTATTTTACTGTTTTTCATATATATTGTGATATATGATGTGATATACAGTCTGTTGTTGATTGTGTGTGTTTGGGTGCTACTGAGCAGTGATATATGGTATTTGAAACACCATAAGAAATACTGGAATATACAAATGGATTTTTCAAAGTGTGGATTGAAATATAAATTATATTTGTGGAAACAAATATGATAGAATTGGAAATATTTATGGAAACAAATATAATAGAATTGGAAATATTTGTGAAAACAAATAGAAAAGGAATATTTATTTTTCAATCAAATAGAAAAGGATTATTTATTTGTGAAATAAATAGAATTAAAAAGGAATATTTATTTAAGAAATAAATAGGTATAAAAGGGTTATTTATTTAGAAAAATAAGTAGAATAAATATAAAAAGGAAATATTTGTAAACCATTTACAAATAGAATTGGAAAGGGAATATTTGTAAAACATTTACAAATTGAATTGAAATAGAAATATTTATTATTTAAATAAATAGAAAAGATAAAAGAAATATTTATTTGTTAAATAAATAGAATTGAAAAGGGAATAGTTATTTGTTAAGTAAACAAATAGAAAAGGAATTATTTGTATAAACAAACAGAAAAGGGATTTATCAAAGGAGTTGATTCAAAGGAGTTAATTCAAAGGAATAAATCGACTAGAGTTAAATCGAGTTAGAGTTAATCAGTTATGATTGATCAGTTAGAGTAAATCAGTTAGAATTAATCAATAGAGTTAATCGATTAGAATTAAAGAAATCGATTAGAGTTATAGTTAATCGAATTTGGATTTAACTGAATATTAGTTATTCAATTAGAGTTGATCTAATATAATTATTTGAGATAGAGTTAGTCAAACATAGTTATTCAGGATAAGTTACCATTGCGTACGACTGCTAGCGTAATTCGCAGGGCTGCAGATAGCCTACGGCGTTCGGATGTTTCCTGAGGGAATCAGGCGTAACCATTGTGATCGCTGCGATCTAGAGTCAAGCGAATGGTGTTAAATCGAATATAGTTTATTCAATAGGAGTTAATCAAGTTAAGATTAAATAAGTTGAGTTAACCTAGTAAGTTAACCCAGTGAGCTAATCAAATATTGGTTATTCGAAAGGAGTTATCAAATCTAGTTATTTGAAAGGAGTTAATCGAATATAATCTATTCGAATAGAGTTAAAGGAGTTAATCGAATATAGTTTATTCGAATAAAATTAAAGGAGTTAATCAAATACAGTTTATTCGAATAGAATTAAAGGAGTTAATCAAATATAGTTTATTCGAATAGAATTAAAGGAGTTAATCGAATATTGTTTATTCGAATAGAATTAAAGGAGTTAATCGAATATAGTTTATTCGAATAGAGTTAAAGGAGTTAATCGAATATAGTTTATTCGAAAGGAGTTAATTGAAAAGAGTTAATCGATTTGAGTTAAATCAAATAGAGTTAATCCAATAGAGTTAATTGGTAAGAGTTAATTGATAAGAGTTAATTGAATAGAGTTAACCGAATATAGTTTATTCGAAGAAAGGATTTTGAATCTAGTTATTCGTAAGAAAGATTATCGAATATAGTTATTCGGAGGGAGGAGTTATCGAATAGAGATTATTCGAAAGAGAGTTACGTAAGGAAGTTTGTTAAAGGTTTAAAAGATAAACTTTGTCTATTCTGAAGTTAAAACATTGTTCAGTTAAGGTCTGAGAGGTAATTATACCCCAACTTGATTGACTTCCTTCTTAACTAAGGAATGGCTTAAGTTTGATAGTAAAGGATGGTTAAGTGAATTTAGTTAATAAGTGTAATGGTTTGAGTTGGCATCGCGATGGTTTGTTTAAAACATCTGTCTAAGTCCAATGTAGGAGCTTTGAAAATGTTTTCCAAATAAGAATCAGAAATGTTTTCTAACATAGAAAACAGGAAATGGAAATGTTTTCCATTGTTAATAACGTATATTTTCTAAAATTAGAAAATAAGAAATGTTGAATATATGGAAATAGGAGACAAGTAAATAAATGGACTAAAGAGATAAATGTTAAATGATGATTGATCGATATAATTTCCATTTGGAAATAAGATTGTTGTTTGCACACGTGTTTTTCTTTGATAGTTAACTCATCGACTATCGAAGTTTTCGACCATTTTAACGTTGTTAATATGGAGAGACCGGTTGGATTATTATCCGAAGAACCACTCCGTATTGGCATAAGCGTTGCGAATCATATACGCCAAAAATAATTGAAGACGGAGTAAAGTGCAGGGGCTGTTGTATAAATCTTAGGTAAAGATTGCCTAAGATGGTTGTACTTAATAGTGCCCTCGGTTTGTCCAGTCCCAGGACAACTTGTAGGGAAGAAGGTCTGACAGAGTATATCTAATAGATCGCGTAAGTTGATCTCTTCAAATGTATTCACGTTTGGTGGCGGAGGAATTCGTTTCTCTTAGCTGTATACCCATGTTATTTTTGGATAAATCAATTTGTGATTTGGCGGGTATGACGATGTGACATTCTAAGTGAATGAAGATGTGGCATGTAAAAGATAAGCGTAGCTTCTAGCCTCACAACCGGGAAATGACAAAAATCGGACAAGCAGCATGGCTATGTAGGTCGCACCTATTAGGGTGTATAATCACCTGATCTAGAGTTTCATTTATTTCTAAAAATCTATTGTCGATGCTGTCCCATTCGGGAAACGGTTGCTGATCCCAACCGTTGGTGATATACATCCGATACACTCATGCGAAATGAGTGGTCGGTCATGTGTGGCCGGGTTGCAAGATGTTCTTGTTGAACCCAGTGTATTCCTCTCTAGAGGTACACTAGCGAAAGGTGGTTCCATACCTTGTCATAGTTGGAAATCCATTACCCAATACGTGCTTGCGGTTTTGATTGTATGCTATATATGTAGAACGTGAGATGAAAGCGTTTCTGCTACATGATTATTATATTGTGGTTGATAGACGTTATTATAATATCAAAAGCTTTTTGATATAAAGATAATTTGGATTTTCAAAAGGGAAAAACCCGTTCCGTTATACGGCGTTGTCGTATGAGATATCG
The DNA here is from genome assembly GCA_030737875.1 of Allium sativum. Lineage (NCBI taxonomy): Eukaryota > Viridiplantae > Streptophyta > Magnoliopsida > Asparagales > Amaryllidaceae > Allium > Allium sativum. The sequence continues at coordinate 355,511,237 of CM060926.1, forward strand.
TTTACTTGTTCAACTGTTTTAAACTGTTTTACTCACACCAGTCCCATGACTGACCCGGAGTTTATTTTTTTTTGTTTTCCCTAAACTCTTGGGTGCCCAATTTTGTACGGGCAGTCAAGTAGTCGGGATTTACAGATACTTGAAGAGCTGGAGCAGGAGGCTTCAGGATCATATAGCTATTGTTTATTTCCGCTGTGTTGTAAGTGCTGTACTTGATAATGATATGTATATTCAAGTAAAATCTTTTATTTCAAGGATATGTTATCTATTATATGTTATTCGTTCCGCTGTGAGGTTCGTGTTACTCTGATGTTATGTTCTTCTTCTTCTTCTATTCTAAGTTTCTATCTTATTTATTCTCACCCTCTAATTTCTTTCATTAACTACCGGTATTTTCGACTCTGTATGTTCGATATGTGTTGTTTATCGGATAATCAAGGTCGACTTTTTCTGGGTCGTTACAGTTGGTATCAGAGCATATGGTTAAGTGATTTACCTTGGCTCTGTGGTGTGACTCAGTGGAGATGGGGTTAGTAACACCTAGATTGAGTTGAGTGTATATATACGAGTGAACTTATTTGTTATTCAATATAAAGTGATTTTATATTATGGAGATTTATTGGTTGAGTGTTTATGAATTCTGGTCGATCAGTTCGATCCACTGTATCCGTAGGGGTTTCTAAACACTTGAATACGATGAACTGACATGGTATGTTTTGAAAAGAGGGTAAACGAAATAATATTACCCAAATTAGATTTTTATATAAAGGATTTATATTGGAATGATTATAAAATATTTGATATACTGGTTGTTGTTATAATCGAGTAAGATTATAAAAAGTGAAATGGTTACGTATATAACCAAATAATATTCGTATAAGTGTTACGAAAGGAATTAAATCTGAATTTGAATCAGAATTGAAATTAAAACCCTGGAAATTTGGAACAGGGTTTGTAAATGGACTTGGATTAAATATATGTAAATTTTAAGATCCTGGGTGATTTTAAATTGTATTCCAAGCATTTGCGAATGATATTTTGAATTGATTTCAAAATGAAAGTGTTTAAGAATGGTTTTGAAAGGTGATATAGTATTGAACTCACTTCGATCGCTGGAAAATAAATTCTGATGATGACAGCTGCATCATCAGTGTTCATTTTCGAGTTGCTGAGTGACGGATTACTACCCAAGGATTTTGTTTTGAATTGTTTTGAGAGAAACAAGTTGTTTGGAATCCAAAAAGGAACATTTGGTTTTAGAAAAGAAAAGCTGTTTAAAACTCCCAGGAAGAGACTATTTGAATTAAAAACAAATTTAAATAGAAATGTGTGAAACCAAGCTGGAACTGAATTGAAACCAATTAACTGGAAATTGAATTGGATATGATATATCAAGTAGAATCATATGTAGAATTGTGAGATAGAATTTGTGAGATAGAATCTGAAATGGTATTGGATGGATGAGTTAAGAATTTAAAAATCGAAAATGGAACTTTTATTTGAAATTGAATTCGACTTAGGTATAAGCGAATGGTTGGATTTGTGGATAAAAGCAGATTGGAATTTGATTGGGATGACCCTTGTATCTACTGAATTGATAACAACTGGAAAGGATATAATGATATGCCGACAAAAAGGTACAAGTTTATCTTTCTATTGGATATAAGATTTATGAGCCGAATTGGCAAGCCACTTGGCTGTTTTTTTTTTTTTTGGGTTGAAGATGGCCAAGAGAGGCGAGTGGGAGTTTGACCTATTGACCAGTACAAAGGAGGTGCTGGCGAAATTTTTTGAAATGTTAAGGTGTTAGAAAATTTTCAGGATTTTTGAAAATTATCGTAGATGAGAATTAATTAATATTTAATTGAAATGAAATAACTTCACTGGAAACTGAAGTTAAGAAGTGAACAGATAAGTTCTACTCAGTTAATAAGGTTTGGTTTCTACCTTAGCAATTTCGAGGACGAAATTATTTTAAGTGGGGAAGAATGAACGACCCGTATTTTTCGGTTGAATAATTAATTAATTTAATTATTTAAAATAATGGTTGGGTAATTTAAAGGTTTGTTTAATTAAATAATATTGAATATTTAATTAAAATAATAATTTAATAATATATTTAATTCATAAATAATCAGAATTACTGGAATTCACAATATTGTGTGAACTGGACAATTCAAAGTATATAATTCAGTTTAGAGTTGAATTATAATAACGAATATATTATTTGAACGAAGTTTGAACGTATAATTATATTATAATTAAAATCGAGCTTGAAATAGCGCTGTAGTTCGTAAATTGGCGATTCGAACTTCAACCGAATGTACAGGGTTCATTTTAAATCGGATTTCTGTGAAATAAGAAACGTTAGGAGCTGGTGAAATATATTTTTCTAGTGGAAGAGAAAAATCAAGATTTTGTCGTGTAGATTTTGATTTACGTGCAAAACAAATTTTAGAAAAGTCGCTGTGGAATTCCTTTATAATTTAATTATATTTTAAAAAGGAATTTCATTATAAATCGAATATCGATTTATATCGGGTTTTGAAATATTGAGTTAGAAATTCATATAGGAATATTGTGGAGCTGAATAATATTCTGTGTGAATATATACAAGAATATTTATTTATAAATATTAAATTAAAATGTTTTTGAATATATTTATATATTTAAAAGGGTTATTTAGAGCTTTAAAAATATCCAGTTTTGCAAACGACCTCGGAATTCGACGAAACAGATTTTGTTGGATCCGCAATATTAAATTATTGCTAGATTTCAGTTTTCGTGATTTTTGAAGTCAGTATGTGGCCGTGGGCAATTTTAATGTGAAGAACAGTCAGTATTTTGATCTTTAAAAATACGTATGTGAGCATACAAGGTCGGAATTCGACGAAACCGGTTTCCTTGGGTCCGTAAGGACGAACTGTAAGTGCATGTCCATTTTCGCGATTTTTGGATATTGTATGTAATCGTATGGATTTTTATTCGATGAATTTAGTTAACGATCAAATATAAAGTAATATTTAAATCCAATATAAAACCCTATAAATACCCCCCTTCTTAAAAACCTAATTTCTATTTCCTTCTGGCCAAACCAAAAACAAGCCGCCAGTGTTATTTTCTTCCTGTAAATAACTTCGATCTTCTTAAATTCATATCAATCCAAGTATAATTCCTAAAATCACCAAATAATAATGTTCGAGATCCCCATCCGATGCTCTCCATTTCTGTGTGCATTTCAAGGGGTGCGATTCACTTTCTGGTGGAGCTCAAAGTAGCAGCATTACCTAGTGTTGGCAACTGGAGGTGGCTCGACCGATATGGGGAGGAAGTGTCAAAAGGGAATAGGAGAAGGAGAAGGTGGGAAGGTGTTCGAAGTGGTGCGATCCCTATGATCATCTCTGGTGATCGATATTTGGTTCGAAGTCGCTCTTGTTTGTTGGGGAACTTCGCGATACATAAGTCGTTTTTGATTTGTTGAGTGAAGTGGGTTGGTCTACTGAAATGTTTGGGGAAGACTATGCTATAGCACGTTGGGTGCTGTAGCTCGCATGCAAGTTGCCTTTATGGAGAGTAGGAGATATAGATGGTGAAGTGGAGTTAGCCGGTGTTGGTTTCTGTGAGTATCATTGAGTAAGGAGTAAGTTGGAGCCTATGAATCTTGCAATGGCTTCAGAAATCACACAGGAGCTCGCAATTTTCATTTGCTGTGTTGTATAGGTTGAAAGTGCAGTAAACTGTGAAGGGGATTCACAGGTCTGTAATCAAGATATTACCCAATAATGTATTTACCTGATATTGTGCTGCTGGGTTATTTTGTACTGATTTGAGTTAACAATCAGATGTGCTGTTTGATTTTGGATAAAAGGAGATTGTCTATGTTGAAGTTTTCTGGAGTATGGAGATTTGTTAACAAGGAAGAAGGGAGATCGAACGATTCGGGTGTGGGAAGTTAGTCCGTTCTTGGGTGTTGAAGGAAAGAGCGGTCTGGGCTTTTGAGTTTGAATGGGCCGAGGGATTTTGTATGGGTGAGATGTCCCATATCAATTGTGTAGTTAAAATTTAAACTATCTAAATGTTATATAAATGTGTTAGTTTAATAATTATCTCATCTTATATCAGAATCAGACGAAATCGATAACAATGGAATCATAACGACGATATCTACGTTATGAAACTGCTTTGGAATGATTCTAAGCTTATCTCAATTTATGGAGAAATAAATTGCCTGATCTAAATCAACAAACCGTAAATCGTTATTTAACGATTACGGACAATGTGAGTAAAACTCACCAACTCTGAACAGTTATATTTTTACAACGTATTCTTAGAACTGTTAATCATCTGTTGATTGTTGTGTGTTAACTGTTTGGTTGAATTGCTTGTGTATTGGTTGAAATTATAGATAATGATATATATATATATAAATCGTTAATCAAATGTTGATTCTGTTTTTCGTATTGGAATGAAATCGATGTTAATTATATTGTTTAACATCTGTGATGTAGGGAAATAGGTTGGAGGAATCCAACTGGATTCCTCAACATTTATTTTACTGTTTTTCATATATATTGTGATATATGATGTGATTTACAATCTGTTGTTGATTGTGTGTGTTTGGGTGATACTGAGCAGTGATATATGGTATTTGAAACACCATAAGAAATACTGGAATATACAAAGTGTATATTGAAATATAAACTATATTTGTGGAAACAAATATAATAGAATTGGAAATATTTGTGGAAACAAATATAATAGAATTGGAAATATTTATGAAAACAAATATAATAGAATTGGATATAATTTGTGAAAAACAAATAGAAAAGGAATATTTATTTGTCAAACAAATAGAAAAGGATTATTTATTTGTTAAATAAATAGAATTAAAAAGGAATATTTATTTAAGAAATAAATAGAAGTATAAAAGGGTTATTTATTTAGAAAAATAAATATAATAAATATAAAAAGGAAATATTTGTAAACCATTTACAAATAGAATTGGAAATGGAATATTTGTAAAACATTTACAAATGGAACTGAAATAGAAATATTTATTTGTTAAATAAATAGAAAAGATAAAAGAAATATTTATTTGTTAAATAAATAGAATTGAAAAGGGAATAGTTATTTGTTAAGTAAACAAATAGAAAAGGAATTATTTGTATAAACAAACAGAAAAGGGATTTATCAAAGGAGTTGATTCAAAGGAGTTAATTCAAAGGAATAAATCGACTAGAGTTAAATCGAGTTAGAGTTAATCAGTTAGGGTTGATCAGTTAGAGTTAATCAGTTAGAGTTAACCAGTTAGAATTAATCAATAGAGTTAATCGATTAGAATTAAAGAAATTGATTAGAGTTATCGTTAATCGAATTAGGATTTAACTGAATATTAGTTATTCAATTAGAGTTGATCGAATATAGTTATTTGAGATAGAGTTAGTCAAACATAGTTATTCAGGATAAGTTGCCATTTCGTATGACTGCTAGCGTAATTCGCAGGGCTGCAGATAGCCTATGGCGGTCGGATGTTTCCTGAGGGAATCAGGCGTAACCATTGTGATCGTTGCGATCTAGAGTCAAGCGAATTGAGTTAAATCGAATATAGTTTATTCGATAGGAGTTAATCAAGTTAAGATTAAATAAGTTGAGTTAAATAAGTTGAGTTAACCTAGTAAGTTATCCAAGTGAGTTAATCAAATATTGGTTAATCGAAAGGAGTTAACAATCTAGTTATTTGAAAGGAGTTAATCGAATATAATTTATTCAAATAGAGTTAATGGAGTTAATCGAATATAGTTTATTCGAATAAAATTAAAGGATTTAATCGAATATAGTTTATTCGAATAGAATTAAAGGAGTTTATCGAATATAGTTTATTCGAATAGAATTAAAGGAGTTAATCGAATATAGTTTATTCGAATAGAGTTAAAGGAGTTAATCAAATATAGTTTATTCGAAAGGAGTTAAGTGAAAAGAGTTAATCGATTTGAGATAAATCAAATAGAGCTAATCCAATAGAGTAAATCCAATAGAGTTAATTGATAAGAGTTAATTGAATAGAGTTAATCGAATATAGTTTATTCGAAGAAAGGTTTTCGAATCCAGTTATTCGTAAGAAATATTATCGAATATAGTTATTCGAAGGGAGGAGTTATCGAATAGAGATTATTCGAAAGAGAGTTACGTAAGGAAGTTTGTTAAAGGTTTAAAAGATAAACTTTGTCTATTCTAAAGTTAAAACGTTGTTCAGTTAAGGTCTGAGAGGTAATTATACCCCAACTTGATTGACTTCCTTCTTAACTAAGGAATGGCTTAGGTTTGATAGTAAAGGATGGTTAAGTGAATTTAGTTAATAAGTGTAATGGTTTGAGTTGGCATCGCAATGGTTTGTTTAAAACATGTGTCTAAGTCCAATGTAGGAGCTTTGGAAATGTTTTCCAAATAAGAATCAGAAATGTTTTCTAACATAGAAAACAGGAAATGGAAATGTTTTCCATTGTTAATAACGTATATTTTCTAAAATTAGAAAATAAGAAATGTTGAATGTATGGAAATAAGAGATAAGTAAATAAATTGACTAAAGAGATAAATGTTAAATGATGATTGATCGATATAATTTCCATCTGGAAATAAGATCGTTGTTTGCATATGTGTTTTTCTTTGATAGTTAACTCATCGTCTATCGAAGTTTTCGACCATTTTAACATTGTTAATATGGAGAGACCGGTTGGATTATTATCCGAAGAACCACTCTGTATTGGCATAAGCGTTGCGAATCATATATGCCAAAGATAATAGAAGACGGAGTAAAGTGCAAGGGTTGTTGTATAAATCTTAGTTAAAGATTGCCTAAGATGGTTGTACTGAATAGTGCCTTCGGTTTGTCCAGTCCCAGGACAAATTGTATGGAAAAAGGTCCGACAGAGTATATCTAATAGATCGCGTAAGTTGATCTCTTCAAATGTATTCACGTTTGGTGGTGGAGGAATTCATTTCTCTTAGCTGTATACCCGTGTTATTTTTGGATAAATCAATTTGTGATTTGGCGGGTATGACGATGTGACATTCTAAGTGAATGAAGATGTGGCATGTAAAAGATAAGCGTAGCTTCTAGCCTCACAACCGGGAAATGACAAAAATCGGACAAGCAGCATGGCTATGTAGGTCGCACCTATTAGGGTGTATAATCACCTGATCTAGAGTTTCATTTATTTCTAAAAATCTATTGTCGATGCTGTCCCATTCGGGAAACGGTTGCTGATCCCAACCGTTGGTGATATACATTCGATACATTCAAGCGAAATGATTGGTCGGTCATGTGTGGCCGTGTTGCAAGATGTTCTTGTTGAACCCAGTGTATTCCTCTCTAGAGGTACACTAGCGAAAGGTGGTTCCAAAACGACGTTAGAACGTTTAATTTATAATTAAATTATAAAACGAGCTACAACGGCGCGGTAGTTCGTAATTTGGCGCTTTGAACATTAAACGGTTGTATAGGGCCCAAAATGAGTCGGATTTTCTCGAAACAAGAAACGCTAGAATCTGTTTGACGATATTTTTCTAATGGAAGAGAAAAAACAAATTTTCATAGCGTAGATTTTATTTTATGTCCAAATCAAATTTTGAAAAGGTCGCTGTGGAATTTCCTTTATATATTATATCGTTGTTTATATAAAATAAAGGGTTTTTAAATTTTTATAATATCGATTTGGCTTCAAACTCAACCCGGGATATTTTATCTTGGTAATGTATGAAATTCTGGTCGCGTATGACCAATTTCAATATTTTTATAATATTATATTGAGGTATTTTAAATTTGGTTTATTTTATTTGAATTGGGCAATTATAAAAGGGCCTTTATTCAAACGACCTCAGTTTTCGACGAAACAAATTTTATTGGGACCGCAACAGTAAATTATTGCTAGATTTCAAGTGGTGCGTCAATCGGGGTTAATTTGTGAGCGCATCAAAATAAAATACAAATAAAAAAGACCATTAGAACGTGAACGAGGGTCATTCGAGCAAACGAACTCGGAAATCGACGAAACAAGTTTCATTAGGACCGTATCGTCAAATTATATTATGCCGTCCATTCGCATCTCGAATGGGGTTTGTATTTGAGTGCAGCAGCGAATAAACGATGTTTGAAATTGCGATAAGCACGAAATAAAAATCGTTAGTCAACATCGCTCGTCACGTCGACTTAAAATATTAATATTTACGATTATATATATCCCCCAAATCAAAATTTTCAGCCAAACATTTTTTCCAGCAACCACATTTTGCAAAAAAACCCCCACAACAAAATCAATCATATCTTCCAATCCGTGAAGAATTTGTGACGGCAACCTGAAGCAAAAACGTAGATCGGGGTGATACCTAGCTACTGTAAAACGTTGGGGACCTATCATGGTCGGTGGTGGCCGGAATCGGTGTTAAACCGTAGAAAATGGGTTTCGTTCTTTTTAGAAATTAAGGGGATTGGGTTGATTTAAGGAGACAGGACCTTGGGGGAATGGAAGAGGGGAGATCAGGCATTCGTTTGGCTGTGGTCTCAGGGTCTAATTTGGTCTGTGGTGGTCGTGGGAAGGAGATGATCGAAGTTGCTATTTTTGGGTTTTTTTTTGTAAATTTGGTGGCGGTTTTGGTTGAATTCCGGCGGGTTGGGTGACCGAGGGGTGTGGTGCCTGAAGTTGAAGGGTTCGGGGGACGGAGGTGCTTCAATCTGAGGTGTTGGCGAGGTTTCAGATGATCGGATGGTGGAGAATTTCACGGTGAGGCATTTTCCGTTCAGCTGGGATTTTCTGGCGAACGGGGGGACAATGGTGGCCAGGGTTCCCGGCAAAAGGGAGTTGGTCGATGGCGGTTGCGGCGGAGTGTAGCACGGTGGTTCTGGTGGCTGGGATCGCCGGAGATGGACGGTTAAGGGAGTCGAGCTCCTGATGTTTGAGGAGGGATCGGGTTCCAGGAAGTCTCAAAGGAGAAGACGCGTGAAGTAGTTAACAAATGATGACGTGGGGTTAATTAAGGATTAATTAAGGTATATTAGTTTAATTATTTAATTAAATTATTAATTAGTTAATCGTATATATATATATATATATATATATATATGAATCTTTAAATCATCATATCTTCTTCATACGTTAACGAAATCTGATGAAACAGGACCCGTTGGGATCGCAAGGACGAGGCCTCGACGATGGCACTGACAAGGCACTGATCTGACACTGTTAAAATTTTAGCAAATTTTGAACGTTCGTATCAAATTAAAAGTGACAAACGCGTCAAACGCCAACCGAATAATCTGGTGAGTTAATTCTCACCCCTTTTGGAATCCAGTGATGTGGTAAATTCATATTAAAATATAATTTACCTTTAAAAATATAAATTGGTTGATTGGTTGCTATTAGCTATTATTGTTTGATTGGTTACTGCTATTTATATTTAATCGTTTTAAATTAGTAGATCATATGAAATTTATTTCATATATTATTATGGAATGTGTAATGAGCTGTGATGCAGGGAAGAACAGGTTGGAGGGATCCGACCGGATTCCTCAAATATTATATATGTTGTTTGTTTATTTTATATTATTGATATAGGAACTATTTGAACCCCATATGGTAGGAAAAAAATACCCTGTTTGAGCGTGATGGTTGAATAAATATTCACCCGTGTTGTGTTTAAAATCAACCAATAGTGTTGATTTTGTAATTGGCAGTGGATGGCCTAAAATATGTTGTTTCAGACGTCTGTTTACCGTTCAGTGAATCGACGCAGTTTTAAAGTTATAAATTATTTTATAACTAAATTGAGGCTTTTCAGCTATTTTATTTAAGTAATTAAATAAGAAGTTTGTAAATAAATATTTTTATCAAGTTTATAAAAGAATTTATTTAAAGGGTTGATGTAATTAAATAGTATGATGTATACGAGTTCTAAAAACAGAAAACCAAAGAAATTACCTACGGTTGGTAAAATAGAATAACTGTTTTTAAAACAATTAAATAGTGATTTTAAATTAATTAAGTTATTTAATTAATTTAAAAAGGGAAATGACAAGTAGGAATCAGTTAATAGTTAACTGATATGTACGGTTGGCAAAATCGACCGTTTGTAATTGAGATTGATTTCGAATTGTTAGTGTTAAATATTAGTTAATCTTCGGTTAACTATAAACTAAAGTAGTTATCAAATGATTTAGTGTTTATACAGTTAATTATTATGTAATGGGCTTTTAAAATGTGATAATAATCCTATTTTTGATTAGTATCAAAGTTAACCAGTGTTGATATAGTAAATAATAAAGTTAATTATTATTTTAATTAATAATAATTAAAGCGATGGGTTTAATTGGGAATTCAATGTAGAAGTGTTTAAGTGACAAATGATTTGATCAAAAAGGGCGATAAGAGCTTTATAAAGGGATTCATAATTCAGGTTTCCAAAACGAGATTTGTAGATTGGATTGGAAAGTAAATATAGAGATGTAAATAAGGTTTCACTTGATTAAGTAATGAGAATCCAATCGAAATGAAATGCTTAAGGAAGATTTCAAATGTAAGAAACGATTTATAAAACCAGTTCAAAATCGAGATGGTAAATAAGATTTTGGTGAAATGGTTAAGTGACGAACTGGTATTATTCTGAGATAAGAACGTTCTCGATCAAGGTCTGAGAGGTAAATAAAATACCCCAACTTGAACAGTTTCGTTATTATCGAGGAATGGTATTGGTTTGAAACGAGTGAAAGGTGTTGAAAAATAGTGTGGTATTCCGTACGAGATGTAATGAACACAAGTGTGAGATTTTGATTATAAACACTACCACAATAGTGGTTTCAATGTGAATAAGAATATTTGGTTTTAAATTATATATGTCGACATTCGATTTGTTAAATATATGTTTGAATAGGCCAAGTAGTGCCAAGTATTGAATCAACAAACTCAGTTTATTCACACTATTGTTATTTGATAGTTAAATCACTGACTATCAAACCTGACCAATACGATTGTTGGTATGGAAAGACCGGGATCGAATTTATATTCGGAAACCATTCTGACCAACAAATACATGAAGATACTAGAAGATGATCGAGATGGAGCATTGAAGACCGTAGATTTTCGTAAATAGAAGAACTGCTAATAATCTCTAGTCTGTAGCCAGAGGTGTACTGTGGTTCTATCGTGGTTGGAATCTACGGGATTGCAAGGACTTATCGCTACTGATCCATGGGGTGATTCCTATATGAGATGCAGTAGGAGAGTGCCTTCGGTTCATCCTGTTCTTGGATGACTTGTATGGACGAGTGTCTGACAGAGTATTTCCAAAGGGGTCACGTACGTTGATTTCTTCAAACGTATTTATGTTAAAGGCGGAGAAGGTCGTACACCTTCTTTTAGCTAACCGCAGAGTATTTTTGTGGACATCAATTAGTGATATCTGGCGGATCTGACGATGTGGCATTCAAAGAGAATGGTGGCCAGATGTTCTAAAGATAAAATTCTAGCCTCAAGCCTCATCAACCGGGAAATGACAAAAATCGGGCAGGCAGCATGACTATGTGGGTCGCTCCCATTAGGGTGTATAATCACCTATCTAGAGAAATTCCATTTTCTTCTTAAATCTATTTTCGATGCTGTCCCTTTTCGGGAGGCGGTTGCTGATCCCAACCGTCGGTGATATACATTCGATACACTCAAGCGAAATGAGTGGTCGGTCATGTGTGGGCCTGGTTGCAAGACGTTCTTGTTGAATCCAGTGTATTCGCCTCTAGAGATACACGATCGGAAGGTGGTCCCATACCTTGTCATGGTTGGAATCCAATATCCAATAAGCGCCCGCGGTTTTGGTTTGTATACTATATATATGGAGCGTGAGATGCAAGTGTTCCGCTAGATTGTTAATTACTTGTATTTAGACACTATGATAATATCAGAATAAGTTATGATTTCAAAAGCGTTTTGGGTTATAGTAAGGTAAAAACCGTCCGTGTTTATTTGTGGGTTGGTCTTACTATTACCCTTTGATTTCAGAAAAGGATTTTCCAAAGTTAAACAAGTTGTGTGTTATGTGAATTTATCACTGATAGTATTCCAGACTGACCAGGTGTATTTTGCTTTACTCAAATTGCTCGGGTCAGACCGAGTATGTTCCAGGTTAGGTTTCGTTCGGAGTTCCAGGAGCTGGAAGCAGGCGGCTTCACTGCTAGTTATATAAAGTTATTTCCGCTGTGACTGATATCTGTTGTATTCTGATGGTTGGTATGTATATACAATTATTTTGTATAACGAGATTTGTTCTATTATATTTTATTCGTTCTGCAGTGAGATTCTGATGTAGTGTTCTTCTTTTTTCCTCTATTGCAACATTCTTTCTTTCTTTTCTCACCCTCTAATTTCTTTCTAATGACAATCTGGGGTTGGATACTTGGGTTTTTGGCAAGTAATACGGGTTTATGTATTGTTGTCAAATATTCGAGCGTCGAGTTTATCCCCGGGTCGTTACAGTGGTATCATAGCTATTGGTTTAGAGATAACCTTGGCTCTGTGGCGTAACTCGATAGAGATGGGGTTAGCAATACCCTAGATTGAGTTTGAGTGTATATACGAGAGCGCGTATTTGTAAATTTGATATAAATTTTTTTTTTGAAATTATTTTAGCCCTATTTATATAAAATAAAGGTAAGGATTTTATAAATTATTATAATATGGGCAAATCGAATTATTTGTTGATGTTGATTGAATGGTATGTTTGGATTGTGTCGTTGATTTCTTGAATATAAACCTGAGAATAATTAGACTTGGTTAAAACCAGTATGAAATAAATAATTTGAATACCTCAATCCAGATTAAAAAATCCAAATGGATAATTGAAGATATAAATGAATTGCTAAAACGTGATTATAATCTCGTGTGAATTGAATTGTGTGTATGATATGGATGATATGAATGGTATGGATGTTTTGAACATAACCGACATTGTGATGATAACTAATGAATTCGTTTGAGTTGAGAGACAGGTGCAGAAGTGCCATTTCAGCTTTAAAATCCATTCAAGAGAAATTCTGGAGTTAATCGAACCCAGTTTGAATAGAGCTGCCTAATAACTAAGCTCAAGTATAATATATCGCTTATCGCATAATAACGCTTGCAAAAAGGTACGCCTACGCAAATATGAAATTTTTGCTTTTTGTTTGGATTTTGAATTTTTACGACCATGAGAGTCGATGTATATATTTCTTGATCCTGCGATATTGCAGATGTCCTCCGTACAGGGGAGACTCTGCCAAATTTTTTCCAAAATTTAAGGTGTTAAATTTTTTTTGAAGATTTTTTGGAAATTCTTTTGTTTGAATTAATTTAGTTTTAATACCAATTATATTTATTTTGGAAATAAAATCGAGTTTTAAATTAAATATTTTTATGGGTTGTGACGTTCTTTCTACCTTAGCAATTTCGAGGACAAAATTATTTTTTATGGGGAAGGAATGTAATGTCCCGTATTTTCTGACCGTTTATTTGAAATATTTTATTTATTTAAAATATGGATTTGAATTTAAATAATCGATTTTAACCATTTTATTTCAAATATTTAAATTATATTAATATTATAATAATATTTTATTTTCGGGATATTTGAAAAAAATGTTGATTCTGCTGTACAACGTGAACGAGCAATTTAAAATGGTTTAAATAGTGGTTTATATTGAATTATATTAATATATTCGTTATTAAAACGACCTTAGAACATTTAGTTTATAATTTAATTATAAAACGAGCTACAACGGCGCGGTAGTTCATAATTTGGCGCTTTGAACTTTAAACGGCTGTACAGGGCCCAAAATGAGTCGGATTTTCTCGAAACAAAAAACGCTAGAATCTTTTTGACGATATTTTTCTAATGGAAGAGAAAAATCAAATTTTCATAGCGTAGCTTTTATTTTATGTCCAAATCAAATTTTGAAAAGGTCACTGTGGAATTTCCTTTATATATTATATCGTTATTTATATAAATAAAGGGTTTTTAAATTTTTGTAATATCGATTTGGCTTCAAACTCAACCCGGGATATTTTATCTTGGTAATGTATGAAATTCTGGTCGTGTATGACCAATTTCAATATTTTTATAATATTATATTGAGGTATTTTAAATTTGGTTTATTTTATTTGAATTGGGCAGTTATAAAAGGGCCTTTATTCAAACAACCTCAGTTTTCGACGAAACAAATTTTATAGGGACCGCAACAGTAAATTATTGCTAGATTTCAAGTGGCGCGTCAATCGGGGTTAATTTATGAGCGCAGCAAAATAAAATACAATTAAAAACGACCATTTGAACGTGAACGAGGGTCATACGAGCAAATGAACTCGGAATTCAACGAAACAAGTTTCATTAGGACCGTATCATCAAATTATACTATGTTGTCCATTCGCATCTCGAACGGGGTTTGTATGTGAGCGCAGCAGTGAATAAACGATGTTTGAAATTGCGATAAGCACGAAATAAAAATCGTTAGTCAACATTGTTCGTCACGTCGACTTAAAATATTAATATTTACGATTGTATATATCCCCCAAATCAGAATTTTCAGCCAAACATTTTTTCCAGCAACCACATTTTGCAGAAAACCCCCCACAACAAAATCAATTGTATCTTCCAATCCGTGAAGAATTTGTGAGGGCAACCTGAAGCAAAAACGTAGATCGGGGCGATACCTCGCTACTGTAAAAAGTTGGGGACCTATCGTGGTCGGTGGTGGCTGGAATCAGTGTTAAACCATAGAAAATGGGTTTCGTTCTTTTCAGAAATTAAGGGGATTGGGTTGATTTGAGGAGACGGGACCTTGGGGGAATGGAAGAGGGGAGATCAGGCTTTCGTTTGGCTGTGGTCTCAGGGTCTAATTTGGTTGTGGTGGTCGTGGGAAGGAGATGATCGGAGTTGTTGTTTTTGGGTGTTTTTGTAAAATTGGCGGCGGTTTTGGTGGAATTCCGGCGGGTAGGGTGACCGAGGGGAGTGGTGCCTGAAGTTGAAAGGTGCGGGGGACGGAGGTGCTTCGATCTGAGGTGGAGGCGAGGTTTCAGATGATCGGATGGTGGAGAATTTTGCGGTGAGGCATTTTCCATTCAGCTGGGATTTTCTAGCGGACATGGGGACGATGGTGGCCAGGGTTCCTGGCGAAGGGGAGTTGGTCGATGGCGGTTGAGGCGGAGTGTAGCACGGTGGTTCCGGTGGCTGGGATCGCCGGAGGTGGACGGTTAAGGGAGTTGAGCTCCTGATGTTTGAGGAGGGATCGGGTTCCAGGATGTCTCAAAGGAGAAGACGCATGAAGTAGTTAACAGATGATGACGTGGAGATAATTAAGGATTAATTAAGGTATATTAGTTTAATTATTTAATTAAATTATTAATTAGTTAATCGTATATATATATATGAATCTTTAAATCAGCATATCTTCTTCATACATTAACGAAATCTGACGAAACAGGATCTGTTGGGATCGCAGGGACGAGGCCTAGACGATGGCGCTGACTAGGCACTGATGTGACGCTATTAAAATTTCAGCAAATTTTGAACGTTTATATCAAATTAAAAGCGACAAACGCGTCAACCGCCAACCGAATAATCTAGTGAATTAATTCTCACCCATTCTGGAATCCTGTGATGTGGTAAATTCATATTAAAATATAATTTACCTTTAAAAATATAAATTGGTTGATTGGTTGCTATTGGCTGTTATTGTTTAATTGGTAGATTCTATTTATATTTAATCGTTTTAAATTAGTAAATCATATGAAATTTATTTCATATATTATTATGGATTGTGTAACGAGCTGTGATGCAGGGAAGAATAGGTTGGAGGGATCCGACCGGATTCCTCAAATATTATATATGTTGTTTGTTTATTTTATATTATTGATATAGGAACTGTTTGAACCCCATATGGTAGGAAAAAACCCTGTTTGAGCGTGATGGTTGAATAAATATTCACCCGTGTTGTGCTTAAAATAAACTGACAGTGTTGATTTGGTAATTGGCAGCGGATAGCCTAAAATGTGTTGTTTCAGACGTCTGTTTACCGTTCAGTGAATCGACGCAGTTTTAAAGTTATAAATTATTTTATAACTAAATTGAGGCTTTTCAGCTATTTTATTTAAGTAATTAAATAAGAAGTTTATAAATAAATATTTTTATCGAGTTTATAAAAGAAGTTATTTAAAGGGTTGATGTAATTAAATAGTATGATGTATACGAGTTCTAAAAACAGAAAACTAAAGAAATTACCTACGGGTTGGTAAAATATAATAATTGTTTTTAAAACAATTAAATAGTGATTTTAAATTAATTAAGTTATTTAATTAATTTAAAAAGGGAAATGACAAGTAGGAACAGTTAATAGTTAACTGATATGTACCGTTGGCAAAATCGACCGTTTGTAATTGAGATTGATTTTGAATTGTTTGTGTTAAATATTAGTTAATCTTCGGTTAACTATAAACTAAAGTAGTTATCAAATGATTTAGTGTTAATATAGTTAATTATTATGTAATGGGCTTTTAAAATGTGATAATAATCCTATTTTTGATTAGTATCAAAGTTAACCAGTGTTGATATAGTTAATATTAAAGTTAATTATTATTTTAATTAATTATAATAAAAGCGATGGGTTTAATTGGGAATTCGATGTAGAAGTGTTTAAGTGACAAATGGTTTGATCAAAAAGGGCGATAAGAGCTATATAAAGGGATTCATAATTCAGGTTTTCAAAACGAGATTTGTAGATTGGATTAGGAAGTAAATATAGAGATGTAAATAAGGTTTCACTTGATTAAGTAATGAGAATCCAATCGAAATGAAATGCTTAAGGAAGATTTCAAATGTAAGAAACGATTTATAAAACCAGTTCGAAATCCAGATGGTGAATAAGATTTTGGTGAAATGGTTAAGTGACGAACTGGTATTATTCTGAGATAAGAACATTGTCGATCAAGGTCTGAGAGGTAAATAAAATACCCCAACTTGAACGGTTTCGTTATTATCGAGGAATGGTATTGGTTTGAAACGAATGAAAGGTGTAAAAAAATAGTGTGGTATTCCATACAAGATGTAATGAACACAAGTGCGAGATTTTGATTATAAACACTACCACAATAGTGGTTTCAATGTGAATAAGAATATTTGGTTTTAAATTATATAAGTCGACATTCGATTTGTTAAATATATGTTTGAATAGGCCAAGTAGTGCCAAGTACTGAATCAACAAACTCAGTTTATTCACACTATTATTATTTGATATTTAAATCACCAACTATCAAACCTGACCAATACAATTGTTGGTATGGAAAGACCAGGATCGAATTTATATTCGAAAACCATTCTGACCAACAAATACGTGAAGATACTAGAAGATGATCGAGATGGAGCATCGAAGACCGTAGATTTTCGTAATCGCAAGAACTGCTAATAATCACTAGTCAGCAGCCAGAGGTGTACTGTGGCTCTGTCGTGGTTGGAATCTACGGGATTGCAAGGACTTCTCGCTACTGATCCATGGGGTGATTCCTATATAAGATGCAGTAGGAGAGTGCCTTCGGTTCATCGTGTTCCTGGATGACTTGTATGGACGAGTGTCTGACAGAGTATTTCCAAAGGGGTCACGTACGTTGATTTCTTCAAACGTATTTCTATTAAAGGCGGAGAAGACCGTACACCTTCTCTTAGTTAACCGCAGAGTATTTTTGTGGACATCAATTAGTGATATCTGGCGGATCTGATGATGTGGCATTCAAAGAGAATGGTGGCCAGATGTTCTAAAGATAAAATTCTAGCCTCAAGCCTCATCAACCGGGAAATGACAAAAATCGGGAAGGCAGCATGGCTATGTGGGTCGCTCCCATTAGGGTGTATAATCACCTATCTAGAGAAATTCCATTTGCTTCTTAAATCTATTTTCGATGTTGTCCCTTTTAGGGAGGCGGTTGCTAATCCCAACCGTCGGTGATATACATTCGATACACTCAAGCAAAATGAGTGGTCGGTCATGTGTGGGCCGGGTTGCAAGATGTTCTTGTTGAACCCAGTGTATTCGCCTCTAGAGATACATGATCGGAAGGTGGTCCCATACCTTGTCATGGTTGGAATCCAATATCCAATAAGCGCCCGCGGTTTTGGTTTGTATACTATATATGTGGAGCGTGAGATGCAAGCGTTACGCTAGATTGTTAATTACTTGTATTTAGACACTATGATAATATTAGAATAAGTTATGATTTCAAAAGCGTTTTGGGTTATAGTAAGGTAAAAACCGTCCGTGTTTATGTGTGGGCTGGTCTTACTATTACCCTTTGATTTCAGAAAAGGATTTTCCAATGTTAAACAAGTTGTGTGTTATGTGAATTTATCACTGATAGTATTCCAGACTGACCCGGTGTATTTTGCTTTCCTCAAATGTGCTCGGGTCAGACCGAGTATGTTCTAGGTTAGGTTTCGTTTGGAGTTCCAGGAGCTGGAAGCAGGCGGCTTCACTGCTAGTTATATAAAGTTATTTCTACTGTGACTGCTATCTGTTGTACTCTGATGGTTGGTATGTACATACAATTCTTTTGTATAACGAGATTTGTTCTATTATATTTTATTCGTTCCGCTGTGAGATTCTGTTGTGGTGTTCTTCTTTTTTCTTCTATTCTAATATTCTTTCTTTCTTTTCTCACCCTCTAATTTCTTTCTAATGACAATCTAGGGTTCGATACTTGGGTTTTTGGCAAGTAATACGGGTTTATGTTTTGTTGTCGAAAATTCGAGCGTCGAGTTTATCCCTGGGTAGTTACATGAAGGGTCGATCATGTTTACCCTATGTTGCAAGATGTTCTTGTTGAACCCGGTGTATTCCTCTCTAGAGATACACTTTCGGAAGGTGGTCCCATACCTTGCCAGTTGGAAAGCCATTCAACAATAAGAGCCCACTGTTTTTATTGTATACTATATATGTAGAGAGTGAGATGCAAGAGATCTGCTTGATTGTTATTTACTTGTTTTTGACACCATTATAATATCAGAAGTGTATTGATTTCCAAGAATGTTTTGGGCTATCGTAAGGTAAAAATCATCCGTGCTTATGTGTGGATCGGTCTTACGATTATCATTTCTTTTAATAATGATTTTTAAAAGTTAAATAAATAGTTGGAGTTTACTCACAATAGTCCCATGACTGACCCAGGGTTTATTTTGTTTTGTTTTACCCTAAACTGTTGGGTGCTCAAATTTGTATGGGCAGTCAAGTAGATCAGGTATTTACAGATACTTGGAGGAGCTTGGAGCAGGAGGATTTAGCGTTAGATATTCACCTTTTATTTTCTGTTGTGTTGTATTGTATTCTGATGATGATATGTATATGTATACCAAAAAGTTTGTATTCCAAAAGCTGTTATATATATATTATTTTATTCCGTTGCGTTGTGAGATTCTGTGTTGTTATATTTTGTTCTTCTTATGTCTTTTTCTTCTTCTATTCTAATATTTCTTTCTTTCTATTTCTCACCCTTTAACTTCTTTCTATTAATGATTGGGGATGTTCGATTCTTGAATAGTTGACATGGGTTTTATGTTGATTTTCGGGGTCAAAAATCCCACACCAAACCACGAAATGTAGGAGTTTTTGTGCCACCTGCCATCACTTTGAACTTCTTAGAGAAAGATCTGGTGCCTAATGAAGAAATCATCAATGCTAGTAGTTATGAGGAGCAAGATTACCTTATTGGCTATTTCCTCGATTGGCCACTCAACTACACAGCAGTAATCATGCATCTTAAGCGGATTTGGAGACCTACCGATACAATCAAAGTAAAATCCACTGGTAATGTTTTCTTCTTTCATCTATCTAACCCCGAAGACAGAGTTAGGTTAGTGTGTGCAGACCCGATCATTATACAAAATAATATTTTTATTGTTAGGCCATAGAGTGCTGGTATAGGAGTCAACAGTACTAAAAGTGTGCCAGTATGGATAAAACTCTCTAATATACCCATTTACGCCTAGTCTAAGCTAGGTATTACCTGGTTGGCCTCTCATCCTGGTCGTTTCCTTTGCATGGATTCATCTATAGAAAAGTTGGATAGGTTAGAGTACGTAAAATGTAGGTTGAGGAAAACTCTAATGAAAATTTACTTGATGAATTCCCTGTACAACTACTAGATGGCACTGAGAAACTGGTCTTCATTCATTACTTATGAAAGCCAAAAATTTGTGATTAAGTGCAAATATTTTGGTCGCGATAACTCCAGTTTCTTGAGTGTTAGTGTTAATGTAAAGCCTAGTACAAGCTTAGTGCTAATGTTTCTATAGCGGTTAAGTCTAGTGATAATGCCCGGCCTATTGCTTCATCACTGGAGAAAGACAAAGCTGTTAGTAATGTTGAGAAATCTGGTAAGGAAAATCTAGGATTTTGAAAGATAGAGTGTTTTTGGAATGCAAGGAAAAAAGAGAATAATCTAGAAAAAAAACGATTGATAAAAATAAAAGTGATTCCATCAAGAATCAAAATAGGTCTAGCTTGAATACCTTTGGTACTAAAGTCAACATTATGAAGTATAATGATGGAAATAAAAACAGTGTAGTTGGTAATAAGTTTGATGTCCTTGTCGAATGTGATAAAGAAGATGTATTGCTAAAGACTGATAAAGGTTTTGAGGAAGGTCAGAGAGTTGAGATTAACAACTTACTCTTTCAGGCCTTCTGCATTTCCCTAGGTTCAAGAAATAAGACTAAAAAAAGGTAAATAGGTTGACTTAAATGGAAATAGCGTTAGCAATGAAACTTCTATCCAAGAGCTGAAGCTTCCTGGATAACTCACAAGTTCTGGTGTGAGTTTGTCTGGTTGTAAAGAAACAGTAATCTCTGCAAACAATTGTACAATTGGGTATTCTTTACCTGCTAATTCTATTTCTCCGGCTTCTAAATCACCTTCCTAAAATGCTTTTCATTTCAGATCAAGTTTTCTCAACCTTGTGGCCTCACGTAGCTGATAATCTCTCTTCTATCAGCTTAGTAGCAGGTGTTATCCAACATAGTGTAGAAGAGAAAGAAAAAGTGAAAGAATCTTCCTCAAACTCTGGCAAGAAAACGACTAAAGAAAACCTAAACTCTTAACGCACACTTGGTGCCACCTGCGGCTTACATACCCCACGTCCCAACCTTGTTGTAGCTTCGGTGGCATCTCCACTGTTAGGTTGCCTTCCAGGGTACGTTACTAGGAGAAAAAAGCACATTCATCCGCGGGCAAAGCTCTTCGACAATAACTGACTATGTTGAAAAGATTAGCACTGCCGGTATGGTGACAGTATGCAAGAAAGTAGGTTATTATGTTCATGTTATTATTAGGATGCTTGGGGAGTTAATCAGGGTTATTTTTATCATGTAATGTTGTAAGTCGTGTTGTATCTTAGATGTTTTTATCTTGACACTGTTTAATTCCTGTGAGGATTGTATATCTTTGTAGTTGTTATGTGTGTTGCATAACACCTGCTCTTTATTTATTATTATTTTTGATAATAATAAAGTGTTACGGAACACTCTAAAAACCGGTCGGCCCTGCCCAAAAAAATAGTGGCATGGTAGTCCCAAATTAAATTTGGTTGACTCCAATGGCTCAAAATCCTCAACTAAATCTATAAATAAGAGCCCAGGCTTAGCTTTTTTCTTATTCCAAACATTTTCTTTTCCTCCATGTCCAAGTTTCCCTCTAAAGTTTAGAGGTTGAAGTAAAAATAAATATTTTCTTGAAGAAGAAAATAAAAACTAAAATATTATAATACCTTAGAGAAGAAGGATCAATGAAGGACAAAGGACGTCAACTTAAGACTTTAAGTGAGTGGAAAGTTACTACATTTTACAATCAGTAAAATAAAAAATATAGGCTCGGATGTAATTTTAGGTTACAATTCAGTGTGCAATAATTTACAGGTAGGTTAATTTACATTTCATTTACAATTACTTACATCTCTTATCCTTATATTAAGTTGTTTATAATTTTGTAAGTTTTTGATTTAAAAGCAACTTTATATCCATTTAGTTTAAGTGAAAATAGTAGAAAGAGAGAGAGGGAGATTTCACATAATACGAATTTAAAAAGAAAATACAGAGTTATAAAAAAATTGAGTATGCATGTAATTTATGTACTTATAAAACTAGAATATTAACTACAGTAAAAGTTTATAGTATAAGTAAAGAAACAAGTTTTTGTGCTTGTGGCTGGATTATAACATTTGTTATAATGAGAAAAAAAAGAGAAAAATAATAGTATTATTATGATAAGTAGCTCAAACAGTGACTATCACGAAAAAGTAAAGAACTTAAAAGATTAAGAATATCATAATAATAGAAAATAACATAGTCAGGACTCGTCCAAACGACGAAATAGATATTCCTTGGCATGAGAAAGAAGTGACCAAAAGTAATAGTTTAGTTGGGGCCCATCTCGATAACGAACTAGATATTCATTGGCATGGGAAATAAGTGACCCATAATTGTACCTAGAAAAGTTTAGGAGCCCGTCTAACGCTTAGTTGATAAGAATGTAGGTGCGGTAAATAAGTGGCCAAAAGTTTAAGACTCGGTCGTAGGGACTGAGCAGGAGTGCAACTAGACTATAATTTAGGGCACCGTCCTTACCACAAACGGGCACACACGACGATGAAGGAAATAAGAGAGCATATAGAGAAATAACTAGAGGCTATGCATCCTAACGACAACCAGGCGCGCATGCATCAATGTATAACGCACAGTGAGTTCTTTGCTCTAGTAGATATATGTCCACTTAATAATGGAAAGAAAGAATAATGGGAAATATTTTGTATATGGTAATATATCCGTATCCAACTGTACATTTTCGTATATGGTATTATATCCATATCTAGCGGTACACTTCCGCATATAACAAAGCAATGGTCACATGCCTATTATTCAAGCAATTTACATTTATTTCTTGTTTATTAATAGAGGACTCCTCTATAAAATTTGTATTATCTTGTATTATAATTCTTGAATAATAAACTGTTTTTTCATCTCAATTCTGCTTTTCTATCATGGTATCAGAGCAACATTAAGGCTTAATAGCCGTCGATCCATATTCATCGTATGGTCATCATGGCCAATGATAGTGCTTTATCAGCTTCTGACAATGCTACCGGAATGATTGAAAGCCTCATTGCTGTTGACAAACTCACCAAAACTGTAATTAGTCCTCAATCACAACTAATTACAGTGCAATTGTGTTACGATCCCAAAACCCCGTGTCATGGACTTAAGGATAATCATGGGAATATAACACATTAATCATCATTAGCAGAGTAAAGATAATAGCATAAACAGAAAATAGAATAATTTACATCAATATGACAGTGGAATCATAATATGTAATAAACATCAAAGTAGCACAGTGCAGGATACAACTTAGTGCATAAAAGGAAATGATCAGTCTACATCAAGATCACTGGGACATATACATCAGGGAGTACATAATAGAAGTGAATCAGTCAACCTCGCGATAAGAGGAATCATATACATAGATAATAATGGCGGAATGTCAAATAGACAAAATACAAGGAAATCTAGTCTTCGCCATACAAGCCAAAAGGTGCACTCCATGATGCAGTGCGAAAGCCAAATACAAGCTGTCACCTGTCACTAGGCTGCCCATGTGAAAATAAGGGCACCCGAGTTTGCAAAGTGAAACAAACTACGAGTCAATCATGGGACTTGTATGAGAAATATACTTAACTGATTTAACAACAATAACAAGGCAAATCATAGGACAACGCCACTTTCGCGGAACGGGTTTACTCCAGTGATTGCCAGTGCATTAAATAAAGTAAATTATTTAAACAACGCAATGCTTTTTAGAAAGAATGAAGTCGTTATAAGACTCAAGTCCCATCACACAATGCAACGCATGCCAGAGGATAGAGTTTTACCTTATAATGGCCAAAATATTCTTAATACGTGTAAAGAAAAATCATTTGATATTATTACTGGTGCATATTTGTTTCAAAAGCAAATTCAGTCATAATATCAATCATAGATGGCATAAGTGCCCCATAGCACTATGTCGCCATATATAAGTTACAATCAAATCCGTAATTTCGTATTAGAAATTTGGATTCCATCATGAGTCTTAGGCAAGGGATATACTCCTTTTCGCTTCGAGACACTCTTGCAAATGTCTCCGGACCACACACTCTGGGTAGCCCTGGATCAGTTGGGTCGGTCCACACTTAAGTTAGTGGATTGGCAATTCCTAAACACACATTTCCCGGTCCTATCGGACCTATCCAGCGGCTCTGTAGAGACCGATATATCCGAGGTGCCTCGCATTCCAGCATCCACAAAAATAAAATAATCAACAATGCCGGGGCTAGTAAAACGCTGACACCACCCATAGCTAGAAAGAAACGCCGTGTTCTCCCAACGGTCCTTATCCCGTTTTTAACTTATACCGAGGTGTGAGGCTCGCGAACTAACGCTATACACAAAGCTACTTTATATTAAAGTCGCGTTTTGATCATCAACCACAAGACTCTGATTTTCAACAAAAGCCTTGATTCAGTTGCATCTTTGCATGCCACGCTGTCAATCCACACCATACCACTGATGTCTACCGATATACAACCTCTGAGCTCGTACGTCTCAGAGAAGGTCGTTAAGCAAGAGAATAAATTCTCCGCCGCTAAACAGATGTATATTTAGTAGAGATCAACGAATACAGCATAGAATACACGTCAGACACACATCCATTTACAAGTCCGTTCTAGGTCTGAACGAAACCAAAGGCACCTTATTCCTCGTTCCATATGTCCAATACGGAAGAGAGGCCCTCGCACATCCGGACGATCAACAAGTACGTCCAGACCACTACAACTGTAACATCGTCAAGGCAGCTACCCATCTAGAAGGCATCAGTAGTAATCTACACGATGTGAAGATCACCGGTCTTGCACCATCTTCGTATCTTCGACATTTATTCGTCGATCAGTTATTTGAAATGAGAATTAACTTGGCCTTTTCAAATAATTCACATATACTGGAATTCAAAACAATTCTTTCCATGGTTAAATTATTCGACATCCACATTTCAGTTCTTTAATATAATTTTCATGTCAAACACATTCAACCATCAAATATTAAGCAAACCAAGTAAAATCGGTTTATTTCCATTCCATATCGCTTATAGTATTTTATAACGACATATTGCTATTTTTATTTATTTAAAAATAGCCCTTTTAATTAAACGACGTTTCAGGCCATAACATGGCCCTAGCGCTGTTTTTATCCAAATTTGATTTACACATTTCTCAAAATCTAACCGTTAGATCTTAATGAAGTTAATTCCATTGGATAGATCTCTCCAAAGCGAACCCAACGGTTTTGGTTTCGGGAAAATCCGATGGTCGGATCTCTCGATATAATCGTTTAAAGTTACGATTTCAAAACACGAACTGCAGCGTCGTTATTCGTTTTATTTAATATATATATATATATATATATATATATATATATATATATAATTCATTCTAGCGCTGTTTTTATTCAGAATTGAATTAAAAATTTCAAACAATCCAACCATTGGATCCTAACAAATTTTATATCGTTGGAAAGATTTTTCCAAAGCGAACCCAACGGTTCCGGTTTCAGGGAAATCCGATGGTCGGGTTTCTCAGTATAATCGTTTAAAATTACGATTCCAAAACACGAACTGCAGCTGCGCGATTCGTTTATTATATATATATATATAATTCATTCAACGATTTTTATATCGTTTTTCACTTCAAATATTTCACTAACGCCTTTAAATTTCAGAAAATTTCGCCATAACCTCCTTTGTACGGGAAGGGGTTTGGAAATTTATTGGGCCGTATTAGGCACCCAATAAATCCTAAAAAGCATACACATATTTATAGTGATATATTCCGGTGTCCACAGGGGAATATGTATAGATCATAACTCCAGAGAATAAATTCTCGTCACCCTATTGATGGTTTTTGTGCCTTAATGACTAGAGAGACGTGTTTATTGTCATCTCCAGACCCGCGTGGGGTTTTTATTAATCTGGCAATTTACCGTTACATTTTATATAGTCCATATCAGTCTTCGGTTCAACCTGAAATATAGTCATTGCCATATAAGCCTCTCGCTTGTATGGCATATCTTCAACCTCATCACATAAGCTCTAAATGCTTATGTGGTATATGATAGAGTATGTTATCTTCAAGAAGTATGCCATGTAGTGTAGTTCAAAATTAATTGTTACTATCCTATGGTGATGTTTATGATTTCACACAGAACAACTAGCACTCCACAACCAATGGCATTCACAGGAGTTTATATAATAATAAAATTGTGCAGCCAACTCATTAAGGCTTACCTATTTGTCGGGCACACAAATATATTCTTTACTCAACAGCTAATCCATTTTCCTCTTTAACGATGTGTATACATATGCACATCTAAGCTAAAAATAATATTTCTAGCGAACAAATGTTTACTTCAACACACGGTTAATTTTAGCACTTCATACATAGGATAAAAATGATATTTTTGGCGAACAAAAATATGTTTCAACACATGTGTACTTTTAGTGAGTCGTATACAAGATAAAAATAATATTTTTATCATTCAAAATATTTATTCAGCACATGAATGGTTTTAGCACTTCATATTCACAATAAAAATGTTAATTTTATTGTTCAATTCTTTTATTCAACACATGAATCTTTTTCAACACATGAATATTTTATACAGTTCATACATATAATAAAAATTTGATATTACCTTTCAAAGAATTTATCCAACACATGAATGTTATTCAATACATGAATTTCTCAACACCTGAATATCTCAATACATGAATATCTCATATACTACATACGCATAATAAAAATGTGATTTTTATTATCTAAACAATTTATTCAATACATGAATATAATTTAACACACGAAAATAATTCAAACACATAAATATTTCTGAAAATTTCGGCAGCATAACGGTAGGTGGTTTAAAACCGGCATCTTCCCGAGTATGGCTCCTCGCACTACCTTAGGCCTCGCGGCGTTCCATAAGGGTCTTATCTAAATGATCTAAGATCAATTTCATATCATATGAATTTTCCACAAACAATTCCAATTAGTTTTCAACCACAAACAATTATTTTAACCGCAATCCATCATTCTCAACCATTCGCATTAACCACCAATTTTCATGCCAATCACAATCAATTTATATCGTCCATGGTATGTGGAAGAGGGGAGTGTACATAAATATATATATATATATATATATACGTATATAAATAAATTTCATTTCCATTTCAACACACATATGATTTATACAAAGCATGTATAACTTATACATTGCTCATATAACTTATACAACGCCCATACATGAGGTATACAACGCATATATAATTTATACTTCGCTTATATAATTATACAATGCATTTCCATTCCATATTTGAATTTAGAAGTCTCACATCGATTTATAATCCTTCTGAAATTGTAGCGAGCTCATAATACGTTCAAGCTTCTTCTAGAATGTAGATGACGTCGCTACGAGTCTGATGTCCCCAGTTTCACTGGATTTCGACAACATAGCAAAAAGGTATGATTTTTATTTGAAAAACATGATTTGCAACACTTAGAAGTGTTATATTCTATTTAAAATTGAATAGCCGTATACCTTTTACGATTGTTCAAAACTAGGTCACGGAATTACTTCAAATCCGTAGCACGATATGCAAATTAGGTTTCGCCACGGCCTAGAGCCTGGAAAGCCGCGTCTATCGATGGTCAGGGGGCCCACTTCGATGCGGGGGCGAGGCACGGCGGCGACTTGAAAGTTGGAAATTCCTGGGGGTATACCCCGACGATGGAGCGACGATAAGGGGTGCAATCAGTATTGATTTGAAGAGGGGAGGGAGTACTACAAAAGTCTCCACTGGGGCGAGGTGTATTGATGAATGGAATCGCCAAAAATTGGCCGGGAACGATGGAGTTCGTTTCGCCGTCGCACGATACAGGCTGGGCGGCTTTTCGATTTTTATTTAGAAAATAAATTATGAAGGAAATAATTTGATTGGCCCATATTTATATTATTTTGAAAATTAGGGTTTCTCCATAACGAACTCCAATCCAAACCCAACGACTGTCGCCCCTAGCTAAATAATCCCATCCCGGACGCAATGGTATATGTTTCGTAAGCCCATTCGACTGTTACATAAGTTATTCTTCAAATTAAAATATAAAACATTCAAATTTGGATTTGAACGTACATTTTAATTTGCCAGGGCCACATACTGATTCTAAAAATCCCCGAAAAATAAATCTAGCTATGTTGGGATGATACGGTCCCAATAAAACTAATTTCGTCGAATTTGGAGACAGTTTGAAAAAAGGGCATTTTCTGGTCGATCCAATTCAAATTGAAATTACCGAACGCGTTTTCCTCTGCCACGCTCATATATCAATTCCAAAATTTGTGGAATTTGAAAACTAGCAATAATTTGACATTCCGGATCCAATCAAAGTGGTTCCATTGAAAATGAAGGTCGTTTCCAAATGGCTATTTTTAAGGGCTATTTTTCCATATCGACTATTCTAAATTTTCAACTCGGCATAACTTTTTATTCCCGCTATGAAATTTCAATTTTTCGGATTCGTTGGAAAGATATCTTCAAGTAGATTCTAATATTTTTGGTTTCAGGAAAATATTTACAAGGATAAAATTAAAGGCTTTTTCTCTATAAGGACAGCCCACTTATATTTTACTCAAAAGGACAACACCCTCCTTTCCTGATCTCACGTGCGCTATTTCTTATTATCCATCAAAATTTTAATCCGTATATCACGGTCGCTATTTCCTTCTTTCATCAAATCTTTCTCATCAAAGAAAATTTATCAGGATCTCGCCGTCATTGTTCTTGATTCATTCTTCCATATTTTCGAATCAAATTTTTTATCTGATCGCATAAATCTAACGAGATCTGAAATCCTAAATCAACGCACAATTCTTAGACGGAAAATTGATCTCTCGTCGATTATACAGAAAAATCAATTGCAGATTAGGTTTAGGGCTTATTTCATTGATTCCTTTTGCGTTTGTCATACAATTCCTTCACTGTTTCCGATTTGTTTTTAGTGCTTCTATTGGTAATTCATGGATTCTCGTTATGATACAAGCAGGTATTAGTTTTTCCTTTTTCATATCTCTATTTTTTTTATTATTCATTGTTTTTATTCTCGATTTTTTTTCATGTTGTAACTAGTTTTTAAATGCATTGCTGAATTAAAATTGTTTTAGAATAAAACAATTTTTGCTTCAAGTAGTATAAATGTTACTTTTGAGTAATAAATTTCGTTAGTATTGTTTTCAGGAAAAATTAACTAAATCAGTTTTTAGATATCATTTTTGTATTTTTTAAGTTATCATTTTCTTCCCTTTCCTTTTAATGTGCACCAGTCTGTAGGTATCGTTTTAATATTCTTTTAGGTATCATTTTTAAAGTACTATGCATGTTTTATTGTTTTTTGGTATATGTTTTCATCTTTTTACTTGGCTAACTGATTTTTTCACATTACTCATTTTTTCCAGTAGTGAAGGCACTCTCCTTATCATACTTGTCTTCAACGATACCTCTTTCATTACAAGTTATTTAATTGAAAAAAGAATAAAAGACGAAGTTGGGAAAAAAAGAAGTAGTTTGAAGAAGACTTGCTGCTGCGATTTGGTTCGATTCGTCACTGGAATGAGCAAAAAGATTAAGAAAAAAGATTGTAAAAAATGAGTAAAACAGTGTGGTATATTGTATTTGGTTGGAGAACAGTGTTTTTTCTTTTAGATTTAAATGTATGCAGTGGATAATGTTTTGAATTTCAGTAATGACTGGATTGATGTGTGAAATACTAATCTTGCTTGTATACATGATGACGAATTTTCTTATTGACTCATTGCTGAATTGGATGGGAAGTTACTAAATTGATATAAATTTTTTTTAGTTATCAGTTATTTGTATGTGTGCAGAAGTGATGTGAAAAAACAAAAAGTATAAAACTGATAACTACAACATTAAGAAAATGATATCTACAAGTTGTACAGTTGAAAAAAAAATCCAAAAATGATACCTACAATAACTTAAAAATGATAACCAGAAACTGAATATTTATTTGTAGAACACTAAATAGGAAAGAATTAAACAGTGAATCATTACATGCATGAGATTAATAAATAAATTGCATGATAAAAAATGAACTGACAACAATTTTTTGGCCGATATTTCGTATTTGTGCAGAAATATTATGAACTAAAGAAAATGATATTAGTTTTTTTTTAATTTCTTTTGGTGATTCATAACTTCTCTTGGTTCTGCAATTTTAATGTTCAACTTTTCAGCAGTTGGGTATATTTTTTATATTTTTCTAGGTATCATTTTTATTTATTTACCACTGATTTATATTCGTTCGATGTGTTTTTTATGTTGTGTTTATTTTGTAGTTGTATTGTTGCATTATCTATGTATTATAGTCGAACCTATTTCATTTTAAAAAATCAAATTGTGATTTAAGTAATTTTTGTGCTACTTTTTATGTAAAACATTACTTCAGTTTTTAGGTATCATTTTTATATTTTTTTGGGTATCATTTTTACTGTATTCACTGTGCTATGTTTTTTTAGTTACTTTTTGTTGCTGTAATGCTGCACTAGCTTTGTAATTCAATTGAATTTATTTCATTTTAATCAATCAAATTGTGATTCAAACATTTTCTATATTACTTTTGTCGTTAAAATATTAAAGCAGTTTTTAGGTATCATTTTTATAATTTTTTTAGGTATCATTTTTATGGCTTTGTGTATGAGAACTATCGCAAGTAGGTAGATTTGTGTTGTTTGCTTTGGTAATTGACTTTTTTTGATACACAACATTAATTCTAACTGATACCCACTGTTAAAAAAATTAACACCCACCTACTCAATTCAAATTTCACAAAAATAATATATATTCTCACTAATACCGACTGATTAAAAAAACAATAGCACTCAATTCAATTCAATTATCACAAAAATTAGTTTATTCTCAATAATACACAATAATAACCACTTGTATCATACGATACTAACAACTATACATAACTGATATACAATGATACGTTGTTTTCGTACAGAATCTAAGTACATACAACACTGCTCCCCATTCCAAACATGCATTCATGCATTTACTTTTACTTGTATGCAATCCAGTCTTGAATTCAAGTAATCTCCAGCAACATGCAGTATCTGCAAGTATTTCATACACAATCAAAACTTATACCAACATAATACTGGAAATTCAACTAGAAAATAAAAAAGTGATACCTAAAAAAAATAAAAAATGATACCTAAAATCTGCTATGATGTAAATTCATGTTGAAAATATAAAACTGATACCTAAAAAAATATAAAAATGATACCTAAAAACTGCTATGATGTAAATTCATGTTGAAAAATGATACCTAAAAACTGCTATGATGTAAATTCATGTTGAAAATATAAAACTGATACCTAATAAAATATAAAAATGATACCTTAAAACTACTTTGATATTTTAAAGGAAAACTAATGAATAAAAATGTTTACATCCCACTTTGATTGATTAAAATGACATAATTTCGATTGAGTTGCAAATTTAATGCAACAGTTTTGCAAGTACAAAATTGATATAGTATCAAAACTATAAACAAAACAGCATAACATTATTAATACAAGAAAAATGATACCTTAAAAAATGGAAAAATGATACCTACGAACTGCTGCTAACTTCACCGTAAAAAAAAAGGTTTTTTTTTTCAGCGATTTTTTTCTCCTTCAACTCTCTCCTTCGATTTTCTAGGACGAATTCACGAAATCAAAAAATCACGAAATCATTTTCTGCCAAACGAATCATAGCAATCGAATTTACCCTAATTCGCTATGGAAAACACCACAGGCGGAGATTGCGTCGATCGGTTATCAGTCGCCATTTTTATCGATCACAGAAATAAACACTAATTCTCAAACTTTTTTAAATGAAGGAGGAAGTAAAATTAATAAACGCGATAGACGAACGCCATTTTTATCGATCACAGAAATAAACCCTAATTCTCAAACTTTTTTAAACGAAGGAGGAAGTAAAATTAATAAACGCGATAGAGGAAATAAACGAAGATAGTGGTTATGTTGGGCTATTAGTTGTCCTTCTGGATAAATTTCTAAGGTGGTGTCCTTATGGATAAATTATTTAATTCATTTGTCCTTATAAATTTTTTTCCCTTTTGGTTTCGCTAAAATCCGGTTTATTTTGAATCCTGTAAATTCATTTGAAATTTGAAATCGAATTTTCAAACTATCGCGCCATTTCCAATTTATTTTATAATTAAAATAAATATTTATATTCTAATGTCGATTCAAAGAAATATATACATTCTAATTCTCTTCCAAATAAATTTCTAGTCGTTATTATTTAAAATAATTCATTTTAAATATTCAAAATTCAATAAAATTGCCAAAATAAAATTTTTAAACTGGTTCTGATTTTCCAGGTTGTTACCATCTCCTCCACTTAAAACTTTTCGTCCTCGAAAAGGAAACAATAGTAAAGTAGGAAACAAAATGGAAACGCAAAGTATTGTAAATGTACCTTGCACCAGAGTTAGTCAGAGATGTCCACTCTGCAATTGGGATAAGCTTGCCTAATGCTTTCTTAAGTTTCCCAAGTACAGTCTCTAGGATCTCCACTCCACTGCGCTTTAACTAAATGAACCTTCTTGTTCCTTAGCTCTTTAGTTTCTTTGCCAATAATTTTTATCGGCTCTCTTCTTACACCCAATTCTGGAGTAATTTCCAAGTCCTGTTGCGCTGCTTATTCTACAACCAGATCTGGATTATGCACATGTTTTCTAAGTTGTGATATGTGAAATACATTATGTACTCCAGGCAACTAGTCAGGTAGTTGAACCCTATAAGCAAGAGTTCCAATCCTTTCAAGTATAGGAAATGGACCAATAAATCTAAGCACCAACTTCCCTGTTTTCCCAAATCGGATTACTCCTCTCATCGGAGAAACTCTCAAACAAACATAATCACCAACAGCAAATTCTAAATCTCATCTTCTAGAGTCTGCATAACTCTTCTATTGGCTTTGAGCTGTTTGTAATCATTTCTTGATGAAATCGACTTTGTCTGAAGCTTCACGAATCATATCGTGACATAGTACAAGTCGGTTTCCCGGTTCTACCCAACATGCGGGAGATCTGCAAGGTCTACCATATAACGCTTCAAATGGTGACATTTTCAAGCTTGCTTGGTAGCTGTTATTGTGTAAGAACTCAGCCAAATGCAAGTGATCTTCCCATGATTCGCCAAAATCAATAATACAAGCCCGTAGTAAATCTTCTAGTATATGGTTCACCCTCTCAGTTTGGCCATCTGTTTGAGGATGATATGCGGTGCTCAGGTTCAGTTTTGTTCCCAATTCTGTTTGTAAT
Source organism: Allium sativum (assembly GCA_030737875.1). Classification (NCBI taxonomy): domain Eukaryota; kingdom Viridiplantae; phylum Streptophyta; class Magnoliopsida; order Asparagales; family Amaryllidaceae; genus Allium; species Allium sativum. Next base: position 355,544,782 of record CM060926.1, read on the forward strand.
GCTTCCCAGAATTTACTAGCAAAAATTGGGTCTCTATCACTGACTATGCTGATGGGGACTCCATGCAGTTTAACAATTTCTTTGAAATAAACCTGTGCTAGACTTTGAGCGGTTCTATTGGATCTGACAGGTATGAAATGGGCGGTCTTCTTGAAACGATCTACGATCACTCAAATACTGTCATTTCCTTTCTTGGTTCGGGGCAAACCATCTATGAAGTTCATGGATATTTGCTCCCACTTCAAATTTGGAATTTCCAACGGTTGCAACAATCCGGCAAGTTTCTGTTGGTCGCTTTTGACTTGTTGACAAGTAGAACACCGGCTAACATATAGAAAAATGTCTCTCTTCATCGCCTTCCACCAGAATATGCGTTTAAGATCATTGTACATCTTACTTACTCCAGGATGAATGCAAAGTTTGGACTTATGACATTCATCTAGCACTTCTCGTTTGAGCTTAGGGATGTCGGGAACACAGATTCTTCCTTTTAATCTCAGAACTCCACCATTATCCACTTGGAAACTAGAGACTTCCCCCTTTTAAATTCTTTTGATCATCTCCTTAACAAAATTATCTTCTTTCTGAAGAATGGAGATCTTGTCAATCAACGAAGGCGTGATTATAAGATCGGCGATGATGGCGGTTTTTCTGCTAAGCGCATCTGCTTCCACATTGGCTTTCCCCGGCGTATACAGAATATCTAGATCATACACTGCAAGGAATTCCAGCCAACGCTGCTCCCTCAAATTCAAGTCTTTCTAGGTGAACAAATACTTCAATGATTGATGATTAGTATATAATTTAAATTTCTCACCCAATAGATAGTGCCTCCATATTTTCATAGCAAACACGATGGCTAACAACTCAACACCATGAGTTGCATACCTCGTTTCATGCGACTTCAACTGATGGCTAGCATAAGCGATTACTTGGCCTCTTTGCATTAATACCGCACCAAGACCTCCAATAGAAGCATCCGTCCAAACCGTCAAATCCTGATTGCCATCGATAATCGTTAATACTAGAGCATTTGTCAATTTTAATTTCAGATCTTGAAAAGCTGCCTCACATTCTGGGGTCCAATTAAATCTGGCATGCTTCTTAGTTAGCTTTGTTAATGAACCGGATATCTTCGAAAAATCCTTAACGAATTTTCGACAATAACTAGCTAATCCAAGAAAACTTTGGACTTCTGGGGGGGTAGTAGGCTGCTTCCGGTCTTGAATTGCTGTAATTTTGCTTGGATCTATAGAAATTCATTTCTTTGATACGACGTGACCAAGGAACTTCACTTCATCTTGCCAGAAGATACATTTAGAAAATTTGGCTTTGAAGACGTTCTTTTTCAGAATTCCCAACACTTGTTCCAAATGTTTTTCATGCTCGCTTTCTGACTTGGAGTAGATTAAAATATCATCGATGAATACCAGAACAAATTTATTCAAGACTTTTCTGAACACTCTATTCATTAAATTGACGAAGTAAGATGGAGCGTTACACAAGCCGAACGGCATTACTAACCACTCATAAAATATGTCTGGACCTCTGAAAGCTATCAAAGGAACACATTCTTCAGCAATTCTCAGTTGATGGAAACTTGTAGCTAGGTCTATTCTGGAAAACACTCGCGCTCCATTCAATTGATCCAACAAATCATCGATGCGGGGTAATGGATATTTATTCTTGAGCGTCTGTTTGTTGAGGTCTCAGTAATCAATACACAATCAGAGAGTACCGTCTGACTTAGGAACAAACACTACAGCTGCACCCCAATTAGAAAAGCTGGGTCTGATTAGTCCTTTCCATAAGAGTTATTGAGTTTGATCGCCTGATTCTTCTTTTTCTTTTAGAGTCATTCTTCGAATTGGATGTACTACGGGTCTAGCATTCGGAGTTCGATCGATCCTGAATTCAATTTCTCTTTGCCGAGGTAAGTTATCGACTTCTTCGAACACATCCGCATAATGTTTAACAATAGGAATCTTTTCTAACAAAGTGGGAATAACTTCCAGCGCAAACCAAAACTCTTTTCTATCTGAGTCTGAGCCATGGCATGGTATGACAATATTTCCCAGCTTCGTTTTAACTTTAACGACTCTTTCAGCACATTTAACTTCGGCCTCATATTTCGTTAACCAATCTAGCCCCAGAACAATATCAAACTCAGGAAAATTCATGACGATCAAATCAAAAGGAAACCGATATCAAGAAAAAGAAATAGGTACTTTACAATATGAACCGAGAACAATAGACCCTCCTATCGGATTATGAACCGAGAACAATAGACCCCCCTATCGGATTATGAACTCTAACCGATTCTTTAAGCTTTCTTAGATTTAACTTTAACTTTTTAGCAGTGTTACTTGCAATAAAACTTTGTGATGCACTAGTGTCAAATAGTACGGAAACAGGAATATTTTTAATAGTAAGGGTACCTCCTAAAACATCGGGTTTACCTGCTCCCGGAGTAGCTGCTGGCGGGTTCACCCCGTCATATACATGTGCAACCTATGAATTCTTCAGCAAAGGACATTTCCTTCTGATATGCCCCGTCTGGTGGTAGTTATAGCACTCACTAGGGTTGCGGGGGTTTTGACTAGAGCTTGGTTGGTTGGTTGGTCTTCTGCCGCTTTGGAGCGGTGCATACATTGGAGTAATGTCCAGCTTGACCACAGTTGTAACAGCTTCCCCTGGGTGGCCTATCTGTTTGCGGCTTGGCATTTGCTACTGTGTTGCTTGATTCAGGCTGCCTTTCATAAGTCTTGCGCTTATTCCCACCTTGATTCTTTGCACGATCTACTTGCATGTTCCTCAAATCTAAGCTCTCATAATTACACACCATAACAACCATGTCGGTGAATGCAAGCATAACATGGCTCATTGCCCTATTTTGGTACTTGCGCTAAAGTCCATGTATGAACCTCTTATTCTTCGCCTTAACAGTCAAAACAAGCTCTGGAGCATAGCGGGATAGCTGAGTAAACCTGTTGAGGTATTCTTGAACGGTGCGATCTCCTTGTTCGAGACTGGCATACTCGTCATGCAAGCGCTCCATCTCTTGCTCCGGAATGAACTTCTCTTTGAATAACTCTTTGAATTCATCCCAAGACATCTCCACCTCTTTCTCATTCAAGGTGATGGCTTCCCACCATAGTTGTGCCTCGTCTTGCAATAACCAAGCACCCATGAAGCTTTTCTTATGATCATCAAGACCTAAGCCACCGAAGATCTTCTCACATGTTCTTAGCCAACCTAAGGCTTCAGTCACAGTGCCCGTGCCAGAGCATGTCTTGCCTCCAAGATTCTTATACTTCTTTGCCACTCGGTCTAAATCAAACTGTTATGGGGGCTGTGGTGGCTGAATCAAAGGCTCCTCGACAACAGGAATATTCCCTCGTCCTCTGCCTCGGCCTCCTCTACCTCTAGCTGCTTGGTTAGCCATCTAAGTCAGTTCTGTAGAAGCAAGAAAAGAGTCAAGCTCACAAAAATGATAATTTTAAGATATGGTAAAAGCAGAAGAATATATGGAAAGATAACGATGTACTGATCAAGTTATTTGGCTATTCTGCTTAGCTCATTATAGGACATTACTAATCCTATCTCTAATGAGCTACTCGCCGTAGAACACTACTAATTCTATTTTGACGAGGTGTTTAATGTGTTTAATTCTAGAACTAAGATTAACCAAAGCTCTGATACCACCTGTTACAATCCCAAAACCCCATGTCACGTAATTAAGGATAATCATGGGAATAAAACACATTAATCATCATTAGCAGAGTACAAATAATAGCATAAACAAAAAATAGAATAATTTACATCAATATGACAGTGGAATCATAATATGTAATAAATATCAGAGTAGCACAGTGCAGGATACAACTTAGTGCATAAAAGGAAATGATCAGTCTACATCAAGATCACTGGGACATATACATTAGGGAGTACATAATAGAAGTGAATCAGTCAACCTCGCGATAAGCAGAATCATATACATAGATAATAGTGGAGGAATGTCAAATAGCCAAAATACAAGGAAATCTAGTCTTCGCCATACAAGCTAAAAGGTGCACTCCATGCTGCAGTGCGAAAGCCAAAATACAACCTGTCACTAGGTTGCCCGTGTGAAAATAAGGCACCCGAGTTTACAAAGTGAAACAAACTACGAGTCAATCATGTGAATGGTATGAGAAATATACTTAACTAATTTAACAACAATAATAAGGCAAATCATAGGACCACGCCACTTTCGCGGAACGGGTTTACTCTAATGATTTCCAGTGCATTAAATAAAGTAAATTATTTAAACAACGCAATTCTTTTTGGAAAGAATGAAGCCGTTATAAGACTCAAGTCCCATCACACAATGCAACGCATGCCGGAGGATAGAGTTTTACCTTATAATGGCCAAAATATGCTTAATACGTGCAAAGCAAAATCATTTGATATTATTACTAGTGCATATTTATTTCAAAAGCAAATTCAGTCGTAATATCAATCATATACGACATAAGTGCCCCATACCACTATGTCGCCATATATAAGTTACAATCAAATCCGTAATATCGTATTGGAAATTCGGATTACATCATGAGTCTAGGCAAGGGATATACTCCTTTACGATTCGAGACACTCTAGCAAATGTCTCAGGACTACACACTCTGGGTAGCCCTGGATCGGTTGGGCCGGTCCACACTTACGTCAGTGGATTGGCAATTCCTGAACACACGTTTCCCGGTCCTATCGGACCTATCCATCGGCTCCATAGAGACCGATATATCCAAGGCGCCTTGCATTCCAACATCCACAAAGGTAAAATAATCAACAATGTCAGGGCTAGTAAAACGCTGACACCACCCATAGCTAGAAAAAAATGTCGTGTTCTCCCAACTGTCCTTATCCCGTTTTTAACTCATACCGAGGTGTGAGGCTCGCGAATTAACGCTATACACAAAGCTACGCTATATTAAAGCCGTTCTTTGATCATCAACCACAAGGCTCTGCTTTTCAACAAAAGCCTTGATTCATTTGCATCTTTGCATGCCACGCTGTCAATCCACACCATACCACTGATGTCTACCGATATACAACCTCTGAGCTAGTACGTCTCAGAGAAGGGCGTTAAGCAAGAGAATAATTTCTCTACCGCCAAATAGATGTATATTTAGTAGAGATCAACGAATACAACACAGAATACACGTCAGACACACATCCATTTAGAAGTCCGTTCTGGGTCTGAACGAAACTGGAGGCACCTTATTCCTCGTTCCATATGTCCAATACGGAAGAGAGGCCCTCGCACATCCGGACGATCAACAAGTACGTCCAGACCACTACCACTGTAACCTCGTCAAGGGAGCTACCCAACTCAAGGTCATCAGTAGTAATCTACACGATGTGAAGATCACCGGTCTTGCACCATCTTCATATCTTCGACATTTATTCGTCGATCAATTATTTGAAATGAGAATTAACTCGGCCTTTCCAAATAATTCACGTATGCTAGAATTCAAAACAATTCTTTCCATGGTTAAATTATTCTACATCCACATTTCAGTTCTTTAATATAATTTTCATGTCAAACACATTCACCCATCAAATATCAAGCAAACCAAGTAAAATCAGTTTATTTCCATTCCATATCACATATAGTATTTTATAACGACATATCACTATTTTTATTTATTTAAAAATAGCCCTTTTAATTAAACGACGTTTCAGGGCATAATGTGGCCCTGGCTCAGTTTTTCTCCAAATTTGATTTACACATTTCTCAAAATCTAACCGTCGGATCTTAACGAAGTTAATTCCGTTGGAAAGATCTCTCCAAAGTGAACCCAACGGTTCTGGTTTCGAGAAAATCCGATGGTCAGATCTCTCGATATATTCGTTTAAAGTTACGATTTCAAAACACGAACTGCAGCATCGTTATTCGTTTTATTTAATTTATATATATATAATTCATTCTGCCGCTGTTTCTATTCAGAATTGAATTAAACATTTTACACAATCCAACCGTTGGATCCTAACAAATTTTGTATCGTTCGAAAGATTTTTTCAAAGCGAACCCAACGGTTCTGGTTTCGAGGAAATCCGACGGTCGGATTTCTCAGTATAATCGTTTAAAATTACGATTCCAAAACACGAACAACAGCTACGCGATTCATTTATTTAATATATATATATATATATATATATAATTCATTCGACGATTTCTATATCGTTTTTCACTTCAAATATTTCACTAACGCCTTTAAATTTCAGAAAATTTCGCCATAACCGCCTTTGTATGGGAAGGGGTTTGGAAATTTATTAGGCCGTATTAGGCACCCAATAAATCCTAAAAAGAACACACATATTTGTAGTGATATATTCCGGTGTCCACATGGGAGTGTGTATAGATCATAACTTCAAAGAATAAATTCTCATCACCCTATAAATGGTTTTTGTGCCTTAATGACTAGAGAGACGTGTTTATTGTCATCTCCAGACCCGTGTGGGGTTTTTTTTTATTCTCGCAATTTACCGTTACATTTTATATAGTCCATATCAGTCTTCGGTTCAACCTGAAATATAGTCATCGCCATACAAGCCTCTCGCTTGTATGGCATATCTTCAACCTCGTCACATAAGGTCCAAATTCTTATGTGGTATATGATAGAGTATGCTATCTTCAAGAAGTATGCCATGTAGTGTAGTTCAAATTTAATAGTTACTATCCTATGGCGATGTTTATGATTTCACACAGAACAACCAACACTCCGCATCCAATGGCATTCACATGAGTTTATATAATAATAAAATTGCGCAGCCAACTCATTAAGGCTTACCTATTTGTCGGGCATGCAAATATATTCTTTACTCAACAGCTAATCCATTTTGCTCTTTAACGATGTGTATATATATTCACATCTAAGCTAAAAATAATATTTCTAGCGAACAAATGTTTATTTCAACATATGGTTTATTTTTAACATTTCATACATAGGATAAAAATGATATTTTTGGCGAACAAAAATATGTTTCAACACATGTGTATTTTTAGTGAGTCGTATACATGATAAAAATGATATTTTTATCGTTCAAAATATTTATTCATCATATGAATGTTTTTAGCACTTCATATTCACAATAAAAATGTTAATTTTATTGTTTAATCCTTTTATTCAGCACATGAATCCTTTTCAACACATGAATATTTTATATAGTTCATACATATAATAAAAATGTGATTTTTACCTTTCAAAGAATTTATTCAACATACGAATATTATTCAATACATGAATTTCTCAACACCTGAATATTTCAATACATGAATATCTCATATACTTCATACGCATAATAAAAATGTGATTTTTATTATCTAAACAATTTATTCAACACATGAAAATAATTCAAACACATAAATATTTCTGAAAATTTCGGCAGCATAACGGTAGGGGGTTTAAAATCAGCACCATCTCGAGTACAGATCCTCGCACTACCTTAGGCCACGCGGTGTTCCATATGGGGCTTAACTAAATGATCTAAGATCAATTTCATATCATATGAATTTTCCACAAACAATTCCAATTCGTTTTCAACCACAAACAATTATTTCAACCGTAATCCATCATTCTCAACCATTCGCATTATCAACCAATTTTCACGCCAATCATAATCAAATCATATCGTCCATGTTTTGTGGACGAGGGGAGTATGTATGTGTGTATATATATATATATATATATACACACACACACACACGTATATAAATATATTTCATTTCCATTTCAACACACATATGATTTATACAAAGCATGTATAATTTATACATCGCTCATATAACTTATACAAAGCCTATACATGAGGTATACAACGCATATATAATTTATACTTCGCTTATATAATTTATACAACGCATTTCCATTCCATATTTGAATTTAGAAGTCTCACATCGATTTTTAATCCTTCTGAAATTTTAGCGAGCTCGTAATACGTTCTAGCTTCTTCTAGAATGTAGATGACGTTGCTACGAGTCCGATGTCTCCGGTTTCACTGGATTTCGATAAAATAGCAAAAAGATATGATTTTTATTTGAAAATCATGATTTGCAACACTTAAAAGTGTTATATTCCATTTAAAATTGAATAGCCGTATACCTTTCACGATGGTTCAAAACTAGGTCACGGAATTACTTCAAATCCGTAGCACGTTATGCAGATCAGGTTTCGCCACGGCCTAGAGCCTAGAAAGCTGCGCCTATCGATGGTTAGGGGGCCCACTTCGACGCAGGGATTGAGGCACGGCGGCGACTTGAAGGTCGGAACTTCCTGAGGGTATAACTCAACGATGGAGCGATGATAAGGGGTGTAATCGGGATTGATTTGAAGAGGGGAGGGAGTACTACAAAAGTCTCCACTTGGGCGAGGGGTATTGATTATCGGAATCACCCGAATTTAGCCGAGAATGATGGAGCTCGTTTCGCCGTCGCACGATACAGGGGGGCGGTTTTTTGATTTTTATTTAGAATATAAATTATGAAAGAAATAATTTGATTGGCCCGTATTTATATTATTTTGAAAATTAGGGTTTCTCCATACGAACTCCAATCCAAAGCCAACGACTGTCGCCCCTAGCTAAATACCCACATCCCGGACACAATGGAATATGTTTCGTAATCCCCTTCGATAGTTACAGTCAGTTATTCTTCAAATTAAAATATAAAACATTCAAATTTGGATTTGAACGTACATTTTAATTTGCCGGGGCCACATACTAATTCTAAAAATTCCCGAAAAATAAATCTAGCTATGTTGGGACGATACGGTCCTAATAAAACTGATTTCGTCGAATTTGGAGACCGTTTGAAAAATGGCCATTTTCTGGTCGATCCAATTCAAACTAAAATTACCGAATGCGTTTTGCTTTGCCACGCTCACATATCAATTCCAAAAATTATGGAATTTGAAACCTAGCAATAATTTGACATTCCGAATCTAAACAAAGTGGTTTCGTCGAAAACGGAGGTCGTTTGCAAAATGGCTATTTTTAAGGGCTATTTTTCCATAGCGACTATTTTGAATTTTGAAATGGGCATAACTTTTTATTCCCGCTATGAAATTTCAATTTTTCGGATTCTTAGGAAATATATCTTCAAATAGAATCTAATATTTTTGGTTTTGCTAAAATCCGGTTAATCTTGAATCATGTACATTCATTTGAAATTTGAAATCGAATTTTCAAACTATCGCGCCATTTCCAATTTATTTTATAATTAAAATAAATATTTATATTCTAATGTCGATTCAAATAAATATATACATTCTAATTCTCTTCAAAATAAATTTCTAGTCGTTATTATTTAAAATAATTGATTTTAAATATTCAAAATTCATTAAAATTTCCAAAATAAAAATTTTAAATTGGTTCTGATTTTCCAGGTTGTTACAAATTGAACAAAAACAATTACTTGCTTTGGAAACTTCAGATCGAGACAGCAATCCAAGGTTATGGCCTAGAAGGCTTCATTCTGGGGACTTTATCAGTTCCACAAAAATTCGTTACTGATGAAGAGAATAAATAGTCAGTAATGAAGAATATAAGAAATACCACATGCAAGGTCGTTTAATTAGTTCATGGCTGCTATCCTCTATCAATCAAAGCTTATTACCACAAGTGATTTGCTGCAAAAGTGCTAACGAGATATGGACAACAATAGAAAAATCCTTCAATAACTAGTCAGCTGCTAAAGTCATGTTTTATAAAATACAATTGCAAAAAATAAAGAAGGACAACATTACCATGAGAGAGTACTTGAGCAAAATTAAATTTATTTGTGACATGTTAGAAGCTATCGACAATAAAGTGCAAGATTCTGAACAAATCTTGATTATTCTCAATGGCTCAAGTGAAGAATATAAGGCTGTAAAAGTCATAATTTCCTCTCAAAAGGAATTCTCATCTCTTGATGATGTTTACTTTATTTTATTAGCACATGAAGATAGGCTTGAAAGCATGAAATCTCAAGAAAGTGACTTTTATATTAACTATGTTGTTAATAAAAGTAATGATAATAAGAAAAATTAGATAAGTAATAATTACAGAAATGAGCAAACCTTTCAGAGGGGCAACCCCACCACCAGAGGAAGAGGTGGTAGAGGAAGAGGACCCTGGAGTAAGAATAACAACAATCGACCAAAGTGTCAAATATGTGAGAAGAATGGCAATACTGCTATCAATTGCTATTTCAGATACAATTCAAACTACTCAACAGGCCAAGCCAGCAACAACAATCAAAGAAGCACCAATTTCACTATCAATTTAGCAAAAGGACAGGGAGATGCAACTAATCGTACTGACAACACAAGGAATCACAATGAACAAGCCAGAGCTGATCATATTCAAGATGAATCATGGTACCCAGACTTAGGAGCTAGCCATCGTATCACCAACAATATGAACAACCTAAATCTTAGGAACAAAGAATACAAAGGTAATCAAACTATAAGAATGGGCAATGGTAATTGTGTTAAAATCTCTCAAACTGGCACTGGTAGTATCATTGGCAATAGGCAGTTATTTTTGCATAATTTACTATGAGTACCCACTATTAAGAAAAATCTAATTTGTGTGCCTTAATTTTCTGAAGATAATAATGTATACTTTGAAGTTTTCCCTAAATACTGTGTAGTTAGAGACATAATAACTAAGAAAATTCTTTTGTCGGGTAATGCTGTGTAGGGACTCTATGAATTCAATCTCAGCAACCACAATACTACTATCAATGATTACCCTCGTTGTATTCTGATTGATATAACTGATAAAGTTCAAACTAGAAGTGCTTTTGACTTACGACATTATAAGTTAGGACAACCTAGTGCAAGCATTGTAATAAAAATTCTTAATGATAATAAAATAAAATTTATTCCTATAAAATTACCTTATGTATGTACTTATTGCCAGATAGGAAAAAGCATCAAATTACCATTATCTGATTCATTAACTGTGTATTCCAAACCTGGTCAATTAATTACCATTGATGTTTGGGGTCCATCTCCTATATTTTCTGATTACGGATATAAATACTACATATCATTTGTTGATGCTTACACTAAATATACTTGGATATACTTCTTAAAAGCTAAATCTGATACTAAAAGTGTTGTCATCATTTTTATCTATATGTTTGAAAACCGAATAAACTGTCAAATTAAAGTCAAGCAATCTAATGGAGGATTAAATACAAACCCCTAATAGATTATTTTAAAAGTATGGGTATTATACAAAGAGTAACATATCCCTATACTTCTGAATATAATGGTATAATTGAGAGGAAACATAGACACATAGTTGAATCATGGTTAACTTTGTTAGCTCAAGCATCTTTGCCACTTAAATTTTGGCTTGATGCTTTCAGTATTGTTGTGCATCTAATAAATAGAATGGCCGGTAAAGTAATGAAAAACATTACAACTCTAGAAAAGCTATTTAATGTCAAACCTGACTACAACAATCTGAAAACATTTGGTTGCCAGTGTTTCCCTTACTTAAGACCTTATAATAATCATAAACTTGACTATAAATCTAACCCTGCACTTTCATAGGTTATTGCAATAATAAAAAAAGGTTTAGATGTATGGACAAGTCTGGTAGAATATTTACAAGCAGACATGTTACTTTTAAAGAAAATATTTTCCCTTATGTAGATCAGATATTTAAACCACAACCAAAATATATAATCCAAAGGTTAGTATACCTGATCTGCACAACATTGTTGACACATGACATCAAGAGAATGGTGACAAGGCTGCTAGTAACTCTAATGACCACCACAGTGATAATGAAACTAATGATGATCTGCCAGTGCAAACTAACCACGCCATTCAATCCCCTACAGAATCTGTAACGACCCGGATTTTGAGCGACTTTGGTTATCGACATAAGCACGATGTCGATAACCAAAACATCGAAAAATCCTAATAATTAATGAAAGAAATTAGAGGGTGAGGATAGATAAGATAGAAACTTAGAATAGAAGAAGAAGAAGAACACAACATCAGAGTAACACGAACCTCACAGCGGAACGAATAACATATAATATATAACATAACTTTGAAATATAACAGTTATGTATACAATAGCACTTATCAGAGTACAGCACTTACAACACAGCGGAAATAAACTATAGTTATATGATCCAGAAGTCTCCTGCTCCAGCTCTTCAAGTATATCTGTAAATCCAGAAAACTTGACTGCCCGTACAAATTTAGGCACCCAAGAGTTTAGGGAAAACAACAAAGTAAACTCCGGGTCAGTCATGGGACTGGTGTGAGTAAAATAGTTTAACACGGTTTAACATATATATGATATCTCATAAGACCACGCCGTGAATACGGAACGGGTTTTTCCCTTATGAGAATCCAACATCTTTGACAAGCAATATCATTCTGATATTATAATAATGTCTAAGTACAAATATATATAAATCTAGCAGAAACGCTTTCATCTCACATTCTACATATATAGTACACAATCAAAATCGCAAGCACGTATTGGATAATGGATTTCCAAATATGACAAGGTATGGAACCACCTTCTGCTAGTGTACCTCTAGAGAGGAATACACTGGGTTCAACAAGAACATCTTGCAACCCGACCACACATGACCGACCACTCATTTCGCTTGAGTGTATCGAATGTATATCACCAACGGTTGGGATCAGCAACCGTTCCCGTATATATATGGGACTGTATTAATAGATTTAAGAAGCAAATGAATATTCTCTAGATAGGTGATTATACACCCTACTTCGGTGCGACAGACTTAGTCATGCTGCCTGCCCGATTTCTGTCATTACCGGTTGATGAGGCTAGAAGCTACGCTTTATCATCATATCAGATTCACTTCGAATGCCACATTGTCAGATCCATCGAAAATCACTAGTTGACGTCTACAACAGTACATTACGTGTTAGCTAAAGAAGTTTCCTTCTCCGCTTCCACTCTTGGTACGATTGAAGAAATCAATGTACGTGACCTTTCTGGAAATACTTTGTCAGACATTCATCAACACAAGTCATCCTCATTCACTTAGACTGTCACATCGTCATACCCGCCAAATCACACATTGATTTATCCGAAAATAACACGGGTATACAACTTAGAGAAACGAATTCCTCCGCCACCAAACGTGAATACGTTTGAACATATCAACTTACGCGATCCTTTGGATATACTCTGTCAGACCTTCGTCCATACAAGTTGTCCTGGGACTGGACAAACTGAAGGCACTATTAAGTATATCCATCTTAGTCACTGTTATCTAAGACTTATACAACAGCCCTTGTATTTTACTCCGTCTTCAATTATCTTTGGCATATATGATTCGCAACGCTTCTGCCAATACAGAGTGGTTCTTTGGATAATAATCCAACCGGTCTCTCCATATTAACAACGTTAAAATGGTCAAGAACTTCGATGGTCTGTGAGTTAACTATCGAAGAAAAACAAGTATGCAAACAACGATATTATTTCCAGATGGAAATTATATCGGTAAATCATCAACATATATCTATATATATATTCACATTACCTTATTTTCCATGTTTTAGAAAATATATGTTATTGACACTGGAAAACGTTTTCCATTTTCTTATTTACAAATCACTACTCTTCCCCAACTATCAGTCCCTGACAGTGAACTAGTATGAGAACAATTCCCTAAGTATAAATCCCGAAGGCCGAAACAAACATCAGATAGACACTTAGAAAACCATTCAATTTACTAATCTCTAGTCAGTTCTAATTTTACTTAACTCTATTTGATTAACTCTGATTGATTGACTCTAACGGGTCAACCTTAATTAATTAACTCTAACTGGTTTTACTTGGTTTGACTAACTCCATTTATTACTCGACTTACAAATTCAACTCTATTAACTGAACTAATCACTTTGATTAACTCGACAAATTCACTTTGGTTAACTTAACCAATTCACTTAACTAATTCACTTAGTTTAACTTAACTAATTCACTTTGATTAATCTAACTATTCACTTAACTCCTGTCGAATAAACTATATTCGATAACTCCTCTAACTCTACTCGAATAAACTATATTCGATTAACTCCTTTAATCTATTCGATTTGATAACTCCCCTTTTCGAATAACCAATATTCGATTTAACTCCTTTCGAATAACCAATATTCGACTACTCACTTCGAATAACTAATCATTGATAACTCCTTCGAATAAACTATATTCGATAATCTCCTCTCGAATAACTAGATTCGATTAACTTAACTTATTTAACTTAACTTGATTAACTCCTATCGAATGACTAGATTCGATTAACTTAACTTATTTAACTCATCTTGATTAACTCCTATCGAATGACTAGATTCGATTTAACTCCATTCGCTTGACTCTAGATCGCAACGATCACAATGGTTACGCCTGATTCCCTTAGGCAACATCCGACCGCCTTAGGCTATTTACAGCCCTGTGAATTACGCTAGCAGTCGTATGAGATGGCAACTTACCCTGAATACTATGTTTGACTAACTCTGTCTCAAATAACTATATTTGATTAACTCTAGTTCGTTTTAACTCTAATCGATTAACTCTAACAGAGTAACTCTAACTCGATCAACTCGACTTGATTAACTCGACTTACTTAACTCAACTGGTTAACTTGACTTAACTCACTGGTTAACTTGACTTACTTAACTCACTGGTTAACTTGACTTGCTTAACTCACTGGTTAACTTCACTTACTTAACCAAACTGGTTAACTTTACTGAACTGGTTAACTCTACTGAACTAGTTAACTCTATTCAACTAACTCGACTCGACTAACCCCTTTCGAATAGCATATTCGTTTTACTAACTTTTGAATACCATATTCGATTTACTCTCTTCAAATACGATATTCGATTTACTTTATTCACTTTAAAAAGATTCCCTTTTTAACAACGTTTTATTCATTTGAAAAGATTTACTTTTAAATAACGGTTCTACACTTTAAAAATGATTTCCTTTTTATAAAGTTTCCTTTTCAATTCTATTTGTAAATGGTTTACAAATATTTCCTATTCAAATTTATTCTTGAAATATTCTAACTCCTTAAATTCTCTGAAAAATTCGCCATAACCTCCTTTGTAACGAGAGCATCGGGAAAATCCCCAAACCCGCCACACAGGCCTTTCCATTCAAAAAGAAAATGGTTTGTAATTATTTCCTTTTTGAATATCTCCTATTTATAAATATTCCACTTTATAAATATCTCTTATTTATAAATATTCCAATTTATAAATAATCTATTTTCAATAACACTTTGAAAATCTCCTTATCAAAATTTCGGTATGTTATGGTATTCAATCATATCAAATCACGATGTTCAATATCGTCCAAGCACATATAATCGCCCACAGATTTTATATCACATCATATAACAATATATGAAAAACAATAAAATAACTGTTGAGGAATCCTGTCGGATTCCTCCAACCTGTCTCCCTGCATCCACAGATGTTACACAATATGATTATCATCACTTTCAGTTCAATATAAATTATTCTGATAGCAGAATCAATATATAAATATTTAACGGTTTATATATATATATATATATAATTACATATATATATATATATATATATAATTTTCACTAACTGACTAGCAGTTCAATCAATCAACCAACACACAACAATCAACAAATGATTAACAGTTCTAAAAATACATTATAAAAATATAACTGTTCAGAGTTGGTGAGTTTTACTCACATTGGCGCGTTAATCGTTAAATAACGGTTTGCGTTATTTGACTCAGTTGGACAATTCATTTCGCCATAAATTGTAATGAGCTCCGATGGATTTCCAGTCAGTCTCATTGTGTTGCTCCCGTCCATACGATCCCGACGCAACTTACGGTTCGTGATTCTGATACCGTATAAGATAGATATACTATTTAGAAGTTAATACACTATTTGAATTTAAATTAAAACTTTAAATATATAAATCCCTTAGTCTTTACCCTTTGACTGGCCCAATTCCCTTCTATTTCAGCCCAGACCGCTTCTCCTTTCTTCCCTGTCTTCTGTTTGTTCCTCCCGAATCAAACAACCCAAAAACCCAACTCTTGCTTCGATCGATTCTCCCTTGTTTCTTCTTCGAGTTCAAAACCGAAATCACCTGGTTGCTCCCCTCCTCAAACGCTACTCCCCCATCACCAAATTACCACGCTCGCTTCTCCTTGAGGACCACTACCTGATGCCCTTCGGTCACGATAGTGAGCTCGCAACCACCTAGAATGCATCACACTTCATCAAACCGGGTCCACGCATGCACCTTGAGTCCCCCGAGTTCACCCATCACCCCCCTTGCTCCTCCGACGCTACCTAGATGGAACCACAGCGAACCCTAATTCGCACCACAAAGATGGACGTTGACTAAAACACGATCGAATACCACGAAACCGGTATGAAATCAAAGAGCTTGTAGTAGCGAACCCAAAGAAAACAACTTCGATATTTTCTGGATTTTATTTTCATTTTCTATTTGATTTTCTTTCTGTGAAACGAGAATGAACTGGGCGACTACAATTTGATGCGTTGACTAGAGGATTAGGTTAGGTTTTAACGATGGTGGAGGGGTATTTATAAGGGATAAAATATCTAGATATTTTATTTTGCATTATTTTATTCCTTTTTTTAAGCCAATGCTATTTTTATCTGTCCTCTAAAATCCCTGTAATCACTTAAGGTAATCAAAAATCACCAGACTGGACATACTGCTAGAGTTTGACGTTACGGTCCCAACGAAATTGGTTTCGTCGAATTCCGACTCCATTTGCTCACACACCGTATTTTTAACCATCGAAATACTGACTGTTTTTCACTCTAAAAATCCGTACGGCCACACAGTGACTCTAAAAATCACGAAACTTCACATCTAACAATAATTTGATGTTGCGGATCCAACAAAATTAGTTTCGTCGATTTCCGACTTCGTATGCTCACACAGCGTATTTTTAACGCTCTGAATGACCCATTTAAATATATAAATATATTTAAATATAATTAAATAAAATATAAATAAATTTATATTATCGTATATCTTCACATATGATAACGTACAGCTCTAGAATATCATATCAAAATTTATAGTTTGATATTTCAGATTCCAGATTATCTCGATATTCAGTTTATACTGAAATCCTTTTATAACGTATATAAAGCGTTGCAAAATATAAAGGAATTCCACAGCGACTTTTCTGAAATTTGATTTGGACATATCTCAAAATATACACGACGAAATCCCAGTTTTTCTCTTCCGCTATAAAGATATACTCCACCAGCTCCACACGTTTCTTGTTTCACAGAAATCCAGCTTAAAACGAATCCTGTACATTTAGTTGAAGTTCAAATCGCCGAATAGCGAACTGCCGCACCATTTCAAGCTCTATTTTAATTATATTAAAAATCTACGTTTCAAACTGACGTCGATTGAATATATTCGTCAATATAATTCAACTCTAAGCTGAATTAAATCTAAGGGACGACCCCGTTCACAGAATATTGTGATTTCCAATATTTTTGATTATTTCTGAATTAAATATATTATTAAATTATTTAATTTAATTAAATATTCACTATAATTTAATTAACGACGATTTAATTTCCTAAATCACTATTTATATAATTAAATAAATTAATTATAATACCTCTGACAATGCGGGTCATTACAATCTTCCCCACTTAAAATAATTTCGTCCTCGAAATTGCTAAGTTAGAGGACGAAATTGCTAAGTTAGAGGACGACCCTATCTATTTGGTAAAAGCTTATCGGTTTACCCCTTATCTCTGGTTTCAACTGAACCAATTAATATCGATTAAAATATTAATTCGTTCCGACTAACTAAAATTTCCAAAAATTTTGAAAATTTTCTAACATTTTAAATTTTCGAAAAATTTCACCAGCACCTCCTTTGTACTGGTCAATATCTCAAACTCCAACTCGCCTCTCTGGGCCTTCTTCAACCCAAAAGAAAATCAAAACGCCAAGCGGCTTGCCAATTCGGCTCATAAATTCCAAACTCATATAAAATATAAACTTGTACCTTTTTGTCGGGCATATCATTATATCCCTACCATTCGTTACCACTTCTGCATATAACAATGCATTACCAACTTGATCGCCAATCAGTTCATTCTCAAAACCAAATCATTCGCTTATATTCAAGTCGAATTCTATTTCCACTCGAGTTCCATTCTCGATTTCAAACTCTTAACTTATTAATCCAAGTTAATTTCAGATTATTTCTAGTTCATTCAGTTTCTATTTAACTTAGTTCAAGCTAAATTTTAATTTATTTTTACCATCTAATTCTATTTAACTTCATAAGTTAAACTTAAATTCCATAATTTAAATTCCTGGGTTTATTTCAAATCAATTTGAAATCATAATATCAATTCAAAACATTTGAATTTATGATCAATTTGTTTTTCTCAAAACAATTCAAAAACAAAACCTTTGGTAGTAATCCGTCACTTAGAACTCGAAAATGAACACTGATGATGTCGCGATTCATCATCAGAATCTATTTTCCAGTTATCAAGGTGAGTTCAATACTATATCATTTTCAGTTTGATAAACATTTTCAAAATCTCCCAGGAACTTAAAATTTCCTTATTTTAATTCCAAATTTGATTTAAATTTCAGATTTAATTCATCTTATTTCATATACTCTACTTATATGAATTCTGATTCTTTATTTATAACCATTTCACATTTTATAATCTTACTTGATTATAATAACAACCAATATATCCACTATATTATAATTTTGATATATATATCTTCTCTATATCAAGATATACCTTGGGTAAACTTATTTTAATTTATCCTCTTTTCAAAACATATCGTGTCAACCCATCGTATTCGAGTGTTTAGTAACTCCTACCGATACAGTGGATCAGACTGATCGACCAGAACTCATAAACAACTCAGCCAATGAATCCCCACAATATAAAACAATTTTTATATCAAATACAAATATGCACTCGTATATATACACTCAAACTCAATCTAGGGTATTACTAACCCTATCTCTACCGAGTCACGCCACAGAGCCAAGTAATTCTTAACTTAAGCTCTGATACCAACTGTAACGACCCGGATTTTGAGCGACTTTGGTTATCGACATAAGCACGGTGTCGATAACCAAAACATCGAAAAATCCTGGTCATTAATGAAAGAAATTAGAGGGTGAGGATAGATAAGATAGAAACTTAGAATAGAAGAAGAAGAAGAACACAACATCAGAGTAACGCGAACCTCACAGTGGAACGAACAACATATAATATATAACATAACTTTGAAATATAACAGTTATGTATACAATAGCACTTATCAGAGTACAGCACTTACAACACAGCGGAAATAAACTATAGCTATATGATTCAGAAGCCTCCTGCTCCAGCTCTTCAAGTATATCTGTAAATCCCGACTACTTGACTGCCCGTACAAATTTAGGCACCCAAGAGTTTAAGGAAAATAATAAAGTAAACTCCGAGTCAGTCATGGGACTGGTGTGAGTAAAATAGTTTAACACAGTTTAACATATATATGATATCTCATAAGACCACACCGTGAATACGGAACGGGTTTTTCCCTTATGAGAATCCAACATCTTTGACAAGCAATATCATTCTGATATTATAATAATGTCTAAGTACAAATATATATAAATCTAGCAGAAACGCTTTCATCTCACGTTCTACATATATAGTATACAATCAAAATCGCAAGCACGTATTGGATAATGGATTTCCAACTATGAGAAGGTATGGAACCACCTTCTGCTAGTGTACCTCTAGAGAGGAATACACTGGGTTCAACAAGAACATCTTGCAACCCGGCCACACATGACCGACCACTCATTTCGCTTGAGTGTATCGAATGTATATCACCAACGGTTGGGATCAGCAACCGTTCCCGTATATATATATGGGACAGCATTGATAGATTTAAGAAACAAATGAATATTCTCTAGATAGGTGATTATACACCCTACTTCGGTGCGACCGACTTAGTCATGCTGCCTGACCGATTTCTGTCATTTACCGGTTGATGAGGCTAGAAGCTACGCTTTATCATCATATTAGATTCACTTCGAATGCCACATTGTCAGATCCATCGAAAATCACTAGTTGACGTCTACAACAGTACATTACGTGTTAGCTAAAGAAGTTTCCTTCTCCGCTTCCACTCTTGGTACGGTTGAAGAAATCAATGTACGTGACCTTTCTGGAAATACTCTGTCAGACATTCATCCACACAAGTCATCCTCATTCACTTAGAATGTCACATCGTCATACCCGCCAAATCACACATTGATTTATCCGAAAATAACACGGGTATACAGCTTAGAGAAACGAATTCCTCCACCACCAAACGTGAATATGTTTGAACAAATCAACTTGCGCGATCCATTGGATATACTCTGTCAAACCTTCGTCCATACAAGTTGTCCTAGGATTGGACAAACCGAAGGCACTATTCAGTATATCCATCTTAGTCACTGTTATCTAAGACTTATACAACAACCCTTGTATTTTACTCCGTCTTCAATTATCTTTGGCATATACGATTTGCAATGCTAATTCCAATACAGAGTGGTTCTTTGGATAATAATCCAACCAGTCTCTCCATATTAACAACGTTAAAATGGTCAAAAACTTCGATAGTCTGTGAGTTACCTATCGAAGAAAAACAAGTGTGCGAACAACGATATTATTTCCAGATGGAAATTATATCGGTAAATCATCAACATATATCTATATATATATTCACATTACCTTATTTTCTATGTTTTAGAAAATATATGTTATTAACACTAGAAAACGTTTTCGATTTGCGTATTTACAAATCACTACTCTTCCCCAACTATCAGTCCCTGACTGTGAACTAGTATGAGAACAATTCCCTAAGTATAAATCCCGAAGGCCGAAACCAACATCAGATAGACACTTAGAAAACCATTCAATTTACTAATCTCCAGTCAGTTCTAATTTTACTTAACTCTATTTGATTAACTCTGATTGATTAACTCTAACTGGTCAACCTTAATTAATTAACTCCAACTGGTTTTACTTGGTTTGACTAACTCCATTTATTACTCGACTGACAAATTCAACTCGATTAACTGAACTAATCACTTTGATTAACTCGACAAATTCACTTTGGTTAACTTAACCAATTCACTTAACTAATTCACTTAGTTTAACTTAACTAATTCACTTTGATTAATCTAACTATTCACTTAACTCCTGTCGAATAAACTATATTCGATAACTCCTCTAACTCTACTCGAATAAACTATATTCGATTAACTCCTTTAATCTATTCGATTTGATAACTCCCCTTTTCGAATAACCAATATTCGATTTAACTCCTTTCGAATAACCAATATTCGACTACTCACTTCGAATAACTAATCATTGATAACTCCTTCGAATAAACTATATTCGATAATCTCCTCTCGAATAACTAGATTCGATTAACTTAACTTATTTAACTTAACTTGATTAACTCCTATCGAATGACTAGATTCGATTAACTTAGCTTATTTAACTCATCTTGATTAACTCCTATCGAATGACTAGATTCGATTTAACTCCATTCGCTTGACTCTAGATCGCAACGATCACAATGGTTACGCCTGATTCCCTTAGGCAACATCCGACCGCCTTAGGCTATTTACAGCCTTGCGAATTACGCTAGCAGTCGTACGAGATGGCAACTTACCCTGAATACTATGTTTGACTACTCTGTCTCAAATAACTGTATTTGATTAACTCTAGTTCGTTTTGAATCTAATCGATTAACTCTAACAGAGTAACTCTAACTCGATCAACTCGACTTGATTAACTCGACTTACTTAACTCAACTGGTTAACTTGACTTACTTAACTCACTGGTTAACTTGACTTACTTAACTCACTGGTTAACTTAACTTGCTTAACTCACTGGTTAACTTGACTTACTTAACCCAACTGGTTAACTTTACTGAGCTGGTTAACTCTACTGAACTAGTTAACTCTATTCAACTAACTCGACTCGACTAACCCCTTTCGAATAGCATATTCGTTTTACTAACTTTCGAATACCATATTCGATTTACTCCCTTCGAATACCATATTCGATTTAATTTATTCACTTTATAAAGATTCCCTTTTTAACAACGTTTTATTCATTTGAAAAGATTTACTTTTAAATAACGGTTCTACACTTTAAAAATTATTTCCTTTTTATAACGTTTCCTTTTCAATTCTATTTGTAAATGGTTTACAAATATTTCCTTTTCAAATTTATTCTTGAAATATTCTAACTCCTTAAATTCTCTGAACAATTCGCCATAACCTCCTTTGTAACGGGAGCATCGGGAAAATCCCCAAACCCGCCACACAGGCCTTTCCATTCAAAAAGAAAATGGTTTGTAATTATTTCCTTTTTGAATATCTCCTATTTATAAATATTCCAATTTATAAACATTTCTTATTTATAAATATTCCACTTTATAAATATCTCTTATTTATAAATATTCCAATTTATAAATATTCTATTTTCAATAACACTTTGAAAATCTCCTTATCAACATTTCGGTATGTTATAGTATTCAATCATATCAAATCACGATGTTCAATATCGTCCAAGCACATATAATTGCCCACAGATTTTATATCACATCATATAACAATATATGAAAAACAATAAAATAACTGTTGAGGAATCCTGTCGGATTCCTCCAACCTGTCTCCCTGCATCCACATATGTTACACAATATGATTATCATCTCTTTCAGTTCAATATAAATTATTCTGATAGCAGAATCAATATATAAATATTTAACAGTTTATATATGTATAATTACATATATATATATATATATATATAATTTTCACTAACTGACTAGCAGTTCAATCAATCAACCAACACGCAACAATCAACAGATGATTAACAATTCTAAAAATACATTATAAAAATATAACTGTTCAGAGTTGGTGAGTTTTACTCACATTGGCGCGTTAATCGTTAAATAACGGTTTGCGTTATTTGACTCAGTTGGACAATTTATTTTGCCATAAATTGTAACGAGCTCCGATGGACTTCCAGTCAGTCTCATTGTGTTGCTCCCGTCCATACGATCCCGACGCAACTTACGGTTTGTGATTCTGATTCCGTATGAGATAGATATACTATTTAGAAGTTAATACACTATTTGAATTTAAATTAAAACTTTAAATATATAAATCCCTTGGGCTTTACCCTTTGACCGGCCCAACTCCCTTCTATTTCAGCCCGGACCGCTTCTCCTTTCTTCCCCGTCTTCTGTTTGTTCCTCCCGAATCAAACAACCCAAAAACCCAACTCTTGCTTCGATCGATTCTCCCTTGTTTCTTCTTCGAGTTCAAAACCGAAATCACCGGGTTGCTCCCCTCCTCAAACGCTACTCCCCCATCACCAAATTACCACGCTCGCTTTTCCTTGAGGACCGCTACCTGATGCCCTTCGGTCACGACAGTGAGCTCGCAACCACCTAGAAGGCATCACACTTCATCAAACCGGGTCCACGCATGCGCCTTGAGTCCCCCGAGTTCACCCATCACCCCCCTTGCTCCTCCGACGCTACCTAGATGGAACCACAGCGAACCCTAATTCGCACCACAAAGATGGACGTTGACTAAAACATGATCGAATACCACGAAACCGGTATGAAATCGAAGAGCTGGTAGTAGCGAACCCAAAGAAAACAACTTCGATATTTTCTGGATTTTATTTTCATTTTCTATTTGATTTTCTTTCTATGAAACGAGAATGAACTGGGCGGCTACAATTTGATGCGTTGACTAGAGGATTAGGTTAGGTCTTAACGATGGTGGAGGGGTATTTATAAGGGATAAAATATCTAGATATTTTATTTTGCATTATTTTATTCCTTTTTTTAAGCCAATGCTATTTTTATCTGTCCTCTAAAATCCCTGTAATCACATAAGGTAATCAAAAATCACCAGACTGGACATACTGCTAGAGTTTGACATTACGGTCCAAACGAAATTGGTTTCGTCGAATTCCGACTCCATCTGCTCACACACTGTATTTTTAACCATCGAAATACTGACTGTTTTTCACTCTAAAAATCCGTACGGCCACATAGTGACTCTAAAAATCACGAAACTTCACATCTAACAATAATTTGATGTTGCGGATCCAAGAAAATTAGTTTCGTCGAATTCCGACTTCGTATCTCACACAGCGTATTTTTAACGCTCTGAATGACCCATTTAAATATATAAATATATTTAAATATAATTAAATAAAATATAAACAAATTTATATTACCGTATATCTTCACATATGATATCGTACAGCTCCAGAATATCATATCAAAATTTACAGTTTGATATTTCAGATTCCAGATTATCTCGATATTCAGTTTATACTGAAAATCCTTTTATAACGTATATAAAGCGTTGCAAATTATAAAGGAATTCCACAGCGACTTTTCTGAAATTTGATTTGGACGTATCTCAAAATCTACACGACGAAATCCCAGTTTTTCTCTTCCGCTTGAAAGATATACTCCACCAGCTCCACACGTTTCTTGTTTCACAGAAATCCGGCTTAAAACGAATCCTGTACATTCAGTTGAAGTTCAAATCACCGAATAGAGAACTGCCGCACCATTTCAAGCTCTATTTTAATTATATTAAAATTCTACGTTTCAAACTGACGTCGATTGAATGTATTCATCAATATAATTCAACTCTAAGCTGAATTAAATCTAAGGGACGACCCCGTTCACAGAATATTGTGATTTCCAATATTTTTGATTATTTCTGAATTAAATATATTATTAAATTATTTAATTTAATTAAATATTCAATATAATTTAATTAACGACGATTTAATTCCCTAAATCACTATTTATATAATTAAATAAATTAATTATAATACCTTTGACAATGCGGGTCATTACAGAATCAAGTTGTAGACAATTAGAAGAAATAAGAGAAGAAATCAGCAATGATAGCAATCAAAACTCTAGCCGCAGACAAAATGACTCACCAATTCAACCATCACAGCATCAAACTGGACATCCAATGATAACCAGATCAAAAGAGGCATATTCAAACCAAAGACTCATACCGCAGTCATTACTGAAGAAGAGCCAAATATTTATCGACAAGCAGTCAAACACAAAGAATGGAGAAAGGCAATGGATGTAGAATATATAACACCGATGAACAATTATACATGGGAACTAGTGAGTCCACCAAAAAACAAGAATATAATTGGATGCAAGTGGGTATACAGATTGAAAAAAAATCCATATAGATCCATTAATATGCATAAAGCAAGACTTTTTGCAAAGGATTCAAACAAAAATTTGGTTTTGATTATAATGAAACTTTTTCACCAATGGTAAAACCCTCAACTATTAGACTTATATTGACTATAGCATTAGGCAATAACTGGAAGATCAAGAAGTTGGATGTCAACAATGCATTCTTAAATGGCAATCTACATGAAGTAATATTCATGTAACAACCACAATGCTATACACAACACCCAACATTGGTATGTAAACTGAATAAAGCAATCTATGGTCTGAAGCAAGCACCCAGATTATGGTTTGAAAAACTTAAAGCAAGTTTGACATCACTAGGCTATTCACCTACCAGATCTGACACATTCCTATTCAAAAAAATTAGTAAATCATCTACCACTTATATATTAATATATGTGGACGATTTAATTATCACAAGCAGTAGTGAAACTAAAATTAGAAAATTGCAGATTATTTGAACAATCGGTTCTCAATAAAGGGTTTGGGTGAATTATCTTATTTCCTTGGAATAAAAGTTATAAGAAAATGAATACTATAAATATGTAACAGACACAGTGGAGGGTACTAGAAGATTGGAATATTAGGTTGTGGGAGATAGCTTTAAGCTCATTCAAGAAGGTGATCTAGGAGAGAAGAATAAGTCTCTAGTCCATGATTCTTCTTATGATTGGGAATGCGAGTTTCGCAGTCCTAATTCGTGCTTTGTACCTAGCCTTGTTGTGCTTTTTTCTGAGTATTTCAATGTAATAGGTAATGAAAGTGATACCTCCAGTTATTCCACCCTAGTGGGGGATTAATTGTTAGGTACTTGTTAGTAGTTGAAACTCTATGTTTCACTCCTGCTCTTTATAGATATAGTGTGTAGGCACGATGAAGTTTCTGTGCTCGTGTAGAACTGCACTTCTTTCTATGCTTTTCAAATAAACAATGGTATGGCCACTATAAAACCGGCTTACCTTGCCAAAAAAAAGTTATAATATAATCAGATAAAGAAATTCATCTTTTCCAAAGAAAGTATATTATACAGCTTCTAAACAAGACAAACATGATTGAAGCAAATGGCCAACTAACCCCTATGATATCAAACCAACACTTGTCAAAGAACAAGGGGAAGCTATCTCAAATATCAAACAATATAGTAGTGTTGTAGGAGCATTACAATATGCTACTATAACACGACCTGATATTTATTTCAGTGTTAATAAAGTATCTCAATTTTTGAAGGAACCCAGAAGTGAGCATTGGACAGTAGGAAAGAGAATACTCAGATACTTGAAAGAAACAATCAACTTTGGCATATCATTAAAAGGAAGCAAAGACTTAAACATTATATCTTATTCAGATGTAGATTGGGCTACAGACATAGATGATAGAAAAATCAATTTCTAATTATTGCATTTATATAGGAAGAAGTCTTATTTCTAGGTGCTATAAAAAGCAAACAACCATATCGAGATCAAGCACAGAAGCAGAATATAGGAGTGTTGCTAGTACTGCAGCAGAAATTTTATGGCTGCAATCATTGTTAAAGGAGCTAAAACTATTGTCGAATAGAAACCCTATAATTTGGTGTGACAATTTCAGCACAGTCTGTATGACAGCAGATCTTATTTAGCATAATCGAACCAAACACACAGAAATCGATATCTATTTTGTTCAAGAGCAAGTTCAAAAAAAAAATTTACAAGTGAATCATATTCTATCTTACTATCAGAGGGCCGACATGCTTACAAACTCACTCTCAGCCAAGAATTTCCACAGATTCAGAGATGCACTTGGAATCGAAGAGTTACAAACAATTACCAAGTAAAAGATAGAACTTTCATACCTGAATTTTACCTGTATCTTCACCAGTATAACGAAGGATTGAAATTGCTTACTCGTTACCAACGTCAGTCCATGAAACGGCAAATTAGGATTGCAAACCCTAACCCTAATTTGAGGGGCAGTAATAAAGGAAAAGGAAGAATAATGGGAAAGTTTTCGTATATGGTATTATATCCATATCCAGCTGTACACTTTCGCATATAACAAAGCAACGGTCACATGCTCATTATTCAAGCAACAGTCACATGCCCATTATTCAAGCCATTTACATTTATTTCTTGTATTATAAATAGGGGACTCCTCTATATAATTTGTATCATCTTTTATTACAATTCTTCAATAATAAACTGTTGTTTCATCACAATTTTGCTTTTCTATCACCACTTGAATACATTTGGTTGCATTTGGTGTAGGAAATAAGCGACCTCAAAAGCTAAGGTAGCTCATCCTAATGATTCTCCTCTAGATAGATTCCTATTTGGTGTAAAGGGCGTCGACTATCATGTTATATTCATGATAGAGAGTAGTAGGCCGATCATATGATAAAATAAAGATTCATTCCTTAAGCATCACTTTACTACTATAGTAATAACTTTAGTGTAGGTAATCACCGTAAATAATCACTATAAGTAAAGAACGAATACTAAACCCTTGTAATGCTTGGAATAGCTTTTGAGATTATTATCCTTAGAATTTTCCCTTTTTATAATCACTTTTCATTCACTAAACTTTTAAGTTTGATTCATTCTCTTTTCCCTTTTTCCCTATTAGGCTCGTGGGGCAGTGCTTGATTGTTGGACTGGTTGGAGCATAGTTTAAGAGCTCTATTTCTTCTTCGTGTGTTTGTTTCATTTTTATCCTTTTACTTTGTTCAGTTTTATTGATTTTTAAGGGATATTTTATGTATGTACTTTGATATTAGTTTTCTGAGACTGAGATGTAGATATTTGAGATCATATTATTTTTAAATAATGGTTTCAGGAAATGCTTTTAATTCAAATAATGTTTATGCTATAAAATGCTGCTAATTTTATGTTTTGAAATCTTAGTCTCTGCATGATTTAGTATACCCAAACGGTCTGTGCTGCTTGATATGACTCGATTGGGCTATGTCAAGAGTTGTGGGGTGCCACATTAAATATCCACAAATTATGTTGATAAAATCCTAGATTGTTACATTCTTCCTCCATAAAAGAATTTAGTCCTCAAAATTTCAACCCCATCCCATTGAGAAAACAAACCCTATAATTAATTAACAATTTGTATAAGCCCGCATGATGGACAAAAATCATCCATACATAATACTTGGTTCAATAATCATTCGAATACACAACCTTTCTGATCTACTATCGCACTCCCAACATCTCTAGTGCGGAATTTGATCGGGATCCCTAATTAGGAACTACTGTTTTCTTACGTAGTCAAATACTATGATGCAAAATATTTAGTTACATACTAAGAACTCTCACAAGTGTTCGCCATCAAGAAATGAGTGATTAATCCTTACTTGGATCCATGTGAAACACCTTAAAGCCAATACTCAAAACAAATTGTGAACGAATTATCTAATTGCTACTTTTGTACTTATCGCTATTGATTATTACTATACTAATTCCAATTAAGTATCTCTACAAATTTAACAAGTTATTACAACTGAATTATTCATAATTCACTAGAATTTAGTATAACTTTTATAATTACATAGAAATCTCAACTATCCAAAATTATCGGAAATTCCATAATATATTATCCAATGAAACTACAAATCAATTTATCACTCAAGATGTAAGACTAATCTATCCTAATGCATAGGTTATATGAGTCCATAATATTCTTAACAAATTAAAAATTTAACCACCGAGTTTTATTTCAAATTTTCACATACACACACATTGTGCAGCTAAAGCACTTAGCGGTTCTGTAGCGGTGGAGGTGCAAAAAGGTGTAGCAGGGACAAACTGAGGAAATAGCGGGATATGGCGGAAGTGCAAAAAGGTACATTAGATGTACAAATTAGTATTTTAAAATTAAGTAGTTATCATTCTCATATCATTTGTGTAGAAGAAACTAATATCTATTAATCTTATATAATAAAATTAAAGAATATCATGGTTACTCACATTAGAATTGATGACTATAATAGATTTGTACTATATATTAGACACTTATGTGTTGAATTTATCTTTTTACACTAACTTTGTTAATTTTTTTTAAAAAGATAACTAGTCAAGTCAAGCTTCGTATATTAGTATTGCTAAAGCGAGTGCTGTAAACCGATGATTTAGTGGGTGCAACGGAAAATAGCGTGGATTAAAGCGAATCTACTATTCATCGGCGCTAAATAGAAATAGCATAGCGGTTGAAGGGCGCTATGGGCTATAGCGGGGATTTTACGGGGTTTTAACTGCACAGAACACACACTCTTTAACTTAATATTTTCCAAAATAACTTAATCAAAATTCCTCTGCTATAGCAGTTCCCACTTAGAAACTAGAAAATGAACACCAATGATGTAGTCATCACAACAGTCATTTCTAGCGACTAAAATGGTTCAGTGCTTTTCATTTTGCAAAATTCCTTTTAAGAAACTTTTTATTCAAAAATATCATTAATAATACTATTATTATTTTTGAAAATTTTGAAAACAAATTTCAAACACAGAGATTAAATTCTCAAACTCTTAGTTTCAAATTCATTTCAAATTATAAACCTAATTCATTATTTATTCACAGTATATTTAATTCTAGCCCAACATTGATATCTAAACCTTATATTCAAACTGCGAAACTAAACTCAAAAGGTGCTTACTCCAATGTTTCCTAAGCCTACATCTACCAAACCCATGTAGAAAAGAGGAAATTTGCTTGTACTTGATGGACCAAATATCAATCACATGATGACAATGATTAAATATTATCATTTCAAATAAAAAAATGCTTCCTAAACATATATAATTATCTAAAAAAATATTCCTTTATGTGTGAACTATAATTTTTGGTAAAATTATTTCATTTTCCAAAATTTTAAACCAGTACTATATAGGATTGTCTTGTTCAAGTGTTTATAAATCCTTGTCGATACCATGACATCCCACATACTGACTAGAATTTATAACCATCCAACAAATAAGTCAACAAAATATAAACCATTTTATAATACTAACAATTACACACTTTGTAAATAAACTTAATGAAAATAAGGCATTATATTACCTTATCCCTGTTTGGATTTACCCCATAGAGCCATGGTTCTCGCTAAATCTTTATCTCTAATATCAAGTTGTAACAACCCAATTTTTCGACCCTCAAATTCAACATTAATACATCCATGATATTCATATGTTGAACATTCAAGTGCTACAAAATCAAATAGTTAGGTACCGCCCACCATGTCTTGTACTGGTGTCTCAAATCTAATTTTATAGCCAGCCTCTCGACTTGAAACCAACCCATAAATTCTAAGGACATATAGGGGTAAGAGTCAGTTTCTCACCATCAAATACAAGGTGATAACCCCCTATCACGTTAAAGAAACTTTGCAACCAGATTTGATATTGGTTATTTAACTATCATATAACATACAAATCAATCATAGATTAAATTTCCCACGGAAATCACTAGGCCTTATTTATTTAATCTTTTTTTAAGTAAATTTCTTATCACTTTACCAAACCATTCACAAACATAACTCTCCGATACAAGGATGTATTTCAATACTAGTTAAAATGAGTCTCATGTAAAGATCCCACCTTTATACCTACACTATCCAAGATTATTACGAAGTAATACTATCAAAATAATACGGAGAATTAGGCAGTAGAGGAACACGCGTGAAAATTCTTTTGGACTAACACTGGTACGAAATAAATTTTTCTAAAATGTAACTTACCTATACATAAACAACATTTGTACAGAACAATAATTCATGGGCCTTGATATACACGTAAATGTGTTTATTTTATCCGCTTATTTTCTCTTTAAAATAGTTGATACTGTGTATTTATAGTTGTGTGTTCAGATTATTTAAGGCGAATGGATTGATACAGTTAATTGTTAAAAATCTTGAAGAATTGGTGCAAGAAGAGTGCTGATTTTTATAGTTGGATTAAAACATGAAGACCTGAGGAAATGTTGTTGTTCAACCACCTTATGTTGCATATTTTAAAGTCAAGATTCAATGCCTTTTCATAAAGATCGCTTGTCTCAGATGTTATGGAGTTCTTATTCATGCTCATAACAATTGATGTTGATGTCGTTTGATGCCCGCAAGCTATTTTTCCATGACATTTGCATGTCCATTAACATGCATTCACATTGGTTTATTTGTTAATTGGGCAATGACTTTATGTCCCATATCTTGTGGTTGGCCACTTATTCTTGGTCATAGCAGCTATAAATACACTGTATTTCTTTCACTTATATTTGTCTTAGGTTTTATTCTGTAACTCTTCTTTTGGAATAAAACTATTCTTCTCCTTTTCTCTTTAGTTTTAGTCTTATTTTATTTATGTTTGTTCTTTTCTCCTTCGCTTTTTCTCATTTAGCTATGTCTAGCTAATCCCCTTTAATTAGGGGGTGATGACGCTTATAGACTAGATTCAATATGAATCACATATCCAAAGAGATTAGGATTTCACGCATATAGATCTTGTCTGAACAGAGGGTTAAACGTAATAATCCAGATTTTCAGAACCAATTTAAAATTTTTAGTTTGGCAATTTTAATGGATTTTGAAAATTAAAATGATTTATTTT
Organism: Allium sativum; assembly: GCA_030737875.1. NCBI lineage: Eukaryota > Viridiplantae > Streptophyta > Magnoliopsida > Asparagales > Amaryllidaceae > Allium > Allium sativum. The sequence continues at coordinate 355,576,756 of CM060926.1, forward strand.
AAATAATAACGACTAAAAAATTATTTTAATCGATGTTAGAAAAAATAAATATATTTTAATTATAAAACGAACTTGAAAAGGCGCAGTAGTTTGAAAATTCGATTTCTAACTACAATTGAATATATAGAATTCAAAATAAATTGGATTTCAGTAAAACTAGAAATATTTGAATTTGTTTAATTATATCTTTCTAACGAACATAAGAAACTGAGATTTCATAATATAAATTGAAAGTTATGTCCAGTTTAAAATTTGAAATAGTCGCTATGGAATTTATATATATATATATATTTATTTATTTATATAATATATAGCCCTTAAAAATAACCATTTTGCAAACGACCTCCATTTTCGGCGGTACCACTTTTGTTGGAACCAGAATGTCAAATTATTGCTAGATTTCAAATTTCATAATTTTTGGATTTAATATGTGAGCATGGTAAATTTAAATGTGTTTTGACAGTTTTAGTTTGAATCGGATCGACCAGAAAATGGCCATTTTTGAAACGGTCTCCAAATTTGACGAAATTAGTTTTGTTAGGGCCGTATCATCAAAGCATAGTTAGATTTATTTTTCTGGAATTTTTTGAGTTAGTACGTGGCTCCGGTACGTTTAAATTCAATATACATTGATTTATATTTTAATTTTGATAAAATCTAATCGTAACAATCAAATTGGCTTACAAAATATATTCCTTTGTTTCCGGAATGGGCGTATTTGGCTAAGGGCAGCAGTCGTTGGGTTTGATTTGGAGTTCATCGTGATAAACTAGTATTTTCAGAATTTAAAATATTTAAAATATTATATATAAATAGTTATAGGCCAATAGGAATCAGTCAAAACCATCATTGGAAGTCAACGCCTCCAACTGCTATCTCATGTGATTCACGGCTGAAATGATCGGAATTTTAATCCGATTTTTCTCCCAAATGGTTGAGAATTAGAACCTGATTTCAAATCAAAATTTGGAGTACTCTTCGTGCTCTTCAAATCAAGACCGGGGTGATGAATTTTCATTGAGTGATTTCTCTAAAATCACAGCGCAAAGCTATTGACTTCGCCGTCGATTTCCAGGCTTAAGGGGCCCTCGAGTTGATGATGGCGGCCAGACACAAGTGGGCGACGGCGCGACATTTCACGTGGGGGTGGTTGATGGGGTTCCGGTCCCCTCTAATGGCGGTGGAGGATGAACGAAGAGGGTCAACGATGGGTTCAGGGGTTTAAACGGTAAAGAGGGATTAAACAGGCTATTTAATTTTTAATTAACTCCTTAATTATATAATTAATTGTCCAATGTTTATAATGCAATATCTTTTTCATACGAGGTCCAAATCACGGAAAACTTGATCTGTTGTGATCGTGGGGACAAGAGTTTCACTACAAGACTAACCGGGTCCGATTTGGAGCACATTAGAATTTAGGGCAAATTCAAACCCAAACTGTACTGAAACCATCTGTTAAAGAACGGCGGAGTGGCTCCCAATGTGAGAACTCTTTCTCACTCAAATTATTTTACCGTTAAATATATACTAGGATGAAGACGGGGCTTAGAAGCCTCTGACACTATTTATTGTACAAACCATGGTTGTTTGTGTGGATGGAATGTACTGTATTGTGATTGTTGATTGTATGATGTGAATAAAATATTTGGCAATAAAAATATCATTTTTATTGAATAAACAAATTATATAAAATATTCATGTGTTGAAAAAAATATTTTATTGTTAAAAATATGATTTTTAACGTATATATGAATGGCATGAATTCTCCTAAAATGAAAATAAATATTCATTTACAAATCGGATGATTTGTTTATGTACACCCATTTAAATGATATAGATTGGGACGATAAATTTTACACATCGCCCAACTGCACAAATAATATTCGGTACTTGTTGGTTGAAACCCCACACAGGTATTGGGATGATATTTGACATACACTAATCCCAATTGTTTAGTTGTATGTCAGTCGATTGGTTGACAAACTATTGTAAGCGCTAATTATTTATATTTAATGCTTATGCAGTTGTGTACTACACTCTGGATGATGGTTGATTGTGTATCATTATTGTTGTGTACATGTGTTGTGTTAAATCCATATAAATAATATTATATGGTAATTGATTGGGTCTGATTCCAATTCAAAAGGAACAAATATTTTAAAATAAGGAAATATTTTAAAATAACAAATATTTTAAAAACAATATTCCGTAAAGGACTAAAATGTTAATTTGATGTCCGATTTTGGATGGACACGAAATTATTAAAATAAGCAAAGCCATGTTGATAAGATTTACGCCATTTTAATGCGAATGTATTTATATCGATTTTATTCATTTTTATAACGAATATCAAAAAGGAAATGGTTTCAAAATCTAATATTTCAAAAATATTATCATTTAAATATTAATGATAAGGAGTATTCAATTTTGATTTAAAATTGAAATAAAAGTGGGAATTATTTTTAAAACGAATTTACAAAATACGTTTGGAATGAAATATATTATATATATATATTATATATATATAATGGCTTGAATAGAACGCGCCGCGCAGTGACCGTTCGCGAATTTCGACCATTAACTTCAAATGGACGTAACAGGAGATCCGACCGTCGGATTTTCCTTAAACCGGAACTGTTGGTTCGTATCGAAAAGAGCTTTCCAATTAATATAAGTGATTTAAATTTGAATGGTTGGATTTGGGATTATGTCCAAATCTAAATAGGAAAAGGTCGCTATGGATGCAGCTCGGTGGCCGTTATTGGAAACCGAATGTACGGGACTTGATAATATTATTAAAAATATTAATAATTTGTGTAAAATCATAATAAATGATTTAGAAAGGATTTGGATGAAAAATTCCAATTTTGTAAAGATAAAAATATATTTTAATCAAATTGAATTAGTTATTAACTAGAAAGATAATCCAATGTTTTTAAATAAATTAATTGGATTTGTGAATGGTTTTTAATCTAACCAGAATTTTCCAATGTGTGATTTGGAATGGATTTAAATAGAAATTATCTTTGGGATACTTTGATATTGGATTCCGTGACTATACGGATATTGTGGAGGAATTCGGAAGATAGATATATATCGTTATTCCCCATACGATATGTGTTGGTTTCAGAATTTGTTATTGAATGTAAACCGATATAATTTCTGTTTGGAGCCTTATATTAATATCAAAGTGGATTTTGGGTTTGTCGTGAATGGTGTCTTCAGTAACACTATTCTTAAACCTCATACGAAAAGAATAAATCTTTTAATTAAGATTATTAGAGTTTCCAGTTATATTTAGTAATTGGAATAAAATGGAATGTGAATTGGGTTTATTGTGAATTGTGTTTTTAACGACATTTGTACTTTAACACGATTTACAGTGTAATGTTATTTGGAATATATGTAAATCTTTTATTAAGATTTAATGGGAATTTTCCAAAGTAAAGTTTTCCAATTTACTAAAATAAATTGGAATGGAATGGAATTCGATTTTGTAATAATTGAAGTGAGCTTCTTTGGAGGAAGACCGTTACTATATATGGAATTTAAAAGGATTTGTCGTCATTCCATTTATATTATTAGTCAGATACAGAAATTAATATCGATTATATATTGATTTGTTTTCCGTGAAGATTCCATAATTAATGGAATGTGATTTTGGGTTTATCGTGAACTATGTTTTAAACAATATCGGTTCTTTAACCTAGTTAAAGACAGGATTACATGACTAACATTGTATTTCGAACTGTATTATTGATCTTTGCTAAATATATATCTGTTTGGTGGCGGAGAATTTATTCTCTAGCTTAACATCCTTCTCTGAGATGTACGAGCTTAGAGGTTATATATCGGTAGAAATCAATGGTACGGTGTAGATTGTCGAGTGTGGCATGTTTGATTTCCCAAAGTTAAATAGTCATTAATAATGATTTTTGGGAAGATTAAAACTAAGTGGAGTTTTAATGAATCTTTAATTAAATTGAAATGTGAATGTGATAATTTAAATTATCAAATTTGGGAAAGGATCAAGAATGAAGCATTAACAGTTTTGCTCCAAGCGATAGTTAAATCTTTAATTAGATTTGAACGGGAAATTGTAATTAATTTTAACCGACAACACAGTGGTATCAGATATGGAGTATCACCAGTTTTTCTCCATGGGATGAATAGGTTGAGATTGGGATAATAAAAGAAATGATTACTTCGGTATGGCTCGTTAATCCCGACTAGTTGGATAAACCTTAATTTGGTTTAGAACTGAAAAGGTAACGAAATCTTTTGAAATAACTTCCAAAGGAAGATTAAAGAATAAATTTAAAAGAATTTATCTTTGATAAAATTAATGGGAATCTTTCCCTAAAGATATGAATATTTGAATAAAAGAATATTCTGGATTGGAATGAGGCGTATGTTGTGTTTGTATAGCACTTGTTTATAAGATATGTGAATTATTCGGAAAGGTCGGGTTTATAACCATTCTGAATAATTGATTCGACGATAAGTCGACGACGAAGACAGTGGTTGAAGACCAGGGTTCTTCACATTGTTTCGATGATTACTAATGTCTTGATTGAGCTGTACACCCAAGACAATGTAATAAGTGGTGATCGTCTAGACGTACTTGGAGATCGATCGGATATGCGAGGACCTCTCTCCTGTATTGGACATATGGGACGAGGAATAAGGTGCCTCGGCTTTCGTTCAGACCCAGAACGGACTTGTAAATGGATATGCGTCTGACATTGGATTTTATTCTTTGTTAATTGATCTCTATTAAACATATATCTGTTTGGTGGCGGAGAATTTGTTCTCTTGCTTAATACCCTTCTCTAAGACACACGAGCTTATAGGTTATATATCGATAGACTTCAGTCATATGGCGTGAATTGTCAGTGTGGCATGCAAAGATGCAATGATCAAGGCTTTTGTTGAAAAGCAAGGCCTTGTGGTTGATGATCAAAGCACGACTTTAAATAGCATAGCTTTGTGTGTCCCGTTAATTCGCGAGCCTCACACCCCAGTATGAACCAGAAACAGGAGAGGACTGTAAGGAAAACATACATTTCTTTCTAGCTAGGAGTGGTGTCATGGTATGGAGCCCGGACATTTTTACTTATGTGGATGATGGAAAGCGAGGTACCTCGGATATATCGGTCACTACGGGGCCGACGGATGGATATGGTCGACATACAGACCAGACTTACGCACCATAGGGCGGGGAAACGTATCGTAAAGGAATAACTAATCCTCAAACATAAGGGAGAACTGGCCCTGAAGAACCAAGGGCTTGACTGAGTACTTGCCCTGAGGCTCGGGCTAGAGAGTCTGGAAATCGGTAAGGACGATCCCTTGCTTTGGTTCATGATGGAAATCCAACTTCCAATATGTGACTTTGCGGTTTTAATTGTAGAACTCGTATGGCGACATTATATATGATGCCCATGCCGTCTATGATTGATACATTTATATTTGAAATGATTTTGACACTATATACTTATAGTAATATAAAAACGATTTGTTTTAAACGTGCCAAGCATGTTTGGATATTATAAGGTAAAACTCTATCCTCCGGCTTGCGTTGCATTGTGTGATGGGACATGTGTCTTATAATAGCTTCATTTTTCCAAAAAGCATTGCGCTGTTTGTTTTATGCACTGGTATTCTTGGGAGAAAACCTGTTCCGTGTTATACGGCGTGGTCCCTTGATTTACTTTATTTCTAAAGTGAAGTTTTAAACAACTGTTTACCAGTCCCATGACTGACTTGGAGTTTATTATTTTAACCTAAACTTTGGGTGCCCATATTTTCTACATGGGAAGCTAGTAGTTTTGGTTTTGCAGATATTATATTCATAGGATCCTGGATTTACAACTGGAGCTATATTCGGAAAGCTTTGTATCCGTGTATTCCTTTCAGTTGTGTTATGTATTATTTTTCCGCTGCATTGTATTTATACATTTTAAATGTATGTATTTTAAATCTCTGATATTTTTCTGTGTAATATTTATTCATACCCTGATATATTCTTGTACTCTGATGTAAATTGTTGTAATAAGCAATGAAGTGTTCTGTCGTTTGTGTTCCGATTAGTCTTGTTCTCAAAGCAATCCGGTGTTTCCCTTCTCTTTGGAGATCGAGAGATTTCAGGGTGTTATAGTTTTGTATCAGAGCTTTGGTTTACAGAGCTCGAGAACAAGACACATTAGAATCGATAGAAAGAATTCATCAGAGATTGGATTAGTAATATCCAATGAGAATGACTCGTTAGAGATGGGATCAGTAGTATTCTAGAACGAGTGTGAAGAGTGTTATTTTTAAAATTAAAATGAAAAAAAAATTGTTTTGAAAATTTATACTTTATTATATATATTTGAATATTTTATTTTAAATTGATTTGGACAATCTAGTATAAGAAGATTTTGAGCATATGCCTGAAGAGACGTATATTCGAAGCCGCAAATATACTGGGTAGATATAGAATCACACTCTAGTCACCCGGAGATGGTCCTGGTAATTGTGATCACATTACTAGTGCTTATGTTCGAGTTTCAAAAGTGGGATATCTATATTTTTCCAATTGACTCGTATGAGAACCAAAACCTTAGTTAGAGTATAATGTTGTGATTTGAGACTAAAAGTATGATTTTAAGTATATATATAGAAAAAAAATTATTTGAAAAGCTAATCAACTAATTGATTGCTGGTTGTGATGTTTGATTATTAGTTTAACTAATAAAAATATTGGAATGATAATTAATTTAACCAATATGTGAATGAATGGTAAATTTAATCAAATTGAATTAATGTTGAACTGAATTGAAAATTTATTGGAATTGCATACGTGTACATATATATGTGTGAACATGTCATATCATGGAAGCTAAGAAGAGGAATAAAATTGTATTCTCGACAAATAGGTACATCTTTACTATATTTCTTGGGTTTGATGACTTTATGAGCCGATTGGTTAGCCGCTTGGCTTTTTCTTTTTCTTTTGGATTGATGAGGGCCCTGTGAGGCAAGTTGCGGTTTTAAATATCAACCCGTACAAAGGAGGTTATGGCGAAATTTTTCGAAAATTTAAGGCGTTAGCCAAATTTTTGGGAAATTAGAAAATTCTTAGAAATTGAAAAGTTGAAGAATGAAAGCCAGAATGAAAGTTGAGTTGGTTGGTTAAACAACTTTCAGCTCCGTTCCTTTTCGAGGACGAAAAGATTTTAAGTGGGGGAGATTGTAATAACCCGGATTTTCAGAACCAATTTAAAATTTTTATTTTGGCTATTTAAATGGATTTGAATATTTAAAATGATTTATTTTAAATAATAACGATTAAAAAATTATTTTAATCGAAGTTAGAAGGAATAAATTTATTTTAATCATAAAACGAACTAGAAAAGGCGCAGTAGTTTGAAAATTCGATTTCTAACTTCAATTGAATATATAAATTCAAAAAAAATCGGATTTCAGTAAAACCAGAAATATTTGAATCTGTTTAATTATAGCTTTCTAATGAATGTAAGAAACTGAGACTTCATAATATAAATTGAAAGTTATGTCTAGTTTAAAATTTGAAATAGTCGCTACGGAATATATATATATATATATATATATATATAATATATATAGCCCTTAAAAATAGCCATTTAGCAAATGACCTCCGTTTTCGATGAAACCACTTTTGTTGGATCCGGGGTGTCAAATTATTGCTAGGTTACAAATTTCATAATTTTTGGATTTAAAATGTGAGCGTGGTAAATTTAAATGTGTTTTGACAGTTTTAGTTTGAATCGGATCGACCGGAAAATGACCATTTTTCGAACGGTCTCTAAATTTAATGAAATTAGTTTTGTTAGGACTGTATCATCAAAACATAGCTAGATTTGTTTTTCTAGAATTTTTGTAGTCACTCCGGTAAATTAAAATGTACGTTTAAATTCAATATACATTGATTTTTATTTTAATTTTGATAAAAACCTAATCATAGCACTCAAATTGGCTTACGAAACATATTCTATTGTGTCTGAAATGGGGGTATTTAGCTAGGGGCAGCAGCCGTTGGGTTTGATTTGGAGTTCGTCCCGATAAACTAGTATTTTCAGATTTTAAAATATTATATATATAAATAGTAATGGGCCAATAGGAATCAGTCAAAACCCATATTGGAAGTCAACGCCTCCAGCCGCTCTCTCATGTGATTCACGATTGAAATGATGGGAATTTTAATCCGATTTTTCTGCCAAATGGTTGAGAATTAGAACCTGATTTCAAATCTAAAATTGGAGTACTCTTCGTGCTCTTCAAATCAAGACCGGGGTGATGAAATTTCATTGAGTGATTTCGCCAAAATCACTACGCTAAGCTGCCGACTTCGCCATCAGTTTCCAGGCGCAAGGGGCCCTTGAATTGACGATGGTGGCCAGATACAGGTGGGCGGCGGCGTGGCGTTTCATGTGGGGGTGGTTGATGGGGTTTCGTTCCCCTCTGGCGGCCGGGGAGGATGATCGACGAGGGTCAATGATGGGTTCGGGGGTTTGAACGGGAAAGATGGATTAAACAGGGTATTTAATTTTTAATTAACTCCTTAATTATATTGTTAATTGTCCAATGTATATAACGCAATATCTTTTCCATAGAGCTCCAAATCATGCAAAACTAGATCTGTTGCAATCGTGCGGACGAGAGTTTTACAACAAGACTAACCGGGTCTGATTTGGAGCATATTAGAATTTAGGGAAAATTCAAACCCAAACTGTACTGAAACCATCTGTTAAAGAACGGCGGAGTGGATCCCAATGTGGGAACTCTTTCTCACTTGAATTATTTTATGGTTAAATATATACTAGGATGCAAACGGGGCTTGGAAGCCCCCGACACTATTTATTGTACAAACCATGGTTGTTTGTGTGGATGGAATGGACTGCATTGTGATTGCTGATTGTATGATGTGAATAAAATATTTGGACAATAAAAATATCATTTTTATTAAATAAATGAACTATATAAAATATTCATGTGTTGAATAAAATGTTTGAATAATAAAAATATCATTTTTATTGAATAAATGAACTATATAAAAAATTCATGAGTTAAAATAAATATTTTATCATTAAAAATATAATTTTTAATGTATATATGAACGACGTAAATTCTCCTAAAATGAAAATAAATATTCATTTACAAATCATACGGTTTTTTTATGTACACCCATTTAACTGATTTTGATTGGGACGATAAATTTTAGACATCGCCCAACTGTACAAATAATATTCGATACTTGTTGGTTGAAACCCCACACGGGTATTGGGATGATATTTTACATAAACTAATCCCAATTGTTTAGTTGTATCTCAATCGATTGGTTGATAGACTGTTGTAAGCATTAATTATCTATACTTAATGCATATGCTGTTGTGTACTGCACTCTGGATGATGGTTGATTGTTTATCATTATTGTTGTGTACATGTGTCGTATGAAATCCATATAAATAATATTATATGTTAACTGATTGGGTCTGATTCCAATTCAAAAGGAGAGAATATTTTAAAATAAGGAAATATTTTAAAATAACGAATATTTTAAAATAATATTCTGTAAAGGACTAAAATGTGAATTTGATGTCCGAATTTGGATGGACACAAAATTATTGAAATATGTGAAGCTATGTTGATTAGATTTGCGCCATTTTAATGCGAACGATATTTATATCGATTTTATTCATTTTTATAATGAATATCGAAAAGGAAACAATTTCAAAACCTAATATTTTGAAAATATTATCATTTAAATATTATAATGATAAGAAGTATTCAGTTTTGATTTAAAATTGAAATGAAAGTGGGAATCGTGTTTAAAACGAATTTATAAAACACCTTTGGAACGAAATATATTATATATATATATATATATATATATATATCATATGTATAGTGGCCTGAATAGAATGCCCCGCGCAACGACCGTTCGCGAATTTCGACCATTAACTTCAAATGGACGTAATGGGAGATCCGACCATCGGATTCTCCTAAAACCAGAACCGTTGGGTTCGTATCGAAAAGAACTTTCCAATGAATATAAGAGATTTAAATTTGAACGGTTGGATTTGGGAATATGTCCAAATCAAATTTTGAAAAGGTCGCTATGGATGTAGTTCAGTGGCCGTTATTGGAAACTAACTGTACGGGCCTTGATAAAATTATTAAAAATATTAATAATTTGTGTAAAATCATAATAAATGATTGGAAAAGGATTTGGATGAAAAAATTCAATTTTGTACAGATAAAAATATATTGTTATCAAAATGAACTAGTCATTAACTAGAAAGATAATCCAACGTTTTTAAATAAATAAATTGGATTTGTGAATGGTTTTTAATCTAACCATAATTTTCCAATGTATGATTTGGAATGGATTTAAATAGAAATCAACTTCAGGATATTTCAATATTGGATTCCGTGACTATACGGATATTGTGGAGGAATTTGGAAGATATATATATATATATATATATATGTATGTATATATATATATCGTTATTCCCCATACGATATGTGTTGGTTTCAGAATTTGATATTGAATATAAGTCGATATAATTTCTGTTTAGAGCCTTATATTTAATATCAAAGTGGATTTTGGGTTTGTCGTGAATGGCGTCTTTAGTAGGACTATTCTTAAACCCCGTGTGAAAAGAATAAATCTTTTAATTAAGATTATTAGACTGTCCAGTTATATTTAGTAATTGAAATAAAATGGAATGTGAATTGGAATTATTGTGAATTGTGTTTTTAACGACATTCATTCTTTAACTCGATTTACAGTTTAATGTTATTTGGAATATAGGTAAATCTTTTATTAAGATTTAATGGGAATTTTCCAAATTAAAGTTTTCCAATTTAATAAAATAAATTGGAACGGAATGGAATTCGATTTGGTGATAATCGAAGTGAGCTTCTATGGAGGAAGACCGTTACTATATATGGAATTTAAAAGGCTTTGTCGTTATTCCATTTATATTATTAGTCGGATACGGAAATTGATATCGAATATATATTGATTTGTTTTCCGTGAAGATTCCATAATTAACGGAATCTGATTTTGGGTTTATCATGAAGTGTGTTTTAAATAACATTGGTTCTTTTACCCAGTTAAAGACAGGATTACATGTCTAACATTGTATTACGAACTGTATTGCTGATCTCTACTAAATATATATCAGTGTGGTGACGGAGAATTTATTCTCTTGCTTAACACCCTTCTCTGTGTCGTATGAGCCTAGAGGTTATATATCGGTAGAAATCAATGGTACGGTGTAGATTGTCGAGTGTGGCATGTTTGATTTCCTAAAGCTAAATAATCATTAATAATGATTTTTTGGAAGATTAAAACTAAGTGGAGTTTTAATGAATCTTAGTTAGGTTGAAATGTGAATGTGATAATTTAAATTATCAAATTTGGGAAAGGATCGAGAATGGGAGTATCACCAGTTTTGCTCCAAGCAATAGTTAAATCTTTAATTAGATTTGAACGAGAAATGTTAATTAATTTTTACCTATAACATAGTGGAGATAGATATGGAGTATCATCAGTTTTGCTCCATGGGATGAATATGTTGAGACTGGTATAATAAAAGAAATGATTACTTCGGTATGGCTTGTTAATGCCGACTAGTTGGATGAACCTTTGTTTGGTTTAGAATTGAAAAGACAATGAAATCTTTTGAAATGACATCCAAAGGAAGATTAAAGAATAAATTTAAAAGAATTTATCTTTGATAAAATTAATGGTAACCTTTCCCTAAATATATGAATATTTGAATAAAAGAATATTCTAGATTGGAATGAGGGGTATGTTGTGTTTGTATAGCACTTGTTTATAAGATACGTGAATTATTCGGAAAGGTCGGGTTTATACCCATTCTGAATAATTGATTCAACGATATGTCGATGATGAAGACGGTGGTTGAAGACCGAGGTTCTTCACATCGTTTGGATGATTACTGATGTCTTGATTGGGCTGTACACCCTAGACAAGGTAATAAGTGGTGATCGTCCAGACGTAATTGGAGGTCGACCGGATATGCGAGGACCTCTCTCCTGTATTGGACATATGGGATGAGAAATAAGGTGCCTCCGGTTTCATTCAGACTGAGAATGGACTTATAAATGGATGTGTGTCTGACATTGGATTTTATTTTTTGTTAATTGATCTCTATTAAATATATATTTGTTTGGTGGAGGAGAATTTATTGTCTTGCTTAACGCCCTTCTCTGAGACGTACGAGCTTAGAGGTTATATATCGATAGACATCAGTCACATGGCGTGAATTGTCAGTGTGGCATGTAAAGATGAAAATGATCAAGGCTTTTGTTGAAAAACAGGGCCTTGTGGTTGATGATCAAAGCACGGCTTTAAATATTATAACTTTGTGTATTGCGTTAATTCGCGAGCCTCACACCCTCGTATGAACCAGAAACGGGAGAGGACTGTAGGGAGAACATACGTTTCTTTCTAGCTAGGAGTGGTGTCTGTAACAACCCAGATTTTTAGAACCTATTTTAAAATTTTATTTTAGCAATTTTAATGGATTTTGAATATTTAAAATGATTTATTTGAAATAATAACGAGTAAAAATTTATTTTAAACAAAGTTAGAACGTATGAATTTATTTTAATTATAAAACGAGCCTGAAATAGCGCGGTAGTTTGAAAATTTGATTTTGAACTTTAACTGAATGTACAGGATTCAAAATAAATCGGATTTCAGTAAAACCAGAAATATTTGAATCGGTTTAATTATATTGTAACAACCCGGAAAATTCGAGCCAATTTAAAAAATTTATATTGGCAATTTTAGTGAATTTTGAACATTTAAAATGAATTATTTTAAATAATAAAGACGATAAATTTAATTCGAATAGAATTCGAACGTATATATCTATATAGATCGTCGTTAGAATATAAATAATTATTTTTAATTATAAAAGGAATTGAAAATGGCGCGGTAGTTCGAAAATTCGATTTCAAAATTCAAATGAATGTGCAGGATTCAAAATAAACCGGGTTTTAGCGAAACCAAAAATATTTGAATCTACTTGAAAATATCTTTCCAACGAATCCAAAAAATTGAAATTTCATAGCGGGAATCAAAAGTTATGCCCAGATGAAAATTCAGAATAGTAGCTATGGAATTCTGGCCCATAAAAATGGAAATTTTGCAAACGACCTCGGTTTTTGACGAAACCACTTTTGTTGGATCCGAAATGTCAAGTTATTGGTAGGTTTCAAAATTCATAATTTTTTGAATCAATATGTGGGCATGGCGAAGTAAAACGTGTTTTGATAGTTTAAGTTAATTTCGATCGACCTGAAAATGACCATTTTTCAAACGGTCTCAGAATTCGACGAAATTAGTTTTGTTAGGACCGTATCGTCAATAAGAAGCTAGAAAATGTTTTTCGGGAATTTTTAGAGTCCATATGTGGCCCTGGTAAATTGAAATGTGCGTTCAAATTCAATATATAGAGTTATATTTTGATTTTGACGAAAACTGATCGAAACGATCGAATCATCTTGCGATACCTATCCCATTGTGTTCGGAATGGGGGTAATTAGCTAGAGGCGACAGTCGGTGGGCTCGAATTAGAGTTCGAATTTTTAAGTAACTTTTTGGATAAAAATAAATTAAATATAAATAATTATATAATCTCCCCCCTCTCTCTCTTCACATTATCAGAAGGAAAGAAAAATAAAAAAACCCGATTTCCCCTACCCCCCCCCCCCCACCCCCCCGTCGCTCCTACCCCTCCTGACGCCGACACCCCCCCTTCCATAGCCGCGCCGCCCCATCCACCTCCCTCCCTCTTCTCCGACGTCCTCCCTCCCTTCTCCCTCTCCTCTTCTGAAAATCGAACCTCCCCTAGCCCTAGATTGAAGACCGCCGCCACCATATCCCGCCGCTCCGACCGCTGTAGACCCCCAACCGCCTCCTCGACCACCTACCGCCACCCATGACCCCACACTACTTTCCTTCGACCACCAACAGCGAATGTGGGCCGCCCTCCTTCCGAAAATCGATTTCTTTTGAAAGCAAAGAGGTGAGTTTCTTAGTGTAACCAATTTGAGTCGAGTTCTTAGTTTAAATTCAGTTAGGAATACATAACGCGAGTAAAAATTTGATTTTTGGATTATAAAAGTTAAGATTTTTCCATCGTATAAAGATGTGGATTTTCATTGTATAAAGAAGTGATTTTTATAATGATATGGAGAATGTAAAAATATGATTTTTATATATACAATAGCAAGGTAAAGGTATGATTTTATTTATACAATAGCATAATAAAAATGTGATTTTTATTATGTAAAAGGCATTATAAAAATATAATCTTTTATATATGTGAAGAAAAGATTATAAAAATATGATTTTTATATAATAGAAATTATAAAAATATGTTTTTTTATAATAGAGATAATAAAAATATGATTTTTATATCATAGGAAGAATAAAAATATGATTTTTATTTATGTAGAGCAATAAAAATATAATTTTTATTATATTACTAGCGATATAAAAATAGAATTTTATCTATATAGTAACGGTATAAAAATGTGATTTTTATCCATATAGAGTGACTATAAAAATGTGATTTTTATATACATAGCTTGTAATGACCCGCATTGGCAGAGGTATTATAATTAATTTATTTAATTATTGAAATGGTGGTTTAGAGAATTTAATGGTCGTGGAATTTAATAATGGTGAATATATAATTAAATTAATAAATTAAATAATATATTTAATTCTGAAATAAACAGAATTGGCTGAAATGGCGATATGGTGTGAACCGGATCATCTGTGATATTTAATTCAGCTTGGAATTGAATTTGAATAACGAATATATTATTTGAACGACAGTTTGAATGTATAATTATATTATAATTAAAATCGAGCTTGAAATGGCGCTGCAGTTCGCAAATTGGCGATTCGAACTTCAACTGAATGTACAGGGTTCGTTTTAAGCCGGATATCTATGAAACAAGAAACGTGTGGAGCTGGTGGAGTATATCTGTAACACCCCACGCCCGCTATGGTCACTCTCTAAGGGAATGCCATAACATCGGTGGAGTATTTTAGTGAATATAGAACAGAAAAATTACAACAAGACAGATATAAATAGTACTTGAAATTTAAAACATCATCTCATAACAGCGGAAATAAACATGTCTGGTTACATCATAAAACCACAATAAAAGTCAAGTACAACATCCATCAAAATAAAGAAGTACATAATCCCACTCTCTCATACAATAGCCAGGACAAAAGAAAAGATAACTGGGTAACTGGAGCTTTACATCTATCCAAGCTCCTAAAGACTGGAACAGCAATCCGATCAAGCTCCACTACAGCTAGGATCCACCGTAGGACCTGAGGGTTGGGAAAAAGATAAAAACAACGGGGTCAGACATAAGTCTGAGTGAGCCCTATAACTTTAACAATACAATCATTAAAGTAACCAGAGAAGACATAAACTTGACCTACGGTAATGTCTGGGGATGAATGGCTACACTAAGCAGCTTGGTATACTTAGGATAAACTAAGATAACTGTAAAGACGCATCTACCCACCCAAGGATAATTACTACACTGCACCACACCAGTCATTCCCACTCAAAGATTGATCCCACCCAAGGACTTAAAGAAAGATATAACTAGTAGTTTCATGTACCCCTAGCTGACCACATAGGTGCCGTCTGCCCCTATCTCCACTAGGTGTACCCCACTACTCCCCAAGCGATCGGCTCCCTACCGTAGATACCCGTGCTGGTCCCACAGTGGGGTGTATCACTCCCCTAAAGTGGCCACCTGATAATATCAACGGTGCACGGCTTTATATCTACACGATGCAACAACGGCTTATCTACCAGCCCGGGCCCACACACGCATATGAAACCCGTTGGACTTGCGTTGCCACCGCTAACCCGTTTTGGCCTCTTATAATCAAGCCCAATATGCGTGTCCCGTCACTCGACATGGGTCGAGCCCACAAAGATACGTTTGGGATATTGGTTGAAATGGGCCCCCACAAGCTACCCACCTAAGCTTGTCACTTATCTAGTGAATCCACTTAACCCTTTAATCATGTTCAATTACATGTTTCACTTGGTTAAGTATTCTAATCGTATTTTCTATTGCCACCCAAGGCAACCCACTAGATTCCACATGCCACCCAAGGCAACCACTAAATTTCCACATGCCACCCAAGGCACCCACTTAACCCCTCATGTCCCACTACATGCTAATATGGTTAAGTGTTTCTTAATTAATTAAGACCTTGATCTCCCACAAAGACCTCCCACATTAGACTGGCTGTTATGACCGCCTGGTTAAGCCGGTAGAGTCCGGGTAGTCTTACGTCATAACAGAGTCTAACCTCGTGTCTTTACTTTAATCACGTATTTAATTTATGGCTAAGACCTCTCACATTGGGCTGACATTTGTAGCAACTGGTTAAGCCGGTCGGGTCCGGGCAGTTTTACACTACAAATGAGTCCAACCTCGTGTCTTAGTCGATTAATTACACCTAATTAATCACCCCCATATTAATTATCCCTAATTAATATCAAGTTTTTCATAACATGGGTAGACCTAACTCAATAGGTAAATTCCCATGGGGTAGACCTAACTCAATAGGTAAATTCCCACTTATGTTAATTTATTTTTATGGTATGCTTAATCATACCCAATCATACTTTTATTAACATACTTACCAACCCCATCGTTCCCCACGTAAATCGTTCTCATTTCATGACATAATAAAGGGGAAGATTCAACACAAACATCATGGGTTTAGCATATAACTTTTGTCATGGGTTAAGAGGATGTCAACTTGCATATATGAGCATATATTAACCCAACTACATTTAACCCAGACTTGCATATTATCATACACATATCTTGCATAACATGTTGAACTTGCATATAAACATTCTCATAACTTGCATAACATGTTAAACATGCATTTAAGCATACACATAACTTGCATAAGCATTCACATACTTGCATAAGCATTCACATACTTGCATAAGCATGCATAACTTGCATATCATGTTAAACTTGCATTTAAGCATATACATAACTTGCATATAAACTTGCATAACCACCTACACATAACTTACATAACATCATACACATAACTTGCATGTGAACTTGCATAACTCACTTTGTTAAACATGCATAAATCCACTTATTAAATATGCATAAACCCACTTGTTAAACATGCATAAACCCACTTATTAAACATGCATAAACCAACTTGTTAAGCATGCATAAACCAACTTATCAAACATGCATAAACCCACTTATTAATTATGCATAAACATAGGAAAACATAGAGTAGCATATCATTATAAATGATTCAAACTCACTAATCCGCATTTAAGACCATAAGTCTCATTACACCCAATCTACTTACTTTAACAATTGATGTTAAAGTGATAGAAACTCACCAAAACCAAGATTAGCAAACTTATGAAGTGGAATTAGTTGCTAAATATGAAGATGGTGATGATAAGAGATTGATTAGAGAGTGATTAGCTTGCAACTTCCTTCATAAATTAGTGGAGGCTCCTTCTAGGATTTAATTTGGCGGCATGAGGCCATCATTTCTATTTTTAGTATGGATTAGGGTAGGTTTAGGGTATATTTATAGATTAGGTGAGTGTTTTAGGCCCTTAGATTAACCCTAGATTAGATTAGGTCCGTTAGATTTAGGAAATCTCTAGAACCCAGCCCTCCAAGCCAGCCTAAAACCCAACCTGGTGCACCCAGGTTCTCTGGACGTCGTGCCCATGTCGACAGGCAAGTCGACAGGCAAGTCGACCCCCCTGTCGACAGGCCTGTCGACAGCCCTGTCGACATGGGTAGGGCGGGAAATTTCCCGCCTGGCCCCCCGCTGGCTCCAATTTCGAAATCAAGTTTTGCTTTTCTAAATCTGTTTTTAACTTTGAATTTTCTGCAAACTTCATTGGGCCTTAACTGGGCCATACGGACTCCGATTCTCAAAAACTCGGACTCTATTTCGCGTATTTTTCCGAGACGAACGCAATGACGCAGCCCATTACCCCCAATTCCCAAATCTGAGATTATTTATCTTGTAATTAGTGAATTTTAGTATTAACTAAAATTCGGGGTGTTACATTCTCCCCTCCTTAAAGGATTTCGTCGCCGAAATCTCTAAGCTAAGGAGAATGCATATCCTGCCATCCAAATAACCATCTACTCAATCCATCAACCACGGGCATCCATTGTCCTTACACAGTTTCTAATGATGTATGAGCATATGCAAAAAGTGTGTGTATATGTTCCCTATCTAATGTATGAACATATGCAAACCATGATAGTGCCATGCATCCATTATGTATGCGAGAGAACCCTATCGACACATACAATATCTACATGAGTGCACAATCATTCACCAAAATGCATCATCCATATGATAACACAATCATTATACATCCATAAATATAGCTTCCTACACACAATTTTATGCAATATGCAATATGAAGTGATTGAGCCGATCTAGTGCCTAGAGTGTGTGTATATGTATCCACGAGCAACCACTAGCAAACACTTGCATCCACTTGCATCCATCAACCATAACATGTCTCAAACACATGTTTCAACCATAGGTTTACCCTATCTAAAGGTCAATCAGTACTAACGAGAGGATATACTAAAGATAAGATAAGTACTAGACAACGATAGAGGAGAAAGTAAAGACGTACCCTCAAAAAGAAATGGGTAAAATGAACGCATCTGCGCTTCCGTCTCCCAAGTTGCGTTGCTCTCATCTTCTCCCCATTGCACTTTGACTAGTTGAACCTCTCTGTTTCTCAACTTCCTAGTTTCTGACCCAAGGATGCGAGTAGGAGCTCGTCGGATAGTCGCATCACGCTCTACCTCTACATCTCTAAGCAAGCTCGGCTCTACCACCTCTGCGCTCTCATGTAAGCATTTCCTCAAATGGGACACATGGAATACATCATGTACACCACTAAGTCTGTCGGGCAACTCCACTCTATATGCCATCCGTCCAATCCTTTCCTTGATGGGAAATGGCCCTACGAACCTTGGTGCTAACTTCCCAACAGATCCAAAGCGAACCACATTTCGTAATGGAGACACTTTGACAAAGACCATGTCCCCAACTTCAAACTCAAGATCCGTCCTTCTCTTGTCCGCATAAGATTTTTGCCTATCCTGCGCTGCTTTCATCCTTCTTCGAATCAAGTCAATCTTCTCAGAAGTCTCCCTAATCATATCAGGCCCAAGCAAGATCTTATCCGTAGATTCCCACCAACATGTGGGTGATCGACAAGGCCTTCCATAGAGAGCTTCGAAAGGAGCCATACCAATACTGGACTGAAAGCTGTTATTATATGCGAACTCCACCAATGGAAGATGCTCTTCCCATGTACCTCCAAAATCTAAGATACAAATCCTCAAAATGTCTTCTAGAACACGATTCACCCTCTCAGTCTGGCCGTCCGTCTGAGGATGATATGCGGTGCTCAGACACAATTGAGTCCCCACTGCTTCTTGCAAACTTCTCCAGAACTCGCTAGTGAAGATAGGATCTCGATCGCTCACTATGCTAGAGGGTACCCCATGCAACCGAACTATCTCTCGAAGATATACTGAAGCTAGCCATGGAGCGGTCCTCTTGCTCTTCACGGGTATGAAATGGGCGCTCTTAGTAAGTCTGTCTACCACCACCCAAATTCCCGTATTACCCTTTCTTGATCTGGGTAACCCGTCAATAAAATCCATCGAGACGCTATCCCACTTCCATTGCGGAACTTCCAATGGGTGAAGCAACCCACCTGGTTTCTTTTGCTCCGCCTTCACTTGTTGGCACACCAAGCATCGAGCGACATACTCGGCCACATCTTTCTTCATACCGGCCCAGAAGAAAACCCTCTTCATGTCTCGGTACATCTTGTCCCCACCGGGATGAATAGTCATCCTAGAACGGTGTGCATCATCAAGAATAACCTTCCTCAAACCCTCGTCTTGCGGTACACAAATTCTACCGTCTCTACGCAAGCACCCCCTATCGTCTAGGGTATACCTACTCAAATGGCTGGACGACTCCCCCCTTATGAGCTTCTCCACCAACTCAACCAACTGTGGGTCGTCCCTCTGTGCTTCTCCAATCCGCCCCAAAAGAGTAGGTCTAACTTCCAAAGAAGCTAGCAAACCGGGTACATAATCAACGGAAGGTCTAAAATCAAACATCGAGATAAATTCCCAGCTTCGTTGTTCCATGAACAATGTACTCAAGGACAACCTCTTCCTGCTCAAGGCGTCCGCCACCACGTTACCCTTGCCAGGGGTATACGCTATCTCGAAATCATAGGATGCTAAGAACTCCATCCACCTTTGCTGTCTCAGATTCAAATCCTTCTGAGAAAACAAGTACTTCAATGATTTGTGGTCAGTGAACAATTCGAATCTCTCACCAAGAAGATAATGGCGCCAAATCTTAAGCGCAAAAACAATAGCGGCCAACTCTAAATCATGGGTAGGGTAATTTTTCTCCTGCACTCTCAACTGCCTTCCACCATAGGCTATCACCCTTCCCTCTTGCATTAAGACTGCGCCTAGTCCTGTCCCACAAGCATCGGTATAGACAACAAATGGCTTGCTCCCATCTGGCAACACTAAAACTGGAGCAGTGGTTAAAGCTCTATTTAACCGTCGGAATGCATCATCACAATCTACGTCCCATGCGAAAACAAGATTCTTCTTCGTTAAGCGGGTTAATGGGGCTGATATCTTCGCGAAGTCTTTGATAAACTTCCTATAATAACCCGCCAACCCCAAGAAACTTCTTACTTCGGTAGCATTCTTCGGAACCTTCCAATCCTGAATTGATAGTACCTTCGTGGGATCCACAGCTATCCCTTCCTTGGAGACCACGTGCCCCAAGAACCGCACCTCCTTCCTCCAGAAGTGACATTTAGAGAATTTAGCCTTAAGACTATGTGCTCGAAGAGTCTTCAATACCTCCCCAAGATGTAGGGCATGCTCTTCTTCACTCTTAGAAAATACTAAGATGTCATCCACAAAGACCACCACGAATTTATTAAGGAACTCCCTGAACACCCTACTCATCAAATCAACAAAGTATGCAGGGGCGTTCGTCAACCCAAATGGCATCACAAGCCACTCATAGAAACCATCCGGAGTCCTAAAGGCAGTCTTGTCTATGCTATCCTCAGCCACCCTCAACTGATGAAACCCCGTGGCTAAGTCCAACTGAGAAAATACTGAAGCGCCAATCAACTGATCGAAAAGATCATCAATCCTCGGCAATGGGTGTCTATTCTTCTTTGTGAGCTTGTTGAGTTCTCTATAGTCTACACAATGTCTGAGGGACCCATCCCCCTTTGTAGCAAATACTACTGGAGCACCCCACTCCGATATACTTCGTCTTATGAACCCCTTCTCAAGCAACTCCCCTACTTGCTTATGGAGTTCCCTCCTCTCACGAGGAGCCATGTGGCGCACTGGTAAAGATACCGGTTTAGCATTATCCACCAGATATATTCGGAAGTCAATCTCCCGCTTCGAAGGTAAGCCCTTCACCTCCTCAAACACATCCGGATATTCCCGGACCACTCTAACAGATTGCAAACTCTCGACCGAAGCGTCAAGCGATTCAAGATAACTTAGCATAACAGAGTCCATGGGATTACAAGAAATCTCGAGAGTGTTACCCAAGCGGGTCAGGAGCCTAACAACTCTCCTTTCGCAATCAAGAACGGCACCATTACTGGATAACCAGTCCATGCCCAAAATCAACCCATAGCCCGTGAAGCCCAACACAAAAGCATCACATCTAAACTCAATGCTAAGTATAGAAATCTTCAAACCCAAACATATCATGGACAAATAAGTGGAGCCCCCAATTGGGTTTGAAACAACTAAGGGGTCATCTACCAGACTGGTGTCTAAGTGCAGTGACTCAACTAATGATGATGAGATAAACGAATGCGATGCGCCTGAATCAAACAATGTACGGACAGGATGATCAAATAGAAAAACCATACTTTCAACGGAGATAGTTCTACCTCTCTCCTGAATTGGTGGAACCGCGAGAGCCTGTACTTGCCCCCTAGCCTGACCTGGTGCCATAAGAGCTTGCACCTGTCCACCTGAGGTAGACCCCGTCCTTTGCCCCTTCTTAGGGCAATCCTTTACTAAATGCCCTGCTTCGCCACAGTGGAAGCAGCCAGTCTTCTTCTTCTTACGACAATCCTTGCTTAGATGGCCAGGTGTCCCACAATTGAAACACTTCTTCTTCTTGCCTTTGCCATCATTGCCTTTCCCACCTTTGTTTTGTTGCTGTTGCTGAGGTCTCTTTTGATCTCCCTTCTTCTCGGGTGCCTTATTAGCATTGGGACCCTTCTCTTCTTCATGCATGAGTGCCATGTCAACTAGCTTCTCAAAGGTGGCCCCCATAGGGATATGAGTCATAGCCAACCCATGCATCGGTTCATTCAAGCCTTTCACGAACCTCAAAGCCTTCTTCTCCAGTGTATTCACCATGTCTAGGCCAAACCTTGCCAATTGATTAAACTTGTTGACATATTCCTTCACCGAGAGATTTCCTTGCTTTAGAGTCAAGAATCTTTCCATATACAAGTTTTCCTCCACCCTCGAGAGAAACTTGGCCACAAATCTTTGCCTAAAATCCGCCCAAGAGTCAACGGGGCGTTCACCATTAGTGACCTCCCACCAGAATGAGGCCTCTCCTTTCATTAACCAAGCAGCTAACTTGACTTTCTTCCCTTCTTTCATCTCAAAGATATCTATCAATTCTTCCACCTCCTTAAGCCAATCTCTAGCCTCCACAAAAGTTTCAGATCCTTGAAAAGGTTTCCCTCCCATAGCTTTAAATTCCTTGCAAGTCTTAGCAAAAGTATCCGTGCGAGGAGGAGGGGGAGGAGGAAGATCGGGTGCTACGGTTGGTGGAGGGATATTTGCTGGACCCGCAGTGGTGGCCCTAGCCTCCATCAATCTCCTATACCATACTGGTACCATCACACCCTCCGGAAAGTTAAGATCCTCAGCCAGGCTGAAACGAAAAAGGAAAGATTCAAAACGGAGAATTCGAAGGATATAGATATGGCTATTGGGGATTATGCTTTTCTTTCAAAAACTTTTCTCTTTAAAGACATGTTTTTGAAAATATCTCTTCCAAAAATGTTTTTATAAAAATAGTTTTCTAAAAATTTTATCTGTTCCGGTAACCTTTGCTCTGATACCACGTGTAACACCCCACGCCCGCTATGGTCACTCTCTAAGGGAATGCCATAACATCGGTGGAGTATTTTAGTGAATATAGAACAGAAAAATTACAACAAGACAGATATAAATAGTACTTGAAATTTAAAACATCATCTCATAACAGCGGAAATAAACATGTCTGGTTACATCATAAAACCACAATAAAAGTCAAGTACAACATCCATCAAAATAAAGAAGTACATAATCCCACTCTCTCATACAATAGCCAGGACAAAAGAAAAGATAACTGGGTAACTGGAGCTTTACATCTATCCAAGCTCCTAAAGACTGGAACAGCAATCCGATCAAGCTCCACTACTGCTAGGATCCACCGTAGGACCTGAGGGTTGGGAAAAAGATAAAAACAACGGGGTCAGACATAAGTCTGAGTGAGCCCTATAACTTTAACAATACAATCATTAAAGTAACCAGAGAAGACATAAACTTGACCTACGGTAATGTCTGGGGATGAATGGCTACACTAAGCAGCTTGGTATACTTATGATAAACTAAGATAACTGTAAAGACGCATCTACCCACCCAAGGATAATTAGTACACTGCACCACACCAGTCATTCCCACTCAAAGATTGATCCCACCCAAGGACTTAAAGAAAGATATAACTAGTAGTTTCATGTACCCCTAGCTGACCACATAGGTGCCGTCTGCCCCTATCTCCACTAGGTGTACCCCACTACTCCCCAAGCGATCGGCTCCCTACCGTAGATACCCGTGCTGGTCCCACAGTGGGGTGTATCACTCCCCTAAAGTGGCCACCTGATAATATCAACGGTGCACGGCTTTATATCTACACGATGCAACAACGGCTTATCTACCAGCCCGGGCCCACACACGCATATGAAACCCGTTGGACTTGCGTTGCCACCGCTAACCCGTTTTGGCCTCTTATAATCAAGCCCAATATGCGTGTCCCGTCACTCGACATGGGTCGAGCCCACAAAGATATGTTTGTGATATTGGTTGAAATGGGCCCCCACAAGCTACCCACCTAAGCTTGTCACTTATCTAGTGAATCCCACTTAACCCTTTAATCATGTTTAATTACATGTTTCACTTGGTTAAGTATTCTAATCGTATTTTCTATTGCCACCCAAGGCAAGCCACTAGATTCCACATGCCACCCAAGGCAACCACTAAATTTCCACATGCCACCCAAGGCACCCACTTAACCCCTCATGTCCCACTACATGCTAATATGGTTAAGTGTTTCTTAATTAATTAAGATCGTGATCTCCCACAAAGACCTCCCACATTAGACTGGCTGTTATGACCGCCTGGTTAAGCCGGTAGAGTCCGGGCAGTCTTACGTCATAACAGAGTCTAACCTCGTGTCTTTACTTTAATCACGTATTTAATTTATGGCTAAGACCTCTCACATTGGGTTTACATTTGTAGCAACTGGTTAAGCCGGTCGGGTCCGGGCAGTTTTACACTACAAATGAGTCCAACCTCGTGTCTTAGTCGATTAATTACACCTAATTAATCACCCCCATATTAATTATCCCTAATTAATATCAAGTTTTTCATAACATGGGTAGACCTAACTCAATAGGTAAATTCCCATGGGGTAGACCTAACTCAATAGGTAATTTCCCACTTATGTTAATTTATTTTTATGGTATGCTTAATCATACCCAATCATACTTTTATTAACATACTTACCAACCCCATCGTTCCCCACGTAAATCGTTCTCATTTAATGACATAATAAAGGGGAAGATTCAACACAAACATCATGGGTTTAGCATATAACTTTTGTCATGGGTTAAGAGGATGTCAACTTGCATATATGAGCATATATTAACCCAACTACGTTTAACCCAAACTTGCATATTATCATACACATATCTTGCATAACATGTTGAACTTGCATATAAGCATTCTCATAACTTGCATAACATGTTAAACATGCATTTAAGCATACACATAACTTGCATAAGCATTCACATACTTGCATAAGCATTCACATACTTGCATAAGCATGCATAACTTGCATATCATGTTAAACTTGCATTTAAGCATATACATAACTTGCATATAAACTTGCATAACCACCTACACATAACTTACATAACATCATACACATAACTTGCATGTGAACTTGCATAACTCACTTTGTTAAACATGCATAAATCCACTTATTAAATATGCATAAACACACTTGTTAAACATGCATAAACCCACTTGTTAAACATGCATAAACCAACTTGTTAAGCATGCATAAACCAACTTATCAAACATGCATAAACCCACTTATTAATTATGCATAAACATAGGAAAACATAGAGTAGCATATCATTATAAATGATTCAAACTCACTAATCCGCATTTAAGACCATAAGTCTCATTACACCCAATCTACTTACTTTAACAATTGATGTTAAAGTGATAGAAACTCACCAAAACCAAGATTAGCAAACTTATGAAGTGGAATTAGTTGCTAAATATGAAGATGGTGATGATTAGAGATTGATTAGAGAGTGATTAGCTTGCAACTTCCTTCATAAATTAGTGGAGGCTCCTTCTAGGATTTAATTTGGCGGCATGAGGCCATCATTTCTATTTTTAGTATGGATTAGGGTAGGTTTAGGGTATATTTATAGATTAGGTGAGTGTTTTAGGCCCTTAGATTAACCCTAGATTAGATTAGGTCCGTTAGATTTAGGAAATCTCTAGAACCCAGCCCTCCAAGCCAGCCTAAAACCCAACCTGGTGCACCCAGGTTCTCTGGACGCCGTGCCCATGTCGACAGGAAAGTCGACAGGCAAGTCGACCCCCCTGTCGACAGCCCTGTCGACATGGGTAGGGCGGGAAATTTCCCGCCTGGCCCCCCGTTGGCTCCAATTTCGAAATCAAGTTTTGCTTTTCTAAATCTGTTTTTAACTTTGAATTTTCTGCAAACTTCATTGGGCCTTAACTGGGCCATACGGACTCCGATTCTCAAAAACTCGGACTCTATTTCGCGTATTTTTCCGAGACGAACGCAATGACGCAGCCTGTTACCCCCAATTCCCAAATCTGAGATTATTTATCTTGTAATTAGTGAATTTTAGTATTAACTAAAATTCGGGGTGTTATAATATCTTTCTAGTGGAAGAGAAAAATGAGGATTTCATTGTGTAGATTTTGATTTACGGCTAAATCAATTTTTGAAATAGTCGTTATAGAATCGTTTACAGACCGTAACGGTTTATTCGATATAACTAGAGATCGGGTTTGAATTTAGACAAGGTTCTTTTGGGAAGTAATGATAATTTAATTTTTAGGATTTTACTGTAATTTTTAATTAATTAAATACACAACTTTTTATTTGGAGTATTGTGCACCCAATATGAATATTTTGGATTTTCACAATATGAGTTAATCTACCGGTATTTTTATATTTTTGGATTAGGGCACATTTCTCGATTTAATGATATTTTTATATCAGTCCATGAACAAACAGAGTTTTATATAATAAGGTACGTTGAATTTTTCAATGCGAAATTTAATATCCTAATATTTCTCTGATAAAATGAAGTCCACGTTGTTTTTCTTCTCAGCCTCACATATATCCTCGGTCAAGAAACAAGCCACCGTTCCCTTTTATCTTCTTCAACATGGAATTAAGTGGACCCTCAAAACAACTTATATAAAATACCTTTACAACCTCGTTAAGATCTAATTCTTCATTTTTCTGCGGTCAAACATTTACTGCCGCTCTTCTTTGCTCCCAATAGTAAAATCATCTCTTCTTAAATCCTCATAAAACAAAGTAAAATTCTATAAATCAATATGTATACGGGTTTGAGTTGCTGGGATCCTTCTCTTCATTCCCGTATAGGTTTCGATAGGTTCGAACATGGTTGGTCGCACCGCAATGTACAGCGATGGGTTTTTGGGTATTTAGGGTTTGCGGATTTCTGGGATAAGGAGCGTAGATTTGGGTTTTCTGACTTTAGATTTGGGTTTAGCATCAAAAACCGCAAATGGTATGTGAATTTTGAGGGATTCCGCGTATAACAATGTCGAACTGCTATTGTGCAGTTGCAGAATTTTCTCGATGTCGAGATAAACCATTTGGGTGCGAATTGCTGAAAATGGTGATGGAGTTGTTGAGGTTGCGAAGGAGATAAGTTGGTAATGTTGGTTTGAAGGCTAACGGAGTGGAGTGGGTGGTGTTGGCTTCTGTTTCGGTTTGTTGTAAATGGAGAAATGGTGGGAGTAATTCATGAATACAGACGAGATGAGGTAGAGGGGGAGAAGTCAATAGAGGACGGGTTGACTTAGTAATGGGTCGACTGGGTAGTTGGGCCGGCGAAAGATTTGGGGTGAGATCCGGGTTTTAATTTGTTTAAGTTAATTCAAATTAAAATGTGTATAACTTATAAATTTCATACCGTACTCATGCGTTATCAGAACTTAACAAAACAAGATCCGTTGGGATCGTATGGACGGACACTACCCAATGGAACTGACTGAGAATGGAGTGGAGCTGGTTTGAATTTATGGCAAAATAAATTGTTTGATTCAGATCAAAAAACAGTTTATCGTTCTTTAACGATGAACTGCAAATGTGAGTAAATTTCACTAACTCTGAACAGTTTATAATTTCATGTTGTATTTTTAGAACTGTTAAATATTGACTGATTCACTGTGTGTTGACTATTTGATTGAACTGCTAGTCAGTTAGTTGAATTTCTATATTGATTTTGTTAAACAGAATATATCATATGGAACTGAAAGTGATGTTGATTTTATTGTATAACGTCTGTGGATGCAGGGAGACAGGTTGGAGGAATCCGACTGGATTCCTCAACATTTATTTTATTGTTTGTCATATATTGTGATATATGATGTGTTATATAATCTGTTATGGATTATGTTTGTCAAAATGATATTGATCATTGTTATTCGATATTTTTAATATCATAAAAAGACCTTGGGATGTAAAAAGAACTATTTCAATGTATATTGAAATGAAGGGATTTTATAAAATCAACAGATTTAATAAAAGGAAATATTTCGAAAGTAAATAAATGGAAATGTTTATAAAACGAATAGAGTTTTATAAAAAGGGAAAAATGTTGATAAATGAATAGAATATAATAAAGGAATATTTATTTAGAAAATAAATAGGATAAAGGAATATTTGTTTAGGAAATGAATAGAGTAAATCGATTAGAGTAAAACAGACATAATTATTCAAATTAGAGTTAATCAATAAGAATTTATCGAATATTAGTTATTCGAATTTAGAGTTAATCAAATAGAGTTAATCGAATAGAGGTAAAGAAATAGAGTTAAACTAGATTAGAAACTGACTAGGGATTAGTTAGGTTGAATAGTTTTCTGAGTATCGATCTGATGTTGGTTTCGGCCTTCGGTGTTTATATTTAAGAGAATTGTTCTCCTACTAGTTTACAGTCAGGGACTGATAGTTGTGAAATGATAGTGATATATAAATAAACAATGGAAATGTTTTCCAGTGTTAATAACATATATTTTCTAAACATAGAAAATAAGGAAATATGAATATATATATATATATATGATTGATGATTGATTGATAGAATTTCCATCTGGAAATAATATCTTTGTTTGCACACGTATTTTTCTTTGATAGTTAAATCACAGACTATCAAAGTTTTGACCATTTTAACGTTGTTAATATGGAGAGACCGGTTGGATTATTATCCAAAGATCCACTCTGTATTGGCATAAGCGTTGCAAATCATATATGCCAAAGATAATTGAAGACGGAGTAAAGTGCAAGGGCTATTGTATAAGTCTTATATAACAGTGCCTAAGATGGATGTACTGAACAATGCCTTTGGTTCATCCTGTTCCTGGATGACTTGTACGGATGAATGTCTGACAGAGTATTTCCAGAAAGGTCACGTACATTGATTTCTTCAACCGTACCAAGAGTGGAAGCGGAGAAGGAAATTTCTTTAGCCAACACGTAATGTACTGTTGTAGAGGTCAATTAGTGATTTTCGATGGATCTGACAATGTGGAATTCGAAGTGAATCTGATGTGATAATGAAGCGTAACCTCAAGCCTCATCAACCGGTAAATGACAGAAATCGGGCAGGCAGCATGGCTAAGTCGGTCGCTCCAAAGTAGGGTGTATAATCACCTGATCTAGAGTTTCATTTACTTCTAAAACTCTATTGTTGATGCTGTCCCATTCAGGAAACGGTTGCTGATCCCAACTGTTGGTGATATACATTCGATACACTCAAGCGAAATGAGTGGTCGGTCATGTGTGGCCGGGTTGCAAGATGTTCTTGTTGAACCCAGTGTATTCCTTTCTAGAGATACACTAGCGAAAGGTGGTTCCATACCTTGTCATAGTGGGAAATCCATTACCCAGTACGTGCTTGCGGTTTTGATTGTATACTATATATGTAGAACGTGAGATGAAAGCGTTTCTGCTTGATGATTACTATTATTTTGGTTGATAGACATTATTATAATATCAAAAGGTTTTTGATATAAAGATCAATTTGGATTCTCATAAGGGAAAAACTCGTTCCGTTATACGGCGTGGTCTTATGAGATATCATTTACCTGCTTGAACTGTTTTAAACTGTTTTACTCATACCAGTCCCATGACTGACCCGGAGTTTATTTTGTTTTTTCCCTAAACTCTTGGGTTCCTTAATTTGTACGGGCAGTCAAGTAGTCGGGATTTACAGATATACAGGAAGAGCTTGGAGCAGGAGGCTTCAGGATTATATAGCTATAGATATTTCCGCTGTGTTGGAAGTGTTGTACTTTGATAATGATGTATATTCAAGTACAGATGTATATTTCAAGTTATGTTATATATATTATATGTTATTCGTTCCGCTGTGAGGTTCGTGTCACTCTGATGTTGTGTTCTTCTTCTTCTTCTTTTTCTATTCTAAGTTTCTATCTTATCTTTCCTCACCCTCTCTTTTCTTTCTATTAATTTCCTGATTTTCAGTTTAATTTGGGGTTGGACTTGTGTTTTTGGTCAGCTCAAATTGGACCGGATTTTCAGGTCATTACAGTTGGTATCATAGCATAAGTTAAGTGAATTACCTTGGCTCTGTGGCGTGACTCAGTAGAGATGGGGTTAGT
This sequence comes from Allium sativum, assembly GCA_030737875.1. NCBI lineage: Eukaryota > Viridiplantae > Streptophyta > Magnoliopsida > Asparagales > Amaryllidaceae > Allium > Allium sativum. The sequence goes on from CM060926.1 coordinate 355,607,221, forward strand.
AATACCCTAGATTGAGTTGAATGTATAGATACGAGTGAACATACTTGTTATTGATATAAAAATTGTTTTATATTTTGGACATTCATTGGTTGAGTTGTTAATGAGTTCTGGTCGATCAGTTGGATCCACTGTATCGGTAGGAGTTACTAAACACTCGAATACAATGGGTCAACACGATATGTTTTGAAAAGAGGGTAAATTAAAATAAGTTTACCCAAGGTATATCTTGATATAGAGAAGATATATACATATATATCAAAATTATAATATAGTGGATATATTGGTTGTTATTATAATCGAGTAAGATTATAAATTAAATGGTTACGTAAATAACCAATCAGAATTCATATAAGTGAGATACGTGAAATCAGATGAGTTAAATCCGAAATTTAAACCAGAAAGTGAATTAAAATTCTGGAGAATTGGATAAGTGTTTGTAAATAGATTTGGATTAAAAATAAGGAAAATTTAAGATCTTGGGAGATTTTAAATTGTTTTACAAGCAGTGTGAATTATATTTTGAAATGAATTTCAGTGTGGAAATGTTTAAAAATGGTTTTATAGTATTGAGCTCACTTCGATCGCTGGAAAATAGATTCCGATGATGACAGCTGCATCATCAGTATTCATTTTCGAGTTTTAAGTGATGAATTACTACCAGAGATACTGTTTTGAATTTGTTTTGGGAAAGACAAGTTGTGTTTCAAAATGGGATTTATAATATAAAATTTGAATAATAGAATTTGATATATAGATTTGAATAATAGAAGTGATATAAAATTTGAATAGAAATTGAATAGAATTAACTAAGTCGAAGAGGAATTAGTTAATCGAGTTTTGAATTTGAAGTTGAACTTTGAAAGGTGAATTGGATTTGTAAATGGATATTCGAAATCGAATATAGAACTTAAATTTGAAATTTGGATTCAAATTAGTTATTAAGCAAGTTAGAATATATTTGAACATGTCATGTTCAAATATAAAAGTGAAATAGACTAAAGAGTTAATTAACAAATTAATTAAAGAATTGAGTTAAAACGATCAGGTATAGTTAAAATAGATCAGGCAGGTATAAATATACATGAGATAGGTATGGATAAGGTATGAAGGTAATAGATAGAATGCTCGACGAAAAGGTATGTATTTAATTCACATATGAGATTTTATGCGCCGTATCGCCAAGCCGCTTGGCTTTTTCTTTTTCTTTTAGATTGGTGAGGGCCATGGGAGGCTATTTGAAATATCCCGATGCTCCTGGTACAAAGGAGGTTATGGCGAATTTTTCCGGGAATTTAAGGAGTTAGAATATTTTTAAGATAATTTGATAGTTAGAAATCAACGTATCGATATATATATATATATAGAAGTCTATAAGGAAACGAACTTAGAAATATAATAGTAAAAATCAAAAAGGAAGACTAAGAATAAACTCTAGTAAGAATAGAAAGAGAAAGTGTATACGTGTTTAAAGGTGAATAAGTAGTTGTATGGTATTGATTATTCAAGTAAGTAGTCATATCTGTTTTGACGTTATAAATGTTATTCAGTCAAGGTCTGAGAGGTAGTTATACCCCAACTTGATTGATTTCATTATTAACAAATAAATAGAAGATTTCAGGCTCGAAGATCAATGTTGAATAAGAGTTAGTTGAATATAGTATTTGGGTTGTCGTAACGATGTTTCACACAACATCCGTTTTAACCTAAATAAGTGTAAGCTTGGAAATATAATAAAGAATATTTCCTAAGTATAGAAATAAACGAGATCGGAAAAGAGATAAGTAATTGGAATATTTTCCAATTATAAATAGCATATATTTTCTAAAGTTTAGAAAATAAAGAAAGGCGATATTCAGAAATGTTTTCCAAATAACATAAAAGGCCAATATGGTTATTGAAAATATTTGGTTAACAAATATTGATAAAGAAATAGTGAAGTGATTTAACTAATGGAATATTAATTAAGGGCTCAGTGACATGTTCAAAAGGAAAATTTGATTTTTTGAAAAGAGTAAACTGTTTGAAAACTCCCCGGGAAAGACTGTTGAATTAAAAACAAATTTAACAGAAATTTGTGAAAGCAAAATTTGAATTAAAGTAAAGCCAGTAAAGTGGTAACTGATATTGAATTAGAATGATATCAAGACAAATTGGATTGTGAGATTTAAAGTGTAATGTGATAGTCAAGTTAAGAGTTGGGAATCGAGAAGAAACTCGAGTTGAAATGATATTTGGCTCGGATATAAGCGAATGGTTGTGTTGTGGATAAAAGCACATTGGAATTTGATTGGGATGACCCTTGTATCCGCTGAATTGAGAACAGGTGGAAAGGATAAAATGATATGCCGACAAAAGGTACAAGTTTATATTTCTATTGGATATAATATTTATGAGCCGAATTGGCAAGCCGCTTGGCTGTTTGATTTTCTTTTGAGTTGGAGAAGGCCCAGAGAGGCGAGTGGGAGTTTGACCGATTGACCAGTACAAAGGAGGTGCTGGCGAATTTTTTCGAAAAATTAAGGTGTTAGAAAATTTTCAGGATTTTTGAAAATTTTCGTTGATAAGAATTAAATAAATTTTTAATTGAAAATTAAATTGGTTCAGTTGAAACTGAAGTTAAGAAATGAACAAATATGTTCTAACCAGTCGATAGGGTCGTTCTCTACCTTAGCAATTTCGAGGACGAAATTATTTTAAGTGTGGAAGATTGTAATGACCCGCATTGGCAGAGGTATTATAATTTATTTATTTAATTACTGAAATGGTGGTTTAGAGAATTTAATGGTCGTGGAATTTAATAATGGTGAATATATAATTAAATTAATAAATTAAATAATATATTTAATTTTAAATAAACAAAATTGGCTGAAATGGCGATATCGTGTGAACCGGATCATCTGTGATATTTAATTCAGCTTGGAATTGAATTTGAATAACGAATGTATTATTTGAACGACAGTTTGAACGTATAATTATATTATAATTAAAATCGAGCTTGAAATGGCGCTGAAGTTCGTAAATTGGCGATTTGAACTTCAACTGAATGTACAGGTTACGTTTTAAGCCGGATTTCTGTGAAACAAGAAACATGTGGAGCTGGTGGAGTACATCCTTCTAGTGGAAGAGAAAAATGAGGATTTCATTGTGTAGATTTTGATTTACGGCTAAATCAAATTTTGAAATAGTCGCTATAGAATCGTTTATAGACCACAACGGTTTATTCGATATAACTAGAGATCGGGTATGAATTTAGACAAGGTTCTTTTGGGAAGTAGTGGTAATTTAATTTTTAGGATTTTACTGTAATTTTTAATTAATTAAATACACAACTTTTTATTTGGAGTATTGTGCACCCTATATGAATATTTTGGATTTTCGCAATATGAGTTAATCTACCGGTATTTTTATATTTTTTGGGATCAGGGCACATTACTCGATTTAATGATATTTTTATATCAGTCCGTGAACAAACAGAGTTTTATATAATAGGGTACGTTGAATTTTTCAATGCGAAATTTAATATCCTAACATTTCTCTGATAAAATGAAGTCCACGTTGTTTTTCTTCTCAGCCTCACATATATCCTCGGTCAAGAAACAAGACACCGTTCCCTTTTATCTTCATCAATGTGGAGTTAAGTGGACCCTCAAAACAATTTATATAAAATACCTTTACAACCTCATTAAGACCTAATTCTTCATTTTTCTGCGGTCAAACATTTACTGCCGCTCTTCTTTGCTCCCAACAGTAAAATCATCTCTTCTTAAATCCTTATAAAACAAAGTAAAATTCTATAAATCAATATGTATACGGGTTTGAGTTGCTGGGATCCTTCTCTTCGTTCCCGTATAGGTTTCGATAGGTTCGAACATGGTTGGTCGCACCGCAATGTACAGCGATGGGTTTTTGGGTATTTAGGGTTTGCGGATTTCTGGGATAAGGAGCATAGATTTGGGTTTTCTAACTTTAGATTTGGGTTTAGCATCAAAAACCGCAACTGGTATGTGAATTTTGAGGGATTCCGCGTATAACAATGTCGAACTGCTACTGTGCAGTTGCGGAATTTTCTCGATGTCGCGATAAACAATTTGGGTGCGAATTGCTGAAAATGATGATGGAGTTGTTGAGGTTGCGAAGGAGATGAGTTGGTAATGTTGGTTTGAAGGCTAACGGAGTGGAGTGGGTGGTGTTGGCTTCAGTTTCGGTTTGTTGTAAATGGAAAAATGGTGGGAGTAATTCATGAATACAGACGAGATGAGGTAGAGGGGGAGAAGTCAATAGAGGACGGGTTGACTTAGTAATGGGCCGACTGGGTAGTTGGGCCGGTGAAAGATTTGGGGTGAGATCCAGGTTTTAATTTGTTTAAGTTAATTCAAATTAAAATGTGCATCTTATAAATTTCATACCGTACTCATGTGTTATCAGAACTGAACAAAACTAGATCCGTTGGGATCGTATGGACGGACACTACCCAATGGAACTGACTGAGAGTGGAGTGGAGCTCATTTGAATTAATGGCGAAATAAACTGTTTGATTCAGATCAAACAACAGTTTATCGTTCTTTAATGATGAACTGCAAATGTGAGTAAATCTCACTAACTCTGAACAGTTTATAATTTCGTGTTGTATTTTTAGAACTGTTAAATATTGGCTGATTCACTGTGTGTTGACTGTTTGATTGAACTGCTAGTCAGTTAGTTGAATTTCTATATTGATTTTGTTAAATAGAATATATCATATGGAACTGAAAGTGATGTTGATTTTATTGTATAACATATGTGGATGCAGGGAGACAGGTTAGAGGATTCCGACTGGATTCCTCAACATTTATTTTATTGTTTTTCATATATTGTGATATATGATGTGTTATGGATTATGTGTGTTAAAATGATATTGATCATTGTTATTCGATATTTTTAATATCATAAAAAGACCTTGGAATGTAAAAAGAATTATTTCACTGTATATTGAAATAAAGGGATTTTATAAAATCAACAGATTTTATAAAAGGAAATATTTCGAAAGTAATAAAAGGAAATGTTTATAAAACGAATAGAGTTTTATAAAAAGGGAAAAATGTTGATAAACGAATAGAATAGAATAAAGGAATATTTATTTAGAAAATAAATAGGATAAAGGAATATTTTTTTAGGAAATGAATAGAGTAAATCGATTAGAGTAAAACAGACATAGTTATTCGAATTAGAGTTAATCAATGAGAATTTATCGAATATTAGTTATTCGAATTTAGAGCTAATCAAATAGAGTTAATTGAATTGTGGTAATGAAATAGAGTTAAACTAGATTAGAAACTGACTAGGGATTAGTTAAGTTGAATAGTATTCTGAGTATCGATCTGATGTTGGTTTCGCCCTTCGGGGTTTATACTTAAAGAATTGTTCTCCTACTAGTTTACAGTCAGGGACTGATAGTTGTGAAATGATAGTGATATATAAATAAACAATGGAAATGTTTTCCAGTGTTAATAACATATATTTTCTAAACATAGAAAATAAGGAAATATGAATATATATATATATATGATTGATGATTGATTGATAGAATTTCCATCTGGAAATAATATCGTTGTTTGCACACGTATTTTTCTTTGATAGTTAAATCACAGACTATCAAAGTTTTGACCATTTTAACATTGTTAATATGGAGAGACCGGTTGGATTATTATCCAAAGAACCACTCTATATTGGCATAAGCGTTGCGAATCATATATGTCAAAGATAATTGAAGACGGATTAAAGTGCAAGGGCTATTTTATAAGTCTTATATAACAGTGCCTAAGATGGATGTACTGAACAGTGCCTTCGGTTCATCCTGTTCCTGGATGACTTGTACGGATGAATGTTTGATAGAGTATTTCCAAAAAGGTCATGTATATTGCTTTCTTCAACCGTACCAAGAGTGGAAGCGGAGAAGGAAACTTCTTTAGCCAACACGTAATGTACAGTTGTAGACGTCAATTAGTGATTTTCGATGGATCGGAAAATGTGGAATTCGAAGTGAATCTGATGTGATGATGAAGCGCAACCTCAAGCCTCATCAACCGGTAAATGACAGAAATTGGGCAGGCAGCATGGCTAAGTCGGTCGCTCCGAAGTAGGTTGTTTAATCACTTGATCTAGAGTTACATTTACTTCAAAAAATCTATTGTTGATGCTGTCCCATTCGGGAAACGGTTGCTGATCCCAACTGTTGGTGATATACATTCGATACACTCAAGCGAAATGAGTGGTCGGTCATGTGTGGCCGGGTTGCAAGATGTTCCTGTAGAACCCAGTGTATTCCTTTCTAGAGATACGCTAGCGAAAGTTGGTTCCATACCTTGTCATAGTGGGAAATCCATTACCCAATACGTGCTTGAGGTTTTGATTGTATACTATATATGTAGAACGTGAGATGAAAGCGTTTCTGCTAGATGATTACTATTATTTTGGTTGATAGACATTGTTATAATATCAAAAGGTTTTTGATATAAAGATCAATTTGGATTCTCATAAGGGAAAAACCCGTTCCGTTATACGACGTGGTCTTATGAGATATCATTTACCTGCTTGAACTGTTTTAAACTGTTTTACTCATACCAATCCCATGACTGACCCGGAGTTTATTTTTTGTTTTCCCTAAACTCTTGGGTGCCTAAATTTGTACGGGCAGTCAAGTTGTCGGGATTTACAGATATACTGGAAGAGCTTGGAGTAGGACGCTTTAGGATTATATAGTTATAGATATTTCCGCTGTGTTGTAAGTGTTGTACTTTGATAATGATGTATATTCAAGTACAGATGTATATTTCAAGTTATGTTATATATATTATATGTTATTCATTCCGCTGTGAGGTTCATGTCACTCTGATGTTGTGTTCTTCTTCTTCTAATCTAAGTTTCTATCTTATCTTTCCTCACCCTCTGTTTTCTTTCTATTAATTTCATGATTTTCATTTTAATTTGGGGTTGGACTTGTGTTTTTTGGTCAGCTCAAATTGGACCGGATTTTCGGGTCATTACATAGCTACAATATAAAATTGTGATTTTTGTATATGTAGTAGCTACGAACAATGAAATTGACAAAAGGCGAGCACGACGAAGATTTCCTACATATGAAGAGTCGTGGTGTTTGGTTTAGCTTTCGGTGAGAACTCCTCACATTTATTTTAATTTCTAGTTTGAAATATATACTAGGATGCAGACGGTGCTTAGTAGCACCGAACACCCGTTGTCCACAGACCATGGATGACTTGTGTGATTGTTTGTGTTGTAAAATTTGACTGTTTATTGTGATGAAATAAAATATATATTCATGTGTTGAAATAAAATATATATTCATGTGTTGAAATAAAATAAATATTCATTTACAAATCGAACGATTTGTTTATGTACACCGATTTGACTGATATTGATTGGGACGATAAATTTTACACATTGCCCAACTGCACAAATAAAATATGTGTTAGGTTTTTTGAAACCCCACACGGGTGTTGGGATGAAATTGGGCATGCACTAATCCCAATAATTAGCTGTATGTTGATCGATTGATTGACAGGCTGTTATAAGCGTTGAATATTTATATTTGATGCTTATACAGTGTAGAATACACTCTAGATGATGGTTGATTATTTATCGTTGCTATTATATACATGTGTTGTATGGAAACCATATAATTAACATTATATGGTAATTGATTGGGCCTCATTCCAATTTGGAAAATAAGGAATATTATAAAAGAAAATTCATGTATTGAATAGAAAGAAAATTCATGTGTTGAATAGAAAGAAAATTCATGTATTGAATAGAAAGAAAATTCATGTGTTGAATAAAATAAATATTCACGTGTTGAATAAAATATATATTCATGTGTTGAATAAAAATATATATTCATGTGTTGAAGAAAATATTCATTTGCTGAATAGAATAACGAAGTTATTGAAATATATATAAAGCTGTGTTGATTAGATACGTGCCATTTTGACGTGAGCGATATTTATATCGATTATATTCGTTTTTATAATGAATATAGAAAAGGAAGTGATTTCAAAATATAACGTTTTGAAAATATTATCATTTATATATACATCGATGATATGGAATATTCAATTTTGATTAGAAATTGAATAGGAAGTGGAAATCGTTTTGAAAACGAATTTAAAACGATTTATAAAATACGTTTTAAAAGGAAATCGACGAAATATATATAATATATTTATATTGTATATATATATATAATGGCCTGAATAGAGCGCGTCGCGCTGCTGCAGTTCGCGAATTTCGACCATTGACTTCGAATTGACGTTGCGGGAGATCCGACCGTCGGATTCTCCTAAAACTGGAACCGTTGGGTTCGTATCGAAATGAGCTTTCTAACAAATCTTATAAATTGGAAGTCTAATGGTTAGATTTGTAATTATGTCCAAATCAAATTTGGAAAAGGTCGCTGTAAGTGCAGTTCGATGGCCGTTGATGGAAATCGACTGTACGGGAATTGATAAAATTATTAAAAATAGTAATAATTTGTGTAAAATCATAAGAAATGATTTGTGAAGAATTGGGATGAAATTTCCATATTTGAAAAGATAAAAATAGATTTTTATCGAAATGAACTAGTTTTGAACTAGAATTATAATTCCATTTATTTTTAAAATAAATAAGTTGGATTTGAAATGGTTTTGAAAATAACCAGAATTTCCAATAATTGAAGTGGAAATGGATTTGAATCGAAATTGTCTTCGGAATATTTCGATGTTGGATTTCGTGACTATACAGATATTGTTATGGAAATTTGAAAGATATATTTATATCGTTATTTCCAATACGATATTCATTGGTCGTAGAATTTGATATTGAATATAAGCCGATATATTTTCTCTTCAGAGCCTTGTATTTAATATCAAATGGGATTTGGGTTTGTCGTGAATGGTGTCTTCATTAACACTGTTCTTAAACCCAGTGGAGAAAAAGAATAAATCTTTTTATTTAGATTTAATGAAGTGTACCAATTAAATGATATTTAATTGGAACTGAATTGGAATTGATTTTTGGGTTTATCGTGAACGGTGTTTTGAATGACACTTGTTCTTTAACCCGATAATTAATGAAAGGTGATTTTGGGTTTAAAGTGAACTGTGTTTTAAAATGACATTAGTCCTTTAACCCAGTTAAAGACAGGATGTGATTTCCCAAGTTAAACAATCATTAATATTGATTTTTAGGAAGATTAAAACCAAGTGGAGTTTTAATGAATCTTTAATTAAATTGAAATGATCGAGAATGGAGTATCACCAGTTTTGCTCCAGGCGATAGTTAAATCTTTAATTAGATTTGAACATGAAATGGTAATTGAATTTACCGATAACACCGTGGTGTTAGATATGAAGTATTACCAGTTTTACTTCATGGGATGAATAGGTTGAGATTGGGAAATAAAATAAATGATTACTTCGGTGTGGTGCGCTAATCCCGACTAGTTTGAATTGATATTCAAAAGAAGATTAAAGAATAAATTTAAAGAATTTATCTTTGATAAAATTAATGGGAACCTTTCCCAAAGTATAAGAATATTTGAATAAAAGAATATTCTGAATTTGAATGAGGCGTATGTTGTGTTTGTGTAACACTTGTTTATTATATACGCGAGTTATTCAGAAAGACCGGGTTTATCCCATTCTGAATAACTAATTCGACGTGGTGTCGAGGATGAAGACGCTGGTCGAAGACCGGAGGTCTTCACATCGTTTGGGTGATTACTGATGATCTTGATTGGGCTGTACACCCAAGAGGAGGGAATCAGTTGGTGATCGTCCAGACGTACTTGGAGATCGATGGATATGCGAGGTACAAGGTGCCTCCGGTTTCGTTCAAACCCAGAACGGACTTGTATAGACTGTGTGTCTAACATTGGATTTTGCTCTATGTTGATTGATCTCTATTAAATATACATCTTCCTGGTGAAGAGGAATTTATTCCCTTACTTCACCCTTCTCTGAGACGTACGGGATCAGAGGTTGTATATCGATGGACATCAGTCGCATGGTGTGAATTGCCTGTGTGGCATGCCTAAGTGGCAAATGATCAAGGCTTTTGTTGAAAAGAAAAATCTTGTGGTTGATGATCAAAGCACTACCTGTGTGGCATAGCTTTGTGTAACGTGAATTTGCAAGCCTCACACCCCGGTTGTGAACTAGAAACAGGAGAGTACATCAGGGAGGGCATGCGTTTCCTTCTAGCTAGGGTAGTGTCAGTGACCTACCAGCCCTGACATTTATATTATTTTCACCTGTGTGGTTGCTGCTGTTGCAAGGCACCTCGGATATATCGGTGACTATGTGGAGCCGATGGAGTCATTTGGCTCATTTACGCCCCAAAGGGCGGGGAAACGCAGTGTTCAGGCATTTTAATCCACATCGGTGGACCGGCCCTGACGATCCAAGGGTCGATGCGCTCTGAACCTGAGGCTCCGGCTAGAGAGTCTCGAAGCCGGTGAGGACGATCCCTTGCCTCGGTTCATAGAGGGAAATCCAATTTCCAGTACGTGACTTTGCGGTTTTGATTATAGAGCCTAGTATGGCGACATAGTGGTATGGGGCACTTATGCTGCCTATGATTGATACTTACGATTGAAATTATTTTTGACACTATACACTTATAGTACTATCAAAATAATCTGTTTTAAACGTATCAAGCATTCTTTGGCTATTATAAGGTAAAACCCTATCCTCCCGCTTGCGTTGCATTGTGTGATGGGACCTGGGTCTTATAATAGCTTCATTGTTCTTTATTTAGCATTGCGCTGTTGTTTTATGCATTGGTATTCTTGGGAGGAAACCCGTTCCGTGTTATATGGCGTATTCCCTTGATTTACCTAACTTTAAAATAAAGAATAATAACGGTTTTAGTTCTCACACCAGTCACATGACTGACCTGGAGTTTGTTGTTTTAACCTAAACTCTGGGTGCCCCTATTTTCCACATGGGCAGCTAGTAGTTTTGGTTTTGCAGATTTACATTCACAGGAACCTGGTTTATAGCTGGAACGATATTCGTAAAGCTCTGTATCCGTTTATCTCTTCTAGTTGTGTTTTGAATTATTTTTCCACTGCGGTAATGTATTGTAATCTCTGATATTTAGTGAATGTGTAATATTGAATTTTACTCTGTATATTCTTGTATTTTGATGGAATTGTTGTAATTAATAATGAAATGTTCTTCTGCTTGTGTTCCAATTTGTCGTGTTCTCAAAACAATCAGGGGTTTCGAATGGTCATGGTCGGTTTAGCGACTGATTCGGATCGAGCGAAATTCTTTTTCGTTACATATATCTTTCTAACGAATGTGAAAAATATAGATTTCAGTTTATAAATTATAAGTTAGGTCCACTTTAAAATTCAGAATAGTCGCTGTGGAATTTATATATATTTTAAATAATATATAGCCCTTAAAAATAGCCATTTTGCAAACGATCTCCGTTTTCGACGAAACCACTTTTGTTGTATCCGGAATGTCAAATTATCGTTAGATTACAATTTTCATAATTTTTGGTATTAATATGTGAGCGTGGCAAAAGAAAACGTGTTTTGTCAATTTTAGTTAAATTGGATCGACCGGAAAATGGCCATTTTTCAAACAGTTTCCAAATTCGATGAAATTAGTTTTGTTAGGACCGTGTCGTCAAAACATAGCTAGATTTATTTTTCTGGAATTTTTGGAGTCGGTATGTGGCCCCGATAAATTAAAATGTATGGTTAAATTCAATATATATTGATTTATAATTTTAATTTAAAGAAAATGGTCGAAATGATGCAATTGGCTTATGAAACTTATCCCATTGTGTTCGGAATAGGGGTAATTAGCTAGAGACGATAGTCGTTGGGCCTCGTTTTGACTCCGGACTGATAAGCAAGTAATTTGTGAATTAAAATTATATTAAATAATATATATATATATACATATATATATTTTTTTTTCCGGAAACCCTAATTCATTATACTCAGCGCCGCCATTTAGTTTTTCAATGGCAAAAATTGCACGATATTAATCCCTTAAATTCTCCCAATTTAGATTGAATTACATCCTACATTCAAAGCGAATAGTGTTGAGATTTTCAAGCCCCTTCGATCTATATGGTGATGATCGAAAATCTTGCTACGAATCTATCAATTTCTATGTGCAAAGTGGGCGCGTTCGAACAGGATTTTGGGACGCCACCGGCTGTGACGATCCCAAAACCCCGTGACACGGTGTTAAGGATAATCATTGGAATATAACACACTAACCATCATTAGCAGATCACAGATAATAGCCTAAACAGAAAATAGAATAATTTACACACATATGACAGCGGAATCATATAGATATCATCACATCAGAGGAGCACAGTACAGGATACAACTTAGTGCATAATGATACATAATCGGTCACCATCACCTGAGGCGGAATCATACATAAAGAGTACACAAAAGGAATATCAGTCTACATCGCCAGTGGCGGAATCATAATATAGATACAATAATGGCGGAGAAAATCCAAGTCAGCATGGTGTAGTCAAGCCTCGCCATGAGCCAAAATATGCGTCAGAAACCTGTAACTAGGCTGCCCGTGTGAAAATGAGGGCACCCGAGTTTGCAAGGTGAAACAAACTACGAGTCAGTCATGGGACTGGTATGAGAAATCTACTCAATTCATTAACAACAATAATAAGGCAAATCAAAGGACCACGCCACTTTCGCGGAACGGGTTTACTCCAATGAGTGCTAGTGCATGAAATAAAATAAATGATTAAATCAACGCAATGCTTTTTACAAAATGAAGCCATTATAAGACTCAGGTCCCATCACACAATGCAACGCAAGCCGGAGGATAGAGTTTTTACCTTATAATGGCCAAAGATGCTTCATACGAATAAAACAAAAGTGTTTGGTATTATTACTAGTGCATATATGTTTCAAAAGCAAATTCAATCATAAATATCAATCATAGGCGGCATAGCTACCATCTACTATGTCACCATACTAGTAATACAATCACATCCGCAAATTTCGTATTGGAAATTGGATTCCTTCATGAGTCGAGGCAAGGGGCAAGCTCCTCTCCGATTCGAGACACTCTAGCAAATGTCCCAGGACCCCACTATGATCCTTGGATCTTCAGGGCCGGTCCTCTCTTACTTTTGAGGATTAGTTATTCCTGAACACACGTTTCTCGGTCCTTACAGACCTATATCGAGGCGCCTCGCATTCCAACAACCACACAGGTGAAAAACATATATAATATCAGGGCTGGTAGGTCACTGACACCACCTTAGCTAGAAAGAAACGTCGTGCTCTCCCTGCAGTCACTCTCCCGTTTTTGACTCATACCGAGGTGTGAGGCTCACGAATTCACGTTATACACAAAGCTAGTCACACAGACCATGCTTTGATCATCAACCACAAGACTTTGCTTTGCAACAGAAGCCTTGATCATATGCCACTTAGGCGTGCCACACAGGCAATCCACTCCATGTGACTGGTTTCTGTCAATACATAACCTCTGAGCTTATACGTCTCAGAGAAGGGCGTTAAGCAAGAGAATAAATTCTCCGCCGCCAAACAGATATATATTTAACAGAGATCAATCAACACAGAACAAAATCCAATGTCAGACACACAGTCCATTTACAAGTCCGTTCTGGGTCTGAACGAAACCGGAGGCACCAATTCCTCGCATATCCGTACAATCAACAATATGTTTGGACGGCTACTACTTCAATTCCTTCATGGTAGCTACTCCAATCACGAGCATCAGTAGCGCCCATCCATCCAATGTGGAGATCGTCGGTCTTCAGTCGTCTTCGACTCTTTGACTTCTCAACGTCGATCGATTATTTGAAATGAGATAAACTCGGCCTTTTCAAATAACCCACGTATATTTAGATTTTCAAACCAATTAATCACAGGGTTGAACTATTCAACATTCACATTTCAGTTATTTAGTTATAATTTTCACGTCAAATACATTCAACCATCACATATCAAGAAAACACAAAAAAATTGGTTTATTTTCACTCTATATCGTCTATAGCACTTTATAACGATATATCGCCATTTTTATTTAATTTAAAACGGCCATATTTAATTAAACGACGTTTCAGGTCGTGTCGATGCACTGGCGCTGCTTTTCACTAATTTTGTTTTACACATATCTGAAAATTTAACCGTTGGATCTTCACAAATTTTACGTCCTTAGGAAGGTCTTTTCAAAACGAATCCAACGGTTCCAGTTTTGGGAAAATCCGACGGTCGGATTTTCCACACCAACCATTTGAAGTTACGATTTCAATTTACGAACTGCAGCGTCGTTATTCGATTTAATTTAATTATATTTATATATATATATATAAATATAATCGTTTCTGGCGCTGTTTTTCTTCAGTTTTGAATTAAACATTCCAGACAATCCAACCGTCGGATCTTCACAAAGTTGGTGCCGTTGGAAAGATATTTCCAAAGCGAACCCAACGGTTGAGGTTTCGGGAAAATCCAATGGTTGGATTTCCCGCACTAGTCGTTCGAAATCACGGTTTCAAAATATGAACTGCACGGCCACGTTTCGTTTTAATTCTATTTATATTTATTTATTTATATAAATATATTTCATTCAAAAATTCTTATATCATTTCCATTTCAATTATTTCACTAACGCCTTTAAATTTTGGAAAATTTCGCCATAACCTCCTTTGTACGGGAGGGTCTGGGAAAATTCCCAAATAGCCACACGGGCGTCTCATATCAAAAAGAAAAAGAAAAAGCCAAGCGGCTAGCCAACAGGCTCATAAAATCATCACCCAAACAAAGCGGTAAATGTGTACCTATTTGTCGGGCACAAAATTCCATTTCTCTTCTCTAGCCCCTTTTTGCTTTAACCTGTTCAATAGATATGCATGTACATATATACAATTTCTAACATTTATCATTTTCCATTCAATTTCATTTTTGATTTGCTTCAGTTTAAAAACACCATTCATTCGAAGGTTGCATGCATAGGCTAAAATCATATCATTAGCTAGTTAATGTATATTTCAGCTCATGCACGTTTATTTGAACAAGTGGCTATTTTTAACACTTCACATTTCAAAGATGATGATTTTGGCGAACTAAAATAGATTTCAACACATGACTATTTTATTTAGTTCCTATGCATGTTAAAAATAATATTTCTATCACAAATATTTATTTCAACGTCCGCATATCTTTAGCATATCACACATATGATAAAAATGATGTTTTTTATCATTTAAAATATTTATTCAACCAATGTATGGTTTCAACACTTCATAGTTTCAATAAAAATGTAATTTTTATTGTTCAATCTTTTTATTCAACACATGAACTTTTCCACTACACACATTTCTCAACAAATGAGTATTTCCACACATGGACAATTTATTTATGTTGTTCATATTAGAAAGATGGAATTTTTATGGTTGAAACTATTTATATAAGGCGAATGTTTTTGATACTTCATATATATATATAAAAATGTGATTTTTATTGTTTAAACACTTCATTCATTCACAAATGAATTTTATTTTCACACAACACTTTTCAACACATGAACAATTTCCACACATGGATATAGTTTCAATATATGACTTTAATTTCTATGCATGAAAATAACTTCAACATATGAAAATAATTCTAACACACAAAGATTATTCAAAATTTCGGCAGCATAACGGCAGGGTAGTTAAAACCGGCACCGTCCCTAGTACGGCTCCTCGCTCTACCTTAAAACCTCGCGGTTTTTGACAATGGGGATTCATGCATCTAATTCGCACGCAGGCGGCATGTTTATTTTTATTTCCACAAATATTTTCAATTCATTTCAATCACCAATGGGTATTTTTCAACCACAACCAAACAATATCAAACACAAACAATTATTCAACCATTCGTATTTTTCACCCAATATTTCACACCAATTCACCACAATAAATATCGTCCATGGTTTGTGGACGAGGGGAGTATATATATATAATATATTTGCTATATTTCACTCGCATTTCAACACATATATCAATTGTTCTATGCATGTAAAAATTCATTCTTCGCTTATATCGCTTAAACTACGCATGTACATGAGGTATACAACACGTATGTAATTTATATTTCGCTTATATAAATTATACACGACATTTTCCATTCAATTTCACGTTAATTTAGATTTCTCACCTTGGTTTTCTGAGCGCTAAAAATCGATACGATGTCAGAAAAATCCGCAGCTTCTTCTATTGGGTAGAGAGCTTCCTTGCGGTCTCGATGTTTCCTGTTTCATCGAATTTCGTCAACACACCAAAAAGATATGATTTTTCAAAGTTTTGCAATGGTTTTAAAGTGTCGTAAACCAATTTAATTAAACAGGCCGTTACCTCCTTTGAAGGCTTCAAAATTAGGTCAGCGATTTTCGCGAGATCCGTTGATCGTTGAGACGATCGGCCTGCACCACCACGTCGGCCTTGGAGAGGGCTCTCCGTCGATGGTCACCACCCTCAGCTCGATGGCGGCAGGAAGGCGGGGCGGCGGTCGATAGGGTCGGACTTTGGAGGCGGATATCTCGGCGGAGAGGCGACGACAGGGGGAGCTCCTTATATGGATTTGAAGAGGGGAGGGAGAACTACAAAAAGTTGAACTGGAGGAGGGGCTAATTCTGGCCGTGGCGATCGGAAATCGCCTGGGAAGGTGACGAAGGCTTTCCGCCATCGAAGTCGGGATCGGGGGGTTTTTCTGTATTTTTTTTATTTTAAAATTTATGAAAGAAAAAATATGATTGGCCGAGACTATATTAAAATTTTTAAATAGTGTTTTCTTAAACGAACTCCTTTTTAAACCCAACGACTGTCGCCCCTAGCTAAATACCCCCATTCCGGACACAATGGGATATGTTTCGTAAGCAAATTCGACTGTTACAGTCAGTTATTTTTCAAATTAAAGTATACAACATTTAATTTTTAACTCTGAACGCACATTTCAATTTGCCAGGGCCACAAACTGATTCGAAAAATTCCGGAAAAATAAATCTAGCTATGTTTTCACGCTACGGTCCCAACAAAACTAGTTTCGTTGAATTCTGAGGTCGTTTGAAAAATGGCCATTTTCTGGTCGATCCAATTTAACAGAAATCGACCAAACACATTTTCTTTTGCCACGCTCACATACTAGCTTCAAAAATTATGAAATTTGAAACCTAGCAATAGTTTGACATCCCGGACCCAACAAAAGTGGTTTCGTCGAATTCCGAGGTCGTATGCAAAATATCAATTTTCCAGGGCTATATATTCTATATACCGACCCCTCTGAAAATTCATTCGGCCATATCTTTTGATTCCCGTTATGAAACTTCGATTTTTCAGATTCGTTAGAAAGGTATTGAATAACAGATTTAAATATTTTTGGTTTCACTAAAATCCGTTATATTTTCCACCCGGCACAGTCGGTCAAAGTATGAATTCAAATTTTCAAACTGACTTACTATTCTTAACTTACTATTTTATTGAAATATTCTATTTCAAAGGTTCAAATTGCTTTGAAATAATCAATTTAAAAATTTTAAATTGGCTCGTATTTTCCTGGTTATTACAATCTCCCCTACTTAAAACTTTTCGTCCTCGAAAAGGAAACAACAGTAAAGTAGGAAATAAAATGTAAATGCAAAGTATAGTAAAGGTACCTTGCACCGGAGTTAGTCAGAGATATCCACTCTGCATTTGGGGTAAGCTTGCTTAATGCTTTCCTCTGTTTCCCAAGTACAGTCTCTAGGATCACTGCTCCACTGCACTTTAACTAAATGAACCTTTTTGCTTCTGAGTTCTCTAGTTTCTTTGCCAACAATTTTTAATGGCTCTCTTCTGAGTGCTAATTCTGGAGTTATCTCCACATCCTGTTGCGCTGCTTCTTCTACAACAAGATCCGAATCATGCACATGTCTCCTAAGTTGAGATACGTGAAAAACATTGTGCACTCCAGGCAACCAATCAGGCAATTGAACCCTATAAGCAAGAGTTCCAATTCGCTCAAGTATAGGAAAGGGACCAATAAATCTCGGTGCCAACTTCCCAGTCTTTCCAAATCTGATTACTCCTTTCATCGGAGAAACCTTTAAATAAACATGATCACCAACAGCAAATGTCAAATCTCTCCTTCTAGAGTCTGCATAACTTTTCTGTCGGCTTTGGGCGGTTTTCAATCGCTTCTTGATGAAGTCCACTTTATCAGATGCTTCCCTAATCATATCGGGTCCTAGTACAAGTCTGTTGCCAGGTTCTACCCAACATGCTGGAGATCTGCAGGGTCTGCCATATAATGCTTCAAATGGTGACATTTTCAAACTTGCTTGATAGCTATTGTTATATGAGAATTCTGCCAAATGCAAATGATCTTCCCATGATCCACCAAAATCGATTATACAAGCCCGCAATAAGTCTTCCAGAATTCTATTCACCCGCTCAGTTTGGCCATCTGTTTGTGGGTGATAAGCGGTGCTCATATTCAGTTTGTTCCCAATTCTGTCTGGAATGCCTCCCAGAACTTGCTAGTAAATAGGGGATCTCTATCACTGACTATGCTGATGGGAATTCCATGCAGCTTAACAATTTCTTTGAAATATATCTGTGCTAGACTTTGGGCAGTTCTATTGGATCTGACAGGTATAAAATGGGCAGTCTTCGTGAAGCGATCTACGATTACCCAAATGCTGTCATTACCTTTCTTGGTTCGCGGCAAACCATCTATGAAATCCATGGAAATCTGTTCCCATTTCCAGCCTGGGACTTCCAACGGTTGCAACAATCCAGTTAGCTTCTGTTGGTCGCTCTTGACCAATTGACAAGTAGGGCATCTGCTAACATACAAAGAAATATCTCTTTTCATTGCCTTCCACCAGAAAGTGCGTTTGATATCGTTGTACATTTTACTCACCCCAGGATGGATGCAAAATTTGGATTTATGGCATTCGTCTAGCACTTCTCTTCGAAGGCCTGGACTATTCGGGATGCAAATCCTGTTATTTAACCTGAGAACCCCCTTATTGTCAATACGGAAACTCGTGGTTTCACCTTCCTTGACTCTCTCACTGATCCTCTGAATGAATTCATCGTCTTTCTGAAGGGCTGAAATCCTATGAATCAATCCAGGTGTAATTATAAGATGGGCAACGATTGCAGTCTTTTTACTAAGTGCATCCGCTACTACGTTAGCTTTCCCCGGCGTATACAGGATATCAAGATCATACGCTGCAAGAAATTCTAGCCAACGCTGTTGTCTCAGATTCTGATCTTTTTGGGTATATAAATACTTCAATGATTGATGATCTGTGTACAGTATAAATTTCTCGCCCAATAAGTAATGCCTCCAGATTTTCAAGGCAAAAACGATGGCTAGCAACTCAAGAACATGAGTCACATAATTCTTCTCATGCGGTTTCAATTGGCGGCTTGCATAAGCGACTACTTGGCCTCTCTGCATTAACACTGCACCAAGACCTCTAATAAGAGCATCTGTCCAAACCGTTAAATCCTGATTGCCATCAATAATAGTTAACACTGGAGCGGTGGTCAGCTTCGATTTCAATTCCTGGAAAGCTTCTTCACAGTCGGAAGTCCACTTAAACTTCTCATGTTTCTTCGTGAGCTTCGTTAACGGACCGGATATCTTCGAAAAATCCTTAACGAACTTTCGATAATAACTAGCCAACCCCATAAAACTTCTAACTTCTGTGGGAGTAGTGGGTTGTTTCCAGTCTTGAATCGCTATTATTTTGCTTGGGTCAACAGAAATTCCTTTCTTTGACACGACATGGCCAAGAAATTTAACTTCTTCTTGCCAGAAGACACATTTAGAGAATTTGGCTTTGAAGACGTTCTTCCTTAGAATCTCCAATACTTGTTCTAAGTGTTTTTCATGCACGGGTTTTGATTTGGAGTAGATTAAAATATCATCGACGAATACGAGGACAAATTTATTCAGAACTCCCCTGAACACTCTATTCATTAGATCGACAAAGTATGCTGGAGCGTTACATAGGCCAAACGGCATTACTAACCATTCATAAAATATGTCTGGACCTCTGAAAGTAGTCAAAGGAACACACTCTTCTACTATTCTCAATTGATGAAAACCTGTAGCTAGGTCCATTCGAGAAAATACTTTCGCCCCATTCAATTGGTCTAGCAAATCATCAATGCGGGGTAGTGGATATTTATTTTTAAGCTTCTGTTTGTTGAGGTCTCGGTAATCAACACATAATCTAAGAGTACCGTCTGACTTCGGGACAAACACAACAGCTGCACCCCAATTAGAAAAACTCGGTCTGATTAGACCCTTCCACAACAGTTGACGAGTTTGATCGCCTAATTCTTCCTTTTCTTTCGGAGTCATTCTACGAAGTGGATGCACCACTGGTCTGGCATTAGGAATTAGATCGATTCGGAATTCTATTTCTCTTTGCGGAGGTAAATTTTCAACTTCTTCAAACACATCCGCATAGTTTCTAACAATCGGAATCTTTTCTATGGAAGTGGGGATAAGTTCTAATGCTGACCAGAATTCTTCTCTATTCGGATTCGAACCATGACAAGGAACCGTAATATATCCAAGCTTCGTTCGAATTTTAACGATCCTTTCCACACAATTCACTTCGGCTTCATATTTCGTTAACCAATCTAGCCCGAGAATAATATCGAATTCGGGAAAATCCATAACGATTAAATTGAAAGGAAACTTGTAGGAAGAATAAGAGATTGGCACTTTACAACAGGAATTGAGAGTAATAGGACCCCCTATCGGATTATGAACTTCAACTGATTCTTTAAGTTTTCGCTGTTTTAACTTTAGTTTGTGCACTATATTTTTAGCAATAAAACTACGCGATGCACCTGTGTCAAATAATATAGAAACAGGAATATTTTTAATTGTAAGGGTACCTCCCAAAACATCGGGTTTACCTGCTCCATCGGAAGCAGCTGGCGGGCTAGACCCATCATAGACATGAGCTACAGTAGCTTTCTTCAGCAAAGGACAGTCTTTGACCAGATGATCGGTCTTGCGACAGTTGAAGCACGAGCGAGGGTTCTGAGAGCCTTGGCTCGAGCCTTGAGAATTCGTTTTCTGCCTCTTCGGAGCTGTGCAGACGTTTGAGTAGTGCCCCGGCTTACCACAGTTAAAGCAATTTCCTCTTGGCGGCTTGCCAGTCTAAGGCTTTGAAGATGCTGCTTGGCTTGACTCGCCCTGATTTACAGTAGGCTTGCGCTTGTTTCCGGCTTAGCTTCTAGCGCTATCCTGATCCAGATGCCTTTGATCAAGGTCTTCATAATTGCATGTCATTTCCACCAGTTCGTTGAAATCCAGCTTGACATGGGCCATGGCTCTATCATGACATTGTCGTCTTAGTCCAAGGATAAACCTCTTATTTTTGGATTTCGCGGTGGCGACGAGCTCTGGAGCATAGGGCGACAACATTGTAAATTTGTTCAGATAATCCTGCACGGAAAGATCCCCTTGCTGGAGATTGGCGAAGTCATCGTGCATTCTTTCTAAAGCTTGTTCTGGGACATATTTCTCCTTGAAGAGTTTTTAAATCCATCCCATGTTCTTCCAGCTTCTTTATTCCCGGCGGTAAGAGATTCCCACCATAATTCGACTTGTTCCTGCATAAGCCAGGCGCCCATAACAGCTTTGTCTTTGTCTCCTAGCCTTAGACCTTCAAGAATTTTCTCGCATGTTTTGAGCCATGCAAGAGCCTCTATTACGGTGCCAGTTCCCGAGAAGGTCTTGCCTCCTAAGTTCTTATATCTCTTAGCTACTCGGTCAAGCTCGAAGTATTGAGCTGCCGGAGGTTGTATCAAAGGTCCTTCTTGAGCTGGGATTTCTCACCTACCTCGGCCTCGGCCGGCACGGCCTCCTCTAGCGGCGGCTGCTCTGGTAGCCATTTGTCAAATTCTGTATAAGCAACGGAAAAAGTCAGCTAACAGAAATGATAGTCTATTGCATAATTAAGCAGAAATTCCTACGGAAAGATAACGATGGACTGATCAATTGTTTTTGCTATTCTGCTCAGCTCATTCTAGGACTTTACTAGTCCTATCTCTTAATGAGCGACTCGCCTTAGAATACTACTGATTCTATTTTGACGAAGTGTTTAATGTGTTAGACTCCAGAACTAAGGTTAACCAAAGCTCTGATACCAGCTGTGACGATCCCAAAACCCCGTGACATGGTGTTAAGGATAATCATTGGAATATAACACACTAACCATCATTAGCAGATCACAGATAATAGCCTAAACAGAAAATAGAATAATTTACACACATATGACAGCGGAATCATATAGATATCATCACATCGGAGGAGCACAGTACAGGATACAACTTAGTGCATAATGATACATAATTAGTCACCATCGCCTGAGGCGGAATCATACATAAAGAGTACACAAAAGGAATATCAGTCTACATCGCCAGTGGCGGAATCATAATATAGATACAATAATGGCGGAGAAAATCCAAGTCAGCATGGTGTAGTCAAGCCTCGCCATGAGCAAAAATATGCGTCAGAAACCTGTAACTAGGCTGCCCGTGTGAAAATGAGGGCACCCGAGTTTGCAAGGTGAAACAAACTACGAGTCAGTCATGGGACTGATATGAGAAATCTACTCAATTCATTAACAACAATAATAAGGCAAATCAAAGGACCACGCCACTTTCGCGGAATGGGTTTACTCCAATGAGTGCTAGTGCATGAAATAAAATAAATGATTAAATCAACGCAATGCTTTTTACAAAATGAAGCCATTATAAGACTCAGGTCCCATCACACAATGCAACGCAAGCCGGAGGATAGAGTTTTTACCTTATAATGGCCAAAGATGCTTCATACGAATAAAACAAAAGTGTTTGGTATTATTACTAGTGCATATATGTTTCAAAAGCAAATTCAATCATAAATATCAATCATAGGCGGCATAGCTACCATCTACTATGTCACCATACTAGTAATACAATCACATCCGCAAATTTCGTATTGGAAATTGGATTCCTTCATGAGTCGAGGCAAGGGGCAAGCTCCTCTCCGATTCGAGACGCTCTAGCAAATGTCCCAGGACCCCACTATGATCCTTGGATCTTCAGGGCCGGTCCTCTCTTACTTTTGAGGATTAGTTATTCCTGAACACACGTTTCCCGGTCCTTACAGACCTATATCGAGGCGCCTCGCATTCCAACAACCACACAGGTGAAAAATATATATAATGTCAGGGCTGGTAGGTCACTGACACCACCTTAGCTAGAAAGAAACGTCGTGCTCTCCCTGCAGTCACTCTCCCGTTTTTTACTCATACCGAGGTGTGAGGCTCGCGAATTCATGTTATACACAAAGCTAGTCACACAGACCATGCTTTGATCATCAACCACAAGACTTTGCTTTGCAACAGAAGCCTTGATCATATGCCACTTAGGCATGCCACACAGGCAATCCACTCCATGCGACTGGTTTCTGTCAATACATAACCTCT
Organism: Allium sativum; assembly: GCA_030737875.1. NCBI lineage: Eukaryota > Viridiplantae > Streptophyta > Magnoliopsida > Asparagales > Amaryllidaceae > Allium > Allium sativum. Next base: position 355,630,767 of record CM060926.1, read on the forward strand.
GAGCTTGTACGTCTCAGAGAAGGGCGTTAAGCAAGAGAATAAATTCTCCGCCGCCAAACAGATATATATTTAACAGAGATCAATCAACACAGAACAAAATCCAATGTCAGACACACAGTCCATTTACAAGTCCGTTCTGGGTCTGAACGAAACCGGAGGCACCAATTCCTCGCATATCCGTACAATCAACAATATGTTTGGACGGCTACTACTTCAATTCCTTCATGGTAGCTACTCCAATCACGAGCATCAGTAGCGCCCATCCATCCAATGTGGAGATCGTCGGTCTTCAGTCGTCTTCGACTCTTCGACTTCTCAACGTCGATCGATTATTTGAAATGAGATAAACTCGGCCTTTTCGAATAACCCACGTATATTTAGATTTTCAAACCAATTAATCACAGGGTTGAACTATTCAACATTCACATTTCAGTTATTTAGTTATAATTTTCACGTCAAATACATTAAACCATCACATATCAAGCAAACACAACAAAATTGGTTTATTTTCACTCTATATCGTCTATAGCACTTTATAACGATATATCGCCATTTTTATTTAATTTAAAACGGCTATATTTAATTAAACGACGTTTCAGGTCGTGTCGATGCACTGGCGCTGCTTTTCACTAATTTTGTTTTACACATATCTAAAAATCTAACCATTGGATCTTCACAAATTTTACGTCCTTAGGAAGGTCTTTTCAAAACGAATCCAACGGTTCCAGTTTTGGGAAAATCCGACGGTCGGATTTTCCACACCAACCATTTGAAGTTACGATTTCAATTTACGAACTGCATCGTCGTTATTCGATTTAATTTAATTATATTTATATATATATAAATATAATCGTTTCTGGCGCTGTTTTTCTTCAGTTTTGAATTAAACATTCCAGACAATCCAACCGTCGGATCTTCACAAAGTTGGTGCCGTTGGAAAGATATTTCCAAAGCGAACCCAACGGTTGAGGTTTCGGGAAAATCCAATGGTTGGATTTCCTGCACTAGTCGTTCGAAATCACGGTTTCAAAATATGAACTGAACGGCCACGTTTCGTTTTAATTCTATTTATATTTATATATTTATATAAATATATTTCATTCAAAAATTCCTATATCGTTTCCATTTCAATTATTTCACTAACGCCTTTAAATTTTGGAAAATTTCGCCATAACCTCCTTTGTACGGGAGGGTCTGGGAAAATTCCCAAATAGCCACACGGGCGTCTCATATCAAAAAGAAAAAGAAAAAGCCAACAGGCTCATAAAATCATCACCCAAACAAAGCGGTAAATGTGTACCTATTTGTCGGGCACAAAATTCTATTTCTCTTCTCTAGCCCCTTTTTGCTTTAACCTGTTCAATAGATATGCATGTACATATATACAATTTCTAACATTTATCATTTTCCATTCAATTTCATTTTTGATTTGCTTCGGTTTAAAAACACCATTCATTCGAAGGTTGCATGCATAGGCTAAAATCATATCATTAGCTAGTTAATGTATATTTCAGCTCATGCACGTTTATTTGAACAAGTGGCTATTTTTAACACTTCACATTTCAAAGATGATGATTTTGGCGAACTAAAATAGATTTCAACACATGACTATTTTATTTAGTTCCTATGCATGTTAAAAATAATATTTCTATCACAACTATTTATTTCAACGTCCGCATATCTTTAGCATATCACACATATGATAAAAATGATGTTTTTTATCATTTAAAATATTTATTCAACCAATGTATGGTTTCAACACTTCATAGTTTCAATAAAAATGTAATTTTTATTGTTCAATCTTTTTATTCAACACATGAAATTTTCCACTACACACATTTCTCAACAAATGAGTATTTCCACACATGGACAATTTATTTATGTTGTTCATATTAGAAAGATGGAATTTTTATGGTTGAAACTATTTATATAAGGCGAATGTTTTTGATACTTCATATATATATAAAAATGTGATTTTTATTGTTTAAACACTTCATTCATTCACAAATGAATTTTATTTTCACACAACACTTTTCAACACATGAACAATTTCCACACATGGATATAGTTTCAATATATGACTTTAATTTCTATGCATGAAAATAATTTCAACATATGAAAATAATTCTAACACACAAAGATTATTCAAAATTTCGGCAGCATAACGGCAGGGTAGTTAAAACCGCCACCGTCCCTAGTACGGCTCCTCGCTCTACCTTAAAACCTCGTGGTTTTTGACAATGAGGATTCATGCATCTAATTCGCACGCAGGCGGCATGTTTATTTTTATTTCCACAAATATTTTCAATTCATTTCAATCACCAATGGGTATTTTTCAACCACAACCAAACAATATCAACCACAAACAATTATTCAACCATTCGTATTTTTCACCCAATATTTCACACCAATTCACCACAATAAATATCGTCCATGGTTTGTGGACGAGGGGAGTATATATATATATATAATATATTTGCTATATTTCACTCGCATTTCAACACATATATCAATTGTTCTATGCATGTAAAAATTCATGCTTCGCTTATATAGCTTACACTACGCATGTACATGAGGTATACAACACGTATGTAATTTATATTTCGCTTATATATATTATACACGACATTTTCCATTCAATTTCACGTTAATTTAGATTTCTCACCTTGGTTTTCTGAGCGCTAAAAATCGATACGATGTAAGAAAAATCCGCAGCTTCTTCTATTGGGTAGAGAGCTTCCTTGCGGTCTCGATGTTTCCTGTTTCATCGAATTTCGTCAACACACCAAAAAGATATGATTTTTCAAAGTTTTGCAACGGTTTTAAAGTGTCGTAAACCAATTTAATTAAACAGGCCGTTACCTCCTTTGAAGGCTTCAAAATTTGGTCAGCGATTTTCGCGAGATCCGTTGATCGTTGAGACGATCGGCCTGCACCACCACGTCGGCCTTGGAGAGGGCTCTCCGTCGATGGTCACCACCCTCAGCTCGATGGCGGCAGGAAGGCGGGGCGGCGGTCGATAGGGTCGGACTTTGGAGGCGGATATCTCGGCGGAGAGGCGACGACAGGGGGAGCTCCTTATATGGATTTGAAGAGGGGAGGGAGAACTACAAAAAGTTGAACTGGAGGAGGGGCTAATTCTGGCCGTGGCGATCGGAAATCGCCTGGGAAGGTGACGAAGGCTTTCCGCCGTCGAAGTCGGGATCGGGGGGGGGGGGGTTCTGTATTTTTTTTTATTTTAAAATTTATGAAAGAAAAAATATGATTGGCCGAGACTATATTAAAATTTTTAAATAGTGTTTTCTTAAACGAACTCCTTTTTAAACCCAACGACTGTCGCCCCTAGCTAAATACCCCCATTCCGGACACAATGGGATATGTTTCGTAAGCCAATTCGACTGTTACAGTCAGTTATTTTTCAAATTAAAGTATACAACATTTAATTTTTAACTCTGAACGCACATTTCAATTTGCCAGGGCCACAAACTGATTCAAAAAATTCCAGAAAAATAAATCTAGCTATGTTTTGACGCTACGGTCCCAACAAAACCAGTTTCATTGAATTCTGAGGTCGTTTGAAAAATGGCCATTTTCTGGTCGATCCAATTTAACAGAAATCGACCAAACACATTTTCTTTTGCCACACTCACATACTAGCTTCAAAAATTATGAAATTTGAAACCTAGCAATAGTTTGACATCCCGGACCCAACAAAAGTGGTTTCGTCGAATTCCGAGGTCGTATGCAAAATATCAATTTTCCAGGGCTATATATTCTATATACCGACCCCTCTGAAAATTCATTCGGCCATAACTTTTGATTCCCGTTATGAAACTTTGATTTTTCAGATTCGTTAGAAAGGTATTGAATAACAGATTTAAATATTTTTGGTTTCACTAAAATCCGTTATATTTTCCACCCGGCACAGTCGGTCAAAGTATGAATTCAAATTTTCAAACTGACTTACTATTCTTAACTTACTATTTTATTGAAATATTCTATTTCAATGGTTCAAATTGCTTTGAAATAATCAATTTAAAAATTTTAAATTGGCTCGTATTTTCCGGGTTATTACAACCGGGGTGCGAGCTGCACCATTTTCGAGGTGCGAGGAGGGGTCACGGAGGCGCAGCATGTGGTGGAGTTGGATCTTGGTCTGGTCAACGTTGGAGGCTGCAGTGTGGAGTTTTTGAGGCGCGACATTGGGTTCCTGGAACCTGGAAGTAACGGCTGAAGGAAGATGATTAAAAGGGTTAAGTATAATAATTAATTTAATTATTGATTTAATTAGTTTTTAAAGTAATTAATATATAACAGGTCATAACTTATCCAAACGAACACGGAATTCAGCAAAAGAAAGTTCGTTGGAGCCGTGAAGAAGAATACAATGTGATGGAACAAACTAGAACTGAAACGGAAGCAGTTGCAAATTTTGGTTAAATTAATCGTCAGGTTTAATTTAATTAAAATAATCATTTTAAACGATTCCAAAACCAATCAAGGTGAGAACTCTTTTTCACTCAATTTATTATAGTTAAATATATACTAGGATGCAGACGGTGCTTAGCAGCACCCGACACCATTGATTATACAAACCATGATTGTTTGTTTGGATTGAATTGACTGTGTTGTGTTTATTCAATGAATGAACGGTATAAAATACTCATGTGTTGAATAAAATGTTTGAATAATAAAAATATCATTTTAGTTGAATGTATAAATTATATAAAATATTCTTTTGATGAATAATTTTTTTTAACGTGTAACGTCCCGTATTTTTACGGTATAATAATTAATTAATTTAATTATTTAAATAGTGAAGTAGAGATTTAAATGGTTGTTTAATTAAATAATATTGAATATTTAATAAATGTAAATAATAGAATAATAAATTTAAATCCCGAAATAGTCGGAAATAACAGAATTCACAATATTGTGTGAATTGGACAATTAAAATATGTACTTCAGTTTAGAATTGAACTATATTAACGAATTTATTTATAGATGTCAGTTGAACGTATAATTTATATTATAATTATAATCAAGCTCAAAATGGCACGGCAGTTTGTAATTTGGTGATTCGAACTTTAAATGAATATACAAAATTCGTTTTAAATTGGATTTCTGTGAAATAAGAAACGTTCGCAGCTGGTGAAGTATATTTTTCTAATGGAAGAGAAAAATCGAGATTTCGTTGTGTAGATTGTGAGTTGTGTCCAAATCAAATTTTCGAAAAGACGCTATGGAATTCCTTTATAATTTATAACGATTTATTTATATAATAAATGGATTTTCAATATAAATTGAATACTGATTGAATCTGGGAATTTTTAAATATCGAGTTATAAATCCAAATATGTTTATTTTGGAGCTGCGATATATTCTGTGTGAATATATACGATAATATTAATATTTAATTTAATTCTTTTAAATATATTAATATTTAATTGATTTATTTAGAGCTTTAAAAAAATAGCCATTTTTGCAAACGACCTCTGTTTTCGACGAAACTAATTTTGTTGGATCCGGAATATTATATTATTGTTAGATTTCAATTTTCGTAATTTTTGAAATCAGTATGTGGCCATACAGGATTTTAATGTGAAAAACGGTCAATAATTCGACTTTAAAAATACGTTGTGTCAGCAAACGAACTCGGAATTCGACGAAACAAGTTTCTTTGGGTCTGTATTGTCGAATTGTAGGGGTACATCCATTTTCGTCGAATTTAGATATTGTATGTGACCATAGGAATTTTTAACAATAAATACAAATAGCGTTACTATATAAGTTAATTTAATAATGAATATAAAAATAATACTTTTATTCTATAAATAATCCTTAAAAACCTTCTAACCCTAATTTCAGTTTTATGTGGTTAAAATGTTTGCGCCGTATGTTTTCTTCAAGAAACAAATTCTCGATCCTCATAAATTAGAATAAAACCGATTAAAATCCTATAAATCTCCAAACCCTCGTAATTGAAATCACCAAGAGTTTATCTTCAAGTCTCTACCCTTTTCAACATGTTCGACATCATTTCTATTACTGGAAGTTTTTATCGCGGCTTCTAGGGTTGATCGATTCTTGGAATCGGTGCATGGATGGATGTTTCTGAGATTATATTCGAGTTTGTGTTAGGTTTGGCTTGGGTTTTGAATCATTGAGGTGATTTTGAAACAAAATTTGTCGATACCTACTGTGTGGCGTGTGAGATGGAGTGGAAGTCGTGACTCCTACCTGGCGTTCGAGATACCAGAAATTGGTATAAAGAGGGAGTGGGAGAGAAGAGAAGTTTAAGGGTATGATCGGTTTAAGGGATAGTGAAGAAGAATGGATAGAACGAGGTGTTCAAATGTTTGTAATAGCGGCGGTATTCAACAAGAGTCATGCTCTGTGTTTACAGGAGCAGGAAAAAGAGTATTCGGGTTTGCGTTTTCACAAAACCGGATGGGCCGGGGAAGAAAAAAAAGGTAAAGGCCCAATGAAATAAAACCAAATAAATTTTAGTTTAATTTAATTAAATGGTATACAACCTTGTAAATTAAATATCTCGATCATACTGTATTAGAATTTTGAACGGTCAGGTCCGTTGGGATCGTATGGACGACGGCTACACATTGGAACTGACTGGGAATGAATTGGAGCTCGTTATAATTTATAGTGAAATAAATTGTCTGTCTGAATCAACCAACAGTTATCGTTATTTAACGATGAACGTCCAATGTGAGTAAAACTCACTAACTATGCCCAGTAATATTTTTATAACGTATTTTAGAACTGATAAATGTTGGTTGATTTATGTGTGCTGACTGTTTGGATGAACTGCACTTTGATTGGTTGAAATTATAGATAACGATATATATATATATATATTGTTAATCAAATATTGATTCTATTTATCAGAATATTTCATATTGAAATGAAATTTGATGTTAATTATATTGTTTAACATCTGTGGATGTAGGGAAACAGGTTGGAGGAATCCAATAGGATTCCTCAACATTTATGTTACTGTTATTCATATATTGTGATATATGATGTGATACATAATCTGTTAATGATTATGTGTGTTTGGATAATATTGGTCCTTGTTATTTGGTATTTTAAATACCTTATATAATACTGGAATTAAAAAGGGAATTTTCAAAGTGTATATTAAAAATAAAATATATTTATAAAATCATAGGATTTTATAAAAGGAAATATTTATAAAATCATAGGATTTTATAAAAGGAAATATATTATAAAATCAAAGGATTTTATAAAAGGAAATATTTATAAAATCAAAGAATTTTATAAAAGGAAATATTTATAAAACAAATAGAATTAAAATAGAAATATTTGTTAAATAAATAGAATTATAAAAAGAATATTTATTTAGAAAATAAATAGAATTATAAAAGGAAATATTTGTAAAATGAATAGAATTTTATAAAAGGAAATATGTGGAAAATAAATACTAAATGGAAATCTGTTTTTAACACATAAATGGAAAAGATTAATTTAAAGTAGATTTTAAATAGAATATGTTTTAACAGATAAATCGAGAAGATTAATTTATAAATAATGTTTTATAAATTAAATAAAATATTTATCATGTGATAAATGGAATATATAAGTCTGAATTTATATAGAGAAGTAGAAATCAGTTTTGACACCGATATTTTAAATAGAATGTGAACTCCGCATTCATAAAGGGAATTTTAAATGAGATTTAAGTGTTAGAAATAAAAAGGAGATTTCATAAGAATAATTCTATAAATAGAAGTATAAATAGAATTTGGAAATGAGATATTGTTTTAAAATACGAAATCAAACTTAATAGATTATATAAAAGAAATATTTTTCACATTCAATGTGAATAATGGATTAAAATAAATATTTTATAAATTAAAACATTTATAAGGAAAAATTGGGTTTTGAAACAGGAATTCAAATGAGAATTTGAATGAGATAGGAATTAGAGTTAATCGAAATAGAGTTGGTCGGATATTAGTTATTCGAATAGAGTTAATCGAATAGAGTTAATTGAAATAGAGTTAAATCAAATATTATTTATTCGAATAGAGTTAATCGAATTAGAGTTAATCGAATATTAGTTAATCGAATAAGAGTTAATTGAAATAGAGTTTGTCGAATATTAGTTATCCGAATAGAGTTAATCGAATAGAGTTAATCGAAATAGAGTTGGTCGAATATTAGTTATTCGAGTAGAGTTAATTGAATATAGTTATTCGAAGAGAGATTATCGAATATAGTCTATTCGAAGAAATAATATCGAATATAGTTTATTCGACAGAGAGAATATCGAATATAGTTTATTCGAAGAAAGGAGTTGTCGAATAGAGTTTAGTTGAAAGAGAGTTATCGAATAGAGATTATTCAAGAGAGAATTATATGTTGAAATTCGATTTTATCGAATTCGGGAAAGTACCATTCACTTTCCTTTTTTAATCAAGATTTATTTATTTATTATTAAATTATTTGTTTGTTTATTTATTAAAATTAATAAATAAAAGTAATATTTAAGTTATTATATTTCGAAAGCATGGGATTATACACTATTGTTATAATCAAATGATTTCTATAAAAGAAGTGGATTCGTAAATAGAATCCGAGAGTTACGTAAGGAAGTTTGTTAAAGATTTAAAAGGTGAACTTTGTCTATTTCGAGGTTAGAAATGTTGTTCAGTTAAGGTCTGAGAGGTAGTTATACGCCAACTCGATTGACTTCATTTTTAACTAAGGAGTGGTTAAGGTTCGATAGTGAAGGTTGCTTAAGTGAATTTAGTTAATGAGTGTAATGGTTTGAGTTGGCATCGCGATGTTTTATTTAAACATCTGTTTAAATCTAATGAAGGAGTTTTGGAAATGATTTCCAAATAAGAATCAGAAATGTTTCTAATATAGAAAATAGGAAATGAGAGTAAATATGGAAATGTTTTCCAATGATTAATAACGCATGGAAAAACGGGAATAGGGAAATTGAATAAATAATGATAAATTAATTTAAAGGGATAAATGTTGATTGATGATGGATCGATAAGATTTCCATTTGGAAATACGACTGTTGTTTGTACACATGTTTTCCTTTGATAGTTAAATCACCGACTATCAATGATTTTGACCATTTCCGTTGTCAATACGGAGAGACCAGGATAGATATATTATCTGAAAACCACTCCGTATGACATTTGCGTTGCGAATCAAATATGATGAAGATAATCGAAGACGAAGTTATGCGAGGGCTGTTCAGTAAATCCTAGGTAGAATTGCCTAAGATGGATTTACAGAATAGTGCCTTCGAGTTGTCCAGTCCCAAGACAACTTGAATGGACGAATGTCTGACAGAGTATATCTGGTAGATCGCGTAAGTTGATCGTTTCAAACGTATTTACGTTGGTGGCGGAGGAATTCGTTTCGCTTAGCTTATACCCATGGTATTTTTGGGGAAGTCAATTTGTGATTTGATGGGTATGACGATGTGGCATTCAAAGTAAATGAAGGAGTGATCTGTTAAAAGATACGTTATGACCTCAAGCCTTATCAACCAGGAAATGACAAAAATCGGGCAGGTAGCATGGCTAAGTGGGTCGCACCCAATTAGGGTATATTGTCACCATCTAGAGAATATTCATATTTGTTACTTCTTTCAATTTTGTATCTCCTGGGAACAGTTATGTTGGTATACCAACCGTAAGGTGGCAATATATTTGGAACATTAAAGCAAAATGAATGGCCGGTTATGTGTGGCTGAGTTATAAGATGTTCTTGTCGAACTCCAGTGTATCGCTTCTAGAGTACACTGATCGGAAGGTGGTTCCATACCTTGTCATAGTTGGAATCCATTACCCAATAAGAGCCCGCGGTTTTTGATTGTATATTATATATGTAGAGCATGAGATGAAAGCATTCTACTAGATTTCTATCTACTTGATTTAGACATTATTATAATATCAAAAAATATTGATCTTAAGAAATATTTTGGGTTATCATAAGGTAAAAACCATCCATATTTATGTGTGGATCGGTCTTACGATTATCATTGCTTTTGAAAAGGATTTGGAAAAGTTAAACCAAGTGTTTGGAGTTTACTCACACCAGTCACATGACTGACCCAGAGTTTATTTTGTTTTGTTTTCCCTAAACTCTTGGGTTCCCAATTTTGTACGAGTAGTCAAGTAGTCGGGATTTTACAGATACTCGAAGAGCTGGAGCAAAAGGCTTCAGGATTATATAGCTATTGTTATTTCCGATGTGTTGTAAGTGTTGTATTCTGATAATAGTATTGCATATCGATACTTTTTTTATTCCAAAGTTATGTTATATAATATATTTTATTCGTTCCGCTATGAGATTCATGTTACTCTAATGTTGTTGTAGTTGAGTTCTTCTTCTTCTATTCTAATTTTCTATCTTATCTATTCTCACCCTCTAATTTCTTTCTATTGACGTTCCGGTATTTCCGACTTTTGAATAGTCGACATGGTGTTATGTGTCGATTTTCTAAGTCGAAAATTTCGCGTTCGTTACAGTGGTATCAGAGTTGAAGGTTAAGTAATTACCTTGGCTCTGTGGCGTAACTCAATAGAGATGGGGTTAGCAATACCCTAGATTGAGTTTGAGTTTATATATATGAGCATGTATTTGTTATTTGATATAGAAATGGTTTATATTGTGGAGATTCATTGGTTGAGTTGTTTATGAGTTCTGGTCGATCAGTTTGATCCACTATATCAGTATGAGTTTCTAAACACTCGAATACAATAAACCGACATGGTATGTTTTGAAAAGAAGGTAAATGATATAATTTACCCAAATTATATTTTGATATAAAAGAAAGTATAGATATTGGAATTATTACAGTATATTGGATATATTGGTTGTTATTAGAATCAATAAGATTATAATAGAAATGTTTAGGTAAATAACCAACCCGAATTCGTATAAGTGAAATATATGAAATGGAATGAATTAAATCTGAATTGAAATTAAAATTCTGGAAACTGAGAAAATTGTTTGTAAATGGACTTGGATTAAATATATGGAAATTTTAAAATCCTGGGAGATTTTAAATTGTTTTACAAGCATTGTGAATGGTATTTTGAAATATATTTCAAAATGGAAGTGTTTAAATTGAGTTTTTGAAATGATATAGTACTGAACTCACTTCAGCCGCTGGGAAATAATTCTGATGATGTTGGCCACATCATCAGTGTTCATTTTCAAGTTCTAAGTGACGGATTACTACCAAAGATATTCATTTTGAATTGTTTTGAGAAAAACAGGTTGTTTTGAATCCTGAAAAGGAAAGTTTGATTTTGGAGAAAAACAAAAGCTGTTTGAAATTCCCAGGAAGAGACTATTTGAATTAAAACAAATTAAAAGGAAATTTATGAAAACAAATTGAAATTGAGTTAAATCCAATTAAGTGGAAACTGTATTGAAATTGAGTAGTATCGAGTAAAATTGGAATTTGGTATATAATTGGACTCGGTTGAGTAAATGGATTTATTTTTGAAATAAAAATCCAATTAGCATTCAAAGATAAAAATAACTGGTTAAAGAAATTAATTAGTTAATGTAATGTGGAAATGAAACTTAACGAGGTTGAGTATAATGGTTTGGTGAATTAAGAATTTGAAATGGAATTTGGCTTGTATAAGCAGAGGATTTGGTTTGGATATAATCGAATAACTATGTTGAGGATAAATGGATTGGAGTTTGAATTAAGTAACATTGGTATATGCTGATGGGTAACAGAAGGAAATGATATAATGATATGCCCAACAAGAAGGTACAAGTTTATTTTTGATATGAGTTTGGGATTTTTGAGCCTGTTTGGCAAGCGACTTGGCTATTTGATTTTCTTTTGGATTGGAGATGGCCTAGAGAGGCGAGTTGTAGTTGTACGATTGAGCCGTACAAAGGAGGTGCTGTTGAAATTTTTCGGAAATTTAAGGTGTTAGAATATTTTCAGGATTTTTGAAAATTTCGTTAGTAGGAATAAATTAATATTATAAGTTGAAATAAATTGGTTTAGTTGAAACTGAAGTAAAGAAGTAAATAGATAATTTTTAATCCAGTTAATAGGATTTGTTTTCTACCTTAGCAATTTCGAGAATGAAATTATTTTAAGAGGGGAAGAATGTAACGTCCCATATTTTTACGATATAATAATTAATTTATTTATTTAATTATTTAAATAGTGAAGTAGAGATCTAAATGATTGTTTAATTAAATAATATTGAATATTTAATTAATATAAATAATAGAATAATATATTTAAATCCCGAAATAGTCAGAAATAACAGAATTCACAATATTGTGTGAATTGGACAATTAAAATATATGCTTCAGTTTAGAATTGAATTACATTAACGAATTATTTATAGATGTCAGTTGAACGTATATTTTATATTATAATTATAATCGAGCTTGAAATGGCACGACAGTTCATAATTTGGCGATTCGAACTTTAAACGAATATACATAATCCGTTTTAAATCAGATTTCTGTGAAACAAGAAATGTTCGGAGCTGGTGAAGTATATTTTTCTAATAGAAGAGAAAAATCGAGATTTCGTTGTGTAGATTGTGAGTTGTGTTCAAATCAAATTTTCGAAAAGTCGCTATGGAATTCCTTTATAATTTATAACGATTTATTTATATTATAAATGGGTTTTCAATATAAATTGAATACTGATTGAATCTGGGAATTTTTAAATATCGAGTTATAAATTCAAATATTTTATTTTGGAGCTGCGATATATTCTGTGTGAATATATATGATAATATTAATTTATTAATATTTAATTTAATTGTTTTAAATATATTAACATTTAATTGATTTATTTAGAGCCTTAGAAAATAGCGATTTTTGCAAACGACCTCCGTTTTCACTGAAACTAATTTTGTTGGACCCGGAATATTAAATTATTGTTAGCTTTCATGTAACACCCCACCTCCGATAAGGTCACTCACAAAGGGAATGCCTTAATTTTGGTGGAGCATTTTAGTAAACAGAACAGAAACTTACAAGACAGATAAAACAGTACTTGAAATTTTTTAACTTTATTACAGCGGAAATAGAAATTAATATGGTTACATCCTTTCAAATTTCAGAATTCAAGTACAAAATATCAGTCTTGTACAAAAGCCTTCAAAATGCATGGTTTAAAATCATAATCCCCATGGAACGGAAGCTATACAGAGCCAAGCCATACTTTAAGCACTTCAAGCAAAGAGAAATCTGGATCAAGCTAAAGTATTCCCTCCTTGGATAACCTGGGGGGGGGGGAAACGGAAGAAAGGAGGCGAAACAACAAGGGTCAGACAAAAAGTCTGGCAAGTCCAGTGACTCTCAGCATATGAACAGATAATAATAATATGATATGAACATAAAACAGGATGTGAGATAACTGTAACAGGTGTAGCAGATATAACAGAAAAACAGAATGATATAAACTATTGTTTTACACTTCTCTGCACTAATACTAGTATAGCAGAATTAGGTGTCACCCTAATGTCTAAATTGAAGCAGGAACGGGTACAGAATACTTTAACAGAAACAGAATGCTTATAATGGGCCTTTACTACCCAATCAGAAACAGACAGAAGCAGAAACAGATTTATCCCTATGGAAACAGAATGTAGAATTAGGTGTACACTAGTAATGGGCCTTTACCACCCGAACAGACGGTACCACACAGAAACAGACAGGTGTTACCACCCAACAGAAACAGACGGTACCAACAGAAACAGACAGAACTAAGCGTACCCTAAAACCCTACCCCAAGCGATCGGCTCCCTAATACATAAATATCCTGTGTCGGCCCCACAGTTGGGTGTATCACTCCCTAAAGTGACAACCAATTGGCACAGACCTATTTACAGATGTCACGGCGTCTTACATCCTCAGAGGCAGACCGGGATCCATGCACGCACATGACCCGGTTGGAACGCACCATCAACACCCCTCGCCATTATCAGAAAGAACCACTTATAATTAGTTCAGTAAGCGTGCCCGGACCCTACCTACTGTTGGGTCAAAGTTTTGATACTAGAAAGGGTTACTGACTAATATGGGTCCCAAACAACAGATGACACAAGTAATTCCCCTCCTAACCTTGTGTCCCCAGACTAACAAATCTCAGATTAACTTGTTTACAAGTTCAGACATACATAATTCAGATTTACTAGTTCACAGATTAAGTTAACAAGTTTTCAGACTAACAGATCAGATGTACAGATTTTTCAGATTTGTCTAACTTTGTATTGGGCCTACAGATTCATGGACGGGTTTACTACACCTATTAATCCAGTTGGTTTAACCCTATTTTCCCCCAATACGTTTTAGACGTCATTCTTATCTTAGATTTGCATTAATTAATTATTAATGCCCAGACCTCTCACATTAGGTTGCTAGCTTGTGGCCGCTGGATGGGCCGGGCGGTTCCGGGCAGACTTCTGCCACAAGCCAGACCTAACCTCGTGTCTTAAGCAGGTTATACCTAACTTCTCACATTAGAACCTATTGTTTGCGGCCACTGGATGTGCCGGGCGGTTCCGGGCAGAATTACGCCGCAAACTCATTCTAACCTCGAGTTAGTCACGTTTATCTTTGCGGCCAATTAATTAATAATTTACCGTTTATGCGCACGCCCAATATATATGCCAATTCAGATTATATCAATAACAGGATGATTATATCAACACAGCAGATAACAGATTTTAGCAGATAACAGATTTTATATGACTTAACGGATTTAAAAGATTTAGCAACTTAGCAGATTTTGGCATATAACAGGTTAGGCATTTCAACCGACAAATTTAACAGATTAGGCACTTCAATCTAATTAGCAGTCTAGGCAATATAACAAAACTAGCAGTTTAGGCAACTTAGCAAATTAGCAGATTTAGCAGATTTAATATTTCTAAAGGTTCTATTTACATGCCTTGCCTAATCATAAATTAGGCCTAAGTTCATATGCCTACATAATTGTCATGATTCACAATATGAACATATATTCCATGTTTGCATAAATTTAAATAGCGCAGAATATGGACACAATTTACCATATAACATATGTTCCAATTTTTGTTAAACTAGCATTTTACATGTAAATTATACCAAATATAATCATTAATTACAATGCATGCCATATAACCAAAAATTCCTATTTAGGTGTAATCACAATAATAGATATCCTAATTAATGCAAATCTTTACACCTAAATTTCCATATCCTTCTTCTTTTCAAGTCATGAATCATAATGCAAAATATACCCAACAATCTAAATCTTTAAATTATATCTTCTAAAAATCAGATCTTGACTTTTATATGCATTTTGTCCAAATTCTCCAATCATATGTAAACATACAATGGTTCCTCTTTTCTTTTATTACAGAATATGTATAGATCTAACTCTAGTTTACAACATATGCTCATTTTTCTAATTAATTACAGATCTAAATATCATATGTTCATTTCTCTAATTAGTTACAGATCTAAATTACAACATACTCTATGCATGCAATATATAAATTACATGTTCATAGTCAAATTTATGCATCCAATCACAAGTCACATGTCCAATATATTTTATGCTTCAGATCTAAAGTCATACGTTCAATTCAGTCTTGTCAAACTTCGCATCATTCATTAATTGTCCCAAATTTTGCATTCATACGTTAATCTCTTTATGAGATTGGGCACAGGCTCGTGGTAGCCTGGCTATAGAAACAGAAAGGAAGCAGAAAGGGATACAGAACAGTCACAGAAAAACAGATCTGACAGATATACAATCTCAGATTCAGATTTAAAAGCATATCAGAATTATAATTAATGTTTATAGCGGAGAATAACTGTACTTGCCTTTCGTGGTTTAAGAAAGGATAATAAACTGTTGTTGATGCAGAAATGCTGAATTATTCCTTTTTAATTGTTGCTGTAGATCTACCCATTGATTTGAGATTTGATTTAGCTTTTACATCAGTCCTAGTTTTAATTCCAGCAGAGCAGCGACGCCATTTTTATTTTTAATTAGAAGAAGAGAGCAATGGAGGCTAGAGAATTGTGTAAGAAACCTAGGTTTAGGTTAGGGATGTATTTATAGGAGGATAGGGTGATTTAGAGCCTTCAGATCAGTCCAGAAGTCATCAGAATCGCACAGCTCGAATACACATCATCCAGCCACTCAAAAGAAGACACGTCACCTCAGAACACTCCAGAATTCGGTGCTGTATTTGTATGGGCGCACTTGGCAGGTGCGCCAGTGTATTTTTGTACTGGCGCACTTCACAAGTGCGCCAGTGTATTCTGGCCTGTTTCCGGTTTTTCTGCCTAACTTCGTTCGTCCATATCTTCTTCATACGGACTCCGATTTACGCAAATTCGGACTCTATTTCGCGTATTTTTCCGAGACGAACACAATGGCGCAACCCATTTCCCTTATTTCTTCTCCTAAAAATTAATTATACCTTGATTTTTAACTCTTATGTTTACAGAAAATACGGGGTGTTACATTCTCCCCTCCTTAGAGGATTTCGTCCCCGAAATCTTCAAGTTAAGAAGAATGTGTCCTACCATCCAATCACCCATCTACTCAACCATCATCCACAAGCATCCATTGTCCTTAGAAAACTTCTAATGTTGTATGAACATATGCAAAAGTGTGTGTATATGTTCCTTATCTAATGCAACGATCAGGCGGTCTGCTGATTCAGTTGACCTCCTTAATGCGAATTATGTCAGTGCCATGAGTCCAACATGTATGCAATAGAATTCTAATGATATATATTATTTCTATATGAGTGCACAATCATTCACTCAAATGCAACATCCATGTGCTGAATCAATCATTTTGCATCCACAAGAATTGAAAAATGCTCACCCATCCATATGCAGTATGAGAGTGTTTTCGAGCCGATCTAGTGCCTAGTGTGTGTATATGCATCCACGGGCAACCACTAGCAACCACTTGCATCCACTTGCAACCATCAAACATAACATGTCTCAAACACATGTTTACACCCATTAGTTTCTACCTAAAGTTCGAAGATTCGATCCATAGGATACAGTCGAATGATGGAAGCGAGTACAGATAGAACGAAAATTTGGTTCCCATTAGACATGGGTCCTAAGTATCGACCCCAAAGACCGAAACCAACATAAAATTGACACCTAGAGGATTACCTTCTTTAGACAATGTCAAAACTGGAAATCCTATCAAAAGTATTTAGATATTTACAGACTACTGGTACAGATCAGGTTCCCTAATGATTCTTAGGAAGCTAAGCATGATAAAATCATATCCCATAAAAACTCAAAATGTAAGCGTCATACTTGACACCTAACACAGATATCCCCCAATCTATCACAAACGGATGAGTCGTAACCCCTATGGGTTTGAGGCTATAACCAAATCAAGACTAGTATTATAGTGTAGAGACTTAACTACAGAATCAGAATGTCAGAATCAGAAAGAGTTCTACTCAAAGGTCAGATAAGGAAATTAAACCTTCTACAGAAATTTTCCTATTTTTATCCTATCCACTAGCCTTGAGAGTGCTCGCCTGCCTTCCAGAAGTAGGTCGTGTCCTCTGCCCTTGCCCTCGAAAGCTGCCTCCATCGCACGGAAAAATCCTACAAAGCTCGAAAGAAAATTAGCCGTAGGGGAGACTACTGCGGCTACAGATGGAAGTTGGGCGCTTATTTGCCCTCTGACAGGTGGTGTAGTCTTATCAAGCCTACGGAAACATGCCGCGATGAGGTTACCTCCCAGAAAGCCAGGAGCCCCGGAGACTCAGGAAAGAAGGAAAAAAAGATTCAAACAGAGGATCAAAAGATAGATATATGGCTTTAGGGACTACGTTTTTCAAAATAAAGTCTACTTTTGAAAATACTTCCTTTTAAAACCTTTTTGGAAATAGTTCTCAAAAACTTTACCCAATCTGGTAACCTTCAGCTCTGATACCAAGTGTAACACCCCACCTCCGATAAGGTCACTCACAAAGGGAATGCCTTAATTTTGGTGGAGCATTTTAGTAAACAGAACAGAAACTTACAAGACAGATAAAACAGTACTTGAAATTTTTTAACTTTATTACAGCGGAAATAGAAATTAATATGGTTACATCCTTTCAAATTTCAGAATTCAAGTACAAAATATCAGTCTTGTACAAAAGCCTTCAAAATGCATGGTTTAAAATCATAATCCCCATGGAACGGAAGCTATACAGAGCCAAGCCATACTTTAAGCACTTCAAGCAAAGAGAAATCTGGATCAAGCTAAAGTATTCCCTCCTTGGATAACCTGGGGGGGAAACGGAAGAAAGGAGGCGAAACAACAAGGGTCAGACAAAAAGTCTGGCAAGTCCAGTGACTCTCAGCATATGAACAGATAATAATAATATGATATGAACATAAAACTGGATGTGAGATAACTGTAACAGGTGTAGCAGATATAACAGAAAAACAGAATGATATAAACTATTGTTTTACACTTCTCTGCACTAATACTAGTATAGCAGAATTAGGTGTCACCCTAATGTCTAAATTGAAGCAGGAACGGGTACAGAATACTTTAACAGAAACAGAATGCTTATAATGGGCCTTTACTACCCGATCAGAAACAGACAGAAGCAGAAACAGATTTATCCCTACGGAAACAGAATGTAGAATTAGGTGTACACTAGTAATGGGCCTTTACCACCCGAACAGACGGTACCACACAGAAACAGACAGGTGTTACCACCCAACAGAAACAGACGGTACCAACAGAAACAGACAGAACTAAGCGTACCCTAAAACCCTACCCCAAGCGATCGGCTCCCTAATACATAAATATCCTGTGTCGGCCCCACAGTTGGGTGTATCACTCCCTAAAGTGACAACCAATTGGCACAGACCTATTTACAGATGTCACGGCGTCTTACATCCTCAGAGGCAGACCGGGATCCATGCACGCACATGACCCGGTTGGAACGCACCATCAACACCCCTCGCCATTATCAGAAAGAACCACTTATAATTAGTTCAGTAAGCGTGCCCGGACCCTACCTACTGTTGGGTCAAAGTTTTGATACTAGAAAGGGTTACTGACTAATATGGGTCCCAAACAACAGATGACACAAGTAATTCCCCTCCTAACCTTGTGTCCCCAGACTAACAAATCTCAGATTAACTTGTTTACAAGTTCAGACATACATAATTCAGATTTACTAGTTCACAGATTAAGTTAACAAGTTTTCAGACTAACAGATCAGATGTACAGATTTTTCAGATTTGTCTAACTTTGTATTGGGCCTACAGATTCATGGACGGGTTTACTACACCTATTAATCCAGTTGGTTTAACCCTATTTTCCCCCAATACGTTTTAGACGTCATTCTTATCTTAGATTTGCATTAATTAATTATTAATGCCCAGACCTCTCACATTAGGTTGCTAGCTTGTGGCCGCTGGATGGGCCGGGCGGTTCCGGGCAGACTTCTGCCACAAGCCAGACCTAACCTCGTGTCTTAAGCAGGTTATACCTAACTTCTCACATTAGAACCTATTGTTTGCGGCCACTGGATGTGCCGGGCGGTTCCGGGCAGAATTACGCCGCAAACTCATTCTAACCTCGAGTTAGTCACGTTTATCTTTGCAGCCAATTAATTAATAATTTACCGTTTATGCGCACGCCCAATATATATGCCAATTCAGATTATATCAATAACAGGATGATTATATCAACACAGCAGATAACAGATTTTAGCAGATAACAGATTTTATATGACTTAACGGATTTAAAAGATTTAGCAACTTAGCAGATTTTGGCATATAACAGGTTAGGCATTTCAACCGACAAATTTAACAGATTAGGCACTTCAATCTAATTAGCAGTCTAGGCAATATAACAAAACTAGCAGTTTAGGCAACTTAGCAAATTAGCAGATTTAGCAGATTTAATATTTCTAAAGGTTCTATTTACATGCCTTGCCTAATCATAAATTAGGCCTAAGTTCATATGCCTACATAATTGTCATGATTCACAATATGAACATATATTCCATGTTTGCATAAATTTACATAGCGCAGAATATGGACACAATTTACCATATAACATATGTTCCAATTTTTGTTAAACTAGCATTTTACATGTAAATTATACCAAATATAATCATTAATTACAATGCATGCCATATAACCAAAAATTCCTATTTAGGTGTAATCACAATAATAGATATCCTAATTAATGCAAATCTTTACACCTAAATTTCCATATCCTTCTTCTTTTCAAGTCATGAATCATAATGCAAAATATACCCAACAATCTAAATCTTTAAATTATATCTTCTAAAAATCAGATCTTGACTTTTATATGCATTTTGTCCAAATTCTCCAATCATATGTAAACATACAATGGTTCCTCTTTTCTTTTATTACAGAATATGTATAGATCTAACTCTAGTTTACAACATATGCTCATTTTTCTAATTAATTACAGATCTAAATATCATATGTTCATTTCTCTAATTAGTTACAGATCTAAATTACAACATACTCTATGCATGAAATATATAAATTACATGTTCATAGTCAAATTTATGCATCCAATCACAAGTCACATGTCCAATATATTTTATGCTTCAGATCTAAAGTCATACGTTCAATTCAGTCTTGTCAAACTTCGCATCATTCATTAATTGTCCCAAATTTTGCGTTCATACGTTAATCTCTTTATGAGATTGGGCACAGGCTCGTGGTAGCCTGGCTATAGAAACAGAAAGGAAGCAGAAAGGGATACAGAACAGTCACAGAAAAACAGATCTGACAGATATACAATCTCAGATTCAGATTTAAAAGCATATCAGAATTATAATTAATGTTTATAGCAGAGAATAACTGTACTTGCCTTTCGTGGTTTAAGAAAGGATAATAAACTGTTGTTGATGCAGAAATGCTGAATTATTCCTTTTAAATTGTTGCTGTAGATCTACCCATTGATTTGAGATTTGATTTAGCTTTTACATCAGTCCTAGTTTTAATTCCAGCAGAGCAGCGACGCCATTTTTATTTTTAATTAGAAGAAGAGAGCAATGGAGGCTAGAGAATTGTGTAAGAAACCTAGGTTTAGGTTAGGGATGTATTTATAGGAGGATAGGGTGATTTAGAGCCTTCAGATCAGTCCAGAAGTCATCAGAATCGCACAGCTCGAATACACATCATCCAGCCACTCAAAAGAAGACACGTCACCTCAGAACACTCCAGAATTCGGTGCTGTATTTGTATGGGCGCACTTGGCAGGTGCGCCAGTGTATTTTTGTACTGGCGCACTTCACAAGTGCGCCAGTGTATTCTGGCCTGTTTCCGGTTTTTCTGCCTAACTTCGTTCGTCCATATCTTCTTCATACGGACTCCGATTTACGCAAATTCGGACTCTATTTCGCGTATTTTTCCGAGACGAACACAATGGCGCAACCCGTTTCCCTTATTTCTTCTCCTAAAAATTAATTATACCTTGATTTTTAACTCTTATGTTTATAGAAAATACGGGGTGTTACATTCTCCCCTCCTTAGAGGATTTCGTCCCCGAAATCTTCAAGTTAAGAAGAATGTGTCCTACCATCCAATCACCCATCTACTCAACCATCATCCACAAGCAACCATTGTCCTTAGAAAACTTCTAATGTTGTATGAACATATGCAAAAGTGTGTGTATATGTTCCTTATCTAATGCAACGATCAGGCGGTCTGCTGATTCAGTTGACCTCCTTAATGCGAATTATGTCAGTGCCATGAGTCCAACATGTATGCAATAGAATTCTAATGATATATATTATTTCTATATGAGTGCACAATCATTCACTCAAATGCAACATCCATGTGCTGAATCAATCATTTTGCATCCACAAGAATTGAAAAATGCTCACCCATCCATATGCAGTATGAGAGTGTTTTCGAGCCGATCTAGTGCCTAGTGAGTGTATATGCATCCACGGGCAACCACTAGCAACCACTTGCATCCACTTGCAACCATCAAACATAACATGTCTCAAACACATGTTTACACCCATTAGTTTCTACCTAAAGTTCGAAGATTCGATCCATAGGATACAGTCGAATGATGGAAGCGAGTACAGATAGAATGAAAATTTGGTTCCCATTAGACATGGGTCCTAAGTATCGACCCCAAAGACCGAAACCAACATAAAATTGACACCTAGAGGATTACCTTCTTTAGACAATGTCAAAACTGGAAATCCTATCAAAAGTATTTAGATATTTACAGACTACTGGTACAGATCAGGTTCCCTAATGATTCTTAGGAAGCTAAGCATGATAAAATCATATCCCATAAAAACTCAAAATGTAAGCGTCATACTTGACACCTAACACAGATATCCCCCAATCTATCACAAACGGATGAGTCGTAACCCCTATGGGTTTGAGGCTATAACCAAATCAAGACTAGTATTATAGTGTAGAGACTTAACTACAGAATCAGAATGTCAGAATCAGAAAGAGTTCTACTCAAAGGTCAGATAAGGAAATTAAACCTTCTACATAAATTTTCCTATTTTTATCCTATCCACTAGCCTTGAGAGTGCTCGTCTGCCTTCCAGAAGTAGGTCCTGTCCTCTGCCCTTGCCCTCGAAAGCTGCCTCCATCGCACGGAAAAATCCTACAAAGCTCGAAAGAAAATTAGCCGTAGGGGAGACTACTGCGGCTACAGATGGAAGTTGGGCGCTTATTTGCCCTCTGACAGGTGGTGTAGTCTTATCAAGCCTACGGAAACATGCCGCGATGAGGTTACCTCCCAGAAAGCCAGGAGCCCCGGAGACTCAGGAAAGAAGGAAAAAAAGATTCAAACAGAGGATCAAAAGATAGATATATGGCTTTAGGGACTACGTTTTTCAAAATAAAGTCTACTTTTGAAAATACTTCCTTTTAAAACCTTTTTGGAAATAGTTCTCAAAAACTTTACCCAATCAGGTAACCTTCAGCTCTGATACCAAGTGTAACACTCCACCTCCGATAAGGCCACTCACAAAGGGAATGCCTTAATTTTGGTGGAGCATTTTAGTAAACAGAACAGAAACTTACAAGACAGATAAAACAGTACTTGAAATTTTTTAACTTTATTACAGCGGAAATAGAAATTAATATGGTTACATCCTTTCAAATTTCAGAATTCAAGTACAAAATATCAGTCTTGTACAAAAGCCTTCAAAATGCATGGTTTAAAATCATAATCCCCATGGAACGGAAGCTATACAGAGCCAAGCCATACTTTAAGCACTTCAAGCAAAGAGAAATCTGGATCAAGCTAAAGTATTCCCTCCTTGGATAACCTGGGGGGGGGAAACGGAAGAAAGGAGGCGAAACAACAAGGGTCAGACAAAAAGTCTGGCAAGTCCAGTGACTCTCAGCATATGAACAGATAATAATAATATGATATGAACATAAAACTGGATGTGAGATAACTGTAACAGGTGTAGCAGATATAACAGAAAAACAGAATGATATAAACTATTGTTTTACACTTCTCTGCACTAATACTAGTATAGCAGAATTAGGTGTCACCCTAATGTCTAAATTGAAGCAGGAACGGGTACAGAATACTTTAACAGAAACAGAATGCTTATAATGGGCCTTTACTACCCGATCAGAAACAAACAGAAGCAGAAACAGATTTATCCCTACGGAAACAGAATGTAGAATTAGGTGTACACTAGTAATGGGCCTTTACCACCCGAACAGACGGTACCACACAGAAACAGACAGGTGTTACCACCCAACAGAAACAGACGGTACCAACAGAAACAGACAGAACTAAGCGTACCCTAAAACCCTACCCCAAGCGATCGGCTCCCTAATACATAAATATCCTGTGTCGGCCCCACAGTTGGGTGTATCACTCCCTAAAGTGACAACCAATTGGCACAGACCTATTTACAGATGTCACGGCGTCTTACATCCTCAGAGGCAGACCGGGATCCATGCACGCACATGACCCGGTTGGAACGCACCATCAACACCCCTCGCATTATCAGAAAGAACCACTTATAATTAGTTCAGTAAGCGTGCCCGGACCCTACCTACTGTTGGGTCAAAGTTTTGATACTAGAAAGGGTTACTGACTAATATGGGTCCCAAACAACAGATGACACAAGTAATTCCCCTCCTAACCTTGTGTCCCCAGACTAACAAATCTCAGATTAACTTGTTTACAAGTTCAGACATACATAATTCAGATTTACTAGTTCACAGATTAAGTTAACAAGTTTTCAGACTAACAGATCAGATGTACAGATTTTTCAGATTTGTCTAACTTTGTATTGGGCCTACAGATTCATGGACGGGTTTACTACACCTATTAATCCAGTTGGTTTAACCCTATTTTCCCCCAATACGTTTTAGACGTCATTCTTATCTTAGATTTGCATTAATTAATTATTAATGCCCAGACCTCTCACATTAGGTTGCTAGCTTGTGGCCGCTGGATGGGCCGGGCGGTTCCGGGCAGACTTCTGCCACAAGCCAGACCTAACCTCGTGTCTTAAGCAGGTTATACCTAACTTCTCACATTAGAACCTATTGTTTGCGGCCACTGGATGTGCCGGGCGGTTCCGGGCAGAATTACGCCGCAAACTCATTCTAACCTCGAGTTAGTCACGTTTATCTTTGCGGCCAATTAATTAATAATTTACCGTTTATGCGCACGCCCAATATATATGCCAATTCAGATTATATCAATAACAGGATGATTATATCAACACAGCAGATAACAGATTTTAGCAGATAACAGATTTTATATGACTTAACGGATTTAACAGATTTAGCAACTTAGCAGATTTTGGCATATAACAGGTTAGGCATTTCAACCGACAAATTTAACAGATTAGGCACTTCAATCTAATTAGCAGTCTAGGCAATATAACAAAACTAGCAGTTTAGGCAACTTAGCAAATTAGCAGATTTAGCAGATTTAATATTTCTAAAGGTTCTATTTACATGCCTTGCCTAATCATAAATTAGGCCTAAGTTCATATGCCTACATAATTGTCATGATTCACAATATGAACATATATTCCATGTTTGCATAAATTTACATAGCGCAGAATATGGACACAATTTACCATATAACATATGTTCCAATTTTTGTTAAACTAGCATTTTACATGTAAATTATACCAAATATAATCATTAATTACAATGCATGCCATATAACCAAAAATTCCTATTTAGGTGTAATCACAATAATAGATATCCTAATTAATGCAAATCTTTACACCTAAATTTCCATATCCTTCTTCTTTTCAAGTCATGAATCATAATGCAAAATATACCCAACAATCTAAATCTTTAAATTATATCTTCTAAAAATCAGATCTTGACTTTTATATGCATTTTGTCCAAATTCTCCAATCATATGTAAACATACAATGGTTCCTCTTTTCTTTTATTACAGAATATGTATAGATCTAACTCTAGTTTACAACATATGCTCATTTTTCTAATTAATTACATATCTAAATATCATATGTTCATTTCTCTAATTAGTTACAGATCTAAATTACAACATACTCTATGCATGCAATATATAAATTACATGTTCATAGTCGAATTTATGCATCCAATCACAAGTCACATGTCCAATATATTTTATGCTTCAGATCTAAAGTCATACGTTCAATTCAGTCTTGTCAAACTTCGCATCATTCATTAATTGTCCCAAATTTTGCGTTCATACGTTAATCTCTTTATGAGATTGGGCACAGGCTCGTGGTAGCCTGGCTATAGAAACAGAAAGGAAGCAGAAAGGGATACAGAACAGTCACAGAAAAACAGATCTGACAGATATACAATCTCAGATTCAGATTTAAAAGCATATCAGAATTATAATTAATGTTTATAGCGGAGAATAACTGTACTTGCCTTTCGTGGTTTAAGAAAGGATAATAAACTGTTGTTGATGCAGAAATGCTGAATTATTCCTTTTTAATTGTTGCTGTAGATCTACCCATTGATTTGAGATTTGATTTAGCTTTTACATCAGTCCTAGTTTTAATTCCAGCAGAGCAGCGACGCCATTTTTATTTTTAATTAGAAGAAGAGAGCAATGGAGGCTAGAGAATTGTGTAAGAAACCTAGGTTTAGGTTAGGGATGTATTTATAGGAGGATAGGGTGATTTAGAGCCTTCAGATCAGTCCAGAAGTCATCAGAATCGCACAGCTCGAATACACATCATCCAGCCACTCAAAAGAAGACACGTCACCTCAGAACACTCCAGAATTCGGTGCTGTATTTGTATGGGCGCACTTGGCAGGTGCGCCAGTGTATTTTTGTACTGGCGCACATCACAAGTGCGCCAGTGTATTCTGGCCTGTTTCCGGTTTTTCTGCCTAACTTCGTTCGTCCATATCTTCTTCATACGGACTCCGATTTACGCAAATTCGGACTCTATTTCGCGTATTTTTCCGAGACGAACACAATGGCACAACCCGTTTCCCTTATTTCTTCTCCTAAAAATTAATTATACCTTGATTTTTAACTCTTATGTTTACAGAAAATACGGGGTGTTACATTTCACTTTTCGTAATTTTTGGAATCAGTATGTAGCCGTACGGGATTTTAAAGTGAAAACAGTCAATAATTTGACTTTAAAAATACGTTGTGTGAGCAAACGTACTCGGAATTCGACGAAACAAGTTTCGTTGGGTCCGCATTGTTGAACTGTAGGGGTATGTCCATTTTTGTCGAATTTGGATATTGTATGTGACCATAGGAATTTTGAACGATAAATACAAACAGCGTTACAATATAAGTTAATTTAATATTGAATATAAAAATAATATTTTAATTCTATAAATACTCCTTAAAAGCCTTCTAACCCTAAATTCGGTTTTATGTGGTCAAAATGTTTGCGCCGTATATTTTCTTTAGGAAAGAAAAATCTCGATCCTCATAAATTCAAATAAAACCTATTAAAATCCTATTAATTTCCAAACATTCATAATTGAAATCACCAAGAATTTATCTTCAAGTCTCTACCCATTTCAACATGTTCGACGACATTTCTGTTACTGGAAGTTTTTACCGTGGCTTCTAGGGTTGATCGATTCTTGGAATCGATGCATGGATGGATGTTTCTAAGATTACATTCGAGTTTGTGGTAGTGATTGGCTTGGGTTTTAAATCGTTGAGGTAGTTTCAAAAAAAAAATTGTCGATACCTGCTGTGTGGTGCGTGAGATGGAGCGGAAGTCGCGACTCCTACCTGGCGTTCGAGATACTTGTAATTGGTATGAAGAGGGAGTGGGAGAGAAGAGAAGTTTAAGGGTATGATCGGTTTAAGGGATAGTTGTAAAAACCCGTAACTTCCCCGTAAAGGAAAGCGTCGGATAGTTCGAGAACAAACCACAACA
Source organism: Allium sativum (assembly GCA_030737875.1). Taxonomy (NCBI): domain Eukaryota; kingdom Viridiplantae; phylum Streptophyta; class Magnoliopsida; order Asparagales; family Amaryllidaceae; genus Allium; species Allium sativum. Next base: position 355,658,189 of record CM060926.1, read on the forward strand.
GAACGCATACAGAAGAACATTTCATTGTATATTACAACAGCGCATCAGATTACAAGAATATACAGAGTATGAATAAATATTACACAGAAATATCAGAGATTTAAATTATTTTTAAATACAAAGCAGCGGAAAATAATACAATACACAACTAGAAGAAGATATACGGATACAAAGCTTTCTGGATATCGTTCCAGCTGTAAACCAGGATCCTGTGAATATAAATCTGCAAAACCAAAACTACTAGCTGCCCGTGTCAAAATAAGGGCACCCAGAGTTTAGGATAAAACAATAAACTCCAGGTCAGTCATGTGACTGGTGTGAGAACTAAAACAGTTATTATTCTTTATTTTAAAAGTTAGGTAAATCAAGGGACCACGCCGTATAACACGGAACGGGTTTCCTCCCAAGAATACCAGTGCATAAAACAAACAGCGCAATGCTAAATAAAGAAAAATAAAGCTGTTATAAGACCCAGGTCCTATCACACAATGCAACGCAAGCCGGGGGATAGGGTTTTTACCTTATAACAGCCAAAGAATGCTTGATACGTTTAAAACAAATCGTTTGATACTATTATAAGTGCATAGTGTATAAAACAACTTCGAATCATAAGTATCAATCATAGGCGACATGAGCGTCCCATGCCACTATGTCGCCATAAATAGGTTTACAAATAAAACCGCAAATGGCATGTATTTGGAAATTGGATTTCCGTCTATGAACCGAGGCAAAAGATAGTCCTCAACCGATTCGAGACGCTCTAGCCCGCCCCTCAGGCAAGTACTCAGTCAAGCCTTGGATCCTCAGGGCCAGTCCACCGATGTGGATTAAACTTAAACCCTGAACATGCGTCTCCCCACCCTATGGGGTGTAAGTCTGGTCCGTCTGCCGATCAGAATGCATCGGCTAAAACCGATATAACCGAGGCGCCTCGCAATAGCAACAACCACATAAGTCAAACTCGTCAGGGCGTGTAAAACCACTGACGCCACTTCTAGCTAGAAAGAAACGCATGCCCTCCCTGACGTCCTCTCCCGTTTTTGGTTCATACCGGGTGTGAAGCTCGCGAATCAACGTTACACAAAGCTACGCCACAAAGGCCTTGCTTTGATCATCACCACAAGACTTTGCTTTTCAACAGAAGCCTCGATCAATTGCCACTTAGGCATGCCACACAGGCAATTCACTCCATGCGTTTGATATCCATCAATATATAACCCCTGAGCTCGTACGTCTCAGAGAAGGGCGTTAAGCAGGAGAATAAATTCTCCGCCGCCAAACAGATATATATTTAATAGAGATCAATCACACAGACTAAAATCCAATGTCTGACACACAGTCCATTTACAAGTCCGTTCTGGGTCTGAACGAAACCGGAGGCACCTAGTACCCCGCATATCCATCGATCTCCAAGTACGTCTGGACGATCACCAACTGTTTCCATCTTCTTGGGTGTACAGCCCAATCAAGATCATCGGTAATCACCCAAACGACGTGAAGACTTCTGGTCTTCGACCACCGTCTTCATCTTCGACTTATCGTCGTATCAGTTATTCAGAATGGGATAAACCCGGTCTTTCGGAATAACTCGCGTATATTTTAAATAAGTGTTACACAAACACAACATACGCCTCATTCCAATTCATCAGTCATTAACCGTAAATTAATCAAGAGAATAATTCCCCAGATATTAACCCCGAAGGCCGAAACCAACATCAGATCAATATCCAGAAAACCATTCTGCTTGGCTAACCGACAGTTAATTCCTAAATTTCACATTCATAGGGAAAGGTTCCCATTAATTTTATCAAAGATAAATTCTTTAATTTATTCTTCAATCTACTTTTGAATATCAATTCAAACTAGTCGGGATTAACGAACTTTACCGAAGTAATCATTTGTTTTAATTTCCCAATCCCAACCTATTCATCCCCTGAAGTAAAACTGGTAGTACTTCATATCTAACACCACAGTGTTATCGGTAATTCAATTACCATTTCACGTTCAAATCTAATTAAAGATTTAACTATCGCTTGGAGTAAAACTGGTGATACTCCATTCTCGATCTTTTCAATCTATTTAAAGATTCATTAAAACTCCACTTAGTTTTAATCGTTAACTGGGTTAAAGAATCAGTGTCATTTAAAACACGGTTCACGATAAACCCAAAGTCACATTCATTAATTATCGGGTTAAAGAACGAGTGTTATTTAAAACACTGTTCACGATAAACCCAAAAATCAATATCAATTAAATTCCAATTAAATATTATTTAATCGGTACACTTCATTAAATCTAAATAAAAAGATTTAATCTTTTCTCAACTGGGTTCAAGAACAGTGTTAGTGAAGACACAATTCACGACAAACCCAAATCACATTTGATATTCAATACAAGGCTCTGAATAGAAAATATATCGGCTTATATTTAATATCAAATTCTACGACTAACAAATGTCGTATTGGAAATAACGATATAAATATATATCTTTCAAATTCCCATAACAACATCTGTATAATCACGAATTCCAACATCGAAATATCCCGAAGACAATTTCGATTCAAATCCACTCCAATGCAATCATTGGAAATTTTGGTTATTTTCAAAACCCTTTTTGAATTCAATTTATTTATTTAAAAATAAATAGAATTATATTTCTAGTTCAAAACTAGTTCATTTCGATAAAAATCTATTTTTATCTTTTCAAATATGGAGTTTTTCATCCCAATTTTTCCCAAATCATTTCTTATGATTTTACACAAATTATTACTATTTTTAATAATTTTATCAAGGCCCGTACAGTCGATTTCCATCAACGGCCATCGAACTGCACTTACAGCGACCTTTTTCGAATTTGATTTGGACGTAATTCCAAATCCAACCGTTAGATTTCTAATTTCTAATATCCATTAGAAAGCTCTTTTCGATACGAACCCAACGGTTCCGGTTTTAGGAGAATCCGACGGTCGGATCTCCCGTAATGCCCATTTGAAATAAATGGTCGAAATTCGCGAACTGCCGCGGCGCGGCGCGTTCTATTCAGGCCATTATATTATATATATAATATATATAATATATATATATCGTCGATTTCTATTTAAAACGAATTATATAAATAGTTTTGAATTCGTTTCAAAAACATTTTCAACTTCCATTTCAATTCGAATCAAAATTGAATTCTTCTTTATAAATTCGTTTTAAAATCCATTTCTATTCAATTCAAATTTCAATTCAATTTGAATTCATTTCACTTCGCTTTCAATTCAATTTGAATTCGTTTTCAATTCAATTCATTTCGAAATCGTTTTCAATTCAATTCATTTCGAAATCGTTTTCAATTCAATTCATTTCGAAATCGTTTTCAATTCAATTCATTTCGAAATCGTTTTCAATTCAATTCATTTCGAAATCGTTTTCAATTCAATTCATTTCGAAATCGTTTTCAATTCAATTCATTTCGAAATCGTTTTCAATTCAATTCATTTCGAAATCGTTTTCAATTCAATTCATTTCGAAATCGTTTTCAATTCAATTCATTTCGAAATCGTTTTCAATTCAATTCATTTCGAAATCGTTTTAAATTCAATTCATTTCGAAATCATTTTCAATTCAATTCATTTCGAAATCGTTTTCAATTCAATTCATTTCGAAATCGTTTTCAATTCAATTCATTTCGAAATCGTTTTCAATTCAATTCATTTCGAAATCGTTTTCAATTCAATTCATTTCGAAATCGTTTTCAATTCAATTCATTTCGAAATCGTTTTCAATTCAATTCATTTCGAAATCGTTTTCAATTCAATTCATTTCGAAATCGTTTTAAAATCGATATAAATATCGTTCACGTCAAAATGGCGTCAAACTAATCAACACGACTTCATAAATTTCTATTTTCAAATATTCTATTTCAAATATTTCCATTTCAAATATTTCCATTTCTAATATTTCCATTTCTAAACTGGAATGAGGCCCAATCAATTACCATATAAAATTAATTATATGGATTTTCACACAACACATGTATATAATAGCATTGAAAAATGATCAACCATCAACCAAAGTGCACTACACTGTATAAGCATCAAATATAGATATCTAACGCTTATAACAGCCGTTCAATCGATCGATCGACATATTTAATCAATTAGGATGAGTGAACTTTAAATTTCATCCCAACACCCGTGCGGGGTTTTCAAACAATCAAACACAGATTTTAGTTGTGCAGTTGGGCGATGTGTAAAATTTATCGTCCTAATCAATGTCAGTCAAATCAGTGTACATAAACAAACCTTCTGGTTTGTAAATGAATATTTTATTTTGTTCACTTCACTATTTTCATATTCACGTTAAAAATTATATTTTTAACGATAAAACATTTTATTTCAACCTATGAATTTCTATTCAATTCATTTATTCAATAAAATGATATTTTTATTTTTCTAACATATTTTAGAAAATTTCGACGGCATAACGGCACGATACTAGAAACGGGACAAGGCCTTGCCTTATCCCCGGTCTAGTGAAGGCCCACGCCATTCACATATGAATCAAATTCACCAAACAACCAAATTCAAATCAAATCATATAACTAAGCTATGCAACCAAACAAACAAGTCCATGGTCTGTGGACGATTGTGTCGGGTGCTACTAAGCACCGTTTGCATCCTAGTATATATATATAATTAGAAAAGAAATTGAAAGGTGAGAAATTCTCACAGAAAGCTATCCAAGCTCCACGGCACTTCATTTGCAGAAGTCTTCGTCGTTTCGCCTTTTTGTCACCTTCGTTGTCCGCTTTCACTACATATGTAAAAATCGAATTTTTACTTTGTTATTCAATATATAAAAATCGAATTTTTACTTTGTTATTCAATATATAAAAATCGAATTTTTACTTTGTTATTCAATATATAAAAATCGAATTTTTACTTTGTTATTCAATATATAAAAATCGAATTTTTACTTTGTTATTCAATATATAAAAATCGAATTTTTACTTTGTTATTCAATATATAAAAATCCTATTTTTCTATCGAAGTTCAATATATAAAAATCCTATTTTTCTATCGAAGTTCAATATATAAAAATCCTATTTTTCTATCGAAGTTCAATATATAAAAATCCTATTTTTGTATCGAAGTTCAATATATAAAAATCCTATTTTTCTATCGAAGTTCAATATATAAAAATCCTATTTTTCTATCGAAGTTCAATATATAAAAATCCTATTTTTCTATCGAAGTTCAATATATAAAAATCCTATTTTTCTATCGAAGTTCAATATATAAAAATCCTATTTTTCTATCGAAGTTCAATATATAAAAATTCGATCTTTCACTATATAAAAATTCGATCTTTAACTATATAAAAATTCGATCTTTTCTAAGATAAAATTATAACTTTACTAACATAAAATTGCTAATTTTATACACATAAAAATGCTAACTTTATATAGGAATTAAAATTAGAAGACTCACAATTTTCCTAGGGTTTTAACCAAGAGAGAGGACTCATCAGATCGATCGAAGAAGGCGGGGGGTGTTTTGCAAAACTGAAAATTACTAAAAATTTGGTTTTTTTTAGTGGAAGGGGGGCTCTGGGATCATCTGAGGGCGGTCAAAGCTGCTTGGGGGTGGTCATCGCGGTGCTGGCGGGTCCGGGAGGGGTGGCGCATCTGCTGTGGTTGTTGGCGGTTGTTGCGATTCGGGGCTAGGGTCCTAGGGGTGCGGTCTTCGAGATTTAGGAGGAGAGAGGCGCGAGGAGGGGAAGGGAGGTGGTGGCAGACCTGCGACGGCGGGATGGGGCTGAGCATCGCGGGCTTCCGCGATTCGCCTTCTTCTTTTTTTTTTATTTTTTTTTCTCTGAAACGAACAAATGTATAAGGGGGGGGGGCCAAAGTGAATTAAGGGGAGAGGAGAGATAGTTTTTTTTTTTATTAATTAATTTATTTATTTTATCCTAAAGAGTTGACTTTCACATACGACCTCGAAACGAGGCCCACCGCCTGTCGTCCATAGCGTTTTTCCCCCATTCCGAACACAATGGGATATGTATCGCAAGCTGATTTGATTGTTACAATCAGTTTCCGTTAAATTTACATTTAAATCACTATATTGAATTTTAAACGTACATTTCGAATTACCGGGGCCACATACTAACTCTATAAATTCCATAAAAATATTTTCTAGCTTCGTATTGACGATATGGTCCTAACAAAACTAGTTTCGTCGAATTCTGAGACCGTTAGAAAAATGGCCAATTTCCAGTCGATTAAAATCAACTGAAACTGGTCAAACGCGTTTTCCTTTGCCACGCTCACATATTGATTCGAAAAATTATGAAATTTGAAACCTAGCAATAACTTTACATCACGGACCCAACAAAAGTGGTTTCGTCGAAATCCGAGGTCGTTTGCAAAATGGCTATTTTTAAGGGCCAGAATTCCATAGCGACTATTCAGAATTTTCAACTGGACATATCTTTTGATTCCCGCCATGAAATCATGATCTTTCGGATTCGTTGGAAAGATATCATCAATTAGATCCTAATGTTTTTGGTTTCACTAAAATCCGGATTGTTTTGCACCCGGTACATTCAATTGAAGTTTGAAATCGAATTATCGAACTACCGCGCCATTTTCAATTCTATTTATAATTATATATAAATATTTATATTCTAACGACGACGCGTATAAATATATACGTTCTATTTATTTTCAAAATAAATTTCTCGTCGATATTATTTAAAATAATTCATTTTAAATAATCAAAATTCGCTAAAATCGCCGAAATAAAAATTTTAAACTGGCCCAGATTTTCGGGTTGTTACAATAGTGAAGAAGAATGGAGAGACCGAGGTGTTCAAATGTTTGTAATGGCGGTGGTATTCAACAAGAGTCATGCTCTGTGTTTACAAGAAGGAGGGAGAAGAGTATTCGGGTTTGGGTTTTCACAAAAGCGGATGGGCTGGGGAAGAAAAAAAAAGGTAAAGGCCCAATGAAATAAAACCCAATAAATTTTAGTTTAATTTAATTAAATGGTATACAACCTTGTAAATTAAATATCTCGATCATACTGTATCAGAATTTTGAACGGTCTGATCCGTTGGGATCGTATGGATGACGGCTACACATTGGAACTGACTGGGAGTGAATTGGAGCTTGTTACAATTTATAACGAAATAAATTGTCTGTCTTAATCAATCGACAGTTATCGTTATTTAACGATGAACGTCCAATGTGAGTAAAACTCATTTACTCTGCACAGTTATATTTTTATAATGTATTTTTAGAACTGATAAATGTTGGTTGATTTCTGTGTGTTAACTATTTGGATGAACTGCTATTTGATCGGTTGAAATTATAGATAACGATATATATATATATATATACATATATATATTGTTAATCAAATATTGATTCTGTTTATCAGAATATTTCATATTGAAATGAAATTTGATGTTAATTATATTGTTTAACATCTGTGGATGCAGAGAAACAGGTTAGAGGTGTAACAACCAGAAAAATCAAAACCAATTTAAAAATTTTATTTTGGCTATTTTAATGGATTTTTAATATTTAAAATGATTTATTTTAAATAATAACGACGAGAAATATATTTTGCATAGAATTAGAATGTTTAAATTTATTTAAATGGAAGTTAGAATATAAATATTTATTTTAATTATAAAAGGAATTGAAAAAGGCGCGGTAGTTTGAAAATTCGATTTCAAATTTCAATTGAATATATAGGATTCAAAATAAACTAGATTTTAGTGAAACCAGAAATATTTGAATCTATTTGAAAACATCTTTCCAATGAATGTGTAAAATCCAAATTTCATAATGGGAATAAAAAGTTATGTCCAGTTGAAAATTCAGGATAGTCGCAATGGAATTTTATATAAAATATAGCCCTTAAAAGTGGAGATTTTGCAAATGACCTCCATTTTTGATGAGATCACTTTTATTGGATTCGGAGTGTCAAATTATTGCTAGATTCCAATTTTCATAATTTTTGGAATCAATATGTGAGCGTGGTAAATTTAAACGTGTTTGGTCAATTTAGTTTGAATTTAATCGACTAGAAAATGACCGTTTTTCAAACGGTCTCCAAATTCGACGAAATTAGTTTTGTAAGGACCGCATCGTCAAAACATAGCTAGATTTATTTTTCTGCAATTTTTGGAGTCCGTATGTGGCCCCGGTAAATTAAAATGTGCGTTTGAATTTTAAATATATTGATTTATATTTAAATTTAATGGAAACAGATCGTAACAGCTGAATTGGGTTACGAAACATATCCCATTGTGTTCGGAATGAGGGTAATTGGTTAGGGGCGACAGTCATTGGACTCGATTCAGAGGTCGAATAGAAAACATACTTTTTGAAAAATAATAAATAAATATATATTTTTACTCCTCCTCCCCCCTCCCCCGTTATCTTCCATTTCAGATCGAAATAAATAAATAAATAAAAACCCACTGCTCCCCAAATCGCGACGCTGCTCTTGGCCATCGCCACCACCGCTTCGCTAACCCTAAACCACAGCGACCCCTCCCCCTATTTCTCCTCTCTCCTCCTCTCCAGCGCCCAAATTGAGGCACCCCACCCAAAACCGCCGCAAGACAGCCTGCGCCGCCACCAAGAAGGACCACCGTCGCTCCCTCCATGCCCAGTCGACGCAGCCATCCCCTCCTCGCTAAAAGAAAAAAGCCTGTAAGCTTTTTATTCAATTTTCTTTTCAATATTTATTTTTAACATAGAAAAGAATTGATTTTTATAGCGAAAAGGAATTGATTTTTATAATAAAAAGATTTGATTTTTATATATAAAAAGATTTTATTTTTATATTAATTGAAAAGATAAGATTTTTATAATGAAGTAGCGAATATAAAAATATAATTTTTATAATGAAGTAGCGAATATAAAATATAATTTTTACAATGTAGTAGCGAATATAAAAATATGATTTTTATTATGAAGCTAGCAAAGTAAAAATACGATCTTTATATATGTAGTAGCAATATAAAAATTCAATTTTTATTATTCGAATAGCGATATAAAAAGTCTAATTTTATTATTTGAATAACGATATAAAAATTTGATTTTTGTTATTTGAATAGCGATATAAAAATTGGATTTTTATTATTTGAGTAGCGATATAAAAATTTGATTTTTATTATTTGAATAGCGATGTAAAAATTTGATTTTTATTATTTGAATAGCGATATAAAATTTTGATTTTTATTATTTGAATAGCGATATAAAAATTCCATTTTTATATATATAATAGCTTTGTAAAAATACGATTTTTAATGTATACATGGCATTGTAAAATTTTGATTTTTATATATGTAGAGAAATAAAAATGGGATTTTTTTATATATAAACATCATATTAAAAATGTGATTTTTACTATGAACAGCGTGAAAAAGATTGCGTTGGAATTGTGGGCAAATCCAAATGGTTCAGATATTCTGAAATAGAGCCAGAGGAGTGGATCCCAAAGATGAGAACCTCTCACTCTAATTTATTTTCTTGTTAAATATATATACTAGGATGTAGACCTTTCTTAGTAGCACCCGACACCTTTGTTTTAACCATATTTGTTTGGTTGATTGGATTATTTTTTTAAATTTGGTTGTTTGGTTGAATGAATTGATTAGAATTTGGTTTGTACATGGCACGAGCCATTATTAGGCGAGGAATAAGGCTAGACCTTATTCCGGTTCTAGTATCGCGCCGTTATGCTGCCAAAATTTTCTAAAAATATTATAATAATAAAAATATCATTTTTATTGTATAAATGAACTGTATAAAATATTCATGAGATGAAATAAATATTTTATAGTTAAAAATATAATTTTTAACGCGTATATGAATAAAATAAACATTCATTTACAAATTGGACGATTTGTTTATGTACACACATTTGACTGATGTGGATTGGGACGATATATTTTACACATCGTCCAACTGCACAAATAATAATCAGTGTTGGTTGTTTGAAAACCCCACAGGGGTATTGGGATGATATTGGACATACACTAATCCCAATATTAGTTGTATGTTAATCGATTGGTTGACAGGCTGTTGTAAGTGTTAATTATTCATATTTAACGCTTATGCAGTTGTGTAATGCACTCTGGATGATGGTTGACTATGATTGATTATAGTTGTGTACATGTGTCTATGAAATCCATATAAATAAAATTATATGGTAATTGATTGTGTTTGATTCTAATTCGGAAAGTACGAACATTTAAAATTAACCAATATTTTAAAATGACGAATAAGGAATATTTTAAAATAACTAATATTTTAGAATAATATTCAGTAAAGGATCAAAATATGATTTTGATGTCTGATTTGAGATGGACACGAAAATATTTAAATATATAAAGCCGTGTTGATTAGATTAACGCCATTTTGACATGAACGATGTATATATATCGATTTTATTCATTTTTATAATGAATATCGAAAAGGAAGTGATTTCAAAATCTAATGTTTTGAAAATATTATCATTTATATATTAATGATATGGAATATTCAATTTTGATTTAAAATTGAATATGAAGTTGAATTTAAAACGATTTATAAAATATGTTTTAAATGGAAATCGACGAAATATATATAATATGTATATTATATATATATATATACATATACATATAATGGCCTGAATAGAATGCATCGCGCCGCACCGCGACAATTCGCGAATTTCGACCATTGACTTCGAACTGACATTACTGGAGATCCGACCGTCAGATTCTCCTAAAACCGAAACCGATGGGTTCGTATCGAAAAGAGCTTTCCAAGAATACAAAGGATTTGAAGTCTAACAGTTGGATTTGGAATTATATCCAAAACAAATTTGGAAAAGGTCGTTGTAAGTGCAGTTTGATGACCGTTTATGGAAATCGACTGTACGGGACTTGATAAAATTATTAAAAATATCAATAATTTGTGTAAAATCATAATAAATGATTTGGAAAGAATTGGGAAGAAAATTTCCATATTTGAAAAGATAAAAATATATTTCTATCGAAATGAACTAGTTATGAACTAGAATTGTAAATCCAGTATTTTTAAATAAATAAATTGGATTTGAAATGGTTTTAAAAATAACCAGAATTTCCAATATATGAATTGGAATGGATTTGAATCGAAATTGTCTTTGGAATATTTCGATATGGGATTCCGTGATTATACGGATATTGTGGAGGAATTTGGAAGATATATATATCGTTATTCCCAATACGATATTTGTTGATTTCAGAATTCGATATTGAATATAAGCCGATATAATTTCTATTCAGAGCCTTGTATTTAATATTGAATTGGATTTTGGGTTTGTCGTGAATGGTGTCTTCATTAACACTGTTCTTAAGCCCAGATGAGAAAAGAATAAATCTTCTGATTAAGATTTAGTAAAGTTTTCCATTTAATTAATATTTGATTGGAATTGAATAAAAGAATTGGATTTTGGGTTTGTCGTGAATGGTGTCTTAAATAATATTGTTCTTAAACCCCGTGTGAAAAGAATAATTCTTTTAATTAAGATTATTAGAGTTTTCCAGTTAATTAACATTTAAGTGGAATAAAATGGAATGTGAATTGGGTTTATTGTGAACTGTGTTTTTAACGACATTCGTTCTTTAACCCGATTTACAGTGAAATGAGATTTGGAATTTATAAATCTTTTAATAAAGATTTAATGGAAATTTTCCAAAGTAAAGTTTTCCAATTTAATATAATAAATTGGAATAGAATGGAATTCTATTTGATAATAATCGAAGTGAACTTCTATGGAGGAAGACTGTTAATATATATGGAATTTAAAAGGCTTTGTCGTTATTCCATTTATATTATTAGTCGGATGTGGAAATTGATATCGATTATATATTGATCTGTTTTCCGTGAAGATTCCATAATTACTGGAATGTGATTTGGGTTTATCATAAACTGTGTTTTAAATGACATTAGTTCTTTAACCCAGTTAAAGATAGGATTACATGTCTAATATTGTATTTCGAACTGTATGGTTGATCTCTGCTAAATATATATCTATTTGGTGGCGGATAATTTATTCTCTTGCTTAACACCCTTCTCTAAGACGTACGAGCTTAGAGGTTATATATCGGCAGAAATCAATAGTACGGTGTAGATTGTCGATGCGACATGTTTGTGTTTCCAAAGTTAAATAATCATTAATATTGATTTTTGGGAAGATTAAAACTAAGTGGAGTTTTAATGAATCTTTAATTAGATTGAAATGGAAATTGATAATTTAAATTATCAAATTTGGGAAATGATCGAGAATGGAGTATCACATGTTTTGCTCCTAGCAATAGTCAAATCTTTAATTAAATTTGAATGTGAATTGGTAATTAAATTTACTGATAACACCGTGGTGTTATGGAGTATGACCAGTTTTGCTCCATAGGATGAATTGGTTGGAACTGGGAAATTAAACAAATGATTACTTCGGTAAGGTGCGCTAATCCTGACTAGTCTGGAAAACCTTAAAACGATTTGAATTGATATCCAAAGGAAGATTAAAGAAAAAATTTAAAGAATTTATCTTTGATAAAATTAATGGGAACCTTTCCCAAAGGATATGAATATTTAAATAAAACAATATTCAGAATTGGAATGAGGCGTATGTTGTGTTTTTATAGCACTTTTTTATTATATATGCGAGTTATTCGAAAAGGCAGGGTTTATACCCATTCTGAATAACCGATTCGACAATAAGTCGAAGATGAAGACGGTGGTTGAACATCGGAGGTTTTCACATCATTTGGATGATTACTGATGTCTTGATTGGGCTGTACACCCAAGACAAGGTAATAAGTGGTGATCATCCAGACGTACTTGGAGATCAACCGGACATGCGAGGACCTCTCTCCTGTATTGGACACGGGACGAGGAATAAGGTGCCTCCGGTTTCGTTCAGACCCAGAATGAACTTGTGAATGGAATTGTGTCTGACATTGGATTTTATTCTGTGTTGATTGATCTCTATTAAATATATATATCTGTTTGGCGGCGGAGAATTTATTCTCTTGCTTAATGCCCTTCTCTGAGACATACGAGCTCAGAGGTTATATATCGATAGACATCAGTCGCATGGTGTGAATTGCCTGTGTGGCATGCTGAGATGCAGATGATCAAGGCTTCCGTTGAAAAGCAGAGTCTTGTGGTTGATGATCAAAGCACGGCTCTCATATAGCATAGCTTTGTGTATAGCGTTAATTCGCGAGCCTCATACCTCGGTATGAGTTAAAAACGGGATAAGGGACCCAATGAGGACATGACGATTCTTTCTAGTTATGGGTATTGTCAGGGTTTTGCAAGCCCAGACATTTTTATATTCTTACCTATGTGGTTGTTGGAATGCGAGGCACCTCGAATATATCGGTTACTACGGAGCCGATGGATATTGAGTCATCTGGCTCAGTTACGCCCTATAGGGCGGGGAAACATGTGTTCAGGAATACTAATCCTCAAACATAAGGGGGGACCGGCCTTGGAGGATCCAAGGGTCTGCTGCGGGAGATCCTGAGGCATTTGCTAGAATGTCTCGAAGCCGGTTAGGAGTACATCCCTTGCCTAGACTCATGACGGAAATCCAATTTCCAATACGTGATATTTCGGTTTTGGTTGTAAAGCCTAATATTGGCAACATAGTAGCATGGGATACTACGTCGTCTATGATTGATACATTTATATTTGAAGTTGTTTTTATACACTTTACACTATAATAGTATCAAAATGATTTGTTTTAAACGTACCAAGCATGTTTGGCTACTATAAGGTAAAACTCTATCCTCCGGCTTGCGTTGCATTGTGTGATGGGACTTGAGTCTTATAATAGCTTCATTTTTCCAAAAAGCATTGCGCTGTTTGTTTTATGCAGTGGTATTCTTGGGAGGAAACCCGTTCCGTGTTATAAGGCGTGGTCCCTTGATTTACTCCATTTTAAAGTAAAGATTTAACAACTGTTTTGAGTTCTCACACCAGTCACATGACTGACCTGGAGTTTATTGTTTTAACCTAAATTCTTGGTGCCCCTATTTTCAATACGAGCAGCTAGTAGTTTTGGTTTTGCAAATTTATATTCGTAGGATCCTGGTTTATAACTGGAATGATATTAGGAAAGCTCTGTATATGTGTATCTCTTTCAGTTGTGTTTTGTATTATTTTCCACTGCATTGTAAATTTGTAAATCTCTGATATTTATCAAATGTATTTTATTTGTTCATACTATGTATATTCTTGTACTCTGATGTAAATTGTTGTAATAAGCAATGAAATGTTCTTCTGTTTGTGTTTTGATTTGTCGGGTTCTCGGACAATCCGTCCTTTCTCTTCTCTTCGGAGACCGGGGAAATTCTGTTCGTTTTGGGAGGGATCCAACTGGATTCCTCAACATTTATGTTACTGTTTTTTTATATATTGTGATATATGATGTGATATATAATCTGTTAGTGATTATGTGTGTTTGGATAATATTGATCCTTATTATTTGGTATTTTAAATACCATATATAATACTGGAATTAAAAAGGGAATTTTCAAAGTGTTTACTGAAAATAAAATATATTTATAAAATCAAAGGATTTTATAAAAGGAAATATTTATAAAGTCATACGATTTTATAGAAGGAAATATTTATAAAATCAAAGGATTTTATAAAAGGAAATATTTATAAAATCAAAGGATTTTATAAAAGGAAATATTTATAAAATCAAAAGATTTTATAAAAGGAAATATATTTATAAAATCAAAGGATTTTATATGTAACATATCGACTTTCCTGTACCTTTTGAGTTGACAATGACAACTCACGTCCAACCCAAATTGTAAAGAAATGCAGATAGTTATTAGAAATAAATTAGAAGGTGAGATAAGAAAGAAATATTAGAATAGAAGACGAAGAGGAATTAACACAGAGTCTCACAACGCAGCGGAAAAAATTATAATATAGAAATAAATCTTTACTGAGAGCTTGAAATAAAACTTACAATCATCAGAGTGCATCACACATCTGGACGGTTATAATAATCTGTCCCCAAATACATCACACAGCGTAATATATAATATCATTGGTCTGGACTCTCCCATCTCGTCTCTTCATAACGACCGATAACCTAAACCTGTACAGCTCGGTCTAACCCGAGCATTTCAAACATCGGGTCAGTCTGGTGAACCAGAGTGAGAAAAACATACTAAGTTTTAAGGCATCACACAACTTGATTTTAACATTAAAATCCTTTCGAAAGAGATGGATAATCGTAAGACCAAATCCACACATAAATACGGACGGTTTTTACCTTATGATAACCCAAAAAGTTTTGAAATCAATATCTTCTTTGATATTATAATATTGTCTAAATACAAATATCAATCTAGGAGAACGCTTGCATCTCACGCTCAACATATATAGTATACAATCAAAACCGCTGGCGCTTATTGGAGAATGGATTTCCAACTATGGCAAGGTATGAGACCACCTTCCGACAATGTACCTCTGGAGATGAATACATTAGGGATTCAACAAGAACGTCTTGCAACCCCGGCTAAACATGACCTGCCCCTCACTTTGCTTAAGAGTACCGAATATATCATTACCACGGTAGGGGGCCAGCCAACTGAACCGGTAGTGTACATACATAAATAAAAAGAGACAACCGAAGGCATTTGATTTCACCAGATCAAGTAATGATATACCCTTTTGATGGGTGCGACCCACATAGCCATGCGACCTACCCGATTTTATACCATTTCCCGGTTGATGAGGCTTGAGGTCATAATTAATTAATTAATCAATTAATTTACCTTTATTATTATTTTAGAATATCTGACCACCATTCACTTTGAATGTCACATCGTCAAATCCGCCAGATAATCGTTAATTAACGTCCACAAAAATACTTAGGGTGCTTACGCAAAAAGAACGAATTCTTCCGCCACCAACAATAGTACGTTTGAAGAAATTAATATACGTAATCCTTTGGAAATATTCTGTCAGGCATTCATCCATATAAGTTGTCCTGGGACTGGACAAACCGAAGGCACTCTCCTACCACATCCTTGAATTACCCTATGGATCAGTAGCGAGAAGTCCTTGCAATACGTAGATTCCAATCACGACAGAATCACTGCCAAATATATATCTCTAGGGATCAGCCAGAGAAATTCAACAATAGTTCCTCCTCTCGTGAAGATTTACGGTCTTCAATTGCTCCATCTCGATTAGCATCTTCCACAAATTCGTATTTATTGGTTGGAATGGTTTTCGAATATAAATTTGATCCCGGTCTTTCCGTACCAATACACGTTTGGTCTGATTTTGATAGTCGGTTATTTAACTATCAAAATAAATAAAAATAAAACCAAATAGATCCATTGGTTTAGTACACAGCGTCACTTGGCCTTTAAAAATAATATATTAGTTGTAATACCAAAATAATATATTAGTTTTAATATATTAATATTTTCAAATCCTTGATTTTAATACCTAGGAAAATATCTTAAAATCATTTTCAATTTTCCTTCAATTATCATTTCAAAATATTGCTAAACATTATAAATTATTTAACATTTGGAAATCGATCCAAATTATCATTCTTAAACAACCGTTATGAAATCTCCTTTTCATTTGGTTATTTAAGCACCATAATCGTCACTTATCCTTTTAGAATAATCCATTCTAAATCACGTCTCTTTGTTTTGAAAATATCATTATATTTTCGTAAAATCTCCTTTATTATTCTTTACTATAGAAATATCATTTCATATTCTCAAACCTTTATTAAATTCATTTACTTTGGAATTCCAATATATGTATATTCCCAACTTCTTCAAATAACGTTACATTATTATTTCACAAAATAATTCACTTTTAATATTTCCATCATTACAACTAATATCATCCTCCGATAATCCTGAAGTCGTTCAAGTTACGGTATTTTAATTACCTCTTAGAACTTGATCAACAACGTTCTTATCTTAAGATAAATATGAGTTGTAATTAAAAAACCCATATACATTCTAATATCGAACAATACTAATTCACTATTTTATTAAAAATACGGTTTTATACAATCTTCTTACCTTTGCAATCTCCCTTTTAAATCTACTATTATTACGAAATTCATTAATCTAGTAAATGATAAATAAAACATCAAACTTTAACCATTTTAAACTATTTATTTTCCGGATTTTATTACAAATTGTATTTCCAAAACATTTTTCCAAATTCAATTGCAAGAATACTTTTTCCTAAACCTTTTATTTATTTCCTTTGGGAAAATCTTATTTCAATTCCCATCCATTTCACTTAACGCCATCATTAGGTAATGTTAATTTAAAATTAATGCTTTAATTTCACATCTCTCATTATAAACTTTTTTTATAAAACCTTGGTTTAATATAAAACCCTTTTTAATTATTATTATGTTAAATATCATTCGCTAAATTATTCCATTAGATTAATCGACATAAACTAATATAATTTAATAATCAATTTCCGTTAAGTTGGCTTGATCAATTTTAAAACATGATTAACTTGTTGATCAACTCTAATTTGTCTTTTCGTTTAAATTAATTAATAATATAATTAATTTAAATTATCCCATTTACTTCGATTATTATTAAATAAATAATAAATCGATTAATATAATCCCATTTTAATTATTACTTAAAAATAATTAATCCCAATTATTAATCGTTACATTAGTCCTTGCTCACCTGTTTATCCATCTTATTAATATAAGAATTAGTTTTATAATCATTTAACAATTACGATGAGGCACGTGCTTAGCACACGGTATATTTTTGGTACAAAAATGGTATTTGTGGTTAAAACAACCAATATATGCGTGTGCTTCGCACACAGAATATTTTTGATATGAAAATGGTATTTGTAGTTAAAACAATCAATATATGCGTGTGCTTCACACACGGTATATGTTTGATATGAAAATAGTATTTGTGGTTAAAACAATCAATATATGTGTGTGCTTCGCACACGGTATATTTTTGATATGAAAATGGTATTTGTGGTTAAAACAATCAATATATGTGTGTACTTCGCACATGGTATATTTTTCTTTTTATAAACTTCATTTTAAATAATATATTTAAAATTCTATATTCAGTTATAAAACAAATTTTATAACTTCATTTCTAACGATTCACCTAACGGTAAATCAATCTTTATAAAACGATTATAGATTAAGCAATCTACTGCAGATTTCTCAACCAATATTTCTCATTGGTTCATATCAAGGGTTCAACAGTAATCAATAAAAAATCCATCATCCACTCAGGTTGTTAAACAATACATGTGATATAACATGAAAATAAACAATAAATTTTGAGGAATCCGGTTGGATTCCCCCAACCTGTTCTTCCCTGTATTCAATACGACAATCTATAATAAACATGAATAATTTATTCAACTGGTAACGGTCAACTAACAATCATGCAAGCATCCAATTCAATTTTAAACGTTTATATTATTATAAACGTAAACAACAAGGTAAGTTACCTCTATTGGAATTAATCGTTAAAAATAACGATTTAATTTCATTTAAATTAAACAACCATTTAATTTAAACAATATATGAAAATATTCAGTAAACAACCAAACAATCATCTAACAATCAATTAATAGCAAACATAGCACACAATTATTTTTACCCAATTTATATAAAATATAAATGGGATAACTGAGTGAGTTAAACTCACCTGGATTTATTCGTCGATTTAAACAGTTCATTTTAATAAAATTAAACAGTCATTTAATTTTATAAAAAATCTAGGTAGTTTCCTGTGCTGTCCAAACCAGCTCCATCATATCGGCTTGCCGATACAACTCCAGTGTGTTTCGGTTGGTTTGATTCTGATAATACGATAAAAGTTATCACCGTCTGAATGGATATAACTTGAATTTAAATAATTTATATGATACCCTAATTCAATTACCATCTTTATTAATAACAATACTTAAATTAATAAAAATGCATTAGTATTATAAATGGAGAAAATTCATATGTGAACTAGTTCCAATATAAGATTTTAGAAGTTTATATATATATATATATATATTAACTAATATAAATAAATACATGGTAAGTTCATTTCTTAATTTAATAGTGTAAAATTGTTATTACCTTAATTACCAAAACAAGCATTGTATTAATCTCATGAAATGATCCACGTTATCCTCTTTCTTCTCAGGCAAACCTATTGTCTTGCTTTTCTTTGAAATGTGAACGCCATTGTTCAAACATACAAGCCAAACCCTACTCTTTATATTTGTTTCACGCTGGCTTCCAATCTACTATTCTTCTTTCCATTTTTTTTGTACCAACGGCCCAAGGCCCACTCCAAGTACTGACCCACTCCAATTCAATCTTCACCAAGGCAAAATGAATGAAAGTCGCGATCCCTTCTTCTTCTTTTTTTCATTTTCTTTTTCACAGAAGTCAACCTGACCTCAAATCCATGTCGCCGCTTCCACTTGCAACTGGACCTCAGCAAACCCCCACCACCCGCTTCGCCATCGACCTGCCCTCCTACGCCAGCTGGTCCCACCGTCCATCGTGCCTCGTAGGTCCCACAAACCCCAAAAGAATGGAAGTAGTTGTTTTCCGTTCAACTGGTTACTGCGCCCTCCTCGGGCCGTCATTCACCGCTGTGCCTCCACCATCGAAACCGCCACACCTCCGGCTCCATTTCCCCTTCAGACCTTCCACCCTAACTCGGCCCCAATGATTTTTTAAAAATTCAAAATCTGAAACTAACCCAAACTGTAAACCGGCACCTTTTAACGACCGCCTCCTCCGACCACCGGACCATCAGCGACCACCACTGGTCGAACCACCTGCCTTTCCTCTTCATTTCACCAACTTACACCTCCTTCTAATTCGTCTCCCACCAATCGCTAAAAATTGAAAACCAAACACTGCTCAAAACGAAAAACTGGATCTGAGATCGTCCACCACCATCACCACAAACCATCATACCTCACCAAACTCCGGCCGCGAGTCCCCCTACCCATTCTCCACACTTCTCCTTTTGGTACCTGTAACAACCAGGAAATCTGAGCCAATTTAAATTTTTTATTTTGGCAATTTTGACGAATTTTGAATATTTAAAATGAATTATTTTAAATAATAACGACGAGAAATTTATTTTTAATAGAATTAGAACGTATAGATTTATATAGATCGACATTAGAATATAAATATTTATTTATAATTATAAAAGGAATTGAAAATGGCGCGGTAGTTCGATAATTCGATTTCAAAGTTCAAATGACTTTACAAGATTCATAATAAACCGGACTTTAGAGAAACCAAAAATATTAGAATCTAATTGAGAATATATTTCCAACGAATCCGAAAAATCAAAATTTCATAGCGGCAATCAAAAGTTACGTCCCGTTGAAAATTCAGAATAGTCGCTATGGATTTCTAGCCCTTAAAAATGGAAATTTTGCAAACGACCTCGGTTTTCGACGAAACCACTTTTTTTGGATCCGTGATGTCAAGTTTTTGCTAGATTCCAATTTTCGTAATTTTTCGAATCAATATGTGAGTGTGGCAAAGGAAAACACGTTTGACCAGTTTTAGTTGATTTTAATCGACTGGAAAATGGCCATTTTTCAGTCGTTCTCAGAATTTGACGAAACTAGTTTTGTTAGCACCGTATCGTCAATACGAAGCTAGAAATAATTTTTCGGAAATTTTTATAGTTAGTGTGTGGCCCCGGTAAATTGAAATGTACGTTCAAATTCAATATATACTGACTTATATTTTGAATTTGATGGAAACTGAACGAAACAGCTGAATTGGCTTACGAAACATATCCCATTGTTTTTGGAATGGGGGTAATTAGCTAGGGGCGACAGTCGTTGGGTTCAAATTGGAGGTCAAAGGAAAAAGTAATTTTCTGGAGGCTAAATTATATATATATATATATATATATATATATATATTTCTAAGGCTTGGTCAGCACCCCCATTCCCTTAACCCCGTCATTAAAATCAAAAAGGGGGAAAAAAGATTTTTTTTTTAATTAAAACACATCGCCGAACCCGCTCGTCAGCCCCAAGTCGACGCCTCCGTCGCTCCCCTCCTCAGCTCCGGCTGCCCCTCCTCGCGCCATCGCCTGCTCCGGCGATTCCCCTCCTCTCTCTCAAATCCGAACCCAAAGGGCCCCATCGCGAGTTCGAAGACCACCATGGATCGAGCCCCACTGCCAGTCTCCTCCAATGCCACCTAACGCCGCCGCTGCCTCCCACGACGAGCGCCCCTCCGATGCTCCCCAGCCCTCGTCTCTCTCTTCCTCCGTTCGAAGTTCAGAACCCAACCCAGCAGAAAACGAGCCGTCGCTACCCTGAAGTCCACCCCTCCTGCGACTGACCAGCGAGCACCCCGTCCCCTTCTTCAATCGCAACACCCCCTCCCTGTTGGATGACTGTAAGTTTTCCATTATTATTTTATTTTGTTTTGTTTAAAGTTTTCAGTTTTTATTTATTTTTAACTTAAAATAATTAGTTTTAAAATCAGGTTTTTTATATGAAAGAAAATTATTTTAAAAACTCAGATTTTAAATAGAAATAAAGTCGTTTTAAAATATAATTTTTATAATATAGAAAGGTTAAAAATATAATTTTTATAATATAGAAAGGTTAAAAATAAATTTTTTATATATGTAGTGTATACGGATGACGAAAGTGACGAAGGACAAGCACGATGAAGATTTCCTACATATAAAGAGTCGTGGAGTTTGGATTAGCTAGTTGGTGAGAACTTCTCACTTTTAATTTTGTTTTCTAGTTAATAATATATACTAGGATGCAGACGGTGTTTAGTAGCACCCGACACCCGTCGTCCACAGACCTTGGACGGCTTGTATGCTTGTTTGTTTGATTTTGATGTGTAGTTGATTGTGTGTGCGATGTGAAATGAAATAAAATATTTATATAGTTAAGAATATTTTATTGTTGAAAATAGAATTTTTAACGTGTATTTAAAATGAAATAAATATAAACAAATCGAAGGATTTGTTTATATACACACATTTGACTGATATTGATTGGGACGATAAATTTTACACATCGCCCAACTGCACAAATAAAATATGTGTTTGATTGTTTGAAACCCCACACGGGTATTGGGATGATATATGACATACACTAATCCCAATAATTAGTTGTATGTCGATCGGTTGATTGACAGCCTATTATAAGCGTTGAATATTTATATTTGATGCTTATACAGTGTAGAATGCACTTTGGATGATGGTTGATTAGTTGTCATCGTTGATATATACATGTGTTGTATGGAAATCCATAGAAATAAAATCTATGGTAATTGATTGGGCCTCATTCCAGTTTTGAAATAGAATTATTTGAAAAAGAAATATTTGAAATAGAATATTTGAAAATAGAAATATATGAAGCCGTGTTGATCAGATCTGCGCCATTTTGACGTGAACGATATTTATATCGATTTTATTCATTTTTCAATGAATATTGAAAATGATTTGAAATTCGAATTAAATTGAAATGAATTGATATTCGAATTAAATTGAAATTGAATCGAAATCGATTTGAAATGAAATTAAAACGAATTTATATTGAAAAATTCAATTTTGATTTGAATTTGAAAAGAAAGTTGAAATCGTTTCGAAAACGAATTTAAAACGATTTATAAAATTCGTTTTAAAAGGAAATCGACAAAATATATATATTATATATATATATAATATAATGGCCTAAATAGAAAGCGCCGCGCTGCGGCAGTTCGTGAATTTCGACCACTGACTTCGAACGGATATTACGGGAGATCCGACCGTCGGATTCTCCTAAAACGAGAACCGTTGGGTTCATATCGAAAAGAGCTTTCTGACGAATATTAGGGATTTGAAATCTAACGGTTGGATTTGTATTATGTCCAAATCAAATTTGGAAAAGGTCGCTGTAAGTGAAGTTCGATGGCCGTTGATGGAAATCGACTGTACGGGCCTTGATAAAATTATTAAAAATAGTAATAATTTGTGTAAAATCATAAGAAATGATTTGTAAAGAATTGGGATGTAAAACTCCATATTTGAAAAGATAAAAATAGATTTTTATCGAAATGAACTAGTTTTGAACTAGAAATATAATTCTATTTATTTTTAAAATAAATAAATTGGATTGGAAATGGTTTTAAAAGTAACCAGAATTTCCAATAATTGAATTGGAGTTGATTTGAATCGAAATTATCTTCAGAATATTTCGATGTGGGATTTCGTGATTATACATGTATTGTTATGGAAATTTGAAAGATATATTTATATCGTTATCTCCAATACGATATTTGTTGGTCGTAGAATTTGATATTGAATATAAGCCGATATATTTTCTATTCAGAGCCTTGTATTTAATATCAAATGGAATTTGGGTTTGTCGTGAACGGTGTTTTAAATAACACTTGTTCTTTAACCTGACAATTAACGGAATGTGATTTTGGGTTGTTGTGAACGGTATCTTTAATAATACTGTTCTTAGACCCAATGGAGTTAAGAAAATCAGAAATTAACTAAAGATTAGTTAAGTTGAATGGTTTCTTGGGTATTGATCTGATGTTGGTTTCGGCCTTCGGGGTTATTACTTAGGGAATTGTTCACTTGCTAATTTACGGTTAAAGGCTGGTGGAAATGAAATTGGATTTTGGATTTATCATGAACCGTGTTTTAAATGACATTGGTTCTTTAACCCAGTTAAAGATTAAAACTAAGGGGAGTTTTAATGAATCTTTAAATAGATGGAAAAGTGAATTTCATAATTAAAATTATCAAATTCAAGGAATGATCGAGAATGGAGTACCACCAGTTTTACTCCAGACGATAGTTAAATCTTTAATTAGATTTAAACGTGAAATGGTAATTGAATTTACCGATAACACCGTGGTGTTAGATATGAAGTATTACCAGTTTTACTTCATGGGATGAATAGGTTGGGATTGGGAAATTTAACAACTGATTACTTCGGTAAGGGTCGTTAATCCCGACAAGTTTGGATAAACCATAATTTGGTTTGAATTGATATTCAAAAGAAGATTAAAGAATAAATTTAAATAATTTATCTTTGATAAAATTAATGGGAACCTTTCCCTAAGAATATGAAATTTAGCAACTAACTGAAGATTAGTTAAGATGAATGGTTTCCTGGGTATTGATCTGATGTTGGTTTCGGCCTTCGGAGTTAATATTTGGGGAATTGTTCTCTTACTAATTTACGGTTAGTGACAGATGAATTGGAATGAGGCGTATGTTGTGTTTGTGTAACACTTGTTTATTATATACGCGAGTTATTCGGAAAGACCGGGTTTATCCCATTCTGAATAAATGATACGACGATAATTCGAAGATGAAGACGGTGGTCGAAGACCGGAGGTCTTCACATCGTTTGGATAATTACTGACGATTTTGATTTGGTTGTACACCCAAGAGGAGGGAATCAGTTGGTGATCATCCAGACGTATTTGGATATCGATGGATAGGCGAGGTACGTGGTGCCTCCGGTTTCGTTCAGACCCAGAACGGACTTGTATGGATTGTGTGTCTGACATCGGATTTCTTTTTGTGTGATTGATATCGATTTCATAGCGTGAATTGCCTGTGTGGCATGTTGAGATGCAAGGGATCAAGGCTTCTGTTGAAAAGCAAAGTCTTGTGGTTGATGATCAAAGCACGGCCTTTGTGGCTTAGCTTTGTGTAACGTTTAATTCGCGAGTTTCACACCCGACGTGAACCAGAAACGGGAGAAGGACCTCAGGGAGGGCATGCGTTTCCTTCTAGTTAGAAGTGGTGTCAGTGCTTGAACTGGCTGACATTGCATATGTGGATGATGGATTTTAAGGCGCCTTGGTTAGATCGGACGATCCGGGTCCGATGGAGTCATTCGTTGGCTCACTTACGCCCCATAGGGCAGGGAAACGCAGTGTTCAGGAATAATAATCCACATCGGTGGACCGGCCCTGACGATCTAAGGATTGCCTGCGCACTTGCCTGAGGCTCGAACTAGACAGTCTCGAATCGGTAAGGACGATCCCTAGCCTCGGTTCATATCATAAATTATAATCCAACTTCCAATACGTGATTTGCGCTTTTAATTGTATAACTAGTATGGCGACATGATATATGGTACCCATGTCGTCTATAATTGATATTTATGATTGTATATAAAATCAGAAACTAACTGGAAACGAGCTAAGATGGGTGGTTTCCTGGGTATTGGTCTGATGTTGGTTTCGGCCTTCGGGGTTAATACTTAGGGAATCATTCTCTTACTAATTTACAGTTGGAGTCTGATTTAGAATTAAAATATGAAATTTCATGTATCAAGCATTCTTTGGCTATTATAAGGTAAAAACCCTATCCTTCGGCTTGCATTGCATTGTGTGATGGGACCTGGGTCTTAAAATAGCTACATTGTTCTTTATTTAGCATTGATCTGTTGTTTTATGCACTATTATTCTTGGGAGGAAACTCATTCCGTGTTATACGGCGTGGTCCCTTGATTTACCAAACTTTAAAATAAAGATTAATAACTGTTTTAGTTCTCACACCAGTCACATGACTGACCTGGAGTTTATTGTTTTATCCTAAACTATGGGTGCCCTTATTTTCGACACGGGCAGCTAGTAATTTTGGTTTTGCAGATTTATATTCACAGGAACCTGGTTTACAGCTGGAATGATGTTCGAAAAGCTTTGTATCTGTATATCTCCTTCAGTTGTGTTTTGTATTATTTTCCGCTGCTATGTAATTTATTGTAATCTCTGATATTTATCGAATGTATAATATTCATTTATACTCTGTATATTCTTGTATTCTGATGAGTTGTTGTAATAAACAACGAAATGTTCTTCTGTTTGTGTTCCGTTGTGGTTTGTTCTCAAATCAATCCATGCTTTCCTTACCGGGGAAGTAACGGGTTTTTACAGTTGGCATCAGAGCTTTGGTTTACAGAGCTCAGAGAACAAGACACATTAGAACCATACGAAAGAATTCATCAGAGATTGGATTAGTAATATCCAATGAGAATGACTCGTTGGAGATGGGATCAGTAGCATTCTAGAACGAGTGTGAAGAGTATATTTTTAAAATGAAAACGAATTTTGATTTGAAATTTTAAATCAACTATTAGTATTTGATTATTTATTTTATATTGAATTTGGACAATCCTGTATATAAAGATTTTGCATATATGCTTGATCCACGTGTATTCGAAGTTTTAATATACTGGATAGATATAGAATCACACTTTAGACGCTTGGAGATGATTCTGTTGATTTCTCGAGCATCATCATTATTTATGTTCGTGTTTCGAAGGTGGGATTTCTATATGATTCCAATTGACTAGTGTGAGAACCAAAGATACATAGGGCTTATTGTTGTGATTTGGCACCAAAAATGTGATTTTTGACTATATATCAAAGTTATGAATTTGAAATGATAATCAACAAATTGATTGCTGGTTGTGTTGTTTGATTATTGTTTGATTAATTAAATTTGAACCATTTAGGCCAAATTGAACCAAATAGTGAACTATATTGAAATTTGTCGCGTTTGCATGCATATACATGCACTTACATTGAACAGGTCATAGCAAGGAGGCTAAAGAAGAGGAGTAAAATTGTTTGCCCGACAAATAGGTACATGTTTATTGTATTTCTTAAGTTTTGGGTGATTTTATGAGCCGATTGGCTTTTTCTATTTCTTTTGGATTGAAAAAGGCCATGGGAGGCTATATGAAATATCCCAAAGTCCCCGGTGCAGGGGAGGTTATGGCGAAATTAATGGTATTAGCCAAATTTTTGAAAAAATTGAAAAGTTCTTAGAAACTGAAAAGTTGAAGAACTTAAGCCGTAATGAAAATAATGAAAGTTGAGTTGATTAGTTAAACTACTTTCGGCTTCGTTCCTTTTCGGGGATGAAAAGTTTTAAGTGGGGGAGATTGTAACAACCCGGAAATCTGAGCCAATTTAAAAATTTTATTTTGGCAATTTTGATGAATTTTGAATATTTAAAATGAATTATTTTAAATAATAACGATGAGAAATTTATTTTTAATAGAATTAGAACGTATTGATTTATATAGATCGACGTTAGAATATAAATATTTATTTATAATTAGAAAAGGAATTGAAAATGGTGCGGTAGTTCGATAATTCGATTTCAAAGTTCAAATGACTTTACGGGATTCAAAATAAACCAGATTTTAGCGAAATAAAAAATATTAGAATCTAATTGAGAATATCTTTCCAACGAATCCGAAAAATCAAAATTTCATAGCGGGAATCAAAAGTTACGTCCAGTTGAAAATTCAGAATAGTCGCTATGGAATTCTGGCCCTTAAAAATGGAAATTTTGCAAACGACCTCGGATTTCGACGAAACCACTTTTGCTGGATCCGTGATGTCAAGTTATTGCTAGATTCCAATTTTCGTAATTTTTCGAATCAATATGTGAGCGTGGCAAAGGAAAACGCGTTTGACCAGTTTTAGTTGATTTTAATTGACTGGAAAATGGCCATTTTTCAGTCGGTCTCAGAATTTGACGAAACTAGTTTTGTTAGGACCGTATCGTCAATACGAAGCTAGAAATAATTTTTCGGAAATTTTTAGAGTTATTGTGTGGCCCCGGTAAATTGAAATGTATGTTCAAATTCAATATATACTGACTTATATTTTGAATTTGATGGAAACTGAACGAAACAGCTGAATTGGCTTACGAAACATATCCCATTGTGTTCGGAATGGGGGTAATTAACTAGGGGTGACAGTCGTTGGGTTCAAATTGGAGGTCAAAGGAAAAAGTAATTTTCTGGATGCTAAATTAATTAAAAATATAATTATATATATATTTCTAAGGCTAGGTCAGCACCCCCATTCCCTTAACCCCGTCAGTCAAATCAAAAAGGGTAAAAAAGATTTTTTTTTTAATTAAAACCCATCGCCAAACCCGCTCGTCAGCCCCCAGTCGACGACTCCGCCCCTCCCCTCCTCAGCTCCGGCTGTCCCTCCTCGCGTCATCACCTGTTCCGGCGATTCCCCTCCCCTCTCTCAAATCCGAACCCAAAGGGCCCTATCGCGAGTTCGAAGACCACCATGGATCGAGCCCCATCGCCAGTCTCCTCCAATGCCACCTAACATCGTCGCTGCCTCCCACGACCAGCGCCCCTCCGATGCTCCCCAGCCCTCGTCTCTCTCTTCCTCCGTTCGAAGTTCAGAACCTAACCCAGTAGAAAACGAGCCGCCGCTACCCTGAAGTCCACCCCTCCTGCGACTGACCAGCGAGCACCCCGTCCCCTTCTTCAATCGCAACACCCCCTCCCTGTTGGATGACTGTAAGTTTTCCATTATTATTTTATTTTGTTTTGTTTAAAGTTTTCAGTTTTTATTTATTTTTAACTTAAAATAATTAGTTTTAAAATCAGGTTTTTTATATGAAAGAAAATTATTTTAAAAACTCAGATTTTAAATAGAAATAAAGTCGTTTGAAATATAATTTTTATAATATAGAAAGGTTAAAAATATAATTTTTATAATATAGAAACGTTAAAAATAGAATTTTTATATATGTAGTGTATTTGGACGACGAAAGTGACGAATGGCAAGCACGATGAAGATTTCCTACATATGAAGAGTCGTGGAGTTTGGATTAGCTAGTTGGTGAGAACTTCTCACTTTTAATTTTGTTTTCAAGTTAATAATATATATTAGGATGAAGACGGTGTTTAGTAGCACCCGACACCCGTCGTCCACAGACCATGGACGGCTCGTATGCTTGTTGGTTTGATTTTGTTGTGTAGTTGATTGTGTGTGTGATGTGAAATGAAATAAAATATTTATATAGTTAAGAATATTTTATAGTTGAAAATAGAATTTTTAACGTGTATTTAAAATGAAATAAATATAAACAAATCGAAGGATTTGTTTATATACTCACATTTGACTGATATTGATTGGGACGATAAATTTTACACATCGCCCAACTGCACAAATAAAATCTGTGTTTGATTATTTGAAACCCCACACGGGTATTGGGATGATGTCTGACATACACTAATCCCAATAATTAGTTGTATGTCGATCGGTTGATTGACCGCCCGTTATAAGCGTTGAATATTTATATTTGATGCTTATACAGTGTAGAATGCACTTTGGATGATGGTTGATTAGTTGTCATCGTTGATATATACATGCATTGTATGGAAATCCATAGAAATAAAATCTATGGTAATTGATTGGGCCTCATTCCAGTTTTGAAATAGAAATATTTGAAAAGAAATATTTGAAATAGAATATTTGAAAATAGAAATATATGAAGCCGTGTTGATCAGATCTGCGCCATTTTGACGTGAACGATATTTATATCGATTTTATTCATTTTTCAATAGATATTGAAAATGATTTGAAATTCGAATTATATTCAAATGAATTGAAATTCGAATTAGGTTGAAATGAATTGAAATTCAAATTAAATTGAAATTGAATTGAAATCGATTTGAAATGAAATTAAAATGAATTTATATTGAAAAATTCAATTTTGATTTGAATTTGAAAAGGAAGTTGAAATCATTTCGAAAACGAATTTATAACGATTTATAAAATTCGTTTTAAAAGGAAATCGACGAAATATATATTATATATATTATACATATAATATAATGGCCTGAATAGAACGCGCCGCGCTGCGGCAGTTCGTGAATTTCGACCATTGACTTTGAACGGATATTACGGGAGATCCGACCGTCGGACTCTCCTAATACCGGAACCGTTGGGTTCGTATCGAAATGAGCTTTCTAACGAATATTAGGGATTTTAAATTTAACGGTTGGATTTGGAATTATGTCCAAATCAAATTTGGAAAAGGTCGCTGTAAGTGCAGTTCGATGGTCGTTGATGGAAATCGACTGTACGGGCGTTGATAAAATTATTAAAAATAGTAATAATCTATGAAAATCATAAGAAATGATTTGTGAAGAATTGTGATGTAAAACTCCATATTTGAAAAGATAAAAATAGATTTTTATCGAAATGAACTAGTTTTGAACTGGAAATATAATTCTATTTATTTTTAAAATAAATAAATTGGATTGGAAATGGTTTTACAAGTAACCAGAATTTCCAATAATTGAATTGGAGTTGATTTGAATCGAATTATCTTCAGAATATTTTGATGTGGGATTTCGTGATTATACAGGTATTATTATGGAAATTTGAAAGACATATTTATATCGTTATTTCCAATACGATATTTGTTGGTCGTAGAATTTGATATTGAATATAAGCCGATATATTTTCTATTCAGAGCCTTGTATTTAATATCAAATGGAATTTGGGTTTGTCGTGAACGGTGTTTTAAATAACACTTGTTCTTTAACCCGACAATTAATGGAATGTGATTTGGGGTTGTCGTGAACGGTATCTTTAATAATACTGTTCTTAGACCCAATGAAGTTAAGAAAATCAGAAATTAACTAAAGATTAGTTAAGTTGAATGGTTTCTTGGGTATTGATCTGATGTTGGTTTCGGCCTTCGGGGTTATTCCTTAGGGAATTGTTCACTTGCTAATTTACGGTTAAAGGCTGGTGGAAATGAAATGCGATTTTGGGTTTATCGTGAACCGTGTTTTAAATGACATTGGTTCTTTAACCTAGTTAAAGATTAAAACTAAGGGGAGTTTTAATGAATCTTTAAATAGATGGAAAAGTGAATTTTGTAATTAAAATTATCAAATTCAAGGAATGATCGAGAATGGAGTACCACCAGTTTTACTCCAGACGATAGTTAAATCTTTAATTAGATTTAAACGTGAAATGGTAATTGAATTTACCGATAACACCGTGGTGTTAGATATGAAGTATTACCAGTTTTACTTCATGGGATGAATAGGTTGGGGTTGCGAAATTTAACAATCGATTACTTCGGTAAGGGTCGTTAATCCCGACTAGTTTGGATAAACCATAATTTGGTTTGAATTGATATTCAAAAGAAGATTAAAGAATAAATTTAAATAATTTATCTTTGATAAAATTAATGGGAACCTTTCCCTAAGAATATGAAATTTAGCAACTAACTGAAGATTAGTTAAGATGAATGGTTTCCTGGGTATTGATCTGATGTTGGTTTCGGCCTTCGGGGTTAATATTTGGGGAATTATTCTCTTACTAATTTACGGTTAGTGACAGATGAATTGGAATGAGGCATATGTTGTGTTTGTGTAACACTTGTTTATTATATACGCGAGTTATTCGGAAAGACCGGGTTTATCCCATTCTGAATAACTGATACGACGATAAGTCGAAGAAGAAGACGGTGGTCGACGACCGGAGGTCTTCACATCGTTTGGATAATTACTGACGATCTTGATTGGCCTGTACACCCAAGAGGAGGGAATCAGTTGGTGATCATCCAGACGTATTTGGACATCGATGGATAGGCGAGCTACGTGGTGCCTCCAGTTTCGTTCAGACCCAGAACGGACTTGTATGGACTGTGTGTCTGACATCGGATTTCATTCTATGTGATTGATATCGATTGCATAGTGTGGATTGCCTATGTGGCATGCTGTGATGCAAGGGATCAAGGCTTCTGTTAAAAAGCAAAGTCTTGTGGTTGATGATCAACGGCCTTTGTGGCGTAGCCTTGTGTAACGTTTAATTCGCGAGTTTCACACCCGACGTGAACCAGAAATGGGAGAAGGACCTCAGGGAGGGCATGCGTTTCCTTCTAGTTAGAAGTGGTGCCAGTGCTTGAACAGGCTGACATTGCTTATTTGGATGATGGATTTTGAGGCGCCTCGGTTAGATCGGACGATCCGGGTCCGATGGAGTCATTCGTTGGCTCACTTATGCCCCATATGGCGGGGAAACGCAGTGTTCAGGAATAATAATCCACATCGGTGGACCGGCCCTGACGATCCAAGGCTTGCTTGCGTGCTTGCCTGAGGCTCGGACTAGACAGTCTCGAATCGGTGAGGTCGATCCCTAGCCTCGGTTCATATCATAAATGATAATCCAACTACCAATACGTGATTTGCGGTTTTAATTGTATAACTAGTATGGCGACATGATATATGGTACCCACGCCGTCTATGATTGTTATTTATTATTTTATATAAAATCAGAAACTAACTGGAAACGAGCTATGATGGGTGGTTTCCTGGGTATTGGTCTGATGTTGGTTTTGGCCTTCGGGGTTAATACTTAGGGAATCATTCTCGTACTAATTTACGGTTGGAGTCTGATTAAGAATTAAAAGATTAAATTTCACGTATCAAGCATTCTTTGGCTATTATAAGGTAAAAACACTATCCTCCGGGTTGCGTTGCATTGTGTGATGGGACATGGCTCTTATAATAGCTACATTGTTCTTTATTTAGCATTGCGCTGTTGTTTTATGCACTGGTATTCTTGGGAGGAAACCCGTTCCATGTTATACGGCGTGGTCCCTTGATTTACCGAACTTTAAAATAAAGATTAATAACTGTTTTAGTTCTCACACCAGTCACATGACTGACCTGGAGTTTATTGTTTTAACCTAAACTCTGGGTGCCCTTATTTTCGACACGGGCAGCTAGTAGTTTCGGTTTTGCATATTTATATTCACATGAACCTTGTTTACAGCTGGAATGATGCTTGGAAATCTTTGTATCCGTATATCTCCTTCAGTTGTGTTTTGTATTATTTTCCGCTGCTATGTAATTTATTGTAATCTCTGATATTTATCGAATGTATAATATTCATTTATACTCTGTATATTCTTGTATTCTGATGAGTTGTTGTAATAAACAACGAAATGTTCTTCTGTTTGTGTTCCGATGTGGTTTGTTCTCAAAGCAATCCGTGCTTTCCTTACCAGGGAAGTAACGGGTTTTTACAGTACCTCAGCCAAATAATGAACGGATCAAGAGATAGAAATTTTTGTTTATGAATGAAGTTTAGTTTTGCAAAATGGGAGAATAAAATGAGATGAAGTGATTTATACAGAGATGGATACTGTGGGAACCAAGTATATGTGGCTGTGAAGTTTACTTGGGAAGGAGGGAATCGATAGTGTGGTTGCCAAGACAAAGAAATGAATTAATTTATTCATTTCTTTTTATTATTTAATATAGGTGAATTATTGCTATGTACATTTTACATTTAATGTTCGTACCGCCACACACGATCTCCAAACGCGGTGAAAATTGACACACCGCTACGTCATGATGATACGGTCCCAATGAAACTAATTTCGTTGAAGACCGACTCCTTTTGCACAACGGTCTTATTTTAATTTCAATATATTTATCGGTTCATGTTAAAATCTCGTTTACCAACAAAATAACTCTAATTGGCCCCAAACTGGAAATATAGCAATAATTAGCTATACGTATTCCAATAAAATTCGTTTCGTAGAAAACGGAGATTGTTTGAAGAACAAATATTTTTAACACTTATAATATTGACATAATATTAAGTTAATTCAAAACAATTAAATTAAATAATAATAAATTATTATTATCGAATATAAAAATATATATCACTTCAAATTCATCCAATATGGCTTTGTAACTTGACGTTCATATTTTCGAACTGAACGGTATTCAAATATATAGAAATTTCTTATTAAATAATTTAAATAAGCGTTATAATTTATAAACGAATTCCATAGCGACTATATTAAAATTTGATTTGGACATAGCTAACAATCTATAACACGAAATCCGGATCTTTCTCTTTCATACAAAAATTATAATCAACAAGATTCCAACGTTTCTTGATTCACAGAAATCCGACTTAAAATGGATCTTGTATATTCAATTGAAGTTCAAAACTCAATATTACGAACTACCGCGCCATTTCGAGCTCGATTTATAATTACATATAAATTTAACGTTCAAAGTTCATTTTAAATAAAAGAATTCAATATTAAAATCCGTTAATACTTCAAATTAAATATTTTAAAACAATATAATGAATTAAATAATTGACCCCTAGAAATACGGGACATTACATTATAAAAGGAAATATTTATAAAATCAAAGAATTTTATATAAGGAAATATTTATAAAACAAATAGAATTGAAATAGAAATATTTGTTAAATAAATAGAATTATAAAAGGAAAATTTATTTAGAAAATAAATAGAATTATAAAAGGAAATATTTGTAAAATGAATAGAATTTTATAAAAGGAAATATGTGGAAAATAAATAATAAATGGAAATCTGTTTTTAACAGATAAATGGAAAAGATTAATTTAAAGTAGATTTTAAATAGTATCTATTTTAACAGATAAATTGTGAAGATTAATTTATAAATAATGTTTTATAAATTAAATAAAATATTTATCATGTGATAAATGGAATATATAAGTCTGAACTTATATAGAGAAGTAGAAATCGGTTTTGACACCGATATTCTAAATAGAATGTGAACTCCGCATTTATAAAGGGAATTTTAAATGAGATTTAAGTGTTAGAAATAAAAATGATATTTTGTATGAATAATTCTATAAATAGAAGTATAAATAGAATTTGAAATGAGATATTATTTTAAAATACGAAATCAAACTTAATAGATTATATAAAAGAAATATTTTTCACATTCGATGTGAATAATGGATTAAAATAAATATTTTATAAGTTAAAACATTTATAAGGAAAAATTGGTTTTTGAAATAGGAATTGAAATGGGAATTTGAATGAGATAGGAATTAGAGTTAATCGAAATAAAGTTGGTCGAATATTAGTTATTCGAATAGAGTTAATCGAAATAGAGTTAAATCAAATATTAGTTATTAGAATTAGAGTTATGTAACGACCCGTACTCTACGCATCGAAGGATCGTAGAATATTTATTTCTTTCACATACGAAGTCGTATGGTCATGTAACTTTGGGAGACGACTACTGGGGTCATTTCCCATGTTCATGATTTTTTCCGATTTTTGAATGACAGTTTTGCCCCTAGCTGATCTTGTTTTGGCCATAACTTTTGATTGGAAAGGAGTTTTGACCTGATACCACTTCCATTAGATCCGAATGATGGTTTACCTTTCCATAGAGTGCTCATATGTGAAAACGTACTTTCCGTTTGGGAGATATGGCTGAAATAAGGTTTAGAAGGTGAAAAACTACTTAACCGGGCCAAATGAGGTGATTAGTGAATGGGCCCATAAACCATTTCAGGATTAGGGTTATGGGGAGGCTGAAATGAGTTAGGTATTCACTCCATTTCAGTTTTCTAGCTGCCATTTACCTCCTAGGAACCCTAACAATGGCCTCCACCTTCTAATTTCATCCCAAATCACTCCTAATCGCTTTGAAATTGAAGATTGAGCCAAGCTACATCTAATCAAGGCAAATTAGTATCAATTTGGGAATAGAGCTACTATATTGCATAGAGATTCAACCCAAATCAGAGAATACTTCAGATCTATAGTTTGATTGTGGCTAAGGTGAGTGATTAGCATTGTTTTTACACTAATTACGATTAATTAGGGTGATTAGTGTTGATTAATGAAATTATGCATGTTAAAAATCTGGAAAATATTTATAAATTTCGAAATATTATTTTAGGCCTCTATTAGAAAATTTAGTTAGTTTGGTTAAGTTTTGCTATTCCTATCATTAGATTTGCTTAAACATGCTTAAGGGGAAAAATATGGGGTTTGGCTATGTTTGATCCATTTTAACCTATCAAGTTGTTGTTTTGGTGTTAGTGGCCAATTTTATATGTTGCTATGACTGTACGGTATGCTTTGTGATTGATTAGAAAAGTTAGATTGGTCGAAAACGCCGTCGAATGGTGTAAAACAGTCACTGGAAAGAAGTGTAGGAAATTAACCGAACCGAATCGGATCGGAGGTGGAAGCACGAACCGAACCGCTCCCCCCAAACTATTGCATCACGAGCCAATCTGGGTAACTAAGGAGATCATGACCGACCCGACCCAATGTACTATCCACGAACTTGGAGAAGGAGACCAAACCAGAACACTCTTCCGACCCGAACCCATTGGGTGTTACCGATCCGAACCGGGTGACATAGCATGAACCACGAACCAGTGACAAAGGGGATGGAGCACGAACTGGTTTCCTTCTTCGAACCAAAGCACTACCGATCCGACCCGTATGGAGCAATCCGAACCAAACCAAGAGGGGTGCCACGAGCCGATGCGTTGAGCATGAGCTGAAGGGGACCGAACCGAACCGGTGCATCACGAGCCAGACTGGGTGCTGCCATGAATTGGTGCCAGGATCACGAACTGAGTCTATACGATTGTCACGAACCGAACTGGGAGTACGATCTGAAGCAAAGAGAAGTGCAGAACCGAACCGATCCGGAGTGGACCAAAACCCGAGATGCAAAGGTAGTCCAAATGGGAAGTATAACTCAGGATCCAGTTGGGAACCAACGAGTTAACTTCATGAGTTGGGCTTTGCTGCAGGACATGTGCAAAGGGGTTACCGACGTCCATAGCTTTGGTTCAACACCAAGACAGATGTTAGGCTGCGGATCAGTGCATTGGGGTAATTACTACTCCATGGGGCAGGGTGATCGTAGCAAGGCTATGAGCCAGTGTAGTGGAGTCGTAATGAATTCATGGGGCAGAGTGGACATAGCAAGGACTAGTGGCTATGGATCAGTAAAGTGGAGTCTCCATGACTCCATGGGGCAGAGTGATCATAACAAGGATTTGGGTGATCAAAGCAGTGGATATCGTATGCTTTACGCACTGAGTGAAAGATGTGAAGATGGTTGCTATGCTTGATTGTTTGACATCATTATGACATGCACACCCCCACCTCCGTATCCCTTACACCATATGTTAGTGGCACCTTAGAGTATTATACAGTATGTTGTGCTAACTCTTTGGTTGCAGGTCCAGGTTCAGGTCTGGTTTAGTATACATGTTATTGTTATATTTTGTTGCTTATCACTCATACCAGACTTTTTTCTGACCTAGGGTTTTATGTCTCTTCTTATTACTCTGGGTGCTCTTAAACGGGAAGACTAGAGACATTTTAGCTGGTTGTGCACGAGTAGCTGTACCGGAGACGAGCAGGAGGCTGCTACGTATTATCTACATATATTCTCCCTGTGTCGCTGCTGGTCACTACTTTGGGCATTAGTAGTGTACCTTCCTTATTTGCTTTAGAGACATTTTTTTAAAAGTTGTAATAATGATGATGTGGAACATAAGCTGTATTTGGATTTTCCGCTGCTATGATGTTTAGTTTTCAGCTTATGCACTGTCTCGCCTGTTTTATGTCAAAGTACGTTATTATTATATTTTATTCCATGCGCTTTGAGACATTCTACAGGTTCCTTATTAGTTCTTCATCTTCCTTCTTTTCTTATGACGACCGTCCCGTACTAGTTGGACATAGGTACGGCGCACCTTCATGGGAAATGTCGGCTGGTGCGGGGCGGGCCGTTACATTTGGTATCAGAGCTCTAGGTTGCATAGTTAACCTAGGGAAAGACACCAGAGAGAGATAGTACATATATGAGAGTGCGTATTTGTGATATTTTGGTTTTCAAAAGCTATATATATACTATTACTATATCTAAGGATGAAGTCGCACTGCGCTGGCACCACTGAAGAGATGGTTAATCGTTTTCTCCTAACAGATATTGAACGATGAGCCGATATACGAGGGGTACTGGTAGAGGAGCTAATAATGGGAATACTCCTGATATGAGGACGATGTTCACTGACTTCTTGAAATAGATGCTTAGAGATGTTCAGAGGGAAGTTCCTAATGCTACAAATGGTGGTGTTATAGCGGCGTAAGCGCCTAGGGCCGATTTCGCCAAGCTATGCAACGATTACACTAGTCTTGGTGGAAAGCCGTTCCACGGAACGGAATCGGCCACAGAAGTTCAGGATTGGTTGGATAGCTGTGAGCATATCTTCGAAGACTTGGGTATCGAGGATGCAATGAAGAGAAAGTTAGCATCCCGTCAGCTGCAAGGACGGGCTATGAATTGGTGGAATGCTATTAAGGCAGCTACTCCAGAGGATCAAGTTACATGGGATCAATTTAAGTCCCAATTCAGTGAAAAGTTTATCCTAGCTGCTCAGAAGTCAGAGTTATTTAGGAAGTTCTTGGAGCTTAAGCATAATGGTAGGGCAGTCTCGGAGTATATTGCTGAGTTTGATACTTTATCGAAGTATGGATTATCCCTCATTGACACTCCCGAGAAGAAGAATGAGAAGTTCATAACAGGCTTGGATCAGTACTTGGGGGAAAGGCTTATTAACCACATCGATGAGACGTTTGAATCGATTGTGGGGAAAGCTTTAAGATCAGAGAGTCTATACCCCAAGTCAAAGACTGAGGTTGCATCTACAGAAGAGCCAAAGTCGCAAGTAAGCGGTGGAGGCAAGAATGGTCCTCAGAATAAGAGAAAGCGGAATCAGACCTAGGATGGCCAGAAGAAGAAGAATAAGAAAGAGCAAAGCCAGCGGATAGGAAGTGCTTCAACTGCGGCCAAGTGGGACATCACAAGGATAAGTGTCCGCAACCCCTAAGGAAAGCAGATTGTGAAAGCATATGCTCTTAACGCTGTTCCTTCGTCGAATGCCCCAACTGCGGTGGAGAAGGGAAAGAATGTCGTCATTCAAGGTATGCTTTCTGTTTATGATGTTCCTGTTCGAGTATTGTTTGATACCGGAGCTTCCCGTTCCTTCATATCTAGTGACCTGGTAGATAGGTTGGGATTGGAACCCGAAATAGTCGATAGACCTTTAGCGGTGACGAACCCGATTGGTGGTTCGACCAGCCTTAGTATGATTTGTCAAAATTTGGTTCTATCGAGTCAAGGATGTATGTTTGCTTGTGATTGCTATGTTTTGGGCTTTACTGGGTTTGGCATTATTTTGGGAGTCTGTTGGCTCCAAAGATACGGGGTGGTGGTAGACTGTGAGGGCTTTTTGGTGACAGTTAGAGCGGATGATGGGCGGAGGGCAGTGTTTTGTGGTCTACCTAGTGATGGGGTAATGGATAGTTTTCTAAATTCCCTCGACATCCCGCATGATGATTTGTCAGATGTGCCCGTGGCTGGCCAGTATCCGGACGTCTTCGAGGAAGTAACCGGACTTCCACCACACCGAGAGATTGAGTTCCGTATTGATTTAGTGAAAGATGCCAGAACTATAGTGATGCCACTTCGTTGTATGGCACCAAGAGAGCAGCGAGAGCTCGAGGTGCAAGTGAGTGATCTTTTGAAGAGGGGATTCATCAGAAGAAGTGTTTCTGAATGGGGAGCACCAGTTCTGTTTGCTACCAAGGAAGATGGTTCCCTTCGATTATGTGTGGACTACCGCGAGTTGAATAAAGTGACGAGGAAGAATAAGTATCCTCTACCGCGAATAGATGATATGTTTGATCAGTTGAGTGACGCGAGAGTGTTCTCCCAGTTAGATCTCGTGACAGGTTTTCATCAGCTTAAGGTGGAAGCAGAGAGTATAGCTAAAACGGCGTTTCGGATGCCGTCTGGATTTTATGAGTGGTTGGTCATGCCATTTGGGTTGACCAATGCACCAGCATATTTTGTGGATCTTATGAATATGGTATTCAGAGATCAGTTGAATAAGTTTGTTCTTATGTTCGTGGACGATATACTTGTTTATTCGAGGACAGAGGAAGAACACAAGGAACACTTGAGGATAGTGATGGAGGTGTTGAGAAAACGCCAATTGAAAGCGAAGTTTTCTAAGTGTCACTTCGGGAGGAGGGAAGTGAGGTTCTTGGGCCATGTTGTTTCAGAGAATGGTATCGCCGTGGATCCTACAAAGGTGGCTACGGTACAAGATTGGTCTACGCCCAAGAATACAACAGACGTAAGAAGTTTCTTGGGATTAACTGGATATTATCTTAAGTTTATCCGAGACTTCTCCAAGATAGCGGCACCGTTGACTCAACTGACCAAGAAGAATCAAGCTTTCGTCTGGGACGAAAAGTGCGAGAATGCATTCAAGAGTCTAGAGGAAAAGTTGACATGTGCACCAGTGTTAGTCATTCCTAAGGGGAATGAAATGATGATGGTATATACGGATGCCTGTGGTACCGGACTAGGTATTGTATTGATGCAAGGAGGTAGGGTTGTAGTTTATGCTAGTCGGCAACTGAAACCGCATAAGAAAAGATATCCTACCCATGATTTGGAATTGGCAGCGATCGTGTTCGCATTGAAGATGTGGAGACATTTTCTCTTGGGAGAAAGATTCGAGCTGTTTACTGATCATAAGTCATTAAAGTATCTTTTCTCTTAGAAGGATCTAAATCTCCGTCAGTAGAGATGGTTAGAATTCTTGGCTTCCTATGATTTCGACATTACATATACACCGGGAAAGGGCAATGCGGTAGCTAATGCCTTGAGTAGGAGACATGCCAGTTTAGGGGCTATGTTTCTTGAATGGAAGCAACTAGAGTCGTCGCTGGGTATGATTTTAGACCAAAGTGCGAATTGGATCCAGAAATGTTAGCAAGTTTGACGATCAGACCAACTTTGATTGAGCGGATTGGTTCCAGTCAGAGGGACGATCGTAACCTATTAGAAATCATCTCCAAGTTAGAGATGAGTATCGATGAAAAGATGAACAAGTATGGGCTTGATCGATATGTATGACTTCGAAAGAACGGAAAGTTAGTTGCACCCAACGTGAATGGATTGAGAGATGAAGTGCTAAGAGAATGTCATCGCTCAAAACTGACTATACACCCCGGTGGTAACAAGATGTTTTAAGACATGAAGCAGACCTACTACTGGGAAGGGATGAAAAGAGACGTTGGGAAGTTTATATCCAAATGCATGAACTGCCAGCTAGTTAAAGCTGAGCAAAAGAAGCCTAGTGGTTTGTTGCAACCGTTAGAAATTACCGAATGGAAATGGGAGCAAGTTTCAATGGATTTCATTGATGGTTTACTGAGGACTAGATCGGGCCATGATAGCATTTGGGTGATTGTTGACCGTTTGACCAAGAGCGCAAAGTTTATACCCGACAAGTCGAATAGAACGACAACTAAATTAGCGGAACTGTATATAAAGTGGGTAGTGAGATTTCATGGAGTACCAAAAGGCATTGTGAGTGACCGAGATCCGTTGTTCACTAGTGGATTTTGGAAGAGCTTACAAGAGGCTTTAGGATCAGAACTACGTCTCAGTACCGCATATCATCCTCAAACAGACGGTCAGACAGAGAGGGTGAATCGTGTATTAAGATCTCTTAAGAGCTTGTGTATTGGATTTTGGAGGTTCATGGGATGACCATTTGCATCAAGTGGCGTTCGCATATAATAATATTATCAATCCAGTATTGGTATGGCTCCATTTGAATCTTTGTACGGAAGACCATGCAACTCACCGTCATGTTGGTTAGAGACTGATAAGAAATATGTGCTTGGACCAGAAGTAATAAGAGAAACATCAGACAAGATCAAGGTTATCCAACAGCGAATGAAGACTGCTCAAGATAGGCAGAAGAGTTATGCTGATAAGAGGAGAAGAGATTTAAAATTCTCCATTGGCGACTTAGTATTTGTCAAGATTTCTCTGTTAAAGAGCGTGATTCGATTTGGTAGGAGAGGCAAGTTAGCACCAAGATTTGTTGGTCCATTTCCAGTTCTCGAGCAAGTTGGGAATTTGGCGTATAAAGTTGAATTACCAGAGAAGATGGCGGGAGTTCATAATGTATTTCATGTTTCCCAGTTAAGGAAGTTCGTGCATGACCTCGATATGACTATTTCACCAGATTAGTTGGACGATGTCGAGTTTGAACCCGAGGCGGTTGGGAACGGCAGGCCTATGCGTATTGTTGGGAATGATACGAAGCAGCTTCGAATGAAGGCAGTGAAACTAGCCAAAGTTAAGTGGGGTGATGATGAGGAAGACTGTACTTGGGAAACAGAAGAGAACATAAGGAGGAAGTATCCAGAACTCTTTGCCTGGTAAGGTTTTTATATCGGTATAGTACTCCCTTGTTAGTAAACCACATGCTAGGATAGGCTTGTTATGTTGTTTTGTATGCTTTATTGTTTTGATAATGATTGGTAGGCATGCGGGATCCTTTGTATGTTTTGGGTT
Source organism: Allium sativum (assembly GCA_030737875.1). Lineage (NCBI taxonomy): Eukaryota > Viridiplantae > Streptophyta > Magnoliopsida > Asparagales > Amaryllidaceae > Allium > Allium sativum. The sequence goes on from CM060926.1 coordinate 355,700,349, forward strand.
AAGGAATTTCGAGGACGAAATTTCTTGGGGGGGGGGGGGGGGGGGATGTAACGACCCGTATTCTACGCATCGAAGGATCGTAGAATATTTATTTCTTTCACATACGAAGTCGCATGGTCATGTAACTTTGGGAGACGACTACTGGGGTCATTTCCCATGTTCATGATTTTTCCCGATTTTTAAATGACCATTTTGCCCGAAGCTGATCTTGTTTCGGCCATAACTTTTGATTGGAAAGGAATTTTGACCTGAAACTGCTTCCATTAGATCCGGATGATGGTTTACCTTTCCATAGAGTGGTCATATGTGAAAAACGGACTTACCGTTTGGGAGATATGGCTGAAATAAGGTTTAGAAGGTGAAAAACTGCTTAACCGAGCCAAATGAGGTGATTAGTGAATGGGCCCATAACCCATTTTGGGATTAGGGTTATGGGGAGGCTAAAATGAGTTAGGTATTCATTCCATTTCAGTTTTCTAGCCGCCATTTACCTCCTAGGAACCCTAACAATGGCCTCCACCTTCTAATTTCATCCCACATCACTCCTAAATCGCTTTCTAATTGAAGATTAAGCCAAGCTACATCTAATCAAGGCAAATTGGCATCAAATTGGGAATAGAGTTGTTGTATTGCATAGAGATTCAACCAAAATCAGAGAATATTTCAAATCTATAGTTTGATTGTGGCTAAGGTGAGTGATTAACATTGTTTTTACACTAATTATAGTTAATTAGGGTGATTAGTGTTAATTAATGAAATTATGCATGTTAAAAGTCTGGAAAAATATTTATAAATTTTGAAATATTGTTTTAGGCCTCTGTTTGAAAATTTGGTTATTTTAGTTAAGTTTTGCTAATCCTATCATTAGATTTGCTTAAACATGCTTAAGGGGAAAAATATGGGGTTTTCGCTATGTTTGATCCATTTTAACCTATTAAGTTGTTGTTTTGGTGTTAGTGGCCAATTTTATATGTTGCTATGACTGTATGGTATGCTTTGTGATTGATTAGAAAAGTTAGATTGGTTGAAAATGTCGTCGAATGGTGTTAAACAGTCGCTCGAAAGAAGTGCAGGAAATTAACCGAACCGGATCGGATCGGAGGGGGAAGCACGAACCGAACCGCTCCCCCCAAACTATTGCATCACGAGCCAATCTGGGGAACTGGGGAGATCATGACCGAACCGACCCAATGTACTATCCACGAACTTGGAGAAGGAGACCGAACCAGAACACTTGTCCGACCCGAACCCATTGGGTGTTACCGATCCGAACCCATTGGGTGTTACCGATCTGAATCGGGTGACATAGCCTGAACCACGAACTAGTGACAAAGGGGATGGAGAACGAACTGGTTTCCTTCTCCGAACCAAAGCACTACCGATCCGACTCGTATGGAGCAATCCGAACCGAACCAAGAGGGGTGCCACGAGCCGATGTGTTGAGCACGAGCTTAAGGGGACCGAACCGAACCGGTGCATCACGAGCCAGACCGGGTGTTTCCATGAGCTGGAGCCAGGATCACGAACTAAGGCTATATGATTGTCACGAACCGAACTGGGATTCCGATCTGAAGCGAAGAGAAGTACAGAACCGAACCGATCTAGAGTGGACCAAAACCCGAGATGCAAAGGTAGTCCAAATGGGAAGTAGAACTCAGGATCCAGTCGGGAACCAACGAGTTAACTTCATGAGTTGGGCTTTGCTGCGGGACGTGTGCAAAGGGGTTATCGACATCCATAGCTTTGTTTCACCACCAAGATGGATGTTAGGCTGCGGATCAGTGCAGTAGGGTAATTACTACTCCATGGGGCAGGGTGATCGTAGCAAGGCTATGAGCCAATGCAGTGGAGTCGTAATGACTTCATGGGGCAGAGTGGACATAGCAAGGACTAGTGGCTATGGATCAGTGTAGTGGAGTCGCCATGAGTCCATGGGGCAGAGTGATCATAGCAAGGATTTGGGTGATCAAAGCAGTGGATATCGTATGACTGAGTGAGAGATGTGAGGATGGTTGCTATGCTTGATTGTTTGACATCATTATGACATGCACACCCCCACCCCCATATCCCTTATACCATATGTTAGTGGCACCTTAGAGTATTGTACGGTATGTTGTGCTAATTCTTTGGTTGCTGGTCCAAGTTCAGGTGTCGTTTAGTGTACCTGTTATTGTTCTGTTTTGTTGCTTATTGCTCATACCAGACTTTTGTCTGACCCAGAGTTTTATGTCTCTTCTTATTACTCTTGATGCTCTTAAACTGGCAGACTAGAGACAGGTTAGCTGGTTGTGCACGAGTAGCTGTACCAGAGACGAGCAGGAGGCTCTTACGTATTATCTACATATATTCTCCCTGTGTCGCTGCTAGTCACTACTTTGGGCATTAGTAGTGTACCTTCCTTATTAGCTTTAGATACAGTTTTTTTTAAAATTTGTAATAATGATGATGTGGAATGTAACGACCCAGATTTTCGGCGACTTTGGTTATCGACATAAGCACGATGTCGATAACCAAAACATCGAAAAATCCAGGTAATTAATGAAAGAAATTAGAGGGTGAGAATAGATAAGATAGAAACTTAGAATAGAAGAAGAAGAACACAACATCAGAGTAACATGAACCTCACAGCGGAACGAATAACATATAATAGATAACATAACTTTGAAATATAACAGTTATGTATACAATAGCACTTATCAGAGTACAGCACTTACAACACAGCGGAAATAAACTATAGTTATATGATCCAGAAGCCTCCTGCTCCAGCTCTTCAAATATATCTGTAAATCCCGACTACTTGACTGCCCGTACAAATTTAGGCACCCAAGAGTTTAGGGAAAACAACAAAGTAAACTCCGGGTCAGTCATGGGACTGGTATGAGTAAAACAGTTTAAATATGAACAAGTAAACGATATCTCATAAGACCACGTCGCAGAACAGAACGGGTTTTTCCCTTATGAGAATCCAAAATATCTTTATATCAAAAACCTCTTGATATTATAATAACGTCTATGTACAAATAGATATCAACTAGCAGAAACGCTTTCATCTCACGTTCTACATATATAGTATACAATCAAAATCGCAAGCACGTATTGGATAATGGATTTCCAACTATGACAAGGTATGAAACCACCTTCCGATCAGTGTACTCTAGGAACGATACACTGGAGTTCAACAAGAACATCTTGTAACTCAGCCACACATGACCGACCACTCATTTCGCTAGAGTGTATCGAATGTACATCACCAACGGTTGGGATCAGCAACCGTTCCCGTATATATATGGGACATCATTGATAGATTTAAGAAACAAATGAATATTCTCTAGATAGGTGATTATACACCCTACTTCGGTGCGACCGACTTAGCCATGCTGCCTGCCCGATTTCTGTCATTTACCGGTTGATGAGGCTAGAAGCTACGCTTTATCATCACATCAGATTCACTTCGAATATCACATTGTCAGATCCATCGAAAATCACTAATTGACGTCTACAACAGTACATTACGTGTTAGCTAAAGAAGTTTCCTTCTCCGCTTCCACTCTTGGTACGGTTGAAGAAATCAATGTACGTGACCTCTCTGGAAATACTCTGTCAGACATTCATCAACACAAGTCATCCTCATTCACTTAGAATGTCACATCGTCATACCCGCCAAATCACAAATTGACTTATTCAAAAATAACACGGGTATACAGCTAAGAGAAACGAATTCCTCCACCACCAAACGTGAATACGTTTGAACAGATCAACTTACGCGATCCATTGGATATACTCTGTCAGAACTTCGTCCATACAAGTTGTCCTGGGACTGGACAAACCGAAGGCACTATTCAGTATATCCATCTTAGTCACTGTTATCTAAGACTTATACAACAGCCCTTGCACTTTACTCCGTCTTCAATTTTCATTGGGATAAATGATTCGCAATGCTCATGCCAATACAGAGTGGTTCTTTGGATAATAATCCAACCGGTCTCTCCATATTAACAACGTTAAAATGGTAAAACTTTGATAGTCGGTGATTTAACTATCAAATGAAAACATGTCCGTGCGCAAACAATGATCTTATTTCCAAATGGAAATATCGATCCAATCATCAACCATATATATATATTCATATTTATATTCATTCATATTTCCTTATTTTCTATGTTTAGAAAATATGCGTTATTAACACTGGAAAACGTTTCCATCTGCTTATTTACAAATCACTACTCTTCCCCAACTATCAGTCCCTGACTGTGAACTAGTATGAGAACAATTCCCTAAGTATAAATCCCGAAGGCCGAAACCAACATCAGATAGGCACTTAGAAAACCATTCAATTTACTAATCTCTAGTCGGTTCTAATTTTACTTAACTCTATTTGATTAACTCTAATTGATTAACTCTAACTGGTTAATTCTAACCGATCAACTCTAACTGGTTTTACTTGGTTTGACTAACTCAATTTATTAGCTCGACTGACTAATTCAACTCGATTAACCTAACTTGATTTACTTATCTCGATTAACTGAACTAATCACTTTGATTAACTCGACTAATTCGCTTTGGTTAACTTAACCAATTCACTTAACTAATTCACCTAGTTTAACTTAACTAATTCACTTAACTCCTGTCGAATAAACTATATTCGATAACTCCTCTAACTCTATTCGAATAAACTATATTCGATTAACTCATTTACTCTATTCGAATAAACTATATTCGATTAACTCCTTTGATTTAACTCTAATCGATTAACTCCATCGAATAAACTATATTCGATAACTCATTTCGATTTAACTAATATTCTATAACTCACTTCGATTAACTAATAATCGATAACTCCTTCGAATAAACTATATTCGATAATCTCCTCTTGAATAAACGATATTCGATAATCTTCCCTTTCGAGTTAACAAATCGATAACTCCTTTTCGAATAACTAAATTCGATAACTCCTTTCGATTTAACTAATCGATAACTCCTCTAACTCTATTTAACTCCGTTTAACTCTATTTAACTCCATTTAACTCTATTTAACTCCATTCGCTTGACTCTAGATCGCAGCGATCACAATGGTTACGCCTGATTCCCTCAGGAAACATCCGACCGCCGTAGGCTATTTACAGCCCTGCGAATTACGCTAGCAGTCGTACGAGATGGCAACTTACCCTGAATACTATGTTTGACTAACTCTATCTCAAATAACTATATTTGATTAACTCTAGTTCATTTTAACTCTAATCGATTTACTCTAACTGATTTACCTACCTGATTAACTCTAACTGATTAACTCTAACTGGTTAACTCTAACTAGTTAACTCTAACTGGTTTACTTGACTTACTTAACTCACTGGTTAACTTGACTTACTTAACCCAACTGGTTAACTGGACTTACTTAACCAAACTGGTTAACTGGACTTACTTAACCAAACTGGTTAACTCTACTCGATTAACACAACTGGTTAACTCTACTCGATTAACACAACTGGTTAACTCTAACTCGAATAACTCTATTCGATTAACTTCTTTTAATAGCGTTTACCCATTTATAAAGATTTACTTTTTAGTAACGGTTCTTCACTTTACAAATGTCCTTTTAATAACGTTTCTTCATTCAAAAAGATTTCCTTTTTATAACATCCTATTCTGTTATAAATATTTTCCTTTTTAATTCTATTTATTTTCTACATAAATCTCTTTTTCAATTTTATTCTTAAAAATATTCTAACTCCTTTAATTCCTGGAAAAATTCGCCATAACCTCCTTTGTACCGAAAGCATGGGGAAAATCCCCAAACCCTGCCACACAGGCCTTTCCACTCAAACGAAAATGTTTTGAAATTATTTTCTTTTTCTATGTATCTCCTATTTATAAATATTCCAATTTATAAATATTTCTTATTTATAAATATTCAAATTTATAAATATCTCTTATTTATAAATATTCCAGTTTATAAATATTCTGTTTTCAATATCACTTTGAAAATCCCCTTATCAACATTCTGGTATTTTATGGTATTTTAACATATCAAATTTCGATGTCTAATCTCGTCCATACACACACAACCAAAAACAGGTTATAATTCATATCATATATTGAAATATATGAAAAACAATAGAATAACTGTTGAGGAATCCAGTCGGATCCCTCCAACCCGTTTCCCTGCATCACAGATGTTAAACAATATAATCAACATCGATTTGATTTCGATATGAAGTATTCTGATAGCAGAATCAACCTATAAATATTTAATGGTTTATATATATATAAACAGATATATATATATATATATATATAATTTCTACTAACTGACTAGCAGTTCAATCAAACAGTCAATACACAATCAAACATACAATTTCTAACAGTTCTAAAAATGCAACATGAAATTATAAACTGTTTAGAATTGGTGAGATTTACTCACATTGGACTGTTAGCGTTAAAAACGATTAACTGTCTTTGATTTAGATTGAACAATTTATTTCACTATAAATTGTAATGAGCTTGGATGGACTTCCAGTCAGTTCCATGTTGTAGTTGTCGTCCGTACGATCCCGACGCAACTTACGGTTTGAAATTCTGATAACGTATGAGGATGTTATAGCTCATACAAGTATATACACTATTTTAATTAAAACAAAAGGCTAAATTTCATTAAAGATTTATAATTGGGCTTCTCACCCTTTAAGACTTCAGCCCACTTCCACCTTTTAAAACCCGATCCGCGTTTTATCCTTCTCCCCCAAATCTTAACACCCGATCCCTGCTCCTCCTAAACCAACGTTGACCCCCTTTGACCCTTCCCAGAGATCACCTCGGCCACCACACAGTGCCAACGACTTCACCAGAGCGCTCACCAAGTCGATCTCCACCTAAACCTCACCGTTAAAATGATTTCGGTCTCCTCGCTACAAACCGACATGCTGCTCCACAGTCCTTGACCGGAGTTTGACTGCCCACCGTCGCTACCTCGTCCGCCGATAGGCCTTGCAACCACCGCCAATGATTTTGCCACCAAAATCCACACCCATCAGACACTAGTACTTCAAACTCGAACTCCTCTGCAACTTCCGTTGCGCTCGGTTTTTCCACCAAGAACAGACACATCGCACGACGCCATTGTTGTCGGAAACCCACAAAAATTGTCATATAGGTGCTAAACCCCACTTTGAGTTCGAATACGACCTTGAATTCAACCCCGATGCACCATAAATCAAAAAACCAACGAACCCTAACCTACTGTTGCCTTCTGACTTCGACGTCGAACCCTTTGAAATTCATACAGGGATGAAGATAATCACCTCACGGACTCAAAGACATTAGTATGAGGATTTGTAGAATTTTATTTTCTTTTCCATGGATTTTCTTTTGAATTTGTTGTACTGCATTTTGATTTTTCTGAGTAATACTTTGTGGCGGCTCAATAGCAAATATATACGGGACCATATTAGGTGTGTGGCTGTAAACGAGTAGATGTGGCTTTTGTTTTGACCTTACATGAGTTTTAGATATTTTGTTTATATTATTTTATATTCGTATCAGTCTTCTAAAAATCCCTGCGACCACATATGATACCCTAAAATCATGAAAATTGGCATGCCACTAGATTTTGACATTTCGGTCCCAACGAAACTGGTTTCGTCGAATTCCGACTCCGTATGCTCACACAGCGTATTTTTAACTGTCAAAATACTGATTGTTTCTCACTCTAAAAATCCGTACAGCCACACACTGAATCTAAAAATCACGAAACTTTACATCTAGCAATAATTTAACATTGCGGATCCAACAAAATTAGTTTCGTCGAATTCCGACTTCGTTTGCAAAACCGGCTATTTTTAAAGCTCTGGATGACCCATTTAAATATATAATTAAATTAAATATAAATAAATTTATATTATCGTATATCTTCACATATGATATCGTACAGCTCCAGCATATCACATCAGAATTTACAGCTTGATATTTCAGATTCCAGATTATCTCGATATTCAATTTATAACGAAAATCCTTTTATAACGTAAATAAAGCGTTGCAAAATATAAAGGAATTCCACAGTGACTTTTCTGAAATTTGATTTGGACATAAATCAAAATCTACATGACGAAGTCCCGATTTTTCTCTTCCACTAGAAAGATATACTCCACCAGCTCCACACGTTTCTTGTTTCACAGAAATCCGGCTTAAAACGAATCCTGTACATTCAGTTGAAGTTCGAATCGCCAAATCGCGAACTGCAGCGCCATTTCAAGCTCGATTTTAATTATAATATAATTATACGTTCAAACTATCGTCGATTGAATATATTCGTCAATATAATTCAACTCTAAGCTGAATTAAATCTAAGGGACGACCCCGTTCACAGAATATTGTGATTTCCAATATTTTTGATTATTTCTGAATTAAATATATTATTTAATTATTATTTTAATTAAATATTCCCAGTTATTTAATTCCACGACCCTTAAATCCTTTAATTCACGTTTTAAATAATTAAATTAATTATTTATTTATTATACCTCTGCAAATGCGGGTCATTACATTCTTCCCCACTTAAAATAATTTCGTCCTCGAAATTGCTAAGGTAGAGGACGACCCTATCGACTGGTTAGAACATATTCGTTCAATTCTCAACTTCAGTTTCAAATGAACCAATTTAATTTCAATTAAATTATTAATTAATTCTTATCAACGAAAATTTTCAAAAATCCTGAAAATTTTCTAACACCTTAACTTTTCGAAAAATTTTGCCAGCACCTCCTTTGTACCGGCATATACGTCAAATCACAACTCGCCTCTCTAGGCCTCCTTCAACCAAAAAGAAAATCAAACTGCCAAGCGGCTTGCCAATTCGGCTCATAAATTCCAAACTCATTTAAAATATAAACTTGTACCTTTTTGTTGGGCATACCATTATATCCCTACCATCTGTTATCAACTCGGCATATACAAATGCCATCCAATCAACTTCAACCAAGTTATTCTTAACACAACCATTCGCTTATTCAAGCCGAATTAAATTTCAAATTCGAGTTTCAAATTCCAAACTCTCAACTTATCATTTCAAATCCAGATTATTCTCTAATCACTTCAGTTTTTTCTTAACCTATCATCTCAAGTTAAATTCTGGTTTATTATTTACTTTTACCATCCCATTCGAATTAACTTCACAAGTTAAATTTTAATTTCTAGAACTTAAATTCCCGGTTTTATTTCAAATCAAATTTGAAATCATAATACCAATTCAAAACCTTTGAATTTCTAAACAACCTGTATTCTCAAAACAATTCAAATCAAAATCTCTGGTAGTAATCCACCACTTAGAACTCGAAAACCACACCGATGATACTGCGCAGTCATCATCGGAATTATTTTCCAGCGACCCAAGTGATTTCAATACTATATCATTTTCAATACCATTACTAAATACTTCCATTTTGAAAACATTTCAAAATCTCCCAGGAACTTAAAATTTCCTTATTTTAATTCCAAATTTGATTTAAATTCATATTTAATTCATCTTATTTCATATACTTTACTTATATGATTCTGATTGGTTACATATAACCATTTCACATGTTATAATCTTACTCGATTATAATCACAACCTATATAGGATAATATATCACATATCCATACTGTGTCGGTCCATCGTATTCAAGTGTTTATAAACTCCTACCGATACAGTGGATCAAACTGATCGACCAGAACTCATAAACGACTTAACCAATAAATCTCCACAATATAAAACAATTTTTATACCAATAACAAATACGTTCACTCGTATATATACACTTAAACTCAATCTAGGGTATTACTAACCCTATCTCTATCGAGTCACGCCACAGAGCCAAGTAATTCTTAACTTAAGCTCTGATACCAACTGTAACGACCCAGATTTTGAGTAGGCTTTGCAACCGTCCCCATCCTCCAAAGCAGCAGGGTAATACCCCACCGTGGCTTACACTGGTACCCCAATACCATATTTTACGGCCAGCCTTTCGACTTCACAACCAACCCTACCAAAGGGACAAGTAGGAGTAAGAGTCTCCCGTTCGCCACCTAACGAAAAGCGAGAACCCCCTATCATGCGACACATGCCAAAGCACGAAACATGAACTAGTGTGAGTAAAACAGTTTAAACAGGTATATGAACAAGTAAACGATATCTCATAAGACCACGCCGCAGAACGGAACGGGTTTTTCCCTTATGAGAATCCAAAATATCTTTATATCAAAAACCTTTTGATATTAGTATAACGTCTATGTACAAATAGATATCAACTAGCAGAAACGCTTTCATCTCACGTTCTACATATATAGTATACAATCAAAATCGCAAGCACGTATTGGATAATGGATTTCCAACTATGACAAGGTATGGAACCACCTTCCGATCAGTGTACTCTAGGAACGATACACTGGAGTTCAACAAGAACATCTTGTAACTCAGCCACACATGACCGACCACTCATTTCGCTTGAGTGTATCGAATGTACATCACCAACGGTTGGGATCAGCAACCGTTCCCGTATATATATGGGACAGCATTGATAGATTTAAGAAACAAATGAATATTCTCTAGATAGGTGATTATACACCCTACTTCGGTGCGACCGACTTAGCCATGTTGCCTGCCCGATTTCTGTCATTTACCGGTTGATGAGGCTAGAAGCTACGCTTTATCATCACATCAGATTCACTTCGAATATCACATTGTCAGATCCATCGAAAATCACTAATTGACGTCTACAACAGTACAATACGTGTTAGCAAAAGAAGTTTCCTTCTCCGCTTCCACTCTTGGTACGGTTGAAGAAATCAATGTACGTGACCTCTCTGAAAATACTCTGTCAGACATTCATCAACACAAGTCATCCTCATTCACTTAGAATGTCACATCGTCATACCCGCCAAATCACAAATTGACTTATTCAAAAACAACACGGGTATACAGCTAAGAGAAACGAATTCCTCCGCCACCAAACGTGAATAAATTTGAACAGATCAACTTACGCGATCCATTGGATACACTCTGTCAGACCTTCGTCCATACAAGTTGTCCTGGGACTGGACAAACTGAAGGCACTATTCAGTATATCCATCTTAGTCACTGTTATCTAAGACTTATACAACAGCCCTTGTACTTTACTCCGTCTTCAATTTTCTTTGGCATAAATGATTCGCAATGCTCATGCCAATACAGAGTGGTTCTTTGGATAATAATCAAACCGGTCTCTCCATATTAACAACGTTTTAATGGTAAAACTTTGATAGTCGGTGATTTAACTATCAAATGAAAACATGTCCGTGTGCAAACAATGATCTTATTTCCAAATGGAAATATCGATCCAATCATCAACCATATATATATTCATATATATATTCATTCATAATTCCTTATTTTCTATGTTTAGAAAATATGCGTTATTAACACTGGAAAACGTTTCCATCTGCTTATTTACAAATCACTACTCTTCCCCAACTATCAGTCCCTGACTGTGAACTAGTATGAGAACAATTCCCTAAGTATAAATCCCGAAGGCCGAAACCAACATCAGATAGGCACTTAGAAAACCATTCAATTTACTAATCTCTAATCAGTTCTAATTTTACTTAACTGTATTTGATTAACTCTGATTGGTTAACTCTAACTGGTTAATTCTAACCAATCAACTCTAACTGGTTTTACTTGGTTTGACTAACTCAATTTATTAACTCGACTGACTAATTCAACTCGATTAACCTAACTTGATTTACTTATCTCGATTAACTGAACTAATCACTTTGATTAACTCGACTAATTCGCTTTGGTTAACTTAACCAATTCACTTAACTAATTCACTTAGTTTAACTTAACTAATTCACTTAACTCATGTCGAATAAACTATATTCGATAACTCCTCTAACTCTATTCGAATAAACTATATTCGATTAACTCATTTACTCTATTCGAATAAACTATATTCGATTAACTCCTTTGATTTAACTCTAATCGATTAACTCCATCGAATAAACTATATTCGATAACTCATTTCGATTTAACTAATATTCTATAACTCACTTCGATTAACTAATAATCGATAACTCCTTCGAATAAACTATATTCGATAATCTCCTCTTGAATAAACGATATTCGATAATCTTCCCTTTCGATTTAACAAGTCGATAACTCCTTTTCGAATAACTAAATTCGATAACTCCTTTCGATTTAACTAATCGATAACTCCTCTAACTCTATTTAACTCCGTTTAACTCTATTTAACTCCATTTAACTCTATTTAACTCCATTCGCTTGACTCTAGATCGCAGCGATCACAATGGTTACGCCTGATTCCCTCAGGAAACATCCGACCGCCGTAGGCTATTTACAGCCCTGCGAATTACGCTAGCAGTCGTACGAGATGGCAACTTACCCTGAATACTATGTTTGACTAACTCTATCTCAAATAACTATATTTGATTAACTCTAGTTCATTTTAACTCTAATCGATTTACTCTAACTGATTTACCTACCTGATTAACTCTAACTGATTAACTCTAACTGGTTAACTCTAACTAGTTAACTCTAACTGGTTTACTTGACTTACTTAACTCACTGGTTAACTTGACTTACTTAACCCAACTGGTTAACTGGACTTACTTAACCAAACTGGTTAACTGGACTTACTTAACCAAACTGGTTAACTCTACTCGATTAACACAACTGGTTAACTCTACTCGATTAACACAACTGGTTAACTCTAACTCGAATAACTCTATTCGATTAACTTCTTTTAATAGCGTTTACCCATTTATAAAGATTTACTTTTTAGTAACGGTTCTTCACTTTACAAATGTCCTTTTAATAACGTTTCTTCATTCAAAAAGATTTCCTTTTTATAACATCCTATTTTGTTATAAATATTTTCCTTTTTAATTCTATTTATTTTCTACATAAATCTCTTTTTCAATTTTATTCTTAAAAATATTCTAACTCCTTTAATTCCTGGAAAAATTCGCCATAACCTCCTTTGTACCGGAAGCATGGGGAAAATCCCCAAACCCTGCCACACAGGCCTTTCCACTCAAACGAAAATGTTTTGAAATTATTTTCTTTTTCTATGTATCTCCTATTTATAAATATTCACATTTATAAATATTTCTTATTTATAAATATTCAAATTTATAAATATCTCTTATTTATAAATATTCCAGTTTATAAATATTCTGTTTTCAATATCACTTTGAAAATCCCCTTATCAACATTCTGGTATTTTATGGTATTTTAACATATCAAATTTCGATGTCTAATCTCGTCCATACACACACAACCAAAAACAGGTTATAATTCATATCATATATTGAAATATATGAAAAACAATAGAATAACTATTGAGGAATCCAGTCGGATCCCTCCAACCTGTTTCCCTGCATCACAGATGTTAAACAATATAATCAACATCGATTTGATTTCGATATGAAGTATTCTGATAGCAGAATCAACCTATAAATATTTAACGGTTTATATATATATAAACAGATATATATATATATATATATATAATTTCTACTAACTGACTAGCAGTTCAATCAAACAGTCAATACACAATCAAACATACAATTTCTAACAGTTCTAAAAATGCAACATGAAATTATAAACTGTTTAGAATTGGTGAGATTTACTCACATTGGACTGTTAGCGTTAAAAACGATTAACTGTCTTTGATTTAGATCGAACAATTTATTTCACTATAAATTGTAATGAGCTTGGATGGACTTCCAGTCAGTTCCATGTTGTAGCTGTCGTCCGTACGATCCCGACGCAACTTACGGTTTGAAATTCTGATAACGTATGAGGATGTTATAGCTCATACAAGTATATACACTATTTTAATTAAAACAAAAGGCTAAATTTCATTAAAGATTTATAATTGGGCTTCTCACCCTTTAAGACTTCAGCCCACTTCCACCTTTTAAAACCCGATCCGCGTTTTATCCTTCTCCCCCAAATCTTAACACCCGATCCCTGCTCCTCCTAAACCAACGTTGACCCCCTTTGACCCTTCCCAGAGATCACCTCGGCCACCACACAGTGCCAACGACTTCACCAGAGCGCTCACCAAGTCGATCTCCACCTAAACCTCACCGTTAAAATGATTTCGGTCTCCTCGCTACAAACCGACATGCTGCTCTACAGTCCTTGACCGGAGTTTGACTGCCCACCGTCGCTACCTCGTCCGCCGATACGCCTTGCAACCACCGCCAATGATTTTGCCACCAAAATCCACACCCATCAGACACTAGTACTTCAAACTCGAACTCCTCTGCAACTTCCGTTGTGCTCGGTTTTTCCACCAAGATCAGACACATCGCATGACGCCATTGTTGTCGGAAACCCACAAAAATTGTCATACAGGTGCTAAACCCCACTTTGAGTTCGAATACGACCTTGAATTCAACCCCGATGCACCACAAATCAAAAAACCAACGAACCCTAACCTACTGTGGCCTTCTGACTTCGACGTCGAACCCTTTGAAATTCATACAGGGATGAAGATAATCACCTCACGGACTCAAAGACATTAGTATGAGGATTTATAGAATTTTATTTTCTTTTCCATGGATTTTCTTTTGAATTTGTTGTACTGTGTTTTGATTTTTCTAAGTAATACTTTGTGGCGGCTCAATAGCAAATATATACGGGACCATATTGGGTGTGTGGCTGTAAACGAGTAGATGTGGCTTTTGTTTTGACCTTACATGAGTTTTAGATATTTTGTTTATATTATTTTATATTCGTATCAGTCTTCTAAAAATCCCTGCGACCACATATGATACCCTAAAATCATGAAAATTGGCATGCCACTAGATTTTGACATTTCGGTCCCAACGAAACTGGTTTCGTCGAATTCCGACTCCGTATGCTCGCACAGCGTATTTTTAACTGTAAAAATACTGACTGTTTCTCACTCTAAAAATCCGTACAGCCACACACTGAATCTAAAAATCACGAAACTTGACATCTAGCAATAATTTAACATTGCGGATCCAACAAAATTAGTTTCGTAGAATTGTGACTTTGTTTGCAAAACCGGCTATTTTTAAAGCTCTGAATGACCCATTTAAATATATAAATATATTTAAATATAATTAAATTAAATATAAATATATTTAAATATAATTAAATTAAATATAAATAAATTTATATTATTGTATATCTTCACATATGATATCGTACAGCTCCAGCATATCAGATCAGAATTTACAGCTTGATATTTCAGATTCCAGATTATCTCGATATTCAATTTATAACGAAAATCCTTTTATAACGTAAATAAAGCGTTGCAAAATATAAAGGAATTCCACAGTGACTTTTCTGAAATTTGATTTGGACATAAATCAAAATCTACATGACGAAGTCCCGATTTTTCTCTTCCACTAGAAAGAAATACTCCACCAGCTCCACACGTTTCTTGTTTCACAGAAATCCGGCTTAAAACGAATCATGTACATTCAGTTGAAGTTCGAATCGCCAAATCGCGAACTGCAGTGCCATTTCAAGCTCGATTTTAATTATAATATAATTATACGTTCAAACTATCGTCGATTGAATATATTCGTCAATATAATTCAACTCTAAGCTGAATTAAATCTAAGGGACGACCCCGTTCACAGAATATTGTGATTTCCAATATTTTTGATTATTTCTGAATTAAATATATTATTTAATTATTATTTTAATTAAATATTCCCAGTTATTTAATTCCACGACCCTTAAATCCTTTAATTCACGTTTTAAATAATTAAATAAATTAATTATTATACCTCTGCAAATGCGGGTCATTACATGGAACATAAGCTGTATTTGGATTTTCCGCTGCTATGATGTTTAGTTTTCTGCTTATGCACTGTCTCGCCTGTTTTATGTCAAAGTATGTTATTATTATATTTTATTCCATGCACTGTGAGACATTCTACAGGTTCCTTATTAGTTCTTCATCTTCCTTCTTTCTTATGACGACCATCGCGTACTAGTTGGACATGGGTACAACGCACCTTCAAGGGAAATGTCGGCTGGTGCGGGGCGGGCCGTCACAAGTTAATCGAATATTAGTTAACCGAATAAAAGTTAATCGTAATAGAGTTGGTCGAATATTAGTTATCCGAATAGAGTTAATCGAATAGAGTTAATCGAAATAGAGTTGGTCGACTATTAGTTATTCGATAGAGCTAATCGAATATAGTTTCTCGAAAAGAGATTATCGAATATAGTCTATTCGAAGAAAGATTATCGAATGTAGTTTATTCGAAAGAGAGATTATCGAATATAGTTTATTCAAAGAAAAGATTTATCGAATAGAGTTTATTCGAAAGAGAGTTTTCAAATAGATATTATTCGAGAGAGAATTAAATGTTGAAATTCGATTTTATCGAATTCGGGAAAGTACTATTCACTTTCCGTTTTTAATCAAGATTTATTTTTAATTAATAAATTAGTTGTTTGTTTGTTTATTTATCAAAATTAAGAAATAAAAGTTATATTTAAGTTATTATATTTCGGAAGCGTGGGATTATAACACTATAGTTATAATCAAATGATTTCTGTAAAAGAAGTAGATTCGTAAATAGAATCCGAGAGTTACGTGAGGAAGTTTGTTAGATTTTGTAACAACCCGGAAAATGCGAGCCAGTTTAAAAATTTTATTTTGGCAATTTTAGCGAATTTTGAAGAAGGTAGTTCGATAATTCAATTTCAAATGAACATATCGGGTGCAAAATAAACCGGATTTTAGTGAAACCAAAAATAATGGAATCTATTTGATAATATTTTCCAACGAATCTGAAAAATCAAAATTTCATAGCGGGAATCAAAAGATATGCCCAGTTGTAAATTCAGAATAGTCGTGTGGAATTTTGGCCCTTAAAAATGGGAATTTTGCAAACGACCTCGGATTTCGACAAAACCACTTTTGTTGGATCCGTGATGTCAAGTTATTACTAGATTCCAAATTTCGTAATTTTTCGAATCAATATGTGGGCGTCGTAAAGGAAAACGCGTTTGACCAGTTTCAGTTGATTTTAATCGACTGGAAAATAGCCATTTTTCTAACGGTCTCAGAATTCGACGAAACTAGTTTTGTTAGGACCGTATCGTCAATACGAAGCTAGGAAATATTTTTCGGAAATTTTTCGAGTTGGTATGTGACCCCAGTAAATTGAAATGCGCGTTCAAATTCAATATATAGAGTTATATTTTGATTTTGACGAAAACTGATAGAAACGCCCAAACTGGCTTATGTGGCACATCCCATAGTGTTCGGAATGGGGGTATTGCGCTAGGGACGACAGTCGGTGAGTCTCGTTTAGAGGTCGAAAATAAAAGTTGCTTTTTAGAAAATCTAATAATAAAATATATATTTATTTATATAATAGCCCCTCCCTTCCTCCTTATCTCCCCGTCAAAATTTCAGAAAGAAAAAAAAAAGAGATCCCAAATTGCGTCGCCCCCCCCCTCTGCTGCCGCCGCCGCCGCTTCTTCTTCTTCCTCCTCCTCCACCTGCTCCGCCTTCCTTCCTCCTCCTGTAACACCCTGAATTTTAGTTAATACTAAAATTCACTAATTACAGGATAAATAATCTCAGATGTGGGAATTGGGGGAAACGGGCTGCGCCATTTCGTTCGTCTCGGAAAAATACGCGAAATAGAGTCCGAGTTTTCGAGAATCGGAGTTCGTATGGCCCGGTTATGGCCCAAAGAAGTTTGCAGAAAATTCAAAGCTAAAAACAGATTTAAAAATTTAAACATCAGATTTAGTATTGGAACAAGCGGGGTCAGGCGGGAAAGTTCCCGCCCTAACCATGTCGACAGGGCTGTCGACAGGCCTGTCGACAGGGGTGTCGACTTGCCTGTCGACTTGCCAGTCGACATGGGCGCGGCGTCCAGAGAACCTGTGACGATTTTGCATGGGAGAATATCCTGATTTCTCTAGAAGTGGAGAAAAGCATGCCTTACATCTCGGAGAAGTATTGGAGACTCTCCAGGCGCATAGTCTTAAGACAGCAAAAGTGAATAGGATTCTTAGCGTCCTATGAGTTTGAGATAGCGTACACCCAAGGTAAGGGTAACATGATAGCGGACGCCTTAAGTAGAAAAAGGTTGTCCTCGAGTTCATGGTTCGTTGAACGACGGAGCTTAGAGTTTATTTCTATGTTTGACTTTAGACCTTCCGTTGACTTTATACCCGGTTTGCTAGCCTCCTTGGAGGTTAGGCCTACTCTTTTGGGACGAATTAGCGAGGCACAGCGAGACGACCCACAGTTGGATGAGTTAGTAGAAAAGCTCATGAGGAGGGGGTCGTCCATCCATTTGAGTAGGTACACCCTAAGTGGTAAAGGGTGGTTGCATAGAGACGGTAGACTTTGTGTACCGCAAGACAAGGGTTTGAAGAAGACTATTCTTGATGATGCACACCGTTCTAGGATGACCACTCATCCTGGTAGGGACAAGATGTAGCAAGACATGAAGAGAGTTTTTCTTCTGGGTCGGTATGAAGAAAGATGTGGTCAAGCATGTCGCTCGATGCTTGGTATGCCAATAAGTAAAGGCGGAGCAAAAGAAACCTGGTAGTGGGATAGCATCTCGAAGGATTTTGCTGACAGGTTACCCAGATCAAGAAAGGGTAATACGGGAATTTGGGTTGTGGTAGATAGACTTACTAAGAGCACCCATCGTATACCCGTGAAGAGTAAGAGAACTGCTCCATGACTAGCTTCAGTTTACATTCGAGAGATTATTAGATTGCATGGTGTACCTTCCAGTATTGTGAGTGATCGAGATCCTATCTTCACTAGTGAGTTTTGGAAAAGTTTGCAAGAGACGGTAGGGACTCAGTTGTGTCTGAGCACCGCATATCATCCTCAGACGGACAGCCAAACTGAGAGGGTGAATCGTGTTCTAGAAGACCTTTTGAGGCTTTGTATCTTAGATTTTGGAGGTACATGGGAGGAGCATCTTCCATTGGTGGAGTTGCCCGACAGACTTAGTGGTGTACATGATGTATTCCATGTGAGGAAGGGCCTACATAATGTCGTAGAGGCGATAGAGCCAAGCTTGCTTAAAGACGTAAGGTAGAGCGTGATGTGATTATTTGACGAGCTCCTACTCACATCCTTGGGTCAGAGACTAGGGAGTGGAGAAACAGAGAGGTTCAACTAGTCAAAGTACAATGGGGAGATGAAGAGAGCGACGCTACCTGGGAGACGGAAGCGAAGATGCGTTCGTGATACCCATCCCTTTTTGAGGGTATGTGCTTTAGACGTCTCCTTTATCGGTTGACTAGTGCTTATCTTATCCTTAGTATGTCCTCTCATTAGTACCTTTGACCTTTAGATAGGGTAAACCTATGGTTGAAACATGTGTTTGAGATATGTTATGTTTGATGGATGCAAGTGGATGCAAGTGTTTGCTAGCGGTTGCTCGTGGATGCATATACACACACTCTAGGCACTAGATCGGCTCCATCACTTCATATTGCATATTGCATAAAATTGTGTGTAGGAAGCTATATTTATGGATGTAGAATGATTGTGTTATCATATGGATGATGCATTTTGGTGAATGATTGTGCACTCATGTAGATATTGTATGTGTCGATAGGGTTCTCTCGCATACATAATGGATGCATGGCACTATCATGGTTTGCATATGTTCATACATTAGATAGGGAACATATACACACACTCTTTGCATATGCTCATACATCATTAGAAATTGTTTTAAGGACAATGGATGCCCATGTTTGATGGATTGAGTAGATGGCTGTTTGAATGGTAGGATATGCATTCTCCTTAGCTTAGAGATTTCGGGGACGAAATCCTTTAAGGAGGGGAGAATGTAACACCCTGAATTTTAGTTAATACTAAAATTCACTAATTACAGGATAAATAATCTCAGATGTGGGAATTGGGGGAAACGGGCTGCGTCATTTCGTTCGTCTCGGAAAAATACGCGAAATAGAGTCCGAGTTTTCGAGAATCGGAGTCCGTATGGCCCGGTTATGGCCCAAAGAAGTTTGCAGAAAATTCAAAGCTAAAAACAGATTTAAAAATTTAAACATCAGATTTAGGATTGGAACAAGCGGGGTCAGGCGGGAAAGTTCCCGCCCTAACCATGTCGACAGGGCTGTCGACAGGCCTGTCGACAGGGGTGTCGACTTGCCTGTCGACTTGTCAGTCGACATGGGCGCGGCGTCCAGAGAACCTGGGTGCACCAGGTTTGGTTTTAGGCTGGCTTGGAGGGCTGGGTTCTAGAGATTTCCTAAATCTAAGGGTCCTAATCTAATCTAGGGTTAATCTAAGGGCCTAAAACACTCCCTAATCCTATAAATAAGACCCTAACCCTACCCTAATTCATTCATAATTAGATCTTGTAACTAAACTATGGCAAAATGAAACTTGATCATGGCCTCCACAAATCAATGAAGAGAGTTGCAAGCTAATCAACCTCTAATCAACATCTTCTTCAACTAATTCCACTTCGTAAGGTTGCTAATCTAAGTTTTGGTGAGTTTCTATCACTTTGATGATCAATTGCTAAATTAAGTAGATGAGATATGATGAGATCTATGGTTTTGCATGAGGATTAATGGGTTTTCAAGTCATATGATATGATGTGAATATGCTAATCTATGTTTAATATTAATCCTATGTTTATGCAAGTTAAATATGTGAGTTTATGCATGTTGAATATGTAAGTTTATGCAAGTGGTTTATGCAAGTTAAGTGGTGGGTTTATGCATAATAAGTAATTGATTTTATGCATGCTAAGTAGGTGGTTTTATGTATGCTAAGTGTTTGGTATTATGCATAAATCATAATATGCAAGTTATGCATGCTTATGCAAGTATATGAATGCTTATGCAAGTTATGTATATGCTTAAATGCAAGTTTAACATGATATGCAAGTTATGCATGCTTATGCAAGTATGTGGATGCTTATGCAAGAGTGTGAATGCTCATGTAAGTTATGTGTATGCTTAAATGCATGTTATGCAAGTTATGAGAATGTTGTTATACAAGTTCATATGCAAGTTAATGTGTATGATGTTATGTAAGTTATGTACATGTGGTTATGCAAGTTCATATGCAAGTTATGTTTATAATATTATGCAAGTTATGTGTATGATGCTATGCAAGTTAACATGTAGCATGTTATGCAAGTTCACACCTTTAAGACACATGCAAGTTCACCTTTGTATAACCTATGAACACTTATGCAAGTTGCCTTTATACATGACATATATATGTTCATGCAAGTTGGGTTATTTAGTAATGCTAGTTGGGTTAATGTCATGATATAAGTGGACACCTTTTAACCCATGTTAATGCTAATGTATGCTAAATGAAACCCATGTTAATTGTGAAAGAATCTTCTCTTGAAAATATGTCGTGTTAGCATAAGTACGTGGGGAAACGATGGGGTTAACAGACATGTTCATGAAATGGTGTGAAATGGTTATGATTAAGCATACCATAAAATGAATAAGTATAAGTGGGAATTTACCTGTTGAGTTAGGTCTACCCCATGGGAATTTACCTATTGAGTTAGGTCTACCCATGTTATGAAAAACTTGATATTAATTAGGGATAATTAATATGGGGGTGATTAATTAGGTGTAATTAATCAACTAAGACACGAGGTTGGACCCTTTTGTAGCGGAAGTCTGCCCGGAACCGACCGGCCATCCAGCGGCTACAAATGATTGGCCCAATGTGAGAGGTCTTAGTCATAAATTAAATACATGATTAAAGTAAATACACGAGGTTAGACCCTTTTGATGACAGAAGTCTGCCCGGAACCAACCGGCATATCCAGCAGTCATAAAAGACGGTCTAATGTGAGAGGTCTTTACGAGGTCATGATCTTAATTAATGAATTAAGAAACACTTAACCATATTAGCATGTAGTGGGACATGAGGGGTTAAGTGGGTGCCTTGGGGTGGCATGATGAGACTAGTGGGTTGCCTTGGGTGGCAATAGAAAAATACGATTAGAATACTTAACCAAAGTAGAACATGTAATTAAACATGATAAAAGGGTTAAGTAAGTGCCATGGGTGGCATGTGAGAATACGATTAGAATACTTAACCAAGGTGGAACATGTAATTAAACATGATTAAAGGGTTAAGTAAGTGCCATGGGTGGCATGTGAAAATCTAGTGGGTACCTTGTATGACAATTAGAATATGATTAAAGGACTTAACCAAAATTTATAACATGTAAGGGGACATGGTTAAAGGGTTAAGTGGGATTCACTAGAAATTGCAAGCTTAGGTGGTAGCTTGTGAGGGCCCATTTCAACCAATATCCCAAACGTATCTTTGTGGGCTCGACTCTAGTCGAGTGACGGGACACGCATATTGGGCTTGACTATAAGAGGCCAAACCGGGTTAGCGGTGGCAACGCGGGACCAACGGGTTTCATATGCGTGTGTGGACCCGGGCTGGTTGGTAAGTCGTTGTTGCATCGTGTAGATATAAAGCCGTGCACTGTTGATATTATCTGGTAGCCACTTTAGGGGAATGATACACCCCAATCGTGGGACCAGCACGGGTATCTACGTAGGGGAGCCGATCGCTTGGGGAGTAGTGGGTACACCTATGTAGTCAGATAGGGTACACGAAACTACTGAATTACTAAGTACACTTAGTGGGATCAACCTTTAAGTAAGAATAACTGGTGTGGTGCAGTGTAGTAAATTATCCTTGGGTGGGTGGATGCGTCTTTACGGTTATCTTAGTTTATCCTAAGTCTACCTAGCTGCCTAGTGTAGCCATTCATCCCCAGACGTTACCGTATATCAAGCTTATGTCTTCTCTGGTTACTTTAACGGTTGTATTGTTAAAGTTATAGGACTCACTCAGACTTATGTCTGACCCCGTTGTTTTTATCTTTTTCCCAACCCTCAGGTTATCAAAGTGGGCCCAGTACGAGTGGGCTTTGATCGAGCTGCTTTATTCTCTTTTGGAGCTTGGACCATAGGTGTAGAGCTCAGCTTACCCTTACTTTTATGGCTATCTGTTCATGTATTGGGATTATGTACTTTTATTTATCAGGATGGATATTTTGTACTTGACTCTTATTATGGCTTTTTGAGATGTAACCAAACATGTTTTACTATCCGCTGCAATGAAATGATGTTTTGAAATTTTCAAGTAGTACTTATATCTGTCTTGTTGTAATTTTTCTGTTCTATATCCACTTAAAATACTCCACCGATGTTATGGCATTCCCTTAGAGAGTGACCATAGCGGACGTGGGGTGTTACACGTGGTATCAGAGCGAAGGTTACCAGAACAGATAAAATTTTTAGAAAACTATTTTTCTAAAAACATTTTTGGAAGAAATATTTTCAAAAACATGTCTTTAAAAGAGAAAAGTTTTTGAAAGAAAAGCATAATCCCCAATATCCATATCTTTATCTTTCGAATTCTCCGTTTTGAATCTTTCCTTTTTCGCCTCAGCATGGCTGAAGATCTTTATCTTCCGGACGGTGTAGCGGTACCAGTATGGTATAGGAGGTTGTTAGAGGCTAGCGCCGCCACTGCAGGTCCAGCAAATGTTCCTCCTCCACCCGTTGCACTCGCTCCTCCTCGTGCGGATACTTTTGCTATGACTTGTAGGAAGTTTAAGGCTATGGGAGGAAAACCTTTTGTGGGAGCTAAGGATTGGCTTAATGAGACGGAAGAATTGATGGAAATCTTGGAAGTGGAAGAGGGAAAGAAAGTCAAGTTAGCCGCTTGGTTAATGGAAGGAGAGGCCTCGTTCTGGTGGAAGGTCACTAATGGAGAACGCCCTATTGACTCTTGGGTGGATTTCAGGCAAAGGTTTGAGGCAAAGTTTCTCTCAAAAGCGGAAGAAAGTATGCATGAGGAAGAGAAGGGTCCCAATGCTAATAAAGCACACGAGAAGAAAGGAGATCAGAAGAGACCTCAACAGCAAAACAAGGGTGGGAAAGGCAACGGTGGCAAGGGAAAGAAGAGGTGCTTCAATTGTGGGACACTAGGCCACCTAAACAAAGATTGTCGCAAGAAGACTAAGACTGGCTGCTTCCACTGTGGCGAAGCAGGGCATCTGATGAAAGACTGTCCAAAGAAGGAGCAAAGGACGGGGTCTACCTCAGGAGGACAGGTGCAAGCTCTTGTGGCACCAGGTCAGGCTAGGGGGCAAGTACAGGCTCTCGCGATTCGGGAAAGAGGTAGAACTATTTCTATTGAAAGTCTAGTTTTTCTGATCGATCATCCTGTCCGTACTTTATTTGATTTTGACGCATTGAGTTCGTTTATCTCATCATTATTAGTAGAGTCACTGCACTGAGACACCAGTTGGTAGATGATCCCTTAGTTGTTTCAAACCCAATTGGGCTCCGTGATGTGTTTGGGTTTGAAAGTTGCTATACTTAGCGTTGAGTTTAGATGTGATGCTTTTTGGGCTTCACGGGCTAGGGGTTAGTTTTGGGCATGGACTGGTTATCCAGTAATGGTGTCATTCTTATTGCAGAGGGAGAGTTGTTAGGCTTATGACCCGCTAGGGTAACACTCTCGAGATCTCTTGTAATCCCATGGAATCTGTTATGCTAAAATCGCTTGACACGTCGGTCGAAAGTTTGCAGTCTATAGAGTGGTCCGGGAATACTCGGATGTGTTTTGAGGAGGTGAAGGGCTTACCTCCGGAGCGGGAGATTGACTTCCAAATATATCTGGTAGGCAATGCCAAACCAGTGTCTTGGCCAGTGTGCCACGTGGCGCCTCGTGGGAGGAGGGAACTCCATAAGCAAATAGGCAATTTGCTTGAGAAGGGGTTTAGAAGACGAAGTATATCGGAGTAGGGTGCTCCGGTAGTTTTTGCCACAAAGGCGGATGGGTCCCTCAGACTTTGTGTAGGCTAAAGAGAGCTAAATAAACTCATAAAGAAGAATAGACACCCATTATCGAGGATTGATGATCTCTTTGATCAGTTAGTGGACGCCTCAGTATTTTCGCAGTTGGACTTAGCCACGAGGTTTCGTCAGATGAGAGTGACTGAAGATAGTATAGAGAAGACTACCTTTAGGACTCCGGATGGTTTTTGTGAGTGGCTGGAGATGCCATTTGGTTTGACGAACGCCCCCGCATATGATGAGAAGGGTGTTCAGGGAGTACCTAAATAAGTTCGCGATGGTCTTTGTAAATAACATCTTGGTCTTTTCTAGGAGCGAACTAAGTTTTCGTATGTGCTCAATAGGATGAGCAAAGCCAGTTATGGGATGAACGGTGGTTTTGGAGCGAGACTGGCAAGGACATCCAGAGTTGGACAAGGGCTTAATTATTTAGCCGTTTTTACTAGTATCATCTCACGTAGGTCGTCTGAATTCGAAGGAGATATCCCTTGGGTGTTTTTCTGATATTGGTTTAGGCCTTTGGGGCTTGCATTTGGGGGATGTCGAGTTCGACTAAGGTGGTCTGCGTGAGGGATGGATAGTTGTGACGATTTTGCATGGGAGAATATCCCGATTTCTCTAGAAGTGGAGAAAAGCATGCCTTACATCTCGGAGAAGTATTGGAGACTCTCCAGGCGCATAGTCTTAAGACAGCAAAAGTGAATAGGATTCTTAGCGTCCTATGAGTTTGAGATAGCGTACACCCAAGGTAAGGGTAACATGATAGCGGACGCCTTAAGTAGAAAAAGGTTGTCCTCGAGTTCATGGTTCGTTGAACGACGGAGCTTAGAGTTTATTTCTATGTTTGACTTTAGACCTTCCGTTGACTTTATACCCGGTTTGCTAGCCTCCTTGGAGGTTAGGCCTACTCTTTTGGGACGAATTAGCGAGGCACAACGAGACGACCCACAGTTGGATGAGTTAGTAGAAAAGCTCATGAGGAGGGGGTCGTCCATCCATTTGAGTAGGTACACCCTAAGTGGTAAGGGGTGGTTGCATAGAGACGGTAGACTTTGTGTACCGCAAGACAAGGGTTTGAAGAAGACTATTCTTGATGATGCACACCGTTCTAGGATGACCACTCATCCTGGTAGGGACAAGATGTAGCAAGACATGAAGAGAGTTTTTCTTCTGGGTCGGTATGAAGAAAGATGTGGTCAAGCATGTCGCTCGATGCTTGGTATGCCAATAAGTAAAGGCGGAGCAAAAGAAACCTGGTAGTGGGATAGCATCTCGAAGGATTTTTCTGACAGGTTACCCAGATCAAGAAAGCGTAATACGGGAATTTGGGTTGTGGTAGATAGACTTACTAAGAGCACCCATCGTATACCCGTGAAGAGTAAGAGAACTGCTCCATGACTAGCTTCAGTTTACATTCGAGAGATTATTAGATTGCATGGTGTACCTTCAAGTATTGTGAGTGATCGAGATCCTATCTTCACTAGTGAGTTTTGGAAAAGTTTGCAAGAGACGGTAGGGACTCAGTTGTGTCTGAGCACCGCATATCATCCTCAGACGGACAGCCAAACTGAGAGGGTGAATCGTGTTCTAGAAGACCTTTTGAGGCTTTGTATCTTAGATTTTGGAGGTACATGGGAGGAGCATCTTCCATTGGTGGAGTTGCCCGACAGACTTAGTGGTGTACATGATGTATTCCATGTGAGGAAGGGCCTACATAATGTCGTAGAGGCGATAGAGCCAAGCTTGCTTAAAGACGTAAGGTAGAGCGTGATGTGATTATTTGACGAGCTCCTACTCGCATCCTTGGGTCAGAGACTAGGGAGTGGAGAAACAGAGAGGTTCAACTAGTCAAAGTACAATGGGGAGATGAAGAGAGCGACGCTACCTGGGAGACGGAAGCGAAGATGCGTTCGTGATACCCATCCCTTTTTGAGGGTATGTGCTTTAGACGTCTCCTTTATCGGTTGACTAGTGCTTATCTTATCTTAGTATGTCCTCTCATTAGTACCTTTGACCTTTAGATAGGGTAAACCTATGGTTGAAACATGTGTTTGAGACATGTTATGTTTGATGGATGCAAGTGGATGCAAGTGTTTGCTAGCGGTTGCTCGTGGATGCATATACACACACTCTAGGCACTAGATCGGCTCCATCACTTCATATTGCATATTGCATAAAATTGTGTGTAGGAAGATATATTTATGGATGTAGAATGATTGTGTTATCATATGGATGATGCATTTTGGTGAATGATTGTGCACTCATGTAGATATTGTATGTGTCGATAGGGTTCTCTCGCATACATAATGGATGCATGGCACTATCATGGTTTGCATATGTTCATACATTAGATAGGGAACATATACACACACTCTTTGCATATGCTCATACATCATTAGAAATTGTTTTAAGGACAATGGATGCCCATGTTTGATGGATTGAGTAGATGGCTGTTTGAATGGTAGGATATGCATTCTCCTTAGCTTAGAGATTTCGGGGACGAAATCCTTTAAGGAGGGGAGAATGTAACACCCTGAATTTTAGTTAATACTAAAACTCACTAATTACAGGATAAATAATCTCAGATGTGGGAATTGGGGGAAACGGGCTGCGTCATTTCGTTCGTCTCGGAAAAATACGTGAAATAGAGTCCGAGTTTTCGAGAATCGGAGTCTGTATGGCCCGGTTATGGCCCAAAGAAGTTTGCAGAAAATTCAAAGCTAAAAACAGATTTAAAAATTTAAACATCAGATTTAGGATTGAAACAAGCGGGGTCAGGCGGGAAAGTTCCCGCCCTAACCATGTCGACAGGGCTGTCGACAGGCCTGTCGACAGGGGTGTCGACTTGCCTGTCGACTTGCCAGTCGACATGGGCGC
Source organism: Allium sativum (assembly GCA_030737875.1). NCBI lineage: Eukaryota > Viridiplantae > Streptophyta > Magnoliopsida > Asparagales > Amaryllidaceae > Allium > Allium sativum. The sequence goes on from CM060926.1 coordinate 355,728,139, forward strand.
GGCGTCCAGAGAACCTGGGTGCACCAGGTTGGGTTTTAGGCTGGCTTGGAGGGCTGGGTTCTAGAGATTTCCTAAATCTAAGGGTCCTAATCTAATCTAGGGTTAATCTAAGGGCCTAAAACACTCCCTAATCCTATAAATAAGACCCTAACCCTACCCTAATTCATTCATAATTAGATCTTGTAACTAAACTATGGCAAAATGAAACTTGATCATGGCCTCCACAAATCAATGAAGAGAGTTGCAAGCTAATCAACCTCTAATCAACATCTTCTTCAACTAATTCCACTTCGTAAGGTTGCTAATCTAAGTTTTGGTGAGTTTCTATCACTTTGATGATCAATTGCTAAATTAAGTAGATGAGATATGATGAGATCTATGGTTTTGCATGAGGATTAATGGGTTTTCAAGTCATATGATATGATGTGAATATGCTAATCTATGTTTAATATTAATCCTATGTTTATGCAAGTTAAATATGTGAGTTTATGCATGTTGAATATGTAAGTTTATGCAAGTGGTTTATGCAAGTTAAGTGGTGGGTTTATGCATAATAAGTAATTGATTTTATGCATGCTAAGTAGGTGGTTTTATGTATGCTAAGTGTTTGGTATTATGCATAAATCATAATATGCAAGTTATGCATGCTTATGCAAGTATATGAATGCTTATGCAAGTTATGTATATGCTTAAATGCAAGTTTAACATGATATGCAAGTTATGCATGCTTATGCAAGTATGTGGATGCTTATGCAAGAGTGTGAATGCTCATGTAAGTTATTTGTATGCTTAAATGCATGTTATGCAAGTTATGAGAATGTTGTTATACAAGTTCATATGCAAGTTAATGTGTATGATGTTATGTAAGTTATGTACATGTGGTTATGCAAGTTCATATGCAAGTTATGTTTATAATATTATGCAAGTTATGTGTATGATGCTATGCAAGTTAACATGTAGCATGTTATGCAAGTTCACACCTTTAAGACACATGCAAGTTCACCTTTGTATAACCTATGAACACTTATGCAAGTTGCCTTTATACATGACATATGTATGTTCATGCAAGTTAGGTTATTTAGTAATGCTAGTTGGGTTAATGTTATGATATAAGTGGACACCTTTTAACCCATGTTAATGCTAATGTATGCTAAATGAAACCCATGTTAATTGTGAAAGAATCTTCTCTTGAAAATATGCCGTGTTAGCATAAGTACGTGGGGAAACGATGGGGTTAACAGACATGTTAATGAAATGGTGTGAAATGGTTATGATTAAGCATACCATAAAATGAATAAGTATAAGTGGGAATTTACCTATTGAGTTAGGTCTACCCCATGGGAATTTACCTATTGAGTTAGGTCTACCCATGTTATGAAAAACTTGATATTAATTAGGGATAATTAATATGGGGGTGATTAATTAGGTGTAATTAATCAACTAAGACACGAGGTTGGACCCTTTTGTAGCGGAAGTCTGCCCGGAACCGACCGGCCATCCAGCGGCTACAAATGATTGGCCCAATGTGAGAGGTCTTAGTCATAAATTAAATACATGATTAAAGTAAAGACACGAGGTTAGACCCTTTTGATGACAGAAGTCTGCCCGGAACCAACCGGCATATCCAGCAGTCATAAAAGACGGTCTAATGTGAGAGGTCTTTACGAGGTCATGATCTTAATTAATGAATTAAGAAACACTTAACCATATTAGCATGTAGTGGGACATGAGGGGTTAAGTGGGTGCCTTGGGGTGGCATGATGAGACTAGTGGGTTGCCTTGGGTGGCAATAGAAAAATACGATTAGAATACTTAACCAAAGTAGAACATGTAATTAAACATGATAAAAGGGTTAAGTAAGTGCCATGGGTGGCATGTGAGAATACGATTAGAATACTTAACCAAGGTGGAACATGTAATTAAACATGATTAAAGGGTTAAGTAAGTGCCATGGGTGGCATGTGAAAATCTAGTGGGTACCTTGTATGACAATTAGAATATGATTAAAGGACTTAACCAAAATTTATAACATGTAAGGGGACATGGTTAAAGGGTTAAGTGGGATTCACTAGAAATTGCAAGCTTAGGTGGTAGCTTGTGAGGGCCCATTTCAACCAATATCCCAAACGTATCTTTGTGGGCTCGACTCTAGTCGAGTGACGGGACACGCATATTGGGCTTGACTATAAGAGGCCAAACCGGGTTAGCGGTGGCAACGCGGGACCAACCGGTTTCATATGCGTGTGTGGACCCGGGCTGGTTGGTAAGTCGTTGTTGCATCGTGTAGATATAAAGCCGTGCACTGTTGATATTATCTGGTAGCCACTTTAGGGGAATGATACACCCCAATCGTGGGACCAGCACGGGTATCTACGTAGGGGAGCCGATCGCTTGGGGAGTAGTGGGTACACCTATGTAGTCAGATAGGGGTACACGAAACTACTGAATTACTAAGTACACTTAGTGGGATCAACCTTTAAGTAAGAATAACTGGTGTGGTGCAGTGTAATAAATTATCCTTGGGTGGGTGGATGCGTCTTTACGGTTATCTTAGTTTATCCTAAGTCTACCTAGCTGCCTAGTGTAGCCATTCATCCCCAGACGTTACCGTATATCAAGCTTATGTCTTCTCTGGTTACTTTAACATTTGTATTGTTAAAGTTATAGGACTCACTCAGACTTATGTCTGACCCCGTTGTTTTTATCTTTTTCCCAACCCTCAGGTTATCAGAGTGGGCCCAGTACGAGTGGGCTTTGATCGAGCTGCTTTATTCTCTTTTGGAGCTTGGACCATAGGTGTAGAGCTCAGCTTACCCTTACTTTTATGGCTATCTGTTCATGTATTGGGATTATGTACTTTTATTTATCAGGATGGATATTTTGTACTTGACTCTTATTATGGCTTTTTGAGATGTAACCAAACATGTTTTACTATCCGCTGCAATGAAATGATGTTTTGAAATTTTCAAGTAGTACTTATATCTGTCTTGTTGTAATTTTTCTGTTCTATATCCACTTAAAATACTCCACCGATGTTATGGCATTCCCTTAGAGAGTGACCATAGCGGACGTGGGGTGTTACACCTCCCCTCCTTCTCGTGACCTCGAATCCGCACCCCCTTCCCGAAACTCGACGCAACCCCCACCTCCATCCACCAACGACGAGCCAACCCCCGCCTGCCACCTCCCTGGACGCCGACGCCTCCTACCCCGTGACCCCCTCAACCCGTGGACCCCCCTTTTCAAAAAAATCCGAATTTCTTCAAAGAAATGTGAGTATTTTTACTTTATTTTAATTAATTTATACATACCAATGTTTATATATAATGATACGAGCAAAATATGTTTTTTCTTGTGTAAGGGAAAAAATGATGAGATTTGCTTTCATATACGGTTTTATAATGAGAATAACAAGATTTTTTGAAATTATGAAAGACGAGATTTTTATTAGGGAAAAGAGGTGATCTTTATAATGCAAACGAAGTGATAAAGATATAATTTTTATATTTTAGAAAGAATAAAAAAAATTGATTTTTATATATTGAATAGAAAAGTAAAAATTCGATTTTTATATATTGAATAGCAAAGTAAAAATTCGATTTTTATATATTGAATAGCAAAGTGAAAATTCGATTTTTATATATTGAATAGCAAAGTAAAAATTCGATTTTTATATATGTAGTGACTACGGACAATGAAAGTGACAAAAGGGCGAGAACGACGAAGATTTCTACAAATGAAGAGTCGTGGCGTGGTTTAGCTAGTCGGTGAGAACTTCTCACTTTAAATCTTCTTTTCTAGTTAAAAATATATACTAGGATGCAGACGGTGCTTAGCAGCACCTAACACCCGTCATCCACAGACCATGGATGGCTTGTATGTTTGATAGTTTGTTGTGATGAAAATTGATTATGTGACGTGAAATAAAACATTTATATAGTTAAAAATATTTGATCATTAAAAATATTGTTTTTAATACGTGTGTGTGAATAAAAATATGTGCTTGTTGATTTGAAACCCCACACGGGTGTTGCGATGATATTTGAAGTCCAGTCATCCCGATTGATTAGTTGTATGTCGATTGATTGATTGACAGGTTGTTATAAGCGTTAGATATCTATATTTGATGCTTATAGAGTGTGGTGCACTTTGGATGATGATTGATTATTTATTGTTGTGATTATATACATGTGTTATATGGAATCCATATAATTAACATTATATGGAAATTGATTGGGCCTCATTCCAATTGGGAAAATAAAGAATAGAATGAAGTATATATTCATGTGTTGAATAGAATAAATAATCATGTGTTGAAAGAAATATTTTAACAATAAAATTTACATCTTTATCATATTTAAAGTTAGAAACTAACTGGAAAATATATAAGATGAGTGGTTTCCTGGGTATTGATCTGATATTGGTTTCGGCCTTCGGCGTTAATACTTAGGGAATCATTCTCTTACTACTTTACGGTTGGAGTCTGATTTAAAAATCAAATGATAGATACCACAATTTTATAAAATATATTAAATAACAAAAATAGTCATGTGTTGACAGTGCTCATGTGTTGAGAATATTCATGTGTTGAATGAAATATATATTCATGTGTTGAATAGAATAAATATTCATTTGTTGAATAGAATAATGAATCTATTGAAATATATAAAGCCGTGTTGATTAGAGATGCGCCATTTTGACGTGAGCGATATTTATATTGATTATATTCATTTTTATAATGAATATAAAAAAAGAAGTGACTTCAAAATATAACGTTTTGAAAATATTATCATTTGTACATCGATGAAGTGGAATATTCAATTTCGATTCGAAATTGAATATGAAGTTGAAATCGTTTCGAAAACGAATTTAAAACGATTTATAAAATACGTTTTAAAAGGAAATCGACAAAATATATATAATATATATTATATATATAATGGCCTGAATAGAACGTGCCGTGCCGCGGCAGTTCGTGAATTTTGACCATTGACTTCGAATGGACATTATGGGAGATCCGACCGTCGGATTCTCCTAAAACCGGAACCTTTGGGTTCGTATCGAAAAGAGCTTTCCAATGAATATTAGAAATTTGAAATCTAACGGTTGGATTCAGAATTATGTCCAAATCAAATTTGGAAAAGGTCGTTGTAAGTGCGGTTCGACGGCCGCTGTACGGGCCTTGGTAAAATTATTAAAAATAATAATAATTTGTGTAAAATCATAAGAAATGATTTGAGAAAAATAGAGCTGAAAAACTCTATATTTGAAAAGATAAAAATAGATTTTTATCAAAATGAACTAGTTTTGAACTAGAATTAAAATCAATTTATTTTTGAAATAAATAAATTGAATTTGAAAGTGGTTTTAAAAATAATCAAAATTCCCAATATGTGAATTGGGATGGATTGGAATCGAAATTATCTTCGGAATTTTTCGATGTTGGATTTCGTGATTATACAGATATTCTTATGGGAATTTGAAAGATATATTTATATCGATATTTCCAATACGATATTTGTTGGTCGTAGAATTTGATATTGAATATAAGCCAATATATTTTCTACTCAGAGCCTTGTATTTAATATCAAACGTGATTTGGGTTTGTCGTGAATGGTGTCTTCATTAACACTGATTCTTAAGCCCAGTTGAGAAATAGATTCAATCGTTCTATTTAGATTTAATGAAGTGTACCAATTAAATGGTATTTAATTGGAATTGAATTTGAATTGATTGTTGGGTTTATCGTGAATGGTGTTTTAAATAACACTTGTTCTTTAACCCGATAATTAATGAATGTGATTTTGGGTCTATCGTGAACTGTGTTTTAAATGACATTGGTTCTTTAACTCAGTTAAAGACATGATGTGTTTTCCCAAGTAAAATAATCACAGATAGTGATTATTGAAAAGATTAAAACTAAGCGGAGTTTTAATGAATCTTTAATTAGATTGAAATGTGAATTGATAATTTAAACTATCAAATCTGAAAAGTGATCGAGAATGGAGTACCACCAGTTTTGCTCCAAAGCGATATTTAAATCTTTAATTAGATTTGAACGTGAAATGGTAATTAATATTTACCGATAACACCGTGGTTTTAGATATGGTGTATTACCAATTTTCTCCGTGGGATGAATAGGTTGGGATTGGGAAATAAAATAAATAATTACTTCGGTGTGGTTCGCTAATCCCGACTAGTTTGGAAAACCATAATATGGTTTGAAATGATATCCAAAGGAAGATTGAAGAATAAATTTAGAAGAATTTATCTTTGATAAAATTAATGGGAACCTTTCCCTAAGAATGTAAATTTTAGAATAAAAGAATATTCTAAATTGGAATGAGGCGTTTGTTGTGTTTGTGTAACATTTGTTTATTATATGCGTGGGTTATTCAGAAAGGCCGGGTTTATACCCATTCTGAATAACCGATTCGGCGATAAGTCGAAGATGAAGACGATGGTTGAAGACCGGAAGTCTTCACATCGTTTGGGTGGTTACTGATGATCTTGATTGGGCTGTACACCCAAGAGGAGGGAATCAGTTGGTGATCATCCAGATGTACTTGGAGATCGATGGATATGCGAGGAAAGTGCCTCCGGTTTCGTTCAGACCCAGAACGAACTTGTAAATGGATTGTGTGTCTGACATTGGATTTTATTCTATGTTGATTGATCTCTATTAAATATACATCTGTTTGGCGGCGGAAAATTTATTCTCTTGCTTAATGCCCTTCTCTGAGACGTACAAGCTCAGAGGTTGTATATCGATGGACATCAGTCGCATGGAGTGAATTGCCAGTGTGGCACGCGTAAGTGGTAAATGATCAAGGCTTCTGTTGAAAAGCAAAGTCTTGTAGTTGATGATCAAAGCACGGCCTGTGTGGTGCAGCTTTGTGTATAGCGTGAATTCGCGAGCCTCACACCTCGGTATGAGTCAAAAACGTGATAAGGACCCAAGGAGTGCACGACGTTTCTTTCTAGCTAGTGGTGGTGTCAGTGCTTAAACCGGTTGACATTTATATACTTTTCACCTATGTGGTTGTTGGATGTGAGGCGCCTCGGTTATAGGTCCTATAGGACCGGGAAACGTGTGTTCAGGAATAACTAATCCTCAAAAGTAAGAGAGGACTGACCTTAGAGGTTCCAAAAGATCATAGTGGGGTCCTGAGGCATTTGCTAGAGTGTCTCGAATCAGAGAGGAGCTTGCCCCTTGCCTCGACTCATGACGGAAATCCAATTTCCAATACGTGATATTGCGGTTTTATTTGTAGAACCTAGTATGGCGACATAGTGGTATGGGTCATTCATGCCGCCTATGATTGATATTTATGATTGAAATTGTTTTGACACTATACACTTATTGTAATATCCAAATAATGTGTTTTAAACGTATCAAGCATGCTTTGGCTATTATAAGGTAAAAACCCTATCCTCCGGCTTGCATTGCGTTGTGTGATGGGACCTGGGTCTTATAATAGCTTCATTTCTCCTTATTTAGCATTACGCTGTTTGTTTTATGCACTGGTATTCTTGGGAGGAAACCCGTTCCGTGTTATACGGCGTGGTCCCTTGATTTACCGAACTTTAAAATAAAGATTAATAACTATTTTAGTTCTCACACCAGTCACATGACTGACGTGGAGTTTATTGTTTTAACCTAAACTCTGGGTGCCCCTATTTTCTACATGGGCAGCTAGTAGTTTTGGTTTTGCAGATTTATATTCACAGGATCCTGATTTACAGCTGGAACGATGCTCGGAAAGCTCTGTATCCGTGTATTACTTTCACTTGTGTTTCATATTGTTTTTCCGCTGCTATGTAATTTATTGTAATCTCTGATATTTGTCGAATGTGTATTTATTCATACTCTTTATATTCTTGTAATCTGATGGAATTGTTGTAATATACAATGAAATGTTCTTCTGTTTTTGTTCTGATTTGTCTTGTCCTCAATTCTATCCGCACTTTCCTTCACGAGGAAGTTCGGGTCGTCTCAGTTTGGTATCAGAGCTTTGGTTTACAGAGCTCGAGAACAAGACACATTAGAACCGAACGAAAGAATTCATCAGATATTGGATTAGCAATATCCAATAAGAATAACTCGTCAGAGATGGGATCAGTAGTATCCTAGAACGAGTGTGAAGAGTATATTTTTCAAATGAAAACAAACTTTGTTTTGAAAATTAAATTCAAGTATACGTATTTGAGTATTTTATTTATACTGATTTTGGACAATCGAGTATATAAAGGTTTTGCATACACGCATCATGAACGTATATTCGAAGTTCTAATATACTAGGTAGATATAGAATCACACTCTAGTCGCCCGGAGATGATGTTGATAATGACCATAGCATCATCAGTATTCATATTCGAGTTTCGAAGGTGTGATATCTATATATTTCCATTATACCGGTGTGAGAACCAAAACTAGATAGATTTATTGTTGTGATTTGGGATCAAAAACATGATTTTCTGTATATATATCAAATTATGAATTTGAAACGATAATCCACTAATGGATTGATGGTTGTGTTGTTTGTCTATTTGTTTGAAATTTTGAACCATTACGCCTAATAGAATCAAATATTGAATTTTACTGAAAATTGGTCGCATTTGCTTGCATATACATGTAATTACATTGAACAGGTCATAGCAAGGAGGCTTGAGCGGAAGAATAAAATTGTTTGCTCGACAAATAGGTACATGTTTACCATAATTTACTATTTTGTTTGGGTGATGATGATTTTGTGAGCCGATTGGCTAGCCGCTTGGATTTTTCTTTTTCTTTTGGATTCAAGAAGGCCATGGGAGGCTATATGAAACTTCCCGAAGTCCCCGGTGCAGGGGAGGTTATGGCGAAATTTTTTGAAAATTTAGTGTGTTAGCCAAATTTTTGAAAAATTTGAAAAGTTCTTAGAAACTGAAAAGTTGAAGAACTTAAGCCGTAAAGAAAATAACGAAAGTTGAGTTGATTAGTTAAACAACTTTCGACTTCGTTCCTTTTCGGGGACGAAAAGTTTTAAGTGGGGGAGATTGTAACAACCCGGAAAATGCGAGCCAGTTGAAAATTTTTATTTTGGCAATTTTAGCGAATTTTGAATATTCAAAATGATTATTTTAAATAATAACAATGAGAAATTTATTTTGAATATAGTTAGAATGTATATATTTATATAGATCGTCGTTAGAAAATAAATAATTATTTATAATTATAAAAGGAATTGAAAATGGCGCGGTAGTTCGATAATTCGATTTCAAATTTCAAATGAACATACCGGGTGCAAAATAAACCGGATTTTAGTGAAACCAAAAATAATAGAATCTATTTGATAATATCTTTCCAACGAATCCGAAAAATCAAAATTTCATAGTGGGAATCAAAAGATATGCCCATTTGAAAATTCAGAATTGTCGCTATGGAATTCTAGCCCTTAAAAATGGGAATTTTGCAAACGAACTCGGATTTCGACGAAACCACTTTTGTTGGATCCGTGATGTCAAGTTATTACTAGATTCCAAATTTCGTAATTTTTCGAATCAATATGTGAGTGTGGCAAAGGAAAACGGGTTTGACCAGTTTCAGTTGATTTTAATCGACTGGAAACTGACCATTTTTCTAACGGTCTCAGAATTCGACGAAACTAGTTTTGTTAGGACCGTATCGTCAATACGAAGCTAGGAAATATTTTTCGGGAATTTTTCGAGTTGGTATGTGACCCCAGTAAATTGAAATGCGCGTTCAAACTCAATATATAGAGTTATATTTTGATTTTGACGAAAATTGGTCGAAACAGCCAAACTGGCTTACGTGGCACATCCCATTGTGTTCGGAATGGGGGTAATGCGCCAGGGACGACAGTCGGTGGGTCTCGTTTAGAGGTCGAAAATAAAAGTTGCTTTTTAGAAAATCTAATAATATATATATTTATTTATATAATAGCCCCTCCCTTCCTCCTTATCTCCCCGTCAAAATTTCAGAAAGAAAAAAAAAAGAGATCCCAAATCGCGTCGCACCCCACCTCTACTGCTGCCGCCGCCGCTTCTTCTTCCTCCTCCTCTACCTGCTCCGCCTTCCTTCCTCCTCCCCTCCTTCTCGCGACCTCGAATCCGCACCCCCTTCCCAAAACTCGACGCAACCCCCACCTCCATCCACCAACGACGAGCCGACCCCCGCCTGCCACCTCCCTAGACGCCGGCGCCTCCTACACCGTGACCCCCTCAACCCGTGGACCCCCCTTTTTAAAAAAATCCGAATTTCTTCAAAGAAATGTGAGTATTTTTACTTTATTTTAATTAATTTATACATACCATTGTTTATATACAATGATACGAGAAAAATATTATTTTTCTTGTGTAAGGAAAAAAAATGATGAGATTTGCTTTCATGTACGGTTTTATAATGAGAATAACAAGATTTTTTGAAATTATGAAAGACGAGATTTTTATTAGGGAAAAGGGCGATCTTTATAATGCAAACGAAGTGATAAAGATATAATTTTTATATTTCAGAAAGAATAAAAAAAATCGATTTTTATCTATTGAATAGCAAAGTAAAAATTCGATTTTTATATATTGAATAGCAAAGTAAAAATTTTATTTTTATATATTGAATAGCAAAGTAAAAATTCGATTTTTATATATTGAATAGCAAAGTAAAAATTCGATTTTTATATATGTAGTGACTTCGGACAATGAAAGTGACAAAAGGGCGAGAACGACGAAGATTTCTACAAATGAAGAGTCGTGGCATGGTTTAGCTAGTCGGTGAGAACTTCTCACTTTAAATCTTCTTTTCTAGTTAAAAATATATACTAGGATGCAGACGGTGCGTAGCAGCACACGACACCCGTCATCCACAGACCATGGATGGCTTGTATGTTTGATAGTTTGTTGTGATGAAAATTGATTGTGTGACGTGAAATAAAACATTTATATAGTTAAAAATATTTGATCGTTAAAAATATTGTTTTTAACACGTGTGTGTGAATAAAAATATGTGTTTGTTGATTTGAAACCCCACACGGGTGTTGGGATGATATTTGAAGTCCACTCATCCCGATTGATTAGCTGTATGTCGATCGATTGATTGACAGATTGTTATAAGCGTTAGATATCTATATTTGATGCTTATACAGTGTGGTGCACTTTGGATGATAATTGATTATTTATTGTTGTGATTATATACATGTGTTGTATGGAATCCATATAATTAACATTATATGGTAATTGATTGGGCCTCATTCCAATTAGGAAAATAAAGAATAGAACGAAGTATATATTCATGTGTTGAATAGAATAAATAATCATGTGTTGAAAATTATCATGTGGTGAAAGAAATATTTTAACAATAAAATTTACATCTTTATCATATTTAAAGTTAGAAACTAACTGGAAAATAGATAAGATGAGTGGTTTCCTGGGTATTGATCTGATATTGGTTTCGGCCTTCGGCGTTAATACTTAGGGAATCATTCTCTTACTACTTTACGGTTGGAGTCTGATTTAAAAATCAAACGAAAGATACCACAATTTTATAAAATATATTAAATAACGAAAATAGTCATGTGTTGACAATCCTCATGTGTTGAGAATATTCATGTGTTGAATGAAATATATATTCATGTGTAGAATATAATAAATATTCATTTGTTGAATAGAATAACGAATTTATTGAAATATATAAAGCCGTGTTGATTAGAGATGCGCCATTTTGACGTGAGCGATATTTATATCGATTGTATTCGTTTTTATAATGAATATAAAAAAGAAGTGATTTCAAAATATAACGTTTTGAAAATATTATCATTTGTACATCGATGAAGTGGAATATTCAATTTCGATTCGAAATTGAATATGAAGTTGAAATCGTTTCGAAAACGAATTTAAAATGATTTATAAAATACGTTTTAAAAGGATATCGACAAAATATATATAATATATATTATATATATAATGGCCTGAATAGAACGCGCCGCGCCGCGGTAGTTCGTGAATTTTGACCATTGACTTCGAATGGACATTACGGGAGATCCGACCGTCGGATTCTCCTAAAACCGGAACCGTTGGGTTCGTATCGAAAAGTGAGTTCCAATGAATATTAGAAATTTGAAATCTAACGATTGGATTTGGAATTATGTCCAAATCAAATTTGGAAAAGGTCGTTGTAAGTGCAGTTCGACGGCCGTTGATGGAAATCGACTGTACGGGCCTTGATAAAATTATTAAAAATAATAATAATTTGTGTAAAATCATAAGAAATTATTTGATAAAAATTGGGCTGAAAAACTCAATATTTGAAAAGATAAAAAAAGATTTTTATCAAAATGAACTAGTTTTAAACTAGAATTAAAATCAATTTATTTTTGAAATAAATAAATTGAATTTGAAAGTGGTTTTAAAAATAATCAAAATTCCCAATACGTGAATTGGGATGGATTTGAATCGAAATTATCTTTGGAATTTTTCGATGTTGGATTTCGTGATTATACAGATATTATTATGGGAATTTGAAAGATATATTTATATCGTTATTTCCAATACGATATTTGTTGGTCGTAGAATTTGATATTGAATATAAGCCGATATATTTTCTACTCAGAGCCTTGTATTTAATATCAAACGTGATTTCGGTTTGTCGTGAATGGTGTCTTCATTAACACTGATTCTTAAGCCCAGTTGAGAAATAGATTAAATCTTTCTATTTAGATTTAATGAAGTGTACCAATTAAATGGTATTTAATTGGAATTGAATTTGAATTGATTGTTGGGTTTATCGTGAATGGTGTTTTAAATAACACTTGTTCTTTAACCCGATAATTAATGAATGTGATTTTGGGTTTATCGTGAACCGTGTTTTAAATGACATTGGTTCTTTAACCCAGTTAAAGAAAGGATGTGTTTTCCCAAGTAAAATAATCACTGATAGTGATTATTGAAAAGATTAAAACTAAGCGGAGTTTTAATGAATCTTTAATTAGATTGAAATGTGAATTGATAATTTAAACTATCAAATCTGAAAAGTGATCGAGATTGGAGTACCACCAGTTTTGCTCCAAAGCGATAGTTAAATCTTTAATTAGATTTGAACGTGAAATGGTAATTAATATTTACTGATAACACCGTGGTGTTAGATATGGAGTATTACCAGTTTTCTCCGTGGGATTAATAGGTTGGGATTGGGAAATAAAATAAATAATTACTTCGGTGTGGTTCGCTAATCCCGACTAGTTTGGAAAACAATAATATGGTTTGAAATGATATCCAAAGGAAGATTGAAGAATAAATTTAGAAGAATTTATCTTTGATAAAATAAATGGGAACCTTTCCCTAAGAATGTGAATTTTAGAATAAAAGAATATTCTGAATTGGAATGAGGCGTTTGTTGTGTTTGTGTAACATTTGTTTATTATATGCGTGGGTTATTCAGAAAGGCCGGGTTTATACCCATTCTTAATAACCGATTCGGCGATAGGTCGAAGATGAAGACGATGGTTGAAGACCGAAAGTCTTCACATCGTTTGGGTGGTTACTGATGATCTTGATTGGGCTGTAAACCCAAGAGGAGGGAATCAGTTGGTGATCATCCTGACGTACATAGAGATCGATGGATATGCGAGGAAAGTGCCTCCGGTTTCGTTCAGACCCGGAACGAACTTGTAAATGGATTGTGTGTCTGGCATTGGATTTTATTCTGTGTTGATTGATCTCTATTAAATATACATCTGTTTGGCGGCGGAGAATTTATTCTCCTTCTTAACGCCCTTCTCTAAGACGTACGAGCTCAGAGGTTGTATATCGATGGACACCAGTCGCATGGAGTGAATTGCCAGTGTGGCACGCGTAAGTGGCAAATGATCAAGGCTTCTTTTGAAAAGCAAAGTCTTGTAGTTCAAAGCACGGCCTGTGTTGCGCAGCTTTGTGTATAGCATGAATTCGCGAGCCTCACACCTCGGTATGAGTCAAAAACGGTATAAAGACCCAAGGAGTGCACGACGTTTCTTTCTAGCTAGTGGTGGTGTCAGTGCTTAAACTGGTTGACATTTATATACTTTTCACCTGTGTGGCTGTTGGATGCGAGGCGCCTTGGTTATAGGTCCTATAGTACCAGGAAACGTGTGTTCAGGAATAACTAATCCTCAAAAGTAAGAGAGGACCTGCCTTGGAGGTTCCAAAGGATCATAGTGGGGTCCTGAGGCATTTGCTAGAGTGTCTCAAATCGGAGAGTAGCTTGCCCCTTGCCTCGACTCATGACGGAAATCCAATTTCCAATACGTGATATTGCGGTTTAATTTGTAGAACCTAGTATGGAGACATAGTGGTATGGGTCATTCATGCCGCCTACGATTGATATTTATGATTGAAATTGTTTTGACACTATACACTTATAATAATATCAAAATAATGTGTTTTAAACGTGTCAAGCATGCTTTGGCTATTATAAGGTAAAAACCCTATCCCCCGGCTTGTGTTGCATTGTGTGATGGGACCTGGGTCTTATAATAGCTTCATTTCTCTTTATTTAGCATTGCGCTGTTTGTTTTATGCACTGGTATTCTTGGGAGGAAACCCGTTCCGTGTTATAAGGCGTGGTCCCTTGATTTACCGAACTTTAAAATAAAGATTAATGACTGTTTTACTTCTCACACCAGTCACATGACTGACCTGGAATTTATTGTTTTAACCTAAACTCTGGGTGCCCCTATTTTCTACATGGGCAGCTAGTAGTTTTGGTTTTGCAGATTTATATTCACAGGATCCTGATTTACAGTTGGAACGATGCTCGGAAAGCTCTGTATCCGTGTATTACTTTCATTTGTGTTTTATATTGTTTTTCCACTGCTATGTAATTTATTGTAATCTCTGATATTTGTCGAATGTGTATTTATTCATACTCTTTATATTCTTGTAATCTGATGGAATTATTGAAATATACAATGAAATGTTCTTCTGTTTGTGTTCTGATTTGTCTTGTCCTAAATTCTATCCGCGCTTTCCTTCACGGGGAAGTTCGGGTCGTCTTAGATTTAAAAGGTGAACTTTGTCTATTTCGAGGTTAGAAATGTTGTTCAGTTAAGGTCTAAGAGGTAGTTATACCCCAGTTTGATTGACTTCATTTTTGACTAAGGAGTGGTTAAGGTTCGATAGTGAAGGTTGCTTAAGTGAATTTAGTCAATGAGTGTAATGGTTTGAGTTGGCATCGCGATGTTTTATTTAAACATCTATTTAAATCCAATGAAGGAGTTTTGAAAACGTTTTCTAAATAAGAATCAGAAATGTTTCTAATATAGAAAACAAGAAATGAGAGTAAATATGGAAATGTTTTCCAATGATTAATAATGCATATTTTCTAAATTTAGAAAATAAGAAATTACGAATATATGGAAAAACGGGAATAGGGAAATGGAATAAATTAATGATAAATTAATTTAAAGAGATAAATGTTGATTGATCGATAAGATTTCCATTTGGAAATACGACCGTTGTTTGTATACATGTTTTCCTTTGATAGTTAAATCACCGACTATCAAAGATTTTGACCATTTCGTATAGCATTAGCATTGCAAATCAAATATGATGAAGATAATTGAAGATGGAGTTATGCAAGGGTTGTTCAGTAAATCCAAGGTAGAAATTGCCTAAGATGGATTTACAGAATAGTGCCTTCGGGTTATCCAGTCCCACGACAACTTGAATGGACGAATGTCTGACAGAGTATAACTGGTAGATCGTGTAAGTTGATCGTTTCAAATGTATTTACGTTGGTGGCGGAGGAATTCGTTTCTCTTAGCTTATACTCGTGGTATTTTTAGGGAAATCAATTTGTGATTTGATGGGTATGACGATGTGGCACTCAACGTAAATGAAAGAGTGATCTTTTAAAAGATACGTTATGACCTCAAGCCTCACCAACAAGGAAATGACAAAAATCGGGCAGGCAACATGGCTAAGTGGGTCGCACCCAATTAGGGTATATTGTCACCATCTAGAGAATATTCATATTTGTTACTTCTTTCAATTTTGTATCTCCTGGGAATGGTTATGTTGGTATACCAACCGTAAGGTGACAATATATTCGTAACATTCAAGTGAAATGAATGGTAGGTTATGTGTGGCTGAGTTACAAGATGTTCTTGTTGAACTCCAGTGTTTCGCTTCTAGAGTACACTGATAAGAAGGTGGTTCCATACCTTGTCATAGTTGGAATCCATTATCCAATAAGAGCCCGCAGTTTTTGATTGTATATGTAGAGCGTGAGATGAAAGCGTTCTACTAGATTTCTATCTACTTGATTTAGACATTATTATAATATCAGAAAATATTGGTCTTAAGAAATATTTTGGGTTATCGTAAGGTAAAAACCATCTGTGTTTATGTATGGATCGGTCTTACAATTATCATTGCATTTGAAAAGGATTTGGAAAAGTTAAACCAAGTGTTTGGAGTTTACTCACACCAGTCGCATGTATGACCCAAAGTTTATTTTGTTTTGTTTTCCCTAAACTCTTGGCTGCCCAATTTTGTACGGGTAGTCAAGTAGTCGGTATTTTATAGATACTCGGAGAGCTGGAGTAGGTGGCTTCAGGATTATATAGCTATTGTTATTTCCACTGTGTTGTAAGTGTTGTACTCTGATAATAGTATTGTATACCGATACTGTTTTATTCCAAAATTATGTTATATAATATATTTTATTCGTTCCGCTGTGAAATTCGTGGTACTCTGATATTGTTGTAGTTGTGTTCTTCTTCTTCTTCTATTCTAATTTTCTATCTTATCTATTCTCACCCTCTAACTTCTTTCTATTGACGTTCTGGTATTTCCGACTTTTGAATAGTCGCATGGTGTTATGTGTCGATTTTCTAAGTCAAAAATTTCACGTTCGTTACATAATGTATGTATGAACGGCATAAAATTATCCCAAAATGAAAATAAATATTCATTTACAAATCGGAAGATTTGTTTATGTACACCCATTTAACTGATATTGATTGGGACGATAAATTTTACACATCGCCCAACTGCACAAATAATATTCAGTATTTGTTGGTTGAAACCCCACACGGGTATTGGGATGATATTTGACATGCACTAATCCCAATATTTAGTTGTATGTCAATCGACGGGTTGACAGGCTGAGATGAGTGTTAATTATTTATTTTTAACGCTTATGCAGCTGTAAATTGCACTCTAGATGACGGTTGATTGTGTATCATTATTGTTGTATACACGTGTTGTATGAAATCCATATAAATAAAATTATATAGTAATTGATTGGGTCTGATTCCAATTCTTAAAGAATGAATATTTTTAAATAAATAATATTTTAAAATAACGAATATTTTAAAATAATATTCAGTAAAGGATTAAAATGTGATTTTGATGTCTGATTTTGGATGGACACGAAAATATTAAAATGTGTGAACCCGTATTGATTAGATATGTCCCATTTTGACACGAACAATAATTATATCGATTTTATTCATTTTTATAATGAATATAAAAAAGGAAGTGATTTCAAAAATCTGATATTTTGAAAAGATTATCAATTAAATATTATAATGATAAGGAATATTCAATTTTGATGTAAAGTAAAAAATGAAGTTGAAATCATTTTAAACCGAATTTATAAACGTTTTATAAAATACGATTTAAATGGAAATCGATTAAATATATAATATATATATATATATACTTAACAGCCTGAAAAGAACACGCCGCGCAGCGGCTGTTCGCGAATTTCGACCATTAACTTCAAATTGATGTAAAGGGAGATCCGACCGTCGGATTCTCCTAAAACCGGAATAGTTGGGTTCGTATCGAAAAGGGCATCCCAGTGAATATAAGAGATTTGAAATATAACTGATGGATTTGGAATTATGTCCATATCAAATTTGTAAAAGGTCACTATGGATGCAGTTCGGTGGCCGTTATTGGAAACCGACTGTACGGGCCTTAATAAATTTACTAGAATTATGAAAAAATTATGTAAAATCATAATAAGTAATTTGGAAAGATTTTTGGATGGAAAATTCCATATTTGTAGAGATAAAAATATATTTTTATCAAAATGAACTAGTTATTAACTAGAATAATAATCCAACGTTTTTAAATAAATAAATAAATTGGATTTGTAAGAAGTTTTAACATAACCAGAATTTTCCAAAGTATGAATTGGAATGGAAATTATCTTTGGAATATTTCGATATTGGATTACGTGATTATACTGATATTATTGAGGAATTTGGAAGATATAAATATCGTTATTCCCAATACAATATTTGTTGATTTCAGAATTTGATATTGAATATAAGCCGATAAAATTTTGATTTAGAGCCTTTTATTTACTGTCAAATTCGATTTTGGGGTTGTCGTGAACGGTGTCTTAAATAACACTGTTCTTAAACCCTATGTGAAAAGAATAAATCTTTTAATTAAGATTATCAGAGTTTCCAATTGGATTTAGTAATTGGAATAAAAGGAAATGTAAATTGGGTTTATTGGGAACTGTGTTTTGAAACGACATTCGTTCTTTAACCCGATTAACAGTGAAAATATAATTTTGGAAAGAATAAATCTTTTAATTAAGATTATCAGAGTTTCCAATTATATTTAGTAATTGGAATAAAAGGAAGTGTGAATTGGGTTTATTGTGAACTGTGTTTTTAAAAGACATTCGTTCTTTAACCCGATTAACAGTGAAAATATAATTTGGAATTTATAAATCTTTTATTAAGATTTAAATGGAAATTTTCCAAAGTAAACTTTTCCAATTTAATATATTAAATTGGAATTGAATGGAATTCGATTTGGTAATAATCGAGATGAGCTTCTGTGAATGAAGATTGTTACTATATATGGAATTTAAAAGGCCTTGCCGTTATTCCATTTATATTATTAGTTTGATGCGGAATTTATATTGATTATACACTATTGTGGTTTCCGTGTAGATTCCATTTTGATGGAAGATGATTTTGGATTTATCATGAACTGTGTTTTAAATAACATTGTTTCTTTAACCCAGTTAACGATAAGATTAATTTTTTAAAGTTGAATAATCATAAAGTAACGATTTTTTTTATTAAAATCAAATTGGAGTTTTAATAAATTTTTAATTAGATTGAAATGGGAATGAGATAAACAAAATTTATCGAGTTCTTGAAATGATCGAGAATGGAGTACCACCAGTTTTACTCTAGGCGACAGTTAAATCTTTAATTAGATTTGAACGTGAAATGGTGATTAAATTTACCGAGAACACAGTGGGTGCTATATATGGAGTGCTACCAGTTTTGCTCCATTAGATGAATAGGTTAAGATTGAAAAATAATAAACGATTATTGCGGTAAGGTTCGATAATCCCGACTAGTTAATAAAATCATTTGAAATTGATATACAAAGGAAGACTAAAGAATAAATTTAAAAGGATTTATCTTTTTATAAAATAAATGGGAACCTTTCCCTAAAAATATGAATACTGGAATTAAAGAATAGTCTGAATTGGAATAAGGCATATGATGTGTTTTTATAGCACTTTATTATTGATTATAAAATACGCGATTTATTCGGAAAGACCAGATTTAACCCATTCTAAATAATTACTACGACGATTAAAATTCGACGATGGTTGAAGACTAGAGTTCTTCACATCGTTTGGATGATTACTAATGTCTTGATTTGGTTGTACACCCAAGACAAGGTAATAAGCGGTGATCGTCCAGACATACTTGGAGATCGACGGATATGCGAGGACCCCTCTCCTGTATTGGACATATGGGACGAGGAATAAGGTGCCTCCGTTTTCGTTCAGACCTAGAACGGACTTGTAAATGGATGTGTGTCTGACATTGAATTTCATTCTATGCTAATTGTTTTCTATTAAATATATATATGTTTGGCGGCGGAGAATTTATTCTCTTGCTTAACACCCTTCTCTGAGACGCACGAGCTTAGAGGTTATATATTGATAGATATCAGTTGCATGGCATGAATTGTTAGTATGGAAGGCCAAGATGCAAATGATCAAGGCTTTTGTTGAAAAGTAGAGACTTGTGGTTGATGAACAAAGCATGGCTTTAATTAGCGTAGGTTTGTGTATAGCATTAATTCGCGAGCCTCACACCCCGGTATGGACCAGAAACGGGAGAGGACTGCATGGAGAACATGCGTTTCTTTCTAGCTAGGAGTGGTGTCATGGTATAGAGCCCATACATTTTACTTATGTGGATGATGGAATGAGGCACCTCGGATATTGTGTCCCTAGTGGCTCAGATTTTATGCCCAATAATGCAGGGAAATGTATTGTTCAGGAATTACTAATCCACTAAAGAAAGTGTGGACCGACCCTGAAGATCCAAGGTGCAGTTGCGACTGATCCTGAGGCACGGGCTAGAGTGTCTCAAATTCGGTAAGGATGATCCCTTAGCTTGGTTCATGATGGAAATCCGACTTCCAATACAACATCATGCGGTTTTGATTGTAGAACTAGTATGGCGACATGATATATGGTACCCATGTCGTTTATGATTGATACATTTATATTTGAAGTTGTTTTTCTTAACACTATGCACTTAAAATATCAAAATGATTTGTTTTATACGTATCAAGCATGTTTGGCTATTATAAGGTTAAACTTTATCCTCCATCTTGCGTTGCATTATGTGATGGGACCTGAGTCTTATAATAGCTTCATTTTTCTAAAAAGCATTACGTTGTTTTATTTTAAACTAAGATTCATGTGGAATAAACCCGTTCCGTGTTATACGGCGTTGTCCTATGATTTCCCAACTTTTAAAGTAAAGTTAATAATTATTTTCGTTCTCACACCAGTCCCATGAATGACCTGGAGTTTATTGTTTTAACCTAAACTCTGGGTGCCCTTATTTTCCACACGGGCAGCTAGTAGTTTTGGTTTTGTAGATATTATATTCACAGGATCCTGGTTTACAACTGAAGCGATATTCGGAAAGCTCTGTATCTGTGTATTTCTTTCAGTTGTATTTTGAATTATTTTTCCGCTGCTATTTAAGTGTTATTTAAATCTCTGATGTTTTTCTGATGTATATTATTTATTCATACTCTGTTATAATCCTGTACTCTGATTTAAATTGTTTTAATAACAATGAAATGTTCTTCTGTTTGTGATCTGATTTGTCGTGTTCTCAACTGAATCCGGACTTTCCTTTACGGGGAAGTTTGGGTCATTTCAGTGTCATGGTATGGAGCCCAGACATTTTTACTTATGTGGATGTTGGAAAGGTAGGTACCTCGGATATATCGGTCACTACGGGGCCGATGGATGGATATGGTCGACATACTGACCAGACTTACGCCCCATAGGGCGGGGAAACATATTGTTCAGGAATAACTAATCCTCAAACATAAGGGAGGACCGGCCCTGAAGATCCAAGGGCTTTACTGAGAACTTGTCCTGAGGTTAAGGCTAGAGAGTCTCGAAATCGGTAAGGATGATCCCTTGCCTTGGTTCATGCTGGAAATCCAACTTCCAATACATGACTTTGCGGTTTTAATTGTTGAACTAGTATGGCGACATGATATATGGTACCCACGCCATCTATGATTGATACATTTATATTTGAAGTGATTTTGACACTATATACTTATAGTAATATCAAAACGATTTGTTTTAAACGTACCAAGCATGTTTGGCTATTATAAGGTAAAACTCTATCCTCCGGCTTGCGTTGCATTGTGTGATGAGACCTAAGTCTTATAATAGCTTCGTTTTTTTAAAAAGCGTTGCACTGTTTGTTTTATGCACTGGTATTCTTGGGAGAAAACCCATTCCGTGTTATACGGCGTGGTCCCTTGATTTACTTTATTTCTAAAGTAAAGTTTTAAATAACTGTTTTAGTTCTCACATCAGTCCCATGACTAACCTGGAGTTTATTGTTTTAACCTAAACTCTGGGTGCCCATATTTTCCACACGGGCAGCTAGTAGTTTTGGTTTTGCAGATATTATATTCACAGGATCTTGGATTTAAAACTAGAGCTATATTCGGAAAGCTTTGTATCTGTGTATTCCTTTCAGCTGTGTTATGAATTATTTTTCCGCTGCATTGTATTTATACATTTTAAATGTATGTACTTTAAATCTCTAATATTTTTCTGTGTAATATTTATTCATACTCTGATATATTCTTGTACTGTGATGTAAATTGTTGTAATAAGCAATGAAGTGTTCTCTCGTTTGTGTTCTGATTAGTCTTGTTCTCAAAGCAATTCAGTGTTTCCCTTCTCTTCGGAGATCAGGGGATTTATATTAAATCTGAACCTTCACACTCTATGTTGTTCAAGAGATATGCTCCTTCATAGGGTATATTCGATTTTGATCTTACAATTATTAGATTTAGATCTAATTTTTAGGGTTTTAGAAATAAAGTAATGAATCTGTCCTGATAGCCTATGGTTGTTTAAGAGCTTGGCTCCTGCATAGGCTATGCTTATCGTTATTCACATGTTTTTTTCTAAAAACCTAATTATCGTTGTGTAACAACCCGTATTTCGATAACACGATTAAGACAAGAATCAAGGCAGAATTTAATTTTAAATTCTGAATCAAGTTAAACGGGCTATGCCATTACGTTCGTCTCGGAAAAATACGCGAAATAGAGTCCGAGTTTTCGAAAATCGGAGTCCGTATGACCCGATTAAGGCCCAACGAAGTTTTCAGAAAATTTCTAAGAAAAAACAGATTTCAAATTCAAACTGGAACTTGGGAAATTGGGCCAGTTGGGCTAGGCGGGAAAATTCCCGCCACAGTACCCAAGTCGACAGCCCTGTCGACTTGGGAGTCAACTTGTCTGACCAAGTCGACAGCCCTGTCGACTTGGCTGTCGACTTGGCTCAGACGAGCATTCTTGCCTGGTGCACCTATTCTCTATCTTGGCTAGGATTTTGGGCCTGGTTTGAAATCTGACGGTTCAGGTTGGTCCTAGGGTTAATCTAAGGGTCCTAACTAGCCTAATCTTCTATAAATAAACCCTTATTCACTCATGTAACTAAACTATGGCAAAATTTCTACTCTCATGGCCTCCACTCAACTATCCTAGCCTCCACTTCATTTCTATGAGAGGTTTCATGGTCATGAGAGTATTAGAGAGTCCGTATGTTACTATGAGAGCTTCTCAAGTTGATTCCAAGGCAAAAGCTTTGATCTTTGTTCATAAAGAGGGGGTTTTCATTGATTTGGAGGGTTCATCTTTGGGGTTTTGGGTAATGGCATGCATAGGCTTCATCACAAGTTTTAGCTTAATCGATTTAGGCCTTCATAGCAATGTAAGCCCTTTCCCTACTCTTAGATATTAACTATGAAGTTAAATGTTCATGTTGCAAATTTGGGTTTGATCATTGGGTATGCTTTGTGCTATCATGTCATGCAAGTTTATGAAGTCATCATCTTGATCTTATGAGCTAAAAGCTACAACCTTTATGTTGAAATGTTGCATTATGCAACATGAGAACCTTCATACCTTTTATGTCAACTTGCATATGAAGTCATAACCCTTATATGATGATATATGTGAGTTTCTAGTCATCATTCCATGTCATTTGTCACCATGATTCGCTTATGTTGCAAGTTTGGGTTTATGCATGTCTTTGTGAGGCTTAAGAATGTAACATGCAAGCTAATGAACACATTTGTGCCTCATTTGCCACCATGATTAACTTGTGGCTTAACATCCATTTTTGTCATGCCTTTGTCAAGTCTTTTCTTTTAGTCCATTACGTTGTTGCGAACGTATATGCGAGTTTAAAAGCGTTGGGGTCACATTATGAGGGAAATATAATGACATGAACATGATTTGGGTAAATGGGTATAAACATGAACGTTAAATATGACATGTGTTTATACTTGAAAACACGACTTGAAATATAACATGAAAGTTGACATGTAAGTATGCTTGAAAACATAAGCTTGGGAATTTACCTATTAACTTAGGTCTACCCATTGGGAATTTACCTATTAAGTTAGGTCTACCCAATTGCTTGAAAACTTGAATATGAACATGACACTAGACTAAACATGAAAGTGGCCAACTCGAGGTTGGGTTGAGTTTGCAACATAAAGCTACCCGGAACCGACCGGCCTAACTAGTAGTTGCATACAATAGGACCCAATGTGAGAAGTTGGTCATGTTGTGCTTGAACCCGAGGTTAGACCAAGTTGTGGTGTAAAGCTACCCGGAACCGACCGGCTTAACTAGTAACCACAACAAAGTCTAATGTGAGAGGTTGGGGTGCATTAAGTAATTAATGCCACATGATAGGGTTAAGTTAATTTGATTAATGACTCTTAATCAAATATGACATGGACAAACGGGTTAAGTAAATTGATTGGGCTAATGATACTTAACAAAACATGACAAGGTGGGGTAGGTTAAGTAACTCGATTTGCCTAATGACACTTAACCATTTTGACACGACTAGTGGACGGGGATTAAGTTAACCAACACTTGATCAATCCAATATGATAATTTGGTAAGGTTAAGTAAGTTTTCTTAATGACACTTAACCAAAAGATACAATAAATGGATGGGGTTAAGATTAGACTCAACTAGTCTAAACATGATAATCGGATGGGGTTAAGTTAGCTTAGACTTAATTAATCCCACTTGGTAGTTGAAAGGGGGTTAAGTTAAAAACTTAACTAATCTAACCCGTTAATTTGATGTGGTTAAGTGACCTATACTTAACCAATCTAACTCGTTGATTTGATGTGTTTAAGTGACCTATACTTAACCAATCTAACCCGTTAATTTGATGTTGTTAAGTGATTTATACTTAACCAATCTAACTCGTGAATTTACTGAGGTTAAGTTAACCCGTACTTAACCAATATAACGTGAAAACATGATAAGGCTAAGTCACGAATCGCCTGAATACACTTGACCGGTTTGACTAAGTAATTTGGTAGGGTCAAGTTAATATATACTTAACCAATTTGAGCATGGTTAGCAGGGTTAAGTCTTGAACTTGGATACTTAGACAGTTTTGACATGATTTGTAGACGGGTTAAGTTTTGAACTTGGATACTTAGCCAATTTTGACATGATTTGTAGATGGGATAAAGTCATGAACTTAAGTGACACTTAATCTATTATGCAAACCCTAATTCGGGGAATTAGGTGGGTAACCGTAATTAACAAGGGTAACGGGAATAAGGCTAAGTGGTAAACCTTAGTTGAAGGATAACTAAGTAATGATTCTTAGTCAAGGAAATTTAGACCAGTTCATAGATAGATGAGTAACCTGATACAGTAGGTCATCGTTTAAGTATACGAGTGGGAGCAAGTATCTGATTTAGATAAAGGCTCCAGCGAACTGGGTAACGAAGCAGCGGCTTCGGGGAACGTGAGGATACTCTTGGGATCCCTCTGTGGGCTGCCAGGTAATTATACTAGGCCCATGAGAGGTTAAGGTCTGCGTTAGAAGGACCAAGAGTATGCCTTAGTTGCTATACGAGCGACCTAAAGACGGGGATGGATAGGGCATAGTCGGCGAGACACGGTCGTACCCTAGATAGCATTTGCTCGTCAGACTACCTTCCATCTTTGGTCAAGCGTGTACGTACTGAAAGGCAGAGAACACCCAATAGACCATAATTGCTATCTAATTATGGGTGCGGTAAGGCTCGGATTGGGGGTTGGCCAGTAGTGTGTTCTCGTACAGGATTTATCCTGTCTTGTCTTTCGCTAGTTGAGGGAGGGGTCGCGTGGGACCATAGCCACGTATAGAAAAACAGACCTTAGCATCTGCATCGGCAGATAAATTGTAAGCTCCCGACCGAGTCCTGTATTTCTTGGTCTGCCCTGTGACAGGACTCGGGTGGCACGATGTGATACATGTGCACACAGTCATGGAAAACGATTCACGATGAATGCGTGGGAAAAAGGGCGCGGTTGGTGGGTAGCGTAATCCCTAGTGGCCCTAGGTGGTTGAACCCAAACCGAGATACGAAAATGTGCAATAGGTAAGCGTAATCCCTAGTAGCCCTGTGTAGCATAAGTCCTAGTTGTACAGACGATAATTCATGTTGGAAGACCCTAGCTAGGTTTAGGGTAACAGTCCAAACCGATCTTAAGGATCATGGAACTATGTCAAAGTAGTATAGAATCTCATGGGAAAGCCCGTATGGTCTACGGCAAGGGACTGAACATTTACATGGAATAAAATATACGAGTAGAGTAACCTATATATGCAATATACTAGGTTGACATGGACCATTACACGACTTTTGAGTAAGGGTCATTCATGGTTAACACATGATATGGTGGGGATACTAGTACGGTAGGTGCAGAGCGGGCATACAGGATAGACACCATGGGACGTTACACGTGATAGATATCTTGGGGATATTATAGTTGATAGAAACTTGACGATGTGATACCTTGTTTTATCTTGACATCGTAATTTATCATGACACCTTAGTTTACCTGAGTTTAGTAGCTCATCCTGTTATTCTGATTTAGCTTATCTATCTTATTATCATGCTTATGTTCATCTCAGTTTCTCATGACAGTTAACTTTACTAGTTTTTATACTAATAGTAGATAGGGCTTACTCAGTCTTTTTGACTGACCCGTTTTGTTTTGCCTCTTTTCTTCCGTTCCCCCCCCCCCCCCCCCAGGTTGCAGGGAGGAAATACTGTTGTTTAGTTCGGACTTCTCCTGCTTGAAGGTCATCATGGATGGCTTGGACTTTTCTTGGCTATGGCTACTTTACTGTTTTTACTTGGGGAATAATTTATGAAAATGTCTTTATGCTTCTTTACTATTGCAAGACAGGTTTTGATGTACTCTGATGTAAAAGGCTTTAGACCTTATTTATTCATGTTATGAAAGTTTAATTTTACTTCCACTATTTTATATGTTCTGTCTTGTGATATTTCTGTGCATGTTTACCAATAATGCCCCTCTAAAGCTAGTGCATTCCTTTGAGAGTGACCCTAGCGGAGGCGGGGTGTTACATTTGGTGTCAGAGCAGAAGGTTACCAGACTGGGCAAAAGTTTTTTTTAAAGACCTTCTGAAAACTATTTGAAAAATCGTTTATAAAGAAGCATTTTTCAAGAAAATTTTCTTTTAAAAGAAAAAGACTATTCCCCAAAGGCCATTAGCACTATCCTTGTTTCCTTGATTGAGTCTCTTTTCCTTTCGTTCCTCCATCTGTAGTCACAGTGGTTTTAACTGTGACTAGTCTTTTCTGTCTACGAAAGTGCTTTCCATGCGATGGAGGTGGTTCTCGAGAGACCAGTGGCTGTGTTATAAGAAAGGATAATGGGAAAGAGAATAAAGGATACGAGTTTAAGGATGAACAACTTGTTGGCCTGACTTAATCCTCAAAGGAGGGAGAAAGATGAACAATGAAACCCATGACGAGAGAGTACCTTTGGCATGGTAAAACGGGACGGATAGTTAAGTATCATGGGACAAGGACAAGATCATCGGGAGGGCAGTAGTATGCTCTCATTTCTAGAGTACCTCGGAAGGAGGGTAACGATCTTGTTAAAGGTTTAGCTTTTCTTCTCTATCATCCCGTTAGGACTTTGGTTTGATCATCGTATCATTTAAGTCTGCTTCGATAGTAGAGTCTCTGCACCTTAAGTACTAGCGTAATAGAGAATCCCAATTTTTGTCTCAAAGTCCTATTGGAGAGTCAGCCCATGTATACATGACTTGTTTGGATTTGAGAATGTCTAGGCCAAGTGTTGAGTTTGGAAATAATGCTTATGTTTATAAGCTATGGTGGGATTCTAGGGATAAAGTGGTTATCCAGTAAGGGGTGCCACTCTCGGTTTTGATAGGAGGGTAGTTAGACTCTTGACTAGCCTTGGTAATACCCTCGAAGTCTCATGGAACCTTTTTGGGTTCGGTCATGATTAGTTACCTAGAATCCCTTGATACCTTTATTGGAAATTTGAAGCCCGATCGAGTGGTGTTCGCCGATAAGACGGATGGTTTATTTCACTTATGCATGGGTCTTAAAGACCACCCTAGTAAGTGCGCTTGGTTGACATCCGTTTACTTTCAAGAGAAAGTTCTTCTACGTGGAATACCTTGTGGTACGAGGTCCGAGATTCACTAGTGAATTTTGGGAAAGCTTGCATAAGATCATGAGTACGCAGTCATGTTTGCGCCAAGTGGGCGAGGGGAACGAGAGGCGACGAAGAAATGAGTTCCAGCTCATGTTATGGAAACAGGAAATAAGAAGCTACGAAATCGTGAAGTTAAAGGACGGACAAGGCACAATGGAATTGAGCTCAAGGAAATACGACTTTGATGGCCAAATGCTAGATGCACGCATAATATCTCTTTTTGGGAGTATATCCTTGATCCCTGTTTTCTGTAGAGCTTACTTGTAGGCTATCTTTTGTGAGCATCCTCTCGGTCCTATTTTCTGTTACAAACCCCGTAAGGAGTTTGTCTTGTTTATCTTCTCGACCCTGTTTCAGGGAATCCTAGGTAGAACCCTATGGATGTAAACATGTATTTGAAACATGTTATGATTGATATGGTTGCAAGTGGTTGCAGGTGGTTGCTCGTGGATGCGCGAATACACATTAGATACTAGCTCGACTCGGTCACATTTCATATTGCATATGCACGAGTATTTATACTTGTTTATGGATGAAATCGAATGTGTTATCATGCGGTTGTTGCATATGAATGAATGATTGTGCACGCATATAGTATCTATATGACTAGGACTATTTGCATACATGTTGGATTCATGGCACTATACATATTTTTGCATTAGAAAGATTATTCAGGCCTGATCATTAGCATTAGCTAAGGAACATGTACACACACGTTTTGCATATATTCATACAGCATTAGAAATCATCTAAGGACAATGGTTGCTTGTGGATGATGTTTTGAGTAGATGGATGATGGATGGTAGGATATGTTCTTCCTAACTTGGAGATTTCGGGGACGAAATCCTAAAAGGTGGGGAGAATGTAACAACCCGTATTTCGATAACACGATTAAGACGAGAATCAAGGCAGAATTTAATTTTAAATTCTGAATCAAGTTAAACGGGTTATGCCATTGCGTTCGTCTCGGAAAAATACGCGAAATAGAGTCCGAGTTTTCGAAAATCGGAGTCTGTATGACCCGATTAAGGCCCAACGAAGTTTTCAGAAAATTTCTAAGTAAAAACAGATTTCAAATTCAAACTGGAACTTGGGAAATTGGGCCAGTTAGGCCAGGCGGGAAAATTCCCGCCACAGTACCCAAGTCGACAGCCCTGTCGACTTGGGAGTCGACTTGGTCTGACCAAGTCGACAGCCCTGTCGACTTGGCTGTCGACTTGGCTCAGACGAGCATTCTTGCCTGGTGCACCTATTCTCTATCTTGGCTAGGTTTTTGGGCCTGGTTTGAAATCTGACGGTTCAGGTTGATCCTAGGGTTAATCTAAGGGTCCTAACTAGCCTAATATTCTATAAATAAACCCCTAAACCCCCCTAAATCCTCATTATTCACTCATGTAACTAAACTATGGCAAAATTTCTACTCTCATGGCCTCCACTCAACTATCCTAGCCTCCACTTCATTTCTATGAGAGGTTTCATGATCATGAGAGTATTAGAGAGTCCCTATGTTAGTATGAGAGCTTCTCAAGTTGATTCCAAGGCAAAAGCTTTGATCTTTGTTCATAAAGAGGGGGTTTTCATTGATTTGGAGGGTTCATCTTTGGGGTTTTGGGTAATGGCATGCATAGGCTTCATCACAAGTTTTAGCTTAATCGATTTAGGCCTTCATAGCAATGTAAGCCCTTTCCCTACTCTTATATATTAACTATGAAGTTAAATGTTCATGTTGCAAATTTGGGTTTGATCATTGGGTATGATTTGTGCTATCATGTCATGCAAGTTTATGAAGTCATCATCTTGATCTTATGAGCTAAAAGCTACAACCTTTATGTTGAAATGTTGCATTATGCAACATGAGAACCTTCATACCTTTTATGTCAACTTGCATATGAAGTCATAACCCTTATATGATGATATATGCGAGTTTCTAGTCATCATTCCATGTCATTTGTCACCATGATTCGCTTATGTTGCAAGTTTGGGTTTATGCATGTCTTTGTGAGGCTTAAGAATATAACATGCAAGCTAATGAACACATTTGTGCCTCATTTGCCACCATGATTAACTTGTGGCTTAATATCCATTTTTGTCATGCCTTTGTCAAGTCTCTTCTTTTAGTCCATTACGTTGTTGCGAACGTATATGCGAGTTTAAAAGCGTTGGGGTCACATTATGAGGGAAATATAATGACATGAACATGATTTGGGTAAATGGGTATAAACATGAATGTTAAATATGACATGTGTTTATACTTGAAAACACGACTTGAAATATAACATGAAAGTTGACATGTAAGTATGCGTGAAAACATAAGCTTGGGAATTTACCTATTAAGTTAGGTCTACCCATTGGGAATTTACCTATTAAGTTAGGTCTACCCAATTGCTTGAAAACTTGAATATGAACATGACACTAGACTAAACATGAAAGTGGCCAACTCGAGGTTGGGTTGAGTTTGCAACATAAAGCTACCCGGAACCGACCGGCCTAACTAGTAGTTGCATACAATAGGACCCAATGTGAGAAGTTGGTCATGTTGTGCTTGAACCCGAGGTTAGACCAAGTTGTGGTGTAAAGCTACCCGGAACCGACCGGCTTAACTAGTAACCACAACAAAGTCTAATGTGAGAGGTTGGGGTGCATTAAGTAATTAATGCCACATGATAGGGTTAAGTTAATTTGATTAATGACTCTTAATCAAATATGACATGGACAAACGGGTTAAGTAAATTGATTGGGCTAATGATACTTAACAAAACATGACAAGGTGGGGTAGGTTAAGTAACTCGATTTGCCTAATGACACTTAACCATTTTGACACGACTAGTGGACGGGGATTAAGTTAACCAACACTTGATCAATCCAACATGATAATTTGGTAAGGTTAAGTAAGTTTTCTTAATGACACTTAACCAAAAGATACAGTAAATGGATGGGGTTAAGATTAGACTCAACTAGTCTAAACATGATAATCGGATGGGGTTAAGTTAGCTTAGACTTAATTAATCCCACTTGGTAGTTGAAACGGGGTTAAGTTAAACACTTAACTAATCTAACCCGTTAATTTGATGTGGTTAAGTGACCTATACTTAACCAATCTAACTCGTTGATTTGATGTGGTTAAGTGACCTATACTTAACCATTCTAACCCGTTAATTTGATGTGGTTAAGTGATTTATACTTAACTAATCTAACTCGTGAATTTACTGAGGTTAAGTTAACCCGTACTTAACCAATATAACGTGAAAACATGATAAGGCTAAGTCACGAATCGCCTGAATACACTTGACCGGTTTGACTAAGTAATTTGGTAGGGTCAAGTTAATATATACTTAACCAATTTGAGCATGGTTTGTAGGTTTAAGTCTTGAACTTGGATACTTAGCCAATTTTGACATGATTTGTAGACGGGTTAAGTTTTGAACTTGGATACTTAGCCAATTTTGACATGATTTGTAGATGGGATAAAGTCATGAACTTAAGTGACAATTAATCTATTATGCAAACCCTAATTCGGGGAATTAGGTGGGTAACCGTAATTAACAAGGGTAACGGGAATAAGGCTAAGTGGTAAACCTTAGTTGAAGGATAACTAAGTAATGATTCTTAGTCAAGGAAATTTAGACCAGTTCATAGATAGATGAGTAACCTGATACGGTAGGTCATCGTTTAAGTATACGAGTGGGAGCAAGTATCTGATTTAGATAAAGGCTCCAGCGAACTGGGTAACGAAGCAGCGGCTTCGGGGAACGTGAGGATACTCTTGGGATCCCTCTGTGGGCTGCCAGGTAATTATACTAGGCCCATGAGAGGTTAAGGTCTGCGTTAGAAGGACCAAGAGTATGCCTTGGTTGCTATACGAGCGACCTAAAGACGGGGATGGATAGGGCATAGTCGGCGAGACACGGTCGTACCCTAGATAGCATTTGCTCGTCAGACTACCTTCCATCTTTGGTCAAGCGTGTACGTACGGAAAGGCAGAGAACACCCAATAGACCATAATTGCTATCTAATTATGGGTGCGGTAAGGCTCGGATTGGGGGTTGGCCAGTAGTGTGTTCTCGTACAGGATTTATCCTGTCTTGTCTTTCGCTAGTTGAGGGAGGGGTCGCGTGGGACCATAGCCACGTATAGAAAAACAGACCTTAGCATCTGCATCGACAGATAAATTGTAAGCTCCCGACCAAGTCCTATATTTCTTGGTCTGCCCTGTGACAGGACTCGGGTGGCACGATGTGATACATGTGCACACAGTCATGGAAAACGATTCACGATGAATGCGTGGGAAAAAGGGCGCGGTTGGTGGGTAGCGTAATCCCTACTGGCCCTAGGTGGTTGAACCCAAACCGAGATACGAAAACGTGCAATAGGTAAGCGTAATCCCTAGTTGCCCTGGGTAGCATAAGTCCTAGTTGTACAGACGATAATTCATGTTGGAAGACCCTAGCTAGGTTTAGGGTAATAGTCCAAACCGATCTTAAGGATCATGGAACTATGTCAAAGTAGTATAGAATCTCATGGGAAAGCCCGTATGGTCTACGGCAAGGGACTGAACATTTACATGGAATAAAATATACGAGTAGAGTAACCTATATATGCAAAATACTAGGTTGACATGGACCATTACATGACTTTTGAGTAAGGGTCATTCATGGTTAACACATGATATGGTGGGGATACTAGTACGGTAGGTGCAGAGCGGGCATACAGGATAGACACCATGGGACGTTACACGTGATAGATATCTTGGGGATATTATACTTGATAGAAACTTGACGATGTGATACCTTGTTTTATCTTGACATCGTAATTTATCATGACACCTTAGTTTACCTGAGTTCAGTAGCTCATCCTGTTATTCTGATTTAGCTTATCTATCTTATTATCATGCTTATGTTCATCTCAGTTTCTCATGACAGTTAACTTTACTAGTTTTTATACTAATAGTAGATAGGGCTTACTCAGTCTTTATGACTGACCCGTTTTGTTTCGCCTCTTTTCTTCCGTTCCCCCCCCCCCCCCCCACCCAGGTTGCAGGGAGGAAATACTGTTGTTTAGTTCGGACTTCTCCTGCTTGAAGGTCATCATGGATGGCTTGGACTTTTCTTGGCTATGGCTACTTTACTGTTTTTACTTGGGGAATAATTTATGAAAATGTCTTTATGCTTCTTTACTATTGCAAGACAGGTTTTGATGTACTCTGATGTAAAAGGCTTTAGACCTTATTTATTCATGTTATGAAAGTTTAATTTTACTTCCGCTATTTTATATGTTCTGTCTTGTGATATTTCTGTGCATGTTTACCAATAATGCCCCTCTAAAGCTAGTGCATTCCTTTGCGAGTGACCCTAGCGGAGGCGGGGTGTTACACGTTGATTCATGTTTGTGATAGAAATATGAATTAGATCTATATTAATTCGTTTGGCTATTGATAATTATCTATCCTGTTTATGTCATTACTCTCTAATTGCTTTCATTTATTATAAAAAACTCTCTTTATATTTATTTTCTGTTGTTTACAAACAATCAAACTTTCTGAATAATTTGATTGGATTTATTAATTAAAATAATTTTGGTCTTAGAGTATGACACCCTTTACAATAACCCTTGTTATTTAAGAAAGCCGAACGAATTAAATAATTGTTTACAATTGTTCAATTTGTTCGCAAACAAATTTTGGCGCCATTGCCGGGCATCAAAATAATTTTTATTAGTAAATCCTTCGGGTTATATTTTTATTTCCTAATTTTTTTCCATTAAAAAACACAAAAATATTTTTATTTTATTCCTTTTGTATTCGTTCATGTATAGAAAAATATTCTTGATTGGTTGATTGGTATTAAAACATTGATACTGTAATCTTCTAAATCAAGAGAGAAAATACACTTGCCACTTTTCTTCCAATTTCTTTTCCTTTTACAATTTCTGTTTCTTTCTAATTTTCAATTTCCTTCCCATTACATCTTCTTTCCTCTTTTCAACATTTCCATATAAAAAAAGAAAATCTTTTGTTTCCTTCTCTGGTTTTCCATTCCAATACAAAATCCCACTACCTTGTAGTTTTCATTTACTCTCAGACCTTTTTTGTTTTCACCAAAACACAGTCACTGTCGGCTTTCCACCCACATTTCAATTCATCACCATTATAGTAGAATCATTACCAACACCACGCTGCTTTTCATCCCCATACGTTCACCTACATCTCTGTACGTTCACCTACATCTCCTCCCCAAAGCCGCATCATCAACCCTTCACACCACTGAACCCAAGTCCATCAATATCTCACCGGAAACTTACACACTAGCATCTGGACAATCTTGCAAATCTCACATACAAAACCGCAACTAACCTCATCACCATAGAAAACGAATCACGGCTTCATCACAACTTCAACTGCCACCCAATACACCAATCACCAATTCTGCTCCACCATTTCACTTGACTTCCCTCGCAACAAGTCCAAGTCAAAATTCCCCTCTTACAAATTCTCTAATCCGAAACCAAAACTTCCTCTTCACAGTTACAAAAGAAATCTACCTTCACAACTGCGGCTTATACCCACCCAATATCACCCTTCACAACTCAACTCAACCCCTCAGACCATTGCCACAATCTCAGACCTCCCCTGTTTTACACTACAACCATACAACCATCCACCATCACCTTCCTTTGCAATCCCCAATCACTCAACCCATCTCCATTCTACACCATCTTCACAAATTGCCTCACGCATCAATCGCCACCCAATTCGGAACCAAACCGAAACCAACTCCTTGCCTTTAATCCCCTACTGTCAACGCTGATTACAAACCCACCCGAAACCATACTTTCATCACCCATCCATGTTAGACTGTCACACTTCGCAAGCAACTCCTTCAACTTCACCACCGCCGGAGCTGAATTAAACACCGAGCCAACTAGATCTGAAATCAAAGTGTTGTTCGATTATTGTATTCTTCGGATTTGTTAAAAAAACAATCATGCTGAAGAATTTTGAAGAGACCGATCTAGTTAAAGGGGAATAGGAGCCTTTGCTTAAGAATAAGCACGCGTGAATAAGCACCAGATCCGAGTAAATAGGCAAAATTGGTTTTTAGAAAAGTCAGAGAGGGATTAATTTGAAAGTGTAACCGTGTAAAAGCTGAAAGGCAAGTAAGAGGAGCAAAAGGAAAATTTCAAAGGATTTCAAATTGGTAATCTTGGGAGTACAAACGTGAAAAGAGATTATAATAGAGGGCGTGATCTGTTCTAGAAAGTTGTTCTGATATGGATTGGTGCTACGTTTTTGTTGAGTCTAGTTCGTGTTAAACCTAGTTTTTTATCTTTATTTTTTTTAGCTTAGTTTTTTCGATTTTTTTTCTTTTAAGCTTAGTTTAGTTTGTCTTGTTAGATTTTAGTTTCGCTTTTGTTTTAGTTCCATTTCAGTTTATTTTTCTTTTCCTTTCGTTTGTTTATTTGTTTTTATTTTCTTTAAAAAAGGGGGAAAATCAAAGGTCAGAACAGAATTCAATCAACAAACAGGGATTTCAGAGGTCAAGCAATTTGCAATTAGCAGAATTTGAATCGTTGGAGCGGTTGAACACCAAGTGGGGTGTGAATGCGCTAGTGCTACTTAGTTGCACTGGACGGACTACTGATCCAAGTGAGAATTTTCTAAACTCTACAGGGTCTGCTGCTGCTTGAAAATTTATAAAAATTGCTTGTAAATTTTTCCTGCAGGTATCGCGGCTTGCTTGTAAAAAAAGTATTTCTATAGTTTATTATTTTTTTACTATTCTGTGATTGATTATTTTGCCTTTTGATGAGTGGTTGGAAATTTTAAAACAAACGTGGGATACATAGAAAATTTTGCTTTTGAAATCGAATTGAGGATTCCCCAAGCTCATAGGACAAAATATTCGTTAAATTGACAATTAGGATTGATACTCCCTTAGGTATCTAAGGAATGGTTGAGTTTAAAACTCAAACAGGTTCTTAAACCTTCATTCGTGTTTCTACGGTGATTCATGGCACAATGATAACCCATGTCCGAACCTGGCCTAGACTTGTATTCATATAATCCGAAGTTGTTAATTTTAACGTATGTTTTAAGAGCTTCTTTAAAGCCAAAAGTTTTGCAACTAATTTTTCGATGAAAAACTCTCTTCTTTTAATACATGCGCTCTCGCCCCATGTACAACCAAAATTGCAATTCTTTTCAAAATTTAAATGATTTTGGTTACGATTCAAATCAAAATGAATGTCAAGCTGAAAACTTTTCGAATAATTTCAACGATCAAAACCAAAATGATTTTCATAATACGAGTGGAGATATAATGTTGGTTATCGAATATGAAAAATGTGTTGCGAACAAGCTAAATTTGTGGCGATGTTGGTTGTGAAAAATAAAGAATGGACAACTTCTAAGAGATGAGGTGGTTGAATTTTTAAGGTCAACTAGTATGGAACACGTAAGAATAATGAATCTAAAAAACAACATCTTGAAGTCTGGTGTGTCTACCAATTTTCTTGAAGAAAGCCTAAGTGAAATTAATCAATTAATGCATGAAATTTGGATTTGTCGCGAGGAAATCAAGGAATGGGCGTGAACTTTAGATGAAAAACAAGATTCTAAAAATAAAGTGTAACGGCACGGGTTTCGCCCGGCCCGATCGATCGCAAAATCGACCAAGACCGTTCAAAACCCAAGTACGTTAACTTTGGGAATACAACACATCAAAATAATAACAACAGACTTTTATTACATCATAATAACGTAATATCAGAGTACAGAATATCAGAGTACAGAATATCAGAGTATATCGAAATAAATTACAACTGAAGATAAATTACAATATTTTAATACATTGCAGCGGAAATAAAATAACCAAGGCATCGGAAGAGAACTATGCTCTGGACATAGCTTTAAGCTTCAATCCAGAATCCTGCTCGAGATGAAGACCTGTAGACAAACTACTCGATTGCCCGTGTGGAAAAGAGGGCACCCGAGTTTGCAAATGTGGAAACAAACAACGGGTCAGTCATGAGACTGGTGTGATAATTCTTAACTAATTTAACTAATAGTAATAAGGCAAATCCAAGGACCACGCCGCTAACGCGGAACGGTTTTTATTCCAATGGATTACCATGCATAACAATAAAGTAAATCGTAAAACAACGCAATGCTTTTTAGAAAAATGAAACCATTATAAGATCCAAGTCCCATCACACAATGCAACGCAAACCGGAGGATAGGGTTTTACCTTATAATGGTCAAGAGATGCTTGATACGATAAAAAAACGGATTTGATATTATTATTAGTGTATATATGTTTCAAAAACAATTTCAATCATAGACGGCATAGCACCCCATCCTACTATATCGCCATACTAGTTCTACAATCAAAACCGCATAAGGTTGTATTGGAAATTGGGTTTCCATCATGAGTCAAGGCTAGGGAGGAGCTCCTTACCGATTCGAGACACTCTAGCTAATGCCTCAGGATCCCCCGTAGTGAACCCTTGGATAGCTGCAGGGCCGATCCACACATACAACTTCGTGGATTGGCAATTCCTAAACGCACGTTTCCTGATCCTATAGGACCTATCATCCGAGGCGCGCCACATTCCATCATCCACATAAGTAAATATCAACCATTTTTAAGCACCGACACCACTTCTAGCTAGAAAGAAACGTGCTGCTCTCCTTGTGTTCCCTTCTCCCGTTTTAGACTCAACCGGGTTGTGAGGCTCGCGAAGTAACGTTATAACCACAAGGCCTGCTTTTCAACAAAGCCTTGATCATCTTCATCTTAGCGTGCCAGGTTGACAATTCACGCCATGCGATTGATAACTATTAATACACAACCTCTAAGGGTGTTGAGCAAGAGAAAAATTCTCCGCCACCAACGGTCGTATATTAATAGAAATCAATTTACATAGAACAAAATTCAACGTCAGACACACATCCATTTAAAAACTTATGCTCTGGGTCTGAGTGAAAGACAAACCCGTACAAATCAGCACTACGTCCGGATAACTATCATCTTAGCCCCGTCTTGGGAGCAAATCAATCAAGGGCCTCAACACTAGTTACCCATTCGATGTGAAGATCGTCGGTCTTCAATCGCCGTCTTCAATTCTTCGAACGTCGTATCATTATTTGGAATGAGAGTAAACTCGGACTTTCCAAATAACTCTCGCATATATAAATTTGAAAACCATTTCCTATCGTCGTTAATAATTTATAACGATCTATCGCTATTTTTACTTTACATACACATCCTAAACATAACAATGTATATTTTCCTCTTCCATTTTTCAATTTACACCAAATGTATCTTTGGTTTCATTATTTTTCTAATGAAAATCTATTCCTTAGAAATGTAAATTTCTAATCTTATTATTTACATTGCAAAATGTAAATTCCTATTCCTATACTATTTACATTGAGAAATGTAAACTTATACTTCAATATATTATTATATTGAAAATGTAACTTTTATTTCATATTCTATTTACATTGGGAAATGTAAATTCCTAATCATTCCTTTATTTCCTTTGATTACATTGAAAAATGTAAATTCTTTTATTTACATATAAAAAAAATATAATTTCTATTTCATCCTTACTTACATTGAAAAATGTAAGTTTCTATATTTTTCTAATTACATATAAAAATGTAACTTCCTATTTTTCTTTTATTTATATTGAAAAATGTAACTTATTTTTACCGCCTCTAAAATGACGATAAAAATATATAATTTTTATTCTATTCTTTTATCGCACCTAAAGTGACAATAAGAATATACATTTCATTTCTATTATTTTTTATTCACATTAAAAATGTAAACTTTTCTTTTTAATATAATCTACATTAAAAATGTAAGTTATTTCTATAATCTAATTAAATTAAGAATGTAAACTTCTTTTACTTAATTACATTAAAAAAATGAAATTTTCTTCTAATCTCCATTTACATTAAGAAAATGTAAAACTTTTCTAATCCTTATCTTATTACATTAACAATGTAACTTTCTTTTATAACAAACTTGGAGGTGAAAATATTCATTTCATTATTAACACATAACAGTGTAAAATAACGTCAATTTCTAATTTATCCATTTATATTTTAATATGGGCCAGACCTCTCACATTAGGCCTACAACTTGTGGATGCTGGATAGGCCGGTTGGTTCCGGGCAGGCTTATCCCACAAGTTGGGCTTAACCTCGTGTCTTGGCCCAATTTTTATTTGCGCACTTGGACCTCTCACATTAGGCCCAACATTTGTGGCTGCTGGATATGTCGGTCGGGTCCGGGCAGACTTCCACCACAAATGTAACCTAACCTCGTGTCCAAGTACAATTTTAATTAATCATTATAATTGTTCTACTAAAATATTATTTTAAAACGTTTCTCATTTCAAAATATCTTAATTTTGGAATATTCTATATTTCCAAAATAACTTGATTTCAAATACTATAACTTACCTTTTCAAATCTTAATAAAACTTGAGACTTTCTCAATTATTATATTAATAATAATAAACCTTTCAAATGTCTAATTCTGAATCTAATCTTCTTATCTTAACATATTGACAGTAAAAATAGAATCTTTTTAATTGTATAATAAAATGAAATTTTATTTAAATCTTAATTACACAAAAATGTAAATTTTCTTTCCTTTAAATCTTAATTACACAAAAATGTAAATTTTCTTTTATCTTAACTCTTATTACATGAAAATGTAGTTTTCATTTTTAACTCTTATTACATTCCTTTTAAACGAATAAAATGTACATTTTTGTTTAATTCTTTTTGATGAATACAAGTTACGTAGAAATGTAATTTTAATAGAAATGTAATTTTACATGTTAACACATTCTATTCAAGGTTTTAAACAAATATACATTCTTTTTAATGAATTCTAATTATCATTAAAAAAATTTGAAAAGTACATGTTAACAAGTTTTCAAACAAAGATTCATTCTTTTAAAGTGACCAAAACCGATAAATTTTCCTAATTCTTTTTGTGTAAACAAAATGATGAATTTGTCTAATTCTTTTGATGTAAACAAAATGTGATGATTTTTTCTAATCTTTTTAAATATACAAAATGTGATAATTTTGTCAATTCCTTCTAAATAAACAAAATGTGATACTATTTCATATGCATAAACATGACATTAAAAATAAGTTCGTTTTTAATATTTCAACATGATACTAAAAATATATTCATTTTTAATGATTCTACATAACACTAAATTTATATTTCATTTTTAATGACATAACTTGACACTAAAAATAATATTTCATTTTTGGTAAAACTTAATGACATTAAAATTATGTTCACTTTTCATAAAACTTAGTTACACTTAAAATTATACTCATTTTTCATGAAACTTAATGACATTAAAATTATGCTTATTTTCATGAAACTTAACGACGCTAAAAATATGTTTGTTTTATGTCAATTTCATATCAACTATATATGATAAAAATTAGTATTTTGGTGTCAACATAAGGTTGCCACTCCATATTTCAATGCATGAAATAAATCTAAGTTTTTGAATCAACTACATCTCAAAATGCTATATTTCAATACATAGGATAAACTAAGTTTTGGTATCACATGTGATATCAATTTACATAACACAACATAACTAATTAATCTCATATTTTGGGGATAACTAACATATCAAATTCAATATTTCAGTATATGAAATAATTTAATCTTTGGTGTTAACTAACATATCAATTTCATATTACATGAAACAACAATATAATCTAAATTCTATTCTACAAGTAAATCTAAACAGATCAATGCATCTATGTATCAGAAAAAGACTTAGATCTACAAATATAAACATCACAATCACCAAAATTCACAAACAGCAAATTTCCATCTTGAACATAACAACTTGATTTATAATCATTCATTCAAGAATTTTTAATTAGTGATAAGTAATTAAATGATTAATTAATTATTTAAAGACAAAAATCTCACATCACATAAAAGTGGTATGTTCATAGGACAATTCTCATATAACATACAAGTTGTATGTTTACACGACAATTCTAATATAACACAAAAGTGACATGATTCTAAAAAGCGAGATAAATAATTAAAATTTAATTTAATTATTAAATCAGAATTCTCACCCCGCTAATCCCTCTGTGAAAACCCGTGTTCTTCCCTTTTTCCTTACACCCGTTGCTGACTTCCTTCCCGCCCCGTTGCACCACCAACCGGACGTGTGACCATCGATCCACCACTTCCATTCGAAACGCCATCGTCCAACGCCCCACCACCGTGAACGCCGAGAAATTTGGTCAACTCTTTGACTCTCTAATTCTGGTCCGAACGTTTCCCCTTTGAGGCAGCAATTCTCTCAATCCATTACTAAATAGAAGATCACAACCGTTGTATTCATTAAACTTGGGGAGATGAAGAAGTTTCAGTTTGAAGTTTTGAGAATAGGGTCATGGATTTGGAGATTTTGGTGGAGGAAGTGTGTGTGTTCTGGTTCGTTCATTTCATGAAGGTGGAGGAAGCTGTATAAATGATGTTTTTTAAGGTTTAGGGGAGTTTAGGGCATTTTATAGTGGGGCTAATTTATTATTATTATTTAATTAATTAATATTTTTATTTATTATTTATGAGGTCTGAAGATTTTAAATATAAAGAGAGGAGAGAACAAAAGGGGAATAAAGGGAATGTTTCATATCTAAAAAAAATGAATTTGAGTGATAAATAAAAGAGAGAGAGAGTAGAGAATAAATGCACAAGTTATTTTCCCCATATACCTCTTTTTATTTATAAACAATTTAAATGCTTGCTTTATTTTATCTAATTGTTTAAGTAGCGCAACCTTTTCTATTTCAAATTTCAAAACACACAACATAACATAAAATAATTTTAGGAACCTATTTATTTGCAAGAAACGATAAATAGAAGAGAATATATATACATATAGTTGATTTAAAGGAAAGGAAGAAAGAAAGAAGGAAAAAAACGTTGGAAAACAAAAGAAGAGAGAAAAGAGAAAACGAGAATGTTAATTAATACATGAGGTAGAAATGGGAAAGAAAATAAGAGGAGAGAAGGAAGTATGGTAAATATAAAGACAAATAAAATGAATGCATTATTTATTGCTTGATAGGAAATTGTGAAACTTTTCAAATTTCAAAACATATAATATTAAAATGTTAGAGTTTAAGGAACATGTTAAATTAGACATACACATATAAGGTTAAAAAAACTTCTAGATATATGCATAAACAACGCAGATAGTTTTTTAGTTTTTTTTTTCTTTTTCTCACTCTCTTTGTTTCTTAAAATAAAAAGAAAAGGGAAACATAAAACATAGAGTTGGTTTATTTTTGAAGAAAAATAATGATGGATAAAAAAGGGAAAGAGAAATAAAGGGATGTAATTTAAGAGATAAGAATACATATGTGAAAATAGAATGAAAAGAAATAAAATTATAGAATGAGGAATAATAAATTAATAAATAAAGGAAATAAATGAATGCGTAGGAAGGAAGGTAAAAGAGGTAGGTAACCATGCATTCATGTTATGGCCTTTTATGTTTCATTATTTTAGTTTGACATAAAATTTCATTCCTTTATGAAAATTGACCGTCCTCACTGTTTCCCTTCATCATGGATATAATATATGGATATGTTTTAAAAATATATGTTGGATGTGTGGTTTAATAGTGCATATGAATCTTTAATTAGCTATATCTACTAAATAAACTAAAAATCTTGTATTTTCAAAGATGACAAGTCGCAGTTCACACTTATATCTTTAAACCTTTTATTTTCAATTTTTTTTAATACACATAAATGGTTCAGGACCCTTTTTATTTATTTTCTAAATTCGAGTGTTTCACAAATTAAAGAAATAAAAGTGGCATAATGCATAAAACATAAATGGAAATGAATTTTATAATGAATGGACGCATATGATATATGGTCGAAGAAAATAAAGAGGAAGAAATATTATGTTCATAATTTATTTCTCTAAAAAGAGTTTAATAGGGAAAGTAGAAAAAGAATAGGAAAGAAAATAAACTTCATAAAATGTGAATGAGCAAAGAAATTTTGTGCAAGATTTATTTGACTATTGATGTCAACATTAATTAACGAACGTTACTTTGTCTACCACATGCGACATGAAATTTACTATATAAATAAAGTGAAACAAATAGATTTTATCATTTAATTTTTCAAATCAAACATATCTTATAGTTGACACTCAACTTTGTGACAATTTCTTATTAAAAAATATATTGAACCTTTAAAATAAAATCAAGGATTCAACTGCTATTATTATTATTTTAATTTAAAAAAATAGAATTTTAAAATTCTCTCGTATTTTCTAACAAAATTTTATGAAATAAAATTTTTAAATTTATCCTCAATTTCCGGGTTGTTACATAAAGATATTGAAAACATGTGTATCCTTCAACAACTGGCTTGATACATTATTGAGCTTTGAAAAAATCAAAAAAATCAATTACTGAAAGGAATTGATGACGTTGAGGATTTCATGAAACTTGATGTGACGAAAAGGAATTTCGCTCGGTCCGAACCAGTCGCTAAACCGACCCAGACCGCTCGAAACGCCCTATCTATGAACCGAGGCTAGGGATCGTCCTCTACCGATTCGAGACTCTCTAGCCCGAGCCTCAGGAACAGCCGCAACTGCCCCATGGAGCGACAGGGCCGGTCCACCGATGTGGATTATTGTGCCTGAACAATACGTTTCCCCGCCCTTTGGGGCGTTAATGAGCCAACGAATGACTCCACCGGACCCGGATCGTCCGATCAAACCGAGGTGCCTC
This sequence comes from Allium sativum, assembly GCA_030737875.1. Taxonomy (NCBI): domain Eukaryota; kingdom Viridiplantae; phylum Streptophyta; class Magnoliopsida; order Asparagales; family Amaryllidaceae; genus Allium; species Allium sativum. The sequence continues at coordinate 355,772,089 of CM060926.1, forward strand.
GCAACAGCAACAACCACACAGGTGAAAAGTATATAAATGTCAGGGCTGGTAGGTCACTGACACCACCCTAGCTAGAAAGAAACGCATGCCCTCCCTGAGGTCCTCTCCCGATTTTGGTTCACAACTGGGGTGCGAAACTCGCGAAGTAAACGTTACACAAAGCTACGCCACAAAGTCCGTGCTCTGATCATCACCACAAGACTTTGCTTTTCAACAGAAGCCTCGATCAATTGCCACTTAGGCTTGCCACACAGGCAATTCACTCCATGCGTTGGATATCCATCAATATATAACCCCTGAGCTCGTACGTCTCAGAGAAGGGCGTTAAGCAAGAGAATAAATTCTCCGCCGCCAAACAGATATATATTTAATAGAGATCAATCACACGGACTAAAATCCAATGTTAGACACACAGTCCATTTACAAAGTTCGTTCTGGGTTTAAACGAAACCGGAGGCACCTTAGTACCCCGCATATCCATCGATCTCCAAGCACGTCTGGAAGATCACCAACTGTTTCCATCTTCTTGGGTGTACAGCCCAATCAAGATCATCAGTAATCACCCAAACGACGTGAAGACTTCCGGTCTTCGACCATCGTCTTCATCTTCGACTTATCGTCGTATCAGTTATTCAGAATGGGATAAACCCGGTCTTCCCGAATAACTCGCGTATATTTTAAATAAGTGTTACACAAACACAACATACGCCTCATTCCAATTCATCAGTCACTAACCGTAAATTAATCAAGAGAATAATTCCCCAAATATTAACCCCGAAGGCCGAAACCAACATCAGATCAATATCCAGAAAAACCGTTCTGCTTAGCTAACCAGCAGTTAGTTTCTAAATTTCTCATTCATAGGGAAAGGCTCCCATTAATTTTATCAAAGATAAATTCCTTGAATTTATTCTTTAATCTTCTTTTGAATTTCGATTCAACTAGTCGGGATTAACGAACCTTACCGAAGTAATCATTTGTTTTAATTTCTCAATCCCAACCTATTCATCCCATGAAGTAAAACTGGTTATACTTCATATCTAACACCACGGTGTTATCGGTAAATTCAATTACCATTTCACGTTCAAATCTAATTAAAGATTTAACTATCGCCTGGAGCAAAACTGGTGATACTCCATTCTCGATCATTTCAATCTAATTAAAGATTCATTAAAACTCCACTTAGTTTTAATCTTTGACTGGGTTAAAGAATTAGTGTCACTTAAAACACGGTTCACGATAAAGCCAAAATCACGTTCCATTAATTATCGGGTTAAAGAACAAGTGTTATTTAAAACACTGTTCACGATAAACCCAAAAATCAATACCAATTCAATTCCAATTAAATATCATTTAATTGGTACCCTTCATTAAATCTAAATAAAAAGATTTAATCTTTTCTCAACTGGGTTCAAGAACAGTGTTAATGAAGACACCATTCACGACAAACCCAAATCAACTTGATATTAAACACAAGGCTCTGAATAGAAAATATACCAGCTTATATTCAATATCAAATTCCACGACAAACAAATATCGTATTGGAAATAACGATATATATATCTATATCTTTCAAATTCCCATAACAATATATGTATCATCCCGAAATCCAACATCGAAATAACCCAAAGACAATTTCGATTCAGATCCATTCCAATACAATCATTGGAAATTCTGGTTATTTCTAAAACCCTTTCAAATTCAATTTACTTATTTAAAAATAAATAGAATTATAATTCTAGTTCAAAACTAGTTCATTTCGATAAAAATCTATTTTTATCTTTTCAAATATAGAGTTTTTCATCCCAATTCTTTCTAAATCATTTCTTATGATTTTACACAATTTATTATTATTTTTAATAATTTTATCAAGACCCGTACAGTCGATTTCCATCAATGGCCATCGAACTGCACTTACAGCGACCTTTTTCAAATTTGATTTGGACGTATCTCCAAATCCAACCGTTAGGTTTCAAATTTCTAATATTCATTAGAAAGCTCTTTTCGATACGAACCCAACGGTTCCGGTTTTAGGAGAATCCGACGGTCGGATCTCCCGTAATATTCGTTCGAAGTCAATGGTCGAAATTCGCGAACTGCCGCGGCGCGGCGCGTTCTATTCAGGCCATTATATTATATATATATATAATATATATAATATATACTTCGTCGATTTCAATTCAAAACGTGCTTTATAAATCGTTTTTAAATTCATTTTCAAAACGGTTTCAACTTCATATTCAATTTCAAATCAAAATTGAATATTTCAATCTAAATTCATTTTAAATTCAATTCAAATTGATTTCAATTCAAATTGATTTCTAATTCAATTTCAGCTCGTTTTCAATTCAATTCAATTTCAATTCGAATTCATTTCTATTCCATTTCAATTCGAATACATTTATATTCAATTTCAATTCGAATTCATTTATATTCAATTCTAAATTCGAATTCATTTCTATTCAATTTCAATTCGAATTCGTTTATATTCAATTCTAAATTAGAATTCATTTCTATTCAATTTCAATTCGAATTCGTTTATATTCAATTTCAATTCGAATTCATTTCTATTCAATTTCAATTCGAATTCGTTTATATTCAATTTCAATTCGAATTCGTTTATATTCAATTTCAATTCGAATTCATTTATATTCAATTTCAATTCGAATTTATTTATATTCAATTCTTTTCAAAATATCAGATTTTGAAATCACTTTCGCTATTCATTATAAAATGAATAAAATCGATATAAATATCGTTCACGTCAAAATGGCGTCAATCTAATCAATACGGCTTCATATATTCCTATTTTCAAATATTCTATTTCAAATATTTCTTTTTCAAATATTTCTATTTTAAAACTGGAATGACGCCCAATCAATTACCATATAATGTTAATTATATGGATTTTCTACAACACATGTATATATCAACAACGATGAATAATCAACCATCATCCAAAGTGCATTCTACACTGTATAAGCATCAAATATAAATATTCAACGCTTATAACAGTCTGTCAATCAATCGATCGACATACAACTAAACAATCGGGATTAGTGTACGTCAAATATCATCCCAATACCCGTTTAGGGTTTCAAGCAATCAAACACAGATTTTTATTGGTGCAGTTGGGCGATGTGTAAAATTTATCGTCCCAATCAATGTCCTTCAAATAGGTGTACATAAACAAACCGTCCGGTTTGTAAATGAATATTTATTTATTCACATTCACGTTAAAAATTATATTTTTAACGATTAAACTATTTTATTCAACCTATGAATATTCTATTCGGTTCATTTATTAAATAAAATGATATCTTTATTTTTCTAACTTATTTTTAGAAAATTTCGGCGGCATAACGACACGATACTAGAAACGGGACAAGGCCTAGCCTTATCCCCGGACTAGTGAAGGCCCACGCCATTCACACATCAATCAAATTCACCAAACAACCAAATTCAAATCAAATAATCTAACCAACTACACAACCAAACAATTAAACAAACAAGCCATCCATGGTCTGTGGATGACGGTTGTCGGGTGCTACTAAACACCGTCTGCATCCTAGTATATATATATATATATAACTAGAAAAAATAAATTGAAAGGTGAGAAGTTCTCACTGATAGCTATCCAAACTTCACGACACATCTTAGGTAGAAGTCTTCGTCGTTCTTGCCTCTTGTCTCTTTCTTTCTCTACATACGTGAAAATCGAATTTTTACTATGCTATTCAATATATAAAAATCGAATTTTTACTTCGCTATTCAATATATAAAAATCATATTTTTTACTTCGATGTTCAATATATAAAAATCATATTTTTACTTCGATGTTCAATATATAAAAATCATATTTTTACTTCGATGTTCAATATATAAAAATCATATTTTTACTTCGATGTTCAATATATAAAAATCATATTTTTACTTTGCTACACATATAAAGATGATATTTTTGCTATCTACATAATATAAAATTCGTATCTTTATACTTTCTATACTATAATTATATTTTTATAACTCTAATCTCTTATATAAAGATTATATTTTTAAACCCAACTTGAAAATCCTTGCTTTTATATCTTTAAAATCATATCTGATTTCTATTATTATTTAAAAAAAAAAAAACCTTATTCTATTTTTAAAAACAAAGCAGGTTTTATTTTGACAAACGAAGCAGAATTTATTTTGCTATATATTTTTTAAAAAAAAAACTGATTATCTTTACTAGGTAAAATATAAAATATAAAATAAAAACTGATTTTCTTAAAATAAAAGAAATAAAGAAAAATAAAAATATACGCTTACAGTTATCGGAGGAGGGGGTTTCACTTCGGGTGGCGGCCATCAATTGGTCGGAGGGTGGAGCTTCAGGGGCGGCGGCTGCTCTGGGCTAGGGTTGCGAGGCTGCGATGGGGTGCGTGCTGTAGCGGTGGAAGAAGGGGGATGTCGCAGTCGGAGAACGAGGCCCACCGCCTGTCGTCCATAGCGTTTCACCCCCATTCCGAACACAATGGGATATGTACTGCAAGCCGATTCGACTGTTTCGATCAGTTTCCGTTAAAATCAACATATAACTCTATATATTGAATTTGAACGCACATTTCAATTTACCGAGGTCACATACTAACTCTAAAAATTCCTGAAAAATATTTTCCAGCTTCGAATTGACGATACGGTCCTAACAAAACTAGTTTCGTCGAATTCTGAGATCGTTAGAAAAATGGCCATTTTCCAGTCGATTAAAATCAACTAAAACTGGTCAAACGCGTTTTCCTTTGCCACGCTCACATATTGATTCGAAAAATTATGAAATTTGAAATCTAGCAATAACTTAACATCACGGACCCAACAAAAGTGGTTTCGTCGAAATCCGAGGTCGTTTGCAAAATTCCCATTTTTAAGGGCCTGAATTCCATAGCGACTATTCAGAATTTTCAACTGGACATATCTTTTGATTCCCGCTATGAAATCTTGATTTGTCAGATTCGTTGGAAAGATATTATCAATTAGATCCTAATCTTTTTGGTTTCACTAAAATCCGTTTTATTTTGCACCCAGTACATTCATTTGAAGTTTGAAATCGAATTATCGAACTACCGCGCCATTTTCAATTCCTTATATAATTATATATAATTATTTATATTCTAACGACGATGTATATAAATATATACGTCGAATTCAATTCTAAACATTTTTCTCGTCGATATTATTTATATAATCTATTTTAAATAATCAAAATTCGCTAAAATCGCCAAAATAAAAATTTTAAACTGGCCCAGATTTTCGGGTTGTTACAATCTCCCCCACTTAAAACTTTGGTCCCCGAAAAGGAACAAAGTCGAAAGTGTTTTGATTAATCAACTCTACATTCGATCTGGCTTCCATTCTCCAACTTTTCAGTTTCTGAGAATTTTCAAAAATTTCAAAAATTTGGCTAACACCCTAAATTTTCGAAAAATTTCGCCATAACCTCCCCTGCAATGGGAGCATCGGGAAATCTCAAATAGCTTCCCCGGTCCTTTAGATCTCAAAAAGAAAAAGAAAAAGCCAAGCGGCTAGCCCATAGGCTCATAAAATCATCATCACCCAAACAAAACAGTAGATTATGTAGTAAACATGTACCTATTTGTCGGGCAAACAAATTTTATTCTCTGCTCTTGCCTCCTTGCTATGACCTGTTCAATGTAAGTATAGGTATATGCAAGCAAATGCGACCAATTTTCAATACAATTCAATATTTGATGCTATTAGGCTATATGGTTCAAAATTATCACACAAACAAACAACACAAACATCAATCCATTAGTTGATTAGCTTTTGAAATTCATAACTTTGATACATAGTCAAAAATCACATTTTTGATGCCAAATCACAACAATAAATCCTATATAGCTTTGGTTCTCACACCAGTCAATTGTAAATATATAGAAAGCTCACTTTCGTCACTCGAACATAAATTCTAATGATGGAGCTCCATCATCAAAATCATCTCCGGGCGATTCGAGTGTAATTCTATATCTATCCAGTATATTAAAACTTCAAATACACGTTTGCAAGGCATATATGCAAAATCTTTATATACTGGACTGTCCAAATCAATACAAATAAATAATCAAATACGAATAATTGATTTAAATTTTCAAAACAAAACTTGTTTTCATTTTAAAAATATACTCTTCACACTCGTTCTAGGATACTACTGATCCTATCTCTAACGAGTCATTCCCATTGGATATTACTAACCAAATATCTGATGAATTCTTTCGTATGGTTCTAATGTGTCTTGTTCTCGAGCTCTGTAAACCAAAGCTCTGATACCAACTGTGACGAAAAGGAATTTCGCTCGGTCCGAACCAGTCGCTAAACAGACCCAGACCGCTCGAAACGCCCTATCGTTTGAGGACAGGACAAAACAGAATGCATACGGAAGAACATTTCACTGTATATCACAACAATGCATCAGATTACAAGAATATACAGAGTATAAATGAATAAATATTACACAGAAAATATTAGAGATTACATTTCAATACATAGCAGCGGAAAATAATACAATACACAACTAGAAGAGATACACGGATACAAAGCTTTCCGGATATCGTTCCAGCTATAAACCAGGATCCTGTGAATATAAATCTGCAAAACCAAAACTACTAGCTACCCGTGTCAAAATAAGGGCACCCAGAGTTTAGGTTAAAACAATAAAACTCCAGGTCAGTCATGGGACTGGTGTGAGAACTAAAACAGTTATTAATCTTTATTTCAAAGTTCGGTAAATCAAGGGACCACGCCGTATAACACGGAACGGGTTTCCTCCCAAGAATACCAGTGCATAAAACAACAGCGCAATGCTAAATAAAGAAAAATGAAGCTATTATAAGACCCAGGTCCTATCACACAATGCAACGCAAGACGGGGGATAGGGTTTTTACCTTATAATAGCCAAGAATGCTTGATACGTTTAAAACGAATCATTTGATACTATAATAAGTGCATAGTGTATAAAACAACTTCAAATCATAAGTATCAATCATAGGCGGCATGAATGCCCCATACCACTATGTCGCCATATATAGGTTATACAATCAAAAACACAAAGTCACGTATTTGGAAATTGGATTTCCATCTATGAACCGAGGCTAGGGATCGTCCTCTACCGATTCGAGACTCTCTAGCCCGAGCCTCAGGAACAGCCGCAACTGCCCCATGGAGCGACAGGGCCGGTCCACCGATGTGGATTATTGTGCCTGAACAATACGTTTCCCCGCCCTTTGGGGCGTTAATGAGCCAACGAATGACTCCATCAGACCCGGATCGTCCGATCAAACCGAGGTGCCTCGCAACAGCAACAACCACACAGGTGAAAAGTATATAAATGTCAGGGCTGGTAGGTCACTGACACCACCCTAGCTAGAAAGAAACGCATGCCCTCCCTGAGGTCCTCTCCCGTTTTTGGTTCACAACCGGGGTGCGAAACTCGCGAAGTAAACGTTACACAAAGCTACGCCACAAAGGCCGTGCTCTGATCATCACCACAAGACTTTGCTTTTCAACAGAAGCCTCGATCAATTGCCACTTAGGCATGCCACACAGGCAATTCACTCCATGCGTTTGATATCCATCAATATATAACCCCTGAGCTCGTACGTCTCTGAGAAGGGCGTTAAGCAAGAGAATAAATTCTCCGCCGCCAAACAGATATATATTTAATAGAGATCAATCACACGGACTAAAATCCAATGTCAGACACACAGTCCATTTACAAGTTCGTTCTGGGTCTGAACGAAACCGGAGGCACCTTAGTACCCCGCATATCCATTGATCTCCAAGCACGTCTGGACGATCACTTACTGTTTCCATCTTCTTAGGTGTACAGCCCAATCAAGATCATCAGTAATCACCCAAACGACGTGAAGACTTCCGGTCTTCGACCATCGTCTTCATCTTCGACTTATCGTCGTATCAGTTATTCAGAATGGGATAAACCCGGTCTTCCCGAATAACTCGCGTATATTTTAAATAAGTGTTACACAAACACAACATACGCCTCATTCCAATTCATCAGTCACTAACCGTAAATTAATCAAGAGAATAATTCCCCAAATATTAACCCCGAAGGCCGAAACCAACATCAGATCAATATCCAGAAAAACCGTTCTGCTTAGCTAACCAGCAGTTAGTTTCTAAATTTCTCATTCAGAGGGAAAGGTTCCCATTAATTTTATCAAAGATAAAGTCCTTGAATTTATTCTTTAATCTTCTTTTGAATTTCGATTCAACTAGTCGGGATTAACGAACCTTACCGAAGTAATCATTTGTTTTAATTTCTCAATCCCAATCTATTCATCCCATGAAGTAAAACTGGTTATACTTCATATCTAACACCACGGTGTTATCGGTAAATTCAATTACCATTTCACGTTCAAATCTAATTAAAGATTTAACTATCGCCTGGAGCAAAACTGGTGATACTCCATTCTCGATCATTTCAATCTAATTAAAGATTCATTAAAACTCCACTTAGTTTTAATCTTTGACTGGGTTAAAGAATCAGTGTCACTTAAAACACGGTTCACGATAAACCCAAAATCACATTCCATTAATTATCGGGTTAAAGAACAAGTGTTATTTAAAACACTGTTCACGACAAACCCAAAAATCAATACCAATTCAATTCCAATTAAATATCATTTAATTGATACCCTTCATTAAATCTAAATAAAAAGATTTAATCTTTTCTCAACTGGGTTCAAGAACAGTGTTAATGAAGACACCATTCACGACAAACCCAAATCAACTTGATATTAAACACAAGGCTCTGAATAGAAAATATACCAGCTTATATTCAATATCAAATTCCACGACTAACAAATATCGTATTGGAAATAATGATATATATATCTATATCTTTCAAATTCCCATAACAATATATGTATCATCCCGAAATCCAACATGGAAATAATCCAAAGACAATTTCGATTCAGATCCATTCCAATACAATCATTGGAAATTCTGGTTATTTCTAAAACCCTTTCAAATTCAATTTACTTATTTAAAAATAAATAGAATTATAATTCTAGTTCAAAACTAGTTCATTTCGATAAAAATCTGTTTTTATCTTTTCAAATATAGAGTTTTTCATCCTAATTCTTTCTAAATCATTTCTTATGATTTTACACAATTTATTATTATTTTAATAATTTTATCAAGACCCGTACAGTCGATTTCCATCAATGGCCATCGAACTGCACTTACAGCGACCTTTTTCAAATTTGATTTGGACGTATCTCCATATCCAACCGTTAGGTTTCAAATTTCTAATATTCGTTAGAAAGCTCTTTTCGATACGAACCCAACGGTTCCGGTTTTAGGAGAATCCGACGGTCGGATCTCCCGTAATATTCGTTCGAAGTCAATGGTCGAAATTCGCGAACTGCCGCGGCGCGGCGCGTTCTATTCAGGCCATTATATTATATATATAATATATATAATATATACTTCGTCGATTTCAATTCAAAACGTGCTTTATAAATCGTTTTTAAATTCATTTTCAAAACGGTTTCAACTTCATATTCAATTTCAAATCAAAATTGAATATTCCAATCTAAATTCATTTTAAATTCATTTCAAATTGATTTCAATTCAAATTGATTTCTAATTCAATTTCAGTTCGTTTTCAATTCAATTCAATTTCAATTCGAATTCATTTCTATTCCATTTCAATTCGAATTCATTTATATTCAATTTCAATTCGAATTCATTTATATTCAATTCTATATTCGAATTCATTTCTATTCAATTTCAATTCGAATTCGTTTATATTCAATTCTAAATTCGAATTCATTTCTATTCAATTTCAATTCGAATTCGTTTATATTCAATTTCAATTCGAATTCATTTCTATTCAATTTCAATTCGAATTCGTTTATATTCAATTTCAATTCGAATTCGTTTATATTCAATTTCAATTCGAATTCATTTATATTCAATTTCAATTCGAATTTATTTATATTCAATTCTTTTCAAAATATCAGATTTTGAAATCACTTTCGCTATTCATTATAAAATGAATAAAATCGATATAAATATCGTTCACGTCAAAATGGCGTCAATCTAATCAATACGGCTTCATATATTCCTATTTTCAAATATTCTATTTCAAATATTTCTTTTTCAAATATTTCTATTTTAAAACTGGAATGAGGCCCAATCAATTACCATATAATGTTAATTATATGGATTTTCTACAACACATGTATATATCAACAACGATGAATAATCAACCATCATCCAAAGTGCATTCTACACTGTATAAGCATCAAATATAAATATTCAACGCTTATAACAGTCTGTCAATCAATCGATCGACATACAACTAAACAATCGGGATTACTGTACGTCAAATATCATCCCAATACCCGTGTGGGGTTTCAAGCAATCAAACACAGATTTTTATTGGTGCAGTTGGGCGATGTGTAAAATTTATCGTCCCAATCAATGTCCTTCAAATAGGTGTACATAAACAAACCGTCCGGTTTGTAAATGAATATTTATTTATTCACATTCACGTTAAAAATTATATTTTTAACGATTAAACTATTTTATTCAACCTTGGAATATTCTATTCGGTTCATTTATTAAATAAAATGATATCTTTATTTTTCTAACTTATTTTTAGAAAATTTCGGCGGCATAACGACACGATACTAGAAACGGGACAAGGCCTAGCCTTATCCCCGGACTAGTGAAGGCCCACACCATTCACACATCAATCAAATTCACAAAACAACCAAATTCAAATCAAATAATCTAACCAACTACACAACCAAACAATTAAACAAACAAGCCATCCATGGTCTGTGGATGACGGTTGTCGGGTGCTACTAAACACCGTCTGCATCCTAGTATATATATATATATAACTAGAAAAATTAAATTGAAAGGTGAGAAGTTCTCACTGATAGCTATCCAAACATCACGACACATCTTAGGTAGAAGTCTTCGTCGTTCTTGCCTCTTGTCTCTTTCTTTCTCTACATACGTGAAAATCGAATTTTTACTATGCTATTCAATATATAAAAATCGAATTTTTACTTCGCTATTCAATATATAAAAATCATATTTTTTACTTCGATGTTCAATATATAAAAATCATATTTTTACTTCGATGTTCAATATATAAAAATCATATTTTTACTTCGATGTTCAATATATAAAAATCATATTTTTACTTCGATGTTCAATATATAAAAATCATATTTTTACTTTGCTACACATATAAAGATGATATTTTTGCTATCTACATAATATAAAAATCGTATCTTTATACTTTCTATACTATAATTATATTTTTATAACTCTAATCTCTTATACAAAGATTATATTTTTAAACCCAACTTGAAAATCCTTGCTTTTATATCTTTAAAATCATATCTGATTTCTAATTTTTTTTAAAAAAAAAAAACAAAACCTTATTCTATTTTTAAAAACAAAGCAGGTTTTATTTTGACAAACGAAGCAGATTTTATTTTGCTATATTTTTTTTTAAAAAAACTGATTATCTTTACTAGGTAAAATATAAAATATAAAATAAAAACTGATTTTCTTAAACTAAAAGAAATAAAGAAAAATAAAAATATACGCTTACAGTTATCGGAGGAGGGGGTTTCACTTCGGGTGGCGGCCTTCAATTGGTCGGAGGGTGGAGCTTTAGGGGCGGCGGCTGCTCTGGGCTAGGGTTGCGAGGCTGCGATGGGGTGCGTGCAGTAGCGGTGGAAGAAGGGGGATGTCGCAGTCAGAGAAGAAGGAGTGGAGGAGGAGGAGAAGGAAGGAGGCGGCGGAAAGAGGGGGGGTTGCGGCGGTGCTCCGCCTGGGGCGGCGGCGGCCATCGCACCCTCCCTTTTTCTTTTTCTTTTATTTGAATTGATTTAAACGTGGGGGGGGGGGGGGGCCTGAGAGGATATAAGGAGAGATATATATATTTTTTTAATTATTTAATTTAAAAAGTTGACTTTTTCAAACGACCTCTAAACGAGGCCCACCGCCTGTCGTCCATAGCGTTTCACCCCCATTCCGAACACAATGGGATATGTACTGCAAGCCGATTCGACTGTTTCGATTAGTTTCCGTTAAAATCAACATATAACTCTATATATTGAATTTGAACGCACATTTCAATTTACCGAGGTCACATACTAACTCTAAAAATTCCTGAAAAATATTTTCTAGCTTCGTATTGACGATACGGTCCTAACAAAACTAGTTTCGTCGAATTCTGAGATCGTTAGAAAAATGGCCATTTTCCAGTCGATTAAAATCAACTAAAACTGGTCAAACGCGTTTTCCTTTGCCACGCTCACATATTGATTCGAAAAATTATGAAATTTGGAATCTAGCAATAACTTAACATCACGGACCCAACAAAAGTGGTTTCGTCGAAATCCGAGGTCGTTTGCAAAATTCCCATTTTTAAGGGCCTGAATTCCATAGCGACTATTCAGAATTTTCAACTGGACATATCTTTTGATTCCCGCTATGAAATCTTGATTTGTCGGATTCGTTGGAAAGATATTATCAATTAGATCCTAATGTTTTTGGTTTCACTAAAATCCGGTTTATTTTGCACCCGGTACATTCATTTGAAGTTTGAAATCGAATTATCGAACTACCGCGCCATTTTCAATTCCTTATATAATTATATATAATTATTTATATTCTAACGACGACGTATATAAATATATACGTCGAATTCAATTCTAAACATTTTTCTCGTCGATATTATTTAAAATAATCTATTTTAAATAATCAAAATTCGCTATAATCGCCAAAATAAAAATTTTAAACTGGCCCAGATTTTCGGGTTGTTACACTTGACTTGACTTACTTCGAAGAACTAGCTCAAAGAATAACAGATAGCAAACTGAGTTGCATTGAAATTGTTGGGATAATTTATCAAATTGCTCGTCTTCATACTGATGTTATGAACTTGTACAACAACTATAAATCCCAATCTAGTGACAAACAAGTTTCTGCCAACGCTTCTTTTGAAACAAATACTCAGACATTAACATCGTCACAACATTACAGAACGATATTGATGATTCTGATGATATGAATGTAGATGAAAATGATAATTTTGAAAAATTTCTTGTGCAAAACAGTGATTTATGTGAAATTGAAATTCAAACTCAAACTAATGCTTCTACTGAAAATTCAACTTTTAATGAAATTTAAAATTTTCAAATAATAACTTTTGAAAATGATGAAAATCTTAATGAAGTTGTTGAAATCTCTGTAATTGATTTAAATTTAAATTCTCTTGAAAATGAAGACGTCAATCTTCAATTTGTACTTCCTCTCTCAGATTCTGAAAATATTGAAAATATAACGACTTTAAATTGTCAACCTAAAAGAAATGATGAAGTTGGTAACTATTGTTTAAGTGAGAACGACTTTGATGAGCAAAAACTTCTTAAACTGATTGACGATGATGTTGTTGGGTCTGAAACTGAAAATGAAACATTTGAAAACTTTGAAATTCTTAAGGTTGAAAACAACAAAACTGCTGAATGTGATCTTAAACACAATGATGATTTTTCTAAAACTGTTGAAACTCCTTGCGACTTGATCGTTTCTACTGAACCTCACTGTGATCACTTGTTTTTTTATGATAAATTTCTGTAGCATATGAACTCTTTTTGGAATAACACAGTTTTTGAGAAAACACAATTTTGAAATTTACTGAAAATTCATTTGTTCGGTTTTAACTTTACTGAACCCCCGGCTCAATGAAAATTCATTTGGAAAACACAATCTCTCAATTTATACATCATCTGAACAAATCAAGCTTTGTTTTTGAAACTTTTACTGAACCCCGGCTCAATGACCTCTCTTTAGATTCTACAAAAATTCAATTTGATTTTAGTATCAATTGTAAGCTCAAAATTTTAAAATTAGCAACTCAAGCTTTTGAAAAACCAAAATTTGTTTTTCCAAATCTGAAACGTAATATAAAATCCTATATAGTTTGGTTTTCTGTGCTTAAGTTGCATCTTATAATCTTAATGAGCCTAATCCGTTGGTCCATTGTAGACCGGATCATCTATTCGATGACTGCATATTTTCTGCACGCGTATTCGGTAAGCTACGCTTACCCTCTTCTTTTCTTTCCTTTTCACTAAGATATGTCTGATTGACGACTGTGGGGATACAGTCTATTTTTAAGTGTGTGTGTGGGGGGAGGGATTTACATTACATCTGCAATCAAATTTTATGAACTAGGTCATTTGTTGAACAAGGACTAACTTAAAATTCATAAATAACACGTTGGTTCTTTATTGATAAGTTGAATTGTTGGGTGATGGGAATGAACATTAATTATTCATTGAGTCGTAATGTGTCTTTTTAAGATGCTAGCTTGAGACCATGCAGACGTCAATCATGTTCTGGAGTAAGCGTATCAATCCTTGTTATACATGTTAGAATGTGCAAGTAAAAAAAGTCATAAAAAAATCAAATAAAAATGATTTTGCACCTACATTTTGTTGGATTTTTTGAGTTCGTTTTCATGCATAGTATTTTTTTTCACTAAATTTTTTAAACTCGTATGTTCTAAATTCCACTTGGTCCACTTAAGGAGAAATGACTCATTGTAGCATTCTTCTTCGATACCCCCACATTATTCAAACCCGAGTTTTAGTCGAATTACATTCATGTTTCGACAAGTTTTGTTATATTGGTATACTTAAGAACCTTTTGACTGATTTATTTTCAAAGGTTTGAAAGAAAAACGTCACTTTTTATACCAATATTACACTACCCACTTCGTACTTGTTTTAATGTAGGATAACAATATACTACATCTTATTTTATATGGGATATCTATCTTACGAAACTTTGCTAATCTTTCCTTTCATCTTTTTATATAACATCAATTTAGAATTGTGTGTTGAATTAGGGTTAAAGAAGTAGAGTAACAAAGGCACAAAACTTTCCTTTCATGAAGTGTTGGTTATGATTCGCTTAGTAGAGGAGGAATCAAATGAAATAATATACGGTATCAAATGAAATAATATATGGTATCATTCCATTCCATCTCCACTCATCATTCATCATGCAAAAAAAGAAGAAGAAAAAAATGCAATAAAGAGAAAATCTCCAAGAATAAAATAGTCACCCATCATTCTTGACTATAAAGCATTCATTTCCATTCCATCCACATCCAACATACCACACTTAGAAGTGAGGATTGTAGTAAAGGAGATGAAAGGAAACAAAACGTCCACATGTGCCTTATTATTACTTTATCTTTTGTAGCTTGAAGTTCAACTAATACACTTGCCCTCTTATCTATAATATTTTTTAGAACTTACAAAATTTTCCTTCATCTATGCATAACTCACATCCAATACATTACAGATACAAATGTGCAGAATTATTCAAAAAAAAAAGAGAATAAATAAATGATTGGGTGTACATTGTCGATGTGTAGAACTTTGGTTGACACCACACTCTTAATCTTCAAGGAAATTATAGTGTTATCAAGAAATTGTGATTCAGCTTGGAAAATTTTATTCATTTTTGCACCAATAATAGGTTGGGAAATTAGTATTAAATTATTATTATTCAAATTAAGTAAAGTCCTTGGAATTTAAAAGACCTTAAATATATTATTTGATTAATCCACGTACATAAGTCGCTTTGGATTTTGTGGGTAGTATCCACTGAAAACCCTCACGAGACAACACTCGTCCTACTAAGGACACCTAGGGGTTTAACGGCTTGTTGCATACGCTAAATGCAATCGTATTTCCTACGGAAGTGTGACATATCATAGTTTAGTTTATTCGAGGACGAATAAAAAGATAAGTGTGCGGCTACTTGATATACACGTAAATGTGTATATTTTACCGCTTATTTATCTTATTTTCTCTTTAAAATAATTGATACCTGGTATTTATAGTTGTGTGTTCAGATTATTTATAGTGAATGGATTGATACACTTAATTTTTGAAAAGCTTGAAGAATTGGTGCAAGAAGAGTGTTGATTTTTAGAGCTGGATTTAAACATGGAGACCTGACGAAATGTTGTTGTTCAACCACCTTCTGCCGCATATTTTAAAGTCAAGATTCAATGCCTTTTCATAAAGATCGCTTGTCTCGGATGTTATGGAGTTCTTATTCATGCTCAAAACAATTGAAGTTGATGTTGTTTGATGCCCACAAGCTATTTTTCCATGACATTTGCATGTCCTTTCACATGCGTTCACATTGGTTTATTTGTTTATTGGGCAATGACTTTTTGTCCCATATCTTGTAGTTGGCCACTTAGTATGACGACCCAACTTCCAACCACCTAGAGTCGATGTTTAAACCAACTCCAGATGTTTGAAAATTGGATTCGCTGGGGTAGTACACATTAGAACAGAATAAAATAAAACTTTTATTACTCAACATTTGATTACAACATAGTTCACAATATTAGATTTGCAAATAAAAACACAGTGGAAAAGAAGACAATACGGTATGCGGAAGAACTCCAAACACCAGCTCGAAGCTCCAACCCAAAAGCGCTCTGAATTTTGCTCTAAGGATCTATCACTGTAAAACTAAACCACTAGCTGCCCGTATGAAAATTTGTGGGCACCCAGAGTTTAGGAAGGAACAATAAACTCCAGGTCAGTCATGGGACTGGTGTGAGAACATTAAATATTTCACTTAATATTAAGGAAAATTACAGGACCTCGCCATATAATACGGAACAGGTTTACTCCTATGATTACCAGTGCATAAGTCATACATGAGTTTTGAAAAATGAGACTATTATAAGGCTCGCCCCGAACACACCAAACAAAATGCAAATGAAAGCGCACGCATGGACGAGTTTTATCCTTATAATACCAAAACCATGATATATGTCGACGGTGTGTATTATTACTACTAATAACACTTTAAAACATTTTGCGAATAAATTTACAAATCTAGCAGGCATAGTGACTATGCCCATATACATAGTTTACAAACAAAGCGAGAGGCTCGTATCGGTTATTGGATTTCCAACAAAATGGTTCCTGGAACAAAAGATCAATCGAGGACACAAAGCTAAGTATCTCACGGTTAATATCCAGATAACGGACACCGAATACATAGCGCAAAAGTATATATCCTGGATAACATCCAAGCATCAGACACCATATATACTTTATTCCCTCTGGTTTCGAAGTAAATCTACAGCCGAAGCTTCCAAATTTCACTAGAGATTATGTATACAACCTAACCGCCAGTTTCCCATCATTCCAGGTTGTGAGGTTCGCGAGGTTTCGTACCACAAAGCTACGCTCTTACACTAAGCCATGCTTTGATCATTTCTTCAACTGCAGCACTTCGCATGCCACACTATCATTTCATAATCTACAACTGACAATCACTAACCAAATAAATTTTGGTCAAGGGAATAAATTCCCATCACCAATAGAACATGTTCAGCAGTAATCAGTTAATATACTATAAGATACAGTGTCAGACACACATCCATACGAGTTCGTTTCGGGTTCGAACGAAGCTGAAGGCACCTTATTTCATGACTAAAGTTTGAGTGCGAAGGCCCTTGCAATATCCGAAAATTCTCCAAATGCGGTCGGGCATTCTACCACTTCGGTAATAGGGTCATCTGTCTACTGTAGCTATTACATAAAGAAACATATCAGCAAGCAGCCCGTTCGATGTGAAGAACTACGGTCTTCAATCGCCATTTCTTTGTCTTCATTTATTTCGTCATACGATTATTTGGAATGATTTTCGAGAAGTAAATTCTGATCCCAGTCTTTCCAAATAACCAGCGCTTCATATGGAATCCATATTTCAAATTAAGTTCTTTCCATCAAACACATATATAACTTAATTTTTTCTAAATTTCAAAATGATCGTTTATATAATTTCAACAATCATTAATAACTCAAGGATCTAGATTAACGATATTTCTTTAATTCGAACTCGTTATATTCATTCAACATGGATTCATTTTACTCGAGTCAAAGGATTCGGGACTGAAACAATTCCCAATTTAAAAATAAAATAAAATAAATATTTGAAAATAATACATTTGTTATAAACTAACTTATATATATAAACTAACTTTAAAAATAAAAAAAGGTTAAAATAATTACTTAACATATATTAAATTTTTAAAGAAGTATACAAATAGAATATTTTTAACATAAATATATATATCTTTTAAATCAATTAAGTTTTATTTAAATATTTTGAAATCAACATACCATGGTTTAAATAGTTGAAACCCATATAAATATACAAAATACTTTAATTGGGATTGTTTCCTTTCCACACCGATGATTTGAATTTATATTCATATTCAAAGAGCATAACTGGTTCCGAAATTTTGATTTAATTCGATCAATTTCAAAGACATACACCTTATTTTCTGTCATTTTCTTATTTTCGCATTAACTTCCGTAATTAAACTAAGCCTTACTCGGATAAAAATGTCAATGTCATATCATTCAAGTTAAATCCAAACGATTTATATTAGAAATACGATATGTTAAAGATTGAAACTTCTTATACCTAATATATGTTATATATTAAACTAATACTACAAGAGAAATTACGATATTTCTACCATTTAATTCCTCAAATAGTATTAGTTATCATCTACAGAACTTATATTAAATATCTGAAAAATAATTTTCATCAAATCCAATTTTAACCTAATATTAAATTGGAAACAACCATTTATTATAGTTACGGTCCACAATGTTCGATATTCACTTTCAATTTATTATTTTACCAGCTTAGATCAGTAAACGTAGGTCAGGTAAGTTCAGCGCACTGATTGTTGCAACACTTGCCTTAGTTACACACCCCTTATACTGTTCCAGAACTGATAACGGAACAACTTACTTGTAAATTCGAACTTAAGTTTCTTTTCTCATTTAAACCCCAAATTCAAGATTTTTCAACGCAATTTATAATATATTATTATAAATAATTATCTAAACTTATATCAAATTGCATACCCAAATGATGCAATTTTTCATATCTTTTAAAATGATTTTTTTCCTCTAACATTATTCCAAATTATTATTTTGCAAATTTACTTGGATTTAAACCCAAATAATTCAAATTCAAAGTATATCGAAGCAAAATTATAAGTATATTATTATTTAAAATTTTGATTGGATTCAAGATCAAATGATACAAATTCAAGGCAACATGCAAGACAAATTATAGCACAACATCAAATTTTAATTTGGATGATAATTTAGGTTTCAAATTTACATTATACACCATACCTGATTCACAAGATTTGTGATGACCCGAAAATCCCCACCCTTGGAACCGACCATAAACCTCACAGGTCTGACCCAAAAGTTGGAAATCTTCGAATGCATCAACTCTGGGCATACAACTCATCAGAACAACAACACAGACTTTTATAACATCAATAATAAATGTTAAATTAGAGTATAGAATATATCAGAGTACATTGGTGCAAATTACAGCGGAAGATAAATTACAACAAAAGTTATACAATGCAGCAGAACTAAATTCAGCGGAAGGCCCTCAATATTCTGGACCCAGCTTCAGGCTTCAATCCAGGATCCTGCTTTCGAGATAAATATCTGCAAAAAGCTACTCGACTGCCCGTGTGGAAAGAGGGCACCCGAGTTTGCAAAGTGAAACAAACTACAGGTCAGTCGTGGGACTGGTGTGAGAAATCTAACCTAACTTATCTAATAAGAAGGCTAATCACAGGACAACGCCGTTAACGCGGAACGGGTTTACTCCATTGGATTGCCAGTGCATAAAATAAGTAAATCGTCAAATAACGAAATGCTTTTTAGAAAAATGAAACCATTATAAGACCCAATCCCATCACACAATGCAACGCAAACCGGAGGATAGGGTTTGTTAGCCTACTTTGTGAACTAGGCAACACAAAGTCAAGAAACCAACGATTGAAGAATATTTCAAGATATAAGACTCCGGTTCGGATCGGAAGGAAACACCACAATTCAGATTGATAGCAGCATGTCGGTTCGGATCGGGTAGGATTCTCTGTTCGGATCGGATGTCTCTTACTGGATAGATTGGCAAAGCATACCTGATCGGATCGGAAGGCCAATAAATTTCAGGTGGATCGGAAAGCCGTCTGCTTGCCACGACGCTGGATCGGAGCGGAGTATGATTAGAGAAGACGAGACGTCCAAGCTACTCCGGTTCGGATCGGGTATTCCGATCCGAGCCCCCAACCTGCACGTCTCCGACCCGCACCCATGATCAAGGAAAATCTCCTATAAAATAGCCTGGAGAACCGGACCGGCTAAGACTAATTCCTACCCCTAACGTTCGTATCTTTGATGTGTTGTCAGCTTGATGGTCAATCCGAACCCGAAGAGAGTGCGATGGATGACACGTGTTCCGACCCGGATTGAATCTCAGGCAAATTCACACCTATAAATACCCCATCTAGAGACAAAGAGAAGGATCTTTTTCAGCACTTTTGAGAATCCAAGTACCTCCATTCGAATTCCTTTACTCCCGAAAAATCCAAACCATCTTTCATTTCTTGTTTTAATCATTTGAGTGAACAAAAGTGAGTTGTGAGTGAATCTTACATTGCCTTTGTAACTGAATTACTGAATATAGTGAGAATTAAGTGGACGTAGGCATTTCTTCGCCGAACCACTATAAATCTTGTGTGTTCATTTTTATTTCTGTTTTATTTTATCATTGTTTCTAATCAATTTGGGTGTTAGAGCCACATTTGGGTCTAACATTTTGGTGCTTTCACCGAGAATCCTCATCTAAATTCTTTATTTTCCGGGATCTCTTTCTACTTTTTGGACCGTTGAGTTCAAAGAAGTGAATCCTTAAGTTTCTCCACTTTCTTACATTCGTTGAAGTAATTGTCAAAGACTCATGGCCAGAGGAAAAGGCAAGGAAGTCCAGTCTGTTCAAGGAAATGGAGCTGGTGAAGATCAGCAACATGCTGTTGTAACAAGGTCTAGGGGGCAGAGTTCAGCAGCAGGGAGAATCAATGCAGGAAACCCGAACCGACAGCAAGGGGAAAGCTCCGATCCGATCCGGGTTGGAGACTCTGAAGCAGTGCACTCCCCCAGTCTGAACCGACCCGACTTGCTCGCTGCACACCGATCCGACCAGGCACCCCAGCTCCGATCCGACCCGACTTCCTATCTCCGATCCGACCCGATGCTTGGTGAAGCTGGAACATCTACTCGAGTCCCCGCGAATGCTCCAATTCCAGCTGCCAGGGTTGGAGACCAGGTCAATCCATCTGCTCCCATCACTCAAGGAGATTTCTCGCGCTTGCTTGATATGCTTGAGAGCACGAGGGAAGCTATGAGAGTTCATGAGCGCACCAATCTCATGATGCAGGAAAATATGAGGCTCATGAGTCGGGAAATCAATGAGCTCCGCCGACAAAGAACTCCGTCACCGGTTCGTCATACGCCCGTAGATCAATCTTCATCTTCCGAGGAAGAGAGGCCCCGTGAACGAAGGCCACTCGAGCGACCTCAGAACGTGGAGCAGCTAACATTTGGATCTTTGGGATCTCGCGAGGATATCGCACGAGCATTAGGAAACGATAGCCCTACTCGGGGGCAAAGACTCCAGTCCCCTCTTCCCGAGATCGACCGGGAACGCAGGGAAAGGAATCGAGCAGAGGCAGCTCGAAGAAGAAGGGCATCTCCTGAGCAAGAGCCCCGGAGGAACTCGGACACTAGGGCCAGGGAACCTGAACAGCCCCTAACTAGTGCCGATGTGCAGGCGATGGTTCGCCGAATTATGTCCGAAAGCCGGAATTATACAAATGAAGACTATGGCATTGAGCGAAGCCATACACCGTTCACTGATGATATCCTAGATTTCCAGTTTCCCCGACGCTTTAACTTGCCGCAGATGGACAAATACAACGGGAGGACTGATCCGGGACAGCATTTGATGCGGTATTCGTGGCTCATGAACGCCGCTGCTGCCCCTGATGAAGTAAAGTGCAAAGCATTCCCGATCTACCTGGAAGATGTGGCATTGTTCTGGTTTACCCGGCTCCCTCCTCGTTCAATTTCTAACTACAAAGAACTAAGCGAGCGTTTCATGAACCAGTTTCGACTGCATGCCCGCAAGTCCAAGAGTGTTATTGAATTGTCGAGGATCAAACAGGCACCAGGAGAATCTTTAAGGGCATATCTAGATCGTTTTAACCAAGCTGTAACTGAGGTCAGTGACCCGCATGAGCCCACTATTCTAATGGCATTGAAGGAAGGAGTCGATCCTGAGTCTGAGTTTGGAGACTACCTTTCCGGGAAGACACCCCCCACCAGGGCGATATTCTACGAAAAAGCCGACATTTATCTAAGACGAGAAGAGGCTCGGACAAACCGGAAGAGAAAGTCTGAGATAGCTTCAAAGGAGAATGTGCAGAGTAATATTGCCGTAAAGCAATCTGGGGAAAGTTCTGGCAAGGTCGAAGTAAATGTAGGAAACAAGGGTGGAAACAGCAATACTGGAAACGGGGGAAACAACAACAACCGTAATTCGAACGGTAACAGGAGAAACAGAAATAGGGGAAGCGACCCTAACAAAAGGCCCCGATTCCAGAACTACGAGAACTATACACCATTGAATGACACCCTGGAAAATATTTACCTGGACACGTATAATGTGTTGCAGTACAAAAGACCGCCACCTCGTGATTCGACCGAGAAAGAAATGGCGACAGGGAAATTTTGCTTGTTTCACGGAACACATGGACATTCGACCAATGAGTGTCGACATTTGAGGGATGTAATTGAAAAGCTGCTGCGTGAAGGAAAGTTGGATGAGTACAAGGTTGCCCCGAGGGACAGGGGGCAAGGAGAGCAGGCTCCAAAGCAAATCCTACCTGCTCCTAAGCCTACCGCGCAGCAGAAAGGTAAAGGGATCGTCATCAACTCCATAGTAGGCGGACCTCACCCGGCAATCCGAAGCTTTAGGTCAATGGACCAGTATGTGAATGCTGCCAAGCATCTAGATGTGAATGAAGGTGACGATTTGGAAGATGTCACTCCTATAAAACAACAAAAAACCATGTTCGATGATGTGGTATTCCGCAGCCGAGACAACACGGGAATACAATCTCCCACCAATGATCCGTTGGTTATTACTACCACTATTGGGCCGGCCTTGGTCCATAAGGTATTAGTAGACAACGGAAGTTCCGTTAATATTTTGTTCAAGAAGTCATTTGATCAGAAGAAGCTTGAGCCCGAAGATCTGAAACCTTGTGAAGGATGGATTAGAGGTTTCAACGGAGCGACGACAGCTCCCATGGGATACATAGAGTTGCCCGTGACTTTAGGGCAAGGAGAGCGTAGAAGAGTGCGAATGCTTCAGTTTGTAGTACTGGACGTAGATTCGCCATATAACGCATTTTTAGGGAGACCTGCCCTCGCTGAGTTTAGAATTTGTATCGCCCCTTGGTGCTTGTTACTAAAGTTCCCAACCGAAGCCGGGACTGGAGTAATAAGAGGGGATCAGGTTTCTGGACGGGCCTGCTATGTGGCCGAACTGAAGATGTTGATGAAAGGAGTTAATGCTGAGAGTAAGGATGCCTCATCTCCCTCAAAGGGGGATTCGGCATAGCAATTAGAGAGATTGAACCCAAGGGAGTTGCCCAAAGGAACGCCTGAAGACCTGGATCCTAGAAAAGACGAGGAACCAGAGGCTAGGAATGCAACTCCTAATGAAGCGACAGTGGAAATTCCTGTTGATAAAGCTGATCCGACGAAAGTTTTGAAGGTTGGTTCCCAATTGGATCCACGTCGTGCTGAAGAGCTGACAGACTTCTTGAAGGCTAACTTAGATGTGTTCGCCTGGACCCATGCTGACATGTGTGGGATATCACCTTCCATTATCAGTCACAAATAAAATGTAAATCCGAAGCATCCGCCGGTGAAGCAAAAGAGACGCATGCTGGGCCCAGAGAGGTCAGCTGCTCTCAAAGAAGAAGTAGAGAAATTGAAGCAAAATGGATTTGTTCGAGATTCGACTTATCCCGACTGGATATCGAATCCTGTCTTGGTAAAGAAGCCAAACGGAAAGTGGCGAACTTGTATTGACTTTTCAGATTTAAATAAGGCTTGCCCAAAAGATAGTTTCCCACTTCCCAGAATTGACCAGCTTGTAGACTCGACAGCAGGTCATGAACTTCTCTCTTTCATGGATGCATACTCTGGATACAATCAAATTCCTATGCATGTGCCAGACCAAGAGCATACGAGTTTCATTACGAATTTGGGATTATATTGTTATGTTGTAATGCCGTTCGGATTAAAAAACGCTGGAGCTACTTATCAGCGATTGGTAAATAGAATGTTTTACGATCAGATAGGAAAAACTATGGAAGTTTATGTGGATGATATGCTTGTTAAATCAAAGCAGTCCTCCAATCATACGCAAGACTTAGCAGAAATGTTTGGTATCTTGCGAAAATACCGTATGAAATTGAATCCTTTAAAATGTTCATTTGGAGTGGCGTCGGGAAAGTTCCTTGGCTTCATTGTGAGTTCCCGAGGAATTGAGATCAACCCTAGCCAGATAGCGGCAATTAGAAATATCAAAGAACCAAGGAGAATTAAAGATGTCCAAAGTCTGGCAGGGAAGGTAGCGGCGCTGAGCAGATTCATCTCCAAAGCTACCGATAAATGTGTTCCATTTTTTGATTTGATAAAAAGGGGAAAGAAGAACTTCCAGTGGACTCCCGATTGTGTCGAGGCTTTTCAAAACCTGTTAGAGCTGTTAGAGAAACCGCCAATCTTATCAAAGCCCGTAGATCACGAAGAACTATTTGTTTATCTAGCAGTCTCGGCTCACGCTGTCAGCACAGTTCTGATTCGAGAAGAAGACAAAGTACAAAGGCCAGTATACTATGTGAGTAAGAAATTAGCAGCGGCAGAGCGCAACTACCCAAAGATCGAGAAGCTCGCTTACAGCCTCCTGATTGCATCCCGAAAACTTCGTCACTACTTCCAAGCCCATCCAATAACCATATACACTGATCAGCCGTTAAGACAGGTGTTGCAGAGGCCCGAAGCGTCGGGAAGGTTGATTAAATGGAACATAGAACTAAGCCAGTTTGATTTGAATTTTCAACCACGAAAGTCAATCAGGGGGCAAGCTCTAGCAGACTTTATTGCGGAGTTCACCATACCAGAGGAGGAAATAATCAAGGACCGAGTGGTCAAATCCGAGGATAAGCTAGAGATGAATCCGTGGAAATTATATACAGATGGAGCTAAAAATGACCGAAGATCCGGAGCTGGAATTGTCTTAGTCACCCCGGAGGGACGGTCGTTATATTACGCCCTGCGATTAGAATTTTCGGCAACAAACAATGACTCTGAGTATGAAGCCCTGATTGCCGGGCTGAAACTCGCTAGAGACCTTGGAGTAAAAGTGATGGATATATTTTGTGACTCTAAGATTGTTGTTTGTCAAGTGCGAGAGGAGTTCGCGGCTCGAGGACCTCGACTTGTCGCTTACCTCAAGAAAGTGAAAGAGCTATTAAATAGCTTAGAGCGGTACAACATAACACATATTCCCAGAGAAGAAAACCAGAAAGCGGATAGACTAGCAAAGTTGGCTAGTTCCGACAATCCAGAAGAGACTGAGGTAATTCCAATTGAAACGTTGGAATCGCCAAGCTTTGAGTCAATGGAAATTGAATTCGTTCATGAAGCGGAACCAGAGAAGGAGTCATGGATGACTCCAATCAAGAATTTTCTTAAAGATGGGGCACTCCCATTAAAGAAGAGTGAAAAGAGGGCTGTAGTGCGCAAAGCTACCAGATATGTTATACAAGATGATACCCTCTATAGACAGGGATTTTCTATGCCCCTGTTACGATGTATCGCACACGACGACATCAAGCGTGTACTGAGAGAAGTGCACGAAGGTGAGTGTGGAGATCATACAGGAGGTCAAACTTTAGCAAAGAAAATATTGCGGTACGGATACTTCTGGCCTACGATCAACAAGGATGCAGCTGATTATTCACGACGCTGCGATAAGTGCCAGAGATTCGCCAAAATCCCCAGGGCACCATCAACCCAGCTTAAATCGATGGTGAGTCCTTGGCCATTTGCCACATGGGGAATCGATATCATTGGAGTTTTACCGATTGCTAAAGGGGGAGCTAAGTATGCCATAGTAGCCGTGGATTATTTCACAAAGTGGGTGGAAGCTGAACCCTTGACTAAGATCACCACAAGAAAGGTGATAAGTTTTGTGGTCCGAAATATTATATGCCGATTCGGGATCCCAAGGACGATTATTACCGACAACGGGACCCAATTTGATAGCACTGAATTCAGAAACTTTTGCCAGAAATATAAGATAGACAAACGTTATACTGCAGTTGCCTATCCACAATCTAATGGGCAAGTAGAGGCAATAAACAAGGTAATAAAATCCATCCTCAAGAAGCGATTAGAGCGTGCAAAGGCAAAATGGGTTGATGAATTGCCCCTAGCTTTGTGGGCATATCGAACAACGTTTAAAACGGCTACCGGTCATACCCCTTTCTCTCTCTCCTTTGGCTCAGAAGCAGTAATTCCAGTTGAACTGGAAGTTCCTTCCCACAGGGTCACGTATTATGACCCGATGACGAATCGGGCACTTCTACTTGAGTCTCTTGATGAAATCGAAGAGAAAAGGGACGAAGCAGACTTGCGTGCAGCAAGACATCGGCGTCGGATGGCACGCTATTATGACAAAAAAGTTCGTCTCAGAACTTTTGAACCAGGAGATTTGGTGTTAAAGAGAGTTTTTCCATCCCTTCCTCACCTCGGCCCAAAATGGGAAGGACCCTTTGTCATCCAACGGAAACTTGATAAAGGAACATTCAAGTTAACGACCGTAGATGGCGAAGAAGTCCCTCGAGCATGGAATGCCCAACACTTAATGCGATATTTGGATTAGAAATGCTATACTTTTTGCTGTACTTCATGTAAACTCTGTAATAAGGCACGACTTGCCTTGGGAAAATCTGATAATATGAATAAAGGACTATAAAGTGGATGTAGGCTACGACTTAGCTGAACCACTATAAAAATATTGTGTGTTATTTACTTTTATGCATTTACATTCGTTAGTTGTTCTGTTGTGATTATAAAATACAGGACAACTGAGAGCCTAAAGAAGGTTGAAAACAGTCTGGACATAAAAAGAAGCACAATGATTATTTGTGCGATAAGACGTGAAAGAATGAGAAAACGACGTTCTAACTCTAACTCTCCAGAGAAAGAGAGAGAGTATAAAAGCGTCTCCGACTGAGCGCTGAAAAAGAAATTCTACTTTGAACTCTAACTCTCCAGAGAAAGAGAGAGAGTATAAAAGCGTCTCCGACTGAGCGCTGAGAAAGGTTCAACTCCGAACTCTAACTTTCCAGAGAGAAAGAGAGTATAAAGGCGTCTCCGACCGAGCGCCGAGAAAGAAATCTTTTCCCGTTGAACGACCGGGGAATAGACAAATGACTGAACTCGAACTCTAACTCTCAAGAGAATGAGAGAGAGTATAAAAGAAATGCCAGGAAAAACAACAGGTATTGATGACATAGGAAATGCTATCCCGTTAGAGGATTGGGAGCATTCAGATTGCATGGTTAAGCACTGAATAACTTATGGAGATTGACTGGGGACACGTATACACACGCATATTTCCCCTCTCCACAACTTTGTTTCATAACTGTAGATATGCATTTTTACATAAGTGCAGAGCTGCTAACAGATAAACATTGCAAAAAGTGAATTATTTTTATTTACAAATGAATGAATTTGTACAGGGAAATGACTAAAAAAGAAAGTGCGGGAGCTGCTGTTGTGGCAGCACTTATTGATTTACAAAGATGTTAAAAGGACACAGGAGAACCCACTATTTGGGTTTGGGATGAGCCTTCGATTTCTTGGCAGCTTTTTCCGCATCCTTTACTTCCCTCTCGGCTTCAATCAAAATTCGCTTTGATTTCTTTTTCCCTGAAGGTGTAGCACTGGAGCCAGCAGA
Source organism: Allium sativum (assembly GCA_030737875.1). Lineage (NCBI taxonomy): Eukaryota > Viridiplantae > Streptophyta > Magnoliopsida > Asparagales > Amaryllidaceae > Allium > Allium sativum. The sequence continues at coordinate 355,800,178 of CM060926.1, forward strand.
CTTCTTCCCGGAGGGCTGGGCACTGGAATCAAAAGAAGATTTTTTAGCAAGTTCTTCGGTGATAGATCTAGTTGAGAGCTTAACAACTAACCTTGAACCTGCATCCACAACTGCAAGAGGCTTGAGGACCTCAGGGTCTAATTCTTCAGCCTTTAATTGCAAGCGCTTGTCTTGATCAGCCTTCATGGCAGCCAAGGTAATGTCATCAGCGCTTTTCGACTCCCCGGTTATTGTAACCTCTGGTTCCTTATCATGCCCCTCGTCTCCTCCGTCGTCTTTTAGAGCTGCAATCATTTCTTCGTCATGGGGAGTAGTCACCTTAGTTGGCTCACTTCTTTCCCCCAGGTCTGTGGAAGCAGCCTTGTCTTCTCCTTCTTTGACCCTATCAGTGGGCTTTGTCCCAGTGGTAGTTCCTTGAACTACATCTGTCTTCGCAGAGGATTCAACGCCTACAAAATGAGAAACTTCGGTTATCAACTCAGGCAAGGGCAAAGGATTTCTCATCGAACGTTCAGTCATGTAGCCAAAGGTAGTAGTAGCCTTGACAAATTGAGGAGAAAAGATAGGGATACCTTCTGAAGACTTTTCAGCGGGGGTGACTACTACCTCTGGAGTCATTTCAGGAATGGGAGATAGTAAAGTTGATCGGGGAATTCCCGGGTTTTCGGGATCATACCCTTCCACTTCAGGAGTTACGGGAGCAGAAGAAGAGGGACCAGCTTCAGGAATGGTTTTCTGTTTGGACTTCCGCCTCTCTTTTTCCATGGCCTCAGCAATTAGGCGACGCCCTTCAGCTAGGCGCTCCGGTTCGTCGTCTCTCAGATATTTCTCCATCAGCTTATCTTCATCGAGGGAATCAACCTTAAGCTCTTCTTTTTCCCACTCAACGATTTGATTCCACACATGAACCAAAGTGGATGGATAGTCCTCGATCCAGGAAATGTTTCGACGACGAATAATGTGCGCGAAGAATTCGATCATTAGCTCGCCGAAACCCTGAATATCGGCCTCCGCCTCTGATAATTGTTTGCGGGTTTCTTCCGCAGATTTAATAGCGCATTCCACATTGCCTTCAGCCAGAGCAGCCCTGTTTTCCGCCTCTAACAATTTTGAAGCCAAGTCAGCGTTTTTCTTTTCTAACTCAGCACTCCTTTTCGCTAACTCGGCATTTTTCTGCTCAAGCTCAGCATAAGCGAGACGTGTCTTAGCAGCCTCTGATTTGGCTTCGTCAGCTTGCTTCTTCAACTCGGAACGTTCTTGAGTGTGGGATTCTAGTAAATCATGATAGCGCTTTTGCATGTCCTCAAACTGTTGTTTGAAGTTAGAAGCGTTCTTCTGAGCGATAGCTAGCTGAGCTTGAGTATCTTCTAAATTTTTTCCTAAGGTTTTTAGGGCCTTAGCATCTTCCTCTGCAGTTTTGTGCATTGAGTCAGCATTTGTCAGTAGCGTGCGAATGATTCTAGAAAGAGTGCGGGAATACTTGAACATTTCGGTATATTGTTTTTCCACCAAATCAATCTTTGCTCTGGCCTCCTCTGCCCAATTAGAAGAAATAGGTTCAAGGGAAGGTAGAAAGGTCAGAGTCTCGAAGTAGTGCTCGGGAAATTGCTCCTTTAAGTATGCCAGCCTTACGGCGGTTCCCGCGTCTGGTGGAGGAGGGGCGAGGATTGTTAGTTCGGTGTCCATTCCTGAAGAAGATTCTGTAGAACCCTTGTCTGTCCGAGGTCGCTTAGTAGCAGGGACTTTTTGCTTACTTCTAGACCCAGTTTCCTTTGGAGGTGTCTTCTCTCTACTCCGCTTTTCATGGGAGGAGGTGGAATCCCTAGATTGTGGTCTATCCTCCTCCCTACGACCTTGATAGCTTTTGTATTTTTCTTGTTCCGGTCGGACGGGTGAGCGGGAGCGTGAGGATCGAGGTCGATAAGGATCATAGGGTCTTCTTTCCTCCCTGCCGCGGTCATCCCGGCGGTTATATTCGGCATCCTGGGGAGGATTGGACATGCTGCGGCGAAGCTTTCGTATATCATAAGAAGATCGAGACATTGTACCTGCACGATAAGTTAAACGAAGTTTAGAATCGACGGATCCATGGAAAAAGAAGTGCAATGAATGCTAGTGCTACGGTGCAAAGTGCATCCTATGTGGTGTGTGTGTGTCCCCCCAACCAACCCGAGTCTGAAGCTAGACTGGTGCGGGCAGGTTCTTTGGCCTTAGCAGGAGTAGTCTCTTCAGAAGAAGTGAAGACTAAAGGGTCCTTTCTGAAATCTTCCGAAGTATATATAGTCTCGGGTAAGGGGAGATCCCCCAAACCCTGAAATATGTGCTCGTCGGTGCTAGGAACATCCCCTTCGGAAGCGTGGGGTGGCGACCCTTGGGGAGATTTTGATTTGTCAACCGAGGTAGTTTCCTCGGGGGCAATATACCCTTCACGATGTTTTTTGGCCAGATTAGCCAGTTCATCATCTTGAGTGGAAGAAGGAGAGGGTGAAGTTTGAAGAGAAGCTGCAGGAATTCCCGAGCCTTCTCCTATTTCTGGAACTGTTTCCACTGGAGGAATATATGCATAAGGGACTGTCCCATGACCGATGCTACGGTAGACGGATAGCAGCCCGTGAAAATGAAGGTACTCATCTTTAAGAACCTCGTCAATAGTAAGGAATTTTTGGTCGCCATTGAGGAGACGGTGCATTCGATCAAAGAACACTTGGTCTGATACCTGTTTGGGATTATCGACTGCAAATAAAAAGGAAAACAGATCAGGGTGATGATTCAAGTGTATAGAGTCCAGGGTCAGAAAATCAGTGCTTTACTTGATTTTGTCCATCTTCTGGCGCATCCAGACTGTTGCTTTATATAGAACCACTCCAGTCTGGAATCTCCAGCCTTGCTGCTAAACGGCGTAGAGATTATCTTCCTCTTTGGGACCGACTCAAAGTAACAGAAAGAAGGGGTTTCCCTGGTCCGATGTTTGAAATTATAGAAGAAATGAACATCGTCAAACGTAAGCTCCACGCCTAGAATTTCACGATATGCTATGAATAAGGTATGCAGATAGGCATATGAATTGGGATGCAGCTGCATGGGGGCAATCCGCATTTGTCTTAAGAAGTCGACGATGAAAGGCGAGAAAGGGGGAATGGCGCCAACCATGCACATCAGACGAGTGACCGTCATATATCCTTCTGGAGGGTTATGTGGACGGTCAGAATGTGAGGGCACTAGAGTGTCTCTCTTCATTATTCCGTACTTCAAGCAAATTCTCACGAGTCGGTCATTGTCAATTGTTGATTCTACGGAATCTGGAGGTGATTCCAATATGATGGCTGAGTCAAATTCATCAGGTGCTCGATTGTCACCAATCCCTCCTTCCTCCTCAAAGCCTAGGGAAACTTCATTTTCTGAAGACATTTCATCGCTTTCCCGATAACCAACTCCGTAATCCGGACCCTCGCTGTCCCATTCTGGGTCAGATGAAGAAGATATATCCTCGAGAGTGGTTTTGTTGGAAGTTTCTGGAGCTTCTTTCCTCTCAGCTAAACGAGAAGAGCGTTTGGGCCTCATTGTCATGGAACTATTGAAGAAGCAATAGAACGGATTAGAGTGAATTATCCCGTGTCCCTTTTTTTTTGTATGTGTGTGAACTAAAGTGTATGCAACAAATGTGGGAAATACAAAATAGAAGTACAGCAATGCAAGACGAAGCTTTAAAGAGAAAATAATAGTCAGATTTGTCCTTGATTCTCGTTTATGTTCGCAAGGCACTATCCTAACTGTTCGCGAAGCATATTCATCTAGAGTAAGCGTTAGTTGAATTAATGGGGTAGTCTTTATATGCCAAGTTTGATATGTTCGGATCGGTTCGGATATGCGTATGATGATTGGCTCAATACAGATACAGATAGTAATCGGTTCGGATGCGTCATTAAAACAGGGCCAGTTCAAGACAAGGGAAGCAATGGGTTCGGAAGCAAGACTGATTTGATCGGATCGGATGGCCCGATCCGAACCGAAATAGCACCACTCAGCCGATCCATTTACTTCAGCTTTCACTTCTCCGACCCGAACCGACGTTTTCTTTCCTCCCATCTCCACTTCCACGCTTCTTTACCCGAACCGGTTCCCCATAATCTTCTTCTTCCTCCTCCTTAACATCGAACCCACTTCCGTGCTAGGAGCCCCAATTGAAATTAAGTGCTCGTGTGTCCAAATATTCAACGAGTGCTCGTGTGTTCAAATATTCGACGAAGGACCCTAACACTCTCCATCGCTGCCTTGAGATGACGATTGGTGCCATTAACGACGACGGTGGTGGGTGGAAGGCGCCGCGATGTAAGAATTACACAAATACCATGCTCATATCGTTCGATTTAACTACAAGTCCAAACTGAAAACAACTATAGCAAAGCGATTCGAGATTATAAAGCTACCTATGAATTTTGACTCGAGGATTAAAACGAGAGTTTTGGAGTTTTTTAAAGGTTAGGGTTTTGGTGCAGGTTTTCTTAGCCGAGAGCAATAAAGGAAAGGAAGAAAGAAGGAAAGAAGTAGCGAATTTATATGGGTTCAAGGCGACTCTTAGTATTCCTGGCCTCTGATTTTGTTCGGACCGGAATTGAAGCCCATATTGATAAATCAAGCCCATCCATTCGGTAACGATGGAGAAAGGAAAACATTGTTTGATCTGGTGGAGCTCACCCCATTGATTCTTGCTCTGTTTGGATCGGATATCGAGCCCGCCAACACATTCTGGCCTGTTGGACCAGCGCTAAACAATACAGAGGGAAAGCATGTTGGGCTCGGGTCCGAACCGAAAGGAACTAAGCACAATGACTTGACATGCAAGTTGAATTTGAAGAAAAGTAAAAAAAAAAAAAAAAAAAAGAGAAAGCTTACCTGGAAGAATCAGTGGACGTTAAATAAAAGCTATCAAAGTTGTTTGAAAAGGAAGGAAGTAATTCATATCGATTATGATATATTAAGCAGCAAAAGCCACGATGTTATAAAGCGACACGGTACTATAAGTAGATGGAAGTGATCATTCAACCGTTCTTATTCAAAGGATGTATTGTAAAATGCTTCAAAGCACACTTTATCTTAAATAAGAGTGTACTTCGAGGGGGCAAAATGTTAGCCTACTTTGTGAACTAGGCAACACAAAGTCAAGAAACCAACGATTGAAGAATATTTCAAGATATAAGACTCCGGTTCGGATCGGAAGGAAACACCACAATTCAGATTGATAGCAGCATGTCGGTTCGGATCGGGTAGGATTCTCTGTTCGGATCGGATGTCTCTTACTGGATAGATTGGCAAAGCATACCTGATCGGATCGGAAGGCCAATAAATTTCAGGTGGATCGGAAAGCCGTCTGCTTGCCACGACGCTGGATCGGAGCGGAGTATGATTAGAGAAGACGAGACGTCCAAGCTACTCCGGTTCGGATCGGGTATTCCGATCCGAGCCCCCAACCTGCACGTCTCCGACCCGCACCCATGATCCAGGAAAATCTCCTATAAAATAGCCTGGAGAACCGGACCGGCTATGACTAATTCCTACCCCTAACGTTCGTATCTTTGATGTATTGTCAGCTTGATGGTCCATCCGAACCCGAAGAGAGTGCGATGGATGACACGTGTTCCGACCCGGATTGAATCTCAGGCAAATTCACACCTATAAATACCCCATCTAGAGACAAAGAGAAGGATCTTTTTCAGCACTTTTGAGAATCCAAGTACCTCCATTCGAATTCCTTTACTCCCGGAAAATCCAAACCATCTTTCATTTCTTGTTTTAATCATTTGAGTGAACAAAAGTGAGTTGTGAGTGAATCTTACATTGCCTTTGTAACTGAATTACTGAATATAGTGAGAATTAAGTGGACGTAGGCATTTCTTCGCCGAACCACTATAAATCTTGTGTGTTCATTTTTATTTCTGTTTTATTTTATCATTGTTTCTAATCAATTTGGGTGTTAGAGCCACATTTGGGTCTAACAGGGTTTTACCTTATAATGGTCAAAAGATGCTTGATACATAAAAACAATATTATTAGTGTGTATATATATATTTAAAACATTTCAAATATAATATCAATCCTAGACGGCATAGCTACCATCTACTATGTCGCTATACTAGTTATACAATCAAAACCGTAAAATTCGTATAGGAAATTGGGTTTCCATCATGAGTCGAGGCTAGGGAGGAGATCCTTACCGATTCGAGACACTCTAGCAATGTCTCAAGATTCGGACACTGGAGAACCCTTGGATACAGCAGGGCCGGTCCACAAATACTTTAGTGGATTAGTTATGCCTGAACACACGCTCCCTGATCCTATTGGACCTACAAATCGGCCGTGGGCGACCGATAAGAATAAACCGAGGCCTCACAAAAATTCCATCATCCACATAAGTAAATGTCAGCCAGTTTAAGCACTGACACCACTTCTAGCTAGAAAGAAACGTGTGCACTCCCTGCGTTCCCTTCTCCCGTTTTAGACTCAACCGGTGTGCGAGGTTTGCGAAGTCATGATATACACAAAGCTATGCCTAAATAGGCTATGCTTTGATCATCAACCACAAGGCCTGCTTTTCAACAATACCTTGATCATTTGCATCTTAGCATGCCACATTGTCAGACCCTACCATATCACTGATCATCTACCAATATATATATAACCTCTAAGCTCATACGTCTTAGAGAAGGGTGATAAGTAAAGAATAAATTCTTCACCACCAAACAGAAATATATAATTAGTAGCGTTTAACAAATACAATAGAAAGGAATACAATGTCAGACACACAATCCATTTACAAGTCCGTTCCGGGTCTAAACGAAACCGGAGGCATTATACCTCGCATATCCGAACAATCAACAATACGTCCGAACAACTACCACTTTATCCCAATCCTGGGAGCGACCCAGTCCAGAGCATCAGTAGTCCTCATCCATTCGATGTGAAGATCGTCGGTCTTCAACCATCGTCTTCATCTTCGACTCTTCATCGTCGTGATAAATATTCGGAATGGGTTAAACCCGGTCTTTCCGAATAATTCACGTATTTTATAATTAAAAGTCAAATGCTATAAAAACACATCCAACGTCTCATTCCAATTCAGAGTATTCTTTTAAATAGAATATTCATATTATTAGGGAATATTCCCATTAATTTTATCAAAGATAAATTCCTTTAAAATTTACCTTTTATCATCCTTTTAAAGATTCATTAAACTCCAATGTGGGTTTAATATCAAAATCATTATTAAATGATTATTACAACTTAAGAAATAAGTCTTGTCTTTAATTTGGGTTAAAGAATCAATGTCACTTAAAAACATTGTTCACGATAAACCCAAAATCGTCTTCCATTAATCACGGAATTTTCACAGAAATCAAATCAATGAATAATCGATATAAATTTCTGTATCAGAACAATAATATAAATGGAATAACGACATGGCCTTTTAAATTCCATATGTATTATCAGTCTTCTTTTACAGAAGCCTATCTCGAATATTATCAAATCGAATCCCCATTCAATTCCAATTTAATTTATATTAAATTGGAAAACTAAACTTTGGAGTATTCTTTTTAAATCGTGATAAAAAGATTTATAAATTATAAATCACATTCCAATGTAAATTGGGTTAAAGAAAAAATGTCGTTTAAAACATATTTCACGATAAACCCAATTCACATATCGTTTTACTTCAATTACTAAATACGATGGAAACTCTAAAATCTTAATTAAAAGATTTTATTCTTTAATATGGGGTTTAAGAACAGTGTTATTTAAGACACCATTCAGGACAACCCAAATCTAATTCATTTATTTACTTCCAATGAAATATTATTCAATTTAGAAGACTTCATTAAATCTTTAACTTAAAGAATTATCCTAGTTAATGACTAGTTTATTTCTATAAAATATATTTATCTTTTGTCCATCCAAGGACGGACATAGAATTATTCTTTGTTAAATATCATTTAAAATATTTACTATTAAAAATAATCTTTATATAAAAAGATTCTTAATGTAAAATATTCTTTGTAATACAATACTCTTTATTTTAAAATATCTTTATATTAAATGTTTTTATTTTAAAAGATATTCTTTATTTAAAGGAAATCCTGAAATGGAATGCGACTCAGACATTTACCCTATAACTTTGGTTACAGGGATTTCATACATTGAATGTCCATAACAGTAATGATGAATATTATCCAACCATCCATTTAACATCCAGTGTGCAATCTATAACTGTGTGAGCATTGAAATGAAATAATAACGCTCATCGCAGCCTGTCGAAATATCGATCGACATAAAAATAAACATTGGGATTAGTGTATGTCAATTTTTATCCCAACACCCGTGTGGGGTTTCAACCAACAAACAAATAATAAATTATTTGTGCACTTGGGCGACGTGTGAAAATTATCGACCCAATCACATAAACAAGTCGGGTAACTTGTAAATGGAGGTGTAACATTCCAGCATCAGGAACATATATAATGATGGATCATTTCATATATAATGACAACACAAATTCATAATTTATCAAAACAATGAATCCTTTCTACTGATTCATTTATACCAAAAATGTAAATTCTAATGTTGACTCACTTACAATGAAATGTAATCTTTTTATATTATATAAAAATGATATTCTTTTTACGTTGTATACAATGCAAACTTTATATTACATTGTTCACAAACAACCCATAATTAATTTCCTTTTTATTTAATTTTTTTTTGGAAATCTCATTTAAATCTTAATAAAAAGATTATTCTTTGTTCACATGGATTTAAGAATAATGTTATTTAAGACATTATTCATGACAAACCCAAAATCGAACTTGATATTAAGTATAAGGCTTTGAATAGGAATTATATCGACTTATATTTAATGTCAAATTCTAAAACCAACGGATATCATATCAGAAATAACGATACTAAATATCTTCCAAATTCCTAAAATAATATTCATATGATCACATAATCCAATATTAAAATAATTCGTAGATAATTTCCATTTAAATCTAATTTAAATATTCTAAATGTTTCTCATATTAAAATAATATAATTTTCAAAATATTCATTTTGAAATTATTCCTCTTTTAATATTCATTATAACATGGATAAAATAAATTGATAAACTCGTTCGGGTTAAAAAATGGCATTGCTATTTTAAAACAGATTGAATAGCCCAATTCATTATCTTATCCATATTTTTTTTATAATGGGTTAGACCCCTCACATTAAGCCTACGACTTGTGGATGTTGGATGTGCCGGTTGGTTCCGGGCAGACTTATCCCACAAGTTGGGCTTAACCTCGTGTCATGGCCCGTTTCGTATTTGTGCACTTGGACCTCTCACATTAGGTTCAACATTTGTGGCTGCTGGATATGCCGGTCGGGTCCGGGCAGACTTCCACCACAAATATAAACTAACCTCGTGTCCAGGTACAATTATAATTAATAATTGATTATTTTACTAAAGCATATTATTTCAAAATATTCTTTATATTATAAATGATCTTCATATTAAATTGTTTCTCATCCATTTATGTTTTATAATGGGCCAGACCCCTCACATTACGCCTACAACTTGTGGATGCTGGATATGCCGGTTGGTTCCGGGCAGACTTATTCCACTTGTTGGGCTTAACCTCATGTCTTGGCGCAATTCGTATTCGTAACCAATTTTCCTATGTTATTCATGTGACAAATAAATGGTCATTTATTTGAAATCAAATGTCTATGTTATACAAATGACAAATAAACAGTCATTTATTTGAAATCAAATTTCTATGCGTATTCATGATACATAAATGTATATTTCATTTATAACAATTTCCTATGTATGTTAATGACACATAAATGCTTATTTTATTTATAAACAATTTTCTATATATGTTAATGACAATAAATGATTCTCCTTACTCGTACACAAATTTCAATGTTTAACTTGACGAATAAAGAATGAATATCTATATTGTTTACAAATTCAATGCTTAATGTTAACATTTCACTACAACTAAAATGAAAAAAAAATTGTAACTTTTAAATACTATCTTTTATTTACATCTAAATGCAAATAAAAGGGTAACTTTTTAATTCATGTTTTTATTTAAAACATGCTTCTTTTTAGTGAATCAAACATGCAATGAAAATGTAACATTTCAGGTTGTAACGCTTTATTTTAAACACGATCCTTTTATGAATCAATCATACAATAAATATATGATTTTTATTGTATTAACATATTATATGACAAATGCACATTTTTAATGAAGTGAACATGTAATAAAAATGTGAATTTTCATGTTTAAATAGTTTTAATAACTTACGTACATTTTTCATAACATAAACATATGATAAAAATGTGAATTTTTATCATACAATATTTCAATGGCTTATGAACATTTTTAATGGCATAAACTATGATAAATGTGAATTCTTATCATACAACAATTTTAGTAACTAGTGAACATTTTTATAAAACAAACATACAATAAAAATATGATTTTTCTTGCACTAGTAATATATTACATGACATATTAACATTTTAATGACATAAACATAGAAAAATATGATTTTTGTTGCGTTAATAATGTACTAACATGTGAATCATTTTTTTGACATAAATGCACAATAAAAATATGATTTTTATTGCGTTAATAATCTACTTAACATTTAAATCATTTTCATGACATGAATACACAAAGAAAAATTATGATTTTTATTGGTCAACAAATTCTAACATATACATATTACAATAAAAATAATATTATTATTGTAAAACAATTCCTATCATTGGCATGATTATTTCAACTACATATATACAATAAAAAACATGGTTTTTATTCTATAAGCAAGTTTAAATGAATAAGCAAATTCTAGATCTACACAATTCAATCCATTTTCACAACATGTGAATTCACCACAAATGCAATCGATTTCGTCACAACCAATATCCACCATTCATAACCACAATGATTCAATCAAGTCGTCGCGATCATAATGATATATCTTTTTACAACAAATATATTTTCTAAATTTAAAATTGAATTTTAGAGATCTCACCTCGTTTTAGAACGCACCACCAACGCCACCATCAGACCGCCATCGTCCATCACTACGACGCGCGCCTCAGCGAGCTTCACCACCACCCCAAAAAGCATTCAACTTGCACCGCCATCGGACTAGAAAAGCGTGTAAACGCAGCGCCTTTGAGTGTTGAGAACTCCCCAAACTTTGAACGAGAAACGATCATAGTGGTATAAAATCGAAGAGTGGAAGAATCTCTTCGATTCCCTTTTTATATTTTAATTCACAGTGGATAAAAAGAAATTGATGAATTTGAATCGGAGGTTCATGGCCATTGAGGAATAAGAGTGGTGACTGGGCAATTAGAATTAGGTTTAGAGTGTATAGGATATTTTATAGTGGAGAAGAAATTTCCCCCTTGTATGTTTAATTTTTCTCAAATTAAATTTCCGTTTACTTTCCTTTAAGATTGAAAACTCTTATTATGCTCAAATTAACTGTAACCTTTTGAATTTCAAATCATGTTCACATTTGCTATAGTTATAATCACATATTACCATTTACTACATTCAATTTAATTGCAAAAATTTCATTTTATTTATGTTTATAAAATGACACTAAATATATAGCATGGATGCATGCGCTTGAAATAAGGAAGGGAAAACGCACTGAAAACTTGTTGCAACTTTCCACATTAATGAACATTATAGTTAAAACAACTAGGGAAAGTATTATATTTAAGAAATATTCTTATGATTAAAGAATTCTGGTATTGAATATTCAAACCTTTTAATGATGTAAATTATGCTAGAACATTACATTAGAAAAATAAATTTTCAAAAGTATTTTCAATTCCAGAGTAAATACTATGTTAAAAATAGATGTTTCTAATATAAAACCAGTAAATACAATGGTTTATAACACAAATAGATTTGAGTTGAAATAGATAAATATGTTAAGTAAGACAACAAAATTAAAATACTAAAATTTGTCAAATACAAGTAATGTAATCGAAGGGCAGAATGTTAGTCATAAATACAAAGAAGCATGAACAAACAAAAAATAAAATTATATAAAGCTAAACACGCTAATTCCATACTAATTTATTAGTACATTTACTTCTCTCAAATCTACATGGTTATAATTGTTAATATTCCTTTTATTATATGTAGTAGTAATAAATGAGGGACATTTCAAATTCCAACCTAACCTAAAACTTTACCGATTTAGTAATGATAACTAGCCTTTATTATACATGTTTTGGATGAATAAAGTATGTATGTTTGTGAGTTAATGCACTTATTACCCATATTTATCTCTTATCATTCTATATATATTAATTTTAACCATTTTATATTATAGCGCAAATAAATGACTAGAACTATCTCTTTGTGATTCGCGTTTAAAATAAATGTCAATTCCTACATTTCTTTTGACCCCAATACTAATATTCCTTTCCATATTATTAGGTAATTTATATGCACTGTGTTTTAATTGCATCATACCTTTAGATTTTTATTACATTTTAATTTCATGTAACCTCATTACATTACTGGCAAAATTATCTTTATTATTTCATAATTACTTTTTTTTTAAAGTACGTCAGATTGAAAAGGAAAAGGAAACTAAAATTAATGCCATGCATTTAAATTGAATGAAACGTTCTAGCTAATATACACAAAAATAATAAAAAAAAATATATTAGTGAGACAATAAATGTGCATTAAATTTATCTATTCTGTCATCTCAATATTTAATTTTGGACATATATTCTTTATAATTAAATTTAAATATATTCGTTTTAACTTCGATCAAAATAAATTTTTAGCCATTACTATTTAAATAAATTATTTTATATTCTCCAAATTCATTAAAATTTTCTAAAATAAAATTTTTAACTTGGTTCAAAATTTGCGGGTTGTTACAATCTCCCCCACTTAAAATATTTTCGTCCTCGAAAAGGAAATGAGCTAAAAGTTGTTTATTTAGTAAATTTAATTTTCATTCTTTTATTTGTTTGCTAATTTTATTTGTTGAATTTAATATTCACACAATACCATCATCAATCAATTAGTTGATTAAATTTTCAAAAATATATAACTTTTATATATTCAAAAATCATATTTGCTAAAATTGAATCATATATATAATTACAAGTACGTTAATTATAAACTTTTCACTCTAACTCATTATAGGGCATTACTAACCCCATCTCTAATGAGTTTTCTTATTGGATATTGCTAATCCAATCTCTGATGAGTCCTTTGTTCAGTCCTAACGAGTTGTACCCCAAAGATTTGAGCTAACCAAAGCTCTGATACCAGCTGTGATGACCCGAAAATCCCTACCCTTGGAACCGACCATAAACCTCACAGGTCTGACCCAAAATTTGGAAATCTTCGAATGCATCAACTCTGGGCATACAACTCATCCGAACAACAACACAGACTTTTATAACATCAATAATAAATGTTACATCAGAGAACAGAATATATCAGAGTACACTGGTGCAAATTACAGCGGAAGATAAATTACAACAAAAGTAATACAATGCAGCGGAACTAAACTCAGCGGAAGGCCCTCAATATTCTGGACCCAGCTTCAGGCTTCAATCAAGGATCCTGCTTTCGAGATAAATATCTGCAAAAAGCTACTCGACTGCCCGTGTGGAAAGAGGGCACCCGAGTTTGCAAAGTGAAACAAACTACAGGTCAGTCGTGGGAATGGTGTGAGAAATCTAACCTAACTTATCTAATAAGAAGGCTAATCACAGGACCACGCCGCTAACGCGGAACGGGTTTACTCCATTGGATTGCTAGTGCATAAAATAAGTAAATCGTCAAATAACGAAATGCTTTTTAGAAAAATGAAACCATTATAAGACCCAAGTCCCATCACACAATGCAACGCAAACCGGAGGATTGGGTTTTACCTTATAATGGTCAAAAGATGCTTGATACGTAAAAACGATATTATTAGTGTGTATATATATATTTAAAACATTTCAAATATAATATTAATCCTAGACGGCATAGCTACCATCTACTATGTCGCCATACTAGTTATACAATCAAAATCGCAAAAGGCATATTGGAAATTGGGTTTCCATCATGAGTCAAGGCTAAGAAGGAGATCCTTACCGATTCGAGACACTCTAGCAATGTCTCAGGATTCGGACGCTGGCGAACCCTTGGATACAGCAGGGCCGGTCCACAAATACTTTAGTGGATTAGTTATGCCTGAACACACGCTCCCCGATCCTATTGGACCTACAAATCGGCCGTGGGCGACCGATAAGAATAAACCGAGGCCTCGCAAAAATTCCATCATCCACATAAGTAAATGTCAGCCAGTTTAAGCACTGACACCACTTCTAGCTAGAAAGAAACGTGTGCACTCCCTGCGTTACCTTCTCCCGTTTTAGACTCAACCGGTGTGCGAGGTTCGCGAAGTCATGATATACACAAAGCTATGCCTAAATAGGCTATGCTTTGACCATCAACCACAAGGCCTGCTTTTCAACAATGCCTTGATCATTTGCATCTTAGCATGCCACATTGTCAGACCCTACCATATCACTGATCATCTACCAATATATATATAACCTCTAAGCTCATACGTCTTAGAGAAGGGTGATAAGTAAAGAATAAATTCTTCACCACCAAACAGAAATATATAATTAGTAGCGTTCAACAAATACAGTAGAAAGGAATACAATGTCAGACACACAATCCATTTACAAGTCCGTTCTGGGTCTGAACGAAACCGGAGGCATTATACCTCGCATATCCGAACAATCAACAATACGTCCGGACAACTACCACTTTATCCCAGTCCTGGGAGCGACCCAGTCCAGAGCATCGGTAGTCCTCATCCATTCGATGTGAAGATCGTCGATCTTCAGCCATCGTCTTAATCTTCGACTCTTCATCGTTGTGATAATTATTCGGAATGGGTTAAACCCGGTCTTTCCGAATAATTCGCGTATTTTATAATTAAAAGTCAAATGCTATAAAAACACATCCAACGTCTCATTCCAATTCAGAGTATTCTTTTAAATAGAATATTCATATTATTAGGGAAAATTCCCATTAATTTTATCAAAGATAAATTCCTTTAAAATTTACCTTTTATCATCCTTTTAAAGATTCATTAAACTCCAATGTGGGTTTAATATCAAAATCATTATTAAATGATTATTACAACTTAAGAAATAAGTCTTGTCTTTAATTTGGGTTAAAGAATCAATGTCACTTAAAAACATTGTTCACGATAAACCCAAAATCGTCTTCCATTAATTACGGAATTTACACAGAAATCAAATCAATGAATAATCGATATAAATTTCTGTATCAGACCAATAATATAAATGGAATAATGGTATGGCCTTTTAAATTCCATATGTATTATCAGTCTTCTTTTACAGAAGCCTATCTCGAATATTATCCAATCGAATTCCCATTCAATTCCAATTTAATTTATATTAAATTGGAAAACTAAACTTTGGAGTATTCTTTTTAAATCGTGATAAAAAGATTTATAAATTCTAAATCACATTCCAATGTAAATTGGGTTAAAGAACAAATGTCGTTTAAAACATATTTCACGATAAACCCAATTCACATATCGTTTTACTTCAATTACTAAATATGATGGAAACTCTAAAATCTTAATTAAAAGATTTTAATCTTTAATATGGGGTTTAAGAACAGTGTTATTTAAGACACCATTCACGACAACCCAAATCTAATTCATTTATTTACTTCCAATGAAATATTATTCAATTTAGAAGACTTCATTAAATCTTTAACTTAAAGAATTATCCTAGTTAATGACTAGTTTATTTCTATAAAATATATTTATCTTTTGTCCATCCAAGGACGGACATAGAATTATTCTTTGTTAAATATCATTTAAAATATTTACTATTAAAAATAATCTTTATATAAAAAGATTCTGAATGTAAAATATTCTTTGTAATACAATACTCTTTATTTTAAAATATCTTTATATTAAATGTTTTTATTTTAAAAGATATTCTTTATTTAAAGGAAATCCTGAAATGGAATGCGACTCAGACATTTACCCTATAACTTTGGTTACAGGGATTTCATACATTGAATGTCCATAACAGTAATGATGAATATTATCCAACCATCCATTTAACATCCAGTGTGCAATCTATAACTGTGTGAGCATTGAAGTGAAATAATAACGCTCATCGTAGCCTGTCGATCTATCGATTGACATAAAAATAAACATTGGGATTAGTGTATGTCAATTTTTATCCCAACACCCGTGTGGGGTTTCAACTAATAAACAAATAATAAATTATTTGTGCACTTGGGCGACGTCTGAAAATTATCGACCCAATCACATAAACAAGTCGGGTAACTTGTAAATGGAGGTGTAACATTCCAGCATCAGGAACATATACAATGATGGATCATTTCATATATAATGACAACGTAAATTCGTAATTTATCAAAACAACAAATCCTTTCTACTGATTCATTTATACCAAAAATGTAAATTCTAATGTTGACTCACTTACAATGAAATATAATCTTTTTATATTACATAAAAATGATATTCTTTTTACGTTGTATACAATCAATCTTTATATTACATTGTTCACAAACAACCCATAATTAATTTCCTTTTTATTTCAGTTTTTTTTTTTTTGGAAATCTCATTTAAATCTTAATAAAAAGATTATTCTTTACTCACATGGATTTAAGAATAATGTTATTTAAGACATTATTCATGACAAACCCAAAATCTAACTTGATATTAAATATAAGGCTTTGAATAGGAATTATATCGACTTATATTTAATGTCAAATAACCAACGGATATCATATCAGAAATAACGATACTAAATATCTTCCAAATTCCTAAAATAATATCCGTATGACCACATAATCCAATATTAAAATAATCCGTAGATAATTTCCATTTAAATCCAATTTAAATATTCTAAATGTTTCTCATATTAAAATAATATAATTTTCAAAATATTCATTTTGAAATTATTCCTCTTTTAATATTCATTATAACATGGATAAAATAAATTGATAAACTCTTTCGGGTTAAAAAATGACGTCGCTATTTTAAAACAGATTGAATAGCCCAATTCATTATCTTATCCATATTTTTTTTATAATGGGTTAGACCCCTCACATTAAGCCTACGACTTGTGGATGCTGGATGTGCCGGTCGGTTCCGGGCAGACTTATCCCACAAGTTGGGCTTAACCTCGTGTCATGGCCCGTTTCGTATTTGTGCACTTGGACCTCTCACATTAGGTTCAACATTTGTGGCTGCTGGATATGCCGGTCGGATCCGGGCAGACTTCCACCACAAATATAACCTAACCTCGTGTCCAGGTACAATTATAATTAATAATTGATTATTTTACTAAAGCATATTATTTCAAAATATTCTTTATATTATAAATGATCTTCATATTAAATTGTTTCTCATCCATTTATGTTTTATAATGGGCCAGACCCCTCACATTAGGCCTACAACTTGTAGATGCTGGATATGCCGGTTGGTTCCGGGCAGACTAATTCCACTTGTTGGGCTTAACCTCGTGTCTTGGCCCAATTCGTATTCGTAACCAATTTTCTATGTTATTCATGTGATAAATAAATGGTCGTTTATTTGAAATCAAATGTCTATGTTATACAAATGACAAATAAATAGTCATTTATTTGAAATCAAATTTCTATGTGTATTCATGGTACATAAATGTATATTTCATTTATAACAATTTCCTATGTATGTTAATGACACATAAATGCTTATTTTATTTGTAAACAATTTTCTATATATGTTAATGACAATAAATGCTTATTTTATTTATAAACAATTTTCTATGTACGTTAATGACAATAAATGCTTATTTTATTTATAAACAAATTTCTATGTATGTTAATGACAATAAATGATTCTCCTTACTTGTACACAAATTTCAATGTTTAACTTGACGAATAAAGAATGAATATCTATATTGTTTACAAATTCAATGCTTAATGTTAACATTTCACTACAACTAAAATGAAAAAAAAATAACTTTTAAATACTATCTTTTATTTACATCTAAATGCAAATAAAAGGGTAACTTTTTAATTCATGTTTTTATTTAAAACATGCTTCTTTATAGTTGAGACGACCCGAACTTCCCCGGTCTCCGAAGAGAAGAGAAAGAACGAATTGTTTTGAGAACACGACAAAATGGAACGCAGACGGAAGAACATTTCATTGTATATTACAACAATTCCATCAGATTACAAGAATATACAGAGTATAAATGGATAAATATACATTCAACAAATATCAGAGATTTAAATTACATTTAAACATATCGCAGCGGAAAATAATACAATACACAACTAGAAGAGATATACGGATACAAAGCTTTCCGGATATCATTCCAGCTGTAAACCAGGATCCTGTGAATATAAATCTGCAAAACCAAAACTACTAGCTGCCCATGTCAAAATAAGGGCACCCAGAGTTTAGGTCAAAACAATGAACTCCAGGTCAGTCATGGGACTGGTGTGAGAACTAAAACAGTTAATCTTTATTTTTAAAGTTAGGTAAATCAAGGGACCACGCCGTATAACACGGAACGGGTTTTCTCCCAAGAATACCAGTGCATAAAACAAACAGCGCAATGCTAAATAAAGAAAAATGAAGCTATTATAAGACCCAGGTCCCATCACACAATGCAACGCAAGCCGGAGGATAGGGTTTTTACCTTATAATAGCCAAAGAATGCTTGATACGTTTAAAAAGATTATTTGATACCATTATAAGTGCATAGTGTAAAAAACAACTTCAAATCATAAGTATCAATCATAGACGGCATAAGCGCCCCATCCCACTATGTCGCCATACTAGGCTCTACAAATAAAACCGCATATGTCACGTATTTGGAAATTGGATTTCCATCTATGAACCGAGGCCAGGGATCGTCCTCAACCGATTCGAGACAATCTTGCCCATGTCTCAGGCAAGCGCGCAGGCAAGCCTTGGATCGTCAGGGCCGGTCCACCGATGTGGATTATTATGCCTGAACAATACGTCTCTCCGCCCTTTGGGGCGTAAATGAGCCAACGAATGGCTCCATTGGACCCGGATCGTCCGATCTAACCGAGGCGCCTCGCAACAGCAACAACCACACAGGTGAAAAGTATATAAATGTCAGGGCTGGTAGGTCACTGACACCACCCTAGCTAGAAAGAGACGCATGTCCTCCCTGAGGTCCTCTCCCGTTTCTGGTTCACAACCGGGGTGTGAGGCTCGCGAATTCACGTTACACAAAGCTGTGCCACACAGGCTGTGCTTTGATCATCACCACAAGACTTTGCTTTTCAACAGAAGCCTCGATCAATTGCATCTTAGCATGCCACACAGGCAAACCACTCTATGCAACCGATATCAGTCACATAGAATGAAATCCAAAGTCAGACACACAGTCCATTTACAAGTCCGTTCTGGGTCTGAACGAAACCGGAGGCACCTTGTACCCCACATATCCATCGATCTCCAAGTACGTCTGGACGATCACCAACTGTTTCCATCTTCTTGGGTGTACAGCCCAATCAAGATCATCAGTAATCACCCAAACGACGTGAAGACCTCCGGTCTTCGACCATCGTCTTCATCTTCGACTTATCGTCGTATCAGTTATTCAGAATGGGATAAACCCGGTCTTTCCGAATAACTCGCGTATATTTTAAATAAGTGTTACACAAACACAACATATGCCTCATTCCAATTCATCAGTCACTAACCGTAAATTAACAAGAGAACAATTCCCCAAATATTAACCCCGAAGGCCGAAACCAACATCAGATCAATATCCAGAAAACCATTCTGCTTGGCTAACCGACAGTTAGTTTCTAAATTCACATTCATAGGGAAAGGTTTCCATTAATTTTATCAAAGATAAATTCTTTATATTTATTCTTTAATCTATCCTTTTGAATTTCGATTCAACTAGTCGGGATTAACGAACCTTACCGAAGTAATCATTTGTTTTAATTTCCCAATCCCAACCTATTCATCCCATGAAGTAAAACTGGTAATACTTCATATCTAACACCACAGTGTTATCGGTAAATTCAATTACCATTTCACGTTCAAATCTAATTAAAGATTTAACTAACGCCTGGAGCAAAATTGGTGATACTCCATTCTCGATCATTTCAATCTAATTAAAGATTCATTAAAACTCCACTTAGTTTTAATCTTTAACTGGGTTAAAGAATCAGTGTCATTTAAAACACAGTTCACGATAAACCCAAAATCACATTTCATTAATTATCGGGTTAAAGAACAAGTGTTATTTAAAACACTGTCCACGATAAACCCAAAAATCAATATCAATTCAATTCCAATTAAATATTATTTAATTGGTACACTTCATTAAATCCGAATAAAAAGATTTAATCTTTTCTCAACTGGTTTCAAGAACAGTGTTAGTCAAGACACCATTCACGACAAACCCAAATCACATTTGTTATTAAATACAAGGCTCTGAATAGAAAATATATCGGCTTATATTCAATATCAAATTCTACGACCAACAGATATCGTGTTGGAAATAATGATATATATATCTATATCTTCCAAATTTCCATAACAACATCTGTATAATCACGAAATCCAACATCGAAATATTCCGAAGACAATTTCGATTCAAATCTGATTTCTAATTCAATTTCTGTTCGTTTTCAATTCATTTCAAATCGATTTCAATTCGAATTCATTTCTATTCAATTTCAATTTGAATTCATTTATATTCAATTTCAATTCGAATTCACTTCTATTCAATTTAATTCGAATTTCAATTCTTTTCAAAATTTCAGATTTTGAAATCACTTTCGATATTCGTTATAAAATAAATAAAATCGACATAAATATCGTTCACGTCGAAATGGCGTATATCTAATCAATACGGCTTCATATATTCATATTTTCAAATATTCTATTTCAAATATTTCTATTTCAAATATTTTTATTTCAAATATTTCTATTTCAAATATTTCTATTTCAAATATGGAATGAGGCCCAATCAATTACCATATAATGTTGATTATATGGATTTTCTACAACACATGTATACAATAACAACGATGAACAATCAACCATCATCCAAAGTGCATTCTACACTGTACAAGCATCAAATATAAATATTTAACACTCATAACAGTCTGTCAATCAATCGATCGACATACAACTAAACAATCGGGATTAGTGTACGTCAAATATCATCCCAATACCCGTGTGGGGTTTCAAACAATCAAACACAGATTTTATTTGTGCAGTTGGGCGATGTGTAAAATTTATCGTCCCAATCAATATCAGTCAAATGTGTGTATATAAACAGATTGTCCGATTTGTTTATTTTTATTTCATTTCATATACACATTAAAAATTCTATTTTTAACTATAAAATATTTTATTTCATTTCACATCACATCACACAATCAACTACACATCAAAATTAAACAACCAAGCATACAAGCCGTCCATGGTCTGTGGACGACGGGTGTCGGGTGCTACTAAACACCGTCTGCATCCTAGTATATATTTATAACTAGAAAAATTAAATTGAAAGGTGAGAAGTTCTCACAAATAGCTAATCCAACGCCACGACTCTTCTTAGGTAGAAATCTTCGTCGTTCTGCCTCTTGTCACTTTTCACTGCCCGTATTCACTACATATATAAAAATCACATTTTTACTTTGCTAGTCAATGTTGAAAAATCGAATTTTTACTTCGTTATTCAGTATATAAAAATCGAATTTTTACTTCGTTATTCAATATATAAAAATCGAATTTTTACTTCACTATTCAATATATAAAAATCGAATTTTTACTTCGCTATTCAATATATAAAAATCGAATTTTTACTATACTATTCAATATATAAAAATCAAATTTTTACTTTGCTATTCAATATATAAAAATCGAATTTATACTTCGTTATATGTATAAAGATAATATTTTTATATTTCACATATGATAAAAATCATATTTTTATTATTCCTATGATATAAAAATTATATTTTTAACATTCCTATAATATAAAAATTATATTTTTATTCTTCACATTATATAAAAATTATATTTTTATATAATGAAAAATTACATCTTTATGATTTAAAAATAATCTCTTTTCATAATGTTATAAAGCTCAAATCTTTCATTAGTAAAAATCTATGCTTTATCTATTTAAAAATCTAGACCTTATCATACCATCTCACAAAAAGGATAAACATTAAAAACAATGCCTTTAAAATAAATAGAAATACTTACTGATTTTTTTTTAATGGAGGAGGGGGGTGTCGCAGGCGGTCTTCGAGCAAAGGGGGGGGGGGTCTGCGCGTCAGGAGGCGTCGGAGATGGGGGGTGCTGCGGCCGTCTGGAGTGGCGGTGCTAGGTCTTCAGGGTGGCGGGGTGTAGCGTGGTCGAGGTAGAGGATGGGGGGGCGTGTCGCGGTCGAGGCAAAGGAGGAGGGGGGCGTGTCGCGGTCGAGGCAGAGGAGGAGGGGAGCGTGTCGCGCGGTGGCGTAGGGGGAGGGGGGTCGGCGGTAGTTTAGGTTTTTTTTATCGAATTCTGATTTCTAATCGGGGGGGGGGGGGGCAGAGGAAATAAAGGAGAGGAAGGGGAGATATATATTTTTTTATTTAATTATTTTTAATCCCAAAAAGTTGACTTTTACATACGACCTCTAAACGAGGCCCACTGGCTGTCGTCCATAGCGTATTACCCCCATTCCGAATACAATGGGATATGTATCGTAAGCTGATTCGACCATTTCGATCGGTTTCCGTTAAAATCAACATATAACTCTATATATTGAATTTGAACGCGCATTTCAATTTACTGGGGCCACATACTAACTCGAAAAATTCTAGAAAAATATTTTCTAGCTTCGTATTGACGATACGGTCCTAACAAAACTAGTTTCGTCGAATTCTAAGACCGTTGGAAAAATGGCCATTTTCCAGTCGATTAAAATCAACTAAAACTGGTCAAACACGTTTTCTTTTGCCACGCTCACATATTGAATCGAAAAATTATGAAATTTGAAACCTAGAAATAATTTGACATCACGTATCCAACAAAAGTGGTTTCGTCGAAATCCGAGGTCGTTTGCAAAATTCCCATTTTAAGGGCCTGAATTCCATAGCGACTATTCAGAATTTTCAACTGGACATATCTTTTGATTTCCGCTATGAAATTTTGATTTTTCAGATTCTTTGGAAAGATATTATCAATTAGATCCTAATGTTTTTGGTTTCACTAAAATCCGGTTTATTTTGCACCCAGTACCTTCAATTGAAGTTTGAAATCGAATTATCGAACTACCGCGCCATTTTCAATTCCTTTTATAATTTAAAATAAATATTTATATTCTAACGACGACGTATATAATATATATGTTCTATTCTATTAAAAATAAATTTCACGTCGATATTATTTAAAATAATTCATTTTAAATGTCCAAACTTCGCTAAAATTGCCAAAATAAAATTTTTAAACTGGCCCAGATTTTCGGGTTGTTACATTAGTGAATCAAACATGCAATGAAAATTTAACATTTCAGGTTATAATGCTTTATTTTAAACACGATCCTTTTATGAATCAATCATACAATAAATATATGATTTTTATTGTATTAACATATTATATGACAAATGCACATTTTTAATGAAGTGAACATGCAATAAAAATTTGAATTTTCATGTTTAAATAGTTTTAATAACTTACGAACATTTTTCATAACATAAACATATGATAAAAATGTGAATTTTTATCATACAATATTTCAATGGCTTATGAACATTTTTAATGGCATAAACTATGATAAATGTGAATTCTTATCATACTACAATTTTAGTAACTAGTGAACATTTTTATAAAACAAACATACAATAAAAATATGATTTTTCTTGCACTAGTAATATATTACATGACATATTAACATTTTATTGACATAAACATAGAAAAAAAATATGATTTTTGTTGCGTTAATAATGTACTAACATGTGAATCATTTTTGTGACATAAATGCACAATAAAAATATGTTTTTTATTGCGTTAATAATCTACTTAACATTTAAATCATTTTCATGACATGAATACACAAAAAAAAAAAGATTTTTATTGTTCAACAAATTCTAACATATACATATTACAATAAAAATAATATTATTATTGTAAAACAATTCCTATCATTGGCATGATTATTTCAACTACATATATACAATAAAAACATGGTTTTTATTCTATAAGCAAGTTTAAATGAATAAGCAAATTCTAGATCTACACAATTCAATCCAGTTTCACAACATGTGAATTCACCACAAATGCAATCGGTTTCGTTGCAACCAATATCCCCCATTCATAACCACAATAATTCAATCTAGTCGTCGCCATCACAATGATATTTTTTTACCATAAATATATTTTCTAAATTTAAAATTGAATTTTAGAGATCTCACCTCGTTTTTGAACGTACCACCAACGCCACCATCGGACCGCCATAGTCCACCACTACGACGTGCGCCTCAGCGAGCTTCACCACCACCCCAAAAAGCTTGCAACTTGCACCCCCATCGGACTAGAAAAGCGTGTAAATGCAGTGCCTTTGAGTGTTGAGAACTCCCCAAACTTTGAACGAGAAACGATCATAGTGGTATAAAATCGAAGAGTGGAAGAATCTCTTCGATTCCCTTTTTATATTTTAATTCGAAGCGGATAAAAAGAAATTGATGAATTTGAATCGGAGGTTCATGGCCATTGAGGAATAAGAGTGGTGATTGGGCAATTAGAATTAGGTTTAGAGTGTATAGGATATTTTATAGTGGAGAGGAAATTTCCCCCTTGTATGTTTAATTTTTCTCAAATTAAATTTCCGTTTACTTTCCTTTAAAATTGTAAACTCTTATTATGCTCAAATTAACTGTAACCTTTTGAATTTCAAATCACGTTCACATTTGCTATAGTTATAATCACGTATTACCATTTACTACATTCAATTTAATTGCAAAAATTTCTTTTTATTTATGTTTATAAAATGACACTAAATATATAGCATGGATGCATGTGCTTGAAATAAGGAAGGGACAGGGCCGGCCCGACACATACAGCTGCCCTAGGCAAACTTCAAAAATAGGAGTAGAGGGAAAAAAAATTGAAGGATAAAGACATGCACGTCCAGGATTGAACTTTGGTTATTTAGAAGTCAAGCCAACATCTCACCACTGCACCATTAACAGTTTTGTGAAATTGATGCCCCAGAAATAATCATATCCAAATATTTTTAAAAGCACCTAGCCCATTTTGCTGCCTCCTCCACCGCCTCTGGCGATGCTGCCCTAGGCGGCTGTCTTGCCCGCATACCCCTAGGGCCGGGCATGGAAAGGGAAAACGCATTGAAAACTTGTTGCAACTTTCCACATTAATGAACATTATAGTTAAAACAACTAGGGAAAGTATTATATTTAAGAAATATTCTTATCATTAAAGAATTCTGATATTGAATATTCAAACTTGTTAATGATGTAAATTATGCTAGAACATTACATTAGAAAAATAATTTTTCAAAAGTATTTTCAATTCCAGAGTAAATACTATGTTAAAAATAGATGTTTCTTGTACTAACCCGGGAATCTTGGCCAATTTAAAATTTTATTTTGGCAATTTTAGCGAATTTTGAATATTTAAAATGAATTATTTTAAATAATAACGACGAGAAATTTATTTTGAATGGAATTCGAACGTATATATTTATATAGATCGTCGTTAGAATATTTATATTTATTTTTATATATAAAAGGAATTGAAAATGGCGCGGTAGTTCGATAATTCGATTTCAAAATTCAAATGAATGTACCGGATGCAAAATAAACCAGATTTTAGTGAAACCAAAAATAATGGAATCTAATTGAGAATATCTTTCCAACGAATCTGAAAAATTGAAATTTCATAGTGGGGATGT
The DNA here is from genome assembly GCA_030737875.1 of Allium sativum. Classification (NCBI taxonomy): domain Eukaryota; kingdom Viridiplantae; phylum Streptophyta; class Magnoliopsida; order Asparagales; family Amaryllidaceae; genus Allium; species Allium sativum. The sequence goes on from CM060926.1 coordinate 355,826,255, forward strand.
AACAACCCGAAAATCTAGGCCAATTTTAAAATTTTATTTTGGCAATTTTAGCGAATTTTGATTATTTAAAATGAATTATTTTAAATAATATCGACGAGAAATTTATTTTGAATAGAATTCAACGTATATATTATATACGTCGTCGTTAGAATATAAATATTTATTTTAATTATAAATAGAATTGAAAATGGCGCGGTAGTTCGATAATTCGATTTCAAACTTCAATTGAACATACCGGGTGCAAAATAATCCGGATTTTAGTGAAACCAAAAACATTGGAATCTAATTGAGAATATCTTTCCAACGAATCTGAAAAATCAAAATTTCATAGCGGGAATCAAAAGATATGTCTAGTTGAAAATTCTGAATAGTCGCTATGGAATTCAGGCCCTTAAAAATGGAAATTTTGCAAACGACCTCGGATTTTGACGAAACCACTTTTGTTGGGTCTGTGATGTAAAGTTATTGCTAGGTTTCAAATTTCATAATTTTTCGAATCAATATGTGAGCGTGGCAAAGGAAAACGCGTTTGACCAGTTTCAGTTGATTTTAATCGACTGGAAAATGGCCATTTTTCCAACGATCTCAGAATTCGACGAAACTAGTTTTGTTAGGACCGTATCGTCAATACGAAGCTAGAAAATATTTTTCGGGAATTTTTCGAGTTAGTATGTGACCTCGGTAATTTGAAATGTACGTTTAAAATTCAATATAGTGATTTAAATGGAAATTCAACGGAAACTGTTCGAAACGATCACATCAGCTTGCGATACATATCCCATTGTGTTCGGAATGGGGGTAAAACGTTATGGACGACAGGCGGTGGGCCTCGTTTAGGGGTCGTATGTAAAAGTCAACTTTTTACAAATAAAAAAAAAATTCTCTCTCCCTCCCCTTATTTCTCTCTGCCACCCCCCCCCCCCCCGTTCGTTTCATTTCAAAACAAAATCAAAAAAAAAAAGAGAGAGAATGTTGCTCCAGATCGACGGCCGCCTCCCACCGCCCTTCCCTCCATCGCGTTAGCCGCCACCCTCCCTGACTTCGCCGTCGACCTCTCCAGCAAGTCCGACCTCCCCTCGCTCTTCCTCCCTCGCATCGATTCCAACCACCCCAAAACCCTAAAAGCCCTGGCGCCAACCCCCCCTGCGATGTAGCGCCGCCTCCTCCCCATATCCAACCACCTCCAGTGCCTCTTCCGCCCCTGCTGACTCCAACCACTCCGCCCCTAGCTGTAACAACCCGTAAAATGCGAGCCAGTTTGAAATTTTTATTTTGGCGATTTTAGCGAATTTTGATTATTTAAAATGAATTATTTTAAATAATATCGAAGAGAAATTTATTTTGAATATAATTCGACGTATATATTATATACGTCGTCGTTAGAATATAAATAATTATATATAATTATAAATAGAATTGAAAATGGCGCGGTAGTTCGATAATTCGATTTCAAACTTCAATTGAATGTACTGGGTGCAAAACAATCCGGATTTTAGTGAAACCAAAAATAATGGAATCCAATAGTGAATATCTTTCCAACGAATCCGAAAAATCAAAAGTTCGTAGCGGGAATCAAAAGATATGTCTAGTTGAAAATTCTGAATAGTCGCTATGGAATTCAGGCCCTTAAAAATGGACATTTTGCAAACGACCTCGGATTTCGACGAAACCAGTTTTGTTGGGTCCGGGATGTCAAGTTATTGCTAGGTTTCAAATTTCATAATTTTTCGAATCAATATGTGAGCGTGGCAAAGGAAAACGCGTTTGACCAGTTTCAGTTGATTTTAATCAACTGGAAAATGGCATTTTTCCAACGGTCTCAGAATTTGACGAAACTAGTTTTGTTAGGACCGTATCGTCAATACGAAGCTAGAAAATATTTTTATGGGATTTATAGAGTTAGTATGTGCCCCCGGTAATTTGAAATGTACGTTTAAAATTCAATATAAAGATTTAAATGTAAATTCAACGGAAATTTATCGAGGCGGTCAAATCAGTTTGCGATACATATCCCATTGTGTTCGGAATGGGGGTTAAACGCTATGGACGACAGGCGGTGGGCCTCGTTTCGAGGTCGTGGGTAAAAGTCAACTATATGCAATTAATTTAAAAAAAAAAAAAATTTCCCTCTCTTTACTTTCTTCCTGCCCCCCCCCCCCCCCGACTTCATTTAACAGAAACAAGAAAAAAAAAACCCTAAAAAAATTATCGACCGCCGCCTCCAGGCGGATTGTCGCCGCCGCACCTCCGTCGGAGGCCCTCCGACGTGCCCCCCCCCCCCCCCCCCCGCTCGCTCCACTCTCCTTCTCCCCCCCCCCCCCCCCCCGAAAGCTCCAGCGCCCAAAATCCGAGCTCCACCACCTAAAGACCATCGCCGGCCAAAGCAGGCCCCACTGCGCCTCCTGCACCACTCCCAAACGTCGGCGCCATCCTCCACCTCGCCCATCTCTCCCTCTTCTTGGAAAAAAAACGTGAGTTTTAATTTATTATTTAATATTATTTTCTGTTCTTGTATATTTAATTATAAATAAAATGAATAGGATTTTTATTTTAAAAAAAAATAATAAATTTTGTTTGATTAAAATTATGATTTTTGTAGGCAAGATTTGATTTTTACTTATGTAGACAAGACTAGATTTTTAATTTCTTTAAAGCTCAGATTTTTAATTTCCTTAAAGCTTAGATTTTTAATTTCTATAAAGAATAGATTTTTTTATTTTTCTAGGAAGAATAGTTTTTTTTACTTCTGTAAGTGTTTTAAAAAGGAAAAATATGGTTTATATAGAATAAAGGCTTAGATTTATGAGCATACAAAAAATTAGATTTTTGAAATGGGAAAAGGCGAAATCCTTGCAAAGAAAAATATGATTTTTATATATTGAACTTTGAAAGAAAAATTCGATTTTTATATATTGAACTTTGAAAGAAAAATATGATTTTTATATATTGAACTTCGAATTAAAAATTCGATTTTTATATATTGAACTTTGAAAGAAAAATTCGATTTTTATATATTGAACTTTGAAAGAAAAATATGATTTTTATATATTGAACTTCGAATTAAAAATTCGATTTTTATATATTGAACTTTGAAAGAAAAATTCGATTTTTATATATTGAACTTTGAAAGAAAAATATGATTTTTATATATTGAACTTTGAAATAAAAATTCGATTTTTATATATTGAATAGCGAAGTAAAAATTCGATTTTTACATATATAGTGGCCTTGGGCAACGAAGGTGACAAAAAGGCGAAACGACGAAGATTTCTATAAATGAAGAGTCAAGATGATTGGAAAGCTATAGGTGAGAATTTATCACTCTTCAATTTATTTTCTAGTTATATATATATATACTAGGATGCAGACGGTGTTTAGTAGCACCCGACACAATCGTCCACAGACCATGGACTTGTTTGTTTGGCTGTTTGGTGATTGATTGCGATATTGGTTTGAATGTGGTTTGTGGTGTGAAAAATCGAATCGATAAATTGGTTAGGATTAGACGTGCGCCGTTATAAGGCGAAGGAGTAAGGCTAGGTTAGACTCTTACTCCAAATTTTTTGGTTTGCATAACGAATTGATTTAATTGATGTGTGAATGGCGTGGGCCTTCACTAGACCGGGGATAAGGCTAAGCCTCGTCCCGTTTCTAGTATCGTGCCGTTATGCCGCCGAAATTTTCTAAAATGTGTTAGAAAAATAAAAATATCATTTTATAGAATAAATGAATTGAATAGAAATTCATAGGTTGAAATAAAATGTTTTATCGTTAAAAATATAATTTTTAACGTGAATGTGAATAAATGAATAGTTATAAACAAATCGGCCGATTTGTTTGTATATACACTGATTTGACTGATATTGATTGGGTCGATAAATTTCACACATCGCCCAACTGCACAAATAAAATCCGTGTTTGATTGTTTGAAACCCCACACGGGTGTTGGGATGAAATTTGAAGTTCACTCATCCTGATTGATTAAATATGTCGATCGATTGATTGACATGCTGTTATAAGCGTTAGATATCTAAATTTGATGCTTATACAGTGTAGTGCACTTTGGTTGATGGTTGATTATTTTTCAATGCTATTATACATGTGTTGTATGAAAATCCATATAATAACTTTATATGCTAATTGATTGGGCCTCATTCCAGTTTTAAAATAGAAATATTCGAAATAGAAATATTTGAAATAGAAATATTCGAAATGGAATATTTGAAAATATCAATATATGAAGCCGTGTTGATTAGGTTGACGCCATTTTGACGTGAACGATATTTATATCGATTTTATTCATTTTAAAATGAATATTGAAAGTGATTTCGAAATGAATTGAATTGAAAACGATTTCGAAATGAAATGAATTGAAAACGATTTCGAAATGAAATGAATTGAAAACGATTTCGAAATGAAATGAATTGAAAACGATTTCGAAATGAATTGAATTGAAAACGATTTCGAAATGAATTGAATTGAAACGATTTCGAAATGAATTGAATTGAAAACGATTTCGAAATGAATTGAATTGAAAACGATTTTGAAATGAATTGAAAACGATTTCGAAATGAATTGAATTGAAAACGATTTCGAGATGAATTGAAAACGAATTCAAATTGAATTGAAAGCAAATTGAAATGAATTCAAATTGAATTGAAATTTGAATTGAATAGGAACGAATTTATAGAGAAGAATTCAATTTGGATTTGAATTGAAAAGGAAGTTGAAATTGCTTTTGAAACGAATTTTAAAACTATTTATATAATTCGTTTTAAATAGGAATCGACGAAATATATAATATATATATTATATATATAATATAATGGCCTGAATAGAACGCGCCGCGCCGCGGCAGTTCACGAATTTCGACCATTTATTTCAAACGGACATTACGGGAGATCCGACCGTCGGATTCTCCTAAAACCGGAACCGTTGGGTTCGTATCGAAAAGAGCTTTCTAACGAATGTTAGAAATTTGAAATCTAACGGTTGGATTTGGAGATATGTCCAAATCAAATTCGAAAAAGGTCGCTGTAAGTGTAGTTCGATGGCCGTTGATGGAAATCGACTGTACGGGCCTTGATAAAATTATTAAAAATAGTAATAATTTGTGTAGAATCATAAGAAATGATTTGTGAAGAATTGGGATGAAAAACTCCATATTTGAAAAGATAAAAATAGATTTTTATCGAAATGAACTAGTTTTGAACTAGAATTATAATTCTATTTATTTTTAAATAAATAAATTGAATTCGAAAAGGGTTTTAAAAATAACCAAAATTTCCAATGATTGCATTGGAATGGATTTGAATCGAAATTGTCTTCGGAATATTTCGATGTTGGATTTCGTGACTATACAGATGTTGTTATGGAAATTTGAAAGATAGATATATATATCGTTATTTCCAATGCGATATTTGTTAGTCGTAGAATTTGATATTGAATATAAGCCGGTATATTTTCTATTCAGAGCCTTGTATTGAATATCAAATGTGATTTGGGTTTGTCGTGAATGGTGTCTTCACTAACACTGTTTTTGAACCCAGTTGAGAAAAGATTAAATCTTTTTGTTTAGATTTAACGAAGTGTACCAATTAAATGATATTTAATTGGAATTGAATCGATATTGATTTTTGGGTTTATCGTGAACAGTGTTTTAAATAACACTCGTTCTTTAACCCGATAATTAATGAATGTGATTTTGGGTTTATCGTGAACCGTGTTTTAAATGACACTGATTCTTTAACCCAGTCGAAGATTAAAACTAAGTGGAGTTTTAATGAATCTTTAATTAGATTGAAATGATCGAAAATGGAGTATCACCAGTTTTGCTCCAGGCGATAGTTAAATCTTTAATTAGATTTGAACGTGAAATGGTAATTGAATTTACCGATAACACTGTGGTGTTAGATATGAAGTATTACCAGTTTTACTTCATGGGATGAATAGGTTGGGATGGGGAAATTAAAATAAATAATTACTTCGGTAAGGTTCGCTAATCCCGACTAGTTTGAATTGAGATTCAAAATATAGAATAAAGAATAAATTCAAGGAATTTATCTTGGATAAAATTAATGGGAACCTTTCCCTATGAATGTGAAATTTAGAAACTAACTGTCGGTTAGCCAAGCAGAATGGTTTTCTGAATATTGATCTGATGTTGGTTTCGGCCTTCGGGGTTAATATTTGGGGAATTATTCTCTTGATTAGTTTACGGTTAGTGACTAATGAATTGGAATGAGGCGTATGTTGTGTTTGTGTAACACTTTTATAATATATACGCGAGTTATTCAGAAAGACCGGGTTTATCCCATTCTGAATAACTGATTCGACGTGGTGTCGAAGATGAAGACGGTGGTCGAAGACCGGAAGTCTTCACGTCGTTTGGGTGGTTACTGATGATCTTGATTGGGCTGTACACCCAAGAAGATGGAAACAGTTAGTGATCGTCCAGACGTACTTGGAGATCGATGGATATGCGGGGTACTAGGTGCCTCCGGTTTCGTTCAGACCCAGAACGGACTTGTAAATGGACTGTGTGTCTGACATTGGATTTTAGTCTGTGTGTTTGATTTCTATTAAATATATATCTGTTTGGCGGCAGAGAATTTATTCTCTTGCTTAACGCCCTTCTCTGAGACGTACGAGCTCAGGGGTTATATATTGATGGATATCAAACGCATGGAGTGAATTGCCTGTGTGGCATGCCTAAGTAGCAATTGATCGAGGCTTCTGTTGAAAAGCAAAGTCTTGTGGTGATGATCAAAGCACGGCCTTTGTGGCGTAGCTTTGTGTAACGTTAGCTTCGCGAGTTTCGCACCCCGGTTGTGAACCAAAAACGGGAGAGGACCTCAGGGAGGGCATGCGTTTCTTTCTAGTTAGAAGTGGCGTCAGTGGTTTTACACGCCCTGACGAGTTTGACTTATGTGGTTGTTGCTGTTGCGAGGCGCCTCGGATTGATCGGTCGTTCTCGAACCGATGGAGTCATTTAGTTGGCTCATTTACGCCCCAAAGGGCGGGGAAACGTATTGTTCAGGCACTATAATCCACATCGGTGGACCGGCCCTGTCGCTCCAAGGGGCAGTTGCGGCTGTTCCGGAGGCTCGGGCTAGAGAGTCTCGAATCGGTAGAGGACGATCCCTGGCCTCGGTTCATAGACGGAAATCCAATTTCCAAATACTTAACTTTGCGGTTTTATTTGTAAACCTATATATGGCGACATAGTGGCATGGGACGCTCATGTCGCCTATGATTGATACTTATGATTTGAAGTTGTTTTATACACTATGCACTTATAATAGTATCAAATGATTTGTTTTAAACGTATCAAGCATTCTTTGGCTGTTATAAGGGAAAACCCTATCCCCCGGCTTGCGTTGCATTGTGTGATAGGACCTGGGTCTTATAACAGCTTCATTTTTCTTTATTTAGCATTGCGCTGTTGTTTTATGCACTGGTATTCTTGGGAGGAAACCCGTTTCGTGTTATACGGCGTGGTCCCTTGATTTACCTAATGATTTAAAATAAAGATTAATAACTGTTTTAGTTCTCACACCAGTCACATGACTGACCTGGAGTTTATTGTTTTAACCTAAACTCTGGGTGCCCTTATTTTGACACGGGCAGCTAGTAGTTTTGGTTTTGCAGATTTATATTCACAGGATCCTGGTTTACAGCTGGAACGATATCCGGAAAGCTTTGTATCCGTATATCTACTTCTAGTTGTGTATTGTATTATTTTCCGCTGCTATGTATTTAAATGTAATTTAAATCTCTGATATTTCTTTGTAATATTCATTGTTACTCTGTATATTCTTGTATTCTGATGCATTGTTGTAATAAGCAATGAAATGTTCTTCTGTATGCGTTCTGTTGTGGCTTGTTCTCGAACTATCCGACGCTTTCCTTTACGGGGAAGTTGCGGGTCTTCACACTAGCCCTCTCCGATCTCTTTCCTCCCTCTCTACCCTTCAAAACCCGCCCAAATCAGTCCAGCGTTGCCATAGTGGGACCCGCTATCGCCTCCAGCTGCTGCTCCACCTACAACTCGCGATTTACGGAAAAATGTGAGCTTTTACATATATTTAGTTTAAATAAATTTAGAAAGTAAATACAAAAAGGTTCGATTTTTGATTAAAGAAAAAAGGGATTTCTTTGATCTATGAAATCTATGACTTTTTAACTTAGAAAAGGCGAGGTTTTCTACTTAGAAAAGATAAGATTTTTATATAGGAAAAGGTCAGATTTTTTTAACACTATCAAGAATAAAAATTGGATTTTTATTTATATGAACACCAGATAAAAATGTGATCTTTGTAATGTAAACATCGAAATAAAAATAGAATTTTTATTATGAAGTTAGATTTATAAAAATATGGTTTTTACCTTGAAGGGAAATAAAAATTAGATTTTTATATATATGATGTAGCGAATTAAAAATATGATTTTTAAATATTGAACTTCGAAATAAAAATATGATTTTTATATATTGAACTTAGTAGTAAAAATACGATTTTTATCGTAGTAAAAATATGATTTTTATATATTGAATAGCGAAGTAAAAATATGATTTTTACATATGTAGTGAAAGCGGATAACGAAGGTGACAAAAAGGCGAGAACGAAGAAGATTTATAACAAAGAAGAGTCAAGATGTTTGGATAGCTTTCGGTGAGAACTTCTCACATCTCAATTTTATTTATTCTAGTTATAAATATATACTAGGATGCAGACGGTGTTTAGTAGCACCCGACACCCGTCATCCACAGACCATGGATGGCTTGTTTGTTTAATTGTTTGGTTGTGTAGTTTGTTAGATTATTTGGCTTGAATTGAATTGTTTGGTGAAATGAAATTGATTTGATTGATGTGTGAATGGCGTGGGCCTTCACTAGACTGGGGATAAGGCTAGGCCTCGTCCCGTTTCTAGTATCGTGCCGTTATGCCGCCGAAATTTTCTAAAATATGTTAGAAAAATAAAAATATCATTTTATTTAAAGAATGAACTGAATAGAAATTCATACGTTAAAATAAAATGTTTTATCGTTAAAAATATAATTTTTAACGTGAAGTGAATAAAATAAAATATTCATTTACAAACCGGACGGTTTGTTTATGTACACCTATTTGAATGACATTGATTGGGACGATAAATTTCAAACATCGCCCAACTGCACAAATAAAATCTGTGTGATTGTTTGAAACCCCACACGGGTGTTGGGATGAAATTTGAAGTTCACTCATCCTGATTGATTAAATATGTCGATCGATTGATTGACAGGCTGTTATAAGCGTTAGATATTTATATTTGATGCTTTTACAGTGTAGTGCACTTTGGTTGATGGTTGATTATTTTTCAATGCTATTATATACATGTGATGTATGAAAATCCATATAATTAACGTTATATGGTAATTGATTGGGCCTCATCCCAAATTTGAAAAATAAAGAATAATATAAAATAAAGGTTCATGTGTTGACAGTACTCATCCATTGAGATTGGTCATGTGTTGAACGAAATATTTTAGTAATAAAATTTACATCTTTATCAATATAAAATAAAGGTTCATGTGTTGACAGTACTCATCCATTGAGATTGGTCATGTGTTGAACGAAATATTTTAGTAATAAAATTTACATCTTTATCAATATAAAATAAAGGTTCATGTGTTGACAGTACTCATCCATTGAGATTGGTCATGTGTTGAACGAAATATTTTAGTAATAAAATTTACGTCTTTATCAATATAAAATAAAGGTTCATGTGTTGACAGTACTCATCCATTGAGATTGGTCATGTGTTGAACGAAATATTTTGATAATAACAACTATTTTGAAAAAGAAATATTTGAAATAGAATATTTGAAAATAGAAATTTATGAAGCCGTGTTGATTAGATTGACGCCCTTTTTGACGTGAACGATATTTATGTCGATTTTATTCATTTTGAAATGAATTGAATTGATAACGATTTCGAAATGAATTGAATTGAAAACGATTTCGAAATGAATTGAATTGAAAACAATTTCGAAATGAATTGAAAACGAATTCAAATTGAATTGAAAGTGAATTGAAATGAATTCAAATTGAATTGAAATTTGAATTGAATAGAAATGAATTTTAAAACGAATTTATAAAGAAGAATTCCATTTTTGCTTTGGATTGAAATGGAAGTTGAAGTTGCTTTTGAAACGAATTGAAAACTATTTATATAATTCGTTTTAAATAGAAATCGACGAAATATATATTATATATATAATATAATGGCCTGAATAGAACGCGCCGCGCCGCGGCAGTTCGTGAATTTCGACCATTTATTTAAAACGGACATTACGGGAGATCCGACCGTCGGATTCTCCTAAAACCGGAACCGTTTGGTTCGTATCGAAAAGAGCTTTCTAACGAATATTAGAAATTAGAAATCTAACGGTTGGATTTGGAGATACGTCCAAATCAAATTCGAAAAAGGTCGCTGTAAGTGCAGTTCGATGGCCATTGATGGAAATCGACTATACGGGCCTTGATAAAATTATTAAAAATAGTAATAATTTGTGTAAAATCATAAGAAATGATTTGTGAAGATTTGGGATGAAAAACTCCATATTTGAAAAGATAAAAATAGATTTTTATCGAAGTAAACTAGTTTTGAACTAGAATTATAATTCTATTTGTTTTTAAATAAATAAATTGAATTTGAAAAGGGTTTTAAAAATAACCAGAATTTCCAATGATTGCATTGGAGTGGATTTGAATCGAAATTGTCTTCGGAATATTTCGATGTTGGAATTCGGGATTATACGGATGTTGTTATGGAAATTTGAAAGATATATATTTGTATCGTTATTTCCAATACGACATTTGTTAATCGTAGAATTGGATATTGAATATAAGCCGATATATTTTCTATTCAGAGCCTTATATTGAAAATCAAATGTGATTTGGGTTTGTCGTGAATGGTGTCTTCACAAACACTGTTCTTGAACCCAGTTGAGAAAAGATTAAATCTTTTTATTTAGATTTAATGAAGTGTACCAATTAAATGATATTTAATTGGAATTGAATTGGTATTGATTTTTGGGTTTATCGTGAACGGTGTTTTAAATAACACTTGTTCTTTAACCCGATAATTAATGAATGTGATTTTGGGTTTATCGTGAACTGTGTTTTAAATGGCACTGATTCTTTAACCCAATTAAAGATTAAAACTAAGTGGAGTTTTAATGAATCTTTAATTAGATTGAAAAGATCGAAAATGGAGTACCACCAGTTTTGCTCCAGGCGATAGTTAAATCTTTAATTAGATTTGAACGTGAAATGGTAATTGAATTTACCGATAACACCGTGGTGTTAGATATGAAGTATTACCAGTTTTACTTCATGGGATGAATAGGTTGGGATTGGGAAATTAAAACCAATGATTACTACGGTAAGGTTCGCTAATTCCGACTAGTTGAATCGAAATTCAAAGGAAGATTAGAGAATAAATTCAGGAATTTATCTTGGATAAAATTAATGGGAACCTTTCCCTATGAATGTGAAATCAGAAACTAATTGTCGGTTAGCTAAGCAGAATGGTTTTTTGGATATTGATCTGATGTTGGTTTCGGCCTTCGGGGTTAATATTTGGGGAATTATTCTCTTGATTAATTTACGGTTAGTGACTAATAAATTGGAATGAGGCGTATGTTGTGTTTGTGTAACACTTATTTGAAATATACGTGAGTTATTCGGAAAGACCGGGTTTATCCCATTCTGAATAACTGATACGACGATAAGTTGAAGATGAAGACGGTGGTCGAAGACCAGAAGTCTTCACATCGTTTGGATAATTACCGATGATCCTGATTGGGCTGTACACCCAAGAGGATGGAAATAGTTGGTGGTCGTCCAGACGTACTTGGAGATGGATGGATATGCGAGGAAAGTGCCTCCGGTTTCGTTCAGACCCAGAACGGACTTGTAAATGGACTGTGTGTCTGACATTGGATTTTAGTCCGTGTGATTGATCTCTATTAAATATATATCTGTTTGGCGGCGGAGAATTTATTCTCTTGCTTAACGCCCTTCTCTGAGACATACGAGCTCAGGGGTTATATATTGATGGATATCAATCGCATGGAGTGAATTGCCTGTGTGGCATGCTAAGATGCAAATGATCAAGGCTTCTGTTGAAAAGCAAAGTCTTGTGGTTGATGATCGAAGCACGGCCTTTGTGGCATAGCTTTGTGTAACGTTGATTCGCGAGTATCACACCCGGTATGAATCAAAAACGGGAGACGGACATCAGGGAGGACATGCGTTTCTTTCTAGTTAGGAGTGGCGTCAGTGCTTGAACTGGCTGACGAGTTTGACTCATGTGGATGTTGCTTATTATTACTTGCTAAAAAGCGAGGCGCCTCGTGATATCGGTTTCGGCCGATGGTTCTGGTCGGCTGACGGGCCAGGCTTACGCCCCAAAGGGCGGGGAAACGCAGTGTTCAGGAATTTTAATCCACATCGGTGGACCGGCCCTGACGATCCAAAGGCTTGACTGAGTACTTGCCTGAGGGGCGGACTAGAGCGTCTCGAATCGGAGAGGATCTTGCCCCTAGCCTCGGTTCATACCATAAATGATAACCCAACTTCCAATACGACGTCTTGCGGTTTTGATTGTAAACTTATATATGGCGACATAGTGTTATGGGGCATTCATGCCGCCTATGATTGATACTTATGATTTGAAGTTGTTTTATACACTATGCACTTATAATAGTATCAAACGATTTGTTTTAAACGTATCAAGCATTCTTTGGCTGTTATAAGGGAAAACCCTATCCTCGGCTGCGTTGCATTGTGTGATGGGACCTGGGTCTTATAACAGCTTCATTTTTCTTTATTTAGCATGGCGCTGTTTGTTTTATGCACTGGTATTCTTGGGAGGAAACCCGTTCCGTGTTATACGGCGTGGTCCCTTGATTTACCTAACTTTAAAAATACAGATTAACTGTTTTAGTTCTCACACCAGTCACATAACTGACCTGGAGTTTATTGTTTTAACCTAAACTCTGGGTGCCCCTATTTCCCGCACGGGCAGCTAGTAGTTTTGGTTTTGCAGATTTATATTCACAGGATCCTGGTTTACAGCTGGAACGATATCCTGAAAGCTTTGTATCCATATATCTACTTCTAGTTGTGTATTGTATTATTTTCCACTGCTATGTATTTAAATGTAATTTAAATCTCTGATATTTCTGTGTAATATTCATTATACTCTGTATATTCTTGTAATCTGATGCATTGTTGTAATATACAATGGAATGTTCTTTTATATGCGTTCTGTTGTGGCTTGTTCTCGAACTATCCGACGCTTTCCTTTACGGGGAAGTTGCGGGTTTTTACAGTTGGTATCAGAGCTTTGGTTTACAAAGCTCAGAGAACAAGACACATTAGAACCGTACGAAAGAATTCATCAGATATTGGATTAGCAATATCCAATGAGAATGACTCGTTAGAGATGGGATCAGTAGTATCCTAGAACGAGTGTGGAGAGTATATTTTTCAAATGAAAACAATTCTGTTTTGAAATTTAGATCGTTTTAATCGTATTTGATTATTTATTTATATTGATTTGGACAATTCAGTATATAAAGAACTTGCATATACGCCTTGCAAACGTATATTCAAAGTTTTAATATATTGGATAGATATAGCATCAAACTCTAGTCGCCCGAAGATGATATTGATGATAGCGATCGCATCATCAACATTTATGTTCGAGTTTCGAAGGTGTGATTTTCTATATATTTCCATTAGACTGGTGTGAGAACCAAAACTAATATAGCTAGAATACATTGTTGTGATTTGGCATCAAAATATGATTTTCTTTATATATATCAAATTATGAATTTGAAACTCTAATTCACTAATTGATTGATGCTTGTGTTGTTTGCCTATTTGTTTGCTAATTTTGAACCATTATGCCTATTTGCATCAAATATTGAACTGTATTGAAAATGGGCCGCATTTGCTTGCATATACATGTATTTACATTGAACAGGTCATAGCAAGGAGGCTAGAGCAGAGAATAAAATTTGTTTGCCCGACAAATAGGTACATGTTTACTACATAATTTCCTGTTTTGTTTGGGTGATGATGATTTTGTGAGCCTATTGGCTAGCCGCTTGGCTTTTTCTTTTTCTTTTTGAGATTAGAAGGACCGGGGAAGCTATTTGAAATTCCCCGATGCTCCCGGTGCAGGGGAGGTTATGGCGAAATTTTTCAAAAATTTAGGGTGTTAGCCAAATTTTTGAAATTTTAGAAAATTCCCAAAAACTGAAAAGTTGGAGAATGGAAGCCAGATCGAACGTAGAGTTGATTAATCAAACCACTTTCGACTTTGTTCCTTTTCGGGGACGAAAAGTTTTAAGTGGGGGAGATTGTAACAACCCGAAAATCTGGGCCAATTTAAAATTTTTATTTTGGCAATTTTAGCGAATTTTGATTATTTAAAATGAATTATTTTAAATAATATCGACGAGAAATTTATTTTGAATAGAATTCGACGTATATATTATATACGTCGTCGTTAGAATATAAATATTTATTTTAATTATAAATAGAATTGAAAATGGCGCGGTAGTTCGATAATTCGATTTCAAACTTCAATTGAACATACCGGGTGCAAAATAATCCGGATTTTAGTGAAACCAAAAACATTTGAATCTAATTGAGAATATCTTTCCAACGAATCTGAAAAATCAAAATTTCATAGCGAGAATCAAAAGATATGTCCAGTTGAAAATTCTGAATAGTCGCTATGGAATTCAGGCCCTTAAAAATGGAAATTTTGCAAACGACCTCGGATTTCGACGAAACCACTTTTGTTGGGTCCGTGATGTAAAGTTATTGCTAGGTTTCAAATTTCATAATTTTTCGAATCAATATGTGAGCGTGGCAAAGGAAAACGCGTTTGACCAGTTTCAGTTGATTTTAATCGACTGGAAAATGGCCATTTTTCCAACGATCTCAGAATTCGACGAAACTAGTTTTGTTAGGACCATATCGTCAATACGAAGCTAGAAAATATTTTTCTGGAATTTTTCGAGTTAGTATGTGACCTCGGTAATTTGAAATGTACGTTTAAAATTCAATATAGTGATTTAAATGGAAATTCAACGGAAACTGTTCGAAACGATCACATCAGCTTGCGATACATATCCCATTGTGTTCGGAATGGGGGTATAACGTTATGGACGACAGGCGGCGGGCCTCGTTTAAGGGTCGTATGTAAAAGTCAACTTTTTACAAATAAAAAAAAAAATTCTCTCTCCCTCCCCTTATTTCTCTCTGCCCCCCCCCCCCCCGTTCGTTTCATTTCAAAAAAAAAAAAAAAAAAAAAGAACGCTGCTCCAGATCGACGGCCGCCTCCCACCGACCTTCCCTCCATCGCGTTAGCCGCCACCCTCCCTGACTTCGCCGTCGACCTCTCCAGCAAGTCCGACCTCCCCTCGCTCTTCCTCCCTCGCATCGATTCCAACCACCCCAAAACCCTAAAAGCCCTAGCGCCAACCCCCCTCCCCCCCCCCCCCCCCCCGCGATGTAGCGCCGCCTCCTCCCCATATACAACCACCTCCAGTGCCTCTTCCTCCCCTGCTGACTCCGACCACTCCGCCCCTAGCCCTCTCCGATCTCTTTCCTCCCTCTCTACCCTTCAAAACCCGCCCAAATCAGTCCAGCGTTGCCATAGTGGGACCCGCCATCGCCTCCAGCTGCTGCTCCACCTACAACTCGCGATTTACGGAAAAATGTGAGCTTTTACATATATTTAGTTTAAATAAATTTAGAAAGTAAATACAAAAAGGTTCGATTTTTGATTAAAGAAAAAAAGGGATTTCTTTGATCTATGAAATCTATGACTTTTTAACTTAGAAAAGACGAGGTTTTCTACTTAGAAAAGATAAGATTTTTATATAGGAAAAGGTCAGATTTTTTTAACACTATCAAGAATAAAAATTGGATTTTTATTTATATGAACACCAGATAAAAATGTGATCTTTGTAATGTAAACATCGAAATAAAAATAGAATTTTTATTATGAAGTTAGATTTATAAAAATATGGTTTTTACCTTGAAGGGAAATAAAAATTAGATTTTTATATATATGATGTAGCGAATTAAAAATATGATTTTTATATATTGAACTTCGAAATAAAAATACGATTTTTATATATTGAACTTCGTAGTAAAAATACGATTTTTATCGTAGTAAAAATATGATTTTTATATATTGAATAGCGAAGTAAAAATATGATTTTTACATATGTAGTGAAAGCGGATAACGAAGGTGACAAAAAGGCGAGAACGAAGAAGATTTATATCAAAGAAGATTCAAGATGTTTGGATAGCTTTCGGTGAGAAATTCTCACATCTCAATTTTATTTATTCTAGTTATAAATATATACTAGGATGCAGACGGTGTTTAGTAGCACCCGACACCCGTCATCCACAGACCATGGATGGCTTGTTTGTTTAATTGTTTGGTTGTGTAGTTTGTTAGATTATTTGGCTTGAATTTAATTGTTTGGTGAAATGAAATTGATTTGATTGATGTGTGAATGGCGTGGGCCTTCACTAGACCGGGGATAAGGCTAGGCCTCGTCCCGTTTCTAGTATCGTGCCGTTATGCCGCCGAAATTTTCTAAAATATGTTAGAAAAATAAAAATATCATTTTATTTAAAGAATGAACTGAATAGAAATTCATACGTTAAAATAAAATGTTTTATCGTTAAAAATATAATTTTTAACGTGAAGTGAATAAAATAAAATATTCATTTACAAACCGGACGGTTTGTTTATGTACACCTATTTGAATGACATTGATTGGGACGATAAATTTCAAACATCGCCTAACTGCACAAATAAAATCTGTGTGATTGTTTGAAACCCCACACGGGTGTTGGGATGAAATTTGAAGTTCACTCATCCTGATTGATTAAATATGTCGATCGATTGATTGACAGGCTGTTATAAGCGTTAGATATTTATATTTGATGCTTATACAGTGTAGTGCACTTTGGTTGATGGTTGATTATTTTTCAATGCTATTATATACATGTGATGTATGAAAATCCATATAATTAACGTTATACGGTAATTGATTGGGCCTCATCCCAAATTTGAAAAATAAAGAATAATATAAAATAAAGGTTCATGTGTTGACAGTACTCATCCATTGAGATTGGTCATGTGTTGAACAAAATATTTTAGTAATAAAATTTACATCTTTATCAATATAAAATAAAGGTTCATGTGTTGACAGTACTCATCCATTGAGATTGGTCATGTGTTGAACGAAATATTTTAGTAATAAAATTTACATCTTTATCAATATAAAATAAAGGTTCATGTGTTGACAGTACTCATCCATTGAGATTGGTCATGTGTTGAACGAAATATTTTAGTAATAAAATTTACATCTTTATCAATATAAAATAAAGGTTCATGTGTTGACAGTACTCATCCATTGAGATTGGTCATGTGTTGAACGAAATATTTTGATAATAACAACTATTTTGAAAAAGAAATATTTGAAATAGAATATTTGAAAATAGAAATTTATGAAGCCGTGTTGATTAGATTGATGCCCTTTTTAACGTGAACGATATTTATGTCGATTTTATTCATTTTGAAATGAATTGAATTGAAAACGATTTCGAAATGAATTGAATTGAAAACGTTTTCGAAATGAATTGAATTGAAAACAATTTCGAAATGAATTGAATTGAAAACGAATTCAAATTGAATTGAAAGCGAATTGAAATGAATTCAAATTGAATTGAAATTTGAATTGAATAGAAATGAATTTTAAAACTAATTTATAAAGAAGAATTCCATTTTTGCTTTGGATTGAAATGGAAGTTGAAGTTGCTTTTGAAACGAATTTAAAACTATTTGTATAATTCGTTTTAAATAGAAATCGACGAAATATATATTATATATATTATATATATAATATAATGGCCTGAATAGAACGCGCCGCGCCGCGGCAGTTCGTGAATTTCGACCATTTATTTCAAACGGACATTACGGGAGATCCGACCGTCGGATTATCCTAAAACCGGAACCGTTGGGTTCGTATCGAAAAGAGCTTTCTAACGAATATTAGAAATTTGAAATCTAACGGTTGGATTTGGAGATACGTCCAAATCAAATTCGAAAAAGGTCGCTGTAAGTGCAGTTCGATGGCCATTGATGGAAATCGACTGTATGGGCCTTGATAAAATTATTAAAAATAGTAATAATTTGTGTAAAATCATAAGAAATGATTTGTGAAGATTTGGGATGAAAAACTCCATATTTGAAAAGATAGATTTTTATCGAAGTAAACTAGTTTTGAACTAGAATTATAATTCTATTTGTTTTTAAATAAATAAATTGAATTTGAAAAGGGTTTTAAAAATAACCAGAATTTCCAATGATTGCATTGGAGTGGATTTGAATCGAAATTGTCTTCGGAATATTTCGATGTTGGAATTCGTGATTATACGGATGTTGTTATGGAAATTTGAAAGACATATATTTGTATCGTTATTTCCAATACGACATTTGTTAATCGTAGAATTGGATATTGAATATAAGCCGATAAATTTTCTATTCAGAGCCTTATATCGAATATCAAATGTGATTTGGGTTTGTCGTGAATGGTGTCTTCACAAACACTGTTCTTGAACCCAGTTGAGAAAAGATTAAATCTTTTTATTTAGATTTAATGAAGTGTACCAATTAAATGATATTTAATTGGAATTGAATTGGTATTGATTTTTGGGTTTATCGTGAACGGTGTTTTAAATAACACTTGTTCTTTAACCCGATAATTAATGAATGTGATTTTGGGTTTATCGTGAACTGTGTTTTAAATGACACTGATTCTTTAACCCAATTAAAGATTAAAACTAAGTGGAGTTTTAATGAATCTTTAATTAGATTGAAAAGATCGAAAATGGAGTACCACCAGTTTTGCTCCAGGCGATAGTTAAATCTTTAATTAGATTTGAACGTGAAATGGTAATTGAATTTACCGATAACACCGTGGTGTTAGATATGAAGTATTACCAGTTTTACTTCATGGGATGAATAGGTTGGGATTGGGAAATTAAAACCAATGATTACTACGGTAAGGTTCGCTAATTCCGACTAGTTGAATCGAAATTCAAAGGAAGATTAGAGAATAAATTCAGGAATTTATCTTGGATAAAATTAATGGGAACCTTTCCCTATGAATGTGAAATCAGAAACTAACTGTCGGTTAGCTAAGCAGAATGGTTTTCTGGATATTGATCTGATGTTGGTTTCGGCCTTCGGGGTTAATAGTTAGGGAATTATTCTCTTGATTAATTTACGGTTAGTGACTAATAAATTGGAATGAGGCGTATGTTGTGTTTGTGTAACACTTATTTAAAATATACGTGAGTTATTCGGAAAGACCGGGTTTATCCCATTCTGAATAACTGATACGACGATAAGTCGAAGATGAAGACGGTGGTCAAAGACCTGAAGTCTTCACATCGTTTGGATAATTACCGACGATCCTGATTGGGCTGTACACCCAAGAGGATGGAAATAGTTGGTGGTCATCCAGACGTACTTGGAGATGGATGGATATGCGAGGAAAGTGCCTCCGGTTTCGTTCAGACCCAGAACGGACTTGTAAATGGATTGTGTGTCTGACATTGGATTTTAGTCCGTGTGATTGATCTCTATTAAATATATATCTGTTTGGTGGCGGAGAATTTATTCTCTTGCTTAACGCCCTTCTCTGAGACATACGAGCTCAGGGGTTATATATTGATGGATATCAATCGCATGGAGTGAATTGCCTGTGTGGCATGCTAAGATGCAAATGATCAAGGCTTCTGTTGAAAAGAAAAGTCGTGTGGTTGATGATCGAAGCACGGCCTTTGTGGCATAGCTTTGTGTAACGTTGATTCGCGAGTATCACACCCGGTATGAATCAAAAACGGGAGACGGACATCAGGGAGGACATGCGTTTCTTTCTAGTTAGGAGTGGCGTCAGTGCTTGAACTGGCTGACGAGTTTGACTCATGTGGATGTTGCTTATTATTACTTGCTGAAAAGCGAAGCGCCTCGTGATATCGGTTTCGGCCGATGCTTCTGGTCGGCTGACGGGCCAGGCTTACGCACCAAAGGGCGGGGAAACGCAGTGTTCAGGAATTTTAATCCACATCGGTGGACCGGCCCTGACGATCCAAAGGCTTGACTGAGTACTTGCCTGAGGGGCAGACTAGAGCGTCTCGAATCGGAGAGGATCTTGCCCCTAGCCTCGGTTCATACCATAAATGATAACCCAACTTCCAATACGACGTCTTGCGGTTTTGATTGTAAACTTATAGATGGCGACATAGTGTTATGGGGCATTCATGCCGCCTATGATTGATACTTATGATTTGAAGTTGTTTTATACACTATGCACTTATAATAGTATCAAACGATTTGTTTTAAACGTTGGCTGTTATAAGGGAAAACCCTATCCTCGGCTGCGTTGCATTGTGTGATGGGACCTGGGTCTTATAACAGCTTCATTTTTCTTTATTTAGCATGGCGCTGTTTGTTTTATGCACTGGTATTCTTGGGAGGAAACCCGTTCCGTCTTATACGGCGTGGTCCCTTGATTTACCTAACTTTAAAAATACATATTAACTGTTTTAGTTTTCACACCAGTCACATGACTGACCTGGAGTTTATTGTTTTAACCTAAACTCTGGGTGCCCCTATTTCCCGCACGGGCAGCTAGTAGTTTTGGTTTTGCAGATTTATATTCACAGGATCCTGGTTTACAGCTGGAACGATATCCGGAAAGCTTTGTATCCGTATATCTACTTCTAGTTGTGTATTGTATTATTTTCCGCTGCTATGTATTTAAATGTAATTTAAATCTCTGATATTTCTGTGTAATATTCATTTATACTCTGTATATTCTTGTAATCTGATGCATTGTTGTAATATACAATGGAATGTTCTTTTATATGCGTTCTGTTGTGGCTTGTTCTCGAACTATCCGACGCTTTCCTTTACGGGGAAGTTGCGGGTTTTTACAGGGGATAAAAAGTTATGTCCGGTTGAAATTTCAGAATAGTCGCTATGGAATTCTGGCCTTTAAAAATAGCCATTTTGCAGATGACCTCGGATTTCGACAAAACCACTTTTGTTGGATCCATGATGTCAAGTTATTGCTAGATTCCAATTTTCGTAATTTTTCGAATCAATATGTGAGCGTGGCAAAGGAAAACGCGTTTGACCAGTTTCAGTTGATTTTAATCGACTGGAAAATGGTCATTTTTCAAACGGTCTCAGAATTTAACCGAATTAGTTTTGTTAGGACCGTATCATCGATACGAAGCTAGAAAATATTTTTCTGGAATTTTTCGAGTTAGTATGTGACCCCGGTAAATTGAAATGCACGTTCAAATTCAATATATAGAGTTATATGTTGATTTTGACGAAAAACTGATCGAAACGATCGAATCAGCTTATGATACATATCCCATTGTGTTCGGAATGGGGGTAATTAGCTATGGACGACAGGCGGTGGGTCTCGTTTTGAGTTCGAATGAAAAAGTTACTTTTTGAAAATAAAATAAAATATACTCCAATCCCTTTCTCCTTATACGGTCAAAACCCCCCACCCGTATTCTTCAAACCAAATCGAGATTTATTATAAAAAAAAGTCACGATGAGGAAGAATGGAGCTGCGATCCGCACCACTGGCCACCGCATCTCCCCTCCCCACTATCGCTCCATCGCCAACGATCTTCCCCTCTGACACCGCACCCCCCTCACCTCGACAATTGCCAAAACCCCAAGAACCGGCACCAGCAAACCCACCGCACCCCTCCGACCCCCAAAGCCCGCTACGCTGTGAAGCACCAGGCCCTCAGCCTTCTGCCCAACCCCCGATGTCGAGCTCTGGCGAGAGCAGCTCCACCTCCGGCGAGACTGAAGGGAGTTCGATTTTGGTGAGTTTTACTTTATTTTATATAATGATTAGTTTATATAATGTTGTAAAAATATATAAGTTGACCTAGAATAAATAAAAATGAGTTTTTATATGATAAAGTAAATAAAAATGTGATTTTTCCAAATAAAAATAGGATTTTTATTTATATGATGGCATCATAAAAATATGATCTTTATAGGAGATGTCATGAAATAAAGACGTGATTTTTATACACATAAAGATGTGATTTTTATGTGAACAACACTATAAAGATGTGATTTTTATGTGGATATCTTTATATAATAAAGATGAAATTTTTATATAATGAAAGGCGATATCTTTATATAATGAAGGCGAGATTTTTAATCATCTTGAAGGCGAGACAAAAATTTGATTTTTAGTATAGGAAAAATTTAGAAATTTAAAAGAAAGATTAGATTTTTATAGAACAAAAGTTATGATTTTTAACAAGAGAAAGATTTCATTTTTAAATTAGAAAATGTATGATCTTTGAAAAAGAAAAGATATTATTTTTCTTAGGTAGAAAGCAAAGTAAAATTCGATTTTTATATATATGAAGTGGAAATAAAAATATGATTTTTATGTACATGTAGTGATAATAAAAGTGTGATTTTTACTATGAACAGCGGGAGAAGACCGCATTGAAATTTTGGCCAAATTCGAACCGTTTAGAAATAAAGCACGGTGGAGTGGAATCCTCGGTGAGAACTTCTCACTTTAAATTTTCATTTCTGGTTAAAATATATATACTAGGATGCAGACGGTGTTTAGTAGCACCTGACACCCGTCGTCCACAGACATGAACGGCTTGTATGCTTGTTTAATTTTGATGTGTAGTTGATTATGTGATGTGATGTGAAATGATATAAAATATTTATACAGTTAAAAATATTTTATAGTTAAAAATAGTATTTTTAACGTGTATATGAAATGAAATAAATAGTAATAAACAAATCGGAGATTTGTTTATATACACTGATTTGACTGATATTGATTGGGATGATAAATTTTATGTAAAGTCCCACATTTATATCAGTATGTATTTGAATATTTAAATCAGTTTAAATATTGAATTCGTAATATAAGTGGATTTATATATCAATTAAAACAAAATTAAACATATAAAAATATATGTTAAATATAATCGAGCTCACAACGACGCTGCAGTTCGTAATTTAACGTTCTGAACTTCAACTGAGTGTACAGGACTCATTTTAAATCGGATTTCTGCGAAACAAGAAACGTTGGAATCTGTTGAACTGTATTTTTCTAATGTAGGTGAAAAATCGAATTTCTGAATTTTATATTGCAAGATATATCCAAATCAAATTTTCAAATAGTCGCTGTAAAATCGTTTATCGACCGTAACAGTTTATTCGATATAACTAGATATCGGATTCGAATTTAGACAAGGTTCTTTTGAGACGCAGTGATAAATTAATTTTTAGAATTTTACTGTAATTTTTAATTAATTAAATAAGCAACTTTTTATCTTAAGTATTATGCACCCTGTGACAGTATTTTGGGGTTTCACAATATAAGTTAAAGTACCGGTATTATTATATTTTTGGGATCGTGACTCCTTGTTCGACATGACTATATTCGTATTTCTGTCCATAACGGCTTGAACATGAATGTAATATTACCTAGTGCGGTACACAAAAATTTAATAAAAACATAAAATATATATATACCGCATACAACCAAAACAAAACCATTGAGTTGAGCATATCATTCACGTTGCTTGCAAATAATTTGGTAAATGAGAACAATAATCAAACTGCTATTTTGAGGTTGAGACTTGTGTATAGACGTAATACTGGAAACCATTGTTTATGGCTTATATACCAAAGGACACGAAAAGACACAAGAAAAGGTATGGCTTTTAAACAGAAAATTATTTCCTTTCCATACTCTATTAAGTGATAGTCCCTCTCCTACTGTCCTACCGGTATGAAAGCACATGCAGCTAAATGCAAGCTGTGCATGTATCCTTCGCAATAAAGTAATCTAGTGAAAAGAAATTTTCGATTAATCAAATCACTACACAACATTACTACCCTGAGCTATAAACATGCGAACCCATCTATACCCTGCATACTCACATCACCATAGTCTAAACTTTGAAATATAATCTGCCTAAAATCTAATCTAAGTCTTCCTATCTAATGAACCATACACTGTAACATTGAAAAGAAAACTCAACCTAATCTTACAAAATCAAACAACCTGCCACAAAAATTCACATCACCAACTCTTTTCTTTTCCCAGCTATTCTACTCACCTACTACGTGCTCGCCAAGGATTTGAAATGCTATAAATACGGGGTGTGTTCTTCCACTTTTCCCTTTAACACAGCAAACAAAACCAGTGAAAACAGAAAGAAAGAAAAATATAAAAAATAAAAACGTGAACAATGGAATTAAAGACAAGCTGATGACGCATTTCTGGAGCTGTTGCGAGGCTTTGTAGGGGAGAAGAGGCATGTTGATATTGTACAGGAGATGGTGTTTGAGTGGGTTAGTGGAAGGAAGGGTGGTCTAGTGGTTTGTGTTTAAGGTAACACGGTGGATCCTGAACGATAGGAGCGGAATTGTTTGGAAGAAATGCTATAGCGAAGTGGGTTCATAGATGGAAACGGATTTGTTGGGGGTAAATGTAATGTTATACGTGAAAACAATGAAGGAAAGAGGGGCGTTCTTTTGGGAAGATTGAGGTTAACCGGGTAATAACAGTAGTAACAAGTGCTTGCATTTTTATTTCTTTTGGTTCATTAGTACGGGTTGGCTAACAAAATGAAAGAAGGTGGAGTATGGTTGGTACACGGGCGGTGGACGTGATGTACAGGCGAATGGTGCAAAATGATGAAGCACGGAATTGGTAACAGTATGGTGCGGCTTTGATTAAAAACAAAAAGGGAAGTTTCCGCAATAGCACTGTTGTGGCGTGGGTGGGTTCGACGACTTTGAGAAGGAAAGTGCGAGTTGGTTGAGGCACTGTCGACGCGGATCTGCACTCAAGCCCGGACTTTCAAAAAGTCCGATCAAATTTTATCTTAGTGGTACCGTATGAGGAGTTTTGTTCTCGAGTATGAGTTCGACGTAAAGGCGACCACGGGAGAGAGGATTTGGCAAGGGATTTGCGAGTGAGCTCGATTGGGTTTTGAGTGAGGTCAAGGAGAAGCAAAAGTCGAGAAAGATAAACGATGAGCACAAAAGGACAGTGGTGCGGTTTAAGTTAGCGGCGGTGATGACAGACAACTGGAATTGATCCGGAGTGGTTGAACTCGGTTGAATTTTAAGGAAAATTTAACGGCTGATCAAACCAACTGACGCAAATCGTTTTTAACGGTTAACGCGCAAAGGTGAGTAAATTCACTGACTTTGATCTATTTTAAAATACTATAATATTGGTTGAATGCTGTGTGATGATCGCTTCGGTAAATTACAGTTAAATTGGTTGAAATAGATATATATCGTTGCATATGTACACATCATTGGTTGGATACTGGTTTGACTAACATCTGTGGATGCAGGAAACCGGTTGAAGGAATTCAACCGGATTCCTCAATATTTATATGTACCGTTTTCTTTATATATGCACTGTTTGAACCCGAATGACATTAAAACCGTATGTGATATTGATGTTGAATGGAAATTCAACAATGGTTTTGATTTAATCAATAGACGGTATTGATTAAGAAAATGACAGTAGACGATCGTAAATTCATCTTTTTGTTAAGACGTTGAATTGTCATCAGACGAATCAACGAGGTTAAATTTATAAAAATTATATTTTTATAATTGAGGCGAAGTTTAAAATTATAATAGAAGTTCTATTATAAATTAATACTTTATAATTACTTTTGTAAAGTGAATATGAACGATTGTTTTAGACATTCTATATAAGGTTATAAGGAGATAAAAGTTATAAATTATCCTATGAGTAAATCTTTTTGGATGATAAAGAAATAAATTGTTTTACTTCAACAATGAATAATTATTATTTAATTTTTTAAAAGTAATTGTTTCTTAAATGGATTTCAGTTAAGATTGCATGGAGTTGTAATGGTATGTTACTTGAATTAAGTATAACAATTCAAGTAAAAAGTAAAACGACTAAAGATAGAACGTGAATGCATTTTTAAGAAGTTATAAATGGAATGGTATAAAGAAGATGAAACAGAAAGTTAATGTTTAAGATAAATAATTATAAACAACCGGGTTTCAAAATAAGGATATGGCGTTATAAAACCATATTTAAAATAAAGCAGTACGATTTGACGGATTATAAAGTATAAGAGGTTGGAGTTACGAATTTATATCTATTCTAAGATAAGAACATTGTCGATCAAGGTCTGAGAGGTAATTAAATACCCCAACTTGAATGACTTCACTATTATCGAGGGATGGTATGTGTTTGTAACGGATAGAGATGTCAAGATTTTTGTAACGGAAAGAGATGTCAAAAATTTTGTAATGGAAAGAGATGTCAAAAATTTTGTAACGGAAAGAGATGTCAAGATTTTTGCAACGGAAAGAGGTGTCAAGATTAGTAATAAAAGGGAATATTACAGCGTATGACAAGTTTTGAAATATAACGATAAACTAGCGTTGTTAACCAAGCTTAAGCGTGATTTTTATATATAGCACTACTCCCTAGGGAATGAAAACAATTTGGTTTGAATTCCACTTATTCTAAAGTGATAAGTAACGATGTTGTCCAAAGAAATATAAGAACAAGTTTAGAAAGAGAAATTTTAGAATCGTTCAAAAACGAATGTTAAATAAAAAGCGCCCGTAATTTTATGATGTTTAGTTATACTTTGGAATGGATGTTTGTTTTTACTTCGATAGTTAAAGAACCGACTATCAAAGTGTTTTGACCATCGTTGTCAATACGGAGAGACCGGTTGGATATATTATCTGAAACCACTCCGTATAGGCATAAGCGCTGCGAATTATGTTATGCTGAAGACAATTGAAGATGGAGTGAAATGCAAGAGTCGTCCTGTTCCAGAATGGTGTTTTCTGCTTGTCCAGTCCCAGGATAACTTGTATGGACGAATGTCTGGCAAAGTATTCCTAACGGTCACATAAGACGATCTTTTCAAGGTATTACGTCTGGTGGCGGAGAAATTCGTTTCTCTTTGCTTTTATACCCATAATATTTTTGGGAAGATCAACTAGTGATTTGATGGGTTTGACGATGTGGCATTCAAAGTGTGTGGTGGCCATATGTTCTAAAAGATAGACGTAGCTTCAAGCTTCACAACTGGGAAATGACAAAAATCGGGCAGGCAGCATGGCTATGTGGGTCGCTCCCATTAGGGTGTATAATCACCTATCTAGAGAAATTCCTTTTGTTACTTAATCTATCGATTCTGCCCATTCGGGAAAAGGTGGTTTGAGTCCGACCGTTGGTGATATACATTCGATACACTCAAGCGAAATGAGTGGTCGGTCATGTGTGTGCCGGGTTGCAAGACGTTCTTGTTGAACCCAGGTGTATTTGCCTCTAGAGATACACTATCGGCAGGTGGTCCCATACCTTGTCATAGTTGGAATCCAATCTCTAATAAGCGCTCTATGGTTTTTGATTTTATACTATGTATGTAGAGCGTGAGATGCAAGCGTTCTACGATTTGGTTATTTACTTGATTAGACATTATTATAATATCACTGGATTTTGATATTAAAAATGTTTTGGGTTATAGTAAGGTAAAAACCGCCGATGTTTATGTGTAGGTTGGTCTTACTATCATCCTTTTGTTTTCAAAAGGATTTTCAAAGTTAAACCGTATGGTTGGAATTTACTCACACCAGTCCCATGACTGACCCAGAGTTTATTTTGTTGTTTTCCCCTAAACTCTTGGGTGCCCAAATTTGTACGGGCAGTCAAGTGTTTCAGGCTTTGCAGATACACTTAGAGGAGCTTGAAGCAGGAATCTTCACTGTTGGTTATTTAGAGATTATTTCCGCTGTGATATGATGTATTGTACTCTGATAATGGTATGTATATACAATACAGTTTTGTATTTCAAAGTTATGTTATATAATATATCTTATTCGTTCCCCTGTGAGATTCGTGTTTACTCTGATTCTGCTCAGTTGTGTTCTTCTTCTTCTATTCTATTAGTTCTATCTTATCTTTCTCATCCTCTTATTTCTTTCTATTAATGATTCGTATTTTCCGTGCAATTTGGGTCGGACTTGTATGGTATTCGGTCGGCTCAAAGAGCTCGAATTTGCGGGTCGTTACATTTTACACATCGCCCAACTGCACAAATAAAATCTGTGTTTGATTGTTTGAAACCCCACACGGGTATTGGGATGAGATTTGATGTACACTAATCCTGATTGTTTAGTTGTATGTCAATCGATGGATTGACAGACTGATTAAGCGTTAATTATTTATATTTAATGCTTGTGCAGTTGTGTGGTGCACTCTGGATGATGGTTGATTATTTATCGTTGTTATTTTATACATGTGTTGCAGAAAATCCATATAATTAACATTATATGGTAATTGATTGGGCCTCATTCCAGTTTTGAAAATGGAAATATTTGAATTGAAATATTTAAAAAGAAATATTTGAACTAGAATATTTGAAAATAGAAATATATGAAGTCGTGTTGATTAGATTGACGCCATTTTGACGTGAACGATATTTATATCGATTTTATTCATTTTTAAAATGAATATAGAAAAGGAAGTGATTTCAAATTCTGATATTTTTAAACGAATTGAAATCAAATTGAAATTGAATGGAATTGAATTTGAATTAAAATGAATGGAATTGAATTTGAATTAAAAATGAATAGAATTTCATTCGAATTAAAATTGAATAGAATTGAATTCGAATTAAAATTGAATAGAATTGAATTCGAATTGAAATCAAATTGAAATGAATTCGAATTGAATTGAAATTGAATAGAAATCGATTTGAAATAAATTCAAAATCGAATAGAAGTTGAATTGAATTTAAATCGAACTGAAATTGAATTAAAAATCAATTTGAATAGAAATCAATTTGAAATGAATTTAAAACGAATTTATGAGGAAAAATTCAATTTTGATTAGAATTTGAAAAGGAAGTTGAAATTGTTTTGAGAACGAATTTAAAACGATTTATAACATGCGTTTTAAAAGGAAATCGATGAAATATATATAATATATATATTATATATATAATGGCCTAAATAGAACGCGCCGCGCCGCGGTAGTTCGTGAATTTCGACCATTGACTTCGAATGGATATTGCGGGAGATCCGACCGTCGGATTCTCCTAAAACCGGAACCGTTGGGTTCGTATCGAAAAGAGGTTTCTAACGAATATTAGAAATTAGAAACCTAACGGTTGGATTTGGGATTATGTCCAAATCAAATTTGGAAAAGGTCGCTGTAAGTGCAGATCGATGGCCGTTGATGGAAATCGACTGTACGGACCTTGATAAAATTATTAAAAATATCAATAATTTGTGTAAAATCATAAGAAATGATTTGTGAAGAATTGGGATGAAAAACTCCATATTTGAAAAGATAAAAATAGATTTTTATTGAAATGAACTAGTTTTGAACTAGAATTGTAATTCTATTTATTTTTAAATAAATAAATTGGATTTGAAATGGTTTTGAAAATAACCAGAAATTCTAGAAATTGAATTGGAATAGATTTGAATCAAAATTGTCTTTGGAATATTACGATGTTGGAATATTTGTTGGTCGTAGAATTTGATATTGAATATAAGCCGATATATTTTCTATTCAGAGCCTTGTATTGAATATCAAATGTGATTTGGGATTGTCGTGAATGGTGTCTTCATTAACACTGTTCTTAAGCCCAGTTGAGGAAAAAGATTAAATCTTTTTATTTAGATTTAATGAAGTGTACCAATTAAATGATATTTAATTGGAATTGAATTGGTATTGATTTTTGGGTTTATCGTGAACAGTGTTTTAAATAACACTTGTTCTTTAACCCGATAATTAATGGAATGTGATTTTGGGTTTATCGTTAACCGTGTTTTAAATGACACTGATCCTTTAACCCAGTTAAAGATTAAAACTAAGTGGAGTTTTAATGAATCTTTAATTAGATTGAAAAGATCGAGAAGGGAGTATCACCAGTTTTGCTCCAGGCGATAGTTAAATCTATAATTTGATTTGAACGTGAAATGGTAATTGAATTTACCGATAACACTATGGTGTTAGATATGGAGTATTACCAGTTTTACTTCATGGGATGAATAGGTTGGGATTGGGAAATTAAAATAAATGATTACATCGGTGTGGTTCGCTAATCCCGACTAGTTTGAATTGATATTCAAAGGAGATTAAAGAATAAATTTAAAGAATTTATCTTTGATAAAATTAATGGGAGCCTTTCCCAAAGTATAAGAATACCTGAACAAAAGAATATTCTAAATTGGAATGAGGCGTAGGTTGTGTTTGTGTAACACTTGTTTATTATATACGCGAGTTATTCAGAAAGACCGGGTTTATCCCATTCTGAATAACTGATTCAACGTGGTGTCAAAGATGAAGACGGTGGTCGAAGACCGGAGGTCTTCACGTCGTTAGGGTGATTACTGATGATCTTGATTGGGCCGTACACCCAAGAGGAGGGAATCAGTTAGTGATCGTCCAGACGTACTTGGAGATCGATGGATATGCTGGGTACTAGGTGCCTCCGGTTTCGTTCAGACCGAGAACGTACTTGTAAATGGATTGTGTGTCTGACATTGGATTTTATTCTGTGTGGTTGATTTCTATTAAATATATATTTGTTTGGCGGCGGAGAATTTATTCTCTTGTTTAACGCCCTTCTCTGAGACGTACGAGCTCAGAGGTTATATATTGATGGATATCAAACGCATGGAGTGAACGACCTGTGTGGCATGCCTAAGTGGCAATTGGTCAAGGCTTCTGTTGAAAAGCAAAGCCTTGTGGTGATGATCAAAGCACAGCCTGTGTGGCATAGCTTTGTGTAGCGCGGATTCGCGAGCCTCACACCCCGGTTGTGAACCAGAAACGGAAGAAGGATCCAGGGAGGGCATGCGTCTCTTTCTAGCTAGAAGTGGCGTCAGTGGTTTTACATGCCCTGACGAGTTTGACTTATGTGGTTGTTGCTGTTGCGAGGCGCCTCAGATATATCGGTCGTTCTCGAATCGTTGGCTCATTTACGCCCCATAGGGCGGGGAGACGTAGTGTTCAGGCATTTTAATCCACATCGGTGGACCGGCCCTGTGGCTCCTAGGTGCAGTTGCGGCTGTAGCCTGAGGCTCGGGTTAGAGAGTCTCGAATCGGTAGAGGACTATCTTTTGCCTCGGTTCACAGATGGAAATCCAACTTCCAAATACGTGACTTTGCGGTTTTGATTGTAAACCTATATATGGCGACATGATATATGGTACCCATGCCGCCTATGATTGATACTTATGATTGAAATTGTTTTGACACTATACACTTATAGTAATAATAAAAGATGAAATTTAGTGTATCAAGCATTCTTTGGATATTATAAGATAAAACCCTATCCTCTGGTTTGTGTTGCATTGTGTGATGGGACCTGGGTCTTATAATAGCTTCATTGTTCTTTATTTAGCAATGCGCTGTTGTTTTATGCACTGGTATTCTTGGGAGGAAACCCGTTCCGTGTTATACGGCGTGGTCCCTTGAATTACCTAACTTTAAAATAAAGATTAATAATTGTTTTAGTTCTCACACCAGTCCCATGACTGACCTGGAGTTTATTGTTTTAACCTAAACTCTGGGTGCCCTTATTTTGACATGGGCAGCTAGTAGTTTTGGTTTTGTAGATTTATATTCATAGGAACCTGGTTTACAGCTGGAACGATATCCGGAAAGCTTTGTATCCGTGTATCTTCTTCAGTTGTATTTTGTATTATTTTCCGCTGCTATGTAATGTATTGTAATCTCTGATATTTTCTAATGTGTAATATTTATTTATACTCTGTATATTCTTGTATTCTGATGAATTATTGCAATATACAATGAAATGTGCTTCCGTCTGCGCTCTATCTTGTCGTGTTCTCAAAACAATCAGGCGTTTCGAACGGTCTTGATCGGTTTAGTGATTGATTCGGATCGAGCGAAATTCCCGGTCGTTACATTTTGGTATAAGAGCTTTGGTTTACAAAGCTCAGAGAACAAGACACGTTAGAACCATACGAAAGAATTCATCAAAAATTGGATTAGCAATATCCAATGAGAATGCCTCGTTAGAGATGGGATCAGTAGTATCCTAGAACGAGTGTGAAGAGTATATTTTTAAAAGTGAAAACAAATTTTGTTTTGAAATTTAAATCAACTATTCGTATTTGATTATTTATTTTGTATTATATTGAATTTGGAAAATGCAGTATATAAAGATTTTGCATATATGTCTAATTCGCGTGTATTTGAAGTTTTAATATGCTGCATAGATATAAGATCACACTCTAGTCGCCCAAAGATGGTTCTGATGATTGCTAAAGCGATCGCATCATCAGTATTCATGTTCGAGTTTCGAAAGTGAGATTTCTATATATTTCCAATTGACTGGTGTGAGAACCAAAATTAGATAAGGCTTATTGTTGTGATTTGGCATCAAAAATTTGATTTTTTGACTATATATCGAAATTATGAATTTGAAATGATAATCAACAAATTGATTGCTGGTTGTGTTGTTAGATTATAGTTTGATTAATTAAATTTGAACCATATAGCCAAATTGAATCAAATAGTGAATTGTATTTGAAATTTGTCGCATTTGCTTGCATATACATGTACTTACACTGAACAGGTCATAGCAAGGAGGCTAGAGCAGAAGAATAGAATTGTTTGCCCGACAAATAGGTACATGTTTACCATAATTTACTGTTTTGTTTGGGTGATGATGATTTTATGAGCCGCTTGGCTTTTTCTTTTTCTTTTGGATTGAAGAAGGCCATGGGAGGCTATATGAAATATCCCGAAGTCCCCGGTGCAGGGGAGGTTACAGCGAAATTTTTCGAAAATTTAGGGTGTTAGCCAAATTTTTGAAAAATTTGAAAAGTTCTTAGAAACTGAAAAGTTGAAGAACTTAAGCCGTAGTGAAAATAAGGGAAGTTGAGTTGATTAGATAAACAACTTTTGGCTTCGTTCCTTTTCGGGAACGAAAAGTTTTAAGTGGGGGAGATTGGTGGTGTTAGATATATTGTAATAACCCAGAAATCTGGGCCAATTTAAAAATTTTATTTTGGCAATTTTAGCGAATTTTGAATATTTAAAATGAATTATTTTAAATAATAACGACGAGAAATTTATTTTGAATGGAATTCGAACGTATATATTTATATAGATCGTCGTTAGAATATAAATATTTATTTATATATATAAAAGGAATTGAAAATGGCGCAGTAGTTCGATAATTCGATTTCAAAATACAAATGAATGTACCGGATGCAAAATAAACTGGATTTTAGTGAAACCAAAAATAATGGAATCTAATTGAGAATATCTTTCCAACGAATCCGAAAAATTGAAATTTCATAGCGGGGATAAAAAGTTGTTGAAATTTCAGAATAGTCGTTATGGAATTCTGACCTTTAAAAATAGCCATTTTGCAAACGACCTCGGATTTCGATGAAACCACTTTTGTTGGATCCGTGATGTCAAGTTATTGCTAGATTCCAATTTTCGTAATTTTTCGAATCAATATGTGAGTGTGGCAAAGGAAAACGCGTTTGACCAGTTTAAGTTGATTTTAATCGACTGGAAAATGGTCATTTTTCAAACGGTCTCAGAATTTGACGGAATTAGTTTTGTTAGGACCGTATCCTCGATATGAAGCTAGAAAATATTTTTCTGGAATTTTTCGAGTTAGTATGTGACCCTGGTAAATTGAAATGCGCGTTCAAATTCAATATATAGAGTTATATGTTGATTTTGACGAAAAACTGATCGAAACGATCGAAACAGCTTATGATACATATCCCATTGTGTTCGGAATGGAGGTAATTAGCTATGGACGACAGGCGGTGGGTCTTGTTTTGAGTTCGAATGAAAAAGTTACTTTTTGAAATTAAATTAAAATAAAATATACTCCAATCCCTTTCTCCTTATACGGTCGAAACCCCCCACCCGTAGTCTTCAAACCAGATCGAGATTTATTATATAAAAAAAGTCACGATGAGGAAGAACGGAGCTGCGATCCGCACCACTGGCCACCGCGTCTCCGCTCTCCACTATCGCTCCATCGCCAACGATCTTCCCCTCCGACACCGCACCCCCCTCACCTCGACGATCCCCAAAACCCCAAGAACCGGCGCCAGCAAACTCACCGCACCCGTCCGACCCCCAAAGCCCACTGCGCTGCGAACCACCAGGCCCTCAGCCTCCTGCGCAACCCCCGATGTCGAGCTCCGGCGAGAGCAGCTCCACCTCCGGCGAGACTGAAGGGAGTTCGATTTTAGGTGAGTTTTACTTTATTTTATATAATGATTAGTTTATATAATGTTGTAAAAATATATAAGTTGACCTAGAATAAATAAAAATGAGTTTTTATATGATAGAGTAAATAAAAATGTGATTTTTCCAAATAAAAATAGGATTTTTATTTATATGATGGCATCATAAAAATTTGATCTTTATAGGAGATGTCATGAAATAAAGACGTGATTTTTATACACATAAAGATGTGATTTTTATGTTAACAACACTATAAAGATGTGATTTTTATGTGGATATCTTTATATAATAAAGACGATATTTTTATATAATGAAAGGCGATATCTTTATATAATGAAGGCGAGATTTTTAATCATCTTGAAGGAGAGACCAAAATTTGATTTTTAGTATAGGAAAAATTTAGAAATTTAAAAGAAAGATTAGATTTTTATAGAATAAAAGTTATGATTTTTAAAAAGAGAAAGATTTCATTTTTAAACTCGAAAATGTATGATCTTTGAAAAAGAAAAGATAAGATTTTTCTTAAGTAGAAAGCAAAGTAAAATTCAATTTTTATATATATGAAGTGGAAATAAAAATATGATTTTTATGTACATGTAGTGATAATAAAAATGTGATTTTTACTATGAACAGCGGGAGAAGACCGCATTGAAATTTTGGCCAAATTCGAACCGTTTAGAAATAAAGCACGGCGGAGTGGAATCCTCGGTGAGAACTTCTCACTTTAAATTTTCATTTCTAGTTAAAATATATATACTAGGATGCAGACGGTGTTTAGTAGCACCCGACACCCGTCGTCCACAGACCATGGACGGCTTGTATGCTTGTTTGATTTTGATGTGTAGTTGATCATGTGATGTGATGTGAAATGAAATAAAATATTTATACAGTTAAAAATATTTTATAGTTAAAAATAGTATTTTTAACGTGTATATGAAATGAAATAAATAGTAATAAACAAATCGGAGATTTGTTTATATACACTGATTTGACTGATATTGATTGGGACGATAAATTTTACACATCGCCCAACTGCACAAATAAAATTTGTGTTTGATTGTTTGAAACCCCACACGGGTATTGGGATGAGATTTGACGTACACTAATCCTGATTGTTTAGTTGTATGTTAATCGATGGATTGACAGGCTGTGTAAGCGTTAATTATTTATATTTAATGCTTATGCAGTTGTGTGGTGCACTCTGGATGATGGTTGATTATTTATCGTTGTTATTTTATACATATGTTGTAGAAAATCCATATAATTAACATTATATGGTAATTGATTGGGCCTCATTCCAGTTTCGAAAATGGAAATATTTGAATAGAAATATTTGAAAAGAAATATTTGAACTAGAATATTTGAAAATAGAAATATATGAAGTCGTGTTGATTAGATTGACACCATTTTGACGTGAACGATATTTATATCGATTTTATTCATTTTTAAAATGAATATAGAAAAGGAAGTGATTTCAAATTCTGATATTTTTAAACGAATTGAAATCGAATTGAAATTGAATGGAATTTAATTCGAATTAAAAATGAATGGAATTGAATTCGAATTAAAAATGAATAGAATTTCATTCGAATTAAAATTGAATAGAATTGAATTCAAATTAAAATTGAATAGAATTGAATGCGAATTGAAATCAAATTGAAATGAATTCGAATTGAATTGAAATTGAATAGAAATAGATTTGAAATAAATTCAAAATCGAATAGAAGTTGAATTGAATTTAAAACGAACTGAAATTGAATTAAAAATCGATTTGAAATTAAATCAATTTGAAATGAATTTAAAACAAATTTATGAGGAAAAATTCAATTTTGATTAGAATTTGAAAAGGAAGTTGAAATCGTTTTGAAAACGAATTTAAAACGATTTATAAAATGCGTTTTAAAAGGAAATCGACGAAATATATATAATATATATAATGGCCTAAATAGAACGCGTCGCGCCGCGGTAGTTTGTGAATTTCGACCATTGACTTCGAATGGATATTGCGGGAGATCCAACCATCGGATTCTCCTAAAAGCAGAACCGTTGGGTTCGTATCGAAAAGAGATTTCTAACGAATATTAGAAATTAGAAATTTAACAGTTGGATTTGGGATTATGACCAAATCAAATTTGGAAAAGGTCGCTGTAAGTGTAGTTCGATGGCCGTTGATGGAAATCGACTGTACGGGCCTTGATAAAATTATTAAAAATCAATAATTTGTGTAAAATCATAAGAAATGATTTGTGAAGAATTGGGATGAAAAACTCCATATTTGAAAAGATAAAAATAGAATTTTATCGAAATGAACTAGTTTTGAACTAGAATTATAATTCTATTTATATTTAAATAAATAAATTGGATTTGAAATGGTTTTAAAAATAACGAGATATTCCAAAAATTGAATTGGAATAGATTTGAAACGAAATTGTCTTCGCAATATTTCGATGTTGGATTTCGTGATGATACAGATATTGTTATGGGAATTTGGAAGATATATATATATATATATATATATAACGTTATTTCCAATACAATATTTGTTGGTCGTAGAATTTGATATTGAATATAAGCCGATATATTCTCTATTCAGAGCCTTGTATTGAATATCAAATGTGATTTGCGTTTGTCGTGAATGGTGTCTTCATTAACACTTTTCTTAAGCCCAGTTGAGGAAAAAGATTAAATCTTTTTATTTAGATTTAATGAAGTGTACCAATTAAATGATATTTAATTGGAATTGATTTGGTATTGATTTTTGGGTTTATCGTGAACAGTGTTTTAAATAACACTTGTTCTTTAACCCGATAATTAACGGAATGTGATTTTGGGTTTATCGTGAACTGTGTTTTAAATGACACTGAATCTTTAACCCAGTAAAAGTTTAAAACTAAGTGGAGTTTTAATGAATCTTTAATTAGATTGAAAAGATAGAGAAGGGAGTATCACTAGTTTTGCTCCAGGCGATAGTTAAATCTTTAATTAAATTTGAACGTGAAATGGTAATTGAATTTACCGATAACACCGTGGTGTTAGATATGGAGTATTACCAGTTTTACTTCATGGGATGAATAGGTTGGGATTGGGAAATTAAAATAAATGATTACTTCGGTGTGGTTCGCTAATCTCGACTAGTTTGAATTGATATTCAAAGGAGATTAAAGAATAAATTTAAAGAATTTATCTTTGATAAAATTAATGGGAGCCTTTCCCAAAGTATAAGAATATTTGAACAAAAGAATATTCTGGATTGGAATGAGGCGTATGTTGTGTTAGTGTAACACTTGTTTATTAAATACGCGAGTTATTCAGAAAGACCGGGTTTATCCCATTCTGAATAACTGATTCGACGTGGTGTCGAAGATGAAGACGGTGGTCGAAGACCGGAGATCTTCACGTCGTTTGGGTGATTACTGATGATCTTGATTGGGTCGTACACCCAAGAGGAGGGAATCAGTTAGTGATCGTCCAGACGTACTTGGAGATCGATGGATATGCGGGGTACTAGGTGCCTCCGGTTTCGTTCATACCCAGAACGAACTTGTAAATGGACTGTGTGTTTGATATTGGATTTTATTCTGTGTGGTTGATTTCTATTAAATATATATCGGTTTGGCGGCGGAGAATTTATTCTCTTGCTTAACGCCCTTCTCTGAGACGTACGAGCTCAGAGGTTATATATTGATGGATATCAAACGCATGGAGTGAAAGGCCTATGTGGCATGCCTAAGTGGCAATTGATCAAGGCTTCTGTTGAAAAGCAAAGTCTTGTGGTGATGATCAAAGCACGGCCTGTGTGGCATAGCTTTGTGTAGCGTGGATTCGTGAGTCTCACACCCCGGTTGTGAACCAGAAACGGGAGAAGGATCCAGGGAGGGCATGCGTCTCTTTCTAGCTAGAAGTGGTGTCAGTGGTTTTAAACGCCCTGACGAGTTTGACTTATGTGGTTGTTTCTGTTGTGAGGCGCCTCGGATATATCGGTCGTTCTCGAACCGATGGAGTCATTCGTTGGCTCATTTACGCCCCATAGGGCGGGGAGACGTAGTGTTCAGGCATTTTAATCCACATCGGTGGACTGGCCCTGTGGCTTCTAGGTGCAGTTGCGGCTATAGCCTGAGGCTCGGGCTAGAGAGTCTCGAATCGGTAGAGGACTATCTTTTGCCTCGGTTCACAGATGGAAATCCAACTTCCAAATACGTGACTTTGCGGTTTTGATTGTAAACCTATATATGGCGAAATGATATATGGTACCCATGCCGCCTATGATTGATACCTATGATTGAAATTGTTTTGACACTATACACTTATAGTAATAATAAAAGATGAAATTTAGTGTATCAAGCATTCTTTGGCTATTATAAGATAAAAGTCTATCATATGGTTTGTGTTGCATTGTGTGATGGGACCTGGGTCTTATAATAGCTTCATTGTTCTTTATTTAGCATTGCGCTGCTGTTTTATGCACTGGTATTCTTGGGAGGAAACCCGTTCCGTGTTATATGGCGTGGTCCCTTTATTTACCTAACTTTAAAATAAAGATTAATAATTGTTTTAGTTCTCACACCAGTCCCATGACTGACCTGGAGTTTATTGTTTTAACCTAAACTCTGGGTGCCCTTATTTTGACACGGGCAGCTAGTAGTTTTGGTTTTACAGATTTATATTCACAGGAACCTGGTTTACAGCTGGAACGATATCTGGAAAGCTTTGTATCCGTGTATCTTCTTCAGTTGTATTTTGTATTATTTTCCGCTGCTATGTAATGTATTGTAATCTCTGATATTTTCTAATGTGTAATATTTATTTATACTCTTTATATTCTTGTATTCTGATGAATTGTTGTAATATACAATGAAATGTTCTTCTATCTGCGCTTTATTTTGTCGTGTTCCCAAAACAATCAGGCGTTTTGAACGGTCTTGATCGGTTTAGCGATTGATTCAGATCGAGCGAAATTCCCGGTCGTTACATTTCTAATATAAAACCAGTAAATACAGTGGTTTACAACACAAATAGATTTGAGTTGAAATAGATAAATATGTTAAGTAAGACAGCAAAATTAAAATACTAAATTTTTTCAAATACAAGTAATGTAATCGAAGGGCAGAATGTTAGGCATAAATACAAAGGAGCATGAACAAACAAAGAATATAATTATATAAAGCTAAACACACTAATTCCATACTAATTTATTAGTACATTTACTTCTCTCAAATCTACATGGTTATAATTGTTAATATTCCTTTTATTATATGTAGTAGTAATAAATGAGGGACATTTCAAATTCCAACCTAACCTAAACCTTTACCTATTTAGTAATGATAACTAGCCTTTATTATACATGTTTGGATGAATAAAGTATGTATGTTTGTGAGTTAATGCACTTATTACCCATATTTATCTCTTATCATTCTATATATATTAATTTTAACCATTTTATATTATAGCGTAAATAAATGACTAGAACTATCTCTTTGTGATTCGCATTTGAAATAAATGTCAATTCCTACATTTCTTCTGACCCCAATACTAATATTCCTTTCCATATTATTAGGTAATTTATATGCATTGTGTTTTAATTGCATCGTACCTTTACATTTTTATTACATTTTAATTTCACGTAACCTCATTACATTACTGGCAAAATTATATCTTCATTATTTCATAATTACTTTTTTTTAAAGTACGTCAGATTGAAAAGGAAAAGGAAACTAAAATTAATGCCATGCATTTAAATTGAATGAAACGTTCTAGCTAATATATACAAAAAAAAAATTAATGTCAGTGAGACAATAAATGTGCATTAAATTTATCTATTTTGACATCTCAATATTTAATTTTGGACATATATTCTTTATAATTAAATTTAAATTTATTCGTTTTAACTTCGATTAAAATAAATTTTTAGCCATTACTATTTAAATAAATTATTTTATATTCTCCAAATTCATTAAAATTTTCTAAAATAAATTTTTTAAATTGGTTCAGAATTTGCGGGTTGTTACAAGATTATTATCATTAACTTATTATTTAACTCACAAAATAATTAACATTTCTTAATATTCAATTTACAATTTTTAATCACAAATATTATATCATTAAATTAAGCGGTAATTAAGTTCAAACTCGATAATTTCCATTTGAGCTACATCAAAATACATCATGTTATCACTTATATTAATAATAACATGTTTAGTTTCCTAAAATTGAATTTATTTACACTATTAAATCGAATTAACAAGTTTCCAAGTACTATTCAAACCACTATTTCATTCCATGTTTAAAATGTTATTAACATAACTGAGTTAATAAACCGTTTTAATAACATCATATAATTAATTCAATATCATTAAATAAAATGTTAGTTAGAAAAATTATTTAAATAATCAAATGTTACTTAGTTAACAAAACATTATCGAATCGAAGAACGTTAATGACATTGTTAAATCAATAAACATTATTAACCCAATATTATTATGTAAATAAAATACTACATAATCATTAAATGTCCTTTAATCCATAGATCACTCTTTAATTAAATTTAGGGAATTACAAATTTTCCGCTGGAAATTATTACATATGCATATTCACAATCAAGCACCATTTTATGCATCCATTTCCTAAATGCACATAACAAACAAATTTACTAATACGCGTTATACCACTAACGTGTCTCGACATGGGTTTATTGGCAACCATCACAAGTCACATGCGAGATATAAATAGCAATATCATCCACAAATATTTTTCTTAAATCAGTGACGGACTATTCAAGCAACTAATTATCACATCCATTGATTGTGCTATCATAAATATAAAACATACATTAAATAAAATAAATTTGAGTGTTCTCACCAAGATTTTTCTTTCCCAGTAAAGCGATACTTTTCTATCTCGTGCTCTCCATTTCTGCTCTCTTCTTCTTACCCTCTCTTCTTTTCGTCCCTTTTCTGTTCTCTCTTTCTCTCTTGCATTTTTTTTCTTTTTCTTTTTAAAAGGCTTTCCTTCAGTTAAAGAATTTACGCATGCAATTTGCGTGAGGCTCAATGGGAATGTCACACAAGAAGCAGTATTCGGAATAGCATGCAGGCTCAAATGTGGTTGAAGGCTTGCATGCAGATTTTCGTTTGCTTTTTTTTTCTAGCAAGAAGGCGGAACCAGAAGTTGAAGTGGGAGAGAAGGCATGAAGCTAAGGCATGGGGTTCGCTGGTGAAAGCTTAACAGTGGAAAGGCCGTAGAGTTTATAGGGAAGGCTGATGGTGACCTTGCATATGGTTAAGGAAAGCTGAAATATTTTTTCTTCTAAATGTCGAAAGCTTGTGAAGAGCTGGAGGGTAAGGCAAAAGAGCGGAAGAAGGAATGAGTTGTGGATGAAAGTTTGTACATGCCTGATCTAAGGTGGTGGATGGCATGCAGTTCACGTTAGGGAGGAGCTGGTGAATGGTGTATGGAGCCATGCGTGATAATAGGAAAAGGGGATGGTATATGCGTGGGAAGAATAAAGGGTTTGAGTGGACTAAGTTGGTGCACAGGTGAGCTTAGCAGTTCCATTCCTTTTTTCTTTGTTGGAAGCTGGCGGAAGTTAGATGATAAAGTGGGAGAGGCAACAGGAGGGAGATGCGCAAAGAGTGTAGAGAAGGGAAATAAATAGAACAGAGGCGAGGCTTAAATTTATAATGGTGAGATCAAGTTTTTTCTCAACACGTGGAACCATCGTTTTCACACTTGTCTTACCTTACTTCTGAATGCGCCACGTTTTTGATTCACTTTTCTAGAGTATAATTCTTCCGCATGCGTCAAGATTGGGATGAAGCCTATCTTTGTGTTTGCGTTTCCATATTGTTGTTGCATATTTTTCATTTTCCTTTATTTTATTTTAAAATTATAAACAACGAACAACACAACTAATTATAAAATCGTGTACAACAATGTATCACGATCTTAAAACCGCAACAAAATAGACCGGTTGATCAATTCTGTAAGTGTCAAATGGGAGCACAGTTACCCTAAAATACGTTAGAAAAATATATGCTTATTTTCCAAATTAAAAATTATAGTAAAATTCTATAAAATATTTTAAGACTACGCGAACAGAAACTAAACGAAAATTTTGAAATGAATATTTAATTATAATTTAATTTTAAATTTTGATCGCTTATATCCACTGAATTGCATACCGTTTTAACAATTCGACTAACGACGATACCCCAAAATGAACATTGTTATAACTAAATTTCACAATAATATTAATTGAATTATTTTAAAATAATAATATAGCCTTAAAATTTTATTCAAAAATCATTTAAACCTTCCAAATTTTATTTAAAATTCTTATTACATTCAAATTTGATTTCATAAATCTTGGATCGTTACATCTAGTCTCGGTCATAGCAGCTATAAATACACTGTGTCTCTTTCATTTAGAATCGTCTTGGGTTTTATTCTGTAACTCTTCTCTTGGAATAAAACTATTCTTCTCCTTTTCTATTTAGTTTTAGTTTTATTTTGTTTATGTTTGTTCTTTTCTTCTTTGCTTTTTCTCATATTGCTATGTCTAGCTAATCCCCTTTAATTAGGTGGTGATGACTTATAGACTAGATTCAATATGAATCACATAGCCAAAGGGATCAGGATTTCATGCATATAGATCTAGATCTAAACCAAGAGTTAGATATGAACCTTCATTGTAGTGACCCGAAAATCCGGTCCAATTTGAGATGACTAAATAACACAAGTCCAATCCAAATTGCACTGGAAAACAGGAAACTAATAGATAGAATTTAGAGGGTGAGGATAGGTAAGATAGAAACTTATAGAATAGAAGAAGAAGAAGAACATCATCAGAGTAAACACAAATCTCACAGCGGAACGAATAAAATATAACACAAACAGTATATGTATGCAACAAAATTGCAGAGTACAACACTTACAACAACAGCGGAAATAAATAATAACTATATAATTATGAAGCCTCCTGCTCCAAGCTCTCCAAGTGTATCTGAAAAATCCCGACTACTTGACTGCCCGTACAAATTAGGCACCCAAGAGTTTAGGGGAAACAAAACAAAATAAACTCTGAGTCAGTCATGGGACTGGTGTGAGTAAAACAGTTTTAAAACAGTTTGGACAAGTAAACGATATCTCATAAGACCACGCCGTATAACGGAATGGGTTTTTCCCTTACGAGAATCAAAGATATCTTTATATCAAAAACCTTTTGATATTATAATAATGTCTATCAGCCACAATATAATAATCATCTAGCAGAAACGCTTTCGTCTCACGTTCTACGTATATAGTATACAAATCAAAACCGCAAGCACGTATTGGGTAATGGGTTTCCAACTATGACA
Source organism: Allium sativum (assembly GCA_030737875.1). NCBI lineage: Eukaryota > Viridiplantae > Streptophyta > Magnoliopsida > Asparagales > Amaryllidaceae > Allium > Allium sativum. The sequence continues at coordinate 355,870,076 of CM060926.1, forward strand.
AGGTATGGAACCACCTTCCGATCAATGTACTCTAGGAACGATACACTGGAGTTCAACAAGAACATCTTGCAACTCAGCCACACATGATTAACCACTCATTTCGCTTGAGTGTATCGAATATATATCACCAACGGTTGTGATCAGCAACCGTTTCCTATATATATATATGGACAACATTGATAGGTTAAAGAAGCAAATGAATATTCTCTAGATAAGTGATGATACACCTTACTTCGGAGCTACCGACATAGCTATGCTGCCTGCCCGATTTTTGTCATTTACCGGTTGTTGAGGTCAGAGGCTACGATTACTTTCCATTCATTGATAACACGATCACTTTGAATGCCACATTGTCAGATCCGTTAAGCACTAATTGATTTGCACAAATATTCTGGTTATTATGCTAAGGGAAGAAATCCATTGCCACCATATATATTTGTACAGTCCAATCATATTCGATCATTGGAAATACTCTGTCAGACACTCGTCCATATATGTTCGTTCTGGGACTGAACGAAACCGAAGGCACTATTCAGTACATCCATCCTAGGCAATCTCTACCTAGGACTTGTACAACAACCCTTGCACTTTACTTCGTCTTCAATTTTCTTTGGCATATTCGCAACGCTTATGCCAATACAGAGTGGTTCTTTGGATAAGAATCCAACCGGTCTCTCCATATTAACAACGTAAATATGGTCAAAACTTGATAGTCTATGATTTAACTATCAAATGAAAACATGTTGGTGTACAAACAACGATCTTATTCCTAGATAGAAATTCGATCGATCAATCATCATATATATATATATATATATATATATATATTCATATCTCCTTATTTTCTATATTTAGAAAATATACGTTTTTAACATTGGAAAACATTTCCAATCCTCATTCACGCTTCATTAACTTTTCAAAATCATCTGTCCCTAACTGTAAACTAGTAAGTGAACAATTTCCTAAGTATAAACCCCGAAGGCCAAAACCAACATTAGATCGATACACAGAAAACTATTCAGCTTAACTAATCTCTAGTCAGTTTCTAATTTTTCTTAACTCTATTTCTTAACTCCTTATACATGAACATTTCCTTTTCTAATTCATATTTCTAATTTCAATATTTGATTACGTTTCTGATTCTATTTGGAAAACATTTCCAAATCTTATTTACTTGGATTTAAACAGATGTTTAAATCAACATCGCGACGATAATTCAAACCACTATATTTATTTACTAAATTCACTTAACCACTTTCACTCATGAACCTTAACGATTTCTAAATTAAAAACAAAGTCAATCAAGTTGGGGTATAACTACCTTTCAGACCTTAACTGAATAACATTTCAAATTTCGAAATAGGGTAAGTTCATCTTTTAACTCTTATTCTATAATTCTTATTCCATTAACTCTTACTCTATTTAACTCTTACTGGATTAACTTTTCGTCCTTATTCAGTTTCAGATGTCGATGTTGAAATCGATTCTTACTTCTCTATATAAGTCCTGACTTATATATTCAATTTATCCAATGATAAATATTTACTTAATTTCTAAATATTACTTATAAATTAATATGCCCCATTTTCCTGTTTACTTCTTCATATAAGTTCAAACTTATATATCTCTATATTTATCAAAAGATAAATATTTCCTTTAATCATATCTTATTTGTTTTCCAAATAAATATCCCTTTCAATTCTATTTGTAAATGGTTTACAAATATTTTTCCTTCTATATTTTATTTGCAAATGGTTTGCCAATATCTCCCTTTCAATTCTATTTGCAAATGGTTTGCAAATATCTCCCTTTCAATTCTATTTGTAAATGGTTTGCAAATATCTCCTATAAAATATCTTATTTATTTATCCTAAATAAATAACCCGTTTATTTTCTTATTTTCTAAATAAATAAATAATTCACATAACATGTCCTATTTATATAAATAAATATCTCATTTAACACCTCCTATTTGTTTAACAAATAAATATCTCCTTTTTAACATCTTATGATTTTATAAATATTCCTTTAGGGTTTAATTTCTAAGCATTTCCTTTAATAACCTTATTTATTCATCCTAAGTATTGCCTTAACAATTTCTTATTTATTTTCTAAATAAATATTCCATATATCTAATTCTATTTATTTAACAAATAAATAACTCCTTTTAATCCTATTTATTTAATAAATAAATATCTCCTTTTTCCTTTATTTATTCCCTAAATAATTAAATCCTTTTTCTTTTATTTATTCCCTAAATAAATAAATAATCCCATTTAATCTATTTATAAATGTTCTACAAATATTTCCTTTTTATCTCTATTCTATTTGTAAATGGTTTACAAATATTTCTCTTTCTATTTGTTTGACAAATATTTTCCTTTATATTTGTTTGACAAATATATTTCCCTTTATATTTGTTTTACAAATATATTTCCTCTATATTTGATTTACAAATATATTTCCTTTTACAAAATCCTTTTTCTTTTATATATATAAAATCCATTGATTTTATATAAATAAATTATTCTCAAAATATACTTTGAAAATCCCTTTTCTACATCCTAGTATTTCTTACGGTATTTAAAATACCAAACAATGGTGATCGATATCATTCAAACACACATAATCAACAACAGATTATATATCACGTCATATACACAATATATGAAAAACAGAAAAATATATGTTGAGGAATCCAGTTGGATTCCTCCGACCTGTTTCCCTGCATCACAGATGTTAAACAACATAACTAACATCGATTTCATTTTAATATGAAATATTCTACTAAACAGAATCAACATATATTTAACTATATATATATATATATATATATAAATTTCAACTAACTGACTAACAGTTCAATCAAACAGTCAACACACAGAAATCAGCAGATGATTAACAGTTCTGAAAATACGTTATATAAAAAAATAACTGTTCAGAGTTGGTGAGTTTTACTCACTTTGGCAGTTCATCGTTAAAGAACGATAAACTGTTTGTTTGATTTGAACCAAACAATTTATTTTGCCATAAATTCGAACGAGCCCCAATCCACTTCCAATCAGTTCCACTGCGTAGCCTGAGATCATATGATTCCAACGTGACCAACGGCTCATCAATCTGAGTTCATATGGACGAGATACAACATTTTAAAGTTGGTACACAATTTAATTAAATAGAAACTTAGTATAAATTTGATCGGGCTTTTACCCCTACCAAACATGGCCCATCACATTTAAAGTCCACCCGCGTATAAGCCCCTCCTTCCCCAAACATTGAAACCCGATTCCTGCTGTACAAACGATGGCCATTTACCGAACTTCACCAAAACCTTTCTTCCTCCCTCTTCATCGAAACTCAAAACCGATAACACCACTAAGCTCCGCTTCGAATTAGCTTTCAAATCATACAAAAATTTACCCTCCGAGTTCCATCTTGTCGCCGAGACTTCAGGCTTCTCCAACGACAGACCATCACCGAGTTGCACCGGAGTTCACCCATTTGTGCCAGCAGGCTCGGTCTTCAACCACAAACCCAGAAATGGACTCGAAATCCACCATCTCGCCCAAAATCCAACGCAATAGGTAACCCTAGTTACGCTGCACCCAACCCGTCGATAGAAAATAGATGTCGAGCTTCACAAACGCACCACCAATTTAAAGAGAGACCCTCACTGAATTCGAATATATATGTTTCACAAATTATGGTATTTGATTTCATTTCTTTTGATTTTCTAAAAGATCGAAGTTTTGCTGAGAGAAGAAAAAACAACGGCGGGACTTATGTTTGACTATTGAAAATGATATTAGGTCTTAAGGTTTTTCCAAAGAGGGGTATTTATAGGATTTTGATTTGGATCTTTGTGGGGAAATCATTCCTCCACTTTTTTGGGTTTAAGGGAGTGGCTGAAACAAGGCATGCGTGGCTTCTATATCCCCATATGAAGGAAATGGGGATGGAATTTCATTAATTTAATATAATTAAATCTTCACGTGAAGTCTCGTTAAAACCAACCACATATGAGTTATCACAGACAAAATTAGAAATACCGTTGAGATCAGCAATGTGTCACGATCTCGAATATATAATAATATCGGTAGGTTAACTCATATTGTGAAACCCCAAAGTGTTGATTACAGGGTGCAAAATACTCCAAATAAAAAGTTTCTTATTTTATTAATTAAAAATTACAGTAAAATTCTAAAAATTAAATTATCATTATGTCCCAAAAGAACCTTGTCTAAATTCAAACCCGATCTTTAGTTATATCGAATAAACCATTACGGTCGATAAACGATTCTATAGCGACTATTTTAAATTTTGATTTGGACATATCTAAAAATCTACACGACGAAATCCTGATTTTTCTCTTCCACTAGAAAGATATACTCCACCAGCTCCGTAAGTTTCTTGTTTCACAGAAATCCGATTTAAAACGAACTCTGTACACTCAGTTGAAGTTCAAATTGCCAAATAGCGAACTGCCGTGCCATTTCGAGCTCGATTTTAATTATATTATAATTCATACGTTCAACCTTTATTTAAATAATATATTCGTTATTATAATTCAATTTTAGACTGAATTAGATATTTCGAATTTCCCAATTCATAACATATTGCCATTTCAGCCCATTCTGATTATTTCAGAATTAAATATATTACTTAATTATTATTTTAATTAAGTATTCTGTGGCGCCCCAAACTTCCCCGTAAAGGAAAGAATGGACTGCTTTGAGAACAACTCACATCAGAACACAAACTGAAGAACATTTTTATTGCTGATTTCAACAATACATCAGAGTACAAGAATATTCCAGAGTATAAATAATATACATTTGAAATACAATATCAGAGTTTAAATTACATTTAAATAGCAGCAGAAAAATAACACAAATGTACAACTGAAAAGAAATAAACGGGTACAGAGCTTCCCGAATACCGCTTCAGCTGTAGACCAGGATCTGGTAAATAAATCTGCAAAAGCTACTCGACTGCCCGTGTGAAAAATATGGGCACCCGAGTTTGCCAGTGAAACAAACTACAGGTCAGTCATGGGACTGGTATGAGAAATCTTAACTAGACTTATCTAATAATAAGGCGAATCACAGGACCACGCCGCTAACGCGGAACGGGTTTACTCCATTGGATTGCCAGTGCATAAAATAAGGTAAATCGTTAAACAACGCAATGCTTTTTAAAAAAAATGAAACCATTATAAGACCCAGGTCCCAACACACAATGCAACGCACACCAGAGGATAGGGTTTTACCTTATAATGGTCAAAAGATGCTTGATACGTAAAAACGATATTATTATTAGTGTGTATATGTATATAAAACATTCAAATATAATATCAATCCTAGACGGCATAGGTACCATATACTATGTCGCCGTACTAGTTCTACAATCAAAACCGCAAGGGCGTATTGGGAATTGGGTTTCCATCATGAGTCGAGGCTAGGGGCAAGCTCCTCTCCGATTCGAGACACTCTAGCAAATGCCTCAGGATCCCCCGCAGTGAACCCTTGGATGCGGTAGGGCCGGTCCCCGCCTATGGGCAGTGGATTGGTTATGCCTGAACACACGCTTCCAGGTCCCTTTGGACCTATAGTATGACCACTATCGGCCTATAAAAATCCGAGGCGCCTCAAAATCCATCATCCACATAAGTAAAATGTCAGGGCTGGTAGGTCGCTGACATCACTCTAGCTAGAAAGAAACGTGTGCACTCCCTACGGTCCATATCCCGTTTTTGACTCATACCGGGGTGTGAGGCTCGCGAAGTCACGATATACACAAAGCTATGCCGTGATAGGCTACACTTTGATCATCCCACAAGGCCCTACTTTTCAACAAAAGCCTTGATCAATTGCATCTTGGCGTGCCACATTGACAATTCACGCCAGGCGATCAATCACTATTAATATATACCAGGGTGTTAAGCAGAGAATAAATTCTCCACCACCAATCAGATATACATTTATAAAGATCAATTTAATTCACATGGAACGAAATCCAATGTCAGACACACATCCATTCCTAGCTTATGCTCTGGGTCTGAGCGAAAACCAAATCCGAACAATCAACAATAGTCCGGACGGCAACCACTGAAGCCCCTTCAAGGTAGCTACTCCCATCAAGGGTCTCAGCAGCAACACATCCATCCGATGTGAAGATCGTCGGTCTTCAATCACCGTCTTCGTCTTCGACTCTTCATCGTCGTAGAAATTATTCGGAATGGGTTAAACCCGGTCTTTCCGAATAACTCTCGTATTTTTATAATTAAAAATCAAATACTATAAAAACACATCCAACGCCACATTCCAATTCGGAATTATTCTTCTAATGAATTATTCGCATTATCTTATCAAAGATAAATTCTTCAAATTTATTCTTAAATCTTTCTTTTAAAGATTTATTAAAAACTCAAATTTGGTTTTAAATATCAAAATCATTATTTAATGATTTTTTTCTTTAAATTTTAAGAAATCAATCTTATCTTATTTGAGTTAAATAACTAATATCATTGAAAAACATTGTTCACGATAAACTCAAATTCATCTTCCATTAAATATAGAATTTTTATAGAAATCGGACCAATGTATAATCGATATAAATTTCTGTATCGGACTATTAATATAAATGGAATAACGGCAAAGCCTTTTAAATACCATATATATTAACAGCCTTCTTTTACAGAAGCTCATCTCGAATATTATTAAATCAAATTCCATTCAATCCCAATTTAATATATTAAATTGGAAAACTTTACTTTGGAAAATTTTCTATTAAATCTTAATAAAAGATTTATAAATTCCAAGTTATATTCTCACTGTAAATTGAGTTAAAGAACAGATGTCGTTTAAAAACATTGTTCACGATAAACTCAATTCACAAATCATTTTATTCAAATTATTAAATATAATTGAAACTCTAATAATCTTAATTAAAAGATTTATTCTTATCTTAACTGGGGTTAAGAACAGTGTTATTTAAGACACCATTCACGACAACCTAAAAATCCAATTTATTCTATTTAATTCCAAGTAAATATTAATTTATTGGAAAACTTTCTTAAATCTTAATTATAAGATTTATTCTAGTTAACCATTAAATCATTATATATATATTATATTGGCGATTTCCATTTTAACACACTTTATAAAATAGTTATAAATTCATTTAAAATGATTTTTACTTCATTGCAATTTAAAGTCTAAATTGAATATTTTATTTTCTTTTCATATTAAAATACTAATATTCTCAAAATAGTCTATTTTGAAAATCACTTCTTATATTCATTTAAAGTGAATTAAATTGATCGATAACCCGTTCGGGTTAAAAATGGCGTTGTTATATAAAATAGATTAAATAGCCCAATTACTTCTTATTCAATTATATTTTATACTGGGCCAGACCTCCCACATTAAGCCTGCGACTTATGGATGCTGGATATGCCGGTTGGTTCCGGGCAGACTTATCCCATAAGTTGGGCTTAACCTCGTGTCATAGCCCAATTCATATTTTAATTCAACCTTTTTCATTGTAACTTTTTAACAAACAAAACAAAATCTTTTGAATTCAAAACATCAAAGTCATTATTTATTTTCTTTAACTAAATATTAAATTAAATATTCTTTTAATTCAAAATTGGAATGAGACCTAAAACAATTACCATATAATTTAATTATATGGATTTCAAACATTGCAATGTATTCTACACCAATGATAAGATCATTAATAACATCCAAAGTGAATATTAATACTGTATAAGCGTCAAATAAATAACGCTTATAACTAATCACAAGGGCGATGTGTGGATATCCACCCAAGACCCGTGTGGGGTTTCAACCAACACATACACATAACAAATAATCAAATAAATTATTGTGCACTTGGGCGATTGTGTAAAAATTTATCGTCCCAATCACATAGACAAGTCGGATGACTTGTAAATGGAAGTGTAAATTCAGTTTGAATATTCTAACAATATATTTAACCCATCAAACATTTCACATCACATACACATATTTCAATTCTTTTTATTGTGTACAAATGACAATAAAAATCTTAACTTTTATTTCAATTCTTTTTATTGTTAACAAATGACAATAAAATCTTAACTCTTAATTGTTGACCAAAAAGTATATTTTTGGTCTCATTCATTTTTAACGACAAAATGAATATTTTACTTCATTTTTTTTTAAATAACAAAAATGTCTCTTTTTATTCTAATTCTTTTAAATAAAAAAATATATATGTTTTTGGTTTAATCATTTTAAATGGCAAAACTGAATGTTTATACTTCATTCCTATAAAATGACCAAAAAGGAATGTTTATAATTCATTTCTTTAAATTGAGAAAAATGAATGTTCCCAATTCATTTCTTTAAATTGAGCAAATTTATTTTATAAATTTCAATTCGACCAAATGACAAATCTTTGTTGACTGCTTTTCATACAACAAAATGATAATTTGGTTTGTTAACTTTTGATGCAAACAAAAATGATGATTTTTACATTATCAACTTTTAATGCAAACAAAGATGAGGATTTTTGTTATCAACTTTTCAATGCAAACAAAATGAGGATTTTGTTTAATAATTTTTCAATGTAAACCAAATGTGAGTTTTGTTCTTAATAATCTAATTAACAAAAATGTAAATTTTGTTCTTACTAAAAAAAAATGTAAATCTTTTCTTATTAACAAAAATGTAAATCTTGTTTCATTAACAAAAATGTTAATCTTGTCTCATTAACAAAAATGTAACTTTTGTCCTTTATTTACATTTTAACCAAAAAATGTAAATTTTATTCTTTTATTACATTTAAACCAAACAATGTAACTTTTGTTTCAATTTCATTCTCTAACAAAAATGTGAATTTTTTTGTTTCACTTTTATTCAATAACAAAAATATGAACTTTTGTTTCATTTCAATGTTCGCTTAACAAAATATGATTTGTTTCAAATCCAAGTTCGCTTAACCAAGTATGATTTTGTTTAAATCCAAGTTTTGACCTTTATATATTTACAAATGTAATGTAAATAAAATCACCTTTTTCCTCTAATCAAGTTTTGATTTTTTTTTTTATTCCTTATTTACAAATGTAATCTAATGTAAATAAATATCACCCTTTTCATAAATCAGGTTTTGACCTTAAATGTGATTATTTATCACTAATCAAGTTTTAATCACAAACGTTGTTCTATTTCATTTAAACAAGTTTTGAAAAAAAGTTCTTCTTTTATTATTCACAAATGAAATGTAAATAAAAATGATTTCTTTAAAAATCAAGTTTTGTTCTCTTTTTATTTACATATGAAAATTGTAAATAAAATTTTTAACCACAATTCATGTTATTAACATAACGCTAAACATAAGTTCATTTTCATGACATTAACACAACGCTAGATATAAGGCTAGATTTCATGTGATAACGTTAAATGACAATCATATTCCTTTTATTTTTGAATTGATAAAATAAATCAATTCCAAATAAACCAAAGTGATAACATAAGATGACAAATCATGTTTCTTATTTTTGAATTGATGAAATAAATCAATTCAATATAGCAAGAGTGATAACAAAAAGAAGTGACCGTTACATTTCTTTTATCTTTGAATTGATACAATAAATCAATTCAATATAATCAAAGTGATAACAAAAAGGTGACTATTATATTCCTCATATTTTTTTTAAATAAATAAGAAAAAAAAATCAATCCAATATAACAAAAGTGATAACCAAAAGGAGTAGCACACATGGATTTATAACTATCCATCGCAAGCACAGAACAACCATCATCACAACTTATCAAAACAAAATAGATCTGAAGCTTAACATATGCTTATTACATCGCAAAACAATTAAATTAAATTAATTAATTAATTTAAAACAAAGAAATCTCACCACTATATTTTCTGACTTTTCAAAGTCCTTGTTTTCCGATCTAGACTGTCCTATGTTGTAGGTCTCTGAAATACGAATCCAACGCAACGAAAATCGTCAAATTCTGTTTAGAAATAAATAAATAAATTACAAGGGTTTAAACTTTTGATCATACTAATTATTAATTAAATATAAATAACACTAATTTGTCATTAAGGTTCTTAAACCTTTCTCTCTTCCTTTAGCAAACTCACGGAACCCATCTTCGTTGTTCAACTTCACTGGTGCGCCACCCACCGGACTTCCAGAACGAGATCCAACATCTCCACACCGTTGGCCATCATCGACTCCGCCTTCACCCTGAAGCCCCGCCGACTCGGTGCTCCGCCTAGCGCCAGAAATGAGGTCAAACCGCCGGGCTTCACGCACAGAATTCGAGAGGTCTGCAGCACCATTTCAGATCATAGCCGTTGATAATGGAGACCTCGATCTCCTCTTCATTTTCATATAATTTGTTTCGAATTTTATTTAGAGAATTGAGAGAAAGGATTGAAATCGGGTTGGAGCTTTTTTGCCATACGTTTGGTAAGCGGAGGCTGTACAAGTGAGGATTAGGGTTATGTATTGTCTGAGTGTATTTATACGCGCATAGGTAGCTTATTTTATTTATTTAATTTTCCTTAAATTATTTATTTACTATTCTAATCCCCTTACTCAAAATTTTGTGACCTTTACAATTCTGCAAACAATTCCATATTTATTGCCAAAACCCCAAGATTACAAATTATTTATTTCCCATTTATTATGAGAGACATTTCAATATTCCTGCCTTTAACTGAAAATTTCAATCAAAGCTTACCTAACATTGTTTCTAATTCATAATTATGTTTACGCTGTTTACATATATTTTTGGGATAGACAATATATATATATATATATATATATATATATATATATATGTATATATATAAATGTAGAATTATGTATTTACCAATTTATCATTTTAGTTATTACTACCCATGTTACTGACTGAAATAATCCTTTCATTATTCTTTTTCCTTCTTATGAAATCAAAATGTATTTTTTTTAATTCTTATTAATGATCATTTTGCTAATTCATTCTTAGTATACCAAAAATGTCCCTTTTTTTCTAATCCATTTTTAAATGTAAGCCAACAATGTTAATTTAATTCTAATGTTCATTTTTCACTAAAAATGAGATTCTCATTCTAATGACCTCCTTCACATAAATGTAAATTCTAGTTCTAATGTTAACAAAGATGCTGATTCTCATCAAATCCTTTTAATGTAAACAAAAATGTTAATTCTTATCAACTCCTTTTAATGTTAACAAAAATTCAATCTATTTTCTTCTTGCAATAAATGACACCCCTCTAATTTTCATTGGTTATAATTTCAAATTTTATTTATTTATGAAGGAGGCGACTTTCCCTTTTTTTTTCTTCACTTGGTTATATATATTTTAAATTTTATCTTTCACTTGTCCCTACATATGTAGTAGGTGACAAATGAAATCTAATTAGGCATGATGGGACCACACATATTTCATTCAAATTTTTATATTAATGTTTGATTCATTTTCTCTGATTATTAAGTTATGCAACTTTTTATATGTTTCATCTTACAATAAAAATGTGTTTTTAAGGTTAACCAATTTTCTTTCAATGGTGATCATTTAGTAACGATTCTTTTTTACATTAAAGTGTAACTTTTTAATGAATCATATTATTACATGAAAATGTGAGTTTTTTATGTTACAACAACTTTCCTATTAACTTTCCTATTCAAACCAATGTTCAAAATTTTTTATTTATTTTTTTTTATTTTTTTCCTTTATAATAAAAATGTAAGCTTTTTATTGTTTAACTTTTTTTTTGACGCATTTTCTATTAAAATTTCCTGAAATAAAAATTTTAAATTGGTTCCAAAATTCCGGGTTGTTACAATCGCCCCCACTTAAAATCTTTTCGTCCTCGAAAAGGAACGAAGCTAAAATTTGTTTAATTAACTAACTCAACTTTAAATTTTTATTTATCGGTTTAATTAATTATCATTCTAATATATTAATTAGTGAAACTAATAATCAAACATCACAACCATCAATCAATTAGGTGATTAACTTTTCAAATGTATATAACTTTTATATATAGTCAAAAATCATATTTTTGTGCAAATCACAGCAATGTGTCCTTACTAAATTTTGTTTCTCATACCAGTCAATGGAAATATATAGAAATCCCACTTTCGAGACTCGAACATAAATACTGGTGATGGTCGACATATCACCAGAATTATCTCCGGGCGACTAGAGTGTGATTCTATATCTACCCAGTATATTAAAACTTTGAATATCCGTTAATTACTCGTATATTCGAAATCTTTATATATTCGATTGTCCACATTAAAATATAATATACTCAAATACGCATTTTAAGATAAAATTTTCAAAACTAAATTTTGTTTTTATTTTTAAAGAAAATAATACTCTTTACGCTCGTTCTAGGATACTACTGATCCTATCTCTAACGAGTTATTCTCATTGGATATTACTAATCCAATCTCTGATGAATTCTTTCGTTTGGTTCTAATGTGTCTTGTTCTCGAGCACTGTAAACCAAAGCTCTGATACCACCTGTGACGCCCCAAACTTCCCCATAAAGGAAAGCATGGACTGCTTTGAGAACAACTCACATCAGAACACAAACTGAAGAACATTTTTATTGCTGATTTCAACAATATATCAGAGTACAAGAATATTCCAGAGTATAAATAATATACATTTGAAATACAATATCAGAGTTTAAATTACATTTAAATAGCAGCGGAAAAATAACACAAATGTACAACTGAAAAGAAATAAATGGGTACAGAGCTTCCCGAATACCGCTTCAGCTGTAGACCAGGATCTGGTAAATAAATCTGCAAAAGCTACTCGACTGCCCGTGTGAAAAATATGGGCACCCGAGTTTGCCAGTGAAACAAACTACAGGTCAGTCATAGGACTGGTATGAGAAATCTTAACTAGACTTATCTAATAATAAGGCGAATCACAGGACCACGCCGCTAACGCGGAACGGGTTTACTCCATTGGATTGCCAGTGCATAAAATAAGGTAAATCGTTAAACAACGCAATGCTTTTTAGAAAAATGAAACCACTATAAGACCCAGGTCCCAACACACAATGCAACGCACACCAGAGGATAGGGTTTTACCTTATAATGGTCAAAAGATGCTTGATACGTAAAAACGATATTATTATTAGTGTGTATATGTATATAAAACATTCAAATATAATATCAATCCTAGACGGCATAGGTACCATATACTATGTCGCCGTACTAGGTCTACAATCAAAACCGCAAGGGCGTATTGGGAATTGGGTTTCCATCATGAGTCGAGGCTAGGGGCAAGCTCCTCTCCGATTCGAGACACTCTAGCAAATGCCTCAGGATCCCCCGCAGTGAACCCTTGGATGCGGTAGGGCCGGTCCCCGCCTATGGGCAGTGGATTGGTTATGCTTGAACACACGCTTCCCGGTCCCTTTGGACCTATAGTATGACCACTATCGGCCTATAAAAATCCGAGGCGCCTCAAAATCCATCATCCACATAAGTAAAATGTCAGGGCTGGTAGGTCGCTGACATCACTCTAGCTAGAAAGAAACGTGTGCACTCCCTACGGTCCATATCCCGTTTTTGACTCATACCGGGGTGTGAGGCTCGCGAAGTCACGATATACACAAAGCTATGCCGTGATAGGCTATACTTTGATCATCCCACAAGGCCCTGCTTTTCAACAAAAGCCTTGATCAATTGCATCTTGGCGTGCCACATTGACAATTCACGCCATGCGATCAATCACTATTAATATATACCAGGGTGTTAAGTAGAGAATAAATTCTCCACCACCAATCAGATATACATTTATAAAGATCAATTTAATTCACATGGAACGAAATCCAATGTCAGACACACATCCATTCCTAGCTTATGCTCTGGGTCTGAGCGAAAACCAAATCCGAACAATCAACAATAGTCCGGACGGCCACCACTGAAGCCCCTTCAAGGTAGCTACTCCCATCAAGGGTCTCAGCAGCAACACATCCATCCGATGTGAAGATCGTCGGTCTTCAATCACCGTCTTCATCTTCGACTCTTCATCGTCGTAGAAATTATTCGGAATGGGTTAAACCCGGTCTTTCCGAATAACTCTCGTATTTTTATAATTAAAAATCAAATACTATAAAAACACATCCAACGCCACATTCCAATTCGGAATTATTCTTCTAATTAATTATTCGCATTATCTTATCAAAGATAAATTCTTCAAATTTATTCTTAAATCTTTCTTTTAAAGATTTATTAAAAACTCAAATTTGGTTTTAAATATCAAAATCATTATTTAATGATTTTTTTCTTTAAATTTTAGGAAATCTATCTTATCTTATTTGAGTTAAAGAACTAATATCATTGAAAAACATTGTTCACGATAAACTCAAATTCATCTTCCATTAAATATAGAATTTTTATAGAAATCGGACCAATGTATAATCGATATAAATTTCTGTATCGGACTATTAATATAAATGGAATAACGGCAAAGCCTTTTAAATTCCATATATATTAATGGCCTTCTTTTACAGAAGCTCATCTCGAATATTATTAAATTGGAAAACTTTACTTTGGAAAATTTTCTATTAAATCTTAATAAAAGATTTATAAATTCCAAGTTATATTCTCACTGTAAATTGAGTTAAAGAACAGATGTCATTTAAAAACATTGTTCACGATAAACTCAATTCACAAATCATTTTATTCAAATTATTAAATATAATTGAAACTCTAATAATCTTAATTAAAAGATTTATTCTAGTTAACCATTAAATCATTATATGTATATTATATATATTATATTAGCGATTTCCATTTTAACACACTTTATAAAATAGTTATAAATTCATTTAAAACGATTTTTACTTCATTGCAGTTTAAAGTCTAAATTGAATATTTTATTTTCTTTTCATATTAAAATACTAATATTCTCAAAATATTCTATTTTGAAAATCACTTCTTATATTCATTTAAAGTGAATTAAATTGATCGATAACCCGTTCGGGTTAAAAATGGCCTTGTTATATAAAATAGATTAAATAGCCCAATTACTTCTTATTCAATTATATTTTATACTGGGCCAGACCTCCCACATTAAGCCTGCGACTTATGGATGTTGGATATGCCGGTTGGTTCCGGGCAGACTTATCCCATAAGTTGGGCTTAACCTCGTGTCATGGCCCAATTCATATTTTAATTCAACCTTTTTCATTGTAACTTTTTAACAAACAAAAAAAAATCTTTTGAATTCAAAACATCAAAGTCATTATTTATTTTCTTTAACTAAATATTAAATTAAATATTCTTTTAATTCAAAATTGGAATGAGACCTAAAACAATTACCATATAATTTAATTATATGGATTTCAAACATCGCAATGTATTCTACACCAATGATAAGATCATTAATAACATCCAAAGTGAATATTAATACTGTATAAGCGTCAAATAAATAACGCTTATAACTAATCACAAGGGCGATGTGTGGATATCCACCCAAGACCCGTGTGGGGTTTCAACCAACACATACACATAACAAATAATCAAATAAATTATTGTGCACTTGGGCGATTGTGTAAAAATTTATCGTCCCAATCACATAGACAAGTCGGATGACTTGTAAATGGAAGTGTAATATTCAGTTTGAATATTCTAACAATATATTTAACACATCAAACATTTCACATCACATACACATATTTCAATTCTTTTTATTGTGTACAAATGACAATAAAAATCTTAACTTTTATTTCAATTCTTTTTATTATTAACAAATGACAATAAAATCTTAACTCTTAATTGTTGACCAAAAAGTATATTTTTGGTCTCATTCATTTTTAACGACAAAATGAATATTTTACTTCTTTTTTTTTTTAAATAACAAAAATGTCTCTTTTTATTCTAATTCTTTTAAATAAAAAAAATATGTTTTTGGTTTAATCATTTTAAATGGCAAAACTGAATGTTTATACTTCATTCCTATAAAATGACCAAAAAGGAATGTTTATAATTCATTTCTTTAAATTGAGAAAAATGAATGTTCCCAATTCATTTCTTTAAATTGAGCAAATTTATTTTATAAATTTCAATTCGACCAAATGACTAATCTTTGTTGACAGCTTTTCATACAACAAAATGATAATTTGGTTTGTTAACTTTTGATGCAAACAAAAATGATGATTTTTACTTTATCAACTTTTAATGCAAACAAAGATGAGGATTTTTGTTATCAACTTTTCAATGCAAACAAAATGAGGATTTTGTTTAATAATTTTTCAATGTAAACCAAATGTGAGTTTTGTTCTTAATAATCTAATTAACAAAAATGTAAATTTTGTTCTTACTAAAAAAAAATGTAAATCTTTTCTTATTAACAAAAATGTAAATCTTGTTTCATTAACAAAAATGTTAATCTTGTCTCATTAACAAAAATGTAACTTTTGTTCTTTATTTACATTTTAACCAAAAAATGTAAATTTTGTTCTTTTATTACATTTAAACCAAACAATGTAACTTTTGTTTCAATTTCATTCTCTAACAAAAATGTGAATTTTTTTGTTTCACTTTTATTCAATAACAAAAATATGAACTTTTGTTTCATTTCAATGTTCGCTTAACAAAATATGATTTGTTTCAAATCCAAGTTCGCTTAACCAAGTATGATTTTGTTTAAATCCAAGTTTTGACCTTTATATATTTACAAATGTAATGTAAATAAAATCACCTTTTTCCTCTAATCAAGTTTTGATTTTTTTTTTATTCCTTATTTACAAATGTAATCTAATGTAAATAAATATCACCCTTTTCATAAATCAGGTTTTGACCTTAAATGTGATTATTTATCACTAATCAAGTTTTAATCACAAACGTTGTTCTTTTTCATTTAAACAAGTTTTGACAAAAAGTTCTTCTTTTATTATTCATAAATGAAATGTAAATAAAAATGATTTCTTTAAAAATCAAGTTTTCTTCTCTTTTTATTTACATATGAAAATTGTAAATAAAATTTTTAACCACAATTCATGTTATTAACATAACGCTAAACATAAGTTCATTTTCATGACATTAACACAACGCTAGATATAAGGCTAGATTTCATGTGATAACGTTAAATGACAATCATATTCCTTTTATTTTTGAATTGATAAAATAAATCAATTCCAAATAAACCAAAGTGATAACATAAGATGACAAATCATGTTTCTTTATTTTGAATTGATGAAATAAATCAATTCAATATAGCAAGAGTGATAACAAAAAGAAGTGACCGTTACATTTCTTTAATCTTTGAATTGATACAATAAATCAATTCAATATAACCAAAGTGATAACAAAAAGGTGACTATTATATTCCTCCTATTTTTTTTAAATAAATAAGAAAAAAAATCAATCCAATATAACAAAAGTGATAACCAAAAGGAGTAGCACACATGGATTTATAACTATCCATCGCAAGCACAGAACAACCATCATCACAACTTATCAAAACAAAATAGATCTGAAGATTAACATATGCTTATTACATCGTAAAACAATTAAATTAAATTAATTAATTAATTAATTTAAAACAAAGAAATCTCACCACTATATTTTCTGACTTTTCAAAGTCCTTGTTTTCCGATCTAGACTGTCCTATGTTGTAGGTCTCTGAAATACGAATCCAACGCAACGAAAATCGTCAAATTCTGTTTAGAAATAAATAAATAAATTACAAGGGTTTAAACTTTTGATCATACTAATTATTAATTAAATATAAATAACACTAATTTGTCATTAAGGTTCTTAAACCTTTCTCTCTTCCTTCAGCAAACTCACGGAACCCATCTTCGTTGTTCAACTTCACTGGTGCGCCACCCACCGGACTTCCAGACCGAGATCCAACATCTCCACACCGTTGGCCATCATCGACTCCGCCTTCACCATGAAGCCCCGCCGACTCAGTGCTCCGCCTGGCGCCAATAATGAGGTCAAACCGCCGGTCTTCACGCACGGAATTCGAGAGGTCTGCAGCACCATTTCAGATCATAGCCGTTGATAATGGAGACCTCGATCTCCTCTTCATTTTCATATAATTAGTTTCGAATTTTATTTAGAGAATTGAGAGAAAGGATTGAAAACGGGTTGGAGCTTTTCTGCCATACGTTTGGTAAGCGGAGGCTGTACAAGTGAGGATTAGGGTTATGTATTGTCTGAGTGTATTTATACGCGCATAGGTAGCATATTTTATTTATTTAATTTTCCTTAAATTATTTATTTACAATTCTAATCCCCTTACTCAAAATTTTGTGACCTTTATAATTCTGCAAACAATTCCATATTTATTGCCAAAACCCCAAGATTACAAATTATTTATTTCCCATTTATTATGAGAGACATTTCAATATTCCTGCCTTTAATTGAAAAATTCAATCAAAGCTTACCTAACATTGTTTCTAATTCATAATTATGTTTACGCTGTTTACATATATTTTTGGGATAGACAATATATATATATATATATATATATATATGTATATATATATATATGTAGAATTATGTATTTACCAATTTATCATTTTAGTTATTACTACCCATGTTACTGACTGAAATAATCCTTTCATTATTCTTTTTCCTTCTTATGAAATCAAAATGTATTTTTGTTTTGATTCTTATTAATGATCATTTTGCTAATTAATTCTTAGTATACCAAAAATGTCCCTTTTTTCTAATCCATTTTTAAATCTAAGCCAACAATGTTAATTTAATTCTAATGTTCATTTTTCACTAAAAATGAGATTCTCATTCTAATGACATCCTTTACATAAATGTAAATTCTAGTTCTAATGTTAACAAAGATGCTGATTCTCATCAAATCCTTTTAATGTTAACAAAAATGTTAATTCTTATCAACTCCTTTTAATGTTAACAAAAATGTAATCTATTTTCTTCTTGCAATAAATGACACCCCTCTAATTTTCATTGGTTATAATTTCAAATTTTATTTATTTATGAAGGAGGCGACTTTCCCTTTTTTTTCTTCACTTGGTTATATATATTTTAAATTTTATCTTTCACTTGTCCCTACATATGTAGTAGGTGACAAATGAAATCTAATTAGGCATGATGGGACCACACATATTTCATTCAAATTTTTATATTAATGTCTGATTCATTTTCTCTGATTATTAAGTTGTGCAACTTTTTATATGTTTCATCTTACAATAAAAATGTGTTTTTAAGGTTAACCAATTTTCTTTCAATAGTGATCATTTAGTAACGATTCTTTTTACATTAAAGTGTAACTTTTTAATGAATCATATTATTACATGAAAATGTGAGTTTTTTATGTTACAACAACTTTCCTATTCAAACCAATGTTCAAAATTTTTTATTTTTTTATTTTATTTTTCCTTTACAATAAAAATGTAAGCTTTTTATTGTTTAACTTTTTTTGACGCATTTTCTATTAAAATTTCCTGAAATAAAAATTTTAAATTGGTTCCAAAATTCCGGGTTGTTACATATTCACGATTATTTAATTCAACGACCATTAAATCCTCTTAATCTCCTTTTAAATAATTAAATAAATTAATTATTATGTCGCTGAAAAATGTGGGTCATTACATTCTTCCCTACTTAAAATAATTTCATCCTCGAAATTGCTAAGGTAGAAAACAAATCTCATTAACAGGTTAGAACTTATTTGTTCACTTCTTAACTTCAGTTTCAACTGAACCAATTTAATTTCAATTAAATTTTTAATTTATTCTTATTAACGAAAATTTTCAAATATCTTGAAAATTTTCTAACACCTGAAATTTTCGAAAAATTTCGCTAGCGTCTCCTTTGTACGGGGTTACCGGAAAAATTCAAACCTTGCCACACAGGCCCTCTCCAATCCAAAAGAAAATCAAATAGCCAAACGGCTTGCCAATTCGTCTCATAATCCCAAACTCATATATAGAATAAACCTGTACCTTTTTATCGGGCATATCATTATATCCTTACCATTTGTTACCAATTCAGCACATACCAGTGCCATTTCAATCAAACTCAAATCACTTTTATTTCCAACACAACCATTCGCTTATACCTAAGTCGAATTCCATTCAGATTCCAATATCTATTCTTAACTCATCAATTCAATTCCATTCGAGATTATATTTAACTTTGTCTAAGTTAAATTCAATTTTATTTATCCACTTTCAATATTTTAATCTATTTAACTTAATAAGTTAAATTTAAATTCTAGAATTTTAAATTCCTGGGTCTATTTCAAATCAATTTGAAATCCCAATACCAATTCAAAACATTTAAATTTCTAAACAACTTATTTTCTCAAAACAATTTAAAACAAAATGTAATAACCCGGAAATCCAAGCCAATTTAAAATTTTTATTTTGGCAATTTTAGCGAATTTTTAATAGTTAAAATGAATTATTTTAAATAATAACGACGAGAAATTTATTTTGACTGGAATTCGAACGTATATATTTATATACGTCGTCGTTAGAATATAAATATTTATTTTAAACTATAAAAGGAATTGAAAATGGCGCGGTAGTTCGATAATTCGATTTCAAATTTCAAATGAATGTACAGGATTCAAAATGAACTGGATTTTAGTGAAACCAAAAATAATGGAATGTAATAGAGGATATCTTTCCAATGAATCCGAAAAATCAAAATTTCATAGCGGGGATAAAAAGTTATGTCCAGTCGAAATTTCAGAGTAGTGGCTATGGAATTTCGGCCCTTAAAAATAGCCATTTTGCAAACGACCTCGGATTTCGTCGAAACCACTTTTGTTGGATACGTGATGTCAAGTTATTGCTAGATTCCAAAATTTGTAATTTTTCGAATCAATTTGTGAGCGTGGCAAAGGAAAACGCGTTTGAACAGTTTTAGTTGATTTTAATCGACTGGAAAATGGCCATTTTTCAAACAGTCTCAGAATTCGATGAAATTAGTTTTGTTAGGACCGTATCGTCAATACGAAGCTAGAAAATATTTTTCGGGAATTTTTAGAGTCCGTATGTGGCCCCGGTAAATTGAAATGCGTGTTCAAATTCAATATATAGAGTTTTATTTTGATTTTGATGAAAACTGATCGAACCAGTCGAATCAGCATACAAAACATATCCCATTGTGTTCGGAATGAGGGTATTTGGCTAGGGGCGACAGTCGTTGGGTTCGGTTTGAAGTTTGTATGCAAAAAATTCAAAACAAAACAAATTAAAGAATTAAATAATAATATTTTATTTTCCTATATAAAACCCTAACCCTACCCGTTATAAACAGCCGCCATCCACAATCCAAAGCCCCAAATCATTCGATCCATCGTCCCCTAAATTCTCCTTCCACGTTTCGAAATTGTTCAAGAAGATAAAACGAAAACCGGAGTGGAGGCTAAGGGCTTTCGATTGATCCTTGTATGGTCCCCTATCGTGGAGGAAGAAGCTCGAATTTTGGGGCCAAAGTGATGAAGTTCGTCAGCGTTTTTTCGGCGCTACAGTCCGCCGAGTTTGAAGCCACTCACGGGGGGGGGGGGGGGGAAGCGCCAGTCAAGGCGAACGGCGTGGGCCATCTCGATCTGAATCCGGTCATGTGTAGGAGTGGCGGATTTAAACCCTAGGCGCTGAAGTTCTAACGTGTTCGGTGGTTCATAATTATAGAAGAAGAAGGTTTAAAGAAATTAATTAAATAATTATTTTATTAATTATATCGTTAATTATTCAAAGTATTTAACGCCGTAACTTCTTCATACGAGGTCGGAAAAATGCAAACTTGGATCCGTTGTGATCGTGGGGATGAGAGCTTCACAACAAAACTGACCGCATCCAAAACTGAGCTCGTTAAAATTTGAGGCAAATTCAAATCTGTGTGGAGCGGAAATTCAGAAATAAAAGAACCAAGGTGAGAATTTTTCACTAAAATATTTTTTGTACAGTTATTTATTGTATAACTGCATATATATACTGCTCCCCGTCGTCCACAGACCATGGACGACTTGTTTGTTTGATTGTATTGTGGTTGAAATTGTCTGTGATGTGCAATGGACTGTGTAAAAATATTTAAATAATAAAAATATCATTTTTATTATATAACTGAACTGTATAAAATATTCATGTGTTGAATAAAATATTTGAACAATAAAAATCACATTTTTATTGTATATATGGACTGTGTAAAAATATTTGAATAATAAAAATATCATTTTTATCATATAACTGAACTGTATAAAATATTCATGTGTTGAATAAAATATTTGAACGATAAAAATCACATTTTTATTGTATATATGAACTGTGTAAAATACTCATGTGTTGAAATAAATATTTATAAACAAATCAGACGATTTGCTTATGTACACCCATTTATCTGATATTGATTGGGACGATAAATTTTACACGTCGCCCAACTGCACAAATAAAATTTGTGTTTGTTGATGTGAAATCCCACACGGGTATTGGGATGATATTTGACGTACACTAGTCCCAATAGTTAGTTGTATGTCGATCGATAGGTTGACAGACAATTGTGTTGTGCACTTTGGATGATGGTTGATTATCTATCGTTGTTGTTATATACATGTGTTGTATGGAATCCATATAATTAACATTATATGGTAACTGATTGGGCCTCATTCCAATTTAGAAAATAAAGAATATAATAAAATATATATTCATGTGTTGAAATAAAATATATATTCATGTGTTGAAATAAAATATATATTCATGTGTTGAAGAAAATATTCATTTGTTGAACAGAATAACGAAGTTATTGAAATATATAAAGCCGTGTTGATTAGATTAACGCAATAGAATTGAATTCGAATTAAAATCAAATAGAATTGAATTCAAATTAAAATCAAATAGAATTGAATTCGAATTAAAATCAAATAGAATTGAATTCGAATTAAAATCAAATAGAATTGAATTCGAATTAAAATTGAATAGAATTGAATTCGAATTAAAATTGAATATAATTGAAATCAAATTGAAATGAATTCGAATTGAATTGAAATTGAATAGAAATCGATTTGAAATAAGTTCAAAATCGAATAGAAATTGAATCGAATTGAAAACGAACTGAAATTGAATTAAAAATCGATTTGAATTAAAATCAATTTGAAATGAATTTCAAACGAATTTAAGAGGAAAAATTCAATTTTGATTTGAATTTGAAAAGGAAGTTGAAATCATTTTGAAAACGAATTTAAAACGATTTATAAAATAAGTTTTAAAAGGAAATCGACGAAGTATATATTATATATTATATATATAATATAATGGCCTGTATAGAACGCGCCGCGTCGCAGCAGTTCGCAAATTTCAACCATTAACTTCAAATGGACATTGCGGGAGATTCGACCTTCGGATTCTCCTAAAACCGGAACCGTTGGGTTCGTATCGAAAAGAGCTTTCTAACGAACATTAGAGATTTGAAATCTAACGGTTGGATTTGGAATTATGTCCAAATCAAATTTGAAAAAGGTTGCTGTAAGTGCAGTTCGATGGCCGTTGATGGAAATCGACTGTACGGGCCTTGATAAAATTATTTAAAATATCAATAATTTGTGTAAAATCATAAGAAATGATTTGTGAAGAATTGGGCTGAAAAACTCCATATTTGAAAAGATAAAAATAATTTTTTATCGAAATGAACTAGTTTTGAACTAGAATAATAATTTACTTATTTTTAAAATAAATAAACTGGGTTTGAAATGGTTTTAAAAATAACCAGAATTTTCAATAATTGCATTGGAATGGATTTGAATCAAAACTGTCTTCGGAATATTTCGATGTTGGATTTCGTGATTATACAGATGTTGTTATGGAAATTTGAAAGGTATATATATATCATTATTTCCAATACGATATTTGTTGGTCGTAGAATTTGATATTGAATATAAGCTGATATATTTTCTATTCAGAGCCTTGTATTTAATATCAAATGTGATTTGGGTTTGTCGTGAATGGTGTCTTCATTAACACTGTTCTTAAGCCCAGTTGAGAAAATGATTAAATCTTTTTATTTAGATTTAATGAAGTGTACCGATTAAATAATATTTAATTGGAATTGAATTGGTATTGATTTTTGGGTTTATCGTGAATAGTGTTTTAAATAACACTTGTTCTTTAACCCGATAATTAATGAAATGTGATTTTTGGTTTTCGTGAACGGTATCTTCAATAATACTGTTCTTAGACCCAAAGGAGTTAAGAAAATCAGAAACTAACTGGAGATTAGTTAAGTTGAATGGTTTCTGGGGTATTGATCTGATGTTGGTTTCGGCCATCGGGTTTAATACTTAGGGAATTTCTCACTTGCTAATTTACGGTTAGGGACTGATTGAAATGTGATGTGATTTTGGGGTTTATCGTGAACCGTGTTTTAAATGAAACTGATTCTTTAACCCAGTCAAAGATTAAAACTAAGTGGAGTTTTAATGAATCTTTAATTAGATTGAAAAGATCGAGAATGGAGTATCACCAGTTTTGCTCTAGGAGATAGTTAAATCTTTAATTAGATTTAAACATGAAATGGTAATTGAATTTACCGATAACACCGTGGTGTTAGATATGAAGTATGGCCAGTTTTACTTCATGGGATGAATAGGTTGGGATTGGGAAATTAAAACAAATGATTACTTCGGTAAGGTTCGTTAATGTAATAACCCGGAAAATCTGGGCCAGTTTAAAATTTTTATTTCAGCAATTTTAGTGAATTTTGAACATTTAAAATAGATTATTTTAAATAAAATCGACGTGAAATTTATTTTGAATTGAATTCGACGTATATATTATATACGTCGTCGTTAGAATATAAATAATTTTATATAATTATAAATAGAATTGAAAATGGCGCGGTAGTTCGATAATTCGATTTCAAACTTCAATTGAATGTACCGGGTGCAAAACAATCCGGATTTTAGTGAAACCAGAAACATTAGGATCTAATTGATAATATCTTTCCAACGAATCCGACAAATCGAAATTTCATAGTGGGAATCAAAAGATATGTCCAGTTGAAAATTCTGAATAGTCGCTATGGAATTCAGGCCCTTAAAAATGGACATTTTGCAAATGACCTCGGATTTCGACGAAACCACTTTTGTTGGGTCCGTGATGTCAAATTATTGCTAGGTTTCAAATTTCATAATTTTTCGAATCAATATGTGAGCGTGGCAAAGGAAAACGTGTTTTGACCATTTCAGTTGATTTTAATCGACTGGAAATTGGCCATTTTTCCAACGGTCTCAGAATTCGACGAAACTAGTTTTGTTAGGACCGTATCGTCAATACGAAGCTAGAAAATATTTTTCTGGAATTTTTAGAGTTAGTATGTGACCCCGGTAAATTGAAATGTACGTTTAAAATTCAATAAAGTGATTTAAATGTAAATTTAATATAAACGGATTCAAACAGTCGAATCAGCCCACGTGGCATATCCCATTGTGTTCGGAATGGGGGTTAAACGCTATGGACGACAGGCGGTGGGCCTAGTTTAGATGACATATGTAAAGGTCAACTTTTAAAAATAATTAAATAAAAAAATAAAAAAAAAATTAAGGAAAAACCCTCTCCTTAAAACCCGTTGCCCCCCCCCAGATTAAAACAGAATCGATTTCAAAAAAGAAAAGGAAGAAAGCGACGGGGGAGGAGCCGCCGCCCCTCCCCGATGAACCGCCGCCGCAGCCAGGGGTGGCGCAGCCCCTGCGCCGTCCTCCCCTCTTCTTCTTCCTTCTCCCCTTGCCTTCCTCGACACCGACGCAACCGAGCCCCTCGCTTGCTCCGTCGCCACCCACCCCCCTCCAGCGAGGCAACCGCCGAAGCCCCCCCTCCAACTCCCTCTCCTCCCCCATCGTGCCTCTTCCCCTTCGACCGCGTGAACCCCCACCTCCAGCCCTAGCCACCGCCGCCAAACGTCGAGCCCCCCCGCCTTGCAAGCCACCGCGGCAAGCACCCCGCCCCCTCTCTGTAAGCCTTTTTTTTATTTTTATTTATTTATTTTATTTATTTTATTTTATATACAGGATTTAAAAACTGATTTTTAAATAGGATTTAAAAAACTGATTTTTAAATAGGATTTAAAAACTGATTTTTAAATAGGATTTAGAAAACTGATTTTTAAAAAGGGATTTAAAAACTGATTTTTAAAAAGGGATTTAAAAACTGATTTTTAAATAGGATTTATAAAACTGATTTTTAAATAGGATTTAAAAACTGATTTTTAAATAGGATTTAGAAAACTGATTTTTAAAAAGGGATTTAAAAACTAATTTTTAAAAAGGGATTTAAAAACTGATTTTTAAAAGAGGTTTAAAAACTGATTTTATTTTGAACTTTAAATAGAATAGACGGAATTTTATGAAGTGGAAGAAGTAAGATATGATTTTTATATTTTTAAAGAATTAAAAATATAATTTTTACATTTTAGGAATATTAAAAATAGCATCTTTATATGTGTAGAAAAATAAAAATGTGATTTTTATAATGAGATTTTTATAAAGGTGAAATCTTTAAATTAGAAAAGGTGAAATCTTTAAATTAGAAAAGGTGAAATCTTTAAATTAGAAAAGGTGAAATCTTTAAATTAGAAAAGGTGAAATCTTTAAATTAGAAAAAGTTCAATCTTTATATTTGAAAAGCTAAAATCTTTTTATGTAAAAAGGCGAGATCTTTATATAGAAAATAGAGAAGTAAAATATGATTTTTATATATTGAACATCATAGTAAAAATTAGATTTTTATATATTGAATAGCATAGAGAAAATTCGATTTTTAAATATATGAAGTGATTATAAAAATATGATTTTTAAATTGAAAGTGAATAAATAAAAATGGGATTTTTATTTTAAAGACATCGAAATATAAAAATGTGTGATTTCTATATGTAGTGGCTACGGGCAACAAAGGAGAAGAAAAGGCGAGAACGACGATGATCTCTACAATAGGAATGTCGTGGTATTGGATAGCTATCGGTGAGAACTTCTCACTCTTCAATTTAAATTTCTAGTTATATGTATATACTAGGATGTAGACGGTGCTTAGTAGCACCCGACACCCATCATCCACAGACCATGGATGGCTTGTTTGTTAAATTGCTTGGTTGTGTAGTTGGTTAGTCTATTTGGTTTAAATTGAATTGGTTGGTGAACTGAAATTGATTTGATTGATGTGTGAATGGCGTGGGCCTTCACTAGACCGGGGATAAGGCTAGGCCTTGTCCCGTTTCTAGTATCGTGCCGTTATGCCGCCGAAATTTTCTAAAATATGTTAAAAAAATATCATTTTATTGAATAAATGAACTGAATAGAAATTCATGTGTTAAAATAAAATGTTTTATCGTTAAAAATATAATTTTTAACGTGAAAATGGATAAATGAATATTTATAAACAAATCGGCCGATTTGTTTATATACACTGATTTGACTGATATCGATTGGGTCGATAAATTTTACACGTCGCCCAACTGCACAAATAAAGTCTGTGTGTGATTGTTTGAAACCCCACACGGGTGTTGGGATGAAATTTGAAGTTCACTCATCCTGATGGATTAAATATGTCGATCGATTGATTGACAGGCTGTTATAAGCGTTAGATATCTATATTTGATGCTTATATAGTGTAGTGCACTTTGGTTGATGATTGATTATTTTTCAAAGCTATTATATACATGTGTTGTATGGAATCCATATAATTAACATTATATGGTGATTGATTGGGCCTCATTCCAATCGGGAAAATAATGAATATTATAAAAGAAAATTCATGTGTTGAATATAAAAATAGTCATGTGTCGATGAGGTTCATGTGTTGAGTGAAATATTTTAAATAATAAAAATTACATCTTTATCATATTTACGATTAGAATCTACTTTACGGTGGAGTCTAATTAAAATCAAACGATAGATACCATAGTTTTATAAAATATTTTACATAACAAAAATAGTGATGTGTTGACAGTACTCATGTGTTGAGATTAGTCGTGGGTTGAAAAAAAATATAGATTCATGTGTTGAATGGGATGAATATTCATTTGTTGAATAAAATAAAGAAGTCGTGAAAAATATAAAGCCGTGTTGATTAGTTTTGCGCCATTTTGACGTGAACGATATTTATATCGATTTTATTCGTTGTATAATGAATATTGAAAGTAATTTCGAAATTAAATATTTTGAAATTGAAATTTAAAATGAACTGAATTGAAAACGATTTCGAAATGAATTGAATTGAAAACGATTTCGAAATGAACTAAATTGAAAACGATTTCGAAATGAACTGAATTGAAAACGATTTCGAAATGAATTGAAAGTGAATTGAAATGAATTCAAATTGAATTAAAATTTGAATTGAATAGAAATGAATTTTAAAACGAATTTATAAAGAAGAATTCAATTTTGATTTGAATTGAAAAGAAAGTCGAAATTGCTTTTGAAACAATTTTAAAACGATTTATAAAATTCGTTTTAAATAGAAATCGACGAAATATATATTATATATATTATATATATAATATAATGGCCTGAATAGAACGCGCCGCGCCGTGGCAGTTCGTGAATTTCGACCATTTATTTCAAACGGACATTACGGGAGATCCGACCGTCGGATTCTCCTAAAACCGGAACCGTTGGGTTAGTATCGAAAAGAGCTTTCTAACGAATATTAGAAATTTGAAATCTAACGGTTGGATTTGGAATTATGTCCAAATCAAATTCGAAAAAGGTCGCTGTAAGTGCAGTTCGATGGCCATTGTTGGAAATCGACTGTACGGGCCTTGATAAAATTATTAAAAATAGTAATAATTTGTGTAAAATCATAAGAAATGATTTGTGAAGATTTGGGGTGAAAAACTCCATATTTGAAAAGATAAAAATAGATTTTTATCGAAATGAACTAGTTTTGAACTAGAATTAAAATCAATTTATTTTTGAAATAAATAAATTGAATTTGAAAGTGATTTTAAAAATAATCAATATTCCCAATACGTGGATTGGACTGGAGTTGAATCGAAATTATCTTCGGGATATTTCGATGTTGGATTTAGTGACTATACAGATATTGTTATGGGAATTTGAAAGATATATTTTATATCGTTATTGCCAATACGATATATGTTGGTTTCAGAATTTGATATGGAATATAAGCCGATATATTTTCTATTCAGTGCCTTGTATTTAATATCAAATGTGATTTGGGTTTGTCGTGAATCGTGTTTTAGAAGACATTGGTTCTTTAACCCAGTTAAAGACATAATATTGATTTTTGAGAAGATTAAAACTAAATGGAGTTTTAATGAATCTTTAGTTAGATTAAAAAGTGAATTGATAATTTAAATTATCAAATCTGAAAAGTGATCGAGAGTGGAGTATCACCAGTTTTGCTCCAAAGCGATAGTTAAATCTTTAATTAGATTTGAACGTGAAATGGTAATTAATTTTACCGATAACACCGTGGTGTTAGATATGGAGTATCACCAGTTTTTCTCCATGGGATATATAGGTTGGGATTGGGAAATAAAACAAATAATTACTTCGGTGTGGTTCGCTAATCCCGACTAGTTTGAAATGATATCCAAAGGAAGATTATAGGATAAATTTAGAAGAATTTATCTTGGATAAAATTAATGGGAACATTTCCCTAAGAATGTGATTTTGTGAATAAAAGAATATTCTGAATTGGAATGAGGCGTTCGTTGTGTTTGTGTAACATTTGTTTATCATATACGTGGGTTATTCAGGAAGGCCGGGTTTATACCCATTCTGAATAACTGATTCGACGAGATGTCGAAGATGAAGACGGTGGTTGAAGACCGGAAGTCTTCACATCGTTTGGGTGATTACTGATGATCTTGATTGGGCTGTACACCCAGGATGAGGGAATCAGTTGGTGATCGTCCAGACGTACTTGGAGATGGATGGATATGCGAGGAAAGTGCCTCCGGTTTCGTTCAGACCCAGAACGAACTTGTAAATGGATTGTGTGTCTGACATTGGATTTTATTCTGTGCTGATTGATCTCTATTAAATATACATCTGTTTGGCGGCGGAGAATTTATTCTCTTGCTTAACGCCCTTCTCTGAGACGTACGAGCTCAGAGGTTGTATATCGATGGACATCAGTCGCATGGAGTGAATTGCCAATGTGGCATGCGTAAGTGGCAATTGATCAGGGCTTCTGTTGAAAAGCAAAGTCTTGTGGTTGATGATCAAAGCACGGCCTGTGTGGCATAGCTTTGTGTATAACGTGAATTCGCGAGCCTCACACCTCGGTATGAGTCAAAAACGGGATACGGACCCAAGGAGTGCACGACGTTTCTTTCTAGCTAGGGTGGTGTCAGTGACCTACCAGCCCTGACATTTATATACTTTTCACCTGTGTGGTTGTTGGATATGAGGCGCCTCGGATATAGGTCTGTAAGGACCGGGAAACGTGTGTTCAGGAATAACTAATCCTCAAAAGTAAGAGAGGACCGGCCTTGGAGGTTCCAAAGGATCAGAGTGGGGTCCTGAGGCATTTGCTAGAGTGTCTCGAACGCGGAGAGGAGCTTGCCTCTTGCCTCGACTCATGACGGAATCCAATTTCCAATACGTGTATTTCGGATTTATTTGTAGAGCCTAGTATGGCGACATAGTGGGATGGGGCACTCATGCCGTCTATGATTTATATTTATGATTGAATTGTTTTGACACTATACACCTATAATAGTATCAAATAATGTGTTTTAAACGTATCAAGCATGCTTTGGCTGTTATAAGGTAAAAACCCTATCCTCCGGCTTGCGTTGCATTGTGTGATGGGACCTGGGTCTTATAACAGCTTCATTTTTCTTTATTTAGCATTGCGCTGTTTGTTTTATGCACTGGTATTCTTGGGAGGAAACCCGTTCCGTGTTATACGGCGTGGTCCCTTGATTTACCTTACTTTAAAAATAAAGAATTATAACTGTTTTAGTTCTCACACCAGTCACATGACTGACCTGGAGTTTATTGTTTTAACCTAAACTCTAGGTGCCCCTATTTTCCACACGGGCAGCTAGTAGTTTTGGTTTTGCAGATTTATATCCACAGGGTCCTGATTTACAGCTGGAACGATGCTCGGAAAGCTCTGTATCCGTGTATCACTTTCAGTTGTGTTTTGTATATTTTTCCGCTGCTATGTAATTTATTGTAATCTCTGATATTTATCGAATGTAATTTATTCATTTATACTCTGTATATTCTTGTATCTGATGGAATTGTTGTAATAACAATGAAATGTTCTTCCGTCTGCGTTCCATTTTGTCGTGTTCTCAAACGATAGGGCGTTTCGAACGGTCTGGGTCGGTTTAACGACTGGTTCGGACCGAGCGAAATTCCTTGCCGTTACAGTTGGTATCAGAGCTTTGGTTTACAGAGCTCGAGAACAAGACACATTAGAACCATATGAAAGAATTCATCAGATATTGGATTAGTAATATCCAATTAGAATGACTCGTTAGAGATAGGATCAGTAGTATCCTAGAACTAGTGTGAAGAGTATACTTTTCAAATGAAAACAATTTTGTTTTAAAAATTTAAATCGCTTTATACGTATTTGAATATTTATTTATTTTGAATATGGACAATCGGGTATATATAGATTTCGCGTACACGCGTCATGAACGTATAGTCGAAGTTTTAATATACTGGATAGATATAGTGTCACATTCTAGACACCCGGGGATAATTCTGGTGATGTGTCCACATCATCAGTATTTATGTTCATGTTTCGAAGGTGTGATTTCTATATATTTCCATTAGACTGGTGTGAGAACCAAAACTTGTATAGTTAGAACACATTGTTGTGAATTGGCATCAAAAACATGATTTTTGTATATATGTATCAAAATTATGAATTTGAAAACTCTAATCCACTAATTGATTGATGTTTGTGTTGTTTGTTTATATGTTGGATAATTTTGAACCATTTAGCCTAATTGAACCGAATATTGAATTGTATTGAAAATTGGTCGCCTATGCATGCATATACTTGTACTTACATTGAACAGGTCATAGCAAGGAGGCTAGAGCCGAAGAATAAAATTTGTTTGCCCGACAAATAGGTACATGTTTACTACATAATTTACTGTTTTGTTTGGGTGATGATGATTTTGTGAGCCTATTGGCTAGCCGCTTGGCTTTTTCTTTTTCTTTTTGAGATCTGAAGGACCGGGGAAGCTATTTGAAATTCCCCGATGCTCCCGGTGCAGGGGAGGTTATGGCGAAATTTTTCGAAAATTTAGGGTGTTAGCCAAATTTTTGAAATTTTGAAAATTCTCAGAAACTGAAAAGTTGGAGAATGGAAGCCAGATCGAACGTAGAGTTGAATAATCAAACCACTTTCGACTTTGTTCCTTTTCGGGGACGAAAAGTTTTAAGTGGGGGAGATTATAATAACCCGGAAAATCTGGGCTAGTTTAAAATTTTTATTTCGGCAATTTTAGTGAATTTTGAACATTTAAAATAGATTATTTTAAATAAAATCGACGTGAAATTTATTTTGAATTGAATTCGACGTATATATTATATACGTCGTCGTTAGAATATAAATAATTTTATATAATTATAAATAGAATTGAAAATGGCGCGGTAGTTCGATAATTCGATTTCAAACTTCAATTGAATGTACCGGGTGCAAAACAATCCGGATTTTAGTGAAACCAGAAACATTAGGATCTAATTGATAATATCTTTCCAACGAATCCGACAAATCAAAATTTCATAGTGGGAATCAAAAGATATGTCCAGTTGAAAATTCTGAATAGTCGCTATGGAATTCAGGCCCTTAAAAATGGACATTTTGCAAATGACCTCGGATTTCGACGAAACCACTTTTGTTGGGTCCGTGATGTCAAATTATTGCTAGGTTTCAAATTTCATAATTTTTCGAATCAATATGTGAGCGTGGCAAAGGAAAACGTGTTTTGACCATTTCAGTTGATTTTAATCGACTGGAAATTGGCCATTTTTCCAACGGTCTCAGAATTCGACGAAACTAGTTTTGTTAGGACCGTATCGTCAATACGAAGCTAGAAAATATTTTTCTGGAATTTTTAGAGTTAGTATGTGACCCCGGTAAATTGAAATGTACGTTTAAAATTCAATAAAGTGATTTAAATGTAAATTTAATATAAACGGATTCAAACAGTCGAATCAGCCCACGTTGCATATCCCATTGTGTTCGGAATGGGGGTTAAACGCTATGGACGACAGGCGGTGGGCCTAGTTTAGATGACATATGTAAAGGTCAACTTTTACAAATAATTAAATAAAAAAATAAAAAAAATTTAAGGAAAAACCCTCTCCTTAAAACCCGTTGCCCCCCCCCCCAGATTAAAACAGAATCGATTTCAAAAAAGAAAAGGAAGAAAGCGACGGGGGAGGAGCCGCCGCCCCTCCCCGATGAACCGCCGCCGCAGCCAGGGGTGGCGCAGCCCCTGCGCCGTCCTCCCCTCTTCTTCTTCCTTCTCCCCTTGCCTTCCTCGACACCGACGCAACCGAGCCCCTCGCCTGCTCCGTCGCCACCCACCCCCCTCCAGCGAGGCAACCGCCGACGCCCCCCCTCCAACTCCCTCTCCTCCCCCATCGTGCCTCTTCCCCTTCGACCGCGTGAACCCCCACCTCCAGCCCTAGCCACCGCCGCCAAACGTCGAGCCCCCCCCTTGCAAGCCACCGCGGCAGGCACCCCGCCCCCTCTCTATAAGCCTTTTTTTATTTTTATTTATTTATTTTATTTATTTTATTTTATATACAGGATTTAAAAACTGATTTTTAAATAGGATTTAAAAAACTGATTTTTAAATAGGATTTAAAAACTGATTTTTAAATAGGATTTAGAAAACTGATTTTTAAAAAGGGATTTAAAAACTGATTTTTAAAAAGGGATTTAAAAACTGATTTTTAAATAGGATTTAAAAAACTGATTTTTAAATAGGATTTAAAAACTGATTTTTAAATAGGATTTAGAAAACTGATTTTTAAAAAGGGATTTAAAAACTGATTTTTAAAAAGGGATTTAAAAACTGATTTTTAAAAGAGGTTTAAAAACTGATTTTATTTTGAACTTTAAATAGAATAGACGGAATTTTATGAAGTAGAAGAAGTAAGATATGATTTTTATATTTTTAAAGAATTAAAAATATAATTTTTACATTTTAGGAATATTAAAAATAGCATCTTTATATGTGTAGAAAAATAAAAATGTGATTTTTATAAAGGTGAAATCTTTAAATTAGAAAAGGTGAAATCTTTAAATTAGAAAAGGTGAAATCTTTAAATTAGAAAAGGTGAAATCTTTAAATTAGAAAAAGTTCAATCTTTATATTTGAAAAGCTAAAATCTTTTTATGTAAAAAGGCGAGATCTTTATATAGAAAATAGAGAAGTAAAATATGATTTTTATATATTGAACATCATAGTAAAAATTAGATTTTTATATATTGAATAGCATAGTGAAAATTCGATTTTTAAATATATGAAGTGATTATAAAAATATGATTTTTAAATTGAAAGTGAATAAATAAAAATGGGATTTTTATTTTAAAGACATCGAAATATAAAAATGTGTGATTTCTATATGTAGTGGCTACGGGCAACAAAGGAGAAGAAAAGGCGAGAACGACGATGATCTCTACAATAGGAGTGTCGTGGTATTGGATAGCTATCGGTGAGAACTTCTCACTCTTCAATTTAAATTTCTAGTTATATATATATATATATATACTAGGATGTAGACGGTGCTTAGTAGCACCCGACACCCGTCATCCACAGACCATGGATGGCTTGTTTGTTAAATTGCTTGGTTGTGTAGTTGGTTAGTCTATTTGGTTTAAATTGAATTGGTTGGTGAACTGAAATTGATTTGATTGATGTGTGAATGGCGTCGGCCTTCACTAGACCGGGGATAAGGCTAGGCCTTGTCCCGTTTCTAGTATCGTGCCGTTATGCCGCCGAAATTTTCTGAAATATGTTAGAAAAATATCATTTTATTGAATAAATGAACTGAATAGAAATTCATGTGTTAAAATAAAATGTTTTATCGTTAAAAATATAATTTTTAACGTGAAAATGGATAAATGAATATTTATAAACAAATCGGCCGATTTATTTATATACACTGATTTGACTGATATCGATTGGGTCGATAAATTTTACACGTCGCCCAACTGCACAAATAAATTCTGTGTGTGATTGTTTGAAACCCCACACGGGTGTTGGGATGAAATTTGAAGTTCACTCATCCTGATGGATTAAATATGTCGATCGATTGATTGACAGGCTGTTATAAGCGTTAGAGATCTATATTTGATGCTTATACAGTGTAGTGCACTTTGGTTGATGATTGATTATTTTTCAAAGCTATTATATACATGTGTTGTATGGAATCCATATAATTAACATTATATGGTGATTGATTGGGCCTCATTCCAATCGGGAAAATAATGAATATTATAAAAGAAAATTCATGTGTTGAATATAAAAATAGTCATGTGTCGACGAGGTTCATGTGTTGAGTGAAATATTTTAAATAATAAAAATTACATCTTTATCATATTTACGATTAGAATATACTTTACGGTGGAGTCTAATTAAAATCAAACGATAGATACCATAGTTTTATAAAATATTTTACATAACAAAAATAGTGATGTGTTGACAGTACTCATGTTTTGAGATTAGTTGTGGGTTGAAAAAAAATATAGATTCATGTGTTGAATGGGATGAATATTCATTTGTTGAATAAAATAAAGAAGTTGTGAAAAATATAAAGCCGTGTTGATTAGTTTTGCGCCATTTTGACGTGAACGATATTTATATCGATTTTATTCGTTGTATAATGAATATTGAAAGTAATTTCGAAATTAAATATTTTGAAATTGAAATTTAAAATGAACTGAATTGAAAACGATTTCGAAATGAATTGAATTGAAAACGATTTCGAAATGAACTGAATTGAAAACGATTTCGAAATGAATTGAATTGAAAACGATTTCGAAATGAATTGAAAGTGAATTGAAATGAATTCAAATTG
The DNA here is from genome assembly GCA_030737875.1 of Allium sativum. Classification (NCBI taxonomy): domain Eukaryota; kingdom Viridiplantae; phylum Streptophyta; class Magnoliopsida; order Asparagales; family Amaryllidaceae; genus Allium; species Allium sativum. The sequence goes on from CM060926.1 coordinate 355,906,135, forward strand.
AATTAAAATTTGAATTGAATAGAAATGAATTTTAAAACGAATTTATAAAGAAGAATTCAATTTTGATTTGAATTGAAAAGAAAGTTGAAATTGCTTTTGAAACAATTTTAAAACGATTTATAAAATTCGTTTTAAATAGAAATCGACGAAATATATATTATATATATTATATATATAATATAATGGCCTGAATAGAACGCGCCGCGCCGCGGCAGTTCGTGAATTTCGACCATTTATTTCAAACGGACATTACGGGATATCCGACCGTCGGATTCTCCTAAGACCGGAACCGTTGGGTTCGTATCGAAAAGAGCTTTCTAACGAATATTAGAAATTTGAAATCTAACGGTTGGATTTGGAATTATGTCCAAATCAAATTCGAAAAAGGTCGCTGTAAGTGCAGTTCGATGGCCATTGTTGGAAATCGACTGTACGGGCCTTGATAAAATTATTAAAAATAGTAATAATTTGTGTAAAATCATAAGAAATGATTTGTGAAGATTTGGGGTGAAAAACTCCATATTTGAAAAGATAAAAATAGATTTTTATCGAAATGAACTAGTTTTGAACTAGAATTAAAATCAATTTATTTTTGAAATAAATAAATTGAATTTGAAAGTGATTTTAAAAATAATCAATATTCCCAATACGTGGATTGGACTGGAGTTGAATCGAAATTATCTTCGGGATATTTCGATGTTGGATTTAGTGACTATACAGATATTGTTATGGGAATTTGAAAGATATATTTTATATCGTTATTGCCAATACGATATATGTTGGTTTCAGAATTTGATATTGAATATAAGCCGATATATTTTCTATTCAGAGCCTTGTATTTAATATCAAATGTGATTTGGGTTTGTCGTGAATCGTGTTTTAGAAGACATTGGTTCTTTAACCCAGTTAAAGACATAATATTGATTTTTGAGAAGATTAAAACTAAATGGAGTTTTAATGAATATTTAGTTAGATTAAAAAGTGAATTGATAATTTAAATTATCAAATCTGAAAAGTGATCGAGAGTGGAGTATCACCAGTTTTGCTCCAAAGCGATAGTTAAATCTTTAATTAGATTTGAACGTGAAATGGTAATTAATTTTACCGATAACACCGTGGTGTTAGATATGGAGTATCACCAGTTTTGCTCCATGGGATATATAGGTTGGGATTGGGAAATAAAACAAATAATTACTTCGGTGTGGTTCTCTAATCCCGACTAGTTTGAAATGATATCCAAAGGAAGATTATAGGATAAATTTAGAAGAATTTATCTTGGATAAAATTAATAGGAACATTTCCCTAAGAATGTGATTTTGTGAATAAAAGAATATTCTGAATTGGAATGAGGCGTTCGTTGTGTTTGTGTAACATTTGTTTATCATATACGTGGGTTATTCAGGAAGGCCGGGTTTATACCCATTCTGAATAACTGATTCGACGAGATGTCGAAGATGAAGACGGTGGTTGAAGACCGGAAGTATTCACATCGTTTGGGTGATTACTGATGATCTTGATTGGGCTGTACACCCAGGATGAGGGAATCAGTTGGTGATCGTCCAGACGTACTTGGAGATGGATGGATATGCGAGGAAAGTGCCTCCGGTTTCGTTCAGACCCAGAACGAACTTGTAAATGGATTGTGTGTCTGACATTGGATTTTATTCTGTGTTGATTGATCTCTATTAAATATACATCTGTTTGGCGTTGGAGAATTTATTCTCTTACTTAACGCCCTTCTCTGAGACGTATGAGCTCAGAGGTTGTATATCGATGGACATCCGTCGCATGGAGTGAATTGCCAATGTGGCATGCGTAAGTGGCAATTGATCAGGGCTTCTGTTGAAAAGCAAAGTCTTGTGGTTGATGATCAAAGCACGGCCTGTGTGGCATAGCTTTGTGTATAACGTGAATTCGCGAGCCTCACACCTCGGTATGAGTCAAAAACGGGATACGGACCCAAGGAGTGCACGACGTTTCTTTCTAGCTAGGGTGGTGTCAGTGACCTACCAGCCCTGACATTTATATACTTTTCACATGTGTGGTTGTTGGATATGAGGCGCCTCGGATATAGGTCTGTAAGGACCGGGAAACGTGTGTTCAGGAATAACTAATCCTCAAAAGTAAGAGAGGACCGGCCTTGGAGGTTCCAAAGGATCAGAGTGGGGTCCTGAGGCATTTGCTAGAGTGTCTCGAACGCGGAGAGGAGCTTGCCCCTTGCCTCGACTCATGACGGAATCCAATTTCCAATACGTGTATTTCGGATTTATTTGTAGAGCCTAGTATGGCGACATAGTGGGATGGGGCACTCATGCCGTTTATGATTTATATTTATGATTGAATTGTTTTGACACTATACACCTATAATAGTATCAAATAATGTGTTTTAAACGTATCAAGCATGCTTTGGCTGTTATAAGGTAAAAACCCTATCCTCCGGCTTGCGTTGCATTGTGTGATGGGACCTGGGTCTTATAACAGCTTCATTTTTCTTTATTTAGCATTGCGCTGTTTGTTTTATGCACTGGTATTCTTGGGAGGAAACCCGTTCCGTGTTATACGGCGTGGTCCCTTGATTTACCTTATGAAACGACCCGCAAATCCGAGCTATCTGAGTTGACTAAAAACACCACACGTCCAACTCAAATTGCACAGAAATACGACTCATTATTAGAAAGAAGATAGAGGGTGAGAATAGATAAGATAGAAAACTTAGAATAGGAGAAAAAACGAAGATCACAACTCACAGCGGAACGAATAAAATATATTATATAACATAACCTTTGAAATACAAATCTGTTCTGTACATATATACATACCATCATCAGAGTACACATAACATTTGATCCAGCGGAAGTAACTCTAAATAACTAACGTTGAAGCCTCCTGCTTCAAACTCCTCCAAGTGTATCTGTAAAAGCCTGAAACACTTGATTGCCCGAACAAATTTGGGCACCCAAGAGTTTAGGAAAAACAAAACAAAATAAACTCTGGGTCAGTCATGGGACTGGTGTGAGTAAACTCCAACCACTTGTTTAACTTTCAAAAACTCTTTTCGAAAGGAAAGATAATAGTAAGACCAGCCCACACATAAACATGGACGGCTTTTACCTTACTATAACCCAAAACACTTTGATACGAAAATCCAGTGGTATTATAGTAATGTCTACATCAAATAAATAACCAATTAGCAGAACGCTTGCATCTCACGCTCTACATATATAGTATAAAATCAAAAACCGCATGGCGCTTATTGGAGATTGGATTTCCAACATGACAAGGTATGGAACCACCTTCCGACTGTGTATCTCTAGAGAGGAATACACTGGGTTCAACAAGAACATCTTGTAACCCGGCCCACACATGACCGACCACTCATTTCGCTTGAGTGTATCGAATGTATATCACCAACGGTTGGACTCAAACCACCGTTTCCCGAATGGGCAGAATCGATAGATTTAGAAACAAAAGGAATTTCTCTAGATAGGTGATTATACACCCTAATGGGTGCGACCCACATAGCCATGCTGCCTGCCCGATTTTTGTCCTTTCCCGGTTGTTGAGGCCTGAGGCTACGCATACTTACCATTCATTGATAACACAATCACTTTGAATGCCACATTGTCAGATCCGTTAATCATTAGTTGAGTTTGCACAAATATTCTGGATATTATGCTAAGGGATAAATCCGTTGCAACCATATACATTCATACAGACCAACCTATTTGATCATTGGAAATACTCTGTCAGACATTCGTCCATTTACGTTCGTTCTGGGATTGAACGACACCGAAGGCACTATTTCTATAAATAGAAAAGCCCTTGCACTTTACTCCGTCTTCAATATATTCAGCATACTTGGTTCGCAACGCTTATGCCAATACGGAGTGGTTCTCGGATAATAATCCAACCGGTCTCTCCATATTGACAACGATGGTCAAAAACTCCGATAGTCTGTGATTTAACTATCGAATAAAAACAAGTGTTCATCCAACATATCAAACAAATCACTGGGCTCTTTAATTAATATTTCATTAATTAAATATCTTCTCCATTTCCTCTATCAATATTTGTTAACCAAATATTTCGATAACCATATTGGCCCTTTACGCTATTTTTGATTTCGTTTCCTTGTCAAATTCTATATATATCGATATATAGATTTCTAATTGTCAAATTTCTTAAAAATATTCTAACTCCTTAAATTCCCGGAAAAATTCGCCATAACCTCCCCTGTATCGGGAGCATCGGGAAATTTCAAATAGCTTCCCGGTATCTTCCTCAATCAAAAAGAAAAAGGAAAAGCCAAGCGGCTTGCCGATACGGCGCATAAAACCCATATATGAATTAACATGTACCTTTTTGTCGGGCACATAAATAAAAATCTTCATGTGCTTCATCCCATATCTGTTTAACACCTGTTCACCTGCTTCTAATTCAATTCAACTCAGTCCATTCGTTTGAATTCAAATTTTTGAATCGTTTGAATTCAGTTTCGCTCAATTATTCTTTAATTAGCCTTTTTTTGCATAATTCACTTCTTTGTTTGAACATAACACGTTCAAATAAAATGTTTAACTTGCCCATAACCAAATTGAATTTCTATTTCAATTCTAGTTCCCTTTTTGATTTCGAATATAAATTTTCAAATCGAAATTGCTTATTCAAACCCCAATATCCCTTCGAAAACTCATTAACTAATTTCTATTCAATTTGGTTAATTCCATTCAATAAATCAAAATCTGGTTTCTGTTTCAAAAATCATATTCATTTACACAACTTGAATTCGCATATATTTTACAACTCAACTCTGAAATTTTCTAAAAAGAAACTTCGGATTTTCTCGCTTAAAATCCTTTTATAATATTAAATAAACCATTATGGTTTTAAAACGATTCTGGCGCTGCTTTTCTGGAAATTTGATTTTGACATAACTCAAAATCTATACGACGAAATTCAGATTTTTCTCTTTCATTAGAAAACTATTATCAAATCGGTCCTGACGTTTCTTGTTTCAAAGAATTCCGACTTCAATTGGGTTCTGTATATTCAATTGAAGTTCAAATCGCCAATTTACGAACTGCAGCGCTGCGGCGAGTTCGTTTTAATTATATTTATAAAAATATATATAAACTTTTAAACTTCTAAATTTCTTTAAATATAAATTCAACTCCATTTAACTCTGCTTGATTCAAATTCAAATCTCACTTTTATTTGAATTCTATATTCAAATTCCAATTCCCTTCCTATTTGACATTCAAATTCAAATACTTGAATTTCTATATTGAATTCCCTATATTCAAATTCTATGTTCGAATTCATTTGAATTCTTTTATTCGAACTCTATATTTAAATTCCATTTGGACTGTCTATATTCCAATTTCTATATTTGAATTCTATTGGAATTCAAATATTCAAACTCCTTTTTAAATTCTATATTCAAATTTCCATAGTTTAAAACCCATTTGAATTTCATATTCAAATCCCATAGATTAAATCCTATTTGAATTCAATTTGAATTTCTTACATTCAAATTTCATTTTCCATTTGAATTCTAATATTCAAATTCGTTTCCAGCCCCATTTGAATATTCAAATTCCTTATCACCATTTGAATTTCTAATATTCAAATTCATTAACACCATTTGAATTTCTAATATTCAAATTCTTTTGAATTCACTTGAATTCAAATCCCATTTCAAAACCCTTTGGATTTTCTATTTTGAAATCCTATTTGAAATTCCATTTCCCATTCTACTTTGAAATTCTATTTTCAAAGTTTATTTCAAATTCTATTTTGAAATCTCATATTCAAATTTCTACTTGAATTTCTATGTTCAATTCCACGTTCAAATTCAACCCTCGAATTTCTATTTCAAATTTCTATTCAAATTTCATATTTCAATTCTTCTTTGAAATACTATATTTCAAATTCTATTCAATTCCTCTTTGAAATTCTATATTTCAAATTCTATTTTTGAAATTCTACATTCAAATCTCTATTTGAATTTCTTTATTCGAATTCCTTTGAATTCAAATTTTATTTTAATTCCTTGAATTCAAATTCTATTTTTCATTCTAATTTCGTCTATTCAAATTCTATTTGAACTGCTATTTGAATTTCTAATATTCAATCTCCTTTTAAAATTCAAATATTTAACTCCTTTTAAAATTCAAATGTTTAAAGTCCTTTTAAAATTCAAATGTTTAAACTCCTTTTAAAATTCAAATGTTTAAACTCCTTTTAAAATTCAAATGTTATACTCCTTTTAAAATTCAAATGTTATACTCAAATCTCATTTGAGTTATATATTTAAAAATTCCATTTCACATCCTATTTTGAAATTCCATTTCAAAATCCCAATTTCACGCTTGTATTTCTATTTCTGAATTATCAAATGATAATTCTTGTCACTTTATTTATAACTTCGTTATAAAAGAACTATTTATAAACTTCGTTTATAAAGAACTACTTGTTTTCTTTTTCAAAACAAGTTTATGTCTTTATTCCCATTTAAAATTCAAATTCTATTTAAAAATAGAATTTTTCCTTTTTAAATCGCCAATATCCTTTTTACGATATTTTAAAATATCATTACTTAAGCCCAGTGATATTTAAACACACAAAGCAACGAATTATTTATTTTTCTAACACATCATATATAACAATATATATATATGCAAACAAATAAACAAACAGATAATATATTTTTGAGGAATCCAGTTGGATTCCTCCAACCTGTTTTCCTGCATCCACAGATGTTAGCACATAAATAATACCAATTCTGCTTCGTGGCAGAATATCGCGGTATAGAAGGTCATCCACTAATCATAGCGTGGGGCGTATAGGGTAATCATCCGCTATGAAACTGCGGGCATCCGCTAATGAGACTGCGGGAATCCAACCAATCAATCAACCCAATATATATATATATAGCCTAAATAACTAATATATATAAAACAACCATAAAACATTCACACAAGCAACAGACAATTATTTTTAACGAAATAAAAATAATTAGAAATAAAAGGTGAGTGAGATTTACTCACCGTGATTTCTGTTTTCGCTGAATATCCCATTAAAAATTCTATCTCGTAGCGCCTGTGAATCATCTCTATTTGTTTCAACTGAATTCATTTCGTACCTTGCTCCGAAGCAAACCAAACGAACGATGATGCTCACCCAACCCCAAAAAAATACTGCCTTCTACCTCTTTGGCATTTCGTTGAACATGTTACAGGCAACATCATTGCTGCCACATCAAAGCCGACCTCTGCCCCCAACAGTGTCACTACAGAAAAACCCTCGACATAAAATTTCACAGAAATGAACCATACTTCGGCAATGAGTGATAATTTCATCGCTAAATTCTACTGCACCCTTTGACTCCTCTATCCATGCCAAAATCAAAAACAAAGGAGCCCTAAGTCGCGACAGTAACTATCGAGCCTCGCATCACACTAGCACCGAACGAAATCCAGTTTCTAATTCGACTTCACCCTTAGCACAACTCAGGAAAACCCACGACCAACCACTTCGAACCCATAATCGCGAGCGCTCTCCATGTCCAGTCGAGCTCCCAGAAATCGCACCCCACGAAGTCCCTTCCGTAACTCCCCCTTTTTCTTCGAACGCGATTCGAATAGCTCAGTACCCATAACCTGAATCGCACCTGAGCTTTGAACAACTAACGGATCCTATTCGAATTGATTTATGCGATAATGAATTTGGGTTTCTTTTTTTTTTTTTTTTTTTTTTATTGCTTGAAAAGGAACGAATGAAGGCAGAGAGCTTCTGAGGAATTTGGATTCAGAATCGAAGTGATAACAAAGGCAAGGCCTTTATTTTATAGGTGTGAATGAAGACAGAAAGTACATGGTAATTAAATTGAAGTTTTGCTTTGCTGTTAAGGTAGGAAGAAATTTTGACAGCTCGAGGAAGAAGGCTTGCAATGTTGGTCGGTCTGATATTGGAAATGGGAGACAAATTTCTAGCTTGAGGAAGAATAGGTCTGCGATGTTTGATGGTTTAGGGTGGCGCCATTTATTTGTTGTCTTTATTTATCGTGCAGCTGGGAGACCACACTGAACTGAAAAAAAGATGTATGCTACGGTAGGCTTAGCGTAGTAAAGAATAGTCAGCTATTTATTTGTATGTTTCTTGTTCTTTATTTTATTGGTTTTAAAACAATGTATATTTATTCAATTAAATAACTTACAAGATCTTGAGGTTTCCGAACCGCTATTCAACCGTGACGACCAACGTTTTCAACAATATTTGCTATTCTAGATTTAGCAGAGAAGTTTCTGAAATTAAATTTAACTAAAACGAGAGATTACAATTTAAATTACGATTTAAATTAAATTCAATTTAAAATATAAATCAATTTTAATGAAATGTAATTCATCTATAAAAAATTATTATTAACGTTCTAATTCAACATAGAATTTATATTAATCGACTGAATTGGCTCAACTCAGTTTTAACTCAACGTCAAATTATTTATCGTTCTAGTATTACGGCAATTCAATATATTCGATATTAAATCGTATATCGATTATTAACCCGATAAATTCCATAATAAAAATCCATTTATATTCGAATCAATATTTAAAACCATACTAAATATTTAAAGTAAACTGTTCAAAAATCTGGGTCGTTACATTCTTCTCCCCTTAAAATAATTTCGTCCTCGAAATTGCTAAGGTAGGAAAAAGGGTACAAATCCATTTCTTTTCCACATCTCACTTATGTTGAAACTCAACTCCTCATATTTCTATGACTTTAATTTCAACCAAAATTTTTGGTCTTCCTTCATTTGATTCGAATGATCTACGATCAATCCATTTATATCCAATCTATATTCCATTAAACCTATTCAAATTGATTCTAATCAATTCATTCACTTCGACCCATTTAAGTTAAATTTAAATTCCAGAATTCAAATCCCTGGGTTTTTCCTTTCAAATTCTTTTGAAATCCCATAAATGTATACTTATATTTATTTTCATCTCAATTCAAAACATTTGAATTTTCAATCTACTTGTTTTCTTTCAAAACAAATTTCCATCAAAAACTTTCTAAGGTAGCAATCCATCACTTAGAAACTCGGAAATGAACACTGATGATGTTGCAATCATCATCAGAATTATTTCCCAGCCACTGAAGTGAGTTCAGTGCTTTATCACTTCTAAAATCCATTCAAAGATGGTATTTATTTAAATCCTTTACAAACAAAGCTATATTATTTAGTATACTTTGAAAATATTTTCAACTTCCCAGGATTTTGAATTCTTAATTCTGGTTTGAATCCAATTTTAATTCAACTCATTTGTATATTTAATTCTTATACAAATTCTATTTGGTTATAATTAACCATTTCAATTTTTATAATCTCGTTTGATTATAATCCTAACAATTCAACACATCCATATAAGATAATAATTTCAGAAAATTATTCTTTCTATATCAAAATAGAAATTTGGGTAAAATTATTTCACCCACTTTAAAACAATATTATGTCGATTCTTCTGTCCAAGTGTTTACAAACTCCTATCGACGTCGTGGCGTCCCACGATTCGACCAGAATTCATAAACTACTCAACAGAAAAGCCAACACAATATAAAACAATTTTTATATCAAATAACAAATACGCTCTCTCGTATATATACACTCAACTCATTCTAGGGTACTACTGACCCTATCTCTAATGAGTACATGCCACACAAGCCTAGGTATTCGCTCAACCTGGCTCCGATACCAACTGAAACGACCCGCAAATCCGAGCTATCTGAGTTGACTAAAAACACCACACGTCCAACTCAAATTGCACAGAAATACGACTCATTATTAGAAAGAAGATAGAGGGTGAGAATAGATAAGATAGAAAACTTAGAATAGGAGAAAAAAACGAAGATCACAACTCACAGCGGAACGAATAAAATATATTATATAACATAACCTTTGAAATACAAATCTGTTCTGTACATATATACATACCATCATCAGAGTACACATAACATTTGATCCAGCGGAAGTAACTCTAAATAACTAACGTTGAAGCCTCCTGCTTCAAACTCCTCCAAGTGTATCTGTAAAAGCCTGAAACACTTGATTGCCCGAACAAATTTGGGCACCCAAGAGTTTAGGAAAAACAAAACAAAATAAACTCTGGGTCAGTCATGGGACTGGTGTGAGTAAACTCCAACCACTTGTTTAACTTTCAAAAACTCTTTTCGAAAGGAAAGATAATAGTAAGACCAGCCCACACATAAACATGGACGGCTTTTACCTTACTATAACCCAAAACACTTTGATACGAAAATCCAGTGGTATTATAGTAATGTCTACATCAAATAAATAACCAATTAGCAGAACGCTTGCATCTCACGCTCTACATATATAGTATAAAATCAAAAACCGCATGGCGCTTATTGGAGATTGGATTTCCAACATGACAAGGTATGGAACCACCTTCCGACTGTGTATCTCTAGAGAGGAATACACTGGGTTCAACAAGAACATCTTGTAACCCGGCCCACACATGACCGACCACTCATTTCGCTTGAGTGTATCGAATGTATATCACCAACGGTTGGACTCAAACCACCGTTTCCCGAATGGGCAGAATCGATAGATTTAGAAACAAAAGGAATTTCTCTAGATAGGTGATTATACACCCTAATGGGTGCGACCCACATAGCCATGCTGCCTGCCCGATTTTTGTCCTTTCCCGGTTGTTGAGGCCTGAGGCTACGCATACTTACCATTCATTGATAACACAATCACTTTGAATGCCACATTGTCAGATCCGTTAATCATTAGTTGAGTTTGCACAAATATTCTGGATATTATGCTAAGGGATAAATCCGTTGCAACCATATACATTCATACAGACCAACCTATTTGATCATTGGAAATACTCTGTCAGACATTCGTCCATTTACGTTCGTTCTGGGATTGAACGACACCGAAGGCACTATTTCTATAAATAGAAAAGCCCTTGCACTTTACTCCGTCTTCAATATATTCAGCATACTTGGTTCGCAACGCTTATGCCAATACGGAGTGGTTCTCGGATAATAATCCAACCGGTCTCTCCATATTGACAACGATGGTCAAAAACTCCGATAGTCTGTGATTTAACTATCGAATAAAAACAAGTGTTCATCCAACATATCAAACAAATCACTGGGCTCTTTAATTAATATTTCATTAATTAAATATCTTCTCCATTTCCTCTATCAATATTTGTTAACCAAATATTTCGATAACCATATTGGCCCTTTACGCTATTTTTGATTTCGTTTCCTTGTCAAATTCTATATATATCGATATATAGATTTCTAATTGTCAAATTTCTTAAAAATATTCTAACTCCTTAAATTCCCGGAAAAATTCGCCATAACCTCCCCTGTATCGGGAGCATCGGGAAATTTCAAATAGCTTCCCGGTATCTTCCTCAATCAAAAAGAAAAAGGAAAAGCCAAGCGGCTTGCCGATACGGCGCATAAAACCCATATATGAATTAACATGTACCTTTTTGTCGGGCACATAAATAAAAATCTTCATGTGCTTCATCCCATATCTGTTTAACACCTGTTCACCTGCTTCTAATTCAATTCAACTCAGTCCATTCGTTTGAATTCAAATTTTTGAATCGTTTGAATTCAGTTTCGCTCAATTATTCTTTAATTAGCCTTTTTTTGCATAATTCACTTCTTTGTTTGAACATAACACGTTCAAATAAAATGTTTAACTTGCCCATAACCAAATTGAATTTCTATTTCAATTCTAGTTCCCTTTTTGATTTCGAATATAAATTTTCAAATCGAAATTGCTTATTCAAACCCCAATATCCCTTCGAAAACTCATTAACTAATTTCTATTCAATTTGGTTAATTCCATTCAATAAATCAAAATCTGGTTTCTGTTTCAAAAATCATATTCATTTACACAACTTGAATTCGCATATATTTTACAACTCAACTCTGAAATTTTCTAAAAAGAAACTTCGGATTTTCTCGCTTAAAATCCTTTTATAATATTAAATAAACCATTATGGTTTTAAAACGATTCTGGCGCTGCTTTTCTGGAAATTTGATTTTGACATAACTCAAAATCTATACGACGAAATTCAGATTTTTCTCTTTCATTAGAAAACTATTATCAAATCGGTCCTGACGTTTCTTGTTTCAAAGAATTCCGACTTCAATTGGGTTCTGTATATTCAATTGAAGTTCAAATCGCCAATTTACGAACTGCAGCGCTGCGGCGAGTTCGTTTTAATTATATTTATAAAAATATATATAAACTTTTAAACTTCTAAATTTCTTTAAATATAAATTCAACTCCATTTAACTCTGCTTGATTCAAATTCAAATCTCACTTTTATTTGAATTCTATATTCAAATTCCAATTCCCTTCCTATTTGACATTCAAATTCAAATACTTGAATTTCTATATTGAATTCCCTATATTCAAATTCTATGTTCGAATTCATTTGAATTCTTTTATTCGAACTCTATATTTAAATTCCATTTGGACTGTCTATATTCCAATTTCTATATTTGAATTCTATTGGAATTCAAATATTCAAACTCCTTTTTAAATTCTATATTCAAATTTCCATAGTTTAAAACCCATTTGAATTTCATATTCAAATCCCATAGATTAAATCCTATTTGAATTCAATTTGAATTTCTTACATTCAAATTTCATTTTCCATTTGAATTCTAATATTCAAATTCGTTTCCAGCCCCATTTGAATATTCAAATTCCTTATCACCATTTGAATTTCTAATATTCAAATTCATTAACACCATTTGAATTTCTAATATTCAAATTCTTTTGAATTCACTTGAATTCAAATCCCATTTCAAAACCCTTTGGATTTTCTATTTTGAAATCCTATTTGAAATTCCATTTCCCATTCTACTTTGAAATTCTATTTTCAAAGTTTATTTCAAATTCTATTTTGAAATCTCATATTCAAATTTCTACTTGAATTTCTATGTTCAATTCCACGTTCAAATTCAACCCTCGAATTTCTATTTCAAATTTCTATTCAAATTTCATATTTCAATTCTTCTTTGAAATACTATATTTCAAATTCTATTCAATTCCTCTTTGAAATTCTATATTTCAAATTCTATTTTTGAAATTCTACATTCAAATCTCTATTTGAATTTCTTTATTCGAATTCCTTTGAATTCAAATTTTATTTTAATTCCTTGAATTCAAATTCTATTTTTCATTCTAATTTCGTCTATTCAAATTCTATTTGAACTGCTATTTGAATTTCTAATATTCAATCTCCTTTTAAAATTCAAATATTTAACTCCTTTTAAAATTCAAATGTTTAAAGTCCTTTTAAAATTCAAATGTTTAAACTCCTTTTAAAATTCAAATGTTTAAACTCCTTTTAAAATTCAAATGTTATACTCCTTTTAAAATTCAAATGTTATACTCAAATCTCATTTGAGTTATATATTTAAAAATTCCATTTCACATCCTATTTTGAAATTCCATTTCAAAATCCCAATTTCACGCTTGTATTTCTATTTCTGAATTATCAAATGATAATTCTTGTCACTTTATTTATAACTTCGTTATAAAAGAACTATTTATAAACTTCGTTTATAAAGAACTACTTGTTTTCTTTTTCAAAACAAGTTTATGTCTTTATTCCCATTTAAAATTCAAATTCTATTTAAAAATAGAATTTTTCCTTTTTAAATCGCCAATATCCTTTTTACGATATTTTAAAATATCATTACTTAAGCCCAGTGATATTTAAACACACAAAGCAACGAATTATTTATTTTTCTAACACATCATATATAACAATATATATATATGCAAACAAATAAACAAACAGATAATATATTTTTGAGGAATCCAGTTGGATTCCTCCAACCTGTTTTCCTGCATCCACAGATGTTAGCACATAAATAATACCAATTCTGCTTCGTGGCAGAATATCGCGGTATAGAAGGTCATCCACTAATCATAGCGTGGGGCGTATAGGGTAATCATCCGCTATGAAACTGCGGGCATCCGCTAATGAGACTGCGGGAATCCAACCAATCAATCAACCCAATATATATATATATAGCCTAAATAACTAATATATATAAAACAACCATAAAACATTCACACAAGCAACAGACAATTATTTTTAACGAAATAAAAATAATTAGAAATAAAAGGTGAGTGAGATTTACTCACCGTGATTTCTGTTTTCGCTGAATATCCCATTAAAAATTCTATCTCGTAGCGCCTGTGAATCATCTCTATTTGTTTCAACTGAATTCATTTCGTACCTTGCTCCGAAGCAAACCAAACGAACGATGATGCTCACCCAACCCCAAAAAAATACTGCCTTCTACCTCTTTGGCATTTCGTTGAACATGTTACAGGCAACATCATTGCTGCCACATCAAAGCCGACCTCTGCCCCCAACAGTGTCACTACAGAAAAACCCTCGACATAAAATTTCACAGAAATGAACCATACTTCGGCAATGAGTGATAATTTCATCGCTAAATTCTACTGCACCCTTTGACTCCTCTATCCATGCCAAAATCAAAAACAAAGGAGCCCTAAGTCGCGACAGTAACTATCGAGCCTCGCATCACACTAGCACCGAACGAAATCCAGTTTCTAATTCGACTTCACCCTTAGCACAACTCAGGAAAACCCACGACCAACCACTTCGAACCCATAATCGCGAGCGCTCTCCATGTCCAGTCGAGCTCCCAGAAATCGCACCCCACGAAGTCCCTTCCGTAACTCCCCCTTTTTCTTCGAACGCGATTCGAATAGCTCAGTACCCATAACCTGAATCGCACCTGAGCTTTGAACAACTAACGGATCCTATTCGAATTGATTTATGCGATAATGAATTTGGGTTTCTTTTTTTTTTTTTTTTTTTTTTTATTGCTTGAAAAGGAACGAATGAAGGCAGAGAGCTTCTGAGGAATTTGGATTCAGAATCGAAGTGATAACAAAGGCAAGGCCTTTATTTTATAGGTGTGAATGAAGACAGAAAGTACATGGTAATTAAATTGAAGTTTTGCTTTGCTGTTAAGGTAGGAAGAAATTTTGACAGCTCGAGGAAGAAGGCTTGCAATGTTGGTCGGTCTGATATTGGAAATGGGAGACAAATTTCTAGCTTGAGGAAGAATAGGTCTGCGATGTTTGATGGTTTAGGGTGGCGCCATTTATTTGTTGTCTTTATTTATCGTGCAGCTGGGAGACCACACTGAACTGAAAAAAAGATGTATGCTACGGTAGGCTTAGCGTAGTAAAGAATAGTCAGCTATTTATTTGTATGTTTCTTGTTCTTTATTTTATTGGTTTTAAAACAATGTATATTTATTCAATTAAATAACTTACAAGATCTTGAGGTTTCCGAACCGCTATTCAACCGTGACGACCAACGTTTTCAACAATATTTGCTATTCTAGATTTAGCAGAGAAGTTTCTGAAATTAAATTTAACTAAAACGAGAGATTACAATTTAAATTACGATTTAAATTAAATTCAATTTAAAATATAAATCAATTTTAATGAAATGTAATTCATCTATAAAAAATTATTATTAACGTTCTAATTCAACATAGAATTTATATTAATCGACTGAATTGGCTCAACTCAGTTTTAACTCAACGTCAAATTATTTATCGTTCTAGTATTACGGCAATTCAATATATTCGATATTAAATCGTATATCGATTATTAACCCGATAAATTCCATAATAAAAATCCATTTATATTCGAATCAATATTTAAAACCATACTAAATATTTAAAGTAAACTGTTCAAAAATCTGGGTCGTTACACCTTACTTTAAAAATAAAGAATTATAACTGTTTTAGTTCTCACACCAGTCACATGACTGACCTGGAGTTTAAATTTTTAACCTAAACTCTGGGTGCCCCTATTTTCCACACGGGCAGCTAGTAGTTTTGGTTTTTCAGATTTATATCCACAGGGTCCTGATTTACAGCTGGAACGATGCTCGGAAAGCTTTGTATCCGTGTATCACTTTCAGTTGTGTTTTGTATATTTTTCCGCTGCTATGTAATTTATTGTAATCTCTGATATTTATCGAATGTAATTTATTCATTTATACTCTGTATATTCTTGTATCTGATGGAATTGTTGTAATAACAATGAAATGTTCTTCCGTCTGCGTTCCATTTTGTCGTGTTCTCAAACGATAGGGCGTTTCGAACGGTCTGGGTCGGTTTAACGACTGGTTCGGACCGAGCGAAATTCCTTGCCGTTACAGTTAATCCCGACTAGTTTGAAGTGATATTCAAAGCAAGATTAAAGAATAAATTTAAAAGAATTTATCTTTGATAAAATTAATGGGAACCTTTCCCTAAGAATGTGAAATTTAGAAACTAACTGTAGGTTGGCGAAGATGGATGGTTTCCTGGGTATTGATCTGATGTTGGTTTCGGCCTTCGGGGTTAATATTTGGGGAATTATTCTCTTGCTAATTTACGGTTAGTAACTGATGAATTGGAATGAGGTGTATGTAGTGTTTGTGTAACACTTATTTATTATATACGCGAGTTATTCAGAAAGACCGGGTTTATCCCATTCTGAATAACTGATACGACGATAAGTCGAAGATGAAGATGGTGGTTGAAGACCGGAGGTCTTCACTTCGTTTGGGTAATTACTGATGATCTTGATTGGGCCGTACACCCAAGAGGAGGGAATCAGTTGGTGGTCGTCCAGACGTACTTGGAGATCGATGGATATGCGAGGTACTAGGTGCCTCCGGTTTCGTTCAGACCCAGAACGAACTTGTAAATGGACTGTGTGTCTGACATTGGATTTTATTCTGTGTGATTGATTTCTATTAAATATATATCTATTTGGCGGCAGAGAATTTATTCTCTTGTTTAATGCCCTTCTCTGAGACGTACGAGCTCAGGGGTTATATATTGATGGATATCAAACGCATGGAGTGAATTGCCTATGTGGCATGCCTAAGTGGCAATTGATCAGGACTTCTGTTGAAAAGCAAAGTCTTGTGGTTGATGATCAAAGCACGGCTTGTGTCGCATAGCTTTGTGTAACATTGATTCGCGAGCCTCACACCCCGGTTGTGAACCAGAAACGAGAGAGGACCTCAGGGAGGGCATGCGTTTCCTTCTAGTTAGAAGTGGCATCAGTGGTTTTACACGCCTTGACGAGTTTGACTTATGTGGTTGTTGTTGTTGCAAGGCACCTCGGATATATCGGTGACTATGTGAAGTCGATGGAGTCATTCGTTGGCTCATTGACACCCCCAAAGGGTGGGGAAACGTAGTGTTCAGGCATTTTAATCTACATCGGTGGACCGACCCTGACGATCCAAGGGCCCACCTGAGTCTGGGTCCTGAGACACGGGCTAGAGCGTCTCGAATCGGTAGAGGACTATCTTTTGCCTCGGTTCACAGATGGAAATCCAACTTCCAAATACGTGACATTTGCGGTTTTGATTGTAGAGCCTAGTATGGCGACAGGATATATGGTACCCATGCCGTCTATGATTGATACTTATGATTTAAAGTTGTTTTATACACTATACACGTATAGTAATAATAAAAGATGAAATTTAGCATATCAAGCATTCTTTGGCTATTATAAGGTAAAACCCTATCCTCCGGTTTGCGTTGCATTGTGTGATGGGACCTGGGTCTTATAATAGCTTCATTTTTCTTTATTTAGCATTGCGCTGTTGATTTATGCACTGGTATTCTTAGGAGGAAACCCCTTCCGTGTTATACGGCGTGGTCCCTTGATTTACCGAGCCTTAAAATAAAGATTAATAACTGTTTTAGTTCTCACACCAGTCCCATGACTGACCTGGAGTTTATTGTTTTAACCTAAACTCTGGGTGCCCTTATTTTCGACACGGGCATCTAGTAGTTTTGGTTTTGCAGATTTATATTCACAAGATCCTGGTTTACAGCTGGAACGATACTCGGAAAGCTTTGTATCCGCATATTACTTCTAGTTGTGTATTGTATTATTTTCCACTGCTATGTAATGTATTGTAATCTCTGATATTTTCTGTGTAATATTTATTCATTTATACTCTGTATATTCGTGTATTCTGATGAATTGTTGTAATTAACGATGAAATGTTCTTCTGTCTGCGTTCTTTTGTGTGTTGTTCTCAAAGTATCCGCTCCTTCCTTACCGGGGAAGTTACGGGTCCTTACACAAAACCTTTGGTAGTGATCCGTCACTTACAAACTCGAAAATCACACCGATGATGTCTAGATCACCATCGGATTTATTTTCCATCTTTCGAAGTGAGTTCAATACTATATCTCTTTCAGATTGAAAAACATTTTCAAAATCTCCCAGGAACTTAAAATTTCCTTACTCTTAATTCCAATTCTGATTTAAATTTCAGATTTAATTCATCTTATTTCATATACTTTACTTTTATGAATCCTGCTTAGTTATTTATAACCATTTCACCTTTTTACAGTCTCATTCTATTATACTATGTTAATTTCAAAACATATCATGTTGGTTCATCGTATTCGAGTGTTTAGAAACCCCTATCGATATTGTGGTGCCCCACTATCGACCAGAATTCATAAGCCACTCAACCAATAAAGCTCCACAATATAAAACAAATTTTTATATCAAATAACAAATATGTTCACTCGTATATATACACTCAATCTCAATCTAGGGTATTACTAACTCAATCTCTACTGAGTCACGCCACAGAGCCAAGGTAATTCACTTAACCTTAAGCTCTGATACCAACTGTAGTGACCCGAAAATCCGGTCCAATTTGAGCTGACTAAATAACACAAGTCCAACCCAAATTGCAGTGGAAACCAGGAAACTAATAGATAGAATTTAGAGGGTGAGGATAGGTAAGATAGAAACTTATAGAATAGAAGAAGAAGAACATCATCAGAGTAAACACGAATCTCACAGCGGAACGAATAAAATATAACATAACTTTTGAAAATACAAACAGTATATGTATGCAATAACATTGCAGAGTACAACACTTACAACAACAGCATAAATAATAACTATATAATCATGAAGAATCCTGTTGCAAGCTCTCCAAGTGTATCTGAAAAATCCCGACTATTTGACTTCCCGTAAAAATTAGGCACCCAAGAGTTTAGGGGAAACAAAACAAAATAAACTCCGGGTCAGTCATGGGACTGGTGTGAGTAAAACAGTTTTAAAATAGTCTGGACAAGTAAACGATATCTCATAAGACCACGCCGTATAATGGAACGGGTTTTTCCCTTATGAGAATCAAAGATATCTTTATATCAAAAACCTTTTGATATTGTAATAATGTCTATCAGCCACAATATAATAATCATCTAGCAGAAACGCTTTCATCTCACATTCTACATATATAGTATACAAATCAAAACCGCAAGCACATATTGGGTAATGGGTTTCCAACTATGACAAGGTATGGAACCACCTTCCGATCAGTGTACTCTAGGAACGATACACTGGAGTTCAACAAGAACATCTTGCAACTCAGCCACACATGACCGACCACTCATTTCGCTTAAGTGTATCGAATGTATATCACCAACGGTTGGGATCAGCAACCGTTTCCCGTATATATATATATATATATATATATATATATATATATATATATATATATATATATATATATATATATATGGGACAACATTGATATGTTAAAGAAGCAAATGAATATTCTCTAGATAGGTGTTGATACACCCAACTTCGGAGCGACCGACTTAGCCATGTTGCCTGCCCGATTTTTTTCATTTACCGGTTGTTGAGGCCAGAGGCTACGATTACTTTCCATTCATTGGTAACACGATCACTTTGAATGCCACATTGTCAGATCTGTTAATCACTAAAAGATTTGCACAAATATTCTGGTTATTATGCTAAGGGAACAAATATGTTGCCACCATATATATTTGTACAGTCCAATCATATTCGATCATTGGAAATACTCTGTCAGACACTCGCCCAAATACGTTTGTTCTGAGACTGAACGAAACCGAAGGCACTATTCAGTACATACATCCTAGGCAATCTCTACCTAGGACTTATACAACAGCCCTTGCACTTTACTTCGTCTTCAATTTTCTTTGGCATATTCGCAACGCTTATGCCAATACATAGTGGTTCTTTGGATAAGAATCCAACCGGTCTCTCCATATTAACAATGTAAATATGGTCAAAACTTGATAGTCTGTGATTTAACTATCAAATGAAAACATGTTGGTGTACAAACAAAGATCTTATTCATAGATAGAAATTCGATCTATCAATCATCATCATCATATATATATATATATATACAAATATATTCATATTTCCTTATTTTCTATATTTAGAAAATATACGTTTTTAACATTGGAAAACATTTCCAATCCTCATTCACTCTTCATTAACTTTTCAAAATCAACAGTCCCTAACTGTAAACTAGTAAGTGAACAATTTCATAAGTATAAACCCCAAAGGCCGAAACCAACATCAGATCGATACTCAGAAAACTATTCAGCTTAACTAATCTCTAGTCAGTTTCTAATTTTGCTTAACTCTATTTCTTAACTCCTTATGCATGAACATTTCCTTTTCTAATTCATATTTCCAATTTCAATATTTGATTATGTTTCTGATTCTATTTGGAAAACATTTCCAAATCTTCTTTACTTGGATTTAAATAGATGTTTAAATCAACATCGCGACGACAACTCAAACCACTATACTTATTTACTTAACCACTTTCACTCTCGAACATTAATCATTTCTAAATTAAAAACAAAGTCAATCAAGTTGGGGTATAATTACCTCTCAGACCTTAACTGAGCAACATTTCAAATTTCGAAATAGGGTAAGTTCATCTTTTAACTCTTATTCTATAATCCTTATTCCATTAACTCTTACTCTATTTAACTCTTACTGGATTAACTCTTCGTCCTTATTCGGTTTCAGATGTCGATGTTGAAATCGATTCTTACTTCTCTATATCAGTCCTGACTTGTATATTCTATTTATCCAATGATAAACATTTACTTAACTTATAAATATTATTTATAAATTAATATGCCCCATTTTCCTGTTTACTTCTTCATATAAGTTCAGACTTATATATCTCTTTATTTATCAAAAGATAAATATTTCCTTTAATCATATCTTATTTGTTTTCCAAATAAATATCCCTTTCAGTTCTATTTGTAAATGGTTTACTAATATTTTTCCTTCTCTATTCTATTTGCAAATGGTTTTCCAATATCTCCCTTTCAATTCAATTTGCAAATGGTTTGCAAATATCTCCCTTTCAATTCAATTTGCAAATGGTTTGCAAATATTTCCTATAAAATATCTTATTTATCCTAAATAAATAACCCCTTTATTTTCTTATTTTCTAAATAAATAAATTATTCACTTAACATGGCATATTTATATAAATAAATATCTCATTTAATACCTCCTATTTGTTTAACAAATAAATATCTCCTTTTTAACATCTAATGATTTTATAAATATTCCTTTAGGGTTTAATTTCTATGTATTTTCTGTAATAACCTTATTTATTCATCCTAAGTATTGCCTTAACAATTTCTTATTTATTTTCTAAATAAATATTCCGTATATCTAATTCTATTTATTTAACAAATAAATATCTCCTTTTAATCCTATTTATTTAACAAATAAATATCTCCTTTTAATCCTATTTATTTAACAAATAAATATCTCCTTTTTCCTTTATTTATTCCCAAAATAATTAAATCCTTTTTCTTTTATTTATTCCCTAAATAAATAAATAATCCCATTTAATCTATTTATAAATGTTCTACAAATATTTCCTTTTTATCTCTATTCTATTTGTAAATGGTTTACAAATATTTCTCTTTCTATTTGTTTGACAAATATTTTCCTTTATATTTGTTTGACAAATATATTTCCCTTTATATTTATTTTACAAATATATTTCCTCTATATTTGATTTACAAATATATTTCCTTTTACAAAATCCTTTTTCTTTTATATATATAAAATCCATTGATTTTATATAAATAAATTATTCTCAAAATATACTCTGAAAATCCCTTTTCCACATCCTAGTATTTCTTATGGAATTTAAAATACCAAACAATGGTGATCGATATCATTCAAACACACATAATCAACAACAGATTATATATCACATCATATACACAATATATGAAAAATAGAAAAATATATGTTGAGGAATCCAGTTGGATTCCTCCGACCTGTTTCCCTGCATCACAGATGTTAAACAACATAACTAACATCAATTTCGTTTTTATATGAAATATTCTGCTAAACAGAATCAACATATATTTAACGATTTATATAGATATATATATGTATATATATATATATATATATATTTCAACTAACTGACTAGGAGTTCAATCAAACAGTCAACACACAGAAATCAACAGATGATTAACAGTTCTGAAAATACGTTATATAAAAAAAATAACTGTTCAGAGTTGGTGAGTTTTACTCACTTTGGCAGTTCATCGTTAAAGAACGATAAACTGTTTGTTTGATTTGAACCAAACAATTTATTTCGCTATAAATTCGAATGAGCCCAATCCACTTCCAGTCAGTTCCACTGCGTATCCTAGATCATATGATTCCAATGTGACTACCGGCTCGTCAATCTGAGTTCGTATGGACGAGATACAACATTTTAAAGTTGGTATACAATTTAATTAAATAGAAACTTAGTATAAATTTGATTGGGATTTTACCCCTACCAAACATGGCCCATCACGTTTAAAGTCCACCCGCGTATAAGCCTCTCCTTCCCCAAACATTGAAACCCGATTCCTGCTGTACAAACGATGGCCATTTACCGAACTTCACCAACCTATTTCTTCCTCCCGCTTCATCAAAACTCAAAGCCGATAACACTACTAAACTCCACTTCTAATTAGCTTTCAAATCATATCAAAATTTCCCCTCCGAGTTCCATCTTGTCACCACGACTTCAGGCTTCTCCAACGGCAGACCATCACCGAGTTGCACCGAAGTTCACCCATTTGTGCCAGCAGGCTCGGTCTTCAACCACAAACCCAGAAATGGACTCGAAATCCACCATCTCGCCCAAAATCCAACGCAATAGGTAACCATAGTTACGCTGCACCCAACCCGTCGACAGAAAATAGATGTCGAGCTTCACAAACGCACCACCAATTTGAAGAGAGACCCTCACTGAATTCGAATATATATGTTTCACAAATTATGGTTTTTGATTTCATTTCTTTTGATTTTCTAAGGGATCGAAGTTTTGCTGAGAGAAGAAAAAAACAACGGCGGGACTTATGTTTGACTATTGAAAATGATATTAGGTCTTCGGGTTTTTCCAAAGAGGGGTTTATATAGGATTTTGATTTGGATCTTTGTGGGGAAATCGTTGCTCCACATTTTTGGGTTTAAGGGAGTGGCTGAAACAAGGCATGCGTGGCTTCTCTATCCCCGTATGAAGGAAATGGGGATGGAATTTCAGTAATTTAATATAATTAAATCTTCATGTGAAGTCTCGTTAAAACCAACCACATATGAGTTATCACGGACAAAATTAGAAATACCGTTGAGATCAGCAATGTGTCACGATCCCGAATATATAATAATATTGGTAGGTTAGCTCATATTGTGAAACCCCAAAGTGTTGATTACAGGGTGCAAAATACTCCAAATAATAAGTTGCTTATTTAATTAATTAAAAATTACAGTAAAATTCTAAAAATTAAATTATCGTTATGTCCCAAAAGAACCTTGTCTAAATTCAAACCCGATCTCTAGTTATATCGAATAAACCGTTACGGTCGATAAACGATTCTATAGCGACTATTTTAAAATTTGATTCGGACATATCTCTACACGACAAAATCCTGATTTTTCTCTTCCACTAGAAAGATATAATCCACCAGCTCCGTACGTTTCTTATTTCATAGAAATCCGATTTAAAACGAACTATGTACATTCAGTTGAAGTTCAAATCACCAAATAGCGAACTGCCACGCCATTTCGAGCTCGATTTTAATTATATTATAATTCATACCTTCAACCTTTATTTAAATAATATATTCTTTATTATAATTCAATTCTAGACTGAATTATGTATTTCGAATTTCCCAATTCATACCATATTGCCATTTTAGCCCATTCTGATTATTTCAGAATTAAATATATTACTTAATTATTATTTTAATTAAGTATTCACTATTATTTAATTCAACGACCATTAAATACTCTTAATCGCCTTTTAAATAATTAAATAAATTAATTATTATGTCGTTGAAAAATGTGGGTCATTACATTCATACTCTGTGTCGTTTAAGAGCTATGCTCCTTCATAGGGTATATTCAAGTTCAATCTAACACTTATCAGATTTAGATCTAATTTTAGGGTTTTAGAAATAAAGTAGTGAATCTGTCCTGATAGCCTATGGTTGTTTAAGAGCTTAACTCCTGCATAGGCTATGCTTGTCGTTATTCACATGTTTGTTTCTAAAAACCTAATTACCGTTGATTCATGTTTGTGATAGAAACATGAATTAGATCTATATTAATCCGTTTGGCTATTGATAATTATCAATTCAGTTTATGTCATTACTCCCTAATTGCTTTCATTTATTATAGAAAACTCTCTTTTTATTTATTATCTGTTGTTTACAAACAATCAAACTTTTTGAATAATTTGATTGGATTTATTAATTAAAATAATTTTGGTCCTAGAGTTCGACACCTTTACAACAACCCTTGTCGTTTAGAAAGAAAATAATTGTTTACAATTGTTAAATTTGTTCGCAAACAGACATCCAAGAAAGAACAACACATAATATACAAAAATAAAGAGATCACAGAGTCAACCACAGCGATAAAATATTATATATATATATATATATATTATTTAACATTTTATACACATTTGATTTGTTACACAACAACATATACATCAATCCATACAATTCAAGATAATAAATAATATGTTAAGTAACTATACTCCTCTACACCCAGTAAGATACAAGTTGGTCTCAATTTCCCTCTACCCGTAACGTTTCGGAATGACCCTGATATTATTTAAATAATAAACGGGTTCAACTATATTTGAATCTGATATAAATAACATAGGGTCTTTAGGTATACTAAATAGTAATAAAAATAATAACATAAAGAAACCTCATCACAATCCAATAAGAAATATCATCACTCAAAATCCCTCAAAATCAGGGAATCGATAGAATAGGAACATCACATAAATCCCATGATTCTTATTCAAATACCAAAATCATCTTCAAAAAGGATTTCATGGTTTATAAATGGACTAATAATAAAATATCCAAGTATCACTCACCCACTGTAAATATAATATCCTCCACATTAACAAAACAAATATTAATGCACAAAAGTGCAGAAAAATGCGACAAGTGCTAGCTAAGGATATATAAAGCAAATGAAGTCTCACATAAGGAATAAACCTCATAGATATCAAATAATAGAATTTGGCAATATGCCGAAGTATGATAATTCATCATATGAAAATAATAATAATTAACGATATGCAAGTGAAGGAAATGGGGATTGATTATACTTAGGATCATGTCTGTGGTATAACCTTGTACTGACTATACACTGAACCAGAACTAGAAAAAGAGACTGACGAATGCATCTGCTCCAAGAAACCACACACTTACATCTCCAACTGTCATCAGTTTCCATTACCTCTCAACAATATTGTTGTGATAATGATCCATTATTTGTTCGTCTACGCATAACATCTTCTGTCACGATACCGACATCTACCCCTATGATAACTGATTGTTGGCTTATGTGACACTAGGGGCACTACATATACTAATGACGATAATAAAATACTACAGTGACATAGATCTAGAGCGCGACCCCGCAATTAGGTCGTTAGGGTGGATACTAGCCATTATAGTTCATTTCCACAAGATATAGGAACTGGTTAGTGATAATCCCTTACTACACACACACACAGACATATATATATATATATATATATATATGTGTGTGTGTGTGTGTGTGTGTGTGTGTGTATAATAGAATAACAAGTGACTGCAACACACAAGATCATGCAAATACTGATTTATTACAAAATATCTATACCAATGTACTACATATAATATATAGTATAACCGACACATGGCTAAATATAATTATAGATCAGTAAATGTCTACTATGTATATATGTATTCACCACAGCAAACACCATACACCTCTTATCCCCATATTAAGTTATAAACAATAGCAAAGGATAAGCAGATAAATAATTCATCAGTGTCCTATACCACTGCATTTACTAGTCTGTTTATTTTATGATCACACACTACACTTACCCTTCAATACACTATATGACAATTTTAAAGAATAACCAAGAAGGTGATAGAAAAAGTACCATACCAGACGGTTTTACCTGACTGTTTATTCAGATTTCTCATTACAAAAAATATAAATATTATAAAATTATATAAAAGATGTCATCACTGTATCATATTCAAATCATCAATCAAATTAAATCAAAGTGAATCTGGCACTATATAAGGATTCACAGAAAAATTGAAAAAACAAAAGTTAAACAAATAACAAATGAATTCAAAAATTATTCAAGGAACACATGAAATTCCAGTACAATTCACAAATAAAACAAAATAAAATAATAATACCCAAAGAATAATTCAATTTTTTGAAAAAAATTAGCATTCATTACAAATTCGTATAAACCTATAAAAAAAGTATTATGTAACAAAATAAACACAATAACATGCCAAAAATTATCTAAAACTATTTCATATTGTAATAAAAATGAAAACTTCTCAAATGACTTATTCAAAGTAATTGTAAAGTACTTTAAGTAGTAATTAAGCAATACTTAGTAGAATTATTCTAATATAATGTATTCAAATAAAAGGTACAAACTCGATAAAATACATATAGTCAAATTGATTTTCGTATAATTATCCATAGTATAATTTAAAATGCTAATATTTACATATATATAGTTAGATTACAACCTATTTCTAATTCCAGCTATAAGTGTATATATATATATATTAGTAAAGCTGACCAGTTTTTTAGGTGACCGCAAACACCTTTTTATTCTAACCAATAATAAAAATACAAAAAAGTGCAGGTGACTATGGTTGATAGTTAGCTGTCGGTTTTAAGGTTGACCGTCCACCGCCTACGGTATTTTACGTGTGTCGTCCACAGTATCAATCCTAAATTACAGAACAAGAGTTAGTTAGATTACTATACTACTATATAACTCCACGCAGCGAGCAGCTACATACTGAAAAACAGTAAATTACATGAGAAAAGTATACCAACAATTGCTGTTAGAAAACAACATCACATGCTAGTTTGCTTAAACCATACCCTAGGCACACAGTTCAAGCAAAAGCAGATTACATGAATAGGCAGTAGCATCTCGAGCCACACAATAACACATAGCTTCCATCAGATCAGCATTACCACATAGGTATTATGCAATTAACAATTCTGACCAACAAAGTAAGGCTATAAAGAATAGGGATAAAGCAGGCATACCATACAGTACACTAGCCTATGCCAATCAAAGACTGCCATCCCACACCAACGAGTAGTGGATAACAACAAACCAAGAATGAACAGGAATGACGTAGGTAGAACTGAACGGAAACATCCATGGTCGTCGTACATGAGAACAACAAAGAGGGAAACTCCTAGATTAGCCCAAACAATAGAGGTTTTGAGAGCAAAGCCCATCCATTTTACTAGAGCTTGACCTCAACCAAGAAGATAACCCTGACATTATTAAGCTCTTACCACATGCAGACAATAACATGACGAGTTGCTATGAACTTCCAATGAGAGTAAAAGGCAAGAAGTGCTATCACCACATGTCGAGTGCAAAAAGCATCACCATTACGCAATGATAACCAGAAAGCGCAGGGCCTAAAAACACTCGACCAAAAGAACAACGGGAGCTGAACACTAGCTGCCAAAAAGAAGAGCCAAACACCTCAAACAACGAATCACACAAATAAACCATAGAGCCGAATCATAAATGCTACAAACTAGATGACTACATGACCAACGTTGAAGACCCAAAGAGTAGAGATGTACCATCACAAACCTTAGTCAAGAGGTGAAGACATATCCGTAACTCAGGAGTTGCTGCTTGCAATTTCAACTCCACATCAGCAAACATCTTCCCAAATGATACCGCGACAACAAGTTGAATATCTCGCACCTAGAAACTCCAAAGACAGAGCTGAAGAGGCAGGAAGTTACCTGAAATTTCCACAACAAAGAGGGAAGAGGGTAATTCGGGAAAGGATTCAAGTGGTAATCGTAGGAGAGATGAGGTGACAGAAAATAAGGGTAGCCAGGGTTCAGTTCGGTGCAAGCTAGAGTTAGAAAATAAAAGTGGTTCTTGGTGAGGAGATTACGCGTGACGAAATCATGAGCATGTCCAGTGTTAGTGAAGCGAAAAGGAGGTATTTTGAAGAGAAGAGTGAAGAAATGTGATGGGGGAGGACATGAGCATGTCGCCATTTCCAATTCCCAAACCAAGAAGAAGCTCAGCCACTATAAGTTATGTAATAACCCACATTTTCAGCGATATAATAATTAATTAATTTAATTACTTAAAAGGTGATTAAAAGGATTTCATGGTCGTTGAATTAAATAATGATGATTATTTAATTAAAATAATAAATTAAATAATATATTTAATTCTAAAATAATCAGAATTGGCTGAAATGGAGATATGGTGTGAACTGGATCATCTATGATATTTAATTTAGTTTAGAATTGAATTAGAATAACGAATATATTGTTTGAACGATAGTTCGAAAGTAGAATTATATTATAATTAAAATCGAGCTCGAAATGGTGCGGCAGTTCGCTATTTGGCGATTTGAACTTCAACTGAATGTACAGGGTCCGTTTTAAATCGGATTTCTGTGAAACAAGAAACGTATGGAGCTGGTGGAGTATATATTTCTAGTGGAAGAGAAAAATCGGGATTTCGTCGTGTAGATTTTGATTTATGTCCAAATCAAATATTCAGAAAAACAGCGGTATATTCGTTCGTGGCCATAACGGTTATTTAAAAATATTTGAATACCAGGTTTGAATTTAGACAAGGTTCTTTTGAGACATAACGATAATTTAATTTTTAGGATTTTTCTGAAATTTTTAATTAATTAAATAAGCGACTTTTATTTTGGAGTGTTTTGCACCCTGTATCAATATTGTTGGGTTTCGCAATATTAGTTGAACTACCGATATTTTTATATTTTTCAAACCATGACACATTGCTCGTCATAGCAGTGGTTTTATTTCTGTCCAGAGCAACTCATATATAGTGATTCGGGTGTGACGATTCATGCACAAGTTTCATGAAATAAAAATAAAATATCTCCTACAACATAAATATCCTAAGTCATTCTAAGGCCAGAAAGAGGGTCGCGCAACCCTTGTTCAACCACATATTGTTCTGAAACGTGGAGACATGGTATCCTCAAAAGGAACCTGCATATATATATTTATAACCCCTGTTTCACATTCCTTAAGACAAAAATTTCATCTCCTGTATAATGAACGAAATGAGGGCCATCATTTTCCAAATGCTTAAATCAATTAAACCACGAGCTTCAGTCCACGAAATCGAAGGACGTTGGATCCTATAAAACTCGTATACGCTGGAGCTTCCATCTGTGTTCCTCAGTTTCGGTGCGACTCAAATTTCTTGGAAGTCGGTTTGAGGCAGTGGAGCTAGGGCAGGGGTCAGTCTCATGTAGTGGTAGTTGGAGGCAAAACGAAGGTTTGCGTGGTATTCTGGGAGAGAAGGCGCATCAGTAGAGCAAGTCTGGTGGCATTCGGTTGTATTGGTTGTCACACCTGTAGCTGGAGATGCGGAGTGGTCTCGAGGGTCGGAAATTAGTAGGTGAGTGCGAGTTGAATGGTATTTACATGAGATGGAAGCGGAGTTGAGGAGGAGGAGGATTGTGGCAGTTTCGTGGAGAACGACGGAGAGATGAGAGCGAGCAAGGGCTGAGATGTTGTTGAAATGGTGGAGTGAGAAATGGGAGGATCGCGTTTCTGTGTTTGGGGAAGAAATGGGCGTAGTGGGCTTTATGGTGCGGGTATATACAAATACTGGACATGTTGACGAGGGAGAAGATGGGTTAGCAGCAGTTAACCGCAGATTAAGGATAAGGAGAATTTACTGATTTTAGCAATAGGAAAGTGGATGAAGGCATCGAGTTTTGAGATACTGTTATGAGTTGAGAGTGGTTTGGAAGATGAAAATTTTGGGTAATTTAGTTTGAATTTGAAGAAGTAGAGAAAAGGGATTAAAAATTTGTCACTGGTTGAAATACTAGATGGAGTCACTGTGTTTAATTCGGGAAGAAGGAGCATTAGCGATCAATTAAAGGAAGCTTTGAGTTTGTTTAGACGCTGGGCCAAGGAAAAAGGTGCGGTTCTGTTTTAAGTGGGCCTTATTTTGATAGATGAGCCCAATGGTGAATACATATATGTTTTAATTCAATTTAAATAAGGTATTAACTTTTAATTATAATAACTTGGTCATACGATATCGATTTTCAGCGAAATAGGATCCATTGGGATCGTATGGACGGTGGTTACACCATGGGACTACTGGGAGTGAATCCGAGCTCGCTACAATTTATGGCGAAACAAATTGTTTGATTCAAATCAAACAACAGTTTATCGTTCTTTAACGATGAACTGCAAATATGGGTAAATATCACTAACTCTGAACAGTTTATAATTTCGTGTTGTATTTTTAGAACTGTTAAATATTGGCTGATTAACTGTGTGTTGACTGTTTGATTGAACTGCTAGTTAGTTAGTTGAATTTCTATATTGATTCTGTTTAACAGAATATATCATATGGAACTGAAAGTGATGTTGATTTTATTGTGTAACATTTGTGGATGCAGGGAAACAGGTTGGAGGAATCCGACTGGACTCCTCAACAGTTATTTTATTGTTTTTCATATATTGTGATATATGATGTAGTTTATAATCTGTGGTTGATTATATGTGTTTAAATGATATCGATCATTGTGATTTAGTATTTTAAATACTATAAGGAATACTAACATGTAGAAAGGAGATTTTCAAAGTATAATTTGAAAAAAAATTATTTAGATAAAATCACTGGATTTTATATATATATAAGGAAAAAGGATTTTATCAAAAGAAATAATTATAAAATAAAAAAGGGTTAAAAAGAAATATATTTGTGAAATCAAATATAGAGGAAATATATTTGTAAAACAAATATAAATGATATATATTTGTGAAATCAAATATAGCGGAAAAATATTGTGAATCAAATATAAAGGAAAATATTTGTCAAACAAATAGAAAGAGAAATATTTGTAAACCATTTACAAGTAGAATAGAGATAAAAAGGAAATATTTGTAGAACATTTAAAATAGATTAAATGGGATTATTTATTTGTTTAGAGAATAAATAAAAGTAAAAGGAGATATTTATTTGTTAAATAAATAGGAAAGATAAAGAAATATTTATTTGTTAAATAAATAGAATAGATAAAGGAGATATTTATTGGTAAAACAAATAGATTATAAAGGAAATATTTATCTTTGGATAAATAGATATATATAAGTTTGAACTTATATATGAAGAAGTAAACAGATAAAAGGAGCAGATTGATTTATAAATGATATTTATAAATTAAGTTAAAATTTTATCATTTGGATAAATAGAATATATAAGCCAGGACTTATATAAAGAACTAAGAATCGATTTCAACATCGAGTTTTGAAACTGAATAAGGACAAAGAGTTAATCAGTTAATTAGTTAGAGTAAAACCATTAGGGTTAACCAGTTAGGTTAAACAGTAGAGTTAAACCGTAGAGTTAAACCATAGAGTTAAACTAGTTAGAGTTAATCCAGTTAGAAGTAATTCAGTTAGAGTTAATCGATAGAGTTAAATCAAACTAGAGTTATTCAAATGGAGTTAATCAAATTTAGTTATTCAAAGTGAGTTGATCCAATCTAGTTATTCGACAGGATTTAAATCGAATAATATTTATTCGAAGAAAGAGATTATCGAATTTAAGTATTCGAAAGTAAGCAAATCGAATATAAGTTATTCGAATAAGTTATTCGAATAAGAGTTAATCCAGTAAGAGTTATTAGGTTGGAGTTATTCAAATAAGAGTTATAGATTAGAGTTAACCGAATATGAGTAAGTAAATTAGTTGTCATTATATTATTCAAGTTAGGAAATAAAAGTCATATTAAAGATAATATAATTCGGGTCCAGGAGGTTATAACACCATTGTTATAATTACGTAAACTTGTAAAAGAAGGGGGTTCGTAAATAGAATCCGAGGGTTCGTAAGGAAGTGTTAAAGAGTTAAAAGATGAACTTACCCTATTTCGAGATTTGAAATGTGGTTCAGTTAAGGTCTGAGAGGTAGCTATACCCTTACTTGATTGACTGCGTTTTTAATTAAGAAATGGTTACGGTTCGAATGTGAAGTGGTTAAGTGGATTTAGTAATTTAATATAGTGGTTTGAGTCATCATCGCAATATAGTTTTAAACATCTGTTTAAATCCCAATTAAGAAGTTTTGGAAATGTTTTCCAAACGAGAATCGGAAATGTTTCCTGATAATAGAAAATAAGAATTTAGAATATATGGAAACAGGAGATAAATAAATTTATGAAATAAAGAGATAAATGTTGAATGATGATTGATCGATATAATTTCCTACTGGAAATTATATCGTTGTTTGCACACCTGTTTTTCTTTGATGGTTAAATCACAGACTATCGAAGTTTTGACCATTTTAACGTTGTTAATATGGAGAGACCGGTTGGATTATTATCCGAACAACCACTCTATATTGGCATAAGCATTTGCGAATCATACATGCCAAAGATAATTGAAGACGGAGTAAAGTGCAAGGGCTATTGTATAAGTCTTAGATAATAGTGCTTAAGATGGATATATTGAATAGTACCTTCGGTTCATCCTGTTCCTGGATGACTTGTATGGATGAATGTCTGACAGAGTATTTCCAGAAAGGTCACGTACATTAATTTCTTCAACCGTACCAAGAGTGGAAGCGGAGAAGGAAACTTCTTTAGCTAACACGTAATGTACTGTTGTAGAGGTCAATTAGTGATTTTCGATGGATCTGACAATGTGGCATTCAAAGTGAATCTGATGTGATGATGAAGCGTAACCTCAAGCCTCATCAACCGATAAATGATAGAAATCGGGTAGGCAGGATGGCCATGTAGGTCGCACCTATTAGGGTGTATAATCACCTGATCTAGAGTTTCATTTATTTCTAAAAATCTATTGTCGATACTGTCCCATTCGGGAAACGGTTGCTGATCCCAACCGTTGGTGATGTACATTCGATACACTCAAGCGAAATGAGTGGTCGGTCATGTGTGGCCGGGTTGCAAGATGTTCTTGTTGAACCCAGTGTATTCCTTTCTAGAGGTACACTAGCGAAAGGTGGTTCCATACCTTGTCATAGTTGGAAATCCATTACCCAATACGTGCTTTCGGTTTTGATTGTATACTATGTATGTAGAACGTGAGATGAAAGCGTTTCTGCTAGATGGTTATTATATTGTGGTTGATAGACATTATTATAATATCAAAAGGTTTTTGATATAAAGATATTTAAGATTCTCATAAGGAAAAAAACCCGTTCCGTTATACGGTGTGGTCTTATGAGATATTGTTTACTGTTCGAACTGTTTTAAACTATTTTAATCATACCAGTCCCATGACTGACCCGAAGTTTATTTTGTTTTGTTTTCCCTAAACTCTTGGGTGCCCAATTTTGTACGGGCAGTCAAGTAGTCGGGATTTACAGATACAGGAAGAGCTGGAGCAGGAGGCTTCAGGATCATAGCTATAGTTTATTTCCGCTGTGTTGTAAGTGTTGTACTTGATGGTGATATGTATATTCAAGTAAAATCTTTTATTTCAAAGATATGTTATCTATTATATGTTATTCGTTCTGCTGTGAGGTTCGTGTTACTCTGATGTTGTGTTCTTCTTCTTCTTCTATACTAAGTTTCTATCTTATCTATCCTCACCCTCTAATTTCTTTCATTTATGACCGGTTTTTTTTCGATGTTTGGTTAGTCGTCGTTGAGTTTATGTCGATAACCAAAGTCGCCAAAAACCCGGGTCATTACAAGTTAATATTAATAAATACATAAAAATAATTCATGTCACATTCGGACTTAATGGTACGATATAAATGAAATTTCAACACGCATAATAAAATGATAAACTTCATCAAACTTCCAGAATTAATCACAAAGATTGTAATAAGGAGATGAAACCATTTAAAATAATTGACACTATTCTAATTAAAAATGGACATCACTTCATTTATATCCCTAACATCCAAAAAACTCAAAACTTCAATATCAAATGCCAATAATATTCAATTTCTCAACAATTTGTCCTAACTATTATTCCATAAGAATTACCTAACCGTTCAATCGGGAAATTGTTTCCAATTCATCCTGGTGAAGAAATAAAATGATTTCCTTTCGGGCAACCATATTTCTAACAATCAAACACGACAACCAAATTCAACCATAAACCAAATAACAAAGATGAAAAAATATGACTGGATTCAGGCATAGATGTGTGTTTGGGAAAAACTTACCATTTTTGATGTCTGAAGTCAAGAGGACGAACCAACCTTCCTTCCGGTTCTCTGCACTTGATTGAAGCACCTCATTCCAACCATGTCGAAAGTACTGTCGCACGCCACCTTTATCACCTATGACCTGTTGTACTTACCACCATCGAGCGAGAGACATCGCACCTCACTCTAGTATGCACCTCAACTTAAATCACGCATCCATGATCACGCGTGGGCACTGCCTTTCCCCTTCCAATTGGGTCCTTGCTCGGGGTTGAACGCCGATTCTGCCTTCTTGATCACTCGCGCTCATTTTTTCTGAGATCGTGATTTTGAAAACTAGGTATTTCTCCCCCTTTTTTCCAAAGATAGCTTCCCTTTTATTAAATTTATAAGGGAACAAGAATGAAGCTTTGGGAATTATCAAGGGACGTGGTTATTTAACTTAGGCCTATATTTTATTCTATTGTTTTATTTTATTTCTCCCTTATGCATTCAATTTAAATTATTATTAATTTACTCTTTGAAAATCAATCGCTCTTCAGTTTACAAACAACGTCCTAATAAAGAACAATTTCATTTAGTTCTACGCATGCTAAATTTATTTTTCAACTCATGTTCA
Organism: Allium sativum; assembly: GCA_030737875.1. Lineage (NCBI taxonomy): Eukaryota > Viridiplantae > Streptophyta > Magnoliopsida > Asparagales > Amaryllidaceae > Allium > Allium sativum. Next base: position 355,941,496 of record CM060926.1, read on the forward strand.
ATTTAAATTAAACTCACTTTTAAATTATTTCAATTATATGTATATAACAAAGTTATTAAATATTGTTAAATGATTTTATCTAATTTTAACCATTTACTTAACTAACATATTGCCACAAATCAATTTTAAACTACCCTACTTTATTTAAACATTCATATGATTCTGACATAATAACAGGGTGGTTACAGACTTCCCCCCTTAACAAAATGTGTCCTCGCAATTTCTTATAGGGAAAGTTAATAACTCATACTTTTACTTACTCAACATATCAATAATATATCAGTTCCCTTTATGGATTTTATACTATATTCATTTTATTGATGATAGAAAAAATTCATATCAATAGTTTTAACGTATTTTAATTTATGCACACAATTTATTCTCATGGAAATTTTCTAACTTCCGAAATTTTGAAAAATTTCGATAGAGTCTCCTATGTAACGAGAGCGTTTCGAAAAGTCGAATACAATATATTAAGAAATATACATCTCCTACAAGGCATCCTAGCCTGGTGGATTTCGAAACATGGGGAAACAAAACAACAACACAATATATATCAATATTTCGTAGTATTTAATCCGAAAACATACCTTTTTATAGCATTACCTGTAATTAAGTATGCATAAGCATGTAAAAGCGAATGATAGCTGCAAATAATCCCCAAAAGCTTCAAGATATACCTATTCTTAATCTCAAACTCAAACATTAATGATATAAGATATGTTACAAGAGATACATACTCATTACGTAAGCAACACCACTATCTAATAAAAATTTAAACATCAAAACATCACATTATGCAATGATATAATAAAGTGAATGATTATAAAATATATTCAATTCCCAAATGATTTTATAGATCAGAAAAAGTCAGGTCACATATAATCTTACAAAGTCAACTAATCTCGGATTTCGATCAAAACGTTGTAGGTTAGCAATGAAAAATGTTGTTTTCGACCTAGCAAACATTAATATTCACGAAATACTTCCAAGAATAGTTGTGTCTTATGATTCTATCTTTCTGGAATATGTAAGATAGTCAAAATTGGATCAATGGTTTGAAAGTTTCGAACAAAACAGTTCAGCCCTATTTTGAATAGTTTCATTTTCAGGACAACAATATACATCCTCTTAAATTCACGTTAAAATCATAGTTAACTTCAAAATTCGATGAACTAATTAATATAAAAAAATTGTAGTTTATTGTGGAGAACCAAACTTCCCCGTGAAGGAAAGCCCGGATTGTTTGAGGACAAGACGAATCAGAACACAAACAGAAGAACATTTCATTGTATATTACAACAATTTCATCAGATTACAAGAATATATCAGAGTATGAATAAATATTACACATCATAGAAATATCAGAGATTAAATTACATTACATAGCAGCGGAAAATAATACAAACACAACTGAAAGAGATAAACGGATCCAGAGCTTTCCGAATATCGTTCCAGCTATAAATCAGGATCCTGTGAATATAAATCTGCAAAACCAAAACTACTAGATGCCCGTGTGGAAAATAGGGGCACCCAGAGTTTAGGTTAAAACAATAAACTCTAGGTCAGTCATGTGACTGGTGTGAGAACTAAAACAGTTATTAAATCTTTACTTTAAAAATAAAGTAAATCAAGGGACCACGCCGTATAACACGGAACGGTTTTCCTCCCAAGAATACCAGTGCATAAACAGTTATAAACAATGTAATGCTTTTTGGAAAAATGAAGCTATTATAAGACCCAGGTCCCATCACACAATGCAACGCAAGCCGGAGGATAGGGTTTTCCCTTATAATATCCAAACATGCTTGGTACGTTTAAAACAAATCATTTTTGATACTATTATAGTGTAAAGTGTATAAAACAACTTCAAATATAAATGTATCAATCATAGGCGGCATGGGTACCATATATCATGTCGCCAATACTAGGATCTTAATCAAAATCGAAATGTCACGTATTGGAAATTAGATTTCGGTCATGAATCTAGGCAAGGGATGTACTCCTAGCCCACTTTGAGACACTCTAGCAAATGCCTCGGGACTACACACTCTAGGTAACCCCTGGATCCTGTAGTGTCGGTCCTCCATTACGTTTGATGATCGGCAATTCCTGAACACACATTTCTCGGTCCTATAGGACCTATCCATCGGCTCCGTAGAGACCGATATAACCGAGGCACCTCGCAATCCAACAACCACATAGGTAAAAATAATATAAATGTCAGGGCTTGTAAAACGCTCACACCACCCATAGCTAGAAAGAAACGTCATGCACTTACTGCGTTCCCTTATCCCGTTTTTGATTCATACCAAGGTGTGAGGCTCACGAATTAACGCCATACACAAAGCTACGCTGTATTAAAGCCGTGCTTTGATCATCAACCACAAGACTCTGCTTTTCAACAAAAGCCTTGATCACTGCATCTCAGCGTGCCACATAGGCAATTCATGCCATGCGACTGATATCTATCGATATATAACCTCTGAGCTTGTACGTCTCAGAGAAGGGCGTTAAGCAAGAGAATAAATTCCCCGCCGCTAAATAGATATATATTTAATAGAAATCAATCAACACAGAATAAAATCCAATGTCAGACACACATCCATTTACATGTTCGTTCTGGATCTGAACGAAACTGGAGGAACCTTATTCCTCGTCCCGTATGTCCAATACAGGAGAGAGGCCCTTGTATATCCGTCGATCTCCAAGTACGTCTGGTCGATCACCACTTATTACCTCGTCTTGGGTGTACAGCCCAATCAAGACATCAGTAATCATCCAAACGATGTGAAGACCTCTGGTCTTCAACCACCGTCTTCATCGTCGACATATCGTCGAATTAGTAATTCAACATGGGTATAAACCCGACCTTTTCAAATAACTCACATATAAACAAGTGCTATAAAAACACAGCAAACGCCTCATTCTAATTTTGAATATTCTTTTATTCAAATATTCACATTCTTTATGAAAGGTTCCCATTAATTTTATCAAAGATAAATTCTTTCAATTTATTTTTTAATCTTCCTTTGTAAGGTTTTCCAAACTATTCAGGATTAGCGAACCACACCGAAGTAATCATATATTTTATTTCCCAATCCCAACCTATTCATCCCATGGAACAAAACTGGTATTGCCCCATAACTAACACCACGGTGTTATCGGTAAATTTAATTACCATTTCCCGTTTAAATCTAATTAAAGATTTAACTATCGCTTGGAGCAAAACTGGTGATACTCCATTCTCGATCATTTCCCAATTTTGATAATTTAATTTATCAATTTACATTTTAATCTAATTAAAGATTCATTAAAACTCCACTTAGATTTAATCTTCCCAAAAATAAATATTAATGATTATTTAACTTCGGAAAATCAAACATACCGCATCAGCACTCTACACCATACTATTGATTTCTGCCTATATATAACCTCTGAGCTCGTACGTCTCAGAGAAGGGTGTTAAGCAAGAGAATAAATTCTCCGCCACCAAACAAATATATATTTAGCAGAGTTCAACCATACAGTTCGAAATATAATGACAGTCATGTAATCCTTCCTTTAACTGGGTTAAAGAACTAATGTCATTTAAAACACAGTTCACGATAAACCCAAATCACATTCCATTAATTATGGAATCTTCACGAAAAAACAAATCAATACAAAATCGATATCAATTTCCATATCCGACCAATAATATAAATGGAATAACGGCAACACCTTTTAAATTCCATATGTATTAACAGTCTTCCTCCATAGAAGTTCACTTTGATTATTATCAATCGAATTCCATTCAATTCCAATTTAATATATTAAATTGGAAAACTTTACTTTGGAAAATTCCCGTTAAATCAAAATAAAAAGATTTATATATTCCAAATCACATTTCACTGTAAATCGGGTTAAAGAATGAATGTTGTTAAAAACACAGTTCACAATAAACCCAATTCACATTCCATTTTCTGTTCCAATTAAATGTGAATTAATTGGTAATTCTTCTTTAAATCTTAATTAAAAGATTTATACTTTTCAAACTGGGTTTAAGAATAGTTTCATTTAAAACACAGTTCACGACAAACCCAAAATCCCATCAGTCTCTAACCGTAAATTAGTAAGAGAACAATTCCCTAAGTATTAATCCCGAAGGCCGAAGCCAACCTCAGATCAATACCCAGGAAACCATTCAACTTAACTAATGTCCAGTCAGTTTCTATTTTTTTTTAACTCCATTGGGTTTAAGAACAGTATTATTAAAGATACCATTCACAACAAACCCAAAATCCAATTTGATATTAAATACAAGGCTCTGAATAGAAAATATATCGGCTTATATTCAATATCAAATTCTGAAATCAACAAATATCGTATTGGAATAACGATATATATGTCTTCCAAATTCCTCCACAATATCCGTATAATCACGGAATCCAATATCGAAATATTCCGAAGATAATTGCGATTTAAATCCATTCCGATTCATATATTGGAAATCCTGGTTAGTTTTAAAACCATTTCAAACCCAATTTATTCATTTAAAAATATTGGATTATAATTCTAGTTCATAACTAGTTCATTTCGATAAAGTATATTTTTATCTTTTCAAATATGGGATTTTTCACCCCAATTCTTTCCAAATCACTTATTATGATTTTACACAAATTATTGATATTTTTAATAATATTATCAAGGCCCGTACAGCCGATTTTCCATAAACGGTCATCGACTGCACTTACAGCGACCTTTTCCAAATTTGATTTGGACATAATTCCAAATCCAACCGTTAGATTTCAAATCTCTAATATCCTTTGGAAATCTCTTTTTGATACGAACCCAACGATTTCGGTTTTAGGAGAATCCGACAGTCGGATCACCCGTAATGTCCGTTCGAAGTCAATGGTCGATATTGGCGAACTGCCGCAGCGCGGCGCGTTCTATTTAGGCCATTATATATATATAATATATATTATATATATTTTGTCGATTTCCTTTTAAAGCGTAATTTATAAATCGTTTTAAATTCGTTTCCAAAACGATTTCAACTTCATATTCAATTTCTAATCAAAATTGAATATTCCATATCATCGATATATAAATGACAGTATTTTCAAAACATCAGATTTCAAAATCATTTCCTTTTAGATATTCATTATAGAAATGAATAAAATCGATATAAATATCGTTCATATCAAAATGGCGTTAGTCTGATCAACGCGGCTTTATATATTTAAATATATTCATGCCCATCCCAAATCGGACATCAAAATCAGATTTTGATCTTTTACTGAATATTATTTTAAAATATTCCTTATTTTAAAATAATCGTTATTTTAAAATATTCATTCTTTCTAAATTGGAATCAGACACAGTCAATTACCATATAATTTGATTTATATGTATTTCATACACACATTTACACAACAACAATCAAACACAGTCAACCATCATCCATAGTGCCATCTACACTGCATAAGCATTAAATATAAATATTCAACGCTTACACGGCTTGTCAACCAATCGATTGACATACAACTAACTATTGGGATTAGTGTATGTTCAATATCATCCCAATACCCGTTTGGGGTTTCAATCAACAAATATAGATTTATTTGTGCAGTTGGGCGATGTGTAAAATTTATCATCCCAATCAATATCAGTCAAATGTGTGTACATAAACAAATCGACCGATTTGTTTATAAATATTTATTTTATTCATATACACGTTAAAAATTATATTTTTAACTATAAAATATTTATTTCCATTCCACATCACACAATCTATTTTCACAACAAATCATAATCAAATAAACAAACAAGTCGTCCATGGTTTGTGGACGACGGGTGTTGGGTGCTGCTAAGCACATTCTGCAACCTAGTATATATTTTAACTAGAAAACTAAATTAAAGTGAGAAGTTCTCACCTTTGGGATCCACTCCTCGATTCTTTATTTCTTAATGGTTTGGATTTGCCCAAAATTCCAATTCGTTCTTTTCCCGCTGTCCATAGTAAAAATCGCATTTTTAATATGATGTTTATTTTAGAAGTCACATTTTTATAATGGCAACTCATATATAAAAATCATATATTTCTACAACGCTTCTTTTTATATAAATATTATATTTTTATATCGCTATATATATAAGATCACATTTTTATTTAACCATTCAAACAATAAAAATCGTATTTTTACTTCGCTTCCTAGATAATAAAAATCATATTTTTATTATCTCTATAGTATAAAATCATATTTTTATTATCTCTATAATATAAAAATCATTTTTTATTATCTCTAGAAATATAAATAAAAATCCTATCTTTTCATTCATATATAAAAATCGAATTTTTCTTCGCTACATGAACATATAAAAATCAAATTTTTATAACTCTACTTCATAGATAAAATCTTATTCTGATAATGTTGTTCATACTATAAAAATCCTTTCTTCATTCGTTATGTGCATATATAAAAAAATCAAACCTTTTCTCTAATAAAAATATGCTCTTTTCTAATATATAAAAATATAATCTTTTTCGATTTACAAAATCTTATCTTTTAAACAAATAAAAATCAAAACTTTAAACAAATAAAGATCTCGCCTTTAAACTAATAAAAATCGTATATTTTCAGTTTTAAAAATCATATATTTATTCGATAGAAATATATATAAAAATCCTATTTTTTTCTCCGTATCCAAAAAACTAAAAATCCTAACTTATTTACAATGCTTTTCTATATAAATTTTATGATTTTGACAATGTTATTTCATTAAGAAATATCATATTTTTAAGTACATAAATAATTAAAAATCGAAATATAAACTTACCGGACGACTTGTGGGTTAGGGATCATCGGCGGTGAGGTGTAGGGGGTAGGGGTGTTGGAAGTGGGGCGGTAGGCCTTTGGCGGCGGCTCCGGGCTGATCTGGGTGGAAGAAGAGGTGTGGATGGGTTTAGAAGGAGGAGGGGCTGACGTGGAGGCTGGTGGTGGCCGTGGGTAGGCGGGGGAAGGCCGACGCTGAGGCGTGGCGGCACCAGGAGGGGGTGGCGGTGATAAATCGCCAGCGACGAGTTTTTTTCTTTTGTTTTTGATTTTTGAAATGGTCAACGGAAGAGAGAGAAAGTGTGAGGGGGGTTTGCGTATATAAATATATATTTTATTTTAATTTTCGAAAAGTAACTTTTTATTTTGATCTCCAAATCGAACTCACCGACTGTCACCCCTATCTAATTCCCCCCATTCCGAACACAATGGAATATGTCCGGCAAGCTGATTCGACCGTTACGATCAGTTTTTCTTGAATTTGAAATATAAATCATTATATTGAATTTTACACATATATTTCAATTTACTGGGGTCACATACGGACTCTAAAAATTCCAGAAAAATAAATCGGGCTATGTTTTGACGATACGGTCCTAACAAAACTAATTTCATCGAATTTGGAGACCGTTTGAAAAATGGCCATTTTTTGGTCGATCCAAATTGACTGAAACTATCAAAACACGTTTTCTTTTGCCACGCTCACATATTGCTTTCAAAAATTATGGAAATTTGAATCTAGTAATAATTTGACATCCCGGATCCAACAAAAGTGGTTTCGTCGAAAACGGAGGTCGTTTGCAAAATGGCTATTTTTAAGGGCTATATTTCCATTGCGACTATTCTGAATTTTCAACTGGACATAACTCTTTATTCCCGCTATAAAATTTCAAATTTTCAGATTCATTGGAAAGATATTTTCTAATAGATTCTAATATTTTTGGTTTTGCTAAAATTCGGTTTATTTTGAATCCTGTACATTCATTTGAAATTTGAAATTTGAAATTGAAATTTCAAAATACCGCGCCATTTTCAATTCCTTTTATAATTAAAAATAAGTATTTATATTATAACTTCGATTCAAATAAATATTTCCGTTCTAATTCTATTAAAAATAATTTTCTTGTCGTTGTTATTTAAAATATCACATTTTAAATATCAAAAATTCATTAAAATTGCCAAAATAAAAATTTTAAATTGGGTCTGATTTTTCGGGTTGTTACAGTCTCCCCCACTTAAAGTCTTTTCGTCCTCGAAAAGGAACGGAGCTGAAAGTTGTTTTACTAATCGACTCAATTTTTAGTTTGGCTTAAGTTCTTCGAATTTTCAGTTTCTAAGAACTTTACAAATTTTTCAAAAATTTGGCTAAAACCCTAAATTTCCGAAAAATTTCGCCTTAACCTCCTTTGTACGGGAGCATCGGGAAAATCCCCAAACCTCCACATAGGCCCTCTCATCTCAATAAGAAAAAGAAAAAGCCAATCGGCTCATAAATCATCCAAACCCAATAAATTAGTAAAAATGTACCTATTTGTCGGGCATACAATTTTATTCCTCTTCTTTAGCCTCCTTGCTATGACCTGTTCACACATATATATGTACATACATGCAATTTCCACAAATTTTTAATACAGTTCAATTTTTGGTTAAATTTGGCCTAAATTCACCTTACATTTAGATGTTGGTTCAAATGAATAATCACACAACACAACCATCAATCATTTAGTGGATCAAGATTTCAAATGCATAACTTATATATATATATATATATATATTCAAAATTCATATTTTTCATGCCAAATCACAACAATAACCTATCTAGTTTTGGTTCTCACACTAGTCAATAGGAAATATATAAATATCCCACTTTCGAAACTCGAACATATATACTGATGATGCAGCTGCTATCATCAGTGTCATCTCCGGGCGACTAGAGTGTGATTCTATATCTATCTAGTATATTAAAACTTCGAATATACCTTTGCAAGGCGTATATGCAAAATATTTATATACTCGATTGATATGTATAATTAGATTGAATATTTCAAAACAAAATTTTGTTTTCATTTTTATTTTAAAAACACTACTCTTCACACTCGTTCTAGGATACTACTGATCCTATCTCTAATGATTCATTCTCATTGGATATTACTAATCCAATCTATGATGAATTCTTTCGTTCGGTTCTAAAGTGTCTTGTTCTCGAGCTCTATAAACCCAAACTCTGATTCCAAATGGGGGGACCCAAACTTCACCATGATGGAAAGCCTGGATTGCTTTGAGGACAAGACGAATCAGACACAAACAGAAGAACATTTCATTGTATATTACAACAGTTTCATCAGATTACAAGAATATAACAGAGTATGAATAAATATTACACATTAGAGAAATATCAGATATTAAATTACATTACATAGAAGCGGAAAATAATACAAACACAACTCAAAGAGATAAACGGATACAGAGCTTTTCGAATATTGTTCCAGCTGTAAACCAGGATCCTGTGAATATAAATCTGCAAAACCAAAACTACTAGCTGCCCCACCCAGAGTTTAGGTTAAAACAATAAACTGCAGGTCAGTCATGTGACTGGTGTGAGAACTAAAACAGTTATTAAATCTTTACTTTAAAAATAAAGTAAATCAAGGGACCACGCCGTATAACACGTAACGGGTTTCCTCCCAAGAATACAAGTGCATAAACAGTTATAAACAATGCAATGCTTTTTGGAAAAATGAAGCTATTATAAGACCCAGGTCCCATCACACAATGCAACGCAAGCCGGAGGATAGGGTTTTCCCTTATAATATCCAAACATGCTTAGTACGTTTAAAACAAATCATTTTTGATACTATTATAGTGTAAAGCATATAAAACAACTTCAAATATAAATTTATCAATCATAGGCGGCACGGGTACCATCTATCATGTCGCCAATACTAGGCTCTACAATCAAAATCGAAATGTCACATATTGGAAATTGGATTCCGTCATGAGTCTAGGCAAGGGATACACTCCTAACCCGCTTCGAGATACTCTAGCAAATGCCTCGGGACTACACACCCTGGGTAACCCCTGGATCCTGTAGTGCCAGTCCTCCATTACGTTTGATGATTGGCAATTCCTGAACACACGTTTCTCGGTCCTATAGGACCTATCCATCGGCTCCGTAGAGACCGATATAACCGAGGCGCCTCGCAATCCAACAACCACATAGGTAAAAATAATATAAATGTCAGGGCTTGTAAAACGCTAACACCACCCATAGCTAGAAAGAAACGTCATGCACTTACTGCGTTCCCTTATCCTGTTTTTGACTCATACCAAGGTGTGAGGCTCGCGAATTAACGCCATACACAAAGCTACGATGTATTAAATTCGTGCTTTGATCATCAACCACAAGACTCTGCTTTTCAACAAAAGCCTTGATCACTGCATCTCAGCATGCCACATAGGCAATTCATGCCATGCGACTGATATCTATCGATATATAACCTCTGAGCTCGTACGTCTCAGAGAAGGGCGTTAAGCAAGGGAATAAATTCTCTGCCGCCAAACAGATATATATTTAATAGAAATAAATCAACATAGAATCATATCCAATGTCATACACACATCCATTTACAAGTTCGTTCTGGGTCTAAACGAAACTGGAGGCACCTTATTCCTCGTCCCGTATGTCCAATACAGGAGAGAGGCCCTCGCATATCCGTCGATCTCCAAGTACGTCTGGACGATGACCACTTATTACCTCGTCTTGGGTGTACAGCCCAATCAAGACATCAGTAATCATCCAAATGATGTGAAGACCTCCGGTCTTCAACCATCGTCTTCATCGTCGACATATCGTCGAATCAGTTATTCAGAATGGGTATAAACCCGACCTTTCCGAATAACTCGCGTATATAATAAACAAGTGCTATAAAAACACAACACATGCCTCATTCCAATTCTGAATATTCTTTTATTCAAATATTCACATTCTTTAGGAAAGGTTCCCATTAATTTTATCAAAGATAAATTATTTAAATTTATTCTTTAATCTTCCTTTGGATATCAATTCAAACCATGTTAAGGTTTTCCAAACTAGTCGGGATTAGCGAACCACACCGAAGTAATCATTTATTTTATTCCCTAATCCGAACCTATTCATCCCATGGAGCAAAACTGGTATTGGCCCATAACTAACACCACGGCGTTATCGGTAAATTTAATTACCATTTCCCGTTCAAATCTAATTAAAGATTTAACTATCGCTAGGAGCAAAACTGGTGATAATCCATTCTCGATCATTTCCCAATTTTGATAATTTAATTTATCAAATTACATTTCAATCTAATTAAAGATTCATTAAAACTCGACTTAGTTTTATCTTCCCAAAAATAAATATTAATGATTATTTAACTTCGGAAAATCAAACATACCGCATCGGCACTCTACACCATACTATTGATTTCTGCCTATATATAACCTCTGAGCTCGTACGTCTCAGAGAAGGGTGTTAAGCAAGAGAATAAATTCTCCACCACCAAACAGATATATATTTAGCAGAGTTCAACCATACAGTTCGAAATATAATGACAGTCATGTAATCCTTCCTTTAACTGGGTTAAAGAACTAATGTCATTTAAAACACAGTTCACGATAAACCCAAATCACATTCCATTAATTATGGAATCTTCACGGAAAAACAAATCAATACATAATCGATATCGATTTCCATATCCGACCAATAATATAAATGGAATAACGGCAACGCCTTTTAAATTCCATATGTATTAACGGTCTTCCTCCACAGAAGTTCACTTCGATTATTATCAATCGAATTCCATTCAATTCCAATTTAATATATTAAATTGGAAAACTTTACTTTGGAAAATTCCCGTTAAATCTAAATAAAAAGATTTATAAATTCCAAATCACATTTCACTGTAAATCGGGTTAAAGAACGAATGTCGTTAAAAACACAGTTCACAATAAACCAAATTTACATTCCATTTTCTGTTCCGATTAAATGTGAGTTAATTGGTAATTCTTCTTTACATCTTAATTAAAACATTTATTCTTTTCACACTGGGTTTAAGAACAGTGTCATTTAAAACACAGTTCACGACAAACCTAAAATCCCATCAGTCTCTAACCGTAAATTAGTAAGAGAACAATTCCCTAAGTATTAATACCGAAGGCCGAAACCAACATCAGATGAATACCCAGGAAACCATTCAACTTAGCCAATCTCCAGTCAGTTTCTAATTTTTTTTACTCCATTGGGTTTAAGAACAGTATTATTAAAGATTCCATTCACAAAAAACCCAAAATCCAATTTCATATTAAATACAAGGCTTTGAATAGAAAATTTATCGGCTTATATTTAATATCAAATTTCTGAAATCAACAAATATCATATTGGAATAACGATATATATCTTCCAAATTCCTCCACAATATCCGTATAATCACAGAATCCAATATCGAAATATTCCAAAGATAATTTCGATTCAAATCCATTCAAATTCATAAATTGAAAATCCTGGTTATTTTTAAAACCATTTCAAACCCAATTTATTTATTTAAAAATATTGGATTATAATTCTAGTTCATAACTAGTTCATTTCGATAAAGTATATTTTTATCTTTTCAAATATGGGATTTTTCACCCCAATTATTTCCAAATCATTTATTATTATTTTACACAAATTATTGTATATTTTTAATACTTTTATCAAGGCCCGTACAGTCGATTTTCCATAAACGGTCATCGAACTGCACGTACAACGACCTTTTCCAAATTTGATTTGGACATAATTCCAAATCCAACCATTAGATTTCAAATCTCTAATATTCTTTGGAGAGCTCTTTTTGATACGAACCCAACGGTTCCAGTTTTAGGAGAATCCGACGGTCGGATCTCCCGTAATGTCCGTTCGAAGTCAATGGTCGATATTCGCAAACTACCGCAGCGCGGCGCGTTCTATTCAGGCCATTATATACATATAATATATATATATTATATATATTTCATCGATTTTCTTTTAAAACGTATTTTATAAATCATTTTAAATTCATTTTCAAAACGATTTCGACTTCATATTCAATTTCTAATCAAAATTGAATATTCCATGTCATCGATATATAAATGATAGTATTTTCAAAACATCAGATTTCAAAATCATTTCCTTTTCGATATTCATTATAGAAATGAATAAAATCGATATAAATATCATTCACGTAAAAATGGCGCTAATCTGATCAACACGGCTTTATATATTTAAATATATTCGTGCCTATCCCAAATCAGACATCAAAATCAGATTTTGATCTTTTAGTGAATATTATTTTAAAATATTCCTTATTTTAAAATAATCGTTATTATAAAATATTCATTCTTTCTGAACTGTAATCAGACACAGTCAATTACCATATAATTTGATTTATATGGATTTCATACACACATGTACACAACAACAATCAAACACAGACAACCATCATCCATAGTGCCTTCTACACTGCATAAGCATTAAATATAAATATTCAACGCTTACACAGCTTGTCAACCAATCGATTGACATACAACTAACTATTGGGATTAGTGTATGTTCAATATCATCCCAATACCCGTGTGGGGTTTCAATCAACAAATATAGATTTATTTGTGCAGTTGGGCGATGTGTAAAATTTATCGTCCCAATCAATATCAGTCAAATGTGTGTACATAAAAAATCATTCGATTTGTTTATAAATATTTATTTTATTCATATACACGTTGAAAATTATATTTTTAACTATAAAATATTTATTTCCATTCCACATCACACAATCTATTTTCACAACACATCATAATCAAACAAACAAACAAGTCGTCCATGCTCTGTGGACGACGGGTGTTAGGTGCTGCTAAGCACCATCTACATCCTAGTATATATTTTAACTAGAAAATTAAATTAAAGTGAGAAGTTCTCGCCTTTGGTATCCACTCCTCCATTCTTTATTTCTGAACGGTTCGGACTTGCCAAAAATTCCAATGCGTTCTTTTCCCGCTGTCCATAGTAAAAATCGCATTTTTAATATGATGTTTATTTTAGAAATCACATTTTTATAATGGCACCTCATATATAAAAATCAAATATTTCTACAACGCTTCTTTCTATATAAAAATTATATTTTTATATCGCTATACATACATATATATATAAGATCACATTTTTATTTAACCACTTAAATAATAAAAATCGTATTTTTACTTCGCTTCCTAGATAATAAAAATCATATTTTTATTATATTTATAATATAAAAATCATATTTTTATTATCTGTATAATATAAAAATCATATTTTTATTATCTCGATAATATAAAAATCGATCTTTTCATACATATATAAAAATCAAATTTTTCTTCGCTACATGAACATATAAAATCAAATTTTTATAACTTTACTTCATAGATAAAAATCTTATTTTGATAATGTTGTTCATACCATAAAAATCCTTTCTTCATTCGCTATGTGCATATATAAAAAAATTCAAACCTTTTCTCTAATAAAAATATAATCTTTTCAATTATATAAAAATATAATCTTTTTCGATTTACAAAATCTTATCTTTTAAACAAATAAAAACAAAAACTTTAAACAAATAAAGATCTCGCCTTTAAACTGATAAAAATCGTATATTTTCAGTTTTAAAAATCATATATTTATTCGATAGAAATGTATATAAAAATCCTATTTTTTCTCCGCATTCATAAAAATAAAAATCCTAACTTATTTACAATGCTTTTGTATATACATTTTCTGATTTTAACAATGTTATTTCATTAAGAAATATCATATTTTTAAGTACATAAATAATTAAAAATCGAAATATAAACTTACCGGACGACTTGGGGGTGAGGGATCATCGGAGGTGAGGCGCGGGGGGTCGGGGGTGTTGGAAGTGGGGCGGCAGGCCTCTGGCGGCAGCTCCGGGCTGGTCTGGGTGGAGGAAGAGGTGTGGATGGGTTTAGAAGGCGGAGTGGCTGACGTGGAGACCAGTGGTAGCCGTGGGGAGGCTAGGCTGACGTGGGGTGGCAGGTGATGGCCGGCGCTGAGGCACGACAGCGCCAGGAGGGGATGGCGATGATATTTCACCAACGACGGGTTTTTTTCTTTTCGATTTTTGATATGGTCAATGGAAGAGAGAAAGTGTGAGGGGGTTTGAGTATATAAATATATATTTTTTAATTTAATTTAATTTTTAAAAAGTAACATTTTATTTTGATCTCCAAATTGAACTCACCGACTGTCGCCCCTAGCTAATTACACCCATCCCGAACACAATGGGATATGTCCAGCAAGCTGATTCGACTGTTACGATCAGTTTTCGTTGAATTTGAAATATAAATCATTATATTGAATTTTACACATACATTTCAATTTACTGGGGTCGCATATGGGCTCTAAAAATTTTAGAAAAATAATTTTGGCTATGTTTTGATGATACGGTCCTAACAAAATTAATTTCGTCGAATTTGGAGACCGTTTGAAAAATGGTCATTTCCTGGTCGATCCAAATTGACTTTGTAACGCCCCGCCTCTATACCCACTATCGTCCAGTTCATTTCAGAGAAATGTCGTAGACCATAACGGAGAATGAGGTTTATGAAGGGCAACCGATTGTATGATTACTCCATGTGAGGAATGCACATCTAATTCTGATACCGATTTAAATTTCGACATGACCATTCGGCACATAGGGCAACTACACAACGGCTATATGCAATCCGGAAAGCAGTATAAAATTGACAACAACAATAATATAAATATGGTATATCTCAAAGCCAGACACAGAATAATCATATCTGTAACGACCCGGATTTTCGGCGACTTTGGTTATCGACATAAGCTCGATGTCGATAACCAAAACATCGAAAAATCCCGGTAATTAATGAAAGAAATTAGAGGGTGAGAATAGATAAGATAGAAACTTAGAATAGAAGAAGAAGAACATACAACATCATCAGAGTAACACGAATCTCACAGCGGAACGAATAAAATATAACATAACTTTTGAAATACAAAGTTATAGATGTATATACATACCATTTCAGAGTACAACACATAACATCACAGCGGAATAAATAATAGCTATCGACTGCTGAAGCCTCCTGCTCCAAGCTCTTCAAGTATACATGTAAATCCTGACTACTTGACTGCCCATACAAATTTAGGCACCCAAGAGTTTAGGGAAAACAAAATAAACTCCGGGTCAGTCATGGGACTGGTGTGAGTAAACTCAAATCATTTAAACAAGTATATGATATCTCATAAGACCACGCCGTGAATACGGAACGAGTTTTTCCCTTATGAGAATCCAAACATTTTTGCAAAGCAATATCATTCTGATATTATAATAATGTCTAAATACAAATAAATATCAGTCTAGTAGAAACGCTTGCATCTCACGCTTCTACATATATAGTATACAATCAAAATCGCAAGCACGTATTGGATGATTGGATTTCCAACTATGACAAGGTATGGAACCACCTTCCGATCAGTGTACTCTTGGAACGATACATTGGAGTTCAACAAGAACATCTTGCAACTCAACCACACATGACCGACCACTCATTTCGCTTGAGTGTATCGAATGTACATCACCAACGGTTGGGATCAGTAACTGTTCCCGTATATATATATGGGACAACATTGATAGATTAAAGAAGCAAATGAATATTCTCTAGATAGGTGATTATACACCCTACTTCGGTGCGACCGACTTAGCCATGCTGCCTGCCCGATTTCTGTCATTTACCGGATGTGAGGCTAGAAGCTACGCTTATCTTTTCACATCATATCTTCATTTACTTGGAATACCACATCGTCATACCCGCCAAATCATTTTTGATTTCCCTAACGGTATCACGGGTATGAAGCTAAGAGAAACGAATTCCTCCGCCACCAAACGTAATACGTTGAAGAGATCAACATATATGATTCGTTAGGAATACTCTGTCAGACATTCGTCCATACAAGTTGTCCTGGGACTGGACAAACCGAAGGCACTATTCAGTACATCCATCTTAGGCACTGTTATCTAAGACTTATACAATAGCCCTTGCACTTTACTCCGTCTTCAATTTTCTTCATCGTATTTGATCACAACGCTTATGTCAATACGGAGTGGTTTTTCAGACAATAATCCAACCGGTCTCTCCATATTAACAACGTAAAATGGTCAAAACATTGATAGTCTGTGATTTAACTATCAAATGAAAAATGTCTGTGTGCAAACAACGATCTAAATTCCAAATGGAATTATCGACCTAATCATCAAACATATATATATTTATATATTTTCATATTTCCTTATTTTCTATATTTAGAAAATATTCGTTATCAACGTTGGAAAACATTTCCATTGTTTATTTACGTATCACTATCCTTCCACAACTATCAGTCCTAACTATAAACTAACAAGAGAACAACTTCCTAAGTATAAACCCCGAAGGCCGAAACCAGCATCAGATCGATACTCAGGAAACCATTCAACTTATTAATCTCTAGTCAGTTTCTAATTTTGCTTAACTCTATATTCTTTAACTCCATTCGCTCAACTCTAGATTGCAGCGATCACAATGGTTACGCCTGATTCCCTCGGGAAACATCCGACCGCCGTAGGCTATTTATAGCCCTGCGAATTACGCTAGCAGTCGTGCTAAATGGCAACTCATCCTGAATAACTATGTTTGTTTTAACTCTAACTGTTTAACTCTAACTGGTTAACTCTAACTGGTTAACTCTAACTGTTTAACTCTATTCGATTAATTCTAATCGAATAAACTATTCATTTATAAAGATTTACTTTTAGTAACGGTTCTTCACTTTACAAATGATTTCCTTTTATAACGTTTTCCTTTTTATAACATCCTATTCAGTTATAAACAATTTCCTTTTTATAACTCTATTTATTTTCTAAATATTTCCTTTTCAAATTTATTCTTAAAAGTATTCTAACTCCTTAAATTCCCGGAAAAATTCGCCATAACCACCTTTGTATCGGGAGCATCGGGAAAATCCCCAAACCGCTACACAAGCCTTTCCATTCAAAAATAAAATGATTTGCAGTTATTTCCTTTTTGAATATCTCCTATTTATTTCTAAGTAAATAATCCCTATTTAATATTTTATTTATTTAACAAATAAATAATCCATTTTATAGTATCTTATCTGTTTATTCTAAATAAATAATCCACTTTATAAATATTCCATTTATAAAGGTTTCCCTTCATTTATAATTCCACTTAAACATATTTTCTATTTATAAATATTCCATTTATAAATATTTCTATTTATAAATATTCTATTTATAAATATTCTCCTTTATAAATCCTCTTGATTTTATACAAATTCTCTTTTCAATATTCCGGTATGTCATGGTGTTTAACATATCAAGTTACGGTGTCCAATATCGTCCATACACATATAATCAACAACAGATTATAAATCACGTCATATATCACAATATATGAAAACAATAAAATAATTGTTGCGGAATCCAGTCGGATTCCTCCAACCTGTTTCCCTGCATCCACAGATGTTACACAATAAAATCAACTTCACTTTCAGTTTCATATGATATATTCTGTTAAAAAGAATCAATATAGAAATTCAACTAACTGACTAGCAGTTCAATCAAACAGTCAACACACAGTCAATCAGCCAATATTTAACAGTTCTAAAGTACAACATGAAATTATAAACTATTCAGAGTTTGTGAGATTTACTCACATTTGCAGTTCATCGTTAAAGAACGATAAACTGTTGTTTGATTTGAATCAAACAGTTTATTTCGCCATAAATTGTAACGAGCTCGGATTCACTTCCAGTCGGCTTCATTGGGTAGTGTCCGTCCATACGATCCTGTCGGATCTTGTTTCGCTGAATTTCGATACCATATGGGTAAGTTATTCAATTTACAAGTTTTACGGATTTACAATGGAACTAAAACTTAAACAATTCAATTTTGGACCTCACCCTAGTTCTCTAACCCGGCCCAATTACCCAGCAAATCCCGTGCCTGGCCTTTCTTCCTCGTTACCATTGAAAACCCGTGCTCCTATATCAGTATGCCCTTGCCAAACTTCACCCAACTCACGATCCATCATTTCCCAACCGAACCATACCGAACCACCTCCAGAATTTACCTCTTCCAAGCCTCCTCCTCGTCAACTCCTTCGTAACCAACTCGCACTCACTCAAACAGATTTCCGTTCTGTCCAGAATCCACGCCACAGTATGTCGAGCGACATAAATTGGTGCCAAATCCCATCCATTCTTGTCGATAGATGCAAATCGAAACCCAGAACTCGAAACAAATGTCGAATTCAACGATTAACCCCTTAACTCCACAAAAACCCGAACCCTAATTTCTGCGTTCAAATGTCGAACTGCAAAAATGAACGTCGAACTGGAAGAAAAGGATATTAGGTCGGAGAGAAATGAAGCAGGAAACCAATTATATATATAATGATTATAAGAATTTTATTTGAATTCTTTTTGGTTTTAGAAAGTGGCGATCTTTGTTTTTGCTGAAAGCAAAAGTGACGGTGCAGAATTTGACTAAGGAAGAGCTGAAATTAGGTTTTTAGAAAACTTTGAGGGGGTATATATAGTGTTAACAAATGTCTAGATATTTTCCTAGATATTTTTAGATATTTTATTTTATTATTTTATACTCGTTTTTGCCCTCTAAAAATCCGTGTGACCACATACGATATTCAAAAATCACGGAAATTGACATGCAGCAACAGTTTGATATTACGGTCCCAACGAAACTGGTTTTGTCGAATTCCGATTTTGTTTGCTCACACAGCGTTTTTTTAACTGTCAAAATACTGACTTTTTCTCACTCTAAAAATCCGTACGACCACACAGTGACTCTAAAAATCACGAAACTGGAAATCTAACAACTATTTGACATTGTGGATCCAACAAAATTAGTTTCGTCGAATTCCGACTTCGTTTGCAAAAGCGGCTATTTTTAAAGCTCTAGATGACCCAATTAAATATATAAATATATTTAAATATAATTAAATTAAATATAAATATATTTATATTATCGTATATATTCACAGTGGAATACCATACAGCTTCAGAAAAACCTTATATGGATTCTAACTCGATATTTCAAATCTGGGTTAACCCGATATTCGATTTATATTGAAATTCCCTTATATTATATAAATAATTCCTTTATAAATTATAAAGGAATTCCACAGCGACTTTTCTGAAATTTGATTTGGACGTACATCAAAATCTACATGACGAAATCCCGATTTTTCTCTTCCATTAGAAAGATATACTCCACCAGCTCCACACGTTTCTTGTTTCACAGAAATCCAGCTTAAAACGAATCATGTACATTCAGTTGAAGTTCGAATCGCCAATTTACGAACTGCAACGCCATTTCGAGCTCGATTTTAGTTATATTATAACTCTACGTTCAAACTGTAGTTTATATAATATATTCGTTATTCTGATTCAATTCTAAACTGAATAAAATATCACCGATGATCCAGTTCACACCATATCGCCATTTCAGCCAATTCTGATTATTTCAGAATTAAATATATTATTTAATTTATTATTTTAATTAAATATTCACCATTATTTAATCTTAAAGACCATTACACCCTTTCCATCACTAATTAAATAATTAAATTAATTAATTATTACCCCGTAACAATGCGGGTCATTACATTCTTCGCCACTTAAAATAATTTCGTCCTCGAAATTGCTAAGGTGGAGGACGACCCTATCGACTGGTTAGAACATATTTGTTCACTTCTTAACTTCAGTTTCAACTGAACCAGTTTTAATTTTATTTAAATTATTTATTCATTCTTATTATCGAAAATTTTCAAAAATCCTGGAAATTTTCTAACTCCTTAACTTTTCGAAAAATTTCGCCAGCACCTCCTTCGTACTGGTCAATAGGTCAAACTCCAACTCGCCTCTCTGGGCCATCTCCATCCCAAAAGAAAATCAAACAGCCAAGCGGCTTGCCAATTCGGCTCATAAATCTTATATCCAATAGAAATATAAACTTGTACCTTTTGTCGGCATATCATTATCTCCTTTCCACCTGTTATCAATTCAGCGGATACAAGGGTCATCCCAATCAAATTCCAATCTGCTTTTACCCACAACACAACCATTCGGTTATATCCGAGCCAAATATCATTTCAACTCGAGTTTCTTCTCGATTCCCAACTCTTAACTTGATTATCACATTACACTTCAAATTTGAATCTCACAGTCCAATTTGTCTTGATATCATTCTAATTCAATCTCAATTACCACTTTACTGGCTTTACTATAATTCAAATTTGATTTCACAAATTTCTGTTAAATTTGTTTTCACAAATTTCTGTTAAATTTGTTTTTAATTCAAACAGTCTTTCCCTGAGAATTTTTAAACAGTTTTCTCTTTTCAAAAATCAAATTTTCCTTTTTGAAATCCAACACAACTTGTTTTTCCCAAAACACATTCAAAACAGTATCTCTGGTAGTAATTCGTCACTTACAACTCGAAAATGAATACTGATGATGCAGCTGTCATCATCAGAATCTATTTTCTAGCGATCGAAGTGAGTTCAATACTATAAAACCATTTCTAAACATTTCTACCTTGAAATTCATTTCAAAATATAATTCGCACTGCTTGTAAAACAATTTAAAATCTCCCAGGATCTTAAATTTTCCTTATTTTTAATCCAAATCTATTTACAACCCTTATCCAATTTTCCAAAGTTTTAATTCAATTTTTTGATTTAAATTTTTAGATTTAACTCATCTGATTTCACGTATTTCACTTATATGAATTCTGATTGGTTATTTACATAACCATCTAATTTATAATCTTACTCAATTATAATAACAACCAATATATCCAATATATTATAATTTTGATATATATATCTTCTCTATATCAAGATATACCTTGGGTAAACTTATTTTAACTTACCCTCTTTTCAAAACATATCGTTACGACCCATCGTATTCAAGTGTTTAGTAACTCCTACCGATACAGTGGATCAAACTGATCGACCAAAACTCATAAACAACTCAACCAATGAATCTCCCCAATATAAAATTATTTCATATATCGAATACAAATACGTTCACTCGTATATATACACTCAAACTCAATCTAGGGTATCACTAACCCTATCTCTACCGAGTCACGCCACAGAGCCAAGGTAATTCTTAACTTAAGTTCTGATACCAACTGTAACGACCCAGATTTTCGGCGACTTTGGTTATCGACCTAAGCTCGATGTCGATAACCAAAACATCGAAAAATCCCGGTAATTAATGAAAGAAATTAGAGGGTGAGAATAGATAAGACAGAAACTTAGAATAGAAGAAGAAGAAGAAGAACATACAACATCATCAGAGTAACACGAATCTCACAGCGGAACGAATAAAATATAACATAACTTTTGAAATACAAAGTTATAGTTGTATATACATACCATTTCAGAGTACAACACATAACATCACAGCGGAATAAATAATAGCTATCGACTGCTGAAGCCTCCTGCTCCAAGCTCTTCAAGTATACCTGTAAATCCTGACTACTTGACTGCCCGTACAAATTTAGGCACCCAAGAGTTTAGGGAAAACAAAATAAACTCCGGGTCAGTCATGGGACTGGTGTGAGTAAACTCAAATCATTTAAACAAGTATATGATATCTCATAAGACCACGCCGTGAATACGGAACGGGTATTTCCCTCATGAGAATCCAAACATTTTTGCAAAGCAATATCAATCTGATATTATAATAATGTCTAAATACAAATAAATATCAGTCTAGCAGAAACGCTTGCATCTCATGCTTCTACATATATAGTATACAATCAAAATCGCAAGCACGTATTGGATGATTGGATTTCCAACTATGACAAGGTATGGAACCACCTTCCGATCAGTATACTCTAGGAACGATACATTGGAGTTCAACAAGAACATCTTGCAATTCAGCCACACATGACCGACCACTCATTTCGCTTGAGTGTATCGAATGTACATCCCCAACGGTTGGGATCAGCAACCGTTCCCGTATATATATATGGGATAGCATTGATAGATTAAAGAAGCAAATGAATATTCTTTAGATAGGTGATTATACACCCTACTTCGGTGCGACCGACTTAGCCATGCTGCCTGCCCGATTTCTGTCATTTACCGGATGTGAGGCTAGAAGCTACACTTATCTTTTCACATCATATCTTCATTTACTTGGAATACCACATCGTAATACCCGCCAAATCATTTGTGATTTCCCTAACGGTATCACGGGTATGAAGCTAAGGGAAACGAATTCCTCCGCCACCAAACGTAATACGTTGAAGAGATCAACATATATGATTCGTTAGGAATACTCTGTCAGACATTCGTCCATACAAGTTGTCCTGGGACTGGACAAACCGAAGGCACTATTCAGTACATCCATCTTAGGCACTGTTATCTAAGACTTATACAATATCCCTTGCACTTTACTCCGTCTTCAATTTTCTTCATCGTATTTGATCACATCGCTTATGTCAATACGGAGTGGTTTTTCGAATAATAATCCAACCGGTCTCTCCATATTAACAACGTAAAATGGTCAAAACATTGATAGTCTGTGATTTAACTATCAAATGAAAAATGTTTGTGTGCAAACAACGATCTAAATTCCAAATGGAATTATCGACCCAATCATCAAACATATATACATTTATATATATTCATATTTCCTTATTTTCTATATTTAGAAAATATTCGTTATCAACGTTGGAAAACATTTCCATTGTTTATTTACGTATCACTATCCTTCCACAACTATCAGTCCTTACTATAAACTAACAAGAGAACAACTTCCTAAGTATAAACCCCGAAGGCCGAAACCAACATCAGATTGATACTCAGGAAACCATTCAACTTATTAATCTCTAGTCAGTTTCTAATTTTGCTTAACTCTATATTCTTTAACTCCATTCGCTCAACTCTAGATCGCAGCGATCACAATGGTTACGCCTGATTCCCTCAGGAAACATCCGACCGCCGTAGGCTATTTACAGCCCTGCGAATTACGCTAGCAGTCGTGCTAAATGGCAACTCATCTTGAATAACTATGTTTGTTTTAACTCTAATTGTTTAACTCTAACTGTTTAACTCTAACTGGTTAACTCTAACTGGTTAACTCTAACTTTTAACTCTATTCGATTAACTCTAACCCAATAAACTATTCATTTATAAAGATTTACTTTTAGTCACGGTTCTTCACTTTACAAATGATTTCCTTTTTATAACGTTTTCCTTTTTATAACATCCTATTCAGTTATAAACAATTACCTTTTTATAACTCTATTTATTTTCTAAATATTTCCTTTTCAAATTTATTCTTAAAAATATTCTAACTCCTTCAATTCCCGGAAAATTCGCCATAACCTCCTTTGTATCGGGAGCATCGGGAAAATCCCCAAACCGCTACACAAGCCTTTCCATTCAAAAAGAAAATGATTTGCAGTTATTTTCTTTTTGAATATCTCCTATTTATTTCTAAGTAAATAATCCCTATTTAATATTTTATTTATTTAACAAATAAATAATCCATTTTATAGTATCTTATCTATTTATTCTAAATAAATAATCCACTTTATAAATATTCCATTTATAAAGGTTTCCCTTCATTTATAATTTCACTTAAACGTATTTTCTATTTATAAATATTCCATTTATAAATATTTCTATTTATAAATATTCTATTTATAAATATTCTCTTTTATAAAATCCTCTTGATTTTATAAAAATTCTCTTTTCAATATTCCGGTATGTCATGGTGTTTAACATATCAAGTTACGGTGTCCAATATCGTCCATACACATATAATCAACAATAGATTATAAATCACGTCATATATCACAATATATGAAAACAATAAAATAATTGTTGTGGAATCCAGTCGGATTCCTCCAACCTGTTTCCCTGCATCCACAGATGTTACACAATAAAATCAACTTCACTTTCAGTTTCATATGATATATTCTGTTAAACAGAATCAATATAGAAATTCAACTAACTGACTAGCAGTTCAATCAAACAGTCAACACACAGTCAATCAACCAATATTTAACAGTTCTAAAATACAACATGAAATTATAAACTGTTCAGAGTTAGTGAGATTTACTCACATTTGCAGTTCATCGTTAAAGAACGATAAACTGTTATTTGATTTTAATCAAACAGTTTATTTCGCCATAAATTGTAACGAGCTCGAATTCACTTCCAGTCAGCTTCGTTGGGTAGTGTCCGTCCATACGATCCTGTCGGATCTTGTTTCGCTAAATTTCGATACCGTATGGGTAGGTTATTCAATTTACAAGTTTGACGGATTTACAATGGAACTAAAAGTTAAACAATTCAATTTCGGGCCTCACCCTAGTTCTCTAACCCGGCCCAATTACCCAGCAAATCCCGTGCCTGTCCTTTCTTCCTCGTTACCATTGAAAACCCGTGCTCCTGTATCAGTAAGCCATTGCCAAACTTCACCCAACTCACGATCCATCATTTCCCAACCGAACCATACCGAACCACCACCAGAATTTACCTCTTCCAAGCCTCCTCCTCGTCAACTCCTTCATAACCAACTCGCACTCACCCAAATGGATTTCCGTTCTATCCAGAATCCACGCCACCGTATGTCGAGCGACATAAATTGGTGCCAAATCCCATCCATTCTTGTCGATAGATGCAAATCGAAACCCAGAACTCGAAACAAATGTCGAATTCAACGATTAACCCCTTAACTCCACAAAAACCGGAACCCTAATTTCTGCATTCAAATGTCGAACTGCAAAAATGAACGTCGAACTGGAAGAAAAGGATATTAGGTCGGAGAGAAATGAAGCAGGAATCCAATTATATATATAATGATTATAAGAATTTTATTTGAATTCTTTTTGGTTTTAGAAAGTGGTGATCTTTGTTTTTGCTGAAAGCAAAAGTGACGGCGCAGAATTTGACTAAGGAAGAGCTGAAATTAGGTTTTTAGAAAACTTTGAGGGGGTATATATAGTGTTAACAAATATCTAGATATTTTCCTATATATTTTTAGATGTTTTATTTTATTATTTTATATTCGTTTTTGCACTCTAAAAATCCGTGTGACCACACACGATATTCAAAAATCACGGAAATTGACATGCAGCTACAGTTTGACATTACGGTCCCAACGAAACTGGTTTTGTCGAATTCCGACTTTGTTTGCTCACACAGCGTTTTTTTAACTGTCGAAATACTGACTTTTTCTCACTCTAAAAATCCGTACGACCACACAGTGACTCTAAAAATCACGAAACTAGAAATTTAACAACTATTTGACATTGTGGATCCAACAAAATTATATTCGTCGAATTCCGACTTCGTTTGCAAAAGTGGCTATTTTTAAAGCTCTAGACGACCCAATTAAATATATAAATATATTTAAATATAAATAAATTAAATATAAATAAATTTATATTATCGTATATATTCACAGTGGAATACCATACAGCTTCAGAAAAACCTTATATGGATTCTAACTCGATATTTCAAATCTGGGTCAACCCGATATTCGATTTATATTGAAATTCCCTTATATTATATAAATAATTCCTTTATAAATTATAAAGGAATTCCACGGCGACTTTTCTGAAATTTGATTTGGACGTACATCAAAATCTACATGACGAAATCCCGATTTTTCTCTTCCACTAGAAAGATATACTCCACCAGCTCCACACGTTTCTTGTTTCACAGAAATCCGGCTTAAAACGAATCATGTACATTCAGTTGAAGTTCGAATCGCCAATTTACGAACTGCAACGCCATTTCGAGCTCGATTTTAGTTATATTATAACTCTACGTTCAAACTGTCGTTTATATAATATATTCGTTGTTCTGATTCAATTCTAAACTGAATTAAATATCACCGATGATCCAATTCACACCATATCGCCATTTCAGCCAATTCTGATTATTTCAGAATTAAATATATTATTTAATTTATTATTTTAATTAAATATTCACCATTATTTAATTTTAACGACCATTGCACCCTTTCCATCACTAATAAAATAATTAAATTAATTAATTATTACCCTGTAACAATGCGGGTCATTACAATATCACAAAGGTGGAATAGATATGAATAAACCAAGAATGTGTACAACAAGATAGTGGTCAACAGAGATCCACTAAACCCAAAAGAATAGATACATGCACCATGATCTAAATAAAAGAATATGTACACAACAAGAAAATGTCATAGGTACAACAGTACATAAAACTGCGGAGACAGAGTAGCAAGCTGAAAGCGGAAGATCAATCCTGCGATGAGTCGCAGAGGAGTACCTAAAATGACTCAGTCTGACCCGAGTATTATTTAGAGGAATAAATAATAAACAAGTCAGTCTAGCTGTACTTATCAAATAAACTGAGATAACAAGAGATATAACATAGAATGACATGAACAGGGCATGTCGACACAATCAGGAAATGACAGTGGAATGTCAACACACAAATATCTCTAAATAATCTCTTCGCTAATATAGAATGCAACATTCAAATAATAGCACACAACAGGAAATGACAGCGGAATGCCACACAAACTAAACACATGAATGAAAACGGAATGCCAAATAAACTAAGAACATGAATGACAACGGAATGCCAAATACACATCAAATTGATGACCATCGCATAAAAGTAAATCATGAATCATGAATCATTTCTCAAATTGACGCGCATCGCGTCAAAGTAATCAAGAATCCAGAAATCACTCGAAATCCAGAAAACATCAGAAAAAGTGGGACCTCCCCAGGATGAGATACGATCTCTAGGTAGCGAACCCATATATTTGAGCCGAAGCTCCCCACAGAGCCGGGTCGTGACCCCAGAAGAGAGAAAACACATAAATCGTGAAATCTCTAGAAAACATCATAAATCATAGAAAGTTGGACCGAAGTCCCATAGGTGAAATTCAAGAATCGTAAATCCCACTCGGGAGATCAAGGACCACAAAACATAAGTCAGAAAATAAACAGGTGGTATCGACAGATAGTGCGGAAACTATCTGACTGGAGTTCCCCTGATAGCTCAAAAACTATTACAGTGAACCACAGTCCCCCGGAGACATAGCCTGGAAGCTAAGTCCAGATCATAAAACGGATCACATCGATCTGGGTGAATAGAAATTACTCCGAGCTAGTTAATATAAGGAAATAGCAGCATGTCCCATAACCACATGCTATTCTCGAATATTTATGAACCCGTAATTGGTTTCTATTCAAAACAGAGAAAATCATAGCAGGAGCATTGCCACGGTTTTCGATCGGACGAGTCCAAGAATTAACCATCAAAGCAAAAGCAAGTTTTCATAGTCCTTGATTTTACTAAGACGTTTAATTAGATTTCTCATACGAACGAGAAAATTGTTTATAAAAATATATACTAGTAGTTTGAAGAAGGTTCGTAAAACGATTTCGTAAATTAGCTTCGTATAATGAAGTAAGATTGGAAACCATTTTAGTACAAGAATTTGATATCTACTAATAACATAAAATCTCTTTATATAACTTCAAAGTGGCAATAAACAACAGTACAACTGCCGAGGCAAATCGATCAAGGGGATTCACGTCATAATGACATAAATCCAAATCATAAATCATCAAATATAAATTCGATAAATCGAATATACATATAGCTCGTCAGTGAATCCAACGACGTTAATAAACGGTTAGAAATCACCCTAGAGCGACAGAAGACAAAGACACCAAATCAGATGCCGCAGATCAAAGAGTGATCACCTAGGTGATCGCTAATGCGTAATTCACATTACAATAACATCGGAAAATCAAAGGGATAACGGCTATAATTTCGATCAACGACGAATCGAAATCCCAAACTAGCAACCGAAGGTTTTAAACTACATCGGAATAGGCTCGAAGGATATCGAGTCGACAATTCATGTTTTAATGGCGTGAATCATCTTAACTAGAGTATCGAATAAATTCGATATACCAAAAGGAGCGCATGGCTTTACGATGATCCCCGGTGAATTCGAAGACCATCGACTTGCACGGAAGAGCCAAGGAGAAGTCCGGAAACAAGCGGGATCGTGCGCGGGGGCGCACGATCGAAACAGAGTCGGGCCTGGGCAAAATTGGCCAGGCTCAGCTAAACCGGTCGACCGCCGGTTTATAACCGGTCGACCGGTTCTGGCCTGGGCAATTTCCCAGGCTGAACCGAGACCGGTTGACCGGCCAAAGAGGGGCGGTCGACCGTTTTCAAAAAGAAAGAAAACTGGTCGACCGCCCCATTTGGGCCAGTCGATCAGTCCTGACCTGGGCCGTTGCCCAGGTCGAACCTAGGGGGATTTTCTCCGCCGTGAGTGTCTGGCGCCGATCGTCGAGGCTCGTGACTTCTTCGGGACGTCAATGAGACCTCTTCGATCCACCGTATCAACTCGCAAAGCTCGAATGCATTGGTCTGGAATATAGATTATAAAACGAACAAAATTCCAAACAAAAACGAATAAACACGATATAAGGGGATTGTGAAGTCTTGGAACTTGCCGGGTACGACAATGGTACTTCACGACACCACTTAATCGATTCAAATCATGTTTATTGATCTTGTGAATAACACATGTCACAATTTCTACTTCAAATGAAATTCAAACTAATAAACCAGGAAGTGTAAACTAATCTAACCAATTCAACAAGCAAATGCAACATGAAATGGTCCTAAATTACACTTTACAAGCGCATAGGCTTGAGGCATAGATGTGAGTTCATCAAAGAACTCACCTTTGGCTCTTGTATGACAAAAACAAGCTCACACAAAAAAGAACAAGTACAAATCCAAGCAAATAACCTTTCTTTCTTCAATCACTCCTCTCTAATCACCTCATGAACACATATGAAGACTCATGGATGTTAGAACATCATAAAAATCCGAAATTAAGAGGAGAGAAAGGTACGGAACGAGTAGAGAGAGCTTACCCATGTCATAGAATTGGATTTGCACAAGAATTGAGCTCGAGATTGAAAGCCCTAGCTTAGGGAATTTCTATTTCCCATTCCCTTCTCCATTTCTATTTTCTTTTGAAGTGTTAGAATGAAATGAAGAAGAGGGGGCTGATTTGGGTTTATATGATGAGTTAGGTTAACTCAACCAAGCCCTAGCCCAAAGTTCCAAAATTCCAAAGCTCGGAACATATCGATGCTTATAGTCAAAAAGGTTGTAAACGATGATCCAGACTCAATGGAAGTGGTTTCGAGTCCAAATTCGACCATATGCAAAATTTCACTTTTTGAACACACATCGATTTATCATTAACGACGTTATATTTAAATAAAATATTTAAATATATTATCGTTGAATGAGCGGATTGTTACAGACTTCCCCCTTAAAAGAATTGCGTCCCCACAATTCCTTAAGAATGAAGTAGTAAGTAACAACCAAAAACAATACCACAGAGTGGTACCACAAGAACCGACACGAAATGGAAAGATCACACCAATGGCAAGGTGAGATCCCCATTTCGTCTCGCAAGATCATAAAAGATAGAGTTCAATATCGAACTCCATTACCCATAAAGATAGTCATCCCAAACAGGTAAACTAATTCCAGAGAAATTCATAAGCGCTATGAATTCAAATAGACTCGCCTTTCTTCGTATGATTCTCAAAGGAATGAGAATCAATAGAATGCATCAAGACCATGCAAATCTAATTTGGAATTTCAAGAAACAACAGGACTGCGTCCTACAGACACGAGACATCAATAGTAGATATTTCCCTTAGGATATGAAATGGGAATTTATGATGGTTGACTAATCCATCCCCAAACTCAACCACGATGATGTAGCGAACATCGAACCCGAGCGCTTTAGTCCTGCGACAAGGTGGCTGACACCAACAAAAGCACAACACAGAGATTCCAACGAATTTAGCTAAGGAAAGTAATTTTTGAAGGAATAATCAATTTTAATATCAATGATTAAAGGTTGGTAACGGAATACCAACCAGCTAGAAATCGATAAACAAATATTGGTAACAAAGTACCAATGAACTACAAGTCGATAATCAAATATTGGTAACGGAATACCAATGAACTAGAAATCGATAACAAATATTGGTAATGGACCAATGAACTACTCAGGGAAATCGATTTCTAACCAGGTACTAAATCTCATTTAGTAACCATAAGGACAAATCATTAGGAATTATACGGAATTCCCAATATTCAGAAACTTGAGTATCGATTTTAGAAAATCAGAAACATCAAGAAGATGATGGATAAGTAGTGCACAACTTATCACTTCGGAACAACATGATTTAAGATAATTTTCCGCCAAAAATCCCAAATCGCAGAAACATCAACAATTAATCAAAGGAGCACTAGAAAATTCCTCTAACTAGGTGAGATTAAACCAAAGAGGTCATAATCACCAAAAACTTTGATTCACAAGGGTTAACAAACGTGCGGAGACAATTGTCAATCCAAATGATTCAAACAAATGAGGGATGAATACCAAAAGAGCTCATCCTTTCGATATTCATTTCTAAGGACAACACAAGGCTAAGTCCGTAAGTGAATTGACTATAGCACTTCCGGATGGTTGAATAGATCATAGATTCGAAGGAAGGAATTATTGAGTTTGCCGGGGACCGCAAAAACTCAAATTTCCCTCCCCACGGGATTCCCATTCTCTCGAGTGATCGTTCACAAGAGAAAATAAGAAGACCCATGGAATCACAAGAATACTAAATTCTCTTTAGCAAATCGAAACAAGGATTAAGAATTATGCGAGATTATCAATCGCTAAGAATTCTCGAAAATCAAAGATCAATGAATAACTCTTTGGGTTGTTCCTAGAGTTATTTAATTTACTCAAAGAAATGATTCAAGATAATTTCTAATTGAAAATCTTGAACCACTCAAATTCTTGGAATTGCTCCAAGGATATCTAGAAATAAATTATCAAGAAAATAACAAACAATTACGAAAAATCGCAAAAACCCCATAATATTATTATTAACTTATTAATGGTTAATTTAATTTTAGGGATCATTTCAAATGTCGGATTGTCACATAATGGTGTTTAGGAATTCCGAACTACAACATGGCGTCCCACGTCTCGTTCAAGATCCTTAACGCACCCGACGGACAAGTTAACACAAGAAAGTCCTCACAATTTCTAATGTTCACGCAGATCTCGTGAAAATATAAAAATTCAATAAATCGTTCAGGATGGCATAAAGGAAATAGGATTCCTTTATCAACTTACAAATAAAACACAATTGATATCTTTTGATAACGAAGAACACGGTCGACATATATCAAAAGAACATAAATAAAATAATCTCTGAACAAGGTAAATGACATTAAGGAATTAATGACACGTATCTTGACTCAAGAAGAGAGATCACAAGAAGCGGGATGCTTTCCCGCATTCTTGATCTTGAGTTAATTTAGCCCAAATGTTGGGTGACTCACACCGGCACAACGAGGTAACAAATGAGTTGTTTTAGCCCAAAGGCTTGGTGATCTTACACTGAACTAGAACTACATAGCTGACAACAAGGGAGTAGATTTAGTCACAACGAAATGGTATCTCCATATCGATCGACAAGTGATCAATAGACCATGCTAGGTACATAGCGACATACGAAACAATCTTAACTAAAAAACACGAAAAATCAGGATCAAAGGCGCTTACAACGCACGTAACGACGCACAGGCAAGATATCCAATGATCAATCAACTACAAGGATCATAAATGATCAACAAGATAAGTGTGATACACAATAGGCCAGTTAATAAACAAATTCAGCCAAACGTCCCATACCGCCAGCTTAACTCAAGAATTAACGAACGAATTGTTGAATCCCTCGAATATTCAAAATGGTTATTATCATAGTTTTCAAATGCACAAGTCCAGTAATTATCCGTCAAAGCAAACACAAGGGTTCACAGTCCTCATGTTTTCTAAGGCATTTAATTAAATTTCTCGTAAGATTGAAGTAGTCATGACAATGTCGAAATACGATCGCCGAAGCGATCGACAACTTGAAATTTACGTTTTAATAACGTAATTTATACAAAAACAGACATTGATTAGCAACTCGAGTCAAAGAATGAAACAGAAGCACCACTAGAGCACATGGGCCATAGATGGACTATAGAAATCAACCCGAAGGAGAACGAGTCGATAACTATTCTAAAGACTAAAAATAGTCCACTCGAGACATAATCACCCCTCTAGTAGGAGGTACACTAGGTGAACTGGCGCTTGCACGGCCACGACCAACTATTTCACTTCTTTAAGGAAAAGAAGGAGGAAAAAGTTAGTCACAAGTTGAATTCAAACGACGCGAATTCAATCAAAATGGAATCGTATTGGAAGATAAGCAATGGCGGGTCTTAAGACTCTAACTACAACCCTAAAGCACAATTCCCGAGAGAGGCTTAAGACAATACCATCGTCATCCTATCTTACACTGTTCCGGAAAGTCGTTCTGATACCAACTGTAACGCCCCGTCTCTATACCCACTATCGTCCAGTTCATTTCAGAAAAATGTCATAGACCATAACGGAGAATGAGGTTTGTGAAGGGCGACCGATTGTATGATTACTCCATGTGAGGAATGCACATCGAATTCTGATATCGATTATAATTTCGACATGACCATTCAGCACATAGGGCAACTACACAACGACTATATGCAATCCGGAAAGTAGTATAAAATAGACAACAATAATAATATAAATATGGTATATCTCAAAGCCAGACACAGAATAATCATATCACAAAGGTGGAATAGATATGAATAAACCAAGAATGTGTACAACAAGATAGTGGTCAACAAAGATCCACTAAACCCAAAAGAATAGATACATGCACCATGATCTAAATAAAAGAATATGTACACAACAAGAAAATGTCATAGGTACAATAGTACATAAAACTGCGGAGACAAAGTAGCAAGCTGAAAGCTGAAGATCAATCCTACGATGAGTCCCAGAGGAGTACCTAAAATGACTCGGTCTGACCCGAGTATTATTTAGAGGAATAAATAATAAACGAGTCAGTCTAGCTGTACTTATCAAATAAACTGAGATAACAAGAGATATAACATAGAATGACATGAATAGGGCATGTCAACACAATAAGGAAATGACAGTGGAGTGTCAACACACAAATGTCTCTAAATAATCTCTTCGCTAATATAGTGTAACGACCCGTATTCTACGCATTATAGGATCGTAGGATATTTATTTCTTTCAAATACGAAGTCGTATGGTCATGTAACTTTGGGAGACGACTATTGGGGTCATTTTCCCATGTTCATGATTTTTCCCGATTTTTAAATGACCATTTTACCCCTAATTGGCAATGTTTTGGCCATAACTTTTGACTGGAAAGGAATTTTGACCTGAAACCACTTCCATTGGCTCCGGATGATGGTTTCTCTTTCCGTAGAGTGGTCACATTAGCCAAACGGACTCACCGTTTGGGAGATATGGCTGAAACAAGTTTCAGATGGTGAAAAACAGCTTAATTGGGCTTAACCGGGTGATTAGCAGCTAGGCCCAGAGGGGAATTTCGGGTTTAGAGGTATAGAAGGACTGATTACGGTTAGGAAATCACTTTCATTTCAGTTTTGAGCCGCCACAAACCTTCTTGAGACCTTAGTAATGGCTTCCATCCTCTAAAACCACTCAAAAACACATTTTTAGTGAAGATTAAGCCTAAACTACATCAAAACAAGGCCAAATAGCAATAGAGCAAGGTTGCAGCTGCTGCTATACATAGGAATTCGACCCAAACAGAGAGTATTTCGGATTTGGTGTTTCATTTGTGGCCAAGGTGAGTGATTTGCATAGTTTTTGCACTAATTACGGTAATTAAGGGTAATTAGTGAGGATTAGCGGATTTATACACTAATAAATTCTGGAAAAATGTTTAGAAATTTGAAAATAATATTTTATGCCTCTGTTAGAAAATTTGGACGATTTGATTAAGTTTTACTAAGTATGTGCTTAAACATGATTAAGAGGGATTATGGGAAAATGTGAGGTTTTAGCCACTTTTGATCCATTTTGATTCATTTGAATTGTTATTTTGCTGTTTGTGGTAAGTTTGCTATGTTGTTATGACTATTTGACATGATTTGTGATTGATTAGAATAGTTAGATTTGTCAAAAACGTCGTCGAACGGCGTAAACAAGTTGCTGGAAAAAGTTGCAGAAAGTTGTGCAGGGCTTCGGATCGGATCGGATCGGATGAGGGCTCGGATCGGATATGTGAACTGGGCAAGAAAACCCGACCCGAACTGGAGTCTGGCACATAAGAGACTCGGCATAAAGGAAGGCCGTTTACTTAGAGTTGGAGTGGACAGGGGGATCGGATCGGAAGAATAATGGAGGCCAGATCGGATCGACTCAAGAATGGAAGGCTACGACTGGAGTAAGGCGAAGGGATCGGATCGGAGTAGATGGAAAACGAGGGAGCTGATCGGAGAAGGATCATAAACTGGAAGGAAGACAGCAACTCGACCCGACCCGGAGGAGGACACCGACCCGACCCGAAGTGAAGTACACGATCCGAACCGAATGGAAAGATGACAAGGAAGGAGGACCGAACCGAACCGACGAGGGTAATGACTACCGAACCGAACCGAATTCTAGGGCTGCTACTGCACGACAACTCTTCTGAAGACCCACTCCAATTCGACCAAACCCGAGATGCAAAGGAAGTCCGAATGAGAAGCTAGAGCTCAAGATCCAGATGGGAATCAACGAGTTCGCTTCATGATTGGGCTTTGCTGCGGGACGCGTGTTAAGGGGTTATCGATGTCTATAGCTTTGGACCACTATGGTAGGAGGTGCGAAGGCGGATTCAGGGCCATTATGGCATTGGTAGGACCAAGGGCTACGACCAATGTGGTGGGTCATTGAAATGTTTGGTCATGACTCCATGTGATTAGCTTGGTCACAGCAGGGTTTCTACAAGTCGGGATTCATCGTTACCTCAATTTGTCTAGTGTTCCAAAGTGGTAGATATCGTATGCTTTACGCACTGAGTGAGAGATGTGAGGATGGTTGCTATGGTTGATTTATTTGCTATCATTGTGACATGCACACCCCACCCCCGTATTCTTTACACTATTTATTATGGCACCTTAGAGTATTGTACGGTATGTGGTACTAACTCTTTGGTTGCAGGTCCAAGTTCAGGTATGGTTTAGTATACCTGTTATTATTCTGTTTATATGTTTATCGCTCATACCAGGCTTTATGTCTGACCCAGAGTTTTATGTCTCCTCTTATTACTCTAGGTGCTCACACGAGCAGACTAGAGACAGGTTAGCTGGTGATGCACGGGTAGATGATCCGGAAACGAGCAGGAGGCTTCCACGTAATATATATCTAGTATTCTCCCTGAGTTGTTGAAGATCACTACTTGGGCATTAGTGGTGCATCTTCTATTTTAGCTTTCTTTTGTTTAGAGACAGTAAATTTGGAAGGTTGTAATAAGCTGTATTTGGATTTCCGCTGCTCTGATGATTGATGTTGATTTTAGTTATCAGCTTATGCACTGTCTCACCTGTTTTATGTCAAGTATGTTATTATTATATTTTATTCCATGCGCTGTGAGACATTCTACAGGTTCCTTGATTTGTTCATTCCCTTCTTTCCTTTCTCCTAACGACCGTCCCGTGCTAGTCGGGCATGTGTACAGTGCACTTTCAGAGGAAATGCAGGCTGGTGCGGTGCGGGTCGTCACACTTGGTATCAGAGCTCTAGGTTGCGTAGTTAACCTAGGGAAGTTATCAGCAAGAGATAGTATACATATACGAGAGAGCGTATTTGTGATTACTTTGATTTTTAAAAGCTATATATATATACTATTAGTAGTATACGAATGAAGTCGTGCTGCACTAGCACCACTATGGGGTCGTTAATCGTTTCCTTTTTCAGATTGACGATGAGCCGATATGTTAGAGGTACCGGTAGAGGGGCCAATAATGGGAATGTTGTTGACATGAGGACGATGTTTACTGACCTCATGAGAGAGATGCTTAGAGATGTACAGAGGGCAGCTCCCAATGGTGGAAATGGTGGTGGTCCAATAGTGCAGGCGCCAAGAGTCGACTTCGCCAAGCTGAATAAGGATTATACTAGTCTTGGTGGGAAGTCGTTCCACGGAACGGAGTCGGCTACGGATGTTCAGGATTGGTTGGATAGTTGCGAACGTATCTTCGAGGATTTGGGTATCGAGGATGCGATGAAGAGAAAGCTAGTGTCCCGTCAGCTGCAAGGGCGGGCAATGAATTGGTGGAATGCTATAAAGGCAGCTACTCCCGAAGATCAGATTACTTGGGAGCAGTTTAAGGCTCGTTTTAGCGAGAAGTTCATTCCAGCTGCTCAGAAGTCAGTGGTGTTTAAGAAATTCTTGGAGCTCAAGCAGAATGGTAGAGCTGTCTCGGAGTATATTGCTGAATTTGACACTTTGTCAAAATATGGGTTATCTCTTATTGATACTGCCGAGAAAAAGAATGAGAAATTCATAACTGGTTTGGATCAGTACTTGGGGGAAAGACTTATTAACCACATCGATGAGACGTTTGAGTCGATTGTGGGGAAAGCATTAAGATCAGAAAGTCTCTACCCTAAGCCGAAGACTGAGGTTGCATCCGCAGATGAGCCAAAGCCACAAGCAAGTGGTGGAGGCAAGGGTGGTTCCCAGAATAAGAGAAAGCAGAGTCAGACTAAGGATGGCTAGAAGAAAAAGAATAAGCAAGATGTTGAGTGCTTCAGCTGTGGTAAGAAGGGACATTATGCTAGTAATTGTCGGGCCAAGCCAGCGGATAGGAAGTGCTTCAACTGTGGCCAAATGGGACACCACAAGGACAAGTGTCCACAGCCCCCTAAAGAAAAGGAAATGGTGAAAGCATATGCTCTCAATGCTATTCCTTCTTCGTCGGATGCCCCAACTGCGGAGGAGAAGGGAAAGAATGTCGTCATTCAAGGTATGCTTTCTGTTTATGATGTTCCTGTTAGAGTTTTATTTGATACCGGAGCTTCCAGTTCTTTCATATCTAGTGACCTGGTAGATAGGTTGGGATTGGAGCCCGAGATTATCGATAGACCTTTAGTAGTGACGAACCCGATTGGTGGTTCGACTAGCCTTAGCATGATTTGTCGTAATGTGGTCTTATCGAGTCATGGATGCATGTTTGTTTGTGATTGCTTTGTTTTGGGCTTTACTGGGTTTGGCATTATTTTGGGAGTAGATTGGCTCCAAAGATACAGGGTGGTGGTAGACTGTGAGGGCTTTTTAGTGACAGCTAGAGCGGATGATGGGCGGAGGATAGTGTTTGGTGGTCTACCCAGTAAGGGGGTATTGGCTAGTTTTCTAAACTCCCTCGACATTCCGCATAGTGAGTTGTCAGGTTTGCCCGTGGTTGGCCAGTATCCGGATGTTTTCGAAGAAGTGACCGGACTTCCACCACACCGAGAGATTGAGTTTCGTATTGATTTGGTAAAGGATGCCAGGCCTATAGTGATGCCACTTCGTCGTATGGCACCAAGGGAGCAGCGAGAGCTCGAGGTACAAGTCGGCGATCTTTTGAAGAAGGGATTTATCAGAAGGAGTGTTTCTGAATGGGGATCACCAGTTGTGTTTGCTACCAAGGCGGATGGTTCCCTTCGTTTGTGTGTAGACTACCACGAGTTGAATAAAGTGAAGAGGAAGAACAAGTATCCTCTACCGCGGATAGATGATTTGTTCGATCAGTTGAGTGGCACGAGAGTATTTTCTCAGTTGGATCTCGCGACAGGTTTTCATCAGCTTAGAGTGGAAGCTGAGAGTATAGCTAAAACGGCACTTCAAACGTCGTCTGGATTTTATGAGTGGTTGGTCATGCCATTCGGACTGACCAATGCCCCATCATATTTTGTGGATCTTATGAATAGGATATTCAGAGATCAGTTGAATAAGTTTGTCCTTGTGTTCGTTGATGATATTTTGGTCTATTCGAGGACAAAGGAAGAACACAAGGAACATTTAAGATTAGTGATGGAGGTGTTGAAAAAACACCAATTGAAAGCAAAGTTTTCTAAGTGTCACTTCTGGAAGAGGGAAGTGAGGTTCTTGGGCCATGTTGTATCAGAGAATGTTATTGCCGTGGACCCGGCGAAAGTGGCTACGGTACAGGATTGGCCTACGCCCAAGAGTGCAACAGATGTAAGAAGTTTCTTGGGGTTAGCTGGATATTATCGTAAGTTTATCCAAGGTTTCTCCAAGATAGCAGCACCATTGACCCAGTTGACCAAGAAGAATCAAGTTTTTGTCTGGGATGGAAGGTGCGAGAATGCATTTAAGAGTCTGAAGGACAAGTTGACAAGCGCACCAGTGTTAGTCATTCCTAAGGGGAATGAAGAGATGACAGTATACACGGATGCCTGCGGTACCAGACAGGGTGCTGTATTGATGCAAGGCGGTAGGGTTGTAGCTTATGCAAGTCGGCAATTGAAACCGCATGAGAGAAGATACCCCACCCATGACTTGGAATTGGCAGCGATCGTGTTCGCGTTAAATATGTGGTGACACTATCTCTTGGGAGAAAGATTTTAGCTATTTACAGATCATAAGTCGTTGAAATATCTCTTCTCCCAGAAGGATCTAAATCTCCGGCAACAAAGGTGGTTAGAGTTCTTGGCTTCCTATGATTTTGACATCGCATATACACCGGGAAAGGGCAATGCGGTGGCTGATGCATTGAGTAGAAGACATGCCAGCTTAGGGGCTATGTTCCTTGAATGGAAGCAACTGGAGTATATCGCGGAGTTTGATTTCAGACCAAAGTGCGAATTGGATCCAGAAATGTTAGCAAGTTTGACGATCAGACCCACTTTAATTGAGCGGATCGGCTCTAGTCAGAGGGACGATCCTAACCTATTGGAAATCATCTCTAAGTTAAAGATGGATATTGATGAGGAGATGAACAAGTATGGGCTTGATCGAGATGGATGGCTTAGAAAGAATGGAAAGCTTGTTGTACCCAATGTCAATGGATTGAGAGATGAAGTGCTTAGAGAATGTCATCACTCAAAACTGACTATACACCTCGGTGGTAATAAGATGTATCGAGATATGAAGCAGAGTTACTACTGGGAAGGGATGAAAAGAGACGTTGGGAAGTTTATAGCCAAGTGCATGAATTGCCAACTAGTTAAAGCCGAGCAAAAGAAGCCTAGTGGGTTGTTACAGCCCTTAGAAATTCCCGAATGGAAATGGGAGCAAGTCTCGATGGATTTCATTGATGGTTTACCAAGGACTAGATCGGGACATGATAGCATTTGGGTAGTTGTGGATCGACTGACTAAAAGTGCAAGATTTATACCAGTCAAATAGACCAGAACGGCAGCTAAGTTAGCAGAATTGTATATGAAGTGGGTAGTGAGATTTCATGGAGTACCTAAAAGCATTGTGAGTGACCGAGACCCGTTGTTCACTAGTGGGTTTTGGAAGAGCTTACAAGAGGCTCTAGGGTCAGAGTTACATCTCAGTACCGCATATCATCCTCAGACCGACGGTCAGACGGAGAGGGTGAATCGTATTTAGGAAGATCTCTTGAGAGCATGTATATTGGATTTTGGTGGATCATGGGATGACCATTTGCATCTAGTAGAGTTTGCATATAATAATAGCTACCAATCCAGTATCGGTATGGCTCCGTTTGAAACTTTATACGGAAGACCATGCAACTCACCATCATGTTGGATAGAGACTGGCGAGAAGTTTATGCTTGGACCAGATGTGGTGAGGGAAACTTCAGATAAAATCAAGACCATTCAACAACGAATGAAGGCTGCCCAAGATAGGCAGAAGAGTTATGCTGATAAGAGGAGAAGAGACTTAAAATTCTCCGTTGGCGACTTGGTGTTTATCAAGATTTCTCCGTTGAAGAGCGTAATACGATTTGGCAGGAGAGGCAAGTTGGCACCAAGATTTGTTGGCCCATTCCCTGTTCTTGAACTAGTTGGGAATTTGGCATACAGAATTGACTTACCGGAGAAGATGGCGGGAGTTCACGATGTATTTCATGTTTCCCAATTAAGGAAGTTCGTTCACAACTCAGATATGACTATTTCACCTGATCAGTTAGAGGACTTCGAAGTAGAACCCGAGGCGGTTGGGAACCGCAAGCCGGCCCGTATTGTCGAGCATGACATGAAGCAACTTCGAAGGAAGGCGGTGAAGCTAGTCAAGGTTCAGTGGGGCGAGGACGAGAATGATTGTACTTGGGAGACAGAGGAGAACATTAGGAAGACACACCCAGAACTCTTTGCCTGGTAAGATTTTGACTTCGATTTAGTTTTCCGCATGCTAGGATAGGCTTGTTTGCTTGTTTTGCATGTTTGATTGTTGTATGTGGTTGTTAGGCATGCGGGATCCTTTGTATATTTTGGGTTAAGGAATTTCGGGGACGAAATTTCTTAAGGGGGGAAGAGTGTAACAACCCGTATTCTACGCATTATAGGATCGTAGGATATTTATTTCTTTCACATACGAAGTCGTATGGTCATGTAACTTTGGGAGACGACTATTGGGGTCATTTCCCATGTTCATGATTTTTCCCGATTTTTAAATGACCATTTTACCCCTAGTTGGCACTGTTTTGGCCATAACTTTTGACTGGAAAGGAATTTTGACCTGAAACCACTTCCATTGGCTCCGGATGATGGTTTCTCTTTCCGTAGAGTGGTCACATTAGCCAAACGGACTCACCGTTTGGGAGATATGGCTGAAAGTTTCAGATGGTGAAAAACAGCTTAATTAGGCTTAACCGGGTGATTAGCAGCTAGGCCCAAAGGGGAATTTCGGGTTTAGAGGTATAGAAGGACTGACTAGGGTTAGGAAATCACTTTCATTTCAGTTTTGAGCCGCCACAAACCTTCTTGAGACCTTAGTAATGGCTTCCATCCTCTAAAACCACTCCAAAACACATTTTTAGTGAAGATTAAGCCTAAACTACATCAAAACAAGGCCAAATAGCAATAGAGCAAGATTGGAGCTGCTGCTATACATAGGAATTCGACCCAAACAGAGAGTATTTTGGATTTGGTGTTTCATTTGTGGCCAAGGTGAGTGATTTACATAGTTTTTGCACTAATTACGGTAATTAAGGGTAATTAGTGAGGACTAGCGGATTTATACACTAATAAATTCTGGAAAAATGTTTAGAAATTTGAAAATAATATTTTATGCCTCTGTTAGAAAATTTGGACGATTTGATTAAGTTTTACTAAGTATGTGCTTAAACATGATTAAGAGGGATTATGGGAAAATGTGAGGTTTTAGCCACTTTTGATCCATTTTGATTCATTTGAATTGTTGTTTTGCTGTTTGTGGTTAGTTTGCTATGTTGTTATGACTATTTGACATGATTTGTGATTGATTAGAATAGTCAGATTTGTCAAAAATGTCGTCGAACGGCGTAAACAAGTTGTTGGAAAAAGTTGCAGAAAGTTGTGCAGGGCTTCGGATCGGATGAGAGCTCGGATCGGATATGTGAACTGGGCAAGAAAACCCGACCCGAACTGGAGTCTGGCACATAAGAGACTTGGCAAAAAGGAAGGCCGTTTACTTAGAGTTGGAGTAGACAGGGGGATCGGATCGGAAGAATAATGGAGGCCAGATCGGATCCACTCAAGAATGGAAGGCTACGACTGGAGTAAGGCGAAGGGATCGGATCAGATCGGAGTAGATGGAAAACGAGGGAGCTGATCGGAGAAGGAGCATGAACTGGAAGGAAGACAGCAACCCGACCCGACCCGGAGGAGGACACCGACCAGACCCGAAGTGAAGTACCCGATCCGAACCGAATGGAAAGATGACAAGGAAGGAGGACCGAACCGAACCGACGAGGGTAATGACTACCGAACCGAACCGAATTCTAGGGCTGCTACTGCACGACAACTCTTCTGAAGACCCACTCCAATTCGACCAAACCCGAGATGCAAAGGAAGTCCAAATGAGAAGCTAGAGCTCAAGATCCAGATGGGAATCAACGAGTTCGCTTCATGATTGGGCTTTGCTGTGGGACGCGTGTTAAGGGGTTATCGATGTCTATAGCTTTGGACCACTATGGTAGGAGGTGCGAAGGCGGATTCAGGGCCATTATGGCATTGGTAGGACCAAGGGCTACGACCAATGTGGTGGGTCATTGAAATGTTTGGTCATGACTCCAAATGTTTAGCTTGGTCACAGCAGGGTTTCTACAAGTCGGGATTCGTCGTTACCTCAATTTGTCTAGTGTTCCAAAGTGGTAGATATCGTATGCTTTACGCACTGAGTGAGAGATGTGAGGATGGTTGCTATGGTTGATTTGTTTGCTATCATTGTGACATGCACACCCCACCCCCGTATTCTTTACACTATTTATTATGGAACCTTAGAGTATTGTACGGTATGTGGTACTAACTCTTTGGTTGCAGGTCCAGGTTCAGGTATGGTTTAATATACCTGTTATTATTCTGTTTATATGCTTATCGCTCATACCAGGCTTTATGTCTGACCCAGAGTTTTATGTCTCCTCTTATTACTCTGGGTGCTCACACGAGCAGACTAGAGACAGGTTAGCTGGTGATGCACGGGTAGATGATCCGGAGACGAGCAGGAGGCTTCCACGTAATATATATCTAGTATTCTCCCTGAGTTGTTGAAGATCACTGCTTGGGCATTAGTGGTGCATCTTCTACTTTAGCTTTCTTTTGTTTAGAGACAGTAAATTTGGAAGGTTGTAATAAGCTGTATTTGGATTTCCGCTGCTCTGATGATTGATGTTGATTTTAGTTATAAGCTTATGCACTGTCTCACCTGTTTTATGTCAAGTATGTTATTATTATATTTTATTCCATGCGCTGTGAGACATTCTACAGGTTCCTTGATTTGTTCATTCCCTTCTTTCCTTTCTCCTAACGACCGTCCCGTGCTAGTCGGGCATGTGTACAGCGCACTTTCGGAGGAAATGCAGGCTGGTGCGGGGCGGGCCGTCACATATAGAATGCAATATTCAAATAATAGCACACAACAGGTAATGACAGCGGAATGCCACATAAACTAAACACATGAATGACAACGGAATGCCAAATAAACTAAACACATGAATGACAATGGAATGCCAAATACACATCAAATTGATAACCATCGCATCAAAGTAAATCATGAATCATAAATCATTTCTCAAATTGATGCGCATCGCGTCAAAGTAATCAAGAATCCAGAAATCACTCGAAATCCAGAAAACATCAGAAAAAGTGGGACCTCCCCAGGATGAGATACGATCTCTACGTAGTGAACATATATATTTAAGCCGAAGCTCCTCACAGAGCCGGGTCGTGACCCCGGAAGAGAGAAAACACATAAATCGTGAAATCTCTAGAAAACAT
Source organism: Allium sativum (assembly GCA_030737875.1). NCBI lineage: Eukaryota > Viridiplantae > Streptophyta > Magnoliopsida > Asparagales > Amaryllidaceae > Allium > Allium sativum. The sequence goes on from CM060926.1 coordinate 355,985,860, forward strand.
CATAAATCATAGAAAGTTGGACCGAAGTCCCATAGGTGAAATCCAAGAAACGTAAATCCCACTCGGGCGATCGAGGACCACAAAACATAAGTCATAAAATAAATAGGAGGTATCGGCAGATAGTGCGGAAACTATCAGACTGGAGTTCCCCTGATAGCGCAGAAACTATTCCAGTGAACCACAGTCCCCCGGAGACATAGCCAGGAAGCTAAGTCCAGATCATAAAACGGATCACAACGATCCGGGTGAATAGAAATTACTCCGAGCTAGTTAATATAAGGAAATAGCAACATGTCCCATAACCACATGTTATTCTCGAATATTTACGAACCCGTAATTGGTTTCTATTCAAAACAGAGAAAATCATAGTAGGAGCATTGCCACGGTTTTCGATCGGACAAGTCCAAGAATTAACCATCAAAGCAAAAGCAAGTGTTCATAGTCCTTGATTTTGCTATGACGTTTGATTAGATTTCTCATACGAATGAGAAAAATGTTTATAAAAATATATACTAGTAGATTTGAAGAAGGTTCATAAAACGATTTCGTAAATTAGCTTCGTATAATGAAGTAAGATTGGAAACCATTTTAGTACAAGAATTTGATATCTACTAATAACATAAAATCTCTTTATATAACTTCAAAGTGGCAATAAACAACAGTACAATTGCCGAGGCAAATCGATCAAGGGGATTCATGTCAAAATTACATAAATCCAAATCATAAATCATCGAATGTAAATTTGATAAATCGAATATACATATAGCTCGTCAGTGAATCCAACAACGTTAATAACGGTTAGAAATCACCCTGGAGCGACAGGAAACAAAGACACCAAATCAGGTGTCGCAGATCAAAGAGTGATCACCTAGGTGATCGCTAATGCATAATTCACATTACAACAACATACGGAAAATCAAAGGGATAACCGCTATAATTTCGATCAACGATGAATCGAAATCCAGAACTAGCACCCGAAGGTTTTAAACTACATCGGAATAGTCTCGAAGGATATCGAGTCGATAAATCACGTTTTAATGGCGTGAATCATCTTAACTAGAGTATCGAATAAATTCGATATACCAAAAGGAGCGCATGGCTTTACGATGATCCCCGGTGAATTCGAAGACCATCGACATGCACGAAAGAGCCAAGGAGAAGTCCGGAAACATGCGGGATCGTGTGCAGGGGCACACGATCGAAATAGAGTCGGGCCTGGCCAAAATTGCCCAGGCTCAGCCAAACTGGTCGACCGCCGGTTTATAACCGGTCGACCGGTTCTGGCCTGGGCAATTGCCCAGGCTGAACCGAGACCAGTCGACCGGGCAAAGAGGGTCGGTCGACCGTTTTCAAACAGAAAGAAAACCGGTCGACCGCCCCATTTGGGCCGGTCGACCGGTCCTGACCTGGGTCATTGCCCAGGTCGAACCTAGGCGGATTTTCTCCCCCGTGAGTGTCTGGCGCCGATCGTCGAGGCTCGTGACTTCTTCGGGACGTCAATGAGACCTCTTCGATCCACCGTATCAACTTGCAAAGCTCGAAAGCATTGGTTTGGATTATAGATTAACATACGAACAAAATTCCAAACCAAAACGAATTAACACGATATAAGTGGATTGTGAAGTCTTGGAACTTGCCGGGTACGACAATGGTACTTCATGACACCACTTAATTGATTCAAATCATGTGTATTGATCGTGTGAATAACACATGTCACAATTTCTACTTCAAATGAAATTCAAACTAATAAACCAGGAAGTGTAAACTATTCTAACCAATTCAACAAGCAAATGCAACATGAAATGGTCCTAAATTACACTTTACAAGCACATAGGCTTGAGGCATAGATGTGAGTTCATCAAAGAACTCACCTTTGTCTCTTGAATGAAAAAAACAAGCTCCAACAAGGAAGAACAAGCACAAATCCAAGCAAAGAACCTTTCTTTCTTCAATCACTCCTCTCTAGTCACCTCATGAACACATATGAAGACTCATGGATGTTAGAACATCATAAAAATCCGAAATTGAGAGGAGAGAAAGGTAGGGAACGAGTAGAGAGAGCTTACCCATGTCATAGAATTGGATTTGCACAAGAATTGAGCTCTAGATCAAAAGCCCTAGCTTAGGGAGTTTCTATTTCCCATTCCCTTCTCCATTTCTATTTTCTTTTGAAGTGTTAGAATGAAATGAAGAAGAGGGGCTGATTTGGGTTTATATGATGAGCTAGGTTAACTCAACCAAGCGCTAGCCCAAAGTGCCAAAATTCCGAAGCTCGGAACATATCGATGCTCATAGTCAAAAAGGTCGTAAACGATGATCTGGACTCAATGGAAGTGGTTTCGAGTCCAAATTCGACCATATGCAAAATTTCACTTTTTGAACACACATCGATTAATCATTAACGACGTTATACTTAAATAAAATATTTAAATATATTATCTTCGAATGAGCGGGTTGTTACAGACTGAAACTGTCAAAACACGTTTTTATTTGCCATGCTCACAAATTGCTTTCAAAAATTATGGAAATTTGGATCTAGCAATAATTTGACATCCCGGATCCAACAAAAGTGGTTTCGTCGAAAACAGAGGTCGTTTGCAGAATGGCTATTTATAAGGGCTATATTTCCATAGCGACTATTCTGAATTTTCAACTGGACATAACTTTTTATTCCCGCTATGAAATTTCAATTTTTCAGATTCGTTGGAAAGATATTTTCAAATAGATTCTAATATTTTTGGTTCCGCTAAATCCGGTTTATTTTGAATCCTATACATTCATTTGAAATATGAAATCAAAATTTCGAACTTCCGCGCCATTTCAATTCCTTTTGTAATTAAAATAAATATTTATATTCTAACTTCGATTCAAATAAATATTTCCATTTTAATTCTATTCAAAATAAATTTATCGCCGTTATTATTTAAAATATCTCATTTTAAATATCCAAAATTCATTAAAATTGCCAAAATAAAATTTTTAAATTGGTTCTGATTTTCCGGGTTGTTACAATTATGATTTAAGTTTTCTATAATATATATTCGTCGAATTCGGACAAGCCGTTCAACAACTAAATTAGTTCAACAATGTTTCCTAAAGTGTAAACACTGTTTAGCAATAAACATTCGTGTTTTTAACATAGCATGTTTCAAAATTCTACGGAACAAACAAAAGAAAGTTGTAGGTTAGGTTCATGGTTTTTTGGACTTTGAAAAATTGTTAATTTGGATAAGCGATTCGGAAGTTATGACCATGGGAATTGAGTCTTATTTTAAGCTTTATGGACTAAACAATGCTTGCCAATTTAGAAATAAAATACCAAAATCAGTTCCATTTTGAAACTTGAACCTTGAATAATATAACGCCCCACCTCTATACCCACTATCGTCTAAATCATTTCAGAGAAATGTCGTAGACCATAACAAAGAATGAGGTTTGTGATGAATGACTGATTGTATGATTATTCCACGTGAGGAATGCACATCGAATTCTGATACCGATTAAAATTTTGACGTAACTATTCGGCACCTAGGGCAACTACAGAACGACTATAAGTAATCCGGAAGGCAGTATAAAATATACAACAACAATAATATATATCACAGCCAGACACAGAATAATCATACCACAAAGGCAGAATAGATATGAATAAACTAAGAATGTGTACAACAAGTTAGTGGTCAACAAATATCCACTAATCCCGAAAGAATAGAAACATGTATCATGATCTAAATAAAAGGATATGTACAAAACGATAGATAATGTCATAGGTACCAAAGTACATAAAGCTGCGGAGGCAAAGTAGCAAGCTGAAGGTAGGAGATCAATCCTGCGATGAGTCCCAAAGGAGTACCTAAAATGACTCGGTCAAACCCGAGTATTATTTATAAGAATAAATAATAAACGAGTTAGTCTAGCTGTGCTTATCAAATAAATTGAGATAATAAGAGATATAACACAGAATGATATGATTTTAGTAATAATATCTAATCATAAATAAATATGAAACATGGAATGTCAACACAATCAGGAAATGACAATGGAATGTCAGCACACAAATATCTCTAGATAATCTCATAGCTAACGTAGAATGCAACATTCAAATAATAGCACACAACAAGAAATGACAGAGGAATGCCAAGTAAATAAACACATGAATGACAGCGAATGCCAAATAAATACAATGGATGCCATATGCATCAAAATGAACAAGGAATGACAATGAAATGCCAAATACACATCAAATTGATGACCATCGCATCAAAGTAATGAAGAATCCAGAAATCAAGCAAGAAATCCAGAAAACATCATAAAGAGACCTGTCATAGAAGATGAGATACAATCTCAAGCTAGCGAACCAATATGTTGAGCCGAAGCTCCCCACGGTGTCGGGGCGTGACCCCGATAGAGAGAAAACACATAAATCATGAAGGTTGGACAAAAGTCCCATAGATGAAGGCCACAAATCGTAAATCCCACTCGGTCGATCGAGGACCACAAAACATAAGTCATAAAATGAACATGAGGTATCGACAGATAGTGCGGAGACTATCTGACTGGTGTCCCACTGATAGGCCGGAAACTATCAAAGTGAACCACAGTCCCCCGGAGACGTAGCCAGAAAGCTATGCCAAATCATAAAAGGACTGCATCGATCCGGTGAGTATAAATTACCCCGAGATAGTTAATATAAGAAAATAGTTAAATGTCCCATAACCACTCGCTATTCTCGAATATTTATGAACCCGTTGTTGGTTCATACTCAAAACAGCAAGGATCATCACATCGTGTTTGAATGCACGAGTCCAAGAGTTATTCGCCAAAGTAAACATATAAGGGGTCATAATCCTTATTTTTACTAAGGTAAATAAACTAGATTTCTCATCCGATCGAATAAATAGGATTCGTACGTACTAATAGATTGGAATCCGTAGAAGGATTCGTGGTCCATTAATAATATATAAACCTTCTTATAATTCTGAAGTGACAATAAACAATAGTACGATTGCCGAGGCAAATCGATCAAGGGGATTCACGTCACAATGACGTAAATTCAAATCATAAACCATCAAATATAAATTCGATAAATCGAATATACATATAGCTTGTTAGTGAATCCAATGACGTTAAGAAACGATTAGAAATCACCCTGAGCAACGGGAAACAAAACCCAAAACTAGGTGCCATGGATCAAAGTACGATCACCAAAGTGATCGCTAATTCAAAAAATTCTCGTTATAACACAAACAGGGAATCAAAAGGGATGACGATTGTAAATTCGATAGACGAACAATCAAAATCTCAAAACTAATACCCGAAGGTTCTAAACTATAATGGAATGGACTCTAAGGATATCGAGTCAATAATTCGCATTTTAATGGCGCGAATCATATTAAAAAGAGTATCGGATAAATTCGATATACAATATAGAGCGCATGGGCTTTTGAATGATCACTTATTCAATTCACATCTTAAACAATGTGAATAGGCCAAAAAGAATCAACATTGGAAGAATTAATTGAGAATCAAAGTCGATAAATCGAGCTGTTGGAATCTTTGAATTCGTAAAGCTGAAGTTCACAAACGGAGTCCAAACGGTCCGAACTCCGGCTGGGAAAGAGCCTGGATGGGGGTAGACTGTGGATAGAGGTCCCTCAGGTCCACAGCATGAAATCAGTCGACCGGTCAAATAGGGTCGGTCAGCCTATTTTTCACAGGGACAAAACCGATTGGCCGCCCCTATTTTAGTCGGTCGACCGGTTACGACCTGGGCCGTTGCCCAGGTCGAACCTAGGGAGATTTGTCCCCTGCGAGCGTCCGTCGTGAAATTCAAACTAAGGAACCGAAAAGTGTAAACTATCCTAACCAATTCAACAAGAAAATGCAACATGAAATGGTCCTAAATTACACTTGTACAAGCACATAGGCTTAAGGCATAGATGTGAGTTCTACTAAAGAACTCACCTTTGGCTTGATTCAATAAAGAACAAGCACACAAACGAGCAAAGCTCCTCTCTTTCATCATTTTCTCCTCCGAAATCACCTCATACATTCACATACAAACATATATGAAATAGGTTTGTGGAAAAATCCAAAATTGAGAGGAGTATAAGATAGAGAGGGAGAGTAGAGAGCTTACCCATGTCTTGAAATCAAATTAGCACATGAATTGGGCTTGAATTTGCAAACCCTTGCTTAGGAATTTTAATTTCCCTTTCCATTCTCCATTTTTACTTTAGCTTAAGTGTTTGGAGAATGAATGAAGGAGGAAGGTATTGGGGGTTCTTTATGGTGGCTACGTTAGGTAAACCAAACACAAGCCCAAAGTCCCAAATTTCCGAAACACGAAGCATATCGAAGCTTATAGTCAAAAAGGTCATAAACGATGATCCAGACTCAATGGAACTAGTCCCGAGTCCTAATTTTATCGTTTGTGAAAAACGACATTTTGAGTGATACATCGGATACGACGATATATTTAAAAAAAAATATTTAAATCTATTATCGTGGAATGAGTGGGTTGTTACAGACTTCCCCCCTTGAGAAAATTGCGTCCCCGCAATTCCTTAAGATTGAAGTAATAAGTAACAACCAAAAATAATACCACGGAGTGGTACCACAACAACCGACACGAAATGAAAAGGTCACACCAACGACTAGGTGAGATCCCAATTTCGTCTCACAAGATCATAAAAACTAGAGTTCAATCTCGAACTCCATTATCCATGAAGGTAGTCATCCCAAACGGGTAAAATAATTCCAGAAAAATTCATAAGCGCTACGAATTCAAATAGACTCGCCTTTCTTAGTATGATTCTCAAGGGAATGAGAATTGATAGAATGCACAAAAACCATGCGAATCTAATTTGGAATTTCAAGAAGCAACAGCACTGCGTCCTACAGACGCAAGATATCAATAGTAGATATTTCTCTTAGGATATGAAATGGGAATTTATGATTGTTGACTAGTCCATTCTAAAACTCATTCATGATGATGTAGCGAATCATCGAACCTGAGCACTTTAGTCTTGCGACAAGGTGGCTGGCACCAACAAAAGCACAACATAGAGATTCCAATGAATTTAGCAAAGGAGAGAAATTCTCGAAGGAATAATCAATTTTAATATCAATGATTCAAGGTTGGTAACGGGATACCAACGAGCTAGAAACCGATAAACAAATATTGGTAATGGAATACCAATGAACTACAAATCGATAATCAAATATTGGTAATGGAATACCAATGAACTAGAAATCGATAACAAATATTGGTAACGGGATACCGATGAACTATTCGGGGAAATCGATTTCTAACCAGGTACTAAATCTCATTTAGTAACCATAAAGATGAATCGTTAGGAATTATACGAAATTCCCAATACTCAGAAACTCGAGTATCAATTTTAGAAAATCGGAAACATCGAGAAGATGATGGATATGTAGTGCTCAACTTACCACTTCGGGACAACAGGATTTAAGATAATTTTTCGCCAAATTTCTCAAATCGCAAAAACCTCAGCAATTAATCAAAGAAGCAATAGACAATTTCTATAACAAGATGAGATTAAACCAAAGAGGTCGTAATCCCTAAAAAAAATTTGATTCACAAGGTTTAAAAAACGTGCGGAGACAATTGTCGACCCAAATGATTCAAACAAACAAGGAATGAATATCAAAAGAGCTCATCCTCTCGAGACTCATCACTAGAGATACATGGGGCTAAGTCCACACGTGAGTTGACTATAGCACTTCCGGATGATCGACTAGATCATAGATTCAAAGCAAGGAATTATTGAGTTTTCGTGGATCGCAAAACCCAAATCTCCCCTCCCTACCACGGGACTCTCATTCTCTCGAGTGATCATTCACTAGAGAACATAAGGAAACCCATAGAATCATAGAATATTAAATTCTCTTTAGCAAATCGAAACAAGGATTAGGAATTAGGCGAGATTCCGAATCACTAAGAATTCTCGAAAATAAAAGATCTGAAATCCAGAAACAAGAGACATAAATAAATAACTGCAGGAACAAGAGACATCGGTTATTTGTTTACTCAAAGAAAAGATTCAAGATAATTTCTAATTAAAAATCTTGAACCACTCGAATTCTTGGAATTGCTCCAAGGAAATCTAGAAATAAATTATCTAGAAAAATAACAAACGATTACGAAAAATTGCAAAAATCCAAAATATTGTTATTTTGATTAACTTATCAGGAGTGAATTTTAATTTTAGGAATCATTTCGAATGTCGGATTGTCACATAATGGTGTTTAGGAATTCCGAAATACAACATGGTGTCCCATATCTCGTTCGAGATCCTTAACGCACCCGATGGACAAGTTAACGCAAGAAAGTCCTCACAATTTCTAACGTTTATGCAAATCTCGCGAAAATATGAAAATTCAATAAATCATTCGGGATGGCATAAAGGAAATAAAATTTCTTTATCAACTTAGGAATAAAACATAAATGATATCTTTTGATAACGAAGAACACGATCGAAGTATATCAAAAGAACATAAATAAAATAATCTCTGAATAAGGTAAATGACATTAAGGAATTAATGACACGTACCTTGACTCAAGAAGAGGGATCACAAGAAGCGGGATGCTTTCCCTCGTTCTTGATCTTGAGTTTGGAACGCAATGATACATTTGTTGAGTTAATTTAGCACAAATTCTTGGTGACTCACACCGGCACAACGAGGTAACAAATGGGTTGTTTTAGCCCGAAGGCTTGGTGATCTCACACCGAACTAGAGCTATATAGCTGAAAACAAGGGAGTAGATTTAGTCACAAAGACATGGTATCTCCATACCGACCGACAAGTGATCAATAGACCATGCTTGGTACGTAACGACGTACAAAACAATCTTAACTAGAAATCAAGAAATATCAAGATCAAAGGTGCTTACGACGTGCGTAACGACGCACGGGCAAGATATCCAATGATCAATCAACTACAAGGATCATAAATGATTAACAAGATAAGTGTGATACACAAAAGGCCAGTTAATAAATAAATTTAGCCGAACGTCCCATACCGCCATCTTAACTCAAGAATTAACGAACAAATTGTTGAATCCCACTCGAATATTCAAAATGGTTATTATCATAGTTTTCAAATGCACAAGTCCAGTAATTATCCGTCAAAGCAAACACAAGGGTCCATAGTCCTCATGTTTACTAAGGCGTTTAATTAAATTTCTCGTACGATTGAAGTAGTCATGACAATGTCAAAATAGGATCACCGAAGCGATCGACAACTTGACATTTACGTTTTAATAACGTAATTTATACAAAAACAGACATCGATTAGCAACTCGAGTCAAAGAATGAAACAGAAGCACCACTAGAACACACGGGCCCTATATGGACTATAGAAATCAACCCGAAGGGAACAAGCCGATAACTATTCTGAATTTTAGGAGGTACACTGGGTGAACCGGCACTTGCACGGCTACGACCAACTATTTCGCTACTTTAAGGAAAAAGAAGGAGGAAAAAGTTAGTCTCAAGTTGAATTCAAATGATGTGAATTCAATCAAAATGGAATCATATAGGTAGATAAGCTATGACGGGTCTTAATACTCTAACTAAAACCCTAAAGCATGATTCCCGAGAGAGGCTTAAGACAATACCATCGTCATACTATCTTACACAGTTCCGGAAAGTGGCTCTAATACCAACTGTAACTCCCCGCCTCTATACCCACTATCGTCTAGTTCATTTCAGATAAATATCGTAGTCCATAACGGAGAATGAGGTTTGTGAAGAGCGATCGATTGCATGATTACTCCATCTGAGGAATGCACATTGAATTCTGATACCGATTAAAATTTCGACATGACCATTCGGCACATAGGGCAACTACACAATGGCTATAAGTAATCCGGAAGGTAGTATAAAATAGACAACAACAATAATATATATCACAACCTGACGTAGAATAATCATATCACAAAAGGGGAATAGATATGAATAAACCAAGAATGTGTACAACAAGTTAGTGGTCAACAAAGATCCACTAATCCCAAAAGAATAGATACATGTACCATGATCTATATAAAAGGATATATACACAACGATAGATAATGTCATAGGTACAAAAGTACATAAAGCTGTGGAGGCAGAGTAGCAAGCTGAAGGTAGGAAATCAATCCTGCGATGAGTCCCAGAGGAGTACCTAAAACGACTCGGTCTAACCCGAGTATTATTTATAAGAATAAATAATAAACGAGTTAGTCTAGCTGTACTTATCAAATAAATTGAGATAATAAGAGATATAACACAAGATGACATGATTCTAGTAATAATATCTAATCATAAATAAATATGAAACATGGCATGTCAACACAATAAGGAAATGACAATGGAATGTCAGCACACAAATATCTCTAAATAATCTCATAGTTAATGTAGAATGAAACATTCAGATAATAGCACACAACAGGAAATGACAGAGGAATGCCAAATAAACTAAACACATGAATGACAACTGAATGCCAAATAAATACAATGGATGCCATATGCATCAAAATGAACAAGGAATGAAAATGGAATGCCAAATACACATCAAATTGATGACCATCGCATCAAAGTAATCAAGAATCCAGAAATCAAGCAAGAAATCCAGAAAACATCATAAAGAGGCCTGTCATAGAAGATGAGATACGATCTCAAGGTAGTGAACCCATATGTTTGAGCCGAAGCTCCCCACGGTGCCGGGGCATGACCCCGATAGATAGAAAACACATAAATCATGAAGGTTGGACCGAAGTCTCATAGATGAAGGCCAGAAATCGTAAATCCCACTCTATCGATCGAGGACCACAAAACATGTAACACCCCACATCCATTAATGTCACTCACAAAGGGAATGCATTAACTTTCATGGAGCATTATAAGTGTATAGAACAAAAATCACAAGACAGATATATATAAAATGGTACTTCAAAATTTATAACAACTTCATTGCAGCGGAAAAGCAAAACATAGTTTGGTTATATCATCAAAACCACTGAGTACACTAATATCCATCTTGGACAAATTATTTTTTGAATACATAAAACAAAAAGCATAACCCGAACATAAATTTCCATAAAAAGAGATAAGCTGAACTTTACTTTCAGCAATCCAAGCACTTCCAAAAGAGAGAGAAAGTGATCCAAATCAAGCTCCACTAGGTCCACCCTGAGAACCTGTAACACCCCGTAATTTTATAACATTAAAATTCATAAATTAAAGTATACTTAATTTTTAGAAGAATAATTAAGTGAAATGGGTTGCGCTATTATGTTCGTTTCAAACTTTTGGGTCAAGATAGACATTTGGTTTGCACAAAACAGATACCTTATGAAGATGTTATTAAGCCTTGAAGTTTGTATGCATATGAGAGAAATATATATATACATATGTATAAAAAAAATTAAATAAATAAATATTCAAAAAAAGTTCAAAACAGCGAATCGGGAGGGGAATTAGCCGAACCACACCATTTTTGGAGTCGACCCGAGCCCTGCTGGGTAGACTAGGGGTCGATCCAGGGTGTTTGACTGTCAACCCATGGCCCGATTCGCCCTAAGGGATGATGTGGCATCTGAGTGGTCCTGATGGTTTCTGGGTTAATCTAAGAGCTCTAATCGATCCTATACATATATACATATATACATAGCTAAACCTAAACCCTAATTCATTAACAAAGAGGAATGGTGCCTCCATGCTCCTAAAACCTAAAGTGACCTAGCCTCCACCCTAATCAATCAATTCAAAAGAGAAGATAAAGATAAAAAATCAACGCCTACATCAAAGGAAAGCTAAATCAACTCCAGAAAATCAGATCTCAGAACCGTTCTTCTCTTTCTTAAACCCCAATTTGTGAGTACAATTATTTTCAGATATGAAATTTAATTATTATCTTGACATTTTTGTGAATCTGGATCTGAGGTTATGCATACTTTGATTTATCAGATCCGCTTTTCTGTGGATCTATCTTGTTAATATTATTGTGTCTGTTCTATATCTGTTCCCTCTTTTCTTCCTTTTTGTTTATAGTCAGGCTACCACGAGCCTGAGCCAAATTCTCATAAGAGAAGAACGCACGAACGCTAAATTTGGGAAAATATTGAACGATGCATAATTGGACATAGCTGATTTATGACTGATTTGAGAACACAACATATGTTATAATTCATGATCTGATTTTGGGGACAAAATGCATGTTATAATTTAAGATCTAGGTTTGGGCATATCTTATATCATGATCTGTGATTTGAAAAAAAAGGAGAATTATTTGTATATGACTTAGGCGTAAAGAACTATATTATAATAAGATAACTACTAAATGTGAATACGCCTAAACGGGGATTTTTGGATACTTGGTATACGCTGAAATCCAAGACTATAATTTGGAACATGTAGTATGGCATGACTGTTAGGATGCAATTTGGGGTAATTTGACATATGGATTATGTAATTTGACATATTGAACCTAGAATTGGCATGAACAACAAAATATGAAATTGGCATATAAATCAAGTTTTGGACATAATTGTTATTGTTGCGAATTTGGGTTTTGGAGAATATTCTGTACTGTGTAAGTTTAACAAAGTTTAGGGCATATGTTATATTTTGAATTATGATCGTAATTTGGGCATGTAAAATTAGGCATAATTTTATAATTGGGCGAGGTATGTCAATGGAGTTTTAAGGGATGATTAAATTTGTTAAGTTGCCTAATCTGCTAAATTTGTTGAAAACTGAATACGGTAATTTGGGTATGAAATCTATAGGCTCGATCTAAAATTAAGCAAAACATGCTAATAGAACTTTGAATAATCTGCTGTAACTTGTAAAGAAGTTAATTTGTTGAATTGACATAATTAGTCTGATATTGGCATAATCTGTGAATGAATACTTTAGCTAAAAATAAGAATGCTGAGACACGAGGTTAGACTTTGTTTGCGGTAGAAGCCTGCCCGGACCCAACCGGCTTAACCAGCAACCGCAAACTGTCTGTCTAATGTGAGAGGTCGTAGGCATAAAGATGCTTAGACACGAGATTAGGTCTGGCTTGTGGCAGAAGTCTGCCCGGAACCGCCCGGGACATCCAGCGGCCACAAGCTACCGACCTAACGTGAGAGGTCTGTGCATTAATATTTAATTAATGCAAATCTAAGATAAATATGATGCCTAAAACGTATTGGGTGGATAAGGTTAAATCAACTGGGCTGATGAATCTAATAAACCCGTTTGAAAATCTGTAGGCCCAATACAAGGTTAGGTGAAACAATCTGTAAGTCTGTTAATCTGTATATCTGATCCGTTAGTCTGAAAACTTGTAAATCTGTATATCTGAAAACTTGTTAACCTGTATGTATGATCTGTGAACTAGTTAATCTGGACTTTGTACATCTAAAATCTATAAACAAGTTAATCTGAAATCTGTTAGTCTGGGGACACAAGGTTAGGAGGGGTAATTATTTGTGTCATCTGTTGTTTGGGACCTATATTAGTCAGTAACCCTTTCTGGTATCAAAATTATTACCCAACACTAGGTAGGGGTCTAGGGCATGCTTACTGAACTAATTGTAAGAGGTTCACTCTGATAATGGCGAGGGGTGTTGATGGCGCATTCCAACCGGGTCATGTGCGTGCATGGATCCGGTCTGCTATGAGGATGTAAGATACCGTGACATCTGTAAATAGGTCTGTGTCTATAGGTTGCCACTTTAGGGAGTGATACACCCTTTTGTGGGGCCGACATAAGGTATTTATGTATTAGGGAGCCGATCGCTTGGGGTAGAATTTAGGGTACACTTAGTTCTGTTTGTTTCTGTTGGGGTACCGCCTGTCTCTGTTGGGGTTGTAACACCTGTCTGTTTCTGTTTGGTACCATCTGTTGGGGTGGTAAAGGCCCATTACTAGTGTACACCTAATTTTAATATTCTATTTTCGTTTCTAATTCCGTTCCTGCTTCTGTTTCTGTACGTCTGTCTCTGTTGGGGTGGTAAAGGCCCATTAGCTGGGGGGGTAAAGGCCCATTATTAGCATTCTGTTTCTGTACCTTCTGTCTCTGTTCGTGTGGTAAAGGCCCATTTCTAATATTCTGTTTCTGTACCATCTATCTATGTTCGGGTGTTAAAGGCCCATTACTAGCATCGTGTTTCTGAAGAGATCATTCTGTTTTCTATTTAGACCATAAGACAACACCTAATTCTGTTATACTAGTATTAGTGCAGAGAAGAGAAAACTAAGGAGCTTAGCTTACCCTATATCATTCTGTTTCTTCTGTTAACACCGTTATCTCTTATCCAGTTTTATTTACATGTCATGATACTATTATCTGTTTATATACTGAAAGTCACTAGACTCACCAAACTTATGTCTGACCTAGTTTGTTTCACCTCTTCTCTTTCCGTTTCCCCCCAGGTGCTCAGGGTGGAAACGTAGGAGCTTGATTCAGATTCTCTCTGCTTGAAGTGTTTAAAGTATTGCTTGGCTTTGACTCTATCTTTCCATGGCAGTTTATGTTGGGGATTATGGATTTATAAAAACTATGCATTCTGAAGGCATTTGTACAAGACCGATATTTATGTACTTGAATTCCGATATTGTGGTTTTGAAAGATGTAACCAAACTTATTTCTGTTTCTGCTGTAATAAAATTATAAAATTTTCAATTTCTATTTTATCTGTCTTGTAAATTTTTGTTCTGCTTACTTATAACGTTCCACCGAAGTTAAGGCATTCCCTTTGCGAGTGACCTTAACGGAAGTGGGGTGTTACAGAACCTGAGGGGGGGAAACAGAAAGAAAAGGGGAGAAACAAACGAGGTCAGACATAAAGTTTGGCGAGTCCAGCAACTTTAACAATATAATTATTAAAGTAACATGATAAGAACATAAACTAGAAAATAAGAAATAACTATAAAATAAACAGGCATGACAAGGCAAGCAAGATGAATAAGGTAAATGTTGATTGCGCTTCTAATCACTATAGGATAATTACTACACTGCACCAATGCTAATTACACTGTACCATTACTAGTTACACTGCACCATTACTAGTTCCATACTGAGAGTTGATCCCAACCCCGCAATTGGTAGCCCTCAGGCGTAGCATCTAGTAAGAGGTATCCACCCCTTACAATCCTCGACAGCCTACTTGCCCATAATAGATACTAGATGTCCCCACACTACCCCTAATCGATCGGCTCCCTAACCCACATGTATTTACTACTTGTGTCATTCGGCCCTGCTTATTTGTAGATACCTGTGCCGGTCCCACCATGGGGTATATCAATCCCTATGATGGCAACCCGACACAATTCAAGATGCACAGTGTATAACTACTGATGCCTAGTGTCTGATTTTTCCACTTCGGAGCACGTGCATGCCCGTACTCCGTCGGAACCTACACTAACGCACCACCCGCCGCTATTTTGACCGCTTATAATCAGCCCAATAATCGTGCCCCACCCGGCCTAGTTCAGGTACCATGATACATCTATGTGGGTTACTACTGAAATGGGTCCCCATTACTAGGGTTTCCTAATCAATATGTTATAACGGTTAATTGTTCTCAATTTAACCTAACCCCACCCATTTGTTTAATTAACATGTTGTATTGGTTAAGTGTCGCCTATTCATGTTACTTAACCTTACCATTCTTAGCATGTCTGTGCATTGGCATAATTGATTTATTAATGCACCAATCTCTCACATTAGAACTAT
The DNA here is from genome assembly GCA_030737875.1 of Allium sativum. Lineage (NCBI taxonomy): Eukaryota > Viridiplantae > Streptophyta > Magnoliopsida > Asparagales > Amaryllidaceae > Allium > Allium sativum. The sequence continues at coordinate 356,001,598 of CM060926.1, forward strand.
TGTTTGTGGTTGCTGGATGTGCCGGGCAGTTCCGGGCAGACTTCTACCACAAGCTCATTCTAACCTCGGGTTTTGGGCTTAATGCGCTAACCTCTCACATTAGACCTGTTGTTGCATGTGTCAGGCGGTTCCGAGCAGTCTTACTATAACGTCCCGCCTTTTTGACCGTTTCAAATTGGCACTAAACCAATTTAAAACGTTCAAATTGGCGGATCATTATTTAGCTTACAGAGTTTAAGAATAGAATCAACACAGAGTAAATAGAAGACACAGTATATTGAACAACAAAATATAATAACTTATATATATAATCAGAAATTCGAATACAATATTTTTCTATATACAGTGGAATTTTAAAACAACTTGAATACAAGAAAATATTTATTGGTTTTTGAAAACTTCAGAGTGCGCGTCTTTGAAATCCCCAGCTTTGTCAGTCTTCGGATCCTAAGTTGTGATCTTTAAATCTGTATTGCTCGGGTCTGACTCGAGCATTCCATGCAAAACATAAAACACTCGAGTCAGGATTAATCATAGTTCAAGTAAATTAATTTCAATGTAAACTGAATATAATAATAAATCTCAGTATCAAATGTATTATCTATACTTATCAGGTTTATTTTTTGGGACAATTGGTTACGGAAGCCTGCATATGCATACGTGTACAAGTACACATGTGCACTGCCCCAGCATCCCGCAAGCAAGAAGATAGTCGGTGTGATGAAAGTTACAAGGTGTGCATGAATATGAAATCAAGCATGGTAACCAGGGTACAAAGTTGACCCAGTAATGCAGTAGAATCAAAAGGCAAGGGTCAATCTACACGCAGGTGCTAGGACACCCAAGAGAGCTCAGCCCACATGTTCCGAACTAGATGCAGCATTATATATGTAAATCGAAACAGCCAACCCGCAGGTGGTGTAATTAAAGTACACAAGACACAAAGTCTTCAAACTGGAAACACTTAGGATTACACAAATGAGGCCAAAAAGACAGTAATGCAACCACCCATATATGTGTATGTGTTCGGTCTCACCAATTGGTCCAACAAATTTGGAAAAGCAACTTGTAAATCAAAACAACATATTAGCATAAGTTCCAGTCAAGGATATAGCAGGTAAATACTTTATAATATTTAATGTCAAAGTGACAATAATATATGGTATGAAACATATATACATCTCAATAACCCTGGGCAGCACATATATATATATAAATGGCAGCAAGCTAATGACCCACAATTCCGGGTGTTATATACTTATGTTTCTAAAGTGGCAAAAATAAAACAGGTTATGTTTTTGGGCGAAGAACAAACAGTGTTTAGGCTAACAGTTCGCCATATTTTGAGTTACAATGGATACCTATGGTGGGTTTGCTTACACTCAGTTTAAGATGACAAGCTCAAATTACTGAATATGTTAGTCTCACAGAAAGAAATATATACAGCTCGATTTGGAGTGCCCTGCAAGTGGTTAGAAAATGATATGTTGTGAATGGACTATTATTATGATCACAACTTTTATATCACACTTCAAGGTTCAACCTGAAGCTACAGCAATGATCCTACAGTCACAGGAAAACCTGAGCCATGCAAGCTATTTTGCCAAGACCCAAAACAGGGCAGGAATGGATTTTAACTACTGTCGAAATACTAAGAAAAATGTCTTTGTTTCTAAGAACAATCTGTCATACCTGGCTATATTTGAAACATAATTCTGAATCAAATACCCTTTTCAACTATAAAATTATTTCATCCATTTACATAGTCCGATAGGGGGTTCTCTTGTTCTCGATTTATATTGTAAAGTGCCTGTCTCCTACTCTTGTTATCGATTTCCTTTTAATATGATCATCATGGTTTTTTCTGAATTTGATATCATTCTTGGGATGGACTGGCTAACAAAATACGAGGCCGAAGTTAGATGCGCCGAAAGAATTATTAAGGTTAAAACGAAGCTTGGAAATATTATTATACCATGTCACGGCTTTGATTCAAATAGAAAGGAATTTTGGTCTTCTCTAGAAGTTACTCCTACTTCTATTAAGGATATTCTTGTTGTCAAAGAATATGCGGATGTGTTTGAAGAAGTTGATAGCTTACCTCCGCGAAGAGAAATTGACTTCAGGATCGACTTTGTTCCGAATGCAAGGCTAGTTGTGCATGCTATTCGAAGGATAACGTTGAAAGAAAAAGAAGAATTGAGTAATCAAACTAAACAGCTTTTGTGGAAAGGTCTGATCAGGCCTAGCTTTTCAAATTGGGGTGCATCAGTAGTGTTTGTTCCAAAGTCAGATGGTACTCTCAGATTGTGTGTGGATTACTGGGACCTCAATAAGAAGACACTGAAGAACAAATATCCATTGTCGCGTATGGATGATTTATTACATCGCTTGAATGGAGCGCAAGTGTTTTCTAGAATTGACCTAGCTAGTGTTCCTTTAACAACTTTCAGAGGTCCAGACTTATTCTATGAGTGGTTAGTAATGTCGTTCGGCTTATGTAACGCTCCTGCATACTTTGTCGATTTAATGAATAAAGTATTCCACGATGTCTTGAACAAATTTGTGTTGGTTTTCATTGACGACATTTTAATCTTCTCTAAGTCCACTGCCGAGCATGCGAAGCATTTGGAAGAAGTTTTGAAAATTCTGAGAAAGAATGTATTAAAAGCCAAATTTTCTAAATGCATATTCTGGCAAGAAGATGTAAAGTTCCTTGGTCATGTAGTACCGAAGAAAGGAGATCCAAGCAAGATCACAGCCATTCGAGATTGGAAGCATCCTAGCACGCCCATAGAAGTCAGAAGTTTCCTAGGATTGGCTGGCTATTATTGGAAATTCATGAAAGATTTTTTGAAGCTATCCTGTCCATTAACGAAACTTACCAAGAAACATACCAAGTTTAATTGGACGCCTGAGTGTAAGGCAGCTTTCCAAGAGCTAAAATTAAGGTTGACCACTGCTCCAGTGTTGACTCTTATTGATGGCAATCAAGATTTTTCCGTCTATACAGATGCTTCTTTTGAAGGTGTTGGTGCAGTATTGATGCAAAGAGGCAAAGTAGTTGCTTATGCCAACCGTCAGTTGAAGCCGCATGAGAAGAGATATCTTACTCATGATCTCGAGTTGTTAGCCAACGTTTTTGCTTTGAAAATATGGAGGCACTATCTTTTGGGTGAGAAGTTTGAGTTATATACAGATCATAAATCATTGAAGTATCTGTTCACCCAAAGGACTTGAATTTGAGGCAGCAGCGTTGGTTAGAATTTCTTGCGGCGTACGTTCTGGATATTTTGTATACTCTAGGGAAAGCCAATGTGGTAACTGATGTGCTCAGCAGAAAGAATGTGATCATTGACAATCTTATTATTATGTCTTGATTAATTGATAAGATATCGGCTCTTCAAAAAGACGATAAGTTTATTCAAATGATCAGTGAACAAGTTCGAAAGGGCGAAGTTTCAAGCTTCCAAATTGATGGCAAGGGGACTCTTAGACTGCAAGGGCGAATCTGTGTTCCGGATATTCCTGAGCTCAAAAGAGAAGTAATGGATGAATGTCACAAATATAAACTTAGCATACATCCAGGAGTAAGTAAGATGTATCACGATCTTAAGTGCACATTCTGGTGGAAGGCGATGAAAAGAGACATTTCCATATATGTTAGCAGGTGTTCTACTTCCCAACAAGTCAAGAGTGATCAGCAATAACTCGCTGGATTATTGCAACCACTAGAGGTTCCAGATTGGAAGTAGGATCAAATTTCCATGGATTTCATTGACGGTTTGCCCAGAACCAAGAAAGGCAATGACAGGATATGGGTGATCGTAGATCGTTTCACGAAGACCGCCCATTTTATTCCTGTCCGATCTACTAGAACAACTCAAAGTCTGGCGCAGATTTATTTCAGAGAAATTGTTAGACTACATAGAGTTCCCAGTAGCATTGTTAGTGATCGTGATCCGATATTAGCTAGTAAATTCTGGGAAGCATTCCAAGAGGAGCTGGGGACAAAGTTAAATCTGAGCACCGCATATCATCCTCAAACAGATGGCCAGACCGAGAGGGTGAATTGTGTACTAGAAGACTTGTTGCGGGCATGTATTCTTGATTTTGGCGGATCGTGGGAAGATCACTTGCATTTGGTTGAGTTTTCATATAATAACAGTTACCAAGCAAGCTTACAAATGTAGCCATTCGAAGAATTGTATGGCAGACCATGTAAATCTCCCGCATGTTGGGTAGAACCAAGCAATCGACTAGTGTTGGGTCCCGACATGATTCGAGAAGCTTCGGATAAGTCGATTTCATTAAGAAGCGACTGCAAACAGCTCAGAGCCGACAGAAGAGTTATGCACAATCGAGAAGAAGAGATTTAGCATTTGTTGTTGGTGACTATGTATATCTGAGAGTTTCCCCATTGAGAGGAGTAGTCCATTTCGGAAAACAGGGAAGTTGGCACCTAGATTTATTGGTCCATTCCCTATACTTGAAAGAATTGGAACTCTTGCTTATATGGTTCAGTTGCCTGACTGGTTGCTATGAGTACGTGATGTATTTCATGTTCAAATGGGCTTACGAAACAGTATGTGGCCCCGGTAAATTAAAATGTACATTCAAATTTAATATTAAATTTTTCGGGAAGTTTTGGAGTCGGTATGTGGCCCCGGTAAATTAAAATGTACATTCAAATTTAATATTAAATGTTTTATATTTTAATTTAAAGAAAAACAAGCTGAAACAGTCAAATGGGCTTACGAAACATAGTCCATTGTGTCCGGAATGGTGTTATTTGGCTGGGGCCAACAGTCGTTGAGCTTGATTTGGAGCTCATATGGGTTAACGGGCCTTTTTGAAATTAGATAATTAAAAATAATTTATTTATAAATACCCTAGATTAACAAACCCTAATTCATTTGTAGCCGCCGCCATCTTATTCTTTAATGGCCAGAACTGTTCAATCCTTCTTCCCCCAATAACTCTCAATCCTCACACCAAAACCCATTGATCCTTTAGAGTATTTTGCAGTACACTCCACCACCTACAAATCCATATCAAGTTCACCCATTATCGTCGTGTGTAGCTCGAGAATCGAGCCTGGGAAGGTTGGCCGTTCACACCGCCGCCGCATCACCCGGACGGCGTCGAGCTAGACCCCACAACCGCCGCCGGGTGCACCGTTCCTCCCCTTCTGACGTGGTAGCTTCCGATCGGAACCAAAGTGACTCTGTGTCGCGCTAATCGAAACCCTAGTTTCGAGCCAAACACGAAAACGATTGACCTGTAACTGAAGGTATATAATTTAATTATTTACAACATCTTATAAGTGTTGCTAATTTAATTGATTTATAAAAATCATAACTTGTTCATATGATGTCAAAATCCGATGAAATAGGGACCATCGTGATCGTGACAACATCCTCTACATTCTAGAAGGGACACGGACATATTTGGAGCTAGCTACGAATTTAGATGAATTCAAAACCAATGTGAGATCTCTAATTTAAAATAAAATTAATTGTGATTGCGATGTGAAATTTATATATATTCACTATAATAAAATTCGAATATGTGTCGTATGAAATTGAAATGGATTAATTGTGGTTGCGATGAATTGATTGGATTGAATTGTATAGTGAAAATAAAATATTCATGTCGAATAAAATTTGTTTATACAATAAAAATCACATTTTTATTGTATATATGTAGATAAAATATTCATGTTGAATAAAATTTGTTTATACAATAAAAATCATATTTTTATTGTATATATGTAGATAAGATGTTCATGCTGAATAGAATTTTTTTATACAATAAAAATCATATTTTTATTGTACATATGTAGATAAAATGTTCATGTTGGATAAAATATGTTTATACAATAAAAATCATATTTTTATTATACGTTTGAAAAGAAAATGTTTATACACTAAAAATCACATTTTTATTGTATGTATGAATAAACAAAATATTCATCGTTTGAAAAGAAAATTTTTTTACAATAAAAATCACCTTTTTATTATATGTATGAATAAACAAAATATTCATCGTTTGAAAAGAAAATGTTTATACAATAAAAATCACCTTTTTATTGTATGTATGAACAAACAAAATATTCATCGTTTGAAAAGAAAATGTTTATACAATAAAAATCACCTTTTTATTTTATATATAAATAAATAAAATATTAATCGTTTGAAAAGAAAATGTTTATACAATAAAAATCACCTTTTAATTGTATGTATAAATAAACAAAATATTCAACGTTTGAAAAGAAAATGTTTATATAATAAAAATCACCTTGTTATTGTATGTATGAATAAACAAAATATTCAACGTTTGAAAAGAAAAAGTTTATAGAATAAAAATCACCTTTTTATTGTATGTATGAATAAACAATATATTCATTGTTTTGAATAAAATATGTTAATATTAAAAATTACATCTTTATTGTATTATTGATTCATTGAAAATGATCACATGTTAAAACAGGATTTGTCACTAAAAATGTTACATTTAACATGTTTATTTAGATAAAAAGAATTACATGTTAAAATAGGTGTTATCACCAAAAATGCCCCTTTTAACATGTCAGTCTAGATTAAAAGAATTGCATATGCGAAAAATGATTTGTTCATTAAAAATGTCCCTTTTAACATGTTAGTCTAGATTAAAAGAATTGCATACGTAAAAAAATGATTTATTCATTAAAAATGACCCTTTTAACATGTTAGTCTAGATTAAAAGAATTGCATAGGTAAAAAAATGATTTGTTCATTAAAAATGTCCCTTTTAACATGTTAGTCTAGATTAAAAGAATTGCATATGTAAAAAAATGATTTGTTCATTAAAAATGACCCTTTTAACATGTTACTCTAGATTAAAAGAATTGCATATGTAAAAAATGATTTGTTCATTAAAAATGTCCCTTTTAACATGTTAGTCTAGATTAAAAGAATTGCATGTGTAAAAAATGATTTGTTCATTAAAAATGTCATTTTAACATATTAGTCTAGATTAAAAGAATTGCATATGAAAAATATGATTTGTTCATTAAAAATGTCCCTTTTAACATGTTAGTCTAGATTAAAAGAATTGCATATGTAAAAAAATGATTTGTTCATTAAAAATGTCCCTTTTAACATGTTAGTCTAGATTAAAAGAATTGCATATGTAAAAAAAATGATTTGTTCATTAAAAATGTCCCTTTTAACATGTAAATCTAGATTAAAAGAATTGCATATGTAAAAAATGATTTTTTCATTAAAAATGTCCCTTTTAACATGTTAGTCTAGATTAAAAGAATTGCATATGTAAAAAATGATTTGTTCATAAAAATTGTCCCTTTTAACATGTTAGTCTAGATTTAAAGAATTGCATATGTTAAATATGATTTGTTCATTAAAAATATCCCTTTCAACATGTTAGTCTAGATTAAAAGAATTGCATATGTAAAAAATGATTTGTTCATTAAAAATGTCCCTTTTAACATGTTAGTCTAGATTAAAAGGATTACATGTTAAATGTGATTTGTTCAGTGAAAATGTCACTTTCAACATGTTAGTTGTAATAACCCGAAAATCCAAGCCAATTTAAAATTTTTATTTTGGCAATTTTTTGAATTTTGAATATTTAAAATGAATTATTTTAAATAATAACGACGAGAAATTTATTTTGAATAGAATTAGAACGTATATATTTATTTGAATCGACCTTAGAATATAAATAATTATTTATAATTATAAAAGGAATTGAAAATGGCGCGGTAGTTTGAAAATTCGATTTCAAAGTTCAAATGAATGTATAGGATTCAAATTAAACTGGATTTTAGCGAAACCAAAAATATTTGAATCTAATTGAAAATATCTTTCCAACGAATCCAAGAAATTGAAATTTCATAACGGGAATCAAAAGTTATGCCCAGTTGAAAATTCAGAATAGTCGTTGTGGAAATTCTGGCCCTTAAAAATGGGAATTTTGCAAACGATCTCTGTTTTCGACGAAACCATTTTTGTTCGATCCGGGATGTCAAGTTATTACTAGATTCCGAAATTCGTAATTTTCTGAATCAGTATGTGAGCATGGCACGGGAAAACGTGTTTTAACAGTTTCATTTAAATTAGATCGACCAGAAAATGGCCATCTTTTAAACTGTCTCTGAATTTGACGAAATTAGTTTTGTTAGGACCGTATTGTCAATACGAAGCTAGAAATAATTTTTCTGGAATTTTTAGACTTAGTATGTGGCCCCGGTAAATTGAAATGTGCATTCAAATTCAATATACATTGATTTATATTTTAATTTGAACGGAAACTTAGCGTAACCGCCGAATTGAGTTATGAAACATATCCCATTGTGTTCGGAATGGAGGTATTTAGCTAGGGGGAACAACCGTTGGGTCTCGTTTGAAGGTCAAAGGAAAAGTCAACATCTTTGAGAATTAAATAAAATAAAATAAATATTAATATAACCCCTCCCTCACATTCTCTCTCCCCATTCCCTCAGACCAGATCAAATTAAGAAAAACCCCATCGCCTTCATCAAACCACCACCGCCCTCCACACTGGCACCGCCGTAGGCGACGCGCCACCTCCCCCTCCTCCTGCCGAGCCTCCTCCCTCCTCTCCTTCTCCCTCTCTCTCCCCTTCGACTTCAAATCGAACCCCTGCTCCCCAAACCAGAAGAAAACTCGTGCCCAGGCCATTGGGACCCGCACACCCCCACTTGCCACCTCCTGACGTCGCGGCCTCCCCCCTTGCCACCACTGACTCTGGCACACCCTTCTTCCCCCCCCCCCCCCCTTCACACAATAAGTTTTTGATTTTATTTCATAGCAAAAACTGATTTTTCTTCATAGCAAAAACTGATTTGTTTTAATATAAAAGGTGTGATCTTTTAGTCTTTAAAAGATTGATTTTTGTTAATTAAAAGTTTGATTTTTATTTAAAATAGAAAGGTATAAATTTTAAAAATAAATAACGTATAAAGATCGGATTTTTCTAAATAGGAAAGATCGGATTTTTAATGTAGGAAAGTTAGAATTTTTATATATATAAGGTATGATTTTTAAATATATAAAAGTTTGATTTTTACTCACATAGAGAAGAGATTTTTATGGTTATAAAGACGTGATCTTTAAACATGAAGAGATGAAGTAACAATATAATTTTTCACATCATAAAAATATGATTTTTATATATATATAAGAGCGTTGTAAAAATCTGATTTTTATAATGTAGATTTGAAATAAAAATACGATCTTTATCATGAAGTTAGAAATATAAAAATATGATTTTTATATATATGTTATAGCGATAAAAAATTCGATTTTTATATATATGAAGTAGCGAAAAAGATTTGGTTTTTATGTAGAAGTTAGCGATATAGAAATACGATTTTTATATATAAAGTGGCGATATAAAAATGTGATTTTTATATAGAAAAGGATATGATAAGAATGTGATTTTTTTTTTAGAGTATATAGCGTTGTTAAAAATATAATTTTTAACATAAACTGCGTGATACAGATTGCGATGGTACTATCGGAAAACAAATCTAAATTCAAACCGTTCAGAGATAAGGACTGGCGGAGTGGAACCATCGGTGAGAACTTCTCACTTTTAATTTATTTTCTAGTTGAAATATATACTAGGATGCAGACGGTGCTTAGTAGCACCCGACACCCGTCGTCCACAGACCATGGATGACTTGTTTGTTGAATTGATGTGTTGTGAAAGTTGATTGTGTGATGTGGAATGGAATAAAATATTTTATAGTTAACAATATAATTTTTAACGTGTATATAAAATAAATATCTATAAACAAATCGGACGATTTGTTTAAGTACACACATTTAACTGATATTGATTGGGACGATAAATTTTACACATCGCCCAACTGCACAAATAAAAAATCTATGTTTGTTGATTTGAAACCCCACATGGGTGTTGGGATGATATTTGGCATACAATGATCCCAATTATTTAGTTGTATGTCGATCGATTGGTTGACAGACTGTGTAAGCGTTAATTATTTATATTTAATGCTTATGCAGTTGTGTGGTGCACTCTGGATGATGGTTGATTATTTATCGTTGCTATTATATACGTGTGTTGTATGGAATCCATATAATTAACATTATATGGAAATTGATTGGGCCTCATTCCAATTTGGAAAATAAAGAATATTATAAAAGAAAATTCATGTGTTGAATAAAATATATATTCATGTGTTGAATAAAAGAAATTTCATGTGTTGAATAAAATATATATTTATGTGTTGAATAAAAGAAAATTCATGTGTTGAATAAAATATATATTCATGTGTTGAATAAAAGAAAATTCATGTGTTGAAGAAAATATTCATTTGTTGAATAGAATAACGAAGTTACTGAAATTTATAAAGCCGTGTTGATTAGATATGCGCCATTTTGATGTGAACGATATTTATATCGATTATATTCGTTTTTATAATGAATATAGAAAAGGAAGTGATTTCAAAATATAACATTTTGAAAATATTATCATTTATATATCGATGATATGGAATATTCAATTTTGATTTGAAATTGAATATGAAGTTGAAATCGTTTTGAAAACGAATTTAAAACGATTTATAAAATACGTTTTAAAAGGAAATCGATGAAATATATATATAATATATAAATATATATATATATATATTATATTTATAATGGCCTGAACAGAACGCGCCGCGCTGCGGTAGTTCGCGAATTTCGACCATTGAATTCAAACGGACATTATGGGAGATCCGACCGTAGGATTCTCCTAAAACCGGAACCGTTGGGTTCGTATCGAAAAGAACTTTCTAACGAATATTAGAGATTTGAAATCTAACGTTTGGATTTGGAATTATGTCCAAATCAAATTTGGAAAAGGTCGCTGTAATTGCAGTTCGATGGCCATTGATGGAAATCGACTATACGGGCCTAGATAAAATTATTAAAAATATCAATAATTAGTGTAAAATCATAAGAAATGATTTGGAAAGAATTGGGATGAAAAACTCCATATTTGAAAAGATAAAAATAGTTTTTTATCGAAATGAACTAGTTTTGAACTAGAATTACAATCCATTTATTTTTAAATTAAATAAATGGGATTTGAAATGGTTTTAAAAATAACCAGACTTTCCAATATATAAAATTGGAATCGATTTGAATCGAAATTGTCTTTGGAATATTTCGATGTTGAATTTCGTGATTATACAGATATTGTTATGGAAATTTGAAAGATATATTTATATCGTTATTTCCAATACGATATTTGCTGGTTGTAGAATTTGATATTGAATATAAGCTGATATATTTTCTATTCAGAACCTTGTATTTAATATCAAATGAGATTTGGGTTTGTCATGAATGGTGTCTTCATTAACACTATTCTTAAACCCAGTTGAGAAAAAGATTTAATCTTTTTATTTTGATTTAATGAAGTAGACCAATTAGATAATATTTAATTGGATTTGAATTGGAATTGATTTTTGGGGTTTATCATGAACGGTGTTTTAAATAACACTTGTTCTTTAACCCGATAATTAATGAAATGTGAATTGGGTTTGTTGTGAACTGTGTTCTAACGACATTCGTTCTTTAACCCAATTTACATTGAAATGTGATTTGGAATTTGTAAATCTTTTGTTAAGATTTAAAGGAGATATTCCAAAGTAAAGTTTTCCAATTTAATAAAATAAATTGGATAGGAAAGGAATTCGATTTGGTAATAATCGAAGTGAATTTCTATGGATGAGGACTGCTAATATATATGGAATTTAAAAGGCTTTGCCGTTATTCCATTTATATTGTTAGTCGGATATGGAAGTTTATATCGATTATATAAATTGATTTGTTTTCCATGAAGATTCCATCGTTAATGGAATGTGATTTGGGTTGTCGTGAATGGTATCTTTAATAATACTTCTCTTAGACCCAACGGAGTTAAGAAAATCAGAAACTAACTGGAGATTAGTTAAGTTGAATGGTTTCCTATGTATTGATCTGATGTTGGTTTCGGCCTTCGGGGTTATTACTTAGGGAATTGTTCACTTGCTAATTTACGGTTAAAGGCTGATGGAATAGAATGTGATTTTGGGTTTATAGTGAACCGTGTTTTAAATGACATTGGTTCTTTAACCCAGTTAAAGACAGGATATGATTTCCCAAGTTAAACAATCATTAATATTGATTTTTGGGAAGATTAAAATCAAGTGGAGTTTTAATGAATCTTTAATTAGATTGAAATGATCGAGAATGGAGTGTAACAACCCGCAAATTCTGAACCAATTTAAAATTTTTATTTTAGAAAATTTTAATGAATTTTGAGGTTATAATATAACTTATTATTAATAATAATGGCTAGAATTCATTTTAATCGAAGTTAGAACGAATAAATTTAATTTAAATATAAAAGGAATTAGAAATGGCGCGGTAGTTCTAAAATTTGATTTCAAACTTTAACTGAATGTACAGGATGCAAAATTTAACGGATTTTAGTGAAACCAAAAATATTAGAATCTATTTAAAAATATCTTTCTAACGAATCTGAAAATTTGAAATTTCATAGCGGAAATCAAAAGTTATGGCCAATTCAATTTTTAGAAAGGTCGTTGTAGAATATATATATATTATATATGGCCCGAAGGGCTACTTTTCACATATGTAGGAATTTCGACTCGAAACCACTTCCATTGAGTTCGGAATGATGTTTCTGCATTGAAAAACAGTAAACACTTATATATTTTGAGTTTCGGGATTTATTCGTTTAAAAATGTATTTTTTATATTAAATATATTAGCCTTAAAAATAGTCATTTTTTAAACGACCTCCGTTTTCGACGAAACCACTTTTGTTGGAACCGGAATGTCAAATTATTGCTAGGTTTCAATTTTCAGAATTTTTCGAATTAATATGTGAGCGTGGCAAGAGAAAATGTGTTTTGACTATTTTCGGTTAAATTTAAACGCCTTAAAAATAGCCATTTTTCAAACAGTCTCAGAATTCGACGAAAATAATTTTGTTGGATTTGTATCGTCATAAGAAAGCTAAAAATATTTTTTTTAGAATTTTCTGAGGTCGTATGTGGCCCCGGCATATTTTAATGTACGGTCAATATTTAATTAATTAATTTTTAATGGAATTTTAAATAAAATATATACAAATTTCGGAATTGGGCCCCGGGACCTATCCCATTGCATTCAGAAGGTGTCAAAACCTTAAGAACGATAGTAAGCAGGCCCAAATCAGAGAAAGTCCGAAAATCCACCTTTTAAGCACATTTTTCGAGATTAATTAATAAAATAATATTAAATCCGAAACCCTAATTCATTTTGCTCCAGCCGCCATTCCCTAATTTTCATGGCCTAGGACATCCGAATTTCATCTCTTAATTTCTCTTAGCATATTACGAATTAGAACGCATATGATATATCAAATCGAAGAGATTTCAGTGCTCTTTGATTCTATATGGAGATGATGGGACTTCATGAAGTATTGTGGCCGGAATACCCTCCCAAACCCGCGCCTAAACAGCCCCGTCGCACCCCCCTAGGGCCCACCGCGGCCACCTCCCTTTTCGGCGCACCAAGGCCTCTCTTTCCTCTCCGACGTGCCACCTTCCGATCGTCTTCAAGTGTCATGGATTTTGAGAAAAAGGAGGATCTAGATTTGAACAAAATGGGTTCTTAGAATATGAATGTTACGGCTGAAACGATGGAGAGGAAGATGATTAGGTAGTTTGACTTTTTCCTATTTATAGTTGACTATTTAATTTATCCAATATTAACCAATCTTAATTTGATCATATCTTGCTCGTACGGACTCGAAATTGAGCGATTTCAGGTGCGCCACGATCGCGAGACCAAGATCTACGCAATGACACTGACCAAGCCTGATTCTGAGCAAGTGATTTTTTAACGAATTTTGGATCTGAACGGCTCAGAACTCAATAACGATGTGAGATTTCTCAATTTAAATTTAAAAATAGAAATTATATAGGTATATATATATATGTTTACTGCGATGTTGAATTACTCTGTGATGCTTGAAATTTGGATTATTGATCGTCATGTTTGTTAAAATTTAGATTTACGATAAAATTTCACTTTTATCGTTAAACTAGAAATATTGTCTTATTTAGATTAATAATAAAGATCTCACTTTTATGTTTGACATGAAAATATTGTTTTGTTAAATATAGATTAACAAGAAAAGATCTCACCTTTATGTTAACATAAAACGCTGTTTTGTCAAAATAGAATAATTTGACAAAATACTCATTTTTGTTATAATAGTTTAGAAAAGCCAAATTTTCATTTTTGTTAATTCAAGTTTGTTTGATGTTGCTTGTTGATGTGTTACAGTCAAACTATCATTTTGACAGTATACGTTGTGTTAAAATTAACAAATTTGTTAATTAGATTATGGTTAACCAAAGATTAACATTTTTGTTAAACTAGATTATAGTTGATTCAATATGTCAATCGGTTATTATAAAATTGTTGCAAACAATTTTATCATGTGTGTTGAATAGAAATAGATCAAACAAAAATTTACATTTTTGTTGAATAGGAAGGTACGGAAAGACAAAACATACATTAAAATTGAGTTGTTCTTTATTTGCATTCTTTGATGCAAATATGCATTAAAATAAAAGTTATACCTTTTTTTTTCTTCCTTTCATTCTTTGATACAGATGAAAATGTTGTTAAAATCATGTTTAACATTAAATAGTCATTTTTAATGTTAGATTAGAAAAATCATGTACTGCCTGTTTGATGTCATTTAGAAGACTAGAGTTGAATAAAAACATATAATGTTCATGTTAGACATTTTAAATGCTGCATTAGTTTAAAATAACATATTTTGTTAGTAGCGTCGCCTTAGAATAAAAATCTCATTTTTCTTTTTAAAATGTTAGCATAACAAAAATTGTCATTTTTTTGGAATATGAATTGACAAGTAAAATTGTCGATTTTGTTAAACATGTTTCATTAGTATAATATGTCAATTTTGTTAGAGAATGCCATAATAAAATAAAGTTATCATTTTATTAGAACGAGATGTTAATATAAAACGTCACATACTTGGATTATGCCATGTTACATAAAAATCATTTTTTTTAGCGATGTTCATTTGGAATAATATCATTAGTGTTGTAATATTGGAATGAACGTTTATTTTCATGAGGAAAAGAATAACTTTCATATGATTGTTAAAATAGAATGACATCAAATTATTCATTTTTTTGTTGTAATAGAATTGTCACCCAAATTATACATTTGTGTGAAATTAGAAGAGACACAAAAATTTACATTTTTGTGAAATTGAAACTGGTATTATTTTGCACCGTCATTTGTTAGGAATGCAATGGGCATTATTTACACTGTTACGTGTTAAGTTGGGAAATAACATTTTACACCGTCATGTTGTGTTAATGAAATGATTTTTGTTGAGAACAAAAATGCCCTCTTTGTGCGTATAATTTTGTTGAAACAAAAATTTCATTTTTCCATGTAGTTAAAGGATGCATGTACATCGTATGGTAGAATTCACATTTTTTTATGTAACATAGGAGGAGAATGAACATGAGAAATGAAATTCATTTATTTTATATGTAATAAGAAGTAGGAATGTGCATTGATAATAAAGATTACATTTTTTTATCTTGCAACTTAGAAAGAGAACTTGCATTGCAAATAGAAATTACTTTTTTTTTAATTTGAACTAAAGATATAATATTTGCTATGCAAATAAAATTTACATTTTTATTTGAAACAATGATATGCAATTGGCGATGAAAATGAAAATTATATTTTATTTGTAACTATGATATGAATGTTTATTATAACATTTTTGGAAAAATATTTACATTTCCCAATGTAGCTATGATATGAAATTTGGCAAACGAACAAAATTTACATTTTTATATGTAAATTATAAAGTGGATTAATGTTGTATGTTAAAAATTACATTTTTCTTTGTAATTAACAAATGAATTCCATCGTATGTCAAGATTTACATTTTTATATGCAAATTATAAAGTGAATTAATGTCGTATGTTAAAAATTACATTTTTTGTAATCAACATGGAAATTTCATCGATGTTAAAATCTACATTTTTATATGTACATTATATAGGGAATTACACAGTAGGATAAAATTTACATTTTTATATGTAATTAAAACATGAATTTACATGGTGTGTTAAATATTACATTTTTATATGTAATGTATATAGGAAAGTATACCGTATGACAAAACTACATTTTTCTATGCAATTAAAGAATGCAATTTCATTGTATGATAGAATTTGCATTTTTCTTATACATATTTGTAACATAAAATGAGAATGAACATTAGAAATAAAATTTATTTATTTTATATGTAAATTAGATGTAGTGTTTGCATTGTAATTAAAAATTATATTTTTATATGTAAATTAGATGTAGTGTTTGCATTGTAATCAAAAATGATATTATTTTTTTCAATGTAAATTAGACGTAGTGTTTGCATTGTAATTACAAATCATGTTTTCACAATGTGAATTAAGAGTAGAGTTTGCATTATCATTAGAAATTATATTTTTTATATGTAATTTAAAGATTTTGAGTGTATCAAAAATTTACATTTTCAATGTAAGGAAAGAATGAATTTAGGATGCGGTAATATTATCTTCATTTTCAAATGAAATAAAATTTAGTAAGTATCGGTAATTGTGTAGAGCGTTGTTTTAATCAAACGACGGTATTACGATTTAATGATTATATATATATATATATATATATATATATTAAAATTAAACGAATAGAGCGAGGTAGTTCACGTTTTGAAATCGTACTTTTAAATGACCATACAAGAAGATCCGATCGTCGGATTTTCTTGAAACTGAAACCGTTAGGACCGTCTTGGAAAAATCTTTCCAACGATATATACTACGTTAAGACCCAACGGTTAGATTCTGAGAAATGTAAAAATCAAAATTGGTTGAATGCAGCGCCATAGTCGCCCATGGACTTAAAGCGTCGTTATATAAAAATTTAATTATTTTAAATAATTAAAATAGGAATGAATAGTTAATAAAAGTAATTATTAATGTCTAAGAAGGATTTTCAATATATATATATATATATATACGAGGATTATTTGGAAAGTCCGAGTTTATCTCATTCCAAATAATTAAACGACGTTTAAAAATCTAAGATTGGAAGACGGCGATTGAAGACCGTCAAATCTCCACATCGAATGGACGATGATGACTGTTGCCTTAGAATGGCTCGCTACCATGATAAGGTAATAGTAGGAGTTGCCCGGACGTAGTGTTGATTTGTACGGGTTTGGCTTTCGCTCAGACCCAGAGCATAAGCTTATAAATGGATTGTGTGTCTGACATCGTACTCCATTATATATCATGTTATTAATCTTATGTCGAATGTATGGATATTTGGTGGCGGAGAATTTATTCTCTTGCTTAACACCTGTTTATATATTTCGGCAAAGGATTGGTAGTGTGATATGGAGTGATGATGTGGCATGCTAAGATGCAAATGATCCAGGCTTTGTTGAAAAGCAGGCCTTGCGGCTGATGATCAAAGCATAACCTGTTTAGGCATAGCTTTGTGTATAACGTGACTTCGCGAGCCTCACACCCCGGTATGAGTCAAAAACGGGATTAGGACTGCAGGGAGTGCACACGTTTCTTTCTAGTTAGAGTGGTGTCAGTGACCTACCAACCCTGACATTTTACTTATGTGGATGATGGATTTTGAGGCCCCTCGGATTTTTATAGGCCGATAGTGGTAATATTATAGGTTCAAAGGAACCGGGAAGCGTGTGTTCAGGCATAATTAATCCACTGCCGATAGGCGGGTACCGGCCCTGAAGATCCAAGGGTTCACTGCGGGGGATCCTGAGGCATTTGCTAGAGTGTCTCGAATCGGAGAGGAGCTTGCCCCTAGCCTCGACTCATGATGGAAACCCAATTCCCAATACGCCCTTGCGGTTTTGATTGTAGAACTAGTACGGCGACATAGTATATGGTACCTATGCCGTCTAGGATTGATATTATATTTGAATGTTTTAAATATATATATACACACTAATAATAATATCGTTTTTACGTATCAAGCATCTTTTGACCATTATAAGGTAAAACCCTATCCTCTGGTGTGCGTTGCATTGTGTGATGGGACCTGGATCTTACAATGGTTTCATTTAAAAAAAAAACATTGCGTGGTTTAACGATTTACTTTAATTATGCACTGGCAATCCAATGGAGTAAACCCGTTCCGCGTTAGCGGCGTGGTCCTGTGATTAGCCTACTTATTAGATAAGTTAAGTATAGAATTCTTACACCAGTCCCACGACTGATCTGTTGTTTGTTTCACTTTGCAAACTCGGGTGCCCTCTTTCCACACGGGCAGTTGAGTAGCTTTTTGCAGATATAGTTAAGCAGGATCCTGGATTGAAGTCTGAAGCTGGGTCCAGTTACTGATGGCCTTCCGCTGAGATTAGTTCCGCTGCAATGTATTTAATTTATTGTAAATGTATCTTCCGCTGTATTATTTATTGATGTACTCTGATATATTCTGTACTCTGATGTAACATTTATTATTGATGTTATAAAAGTCTGTGTTTTTGTTATGATGTGTTGTATGCCCAAAGTTAACGTACGCGGGTTTTGAACGGTCTTGATCGATCTTGCGATCGATTGGGGTCGGGCGGAATCCGGGTCGTTACATGGAGTATCACCAGTTTTGCTCCAGGCGATAGTTAAATCTTTAATTATATTTGAACGTGAAATGGTAATTGAATTTGTCGATAACACGGTGGTGTTAGATATGAAGTGTTACCAGTTTTACTTCATGGGATGAATAGGTTGGGGTTGGGAAATTAAACAAGTGATTACTTCGGTAAGGTTCGCTAATCCCGACTAGTTTGGATAAACCATAATTTGGTTTGAATTGATATTCAAAGGAAGATTAAAGAATAAATTTTAAAGGATTTGTCTTTGATAAAATTAATGGGAGCCTTTTCCTAATAATGTGAATATTTTAATAAAAGAATATTCTGAATTGTAATGAGGCGTATGTTGTGTTTGTGTAACACTTGTTCATAAAATACGCGAGTTATTCGGAAAGACCGGGTCTATCCCATTCTGAATAACTGATACGACGATTAGTCGAAGATAAAGACGGTGGTCGAAGACCGGAGGTCATCACATCGTTCGGATAATTACTAATGATCTTGATTGGGTTGTACACCCAAGAGGAGGGAATTAGTTGGTGATCGTCCAGACGTACTTGGAGATCGATGGATATGCGAGGAATAAGGTTCCTCCGGTTACGTTCAGACCCAGAACGAACTTGTAAATGGATGTGTGTCAGACATCGGATTTCATTCTATGTGATTGATATCGGTTGCATAACATGAATTGCCTGTGTGGCATGCTGAGATGCAAATGATCAAGGCTTCTGTTGGAAAGCAGAGTCTTGTGGTTGATGATCAAAGCACGGCCCTTGTGGCGTAGCTTTGTGTAGCGTTAATTCGCGAGCCTCACACCCCAGTGTGAACCAGAAACGGGAGAGGAAATCAGGTGTAACACCCCACATTCGTTAGTGTCACTCACAAAGGGAATGAACAAAGTTCTGTGAAGCATTATAGGTAAAAGATGTAGATAAATTACAAGACAGACAAAATTAAAACAGTGGAAAAATAAAACTTTATTTTATTGATAAAATAGTTTGTACAACAATTGTTTTCCAATACCAGAGTATTTGTCTTACAAAATAAAGAAGCATAAAATAACTTTTATATTCCCCAATGTAGCATGAGCCAGCCATAGCAATGGAAAAGTGAATCCAAGGAAAACATCGTCTAATCTTCAAGCTTGGAAAGAAAACAGAGCTAAGTAGTAACATTCCCTCCCTGCGAACCGGGGGGGAACGGAAGACAAGAAAGCGAAATAAAACAGAGTCAGACATAAAGTCTGGTAAGTTCAGTAACTTTCAGCATGTGAACAGGAAAAGCAACACGACATGAATTAACTGAATACAAGATAATACCATGATGATAGGGCAAACAAGATAACATAAGATTAACGCAAGATATGCTAAGGCAAGATAAGATATGCTTCGCTACTTTCTCTGCTTTGCTATTACCCTGTTATTCTGGTTTCTATATCTCTGCACCACCTAAATAGTAATCTGTATAAACTGATAAGAACAGATACGTGGTCCCAATCCCCCGCAATTGTGGTTGTTTTTAGGTGTACATATATTATTTATTACCTAGATCTAATCTAGGGTTTTCTATCGAGTGCTTCCTAGATTCAACTAGGGTTTTCGCGACTTATCTAATGCTTCTCGGATTTTAGGGTTTACGCGACCTAGGTCCAACTAGGGATTATGCTACCTATCGAACGACGCCCCTACTCTAGGACACACTACCCAGAGTGGTATATGTTCCTAGACTTTCCCCACGTATGTGTCGTGGATCGTTATCGCTGTCTAGATGCACATGTCCTCTATATGTGCGACCCGAGTCTCGTGGCAGGGCAAATTAAGAAACACGGAACTCGATCGGGAGCTTTCATATATCTACCGATGCAGATGCTAAGGTCTGTTTTTCCAGTGGCTATGGTCCCACCTGACCCCTCCCTCAACTAATGAATGGCACACCTTGGAAAAATGAGAACTATACGCAGGCCCCCCTATGCCCCACTAACCTATGGCCATCCGCAACCATAACTAGATAGAAAGTATATGGTCTTTTAGAGTTCTCCACCTTTCCGCTTCACGTATCTCGATTGACTCAAGATGGTAGGTAGACGACGAGTTGCTATCACAGGGCTACTGGTCTCGCCGAATCACGTTGGTCCATCCTAGTCTTTAGATTGCCTTATATTGCAACCAAGGCATACCCTTGGTTCTTCTAACGCAGACCTTAACCTCTGTGAGCCCAGGAGGATCATCTGCAGCCTCACAGAGGGATACCAAGAGTACCCTCACGTCCCCTCGAAGCCACGTGCTTCGTAACCCAGTTGTCGGAGCCTTCTTTAAGATCAGATAGACGTTCGCTCCTTCTCGAGTTCTACTAAGGTTTACTACTTAGTTCCCTTAACTAAGGTTTACTACTTAGTTTCCTGAATCGTCGTTTTCTTAACTAAGGTTTACAACTTAGTTCTCTTAACTAAGATTTACTACTTAGTTCTCCTTTTCGTCAAGTTGGATTGGTTAAGTTTCATTAGTCAATTCAAGTTATCTTAACCCATTCAATTGTCATGTTAAATTGGTTAAGTGTTATCAGTACCTCATGTTGACTTAACCCTTCCACAAATCAAGTTATATTGGTTAAGTATTTCTTATTACTTAACCCCACCCCTTCATCTTGTTTTGGTTAAGTGTCCCCTTTTACTTAACCCAGCCTGTCTATTTAGCTAACATGCTATAACGGTTAAGTGTTCTCTTAGTTAACTTAACCCTAACATCTGTTTAATTCACATGTTCTAATGGTTAAATATTGTCCCTTCATGTTTTAACTTAACCTTGTTCATTTGTTACACTACGATGGCTAAGTGTTCTAAGTTTGCTTAACTCCACCTTCCAGTCTAGTTAACTTGTTAAATTGGCTAAGTGTATTTTACTAAACCCCACCTTCTAGTCTAGTTAACATGTTATAACGGTTATACCTTTTCTTAACCTCACCCACTTGTCTAGTCAACATGTTATAACAGTTATTTAACCCCTACAAGTCTTGTCTTGTTAACATGTTAAGTTGGTTAAGTGTTCCTATGGACTTAACCCTATCCATTCTAGCTTAACTGTTTCTTAGCTTTAAATTATTCATTTATAGCACCAACCACTCACATTAGATAGATATTGTTGCGGTAACTGGATGTGTCGGTCGGTTCCGGGAAGATTTACACCGCAACTCAGTCTAACCTCGGGTCCTTTTGGGCTCAATGCTCTAACCACCCACATTAGATAGGTATTGTTACGGTTGTTGGATTTGTCGGGCGGTTCCGGGCAGTCTTATACCGTAACTCAATCTAACCTCGGGTTAGGCATATTCGTCTTTCCTAGATTTACATATTTATCCTTTTTGTCTATATGTAAATTGCTAACAATTCTTTTAAACAAATTTGGCCTATATCATATTCACTTGTCATGCCCACTAACATACCTATATTCTAGGCCCAAATCTTGACTTACCTATCATTTAACCCATCTTGCAGTTTATGCCAAATTAGATCTAGTATTCCCATTTACAGTTCATGTCAAGACTAGATTTGATACTCTAGTTTACAATTTATGCCTAAAGCTTAGCTTACTTGCTAATACTAGATTCAATATATCAAATTACATCTTCTATAATTCACGTCAAATTACCCCAATTTGCATCTAATAGTCATGTTATAATACATGCTCTAAATTATGCCAAATAATATAGATTTCATGTTATACCCAAATAACCCCGCATTCATAACGTACGTATACCATGATTTCACAAGTTTTCTAAATACTCATGAAATGAAACTAAAAAGGGAATAGAGGATAAACATGAGAATTGACATAAAAGAATAGGCATGCAGAAGCGAGCCAAATACAAGGATAATGGATCCAATGGTTTTGGTGTACATCATAGCGAATAGGAATAAACTAAGCAAGTCACACCGTAGGTATGAGATCCAACATGGTTTGTAACTATAGTGTTATGGGCATAAACAATTAACCACAATAGTCTTAGGCAATTAACCACAATAGTCATAGTCATGGTCGTAGGTAGAAATCTCATAGTTATGAATCATAGGTGATTAACCACAATAGTCATGGATAATTAACCAAAATAGTCCTAGGCAATTATCCTAAATAGTCATAGGCAATTAACTGTAATAATTTCAAAGTCATGGTCATAGACAATAGTCTTATGTTCATAATCATAGCCAAAAATCTCATAGTCATGAATCATGGTCGTAGGCAATGGTCTTATGTTCATAGTCATAGGAAATAGTCTTATGTTCATAGTCATAGGCAATAGTCTTATGTTCATAGTCATAGGCAATAGTCTTGTGTCCATTAACAATAGTTTCAACGTCATTGGCATAGGCACAGTCTCATTGGTAATTAATCACAATAGTTCTTAATTAGATCCAAAGGCATATACAAGCACAGATTCAAGTGAGAAGATCAGGCATATTCTTATATCCATTTATTTACATGCCACAAAATAGATCTTGACGTTCAAATCTAAAAAGTAACTGACTTACATTGATCGGTTTCAGAAAGGATAATCAAATAGCGTTGGTGATTTGCATGACGTTGCTCGCAACCGTTGAATTAGCCTTTGATTCCCTTCTTAAAGCTTTAATCTTGATTTGAATCTCCAATTTGTAATTCCTAACCGTAGTCTTCATGAAATAATCTTCGTGTTTTATTTTAATCTATTTATAATTTAATCTGAAGAAGAAGAAGAAGCCATGTCCATCAAGAATTTGTGTAGCATAAGGTTAGAGAAGAATGGTGTAAAGAAAATGGGGCTAGGAGGCTCTTTATATAGGATTAGGTGGACGAATCTAGACTGAAAACGTGTCCAAGAACATCAGAATGAACCTAGGCTCAAAGCTGGGTTTCAGCACCGGTCGACCCCCAGGTCGACCATAGGGACGACCTGGTCCCTGGGAGGTCGACCATAGTGTCGACCCCCAGGTCGACCTGGTCCTGGGCGGGAAAATTCCCGCCCAGTCTGCGCTGGGGTTTGAATTCGAATTTCGTGTTGTTTTTGATTCTGAAAATTTCTAAAACTTCGGAGGGTCATATCTCCCTCACACGGACTCCGTTTCTCGAAAACTCGGACTCGTTTCCAAGTAGAATTTCGATACGAACGCAATGGCACAACCTGTTTCCCTTGATTCTTCTTCTAAAATTTAATTATACTTTAATTTGCAAAACTTAATGTTACAGAATTACGGGGTGTTACATTCTCCCCCTCTTAAAAGGATTTCGTCCCCGAAATCTTCAAGTTAGGAAGAATGTGTCCTACCATCCAATCACCCATCTACTCAACCATTCAATCACAGGCATTCATTGTCCTTAAAAAGATTTCTAATGTTTTCATGTTCATATGCATAGTGTGTGTATATGTCTTTTATCTAATGCAAAATCAGGCGGTCTACTGATTTAGTTGACCTCCTTAATGCGAATTATGTCAGTGCCATGCGTCCAATCATGTATGCAAGCATCCCTAGTTATGTAAATACTACATGTGTGCATAGCCATTCATGCATATGCAACATCCATATGATAACATATCAAGTTAAATCCGTTAAGCAAATACATATATGTGAATGCAATATGAAAGTGACTGGGTCGTTCTAGCGCCTATGGTGTGTATATGCATCCACAAGCAACCATTTGCAACCATCAATCATAACATGTTTCAAATACATGTTTTAAATACATGTTTACATCCATTGGCTTATACCTAAGGATCGATGATACGTCCTAGAAGATATACCTTAAAAGCTAGAAAGTATGCATAAAATTCCTAGAAAAAAGAGATCAAGGATGTACCCTTAAGAAAAAGGGTATGATGCATGTATCTAGTCTTCAGTCTTCTAAGTCGCATCTTCTTGAGCTTCACTATTTTGTACCTTATCTAATTAATCTTCACGATTTGCGAAGCTTCTTGACCTCCATTTCCAAAACTGCCATTGGCTTTTCATTGTCAATTGGATACATGCGGAAGTCTATCCCGCATTTTAGGGGTAAACTCCTAACCTAATCGAAAACATCTGCGTACTCATGGACTAACCTAACGGATTGCAAATCGTCGATAAATGCATTTAAGCGATTCTAGCTAGCTAAGCCTAACTGATTCTTTACACGGAATCTCGAGGGTATTTCCAAGGCAAGTCAAAAGTCTAACTATCCTCCTTTCAGAATTACTGGCCAACAAACCCATGCCTAGAATCAACTCATAGCCCATGGAACCAAAAACATAAGCATTATGCTTAAACTCAACACTTAATATAGTTATTCTCAAATCCTTACAAGCCAAAGGTAAACGGGCCGAACCACCAATTGGATTTGAGACACTAATGGGATCTTCTACTATACAACTACTAAGGTGCAGAGACTCAACTATGGAAGTAGATATGAACAAATGCGAAGCGCTAAGACCAAAAGAGTACTAGTTGGCTGATCAAAATGAAAAGCTAAACTTTTCCAACAGAGACTTTTACTATCTCTCTCTCAGGTATTCTGGTGGTGGAAGCAAGCACTCTCCCTTCTGAAAATCATGTCCCTCGTCCTTGCCCTTGTCCTTAATTATATGCGCCGTTATACCATGGAAAAGATACTTCCTCTCGTTTTAGGTTTTATAATTCCTTCTTTCTTCGTGAGTCGAGTTTATATCCATGAATTTCTCATCCTTGCGTTGAGCTCCCTAGCCAAACTCCCTCATCCTTATC
The DNA here is from genome assembly GCA_030737875.1 of Allium sativum. Classification (NCBI taxonomy): domain Eukaryota; kingdom Viridiplantae; phylum Streptophyta; class Magnoliopsida; order Asparagales; family Amaryllidaceae; genus Allium; species Allium sativum. The sequence goes on from CM060926.1 coordinate 356,027,080, forward strand.
TTTTACCATCCCTGTGTAATCATGTTGACAAGGTTCTCAAAAGCTGCCTCCACCGCACGGAAAACTCCTCAAAGCTTGAAAGAAAACTAGCTGCAGGTGAAACTACTATGGCCATAAATGGAAGTCGGGCACTACTTTGCCCTTCGATAGGTATCATAGTCTTATCAAGCCTACGGAACCGTGCCGCGATGGGGTTACCTCCCAGAAAGCCAGGAGCCCCGAAGACTCAAGAAAGAAGGTGATAGGAATTCAAACAGAGGATCAGAAGATAGTGCGTATGGCTTTTGGGGAATATGCCTTTAAAACAAAACTTTTCTTTTGAAAATGCTTCTTTTAAAACCGTTGAAGATAATTTTTCAAATCTTGTGTCTGATCCGGTAACCTTCAGCACTGATACCACGTGTAACACCCCACATTCATTAGTGTCACTCACAAAGGGAATGCACTAAGTTCTGTGAAGCATTATAGATAAAAGATGTAGATAAATTACAAGACAGACAAAATTAAAACAGCGGAAAAATAAAACTTTATTTTATTGATAAAATAGTTTGTACAACAATTGTTTTCCAATACCAGAGTATCTGTCTTACAAAATAAAGAAGCATAAAATAACTTTTATATTCCCCAATGTAGCATGAGCCAGCCATAGCAATGGAAAAGTGAATCCAAGGAAAACTTCGACTAATCTTCAAGCTTGGAAAGAAAATTGAGCTAAGTAGTAACATTCCCTCCCTGCAAACCTGGGGGGAAAGAAAGACAAGAAAGCGAAAGAAAACAGAGTCAGACATAAAGTCTGGTAAGTTCAGTAACTTTCAGCATGTGAACAGGAAAAAGCAACACGACATGAATTAACTGAATACAAGATAATACCATGATGATAGGGCTAACAAGATAACATAAGATTAACGCAAGATATGATAAGGCAAGATAAGATATGCTTCCCTACTTTCTCTGCTTTGCTATTACCCTGTTATTCTAGTTTATATATCTTTGCACCACCTAACTCGTAATCTGTATAAACTGATAAGAACAGATACGTGATCCCAATCCCCCGCATCTGTGGTTGTTTTCAGGTGTACATCTATTATTTATTACCTAGATCTAATCTAGGGTTTTCTGTCGAGTTCTTCCTAGATTTAACTAGGGTTTTCGCGACTTATCTAATGCTTCTCGGATTTTAGGGTTTACGCGACCTAGGTCCAACTAGGGATTATGCTACCTATCGAACGACGCCCCTACTCTAGGACACACTACCCATAGTGGTATATGTTCTTAGACTTTCCCCACGTATGTGTCGTGGATCGTTATTGCTGTCTAGATGCACATGTCCTCTATATGTGCGATCCGAGTCTCGTGGCAGGGCAAATTAAGAAACATGGAACTCGGTCGGGAGCTTTCAGATATCTGCCGATGCAGATGCTAAGCTCTGCTTTTCCAGTGGCTATGGTCCCACCTGACCCCTCCCTCAACTAATGAAAGGCACACCTTGAAAAAATGAAACTATACGCAGGCCCCCCTATGCCCTACTAACCTATGGCCATCCGCAACCATAACTAGATAGCAAGTATATGGTCTTTTGGAGTTCTCCACCTTTCCGCTTCACGTATCTCGATTGACTCAAGATGGTAGGTAGACGACGAGTTGCTATCACAAGGCTACTGGTCTCGCCGAATCACACTGGTCCATCCTAGTCTTTAGGTTTCCTTATATTGCAACCAAGGCATACCCTTGGTTCTTCTAACGCAGACCTTAACCTCTGTGAGCCCAGGAGGATCATCTGCAGCCTCACAAAGGGATACTAAGAGTACCATCACGTCCCCTCGAAGCCGCGTGCTTCGTAACCCAGTTGTTGGAGCCTTCTTTAAGATCAGATGAACGTTCGCTCCTTCTCTTGTTCTACTAAGGTTTAATACTTAGTTCCCTTAACTAAGGTTTACTACTTAGTTTCCTGAATCGTCGTTTTCTTAACTAAGGTTTACAACTTAGTTCTCTTAACTAAGATTTACTACTTAGTTCTCCTTTTCGTCAAGTTGGATTGGTTAAGTGTCATTAGTCAATTCAAGTTATCTTAACCCATTCAATTGTCATGTTAAACTGGTTAAGTGTTATCAGTAGTTCATGTTGACTTAACCCTTCCACAAATCAAGTTATATTGGTTAAGTATTTCTTATTACTTAACCCCACCCCTTCATCTTATTTTGGTTTAGTGTCCCCTTTAGCTTAACCCAGCCCGTCTGTTTAGCTAACATGCTATAACGGTTAAGTGTTCTCTTAGTTAACTTAACCCTAACATCTGTTTAATTCACATGTTCTAATGGTTAAATATTGTCCCTTCATGTTTTAACTTAACACTATGATGGATAAGTGTTCTAATTTTTCTTAACTCCACCTTCCAGTCTAGTTAACATGTTAAATTGGCTAAGTGTATTTTACTTAACACCACCTTCTAGTCTAGTTAACATGTTATAACGGTTAAACCTTTTCTTAACCTCACCCACTTGTCTAGTCAACATGTTATAACGGTTATTTAACCCCTACAAGTCTTTTCTTATTAACATGTTAAGTTGGTTAAGTGTTCCTATGGACTTAACCCTCCCATTCTAGCTTAACTGTTTCTTAGCTTTAAATTATTCATTTAAAGCACCAACCACTCAAATTAGATAGATATTGTTGCGGTCGCTGGATGTGTCGGTCGGTTCCGGGAAGATTTACACCGCAACTCAGTCTAACCTCAGATCCTTTTGGGCTCAATGCTCTAACCACCCACATTAGATAGGTATTGTTATGGTTGTTTTATTTGTCGGGCGGTTCCGGGCAGTCTTATACCGTAACTCAATCTAACCTCGGGTTAGGCATATTCGTCTTTCCTAGATTTACATATTTATCCTTTTTGTCTACATGTAAATTGCTAACAATTCTTTTAAACAAATTTGGCCTATATCATATTCATTTGTCATGCCCACTAACATACCTATATTCTAGGCCCAATTCTTGACTTACCTATCATTAACCCATCTTGTAGTTTATGCCAAATTAGATCTAGTATTCCCATTTATAGTTCATGTCAAGACTAGATTTGATACTCTACTTTACAATTTATGCCTAAAGCTTAGTTTACTTGCTAATACTAGATTCAATATATCAAATTACAGCTTCTATAATTCAAGTCAAATTACCCCAATTTGCATCTAATAGTCATGTTGTAATACATGCTCTAAATTATGCAAAATAATATAGATTTCATGTTATACCCAAATAACCCCGCATTCATAACGTACGTATACCATGATTTCACAAGTTTTCTAAATACTCATGAAATGAAATTAAAAAGAGAATAGAGGATAAACATGAGAATTAACATAAAAAAATAGGCATGCAGAAGTGAGCCAAATACAAGGATAATGGATCCAATGGTTTTGGTGTACATAATAGCGAATAGGAATAAACTAAGCAAGTCACACCCTAGGTAAGAGATCCAACATGGTTTGTAACTATAGTGTTATGGGCATAAACAATTAACCATAATAGTCTTAGGCAATTAACCACAATAGTCATAGTCATGGTCATAGGTAGAAATCTCATAGTTATGAATCATAGGTGATTAACCACAATAGTCATGGATAATTAACCAAAACAGTCCTAGGCAATTATCCTAAATAGTCATAGGCAATAAACTGTAATAATTTCAAAGTCATGGTCATAGACAATAGTCTTATGTTCATAATCATAGCCAAAAATCTCATAGTCATGAATCATGATCGTAGGCAATGGTCTTATGTTCATAGTCATAAGCAATAGTCTTATGTTCATAGTCATAGGCAATAGTCTTATGTTCGTAGCCATAGGCAATAGTCTTATGTCCATTAACAAAAGTTTCAACTTCATAGGCATAGGCACAGTCTCATTGGTAATTAATCACAATAGTTCTTAATTAGATCCAAACGTATATACAAGCACAGATTCAAGTGAGAAGATCAGGCATATTCTTATATCCATTTAATTACAAGCCACAAAATAGATCTAGACGTTCAAATCTAAAAAGTAACTGACTTACATTGATCGGTTTCAGAAAGGATAATCAAATAGCGTTGGTGATTTTCTATGATTTGCATGACGTTGCTTGCAACCATTGAATTAGCCTTTGATTCCCTTCTTAAAGCTTTAATCTTGATTTGAATCTCCAATGTGTAATTCCAAGCCGTAGTCTTCAAGAAATAATCTTCGTGTTTTATTTTAATCTATTTATAATTTAATTTGAAGAAGAAGAAGAAGCCATGTCCATCAAGAATTTGTGTAGGATAAGGTTAGAGAAGAATGGTGTAAAGAGAATGGGGCTAGGATGCTGTTTATATAGGATTAGGCGGATGAATCTAGAATGAAAACGTGTCCAAGAACATCAGAATGAACCCAGGCTCAAAGCTGGGTTTCAGCACCAGGTCGACCCCCGGGTCGACCTGGTCCCTGGGAGGTCGACCATAGTGTCGACCCCCAGGTCGACCTGGTCCTGGGCGGGAAAATTCCCGCCCAGTCTGCGCTGGGGTTTGAATTCGAATTTCGAATTCGAAATTCGTGCTGTTTTCGATTCTGAAAATTTCTGAAACTTCGGAGGGTCATATCTCCCTCATACGGACTCCGTTTCTCGAAAACTCGGACTCGTTTCCAAGTAGAATTTCAAGACGAACGCAATGGCACAACCCATTTCCCTTGATTCTTCTTCTAAAATTTAATTATACTTTAATTTGCGAAACTTAATGTTACAGAATTACGGGGTGTTACATTCTCCCCCTCTTAAAAGGATTTCGTCCCCGAAATCTTCAAGTTAGGAAGAATGTGTCCTACCATCCAATCACCCATCTACGCAACCATTCAATCACAGGAATTCATTGTCCTTAAAAAGATTTCTAATGCTTTCATGTTCATATGCATAGTGTGTGTATATGTCTTTTATCTAATGCAAAATCAGGCGGTCTACTGATTTAGTTGACCTCCTTAATGCGAATTTTGTCAGTGCCATGCATCCAATCATGTATGCAAGCATCCCTAGTTATGTAAATACTACATGTGTGCATAGCCATTCATCCATATGCAACATCCATATGATAACATATCAAGTTAAATCCGTTAAGAAAATACATATATGCGAATGCAATATGAAAGTGACTGGGTCGTTCTAGCGCCTATGGTGTGTATATGCATCCACGAGCAACCATTTGCAACCATCAATCATAACATGTTTCAAATACATGTTTTAAATACATGTTTACATCCATTGGCTTCTACCGAAGGATCGACGATACTTCCTAGAGGATATACCTTAAAAGCTAGAAAGTATGCATAAAATTCCTAGAAAAAAGAGATCAAGGATGTACCCTTAAGAAAAAGAATATGATGCGTGTATCTAGTCTTCAGTCTTCTAAGTCGCATCTTCTTGAGCTTCACTATTCTGTACCTTATCTAATTAATCTTCACGATTTGCGAAGCTTCTTGGCCTCCATTTCCAAAACTGTTGTTGGCTTTTCATTGTCAACTATATACATGCGGAAGTCTATCCCGCGTTTTTGGGGTAAACTACTAACCTAATCAAAAACATCTGCGTACTCATGGACTACCCTAACGGATTGCAAATCGTCGATAAATGCATTTAAGAGATTCTAGCTAGCTAAGCCTAACTGATTCTTTACACGGAATCTCGAGGGTATTTCCAAGGCAAGTCAAAAGTCCAACTATCCTCCTTTCAGAATTACTAGCCAACCATCCCATGCCTAGAATCAACTCATAGCCCATGGAACAAAAAACATAAGCATTACACTTAAACTCAACACTTAATAAAGTTATTCTCAAATCCTTACATACCAAAGGTAAACGGGCCGAACCACCAATTGGATTTGAGACACTAATGGGATCTTCTACTATACAAGTACTAAGGTGCAGAGACTCAACTATGGAAGTAGATATGAACAAATGCGAAGCACTAAGATCAAAAGAGTACTAACTGGTTGATCAAAATGAAAAGCTAAACTTTTCCAATAGAGACTTTTACTATCTCTCTCTCAGGTATTCTGGTGGTGGAAGCATGCACTCTGCCTTCTGAAAATCCTGTCCCTCATCCTTGCGCTTGTACTTAAATATATGCCCCATTATACCATGGAAAAGATACTTCCTCTCGTCTTAGGTTTTATAATTCCTTCTTTCTTCGTGAGTCGAGTTTATATCCATGAATTTCTCATCCTTGCGTTGAGCTCCCTAGCCAAACTCCCTCATCCTTATCTTTTACCATCCCTGTGTAATCATGTTGACAAAGTTCTCAAAAGCTGCCTCCATCGCACGGAAAACTCTTCAAAGCTTGAAAGAAAACTAGCTGCAGGTGAAACTACTATGGCCATAGCTGGAAGTCGGGCACTACTTTGCCCTTCGATAGGTATCGTAGTCTTGTCAAGCCTACGGAACCGTGCTGCGATGGGGTTACCTCCCAGAAAGCCAGGAGCCCCGAAGACTCAAGAAAGAAGGGGACAAGAATTCAAATAGAGGATCAGAAGATAGTGCGTATGGCTTTTGGGGAATATGCCTTTAAAACAAAACTTTTCTTTTGAAAATGCTTCTTTTAAAACCGTTGAAAATAATTTTTCAAATCTTTTATCTGATCCGGTAACCTTCAGCTCTGATACCACGTGTAACACCCCACATCCATTAGTGTCACTCACAAAGGGAATGCACTAAGTTCTGTGAAGCATTATAGGTAAAAGATGCAGATAAATTACAAGACAGACAAAATTAAAACAGTGGAAAAATAAAAATTTGTTTTATTGATAAAATAGTTTGTACAACAATTGTTTTCCAATACCAGAGTATCTGTCTTACAAAATAAAGAAGCATAAAATAACTTTTATATTCCCCAATGTAGCATGAGCCAGCCATAGCAATGGAAAAGTGAATCCAAGGAAAACTTCGACTAATCTTCAAGCTTGGAAAGAAAACTGAGCTAAGTAGTAACATTCCCTCCCTGCAAACCTGGGGGGAAAGAAAGACAAGAAAGCGAAAGAAAACAGAGTCAGACATAAAGTCTGGTAAGTTCAGTAACTTTCAGCATGTGAACAGGAAAAAGCAACACGACATGAATTAACTGAATACAAGATAATACCATGATGATAGGGCTAACAAGATAACATAAGATTAACGCAAGATATGATAAGGCAAGATAAGATATGCTTCCCTACTTTCTCTGCTTTGCAATTACCCTGTTATTCTAGTTTATATATCTTTGCACCACCTAACTCGTAATCTGTATAAACTGATAAGAACAGATACGTGATCCCAATCCCCCGCATCTGTGGTTGTTTTCAGGTGTACATCTATTATTTATTACCTAGATCTAATCTAGGGTTTTCTGTCGAGTTCTTCCTAGATTCAACTAGGGTTTTCGCGACTTATCTAATGCTTCTCGGATTTTAGGGTTTACGCGACCTAGGTCCAACTAGGGATTATGCTACCTATCGAACGACGCCCCTACTCTAGGACACACTACCCAGAGTGGTATATGTTCCTAGACTTTACCCACGTATGTGTCGTGGATCGTTATCGCTGTCTAGATGCACATGTCCTCTATATGTGCGACCCGAGTCTCGTGGCAGGGAAAATTAAGAAACACGCAACTTGGTCGGGTGCTTTCAAATATTTGCCGATGCAGATGCTAAGGTCTGTTTTTCCAGTGGCTATGGTCCCACCTGACCCCTCCCTCAACTAATGAAAGGCACACCTTGAAAAAATGAGAACTATACGCAGGCCCCCCTATGCCCCAATAACATATGGCCATCCACAACCATAACTAGATAGCAAGTATATGGTCATTTGGAGTTCTCCACCTTTCCGCTTCACGTATCTCGATTGACTCAAGATGGTAGGTAGACGACGAGTTGCTATCACTGGGCTACTGGTCTCGCCGAATCACGCTGGTCCATCCTAGTCTTTAGGTTGCCTTATATTGCAACCAAGGCATAACCTTGGTTCTTCTAATGCAGACCTTAACCTCTGCGAGCCCAGGAGGATCATCTGTAGCCTCACAGAGGGATACCAAGAGTACCCTCACGTCCCCTCGAAGCCGCGTGCTTTGTAACCCAGTTGTTGGAGCCTTCTTTAAGATCAGATGGACGTTCGCTCCTTCTCATGTTCTACTAAGGCTTACTACTTAGTTCCCTTAACTAAGGTTTACTACTTAGTTTCCCGAATCGTCGTTTTCTTAACTAAGGTTTACAACTTAGTTCTCTTAACTAAGATTTACTACTTAGTTCTCCTTTTCGTCAAGTTGGATTGGTTAAGTGTCATTAGTCAATTCAAGTTATCTTAACCCATTCAATTGTCATGTTAAACTAGTTAAGTGTTATCAGTAGTTCATGTTGACTTAACCCTTCCACAAATCAAGTTATATTGGTTAAGTATTTCTTATTACTTAACCCCACCCCTTCATCTTGTTTTGGTTAAGTTTCCCCTTTAACTTAACCCAGCCCGTCTATTTAGCTAACATGTTATAATGGTTAAGTGTTCTCTTAGTTAACTTAACCATAACATCAGTTTAATTCACATGTTCTAATGGTTAAGTATTGTCCCTTCATGTTTTAACTTAACCTTGTTCATTTGTCACACTATGATGGCTAAGTGTTCTAAGTTTGCTTAACTCCACCTTCCAGTCTAGTTAACATGTTAAATTGGCTAAGTGTATTTTACTTAACCCCACCTTCTAGTCTAGTTAACATGTTATGACGGTTAAACCTTTTCTTAACCTCACCCACTTGTCTAGTCAACATGTTATAACGATTATTTAACCCCTACAAGTCTTGGCTTGTTCACATGTTAAGTTTGTTAAGTGTTCCTATGGACTTAACCTTCCCATTCTAGCTTAACTGTTTCTTAGCTTTAAATTATTCATTTAAAGCACCAACCACTCACATTAGATAGATATTATTGCGGTCACTTGATGTGCCGGTCGGTTCCGGGCAGATTTACACCGCAACTCAGTCCAACCTCGGGTCCTTTTGGGCTCAATGCTCTAACCGCCCACATTAGATAGGTATTGTTATGGTTGCTGGATTTTCCGGGCAGTTCCGGGCAGTCTTATACCGTAACTCAATCTAACCTTGGGTTAGGTATATTCGTCTTTCCTAGATTTACATATTTATCCTTTTTGTCTATATGTAAATTGCAAACAATTCTTTTAAACAAATTTGGCCTATATCATATTCATTTGTCATGCCCACTAACATACCTATATTCTACGCCCAAATCTTGACTTACCTATCAATTAACCCATCTTGTAGTTTATGCCAAATTAGATCTAGTATTCCCATTTACAGTTCATGTCAAGACTAGATATGATACTCTAGTTTACAATTTATGCCTAAAGCTTAGTTTACTTGCTAATACTAGATTCAATATATCAAATTGCATCTTCTATAATTCACATCAAATTACCCCAATTTGCATCTAATAGTCATGTTATAATACATGCTCTAAATTATGCCAAATAATATAGATTTCATGTTATACCCAAAATAACCCCGCATTCATAACGTACGTACATGATTTCACAAGTTTTCTACATACTCATGAAATGAAACTAAAAAGGGAATAGAGGATAAACATGAGAATTGACATAAAAGAATAGGCATGCAGAAGCGAGCCAAATACAAGGATAATGGATCCAATGGTTTTGGTGTACATAATAGCGAATAAGAGTAAACTAAGCAAGTCACACCCTAGGTATGAGATCCAACATGGTTTGTAACTATAGTGTTATGGGCATAAACAATTAACCATAATAGTCTTAGGCAATTAACCACAATAGTCATAGTCATGGTCATAAGTAGAAATCTCATAGTTATGAATCATAGGTGATTAACCGCAATAGTCATGGATAATTAACCAAAATTGTAACGACCCGTATTCTACGCATCATAGGATCGTAGGATATTTATTTCTTTCACATACGAAGTCGTATGGTCATGTAACTTTGGGAGACGACTATTGTGGTCGTTTCCTATGTTCATGATTTTTCCCGATTTTTAAATGACCATTTTACCCCTAGTTGGCACTGTTTTGGCCATAACTTTTGACTGGAAAGGAATTTTGACCTGAAACCACTTCCATTGGCTCCGGATGATGGTTTCTCTTTCCGTAGAGTGGTCACATTAGTCAAACGGACTCACCGTTTGGGAGATATAGCTGAAACAAGTTTCAGATGGTGAAAAACAGCTTAATTGGGCTTAACCGGGTGATTAGCAGCTAGGCCCAGAGGGGAATTTCGGGTTTAGAAGTATAGGAGGACTGATTAGGGTTAGGTTATCACTTTCATTTCAGTTTTGAGCCGCCACAAACCTTCTTGAGACCTTAGTAATGGCTTCCATCCTCTAAAACCACTCCAAAACACATTTTTAGTGAAGATTAAGCCTAAACTACATCAAAACAAGGCCAAGTAGCAACAAAGCAAGGTTGGAGCTGCTGCTATACATAGGAATTCGACCCAAACAGAGAATATTTCAGATTTGGTGTTTTATTTTGTGGCCAAGGTGAGTGATAGCATCATTTTGACACTAATTACAGTTAATTAAGGGTAATTAGTGAAGATTAGCGAATTTATACACTAATAAATTCTGGAAAAATGTTTAGAAATTCTTAAATAATATTTCATGCCTCTGTTAGAAAATTTAGACGATTTGATTAAGTTTTACTAAGTATGTGCTTAAACATGATTAAGAAGGATTATAGGAAAATAAGGGGTTTTGGGCACGTTTGATCCATTTTGACATATAAATTCATTGTTTTGGTGTTTGAGGTTAGTTTGCTGTGTTGTTATGACTATTTGACATGGATTGTGATTGATTAGAATAGTTAGATTTGTCAAAAACGTCGTCGAACGGCGTAAACAAGTTGCTGGAAAAGTTGCAGAAAGTTGTGCAGGGCTTTGGATCGGATCGGATGGGGGCTCGGATCGGATATGTGAACTGGGCAAGAAACCCGACCCAAACCGGAGTTTGGCACACAGGAGGCTTAGCGAGAAGGAAGGCCGTTTGCTTAGAGTTGGAGTGGACAAGGGGATCGGATCGAAAGAATAGTGGAGACCAGATCGGATCGACCTAAGAATGGAAGGCTACAGCGGGAGAAGGTGAAGGGATCGGATCGGATCGGATCAGAGTGGATGGAAAAGAGGGAGCTGATTGAAGAAGAACTAGAAGGAAGAAAGTAACCCGACCCGACCCGGAGGAGGACACCGATCCGACCCGGAGGACACCGACCCGACCCGAAGTGGAGTATCCAACCCGAGCTGAATGAAGAGATGAACACCGAACCGAACCGATCTAGACGAGGAGCACCGAACCGAACCGTACGTGGGCTATTACTACTACGCGATGACTCTTTTGAAGACCCACTCCAACTCGATCAAAACCCGAGATGCAAAGGAAGTCCAAATGAGGAGCTTTGACTCAGGATCCAGCTGGGAACCAATGAGTGGGCTTCATGATTGGGCTTTGCTGCGGGACGCGTGTTAAGGGGTTATCGATGCCTATAGTTTTGGACCACTATGGTAGGAGGTACGAAGGCGGATTCAGGGCCATTATGGCATCGGTAGAACCAAGGGCTACGATCAATGAAATGGGTCATTGAAATGTTTGGTCATGACTCCATATGTTTAGCTTGGTCACAGCAGGGTTTCTACAAGTCGGGATCCGTCGTTACCTCAATTTGTCTAGTATTCCAAGGTGGTAGGTGTCGTATAGCTTTACGCACTGAGTGAGGGATGTGAGGATGGTTGTTATGGTTGATTTGGTTGCTATCATTATGACATGCACAACCCACCCCCATATTCTTACACTATTTATTATGGCACCTTAGAGTACTGTACGGTATGTGGTACTAACTCTTTGGTTGCAGGTCCAGGTTCAGGTATGGTTTAGTATACCTGTTATTACTCTGTTTAAATGCTTATCGCTCATACCAGGCTTTATGTCTGACCCAGAGTTTTATGTCTCCTCTTATTACTCTGGGTGCTCACACGAGCAGACTAGAGACAGGTTAGCTGGTGATGCACGGGTAGATGATCCGGAGACGAGCAGGAGGCTTCCACGTAATATATATAGTATTCTCCCTGTGTTGTTGAAGATCACTGCTTGGGCATTGGTGGTGCATCTTCTACTTTAGTTTTCTTTTGTTAGAGACAGTAAATTTGGAAAGTTGTAATAAGCTGTATTTGGATTTTCGCTGCTCTGATGTTGACATTGATTATTAGTTATCAGCTTATGCACTGTCTCGCCTGTTTTATGTCAAGTATGTTATCATTATATTTTATCCCATGCGCTGTGAGACATCCTACAGGTTCCTTGATTAGTTCATTCTCTTCTTTCCTTTCTCCTGACGACCGTCCCGTGCTAGTTGGGCATGTGTACAGCGCACTTTCAGAGGAAATGCAGGCTGGTGCGGGGCGGGCCGTCACACTTGGTATTAGAGCTCTAGGTTGCGTAGTTAACCTAGGGAAGTTTTCGGGGAGAGATAATATACGTATACGAGAGAGCGTATTTGTGATTACTTTGGTTTTCAAAAGCTATATATATATACTATTAGTAGTATAAGGATGAAGTCGTACTGCACTAGCACCGCTATGGAGTCGTTAATCGTTTCCTTTTTCAGATTGACGATGAGCCGATATACTAGAGGTGCTGGTAGGGGAGCCAACAATGGGAATGCTGCTGACATGAGGACGATGTTTACAGACCTCATGAGAGAGATGCTTAGAGATGTACAGAGGGCAGCTCCCAATGGTGGAAATGGTGGTGGTCCAATAGTGCAGGCGCCAAGAGTCGACTTCGCCAAGCTGAATAAGGACTATACTAGCCTTGGTGGGAAGCCGTTCCACGGAACGGAGTCGGCTACGGATGTTCAAGATTGGTTGGATAGTTGCGAACGCATCTTCGAGGATTTGGGTATCGAGGATGCGATGAAGAGAAAGCTAGCGTCCCGTCAGCTGCAAGGGCGGGCAATGAATTAGTGGAATGCTATAAAGGCAGCTACTCCCGAAGATCAGATTACTTGGGAGCAGTTTAAGGCTCGCTTTAGTGAGAAGTTCATTCCAGCTGCTCAGAAGTCAATGCTGTTTAAGAAATTCTTGGAGCTCAAGCAGAATGGCAGAGCTGTCTCGGAGTATATTGCTGAATTTGACACTTTGTCAAAATATGGGTTATCTCTTATTGATACTGCCGAGAAAAAGAATGAGAAATTCATAACTGGTTTGGATCGGTACTTGGGGGAAAAACTTATTAACCACATCGATGAGACATTTGAATCGATTGTGGGGAAAGCGTTAAGATCGGAAAGTCTCTACCCTAAGCCGAAGACTGAGGTTGCATCCGCAGATGAGCCAAAGCCACAAGCAAGTGGTGGAGGCAAGGGTGGCTCCCAGAATAAAAGAAAGCAGAATCAGACTAAGGATGGCCAGAAGAAAAAGAATAAGCAAGATGTGGAGTGCTTCAGCTGTGGTAAGAAGGGCCATTATGCTAGTAATTGTCGGGCCAAGCCAGCGGATAGGAAGTGCTTCAACTGTGGCCAAATGGGACATCACAAGGACAAGTGTCCACAGCCCCCTAAGGAAAAGCAAATGGTGAAAGCCTACGCTCTTAATGCTATTCCTTCTTCGTCGAATGCCCCAACAGCGGCGGAGAAGGGAAAGAATGTCGTCATTCAAGGTATGCTTTCTGTTTATGATGTTCCTGTTAGAGTTTTGTTTGATACCGGAGCTTCCAGTTCTTTCATATCTAGTGACCTGGTAGATAGGTTGGGATTGGAGCCCGAGATTGTCTATAGACCTTTAGTAGTGACGAACCCGATTAGTGGTTCGACTAGCCTTAGCATGATTTGTCGTAATGTGGTCTTATCGAGTCATGGATGCATGTTTGTTTGTGATTGCTTTGTTTTGGGCTTTACTGGGTTTGGCATTATTTTGGGAGTAGATTGGCTCCAAAGATACGGGGTGGTGGTAGACTGTGAGGGCTTGTGGGTGACAGCTAGAGCGGATGATGGGCGGAGGATAGTGTTTGGTGGTCTACCCAGTAAGGGGGTATTGGCTAGTTTTCTAAACTCCCTCGACATTCCGCATAGTGAGTTGTCAGGTTTGCCCGTGGTTGGCCAGTATCCGGATGTTTTCGAAGAAGTGACCGGACTTCCACCACACCGAGAGATTGAGTTTCGTATTGATTTGGTAAAGGATGCCAGGCCTATAGTGATGCCACTTCGTCGTATGGCATCAAGAGAGTAGCGAGAGCTCGAGGTGCAAGTCAGCGATCTTTTGAAGAAGGGATTTATCAGAAGGAGTGTTTCTGAATGGGGAGCACCAGTTGTGTTTGCTACCAAGGTGGATGGTTCCCTTCGTTTGTGTGTAGACTACCGCGAGTTGAATAAAGCGACGAGGAAGAACAAGTATCCTCTACCGCGGATAGATGATTTGTTCGATCAGTTGAGTGGCGCGAGAGTATTTTCTCAGTTGGATCTCGCGACAGGTTTTCATCAGCTTAGAGTGGAAGCTGAGAGTATAGCTAGAACGGCATTTCGGACGCCGTCTGGATTTTATGAGTGGTTGGTCATGCCATTCGGGCTGACCAATGCCCCAACATATTTTGTGGATCTTATGAATAGGGTATTCAGAGATCAGTTGAATAAGTTTGTCCTTGTGTTCTTTGATGATATTTTGGTCTATTCGAGGACAGAGGAAGAACACAAGGAACATTTAAGGGTAGTGATGGAGGTGTTGAGAAAACACCAATTGAAAGCAAAGTTTTCTAAGTGTCACTTCTGGAAGAGGGAAGTGAGGTTCTTGGGCCATGTTGTATCAGAGAATGGTATTGCCGTGGACCCGGCAAAGGTGGCTACGGTACAGGATTGGCCTACGCCCAAGAATGCAACAGATGTAAGAAGTTTCTTGGGGTTAGCGGGATATTATCGTAAGTTTATCCAAGGTTTCTCCAAGATAGCAGCACCATTGACCCAGTTGACCAAGAAGAATCAAGCTTTTGTCTGGGATGAAAGGTGCGAGAATGCATTCAAAAGTCTAAAGGACAAGTTGACAAGCGCACCAGTGTTAGTCATTCCTAAGGGGGATGAAGAGATGACGGTATACACGGATGCCTGTGGTACCGGACTGGGTGCTGTATTAATGCAAGGCGGTAGGGTTGTAGCTTACGCAAGTCGGCAATTGAAACCGCATGAGAAAAGATACCCTACCCATGACTTGGAATTGGCAGCAATCGTGTTCGCGTTAAAGATGTGGAGACACTATCTCTTGGGAGAAAGATTTGAGCTGTTTACAGATCATAAGTCGTTAAAGTATCTCTTCTCTCAGAAAGATCTGAATCTCCGTCAGCAGAGATGGCTAGAGTTCTTAGCTTCCTATGATTTTGACATCGCATACACACCGGGAAAGGGCAATGCGGTGGCTGATGCATTGAGTAGAAGACATGCCATCCTAGGGGCTATGTTCCTTGAATGGAAGCAACTGGAGTATATCGCGGGTTTTGATTTCAGACCAAAGTGCGAATTGGATCCAGAAATGTTAGCAAGTTTGACGATCAGACCCACTTTGATTGAGCGGATCGGCTCTAGTCAGAGGGACGATCCCAACCTATTGGAAATCATCTCCAAGTTAGAGATGGGTATCGATGAGGAGATGAACAAGTATGGGCTTGATCGAGATAGATGGCTTAGAAAGAATGGAAAGCTTGTTGTACCCAATGTCGATGGATTGAGGGATGAAGTGCTTAGAGAATGTCATCACTCAAAGCTGACTATACACCCCGGTGGTAATAAGATGTATAGAGACATGAAACAGGCTTACTACTGGGAAGGAATGAAAAGAGACGTTGGGAAGTTTATATCCAAATACATGAATTGCCAGCTAGTTAAAGCCGAGCAAAAGATGCCTAGTGGTTTGTTACAGCCATTAGAAATTCCCGAATGGAAATGGGAGCAAGTCTCAATGGATTTCATCGATGGTTTACCAAGGACTAGATCGGGACATGATAGCATTTGGATGATTGTGGACCGATTGACCAAAAGTGCAAGATTTATACCAGTCAGATCGACCAGAACGGCAGCTAAGTTAGCAGAATTGTATATGAAGTGGGTAGTGAGATTCCATGGAGTACCTAAAAGCATTGTGAGTGACTGAGACCCGTTGTTCACTAGTGGGTTTTGGAAGAGCTTACAAGAGGCTCTAGGGTCAGAGTTACATCTCAGTACCGCATATCATCCTCAGACCGACGGTCAGACGGAAAGGGTGAATCGTATTTTGGAAGATCTCTTGAGAGCATGTATATTGGATTTTGGTGGATCGTGGGATGACCATTTGCATCTAGTAGAGTTTGCATATAATAATAGCTACCAATCCAATATCGGTATGGCTCCGTTTGAAGCTTTGTACGGAAGACCGTGCAACTCACCATCATGTTGGATAGAGACTGGCGAGAAGTTTATGCTTGGACCAGATGTGGTGAGGGAAACTTCAGATAAGATTAAGATCATTCAACAACGAATGAAGGCTGTCCAAGATAGGCAGAAGAGTTATGCTGATAAGAGGAGAAGAGACTTAAAATTCTCCGTTGGCGACTTGGTGTTTGTCAAGATTTCTCCGTTGAAGAGCGTAATACGATTTGGCAGGAGAGGCAAGTTGGCACCAAGATTTGTTGGCCCATTCCCTGTTCTTGAGCTAGTCGGGAATTTGGCATATAGAATTGACTTACCGGAAAAGATGGCGGGAGTTCACAACGTATTTCATGTTTCCCAACTAAGGAAGTTCGTTCACGACTCAGATATGACTATTTCACCTGATCAGTTAAAGGACTTCGAAGTAGAACCCGAGGCGGTTGGGAACCGCAAGCCGACCCGTATTGTCGAGCACGACATGAAGCAACTTCGAAGGAAGGCGGTGAAGCTAGTTAAGGTACAGTGGAGCGAGGACGAGAGTGATTGTACTTGGGAGACAGAGGAGGACATTAGGAAGACACACCCAGAACTCTTTGCCTGGTAAGATTTTGACTTCGATTTAGTTTTCCGCATGCTAGGATAGGCTTGTTTGCTTGTTTTGCATGTTTGATTGTTGTACGTGGTTGTTAGGCATGCGGGATCCTTTGTATGTTTTGGGTTAAGGAATTTCGGGGACGAAATTTCTTAAGGGGGGGAGAGTGTAACGACCCGTATTCTACGCATCATAAGATCGTAGGATATTTATTTCTTTCACATACGAAGTCGTATGGTCATGTAACTTTGGGAGACGACTATTGTGGTCGTTTCCTATGTTCATGATTTTTCCCGATTTTTAAATGACCATTTTACCCCTAGTTGGCACTGTTTTGGCCATAACTTTTGACTGGAAAGGAATTTTGACCTGAAACCACTTCCATTGGCTCCGGATGATGGTTTCTCTTTCCGTAGAGTGGTCACATTTGTCAAACGGACTCACCGTTTGGGAGATATGGCTGAAACAAGTTTCAGATGGTGAAAAACAGCTTAATTGGGCTTAACCGGGTGATTAGCAGCTAGGCCCAGAGGGGAATTTCGGGTTTAGAAGTATAGGAGGACTGATTAGGGTTAGGTTATCACTTTCATTTCAGTTTTGAGCCGCCACAAACCTTCTTGAGACCTTAGTAATGGCTTCCATCCTCTAAAACCACTCCAAAACACATTTTTAGTGAAGATTAAGCCTAAACTACATCAAAACAAGGCCAAGTAGCAACAAAGCAAGGTTGGAGCTGCTGCTATACATAGGAATTCGACCCAAACAGAGAATATTTCAGATATGGTGTTTTATTTTGTGGCCAAGGTGAGTGATAGCATCATTTTGACACTAATTACAGTTAATTAAGGGTAATTAGTGAAGATTAGCGAATTTATACACTAATAAATTCTGGAAAAATGTTTAGAAATTCTTAAATAATATTTCATGCCTCTGTTAGAAAATTTAGACGATTTGATTAAGTTTTACTAAGTATGTGCTTAAACATGATTAAGAAGGATTATAGGAAAATAAGGGGTTTTGGGCACGTTTGATCCATTTTGACATATAAATTCATTGTTTTGGTGTTTGAGGTTAGTTTGCTGTGTTGTTATGACTATTTGACATGGATTGTGATTGATTAGAATAGTTAGATTTGTCAAAAACGTCGTCGAACGGCGTAAACAAGTTGCTGGAAAAGTTGCAGAAAGTTGTGCAGGGCTTCGGATCGGATCGGATGGGGGCTCGGATCGGATATGTGAACTGGGCAAGAAACCCGACCCGAACCGGAGTTTGGCACATAGGAGGCTTGGCGAGAAGGAAGGCCGTTTGCTTAGAGTTGGAGTGGACAAGGGGATCGGATCGAAAGAATAGTGGAGACCAGATCGGATCGACCTAAGAATGGAAGGCTACAGCGGGAGAAGGTGAAGGGATCGGATCGGATCGGAGTGGATGGAAAAGAGGGAGCTGATTGAAGGAGAACTAGAAGGAAGAAAGTAACCCGACCCGACCCGGAGGAGGACACCGATCCGACCCGGAGGACACCGACCCGACCCGAAGTGGAGTATCCAACCCGAGCTGAATGAAGAGATGAACACCGAACCGAACCGATCTAGACGAGGAGCACCGAACCGAACCGTACGTGGGCTATTACTACTACGCGATGACTCTTTTGAAGACCCACTCCAACTCGATCAAAACCCGAGATGCAAAGGAAGTCCAAATGAGGAGCTTTGACTCAGGATCCAGCTGGGAACCAATGAGTGGGCTTCATGATTGGGCTTTGCTGCGGGACGCGTGTTAAGGGGTTATCGATGCCTATAGTTTTGGACCACTATGGTAGGAGGTACGAAGGCGGATTCAGGGCCATTATGGCATCGGTAGAACCAAGGGCTACGATCAATGAAATGGGTCATTGAAATGTTTGGTCATGACTCCATATGTTTAGCTTGGTCACAGCAGGGTTTCTACAAGTCGGGATCCGTCGTTACCTCAATTTGTCTAGTATTCCAAGGTGGTAGGTGTCGTATAGCTTTACGCACTGAGTGAGGGATGTGAGGATGGTTGTTTTGGTTATTTGGTTGCTATCATTATGACATGCACACCCCACCCCCATATTCTTACACTATTTATTATGGCACCTTAGAGTACTGTACGGTATGTGGTACTAACTCTTTGGTTGCAGGTCCAGGTTCAGGTATGGTTTAGTATACCTGTTATTACTCTGTTTAGATGCTTATCACTCATACCAGGCTTTATGTCTGACCCAGAGTTTTATGTCTCCTCTTATTACTCTGGGTGCTCACACGAGCAGACTAGAGACAGGTTAGCTGGTGATGCACGGGTAGATGATCCGGAGACGAGCAGGAGGCTTCCACGTAATATATATAGTATTCTCCTTGTGTTGTTGAAGATCACTGCTTGGGCATTGGTGGTGCATCTTCTACTTTAGTTTTCTTTTGTTAGAGACAGTAAATTTGGAAAGTTGTAATAAGCTGTATTTGGATTTCCGCTGCTCTGATGTTGACATTGATTATTAGTTATCAGCTTATGCACTGTCTCGCCTGTTTTATGTCAAGTATGTTATCATTATATTTTATCCCATGCGCTGTGAGACATCCTACAGGTTCCTTGATTAGTTCATTCTCTTCTTTCCTTTCTCCTGACGACCGTCCCGTGCTAGTTGGGCATGTGTACAGCGCACTTTCAGAGGAAATGCAGGCTGGTACAGGGCGGGCCGTCACAAAAATAGTCCTAGGCAATTATCCTAAATAGTCATAGGCAATTAACTATAATAATTTCAAAGTCATGGTCATAGACAATAGTCTTATGTTCATAATCATAGCCAAAAATATCATAGTCATGAATCATGGTCGTAGGCAATGGTCTTATGTTCATAGTCATAGGCAGTAGTCTTATGTTCACAGTCATAGGCAATAGTCTTATGTTCATAGTCATAGGCAATAGTCTTATGTCCATTAACAATAGTTTCAATGTCATAGGCATAGGCACAGTCTCATTGGTAATTAATCACAATAGTTCTTAATTAGATCCAAAGGCATATACAAGCACAGATTCAAGTGAGAAGATCAGGCATATTATTATATCCATTTAATTACATGCCACAAAATAGATTTAGATGTTCAAATCTAAAAAGTAACTGACTTACATTGATCGGTTTCAGAAAGGATAATCAAATAGCTTTGGTGATTTGCATGACGTAGCTCGCAACCATTGAATTAGCCTTTGATTCCCTTCTTAAAGCTTTAATCTTGATTTGAATCTCCAATTTGTAATTCCTAGTCGTAGTCTTCAAGAAATAATCTTCTTGTTTTATTTTAATCTATTTATAATTTAATTTGAAGAAGAAGAAGCTATGTCCATCAATAATTTGTGCAGCATAAGGTTAGAGAAGAATGGTGTAAAGAGAATGGGGCTAGGAGGCTGTTTATATAGGATTAGGCGGACGAATCTAGACTGAAAACGTGTCCAAGAACAACAGAATGAACCCAGGCTCAAAGCTGGGTTTCAGCACCAGGTCGACCCCCAGGTCGACCATAGGGTCGACCTGGTCCCTGGGAGGTCAACCATAGTGTTGACCCCCAGGTCGACATGGTCCTGGGCGGGAAAATCCCCGCCCAGTCTGCGCTGGGGTTTGAATTCGAATTTCGTGCTGTTTTCGATTCTGAAAATTTATGAAACTTCGGAGGGTCATATCTCCCTCATACGGTCTCCGTTTCTCGAAAACTCGGACTCGTTTCCAAGTAGAATTTCGAGACAAATGCAATGGCGTAACCCATTTCCCTTGATTTTTCTTCTAAAATTTAATTATACTTTAATTTGCGAAACTTAATTTTACAGAATTACGGGGAGTTACATCAGGGAGGGCATGCGTTTCCTTCTAGCTAGGGTGGTGTCAATGACCTACCAGCCCTGACATTTATATTATTTTCACCTGTGTGGTTGTTGGATTGCAAGGCGCCTCGGATATATCGGTCGATCCGGGACCGATGGAGTTATTTGGCTAATTTTCGCCCCATAGGGCGGGGGAACGCAGTGTTCAGGCATTTTAATCCACATCGAGTGGACCAGCCCTGACGATCCAAGGTGCAGTTATGGCTGTTCCTGAGACATGGTAGGCTAGATTTTCTCGAAGCGGAGAGAACGATCCCTGGTGTAACGGCTGGAAATTTTCGACTCCTCGAGAATCGAAAATTCCGAGACGTTAGTGAAAGAAAGTAGAGGGTAAGGAAGAAAAGATAGAACTAATAGAATAGAAGAAGAAGAACTTACATCATCAGAGTAAACACGAATCTCACAGCGGAACGAATAAGATATAACATAACTTTGAAATACAAATCAGTACTCGTATATACATACCATTTCAAAGTACAACACTTAACAACACAGCGGAATAATAATAGCTATAATCCTAAAGTCTCCTGCTCCAAGCTCTCCAAGTGTATCTGTAAAATCCCGACTACTTGACTGCCCATACAAATTTAGGCACCCAAGAGTTTAGGGAAAACAAAACAAAATAAACTTCGGGTCGGTCATGGGACTAGTGTGAATAAAACTCCAACACTTGGTTAAATAAAGGATATCTTTCTGATATTATAATAATGTCTAAATACAAATAGATATCAATCTAGCAGAACGCTTGCATCTCACGTTCCACATTCATAGTATACAAATAAAACCGTGAGCACTTATTGGAGATTGGATTCCAATA
Source organism: Allium sativum (assembly GCA_030737875.1). Lineage (NCBI taxonomy): Eukaryota > Viridiplantae > Streptophyta > Magnoliopsida > Asparagales > Amaryllidaceae > Allium > Allium sativum. The sequence goes on from CM060926.1 coordinate 356,048,832, forward strand.
GACAAGGTATGGGAGCACCTTCCGATCAGTGTACTCTAGAGGAGATACACTAGGGTTCAACAAGAACGTCTTGCAACCCGGCCACACATGACCGTTCACTCATTTAGCTTGAGTGTAACGAATATATTATCACCGATGGTTGGGATCAGCAACCATCCTTCCCGATAAGGGACAGCATTTAAATAGATTATAAAGAAGTACAATTGAATATTCTCTAGATGGTGATAATACACCCTGCTTGGGTATGGCCCAACTAGCCATGCTGCCTAGCCCAACTTTTGTTATTTCTGGGTTGTGAGGTTTGAGGTCACGTTTATCACTTTGACAGATTATTGCTTCAATTACTTTGAATGCCACATCGTCATACCCGCCAAATCATTATCGATTTCTCAAGGCATCACGGGTATAAAAGCTAAGAGAAACGAATTTCTCCGCCACCAACGTAATACGTTTAAAGAGATCAACATATATGATTCGTTAAGAATACTTTGTCAGACACTCGTCCATATACGTTGTCCTGGGACTGAACAAACCGAAGGCACTATTCAGTGAATCCATCCTACCTAGGCTTTTCACAATAGCCCTTGCACTTTACTCCGTCTTCAATTATCTTCAGCATACTTGATTCGCAACGCTTATGCCAATACGGAGTGGTTCTTCGGATAATAATCCAACCGGTCTCTCCATATTTACAACGTAAATATGGTCAAAACTTTGATAGTCTGTGATTCAACTATCAAATGAAAACATGTCGGTGTACAAACAACGATCTTATTTCCAAATGGAAATTCGATCGATCAATCATCATATGTTCATATTTCCTTATTTCATATATTTAGAAAATATATGTTATTAATCATTGGAAAACATTTCCATAGCTTATTTTCACATCACTATTATTTCGCAACTATCAGTCCCTAACTGTAACTAGTATGAGAACAATTCTCTAAGTATCAATCCGGAAGGTCGAAACCAACATCAGATCGTCACTTAGAAAACCGTTCAACTTACCCTCTCCAGTCAGTTTCTGAATTTTCTTAAATCTATTTCTTAAATTCTTATCATGAAAACATTTCATTTTCTATGTTTAGAAAACATATCTGACTATATTTGGAAAACGTTTCCAAATCTCATTTACGGATTTCAAATGAACGTTGTATAAAACATCGTTACGCTTAATCCATTAATCGCTTATTACTTAACTATATTTCAAATCAACCTTTTCTATCGAACCACAACTATTCCTTTGTCAATTCTGAAGTCAATCAAGTTGGGGTATAATTACCTCTCAGACCTTAATTGAACAACGTCCTTTACTGTGAAATAGATGAAGTTCGTCACTCACTTTTTCCAATCATCTGTTTACGCAAATTCTCGGATTCAGGTTACGAATCCACTTCTTATATGACAACGTTTGATCATAACTATAACGTTATAATTCCTACCCCTAAAATATCTAACCTAAATTATAAATTTATTTCCTAACTCGAATAATTTAACAGACACCTAATTTCTAAATCAATAACTAAATCTTGATTTAAACCCTGGAAAGTAAATAGTACTTTCCCGAATTCGCTATAATCGAATTCGACGTATAACTCTCTTTCGAGTAATCTCTATTCGATTAACTCTCCCTTTTTAATAACTGATATTCGATAAACTCTATTTCGATTAATTCCTATCGAATAACTAATATTCGAATAACTCTTCTTGGTTGGCTCTATTTCATTAACTCTTATCGAATAACAAATATTCGATTTTCTTAAATGTCTCAATTCTTATCGAATAACTAACATCCGATTTAACTTAAATGGATTTACTCTTATCGAATAACTTATTCGATTAACTCAACTTGATTTTCTTAACTCGATTATCTCAACTCGATTTCTTAACTCGATTACTTAACTTAACCCAAATTGATTAACTCAGCTCTAATCGATTAACTTAATTTGATTTACTCCTTCGAATAACTAATTCGAATAACTTAATTGATTAACTCCTTCGAATAACTAATTCGAATAACTCAAATTGAATAACTAATATTCAATTAACTCTTACGTGTTTAACTCTATTCGAATAACTAATTCGAATAACTTAATTGATAAATTATATTCACTTCTATCCTATCGAATAAACTATATTCGATATCTCCTCCAACACTATTCGAATGAACTATATTCGATTAACTTCTCTAACTCTATTCGAATAAATTATATTCGATTAACTCTTTTAACTTTACTCGAATAACTATATTCGATTAACACTTTCTTTCAAATAACTATATTCGATTAACTCTTCGACTAACTCCTTTGGATTAACTAACTTCGAATAACTCCTTTGGATTACTAACTTCGAATAACTCTGTGACGGCCCGCCTCGCACCAGCCTGCATTTCCTCCAAGAGTGCGCTGTACACATACCCGACTAGCACAAGACGGTCGTCAGAAAAAAAGAAAGAAGAGAATGAACTAATCAAAGAACCTGTAGGATGTCTCACAGCGCATGGGATAAAATATAATAATAACATACTTGACATAAAACAGGCGAGACAGTGCATAAGCTGATAACTAATAATCAATGTCAACATCAAAGCAGCGGAAATCCATATACAGCTTATTACAACTTTCCAAATTTACTGTCTCTAACCAAAAGAAAGCTAAAATAGAAGATACACCAACAATGCCCAAGCAGTGATCTTCAACAACACAGGGAGAATATTATGTATATAGTACGTGGAAGCCTCCTGCTCGTCTCCGGACCATCTACCCGTGTATCACCAGCTAACCTGTCTCTAGTCTGCTCGTGTGAGCACCCAGAGTAATAAGAAGAGACATAAAACTCTGGGTCAGACATAAAGCCTGGTATGAGCGATAAGCATCTAAACAGGGAAATAACAGGTATACTAAACCATACCTGAACCTGGACCTGCAACCAAAGAGTTAGTACCACATACCGTACAATACTCCAAGGTGCCACAATAAATAGTGTAAGAATACGGGGGTGGGGTGTGCATGTCACAATGATAGCAAACAAATCATCCATAGCAACCATTCTCGCATCTCTCACTCAGTGCGTAAAGCGTACGGCATCTACCACTTTGAAACACTAGACAAACTGAGGCAACGACGAATCCCGACTTGTAGAAACCCTGCTATGACCAAGCCAAACACTTGGAGTCATGACCAAACATTTCAATGACCCACTTCATTGGTCGTAGCCCTTGGTTCTACCAATGCCATAATGGCCCTGAATCCGCCTTCGTACCTCCTACCATAGTGGTCCAAAGCTATAGGTGTCGACAACTCCTTAGCACGCGTCCCGCAGCAAAGCCCAACCATGAAGTGAACTCGTTGATTCCCATCTGAATCTTAAGCTCGAACTTCTCATTTGGACTTCCTTTGCATCTCGGGTTTGGTTGAATTGGAGTGGGTCTTCAGAAGAGTTGTCGTACATTAACAGTCCTAGAATTCTGTTCGGTTCGGTAGTCATCACCATCATCGGTTCGGGTCGGTAGTCATCTTCTTCATCGGTTCGGGTCGGTAGTCATCTTCTTCATCGGTTCGGGTCGGTAGTCATCTTCTTCATCGGTTCGGGTCGGTACTCCACTTCGGGTCGGTTGTCTCTGTTTGAGTTCGGTGGTTGCTCCCTTCTGAGTTCTCATGCCCGATCCTGTCCTTCTCCAATTGCCGATCCGCTCCGCCCCCTTAGCGTACTCCGATCCAATCCTCTCCAATCCGATCCACTCTCTAGTTTCGATCCGATCCGCTCCCTAGTTCCGATCCGATCCCCCTTGTCCACTCCAACTCTAAGCAATGGCCTTCCTTCCTTCCAAACTTCTTCCAGTGGCAAGTCCTCATCCAGTTCGAATTCCCTTGGTCGGTTCCCTAGTCCGATCCGACCCCTTTTCTCCGATCCGAACCGGTTCGGAACCTGCACACTTCTGCAACTTTCCAGCGAGCTTTTTACGCCATTCGACGACGTTTTCGAGCAATTTAACTATTCTAATCAATCATGAAACATACCATAGAGTCATAGCAACATGTAATAGCAACCACAAACAGCAAACAACAATTTAAATGAATCAAAATGAATCAAAAGTAGCTAAAACCTCACATTGGCCTATAATCCCTCTTAATCATGTTTAAGCATATGATTAACAAAACACATCGAAATTAACCCAAATTTTTAACAGAGCCTTAAAACATTATTTTAGAATTTTAAGAATTTTTCCAGAATTTATTTACGTATAAATTCGCTAATCTTCACTAATTACCCTTAATCACCGTAATTAGTGCAAAAGCTATGCAAATCACTCACCTTGGCCACAAATGAAATTCTCAGAACTGAAACTCCTCTGATTTGGGGCGAATACTGATGTCTAACAGCGGCTCCAACCTTGCTTTGGTGCTTTTTCTCCTTAATTTGGTGTTGCTAAGCCTAATCTTCAATTAGAGAGTGATTTGGGGTGTTTTAGATGTAGGAAGCCATTACTAAGGTCTTCAAGGAGGTTTGTGGCGGCTCAAAACTGAAATGAAAGTGATAACCTAACCCTAATCAGACCTCCTAAACCTCTAAACCCGAAATTCCCCTTGGGCCTAGCTGCTAATCACCCGTTTAAGCCCAACTAAGCTGTTTTTCACCATCTGAAACTTGTTTCAGCCATATCTCCCAAACGGTAAGTCCGTTTGGCTAATGTGACCACTCTACGGAAAGAGAAACCATCATCCGGAGCCAATGGAAGTGGTTTCAGGTCAAAATTCCTATCCGGTCAAAAGTTATGGCCAAAACAGTGATAACTAGGGGTAAAATGGTCATTTAAAAATCGGGAAAAATCATGAACATGGGAAATGACCCCAATAGTCGTCCCCCAAAGTTACATGACCATACGACTTCGTATGTGAAAGAAATAAATATTCCACGATCCTATGATGCGTAGACTACGGGTCGTTACACTCTTCCCCCCTTAAGAAATTTCGTCCCCGAAATTTCTTAACCCAAAACATACAAAGGATCCCGCATGCCTAACAACCACATATAACAAAAATCAAACATGCAAAACAAGCAAACAAGCCTATCCTAGCATGCGGAAAAACTAAATCGAAGTCAAAATCTTACCAGGCAAAGAGTTCAGGATAAGTCCTCCTAATGTTCTCCTCTGTCTCCCAAGTACAATCATTCTCGTCCTCGCCCCACTGAACCTTGACTAGTTTCACCGCCTTCCTTCGAAGTTGCTTCATGTCGTGCTCGACAATACGGGCCGGCTTGCGGTTCCCAACCGCCTCGGGTTCTACTTCGAAGTCCTCCAACTGATCAGGTGAGATAGTCATATCTGAGTCGTGAACGAACTTCCTTAGTTGGGAAACATGAAATACGTTATGAACTCCCGCCATCTTCTTCGGTAAGTCAATTCTATATGCCAAATTCCCGACTAATTCAAGAACATGGAATGGGCCAACAAACCTTGGTGCCAACTTGCCTCTCCTGCCAAATCGTATTACGCTCTTCAACGGAGAAATCTTGACAAACACCAAGTCGCCAACGGAGAATTTTAAGTCTCTTCTCCTCTTATCGGCATAACTCTTCTGCCTATCCTGGGCAGCCTTCATTCGTTGTTGAATGACCTTGATCTTATCCGACGTTTCTCTCACCACCTCTGGTCCAAGCATGAACTTCTCGCCAGTCTCTATCCAACATGATGGTGAGTTACACGGTCTTCCGTACAAAGCTTCAAACGGAGCCATACCGATACTGGATTGGTAACTATTATTATATGCAAACTCTACTAGATGCAAATGGTCATCCCATGATCCACCAAAGTCCAACATACATGCTCTCAAGAGATCTTCCAAAATACGATTCACCCTTTCCGTCTGACCGTCGGTCTGAGGATGATATGCGGTACTGAGATGTAACTCTGACCCTAGCGCCTCTTGCAAGCTCTTCCAAAACCCACTAGTGAACAACGGGTCTCGGTCGCTCACAATGCTTTTAGGTACTCCATGAAATCTCACTACCCACTTCATAAACAATTCTGCTAACTTAGCTGTCGTTCTTGTCGATTTGACTGGTATAAACCTTGCACTTTTAGTCAGTCGGTCTACAATCACCCAAATGCTATCATATCCCGATCTAGTCCTTGGTAAACCATCGACGAAATCCATCGAGACTTGCTCCCATTTCCATTCGGGAATTTCTAATGGCTGTAACAGACCACTAGGCTTCTTTTGCTCGGCTTTAACTAGCTGGCAATTCATGCACTTGGATATAAACTTCCCAACGTCTCTTTTCATTCCTTCCCAGTAGTAAGTCTGCTTCATATCTCGATACATCTTGTTACCACCGGGGTGTATAGTCAGTCTTGAGTGATGACATTCTCTAAGCACTTCGTCTCTCAATCCATTGACATTGGGTACAACGAGCTTTCCATTCCTTCTAAGCCATCTATCTTGATCAAGCCCATACTTGCTCACCTCCTCATCGACACCCATCTCTAACTTGGAGATGATTTCCAATAGGTTAGGATCGCCCCTCTGACTAGAGCCGATCCGCTCAATCAAAGTGGGTCTGATCGTCAAACTCGCTAACATTTCTGGATCCAATTCGCACTTTGGTCTGAAATCAAACCCCGCGATAAACTCCAGTTGCTTCCATTCAAGGAACATAGCCCCCAAGCTGGCATGTCTTCTACTCAATGCATCAGCCACCGCATTGCCCTTTCCTGGTGTGTATGCGATGTCAAAATCATAGGAAGCTAAGAACTCTAACCATCTCTGCTGACGGAGATTTAAATCCTTCTGGGAGAATAGATACTTTAACGACTTATGATCCGTAAATAGCTCAAACCTTTCTCCCAAGAGATAGTGTCTCCACATCTTTAACGCGAACACGATCGCTGCCAATTCTAAATCATGGGTAGGGTATCTTCTCTCGTGCGGTTTCAATTGCCGACTTGCATAAGCTACAACCCTACCGCCTTGCATCAATACAGCACCCAGTCCGGTACCACAGGCATCCGTGTATACCGTCATCTCTTTATCCCCCTTAGGAATGACTAACACTGGTGCGCTTGTCAACTTGTCCTTTAGGCTTTTGAATGCATTCTCGCACCTTTCATCCCAGACAAAAGCTTGATTCTTCTTGGTCAACTGGGTCAATGGTGCTGCTATCTTGGAGAAACCTTGGATAAACTTACGATAATATCCCGCTAACCCCAAGAAACTTCTTACATCAGTTGCATTCTTGGGCGTAGGCCAATCTTGTACCGTAGCCACCTTCGCTGGGTCCACGGCAATACCATTCTCTGATACAACATGGCCCAAGAACCTCACTTCCCTCTTCCAGAAGTGACACTTAGAAAACTTTGCTTTCAATTGGTGTTTTCTCAACACCTCCATCGCTACTCTTAAATGTTCCTTGTGTTCCTCCTCTGTCCTCGAATAGACCAAAATATCATCAACGAACACAAGGACAGACTTATTCAGCTGATCTCTGAATACCCTATTCATAAGGTCCACAAAATATGCCGGGGCATTAGTCAGTCCAAATGGCATAACCAACCATTCATAAAACCCAGACGGCGTTTGAAATGCCGTTTTAGCTATACTCTCAGCTTCCACTCTAAGCTGATGAAAACCTGTCGCGAGATCCAACTGGGAAAATACTCTCGCGCCACCCAACTGATCAAACAAATCATCTATCCGCGGTAGAGGATACTTGTTCTTCCTCGTCACTTTATTCAACTCGCGGTAGTCTACACACAAACGAAGGGAACCATCCGCCTTGGTAGCAAACACAACTGGTGCTCCCCATTCAGAAACACTCCTTCTGATAAATCCCTTCTTCAAAAGATCGCTGACTTGCACCTCGAGCTCTCGCTGCTCCCTTGGTGCCATACGACGAAGTGGCATCACTATAGGCCTGGCATCTTTTACCAAATCAATACGGAACTCAATCTCTCGGTGTGGTGGAAGTCCGGTCACTTCTTCGAAAACATCCGGATACTGGCCAACCACGGGCAAACCTGACAACTCACTATGCGGAATGTCGAGGGAGTTTAGAAAACTAGCCAATACCCCCTTACTGGGTAGACCACCAAACACTATCCTCCGCCCATCATCCGCTCTAGCTGTCACCAACAAGCCCTCACAGTCTACCACCACCCCGTACCTTCGGAGCCAATCTACTCCCAAAATAATGCCAAACCCAGTAAAGCCCAAAACAAAGCAATCACAAACAAACATGCATCCATGACTCGATAGAACCACATTACGACAAATCATGCTAAGACTAGTCGAACCACCAATCGGGTTCGTCACTACTAAAGGCCTATCGACAATCTCGGGCTCCAATCCCAACCTATCTACCAGGTCACTAGATATGAAAGAACTGGAAGCTCCGGTATCAAACAAAACTCTAACGGGAACATCATAAATAGAAAGCATACCTTGAATGACGACACTCTTTCCCTTCTCCGCCGCAGTTGGGGCATTCGACGAAGAAGGAATAACATTAAGAGCATATGCTTTCACCATTTGCCTTTATTTAGGGGGCTGTGGACACTTGTCCTTGTGATGCCCCAATTGGCCACAATTGAAGCACTTCCTATCCGCTGGCTTGGCCCGACAATTACTAGCATAATGACCCTTCTTACCACAGCTGAAGCACTCCACATCTTGCTTATTCTTTTTCTTCTGGCCATCCTTAACCTGATTCTGCTTTCTCTTATTCTGGGAACCACCTTTACCTCCACCACTAGCTTGTGGCTTTGGCTCATCTACGGATGCAACCTCAGTCTTCGACTTAGGGTAGAGACTTTCTGATCTTAACGCTTTCCCCACAATCGATTCAAACGTCTCATCGATGTGGTTAATAAGTTTTTCCCCCAAGTACTGATCCAAACCAGTTATGAATTTCTCATTCTTTTTCTCGGCAGTATCAATAAGAGATAAACCATATTTTGACAAAGTGTCAAATTCAGCAATATACTCCGAGACAGCTCTGCCATTCTGCTTGAGCTCTAAGAATTTCTTAAACAACATTGACTTCTGAGCAGCTGGAATGAACTTCTCACTAAAGCGAGCTTTAAACTGCTCCCAAGTAATCTGATCTTCGGGAGTAGCTGCCTTTATAGCATTCCACCAATTCATTGCCCGCCCTTGCAGCTGACGGGACGCTAGCTTTCTCTTCATCGCATCCTCGATGCCCAAATCCTCGAAGATACGTTCGCAGCTATCCAACCAATCTTGAACATCTGTGGCCGACTCCGTTCCGTGGAACGGCTTCCCACCAAGGCTAGTATAATCCTTATTCAGCTTGGCGAAGTCGACCCTCGGCGCCTGCACTATTGGACCACCACCATTTCCGCCATTGGGAGCTGCCCTCTGAACATCCTTAAGCATCTCTCTCATGAGGTCTGTAAACATCGCCCTCATGTCAGCAGCATTCCCATTATTGGCTCCCCTACCAGCACCTCTAGTATCTCGGCTCATCGTCAATCTGAAAAAAGGAAACGATTAACGATTCCATAGTGGTGCTAGTGCAGTACGACTTCATCCTTATACTACTAATAGTATATATATATATAGCTTTTAAAAACCAAAGTAATCACAAATACGCTCTCTCGTATACGTATATTATCTCTCCCTGATAACTTCCCTAGATTAACTACGCAACCTCGCTCTGATACCAAGTGTGACGGCCCGCCTCGCACCAGCCTGCATTTCCTCCAAGAGTGCGCTGTACACATACCCGACTAGCACAAGACGGTCGTCAGAAAAAAAGAAAGAAGAGAATGAACTAATCAAAGAACCTGTAGGATGTCTCACAGCGCATGGGATAAAATATAATAATAACATACTTGACATAAAACAGGCGAGACAGTGCATAAGCTGATAACTAATAATCAATGTCAACATCAAAGCAGCGGAAATCCATATACAGCTTATTACAACTTTCCAAATTTACTGTCTCTAACCAAAAGAAAGCTAAAATAGAAGATACACCAACAATGCCCAAGCAGTGATCTTCAACAACACAGGGAGAATATTATGTATATAGTACGTGGAAGCCTCCTGCTCGTCTCCGGACCATCTACCCGTGTATCACCAGCTAACCTGTCTCTAGTCTGCTCGTGTGAGCACCCAGAGTAATAAGAAGAGACATAAAACTCTGGGTCAGACATAAAGCCTGGTATGAGCGATAAGCATCTAAACAGGGAAATAACAGGTATACTAAACCATACCTGAACCTGGACCTGCAACCAAAGAGTTAGTACCACATACCGTACAATACTCCAAGGTGCCACAATAAATAGTGTAAGAATACGGGGGTGGGGTGTGCATGTCACAATGATAGCAAACAAATCATCCATAGCAACCATTCTCGCATCTCTCACTCAGTGCGTAAAGCGTACGGCATCTACCACTTTGAAACACTAGACAAACTGAGGCAACGACGAATCCCGACTTGTAGAAACCCTGCTATGACCAAGCCAAACACTTGGAGTCATGACCAAACATTTCAATGACCCACTTCATTGGTCGTAGCCCTTGGTTCTACCAATGCCATAATGGCCCTGAATCCGCCTTCGTACCTCCTACCATAGTGGTCTAAAGCTATAGGTGTCGACAACTCCTTAGCACGCGTCCCGCAGCAAAGCCCAACCATGAAGTGAACTCGTTGATTCCCATCTGAATCTTAAGCTCGAACTTCTCATTTGGACTTCCTTTGCATCTCGGGTTTGGTTGAATTGGAGTGGGTCTTCAGAAGAGTTGTCGTACATTAACAGTCCTAGAATTCTGTTCGGTTCGGTAGTCATCACCATCATCGGTTCGGGTCGGTAGTCATCTTCTTCATCGGTTCGGGTCGGTAGTCATCTTCTTCATCGGTTCGGGTCGGTACTCCACTTCGGGTCGGTTGTCTCTGTTTGAGTTCGGTGGTTGCTCCCTTCTGAGTTCTCATGCCCGATCCTGTCCTTCTCCAATTGCCGATCCGCTCCGCCCCCTTAGCGTACTCCGATCCAATCCTCTCCAATCCGATCCACTCTCTAGTTTCGATCCGATCCGCTCCCTAGTTCCGATCCGATCCCCCTTGTCCACTCCAACTCTAAGCAATGGCCTTCCTTCCTGCCAAACTTCTTCCAGTGGCAAGTCCTCATCCAGTTCGAATTCCCTTGGTCGGTTCCCTAGTCCGATCCGACCCCTTTTCTCCGATCCGAACCGGTTCGGAACCTGCACACTTCTGCAACTTTCCAGCGAGCTTTTTACGCCATTCGACGACGTTTTCGAGCAATTTAACTATTCTAATCAATCATGAAACATACCATAGAGTCATAGCAACATGTAATAGCAACCACAAACAGCAAACAACAATTTAAATGAATCAAAATGAATCAAAAGTAGCTAAAACCTCACATTGGCCTATAATCCCTCTTAATCATGTTTAAGCATATGATTAACAAAACACATCGAAATTAACCCAAATTTTTAACAGAGCCTTAAAACATTATTTTAGAATTTTAAGAATTTTTCCAGAATTTATTTACGTATAAATTCGCTAATCTTCACTAATTACCCTTAATCACCGTAATTAGTGCAAAAGCTATGCAAATCACTCACCTTGGCCACAAATGAAATTCTCAGAACTGAAACTCCTCTGATTTGGGGCGAATACTGATGTCTAACAGCGGCTCCAACCTTGCTTTGGTGCTTTTTCTCCTTAATTTGGTGTTGCTAAGCCTAATCTTCAATTAGAGAGTGATTTGGGGTGTTTTAGATGTAGGAAGCCATTACTAAGGTCTTCAAGGAGGTTTGTGGCGGCTCAAAACTGAAATGAAAGTGATAACCTAACCCTAATCAGACCTCCTAAACCTCTAAACCCGAAATTCCCCTTGGGCCTAGCTGCTAATCACCCGTTTAAGCCCAACTAAGCTGTTTTTCACCATCTGAAACTTGTTTCAGCCATATCTCCCAAACGGTAAGTCCGTTTGGCTAATGTGACCACTCTACGGAAAGAGAAACCATCATCCGGAGCCAATGGAAGTGGTTTCAGGTCAAAATTCCTATCCGGTCAAAAGTTATGGCCAAAACAGTGATAACTAGGGGTAAAATGGTCATTTAAAAATCGGGAAAAATCATGAACATGGGAAATGACCCCAATAGTCGTCCCCCAAAGTTACATGACCATACGACTTCGTATGTGAAAGAAATAAATATTCCACGATCCTATGATGCGTAGACTACGGGTCGTTACAAACTCCTTTGGATTAACTTACTTCGAATAACTCCTTTGGATTAACTAACTTCGAATAAATAATATTCGGTAACTCTTCTCAAATGAATAACATTTGATTTCTCCACTCGAATAAACTATATTCGATTACTCTTCCCTCGAATACACTATATTCGATAACTCATTTCGAATAACTAAATTCGATAAACTTGTATGTGGTTAACTTTATTCGAATAACTAATTCGAATAGCTTATATGTGTTTAACTCTATTCGAATAACTAATTCGAATAGCTTATATGTGATTATCTCTATTCGAATAACTAATTCGAATAGCTTATATGTATTTAACTCTATTCGAATAACTAATTCGAATAGCTTATATGTGATTATCTCTATTCGAATAACTAATTCGAATAGCTTATATGTGATTAACTCTATTCGAATAACTTAACTCTATTCGAATAACTAATTCGAATAACTTATTTGATTTACTCATTTGCTTCTATTCTAATCGATTAAACTAACATCGATTATCTCCTTTCAACTTTATTCTCTAATCGATTAACTAACATCGATTAACTCCTTTTTAACTTTATTCTCTAATCGATTAACTCCTTTTTAACTTTATTCTCTAATCGATTAACTAACATCGATTAACTTCTTTTTAACTTTAACACTAATCGATTTTCTTCTTTGATAAACTATGTTTTTCGTTACAACTATTTCCTTTTTATAACGTTTACTTACCGTTACAAATATATCCTATTTATAACTTCTATTTACCGTTACAAATATTTCCTATTTATAACTCCTATTTACCGTTACAGAATATTTCCTATTTATAACGTTTACTTACCGTTACAAATATATCCTATTTATAACTTCTATTTACCGTTACAAATATTTCCTATTTATAACTTCTATTTATTTTCTAAATAAATATTCCTTTTCTATTTCTATTTAGTTCTAAATAAATATCCCTTTTATAAAACCGTGTTCGTTTTATAAATAATTCCTTTTATAAAATCCTGTGATTTTATAAAAAAAAATTATTTCAATATACATTTGAAATACTTCTTTTTACATCCCAGGGTCTTTTATGATATTTACAATATCGAATAACAATGATTCAACATCATTCCAACACACATAATCCATAACAGATTATATAACACATCATATATCACAATATATGAAAACAGTAAAATAAATGTTGAGGAATCCAGTTGGATTCCTCCAACCTGTTTCCCTGCATCACAGATGTTAGACAATATAGATAACATCATTTTCAGTTCCATATGATACATTCTGTTAAACAGAATCAATATAGAATTTTAACTAACTGACTAGCAGTTTAATCAAACAATCAACACACAGTCAAACAGACAATTTTAACAGTTCTAACAATACAACATGAAATTATAAACTGTTCAGAGTTAGTGAGTTTTACTCACATTGGCAGTTCATCGTTAAAGAACGATAAACTGTATGTTTGATTTGAATCAAACAATTTATTTCGCCCAAAAATTTAAACGAGCTCCAATGGACTTCCAATCAGTTTCATTGTGGAGTACTCGTCCATACGATACTAATGGATCTGACGGTTCGTGATTCTGACCATGTATGAGCGAGATATAGCATTTATAAGATTGTGTATATTTTAAATTAAAATTCAAACAAAACAAACATATTGGGCCTCACCTTGTTTTAGCCCATCGGCCCATCCCACATATACCAACCCGCATGAACATCATCTTCTCACCGAAGAACCGCTCCAGTATATCCTCACGCGAGAAAATCAAGGCCATTTGCTCCTCCTTACACTCCGCTAAATCCTCCTATATCCACAAAATCACCAACTGAAATCATTACTCCCTTCTCCTCCACAAGAGCCACCACCTCAACATCATCACTACACGCATCTCGGTCTCCGTCCAAACGCGTCGACCCCCACACAAGCACACAGGTCCGACACTTATCTTCATCAAGACGCCTCAAAAACTGCAGGTAGGTAGTAATCGATGCTGTGATTATGACTATACTATCCAAAGGTTGATTCGAAATTCCGATACCCTCCATACTTGCACCCTAGATCTACTGTAAAAGGAATTTCCATGCGTTATTGCCTTGATCGAACCCACAATTACAGATATCAGCACGATGATCTCTCACAACGAATACATATATGTATATATATGGTGATTTACGAAGTTTAGTTTGAGTTAGATATCAATTGTTTGAAAGTGTTTTCAATCTCTCGACCTTTCATTCCTTACTGTTTTTATTTGTTCCTGTGTAAGTGAGTTTGAAGAAGACCTCTTGTATTTCTAATGTAAATCCCTTGGCGTCCAAGCTTCCACGTGAATTCTCTGCTTACTGTGTTTCTAAGGTCTATTCGAACCATGTGTTCCTATTATAGCCGCAACTAGGATATATGACAGTAACCCTTAGCTGCAAAGTGATGAGATTATTTTATACATATTTCTTTGTATACTTACTTTATTTAGATACACACACCAAACTTTACTACGTAAGGAGTATGTTCTGTTCACCACTTTTTGTACTGTGCCATACTTTGCAAACATGCACTGGTCCACTGAATAATACATGTAGAAAAATGTTGTGGCGCAAGCCTCAATCTGCTTACATCCATTATGCATATGCTGCTCATTTGAATTTAGCGTATCCGCTATATGAAACTCTTCTCGTTTACGGATTTCTATTGACAGAAATAAACATAATGTGGTGACGAGCAAGGTGCCACGATTCCATATATACAATAATATCGGTAGATTAACTCATATTTTGAAACTTCAAAATGTTGATTAAGGGTGCACAATACTCCAAATAAAAAGTTGCTTATTTAATTAATTAAAAATTACGGTAAAATTCTAAAAATTAAATTATCACTACGCCTCAAAAGAACCTTGTCTAAATTCAAACCCGATCTCTAGTTATATTGAAATAACCGTTATGGCCGATAAACGAATATGCCGCTGTTTTTCTGAATATTTGATTTGGACATAAAACAAAATCTACACGACAAAATCCCTATTTTTCTCTTCCACTAGAAAGATATACTCCACCAGCTCCACACGTTTCTTGTTTCATAGCAATCCGATTTAAAACGAACCCTGTACATTCAGTTGAAGTTCGAATCGCCAATTTACGAACTGCAGCGCCATTTCGAGCTCGATTATAATTATATTATAAACTATACATTCAACTGTCGACGATTTAATATATTCATTATTTAAATAATTAAATAACTTAATTATTATACCTTACAAAACGCGTCATTATAGACTTCCCCCCTTAAAATAATTTCGTCCTCGAAATTGCTAAGCTAGGAAAATGCTACCAACTTTATTAACTAGATCCAAATATCTTTTAGTTTACTTCTCAACTCCAGTTTCAACTGAACCCTTAAATTTTCAATCAAATTATTAATTCATTCTGGCTAACTGAATTTCCATAAATCATGAGAATGTTCTAACGCCTGGAATTTTCGAAAAATTTCGCCATAACCTCCTTTGTATTGGTCAATATGACAAACCACCTCTCGCCTCTCTAGGCCTTCTCCAACCCGAAAGAAAATCAAACAGCCAAGCGGCTTGCCAATTCGGCTCATAAAATCTAAACTCATATATGACATAAACTTGTACCTTTTTGTCGGGCATTTAACTCTATCCCTTTCATCTGCTATCACTTCAACATATACCAATGTTATCCATTCCAATTGATCTCCAATCAGTTCATATCCTCAAATCCAAATCGAATTTCATTCGAACTCTAATATCAAATTTCAAATTATTGACTTATCAATTTGGTTCCATTCTAGATTATCTCTAATCCAATTCAATTTTATTTAACTCGGTTCAAGTTAAATTTCAAATTATTTTTACCATCTCATTTTATTTAACTTCATTAGTTAAATTTTAATTCCAGAACTTAAGTTCCTGGGTTTCTTTCAAATCAATTTGAAATCATAATGCCAATTCAAAACCTTTGAATTTCTAAACAACTTGTTTTCTCAAAACAATTCAAAAACAAAACCTTTGGTAGTAATCCGTCACTTAGAACTCAGAAATGAACACTGATGATGTCTAGATTCATCAGGGTTATTTTCCAGTGATACAAGTGAGTTTAATAGTATATTTCTTTTCAAAATCATTTTAAACCTTTTCATTTTGAAATACATTTCAAATATTTTTCACACTGCTTGAAAACATTTCAAAATCTCCCAGGAACTTAAAATTTCCTTATTTTAAATTCCAAATTCTGATTTAAATTCATATTTAATTCAAACTATTTCATATATTACATTCATATGAATTCTGATTGGTCATTTATAACCATTTCACCCTTTTATAATCGTATTCGATTATAATAACAACCCACACAATCAATATACTATAATAATTTCAAGACATATATTTCTTCTATAAACAAATATATTTTGGGAAAAATTATTTCATTTACCCTCTTTCAAAACATACCATGTCGGTTCATCGTATTCGAGTGTTTAGTAACCCTTATCGATACAGTGGATCAACTGATCGACTAGAATTCATAAGCCACTCAACCAATAAGTCTCCACAATATAAAACCATTTTATATTGAATAACAATTACGCGCTCATATATATACACTCAAACTCAATCTAGGATATTACTAATCCCATCTCTATCGAGTTATGCCACAGAGCCAAGGTAATCACTTAACTTAAGCTCTGATACCAACTGTAACGGCTGGAAATTTTCGACTCCTCGAGAGTCGAAAATTCCGAGACGTTAGTGAAAGAAAGTAGAGGGTGAGGAAGAAAAGATAGAACTAATAGAATAGAAGAAGAAGAAGAACTTACATCATCAGAGTAAACACGAATCTCACAGCGGAACGAATAAAATATAACATAACTTTGAAATACAAATCAGTACTCGTATATACATACCATTTCAAAGTACAACACTTAACAACACAGCGGAATAATAATAGCTATAATCCTGAAGTCTCCTGCTCCAAGCTCTCCAAGTGTATCTGTAAAATCCCGACTACTTGACTGCCCGTACAAATTTAGGCACCCAAGAGTTTAGGGAAAACAAAACAAAATAAATTCCGGGTCAGTCATGGGACTGGTGTGAATAAAACTCCAACACTTGGTTAAATAAAGGATATCTTTCTGATATTATAATAATGTCTAAATACAAATAGATATCAATCTAGCAGAACGCTTGCATCTCACGTTCCACATTCATAGTATACAAATAAAACCGTGAGCGCTTATTGGAGATTGGATTCCAACAGACAAGGTATGGGAGCACCTTCCGATCAGTGTACTCTAGAGGAGATACACTAGGGTTCAACAAGAACGTCTTGCAACCCGGCCACACATGACCGTTCACTCATTTAGCTTGAGTGTAACGAATATATTATCACCGATGGTTGGGATCAGCAACCATCCTTCCGGATAAGGGACAGCATTTAAATAGATTATAAAGAAGTACAATTGAATATTCTCTAGATGGTGATAATACACCCTGCTTGGGTATGGCCCAACTAGCCATGCTGCCTAGCCCAACTTCTATTATTTCCGGGTTGTGAGGTTTGAGGTCACGTTTATCACTTTGACAGATTATTGCTTCAATTACTTTGAATGCCACATCGTCATACCCGCCAAATCATTATCAATTTCTCAAGGCATCACGGGTATAAAAGCTAAGAGAAACGAATTTCTCCGCCACCAACGTAATACGTTTAAAGAGATCAACATATATGATTCGTTAAGAATACTTTGTCAGACACTCGTCCATATACGTTGTCCTGGGACTGAATAAACCGAAGGCACTATTCAGTGAATCCATCCTACCTAGGCTTTTCACAATAGCCCTTGCACTTTACTCCGTCTTCAATTATCTTCAGCATACTTGATTCGCAACGCTTATGCCAATACGGAGTGGTTCTTCGGATAATAATCCAACCGGTCTCTCCATATTTACAACGTAAATATGGTCAAAACTTTGATAGTCTGTGATTCAACTATCAAATGAAAACATGTCGGTGTACAAACAACAATCTTATTTCCAAATGGAAATTCGATCGATCAATCATCATATGTTCATATTTCCTTATTTCATATATTTAGAAAATATATGTTATTAATCATTGGAAAACATTTCCATAGCTTATTTTCACATCACTATTATTTCGCAACTATCAGTCCCTAACTGTAACTAGTATGAGAACAATTCTCTAAGTATCAATCCGGAAGGTCGAAACCAACATCAGATCGTCACTTAGAAAACCGTTCAACTTACCCTCTCCAGTCAGTTTCTGAATTTTCTTTACTCTATTTCTTAAATTCTTATCATGAAAACATTTCATTTTCTATGTTTAGAAAACATATCTGACTATATTTGGAAAACGTTTCCAAATCTCATTTACGGATTTCAAATGAACGTTGTATAAAACATCGTTACGCTTAATCCATTAATCGCTTATTACTTAACTATATTTCAAATCAACCTTTTCTATCGAACCACAACTATTCCTTTGTCAATTCTGAAGTCAATCAAGTTGGGGTATAATTACCTCTCAGACCTTAATTGAACAACGTCCTTTACTGTGAAATAGATGAAGTTCGTCACTCACTTTTTCCAATCATCTGTTTACGCAAATTCTCGGATTCAGGTTACGAATCCACTTCTTATATGACAACGTTTGATCATAACTATAACGTTATAATTCCTACCCCTAAAATATCTAACCTAAATTATAAATTTATTTCCTAACTCGAATAATTTAACAGACACCTAATTTCTAAATCAATAACTAAATCTTGATTTAAACCCTGGAAAGTAAATAGTACTTTCCCGAATTCGCTATAATCGAATTCGACGTATAACTCTCTTTCGAGTAATCTCTATTCGATTAACTCTCCCTTTTTAATAACTGATATTCGATAAACTCTATTTCGATTAATTCCTATCGAATAACTAATATTCGAATAACTCTTCTTGGTTGGCTCTATTTCATTAACTCTTATCGAATAACAAATATTCGATTTTCTTAAATGTCTCAATTCTTATCGAATAACTAACATCCGATTTAACTTAAATGGATTTACTCTTATCGAATAACTTATTCGATTAACTCAACTTGATTTTCTTAACTCGATTATCTCAACTCGATTTCTTAACTCGATTACTTAACTTAACCCAAATTGATTAACTCAGCTCTAATCGATTAACTTAATTTGATTTACTCCTTCGAATAACTAATTCGAATAACTTAATTGATTAACTCCTTCGAATAACTAATTCGAATAACTCAAATTGAATAACTAATATTCAATTAACTCTTACGTGTTTAACTCTATTCGAATAACTAATTCGAATAACTTAATTGATAAATTATATTCACTTCTATCCTATCGAATAAACTATATTCGATATCTCCTCCAACACTATTCGAATGAACTATATTCGATTAACTTCTCTAACTCTATTCGAATAAATTATATTCGATTAACTCTTTTAACTTTACTCGAATAACTATATTCGATTAACACTTTCTTTCAAATAACTATATTCGATTAACTCTTCGACTAACTCCTTTGGATTAACTAACTTCGAATAACTCCTTTGGATTACTAACTTCGAATAACTCCTTTGGATTAACTTACTTCGAATAACTCCTTTGGATTAACTAACTTCGAATAAATAATATTCGATAACTCTTCTCAAATGAATAACATTTGATTTCTCCACTCGAATAAACTATATTCGATTACTCTTCCCTCGAATACACTATATTCGATAACTCATTTCGAATAACTAAATTCGATAAACTTGTATGTGGTTAACTTTATTCGAATAACTAATTCGAATAGCTTATATGTGTTTAACTCTATTCGAATAACTAATTCGAATAGCTTATATGTGATTATCTCTATTCGAATAACTAATTCGAATAGCTTATATGTATTTAACTCTATTCGAATAACTAATTCGAATAGCTTATATGTGATTATCTCTATTCGAATAACTAATTCGAATAGCTTATATGTGATTAACTCTATTCGAATAACTAATTCGAATAACTTAACTCTATTCGAATAACTAATTCGAATAACTTATTTGATTTACTCATTTGCTTCTATTCTAATCGATTAAACTAACATCGATTATCTCCTTTCAACTTTATTCTCTAATCGATTAACTAACATCGATTAACTCCTTTTTAACTTTATTCTCTAATCGATTAACTAACATCGATTAACTCCTTTTTAACTTTATTCTCTAATCGATTAACTAACATCGATTAACTTCTTTTTAACTTTAACACTAATCGATTTTCTTCTTTGATAAACTACGTTTTCCGTTACAACTATTTCCTTTTTATAACGTTTACTTACCGTTACAAATATATCCTATTTATAACTTCTATTTACCGTTACAAATATTTCCTATTTATAACTCCTATTTACCGTTACAAAATATTTCCTATTTATAACGTTTACTTACCGTTACAAATATATCCTATTTATAACTTCTATTTACCGTTACAAATATTTCCTATTTATAACTTCTATTTATTTTCTAAATAAATATTCCTTTTCTATTTCTATTTATTTCTAAATAAATATCCCTTTTATAAAACCGTGTTCGTTTTATAAATAATTCCTTTTATAAAATCCTGTGATTTTATAAAATTTCTTTATTTCAATATACATTTGAAATACTTCTTTTTACATCCCAGGGTCTTTTATGATATTTACAATATCGAATAACAATGATCAACATCATTCCAACACACATAATCCATAACAGATTATATAACACATCATATATCATAATATATGAAAACAGTAAAATAAATGTTGAGGAATCCAGTTGGATTCCTCCAACCTGTTTCCCTGCATCACAGATGTTAGACAATATAGATAACATCATTTTCAGTTCCATATGATACATTCTGTTAAACAAAATCAATATAGAATTTTAACTAACTGACTAGTAGTTTAATCAAACAATCAACACACAGTCAAACAGACAATTTTAACAGTTCTAACAATACAACATGAAATTATAAACTGTTCAGAGTTAGTGAGTTTTACTCACATTGGCAGTTCATCGTTAAAGAACGATAAACTGTATGTTTGATTTGAATCAAACAATTTATTTCGCCCAAAATTTAAACGAGCTCCAATGGACTTCCAGTCAGTTTCATTGTGGAGTACTCGTCCATACGATCCTAATGGATCTGACGGTTCGTGATTCTGACCATGTATGAGCGAGATATAGCATTTATAAGATTGTGTATATTTTAAATTAAAATTCAAACAAAACAAACATATTGGGCCTCACCTTGTTTTAGCCCATCGGCCCATCCCACATATACCAACCCGCATGAACATCATCTTCTCACCGAAGAACCGCTCCAGTATATCCTCACGCGAGAAAATCAAGGCCATTTGCTCCTCCTTACACTCCGCTAAATCCTCCTATATCCACGAAATCACCAACTGAAATCATTACTCCCTTCTCCTCCACAAGAGCCACCACCTCAACATCATCACTACACGCATCTCGGTCTCCGTCCAAACGCGTCGACCCCCACACAAGCACACAGGTCCGACACTTATCTTCATCGAGACGCCTCAAAAACTGCAGGTAGGTAGTAATCGATGCTGTGATTTCGACTATACTATCCAAAGGCTGATTTGAAATTCCGATACCCTCCATACTTGCACCCTAGATCTACTGTAAAAGGAATTTCCATGCGTTATTGCCTTGATCGAACCCATAATTACATATATCAGCACGATGATCTCTCACAACGAATACATATATGTATATATATGGTGATTTACGAAGTTTAGTTTGAGTTAGATATCAATTGTTTGAAAGTGTTTTCAATCTCTCGACCTTTCATTCCTTACTGTTTTTATTTGTTCCTGTGTAAGTGAGTTTGAAGAAGACCTCTTGTATTTCTAATGTAAATCCCTTGGCGTCCAAGCTTCCACGTGAATTCTCTGCTTACTGTGTTTCTAAGGTCTATTCGAACCATGTGTTCCTATTGTAGCCGCAACTAGGATAGATGACAGTAACCCTTAGCTACAAAGTGATGAGAATATTATATACATATTTCTTTGTATACTTACTTTATTTAGATACACACACCAAACTTTACTACGTAAGGAGTATGTTCTGTTCACCACTTTTTGTACTGTGCCATACTTTGCAAACATGCACTGGTCCACTGAATAATACATGTAGAAAAATGTTGTGGCGCAAGCCTCAATCTGCTTACATCCATTATGCATATGCTGCTCATTTGAATTTAGCGTATCTGCTATATGAAACTCTTCTCGTTTACGGATTTCTATTGACAGAAATAAACATAATGTGGTGACGAGCAAGGTGCCACGAT
The DNA here is from genome assembly GCA_030737875.1 of Allium sativum. Lineage (NCBI taxonomy): Eukaryota > Viridiplantae > Streptophyta > Magnoliopsida > Asparagales > Amaryllidaceae > Allium > Allium sativum. Next base: position 356,071,492 of record CM060926.1, read on the forward strand.
TCCATATATACAATAATATCGGTAGATTAACTCATATTTTGAAACTTCAAAATGTTGATTAAGGGTGCACAATACTCCAAATAAAAAGTTGATTATTTAATTAATTAAAATTTACAGTAAAATTCTAAAAATTAAATTATCACTACACCTCAAAAGAACCTTGTCTAAATTCAAACCCGATCTCTAGTTATATTGAAATAACCGTTATGGCCGATAAACGAATATGCCGTTGTTTTTCTGAATATTTGATTTGGACATAAAACAAAATCTACACGACAAAATCCCTATTTTTCTCTTCCACTAGAAAGATATACTCCACCAGCTCCACACGTTTCTTGTTTCATAGCAATCCGATTTAAAACGAACCATGTACATTCAGTTGAAGTTCGAATCGCCAATTTACGAACTGCAGCGCCATTTCGAGCTCGATTATAATTATATTATAAACTATACGTTCAACTGTCGATGATTTAATATATTCGTTATTTAAATAATTAAATAACTTAATTATTATACCTTACAAAACGCGCCATTACACCTGGCCTCGGTTCACAGATGGAAATCCAACTTCCAATACGTGACTTTGCGGTTTAGATTGTAGAACCTATATATGGCGACATAGTGGTATGGGGCACTTATGCCGTCTATGATTGATACTTATGATTGAAATTGTTTTGACACTATACACTTATAATAATAATAAAAGATGAAATTTAGCGTATCAAGCATTCTTTGGCAATTAAAAGGTAAAAACCCTATCCTCCGGCTTGTGTTGCATTGTGTGATGGGACCTGGGTCTTACAATAGCTTCATTATTCTTTATTTAGCATTGCGCTGTTGTTTTATGCACTGGTATTCTTGGGAGGAAATCCGTTTCGTGTTATACGGCGTGGTCCCTTGTTTTACCTGACTTTAAAATAAAGATTAATAATTGTTTTAGTTCTCACACCAGTCACATGACTGACCTGGAGTTTATTGTTTTAACCTAAACTCTAGGTGCCCTTATTTTCCGCACGGGCAGCTAGTAGTTTTTGTTTTGTAGATTTATATTCACAGGATCCTGATTTACAGCTGGAACGATATCCGGAAAGCTCTGTATCCGTTTATCTCTTTCAGTTGTGTATTGTATTATTTTTCCGCTGCTATGAATTGTATTGTAATCTCTGATATTTAGTGAATGTGTAATATTGATTTATACTCTGTATATTCTTGTATTCTGATGGAATTGTTGTAATAAACAATGAAATGTTCTTCTGTTTGTGTTCTGATGTGGCTTGTCCTCAAAGCAATCCGCGATTTCCTTCACGGGGAAGTTCAGGTCGTGTCAGCGTGGTATCAGAGCTTTGGTTTACAGAGCTCGGAGAACAAGACACGTTAGAACCAAACGAAAGAATTCATTAGAGATTTGTTTAGTTATATCCAATAAGAATGACTCGTTGGAGATGGGATCAGTAGTATCCTAGAACGAGTGTGAAGAGTATATTTTTAAAATGAAAACTAGTTTTGTTTTGAAAATTTAAATCAATTATTCGTATTTGAATATTATTTTTATATTGATTTGGACAATCAAGTATATAAAGATTTTGCATATACGTCTGATCCGCGTGTATTTGAAGTTTTAATATACTGGATAGATATAGAATCACACTGTAGTCGCCCGGGAATGATTCTGATGATGGGTACCCATCATCATTGTTGTGTTCGAGTTTCGAAAGTGGGATATCTATATATTTCCAATTGACTGGTGTGAGAACCAAAACTAGATAGGGCTTATTGTTGTGACTTGGCATCAAAAACATGATTTTCTGTATATATATGTCAAAATTATGAATTTGAAACATTAATTCATTAATTGATTGATGGTTGTATTGTATGATTATTTGTTAACCAATAAAACCATTATGTGAAAGAATTGTACATATAACCAAATTGTATCAAATATTGAACTGTATTGAAAACTGTTTGAAATTGCATGCATATACATGTGTATCCATTGAACAGGTCATAGCAAGGAGGCTAGAGAAGAGGAATAAAATTGTTTGCCCGACAAATAGGTACATGTTTATTGTATTTCTTGGGGTTTGGATGATTTTATGAGCCGATTGGCTAGCCGCTTGGCTGTTTCTTTTTCTTTTCGGATTGGAGAGGCATGTATGGAAATTTCGGGATTTTCCCGGTACTCCCGTACAGGGGAGGTTATGGCAAAAATTTTCGAAAATTTAGGGTGTTAGCCAAATTTTTGAAAAATTTGAAAAGTTCCTAGAAACTGAAAAGTTGAAGAACTTAAGCCATAATGAAAAGAATGAAAGTTGAGCTGGTTTGTAGAACAACTTTCGGCTCCGTTCCTTTTCGCGGACGAAAAGTTTTAAGTGGGGGAGATTGTAACAACCCGAAAATCCGAGCCAATTTAAATTTTTTATTTTGGCAATTTTATTGAATTTTGAATATTTAAAATGAATTATTTTAAACAATAACGATGAGAAATTTATTTTGAATAGAATTAGAACATATATATTTATTTGAATCGGCGTTAGAATATAAATAATTATTTATAATTATAAAAGGAATTCAAAATGGCGCGGTAGTTTGAAAATTCGATTTCAAAGTTCAAATGAATGTACAGGATTCAAAATAAACCGGATTTTAGTGAAACCAAAAATATTTGAATCTAATTGAAAATATCTTTCCAACGAATCCAAAAAATTGAAATTTCCTAGCGGGAATCAAAAGTTATGCCCAGTTGAAAATTCAGAATAGTCGCTGTGGAAATTCTGGCCCTTAAAAATTGACATTTTGCAAATGACCTCTGTTTTCGATGAAACCACTTTTGTTAGATCCGGGATGTCTAGTTATTGCTAGATTCCGAAATTCTTATTTTTCTGAATCAATATGTGAGCGTGGCACAGGAAAACGTGTTTTAACAATTTCATTTAAATTGGATCGACCAGAAAATGGTCATTTTTCAAACGGTCTCAGAATTTGATGAAATTAGTTTTTTTAGGACCGTATTGTCAATACGAAGCTAGAAATAATTTTTCTGGAATTTTTAGACTTAGTATGTGGTCCCGGTAAATTGAAATGTGCGTTTAAATTCAATATACATTGATTTATGTTTTAATTTGAATGGAAACTTAGCGTAACAGCCGAATTGAGTTACGAAACATATCCCATTGTGTTCGGAATGGGGGTATTTAGCTAGGGGGGACAACCGTTGGGTCTCGTTTGAAGGTCAAAGGAAAAGTTAACTTTCTTTGAGAATTAAATAAAATAAAATAAATATTAATATAACCCCTCCCTCACATTCTCTCTCCCCATTCCCTCAGACCCGATCAAATTAAGAAAAACCCCATCGCCTTCATCAAACCACCGCCACCCTCCACTCTGGCACCATCGTAGGTGACGCGCCACCTCCCCCTCCTCCTGCCGAGCCTCCTCCCTCCTATCCTTCTCTCTCTCTCTCCTCTTCGACTTCAAATCGAACCCCTGCTCCCCAAACCAGAAGAAACCCATACCCAGGCCATTGGGACCCGCACACCCCCGCCTGCCACCTCCTGACGCCGCGGCCTCCCCCATCGCGACCACTGACTCCGGCGCATCCTTCTTCCCCCCCTCAACGCAGTAAGTTTCTGATTTTATTTCATAGCAAAAACTGATTTTTCTTCATAGAAAAAACTGATTTGTTTTAATATAAAAGTTGTGATCTTTTAGTCCATAAAAGATTGATTTTTGTTAATTAAAAGTTTGATTTTTATTTAAAATAGAAAGGTATAAATTTTAAAAAGAAATAACGTATAAAGATCGGATTTTTCTAAATAGGAAAGATCGGGTTTTTAATGTAGGAAAGTTAGGATTTTTATATATATAAGGTAAGATTTTTAAATATATAAAAGTTTGATTTTTACTCATATAGAGAAGATATTTTTATGGTTATAAAGACGTGATCTTTATGCATGAAGAGATGAAGTAACAATATAATTTTTCACATCATAAAAATATGATTTTTATATATATAAGAGTGTTGTAAAAATCTGATTTTTATAATGTAGATTTGAAATAAAAATATGATCTTTATCATTAAGTTAGAAATATAAAAATATGATTTTTATATATATGTTATAGCGATAAAAATTCGATTTTTATACATATGAAGTAGCAAAAAAGATTTGGTTTTTATGTAGAAGTTAGCGATATAAAAATACGATTTTTATATATAAAGTGGCGATATAAAAATGTGATTTTTATATAGAAAAGGATATGATAAGAATGTGATTTTTTTTAGAATATATAGCGTTGTTAAAAATATAATTTTTAACATAAACTGCGTGATACAGATTGCGATGGTACTGTTGGAAAACAAATCTAAATTCAAACCATTTAGAGATAAGGGCTGGTGGAGTGGAACCCTCGGTGAGAACTTCTCACTTTTAATTTATTTTCTAGTTGAAATATATACTATGATGCAGACGGTGCTTAGTAGCACCCGACACCCGTCGTCCACAGACCATGGATGACTTGTCTATTGAATTGATTTGTTGTGAAAGTTGATTATGTGATGTGGAATAGAATAAAATATTTTATAGTTAAAAATATAATTTTTAACGTGTATATAAAATAAATATCTATAAACAAATCGGATGATTTTTTTAAGTACACACATTTGAGTGATATTGATTGGGACGATAAATTTTACACATCACCCAACTGCACAAATAAAAAATATGTGTTTGTTGATTTGAAACCCCACACGGGTGTTGGGATGATATTTGGCGTACACTGATCCCAATTATTTAGTTGTATGTCGATCGATTGGTTGACAGACTGTGTAAGCGTTAATTATTTATATTTAATGCTTATGCAGTTGTGTGGTGCACTCTGGATGATGGTTGATTATTTATCGTTGCTATTATATACATGTGTTGTATGGAATCCACATAATTAACATTATATGTTAATTGATTGGGCCTCATTCCAATTTGGAAAATAAAGAATGTTATAAAAGAAAATTCATGTATTGAATAAAATATATATTCATGTGTTGAATAAAAGAAAATTCATGTGTTGAATAAAATATATATTCATGTGTTGAATAAAAGAAAATTCATGTGTTGAATAAAATATATATTCTTGTGTTGAATAAAAGAAAATTCATGCGTTGAATAAAATATATATTCATGTGTTGAATAAAAGAAAATTCATGTGTTGAAGAAAATATTCATTTGTTGAATAGAATAACGAAGTTATTGAAATATATAAAGCCGTGTTGATTATGCGCCATTTTGACGCGAATGATATTTATATCGATTATATTCGTTTTTATAATGAATATAGAAAAGGAAGTGATTTCAAAATATAGCGTTTTGAAAATATTATCATTTATATATCGATGATAAGGAATATTCAATTTTGATTAGAAATTGAATATGAAGTTGAAATCGTTTTGAAAACGAATTTTAAACGATTTATAAAATATGTTTAAATGGAAATCGACGAAATATATATAATATATATGTATTATATATATAATGGCTTGAACAGAACGCGCCGCACTGCGGCAGTTCGCGAATTTCGACCATTTACTTCGAACGGACATTACGGGATATCCGACCTTCGGATTCTCCTAAAACCGGAACCGTTGGGTTCGTATCGAAAAGAGCTTTCTAAGAATATTAGAGATTTGAAATATAACGATTGGATTTGGAATTATATCCAAATCAAATTTAGAAAAGGTCGTTGTAAGTGTAGTTCGATGGTCGTTGATGGAAATCGACTGTACGGGCCTAGATAAAATTATTAAAAATATCAATAATTAGTGTAAAATCATGAGAAATGATTTGGAAAGAATTGGGATGAAAAACTCCATATTTGAAAAGATAAAAATAGATTTTTATCAAAATGAACTAGTTTTGAACTACAATTATAATCCATTTATTTTTAAAATAAATAAATGCGATTTGAAATGGTTTTAAAAATAACCAGAATTTCCAATATATAAATTGGAATGGATTTGAATCGAAATTGTATTTGGAATATTTCGATGTTGAATTTCGTGATTATACAGATATTGTTATGGAAATTTGAAAGATATATTTATATCGGTATTTCCAATACGATATTTGTTGGTCGTAGAATTTGATATTGAATATAAGCCGACATATTTTCTATTCAGAGCCTTGTATTTAATATCAAATGGGATTTGGGTTTGTCGTGAATGGTGTCTTCATTAACACTGTTCTCTAACCCAGTTGAGAAAAATATTAAATCTTTTTATTTAGATTTAATGAAGTAGACCAATTAGATAATATTTAATTGGATTTGAATTGGAATTGATTTTTGGGGTTTATCGTGAACGGTGTTTTAAATAACACTTGTTCTTTAACCCGATAATTAATGGAATGTGAATTGGGTTTGTTGTGAACTGTGTTCTAATGACATTCGTTCTTTAGCCCGATTTACAGTGAAATGTGATTTGGAATTTATAAATCTTTTGTTAAGATTTAAAGGAGATTTTCCAAAGTAAAGTTTTCCAATTTAATAAAATAAATTGGAAAGGAATGGAATTCGATTTGGTAATAATCGAAGTGAATTTCTGTGGATGAGGACTGCTAATATATATGGAATTTAAAAGCCTTTGTCGTTATTCCATTTATATTGTTAGTCGGATATGGAAGTTTATATCGATTATATAAATCGATTTGTTTTCCATGAAGATTCCATCGTTAATGGAATGTGATTTCGGTTGTCGTGAATGGTATCTTTAATAATATTGTTCTTAGTCCCAACGGAGTTAAGAAAGTCAGAAACTATCTGGAGATTAGTTAAGTTGAATTGTTTCCTGGGTATTGTTCCGATGTTGGTTTCGGCCTTCGGGGTTATTACTTAGGGAATTGTTTACTTGCTAATTTACGGTTAAAGGCTGATGGAATAGAATGTGATTTTGGGTTTATAGTGAACCGTGTTTTAAATGACAATTGTTCTTTAACCCAGTTAAAGACAGGATATGATTTCCCAAGTTAAACAATCATTAATATTGATTTTTGGGAAGATTAAAACCAAGTGGAGTTTTAACAAATCTTTAATTAGATTGAAATGATCGAGAATGGAGTATCACCAGTTTTGCTCCAAGCGATAATTAAATCTTTAATTAGATTTGAACGTGAAATGGTAATTGAATTTGCTGATAACACCGTGGTGTTAGATATGAAGTGTTACCAGTTTACTTCATGGGATGAATAGGTTGGGGTTGGGAAATTAAACAAGTGATTACTTCGGTAAGGTTCGCTAATACCGATTGGTTTGGATAAACCATAATTTGGTTTGATTGATATTCAACGGAAGATTAAAGAATAAATTTTAAAGAATTTATCTTTGATAAAATTAATGGGAACCTTTCCCTAATAATGTGAATATTTGAATAAAAGAATATTCTGAATTGTAATGAGGCGTATGTTGTGTTTGTGTAACACTAGTTTATAAAATACGCGAGTTATTCAGAAAGATCGGGTCTATCCCATTCTGAATAACTGATACGACGATTAGTCGAAGATGTAGACGGTGGTCGAAGACCGGAGGCCTTCACATCGTTTGGATAATTACTTATGATCTTGATTGGGCTGTACACCTAAGAGGAGAGAATTAGTTGGTGATCGTCCAGACGTACTTGGAGATCGATGGATATGCGAGGAATAAGGTTCCTCCGGTTTCGTTCTGACCCAGAAAGAACTTGTAAATGGATGTGTGTCTGACATCGGATTTCATTCTGTGTGATTGATATTGGTTGCATAGCGTGAATTGCCTGTGTGGCGTGTTGGGATGCAAATGATCAAGGCTTCTGTTGAAAAGCAGAGTCTTGTGGTTGATGATCAAAGCACGACCTTTGTGGCGTAGCTTTGTGTAGCGTTAATTCGCGAGCCTCACACCCCGGTGTGAACCAGAAACGGGAGAGGACATCAGGGAGGACATGCGTTTCCTTCTAGCTAGGGTGGTGTCAGTGACCTACCAGCCATGACATTTATATTATTTTCACCTGTGTGGTTGTTGCATTGCAAGGCGCCTCGGATATATCGGTCGATCCGGGACCGATGGTGTCATTTGGCTAATTTTCTCCCTATAGGGCGGGGGAACGCAGTGTTCAGGCATTTTAATCCACATCGAGTGGACCAGCCCTGACGATCCAAGGTGCAGTTGCGGCTGTTCCTGAGACACGGTAGGCTAGATTTTCTCGAAGCGGAGAGGACGATCCCTGGCCTCGGTTCACAGATGGAAGTCCAACTTCCAATACGTGACTTTGCAGTTTGGATTGTAGAACCTATATATGGCGACATAGTGGTATGGGGCACTTATGTCGTCTATGATTGATACTTATGATTGAAATTGTTTTGACACTATACACTTACAGTAATAATAAAAGATGAAATTTAGCGTATCAAGCATTCTTTGGCTATTATTAGGTAAAAACCCTATCCTCCGGCTTGTGTTGCATTGTGTGATGAGACCTGGGTCTTATAATAGCTTCATTGTTCTTTATTTAGCATTGCGCTGTTGTTTTATGCGCCGGTATTCTTGGGAGGAAACTTGTTCCGTGTTATACGGCATGGTCCCTTGTTTTACCTAACTTTAAAATAAAGATTAATAACTGTTTTAGTTCTCACACCAGTCACATGACTGACCTGGAGTTTATTGTTTTAACCTAAACTCTGGGTGCCCTTATTTTCCGCATGGGCAGCTAGTAGTTTTGGTTTTGCAGATTTATATTCACAGGATCCTGATTTACAACTGGAACGATATCCGAAAAGCTCTTTATCCGTTTATCTCTTTCAGTTGTGTATTGTATTATTTTTCCGCTGCTATGAAATGTATTGTAATCTCTGATATTTAGTGAATGTGTAATGTTGATTTATACTCTGTATATTCTTGTATTCTGATGGAATTGTTGTAATAAACAATGAAATGTTCTTCTATTTGTGTTCTGATGTGGCTTGTCCTCAAAGCAATCCGCGATTTCCTTCACGAGGAAGTTCGGGTCGTGTCATTAGTTTAGATTAAAAAGTTAGCGATGTAAATGTAAAAAGAGTAATGTCATTTATAAGTTAGCGATATTAATATAAAAATGATCATATGTTAGAATATGATCTTGTTTGATTAGAAATGGCATTTTTTAAATATGTTAAATTAAAATAAAAAGAAATTTATGTTAAACATGATTTTTCATTAAAAAATGACATTTTTCTCGTGTTAAATTAGAAAAAAAAGAATCATATGTTAAAAATGTTTTGTTAGATAAAAGTATCGTCTTTAACATGTTAGGGGTGTAGTATAAAGGAATTAAATGTTAAAATATTTTTGGTTAGATAGAAATATTATTTTTAACATGTTAATGAAATGAATTAAATAGTCATGTCTTGAAATATATGTTGTATGTTAAAAATATAATTTTTGACATGAACGTGAGTTGTACAAAATTTACATGTAATTAAATGAACGGTATTGAAATCGTCGAAAGAATTATATATATATATATATATAATATAAATATAAATTAAAATAAAATGAATCGCGTGTGGTAGTTCGCGTTTCGGAATCGTAACTTTAAACGATTATACCGAAAGATCCGACCGTTGGTTTCTCCCAAAACTGGAACCGTTGGGTTCGCTTTGGAAAGATCTTTCCAACGATATTAAATTTGTTAAAATCCAACAGTTAGAGTTCGACAAATGTGTAATTCAAATCTGAATAAAAACAGTGCCAGGGCCGCGTAACGACCTGAAACGTCGTTCGGATTAAATGGGCTATTTATATATAAATAAAAATAGCGATAAATCATTATAAAATATTATTAATGATATGAAATGATTCGAATTATATATATTCGAGAATTATTTGAAAAGGCCGAGTTAAATCTCATTTCAAATAATTATACGACGGTTTAAAGTCGAAGACATTGAAGATGGTGGTTGAAGATCGGCGATCTTCACATCGGATGGACGACTACTGATGTCGTGCATTGGTTAGCTCCCAGTAAAGGGTTAAAGTGGTAGTTTTCCGGACGTACTTGTTGATTGTCCTGATATGCAAGAACCTCTCTTCCGTATTGGACATACGGGATGAGGAATAAGGTGTCTCTGGTTTCGTTCAGACCCAGAACGGACTTGTAAATGGATGTGTGTCTAACATTGGATTTCATTCTGTTTTGATTGATTTCTATTAAATATATATCTGTTTGGTGGCGGAGAATTTATTCTCTTGCTTAACACCCTTCAATAAGACGTACGAGCTTAGAGGTTATATATTGATAGATATCAGTTGCATGGCGTGGATTGTCAATGTGGCATGCTAAGATGCAAATAATCAAGGCTTTGGTTGAAAAGCAGGGCCTTGTGGTTGATGATCAAAGCATAGCTTTATTTTGCATAGCTTTGTGTATACCGTTACTTCGTGAGCCTCACACCCCGGTATGAGTCAAAAACAGGATCGTGACTGCAGGGAGTGCATGCGTTTCTTTCTAGCTAGAAGTGGTATCATGGTATGGAACCCAGACATTTTTACTTATGTGGATGATGGATTGCGAGGGCCCTCGGATATTGGTCGCTACTGGCCAAGTGATAGGTTTAATAGGAACGGGAAACGTTTGTTCAGGAATAACTAATCCACTAATGTATGTGTGGACCAGCCCTGAAGGTCTAAGGGTCCACTGTAGGGGATCCTGAGGCATTTTCTAGAGTGTCTCGAATCGGGAGGAGCCATCCCTAGCCTCGACTCATGATGGAAACCAAATTTCCAATACGACATTACGGATTTAATTGTAAACCTATATATGGCAACCTAGTAGGATGGGGTACTATGCCATCTAGGATTGATACATTTACTTTGAAAGTGTTTTAAGCTAACTAGACACTAATAATAATATCAAATGATTATTGGTTTATACGTATCAATCATGTTTGATCATTATAAGGTAAAACTCTAACCTCCGATTTGTGTTGCATTGTGTGATGGGACTTGAGTCTTATAATGGTTTCATTTTTCTAAAAAAAAACATTGCGTCGTTTAAAAGATTTACTTATTTTATGCACTGGCAATCCAATGGAGTAAACTCGTTCTGCATTAGCGGCGTGGTCCTGTGATTAGCCTTATTATTAGATAAGTTAAGTAAGATTTCTCATACCAGTCCCATGACTGAATCGTGGTTTTTTTTCACTTGCAAACTCGGGTGCCCTTATTTTTACACGGGCAGCCAAGTAAACAGGTAACAGGCTTTCTTTTGGATATGCACCATAGCATGGGGTGCTCTTTTGGAAGAAGACGAAGACTATCTTTATCTTTTATCTCTATTTTGGACATTTAGACATCACCTTATCTATGTTGTATTTGATGATGTTCTAGACTTATTCTCTATTTGTGGGAACCTTTATGTACTAAGTAGTATCTTGTGTCTGTGCAACTCTGATGTTGATGACTTTTATGATTCCGCTGCTATGATGATGATATTATCCTATGATTTCATGTGTTATGTTGTTATCTGTAATCTGCTGTTGTGATAAATGTGTTATATTCCAATGATTATCCTTGCTTCCGTGGCACGAGAATTTAGGGTTATCATAGATTTTATATTGGTTCGGATCACTCCCACGTCCAGTCCTGCACAACACTGGATTGTGCAGAGTTTTATTACTATTTTCAAATAGCCAAATACACCCTCCTTGATTTCACGGCTCAACAAGGAGACACCGACTCCTATCCCTTGATTTCACGGCTCAACAAGGGCACAATGACTCCTAAACCTTGATTTCACGAATTCAAGGATAAAACCGTTTACTCTTGACATACAAATTGGATCTTTCAATCCAAGCAATTACAAAACAACCCTATAACTCTTCAATAACACTTGATTTAGAGAGTAGAGAGTAGAGAGTGTAGAGAGAAGAAGTTTGATTAATTCAGAAGTGAATTCGGTAGAGTATAAGTGTAAAAACCATAAAAATGAATAAGAATAATGGTAGGATGAAAGGAGATGAAGATGGAGAATAAGACATGTTAGAAAATACGGTTTTGGCCTCTTTTTATAGAGAATGAAGGGTTGCAACGTTTCTGAAACGTTTTAAATAGTGAAAAGACACTTTCCTTCAAAATTAAAATACTAGCTGTTATATGTCGACATACATATTATGCTATGTCGACATACCTATGTACAAAATTGATTTTCAAAGCATTTTCAAGTGTTTTGATATAAAACTAATTCTGGAAATTCTTGAATAAAATTCTAATGTTGTAAATCAATATTATATGATAGAAAATCATATGAAAACATATTTTTTTAAACTATATAAATATATTTATAAAATTATATGTTTTTAAACTATAAAATATGAATAAAGTATATATAAAAACTTAGGTTTGAAAAACAAAGAAGAATAAAAATATAAAAACAAAATAGAGAGGATTGAGAAAAGAATTGAAAAAACAGAATTTGGATTTGGATTTGAACCTGGAGTGCTATTTAGAGTCTTACAAAATCTAGACTCTATAATTATATTAATCTTGAACTCTTGACATCTTGATATGTTGATTACTCATGAGTATTGAATCTACACTGAATTTTGAATCTCTAAAAGCTTTTAAACTGTACAGTCTTTAGTATTAATTCTTGTATACAAATCCTGCATATGTATATATATATATATATATATTCTAGATAAAGATGTTAATATATATTTCATAATCAATGATAATTGAAATAAGGTTGTTGTCATCAAAACTCCATTCTCCAACAATCTCCCCCTTTTTGATGATGACAACCTTAGTTTATAAAATATCATACCTGTATATACATGTTTGATGATGTTCCTTATATACTCCCCCTGTTTGTAAGAATCCTAAAAACTATGTCTATATTTCAAAATTTCTCCCCCTTTGGCATTTTTGAAAAGAAATCCTAAAGATGCTCCCCCCTTAAGTTATACAACTCTAGGACCTAAGTAATATTCCTAAAAATACCCCCCTTAATTTATTAACTATCAAAGTAATTCCCATACTAAAGTAAATACTCTATAAATTTCTATAACTCCCCCTAAATTATGACTATACTAGTCTAAATAGAAGGATAATAAACTAAGCAATCCAATCAATAATCAATCAAGAAATCAATCCGAACAAGCAATTCAAACAAGCAATTCAAGCAAGCAATTCAAGCAATCAATTCAAGCAATTAACCAAATTGACCGACTTAAATAATATATGTTAATAAACACTTCTTGAACCTCCAACTATCCTAGAAATAATAAAAATCCCCCTTAATCTAATTCCCATAATACAAGACTAAACCTATCCTAAACTCTAATTCTCTTAAAACTATTATAAGACTTTTATTTAGACTAAGAATTAACTAAGACATCATTAAAATAAGTATTTTTCTAACAAACCTATCAATCACTAATGAAATTTAACCATGTCAAGTAAAACAATGAAGTTATTCAAGTCAAACAAATCAAATAAACCAAACAAGTCAATCAATCCAATAAATTGAATCAATTCAACCAAGTCAATCAAGTTAATCAAGACAAAGTAATTATGTTATATACTTAATAGTCCTATGTTTTTCTAAGACAATAATTCCCCATATAGTATACTTGTTATATGTGGAGTTATAGGTTAATATGTAATGCACTGTGTTGGTAATAATGCAGTATGACTTATGCAAAACTATATAAGTGGTATATTGAATGAAATGAAATTTATGATGTAAATGATTATAATTTGAGATGCACTTTAATGATGTATGATAATATGCAGAATGATTTGGTGATTATATATAATTTGGTAAAAGATATTCAAAATTCTATATATTATAAATTATTTCAATCAAACAATGGTAATATTAATTTCTAGATTTAAGTTAATGATGCTAATGAAAGAAATTAAGAGTTTAATAAATTCATGATAGATAAAAAAAATATTTAAAAATAATTATGGAGTTAAATAATATTAGTAAGGTAAATATAGTAAGAATTGAAGATCTTTTTAAAGAGAATAAAATTATATAAAGTAGGCTATAAACATATATTCATAACAGTATATAAAAACTAATTTTGAAAAGAACTTAAAATTTATTATGAGATATATAATAATCTTCTTGATACAATTTAATTTTAAACTCAAACTTTTAGAAATCCAAACATAATTATTTGCTAAAGAACAATTTATATGTTAAAACTTTAAAAGAAATCCATAGTTATAACAAAATTACTATAATGAAGAATGATAATATGAATTGATATATAAAGCTATAATTTCTTATGTTTAAACTATATTTTTAAGACAACAAAATCATATATATTTCTTTATACCAAAATATTAAGTTAAATATATAAATCAAAATTAGTATGAAGTTACAAATAGTATTTATTATAATGTAACCCAAAATTGTTATTATACGTGAAAAATATACAAGTTAAACTATGTATGCTTAAACTAAAGATATATAAACTTATTTTTAATAATATCAAATGTTTGAAAAGTTTAAACTATTTCAATCATATTAATAATTCTATTAGTATACATACATACATATATATATATATATATATATATATATTGAAACAAGATATAAGAAAATAAGTAGATATAAAAAGTTAATAACTATAATTTGAACTTGCATTTTATTATTTAAAAGATGGAGGGAAGTTTGATAGATTAAGATTTTGAAACTCAAACTTTGAATTTCATTTTACAAGCCTTTATGTTGACATAAGAACATATGTATGTTGGCATTCATGCATAATTTTCAAAGAACATATGTTTTTGTGACTTTGGTTTTAAATTATCGATTTATATTTCCGGTTTAACTATTTCCTGAAATAATAGTAATCCTTACAAACATTCAAAAAAATTATTTTATTATTTTATTTGTTATTTATTATTATATTATTATTTTGAATTTCAAAATTTGAATTTCAAAATTTGAATTTCAAGTTTAAATTTAAAAATTTTAAATTCAAAACAAAGCAACCATTCAACTGAATAAAACAAAAAATTAATTAAGACGTACCCGGTTTTTAGATCCCTTTCTTCGAAATTTTAAGAATTCTGAACTGATCTTCCAGAATTTGATGATAAGATCTGCTCTATTGCGACGGACTCGTTTTTCTGATCAGGATAATATATTTATTTGCTGAATTTGAACACCGTATGAGAAAGATATCGAAGATTTAGTAGTTCAACCAACTTGGCGCCAAAATTTGAATTTGAATTTTGAATTTTGAATGAATGGACACTTCAACTACTGTATAAAAGCCCAAAAGTTATGTCTCTTCATAACTACTCCTCCTCTTCTTCTTCCTCTCGTTTTTCACTTTTAATCAAACTTTCAGGAGGCATAACTTCTTCGTTTCTTAATGGAATTGGACGAAATCAGTGGCAAATCGAAGAGAAATTAGAGGACTACAATCTATTAGCATTTTGGGGATAAATTTGGTTGGTTTTGGGGTGCAGCAAGTCGAAACAGTAAGAGATATGAATAAAATCTCGTAACAGTTTTCAGTTTTGAATTGCCAACTTCAAACTGTCATATCTCACTCAATTTTGATCGGAATTTGATGATCTACCTATCAAATCGACCATGAGAATGAGAGCTACAATCCGAAAAAGGATTCGGGACAACATAGCATAAATTGTGGATGCAATTTGAAGATATTTGTCGATAGTTTTGGTTTCCTTCTCTCTTTATTCACCAAAACTTCATTTGATCATTATTTGATCAATTCTTGATGGAATCTCATGAAACCAGCGACAATACGAAGCAAATGAAGAGTAGTACAGCATGAAGATAAGTTGTAGATGAAAATCCAAAGTTGTAAATTGATCTGGTACCCATTTCTTTTCTGATTTACATTTTATATATCCATTTCTCCTTGATGTCTCTTCACCAACCGCAGTTACTCTTCTCCTCTTTTTGATTTCTTTTCACAATTTGAATTTTCAATAGACACCATTTCGGAATTTGAATTGCCAATGGACACGTCACCCATCTTTTCAGAATTTGAATATCCAATAGCCATATAGCACATCTTTTCCTGTAAAACAACACAACTTTTCAAATAATCAAATAACTTTTCAAATAATTCAAATGTCTTTTCAAATATTCAAAAGAATTTTCAAGAAATCAAATGACTTTTCAAAATAACAATAATATCATGATGGTTTTGTAACATATCCATATATCAAAATTTTAATTTCAAGTTTCAAAAATCAAATCAAAGTAACATGAGTTTCAAAACAATAGAATGGAGACTCATCTAATATTTGATGCAATACATGAATTAAAACTAGTATTCAAAATTTTCCATTTAACCAAAATTTCAAAAATCCGATTATGATCTTTTGAAAGACCTTGCTCTGATACTAATTGTTAGGGATTGCGGAAAGGATCGTTAAGGCAAAGCAAACACTAAATGAGGGGTGAATAGTGTTTTTAAGAATTTTAAACAAAACTTAAATCTAAATAGAATTATGGAGTGAATCAAACAACACAAACAGAATCACAGACACCAATTCAAACACAAATGCAAAATAAACAGAAATAAAGGAAAATGCAGAAAAGGAAAGAACACACCAGATTTTATATTGGTTCGGATCACTCCTACGTCCAGTCTCGCACAACGCTGGATTGTGCAGAGTTTTATTACTATTTTCAGACAGACAAATACACCCTCCTTGATTTCACGGCTCAACAAGGGAACACCGAGTCCCATCCCTTGATTTCACGGCTCAACAAGGGCACAATGACTCCTAACCTTGATTTCACGGATTCAAGGATAAAACCGTTTACTCTTGACTTACAAATTGGATCTTTCAATCCAAGCAATTACAAAACAGCCCTATAACTCTTCAATAGCACTTGATTCAGAGAGTAGAGAGTGTAGAGAGAAGAAGTTTGATCAATTCGGAAGTGAATTCAGCAAAGTATAAGTGTAAAAACCATAAAAATGAATAAGAATAATGGTAGGATGAAAGGGGAAGAAGATGGAGAAGAAGAGATGTTAGAAAAATCGGTTTTGGCCTCTTTTTATAGGGAATAAAGGGTTGCAACATTTCTGAAACGTTTCAAATAGTGAAAAGACACTTCCCTTCAAAATTAAAAAACTAGTTGTTATATGTCGACACACATATTATGCTATGTCAACATACCTATGTACAAAATTGATTTTCAAAGCATTTTCAAGTGTTTTGATATAAAAATAATTCTGGAAATTCTTGAATAAAATTCTAATGTTGTAAATCAATATTATATGATAGAAAAACATATGAAAACATATTTTTTAAACTATATAAATATATTTATAAAATTATAAGGTTTTAAACTATAAAATATAAATAAAGTATATATAAAAACTTAAGTTTTAAAAACAAAGAAGAATAAAAATATAAAAACAAAATAGAGAGGATTGAGAAAAGAATTGAAAAATCAGAATTTGAATTTGGATTTGAATTTGGAGTGCTATTTAGAATCTTAAAAAATCTAGACTCTATAATTATATTAATCTTGAACTCTTGACATCTTGATATCTTGATTACTCATGAGTCTTGAATCTACTCTGAAATCTGAATCTCTGAAAGCTCTTAAACTGTACAGTCTTCAGTATTAATTCCTGTATACAAATCCTGCATATGTGTGTGTGTGTGTGTGTGTGTGTGTGTGTATATATATATATATATATATATATATATTATAGATAAAGATGTTAGTATATATTTATGATCAATGATAATTGAAATAAGGTTGTTGTCATCAACACTCCATTCTCCAACATCAATACTGTCAAATAATACACAGAATGAGGATGTAGTGGCATACACATGGAAACTCTCTTGGATTATCACTGGTACAAATTAAATTTTTTTGAAATACAACTTACTAATACGTATATAGCATCTATACAAAACAATAACTCCTGTGCCTCTAATAAAATACAAGCTGGTTTTAATGTTCATGTACCTGTAGCATCTCGTTATGGCCAGGGTATTATTTAAATAATAAATGGGTCTGACTATACACTACAAGAAACATTGTTATTTTAGACAGAAGGGGACGATGGCTTTCGAAGGCTAATTTCCAACGGCTTTCGATGGGCCGTCGACGACCATCGGAAACCCTCTATTATAATCGGTTAATCCCCCAATTGAGAGCTTTCTCCCTCATTTCTCCTTCGTCACTTTGTTTTTCCAGCTCGTTTTAAAACGCTAACCCCCAAATTCTGCGATTTCTATCCTCTAAACACCAATTTCTTCACGTTAGATCCTTCCCGCCTTCCATTTAAACCTCCAGCAACATCAATTTCAGGTATAATCTCCTTTTTTGCTTAAAAATTCAATTTTTCTCCAAACCTATATTTGCTCAAATTAGAAAATTAGGGTTGTTTGTTGAGTGCAATTGGTTCCAATGGTGTTTTAGTAAGATATACACATCAAATGCTACCCTTTTTCTGTTCCAAAATGCCTTTTTTTATATAGGGTATATATGCGGTTGTAAATCAGCGATAATTGTTGTAGGAGGCTTCTGGTCTCGTACTAGTGTTATGAAATGAAGAGAATTGCTATCATTATCATTCTCATATATATATATATATATATATATATATATATATATATATATATATATGTATGTATGTATATGTATGTATATATCTGTGTGTGTGTATGTGTGTGTGTATACCAGTACACAGGCACATCCGATGGGTGTATGCATAGATGAGGTAACAGTGTAAAATTTATAGAGTCGAAAATAGTGATTCAAACAACACTCATCTACAAAATCTTTTTTTTTTTGTGAATGATGGTCATAATTACGTACAGACGGTACAAATATGTAAGCTAACACAATATTCTTTTTTTTAATGAGAAAAAACAACAACGACATAACCATTCAAAGCAAGCTTTTAACAACCATACACAGCAAAAGCAGCAGTACAGAGCTTTATAGCAATGAAATAAACTCTACATTAAAATTTATTTATGAAAAAAAACAGATCCAACAGATTTCGAAGACTTAAAATGGAGTTCCAAAGATAGTATGGCTGAAAAACACATAGCTTTTGCTTTAACTTGTAATTATAAAAGTGGTAAAATACAGGCTTCATTTTTTGAAGCAGGCCCAGAAGAAACCATTTAGAAACGATCTAACGTTGTGCCATAAAAGAAGGGCCACCTGCCCCGAAGCCCTGCCCTCTTCCACTTCCATATCCACCTTGCATTCCTGGTTCACCCAAAATATTTGTCAGCACACTCACTCCTTGACCTGCTAATAACACAGTCAAAGCTGTTGGATTCAAAGTCGGGTTCAGTGGTTAGTTATATCCATATCCAGTTCCTGAAGCTACCACATTATGTCCTCCTACTGCCCCATAAATTGTTATTATACCACTTACATTTTTACATCTTTGTCAATATTCAGTAAATCTTTCTTTTGCTGATTATATCCAGTTCCTAAAGCTATTGGGCATCCCTTGAACAATGCTGCATAAATATTTCGAGTGCATATATCTTGTTGAGTTAAAAAAAACATGTAAACAAATTTATCTTTTAAATAAGTACCCACATAAATAAAATTAAAACTGGCATAAAGTATGGTAGCTAAAGGCCAATTGGGTCTAAAAGTCTTACAACATGAGCATACGGGTACTTATAGAAGCTTCATGTTTCCTCTGAGAAAGAATTATTTGTAAATACGTGGACGGTTTCAGAATGAAGGGGGTTGTGACGTTAGCTTGTCATCTATCACTCATTTTCTTTTCCAGGAGAACATCGTTTGATCCATTTCTTCGAGCAATCCAAAAAACAGTTTGAGTCTGTTACTTCAGTTGACAGCCGCCCAGTTTGTATAATATGACTATCAAGGCTTTAACGTCCTATTGAACAACATACGTGTTAATAATTGAGTAACTTGTCATCAAGCATTCCATCAGCATGCTATAATTATAGTTTTGGAAATGCTAACAACCGTCGCTCAAAAGCGACTATTGCTGATACTCGCCGACGCGTGTAGGTATTGGAAGTGGGGAATTCTGCTACTGATTGAGGTATTATTGAGGCATTTGACACGTGGATAGGGAGACCATGTAATTGCAAATGGAGGTTCAACAGTTACATGGCACATGGATTGAGGTAGAGGCAGCCTTGGACACGCGGTTGGTAAGGAGGTAGGTGGCTTAACATTTGCATTAATTCTTGGTAGGTGGCTTAACACGCATCGGCGAGTATTAGCAACAGTCGCTTTTGAGCGACTGTTATTAGCATTTCCCTTATAGTTTTGCACAAATGTTGTATTGATGAACAAAAAATATACTAACCTATCCTCGTACACATCCATGTATGCAAATGCATTAGACCCATAATTGTACTTTTACACAATCAATAGACATGAAATAAAAATATCCATAATTGTACCGTTTTTGAAAAATGGAACCTACCTAAAAATTTAGAATAGTGATTCATCTGCCTCACAGCCCTATAGCTTATTTGGCCTACCACAACAGCTTAGGTTTTCTCATAGTTGGTCTATTTGGCCGGTTTTCTGCTTAGATCAACCCTTACATCTGTCCTTCGTTAGTCTCTTCTTCCCTCAGGCTTATTTACCCAGTTTTCAGAGTAAATCATGCATCATCTTGCATTCTTATCCTAAGCGGATGGCTTGAGTCAGTCACATGTCTCAAGAAAGGTAATATTAGCGCCTTGTGTCAAAGTTTTCAACGTGCCTACTGTTGAGTAATCAGCAGTAGGTTTTTCTATGGTAAAAAAAGCAAGAATTAATATTATGCAATTAGGAACAATATAGCGAACTGCAAGTAACAACTCCAAATAGGCAATGTGCCAAATAATTTATGTTATATGGCGTTTGTTACACTCCTTATTGTAAGTTTTAAATATCTTTTCCAATTTTGATAGCCTATGTCCTCTAAACTAAAAAGCTGTTTAATTGAAAATCCACTAATCCAAATATCTGTCAATTTCAAAAGGCACAAAAAAATGCTAAATAAATTTAACTAAAGCAAGTTGGTAGACAAAAACTTAATCCATCTGCAAGCAAAATAAACAGCAAGCTAACATAGAAAGAACATATAAATCAATACGACACCTATAACAAATTTTCATAATAGTATTTCATCAAACTATATATGCATAAAATTAAAAGAATGACCAACATAGATGATTGACCATCACGTATTAACATTTAAAACGCAACACTGATTATTCCATTTATATCTTTTGACATTGTTATATTGTCATTTCCTATAACAAAAAAGTTGAATATGTTTGATTAGATAAAAGAATGGCTAAATTAGGTGATATAGTTAACTTGTAAATTGTACAATCAAGGACAAAACATGTGTGTGCGCTGTGTGTGTGTGTGTGTGTGTGTGTGTATATATATATATATATATATATATATATATATATATGCAGATGTCGCTTATAAAATATTCTACACAACAAAACATGAAGAACTTGGGAATCCTTATGTGTATCAGGTTAAGCCTCTATCACCAAAATGATGTGTACCTATCGATCTTGTTCATCTATAAATAAAGTACGCATGAAGATGGGACATGATCTCATACATAGCCTAGAATTTTAATTATACATTCATTATTCATAAATGCACTTCAAGTATAACTACAATTCAAAGGAATAAATGCAGACAACAGTTACAAATATGCAATAAGACGAATATCAAACTTTTAACTCTTGATCAAGATGGTGCATGTAAGTAGTTTTTGGAACCTCACTGAGTAGTAGGTACAACATTAAATTGAAACCTTACCTCCATTAGCTTTAAATGATCAATGAATGCTTTTACACGTTTTCCTCATTATTTTGCATTGATTTAACATATATTCAATAAAAAATGTTCTCTTAGGGCCTTAGATATCGTGTAATGTATAAGTACCCAAAATTATGTTTAGTAAATCTACTTTAGTTCTAATTGTTTGTATATTGCTTAGTACTTGTTTTTAAAATAGGTGAAATACTAAGGAGCAAAAAATTTAGATAACTGGGAAAATAGAACCTGCTACTTGTGATTTCATATATTGTAAACTTTAATTGCTAGTATAAATTTAAAGAATAATTAAACACAAAAAATATTTAATGTACTAAGTTAATATATACATTAGGGTAGACAAAACAATATACGAATAGTGCATTGAATGCACATGTGATTTATAATTTCTCTTTATCTATGTAG
Source organism: Allium sativum (assembly GCA_030737875.1). Taxonomy (NCBI): domain Eukaryota; kingdom Viridiplantae; phylum Streptophyta; class Magnoliopsida; order Asparagales; family Amaryllidaceae; genus Allium; species Allium sativum. The sequence continues at coordinate 356,093,723 of CM060926.1, forward strand.
AAAATGTACATATCACTATTACCTATATAATGGGGAATAGAATCCCTATATACTTAACTATTTCGTATATACAGCCACAGTTACCTAGTCAGTATGAAACCCTTATTTCAACTCATATGTTTACTTTAAAGAAAGAAGCCGTCATTGAAAAATACTTATGTATATCAATCAGAAACTTGCAAAATATGATAGATTAAAATATAGTTTAACAGCATGTTCCACCTAATAATACAAAAATATCATTCTAACGTAATTGCATTGCTTCTATTGTTTAATTAGCTTTTGTATTGCCATATATACAAAGAATCCGTGTTGATAAAAATTATAGTTGTCGTTATCATTCTGTTGCATTTCGTAAGCAAGATTGAAGTGCTTTCACAAAGTAACTACATTACGTCCATAAAGCAAAGGAAATGGAGTATTTTACATAAATAAAATTTTTAAAGAGAAAAATGCTCAACTGTGGTCGAGAATAAGAAAACCTCTATCGTAATAATTTCAGTTTAATGTGTGCAGTTTCGTTTGCAACATCACATTAAATAATGGAAAACTGGCAACGCACGGTCACGAAGAATTTTCTATTGCAAATGGGAAGATAGTTTTTGTCTGTACCTTTTATTAGTGAATAATATATTGATCAGACCAATGTGGGTACACAAATTTTGTTATTTAGAATTCAAATGGGGTTGGCTACAAATTGATATTTTAATATAAATGTGTTTAGAAGAGTGCTATCATGCTATGTACTAAACTATGATTTAAGGTCAACATAATTAACTGAATAAAAATTGATGTTTCAAAATACAAATTACAACTGCAAAAAATATCAAAATTTATCAGGCATTTTTTTCAACATATAAAAAAGAAGTAAACATAAACTAACTCATTAATAATACAAAATGTTATTAAAGAGATGAAAAATTAGAGGAAGTGAAGACAATAGGTTAGAAATAAAAAAGCAAAATCAATCAGGATGAACATCATGACAAAACAAATAGAAACCAATGAAATATTAACATGTAAATAAAATTAAATGTAATAAGACAATTTTAATGCAATCATATTTGATGGCAGTTGGTATGAATAGCCAATTTAAAGGTGATGACAAAGGCATACGTCAGTAGAATAAAGATGGTGCGTGAATCATTGAGATACAATTTACATAATAATCAAGTAAAGAATAGTCGCCCTACATGATTGATGATTATTTATGGTATCTTAAACTGAAATAATGGAAGTAAATATAACAAATTTTAGTCTTTAGTTGAATTTCTTATTATTACAATATCACCATTGATGAACCATATTGATATGATTATTGATTTCAAATCGTCGTTAAAGAACCATTAAGAAATCATATTTTTTAAACATAAATGATAGAACAAAAATCGGATGTGTACATACCAACTACCATAGGCGAATCGATCATTGCCTATAGACTGGTATATATAAATGTCGACAAATTGGAACGAAAATAAAATTTAAAATACATGGATTTACAAAAATAATTATGGTGACAATTACAAAAAATAATTGTTTCAAATATCCATCAATGCCTATGGACTTTCCTCCATGCTTCAGCAGTAGATGAAAAAGGTAAGATAAACACAAAGGATAAGGGTACTTTTACCAAATGTAAAGCACACTTAAAAATGAGACAAAATCAAACATATAAAACACATTAAAATATTTCCAAAAGTAACCATAAATAAATTAAAATCGTTTGTATTATATCAGTTTATTTACCTTTGGTCTACAACGTGTCCTTAGTTACAATTGATAGGTGGCAAAGTGATAGTGACTTTATTTTCTAGCATCATCCACTATTTAGTTTAGATATGGTCTGGTAGCCAGCTAAATAAACATCTAGATTTTTGTAGAAAAAAAAAACATGACTGGTACCTAAATTAATGTCATTGTTAACAATAAAATGTAAAAATGAAGTTGTATAGCATCTATATCATCGTATAAGTAAAAGAAAATATACAACCTGATGTTTTGAATGATCGAAAAGCAATTTTACTCATCTTCATCCTTTATGTGCATCCAATACAGTTGACGCTGAAAGAATGTGCCACAATAATTAATCCCTCAACCAAAATCCAATTGTGATTAACCGGACACCAACCAAGCAATCTACTGTTAGAGAATAAAACCAATTCCAACTGATGGTCCCGAGAAAATCTTGCTTTGTTGAAGTTCAATGTTTAAGCCAAATTATAATCTTGATGTCAATGACATAATTTCGTCCTAAGGCTCTTTTCTCCTACCTGAAAATAATCCAAGTGTATCAAAGAAAAAGTAAATATATTCACTTGAAGAAACACCTACCTAATACTCCATTTTACTGATCGCCACTAAAAGAGAGTATACGACAACCATCTGCAACGAAGGTGGCGAATAGTGCAACCAATCCTTGCAACAGAAAAGAGGATCCGTCTCATTCCTGAATACAGGAACCCCTCCCCAGTCATAGATGGCCTCAAAATAGTTGTATGTATAATATGTGGAATACAGCAGAATCCCAAAATAAATCGATGTTGCAACATCATGTCATCTTAATTATATTTAGAATGAAGTATAAAAAATTACAGATCCAAGCGATAAAGGTTGAAAACCTGGATTATTCCTTCTGACTTGACCCGGCAGTGCTGTTGGGATCATCCAACACCCAAAAGTTTGGAGGTTTTGAAAATTTCTTCAAACATCAAATACGCAAATGAACCTGTAAATAAAGAAATTAAACGTTAAATTGGAAGAATACCACAAAATCGAATGTCAGTCAGTAGCATTTGAAACCCTAAATCCCCTCATCGCCTATTCCCACACAGTGCCACTTCTTTAACCATCTGCGTCTTCCATATAGTGTGACGTAGATTGATTTTAATTGATAGCAATTTGGTTTGAGATTTAACATTTTTATTTGATTTCCATAGCGGTGGAGGAATTTTAGGAGAAAGATGGGGATTTGAAAATAACCGTCGTTATGCGTTGAGGTTAGGAAAGATGACCACACGTCCTAGAGCAACCATCACATGTGTTTGGAAATGACAAAAGTATCCACCAATGAACACCTTTGATTTAACTACGGATGGGGGTATTTTCGGGCTTGTCCAAAAGCTTCACCACCGCTAAAAGATTTTCTTTATTAGTATATATATATATATATATATATATATATATATATATATATATATATATATTTGTGTGTGTGTGTGGATGTTGAGTCAACCAATATTTCTCTCCAATGAGTTTGATGTAACCTAGTATAATTATTGACGATATTAGAATCAACAATAAAATTATAAATACATGCTTCTGAATTGTTTTCATAAATATTATATATATATATATATATATATATGTGTGTGTGTGTGTGTGTGTGTGTAGAAAATGTTCTACATAAATACTTAATTATGTTTTTAGCATTGTGTGATTAGTTTGGATTTTTATCATTAAATTTATAATTTATAAAACCTATTTTTATGTTAGTTTAAATATTTATTTACATTATTAGTTAATAACAAATTACTTATCCGAACCTATAATAAATAATATCAAGAATCCTTATTATTTGTAAAGGAATAATCCAAATTTACCATTACCAAATCTTAATGGAACAAAAAAAGAAATGTCAAAGTATTACGACTATTACTAAAAATTTTACCATGACCAAATCATAATGCAACAAAAACTAAAGCCCTTTACATATAGATAAATTTATCATTACCATTCAATGTTTCACTGATACAACAATCATTTCACCATAAAACATAAATTTATCATTACGATTCAACGTTTCGCTGATACAAAATTTAGAACTAATTTAACTAATATTATAGTTATCTTTTAAAATAATTTTTATGTGACAGGTATGTCATACAGAGGATATTCGTCAGGCGACGGTTCTGCTCCATCGCAATCCTCGAAGCGTGCAGTAGTCACCTTGGTCCCAACTAGTACAGGGTAAAAAAAACACTTTACTCAGCATGTACATTTTTTTAACCATATAGACACTAATGTATATCATATTGAACATAGCGTACATGACCTTCAGCCTTCTAAGGTTATTTTAAACGCATCGACAACAGCATATAGGGCGCAGATGTCGGCATGTTGGCCGAAGTGGGATCTGATCCCACCTCACATACAGGAGGTTATTCGGTAGGATGACCTTATAGGTATTTTCCTATATATTTTTCCCAAATTAATCTTTTTTTATTTGCTGATAAAATGTACATATTTTACTGCTATTGTTTATTTAACGTGAAATACAGGCCGAGGATGATATAGAGACACATGACTTTTCGCTGGTGCGGACGTATTGGATGATGAAGATGACAAAGAATTATAAGGATTGCATTCCAACAATGAAGAAATTTAGCTGGATAGGAGCAGCTTTGTGGGCGGATTTCTTAGGTACTGGGAGAGTGATGAGGCAAAGGTAAGTGTACTTTTTTTTAATATAAAAAAATATTAATTTGATAAGTAATGTATCAAATTTTGAATGTGCAGGCAGAGGTAGAAAGAAAATCAGAAATAGGAATAATAATCCAGTCACGCATCGAGGAGGATTTAAGTCGTTTCAGTAGTATTGGTAGGAGTTGGTATATTTTTATAAATGCGACTTATAAAAAAGTTAATATGTTATATACTTTTTAATAATAATTGTATGTATAATAATCAAATTCAGGAGGCTAAGGGCTTGGGGTCGGTCTCATACATAGATGTATTCACTCGTACACACGCCACCGAGCATGTTGATGCAGATGGGAACATCATGTATTCATGGCATGATGACAAATCCAGTAAGAGCCATATATATAAGTATTTGTAGAAAATGTTATTTATAATAAACAATTTAATCACATATTCATGGTGATGCAGGAGAAGTTTATGGAGCAGCGCTAGAAGCGACTAGCTGAGACACGAAAAGAGCAGCTGACGACTGATGAGAAGGACATTATCTTCCAGTCAGTGATGGATCCAGTGACGCGGAATAGGCATTACGTATTTGGAAATCAAGTGGTAAACAATTTTTCATTTATTACTTTGATAATATAAAACTATTAATAGTCAATTTAAGTATTCATGTTAACAGCGTGTTTTCTTGTAGTGATACATGTCACTACCAACCTGTTTTGCTATTCCCAGAATTGATCGAATCTTTTATGACTTTAGTCTTGACACTTTCTAGCCTTTTGACTTGTTCCATCATTTTATAGTCTTATTTCTCTAATCTAAACCATCCAAGGTTGCGGTAAATTTGTTGAAAACAAAACCAAATATGATTAAAAGTTCTTGTTGATGATTACTGCAAATAAATAGAGCTTTGGGGGGCCGTTTGGCAACAATATAGTGTAACGACCTAGATTTTTGACCGTTCAAATCGACAATGATCAACACATGCCGACCAAAGAAGATTGCAAATGCAGGTAGTTATTGGGGAAAAATAAAAGAAAGGAAGAAGAAGAGACAATCACAGAGTCTCATAGCGGACGGATAAATATAATAACTATAACTACCCGGAATTTTGGAGCCAATTTAAAATTTTTATTTTAAGAAATTTTGTTAGAAAATAAGCCAGAATTTTTTTTAAAAAAATTCCATTATTAAATAAAAAAAATAAAAGTTTTTAAATAAAATTAATATATTGATAAGTTGATTTATTAATAATATGTTGATATGATTTATTAATAATATATTGATAATAAAAGAATGTTTCCAGTTTGAATTGTATAAGAGAAATTGTAAAGAGATAGAGTGTCAACGGTACACAACACACGTTTTAACTAGCAGTTAACGAAAATTAATGTTGACATTAATAATCAAATAAATCATGCATCTGCATGCTCACATTTCTTTTTTCTTTTTTTTTCTCTACATTCATGCATCCTAGTTCACATTACCTATGCATTCATTTATTTCCTTCCCTACGTTTTATTTACATGTATTTTATTTTGCATTCTCATCTACATCCCTTTAAATCTCCTTTCTCCATTTTGTTACATATATATATATATATATATATATATATATATATATATATGTATTCCCTTATCTTTTATATCATGTTGTTTAAATTTAAAAAGCATAAGAAAAAATATTATAGTAAAACTTTTAACATTATCTATGTAATAACACATGATATTTAATATTATGTGTTTGAAAATTTAAAAGTCACATACATTCTAACATTTAACATTAAACAATAAATCATCCATTCATCTCTTTCCTCCATTTCATTAATTTATTTCCTTACTTCTACATTCATGCATCTTATTTCATTTGCATGTTCTCGTTCCTTATATTTTCATTCCCTTATTTTCCTTTTCCCGTTATTATTATTTATTCTTACAAAAGCAAACAATTTCCACATGTATATATATATTATTCCCTTATATATATATATATATATATATATATATATTGTTTACATTATTTATGTGCATTTCTAGTCATTTTTGTTGTCTTATTCTTATATGTCCAATTGAATATGTTCCTTAAATTCTACAATTTTAATGTTATATATTTTGAAATTTTAAATTCACAAACTTTGTCACAATTAGCATTAAATCGTGCATTAATTACATTTCCGTTATTCTCTTTCCTTATGTAATTTTCTTTTGAATTTTTAAATAAGAAATAAATGCTAATTAGATTGACATGTCATGTGTAGTCAGCGAATTTATTTCATTTATAACCTACTACATATGTATAGACACAAGTGTGGGATAATATAAAATATATAACCAAATAAAAAAAAAAAATATATATATATATACCTTAAAATTTACAAAACCTAAACCCTAATAAAACAGAGCCGCCACCCCCTTATGTCCAATGGCTGAAATGCAGCCATCTTCTTCCACTTCTATCTCCTCAATTTCTCAATAATTTTCAAAAACTCCAAACACAAGATCGAAGAGCTCGACTGTGACGGCTCGCCCCGCACCAGCCTGCATTTCCTCCGAAAGTGCGCTGTACACATGCCCGACTAGCACGGGATGGTCGTCAGAAGAAAGGAAAGAAGGGAACGAACTAATCAAGAACCTGTAGAATGTCTCACAGCGCATGGAGTAAAATATAATAATTAATAACATACTTGACATAAACAGGTGAGACAGTGCATAAGCTGATAACTAAAATCAACAACATCATCAAAGCAGCGGAAATCCAAATACAGCTTATTACAACTTTCCAAATTTACTGTCTCTAAACAAAAGAAAGCTAAAGTAGAAGATGCACCACTAATGCCCAAGCAGTGATCTTCAACAACACAGGGAGAATACTATATATATTACGTGGAAGCCTCATGCTCGTCTCCGGATCATCTACCCGTGCATCACCAGCTAACCTGTCTCTAGTCTGCTCGTGTGAGCACCTAGAGTAATAAGAGGAGACATAAAACTCTGGGTCAGACATAAAGCCTGGTATGAGCGATAAGCATCTAAACAGAACAATAACAGGTATACTAAACCATACCTGAACCTGGACCTGCAACCAAAGAGTTAATACCACATACCGTACAGTACTCTAAGGTGCCATAATAAATAGTGTAAAGAATACGGGGGTGGGGTGTGTATGTTAGAATGATAGCAAACAAATCATCCATAGCAACCATCCTCACATCTCTCACTCAGTGCGTAAAGCATACGATGTCCACCACTGTCAATCACTAGACCCATCGAAGTAGAGACGGAGTTCGACTTGTACAACTACTGCTACTTCCAAGCTTACCACATGGAGTCATGACCAAATCTTTACAAATGACCCCACTTCATTGGTTTATAGCCCTTTAGTCGTACCTAGGCCATTTCAGCCCTGAATCCATTCACATACTTCCCATACATAGTGATCCAAAGTCATAAACATCGACTGCCCCTTGGCACACGTCCCGCAGTAAAGCCCAATCATGAAGTGAACTCATCGGTCCCCAACTGGATCCTGAGCTCTAACTTCCCATATTGGACTACCTTTGCATCTCGGGTTATTGGTCAATACTGGGTCGGGTTGGGTTTTCCTTCTAGTCATCAGTTCGGGTCGGGCCCTCTACTTCGGGTCGGTTCGTAGTCTTCTCCTGTAGCGGTTCGGTTCGGGTCCACAGCGTCGCATCGGTTCGGGTCGGGTGTCCTCCTCCGGGTCGGGTCGGGTTGCTATCTTCCCTCCAGTTCATGCTCCTTCTCCGATCAGCTCCCTCGTTCTCCATTTACTCCGATCCGATCCTCCTCCTTTAGCCGATCCGATCCTACTCCTTTAGCCGATCTGATCCCTTTGCCTTACTCCAGTCCTAGCCTTTCATCCTTAAGTCGATCCGATCCGAGTCCTTCGTCTTTAAGTTAGTCCGATCCGAGCCCTTCGTCTTTAAGTTGGTCCGATCCCCAGCTTAACCAACATGGCCTTCCTTTTTGCCAAGCCTCTTATGTGCCAGATTCCAGTTCGGGTCGGGTTCCTTCCCAGGTCTCTAATCCGATCCGAGCCCATATCCGATCCGATCCGAAACCCTGCACAACTTTCTGCAACTTTTTCCAGCAACTTGTTTACGCCATTCGACGACGTTTTCGACAAATCTAACTATACTAATCAATCACAAATCATTCCAGACAGTCCTAGCAACATAACAAACTAACCACAAACACCAAAACAATGAATTTACATGTCAAAATGGATCAAATATACCCAAAATCCCATTTTTTCCTTAAGCATGTTTAAGTAAAACTAATCATAGGGTTAACAAAACTTAATCAAATCGAACCAAATTTCTAACAAAGGCATGAAATATTATTTAAGAATTTCTAAACATTTTTCCAGAATTTATTAGTGTATAAATTCGCTAATCCTCACTAATTACCCTTAATTAACTGTAGTTAGTGCCAAAACGATGCTAATCACTCACCTTTGCCACAAAATAAAACACCAAATCTGAAATACTCTCTGTTTGGGTCGAATTCCTATGTATAGCAGCAACTCCAACCTTGATCTGTTGCTATTTGGCCCTGATTTGATGCAGTTTAGGATTAATCTTCACTAAAAATGTGTTTTGGAGTGGTTTTAGAGGATGGAAGCCATTACTAAGGTCTCAAGAAGGTTTGTGGCGGCTCAAAACTAAAATGAAAGTGATTTCCTAACCCTAATCAGCCCTCCTATGCCTCTAAACCCGAAATTCCCCTCTGGGCCTAGCTGCTAATCACCCGGTTAAGCCCAATTAGCTAAAATTAACCCTCTAAATCTTCATTCAGCCATATCTCCCAAACGGTAAGTCCGTTTGGCTATTATGACCACTCTACGGAAAGAGAAACCATTATCCGGAGCCAATGGAAGTGGTTTATAGTCAAAATTCCTTTCCAGTCAAAAGTATGGCCAAAACAGTACTAACTAGCGGTAAAATGGTCATTTAAAAATCGGAAAAGTCATGAACATGGGAAATGACCCCAATAGTCGTCTCCCAAAGTTACATGACCTTACGACTTCATATGTGAAAGAAACAAATATTCTACGGTCCTACGATGCGTAGAATACGGGTCGTTACACTCTCCCCCCCTTAAGAAATTTCGTCCCCGAAATTCCTTAACCCAAAACATACAAAGGATTCCGCATGCCTAACAACCACATACAACAATCAAACATGCAAAACAAGCAAACAAGCCTATCCTAGCATGCGGAAAACTAAATCGAAGTCAAAATCTTACCAGGCAAAGAGTTCTGGGTATGTCTTCCTAATGTTCTCCTCTGTCTCCCAAGTACAATCATTCTCGTCCTCGCTCCACTGAACCTTGACTAGCTTCACCGCCTTCCTTCGAAGTTGCTTCATGTCGTGCTCGACAATACGGGCCAGCTTGCGGTTCACAACCGCCTCGGGTTCTACTTCGAAGTCCTCTAACTGATCAGGTGAAATAGTCATATCTGAGTTGTGGATGAACTTCCTTAGTTGGGAAACATGAAATACGTTGTGAACTCCCGCCATCTTCTCTGGTAAGTCAATTCTGTATGTCAAATTCCCGACTAGTTCAAGAACAGGGAATGGGCCAACAAATCTTGGTGCCAACTTGCCTCTCCTGCCAAATCGTATTACGCTCTTCAACGGAGAAATCTTGACAAACACCAAGTCACCAACGGAGAATTTTAGGTCTCTTCTCCTCTTATCAGCATAACTCTTCTGCCTATCTTGGGCAGCCTTCATTCGTCGTTGAATGATCTTGATCTTATCTGAAGTTTCCCTCACCACATCTGGTCCAAGCATAAACTTCTCGCCAGTCTCTATCCAACATGATGGTGAGTTGCACGATCTTCCATACAAAGCTTCAAACGGAGCCATACCGATACCGGATTGGCAGCTATTATTATATGCAAACTCTACTAGATGCAAATGGTCATCCCATGATCCACCAAAATCCAATATACATGCTCTTAAGAGATCTTCCAAAATACGATTCACCCTCTCCGTCTGACCGTCGGTCTGAGGATGATATGCGGTACTGAGATGTAACTCTGACCCTAGAGCCTCTTATAAGCTCTTCCAAAACCCACTAGTGAACAACGGGTCTCGGTCACTCACAATGCTTTTAGGTACTCCATGAAATCTCACTACAAACTTCATATACAATTCTGCTAACTTGGCTGCCGTTCTGGTCGATTTGACTGGTATAAATCTTGCACTCTTAGTCAATCGATCTACGATTACCCAAATGCTATCATGTCCCGATCTAGTCCTTGGTAAACCATCGATGAAATCCATCGAGACTTGCTCCCATTTCCATTCGGGAACTTCTAATGGCTGTAACAACCCACTAGGCTTCTTTTGCTCAGCTTTAACTAGCTGGCAATTCATGCATTTGGATATAAACTCCCTAATGTCTCTTTTCATCCCTTCCCAGTAGTAGGTCTGCTTCATGTCTCGATACATCTTATTACCACCGGGGTGTATAGTCAGTTTTGAGTGATGACACTCTCTAAGCACTTCATCCCTCAATCCATTGACATTGGGTACGACTAGTCTTCCATCCTTTCTAAGCCATCCATCTCGATCAAGCCCATACTTGTTCATCTCCTCATCGATACCCATCTCTAACTTGGAGATGATTTCCAATAGGTTAGGATCGTCCCTCTGACTAGAGCTGATCCGCTCAATCAAAGTGGGTCTGATCGTCAAACTTGCTAACATTTCTGTATTCAATTCGCACTTTGGTCTGAAATCAAACCCAACGACGTACTCCAGTTGCTTCCATTCTAGAAACATCGCCCCTAAGCTGGCATGTCTCCTACTCAATGCATCAGCCACCGCATTGCCCTTTCCCGGTGTATATATGATGTCAAAATCATAGGAAGCCAAGAATTCTAACCACCTTTGTTGCCGGAGATTTAAATCCTTCTGGGAGAAGAGATACTTCAACGACTTATGATCTGTAAATAGCTCAAATCTTTCTCCCAAGAGATAGTGTCTCCACATCTTTAACGCGAACACGATCGCTGTCAATTCTAAATCATGGGTAGGGTATCTTCTCTCGTGCGGTTTCAATTGCCGACTTGCATAAGCTACAACTCTACCACTTTGCATCAATACAGCACCCAGTCCGGTACCACAGGCATCCGTGTATACCGTCATCTCTTCATTCCCCTTAGGAATGACTAACACTGGTGCGCTTGTCAACTTGTCCTTTAGACTCTTGAATGCATTCTCGCACCTTTCATTCCAGACAAAAGCTTGATTCTTCTTGGTCAACTGGGTCAATGGCGCTGCTATCTTGGAGAAACCTTGGATAAACTTACGATAATATCCAGCTAACCCCAAGAAACTTCTTACATCTGTTGCATTCTTGGGCGTAGGCCAATCCTGTACCGTAGCCACCTTTGCCGGGTCCATGGCAATACCATTCTCTGAAACAACATGGCCCAAGAACCTCACTTCCCTCCTCCAGAAGTGACACTTAGAAAACGTTGCTTTCAATAGGTGTTTTCTCAACACCTCCATCACTGTTCTTAATTGTCCCTTGTGTTCTTCCTCTGTCCTCGAGTAGACCAAAATATCATCAACGAACACAAGGACAAACTTATTCAACTGATATCTGAATACCCTATTCATAAGATCCACAAAATATGCTGGGGCATTGGTCAGCCCGAATGGCATGACCAACCACTCATAAAACCCAGACGGCGTCCGAAATGTTGTTTTAGTTATACTCTCAGCTTCCACTCTAAGCTGATGAAAACCTGTCGCGAGATCCAACTGAGAAAATACTCTCGCGCCACTCAACTGATCAAACAAATCATCTATCCGCGGTAGAGGATACTTGTTCTTCCTCGTCACTTTATTGAACTCGCGGTAGTCTACACACAAACGAAGGGAACCATCCGCCTTGGTAGCAAACACAACTGGTGCTCCCCATTCAGAAACACTCCTTCTTATAAATCTCTTCTTCAAAAGATCGCTGACTTGCACCTCGAGCTCTCGCTGCTCTCTTGGTGCCATACGACGAAGTGGCATCACTATAGGTCTGGCATCTTTTACCAAATCAATACGGAACTCAATCTCTCAGTGTGGTGGAAGCCCGGTCACTTCTTCGAAAACATCCGGATACTGGCCAACCACGGGCAAACCTGACAACTCACTATGCGGAATGTCGAGGGAGTTTAGAAAACTAGCCAATACCCCCTCACTGGGTAGACCACCAAACACTATCCTCCGCCCATCATCCGCTCTAGATGTCACCAAAAATCCCTCACAGTCTACCACCACCCCGTATCTTCGGAGCCAATCTACTCCCAAAATAATGCCAAACCCAGTAAAGCCCAAAACAAAGCAATCACAAACAAACATGCATCCATGACTCGATAAGACCACATTATGACAAATCATGCTAAGGCTAGTCGAACCACCAATCGGGTTCGTCACTACTAAAGGTCTATCGACAATCTCGGGCTCCAATCCCAACCTATCTACCAGGTCGCTAGATATGAAAGAACTGGAAGCTCCGGTATCAAACAAAACTCTAACAGGAACATCATAAATAGAAAGCATACCTTGAATGACGACATTCTTTCCCTTCTCCGCCGCAGTTGGGGCATTCGACGAAGAGGGAATAGCATTAAGGGCGTAGGCTTTCACCATTTGCTTTTCTTTGGGGGGTTGTGGACACTTGTCCTTGTGGTGTCCCATTTGGCCACAGTTGAAGCACTTCCTGTCCACTGGCTTGGCCCGACAATTACTAGCATAATGGCCCTTCTTACCACAGCTGAAGCACTCAACATCTTGCTTATTCTTTTTCTTCTGGCCCTCCTTAGTCTGATTCTGCTTTCTCTTATTCTGGGAACCACCCTTGCCTCCACCACTTGCTTGTGGCTTTGGCTCATCTACGGATGCAACCTCAGTCTTCGGCTTAGGGTAGAGACTTTCTGATCTCAATGCTTTCCCCACAATCGATTCAAACGTCTCATCCATGTGATTAATAAGCCTTTCCCCTAAGTACTGATCCATACCAGTTATGAATTTCTCATTCTTCTTCTCAGCAGTATCAATGAGAGATAACCCATACTTCGACAAAGTGTCGAATTCAGCAATATATTCCGAGACAGCCCTGCCATTCTACTTGAGCTCCAAGAATTTCTTAAACAACACTAACTTCTGAGCAGCTGGAATGAACTTCTCGCTAAAGCGAGCCTTAAACTGCTCCCAAGTAATCTGATCTTCGGGAGTAGCTGCCTTTATAGCATTCCACCAATTCATTGCCCTCCCTTGCAGCTGACGGGACGCTAGCTTTCTCTTCATCGCATCCTCGATACCCAAATCCTCGAAGATACGTTCGCAACTATCCAACCAATCCTGAATATCCGTAGCCGACTCCGTTCCGTGGAACGGCTTCCCACCAAGACCAGTATAATCCTTATTTAGCTTGGCGAAGTCGATTCTCGGCGCCTGCACTATTGTACCACCACCATTTCCACCATTGGGAGCTGCCCTCTGCACATCCCTAAGCATCTCCCTCATGAGGTCAGTAAACATCGTCCTCATGTTGGCAGCATTCCCATTATTGGCCCCTCTACCGGTACCTCTAACATATCGGCTCATCGTCAATCTGAAAAAGGAAACGATTAACGACCCCGTAGTGGTGCTAGTGCAGTACGACTTCATTCTTATACTACTAGTAGTATATATATATAGCTTTTGAAAACCAAAATAATCACAAATACGCTCTCTCGTATACGTATATTATCTCTCCCTGATAACTTCCCTAGGTTAACTACGCAACCTAGAGCTCTGATACCAAGTGTGATGGCCCGCCCCGCACCAGCCTACATTTCCTCCGAAAGTGCGCTGTACACATGCCCGACTAGCACGGGACGGTCGTCAGAAGAAAGGAAAGAAGGGAATGAACTAATCAAGAACCTGTAGAATGTCTCACAGCGCATGGAGTAAAATATAATAATTAATCACATACTTGACATAAACAGGTGAGACAGTGCATAAGCTGATAACTAAAATAAACATCATCATCAAAGCAGCGAAAATCCAAATACAGCTTATTACAACTTTCCAAATTTACTGTCTCTAAACAAAAGAAAGCTAAAGTAGAAGATGCACCACTAATGCCCAACCAGTGATCTTCAACAACACAGGGAGAATACTATATATATATTACGTGGAAGCCTCCTGCTCGTCTCCGGATCATCTACCCGTGCATCACCAGCTAACCTATCTCTAGTCTGCTCGTGTGAGCACCCAGAGTAATAAGAGGAGACATAAAACTCTGGGTCAGACATAAAGCCTGGTATGAGCGATAAGCATCTAAACAGAACAATAATAGGTATACTAAACCATACCTGAACCTGGACCTGCAACCAAAGAGTTAGTACCACATACCGTACAGTACTCTAAGGTGCCATAATAAATAGTGTAAAGAATACGGCGGTGGGGTGTGTATGTCAGAATGATAGCAAACAAATCATCCATAGCAACCATCCTCACATCTCTCACTCAGTGCGTAAAGCATACGATGTCCACCACTGTCAATCACTAGACCCATCGAAGTAGAGACGAAGTTCGACTTGTACAACTACTGCTACTACCAAGCTTACCACATGGATTCATGACCAAATCTTTACAAATGACCCCACTTCATTGGTTTATAGCCCTTTAGTCGTTCCTAGGCCATTTCATCCCTGAATCCGTTCACATACTTCCCATACATAGTGATCCAAAGTCATAAACATCGACTGCCAATTGGCACTCGTCCCGCAGCAAAGCCCAATCATGAAGTGAACTCATCGGTCCCCAACTGGATCCTGAGCTCTAACTTCCCATATTGGACTACCTTTGCATCTCGGGTTATTGGTCAATACTGGGTTGGGTTGGGTTTTCCTTCTAGTCATCAGTTCGGGTCGGGCCCTCTACGTCGGGTCGGTTTGTAGTCTTCTCCTGTAGCGGTTCGGTTCGGGTCCAAAGCGTCGCATCGGTTCGGGTCGGGTACTCCACTTCGGGTCGGGTCGGGTGTCCTCCTCCGGGTCAGGTCGGGTTGTTATCTTCCCTCCAGTTCATGCTCCTTCTCCGATCAGCTCCTTCGTTCTCCATTTACTCCGATCCGATCCTCCTCCTTTAGCCGATCCGATCCTACTCCTTTAGCCGATCCGATCCCTTCGCCTTACTCCAGTCCTAGCCTTTCATCCTTAAGTCGATCCGATCTGAGTCCTTCGTCTTTAAGTTAGTCCGATCCGAGCCCTTCGTCTTTAAGTTGGTCCGATCCCCAGCTTAACCAACATGGCCTTCCTTTTTGCCAAGCCTCTTATGTGCCAGATTCTGGTTCGGGTCGGGTTCCTTGCCCAGGTCTCTAATCCGATCCGAGCCCATATCCGATCCAATCCGAAACCCTGCACAACTTTCTGCAACTTTTTCCAGCAACTTGTTTACGCCATTCGACGACGTTTTCGACAAGTCTAACTATACTAATCAATCACAAATCATCCCAAATAGTCCTAGCAACATAACAAACTAACCACAAACACCAAAACAATGAATTTACATGTCAAAATGGATCAAATATACCCAAAATCCCATTTTTTCCTTAAGCATGTTTAAGTAAAACTAATCATAGGGTCAACAAAACTTAATCAAATCGAACCAAATTTCTAACAGAGGCATGAAATATTATTTAAGAATTTCTAAACATTTTTCCAGAATTTTTTAGTGTATAAATTCGCTAATCCTCACTAATTACCCTTAATTAACTGTAATTAGTGCCAAAACGATGCTAATCACTCACCTTTGCCACAAAATAAAACACCAAATCTGAAATACTCTCTGTTTGGGTCGAATTCTTATGTATAGCAGCAGCTCCAACCTTGCTCTGTTGCTATTTGGCCCTGATTTGATGTAGTTTAGGATTAATCTTCACTAAAAATGTGTTTTGGAGTGGTTTTAGAGGATGGAAGCCATTACTAAGGTCTCAAGAAGGTTTGTGGTGGCTCAAAACTGAAATGAAAGTGATTTCCTAACCCTAATCAGCCCTCCTATGCCTCTAAACCCGAAATTCCCCTCTGGGCCTAGCTGCTAATCACCCGGTTAAGCCCAATTAGCTAAAATTAACCCCCTAAATCTTCATTCAGCCATATCTTCCAAACGGTAAGTCTGTTTGGCTATTATGACCACTCTACGGAAAGAGAAACCATCATCCGGAGCCAATGGAAGTGGTTTCAGGTCAAAATTCCTTTCCAGTCAAAAGTTATGGCCAAAACAGTACCAACTAGGGGTAAAAAGTCATTTAAAAATCGGGAAAAATCATGAACATGGGAAATGACCCCAATAGTCGTCTCCCAAAGTTACATGACCTTACGACTTCATATGTGAAAGAAACAAATATTCTACGGTCCTATGATGCGTAGAATACAGGTCGTTACATCGACGAAGGCTACAATATCAACAGTCACAATCATCTATGGTCTCGAAATGAGTGAGAACTTCTGGCGTGAATACCTGGGAAGAAGACGATGGGTTTGAGAGGATGGTTAAGGAATTTTATTTTAATTAATTATTTAAATGAAGTCATTAGTGTTTAAAATACCATATCTTGTACAAATGAAATCGGGATCTGACGAAACGAATTGCGTTGCGATCGTGGAGGAGAATTCTACAACATGGAACTGATTAAAGATTAAATGGAGTACGTTGAAAATTCAGGAAAATTCAGATTTGAATTAAAAGCAATTGTGAGATTTCTGTTTTAATGAATAATTAAACATTTAATTATTTATCGCCAATTTATATTCATGAATATATTATTATAATCATATTTGCGATGCCATGTGTTTGGATATTGTTGTTTTGCGAATTTTTATGGTTTGGCATATACATGTTTGTTTAGATCTATGTCCTGCAATAAATTTTCCTATTTATCTAGATCTATTAACACCGATTTGATTAGATTTGGTTTATAATAAAATATTCATTTTTATTTGATTTATGACGTTATATGTTAACACCCAAGTCTAGTTGTGGTTACATGTGTTAATATGAAGTTGACACCACAGTTTGACACCCAAATTTAGATGTTGTAACATGTATTCATATGAGAAGTTTACACCTTATGTAGACACCAAAATTAATGTTATTGCATAAATGAACTTAAATTTAGCGTTGTGTTATGCCATTAAAAATGAACATAAATTTAGTGTTATGTCAATTTATAAAAAAAACGAACATTATTTTTAGTGTCGTATTAATTGATTAAATTGTCATTTATGATGGACAATACTTAAATTGTCATTTTGATTGCAATTAGATTAAGCATGATTAAATTGTCATTTATGTTGGACAATAATTAAATTGTCATTTTGTTGAGTTGGATTAAACATGATCAAATGACATTTTGTTGAATTAGGAATGTTAACAACAAAATATTTATTTTGTTAAATAGAAAGGTGTGAACAACAAAATATTCATTTTGCTAAATAGAAAGGTGTGAAAAACAAAATATTCATTTTGTTAAATAGAAAAGTGTGAAAAACAAAATATTCGTTTTGTTAAAAAGAAAAGTGTTAAAACCATATCTTTATGGCATACTTAAAATGTTGCATTAACAGTAAAATCACATTTTTGATTAAAATGTTGCATTAACAGTAAAATCACATTTTTGGATTAAAATGTTGCATTAACAGTAAAATCACATTTTTTGATTAAAATGTTGCATTTAAAAAGAATTAACATTTTAGTTAAAAATGTTGCATTAGAGATGAAGTTACATTTTAGTCGAAAATGTCACACCAGAATAAAAATTGTCCTTTTTGTTAAGAAATGTTCATTAGATTAAAAGTTACATTTTTGTTAAGAATATGTTATAATAAAACATTTCTGTTAGAAACTGTCATGTTAGATAAAATTAAACATTTTTGTCAGGAATTATCATATTAGGATAAAAATTGTCATTTTTAGTTAGAAATGTTTAATTAGAATTGATAAATATAAATGTCATGCATGTTTAAATTGATAAATCATAAATGTCATACATGTTTAAATTGATAAATCATAAATGTCATGCATGTTTAATTAGAATTGATAAATCATAAATGTCATGCATGTTTAATTAGAATTGATAAATATAAATGTCATGCATGTTTAAATTGATAAATTATAAATGTCATTCATGTTTAATTAGAATAAATAAATATAAATGTCATGCATGTTTAAATTGATAAATTATAAATGTCATGCATGTTTAATTAGAATTGATAAATATAAATGTCATGCATGTTTAATTAAATTGATAAATATAAATGTCATGCATGTTTAAATTGATAAATATAAATGTCAAGCATGTTTAATGTAACGAAAAGGAATTTCGCTCGATCTGAATCAGTCGCTAAACCGATCCAGGCCGTTCGAAACGCCTGATTGTTTTGAGAACACGACAAATTAGAACGTAGACGGAAGAACATTTCATTGTATATTACAACAATTCCATTAGAATACAAGAATATACAGAGTATAAATGAATATTACACATTCGATAAATATTAGAGATTACAATACATTACATAGCAGCGGAAAATAATACAATACACAACTAGAAGAGATATACGGATACAAAGCTTTCCGGATATCATTCCAGCTGTAAACCAGGATCCTGTGAATATAAATCTGCAAAACCAAAACTACTAGCTGCCCGTGTCAAAATAAGGGCACCCAGAGTTTAGGTTAAAACAATAAACCCCAGGTCAGTCATGGGACTGGTGTGAGAACTAAAACAATTATTTATCTTTATTTTAAAGATAGGTAAATCAAGGGACCACGCCGTATAACACGGAACGGGTTTCCTCCCAAGAATACCAGTGCATAAAACAAACAGCGCAATGCTAAATAAAGAAAAATGGAGCTATTATAAGACCCAGGTCCCATCATACAATGCAACCAAAGTCGGAGGATAGGGTTTTTACCTTATAATAGCCAAGAATGCTTGATACGTTTAAAACACATCATTTATTATTACTATAAGTGTATAGTGTATAAAACAACTTCAAATCATAAGTATCAATCATAAATGGCATAAGTGCCCCATCCCACTATGTCGCCATACTAGGCTCTACAAATAACACCGCAAAGTCATGTATTGGAAGTTGGATTTCCATCTGTGAGCCGAGGCAAAAGATAGTCCTCACCGATTCGAGACTGTCTAGCCCGAGTCTCAAGACAAGTACTCAGTCAAGCCCTTGGATCGTCAGGGCCGGTCCACCGATGTGGATTAAAATGCCTGAACACTGCGTCTCCCCGCCCTATGGGGCGTAAATGAGCCAACGAATGGCTCCATCGGACCTGGATCGTCCGATCTAACCGAGGCGCCTCGCAACAGCAACAACCACATAAGTCAAACTCGTCAGGGCGTGTAAAACCACTGACGCCACTTCTAGCTAGAAGGAAATGCATGCCCTCCCTGATGTCCTCTCCCATTTCTAGTTCACAACCGGGGTGTGAGGCTCGCGAATTCACGTTACACAAAGCTGTGCCACACAGGCTGTGCTTTGATCATCACCACAAGACTTTGCTTTTCAACAGAAGCCTTGATCAATTGCCACTTAGGCATGCCACACAGGCAATTCACTCCATGCGTTTGATATCCATTGATATATAACCCCTGAGCTCGTACGTCTCAGAGAAGGGCATTAAGCAAGAGAATAAATTCTCCACCGCCAAATAGATATATATTCAATAGAAATCAACCGCACATAATAAAATCCAATGTCAGACACACAGTCCATTTACAAGTTCGTTCTGGGTTTGAACGAAACCGGAGGCACCTTGTACCTCACATATCCATCGATCTCCAAGTACGTCTGGACGATCACCAACTGATTCCCTCCTCTTGGGTGTACGGCCCAATCAAGATCATCAGTAATTACCCAAATGACGTGAAGACCTCCGGTCTTCAACCACCATCTTCATCTTCGACACCACGTCGAATTAGTTATTTAGAATGGGATAAACCCGGTCTTTCTGAGTAACTCGCGTATATAATAAACAAGTGTTACACAAACACAGCATACGCCTCATTCCAATTCAGAATATTCTTTTATTCAAATATTCTTATACTTTGGGAAAGGTTCCTATTAATTTTATCAAAGATAAATTCTTTAACTTTATTCTTTAATCTTCTTTGAAAATCAATTCAAACTAGTCGGGATTAGCAAACCACACCGGAGTAATCATTTACTTCCCAATCCCAACCTATTCATCCCATGAAGTAAAACTGGTAGTACTTCATCTCTAACACCACGGTGTTATCGGTAAATTCAATTACCATTTCACGTTCAAATCTAATTAAAGATTTAACTATCGCCTGGAGTAAAATTGGTGGTACTCCATTCTCGATCTTTTCAATCTCATTAAAGATTCATTAAAACTCCACTTAGTTTTAATCTTTAACTGGGTTAAAGAATCAGTGTCATTTAAAAACACGGCTCACGGTAAACCCAAAATCACATTCCATTAATTATCGGGTTAAAGAACAAGTTTTATTTAAAACACTGTTCACAATAAACCCAAAAATCAATACCAATTCAATTCCAATTAAATATCATTTAATTGGTACACTTCATTAAATCTAAATAAAAAGATTTAATCTTTTTCTCAACTTGGCTTAAGAACAGTGTTAATGAAGACACCATTCACGACAAACCCGAATCACATTTGATATTAAATATAAGGCTCTGAATAGAAAATATATCGGCTTATATTCAATATCAATTTCTACGACCAACAAATATCGTATTGGAAATAACGATATATATATATCTTTCAAATTTCCATAACAATATCTGTATAATCACGAAATCCAACATCGAAATATTCCGAAGACAATTTCGATTCAAATCCATTCCAATGCAATTATTGGAAATTCTGGTTATTTTCAAAACCATTTCAAATCCAATTTATTTATTTTAAAAATAACTAAATTATTATTCTAGTTCAAAACTAGTTCATTTCGATAAAAAACTATTTTTATCTTTTCAAATATGGAGTTTTTCATCCCAATTCTTCACAAATCATTTCTTATGATTTTACACAAATTATCACTATTTTTAATAATTTTATCAAGGCCCGTACAGTCGATTTCCATCAACGGCCATCGAACTGCACTTACAGTGACCTTTTCCAAATTTGATTTGGACATAATTCCAAATCCAACCGTTAGAATTCAAATTTCTAATATTCGTTAGAAAGCTCTTTTCGACACGAACCCAACGTTCCGGTTTCAGGAGAATTCGACGGTCGGATCTCCCGCAATATCCATTCGAAGTCAATGGTCGAAATTCACGAACTGCCGCGGCGCGGCGCGTTCTATTCAGGCCATTATATTATATATATAATATATACTTCGTCGATTTCCTTTTTAACGTATATTATAAATCGTTTTAAATTCGTTTTCGAAACGATTTCAACTTCATTTTCAAATTCAAATCAAAATTGAATTTTCCCTTACAAATTCGTTTTAAATTCATTTCAAATTGATTTCAATTCAAATCGATTTTTAATTCAATTTCAGTTCGTTTTCAATTCAATTCAATTTCTATTCGATTTTGAATTTATTTCAAATCAATTTCTATTCAATTTCAATTCAATTCGAATTCATTTCAATTTGATTTCAATTCGAATTCAATTCTATTCAATTTTAATTCGAATTCAATTCTATTCAATTTTAATTCGAATTCAATTCTATTCAATTTTAATTCGAATTTCAAATCATTCAATTCATTTCAATTTAATTCGAATTTCAAATCAATTCAATTTATTTCGAATTTCAAATCAATTCAATTCATTTCAATTTAATTCGAATTTCAAATAAATTCAATTTATTTCGAATTTCAAATCAATTCAATTCATTTCAATTTAATTCGAATTTCAAATCTATTCAATTATTCATTGAAAAATGAATAAAATCGATATAAATATCGTTCACGTCAAAATGGCGTCAATCTAATCAACACGGCTTCATATATTTCTATTTTCAAATATTCTATTTCAAATATTTCGTGTTCAAATATTTCTATTCAAATATTTCTTTTCAAATGTTTCTATTCAAAACTGGAATGAGGCCCAATCAATTACCATGTAATTTAATTATATGGATTTTCTACAACACATGTATCAAATAACAACGATGAATAATCAACCATCATCCAGAGTGCATTCTACACTGTATAAGCATCAAATATAAATATTTAACTCTTATGACAGTCTGTCAATCAATCGATCGACATACAAGTAATTATTGGGATTAGTGTATGGCATATATCATCCCAATACCCGTGTGGGGTTTTCAAACAATCAAACACAGATTTTATTTGTGTAGTTGGGCGATGTGTAAAATTTATCGTCCCAATCAATATCAGTCAAAGGTGTGTATATAAACAAATCTCCGATTTGTTTATATTAATTTATTTCATTTCATATACACGTTAAAATTTCTATTTTTTTAACTATAAAATATTTTCTAACTGTATAAATATTTTATTTCATTTCACATCACACAATCAACTACACATCAAAATCAAACAAACAAGCATACAAGCCGTCCACGGTCCGTGGACAACGGGTGTCGGGTGCTACTAAACACCGTCTGCATCCTAGTATATATTTCAACTAGAAAATAAAAATAGAAAGGCGAGGACTTCTCACCAACTAGCTAATCCAAATGCCACGACTCTTCATATGTAGAAAATCTTCGCCGTGCTTCCAACGAGATCTGTTACACGCAGTTCCCATTAAAAATCATATTTTTAATTCGCTTCACATATAAAAATCATATTTTTATCGAAGTAAAAATCATATTTTTACTTCACTAGTATATATATATATAAATCCATCTTTCGATATATAACTAAAAATTATATTTTTACTCGACTAAAAATCATAGATTTTTACAACGCTTCTTTCTATATAAAAATTATATTTTTCTCTCGCCATTCTCTATATAAAGATTTCGCCTTTTCAAATATAAAGATTTCGCCTTTTCAAATATGAAGATTTAATCTTTATTGTCTTTACTTTACAAAAATTATATTTTTAACTTCTCTATTATAAAAAAATTATATTTTTAACCTTCCTATATTATAAAAATTATAATTCTTCACATTATATAAAAATTATATTTTCATATAATGAAAAATCACATCTTTATGATTTTAAAAATAATCTCTTTTCATATTTTTATAAAGATCAAATCTTTCCCCCAATAAAATTTATATTTTCGCCTTACAAAAAAATCAAACATTTTCTTAACTAAAAATATAAACTTTATCATATAAAAAAATCACAATTTTTAAATACCAATAAATCTAATCTTCCATTAGTAAAAATCTATGCTTTATCTATTTAAAAATCTAGACCTTATCATACCATTAAAAAATGGATTTTCAATTTAAACCATTAAAAATCGGATTTTCAATTTAAACCATCTCATAAAAAGGATAAACATTAAAAACAATGCTTTTAAAATAAATAGAAATACTTACTGATTTTTAGCGGAGGAGGGGGGTGTCGCAGGCGGGGCTATTGCCGAACGGTGGTGG
The DNA here is from genome assembly GCA_030737875.1 of Allium sativum. Taxonomy (NCBI): domain Eukaryota; kingdom Viridiplantae; phylum Streptophyta; class Magnoliopsida; order Asparagales; family Amaryllidaceae; genus Allium; species Allium sativum. The sequence goes on from CM060926.1 coordinate 356,117,768, forward strand.
CGCTGGGGTCAGGCGCGGTGGCCATCGATGGAGAAAGGGGGCGCTAGGGTTTTGGGGCTACCGTTGTTCGAGTGGAGAGAGGCGATGGGAGGAGGGTGCGGTGGGCGCGTCGGTTTTTGGTGGCGCGAGTGGGTGGATCGATGGTGAAAATCGAAGGGAAGAGGAAGAAAGAGAAGCGCGGAGGGGAGAAGAAGAAGGGGAGGGGGAAGGCCCTGGTGGTGGGCGCGCCGCCTGGGGGAGCCGCGATGAGGTGGCGGCGGCGGTTCCCCCGTATCGCCCCTCCTTTCCCTCCTTTTTTTTATTTACTTCTTCAATGAATGAAGAACGAGGGGGAGGGGGGCAGAGAGTATAGGAGAGAGAGGAGGTTTTATTTTATTTTTAATTTATTTAATTAATTTAATTTCAAAAAGGTACTTTTATTTTCGAACTCGAAATCGAACCCACCGTCTGTCGTCCATAGCTAATTACCCCCATTCCGAACACAATGGGATATGTCTGGTAAGCTGATTCGATCGTTTCGATCAGTTTTCGTCAAAATCAACATATAACTCTATACATTGAATTTGAACGCGTATTACAATTTATTGGGGTCACATACTAACTCGAAAAAAATTCCAGAAAATATTTTCTAGCTTCGTATTGATGATACGGTCCTAACAAAACTAGTTTCGTTAAATTCTGAGACCGTTTGAAAAATGGCCATTTTCCAGTCGATTAAAATCAACAGAAACTGGTCAAACGCGTTTTACTTTGCCACGCTCACATATGGAATCGAAAAATTACGAAAACTGGAATCTAGCAATAACTTGACATCATGTAACAACCCGTATTTTCAATAACCTGTTATAACGTAAATCGAGGCAGAATTTAATTTATAAATCTAAATCAAGGGAAATGGGCTATGCCATTGCGTTCGTCTGGGAAAAATACGCGAAATAGAGTCCGAGTTTTCGAAAATCGAAGTCCGTATGACCCGATTAAGGCCCAATGAAGTTTTCAGAAAAATTCAAGCATGTGTTTGAAACATGTTATGCTTGATGGTTGCAAGTGGTTGCAAGTGTTTGCAAGTGGTTACTTGTGGATGCATTATACACATTAGGCACTAGATCGGCTCGCACACTCCTCATATTGCATATGCATGAGTGTTTATGCTTATTCATGGATGAAAATTTTTGTGTTATCACATGGATGTTGCATATGGATGTATGTTATGTGCACACATATAGATGTTATATATTATGTTAGGAATTGCATACATATGGATTCATTTCACTAATATAATTTGCATTGATGATATTTGCATTAGATAAGTACATATACACACACCTTTGCATATGTTCATACAACATTTAGAATCTTGTAAGGACAATGATTGCTTGTGGATGATGTTTTGAGTAGATGGATGTTGGATGGTAGGATACGTTCTTCCTAACTTGAAGATTTCGGGGACGAAATCCTTTAAGGAGGGGAGAATGTAACAACCCGTATTTTCAATAACCTGTTATAACGTAAATCGAGGCAGAATTTAATTTATAAATCTGAATCAAGGGAAACGGGCTATGCCATTGCGTTCGTCTCGGAAAAATACGCGAAATAGAGTCTGAGTTTTCGAAAATCGGAGTCCGTATGACCCGATTAAGGCCCAATGAAGTTTTCAGAAAAATTCAAAGTAAAAACAGATTTCAAATTCAAGTTTGAATTTGGGAATTAGGGTCAGATTGGGCCAGGCGGGAAAATTCCCGTCAGAACACCCAAGTCGACAGCCCTGTCGACTTGGGAATCGACTTGGTTGGACCCAAGTCGACAGCCCTGTCGACTTGGCTGTCGACTTGGTTCAGCCGGGCAGTTTTGCCTGGTGCACCATTTTGGGGTTGTGTTGAGTTTGGGGGCCAGATTCGGTTTTGAGGGCTGAGATTGGAACTAGGGTTTAATCCTAAGGCTAGAACTAATCCTAATCTCTATAAATAAGACCCTAACCTAAGCCTAAATCAACATTATTCACTCCTACAACTAAACTATGGCAAAATCAACCCTCTCATGGCCTCCACTCTCTTCATAAAATTCCTAAATAAATTTCTATGAGAGATTTTGCATGCATACAAGTGTTTTCAAGCTTGTATGAGCATCATTAGCTTGCATTCAAGTCAAGTTTCCATATTTACATCATAAAGCAAGGGTTTTTATTGATTTGGAGCTTGCATTTTGGGTTTATTTGATTGCATAAGGGCTTTGTCTCAATCTATATATATTTGAGTCTTCATAAGCATTGTAAGCCCTTTTCTACTTTCATATTTAAACTCTAAAGTTAAATGAATGATGCAAGTTTGGTTGATCATTATGATATGCAAGTTTGCCATGTTATGCAAGTTTGCCATGTTATGATATGCAAGTTTATCATGTTATGTTATGCATGTTTGCCATGTTATGATATGCAAGTTTATCATGTTATGTTATGCAAGTTTGCCATGTTATGATATGCAAGTTTATCATGTTATGTTATGCAAGTTTGTCATATGATATGCAAGTTATGTTATGCAAGTTTGGGTTGATCATTTTGTTCATGTTATCATGTTATGCAAGCTTATCTTGGGTTTATGAGCCTAAAGCTTCAAGCTTTATGCTAAAGGTTGCATTTTGGCAACATGTAAGTTATCATATCTCTTATGATAACTTGCATGTGAGGCTAAATGCGAACTTATGGCCATTTCTACATGTTATTTATCACCATGTATCACCAATATGCTAAGTTTGGTTTTATGCATGCTTTTGAGGCCTAAAAATGTAATATGCAAGTATATGAACATATGTACATTTCATATGCCACCATGTTAAACTTGTGGCTTCAACACCTTTATGTCATGATTATGCCAAGTTCCCTCTTTCTATCCTTTATGCGCTATTGCGATATGTAAGCGATAGGATTGCGTTTGGGGTTGGGTAAACTTAAAAGACATAAAAACATAAGATTGGGAATTTACCTATTAAGTTAGGTCTACCCATTGGGAATTTACCTATTAAGTTAGGTCTACCCAAATTCTTGAAAACTTGTAACATGTTTTGGAAACATGATGGACATGACACTTAGAAAATATAAGTGTGACTAACTCGAGGTTGGGTTGAGTTTGTAGCGTAAACCTACCCGGAACCGACCGGCTTAACTAGTTGCTACAAACAATAGGACCCAATGTGAGAAGTTGGTCATGTTGTACCTTGAACCCGAGGTTAGACCAAGTTGTGGTGTAAAGCTACCCGGACCCGCCCGGCTTAACTAGTAACCACAACAAGGTCTAATGTGAGAGGTTAAGGCACATTAAATTAATTAATGCCTCATGATTAGGGTTAAGTCATGGTCCACTTAATACTTAACCAATTTGGGCTTGGTAGATTAATCAGGGTTAAGTCGTGAACTCATCGTTACACTTAACCAAGTTAATCCATGATTAGCAAGAGGGTTAAACCATACTTAACCCACTAGAAAATCCTAGCAATGGGGGTCCACTCAAGCAGTAATCCCAAGTTTGTATCATTATGACCCTAGGGACTAGGCTAGGGTGGGGCACGATTACTGGACTTGAGGTAAGTGACCAAAAACGACGGCAGAGTGGTACGCCGGTGTAGTTCCGGGCGGACTATGGTCGTGCACATAGTCCGAAGCCGGGAAAACATGCACGGGTACCAGTAGATCGAGACTGTGCACTTATGTTTATGGTGTCCAGGGGTTGACACCCTAGGGCTTGATACACCCGATGGGAGACCCTGCACAGTCTGACTACAATTATGTTTGGGCCGTATTGACACCAACACGTGACGAGTTAGGCTTATAGGGAGCCGATCGACTAGACCGTTTGGTTGGACCTTGTATTAGGGTCACTTCATGTTATTGGGCCAAAGCTTGGGCCAAGGGATCAATACATGTTTATTCAGGTCATGTTAGTTTGCTAGTACACCTGTGGTGCAAAACCTTAAACCTGATTATGCGATGACACCTTTTATCTATCATGCCAGTATGTAGTTATCCTTATGATCATCTCAGTTTTCATCATGCCAGTTAACTTTATCAGTTTACATTGATTGTAGTAGGGCTTACTCAGTCTTTTTGACTGACCTGTTTTTCTTTCGCCTCTTTTCTTCCGTTTCCCCCCAGGTTCTCAGGGTGGGAATATTGGAGCTTAGCTTGGATTTCTGATCGCTTGCTTGTGGGATTTTAGCTCATGTACGGTTTGACATGAAGCTAGCTATGGTTTTCACTTATATTGGGGATAGTACTTATGTATTTCAGTTTTTCAGTTGATGTTGTTTTTATCTAGACTTGTTTATTTGGAAAGTTGATATTATGTTGTACCAGACTTGTTTTGAAATGGTTTGAAATCTTCCGCTATTTTATCTATGTTATTTTCTCTGTTTACATATATACATATGTTCTTGTTCTGCCTTGATATATCATTATGCATGTTTACCTGATTCAAACGCCCCTCCAAAGTCAGAGTGCTTGCAAGAGCCACCCTGGCGGAGGTGGGGTGTTACATTTGGTATCAGAGCATATGGTTTACGAGAAGGAACAAAAAGGTTTTTAGAAAACTTTTGGAAAACTATTTTCAAAACCAAGTATAAAGTATTTTCCAAAGAAAAGTCTAGTTTATTTTAAAGGCTATTCCCCAAAAAGCCATTAGCAAAATTCCTTCGTTTTTCTCCATTCTGAATCTGTCTTTTTCTTCGTTTTCAGTATGGCCGATAACTTTTCTATTCCGGAGGGAGTATACGTACCTGTTTGGTATAGGAGGCTTTTGGAGGCTAGGGTGACCGAAGCCGGCCCTGCAGATGTTCCTCCTCCTCCTCCTCCGGTAGTTAATGTTCCTCCTCCTCCGGTAGTTAATGTTCCTCCTCCTCCTGTCGCTGAGGTTCCTCTTCCTCCTCCCCCTCAGCATCCTTAAGCTGACTTCGCAAAGACTTGCAAAGATTTCAAAGCAATGGGTGGCAAGAACTTTCAAGGTACTGAGACTTTTGTAGAGGCCGGAAATTGGTTGAAAGAGACCGAGGATTTATTTGCTATCTTTGGGTTAGACGATCAGAGGAAGATCTTGTTGGCGGTTTGGCTTATGAAGGATGAAGCCGCTTATTGGTGGGAAGTCACCAATGGTACTAGGCCTGTTGAGACTTGGGCCGATTTCAGGGCAAGGTTCGTGCTTAAGTTTCTATCTTCTGCTGAGGAGAATCTGCAAATGGAGAGGTTCATAACTTTGAAACAAGGAGATATGTCTGTCAAAGAATATGTGAACAAGTTCAATCAGTTAGCTCATTTTGGCTTGGATATGGTGAATACTCCTCAGAAGAAGGCTCTTCGTTTTGCTAGAGGATTGAATGAGCCGTTGCAGGGATTGGCTATGTCACATATTCCCCATGGGGCCACGTTTGAGAGCTTGGTTGATATGGCGTTACTTCAGGGAGATGTCAAGAAAGAGATCAAGATGAATGATACTCAAGCCAAGAAGACTGATTCCCAGTGGAAAGGAAATCAGGGTAATCCAAGTGGTCAGAGCAGTCAAGGCAATCAGAACAAGAACAAGAACAAGAGTCAAGGTAACAAGGGGAACAACAACAAGGGCAAGAACAACAAGGGGAAGTGCCATTATTGCGGTTCAGTTGGGCATCTTATTAAGGATTGTAAGAGAAGGAAAAGGAAGAATGGTGAATGCTTTTTCTACGGTGAGACTGGACATTTCAGTAAGGATTGCCCGAAGAAGCAAGGGCAAGGCCAGGGTCAGACGCAGCGTGCTGGACCTTCAGGAGGGCAAGTTCATGCTCTCAATGCCGCTCTAGTTCCCGATCGAGGTAGTATTTCTGTTGAGAGCCTTGTATATATTTCTGATTTTCCAGTTCGTACCTTGTTTGATTCTGGTGCATCGCATAGCTTTATTTCATCTGATCTAGTTGAAAGTTTGCACCTAAGTACTAGTCTAGTTAATGATCCCGTGTGTGTTTCAAATCCAATTGGGGTTTCCGCCCATTTGTCTATTATCTACGTGGATTTGAAAATCTCTATCTTTAGTGTAGAGTTCTCGTGTGATGCTTATATTCTCGGTTTCATGGGGTATGGGTTGATTTTTGGGCATGGATGGGTTGTCCAGTTTTGGAGCCATCCTTGATTTTTGAGCATAGGGTTGTGAGGCTCATGACTCGCCTCGGTAATACCCTAAAATTTTCTAGTAACCCTATGAGTCCCGTCATGTTGTGTTATCTTGAATCCCTCAACTCGTCTATCGATAGTTTGCAATCGGTGAGGGTGGTCCGAGAATATCCTGATATCTTGGGTGAAGTGAAGGGGGTTACTCCTAAACGAGGGATAGATTTCTGCATTTATCTGGTTGATAATGCCAAGATAATTTCGTGGCCGGTTAGGCACATGGCCCCGCAAGATGAGAGTTAAGAAAGCAAGTCAAGGAGTTGCTTGAGAAGAACTTCATTAGACGAAGTATATCTGAATGGGGAGCGCCTGTAGTATTTACTACCAAGGCAGATGGTTCTCTTCGACTTTGTGTTGATTATCGTGAGTTAAACAAAGAGAATAGACAACCATTGCCAAGGATCGATGATTTGTTTGATCAGCTTGTAGGAACATCTGTTCCATCAGCTCAGAATAGCTGAGGATAGTATAGGCGAAACTGCGTTCAGAACTCCAGATGGATTCTTAGAATGGCTGGTCATGCCATTCGGTTTGACTAATGCACCCGCCTACTTCGTGGACTTGATGAGTAGGGTGTTCAGGGAGTTATTGAACAAGTTTGTCGTGGTCTTCGTAGATGATATTCTGATCTTCTCTAAGGATGAGGAAGAGCATGCAAGGCATCTCAAGGAGGTGATGGATACGCTTAGAGCGCATCAGTTGAAAGCCAAGTCCTCCAAATGTCATTTTGGAGAAAAGAAGTTAGATTTCTTGGGCACATAGTTTCTAAGCAAGGCTTAGTGGTGGATCCTGCTAAAGTGGTCGCGGTTCAAAACCGAAAAGCTCCGACGAGGACAATTGAAGTAAGAAGTTCTCTCAGTTTAATTAGTTAGTTAGCATCCCTTGAGCTTAGACCTACCCTTCTGGATCAAGTAGGGACTTCACAGAAAGAAGACCCGCAGTTAGTCGAGATCATGGACAAGTTGATTCGAGGCGAGATGATAAGTCACCTCGCTATAGATGACAAGGGATGGCTAAGACGCGATGAGAGAAAGAAGGCACTTGAAGATGCACATCACCCGAGGAGGTGGCCGAGTTTGTCTCAAGGTGCATGTTGTGCCAACAGGTTAAAGGCCGAGTCATAGAAGCCCGGTGGGCTATTATATCCATTGGAGGTCCCCGCAATGGAAGAGGGAAAAGCGTCACGAAGGATTTCGTGGATGGACTGCCTAGATCAAGAAAGGGAATAAGAGCATGTGGGTCATAGTAGGTAGACTCACGAAGAGTGCTCATTTCACTCTGGTAAAGAGCGAAAGGACTACATCATAGCTAGCGACAGTTTACTTTGAAGAAATAAAGCTGTTGCACGAGGTTCCCTAAAGTATAGTTAGTAACCATGACTCAATCTTCACTAGCCAGTTTTGGGATAGTCTACGGGAAGTCATGGGCAAGCAACTGAATCTAAGTACGGCCTATCATTCGCAGGCGGATGGTTCATTTCGTTCAAGCATGAGTTATAGAAAATCACGTTAGTAAGAGCAATTGGCAACGTGGATTGGTATTTTCATGAAAAGTTATGCTGTGTGGAATACTTTATAGTAAGTAAACGAGATCCAGGATTCACTAGTGAATTTTGGAGAGTTTGCATGAAACCATGAGGCCATAGTTATGTTTAAGCCAAGAATGATAAAAGAGTAAGTGAAAAAGGAAGACGAGAGGCGACAATGAAATGGGTTCCAACTCATATTTGGAAATAAGAGTTAAGAAGCCAAGGAATCATGAAGTAAAAGACGGTCAAAGCACAGTGGAGTTAAACTCAAGAAAACGTGACTTAGAAGACTGAAGGCTAGATACGCGCATCATATCTCTTTCTAAGAGTATATCCTTGATCCTTGTTTTCCGGTGGAACTTACTCGCATGTTATCTTTTTACGTATATCCTCTCGGTCCCATTCTCGGTCCTATTTCTGTCGGGAGGTATGACTTATTGGCTAGTAATACATGTCAGGGTTTGAAGGGGTCCGTTAGGTTGACTAAACCTTTTGGGATTTTATAGGATTGGGGTTGGGTTAGGAAGGAATTTCTTGTAATCCGAAAGGGGTATATCCTGCTTATCTTTCCGATCTCTTAGTAGCATATCTTTTTTTTGTCTTGATTATCTAGTTTATCATGTTAATCTTGTCATGAGAACCTTAGGTAGAAACCCTTTGGATGAAACATGTGTTTGAAACATGTTATGCTTGATGGTTGCAAGTGGTTGCAAGTGTTTGCAAGTGGTTACTCGTGGATGCATTATACACATTAGGCACTAGATCGGCTCGCACACTCCTCATATTGCATATGCATGAGTGTTTATGCTTATTCATGGATGAAAATTTTTGTGTTATCACATGGATGTTGCATATGGATGTATGTTATGTGCACACATATAGATGTTATACATTATGTTAGGAATTGCATACATATGGATTCATTTCACTAATATAATTTGCATTGATGATATTTGCATTAGATAAGTACATATACACACACCTTTGCATATGTTCATACAACATTTAGAATCTTGTAAGGACAATGATTGCTTGTGGATGATGTTTTGAGTAGATGGATGTTGGATGGTAGGATACGTTCTTCCTAACTTGAAGATTTCGGGGACGAAATCCTTTAAGGAGGGGAGAATGTAACAACCCGTATTTTCAATAACCTGTTATAACGTAAATCGAGGCAGAATTTAATTTATAAATCTGAATCAAGGGAAACGGGCTATGCCATTGCGTTCGTCTCGGAAAAATACGCGAAATAGAGTCCGAGTTTTCGAAAATCGGAGTCCGTATGACCCGATTAAGGCCCAATGAAGTTTTCAGAAAAATTCAAAGTAAAAAAAGATTTCAAATTCAAGTTTGAATTTGGGAATTAGGGTCAGATTGGGCCAGGCGGGAAAATTCCCGCCAGAACACCCAAGTCGACAGCCCTGTCGACTTGGGAGTCGACTTGGTTGGACCCAAGTCGACAGCCCTGTCGACTTGGCTGTCGACTTGGTTCAGCCGGGCAGTTTTGCCTGGTGCACCATTTTGGGGTTGTGTTGAGTTTGGGGGCCAGATTCGGTTTTGAGGGCTGAGATTGGAACTAGGGTTTAATCCTAAGGCTAGAACTAATCCTAATCTCTATAAATAAGACCCTAACCTAAGCCTAAATCAACATTATTCACTCCTACAACTAAACTATGGCAAAATCAATCCTCTCATGGCCTCCACTCTCTTCATAAAATTCCTAAATAAATTTCTATGAGAGATTTTGCATGCATACAAGTGTTTTCAAGCTTGTATGAGCATCATTAGCTTGCATTCAAGTCAAGTTTCCATATTTACATCATAAAGCAAGGGTTTTTATTGATTTGGAGCTTGCATTTTGGGTTTATTTGATTGCGTAAGGGCTTTGTCTCAATCTATATATATTTGAGTCTTCATAAGCATTGTAAGCCCTTTTCTACTTTCATATTTAAACTCTAAAGTTAAATGAATGATGCAAGTTTGGTTGATCATTATGATATGCAAGTTTGCCATGTTATGCAAGTTTGCCATGTTATGATATGCAAGTTTATCATGTTATGTTATGCATGTTTGCCATGTTATGATATGCAAGTTTATCATGTTATGTTATGCAAGTTTGCCATGTTATGATATGCAAGTTTATCATGTTATGTTATGCAAGTTTGATATGCAAGTTTGTCATATGATATGCAAGTTATGTTATGCAAGTTTGGGTTGATCATTTTGTTCATGTTATCATGTTATGCAAGCTTATCTTGGGTTTATGAGCCTAAAGCTTCAAGCTTTATGCTAAAGGTTGCATTTTGGCAACATGTAAGTTATCATATCTTTTATGATAACTTGCATGTGAGGCTAAATGCGAACTTATGGCCATTTCTACATGTCATTTATCACCATGTATCACCAATATGCTAAGTTTGGTTTTATGCATGCTTTTGAGGCCTAAAAATGTAATATGCAAGTATATGAACATATGTACATTTCATATGCCACCATGTTAAACTTGTGGCTTCAACACCTTTATGTCATGATTATGCCAAGTTCCCTCTTTCTATCCTTTATGCGCTATTGCGATATGTAAGCGATGGGATTGCGTTTGGGGTTGGGTAAACTTAAAAGACATAAAAATATAAGATTGGGAATTTACCTATTAAGTTAGGTCTACCCATTGGGAATTTACCTATTAAGTTAGGTCTACCCAAATTCTTGAAAACTTGTAACATGTTTTGGAAACATGATGGACATGACACTTAGAAAATATAAGTGTGACTAACTCGAGGTTGGGTTGAGTTTGTAGCGTAAACCTACCCGGAACCGACCGGCTTAACTAGTTGCTACAAACAATAGGACTCAATGTGAGAAGTTGGTCATGTTGTACCTTGAACCCGAGGTTAGACCAAGTTGTGGTGTAAAGCTACCCGAACCCGCCCGGCTTAACTAGTAACCACAACAAGGTCTAATGTGAGAGGTTAAGGCACATTAAATTAATTAATGCCTCATGATTAGGGTTAAGTCATGGTCCACTTAATACTTAACCAATTTGGGCTTGGTAGATTAATCAGGGTTAAGTCGTGAACTCATCGTTACACTTAACCAAGTTAATCCATGATTAGCAAGAGGGTTAAACCGTACTTAACCCACTAGAAAATCCTAGCAATGGGGGTCCACTCCAGCAGTAATCCCAAGTTTGTATCATTATGACCCTAGGGACTAGGCTAGGGTGTGGCACGATTACTGGACTTGAGGTAAGTGACCAAAAACGACGGGAGAGTGGTACGCCGGTGTAGTTCCGGGCGGACTATGGTCGTGCACATAGTCCGAAGCCGGGGAAAACATGCACGGGTACCAGTAGATCGAGACTGTGCACTTATGTTTATGGTGTCCAGGGGTTGACACCCTAGGGCTTGATACACCCGACGGGAGACCCTGCACAGTCTGACTACAATTATGTTTGGGCCGTATTGACACCAACACGTGACGAGTTAGGCTTATAGGGAGCCGATCGACTAGACCATTTGGTTGGACCTCGTATTAGGGTCACTTCATGTTATTGGGCCAAAGCTTGGGCCAAGGGATCAATACATGTTTATTCAGGTCATGTTAGTTTGCTAGTACACATGTGGTGCAAAACCTTAAACCTGATTATGCGATGACACCTTTTATCTATCATGCCAGTATGTAGTTATCCTTATGATCATCTCAGTTTTCATCATGCCAGTTAACTTTATCAGTTTACATTGATTGTAGTAGGGCTTACTCAGTCTTTTTGACTGACCTGTTTTTCTTTCGCCTCTTTTCTTCCGTTTCCCCCCCAGGTTCTCAGGGTGGGAATATTGGAGCTTAGCTTGGATTTCTGATCGCTTGCTTGTGGGATTTTAGCTCATGTACGGTTTGACATGAAGCTAGCTATGGTTATCACTTATTTTGGGGATAGTACTTATGTATTTCAGTTTTTCAGTTGATGTTGTTTTTATCTAGACTTGTTTATTTGGAAAGTTGATATTATGTTGTGCCAGACTTGTTTTGAAATGGTTTGAAATCTTCCGCTGTTTTATCTATGTTATTTTCTCTGTTTACATATATACATATGTTCTTGTTCTGCCTTGATATATCATTATGCATGTTTACCTGATTCAAACGCCCCTCCAAAGTCAGAGTGCTTGCAAGAGCCACCCTGGCGGAGGTAGGGTGTTACACATCACGAATCCAACAAAAGTGGTTTCGTCGAAATCCGAGGTCGTTTGCAAAATTCCCATTTTTAAGGGCCAGAATTCCATAGTAACTATTCTGAATATTCATTTGGACATAACTTTTGATTCCCACTATGAAATTTCAATTTTTCGGATTCGTTGGAAAGATATTCTCAAATAGATTCTATTATTTTTGGTTTCACTAAAATCCGGTTTATTTTGCACCCGGTATGTTCATTTGAATTTTGAAATCGAATTATCGAACTACCACGCCATTTTCAATTCCTTTTTTTTATATATAAATAATTATTTATATTCTAACGATGACATATATAAATATATACATCCTAACTCTACTCAAAATAAATTTCTCGTCGATATTATTTAAAATAATCATTTTAAATATTCAAAATTTGCTAAAATTGCCAAAATAAAATTTTTAAACTGGCTCAGAATTTCCGGGTTGTTACATTTAAATTGCTAAATCATAAATTTCATGCATGTTTAATTAAAATTGAAATGTAAGTTAGGATATTTGGAAGAAAAATATTTTTAACAATTTAATAAAAAGATCATATTTTTATTATGTAAAATATTTTAATAATGTTATATTTTAAAATATGAGATATTTTAAAATTAAGATATTTTAAAATAAAGGATGCTTTAAAATAATATTTCCTAATGAAATAATTATAATTATAAATCACAATTGTACTTATACACGAGGTTAGGTTACATTTGTGGTGGAAGTCTGCTCGGACCCAACCTGCATATTCAGCAGCCACAAATGTTGGGCCTAATGTGAGGGGTCCAAGTGCGCAAATACGAAACGGGCCTTGACACGAGGTTAAGCCCAACTTGTGGGATAAGTCTACCCAGAACCAACCGGCATATCCAGCATCCAAAAGTCGCAGGCTTAATATGGGAGGTCTAGCCTAGTATAAAATATAAATGAATAAGATAATGAATTGGGCTATTTAATCTGTTTTAAATGACAACGCCATTTTAACCCGAACGTGTTTATCGATTTATTTTATCCATTTTATAATGAATATTGAAAAAGATAATTTCAAAATTAATACTTTGGAAATAATATTATTTTAATATGATAATAGATAGAATATTCAATTTGGATTTAAAATTGAAAGTTACATTTTTATTTACATTTTAGATGTAAATAAAACATAGAAATCAAAGTGACTCTTGTATTTACATTTTAGTTGTAAATAAACACATATATTTAAAAAGTACATTTTTATTTGCATTTCATAATGTAGATAAAAACATGAATTAGAAAAGTATATTTTTATTTACAAGTAAGATGTAGATAAAAATATAGATTTAAAAGGGTACATTTTTATTTACATGTTAGATACAGATAAACACATAAAATTGAAGGTTATATTTTATTTGGCATTTAAGATGCAAATAGAAGTATAGAATTGAAAGTCACATTTTTATTTACAGTTTAGATGTAAATAAAAACATAGAAATAAAGATTATATTTTTATCGTCATTTTAGATGCGATAAAAAGTGTAGTAATAAAGATTATATTTTTATCGTCACTTTAGATGCGATAAAAAGAGTAGAAATAAAAGTTACACTTTTATTGACATTTCCTATAAAAGAATAGGAATAAAATACGTTTACATTAAAAAAACTACACTTTTAATGCTAGGTAAAGAATTATAGAAAGGTTCATGTTTTAGGATTTAAACATGATTTTATTAAAAAGGATTCACCAAAAATAAACTAGAACTGTCAACAAAGGTGAAAGAATCATTTTTGTGGTATATACATACATTAGAATTTCTATGCGAAGTTAAATATTATTTTGTACGTAAAGTTAAAGGCGTTAGCAGATTCGCCAAAAGATTTATATTTATAATTATATAAATATAAATTAAATTTAAACGAAACACGCGCGGTAGTTTGCGTTTTGAAATCGTAAATTTAAACGATTATACCGAAAGATCCGACGGTCGGATTTTCCCAAAACTGGAACCGTTAGGACCGCTTTGGGAAGATCTTTCCAACGATATAAACTCTGTTAAAATCCAACGGTTAGATTTCAAAATAAATGTAAATCAAACTTCGAAAGAAACAGCGCCAGGGCCGCCCATTGACCCAAGGCGTCGTTGAATAGATTTAGCTATTTATATATATATATATATATATATATGTAGCGATAAATCGTTATTAAATACTAATAATCATATGAAATGATTTTTAAAAAAATATATATATTTGCGAGGATCATTTGAAAAGTCCGAGTTCAATCTCATTTCAAATGATTATACGATGATCTAAGTCGATGATTTGAAGACGGTGATTGAAGACCAACGATCTTCACATCGAATGGATGAGGACTACTGACGCCCGTGATTGGAGTAGCTACCTTGAAGGGGCTGTAGTGGTAGTTGTCTGGGCGTATTTGTTGATTGTTCGGATATGCGAGGAATAAGGTTCCTCCGGTTTCGTTCAGACCCAGAACGGACTTGTAAATGGATGGTATGTCTGACGTTGTATTCCTTTATCCTGTATGCATTGATCTCTGCTAAATATATATCTGTTTGGTGTTTAACACCCTTCTCTAAGACGTACGAGCTTAGAGGTTATATATGGGTAGGAATCAATGGTCTGGTATGGATTGACAATGTGGCATGCTAAGATGCATGGATCAAGGCTTTTGTTGAAAAGCAGAGCCTTGTGGTTGATGATCAAAGCATAGCCTATTTAGGCGTAGCTTTGTGTATAGCATGACTTCACGAGCCTCACACACCGGTATGAGTCAAAAACGGGATTAGGACTGTAGGGAGTGCACACGTTTCTTTCTAGCTAGAGTGATGTCAGCGACCTACCAGCCCTGACATTTTACTTATGTGGATGATGGATTATGAGGTACCTCGGATTTATAGGTTGTTAAGGGCCATATAGAGGTTCAAAAGAACCATGAAGCGTGTGTTCAGGAATTGCCAATCCACTAACGTAGGTGTGGACCGGCCTTGAAGATCCAAGGGTTCACTGCAGGGAATCCTGAGGCATTTGCTAGAGTGTCTCGAATCGGAGAGGACGATCCCTAGCCTCGATTTCATGATGGAAAACCAAATTTCGAATACGACGCCATGCGGTTTTGATTGTAGAACTAGTATGGCGACATAGTTGGATGGGGTACTATACCGTCTATGATTGATACATTATGATTGAATTGTTTTTGAAATATATATATATACACTAATAATAATATCAAATCCGTTTTTATCGTATTAAGCATTTTTGACCATTATAAGGTAAAACTCTATCCTCCGGTTTGCGTTGCATTGTGTGATGGTACTTGAGTCTTATAATGGTTTCATTTTTCTAAAAAGCATTGCGGTGTTTAACGATTTACTTTATTTTATGCACGGGCAATCCAATAGAGTAAACCCGTTCCGCGTTAGCGGCGTGGTCCTGTGATTAGCCTTATTATTAGATTAGTTAAGTTAGATTTCTCATACCAGTCCCACGACTGACCTGTAGTTTGTTTCACTTGCAAACTCGGGTGCCCTCTTTTCCACACGGGCAGTCGAGTAGCTTTTTGCAGATATTTATCTCTTGAGTAGGATTCTAGATCGAAGCCTAAAGTTATGTCCAGAGCATAGAAAGTCTTCCGTTGTGTATTGTATTAATTTATTGTAATAAGTCTTCCGCTGTATTTTATTTATCGATATACTCTGATACTCTGTACTCTGATGTAACATTATTATGATGTTTATAAAAGTCTTTTGTTATTTGTTCTAATGTATTGTATTCCCAAAGTTAACTTATGCGGGTTTTGAACGATTTTAGCCGATCTAGCGATCGATTAAGGTCGGGCAAAATGCATGTCGTTACTGTTGGTATCAGAGCTCTGGTTAGCTCAAATCTTTGGGGTACAACTAGTTAGAACTAAACAAAAAACTCATCAGAGATTGGATTAGTAATATCCAATAGGGATGCTCATTAGAGATAGGGTTAGCAATGACCTAGAATGAGTTGAGAGTAACAAGTTTATAATTAACGTATTTGTATAATCCGATACTAGAAAAAATGATTTTGATATTTAAAAGTTATATATATTTTAAAAGTTAATCAACTAATAAAATTATTGAAACCAATCATAGAATGAAAGTTGATTTGGTTAACTAGATAACCTTTAGCTTCGTTCCTTTTCGAGGACGAAAAGATTTTAAGTGGGGAAGATTGTAACAACCTGGAATTTTGGAGCCAATTTAAAAAATTTATTTTAAGAAATTTTGTTAGAAAATACGCCAGATAAAAATAAAAATAAAAGTTTTTAAATAAAATTAATATATTGATAAGTTGATTTATTAATAATATATTGATAATAAAAGAATGTTTCCAGCTTGAATTGTATAAAAGAAATTGTAAAGAGATAGAGTGTCAACGGTATACAACGCACGTTTTAACTAGCAGTTAACGAAAATTAATGTTGACATTAATAATCAAATAAATCATGCATCTGCATGCTCACATTTCTTTTTTCTTTTTTTTTCTCTACATTCATGCATCCTAGTTCACATTACCTATGCATTCATTTATTTCCTTCCCTACATTTTATTTACTTGTATTTTATTTTGCATTCTCATCTACATCCCTTTAAATCTCCTTTCTCCATTTTGTTACATATACATAGCCGGCTCTGGCCCAGTGCTAACTGGGCCATTGCACGGGGCATCAAGAAGCATTAGGGCATAAAAAAGTTACGCGGACATAGAAAATGGGTAGCAGGAAAAAAAACGAGAAAATAAAAGCAAGATCTGGGAATGTGGAAGATGAAGGAGAGGCGCAATCCGCGCAAGGAAGAAAGAGATGCGCACAAGCAAGAATAAGAGTAACGAAGAAGAATCTGAGGGCTTATGATCTCAAGTAACCCTAACCCTAATTTTTAAATAATTCTCTTTGATTTTGCTATGTTTGTTTTGCCTAAATGAATGACGACTGTTAAAAGGACAAAAATAATAGCAGATATTTTGAAGCTTGTCATTTTAAAGTAAATCTATTGTTAGTCTTCAATATTCAACAAAAAAGGTAAGCGGTAATTTATAGTTTACTTTAATCACCGATCGCTTGTTTTGTAATTTATTTTTCAATTATGTGCTTATGATTTTTCCTTTTTTCTTTTTACAATTTTTCCTATCCTTTTTTATCCTGCTAAGTTTGCTTAGTTTATATTGTAGTTAGCAATTTAGATAACTAAACCTATTATTTCAACCTAATTTTTTAAGATATTTTTTCCCATATGATCTTATTATAATTTTACAATCTGCAGTATTAGTTGCCAAAAACTATTGTGCTAAAAGAAGAGCAAAAATAATTAAACAAGGTATGATGCTACACAAGTATTATCCAAAATGTTAGGATCGATGTACATTCTTACTATTGTTCAATTTGTTTTTCAAACAACATAAAAAAGTGTACAAGTAAAATTTTACTTTTCGTTCAGGACTGTTGATTATTTTGAAAATTAAAAAAAGTTGATTTTTTAAACTATTGGCTAGCTTTCAATGGATTTAAAATTTATATATTCTGAATTTTAGAAAATATCTCATCTTACTATATTATGAGATGTTCCACTTTTTCCAAAAAATCAAGCTCTAAAATTTTCATTTTACCAAATAACATAAACTTTATTCTAGAATTATAAAAATTTGTATGCTTGACAACATCTTCATAATGCAAATCAATTTGACAATATATTTTAAAAACAAAAAGATTTAAGTGAAAGCAATGATATTTTTAGTTGCAACCTTGTGGATTTGGACATAAGAACAATTCAAATTTTGAATGTAAAATATATATATTTAGGCTTATTATTTACAATGTTTTGCATTATAACCATGTTATTTTTTATTTGTCTTCGTTTTAACGTTAGTTCATAGTAGCAGTGTTTTAGTTTTCAAAAACTAAGGTAGTGTTTGGTTTGAAATGTATTTTGAGTTTTCAATAACGACAATAAAAAATAAGAAAAGTTAAGAGACCAAGGAGGGAGTGAAACGGTGATGAAGGGACCATGTAAAGTAGAGAGGGACGACGGAATAATATATCATTTTTTTTGTGTTAATTCTGAAAATAAGAAAAACAAATAAAAGTTGTTTTCTATTTTGCATGTTAACTTTGTTTTCTAAAACGACTGTTTTTGACGTTATATGTGCATCATTAGCATTTTACTGTGGGCAAAAACAAAAAATTAAAAAGCATAAAATAAACACCGCCTAACATTGCCTTATAAATTAGAAAAGTATACAGTATCATCGCACAAATGTTTACAATAAGGGCATAATTTAATAAATCGCACTGGGCATCATTAGTCTCAGGACCGGCCCTGTACATATATATATGCATTCCCTTATCTTTTATATCATGTTGTTTATATTTAAAAAGCATAAGAAAAAAAATATAGTAAAATTTTAACATTATCTATGTAATAACACATGATATTTAATATTATGTGTTAGAAATTTTAAATGTCACATACATTCTAGCATTTAACATTAAACAATAAATTATCCATTCATCTATTTCCTCCACTTCATTAATTTATTTCCTTACTTCTACATTCATGCATCTTATTTCATTTGCATGTTCTCGTTCCTTATATTTTCATTCCCTTATTTTCCTTTTCCCATTGTTATTATTTATTCTTACAAAAGCAAATAATTTCCACATGTACATATATATTATTCCCTTATATATATATATATTGTTTGCATTATTTATGTGCATTTCTAGTCATTTTTGTTGTCTTATCCTTGTATGTCCAATTGAATATGTTCCTTAAATTCTACAATTTTAATGTTATATATTTTGAAATTTTAAATTCACAAACTTTGTCACAATTAACATTAAATCATGCATCATTTACATTTCCATTATTCTCTTTCCTTATGTAATTTTTCTTTGAATTTTTAAATAAGAAATAAATGCTAATTAGATTGACATGTCATGTGTAGTCAACGAATTTATTTTATTTATAACCTACTACATATGTATAGACACAAGTGTGGGATAATATAAAATATATAACCAAATAATATATATATATATATATATATACACACACAAAACCTAAACCCTAATAAAACAGAGTCGCCGCCCCCTTATCTCCAACGGCTAAAACGCAACCATCTTCTTCCACTTCTATCTCCTCAATTTCTCAATAATTTTCAAAAACTCTAAACACAAGATCGAAGAGCTCGACGAAGGCTACAATATCAACAGTCACATTCATCTATGGTCTCGAAATGAGTGAGAACTTTTGCCGTGAATACCTGGGAAGAAGACGATGGGTTTAAGAGGATGGTTAAGGAATTTTATTTTAATTAATTATTTAATTATTTAAATAAAGTCATAAGTATTTAAAATATCATATCTTGTACAAATGAAATCAGGATCTGACGAAACGAATTGTGTTGCGATCGTGGTGGAGAATCCTACAACATGGAACTGATTAAAGATTAAATGGAGTACGTTGAAAATTCAGGAAAATTCAGATCTGAATTAAAAGCAATTGTGAGATTTTTGTTTTAATGAATAATTAAACATTTAATTATTTTTTCGCCAATTTATATTCATGAATATATGATTATAATCATATTTGCGATGTCATGTGTTTGGATACTGTTGTTTTGCGAATTTTGATGGTTTGGCATATACATGTTTGTTTAGATCTATGTCCTGTAATAAATTTTCCTATTTATCTAGATCTATTAACACCGATTTGATTAGATTTGGTTTAAAATAAAATATTCATTTTTATTTGATTTATGATGTTATATGTTAACACCCAAGTCTAGTTGTGGTTACATGTGTTAATATGAAATTGACACCATAGTTTGACACCCAAATTTAGATGTTGTAACATGTATTCATATGAGAAGTTTACACCATATGTAGACACCAAAATTAATGTTATTGCATAAATGAACTTAAATTTAGCGTTGTGTCTTTTCATGAAAAGTGAATATAAATTTAGCGTTGTGTTATGCCATAAAAAATGAACATAAATTTAGTGTTATGTCAATTTATAAAAAAAACGAACATTATTTTTAGTGCCGTATTAATTGATTAAATTGTCATTTATGATGGACAATACTTAAATTGTCATTTTAATTGAAATTAGATTAAACATGATTAAATTGTCATTTATGTTGGACAATAATTAAATTGTCATTTTGTTGAATTGGATTAAACATGAGCAAATGGCATTTTGTTGAATTAGGAATGTTAACAACAAAATATTCATTTTGTTAAATAGAAAGGTGTGAAAAACAAAATATTCATTTTGTTAAATAGAAAAGTGTGAAAAACAAAATATTCATTTTGTCAAATAGAAAAGTGTTAAAACCATATCTTTATGGCATACTTAAAATGTTGCATTAACAGTAAAATCACATTTTTGATTAAAATGTTGCATTAACAGTAAAATCACATTTTTAATTAAAATGTTGCATTAACAGTAAAATCACATTTTTGATTAAAATGTTGCATTAACAGTAAAATCACATTTTTGGATTAAAATGTTGCATTAACAGTAAAATCACATTTTTTTTATTAAAATGTTGCATTTAAAAAGAATTAACATTTTAGTTAAAAATGTTGCATTAGAGATGAAGTTACATTTTAGTCGAAAATGTCACACTAGAATAAAAATTGTCATTTTTGTTAAGAAATGTTCACTAGATTAAAAGTTACATTTTTGTTAAGAATATGTTATAATAAAACATTTCTATTAGAAACTGTCATGTTAGATAAAATAAAACTTTTTTGTTAGGAATTATCATATTAGGATAAAAATTGTCATTTTTAGTTAGAAATGTTTAATTAGAATTGATAAATATAATTTCATGCATGTTTAAATTGATAAATCATAAATGTCATGCATGTTTAATTAGAATTGATAAATCATAAATGTCATGCATGTTTAATTATAATTGATAAATATAAATGTCATGCATGTTTAAATTTATAAATTATAAATGTCATGCATGTTTAATTAGAATTGATAATTATAAATTTCATGCATGTTTAAATTGATAAATTATAAATGTTATGCATGTTTAATTAGAATTGATAAATATAAATGTCATGCATGTTTAATTAGAATTGATAAATATAATTGTCATGCATGTTTAAATTGATAAATATAAATGTCATGCATGTTTAAATTGATAAATTATAAATGTCATGCATGTTTAATTAAAATTGAAATGTAAGTTAGGATATTTGGAAGCAAAATATTTTTAACAATTTAATAAAAAGTTCATATTTTCATTATGTAAAATATTTTAATAAAGTTATATTTTAAAATAGGAGATATTTTAAAATTAAGATATTTTGAAATAAAGGATGTTTTAAAATAATATTTCCCAATGAAATAATTATAAATTACAATTGTACTTGGACACGAGGTTAGGTTACATTTGTGGTTGAAGTCTGCCCGGACCCAACCGGCATATCCAGCAGCCACAAATGTTGGGCCTAATGTGAGGGGTCCAAGTGTGCAAATACGAAACGGGCCTTGACATGAGGTTAAGCCCAAGTTGTGGGATAAGTCTGCCCGGAACCAACTGGCATATCCAACATCCACAAGTCGCAGGCTTAATGTGGGAGGTCTAGCCCAGTATAAAATATAAATGAATAAGATAATGAATTGGGCTATTTAATCTGTTTTAAATAGCAACGCCATTTTAACCCGAACATGTTTATCGATTTATTTTATCCATTTTATAATGAATATTAAAAGAGCTAATTTCAAAATTAATATTTTGGAAATAATATTATTTTAATATGATAATAAATAGAATATTCAATTTGGATTTAAAATTGAAAGTTACATTTTTATTTACTTTTTGGATGTAAATAAAAATATAGAAATCAAAGTGACTCTTGTATTTACATTTTAGTTGTAAATAAACACATATATTTAAAAAGTACATTTTTATTTGCATTTCATAATGTAGATAAAAACATGAATTAGAAAAGTATTATTTTATTTACAAGTTAGATGCAGATAAAAATATAGATTTAAAAGGGTACATTTTTATTTACATGTTAGATACAGATAAACACATAGAATTAAAGATTATATTTTATTTGACATTTAAGATGCAAATAAAAGTATAGAATTGAAAGTCACATTTTTATTTACAGTTTAGATGTAAATAAAAACATAGAAATAAAGATTATATTTTTATCGTCATTTTAGATACGATAAAAAGTGTAGTAATAAAGATTGTATTTTTATCGTCACTTTAGATGCGATAAAAAGAGTAGAAATAAAATTTGCACTTTTATTGACATTTCATATAAAAGAATAGGAATAAAATATGTTTACATTAAAAAACTACACTTATAATGCTAGGTAAAGAATTATAGAAAGGTTCATGTTTTAGGATTTAAACATGATTTTATTAAAAAGGATTCACCAAAAATAAACTAGAACTGTCAACAAAGGTGGAAGAATCATTTTTGTGGTATATACATACATTAGAATTTTTATGCGAAGTTAAATATTATTTTGTATGTAAAGTTAAACGCGTTAGCAAATTCGCCAAAAGATTTATATTTATAATTATATAAATATAAATTAAATTCAAACGAAACACGCGCGATAGTTCGCATTTTGAAATCGTAACTTTAAACGATTATACCGAAAGATCCGACCGTCGGATTTTCCCAAAACTAGAACCGTTAGGACCGCTTAGGGAAGATCTTTCCAACGATATAAACTCTGTTAAAATCCAACGGTTAGATTTCAAGATAAATGTAAATCAAACTTCGATAGAAACAACGCCAGGGCCGCCCAATGACCCAAGGCGTCGTTGAATAGATTTAGCTATATATATATATATATATAGCGATAAATTGTTATTAAATACTAATAACAATATGAAATGATTTTAATATATATATATATATACATGCAGGGATCATTTGAAAGGTCCGAGTTCAATCTCATTTCAAATGATTATACGACGATCTAAGTCGGAGATTTGAAGACGGTGATTGAAGACCGACGATCTTCACATCAAATGAATGAGGACTACTGACGCCCGTGATTGGAGTAGCTATCTTGAAGGGGCTGCAGTGGTAGTTGTCAGGACATATTTGTTGATTGTTTGGATATGCGAGGAATAAGGTTCCTCCGGTTTTGCTCAGACCCAGAACGGACTTGTAAATGGATGGTATGTCTGACGTTGTATTCCTTTATGCTGTATTCGTTGGTCTCTGCTAAATATATATCTGTTTGGTGTTTAACACCCTTCTCTAAGACGTACAAGCTTAGAGGTTATATATGGGTAGGAATCAATGGTATGGTATGGATTGACAATGTGGCATGCTAAGATGCATGGATCAAGGCTTTTGTTGAAAAGCAGAGCCCTGTGGTTGATGATCAAAGCATACCCTGTTTAGGCGTAGCTTTTTGTATTGCGTGACTTCACGAGTGTCACATCCCGGTATGAGTCAAAAACGGGATTAGGACTGCAGGGAGTGCACACGTTTCTTTCTAGCTAGAGTGATGTCAGCGACCTACCAACCCTGACATTTTACTTATGTGGATGATGGATTATGAGGTACCTCGGATTTATAGGTTGTTAGTGGCCATATAGAGGTTCAAAAGAACCAGGAAGCGTGTGTTCAGGAATTGCCAATCCACTAACGTAGGTGTGGACCGGCCCTGAAGATCCAAGGGTTCACTGCGGGGAATCCTAAGGCATTTGCTAGAGTGTCTCGAATCGGAGAGGACGATCCCTAGTTTGACGATCCCAAAACCCCATGACACGGTGTTAAGGATAATCATTGGAATATAACACATTAATCATCATTAGCAGATCACAGATAATAGCATAAACAGAAAATAGAATAATTTACACACATATGACAACGGAATCATATAGACATCATCACATCAGAGAAGCACAGTACAGGATACAACTTAGTGCATAATGATACATAGTCAGTCACCATCGCCTGAGGCGGAATCATACATAAGGAGTAAACAAAATAAATATCAGTCTACATCGCCAATGGCGGAATCATAATATAGATACAATAATGGCGGAGAAAATCCAAGTCAGCACGGTGTAGTCAAGCCTCGCCATGAGCCAAAAGGTGCGTCAGAAACCTGTAACTAGGCTGCCCGTGTGAAAATGAGGGCACCCGAGTTTGCAAGGTGAAACAAACTACGAGTCAGTCATGGGACTGGTATGAGAAATTTACTTAACTTATTAACAACAATAATAAGGCAAATCAAAGGACCACGCCCCTTTCGTGGAACGGGTTTACTCCAATGAGTGCTAGTGCATGAAATAAAGAAAATGATTAAATCATCGCAATGCTTTTTATAAAATGAAGCCATTATAAGACTCAGGTCCCATCACACAATGCAACGCAAGCCGGAGGATAGAGTTTTACCTTATAATGGCCAAAAATGCTTCATACGAATAAAACAAAAGTGTTTGATATTATTACTAGTGCATATATGTTTCAAAAGCGATTTCAATCATAAATATCAATCCTAGGCGGCATAGCTACCATCTACTATGTCGCCATACTAGTAATACAATCACGTCCGCATATTTCGTATTGGAAATTGGGTTCCTACATGAGTCGAGGCAAGGGGCAAGCTCCTCTCCGTTCGAGACACTCTAGCAAATGTCCCAGGACCCCACTATGATCCTTGGAATCGGCTGGGTCGGTCCTCTCTTACTTTTGAGGATTGGCAATTCCTGAACACACGTTTCCCGGTCCTTACAGACCTATAATCGAGGCGCCTCGCATTCCAATAACCACACAGGTGAAAAGTATATATAATGTCAGGGCTGGTAGGTCACTGAGACAACCATAGCTAGAAAGAAACGTCGTGCACTCTCAGCGGCCCGTCTCCCGTTTTTGACTCATACCGAGGTGTGAGGCTCGCGAATTCACGTCATACACAAAGCTACGTCACACAGACCATGCTTTGATCATCGACCACAAGACTTTGCTTTGCAACAGAAGCTTTGATCATATGCCACTTAGGCGTGCCACACAGGCAATGCACTCCATGCGACTGATTTCTATCAATACATAACCTCTGAGCTCGTACGTCTCAGAGAAGGGCGTTAAGCAAGAGAATAAATTCTCCGCCGCCAAACAGATATATATTTAACAGAGATCAATCAGCACAGAACAAAATCCAATGTCAGACACACAGTCCATTTACAAGTCCGTTCTGGGTCTAAACGAAACCGGAGGCACCAATTCCTCGCATATCCGTACAATCAACAGTATGTTTGGACGGCTACTACTTCAGTTCCTTCATGGTAGCTACTCCAATCACGAGCATCAGTAGCGCCCATCCATCCAATGTGAAGATCGTCAGTCTTCAACCATCTTCGACTCTTCGACTTCTCAACGTCGATCGATTATTTGAAATGAGATGAACTCGGCCTTTTCAAATAATCCACGTATATTTAGATTTTCAAATCAATTTGTCACATGGTGGGACTATTCAACATTCACATTTCAGTTCTTTAGTTATAATTTTCATGTTAAATACATTCAACCATCACATATCAAGCAAACACAACAAAATGGGATTATTTTCACTCTATGTCGTCTGTAGTATTTTATAATGATATATCGCCATTTTTATTTATTTTAAAACGACCATATTTAATTAAACGACGTTTCAGGTCGTGCCGATGCACTGGCGCTATTTTTCACTAATTTTGTTTTACACATATATGAAAATCTAACCGTTGGATCTTCACAAATTTTATATCATTAGGAAGGTCATTTCAAAACGAATCCAATGGTTTCAGTTTTGGGAAAATCCGACGGTCGGATCTTCCACACTAGTCATTTGAAGTTACGATTTCAATATACGAACTGCAGCGTCGTTATTCGATTTAATTTAATTATATATATATAATCGTTTCTGGCGCTGTTTTTCTTCAGATTTGAATTAAACATTCCAGACAATCCAACCGTCGGATCTTCACAAAGTTGGTGCCGTTGGAAAGATATTTTCAAGGCGAACCCAACGGTTGCGGTTTCGGGAAAATCCAATGGTCAGATTTCCCGCACTAGTCGTTTGAAATCACGGTTTCAAAACACGAACTGCACGGCCACGTTTCGTTTTAATTTTATTTATATTTATATATTTATATAAATATAGTTCATTCAAAAATTCCTATATCATTTTCACTTCAATTATTTCGCTAACGCCTTTAAATTTTAGAAAATTTCGCCATAACCTCCTTTGTATGGGAGGGGCTGGGAAAATTCCCAAATAGCCACATGGGCGTCTCATGTCAAAAAGAAAAAGAAAAAGCCAAGCGGCTAGCCAACAGGCTCATAAAATCATCACCCAAACAAAACAGTAAATGTGTACCTATTTGTCGGGCACAAAATTTTATTCCTCTTCTCTAGCCCCTTTGCTATAACCTATTCAATAAATATGCATGTACATATATACAATTTTTATCACTTATCATTTTCCATTCAACTTCATATTCAGTTTACTTTGGTTTAAAAACACCATTCATTCTAATGTTGCATGCATAGGCTAAAATCATATCATTAGCTAATTAATGTATATTTCAACTCATGCACATTTATTTGAACAAGTGGCTATTTTTAACACTTCACATTTCAAAGATGATAATTTTGGCGAACTAAAATAGATTTCAACACATGACTATTTTATTTAGTTCCTATGCATGTTAAAAATAATATTTCTTCACAAATATTTATTTCAACGTCCGCATATCTCTAGCATATCACATATATGATAAAAATGATATTTTTATCATTTAAAATATTTATTCGACAAATGGATGTTTTCAACACTTCATAGTTTCAATAAAAATGTAATTTTTATTGTTCGGTCTTTTTATTCAACACATGAACTTTTCCACTACACACACTTCTCAACACATGAGCATTTCCACACATGGATATTTTATTTATGTTGTTCATATTAGAAAGATGGAATTTTTATTGTTGAAACTATTTATATATAAGGCGAATATTTTTCATACTTCATATATATTATAAAAAGGTGATTTTTATTGTTTATACACTTCATTCATTCACAAATGAATTTAATTTTCACACATCACTTTTCAACACATGAACATTTCCACGCATGGATATAGTTTCAACACATGACTTTAATTTCAACGCATGAAGATAATTTCAACATATGAAAATAATTCTAACACACAAAGATTATTCAAAATTTCGGCAGCATAACGGCAGGGTAGTTAAAACCGGCACCGTCCCTAGTACGGCTCCTCGCTCTAACTTAAAACCTCGCGGTTTTTGACAATGGGGATTCATGCATCTAATTCGCATGCAGGCAGCATGTTTATTTTTATTTCCACAAATATTTCCAATTCATTTCAATCACCAATGGGTATTTTTCAACCACAACCAATCAATATCAACCACAAACAATTATTCAACCATTCGCATTTTTCATCCAATATTTCACACCAATTCACAACAATAAATATCGTCCATGGTTTGTGGACGAGGGGCGTATATATATATATAATATAATTGCTATATTTCACTGGCATTTCAACACATATATCAATTATTCTATGCATATATAATTCATACTTCGCTCATATAGCTTACACTACGCATGTACATGAGGTATACAACACGTGTGTAATTTATAATTCGCTTATATAATTTATACACGACATTTTTCATTCAAATTTATTTAATTTAGATTTCTCACATTGGTTTGCGGAGTGCTAAAAATCGTAGGTGACTCAGAAAAATCCGTTGCTTCTTCTATTTGGTAGAGAGCTTCCTTGCGGTCCCGATGTTTCATGTTTCATCGAATTTCGTCAACACACCAAAAAGATACGATTTTTCAAAGTGCAAACATCAAAAAGAACTCACCTTTCACGATGGTTCAAAACTAGGTTTGCGGTTTTCGCGAGAACCGAGGCACGAGGGGTTGATCGGCGGGTTGGACGTGGAAGAGGGAGGAGAGGGCTATCTATCGGTGGTGGTTTGGTGGCGTTCGGTGGTCGGGATCGTCGGCGGCGGCGCTGGGAAGGTTGGAACTTCCTGGGGCTCGTGCTCGACGATGCGGAGGAGGGAGGAGACGAGGGTAGGTCGGATTTGAAGAGGGGAGGGAGGCGAAGCGAACGGCGGTGGTGGCGGAGGCTGTAGGCGGCTGAGGCGGCGGGGATCGGGCCTGGAAGGTTCGAACGGTTTTCGCCGTCGGTCGAGATAGAGAGCGAGGGTTTTTAGTTTTTTTTATTTTTAAAATAATGAATGGAGAAATATGATTGGTCGATGGTTTTAATAAATTTTTAAATAGTGTTTTCTCAAACGAACTCCTTGTCAAACCCAACGACTATCGCCCCTAGCTAAATACCCCCATTCCGGACACAATGGGATATGTTTCATTGGCCAATTCGACTGTTACAGTCAGTTATTTTTCAAATTAAACTATAAAACATTTAATTTTTAACTTTGAACGTACATTTCAATTTGCCAGGGCCACAAACTGATTCGAAAAATTCCAGAAAAATAAATCTAGCTAAGTTTTGACGCTACGGTCCCAACAAAACTAGTTTCGTCGAATTCTGAGATAGTTTGAAAAATGGCCATTTTCTGGTCGATCCAATTTAACTAAAATTGACCAAACGCATTTTCTTTTGCCACGCTCACATACTAGCTTCAAAAATTATGAAATTTGAAACCAAGCAATAGTTTGACATCCCGGACCCAACAAAAGTGGTTTCGTCGAATTCCAAGGTCATATGCAAAATATCAATTTTCCAGGGCTATATATTCTATATAGTGACCATTCTGAAAATTCATTCGGCCATAACTTTTGATTCCCGTTATGAAACTTCGATTTTTCAGATTCTCAGAAAGGTATTGACTAACAGATTTAAATATTTTTGGTTTCGCTAAAATCCGTTATATTTTCCACCCTGCACAGTCAGTCAAAGTTTGAATTCAAATTTTCAAACTGACTCACTATTTCTAATTCACTATTTTATTGAAATATTCTATTTCAATTGTTCAAATTCCTTTGAAATCACCAATTTAAAATCTTTAAATTGGCTCGTATTTTCCGGGTTATTACACCTAGCCTCGATTTTATGATGGAAAACCAATTTTCCAATACGACACCATGTAGTTTTGATTGTAGAACTAGTATAACGACATAGTAGGATGGGGTACTATGCCGTCTATGATTGATACATTATGATTGAATTGTTTTTTAAATATATATATATATATACACTAATAATAATATCAAATCCGTTTTTATCGTATTAAGCATTTTTGACCATTATAAGGTAAAACTCTATCCTCCGGTTTGCGTTGCATTGTGTGGTGGGACTTGAGTCTTATAATGGTTTCATTTTTCTAAAAAGCATTGCGGTGTTTAACGATTTACTTTATTTTATGCACGGGCAATCCAATGGAGTAAACCCGTTCCGCGTTAGCGGCGTGGTCCTGTGATTAGCCTTATTATTAGATTAGTTAAGTTAGATTCCTCATACCAGTCCCATGACTGACCTGTAGTTTGTTTCACTTGCAAACTCGGGTGCCCTCTTTTCCACACGGGCAGTCGAGTAGCCATTTGCAGATATTTATCTCTTGAGCAGGATTCTGGATCGAAGCCTAAAGCTGTGTCCAGAGCATAGAAAATCTTCCGCTGTGTATTGTATTAATTTATTGTAATAAGTCTTCCGCTGTATTTTATTTATCGATGTACTCTGATATTCTGTACTCTGATGTAACATTATTATGATGTTTATAAAAGTCTTTTGTAATTTGTTCTAATGTATTGTATTCCCAAAGTTAACGTATGCGGGTATTGAACGATTTTAATCGATCTAGCGATCGATTAAGGTCGGGCAAAATGCGTGCCGTTACAATAACCCAATTAACAATTCAAAAGCAGTTGAAATATATACATTTGACAATAATATACAATGATTATCAGAGTTACACATACAAAAATATATACAACAAGGCAGCAGAAACAAAGTGCAGTGGAAAAATCATATACATAATAGATGTATACCAAATCTTCATCTTCGTTCTCCAAAGAAAGGTAATCTTTACTAACTGCAACTTCTGCTGACCCGAGCGTATTGCATAAAAAGAAACACAACAAACACTCAGATTAGAACTAAATCATTCTCATATTAGTCAAATTATAATACAAAATAACATGAGTGTTATAGGTGCAGTAATCAAAATAAATGTTATGGGAAATTCACCGGACCATGTCGCTAACACGGAACGGGTTTACTCCATATGAGTTCCCGTACACAAAATTCGCAATTGGTTTTGAAAAAACGAAGCTATCATAAGCTCGTCCCACATCACACAATGCAAGTGCACTCCAAATGGGCGAGTTTTGTCTTATGATGACCAAAAATGCTTTCATACAAGAAAATCTTCTTTTAATACTTATGTTAGTGCATAGTGTTGAAAACCAATTCGAAAATAAATATATTAATCTTAGCAAGCATAGTGGTTATGCCCACATACATAATTTACAAACAAAACAAAAGGCTCGTATTGGTTGTTGGGTTTTCCAATATGATGGTTCCTAACATGAAAGATCTATCGAGGACACGAAGCTAAGTATCTTCCGGTTAACATCTGGACACGGACATGAATATAGAGCGTGAAGTATATATCCTGGTTTTCATCCCGACATCGGACACCGTATATACTTTATTTTCTCCAGGTTTCGCAAGTAGATCTATCGCCAAAGCTTTCGAGTTTCAATAGAGATTTGTATGTATACAACCTAACCGCCAGTTTACCATCAATCCGAGGTGTGAGGTTCGTCGAGGTCACGATATACAAAAAGCTACGCTGCAATAAGCCAAGCTTTGATCATCACTAGTTCATTTCATTACTCGAGTATATCACATTGTCAATTCATGACGTATCACTGATTTCTATCAATACATAACCTCTAAGTTCATATGTCTTAAAGACGAGAATAATTTATTGCCAAAAATTCGATATATATTAACAGAGATTAGTGTTATGTAGTAAATTTCAATGTCAGACACACAATCTGTACAAGTCCGTTCTAGGTCTAAACGGAACAACAAAGCCGAAAATCTCGAAATATATTCAGATCACATGCCACTTATAACCTCATATCAGGTGATTGGCCCAAATGAGACATCAGCAATCAATCCGAATAATTCGAAGATTCTCGGTCTTTAATTATCACCTTCCAAGTCTTCGATTTCTTTATAATGTCAAATTATTAATTTGAATGGTTTTTCGAACATATATTCGATCCCGATCTTCCCAAGTAATAAGCGCATTTTCAAAACAATAGTTATGGATCATTTCGGATTTCCCATTTAAATATCCTTCCAAATTGTTATTGATTCAGTTATAATCAAGGTTGGATTTATTTCAGTTTCCATAAACCCCGTTATCGCTTTAACCCCTTTCGTGAAATTCAATATTCATTTTCAAATCTTATATTTCAAAACATAATTCCTTTATTCGTTATCATTTTCATAAGTTTCCAAAAATTACCAAATCTTAATTTGGTTTAGATTCCATTCCCGATAATTCGAACTATTCAGATTACAAAATAGAATATACTTCTCATATCAAATATCATAATCCTTTCAAACCATTTTATATTCAAAATATAATATATTTCATATCGAGATATCATAATCATTTTGGAATCAATTCATATTCAAATTAGAATGAAATTTCATATTAATATCATAATTATTAACATCGATCTTTATTCAAAGGAGAATATATTTTTATTTCAAAGCTCAATCTGAATCAATGGTTTAAATCGTGAATAATTCCAATTAAGGAAGAAATTACAAATATTTAAATAACTTGAAAAATAGATGATTACAAATAAAACCCTTTTTGAAAATATATATTAAAATAATTAGAGTATAATAAAATAATTTAAATCATTATATATATACACACATATATTTTACCAAAATATTTTTTATAATAAATAATATAATATAATATAACTCAAAACTATAGGTATATATATAGTTAACAAAATTTAAACCATAATTGTTCTTTCTTCAAATTTAAATAACTTGAGATTTATTTGGTGCCCGTAACATCTAGGGTGAACAATGGGGTCAATTGGCACAAATAAACATACACATCATATACTGAATAACGGGAACAATTTACATTAACGATGTCCATTCAGTAATCAGTACAAGGCACCCATCACAACCATTTCATCCAAACAGCCAATATTATATCGTTTCACTCGTTAACAAATGTCGGGGTTTCATACTAGCAATTTAATGTTGATTCTAAATAAACACTGTAATTAACTTGTATGTCAATTTAAGAAACCATCAACAATCAATCACAACTAGACAATCCAATTTATTTCATAATTTAATTTAATAAATATGGGAACAATTCAGTTAATTGTGAGAAAGGTTTTAAATCTCGGATATCGGTCGCGTTTCGTCTCGAGGATTTTATATACTGGGTCTCGTATCGGCGGAGATCTCGGACGAGATGAGTCTAACTCGGAAGTTCATCTTCGATTTTCATCTCGGGTCTGAAAGTTCATATCAGAACAATCTCGGGGTACATGATATGTTAAAAATGACATTTTAACAAAATGATTTTTATGAATGCTATCAAAAACATAGTAACTTAAACTTAAAATGCAAAATAACTTTATTATTCTTTATTTTGCGAAAGATCATTCATACTCTAAATCGTAATATGCTTAAAACAAGAATATTGTTAGACAGGAATCATTAAAAGGATCCAAAACATTAAAAAATTCAGCATAAATAGACCGTAAAATACATAATTTCATAAGTAACATGTATGTAAAAAGACAAATATGAAAATCATATGCATTGTAAAACATATACGAGCATACAATATAGTCATTTAACATGCAAAATGTAAAATATCAAAAAATTTGATATGGCTAGATTTGAGTTTTTTAATTATAGTTCCAGTTCAGGCACAAATTTAAATTTAACCAAAAAAACTAAGATCTCAGACGATATTCCAGTATTTTGTCTCGGTCGATATACCGGTCGATATTGCAATATCTCGAGCGATATATTCAAAAGGAGATTTAGAGTGATATTTGTTGTTTCGTTTCGAAAGAA
This sequence comes from Allium sativum, assembly GCA_030737875.1. NCBI lineage: Eukaryota > Viridiplantae > Streptophyta > Magnoliopsida > Asparagales > Amaryllidaceae > Allium > Allium sativum. The sequence goes on from CM060926.1 coordinate 356,150,862, forward strand.
GCCCAAAACGAGATCTCGGAGCAAATCTCGGGCAATATTTGTGATATTTGAAACAGTGATTGTGAGTGAGAAATTCACTCACCTTTGTCCGATGCCCATAGGAATCTTAAAATTTCACGATCTTCAAATGCATCCAAACCAGTGTCATCTTATCCGGAATTTCGATACATTCCAGCGAAAGAAACTTCTCTCACAATCAGCAAAGTAAAACAGCACACATCACTCATTTTCTACCATCTCTAGTCCAGCTTTGCATAATAGGGAAACAGTTATTCATTTTTTTATTTTTAAGTAACACAAAACTCACATCACCCTCCGATGCGCAGACTCCCACCCTTCCTCCTTTGAAACGAGCCAAACTCGCCCTTACGGGAAAGCCCGGATTGAGTTGAGAACACGACAAATCAGAACACAAAGAGAAGAACATTTCATTGCTATTACAATAATTTACATCAGAGTACAAGAATATAACAGAGTATGACTAAATAATATACATCAGAAAATATCAGAGATTTAAAATTACAATGCAGCGGAAAAATAATACATAACATAACTGAAAGAAATACACGGATACAGAGCTTTCCGAGTATAGTTCCAGCTATAAATCCAGGATCCTGTGAATATAATATCTGCAAAACCAAAACTACTAGCTGCCCATGTGGAAAATAGGGGCACCCAGAGTTTAGGTTAAAACAATAAACTCCAAGTCAGTCATGAGACTGGTTTGAGAACTAAAACAGTTATTTAAAACTTTACTTTAGAAATAAAGTAAACTAAGGGACCACGCCATATAACACGGAACGGGTTTCCTCCCAAGCATACCAGTGTATAAAACAAACAATGCAATGCTTTTTCAAAAATGAAGCTACTATAAGACTCAGGTACCATCACATAATGCAACGCAAGCCGGAGGATAGAGCTTTCACTTATAATAGCCAAACATGCTTGGTATGTTTTAAAACAAATTATTTTGATATTACTATAAGTGTATAGTGTCAAAAACAACTTCAAATATAAATGTATCAATCATAGACGGCATGGGTACCGTATATCATGTCGCCATACTAGTTCTACAACTAAAACCGAAAGGTAGTATTAGAAATTGTATTTTCGTCATGAGTCGAGGCAAGGGATGGCTCCTCACCAATTCAAGATACTCTAGCAAATGCCTCAGGATCCCCCGCAGTGAACCCTTGGAACGGTTGGGCCAGTCCACCCTTACATTTGTGGATTAATTATTCGTGAACACATGTTTCCTGGTCTTATCAGATCTATCCATCTGCCCCGTAGTGACCAATATATCTGAGGCGCCTCGCTATCCATCATCCACATAGTTAAAAAAATATAAATGTCTGGGCTCCATACCATGACACCACCCATAACTAGAAGGAAACGTCGTGCACTCCCAACGGTCCAATCCCGTTTTTGATTCATACCGAGGTGTGAGGATCGCGAATTAATGCTATACACAAAGCTATGCTATTTAAAGCTGTGCTTTGATCATCAACCACAAGACTCTGCTTTTCAAAAGAAGCCTTGATCATTTGCATCTCAGCATGCTACAAAGGCAATTCACGCCATGCAACTGATGTCTATCGATATATAACCTCTAAGCTCGTACGTCTCATAGAAGGGTGTTAAGCAAGAGAATAAATTCTCCGCCACCAAACAGATATATATTTAATAGAGATCAATCAACACAGAATAAAATCCAATGTCAGACACACATCCATTTACTATTTCGTTCTGGGTCTGAACGAAACTAGAGGCACCTTATTCCTCATCCCATATGTCCAATACAGGAGAGAGGTCCTCGCATCGATCTCCAAGTACGTATGGATGATCACTATTTATTACATTGTCTTGGGTGTACAGCCAAATCAAGACACCAGTAATCATCCAAACGATGTGAAGAACTCCGGTCTTCAACCATCGTTTTCATTGTCGACTTACCGTCGAATCAGTTATTCAGAATGGGTATAAACCCGGCCTTTCCGTATAATTCACGTATCTTATAATCAAGTGCTATAAAAACACAACGTATGCCTCATTCCAATTCAAAATATTCTTTTATTCAAATATCACTACTACAAAACAGGTCTGTTGCTTCGCCTCATGTAACGACCCGCCTTTTTGACCGCTTTAAGTCGGTATTTAAACCAACTCAAAACGTTCCAAAAGACAGATTATTATTTAGCTTATTAAGTTTAAACAGAATAAACAAAGAATCACAGACACAATATTTGCAGTGGAAGAAATTTTCATACAAATAATATAAAAGTTGTAAAAAATATTCATACAACGGAAGATTTTATAAGTACATTACATGAATTTTTAAATAAATAAAAGATTTACAGTTTTGTCGAGCGCGCGCCATATGCATCTTTACATGCCACTTGTAACACCCCACCTCCACCAGGGTGGCTCTTGCAAGCACTCTGACTTTGGAGGGGCGTTTGAATCAGGTAAACATGCATAATGATATATCAAGGCAGAACAAGAACATATGTATATATGTAAACAGAGTAAATAACATAGATAAAACAGCGGAAGATTTCAAAACATTTCAAAACAAGTCTGGTACAACATAGCTTTCCAAATAAACAAGTCTAGATAAAACAACATCAACTGAAAAACTGAAATAAATAAGTGCTATCCCCAATTAAGTGGTAACCATAGCTAGCTTCATGTCGAAACCGTACATGAGCTGAAATCCCACAAGCAAGCAATCTGAAATCCAAGCTAAGCTCCAGTATTCCCTCCCTGAGAACCTGAGGGGGGGGGGGGGGGAACGGAAGAAAAGAGGCGAAAGAAAACAGGTCAGTCAAAAAGACTGAGTAAGCCCTACTACAATCAATGTAAACTGATAAAGTTAACTGGCATGAGCAGCAGGGATGAAAATAAGGATAACAATATACTAGCATGATGATTAACTAACAAGGTAGATAAAGGTGTCATCGCATAATCAGGATTAAGGTTTTGCACCACAGGTGTACTAGCAAACTAACATGACTTGAATAAACAAGTATTGATCCCTTGGGCCAAGCTTTGGCCCAATAACATGAAATGACCCTAATACAAGGTCCAACCAAACGGTCTAGTCGATCGGCTCCTAAGCCTAACTCGTCACGTGTTGGTGTCAATACGGCCCAATCATAATTGTAGTCGAACTGTGCCGGGTCCACCCTTCGGGTGTATCAAGCCCTAGGGTGTCAACCCCTGGACACCATGAACATGAGTGCACAGTCCCGATCTACTGGTACCCGTGCATGTTTTCTCCGGCTACGGACTATGTGCACGACCAGAGTCCGCCCGGAACTACACCGGCGTACCCTCTGCCGTCGCTTTTGGTCACTTACCTCCAGTCCAGTAATCGTGCCCCCACCCTAGCCTAGTCCCTAGGGTCATGATGATACTAACTTGGGATTACTGCTTGAGTGGGCCCCCATTGCTAGGATTTTTCTAGTGGGTTAAGTATGGTTTAACCCTCTTGCTAATCCTGGATTAACTTGGTTAAGTGTAACGATGAGTTCACGACTTAACCCCGATTAATCTACCAAGCCCAAATTGGTTAAGTATTAAGTGGACCATGACTTAACCCTAATCACGAGGCATTAATTAATTTAATGCGCCTTAACCTCTCACATTAGACCTTGTTGTGGTTACTAGTTAAGCCGGCCGGGTCCGGGTAGCTTTACACCACAACTTGGTCTAACCTCGGGTTCAAGGTACAACATGACCAACTTCTCACATTGAGTCCTATTGTTTGTAGCAACTAGTTAAGCCGGTCGGTTCCGGGTAGGTTTACGCTACAAACTCAACCCAACCTCGAGTTGGCCACACTTATCTTTTCTAAGTGTCATGTCCATCATGTTTCCAAAACATGTTACAAGTTTTCAAGCAATTGGGTAGACCTAACTTAATAGGTAAATTCCCAATGGGTAGACCTAACTTAATAGGTAAATTCCCAAGCTTATGTTTTATGTCTTTTAAGTTTACCCAACCCCAAACGCAATCCCATCGCTTACATATCACAATAGCGCATAAAGGATAGAAAGAGGGAACTTGGCATAATCATGACATAAAGGTATTGAAGCCACAAGCTTAACATGGTGGCATATGAAATGTTCATATGTTCATACACTTGCATATTACATTTTTAGGCCTCAAAAGCATGCATAAAACCAAACTTAGCATATTGGTGATACATGGTGCTAAATGACATGTAGAGATGGCCATAAGTTCGCATTTAGCCTCACATGCAAGTTATCATAAGAGATATGATAACTTACATGTTGCTAAAATGCAACCTTTGGCATAAAGCTTAAAGCTTTATGTTCATAAACCCAAAATAAGCTTGCATAACATGATAGCATGAACAAAATGTTCAACCCAAACTTGCATAACATAACTTGGCATACTTGCATATAAACTTGCATATCACAACATGATAAACTTGCATATAAACTTGCATATCACAACATGATAAACTTGCATATCATACATTTAACTTTAGAGTTTAAGTATGAAAGTAGAATAGGGCTTACAATGCTTAAGAAGTCACAAAAATATGACAAAGCCCTTATGAAATCAATTAAACCCAAAATGCAAGCAAAACCCTTGAGCCAAAATGATCAAGACTCTTTCTTTATGATGCAAATATATAAACTTGACTTGAATGCAAGCTAATGATGCTCATACAAGTTTGAAAACACTTGTATGCATGGAAAATCACTTAGGAATTTATTTAGGAATTTTATGAAGAGAGTGGAGGCCATGAGAGGATTGATTTTGCCATAGTTTAGTTGTATGAATGAATAATGATGATTTAGGGTAGGTTAGGGTCTTATTTATAGATTAAGCAAGTGTTTTAGGCCATAGGATTAAACCTAGATTCAATCCAAGCCATCAAAGCATGTCTTGGGGAAGAAGTCAAGTGTAGGAACCATCTAGGGCCTTTAGATTAAAGATGAACCATGAGAACCATTCAAATGCAAAATCTGCATTTGAGCGAATCGGCCCACGGGTTGACAGCCAAACACCCTGGATTAACCCCTAGTCGACCCAGCAGGCTCGGGTCGACCTCAAAAATCGGCCAGTTCGGTTATTCCCCTCTCCCAATTCGCTGTTTTGAACATTTTTGCATATTTATTTATTTAATTTTCAATTATATATATATATATATATATATATATCAATATATATATATTTCTCTGCGCAACCCATTTCACTTAATTAAGTATACTTTAATTTGGGAATTTTTCGTGAAACTTCGCGAGGCCATATCTTGGTCATACGGACTCCGATTTTCGAAAACTCGGACTCTATTTCGTGTATTTTTCCGAGACGAACGCAATGGCATAGCCCGTTTCCCTTGATTCAGATTTTACAGTTTAATTCTGCCTCCATTTATGTTATAACATGTTATTCAAAAATACGGGTTGTTACATTCTTCGCTCCTTAAAGGATTTCGTCCCGAAATCTCCAAGTTAGGAAGAACGTATCCTACCATCCATCATCCATCTACTCAAAACATCATCCACGAGCAATCATTGTCCTTAAAAGGTTCTAAATGCTGTATGATCATATGCAAAGGTGTGTATATATGTACTTATCTAATGCAAAAATCAGGAGGTTACTGATTCAGTAAACCCCCTTAACACAAAATATGTTAGTGAAATGAGTCCAAATGTATGCAAATTCCTAACATAATTTATAATCTCTACATGAGTGCACATAACATTCATCCATATGCAACATCCATGTGATAGCATAACAAGTTTTTATCCATGAATAAGCATAAACACTCATGCATATGCGGTATGAAAGTGTGTGAGCCGATCTTAGTGCCTAACGTGTATTATGCATCCACGAGTATCCACTTGCAAACACTTGCAACCACTTGCAACCATCAAGCATAACATGTTTCAAACACATGTTTCATCCAAAGGGTTTCTACCTAAGGTTCTCATGACAAGATTAACACGATAAACTAGATAAACATGGATAGCAAAGAGAAAGATATGCTAACAAAGAAGAGAGATTGAGAGTGTACCCTCAAAAAGGAATGGATAAAGCCCACGCATCTTCTCCTCGATTTCCCAAGTTGCGTCTTCTTCGGCTTCACCCCATTGAACCTTCACCAATTTGACCTCTCGATTCCTTAGCTTCTTGGTCTCCGTCCCCAAGATACGAATCAGAGCTCTCCTCAAGGTAGCCTCTTTCTCCACTTCTACATCTTTTAGAACACTTGGCTCAACAACCTCTGCTGATTCATGTAAACACTTCCGGAGATGCGAGACATGAAAAACATCGTGTACTCCAGCAAGCTTCTCGGGCAACTTCACTCTATAAGCCATCTACCCGATCCTCTCTATAATAGGGAATGGTCCAACAAACCTCGGTGCCAACTTCCCAACAGCTCCAAATCGGACCACATTCCACAAAGGAAAAACCTTCACGAAAACCATATCCCCAACATCAAACTCCAAATCCGTTCTTCGCTTATCAGCATAGGATTTCTGTCGGTCTTGGGCCGCTTTCATCCGTCTCCGAATCAACTCGATCTTCTCGGATGTATCTCTGATCATATCAGGCCCAAGTATAAGCTCATCTGTAGTCTCCCACCAACATGTAGGCGACTTGCACGGCCTCCCATATAAAGCTTCAAATGGTGCCATCCCTATGCTTGCCTGATAACTGTTATTATATGTAAACTCAACAAGAGGAAGATGGTCTTCCCAAGTACCACCCAAATCCAGAATACAAAGCCTCAACAGATCCTCGAGTACCCTATTCACCCTTTCGGTTTGACCGTCCGTCTGTGGGTGATAAGCCGTACTTAGATTCAACCTTGTGCCCATAGCTTCTTGCAAGCTATTCCAAAATTGACTTGTAAAGATTGGGTCACGGTCACTGACTATACTAGAAGGGACTCCATGTAGTCTCACAATCTCACGAAGATATACAGACGCTAGCCAAGATGCGGTCCTCTTGCTCTTCACCGGAATGAAATGAGCACTCTTCGTAAGTCTATCCACAATAACCCAAATGCTCGTATTCCCTTTCCTTGACCTTGGTAGCCCATCGATAAAATCCATGGAAATACTCTCCCACTTCCATAGTGGAACGTCTAGAGGATGCAATAGCCCACCGGGCTTCTTCGACTCGGCCTTAACTTGCTGGCAAATGATACATCTAGAGACAAATTCTGCCACATCCTTCTTCATCCCAGGCCAAAAGAAAATGCGCTTCATATCTTTATACATCTTATCTCTGCCCGGATGTATAGTCAACTTAGAGCGATGCGCTTCCTCAAGAACTCTTCTTACTAGATCTTCTACCATTGGAACACATAACCTTCCGTCTCTCCTCAGCCAACCCTTGTCATCAATAGAATATCGAGCGAGATGACTAGACGTCTCTCCTCGAATTAGCTTATCCATAATCTCAACTATCTGAGGGTCTTCTCTCTGCGAAGCCCCAACTTGATCAAGAAGGGTAGGTCTGAGTTCCAGAGATGCTAAAGAACCGGTCATCGACTCAATCGCCAAAGAGAAATCAAAGGTTGCCACATACTCTAAATTCTTCATCTCAACAAATAGAGGACTTAGGGTCAACCTTCTTCTACTCAATGCATCTGCTACCACATTCCCCTTGCCAGGGGTATAAGCTATCTCAAAATCGTAGGACGCCAAGAATTCCATCCATCTTTGTTGCCTCAGATTCAGATCCTTCTGAGAAAAGAGATACTTCAATGACTTGTGATCGGTATAAAGCTCAAATCTTTCTCCCAGAAGATAATGGCGCCAAGCCTTGAGTGCATATACTATTGCTGCCAACTCTAAGTCATGAGTGGGATAATTCTTCTCATGCACTTTGAGTTGTCTACCGCCAAAGCATATCACTCTTCCTTCTTGCATAAGAACAGCTCCTAACCCCGTGCCACATGCATCGGTGTATACGGTTAATAACTTCCCTCCATCGGGCAAAGCTAGAACAGGTGCTGATGTGAGTGCTCTCTTGAGCTTCTGAAAAGCAAGCTCGCATTCTATGCTCCAAGCAAAAACTAAATTCTTCTTCGTCAATTTAGTGAGAGGAGCGGATATCTTTGTGAAGTCCTTGATGAACTTCCGGTAGAAACCCGCAAGACCTAGAAAACTTCTCACTTCGGTTGCGTTCCTTGGAGTCTTCCAATCCTGAACTGCCACTACCTTAGCGGGATCCACCGCTAAGCCTTGCTTAGATACTATATGCCCAAGGAATCTAACTTCCCTTCTCTAAAAGTGACACTTGGAGAACTTGGCCTTCAACTGATGCGCTCTAAGCGTATCCATCACCTCCATGAGATGCCTTGCGTGCTCTTCCTCTTCCTTAGAGAAGATCAGAATATCATCTACGAAGACCACGACAAACTTGTTCAAGAACTCCCTGAACACCCTACTCATCAAGTCCACGAAATATGCGGGTGCATTAGTCAAGCCGAACGGCATGACAAGCCATTCGAAGAATCCATCTGGAGTTCTGAACGCAGTCTTGTCTATACTATCTTCAGCTACCCTAAGCTGATGGAACCCCGTAGCAAGATCAAGCTGAGAGAAAACAGAAGCACCGACAAGCTGGTCAAAGAGATCATCAATCCTCGGTAACGGGTGTCTGTTCTTCTTAGTCAGCTTATTCAACTCTCGATAGTCAACGCAAAGTCGGAGAGAACCATCCGCCTTGGTAGCAAATAACACAGGCGCTCCCCATTCAGATATACTTCATCTAATGAAGTTCTTCTCAAGCAACTCTTTCACTTGCATACTTAGCTCCCGCCTTTCACGCGGAGACATGTGCCGAACGGGCAAAGAAACAGGCTTTGCATTATCCACCAGATAAATGCGGAAATTAATCTCTCGCTTAGGGGGCAACCCCCTAACTTCATCGAAAACATCCGGATACTCTCGAACCACTCTCACAGACTGAAGAGTTTCCATTGACGAGTCGAGTGATTCCAGATAGCACAACATGACGGGACCTCTCGGATCACAAGTGTTGGATCTAGAATAACCCTAGAGGGGGGGGGGGGTGAATAGGGTTTTTCACAGTTTTTAACTGAATTAAAAACTTAACGAGATATATAATAATAAACTGATCACAGAAAAAAATAGCAGAAACTGAAATGCAGAAAATAAATCACACACAGATATACCCAGCTTCGGCAAAACCCTGCCTACTGCTGCATTTCTAAGGTTTCTACTAGGTGATAGAACAGTTCCCGCATACAAGACCATGTACACTCGCAAACCCCTGCTCCTATTCTAACCCTACGCTCAAAACCGTAGACTGGCCAATATCCCCTTGACCAGATTTCCCTTGATTACAACTCGTAACCAATATCCTAGATTTTACAGAATTCTAGAACTGTCAGTTAACCCCTAACTGAAACTCCCCTAGAGTTTTACAGACTCTATCAACTGTTCAGATTTGTTTACAAAAGAATTTAAGAACAAAACAAAACAAAATGAAAATTAAAACAAAAGAACCCCTTAGGTGTTAAATTAAAAGGGGTCATCCCCTTATCCATTTAAGACATGGCCGGCCCATTATTCATTTTTCTTTCACCCGATCTCTTTGCTTTGTAAACAAAAGAATGGCGGCGGCTTAGGGTTTCTTGAATCCTTCCCCAAATCGGTCGATTGCTTGAAAGATTTTGATTCTCTGATGCTTCACTTAGTTGACGCTGGTCGATTTGATGCTCCTCTCCGATTTGGGCTTTCTCTCGATCGAAAACTGTGAGTATGAATGAATTCAACCTTGTCTGCTCTTTGGATTTTTGCTGTTGGTTTTCGATTTTCTCTTTTGTTCTTTTAATTGAATTTGTGGGATTTCAAAAATGGGTCATGGCCTGTGATGAAAATGGTGTCAGTATATAGGGCAATTCGAAACCCTATACTCTCTGATTTCAGTAAATTGACTTGGTTCTGATTGCGTGTGTATTCCTCTTTTTGACTTTTCGGCTTGAAATTGACTCATGAATTTATGGTGAAAACTTGATGACCTTGGTTGTGAATTTGTTCCTGAATTGCGTTTTCCTCTTTTGGCATACCCGATTTGAAAAAGAATTTATGCTTTCCCCTTTGTTATACGACTTGAATGATTTTTTTTTCACTTTCTTTTAGTCCTTGCGTGATGTTGTTGTTGCCGTGATTCTTGCCATGCTTATAGAATAGGAAATCAATTTTGTTGCCCAAAACTGAAATTAAATCGGCTTGATTGATTGTGGCAATTCTGGATAATTGTTGAACTTTTTCCATATTTAACTTTCTGCAAATTAAACCCTTGCCAACCATTTCTGAGTATTTTGAAATGCAGAAAATATTTCATTGCCAAAAATGATTATTGCCAAAAATCAAGAATCCTGATCTCTAAAATAAATCTGTGTATTTATGAATTTTAAAACTTGCCTTAAAAATTGTTTCTGGAAAATGTGGAATTCTGAAATCATTTTAAAAATTGTTCATCCTTTCAAAACTGAAAACCGAATTGCAAAAACTGTTTTGCAAAAAAACACTACCTGCACCATATTGTTCATGCTCTTGTTGCTGCTATGCCACCATTGCTGTTTCTTTGAATAAATCTGGATATCTGATTATGGTCTTCCTTTTTCATACTTGTTGCACTCATGAATTCTGAAACTGCTTTTGCACCATTTACTTGAGTTTGATGGCTCCACCATGCTTGACCACTTTTAGCCACTACTTGTACACATGCTGCATATGTTCACTTACACACACTGGCTTGTGCTTGAGCACTTGTTTGTGAGCAGTTTTGACTATGTCTCGACCATTTTTATGTCAGTAGAAAAACTGTTGTAGTTGAGCTGCGGCTCGAACATGATTGAACTGTTTTGAAAGCTTGCCTCGACCACTTTTAACTTCATGCTTCATTGCTTGTATCACCATGCCATTTTGAGATATGTTCACTGTTTATTGCTGAACATTGTTGTTTGATCATGTACAAGTATATATATGCGACTTGATCACCATCTGTTACACCATCTTGCCATCATGCATTGTTAGTTTGTTTTGAAATTGCCTTTACTATACTTGCTGAACTCCATGACCATGCTGCATTGTTTTGGACCTTGTTTCATGCTATGCTTGTGTAAGTCAATTGAGCTAGAACACTACTGAAATGTTGAATGTCTCCATGTTGCTTTACTTTTGCTGTATGGACTGGAATTAGTTTGTCCATCCTGAACAAAACTGTCTTGCATCATTCATATTGACATATGCTGAACCTTGTTTACATTAGCTTGTACATCCCTTATGTCTTGTTGCTATCATGCTGAACTACTTGCCCTACCTGTTCTTGTATTTGCTGAACCATCCATCAATCTCTGTGCACATATTCACTTGTGCTTTCTCTGAATTGCTCAGACATGTTGTTGCACATGAACATGCTCGAGCACTTGCTGACTGTGTACACCACTTGATCATGTTTGTCGTGCTGCCTCAACTATTTTGAGTTGTTCTTGATTTTACATTGAGTTGATTCCATGTATGTTTGGCTTGACACTTGGACTTTGCATGTTTGAGCTTTGTTGTTTATGTTGACTTGACCATACATGCTTGCTGAACTTTTGCAAACTGATTTGCATTGTGCACTGAGTTGAGACAGTCCTAGTGGCTACTCCTCAGTTGCGTATTGATTGGCGTGGCAGTGCACACGTGTACACGTGTGTACATGCAGCCATCAGACGAGTTGTCCCTGTCCCTGCTTGAGATATATATGTTGTCTGCCTTGTGGTATTTACAGTGTATCATTGTGAATATCACAAGCTGTCTAGACACAAATTGATAGTTTTATAAATCAGATCAAGTCATGAAAAATGATGAGAAACACACCAGAAATCTGAGGCAAATAAAATTTTTAAAAATAAAATTTAAATTTGCATGTATTCTGTTTTATTTCTATTGCAGTGTACTGTGTGTGTGTTTCATGTGTGATAGGTAAGCTGGGATGACTGGACTGACTGTGATGACAGGACTGACAAGCTGAAGACAAGAAGACAGTGTGTGGTGTCAATGAATGTATGAGTCTGTATATACAAGTGAAAATGGATATATATGAAATGTAAACTGAATGAATGTATGAGTGTTGCAGTGAGGAGCTGTGTATATATGAAATGTACTGATGTCTGTAATAAACAAGTTTGATTGAAACAAAATATCATTTTATTGTTGTCAAACAAACTTGTCTATTTTATTCTGTTTATACAAGTACAAATATTCTGTGAATGTATAAATAGTGGAGTTACAAATAGTTGTACTGTTTGAATATTGAAATAAAATATTCTATTTAAATAAAATACTGTGTTAATATTTGAATTTCTGTACAGTCGTATTTTATTTAAATATTATATTCATTGCTGTGATGTATATATATAACAGTACAGTACCAAACACATAAAAAAGTACCAAACACATAAAAATATATTTGGTTGTTATCATCAAACAAAAATCATATAATTGTGTATACAACACCGTTATATACAACAATCTCCCCCTTTTGATGATGACAAACAAATAAAAGATTTTGAATATAATAAACGTGTTTGTTCGTGGATATTTGAACTCCCCCTATTTAAATGCTCCCCCTACAACAGAAATTCCCCCTATAACTATGCATGAGTGAAATGTATGTATAATTAAATTTTCAAAATTAAAAATATTTATAAAATATTCACTCATAAATCAAAATCTAATCCATTCCCCCCCTTTTGTTATCATCAAAAGGATACAGATTTTAAAATACAGATGAAAATTGACTAAAAATATAATTTCAGCTTAAGAGGAAGAACGATCATCATAAAATTCAATCAGTCAAACAAAAATCATGATAAACTAAGAACAGGTGGCATATTTCACATTTTAGAGAATGACAGATTTACGATGAATTTTATATAAAATGGAGAGAAAAAAAATTCCAAATATTTTCAAAAGAATTTTATAGGATTAAAGCACCAAAAACGGTGATGGGTTTGGATTATAATTAAAAATTCAATTTAAGTTAGAAAATCGAATAATCTCAAATCTATTAATCAACAAATCATAATGCGTCATAATATTTTCAACACATTTCACAGATTAGAGAGATGGATTGATAGGTTGATTTTTACACACCAAGGAGAATTTCAATTTTATTTCAGTTTTTAGCACATTTTTTTTTATTTATTTATTTAAGAGCACACTGACCATGCATAACCAGAGCTTGGATTTTTAAATGAGGTCAGTCGCAGCTTAAATTATAAGTTGTCTCTTAACCATGCATGACCAGAGCTTGGATTTTTAAATGAGGTTAGAGACACACTTATATATTTATTATATATATTTATCATTTCACCTTTTAAAAAGAAAACACTCCTTGGTATAAAACCAATATATGGATGATAGAAAATGTGGTAGGTACAGAAATGGACTGTGAAATAAATTTCTAAATTAATTTTATTATGAAATATGACTAACTGTACCGGGATTATTGAAAATTTTCAATTTTCACTAATTCTGAATAATAATATAACCACAATTCCATCACAAATATTTTCACTGTTTATTTAAAATGGTTTTAAGAAGAAATTAAACTCTCCACATTTATATAAAATCATAACGGATGGCAGAAGAATGATAAGTAATGAAGATGGTCGTGAAATAATTGCCAGTTCAAAGATATTATAATAAATATTCAACCATCATGAAAATCAAAATAAAATCTCCTCTTGTTGTGAAATACACTGCAGTCACAATTCATCACAATTTCTAAATCTGATTATAATTTTGATGAATTATAAATACAGTTTAATTTGGATATTGATTTCAATTTCTGAAAGAATAATCAATAAATAATTTTAAAATTGAAAATCAATTACAAGAGTAATATGCTGATCTATACATGACAAGAGGGAAAAAATATATATATATACAGCAAAAAAAAATATGCAGCACTTTTAAACTGATGCCACATGGTGTCTCTACAAAGTGAAAAATCAGAACAGATGGATGAGACAAATATAAGGCGCTTCTGATACCAAATGTTCTCGCTTTCTCGAGGATTTTAATGACACCCCGGTGGCAAACAAATGGTACCTCAGTCAACAGAAAAGACTTAATTACAAAGCAAGCAACTCAAGCACACAAATTTCATTTATCAGAGCACGATAAGCCTTTGATACCAAATCAAGCAGTCCTCAAAAATATTTACAAATCAATTTCTTATAATCAGAGCAGCATGATTCCAAAACAAACATTTTTCAAAAACAGTATCAGAGCAGCACAGAGAAATCAGTATCACAACAGACTTATCAAGATGTTGGTCACATAAGGTGGTTCATGATCCAAGATTTGCAAATATACTCTATTTTAAATTATTTGAAGAAATGTAAAAGTATTAGGATTTAATGAATCAATCACACCAGGTTATATTTCAGATTCAAGATATGTGTGAGATCCAATGAACCAATAATTTCAAATGATTTTAAACAAACATATATTCAAATCAAATAATCATGAAATAACAATGATTTTCAAACACCATTTTAAAAAAAATTTCAAGAATTTCTCAAAACTATTTCTGACAAGCCCAAGAGAAATTTCAGGTCATTTACATCAAATTTGAAAATATTCATGATCGGGATAATTTATTTGAAATCACATGAATCAATGTAAAGTTTTGGGATATAATGAATCAGTCACACAAGATTGTCAATTTTAAAAAAATAAGAGGTGTGTGATATTCAAAATATCTAGAATTTCAGATGATTTCAAACAATCATATTTCAATATAATGATCATGAATAAAGATGAATTCCAAGATGTATCACTGATACAAGCCAATCTGAAAAATCAATGAAATTATCACAACTGATAAATAACAGAGTGCTGTAATGAGTATAATATTTTGAGCTTTTCTAAAATGAATTAGAATAAACTCAGAACAGCAAAGGTGTGTGACATTTCATTAAATATTCAGATCTTCAAAAAATTTAGAATTCAAATTAACAATGTTCAAGATATGACATGAATTCTTCAGCACTGTTATGAATTCAAGAAGAAAATAAACTTTTAAACAATTGCAGATAATTACAAGATTAAATTCAGAATCCGGAAATGATTATAAACAAGAGAGTTCTATTCAAATGAATTTCCAGAAAGTCATGTGACCTGCATTTGGAAGTTTAAGAAGCACAAAATAAACAAAGAGATATGGTAGTGACTAATCAAAAAGAAACAACCAGAAGAAAAAAAAAATAGAAGGGGTAGAAGAAGGAGAAATAAACCAAAAAAAATATTTTCAAGGATGAAGTTATAAATCATACCTGACATATGATGAGAAACATAATTTCTATCTCATCGGACTTGGCTAAGAAACATTGAATGATTCAATGACATGAAGCAGTTTGAATCGTTTTCTCTTTTTAGCACAGTTGTTTCTCAGCCACTTCAGGTACCTAACAGTTTAGAGAATGGAGTGGTCTAACAAAAATTGTAAAACCACTCACAATTGAATTCATACGTTTTGGTACCCAGACCTGTTTATATAACAATCCATCTGAATTTACCTTTGTACCCTTCGGAACCCAAATCTGTTTGAATTTAACGAGGTTTGTTTTATCTCCTTTTGGGATCCAGGATTGTTTAGATGAATTACAAAACAAATTCAAATTTTGTTTTTGAAAAAATCCTTTGGAATTAACAAAGTTCAAATTAGCAAGATGATTCTTTTCAAAGAAAGTTGAAGGATTTTTAAAATCGTTTGAGCTTCTCCTTTCAAAAAACTCAAATTTCCCAAAACCAAGTCCACTTCTATTTCCCAATGAAAATTGATTTTTCAACAACATATTTAAAGATTTCTCACCATTTGAAAATTTTTCCAGGGTTGTTTCAAGTTGTTGAATTTTAGTTTTAAGATCACCATTTTCTTTCAATAAATCTGAACAATCATTTTCAGTGATCTTACATCTTTCAAAATTAGATTTCAAAACCAAATTTTCATTTTTAAGCAGATTAATTTTGGTTTGGGACTCAGCAATCTCAGATTCAAAAAGTTTTTGTTTTTCAAACCCAAATTTCTTGGATTTTTCAATTTCATTTTCCAGTTCTTTCAAAATCAAATCGGATTTCAACAAATTCTCCTTTTCAGCAATTTCAAGTTTGGAATATATATTAGTCTTAAAACTTTCAAGTTCCTTTTTCAAAAGATTATTCAAATTTGATAACTCAGCCTTGTTCTCATTTAAGATCAAAATTTCATTTTTAAACTTTTCAATATTTTTATTGAAATGAACAAGATTGGTTTTCAATTTCAGACAATTTTTGCAAACTGAATTTGAAGAATTTTTAAAATAGTCAAGCTGTGATTCCAAAAAATCAATTTTGCTGGTCAACTTAGAATTCTCAGATTTCAGAGATTTGTTTTTAGATTTGAGTTTATCAACAGATTTAGTTAAATCAACACACATATAAACCAAATCTTCGTATGAGAAATTTTCAACTTCAGCATCTGTTGATTCTTCATCATCTGATCCTTCTGAATTTTCATTTGTAAATCCTGTTAAACAGACTTCTGAATCTGAGTTGACTTTCTCTGGTTTTGAGCTGTAGTTGTCAATTTGTCCAAACTTTGTATTGAGAGCTATCCAGATTTCCTGCGCAGTTAAACAATGGGAGATCAGACTGTATTGATCATTGTCAAGATAAGAATACAGAATATGTGTAGCACGAGAATTAAAAACTTTATCTACCATATCTTACCCATTGATAACAACATCCCAACATTTAATATTGACAGATTTTAAATAAAATTCCATTCGGGATTTCCAGTTTAAAAAATCTGTTCCAGTGAAAATAGTTGGAGATGAACTGGACTGACTCTCTATCGACTGACAACAAAGATTCACCATTTCTCTAGAGTTAAAGAAAACCTGCTCTGATACCAATTGGTGTCTCGATTAACGAGGAATTTTAAATCACCCCGGTGGCCACCAAAGATACCTCAGACACTGGTTTCACGTCCTGCCTCTCGACACGGACAACCACCCACGGGCATGTAGGGGCAAGAGTCAATACTTCGCCACATGATCATACAGTGAGAACCCCCTATCATGCTGTTACCTTAAACCAGCTCCGATACCAATTGTTGGATCTAGAATAACCCTAGAGGGGGGGGGGGGTGAATAGGGTTTTTCACAGTTTTTAACTGAATTAAAAACTTAACGAGATATATAATAATAAACTGATCACAGAAAAAAATAGCAGAAACTGAAATGCAGAAAATAAATCACACACAGATATACCCAGCTTCGGCAAAACCCTGCCTACTGCTGCATTTCTAAGGTTTCTACTAGGTGATAGAACAGTTCCCGCATACAAGAACATGTACACTCGCAAACCCCTGCTCCTATTCTAACCCTACGCTCAAAACCGTAGACTGGCCAATATCCCCTTGACCAGATTTCCCTTGATTACAACTCGTAACCAATATCCTAGATTTTACAGAATTCTAGAACTGTCAGTTAACCCCTAACTGAAACTCCCCTAGAGTTTTACAGACTCTATCAACTGTTCAGATTTGTTTACAAAAGAATTTAAGAACAAAATGAAAATTAAAACAAAAGAACCCCTTAGGTGTTAAATTAAAAGGGGTCATCCCCTTATCCATTTAAGACATGGCCGGCCCATTATTCATTTTTCTTTCACCCGATCTCTTTGCTTTGTAAACAAAAGAATGGCGGCGGCTTAGGGTTTCTTGAATCCTTCCCCAAATCGGTCGATTGCTTGAAAGATTTTGATTCTTTGATGCTTCACTTAGTTGACGCTGGTCGATTTGATGCTCCTCTCCGATTTGGGCTTTCTCTCGATCGAAAACTGTGAGTATGAATGAATTCAACCTTGTCTGCTCTTTGGATTTTTGCTGTTGGTTTTCGATTTTCTCTTTTGTTCTTTTAATTGAATTTGTGGGATTTCAAAAATGGGTCATGGCCTGTGATGAAAATGGTGTCAGTATATAGGGCAATTCGAAACCCTATACTCTCTGATTTCAGTAAATTGACTTGGCTCTGATTGCGTGTGTATTCCTCTTTTTGACTTTTCGGCTTGAAATTGACTCATGAATTTATGGTGAAAACTTGATGACCTTGGTTGTGAATTTGTTCCTGAATTGCGTTTTCCTCTTTTGGCATACCCGATTTGAAAAAGAATTTATGCTTTCCCCTTTGTTATACGACTTGAATGATTTTTTTTTTCACTTTCTTTTAGTCCTTGCGTGATGTTGTTGTTGCCGTGATTCTTGCCATGCTTATAGAACAGGAAATCAATTTTGTTGCCCAAAACTGAAATTAAATCGGCTTGATTGATTGTGGCAATTCTGGATAATTGTTGAACTTTTTCCATATTTAACTTTCTGCAAATTAAACCCTTGCCAACCATTTCTGAGTATTTTGAAATGCAGAAAATATTTCATTGCCAAAAATGATTATTGCCAAAAATCAAGAATCCTGATCTCTAAAATAAATCTGTGTATTTATGAATTTTAAAACTTGCCTTAAAAACTGTTTCTGGAAAATGTGGAATTCTGAAATCATTTTAAAAATTGTTCATCCTTTCAAAACTGAAAACCGAATTGCAAAAACTGTTTTGCAAAAAAACACTACCTGCACCATATTGTTCATGCTCTTGTTGCTGCTATGCCACCATTGCTGTTTCTTTGAATAAATCTGGATATCTGATTATGGTCTTCCTTTTTCATACTTGTTGCACTCATGAATTCTGAAACTGCTTTTGCACCATTTACTTGAGTTTGATGGCTCCACCATGCTTGACCACTTTTAGCCACTACTTGTACACATGCTGCATATGTTCACTTACACACACTGGCTTGTGCTTGAGCACTTGTTTGTGAGCTGTTTTGACTATGTCTCGACCATTTTTATGTCAGTAGAAAAACTGTTGTAGTTGAGCTGCGGCTCGAACATGATTGAACTGTTTTGAAAGCTTGCCTCGACCACTTTTAACTTCATGCTTCATTGCTTGTATCACCATGCCATTTTGAGATATGTTCACTGTTTATTGCTGAACATTGTTGTTTGATCATGTACAAGTATATATATGCGACTTGATCACCATCTGTTACACCATCTTGCCATCATGCATTGTTAGTTTGTTTTGAAATTGCCTTTACTATACTTGCTGAACTCCATGACCATGCTGCATTGTTTTGGACCTTGTTTCATGCTATGCTTGTGTAAGTCAATTGAGCTAGAACACTACTGAAATGTTGAATGTCTCCATGTTGCTTTACTTTTGCTGTATGGACTGGAATTAGTTTGTCCATCCTGAACAAAACTGTCTTGCATCATTCATATTGACATATGCTGAACCTTGTTTACATTAGCTTGTACATCCCTTATGTCTTGTTGCTATCATGCTGAACTACTTGCCCTACCTGTTCTTGTATTTGCTGAACCATCCATCAATCTCTGTGCACATATTCACTTGTGCTTTCTCTGAATTGCTCAGACATGTTGTTGCACATGAACATGCTCGAGCACTTGCTGACTGTGTACACCACTTGATCATGTTTGTCGTGCTGCCTCAACTATTTTGAGTTGTTCTTGATTTTACATTGAGTTGATTCCATGTATGTTTGGCTTGACACTTGGACTTTGCATGTTTGAGCTTTGTTGTTTATGTTGACTTGACCATACATGCTTGCTGAACTTTTGCAAACTGATTTGCATTGTGCACTGAGTTGAGACAGTCCTAGTGGCTACTCCTCAGTTGCGTATTGATTGGCGTGGCAGTGCACACGTGTACACGTGTGTACATGCAGCCATCAGACGAGTTGTCCCTGTCCCTGCTTGAGATATATATGTTGTCTGCCTTGTGGTATTTACAGTGTATCATTGTGAATATCACAAGCTGTCTAGACACAGATTGATAGTTTTATAAATCAGATCAAGTCATGAAAAATGATGAGAAACACACCAGAAATCTGAGGCAAATAAAATTTTTAAAAATAAAATTTAAATTTGCATGTATTCTGTTTTATTTCTATTGCAGTGTACTGTGTGTGTGTGTGTTTCATGTGTGACAGGTAAGCTGGGATGACTGGACTGACTGTGATGACAGGACCGACAAGCTGAAGACAAGAAGACAGTGTGTGGTGTCAATGAATGTATGAGTCTGTATATACAAGTGAAAATGGATATATATGAAATGTAAACTGAATGAATGTATGAGTGTTGCAGTGAGGAGCTGTGTATATATGAAATGTACCGATGTCTGTAATAAACAAGTTTGATTGAAATAAAATATCATTTTATTGTTGTCAAACGAACTTGTCTATTTTATTCTGTTTATACAAGTACAAATATTCTGTGAATGTATAAATAGTGGAGTTACAAATAGTTGTACTGTTTGAATATTGAAATAAAATATTCTATTTAAATAAAATACTGTGTTAATATTTGAATTTCTGTACAGTCGTATTTTATTTAAATATTATATTCATTGCTGTGATGTATATATATAACAGTACAGTACCAAACACATAAAAAAGTACCAAACACATAAAAATATATTTGGTTGTTATCATCAAACAAAAATCATATAATTGTGTATACAACACCGTTATATACAACAACAAGAAATCTCTAGGGTGTTTCCGAGGCGAGTCACTAGCCTCACAACCCTATGCTCACAATCAAGAATGGCTCCATATCTGGACAGCCAATCCATGCCAAATATCAATCCGTATCCCCTAAAACCAAGAACATATGCACTGCACAAGAATTCTACACTCAGTATAGAGATCCTCAAATCCCCACATATCATAGACAAATGGGCGGAACCCCCAATAGGATTTGAGACACAGACGGGATCATCTACCAAGCTAGTACTAAGGTGCAAACTATCAACAAGATCAGATGAGATAAAGCTATGCGATGCACCAGAATCAAACAAGGTACGAACTGGAAAATCAGAAATATATACAAGGCTCTCAACAGAAATACTACCTCGATCGGGAACTGGAGCGACATTGAGAGCATGAACTTGCCCTCCTGAAGGTCCAGCACGCTGAGTCTGACCCTGGCCTTGCCCTTGCTTCCTCGGGCAATCCTTACTGAAATGTCCAGTCTCACCGCAGAAAAAGCATTCACCATTCTTCCTTTTCCTCTTCTTACAATCCTTAATAAGATGCCCAACTGAACCGCAATAATGGCACTTCCCCTTGTTGTTCTTGCCCTTGTTGTTATTGCCCTTGTTGTTGTTCCCCTTGTTGCCTTGACTCTTGTTCTTGTTCTGATTGCCTTGACTGCTCTGACCACTTGGATTACCCTGATTTCCTTTTCCCTGGGAATCAGTCTTCTTGGCTTGAGTATCATTCATCTTGGTTTCTTTCTTGACATCTCCCTGAAGTAACGCCATATCAACCAAACTCTCAAACGTGGCCCCATGGGGAATATGTGACATAGCCAATCCCTGCAACGGCTCATTCAATCCTCTAGCAAAACGAAGAGCCTTCTTCTGAGGAGTATTCACCATATCCAAGCCAAAACGAGCTAACTGATTGAACTTGTTCATATATTCTTTGACAGACATATCTCCTTGTTTCAAAGTTATGAACCTCTCCATTTGCAGATTCTCCTCAGCAGAAGATAGAAACTTAAGCATGAACCTTGCCCTGAAATCGGCCCAAGTCTCAACAGGCCTAGTACCATTGGTGACTTCCCACCAATAAGCGGCTTCATCCTTCATAAGCCAAACCGCCAACAAGAGCTTCCTCTGATCGTCTAACCCAAAGATAGCAAACAAATCCTTGGTCTCTTTCAACCAATTTCTGGCCTCTACAAAAGTCTCAGTGCCTTGAAAGTTCTTGCCACCCATTGCTTTGAAATCTTTGCAAGTCTTTGCGAAGTCCACTTGAGGATGCTGAGGGGGAGGAGGAAGAGGAACCTCAGCGACCGGAGGAGGAGGAAAATTAACCACCGGAGGAGGAGGAGGAGGAACATTAACTACCGGAGGAGGAGGAGGAGGAACATCTGCGGGGCCGGCTTCGGTCGCCCTAGCCTCCAAAAGTCTCCTATACCAAACAGGTACGTGTACTCCCTCTGGAATAGCAAAGTTATCGGCCATACTGAAAACGAAGAAAAAGACAGATTCAGAATGGAGAAAAACGAAGGAATTTTGCTAATGGCTTTTTGGGGAATGGCCTTTAAAATAAACTAGACTTTTCTTTGGAAAATACTTTATACTTGGTTTTGAAAATAGTTTTCCAAAAGTTTTCTAAAAGCCTTTTTGTTCCTTCTCGTACCATATGCTCTGATACCAAATGTAACATCCCACCTCCACCAGGGTGGCTCTTGCAAGCACTCTGACTTTGGAGGGGCGTTTGAATCAGGTAAACATGCATAATGATATATCAAGGCAGAACAAGAACATATGTATATTTGTAAACAGAGTAAATAACATAGATAAAACAGCGGAAGATTTCAAAACATTTCAAAACAAGTCTGGTACAACATAGCTTTCCAAATAAACAAGTCTAGATAAAACAACATCAACTGAAAAACTGAAATAAATAAGTGCTATCCCCAATTAAGTGGTAACCATAGCTAGCTTCATGTCGAAACCGTACATGAGTTGAAATCCCACAAGCAAGCAATCTGAAATCCAAGCTAAGCTCCAGTATTCCCTCCCTGAGAACCTGGGGGGGGGGGGGGGAGGGAAGAAAAGAGGCGAAAGAAAACAGGTCAGTCAAAAAGACTGAGTAAGCCCTACTACAATCAATGTAAACTGATAAAGTTAACTGGCATGAGCAGCAGGGATGAAAATAAGGATAACAATATACTAGCATGATGATTAACTAACAAGGTAGATAAAGGTGTCATCGCATAATCAGGATTAAGGTTTTGCACCACAGGTGTACTAGCAAACTAACATGACTTGAATAAACAAGTATTGATCCCTTGGCCCAAGCTTTGGCCCAATAACATGAAATGACCCTAATACAAGGTCCAACCAAACGGTCTAGTCGATCGGCTCCTAAGCCTAACTCGTCACGTGTTGGTGTCAATACGGCCCAATCATAATTGTAGTCGAACTGTGCCGGGTCCACCCTTCGGGTGTATCAAGCCCTAGGGTGTCAACCCCTGGACACCATGAACATGAGTGCACAGTCCCGATCTACTGGTACCCGTGCATGTTTTCTCCGGCTACGGACTATGTGCACGACCAGAGTCCGCACGGAACTACACCGGCGTACCCTCTGCCGTCGCTTTTGGTCACTTACCTCCAGTCCAGTAATCGTGCCCCCACCCTAGCCTAGTCCCTAGGGTCATGATGATACTAACTTGGGATTACTGCTTGAGTGGGCCCCCATTGCTAGGATTTTTCTAGTGGGTTAAGTACGGTTTAACCCTCTTGCTAATCCTGGATTAACTTGGTTAAGTGTAACGATGAGTTCACGACTTAACCCTGATTAATCTACCAAGCCCAAATTGGTTAAGTATTAAGTGGACCATGACTTAACCCTAATCACGAGGCATTAATTAATTTAATGCGCCTTAACCTCTCACATTAGACCTTGTTGTGGTTACTAGTTAAGCCGGGCGGGTCCGGGTAGCTTTACACCACAACTTGGTCTAACCTCGGGTTCAAAGTACAACATGACCAACTTCTCACATTGGGTCCTATTGTTTGTAGCAACTAGTTAAGCCGGTCGGTTCCGGGTAGGTTTACGCTACAAACTCAACCCAACCTCGAGTTGGCCACACTTATCTTTTCTAAGTGTCATGTCCATCATGTTTCCAAAACATGTTACAAGTTTTCAAGCAATTGGGTAGACCTAACTTAATAGGTAAATTCCCAATGGGTAGACCTAACTTAATAGGTAAATTCCCAAGCTTATGTTTTATGTCTTTTAAGTTTACCCAACCCCAAACGCAATCCCATCGCTTACATATCGCAATAGCGCATAAAGGATAGAAAGAGGGAACTTGGCATAATCATGACATAAAGGTATTGAAGCCACAAGCTTAACATGGTGGCATATGAAATGTTCATATGTTCATACACTTGCATATTACATTTTTAGGCCTCAAAAGCATGCATAAAACCAAACTTAGCATATTGGTGATACATGGTGCTAAATGACATGTAGAGATGGCCATAAGTTCGCATTTAGCCTCACATGCAAGTTATCATAAGAGATATGATAACTTACATGTTGCTAAAATGCAACCTTTGGCATAAAGCTTAAAGCTTTATGTTCATAAACCCAAAATAAGCTTGCATAACATGATAGCATGAACAAAATGTTCAACCCAAACTTGCATAACATAACTTGGCATACTTGCATATAAACTTGCATATCACAACATGATAAACTTGCATATCACAACATGATAAACTTGCATATAAACTTGCATATCATACATTTAACTTTAGAGTTTAAGTATGAAAGTAGAATAGGGCTTACAATGCTTAAGAAGTCACAAAAATATGACAAAGCCCTTATGAAATCAATTAAACCCAAAATGCAAGCAAAACCCTTGAGCCAAAATGATCAAGACTCTTTCTTTATGATGCAAATATATAAACTTGACTTGAATGCAAGCTAATGATGCTCATACAAGTTTGAAAACACTTGTATGCATGGAAAATCACTTAGGAATTTATTTAGGAATTTTATGAAGAGAGTGGAGGCCATGAGAGGATTGATTTTGCCATAGTTTAGTTGTATGAATGAATAATGATGATTTAGGGTAGGTTAGGGTCTTATTTATAGATTAGGCAAGTGTTTTAGGCCATAGGATGAAACCTAGATTCAATCCAAGCCATCAAAGCATGTCTTGGAGAAGAAGTCAAGTGTAGGAACCATCTAGGGCCTTTAGATTAAAGATGAACCATGAGAACCATTCAAATGCAAAATCTTCATTTGAGCGAATCGGCCCACGGGTTGACAGCCAAACACCCTGGATTAACCCCTAGTCGACCCAACGGGCTCGGGTCGACCTCAAAAATCGGCTGGTTCGGTTATTCCCCTCTCCCAATTCGCTGGTTTGAACATTTTTGCATATTTATTTATTTAATCTTCAATTATATATATATATATATATATCAATATATATATATTTCTCTGCGCAACCCATTTCACTTAATTAAGTATACTTTAATTTGGGAATTTTTCGTGAAACTTCGCGAGGCCATATCTTGGTCATACGGACTCCGATTTTCGAAAACTCGGACTCTATTTCGCGTATTTTCCCGAGACGAACGCAATGGCATAGCCCGTTTCCCTTGATTCAGATTTTACAGTTTAATTCTGCCTCCATTTATGTTATAACATGTTATTCAAAAATACGGGTTGTTACACCACTCCACTTCGTTGCGAGCTGAAATTTTCTAAGCCTGGAACACTTAGGACCTGACCCGAGTGTCCCATGAAAAATACACAAAACACCCGAGTCAAGATTAAACTTATTTCAAGTTAGCACACTTCGATAAACACTAAAAATGATAATCTTGTTATGTCAATTCTAATATAACAAAAATGACATGATGATTTTGTCAATTCTAATTTCAATAAAAAATGACATGATTAATTTGTCAATTTTAATACAACATAAATGACATATCTAATTTGTCAATTTTAATACAACATAAATGACATATCTAATTTGTTAATTTTAATACAACATAAATGTCCATAATGGTCGAATTTCTACCATGAAACAAAGAAGTTTACATGCATGAAATAAAATATGCAAGACAACAATAGATATGCAAGTAAATCTAATTGAACAATCCATGCAATTAAAATGAATTGAATCAGTGCATGCAAATGAAATGAATTCGAATTAATTGCATGCAAATGAATCAAATAAACCACTGTATGCGTGACTTTTTCCAAAACAACCGGGGGTTGGTCAAATGCAAATACATGAATAGAATTAATAGCATGCAAATGAATTAAATCAATTGTTGCATGCATGAGTATTTTGAAAGCACTTAAGGCCAAACAACAGGTATAATAATGTGTAAACATAAATATTTAAGAACTCAGTAAGGCTTAACTTGAATAATCAAAGAGATGAATTTGAGGGGTCTCAGTTTCAAAATGTATAAATGCCATTCCCAAGGTAGTGCAGGCCGTATGCAATTTAAGTAAGGAAAGATTCATGCATACCATTACGTTAGTCCAACTGTCACCAAAAAAAAAACTTCCAAACCACCATTCACATATCTATAACCATCCAACTATTTCTCATTTCCTGTTAAACCCATGTATATGACTATGTGGTCTAAAACAACATATATGTAAGTTTGCCATCAAGTTTCCAAAATAGATAAGAATAACTAAGAATTAATAGTAAAACATTTTCAGCCCAAGATGAGGTACCACAAATTCAAAGAAATGTAACATGCAAATGCAACAAAGTGCAACCAAGGCGTGGAGTTCATGGTTTCCGAGAAATGAAGGCATCATGATTAATAAACAAATGGATACATTTTCAGTTTAAAATGAACATGGCCGTATAAGTGTACTTTAGCCCATGTATGTAAAATTTTACATCGACATCATAAATATCAGCGTGATGTAGCAAGTCACGAAAACAAGGTGCGGTATGCTTCTAACATGCAGTGATACATACGTGGTTGTTTTAAAGCTAAATCTAATACTTCAAAAATATTGTATATGCAACAGAATATTGGTTCCCCCTAAATGGATTCAAACATTGCAATGTACTTTATAAATGTTAGAAGGCACACTAAAGCAATCGGAATTAATACTACAGCATGTAACATCAAATGTGAGTGTAAGGTAACAAATTTATGATCAAATTAGCAAATAAGGATGGATCTTAGCCCAGGCATGCCAACGAGATAGAAGAATGCAAGAGAAAGACAACCACAAACTAATTATACTCAGTGGACATCGAAGTGTCATAGTTTGCAAATAAGTTTAATCGTAAGTACACTTACATTAAATCGCAGTGGACTGGACATAATGACGGCATGGCAGCGGCTGAACTCGAGAGGACTTGGATGGCGAAGGCGGCGACTCACACATAGACGAACGAAGAGGTGCGGGTTCGATTGGGTTTGAATCTGAGGCAGCGCTCATCTCAGACAAAGGTGATGCCGCTGGGCTACGTGCGGACGAATTTCAGGTAAGTGAAAGGCGCGGTGAAGATTTAAAACGATGGGTTTGAGATGGAGTATTATAGGTCTCCATTTATTTAGCTTTTCTTATTTTGTTTGTTGGAGTGGAAGGGCGGCAGCTTTTCATTTATATATATTTTAATGGTCATATGACTGTTGGAGAATTAATCAAGGGGTTTTAATGAAAGCAGCGGTTTCTTTGCTATAGGTAAAACGGTGCCTTTTTATATACTGAGTAACGTCAAAAGCAAATCTGGAAAATTGTTTAACATAAATGTAGACAAAGAATAAAATACGTTGAACGCGTTTATTGGCAGGTGCATTAATAATATTAAATTTTAAAATAACATATGTTGAAATGTATTCAACTTTATTTTATTTTCTGAATTAATAGGTGCTTTGATTCTTCCTTTCCGAATCTACTCTCTTAGTTTCCAAAGTAACCGTTTATTTCTTCATATTATTTCCATCGTATGTCTAATAATTTAGATTCATTACCAATCAGAATTAAATTCAGTTTGCGGACCGCTAAACATTTATAGAAAAAAAAATTTATTTAAACGAACAACGATCACCAAATTTGACAAACAAACATTAACATTTAAACTTATACATTCCCGAAATCATTTTATGAAGAATAATTATGTTCAAGATCTAATATTCCTATTGTTTATTAATAATTTACGTTTGCAGAAAAATTTAAGAATAGAATTATATTTCCATACTGTTAAAATTTCCTTTAATTAACCTTAAATGTACGCAGTTCAAATTTCTATCCAATTTAAGGTTGGAGTAAATTCACATGTCAAACTCTTTCTACTTATTATGGTTATTATTTCATGATTATCATTTCAAACCCAGGTTTAAAAATATACTTATATTGAGAAATGTACATGTATAATTTATTAGATTATTAATGTTACCATAAATTTCGTTAACCATGCTAGTTAAACATATGCTATATATATCGTTGTCATTTAATTTCTTTACAATTTCTTTTAATGAATTAAATTAAAATGCTGATTTAAATATTGATTATCATATTTGTTCATGTAATAAGTCTTTAAACAAATCAAGGATTCGACTACTAAATTTCCTTTTATAAACAATTGTTCAAATTTTATGATTTCAAACATACATACAATTTGACAAACTTTTCCTTTGTTATAAATCATCATTCATCCTATCATAAATTATCATTTATTGGAAATAAATTTAAAATCATGTATTAATAATATTATAAAATTAAATTTAAATCCATAACATTCAAATATCGAAATTAAATTTATACATACCGGATTAATTCAAAACCAAATTGAAATAAACTAGATTTCCAAATTCTAAGTAAAATTGCAAATATAAATTTCGATTATTAACGTTAAATACTTAATTTACTTTATATTTTAAACATCGAAATTTTTAAGTCATTACAATCTCCCCCACTTAAAGCTTTTCGTCCTCGAAAAGGAACGAAATAAGAAACTGGTAATTAAACGATATATCATTCATACGCACATCGACTTTGATTGCTTGTTCAAACACATAATTTTTTATTCCTAATTAGTATTGTTAACCCAATCACCCTAGTGCGAACTTCTGATTCAACTTCTTGATTAGAAACTTATATTCTCCTTGCATAGCAATAAACTAGGATAGAGAATTTCAGATTCATATCAAAAACTCTTATGAGTGTTCGCCGTCTAGAAAGAAGAAGACAACCCTATTTAGAATCGAAATCGTATATTCAAACTGAATCAGAATTGTTATGCGAATGGAATAATTTTCGTTCAAGTATGTATTTATTCCATTAATTCTTTTCTTTTCCAAGACGAAAATTAGTATTTTAATATATTTCAAAGCTGTAAACTTGCAAAACATTCAAAACCTCTTTCTTAGTTGATTATGTTGAGGTGGTATAATATTAAATTTCCATGGTATTGATTTTGTTATTTAAAGTCAAAATACTTCAATAACTTGAAATCTTAACAAGTTTATTTTCGTTCTTAAAAGTTTTAGACATACGTTGATCAGACGCACGACTAAAAATCTCCAAGTACTCAATATACTTGTTTCGACTTCCAGTGAAAATACTTAAAAACCTTTAAAAATAGATATGAAAAATACATTCCCCCATGGATCGCAGACACGCGGTGGTTACGCTACTATCCCAGTAGAATCGCTTGTGCCCGTAGGTATCACACCCCATCGAATTTCGTCATGGTTGTTGCCATAGATCGTAGTTACGCGGTGGTTACGCCACTATCCCAGTGGATTCGCTTGTAACTGTAGGCATCTCGCCCCTCGAATTTCGCTATGGTTATAGATAGCAGTTACGCAGCGGTTACGCCACTATCCCAGTGGAATCGCTTGTAACTGTAGGCATCTCGCCCATCGAATTACGCTATGAAACATCAAGTGAATATAAATAAATCAAAGTGACCCCACCGAGTGGGATTCCAGTACGTGTTCCTACCGAGTAGGACCCCGATTTCCAATGGACACCCCATGCGGAGTTCCATCGCAACCCTATCAAGTAGGATCACGATTTTCGATAGAAAGTAGTTTCCATATCTTCGACTTTTAAACAAATAATACTACATTTAGTATTTTTCATTTCGTACATCACATATATCGTGCTTATATAAAATTCCATTTACAAAAGTTTTCTTACTTTCCAATCGGGATTCGTTCAAATCAGTAATATCTAATTCATCACATACTTATATAACTTCCAATTTTTATATAAGAATCAAATTGTTCAATATCGAATCTTTGCCGAATTCAAAATTTTAGTAGTCATAGCTTTCAAAACTATTTCATTTCCACACTTATATAAATATAAGATTATCAGTTTCCAACTTTTAACATTTAAATTTAACCATTTGGATTTTATTTCATGTTCGAATAACATTCGTTCTTGATATTTTCAAATATCTTTAATAAATCATTTTCCATATAACTCAACGAGTAAATTTCAACATAACTCGTACGAATTCCGTTTTATCAAGTCGCAATTTCGAGTTCAACGTACTTACATAGTTATCTGTAAGATTTCTCAATTCCACGAAGTAAGTTTCATTTATAAATGATTTCCATATCTTCATTTCAAACATACATACTATTATATAATACTTCATTTCACGTTTCGCATATATCGCACTTACATAAATATCAACTTTCATAAGATTTGCTATCCAAATCACATTTCAACATATCATTCTTATATTAATTCCATTATATAAGATTTCACAAAATTCCATTTCAATACCAATTTAGTTTTGATTTCACAATTGATACGAATTGTAACGACCCAGATTTTTGAGCAGTTTATTTTAAATATTTAGTATGGTTTTAAATATTGAATTCATAATATAAATGGTATTTTATTGGGTTATCGATTAAATAATCGAAATACGATTTATTTTGATAATTATCGAAATACGAGAAGTTTGAAATAATTCAATTCGAAGATAAAACTGAATCGAAACAGTTCAGATGATCAATATATATACTATTTAAATATGAACGATGATAATAGAAATTCATTGTTGAGGAATTTATTTGTTTTGAATTTAAAATGATTTAATATGGCTATTTTAAATATACGTTCAAATTAAATTGTATAATCTATTTCGTTGAATTCAGAATAGTGAATAGCGTTGTGAACATCAGTCATTACGATTAAATAACAGTTCAGAATTTTGAGAAAAGGACCATGAGATATTTTTGTAGAATGTATTAATTAAAATCAAATCAAAATCTAATACAGATGAACTTCAGCCGACCTATATCCTACTTCATCGCAGACCTCAATTTGTACACATTACGGACCTATCTATGATTTGTAAAATCACATATCTGTTGTCTTCCTCGAGCTGTATTTCTTGCTCCCCAGCTTCACTACAAAGCAAAGCAGGAATCGAAATGGCTTGGTACGATCTGTCTCCCCTCTCGTGGTTATATAAACAGACCAAGTCTTCATCACAGAAACACGCATTCAATCCATTTCTCTCGGGTTTTTCCCTCATCCTCATAAACCAAATCGATTTCCTCCATTTATGAAACCGGAAATCGAAACCGCGAAGCTCCTCAAGGCCGACGGCAAGACACTCTCGAATTAGGGTACAAGGATGGGGTTCGGTCGTGAGTTTGTTCTGCGTTGATGAAGCGATTCAGACGAGTCGAGGGTTCAAACTTGAGTGCGATGGTGATTTGGGGGTTTAGGGTCGACGCGATGGGATATTTTGGGTATTATGCGTTCGAACGAAGAACTGTTGAGGGGTTCCTGACATTGCTAAGTGGTGTGATGTTTGATTTGGGTGGCGTTCTCGATGGAGTTCGATCTCTTTGTGAGGATGAAATGGGTAGTGCAGTGGCTGATATTGAGCGATGGACTGGGAGTTTTGGGGAGTGGCGCAGTTGGCTAGATCGTTCGTAATCCTGAGGTCGAGGGTTCAAATTGTAGGGAGTGATAGTGGGAAAGTTTACGGAGGATGGTCTCTGTTTTCTTAAGGGATGTATTGGTTTGCAATACTGGAGTTCGGCAGTAGGCATTTGGGTAAAAATTCGAGTGAAGGAAGAGTGAATGGACAGTGAAGAGTTGGGGCCAGTATGGGTCCAAGTGTAGCAATGAAGGAGCAGCAGTCATGCACAAAAATCGTTCGGTAAAATGTCGAAGTGGGATAGATCCGATTTAGGGGCTGATTGTAGTTGAAGATGTTCGGAGATTCATTTTGGGAATTAACACAGTAATTCGCAAGAT
The DNA here is from genome assembly GCA_030737875.1 of Allium sativum. Taxonomy (NCBI): domain Eukaryota; kingdom Viridiplantae; phylum Streptophyta; class Magnoliopsida; order Asparagales; family Amaryllidaceae; genus Allium; species Allium sativum. The sequence continues at coordinate 356,182,830 of CM060926.1, forward strand.
AGCGAGGTACACATTTTCATAAGATTTAAAATACATAGGATAATGTGTTTATTATGTTAATGGTTAATTTAAATGATTCATTGTTTAATCGAAAATAAATTAAATAATCATAGGTGCTAATAGATTCGGTTGAAACAATTCAAGTGGATTCGTAAATACAAAAATGGGGAATTAATTGGATATTCGACAATGGGAAATCAGGTGAGTAAATCTCACTCACCTTTAGAATTATTTTTATTTCATTAAAAATAATTGTTTGTTGCTTGTGTGAATGTTTTCTGGTTGTTATATATATATTAGTTATTTAGGCTATATATATATATATATTGGGTTGATTGATTGGTTGGATTCCCGCAGTCTCATTAGCGGATGCCCGCGGTACCATAGCGGATGATTACCCTATACGCCCCACGCTATGATTAGTGGATGACCTTCTATACCATGATATTCTGCCACGAAGCAGAATGGGTATTATTTATGTACTAACATCTGTGGATGCAGGTAAACAGGTTGGAGGAATCCAACTGGATTCCTCAAAAATATATTATCTGTTTGTTTGTCGGTTCCATATATATTCTCATATATGATGTGTTAAAAATTCCGTGATTGATAACTGATTGTTTTGGGGTGTTTAAATATCACTGGGGCTCGAATATTGATTTATAAAAATATCGGAAAAGGATAATGGAGATTTGAAAATGGAATACTATTTTTATAAATAGAATTTGAATTTTTAATGAAGTATAGAAAATATTAACTGTTTAAATATATAAAACAAGTGAATTTATAAACTTGCTTTATAAATTAAAATACGGGATTTGAATTGGATTTATAAACTTTATTTATAAGTTTATAATGTGAAAATTTAAGGGAAGTTATAAACGTTGTTTATAAATTAAATAATACAAATAGAATTTGAATATGAGAAATTAGAATGAAATTTGAATATTTGAATTCAAAGGAATTAAAATTAAATTTGAATTCAAAGGAATTAAAATAAAATTTGAATTCAAAGGAATTCAAATAAAGAAAATTCAAATAGAGACTTTGATATAAAATTTGAATAAAGGAATTCAAATAGAGATTTGAATGTAGAATTTCAAAATAGAATTTGAAGTAAACTTTGAAAATAGGATTTTCAAAGTAGAATTGGAAATAGAATTTCAAAATAGGATTTCAAAATAGGAAATCCAAATGGTTTTGAAATGGAATTTGAATTCAAGGGAATTCAAATGGATTTGAGTGAAGAAATTCAAATGGGATTTAAATAATGGGTTTTAAATAAAGAGGATTCAAATATAAGAATTTAAATAGAATTTGAATGGAGTTTAAATATAAGAATTTAAATAAAACTCAAACGGAGTATAAATATAGGATTCAAATAGAATCCAAAAAGAATTTGAATAAGAGGAATTCAAAGAGAATTAAAAGGTGGTATTTGAAATTCAAATAGTATTAGAATGGAGTTTTGGATATTTGAATTTAAAATAGAAATTCAAAATGGAGTTTGATTATTTAAATTCAAGTATGAAATTTCAAATATAACAATTCAAAAGGGAGTTGATTATTGAAATTAATGTGGTATTTAAATTCAAGGAGATTAAAATGTGGTATTTGAAATCAAGGGAATAAAATATGGTATGTGAATTCAAGAGAATTAAATTTGAATATTAGAATTCAAATGGTGTTAAAAATGAGTTTGAATATTAGAATTCAAATGGTGTTGGAAATGAATTTGAATATTAGAATTCAAATGGAGATGGAAATGAAATTTGAATATAGGAGATTCAAATTGAATTTAAATAGAATTTAAACTATGGGATTTGAATATTGAATTCAAATGGAATTGAAACTATGGATTTGAATATATTAAAATATATCAGAATGGAGATGGATTCATTTTAACGAAAGTTTAAAACTTTATATATATAAATATAAATAAAACGAACTCGCCGCAGTGCTGCAGTTCGTAAATTGGCGATTCGAACTTCAATTGAATATACAGAACTCAATTGAAGTCGAAATTCTTTGAAACAAGAAACGTCAGGACCGATTTGATAATAGCTTTCTAATGGAGGAGAAAAATCTGGATTTCATCGAATAGATTTTGAGTTATGTCAAAAATCAAAATTTTAAAAGTGCAGCGCCAGAAACCATTAAAACCATAATGGATTTTATATAATATAGGGATTTTTAAGCAAATAAAAATCCGAATTTCCATTTAAAAACCTGGTCTTGAGTTAGAAGATAAAGGTGAACTCAAGCAAAGCAAGTAAAGTGATTTTTGAAACAATAATCATATTTTTGATTATTGGATAGAATTAACTAAGCCAAAGAAAATTAGTTAATCGAGTATTGAATTGAAGTCGAACCTTGAAAGGCGAATTTGGAATTGTAAATATATATTCGAAATCGAATATAGAACCTAAATTGGAATTTGAATTCAATTAGTTGATAAGCAAGTTGAAATATATTTGAAACGTGTTATATTCAAATATACAAGCGAAATAGGCAAAGGGATAGTTAACGAGTTAATTTAACGAGTGGAGTCAAAACGAGTGTATGGGGTTGAAATAAATTGGACAGGTATAAACACACAGGAGACAGATATGGGATAAAGTGATGAAGGTATATAATTAGTGTGCTCGACAAAAAGGTACACGTTTAATTTCCGTATGAGATTTTATGCGCCGTATCGGCAAGCCGCTTGGCTTTTTCTTTTTCTTTTTGAGATTAGAAGGACCGGGGAAGCTATTTGAAATTTCCCGATGCTCCCGGTACAGGGGAGGTTATGGCGAAATTTTCCGGAAATTTAAGGAGTTAGAATATTTTTAAGATATTTTGATTGTTAAAAATCATTGTATCAACGTATAGAATTCGATAGGTAAGTGAATATAAAAATCGAATATTGTAAACAAGAAGGGAAATCTATAAATTATAAATAGAAAGCGAACTTTATACATGTTTTAAAAATGAATAATTGGATTGTATAGTGTGTTTATTCGAGGTAAGTGGTTTTGCCGTTTTGAAGTTGAGGATGTTTTCAGTTAAGGTCTGAGAGGTAATTTTACCCCAACTTGATTGATTTCATTTTTAATGGATAAATAGCGAGATCCAGTCTCGAAGAGAAGTGTTTGGAAAAGGGTTAGTGGAATAAAATATTTTGGGTTGTTGTAACGATGTTTTACACAGCATTCGTTTTAACCCAAGTGATGGAATTTTGGAAATATAACAGTAAATATTTCCTGAGTATAATTAAAATAGTCGGGATAGAGATAAGTGATTGGAATTGTTTCCAATTGCAAATAAAGATATTTTCTAATATATAGAAAATAAAAGAAGTTGATATTTGGAAACGTTTTCCAAATGGCATAAGAGGCCAAGATGATTATTGAAAATATTTGGTTAACAAATATTGATAGGGGAAATGGAGAAGAGGTTTAATTAAGGAAATATTAATTAAAGAGCCCAGTGATTTGTTGATATGTTTGGATGAACACTTGTTTTTATTCGATAGTTAAATCACAGATTATCGAAGTTTTTGACCATCGTTGTCAATATGGAGAGACCGGTTGGATTATTATCCGAAGAACCACTCCGTATCGGCATTAGCGTTGCGAACCAAGTATGCTGAATATATTGAAGACGGAGTAAAATGCAAGGACTCTTTCTATTAAATAGAAATAGTGCCTTCGGTTTCGTTCAATCCCAGAACGAACGTAAATGGACGAATGTCTGACAGAGTATTTCCAATGATCAAATGGGTTGGTCTGTATAAATATATATGGTTGCAACGGATTTATTCCCTTAGCATAACATCCAGAATATTCGTGCAAACTCAACTAGTGATTAACGGATCTGACAATGTGGCATTCAAAGTGATTGTGCTATCAATGAATGGTAAGTATTCGTAGCCTCAGGCCTCAACAACCGGGAAAGGACAAAAATCGGGCAGGCAGCATGGCTATGTAGGTCGCACCCATTAGGATGTATAATCATCTATCTAGAGGTTCATTTAATTTCTTATTCTATTCGATGCTGTCCCAGTCGGGAGACGGTTGCTGATCCCAACCGTTGGTGATATACATTCGATACACTCAAGCGAAATGAGTGGTCGGTCATGTGTGGGCCGGGTTGCAAGATGTTCTTGTTGAACCCAGTGTATTCCTCTCTAGAGATACACTAGCGGAAGGTGGTTCCATACCTTGTCATGTTGGAAATCCAATCTCCAATAAGCGCCATGCGGTTTTTGATTTTATACTATGTATGTGGAACGTGAGATGCAAGCGTTCTACTATTTGGTTATTTACTTGATGTAGACATTATTATAATATCACTGGATTTTCGTATCAAAGTGTTTTGGGTTATAGTAAGGTAAAAACCGTCCATGTTTATGTGTGGGCTGGTCTTACTATTATATTTTCTTTCGAAAAGGGTTTTGAAAGTTAAACAAGTGGTTGGAGTTTACTCACACCAGTCCCATGACTGACCCAGAGTTTATTTTGTTTTGTTTTCCCTAAACTCTTGGGTGCCCAAATTTGTACGGGCAGTCAAGTAGTCGGGATTTCACAGATTCATTTGGAGGAGCTGGAAGCAGGAGGCTTCACCGGTTAGCTATAGGCTATCATATATTCCACTGTGGACCTTGTTTGTATCTGGAAACAGATGTTTATAACTGTTCCAGAAATGACTGTTGTGCTCTGATGATGGTATGTATATAAAGTTACCGATTTGTATTTCAAAAGTTATGTTATATAATATATTTTATTCGTTTCGCTGTGAGATTCGTGTTTATTTTGATTATGCTCAGTTGTGTTCTTCTTCTTCTATTCTATTAGTTCTATCTTTTCTATCTCACCCTCTAATTTCTTCTATTAATGATACTGTATTTTCGATGTCTGAACAGTCGACACTGGGTTTTGTGTCGATTTTCGGAGTTGAAAATCTCGTGGTCGTTACACGAATATTCAATTTCATTTCAAAACTAGTTCATATTCACAAATTAATTGAATTTCAAAATTCATATTTGATTTAGGTTACACATCAAAGAATATCATTATTCAGTTGAATCTTTACATTCAATTACTTCGGGCAAAATTGCTCGAATCGGGAATAAATAATTTATCTCAAATTAGTTTTAAAAAAGTAAGCTTGAAATCAAATAGGTTCGAATAAATAAGTATTTAGAAAAATAGAATTTGAATAAATTAGATAAGTTATGATATAAAATAGTTTAAGTAAATTAAATAGGTTTGAATAAATTAAATATATTTTAATACAAAATAGTTTGCAGAGTAGTTCGAAAATCAAAATAGATTTGGTAGAGAATAATTAAATAAGACAGATAAAAGTTATACTTTACTTCACATAAAACAATAATAAAACATATAATAGTTATAAAATAAATACTATATTTAGGAAATATTCCAATCCGAACTAAATTTCCCGAATTTTACAAAATTTAGCTAACATCGATTTCAGTGTCGTAATCAAACTCAAATTTAACTAAAAGTTAAATTTGAAACCATTAGTTTGAACTAATTGTTCAAGTTAGATCACAACTCAAATTTTTCATTTTAATTTTTCATTTGAAGTTTGAATTTTTCATTCATTCCATGTTCTTTGTTTTAAACCAATTATCAAATTTCGACTTGTCCATATATTTTGTTAAAGCAATTCAAAGGATCGGGATAAGATTTGGATAGTTTCAAAAATTTAAGCACGAATGGTTCGAACGATAGGCGAACAATAACGACAAATCAAGGCCAACAAACAAAACAAGTGAAACGGCAAAATTATATTTTTAAACATTCATTTCTATTTGAATATTTATTCAAATTATTCCCAATTTCATCGCAATTCATTTGCAATTTCAATTTATACTTTACAAAATATTTAATATGTCGCTTATCTATTTCAGTTCATATTAATTTATCAAAACGATTTATTAAATTTTATCCAAACATGCTCATCTAATCGGTTTCAAGTATTTATCGACGTTTAAATCAGAACCATACAGTCATCCCATTTTCGAAACTCGAAAATGAATAAAAGTGATGTCGCGATCATCCCCAGAATTATTTCCAAGCGACTAGAATGTGATTCTATATCAGTCTCGTATATATTGGACTTTGTATATACGTTAGCTATGCGTATATTCAAAATCCATACATATTTGACAGTCCAATCTCGACGTCGAATAAAATACTCAAAACTCTTATCGTATATTATATTTCAAAAAAAATAAAAAAAATTGCTTTTCAAAACTATTACTTTAATTTCAAAATAATTCAAATTTTCAAAATACGCTCTCTCAACAGTGATTCATGTGATAATTCCACTCATTCTAGAGTATTGCTACTCTATCTCTAATGAGTTTTTAAACCCGATAAGCTAAGCTTTGTCAAACCAAAGATCTGATACCAACTATAACGGCCCTAGGCTTTGCAACCATTAGGCAGTGGGATAACCTCCCTCTGTGACATACAGTGATACCTCAGAACTGATTTTACGGTCAGCCTCTCGACTGCAACAACCAACCCAATCTTCCCATTGGGATGTGTAGGGGTAGGAGTCTCCTGCTCGCCACCAAACAACCAAACGAGAACCCCCTATCACATTCTCTAACCAGCTCTGATACCAACTGTAACGACCCGCCTTTTTGACCGCTTTAAGTCGGTATTTAAACCAACTCAAAACGTTCCAAAAGACAGATTATTATTTAGCTTATCAAGTTTAAAGAGAATAAACAAAGAATCACAGACACAATATTTGCAGCGGAAGAAATTTTTATACAAATAATATCAGAGTTGTACAAAATATTCATACAACGGAAGATTTTATAAGTACATTACATGAATTTTTAAATAAATAAAAGATTTACAGTTTTGTCGAGCGCGCGCCATATGCGTCTTTATATGTCACTCCACTTCGTTGCGAGCTGAAATTTTCTAAGCCTGGAACACTTAGGACCTGACCCGAGTGTCCCATGCAAAATACACAAAACACCCGAGTCAGGATTAAACTTATTTCAAGTTAGCACACTTCGATAAACACTAAAAATGATAATCTTGTTATCTCAATTCTAATATAACAAAAATGACATGATTATTTTGTCAATTCTAATTTCAATAAAAAATGACATGATTAATTTGTCAATTTTAATACAACATAAATGACATATCTAATTTGTCAATTTTAATACAACATAAATGACATATCTAATTTGTCAATTTTAATACAACATAAATGTCCATAATGGTCGAATTTCTACCATGAAACAAAGAAGTTTACATGCATGAAATAAAATATGCAAGACAACAATAGATATGCAAGTAAATCTAATTGAACAATCCATGCAATTAAAATGAATTGAATCAGTGCATGCAAATGAATTGAATTCGAATTAATTGCATGCAAATGAATCAAATAAACCACTATATGCGTGACTTTTTTCAAAACAACCGGGGGTTGGTCAAATGCAAATACATGAATAGAATTAATTGCATGCAAATGAATTAAATCAATTGTTGCATGCATGAGTATTTTGAAAGCACTTAAGGCCAAACAACAGGTATAATAATGTGTAAACATAAATATTTAAGAACTCAGTGAGGCTTAACTTGAATAATCAAAGAGGTGAATTTGAGGGGTCTCAGTTTCAAAATGTATAAATGCCATTCCCAAGGTAGTGCAGGCCGTATGCAATTTAAGTAAGGAAAGATTCATGCATACCAATAAGTTAGTCCAACTGTCTCCAGAAAAAAAACTTCCAAACCACCATTCACATATCTATAACCATCCAACTATTTCTCATTTCCTGTTAAACCCATGTATATGACTATGTGGTCTAAAACAACATATATGTAAGTTTGCCATCAAGTTTCCAAAATAGATAAGAATAACTAATAATTAATAGTAAAACATTTTCAGCCCAAGATGATGTACCACAAATGCAAAGAAATGTAACATGCAAATGCAACAAAGTGCAACCAAGGCGTGGAGTTCATGGTTTCCGAGAAATGAAGGCAGCATGATTAATAAACAAATGGATACATTTTCAGTTTAAAATGAACATGGCCGTATAAGTGTACTTTAGCCTATGTATGTAAAATTTTACATCGACATCATAAATATCAGCGTGATGTAGCAAGTCACGAAAACAAGGTGCGGTATGTTTCTAACATGCAGTGATACATATGTGGTTGTTTTAAAGCTAAATCTAATACTTCAAAAATATTGTATATGCAACAGAATATTGGTTCCCCCTAAATGGATTCAAACACTGCAATGTACATTATAAATGTTAGAAGACACACTAAAGCAATCGGAATTAATACTACAGCATGTAACATCAAATGTGAGTGTAAGGTAACAAATTTATGATCAAATCAGCAAATAAGGATGGATCTTAGCCCAGGCATGCCAACGAGATAGAAGAATGCAAGAGAAAGACAACCACAAACTAATTATACTCAGTGGACATTGAAGTGTCATAGTTTGCAAATAAGTTTAATCGTAAGTACACTTACATTAAATCGTAGTGGACTGGACATAATGACGGCATGGAAGCGGCTGAACTCGAGAGGACTTGGATGGCGAAGGCGGCGACTCACACATAGACGAACGGAGAGGCGGGTTCGATTGGGTTTGAATCCGAGGCAGCGCTCGTCTCGGACAAAGGTGATGCCGCTGGGCTACGTGCGGACGAATTTCAGGCAAGGGAAAGGCGCGGTGAAGAGTTAAAACGATGGGTTTGAGATGGAGTATTATAGGTCTCCATTTATTTAGCTTTTCTTATTTTGTTTTTTGGAGTGGAAGGGAAGCAGCTTTTCATTTATATATATTTTAATGGTCACATGACAGTTGGAGAATTAATCAAGGGGTTTTAGTGAAAGCAGCGGTTTCTTTGCTATAGGTAAAACAGTGCCTTTTTATATACTGAGTAACGTCAAAAGCAAATCTGGAAAATTGTTTAACATAAATGTACACAAAGAATAAAATACGTTGAACGCGTTTATTGGCAGGTGCATTAATAATATTAAATTTTAAAATAACATATGTTGAAATGTATTCAACTTTATTTTATTTTCTGAATTAATAGGTGCTTTGATTCATCCTTTCCGAATCTACTCTCTTAGTTTCCAAAGTAAACGTTTATTCCTTCGTATTATTTCCATCGTATGTCAATTAATTTAGATTCATTACCAATCAGAATTAAATTCAGTTTGCGGACCGCTAAACATTTATAGAAAAAAAAATATTTAAACGAACAACGATCACCAAATTTGACAAACAAACATTAACATTTAAACTTATACATTCCTGAAATCATTTTATGAAGAATAATTATGTTCAAGATCTAATATTCCTATTGTTTATTAATAATTTACGTTTGCAGAAAAATTTAAGAATAGAATTATATTTCCATACTGTTAAAATTTCCTTTAATTAACCTTAAATGTACGCAGTTCAAATTTCTATCCAATTTAAGGTTTGAGTAAATTCACATGTCAAACCGTTTCTACTTATTATGGTTATTATTTCATGATTATCATTTCAAACCCAGGTTTAAAAATATACTTATATTGAGAAATGTACATGTATAATTTATTAGATTATTAATGTTACCATAAATTTCGTTAACCATGCTAGTTAAACATATGCTATATATATCGTTGACATTTAATTTCTTTACAATTTCTTTTAATGAATTAAATTAAAATGCTGATTTAAATATTGATTATCGTATTTGTTCATGTAATAAGTCTTTAAACAAATCAAGGATTCGACTACTAAATTTCCTTTTATAAACAATTGTTCAAATTTAATGATTTCAAACATACATACAATTTGACAAACTTTTCCTTTGTTATAAATCATCATTCATCCTATCATAAATTATCATTTATTGGAAATAAATTTAAAATCATGTATTAATAATATTATAAAATTAAATTTAAATCCATAACATTCAAATATCGAAATTAAATTTGTACATACCAGATTAATTCAAAATCAAATTGAAATAAACTAGACTTCCAAATTCTAAGTAAAATTTCAAATATAAATTTCGATTATTAACGTTAAATACTTAATTTACTTTATATTTTAAACATCGAAATTTTTAAGTCGTTACACCTCATTTGCTTTGGCTATTCTTATATTAGAAGCAAATAGTATCATTTGCTACATCTGTTAACATCAGAAGCAAATGGTATTAATTGCTTCGGTTATGCCAATAACAGGAGCAAATCGTATAATTCGCTTATATTGTACGCAAAATTGAAGCAAATGCACCGAAGCAATTTGTGTTATTTGCATCAGTTGCTTAGAAACTGAAGCAAATGCACCGAAGCAAATAATGTATTTGCATCAGTTCCATAAGAACAGAAGCAACTGCACCGAAGCAAATAATGTATTTGCATCAGTTCCATAAGAACAGAAGCAACTGCACCAAAGCAACAACAAATTATTTTACCAAAGCAAATGCAAATATCAATAATCATAGACAACCTTGCATATGTAATTATTTATAATTTATTATAATGAATGATTGTTAATAAATAATTTATAGTTACAAATTATTATAAATAATCAATAATTATATTTAATAATTTATTGTAGTTAATTACTAATATTTAGTAGATTGTGGTTAACATTTATTAATTTCATTTAATAAAAAAATGAATTAATAATTATTACTAAATAATTAACAAATAATATTTAATATTGAATGTTTAACATTTATCATTAATTTAATTAGTATTATTTAATAACTAATTAAGAAGTAATATCTAATAATTAATTTTGATAATTATTATTTAATAATTACTATTAAATAAATAATTATTAATAATTATATACAATTAAGACTGATTAATATTTAGCAATCAATGTTATAATTTAGTACTTATGAAATGATATTTAGTATTTAATAGTTAATTTTATATAATCATTTGTTAGTAACGAAATGTCAATAATCATAAACAACTTTAAACAATTACTAACTAATAATGACATATTTAGTATTTAATAGTTAATTACCGATAATGAGTAAATAAAAGTTAATGTTTATTAATTAGGTTAGTGACGAATTAATATAATTAATAATAAATAATTAATGTTCACTAATTGCATTCAATAACAATTAATATATAATATTTAATATATAATGTTTGTTGATTAAAATTTAGTAATTAACAATGCATATTTTTTAATTAATAATTATAATCAAATAATTAGTATTTATTGCTTGTTAACTAATACTTAGTAACTGATAATATTATTAATAATTAAAAATTAAAAAATAATATTATTTTTGTACATAAATTTACTATTGCTTTATACATTATAATAATCAATATTAATAGTATACAACTAATTGTAAATAATTAATATTTAAGAATATTTGATAATTAATGCGGACGCGGACAATTCATTATCTGCAAAAATATCGGTCATCTATGTAACAAAGTGTTCATTTTTTATTTCCAGGTTATCCTTAAATCTTACGTCTTATAAACAAAATTAAGTAATCATAAAATCACTGTATATTTTTAACCATTAGATGTATGGTACCAACAAGTGTAACACCCCACGTCCATTAATGTCACTCATAAAGGGAATGCATTAACTTCCATGGAGGTTAATAGTGAATATAGAACAGAAAAATTACAACAAGACAGATAATAAGTAGTACTTGGAAATCTAAAACTTCATTTTATTGCAGCGGAATTTAAACATGTTTGTTACATAATAAAACCATAAATCAGAGTCAAGTACAATATCCATCTTCATAAAAACAAAATACAAAATCCCATTTCACAAATAGCCATTAAAGAAAATAACAAGCTGGACTTTACTTCAATGGTCCAAGCTTTCCAAAGAGAGATGAAGCAATCCAATCAAACTCCACTAGAGCTGGGCCCAACCTAAGGACCTGGAGGGGGAAAATGATAGAAATGGAGGGGGTCAGACATAAAGTCTGGCGAGTATGATAATTCTAACAATACTATTATCAAAATAACTAGACTAAGGCATAAGGTGGAAGACAAGTAAATATCTATGAACTATTAGGTATGGAAGAGCAGATAAAGATAATGTTTAAGATAACGTTAAAGATAACGTTAAAGGCACACCTAATTACTAACGAATAATTACTACACTGCACCGCACATTACTACACTGCACCGCACCAGTCACCCTAAACGTTGATCCCACTTGCTTCACACAGAAACTATATAAATAGCCCTACGTACCCCTTGCTGACTACATAGGTGTCGTCCGCCCCTATCTCCACTAGGTGTACCCCACTACCCACTTTCGATCGGCTCCCTACTCGTAGATACCCGTGCTGGCCCCACAGTGGGGTGTATCACTCCCCTAAAGTGGAAACCCTATACAACTTAAGAATGCACGGCTTATACCTACACGATGCAACAACGTCTTACCTACCAGCCCGGGTCCACACACGCATATGAAACCCGTTGGACTTGCGTTGCCACCGCTCCCCGTTTTGGCCTCTTATAGTCAATTCCGGTATGCGTGTCCCGTCCCCGACTGGGGTCGAGCCCACAAAGATACGTTTGGGATACTGGTTGAAATGGGCCCCCACAAGCTACCCACCTAAGCTTGTCCACTAGTACATCCCATTTAACCCTCTTAGTCATGTTCATTTACATGTGTGTTTGGTTAAGTCTTACTAATCGTGTTTCACCTGCCACTAAGGGCACCCACTAGATTCATCATGCCACCCAAGGCACCTACTTAACCCCCATGTCCCACCTTACATGTTTATCTGGTTAAGTATTTCTTAATTCATTCAGGCCATAATGTAACAACCCGAAAATCTGAGCCAGTTTAAAAATTTTATTTTGGCAATTTTAGCGAATTTTCAATATTTAAAATAGATTATTTTAAATAATATCGACGAGAAATTTATTTTGAATGGAATTCGAACGTATATATTATATACGTCGTCGTTAGAATTTAAATAATTATATATAATTATAAAAGGAATTGAAAATGGCGCGGTAGTTCGATAATTCGATTTCAAACTTCAATTGAATGTACCGGGTGCAAAACAAACCGGATTTTAGTGAAACCAAAAATAATAGGATCTACTTGTGAATATCTTTCCAACGTACCCGAAAAATTGAAATTTCATACCGGGAATCAAAAGATGTGTCCAGTTGAAAATTCTGAATAGTCGTTATGGAATTCAGGCCCTTAAAAATAGATATTTTGCAAACGACCTCGGATTTCGACGAAACCACTTTTGTTGGATCCGTGATGTCAAATTATTGCTAGGTTTCAAATTTCATAATTTTTCGAATCAATATGTGAGCGTGGCAAAGGAAAACGCGTTTGACCAGTTTCAGTTGATTTTAATCGACTGGAAAATGGCCATTTTTCAAACGGTCTCAGAATTCGACGAAACTAGTTTTGTTAGGACCGTATCGTCAATACGAAGCTAGAAAATATTTTTCTGGAATTTTTCAAGTTAGTATGTGGCCCCGGTAAATTGAAATGCGCATTCAAATTCGATATATAGAGTTATATGTTGATTTTGACTAAAACTGATCGAACTGATCGAATCGACTTACGATATATATCCCATTGTGTTCGGAATGGGGGTAATTAGCTATGGACGACAGGCGGTGGTTTCGATTTCGAGGTCGAATAAAAAAGTTAACTTTTTGAAATTAAAAAAATCCCCTTCTCTCTCTCACCCTATTATCTCAGCCCCCCCGTCAAATTCATTCAGAAAAAAAGGAAAAAAAAACGATCGAAAGCGAGACCACCCCCCAAAGGCGCCGACCACCTCGAGACCCCCCCTGTTGGCGTGCGACGCGACACCGCCCCCCTGAAAACCCTGCCCCTTCGAATCGAGCGCCGCCGACGATCTGCGGGCCCCCCTCCTCCTGATAGCCGCCTCGACGCCCAGCACCACTCCTCCGACCTGCGCAGCCCCCTGGCGCCACCCACCACCTCCTCCGACGGCCTCCAACACCACAACAACTCCTCCCCCTTTCAAAACAAAGGTAAATATTTATATATTTCAGTTTTTTTATTTTATTATTTTTCTATAAAACTGGAAATTAAAGTGATGATTTTTATTAAGGAAGATAATTTTTTTTATGTAAAGCCATGGTTTTTAGTCATATATAGATTTGATTTTGAAACATAGACATGATTTCTTAGATTAGAAAGATAATAATTTCCATTGTAGAAAAATGAGATTTTTCGTTGTATAAAAATATGATTTTCAATTATGTAAAAATGATAATTTTATCATATATGAAAGGAAGAATTTTTATTTATATAAATGACATAAAAATTTGATTTTTATATGCAAGAATGATAAAGGAAAAGATTAGATCTTTATTTTTGAAAAGGCGAAATCTTTATATAGATAATAGCGTGATAAAAATAGAATTTTTATCTATATAGTAACGATGTAAAAATAGAATTTTTATCTATATATATTGAATAGCGAAGTAAAAATTCGATTTTTATATATTGAATAGCAAAGTAAAAATTCGATTTTTATATATTGAATAGCGAAGTAAAAATTCGATTTTTATATATTGAATAGCAAAGTAAAAATTCGATTTTTTACATATGTAGTGGCTACGGGCGACGAAAGTGATAAGAGACGAGAACGACGGAGATTTCTACTTAAGAAGAGTCGTAGAGTTGGGATAGCTATTGGTGAGAACTTCTCACTCTTCAATTTCTTTTCTAGTTATACATATATACTAGGATGCAGACGGTGTTTAGTAGCACCCGACACAATCGTCCACAGACCATGGACTGGTTTGTTTGGCTGTGTAGTTGGTTAGATTATTTGATCTAAATTTGGTTGTTTGGTGAATTGAAATTGATTTGATTGATGTGTGAATGGCGTGGGCCATCACTAGACCGGGGATAAGGCTAGGCCTCGTCCCGTTTCTAGTATCGTGCCGTTATGCCGCCGAAATTTTCTAAAATATGTTAGAAAAATAAAAATATCATTTTTATTGTGTAAATGAACTGAATAGAAATTCATGTGTTGAAATAAAATATTTTATCGTTAAAAATAAAATTTTTAACGTGGAAAAGAATAAAATAAAATATTCATTTACAAACCGGACGGTTTGTTTATGTACACCTATTTGAAGGACATTGATTGGGACGATAAATTTCACACATCGCCCAACTGCACAAATAAAACCTGAGTTTGATTGTGTGAAACCCCACACGGGTATTGGGATAAAATACGGCATACACTAATCCCAATAATTAGTTGTATGTCGATCAAAGGATCGACAGGCTGTTATAAGCATTAGATATCTATATTTGATGCTTATACAGTGTAGTGCACTTTGGATGATGGTTGATTATTTATCGTTGCTATTATATACATGTGTTGTATGGAATCCATATAATTAACTTTATATGGTAATTGATTGGGCCTCATTCCAATCGAGAAAATAAAGAATATTATAAAATAAAGGTTCATGTGTTGACAGTACTCATCCGTTGAGATTAGTCATGTGTTGAACGAAATATTTTATCAATAAAATTTACATCTTTATCTTTATAAAATAAAGGTTCATGTGTTGACAGTACTCATCCGTTGAGATTAGTCATGTGTTGAACGAAATATTTTAATAATAAAATTTACATCTTTATCATATATAAAATAAGAAACTAATTGGAAAATAGATAAGATGAGTGGTCTCCTGGATGTTGATCTGATGTTGGTTTTGGCCTTCGGGGTTAATATTCAGGGAATCGTTCTCTTACTAGTTTACGGTTGGAGTCTGATTTGAAATCAAACGATAGATACCATAATTTTTATAAAATATATTAAATAACAAAAAGTGTCACACGTGGACATTACTCATTCGTTGAGATTAGTCGTGTGTTGACAAAAATATAGATTCACGTATTGAATAGAATAAATATTCATTTGTTGAATAGAATAACAGAATTATTGAAATATATAAAGCCGTGTTGATTAGAGATGCGCTATTTTGACGCGAACGATATTTATATCGATTATATTCGTTTTTATAATTGGTTTGAATTGAAAACGAATTTGAATTTGATTTGAATAGAAAACGAATTTGAATTTGAATAGAAAACGAATTGAATTTGATTTGAATAGAAAACGAATTTTAATTTGATTTGAATGGAAAACGAATTTGAATTTGATTTGAATAGAAAACGAATTTGAATTGAATTGAATAGAAAACGAATTTGAATTGAATCGAATAGAAAACGAATTTGAATTGGACCGAATAGAAAACGAATTTGAATTCGAATTGAATTGAAAACGAATTGAAGTGAATTCAAATTGAATTGAAATTTGAATTGAATAGAAATGAATTTTAAAACGAATTTATAAGGAAAAATTCAATTTTGATTTGAATTGAAATGGAAGTTGAAATTGTTTTTGAAACGAATTTAAAACTATTTATAAAATTCGTTTTAAATAGAAATCGACGAAATATATATTATATATATTATATATATATAATATAATGGCCTGAATAGAACGCACCGCGCCGCGGCAGTTCGCGAATTTCGACCATTGATTTTGAACGGACATTACGGGAGATCCAACCGCCGGATTCTCCTAAAACCGGAACCGTCGGGTTCGTATCGAAAAGAGCTTTCTAACGAATAATAGAAATTTGAAATCTAACGGTTGGATTTGGAGATATCTCCAAATCTAATTTGGAAAAGGTCGTTGTAAGTGCATTTCGATGGCCGTTGAAGGAAATCGACTGTACGGGCCTTGATAAAATTATTAAAAATATCAATAATTTGTATAAAATCATAAGAAATGATTTGGGAAAAATTGGGATGAAAAACTCCATATTTGAAAAGGTAAAAATAGATTTTTTATCGAAATGAACTAGTTTTGAACTAAAATTAAACTCGTTTATTTTTAAATAAATTAGATTTGAAATGGGTTTTAAATAGAATTGAATTGTGAGTTTATCGTGAACAGTGTTTTAAATAACACTAGTTCTTTAACCCGATAATAAATAGAATGTGATTTGGGTTTATCGTGGACTGTGTTTTAAATGACATTAGTTCTTTAACCCAGTAAAAGGAGTTTTAATGAATCTGCAATTAGATTGAAATGTGAATTGATAATCTAAATTATCAAATTTGGAAAATGAGCGAGAATGGAGTATCATCAGTTTTGCTCCAAAGCGATAGTTAAATCTTTAATCAGATTTGAACGTGAAATGGTAATTAATTTTACCGATAACACTGTGGTGTTAGATATGGAGTATTACCAGTTTTGCTTCATGGGATGAATAGGTTGGGATTAGGAAATAAAATTAATAATTACTTCGGTGTGGTTCGCTAATCCCGTCTAGTTTGAAAAACCATAATTTGGTTTGAAATGACATCTAAATGAAGATTCGAGGATAAATTTTAAAGAATTTATCTTTGATAAAATTAATGGGAACCTTTCCCTAAGAATTGAAATTTAGAAACTAGCTGTAGGTTAGTTAAGAAGAATGGTTTTCTGGGTATTGACCTGATGTTGGTTTCGGCCTTCGGGGTTAATATTTGGGGAATTGCCCTCTTACTGATTTACGGTTAGTGACTAATGAATTGGAATGAGGCGTATGTTGTGTTTGTGTAACATTTTTTTATAATATACGCGGGTTGTTCGGAAAGGCCGGGTTTATACCCATTCTGAATAACCGATTCGACGATAAGTCGAAGATGAAGACGGTGGTTGAAGACCGGAAGTCTTCACATCGTTTGGGTGATTACTGATGATCTTGATTGGGCTGTACAACCAAGATGAGGGAATCAGTTGGTGGTCGTCCAGACGTACTTGGAGATCGATGGATATGCGAGGAAAGTGCCTCCGGTTTCGTTCAAACCCAGAACGAACTTGTAAATGGATTGTGTGTCTGACATTGGATTTTATTCTGTGTTGATTGATTTCTGTTAAATATATATCTGTTTGGCGGCGGAGAATTTATTCTCTTGCTTAACGCCCTTCTCTGAGACGTACGAGCTTAGAGGTTTTATATCGATAGATATCAATCGCATGGCATGAATTGCCTGTGTGGCACGCTGAGTTGCATGGATCAACGCTTCTGTTGAAAAGCAAAGTCTTGTGGTTGATGATCAAAGCACGACCTACGTGGCAGCTTTGTGTATAGCATGGATTCGCGAGCCTCACACCTCGGTATGAGTTAAAAACGGGATAAAGACCGTTGGGAGAACACGACGTTTCTTTCTAGCTTTGGTGGTGTCAGTGACTTACCAACCCTGACATTTATATACTTTTCACCTATGTGGTTGTGGGAATGAGGCGCCTCGATTATAGGTCTGTAAGGACCGGGAAACGTGTGTTCAGGAATAATTATTCCTCAAACGTAAGAGAGGACTGGCCCAACCGATCCAAGTGGCTGCCCAGAGTGCGTAGTCCTGAGCATTTGCTAGAGTGTCTCGAAGCGGAGAGGAGCTTGCCCCTTGCCTCGACTCATGACGGAAATCCAATTTCCAATACGTGTATTTCGGCTTTATTTGTAGAGCCTAGTATGGCGACATAGTGGTATGGGGCACTTATGTCGTCTATGATTTATATTTATGATTGAAATTGTTTTGACACTATACACTTATTATAGTATCAAATGATTTGTTTTAAACGTACCAAGCATGTTTGGCTGTTATAAGGTAAAACCCTATCCTCCGGCTTGCGTTGCATTGTGTGATGGGACCTGGGTCTTATAATAGCTTCATTTTTCGAAAAAGCATAGCGCTGTTTATCCTACGCACTGGTATTCTTGGGAGGAAACCCGTTCCGTGTTATACGGCGTGGTCCCTTGAATTACTCTCTTTTAAAGTAAAAGTTTTAAATAACTGTTTTAGTTCTCACACCAGTCACATGACTAACCTGGAGTTTATTGTTTTAACCTAAACTCTGGGTGCCCTTATTTTCGACACGGGCAGCTAGTAGTTTTGGTTTTGCAGATTTATATTCACAGGATCCTGGTTTACAGCTGGAATGATATCCGGAAAGCTCTGTATCCGTATATCACCTTCAGTTGTGCTTCATATTATTTTTCCGCTGCTATGTAATTTAATGTAATCTCTGATATTTATCGAATGTAATTTATCATTATACTCTGTATATTCTTATATCTGATGGAATTGTTGTAATAGCAATGAAATGTTTTTCCGTCTGCGTTCATTTGTGTGTTGTTCTCAAAGTATCCGCTCTTTCCTTCACGGGGAAGTTACGGGTTCTCACAGTTGGTATCAGAGCTTTGGTTTACAGAGCTCGAGAACAAGACACATTAGAACCCTACGAAAGAATTCATCAGATATTGGATTAGTAATATCCAATTAGAATTACTCGTTAGAGATAGGATCAGTAGTATCCTAGAACGAGTGTGAAGAGTATATTTTTCAAATGAAAACAATTTTGTTTTGAAAATTTAAATCGCTTTATACGTATTTGATTATTTATTTATTTTGAATATGGACAATCCAATATATAAAGATTTCGCGTATACGCATCATGAACGTATATTCGAAGTTTTAATATACTGGATAGATATAGAATCACAATCTAGACACCCGGAGATGGTTCTGATGATTGATATATCATCATCAGAATTTGTGTTCGTGTTTCGAAGGTGTGATACCTATATATTTCCATTAGACTGGTGTGAGAACCAAAACTTATATAGATAGATTTATTTGTTGTGATTTGGCATCAAAATGTGATTTTTGTATATATATCAAAAAATTATGAATTTGAAACGTTAAATTCACTAATTGATTGATGTTTGTGTTGTTTGTTTATTTGTTTGATAATTTTGAACCATTAGCCTAATTGAATCAAATATTGAATTGTATTGGAAATTGGTCGCATTTGCTTGCATATACATATACTTACATTGAACAGGTCATAGCAAGAAGGCTAGAGCAGAAGAATAAAATTTGTTTGCCCGACAAATAGGTACATGTTTACTATAATTTACTGTTTTGTTTGGGTGATGATGATTTTATGAGCCTATTGGCTAGCCGCTTGGCTTTTTCTTTTTCTTTTTGAGATCAGAAGGCCTATATGGCAATTTCGGGATTTTCCCGTGGCTCCCGGTGCAGGGGAGGTTATGGCGAAATTTTTCGAAAATTTAGGGTGTTAGCCAAATTTTTGAAGAATTTGAAAATTCTCAGAAACTGAAAAGTTGGAGAATGAAAACCAGATCGAACGTAGAGTTGATTAATCAAACCACTTTCGACTTTGTTCCTTTTCAGGGACGAAAAGTTTTAAGTGGGGGAGATTGTAACAACCCGAAAAGCTGAGCCAGTTTAAAATTTTTATTTTGGCAATTTTAGCGAATTTTGAATATTTAAAATATATTATTTTAAATAATATCGAAGAAAAATTTATTTTGAATGGAATTCGAACGTATATATCATATACGTCATCGTTAGAATTTAAATAATTATATATAATTATAAAAGGAATTGAAAATGGCGCGGTAGTTCGATAATTCGATTTCAAACTTCAATTGAATGTACCGGGTGCAAAACAAACCGGATTTTAGTGAAACCAAAAATAATAGGATCTAATTGTGAATATCTTTCCAACAAACCCGAAAAATTGAAATTTCATACCGGGAATCAAAAGATATGTCCAGTTGAAAATTCTGAATAGTCGCTATGGAATTCAGGCCCTTAAAAATAGATATTTTGCAAACGACCTCGGATTTCGACGAAACCACTTTTGTTGGATCCGTGATGTCAAATTATTGCTAGGTTTCAAATTTCATAATTTTTCGAATTAATAGGTGAGCGTGGCAAAGGAAAACGCGTTTGACCAGTTTCAGTTGATTTTAATCGACTGGAAAATGGCCATTTTTCAAACGGTCTCAGAATTCGACGAAACTAGTTTTGTTAGGACCGTATCGTCAATTTGAAGCTAGAAAATATTTTTCTGGAATTTTTCAGGTTAGTATGTGGCCCCAGTAAATTGAAATGCGCATTCAAATTCGATATATAGAGTTATATGTTGATTTTGACTAAAACTGATCGAAACAATCGAATCGGCTTACGATATATATCCTATTGTGTTCGGAATGGGGTTAATTAGCTATAGACGACAGGCGGTGGGTTCGATTTCGAGGTCGAATAAAAAAGTTAACTTTTTGAAATTAAAAAAAATCCCCTTCTCTCTCTCACCCTATTATCTCAGCCCCCCCGTCAAATTCATTCAGAAAAAAAAAGGAAAAAAAAACGATCGAAAGCGAGACCACCCCCCAGCGGCGCCGACCACCGCGAGACCCCCCCCCTGCTGGCGTGCGACGCGACACCGCCTCCCTGAAAACCCTGCCCCTTCGAATCGAGCGCCGCCGACGATCTGCGGGCCCCCTCCTCCTGACAGCCGCCTCGACGCCCAGCACCACTCCTCCGACCTGCGCAGCCCCCTGGCGCCACCCACCACCTCCTCCGACGCCCTCCAACACCACAGCAACTCCTCCCCATTTCAAAACAAAGGTAAATATTTATATATTTCAGTTTTTTTATTTTATTATTTTTCTATAAAACTGAAAATTAAAGTGATGATTTTTATTAAGGAAGATAATTTTTTTTATGTAAAGCCATGGTTTTTAGTCATATATAGATTTGATTTTGAAACATAGACATGATTTCTTAGATTAGAAAGATAATAATTTCCATTGTAGAAAAATGAGATTTTTCGTTGTATAAAAATATGATTTTCAATTATGTAAAAATGATATTTTTATCATGTATGAAAGGAAGAATTTTTATTTATATAAATGACATAAAAATTTGATTTTTATATGCAAGAATGGTAATGGAAAAGATTAGATCTTTATTTTTGAAAAGGTGAAATCTTTATATAGATAATAGCGTGATAAAAATAGAATTTTTATCTATATAGTAACGATGTAAAAATAGAATTTTTATCTATATATATTGAATAGCGAAGTAAAAATTCGATTTTTATATATTGAATAGCAAAGTAAAAATTCGATTTTTATATATTGAATAGCGAAGTAAAAAATTCGATTTTTATATATTGAATAGCAAAGTAAAAATTCGATTTTTATATATTGAATAGCGAAGTAAAAATTCGATTTTTATATATTGAATAGCAAAGTAAAAATTTGATTTTTTACATATGTAGTGGCTACGGGGCACGAAAGTGATAAGAGACAAGAACGACGGAGATTTCTACTTAAGAAGATTCGTAGAGTTGGGATAGCTATTGGTGAGAACTTCTCACTCTTCAATTTCTTTTCTAGTTATACATATATACTAGGATGCAGACGGTGTTTAGTAGCACCCGACACAATCGTCCACAGACCATGGACTGGTTTGTTTGGCTGTGTAGTTGGTTAGATTATTTGATCTAAATTTGGTTGTTTGGTGAATTGAAATTGATTTGATTGATGTGTGAATGGCGTGGGCCATCACTAGACCGGGGATAAGGCTAGGCCTCGTCCCGTTTCTAGTATCGTGCCGTTATGCCGCCGAAATTTTCTAAAATATGTTAGAAAAAAAAAATATCATTTTTATTGTGTAAATGAACTGAATAGAAATTCATGTGTTGAAATAAAATATTTTATCGTTAAAAATAAAATTTTTAACGTGGAAAAGAATAAAATAAAATATTCATTTACAAACCGGACGGTTTGTTTATGTACACCTATTTGAAGGACATTGATTGGGACGATAAATTTCACACATCGCCCAACTGCACAAATAAAATCTGAGTTTGATTGTGTGAAACCCCACACGGGTATTGGGATAAAATACGGCATACACTAATCCCAATAATTAGTTGTATGTCGATCAAAGGATCGACAGGCTGTTATAAGCATTAGATATCTATATTTGATGCTTATACAGTGTAGTGCACTTTGGATGATGGTTGATTATTTATCATTGCTATTATATACATGTGTTGTATGGAATCCATATAATTAACTTTATATGGTAATTGATTGGGCCTCATTCCAATCGAGAAAATAAAGAATATTATAAAATAAAGGTTCATGTGTTGACAGTACTCATCCGCTGAGATTAGTCATGTGTTGAACGAAATATTTTAACAATAAAATTTACATCTTTATCTTTATAAAATAAAGGTTCATGTGTTGACAGTACTCATCCGTTAAGATTAGTCATGTGTTGAACGAAATATTTTAACAATAAAATTTACATCTTTATCATATATAAAATAAGAAACTAATTGGAAAATAGATAAGATGAGTGGTCTCCTGGATGTTGATCTGATGTTGGTTTCGGCCTTCGGGGTTAATATTCAGGGAATCGTTCTCTTACTAGTTTACGGTTGGAGTCTGATTTGAAATCAAACGATAGATACCATAATTTTTATAAAATATATTAAATAACAAAAAGAGTCACAGGTGGACAATACTCATTCATTGAGATTAGTCGTGTGTTGACAAAAATATAGATTCACGTATTGAATAGAATAAATATTCATTTGTTGAATAGAATAACGGAATTATTGAAATATATAAAGCCGTGTTGATTAGAGATGCGCTATTTTGACGCGAACGATATTCATATCGATTATATTCGTTTTTATAATTGGTTTGAATAGAAAACGAATTTGAATTTGATTTGAATAGAAAACGAATTTGAATTTTATTTGAATAGAAAACGAATTGAATTTGATTTGAATAGAAAACGAATTTGAATTTGATTTGAATGGAAAACGAATTTGAATTTGATTCGAATAGAAAACGAATTTGAACTGAATTGAATAGAAAACGAATTTGAATTGAATCGAATAGAAAACGAATTTGAATTGGACTGAATAGAAAAAGAATTTGCATTCGAATTGTATTGAAAACGAATTGAAGTGAATTCAAATTGAATTGAAATTTGAATTGAATAGAAATGAATTTTAAAACGAATTTATAAGGAAAAATTCAATTTTGATTTGAATTGAAATGGAAGTTGAAATTGTTTTTGAAACGAATTTAAAACGATTTATAAAATTCGTTTTAAATAGAAATCGATGAAATATATATTATATATGTTATATATATAATATGATGGCCTGAATAGAACGCGCCGCGCCGCGGCAGTTCACGAATTTCGACCATTGATTTTGAACGGACATTACGGAAGATCCGACCGTTGGATTCTCCTAAAACCGGAACCATTGGGTTCGTATCGAAAAGAGCTTTCTAACGAATAATAGAAATTTGAAATCTACGGTTGGATATGGAGATACGTCCAAATCAAATTTGGAAAAGGTCGCTGTAAGTGCAGTTCGATGGCCGTTGAAGGAAATCGACTGTACGGGCCTTGGTAAAATTATTAAAAATATCAATAATTTGTATAAGATCATAAGAAATGATTTGGGAAAAATTGGGATGAAAACTCCATATTTGAAAAGGTAAAAATAGATTTTTATCGAAATGAACTAGTTTTGAACTAAAATTAAACCCGTTTATTTTTAAATAAATAAATTAGATTTGAAATGGGTTTTAAATAGAATTGAATTGTGGGTTTATCGTGAACGGTGTTTTAAATAACACTAGTTCTTTAACCCGATAATAAATAGAATGTGATTTGGGTTTATCGTGGATTGTGTTTTAAATGACATTAGTTCTTTAACCCAGTAAAAGGAGTTTTAATGAATCTGCAATTAGATTAAAATGTGAATTGATAATCTAAATTATCAAATTTGGAAAATGAGCGAGAATGGAGTATCACCAGTTTTGCTCCAAAGCGATAGTTAAATCTTTAATTAGATTTGAACGTGAAATGGTAATTAATTTTACCGATAACACCGTGGTGTTAGATACGGAGTATTACCAGTTTTGCTTCATGGGATGAATAGGTTGGGATTGGGAAATAAAATTAATAATTACTTCGGTGTGGTTCGCTAATCCCATCTAGTTTGAAAAACCATAATTTGGTTTGAAATGACATCTAAAGGAAGATTCAAGGATAAATTTTAAAGAATTTATCTTTGATAAAATTAATGGGAACCTTTCCCTAAGAATTGAAATTTAGAAACTAGCTGTAGGTTAGTCAAGAATAATGGTTTCCTGGATATTGACCTGATGTTGGTTTCGGCCTTCGGGGTTAATATTTGGGGAATTGCTCTCTTACTGATTTACGGTTAGTGACTAATAAATTGGAATGAGGCGTATGTTGTGTTTGTGTAACATTTGTTTATAATATACGCGGGTTGTTCGGAAAGTCCGGGTTTATACCCATTCTGAATAACCGATTCGACGATAAGTCGAAGATGAAGACGGTGGTTGAAGACCGGAAGTCTTCACATCGTTTGGGTGATTACTGATGATCTTGATTGGGCTTTACACCCAAGATGAGGGAATCAGTTGGTGGTCGTCCAGACGTACTTGGAGATCGATGGATATGCGAGGAAAGTGCCTCCGGTTTCGTTCAGACCCAGAACGAACTTGTAAATGGATTGTGTGTTTGACATTGGATTTTATTCTGTGTTGATTGATTTCTGTTAAATATATATCTGTTTGGCGGCGGAGAATTTATTCTCTTGCTTAACGCCCTTCTCTGAGACGTACGAGCTTAGAGGTTATATATCGATAGATATCAATCGCATGGCCTGAATTGCCTGTGTGGCACGCTGAGTTGCATGGATCAAGGCTTCTGTTGAAAAGAAAAGTCTTGTGGTTGATGATCAAAGCACGGCCTACGTGGCAGCTTTGTGTATAGCGTGGATTCACGAGCCTCACACCTCGGTATGAGTTAAAAACAGGATACGGACCGTTGGGAGAACACGACGTTTCTTTCTAGCTTTGGTGGTGTCAGTGACTTACCAGCCCTGACATTTATATACTTTTCACCTATGTGGTTGTGGGAATGAGGCGCCTTGATTATAGGTCTGTAAGGACCGGGAAACGTGTGTTCAGGAATAATTAATCCTCAAACGTAAGAGAGGACCGGCCCAACCGATCCAAGTGGCTGCCCAAAGTGCGTAGTCCTGAGCATTTGCTAGAGTGTCTCGAAGCGGAGAGGAGCTTGCCCCTTGCCTCGACTCATGACAGAAATCCAATTTCCAATACGTGTATTTCAGCTTTATTTGTAGAGCCTAGTATGGCGACATAGTGGTATGGGGCACTTATGCCGTCTATGATTTATATTTATGATTGAAATTGTTTTGACACTATACACTTATTATAGTATCAAATGATTTGTTTTAAACGTACCAAGCATGTTTGGCTGTTATAAGGTAAAACCCTATCCTCCGGCTTGCGTTGCATTGTGTGATGGGACCTGGGTCTTATAATAGCTTCATTTTTCGAAAAAGCATAGCGCTGTTTATCCTACGCACTGGTATTCTTGGGAGGAAACCCGTTCCGTGTTATACGGCGTGGTCCCTTGAATTACTCTCTTTTAAAGTAAAAGTTTTAAATAACTGTTTTAGTTCTCACACCAGTCACATGACTGACCTGGAGTTTATTGTTTTAACCTAAACTCTGGGAGCCCTTATTTTCGACACGGGCAGCTAGTAGTTTTGGTTTTGCATATTTATATTCACAGGATCCTGGTTTACAGCTGGAATGATATCCGAAAAGCTCTGTATCTGTATATCACCTCCAGTTGTGCTTCATATTATTTTTCCGCTGCTATGTAATTTAATGTAATCCCTGATATTTATCGAATGTAATTTATTCATTATACTCTGTATATTCTTGTATCTGATGGAATTGTTGTAATAGCAATGAAATGTTCTTCCGTCTGCGTTCATTTGTGTGTTGTTCGAAGTATCCGCTCTTTCCTTCACGAGGAAGTTACGGGTTCTCACACATAACCTCGTAAAGACCTCTCACATTAAACTGGCATTTATGGCAGCTGGATTTGTCGGGCGGGTCCGGGCAGTCTTACACCATAAAAGAGTCTAACCTCGTGTCTTTACAACTGTTATGCTTTAGTTTAGGCCTAGGACCTCTCAAATTGGGCTGACATTTGTGACCACTGGATTTGCCGGGCGGGTCCGGGCAGGTTTACGTCACAAACGAGTCCAACCTCGTGTCCTAAGCATTGATTATCACTTATAATCTTTTACCCCAGTTTTAATAATTCCCTATTCAAATTATTAATTAAGTCCACTTTTAATGATGCCCATAATTGACTCAATTATGGTCATCCACTCATGGCATGCAAAATCATATCAATTACACCCTAACTTCTTATTACTAAATCTTTAATATTACCCCTACCCCACGTTTATACGTTTGCTTATTCAACGCATAATATACGTTAAACTCGAATAGTCTAACTCATAGCGCAAAAATAAATTATCACAACATATAGACAATTAAAATGAATCTAATCATAATAGGGGTGAACTTGCATAAACTACACATGTTAAGGATCTAAAGGTGTCAACTTGTTAAATGGCACAATTTACATGATATGATCATAACCCAAATTTATGTATAATCTTGCATATGGGGTTTTAAGCAACATAATGATGGTGTAAACTAGCATAGAATTTCACATATTTCATAGCATAATTCTAGATGTCATAATAGATGTCATAGCATATGTTCATAACTTTTACTAATCAACCTAAACTCGCATATGTGACTTGTCATATAGATCAACATAGCCCAAACATGATGATTTGATTAACATGAACTAACTAGCATAGATAGCAACATCATGATTTTAAAGCATGTATTATCTATCACAAGCATAGAAACTCTCAACATACATAACATCATCATAGCATGATTTACAACATATAGGATATCATCACTACATAGCATAGGATTTATAACATACATGATGGTATAAGGTTTACAACAACATATATGGCAATTCACATCATCTACTCTTAATCCATTCATGACTTGACCTAATTAATTCAAAAATAATCTTGTTAAGACTATCATACTCACAATTAGAGAAGAAAAGAGAGTCTTTCTTCGCTTTAGAGTTGAGTAGAATTAGGTTTTGATTAGCTTTTCCTCCTTCTTAGTTGGCGGCGGCTCCACTGAGTTCCATGGCGGCGGTATGATGGTAGCTATTCTATTTTTCTTATGAATTTGGGTGAGAGACTACCTAGGTATTTATAGAGTTTAGAGTTTATTTAGACCATCAGATCAATTCAGGACTAATCCCAGCCAACCAGATTAGGTCAAAACCCTAATGGGTCATCACTCAGTCAAAAATCCTAGCCGCCAGACCCAGGTCGACACTATAGTCGACCTGGGGGGGGGGGGGGGCAGGTCGACACTAGTGTCGACCCCCCAGTCGACTTGCCTGGGCGGGAATTTTTCCTGCCCAGCCCGCTTCTGCACTTTCAGTTTGAATTTTATATTTTCCTGCGAGCTGTTTTGAATTTTCAGAAACTTCCGATGGCCATAACTTCTTCATACGAAGTCCAATTCACGCAAACTCGGACTCTATTTCGACCAGAATTCCGAGACGAACACAATGGCGCAACCCGTTTTCCACAATTCTCATGTCTGAGATTAGTTATTCTTTAATTTGTGAATATTAATATTAACCGAATTATGGGGTGTTACATTCTCCCCTCCTTAAAGGCTTTCGTCCCCAAAATCTTCAAGTTAAGAAGAAAGTATATCCTAACTTCCAATCATCCATCTACTCAACCATCAACCACTGACATCCATTGTCCTTATAAACTTCTAATGCCTTCATGTTTAAATGCACAGTGTGTGTACATGTCCCTTATCTAATGCAAAATCAGGCGGTCCACTGATTCAGTTGACCTCCTTAATGCAATTCATGATAGTGCCATGCGTCCATTATGTATGCAAAAGTTCCCTAATGCTACATATTATCTCTATATGCGTGCACAATCATCATCTGAATGCAGCATCCATATGGTAGCACAACCATTATACATCCATTTTACTAAATACACCTATATATATGCAATATGCAGTACGAAGTGACTGAGTCGATCTAGTGCCTAATAGTGTGTGTATATGCATCCACGAGCAACCACTAGCAAACACTTGCATCCACTTTGCATACATCATACATAACATGTCTCAAACACATGTTTCAACCATAGGATTATCCTAACTAAAGGTCAAGGATACTAGCGAGAGGATACTATAAAGGTAAGATAAGTACAAGATAAGCGATAAAGGAGAAAATTAAAGGACATACCCTCGAAAAGGAAAGGGTATCGTGAACGCATCTTCTCTTCCGTCTCCCAAGTAGCGTTGCTCTCACCATCTCCCCATTGTACTTTGACTAGTCTGACCTCTCGATTTCTCAACTTCTTGATCTATAACACAAGAATGCGCGTAGGAGCTCGTCGAATCATCGCGTCACGCTCAATCTCCATCTCTCTAAGCAAGCTCGGCTCTACCACTTCTGCGGTCTCGTGCAAGCACTTCCTCAAATGTGACACATGGAATACGTCGTGTACACCACTAAGTTCCTTAGGCAACTCCACTCTATACGCCATCTGTCCAATCTTCTCCTTAATAGGAAACGGCCCTACGAACCTTGGTGCTAACTTCCCAACGGACCCAAAGCGAACAACGTTTCGTAATGGAGACACTTTGACAAAGACCATGTCCCCAATTTCAAACTCGAGATCTGTCCTCCTCTTATCCGCATAAGATTTCTGCCTATCTTGCGCTGCTTTCATCCTCCTTCGAATCAAGTCGATCTTCTCCGAAGTCTCCCTAATCATACCGGGCCCAAGTAAGATCTTATCCGTAGATTCCCACCAACATGTAGGTGAACGACAAGGTCGTCCATAAAGAGCTTTGAAAGGTGCCATGCCAATGCTGGACTGAAATCTATTATTATATGCGAACTCTACCAATGGAAGATGCTCTTCCCATGTACCCCCAAAGTCTAGGATACATAGCCTCAAAAGATCCTCTAGAATGCAATTCACCCTCTCAGTCTGGCCGTCCGTCTGAGGATGATATGCGGTGCTCAAACATAACTGAGTCCCTACCGCCTCTTGCAAGCTTCTCCAAAATTCGCTAGTGAAAATAGGATCGCGATCGCTCACTATGCTAGAAGGAAAACCGTGCAAACGAACTATCTCTCGGACGTATACAGAAGCTAACCATGGAGCAGTCCTCTTACTCTTCACGGGAATGAAATGGGCGCTCTTAGTAAGTCTATCTACTATAACCCAAATCCCCATATTACCCTTCCTTGATTGCGGTAATCCATCCACAAAATCCATCGAGACACTCTCCCAATTCCATAGTGGAACCCCCAATGGGTGAAGCAACCCACCGGGTTTCTTTTGCTCCGCTTTTACTTGTTGACACACCAAGCATCTAGCGACATACTCGGTCACGTCCCTCTTCATGCCCGCCCAAAAGTAAGCTCGTCTCATGTCCATGTACATCTTGTCCCCGCCAGGATGAATGGTCATCTTCGAATGATGCGCTTCGTCAAGAATAGTCTTCCTTAGGTCATCGTCTTTTGGTACACAAAGTCTACCGTCCCTACGTAACCAACCCTTATCATCTAGGGTATACCTACGGAGATGGCTTGATGACTCCCCTCCTTTGAGTTTTTCTACTAATTCAACCAATTGCGGGTCGTCTCGCTGTGCCTCGCCAATCCGTCCCAAAAGTGTAGGTCTGACCTCCAAGGATGCTAGCAAACCGGGTACAAAGTCAACGGAAGGTCTAAAGTCAAACATCGAAATGAATTCTAAGCTTCGCCGCTCAACAAACAAAGGACTTAAGGATAATCTTTTTCTATTTAAGGCATCTGCCACCACGTTACCCTTGCCAGGGGTATATGCTATTTCGAAGTCGTAGGATGTAAGAACTCCATCCACCTTTGCTGGCTTAAGTTCAAGTCCTTTTGAGAGAATAAGTATTTTAACGATTTGTGGTCAGTGAATAATTCGAATCTCTTGCCAAGAAGATAATGACGCCAAGACTTAAGCGCGAAAACAATAGCGGCCAATTCTAGGTCATGTGTGGGGTAATTCTTCTCATGCGCTCTCAACTGCCTTCCACCATAGGCTATTACCCTTCCCTCTTGCATTAAGACTGCGCGTAGTCCTGTCCCACAAGCGTTAGTATAAACAGTAAATGGCTTACTCCCGTCTGGCAGCACTAAGACTGGGGCTGAGGTCAAAGCTATCTTCAAACGTTGGAACGCATCATCACAATCTACGTCCCATGTGAAAACTAGGTTCTTCTTCGTCAAGCGTGTCAATGGAGCTGATATCTTTGCGAAGTCTTTGATAAACTTCCTATAGTAACCAGCCAAACCCAAGAAACTTCTCACTTCGGTAGCATTTTTAGGGACCTTCCAATCTTGGATGGCCACCACCTTCACGGGATCCACAGCTATCCCTTTTTTGGAAACCACGTGCCCTAAGAATCGTACTTCCTTCCTCCAGAAGTGACACTTAGAAAATTTAGCTTTAAGGTTATGCGCTTGTAGGGTCTCCAACACTTCCCTAAGATGTAGGGCATGCTCTTCTTCATCCTTAGAAAAGATCAAGATGTCGTCTACAAAGACTACCACGAATTTGTTAAGGTACTCCATAAACACCCTACTCATCAAATCAACAAAGTATGCGGGGGCGTTTGTCAAACCGAAGGGCATCACTAGCCATTCATAGAAACCGTCCGGAGTCCTAAAGGCAGTCTTATCAATGCTATCCTCAGCCACTCTCAATTGATGGAAACCAGTGGCTAAGTCCAACTGCGAAAACACTGAGGCACCAACTAACTGATCGAAGAGATCGTCAATCCTCGGCAGTGGGTGTCTGTTCTTCTTAGTAAGCTTATTAAGTTCCCTATAGTCCACACAAAGTCTAAGGGACCCATCCGCCTTCATGGCAAATACTACTGGAGCACCCCACTCCGATATACTTCGTCTTATGAACCCCTTCTCAAGCAACTCCTTCACTTGCTTATCGAGTTCCCTCCTTTCTCGAGGAGCCATGTGGCGCACTGGCAAAGATACTGGTTTTGCATTATCCACAAGATATATTCGAAAATCTATCTCCCGCTTCGGAGTTAAGCCCTTCACCTGCTCAAATACATCCGAATATTCTCGGACCACTCTAACAGATCATAGATTTTCCTCAGATGCGTCAAGCGGTTCTAAATAACTTAACATAACGGAATTTATGGGACTACAAAAGATTTCGAGAGCGTTACCAAGGCGAGTCATGAGCCTAACTACTCTCCTTTCACAATCAAGAACGGCCCCATTTCTGGATAACCAATCCATTCCTAAAATTAACCCATAGCCCGTGAAGCCCAACACATAAGCATCACATCTAAACTCAACGCTAAGTATAGAAATTTTCAAATCCAAACACATCATGGACAAATAAGCTGAGCCCCCAATTGGATTCGAAACAACTAAGGGATCCTCTACTAAACTGGTGTTTAAGTGCAGTGATTCAACTAATGATGTAGAGATAAACGAATGCGATGCGCCCGAATCGAATAAGGTACAGACAGGATGATCAAACAGAAAAACTAAGCTTTCAACGGAAATGGTTCTACCTCGTTCTTGCAGCGGTTGGACCGCGAGAGCCTGAACTTGTCCCCTTGCCTGCCCTGGTGCCATAAGAGCCTGCACCTGTCCTCCCGAGGTAGCTCCTGCCCTCTGCCCCTTCTTTGGACAGTCCTTCACTAGATGTCCCGCTTCCCCACAGTGGAAACAGCCAGTCTTCTTTTTCTTTCGGCAATCCTTGCTGAGATGGCCTGGTGTCCCATAGTTAAAGCATTTCTTCTTTCCCTTGCCATTATTGTCTTTACCACCCTTCTTGTTTTGCAGTTGTTGTTTCTTCTGATCCCCTTTCTTCTCGGGTGCCTTATCAGCTTTAGTGGCTTTCTCCTCGTGCATAAGTGCCATGTCTACTAGCTTCTCAAAGGTGGCCCCCATAGGGATGTGGGTCATAGCCAACCCTTGCAACGGTTCATTCAATCCATTAACGAACCTCAGAGCCTTCTTCTCCGGCGTGTTCACTAAGTCCAAGCCAAACCTTGCTAACTGATTAAATTTGTTGACATATTCTTTCACTGATGAGCTTCCTTGCTTTAATGTCAAGAACCTTTCCATATATAAATTTTCTTCCGCCCTTGAGAGAAACTTCGCCTCGAACCTACGTCTGAAATCCACCCAAGAATCAACAGGACGCTCCCCATTAGTGACCTCCCACAAAAACGAGGCCTCTCCCTTCATTAACCAAGCTGCTAATTTAACTCTCCTCCCTTCTTCTACTTCAAAGATTTCCAGCAATTCTTCCACCTCCCTAAGCCAATCTCTAGCTTCCACAAACGTTTCTGACCCTTGAAAAGGTTTTCCACCCATAGCCATAAATTCCTTGCACGTCTTTGCAAAAGTATCTACGCGAGGAGGAGGAATGGGTGCAACTGGTGGTGGAGGAACATTGGCCGGACCTGCGGCGGCCCTAGCCTCTAATATCCTCCTATACCATCCTGGTATCGTTACACCGTCAGGTAGGTTAAGATCTTCAGCCATGCTGAAACGAAAAAGGAAAGATTCAAAATGGAGAATTCGAAGGATAAAGATATGGCTATTGGGGATTATGTTTTTCATAAAAAAAACTTTCCTCTTCAAATTACTCATTAAAACATGTTTTTGAAAACACTTCTTCCAAAAATACTTTAGAAAAATAGTTTTTCTAAAAATCTTATCTGTTCTGGTAACCTGGCTCTGATACCACGTGTAACACCCCACGTCCATTAATGTCACTCACAAAGGGAATGCATTAACTTCCATGGAGGTTAATAGTGAATACAGAACAGAAAAATTACAACAAGACAAATAATAAGTAGTACTTGGAAATCTAAAACTTCATTTTATTGCAGCGGAATTTAAACATGTTTGTTACATCATAAAACCATAAATCAGAGTCAAGTACAATATCCATCTTCATAAAAACAAAATACATAATCCCTTTTCACAAATAGCTATTAAAGAAAATAACAAGCTGGACTTTACTTCAATGGTCCAAGCTTTCCAAAGAGAGATGAAGCAATCCAATCAAACTCCACTAGAGCTGGGCCGAACCTAAGGACATGGAGGGGGAAAAGGATAGAAATGGAGGGGGTCAGACATAAAGTCTGGCGAGTATGATAATTCTAACAATACTATTATCAAAATAACTAGACTAAGGCATAAGCTGGAAGACAAGTAAATGTCTATGAACTATTAGGTATGGAAGAGCAGATAAAGATAACGTTTAAGATAACGTTAAAGATAACGTTAAAGGCACACCTAATTACTAACGAATAATTACTACACTGCACCGCACATTACTACACTGCACCGCACCAGTCACCCTAAAGGTTGATCCCACTTGCTTCACACAGAAACTATATAAATAGCCTTATGTACCCCTAGCTGACTACATAGGTGCCGTCTGCCCCTATCTCCACTAGGTGTACCCCACTACCCACTTTCGATCGGCTCCCTACTCGTAGATACCCGTGCTAGCCCCACAGTGGGGTGTATCACTCCCCTAAAGTGGCAACCCGATACAACTTAAGAATGCACGGCTTATACCCACACGATGCAACAACGTCTTACCTACCAGCCCGGGTCCACACACGCATATGAAATCCGTTGGACTTGCGTTGCCACCGCTCCCCGTTTTGGCCTCTTATAGTCAATTCCAGTATGCGTGTCCCGTCCTCGACTTGGGTCGAGCCCACAAAGATACGTTTGGGATACTGGTTGAAATGGGCCCCCACAAGCTACCCAACTAAGCTTGTCCACTAGTACATCCCACTTAACCCTCTTAGTCATGTTCATTTACATGTGTGTTTGGTTAAGTCTTACTAATCGTATTTCACCTGCAACTAAGGGAACCCACTAGATTCCTCATGCCACCCAAGGCACCTACTTAACCCCCATGTCCCACCTTACATGTTTATCTGGTTAAGTATTTCTTAATTCATTCAGGCCATAACCTCATAAAGACCTCTCGCATTAGACTGGCATTTATGGCAGCTGGATTTGCCGGGCGGGTCCGGGCAGTCTTACACCATAAAAGAGTCTAACCTCGTGTCTTTACAACTGTTATGCTTTAGTTTAGGCCTAGGACCTCTCACATTGGGCTGACATTTGTGACCACTGGATTTGCCGGGCAGGTCCGGGCAGGTTTACATCACAAACGAGTCCAACCTCATGTCCTAAGTATTGATTATCATTTATAATCTTTTACCCCAGTTTTAATAATTCCCTATTCAAATTATTAATTAAGTCCACTTTTAATGATGCCCATAATTGACTCAATTATGGTCATCCACTTATGGCATGCAAAATCATATCAACTGCACCCCAAGTTCTTATTACTAAATCCTTAATATTACCCCTACCCCACGTTTATACGTTTGCTTATTCAACGCAGAATATACGTTAGACTCGAATAGTCTAACTCATAGCACAAAAATAAATTATCACAATATATAGACAATTAAAATGAATCTAATCATAATAGGGGTGAACTTGCATAAACTACACATGTTAAGGATCTAAAGGTGTCAACTTGTTAAATGGCACAATTTACATGATATGATCATAACCCAAATTTATGTATAATCTTGCATATGGGGTTTTAGGCAACATAATGATGGTGTAAACTAGCATAGAATTTCACATATGTCATAGCATAATTCTAGATGTCATAATAGATGTCATAGCATATGTTCGTAACTTTTACAAATCAACCTAAACTCGCATATGTGACTTGTCATATAGATCAACATAGCCCAAACATGATTGTAACGACCCGTGTTTTTGGCCGTCGAATATTTAATTTAATTTATTTATTTTAAATATTATATTGGAAATATTAATGGAATTTAATATTTAATTCGTTATTTAAAACGAAGTTCGAACGTTATATATTTATATAATTATAAATCGAGCTTGAAAATGGCATGCAGTTCGTAAATTGGAGTTTTGAACTTCAACTGAGAATACGGGATCCGATATAAGTCGGATTTCTATGAAACAAGAAACGCTGGAAGCGTGTTGGCGATAATTTTCATATGAAAGAGAAAAATTCAGATTTCGTGTTATAATTTGAAAGTTATGGTCAAATCAAATTTTGAAAAAAAAACGCTGTGGAAATCGTTATTTAAAATATCGACCTTTAAAATGGCCGTTTTGCAAACGGACTCAGATTTCGACGAAATCAGTTTCATTGGGACTGTAACATTAAATTATTGTACGGGGGTGAATGGCGTGGAAAATCCGATGTCGTATGTGACCACGGTAACCGTAAACGCCCGTTCATTTTCTATAACGCGTAATTAAATAAATAAAGGGATATGTGGGTATAACTTGAACAGATGATCGAACTAGGCCACGAAACTAGTCCCGTTGAGTTAGTATCGTCGATTAGAGTCAGAATAGGTATATAGTTTGTTATTTTTAGAGACCGGAAAATTTGGTGTCAAAAAGGGTAGTGTAGTGCGCGGTAAAAATAGCCTACCGGGCAAACGTTCTCAGAATGCGACAAAACTGGTGCCGTTGGGTTCATATCGAAGAATTATGATAGGATTTCAAAGTTTCAAGTTGATTCGATTTATCTGGTGATCGTGAAAAAATAAAACGCGTGTTGATTTCCGGTTTTATAAAGGAAATTTTTTCAAACGATGTCGGATTTCGACGAAACTTGTCCCATTGGGTCCGGAATACCTTTTTACACTAAGATTAGCCTTTTTATCAGAAAAAAGAAATTTTATGTGGTAGTTTTTAACACGATTTCTCCACGACGAAGTTTCGGGCATTAAAATATTATTAAATCATACCCAAAAGTTACTTTTCCCATTTCTTTTCCATTCGTTTGTCCCTTGAATCCCAAATCACCATGTGCGTGCTGTGTATTTCTTCACTGCCAATCTTCTTGCCTTGCGTCCAAACTACTTTCCTTCTTGTATCCAAATATTTCAGCCTTGCATCCCCATTCTTTTTTCTAACTTGCGTCTCAGAACTTTTCTATTTCCTTGCGTCCCAAACAAGCACAACTCCTTGCATCCCAATCCATCCAATTCCTTGGCCGCCAATCCATTACACCGTGACAAGAAAGCACAGTATTGAAATACACACTCACCCACATGCAAACCCAGCTAACCTATACGCTACACTACGAACCTACTGCAAACACCTTGCTTCCCACGCAGTCTCCATTATAAAATGACCTCGCTCGCTTCATTTTGGTCCAGCAAATGGAAATTCAGTCTCTCTCAGGAAAAAAAAGAAAATAATAATAATGAAGG
The DNA here is from genome assembly GCA_030737875.1 of Allium sativum. Taxonomy (NCBI): domain Eukaryota; kingdom Viridiplantae; phylum Streptophyta; class Magnoliopsida; order Asparagales; family Amaryllidaceae; genus Allium; species Allium sativum. Next base: position 356,220,119 of record CM060926.1, read on the forward strand.
AGCGAAACAGTAAAAAGGAAAATGAGGAGGGTGCTTGCACAACCGAAAAGAATAGAAGAAAAAGTGGAAGTGGGACTTTGTTGCTTTTGACAAAGGGTAGGTGTGAGACGAAGCAGAGTGTTGAGGTTGATGTATAGGCGGTTGCATGAAGGTGGAGGAGTAATGGCGGACGGGTGCAGGGGAGTAGCCGCGAGGAAGAACACTTGTACAGTGGATGTTATTTTCCGAACTGGGCATTTGCATGGCCGACGTGTGGAAGCTGAAAGTGAAAGGCAAAGGAATGGGATCAAAATATATATTCAGGTGAGAAAGAAAGAAGACGTACGGTTCATATATATTATTAAGTTCATATGCCTAATGATTTATTTAAAGAGGCCAAATTATATTATATTATAACTGCCTAATGAGAAAAACATGAGGTGCCTGGTATTTACTTTAACGTGGAATAAGAAAACTGGGATAGTGAGAAAAGATTAGATGTGTATGGAACATTGGTTCACAGGTTTTGTCTCGGTGAATCAAGTTACACGAGTAAAATCATAGTTGAAATTGACGTAGTAGTCTTTCGGTCCGGTTACCTTTTCAAAGCAAAAAAAAAAAAAACAAGTATAATCAAGAATTAAAGTGGCCAGATCATTAGGACGTGTAATTAGAAATTTCAAATTATTAGTATTTAATTACGGTATTAGTTAATTTATTTTAGACCATGTAGTATTTATATAACACTTAATTAGCAAGTACATTTAAACTATGCCTCATTAAGTGTTAACGTGGCCCTTTAATTTTAGTGACAACAAAACATGAAAAAGGATGTATATTTTATCATGCCTAATAGGGAATTTAACTAACCATAAGTCGTTTAGGGGTAATTGTACTAGACTTTGAAATGAATGGTATATAACATGCTGCGCCGAATTTAATTAAACATGGCTAAGTGAAGTTACAGTAACATCACAAGTTATATTATATTATGTCCAATTATATATAATATGTCCAACGTTTCTCTTCTGTGTTGAGAAGAGAAATCATGTTGGTACCCAATCCTAATTATGATGTACTGTTCGTGTACAACATGGCCATTACAGTTTAATGTTTTAAACTGTCTACTTATTTTAGCATGATTACGTTGTCAACATGTCTGAATCCTTATGAACGCCCGCATTAGTTTTAAAATATATTAACGTTAATATTAAATTGTTTAATAACATAAATTTAAAAACCCGAATACCACATTAAAATTTGAACTGTGTCATATGTACACAGAATCGGACCAAGTACAGAGCAGTAGACCCATATCAGTGGGCGTAAGATTTTGGAATGAGAACAAACGGATTTGAACATAGCTGGAAGCGTGTTAGACGAACCGTTTTGACTACAAATGGAAACCCAAGGTGAGTTAAACTCACTCAGTTCTCCCCTCTTATATTTCATATAAGTCGGGTTTTATAATTGTGTGCTATATGTGTTAATGATTGTTTGTTTGTGTGTTCTTTGTTGATTTTATATTCATGTGTGGACTGAACAGTTAAATTAAACGTTCGTTTAATTTAATTGAAACCAAATCGTTATTTATAACGATTAAATCCAAGTGAGGTAACTTACCTCAGTAGTTACGTTTATAACACTATAAACGTTATAAATAAATAATTGAATGCTTGCATTTCTGTTATTAGTCCAGTATTGTCTGTTACATCTATCATTGCCAGTTATTTTGTTATGTCATCTATTTAGATGGAAACGATTTGTTGATTGGCCATATGGAAATGAATGACGTGAATTGTGGTAACCCATGGTTTTGCTGGGAACCACAGGTTCATATTGATAACGTTTATCAATATGATCATGTTGTTTATATGGAATGTGAAATTGGTTTATATTTCACGGTTTGGTACTATAGTAACCATTTGCCTCTTTAGTACCGTCAATCAAAAGAAATGATTTGTCGAAAACAATGTTAAATGGATTTTGAATGGTTTCAAAGATATGAATATTTTTTATGTTAATTCAAACTACGATTTTTGGTAAAAATAATGGTCAAAGTTGAATTTACCAATTTTATAAATATATAAAATATAACAAATAGAAATGTATGATATTATTGAATAAATGTTTAAACGATATAAATTTATCGGATTGGTTATTTAAATACCGAAATGGTTTTATAAGGGCCTTAACGGTCGTAAAAGAAGTTTGAATGGATTTCAAAACATCAAAATGGAATAATTGAATTCTGAATAGACGAGAATTTATAAAAGAGTTTAAAGAGTGATATTTTGTGATAAACAATCATTTTAACAACTGGTGTTTCAAAAGGATACGAAATGCGATTAAATAACATTTCGTGAATAAGATTTACAAATTGACAGATTTGAAAGAAATAATGATTTGGAAAGGGGATTTCATAATTTAAAAGAAATCAAAGTTGAAAGTACGAATATGAATTTATAAATGGCATTTATGAATGAGATTCAGTTATGTAAATGGAAGCGAGGCTTATTCCGAGGTTCGGAAATGTGTTATTCCGAGGTTCGGGATGATTGATCGAAATGAGTGTTATTCTGAAGATCGGAATGTGATATTCCGAAGTTCGGAATAGTATCTGCTGGCGAGAGTAAATGAAGTTAAAGATTTGAATAACGACAACAAATGTTAGTTGTCGATAATGAATTGGAAATGAGATTTTTAAATGCAGTTAACAATGTGAAAGTGAAAGTGAATGGTAAGTTATCGTAATTAATTTACAAAAGATTTTGTAAATGGAAATTTAATGTTTTGGAAATGAATTCGAGTTAGTAAATAAAGTGAGTGGTTTGTAAATGTGTTTTGTAACATTGGTTACAAATGGGATGAACTATTTTAGACATAAGTTTTTAAAGGATTATCATATGATTTTAGATAACAAATAAGTGGTCGAGTATTATTTAAAGAGAATGTGATAAGTGGAAGTAAAATGGCTTTGAAATGAAATCTGTAATGTTGTTACAGATGATAAGTTAAATTGTTTCGATCGATATAGGAATTTGAAAAGTATATCAATATAACAAATGTATAAGGTATTAATATGAGATTTATAAAAGTTTTGTTTATGTGGTTTTAAACAAATGGACTTGAATTGCTGAAATAATTTGTAACATTATAATAAAGAGATATTAAGGAATTTTCATAAGGATTCTATTTCTAATAGAATCAAAGCTTTGTCGAGATTTAAATCGGATTTCCAAAAGGAACATGTGGTTAATAAACTTCTATTTGTTCTAAAGGTATGAATGTTGTTGGTCAAGGTCTGAGAGGTAAATGAAATACCCCAACTTGAACGACTCCATGATTATCGAAGAACGATATTAGTTAATAAACGAGAGAGTCGGGGGAAACATAAGTTATGATTCCCGTAGATGATATTATAAACTGTTTCAAAAAGTTTATAAGTTGAATAAAATAAGTTTGGAGAATATTCTTATTTTATAATAAGAAATAAAAGCGATGCTGGAATATTGGTAAATTTGAAAAATATAATAAATAGACGGTTCATTGAAGAGGCTAAATGATACTGAGTAGTGAATCAGTGAATCCATTTTCTTTTATGGATGAATGGTTGTTTTATTTGATAGTTAAATAACCGACTATCAAATTTGGCCCATACGATTGTTGATACGGAAAGACCGGGATCGAATATATATTCGAAAACCATTCCGTCCAGCAAATACGAATACGTTGAAGATGCTGATTCAAGATGGAGCTATTGAAGACCGTGGATCTTCATAAGCGGAAGAGTTACTTAAGATCTCGGATTTGCAATAAGAGATATACTGTGATTCTGTCGTGGTTGGAATCCACGGGTTTGCAAGGACTTCTCGCTACTGATTCTCAGGGTGATTCCTAGAATGCAGTAGGAGGGTGCCTTCGGTTCATTCTGTTCCTGGGTGACTTGTATGGATGAATGTCTGATAGAGTATTTCCAGAAAAGTCACGTACATTGATTTCTCCAACCGTACCAAGAGTGGAAGCGGAGAAGGAAACTTCTTTTAGCTAACACGTAATGTATTGTTGTGGACGTCAATTAGTGACTGTTGATGGATCTGACGATGTGGCATTCGAAGTAAATATGATGTGCTGATAAAGCGTAGCCTCAAGCCTCATCAACCGGGAGATGACAAAAATCGGGCAGGCAGCATGGCTATGTGGGTCGCTCCCATTAGGGTGTATAATCACCTATCTAGAGAAATTCCTTTTGTTTCTTACTCTATCGATTCTTCCCATTCGGGAACGGTGGTTTGAGTCCAACCGTTGGTGATATACATTCGATACACTCAGGAGAAATGAGTGGTCAGTCATGTATGGGTCGGGTTGTAAGATGTTCTTGTTGAACCCAGGTGTATTCGCCTCTAGAGATACAATATCGGCAGGTGGTCCCATACCTTGTCAAGGTCGTAATCCAATCTCCAATAACCGCCCACGGTTTTGATTGTATACTATATATGTGGAGCGTGAGATGCAAGCGTTCCACTAGATTCTATTTACTTGTATTTAGACATTATTACAATATCAGAAAAGATATGGGTTTCAAAACTGTTTTGGGTCATCGTAAGGTAAAAACCGTCCGTATTTATGTGTGGGTTTGGTCTTACGATTATCATTTTCTTTCGGAAGGATTTTAACTTTAAAATCAAGTTGGATGATCACCCTTAATACTGTGCGAGTTTATCTCACTCTGGTTCACCAGACTGACCCGGTGTTTTGTAAATGCTCGGGTTAGACCGGGTTGTACAGGTCCAGATTATCAAATGCTGCAAAGTACAGAGACGAGCTAGAGAAGTCCAGACGTATTATATATGGTGTATATTCCGCTGTATGGTTGAGACAGGTTGTTATAACTGTCCAGATGTGTGGTACACTCTGATATTGTAAGTATTTTTTTAAAGCTCTCAATAAAGATTTATTTCTGTATTATATTTTGTTCCGCTGCGATGTGAGATTCTGTGTTGTGGTATTTCTTCTTCTTCTTCTATTCTAATATTTCTTTCTTTCTTATCTCACCCTCTAATTTCTTTCTCATAACTATCCGGTGTTTCGATACTATAGTTTAGACAAGTGATACAGGATTTGCATATTATTATCGGGATTCGGGCGTCGAAATTTCCCGGGTCATTACAGTGGTATCAGAGTTGGTTGCTTAATTGGTACGGATGATAGGGGGTTCTCGCTTCGCGTTAGGTGGCGAACGGGAGACTCTTACCCCTACATCTCCCGACAATGTGGGTTGGTCGAGTCGCGAGGCTGGCCGTAAAAGCAGTTCTGAGGTACCAGTGTAAGCCACGGGGGGAGGTTAGCCCTCTCCCTTGGGGGTTGAGGGATGGTTGAAAAGCCTACCGAAATTCCCGGGTCATTTCAGTGGTATCAGAGCTGAAGGTTAAATGATTACGTAGGCTCTGTGGCGTGACTCAGTAGAGATGGGGTTAGTAATACCCTAGATTGAGTTAAGTATATATATATGAGTGAACGTATTTGTAGATTTTATAAAAAAATGTTTTATGTTGTGGAGATTTATTGGTTGAGTTGTTTATGAGTTTTGGTCGATCAATTTGATCCACTGTATCGGTAGGAGTTTCTAAACACTCAATTACGATAAACCGACACAATATGTTTTGAAAGAGGGTAAATGAAATAATTTTACCCAAATTATATTTTGATATAAAGAATATATATATATATATATATATTGGGAATATTATAGTATATTGGATGTATTGGTTGATTGTAATTGAAATGGTTATATAAATGACCAATTAGAATTCGTGTAATATAAAAGCAGATAAATTAAATCTGAAATCTAAATCAGAATTGGAATTAAAATTCCTAAAAGTGGGAAAGGTGTTTGCAAAGGAGCTTAGATTGAATACATGAGAAATTTAAGATCCTGAGAGATTTTAAATTTTATTTACAAACATTGAGGTGGGTATGTTGAAAAGGTTTCAAAATGAAATTGTTTAAATACGGTTTTGATAAGTGATATAGTATTGAACTCACTTCGATTGTTGGGAAATAACTCTGAGGATGCTGGCCACATCATCAGTGTTCATTTCTGAGTTCTAAGTGACGGATTACTACCAAAAATCTTGTTTTGAATTGCTTTGATAAAAACAAGTTGTTTGAATCCTGAAAAGGAATATTTGATTTTTGAAAGAGCTGAACTGTTTAAAAACTCTCAAGGAAATTGTTTGAACGAAAAAGAAAATTTTCGATATTTTCGAAAATATTTATATACTATAATAAATCAGTTTTCGATTTAAAATAAATTAGATTTGAAAATTTATGGGTTTATAACGTTCTTTCTTACCTTAGCAATTTCGAGGATGAAATTATTTTAAGGGGGGAAGAATGTAACGACCCGTGTTTTTGGCCGTCGAATATTTAATTTAATTTATTTATTTTAAATATTATATTGGAAATATTAATGGAATTTAATATTTAATTCGTTATTTAAAACGAAGTTCGAACGTTATATATTTATATAATTATAAATCGAGCTTGAAAATGGCGTGCAGTTCGTAAATTGGAGTTTTGAACTTCAACTGAGAATACGGGATCCGATATAAGTCGGATTTCTGTGAAACAAGAAACGTTGGAAGCGTGTTGGCGATAATTTTCATATGAAAGAGAAAAATTCAGATTTCGTGTTATAATTTGAAAGTTATGGTCAAATCAAATTTTGAAAAAAACGCTGTGGAAATCGTTATTTAAAATATCGACCTTTAAAATGGCCGTTTTGCAAACGGACTCAGATTTCGACGAAATCAGTTTCATTGGGACTGTAACGTTAAATTATTGTACGGGGGTGAATGGCGTGGAAAATCCGATGTCGTATGTGACCACGATAACCGTAAACGCCCGTTCATTTTCTATAACGCGTAATTAAATAAATAAAGGGATATGTGGGTATAACTTGGACAGACGATCGAATTAGGCCATGAAACTATTCCCGTTGAGTTAGTATCGTCGATTAGAGTCAGAATAGGTATATAGTTTGTTATTTTTAGAGACTGGAAAATTTGGTGTCAAAAAGGGTAGTGCGGTGCGCGGTAAAAACAGCCTACCGGGCAAACGGTCTCAGAATGCGACGAAACTGGTGCCGTTGGGTTCATATCGAAGAATTATTATAGGATTTCAAAGTTTCAAGTTGATTTGATTTATCTGGTGATCGTGAAAAAATAAAATGCGTGTTGATTTCCGGTTTTATAAAGGAATTTTTTCAAACGATGTCGGATTTCGACGAAACTTGTCCCATTGGGTCCGGAATACCTTTTTACACTAAGATTAGCCTTTTTATTAGAAAAAATAAATTTTATGTGGTGGTTTTTAACACGATTTCTCCACGACGAAGTTTCGGGCATTAAAATATTATTAAATCATACCCAAAAGTTACTTTTCCCATTTCTTTTCCATTCGTTTGTCCCTTGCATCCCAAATCACCATGTGCGTGCTGTGTATTTCTTCACTGCCAATCTTCTTGCCTTGCGTCCAAACTACTTTCCTTCTTGTATCCAAATATTTCAGCCTTGCGTCCCCATTCTTTTTTCTAACTTGCGTCTCAGAACTTTTCTATTTCCTTGCGTCCCAAACAAGCACAACTCCTTGCATCCCAATCCATCCAATTCCTTGGCCGCCAATCCATTACACTGTGACAAGAAAGCACAGTATTGAAATACACACTCACCCACATGCAAACCCAGCTAACCTATACGCTACACTGCGAACCTACCGCAAACACCTTGCTTCCCACGCAGTCTCCATTATAAAATGACCTCGCTCACTTCATTTTGGTCCAGCAAATGGAAATTCAGTCTCTCTCAGGAAAAAAAAAGAAAAAATAATAATAATGAAGGAGCGAAACAGTAAAAAGGAAAATGAGGAGGGTGCTTGCACAACCGAAAAGAATAGAAGAAAAAGTGGAAGTGGGACTTTGTTGCTTTTGACGAAGGGTAGGTGTGAGGCGAAGCAGAGTGTTGAGGTTGATGTATAGGCGGTTGCATGAAGGTGGAGGAGTAATGGCGGACGGGTGCAGGGGAGTAGCCGCGAGGAAGAACACTTGTACAGTGGATGTTATTTCCCGAACTGGGCATTTGTAACACCCCACCTCCGCTAGGGTCACTCACAAAGGGAATGCACTAGGTTTGGTGAAGCATTATCGAGGTAAACATGCACAGAAATATTACAAGACAAAACATATATATATATATATAAAACAGCGGAAGTAAAACAATTTCATTACCTTATAAAATAAGGTCTAAATCCTTTTACATCAGAATACATCAAAACCTGTCTTGCAATAGTAAAGAAGCATAAAGCCTTTTCATAAATTATTCCCCAAATAAAACAGTAAGGTAGCCATAGCCAAGAAAAGTCCAAGCCATGCATGATGACCTTCAAGCAGAGGAAGTCCGAACTAAATAACAGTGTTTCCTCCCTAAAAACCTGGGGGTGGGGGGGGGGGGGGAAACAAAAGACAAAGAGGCGAAAGAAAACGGGGTCAGTCATAAAGACTGGGATGGATTAGCGTGGAGTCGACGATACTTGATTTTGCCCTGGATAGCACGTCGCCGAATACCTACCATCTTTAGTCAATCGTGTATGTACGGAAAGTCAGAGAACTCCCAACAGACCATATACTTGCTATCGAGTTATGGGTGAGGTTGGCCAAAAGGAAAGTGGGGCTATAGTGGGGCCGGGATGTAGTTCTCATACATGATTTTTCTTGGATTGCCTTTCAGTAGTTGAGGGAGGGGTCACGTGGGACCATAGCCACGGATACAAAAACAGACCTTGATATCTGCATTAGCAGACGACTTAAAGCTCCCGACCGAGTTCCGTATTTCTTGATTTGCCCTGGTACGGAACCCGGATGGCACATTGAGATACATGTGCGTCCAGACATGGAAAACGATTCACGATACATACGTGAGATAATGGGCGAGGTCGACGGGTGGCGTAATCCCTAGTGGCCCTAGGTGGCCTGAACCCAAACCGAGACACGAGAACGTTCATTAGGTAGCATAATCCCTAGTGGTCCTAGGTGGCATAAATCCTAAGTGAACACGCGATAGTTCATGGTAAGAAAACATAACTAGATCAAGGGTAGCAGTCCAAAACAACTTCAAGGATAAAATGGTACTACGTTGAGGCGGTATAGATTTACATGGGAAAGCCCGTACGACCTACGGCAAAGGACTGAACTTAAACATGGAAAGAAACATACGAGTGGGAAAAACCTACATATGCTATATATTAGGTTGACATGGACCATTACATGACATTGGGCATGGGACATTCATAGTTAACACATGATGCGGGTTGGGATACTAGTACGAGAGGTGCAGAGCAAATATACATGATAGATAACGTGGGATGTTATACATGACAGATACCTTGTGATAGTATACTTGATAGAAACCTGACGATGTGATACCTTGATTCTTGACACCGTAGTTTATCATGATACCTTAGTTTACCTTGCTACAGTAGTTCATCCAGATATCTTGGTTTAGCTTATCTATCTTGTTGTCATCCTTATGTTTACTTTCAGTTTATGCATGTCATGTTACCTTTACCTGTTTTATGCTGGAAGTAGATAGGACTTACCAGTCTTTATGACTGACCACGTTTTCTTTCGCCTCTTTGTCTTTCGTCCCCCCCCCTCCCCAGGTTTTCAGGGAGGAAACACTATTATTTAGTTCGGACTTCCTCTGCTTGAAGGTCATCATGCATGGCTTGGACTTTTCTTGGCTATGGCTACCTTACTGTTTTATTTGGGGAATAATTTATGAAAAGGCTTTATGCTTCTTTACTATTGCAAGACAGGTTTTGATGTATTCTGATGTAAAAGGCTTTAGACCTTATTTTATAAGGTAATGAAATTGTTTTACTTCCGCTGTTTTATATATATATATATATATATATATGTTCTGTCTTGTAATATTTCTGTGCATGTTTACCTCGATAATGCTTCACCAAACCTAGTGCATTCCCTTTGTGAGTGACCCTAGCGGAGGTGGGGTGTTACATTTGGTATCAGAGCCAGGTTACCAGACTGGGCAAAAGTTTTTAAAAAACCTTCTGAAAACTATTTGAAAAACCGTTTACAAAGAAGCATTTTTCAAGAAAAGTTTTTAACGGCTATTCCCGAAAAGCCATTAGCACTATCCTTTTTTCCTTGATTGAATCTCTTTTCCTTTCTTTCCTCCATCTGTAGTCACAGTAGTTTTAACTACGACTAATCCTTGTCTAGCTACGAAGTGTTTTCCCGTGCGATGGAGGAAGTTCTCGAGAGACCTGTTACCGAAGTTATAAGAAGGGATAATAAGAGCAAGGATAAAGGACACGAGCTTAAGAATAAGCAACTTGTTGGTATGGCTTGATCCACAAAGGAAGATAAGGACAAGATCAGCGAGGGGGCAATTGTATGCTCTCATTTCTAGCGTACCTAAGAGGAATGGTACCGTTTCTGTTAAAGGCTTAGCCTTTCTTTTCTATCGTCCCGTCTAGACTTTGTTTTGATCATCGCATCATTTAAGTCTGCCTCGATAGTTAAGTCTCTGCACCTTAGTACTAGCATGGTAGAAGATCCCACTTTAGTCCCAAAAATCTGGTTGGAGAGTCGGTCCATTTATTCATGACTTGTTGGATTTGAGAACGTCTATGCCAAGTGTTGAGATTAGAAGCAATGCTTCTATTGTTGAGCTATGGATGGATTCTAGGGGTAAAGTGGTTATCCAGTAAGGGATACCATTCTCGGTTTTGAAAAGAGGGTAGTCAGACTCTTGGCTTGCTTTGGTAATACCTTCGAAGTCTCGTGTAACCTTTTGGGTTCTGTCATGGTTAGTTACCTAGAATCTCTTGATGCATTTATCGGAAATCTCTGATCCAATCAAGTAACGTCCTCCAATAAGATGGATGGTTCATTCTGCTTGAGCATGGGTTATAGGAACCACCCTAGTAAGTGCACGTGGTAACATGGATTGGCATAGGTAAACGAGATCCAGAATTCACTAGTGAATTTTGGAAGAGCTCGCATGAGTACGCAGATATGGTTGAGCCAAGTATACTAGGGAAAGAATAGTGAAAGTGGAATGAGAGGCGATAGTGAAATGAGTTCCAACTCATACCTTGGAAATAGGAATCACGGAGCTACGAAATCATGAAGTCAAAGGCGGTCAAGGCACAATGGAATTAAGCTCATGGAAATGCGGCTTAGACACGCGCATCATGTCTCTTTTTAAGAGTATATCTTTGATCCTTGGTCCACCTGTAGAGCTTACTTGCATGCTATCGCTTGGTGGATATCCTCTCGGTCCTGTTTCTGTTACAAACCCCGTAAGGAGTTTGTCTTGTTTATCTCCTCGATCTTATCTTGGGAACCTTAGATAGAACTCTATGGATGTAAACATGTATTTGAAACATGTTATGATTGATATGGTTGCAAATGGTTGCAAGTGGTTGCTCGTGGATGCGTGAATACACATTAGATACTAGATTGACGCGGTCACGTTTCATGTTGCATATGCACGAGTATTTATACTTGTTTATGGATGAAATTGAATGTGTTATCATGCGGATGTTGCATATGAATGAATGTTTGTGCACACATATAATACTTATATGACTAGGACTATTTGCATACATGTTGGACTCATGGCACTAAACATATTTTGCATTAGAAAGATCATTCAGGCCTGATCATTAGCATTAGCTAAGGAGCATATACACACATGTTTTGCATATGTTCATATGGCATTAGAAATCGTCTAAGGACAATGGTTGCCTGTGGATGATGTTTTGAGTAGATGGATGATGGATGGTAGGATGCGTTCTTCCTAACTTGGAGATTTCGGGGACAAAATCCTTAAAGGAGGGAAGAATGTAACAACCCGAATTTTAACAACGTGTTAAGACAAGAATCAAGGCAGAATTAAATGTTAAAATCTGAATCAGGGAAAACGGGTTGCGCCATTACGTTCGTCTCGGAAAAATACGCGAAATAGGGTCCAAAATTTTGTAAATCGGAGTCCGTATGACCAAGATATGGCCTCGCAAAGTTTCACGAAAAATTCAAATTCGAAAACAGATTCAAATTTTCAGAATTCAGAGTGGGCGGGAAAAATCCCGCCCAGGCAGGTCGACAGGGGGTCGACACTAGAGTCGACCTCCTCCCCAACCAGGTCGACTCTAGAGTCGACCTGGGGGTCGACCTGGGGGTCGACCTGGGTGTCGACCTCCCTGGTCGGCCAGGTCGGCCTGGTGCACCGGTTTTGGCTCCTGGGTCCTGTTTTGGAGGCTTGTGACGATTTTTGAGGGCTTGGATCTACCCTAGGGTTAATCTAAAGGCCTAAACTACTCCTAATCTCTATAAAAACACCCTAGGTGTAACACCCCACGCCCGCTATGGTCACTCACTAAGGGAATGCCATAGCATCGGTGGAGTATTTTAGTGAATATAGAACAGAAAAATTACAACAAGACAGATATAAATAGTACTTGAAATTTAAAACATCATCTCATAACAGCGGAAATAAACATGTCTGGTTACATCATAAAACCACGATAAAAGTCAAGTACAATATCCGTCAAAATAAAGAAGTACATAATCCCACTCTCTCATACAATAGCCAGAACAAAAAGAAAAGATAACTGGATAACTGGAGCTTTACATCTATCCAAGCTCCTAAAGACTGGAACAGCAATCTGATCAAGCTCCACTACTGCTAGGATCCACCGTAGGACCTGAGGGTTGGGAAAAAGATAGAAACAACGGGGTCAGACATAAGTCTGAGTGAGTCCTATAACTTTAACAATACAATCATTAAAGTAACCAGAGAAGACATAAACTTGACCTACGGTAATATCTGGGGATGAATGGCTACACTAAGCAGCTTGGTAGACTTAGGATAAACTAAGATAACCGTAAGGACGCATCTACCCACCCAAGGATAATTACTAACTGCACCACACCAGTCATTCCTACTTAAAGGTTGATCCCCTCCAAGGACTTAGAAAATTTCCCCAGTAGTTCCTTGTACTCCTAGCCACTACATAGGTGCCGTCTGCCCCTATCTCCACTAGGTGTACTTAGTAATTTTTACCTAGTAATTTCGTGTACCCCTACATAGGTGCCGTCTGCCCCTATCTTTTCTAGGTGTACCCACTACTCCCCATCGATCGGCTCCCTACCGTAGATACCCGTGCTGGTCCCACAGTGGGGTGTATCACTCCCCTAAAGTGGCTACCTGATAATATCAACGGTGCACGACTTTATATCTACACGATGCAACAACGGCTTATCTACCAGCCCGGGCCCACACACGCATATGAAACCCGTTGGACTTGCGTTGCCACCGCTAACCCGTTTTGGCCTCTTATAATCAAGCCCAATATGCGTGTCCCGTCACTCGACATGGGTCGAGCCCACAAAGATACGTTTGGGATATTGGTTGAAATGGGCCCCCACAAGCTACCCACCTAAGCTTGTCACATATGTAGTGTATCCCACTTAACCCTTTAATCATGTTTAATTACATGTTTTCACTTGGTTAAGTATTCTAATCGTATTTTATATTGCCACCCACGGCAACCCACTAGATTCCACATGCCACCCAAGGCAACCACTAAATTTCCACATGCCACCCAAGGCACCCACTTAACCCCTCATGTCCCACTACATGCTAATATGGTTAAGTGTTTCTTAATTAATTAAGACCGTGATCTCCCATAAAGACCTCCCACATTAGACTGGCTGTTATGACCGCCTGGTTAAGCCGGTAGAGTCCGGGCAGTCTTACGTCATAACAGAGCCTAACCTCGTGTCTTTACTTTAATCACGTATTTAATTTATGGCTAAGACCTCTCACATTGGGCTGACATTTGTAGCAACTGGTTAAGCCGGTCGGGTCCGGGCAGTTTTACACTACAAATGAGTCCAACCTCGTGTCTTAGTCGATTAATTACACCTAATTAATCACCCCCATATTAATTATCCCTAATTAATATCAAGTTTTCCATAACATGGGTAGACCTAACTCAATAGGTAAATTCCCATGGGGTAGACCTAACTCAATAGGTAAATTCCCACTTATGGTAATTTATTTTTATGGTATGCTTAATCATACCCAATCATACATTTATTAACATATTTACCAACCCCATCGTTCCCCACGTAAATCGTTCTCATTTCATGACATAAATAAGGGGAAGATCATCACAAATATCATGGGTTTAGCATACAACTTTGTCATGGGTTAAGAGGATGTCAACTTGCATATATGAGCATATATTAACCCAACTACATATAACCCAAACTTGCATATTATCATACACATGATTTGCATAACATGTTGCATATGAGCTTGCATATTATCATACACATATCTTGCATAACATGTTGAACTTGCATATAAGCACTCTCATAACTTGCATAACATGTTAAACATGCATTTAAGCATACACATAACTTGCATAAGCATTCACATACTTGCATAAGCATTTACATACTTGCATAAGCATGCATAACTTGCATATCATGTTAAACTTGCATTTAAGCATATACATATCTTGCATAAGCATTCATATACTTGCATAAGCATGCATAACTTGCAAATCATGTTAAACTTGCATTTAAGCATATACATAACTTGCATATAACTTGCATAACCCACTTTGTTAAACATGCATGAATCCACTTATTAAATATGCATAAACCCACTTGTTAAACATGCACAAACCAACTTGTTAAGCATGCATAAACCAACTTATCAAACATGCATAAACCCACTTATTAATTATGCATAAACATAAGAAAACATAGAGTAGCATATCATTATAAATGATTCAAACTCATTAATCCGCATTTAAGACCATAAGTCTCATTACACCCAATCTACTTACTTTAACAATTGATGTTAAAGTGATAGAAACTCACCAAACCCAAAATTAACCAACTTATGAAGTGGAATTAGTTGCTAAATATGAAGATGGTGATAATTAGAGAATGATTTGAGAGGGATTAGCTTGCAACTTCCTTCTTAGATTAGTGGAGGCTCATTCTAGGATTTAATTTGGCGGCATGAGGCCATCATTTCTATTTTTAGTATGGATTAGGGGAGGTTTAGGGTGTATTTATAGATTAGGAGAGTGTTTTAGGCCCTTAGATTAACCCTAGATTAGATTAGGTCCGTTAGATTTAGGAAATCTCTAGAACCCAGCCCAGCCCTAGCCAGAAAACCAGATCTGGTGCACCCAAGCCCCCTGGTTCGAGACGCCGTGTCGACAGGCAAGTCGACAGGCAAGTCGACACCCCTGTCGACAGGCCTGTCGACAGCCCTGTCGACAGCCCTGTCGACATGGTCAGGGCGGGAATCTTCCCGCCTGGCCCCGCTGGTTCTAATTTGAAACCTAAATTTAAATTTCTAAATCTGTTTTTTTAGCTTTAAATTTTCTGCAAACTTCTTTGGGCCATAACCGGGCCATACGGACTCCGATTCTCGAAAACTCGGACTCTATTTCGCGTATTTTTCCGAGACGAACGCAATAACGCAGCCCGTTACCCCCAATTCCCACGTCTGAGATTATTTATCCTATAATTAGTGAATTTTAGTATTAACTAAAATTCGGGGTGTTACATTCTCCCCTCCTTAAAGGATTTCGTCCCCGAAATCTCTAAGCTAAGGAGAATGCATATCCTACCATCCAAACAACCATCTACTCAAATCATCAACCACGGGCATCCATTGTCCTTAAACAGTTTCTAATGATGTATGAGCATATGCAAAAAGTGTGTGTATATGTTCCCTATCTAATGTATGAACATATGCAAACCATGATAGTGCCATGCATCCATTATGTATGCGAGAGAACCCTATCGACACATACAATATCTACATGAGTGCACAATCATTCACCAAAATGCATCATCCATATGATAACACAATCATTATACATCCATAAATACAGTTTCCTACACACAATTTTATGCAATATGCAATATGAAGTGATTGAGCCGATCTAGTGCCTAAAGTGTGTGTATATGCATCCACGAGAAACCACTAGCAAACACTTGCATCCACTTGCATCCATCAACCATAACATGTCTCAAACACATGTTTCAACCATAGGTTTACCCTATCTAAAGGTCAAAGGTACTAACGAGAGGACATACCAAAGATAAGATAAGTACTAGACAAGCGATAATGGAGAAAGTAAAGACATACCCTCAAAAAGAAATGGGTACAATGAACGCATCTTCGCTTCCGTCTCCCAAGTTGCGTTGCTCTCATCTTCTCCCCATTGCACTTTGACTAGTTGAACCTCTCTGTTTCTCAACTTCCTAGTCTCTGACCCAAGGATGCGAGTAGGAGCTCGTCGAATAGTCGCATCACGCTCTACCTCTACATCTCTAAGCAAGCTCGGCTCTACCACCTCTGCGGTCTCATGTAAACACTTCCTCAAATGGGACACATGGAATACATCATGTACACCACTAAGTCTGTCGGGCAACTCCACTCTATATGCCATCCGTCCAATCCTTTCCTTAATAGGAAACGGCCCAACAAACCTCGGTGCTAACTTCCCAACGGATCCGAAGCGAACAACATTTCTCAACGGAGATACCTTAACAAAAACCATATCCCCAACCTCAAACTCAAGATCCGTCCTTCTCTTGTCCGCATAAGATTTTTGCCTATCCTGCGCTGCTTTCATCCTTCTTCGAATCAAGTCAATCTTCTCAGAAGTCTCCCTAACCATATCAGGCCCAAGCAAGATCTTATCCGTAGATTCCCACCAACATGTAGGTGATCGATAAGGCCTTCCATAGAGAGCTTCGAAAGGAGCCATACCAATACTGGACTGAAAGCTATTATTATATGCGAACTCCACCAATGGAAGATGCTCTTCCTATGTACCTCCAAAATCTAAGATACAAAGCCTCAACAGGTCTTCTAGAACACGATTCACCCTCTCAGTCTGGTCGTCCGTCTGAGGATGATATGCGGTGCTCAGACACAATTGAGTCCCCACTGCTTCTTGCAAACTTCTCCAGAACTCGCTAGTGAAGATAGGATCTCGATCACTCACTATGCTAGAGGGTACCCCATGCAATCGAACTATCTCTCGAAGATATACAGAAGCTAGCCATGGAGCGGTCCTCTTGCTCTTCACAGGTATGAAATGGGCGCTCTTAGTAAGTCTGTCTACCACCACCCAAATTCCTGTATTACCCTTCCTCGATCTGGGCAACCCGTCAATAAAATCCATCGAGACGCTATCCCACTTCCATTGCGGAACTTCCAATGGGTGAAGCAACCCACCAGGTTTCTTTTGCTCCGCCTTCACTTGTTGGCACACCAAGCATCGAGCGACATACTCGGCCACATCTTTCTTCATACCGGCCCAGAAGAAAACCCTCTTCATGTCTCGGTACATCTTGTCCCCACCGGGATGAATGGTCATCCTAGAACGGTGTGCATCATCAAGAATAGCCTTCCTCAAACCCTCGTCTTGCGGTACACAAAGTCTACCGTCTCTACGCAAGCACCCCCTATCGTCTAGGGTGTACCTACTCAAATGGCTGGACGACTACCCCCTTATGAGCTTCTCTACCAACTCAACCAACTGTGGGCCGTCCCTCTGTGCTTCTCCAATCCGCCCCAAAAGAGTAGGTCTAACTTCCAAAGAAGCTAGAAAACCGGGTACATAGTCAATGGAAGGTCTGAAATCAAACATCGAGATAAATTCCAAGCTTCGTCATTCCACGAACAATGGACTCAAGGACAACCTCTTTCTGCTCAAGGCGTCCGCCACCACGTTACCCTTGCCAGGGGTATACGCTATCTCGAAATCATAGGATGCTAAAAATTCCATCCACCTTTGCTGTCTCAGATTCAAATCCTTCTGAGAGAATAAGTACTTCAATGATTTATGGTCAGTGAACAACTCGAATCTCTCACCAAGAAGATAATGGCGCCAAATCTTAAGCGCAAAAACAATAGCGGCCAGCTCTATATCATGGGTAGGGTAATTTTTCTCATGTGCCCTCAACTGCCTTCCACCGTAGGCTATTACCCTTCCCTCTTGCATTAAGACTGCGCCAAGTCCTGTCCCACAGGCATCGGTATAGACAACAAATGGCTTGCTCCCATCTGGCAACACTAAAACTGGAGCGGTGGTTAAAGCTCTCTTTAACCGTCGGAACGCATCATCACAATCTACGTCCCATGCAAAAACAAGATTCTTCTTTGTTAAGCGGGTTAACGGGGCTGATATCTTTGCGAAGTCTTTGATAAACTTCCTATAATAACCCGCCAACCCCAAGAAACTTCTTACTTCGGTAGCATTCTTTGGAACCTTCCAATCCTGAATTGATACTACCTTCGCGGGATCTACAGCTATCCCTTCCTTGGAGACCACGTGCCCCAAGAATCGCACCTCCTTCCTCCAGAAGTGACATTTAGAGAATTTAGCCTTAAGGCTATGTGCTCGAAGAGTCTTCAACACCTCCCCAAGATGTAGGGCATGCTCTTCTTCACTCTTAGAAAATACTAAGATATCATCCACAAAGACCACCACAAATTTATTAAGGAACTCCCTGAACACCCTACTCATCAAATCAACAAAGTATGCAGGGGCGTTCGTCAACCCAAATGGCATCACCAGCCACTCATAAAAACCATCCGGAGTTCTAAAGGCAGTCTTGTCTATGCTATCCTCAGCCACCCTCAACTGATGAAACCCCGTGGCTAAGTCCAACTGAGAAAACACTGAAGCGCCAACCAACTGATCGAAAAGATCATCAATCCTCGGCAATGGGTGTCTATTCTTCTTTGTGAGCTTGTTAAGTTCTCTATAGTCTACACAAAGTCTGAGGGACCCATCCGCCTTCGTAGCAAATACTACTGGAGCACCCCACTCCGATATACTCCGTCTTATGAACCCCTTCTCAAGCAACTCCCCTACTTGCTTATGGAGTTCCCTCCTCTCACGAGGAGCCATGTGGCGCACTGGTAAAGATACCGGTTTAGCATTATCCACCAGATATATTCGGAAGTCAATCTCCCGCTTCGGAGGTAAGCCCTTCACCTCCTCAAACACATCCGGATATTCCCGGACCACTCTAACAGATCGCAAACTCTCGACCGAAGCGTCAAGCGATTCAAGATAACTTAGCATAACAGAGTCCCTGGGATTACAAGAAATCTCGAGAGTGTTACCCAAGCGGGTCATGAGCCTAACAACTCTCCTTTCGCAATCAAGAATGGCACCATTTCTGGATAACCAGTCCATGCCCAAAATCAACCCATAGCCCGTGAAGCCCAACACAAAAGCATCACATCTAAACTCAATGCTAAGTATAGAAATCTTCAAGCCCAAACATATCATGGACAAATAAGTGGAGCCCCCAATTGGGTTTGAAACAACCAAGGGATCATCTACCAGACTGGTGTCTAAGTGCAGTAACTCAACTAATGATGTTGAGATAAACGAATGCGATGCGCCTGAATCAAACAATGTACGGACAGGATGATCAAATAGAAAAACCAGACTTTCAACGGAAATAGTTCTACCTCTCTCCTGAATCGGTGGAACTGCGAGAGCCTGTACTTGCCCCCTAGCCTGACTCGGTTCCATAAGAGCTTGCACCTGTCCTCCTGAGGTAGACCCCGTCCTTTGCCCCTTCTTAGGACAATCTTTCACTAGATGCCCTGCTTCGCCACAGTGGAAGCAGCCAGTATTCTTCTTCTTGCGACAATCCTTGCTTAGGTGGCCCGGTGTCCCACAATTGAAACACTTCTTCTTCTTGCCTTTGCCACCGTTGCCTTTCCCACCTTTGCTTTGTTGTTGTTGCCGAGGTCTCTTTTGATCTCCCTTCTTCTCGGGTGCCTTATTAGCATTAGGACCCTTCTCTTCTTCATGCATGAGTGCCATGTCAACTAACTTCTCAAAGGTGGCCCCCATAGGGATATGAGTCATAGCCAACCCATGCATCGGTTCAAGCCTTTCACGAACCGCAAAGCCTTCTTCTCCGGTGTATTCACCATATCTAGGCCAAACCTTGCCAATTGATTAAACTTGTTGACATATTCCTTCACCGAGAGATTTCCTTGCTTTAGAGTCAAGAATCTTTCCATATACAAGTTTTCCTCCGCCCTTGAGAGAAACTTTGCCACAAATCTTTGCCTAAAATCCGCCCAAGAGTCAACGGGGCGTTCTCCATTAGTGACCTCCCACCAGAACGAGGCCTCTCCCTTCATTAACCAAGCAGCCAACTTGACTTTCTTTCCTTCTTCCATCTCAAAGATATCTATCAATTCTTCCACCTCCTTAAGCCAATCTCTAGCCTCCACAAAAGTTTCAGATCCTTGAAAAGGTTTCCCTCCCATAGCTTTAAATTCCTTGCAAGTCTTAGCAAAAGTATCCGTGCGAGGAGGAGGGGGAGGAGGAAGATCGGGTGCTACGGTTGGTGGAGGAACATTTGCTGGACCCGCAGTGGTGGCCCTAGCCTCCATCAATCTCCTATACCATACTTGTACCGTCACACCCTCCGGAAAGTTAAGATTCTCGGCCATGCTGAAACGGAAAAGGAAAGATTCAAAACGGATGATTCGAAAGATATAGATATGGCTATTGGGGATTATGCTTTTCTTTCAAAAACTTTCCTCTTCAAAGACATGTTTTTGAAAATATCTCTTCCAAAAATGTTTTTAGAAAAATAGTTTTCTAAAAATTTTATCTGTTCCGGTAACCTTTGCTCTGATACCACGTGTAACACCCCACGCCCGCTATGGTCACTCACTAAGGGAATGCCATAGCATCGGTGGAGTATTTTAGTGAATATAGAACAGAAAAATTACAACAAGACAGATATAAATAGTACTTGAAATTTAAAACATCATCTCATAACAGCGGAAATAAACATGTCTGGTTACATCATAAAACCACGATAAAAGTCAAGTACAATATCCGTCAAAATAAAGAAGTACATAATCCCACTCTCTCATACAATAGCCAGAACAAAAAGAAAAGATAACTGGATAACTGGAGCTTTACATCTATCCAAGCTCCTAAAGACTGGAACAGCAATCTGATCAAGCTCCACTACTGCTAGGATCCACCGTAGGACCTGAGGGTTGGGAAAAAGATAGAAACAACGGGGTCAGACATAAGTCTGAGTGAGTCCTATAACTTTAACAATACAATCATTAAAGTAACCAGAGAAGACATAAACTTGACCTACGGTAATATCTGGGGATGAATGGCTACACTAAGCAGCTTGGTAGACTTAGGATAAACTAAGATAACCGTAAGGACGCATCTACCCACCCAAGGATAATTACTAACTGCACCACACCAGTCATTCCTACTTAAAGGTTGATCACCTCCAAGGACTTAGAAAATTTCCCCAGTAGTTCCTTGTACTCCTAGCCACTACATAGGTGCTGTCTGCCCCTATCTCCACTAGGTGTACTTAGTAATTTTTACCCAGTAGTTTCGTGTACCCCTACATAGGTGCCGTCTGCCCCTATCTTTTCTAGGTGTACCCACTACTCCCCATCGATCGGCTCCCTACCGTAGATACCCGTGCTGGTCCCACAGTGGGGTGTATCACTCCCCTAAAGTGGCTACCTGATAATATCAACGGTGCACGGCTTTATATCTACACGATGCAACAACGGCTTATCTACCAGCCCTGGCCCACACACGCGTATGAAACCCGTTGGACTTGCGTTGCCACCGCTAACCCGTTTTGGCCTCTTATAATCAAGCCCAATATGCGTGTCCCGTCACTCGACATGGGTCGAGCCAACAAAGATACGTTTGGGATATTGGTTGAAATGGGCCCCCACAAGCTACCCACCTAAGCTTGTCACATATCTAGTGTATCCCACTTAACCCTTTAATCATGTTTAATTACATGTTTTCACTTGGCTAAGTATTCTAATCGTATTTTATATTGCCACCCACGGCAACCCACTAGATTCCACATGCCACCCAAG
This sequence comes from Allium sativum, assembly GCA_030737875.1. Taxonomy (NCBI): domain Eukaryota; kingdom Viridiplantae; phylum Streptophyta; class Magnoliopsida; order Asparagales; family Amaryllidaceae; genus Allium; species Allium sativum. The sequence continues at coordinate 356,242,150 of CM060926.1, forward strand.
GCAACCACTAAATTTCCACATGCCACCCAAGGCACCCACTTAACCCCTCATGTCCCACTACATGCTAATATGGTTAAGTGTTTCTTAATTAATTAAGACCGTGATCTCCCATAAAGACCTCCCACATTAGACTGGCTGTTATTACCGCCTGGTTAAGCCGGTAGAGTCCGGGCAGTCTTACGTCATAACAGAGCCTAACCTCGTGTCTTTACTTTAATCACGTATTTAATTTATGGCTAAGACCTCTCACATTGGGCTGACATTTGTAGCAACTGGTTAAGCCGGTCGGGTCCGGGCAGTTAAACACTACAAATGAGTCCAACCTCGTGTCTTAGTCGATTAATTACACCTAATTAATCACCCCCATATTAATTATCCCTAATTAATATCAAGTTTTCCATAACATGGGTAGACCTAACTCAATAGGTAAATTCCCATGGGGTAGACCTAACTCAATAGGTAAATTCCCACTTATGGTAATTTATTTTTATGGTATGCTTAATCATACCCAATCATACATTTATTAACATATTTACCAACCCCATCGTTCCCCACGTAAATCGTTCTCATTTCATGACATAAATAAGGGGAAGATCATCACAAATATCATGGGTTTAGCATACAACTTTGTCATGGGTTAAGAGGATGTCAACTTGCATATATGAGCATATATTAACCCAACTACATATAACCCAAACTTGCATATTATCATACACATGATTTGCATAACATGTTGCATATGAGCTTGCATATTATCATACACATATCTTGCATAACATGTTGAACTTGCATATAAGCACTCTCATAACTTGCATAACATGTTAAACATGCATTTAAGCATACACATAACTTGCATAAGCATTCACATACTTGCATAAGCATTTACATACTTGCATAAGCATGCATAACTTGCATATCATGTTAAACTTGCATTTAAGCATATACATATCTTGCATAAGCATTCATATACTTGCATAAGCATGCATAACTTGCAAATCATGTTAAACTTGCATTTAAGCATATACATAACTTGCATATAACTTGCATATCCCACTTTGTTAAACATGCATGAATCCACTTATTAAATATGCATAAACCCACTTGTTAAACATGCACAAACCAACTTGTTAAGCATGCATAAACCAACTTATCAAACATGCATAAACCCACTTATTAATTATGCATAAACATAAGAAAACATAGAGTAGCATATCATTATAAATGATTCAAACTCATTAATCCGCATTTAAGACCATAAGTCTCATTACACCCAATCTACTTACTTTAACAATTGATGTTAAAGTGATAGAAACTCACCAAACCCAAAATTAACCAACTTATGAAGTGGAATTAGTTGCTAAATATGAAGATGGTGATAATTAGAGAATGATTTGAGAGGGATTAGCTTGCAACTTCCTTCTTAGATTAGTGGAGGCTCCTTCTAGGATTAATTTGGCGGCATGAGGCCATCATTTCTATTTTTAGTATGGATTAGGGGAGGTTTAGGGTGTATTTATAGATTAGGAGAGTGTTTTAGGCCCTTAGATTAACCCTAGATTAGATTAGGTCCGTTAGATTTAGGAAATCTCTAGAACCCAGCCCAGCCCTAGCCAGAAAACCAGATCTGGTGCACCCAAGCCCCCTGGTTCGAGACGCCGTGTCGACAGGCAAGTCGACACCCCTGTCGACAGGCCTGTCGACAGGCAAGTCGATAGGCAAGTCGACACCCCTGTCGACATGGTCAGGGCGGGAATCTTCCCGCCTGGCCCCGCTGGTTCTAATTTGAAACCTAAATTTAAATTTCTAAATCTGTTTTTTTAGCTTTAAATTTTCTGCAAACTTCTTTGGGCCATAACCGGGCCATACGGACTCCGATTCTCGAAAACTCGGACTCTATTTCGCGTATTTTTCCGAGATGAACGCAATAACGCAGCCCGTTACCCCCAATTCCCACGTCTGAGATTATTTATCCTGTAATTAGTGAATTTTAGTATTAACTAAAATTCGGGGTGTTACACTAGGACCTAACCTAAATCACTAAAATCAATCCTACAACGAAGTGTTGCCAAAATCGATCTTGATCATGGCCTCCATCTCCAACTCCAAGAGCTCATGCATTCAAATCGGATCCGAATCAAAGATGCTAGCTTGCTACATCAAATCAAGGGAGTGAATCAACGTTGCTATGCAAGTTTCATGACGATTCTTCAACAAAGGAGCCACCTTTCTTCGTCAAGACGATTCATGCTCATAACCCCTTAGCCACGCTATGTAAGTTCTAGCTACTTCTAGATCTAAACGGTAGTCTTAATGATGGCATGGAATAAAACGAGATTAAACTAAGTATGCTAGCCTATATGAACCTTGTCATGCCTCTTTTGCTTGAACCTATGACTTTTGGCTATGCTTAGTGACTAAATCATGCTATTCATGTTATGACTAACCTAGTTTATCTTGCAAGTTTGAATCTTTATCTATGGAATGCTAGCATGAACCTTTGGGAACCATTTGACTTGTGAAACATTGGCAAAGATTTGACTTTAGGGCTTATGCATGTAAATGAACCCAAACCCCTTATGTTATCATGCATGTTTGTGGCCAAAAACCCCTTATGATGCTATGCATATTTTGAGGCAAAACCCCCTTATGATACCATGCATATTTGTGGCCAACCCCTTCTTGGCATCGTGCATGTTTTGAGGCCAATATGTAGCATAGTATCCTTACTATGTTGGCTCGCTTTTACTTGGGTTGGAAACACGATTTGGGGTAGGATAGACGAGCGTGATTATGACATGAAAATTTGATATGGGATTTCATGAAAAATATGACACTCATGATACACCTAAATGGGGACATGACATGTGGGGTAAACATGGGACTTGAAACTAGACACGGGGATTGTAAGTGTAATATGACACTAGACCAAACATGAAAGTGGCCAACTCGAGGTTGGGTTGAGTTTGTAGCATAAATCTACCCGGACCCGCCCGGCTTAACTAGTGGCTACAAACAATAGGATCCAATGTGAGAAGTTGGTCATGTCGCGCTTAAGACCCGAGGTTAGACTAGGTTGTGGTGTAAAACTACCCGGACCCGCCCGGCTTAACTAGTAACCACAACAAGGTCTAATGTGAGAGGTTGAGAGTGCATTAATTAAATTAATGCCACGTGATAAGGTTAAGTAAATTTGACTAATGACACTTAACCGATATGACACGAATGGGTAGGTTAAGTGGAACCGGGCTTGATTTCTTAATGACACTTAACCATACAAGACAATAAGGGGATGGGGTTAAGTAACTTACGCTTAACTAATCCGACTTGGTAATTAGATGGGGTTAAGTAATTTACACTTAACTAATCCGACTTGGTAATTAGATGGGGTTAAGTAATTTAGACTTAACTAATCTAAACACGGTAATTAGATGGGGTTAAGTAACCTATACTTAACTAATCTAAACACGGTAATTCGATGGGGTTAAGTTAAACACTTAACCAATCTAGACTTGGTAATTCAATAAGGTTAAGCAATCAATACTTAACCAACTTAACATGATAATTTAATGGGTTAAGTAACTTATAATTAACCAATTATACATGATGATTTGATGAGGTTAAGTAACCTATACTTAACCAATCTAACATGTGGACTTGATAGGGTTAAGTCATAAGACCTTTTGAATATACTTAACCGTTGTAGTATGATTAGTGGATGAGGTTAAGCTAACCCATACTTAACCAATCCGGCTCGATGATCTGATGCGATTTAGATAATTTATGCTTGATCAATCTAACACGATAATCCGATAGGGTTAAGACAAACCAATACTTAACCAATTACACTTGATAGGGTTAAGTCATGCGCTTCTTGGTATACTTAACCAAATTGTAGGGCTAAGCCTTGAACTTAAATACTTAGCCAATCTTGACATGATTCGTAGGCGGGCTAAGTCATGAACCTGAATAATAACACTTAACCCAATAGACAAAACCCTAGTGAGAGGAACTAGGTAGAAAATCGTGGTTAATCAAGGGTAACAGGGAAAAGAAGCTAAGTGGTAAACCTTAGTTAAGTATAACTAAGTAATAATTCTTAGCCATGGACATGGGACTAGTTCATGAATGGATGAGTGACCCGATATGGTAGGTCATCGCTTAAACACACGAGGAGGAGCAAATTATCCGACTTGGATAAGGGCTCCAACGAACTGGGTGACGAAGCGGTAGCTTCGGGGGACGTGAGGGTACTCTTGGTATCCCTCTGTGAGGTGGCAGGTGGTCCATGAAACCCGGCCTCACAGAGGTTAAGGTCTGTGATAGAAGAGCCAAGAGTATGCCTTGGTTGCTATGCGAGCGACCTAAAGACTGGGATGGATTAGCGTGGAGTCGACGATACTTGATTTTGCCCTGGATAGCACGTCGCCGACTACCTGCCATTTTTAGTCAATCGTGTACGTACGGAAAGTCAGAGAACTCCCAACAAACCATATACTTGCTATCGAGTTATGGGTGAGGTTGGCCAATAGGAAAGTGGGGCTATAGTGGGGCCGGGATGTAGTTCTCATACATGATTTTTCTTGGATTGCCTTTCAGTAGTTGAGGGAGGGGTCACGTGGGACCATAGCCACGGATACAAAAACAGACCTTGATATCTGCATTAGCAGACGACTTAAAACTCCCGACCGAGTTCCGTATTTCTTGATTTGCCCGGGCACGGAACCCGGATGGCACATTGAGATACATGTGCGTCTAGACATGGAAAACGATTCTCGATACATACGTGGGATAAAGGGCGCGGTCGACAGGTGGCGTAATCCCTTGTGGCCCTAGGTGGCCTGAACCCAAACCGAGACACGGGAACGTTCATTAGGTAGCATAATGCCTAGTGGTCCTAGGTGGCATAAATCCTAAGTGAACACGCGATAGTTCATGGTAAGAAAAAAATAACTAGATCAAGGGTAGCAGTCCAAAACAACTTCAAGGATAAAATGGTACTACGTTGAGGCGGTATAGATTTACATGGGAAAGCCCGTACGACCTATGGCAAAGGACTGAACTTAAACATGGAAAGAAACATACGAGTGGGAAAAACCTACATATGCTATATATTAGGTTGACATGGACCATTACATGACATTGGGCATGGGACATTCATAGTTAACACATGACGCGGGTTGGGATACTAGTACGAGAGGTGCAGAGCAAATATACATGATAGATACCGTGGGATGTTATACATGACAGATACCTTGTGATAGTATACTTGATAAAAACCTGACGATGTGATACCTTGATTCTTGACACCGTAGTTTATCATGATACCTTAGTTTACCTTGCTACAGTAGTTCATCCAGATATCTTGGTTGAGCTTATCTATCTTGTTGTCATCCTTATGTTTACTTTCAGTTTATGCATGTCATGTTACCTTTACCTGTTTTATGCTGGAAGTAGATAGGACTTACCAGTCTTTATGACTGACCCCGTTTTCTTTCGCCTCTTTGTCTGTCGTTCCCCCCCCCCCAGGTTTTCAGGGAGGAAACACTGTTATTTAGTTCGGACTTCCTCTGCTTGAAGGTCATCATGCATGGCTTGGACTTTTCTTGGCTATGGCTACCTTACTGTTTTATTTGGGGAATAATTTATGAAAAGGCTTTATGCTTCTTTACTATTGCAAGACAGGTTTTGATGTATTCTGATGTAAAAGGCTTTAGACATTTTTTTACAAGGTAATGAAATTGTTTTACTTCCGCTGTTTTATATATGTATATGTTCTATCTTGTAATATTTCTGTGCATGTTTACCTCGATAATGCTTCACCAAACCTAGTGCATTCCCTTTGTGAGTGACCCTAGCGGAGGTGGGGTGTTACATTTGGTATCAGAACCAGGTTACCAGACTGGGCAAAAGTTTTTAAAAAACCTTCTGAAAACTATTTGAAAAACCGTTTACAAAGAAGCTTATTTCAAAAAAAGTTTTTAAAGGCTATTCCCCAAAATCCATTAGCACTATCCTTTGTTTCCTTGATTGAATCTCTTTTTCTTTCTTTCCTCCATCTGTAGTCACAGTAGTTTTAACTGCAACTAATCCTTGTCTAGCTACGAAGTGTTTTCCCGTGCGATGGAGGAAGTTCTCGAGAGACCTGTTACCGAAGTTATAAGAAGGGATAATAAGAGCAAGGATAAAGGACACGAGCTTAAGAATAAGCAACTTGTTGGTATGGCTTGATCCACAAAGGAAGATAAGGACAAGATCAGCGAGAGGGCAATTGTATGCTCTCATTTCTAGTGTACCTAAGAGGAATGGTACCGTTTCTGTTAAAGGCTTAGCCTTTCTTTTCTATCGTCCCGTCTAGACTTTGTTTTGATCATCGCATCATTTAAGTCTGCCTCGATAGTTAAGTTTCTGCACCTAAGTACTAGCATGGTAGAAGATCCCACTTTAGTCCCAAAAATCTGGTTGGAGAGTCGGTCCATTTATTCATGACTTGTTGGATTTGAGAACGTCTATGCCAAGTGTTGAGATTAGAAGCAATGCTTCTATTGTTGAGCTATGGATGGATTCTAGGGGTAAAGTGGTTATCCAGTAAGGGATACCATTCTCGGTTTTGAAAAGAGGGTAGTCAGACTCTTGGCTTGCTTTGGTAATACCTTCGAAGTCTTGTGTAACCTTTTGGGTTCTGTCATGGTTAGTTACCTAGAATCTCTTGACGCATTTATCGGAAATCTCTGATCCAATCGAGTAATGTCTGCCAATAAGACGGATGGTTCATTCTGCTTGAGCATGGATTATAGTAACCATCCTAGTAAGTGCGCGTGGTAACATGGATTGGCATCGGTAAACGAGATCCAGAATTCACTAGTGAATTTTGGAAGAGCTTGCATGAGTACGCAGATATGGTTGAGCCAAGTATACTAGGGAAAGAATAGTGAAAGTGGAATGAGAGGCGATAGTGAAATGAGTTCCAACTCATACCTTGGAAATAGGAATCACAGAGCTACGAAATCATGAAGTCAAAGGCGGTCAAGGCACAATGGAATTAATCTCATGGAAATGCGGCTTAGACACGCGCATCATGTCTCTTTTAAGAGTATATCTTTGATCCTTGGTCCACCTGTAGAGCTTACTTGCATGCTATCTCTTGGTGGATATCCTCTCGGTCCTGTTTCTGTTACAAACCCCGTAAGGAGTTTGTCTTGTTTATCTCCTCGATCTTATCTTGGGAACCTTAGATAGAACTCTATGGATGTAAACATGTATTTGAAACATGTTATGATTGATATGGTTGCAAATGGTTGCAAGTGGTTGCTCGTGGATGCGCGAATACACATTAGATACTAGTTTGACGCGGTCACGTTTCATGTTGCATATGCACGAGTATTTATACTTGTTTATGGATGAAATTGAATGTGTTATCATGCGGATGTTGCATATGAATGAATGTTTGTGCACACATATAATACTTATATGACTAGGACTATTTGCATAAATGTTGGACTCATGGCACTAAACATATTTTGCATTAGAAAGATCATTCAGGCCTGATCATTAGCATTAGCTAAGGAGCATATACACACACGTTTTCATATGTTCATATGGCTTTAAAAATCATCTAAGGACAATGGTTGCCTGTGGATGATGTTTTGAGTAGATGGATGGTAGGATGCGTGAAAAGTCGGGTGTGTACGACTTATGTAGGATCTATAATATGGCTATGCGGAATATGATAACAATATATATATATATATATATATATATATCACAAATAACTATAAATGTAGTTAAGTAAAGTAAAGTAGAGTAACGACACCAGGATTTTTATACTGGTTCGGACCTCCAGTCCTACGTCCAGTCCCGAAGCTCCTCTTCGGCTTTTCACTAAACAACACCCTCTCTTCACCCGGAGGAACAGGTTCACAACTACCATATTTACGGGCTACAAGCTTACCCACTTGATTTCACGGGCTACAAGCTTACCCACTTGATTTCACGGGCTACAAGCTTACCCACTTGATTTCACGGGCTACAAGCTTACCCACAAGACGATTACAAGAGTTTGACCTTGAATGTGTTCTTTCTTCAACACTGATTAGTCAATGATTGAGTACACCCTTCCTATAATCTTATCCTCAAATATAATATGATGTTTGCAAAGATTAGGAAGTGGATTATCGTTTTGAATCACAAGTGTATAAAATATGCTTGGAGATTCAAACGATAATATAATGATTTTGAGTGCTTTTGAATGCTAAGAATAATGCAATAAAGATCAGAGAATGGAGAGAAGATTCAGTAATTTGAATGAATGAAAATCGATGTATTTATAATAATCGAGAAGATGCAATTGTTGGTGAAAAGTTGCTCTCAAAAGAAGTGATTATTCTTGAGAAGAAATGGATGTAACTCTTCAAGAAAGAAGATGACTTTTCACAAAATTTCAAAAAGCTGTTGACCTATAAAAATTTATAGGTCAACATGTTTTTAGCCGTTGTAATTTAAAAACCTGTTGACCTATAAAAAAGTATAGGTCGACCTCTTTTCGACCGTTATATTTTGAAAACCTGTTGACCTATAAAAAAGTGTAGGTCGACATGTTCTTGATGATATGCATAAAAAAAGGTTTTATAAGTAATTATTGAAAGCCAAAAAGAAGTATGATTATTTGAGGATAGATTTTAACATAAAATACTCTAAATAACCAACTTCTAACCTATGAAACCATTGAATCTTCTTTTTGTCGATCATGAAGCTTCTTCTTGTCATTAATCAAAATAAGCATTGAAACCGTTGACTCAACATTCTCCCCCTTTTTGATTGATGACAATACAGCTTGATATTTTAATCTTTATTGCTATCTCCCCCTGTATATAAGCTCTGTCTCCCTTTAAACATCTACATATCCATAATCTTAGCTCCATGTCATGATTTCCATTGATCTTTATTTTGTTGTTATCAATCGAAATTCTCGTGTCTCAACATTCTCCCCCTTTTTGATTGATGACAACACCTTGGATTTTCTCCCTTTGAATATAAAGCTCCCCCTGAATTTCTGCAACATTTGTTAGTAAATAATCTTACCTTTTGATTCCTGCATTAACAAATGTTAGCACACATATACTTTTACCATATTAAGCACATATATTTTAAATAGTATATGTAAAACATTTCTCCCCCTTTGTCATCGATCAAAAAGAATAAATATCATGATAACCTCAATAATCAAGATTAGTATAATTTAAAAAAAAATCAGAGAGACCGGTCGACAGGATAAATTAGGGCGGTCGACAGCTTAAAGTTCTGGAAGAATATATGCCACCATTTGTATGTTGATCGGTCGACAGGGAGTATTTGGGACGGTCGACAGGTAAGAGTTCTGGAAGAAATTTGAATTAAATTTTTAGCCTAACCGGTCGACAGAGTTTTTTGGAGTGGTCGACAGGTTAATTCTCTGGTTGAAAATAAAAAAACCAAAAAAGCCTAGACCGGTCGACAGCATAGAACTGGGCGGTCGACAGGTGCTGAATACTTTTGTTTTTCTGGTTTCTCTTTTAAATTTTCAAACTCCAACAACACTTATTATTATATATGCATATTTCTCCCTCTTTGTTATTGATTAAAAAGAATAAAAATCATGATAGAACAGTAATCGAATATAAGCCATAATTTAAAGTACCTTCGGGAGATCATGTGCAATTTGATAAACTGAATTGTGTTTTCAAATATATTTAGAGATACCGAATAGCCTTCTCTTTGTTGTGGTGTACCTGCAAAAATTTTATGACATGTGTACTTTTGGTACCCACTTACTTCATTAGGGTCCAGAGGTTAGATGAAAGGTAACCATACCCAAGAGGGTCTAATGGAACCTTTAAAAACATAATTTTCATTATTAACTACTGAATCAAAATAATCATCAATATATTTTTCTTTGTTTTTCCAATTTACAGGAACCTAAATACTTATGCAATCTCTATTGATATTCCTATTTGTACTTCTAGATTTATTATAAAATTTGCTAGTCATAGAAGTATTCGAATTTCTATAATATTTGGGTCTTGGATGTGTATTAGTACTAGCAGTGATATTCTTTTTGTACATGAAAGCATATCTAGTACTATTTCTAAGATTAGTATTATTGAATTTATTTCCAAAGTCGCTATTGACATTTTTCTTTTGAGATTTCACAACCGGTTTTGGTTTGGAATATAATAAACTAAGATTTTTCTTAGCTTCAGTTTCTTGAACTTTCTTATTTTTTCTTTTTCTTTTACCAAGATGTTTCTTGATAACTTGTTTCTTATATCCCAATCCTTGCTTGTTTGTAGCTGATTGTGAACTCTCAATAATTTTTGTCAAATTTTCTCGACCTTTGTTAAAGTTAGAAACTTTTTTAGAAATGTCGTCTAACTTTGTTTGTAAACTAGCCTTTTCAAGGTCTAGAGATTTTACTTTTGCTTTAAGCTCATAATTCTCAGCAGTAAGAGTGTCATTTTTCTCTTTTTGAATTTCAATTTCTTGATTTAGAAGAGATAATTGAGAATTATTATCAGATGATGATTCTTGAGCTTTTTCAAGTTCCTCCTCTAATATGTTTTTTTCATCTTTTAACATATCTCGTTCTAATTCTGATCTATTCAACATTGCCTTGACTTCTTTTAATTGATGTTTTGTATCTTTAAATTTAATCATTAATTTATCTTAAATATCAAGCATATCCTCAAGGGTAGGAATTTGTACCTCATCCTCTGTTGCCATAAAACATACATTTGCTTGTTCATTATCTGAGTCGCTTTCACTTTCGGATGAAGATGAATCTGAATCATCCCAAGTTACTGAGAATGCCCGTTTATTTGACTTGTCCGTTTTGTGTTTGAACTTGTCATTTTCTGTCTTCTTCTTTTGTTCTGGACAACCATTTTGCATATGTCCCTTCTTATGACAGTTAAAGCATTCTATATTCGATGATGATGGTCTGTTTGATCCGAATTTTTTTCTGTTGTATCGACTAGCTCTTCGTTGCTTTAAGAATTTTTTGAATCCTTTTGCAATGAATGCTAGATCCTCATCTTCATAATCTGAGATGTTTTCATCAGCATGAAAAGCTACATTTTTCTTTTCTTCTTTTTGTTCTTTTCGAGCTTGCAAGTTAGCTTCATAGGACATAAGATTTCCTATCAATTCATCTGGCTTCATGGTGGAAAGATCATTAGCTTCTTCTATGGCTAATACTTTTCCTTCCCATTCATTAGTCAGTGAATGTAGGACTGTTGAAACTACATCGAAGTCAGAATATTTTTGTCCTAACCCGATAAGAGCATGATGAATAGTTTGAAATCTTGAATACATCTCATTGATTGTTTCATTTGGCTTCATTTTGAAATTGACTTTTCAACAAAGCTATTTTTGCTTGTTTAACCTTGTTAGTACCTTCATTAGTGGTCTTTAGTGTTTGCCAAATTTGATAGGCAGTGGTACATATACTAACACGGTTATACTCATTTTGGTCTAATGCACAAAACAACATATTCATTGCTTTTGCATTCACAGTAGCTGCTGTTTTCTCAGTAGGAGTCCATTCTGCATACTCAGTAGTTGGATTTATTATCTCTTTTTGAGTAGCATTCCAAGCATCATAGCTAGTTGATTGCATATAAAAAGTCATACGTGTTGCCCAATAACTATAGTTTAGGCCATTAAAGAAAGGAGGTATTTGTGTCGATTGACCTTCTGTGTAAGTGGTGTTACTTGTACTTGTGTTATTTGCCATATTACTAGAATATATCAAATAACTGTGTTACGGTTATATGATAACCTTGCTCTGATACCAATTGAAAAGTCGGGTGTGTACGACTTATGCAGGATCTATAATATGGCTATGCGGAATACGATAACAATATATATATATATATATATATATATATATATATCACAAATAACTATAAATGCAGTAAAGTAAAGTAGAGTAATGACACCAGGATTTTTATACTGGTTCGGACCTCCAGTCCTACGTCCAGTCCCGAAGCTCCTCTTCGGCTTTTCACTAAACAACACCCTCTCTTCACCCGGAGGAACAGGTTCACAACTACTTGATTTACGGGTTACAAGCTTACCCACTTGATTTCACGGGCTACAAGCTTACCCACTTGATTTCACGGGCTACAAGCTTACCCACTTGATTTCACGGGCTACAAGTTTACCCACAAGACGATTACAAGAGTTTGACCTTGAATGTGTTCTTTCTTCAACACTGATTAGTCAATGATTGAGTACACCCTTTCTATAATCGTATCCTCAAATATAATATGATGTTTGCAAAGATTAGGAAGTGGATTATCGTTTTGAATCACAAGTGTATAAAGTATGCTTGGAGATTCAAACGATAATATAATGATTTTGAGTGCTTTTGAATGCTAAGAATAATGCAATATAGATCAGAGAATGGAGAGAAGATTCGGTAATTTGAATGAATGAAAATCGATGTATTTATAATAATCGAGAAGATGCAATTGTTGGTGAAAAGTTGCTCTCAAAAGAAGTGATTATTCTTGAGAAGAAATGGATGTAACTCTTCAAGAAAGAAGATGACTTTTCACAAAATTTCAAGAAGCTGTTGACCTATAAAAATTTATAGGTCGACATGTTTTTAGCCGTTGTAATTTAAAAACCTGTTGACCTATAAAAAAGTATAGGTCGACCTCTTTTCGACCGTTATAATTTGAAAACCTGTTGACCTATAAAAAAGTGTAGGTCGACATGTTCTTGATGATATGCATAAAAAAAGGTTTTATAAGTAATTATTGAAAGCCAAAAAGAAGTATGATTATTTGAGGATAGATTTTAACATAAAATACTCTAAATAACCAACTTCTAACCTATGAAACCATTGAATCTTCTTTTTGTTGATCATGAAGCTTCTTCTTGTCATTAATCAAAATAAGCATTGAAACCGTTGACTCAACATTCTCCCCCTTTTTGATTGATGACAATACAGCTTGTTATTTTAATCTTTATTGCTATCTCCTCCAGTATATAAGCTCTGTCTCCTTTTAAACATCTACATATCCATAATCTTAGCTCCATGTTATGATTTCCATTGATCTTTATTTTGTTGTTATCAATCGAAATTCTCGTGTCTCAACAATGCGTTCTTCCTAACTTGGAAATTTCGGGGACGAAATCCTTAAAGGAGGGAAGAATGTAACAACCCGAATTTTAACAACGTGTTAAGACAAGAATCAAGGCAGAATTAAATGTTAAATTCTGAATCAGGGAAAACGGGTTGTGCCATTACGTTCGTCTCGGAACAATACGAGAAATAGAGTCCGAAATTTCGTAAATCGGAGTCCGTATGACCAAGATATGGCCTCGCAAAGTTTCACGAAAAATTCAAATTCGAAAACAGATTCAAATTTTCAGAATTCAGAGTGGGCGGGAAAAATCCCGCCCAGGCAGGTCGACAGGGGGTCGACACTAGGGTCGACCTCCTCCCCAACCAGGTCGACTCTAGAGTCGACCTGGGGGTCGACCTCCTTGGTCGGCCAGGTCGGCCTGGTGCACCTGTTTTGGCTCCTGGGTCCTGTTTTGGAGGCTTGTGACGATTTTTGAGGGCTTGAATCTATCCTAGGGTTAATCTAAGGGCCTAAACTACTCCTAATCTCTATAAAAACACCCTAGGACCTAACCTAAATCACTAAAATCAATCCTACAACGAAGTGCTGCCAAAATCTATATTGATCATGGCCTCCATCTCCAACTCCAAGAGCTCATGCATTCAAATCGGATCTGAATCAAAGATGCTAGCTTGCTACATCAAATCAAGGGAGTGAATCAACGTTGCTATGCAAGTTTCATGACGATTCTTCAACAAAGGAGCCACCTTTCTTCGTCAAGACGATTCATGCTCATAACCCCTTAGCCACGCTATGTAAGTTTTAGCTACTTCTAGATCTAAATGGTAGTCTTAATGATGGCATGGAATAAAACGAGATTAAACTAAGTATGCTAGCCTATATGAACCTTGTCATGCCTCTTTTGCTTGAACCTATGACTTTTGTCTATGCTTAGTGACTAAATCATGCTATTCATGTTATGACTAACCTAGTTTATCTTGCAAGTTTGAATCTTTATCTATGGAATGCTAGCATGAACCTTTGGGAACCATTTGACTTGTGAAACATTGGCAAAGATTTGACTTTGGGGCTTATGCATGTAAATGAACCCAAACCCCTTATGTTATCATGCATGTTTGTGGCCAAAAACCCCTTATGATGCTATGCATATTTTGAGGCCAAACCCCCTTATGATACCATGCATATTTGTGGCCAACCCCTTCTTGGCATCGTGCATGTTTTGATGCCAATATGTAGCATAGTATCCTTACTATATTGGATCGCTTTTACTTGGGTTGGAAACACGATTTGGGGTAGGATAGACGAGAATGATTATGACATGAAAATTTGATATGGGATTTCATGAAAAATATGACACTCATGATACACCTAAATGGGGACATGACATGTGGGGTAAACATGGGACTTGAAACTAGACACGGGGATTGTAAGTGTAATATGACACTAGACCAAACATGAAAGTGGCCAACTCGAGGTTGGGTTGAGTTTGTAGCATAAATCTACCCGGACCCGCCCGGCTTAACTAGTGGCTACAAACAATAGGATCCAATGTGAGAAGTTGGTCATGTCGCGCTTAAGACCCGAGGTTAGACTAGGTTGTGGTGTAAAACTACCCGGACCCGCCCGGCTTAACTAGTAACCACAACAAGGTCTAATGTGAGAGGTTGAGAGTGCATTAATTAAATTAATGCCACGTGATAAGGTTAAGTAAATTTGACTAATGACACTTAACCGATATGACACGAATGGGTAGGTTAAGTGGGACCGGGCTTGATTTCTTAATGACACTTAACCATACAAGACAATTAGGGGATGGGGTTAAGTAATTTACGCTTAACTAATCCGACTTGGTAATTAGATGGGGTTAAGTAATTTACACTTAACTAATCCGACTTGGTAATTAGATGGGGTTAAGTAATTTAGATTTAACTAATCAAAACACGTTAATTAGATGGGGTTAAGTAACCTATACTTAACTAATCTAAACACGGTAATTCGATGGGGTTAAGTTAAACACTTAACCAATCTAGACTTGGTAATTCAATGAGGTTAAGAAATCAATACTTAACCAACTTAACATGATAATTTAATGGGGTTAAGTAACTTGTAATTAACCAATTATACATGATGATTTGATGAGGTTAAGTAACCTATACTTAACCAATCTAACATGTGGACTTGATAGGGTTAAGTCACAAGACCTTTTGAATATACTTAACCCTTGTAGTATGATTAGTGGATGAGGTTAAGCTAACCCATACATAACCAATCCGGCTCGATGATCTGATGCGATTTAGATAATTTATGCTTGATCAATCTAACACGATAATCCGATAGGGTTAAGACAAACCAATACTTAACCAATTTGACATGATAGGGTTAAGTCATGCGCTTCTTGGTATACTTAACCAAATTGTAGGGCTAAGCTTTGAACTTAAATACTTAGCCAATCTTGACATGATTCGTAGGCGGGCTAAGTCATGAACCTGAATAACAACACTTAACCCAATAGACAAAACCCTAGTGAGAGGAACTAGGTAGAAAATCGTGGTTAATCAAGGGTAACGGGGAAAAGAAGCTAAGTGGTAAACCTTAGTTAAGTATAACTAAGTAATAATTCTTAGCCAAGGACATGGGACTAGTTCATGAATGGATGAGTAACCCGATATGGTAGGTCATCGCTTAAACACACGAGGAGGAGCAAATTATCCGACTTAGATAAGGGCTCCAACGAACTGGGTGACGAAGAAGTAGCTTCAGGGGACGTGAGGGTACTCTTGGTATCCCTCTGTGAGGTGGCAGGTGGTCCATGAAACCCGGCCTCACAGAGGTTAAGGTCTGCGATAGAAGAGCCAAGAGTATGCCTTGGTTGCTATGCGAGTGACCTAAAGACTGGGATGGATTAGCGTGGAGTTGACGATACTTGATTTTGCCCTGGATAGCACGTCGCCGACTACCTACCATTTTTAGTCAATCGTGTACGTACGGAAAGGCAGAGAACTCCCAACAGACCATATACTTGATATCGAGTTATGGGTGAGGTTGGCCAATAGGAAAGTGGGGCTATAGTGGAGCCGGGATGTAGTTCTCATACATGATTTTTCTTGGATTGCCTTTCAGTAGTTGAGGGAGGGGTCACGTGGGACCATAGCCACGGATACAAAAACAGACCTTGATATCTGCATTATCAGACGACTTAAAGCTCCTGACCGAGTTCCGCATTTCTTGATTTGCCCTGGCACGGAACCCGGATGGCACATTGAGATACATGTGCATCTAGACATGGAAAACGATTCACGATACATACGTGGGATAAAGGGCGCGGTCGACGGGTGGCGTAATCCCTAGTGGCCCTAGGTGGCCTGAACCCAAACCGAGACACGGGAATGTTCATTAGGTAGCATAATCCCTAGTGGTCCTAGGTGGCATAAATCCTAAGTGAACACGCGATAGTTCATGGTAAGAAAACATAACTAGATCAAGGGTAGCAGTCCAAAACAACTTCAAGGATAAAATGGTACTACGTTGAGGCGATATAGATTTACATGGGAAAGCCCGTACGACCTACGGCAAAGGACTGAACTTAAACATGGAAAGAAACATACGAGTGGGAAAAACCTACATATTCTATATATTAGGTTGACATGGACCATTACATGACATTGGGCATGGGACATTCATAGTTAACACATGACGCGGGTTGGGATAATAGTACGAGAGGTGCAGAGCAAATATACATGATAGATACCGTGGGATGTTATACATGACAGATACCTTGTGATAGTATACTTGATAGAAACCTGACGATGTGATACCTTGATTCTTGACACCGTAGTTTATCATGATACCTTAGTTTAACTTGCTACAGTAGTTCATCCAGATATCTTGGTTTAGCTTATCTATCTTATTGTCATCCTTATGTTTACTTTCAGTTTATGCATGTCATGTTACCTTTACCTGTTTTATGCTGGAAGTAGATAGGACTTACCAGTCTTTATGACTGACCCCGTTTTCTTTCGCCTCTTTGTCTTTCGTTCCCCCCTGGTTTTCAGGGAGGAAACACTGTTATTTAGTTCGGACTTCCTCTGCTTGAAGGTCATCATGCATGGCTTGGACTTTTCTTGGCTATGGCTACCTTACTGTTTTATTTGGGGAATAATTTATGAAAAGGCTTTATGCTTCTTTACTATTGCAAGACAGGTTTTGATGTATTCTGATGTGAAAGGCTTTAGACATTATTTTATAAGGTAATGAAATTGTTTTACTTCCGCTGTTTTATATACATATATATGTTCTGTCTTGTAATATTTCTGTGCATGTTTACCTCGATAATGCTTCACCAAACCTAGTGCATTCCCTTTGTGAGTGACCCTAGCGGAGGTGGGGTGTTACAGCATTTGCATGGCCGACGTGTGGAAGCTGAAAGCGAAAGGCAAAAGAATGGGATCAAAATATATATTTAGGTGAGAAAGAAAGAAGACGTACGGTTCATATATATTATTAAGTTCATATGCCTAATGATTTATTTAAAGAGGCCAAATTATATTATATTATAACTGCCTAATGAGAAAAACATGAGGTGCCTGGTATTTACTTTAACGTGGAATAAGAAAACTGGGATAGTGAGAAAAGATTAGATGTGTATGGAACATTGGTTCACAGGTTTTGTTTTGGTGAATCAAGTTACACGAGTAAAATCATAGTTGAAATTGACGTAGTAGTCTTTCGGTCCGGTTACCTTTTCAAAGCAAAAAAAAAGGAATAGTCAAGAATTAAAGTGGCCAGATCATTAGGACGTGTAATTAGAAATTTCTAATTATTAATATTTAATTACGGTATTAGTTAATTTATTTTAGACCATGTAGTATTTATATAACACTTAATTAGCAAGTACATTTAAACTATGCCTCATTAAGTGTTAACGTGGCCCTTTAATTTTAGTGACAGCAAAACATGAAAAAGGATGTATATTTTATCATGCCTAATAGGGAATTTAACTAACCATAAGTCGTTTAGGGGTAATTGTACTAGACTTTGAAATGAATGGTATATAACATGCTGCGCCGAATTTAATTAAACATGGCTAAGTGAAGTTACAGTAACATCACATGTTATACTATATTATGTCCAATTATATATAATATGTCCAACGTTTCTCTTCTGCGTTGAGAACAGAAATCATGTTAGTACCCAATCCTAATTATGTTGTACTGTTCGTGTACAACATGGCCATTACAGTTTAATGTTTTAAACTATCTACTTATTTTAGCATGGTTACGTTGTCAACATGTCTGAATCCTTATGAACGCCCGCATTAGTTTTAAAATATATTAACGTTAATATTAAATTGCTTAATAACATAAATTTAAAAACCCGAATACCGCATTAAAATTTGAACTGTGTCATATGTACACAGAATCGGACCAAGTACGGAGTAGTAGGCCCATATCAGTGGGCGTAAGATTTTGGAATGAGAACAGACGGATTTGAACGCAGCTGGAAGCGTGTTAGACGAACCGTTTTGACTACAAATGGAAACCCAAGGTGAGTTAAACTCACTCAGTTCTCCCCTCTTATATTTCATATAAGTCGGGTTTTATATTTGTGTGCTATATGTGTTAATGATTGTTTGTTTGTGTGTTCTTTATTGATTTTATATTCATGTGTGGACTGAACGGTTAAATTAAACGTTCATTTAATTTAATTGAAACCAAATCGTTATTTATAACGATTAAATCCAAGTGAGGTAACTTACCTCAGTGGTTACGTTTATAACACTATAAACGTTATAAATAAATAATTGAATGCTTGCATTTCTGTTATTAGTCCAGTATTGTCTGTTACATTTATCATTGCCAGTTATTTTGTTATGTCATCTATTTAGATGGAAACGATTTGTTGATTGGCCATATGGAAATGAATGACGTGAATTGTGGTAACCCATGGTTTTGCTGCGAACCACAGGTTCATATTGATAACGTTTATCAATATGATCATGTTGTTTATATGGAATGTGAAATTGGTTTATATTTCACGGTTTGGTACTATAGTAACCATTTGCCTCTTTAGTACCGTCAATCAAAAGAAATGATTTGTCGAAAACAATGTTAAATGGATTTTGAATGGTTTCAAAGATATGAATATTTTTTATGTGAATTCAAACTACGATTTTTGGTAAAAATAATGGTCAAAGTTAAATTTACCAATTTTATAAATATTTAAAATATAACAAATAGAAATGTAAGATATTATTGAATAAATGTTTAAACGATATAAATTTATCGGATTGGTTATTTAAATACCGAAATGGTTTTATAAGGGCCTTAACGGTCGTAAAAGAAGTTTGAATGGATTTCAAAACATCAAAATGGAATAATTGAATTCTGAATAGACGAGAATTTATAAAAGAATTTAAAGAGTGATATTTTGTGACAAACAATCATTTTAACAACTGGTGTTTCAAATGGATACGAAATGCGATTAAATAACATTTCGTGAATAAGATTGACAAATTGACAGATTTGAAAGAAATAATGATTTGGAAAGGGGATTTCATAATTTATAAGAAATCAAAGTTGAAAGTACGAATATGAATTTATAAATGGCATTTATGAATGAGATTCAGTTATGTAAACGGAAGCGAGGCTTATTCCGAGGTTCGGAAATGTGTTATTCCGAGGTTCGGGATGATTGATCGAAATGAGTGTTATTCCGAAGATCAGAATGTGATATTCCGAGGTTCGGAATAGTATCTGCTGGCGAGAGTAAATGAAGTTAAAGATTTGAATAACGACAACGAATGTTAGTTGTCGATAATGAATTGGAAATGAGATTTTTAAATGCAGTTAACAATGTGAAAGTGAAAGTGAATGGTAAGTTATCGTAATTAATTTACAAAAGATTTTGTAAATGGAAATTTAATGTTTTGGAAATGAATTTGAGTTAGTAAATAAAGTGAGTGGTTTGTAAATGTGTTTTGTAACATTGGTTACAAATGGGATGAACTATTTTAGACATAAGTTTTTAAAGGATTATCATATGATTTTAGGTAACAAATAAGTGGTCGAGTATTATTTAAAGAGAATGTGATAAGTGGAAGTAAAATGCCTTTGAAATGAAATCTGTAATATTGTTACAGATGATAAGTTAAATTGTTTCGATCGATATAGGAATTTGAAAAGTATATCAATATAACAAATGTATAAGGTATTAATATGAGATTTATAAAAGTTTTGTTTATGTGGTTTTAAACAAATGGACTTGACTTGCTGAAATAATTTGTAACATTATAATAAAGAGATATTAAGGAATTTTCATAAGGATTCTATTTTTAATATAATCAAAGCTTTTTTGAGATTTAAATCAGATTTCCAAAAGGAACATGTGGTTAATAAACTTCTATTTGTTCTAAAGGTATGAATGTTGTTGGTCAAGGTCTGAGAGGTAAATGAAATACCCCAACTTGAACGACTCCATGATTATCGAAGAACGATATTAGTTTATAAACGAGAGAGTCGGGGGAAACATAAGTTATGATTCCTGTAGATGATATTATAAACTGTTTCAAAAAGTTTATAAGTTGAATAAAATAAGTTTGGAGAATATTCTTATTTTATAATAAGAAATAAAAGCGATGTTGGAATATTGGTAAATTTGAAAAATATAATAAATAGACGGTTCATTGAAGAGGCTAAATGATACTGAGTAGTGAATCAGTGAATCCATTTTCTTTTATGGATGAATGGTTGTTTTATTTGATAGTTAAATAACCGACTATCAAATTTGGCCCATACGATTATTGATACGGAAAGACCGGGATCAAATATATATTCGAAAACCATTCCGTCCAGCAAATACGAATACGTTGAAGATGATGATTCAAGATGGAGCTATTGAAGACCGTGGATCTTCATAAGCGGAAGAGTTACTTAAGATCTCTGATTTGCAATAAGAGATATACTGTGATTCTGTCGTGGTTGGAATCCACGGGTTTGCAAGGACTTCTCGCTACTGATTCTCAGGGTGATTCCTAGAATGCAGTAGGAGGGTGCCTTCGGTTCATTCTGTTCCTGGGTGACTTGTATGGATGAATGTCTGATAGAGTATTTCCAGAAAAGTCACGTACATTGATTTCTCCAACCGTACCAAGAGTGGAAGCGGAGAAGGAAACTTCTTTTAGCTAACACGTAATGTATTATTGTGGACGTCAATTAGAGACTGTTGATGGATCTGACGATGTGGCATTCGAAGTAAATATGATGTGCTGATAAAGCGTAGCCTCAAGCCTCATCAACCGGGAGATGACAAAAATCGGGCAGGCAGCATGGCTATGTGGGTCGCTCCCATTAGGGTGTATAATCACCTATCTAGAGAAATTCCTTTTGTTTCTTACTCTATCGATTCTGCCCATTCGGGAACGGTGGTTTGAGTCCAACCGTTGGTGATATACATTCGATACACTCAGGAGAAATGAGTGGTCAGTCATGTGTGGGTCGGGTTGCAAGATGTTCTTGTTGAACCCAGGTGTATTCGCCTCTAGAGATACAATATCGGCAGGTGGTCCCATACCTTGTCAAGGTCGGAATCCAATCTCTAATAAGCGCCCACAGTTTTGATTGTATACTATATATGCGGAGCGTGAGATGCAAGCGTTCCACTAGATTCTATTTACTTGTATTTAGACATTATTACAATATCAGAAAAGATATGGGTTTCAAAACTGTTTTGGGTCATCGTAAGGTAAAAACCGTCCGTATTTTTGTGTGGATTTGGTCTTATGATTATCCTTTTCTTTCGGAAGGATTTTAACTTTACAATCAAGTTGGATGATCACCCTTAATACTGTGCGAGTTTATCTCACTCTGGTTCACCAGACTGACCCAGTGTTTTGTAAATGCTCGGGTTAGACCGGGTTGTACAGGTCCAGATTATCAATTGCTGCAAAGTACAGAGACGAGCTAGAGAAGTCTAGACGTATTATATATGGTGTATATTCCGCTGTGTGGTTGAGACAGGTTGTTATAACTGTCCAGATGTGTGGTACACTCTGATATTGTAAGTATTTTTTTAAAGCTCTCAATAAAGATTTATTTCTGTATTATATTTTGTTCCGCTGCGATGTGAGATTCTGTGTTGTGGTATTTCTTCTTCTTCTATTCTAATATTTCTTTCTTTCTTATCTCACCCTCTAATTTCTTTCTCATAACTATCCGGTGTTTCGATACTTGAGTTTTGACAAGTGATACGGGATTTGCGTATTATTATCGGGATTCGGGCGTCGAAATTTCTCGGGTCATTACAGTGGTATCAGAGCTGGTTGCTTAATTGGTACGGATGATAGGGGGTTCTCGCTTCGCGTTAGGTGGCGAACGGGAGAATCTTACCCCTACATCTCCCGACAATGTGGGTTGGTCGAGTCGCGAGGCTGGCCGTAAAAGCAGTTCTGAGGTACCAGTGTAAGCCACGGGGGGAGGTTAGCCCTCTGCCTTGGGGGTTGAGGGATGGTTGAAAAGCCTACCAAAATTCCCGGGTCATTACAGTGGTATCAGAGCTGAAGGTTAAATGATTACCTTGGCTCTGTGGCGTGACTCAGTAGAGATGGGGTTAGTAATACCCTAGATTGAGTTAAGTATATATATATGAGTGAACGTATTTGTAGATTTTATGAAAAAATGTTTTATGTTGTGGAGATTTAATGGTTGAGTTGTTTATGAGTTTTGGTCGATCAGTTTGATCCACTGTATCGATAGGAGTTTCTAAACACTCAAGTACGATAAACCAACACAATATGTTTTGAAAGAGGGTAAATGAAATAATTTTTCCCAAATTATATTTTGATATAAAGATAATATATATATATATATATTGGGAATATTATAGTATATTGGATGTATTGGTTGATTGTAATTGAAATGGTTATATAAATGACCAATTAAAATTCGTGTAATATAAAAGCAGATAAATTAAATCTGAAATCTAAATCAGAATTGGAATTAAAATTCCTAAAAGTGGGAAAGGTGTTTGCAAAGGAGCTTAGATTGAATACATGAGAAATTTAAGATCCTGAGAGATTTTAAATTTTATTTACAAACATTGAGGTGGGTATGTTGAAAAGGTTTCAAAATGAAATTGTTTAAATACGGTTTTGATAAGTGATATAGTATTGAACTCACTTCGATTGCTGGGAAATAGCTCTGAGGATGCTGGCCACATCATCCGTGTTCATTTCTGAGTTCTAAGTGACGGATTACTACCAAAAATCTTGTTTTGAATTGCTTTGAGAAAAACAAGTTGTTTGAATCCTGAAAAGGAATATTTGATTTTTGAAAGAGCTGAACTGTTTAAAAACTCTCAAGGAAATTGTTTGAACGAAAAAGAAAATTTTCGATATTTTCGAAAATATTTATATACTATAATAAATCGGTTTTCGATTTAAAATAAATTAGATTTGAAAATTTATGGGTTTATAACGTTCTTTCTTACCTTAGCAATTTCGAGGACGAAATTATTTTAAGGGGGGAAGAATGTAACGACCCATGTTTTTGGCCGTCGAATATTTAATTTTATTTATTTATTTTAAATATTATATTGGAAATATTAATGGAATTTAATATTTAATTCGTTATTTAAAATGAAGTTTGAACGTTATATATTTATATAATTATAAATCGAGCTTGAAAATGGCGTGCAGTTCGTAAATTGGAGTTTTGAACTTCAACTGAGAATACGGGATCCGATATAAGTCGGATTTCTGTGAAACAAGAAACGTTGGAAGCGTGTTGGCGATAATTTTCATATGAAAGAGAAAAATTCAGATTTCGTGTTATAATTTGAAAGTTATGGTCAAATCAAATTTTGAAAAAAACGCTGTGGAAATCCTTATTTAAAATATCGACCTTTAAAATGGCCGTTTTGCAAACGGACTCAGATTTCAACGAAATCAGTTTCATTGGGACTGTTATGTTAAATTATTGTACGGGGGTGAATGGCGTGGAAAATCCGATGTCGTATGTGACCACGGTAACCGTAAACGCCCGTTCATTTTCTGTAACGCGTAATTAAATAAAGGGATATGTGGGTATAACTTGAATAGACAATCGAATTAGGCCATGAAACTAGTCCCGTTGAGTTCGTATCGTCGATTAGAGTGAGAATAGGTATATAGTTTGTTATTTTTAGAGACCGGAAAATTTGGTGTCAAAAAGGGTAGTGCGGTGCGCGGTAAAAACAGCCTACCGGGCAAACGGTCTCAGAATGCGACGAAACTGGTGCCGTTGGGTTCGTATCGAAGAATTATTATGGGATTTCAAAGTTTCAAGTTGATTCGATTTATCTGGTGATCGTGAAAAAATAAAATGCGTGTTGATTTCCGGTTTTATAAAGGAAATTTTTTCAAACGATGTCGGATTTCGACGAAACTTGTCCCATTGGGTCCGGAATACCTTTTTACACTAAGATTAGCCTTTTTATTAGAAAAAAGAAATTTTATGTGGTGGTTTTTAACACGATTTCTCCACGACGAAGTTTCGGGCATTAAAATATTATTAAATCATACCCAAAAGTTACTTTTCCCATTTCTTTTCCATTCGTTTGTCCCTTGCATCCCAAATCACCATGTGCGTGCTGTGTATTTCTTCACTTCCAATCTTCTTGCCTTGCGTCCAAACTACTTTCCTTCTTGTATCCAAATATTTCAGCCTTGCGTCCCCATTCTTTTTCCTAACTTGCATCTCAGAACTTTTCTATTTCCTTGCGTCCCTAACAAGCACAACTCCTTGCATCCCAATCCATCCAATTCCTTGGCCGCCAATCCATTACACCGTGACAAGAAAGCACAATATTGAAATACACACTCACCCACATGCAAACCCAGCTAACCTATACGCTACACTGCGAACCTACCGCAAACACCTTGCTTCCCACGCAGTCTCCATTATAAAATGACCTCGCTCGCTTCATTTTGGTCCAGCAAATGGAAATTCAGTCTCTCTCAGGAAACAAAAAAGAAAAAAAATATAATGAAGGAGCGAAAGAGTATAATGGAAAATGAGGAGGGTGCTTGCACAACCGAAAAGAATAGAAGAAAAAGTGGAAGTGGGACTTTGTTGCTTTTGACGAAGGGTAGGTGTGAGGCGAAGCAGAGTGTTGAGGTTGATGTATAGGCGGTTGCATGAAGGTGGAGGAGTAATGGCGGACGGGTGCAGGGGAGTAGCCGCGAGGAAGAACACTTGTACAGTGGATGTTATTTCCCGAACTGGGCATTTGTAACACCCCACCTCCGCTAGGGTCACTCACAAAGGGAATGCACTAGGTTTGGTGAAGCATTATCGAGGTAAACATGCACAGAAATATTACAAGACAAAACATATATATATATATATAAAACAGCGGAAGTAAAACAATTTCATTACCTTATAAAATAAGGTCTAAATCCTTTTACATCAGAATACATCAAAACCTGTCTTGCAATAGTAAAGAAGCATAAAGCCTTTTCATAAATTATTCCTCAAATAAAACAGTAAGGTAGCCATAGCCAAGAAAAGTCCAAGCCAAGCATGATGACCTTCAAGCAGAGGAAGTCCGCACTAAATAACAGTGTTTCCTCCCTGAAAACCTGGGGGGGGGGGGGGAACGAAAGACAAAGAGGCAAAAGAAAACGGGGTCAGTCATAAAGACTGGGATGGATTAGCGTGGAGTCGACGATACTTGATTTTGCCCTGGATAGCACGTCGCCGACTACCAACCATTTTTAGTCAATCGTGTACGTACGGAAAGTCAGAGAACTCCCAACAGACCATATACTTGTTATCGAGTTATGGGTGAGGTTGGCCAATAGGAAAGTGGGGCTATAGTGGGGCCGGGATGTAGTTCTCATACATGATTTTTCTTGGATTGCCTTTCAGTAGTTGAGGGAGGGGTCACGTGGGACCATAGCCACGGATACAAAAACAGACCTTGATATCTGCATTAGCAGACGACTTAAAGCTCCCTACCGAGTTCCGTATTTCTTGATTTGCCCTGGCACGGAACCCGGATGGCACATTGAGATACATATGCGTCTAGACATGGAAAACGATTCACGATACATACGTGGGATAAAGGGCTCGGTCGACGGGTGGCGTAATCCCTAGTGGCCCTAGGTGGCCTGAACCCAAACCGAGACACGGGAACGTTCATTAGGTATCATAATCCCTAGTGGTCCTAGGTGGCATAAATGCTAAGTGAACACGCGATAGTTCATGGTAAGAAAACATAACTAGATCAAGGGTAGCAGTCCAAAACAACTTCAAGGATAAAATGGTACTACGTTGAGGCGGTATAGATTTACATGGGAAAGCCCGTACGACCTACGGCAAAGGACTGAACTTAAACATGGAAAGAAACATACGAGTGGGAAAAACCTACATATGCTATATATTAGGTTGACATGGACCGTTACACGACATTGGGCATGGGACATTCATAGTTAACACATGACGCGGGTTGGGATACTAGTACGAGAGGTGCAGAGCAAATACACATGATAGATACCGTGGGATGTTATACATGACAGATACCTTGTGATAGTATACTTGATAGAAACATGACGATGTGATACCTTGATTCTTGACACCGTAGTTTATCATGATACCTTAGTTTATCTTGCTACAGTAGTTCATCCAGATATCTTGGTTTAGCTTATCTATCTTGTTGTCATCCTTATGTTTACTTTCAGTTTATGCATGTCATGTTACCTTTACCTGTTTTATGCTGGAAGTAGATAGGACTTACCAGTCTTTATGACTGACCCCGTTTTCTTTCGCCTCTTTGTCTTTCGTTTCCCCCCCAGGTTTTCAGGGAGGAAACACTGTTATTTAGTTCGGACTTCCTCTGCTTGAAGGTCATCATGCATGGCTTGGACTTTTCTTGGCTATGGCTACCTTACTGTTTTATTTGGGGAATAATTTATTAAAAGGCTTTATGCTTCTTTACTATTGCAAGACAGGTTTTGATGTATTCTGATGTAAAAGGCTTTAGACCTTATTTTATAAGGTAATGAAATTGTTTTACTTCCGTTGTTTTTATATATATATGTTCTATCTTGTAATA
The DNA here is from genome assembly GCA_030737875.1 of Allium sativum. Lineage (NCBI taxonomy): Eukaryota > Viridiplantae > Streptophyta > Magnoliopsida > Asparagales > Amaryllidaceae > Allium > Allium sativum. Next base: position 356,269,368 of record CM060926.1, read on the forward strand.
TTTCTGTGCATGTTTACCTCGATAATGCTTCACCAAACCTAGTGCATTCCCTTTGTGAGTGAACCTAGCGGAGGTGGGGTGTTACATTTGGTATTAGAGCCAGGTTACCAGACTGGGCAAAAGTTTTTAAAAAACCTTCTGAAAACTATTTGAAAAACCGTTTACTAAGAAGCATATTTCAAGAAAAGTTTTTAAAGGCTATTCCCCAAAAGCCATTATCACTATCCTTTGTTTCCTTGATTGAATCTCTTTTCCTTTCTTTCCTCCATCTGTAGTCACAGTAGTTTTAACTACGACTAATCCTTGTCTAGCTACGAAGTGTTTTCCCGTGCGATGGAGGAAGTTCTCGAGAGACCTGTTACCGAAGTTATAAGAAGGGATAATAAGAGCAAGGATAAAGGACACGAGCTTAAGAATAAGCAAACTGTTGGTATGGCTTGATCCACAAAGGAAGATAAGGACAAGATCAGCGAGAGGGCAATTGTATGCTCTCATTTCTAGCGTACCTAAGAGGAATGGTACCGTTTTTGTTAAAGGCTTAGCCTTTCTTTTCTATCATCCCGTCTAGACTTTGTTTTGATCATCGCATCATTTAAGTCTGCCTCGATAGTTAAGTCTCTGCACCTTAGTACTAGCATGGTAGAAGATCCCACTTTAGTCCCAAAAATCTGGTTGGAGAGTCGGTCCATTTATTCATGACTTGTTGGATTTGAGAACGTCTATGCCAAGTGTTGAGATTAGAAGCAATGCTTCTATTGTTGAGCTATGGATGGATTCTAGGGGTAAAGTGGTTATCCAATAAGGGATACCATTCTCGGTTTTGAAAAGAGGGTTGTCAGACTCTTGGCTTGCTTTGGTAATACCTTCGAAGTCTCGTGTAACCTTTTGGGTTCTGTCATGGTTAGTTACCTAGAATCTCTTGATGCATTTATCGGAAATCTCTGATCCAATCGAGTAACGTCCGCCAATAAGACGGATGGTTCATTCTGCTTGAGCATGGGTTATAGGAACCACCCTAGTAAGTGCACGTGGTAACATGGATTGGCATCGGTAAACGAGATCCAGAATTCACTAGTGAATTTTGGAAGAGCTTGCATGAGTACGCAGATATGGTTGAGCCAAGTATACTAGGGAAAGAATAGTGAAAGTGGAATGAGAGGCGATAGTGAAATGAGTTCCAACTCATACCTTGGAAATAGGAATCACGGAGCTACGAAATCATGAAGTCAAAGGCGGTCAAGGCACAATGGAATTAAGCTCATGGAAATGTGGCTTAGACACGCGCATCATGTCTCTTTTTAAGAGTATATCTTTGATCCTTGGTCCACCGGTCGAGCTTACTTGCATGTTATCGCTTGGTGGATATCCTCTCGGTCCTGTTTCTGTTACAAACCCCGTAAGGAGTTTGTCTTGTTTATCTCCTCGATCTTATCTTGGGAACCTTAGATAGAACTCTATGGATGTAAACATGTATTTGAAACATGTTATGATTGATATGGTTGCAAATGGTTGCAAGTGGTTGCTCTTGGATGCGCGAATACACATTAGATACTAGATTGACGCCGTCACGTTTCATGTTGCATATGTACGAGTATTTATACTTGTTTATGGATGAAATTGAATGTGTTATCATGCGGATGTTGCATATGAATGAATGTTTGGGCACACATATAATACTTATATGACTAGGACTATTTGCATTCATGTTGGACTCATGGAACTAAACATATTTTGCATTAGAAAGATCATTCAGGACTGATCATTAGCATTAGCTAAGGAGCATATACACACACGTTTTGCATATGTTCATATGGCATTAGAAATCGTCTAAGGACAATGGTTGCCTGTGGATGATGTTTTGAGTAGATGGATGATGGATGGTAGGATGCGTTCTTCCTAACTTGGAGATTTCGGGGACGAAATCCTTAAAGGAGGGAAGAATGTAACAACCCGAATTTCAACAACGTGTTAAGACAAGAATCAAGGCAGAATTAAATGTTAAAATCTGAATCAGGGAAAACGGGTTGCGCCATTACGTTCGTCTCGGAAAAATACGCGAAATAGAGTCCGAAATTTCGTAAATCGGAGTCCGTATGACCAAGATATGGCCTCGCAAAGTTTCACGAAAAATTCAAATTCGAAAACAGATTCAAATTTTCAAAATTCAGAGTGGGCGGGAAAAATCCCGCCCAGGCAGGTCGACAGGGGGTCGACACTAGGGTCGACCTCCTCCCCAACCAGGTCGACTCTAGAGTCGACCTGGGGGTCGACCTGGGTGTCGACCTCCCTGGTCGGCCAGGTCGGCCTGGTGCACCTGTTTTGGCTCCTGGGTCCTGTTTAGGAGGCTTGTGACGATTTTTGAGGGCTTGAATCTATCCTAGGGTTAATCTAAGGGACTAAACTACTCCTAATCTCTATAAAAACACCCTAGGACCTAACCTAAATCACTAAAATCAATCCTACAACGAAGTGCTGCCAAAATCTATCTTGATCATGGCCTCCATCTCCAACTCCAAGAGCTCATGCATTCAAATCGGATCCGAATCAAAGATGCTAGCTTGCTACATCAAATCAAGGGAGTGAATCAACGTTGCTATGCAAGTTTCATGACGATTCTTCAACAAAGGAGCCACCTTTCTTCGTCAAGACGATTCATGCTCATAACCCCTTAGCCACGCTATGTAAGTTCTAGCAACTTCTAGTTCTAAACGGTAGTCTTAATGATGGCATGGAATAAAATGAGATTAAACTAAGTATGCTAGCCTATATGAACCTTGTCATGCCTCTTTTGCTTGAACCTATGACTTTTGGCTATGCTTAGTGACTAAATCATGCTATTCATGTTATGATTAACCTAGTTTATCTTGCAAGTTTGAATCTTTATCTATGGAATGCTAGCATGAACCTTTGGGAACCATTTGACTTGTGAAACATTGGCAAAGATTTGACTTTGGGGCTTATGCATGTAAATGAACCCAAACCCCTTATGTTATCATGCATGTTTGTGGCCAAAAACCCCTTATGATGCTATGCATATTTTGAGGCCAAACCCCCTTATGATACCATGCATATTTGTGGCCAACCCCTTCTTGGCATCGTGCATGTTTTGAGGCCAATATGTAGCATAGTATCCTTACTATGTTGGCTCGCTTTTACTTGGGTTGGAAACACGATTTGGGGTAGGATAGACGAGCGTGATTATGACATGAAAATTTGATATGGGATTTCATTAAAAATATGACACTCATGATACACCTAAATGGGGACATGACATGTGGGGTAAACATGGGACTTGAAACTAGACACGGGGATTGTAAGTGTAATATGACACTAGACCAAACATGAAAGTGGCCAACTCGAGGTTGGGTTGAGTTTGTAGCATAAATCTACCCGGACCCGCCCGGCTTAACTAGTGGCTACAAACAATAGGATCCAATGTGAGAAGTTGGTCATGTCGCGCTTAAGACCCGAGGTTAGACTAGGTTGTGGTGTAAAACTACCCGGACCCGCCCGGCTTAACTAGTAACCACAACAAGGTCTAATGTGAGAGGTTGAGAGTGCATTAATTAAATTAATGCCACGTGATAAGGTTAAGTAAATTTGACTAATGACACTTAACCGATATGACACGAATGGGTAGGTTAAGTGGGACCGGGCTTGATTTCTTAATGACACTTAACCATACAAGACAATTAGGGGATGGGGTTAAGTAATTTACGCTTAACTAATCCGACTTGGTAATTAGATGGGGTTAAGTTATTTACACTTAACTAATCCGACTTGGTAATTAGATGGGGTTAAGTAATTTAGACTTAACTAATCTAAACACGGTAATTAGATGGGGTTAAGTAACCTATACTTAACTAATCTAAACACGGTAATTCGATGGGGTTAAGTTAAACACTTAACCAATCTAGACTTGGTAATTCAATGAGGTTAAGCAATCAATACTTAACCAACTTAACATGATAATTTAATGGGGTTAAGTAACTTATAATTAACCAATTATACATGATGATTTGATGAGGTAAAGTAACCTATACTTAACCAATCTAACATGTGGACTTGATAGAGTTAAGTCACAAGACCTTTTGAATATACTTAACCCTTGTAGTATGATTAGTGGATGAGGTTAAGCTAACCCATACTTAACCAATCCGGCTCGATGATCTGATGCGATTTAGATAATTTATGCTTGATCAATCTAACACGATAATCCGATAGGGTTAAGACAAACCAATACTTAACCAATTTGACTTGATAGGGTTAAGTCATGCGCTTCTTGGTATACTTAACCAAATTGTAGGGCTAAGCCTTGAACTTAAATACTTAGCCAATCTTGACATGATTCGTAGGCGGGCTAAGTCATGAACCTGAATAACAACACTTAACCCAATAGACAAAACCCTAGTGAGAGGAACTAGGTAGAAAATCGTGGTTAATCAAGGGTAACGGGGAAAAGAAGCTAAGTGGTAAACCTTAGTTAAGTATAACTAAGTAATAATTCTTAGCCAAGGACATGGGACTAGTTCATGAATGGATGAGTTACCCGATATGGTAGGTCATCGCTTAAACACACGAGGAGGAGCAAATTATCCGACTTGGATAAGGGCTCCAACGAACTGGGTGACGAAGCGGTAGCTTCAGGGGACGTGAGGGTACTCTTGGTATCCCTCTCTGAGGTGGTAGGTGGTCCATGAAACCCGGCCTCACAGAGGTTAAGGTATGCGATAGAAGAGCCAAGAGTATGCCTTGGTTGCTATGCGAGCGACCTAAAGACTGGGATGGATTAGCGTGGAGTCGACGATACTTGATTTTGCCCTGGATAGCACGTCGCCGACTACCTACCATTTTTAGTCAATCGTGTATGTACGGAAAGGCAGAGAACTCCCAACAGACCGTATACTTGCTATCGAGTTATGGGTGAGGTTGGCCAATAGGAAAGTGGGACTATAGTGGGGCCGGGATGTAGTTCTCATACATGATTTTTCTTGGATTGCCTTTCAGTAGTTGAGGGAGGGGTCACGTGGGACCATAGCCACGGATACAAAAACAGACCTTGATATCTGCATTACCAGACGACTTAAAGCTCCCGACCGAGTTCCGTATTTCTTGATTTGCCCTGGCACGGAACCCGGATGGCACAATGAGATACATGTGCGTCTAGACATGGAAAACGATTCACGATACATAAGTGGGATAAAGGGCGCGGTCGACGGGTGGCGTAATCCCTAGTGGCCCTAGGTGGCCTGAACCCAAACCGAGACACGGGAACGTTCATTAGGTAGCATAATCCCTAACGGTCCTAGGTGGCATAAATCCTAAGTGAACACGCGATAGTTCATGGTAAGAAAACATAACTAGATCAAGGGTAGCAGTCCAAAACAACTTCAAGGATAAAATGGTACTACGTTGAGGCGGTATAGATTTACATGGGAAAGCACGTACGACCTACGGCAAAGGACTGAACTTAAACATGGAAAGAAACATACGAAAGGGAATAACCTACATATGTTATATATTAGGTTGACATGGACCATTACATGACATTCGGCATGGGACATTCATAGTTAACACATGATGTGGTTTGGGATACTAGTACGAGAGGTGCAGAGCAAATATACATGATATATACCGTGGGATGTTATACATGACAGATACCTTGTGATAGTATACTTGATAGAAACCTGACGATGTGATACCTTGATTCTTGACACCGTAGTTTATCATGATACCTTAGTTTAACTTGCTACAGTAGTACATCCAGATATCTTGGTTTAGCTTATCTATCTTATTGTCATCCTTATGTTTACTTTCAGTTTATGCATGTCATGTTACCTTTACCTTTTTTATGCTGGAAGTAGATAGGACTTACCAGTCTTTATGACTGACCCCGTTTTCTTTTGCCTCTTTGTCTTTCGTTTCCCCCCCTCCCCCAGGTTTTCAGGGAGGAAACACTGTTATTTAATTCGGACTTCCTCTACTTGAAGGTCATCATGCATGGCTTGGACTTTTCTTGGCTATGGCTACCTTACTTTTTTATTTGGGGAATAATCTATGAAAAAGCTTTATGCTTCTTTACTATTGCAAGACAGGTTTTGATGTATTCTGATGTAAAAGGCTTTAGACCTTATTTTATAAGGTAATGAAATTGTTTTACTTCTGCTGTTTTATATATATATATATATATATATATATATATATGTTCTGTCTTGTAATATTTCTATGCATGTTTACCTCGATAATGCTTCACCAAACCTAGTGCATTCCCTTTGTGAGTGACCCTAGCGGAGGTGGGGTGTTACATTTGGTATCAGAGCCAGGTTACCAGACTGGGCAAAAGTTTTTAAAAAACCTTCTGAAAACTATTTGAAAAACCGTTTACTAAGAAGCATATTTCAAGAAAAGTTTTTAAAGGCTATTCCCCAAAAGCCATTAGCACTATCCTTTGTTTCCTTGATTGAATCTCTTTTCCTTTCTTTCCTCCATCTGTAGTCACAGTAGTTTTAACTACGACTAATCCTTGTCTAGCTACGAAGTGTTTTCCCGTGCGATGGAGGAAGTTCTCGAGAGACCTGTTACCGAAGTTATAAGAAGGGATAATAAGAGCAAGGATAAAGGACACGAGCTTAAGAATAAGCAAACTGTTGGTATGGCTTGATCCACAAAGGAAGATAAGGACAAGATCAGCGAGAGGGCAATTGTATGCTCTCATTTCTAGCGTACCTAAGAGGAATGGTACCGTTTTTGTTAAAGGCTTAGCCTTTCTTTTCTATCGTCCCGTCTAGACTTTGTTTTGATCATCGCATCATTTAAGTCTGCCTCGATAGTTAAGTCTCTGCACCTTAGTACTAGCATGGTAGAAGATCCCACTTTAGTCCCAAAAATCTGGTTGGAGAGTCGGTCCATTTATTCATGACTTGTTGGATTTGAGAACGTCTATGCCAAGTGTTGAGATTAGAAGCAATGCTTCTATTGTTTAGCTATGGATGGATTCTAGGGGTAAAGTGGTTATCCAGTAAGGGATACCATTCTCGGTTTTGAAAAGAGGGTAGTCAGACTTTTGGCTTGCTTTGGTAATACCTTCGAAGTCTCGTGTAACCTTTTGGGTTCTATCATGGTTAGTTACCTAGAATCTCTTGATGCATTTATCGGAAATCTCTGATCCAATCGAGTAACGTCCGCCAATAAGACGGATGGTTCATTCTGCTTGAGCATGGGTTATAGGAACCATCCTAGTAAGTGCATGTGGTAACAAGGATTGGCATCGGTAAACGAGATCCAGAATTCACTAGTGAATTTTGGAAGAGCTTGCATGAGTACGCAGATATGGTTGAGCCAAGTATACTAGGGAAAGAATAGTGAAAGTGGAATGAGAGGCGATAGTGAAATGAGTTCCAACTCATACCTTGGAAATAGGAATCACAGAGCTACGAAATCATGAAGTCAAAGGCGGTCAAGGCACAATGGAATTAAGCTCATGGAAATGCGGCTTAGACATGCGCATCATGTCTCTTTTTAAGAGTATATCTTTGATCCTTGGTCCACCTGTAGAGCTTACTTGCATGCTATCGCTTGGTGGATATCCTCTCGGTCCTGTTTCTGTTACAAACCCCGTAAGGAGTTTGTCTTGTTTATCTCCTCGATCTTATCTTGGGAACCTTAGATAGAACTCTATGGATGTAAACATGTATTTGAAACATGTTATGATTGATATGGTTGCAAATGGTTGCAAGTGGTTGCTCGTGGATGCGCGAATACACATTAGATACTAGATTGACGCGGTCACGTTTCATGTTGCATATGCACGAGTATTTATACTTGTTTATGGATGAAATTGAATGTGTTATCATGCGGATGTTGCATATGAATGAATGTTTGTGCACACATATAATACTTATATGACTAGGACTATTTGCATACATGTTGGACTCATGGCACTAAACATATTTTGCATTAGAAAGATCATTCAGGCCTGATCATTAGCATTAGCTAAGTAGCATATACACACACGTTTTGCATATGTTCATATGGCATTAGAAATCGTCTAAGGACAATGGTTGCCTGTGGATGATGTTTTGAGTAGATGGATGATGGATGGTAGGATGCGTTCTTCCTAACTTGGAGATTTCGGGGACGAAATCCTCAAAGGAGGGAAGAATGTAACAACCCAAATTTTAACAACGTGTTAAGACAAGAATCAATGCAGAATTAAATGTTAAAATCTGAATCAGGGAAAATGGGTTGCGCCAATACGTTCGTCTCGGAAAAATACGCGAAATAGAGTCCGAAATTTCGTAAATCGGAGTCCGTATGACCAAGATATGGCCTCGCAAAGTTTCACGAAAAATTCAAATTCGAAAACAGATTCAAATTTTCAGAATTCAGAGTGGGCGGGAAAAATCCCGCCCAGGCAGGTCGACAGGGGGTCGACCTCCTCCCCAACCAGGTCGACTCTAGAGTCGACCTGGGGGTCGACCTGGGTGTCGACCTCCCTGGTCGGCCAGGTCGGCCAGGTCGGCCTGGTGCACCTGTTTTGGCTCCTGGGTCCTGTTTTGGAGGCTTGTGACGATTTTTGAGGGCTTGGATCTATCCTAGGGTTAATCTAAGGGCCTAAACTACTCCTAATCTCTATAAAAACACCCTAGGACCTAACCTAAATCACTAAAATCAATCCTACAACGAAGTACTGCCAAAATCAATCTTGATCATGGCCTCCATCTCCAACTCCAAGAGCTCATGCATTCAAATCGGATCCGAATCAAAGATACTAGCTTGCTACATCAAATCAAGGGAGTGAATCAACATTGCTATGCAAGTTTCATGACGATTCTTCAACAAAGGAGCCACCTTTCTTCGTCAAGACGATTCATGCTCATAACCCCTTAGCCACGCTATGTAAGTTCTAGCTACTTCTAGATCTAAACGGTAGTCTTAATGATGGCATGGAATAAAACGAGATTAAACTAAGTATGCTAGCCTATATGAACCTTGTCATGGCTCTTTTGCTTGAACCTATGACTTTTGGCTATGCTTAGTGACTAAATCATGCTATTCATGTTATGATTAACCTAGTTTATCTTGCAAGTTTGAATCTTTATCTATGGAATGCTAGCATGAACCTTTGGGAACCATTTGACTTGTGAAACATTGGCAAAGATTTGACTTTGGGGCTTATGCATGTAAATGAACCCAAACCCCTTATGTTATCATGCATGTTTGAGGCCAAAAACCCCTTATGATGCTATGCATATTTTGATGCCAAACCCCCTTATGATACCATGCATATTTGTGGCCAACCCCTTCTTGGCATCGTGCATGTTTTGAGGCCAATATGTAGCATAGTATCCTTACTATGTTGGCTCGCTTTTACTTGGGTTGGAAACACGATTTGGGGTAGGATAGATGAGCGTGATTATGACATGAAAATTTGATATGGGATTTCATGAAAAATATGACACTCATGATACACCTAAATGGGGACATGACATGTGGGATAAACATGGGACTTGAAACTAGACACGGGGATTGTAAGTGTAATATGACACTAGACCAAACATGAAAGTGGCCAACTCGAGGTTGGGTTGAGTTTGTAGCATAAATCTACCCGGACCCGCCCGGCTCAACTAGTGGCTACAAACAATAGGATCCAATGTGAGAAGTTGGTCATGTCGCGCTTAAGACCCGAGGTTAGACTAGGTTGTGGTGTAAAACTACCCGGACCCGCCCGGCTTAACTAGTAACCACAACAAGGTCTAATGTGAGAGGTAGAGAGTGCATTAATTAAATTAATGCCACGTGATAAGGTTAAGTAAATTTTACTAATGACACTTAACCGATATGACACGAATGGGTAGGTTAATTGGGACCGGGCTTGATTTCTTAATGACACTTAACCATACAAGACAATTAGGGGATGGGGTTAAGTAATTTACGCTTAACTAATCCGACTTGGTAATTAGATGGGGTTAAGTAATTTACACTTAACTAATCCGACTTGGTAATTAGATGGGGTTAAGTAATTTAGACTTAACTAATCTAAACACGGTAATTAGATGGGGTTAAGTAACCTATACTTAACTAATCTAAACACGGTAATTCGATGGGGTTAAGTTAAACACTTAACCAATCTAGACTTGGTAAGTCAATGAGGTTAAGCAATCAATACTTAACCAACTTAACATGATAATTTAATGGGGTTAAGTAACTTATAATTAACCAATTATACATGATGATTTGATGAGGTTAAGTAACCTATACTTAGCCAATCTAACATGTGGACTTGATAGGCTTAAGTCACAAGACCTTTTGAATATACTTAACCCTTGTAGTATGATTAGTGGATGAGGTTAAGCTAACCCATACTTTACCAATCCGGCTCGATGATCTGATGCGATTTAGATAATTTATGCTTGATCAATCTAACACGATAATCCGATAGGGTTAAGACAAACCAATACTTAACCAATTTGACTTGATAGGGTTAAGTCATGCGCTTCTTGGTATACTTAACCAAATTGTAGTGCTAAGCCTTGAACTTAAATACTTAGCCAATCTTGACATGATTCGTAGGCGGGCTAAGTCATGAACCTGAATAACAACACTTAACCCAATAGACAAAACCCTAGCGAGAGGAACTAGGCAGAAAATCGTGGTTAATCAAGGGTAACGGGGAAAAGAAGCTAAGTGGTAAACCTTAGTTAAGTATAACTAAGTAATAATTCTTAGCCAAGGACATGGGACTAGTTCATGAATGGATGAGTAACCCGATATGGTAGGTCATCGCTTAAACACACGAGGAGGAGAAAATTATCCGACTTGGATAAGGGCTCCAACGAACTGGGTGACGAAGCGGTAGCTTCGAGGGACGTGAGGGTACTCTTGGTATCCCTCTGTGAGGTGGCAGGTGGTCCATGAAACCCGGCCTCACAGAGGTTAAGGTCTGCGATAGAAGAGCCAAGAGTATGCCTTGGTTGCTATGCGAGCGACCTAAAGACTGGGATTGATTAGCGTGGAGTCGACGATACTTAATTTTGCCTTGGATAGCACGTTGCCGACTACCTACCATTTTTAGTCAATCGTGTACGTACGGAAAGGCAGAGAACTCCCAATAGACCATATACTTGCTATCGAGTTATGGGTGAGGTTGGCCAATAGGAAAGTGGGGCTATAGTGGGGCCGGGATGTAGTTCTCATACATGATTTTTCTTGGATTGCCTTTCAGTAGTTGAGGGAGGGGTCACGTGGGACCATAGCCACGGATACAAAAACAGACCTTGATATCTGCATTATCAGACGACTTAAAGCTCCCGACCGAGTTCCGTATTTCTTGATTTGCCCTGGCACGGAACCCGGATGGCACATTGAGATACATGTGCGTCTAGACATGGAAAACGATTCACGATACATACGTGGGATAAAGGGCGCGGTCGACGGGTGGCGTAATCCCTAGTGGCCCAAGGTGGCCTGAACCCAAACCGAGACACGGGAAAGTTCATTAGGTAGCATAATCCCTAGTGGTCCTAGGTGGCATAAATCCTAAGTGAACACGCGATAGTTCATGGTAAGAAAACATAACTAGATCAAGGGTAGCAGTCCAAAACAACTTCAAGGATAAAATGGTACTACGTTGAGGCGGTATAGATTTACATGGGAAAGCCCGTACGACCTACGGCAAAGGACTGAACTTAAACATGGAAAAAGAAACATACGAGTGGGAAAAACCTACATATGCTATATATTAGGTTGACATGGACCATTACATGACATTGGGCATGGGACATTCATAGTTAACACATGACGCGGGTTGGGATACTAGTACGAGAAGTGCAGAGCAAATATACATGATAGATACCGTGGGATGCTATACATGACAGATACCTTGTGATAGTATACTTGATAGAAACCTGACGATGTGATACCTTGATTCTTGACACCGTAGTTTATCAGGATACCTTTGTTTACCTTGCTACAGTAGTTCATCCAGATATCTTGGTTTAACTTATCTATCTTGTTGTCATCCTTATGTTTACTTTCAGATTATGCATGTCATGTTATCTTTACCTGTTTTATGCTGCAAGTAGATAGGACTTACCAGTCTTTATGACTGACCCCGTTTTCTTTCGCCTCTTTGTCTTTCGTTCCCCCCCCCCCCCGGTTTTTCAGGGAGGAAACACTGTTATTTAGTTCAGACTTCCTCTGCTTGAGGGTCATCATGCATGGCTTGGACTTTTCTTGGCTATGGCTACCTTACTGTTTTATTTGGGGAATAATTGATGAAAAGGCTTTATGCTTCTTTACTATTGCAAGACAGGTTTTGATGTATTCTGATGTAAAAGGCTTTAGACCTTATTTTATAAGGTAATGAAATTGTTTTACTTCCGCTGTTATATATATATATTCTGTCTTGTAATATTTCTGTGCATGTTTACCTCGATAATGCTTCACCAAACCTAGTGCATTCCCTTTGTGAGTGACCCTAGCGGAGGTGGGGTGTTATAGCATTTGCATGGCCGACGTGTGGAAGCTGAAAGTGAAAAGCAAAAGAATGGGATCAAAATATATATTCAGGTGGGAAAGAAAGAAGACGTACGGTTCATATATATTATTAAGTTCATATGCCTAATGATTTATTTAGAGAGGCCAAATTATATTATATTATAACTGCCTAATGAGAAAAACATGAGGTGCCTAATATTTACTTTAACGTGGAATAAGAAAACCGGGATAGTGAGAAAAGATTAGATGTGTATGGAACATTGGTTCACAAGTTTTGTTTTGGTGAATCAAGTTACACGAGTAAAATCATAGTTGCAATTGACGTAGTAGTCTTTCGGTCCGGTTACCTTTTCAAAGCAAAAAAAAGGAATAATCAAGAATTAAAGTGGCCAGATCATTAGGACGTGTAATTAGAAATTTCTAATTATTAATATTTAATTACGGTATTAGTCAATTTATTTTAGACCATGTAGTATTTATATAACACTTAATTAGCAAGTACATTTAAACTATGCCTCATTAAGTGCTAACGTGGCCCTTTAATTTTAGTGACAGCAAAACATGAAAAAGGATGTATATTTTATCATGCCTAATAGGGAATTTAACTAACCATAAGTCGTTTAGGGGTAATTGTACTAGACTTTGAAATGAATGGTATATAACATGCTGCACCGAATTTAATTAAACATGGCTATGTGAAGTTACAGTAACATCACATGTTATACTATATTATGTCCAATTATATATAATATGTCCAACGTTTCTCTTCTGTGTTGAGAAGAGAAATCATGTTAGTACCCAATCCTAATTATGCTGTACTGTTCGTGTACAACATGGCCATTACAGTTTAATGTTTTAAACTGTCTACTTATTTTAGCATGATTACGTTGTCAACATGTCTGAACCCTTATGAACGCCCGCATTAGTTTTAAAATATATTAACGTTAATATTAAATTGTTTAATAACATAAATTTAAAAACCCGAATACCGCATTAAAATTTGAACTGTGTCATATGTACACAGAATCGGACCAAGTACGGAGTAGTAGACCCATATCAGTGGGCGTAAGATTTTGGAATGAGAACAGACGGATTTGAACGCAGCTGGAAGCGTGTTAGACGAACCGTTTTGACTACAAATGGAAACCCAAGGTGAGTTAAACTCACTCAGTTCTCCCCTCTTATATTTCATATAAGTCGGGTTTTATAATTGTGTGCTATATGTGTTAATGATTGTTTGTTTGTGTGTTCTTTGTTGATTTTATATACATGTGTGGACTGAACGGTTAAATTAAACGTTCGTTTAATTTAATTGAAACCAAATCGTTATTTATAACGATTAAATCCAAGTGAGGTAACTTACCTCAGTGGTTACGTTTATAACACTATAAACGTTATAAATAAATAATTGAATGCTTGCATTTCTGTTATTAGTCCAATATTGTCTGTTACATTTATCATTGCCAGTTATTTTGTTATGTCATCTATTTAGATGGAAACGATTTGTTGATTGGCCATATGGAAATGAATGACGTGAATTGTGGTAACCCATGGTTTTGCAGGGAACCACAGGTTCATATTGATAACATTTATCAATATGATCATGTTGTTTATATGGAATGTGAAATTGGTTTATATTTCACGGTTTGGTACTATAGTAACCATTTGCCTCTTTAGTACCGTCAATCAAAAGAAATGATTTGTCGAAAACAATGTTAAATGGATTTTGAATGGTTTCAAAGATATGAATATTTTTTATGTGAATTCAAACTACGAATTTTGGTAAAAATAATGGTCAAAGTTAAATTTACCAATTTTATAAATATGTAAAATATAACAAATAAAAATGTAAGATATTATTGAATAAATGTTTAAACGATATAAATTTATCCGATTGGTTATTTAAATACCGAAATGGTTTTATAAGGGCCTTAACGGTCGTAAAAGAAGTTTGAATGGATTTCAAAACATCAAAATGGAATAATTGAATTCTGAATAGACGAGAATTTATAAAAGAGTTTAAAGAGTGATATTTTGTGATAAACAATCATTTTAACAACTGGTGTTTCAAATGGATACGAAATGCGATTAAATAACATTTCGTGAATAAGATTGACAAATTGACAGATTTGAAAGAAATAATGATTTGGAAAGGGGATTTCATATTTTAAAAGAAATCAAAGTTGAAAGTACGAATATGAATTTATAAATGGCATTTATGAATGAGATTCAGTTTTGTAAATGGAAGCGAGGCTTATTCCGAGGTTCGGAAATGTGTTATTCCGAGGTTCGGGATGATTGATCGAAATGAGTGTTATTCCGAAGATCAAAATGTGATATTCCGAGGTTCGGAATAGTATCTGCTGGCGAGAGTAAATGAAGTTAAAGATTTGAATAACGACAACGAATGTTAGTTGTCGATAATGAATTGGAAATGAGATTTTTAAATGCAGTTAACAATGTGAAAGGGAAAGTGAATGGTAAGTTATCGTAATTAATTTACAAAAGATTTTGTAAATGGAAATTTAATGTTTTAGAAATGAATTTGAGTTAGTAAATAAAGTGAGTGGTTTGTAAATGTGTTTTGTAACATTGGTTACAAATGGGATGAACTATTTTAGACATAAGTTTTTAAAGGATTATCATATGATTTTAGATAACAAATAAGTGGTCGAGTATTATTTAAAGAGAATGTGATAAGTGGAAGTAAAATGCCTTTGAAATGAAATCTGTAATGTTGTTACAGATGATAAGTTAAATTGTTTCGATCGATATAGGAATTTGAAAAGTATATCAATATAACAAATGTATAAGGTATTAATATGAGATTTATAAAAGTTTTGTTTATGTGGTTTTAAACAAATGGACTTGACTTGCTGAAATAATTTGTAACATTATAATAAAGAGATATTAAGGAATTTTCATAAGGATTCTATTTCTAATAGAATCAAAGCTTTGTCGAGATTTAAATCGGATTTCCAAAAGGAACATGTGGTTAATAAACTTCTATTTGTTCTAAAGGTATGAATGTTGTTGGTCAAGGTCTGAGAGGTAAATGAAATACCCCAACTTGAATGACTCCATGATTATCGAAGAACGATATTAGTTTATAAACGGGAGAGTCGGGGGAAACATAAGTTATGATTCCCGTAGATGATATTATAAACTGTTTTCAAAAAGTTTATAAGTTGAATAAAATAAGTTTGGAGAATATTCTTATTTTATAATAAGAAATAAAAGCGATGCTGGAATATTGGTAAATTTGAAAAATATAATAAATAGACGGTTCATTGAAGAGGCTAAATGATACTGAGCAGTGAATCAGTGAATCCATTTTCTTTTATGGATGAATGGTTGTTTTATTTGATAGTTAAATAACCGACTATCAAATTTGGCCCATACGATTGTTGATACGGAAAGACCGGGATCGAATATATATTCGAAAACCATTCCGTCCAGCAAATACGAATACGTTGAAGATGCTGATTCAAGATGGAGCTATTGAAGACCGTGGATCTTATTTAGCGGAAGAGTTACTTAAGATCTCTGATTTGCAATAAGAGATATACTGTGATTCCATCGTGGTTGGAATCCACGGGTTTGCAAGGACTTCCCGCTACTGATTCTCAGGGTGATTCCTAGAATGCAGTAGGAGGGTGCCTTCGGTTCATCCTGTTCCTGGGTGACTTGTATGGATGAATGTCTGATAGAGTATTTCCAGAAAAGTCACGTACATTGATTTCTCCAACCGTACCAAGAGTGGAAGCGGAGAAGGAAACTTCTTTTAGCTAACACGTAATGTATTGTTGTGGACGTCAATTAGTGACTGTTGATGGATCTGACGATGTGGCATTCAAAGTTAATATGATGTGCTGATAAAGCGTAGCCTCAAGCCTCATCAACTGGGAGTTGACAAAAATCGGGCAGGCAGCATGGCTATGTGGGTTGCTCCCATTAGGGTGTATAATCACCTATCTAGAGAAATTCCTTTTGTTTCTTACTCTATCGATTCTGCCCATTCGGGAACGGTGGTTTGAGTCCAACCGTTGGTGATATACATTCGATACACTCAAGAGAAATGAGTGGTCAGTCATGTGTGGGCCGGGTTGCAAGATGTTCTTGTTGAACCCAGGCGTATTCGCCTCTAGAGATACACTATCGGCAGGTGGTCCCATATCTTGTCAAGGTCGGAATCCAATCTCCAATAAGCGCCCACGGTTTTGATTGTATACTATATATGTGGAGCGTGAGATGCAAGCGTTCCACTAGATTCTATTTACTTGTATTTTGACATTATTACAATATCAGAAAAGATATGGGTTTCAAAACTGTTTTGGGTCATCGTAAGGTAAAAACCGTCCATATTTATGTGTGGATTTGGTCTTACGATTATCCTTTTCTTTCGGAAGGATTTTAACTTTAAAATCAAGTTGGATGATCACCCTTAATACTGTGCGAGTTTATCTCACTCTGGTTCACCAGACTGAACAGGTGTTTTGTAAATACTCGGGTTAGACCGGGTTGTACAGGTCCAGATTATCAAATGCTGCAAAGTACAGAGATGAGCTAGAGAAATCCAGACGTATTATATATGGTGTATATTCCGCTGTGTGGTTGAGACAGGTTGTTATAACTGTCCAGATGTGTGGTACACTCTGATATTGTAAGTATTTTTTTAAAGCTCTCAATAAAGATTTATTTCTGTATTATATTGTAACACCCCGAATTTTAGTTAACACTAAATTTCTCTAATCATAGAATAAATAATCTCAGATGTGGGAATTGGGGGTAACGGGCTGCGTCATTGCGTTCGTCTCGGAAAAATACGCGAAATAGAGTCCGAGTTTTCGAGAATCGGAGTCCGTATGGCCCGGTTATGGCCCAATGTAGTTTGCAGAAAAATTAAAGCTTAAAACAGATTTAGAAATTTAAATTAGGATTTGAAAATAGAACCAGCGGGGTCAGGCGGGAAAGTTCCCGCCCTAACCATGTCGACAGGGCTGTCGACAGGCCTGTCGACAGGGGTGTCGACTTGCCTGTCGACTTGCCTGTCGACAGGGGCGCGGCGTCCAGAAACCTGGGTGCACCAGGTTGGGTTTTAGGCTGGCTTGGAGGGCTGGGTTCTAGAGATTTCCTAAATCTGACAGACCTAAACTAATCTAGGGTTAATCTAAGGGCCTAAAACACTACCTAATCCTATAAATAAGACCCTAACCCTACCCTAATTCATTCATAATTAGATCTTGTAACTAAACTATGGCAAAATGAAACTTGATCATGGCCTCCACAAATCAATGAAGAGAGTTGCAAGCTAATCAACCCCTAATCATCTTCTTCTTCATATTTGGCAACTAGTTTTACTTCATAAGTTTGCTAATCTTAGTTTTGGTGAGTTTCTATGGCTTTAATAATCAATTGTTAAATTGATTATGGTAGGATGTGATAAGACATGGCTATGTTTGTGGATAAATATGTTTATGCAAGTTTGTATGATATGTGATTTGCAAGTTTTATGTTATATGCAAGGTTAATGCCATGTTTTATGATGCAAAACACTATGTTCAACATTTATGCATATGTAACATGTTATGCAAACTATATGTGAGAGTATATGCAAGTTATATGTAACATGATATGCAAGTTATGCATGTGATTTTATGCATGCTAAATATTTGGTGTTATGCATGCTAAGTATTTGATTTTATGCATGTTAAGTATTTGATTGTATGCATGCTAAGTGTGTGGGTTTATGCAAGTTAAGTGGTGTGTTTATGCATAATAAGTAATTGATTCTATGCATGCTAAGTATGTGGTTTTATGCATGCTAAGTGTTTGGTATTATGCATAAATCATGACATGTAAGTTTACCCTTTTAAATGTGATGCATACATATGCAAGATGACACCCTTATATGCTATGCATGTTTACCCTCCTTTAAGATGCAAGTTCATATGCAAGTTATGTGCATGGTGTTATGCAAGTTATGTGTATGAGATTATGCAAGTTATGTGCATGATGTTATGCAAGTTATGTATATGCTTAAATGCAAGTTTAATGTGATATGCAAGTATGTGAATGCTTATGCAAGTATGTGAATGCCTATGCAAGTATGTGAATGCTTATGTAAGTTATGTGTAGGCTTAAATGCATGTTTAACATGTTATGCAAGTTATGAGAATGCTTATAAGCAAGTTCAACATGTTATGCAAGATATGTGTATGATAATGTGTAAGCTCATATGCAACATGTTATGCAAATCATGTGTATGATAATATGCAAGTTTGGGTTAAATGTAGTTGGGTTAATATGTGCTCATATATGCAAGTTGACATCCTCTTAACCCATGACAAAGTTATATGCTAAACCCATGCTATTTGTGATGGATCTTCCCCTTTATTATGTTATGAAATGAGAACGATTTACGTGGGGGAACGATGGGGTTAATAAATATGTTAATAAAGTATGATTGGGTATGATTGAGCATACCATAAAATAAATAAATTACCATAAGTGGGAATTTACCTATTGAGTTAGGTCTACCCCATGGGAATTTACCTATTGAGTTAGGTCTACCCATGTTATGGAAAACTTGATATTAATTAGGGATAATTAATATGGGGGTGATTAATTAGGTGTAATTAATCAACTAAGACACGAGGTTGGACCCTTTTGTAGCGGAAGTCTGCCCGGAACCGACCGGCCATCCAGCGGCTACAAATGATTGGCCCAATGTGAGAGGTCTTAGTCATAAATTAAATACATGATTAAAGTAAAGACACGAG
This sequence comes from Allium sativum, assembly GCA_030737875.1. NCBI lineage: Eukaryota > Viridiplantae > Streptophyta > Magnoliopsida > Asparagales > Amaryllidaceae > Allium > Allium sativum. Next base: position 356,288,648 of record CM060926.1, read on the forward strand.
GTTAGACCCTTTTGATGACAGAAGTCTGCCCGGAACCAACCGGCATATCCAGCAGTCATAAAAGACGGTCTAATGTGAGAGGTCTTTATGAGTTCATGATCTTAATTAATGAATTAAGAAACACTTAACCATATTAGCATGTAGTGGGACATGAGGGGTTAAGTGGGTGCCTTGGGGTGGCATGATGAGACTAGTGGGTTGCCTTGGGTGGCAATAGAAAAATACGATTAGAATACTTAACCAAAGTAGAACATGTAATTAAACATGATAAAAAGGGTTAAGTAAGTGCCATGGGTGGCATGAGAAAATACGATTAGAATACTTAACCAAAGTGGAACATGTAATTAAAACATGGGTGAAGGGTTAAGTAAGTGCTTTGGGTGGCATGTGGAAATCTAGTGGATGCCCTATGTGGCAATTGAAATATGATTGATGACTTAACCAAATCTTAACATGTAAGTGGGCATGACTACATAAGGGGTTAAGTGGGATGCACTAGATAAAAGTGACAAGCTTAGGTGGGTAGCTTGTGGGACCCATTATAGGGGTACATTTGATAAATGACAAGCTTAGGTGGGTAGCTTGTGGGGACCCATTATTGGGTTATACTAAATGAATGACAAGCTTAGGTGGGTAGCTTGTAGGGGCCCATTTCAACCAATATCCCAAACGTATCTTAGTGGGCTCGACTCTAGTCGGGTGACGGGACACGCATATTGGGCTTGATTATAAGAGGCCAAAACGGGTTAGCGGTGGCAACGCGGGACCAACGGGTTTCATATGCGTGTGTGGACCCGGGCTGGTTGGTAAGTCGTTGTTGCATCGTGTAGATATAAAGCCGTGCACTGTTGATATTATCTGGTAGCCACTTTAGGGGAATGATACACCCCAATCGTGGGACCAGCACGGGTATCTACGGTAGGGAGCCGATCGTTGGGGAGTAGTGGGTACGCCTAATAAAGATAGGGGCAGACGGCACCTATGTAGGGGTACACGAAACTACTGGGTAAGATTACTAAGTACACCTAGTGGAGATAGGGGCAGACGACACCTATGTAGTGGGCTAGGAGTACACGAAACTACTTGGGAAATTTTCTAAGTCCTTGGGAGGGATCAACCTTTAAGTAGGAATTACTCTTGGTGGGTAGAACTGGTGTGGTGCAGTGTAGGAATTACCCTTGGGTGGGTAGATCTGGGGTGGTGTAAGCTAGTAATTATCCTTGGGGTGGTTAAATACGTCGTTTCGGTTATCGTAGTACATCCTGTGTTTTGTTGGCTACTTAGTGTAGTCATTATCCCCAGAGGTACCGTATCTTGTTTATATCATACTCTAATTACTTTAATGGTTGTATTGTTAGGGTTATAGGACTCACTCAGACTTATGTCTGACCCCGTTGTTGTTTATCTTTTTCCCAACCCTCAGGTTATCAGAGTGGGCCTAGCACTAGTGGGCTTGGACCAGACCGCTATATCTATCTTTTGGGGCTTGGACCGTAGAAGTAAAGCTCGGTTTATCTTTTCTATTTTGGCTATTATCTATGTAATGGGATTATGTACTTCTATTTTATCAGGATGGATATTATGTACTTGACTCTTGTTATGGTTTTGTGATGTAACCAACATGTTTTGATATTGAAATGATGGTTTAAATTTTCAAGTATTACTTATATCTATCCTGTTGTAATTTTTCTGTTCTATACTCACTAAAAATACTCCACCAAAACTAAGGCATTCCCTTAGTGAGTGACCTTAGCGGGTGTGGGGTGTTACACGTGGTATCAGAGCTTAAGGTTACCAGAACAGATAAATTTTTTAGAAAAACTATTTTCTAAGAATATTTTTGAAGGGAGTATTTTCAAAAACATGTCTTTTAAGAGAAAAGTTTTTGAAAGGAAAGCATAATCCCCAATAGCCATATCTATATCTTTCGAATTCTCCATTTTGAATCTCTTCCTCTCTCTCATTTTGAGTTTCCCCTCCGCGTATATATGATCTTTCTAAGATGGATAAGGATGGAAAACCACTTCAAGGGACTTAGACGTTAATCTGATTAGAAGTTGGTTCAAGAAGAGAGGAAGGCTCAAATAGTTGTTTGGTTAATGAAGGATGAAACCTCATTGGTGGGAGGTTACGAGTGGAGAATAGGGAAGAAGAAGGCTAGTAGTTATCCTTTTGGGAGGAGTAGGACACCTTATTAGGATTGTCCAAAGGAGCAAGGGCAAGGTATGGAGGGTAGTGGTATTCCCTCACGGCTAGGGTACCAGATGGGGATAGGACCGTCTAGGTTGGAATTTGGATTTCTATGATATCCGGTTCAAACTTTATTTGATGCATCGAGTTCGTTTATCTCATCATTGTTAGTTGAGTCACTGCACTTAGACACCAGTTTGGTAGATGATCCCTTAGTTGTTTCAAACCCAATTGGGGCTCCATGATGTGTTTGGGTTTGAAAGTTTCTATACTTAGCGTTGAGTTTAGATGTGATGCTTGTTGGGCTTCACGGGCTATGGATTAGTTTCGGGCATGGACTGGTTATCCAGTAGGGGTGCCGTTCTTGATTTTGAAGGGAGAGTTGTTAGGCTTATGGCCCGCTAGGGTAACACTCTCGAGATCTCTTGTAATCCCATAGAATCTGTTATGCTAAGTTATCTAGAATTGCTTGACACGTCGGTCAAGAGTTTGCGATCTGTTAGAGTGGTCCGGGAATACTCGGATGAGTTTGGGGGAGGTGAAGGGTTTACCTCCGGAGCAGGAAATTGACTTCCAAATATATCTGGTAGACAAAGCCAAACCAGTGTTTTGGCCAGTGTGCCACGTGGCTCCTCGTGAGAGGAGGGAACTCCACAAGTAAGTAGGCGATTTGCTTGAGAAGGGGTTCATAAGACGAAGTATATCGGAGTGGGGCGCTCCAGTAGTTTTTGTTACGAAGGCGGATGGGTCCCTCAGACTTTGTGTAGGCTAAAGAGAACTAAATAAACTCACAAAGAAGAATAGACACCCATTGCCGAGGACAGATGATCTCTTTGATCAGTTGGTTGGCGCCTCAGTATTCTTGTAGTAGGACTTAGCCACGGGATTTCATTAATTGAGAGTGGCTGAGGATGGAATAGAGAAGACTGCCTTTAGGACTCCGGATGATTTTTTTTAGGAGTGGCTGGTGAGGCCATTTGGTTTGATAAACGCCCCCGCATACTTTGTTAATTTGATGAGAAGGGTGTTCAGGGAGTACCTAAATAAGATGTGATGGTCTTTGTGGTCGACATCTTGGTCTTTTCTAGGAGCAAAGCCAGTTAGGGAAAAACGATGGTTTTGGAGTAAGACTGGCGAGGACATCCAGGGTTGGACAAGGGGCTTAATTATTTAGCCGTTTTTACTAGTATCATCTCACATAGGTCGTCTGAATTCGGAGGAGGTATCCCTTGGGTGTTTGTCTGATATTGGTTTAGGCCTTTGGGGCTTGCATTTGGGGGAATGCCGAGTTCGACTAGGGTGATCTGCGTGAGGGATGGATAGTTGTGATGATTTTGGATGATATCCTGGTGGAGAAGAGCATGCCCTACATCTTAGGGAAGTGTTGGAGGCTCTTCGAGCGCATAATCTTAGGACAGTAAAAGTGGATGTGATTCTTAGCATCCTATGGGTTTGAGATAGCGTATACCCCTGGCAAGGGTAACATGGTAGCGGACACCTTAAGTAGAAAAAGGGTTGTCCTCGAGTTTGTGGTTCGTTGAACGACGGAGCCTAGAGTTTATCTCTATGTTGGATTTCAGACCTTCCGTTGATTATGTACCCGGTTTGCTAGCTTCCTTGGAAGTTAGACCTACTCTTTTGGGGCAAATTGTAGAAGCACAAAGGGACGACCCACAGTTGGTTGAGTTGGTGGAGAAGCTCATAAGGGAGAGTCGTCCAGCCATTTGAGTAGGTACACCCTAGACGATAGGGGGTGCTTGCGTAGAGACGGTAGACTTTGTGTACCGCAAGATGAGGGTTTGAGGAAGGTTATTCCTGATAATGCACACCGTTCTAGGATGACCATTCATCCCGGTGGGGACGAGATGTACCAAGACATGAAAAGGACTTTCTTCTGGGCCGGTATGAAGAAAGATGTGGCCGAGCATGTCGCTCGATGCTTGGTGTGCCAACAAGTGAAGACGGAGTAAAAGAAACCAGGTGGGTTGCTTCACCCATTGGAGGTTCCGCAAGGGAAGTGGGACAGCGTCTCGATGGATTTTATTGACGGGTTACCCAGATCGAGAAAGAGTAATACAGGAATTTGGGTGGTGGTAGACAGACTTACTAAGAGCACCCATTTTATACCTGTGAAGAGTAAGTGGACTGCTCCATGGCTAGCTTCTGTATATCTTCGAGAGATAGTTCGATTGCATGGGGTACCCTCTAGCATAGTGAGTGATCGAGATCCTATCTTCACTTGAGAGTTTTGGAAGAGTTTGCAAGAGGCGGTAGGGACTCAGTTGTGTTTGAGTACTGCATATCATCCTCAGACGGACGGCCAGACCGAGAGGGTGAATCATATTTTAGAAGACCTTTTGAGGCTGTGTATCTTGGATCTTGGAGGTACATGGGAGGAGCATCTTCCATTGGTGGAGTTGCCCGACAGACTTAGTGATGTACATGATGTATTCCATGGGAGGAAGTGCCTACATGAGACCGCAGAGGTGGTAGGGCCAAGTTTGCTTAGAGAAATGGAAGTAGAGCGTGATGCGACGATTCGACGAGCTCCTACTTGCATCCTTGGGTCAGAGATTTGGAAGATGAGAAACAGAGAGGTTCAACTAGTCAAAGTACAAAGGGGAGATGAAGAGAGCGACGCTACCTAGGAGATGGAAGCGAAGATGCGTTCGAAGTACCCTTTTCTTTCGGAGGGCATGTCCTTTTGCCTCTTCTTCATCGCATATCTTGTGCTTATCTTATCCTTAGTATGTCCTCTCGGTAGTACCTTTGACCTTCAGATAGGATAGTCCTATGGTTGAAACATGTGTTTGAGACATGTTATGTATGATGGATGCAAGTGGATGCAAGTGTTTGCTAGTGGTTGCTCATGGATGCATATACACACACTCTAGGCACTAGATCGGCTCAGTCACTTCATATTGCATATTGCATAAAATTGTGTGTAGGAGGCTATAATTATGGATGTATAATGATTTTGTTATCACATGGATGATGCATTTTGGTGAATGATTGTGCACTCATGTAGATATTGTATGTGTCGATAGGGTTCTCTCGCATACATAATGGATGCATGGCACTATCATGGTTTGCATATGTTCATACATTAGATAGGGAACATATACACACACTTTTTGCATATGCTCATACATCATTAGAAACTGTTTAAGGACAATGGATGCCCGTGGTTGATGGTTTGAGTAGATGGTTGTTTGGATGGTAGGATATGCATTCTCCTTAGCTTAGAGATTTCGGGGACGAAATCCTTTAAGGAGGGGAGAATGTAACACCCCGAATTTTAGTTAACACTAAAATTCTCTAATCATAGAATAAATAATCTCAGATGTGGGAATTGGGGGTAACGGGCTGCGTCATTGCGTTCGTCTCGGAAAAATACGCGAAATAGAGTCCGAGTTTTCGAGAATCGGAGTCCGTATGGCCCGGTTATGGCCCAATGAAGTTTGCAGAAAAATTAAAGCTTAAAACAGATTTAGAAATTTAAATTAGGATTTGAAAATAGAACCAGTGGGGTCAGGCGGGAAAGTTCCCGCCCTAACCATGTCGACAGGGCTGTCGACAGGCCTGTCGACAGGGGTGTCGACTTGCCTGTCGACTTGCCTGTCGACAGGGGCGCGGCGTCCAGAAACCTGGGTGCACCAGGTTGGGTTTTAGGCTGGCTTGGAGGGCTGGGTTCTAGAGATTTCCTAAATCTGACGGACCTAAACTAATCTAGGGTTAATCTAAGGGCCTAAAACACTACCTAATCCTATAAATAAGACCCTAACCCTACCCTAATTCATTCATAATTAGATCTTGTAACTAAACTATGGCAAAATGAAACTTGATCATGGCCTCCACAAATCAATGAAGAGAGTTGCAAGCTAATCAACCCCTAATCATCTTCTTCTTCATATTTGGCAACTAGTTTTACTTCATAAGTTTGCTAATCTTAGTTTTGGTGAGTTTCTATGGCTTTAATAATCAATTGTTAAATTGATTATGGTAGGATGTGATAAGACATGGCTATGTTTGTGGATAAATATGTTTATGCAAGTTTGTATGATATGAGATTTGCAAGTTTTATGTTATATGCAAGGTTAATGCCATGTTTTATGATGCAAAACACTATGTTCAACATTTATGCATATGTAACATGTTATGCAAACTATATGTGAGAGTATATGCAAGTTATATGTAACATGATATGCAAGTTATGCATGTGATTTTATGCATGCTAAATATTTGGTGTTATGCATGCTAAGTATTTGATTTTATGCATGTTAAGTATTTGATTGTATGCATGCTAAGTGTGTGGGTTTATGCAAGTTAAGTGGTGTGTTTATGCATAATAAGTAATTGATTCTATGCATGCTAAGTATGTGGTTTTATGCATGCTAAGTGTTTGGTATTATGCATAAATCATGACATGTAAGTTTACCCTTTTAAATGTGATGCATACATATGCAAGATGACACCCTTATATGCTATGCATGTTTACCCTCCTTTAAGATGCAAGTTCATATGCAAGTTATGTGCATGGTGTTATGCAAGTTATGTGTATGAGATTATGCAAGTTATGTGCATGATGTTATGCAAGTTATGTATATGCTTAAATGCAAGTTTAATGTGATATGCAAGTATGTGAATGCTTATGCAAGTATGTGAATGCCTATGCAAGTATGTGAATGCTTATGTAAGTTATGTGTAGGCTTAAATGCATGTTTAACATGTTATGCAAGTTATGAGAATGCTTATAAGCAAGTTCAACATGTTATGCAAGATATGTGTATGATAATGTGTAAGCTCATATGCAACATGTTATGCAAATCATGTGTATGATAATATGCAAGTTTGGGTTAAATGTAGTTGGGTTAATATGTGCTCATATATGCAAGTTGACATCCTCTTAACCCATGACAAAGTTATATGCTAAACCCGTGCTATTTGTGATGGATCTTCCCCTTTATTATGTTATGAAATGAGAACGATTTACGTGGGGGAACGATGGGGTTAATAAATATGTTAATAAAGTATGATTGGGTATGATTGAGCATACCATAAAATAAATAAATTACCATAAGTGGGAATTTACCTATTGAGTTAGGTCTACCCCATGGGAATTTACCTATTGAGTTAGGTCTACCCATGTTATGGAAAACTTGATATTAATTAGGGATAATTAATATGGGGGTGATTAATTAGGTGTAATTAATCAACTAAGACACGAGGTTGGACCCTTTTGTAGCGGAAGTCTGCCCGGAACCGACCGGCCATCCAGCGGCTACAAATGATTGGCCCAATGTGAGAGGTCTTAGTCATAAATTAAATACATGATTAAAGTAAAGACACGAGGTTAGACCCTTTTGATGACAGAAGTCTGCCCGGAACCAACCGGCATATCCAGCAGTCATAAAAGACGGTCTAATGTGAGAGGTCTTTATGAGTTCATGATCTTGATTAATGAATTAAGAAACACTTAACCATATTAGCATGTAGTGGGACATGAGGGGTTAAGTGGGTGCCTTGGGGTGGCATGATGAGACTAGTGGGTTGCCTTGGGTGGCAATAGAAAAATACGATTAGAATACTTAACCAAAGTAGAACATGTAATTAAACATGATAAAAAGGGTTAAGTAAGTGCCATGGGTGGCATGAGAAAATACGATTAGAATACTTAACCAAAGTGGAACATGTAATTAAAACATGGGTGAAGGGTTAAGTAAGTGCTTTGGGTGGCATGTGGAAATCTAGTGGGTGCCCTATGTGGCAATTGAAATATGATTGATGACTTAACCAAATCTTAACATGTAAGTGGGCATGACTACATAAGGGGTTAAGTGGGATGCACTAGATAAAAGTGACAAGCTTAGGTGGGTGGCTTGTGGGACCCATTATAGGGGTACATTTGATAAATGACAAGCTTAGGTGGGTAGCTTGTGGGGACCCATTATTGGGTTATACTAAATGAATGACAAGCTTAGGTGGGTAGCTTGTGGGGGCCCATTTCAACCAATATCCCAAACGTATCTTAGTGGGCTCGACTCTAGTCGGGTGACGGGACACGCATATTGGGCTTGATTATAAGAGGCCAAAACGGGTTAGCGGTGGCAACGCGGGACCAACGGGTTTCATATGCGTGTGTGGACCCGGGCTGGTTGGTAAGTCATTGTTGCATCGTGTAGATATAAAGCTGTGCACTGTTGATATTATCTGGTAGCCACTTTAGGGGAATGATACACCCCAATCGTGGGACCAGCACGGGTATCTACGGTAGGGAGCCGATCGTTGGGGAGTAGTGGGTACGCCTAATAAAGATAGGGGCAGACGGCACCTATGTAGGGGTACACGAAACTACTGGGTAAGATTACTAAGTACACCTAGTGGAGATAGGGGCAGACGGCACCTATGTAGTGGGCTAGGAGTACACGAAACTACTTGGGAAATTTTCTAAGTCCTTGGGAGGGATCAACCTTTAAGTAGGAATTACTCTTGGTGGGTAGAACTGGTGTGGTGCAGTGTAGGAATTACCCTTGGGTGGGTAGATCTGGGGTGGTGTAAGCTAGTAATTATCCTTGGGGTGGTTAAATACGTCGTTTCGGTTATCGTAGTACATCCTGTGTTTTGTTGGCTACTTAGTGTAGTCATTATCCCCAGAGGTACCGTATCTTGTTTATATCATACCCTAATTACTTTAATGGTTGTATTGTTAGGGTTATAGGACTCACTCAGACTTATGTCTGACCCCGTTGTTGTTTATCTTTTTCCCAACCCTCAGGTTATCAGAGTGGGCCTAGCACTAGTGGGCTTGGACCAGACCGCTATATCTATCTTTTGGGGCTTGGACCGTAGAAGTAAAGCTCGGTTTATCTTTTCTATTTTGGCTATTATCTATGTAATGGGATTATGTACTTCTATTTTATCAGGATGGATATTATGTACTTGACTCTTGTTATGGTTTTGTGATGTAACCAACATGTTTTGATATTGAAATGATGGTTTAAATTTTCAAGTATTACTTATATCTGTCCTGTTGTAATTTTTCTGTTCTATACTCACTAAAAATACTCCACCAAAACTAAGGCATTCCCTTAGTGAGTGACCTTAGCGGGTGTGGGGTGTTACATATATTTTGTTCCGCTGCGATGTGAGATTCTGTGTTGTGGTATTTCTTCTTCTTGTTCTATTCTAATATTTCTTTCTTTCTTATCTCACCCTCTAATTTCTTTCTCAAAACTATCCGGTGTTTCGATACTTGAGTTTTGACAAGTGATACAGGATTTGCGTATTATTGTCGGGATTCGGGCGTCGAAATTTCCCGGGTCATTAAAATGATGATTTGATTAACATGAACTAACTAGCATAGATAGCAACATCATGATTTTAAAGCATGTATTATCTATCACAATTTAGCATAGAAACTCTCAACATACATAACATCATCATAGCATGATTTACAACATATAGGATATCATCACTACATAGCATAGGATTTATAATATAAGGTTTACAACAACATATATGGCAATTCACATCATCTACTCATAATCCATTCATGACTTGACCTAATTAATTCAATAATAATCTTGTTAAGACTATCATACTCACAATTAGAGAAGAAAAGAGAGTCTTTCCTTGCTTTAGAGTTGAGTAGAATTAGGTTTTGATTAGCTTTTCCTCCTTCTTAGTTGGCGGCGGCTCCACTGAGTTCCATGGCAGCGGTATGACGGTAGCTATTCTATTTTTCTTATGAATTAGGGTGAGAGACTACCTAGGTATTTATAGAGTTTATAGTTTATTTAGACCGTCAGATCAATTCCGGACTAATCCCAGCCAACCCGATTAGGTCAAAACCCTAATGGGTCATCACTCAGTCAAAACAGGCTCAGTCAAAAACCCTAGCCGCCAGACCCAGGTCGACACCCAGGTCGACACTATAGTCGACCTGGGGGGGGGGGGGGCAGGTCGACACTAGTGTCGACCCCCCAGTCGACCTGCCTGGGCGGGAATTTTTCCCGCCCATCCCGCTTCTGCACTTTCAGTTTGAATTTTAAATTTTCCTGCGAGCTGTTTTGAATTTTCAGAATCTTCCGATGGCCATAACTTCTTCATACGAAGTCCAATTCACGCAAACTCGGACTCTATTTCGACCAGAATTCCGAGACGAACACAATGGCGCAACCCGTTTCCCACAATTCTCAAGTCTGAGATTAGTTATTCTTTAATTTGTGAATACTAATATTAATCGAATTACGGGGTGTTACAACAAGCATCCTATCGTTCTTCTCTGTACTTAACCTTAAATATAATCACCCTTACATGCACCATCCAACAGCCGCCACATTTTTTTCATCCCTCGCTTCAATTTTTCCACCAAATCCATTTTATCCCAATCCCAAACTGTTAATTACCAAATTTGAAATCATGGCCGCTCCTCCTATCTCCATCGCATCCACGCCTGTTCCACCTACCTCGTTCCATGCACACCACTAGAGTCGCTGTTTTGATAGCCATCCAACAGACCTCTCGCCTAAACCGGTCCGCCACTGTCCTTCCCTTCTCCGTAGTCGAGAAGCGCACTAGTCAACACCGTCGCTATTCTCTCCATTCGTCAGCTCTTGAACCCTGTAGCCATCTCAGAAGTCGCAGCGCCTCCATAAGTCGCCACTGACCGATGATGTGTTCTGCCACAATCGAAGCCCATTGACAACAACCTACTGAAACCGTCTTGTCGCCAACTTAAGGTAAGTTTACTTACGATTGGGCTTATTTCTGGTGTGTTCATTTCGGGTTCACCTAAGTATAGGTAGTTGCGTCCTATTGGTTGTACTTTCGATTGGGATGTTTCCATCTTTACAAACAAGCTTACGTGATTTCCAGTGTTGTTTGCCCTCACATGATACCCAGGTTCTACATGTTTTCATCATGCTTGAGCACCCTACCACTGTAACCATTTCGACTTGTTACTAATATTTTTCCTTTGCTTGTTCCTCACATGAAGAGTGTTATAATCTAGATTTGATATGGCGAGGTTGTATTGATGAGATAAGAGGTGTTGCAGATTGATTGTTGAGGCTTTTGTATGGTGTCAAACTTATTCTACAAAGGTATGATTCAATATTTTGTTCATTTCTATTTTGATGTTGCCTAGTTTTTCATTTGTTGCGCATATTATTTTTTGGGATACTAGGATTGTTCCTATGGGTGAGATGGACTAGGTCAGGTGGTTGGTTGTTCTTTTGTTGTGATTATGAGCATATACATGCACATATTAGTGTTTTTTGCTACCCAAAAGTTTAGTTAGGATCTTGATGATCCATTTAGGCAAAATATATTACATCATGTCCGTAAGGAAGTTAATTATAGCATGCCAATTTATGACTGTTTTCTGTCAACTGCTTGCTTCATATATTTATCCTTTTAGGTGGACTCTTGCTTTAAAAAACATGTTGAAATGTTTTTTTATGTTAACCTTTTTACTAAAACTCTGTAGCTATACAGTGGTAAGAAAACATGAGTCCATTATAAATGATGCTAATATATATAAACCCGTAGAATATGCGAGGGCGCATATATTATATCCTACAGAAGTAGAAATAATAAAATAGGAAATGACAAGATAATATGCCTGATGTCAGTGCGATCTATTTTTTTATTGCTCAGGATCTTCATATTCGCATGATAGATAAAATGATTTTAACTAAGCAATGATGGCTTTCTTCCCTGATTTAACTTCGAGGTTAAAATGCATGCATATACTACAGGTCGCACTAACAATAATCCATTCAAGTGTTATTATCAGTTAGCTTTGATGCTATTAATCATAATGTGACAATCCCAAAACCCCATGACACGGTGTTAAGGATAATCATTGGAATATAACACATTAATCATCATTAGCAGATCACAGATAATAGCATAAACAGAAAATAGAATAATTTACACACATATGACAGCGGAATCATATAGATATCATCACATCAGAGAAGCACAGTAAAGGATACAACTTAGTGCATAATGATACATAATCAGTCACCATCGCCTGAGGCGGAATCATACATAAAGAGTACTCAAAATAAATATCAGTCTACATCGCCAATGGAGGAATCATAATATAGATACAATAATGGCGGAGAAAATCCAAGTCAGCACGGTGTAGTCAAGCCTCGCCATGAGCCAAAAGGTGCGTCAGAAACCTGTAACTAGGCTGCCCGTGTGAAAATGATGGCACCCGAGTTTGCAAGGTGAAACAAACTACGAGTCAGTCATGGGACTGGTATGAGAAATCTACTCAACTTATTAACAACAATAATAAGGCAAATCAAAGGACCACGCCACTTTCGCGGAGCGGGTTTACTCCAATGAGTGCTAGTGCATGAGATAAAGTAAACGATTAAATCAACGCAATGCTTTTTATAAAATGAAGCCATTATAAGACTCAGGTCCCATCACACAATGCAACGCAAGCCGAAGGATAGAGTTTTCCCTTATAATGGCCAAAGATGCTTCATACGAATAAAACAAAAGTGTTTGATATTATTACTAGTGCATATATGTTTCAAAAGCAAATTCAATCATAAATATCAATCCTAGACGGCATGGGTACCATATATCATGTCGCCATACTAGTAATACAATCACATCCGCATATTTCGTATTGGAAATTGGATTCCTTCATGAGTCGAGGCAAGGGGCAAGCTCCTCTCCGATTCGAGACACTCTACCAAATGTCCCAGGACCCCACTATGATCCTTGGATCTTCAGGGCCGGTCCTCTCTTACTTTTGAGGATTGGCAATTCCTGAACACACGTTTCCCGGTCCTTACAGACATATATCGAGGCGCCTCGCATTCCAACAACCACACAGGTGAAAAGTATATATAATGTCAGGGCTGGTAGGTCACTAACACCACCTTAGCTAGAAAGAAACGTCGTGCTCTCCCTGCAGTCACTCTCCCGTTTTTGACTCATAACGAGGTGTGAGGCTCGCGAATTCACGTTATACACAAAGCTACGTCACACAGACCATGCTTTGATCATCAACCACAAGACTTTGCTTTGCAACAGAAGCCTTGATCATATGCCATTTAGGCGTGCCACACAGGCAATCCACTATATGCGACTTATTTCTATCAATATATAACCTCTGAGCTCGTACGTCTCAGAGAAGGGCGTTAAGCAAGAGAATAAATTCTCCGCCGCCAAACAGATATATATTTAACAGAGATCAATCAGCACAGAACAAAATCCAATGTTAGACACACAGTCCATTTACAAGTCCGTTCTGGGTCTGAACGAAACCGAAGGCACCAATTCCTCGCATATCCGTACAATCAACAGTATGTTTGGACGGCTACTACTTCAGTTCCTTCATGGTAGCTTCTCCAATCACGAGCATCAGTAGCGCCCATCCATCCAATGTGAAGATCGTCGGTCTTCAACCATCCTCCACTCTTCGACTTCTCAACGTCGATCGATTATTTGAAATGAGACAACCTCGGCCTTTTCAAATAACCCACGTATATTTAGATTTTCAAATCAGTTATTCCCATGGTTGGACTATTCAACATTCATATTTCAGTTATTTAGTTATAATTTTCATGTTAAATACATTCAACCATCACATATCAATAAAACCCGACAAAATTGGTTTATTTCTACTCTATATCGTCTATAGGATTTTATAACGATATATCGCCATTTTTATTTTATTTACAACGGCCAAATTTAATTAAACGACGCTTCAAGTCGTATCGATGCACTAGCGCTGCTTTTCACTAATTTTGTTTTACACATATCTGAAAATCTAACCGTTGGATCTTCACAAATTTTATATCATTAGGAAGGTCATTTCAAAACGATTCTAACGGTTTCAGTTTTGGGAAAATCCGACGGTCGGATCTTCCACACTAGCCATTTGAAGTTACGATTTCAATTTACGAACTGCAGCGTCGTTATTCAATTTAATTTAATTATATATATATATATATATATATATATATATAAATATATTCGTTTCTGACGCTGTTTTTCTTCAGATTTGAATTAAACATTCCAGACAATCCAACCGTCGGATCTTCACAAAGTTGGTGCCGTTGGAAAGATATTTCCAAGGCGAACCCAACGGTTGCGGTTTCGGGAAAATCCAATGGTCGGATTTCCCGCACTAGTCGTTTGAAATCACGTTTTCAAAACACGAACTGCACGGCCACGTTTCTTTTTAATTCTATTTATATTTATATAAATATAGTTCATTCAAAAATTCCTATATCGTTTCCACTTCAATTATTTCACTAACGCTTTTAAATTTCGGAAAATTTCGCCATAACCTCCTTTGTACGGGAGGGTCTGGGAAAATTCCCAAATAGCCACATGGGCATCTCATATCAAAAAGAAAAGGAAAAAGCCAAGCGGCTAGCCAACAGGCTCATAAAATCATCACCCAAACCAAACAGTAAATGTGTACCTATTTGTCGGGCACAAAATTTTATTCCTCTTCTCTAGCCCCTTTGCTATAACCTGTTTAATAGATATGCATGTACATATATACAATTTCTATCATTTATCATTTTCCATTAAATTTCATATTTGATTTACTTTGGTTTAAAAACACCATTCACTCTAATGTTGCATGCATAGGCTAAAATCATATCATTAGCTAATTAATGTATATTTCAACTCATGCACATTTATTTGAACAAGTGGCTATTTTTAACACTTCACATTTCAAAGATGATAATTTTGGCGAACTAAAATAGATTTCAACACATGACTATTTTATTTAGTTCCTATGCATGTTAAAAATAATATTTCTTTCACAAATATTTATTTCAATGTCCGCATATCTTTAGCATATCGCAAATATGATAAAAATGATATTTTTATCGTTCAAAATATTTATTCGACAAATGGATGTTTTCAACACTTCATAGTCTCAATAAAAATGTAATTTTTATTGTTCGATCTTTTTATTCAACACATGAACTTTTCCACTACACACACTTCTCAACAAATGAGCATTTCCACACATGGACATTTTATTTATGTTGTTCATATTAGAAAGATGGGATTTTTATTGTTGAAACTATTTATATAAGGCGAATATTTTTCATACTTCATATATATATAAATGTGATTTTTATTGTTAGAACACTTCATTCATTCATAAATGAATTTAATTTTCACACGACACTTTTCAACACATAAACATTTCCACACATGGATATAGTTTCAACATATGGCTTTAATTTCAACGCATGAAAATAATTTCAACATATGAAAATAATTCTAACACACAAAGATTATTCAAAATTTCGGCAGCATAACGGCAGGGTAGTTAAAACCGGCACCGTCCCTAGTACGGCTCCTCGCTCTACCTTAAAACCTCGCGGTTTTTGACAATGGGGATTCATGCATCTAATTCGCACGCAGGCGCCATATTTATTTTTATTTCCACAAATATTTCCAATTCATTTCGATCACCAATGGGTATTTTTCAACCACAACCAAATAATATCAACCACAAACAATTATTCAACCATTCGTATTTTTCATCCAATATTTCACAGCAATTCACCACAATAAATATCGTCCATGGTTTGTGGACGAGGGGAGTACATATATATATATATTTGCTATATTTCACTTGCATTTCAACACATATATCAATTATTCTATGCATGTAAAATTCATACTTCGCTTATATAGCTTACACTACGCATGTACATGAGGTATACTACACGTATGTAATTTATATTTCGCTAATATAAATTATACACGACATTTTCCATTCAATTTCACGTTAATTTAGATTTCTCAACTTGGTTTTCGGAGTGCTAAATATCGATACGATGTCAGAAAAATCCGCGGCTTCTTCTATTGGGTAGAGAGCTTCCTTACGGTCCCGATGTTTCCTGTTTCATCGAATTTCGTCAACACACTAAAAAGATATGATTTTTCAAAGTGTAAACATAAAAAAAAAACTCACCTTTCACGAAGGTTCTAAACTAGGTTTACGGTTTTCGCGAGAATCGGGGCACGAGGGGATGATCGGCGAGTTGGACGTGGAAGAGGGAGAAGAGGGCTATCTGGCGGTGGTGGTTTGGTGGCGTTCGGTGGTCAGGATCGGCGGCGGCGGCGCTGGGAAGGTCGAGGCTTTGGACGCTCGATTCAGGCGGAGGAGGGGTTGGTCGGCGTCGAACTGGGGTCGGATTTGAAGGGGAGGCGAAGGCGCTTCGAATGGTGGCGGTGGCGAAGGCTGTAGGTGGCGGTAGCGGCAGCGATCGGTCGGGGAAGTTTCGAGCACGGGTCGCCGTTCTTTCGAGGGTTTTCTTTGAATGGCTAATTCTGATTGGCCGAGGACTTTATTAACTTTTTAAATAGTGTTTTCTCAAACGAACTCCTTTTTAAACCCAATGACTATCGCCCCTAGCTAAATACCCCCATTCCGAACACAATGGGATATGTTTCGTTGGCCAATTCGACTGTTACAGTCAGTTAATTTTCAAATTAAAGTATAAAACATTTAATTTTTAACTCTGAACGTACATTTCAAAATTGCCAGGGCCACAAACTGATTCGAAAAATTCCAGAAAAATAAATCTAGCTATATTTTGACGCTACGGTCCCAACAAAACTAGTTTCATCGAATTCTGAGATCGTTTGAAAAATGGCCATTTTCGGGTCGATCTAATTTAACAGAAATTGACCAAACACATTTTCTTTTGCCACGCTCACATACTAGCTTCAAAAATTATGAAATTTGAAATCTAGCAATAGTTTGACATCCCGGACCCAACAAAAGTGGTTTCGTCGAATTCCGAGGTCGTATGCAAAATATCAATTTTCCAGGGCTATATATTCTATATGGCGACCATTCTGAAAATTCATTCGGCCATAACTTTTGATTCCCGTTATGAAACTTCGATTTTTCAGATTCGTTAGAAAGGTATTGACTAACAGATTTAAATATTTTTGGTTTCGCTAAAATCCGTTATATTTTCCACCCTGCACAGTCAGTCAAAGTTTGAATCCAAATTTTCAAATTGACTCACTCTTTCTAATTCACCACTTTATTGAAATATTCTATTTCAATTGTTCAAATTCCTGTGAAATCACCAATTTAAAAATTTAAAATTGGCTCGTATTTTCTGGGTTATTACACATAATATTTGCAAAAATATAAGTATACCGATGAACAGTTAATAACAGTTGACATAGAAAAATGTCGTTCAAGGTATAAAAAAATAAATTTGTCTCCTGTTCTTACCACAAAACAATTAATACTGATGAAAAGTTGATAATATTTAATATTTGTTTCCTGTTCTTACCACAACATTTTATTAAGATATTCTAGGAAAGAATGATATTATTTGGTGTTCCGGTACTTTGTTACAAAATAAATTTTGCATATGGAGTTGTAGTTCAAGGTATACATATCAACTCATTATTCGTTAATGTGTTTGAACTAGTTAAATGGTCCATGTGATCATGAAATTGTTGAATGAAGTTTATTAACTAATTTGTTTAATTCCTCAGGTGAAGTGATAAATTAAAGACTACTTGTAACGACCCGGATTTCGCCCGACCCCAACCGATTGCAAGATCGATCAAAACCGTTCAAAACCCGCGTACGTTAACTTTGGGCATACAACACATCAGAACAACAACACAGACTTTTATAACATCAATAATAAATGTTACATCAGAGTACATAATATATCAGAGTACACTTTGTAAAGTACAGTGGAAGATAAATTACAACGGAAGATAAATTACAATAAATTAATACATTGCAGCGGAACTAATCTCAGCGGAAGGTCATCAATATTCTGGACCCAGCTTCAGGCTTCAATCCAGGATCTTGCTTAACTATATCTGCAAAAAGCTACTCGACTACCCGTGTCAAAAGAGGGCACCCGAGTTTGCAAGGTGAAACAAACTACATGTCAGTCATGGGACTGGTGTGAGAATTCTATACTTAACTTATCTAATAAGTAGGCTAATCACAGGACCACGCCGCTAACGCGGAACGGGTTTACTCCATTGGATTGCCAGTGCATAAATAAAGTAAATCGTCAAATAACGCAATGCTTTTTAGAAAAGGAAACCATTATAAGACCCAGGTCCCATCACACAATGCAACGCACACCAGAGGATAGGGTTTTACCTTATAATGGTCAAAAGATGCTTGATATGTAAAAACGATATTATTATTAGTGTGTGTATATATATATATTTAAAACATTTCAAATATAATATCAATCCTAGACGGCATAGATACCATCTACTATGTCGCCATACTAGTTATACAATCAAAACCGCAAGGGGCGTATTGGAAATTGGGTTTCCATCATGAGTCAGGGCTAGGGAGGAGCTCCTGATTGATTCGAGACACTCTAGCAATGCCTCAGGATTCGGACGCTGGCGAACCCTTGGATACAGCAGTGCCGGTCCACAAATACTTTAGTGGATTAGTTATGCCTGAACACACGCTCCCCGATCCTATTGGATCTACAAATCAGCCGAGGGCGACCGATAAGAATAAACCGAGGCCTCGCAAAAATTCCGTCAACCACATAAGCAAATGTCGGGCCGTGTTAAAGCCCAACACCACTTCTAGCTAGAAAGAAACGTGTGCACTCCCTTCGTTCCCTTCCCCCGTTTTAGACTCAACCGGTGTGTGAGGCACGCGAAGTCATGATATACACAAAGCTAAGCCTAAAGAGACTGTGCTTTGATCATCAACCACAAGGCATGCTTTTCAACAAAGCCTTGATCATTTGCAACTTAGCATGTCACATTGTCGGACCCTACCATATTATTGATCATCTACCAATATATATATATATATATATATATATATATATAACCTCTAAGCTCATACGTCTTAGAGAAGGGTGATAAGTAAAGAATAAATTCTTCACCACCAAACAGAAATATATAATCAGTAGCGTTCAACAAATACAGTAGAAATGAATACAATGTCAGACATGCAATCCATTTACAAGTCAGCTCTGGGTCTAAGCAAAACAATCGGGTCCGTCGATCTCCAAATGCGTTTGGACGATCATTACTAAATACCTTGCCTTGGAAGGCCAATCCCAATTCAAGATACCAGTCATCATCATCCCAACAATGTGAAAACCTTCGGTCTTCAGTCACCGTCTTCGTCTTCGACTCTTGATCGTCTTGATGATTATTCAGAATGGGTTAAACCCAGTCTTTCTGAATAACTCGCGTATTTTGTGATTAAAAAGTAAATATTGGAAGATCACACATTACGCCACATTCCAACTTAGAATATTCTTTTAATAAGATATTCGCTATAAAAGATTCTCATTAATTTTATCAAAGATAAACTCTGAAAATAAGATCCTAAATTTTTCTTTAAAGATTTATTAAAACTCCGGTTTTGATTTACTATCAAAAATCATTATTACAAGATCATTTATTTCAAATCTATAAAATAGATTTATAAATTCCAAATAATAATTTCAATGTAAATTGGATTATAGGACAAATGTCGTTTAAAACACCGTCCACGATAAATCCACTTCACAGCTCAATTTATTCAATATCACAAATTATAATTGCAAATGCTAGTAATCTTTTAAAAACATATTTTAAAAATAACCATTTAAAAATATTCTTTGTATAAAAGATTCTAATGGGAAGTATTCTTTATATTACAAATTCTTATCTTTTCCAAATATTCTATGTTTTAACATATACTTGATTAAAAATATATTTTATGAAAATATACACACTTTATATAAAATGGATTTCTAATGTAAAATATTCTTATTTAAAAGAACACCTGAATCGAAATGCGACTCAAACATTTACCATATAATTTGGATTATATGGATTTCACACACACATCATATATATGACAATATCAGTATAATCATCAAATCATCCATATACATCCAAAGTGTAATTTCCACTACGTAAGCGTTAAAATTAAATAATAACGCTCATCGCAGCCTGTCGATCTAACGATCAACATTCAACTAAATATTGGGATTAGTGTATGTAAATTTTCATCCCAACACCCGTGTGGGGTTTCAACCAACAAACAAATGATAAACTAATTTGTGCACTTGGGCGATGTATGAAAATAATCGTCCCAATCACGTACACAAGTCGGGTAACTTGTGAATGGAAGTGTAATACACAATATATAATGATGACAAGAAAATATCTCTATTGCAATGAATGAATATGCATAATAACTTCATCTCTATTGACAATTTCTACTTTGCTAGTTTAAGCTCAAGCAAAAATGGTTATATTGTTCTGACAATTCTAATGCGACAAAAATGATAATTTTGGTTTTAACTAACCCATCTTGACAAATATATAACTTGCCAAACATAACATATATATATATATATAACTTGCTTCAACTAATTCATTTTGACAAAAATGAATATATTTTGACAAAAATGAATATATTTTGACAAAATGTCTATTTGGTTTAACTAATATAAATTGACTAAAATGAATAATTGTTTTCAACAAATGTAAATTGATAAAAGTGAATATTTTATTTCAACTAGTATAAATTGACAAAAGTGTTTATTTCATTTTATCTAATCAATTTGACAAAAGTGCATATTTTGTTTCCCCTAGTATAAATTGATAAAAGTGATTATTTAATTTCAACTAGTATAAGTTGACAAAAGTAATTATTTTATTTTAACTAATCAAGTTTGACAAAAATGTTCATTTCATTTTAACTAAATCAAGTTTGATAAAGATGTTTATTTCATTTATATGTTTGCAAATAAAAATGTAACTTTTATCTTAGATGTTATATTGCATTGTGGAATGCAAATAAAAGAACAAACTTGATTTTCAAAGTATATTTACATTAGTGATTCCAAACAAAAGAATAATTTTTCCTTTAGAAATATATTTGCCTTAAAGAGTGCAAATAAAAAAAACTAATTTCATCTTCAATGTATTTTTACATTTGTGAATGTAAATAAAAGAATAAATTTTGGTTTCTACATATATTTGTATTGGTGAATGCAAATAAAAGGGTAAATTTATTTTCAATGTATGTTTGCATTAATGAATGCAAATAAAAGATTGAACTCAAAATTTCAATTCTAGAATAACATAAAAAGAGTATTTCATTGTTTTACACTTTTCTATGTGTTCTAATAACAAATAAAAGAATCCTTTTATTTGTTTATACTTTTCTATACATTCTAATAACATATAAAAGAATATTTTATATGTAAACATTTTTCTATGTATTCTAATGTCAAATAAAAGTGAATATTATTTGTATAATAAAATTCTAATTTTTAAATGACAAATAAAAAGTAGATTTATTCATCTAATAAATTCTAAGTTTCAAATGACAAATAAAAAGTGAATTTTATTTGTGCAACAAATTCTAAGTTCATATTTGTGTTGCAGCATGTATATAAAAAGATGGACTTTATTTCTATGTCATATTTGTATGCAAAAATACAAATAAAAAGATGAACTTAATTTCTATGTTATATTTGTATTGACAAAATACAAATAAAAAGATGAACTTTATTTCTATGTATATTTGTATTGAAAAAAAAAACATATAAAAAGGTAATTCATTTTCTAAGTTGTATTTGTGTTGAAAGACACAAATAAAAAGATACTTCATTTGCTAAGTTACACTTGTGTTGAAAACACAAATAAAAAATTACTTCATTTGCTAAGTGTATATTTGTGTTGAAAAACACAAATAAAAAGCTACTTCATTTGCTAAGTGTATATTTGTGTTAAGAACACAAATAAAAAGAAACAATTCAATTTCAATGTTAAGATTTGTGTTAATGGACAAAAATTAAAAAGACATTCATTATTCTATGTGTATTTGTGTTAAGAACACAAATATAAAGACATTTATTTTTCTTATGTTTATGCTTGTGTTAAAAATACAAATGAAAAGATGATTCATGTTCTATGTTTATGTTAAGAACACAAATATAAAGATAATTCATTTGTGATCTTATTTTCTATGTAATATTTGCATTGTAAAATGCAAATAAATAGATAATTCATATTCTAAGTTTTATTTGTGTTGGTAAACACAAATAAAAAGATAATTCTTTTGCTGAGTTATATTCGTGTTGAAAAACACAAATAAAAATAATAATTCATTTCTATGTATATATTTATGTTGAAAAACACAAATAAAAGAATGGTTCCTTTCCTATGTTATTATTTGTGACGAAAAACACAAATAAAAGAATGGCTTCTTTTTCTCAAATAAAATGTAAACACTTGTGTGTTTTTCTCAAATATTACTTTTAATCTCCAAATACAATGTAAATAAAGTTTTGTTTTAAAAGATATGTTTTTAATATCAACAATAAAATTTAATATTTCATAATTATTCTAATTCTATAATATCCTATGTTTAAGGTGACAGTAAAAAGATTTTTTTTACTGTAATTCACAAATCTGTTCTTAATGTAAACAAATAAAAGTAAGATTTTATTTGTTAACCAGTTTCTATTGTTCAATTTCAGATAAAAATAATATTTTGACAATATAAAATAAGTTAGAACAACTAGATCCAATCGCAAATAAAATTCAACAATATATGCAATTTCAATCATGGACAACAGAACACACCACAAGCGACAATCAACAATTTATACAATACAGAACATTTCAGATCCGAACTAACATCACAATACAATCATTTTAAAGCGAGAAAAATAATTGATAATTAATTAAATAATAAAATTCAGAATTCTCACATTGATATGGCTGAAAATTCGACTGTCTCGGATTCAGCTCTAGTCTGCGCCATCGCGAAGATCTCGGAAAGACGAGTCCAACGCAACTTACGGTTCGTCAAACGGCCCTCGTATGAAAGAGATATCGATTTTTAAAGATTGCATAAATTAAATATTAAATAAATAATATAATATAATATTAAAACCTTTTATCTCCTTCTATCGTTACAGCTGAACCCATACTCCCTCCTCCAACCCTCACGTCGCACCCCCCTTTGGCCACCCAGGCGCCGATCGAACATCGCCACTCCGACGGCCTACGTGTGCCGCGCCCACGCCGAGAGTTGCACACAACTCGGTGGTCTCTGGTGGGCCCCAGAGCGCCGCGAACGGCGGCACTTTGTGCCTCAAACTCGCGAAATCCGCTATACTAAAACACATCTTGTCCATATAGATTTGAAGCTCCCGAAATTCTCTTCGATTTGAAATATAATTTGTAGATTTTCGTTGAACGGATTGAGAGAAATTGATGTTTGAAGTTGGGATGTTTCTGGCCATTGTTTTAATAGGTGGCGGCAGAAAAAAATTAGGGTTAGGGTTTTATTTTCGGATTTTTTTATTATTAAATCTCGTAAACGTGTTATAAAGGTGAAAATGCGGGCTGTCTCCGAATTGGGCTTGCTTACTGTCAATCTTAACGTTTTGAGGCCTTCTGAACGCATTGGGATGGGTCTCGGGGTCCAATTCCGAAATCTGTAGAATATTTATTTAAAATTCCATTAAAAATTAATTAATTAAATATTGACCGTACAATTAAATATGCCGGGGCCACATATGACCTCAGAAAATTCCAAAAAAAATATTTTTAGCTTTCTTATGACGATACGGTT
The DNA here is from genome assembly GCA_030737875.1 of Allium sativum. Lineage (NCBI taxonomy): Eukaryota > Viridiplantae > Streptophyta > Magnoliopsida > Asparagales > Amaryllidaceae > Allium > Allium sativum. Next base: position 356,312,469 of record CM060926.1, read on the forward strand.
CTAACAAGACTAATTTCGTTGAATTCTGATACTGTTTGAAAAATGGCTATTTTTAAGTTGTTTAAATTTAACTAAAATAGTCAAAACACATTTTCGTTTGCCACGCTCACATATTAACTCGAAAAATTCTGAAAATTGAAACTTAGCTATAATTTGACATTCCGGTTCCAACAAAAGTGGTTTCGTCGAAAACGGAGGTCGTTTGAAAAATGACTATTTTCAAGGCCAATATATTTAATATTAAAAATACAATTTTAAACAAATAAATCCCGAAACTCAAAATATATAAGTGTTTATACTTTTTAAATGCAGAAACATCATTCTAGACTCAATGGAAGTGGTTTCGAGTCGAAATTCCTTCATATGTGAAAAGTAGCCCTTTGGGCCATATATATTATATATATAAATTCTACAGCGACCTTTCTAAATTTTGAATTAGCCATAACTTTTGATTTTTAAAATGAAATTTCAATTTTTCAGATTCGTTAGAAAGATATGATTAAACAAATTTAAATATTTCTGGTTTCACTCAATTCTGATTTATTTTGAATCCTATACATTCAGTTAAAGTTCAAAAATTAAAATTTTAAATTACAGCGCTATTTCTAACTCCATTTATATTTAAATTAAATTTATTCGTTTTAACTTCGTTTAAAATAAATTCTAGCCATTATTATTTATATAAATTATATTATGACCTCAAAATTCATTAAAATTTTCTAAAGTAAAAATTTTAAATTGGTTCAGAATTTGCGGGTTGTTACAATCTCCCCCACTTAAAATCTTTTCGTCCTCGAAAAGTGAAACGACCCGAACTCCCCCGGTCTCCGAAGAGAAGGGAAAGCGTGGATTGTTTTGAGAACACGACAAATCAGAACGCAGACGGAAGAACATTTCATTGTATATTACAACAATGCATCAGATTACAAGAATATACAGAGTATAAACAAATAAATATTACACAGAAATATCAGAGATTTAAATTACATTTAAATACAGCGCAGCGGAAAATAATACAATACACAACTAGAAGTAGATATACGGATACAAAGCTTTCCGGATATCGTTCCAGCTGTAAACCAGGATCCTGTGAATATAAATCTGCAAAACCGAAACTACTAGCTGCCCGTGTCAAAATAAGGGCACCCAGAGTTTAGGTTAAAACAATAAACTCCAGGTCAGTCATAGGACTGGTGTGAGAACTAAAACAGTTAATCTTTATTTTTAAAGTTAGGTAAATCAAGGGACCACGCCGTATAACACAGAACGAGTTTCCTCCCAAGAATACCAGTGCATAAAACAAACAGCGCAATGCTAAATAAAGAAAAATGAAGCTATTATAAGACCCAGTTCCCATCACACAATGCAACGCAAGCCGGAGGATAGGGTTTTTACCTTATAATAGCCAAGAATGCTTGATACGTTTAAAAGAAATCATTTGATACTATTATAGGTGCATAGTGTATAAAACAACTTCAAATCATAAGTATCAATCATAGGCGGCATGAATGCCCCATACCACTATGTCGCCATATATAGGTTAAACAATCAAAATCGCAAAGTCACGTATTTGGAAATTGGGTTTCCATCTATGAACCGAGGCAAAAGATAGTCCTCAACCGATTCGAGACGCTCTAGCCCGTGTCTCAGGATCAGAGCTCAAGTGACCCTTGGATCGTCAGGGCCGGTCCACCGATGTGGATTAAAATTCCTGAACACTGCGTTTCCCCGCCCTTTGGGGCATCAATGAGCCAACGAATGACTCCATCGGACCCGGATCGTCCGATCTAACCGAGGCGCCTCGCAACAGCAACAACCACACAGGTGAAAAGTATATAAATGTCAGGGCTGGTAGTTCACTGACACCACCCTAGCTAGAAGGAAACGCATGCCCTCCCTGAGGTCCTCTCCCGTTTTTGGTTCACAACCGGGGTGCGAAACTCGCGAAGTAAACGTTACACAAAGCTACGCCACAAAGGACGTGCTTTGATCATCACCACAAGACTTTGCTTTTCAACAGAAGCCTCGATCAATTGCCACTTAGGCATGCCACATAGGCAATTCACTCCATGCGTTTGATATCCATCAATATATAACCCCTGAGCTCGTACGTCTCAGAGAAGGGCGTTAAGCAAGAGAATAAATTCTCCGCCGCCAAACAGATATATATTTAATAGAGATCAATCACACGGGCTAAAATCCGATGTCAGACATACAGTCCATTTGCAAGTCCGTTCTGGGTCTGAACGAAACCGGAGGCACCTAGTACCCCGCATATCCATCGATCTCCAAGTACGTCTGGACGATCACCAACTGTTTCCATCTTCTTGGGTGTACAACCCAATCAAGATCATCAGTAATCACCCAAACGACGTGAAGACTTCCGGTCTTCGACCACCGTCTTCATCTTCGACTTATCGTCTTATCAGTTATTCAGAATGGGATAAACCCGGTCTTTCCGAATAACTCGCGTATATTTTAAATAAGTGTTACACAAACACAACATACGCCTCATTCCAATTCATCAGTCACTAACCGTAAATTAATCAAGAGAATAATTCCCCAAATATTAACCCCGAAGGCCGAAACCAACATCAGATCAATATCCAGGAAACCATTCTGCTTAGCTAACCGACAGTTAGTTTCTGAATTTCACATTCATAGGGAAAGGTTCCCATTAATTTTATCCAAGATAAATTTCTGGAATTTAGTCTTTAATCTATTTTTGAATATCAATTCAAACTAGTCGGGATTAGCGAACCTTACCGAAGTAATCATTTGTTTTAATTTCCCAACCCCAACCTATTAATCCCATGAAGTATAACTGGTCCTACTTCATATCTAACACCACGGTGTTATCGGTAAATTCAATTACCATTTCACGTTCAAATCTAATTAAAGATTTAACTATCGCCTGGAGCAAAACTGGTGATACTCCATTCTCGATCATTTCAATCTAATTAAAGATTCATTAAAACTCCACTTAGTTTTAATCTTTAACTGGGTTAAAGAATCAGTGTCATTTAAAACACAGTTCACGATAAACCCAAAATCAGATTCCATTAATTATCGGGTTAAAGAACGAGTGTTATTTAAAACACTGTCCACGATAAACCCAAAAATCAATATCAATTCAATTCCATTTAAATATTATTTAATTGGTACACTTCATTAAATCTAAATAAAAGATTTAATCTTTTCTCAACTGGGTTCAAGAACAGTGTTAGTCAAGACACCATTCACGACAAACCCAAATCACATTTGATATTAAATACAAGGCTCTGAATAGAAAATATCCCGGCTTATATTCAATATCAAATTTTGCGACCAACAAAGATCGTATTGGAAATAACGATATATATATCTATATCTTTCAAATTTCCATAACAACATTTGTATAATCACGAAATCCAACATCGAAATATTCCGAAGATAGTTTCGATTCAAATCCATTCCAATGCAATCATTGGAAATTCTGGTTATTTTCAAAACCATTTCAAATTCAATTTATTTATTTAAAAATAAATAGAATTGTAATTCTAGTTCAAAACTAGTTCATTTCGATAAAAATATATTTTTATCTTTTCAAATACGGAGTTTTTCATCCTAATTTTTCCCAAATCATTTCTAATGATTTTACGCAAATTATTACTATTTTTAATAATTTTATCAAGGCCCGTACAGTCGATTTCCAACAATGGCTATCGAACTGCACTTACAGCGACCTTTTTCGAATTTGATTTAGACGTATCTCCAAATCCAACCGTTAGATTTTGAATTTCTAATATTCGTTAGAAAGCTTTTTTTCGATACGAACCCAACGGTTCCGGTTTTAGGAGTATCCGACGGTCGGATCTCCCGTAATGTCCGTTTGAAATAAATGGTCGAAATTCACGAACTGCCGCGGCGCGGCGCGTTCTATTCAGGCCATTATATTATATATATAATATATATTTCGTCAATTTCTATTTAAAACGAATTTTATAAATAGTTTTTAAATTCGTTTCAAAATTCATTTCAACTTCCATTTCAATTCAAAGCAAAATTGAATTCTTCTTTATAAATTCGTTTTAAAACTCATTTCTATTCAACTCAAATTTCAATTCAATTTGAATTCATTTCACTTCGTTTTAAATTCAATTCAAATTCATTTTCAATTCGATTCAATTCAAAGTGGTTTTCCATTCGATTCAATTCAAATTGGTTTTCTATTCGATTCAATTCAAATTGGTTTTCTATTCGATTCAATTCAAATTGGTTTTCTATTCGATTCAATTCAAATTGGTTTTCTATTCGATTCAATTCAAATTGGTTTTCTATTCCTTCTCAATTCAATTCAAATTCATTCTAAATCAAATTTAAAAACGAATATAATCGATATAAATATCGTTCGCGTCAAAATGGCGTCAATCTAATCAACACGGCTTCATATATTTCTATTTTCAAATATTCTATTTCAAATATTTCTATTTCAAATATTTCTATTTCAAATATTTCGTTTCAAATATTTTCGTTCAACACATGACTAATCTCAACGGATGAGTACAGTCAACACATGAACCTTTATTTTATATTGATAAAGATGTAAATTTTTATTATTAAAATATTTCGTTCAACACATGACTAATCTCAACGGATGAGTACAGTGAACACATGAACCTTTATTTTATAATATTCTTTATTTTCTAAATTGGAATGAGGCCCAATCAATTACCATATAATGTTAATTATATGGGTTTTCTACAACACATGTATTCAATAACAACGATGAATAATCAACCATCATCCAAAGTGCATTCTACACTGTATAAGCATCAAATATAAATATTCAACGCTTATAACAGCCTGTCAATCAATCGATCGACATACAGCTAAACAATCGGGATTAGTGTACGTCAAATATCATCCCAATACCCGTGTGGGGTTTCAAGCAATCAAACACAGATTTTTATTTGTGCAGTTGGGCGATGTGTAAAATTTATCGTCCCAATCAATGTCCTTCAAATAGGTGTACATAAACAAACCGTCAGGTTTGTAAATGAATATTTATTTATTCACATTCACGTTAAAAATTATATTTTTAACGACCAAAATATTTTATTCAAACTATGAATATTCTATTCGGTTCATTTATTCAATAAAATGATATTTTTATTTTTCTAACATATTTTAGAAAATTCCGGCGGCATAATGGCACGATACTAAAAACGGGACAAGGCCTAGCCTTATCCCCGGTCTAGTGAAGGCCCACGCCATTCACACATCAATCAAATCAATTTCATTTCACCAAACAATTCAATTCAAACCAAATAATCTAACCAACTACACAACCAAACAATTAAACAAACAAGCCATCCATGGTCTGTGGATGACGGGTGTCGGGTGCTACTAAACACCGTCTGCATCCTAGTATATATATATAACTAGAAAAATTAAATTGAAAGGTGAGAAGTTCTCACCGATAGCTATCCTAACTCCACGGCACTTCTAATGCAGAAAATCTTCACTGTTCTTGTCTCTTATCACTTTCTTCGCCCGTAGCCACTACATATATAAAAATCGAATTTTTACTATGCTATTCAATATATAAAAAATCGAATTTTTACTATGCTATTCAATATATAAAAATCGAATTTTTACTATGCTATTCAATATATAAAAATCGAATTTTTACTTCGATGTTCAATATATAAAAATCATATTTTTACTTCGATGTTCAATATATAAAAATCATATATAAAAATCTGAACCTAAATCAAGGACTGATACAAAATAAAATTGATTTTATTAAAGGCTGTAAATCACCTTTGTTTCCCGTCGATCTCGCTGGGGGCCGCTGGAGGAGCTTGCAGGTTCAAAAGGGGTTGCTGCATCCGGGGGGGGGGGGGGTCTTCGGCGAGGTCTCCATGGGTTTGGGCTAGGGTTTTCTTTTGGGGATTCGAATGGAGAAGGGCTAGCCCCTTTTTGCGGCAGTCACCGGTGGAGGTGAGGGGCTTCAGCACGATGGCGCCGCCTTGGGGGGTGATCGGTGCGTTCAAGAAAGGGGGAGGAAGGGATCGTCGGCCTGAGGGAAAGGGGGGCTCGGAGTTGCTACTTTGCGCGGAGGTGGGCTCCGGCGGCCTGAGGTTGGCACGGACGGTGGGACCTGTGCTGGACTTCGGTGGTGAGGGCGGAATAGGGTCTCACGACAAGGTGTTGGGGGTCTGGAGGGTTTCGCGTGGGGTTCTAAGAGGAGGGAGAAGCGGCGGAGAGAGAGTGAGGCGGTGGTGAGGGCGGAGAGAGGAGCGACGACGTCTGGAGTGGGACATCGACGAGGATAGGAGGGCTTCGACCATTTTTTATTTATTTATTTTTCCTCGTTGACCATCTGAGAGAGAAAGAAGAGGGGTGAGGGAGTTATATAATATAATTTATTTTATTTTTATATCCAAAAAGCAACTTTTTCTTTCGAACTCCGAATCGAACCTAACGACTATCGTCCCTAGCGTAATACCCCCATTCTGAACACAATGGGATATGTATCATAGGCCGATTCGATCGTTACGATCAGTTTCCGTTGAATTTACATTTAAAACACATTATTGAATTTTAAACGTACATTTCAAATTAGCGGGGTCACATACTAACTAGAAAAATTCCCAAAAAATATTTTCTAGCTTCGTATTGACGATAGGGTCCTAACAAAACTAGTTTCATCGAATTCTGAGACCGTTTGGAAAATGGCCATTTTCCAGTCGATTAAAATCAACTGAAACTGGTCAAACACGTTTTCTTTTGCCACGCTCACATATTGATTCGAAAAATTATGAAATTTAGAATCTAGCAATAACTTGACCTCACGGATCCAACCAAAGTGGTTTCGTCGAAATCCAAGGTCGTTTGCAAAATGTCCATTTTTAAGGGCCTGAATTCCATAGCGACTATTTAGAATTTTCAACTGGACATATCTTTTTGTCCCCGCTATGGAATTTCAATTATTCGGATTCGTTGGAAAGATATTATCAATTAGATCCTATGATTTTTGGTTTTACTAAAATCCGGATTGTTTTGCACCCGGTACATTCAATTGAAGTTTGAAACCGAATTATCGAACTACCGCGCCATTTTCAATTCCTATTTATAATTATATATAATTATTTATATTCTAACGTCGATCTATCTAACTATATACGATTGAATTTCATTCAAAAGAATTTTCTCGTCGATATTATTAAAATAATTCATTTTAAATAATCAAAATTCGCTAAAATTGCCAAAATAAAATTTTTAAACTGGCCCAGATTTTCGGGTTGTTACAAAAAGGAAATGAAGCTAAAGTTGTTTATTTAACTAATTTAATTCTCATTCTTTAATTGTTTAATAATTTTATTAGTTGAATTCATATTCACACAACACAATCATCAATCAATTAGTTGATTAAATTTTCAAAAATATATAACTTTTATATATTCAAAAATCATATTTTCTAAAATCGAATTATAATAACAAGTACGTTAATTATAAATTTTCCACTCTGACTCATTCTAGGGTATTGCTAACCTCATCTCTAATGAGTATTCTCATTCTAGGATACTTCTGATCCTATCTCTAATGAGTATTCTTATTGGATATTACTAATCGAACCTCTGATGAGTCTTCTGTTCAGTTCTAATGAATTGTACCCCAAAGATTTGAGTTAACCTGGCTCTGAAACCAGCTGTAACGACCCGGATTTCGCCTATAACGACCTGAACTCCCCCGGTAAGGAAAGACCGGATTGAGATGAGAACAACACACATCGGAACGCAGACGGAAGAACATTTCATTGTTATTACAACAATTCCATCAGATACAAGAATATACGGAGTATAAATGAATAAATTACATTCAACAAATATCAGAGATTACAATAAATTACATAGCAGTGGAAAAATATACAAAACACAACTAGAAGTGATACACGGATACAGAGCTTTTCGAGCATCGTTCCAGCTGTTAATCAGGATCCTGTGAATATAAATCTGCAAAACCAAAACTACTAGCTGTCCGTGTCGAAAATAGGGGCACCCAGAGTTTAGGTTAAAACAATAAACTCCAGGTCAGTCATGTGACTGGTGTGAGAACTAAAACAGTTATTAATATTGGTTTTAAAGTTAGATAAATCAAGGGACCACGCCGTATAACACGGAACGGGTTTCCTCCCAAGAATACCAGTGCATAGAACAAACAGCGCAATGCTAAATAAAGAAAAATGAAGCTGTTATAAGACCCAGGTGCCATCTCACAATGCAACGCAAGCCGGAGGATAGGGTTTTTACCTTATAACAGCCAAAGCATGCTTGATACATTTAAAACACATTATTTGATACTATTATAAGTGTATAGTGTCAAAACAATTTTCAATCATAGGCGGCATGGGTACCATCTATCATGTCGCCATACTAGTTCTACAATTAAAACCGCAATATCACGTATTGAAAATTGGATTCCGTCATGAGCCGAGGCAAGGGGCAAGCTCCTCTCCGCGTTCAAGACACTCTAGCAAATGTCTCAGGACCCCACTATTATCCTTGGATCTTCAGGGCCGGTCCTCTCTTACTTTTGAGGATTGGCAATTCCTGAACACACGTTTCCCGGTCCTTACAGACCTATATCCGAGGCGCCTCGTATCCAACAACCACACAGGTGAAAAGTATATAAATGTCAGGGCTGGTAGGTCACTGACACCACCCTAGCTAGAAAGAAACGTCATGCTCTCCTTGCAGTCACTATCCCGTTTTTGACTCATACCGAGGTGTGAGGCTCGCGAATTCACGCTATACACAAAGCTATGCCACACAGGCCGTGCTTTGATCATCAACCACAAAACTTTGCTTTTCAACAGAAGCCTTGATCAATTGCCACTTACGCGTGCCACACTGGCAATTCACTCCATGCGACTGATGTCCATCGATATACAACTTCTGAGCTCGTACGTCTCAGAGAAGGGCGTTAAGCAAGAGAATAAATTCACCGCCGCCAAACAGATGTATATTTAATAGAGATCAATCAACACAGAATAAAATCCAATGTCAGACACACAATCCATTTACAAGTTCGTTCTGGGTCTGAACAAAACCGGAGGCACTTTCCTCGCATACCCATCCATCTCCAAGTACGTCTGGACGATCACCAACTGTTTCCCTCATCTTGGGTGTACAGCCCAATCGAGATCATCAGTAATCACCCAAACGATGTGAAGACTTCCGGTCTTCAACCATCGTCTTCATCTTCGACATCTCGCCGAGTCGGTTATTCAGAATGGGTATAACCCGACCTTTCTGAATAACCCACGTATATGATAAACAAATGTTACACAAACACAACGAACGCCTCATTCCAATTCAGAATATTCTTTTATTCACAAAATCACATTTTTAGTGAATAGGTTCCCATTAATTTTATCCAAGATAAATTCTTCTAAATTTATCCTTTAATCTTCCTTTGGATATCAATTCAAACTAGTCGGTATTAGCGAACCACACCAAAGTAATTATTTATTTTATTTCCCAATCCCAACCTATTCATCCCATGGAGCAAAACTGGTAATACTCCATACCTAACACCACAGTGTTATCGGTAAAATTAATTACTATTTCACGTTCAAATCTAATTAAAGATTTAACTATCGCTTTGGAGCAAAACTGGTGATACTCCACTCTCGATCACTTTTCAGATTTGATAATTTAAATTATCAATTCACATTTTAATCTAATTAAAGATTCATTAAAACTCCACTTAGTTTTAATCTTCACAAAAATCAACATCCTGCCTTTATCTGGGTTAAAGAACCAATGTCATCTAAAACACGATTCACGATAAACCCAAATCACATTTGGTATTAAATACAAGGCTCTGAATAGAAAATATGCCGGCTTATATTCAATATCAAATTCTGAAACCAACAAATATCGTATTGGAAATAACGATATAAAATATATCTTTCAAATTCCCATAACAATATCTGTATAGTCACGAAATCCAACATCGAAATATTCCAAAGATAATTTCGATTCAACTCCAGTCCAATTCACGTATTGGGAATATTGATTATTTTTAAAATCACTTTCAAATTCAATTTATTTATTTCAAAAATAAATTGATTTTAATTCTAGTTCAAAACTAGTTCATTTCGATAAAAATCTATTTTTATCTTTTCAAATATGGAATTTTTCAGCCCAATTTTTCCCAAATCATTTCTTATGATTTTACACAAATTATAGATATTTTTAATTATTTTATCAAGGGCCCGTACAGTCGATTTCCATCAACGGCCATCGAACTGCACTTACAACGACCTTTTCTAAATTTGATTTGGACATAATTCCAAATCCAACCGTTAGATTTCAAATTTCAAATATTCATTGGAAAGCTCTTTTCGATGCGAACCCAACGGTTCCGGTTTTAGGAGAATTCGACGGTCGGATCTCTCGCAACGTCAGTTCGGAGTCAATGGTCGAAATTCACGAACTGCCGCGGCGCGTTCTATTCAGGCCATTATATAATATATATATATATATATATATATATATATATATATATATACTTCATCGATTTCCTTTTAAAACATATTTTATAAATCGTTTTAAATTAGTTTTCATTTCAACTCTATATTCAATTTCAAATCAAAATTGAATATTTCCTATCATTACTATATAAATGATAATAATTTCAAAACGTTATATTTTGAAATCACTTCTTTTCTATATTCATTATAAAAACGAATATAATCGATATAAATATCGTTCACGTCAGAATAGCGCCACTCTAATCAACACGGCTTTAAATATTTCAATAAATTCGTTATTCTATTCGACAAATGAATATTTATCCCATTCAACACATGAATCTATATTTCTTTCAACACACGACTATTTTTGTTATGTAAAATATTTTATAAAACTATGGTATCTATCGTTTGATTTTTCACTTAGACTCCTACCATAAAGTAGTCCTAATTTTAAATATGATAAAGATGTAAATTTTATTATTAAAATGTTTCACTCAACACATAAATAGTTTCAACACATGCACATCGTCAACACATGACTATTTTTATATTCAACACATGAATTTCCTTTTATAATATTCATTATTTTCCCAATTGGAATGAGGCCCAATCAATTACCATATAATGTTAATTATATGGATTCCATACAACACATGTATATAATAGCAACGATAACCAATCAACCATCATCCAAAGTGCACCACACAACTGCATAAGCATCAAATATAAATAATTAACGCTTACACAGTCTGTCGACCAATCGATCGACATACAATTAAATAATTGGGATTAGTGTACTCAAATATCATCCCAACACCCGTGTGGGGTTTCAAATCAACCAACACAGATTTTTATTTGTGCAGTTGGGCAATGTGTAAAATTTATCATTACAATCAATATCAGTCAAATAAGTGTATATAAACAAATCGGCTGATTTGTTTATAAATATTTATTTATTCACTTTCATGTTAAAAATTATATTTTTAACGATAATTAGTTTATTTCAACACATCTACATTTTATTATCGATTTCACATCAACATCACAAACAATTTTCACAACACATCAATCAAACAAACAAGCCATCCATGGTCTGTGGATGACGGGTGTCGGGTGCTGCTAAGCACCGTCTGCATCCTAGTATATATATAACTAGAAAAAAGAAATTTAAAGTGAGGAGTTCTCACCAAAGCTAATCCAAACGCCATGACTCTTCATATGTAGAAAATCTTGTCGTTCTCGCCTTTTGTCACTTTCGTTGCCCATAGCCACTACATATATAAAAATCACATTTTTATATTGCTATTCAATATATAAAAATCGAATTTTTACTTCATTATTCAATATATAAAAATCGAATTTTTACTTCGTTATTCAATATATAAAAATCGAATTTTTACTTCGCTACTATATAGATAAAAATTCTATTTTTACAACGCTACTATATAGATAAAAATTCTATTTTTACATTGCTACTATATATATATAAAAATTCTATTTTTACATTGCTACTATATAGATAAAAATTCTATTTTTACACCGCTACTATATAGATAAAAATTCAATTTTTACATCGCCACTATATAGATAAAAATTATATTTTTATCACGCTATTCTCTATATAAAGATTTCGCCTTTTCAAATATAAAGATTATATTTTTATATTTTTACCTATATAAAAATTCTTCTACAATATAAAAGATTATATTTTTATACTTCTACAATATAAAAGATTATATTTTTATACTTCTACAGTATAAAAGATTATATTTTTATACTTCTACAATATAAAAGATTATATTTTTAATATTCCTACCATATAAAAATTATATTCTTAATATTCCTCCTTCATAATAAAAATCACATCTTTATGGGATAAAAATCCTAACTTTTCTATTTCTTTTCTTACTAGAAAGTAAATGCAATGCGAAAAAGAAAAACAAATTGAAAATAAACAAAGCTAAAATATAAAAAGAACGCTCACTGTAATGTAATCGGAGGAGGGCTTGGCGGTTTGTTGCTGCACTGGAGGGGAAGGAGAAGAAGAGGAGGGCGGAGAGGAGGGGAGGAAGGAGGCTGGGGGGGTGTGCGGATTCCGTCATGAGGAGGAAGGGGAGAAGATCGGGAGGAGAAGGGGAGGTGGAGGAGGATATGCGGCAGGAAGAGGAGGGGCTTCGGCGGCCCTCCTGTGCGGCGGCGGCGCTCCGAGCGGAGGAGCGGCGGTTGCTCCTCCGTCTTCTTCTTTCCTTCTTTTTTATTTTTTTATTTTTTTATATAGAAATGAATTGAACGAAAAAAGGGGGGGCCAGCGGTTTTGAAGGGGAGGAGAGAGGGAAGGGGATTTTTTTTTATTTATTTAATTATTTAATTCCAAAAAGGTACTTTTATTTTCGACCTTGAAACAAGGCCCACCGCCTGTCGTCCATAGCGTTTCACCCCCATTCCGAACACAATGGGATATGTACCATAAGCTGATTCGACCGTTTCGATCAGTTTTCGTCAAAATCAACATATAACTCTATATATTGAATTTGAACGCACATTTCAATTTACCGGGGCCACATACGAACTCTATAAATCCCAGAAAAATATTTTCTAGCTTCGTATTGACGATACGGTCCTAACAAAACTAGTTTCGTCAAATTCTGAGACCGTTGGAAAAATGGCCATTTTCCAGTCGATTAAAATCAACTGAAACTGGTCAAACACGTTTTCCTTTGCCACGCTCACATACTGATTCGAAAAATTATGAAATTTGAAACCTAGCAATAATTTGACATCACAGACCCAATAAAAGTGGTTTCGTCGAAATCCGAGATCGTTTGCAAAATTTCCATTTGGACATATCTTTTGATTCCCACTATGAAATCTCGATTTTTTGGATTCGTTGGAAAGATATTATCAAATAGATCCTATTATTTTTGGTTTCACTAAAATCCGGATTGTTTTGCACCCGGTACATTCAATTGAAGTTTGAAATCGAATTATCGAACTACCGCGCCATTTTCAATTCCTTTTATAATTCAAAATAAATATTTATAATCTAATGACGATGTATATCAAATATACGTTCTATTCTATTCAAAATAAATTTCTCGTCGATATTGTTTAAAATAATTCATTTTAAATGTTCAAAATTCGCTAAAATCGCCAAAATAAAAATTTTAAACTGGCCCGCATTTCCGGGTTGTTACAATCTCCCCTATTTAAAACTTTTCGTCCCCGAAAAGGAACAAAGTTGAAAGTGGTTTGATTAATCAACTCTACGTTCGATATGGCTTCCATTCTCCAACTTTTCAGTTTCTGAGAATTTTCAAATTCTTCAAAAATTTGGCTAACACCCGGAATTTTCGAAAAATTTCGCCAAAACCTCCCTTGTACGGGGAGAGGTTTGGAAATTTATTGGGCCGTATTAGGTACCCAATAAATCCTAATAAGCATACACATATTTATAGTGATATATTCTGGTGTTTACAGGGGAGCGTGTATTGATAATAACTCCAGAGAATAAATTCTCGTCGCCCTGTCAAAGCCCGAGGGAGTGTGTATTTTAAATGCTCCAGAGGATAAATCCTCGTCACCTCGTCCCGTGTGGGAAATAAATAGTCCATGTGCCGTATCTAATAACTAGAGAGACGTGATTATTGTCAACTCTAGACCCGTGTGGTTTTTTTTATTAATCTGGCAATTTTATCGTTACAATTTAAATAGTCCATATCAGTCATCAGTTCAACCTGTAAAATATAGTCATCGCCATACAAGCCTCTCGCTCGTATGGTAAATCTTCCACCTCGTCACAAAGCTCCAAATGCTTATGTGGTATATGATGAAGTATGCCTATCTTCCAGAAGTATGCCATGTAATGTAGTTCAAAATTAATTGTTGCTATCCTATGGCGATGTTTATTATTTACACACAGAATAACCAGCACTCCGCATCCAATGGCATTCACAGGAGTTGATATAATAATATTAGTGCACATCCAACTCATTAAGGTTTACCTATTTGTCGGGCACCCAAATAAAATCTTTACTCAACAACTATCCAATTTCCTGTTCAAACATATATAATGCACAAGTATATATTTCTAACTATTCTCTTATCAATTCAATGTGTGTTTTAATTGAATAAATTTGTTCTGGTTTTTTTATTGATGACATTCTACTCTTCTCTAAATCAAAGGCCGAAAAGGAACACAACAATGGAAGCCGAAAAGGAACGAAGCCGAAAGTTGTTTAACAAATCAACTTCCATTATTTTGACTACGGCTTAAGTTCTTCAACTTTTCAGTTTCTAAGAACTTTTCAAATTTTTCAAAAATTTGGCTAACGCCCTAAATTTTCGAAAAATTTCGCCATAACCTCCCCTGCACCGGGAGCAACGGGAAAATCCTGAAATTGCCATACAGGCCTTCTGATCTCAAAAAGAAAAAGCCAAGCGGCTAGCCAATCGGCTCATAAAATCATCATCACCCAAACAAAACAGTAAATTATGATAAATATGTACCTATTTGTCGGGCAAACAAATTTTATTCTCTACTCTAGCCTCCTTGCTATGACCTGTTCAAAGCAAGTACATGTATATGCAAGCAAATGTGACCAATTTTCAATACAATTCAATATATGCTTCAATTAGGCTAATTGGTTCAAAATTATCAAACAAATAAACAAACAACACAAACATCAATCAATTAGTGAATTAGAGTTTCAAATTGATAATTTTGAAATATAGTCAAAAATCATGTTTTTGATGCCAAATCACAACAATGTATTCTAGCTATATTTTGGTTCTCACACCAGTCTAATGGAAATATATAGAAATCACACATTCATCACTCGAATACAAATTCTGACGACGAGTACTCAACCATCAGAATCATCTTCGGGCCACTAGAGTATGATCCTATATCTATCCAGTATATTAAAACTTCGAATATACATTCATGACGCGTATACGCGAAATCTTTATATACTCGATTGTCCATATTCAAAATAAATAAATATTTAAATACGTTTAAAACGATTTAAATTTCAAAACATAATTGTTTTCATTTGAATAATATACTCTTCACACTCGTTCTGGGATACTACTCATCCTATCTCTAACGAGTCATTCTAATTGGACATTACTAATCCAATATCTGATGAATTCTTTCGTATGGTTCTAATGTGTCTTGTTCTCGAGCTCTGTAAACCAAAGCTCTGATACCACTGTATAACAACCCGAACTCCCCCGGTAAGGAAAGCCCGGATTGAGATGAGAACAACACACATCGGAACGCAGACGGAAGAACATTTCATTGTTATTACAACAATTCCATCAGATACAAGAGTATACAAAGTATAAATGAATAAATTACATTCAACAAATATCAGAGATTACAATAAATTACATAGCAGCGGAAAAATATACAAAACACAACTAGAAGTGATACACGGATACAGAGCTTTCCGAGCATCGTTCCAGCTGTTAATCAGGATCCTATGAATATAAATCTGCAAAACCAAAACTACTAGCTTCCCGTGTCGAAAATAGGGGCACCCAGAGTTTAGGTTAAAACAATAAACTCAAGGTCAGTCATGTGACTGGTGTGAGAACTAAAACAGTTATTAATATTGGTTTAAAGTTAGGTAAATCAAGGGACCACGCTGTATAACACGGAACGGGTTTCATCCCAAGAATACCAGTGCATAGAACAAACATCGCAATGCTAAATAAAGAAAAATGAAGCTGTTATAAGACCCAGGTCCCATCACACAATGCAACGCAAGCCGGAGGATAGGGTTTTTACCTTATAACAGCCAAAGCATGCTTGATACGTTTAAAACACATTATTTGATACTATTATAAGTGTATAGTGTCAAAAGAATTTTCAATCATAAATATCAATCATAGGCGGCATGGGTACCATCTATCATGTCGCCATACTAGTTCTACAATTAAAACCGCAATATCACGTATTGGAAATTGGATTCCGTCATGAGCCGAGGCAAGGGGCAAGCTCCTCTCCGCGTTCGAGACACTCTAGCAAATGTCTCAGGACCACACTATGATCCTTGGATCTTCAGGGCCGGTCCTCTCTAACTTTTTAGGACTGGCAATTCCTGAACACGTTTCCCAGTCCTTACAGACCTATATCCGAGGCGCCTCGTATCCAACAACCACACAGGTGAAAAGTATATATATCTCAGGGCTGGTAGGTCACTAACACCACCCTAGCTAGAAAGAAACGCCGTGCTCTCCCTGCAGTCACTATCCTGTTTTTGACTCATACCGAGGTGTGAGGCTCGCGAATTCACGCTATACACAAAGCTATGCCACACAGGCCGTGCTTTGATCATCAACCACAAGACTTTGCTTTTCAACAGAAGCCTTGATCAATTGCCACTTACGCGTGCCACACTGGCAATTCACTCCAAGCGACTGATGTCCATCGATATACAACCTCTGAGCTCGTACGTCTCAGTGAAGGGCGTTAAGCAAGAGAATAAATTCTCCACCGCCAAACAGATGTATATTTAATAGAGATCAATCAACACAGAATAAAATCCAATGTCAGACACACAATCCATTTACAAGTTCGTTCTGGGTCTGAACGGAACCGGAGGCACTTTCCGCGCATATCCATCCATCTCTAAGTACGTCTGGACGATCACCAACTGTTTCCCTCATCTTGGGTGTACAGCCCAATCGAGATCATCAGTAATCACACAAACGATGTGAAGACTTCCGGTCTTCAACCATCGTCTTCATCTTCGACATCTCGCCGAGTCGGTTATTCAGAATGGGTATAACCCGGCCTTTCTGAATAACCCACATATATGATAAACAAATGTTACACAAACACAACGAACGCCTCATTCCAATTCAGAATATTCTTTTATTCACAAAATCACATTTTTAGGGAATAGGTTCCTATTAATTTTATCCAAGATAAATTCTTCTAAATTTATCCTTTAATCTTCCTTTGGATATCAATTCAAACTAGTCGGTATTAGCGAACCACACCGAAGTAATTATTTATTTTGTTTCCCAATCCCAACCTATTCATCCCATGGAGCAAAACTGGTAATACTCCATATCTAACACCACGGTGTTATTGGTAAAATTAATTACCATTTCACATTCAAATCTAATTAAAGATTTAACTATCGCTTTGGAGCAAAACTGGTAATACTCCACTCTCGATCACTTTTCAGATTTGATAATTTAAATTATCAATTCACATTTTAATCTAATTAAAGATTCATTAAAACTCCACTTAGTTTTAATCTTCACAAAAATCAACATCCTGCCTTTATCTGGGTTAAAGAACCAATGTCATCTAAAACACGATTCACGATAAACCCAAATCACATTTGGTATTAAATACAAGGCTCTGAATAGAAAATATGCCGGCTTATATTCAATATCAAATTCTGAAACCAACAAATATCGTATTGGAAATAACGATATAAAATATATCTTTCAAATTCCCATAACAATATCTGTATAGTCACGAAATCCAACATCGAAATATTCCGAAGATAATTTCGATTCAACTCCAGTCCAATTCACGTATTAGGAATATTGATTATTTTTAAAATCACTTTCAAATTCAATTTATTTATTTCAAAAATAAATTGATTTTAATTCTAGTTCAAAACTAGTTCATTTCGATAAAAATCTATTTTTATCTTTTCAAATATGGAATTTTTCAGCCCGATTTTTCCCAAATCATTTCTTATGATTTTATACAAATTATAGATATTTTTAATAATTTTATCAAGGCCCGTACAGTCGATTTCCATCAACGGCCATCAAACTGCACTTACATCGACCTTTTCTAAATTTGATTTGGACATAATTCCAAATCCAACCATTAGATTTCAAATTTCAAATATTCATTGGAAAGCTCTTTTCGATGCGAACCCAATGGTTCTGGTTTTAGGAGAATCCGACGGTCGGATCTCTCGCAACGTCAATCCGAAGTCAATGGTCGAAATTCACGAACTGCCGCGGCGCGGCGCGTTCTATTCAGGCCATTATATATATATAATATATATATATATATTATATATACTTCGTCGATTTCCTTTTAAAACGTGTTTTATAAATCGTTTTAAATTCGTTTTCAAAACCATTTCAACTCTATATTCAATTTCAAATCAAAATTGAATATTTCCTATCATTACTATATAAATGATAATATTTTCAAAACGTTATATTTTGAAATCACTTCTTTTCTATATTCATTATAAAAACGAATATAATCGATATAAATATCGTTCACGTCCAAATAGCGCCACTCTAATCAACACGACTTTATATATTTCAATAAATTCGTTATTCTATTCAACAAATGAATATTTATCCCATTCAACACATGAATCTATATTTCTTTCAACACACGACTATTTTTGTTATGTAAAATATTTTATAAAACTATGGTATCTATCGTTTGATTTTTCAATTAGACTCCTACCATAAAGTAGTCCTAATTTTAAATATGATAAAGATGTAAATTTTTTTATTAAAATGTTTCACTCAACACATAAATAGTTTCAACACATGCACATCGTCAACACATGACTATTTTTATATTCAACACATGAATTTTCTTTTATAATATTCATTATTTTCCCAATTGGAATGAGGCCCAATCAATTAACATATAATGTTAATTATATGGATTCCATACAACACATGTATATAATAGCAACGATAACCAATCAACCATCATCCAAAGTGCACCACACAACTGCATAAGCATCAAATATAAATAATCAACGCTTACAGAGTCTGTCGACCAATCGATCGACATACAATTAAATAATTGGGATTAGTGTACTCAAATATCATCCCAACACCCGTGTGGGGTTTCAAATCAACCAACACAGATTTTTATTTGTGCAGTTGGGCGATGTGTAAAATTTATCATCCCAATCAATATCAGTCAAATCAGTGTATATAAACAAATCAGCTAATTTGTTTATAAATATTTATTTTTTCACTTTCACGTTAAAAATTATATTTTTAACGATAATTAATTTATTTCAACACATCTACATTTTATTATCGATTTCACATCAACATCACAAACAATTTTCACAACACATCAATCAAACAAACAAGCCATCCATGGTCTATGGATGACGGGTGTCGGGTGCTGCTAAGCACCGTCTGCATCCTAGTAAATATATATAACTAGAAAAAAGAAATTTAAAGTGAGGAGTTCTCACCAAAGCTAATCCAAACGCCACGACTCTTCATATGTAGAAAATCTTGTTGTTCTCACCTTTTGTCACTTTCATTGACCGTAGCCACTACATATATAAAAATCACATTTTTATATTTCTATTCAATATATAAAAATCGAATTTCTACTTCGCTATTCAATAGATAAAAATCGAATTTTTACTTCGCTATTCAATATATGAAAATCGAATTTTTACTTCGCTATTCAATATATAAAAATCGAATTTTTACTTCGCTACTATATAGATAAAAATTCTATTTTTACAATGCTACTATATAGATAAAAATTCTATTTTTACATTGCTACTATATAGATAAAAATTCTATTTTTACATTGCTACTATATAGATAAAAATTCTATTTTTACACCGCTACTATATAGATAAAAATTCTATTTTTACATCGCCACTATATAGATAAATTCTATTTTTATCACGCTATTCTCTATATAAAGATTTCGCCTTTTCAAATATAAAGATTATATTTTAATATTCTTACCTATATAAAAATTCTTCTACAATATAAAAGATTATATTTTTATACTTCTACAATATAAAAGATTATATTTTTATACTTCTACAATATAAAAGATTATATTTTTAATATTCCTACCATATAAAAATTATATTCTTAATATTCCTCCTTCATAGTAAAATTCACATCTTTATGGGATAAAAATCCTAACTTTTCTATTTCTTTTCTTACTACAAAGTAAATGCAATGCGAAAAAGAAAAACAAACTGAAAATAAACAAAGCTAAAATATAAAAAGAACGCTCACTGTAATGTAATCGGAGGAGGGCTTGGCGGTTTGCTGCAGCACTGGAGGGGAATGAGAAGAAGAGGAGGGCGGAGAGGAGGGGAGGAAGGAGGCTGGGGGGGGGGGGGGGTGTGTGTGCGGATTCCGTCATGAGGAGGAAGGGGAGAAGATCGGGAGGAGAAGGGGAGGTGGAGGAGGATACGCGGCAGGAGGAGGGGCTTCGGCGGCCCTCCTGGGCGGCGGCGGCGCTCCGAGCGGAGGAGCGGCGGCTGCTCCTCCGTCTTCTTCTTTCCTTCTTTTTTTTATATTGAAATGAATTGAACGAAAAAAGAGGGGGCAGCGGTTTTGAAGGGGAGGAGAGAGGGAAGGGGATTTTTTATTTTATTTATTTAATTATTTAATTCCAAAAAGGTACTTTTATTTTCGACCTTGAAACAAGGCCCACCGCCTGTCGTTCATAGCGTTTCACCCCCATTCCGAACACAATGGGATATGTACCATAAGCTGATTCGACTGTTTCGATCAGTTTTCATCAAAATCAACATATAACTCTATATATTGAATTTGAACGCGCATTTCAATTTACCGGGGCCACATATGAACTCTATAAATCCCAGAAAAATATTTTCTAGCTTCGTATTGACGATACGGTCCTAACAAAACTAGTTTCGTCAAATTCTGAGACCATTGGAAAAATGGCCATTTTCCAGTCGATTAAAATCAACTGAAACTGGTCAAACACGTTTTCCTTTGCAACGCTCACATATTGATTCGAAAAATTATGAAATTTGAAACCTAGCAATAATTTGATATCACGGACCCAACAAAAGTGGTTTCGTCGAAATCCGAGATCATTTGCAGAATTTCCATTTTTAAGGGCCTGAATTCCATAGCGACTATTCAGAATTTTCATTTGGACATATCTTTTGATTCCCGCTATGAAATTTCGATTTTTCGGATTCGTTGGAAAGATATTATCAAATAGATCCTATTATTTTTGGTTTCACTAAAATCCGGATTGTTTTGCACCCGGTACATTCAATTGAAGTTTGAAATCGAACTATCGAACTACCGCGCCATTTTCAATTCCTTTTATAATTCAAAATAAATATTTATATTCTAACGACGACGTATATCATATATACGTTCTATTCTATTCAAAATAAATTTCTCGTCGATATTATTTAAAATAATTCATTTTAAATGTTCAAAATTCGCTAAAATTGCCAAAATAAAAATTTTAAACTGGCCCGCATTTCCGGATTGTTACTTCGCCCGACCCCAACCGATCGCAAGATCGATCATAACCGTTCAAAACCCACGTACGTTAACTTTGGGCACACAACACATCAGAACAACAACACAGACTTTTATAACATCTATAATAAATGTTACATCAGAGTACAGAATATATCAGAGTACACTTTGTAAAGTACAGCGGAAGATAAATTACAGCGGAATATAAATTACAATAAATTAATACATTGCAGCGGAACTAATCTCAGCGGAAGGCCATCAATATTCTGGACCCAGCTTCAGGCTTCAATCCAGGATCCTGCTTAACTATATCTGCAAAAAGCTACTCGACTGCCTGTGTGAAAAGAGGGCACCCAAGTTTGCAAGGTGAAACAAACTACAGGTCAATCGTGGGACTGGTGTGAGAATTATATACTTAACTTATCTAATAAGTAGGCTAATCACAGGACCACGCCGCTAACGCGGAACGGGTTTACTACATTGGATTGCCAGTGCATAAATAATGTAAATCGTCAAATAACGCAATGCTTTTTAGAAAAATGAAACCATTATAAGACCCAGGTCCCATCACACAATGCAACGCACACCAGAGGATAGGGTTTTACCTTATAATGGTCAAAAGATGCTTGATACGTAAAAACGATATTATTATTAGTGTGTATATATATATTTAAAACATTTCAAATATAGTGTCAATCCTAGACGACATAGATACCATCTACTATGTCGCCATACTAGTTATACAATCAAAACTGCAAGGGGCATATTGGAAATTGGGTTTCCATCATGAGTCAAGGCTAGGGAGGAGCTCCTGACCGATTCGAGACACTCTAGCAATGCCTCCGGATTCGGACGCTGGCGAACCCTTGGAAATAGCAGGGTCGGTCCACAAATACTTTAGTGGATTAATTATGCCTGAACACACGCTCCCCGATCCTATTGGATCTACAAATCAGCTGAGGGTGACAGATAAGAATAAACCGAGGCCTCGCAAAAATTCCATCAACCACATAAGCAAATGTCGGACCGTGTTAAAGCCCAACACCACTTCTAGCTAGAAAGAAATGTGTGCACTCCATGCGTTCCCTTCTCCCGTTTTAGACTCAACCGGTGTGTGAGGCTCGCAACGTCACGATATACACAAAGCTATGCCTAAAGAGACTGTGCTTTGATCATCAACCACAAGGCCTGCTTTTCAACAAAGCCTTGATCATTTGCATCTTAGCATGTCACATTGTCAGACCCTACCATATTATTGATCATCAACCAATATATATATAACCTCTAAGCTCATACGTCTTAGAGAAGGGTGATAAGTAAAGAATAAATTCTTCACCATCAAACAGAAATATATAATCAGTAGCGTTCAACAAATACAGTAGAAATGAATACAATGTCAGACACGCAATCCATTTACAAGTCCTCTCTAGGTCTGAGCAAAACAATCGTGTCCGTCGATCTCCAAATGCGTTTGGACGATCATTACTAAATACCTTGCCTTGGAAGGCCAATCCCAATTCAAGATACCAGTCATCATCATCCCAACAATGTGAAAACCTTCGGTCTTCAATCACCGTCTTCGTCTTCGACTCTTGATCGTCGTGATGATTATTCAGAATGGGTTAAACCCGGTCTTTCTGAATAACTCGCGTATTTTGTGATTAAAAAGTAAATATTGGAAGATCACACTTTACGCCACATTCCAACTCAGAATATTCTTTTAATAAGATATTCGCTATAAAAGATTCTCATTAATTTTATCAAAGATAAACTCTGAAAATAAGATCTTAAATCTTTCTTAAAAGATTTATTAAAACTCCAGTTTTGATTTACTATCAAAAATCATTATTACAAGATCATTAATTTCAAATCTATAAAATAGATTTATAAATTCCAAATAATAATTTCAATGTAAATTGGATTAAAGGACAAATGTCGTTTAAAACACCGTCCACGATAAATCCACTTCACAGCTCAATTTATTCCATATCACAAATTATAATTGCAAATGCTAGTAATCTTTTAAAAACATATTTTAAAAATAATCATTTAAAAATATTCTTTGTATAAAAGATTCTAATGGGAAGTATTCTTTATGTTACAAATTCTTATCTTTTCCAAATATTCTATGTTTTAACATATACTTGATTAAAAATATATTTTATGAAAATATATACACTTTATATAAAATGGATTTCTAATGTAAAAATATTCTTATTTAAAAGAACACCTGAATCGAAATGCGACTCAAACATTTACCATATAATTTGGATTATATGGATTTCACACACACATCATATATATGACAATATCAGTATAATCATCAAATCATCCATATACACCCAAAGTGTAATTTCCACTACGTAAGCGTTAAAATTAAATAATAACGCTCATCGCAGCCTGTCAATCTAACGATCAACATTCAACTAAATATTGGGATTAGTGTATGTAAATTTTCATCCCAACACCCGTGTGGGGTTTCAACCAACAAACAAATGATAAACTAATTTGTGCACTTGGGCGACGTGTGAAAATAATCGTCCCAATCACATACACAAGTCGGGTAACTTGTGAATGGAAGTGTAATACACAATATATAATGATGACAAGAAAATATCTCTATTGCAATGAATGAATATGCATAATAACTTCATCTCTATTGACAATTTCTACTTTGCTAGTTTAAGCTCAAGCAAAAATGGTTATATTGTTCTGACAATTCTAATGCGACAAAAATGATAATTTTTGTTTTAACTAACCCATCTTGACAAATATATAACTTGCCAAACATAACATAGATATATATATATATATATATATATATATATATAACTTGCTTCAACTAATTCATTTTGACAAAAATGAATATATTTTGACAAAATGTCTATTTGGTTTAACTAATATAAATTGACTAAAATGAATAATTGTTTTCAACAAATGTAAATTGATAAAAGTGAATATTTTATTTCAACTAGTATAAATTGACAAAATTGTTTATTTCATTTTATCTAATCAATTTAACAAAAGTGCATATTTTGTTTCCCCTAGTATAAATTGATAAAAGTGATTATTTAATTTCAACTAGTATAAGTTGACAAAAGTAATTATTTTATTTTAACTAATCAAGTTTGACAAAAATGTTCATTTCATTTTAACTAAATCAAGTTTGACGAAGATGTCTATTTCATTTTTATGTTTGCAAATAAAATTGTAACTTTTATCTTAGATGTTATATTGCATTGTGGAATGCAAATAAAAGAACAAACTTGATTTTCAAAGTATATTTACATTAGTGATTCCAAACAAAAGAACAATTTTTCTTTTCGAAATATATTTGCCTTAAAGAGTGCAAATAAAAAAACTAATTTCATCTTCAATGTATTTTTACATTTGTGAATGTAAATAAAAGAATAAATTTTGGTTTCTACATATATTTGTATTGGTGAATGCAAATAAAAGGGTAAATTTTATTTTCAATGTATGTTTGCATTAATGAATGCAAATAAAAGATTGAACTCAAAATTTCAATTCTAGAATAACATAAAAAGAGTATTTCATTGTTTTACACTTTTCTATGTGTTATAATAACAAATAAAAGAATCCTTTTATTTGTTTATACTTTTCTATACATTCTAATAACATATAAAAGAATATTTTATATGTAAACATTTTTCAATGTATTCTAATGTCAAATAAAAGTGAATATTATTTGTATAATAAAATTCTAATTTTTAAATGACAAATAAAAAGTAGATTTATTCGTCTAATAAATTCTGAGTTTCAAATGACAAATAAAAAGTGAATTTTATTTGTGCAACAAATTCTAAGTTCATATTTGTGTTGCAGCACGTATATAAAAAGATGGACTTTATTTCTATGTCATATTTGTATGGAAAAAATACAAATAAAAAGATGAACTTAATTTCTATGTTATATTTGTATTGACAAAATACAAATAAAAAGATGAACTTTATTTCTATGTATATTTGTATTGAAAAAAAAACATATAAAAAGGTAATTCATTTTCTAAGTTGTATTTGTGTTGAAAGACACAAATAAAAAGATACTTCATTTGCTAAGTTACACTTGTGTTGAAAACACAAATAAAAAGATACTTCATTTGCAAAGTGTATATTTGTGTTGAAAAACACAAATTAAAAGATACTTCATTTGCTAAGTGTATATTTGTGTTAAGAACACAAATAAAAAGAAACAATTCAATTTCAATGTTAAGATTTGTGTTAAGGGACAAAAATTAAAAAGACATTCATTATTCTATGTGTATTTGTGTTAAGAACACAAATATAAAGACATTTGTTTTTCTTATGTTTATGCTTGTGTTAAAAATACAAATGAAAAGATGATTCATGTTCTATGTTTATGTTAAGAACACAAATATAAAGATAATTCATTTGTGATCTTATTTTCTATGTAATATTTGCATTGTAAAATGCAAATAAATAGATAATTCATATTCTAAGTTTTATTTGTGTTGGTAAACACAAATAAAAAGATAATTCTTTTGCTGAGTTATATTTGTGTTGAAAAACACAAATAAAAATAATAATTCATTTCTATGTATATATTTATGTTGAAAAACACAAATAAAAGAATGGTTCCTTTCCTATGTTATTATTTGTGACGAAAAACACAAATAAAAGAATGGCTTCTTTTTCTCAAATAAAATGTAAACACTTGTGTGTTTTTCTCAAATATTACTTTTAATCTCCAAATACAATGTAAATAAAGTTTTGTTTTAAAAGATATGTTTTTAATATCAACAATAAAATTTAATATTTCATAATTATTCTAATTCTATAATATCCTATGTTTAATGTGACAGTAAGAAGATTTTTTTTACTGTAATTCACAAATCTGTTCTTAATGTAAACAAATAAAAGTAAGATTTTATTTGTTAACCAGTTTCTGTTGTTCAATTTCAGATAAAAATAATATTTTGACAATATAAAATAAGTTAGACCAACTAGATCCAATCGCAAATAAAATTCAACAATATATGCAATTTCAATCATGGACAACAGAACACACCACAAGCGACAATCAACAATTTATACAATACAGAACATTTCAGATCCGAACTAACATCACAATACAATCATTTTAAAGCGAGAAAAATAATTGATAATTAATTAAATAATAAAATTCAGAATTCTCACATTGATATGGCTGAAAATTCGACTGTCTCGGATTCAGGTCTGGTCTGCGCCATCGCGAAGATCTCGGAAAGACGAGTCCAACGCAACTTACGGTTCGTCAAACGGCCCTCGTATGAAAGAGATATCGATTTTTTAAAGATTGCATAAATTAAATATTAAATAAATAAAATAATATAATTTTAAAACCTTCTTCCTCCTTCTATCGTTACAGCCGAACCCATACTCCCTCCTCCAACCCTCTCGTCGCACCCCCCTTTGGCCACCCAGGCGCCGATCGAACACCGCCACTCCGACGGCCTACGTGTGTCGCGCCCACGCCGAGAGTTGCACACAACTCAGTGGTCTCTGGTGGGCCCCAGAGCGCCGCGAACGGCGGCACTTTGTGCCTCAAATTCGCGAAATCCGCTCCACTAAAACACATCTTATACGTATAGATTTGAAGCTCCCGAAATTCTCTTCGATTTGATATATAATTTGTAGATTTTCGTTGAACGGATTGAGAGAAATTGATGTTTGAAGTTGGGATGTTTTTGGCCATTGTTTTAATAGGTGGCGGCAGAAAAAAATTAGGGTTAGGGTTTTATTTTCGGATTTTTTTATTATTAAATCTCGTAAACGTGTTATAAAGGTGAAAATGCGAGTTGTCTCCGAATTGGGCTTGCTTACTGTTGATCTTAACTTTTTGAGGCCTTCTGAACGCATTGGGATGGGTCTCGGGGTCCAATTCCGAAATCTGTAGAATATTTATTTAAAATTCCATTAAAAATTAATTAATTAAATATTGACCGTACATTTAAATATGCCGGGGCCACATAGGACCTCAGAAAATTCCAAAAAAATATATTTTTAGCTTTCTTATGACAATACGGTTCTAACAAGACTAATTTCGTTGAATTCTGAGACTGTTTGAAAAAAATGGCTATTTTTAAGTCGTTTAAATTTAACTAAGTGAAAATTAGGCTCACATCCTTAAAAGCAAACTTTATTAAGCACACATCCTCCCATTTTAAAACGTATAAATTTCATCCTTATTTTTGAAATTAAGCGTGCAGCGGGTTTTTTTTTTCCAAAACTGCCCTTCGTATAATCAACGGTGTAATTAAGATGTCTGAATATCCGCAATTAAGATTTAATCATTCTCTCGATCTAAAATTTCTGTGTCCATGGCGGCGCAGTAATCAATTACAATTTTATCAATTTTGTAATCGATCGATCTAAATTTGTTACTACTCGGTTCTTTTTTCAGAGATTTAATTATATCGATCCTTGATCGTTCCTTGATCTAAAATTCTTGCTGCTCGGTTGCTATTTTGGAGTCTGTCGATCTTGAATTCTTGGTAATATAATGGTTGTTTCTTCTTCAAGGTAATTTATAGTTTTTAATAAAAAATTATGTGTTCCGATATCATATTTTTTTCCCGATGTTTGTTAATTAATTATTAATTCTGATGTTATTTTATTGTTTTTTTCATCGATGGATAATGTAATTAGGTATTTTTTTTTTTTTTTGGGTTTTATTCATTGAGCAGTCGTATTTATTAATTTTTCAATATGTTTGTTTTTTAAATCTGAATACGTGTATAAAATCGTGCATATATATTTAATATTAGCAGAGAAGTATGCAACTATTGAAAGAAACGTGCGTACTTGTTGGTATATGTTCAGGAAAGTTGCATATAAGTATGCATATATTCTGAATATATGCATGCTTATGTACAGCTGTTTTGTAATTTTTTTTTTGATTGCGTGTATGATGATTAGTTGCATACAAATATGCATATATTCGTAATATATGTTTGTTATACGTCTGTTTCATATATTATGAACATAAGTATGTGTACTTTTCTTGAATATTTGCATACAAGTATGCAGATATTATTGATATCTGCAGACATTTATTTATTTATTTTTCAATATGTTTGTTTTTTAAATCTGAATACGTGTATAAAATCGTGCATATATATTTAATATTAGCAGAGAAGTATGCAACTATTGAAAGAAACGTGCGTACTTGTTGGTATATGTTCAGGAAAGTTGCATATAAGTATGCATATATTCTGAATATATGCATGCTTATGTACAGCTGTTTTGTAATTTTTTTTGATTGCGTGTATGATGATTAGTTGCATACAAATATGCATATATTCGTAATATATGTTTGTTATACGTCTGTTTCATATATTATGAACATAAGTATGTGTAATTTTCTTGAATATTTGCATACAAGTATGCAGATATTATTGATATCTGCAGACATTTATTGATTTATTTATTATTATTTTGAAGGCGTTTACATAATTTTATACATTATTTAGTGCATAATTTGTCTAATTAATGTTGAATTTCTTGTTTGTATAACAGTGTTCCGCCTGATATTGGTGTATTGGTGTTGTTGAAGTTTGGCAGTGATAGTTGCTCTATTCGTTTATATTTTGATAGTTGTGTTTCTATGGTAAGAGAAGCTGTTTGTGGTAAGTGGACTGATTTAAGTCCATTGTCTTTTGAATTATATCATCTCAGAGATGGTTTGAGAAGGAACATTGAAAGTAATTCTGATCTTCAATCTATTCTTTTGTTGGCTGCACATAATCGAGAGGATTATTTGGTTATTTTTGTTGACACCAATCGTAGTAGTTCTTCAGTTAATAATTGTAGTGATTGTTCTTTTGGTACTGATTCGTCGTTTGCGAGTACTAGTGATTCAAATAATCAAATTAGGCAATTGTTGAGAAGTGATATGCAACAACCTATTTTTTCTGGTGTTGGTCAGCAATTTCCAGGAGGTGTTACTGAATTTAGACTGTATATTATGATGTATAGTATGAAGACTGGATATAAACTTACTCTGGTTAAGAATGACAAAGAACGAGTAACAGCTATTTGTTCTAAACAAAATTGTAGTTTCAGGATTCATGCTTCTCTGAAATTTAATCTTCCTGGATATTTTGTTGTAAAGAAATTTCAACCGGAACATACTTGTGGTGCTGGAATTCATGACATCAACAATCCTGTTATATCTAGTAAATTGATTAAGTTGTTGGTTGCTGATCATATTCAAGCTAATCCATTAATGAAGACGAAAGACATTGTTAACTTGTTTCAAACCGAGTACAATGTTATCTTGAAATATTATTATGCTTATAGCGGGAAGAGGTTGGCTCTAGAAGATTTGCATGGAAGTGATGTAATGTCGTATCATCACTTGCAGTCATTTTGTGATGCAGTTGGTACTACTAACCCTGGAAGTAAAGTTGTTTTGGAGTGCAATGATTCTACAAGGCAATTTGAGAGGGTTTTTATTGGATTTGAAGCTTGTTCATATGGATTTCAATTTTGTCGATCATTAATTTTTGTTGATGCTACATTTATGAAGGGAAGAGCTCAAGGATGTTTAATGGCTGCTACTGGTAAAAATGGTAATGAAGGTATGTTGTTTTGCACTTCAGTTTTCATTATTAACAGCAAATTTAAGTAATTTAGTGCATAAATATATGCAATTTTATAAAATATATGCATTAATATATGCAGTTATTATGAACAAATTTGCATGCTTTGTATACTCATTCAATTGTTTTTCTACTGTTTAATTCTAGCGTGCAAGAATGCAATTATATTAAATAACTGCATACATTTATGCATTAATCCTGGCATATAGTACTGAAATATTTGAAAAACTGCACGAATGTATGCAAATATTTTTGACATATGCATACCTGAATGCTATTATTCTGACATATACAACTGTTATGTTAATGTGTATTCAGGTATGCTAATATATTTAAAAAATGCATACAATGAAGTTATGTTGTTTTGCACTTCAGTTTTCATTATTAACAGCAAATTGACTATTTTAATGCATAAATGTATGCAATTTTATAAAATATATGCATTAATATATGCAATTATTATGAACAAATTTGCATGCTTTGTATACTCGTTCAATTGTTTTTCTACTGTTTAATTCTAGCGTGCAAGAATGCAATTATCTTAAATAACTGCATACATTTATGCATTAATCCTGGCATATAGTACTGAAATATTTGAAAAACTGCACGAATGTATGCAAATATTTTAGACATATGCATACCTGAATGCTATTATTCTGACATACAATACTGAAATGTTTGAAAAACTGCACGAATGTATGCAAATATTTTAGACATATGCATACCTGAATGCTATTATTCTGACATATACAACTGTTATGTTAATGTGCATTTATGTATGCTAATATTTTTAATATCTGCATACAATGAAGTTATGTTGTTTTGCACTTCAGTTTTCATTATTAACAGCAAATTAACTATTTTAATACATAAATGTATGCAATTTTATAAAATATATGCATTAATATATGCAATTATTATGAACAAATTTGCATGCTTTGTATACTCATTCAATTGTTTTTCTACTGTTTAATTCTAGCGTGCAAGAATGCAATTATATTAAATAACTGCATACATTTATGCATTAATCCTGGCATATAGTACTGAAATATTTGAAAAACTGCACGAATGTATGCAAATATTTTAGACATATGCATACCTGAATGCTATTATTCTGACATACAGTACTGAAATATTTGAAAAACTGCACGAATGTATGCAAATATTTTAGACATATGCATACCTGAATGCTATTATTCTGACTTATACAACTGTTATGTTAATGTGCATTCAGGTATGCTAATATATTTAAAAAATGCATAAAATTGTGAAATTAACATTACATATGGTAATATTAGTTGAAATTGTTTGTATAATTGTTGTTCTTTAGTCTACTCTTTTTTTATCTATTATTTTTTCTATAGGTTTTTTCCCGCTAGCTATTGCTGTTGTGTCTGGAGAAGATGAAGATAATTGGATTTGGTTTTGGTTTTGTGAAGAGCTTAAAGAGTTTCTTCACGATGATAGTAGACGGTTTGTTTTCATTTCTGATCGTCATCCTGGTATTCTTGTTGCTATTCCAAAGGTGTTTCCAAATTCTTTTCATGGATCTTGTTTTTATCACTTGACCAACAATTTAAAGGTTGCTTTAAAACCTCATTTTTCCAAAACAAATAAGAGGTTGTTTTTGGATACATTTGCAAGACTTGCTTATGCATACAACTTGACTGATTTTAATGCTGCATTGAAGAATTTTAGAGATGTTGGTGGATCGATTGTTTCAAACTTCTTGAATGGAATCCCTTTTGAGAAGTTTACTAATGTATTTTTCCCTTGTTGTCGTTATGGTGAAATGTCTTCAAATTGTTCAGAAAGTTTTAACAAGTGGATATTGGAAGAAAGACATCTACCAATAACTGCGTGTATGGATAGAATTAGATTGAAGTTAATGAAACTTATGTCCAATCATCGTGAAGCTGCTTCTACTTGGAATAGTGTTTTATGTCCTGTTAACGAAAGTCGGTTGAGAAATCTTCATTTGGAAGGAGGTTCATGGTTGGTTATCAAATCAAGTGAATATAATTATGAAGTTCCTTCTCCCATTCATCAATTTGTTGATTTATATAATCGAGTTTGCTCTTGTCATGTGTGGCAAATTAGTGGTTTTCCTTGTGCTCATGCTGTTAGATGTATTCTAAGTTGTGAAAAGTTGAATGTGTATGACTACATTGAAGATTATTTCAAAGTTAGTTATTTTCAATCATCCTATTCTCATCCAATCAATCCTATCATAAACTATATGGGTGAAGATGTGGCTGTTGAAGATGCAATTATAGCTCCTCCAAAAGGTAGAAGAATGCCTGGTCGTCCATCATCTTCTAAAAGATTGAAATCTGCAGGCGAATTTACCAAGACTACTAGATGTGCTCTGTGCAAGAAGTTGGGTCATAATAGAAGGACGTGCTCTTCAAAAGTTTTGTAGATGTTTTTTTTTGAATTTTTTTTTAAAACTTGGTTATACTGTTTACTATTGTGAATTTTTCCTTGCTGCAATAAAGTTGGTACAGTTTTTTAAGGTTAATTCTGTGTTTTTTATCTTACATTCTTGTTTATAGCTTAGATGTATGCAATTATTCAGTATAGTTGCATACATATTTGCAGTTATATTGAATAATTGTATCAAATTTGCATCTTTTTAATAGGTGCATAGATATATGCAATTATTGAATATAATTGCATATACATATGCGATTATTCAGTATAATTTTATACATATACGCAATTATTCAGTATTATATAATTCTTAGTATATGTATCCAGTCTTCATTTCAATTGTGTTTATTAATTTTTCACTGTAGGTTTTATTGCTGTAATTCTGAATAATTGTATAATATCCTGCATACATACATTTTATATTAATTTATTAGTTTGCAATTACTGGTAGAAATGTGCATGATGTTCTACATATGTTCACGAAAATTTGCATATAAGTATGCATATATTTAGTGTATATGCATACTTATGTTCATTTCTTTTTAAATTCTGTTTGCTTGCTTGTATACATTTCAAGTATTTTTATTCCTGGTAATATACGGAAGTATTATTTATTGTTGCTTACATGTATGCAACATTTTTTTATTATGTGCATGCAAAAATTAGCACCTTAGTAATAAATAATATTGAAAAATGGATAAAAGTATGCTATTCATCATTTATAACAGTACACAAGAAATCAACATTTCATAACATCATGAAAAAGTAGTAGAACTTAATACAGTACAAAAATTTTCAAGCTAAATCATTTCAGACACTACATATTCTGGACCACGTGATTCAAAAACATTATATCAGTCAATATTTTTAGCAGACATATATAAACAACAGTTTTCAACATTTTAAACTTTTAGTCCGTTAAATTCTGAGTCCATAAACTTCTGCGTCATGTAAGTGTCTACAGTCCAACTATAGAATTTGCAATTCAGTATTTCGTTAGCAAGTTCTGCACGTTGATCATTAACAGCCTCTGCACCATACACTTTATCATCTTCAACGATTTGTTGGTTTTCACATCTCTGCTTCATGATGTTTATAACAAACATGCCACAATCAACACTGCAAAAATTTATAAGACATTATCAATTTTTTAATATTTGACTTAAATTATGCAACTGTACTTGTTATTTGCATTAACACATGCAGATTTTTTTTAAAAATGCATTAAAACCTGCAGATATTAATAATATCTGCAAATAAACATGGAAAATATTGTCAATAAATGCATAGAAGCATGCACATAACTTCATTATTTGTAACACCCCACCTCCGTTAAGGTCACTCACAAAGGGAATGCCTTAACTTTGGTGGAGCATTTTAGTAAACAGAACAGAAACTTACAAGACAGATAAAACAGTACTTGAAAATTTTTAACTTTATTACAGCGGAAACAGAAATTAATATGGTTACATCCTTTAAATTTCAGAATTCAAGTACAAAATATCAGTCTTGTACAAAAGCCTTCAAAATGCATAGTTTAAAATCATAATCCCCATGGAACGGAAGCTATACAAAGCCAAGCCATACTTTAAGCACTTCAAGCAAAGAGAAATCCGGATCAAGCTAAAGTATTTCCCTCCTTGGATAACCTGGGGGGGGAACGGAAGAAAGGAGGCGAAACAACAAGGGTCAGACAAAAAGTCTGGCAAGTCCAGTGACTTTCAGCATATGAACAGATAATAATAATATGATATGAACATAAAACTGGATGTGAGATAACTATAACAGGTGTAGCAGATATAACAGAAAAACAGAATGATATAAACTATTGTTTTACACTTCTCTGCACTAATACTAGTATAGCAAAATTAGGTGTCACCCTAATATCTAAATTGAAGCAGGAACGGGTACAGAATACTTTAACAGAAACAGAATGCTAATAATGGGCCTTTACTACCCGATCAGAAACAGACAGAAGAAGAAACAGATTTATCCCTATGGAAACAGAATGTGGAATTAGGTGTACACTAGTAATGGGCCTTTACCACCCGAACAGACGGTACCACACAGAAACAGACAGGTGTTACCACCCAACAGAAACAGACGGTACCAACAGAAACAGATAGAACTAAGCGTACCCTAAAACCCTACCCCAAGCGATCGGCTCCCTAATACATAAATATCCTGTGTCGGCCCCACAGTAGGGTGTACCACTCCCTAAAGTGACAACCAATTGGCACAGACCTATTTACAGATGTCACGGCGTCTTACATCCTCAGAGGCAGACCGGGATCCATGCACGCACATGACCCGGTTGGAACGCACCATCAACACCCCTCGCCATTATCAGAATGAACCTCTTATAATTAGTTCAGTAAGCGTGCCCGGACCCTATTTACTGTTGGGTCAAAGTTTTGATACCAGAAAGGGTTACTGACTAATATGGGTCCCAAACAACAGATGACACAAGTAATTCCCCTCCTAACCTTGTGTCCCCAGACTAACAGATTTCAGATTAACTTGTTTACAAGTTCAGACATACAGAATTCAGATTTACTAATTCACAAATTAAGTTAACAAGTTTTCAGACTAATGGGTCAGATGTACAGATTTTTCAGATTTGTCTAACTTTGTATTGGGCCTACAGATTCATGGACGGGTTTTACTACATCTATTAATCCCTTTGGTTTAACCCTATTTTTCCCAATACGTTTTAGACATCATTCTTATCTTAGATTTGCATTAATTAATTATTAATGCACAGACCTCTCACATTAGGTCGGTAGCTTGTGGCCGCTGAATATGCCGGGCGGTTCCGGGCAGACTTCTGCCACAAGCCAGACCTAACCTCGTGTCTTACGCATGTTATGACTAACTTCTCACATTAGAACCTATTGTTTGCGGCCACTGGATGTGCCGGGCGGTTCCGGGCAGATTTATGCCGCAAACTCATTCTAACCTCGAGTTAGCCATGTTTATCTTTGCGGCCAATTAATTAATAATTTACCGTTTATGCGCACGCCCAATATATATGCCAATTCAGATTATATCAATCACAGGATGATTATATCAACATAGCAGATAGCAGATTTTATATGACTTAACGGATTTAACAGATTTAGCAACTTAGCAGATTTTGGCATATAACAGGTTAGGCATTTCAACCGACAAATTTAACAGATTAGGCATTTCAATCTAATTAGCAGTCTAGGCAATATAACAAAACTAGTAGTTTAGGCAACTAGACAAATTAGCAGATTTAGCAAATTTAATATTTCTAAAAGTTCTATTTACATGCCTTGCCCAATCATAAAATGGCCTAAATTCATATGCTTACATAATTGTCATGATTCACAACATATACTCCATGTTTGCATAAAGTTACATAGCACAGAATATGGACATAATTTGCCATATAACATATGTTCCAATTTTTGTTAAACTAGCATCTTACAGCAGATTCACATATAAATTATACCAAATATAACCATTAATTTCAATGCATGCCATATATCAAAAAATCCCTATTTAGGTGTAATCTAAATAATAGATATCCTAATTAATGTAAATCTTTACACCTAACTTTCCATATCCTTCTTCTTTTCATGTCATGAATCATTATGCAAACTATACCCAACAATATAAATCTTTAAATCATATCTTCTAAAAATCAGATCTTGACTTTTATATGCATTTTGTCCAAAGTCTCAAATCATATGTAATCTTACAATGGTTCCTCTTTTCTTCTATCATAGAATATGCATAGATCCAAATCCATGTTTACAATATATGCTCATTAATTACAGTCCTAAATTACAACATAGCTATGCATACAACATGCATAAATTATATGTTCATAGTCAAATTTATGCATATGTCCAATATATTTTATGCCTCAGACCTAAAGTCATACATTCAATTTAGTCTTGTCACATTTCGCATCATTCATCCCAAAATTTGCGTTCATACGTTCATCTCTTATGAGATTAGGCACAGGCTCGTGGTAGCCTGGCTATAAAAACAGAAAAGAAGAAAAGGGATACAGAAAAACAGATCTGACAGAAGAGAATATATATACAATCTCAGATTCAGAATCAAAAACATATCAAAATTATTATTAACGTTTATAGCGGAATATAACTGTACTTGCCTTGATTAGATTAAAGAAAGAACTTTAACTTGATGTAGAATCTTTGAAGAAACTTTAATCTCTAGTTTGAATTGAGTTGCTTAGGCTGATGTTGATTATCTTCTAGTTTCAATTCCAGCAGAGCAGCGACGCCATTTTTATTTTTTTATTAGAAGAAGAGAGCAATGGAGGCTAGAGAATTGTGTAGGAAACCTAGGTAGAGTCTAGGGTCATTTTTATAGAGTTTATGAACTGATTAGGACCATCGATGTTGCTTGGATTGATCGTAGCCATTCATTCGCAAGAGGGACCAATTAGAGCCTGCCACCTAGCCCTAATGACAAAGCAGACCACAGAAAATCGACCAACATAGAATAGGCCAGCCAGGGTGGACTGGGTTCGACTTGGGTCTGGACCAGGTCGACAGCCCTGTCGACAGCCCTGTCGACCTGGTTAGACCAGGTCGACAGCCCAGTCGACCTGGGTGTCTTAGGCGGGAGTTTTCCCGCCTTGGCCAATTGGGCCCGGTTTTAATTTTTAAACTGTTTTATTCTGTTCGAATTTTAAACTTAATTCAGAAACTTCCGAAGGCCATATCTTCTTCATACGGACTCCGTTTTTCGAAAACTCGGACTCTATTTCGCGTATTTTTCCGAGACGAACGCAATGGCGTATCCCGTTTCCCTTAGTTCTTTGATTTCAAATTAATTATACTTTAATTTGTTAATTTCACAGCTATAGAATACACGGGTTGTTACATTCTCCCCCACTTAAAAGGATTTCGTCCCCGAAATCTTCAAGTTTTAGGAAGATGTATATCCTAACATCCAATCATCCATCTACTCATCCATCAAACACGAGCATCCATTGTCCTTAAAAGACTTCTAATGCTTCATGATCATATGCGAAGTGTGTGTGTACATGTACTTATCTAATGCAAAATCAGGCGGTCTACTGATTCAGTTGACCTCCTTAATGCGAATTATGTCAGTGCCATGAGTCCAACATGTATGCAATAGAATTCTAATGATATATATTATTTCTATATGAGTGCACAATCATTCACTCAAATGCAACATCCATGTGCTGAATCAACCATTTTGCATCCACAAGAATTGAAAAATGCTGACCCATCCATATGCAGTATGAGAGTGTTTTCGAGCCGGTCTAGTGCCTAGTGTGTGTATATGCATCCACGGGCAACCACTAGCAACCACTTGCATCCACTTGCAACCATCAAACATAACATGTCTCAAACACATGTTTACACCCATTAGTTTCTACCTAAAGTTCAAACATTCGATCGATAGGATACAGTCGAATGATGGAAGCGAGTACAGATAGAACGAAAATTTGGTTCCCATTAGACATGGGTCCTAAGTATCGGCCCCAAAGACCGAAACCAATATCAAATTGACACCCAGAGGAGTACCTTCTTTAGACAATGTCAAAACTGGAAATCCTATAAAAAGTATTTAGATATTTACAGACTACTGGTACAGATCAGGTTCCCTAATGATTCTTAGGAAGCTAAGCATGATAAAATCATACCCCACGAAAACTCAGAATGTATGCGTCATACTTGACGCCTAACACAGATATCCCTCAAACCCCAATCTCAAACAGATGATCCATAACCCTTATGGGTCTGAGTCTATAGCGGAATTCAGAAATAATACTAGTATTAAAGTGCAGAGTATCGATTACAAAATCAAAATACCAGAATCAGAAAAAGTCTTAACTCCATAATCAGATAAAGAAATTAAACCTACTATAGAAATTTTCCTATTTCTATCCTAGCCACTAGCCTCAAGAGTGTTCGCCTGCCCTCCTTGTCCTCGTCTCTTCGGGCAGTCCCTAGTGAAGTGTCCCATCTCCCCACAGTTGAAGCAAGCGCCCTTCCTTTTTCTGCAATTCTTGTTCAGATGAGTTGAGCTCCCACAAGTAAAGCACTTTTTCCCCTTCTTATCTTCAGACTTCTCATCCTTCTTTTGTGTTTCCTTTTTGGGCCCCGCTTTCTTATTTTGTGGTTCTTCCTTCTTTGTCTCTTTCGGGCCCTTGTCTTCCTCGTGCAGTAGTGCCATATCCACCAATTTCTCGTAAGTTGCTCCCATGGGTACATGGGTCATGGCTAGGCTGTGCAGTGGCTCATTCAATCCTTTAACAAAGCGGAGAGCCTTTTTATGCTGAGTGTTGACTAAATCCAATCCGAATCTTGCTAGTTGGTTGAACGGGTTGACGTATTCCTTGACCGTCATACTTCCTTGCTTAAGAGACAAGAACTTTTCCAATTGTAAACTTCGTTCAGCTTGCGAGAGGAATTTTGTCTCAAACCTTGTTCTGAAATCCATCCATGTCTCAACCGGCCTCTCGGCGTTAGTGACTTCCCACCAGTAGGAAGCTTCGTCTTTGAGCAGCCATACTGCCAACTGTACCTTCTGCCTATCGTCCACCTCGAAGATAACGAACAGATCCTCAGTTTCTTTGAGCCAATTCCTTGCTTCTACGAATGATTCAGTTCCTTTGAAATCCTTCCCACCCATGGCCCTAAAATCTCTACAGATTTTTGAGAAAGCAATTGCACGAGGAGGGGGTGGAGGAGGGGGATCATTTGCTGGACCTGCAGCGGCGGTCCTAGCCTCAAGATATTGACGAAACCAACCGGGTACATGAACACCCTCTGGTATCTCAGATGCTTCAGACATGCTGGAACGAAAAAGGAAAGGTTCAATACAAAAAGGACTGAAAGAAAGATATATGGCTCTTGGGGATCATGTTTTTCAAAATAAGCTTTATTTTTGAAAATACTTCCTTTCAAAACCTTTTTGAAAACAGTTTTCAAAAACTTTACCCAATCTGGTAACCTTCAGCTCTGATACCAAGTGTAACACCCCACCTCCGTTAAGGTCACTCACAAAGGGAATGCCTTAACTTTGGTGGAGCATTTTAGTAAACAGAACAGAAACTTACAAGACAGATAAAACAGTACTTGAAAATTTTTAACTTTATTACAGCGGAAACAGAAATTAATATGGTTACATCCTTTAAATTTCAGAATTCAAGTACAAAATATCAGTCTTGTACAAAAGCCTTCAAAATGCATAGTTTAAAATCATAATCCCCATGGAACGGAAGCTATACAGAGCCAAGCCATACTTTAAGCACTTCAAGCAAAGAGAAATCCGGATCAAGCTAAAGTATTTCCCTCCTTGGATAACCTGGGGGGGGAAACGGAAGAAAGGAGGCGAAACAACAAGGGTCAGACAAAAAGTCTGGCAAGTCCAGTGACTTTCAGCATATGAACAGATAATAATAATATGATATGAACATAAAACTGGATGTGAGATAACTATAACAGGTATAGCAGATATAACAGAAAAACAGAATGATATAAACTATTGTTTTACACTTCTCTGCACTAATACTAGTATAGCAAAATTAGGTGTCACCCTAATGTCTAAATTGAAGCAGGAACGGGTACAGAATACTTTAACAGAAACAGAATGCTAATAATGGGCCTTTACTACCCGATCAGAAACAGACAGAAGAAGAAACAGATTTATCCCTATGGAAACAGAATGTGGAATTAGGTGTACACTAGTAATGGGCCTTTACCACCCGAACAGACGGTACCACACAGAAACAGACAGGTGTTACCACCCAACAGAAACAGACGGTACCAACAGAAACAGATAGAACTAAGCGTACCCTAAAACCCTACCCCAAGCGATCGGCTCCCTAATACAAAAATATCCTGTGTCGGCCCCACAGTAGGGTGTATCACTCCCTAAAGTGACAACCAATTGGCACAGACCTATTTACAGATGTCACGGCGTCTTACATCCTCAGAGGCAGACCGGGATCCATGCACGCACATGACCCGGTTGGAACGCACCATCAACACCCCTCGCCATTATCAGAATGAACCTCTTATAATTAGTTCAGTAAGCGTGCCCGGACCCTATTTACTGTTGGGTCAAAGTTTTGATACCAGAAAGGGTTACTGACTAATATGGGTCCCAAACAACAGATGACACAAGTAATTCCCCTCCTAACCTTGTGTCCCCAGACTAACAGATTTCAGATTAACTTGTTTACAAGTTCAGACATACAGAATTCAGATTTACTAATTCACAAATTAAGTTAACAAGTTTTCAGACTAACGGGTCAGATGTACAGATTTTTCAGATTTGTCTAACTTTGTATTGGGCCTACAGATTCATGGACGGGTTTTACTACATCTATTAATCCCTTTGGTTTAACCCTATTTTTCCCAATACGTTTTAGACGTCATTCTTATCTTAGATTTGCATTAATTAATTATTAATGCACAGACCTCTCACATTAGGTCGGTAGCTTGTGGCCGCTGGATATGCCGGGCGGTTCCGGGCAGACTTCTGCCACAAGCCAGACCTAACCTCGTGTCTTACGCATGTTATGACTAACTTCTCACATTAGAACCTATTGTTTGCGGCCACTGGATGTGCCGGGCGGTTCCGGGCAGATTTATGCCGCAAACTCATTCTAACCTCGAGTTAGCCATGTTTATCTTTGCGGCCAATTAATTAATAATTTACCGTTTATGCGCACGCCCAATATATATGCCAATTCAGATTATATCAATCACAGGATGATTATATCAACATAGCAGATAACAGATTTTATATGACTTAATGGATTTAACAGATTTAGCAACTTAGCAGATTTTGGCATATAACAGGTTAGGCATTTCAACCGACAAATTTAACAGATTAGGCATTTCAATCTAATTAGCAGTCTAGGCAATATAACAAAACTAGTAGTTTCGGCAACTAGACAAATTAGCAGATTTAGCAAATTTAATATTTCTAAAAGTTCTATTTACATGCCTTGCCCAATCATAAAATGGCCTAAATTCATATGCTTACATAATTGTCATGATTCACAACATATACTCCATGTTTGCATAAAGTTACATAGCACAAAATATGGACATAATTTGCCATATAACATATGTTCCAATTTTTGTTAAACTAGCATCTTACAGCAGATTCACATATAAATTATACCAAATATAACCATTAATTTCAATGCATGCCATATATCCAAAAATCCCTATTTAGGTGTAATCTAAATAATAGATATCCTAATTAATGTAAATCTTTACACCTAACTTTCCATATCCTTCTTCTTTTCATGTCATGAATCATTATGCAAACTATACCCAACAATATAAATCTTTAAATCCTATCTTCTAAAAATCAGATCTTGACTTTTATATGCATTTTGTCCAAAGTCTCAAATCATATGTAATCTTACAATGGTTCCTCTTTTCTTCTATCATAGAATATGCATAGATCCAAATCCATGTTTACAACATATGCTCATTAATTACAGTCCTAAATTACAACATAGCTATGCATACAACATGCATAAATTATATGTTCATAGTCAAATTTATGCATATGTCCAATATATTTTATGCCTCAGACCTAAAGTCATACATTCAATTTAGTCTTGTCACATTTCGCATCATTCATCCCAAAATTTGCGTTCATACGTTCATCTCTTATGAGATTAGGCACAGGCTCGTGGTAGCCTGGCTATAAAAACAGAAATGAAGAAAAGGGATACAGAAAAACAGATCTGACAGAAGAGAATATATATACAATCTCAGATTCAGAATCAAAAACATATCAAAATTATTATTAATGTTTATAGCGGAAAATAACTGTACTTGCCTTGATTAGATTAAAGAAAGAACTTTAACTTGTTGTAGAATCTTTGCAGAAACTTTAATCTCTAGTTTGAATTGAGTTGCTTAGGCTGATGTTGATTATCTTCTAGTTTCAATTCCAGCAGAGCAGCGACGTCATTTTTATTTTTTTATTAGAAGAAGAGAGCAATGGAGGCTAGAGAATTGTGTAGGAAACCTAGGTAGAGTCTAGGGTCATTTTTATAGAGTTTATGAACTGATTAGGACCATCGATGTTGCTTGGATTGATCGTAGCCATTCATTCGCAAGAGGGACCAATTAGAGCCTTCCACCTAGCCCTAATGACAAAGCAGACCACAGACAATCGACCAACATAGAATAGGCCAGCCAGGGTGGACTGGGTTCGACCTGGGTCTGGACCAGGTCGACAGCCCTGTCGACAGCCCTGTCGACCTGGTTAGACCAGGTCGACAGCCCAGTCGACCTGGGTGTCTTAGGCGGGAGTTTTCCCACCTTGGCCAATTGGGCCCGGTTTTAATTTTTAAACTGTTTTATTCTGTTCGAATTTTAAACTTAATTCAGAAACTTCCGAAGGCCATATCTTCTTCATACGGACTCCGTTTTTCGAAAACTCGGACTCTATTTTGCGTATTTTTCCGAGACGTACGCAATGGCGTATCCCGTTTCCCTTAGTTCTTTGATTTCAAATTAATTATACTTTAATTTGTTAATTTCACAGCTATAGAATACACGGGGTGTTACATTATTTGCACACAAGCATGCAAATATACATGATAACTAGCAACAATCATGCAGAAACATACATATATGCATATGGATACTTGCAAGTGAACAGAGTTTATTTGCTTACGTAGCACCCTGTTGTGGGCAATTAGCAATTTCAAGCTCTTTAGGTTGTTGAAAACTCCTCTTCTCAATTTTTCTGATCACTTCATTTATGTAAAGTCTCTGCATTAAAA
Organism: Allium sativum; assembly: GCA_030737875.1. NCBI lineage: Eukaryota > Viridiplantae > Streptophyta > Magnoliopsida > Asparagales > Amaryllidaceae > Allium > Allium sativum. The sequence goes on from CM060926.1 coordinate 356,356,110, forward strand.
CAAAAACATACATATATAATATATATATATATATGTATGTATATGTTGTTAAATGTTTATATACCAACTTGCATATGAAATATTTTCAATCTACGTACAATTAGTTTTGCTCTTCTTTGATGTCTTCCTTCACGGCGTGGTTTGTTGGAATCGTAGTGAATCCATCGTCTACTATCTTTAATAAATTCCAAAAATGAAAAATGTTTGTCCTCGTGGATAGGAATGAATATTTTGTGCATGATTGGAAGCCTGTTTCCATCGGTTTATCAATGAAATGCTCCAACTCTTTTTCTCTATGTGGATCGACATATGCCTGTAATTGTAATCATTTTAGTGGAAAAGGGTAAAGATGTTCATTATTTCATCAAGAGAAAAAATAAAGGAAACTTACAGAAGCCCATGTTCTGATGAATAAAATTTCTGAATGTTTTTTTTGCAGATTGTTTGCAACAAAGTCAATTATCTATTTTCATTAGTAGATTGTAAGTGATATAGAAAGGTGAATTAATACTTATGTAATAAAATATCAATGAAACTAGTATTATTATATTTGAGTTTGAATGAACTTATACCTGTCCATCAATGAATCTTCCAGTTATTAAATCTCCCAAAGAACAACCAATTATGCATATTCCATCAGGACCATTCAAGTAAGCACTTTTACTGGCAAAATTATTCAAATATTGTCAATATATATCATGCAATCATGCAAAAATACTAGTTGTATGCACTGAATCATAAAAATATTTTGAAAATCATCATACAAATATGCAGATATTGTCAATATCTGCATACATTCATGCAAAAATACTAGATGTATGCACTGCATCATAAAAATATTTTGAAAATCATTATACAAATGAGCAGATATTGTCAATATCTGCATACAATCATGCAAAAATACTAGATGTATGCACTGAGTCATAAAAATATTTTGAAAATCATCATACAAATATGCAGATAGTGTCCATATCTGCATACATTCATGTAGATATATGTAGTATTCTGCTTCACCTTGGCTACTGCTATCATACATTAATAGTTAAAGTAAATTTGATTAAATTTTTGAATACTTTTACCTTAGATCTGAAAGTGTAAAAAATTGGTCTAGTCTTTGGATTTGCCACTCCTCTAATTTTCTAACATTCTTATACTTTCTAACTTTCACTTTAGCGTTAGTACTCATTTCTACATCCCTTGGTCCTTCGTCAAAGTCATATACTTCCAGCGTTTCTTTCTCTTTCTTTCTTCTTTTATCTACAACTAAGAATAAAATCAAATTTATTAGCCATGTAATGTTGTAAATTACACAATACAAATATTGGTACAATCAAAAAAATTTGTTTACCTTTTCTGTTTCTTAAAGTTAAATGTCTCTTGTTTTTCCCTTGCTTTTCAACCTTCTCCTTGTAATCAACAATTTCCTTCTGTTTTTGATCTTTTAGACTTCCAGCATTATTGGTATCAATGTTCGCATTCTTACTCTTCTTTTGTTTCTCTTAAATTGAATTGTCCTTATCCTTGTCTATCATTTTGTCTTGCTTATTTTCTATTTCTTTACCGTTTTTCTTTTCAGCTTCTTCTACAGTCTTCTCAGGATCATTCTTTTCTTGTGATTTATCCTCATGCTTCTCCATGTTCTTATTTTGATCATCTTCAATCTCACTGTCTTTTTCTTCTTCAGGTTTTTCTTCACTATTGCTGTCATTGTAATTTTTTTCGATGTCAGTATCCATGTTATTTTGCTTCTCTTCTTTCTCCAATTCCTCATTACAATCTTCAATAACTTCATCTGATTTTTCGTGTATTCCATCATCATTTTTTCCCTTTTCATCTATTATTAAACTAATGCTGTATTGCTCTCTCTCCTTGTCAATCTTCTCTTCGTCTAATTCGTTTTTGCTTTCAGTATCTTCCTTATCCATCATTTCATCATTTTCTTTGTATTCTTTTTCTTCATTTTCATCATTATCATCACAGTCTGTATTAAACTCAACTTCATTTTTTCCTAATTGTAAATGTTCATCTTCAACACTTTCAGATGTAGTGTCGGCAGTAAGCTCCTGTATTCTTAATTTTAGCATTCTATTCTCTTCTGCTAATTGCCTATTCTCTTGTTTTAATTTTGTTATCAGATCTCTCAATCTTCGTTCCTTTTTTTTGTAAAATTCGTCATATTCATCATCTTTGTCCACATTTTGTTGAATTAATTTCAATTCTTTCCCTTGTAAGTCCTGAAAATAAAAATTCCACACTTAATTTTTAAGTAACAATACATTAATTAGCATTTTTGTAAACATGCATATGGAAAATCTGCACAAAACCATGCAAGAAATGTCTTGATTTGCACACTAGTTAGCAAGTTTTGAGAATAATTTCTTACAACTGTGCAAAAATTGGCAATAAAAGCATACAAGCATGCAAGTATCGATAAACTTTTCATACAAGTATGCAAATGTTGATACATTCATATATGCGTTTATATATTTAAAATACGTACATAAAAGTATGGAACTATTGGCAATTTATGCATAAAAATATGCAAATATTGTCAGTATCTTCATGTAGTTATACATATTATAAATATCAGGTTTCAAAAATGCAAATAATGTAAACATGTGCATACAAACACGCAAATATTCTTCTAGCTTGCAACAAGGAAAAAAGAATAAATTGATATTAGCATAAAATTATGCAAATTTTGATAATATTTGAATACAAGTATGCAGATATGGAGTATATAGCAATATAAGCATGCAATAATAACTAATATATGCATAAAAACATGCAAATATTAATTTTTTTTTTGCACAAATGTAAGCATAAATCAAGTACATCAGAATACATTAATGCATTTATACTACATACTTGCATACGAGTGTGAAAATAATCAAAAATATTTGCATACAAGCATGCACATATAATCATATATTTATTCAGGTAATCATGATACTTAAGTAGTTCAATAAAAATGGTGCAGATATACATTATACTTACATGGTTGAATTTGATATCCATAAGCATTGTAGGCTTTAACAATTTGATATCCCATTTTCCAGCTCGTGGAAAATGTTCACTGTACTCTGCCTTTGATGTTGATAGAACATGAGTCTTTTCGCAAATCCACCACTACAAAATTTACATGATAACAAACCATTATGCATAGCATGAACAATAATTTAATAAAAAAATTAATACATTTTGTTAAAAGCATACCAAAAATAGTGTCACACAAGCATTGATTTTGCGGGGAGTCTCACAATACTTGTCTACTTGGCTGATTAGATGGTGGTGCACAGTTTTTGGCCATGAAATTGTATTTAACTTCTGATCACAAACACAATAGGGTACCAACGCCCATGGTAAAGCGTAATTAGGAGTGGATATGAGAAAAGTTGCTACTAAGTAGAGTAGCAAAAGTTTTACAGTATCAAAAAATGCTACTTCTGAGTTGTCTTTAATTGTAGCAAATATTTCTCTTTCAACATTTTTCTTGTTGACTGTATCTTCTCCTTTAAAATGTCGCTCTATGAATTCTTTGAAATATTGATCATTTTTATCTTCTTTCTTTAAATGTGCACTGGTCTTAATCAACTGTCCTTGCAAAGGAGCTCCCAATAACAATGCAACATCCTGTTCTGTAAATGTCAACAATAACTCTCCAAACTGAAAATATTTCAGATTCTTCCTGTAACTTTTGATTATGAGATCTAATGTTGTTGAAGTTTTAACAGCTTCAGATGGTGAGATTAAGCCATCTATGATCATCTCAATGAATCCATTTAATGGCATTTTTTCAAGAAATACTGAATGGTTATGAGTTAATAGGTTATCTTCGTTCAGTCTGTCAATCAGCTTGATGAATGATTTTAGATTATTCCTATAAACATTTTCTTTTTTGTTAATCTTTTGTACTTCTGCAACTTGTTGTTCTTTGCATAGTATTTCAGATTGGGATGGCTGTTCTTTTACTACTATTGCTTTATTCTGTGCAATCTTTTCTGTACGATCATCTTCTGCTGAAATTCTCTGCATAAAGGAGTAGAAATAAAATAATAATCGGGTTTAAAGTGTTTTAACTATATGCGTAGAACTGTGCAATAATTCAGAATGAATGCATACAAGTGTGCGTGTATTCTGGGTAAATATACAAATTATGGAAATTACTGTTAATACTTGACCAACTGTGTGCAAATATTGTCAATAATTTCACATAATTCTGCATATAATACTTAAAAAAAAGAACAAAGATGTAAAAATATTTGTACATGTAGCACTAAGGTGCAATTATTTTGACTATTAGCACATTATTGTGCAATTATTCTGATTATAAGCACTTTTTTGTGCTAATATTTCAAATACATGGAAACTAATTTCACCTATTTTCAATATATGCACAGAATTGTGCAAGATTTCTGAACAGATGCATCCATTTTTGCAATATTTGCATACCAGTATACAATTATTCATTATACATGCATATAATTATGCAAGATTTCTAAATTACTTTATACCACTTTTTAAGAACTGATGAAAAAATCTTTCTTCTTCTCAACATTTTACAATAAACATATACATTAACCTTACTATTCCTATGCATGTATTCGTATATGCCACTTTTTTTAATATATTCATCCTTGCATGCATATGTTTTGAAAATATGCATACAAAAATGCAACATATTAAACTCTAAGCAGACAATTATGCAAGTATTTCGAATATCAACATACCATTTTTCTTCTAGTCCAAATAATCTTTATCATACAAACATATAAATTTACTGACTACAAATCATACAATCACGCAAGAAAACTTTATGAATTCATACTAACACGGAATAAAATAGGTAAGCAACAAATTAATAGCATATAATCATGCAATAATTCGTGTTTTCTTCTAGCAATCATGTATTAATTCAGATAGGTATTAAAATAATCAAAGTTATACCTTCTTTTTAGCCATTTGTTGCAATTTGAAGACGACGAAAACAATTCTGAACAAATATATTAGATAGCGATTTACTTGTTGACGATCGGCTGTTTTTTTTTAAAACGAGTTCTCGCTTGAAGTTTTTTCTAGAATCGTCGGTTTAGGGTTTTGATTCAGATTAGCAGATTGAAATGAAAAATGAAAGGAAGACGAATCGTGCTTTGAGGGTTTAAGACATGCGTGAAGGGCAACACATGAATTTTAGTGCGCACGATTCAAAAATAGGGACGTATTCTGTATTATGTTTATGGATGGGTTTTTTATTAATTTTAAAAGTTTATAGGGATGTGTGCCTAATGGACCCTTTAACTAAAATAGTCAAAACACATTTTCGTTTGCCACGCTCACATATTAACTCGAAAAATTCTGAAAATTGTAACTTAGCTATAATTTGACATTCCAGTTCCAACAAAAGTGGTTTCGTCGAAAACGGAGGTCGTTTGAAAAATGACTACTTTCAAGGCCAATATATTTAATATTAAAAATACATTTTTAAACAAATAAATCCCAAAACTCAAAATATATAAGTGTTTATACTTTTTAAATGCAGAAACATCATTCCAAACTCAATTGAAGTGGTTTCGAGTCGAAATTCCTTCATATGTGAAAAGTAGCCCTTTGGGCCATATATATTATATATATAAATTCTACAGCGACCTTTCTAAATTTTGAATTAGCCATAACTTTTGATTTTTAAAACGAAATTTCAATTTTTCAGATTCGTTAGAAAGATATGATTAAACAGATTTAAATATTTCTGGTTTCACTCAATTCTGATTTATTTTGAATCCTGTACATTCAGTTAAAGTTCAAAAATTAAAATTTTAAACTACCGCACTATTTCTAACTCCATTTATATTTAAATTAAATTTATTCGTTTTAACTTCGTTTAAAATAAATTCTAGCCATTATTATTTATATAAATTATATTATGACCTCAAAATTCATTAAAATTTTCTAAAATAAATTTTTTAAATTGGTTCAGAATTTGCGGGTTGTTACACTACTTAAGAGTAATTGTGCACTTATCGCGTTGGAATACTAATTTGATTATTTAGTTTTGGTGCACTTTTTTGTTTTATCATTGTGTTGAACTGTGAAATTTGTGCATATATAATATATCTGCTTCTTCTTACCAACTGATACTTTCATTTGTCAGGATATAGTTGGAAGGTTCGCTGTTGCTCCAACTGGAAAATGTGGATAATGTAAATTTGATCTTTAAATGAGTACAAACATATGCTCCAACATGAAAAGGTGGACAGTTTAGATTTGATCTTTAATTGAAGTACAAGCGTCTACTTATGTATTCAATGTATGAATATATTGTTTGATATTTAATTATGAGACACATATTATTGTAATTCGGTATTTTGAAGTATATATTACTGTAAAAATTTAGTGTGCTAATAATACATGTTTTTGTGGTCATAGCCATCTGTTATTGTGCTTTGATATTGTTTCAGGATTTGAATCCTGAAATGGTGCCATATTTTTAATTTACTTTGGTTAGCATTTGCTTCGGTCGTTTACACCATGTTGCTTCTGTTTAACAACGGAAGCAAAAACTCTGTTGCTCCGTTTCAACAACAGAAGCAATAAACATTGGTCTATTGCATCGTCTTCAATTGCTTCGATTATAGAACCGAAGCAACATGGGATAAGAAACCGAAGCAAAATGTGTTTTTTGCTTCGGTTTTCCTGCCGAAGCAACACAGTTTGGCTTATTGCGTCATCTGCAGTTGCTTCGGTTGTAGAACCGAAGCAACAGGGGGTAAACAATAGAAGCAACAAACCAGTTTTGTAGTAATGTATTCTTTTCACAATTTAAACCAAATTAAGGTTTTCCAAACTAGTCGGGATTAGCGAACCTTACCGAAGTAATCATTTATTTAATTTCCTAATCCCAACCTATTCATCCCATGAAGCAAAACCGATAGTACTCCATATCTAACACCACGGTGTTATCGGTAAATTTAATTACCATTTCATGTTCAAATCTAATTAATGATTTAACTATCGCCTGGAGTAAAACTGGTGGTACACCATTCTCGATCATTTCCCAAATTTGGTAATTTAATTGATCATACTCACATTTCAATCTAGTTAAAGATTCATTAAAACTCCACTTAGTTTTAATCTTCCAACAATCATTATTTAATGATTATTTAACTTCGGAAACACAAACATGCCACATCGACAATTCACACTGTACCACTGGTTTCTGCCAATATATAACCTCTAAGCTCGTACGTCTTAGAGAAGGATGTTAAGCAAGAGAATAAATTCTCTGCCACCAAACAGATATATATATATAGCAGAGATCAGCAATAAAGTTCGAAATACAATGCTAGACATGTAATCCTATCTTTAACTAGGTTAAAGAACCAATGTCATTTAAAACACAGTTCATGATAAACCCAAAATCACATTCCATTAATTTTGGAATCTTCACGGAAAACAGATCAATATATAATCGATATCAATTTCCATATCCGACTAATAATATAAATGGAATAACGACAAAGCATTTTAAATTCCATATATATTAACAGTCTTCCTCCACAGAAGCTCACTTCAATTATTACCAAATCGAATTCCATTCCATTCCAATTTATTTTATTAAATTGGAAAAACTTTACTTTGGAAATTTTCCATTTAATCTTAATTAAAAGATTTATATATTCCAAATCACATTTCACTGTTAATCGGGTTAAAGAACGGATGTCGTTAAAAGCACAGTTCACAATAAACCTAATTCACATTCCATTTTATTCCAATTACTAAATATAATTGGAAACACTAATAATCTTACATAAAAGATTTATTCTTTTTACATGGAGTTTAAGAATAGTGTTATTTAAGACACCATTCACGACAAACCCAAAATCCAATTTGATATTAAATACAAGGCTCTAAATAGAAATTATATCAGATTATATTCAACATCAAATTCTGAAACCAACACATATCGTATGGGAAATAACGATATATATCTATCTTCCAAATTCCTCTACAATATCTGTAAAGACCCGCAAATTCCCGCCCTTTGGATCGACCATAAACCACACAGGTCTGACCCAAAGAGTGAAAATCTACGAATACTTTAACTTTGGGCATACAACATATTAAAACAACGACAGAAGACTTTTATAACATATCATCATATAATGTTACATCAGAGTACAGAATATACATATCAGAGTACATTGGAATATAATTACAGCGGAAGATAAATACAAAAATGTAATATACTGCAACGGAAGAACACAGCGGAAGACTTTCTATCTCTGGACACAGCTTTAAGCTTCAACCCAGAATCCTGTTTAATATATCTGCAAAAATAGCTACTCGACTGCCCGTGTGGAAAATATGGGCACCCGAGTTTGCCAGTGGACAAAACTACAGGTCAGTCATGGGACTGGTGTGAGAATTCTACTTAACCTATATAATATAATAAGGCTAATCACAGGACCACGCCACTTTCGCGGAACGGGTTTTCTCCTATGGATTGCCAGTGCATGACTAAAGTAAATCGTCAAAATAGCGCAATGCTTTTTAGAAAAATGAAACCATTATAAGACCCAAATCCCATCACACAATGCAACGCAAACCGGAGGATAGGGTTTTACCTTATAATGATCAAAAGATGCTTGATACGATAAAAACGGTGTTATATAATAATAGTGTGCAACCAATTTGAAGAACATCAAAGTAAATGTATTAATCCTAGACGGCATGAGTGCCCCATCCCACTATGTCGCCATATATAGGTATACAATCAAAACCGCGTGATGTCGTATTGGAAATTTGGGTTTCCACCTGAGTCAAGGCTAGGGAGGAGATCCTTACCGATTCGAGACACTCTAGCAATGCCCCAGGATTGGTACTCTGTCCAACCCTTGGATCCTGCAGGGCCGGTCCACACTTACTTTTGTGGATTGGCAATTCCTGAACACACGCTTCCCGGTCCTTTTGGACCTATACTACGGCCAGTGGCGACCGCATAAACCGAGGCCTCGAACAATCCAACAACCACAATGAATAAATGCCAGCGCTGGTAGGTCCCTAGCACCACTCTAGCTAGAAAGAAACGTGCGCACTCCCTGCGTTCCCTTCTCCCGTTTTAGACTCTACCGGGCTGTGAGGCTCGTGAGGTCACGTAACACAAAGCTATGCCTAAATAGACTATGCTTTGATCATCCCACAAGGCTCTGCTTTGCAACAATAAGCCTTGATCAAGTGCAACTTGGCATACCACATCAACAACTCATATCATGCGATCGGTAAATATTTAACATACAAAAGGGTGTTAAGCAAGAGAATAAATCCTCCGCCACCATGCATTTATATATTAAATAAAAACCAATTTAATTACATGAAATAAATTTCAATGTCAGGCATGCTATCCATTTACAAGTCCGTTCTGGGTCTGAACGAAACAACGTATCCGTCGATCTCCAGTACGTCTGGAAGATCATCACTTTTACCTTGCCTTGGGGGATCAGTCCCAATTCAAGATATTAGTCACTATCAACCAAACGATGTGAAGCTCTCCGGTCTTCAGTCACCGTCTTCATCTTCGACTCTTGATCATCGTGATGATTATTCAGAATGGGTTAGACCCGGTCTTTCTGAATAACTCGCGTATTTGTAATTAAAACCAACCATACGCCACATTCCAACTTTGAATATCCTTTTAAATAAAAATTATTATTTATATTAAAAGGTCCTCATTAATTTTATCAAAGATAAAATAAATTACATTTTAATCTTTCTAAAAAGATTTATTAATATTCCAATTTTTGATTTAATTTATAAAATAGATTTATAAATTTCAAATAGTAATTTCAATGTAAATTGGATTAAAGGATAAATGTTATTTAAAACATCGTCCACTACAAATCCAATCTACATATCAATCACCAAACATAATTGTTAAGATCTAATAATCTTAAATAAAAGGTTTATCTTAAAGATATTACTTCATTACTATATAAAAAAAAAACACATTTTGAAATAATCAATAAAATATTCTATATATAAAAGATTCTGAATGTAAAATATACTTTATAATACAAAATCTTTTATAAAAATCCCTTCATTATATAAACATTCTTTATTTAAAAAGAAATTCTGCATTGGAATGCGACTCAACCATGTACCATATAATTTGGGTCATATGGGTTTCATACATTTCATGTATAGGGTAATAACAGGAAATAATCCTCAATCCATCCATTAACAACCAGAGTGACAATGTCAACTGTGTGAGCATTAAAATAAAACAATAACGCTCATCGCAGCCTGTCGATCAATCGATAGACATATAATTAAACATTGGGATTTGTGTCAGTCAAGTATCGTCCCAATACCCGTGTGGGGTTTTCAGCCAACAAACAAATAATAAATTATTTGTGCACTTGGGCGATGTGTAAAAATAATCGACCCAATCACATAAACAAGTCGGATGACTTGTAAATGGAAGTGTAATATTCAATTTTGAATATACTAACATCACATTTAACACATCAAAATACAACATCACAGGCAAATATTTCAATACTCTTTATTATGAACATATGACAATAAAAATCGTGACTTTTATTTATTTACCAAAATGCATATTTTTGGTCTCATTCATTTTAATGACAAAATGAATATTTGACCTCATTATTTTTAATGTATAAAAATATACATCCTTAATTTATTCTTTTTAATGTATGAAAACATACATTTTACATCCATTCTTTTTCTCAACATAAACAAATATGATGATTTTGTTTCTTAACCTCTAATGCAACAAAATGAGAATTTTGTCCAATCTTTTTCAATGAATAAAGATGTCTATTTTTACTTCATTCATTTTAATGTGCTAAAAAATGTCCATTTTTAACTAATCCTTTGCAATGACACAAAATGTTCATTTCTAATTAATCCTTTTTTTAATGACACAAAATGTTCATGTCTAATTAATCCTTTTAATGTATAGAAAGGTTCATTCTCTAAATTTGATATGTTAACTCAAAATGACAATTTAAATTCACTAATCTAGTCTTGACAAGAATGTTGTTCTTTTTCATTTACAATAGAAAATGAAAATAAAAAGAATTCACATGTCTTGTGCTTTATTTACCATAGAAATACCAATAAAATGATCAACATATTTTGGTCTTTTCATTTACAAAAGAAGTTGTAAATAAAGTGGTCCTCATATTTTTACTCTTTTCATTTACAATAGGAGTTGTAAATAAATGATTCTCATGTTCCTGTTCCTTTTATTTTCTATCGCACCAAAAATGTCGATAAAAATGAATCACTAACATTGTCTATTTCTATCGCGCTAAAAAATGTCAATAAAAATGAATCACTAACATTGTTTATTTTTATCGCACCAAGAATGTCGATAAAAATGAATCACTAACATTGTCTATTTTTATCGCACCAAGAATGTCGATAAAAATGAATCACTAACATTGTTTATTTCTATCGCACTAAAAATGTCGATAAAAATGACAACATTAACCATTCTATTTTCACCGCGTTCAAAATGACGATAAAATATTCAACATTAACAATTCTATTTTTACCGCATTCAAAATGACGACAAAATATTCAACATTAACAATTCTATTTTTACCGCATTTAAAAATGACGACAAAATATTCAGCATTAACAATTCTATTTTTACCGCATTCAAAATGACGACAAAATATTCAGCATTAACAATTCAATTTTTTTACCGCATTCAAAATGAAGATAAAATATTCAATATTAACAATTCTATTTTTCCTACTATAGAAAATGTAAATAAATATATTTCTAAATTCTATTCTTTTTATTTATATAAGAGAATGTAGATAATTGCATTTTCAATTTCTATTCTTTTACTTACATAAGAAAATGTAAACAAATATATTTCTAAATTTTTATCATACCGTTATAACTCATATATAAATTACATAGAAAAAATGTCATTTTTATTTTATCGTTCTAATTCACCTCTAAATTACATAGAAAAATGTAATCTTTATTATGCGATGGGAATTCATATTTTAATTACATAGAAAAATGTAATTCCTATCATACGACATAAATTCATATTTAAATTATATCTAAAAATGTAGTTTTTATTCTACAACGCAAATTCACATTTTTAATTACATGAAAAAAATGTAATTTTCATTCTACCGTTATTATTCATCTCTAAATTACATAGAAAAATGTAATTTAAATCATGCAATGTAAATTTACATTTTTATATCATAGAAAAATGCAATTTTTGTCATACAGTGCAAATTCATATATAAAGCACATATAAAAATGTAACTTTTGTTATGCAAAGAAAATATGTCTTTTTCTATTTTACAATGTAAAAATATTGACCTTTTCTATTTTACAATGAAAATAATAACTTCTTTACTCATTCTTTCATTACATATAAATGTAATCTTTTCTATTTATCACAATGAATAAAATTACAATAAAAATGTAATCTTAGCTTATGAACTTTTCATTGCGACAAAATGAAAATAAAAATATAATCTTTTTATTTTCGTCTTTACAGTGAAATCTACATCACATTAAAAATATAATCTTTTTATGCAACATCTTTCTATTGAAAACAATCAACACATAAAAATATAATCTTTTACATTGCTTCTTTTATTGAAATCACTATTACCTTACAAATGAAATTCTTTATATTACTTCTTTAATCAAAAACAATATTTCATTAAAAATGAGATTTCTAATGTTACCGCCTTTATTGAAATTAAAGTGACAAATAGTATGTCATTTTATTGAAATCACTATTATTGAAAACAATAGACAATAAAAATCAAATCTTTAATTTCAATCCTAATATGAAAAAAAAAATGTAATCTTTTAATTTCATTCTTTTTAATGAAACAATTTCATATTGAAAATAAATCCTTTTTAATTTACTCTTCTTAATGTAACAAATTTACATTAAGAATATATTCATTCCTTTTAATTTAAACAAATAGAAAATGTATTTTATTCATTGTTCAAATTCTATTGTAAATAAACAATAAAAATAATATTTTATTTGTCGTTCTAATTCTATTGTTGAATCAATAAATAAAAATAATATTTAATTTATACAAAATAAATTTCAACATCTAAATCTGAATAAATACGATTAAATCTGACATAACTATGTTTTAGATCTATTTTTAGATCTAATTCTCTAACTGAGAATAAATTTAATAATGTCTGCAATTTCAATGCAAATCTAACACATCGTACACAACAAATCACATCACAAGCACAATCAATAATTCACACAACACAGAATATTTCAGAATTGAATAAATATAATAATACAATTATTTTAACGCGAGAAAACAATTTATAATCAATTAAATAATCAAAATTAGAATTCTCACGTAGATTTTTGGCTGAAATTTTACTGTCTCCTTTTCAACTGCGGTCTGCGCCATCGCGAAGCTCTTAATTTTGTGATTCCAACGCAATTTACGGTTCGTCAAACGGACCTCGTATGAAAGAGTTATGAATTTTTAAAGATCGGGTAATTAAATAATTAAATAATAAAATAATATTAAAAAAGAAAACGCAACCTTCTTCCTCACGTTCAAGAACTTCGGCCTCCACCGTAACCCACTTCTCACCGTCCCTCCTTCTGCACGCACCACCAACGAAGCCACCGGAACTCGATCAGCGACCGCCCCTTCGAAGCCCGCACCAGCCTCCACCTTCGGCCGAAAGCATGGCCAACTCGGCCTTCCATCTTGCCCAGAAAACACCCAAAAACGCAGCCACTTCTCGGTCAGAATTCGCAAAATCCGTGACCCTAATGATGATCATAGCCGTATAGATCTGAAGCTCTCGAAAATCTCTTCGATTTGGTACCAAGTTTGCCAATTTTCGTTGAGCGGATCAAAAGATATTAGCATTTGAAGTTCGGTGTTTTCTGGCCTTCGAAATTAAGGGTGGCGGCTGCCATGAATAGGATTAGGGTTTCGGCCAGAAATTTTAATAATATTTTAATAATATAAATTTCGAAATTCGTGAAATAAAGTGGATTTTCTGACTTTCTCGGATTTGGGCCTACTTACTGTCGATCTTAACGTTTTGAGGCCTTCTGAACGCGATGGGCTATGTCCCAAGGTCCAGTTCTGATGTCTACACGTTTTATTTTCGGTTTTAATTGAAAATTCAATATTAAATTATTTATTTAATTTCTACCGTACATTTAAATATGCCGGGGCCACATACGACCTCTAAAAATTCTAAAAAAAATATTTTTAGCTTTCTTATGACGATACGAATCCAACAAAATTATTTTCGTCGAATTCTGAGACTGTTTGAAAAATGGCTATTTTTAAGGCGTTCAAATTTAACTGAAATAGTCAAAACACATTTTATTTCGCCACGCTCACATATTAATTCGAAAAATTCTGAAAATTGAAACCTAACAATAATTTGACATTCCGGTTCCAACAAAAGTGATTTCGTCGAAAACAGAGGTCGTTTGAAAAATGACTATTTTTAAGGCCAATATATTTAATATTAAAAATACATTTTTAAACAAATAAATCCCGAAACTCAAAATATATAAGTGTTTACTGTTTTTCAAAGTAGAAACATCATTCTGAACTCAATGGAAGTGGTTTCGAGCTCAAATTCCTATATATGTGAAAAGTAGCCTTTCGGGCCCTATATATTCTACAGCGACCTTTCTAAAAATTGAATTGGTCATAACTTTTGATTTCCGTTATGAAATTTCGATTTTTCAGATTCGTTGGAAATATATTTTTAAATAGATTCTAATATTTTTGGTTTCACTAAAATCCGTTAAATTTTGCATCCTGTACGGTCAGTCAAAGTTCAAGTTTGACTTTTCAAACTACCGCGTTATTTCTAACTCTTTTTATAATAAAAATTAAATCATTCATTCTAACTTCGATTTAAATCAAATTTGATCATTATTACTTAAATAAATTATTTTATATTGTCAAAATTCTTTAAAATTTTCTAAAATAAAAATTTTAAATTGATCCTGATTTTGCGGGTTGTTACAATCGCCCCCACTTAAAAACTTTTCGTCCTCGAAAAGGAACGTAGCTAAAAATTGTAAAATTTACTATCTAAATTTTAAATTTTAATGGTTGATTATCTTTTCAAAATATATACAACTTTATATATATATAAATCATATTTCAAAGAATAGATTATAAATATCAAAAATACGTTAATTATAAATTCGTAACTCTGAACTCGTTCTAGGGCATTACTAACCCCATCTCTAACGAGTTTACTCATTCTAGGATACTGCTGATCCTATCTCTAATGAGTATTCTTATTGGACATTACTAATCCAATCTCTGATAAGTCTTTTGTTCAGTTCTAACAAGTTGTACCCCAAAGATTTGAGCTAACCTGGCTCTGATACCAACTGTAAAGACCCGCAAATTCCCGCCCTTTGGATCGACCATAAACCACACAGGTTTGACCCAAAGAGTGAAAATCTACGAATACTTTAACTTTGGGCATACAACATATTAAAACAACGACAGAAGACTTTTATAACATATCATCATATAATGTTACATCAGAGTACAGAATATACATATCAGAGTACATTGGAATATAATTACAGCGGAAGATAAATACAAGAATGTAATATACTGCAACGGAAGAACACAGCGGAAGACTTTCTATCTCTGGACACAGCTTTAAGCTTCAACCCAGAATCCTGTTTAATATATCTGCAAAAATAGCTACTCGACTGCCCGTGTGGAAAATATGGGCACCCGAGTTTGCCAGTGGACAAAACTACAGGTCAGTCATGGGACTGGTGTGAGAATTCTACTTAACCTATATAATATAATAAGGCTAATCACAGGACCACGCCACTTTCGCGGAACGGGTTTTCTCCTATGGATTGCCAGTGCATGACTAAAGTAAATCGTCAAAATAGCGCAATGCTTTTTAGAAAAATGAAACCATTATAAGACCCAAATCCCATCACACAATGCAACGCAAACCGGAGGATAGGGTTTTACCTTATAATGATCAAAAGATGCTTGATACGATAAAAACGGTGTTATATAATAATAGTGTGCAACCAATTTGAAGAACATCAAAGTAAATGTATTAATCCTAGACGGCATGAGTGCCCCATCCCACTATGTCGCCATATATAGGTATACAATCAAAACCGCGTGATGTCGTATTGGAAATTTGGGTTTCCACCTGAGTCAAGGCTAGGGAGGAGATCCTTACCGATTCGAGACACTCTAGCAATGCCCCAGGATTGGTACTCTGTCCAACCCTTGGATCCTGCAGGGCCGGTCCACACTTACTTTTGTGGATTGGCAATTCCTGAACACACGCTTCCCGGTCCTTTTGGACCTATACTACGGCCAGTGGCGACCGCATAAACCGAGGCCTCGAACAATCCAACAACCACAATGAATAAATGCCAGCGCTGGTAGGTCCCTGGCACCACTCTAGCTAGAAAGAAACGTGCGCACTCCCTGCGTTCCCTTCTCCCGTTTTAGACTCTACCGGGCTGTGAGGCTCGTAAGGTCACGTAACACAAAGCTATGCCTAAATAGACTATGCTTTGATCATCCCACAAGGCTCTGCTTTGCAACAATAAGCCTTGATCAAGTGCAACTTGGCATACCACATCAACAACTCATATCATGCGATCGGTAAATATTTAACATACAAAAGGGTGTTAAGCAAGAGAATAAATCCTCCACCACCATGCATTTATATATTAAATAAAAACCAATTTAATTACATTAAATAAATTTCAATGTCAGGCATGCTATCCATTTACAAGTCCGTTCTGGGTCTGAACGAAACAACGTATCCGTCGATCTCCAGTACGTCTGGAAGATCATCACTTTTACCTTGCCTTGGGGGATCAGTCCCAATTCAAGATATTAGTCACTATCAACCAAACGATGTGAAGCTCTCCGGTCTTCAGTCACC
Organism: Allium sativum; assembly: GCA_030737875.1. NCBI lineage: Eukaryota > Viridiplantae > Streptophyta > Magnoliopsida > Asparagales > Amaryllidaceae > Allium > Allium sativum. The sequence goes on from CM060926.1 coordinate 356,373,090, forward strand.
GTCTTCATCTTCGACTCTTGATCATCGTGATGATTATTCAGAATGGGTTAGACCCGGTCTTTCTGAATAACTCGCGTATTTGTAATTAAAACCAACCATACGCCACATTCCAACTTTGAATATCCTTTTAAATAAAAATTATTATTTATATTAAAAGGTCCTCATTAATTTTATCAAAGATAAAATAAATTACATTTTAATCTTTCTAAAAAGATTTATTAATATTCCAATTTTTGATTTAATTTATAAAATAGATTTATAAATTTCAAATAGTAATTTCAATGTAAATTGGATTAAAGGATAAATGTTATTTAAAACATCGTCCACTACAAATCCAATCTACATATCAATCACCAAACATAATTGTTAAGATCTAATAATCTTAAATAAAAGGTTTATCTTAAAGATATTACTTCATTACTATATAAAAAAAACACATTTTGAAATAATCAATAAAATATTCTATATATAAAAGATTCTGAATGTAAAATATACTTTATAATACAAAATCTTTTATAAAAATCCCTTCATTATATAAACATTCTTTATTTAAAAAGAAATTCTGCATTGGAATGCGACTCAACCATGTACCATATAATTTGGGTCATATGGGTTTCATACATTTCATGTATAGGGTAATAACAGGAAATAATCCTCAATCCATCCATTAACAACCAGAGTGACAATGTCAACTGTGTGAGCATTAAAATAAAACAATAACGCTCATCGCAGCCTGTCGATCAATCGATAGACATATAATTAAACATTGGGATTTGTGTCAGTCAAGTATCGTCCCAATACCCGTGTGGGGTTTTCAGCCAACAAACAAATAATAAATTATTTGTGCACTTGGGCGATGTGTAAAAATAATCGACCCAATCACATAAACAAGTCGGATGACTTGTAAATGGAAGTGTAATATTCAATTTTTAATATACTAACATCACATTTAACACATCAAAATACAACATCACAGGCAAATATTTCAATACTCTTTATTATGAACATATGACAATAAAAATCGTGACTTTTATTTATTTACCAAAATGCATATTTTTGGTCTCATTCATTTTAATGACAAAATGAATATTTGACCTCATTATTTTTAATGTATAAAAATATACATCCTTAATTTATTCTTTTTAATGTATGAAAACATACATTTTACATCCATTCTTTTTCTCAACATAAACAAATATGATGATTTTGTTTCTTAACCTCTAATGCAACAAAATGAGAATTTTGTCCAATCTTTTTCAATGAATAAAGATGTCTATTTTTACTTCATTCATTTTAATGTGCTAAAAAATGTCCATTTTTAACTAATCCTTTGCAATGACACAAAATGTTCATTTCTAATTAATCCTTTTTTTAATTACACAAAATGTTCATGTCTAATTAATCCTTTTTAATGTATAGAAAGGTTCATTCTCTAAATTTGATATGTTAACTCAAAATGACAATTTAAATTCACTAATCTAGTCTTGACAAGAATGTTGTTCTTTTTCATTTACAATAGAAAATGAAAATAAAAAGAATTCACATGTCTTGTGCTTTATTTACCATAGAAATACCAATAAAATGATCAACATATTTTGGTCTTTTCATTTACAAAAGAAGTTGTAAATAAAGTGGTCCTCATATTTTTACTCTTTTCATTTACAATAGGAGTTGTAAATAAATGATTCTCATGTTCCTGTTCCTTTTATTTTCTATCGCACCAAAAATGTCGATAAAAATGAATCACTAACATTGTCTATTTCTATCGCGCTAAAAAATGTCGATAAAAATGAATCACTAACATTGTTTATTTTTATCGCACCAAGAATGTCGATAAAAATGAATCACTAACATTGTCTATTTTTATCGCACCAAGAATGTCGATAAAAATGAATCACTAACATTGTTTATTTCTATCGCACTAAAAATGTCGATAAAAATGACAACATTAACCATTCTATTTTCACCGCGTTCAAAATGACGATAAAATATTCAACATTAACAATTCTATTTTTACCGCATTCAAAATGACGACAAAATATTCAACATTAACAATTCTATTTTTACCGCATTTAAAAATGACGACAAAATATTCAGCATTAACAATTCTATTTTTACCGCATTCAAAATGACGACAAAATATTCAGCATTAACAATTCAATTTTTTTACCGCATTCAAAATGAAGATAAAATATTCAATATTAACAATTCTATTTTTCCTACTATAGAAAATGTAAATAAATATATTTCTAAATTCTATTCTTTTTATTTATATAAGAGAATGTAGATAATTGCATTTTCAATTTCTATTCTTTTACTTACATAAGAAAATGTAAACAAATATATTTCTAAATTTTTATCATACCGTTATAACTCATATATAAATTACATAGAAAAAATGTCATTTTTATTTTATCGTTCTAATTCACCTCTAAATTACATAGAAAAATGTAATCTTTATTATGCGATGGGAATTCATATTTTAATTACATAGAAAAATGTAATTCCTATCATACGACATAAATTCATATTTAAATTATATCTAAAAATGTAGTTTTTATTCTACAACGCAAATTCACATTTTTAATTACATGAAAAAAATGTAATTTTCATTCTACCGTTATTATTCATCTCTAAATTACATAGAAAAATGTAATTTAAATCATGCAATGTAAATTTACATTTTTATATCATAGAAAAATGCAATTTTTGTCATACAGTGCAAATTCATATATAAAGCACATATAAAAATGTAACTTTTGTTATGCAAAGAAAATATGTCTTTTTCTATTTTACAATGTAAAAATATTGACCTTTTCTATTTTACAATGAAAATAATAACTTCTTTACTCATTCTTTCATTACATATAAATGTAATCTTTTCTATTTATCACAATGAATAAAATTACAATAAAAATGTAATCTTAGCTTATGAACTTTTCATTGCGACAAAATGAAAATAAAAATATAATCTTTTTATTTTCGTCTTTACAGTGAAATCTACATCACATTAAAAATATAATCTTTTTATGCAACATCTTTCTATTGAAAACAATCAACACATAAAAATATAATCTTTTACATTGCTTCTTTTATTGAAATCACTATTACCTTACAAATGAAATTCTTTATATTACTTCTTTAATCAAAAACAATATTTCATTAAAAATGAGATTTCTAATGTTACCGCCTTTATTGAAATTAAAGTGACAAATAGTATGTCATTTTATTGAAATCACTATTATTGAAAACAATAGACAATAAAAATCAAATCTTTAATTTCAATCCTAATATGAAAAAAAAAAATGTAATCTTTTAATTTCATTCTTTTTAATGAAACAATTTCATATTGAAAATAAATCCTTTTTAATTTACTCTTCTTAATGTAACAAATTTACATTAAGAATATATTCATTCCTTTTAATTTAAACAAATAGAAAATGTATTTTATTCATTGTTCAAATTCTATTGTAAATAAACAATAAAAATAATATTTTATTTGTCGTTCTAATTCTATTGTTGAATCAATAAATAAAAATAATATTTAATTTATACAAAATAAATTTCAACATCTAAATCTGAATAAATACGATTAAATCTGACATAACTATGTTTTAGATCTATTTTTAGATCTAATTCTCTAACTGAAAATAAATTTAATAATGTCTGCAATTTCAATGCAAATCTAACACATCGTACACAACAAATCACATCACAAGCACAATCAATAATTCACACAACACAGAATATTTCAGAATTGAATAAATATAATAATACAATTATTTTAACGCGAGAAAACAATTTATAATCAATTAAATAATCAAAATTAGAATTCTCACCTAGATTTTTGGCTGAAATTTTACTGTCTCCTTTTCAACTGCGGTCTGCGCCATCGCGAAGCTCTTAATTTTGTGATTCCAACGCAATTTACGGTTCGTCAAACGGACCTCGTATGAAAGAGTTATGAATTTTTAAAGATCGGGTAATTAAATAATTAAATAATAAAATAATATTAAAAAAGAAAACGCAACCTTCTTCCTCACGTTCAAGAACTTCGGCCTCCACCGTAACCCACTTCTCACCGTCCCTCCTTCTGCACGCACCACCAACGAAGCCACCGGAACTCGATCAGCGACCGCCCCTTCGAAGCCCGCACCAGCCTCCACCTTCGGCCGAAAGCATGGCCAACTCGGCCTTCCATCTTGCCCAGAAAACACCCAAAAACGCAGCCACTTCTCGGTCAGAATTCGCAAAATCCGTGACCCTAATGATGATCATAGCCGTATAGATCTGAAGCTCTCGAAAATCTCTTCGATTTGGTACCAAGTTTGCCAATTTTCGTTGAGCGGATCAAAAGATATTAGCATTTGAAGTTCGGTGTTTTCTGGCCTTCGAAATTAAGGGTGGCGGCTGCCATGAATAGGATTAGGGTTTCGGCCAGAAATTTTAATAATATTTTAATAATATAAATTTCGAAATTCGTGAAATAAAGTGGATTTTCTGACTTTCTCGGATTTGGGCCTACTTACTGTCGATCTTAACGTTTTGAGGCCTTCTGAACGCGATGGGCTATGTCCCAAGGTCCAGTTCTGATGTCTACACGTTTTATTTTCGGTTTTAATTGAAAATTCAATATTAAATTATTTATTTAATTTCTACCGTACATTTAAATATGCCGGGGCCACATACGACCTCTAAAAATTCTAAAAAAAATATTTTTAGCTTTCTTATGACGATACGAATCCAACAAAATTATTTTCGTCGAATTCTGAGACTGTTTGAAAAATGGCTATTTTTAAGGCGTTCAAATTTAACTGAAATAGTCAAAACACATTTTATTTCGCCACGCTCACATATTAATTCGAAAAATTCTGAAAATTGAAACCTAACAATAATTTGACATTCCGGTTCCAACAAAAGTGATTTCGTCGAAAACAGAGGTCGTTTGAAAAATGACTATTTTTAAGGCCAATATATTTAATATTAAAAATACATTTTTAAACAAATAAATCCCGAAACTCAAAATATATAAGTGTTTACTGTTTTTCAAAGTAGAAACATCATTCTGAACTCAATGGAAGTGGTTTCGAGCTCAAATTCCTATATATGTGAAAAGTAGCCTTTCGGGCCCTATATATTCTACAGCGACCTTTCTAAAAATTGAATTGGTCATAACTTTTGATTTCCGTTATGAAATTTCGATTTTTCAGATTCGTTGGAAATATATTTTTAAATAGATTCTAATATTTTTGGTTTCACTAAAATCCGTTAAATTTTGCATCCTGTACGGTCAGTCAAAGTTCAAGTTTGACTTTTCAAACTACCGCGTTATTTCTAACTCTTTTTATAATAAAAATTAAATCATTCATTCTAACTTCAATTTAAATCAAATTTGATCATTATTACTTAAATAAATTATTTTATATTGTCAAAATTCATTAAAATTTTCTAAAATAAAAATTTTAAATTGATCCTGATTTTGCGGGTTGTTACAATCGCCCCCACTTAAAAACTTTTCGTCCTCGAAAAGGAACATAGCTAAAAATTGTAAAATTTACTATCTTAATTTTAAATTTTAATGGTTGATTATCTTTTCAAAATATATACAACTTTATATATATATAAATCATATTTCAAAGAATAGATTATAAATATCAAAAATACGTTAATTATAAATTCGTAACTCTGAACTCGTTCTAGGGCATTACTAACCCCATCTCTAACGAGTTTACTCATTCTAGGATACTGCTGATCCTATCTCTAATGAGTATTCTTATTGGACATTACTAATCCAATCTCTGATAAGTCTTTTGTTCAGTTCTAACAAGTTGTACCCCAAAGATTTGAGCTAACCTGGCTCTGATACCAACTGTAAAGACCCGCAAATTCCCGCCCTTTGGATCGACCATAAACCACACAGGTCTGACCCAAAGAGTGAAAATCTACGAATACTTTAACTTTGGGCATACAACATATTAAAACAACGACAGAAGACTTTTATAACATATCATCATATAATGTTACAACAGAGTACAGAATATACATATCAGAGTACATTGGAATATAATTACAGCGGAAGATAAATACAAAAATGTAATATACTGCAACGGAAGAACACAGCGGAAGACTTTCTATCTCTGGACACAGCTTTAAGCTTCAACCCAGAATCCTGTTTAATATATCTGCAAAAATAGCTACTCGACTGCCCGTGTGGAAAATATGGGCACCCGAGTTTGCCAGTGGACAAAACTACAGGTCAGTCATGGGACTGGTGTGAGAATTCTACTTAACCTATATAATATAATAAGGCTAATCACAGGACCACGCCACTTTCGCGGAACGGGTTTTCTCCTATGGATTGCCAGTGCATGACTAAAGTAAATCGTCAAAATAGCGCAATGCTTTTTAGAAAAATGAAACCATTATAAGACCCAAATCCCATCACACAATGCAACGCAAACCGGAGGATAGGGTTTTACCTTATAATGATCAAAAGATGCTTGATACGATAAAAACGGTGTTATATAATAATAGTGTGCAACCAATTTGAAGAACATCAAAGTAAATGTATTAATCCTAGACGGCATGAGTGCCCCATCCCACTATGTCGCCATATATAGGTATACAATCAAAACCGCGTGATGTCGTATTGGAAATTTGGGTTTCCACCTGAGTCAAGGCTAGGGAGGAGATCCTTACCGATTCGAGACACTCTAGCAATGCCCCAGGATTGGTACTCTGTCCAACCCTTGGATCCTGCAGGGCCGGTCCACACTTACTTTTGTGGATTGGCAATTCCTGAACACACGCTTCCCGGTCCTTTTGGACCTATACTACGGCCAGTGGCGACCGCATAAACCGAGGCCTCGAACAATCCAACAACCACAATGAATAAATGCCAGCGCTGGTAGGTCCCTGGCACCACTCTAGCTAGAAAGAAACGTGCGCACTCCCTGCGTTCCCTTCTCCCGTTTTAGACTCTACCGGGCTGTGAGGCTCGTGAGGTCACGTAACACAAAGCTATGCCTAAATAGACTATGCTTTGATCATCCCACAAGGCTCTGCTTTGCAACAATAAGCCTTGATCAAGTGCAACTTGGCATACCACATCAACAACTCATATCATGCGATCGGTAAATATTTAACATACAAAAGGGTGTTAAGCAAGAGAATAAATCCTCCGCCACCATGCATTTATATATTAAATAAAAACCAATTTAATTACATGAAATAAATTTCAATGTCAGGCATGCTATCCATTTACAAGTCCGTTCTGGGTCTGAACGAAACAACGTATCCGTCGATCTCCAGTACGTCTGGAAGATCATCACTTTTACCTTGCCTTGGGGGATCAGTCCCAATTCAAGATATTAGTCACTATCAACCAAACGATGTGAAGCTCTCCGGTCTTCAGTCACCGTCTTCATCTTCGACTCTTGATCATCGTGATGATTATTCAGAATGGGTTAGACCCGGTCTTTCTGAATAACTCGCGTATTTGTAATTAAAACCAACCATACGCCACATTCCAACTTTGAATATCCTTTTAAATAAAAATTATTATTTATATTAAAAGGTCCTCATTAATTTTATCAAAGATAAAATAAATTACATTTTAATCTTTCTAAAAAGATTTATTAATATTCCAATTTTTGATTTAATTTATAAAATAGATTTATAAATTTCAAATAGTAATTTCAATGTAAATTGGATTAAAGGATAAATGTTATTTAAAACATCGTCCACTACAAATCCAATCTACATATCAATCACCAAACATAATTGTTAAGATCTAATAATCTTAAATAAAAGGTTTATCTTAAAGATATTACTTCATTACTATATAAAAAAAAAACACATTTTGAAATAATCAATAAAATATTCTATATATAAAAGATTCTGAATGTAAAATATACTTTATAATACAAAATCTTTTATAAAAATCCCTTCATTATATAAACATTCTTTATTTAAAAAGAAATTCTGCATTGGAATGCGACTCAACCATGTACCATATAATTTGGGTCATATGGGTTTCATACATTTCATGTATAGGGTAATAACAGGAAATAATCCTCAATCCATCCATTAACAACCAGAGTGACAATGTCAACTGTGTGAGCATTAAAATAAAACAATAACGCTCATCGCAGCCTGTCGATCAATCGATAGACATATAATTAAACATTGGGATTTGTGTCAGTCAAGTATCGTCCCAATACCCGTGTGGGGTTTTCAGCCAACAAACAAATAATAAATTATTTGTGCACTTGGGCGATGTGTAAAAATAATCGACCCAATCACATAAACAAGTCGGATGACTTGTAAATGGAAGTGTAATATTCAATTTTTAATATACTAACATCACATTTAACACATCAAAATACAACATCACAGGCAAATATTTCAATACTCTTTATTATGAACATATGACAATAAAAATCGTGACTTTTATTTATTTACCAAAATGCATATTTTTGGTCTCATTCATTTTAATGACAAAATGAATATTTGACCTCATTATTTTTAATGTATAAAAATATACATCCTTAATTTATTCTTTTTAATGTATGAAAACATACATTTTACATCCATTCTTTTTCTCAACATAAACAAATATGATGATTTTGTTTCTTAACCTCTAATGCAACAAAATGAGAATTTTGTCCAATCTTTTTCAATGAATAAAGATGTCTATTTTTACTTCATTCATTTTAATGTGCTAAAAAATGTCCATTTTTAACTAATCCTTTGCAATGACACAAAATGTTCATTTCTAATTAATCCTTTTTTTAATGACACAAAATGTTCATGTCTAATTAATCCTTTTAATGTATAGAAAGGTTCATTCTCTAAATTTGATATGTTAACTCAAAATGACAATTTAAATTCACTAATCTAGTCTTGACAAGAATGTTGTTCTTTTTCATTTACAATAGAAAATGAAAATAAAAAGAATTCACATGTCTTGTGCTTTATTTACCATAGAAATACCAATAAAATGATCAACATATTTTGGTCTTTTCATTTACAAAAGAAGTTGTAAATAAAGTGGTCCTCATATTTTTACTCTTTTCATTTACAATAGGAGTTGTAAATAAATGATTCTCATGTTCCTGTTCCTTTTATTTTCTATCGCACCAAAAATGTCGATAAAAATGAATCACTAACATTGTCTATTTCTATCGCGCTAAAAAATGTCGATAAAAATGAATCACTAACATTGTTTATTTTTATCGCACCAAGAATGTCGATAAAAATGAATCACTAACATTGTCTATTTTTATCGCACCAAGAATGTCGATAAAAATGAATCACTAACATTGTTTATTTCTATCGCACTAAAAATGTCGATAAAAATGACAACATTAACCATTCTATTTTCACCGCGTTCAAAATGACGATAAAATATTCAACATTAACAATTCTATTTTTACCGCATTCAAAATGACGACAAAATATTCAACATTAACAATTCTATTTTTACCGCATTTAAAAATGACGACAAAATATTCAGCATTAACAATTCTATTTTTACCGCATTCAAAATGACGACAAAATATTCAGCATTAACAATTCAATTTTTTTACCGCATTCAAAATGAAGATAAAATATTCAATATTAACAATTCTATTTTTCCTACTATAGAAAATGTAAATAAATATATTTCTAAATTCTATTCTTTTTATTTATATAAGAGAATGTAGATAATTGCATTTTCAATTTCTATTCTTTTACTTACATAAGAAAATGTAAACAAATATATTTCTAAATTTTTATCATACCGTTATAACTCATATATAAATTACATAGAAAAAATGTCATTTTTATTTTATCGTTCTAATTCACCTCTAAATTACATAGAAAAATGTAATCTTTATTATGCGATGGGAATTCATATTTTAATTACATAGAAAAATGTAATTCCTATCATACGACATAAATTCATATTTAAATTATATCTAAAAATGTAGTTTTTATTCTACAACGCAAATTCACATTTTTAATTACATGAAAAAAATGTAATTTTCATTCTACCGTTATTATTCATCTCTAAATTACATAGAAAAATGTAATTTAAATCATGCAATGTAAATTTACATTTTTATATCATAGAAAAATGCAATTTTTGTCATACAGTGCAAATTCATATATAAAGCACATATAAAAATGTAACTTTTGTTATGCAAAGAAAATATGTCTTTTTCTATTTTACAATGTAAAAATATTGACCTTTTCTATTTTACAATGAAAATAATAACTTCTTTACTCATTCTTTCATTACATATAAATGTAATCTTTTCTATTTATCACAATGAATAAAATTACAATAAAAATGTAATCTTAGCTTATGAACTTTTCATTGCGACAAAATGAAAATAAAAATATAATCTTTTTATTTTCGTCTTTACAGTGAAATCTACATCACATTAAAAATATAATCTTTTTATGCAACATCTTTCTATTGAAAACAATCAACACATAAAAATATAATCTTTTACATTGCTTCTTTTATTGAAATCACTATTACCTTACAAATGAAATTCTTTATATTACTTCTTTAATCAAAAACAATATTTCATTAAAAATGAGATTTCTAATGTTACCGCCTTTATTGAAATTAAAGTGACAAATAGTATGTCATTTTATTGAAATCACTATTATTGAAAACAATAGACAATAAAAATCAAATCTTTAATTTCAATCCTAATATGAAAAAAAAATGTAATCTTTTAATTTCATTCTTTTTAATGAAACAATTTCATATTGAAAATAAATCCTTTTTAATTTACTCTTCTTAATGTAACAAATTTACATTAAGAATATATTCATTCCTTTTAATTTAAACAAATAGAAAATGTATTTTATTCATTGTTCAAATTCTATTGTAAATAAACAATAAAAATAATATTTTATTTGTCGTTCTAATTCTATTGTTGAATCAATAAATAAAAATAATATTTAATTTATACAAAATAAATTTCAACATCTAAATCTGAATAAATACGATTAAATCTGACATAACTATGTTTTAGATCTATTTTTAGATCTAATTCTCTAACTGAGAATAAATTTAATAATGTCTGCAATTTCAATGCAAATCTAACACATCGTACACAACAAATCACATCACAAGCACAATCAATAATTCACACAACACAGAATATTTCAGAATTGAATAAATATAATAATACAATTATTTTAACGCGAGAAAACAATTTATAATCAATTAAATAATCAAAATTAGAATTCTCACCTAGATTTTTGGCTGAAATTTTACTGTCTCCTTTTCAACTGCGGTCTGCGCCATCGCGAAGCTCTTAATTTTGTGATTCCAACGCAATTTACGGTTCGTCAAACGGACCTCGTATGAAAGAGTTATGAATTTTTAAAGATCGGGTAATTAAATAATTAAATAATAAAATAATATTAAAAAAGAAAACGCAACCTTCTTCCTCACGTTCAAGAACTTCGGCCTCCACCGTAACCCACTTCTCACCGTCCCTCCTTCTGCACGCACCACCAACGAAGCCACCGGAACTCGATCAGCGACCGCCCCTTCGAAGCCCGCACCAGCCTCCACCTTCGGCCGAAAGCATGGCCAACTCGGCCTTCCATCTTGCCCAGAAAACACCCAAAAACGCAGCCACTTCTCGGTCAGAATTCGCAAAATTCATGACCCTAATGATGATCATAGCCGTATAGATCTGAAGCTCTCGAAAATCTCTTCGATTTGGTACCAAGTTTGCCAATTTTCGTTGAGCGGATCAAAAGATATTAGCATTTGAAGTTCGGTGTTTTCTGGCCTTCGAAATTAAGGGTGGCGGCTGCCATGAATAGGATTAGGGTTTCGACCAGAAATTTTAATAATATTTTAATAATATAAATTTCGAAATTCGTGAAATAAAGTGGATTTTCTGACTTTCTCGGATTTGGGCCTACTTACTGTCGATCTTAACGTTTTGAGGCCTTCTGAACGCGATGGGCTATGTCCCAAGGTCCAGTTCTGATGTCTACACGTTTTATTTTCGGTTTTAATTGAAAATTCAATATTAAATTATTTATTTAATTTCTACCGTACATTTAAATATGCCGGGGCCACATACGACCTCTAAAAATTCTAAAAAAAATATTTTTAGCTTTCTTATGACGATACGAATCCAACAAAATTATTTTCGTCGAATTCTGAGACTGTTTGAAAAATGGCTATTTTTAAGGCGTTCAAATTTAACTGAAATAGTCAAAACACATTTTATTTCGCCACGCTCACATATTAATTCGAAAAATTCTGAAAATTGAAACCTAACAATAATTTGACATTCCGGTTCCAACAAAAGTGATTTCGTCGAAAACAGAGGTCGTTTGAAAAATGACTATTTTTAAGGCCAATATATTTAATATTAAAAATACATTTTTAAACAAATAAATCCCGAAACTCAAAATATATAAGTGTTTACTGTTTTTCAAAGTAGAAACATCATTCTGAACTCAATGGAAGTGGTTTCGAGCTCAAATTCCTATATATGTGAAAAGTAGCCTTTCGGGCCCTATATATTCTACAACGACCTTTCTAAAAATTGAATTGGTCATAACTTTTGATTTCCGTTATGAAATTTCGATTTTTCAGATTCGTTGGAAATATATTTTTAAATAGATTCTAATATTTTTGGTTTCACTAAAATCCGTTAAATTTTGCATCCTGTACGGTCAGTCAAAGTTCAAGTTTGACTTTTCAAACTACCGCGTTATTTCTAACTCTTTTTATAATAAAAATTAAATCATTCATTCTAACTTCGATTTAAATCAAATTTGATCATTATTACTTAAATAAATTATTTTATATTGTCAAAATTCATTAAAATTTTCTAAAATAAAAATTTTAAATTGATCCTGATTTTGCGGGTTGTTACAATCGCCCCCACTTAAAAACTTTTCGTCCTCGAAAAGGAACGTAGCTAAAAATTGTAAAATTTACTATCTTAATTTTAAATTTTAATGGTTGATTATCTTTTCAAAATATATACAACTTTATATATATATAAATCATATTTCAAAGAATAGATTATAAATATCAAAAATACGTTAATTATAAATTCGTAACTCTGAACTCGTTCTAGGGCATTACTAACCCCATCTCTAACGAGTTTACTCATTCTAGGATACTGTTGATCCTATCTCTAATGAGTATTCTTATTGGACATTACTAATCCAATCTCTGATAAGTCTTTTGTTCAGTTCTAACAAGTTGTACCCCAAAGATTTGAGCTAACCTGGCTCTGATACCAACTGTAAAGACCCGCAAATTCCCGCCCTTTGGATCGACCATAAACCACACAGGTCTGACCCAAAGAGTGAAAATCTATGAATACTTTAACTTTGGGCATACAACATATTAAAAGAACGACAGAAGACTTTTATAACATATCATCATATAATGTTACATCAGAGTACAGAATATACATATCAGAGTACATTGGAATATAATTACAGCGGAAGATAAATACAAAAATGTAATATACTGCAACGGAAGAACACAGCGGAAGACTTTCTATCTCTGGACACAGCTTTAAGCTTCAACCCAGAATCCTGTTTAATATATCTGCAAAAATAGCTACTCGACTGCCCGTGTGGAAAATATGGGCACCCGAGTTTGCCAGTGGACAAAACTACAGGTCAGTCATGGGACTGGTGTGAGAATTCTACTTAACCTATATAATATAATAAGGCTAATCACAGGACCACGCCACTTTCGCGGAACGGGTTTTCTCCTATGGATTGCCAGTGCATGACTAAAGTAAATCGTCAAAATAGCGCAATGCTTTTTAGAAAAATGAAACCATTATAAGACCCAAATCCCATCACACAATGCAACGCAAACCGGAGGATAGGGTTTTACCTTATAATGATCAAAAGATGCTTGATACGATAAAAACGGTGTTATATAATAATAGTGTGCAACCAATTTGAAGAACATCAAAGTAAATGTATTAATCCTAGACGGCATGAGTGCCCCATCCCACTATGTCGCCATATATAGGTATACAATCAAAACCGCGTGATGTCGTATTGGAAATTTGGGTTTCCACCTGAGTCAAGGCTAGGTAGGAGATCCTTACCGATTCGAGACACTCTAGCAATGCCCCAGGATTGGTACTCTGTCCAACCCTTGGATCCTGCAGGGCCGGTCCACACTTACTTTTGTGGATTGGCAATTCCTGAACACACGCTTCCCGGTCCTTTTGGACCTATACTACGGCCAGTGGCGACCGCATAAACCGAGGCCTCGAACAATCCAACAACCACAATGAATAAATGCCAGCGCTGGTAGGTCCCTGGCACCACTCTAGCTAGAAAGAAACGTGCGCACTCCCTGCGTTCCCTTCTCCCGTTTTAGACTCTACCGGGCTGTGAGGCTCGTGAGGTCACGTAACACAAAGCTATGCCTAAATAGACTATGCTTTGATCATCCCACAAGGCTCTGCTTTGCAACAATAAGCCTTGATCAAGTGCAACTTGGCATACCACATCAACAACTCATATCATGCGATCGGTAAATATTTAACATACAAAAGGGTGTTAAGCAAGAGAATAAATCCTCCGCCACCATGCATTTATATATTAAATAAAAACCAATTTAATTACATGAAATAAATTTCAATGTCAGGCATGCTATCCATTTACAAGTCCGTTCTGGGTCTGAACGAAACAACGTATCCGTCGATCTCCAGTACGTCTGGAAGATCATCACTTTTACCTTGCCTTGGGGGATCAGTCCCAATTCAAGATATTAGTCACTATCAACCAAACGATGTGAAGCTCTCCGGTCTTCAGTCACCGTCTTCATCTTCGACTCTTGATCATCGTGATGATTATTCAGAATGGGTTAGACCCGGTCTTTCTGAATAACTCGCGTATTTGTAATTAAAACCAACCATACGCCACATTCCAACTTTGAATATCCTTTTAAATAAAAATTATTATTTATATTAAAAGGTCCTCATTAATTTTATCAAAGATAAAATAAATTACATTTTAATCTTTCTAAAAAGATTTATTAATATTCCAATTTTTGATTTAATTTATAAAATAGATTTATAAATTTCAAATAGTAATTTCAATGTAAATTGGATTAAAGGATAAATGTTATTTAAAACATCGTCCACTACAAATCCAATCTACATATCAATCACCAAACATAATTGTTAAGATCTAATAATCTTAAATAAAAGGTTTATCTTACAGATATTACTTCATTACTATATAAAAAAAAAACACATTTTGAAATAATCAATAAAATATTCTATATATAAAAGATTCTGAATGTAAAATATACTTTATAATACAAAATCTTTTATAAAAATCCCTTCATTATATAAACATTCTTTATTTAAAAAGAAATTCTGCATTGGAATGCGACTCAACCATGTACCATATAATTTGGGTCATATGGGTTTCATACATTTCATGTATAGGGTAATAACAGGAAATAATCCTCAATCCATCCATTAACAACCAGAGTGACAATGTCAACTGTGTGAGCATTAAAATAAAACAATAACGCTCATCGCAGCCTGTCGATCAATCGATAGACATATAATTAAACATTGGGATTTGTGTCAGTCAAGTATCGTCCCAATACCCGTGTGGGGTTTTCAGCCAACAAACAAATAATAAATTATTTGTGCACTTGGGCGATGTGTAAAAATAATCGACCCAATCACATAAACAAGTCGGATGACTTGTAAATGGAAGTGTAATATTCAATTTTGAATATACTAACATCACATTTAACACATCAAAATACAACATCACAGGCAAATATTTCAATACTCTTTATTATGAACATATGACAATAAAAATCGTGACTTTTATTTATTTACCAAAATGCATATTTTTGGTCTCATTCATTTTAATGACAAAATGAATATTTGACCTCATTATTTTTAATGTATAAAAATATACATCCTTAATTTATTCTTTTTAATGTATGAAAACATACATTTTACATCCATTCTTTTTCTCAACATAAACAAATATGATGATTTTGTTTCTTAACCTCTAATGCAACAAAATGAGAATTTTGTCCAATCTTTTTCAATGAATAAAGATGTCTATTTTTACTTCATTCATTTTAATGTGCTAAAAAATGTCCATTTTTAACTAATCCTTTGCAATGACACAAAATGTTCATTTCTAATTAATCCTTTTTTTAATGACACAAAATGTTCATGTCTAATTAATCCTTTTTAATGTATAGAAAGGTTCATTCTCTAAATTTGATATGTTAACTCAAAATGACAATTTAAATTCACTAATCTAGTCTTGACAAGAATGTTGTTCTTTTTCATTTACAATAGAAAATGAAAATAAAAAGAATTCACATGTCTTGTGCTTTATTTACCATAGAAATACCAATAAAATGATCAACATATTTTGGTCTTTTCATTTACAAAAGAAGTTGTAAATAAAGTGGTCCTCATATTTTTACTCTTTTCATTTACAATAGGAGTTGTAAATAAATGATTCTCATGTTCCTGTTCCTTTTATTTTCTATCGCACCAAAAATGTCGATAAAAATGAATCACTAACATTGTCTATTTCTATCGCGCTAAAAAATGTCGATAAAAATGAATCACTAACATTGTTTATTTTTATCGCACCAAGAATGTCGATAAAAATGAATCACTAACATTGTCTATTTTTATCGCACCAAGAATGTCGATAAAAATGAATCACTAACATTATTTATTTCTATCGCACTAAAAATGTCGATAAAAATGACAACATTAACCATTCTATTTTCACCGCGTTCAAAATGACGATAAAATATTCAACATTAACAATTCTATTTTTACCGCATTCAAAATGACGACAAAATATTCAACATTAACAATTCTATTTTTACCGCATTTAAAAATGACGACAAAATATTCAGCATTAACAATTCTATTTTTACCGCATTCAAAATGACGACAAAATATTCAGCATTAACAATTCAATTTTTTTACCGCATTCAAAATGAAGATAAAATATTCAATATTAACAATTCTATTTTTCCTACTATAGAAAATGTAAATAAATATATTTCTAAATTCTATTCTTTTTATTTATATAAGAGAATGTAGATAATTGCATTTTCAATTTCTATTCTTTTACTTACATAAGAAAATGTAAACAAATATATTTCTAAATTTTTATCATACCGTTATAACTCATATATAAATTACATAGAAAAAATGTCATTTTTATTTTATCGTTCTAATTCACCTCTAAATTACATAGAAAAATGTAATCTTTATTATGCGATGGGAATTCATATTTTAATTACATAGAAAAATGTAATTCCTATCATACGACATAAATTCATATTTAAATTATATCTAAAAATGTAGTTTTTATTCTACAACGCAAATTCACATTTTTAATTACATGAAAAAAATGTAATTTTCATTCTACCGTTATTATTCATCTCTAAATTACATAGAAAAATGTAATTTAAATCATGCAATGTAAATTTACATTTTTATATCATAGAAAAATGCAATTTTTGTCATACAGTGCAAATTCATATATAAAGCACATATAAAAATGTAACTTTTGTTATGCAAAGAAAATATGTCTTTTTCTATTTTACAATGTAAAAATATTGACCTTTTCTATTTTACAATGAAAATAATAACTTCTTTACTCATTCTTTCATTACATATAAATGTAATCTTTTCTATTTATCACAATGAATAAAATTACAATAAAAATGTAATCTTAGCTTATGAACTTTTCATTGCGACAAAATGAAAATAAAAATATAATCTTTTTATTTTCGTCTTTACAGTGAAATCTACGTCACATTAAAAATATAATCTTTTTATGCAACATCTTTCTATTGAAAACAATCAACACATAAAAATATAATCTTTTACATTGCTTCTTTTATTGAAATCACTATTACCTTACAAATGAAATTCTTTATATTACTTCTTTAATCAAAAACAATATTTCATTAAAAATGAGATTTCTAATGTTACCGCCTTTATTGAAATTAAAGTGACAAATAGTATGTCATTTTATTGAAATCACTATTATTGAAAACAATAGACAATAAAAATCAAATCTTTAATTTCAATCCTAATATGAAAAAAAAAATGTAATCTTTTAATTTCATTCTTTTTAATGAAACAATTTCATATTGAAAATAAATCCTTTTTAATTTACTCTTCTTAATGTAACAAATTTACATTAAGAATATATTCATTCCTTTTAATTTAAACAAATAGAAAATGTATTTTATTCATTGTTCAAATTCTATTGTAAATAAACAATAAAAATAATATTTTATTTGTCGTTCTAATTCTATTGTTGAATCAATAAATAAAAATAATATTTAATTTATACAAAATAAATTTCAACATCTAAATCTGAATAAATACGATTAAATCTGACATAACTATGTTTTAGATCTATTTTTAGATCTAATTCTCTAACTGAGAATAAATTTAATAATGTCTGCAGTTTCAATGCAAATCTAACACATCGTACACAACAAATCACATCACAAGCACAATCAATAATTCACACAACACAGAATATTTCAGAATTGAATAAATATAATAATACAATTATTTTAACGCGAGAAAACAATTTATAATCAATTAAATAATCAAAATTAGAATTCTCACCTAGATTTTTGGCTGAAATTTTACTGTCTCCTTTTCAACTGCGGTCTGCGCCATCGCGAAGCTCTTAATTTTGTGATTCCAACGCAATTTACGGTTCGTCAAACGGACCTCGTATGAAAGAGTTATGAATTTTTAAAGATCGGGTAATTAAATAATTAAATAATAAAATAATATTAAAAAAGAAAACGCAACCTTCTTCCTCACGTTCAAGAACTTCGGCCTCCACCGTAACCCACTTCTCACCGTCCCTCCTTCTGCACGCACCACCAACGAAGCCACCAGAACTCGATCAGCGACCGCCCCTTCGAAGCCCGCACCAGCCTCCACCTTCGGCCGAAAGCATGGCCAACTCGGCCTTCCATCTTGCCCAGAAAACACCCAAAAACGCAGCCACTTCTCGGTCAGAATTCGCAAAATCCGTGACCCTAATGATGATCATAGCCGTATAGATCTGAAGCTCTCGAAAATCTCTTCGATTTGGTACCAAGTTTGCCAATTTTCGTTGAGCGGATCAAAAGATATTAGCATTTGAAGTTCGGTGTTTTCTGGCCTTCGAAATTAAGGGTGGCGGCTGCCATGAATAGGATTAGGGTTTCGGCCAGAAATTTTAATAATATTTTAATAATATAAATTTCGAAATTCGTGAAATAAAGTGGATTTTCTGACTTTCTCGGATTTGGGCCTACTTACTGTCGATCTTAACGTTTTGAGGCCTTCTGAACGCGATGGGCTATGTCCCAAGGTCCAGTTCTGATGTCTACACGTTTTATTTTCGGTTTTAATTGAAAATTCAATATTAAATTATTTATTTAATTTCTACCGTACATTTAAATATGCCGGGGCCACATACGACCTCTAAAAATTCTAAAAAAAATATTTTTAGCTTTCTTATGACGATACGAATCCAACAAAATTATTTTCGTCGAATTCTGAGACTGTTTGAAAAATGGCTATTTTTAAGGCGTTCAAATTTAACTGAAATAGTCAAAACACATTTTATTTCGCCACGCTCACATATTAATTCGAAAAATTCTGAAAATTGAAACCTAACAATAATTTGACATTCCGGTTCCAACAAAAGTGATTTCGTCGAAAACAGAGGTCGTTTGAAAAATGACTATTTTTAAGGCCAATATATTTAATATTAAAAATACATTTTTAAACAAATAAATCCCGAAACTCAAAATATATAAGTGTTTACTGTTTTTCAAAGTAGAAACATCATTCTGAACTCAATGGAAGTGGTTTCGAGCTCAAATTCCTATATATGTGAAAAGTAGCCTTTCGGGCCCTATATATTCTACAACGACCTTTCTAAAAATTGAATTGGTCATAACTTTTGATTTCCGTTATGAAATTTCGATTTTTCAGATTCGTTGGAAATATATTTTTAAATAGATTCTAATATTTTTGGTTTCACTAAAATCCGTTAAATTTTGCATCCTGTACGGTCAGTCAAAGTTCAAGTTTGACTTTTCAAACTACCGCGTTATTTCTAACTCTTTTTATAATAAAAATTAAATCATTCATTCTAACTTCGATTTAAATCAAATTTGATCATTATTACTTAAATAAATTATTTTATATTGTCAAAATTCATTAAAATTTTCTAAAATAAAAATTTTAAATTGATCCTGATTTTGCGGGTTGTTACAATATCCGTATAGTCACAGAATCCAATATAGAAATATTCCGAAGATGATTTCTATTCAAATCCATTCCCATTCATACACTGGAAGAAACCTGGTTAAATTAAAACCATTTACCTATCCAAATTATTATTTAAAACCATTGGATTATTTTTCTAGTAATAACTAGTTCATTTTGATAAAAGTATATTTTTATCTTTTCAAACATGGAATTTTTCATCCCAATTCTTTCCAAATCATTTATAATGGTTTTACACAAATTATTAATATTTTTAATAATTTTATTAAGACCCTTTCAGTCGATTTCCATAAACGGTCATCGAACTGCATTTACAGCCACCTTTTCCAAATTTGATTTGGACATAATTCTAAATTCAACCATTAGATTTCAAATCTCTTATATTCTTCGGAAATCTCTTTTCGATACGAACCCAACGGTTCTGGTTTTAAGAGAATCCGGCGGTCGGATCTCCCGTAATGTCCATTTGAAGTCAATGGTCGAAATTCGCGAACGGTCGCAGCGCGGCGAGTTCTATTCAGGCCATCAAATATATATATATATATATATATATATATATATATAATTTATATATTATATATATTACATCGATTTCCATTTAAAACATATTTTATAAATCGTTTATTAATTTGTTTTAAAACGATTCCTACTTTCATTTCAATTTTAAATCAAAGTTGAATACTCCTTGTCATTATAATATATAAATGATAATATTTCCAAAATATCATATTTTGAAATCATTTCTTTTTTATATTCATTATAAAAATGAATAAATCGATATAAATATCGTTCGCGTCAAAATGGCGCATATCTAATCCACACATCTTCACACATTTCAATATTTTCGTGTCCATCCCAAATCGGACATCAAAATCATATTTTAATCCTTTACAGAATATTATTTTAAAATATTCGTTATTTGTTATTTTAAAATATTCATTAGTTTAAAATATTCGATCCTTCTGAATTGGAATCAGACTCAATCAATTACCATATAATGTTAGTTATATGGATTTCATACAACACATGTATATAACAACAATGATATACAATCAACCATCATTCAGAGTGCACTACAAAACTACATAAGCCTTAAATATAAATAATTAATGCTTACAACAGTCTATCAACCAATCGATTGACATACTACTAAACGATTGGGATTAGTGTACGCATAATGTCATCCTAATACCCATGTGGGGTTTCAACCAACAAATACTGAATATTATTTGTGCAGTTGGGCGATGTCTAAAATTTATCGTCCCAATCCATGTCAGTTGTAACGACCCGAACATCCCCAATCTCCGAAGAGAAGAGAAAGAACGGATTGTCTGAGAACACGACAAATCAGAACACAAACAGAAGAACATTTCATTGTATATTACAACAATTTACATCAGAGTACAAGAATATACAGAGTATGAACAAATAATATACATTTGATAAATATCAGAGATTAAAATACATTACATGGCAGCGGAAAATAATACAAAACACAACTGAAAGAGATAAACGGAAACAGAGCTATCCGAATATCGTTCCAGCTGTAAACCAGGATCCTGTAAATATAAATCTGCAAAACCAAAACTACTAGCTGCCCATGTGGAAGATAGGGGCACCCAGAGTTTAGGTTAAGACAATAAACTCCAGGTCAGTCATGTGATTGGTGCGAGAACTAAAACAGTTATTTAAAGCTTTACTTTAAAATATTGTATACCAAGGGACCACGCCGTATAACACGGAACGGGTTTCCTCCCATGAATACCAGTGCATAAGACAAATAGCGTAATGCTTTTTTGGAAAAATGAAGCTGTTATAAAACCCAGGTCCCATCACACAATGCAACACAAGCCGGAGGATAGGGTTTTCCCTTATAATAGCCAAACATGCTTGGTACGTTTAAAAACAAATCATTCGATACTATTATAAGTGCATAGTGTATAAAACAACTTCAAATATAAATGTATCAATCATAGACGACATGGGTACCATAATCATGTCGCCAATACTAGGCTCTACAATCAAAACCGAAATGTCACGTATTGGAAATTGGATTTCCTTCATGAGTCGAGGCAAGGGATGTACTCCTCGCCGACTTCGAGACACTCTAGCAAATGCCTCAGAATCTCCCGCAGAAGACCCTTGGATCCTCCAAGGCCGGTCCTCCCTTACGTTTGAGGATTGTCAATTCCTGAACACACGTTTCCCGGTCCAATAGGACATATATCCATCGGCTCCGTAGAGACCGATATATTCGAGGCGCCTCGCATTCCAACAACCACAAAGGTAAAAATAATATAAATGTCTGGGCTTGCAAAACTCAACACCACCCACATCTAGAAAGAAACGTCATGTCCTCCTTGGGTTCCCTTATCCCGTTTTTAACTCATACCGAGGTGTGAGGCTCGTGAATTAATGCTATACACAAAGCTATGCTATATTAAAGTCGTGCTTTGATCATCAACCACAAGACTTTGCTTTTCAACAGAAGCCTTGACCATTTGCATCTCACCATGCCACACAGACAATTCATGCCATGAGAATGATATCTATCGATATATAACCTCTGAGCTCGTACGTCATAGAGAAGGGCGTTAAGCAAGAGAATAAATTCTCCGCCGCCAAACAGATATATATTCAATAGAGATCAGTCAAAATAGAATAAAATCTAATGTTAGACATACATCCATTTACAAGTTCGTTCTGGGTCTGAACGAAACCGGAGGCACCTTATTCCTCGTCCCATATATCCAATACAGGAGAGAGGCCCTCGCATACCCGGTCGATCTCCAAGTATGTCTGGACGATCACCACTTATTACCTTGTCTTGGGTGTGCAGCCCAATCAAGACATCAGTAATCATCCAAACGATGTTAAGACCTCCGGTCTTCAACCACCGTCTTCTTCGTCGACTTATCATCGAATTAATTATTTAGAATGGGTATATACTTGGCCTTTCCGAATAACTCGCGTATATAATAAACAAGTGCTTTAAAATACAACATACGCCTCATTCCAATTCTGAATATTCTTTTATTTAAATATTCATATCCTATGGGAAAGGTTCCCATTAATTTTATCAAAGATAAATTCTTTAAATTTATCCTTTAATCTTCCTTTCGATATCAATTCTAAACCAAATTAAGGTTTATCAACTAGTCGGGATTAGCTAACCTTACTGTAACAACCCGGAATTTGGGGCCAATTTAAAATTTTCATTTTAGAGATTTTAAAGGTGTTTAAATAGTTGAAATGAATTATTTTAAATAAAAATGACTAGAAATTTATTTTGATTGGATTTAATACAAATATATTTAATTTAATTATAAGAGGAATTAGAAAAAGGACGGTAGTTTGAAAAGTCAAACTTGATCTTTGACTGACTACACGGAATGCAGAATAAACAGGATTCTGGTGAAACGAAAAATATTTAAATATGTTAATGAATATCTTTCTAACGAATCTGAAAAATCAAAGTTTCATAGCGGAAATCAAAAATTATGGCCAAATGAATTTTCAAAAAGGTCGCTATAGAGAATATATCGCCCTTGAAAATAGACATTTTGCATACGACCTCGGAATTCGACGAAACCACTTTTGTTGGATCCGGGATGTAAAATTATTGCTAGGTTTCAAATTTCATGATTTTTGAAGCTAGCATGTGAGCGTGGCAAAAGAAACTGTGTTTTGTCAAATTCGGTCAAAATTAATTGACTGAAAAATAGCCATTTTTCAAACAGTCTCAGAATTCGATGAAATAAATTTTGTTAGGATCGTATCGTCATAAGAAAGCGAAAAATAATTTTCCTGGATTTTTCAGACTTCGTATGTGACCCCGGTAAAATTAGAAAGTACGTTCGAATTAAAAATAAAAGAATTAATTTGAAAATAAAGAAAACACACTGTAAACTTCAGAATTGGAGTTCGGCACTAGTGCCATTGCGTTCAGAAGGCGTCAAAACCTATTGTTCGACAGTCGTTGAGCACGAATTGGGGTTCGAACGAAAAAACCCTTTTTTCCGGAATTAAATAAATTAAATAAAATAGAAAATACGTGGAAAATACTCTTATAAATACGGGCCGTACCTTCGTTGTTCTTCCCCGATCAGTCGAACCCATAGCCGCCGCCCCCTTTAAATTTTCATCTCCATTTTCCCATCAATCCACTCACAATTAGACTTAGCCGTAGTTGAACTTTTTGAAGCTCTTCCCTTCCTCTCCAATCTTCGACAAGTTTCATTCGATTTCGCGCCTTGTAGCTCTCGAATTTCGAGCCCCAACCCACGACCTTAGAACCGCCGTCGCCCCTAGCACAGGCCGCCGCACCCTCCCCCTTCCAGCCGAACATCCCTCTCTTGTAGCTCTCCAATCTCCCGCAAACCGTTCGCAAAACCGTCGATACAGCTCCCGAATTCTGAATTCAAAGTTTTGAACTTTACTGAAAATGTTAAGGTATGAATATTTTAGTTCTGTCACGCTTTTAAACGTTACAGCGACAGTTGTTAAAAGTCAGTTCTGATTTATTAGTATGATCTTCAAATTAAAATCTTTCAGATCCGAAACTGCCGTGACCTTGAACACGAGATCTGATTGAATCCGAACCTTCATCTCAAATCCAAGATAGGTGAGAATTTATTTTTAATATAATTTAATTATTATTATTGCGTTGTGTGAAGTTTAAATGGTTAAAAATAAATAGTTCCGTGATTGTTGTTATTCTAAGTAATGGATCTAAATCTTTTGCGACGTTATGATTAGATCTGCAAGTTTAAATGTTAGATCTGAGTTTGGTGATTCATTTGTTTATCTTGTAAATCATGGTTGGTTGATATTCAAAAAAAAAAAACCATATGTTAATAATTCTAATTGATCTCTGTATTATTCAAAATATTGTTGTGGTAGAATTGGACACGAAATATTGGACATGAATCACATATAAATCTATCATCTTGTTCATCGTTATGAAATTTACATCGTTATGCAATTTACATTATTTTTATTGTGAATTAAAGTAGGAATCACATCGTTATGCAATTTACATTATTTTTATTATGAATTAAAGTAGGAAAACTTACATTTTTATATGTAAATTATAAAGTGAATTAATGTCGTATGTTAAAAATTACATTTCTCTTTGTAATTAACATATGAATTTCATCGTATGTTAAAATTTACATTTTTATATGTAAATTATAAAGTGAATTAATGTCGTATGTTAAAAATTACATTTTTCTTTGTAATTAACATGTGAATTTCATCGTATGTTAAAATTTACATTTTTATATGTAAATTATAAAGTGAATTAATGTCGTATGTTAAAAATTACATTTTTCTTTGTAATTAACATGTGAATTTCACCGTATGTTAAAATTTACATTTTTTATGTAAATTATAAAGTGAATTAATGTCGTATGTTAAAAATTACATTTTTCTTTGTAATTAACATGTGAATTTCATCGTATGTTAAAATTTACAATTTTATATGTAAATTACAAAGTGAATTAATGTCGTATGTTAAAAATTGCATTTTTCTTTGTAATTAACACGTGAATTTCATCGTATGTTAAAATTTACATTTTTATATGTAAATTATATAGGGAATTACACCGTAGGATAAAAATTACATTTTTATATGTAATTAAAACATGAATTTACATTGTATGTTAAACATTACATTTTTATATGTAATGTATGTAGGAAATTATACCGTATGTTAAAAATTACATTTTTCCTATGTAATTAAAAGATGCATTTACATCGTATGATAGAATTCACATTTTTGTATATATATGTAACATGGGATGAGAATGAACATTAGAAATAAAATTAATTTATTTTATATATAATATAAGGTGTAGGAGTGTGATATGATATTAAAGTTATATATTTTAGGATGTAAATGAAGGGTAGAGTTTGCATTGTAATTAAAAATCATATTTTTACAATGTAAATAGGAAGTAGAGTTTGCATTGTAAATAAACTTACATTTTTATATGTAAATTTAGAATAGGATTCACTGTAAATATAAGTTACATTTTTATTATGTAACTAAGATGAGAATGTACATTTAAGTTGAAATCTACATTTTTATATGTAATTTAAAAATAGGATTTTGAATGTATCAAAATTTACATTTTTACATGTAAAAAAACAGATGGAATTAATTTTACATTTTTTTTAATGTAAATAAAAAGGATGGAATTTACATTTTCAATGTAAGTAAAGAATGAATTTAGGATGCGGTAATATTATCTTCATTTTCAAATGAATTAAAATTTAGTAAGGATCAGTAGTTGTGTAGAGCGTTGTTTTAATCAAACGAAGTTATTACAATTAAATGATTATATATATATATATATATAAATAAATATAATTAAAATTAAACGAATGAGGCATGGCAGTTCGCGTTTTGAAATCGTACCTTTAAATGACTATTCAAGAAGATCCGATCGTCGGATTTTCTTGAAACTAAAACCGTTAGGACCGTCTTGGAAAAATCTTTCCAACGATATATATTACGTTTAGATCCAATGGTTAGATTCTGAGTAATGTAAAAATTAAAATTGGTTGAATGCAGCGCCATAGTCGCCCATGGACTTAAGGCGTCGTTATATAAAAATTTAATTATTTTATATAATTAAAATAGGAAGTATTCATTATAAAATGATATTAGCAGGTACGAAAGATTTTAAATATATATATATATATATATATATATATATATATATATAAACGAGGATTATTTGGAAAGTCCGAGTTCTCTCATTCTAAATAATCAAACGACGTTAATTGAAGTATGAAGATGGCGTATGAAGACCGTAAATCTTCCCTCGAATGGACAACGATCGAGGCCTTGATTTGACTTGCTCCCAATTCAAGGGTCATGGTTATTGCCCAAACGTACGTGTTGATTTCACGGGTTTGGCTTTCGCTCAGACCTAGAGCATAAGCTAATAAATGGATTGTGTGTCTGACACCATACTCTATCAAATATCATGTTATCGATCTTTTGTCGAAGGTATGGATGTTTGGTGGCGGGAAATTTATTCTCTTGCTTAACACCCATTCATATATTTCTTCAAAGGATTGGTAGTACGATATGGAGTGATGATGTGGCATGCTAAGATGCACAGGATCAAGGTTTTGTTGAAAAGCAGGCCTTGTGGGACGATCAAAGCATAGCCTCTTTAGGCATAGCTTTGTGAACAGCGTGACTTCACGAGCCTCACACACCGGCGGAGTCTAAAACGGGAGAAGGGAACGCAGGGAGAGCAGCACGTTTCTTTCTAGCTAGAAGTGGTGATTGGGTTTTAACACGGCCCAACATTTTACTTATGTGTATGATGGAATGAGGCGCCTCGGATGATAGGTCCTATAGGACTGGGAAACGTGTGTTCAGGAATAACTAATCCACAACTCTAATGGTGGACCGACCCTGCAGCTATCCAAGGGTTCACTGCGGGGGATCCTGAGACATTAGCTAGAGTGTCTCGAATCGGTAGGAGCTCCTCCCTAGCCTTGACTCATGATGGAAACCAAAATCCAAATATGACCCTACGAATTTGATTGTATTACTAGTATGGAGGCATAGTAGTATGGGATACTATTCTTCCTAGGATTTATACATTTACTTTGAAATGTTTTGATATATACTAATAATAATATTAAACTCGTATTTTCCGTATTTAGAATGTTTAATCACTATAAGGTAAAACCCTATCCTCTGGTTTGTGTTGCATTGTGTGATGGGACCTGGGTCTTATGGTGATTCCATTTTTCTAAAAAGCATAACGTTGTTGTACGATTCACTTATCATTTATTCTGACACTTTTATGCACGGCAATCCATTAGAGCAAACCCGTTCCGCGTTAGCGGCGTGGTCTTTTGTAACAACCCGTAAAATGCGAGCCAGTTTGAAATTTTTATTTTGGCAATTTTAGCAAATTTTGGATATTTAAAATAGATTATTTTAAATAATATCGACGAGAAATTTATTTTGAATATAATTCGACGTATATATTATATACGCCGTCGTTAGAATATAAATAATTATATATAATTATAAATAGAATTGAAAATGGCGCGGT
Source organism: Allium sativum (assembly GCA_030737875.1). Taxonomy (NCBI): domain Eukaryota; kingdom Viridiplantae; phylum Streptophyta; class Magnoliopsida; order Asparagales; family Amaryllidaceae; genus Allium; species Allium sativum. The sequence goes on from CM060926.1 coordinate 356,401,522, forward strand.
AGTTCGATAATTCGATTTCAAACTTCAATTGAATGTACCGGGTGCAAAACAATCCGGATTTTAGTGAAACCAAAAATAATGGGATCTAATTGATAATATCTTTCCAACGAACCCGAAAAATCAAGATTTCATAGCGGGGATCAAAAGATATGTCCAGTTGAAAATTCTGAATAGTCGCTATGGAATTCAGGCCCTTAAAAATAGAAATTTTGCAAACGACCTCGGATTTCGACGAAACCAGTTTTGTTGGGTCTGCAGTGTCAAATTATTGCTAGATTCCAAATTTCATAATTTTTCGAATCAATATGTGAGCGTGGCAAAGGAAAACGCGTTTGACCAGTTTTAGTTGATTTTAATCGACTGGAAAATGGCCATTTTTCCAACGGCCTCAGAATTCGACGAAACTTGTTTTGTTAGGACCGTATCGTCAATACGAAGCTAGAAAATATTTTTCGGGAATTTTACTAGTTAGTATGTGACCCCGGTAATTTGAAATGTACGTTTAAAATTCAATATAATGATTTAAATGTAAATTTAACGGAAACTGATTCAAACGATCAAATCAGCTTGCGATACATATCCCATTGTGTTCGGAATGGGGGTAAAACGCTATGGACGATAGGCGGTGGGCCTCGTTTAGAGGTCGTATGTAAAAGTCAACTTTTTGAATTAAATAATTAAATAAAATAAAAAAAATAAAAAATATCTCCCTCTCTCCTCTCTATATTTCTCTGCCCCCCCTTCTTCGATTTTCAGAATCAAAATCAAAAAAAAAAAGAGAAGGACGGAGGAACGCAGCAGCCGCCGCCGCTCAGGGCAGGGCGCCCGGCCTCCATCCACCACCGCTCCGGTTCCCCAACCCGCCTCTGCCTCTTCCCCGATCCCTCTTCCTCCCTCTCACCTCCTCCACGAACGCGACGCCCCCAAAACGCCTGCCGCCCGCCGCAGATGGCCTCCGCGCCTCCCCCTCCTCCCTCACGAACCCGCGACCACCTGACACCCCCACCCCCTTCTGACCTAGAGAAAAGAAAAAAAGGTGAGTTTTAATACTTTATTTTATTTAAAAACTGAATTTTACTTTATTTAAAAACTGAATTTTATTTTATTTAAAAACTGAATTTTACTTTATTTAAAAACTGAATTTTACTTTATTTAAAAACTGAATTTTACTTTATTTAAAAACTGGATTTTATTTTGTTTAAAAACTGATTTTTATTTATGTTGTAAAGTTATAAAAATATAATCTTTTATACTTCGAATTAAAAAAGTGATTTTTATATAGTGAACTTCGAATTAAAAATATGATTTTTATATATTGAACTTCGAAATAAAAATATGATTTTTATATATTGAACAGCGAAGTAAAAATTCGATTTACATAGGTAGTGAAAGCGGGCGACGAAGGTAACAAAAGGGCGAGAACGAAGAAGATCTATATCAAAGAAGAGTCAAGATGTTTGGATAGCTATAAGTGAGAATTTCTCACCTTTCAATTTATTTTTCTAGTTATATATATATATACTAGGATGCAGACGGTGCTTAGTAGCACCCGACACAATCGTCCACAGACCATGGACTTGTTTGTTTGGCTGTGTTGTTAGTTAGATTGTTTGAGTTGATTTGAATTGTTTGGTGAAATGAAATTGATATGATTGATGTGTGAATGGCGTGGGCCTTCACTAGACCGGGGATAAGGCTAGGCCTCGTCCCGTTTCTAGTATCATGCCGTTATGCCGCCGAAATTTTCTAAAAATGTGTTAGAAAAATAAAAATATCATTTTATTTAAAGAATGAACTTAATAGAAATTCATATGTTGGAATAAAATGTTTTATCGTTAAAAATATAATTTTTAACGTGAATGTGAATAAATAAATATTCATTTACAAACCATACGGTTTGTTTATGTACACCTATTTGAAGGACATTGATTGGGACGATAAATTTTACACATCGCCCAACTGCACGAATATTTGTTTGATTGTTTGAAACCCCACACGGGTGTTGGGATGAAACTTGAAGTTCACTCATCCTGATTGATTAAATATGTCGATCGATTGATTGACAAGCTGCTATAAGCGTTAAATGTCTATATTTGATGCTTATACAGTGTAGTGCACTTTGGTTGATGGTTGATTATTTTTCAATGCTATTATATACATGTGTTGTATGAAAATCCATATAATTAACATTATATGGTGATTGATTGGGCCTCATTCCAATTTGAAAAATAAAGAATATTATAAAATAAATGTTCATGTGTTGACAGTACTCATCCGTTGAGATTGGTCATGTGTTGAACGAAATATTTTGATAATAAAATTTACATCTTTATCAATATAAAATAAATGTTCATGTGTTGACAGTACTCATCCATTGAGACTGGTCATGTGTTGAACGAAATATTTTGATAATAACAACTATTTTGGAAAAGGAATATTGGAAATAGAATATTTGAAAATAGAAATTTATGAAGCCGTGTTGATTAGATTGACGCCATTTTGACGTGAACGATATTTATATCGATTTTATTCATTTTAAAATGAATACTGAAAAGTGATTTCGAAATCGACGATTTCGAAATGAATTGAATTGAAAACGATTTCAAAATGAATTGAATTGAAAACGATTTCAAAATGAATTGAATTGAAAACGATTTCGAAATGAATTGAATTGAAAACGATTTCGAAATGAATTGAATTGAAAACGATTTCGAAATGAATTGAAATGAAAACGATTTCGAAATGAATTGAATTGAAAACGATTTCGAAATGAATTGAATTGAAAACGATTTCGAAATGAATTGAATTGAAAACGATTTCGAAATGAATTGAATTGAAAACGATTTCAAAATGAATTGAATTGAAAACGATTTCTAAATGAATTGAATTGAAAACGATTTCAAAATGAATTGAATTGAAAACGATTTCAAAATGAATTGAATTGAAAACGATTTCGAAATGAATTGAATTGAAAACGATTTCGAAATGAATTGAATTGAAAACGATTTCGAAATGAATTGAATTGAAAACGATTTCGAAATGAATTGAATTGAAAACGATTTCGAAATGAATTGAATTGAAAACGATTTCGAAATGAATTGAATTGAAAACGATTTCGAAATGAATTGGATTGAAAACGATTTCGAAATGAATTGAATTGAAAACGAATTCAAATTGAATTGAAAGTGAATTGAAATGAATTCAAATTGAATTGAAATTTGAATTGAATAGAAATGAATTTTCAAAATGAATTTATAAAGAAGAATTCAATTTTGATTTGAATTGAAAAGAAAGTTGAAATTGCTTTTGAAAAGATTTTAAAACTATTTATATAATTCGTTTTGAATAGAAATCGACGAAATATATATTATATATACAATATAATGGCCTGAATAGAACGCGCCGCGCCGCGGCAGTTCGCGAATTTCGACCATTGATTTCAAACGGACATTACGGGAGATCCGACCGTCGGATTCTCCTAAAACCGGAACCGTTGGGTTCGTATCGAAAAGGGCTTTCTAACGAATATTAGAAATTTGAAATCTAACGGTTGGATTTGGAATTATGTCCAAATCAAATTTGAAAAAGGTCGCTGTAAGTGCAGTTCGATGGCCGTTGATGGAAATCGACTGTACGGGCCTTGATAAAATTATTAAAAATAGTAATAATTTGTGTAAAATCATAAGAAATGATTTGTGAAGATTTGGGATGAAAAACTCCATATTTGAAAAGATAAAAATAGATTTTTATCGAAATGAACTAGTTTTGAACTAGAAATATAATTCTATTTATTTTTAAATAAATAAATTGAATTTAAAAAGGGTTTTAAAAATAACCAGAATTTCCAATGATTGCATTGGAGTGGATTTGAATCGAAATTGTCTTCGGAATATTTCGATGTTGGAATTCGTGATTATACAGGTGTTGTTATGGAAATTTGAAAGATATATATTTATATCGTTATTTCCAATACGACATTTGTTAGTCGTAGAATTCGATATTGAATATAAGCCGATATATTTTCTATTCAGAGCCTTGTATTGAATATCGAATGTGATTTGGGTTTGTCGTGAATGGTGTCTTCACTAACACTGTTCTTGAACCCAGTCGAGAAAAGATTAAATCTTTTTATTTAGATTTAATGAAGTGTACCAATTAAATAATATTTAATTGAAATTGAATTGATATTGATTTTTGGGTTTATCGTGAACAGTGTTTTAAATAACACTCGTTCTTTAACCCGATAATTAATGGAATGTGATTTTGGGTTTATCGTGAACCGTGTTTTAAATGACACTGATTCTTTAACCCAGTCGAAGATTAAAACTAAGTGGAGTTTTAATGAATCTTTAATTAGATTGAAATGATCGAAAGTGGAGTATCACCAGTTTTGCTCCAGGCGATAGTTAAATCTTTAATTAGATTTGAACGTGAAATGGTAATTGAATTTACCGATAACACTGTGGTGTTAAATATGAAGTATTACCAGTTTTACTTCATGGGATGAATAGGTTGGGATTGGGAAATTAAAACAAATGATTACTTCGGTAAGGTTCGTTAATCCCGACTAGTTTGAATTGAGATTCAAAAATAGAATAAAGAATAAATTCAAGGAATTTATCTTGGATAAAATTAATGGGAACCTTTCCCTATGAATGTGAAAATCAGAAACTAACTATCGGTTAGCTAAGCAGGATAGTTTTCTGGATATTGATCTGATGTTGGTTTCGGCCTTCGGGGTTAATATTTGGGGAATTATTCTCTTGATTAATTTATGGTTAGTGACTGATGAATTGGAATGAGGCGTATGTTGTGTTTGTGTAACACTTATTTAAAATATACACGAGTTATTCGGAAAGACCGGGTTTAACCCATTCTGAATAATTGATACGACGATAAGTCGAAGATGAAAACGGTGGTCGAAGACCAGAAGTCTTCACGTCGTTTGGGTGATAACTGATGATCTTGATTGGGCTGTACACCCAAGAAGATGGAAACAGTTGGTGATCGTCCAGACGTACTTGGAGATCGATGGATATGCGGGGTACTAGGTGCCTCCGGTTTCGTTCAGACCCAGAACGGACTTGTAAATGGACTGTGTGTCTGACATTGGATTTTAGTCTGTGTGATTGATCTCTATTAAATATGTATCTGTTTGGCGGCGGAGAATTTATTCTCTTGCTTAACGCCCTTCTCTGAGACGTACGAGCTCAGGGGTTATATATTGATGGATATCAAACGCATGAAGTGAATTGCCTGTGTGGCATGCCTAAGTGGAAATTGATCGAGGCTTCTGTTGAAAAACAAAGTCTTGTGGTGATGATCGAAGCACGGCCTTCGTGGCGTAGCTTTGTGTAACGTTTGCTTCGCGAGTTTCGCACCCCGGTTGTGAACCAAAAACGGGAGAGGACCTCAGGGAGGGCATGCGTTTCTTTCTAGTTAGAAGTGGCGTCAGTGGTTTTACACGCCCTGACGAGTTTGACTTATGTGGTTGTTGCTGTTGTGAGGCGCCTCGGATTGATCGGTCGTTCTCGAACCGATGGAGTCATTTAGTTGGCTCATTTACGCCCCAAAGGGCGGGGAAACGTATTGTTCAGGCACTATAATCCACATCGGTGGACCGGCCCTGTCGCTCCATGGGGCAGTTGCGGCTGTTCCGGAGGCTCGGGCTAGAGAGTCTCGAATCGGTAGAGGACGATCCCTGGCCTCGGTTCATAGACGGAAATCCAATTTCCAAATACGTAACTTTGCGGTTTTATTTGTAAACCTATATATGGCGACATAGTGGCATGGGACGCTCATGTCGCCTATGATTGATACTTATGATTTGAAGTTGTTTTATACACTATGCACTTATAATAGTATCAAATGATTTGTTTTAAACGTATCAAGCATTCTTTGGCTGTTATAAGGGAAAACCCTATCCCCCGGCTTGTGTTGCATTGTGTGATAGGACCTGGGTCTTAACAGCTTCATTTTTCTTTATTTAGCATTGCGCTGTTTGTTTTATGCACTGGTATTCTTGGGAGGAAACCCGTTCCGTGTTATACGGTGTGGTCCCTTGATTTACCTAACTTTAAAATAAAGATTATCTGTTTTAGTTCTCACACCAGTCACATGACTGACCTGGAGTTTATTGTTTTAACCTAAACTCTGGGTGCCCCTATTTTGACACGGGCAGCTAGTAGTTTTGGTTTTGCAGATTTATATTCACAGGATCCTGGTTTACAGCTGGAACGATATCCGGAAAGCTTTGTATCCGTATATCTCATTCTAGTTGTGTATTGTATTATTCTCCGCTGCTATGTATTTAAATGTAATTTAAATCCCTGATATTTCTGTGTAATATTCATTTATACTCTGTATATTCTTGTAATCTGATGCATTGTTGTAATATACAATGAAACGTTCTTCTGTATGCGTTCTATTTTGTCCTGTTCTCGAACGATAGGGCGTTTCGAACGGTCTAGATCGGTTTAACGACTGGTTCGGACCGAGCGAAATTCCTTGCCGTCACAGTTGGTATCAGAGCTTTGGTTTACAAAGCTCAGAGAACAAGGCACATTAGAACCATACGAAAGAATTCATCAGATATTGGATTAGCAATATCCAATGGAATGACTCGTTAGAGATAGGATCAGTAGTATCCTAGAACGAGTGTGAAGAGTAAATTTTTAAAATAAAAGTGAAAACAAATTTTTGTTTTGAAAATTTAAATCAATTATTCGTATCTGGTTATTTATTTATATTGATGTGGACAATCCAGTATATATAGATTTTGCGTATACGTCTGATCCGCGTGTATTCGAAATTTTAATATATTGGATAGGTATAGAATCACACTCTAGTTGCCCGGACATGGTCCTGATGATGAAGTATACCATCACCAGCATTTATTTTCGAGTGAAGAAAGTGTGATATCTATATATTTCCATTAGACTGGTGTGAGAACCAAATCTTATATAGCTAGAACACTTTGTTGTGAATTGGCATCAAAAACAAGATTTTCAGTATATATATCAAAATTATGAATTTGAAACGTTAAATTCACTAATTGATTGATGTTTGTGTTGTTGGTTCATTTGTTTGCTAATTTTGAACCATTTAGCCTAATTGAATCAAATATTGGATTATATTGAAAATTGGTCGCAATTGCTTGCATATACATATACTTACATTGAACAGGTCATAGCAAGGAGGCTAGAGCCAGAGAATAAAATTTGTTTGCCCGACAAATAGGTACATGTTTACTACATAATTTACTGTTTCGTTTGGGTGATGATGATTTTATGAGCCTATTAGCTTTTTCTTTTTCTTTTTGAGATCTGAAGGACCGGGGAAGCTATTTGAAATAACCCGATGCTCCCGGTGCAGGGGAGGTTATGGCGAAATTTTTCAAAAATTTAGGGTGTTAGCCAAATTTTTGAAAATTTGAAAATTCTCAGAAACTAAAAGGTTGGAGAATGGAAGCCAGATCGAGCGTAGAGTTGATTAATCAAACCACTTTCGACTTTGTTCCTTTTCGGGGACGAAAAGTTTTAAGTGGGGGAGATTGTAACAACCCGTAAAATGCGAGCCAGTTTGAAATTTTTATTTTGGCAATTTTAGCGAATTTTGGATATTTAAAATAGATTATTTTAAATAATATCGACGAGAAATTTATTTTGAATATAATTCGACGTATATATTATATACGCCGTCGTTAGAATATAAATAATTATATATAATTATAAATAGAATTGAAAATGGCGCGGTAGTTCGATAATTCGATTTCAAACTTCAATTGAATGTACCGGGTGCAAAACAATCCGGATTTTAGTGAAACCAAAAATAATGGGATCTAATTGATAATATCTTTCCAACGAACCCGAAAAATCAAGATTTCATAGCGGGGATCAAAAGATAAGTCCAGTTGAAAATTCTGAATAGTCGCTATGGAATTCAGGCCCTTAAAAATAGAAATTTTGCAAACGACCTCAGATTTCGACGAAACCAGTTTTGTTGGGTCTGCAGTGTCAAATTATTGCTAGATTCCAAATTTCATAATTTTTCGAATCAATATGTGAGCGTGGCAAAGGAAAACGCGTTTGACCAGTTTCAGTTGATTTTAATCGACTGGAAAATGGCCATTTTTCCAACGGCCTCAGAATTCGACGAAACTTGTTTTGTTAGGACCGTATCGTCAATACGAAGCTAGAAAATATTTTTCGGGAATTTTTCTAGTTAGTATGTGACCCCGGTAATTTGAAATGTACGTTTAAAATTCAATATAATGATTTAAATGTAAATTTAACGGAAACTGATTCAAACGATCAAATCAGCTTGCGATACATATCCCATTGTGTTCGGAATGGGGGTAAAACGCTATGGACGACAGGCGGTGGGCCTCGTTTAGAGGTCGTATGTAAAAGTCAACTTTTTGAATTAAATAATTAAATAAATAAAAAAATCTCCCACTCTCCTCTCTATATTTCTCTGGCCCCCCCCTTCTTCGATTTTCAGAATCAAAATCAAAAAAAAAAAAGAGAGAAGGACGGAGGAACGCAGCAGCCGCCGCCGCTCAGGGCAGGGCGCCCGGCCTCCATCCACCACCGCTCCGGTTCCCCAACCCGCCTCCGCCTCTTCCCCGATCCCTCTTCCTCCCTCTCACCTCCTCCACGAACGCGACGCCCCCAAATCGCCTGCCGCCCGCCGCAGATGGCTTCTGCGCCTCCCCCTCCTCCCTCACGAACCCGCGACCACCTGACACCCCCACCCCCTTCTGACCTAGAGAAAAGAAAAAAAGGCGAGTTTTAATATTTTATTTTATTTAAAAACTGAATTTTACTTTATTTAAAAACTGAATTTTATTTTATTTAAAAACTGAATTTTACTTTATTTAAAAACTGAATTTTACTTTATTTAAAAACTGAATTTTACTTTATTTAAAAACTGGATTTTATTTTGTTTAAAAACTGATTTTTATTTATGTTGTAAAGTTATAAAAATATAATCTTTTATACTTCGAATTAAAAAAGTGATTTTTATATAGTGAACTTCGAATTAAAAATATGATTTTTATATATTGAACTTCGAAATAAAAATATGATTTTTATATATTGAATAGCGAAGTAAAAATTCAATTTTTACATAGGTAGTGAAAGCGGGCGACGAAGGTAACAAAAGGGCGAGAACGAAGAAGATCTATATCAAAGAAGAGTCAAGATGTTTGGATAGCTATAAGTGAGAATTTCTCACCTTTCAATTTATTTTTCTAGTTATATATATATATATATACTAGGATGCAGACGGTGCTTAGTAGCACCCGACACAATCGTCCACAGACCATGGACTTGTTTGTTTGGCTGTGTTGTTAGTTAGATTGTTTGAGTTGATTTGAATTGTTTGGTGAAATGAAATTGATATGATTGATGTGTGAATGGCGTGGGCCTTCACTAGACCGGGGATAAGGCTAGGCCTCATCCCGTTTCTAGTATCGTGCCGTTATGCCGCCGAAATTTTCTAAAAATGTGTTAGAAAAATAAAAATATCATTTTATTTAAAGAATAAACTTAATAGAAATTCATATGTTGGAATAAAATGTTTTATCGTTAAAAATATAATTTTTAACGTGAATGTGAATAAATAAATATTCATTTACATACCAGACGGTTTGTTTATGTACACCTATTTGAAGGACATTGATTGGGACGATAAATTTTACACATCGCCCAACTGCACGAATATTTGTTTGATTGTTTGAAACCCCACACGGGTGTTGGGATGAAACTTGAAGTTCACTCATCCTGATTGATTAAATATGTCGATCGATTGATTGACAAGCTGCTATAAGCGTTAAATGTCTATATTTGATGCTTATACAGTGTAGTGCACTTTGGTTGATGGTTGATTATTTTTCAATGCTATTATATACATGTGTTGTATGAAAATCCATATAATTAACATTATATGGTGATTGATTGGGCCTCATTCCAATTTGAAAAATAAAGAATATTATAAAATAAATGTTCATGTGTTGACAGTACTCATCCGTTGAGATTGGTCATGTGTTGAACGAAATATTTTGATAATAAAATTTACATCTTTATCAATATAAAATAAATGTTCATGTGTTGACAGTACTCATCCATTGAGACTGGTCATGTGTTGAACGAAATATTTTGATAATAACAACTATTTTGGAAAAGGAATATTGGAAATAGAATATTTGAAAATAGAAATTTATGAAGCCGTGTTGATTAGATTGACGCCATTTTGACGTGAACGATATTTATATCGATTTTATTCATTTTAAAATGAATATTGAAAAGTGATTTCGAAATCGACGATTTCGAAATGAATTGAATTGAAAACGATTTCAAAATGAATTGAATTGAAAACGATTTCAAAATGAATTGAATTGAAAACGATTTCGAAATGAATTGAATTGAAAACGATTTCGAAATGAATTGAATTGAAAACGATTTCGAAATGAATTGAATTGAAAACGATTTCGAAATGAATTGAAATGAAAACGATTTCGAAATGAATTGAATTGAAAACGATTTCGAAATGAATTGAATTGAAAACGATTTCGAAATGAATTGAATTGAAAACGATTTCGAAATGAATTGAATTGAAAACGATTTCAAAATGAATTGAATTGAAAACGATTTCTAAATGAATTGAATTGAAAACGATTTCTAAATGAATTGAATTGAAAACGATTTCAAAATGAATTGAATTGAAAACGATTTCGAAATGAATTGAATTGAAAACGATTTCGAAATGAATTGAATTGAAAACGATTTCGAAATGAATTGAATTGAAAACGATTTCGAAATGAATTGAATTGAAAACGATTTCAAAATGAATTGAATTGAAAACGATTTCGAAATGAATTGAATTGAAAACGATTTCGAAATGAATTGAATTGAAAACGATTTCGAAATGAATTGGATTGAAAACGATTTCGAAATGAATTGATTTGAAAACGAATTCAAATTGAATTGAAAGTGAATTGAAATGAATTCAAATTGAATTGAAATTTGAATTGAATAGAAATGAATTTTCAAAACGAATTTATAAAGAAGAATTCAATTTTGATTTGAATTGAAAAGAAAGTTGAAATTGCTTTTGAAAAGATTTTAAAACTATTTATATAATTCGTTTTGAATAGAAATCGACGAAATATATATTATATATATTATATATATAATATAATGGCCTGAATAGAACGCGCCGCGCCGCGGCAGTTCGCGAATTTCGACCATTGATTTCAAACGGACATTACGGGAGATCCGACCGTCGGATTCTCCTAAAACCGGAACCGTTGGGTTCGTATCGAAAAGGGCTTTCTAACGAATATTAGAAATTTGAAATCTAACGGTTGGATTTGGAATTACGTCCAAATCAAATTTGAAAAAGGTCGCTGTAAGTGCAGTTCGATGGCCGTTGATGGAAATCGACTGTACGGGCCTTGATAAAATTATTAAAAATAGTAATAATTTGTGTAAAATCATAAGAAATGATTTGTGAAGATTTGGGATGAAAAACTCCATATTTGAAAAGATAAAAATAGATTTTTATCGAAATGAACTAGTTTTGAACTAGAAATATAATTCTATTTATTTTTAAATAAATAAATTGAATTTAAAAAGGGTTTTAAAAATAACCAGAATTTCCAATGATTGCATTGAAGTGGATTTGAATCGAAATTGTCTTCGGAATATTTCGATGTTGGAATTCGTGATTATACAGGTGTTGTTATGGAAATTTGAAAGATATATATTTATATCGTTATTTCCAATACGACATTTGTTAGTCGTAGAATTCGATATTGAATATAAGCCGATATATTTTCTATTCAGAGCCTTGTATTGAATATCGAATGTGATTTGGGTTTGTCGTGAATGGTGTCTTCACTAACACTGTTCTTGAACCCAGTCGAGAAAAGATTAAATCTTTTTATTTAGATTTAATGAAGTGTACCAATTAAATAATATTTAATTGAAATTGAATTGATATTGATTTTTGGGTTTATCGTGAACAGTGTTTTAAATAACACTCGTTCTTTAACCCGATAATTAATGGAATGTGATTTTGGGTTTATCGTGAACCTTGTTTTAAATGACACTGATTCTTTAACCCAGTCGAAGATTAAAACTAAGTGGAGTTTTAATGAATCTTTAATTAGATTGAAATGATCGAAAGTGGAGTATCACCAGTTTTGCTCCAGGCGATAGTTAAATCTTTAATTAGATTTGAACGTGAAATGGTAATTGAATTTACCGATAACACTGTGGTGTTAAATATGAAGTATTACCAGTTTTACTTCATGGGATGAATAGGTTGGGATTGGGAAATTAAAACAAATGATTACTTCGGTAAGGTTCGTTAATCCCGACTAGTTTGAATTGAGATTCAAAAATAGAATAAAGAATAAATTCAAGGAATTTATCTTGGATAAAATTAATGGGAACCTTTCCCTATGAATGTGAAAATCAGAAACTAACTATCGGTTAGCTAAGCAGGATAGTTTTCTGGATATTGATCTGATGTTGGTTTCGGCCTTCGGGGTTAATATTTGGGGAATTATTCTCTTGATTAATTTATGGTTAGTGACTGATGAATTGGAATGAGGCGTATGTTGTGTTTGTGTAACACTTATTTAAAATATACGCGAGTTATTCGGAAAGACCGGGTTTAACCCATTCTGAATAACTGATACGACGATAAGTCGAAGATGAAAACGGTGGTCGAAGACCAGAAGACTTCACGTCGTTTGCGTGATAACTGATGATCTTGATTGGGTTGTACACCCAAGAAGATGGAAACAGTTGGTGATCGTCCAGACGTACTTGGAGATCGATGGATATGCGGGGTACTAGGTGCCTCCGGTTTCGTTCAGACCCAGAACGGACTTGTAAATGGACTGTGTGTCTGACATTTGATTTTAGTCTGTGTGATTGATCTCTATTAAATATGTTTCTGTTTGGCGGCGGAGAATTTATTCTCTTGCTTAACTCCCTTCTCTGAGACGTACGAGCTCAGGGGTTATATATTGATGGATATCAAACGAATGGAGTGAATTGCCTGTGTGGCATGCCTAAGTGGCAATTGATCGAGGCTTCTGTTGAAAAGCAAAGTCTTGTGGTGATGATCGAAGCACGGCCTTCGTGGCGTAGCTTTGTGTAACGTTTGCTTCGCGAGTTTCGCACCCCGGTTGTGAACCAAAAACGGGAGAGGACCTCAGGGAGGGCATGCGTTTCTTTCTAGTTAGAAGTGGCGTCAGTGGTTTTACACGCCCTGACGAGTTTGACTTATGTGGTTGTTGCTGTTGCGAGGCGCCTCAGATTGATCGGTCGTTCTCGAACCGATGGAGTCATTTAGTTGGCTCATTTACGCCCCAAAGGGCGGGGAAACGTATTGTTCAGGCACTATAATCCACATCGGTGGACCGGCCCTGTCGCTCCATGGGGCAGTTGCGGCTGTTCCGGAGGCTCGGGCTAGAGAGTCTTGAATCGGTAGAGGACGATCCCTGGCCTCGGTTCATAGACGGAAATCCAATTTCCAAATACGTAACTTTGCGGTTTTATTTGTAAACCTATATATGGCGACATAGTGGCATGGGACGCTCATGTCGCCTATGATTGATACTTATGATTTGAAGTTGTTTTATACACTATGCACTTATAATAGTATCAAATGATTTGTTTTAAACGTATCAAGCATTCTTTGGCTGTTATAAGGGAAAACCCTACCCCCCGGCTTGCGTTGCAGTGTGTGATAGGACCTGGGTCTTATAACAGCTTTATTTTTCTTTATTTAGCATTGCGCTGTTTGTTTTATGCACTGGTATTCTTTGGAGGAAACCCGTTCCGTGTTATACGGCGTGGTCCCTTGATTTACCTAACTTTAAAATAAAGATTAACTGTTTTAGTTCTCACACCAGTCACATGACTGACCTGGAGTTTATTGTTTTAACCTAAACTCTGGGTGCCCCTATTTTGACACGGGCAGCTAGTAGTTTTGGTTTTGCAGATTTATATTCACAGGATCCTGGTTTACAGCTGGAACGATATCCGGAAAGCTTTGTATCCGTATATCTCATTCTAGTTTTGTATTGTATTATTCTCCGCTGCTATGCATTTAAATGTAATTTAAATCCCTGATATTTCTGTGTAATATTCATTTATACTCTGTATATTCTTGTAATCTGATGCATTGTTGTAATATACAATGAAACGTTCTTCTGTATGCGTTCTATTTTGTCCTGTTCTCGAACGATAGGGCGTTTCGAACGGTCTAGATCGGTTTAACGACTGGTTCGGACCGAGCGAAATTCCTTGCCGTCACATCTTTGGATTTGTCCTATTAATAGTAATTAATTAGTTAAGAATTCTCACACCAGTCCCACGACTGATCCATTGTTTGTTTCCACCTTTTTGCAAACTCGGGTGCCCTCCTTTCTACACGGGCAGCCAAGTAAATAGGTTTATTCTTCGCTTGGAGTCTTTTCTTTGGAGCTGCTTATTATCTTTCTTGGATTTGCTTGTGGAGAGGTGATGACTAGAAGCTTGAAGACATATATCGTTCGCTGCTATTGCATTTTTCTCTTTTTAATTCCAGACATTAAATTTGGTTATTTCAGGTGTTTAAGTTGGAGTTGGAACTTATTTCTTTTCCTGCAAACTTGATGCAATAATTTAGAATTTTGTGACTGTGCACTTTCTGTGGTTGATGACATTATATTTCCGCTGCTATGATGTTGTTACTCTATGAATTTCCTATGTTATGTTGTATCTGTGATATGTATTATTGTATTTATGTTGTATTCCAAATGATCATTCCTTACTTTCATCCCGTGGAAGTTTGGGGTCATCACAGTTGGTATCAGAGCTTTGGTTAAACTTAGCTTTGGGATATAACATATTTATGATAATTCGTTTACATAGAATCACAATATTCTATGGCGAACATTTCATAAGATACATAATAGCTAGTCACTTTATCATCATCTTTTCATTCATCCTTCGATCTTTTCTATCTATTTGAATCACCATTACAGTTGTTCTGACTCTTTCCTTGATCGTACAGAACTAACTAAAAATGAGTACTCATGCCGCTAGAACTGCTAGAGTTAGAACAATGGGGCAAAATGTTATTGGGACCGAGGAGCCTGCAGTTCAACAACAACCACCGCAGCGCTTTGACTTGGTGAGGGTAGTGAAGGATTTTAAGAAATTAGATGGAGTTCCGTTCACAGGTACGGAGACCGTGACGCAGGCTCGGGCATGGCTTAAGAATTGTGAAAAGATATTTAGAGCGCTAGAACTAGAAGATCAAAAGAAGAGATTTGTGGCTTCATGGATGCTCCAAGGCGAAGCACAGCTTTGTTGGGAAGAGGTCAATATAGGAGGTGATGAAGAAAATATGACTTGGACCAAATTTAAAGAACTGTTTAATGAAGAGTATACTACAAGGCAAGAGGTGGAAAGGCTTCATGATGAGTTTGCCCGTCGCTATGAAGAGAAGGACAAGGAGAGTTTACAGCAAGATAGAGAAAAGGACTTGGCCAACAATAATAAAGGAAAGCAACCCGAGAAGAAGACTGAAGGAAGCAGTTCTGGAGTTGCTAAGATTCATGATAAGTCTAAGCTGCAATGCTACCACTGCCAGAAATTTAGGCACTACAGCAAGGACTACGGTAATCCAAAGAAGGCCAGAAGGGAGGACACTAGAAAATGCTATAAATTCCATAAAAAGGGTCACATCAAACTTAATTGTCCACTATTGAGGAGTTCCCAAGTTGCCCATGTGTACGAGGGAGCGAGTACACCACCTTCTTCTGCACCTACTTCTTCTGAAGGAGCAGGTAAGCCTGATGTTTCAGGTGGTACTATTTCTGTTAAAAACATTCTCTGTGTTGGTTCCTACTCTTCTATTTTTCTTTTTCCTTTTCGAGGACGAAAAGTTCTTAAGCGGGGGAGATTGTAACAACCCGGAATTTGGGGCCAATTTAAAATTTTCATTTTAGAGATTTTAAAGGTGTTTAAATAGTTGAAATGAATTATTTTAAATAAAAATGACTAGAAATTTATTTTGATTGGATTTAATACAAATATATTTAATTTAATTATAAAAGGAATTAGAAAAAGGACGGTAGTTTGAAAAGTCAAACTTGAACTATGACTGACTACACGGAATGCAGAATAAACAGGATTCTGGTGAAACGAAAAATATTTAAATCTGTTAATGAATATCTTTCGAAAGAATCTGAAAAATCGAAGTTTCATAGTGGAAATAAAAAATTATGGCCAAATGAATTTTCAGAAAGGTCGCTATAGAGAATATATCGCCCTTGAAAATAAACATTTTGCATACGACCTCGGAATTCGACGAAACCACTTTTGTTGGATCCGGGATGTAAAATTATTGCTAGGTTTCAAATTTCATGATTTTTGAAGCTAGTATGTGAGCGTGGCAAAAGAAACCGTGTTTTGTCAATTTCGGTCAAAATTAATTGACTGAAAAATAGCCATTTTTCAAACAGTCTCAGAATTCGACGAAATAAATTTGTTAGGATTGTATCGTCATAAGAAAGCCAAAAATAATTTTCCTGGATTTTTCTGACTTCGTATGTGACCCCGGTAAAATTAGAAAGTACGTTCGAATTAAAAATAAAAGAATTAATTTGAAAATAAAGAAAACACACTGTAAACTTCAGAATTGGACTTCGGCACTAGTGCCATTGCGTTCAGAAGGCGTCAAAACCTATTGTTCGACAGTCGTTGAGCGCGAATTGGAGTTCGAACGAAAAAACCCTATTTTCCGGAATTAAATAAATTAAATAAAATAGAAAATACGTGGAAAATACTCTTATAAATACGGGCCGTACCTTCGTTCTTCTTCCCCGATCAGTCGAACCCATAGCCGCCCCCCCTTTAAATTTTCATCTCCATTTTTCCATCAATCCACTCACAATTAGACTTAGCCGTAGTTGAACTTTTTGAAGATCTTCCCTTCCTCTCCAATCTCCGACAAGTTTCATTCGATTTCGCGCCCTGTAGCTCACGAATTTCGAGCCCCAACCCACGACCTTAGAACCGCCGCCGCCCCTAGCACAGGCCGCCGCACCCTCCCCCCTTCCAGCCGAACATCCCTCTCTCGTAGCTCTCCAATCTCCCGCAAACCGTTCGCAAAACCGTCGAATACAGCTCCCGAATTCTGAATTCAAAGTTTTGAACTTTTCTGAAAATTTTAAGGTATGAATATTTCAGTTTTGTCACGCTTTTAAACGTTACAGCAACAGTTGTTAAAAGTCGGTTCTGATTTATTCGTATGATCTTCAAATTAAAATCTTTCAGATCTGAAACTGCCGTGACCTTGAACACGAGATCTGATTGAATCTGAACCTTCATCTCAAATCCAAGATAGGTGAGAATTTATTTTTAATATAATTTAATTAATTTAATTATTATTATTGCGTTGTGTGAAGTTTAAATGGTTAAAAATAAATAGATCCGCGATTGTTGTCATTCTAAGTAATGGATCTAAATCGTTTGCGACGTTATGATTAGATCTGCAAGTTTAAATGTTAGATCTGAGTTTGATGATTCATTTGTTTATCTTGTAAATCATGGTTGGTTGATATTCAAAAAAAAAAACATATGTTAATAATTCTAATTGATCTCTGTATTATTCAAAATATTGTTGTGGTAGAATTGGACACGAAATATTGGACATGAATCACATATAAATCTATCATCTTGTTCACCGTTATGAAATTTACATCGTTATGCAATTTACATTATTTTTATTGTGAAATAAAGTAGGAATTTACATCGTTATGCAATTTACATTATTTTTATTGTGAATTAAAGTAGGAAAACTTACATTTTTATATGTAAATTATAAAGTGAATTAATGTCGTATGTTAAAAATTACATTTTTCTTTGTAATTAACATGTGAATTTCATCGTATGTTAAAATTTACATTTTTATATGTAAATTATAAAGTGAATTAATGTCGTATGTTAAAAATTTCATTTTTCTTTGTAATTAACTTGTGAATTTCATCGTATGTTAAAATTTACATTTTTATATGTAAATTATAAAGTGAATTAATGTCGTATGTTAAAAATTACATTTTTATTTGTAATTAACGTGTGAATTTCATCGTATGTTAAAATTTACATTTTTATATGTAAATCATAAAGTGAATTAATGTCGTATGTTAAAAATTACATTTTTCTTTGTAATTAACATGTGAATTTCATCGTATGTTAAAATTTACATTTTTATATGTAAATTATAAAGTGAATTAATGTCGTATGTTAAAAATTGCATTTTTCTTTGTAATTAACACGTGAATTTCATCGTATGTTAAAATTTACATTTTTATATGTAAATTATATAGGGAATTACACCATAGGATAAAAATTACATTTTTATATGTAATTAAAACATGAATTTACATTGTATGTTAAACATTACATTTTTATATGTAATGTATGTAGGAAATTATACCGTATGTTAAAAATTACATTTTTCCTATGTAATTAAAAGATGCATTTACATCGTATGATAGAATTCACATTTTTTTTATATATATGTAACATGGGATGAGAATGAACATTAGAAATAAAATTCATTTATTTTATATATAATATAAGGTGTAGGAGTGTGATATGATATTAAAGTTATATATTTTAGGATGTAAATGAAGGGTAGAGTTTGCATTGTAATTAAAAATCATATTTTTACAATGTAAATAGGAAGTAGAGTTTGCATTGTAAATAAACTTACATTTTTATATGTAAATTTAGAATAGGATTCACTGCAAATATAAGTTACATTTTTATTATGTAACTAAGATGAGAATGTACATTTAAGTTGAAATCTACATTTTTATATGTAATTTAAAAATAGGATTATGAATGTATCAAAATTTACATTTTTACATGTAAAAAAACAAATGGAATTAATTTTACATTTTTTTTAATGTAAATAAAAAGGATGGAATTTACATTTTCAATGTAAGTAAAGAATGAATTTAGGATGCGGTAATATTATCTTCATTTTCAAATGAATTAAAATTTAGTAAGGATCGGTAGTTGTGTAGAGCGTTGTTTTAATCAAACGAAGTTATTACAATTAAATGATTATGTAACACCCCGTGTATTCTATAACCGTGAAATTCATAAATTAAAGTATAATTAATTTCAAATCAAAGAATTAAGGGAAACGGGATACGCCATTGCGTTCGTCTCGGAAAAATACGCGAAATAGAGTCCGAGTTTTCGAAAATCGGAGTCCGTATGACCAAGATAGGGCCTCCGGAAGTTTCAGAATTAGGTTTAAAATTCGAACAGACGAAAACAGCTCAGAAAAACTAATTCAAAATTCAAAATCGGGCCCAATTGGCCAAGGTGGGAAAATTCCTGCCCAAAGCACCCAGGTCAACTTGGCAGTCGACCTGGGGCTAGCCAGGTCGACTGGGCAGTCGACCTGGGTAACCCGTGTCGACTGCCTAGTCGACACGGTGTCGACTGGGCTGTCGACCTGGCCCCTGAGCCAGGTCGAACCCAGCCCACCCTGGCTGGCCAGGTCTGTGTTTGGTCGATTTTCTGAGCCTTGACTTGGCACTAGGGCTAGGTGTCAGCTCGTGGTTGGTCTCCCCTTCAAACGAACGGCTATTATTGAACCAAGCTTCATCGACGGTCTAAATCAACTCACAAACTCTATAAAAAGGACCTAAGTCTAACCCTAATTCACATAAACTAAAATGGAGATGAGACCGTCATGTTGCTGAGGAGAGACTGAAGATAGCCGTCAGAAATAGAGAGACAACTAGGAGATAAATCAAAGCTTAAAGCAACGTAAATCAAATCAAAGCAACGCCTGCAACGAAGGATAGCAACTCCAAATTCAAAATTCTGATTTTTGAATTGAAGATTCGCCATACGCTGTAAGTAGAGTGCTATTCCGATATGAATTAAATAATTGTGTTGATTTGTGTAATGTAAGAAATGGAATTGTGGCGATAATAATCTATATTTGTATGTTGCTTTGATGCAAAACGATTTGGGAATATTATGGTATACGATTGGATATTTGCAAGTACGCGATTTGCGTTGGAAACGAAATGGAATTGTGGCGATAATGAATTATATTTGTATGTTATTTTGATTCTAAATGATTTGGCAATGCTATGGTTTGATTCATACAAGTATGTGGCTTATGTTGACAACCACATGTTGTGGAATTTTGATTGGGACTTATGCAAGCATATGATTCATATTAAAAAATAAATGTTTGTGGTAGTTATTTACAACACCCATTTGGTAAATGCAAGTATAAGATTCATGTTGAAACAACAACTATATGTTGTAATAGTTTATTTTGAAATTCATGCAAGTCTATGATCTATTGTTATGACAACATGATGTATAATTCTATGGTCATCTTTAGTGTAATTTGATCCACTTAAGTATTATGATTCATATGAAGGTTATGTTAAAATTGGCATCATAGTTCAAGTATAAAAATCATATTTTTGTGATAGTGACAAAAGCACGCATCTTTGTAACTTTGTATTAATTTTATGAACATGACTAAACTATGTTCGTTATTATGCCCAATTGAAAAACATGTTTTTAGGCTCATGTTGTTATCATAAGTTACATTAGAATTACATTAGAATTACATTCCTCTTGCAAGTTTGCATAGATAAAATAAAAACCATGATGTAAGTTTAGATATGTTTATGCTATAATTCTATGAATAGAATGAAAACCATGATTCATATAAGGATTAGGTTGGAATAATTCTAGTTGAACCATACTTTTGTATTAGTGACAAAAGTAAGTACCCTTTTGTTAACATGTAGTGATTTTATGAAAACGATTAGTTTATGCCTAAATAAAAATATAGGCTTATATTTCTAGTCAAGACCATGTGCCAATAATAATGATATCTAATTTAGTTAGATTCTTAATTTCAAGTTTACATGGTTAGTTGAACCTATGATTCATGTTTAAGTATTGTTTATGCCATAATCATATGAATAGAATAATTCATGTTTAGGTATTGTTTATGCCCTAGTCATATGAATAAATGATTCATGTTTAAGTATTGTTTATGCCATATTCATATGAATAGAATAATTCATGTTTAGGTATTGTTTATGCCATAGTCATATGAATAAATGATTCATGTTTAAGTATTGTTTATGCCATAATCATATGAATTGAATAATTCATGCTTAGGTATTGTTTATGCCATAATCATATGAATAGAATAATTCATGTTTAGGTATTGTTTATGCCATAGTCATATGAATAAATGATTCATGTTTAAGTATTGTTTATGCCATAATCATATGAATTGAGTAATTCATGCTTAGGTATTGTTTATGCCATAATCATATGAATAGAATAATTCATGTTTAGGTATTGTTTATGCCATAGTCATATGAATAAGTGATTCATGTTTAAGTACTGTTTATGCCATAGTCATATGAATAAGTGATTCATGTTTAAGTAATGTTTATGCCATAATCATATGAATAGATTGATTCATGTTTAAGTATTGTCTATGCATTAACCATATGAATAGAATGATTCATGTTTAAGTATTGTTTATGCCATGATTATACGAATAGAATGATTCATGTTTAAGTATTGTTTATGCTATGATTATATGGATAAAATGATTCATGTTATGCCATGATTATATGATGTTACAATTGCAAGTTCACATGTGCCTATTTTATGTTAATTGAATCGTTCGTTGCAAGTTCATGCGTTCACACTCCCCTTTTTCATGTTATCTTATAAACATCATGTTATAAGCCTCCCCTTTTCATTTGGCTAAATTGGGTTTAAGTATTAAACCCAACACACCTTACGTTGGAGCGAACGTATAATACGGGCGTAATGACATTTGGGCTAAAATATAGAACATATGTGTTGACATGTTTAACGCATGCCAACAACCTTGAAAGAACAATTAAGTGGCATAAATGAAATTTAACCAATAAAGATGAATTTGAATAATGGGCCGCAAATATTTACATATAAAAAGAAGAATGACAAAATATGTAAATGTAGAAAATACGATGTGTTTAACCCGAGGTTGGATTGAGTTGTGATGTAAACCTGCCTGGAACCGCCCGGCTGTCCAGTAGTCACAACAATACCTATCCAATGTGGGTGGTTAAACATGGAGCCCAATAAGGACCCGAGGTTAGACTGAGTTGTGGCGTAAGACTGCCCGGACCCAACCGGCAATAGGCAGCCACAACAACACCTGTCCAATGTGAGAGGTCAAGGCTTTAATAAGATAATTAAGGCTGAGTCAGGATTGATAGGATTAAGTAAATTATATTAATACTTAATCAAAATGGAACATGCTAAACAAACAGACTGATTGGGGGTTTGGTTTATAAAACACTTAACCAACTTAGCATATTGGCTAGAAATAGAAAAACCTAGTAGCGGGGGACCCTTTTCAGCAGTAACCCTATAAGGTATCATGATACCCTGAAACTAGGCAGGGTGGGGCATGATTACTGGGCTGACTGTAAGAGGTCAAATCGACGGCGGTGGTGCAACAGTGTAGGTTCTAACGGGGTGTGGGCGTGCACTCGCTCCGGCGCAGAAAAATAAGGCACTGGGCACCAGTAGCATACCTGTGCATTCTAGGGTTGTGTCGGGTCGCCGCCATGGGACTTGATACACCCCATGGTGGGACCAGCATAGGTAACTACAACATCGGGGGCCGTAAGACACATGTAACTATGCGAGTAGGAGCCGATCATCATAAAATGGATCACTTCACCCTGATTATAGGGTGCCTGTTGGGAACTAGTTTATATGGGTACAGAGATTAATATGGGGTACGATAGTATATTCGACCCTAGACAACTTAACTAAGTTTATGGTGCTTTCCCATTTCTAGTTTATACTTATCATACTCAGTTCTTTATTCATAGACTGAATAGTCCTAGACTTACTCAGGCTTTATGTCTGACTCTACTTTTCTTTCGTCTTCTTTTCTTCCGTTTCCCCCCCCCCCCAAGGTCCACAGGGAGGGAATACCGCAACTTGACCAGCCTTCATATCCAGCTTGAAGAGAGAATGTATTGCTTGGATCTTTTCGTTTTGGACTATGGCTTTGGACAGCAACTATGGGACTTTTGCAGTTTATTTATGTTTTCTTTATGCTTCTTTAAATAATGTAATCAAGACAGTTATGATTTTGGAAATATTGTAAGACAATTATGGCATGGTTTGTGTAACACATATTTTAATGAAATAAAAGTTGTTGTTTTCCGCTGTTCAAAAATATGTGTTCTTATATCTGTCTTGTATATCTGTGACTTATACTTATAAACCTCCACCAAAATTAGGGCATTCCCTTTGAGAGCGACCCTAACGGAGGTGGGGTGTTTCACTTGATATCAGAGCATAGGTTTACCAGATAAGATAAAAAGTTTTGAATATTTATTTTCAAAAAGAAAATTTAAAGAAGCATTTTTAAAAGATAAAATATTATTTTGTTTTAAAAGGCAAAGTCCCCCCAAAGCCATAGGTACTATCTTCTATCCTTCGTTTTGAATCTATCCTTTCTGTTTCAGCATGTCTGGAGACCTTACTCCCCAGCTACTGACACTTTCACTCCTCCTCCTCCACGTGAACCAGCAAGCGGAAGAGTCTCAGAGTAGGAAGACGAATAATAGTCAAACAAGAAAGGATCGTAACAGTAATAATAAGAAACGAGAAAAAAGGAAATGCAATTTTTGTGGTACGGAAGGGCACATAGCCAAGGATTGTAGAAAGAGGAAAAGAAAGCCAGGAGAATGTTTTCATTGTGGGGAGACTGGACACATCAGCATAGACTGCCCTGAGAAGACAGACTTTGAGAAGGGCGGGAAAGACAACAAGTCCCGAGAGAAGAGGAAGTGTAAATTCTGTGGCAAAGTGGGGCACTTAGTGAAAGATTGCCGGAAAAAGAAGGCCAAGATGAATGGTAGGTGCTTTTCTTACGGTGAGACAGGCCACATGGCTAAGGACTGCCCAAAGAAACGAGGACAGGGGCAGAGGGCTGGATCCACCTCAGGGGCACAAGTTCATGTTCTAGAAGTGCCACCTCTACAACAGCGAGGTATAAATACTTCTGTAGAAAGTGTAGTTTATCTTTATGATCACCCCGTTCGCACTTTATTTGATTCTGGCGCACCACACTCATTTATCTCATCTGCTTTAGTAGAATCTCTGCACCTAAAAACTAGTATGGCAGAGGACCCCTTAATTGTTTCAAACCCAATTGGGGGCCCAGCTCATTTGTCTATGATCTGTTTGGGATTGAAAATTTCTATTCTAAGCGTAGAATTTCAATGTAGTGCCTTTGTTTTGGGCTTTTCGGGATATGGTTTGATTTTGGGCATGGATTGGCTATCCAGTAATGGGGCCATCCTTGATTGTGAGAAAAGGGTTGTTAGGCTCCTAACCCAGCTCGGTAATACTTTGGAAATTTCTTGTAATCCCTCGTATGCGGTTATGCTTAGTTACCTTGAATCGCTAGATGCCTCTGTTGAAAATTTGCAATCGATTAGAGTGGTCCGGGAATATCCGGATATTTTTGAAGAGGTGAAGGGCTTGCCTCCGAAGCGGGAGATAGACTTCCACATATACCTTGTAGATAATGCAAAGCCCGTTGCGTTGCCCGTTGGACACATGGCTCCACGGGAAAGGAAAGAGCTCAGTAAACAGATTAAAGAGCTTCTAGAGAAGGGGTTCATTAGAAGGAGCATTTCAGAATGGGGCGCTCCAGTAGTGTTCGCCACTAAGGCAGAAGGTTCATTTCGCTTATGCATGAGTTGTGGAGAATTACCTTAGTAAGTACATTTGGCAACATAGCTGGCATTTATTTCCAAGAGATAGTTCTGCTACGTGGAATACCTGATAGTAAG
Organism: Allium sativum; assembly: GCA_030737875.1. Lineage (NCBI taxonomy): Eukaryota > Viridiplantae > Streptophyta > Magnoliopsida > Asparagales > Amaryllidaceae > Allium > Allium sativum. The sequence continues at coordinate 356,426,480 of CM060926.1, forward strand.
TGGACGAGATCTAAAATTCACTAGTGAATTTTGGAGAGCTTGCATGGAACCATGAGTACGCAGTTATGCTTGAGCCAAGTATACTAGAAGGAGAATAAGTGAAAGTGGAACGAGAGGCAACAGTGAAATAGGTTCCAACTCATATTTTGAAAACAAGAATTAAGAAGCTACGAAATTGTGAAGTTAAAGACGGATAAAGCATAATGGAGTTAAGCTCAAGGAATGCGACTTAGAAGATTGAAGACTAAATTCGTGCATCATATCTCTTCTTAAGAGTATATCTTTGATCCCTCTCTTCCTGTAGAGCTTACTTGCATGCTATCTTTTGTATATATCCTCTCGGTCCCATTCTCAATCCAATTTCTATTGCAAACCCCATAGGGCGTATGACTCATCTGTTAGTAACACATGTTGGGGCTCGAGGGTGTTCGTTGGTTTGACTAAACTTTTTGGGTTTTATAGGATACGGGTTGGTCTTAGGAAGGGACTCCGTTGTGACCTAAAAGGAGTCCATCATGCTTAGTTTCCTAGAATCATATATAGTGGTTGGGTTGAGTAATTCTTTGGGTGTCAGTCTGATGTTGATTTCGGTCTTCGGGGCTGATGCTTAGAGAGTTCTTCTCCTAATCAATATATATGTGGCATAGATTTCCAGTTTTGACATTGCCTAATGGGCACAAAGTTTTTACTTGCTTCTATCATTCGACTATACCTTTAGATAGGAACAATTGGGAAAATGGCCTATAGATTAGAGCTACCCGAAAGATTGGCCGGAGTTCACAACGTTTTTCATGTTTCACATCTCCGAAAATGTCTACATGAGTCTGCTGAAGTGGTAGAGCCAAATATCCTAGAAGAAGCTGAAGTGGAACGCAAAGCAACCGTGAGGAAAGTTCCAACCCGCATATTAGGAACGGAAGTGAAGAAGCTACGCAACCGCGAAGTCAAGCTCGTCAAAGTTCAGTGGAGCGACGCCGAAGGAGATGCAACTTGGGAGACTGAAGCTAGAATACGCGCTGCCTACCCTTTTCTTTTCGAGGGTACATCTTTGATCCTTCCTTTTCCTTAAGTTGCGCTTTTATCTATCTTTTTTTTAGGTATATCTCCTCGACCCTATCTTTTAGGTAGAAACTCTTTGGATGAAAACATGTAGTTGAAACATGTTATGGATGATGGTTGCAAGTGGTTGCAAGTGATTGCTAGTGGTTGCTCGTGGTTGCATATACACACACAATCTAGGTTTTAGATCGGCTCAGTCACTTCATATTGCATATGCATATATGTTTGCATTCGTATATGGTTGAACTTTAATGTGTTGTCATATGGATGTTGCATTTATATGAATGATTGTGCACTCATGTAAAATCATGAATAGGAGTATTTGCATACATAATGGATTCATAGCACTTACATAATTCGCATTAAGGAGGTCAACTGAATCAGTAGACCGCCTGATTTTGCATTAGATAAGTACATGTACACACACACTTCGCATATGATCATGAAGCATTAGAAGTCTTTTAAGGACAATGGATGCTCGTGTTTGATGGATGAGTAGATGGATGTTTGGATGTTAGGATATACATTCTTCCTAACTTGAAGATTTCGGGAACGAAATCCTTTTAAGTGGGGGAGAATGTAACACCCCGTGTATTCTATAACCGTGAAATTAATAAATTAAAGTATAATTAATTTCAAATCAAATAATTAAGGGAAACGGGATACGCCATTGCGTTCGTCTCGGAAAAATACGCGAAATAGAGTCCGAGTTTTCGAAAATCGGAGTCCGTATGACCAAGATAGGGCCTCCGGAAGTTTCAGAATTAGGTCTAAAATTCGAACAGACGAAAACAGCTCAGAAAAACTAATTCAAAATTCAAAATCGGGCCCAATTGGCCAAGGCGGGAAAATTCCCGCCCAAAGCACCCAGGTCGACTTGGCCGTCGACCTGGGGCTAGCCAGGTCGACTGGGCAGTCGACCTGGGTAACCCTTGTCGATTGCCAAGTCGACACGGTGTCGACTGGGCTGTCGACCTGGCCCCTGAGCCAGGTCAAACCCAGCCCACCCTGGCTGGCTAGGTCTGTGTTTGGTCGATTTTCTGAGCCTTGCCTTGTCACTAGGGCTAGGTGTCAGCTCCTGGTTGGTCTCCCCTTCAAACGAACGGCTATTATTGAACCAAGCTTCATCGACGGTCTAAATCAACTCACAAACTCTATAAAAAGGACCTAAGTCTAACCCTAATTCACATAAACTAAAATGGAGATGAGACCGTCATGTTGCTGAGGAGAGACTGAAGATAGCCGTCAGAATTAGAGAGACAACTAGGAGATAATTCAAAGCTTAAAGCAACGTAAATCAAATCAAAGCAACGCCTGCAACAAAGGATAGCAACTCCAAATTCAGAATTCTGATTTCTGAATTGAAGATTCGCCATACGCTGTAAGTAGAGTGCTATTCCGATATGAATTAAATAATTGTGTTGATTTGTGTAATGTAAGAAATCGAATTGTGGCGATAATAATCTATATTTGTATGTTGCTTTGATGCAAAACAATTTGGGAATATTATGGTATACGATTGGATATTTGCAAGTACGCGATTTGCGTTGGAAACGAAATGGAATTGTGGCGATAATGAATTATATTTGTATGTTATTTTGATTCTAAACGATTTGGCAATGCTATGGTATGATTTATACAAGTATGTGGCTTATGTTGACAACCACATGTTGTGGAATTTTGATTGGGACTTATGCAAGCATATGATTCATATTGAAAACTACATGTTTGTGGTAGTTATTTACAACACCCATTTGGTAAATGCAAGTATAAGATTCATGTTGAAACAACAACTATATGTTGTAATAGTTTATTTTGAAATTCATGTAAGTCTATGATCTATTGTTATGACAACATGATGTATAATTCTATGGTCATCTTTAGTGTAATTTGATCCACTTAAGTATTATGATTCATATGAAGGTTATGTTGAAATTGGCATCATAGTTCAAGTATAAAAATCATATTTTTGTGATAGTGACAAAAGCCCGCATCTTTGTAACTTTGTATTAATTTTATGAACATGGCTAAACTATGTTCGTTATTATGCCTAATTGAAAAACATGTTTTTAGGCTCATGTTGTTATCATAAGTTACATTAGAATTACATTAGAATTACATTCCTCTTGCAATTTTGCATAGATAAAATAAAAACCATGATGTAAGTTTAGATATGTTTATGCTATAATTCTATGAATAGAATGAAAACCATGATTCATATAAGGATTAGGTTGGAATAATTCTAGTTGAACCATACTTTTGTATTAGTGACAAAAATAAGTACCCTTTTGTTAACATGTAGTGATTTTATGAAAACGATTAATTTATGCCTAAATAAAAATATAGGCTTATATTTCTAGTCAAGACCATGTGCCAATAATGATGATATCTAATTTAGTTAGATTCTTAATTTCAAGTTTACATGGTTAGTTGAACCTATGATTCATGTTTAAGTATTGTTTATGCCATAATCATATGAATAGAATAATTCATGTTTAGGTATTGTTTATGCCATAGTCATATGAATAAATGATTCATGTTTAAGTATTGTTTATGCCATAATCATATGAATAGAATAATTCATGTTTAGGTATTGTTTATGCCATAGTCATATGAATAAATGATTCATGTTTAAGTATTGTTTATGCCATAATCATATGAATTGAATAATTCATGCTTAGGTATTGTTTATGCCATAATCATATGAATAGAATAATTCATGTTTAGGTATTGTTTATGCCATAGTCATATGAATAAATGATTCATGTTTAAGTATTGTTTATGCCATAATCATATGAATTGAATAATTCATGCTTAGGTATTGTTTATGCCATAATCATATGAATAGAATAATTCATGTTTAGGTATTGTTTATGCCATAGTCATATGAATAAGTGATTCATGTTTAAGTACTGCTTATGCCATAGTCATATGAATAAGTGATTCATGTTTAAGTAATGTTTATGCCATAATCATATGAATAGATTGATTCATGTTTAAGTATTGTCTATGCATTAACCATATGAATAGAATGATTCATGTTTAAGTATTGTTTATGCCGTGATTATACGAATAGAATGATTCATGTTTAAGTATTGTTTATGCTATGATTATATGGATAAAATGATTCATGTTATGCCATGATTATATGATGTTACAATTGCAAGTTCACATGTGCCTATTTTATGTTAATTGAATCGTTCGTTACAAGTTCATGTGTTCACACTCCCCTTTTTCATGTTATCTTATAAACATCATGTTATAAGCCTCCCCTTTTTCATGTTATCTTATAAACATCATGTTATAAGCCTCCCCTTTTCGTTCGTTACAAGTTCATGTGTCCAGTAGTCACAACAATACCTATCCAATGTGGGTGGTTAAAAATGGAGCCCAATAAGGACCCGAGGTTAGACTGAGTTGTGGCGTAAGACTGCTCGGACCCAACCGGCAACAGGCAGCCACAACAATACCTGTCCAATGTGAGAGGTCAAGGCTTTAATAAGACAATTAAGGCTAAGTCAGGATTGATAGGATTAAGTAAATTATATTAATACTTAATCAAAATGGAACATGCTAAACTAAACAGACTGATTGGGGGTTAGGTTTATAAAACACTTAACCAACTTAGCATGTTGGCTAGAAATAGAAAAACCTAGTAGCGGGGGACCCTTTTCAGCAGTAACCCTATAAGGTATCATGATACCCTGAAACTAGGCAGGGTGGGGCACGATTACTGGGCTGACTGTAAGAGGTCAAATCGACGGCGGTGGTGCAGCAGTGTAGGTTCTAACAAGGTATGGGCGTGCACTCGCTCCGACGCAGAAAAGTAAGGCACTGGGCACCAGTAGCATACCTGTGCATTCTAGGGTTGTGTCGGGCCGCCGCCATGGGACTTGATACACCCCATGGTGGGACCAGCATAGGTAACTACAACATCGGGGGCCGTAAGACACATGTAACTATGCGAGTAGGAGCCGATCATCATAAAATGGATCACTTCACCCTGATTATGGGGTGCCTGTTGGGAACTAGTTTATATGGGTACAGAGATTAATATGGGGTACGATAGTATATTCGACCCTAGACAACTTAACTAAGTTTATGGTGCTTTCCCATTTCTAGTTTATACTTATCATACTCAGTTCTTTATTCATAGACTGAATAGTCCTAGACTTACTCAGGCTTTATGTCTGACTCTACTTTTCTTTCGTCTTCTTTTCTTCCGTCCCCCCCCCCCCCCCCAGGTCCACAGGGAGGGAATACCGCAGCTTGACCAGCCTTCATATCCAGCTTGAAGAGAGAATGTATTGCTTGGATCTTTTCGTTTTGGACTATGGCTTTGGACAGCAACTATGGGACTTTTGCAGTTTATTTATGTTTTCTTTATGCTTCTTTAAATAATGTAATCAAGACAGTTACGATTTTGGAAATATTGTAAGACAATTATGGCATGGTTTGTATAACACATATTTTAATGAAATAAAAGTTGTTGTTTTCCGCTGTTCAAAAATATGTGTTCTTATATCTGTCTTGTATATCTGTGACTTATACTTATAAACCTCCACCAAAATTAGGGCATTCCCTTTGAGAGTGACCTTAACGGAGGTGGGGTGTTTCATATTATATATATATATATATAATTAAAATTAAACGAATGAGGCATGGTAGTTCGCGTTTTGAAATCGTACCTTTAAATGACTATTTAAGAAGATCCGACCGTCGGATTTTCTTGAAACTAAAACCGTTAGGACCGTCTTGGAAAAATCTTTCCAACGATATATATTACGTTTAGATCCAACGGTTAGATTCTGAGTAATGTAAAAATTAAAATTGGTTGAATGCAGCGCCATAGTCGCCCATGGACTTAAGGCGTCGTTATATAAAAATTTAATTATTTTATATAATTAAAATAGGAAGTAATCATTATAAAATGATATTAGCAGGTACGAAGGATTTTAAATATATATATATATATATAAAAACGAGGATTATTTGGAAAGTCCGAGTTCTCTCATTCTAAATAATCAAACGACGTTAATTGAAGTATGATGATGGCGTATGAAGACCGTAAATCTTCCTTCGAATGGACAACGATCGAGGCCCTGATTTGACTTGCTCCCAATTCAAGGGTCATGGTTATTGCCCAAACGTACGTGTTGATTTCACGGGATTGGCTTTCGCTCAGACCTAGAGCATAAGCTAATAAATGGATTGTGTGTCTGACATCATACTCTATCAAATATCATGTTATTGATCTTTTGTCGAAGGTATGGATGTTTGGTGGCGGGAAATTTATTCTTTTGCTTAACACCCATTCATATATTTCTTCAAAGGATTGGTAGTACGATATGGAGTGATGATGTGGCATGCTAAGATGCACAGGATCAAGGTTTTGTTGAAAAGCAGGCCTTGTGGGATGATCAAAGCATAGCCTCATTAGGCATAGCTTTGTGTACAGCGTGACTTCACGAGCCTCACACACCAGCGGAGTCTAAAACGGGAGAAGGGAATGTAGGGAGAGAAACACGTTTCTTTCTAGCTAGAAGTGGTGATTGGGTTTTAACACGGCCCAACATTTTACTTATGTGGATGATGGAATGAGGCGCCTCGGATGATAGGTCCTATAGGACTGGGAAACGTGTGTTCAGGAACAACTAATCCGCAACTCATATGATGGACCGGCCCTGCAGCTATCCAAGGGTTCACTGCGAGGGATCCTGAGACATTAGCTAGAGTGTCTTGAATCGGTAGGAGCTCCTCCGTAGCCTTGACTCATGATGGAAACCAAAATCCAAATACGACCCTACGAATTTGATTGTATTACTAGTATGGAGGCATAGTAGTATGGGATACTATTCTTCCTAGGATCTATACATTTACTTTGAAATGTTTTGATATATACTAATAATAATATTAAACTCGTATTTGCCGTATTTAGCATGTTTAATCACTATAAGGTAAAACCCTATCCTCTGGTTTGTGTTCCATTGTGTGATGGGACCTGGGTCTTATGGTGATTCCATTTTTCTAAAAAGCATAATGTTGTTGTATGATTCACTTATCATTTATTCTGACACTTTTATGCACGACAATCCATTAAAGCAAACCCGTTCCGCGTTAGCGGCGTGGTCTTTGGATTTGTCCTATTAATAGTAATTAATTAGTTAAGAATTCTCACACCAGTCCCACGACTGGCCCTTTGTTTGTTTCCACCTTTTTGCAAACTCGGGTGCCCTCCTTTCTACACGGGCAGCCAAGTAAACAAGTTTATTCTTCGCTTGGAGTCTTTTCTTTGGAGCTGTTTATTATCTTTCTTGGATTTGCTTGTGGAGAGGTGATGACTAGAAGCTTGAAGACATCCATCGTTCGTTGCTATTGCATTTTTCTCTTTTTAATTCCAGACATTAAACTTGGTTATTTCACATTGTTTAAGTTGGAGTTGGAACTTATTTCTTTTCCTGCAAACTTGATGTAATAATTTAGAATTTTGTGACTGTGGACTTTCTGTCGTTGGTGACATTATATTTCCGCTGCTATGATGTTGATACTCTATGAATTTCCTATCCTATGTTGTATCTGTGATATGTATTATTGTATTTATGTTGTATTCCAAATGATCATTCCTTACTTTCATCCCGTGGAAGTTTGGGGTCGTCACACTTACCGAAGTAACCATTTGTTTAATTTCCCAATCCCAACCTATTCATCCCATGGAGTAAAACTGGTAATACTCCATATCTAACACCACGGTGTTATCTGTAATTTTAATTACCATTTCATGTCCAAATCTAATTGAAGATTTCACTATCGCTTGGAGCAAAACTGGTGATACTCCATTCTCGATCATTTTCCAAATTTGATAATTTAAATTATCAATTCACATTTCAATCTAATTAATGATTCATTAAAACTCCACTTAGTTTTAATCATCCCAAAATCAATATTAATGATTATTTAACTTTGGAAACACAAACACGTCGCATCGACAATCGACACCGTACTATTGATTTCTATCGATATATAACCTCTAAGCGCGTACTTCTCAGAGAAGGGTGTTAAGCAAGAGTATAAATTGTCCGCCACCAAACATATATATATTTAGCAGAGATCAACCATGCAGTTCGAAATACAATGTTAGACACGTAATCCTGTCTTTAACTGGGTCAAAGAACTAATGTCATTTAAAACACAGTTCACAATAAACCCAAGTCACATTCAATTAATCATGGAATCTTTATGGAAAACAGATCAATATATATAATCGATACCAATTTTCGTATCCGACAAATAATATAAATGGATTAACGACAAAGCCTTTTAAATTCCATATATATTAACAGTCTTCCTCCACAGAAGCTCATTTCGATTATTATCAAATCAAATTCCATTCAATTCCAATCTAATATATTAAATTGGAAAACTTTACTTTGGAAAATTTCCATTAAATCTTAATAAAAAGATTTATAAATTCAAAAGTGAACTTTTGATTGTAAATCGGGTTAAAGAACGATTGTCGTTAAAAACACAGTTCACAATAAACCCAATTCGCATCCCATTTTCATTCCAATTAAATATTAATTAATCGGTAATTCTTCTTTAAATCTTAATTAAAAGATTTATTTTTTTCACACCGGGTTTAAGAACGGTGTCATTTAAAAAAAAGTTCACGACAAACCTAAAATCCAATTTGATATCAAATATAAGACTCTGAATAGAAATTATATCGTCTTATATTCAATATCAAATTATGAAACCAACAAATATCATTTTGGAAATAACGATATAAAATATATCTTCCAAATTTCCATAACAATATCTGTATGATCCCGAATCCAACATCGAAATATTTTGATGATAATTTCGATTCAAATCCATTCCAATTCATATATTGGAAATTCTGGTTATTTTTAAAACCATTTCAAATCCAATTTATTTATTTAAAATTTTTGGATTTCATAATTCTAGTTCATAACTAGTTCATTTTGATAAAAATATATTTTTATCTTTTCAAATACGTAATTTTTCATCCCAATTCTTTCCAAATCATTATTATGATTTTAAACTAATTATTGATATTTTTAATAATTTTATTAAGGCCCGTACAGTCGATTTCCATAAACGGTCATTGAACTGCACTTACAACGAACTTTTCCGAATATGATTTGGACATAATTCCAGATCCAACCATTAGATTTCAAATTTCTTATACTCGTTGGAAAGCTCTTTTCGATATGAACCCAACAGTTCCGGTTTTAGGAGAATTCGACGGTCGGATCTCCCGTAATGTCTGTTCGAAGTCAAAGGTCGAAATTCGCGAACTGCCGCGGCGCAGCACATTCTATTTAGGTCATTAAATATATATAATATATATATTATATATTTCATCGATTTCCATTTAAAACGTATCTTATAAATCGTTTTAAATTTGTTTTCAAAACGATTTCAACTTCATATTCAATTTTAAATAAAAATTGAATATTACATATCATCAATATATAAATAATAATATTTTCAAAACATTAGATTTTAAAATCTGTAACGACCCGGTTTTTGAACGATTTTGGTTATCGACATAAACTCAATGACGACTAACCAAACATCGAAAATTACCGGTAGTTAATGAAAGAAGTTAGAGGGTGAGAATAGATAAGATAGAAACTTATAGAATAGAAGAAGAAGAACATCATCATCATAGTAAACACGAATCCCACAGCGAAACGAATAAAATACAACATAACTTTTGAAATACAAACATTATATGTATACAATAACATTGCAGAGTACAACACTTACAACAACAGCGGAAATAAACAGTAGCTAATTAATCCTGAAACCTCTTGCTCCAAGCTCTCCAGGTGTATCTGTAAAATCCCGACTACTTAACTGCCCGCACAAATTTAGGCACCCAAGAGTTTAGGGAAACAAAACAAAATAAACTCTGGGTCATTCATGGGACTGGTGTGAATAAACACCAAACACTTGGTTTAACTTAGGATATCTTATAAGACCACGCTGCAAAAACGGAAAGAGTTTTTCCCTTATGAGAATCCAAACAACTTTGTAAACAATATCCTTTTGATATTATAATAATGTCGAAGTACAAATAGATATCAATCTAGCAGAAACGCTTGCATCTCACGCTCTACATATATAACGTATAATCATAAACCGCAGGCGCTTATTGGATGAATGGATTTCCAACTATGACAAGGTATGGAACCACCTTTCGATCAGTGTACTCTACGAACGATACACTGGAGTTCAACAAGAACATCTTGCAACTCAGCCACACATGACCGACCACTCATTTCGCTTGAGTGTATCGAATGTATATCACCAATGGTTGGGATCAGCAACCGTTTTCCCGTATATATATATGGGACAACATTGATAGATTAAAGAAGCAAATGAATATTCTCTAGATAGGTGATTATACACCCTACTTCGGAGCGACCGACTTATCCATGTTGCCTGACCGATTTTTGTCATTTACCGGATGTTGAGGCCAGAGGCTACGACTACTTTCCCTTCATTGATAACACGATCACTTTGAATGCCACATTGTCAGATCCGTTAATCACTAATTGATTTGCACAAATATTCTGGATATTATGCTAAGGGAATAAATCCGTTGCCACCATATATATTTGTATAGTCCAATCATATTCGATCATTGGAAATGCTCTGTCAGACACTCGTCCATATACGTTCGTTCTGGGACTGAACGAAACTGAAGGCACTATTCAGTACATCCATCTTAGACAATTGTTATCTAAGATTTATACAACAGCCCTTGCACTTTACTCCGTCTTCAATTATCTTTGGCATATATGATTCGCAACGCTTATGCCAATACGGAGTGGTTCTTTGGATATTAATCCAACCGGTCTCTCCATATTAACAACGTTAAAATGGTCAAAACTTTGATAGTCTATGATTTAACTATCAAATGAAAACATGTCTGTGTACACACAATGATTTATTTCCAAATGGAATTATCGATCCAATCATCAAACATATATATATATATATGTATTTATGTATGTATGTATTTCCTCATTTTCTATGTTTAGAAAATATACGTTATTAACACCGTGAAATATTTCCATGGCTTAATTATGTATCACTATTCTTCCACATCTGTCAGACTCTAACTATAAACTAAGAAGAGAACAACTTCCTAAGTATAAACCCCGAAGGCCGAAACCAACATCAGATCGATACTCAGGAAACCATTCAACTTATTAATCTCTAGTCAGTTTCTACTTTTTGTTTAACTCCATTTTGATTAACTTTGTTCGATTAACTCCTTTCGATTAACCCGACAAGACTAACCATATTCGATTAACTCGACTCGACTAACCATATTCGATTAACTCGACTCGACTAACCATATTCGATTAACTCGACTCAACTTGATTCGATTAACTAACTTAACTTAACTTGATTCGATTAACTAACTTGACTAACCCTTATTATATCTCATCAAATTTCCTTTTTTATACTTCTATTTATTTTCTAAATAAATCTTCCTTAATTAATTCTATTTATTTCCTAAATAAATATTTCCCTTATCAACTTTATTTATGTAACAACCCAGAAAATCTGAACCAGTTTGAAAATTTTAAATTGGCTATTTTAGTGGATTTTAAATATTTAAAATAAATATTTTAAATAATAATGACGAAAATGGTGTGGAGTCGATGTTGAAAATGAATATAATTAATTTGAATTAAACATGGCCTGAAATTGCGCGGTAGTTTAAAAATTTCAATTCAAACTTTGACTGACTGTACCGGGTGCAAAATAAAACGGATTTTAGGGAAACCAAAAATATTTAAATCTGTTAGTGAATATCTTTCTAACGAATCTGAAAAATCGAAGTTTCGTAGCGGGAATCAAAAGTTATGGCCAAATGAATTTTCAGAAAGGTCGCTATAGAGAAAATATCGCCCTTGAAAATAGACATTTTGCAAACGACCTCGGAATTCGACGAAATCACTTTTGTTGGATCCGGGATGTGAAATTATTGCTAGGTTTTAAATTTCATAATTTTTGAAGCTAGTATGTGAGCGTGGAAAAGGAAAATGTATTTGGTCGATTTCTATTAAATTGGATCGACCAGAAAAGGGCCATTTTTCAAACGGTCTCAGAATTCGACGAAACTAGTTTTGTTGGGACCGTATCGTCAAAACATAGCTAGATTTATTTTTCTGGAATTTTTATAATTAGTATGTGGCCCCGGCAAATTGAAATGTACGGTCAAATTAAATATTGAATGTATTATATTTTAATTTGAAGGAAAACTGACTGAAACATTCGAATGGGCCTTCGAAACATATCACATTGTGTTTGGAATGGGGGCATTTAGCTAGGGATGACAGTCGTTGGGTTTGGATTGGAGTTCGTAGGAGATAAGGGGTATTTTTGAAATTTAAAAATATATAAATGTAAAAAAAATCCCATTGGCTGATTCACTCTCTCTCTCCCCGCTACCAGTAGAAGGCGGAAACCTCTTCGAAGCTTCCCAGGTGATTTCCGATCGCCATAGGCCGAACCAGACCCACCTCCAGTTGAACTTTTTGAAGCCCTCCCTCCCCTCTTCAAATCAGTCCTACCCTCGCCCTCCCTCTCCTCGTCCTCATCGAGTTCTGCGCCTGGGAAGTCCGCCGCTGTCGAGCCTGAAATCGCCACTACCGGAGATCCGAGCTGGCCGTAACCTACCTCGCCGGGAAGCCCTCTCGTAGCTCTAGGCCGTGGTACCCTCCGATCGTCTCCACGCTGTTCGGTTTTCGCGAAAACTACAAACCTAGGTTTGAACAAATCAGTGAGGTAATCGGCTTTGTTAATTTAAATCAGTTTTAACACTTTTAAACTGTTACAAATTTGTAAAAATCATATCTTTTTGCTATGTTGCCGAAATTCAGTGAAACATGAGATGTCGGGACCGTGAGGACGTCTTCTACATTTTAGAAGAGACCGCATATTTTTCTGAGCCTTCTGCAATTTTTGGTGGAGTGGAACCCAATGTGAGATTTCTAATTTATAAACGATATAGAAAACAACGATGTATAAATTATATAGTCGATGTATGAGTTATATAAGCGTTGTACACCTCATGTATAAGCATTGTATAAGTTGTATGTTCGATGTATAAGTTATATATGCGTTGTAAAAATTATATATGCAATGAAATGAATTGAAATATATTTATATACGAATATATATATATATATATATATACATACTCCCCTCGTCCACAGACCATGGACGATAGATATTGGTTGCGGTATTGTTTGGATTATTTGGTTGATGGTTGATAGAATTGTTTATGGTTGAGAATGATTGATTGTGGTTGAAAAATACCCATTTGTGGTTGAAAACAAAATTAGAATAGGTCGTGGAAATGAAAGAAAACATGCTCGCCTACGTGCGAATTAGATGCATGAAATCCCCATTGTCAAAAACCGCAAGGTTTTAAGGTAGAGCGAGGAGTCGTACATCGATACGGTCCCGGTTTTAACTACCCTGCCGTTATGCTGCCGAAATTTTCAATGATATTCATGTGTTAGAATTATTTTCATTTGTTGAAATAACATTCATGTGTTGAATAGAAATTCATTCATTGAATAGAAATTCATGTGTTGAATGGTATTCATGTTTTGAAATAAATTGTTTTACAATAAAAATCACATTTTTATTACCTATTTGAACTATATAAAATAATTGTGTTTTGAAATAAATTGTTTTATAATAAAAATCACATTTTCATCACCTATTTGAACTATATAAAATAATCGTATTTTGAAATAAATTGTTTTATAATAAAAATCACATTTTTATCACTTGTTTGAACTATATAAAATAATCGTGTTTTGAAATAAATTGTTTTATAATAAAAATCACATTTTTATCACCTGTTTGAACTATATAAAATAATCGTGTTTTGAAATAAATTGTTTATAATAAAAATTACATTTTTATTATATATATGAATTGTTAAAAATAGTAATGTGTTGAAATAAATATCTGTTGGATAAAAATATCATTTTTATCAAATGTACGAACTGAATATGGTTTTGAAATCGAAGAATCGATTATATATATATATATAATTAAAATAAATCGAATAGCGATGCTGAAGTTCGAATTTTGAAACCGTGATTTCAAACGATGATTGCGGGAGATCCGACCATCGGATTTTCCTGAAACCACAACCATTGGGTTCGCCTTGGAAATATCTTTCCAACGACACCAATTTTGTAAAGATGCAACGGTTGGATTGTCTGGAAAGTTTAATTCAAATCTAAGGAAAAACAGCGCCAGAATCGATTATATATATATAAATATAATTAAAATAAATCAAATAACAAGGCTGTAGTTCGATATTTGAAATTGAAATTTCAAATGATTATTGCGGGAGATCCGACCGTCGGATTTTCCCAAAACTGAAACCGTTGGATTCATTTTGAAAAGATCTTTCTAATGATATAAATTTTATGAAGATCCAACGGTTAGATTTTCAGATATGTGTAAATCAAATCTGGAGAAAAACAGCGCCACGACTGTGTTATGGCCTGAAGCGTCGTTTGAGTGAATTGGCTATTTTTAAATAAATAAAAATAGCGATAAATCGTGATAAAATATTATAAGCAATATGGAATAGAAATAAACTGAATTTGCTCGGTTTATGTGATATTTGATGGTTGAATGTGTTTGGCGTGAAAATTACATTAAAGAACAAAAATGGTAGTGTCGAATAATTTAACCATTGAAATGAATTGATTTGAAATTCTAAATATACGTGAATTATTTGAAAAGGCCGAGTTAATTCTCATTTCAAATAACTGATCGACGATTGAAAGTCGAAGATATGAAGACGATGCCAGACCGATGATCTTCACGTCGAATGGAGGGGTGCTATTGATGCTCATGATAGGAGTAGCTACCTAGAAGGGGTTGAAGTAGTAGCCGTCCGGACGTACATGTTGATTGTACGGAAGTGCGAGGAATAAAGGTCCTCTGGTTTCGTTCAGACCCAGAACGGACTTGTAAATGGACTGTGTGTCTGACATTGGATTTCATTCTGTGTGATTGATAGACGTTAGTTGCATGGCGTGAACTTCCTGTGTGGCATGATGAGATGCAATGATCAAAGCTTTTGTTGATAAGCAGAGCTTTGTGGTGGATGATCAAAGAACTGCCTGTGTGGCATAGCTTTGTGTATAACGTAAATTCGCGAGCCTCACCCCCCGGTATGGACCAGAAACGGGAGAGGACTTCAGGGAGGACATGCGTTTCTTTCTAGCAAGAGGTGGTGTCAGTGCTTAAACTGGCTGACATTTACATTATTTTCACCTGTTTGGTTGTTGTTGTTGCGAGGCGCCTCAGATATATTGGTGACTATGTGAAGCCGATGGAGTCATTCGTTGGCTCATTTGCTCCCCAAAGGGCGGGGAAACGTAGTGTTCAGGGTTTAAGTTTAATCCACATCGAGTGGACCGGCCCTGTTGCTCCAAGGGGCAGTTGCGGCTGTTCCTGAGACATGGTAGGATAGATTGTCTCGAAGCGGTGAGGACGATCCCTGGCCTCGGTTCATGACGGAAATCCAATTTCCATATACAACGTCGTGCAGTTTTGATTGTATATATATATGGCGACATGATATATGGTACCCATGCCGTCTATGATTGAGATTTATGATTGTATCTAAAATTAGAAACTAACTGGAAATGAGCTAGGACGGATGGTTTCCTAGGTATTGGTCTGATGTTGGTTTTGGCCTTCGGGGTTAATACGTAGGGAATCGTTCTCTTACTAGTTTACAGTTGGAGTCTGATTAAAAACTAAATGATAAAATTTACATTTCAAACGATTTGTTTTCCTCGTATCAAGCATATTTGGCCATTATAAGGTAAAACTCTATCCTCCGGTTTGTGTTGCATTGTGTGATGGGAACTGAGTCCTATAATGGCTTCATTTTTATAAAAAGCATTGCGATGTTTAAAAGATTACTTTGTTTAAAGCACTGGCTATCCAATGGAGTAAACCCGTTCCGCGAAAGTGGCGTGGTCCTGTGATTTGGCATATTGTAAAATATGTTAAGTTGATTTTTCATACCAGTCCCATGACTGACTCATAGTTTGTTTCACTTGCAAACTCGGGTGCCTCTATTTCTACACGGGAAGCCTTGTATTCAGGTTTTAGCGGGCTCTTTCTGGATAGCTGGAGCTGAGGATGGATTCTATCATTTATCTCTTTTTATGTTGTTCAGCTCCTATTGTACATATTATGTTTGTTTCCGCTGTAGACATTTATGTATACCTGAAATGTATTTGTACTAAGTAAGATCCTGTATACTGTGTAACTCTGATGTTTATTATATCCAGTATATTCTGTTGTACATTATCTGGTGTATTTGTTTATTTCTGTTCTGTTGTTATCTGTTTATGTGTTATATTCCAAAGATTACCCTTGCCTTCGTGTTACGGGGTTTGGGTTGTCACAAACGTGGTATCAGAACTTTGGTTAAGCTTAGTTCTAGAATATAACATATGAACGAACTCGTCAGAAATAGAACCAGTAGTGTTCTAGGACGAGTAACTCATTACAGATAGGATCAGTAATATCCTAGTATGAGTATAACAGAATGAAATACACCTCGATAGACACATTTACATTCAAGTATATGTCTCTATGCTTTATAATATCTTTTCTGTTGACCTGACACTTGGTCTGCTATTTGCAGAAGTACTAGAAAATGAGTGCTAGAAACAGAAGGAATGCAGACCCAGATATAGAAGCTCTATATATGAAATATAGAAATCTGGGTGGAGCACTATTCTTGGGTGAAGAATCTATTGCTAAAACACAAGCTTGGATATTTGAAGGTTTAAAGCTGAGGGATGACCAGAAAAGATTATTGGCATCTTGGGCACTCAAAGACGAAGCTTTGTTCTGGTGGGATTCAATTGTTAAAGATAATCCAGAAGGTGATATCACATGGGATAGATTCAAAGAGTTTTTTAGTGAAAAATTTACTCCTCTAGAAGCAACTGAGAGGTTATATGATGAATTCTACTATTTGATACAAGGAGGTTATGGCGAAATTTTTCGAAAATTTAGGGTGTTAGCAAAATTTTTGAAGAATTAGAAAATTCTTAGAAACTGAAAAGTTGAGGAATGGAAGCCAGATGGAAAGTAGAATTGGTTAATCAAACCACTTTCGACTTTGTTCCTTTTCGGGGACGAAAAGTTTTAAGTGGGGGAGATTGTAACAACCCGGAAAATCTGAACCAGTTTGAAAATTTTAAATTGGCTATTTTAGTGGATTTTAAATATTTAAAATAAATATTTTAAATAATAACGACAAAAATGGTGTTTGAGTCGATGTTGAATGTGAATATAATTAATTTGAATTAAGCATGGCCTGAAATGGCGCGGTAGTTTCAAAATTTCAATTCAAATTTTGACTGACTGTACCGGGTGCAAAATAAAACGGATTTTAGTGAAACCAAAAATATTTAAATTTATTAGTGAATATCTTTCTAACGAATCTGAAAAATCGTAGTTTCGTAGCGGGAATCAAAAGTCATGGCCAAATGAATTTTCAGAAAGGTCACTATAGAGAATATATCGCCCTTGAAAATAGACATTTTGCAAACGACCTCGGAATTCGATGAAACCACTTTTGTTGGATCCGGGATGTGAAATTTTTGCTAGGTTTCAAATTTCATAATTTTTGAAGCTAGTATGGGAGCGTGGCAAAGGAAAATGTGTTTGGTTGATTTCTATTAAATTGGATCGACCAAAAAAGGGCCATTTTTCAAACGGTCTCAGAATTCGACGAAACTAGTTTTGTTGGGACCGTATCGTCAAAACATAGATAGATTTATTTTTCTGGAATTTTTAGAATCAATATATGGCCCCGACAAATTGAAATGTACGGTCAAATTAAATATTGAATGTTTTATATTTTAATTTGAAGAAAAACTGACTGAAACATTCGAATGGGCCTTCGAAACATATCCCATTGTGTTCGGAATGGGGGTATTTAGCTAGGGATGACAGTCGTTGGGTTTGGATTGGAGTTCGTAGGAGATAAGGGGTATTTTTGAAATTTAAAAATATATTAATATAAAAAAATTCCCATTGGCTGATTCACTCTCTCTCTCTCTCCCCGATATTCTCTCTCCCCGCTACAAGTAGAAGGCGGAAACCTCTTCGAAGCTTCCCAGGCGATTTCCGATCGCCACAGGCCGAACCAAACCCACCTCCAGTTGAACTTTTTGAAGCCCTCCCTCCCCTCTTCAAATCTGTCCTACCCTCGCCCTCCCTCTCCTCGTTATCATCGAGTTCTGCACCTAGGAAGTCTGCCGCCGTTGAGCTTGAAATCGCCACCACCGGAGATCCGAGCTGGCCGTGGCCTGCCTCGCCGGGAAGCCCTCTCGTAACTCTAGGTCGTGATACCCTCCGATCGTCTCCACGCTGCTCGGTTTTCGCGAAAACTGCAAACCTAGTTTTGAACAAATCAGTGAGGTAATCGACTTTGTTAATTTAAATCAGTTTTAACACTTTTAAACCTTTACAAACTTGTAAAAATAATATCTTTTTGCTATGTTGCCGAAATTCAGTGAAACAAGAGACGCCGGGACCGTGAGGACGTCTTCTACATTTTAGAAGAGACCGCATATTTTTCTGAGCCTTCTGCAATTTTTGGTGGAGTGGAACCCAATTTGAGATTTCTAATTTATAAACGATATGGAAAACAACGATGTATAAATTATATAGTCGATGTTCGAGTTATATAAGCGTTGTACACCTCATGTATAAGCGTTGTATAAGTTGTATGTTCGATGTATAAGTTATATATGCGTTGTAAAAATTATATATGCGATGAAATGAATTGAAGTGAATTGACATATATTTATATACGAATATATATATATATATATATATATATATATACACACACACACACTCCCCTCGTCCACAGACCATGGACGATATATATTAGCTGTGGTATTGTTTGGATTATTTGGTTGATGGTTGATAGAATTGTTTGTGGTTGAGAATGATTGATTGTGGTTGAAAAATACCCATTTGTGGTTGAAAACAAAATTAGAATAGGTTGTGGAAATAAAAGAAAACATGCTCGCGTGCGTGCAAATTAGATGCATGAAATCCCCATTGTTAAAAACCACAAGGTTTTAAGGTAGAGCGAGGATCCGTACATCGATACGGTCCCGGTTTTAACAACCCTACCGTTATGCTGCCGAAATTTTCAATGTATTCATGTGTTAGAATTATTTTCATTTGTTTAAATAACATTCATGTGTTGAATAGAAATTCATTCGTTGAATAGAAATTCATGTGTTGAATGGTATTCGTGTTTTGAAATAAATTGTTTTATAATAAAAATCACATTTTTATCACCTGTTTGAACTATATAAAATAATCGTGTTTTGAAATAAATTGTTTTATAATAAAAATCACATTTTTATCACCTGTTTGAATTATATAAAATAATCGTGTTTTGAAATAAATTGTTTTATAATAAAAATCACATTTTTATCACCCGTTTGAACTATATAAAATAATCGTGTTTTGAAATAAATTGTTTATAATAAAAATTACATTTTTATTATGTATATGAATTTTTAAAAATAGTAATGTGTTCAAATAAATATCTGCTGGATAAAAATATCATTTTTATCAAATGTATGAAATGAATATGGTTTTGAAATTGAAGAATCGATTATATATATTTATATAATTAAAATAAATCGAATAGCGATGCTGCAGTTCATATTTTGAAACTGTGATTTCAAACAATGATTGCAGGATATCCGACCATCGGATTTTTCTAAAACCACAACCATTGGGTTCGCCTTGGAAATATCTTTCCAACGACCCCAACTTTGTACAGATCCAACGGTTGGATTGTCTGGAAAGTTTAACTCAAATCTGAAGGAAAACAACGCCAGAATCGATTATATTTATATATATATAAATATAATTAAAATAAATCGAATAACGAGGCTGCAGTTCGATATTTGAAATCGAAACTTCAAATGATTATTGCGGGAGATCCGACCGTCGGATTTTCCCAAAACTGAAACCGTTGGATTGGTTTTGAAAAGATCTTTCTAATGATATAAATTTTATGAAGATCCAACGGTTAGATTTTCAGATATGTGTAAATCAAATCTGGAGAAAAACAGCGCCACGGCCGTGTTATGGCCTGAAGCGTCGTTTGAATAAATTGGCTATTTTTAAATAAATAAAAATAGCGATAATATGTTTGGCGTGAAAATTACATTAAAGAACAGAATTGGTGATGTCGAATAATTTAACCATTGAAATGAATTGATTTGAAATTCTAAATATACGTGAATTATTTGAAAAGGCCGAGTTAATTCTCATTTCAAATAATTGATCGACGATTGAAAGTCGAAGATATGAAGACGATGCAAGACCGATGATCTTCACGTCGAATGAAGGGGTGCTACTGATGCTCATGATAGGAGTAGCTACCTAGAAGGCGTTGAAGTAGTAGCCGTCTGGACGTACATGTTGATTGTATGGAAGTGCGAGCAATAAAGATCCTCCGGTTTCGTTCAGACCCAGAACAGACTTGTAAATGGACTGTGTGTCTGACGTTGGATTTCATTCTGTGTGATTGATAGACGTTAGTTGCATGGCGTGAACTGCTTGTGTGGCATGCTGAGATGCAATGATCAAAGCTTTTGTTGAAAAGAAGAGCTTTGTGGTGGATGATCAAAGCACTGCCTGTGTGGCATAGCTTTGTGTATAACGTAAATTCGCGAGCCTCACCCCCCGGTATGGACCAGAAACGGGAGAGGACTTCAGGGAGGACATGCGTTTCTTTTTAGCTAGAGGTGGTGTCAGTGCTTAAACCAGCTGACATTTACATTATTTTCACCTGT
Organism: Allium sativum; assembly: GCA_030737875.1. Taxonomy (NCBI): domain Eukaryota; kingdom Viridiplantae; phylum Streptophyta; class Magnoliopsida; order Asparagales; family Amaryllidaceae; genus Allium; species Allium sativum. The sequence goes on from CM060926.1 coordinate 356,447,488, forward strand.
GTGGTTGTTGCTGTTGCGAGGCGCCTCAGATATATCAGTGACTATGTGAAGCCGATGGAGTCATTCGTTGGCTCATTTGCACCCCAATGGGCGGGGAAACGTAGTGTTCAGGGTTTAAGTTTAATCCACATCAAGTGGACCGACCCTGTTGCTCCAAGGGGCAGTTGCGGCTGTTCCTGAGACATGGTAGGCTAGATTGTCTCGAAGCGGTGAGGACGATCCCTGGCCTCGGTTCATGACGGAAATCCAATTTCCAAATACGACGTCGTGCGGTTTTGATTGTACATATATATATATGGCGACATGATATATGGTACCCGTGCCGTCTATGATTAATATTTATGATTGTATCTAAAATTAGAAACTAACTGGAAACGAGCTAGGATGGATGGTTTCCTAGGTATTTGTCTGATGTTGGTTTCGGCCTTCGGGGTTAATACTTAGGGAATCATTCTCTTACTAGTTTACGGTTGGAGTCTAATTAAGAATTAAATGATAAAATTTAAATTTTAAACGATTTGTTTTCCTCGTATCAAGCTTATTTGGCCATTATAAGGTAAAACTCTATCCTCCGGTTTGTGTTGCATTGTGTGATGGGAACTGAGTCTTATAATGGCTTCATTTTTATAAAAAGCATTGCGATGTCTAAAAGATTAATTTGTTTTAAAGCACTGGCAATCCAATGGAGTAAACCCGTTCCGCGAGAGTGGCATGGTCCTGTGATTTGCCATATTGTAAAATATGTTAAGTTGATTTCTCATACCAGTCCCATGACTGTCTCGTAGTTTGTTTCACTTGCAAACTCGGGTGCCCCTATTTCTACACGGGCAGCCTTGTATTCAGGTTTTAGCAGGCTCTTTCTGGATAGCTGGAGTTGAGGATGGATTCTATATTTATCTCTTTTTATGTTGTTTAGCTCCTATTGTACATATTATGTTTATTTCCGCTGTAGACATTTATGTATAGCTGAACTGTATTTGTTATAAGTAAGATCCTGTATACTGTGTAACTCTGATGTTTATTATATCCAGTATATTCTGTTGTACATTATCTGGTGTATTTGTTTATTTCTGTTCTGTTGTTATCTGTTTATGTGTTATATTCCAAAGATTACCCTTGCCTTCGTGTTACGGGGTTTGGGTCGTCACAAACGTGGTATCAGAGCTTTGGTTAAGCTTAGTTCTAGAATATAACATATGAACGAATTCGTCAGAAATAGAACCAGTAGTGTTCTAGGACGAGTAACTCATTACAGATAGGATCAGTAATATCCTAGTATGAGTATAACAGAATGAAATACACCTCGATAGACACATTTACATTCAAGTATATGTCTCTATGCTTTATAATATATTTTCTGTTGACCTGACACTTCGTCTGCTATTTGCAGAAGTACTAGAAAATGAGTGCCGGAAACAGAAGGAATGCAGACCCAGATATAGAAGCTCTATTTAAGAAATATAGAAATCTGGGTGGAGCACTATTCTTGGGCAAATAATCTATTGCTAAAACACAAGCTTGGATTCGTTCGGCTGAGAAAATCTTTGAAGGTTTAAAGCTGAGGGATGACCAGAAAAGATTACTGTCATACTGGGCACTCAAAGACGAAGCTTTGTTCTGGTGGGATTCAATTGTTAAATATAATCCAGAAGGTGATATCACCTGGGATAGATTCAAAGAGTTTTTCAGTGAAAAATTTACTCCTCCAGAAGCAACTGAGAGGTTATATGATGAGTTCTACTATTTGATACAAGGAGGTTATGGCGAAATTTTTCGAAAATTTAGGGTGTTAGCAAAATTTTTGAAAAATTAGAAAATTCTTAGAAATTGAAAAGTTGAAGAACGGAAGCCAAATGGAAAGTAGAGTTGGTTAATCAAACCACTTTCGAATTTGTTCCTTTTCGAGGACGAAAAGTTTTAAGTGGGGGAGATTGTAACAACCCGGAAAATCTGAACTAGTTTGAAAATTTTAAATTAGCTATTTTAGTAGATTTTAAATATTTAAAATAAATATTTTAAATAATAACGATGAAAATGGTGTTTGAGTCGATGTTGAAAGTGAATATAATTAATTTGAATTAAACATGGCCTGAAATGGCGCGGTAGTTTCAAAATTTCAATTCAAACTTTGACTGACTGTACCGAGTGCAAAATAAAACGGATTTTTGTGAAACCAAAAATATTTAAATCTGTTAGTGAATATCTTTCTAACGAATCTGAAAAATCATAGTTTCGTAGCGGGAATCAAAAGGTATGGCCAAATGAATTTTCAGAAAGGTCGCTATAGAGAATATATCGCCCTTGAAAATAGACATTTTGCAAACGACCTCGGAATTCGATGAAACCACTTTTGTTGGATCCGGGATGTGAAATTATTGCTATGTTTCAAATTTCATAATTTTTGAAGCTAGTATGTGAGCGTGGCAAAGGAAAATGTGTTTGGTCAATTTCTATTAAATTGGATCGACCAGAAAAGGGCCATTTTTCAAACGGTCTCAGAACTCGATGAAACTAGTTTTGTTGGGACCGTATCGTCAAAACATAGCTAGATTTATTTTTTTGTAATTTTTAGAATCTGTATGTGGCCCCGGCAAATTGAAATGTACGATCAAATTAAATATTGAATGTTTTATATTATAATTTGAAGGAAAACTGACTGAAACATTCGAATGTTCCTTCGAAACATATCCCATTGTGTTCGGAATGGGGGTATTTAGCTAGGGATGATAGTCGTTGGGTTTGGATTGGAGTTCGTAGGAGATAAGGGGTATTTTTGATATTTAAAAATATATTAATATAAAAAAATTCCCATTGGCTGATTCACACACTCTCTCTCCCCCGATATTCTCTCTTCCCACTACCAGTAGAAGGCGGAAACCTCTTCGAAGCTTCCCAGGCGATTTCCGATCGCCACAGGCCGATCCAGACCCACCTCCAGTTGAACTTTTTGAAGCCCTCCCTCCCCTCTTCAAATCCGTCCTACCCTCCCTCTCCTCGTCATCATCGAGTTCTGCGCCTGGGAAGCCCACCGCCGTCGAGCCCAAAATCGCCACCACCAGAGATCCGAGCTGGCCATGACCTACCTCGCCGGGAAGCCCTCTCGTAGCTCTAGGCCGTGGTACCCTCCGATCGTCTCCACGCTGCTCGGTTTTCGCGAAAACTGCAAACCTAGTTTTGAACAAATCAGTGAGGTAATCGGCTTTGTTAATTTAAATCAGTTTTAACACTTTTAAACCTTTACAAACTTGTAAAAATCATATCTTTTAGCTATGTTGCTGAAATTCAGTGAAACAAGAGACGCCGGGGCCGTGAGGACGTCTTCTACATTTTAGAAGAGACCGCATATTTTTTTGAGCCTTCTGCAATTTTTGGTGGAGTGAAACCCAATGTGAGATTTCTAATTTATAAACGATATGGAAAACATCAATGTATAAATTATATAGTCGATGTATGAGTTAAATAAGCGTTGTACACCTCTTGTATAAGTTGTATGTTCGATGTATAAGTTATATATGCGTTGTAAAAAGTATATATGCGATGAAATGAAATAAGTGAATTGAAATATATTTATATACGAATATATATATATACTCCCCTCGTCCACAGACCATGGACGATATATATTGGCTGTGGTATTGTTTGGATTATTTGGTTGATGATTGATAGAATTGTTTGTGGTTGAGAATGATTGATTGTGGTTGAAAAACACCCGTTTGTGGTTGAAAGCAAAATTAGAATAGGTTGTGGAAATGAAAGAAAACATGCTCGCCTGCGTGCGAATTAGATGCATGAAATCCCCATTGTCAAAAACCGCAAGGTTTTAAGGTAAAGCGAGTAGCCGTACATCGATACGGTCCCGGTTTTAACTACCATGCCGTTATGTTGCCGAAATTTTCAATGTATTCATGTGTTAGAATTATTTTCATTTGTTGAAATAACATTCATGTGTTGAATAGAAATTCATTCGTTGAATAGAAATTCATGTGTTGAATGGTATTCGTATTTTGAAATAAATTGTTTTATAAAAAAAATCACATTTTTATCACCTGTTTGAACTATATAAAATAATCTTGTTTTGAAATAAATTGTTTTATAATAAAAATCACATTTTTATCACCTGTTTGAACTATATAAAATAATCGTGTTTTGAAATAAATTGTTTTATAATAAAAATCACATTTTTATCACCTGTTTGAACTATATAAAATAATTGTGTTTTGAAATAAATTGTTTTATAATAAAAATCACATTTTTATCACCTGTTTGAACTATATAAAATAATCGTGTTTTGAAATCAATTGTTTATAATAAAAATTACATTTTTATTATGTATATGAATTGTTAAAAATAGTAATGTGTTCAAATAAATATCTGCTGGATAAAAATATCATTTTTATCAAATGTATGAAATGAATATGGTTTTGAAATCGATGAATCGATTATATATATAATTAAAATAAATTGAATAACAATGCTGTAGTTCGTATTTTGAAACTGTGATTTCAAACGATGATTGCGGGAGATCCGACCATCGGATTTTCCTGAAACCACAACCATTGGGTTCGCCTTGGAAATATCTTTCCAATGGCACAAACTTTGTAAAGATCCAACGGTTGGATTGTCTGGAAAGTTTAATTCAAATCTGAAGAAAAACAGCGCCAGAATCGATTATATTTTTATATATATATATAATTAAAATAAATCGTATAACGAGGCTGCAGTTCGATATTTGAAATCGAAACTTCAAATGATTATTGCGGGAGATCCGACCGTCGGATTTTCCCAAAACTGAAACCGTTGGATTGGTTTTGAAAAGATCTGTCTAATGATATAAATTTTATGAAGATCCAACGGTTAGATTTTCAGATATGTGTAAAACTAATCTGGAGAAAAACAGCGCCACGGCCGTGTTATGGCCTGAAGCGTCATTTGAATGAATTGGATATTTTTAAATAAATAAAAATAGCGATAAATCGTGATAAAATATTATAAGCAATACGGAATAGAAATAAACTGAATTTGCTTGGTTTATGTGATATTTGATGGTTGAATATGTTTGGTGTGAAAATTACATTAAAGAACAGAATTGGTGATGTCGAATAATTTAACCATTGAAATGAATTGATTTGAAATTCTAAATATACGTGAATTATTTGAAAAGGACGAGTTAATTCTCATTTCAAATAATTGATCGACGATTGAAAGTCGAAGATATGAAGACGATGCAAGACCGATGATCTTCACGTCGAATGAAGGGGTGCTACTGATGCGCATGATAGGAGTAGCTACCTAGAAGGGGTTGAAGTAGTAGCCGTCCGGACGTACATGTTGATTGTACGGAAGTGCGAGCAATAAAGATCCTCCGGTTTCGTTTAGACCCAGAACGGACTTGTAAATGGACTGTGTGTCTGACATTGGATTTAATTCTGTGTGATTGATAGACGTTAGTTGCATGGCGTTAACTGCCTGTGTGGCATGCTGAGATGCAATGATCAATGCTTTTGTTGAAAAGCAGAGCTTTGTGGTGGATGATCAAAGCACTGCCTGTGTGGCATAGCTTTGTGTATAACGTAAATTCGCGAGTGTAACAACCCGAATTTTAACAACACATTAAAACAAGTAATCAAGGCAGAATTAAATTTTAAAATTAGAATTAGGTAAAATGAACATCACCATTGCGTTCGTCTCGGAAAAATACGCGAAATAGAGTCCGAGTTTTCGAAAATCGGAGTCCGTATGACCAAGATATGGCCAAAACAAGATTTCAGCAGACTTTCTGGCAGACTGACCCGTGTCGACTGTTGTGTCGACACCCAAGTCGACCTGCCCCCCCTTGTGTCGACTGTAGTGTCGACTTCCCCCCTGTACAGGTCAACCTGGTCGGCCTGGGGTGGCCCAGAACCCATTTTTGAGGCCAGGGATGAGTTTTGATGGTCCGGATTGACTCTAGGGTTGATCTAAAGGCCCTAAACGGTTCCTACACTTGACTTCTTCCCCAAGACATGCTTTGGGTCTAGTTTGTTGGCTTGTGATGGATTTAGATGGCTAGGATCTAAACTAGGGTTTATCCTACGGCCTAAACTATCCTAATCTTCTATAAAAAGACCTCTAACCTAATCTAAAACCTTCATAAATTGATCCTACAACTAAACTATGCCAAAATGTTTAGTCATGGCCTCCATCCTCTTGTCATAAATTCTATCTTTATTCACATGAGAGATTACATGATCATATGAGTGATTTCAAGTTTGTATGAGAGTTCATAAGTTGCATTCTAGCCAAAGTTGCAACCTTTCTACTTCAAGGCAAGGATTTCTATTGATATTTGCTCAAGGGTTTCATTTGGAGCTTATCATTTGGGGGTTTTGGTGTTGCTTGAGTGGCTTCGTCTCAACCTTTGTATTATATGTCGTTTTATTGCCTTCATAGCATAGTAAGCCCTTTTCTACTTTCTTTTTAGACTATGAAGTTAAATGAATGTTGCAAGTTGGGTTTGAACATTAAGTATCATACATGCTATCATGTTATGTATCCCATCATGTTTGTAAAGACATTATCTTGATCTTGTGGGCTAAAAGCTATAAGCTTTATGTTGAATGTTGCATTATGCAACATGAGAGCTATCATATCCCTTATGATAACTTGCATATAATGCTATATGCGAACTTCTAGTCATCTTTCTATGTCACCTATCATCATGATTCGCCTATGTGCTAAGTTTGGGGTTATGCATGTTTTTGAGGCTTAATAATGTAACATGCAAGTTAATTAACACATTTATGCCTCATATGCCACCATGATTAACTTGTGGCCTTATACCCTTTTGTCATACCTTTGCCAAGTTCCTTCTTTTAATCCATTATGCGTTGTTGCGAATGTATATGCGAGTTTAAAAGCGTTGGGGTTACGTTATGGGTAAACTTTAATGACATGAAACATGATTTGGGTAAATTGGTATAAACGTGACAACATGTAATTTTGGCTATGAACATGGGACTTGAAAACTTGACATGTATGGGTTGTAAGTGTAATAAGACACTAGACCAAACATGAAAGTGGCCAACTCGAGGTTGGGTTGAGTTTGTAGCATAAATCTACCCGGACCCGCCCGGCTTAACTAGTGGCTACAAACAATAGGACCCAATGTGAGTAGTTGGTCACATAGCACTTAAAACCCGAGGTTAGACTAGGTTGTGGTATAAATCTACCCGGACCCGCCCGGCTTAACTAGTAACCACAACAAAGTCTAATGTGAGAGGTTGGGGTGCATTAATCTAATTAATGCCACATGAAAAGGTTAAGTAATTTTGATTAATGACACTTAACCGATATGACATGAATGGGTAGGTTAAGTTAAACCGGACTTGGTTCCTTAATGACACTTAACCATATAAGACAATTAGGGGATGAGGTTAAGTAATTTACACTTAACTAATCCGACTTTGTAATTAGATGGGGTTAAGTAACCTACACTTAACTAATCTAAACACGGTAATTAGATGGGGTTAAGTAATCCATACTTAACTAATCTAACACGGTAAATTCGATGGGGTTAAGTAATTTACACTTAACTAATCCGACTTGGTAATTAGATGGGGTTAAGTAACTTAGACTTAACTAATCTAAACACGGTAATTAGATGGGGCTAAGTAACCTTCACTTAACTAATCTAAGCACGGTAATTCGATGGGGTTAAGTTAAACACTTAACCAATCTAAACTTGGTAATTTAATGAGGTTAAGTAACCAATACTTAACCAACTTAACATGATAATTTAATGGGGTTAAGTAACTTATACTTAACCAATTATACATGATGATTTGATGAGATTAAGTAACCTATACTTAACCAATCTAATATGCGGACCTGATAGGGTTAAGTCACAAGACCTTTTAACTTAGGCTTAACCATTGTAATACGATTAGTGGATGGGGTTAAGCTAACCCATACTTAACCAATCCGACTCGATAATCTGATGGGATTAAGATAATTTATGCTTAATCAATCTAACATGATAATCTGATAGGGTTAAGACAAATAAATACTTAACCAATTTGACTTGATAGGGATAAGTCGTGAGCTTCTTGGTACACTTAACCAACTTGTAGGGCTAAGCCTTGAACTTGAGTACTTAGCCAATCTTGACATGATTCGTGGGCGGGTTAGGTCATGAACTTGAATGACAACACTTAACCCATTAGACAAAACCCTAGCTCAGGGGACTAGGTTGAAAATCGTAGTTAACAAGGATAGTGGGAAGAGAAGCTAAGTGGTAATCCTTAGTTAAGGATAACTAAGTAATAATTCTTAGCCAAGGACATGGGACTAGTTCAGAAATAGATACGGTAAGTCATCACTTAGTATACGAGAAGGAGCAACTTATCTGACTTGGATAAAAAGCTCCAGCGAACTGGGTGACGAAGCGGTAGCTTCGGGGGACGTGAGGGTACTCTTGGTATCCCTCTGTGAGGTAGCAGGTGGTCTATGAAACCCGGCCTCACAGAGGTTAAGGTCTGCAGTAGAAGAGCCAAGAGTATGCCTTGGTTGCTATGCGAGCGACCTAAAGACTGGGATGGATTAGCGTGGAGTCGACGATACTTATTTTTGCCCTGGATAGCACGTCGCCGAATACCTACCATCTTTAGTCAATCGTGTACGAACGGAAAGGCAGAGGACTCCCAACAGACCATGTTCTTGCTATCGAGTCATGGGTGAGGTTGGCCCATAGGAAAGTGGGGCTATAGTGGGGCCGAGATGTAGTTCTCATACATAATTTTTCTTGGATTGCCTTTTAGTAGTTGAGGGAGGGGTCACGTGGGACCATAGCCACGGATACAAAAACAGACCTTGATATCTGCATCAGCAGACGACTTAAAGCTCCCGACCGAGTTCCGTATTTCTTGATTTGCCCTGGCACGGAACTCGGATGGCACATGGAGATACATGTGCGTCTAGACATGGAAAACGATTCACGATATATACGTGGGACAAAGGGCGTGGTTGACGAGTGGCATAATCCCTAGTGGTCCTAGGTGGCTTGAACCCAAACCGAGACACGAAAACGTTCATTAGGTAGCATAATCCCTCCTAGGTGGCATAAATCCTAAGTGAACACGCGATAGCTCATGGTAAGAAAACATAATCAGATCAAGGGTAGCAGTCCAAAATATCCTCAAGGATAAAACGGTACTACGTTGAGGTGGTATAGATTTACATGGGAAAGCCCGTACAACCTATGGCAAAGGACTGAACTTATACATGGAAAGAAAACATACGAGTTGGGAAAACCTACATATGCTATATATTAGGTTGACATGGACCATTACATGACATTGGGCAAAGGACATTCATAGTTAATACACGACGCAGGTTGGGATACTAGTACGAGAGGTGCAGAGCAAATATACATGACAAATATCTGGGGATGGTATACTTGATAGAAACCTGATGATGTGATACCTTGATTTATCATGACACCGTAGTTTATCATGATATCTTAGTTTATCTGGGTACTGTAGTTCATCCTGTTGTTTTGGTTTAGCTTATCTGTCTTGTCTTCATACTTATGTTTCATCTCAGTTTCTCATGTCAGTTAACTTTATTAGTCTTTATACTGAAAGTAGATAGGACTTACCAGTCTTTATCACTGACCCCGTTTTGTTTTGCCTCTTTGTCTTCCGTTTTCCCCCTAGGTTACAGGGAGGAAATGCTATTGTTAGTTCGGACTTCTTCTGTTTGAAGGTCATCATGTATGGCTTGGACTTTTCTTGGCTATAGCTACTTTACCGTTTCACTTGGGGAATAATTTATGAAAAGGTTTTTATGCTTCTTTACTATTGCAAGACAGGTTTTCATGTAAGAAATTCTCTGACGTAAAAGGCTTTAGACCTTATTTATTAATGATATGAAAGTTGGTTTTACTTCCGCTATTTTATATGTTCTGTCTTGTAATATTTCTGTACATGTTTACCAATAATACCCCTCTAAAGCTAGTGCATTCCTTTGCGAGTGACCCTAGCGGAGGTGGGGTGTTACATTTGGTATCAGATCAGAAGGTTACCAGACTGGACAAAAGTTTTTAAAACCTTCTGAAAACTATTTGAGAAACCGTTTACAAAGAAGCATTTTTCAAGAAAAGTTTTTAAAAGGCTATTCCCCAAAAGCCATTAGCACTATCCTTTATTTCCTTGATCGAATCCCTTTTCCTTTCTTTCCTCCATCTGTAGTCACAGTAGTTTTAACTGCGACTAATCCTTGTCTAACTACGTGAGTGTTTTCCCCGTGCGATGGAGAAAGTTCTCGAGAGACCTGTTACCGAAGTTATAAGAAGGGATAATAAGAGCAAGGATAAAGGACACGAGCTTAAGAATAAGCAACTTGTTGGTATGGCTTGATCCTCAAAGGAAGATAAGGACAAGATCAGCGAGAGGGCAATTGTATGCTCTCATTTCTAGCGTACCTAAGAGAAATGGTACCGTTTCTGTTAAAGTCTTAGCCTTTCTTTTCTATCATCCCGTCCAGGCTTTGTTTTGATCATCGCATCATTTAAGTCTGCCTCGATAGTTAAGTCTCTGCACCTTAGTACTAGCATGGTAGAGGATCCCACTTTAAGTCCCAAAATATGGTTGGAGAGTCGGTCCATTTATTCATGACTTGTTTGGATTTGAGAACGTCTATGTCAAGTGTTGAGATTAGAAGCAATACTTCTATTGTTGAGCTATGGATGGATTCTAGGGATGAAGTGGTTATCCAGTAAGTGATGCCATTCTCGGTTTTGAAAGGAGGGTAGTCAAACTCTTAACTTGCCTTGGTAATACCCTCGAAGTCTCGTGTAACCTTTTGGGTTCTGTCATGGTTATTTACCTAGAATCTCTTGATGCATTTATCGGAAATCTCTGATCCGATCGAGTAATGTTCGCCAATAAGGCGGATGGTCCATTCCGCTTAAGCATGGCTTATAGGAATCACCCTGGTAAGTGCACGTGGTAACATGGATTGGCATTGGTAAACGAGATCCAGAATTCACTAGTGAATTTTGGAGAGTTTGCATGAGTACGTAGATATGGTTGAGCCAAGTATACTAGGGAAAGAATAAATGAAAGTGAAACAAGAGGCGACAGTGAAAAGAGTTCCGACTCATACCTTGGAAATAGGAATCAAGGAGCTACGAAATCATGAAGTCAAAGGCAGTCAAGGCACACTAGAATTAAGTTCAAGGAAATGCGGCTTAGACGCGCGCATCGTGTCTCTTTGTAAGAGTATATCGTTGATCCCTGGTTCTCCTGTAGAGCTTGCTTGCATGCTATCGCTTGGTGGATATCCTCTCGGTCCTGTTTCTGTTGCAAACCCTGTATGGAGTTTGTCTTGTTTATCTTATCGATCTTATCTTGGGAACCTTAGATAGAACTCTATGGTTGTAAACATGTAGTTGAAACATGTTATGATTGATATGGTTGCAAATGGTTGCAAGTGGTTGCTCGTGGATGCGCGAATACACGTTAGATACTAGATCGACGCACTCACATTTTGCATTGCATATGCACGAGTATTTATACCTGTTTGAATGTTAATGTGTTGTCATGCGGATGTTGCATATGAATGAATGTTTGTGCACGCATGTAGTACTTATATGACTAGGATTATTTGCATACATGTTGGATTCATGGCACTAAACGTACTTTGCATTAGAAAGATCATTCAGGCCTGATCATTAGCATTAGGTAAGGAGCATATACACACACGCTTTGCATATGTTCATATGGCATTAGAAATCATCTAAGGACAATGGTTGCCTGTGGATTATGTTTTGAGTAGATGGATGATGGATGGTAGGATACGTTCTTCCTAACTTGGAGATTTCGGGGACGAAATCCTTTAAGGAGGGGAGAATGTAACAACCCGAATTTTAACAACACGTTAAAACAAGAAATCAAGGCAGAATTAAATTTTAAAATTAGAATTAGGTAAAATGGACATCACCATTGCGTTCGTCTTGGAAAAATACGTGAAATATAGTCCGAGTTTTCGAAAATCGGAGTCCGTATGACCAAGATATGGCCAAAACAAGATTTCAGCAGACTTTCTGCCAGACTGACCCGTGTCGACTATAGTGTCGACACCCAAGTCGACCTGCCCCCCCCCCCTTGTGTCGACTGTAGTGTCGACTTCCCCCCTGTACAGGTCAACCTGGTCAGCCTGGGGTGGCCCAGAACCCATTTTTGAGGCCGGGGATGAGTTTTGATGGTCCAGATTAACTCTAGGGTTGATCTAAAGGCCCTAAACGGTTCCTACACTTGACTTCTTCCCCAAGACATGCTTTGGGTCTAGTTTGTTGGCTTGTGATGGATTTAGATGGCTAGGATCTAAACTAGGGTTTATCTTATGGCCTAAACTATCCTAATCTTCTATAAAAAGACCTCTAACCTAATCTAAAACCTTCATAAATTGATCCTACAACTAAACTATGCCAAAATGTTTAGTCATGGCCTCCATCCTCTTGTCATAAATTCCATCTTCATTCACATGAGAGATTACATGATCATATGAGTGATTTCAAGTTTGTATGAGAGTTCATAAGTTGCATTCTAGCCAAAGTTGCAACCTTTCTACTTCAAGGCAAGGATTTCTATTGATATTTTCTCAAGGGTTTCATTTGGAGCTTATCATTTGGGGTTTTTGGTGTTGCTTGAGTGGCTTCGTCTCAACCTTTGTATTATATGTCGTTTTATTGCCTTCATAGCATAGTAAGCCCTTTTCTACTTTCATTTTAGACTATGAAGTTAAATGAATGTTGCAAGTTGGGTTTGAACATTAAGTATCATACATGCTATCATGTTATGTATCCCATCATGTTTGTAAAGACATTATCTTGATCTTGTGGGCTAAAAGCTATAAGCTTTATGTTGAATGTTTCATTATGCAACATGAGAGCTATCATATCCCTTATGATAACTTGCATATAATGCTATATGCGAACTTCTAGTCATCTTTCTATGTCACCTATCATCATGATTCGCCTATGTGCTAAGTTTGGGGTTTTGCATGTTTTTGAGGCTTAATAATGTAACATGCAAGTTAATAAACACATTTATGCCTCATATGCCACCATGATTAACTTGTGGCCTTATACCCTTTTGTCATACCTTTTCCAAGTTCCTTCTTTTAATCTATTATGCGTTGTTGCGAATGTATATGCGAGTTTAAAAGCGTTGGGGTTACGTTATGGGTAAACTTTAATGACATGAAACATGATTTGGGTAAATTGGTATAAACATGACAACATGTAATTTTAGCTATGAACATGGGACTTGAAAACTTGACATGTATGGGTTGTAAGTGTAATAAGACACTAGACCAAACATGAAAGTGGCCAACTCGAGGTTGGGTTGAGTTTGTAGCATAAATCTACCCGGACCCGCCCGGCTTAACTAGTGGCTACAAACAATAGGACCCAATGTGAGTAGTTGGTCACATAGCACTTAAAACCCGAGGTTAGACTAGGTTGTGGTATAAATCTACCCGGACCCACCCGGCTTAACTAGTAACCACAACAAAGTCTAATGTGAGAGGTTGGGGTGCATTAATCTAATTAATGCCACATGAAAAGGTTAAGTAATTTTGATTAATGACACTTAACCGATATGACATGAATGGGTAGGTTAAGTTAAACCGGACTTGGTTCCTTAATGACACTTAACCATATAAGACAATTAGGGGATGGGGTTAAGTAATTTACACTTAACTAATCCGACTTGGTAATTAGATGAGGTTAAGTAACCTACACTTAACTAATCTACACACGGTAATTAGATGGGGTTAAGTAATCCATACTTAACTAATCTAACACGGTAAATTCGATGGGGTTAAGTAATTTACACTTAACTAATCCGACTTGGTAATTAGATGGGGTTAAGTAACTTAGACTTAACTAATCTAAACACGGTAATTAGATGGGGCTAAGTAACCTTCACTTAACTAATCTAAGCATGGTAATTCGATGGGGTTAAGTTAAACACTTAACCAATCTAAACTTGGTAATTTAATGAGGTTAAGTAACCAATACTTAACCAACTTAACATGATAATTTAATGGGGTTAAGTAACTTATACTTAACCAATTATACATGATGATTTGATGAGGTTAAGTAACCTATACTTAACCAATCTAATATGCGGACCTGATAGGGTTAAGTCACAAGACCTTTTAACTTAGGCTTAACCATTGTAATACGATTAGTGGATGGGGTTAAGCTAACCCATACTTAACCAATCCGACTCGATAATCTGATGGGATTAAGATAATCTATGCTTAATCAATCTACCATGATAATCTGATAGGGTTAAGACAAATAAATACTTAACCAATTTGACTTGATAGGGATAAGTCATGAGCTTCTTGGTACACCTAACCAACTTGTAGGGCTAAGCCTTGAACTTGTGTACTTAGCCAATCTTGACATGATTCGTGGGCGGGTTAGGTCATGAACTTGAATGACAACCCATTAGACAAAACCCTAGCTCAGGGGACTAGGTTGAAAATCGTAGTTAACAAGGATAGTTGGAAGAGAAGCTAAGTGGTAAACCTTAGTTAAGGATAACTAAGTAATAATTCTTAGCCAAGGACATGGGACTAGTTCACAAATAGATATGGTAAGTCATCACTTAGTATACGAGAAGGAGCAACTTATCTGACTTGGATAAAAAGCTCCAGCGAACTGGGTGACGAAGCGGTAGCTTCGGGGGACGTGAGGGTACTCTTGGTATCCCTCTGTGAGGTGGCAGGTGGTCCATGAAACCCGGCCTCACAGAGGTTAAGGTCTGCGATAGAAGAGCCAAGAGTATGCCTTGGTTTCCCTCACAGGTGGTCCATGAAACCCGGAACTCGGATGGCACATGGAGATACATGTGCGTCTAGACATGGAAAACGATTCATGATATATACGTGGGACAAAGGGCGTGGTTGACGAGTGGCATAATCCCTAGTGGTACTAGGTGGCTTGAACCCAAACCGAGACACGAAAACGTTCATTAGGTAGCATAATCCCTCCTAGGTGGCATAAATCCTAAGTGAACACGCGATAGCTCATGGTAAGAAAACATAATCAGATCAAGGGTAGCAGTCCAAAATATCCTCAAGGATAAAACGGTACTACGTTGAGGTGGTATAGAATTACATGGGAAAGCCCGTACAACCTATGGCAAAGGACTGAACTTATACATGGAAAGAAAACATACGAGTTGGGAAAACCTACATATGCTATATATTAGGTTGACATGGACCATTACATGACATTGGGCAAAGGACATTCATAGTTAATACACGACGCAGGTTGGGATACTAGTACGAGAGGTGCAGAGCAAATATACATGACAAATATCTGGGGATGGTATACTTCATAGAAACCTGATGATGTGATACCTTGATTTATCATGACACCGTAGTTTATCATGATATCTTAGTTTATCTGGGTACTGTTGTTCATCCTGTTGTTTTGGTTTAGCTTATCTATCTTGTCTTCATACTTATGTTTCATCTCAGTTTCTCATGTCAGTTAACTTTATTAGTCTTTATACTGAAAGTAGATAGGACTTACCAGTCTTTATGACTGATCCCGTTTTGTTTCGCCTCTTTGTCTTCCGTTTTCCCCCTAGGTTACAGGGAGGAAATGCTATTGTTAGTTCGGACTTCTTCTGTTTGAAGGTCATCATGTATGGCTTGGACTTTTCTTGGCTATGGCTACTTTACCGTTTCACTTGGGGAATAATTTATGAAAAGGTTTTTATGCTTCTTTACTATTGCAAGACAGGTTTTCATGTAAGAAATTCTCTGATGTAAAAGGCTTTAGACCTTATTTATTAATGATATGAAAGTTGGTTTTACTTCCGCTATTTTATATGTTCTGTCTTGTAATATTTCTGTACATGTTTACCAATAATACCCCTCTAAAGCTAGTGCATTCCTTTGCGAGTGACCCTAGCGGAGGTGGGGTGTTACAGCGAGCCTCACCCCTCGGTATGGACCAGAAACGGGAGAGGACTTCAGGGAGGACATGCGTTTCTTTCTAGCTAGAGGTGGTATCAGTGCTTAAACTGGCTGACATTTACATTATTTTCACCTGTGTGGTTGTTGCTGTTGCGAGGCGCCTCGGATATATCGGTGACTATGTGAAGCCGATGGAGTCATTCGTTGGCTCATTTGTGCCCCAAAGGGCGGGGAAACGTAGTGTTCAGGGTTTAATTTTAATCCACATCGAGTGGACCGGCCCTGTTGAGCCAAGGGGAAATTGCGGCTGTTCCTGAGACATGGTAGGCTAGATTGTCTCGAAGCGGTGAGGACGATCCCTGGCCTCGGTTCATGATGGAAATCCAATTTTCAAATACGACATCGTGCGGTTTTGATTGTATATATATTTGGCGACATGATATATGGTACCCATGCCGTCTATGATTGATATTTATGATTGTATCTAAAATTAGAAACTAACTGGAAACAAGCTAGGACAGATGGTTTCCTGGGTATTGGTCTGATGTTGGTTTCGGCCTTCGGGGTTAATACTTAGGGAATCGTTCTCTTACTAGTTTACAGTTGGAGTCTGGTTAAGAATTAAACGATAAAATTTACATTTCAAACGATTTGTTTACCTCGTATCAAGCATATTTGGCCATTATAAGGTAAAACTCTATCCTCCGGTTTGTGTTGAATTGTGTGATGGGAACTGAGTCTTATAATGGCTTCATTTTTATAAAAAACATTGCGATGTTTAAAAGATTAATTTATTTTAAAGCACCGGCAATCCAATGGAGTAAACCCATTCCGCGAAAGTGGCGTGTTCCTGTGATTTTCCATATTGTAAAATATGTTAAGTTGATTTCTCATACCAGTCCCATGACTGACTCGTAGTTTGTTTCACTTGCAAACTCGGGCGCCCCTATTTCTACACGGGCAGCCTTGTATTCAGGTTTTAGCGGGCTCTTTCTGGATAGCTGGAGCTGAGGATGGATTCTATCATTTATCTCTTTTTATGCTGTTCAGCTCCTATTGTACATATTATGTTTGTTTCCGCTGTAGACATTTATGTATAGCTGAACTGTATTTGTACTACGTAAGATCCTGTATACTGTGTAACTCTGATGTTTATTATATCCAGTATATTCTGTTGTACATTATCTGGTGTATTTGTTTATTTCTGTTGTTATCTGTTTATGTGTTATATTCCAAAGATTACCCTTGCCTTCGTGTTACGGGGTTTGGGTCGTCACAATTTATTTCCTAAATAAATAAATTCTTTTACAATTCTATTTGTATAACAAATAAATATCTCCCTTTTTATTCTATTTATTTTCCAAATAAACATTACTCTTATAAAATCCTATGATTTTATAAATATTTCATTTTCAATATACGTTTTGAAAATTCCCTTTTTACTTTCCAGTATTCATTATGGTATTTAAAATACCCAATAACATGATCAATCTCATCCAAACATATAAAACCAATAACCGATTTTATATCACTGCATATATCATGATATATGATAAACAGTAAAATAAATGTTGAGGAATCCAGTCGGATTCCTCCAGCCCATATCCCTGCATCCACAAAAGCTAATCAACATAAATAACATCAATTTCATTTCACATGAAATATACTGATTTACAGAATCATTATTTGATCGACGATTTTTATATATAACTGTATCTACGTTTTCAATCAATTCTATTTAACAGTCCAAACAATCAATCTACAATAACCAATCATTATTTATCAAAAAATAAAGTATAATTTATAAAAATATAAACTGAACAGAGTTAGTGAGTTTTACTCACATTGTCCGTAATCGTTAAATAACGATTTACGGTCGACAGTTCAATTCAGACGTTTTCCTTTTCCATATTTTCCAACGATCTCTGAATCGCTCCAATCGATTTGTACGCGTAGTATTTTCTGGTATGATTCCAACGTGACTGGTTTCTCAGATTCTGATACCGTATGGAATGGTTATTGAAGTTACAAGTTGGTATATACATTCGATTAAATTAAAACAAAACTTAAATAATTAACTCTTAGGCTTTACCTTACCCAATCGGCCCAACCAAAATATCAATACCCAGGCCCGCCTACTTCCTTTCCATCACGAATTAGCCAGCCTGCTCCCACAATACATCTTTCCCGATAAAAATACAACTCCTGTGATACCTCTCCATTTATCAAATCATCTCTCCCAAATCTCGTAGAACCTTGCCTCCTTTTGACTAAGTTTAAGCACCCACAAATCCCCCTCCCTTATTCCACATGCTACTGCCCGACTCCCATGAGCCATACACCCACTCCATTCCCTTCTTCTCTGTCTTTCTTCCTGTTCACCAACCCCTTTCAGATCCTCTCCCTTCCAGTCGCCCTCATGTCCGAACCCATTCACCATTTTCGGATCTGTACACGCCCAAAACTCCTTCCTCCTCTAACGTTCCAACCTGATCTCAAACTTCAGCAACTCGCGCTCTCCTCTCTTCACGCTTTTAACCATCCAGACCATTTCATCCTCCCTTTTGCAGTTCCCATCGATCCCCTTTTACTGATCGAGTACCACAAAACTAGCAATTAGGGTGCGAAAATCCATGTTAAACCCAAAAGAAAGGTCAGAGCTCACAATCGAAGCCCCTAGCTCGCGCTGGACAGAGCACGCGATCTGCCAATCAACACCGTATGCAAGTCGAAGACCACTGGAATGAAGCTCTCGTTTTTATTTTCTTCCTGGCGGCGGTTTCTACGTTTTGAGCTAAGAGATAATTTTCTAGGTTTAGTTTATGCATAGAAGTGTATTTATATACATGGTTTCAGAGTTATATTGCTTGTACCGCTCCATGTTTTGAAAGAAAAGTATGTGGCTGAGAAGAAATGCATCATGGCCTTCTTTATGACCGTGAAGAGGATAAATTTTAGGTTGTGTGGTCATGTAAAATTTCGTTACGTACGAACCGATAACGACAGGACTAAAAATACCATCATGATGAGAAATGTACCCGTATCCCAAAAATATAATAATATCGGTAGGTTAACTCATATTGTGAAACCCCAAAATCGTTGATTAAGGGTGTAAAATACTCCAAATAAAAAGTTGCTTGTTTAATTAATTAAAAATTACAGTAAAATTCTAAAAATTAAATCATCACTACGTCCAAAAGGATTTGTCCCTATTTGACACCAATATTTAATTATATTGAAAACCCTTTTATAACGTAAATAAAGCGTTATAAATTATAATGGAATTCTATAGCGTCTTTCTGGAAATTTGATTTGGACATAACTCAAAATCCACATGACGAAATCCCGATTTTTCTGTTCCACTAGAAAAATATACTTCACCAGCTCCGTACATTTCTTGTTTCACAGAAACCCGACTTAAAACGGATTCTGTATATTCGTTTGAAGTTCAAATCGCCAAATTACGAAATGCAGCGCCATTTCGAGCTCTGTTTTAATTATAATATAATTGTACGTTCAACTGACGTTATTTAAATAACCTCGTTAATATAATTCAATTCTAAACTGAATTATATATTTCAAATTTATCCAATTCACACGATATTGTCAAATTCACAAATTCTGACTATTTCAGAATTAAATAAATTATTCTATTATTTATTTTAATCAAATATTCCATATAATTTAATTCTGGTCATCGATATTGCCAAATCGATATTTTAAATAATTAAATTAATTAATTATTCTATCTCAAAAATACGGGTCATTACATTCTTCCCCCCTTAAAATAATTTCGTCCTCGAAATTGCTAAGGTAGAAAACAAATCCTATAGACTGGTTAGAACTTATTGGTTCACTTCTTAACTTCAGTTTCAACTAAACCTATTTAATTTCAATTAAATTATTAATTAATTCCGACTAACTAAAATTTTCAAAAATTCTTAAAATTTTCTAACAGCTTAAATCTTCGGAAAATTTTGTCAGCGTCTCCTTTGTACCGGCCAATACGTCAAACCACAACTCGCCTCTCTAGGCCTTCTCCAACCCAAAAGAAAATCAAACAGCCAAGCGGCTTGCCAATTCGGCTCATAAAAATCTCATACCCAATATAAATATAAACTTGTACCTTTTTGTTGGGCATATCATTATATCCATATCATCTGTTACCAATTCTGCATATACCATGCCATACCAATCAACTCCAAACAGTTTATATCCTCAAATCACATCTCATTCTTAATTCGAGTTCCATTCTCGATTTTCAAAATTTTAACTCACCAATTCCAATACCATTTCAGATTATTCACTAATCAAATCCAGTTTTATTTAACTTAGTTCAAGTTGAATTTTAATTTACTTTTACTTATACCATCTCAATCCATTTAACTTTTTAAGTTAAATTTAAATTCTAGAATTTTAAATCCCTGGGTTCATTTTAAATCAATTTGAAATCATAATACCAATTCAAAACCTTTGAATTTCTAAACAACTTGTTTCCTCAAAACAATTCGAAAACAAAATCTTTGGTAGTAATCCGTCACTTAGAAACTCGAAAATGAACACTGATGATGTGGCCACACTCATCAGAGTTATTTCCTAGCTATCGAAGTGAGTTCAATACTATATCACTTTTCAAAACCATGCCTAAACACTTCTATTTTGAAATCCATTTTCAAAATAATATTCCCAATGTTTGTAAAAGAAATTTAAAATCTCCCAGGATTTTAAAATTCTCATATATTTAATTCAAATCCATTTACAAACACTTCTCCAACTTTTAATTCCAATTCTGATTCTAAATTCAGATTTACTTCACCTTATTTCATATATTATATTCATATGAATTCTGATTGGTCATTTACATAACCATTTTACTTATAATCTTACTGATTATAACAACAACCAATATAAATCCTTTATATCAAAATATAATTTAGGTAAAATTATTTCGTTTACCCTCTTTTCAAAACATACCATGACGGTTCATCGTATTCGAGTGTTTAGAAGCTCCTGCCGATACAGTGGATCAAACTGATCGACCAGAACACATAAACAACTCAACCAATAAATCTCCATAATATAAAACAATTTTATATTGAATAACAAATACGCTCTCGTATATATACACTCAAACTCAATCTAGGGTATTACTAACACCATCTCTACTGAGTTACGCCACAGAGCCAAGGTAATAACTTAACCTTCTGCTCTGATACCAACTGTAACGACCCGGTTTTTGAATGACTTTGGTTATCGACATAAACTCAGTGACGACTAACCAAACATCGAAAATTACCGATAGTTAATGAAAGAAGTTAGAGGGTGAGAATAGATAAGATAGAAACTTATAGAATAGAAGAAGAAGAACATCATCATCAGAGTAAACACGAATCTCACAACGGAACGAATAAAATATAACATAACTTTTGAAATACAAACAGTATATGTATACAATAACATTGCAGAGTATAACACTTACAACAACAGCGGAAATAAACAATAGCTAATTAATCCTGAAGCCTCCTGCTCCAAGCTCTCCAAGTGTATCTATAAAATCCCAACTACTTGACTGCCCGTACAAATTTAGGCACCCAAGAGTTTAGGGAAACAAAACAAAATAAACTCCGGGTCAGTCATGGGACTGGTGTGAATAAACTCCAAACACTTGGTTTAACTTAGGATATCTCATAAGACCACGCCGTAAAAACGGAACGGGTTTTTCCCTTATGAGAATCCAAACAACTTTGTAAACAATATCCTTCTGATATTATAATAATGTCCAAGTACAAATAGATATCAATCTAGAAGAAACGCTTGCATCTCACGCTCTACATATATAATGTATAATCATAAACCGCAGGTGCTTATTGGATGATTGGATTTCCAACTATGACAAGGTATGGAACCACCTTTCGATCAGTGTACTGTAGGAACGATACACTGGAGTTCAACAAGAACATCTTGCAACTCAGCCACACAGGACCGACCACTCATTTCGCTTGAGTGTATCGAATGTATATCACCAACGGTTGGGATCAGCAACCGTTTTCCCGTATATATATATATATATATATATATATATATATATATATATATATATATGGGACAACATTGATAGATTAAAGAAGCAAATGAATATTCTCTAGATAGGTGATTATACACCCTACTTCGGAGCGACGGACTTAGCCATGCTGCCTGCCCGATTTTTTTCATTTACCGGATGTTGAGGCCAGAGGCTACGACTACTTTCCCTTCATTGATAACACGTTCACTTTGAATGCCACATTGTCAGATCCGTCAATCACTTATTGATTTGCACAAATATTCTGGATGTTATGCTAAGGGAATAAATCCGTTGCCACCATATATATTTGTACAGTCCAATCATATTCGATCATTGGAAATACTCTGTCAGACACTCGTCCATATACGTTCGTTCTGGGACTGAACGAAACCGAAGGCACTATTCAATACATCAATCTTAGGCAATTGTTATCTAAGATTTATACAACAGCCCTTGCACTTTACTCCATCTTCAATTATCTTTGGCAAATATGATTCGCAACGCTTATGCCAATACGGAGTTGTTCTTTGGATATTAATCCAACCGGTCTCTCCATATTAACAACATTAAAATGGTCAAAACTTTGATAGTCTATGATTTAACTATCAAATGAAAACATGTCTGTGTACACACAACGATTTATTTCCAAATGGAATTAACGTTCCAATCATCAAACATATATATATATATATATATGTATATATATATATTTCCTCATTTTCTATGTTTAGAAAATATATGTTATTAACACTGGGAAATATTTCCATGGCTTAATTACGTATCACTATTCTTCCACATCTATCAGACTCTAACTATAAACTAACAAGAAAACAACTTCCTAAGTATAAACCCCGAAGGACAAAACCAACATCAGATCGATACTCAGGAAACCATTCAACTTATTAATCTCTAGTCAGTTTGTACTTTTTGTTTAACTCCATTTTGATTAACTATGTTCGATTAACTCCTTTCGATTAACCCGACTATACTAACCATATTCGATTAACTTGACTAACCATATTCGATTAACTCGAATCAACTTGATTCGTTTAACTAACTTGACTTAACATGATTCGATTAACTAACTTGACTAACCCTTATTATATCTCATCAAATTTCCTTTTTTATACTTCTATTTATTTTCTAAATAAATCTTCCTTTATTAATTCAATTTATTTCCTAAATAAGTATTTCCCTTATAAACTTTATTTATTACCTAAATAAATAAATTCTTTTACAATTCTATTTGTATAACAAATAAATATCTCCCTTTTTATTCTATTTATTTTCTAAATAAACATTCCTCTTATAAAATCCTATGATTTTATAAATATTTCATTTTCAATATATGTTTTGAAAATTCCCTTTCTACTTTCTAGAATTCATTATGGTATTTAAGATACCCAATAACATGATCAATCTCATCTAAACATATAAAATAATTAACCGATTTTATATCACCGCATATATCACGATATATGATAAACAGTAAAATAACTGTTGAGGAATCCAGTTGGATTCCTCCAACCTGTATCCCTGCATCAACAGATGTTAATCAACATAAATAACATCAATTTAATTTCACATGAAATATACTGATTTACAGAATTATTATTTGATCGACGATTTTTATATACAACCATATCTACGTTTTCAATCAAATCTATTTAACAGTCCAAACAATCAATCTACAGCAATCAATCATTATTTATCAAAAAATAAAGCACAATTTATAAAAATATAAACTGAACAGAGTTAGCGAGTTTTACTCACATTGTCCGTAATCGTTAAATAACGATTTACGGTCGACAATTCAATTCAGGCGTTTTCCTTTTCCATATTTTCCAACGATCTCTGAATCGCTCCAATCGATTTGTACGCGTAGTATTTTCTGGTACGATTCCAACGTTACTGGTTTCTCAGATTCTGATACCGTATGGAATGGTTATTGAAGTTACAAGTTGGTACATACATTCGATTAAATTAAAACAAAACTTAAATAATTAACTCTTTTGCTTTACCTTACCCAATCGGCCCAACCCAAATATCAATACCTAGGCCCGCCTACTTCTTTTCATCATGAATCAGCCAGCCTGCTCCCACAATACATCTTTCCCGATAAAAATACAACTCCTGTGATACCGCTCCATTTATCAAATCATCTTTCTCAAATCTCGTAGAACCTTGCCTCCTTTTGACTAAGTTTAAGCACCCACAAATTGTAACGTCCCGCATTTTTGTCGGTTTGTATTTGAATATTTAAATCAGTTTAAATATTGAATTTGTAATATAAGTGGATTTATATATTAATTAAAACGAAGTTGAACGTATAAAGATATATATTAATTATAATCGAGCCCATAACGACGCTGCAGTTCGTAATTTAACGTTCTGAACTTCAACTGAGTGTACCGGACTCGTTTTGAATCGGATTTCTTCGAAACAAGAAGCGTTGGAATCTGTTGAACTGTATATTTCTAATAGAAGTGAAAAACCAAGATTTCGCGTTATATACTGCAAGATATGTCCAAATCAAATATTCAGAAAGTCGCTGTGAAATCGTATATCGACCGTAACGGTTTATTTGAAATAACTATATATCGGTTGCAAATCGGGACAAGGTTCTTTTGAGGCACAGCGATAATTTAATTTTTAGAATTTTACTATAATTTTTAATTAATTAAATAAACAATTTTTTATTTGGAGTATTGTGAACCCTGTATCGGTATTTCGGGATCTCAAAATATAAGTCAAACTACCGGTATTATTATATTTTTGGGTCCGTGACACCTCGTTAAGCACGATTGTACTTTTACTTCTGTCCATGCATGAACAGAATTTATAACTATAACAAAACATATGAAAACACCTGTAACCATACCGTGTCATCGTTCTAACAAGTTCATAGCTTCGCTTTGCATAAATAGAGCATGGTGTTGTCAGCTTCGCATTTAATATCGGTATGGTCCCCTTGACAAAACAAGTAAACTTGCAGACTAAGGAATTAGGACCCTCTCTTTTCAACGCCTAAATTGTAGAGAACGTAGACTACCCTATGAAATCCCATACTTCGAAAACATAGAGCCATCCTGCTTTCAACATCCAACAGGGAATTGAAGCGAAATTTCATTGCCTAAGACCTACCACTATGTTGTAGCTATGTATTATTTTTCAACACCTACAACATGTGCCTCGTTTCCTTAGCTATGAAGGAAAAAACTTAGCACCCGAGACTGAAGATCAAGTAATTTATACAACCCATACTCCGAACCATACCCTAAACTACTCCTACCACTACCTATCCCTTAAGGATTAAGTTTTCATTCGTCTATAAATACACACAATCCTTTGTCAGCGTTCTTCTCCAGAAAATGAAACCGCTGAAGTTCTTTTAATGGCGATGAGGGAATTAAATCCAAAGAGGCTTCAAAATTAAATATATATGTCGCTCTTTCTATGGCAGATGTGCTCACGATACGGGTAGACTGAAGCGGTCTCCGGTAGCGGTGTCGACTGAGGTCTAGTGGCATAGGGTATTGGCGCATGGAAGTGGCGTTGGAATGATAGAACGCAGAAGGAGGGTTATTATAATGGAAAGGAAGAACTAGTGAGGATGGAGGGGCGTGTTGTGTTCATATGGGAGGTGTGAGTGGATGTGGGTTCAAATGCATGAAATGATATACAGGAGGCCGCAAGTTTGTAAAGGGGGGGGGGACATGTGAGTTTGCATGGCACTGTACGTGATGTTCAGTGTGTAAAGAAGGCGGTGGCGTGAAGTATAGGTGCGTTAGTGGCAGGAGATGGATGTGACGCGGCTTCACAGCGGTAAAGCACGGAGGGCGAGCTATCGGAATTAGGTGGAGGCAGAGATTTGTATTCGTGAGTACTGGAAGGCGTTAAGAGAAGTACAAGGATGTTGTTGCGTTGAACCAGGTGAGAGATTGGGAAAGTTTCATGGTGCGTGCGTTGTAAATGACAGGAGAAACGGAGTTAGATGTGTTCAACCAAGTCATTTCTTCCGTGTGCATTCAACTAGCAAAGCAAGAGATGGTGATTTCTTTGCATGCATGTGCTATTGTCATTGGTGATAAAAACTAAGCAGCTAGCTAATGGTATTATTCAAGCAGTTGTTGAATTTATTTTTAGAAGGGAAATAAGTTAGAAGAATCCGACGTTTCTAGGAGGAGCAGGATGTTTAAACTCTGGAAGAAGACGCTGTAGTATAAGTGGCGCTACGGTCGGAATGGTGTGGATATTGGGCCAATTATAATGAGGCCCAGAAAACAATAATGAAAAAGGGAAGCTGATGTATACAAGAGGATGAGATTTTATTTTCATTCGGGGAAGAGTCATTATATACATGGATCTACATTTTTAAGTTGGGCCGATGGAGAAAACAACAGAATTTCGAACAGTCGGATTCATTGGAACCATACGGAAGCAGACTACGTTACGAAGCTAGTTCGAAATCATTGGAGCTCGTCAGAAAACTATGGTAGAATTAAACGCCGGATGGAATCAAGCAACGCAAATCATTTTTACGGTTAACGCGTCAAGGTGAGTAAATTCACTCACTCTGATCTATTTAAAATATTTTAATTATATTTTAATATTTGTTTGAATGCTGTGTGATGGTCGATTAGGTAGATCACATTTAAATGGGTTGAATATTATATATCGTTGCATATGTACACATCATCGGTTGGACACTGATTCCACCGATTTTTATATTCCCTAGTATAGAGTTAGTGTTAATTGGTTGACTAACATCTGTGTATGCGAGAAACCGGATGGAGGAATCCGACCGGATTCCTCGATATTTATATGTACTGCTTGTTTTGTATACACTTTTTGAACCCGAATTATATTTAAAACCCCATGTGAATATTGATGTTGAACGGAAATTCAACATCTATTTCGATAAATAAATAAACGTTATCGATTTAGAAAGTGGTGACAGTCGACCGTAAAACCATCGTTTTGTTAAGGAGTTGATTGGCCGTCAGGCAAATCAACTAAGATAGTTATAAAAATTATATTTTTATAATTAAAAAGAAGATTTAAATTTATGATAGAAGTTCTATTATAAACGAGTATTTTAGAGTTCGTTTTTATAAAATAAATAAAAACAATTATTGATATTTAAATAAGTTTATAAAGCAGAAATTATCCAATGATTAAATATTTGGATAATTATATTTAAGATAAACAATTTAGAAATATTATTAGATTAATTATATTAATCTAATGTTAAGAAGTAATTCAAATCAGTTAAAGAATTTATTGATGGAATGAAGTTGATTTAATCAACTGTTATTTGGGAAAATGATTATCAGATTAATTGGATTTTAGTTAATCTAACGAAAACAGTTTGGAAATAAATTAATCAAGATAAATGAGATTAGTTACCCGTTTAATTTAAGAAGTTATAAATAGAACGATGGGATGAAATGAAAGCGAAGAGTAAATGTTTCAAAGGACGAATATGATGTTATAGAACCGTATTCCAAAGTAAAACAAGGAAATACGATTTGATGAATATTATAAGTATTAAAGGATTAGAATACAGGCTTATATCTGTTCTAAGCTAAGAACATTGTCGATCAAGGTCTGAGAGGTAAATAGAATACCCCAACTTGAACGGCTTCACTATTATCGAGGAATGATTTCAGTTTGTGACGGAGATAGATGTTAAGATTTGTAGAAAAGGAATATGGCAGCATATGCAAGTTTAGAACTATAGCGATAAAATAAACGTTGTTGATTAGGCTTAAGCGTAACTGTTATGTCGAGACTAGTTATAACATAGAATATTACAGCGTATGACAAGTTTGAACTATAGCGATAAAATAACGTTGTTGATAAGGTAAGGGTGACTGTAATGTTGAGATTAGTTATAAAGGGAATATTACAGCGTATGACAAGTTTAGAACTATAGCAACAAATTAACTGCTGTTGATTAGACTTAAGCGTGACTTTTATATATAGCAGCTCTTCCTAGGAAATGAAGCAGTTTAGTTGAAATCCACTTATTCGAAAGTGAGAAATAACGATGTCGTAAGAAAATATAAGAATCAGTTTTAGAAAGAGAAATTGGAGAATCGTGTTAGAAAACAATGACAACATTTCGATGTTCGAAATGTGATTAGAATTTAAACCGTTAGGATTTGGAACTAGGATTCAACGATGTCGAATGTATTAAAAGTAAACTATTTTTAGGGATTATAATCTGATAGAATGATTAACATTTAGTTTTAAACAAATAAATGTTAATAGGATAGGAGTCAGTGTTTAGTTATGAACTTGATAATGATTTTATAAGAAGTTGACTTAGAGACAGTTTATAAAGTAGAATAGGAGTGAAAAAGTATGGAAAGATTTCGGTAAACAAGATAAGGGAAATTATTACGTGAATAAAGGGTTATATGATAAAGGTGTTCAGATTTCTATAATAAGGGAGGGTATTCACATTTCAAAGTGAATAATGTTTTAAAAGTGAACGTGGGGCTGATTAAAGGGTTAAAGGGAAATTGGAAATATTTTCCAATATAAATAGGGTAGATTATCCGAGTATAGAAATAAAGAACGTGAAATTAATGGAAATAGTTCGAACGTTAATAACGTATGTTTCTGGAACATGAAAGAATAAGAGTTTATAATAACTGGAAATGTTTTCCAAGAAGAATGAAAAGACGAAAACGGGATTTGAGAAATATCTGGTAAGATATAGGAATTCGTATAATAAAAATGAATGTTAAATAAAAAGTGCCCGTGATTGTGTGATGTTAGTTATACATTAGAATGGATGTTGTTTTTACTTCGATAGTTAAATAACCGACTATCGAAGTGTTTTTGGCCATCGTTGTCAATACGGAGAGACCGGTTGGATATATTATCCGGAAACCACTCCGTATAGGCATAAGCGCTGCGAATTAGATATGCTGAAGATAATTGAAGACGGAGTTAAATGCAAGGATCGTCCAGTTCCAGAATGTTGTTTTTGTTTGTCTAGTCCCAGGACAACTTGTATGGACGAGTGTCTGACAGAGTATTTCCAACGGCCACGCCGTTGATTTGTACGAATATACCAAGTTGGTGGGGAGAAGGTAACTTCTCTTTGTTCTACACCCAGTGTGCATTTGTGTAATCAATGTTTGATTACGGATTTGACGATGTGACATTCAAAGTGAATGATGATCAGATGTTCTGAAGATAGACGTAGCCTCTAGCCTCACAACCAGGAAGTGACAGAAGTTGGGCTAGGCAGCATGGCTAGTTGGGTCATCCCCAAGCAGGGTGTTTTGTCACCGATCTAGAGAAAATTAATATTTATACTTCTTTTCGATTCTGTATCTTCGGATGACGGTTGGATGGCCTACAACCGTGGTGGCAATATATTCGCGACACTCAAGCTAAATGAGTGAGCGGTCATGTGTGGCCGGGATGCAAGACGTTCTTGTTGAACCCTGAGTGTATCCCCTCTAGAGTACACTATTCAGAAGGTGCTCCCATACCTTGTCTGTTGAAAACCATTCTTTGATAAGCGCCCTGCGGTTTATGATTTTATACTATATATATGTGGAGCGTGAGATGCAAGCGTTCTACTACTTGTATAATTATTTGGTTAGACATTATCATAATATCACTGGGTTTTGATATCAAGAATATTTCGGGTTATAGTAAGGTAAAAACCGTCCAAGTTTATGTGTGGGCTGGTCTTACTATTATCTTCTTGTTTTGAAAAGGATTTTCAAAGTAAAACAGTATGGTTGGAATTTACTCACACCAGTCCCATGACTGACCCAGAGTTTATTTTGTTTGTTTTCCCTAAACTCTTGGGTGCCCAAATTTGTACGGGCAGTCAAATGTTTCATGCTTTGCAGATTCACTTGGAGGAGCTCAAAAGCAGGAAGCTTCACCATTAGTTATGCAGAGTTATTTCCGCTGTGATATGATGTATTGTACTCTGATAATGGTATGTATATACAATACAGTTTTGTATTCAAAGTTATGTTATAGAATACATCTTATTTTGTTCCGCTGTGAGCTTCGTGTTACTCTGATTCTGTTCAGTTGTGATCTTCTTCTATTCTATTAGTTCTATCTTTTCTTTCTCACCCTCTAAATTCTTCTATAAATGTCCCGGTATTTTCGATGCTTGAATAGTCAACAATCTGTTTTTATGTTGATTTTCTGGGTCGAAAATCCCGCCATTACAGTTGGTATCAGAGCTGAAGGTTAAGTATTACCTTGGCTCTGTGGCGTGACTCAATAGAGATAAGGTTAGTAATACCTTAGATTGAGTTTGAGTGTATATATATGAGCGTGTATTTGTTAATTAATATAAAAACTGTTTTATATTGTGTTGACTGGTCAGTCGAGTGGTTTATGAATTCTGGTCGAAACAGTAGTGCAAACTGGATCGATAGGTGTTTCTAAAACCTCGAACAGAGTAATTTGACACAGTATGTTTTGAAAAAGGGTAAATGAAACAATTTTACCCAAATTATATTTTTATATAAAAGAAGTATATATATTGAGATATTAATATCATATATTGGATATGTGATCATTTTTATGATCGAACAAGATTATAATTGAGTTGGTTATATAAATTACAAATCGAAATATTATATATGTATGATATGAAAATCAGATGAGCTGAATCTGAATCTGAATTTAAAACCAGAATTGAAATAAAACTCTATAAACTGGGAAAAGAGTTGGAAATAATATTTGAATTAAATATAAGGGAATTTTAAAATCCTGGGAGATTTGAAAATTTGTTTTCCAAGTGCTGTGAAAGATATTTTGAAGTAATTTCAAAAGTAGATTGATTATAAATGAGTTTTTAAAGTAATATAGTATTGAACTCACTTCGATAGTTGGAAAATAAATTCCGATGATGATCGCGACATTATCGGTGTTCATTTTCGAGCTGGTAAGTGACGGATTACTTCCAAAGATTTTGTTCTGAAATAGGTTGTTCGAAAATTCAAATGTTTTGAATTGCCGTCATTATATGTAAGTATATATGATTTCAAACTAATTTGAAAAATCCCAGAAATTTGAATTCTGAAATAAAAATTTAACTTATGGAATTAAAATGGTAAAAGTAGAACTTAAACTAAGATAACAAAATTGGACTGAATTTGGATCCAGAATGGAAATTGTAAAGGAGAAATATTGGAGATTTGATTTATTAAAATGAATTGATTCTTGAAGAATAAGAATCGAGTTTTGAATTTGGAGATGAAGATAACTAATTAGAGAAATAAATTAGTAAATAAAATTGAAATTGGAGTTGAAAGGAAATTTGGCTTGGGTAGAAGCGAATAATTGGATTTGAGAACGGATGGATTTAAAATCAATTGGGGTACAGGGATATATGTTAAAGTAATAACAAATGGTAGAGATAGATGCCAACAAAAGGTACAAGTTTACATTATATTCGGGTATGAGTTTTATAAGTCGGATTGGCAAGCCGTTTGGCCCTTTGATTTTCTTTTGATTGGAGATGTCCTAGAGAGGCGAATTGTTGTTGTACCAAGTGAGCCGTGCAAAGGAGATGCTGGCGAGATTCTCTGAAAATTAAGCTGTTAGGAAATTTTCAGAATTTTGAAAATATTCGAAATAAGAAGTAATAAATGTTTAACTGGAATCAGTCAGTTCAGTTGAAACTTAAAATTATGAAGTAAACCAAAAATATTTTTAACCATGTTATAACAGAGATTGTAGCATTTTCCCTATCTTAGCAATTTCGAGGACGAAATTATTTTAATGGGGAAGGTCTGTAACGTCCTGCATTTTTGTCGGTTTGTATTTGAATATTTAAATCAGTTCAAATATTGAATTTGTAATATAAGTGGATTTATATATTAATTAAAACGAAGTTGAACGTATAGAGATATATATTAATTATAATCGAGCCCATAACGACGCTGCAGTTCGTAATTTAACGTTCTGAATTTCAACTGAGTGTACCGGACTCGTTTTGAATCGGATTTCTTCGAAACAAGAAGCGTTGGAATCTGTTGAACTGTATATTTCTAATAGAAGTGAAAAACCAAGATTTCGCATTATATACTGCAAGATATGTCCAAATCAAATATTCAGAAAGTCGCTGTGAAATCGTATATCGACCGTAACGGTTTATTTGAAATAACTATATATCGGTTGCAAAATCGGGACAAGGTTCTTTTGAGGCACATCGATAATTTAATTTTTAGAATTTTACTATAATTTTTAATTAATTAAATAAACAACTTTTTATTTGGAGTATTGTGAACCCTGTATCGGTATTTCGGGATCTCAAAATATAAGTCAAACTACCGGTATTATTATATTTTTGGGTCCGTGACACCTCGTTAAGCACGACTGTACTTTTACTTCTGTCCGTGCATGAACAGAATTTATAACTATAACAAAACATATGAAAACACCTGTAACCATACCGTGTCATTGTTCTAACAAGTTCATAGCTTCGCTTTGCATAAATAGAGCATGGTGTTGTCAGCTTTGCATTTAATATCGGTATGGTCTCCTTGACAAACCAAGTAAACTTGCAGACTAAGGAACTAGGACCCTCTCTTTTCAACGCCTAAATTGTAGAGAACGTAGACTACCCTATGAAATTCCATACTTCGAAAACATAGAGCCATCCTGCTTTCAACATCAAACAGGGAATTGAAGCGAAATTTCATTGCCTAAGACCTACCACTATGTTGTAGCTATGTATTATTTTTCAATGCCTACAGCATGTGCCTCGTTTCCTTAGCTATGAAGGAAAAAACTTAGCACCCGAGACTGAAGATCAAGTAATTTATACAACCCATACTCAGAACCATACCCTAAACTACTCCTACCACTACCTATCCCTTAAGGATTAAGTTTTCATTCGTCTATAAATACACACAATCCTTTGTCAGCGTTCTTCTTCAGAAAATGAAACCGCTGAAGTTCTTTTAGTGGCGATGAGGGAATTAAATCCAAAGAGGCTTCAAAATTAAATATATATGTCGCTCTTTCTATGGCGGATGTGCTCACGATACGGGTAGACTGAAGCGGTCTCTGGTAGCGGTGTCGACTGAGGTCTGGTGGCATAGGGTATTGGCGCATGGAAGTGGCGTTGGAATGATAGAGCGTAGAAGGAGGGTTATTATAATGGTAAGGAAGAACTAGTGAGGATGGAGGGTCGTGTTGTGTTCATATGGGAGGTGTGAGTGGATGTGGGTTCAAATGCATGAAATGATATACAGGAGGCCGCAAGTTTGTAAAGGGGGGGGGACATGTGAGTTTGCATGGCACTGTACATGATGTTCAGTGTGTAAAGAAGGCGGTGGCGTGAAGTATAGGTGCGTTAGTGGCAGGAGATGGATGTGACGCGGCTTCACAGCGGTAAAGCACGGAGGGCGAGCTGTCGGAATTAGGTGGAGGCAGAGATTTGTATTCGTGAGTACTGGAAGGCGTTAAGAGAAGTACAAGGATGTTGTTGCGTTGAACCAGGTGAGGGATTGGGAAAGTTTCATGGTGCGTGCATTGTAAATGACAGGAGAAACGGAGTCAGATGTGTTCAACCAAGTCATTTCTTCCGTGTGCATTCAACTAGCAAAGCAAGAGATGGTGATTTCTTTGCATGCATGTGCTATTGTCATTGGTGATAAAAACTAAGCAGATAGCTAATGGTATTATTCAAGCAGTTGTTGAATTTATTTTTAGAAGGGAAATGAGTTAGAAGAATCCGACGTTTCTAGGAGGAGCAGGAAGTTTAAACTCTGGAAGAAGACGTTGTAGTATAAGTGGCGCTGCGGTCGGAATGGTGTGGATATTGGGCCAATTATAATGAGGCCCAGAAAACAATAATGAAAAAGGGAAGCTGATGTATACAAGAGGATGAGATTTTATTTTCATTCGGGGAAGAGTCATTATATACATGGATCTACATTTTGAAGTTGGGCCGATGGAGAAAACAACAGAATTTCGAACAGTCGGATTCATTGGAACCATACGGAAGCAGACTACGTTACGAAGCTAGTTCGAAATCATTGGAGCTCGTCAGAAAACTATGGTAGAATTAAACGCCGGATGGAATCAAGCAACGCAAATCATTTTTACGGTTAACGCGTCAAGGTGAGTAAATTCACTCACTCTGATCTATTTAAAATATTTTAATTATATTTTAATATTTGTTTGAATGCTGTGTGATGGTCGATTAGGTAGATCACATTTAAATGGGTTGAATATTATATATCGTTGCATATGTACACATCATCGGTTGGACACTGATTCCACCGATTTTTATATTCCCTAGTATAGAGTTAGTGTTAATTGGTTGACTAACATCTGTGTATGCGAGAAACCGGTTGGAGAAATCCGACCGGATTCCTCGATATTTATATGTACTGCTTGTTTTGTATACACTTTTTGAACCCGAATTATATTTAAAACCCCATGTGAATATTAATGTTGAACGGAAATTCAACATCTATTTCGATAAATAAATAAACGTTATCGATTTAGAAAGTGGTGACAGTCGACCGTAAAACCATCGTTTTGTTAAGGAGTTGATTGGCCGTCAGGCAAATCAACTAAGATAGTTATAAAAATTATATTTTTATAATTAAAAAGAAGATTTAAATTTATGATAGAAGTTCTATTATAAACGAGTATTTTAGAGTTCGTTTTTATAAAATAAATAAAAACGATTGTTGATATTTAAATAAGTTTATAAAGCAGAAATTATCCAATGATTAAATATTTGGATAATTATATTTAAGATAAACAATTTAGAAATATTATTAGATTAATTATATTAATCTAATGTTAAGAAGTAATTCAAATCAGTTAAAGAATTTACTGATGGAATGAAGTTGATTTAATCAACTGTTATTTGGGAAAATGATTATCAGATTAATTGGATTTTAGTTGATCTAACGAAAACAGTTTGGAAATAAATTAATCAAGATAAATGGGATTAGTTACCCGTTTAATTTAAGAAGTTATAAATAGAACGATGGGATGAAATGAAAGCGAAGAGTAAATGTTTCAAAGGATGAATATGATGTTATAGAACCGTATTCCAAAGTAAAACAAGGAAATACGATTTGATGAATATTATAAGTAATAAAGGATTAGAATACAGGCTTATATCTGTTCTAAGGTAAGAACATTGTCGATCAAGGTCTGAGAGGTAAATAGAATACCCCAACTTGAACGGCTTCACTATTATCGAGGAATGATATCAGTTTGTGACGGAGATAGATGTTAAGATTTGTAGAAAAGGAATATGGCAGCATATGCAAGTTTAGAACTATAGCGATAAAATAAACGCTGTTGATTAGGCTTAAGCGTAACTGTTATGTCGAGACTAGTTATAACATAGAATATTACAGCGTAAGACAATTTTGAACTATAGCGATAAAATAACTTTGTTGATAAGGTAAGGGTGACTGTAATGTTGAGATTAGTTATAAAGGGAATATTACAGCATATGACAAGTTTAGAACTATAGCAACAAATTAACTGCTGTTGATTAGACTTAAGCGTGACTTTTATATATAGCAGCACTTCCTAGGAAATGAAGCAGTTTAGTTGAAATCCACTTATTCGAAAGTGAGAAATAACGATGTCGTAAGAAAATATAAGAATCGGTTTTAGAAAGAGAAATTGGAGAATCGTGTTAGAAAACAATGACAACATTTCGATGTTCGAAATGTGATTAGAATTTAAACCGTTAGGATTTGGAACTAGGATTCAACGATGTCGAATGTATTAAAAGTAAACTATTTTTAGGGATTATAATCTGATAGAATGATTAACATTTAGTTTTAAACAAATAAATGTTAATAGGATATGAGTCAGTGTTTAGTTATGAACTTGATAATGATTTGATAAGAAGTTGACTTAGAGACAGTTTATAAAGTAGAATAGGAGTGAAAAAGTATGGAAAGATTTCGGTAAACAAGATAAGGGAAATTATTACGTGAATAAAGGGTTATATGATAAAGGTGTTCAGATTTCTATAATAAGGGAGGGTATTCACATTTCAAAGTGAATAATGTTTTAAAAGTGAACGTGGGGCTGATTAAAGGGTTAAAGGGAAATTGGAAATATTTTCCAATATAAATAGGGTAGATTATCCGAGTATAGAAATAAAGAACGTGAAATTAATGGAAATAGTTCGAACGTTAATAACGTATGTTTCTGGAACATGAAAGAATAAGAGTTTATAATAACTGGAAATGTTTTCCAAGAAGAATGAAAAGACGAAAACGGGATTTGAGAAATATCTGGTAAGATATAGGAATTCGTATAATAAAAATGAATGTTAAATAAAAAGTGCCCGTGATTGTGTGATGTTAGCTATACATTAGAATGGATGTTGTTTTTACTTCGATAGTTAAATAACCGACTATCGAAGTGTTTTGGCCATCGTTGTCAATACGGAGAGACCGGTTGGATATATTATCCGGAAACCACTCCGTATAGGCATAAGCGCTGCGAATTAGATATGCTGAAGATAATTGAAGACGGAGTTAAATGCAAGGATCGTCCAGTTCCAGAATGATGTTTTTGTTTGTCTAGTCCCAGGACAACTTGTATGGACGAGTGTCTGACAGAGTATTTCCAACGGCCACGCCGTTGATTTGTACGAACATACCAAGTTGGTGGGGAGAAGTTAACTTCTCTTTGCTCTACACCCAGTGTGCATTTGGGTAATCAATGTGTGATTACGGATTTGATGATGTGACATTCAAAGTGAATGATGATCAGATGTTCTGAAGATAGACGTAGCCTCTAGCCTCACAACCAGGAAGTGACAGAAGTTGGGCTAGGCAGCATGGCTAGTTGGGTCATCCCCAAGCAGGGTGTTTTGTCACCGATCTAGAGAAAATTCATATTTATACTTCTTTTCGATTCTGTATCTTCGGATGACGGTTGGATGGCCTACAACCGTGGTGGCAATATATTCGCGACACTCAAGCTAAATGAGTGAGCGGTCATGTGTGGCCGGGTTGCAAGACGTTCTTGTTGAACCCTGAGTGTATCGCCTCTAGAGTACACTATTCAGAAGGTGCTCCCATACCTTGTCTGTTGAAAACCATTCTCCGATAAGCGCCCTGCGGTTTATGATTTTATACAATATATATGTGGAGCGTGAGATGCAAGCGTTCTACTACTTGTATAATTATTTGGTTAGACATTATCATAATATCACTGGGTTTTGATATCAAGAATATTTCGGGTTATAGTAAGGTAAAAACCGTCCAAGTTTATGTGTGGGCTGGTCTTACTATTATCTTCTTGTTTTGAAAAGGATTTTCAAAGTAAAACAGTATGGTTGGAATTTACTCACACCAGTCCCATGACTGACCCAGAGTTTATTTTGTTTGTTTTCCCTAAACTCTTGGGTGCCCTAATTTGTACGGGCAGTCAAATGTTTCAGGCTTTGCAGATTCACTTGGAGGAGCTCAAAAGCAGGAAGCTTCACCATTAGTTATGTAGAGTTATTTCCGCTGCGATATGATGTATTGTACTCTGATAATGGTATGTATATACAATACAGTTTTGTATTCAAAGTTATGTTATAGAATACATCTTATTTTGTTCCGCTGCGAGTTACGTGTTACTCTGATTCTGTTCAGTTGTGATCTTCTTCTATTCTATTAGTTCTATCTTTTCTTTCTCACCCTCTAAATTCTTCTATAAATGTCCCGGTATTTTCGATGCTTGAATAGTCAACAATGTGTTTTTATGTTGATTTTCTGGGTCGAAAATCCTGCCATTACACAAGACCCCCTCCCTTATTCCACATGCTACTACCCGACTCCCATGAGCCATACACCCACTCCGTTCCCTTCTTCTCTGTCTTTCTTCATATTCACCAACCCCTTTCAGATCCTCTCCCTTCCAGTCGCCCTCATGTCCGAACTTATGGCCAACTTCGCCATTTTTGGATCTGTACACGCCCAAAACTCCTTCCTCCTCTAAAGTTCCAACCTGATCTCAAACTTCAGCAACTCGCGCTCTTCTCTCTTCACGCTTTTAACCATCCAGACCATTTCATCCTCCCTTTTGCAGTTCCCATCGATCCCCTTTTACTGATCGAGTACCACAAAACTAGCAATTAGGGTGCGAAAATCCATGTTAAACCCAAAAGAAAGGTCAGAGCTCACAATTGAAGCCCCTAGCTCGCGCTGGACAGAGCTCGAGATCTGCCAAACAGCACCGTATGCAAGTCGAAGACCACTAGAATGAAGCTCTCGTTCTTATTTTCTTCCTGGCGGCGGTTTCTACATTTTGAGCTAAGAGATAATTTTCTAGGTTTAGTTTAAGCATAGAATTGTATTTATATACATGGTTTCAGAGTTATATGGCTTGTACTGTTCCACGTTTTGAAAGAAAAGTATGTGGCTGAGTAGAAATGCATCGTGGCCTTCTTTATGATCATGAAGAGGATAAATTTTAGGTTGTGTTGTCATGTAAAATTTCGTCACGTACGAACCGATAACGACAGTACTAAAAATACCATCATGACGAGCAGTGTACCAGGATCCCAAAAATATAATAATATTGGTAGGTTTACTCATATTGTGAAACCCCAAAATCGCTGATTAAGGGTGTAAAATACTCCAAATAAAAAGTTGCTTATTTAATTAATTAAAAATTACAGTAAAATTCTAAAAATTAAATCATCACTACGTCCAAAAGGATTTGTCCCTATTTGACACCAATATTTAATTATATTGAAAACCCTTTATAACGTAAATAAATTGTTAAAAATTATAAAGGAATTCCATAGCGTCTTTCTGGAAATTTGATTTGGACATAACTCAAAATCCACACGACGAAATCCCGATTTTTCTGTTCCGTTAGAAAAATATACTTCACCAGCTCCGTACGTTTCTTGTTTCATAGAAACCCAACTTAAAACGGATTCCGTATA
The DNA here is from genome assembly GCA_030737875.1 of Allium sativum. Taxonomy (NCBI): domain Eukaryota; kingdom Viridiplantae; phylum Streptophyta; class Magnoliopsida; order Asparagales; family Amaryllidaceae; genus Allium; species Allium sativum. The sequence goes on from CM060926.1 coordinate 356,486,478, forward strand.
TTCGTTTGAAGTTCAAATCACCAAATTACGAACTGCAGCGCCATTTCGAGCTCAGTTTTAATTATAATATAATTATACGTTCAACTAACGTTATTTAAATAACTTCGTTAATATAATTCAATTCTAAACTGAATTATATATTTCAAATTTATCCAGTTCACACGATATTGTCAAATTCGCAAATTCTGACTATTTCAGAATTAAATAAATTATTCTATTATTTATTTTAATCAAATATTCCATGTAATTTAATTCTGGTCATCGATATTGCCAAATTGATAATTTAAATAATTAAATTAATTAATTATTCTATCTCAAAAATACGGGTCATTAAAAAATCACTTCCTTTTCAATATTCACTATAAAAATGAATTAAATTGATATAAATATCGTTCACGATAAAATGGCGTTAATCTAATCAACACGTCTTTGTATATTTAAATAATTTCGTGTCCATCCCAAATTAGACATAAAATCGGATTTTGATCTTTTACTGATTATTATTTTAAAATATTCATTATTTTAAAATATTCGTTATCTTAAAATATTCGTTATTTTAAAATATTCATTATTTTAAAATATTCATTCTTTCTGCACTGGAATCAGACACAGTCAATTACCATATAATGTTATTTATATGGATTTCATACAACACATGTATAGAACAACAATGATAAACAATCAACCATCATCCAGAGTGCATTCTAGACCGCATAAGCATTAAATATAAATATTTAGCGCTTACAACAGTCTGTCAACCAATCGATTGACATACAACTAAACAATTGGGATTAGTGTACGTCAAATATCATCCCAATACCCGTGTGGGGTTTCGATCAACAAACACAGATTTTATTTGTGTAGTTGGGCGATGTGTAAAATATATCGCCTCAATCAATATCAGTTAAATGGGTGTACATAAACAAATCATCCGATTTGTAAATGAATATTTATTTTATTTTAGTAAATATTTTATTTCATTCATTTAAACAATAAAAATGATATTTTTATTGTTCTAACACTTTATTCAACACATAAATATTTTATATTCTATTCCATTCCACATCACAATCACAATCAATTTACACAACACAATCAAATCGAACAAGTCGTCCATGGTCTGTGGACGACGGGTGTCGGGTGCTGCTAAGCACTGTCTACATCCTAGTATATATTTTAACTAGAAAATAAAATTAAAGTGAGAAGTTCTCATCTTGGGTTTCCACTCTGCCATTCCTTTATTGTCGTTAAGATTCGCTGTTCTGATTCCAATGCAATCTGTTTCACGAAATTTATATTAAAAATCACATCTTTATTCTTATACTGCTAGTATAAAAATCGCATTTTTCTATCGCTTCTTACATATAAAAGATCACATTTTTATATTGCTACGTCCTATATAAAAATTATATTTTTATTCATGGTTATGTGAATAAAAGAAATATTTTATATAAATAAAAATCATAACTTTATATATAAATCAAATTTTTATCTAAGAAAAAAAATTACCAATAAAAATCACATTTTTATTATTGTACCGTTCGTATAAAAAACACATTTTTATAATTCTTTCTACATAATAAAAATTATATTTTTACGCTATTCAAATAAATAAAAATCCAATTTTCATTTCGCTATCTTCATGTTATAAAAATCGAATCTTTATTTGAATAAAAATCATATTTTTATCTCATTAAAAATCTCATCTTTATATTATTAAAAATCTAAACTTTCCATATATAAAAATCTATACTTTCCTAAGTAAAAATATAATCTTTTCATAAATAAAAATATAACCTTTCCATAAATAAAAATATAATCTTTTCACATTTTAAAATCATAACTTTTCGCATTTAAAAATCTAAGCTTTCCGCATTAATAAATCTAATCTTCATGTTATTAAAAATCTAACCCTTTTCATTCATAAAAATAAGATTTTTATAAAATAAAATAAAATATAATCCGAAAACTCACTGTGGTTCATCGGGGAGGGAGGAGGAGGGGCGCAACACACCGGGAAGGGGGCAGGGGGATCGCGGTGGCGGTGGCTCGCTAGGGGGAGGCCGACGTTGGTCTAAAATCGGATGGGTGATGATTTGGGGGCTAGGGCGTAGAAAAGGGGGAAGGGAGAGGAGCTAGGGCGGAGGAGAAGGAGGAGGGGGGATCCGGTCATCGGCGGCAGAGTGGGGTTCCTCTGGCGGCGGCAGCACCAGGCCTGGGAGCGGTGATGGCATGCGTCTTTGTTTTTTTAATCCAGAAACCGACGGTTTAGATAGTGAGGAGGGAGAGAGAAGTAGGGAAGGGTGTTATATAATTATTTAATTATTTTTTTTAGTTTCAAAAAGTTGACTTTTTCTTCAAACTCCAAACGAGACCCAAAGACTGTCGCCCCCAGCTAATTACCCCCATTTCGGACACAATGGCATATGTTTCGTAACCCAATTCGGCTATTACGATTAGTTTCCGCTAAATTTAAAATATAAATCATTATATTTTAAATTCAAACGCACATTTTAATTTACCGGGGCCACATACAGACTCCAAAAATTCCAGAAAAATAAATCTGGCTATGTTTTGACGATACAGTCCTAACAAAACTAATTTCGTCGAATTTGGAGACCATTTGAAAAACGGTCATTTTCCAGTCGATTAAATTCAAACTGAATTGACCAAACACGTTTAAATTCACCACGCTCACATATTGATTCCAAAAATTATGAAAATTGGAATCTAGCAATAATTTGACATTCCGGATCCTACAAAAGTGGTCTCGTCGAAAACGGAGGTCCTTTGCAAAATCCCCATTTTTAAGGGTTATATTTCCATAGCGACTATTCTGAATTTTCAATTGGGCATAACTTCTTATTCCCGCTACGAAATTTTTATTTTTCAGATACTTTGGGAAGATATTTTCAAATAGATTCAAATATTTTTTGTTTCACTAAAATCCGGTTTATTTTGAATCCTATACATTCATTTGAATTTTGAAATCGAATTTTCCAACTACCGCTCCATTTCCAATTCCTTTTATAATTAAAATAAATATTTATATTATAATTTCGATTTAAATAAATATGTACCTTCTAATTATATTCAAAATTAATTTCTAGTCATTATTATTTAAAATAAATCATTTTAAATATCCAAAATTCATTAAAGTTACCAAAATAAAAAATTTAAATTGGTTCTGATTTTCCGGGTTGTTACAATCTCCCCCACTTAGAATCTTTTCGTCCTCGAAAAGGAATGGAGCTAAAAGCCGTTTTACTAATCAACTCAACTTTCATTCTGACTTTCATTCTTCAACTTTTCAGTTTCTAAGAATTTCTAATTTTTCAAAAATTTGGCTAATACCCTAAATTTTCGAAAAATTTCACCATAACCTCCTTTGTACGGGAAACATTTAAAACCGCAACTAACCACGCAGGGCCCTCGTCAATCCCAAAAGAAAAAGAGAATGCCAAGCGTCCAACCTTAGGCTCATAAACTTTTTAAAAGCAAAAGAAAATTACCAAGCGGCCAGTCTTAGGCTCATAAACTCTTTAAAAGCAAAAGAAAATTGCCAAGTGGATAGCCTTAGGCTCATAAACCTTTAAAAGAAAAAAAAATTGCCAAGCGGCAAGCCTTAGGCTCATAAACCTTTAAAAGCAAAAGAAAATTGCCAAGCGGCCAGCCTTAGGCTCATAAACCTTTTAAAAGAAAAAGAAAATTAGTAAACACGTACCTATTTTTTGGGCATAAAATTTTATTTCTCTTCTTAGCAGTTTATCCATAACCTATTCAACAATGTGTATATATACATGTATGTGTTTCTAAACAATTTCCAACTCGGTACAATATTTGATTTAATTTGGCTTAATGGTTCAAAATTTTAACTAATCAAACCAATAATCAAACAACGCAGCCAGCAATCAATTAGTTGATTATCTTTTCAAATTCATAATTTTTTTCATATACTAAAAATCCATTTTTGATGCCAAATCACAACAAATAAATCCTATCTAATTTTGGTTCTCACACCAGTCAATTGAAAATATATATACATCTCACTTTCGAAGCTAGAACATAAATACTGAGGATGCGGCCGCATCACCAGAATTATCCCCGGGCGACTAGAGTGGGATTCTCTATCTATCCAGTATATTAAAACTTCGAATATACGTTTGCAAGGCGTGTGTGCAAAATCTTTATATACTTGATTGTCCAAATCAATTTATAATAAATATTCAAATACGTTGAATAAGGTTTAAATTTTCAAAACAAAATTTGTTTTCTTTTTTATTTTCAAAACACTACTCTTCACACTCGTTCTAGGATACTACTGATCCTATCTCTAACGAGTCATTCCCATTGGATATTACTAATCCAATATCTGATGAATTCTTTCGTTCGGTTCTAATGTGTCTTGTTCTCGAGCTCTGTAAAACCAAAGTTGTGATACCAGCTGAAACGACCCGAACTTCCCCGGTCTCCAAAGAGAAGAGAAAGAACAGATTGTCTGAGAACACGACAAATCAGAACAAAAACAGAAGAACATTTCATTGCTTATTACAACAATTTACATCAGAGTACAAGAATATAAAGAGTATGAACAAATAATATACATTTGATAAATATCAGAGATTAAAATGCATTACATGGCAGCGGAAAATAATACAAAACACAACTAAAAGAGATAAACGGATACAGAGCTTTCCGAATATCGTTCCAGCTGTAAACCAGGATCCTTTGAATATAAATCTACAAAACCAAAACTACTAGCTACCCATATGGAAAATAGGGGCACCCAGAGTTTAGGTTAAAACAATAAACTCCAGGTCAGTCATGTGACTGGTGTGAGAACTAAAACAGTTATTTAAAGCTTTACTTTAAAATATAGTATATCAAGGGACCACGCTGTATAATATGGAACGGGTTTCCTCCCAAGAATACCAGTGCATAAGACAAACAGCGCAATGCTTTTTGGAAAAATGAAGCTATTATAAGACCCAGGTCCCATCACACAATGCAACGCAAGCCGGTGTATAGGGTTTTCCCTTATAATAGCCAAACATGCTTGGTACGTTTAAAAACAAATCATTCGATACTATTATAAGTGCATAGTGTATAAAACAACTTCAAATATAAATGTATCAATCATAGACGGCATGGGTACCATATATCATGTTGCCAATACTAGGCTCTACAATCAAAACCGAAATGTCACGTACTGGAAATTGGATTTCCGTCATGAGTCGAGGCAAGGGATGTACTTCTCGCTGGCTTTGAGACACTCTAGAAAATGCCTTAGGATCTCCCTAGAAGACCACTAGATCCTCCAAGGCCGGTCCTCCCTCACGTTTGAGGATTGGCAATTCCTGAACACACGTTTCCCAGTCTTATATTACCTATATCCATCGGCTCCGTAGAGACAGATATATCTGAGGCACCTCGCATTCCAACAACCAAAAAGGTAAAAATAATATAAATGGTTGGGCTTGCTAAACCCCGACACCACCCATAGCTAGAAAGAACCGTCATGTCCTCATTGGGTTCCCTTATCCCATTTTTAACTCATGCCGAGGTGTGAGGCTCGCGAATTAACTCTATACAAAAAGCTATGCTATATTAAAGTTGTGCTTTGATCATCAACCACAAAACTCTTCTTTTCAACAGAAGCCTTGATCATTTGCATCTCATCATGCCACACAGGCAATTCATGTTATGTGACTGATATCTATCGATATGTAACCTCTGAGATCGCACGTCTCAGAGAAGAGCGTTAAGAAAGAGAATAAATTCTCCGCTGCCAAACAGATATATATTTAATAGAAATCAATCAACATAGAATAAAATCCAATGTCAGACACACATCCATTTACAAGTTCGTTCTGGGTCTGAACGAAACCGGAGTGTAACGACCCAGCGGTTTTCGGCCTCGAAAATCGATATAAATACCTTTACCGTATCTTATACCGATCCTCCAAACACCGAAACACTGGAGCGTCTGGAAAGAAGTTAGAGGGTGAGAAAAGAAAGAAAGAAATATTAGAATAGAAGAAGAAGTATCAACACATCACAGAGTCTCACATCGCAGCGGAACAAAATATAATACAGAAATAAGTCTTTACTGAAAGCTTGAAAATACTTACAATATCAGAGTACAACACACACCTGGACAGTTTTGATAATCTTTCCTCATATATAGATAATCACACAGCGGAATATCATTCATCTGAACATCTTCAGCTCGTCTCCGGACTTCTCAGTATCTGATAACCTGAACCTGTACACCTCGGTCTAACCCGAGCATTTACAAAACACCGGGTCAGTCTGGTGGACCAGAGTGAGAGAAACTCGCACAGCATTTAGAGTATCACACAACTTGATTTTTGAGTAAAAATCCTTTTGAAAGAAAAAGATAATCGTAAGACCGATCCACACATAAATACGGACGGTTTTTACCTTATGATGACCCAAAACAGTTTACGAAATCAATATCCTGATCTGATATTATGATAATGTCTAGATACAAATAATTAACAAATCTAGAGGAACGCTTGCATCTCACGCTCCCCGTATATAGTATACAATTGAAAACCGCGGGCGCTTATTGGATATTGGATTTCCAACTTGACAAGGTATGGGACCACCTTCCGCACGTGTATCTCTAGAGGCGAATACACAGGGTTCAACAAGAACGTCTTGCAACCCGACCCTCACATGACCGACCACTCATTTCGCTTGAGTGTATCGAATGTATATCACCAACGGTTGGACTCAAACCACCGTCCCCGAATGGGCAAAATCGATAGATTTAGAAGCAAAAGAAATTTCTCTAGATAGGTGATTATACACCCTAATGGGAGCGACCCACATAGCCATGCTGCCTGCCCGATTTTTGTCATTTCCCGGTTGATGAGGCCTGAAGTCAGAGCACATCTGATCATCATACACTTTGAATGCCACATCGTCAGATCCGCCAGATCACACTTGATTGACGTCCACAAACATACTCTAGCTATCTGGCTAGAGAATAACCATTTCTCCGCCATCAACTATGGTACGTTTGGAGAAATCAACGCATGTAATTCCTTTAGGAAATACTCTGTCAGACATTCGTCCATACAAGTCACCCAGGAACAGGGTGAACCGAAGGTACTCTCCTACCGCATCCAAAATAGGAATCACCCCATGGATCAGTAGCGAGTAGTCCTTGCATTCCACAGATTACAACCACGACAGAACCCCAGTATATCTCTGGCGCGAATCAGAGATTGTAAGTGGTTCTTCCGCTTCATGAAGATCTATGGTCTTCACATGCTCCATCTCGATCATCGCTTGATCTTCTTATACTTTCGTATTTGTTGGTTGGAATGGTTTTCGAATATACATTCGATCCCGGACTTTCCATACCAACAATCGTAAAGGTCAGACTTGATAGTCGGTTATTTAACTATCAAGTAAACATCCATGAAAACAAAAGAAATACATTCACTGGTCTAGTACTCAGCATCACTTGGCCTTTAAAGTCATCGCCCAATTTCCTTTTAATTCCATTACTAGGGAAATCTCATTTCCGTTATCTTGTAAATCTTATCGCACACTCTCGTCATTACCAACTAGTATTATCTTTGGGTCGTCCCGAAGTCGTTCAAGTTGGGGTATTTTAATTACCTCTCAGACCTTGACCAACCACGTTCTTACCTTCAGGTAAATACGAGTCATAATTTAAAAACCCGATATTAATATCTCAATTTCCATTTCCAAATCTCGTTTACCAAGCTCACTTTTAAATCTTCTTTTTGGTAAATCTCTTTCCAAATTCATTCGGTTTATCTTAATTTCCTTCTTAAGTATTTGAATTCAAAAACGACACTTAAACTCATATTCCATAACTCTTATAAAATTCCAGGTTTAACATAAACCATTTTCATCTTCGCCTCCCTTTACTTAATTTAACGTTAAATACTCTTCATTTAACTAGGTATTCGCTTAGACCCCATATTCCTTTATTTTAAAACTCAATCTCAAATATGGAAATTCATCACTTAACATTTTTCCAATATTCGACCATATTTCACCCCAAACTCAGTTTCTTAAATGTATTACATTTAAGAATCACTTATCTCATCATTAATCATCCAAATCGATTAACTCCTTTAAATAATAAATTCCCTTTTCAAACCCTTACTAAGATTATCCAACCATTAAATCATTTTACTAATTTAAGGTCTAATCAAATTTAAATGGTCGACACCAAACAGAGTTATTCTTTTGACCAACTCTACTAAAATCCCTTTCTTTCGGGAAACCCCCTTTTTTTTAATCCATTGATTCCACTTAATACTATGATTGAGTATTTCAAATTTAAAACGTCGTTTTAAATTCATATTCATTTATAAACTTCGTTTATAAATGCCAGGGTCTTATCTATAACCCCTTTTACCTCCCTTCAACCTATTGTATTTGGTTTGAACCCCTTTTATTTCTTTATATAAAAACCCGAGTTCAAATATATACATGTTCATCACTTCTTTTAAACTCACTTGGTCAATTCAACCCATAACCATTTCTTTAAACCCTTTTGGTTTAATTCCTCTTTTTAAATTAATAAAATTAATTTAAATAACTCTTTTTAATCATTTACAATTAACCAAATATCTAGTCACCAGATAATTCCCTGTCCTTTATTTAAAGTCCTTATCGATTTAAGAATTTCATCTTATAAAACAAGTTTCCCATAAACTTTAAATAAATAATAATTTAATATTTTATTTCCCTTTTTGAATAACTTCCAATGTAAAAATCTTTCAAATCCAATTCCCGTTATAAAATATATTTATAACTTCAAATTTTATCGATTCACTGCTTATAAAAATCCATATTTTATAACTGTTTGACTTTTGGGTCCAGTGATGCTGATTACCCAACCAATTCTAGACATTGGTGAATATTAGAACAGATATGGAAATATGGTTTGACGACCATCAAAATCAATCATTCGTCATTCTTATAATGACCATCAATTCAAACAACAATCCATTCAACCAACTCAAACACGTTTTATAAACGTGACCAAACCAAGGAGTTACTTTGTTATGGGTCATCCCCAACAGTGTATATTTCTAAATTTAAACCATCGTTGATCAACAGTATATACACCTAACAGTCAACCACAAACAAGTAGAACACGCAAAAATAAAATACCCAGTTTATATAAAATACAAACTAGGAGGCTGAGTGAGTTTAACTCACCTCGATTGGAATTTGTCGATAACAGGAATGTTCTGATCAATTAGACTGACGTTTTAAATTTGAATAAAATTACAGATACTTTAGATCCGGACTGCGCCTGCTCCATCTCGATGTGCTCGACTCCACGGTCCCAACGAATCTGACCGCGCATAAAACTGACAACGTATGTTCGAGAAATCATCAAAACAAGGTTATAAAAGAAATTTAAATTTAAATCATGGATTTTCTTTTTAATTAAAGTTGGGCTTTTACCTTACCCTTGGCCCAAAACCCGAACCCGCTTTGCTTAAAACCCTCCCACCGATCCTACAGCAAGCCGCCTCCCTCATTTTCATCTCTAAACCAAAATCAACGAAAACCCTAAACCTAATCCCCCTTTGATTTCGTCAGTAAAAATGGCGTCGCCCCCCCTCTGTTCTTCCGCAACCACGAAATTTCCTCGCACCCCTCCACGCTCCACCTCCTCCCTCTTCACTCGCTCGGCCTAAACCCCCAATACCCAAATCCATTTCGGGTTCAAGACGAGGCTTCCATCGCGAACGATTTCAACAGAAATCAGTCACACACCGAAAGCTAAGTCTCCTTTTTACTCCATCTTCTTTTTATTGCTGAATTATTTTTATTTAATTTACTGGTTTCGAATTGTGGATGAAAACTGGTTGAGTGAAGCAGTGTATTTATAGTTGCGGTTTTGATCCTAGATGAGAACACTGTCTTTCTCTTGCTACGAATTGTTATGTCAAACGAATTCGAATCTGTACTTAGATTTTCATTTAGATTTTGGTATCGGATGTTCAGCATATATTCACCTGTTCGAAATGGATTCTGGTCGGATCTTGGATAGATGATAGTGATGTTGTGTGTTGTTTCTTCAATTACAGGCTTTAGATTTGGTGCTCAGCTTTTTAAAATACACGAAATCAGTGTTGAGATTTTCTGTTCACCCATGTGACTGTACTGTTCGATACAGATTTGGTATACACATCAGTTTTTATTAGTTGTACATGTACTGTTTCCCAGCTGTTTACACCATGTTCCTTAGCTGTTTATCACCATTTCTTTAGCTGTTTCAATCGTATGTAGATTTGATAGTATCCTTATTTGTTTATTTCTTCGGCTGTCTAGTTTTGATGGATGAATATTTTAGTAGTAGTTGTTTTCTTGAAAGCAACAAGGCATGGTAATGATTTTTAACATGAATATATATATATATATTTTTCCCTTTTTCAGCTATGTACTGTCTTAGCCGGTCCTATTCTTCTGCCGTTCATTTGATTTATTACCTTTACCTGTTCATTGATTTATTAGCTTTACCTGTTCATATATATTCGATCTGATGTATGAATATATACGGTTCTACATTGAACTTGATGAAAAATATATATATTCACACACATATCTTAAATTGCTGTTTTGATTTTATTGTTTCATGAAGATTTTTTTCTTTTTCTTCTTTCTTTTCTTTTCCAATACTGCTATGTATTGTCTTGTCTGTTTTGCATTGTACAAGTATAGATTTGCCTCTCTCTAGCATGTGCATTGTACTGCTAAAATTTGATGTATACATACCTGTTCTTATCAGCTACACATTGTACTACTTCCTTAGCTGCTCATGACATGTGCTTTAGCTGTTTCTTTATCTATAAGGCTATGCATTTCTAATCCTTTTAGTTGTGCCTATAAGAGTGTCTTTCGCTGTTTTTCTTTTTCTCTCTTTTTTTTTTTTTTTTATGCAGTTTATTATTTATCATGAAATTACCCTTTTAATGGGTTTTCTCTTCTCCTTCTTCGCAGGTCAAAACTGATGGGAACGACTCGGATTCGCTGGGTTGGAAAACATAGAGAAGTTGATTCCAAATGTTGATTTCTTTCTGTATTGTATTCGAGACTTTGTAATGTACAAGATAAATTTGAACTTGTATTGTATCGAAACTCTTCACGTACCGATTTATATTGCAAATGCAGAAATTTAACATGTATTGTACACTAACAATCTATGAATGGATTCTTTTACTTCTTGCACATCTGTGTATTTATACATTGTTGAATCAAATGCAAGTACCATATGACCATTTTACAGTCAATATATTTTCAAGAAATAAATTCGCCTTCATATAGGCTACTTTATTAGTAAAGGAATACTTGATATCAACCTCATCTAGTTTACTTTTAATTGATGGTTTTTTTTTAATTGTAAACAGTTATTAGAATCAATATAAATCAAATTCGATTACTAGAAATAATATCATTGTATTTATTAAATAACATTTTTAACATCAATAGTATAGAATTCAAATTCTACATTAAAATTTCTGGTTTAAATAATATATATATATATTCTAACTTTATCTTAAACAAATTTGATTAAATATCATTTAAAGTTTCCAATAAAACAGATTAAAATATTCGAATTTAAATGGACGAAAAACCGGGATGTTACATTCTTCCCCCCTTAAAATAATTTCGTCCTCGAAATTGTAAGGTAAGAAGAATGTTTCGAATCGTAATATTTTTTAAATCATTACCTTTGCATTGAATTCAAAATAAATTCGAACTCTAAAATTTTCTGAAATTTTGCCAACACCTCCTCTGCATGGCTCGTTTGGTACCACTACCACTGCCATTCTGGGCCTCACTTTTTCGAAAAGAAAATTCAAACATCGAATGGCAATCCACTTTATCCCAATTTATTTATCCATTAAATTTTTTTAAACCCCTATTCATTCAAGTCTATTTTATTCGAATTTATTCTTTAACTTGATTTTTCCTTAACCAGATTGAGCTTTACTTCCCTATCCGATTTAATCGACGAATTCCATCTTATTTCAAAATTCAAATTTGATTTCGAATCAAATCAATTGGAACAAACAACTAAGCATCCAACATTGCTATAATATAGAAAAATAAATTCTTTTTTCTATATAAAAATATACCTTGGGTAAAATTATTTCATTACCCTTTTTCAAAACAATATTGTATCCATTGCCAGTTCTATGCTTTTCAACACTTGAACCGATCAACAAACACAATACAAAACAATTGTATATGAAATTTACAAATACGCTCTCATATACATATACACTCAAACTCGATCTAGGGTGTTGCTAACCCCATCTCTATCGAGTTATACCACAGAGCCAAGGTTATTACTAAACCAATAGCTCTGATACCACTGTAACGACCCAGCGGTTTTCGGCCTCGAAAATCGATATAAATACCTTTACCGTATCTTATACCGATCCTCCAAACACCGAAACACTGGAGCGTCTGGAAAGAAGTTAGAGGGTGAGAAAAGAAAGAAAGAAATATTAGAATAGAAGAAGAAGTATCAACACATCACAGAGTCTCACATCGCAGCGGAACAAAATATAATACAGAAATAAGTCTTTACTGAAAGCTTGAAAATACTTACAATATCAGAGTACAACACACACCTGGACAGTTTTGATAATCTGTCCTCATATATAGATAATCACACAGCGGAATATCATTCATCTGAACATCTTCAGCTCGTCTCCGGACTTCTCAGTATCTGATAACCTGAACCTGTACACCTCGGTCTAACCCGAGCATTTACAAAACACCGGGTCAGTCTGGTGGACCAGAGTGAGAGAAACTCGCACAGCATTTAGAGTATCACACAACTTGATTTTTGAGTAAAAATCCTTTTGAAAGAAAAAGATAATCGTAAGACCGATCCACACATAAATACGGACGGTTTTTACCTTATGATGACCCAAAACAGTTTACGAAATCAATATCCTGATCTGATGTTATGATAATGTCTAGATACAAATAATTAACAAATCTAGAGGAACGCTTGCATCTCACGCTCCCCGTATATAGTATACAATTGAAAACCGCGGGCGCTTATTGGATATTGGATTTCCAACTTGACAAGGTATGGGACCACCTTCCGCACGTGTATCTCTAGAGGCGAATACACAGGGTTCAACAAGAACGTCTTGCAACCCGGCCCTCACATGACCGACCACTCATTTCGCTTGAGTGTATCGAATGTATATCACCAACGGTTGGACTCAAACCACCGTCCCCGAATGGGCAGAATCGATAGATTTAGAAGCAAAAGAAATTTCTCTAGATAGGTGATTATACACCCTAATGGGAGCGACCCACATAGCCATGCTGCCTGCCCGATTTTTGTCATTTCCCGGTTGATGAGGCCTGAAGTCAGAGCACATCTGATCATCATACACTTTGAATGCCACATCGTCAGATCCGCCAGATCACACTTGATTGACGTCCACAAACATACTCTAGCTATCTGGCTAGAGAATAACCATTTCTCCGCCATCAACTATGGTACGTTTGGAGAAATCAACGCATGTAATTCCTTTAGGAAATACTCTGTCAGACATTCGTCCATACAAGTCACCCAGGAACAGGGTGAACCGAAGGTACTCTCCTACCGCATCCAAAATAGGAATCACCCCATGGATCAGTAGCGAGTAGTCCTTGCATTCCACAGATTACAACCACGACAGAACCCCAGTATATCTCTGGCGCGAATCAGAGATTGTAAGTGGTTCTTCCGCTTCATGAAGATTTATGGTCTTCACATGCTCCATCTCGATCATCGCTTGATCTTCTTATACTTTCGTATTTGTTGGTTGGAATGGTTTTCGAATATACATTCGATCCCGGACTTTCCATACCAACAATCGTAAAGGTCAGACTTGATAGTCGGTTATTTAACTATCAAGTAAACATCCATGAAAACAAAAGAAATACATTCACTGGTCTAGTACTCAGCATCACTTGGCCTTTAAAGTCATCGCCCAATTTCCTTTTAATTCCATTACTAGGGAAATCTCATTTCCGTTATCTTGTAAATCTTATCGCACACTCTCGTCATTACCAACTAGTATTATCTTTGGGTCGTCCCGAAGTCGTTCAAGTTGGGGTATTTTAATTACCTCTCAGACCTTGACCAACCACGTTCTTACCTTCAGGTAAATACGAGTCATAATTTAAAAACCCGATATTAATATCTCAATTTCCATTTCCAAATCTCGTTTACCAAGCTCACTTTTAAATCTTCTTTTTGGTAAATCTCTTTCCAAATTCATTCGGTTTATCTTAATTTCCTTCTTAAGTATTTGAATTCAAAAACGACACTTAAACTCATATTCCATAACTCTTATAAAATTCCAGGTTTAACATAAACCATTTTCATCTTCGCCTCCCTTTACTTAATTTAACGTTAAATACTCTTCATTTAACTAGGTATTCGCTTAGACCCCATATTCCTTTATTTTAAAACTCAATCTCAAATATGGAAACTCATCACTTAACATTTTTCCAATATTCGACCATATTTCACCCCAAACTCAGTTTCTTAAATGTATTACATTTAAGAATCACTTATCTCATCATTAATCATCCAAATCGATTAACTCCTTTAAATAATAAATTCCCTTTTCAAACCCTTACTAAGATTATCCAACCATTAAATCATTTTACTAATTTAAGGTCTAATCAAATTTAAATGGTCGACACCAAACAGAGTTATTCTTTTGACCAACTCTACTAAAATCCCTTTCTTTCGGGAAACCCCCTTTTTTTTAATCCATTGATTCCACTTAATACTATGATTGAGTATTTCAAATTTAAAACGTCGTTTTAAATTCATATTCATTTATAAACTTCGTTTATAAATGCCAGGGTCTTATCTATAACCCCTTTTACCTCCCTTCAACCTATTGTATTTGGTTTGAACCCCTTTTATTTCTTTATATAAAAACCCGAGTTCAAATATATACATGTTCATCACTTCTTTTAAACTCACTTGGTCAATTCAACCCATAACCATTTCTTTAAACCCTTTTGGTTTAATTCCTCTTTTTAAATTAATAAAATTAATTTAAATAACTCTTTTTAATCATTTACAATTAACCAAATATCTAGTCACCAGATAATTCCCTGTCCTTTATTTAAAGTCCTTATCGATTTAAGAATTTCATCTTATAAAACAAGTTTCCCATAAACTTTAAATAAATAATAATTTAATATTTTATTTCCCTTTTTGAATAACTTCCAATGTAAAAATCTTTCAAATCCAATTCCCGTTATAAAATATATTTATAACTTCAAATTTTATCGATTCACTGCTTATAAAAATCCATATTTTATAACTGTTTGACTTTTGGGTCCAGTGATGCTGATTACCCAACCAATTCTAGACATTGGTGAATATTAGAACAGATATGGAAATATGGTTTGACGACCATCAAAATCAATCATTCGTCATTCTTATAATGACCATCAATTCAAACAACAATCCATTCAACCAACTCAAACACGTTTTATAAACGTGACCAAACCAAGGAGTTACTTTGTTATGGGTCATCCCCAACAGTGTATATTTCTAAATTTAAACCATCGTTGATCAACAGTATATACACCTAACAGTCAACCACAAACAAGTAGAACACGCAAAAATAAAATACCCAGTTTATATAAAATACAAACTAGGAGGCTGAGTGAGTTTAACTCACCTCGATTGGAATTTGTCGATAACAGGACTGTTCTGATCAATTAGACTGACGTTTTAAATTTGAATAAAATTCCAGATACTTTAGATCCGGACTGCGCCTGCTCCATCTCGATGTGCTCGACTCCACGGTCCCAACGAATCTGACCGCGCATAAAACTGACAACGTATGTTCGAGAAATCATCAAAACAAGGTTATAAAAGAAATTTAAATTTAAATCATGGATTTTCTTTTTAATTAAAGTTGGGCTTTTACCTTACCCTTGGCCCAAAACCCGAACCCGCTTTGCTTAAAACCCTCCCACCGATCCTACAGCAAGCCGCCTCCCTCATTTTCATCTCTAAACCAAAATCAACGAAAACCCTAAACCTAATCCCCCTTTGATTTCGTCAGTAAAAATGGCGTCGCCCCCCCTCTGTTCTTCCGCAACCACGAAATTTCCTCGCACCCCTCCACGCTCCACCTCCTCCCTCTTCACTCGCTCGGCCTAAACCCCCAATACCCAAATCCATTTCGGGTTCAAGACGAGGCTTCCATCGCGAACGATTTCAACAGAAATCAGTCACACACCGAAAGCTAAGTCTCCTTTTTACTCCATCTTCTTTTAATTGCTGAATTATTTTTATTTAATTTACTGGTTTCGAATTGTGGATGAAAACTGGTTGAGTGAAGCAGTGTATTTATAGTTGCGGTTTTGATCCTAGATGAGAACACTGTCTTTCTCTTGCTACGAATTGTTATGTCAAACGAATTCGAATCTGTACTTAGATTTTCATTTAGATTTTGGTATCGGATGTTCAGCATATATTCACCTGTTCGAAATGGATTCTGGTCGGATCTTGGATAGATGATAGTGATGTTGTGTGTTGTTTCTTCAATTACAGGCTTTAGATTTGGTGCTCAGCTTTTTAAAATACACGAAATCAGTGTTGAGATTTTCTGTTCACCCATGTGACTGTACTGTTCGATACAGATTTGGTATACACATCAGTTTTTATTAGTTGTACATGTACTGTTTCCCAGCTGTTTACACCATGTTCCTTAGCTGTTTATCACCATTTCTTTAGCTGTTTCAATCGTATGTAGATTTGATAGTATCCTTATTTGTTTATTTCTTCGGCTGTCTAGTTTTGATGGATGAATATTTTAGTAGTAGTTGTTTTCTTGAAAGCAACAAGGCATGGTAATGATTTTTAACATGAATATATATATATATATATATTTTTCCCTTTTTCAGCTATGTACTGTCTTAGCCGGTCCTATTCTTCTGCCGTTCATTTGATTTATTACCTTTACCTGTTCATTGATTTATTAGCTTTACCTGTTCATATATATTCGATCTGATGTATGAATATATACGGTTCTACATTGAACTTGATGAAAAATATATATATTCACACACAAATCTTAAATTGCTGTTTTGATTTTATTGTTTCATGAAGATTTTTTTCTTTTTCTTCTTTCTTTTCTTTTCCAATACTGCTATGTATTGTCTTGTCTGTTTTGCATTGTACAAGTATAGATTTGCCTCTCTCTAGCATGTGCATTGTACTACTAAAATTTGATGTATACATACCTGTTCTTATCAGCTACACATTGTACTACTTCCTTAGCTGCTCATGACATGTGCTTTAGCTGTTTCTTTATCTATAAGGCTATGCATTTCTAATCCTTTTAGCTGTGCCTATAAGAGTGTCTTTCGCTGTTTTTCTTTTTCTCTCTTTCTTTTTTTTTTTTTTTTATGCAGTTTATTATTTATCATGAAATTACCCTTTTAATGGGTTTTCTCTTCTCCTTCTTCGCAGGTCAAAACTGATGGGAACGACTCGGATTCGCTGGGTTGGAAAACATAGAGAAGTTGATTCCAAATGTTGATTTCTTTCTGTATTGTATTCGAGACTTTGTAATGTACAAGATAAATTTGAACTTGTATTGTATCGAAACTCTTCACGTACCGATTTATATTGCAAATGCAGAAATTTAACATGTATTGTACACTAACAATCTATGAATGGATTCTTTTACTTCTTGCACATCTGTGTATTTATACATTGTTGAATCAAATGCAAGTACCATATGACCATTTTACAGTCAATATATTTTCAAGAAATAAATTCGCCTTCATATAGGCTACTTTATTAGTAAAGGAATACTTGATATCAACCTCATCTAGTTTACTTTTAATTGATGGTTTTTTTTTAATTGTAAACAGTTATTAGAATCAATATAAATCAAATTCGATTACTAGAAATAATATCATTGTATTTATTAAATAACATTTTTAACATCAATAGTATAGAATTCAAATTCTACATTAAAATTTCTGGTTTAAATAATATATATATATATATTCTAACTTTATCTTAAACAAATTTGATTAAATATCATTTAAAGTTTCCAATAAAACAGATTAAAATATTCGAATTTAAATGGACGAAAAACCGGGATGTTACATTCTTCCCCCCTTAAAATAATTTCGTCCTCGAAATTGTAAGGTAAGAAGAATGTTTCGAATCGTAATATTTTTTAAATCATTACCTTTGCATTGAATTCAAAATAAATTCGAACTCTAAAATTTTCTGAAATTTTGCCAACACCTCCTCTGCATGGCTCGTTTGGTACCACTACCACTGCCATTCTGGGCCTCACTTTTTCGAAAAGAAAATTCAAACATCGAATGGCAATCCACTTTATCCCAATTTATTTATCCATTAAATTTTTTTAAACCCCTATTCATTCAAGTCTATTTTATTCGAATTTATTCTTTAACTTGATTTTTCCTTAACCAGATTGAGCTTTACTTCCCTATCCGATTTAATCGACGAATTCCATCTTATTTCAAAATTCAAATTTGATTTCGAATCAAATCAATTGGAACAAACAACTAAGCATCCAACATTGCTATAATATAGAAAAATAAATTCTTTTTTCTATATAAAAATATACCTTGGGTAAAATTATTTCATTACCCTTTTTCAAAACAATATTGTATCCATTGCCAGTTCTATGCTTTTCAACACTTGAACCGATCAACAAACACAATACAAAACAATTGTATATGAAATTTACAAATACGCTCTCATATACATATACACTCAAACTCGATCTAGGGTGTTGCTAACCCCATCTCTATCGAGTTATACCACAGAGCCAAGGTTATTACTAAACCAATAGCTCTGATACCACTGTAACGACCCAGCGGTTTTCGGCCTCGAAAATCGATATAAATACCTTTACCGTATCTTATACCGATCCTCCAAACACCGAAACACTGGAGCGTCTGGAAAGAAGTTAGAGGGTGAGAAAAGAAAGAAAGAAATATTAGAATAGAAGAAGAAGTATCAACACATCACAGAGTCTCACATCGCAGCGGAACAAAATATAATACAGAAATAAGTCTTTACTGAAAGCTTGAAAATACTTACAATATCAGAGTACAACACACACCTGGACAGTTTTGATAATCTGTCCTCATATATAGATAATCACACAGCGGAATATCATTCATCTGAACATCTTCAGCTCGTCTCCGGACTTCTCAGTATCTGATAACCTGAACCTGTACACCTCGGTCTAACCCGAGCATTTACAAAACACCGGGTCAGTCTGGTGGACCAGAGTGAGAGAAACTCGCACAGCATTTAGAGTATCACACAACTTGATTTTTGAGTAAAAATCCTTTTGAAAGAAAAAGATAATCGTAAGACCGATCCACACATAAATACGGACGGTTTTTACCTTATGATGACCCAAAACAGTTTACGAAATCAATATCCTGATCTGATATTATGATAATGTCTAGATACAAATAATTAACAAATCTAGAGGAACGCTTGCATCTCACGCTCCCCGTATATAGTATACAATTGAAAACCGCGGGCGCTTATTGGATATTGGATTTCCAACTTGACAAGGTATGGGACCACCTTCCGCACGTGTATCTCTAGAGGCGAATACACAGGGTTCAACAAGAACGTCTTGCAACCCGGCCCTCACATGACCGACCACTCATTTCGCTTGAGTGTATCGAATGTATATCACCAACGGTTGGACTCAAACCACCGTCCCCGAATGGGCAGAATCGATAGATTTAGAAGCAAAAGAAATTTCTCTAGATAGGTGATTATACACCCTAATGGGAGCGACCCACATAGCCATGCTGCCTGCCCGATTTTTGTCATTTCCCGGTTGATGAGGCCTGAAGTCAGAGCACATCTGATCATCATACACTTTGAATGCCACATCGTCAGATCCGCCAGATCACACTTGATTGACGTCCACAAACATACTCTAGCTATCTGGCTAGAGAATAACCATTTCTCCGCCATCAACTATGGTACGTTTGGAGAAATCAACGCATGTAATTCCTTTAGGAAATACTCTGTCAGACATTCGTCCATACAAGTCACCCAGGAACAGGGTGAACCGAAGGTACTCTCCTACCGCATCCAAAATAGGAATCACCCCATGGATCAGTAGCGAGTAGTCCTTGCATTCCACAGATTACAACCACGACAGAACCCCAGTATATCTCTGGTGCGAATCAGAGATTGTAAGTGGTTCTTCCGCTTCATGAAGATCTATGGTCTTCACATGCTCCATCTCGATCATCGCTTGATCTTCTTATACTTTCGTATTTGTTGGTTGGAATGGTTTTCGAATATACATTCGATCCCGGACTTTCCATACCAACAATCGTAAAGGTCAGACTTGATAGTCGGTTATTTAACTATCAAGTAAACATCCATGAAAACAAAAGAAATACATTCACTGGTCTAGTACTCAGCATCACTTGGCCTTTAAAGTCATCGCCCAATTTCCTTTTAATTCCATTACTAGGGAAATCTCATTTCCGTTATCTTGTAAATCTTATCGCACACTCTCGTCATTACCAACTAGTATTATCTTTGGGTCGTCCCGAAGTCGTTCAAGTTGGGGTATTTTAATTACCTCTCAGACCTTGACCAACCACGTTCTTACCTTCAGGTAAATACGAGTCATAATTTAAAAACCCGATATTAATATCTCAATTTCCATTTCCAAATCTCGTTTACCAAGCTCACTTTTAAATCTTCTTTTTGGTAAATCTCTTTCCAAATTCATTCGGTTTATCTTAATTTCCTTCTTAAGTATTTGAATTCAAAAACGACACTTAAACTCATATTCCATAACTCTTATAAAATTCCAGGTTTAACATAAACCATTTTCATCTTCGCCTCCCTTTACTTAATTTAACGTTAAATACTCTTCATTTAACTAGGTATTCGCTTAGACCCCATATTCCTTTATTTTAAAACTCAATCTCAAATATGGAAACTCATCACTTAACATTTTTCCAATATTCGACCATATTTCACCCCAAACTCAGTTTCTTAAATGTATTACATTTAAGAATCACTTATCTCATCATTAATCATCCAAATCGATTAACTCCTTTAAATAATAAATTCCCTTTTCAAACCCTTACTAAGATTATCCAACCATTAAATCATTTTACTAATTTAAGGTCTAATCAAATTTAAATGGTCGACACCAAACAGAGTTATTCTTTTGACCAACTCTACTAAAATCCCTTTCTTTCGGGAAACCCCCTTTTTTTTAATCCATTGATTCCACTTAATACTATGATTGAGTATTTCAAATTTAAAACGTCGTTTTAAATTCATATTCATTTATAAACTTCGTTTATAAATGCCAGGGTCTTATCTATAACCCCTTTTACCTCCCTTCAACCTATTGTATTTGGTTTGAACCCCTTTTATTTCTTTATATAAAAACCCGAGTTCAAATATATACATGTTCATCACTTCTTTTAAACTCACTTGGTCAATTCAACCCATAACCATTTCTTTAAACCCTTTTGGTTTAATTCCTCTTTTTAAATTAATAAAATTAATTTAAATAACTCTTTTTAATCATTTACAATTAACCAAATATCTAGTCACCAGATAATTCCCTGTCCTTTATTTAAAGTCCTTATCGATTTAAGAATTTCATCTTATAAAACAAGTTTCCCATAAACTTTAAATAAATAATAATTTAATATTTTATTTCCCTTTTTGAATAACTTCCAATGTAAAAATCTTTCAAATCCAATTCCCGTTATAAAATATATTTATAACTTCAAATTTTATCGATTCACTGCTTATAAAAATCCATATTTTATAACTGTTTGACTTTTGGGTCCAGTGATGCTGATTACCCAACCAATTCTAGACATTGGTGAATATTAGAACAGATATGGAAATATGGTTTGACGACCATCAAAATCAATCATTCGTCATTCTTATAATGACCATCAATTCAAACAACAATCCATTCAACCAACTCAAACACGTTTTATAAACGTGACCAAACCAAGGAGTTACTTTGTTATGGGTCATCCCCAACAGTGTATATTTCTAAATTTAAACCATCGTTGATCAACAGTATATACACCTAACAGTCAACCACAAACAAGTAGAACACGCAAAAATAAAATACCCAGTTTATATAAAATACAAACTAGGAGGCTGAGTGAGTTTAACTCACCTCGATTGGAATTTGTCGATAACAGGACTGTTCTGATCAATTAGACTGACGTTTTAAATTTGAATAAAATTCCAGATACTTTAGATCCGGACTGCGCCTGCTCCATCTCGATGTGCTCGACTCCACGGTCCCAACGAATCTGACCGCGCATAAAACTGACAACGTATGTTCGAGAAATCATCAAAACAAGGTTATAAAAGAAATTTAAATTTAAATCATGGATTTTCTTTTTAATTAAAGTTGGGCTTTTACCTTACCCTTGGCCCAAAACCCGAACCTGCTTTGCTTAAAACCCTCCCACCGATCCTACAGCAAGCCGCCTCCCTCATTTTCATCTCTAAACCAAAATCAACGAAAACCCTAAACCTAATCCCCCTTTGATTTCATCAGTAAAATTGGCGTCGCCCCCCCTCTGTTCTTCCGCAACCACGAAATTTCCTCGCACCCCTCCACGCTCCACCTCCTCCCTCTTCACTCGCTCGGCCTAAACCCCCAATACCCAAATCCATTTCGGGTTCAAGACGAGGCTTCCATCGCGAACGATTTCAACAGAAATCAGTCACACACCGAAAGCTAAGTCTCCTTTTTACTCCATCTTCTTTTTATTGCTGAATTATTTTTATTTAATTTACTGGTTTCGAATTGTGGATGAAAACTGGTTGAGTGAAGCAGTGTATTTATAGTTGCGGTTTTGATCCTAGATGAGAACACTGTCTTTCTCTTGCTACGAATTGTTATGTCAAACGAATTCGAATCTGTACTTAGATTTTCATTTAGATTTTGGTATCGGATGTTCAGCATATATTCACCTGTTCGAAATGGATTCTGGTCGGATCTTGGATAGATGATAGTGATGTTGTGTGTTGTTTCTTCAATTACATGCTTTAGATTTGGTGCTCAGCTTTTTAAAATACACGAAATCAGTGTTGAGATTTTCTGTTCACCCATGTGACTGTACTGTTCGATACAGATTTGGTATACACATCAGTTTTTATTAGTTGTACATGTACTGTTTCCCAGCTGTTTACACCATGTTCCTTAGCTGTTTATCACCATTTCTTTAGCTGTTTCAATCGTATGTAGATTTGATAGTATCCTTATTTGTTTATTTCTTCGGCTGTCTAGTTTTGATGGATGAATATTTTAGTAGTAGTTGTTTTCTTGAAAGCAACAAGGCATGGTAATGATTTTTAACATGAATATATATATATATATTTTTCCCTTTTTCAGCTATGTACTGTCTTAGCCGGTCCTATTCTTCTGCCGTTCATTTGATTTATTACCTTTACCTGTTCATTGATTTATTAGCTTTACCTGTTCATATATATTCGATCTGATGTATGAATATATACGGTTCTACATTGAACTTGATGAAAAATATATATATTCACACACATATCTTAAATTGCTGTTTTGATTTTATTGTTTCATGAAGATTTTTTTCTTTTTCTTCTTTCTTTTCTTTTCCAATACTGCTATGTATTGTCTTGTCTGTTTTGCATTGTACAAGTATAGATTTGCCTCTCTCTAGCATGTGCATTGTACTGCTAAAATTTGATGTATACATACCTGTTCTTATCAGCTACACATTGTACTACTTCCTTAGCTGCTCATGACATGTGCTTTAGCTGTTTCTTTATCTATAAGGCTATGCATTTCTAATCCTTTTAGCTGTGCCTATAAGAGTGTCTTTCGCTGTTTTTCTTTTTCTCTCTTTCTTTTTTTTTTTTTTATGCAGTTTATTATTTATCATGAAATTACCCTTTTAATGGGTTTTCTCTTCTCCTTCTTCGCAGGTCAAAACTGATGGGAACGACTCGGATTCGCTGGGTTGGAAAACATAGAGAAGTTGATTCCAAATGTTGATTTCTTTCTGTATTGTATTCGAGACTTTGTAATGTACAAGATAAATTTGAACTTGTATTGTATCGAAACTCTTCACGTACCGATTTATATTGCAAATGCAGAAATTTAACATGTATTGTACACTAACAATCTATGAATGGATTCTTTTACTTCTTGCACATCTGTGTATTTATACATTGTTGAATCAAATGCAAGTACCATATGACCATTTTACAGTCAATATATTTTCAAGAAATAAATTCGCCTTCATATAGGCTACTTTATTAGTAAAGGAATACTTGATATCAACCTCATCTAGTTTACTTTTAATTGATGGTTTTTTTTTAATTGTAAACAGTTATTAGAATCAATATAAATCAAATTCGATTACTAGAAATAATATCATTGTATTTATTAAATAACATTTTTAACATCAATAGTATAGAATTCAAATTCTACATTAAAATTTCTGGTTTAAATAATATATATATATTCTAACTTTATCTTAAACAAATTTGATTAAATATCATTTAAAGTTTCCAATAAAACAGATTAAAATATTCGAATTTAAATGGACGAAAAACCGGGATGTTACACGGAGGCACCTTATTCCTCGTCCCATATGTCCAATATAGGAGAGAGGCCTTCGTATATCCGGTCGATCACCAAGTACGTTTGGACGATCACCACTTATTACCTCGTTTTGGGTGTACAACCCAATCAAGACATCAGTAATCATCCAAATGATGTGAAGACCTCTGGTCTTCAACCACCATCTTCATCGTCGACATCGTCGAATGAGTTATTCAGAATGGGTATAAACCCGGCCTTTCTGAATAACTCACATATATAATAAACAAGTGCTTTAAAACACAACAGACACCTCATTCCAATTCTGAATAATCTTTTATTTAAATATTCATATCCTTTGGGAAAGGTTCCCATTAATTTTATCAAAGATAAATTCTTTAAATTTATTTTTTAATCTTCCTTTCGATTTCAATTCTAAACCAAATTAAGGTTTATCAACTTGTTGGGATTAGCGAACCTTACCGAAGTAATCATTTGTTTAATTTCCCAATCCTAACTTATTCATCCCATGGAGTAAAACTGGTAATAGACCATATCTTACACCACGGTGTTATCGGTAAATTTAATTTTGATTTCACGTCCAAATCTAATGGAAGATTTCATTATCGCTTGGAGCAAAACTGGTGATACTCCATTCTCGATCATTTTCCAAATTTGATAATTTAAATTATCAATTTAAATTTCAATATAATTAAAGATTCATTAAAACTCCACTTAGTTTTAATATTCCCAAAAATTAATATTAATGATTATTTAACTTTGGAAACACAAACATGTCGCATCGACAATCGACATCGTACTATTGATTTTTGTCGATATATAACCTCTAAGCTCGTACGTCTCAGAGAAGGGTGTTAGGCAAGAGAATGAATTCTCCACCACCAAACATATATATATTTAGCAGAGATCAACCATGTAGTTCGAAATACAATGTTAGACATGTAATCTTGTCTTTAACCGAGTTAAAGAACTAATGTCATTTAAAACACAGTTCATAATAAAACTAAATCACATTCCATTAATCATGGGATCTTCACGGAAAATAGATCAATATATATAATCGATATCAATTTCCGTATCCGACTAATAATATAAATGAAATAACGAAAAAGCCTTTTAAATTCCATATATATTAACAGTCTTCCTCCACAGAAGCTCATTTTGATTATTATCAAATCGAATTCCATTCAATTTCAATCTAATATATTAAATTGGAAAACTTTACTTTGGAAATTTTCCATTAAATCTTAATAAAAAGATTTATAAATTCCAAATCACTTTTGACTGTAAATCGGGTTAAAGAACGAATGTCGTTAAAAACACGGTTCACAATAAACCCAATTCGCATCCTATTTTCAATTCCAATTAAATGTTAGTTAATCGGTAATTCTTCTTTAAATCTTAATTAAATGATTTATTCTTTTCACACTGGGTTTAAGAACGGTGTCATTTAAAACACAGTTCACGACAAACCCAAAATCCAATTTGATATCAAATATAAGGCTCTGAATAAAAATTATATCGGCTTATATTCAATATCAAATTCTGAAACCAACAAATACCGTTTTGGAAATAACGATATAAAATATATCTTCCAAATTTCAATAACAATATCCATATGATCCCGAATCCAACATTGAAATATTCCGATGATAATTTCGATTCAAATCCATTCCAATTCATATATTGGAAATTCTGGTTATTTTTAAAACCATTTCAAATCCAGTTTATTTATTTAAAAATATTGGATTTCGTAATTCTAGTTCATAACTAGTTCATTTCGATAAAAATATATTTTTATCTTTTCAAATATGTAATTTTTCATCCCAATTATTTCCAAATCATTTATTATGATTTTACACTAATTATTGATATTTTTAATAATTTTATCAAGGCCCGTATAGTCGATTTTCATAAACGGTCATCGAACTGCACTTACAGCGACCTTTTCCAAATTTGATTTGGACATAATTCCAAATCCAACCGTTAGATTTCAAATTTCTTGTATTCGTTGGAAAGCTATTTTCGATACGAACCCAAGGTTCCGGTTTTAGGAGAATCCGACAGTCGAATCTCCAGTAATGTCCGTTCGAAGTCAATGGTCGAAATTCGCGAACTACCGCGATGCGGCACGTTCTATTCAGGCCATTAAATATATATTATATATATTATATATATTTCATCAATTCCATTTAAAACGTATTTTATAAATTGTTTTAAATTTGTTTTCAAAATGATTTCAACTTCATATTCAATTTTAAATAAAAATTGAATATTCCGTATCATCAATATATAAATGATAATATTTTCAAAACATTAGATTTTGAAATCACTTCCTTTTCGATATTCATTATAAAAATGAATAAAATCGATATAAATATCGTTCACGATAAAATGGCGTTAATCTAATCAACACGTCTTTATATATTAAAATATATTCGTGTCCATCCCAAATCGAACATAAAAATCGGATTTTGATCTTTTACTGATTATTATTTTAAAATATTCGTTATTTTCAAATATTCGTTCTTTATAAACTGGAATCAGACACAGTCAATTACTATATAATGTTATTTATATGGATTTCATACAACACATGTATAGAACAACAATGATAAATAATCAACCATCATCCAAATTGCATTCTACACTGCATAAGCATTAGATATAAATATTTAACGCTTACAACAGTCTGTCAACCAATCAATTGACATACAACTAAACAATTGGGATTAGTGCACGTCAAATATCATCCCAATACCCATGTGGGGTTTCGATCAACAAACACAGATTTTATTTGTGCAGTTGGGCGATGTGTAAAATATATCGTCCCAATCAATATCAGTCAAATGGGTGTACATAAACAAATCGTCCGATTTGTAAATGAATATTTATTTTATTTCAGTAAATATTTTATTTCATTCGTTTATACAATAAAAATGATATTTTTATTGTTCTAACACTTTATTGAACACATGAATGTTTTATATTCTGTTCCATTCCACATCACAATCACAATCAATTTCCACAACACAATCAAATCGAACAAGTCGTCCATGGTCTGTGGACAACGGGTGTCTAGTGCTGCTAAGCACCGTCTGCATCCTAATATATATTTTAACTAGAAAATAAAATTAAAGTGAGAAGTTTTTATCTTGGGTTTCCACTCCGCCATTCCTTTATTGTCGCTCAGATTCGCTGTTCTGATTCCAACGCAATCTGTTTCACGAAATTTATATTAAAAATCACATCTTTATTCTTATACTGTTCGTGTAAAAATCACATTTTTTTATCGCTTCTTACATATAAAAGATCACATTTTTATATTTCTACGTCCTATATAAAAATTATATTTTTATTCATGGTTATGTGAATAAAAGAAATATTTATATATAAATAAAAATCATAACTTTATATATAAATCAAATTTTTATCTAAGCAAAAAAATTTCCAAAAAAATCACATTTTTATTATTGTACCGTTTGTATAAAAAACACATTTTTATAATTCTTTCTACATAATAAAAATTATATTTTTACACTATTCAAATAAATAAAAATCCAATTTTCATTTCGCTATCTTCATATTATAAAAATCGAATCTTTATTTGAATAAAAATCATATTTTTTCTCATTAAAAATCTCATCTTTATATTATTAAAAATCTAAACTTTCCATATATAAAAATCTATACTTTCCTAAGTAAAAATATAATCTTTTCATAAATAAAAATATAACCTTTCCATAAATAAAAATAGAATCTTTTCACATTTTAAAATCATAACTTTTCGCATTTAAAAATCTAAGCTTTCCGCATTAATAAATCTAATCTTCATGTTATTAAAAATCTAACCATTTTCATTCATAAAAATAAGATTTTTATAAAATAAAATAAAATCCGAAAATTCACTGTGGTTCATCGGGGAAGGAGGAGGTGGGGCGCAACACGCCGGGAAGGGGGCAGGGGGGGTCGCGGTGGCGGTGTGGGCTAGGGGGAGGCCGACGTTGGTCTGAAATCGGGTGGGTGATGATTTGGGGGCTAGGGCGTAGAAAAGGGGGAAGGGAGAGGAGCTAGGGCAGAGGAGAAGGAGGAGGGGGGATTCGGTCATCGATGGAGGAGTAGGGTCCCTTCGGCGGCGGCGGCGTCAGGCCTGGGCGCTGCGGTGGCATGCGTCTTTCTTTCTTTTTTGTCTTATTCCAGAAATCGACGGTTTAGAAAGTGAGGAGGGAGAGAGAAGGTAGGGAAGGGTATTTTATAATTATATAATTATTTTCAAAAAGTTGACTTTTTCTACAAACTCCAAACGAGACCCAACGTCTTTCACCCCTAGTTAATTACCCCCATTTTGGACACAATGGGATATGTTCGTAACCCAATTCGGTTGTTACGATCAGTTTCCGCTAAATTTAAAATATAAATCATTATATTTTAAATTCTAATGCACATTTTAATTTACCGGAGCCACATACAGACTCCAAAAATTCCAGAAAAATAAATCTGGCGATGTTTTGACGATACGGTCCTAACAAAACTAATTTCGTCGAATTTGGAGATCGTATGAAAAACGGTAATTTTTTAGTCAATTAAATTCAAACTGAATTGACCAAACACGTTTAAATTCACCACGCTCACATATTGATTCCAAAAATTATGAAAATTGGAATCTAGGAATAATTTGACATTCTGAATCCAACAAAAGTGGTCTCGTCGAAAACGGAGGTCGTTTGCAAAATCGCCATTTTTACGGGTTATATTTCCATACCGGCTATTCTGAATTTTCAGTTGGGCATAACTTTTAATTCGTGCTATGAAATTTTGATTTTTTAGAATCGTTGGGAAGATATTTTCAAATAGATTCAAATATTTTTGGTTTCACTAAAATCTGGTTTATTTTGATTCCTGTACATTTATTTGAAATTTGAAATCGAATTTCCAAACTACCGCGCCATTTCCAATTCCTTTTATAATTAAAACAAATATTTATATTCTAATTTCGATTTAAATAAATATATACATTCTAATTCTATTCAAAATAAATTTCTAGTCGTTAGTATTTAAAATAAATCATTTTAAATATCCAAAATTCATTAAAATTGCCAAAATAAAAATTTTAAATTGGTTCTGATTTTCCGGGTTGTTACAATCTCCCCCACTTAAAATCTTTTTGTACTCGAAAAGGAACGGAGCTAAAAGTCGTTTTACTAATCAATTTAACTTTCATTCTGGCTTTCATTCTTCAACTTTTCAGTTTCTAAGAATTTCTGATTTTTCAAAAATTTGGCTAACACCCTAAATTTTAGAAAAATTTCGCCATAACCTCCTTTGTACGGGGAGACATTTAAAACCGCAACTAGCCACGCAGGGCACTCATCAATCCCAAAAGAAAATGAGAATGCCAAGCGGCCAGCCTTAGGTTCATAAACTCTTTAAAAGCAAAAGAAAATTTCCAAGCGGTCGGCCTTAGGCTCATAAACTCCTTAAAAGCAAAAGAAAATTGCCAAGCAGCCAGGCTTAGGCTCATAAACCTTTAAAAGCAAAAGAAAATTGCCAAGCGGCCAGCCTTAGGCTCATAAACCTTTAAAACTAAAAGAAAATTGCCAAGTGGCGAGCCTTAGGCTCATAAACCTTTTAAAAGAAAAAGAAAATTAGTAAACACGTACCTACTTTTTGGGCATAAAATTTTATTTCTCTTCTTAGCAGTTTATCCATAAACTGTTCAACAATGTGTATATATACATGTATGCCTTTCTAAACAATTTCCAACTCAGTACAATATTTGATTCAATTTGGCTTAATGGTTCAAAATTTTAATTAATCAAATCAATAATCAAACAACACAACCAGCAATCAATTAGTTGATTTTCTTTTCAAATTCACAATTTTTTTCATTTACTAAAAATCCATTTTTGATGCCAAATCACAACAAATAAATCCTATCTACTTTTGGTTCTCACACCAGTCAATTGGAAATATATAGAAATCTCACTTTCGAAGCTCGAACATAAATACTGAGGATGCGGCCGCATCACCAGAATTGTCCTCGGGTGACTAGAGTGGGATTCTATATCTATCCAGTATATTAAAACTTCGAATATACATTTGCAAGGCGTATATGCAAAATATTTATATACTTGATTGTCTAAATCAATTTATAATAAATATTCAAATACGTTGAATAAGGTTTAAATTTTAAAAACAAAATTTGTTTTCTTTTTTATTTTCAAAACACTACTCTTCACACTCGTTCTAGGATACAACTGATCCTATCTCTAACGAGTCATTCCTATTGGATATTACTAATCCAATCTCTGTTGAATTCTTTCGTTCGGTTCTAATGCATCTTGTTCTCAAGCTCTGTAAAACCAAAGCTCTGATACCAGCTGAAACGACCTGAACATCCCCGGTCTCCAAAGAGAAAAGAAAGAACGGATTGTCTGAGAACACGACAAATCAGAACACAAACAGAAGAACATTTCATTGCTTATTACAACAAATTACATCAGAGTACAAGAATATACAGAGTGTGAACAAATAATATACATTTTATAAATATCAGAGATTAAAATACATTACAAGGCAGCGGAAAATAATACAAAACACAACTGAAAGAGATAAACGGATACAGAGCTTTCCGAATATCGTTCCAGCTGTAAATCAGGATCCTATGAATATAAATCTGCAAAACCAAAACTGCTAGCTGCCTGTGTGGAAAATAGTGGCACCCAGAGTTTAGGTTACAACACTAAACTCTAGGTCAGTCATGTGACTGGTGTGAGAACTAAAACAGTTATTTAAAGCTTTACTTTAAAATATAGTATATCAAGGGACCACGCCATATAACATGGAACGGGTTTCCTCCTAAGAATACCAGTGCATAAGACAAACAGCGCAATGCTTTTTGGAAAAAATGAAGCTATTATAAGACCCAGGTCCCATCACACAATGCAACGCAAGCCGGAGGATAGAGTTTTCCCTTATAATAGCCAAACATGCTTGGTACGTTTAAAAACAAATCATTCGATACTATTATAAGTGCATAGTGTATAAAATAACTTCAAATATAAATGTATCAATCATAGACGGCATGGGTACCATATGTCATGTCGCCAATACTAGGTCTACAATCAAAACCGAAATGTCACGTATTGGAAATTGGATTTTCGTCATGAGTCGAGGAAAGTGATGTACTCTTCGCCTACTTTGAGACACTCTAGCAAATGCCTCAGGATCTCCCGCAGAAGAACTGTAATACCCCACCTCCTCTAGTGTCACCCACAAAGGGAATGCACTAGTTTTGGAGGAGCGTTATCAAGGTAAACAATCACAGAATTTTTACAAGACAGAACATAAATAAAACAGCGGAAGAATCAAAAGCTAAATTTCATTACTTTAAAAAAGAGTCAAAACCTTTTACATCCAAAGTACCGAATAGCCAAAGTCATTATTTTCCATTACAACAAATTCTATCTGGCATAAACAAAGAAGCATAATCTCAAAACAACAAAAGTAGCTTAATTCCCCAAAGGTAGCAGATATGCAGCCATAGCATTGTTCAAGATCAAACCGTACATGAGCTGAACCGAAAGCAAGCGAAATCCAAGCTAAGTGCTAGAGTTTCCTCACTGAGAACCTGGGGGGGGAACGGAAGAAAAAGAGGCAAAAGAAAACGGGTCAGTCATAAAGACTGGTAAGTCCAAGTGACTTTCAACATAAAAACAGGTAAAAGTAACACGACATGTATAAACTGAAAGTAAACATAAGGATGCTGTCAAGATAGGCAAGATAGACTAAGATAACATAATAATTCAACTATAGGTCAAGTATAGCATCGCATGTTCAAGGTTCGCTGCACCAACTGTACTATTATCCCAAACCCCTGTCTTATATTAATCGTGAAAAGATCCCTTGGCCCAATATCATGAAATGACGCATTATTAGGCCCAACGGAACGATCCACTAATCGATCGGCTCAGTACAAGTTCTAGCTCGTTGTGTGTCTGTGTCATACGACCCTATCACAAATGTAGTCACCTGTGCTAGGTCCACCATAGGTTGTATCAAGCCCTAGGGTGCCAACCACCAACACGAATCAAGCATGCACAGAAACACCTACTGATGCCCAATGCCTGCTTTTTCAACTTCGGACCACGTGCACGACCATAGCCCACCTGAACCTACACTGGCGCACCAACACAGCCGTCGCTCTGGTCACTTACAATCAACCTAGCAATCATGCCCCACCCTGCCTAGTTCCAGGGTACCGTGATACATCTAATAGGTTACTGCTGAAATGGACCGCGTAACTAGGGTTTCCGTCCAATAGATTAAGTGTTGTCATTTAAATTCGTGACTTAACCCTTATCAGCCTAGCATGTCAAGTTGGTTAAGTTTTGTGACTTAACCCTACAATTCACGGGTCAAGTTGGTTAGGTGTTGTCGTTCAAGTTCATAACCTAACCCTACCAATCATGTTTCAAGTTGGTTAAGTGTTGTCTTTCATGTTCATGACTTAACCCTATTATGTGGCATTAATTCATTAATGCACCTCAACCTCTCACATTAGACCTGTTGTTGTGGTCACTGGATATGCCGGGCGGTTCTGGGCAGATTTACACCACAATTCAATCTGACCTCGGGTTTCCAGCGTGATACGACCAACTACCCACATTGGATCCTATTGTTTGCAGTAACTGGATTTGCCGGGCGGTTCCGGGCAGAATTACACTGTTAACTCAACCCAACCTCGAGTTGGCCATTTTCAAGTTCATTCTAGTGTCATGCCCATGTTCAAATTTCATATCAAGTTCATGTCAAGTTTCAAGGCAAGTTTTATATCCATATCCAGATTCAAGTTATAACAATGTTCATGTTTCAATTTATGCCTATTATCTAGTTCATGATTCATGTTCATAACCAATTCATGTTTTGCCTAATCTATCCAAATCGTATTCCCATCGCACGTAAACGTGAATCGATCTATACTACAAGTAAATCCAAATCCCGAAATAAAGGGAATAACATCAAAACTATGATAGGAAAAAGGGACGAGCAGAAAGCAATAAAAGGGATTACAAGACTAGCATGATATAACTTGAGATAATTGGTTACAACATCATTGGCATGTAGAAAATAATAGGATTTCAAATCTAGCAAAATAAGGCGATACTCATGATAAAAATTGACATAAAAGAATAGGCATGCAAAAGCAAGCCAAATACAAGGATAATGGATCAATGGTTTTGGTGTACGTAATAGCGAATAAGCTAAGCAAGTCATACCCTAGGTATGAGATCCAACAAAATGCCAATTTGGTGTACAACATGGTTTTAAACTTTAGTGTTATGAACAATCAACTATAATAGTCAATTAACCACAATAGTCATAGTCATAGTGAATCATAAGCGATTACTCACAATAGTCATGGATAATTATCCAAAATAGTTCTAGGCAACTACCCTAAATAGTCATAGGAAAATAGTTTCAAAGTCATGGTCATAGACAATAATCTTATGTTCATAATCATAGGCAATAATTCATAGTCATGAGTCATAGGTGATTAGACACAATTGTCCTTGTCATAGTCATAGGCAATAGTCTTATGTTCTCAGTCATCGGCATAGTCTTATGTTCATAGTCATAGTCCTTGGCCATTAACAATAGTTTCAATGTCATAGGCATGATAATGTTTGATTTACAACGTGAATAGGCCCAAACTGATTTCAAAGCAATATTCCCAAAAAGTCAAGATCCAAGATGAACAAGAATATATACGAATCATACAAAGATCCAATTCCAATTTATAACATTTCCATATTAAGTTTATAGTTTTTATCTAAAAGTAACTTGAACTTACAGATCGTGGTCTAAGAAATTGAGATGCAGAAGTTGAATCTATAGACTAGTCGTCGAATTGCTGAATCGTTGAATCTTGATTTGATTGTAGAAGCAAATCCCCAAATATACAATTCCTAGCCGTAGTCTTCAAGAAATAGTCTTCACGTTTTAATTTAATTTAACTTAATTTAATTTAGAGGAAGAAGAAGAAGCCATGTTCATCAAGAGTTTGTGCAGCATAAGGTTAGAGAAGAATGGTGTAAAGAGAATGAGGCTAGGAGGCTGTTTATATAGGATTTCAATCTAATTTGAGCCGTCGGATGATCTTAGGGTTAATCATAACCATTTAGTCAAGATAGGGTGATGAGTCAGCCCTAAGGACTCAGCAAGGAGTCAAAAAGGACTCAGCAATGAGTCACAGTTCAGATCAGAACATACTAGAAAGCTGTGCAGGCTTCCTGCTCGGCCTGGGCGCACTTGTCAAGTGCGCAAGTGCAACTTTGCATGGGCGCACTTCCCAAGTGCGCCAGTGCAATTTTTTTCTGGTGCACTTCCCAAGTGCGCCAGAGCATTCTGGCCTGTTTATGGTTTTTCTGCCTAACTTTGTTCATCCATATCTCCTTCATACGGTATCCGTTTTACGCAAACTCGGACTCTATTTCAACCAAAATTCCGAGACGAATGCAATGGCACAACCCATTTCTCTTGATTCTTATTTTAAAATTTAATTCCTCCTTGATTTATGGTTTTAACATGTTATTAAAACTTGGGTTGTTACATTCTCCCCTCCTTAAATGATTTCGTCCCTGAAATCCTCAAGTTAAGAAGAATGCATCCTATCATCCAATCAACCATTTACTCAACCATCATCCACAAGCAGCCATTGTCCTTAAATGATTTCTAATGCTATATGAACATATGCAGAAAGTGTGTGTATATGTTTCTTATCTAATGTAGATGATCAGGCCTGATTGATCTTCTTAATGAAAAATATGTTTAGTGCCTTGAATCCAACATGTATGCAAATAGTCCTAGTCACATAAACACTATATGTATGCACAAACATCCATCCATATGCAACGTTCACATGATAACACATTCAATTTCATCCATAAACAAGTATAAACACTCATGCATATGCAATATGAAAATGTGTCTGAGCTGATCTAGTGCCTAATGTGTGTTATGCAACCACTTGCGACCACTTCCAACCATTTGCAAACATCAACCATAACATGTTTCAAATACATGTTTACATCCATAGGGTTCTACCTAAGGTTCTCAAGACAGGATCGAAAAGATATACAGGATAAAACAGAGATCTAGGGAAAGAAGTTAAAGATATACCCCTAGAAGGTCCTGCTTGCTGGCCTTGCCCTTGCTTCTTAGGGCAGTCCTTGCTGATGTGTCCAATCTCACCACATTGAAAGAATGCTCCCATCTTCATCTTCTTCTTTCTACAATCCTGGACTATATGCCCATCAATACCACAGAAATTGCATTTTCTTTTCTCACGTGACTTGTTATCATTATTGTTGTTGTTGTTCTTGCCTCCTTTCTCGGAGTCGACCTTCTTGTTTTGAGACTCATTCGCCTTGACCTCCTTCTTGCCATTCTTGTCTTCTTCATTTAAGAGCGCCATGTCCACTAACTTTTCGTAAGTAGCCCCCATAGGTATGTAGGTCATAGCCAAGCTGTGAAGCGGCTCATTTAATCCCTTGACAAAATGAAGAGCCTTCTTATGAGAGGTATTCACTAAGTCCAGTCCAAATCGGGCTAGCTGATTGAATTGATTAACGTACTCCTTAACAGTCATACTTCCTTGCTTAAGAGCTAAGAAATTTTCTAGCTGTAAACTTCGTTCAGCTTGCGAGAGGAATTTCGTCTCAAACCTTATTCTGGAATTCATCCATATTTCGACCGGCCTCTCGGCGTTAGTGACTTCCCACCAATAGGAAGCTTCGTCTTTGAGCAACCATACCGCCAACTGTACCTTCTACCTATCGTCCACCTCGAAGATAACGAACAGATCCTCAGTTTCTTTGAGCCAGTTCCTCGCTTCTACGAATGATTCAGTTCCCTTGAAATCCTTTCTACCCATGGCCCTAAAATCTTTACAGATCTTTGAAAAAGCAATTGCACGAGGAGGGGGCGGAGGAGGAGGAATCGTTGCAGCTGGAGGAGGAATATCTGTTGGGTCTGCATCGTTGTCCCTAGCCTCTAAGTACCTCTTGAACCAGCCAGGTATTGGCACGCCCTCTGGAAAGTTAAGATTCCCAGACATGCTGAAATGAAAAAGAGGAGATTCAAAACGAGGAAACAAAGGATAGTGCTAATGGCTTTTGGGGAATAGCCTTTTAATAAAACAAGACTTTTCTTGAAAAATGCTTCTTTGTAAACGGATTTGAAAATAGTTTTAGAAGGTTTTTAAAAGCTTTTGCCTAGTCTGGTAACCTTCTGCTAAGATACTAAGTGTAACACCCCACCTCCGCTAGTGTCACTCACAAAGGTATTGCACTAGTTTTGGAGGAGCGTTATCAAGGTAAACAATCACGGAATTTTTACAAGACAGAACATAAATAAAACAGCGGAAGAATCAATAGCTAAATTTCATTACTTTCAAAAAGAGTCAAAACCTTTTACATCCAAAGTACCGAATAGCCAAAGTCATTATTTTCCATTACAACAAATTCTATCTTGCATAAATAAAGAAGCATAATCTTAAAACAACAAAAGTAGCTTAATTCCCCAAAGGTAGCAGAAATGCAGCCAAAGCATAACTCAAGATCAAACCGTACATGAGCTGAACCGAAAGCAAGAGAAATCCAAGCTAAGTGCTAGAGTTTCCTCCTTGAGAACCTGGGGGGGGGAACAGAAGAAAAAGAGGCGAAAGAAAACGGGTCAGTCATAAAGACTGGTAAGTCCAAGTGACTTTCAGCATAAAAACTGGTAAAAGTAACACGACATGTATAAACTGAGAGTAAACATAAGGATGCTATCAAGATGGGCAAGATAGACTAAGATAACATGATAATTCAAGTATAGGTCAAGTATAGCATCGCATGTTCAAGGTTCGCTGCACCAACTGTACTATTATCCCAAACCCATGTCTTATATTAATCGTGAAATGATCCCTTGGCCTAATATCATGAAATGACGCATTATTAGGCCCAACGGAACGATCCACTAATCGATCGGCTCCCTACAAGTTCTAGCTCGTTGTGTGTCTGTGTCATACGACCCTATCACGAATGTAGTCACATGTGCTAGGTCCACCATAGGGTGTATCAAGCCCTAGGGTGCCAACCACCGACACGAATCAAGCATGCACAGATAAACCTACTGATGCACAATGCCTGTTTTTTCAACTCCGAACCACGTGCACGACCATTGCCCGCCTGAACCTACACTGGTGCACCAACACAGCCGTCATTCTGGTCGCTTACAATCAGCCCAGTAATCGTGCCCCACCCTACCTAGTTCCAGGGTACCGTGATACATCTAGTGGGTTACTGCTGAAATGGACCGCGTAACTAGGGTTTTCGTCCAATAGGTCAAGTGTTGTCATTTAAATTCGTGACTTAACCCTTATCAGCCTAGCATGTCAAGTTGGTTAAGTGTTGTGACTTAACCCTACAATTCACGTGTCAAGTTGGTTAGGTGTTGTCGTTCAAGTTCATTACCTAACCCTACCAATCGTGTTTCAAGTTGGTTAAGTGTTGTCTTTCATGTTAATGACTTAACCCTATCATGTGGCATTAATTCATTAATGTACCTCAACCTCTCACATCAGACCTGTTGTTGTGGTCATTGGATATGCCGGGCGGTTCCGGGAAGAGTTACACCACAACTCAGTCTGACCTCGGGTTTCCAGCGCGATACGACCAACTACCCACATTGGATCCTATTGTTTGCAATAACTGGATTTGTAGGGCGGTCCGGGCAGAATTACACTGCAAACTCAACCCAACCTCGAGTTAGCCATTTTCAAGTTCATTCTAGTTTCATGCGCATATTCAAATTTCATATCAAGTTCATGTCAAGTTTCAAGGCAAGTTTTATATCCATATCCAGATTCAAGTTATAACAATGTTCATGTTTCAATTTATGCCTATTATCCAGTTCATGATTCATGTTCATAACCAATTCATGTTTTTCCTAATCTACCCAAATCGTATTCCCATCGCACGTAAACGTGAATCGATCTATACTACAAGTAAATCCAAATCCCGAAATAAAGGGAATAACATCAAAACTATGATAGGCAAAAGGGACGAGCATAAAGCGATAAAAGGGATTACAAGACTAGCATGATATAACTTGAGATAATTTGTTATAACATCACTGGCATATAGAAAATAATAGGATTTCAAATCTAGCAAAATAAGGCGATAGTCATGATAAAAATTTACATAAAAGAATAGGCATGCAAAAGCAAGCCAAATACAAGGATAATGGATCAATGGTTTTGGTGTACATAATAGCGAATAAACTAAGCAAGTCACACCCTAGGTATGAGATCCAACAAAATGCCAATTCGGTGTACAACATGGTTTTCAACTATAGTGTTATGAACAATCAACTATAATAGTCAATTAGCCACAATAGTCATAGTCATAGTGAATCATAAGCGATTACTCACAATAGTCATGGATAATTATCCAAAATAGTTCTAGGCAACTACCCTAAATAGTCATAGGCAAATAGTTTCAAAGTCATGGTCATAGACAATAGTCTTATGTTCATAACCATAGGCAATAATTCGTAGTCATGAGTCATAGGTGATTAGCCACAATTGTCCTTGTCATAGTCATAGGAAATAGTCTTATGTTCTCAGTCATAGGCATAGGCATAGTCTTATGTTCACAGTCATAGTCCTTGGCCATTAACAATAGTTTCAATGTCATAGGCACGATAATGTTTGATTTACAACGTGAATAGGCCCAAATTGATTTCAAAGCAATATTCCCAAAAAGTCAAGATCCAAGATGAACAAGAATAGATACGAATCATACATAGATCCAATTCCAATTTATAACATGTCCATATTAAGTTTATAGTTTTTATCTAAAAGTAACTTGAACTTACAGATCGTGGTCTAAGAAATTGAGATGCAGAAGTTGAATCTATAAACTAGTCGTCGAATTGCTGAATCGTTGAATCTTGATTTGATTATTTAAGCAAATCCCCAAATATGCAATTCCTAGCCGTAGTCTTCAAGAAATAGTCTTCACGTTTTAATTTAATTTAACTTAATTTAATTTAGAGGAAGAAGAAGAAGCCATGTTCATCAAGAGTTTGTGCAGCATAAGGTTAGAGAAGAATGGTGTAAAGAGAATGAGGCTAGGAGGCTGTTTATATAGGATTTCAATCTAATTTGAGCCGTCGGATGATCTTAGGGTTAATCATAACCATTTAGTCAAGATAGGGTGATGAGTCAGCC
The DNA here is from genome assembly GCA_030737875.1 of Allium sativum. Lineage (NCBI taxonomy): Eukaryota > Viridiplantae > Streptophyta > Magnoliopsida > Asparagales > Amaryllidaceae > Allium > Allium sativum. The sequence goes on from CM060926.1 coordinate 356,526,474, forward strand.
CTAAGGACTCAGCAAGGAGTCAGAAAGGACTCAGCAATGAGTCACAGTTCAGATCAGAACATACTAGAAAGCTGTGCAGGCTTCCTGCTCGGCCTGGGCGCACTTGTCAAGTGCGCAAGTGCAACTTTGCATGGGCGCACTTCCCAAGTGCGCCAGTGCAATTTTTTTCTGGTGCACTTCCCAAGTGCGCCAGAGCATTCTGGCCTGTTTATGGTTTTTCTGCCTAACTTTGTTCATCCATATCTCCTTCATACGGTATCCGTTTTACGCAAACTCGGACTCTATTTCAACCAAAATTCCAAGACGAATGCAATGGCACAACCCATTTCTCTTGATTCTTATTTTAAAATTTAATTCCTCCTTGATTTATGGTTTTAACATGTTATTAAAACTTGGGTTGTTACATTCTCCCCTCCTTAAATGATTTCGTCCCTGAAATCCTCAAGTTAAGAAGAATGCATCCTATCATCCAATCAACCATTTACTCAACCATCATCCACAAGCAGCCATTGTCCTTAAATGATTTCTAATGCTATATGAACATATGCAGAAAGTGTGTGTATATGTTTCTTATCTAATGTAGATGATCAGGCCTGATTGATCTTCTTAATGAAAAATATGTTTAGTGCCTTGAATCCAACATGTATGCAAATAGTCCTAGTCACATAAACACTATATGTATGCACAAACATCCATCCATATGCAACGTTCACATGATAACACATTCAATTTCATCCATAAACAAGTATAAACACTCATGCATATGCAATATGAAAATGTGTCTGAGCTGATCTAGTGCCTAATGTGTGTTATGCAACCACTTGCGACCACTTCCAACCATTTGCAAACATCAACCATAACATGTTTCAAATACATGTTTACATCCATAGGGTTCTACCTAAGGTTCTCAAGACAGGATCGAAAAGATATACAGGATAAAACAGAGATCTAGGGAAAGAAGTTAAAGATATACCCCTAGAAGGTCCTGCTTGCTGGCCTTGCCCTTGCTTCTTAGGGCAGTCCTTGCTGATGTGTCCAATCTCACCACATTGAAAGAATGCTCCCATCTTCATCTTCTTCTTTCTACAATCCTGGACTATATGCCCATCAATACCACAGAAATTGCATTTTCTTTTCTCACGTGACTTGTTATCATTATTGTTGTTGTTGTTCTTGCCTCCTTTCTCGGAGTCGACCTTCTTGTTTTGAGACTCATTCGCCTTGACCTCCTTCTTGCCATTCTTGTCTTCTTCATTTAAGAGCGCCATGTCCACTAACTTTTCGTAAGTAGCCCCCATAGGTATGTAGGTCATAGCCAAGCTGTGAAGCGGCTCATTTAATCCCTTGACAAAATGAAGAGCCTTCTTATGAGAGGTATTCACTAAGTCCAGTCCAAATCGGGCTAGCTGATTGAATTGATTAACGTACTCCTTAACAGTCATACTTCCTTGCTTAAGAGCTAAGAAATTTTCTAGCTGTAAACTTCGTTCAGCTTGCGAGAGGAATTTCGTCTCAAACCTTATTCTGGAATTCATCCATATTTCGACCGGCCTCTCGGCGTTAGTGACTTCCCACCAATAGGAAGCTTCGTCTTTGAGCAACCATACCGCCAACTGTACCTTCTACCTATCGTCCACCTCGAAGATAACGAACAGATCCTCAGTTTCTTTGAGCCAGTTCCTCGCTTCTACGAATGATTCAGTTCCCTTGAAATCCTTTCTACCCATGGCCCTAAAATCTTTACAGATCTTTGAAAAAGCAATTGCACGAGGAGGGGGCGGAGGAGGAGGAATCGTTGCAGCTGGAGGAGGAATATCTGTTGGGTCTGCATCGTTGTCCCTAGCCTCTAAGTACCTCTTGAACCAGCCAGGTATTGGCACGCCCTCTGGAAAGTTAAGATTCCCAGACATGCTGAAATGAAAAAGAGGAGATTCAAAACGAGGAAACAAAGGATAGTGCTAATGGCTTTTGGGGAATAGCCTTTTAATAAAACAAGACTTTTCTTGAAAAATGCTTCTTTGTAAACGGATTTGAAAATAGTTTTAGAAGGTTTTTAAAAGCTTTTGCCTAGTCTGGTAACCTTCTGCTAAGATACTAAGTGTAACACCCCACCTCCGCTAGTGTCACTCACAAAGGTATTGCACTAGTTTTGGAGGAGCGTTATCAAGGTAAACAATCACGGAATTTTTACAAGACAGAACATAAATAAAACAGCGGAAGAATCAATAGCTAAATTTCATTACTTTCAAAAAGAGTCAAAACCTTTTACATCCAAAGTACCGAATAGCCAAAGTCATTATTTTCCATTACAACAAATTCTATCTTGCATAAATAAAGAAGCATAATCTTAAAACAACAAAAGTAGCTTAATTCCCCAAAGGTAGCAGAAATGCAGCCAAAGCATAACTCAAGATCAAACCGTACATGAGCTGAACCGAAAGCAAGAGAAATCCAAGCTAAGTGCTAGAGTTTCCTCCTTGAGAACCTGGGGGGGAACAGAAGAAAAAGAGGCGAAAGAAAACGGGTCAGTCATAAAGACTGGTAAGTCCAAGTGACTTTCAGCATAAAAACTGGTAAAAGTAACACGACATGTATAAACTGAGAGTAAACATAAGGATGCTATCAAGATGGGCAAGATAGACTAAGATAACATGATAATTCAAGTATAGGTCAAGTATAGCATCGCATGTTCAAGGTTCGCTGCACCAACTGTACTATTATCCCAAACCCATGTCTTATATTAATCGTGAAATGATCCCTTGGCCTAATATCATGAAATGACGCATTATTAGGCCCAACGGAACGATCCACTAATCGATCGGCTCCCTACAAGTTCTAGCTCGTTGTGTGTCTGTGTCATACGACCCTATCACGAATGTAGTCACATGTGCTAGGTCCACCATAGGGTGTATCAAGCCCTAGGGTGCCAACCACCGACACGAATCAAGCATGCACAGATAAACCTACTGATGCACAATGCCTGTTTTTTCAACTCCGAACCACGTGCACGACCATTGCCCGCCTGAACCTACACTGGTGCACCAACACAGCCGTCATTCTGGTCGCTTACAATCAGCCCAGTAATCGTGCCCCACCCTACCTAGTTCCAGGGTACCGTGATACATCTAGTGGGTTACTGCTGAAATGGACCGCGTAACTAGGGTTTTCGTCCAATAGGTCAAGTGTTGTCATTTAAATTCGTGACTTAACCCTTATCAGCCTAGCATGTCAAGTTGGTTAAGTGTTGTGACTTAACCCTACAATTCACGTGTCAAGTTGGTTAGGTGTTGTCGTTCAAGTTCATTACCTAACCCTACCAATCGTGTTTCAAGTTGGTTAAGTGTTGTCTTTCATGTTAATGACTTAACCCTATCATGTGGCATTAATTCATTAATGTACCTCAACCTCTCACATCAGACCTGTTGTTGTGGTCATTGGATATGCCGGGCGGTTCCGGGAAGAGTTACACCACAACTCAGTCTGACCTCGGGTTTCCAGCGCGATACGACCAACTACCCACATTGGATCCTATTGTTTGCAATAACTGGATTTGTAGGGCGGTCCGGGCAGAATTACACTGCAAACTCAACCCAACCTCGAGTTAGCCATTTTCAAGTTCATTCTAGTTTCATGCGCATATTCAAATTTCATATCAAGTTCATGTCAAGTTTCAAGGCAAGTTTTATATCCATATCCAGATTCAAGTTATAACAATGTTCATGTTTCAATTTATGCCTATTATCCAGTTCATGATTCATGTTCATAACCAATTCATGTTTTTCCTAATCTACCCAAATCGTATTCCCATCGCACGTAAACGTGAATCGATCTATACTACAAGTAAATCCAAATCCCGAAATAAAGGGAATAACATCAAAACTATGATAGGCAAAAGGGACGAGCATAAAGCGATAAAAGGGATTACAAGACTAGCATGATATAACTTGAGATAATTTGTTATAACATCACTGGCATATAGAAAATAATAGGATTTCAAATCTAGCAAAATAAGGCGATAGTCATGATAAAAATTTACATAAAAGAATAGGCATGCAAAAGCAAGCCAAATACAAGGATAATGGATCAATGGTTTTGGTGTACATAATAGCGAATAAACTAAGCAAGTCACACCCTAGGTATGAGATCCAACAAAATGCCAATTCGGTGTACAACATGGTTTTCAACTATAGTGTTATGAACAATCAACTATAATAGTCAATTAGCCACAATAGTCATAGTCATAGTGAATCATAAGCGATTACTCACAATAGTCATGGATAATTATCCAAAATAGTTCTAGGCAACTACCCTAAATAGTCATAGGCAAATAGTTTCAAAGTCATGGTCATAGACAATAGTCTTATGTTCATAATCATAGGCAATAATTCGTAGTCATGAGTCATAGGTGATTAGCCACAATTGTCCTTGTCATAGTCATAGGAAATAGTCTTATGTTCTCAGTCATAGGCATAGGCATAGTCTTATGTTCACAGTCATAGTCCTTGGCCATTAACAATAGTTTCAATGTCATAGGCACGATAATGTTTGATTTACAACGTGAATAGGCCCAAACTGATTTCAAAGCAATATTCCCAAAAAGTCAAGATCCAAGATGAACAAGAATAGATACGAATCATACATAGATCCAATTCCAATTTATAACATGTCCATATTAAGTTTATAGTTTTTATCTAAAAGTAACTTGAACTTACAGATCGTGGTCTAAGAAATTGAGATGCAGAAGTTGAATCTATAAACTAGTCGTCGAATTGCTGAATCGTTGAATCTTGATTTGATTATTTAAGCAAATCCCCAAATATGCAATTCCTAGCCGTAGTCTTCAAGAAATAGTCTTCACGTTTTAATTTAATTTAACTTAATTTAATTTAGAGGAAGAAGAAGAAGCCATGTTCATCAAGAGTTTGTGCAGCATAAGGTTAGAGAAGAATGGTGTAAAGAGAATGAGGCTAGGAGGCTGTTTATATAGGATTTCAATCTAATTTGAGCCGTCGGATGATCTTAGGGTTAATCATAACCATTCAGTCAAGATAGGGTGATGAGTCAGCCCTAATGACTCAGCAAGGAGTCAGAAAGGACTCAGCAATGAGTCACAGTTCGGATCAGAACACACCAGAAAGCTGTGCAGGCTTCCTGCTCGGCCTGGGCGCACTTGCCAAGTGCGCCAGTGCAACTTTGCATGGGCGCACTTCCCAAGTGCGCCAGTGCAATTTTGTTCTAGCGCACTACCCAAGTGCGCCAGTGCATTCTGGCCTATTTCTGGTTTTTGTGCTTAACTTTGTTCGTCCATATCTCCTTCATACGGTATCCATTTTACGCAAACTCGGACTCTATTTCAACCATAATTCCGAGACTAACGCAATGGCGCAACCCGTTTCTCTTGATTCTTATTTTAAAATTTAATTCTGCCTTGATTTATGGTTTTAACATGTTATTAAAATTCGGGTTGTTACAAGAACCATGGATCCTCCAAGGCCAATCCTCCCTTACATTTGAGGATTGGCAATTCCTGAACACATGTTTCCTGGTCCTATAGGACCTATATCCATCGGCTCCGTAGAGACTGATATATCCAAGGCGCCTCGCATTCCAATAACCACAAAGGAAAAAATAATATAAATGGCCGGGCTTCCAAAACCCCAACACCACCCATATCTAGAAAGAAACGCCATGTCCTCCTTTGGTTCCCTTATCCCATCTTTAACTCATACCAAGGTGTGAGGCTCGCGAATTAATGCTATACACAAAGCTATGCTATATTAAAGCCGTGCTTTGATCATTAGCTACAAGACACTTCTTTTCAGCAGTAGCCTTGATCATTTGCATCTCAGCATGCCACACAGGCAATTCATGCCATGCGACTGATATCTATCTATATATAACCTCTGAGCTCGTACGTCTCAGAGAAGGGCATTAAGCAAGAGAATATATTCTCCACCGCCAAACAGATATATATTTAATAGAAATCAATCAACATAGGATAAAATCCAATGTCAGACACACATCCATTTACAAGTTCGTTCTGGGTCTGAACGAAAATGGAGGCACCTTATTCCTCGTCCCATATGTCCAATACAGGAGAGAGGCCCTCGCTTATCCGGTCGATCTCCAAGTACGTCTGGACGATCACCACTTATTACCTCGTCTTGGATGTACAGCCCAATCAAGACATCAGTAATCATCGAAACGATGTGAAGACCTCCGGTCTTCAACCACCGTCTTCATCGTCGACTTATCGTCGAATCAGTTATCTGAATAGGTATAAACCTGGCCTTTCCGAATAACTCGCGTATATAACAAACAAGTGCTTTAAAACACAACATATGCCTCATTCCAATTCTGAATATTCTTTTATTTAAATATTCATATCCTTTGGGAAAGGTTCCCATTAATTTTATCAATGATAAATTCTTTAAATTTATTTTTTATTCTTCCTTTTGATATCAATTCTAAACCAAATTAAGGTTTATCAACTAGTCGGGATTAGTGAACCTTACCGAAGTAATCATTTGTTTAATTTCCCAATCCCAACCTATTCATCCCATGGAGTAAAACTGGTAATACTCCATATCTAACACCGCGGTGTTATCAGTAAATTTAAATACCATTTCACGTCCAAATCTAATTAATAATTTGACTATCGCTTGATGCAAAACTGGTGATACTCCATTCTCGATCATTTTCCAAATTTGATAATTTAAATTATCAATTCACATTTCAATCTAATTAAAGAATCATTAAAACTCCACTTAGTTTTAATCTTCCCAAAAATCAAAATTAATGATTATTTAACTTTGGAAACACAAACATGTCGCATCGACAATCGACACCGTATTATTGATTTCTACCGATATATAACCTCTAAGCTCGTACGTCTCAGAGAAGGGAGTTAAGCAAGAGAATAAATTCTCCACCACCAAACATATATATATTTAGCAGAGATCAACATTGCAGTTCGAAATATAATGTTAGACATGTAATCCTTTCTTTAACTGGGTTAAAGAACTAATGTCATTTAAAACACAGTTCACAATAAAACCAAATCACATTCCATCAATCATGGAATCTTCACGGAAAACAGATCAATATATATAATCGATATCAATTTCCGTATTCGACTAATAATATAAATGGAAAAACGACAAAGCCTTTTAAATTCCATATATATTTACAGTCTTCCTCCATAGAAACTCATTTCGATTATTATCAAATCGAATTCCATTCAATTCCAATCCAATATATTAAATTGGAAATCTTTACTTTGGAAAGTTTCCATTAAATCTTAATAAAAAGATTTATAAATTCCAAATCACTTTTGACTGTAAATCGGGTTAAAGAACGAATGTCGTTAAAAACACAGTTCACAATAATCCCAATTAACGTCCCATTTTCAATTCCAATTAAATATTAATTAACCAGTAATTCTTATTTAAATCTTAAATAAAAGATTTATTCTTTTCACACTGGGTTTAAGAACGGTGTCATTTAAAACACAGTTCACGACAAACCCAAAATCCAATTTGATATCAAATATAAGGCTTTGAATATAAATTATATCGGCTTATATTCAATATCAAATTCTGAAACCAACAAATATCGTTTTGGAAATAACCATATAAAATATATCTTCCAAATTTCCATAACAATATCCGCATGATCCCGAATCCAACAAATATTTCGATTATAATTTCGATTCAAATTCATTCCAATTCATATATTGGAAATTCTGGTTATTTTTAAAACCGTTTCAAATCCAATATATTTATTTAAAAATATTAGATTTCATAATTCTAGTTCATAACTAGTTCATTTCGATAAAAATATATTTTTATCTTTTCAAATATGGAATTTTTCATCCTAATTCTTTCCAAATCATTTATTACAATTTTACACTAATTATTGATATTTTTAATAATTTTATCAAGGCCTGTACAGTCGATTTCCATAAATGGTGATCGAACTGCACTTATAGTGACCTTTTCCAAATTTGATTTGGACGTAATTCCACACCAACCGTTAGATTTCAAATTTCTTGTATTCATTGGAAAGCTCTTTTCGATACGAACCCAACGGTTCCAGTTTTAGGAGAATCCGACGTCGGATCTCCGGTAATGTCCGTTCGAAGTCAATGGTCGAAATTCACGAACTACCGCGGCGCGGCGCGTTCTATTCAGTCCATTAAATATATATAATATATATGTTATATATATTTCTTCGATTTCAATTTAAAGAGTATTTTATAAATCGTTATAAATTTGTTTTCAAAACGATTTCAACTTCATATTCAATTTTAAATAAAAATTGAATATTCCATATCATCAATATATAAATGATAATATTTTCAAAACATTAGATTTTGAAATCACTTCCTTTTCGATATTCATTATAAAAATGAATAAAATCGATATAAATATCGTTCATGACAAAATGATGCTAATCTAATCAACACGGCTTTATATATTTAAATATATTCGTGTCCATCCCAAATCGGACATAAAAATCGGATTTTGATCTTTTACTGAATATTATTATAAAATATTCGTTATTTTAAAATATTCGTTATTTTAAAATATTCTTTATCTAAAATATTCGTTACTTTAAAATAATCATTCTTTCTGAACTGGAATCAAACACAGTCAATTACCATATAATGTTATTTATATGAATTTCATACAACACATGTATAGAACAACAATGATAAACAATCAACCATCATCCATAGTGCATTCTACACTGCATAAGCATTAAATATAAATATTTAACATTTACAACAGTCTGTCAACCAATCGATTAACATACAACTAAACAATTGGGATTAATGTACATCAAATATCATCCCAATACCCGTGTGGGTTTTCGATCAACAAACATAGATTTTATTTGTGTAGTTGGGCAATGTGTAAAATATATCATCCCAATCAATATCAGTCAAATGGGTGTACATAAACAAATCATCCGATTTGTAAATGAATATTTATTTTATTTTAGTAAATATTTCATTTCATTCATTTATATAATAAAAATGATATTTTTATTGTTCTAACACTTTATTCAACACGTGAATATTTTATATTCTATTCCATTCCACATCACAATCACAATCAATTTCCACTACACAATCAAATCGAATAAGTCGTCAATGGTCTATGGACGAAGGGTGTCGGGTGCTGCTAAGCACCGTCTGCATCCTAGTATATATTTTAACTAGAAAATAAAATTAAAGTGAGAAGTTCTCAGCTTGGGTTTCCACTCCGCCATTCCTTTATTGTCGCTCATATTCGATGTTCTGATTCCAATGCAATCTGTTTCACGGAATTTATATTAAAAATCACATCTTTATTCTTATACTGTTCGTATAAAAATAACATTTTTATATCGCTTCTTATATATAAAAGATCACATTTTTATATTGCTACTTCCTATATAAAAATTATATTTTTATTCATGGTTATGTGAATAAAAGAAATATTTTTATATAAATAAAAATCATAACTTTATATATAAACCAAATTTTTACCTAAGAAAAAAATTACCTATAAAAATCACCTTTTTATTATTGTACCGTTCGTATAAAAATCACATTTTTATAATTCCTTCTACATAATAAAATTTATAATTTATCGCTATTCAAATAAATAAAAATCCAATTTTCATTTCCCTATCTTAATATTATAAAAATCAAATCTTTATTTGAATAAAAATCATATTTTTATCTCATTAAAAATATCATCTTTATATTATTAAAAATCTAAACTTTCCATATATAAAAATCTATACTTTCCTAAGTAAAAATATAATCTTTTCATAAATAAAAATATAACCTTTCCAGAAATAAAAATATAATCTTTTCACATTTTAAAATCTTAACTTTTCGCATTTAAAAATCTAAGCTTTCCGCATTAATAAATCTAATCTTCATGTTATAAAAAATCTAACCCTTTTTATTCATAAAAATAATATTTTTATAACATAAAATAAAATATAATCTGAAAAACTCACTATGGTTCATCGGGGAGGGAGGAGGAGGGGCGCAGCACGCTGGGAAGGGGGGCAGAGGGGTCGTAGTGGCGGTGGTTGGCCAGGGCGAGGCCGGCGTTGGTCTGAAATCGGGTGGGTGATGATTTGGGGGCTAGGGCGTAGAAAAGGGGGAAGGGAGAGGAGCTAGGGTGGAGGAGAAGGAGGAGGGGGGATCCAGTCATCGGCGGCGGAGTGGGGTCCCTCCGGCGGCGGTGGAGCCAGGCCTGGGCGCGGTGGTGGCATGCATCTTTCTTTTTTTTATTCCAGAATCCGACGGTTTAGAAAGTGAGGAGGGAGAGAGAAGGTAGGGAAGGGTATTATATAATTATTTAATTAATTTTTTTATTTTCAAAAAGTTGACTTTTTGTTCAAACTCCAAACGAGACCCAACGACTGTAGCCCCTAGCTAATTACCCCCATTTCGGACACAATGGGATATGTTTCGTAACCCAATTGGGCTATTACGATCAGTTTCCACCAACTTTAAAATATAAATCATTATATTTTAAATTCAAATGCGCATTTTAATTTACCGGAGCTATATACGGACTCCAAAAATTTTAGAAAAATAAATATGGCTATGTTTTGACGATATGGTCCTAAGAAAACTAATTTTGTCGAATTTGGATACCATTTGAAAAAAGTCATTTTCTAGTCGATTAAATTCAAATTGAATTTACCAAACACGTTTAAATTCGCCACGCTCACATATTGATTCCAAAAATTATGAAAATTGGAATCTAGCAATAATTTGACATTCCGGACCCAACAAAAGTGGTCTCGTTGAAAACGGAGGTCATTTGCAAAATCACCATTTTTAAGGGCTATATTTCCATAACGACTATTCTAAATTTTCAATGGGGTAATTATTCCCGCTATGAAATTTTGATTTTTCAGATTCGTTGGAAGATATTTTCAAATAGATTCAACTATTTTTGGTTTCACTAAAATCCGATTTATTTTGAATCCTGTACTTTCATTTGAAATCGAATTTTCAAACTACCGCGCCATTTCCAATTCCTTTTATAATTAAAATAAATATTTATATTATAATTTCGATTTAAATAAATATATACATTCTAATTCTATTCAAAATAAATTTCTAGTCGTTATTATTTAAAATAAATCATTTTAAATATCCAAAATTCATTAAAATTGCAAAAATAAAATTTTTAACTTGGTTTTGATTTTCCGGGTTGTTACATCAGTTAAATGGGAGTACATAAACAAATCGTTCGATTTGTAAATAAATAATTATTTTCATTTCAGGAGAATTTTATGTCGTTCATATAAACGTTAAAAATTATATTTTTAACAATAAAATATTTATTTCAACACATGAATATTTTTATACAGTTCATATACACATTAGAAATTATATTTTTTATGAATACATCTTTATTTCCGAAAATTTCGGCATTATAATGGCGCGTTATTAAAACCGGAGTAATGTCTAGCACTGCCCCATTCCTGACACTAGCTCGCGCCATACACAATAATTAACCAAACCACAATACAATCCATTCAATACAATACAACCAAGTACAGCACAATTCAATCCAAACAAACATACATGGTTTGTACAATAAATAGTGTCGGGGGCTATTAAGCCCCGTCTGCAACCTAAAATATATGTAACTGTAAAATAATTTTAGTAAGAAGGAGTTCTCACCTTTGGTTTCCACTCCGTCATTCTTTAATTAAACGGTTTGGATTTGGATTTGTTTCCAGTGCGTAATGTACTTCACTATGGTTCCGGTGCAATCTGTTTCACGTGGTTTATATTAAAAATCACATTTTTATAACGCTACTATATATATAAAAATCACATTTTTATAATGCTACTATATATATATATCATATTTTTATATCTTTACTATATATATAAAAATCACATTTTTATAAATCTGTTTTCTATACAAAAATCATATTTTTATAACGCTATCTATATAATAAAAATCATATTTTTATTATCATTTTATCAATAAATAAAATCACATTTTTTTCTATGATGTTTACATTTTAAAAATCATAACTTTATGTAATTAAAAATCACAACTTTATGTAATTTAAAATCATAACTTTATATAAATAAAAACCACAACTTTATATACTTCATACATCAAAAATCATAAAAGCTTTAAAGCGGAGAAAACTCATATATTTTTTATCGCTGAAGAAAACTCAAATCAGTGGAGCAAGGAGCATCAACACTTGATCGAAAAAAGGGAGTTTTCTGCACGACTGGAGGTGGAGGGTGTGTTGAAGGGGCGACGGCAGGGTGTGGTCAGGCGGTGGCGGGGCGTAGATGGTCGTAGCGGCGGTTTTCTTGGTGGGTTTGGGGTTGTAGAGGGGAGAGGAAGAGAGAGGAGGCGCTGGGAAAAAGAAGCAAGGGAGGTCTCCGGCGGTGGACGGCGCCTGGAGGGGCGGCAGCGTGGGATGTGAGAGGGGCGACGGGATTTTAAAATTTGAGGGGCACGATTTATGTAAAGAGAGAATTAGGGTTACACCCTTATTTATATAATTTTATTTAATTATTTATTTTTCTCCAAAAAGTTATTTTTTTCTCCTAACTCCAAATTGAACCCAACGACTGTCGCCCCTAACATAATACCCTCATTCCGATCACAATGGGATATGTAAAGTAAGTTAATTCTATCGTTTCGACCAGTTTTCATCAAAATTAAAATATAATTTAATTTAACATTCAAAATTGATTGTAACGTACATTTTAATTTACCGGGGCCACAAACTGACTCCAAAAATCCCCGAAAAATAAATCTAGCTATGTTTTGACGATACGGTCCTAACAAAACAAATTTCGTCGAATTTCAAGGCCGTTTGAGAAATGGTCATTTTCCAGTCGATTAAATTCAAACTGAATTGACTAAACACGTTTAAATTCACCACGCTCACATACTAATTCCAAAAATTATCAAAATTGGAATCTAGCAATAATTTGACATTTCGGATCCAACAAAAGTGGTTTCGTCGAAAATGGAGATCGTTTGAAAAATGGCTATTTTTAAGGGCTATATATTATATCAAAATATATATAAATTCCATAGCGACTTTTTTCAATTTTAAACTGGACATAACTTTCAATTTATATTACGAAATCTGTATTTTTCACATTCGTTTGAAAGATATAACTAAACAGATTCAAATGTTTCTGGTTTTACTGAAATCTGATTTATTTTGAATTCGGTACATTCATTTGAAATTTAAAATCGAATTTCAAACTATCGCGCCATTTCAGACTCATTTTATATTTAAAATAAATTTATACATTCTAACTTCGATTGAAATAAATTTTTAATCGTTATTATTAAAAATAAATCATTTTAAATATTCATAATTCATTAAAGTAGCCAAAATGAAAAATTGGTTCTGAAAATCCGGGTTGTTACAATCTCCCCCACTCAAAATCTTTTCGTCCTCGAAAAGGAACGGAGCTGAAAGTTGTTTAACTAACCAACTCAACTTTCATTCTGGCTTTCATTCTTCAACTTTACAGTTTCTAAGAATTTTCTAATTTCTCAAAAATTTGGCTAACACCCTAAATTTTCGAATTTTTTTGCCATAACCTCCTTTGTACAGGGAGACCTTTAAAACCGCAACTTGCCTCATAGGGCCCTCGTCAATCCAAAAGAAAAAGAAAAAAATCCAAGCGGCTAGCCAATCGGTTCATAAAATCATCAAAACCCAAGAAAAAAGTAAACATGTACCTATTTATCAGGCATACAATTTTATTCCTCTTCTTAGCTTCCTTGCTAGGACCTGTTCAATTATATACATGTGTGTGTGTGTGTGTGTGTGTATATATATATATATATATATATATGCAATCTCAATCAATTTCAATTCATTTCAATATTTGATCCACTTTGGCTTTGTTTACCTTACATTCTCTTATTGGTTTCACTATCCCAATATTTTTATTAGTTAAATTAATAATCAAACATCACAACCAGCAATCAATTAGTAGATTAGCTTTTCAATCATATAACTTTTATATATAGTCAAAAACATATTTTTAGTGTCAAATCACAACAATAAACCCTATCTAGCTTTGGTTCTCAAGCCAGTCAATTGGAAATATATAGACATCCTATTTTCGAAACTCGAACATAAATGTTGATGATGTCGCGACATCACCAGAATTATGTCTGGGCGACTAGAGTGTGATTCTATATCCATCAAGTATATTTGAGGCTTCAAATATACGTTCATGACGCGTATATGTAAAATCTTTATATACTCGATAGTCCAAATTCAATATAAAATAAAATACTCAAATACGTATAATAGTGTTTAAAGTTTCAAAACAAAATTTGTTTTCATTTTTATTTTAAAAATAACACTCTTCACACTCGTTCTAGGATACTACTGATCCTATCTCTAATGAGTCATTCTCTTTGGATATTACTAATCCAGTCTATGATGAATTCTTTCGTTTGGTTCTAATGTGCCTTGTTCTCGAGCTCTATAAACCAAAGCTCCGATATCAAACTGAAACGACCCAAAATCGCCCTTAAAGGAAAGCCTGGATTGAGTTGAGAAGACGACAAATCAGAACACAAAGAGAAGAACATTTCATTGTTATTACAACAATTTACATCAGTGTACAAGAATATAACAGAGTATGACTAAATAATATACATCAGAAAATATCAGAGATTTAAAATTACAATGCAGCGAAAAAATAATACATAACACAACTAAAAGAAGTACACGGATACAGAGCTTTCCGAGTATAGTTCCAGCGTAATTCCAGGATCCTGTGAATATAATATCTGCAAAACCAAAACTACTAGCTGCCCGTGTGGAAAATAGGGGAACCCAGAGATCAGGTTAAAACAATAAACTCCAGGTCAGTCATAGGACTAGTGTACGAACTAAAACAGTTATTTAAAAATTTACTTTAAAAATAAAGTAAATCAAGGTACCATGTCGTATAACACGAAACGGTTTTCCTCCCAAGAATACCAGTGCATAAAACAAACAACACAATGCTTTTTGAAAAACGAAGCTAATATAAGACTCGGGTCCCATCACACAATGCAACGCAAGCCGTAGGACAGAGTTTTCCCTTATAATAGCCAAACATGCTTGGTACATTTTAAAACAAATTATTTTTATATTACTATAAGTGTATATTGTCAAAAACAACTTCAAATATAAATGTATCAATCATAGACGGCATGGGTTAAATATATCATGTCGCCATACTAGTTCTACAATTAAAACCGAAAGGTCGTATTGGAAATTTGATTTTTGTCATGAGTCGAGGCAAGGGATGGCCCCTCAACGATTTGAGATACTCTAGCAAATGCCTCAGGATCCCCCGCAGTGAACCCCTGGAATGGTTGGGCCGGTCCACCCTTACGTTTGTAGATTAGTTATTCCTGAATACATGTTTCCCAGTCCTATCGGGCCTATCCATCGGACCCGTAGTGACTCATTTATCCGAGGTGCCTCGCTATCGATCATCCACACAGGTAAAAAAATATAAATGTCTGGGCTCCATACCATGACACCACCCATAGCTAGAAGGAAACGTTGTGCACTCCCAACGGTCCGATCCCGTTTTTGACTCATACCGAGTTGTGAGGCTCGCGAATTAATGCTATACACATAGCTATGCTATTTAAAGTCGTGCTTTGATCATCAACCACAAGACTCTTCTTTTCAATAGAAGCCTTGATCATTTGCATCTCAGCATGCCACACAGGCAATTCACGCCATGCAACTGATGTCTATCGATATATAACCTCTAAGCTCGTACGTCTCAGCGAAGGGTGTTAAGCAAGAGAATAAATTCTTTGCCATCAAACAGATACATATTTAATAGAGATCAATTAACACAGAATAAAATCCAATGTCAGACACACATCCATTTACTAGTTTGTTCTGGGTCAGAACGAAACAGGAGGCACCTTATTCCTCGTCCCATATGTCCAATACAGGAGAAAGGACCTCGCATATCTGGTCGATCTCTAAGTATGTCTGGACAATCACCACTTATTACCTTGTCTTGGGTGTACAGCCCAATCAAGACATCAATAATCATCCGAACGATGTGAAGAACTCCGGTCTTTAACCACCGTCTTCATCGTCAACTTACCGTCAAATCAATTATTCAGAATGGATATAAACCCGGCCTTTCCGAATAATTCACGTATCTTATAATCAAGTGCTATAAAAACACAACATACGCCTCATTCCAATTTATAATATTCTTTTATTCAAATATTCTTTTCACAATTCAAACCAAATTAAGGTTTTCCAAACTAGTCGGGATTAGCGAACCTTACCAAAGTAATCATTTGTTTAATTTCCCAATCCCAACCTATTCGTCCCATGGAGCAAAACAGGTAATACTCCATATCTAACACAACGTTGTTATCGGTAAATTTAATTAGCATTTTATGTTCAAATCTAATTGAAGATTTAACTATCACTTGGAGTAAAACTGGTGGTATTCCATTCTCGATCATTTCTCAAATTTGATATTTTAAATTATCATACTCACATTTCAATCTAATTAAAGATTCATTAAAACTCCACTTAATTTTAATCTTCCAACAATCATTATTTAATGATTATTTAACTTTGGAAACCCAAACATGCCACATCGACAATTCACACCGTACCACTGGCTTCTGCCAATATATAACCTCTAAGCTCGTACGTCTTAGAGAAGGGTGTTAATCAAAAGAATAAATTCTCGGCTACCAAACAGATATATATTTAGCAGAGATCAATAATACAGTTCGAAATACAATGCTAAACATGTAATCCTGTCTTTAACTGGGTTAAAAAACCAATGTCATTTAAAACACAGCTCACGATATACCAAAAATCACATTCCATTAATTATGGCATCTTCACGGAAAATAGATCAATATATAATCGATATCAATTTCCGTATTCGACTAATAATATAAATGGAATAACGAACAAGCCTTTTAAATTCCATATATATTAACAGTCTTCCTCCACAAAAGCTCACTTCGATTATTACCAAATCAAATTCCACTCCATTCCAATTTATTTTATTAAGCTGGAATAACTTTACTTTGGAAAATTTACATTTAATCTTAATTAAAAGATTTATATATTCCAAATCACATTTCACTATTAATCGGGTTAAAGAACAGATATCGTTAAAAACATAGTTCACAATAAACCCAATACACATTCCATTTTATTCTAATTACTGAATATAATTGGAAACTCTAATAATCTTAATTAAAAGATTTATTCTTTTCACACGGGGTTTAAGAACAGTGTTATTTAAGACACCATTCACGACAAACCTAAAATCCAATTTGATATTAAATACAAGGCTCTATACAGAAATTATATCGGCTTATATTCAATATCAAATTCTGAAACCAACACATATCGTTTGGGGAATAACGATATGTATCTATCTTCCAAATTCCTCCTCAATATCCGTATAGTCACGGAATCCAATATCGAAATATCCCGAAGATGATTTCTATTCAAATCCATTCCCATTTATACATTGGAAAAAACCTGGTTAAATTAAAACCATTTCCCTATCCAATTTATTTATTTAAAACCATTGGATTATTTTTCTAGTTAATAACTAGTTCATTTTGATAAAAATATATTTTTACCTTTCAAACATGGAATTTTTCGTCCCAATTCTTTCCAAATCATCTATTATGATTTTACACAAATTATTAATATTTTTAATAATTTTATTAAGGCCCATTCAGTCGATTTCCATAAACGGTCATCGAACTGCATTTACAGCGGCCTTTTCCCAATTTGATTCGGACATAATTCCAAATCCAACCGTTAGATTTTAAATCTCTTATATTCGTTGGAAAGCTCTTTTCGATACGAACCCAACGGTTCCGATTTTAGGGGAATCCGACTGTCGGATCTCCCGAAATGTCTATTTGAAGTCAATGGTCGAAATTCACGAACGGTCGCGGCGCGTTCTATTCAGGCCATCATATATATATATATATATATATATATATATATATATATATATATAATATACATATAATATATATTTCGTCCATATCCATTTAAAACGTATTTTATAAATCATTTATAAATTCGTTTTAAAACAATTCCCACTTTCATTTCAATTTTAAATCAAAGTTGAATACTCCTTATCATTATAATATTAAATGATAATATTTTCAAAATATCAGATTTTGAAATCATTTACTTTTCGATATTCATTGTAAAAATGAATAAAATCAAAATATTGTTCGCGCCAAAATGGCGCATATCTAATCAACACGGCTTCACACATTTCAATATTTTCGTGTCCATCCCAAATCGGACATCAAAATCATATTTCAATCCTTTACAGATTATTATTTTAAAATATTCATTATTTGTTATTTTAAAATATTCATTAATTTAAAATATTCGTTCCTTCTGAATTGGAATCAGACCCAATCAATTACCATATAATGTTAGTTATATGGATTTCATACAACACATGTATATAACAACAACGATATACAATCAACCATCATTCAGAGTGCACTACACAACTGCATAAGCCTTAAATATAAATAATTATCGCTTACAACATGTAACGGCACGGGTTTCGCCCGGACCCAATCGACCACAAAATCGACCAAGACCGTTCGAAACCCAAAAACGTTAACTCTGGGAATACAACAACATCAGAACAATAACAACAGACTTTTATAAATATTACAATAATGTTACATCAGAGTACAGAACATATCAGAGTATATCGAATAAAATTACAGCAGAAGATAAATTACAGTAAATTAAATACAATAAACAGCGGAAGACTTCTATGCTTTGGACACATCTTTAGGCTTCGATCCAGAATCCTGCTCAAGAGATAAATATCTGCAAAAAGCTACTTGACTGCTCGTGTGGAAAAGAGGGCACCCGAGTTTGCAAAGTGAAACAAACTACGAGTCAGTCATGGGACTGGTATGAGAATTCTAACTTAACTAATCTAATAATAAGGCTAATCACAGGACCACGCCGCTAATGCGGAACGGGTTTACTCCATTGGATTGCCAGTGCATAATTAAAAGTAAATCGTTAAACAACGCAATGCTTTTTAGGAAAATGAAATCATCATAAGACTCAAGTCCCATCACACAATGCAACGCAAACCAAAGGATAGAGTTTTACCTTATGATGATTAAACATGCTTGGTACGATAAAAACGAATTTGATATTATTATTAGTGTATATATGTTTCAAAAACATTTCAATGTAAATGTATCAATCCTCGGAAGCATAGCTACCATATACTATGCCTCCATACTAGTAATACAATCAAGTCCGTAGGGTCGTATTGGGAATTGGGTTTCCATCATGAGTCAAGGCTAGGAATGATCTCCTTACCGATTTGAGACACTCTAGCTAATGTCTTAGGATCCCCCGCAGTGAACCCTTGGATCCTGCAGGGCCGGTCCACACATACGATTTTGCGGATTGGCAATTCCTGAACACACGTTTCCCAGTCCTATAGGACCTAACATCCGAGGCGCCTCATTCCATCATCCACATAAGTAAAATATCAGCCAGTTTAAGCACTGACACTACTTCTAGCTAGAAAGAAACGTGCTGCTCTCCCTGCGTTCCCTTGCTCCATTTTAAACTCAACCGGGTTGTGAGGCTCGCGAAGTCACGCTATACACAAAGCTACGCCTAAACAGGCCGTGCTTTGATCATCAACCACAAGGCCTGCTTTTCAACAAGAAACCTTGATCATTACATCTTGGTATGCCACACTGTCAATCCATATCAAACTTTTAATCATTTGCCAAAATATACAAAAGGGTGTTAAGCAAGAGAATAAATTCTCCTCCACTAAGCATTCATACATTCGGCAGAAAATCGATATGTACAATATATAAAGGAGTACACTGTCGGACACACCTTCCATTTATAAGTCGGTTCTGGGTCTGAACGAAACCAGAGGCACCTTATTCCTCGCATATCCGAATAATCAACAAGTACGTCTGGACGGCCACCATTGTAGCCTCTTCAAGGTAGCTACTCCAATCATGGGAGTCACTGGTAACTCATCCATTCAACGTGAAGATCGTCGGTCTTGTACCATCTTCAACTCTTCGACTGTTAGTCGCCGTATTCATTATTCAGAATGGGTTAAACCCGGTCTTTCCGAATAACTCGCGTGATTTAAAATTAGGTGCTATACATAAACCACATCAACGCCTCATTCCAATTCAGAATATCCTTTTTAATAAAGTATTCACATTATTAGGGAAAGGTTCCCATAAATTATATCAAAGATAAATCTTTCAACTTATCCATTAATCTTCCTTTATCCACCTTTAATCTAATTAAAGATTTATTTTAACATTTATTAAGTTTTAGTCTTCTAAAATCATTGTTAAATGACTAATCACTTTTCTGGAATTAATCTTATCTTTAATCCGGGTTTAAGAACTGATGTTATTTAAAACATATTCACGAGAGACCCCATTTCATGTTTCATTAATTCCCAATTTAATATATAATATTAGGCATCTCTTCTTTTAGAAAATTTCATTTAATCTTAATTAAAAGATTAATTAATAACAAATCAAAATTTCAGTATTGATTTGAGTTTCAAGAACTAATGCCCTTCAAAACATTGTTCACAACCAACCCATAATCAATTTCCTTTTTATTTCAATTATATTTAATAATTGGAAATCTCATTTAAATCTTAATAAAAAATATTTTCCTTTACTCGAATGGATTTAAGAATAATGTTATTTAAGACACTATTCACGACAATCCCAGAATCTAAATTGATATTAAATATAAAGCTTTGAATGGGACTTATATCGATTATATTCAATATCAAATTCTAAAACCAACAGATATCATATCAGAAATAACGATATTAAATATCTTCCAAATTCCCAAATAATATCCGTATAATCACAGAATTAACATAGAAATAGTCCGTAGATAATTTCCATTTAAATCAAATTCAATATACTCATTGGGAATTCTTAGTTGTATCAAAAACCATTTTAAATTCTTTTATTTATTTATAAAATAAATAAATCACTTATTTTGATAAAAATATCTTTTATCTTTATAAACTTGGAGATTTTCATCAAAACCCTTTTTGGATCATTTATTATGATTTCACATAATTTTTTTCCTTATTTTTACGTATTTTAAAATGTTTATAAATTCGTTTCCAAGACAATTCCAGCTTTTATTCCAACTATAATCTAAAAATTGATTATTCTATATGTTATCCTTTTATAATAATATTATTTTCCAAAATATTAATTTTTAAACTTCTCTTTTAATATTCATTATAAAATGGATAAAATAAATAGATAACTCGTTCGGGTTTTTGAAAATGCATTGCTATTTTTAAAACGGATTAAATAGCCCAACTCATTTTCTTATCCATTTGTATTTTATAATGGGCTAGACCTCTCGCATTAAGCCTACGACTTGTGGATGCTGGATGTGTCGGTCTGTTCCGGGCAGACTTATTCCACAAGTTGGGCTTAACCTCGTGTCATGGCCCGTTTCGTATTTGTGCACTTGGACCTCTCACATTAGGTTCAACATTAGTGGCTGCTGGATATGCCGGTCGGGTCTGGACAGACTTCCACCACAAATGTAACCTAACCCCGTGTCCAAGCACAATTATAATTTATAATTATAATTAATTTTTCCAAAACATATTATTTGAAATTACCCTTTCCATTAAGGAATCTTAATTTTAAGATATTCTTTATTTCTAAATATCTTGATTTCAATTATCGTAATATAAATTGTAACTTTACATATTATTATGATTTTATAATAACAACCTTTTCAAGATGTTCAATTTTGAAACCATATTTTTTTACTTTAACATATTGACACCAAAGATGTAATCTTTTTAATTAAATCCTTTTATTGTAACTTTTAGATAATAAAGACATAATCTTTCTAAATCAACGTCAATTAATTCCATTAATTGAAAATAAAATAAAAACATTCTTTAATTCAAGATTGATAACGTTTTGAAAACAAATCTTCTTAATTTAACATATTGACAATTAAAAAGGTAATCCTTTTAAATTCTAACTTTTTCTTTTTATTGTAACCTCATCCTACTATGTTTCTACTATTACATTAAAAATGTATTTTTAATGTAAAACGTATTTCTTAACAAAAATATGATTCTTTCTAAGTTTTCTAATATTACATTAAAAATATGTTTTTAATGTAAAACATATTTCTTAATGAAATATGACGTTTTTTCTAAGACCCTAATATTAACATTAAAAATGTGTTTTTAATGCAAATCATAGTTCATAATTAAATATGATTCTTTTCTAAGTTTTCTAATATTACATTAAAGATATGTTTTTAATGTAAAACATATTTCTTAATAAAAATGTGTTTTTAAATGTAAATCATATTTCTTAATAAAATATGATTCTTTTACTACTCTTTTTAAGATTAATATTAAAAGTTTGTTATTAATGTAAATCATATTTCATAGTAAAATATGATTATTTTACTACTCTTTTTATTTCCTGTTATATTTGCGTTGTGAACACGAAAAAAGGAAATGAACTTATTTGTCTATGTAATATTTGCATTGTGAAATGCAAATAAAAAGGTGAACTTTTATTTCTAAGTTTTATTCGCGTTAGAGAACACAAATAAAAAGTTAATTTATTTCTCTATGTAATATTTGCATTGTGAAATGCAAATAAAAAGGTGAACTTTTATTTCTAAGTTTTATTCGCGTTAGAGAACACAAATAAAAATTTAATTTATTTTTCTATGTAATATTTGCATTGTGAAATGCAAATAAAAAGGTGAACTTTTATTCTAAATGATTATATTTGCGTGAGAGGACGCAAATAAAATGTACAACTTTTATTTGGTGTTGAATTGATACACTGAATCAATTCAATATAAATGACAAATTTTATTTTTGATGTCGAATTGATAAACTAAATCAATTCACATGAAATAACAAATTTTATTATGTTAATGAATTGACAAACTAGATCAATTCAAATAAAATAAAAGTGATAACATAAAAATGACAAATCATATTTTTACTATGAATTGATAAACTAGATCAATTCAAATAAAACAAAAGTGATACCATAAAAACGACAAATCATATTATTATTATGAATCGATAAACTAGATCAATTCAAATAAAACAAAAAGAGTGAATCATGATATTTGACTAACAACCATGGATTTATAATTATCCATCATAACAACATCTCAAACATCATCCAAATTTCAGCACAAACAGATCTAAAATTTATATATATATATACAGTCATCATATGGCGGATGAAATAACTGGATTAATTAATTAATTTAAAACAAAGGAAATCTCACAGTCGGTTTGTTCTGATTCACAAATTTGTCAAAATTCCAACTGCTCGGAATTGTCTCTTTCCAGTCTAGGAGTGTAGATCTTTGTCGTACGATCACAACGCTTCTAAAATCGCGTTATTCTGAGTTCATATGAATCTGTTATGGCTAAATTTAGATTGATAATAATTTTGAAATTAAATTAGCAAAGTAATTAAGGATTTATAAACCTTCTTCCTCCTACAACATTGCGTGGAGCACCATCCTATTCGCATGTCAACGTCAACAAACGGCGGATCTTTGAGCGACAAAATCAAACATCCATGAAGAGGATATTGATCATGCCCATTGAAAACAAGAGCTTGTAGAGAGCTTTGATTTTTTTATTTTTGGATTTGTGATGTAATTCATAACATGATGAGAAAGATTTGGGGATTAAATTCACTGCGTGGTGGCCATCCATTTGAATAGAAGGCGGCGGCTATGAAGAATTAGATTAGGGTTTGGATTTCTAACTATCTAGGATATTTATAATATCATAATTATTTAATTATTTAATTTACAAAAAAGCCCATTTATCCATGAATTGCTGACTAAGGCTGAGGTGGTATATTTACTTCTCGTTTATGTTTCCTTACATCCCCCATGATTACATGCTATTATGACCCATTTATTTTATTTTTCTATTATTCAAATTTCAAAAGTAGATGACAATAAAAGAGAGAGAGAGAGAGGAAAAAGAAAATGGAAAGAACTAGTGCTAGCTTAATGCTATTTGTTTATGAACATGTAATCTACATTTTTAATTTCTAAAAGTTAAACTTGAATTGACAGGGGAAATATTTAAGAAGACAACCAAAGATATGTACGTATATATACATACATATATATATATATATATATTAATATATACATATAGTTAAAATTTATTTCATTTATAAGCTACACATTATTTTCAATCAATAAATTACTAAATGTCATTAAAGTTCCTAAGACATTTTTTTATGTCAACATATTTCAAACTAGAATCTTTTTTAAATGACTCAAATTTAAGAAAAAGAGGAAAGGAGAAAAATAAAGTAATAAATTGGAAGAGATGAAGGTTTTTACCACCGCATGTATATTACTGTAAGAAACGTTGTCCGTTTAGAAAAATAATGCATATGTTGAAAATATAATAGTTTAAAATTTACAGTGCATGCATGCATAAAAAAAGTAGGCAATGCATGGCCTCTTTGTTTTATACATAATAAAGGGCTTATAGACTAAATAACCTTTTTGACTTTAATACTAAAATAAATACACTAGTACATTAAGAATACATGGAAAGGTTGGACAATAAATATATTTTATGTTTTGCCTGTTTTCTTTTATATTTTTATTATTATAAATGTTAACATTAATTTCATTAACCGCAATAGTTAAAACATACATTATATACCTTTAACACTCAGTGTCTTACAATTCATCCTATATAAAATTAATTTGGAATCATTCATTAATAACAATTTAAAATTTATATATGTAAATATCACTTTAAATTCAATAATAAAAAATGGAATTTTTAAATTCTGACATATTTTCTAACAAAATTATTTAAAATTAAATTATTTATTCTAACTTCGATTTAAATCAATTTTTAATCATTATTATTTTAAATAAATTATTTTAAATATCAAAAACTCATTAAAATTACTTAATATAAATTTTTAAATTTACCCCAAAATTCAGGGTTGTTACAATCGCTCCCACTTAAAATCTTTTCGTCCTCGAAAAGGAACGAAGCTAAAAAAATTGTTTTACTAACCGACTCAAGTTTCATTCTTTTATTAGTTTCAAAAATTTTATTAGGTTATTAACTTTTAAATATATATAAATTTTATACATTCAAAAAATAGATTTTCTAAGATCAGATTATATATATAATCACAAATACGTCAATTATAGAGCTGTTACTCTAAACTCATTCTAGGGCATTCCTAACCCCATCTCTAATGAGTATTCTCATTCTAGGATACTGTTGATCCTATCTATAATGAGTATTCTTATTGGATATTACTAATCCAATCTCTGATGAGTCTTTTGTTCAATTCTAACGAGTTGTACCCCGAAGATTTGAGCTAACCAAAGCTCTGATACCAACTGTAACGGCACGGGTTCACCCGGACCCAATCGATCACAAAATCAACCAAGACCGTTCGAAACCCGAAAACGTTAACTCTGGGAATACAAAAACATCAGAACAATAACAACAGACTTTTATAAACATTACAATAATGTTACATCAGAGTAAAGAACATATCAGAGTACATCGAATAAAATTATAGCGGAAGATAAATTACAGTAAATTAAATACAATAATGATCGGAAGACTTCTATGCTCTGGACACAACTTTAGGCTTCGATCCAGAATCCTGCTCAAGAGATAAATATATGCAAAAAGCTACTCGACTGCCCGTGTGGAAAAGAGGGCACCCGAGTTTGCAAAGTGAAACAAACTACGAGTCAGTCATGGGACTGGTATGAGAAATCTAACTTAACTAATCTAATAATAAGGCTAATCACAGGACCACGCCGCTAATGCGGAGCGGGTTTACTCCATTGGATTTCCAGTGCATAATTAAAAGTAAATCGCTAAACAACGCAATGCTTTTTAGAAAAATGGAATCATCATAAGACTCAAGTCCCATCACACAATGCAACGCAAACCAGAGGATAGAGTTTTACCTTATGATGATTAAACATGCTTTGCTACGATAAAAACGAATTTGATATTATTATTAGTGTATATATGTTTCAAAAAAAATTCAAAGTAAATGTATCAATCCTAGGAAGCATAGCTACCATATACTATGCCTCCATACTAGTAATACAATCAAGTCCGCCGGGTCGTATTGGGAATTGGTTTTCCGTCATGAGTCAAGGTTAGGAACGATCTCCTTACCAATTCGAGATACTCTAGCTAATGTCTCAGGATCCCCCGCAGTGAACCCTTGGATCCTGCAGGGCCGGTCCACACATACGATTTTGCGGATTGGCAATTCCTGAACACACGTTTCCCAGTCCTATAGGACCTAGCTTCCGAGGCGCCTCATTCCATCATCCACATAAGTAAAATATCAGCCGGTTTAAGCACTGACACTACTTCTAGCTAGAAAGAAACGTGCTGCTCTCCCTGCTTTCCCTTGCTCCGTTTTAGACTCAACCGGGTTGTGAGGCTCGCGAAGTCACGCTATACACAAAGCTATGCCTAAACAGGCCGTGCTTTGATCATCAACCACAAGGCCTGCTTTTCAACAAGAAACCTTAATCATTGCATCTTGGTATGCCACACTGTCAATCCATATCATACTATTAATCCTTTGCCAAAATATACAAAAGGGTGTTAAGCAAGAGAATAAATTCTCCGCCACCAAGCATTCATACATCCGGCAGAATATCAATAAGTACAATATATAAAGGAGTACAATGTCGGACACACCTTCCATTTATGAGTCCGTTATGGGTCTGAACTAAACCGGAGGCACCTTATTCCTCGCATATCCGAATAATCAACAAGTACGTCTGGACGGCCACCATTGTAGCCCCTTCAAGGTAGCTACTCCAATCATGGGCGTCAATGGTAACTCATCCATTCGACGTGAAGATCGTTGGTCTTGTACCATCTTCAACTCTTCGACTGTTAGTCGACGTATTCATTATTCAGAATGGGTTAAACCCGGTCTTTCCAAATAACTCGCGTGATTTAAAATTAGGTGCTATACATGAACCACATCAACGCCTCATTCCAATTCAGAATATCCTTTTTAATAAAGTATTCATACTATTAGGGAAAGGTTCCCATAAATTTTATCAAAAATAAATATTTCAACTTATCCTTTAATCTTCCTTTATTCACCTTCAATCTAATTAAATATTTATTTTAACCTTTATTAAGTTTTAGTCTTTTAAAATCATTGTTAAATGACTAATCACTTTTCTGGAATTAATCTTATCTTTAATCCGGGTTTAAGAACTGATGTTATTTAAAACATAGTTCACGAGAGACCCCATTTCATGTTTCATTAATTCCCAATTTAATATATAATATTAGGCATCTCTTCTTTTAGAAAATTTCATTTAATCTTAATTAAAAGATTAATTAATAACAAATCAAAACTTCACTATTGATTTGAGTTTTAAGAACTAATGCCCTTAAAAACATTGTTCACAACCAACCCATAATCAATTTCCTTTTAATTTCAATTATATTTAATAATTGGAAATCTCATTTAAATCTTAATAAAAAGATTTTCCTTTACTCAAATGGATTTAAGAATTCTGTTATTTAAGACACTATTCACGACATACCCAAAATCTAACTTGATGTTAAATATAATGCTTTGAATGGGAATTATATCGATTATATTCAATATCAAATTCTAAAACCAACGGATATCATATCAGAAATAACGATATTAAATATCTTCCAAATTTCCAAAATAATATCCGTATAATCACAGAATTAATATTGAAATAGTCCGTAGATAATTTCCATTTAAATCCAATTCAATATAATCATTGGGAATTCTTAGTTGTATCAAAAACCATTTTAAATCCTTTTATTTATTTATAAAATAAATAAATCACTTATTTTGATAAAAATATCTTTTATCTTTATAAACTTGAAGGTTTCATCAAAACCCTTTTTGGATCATTTATTATGATTTCACATAATTTTTTTTCCTTATTTTTACGTATTTTAATACGTTTATAAATTCGTTTCCAAGACGATTCCAACTATAATCTAAAAATTGATTATTCTATATGTTATCCTTTTATAATAATATTATTATCCAAAATATTAATTTGGAAACTTCTCTTTTAATATTCAATATAAAATGGATAAAATAAATCGATAAACTCGTTCGGGTTTTTAAAAATGCGTTGCTATTTTTAAAACGGATTAAATAGCCCAACTCATTTTCTTATCCATTTGTATTTCATAATGGGCTAGACCTCTCACATTAAGCCTACGACTTGTGGATGTTGGATGTGCCGGTCGGTTCCGGGCAGACTTATTCCACAAGTTGGGCTTAACCTCGTGTCATGGCCCGTTTCGTATTTGTTCACTTGGACCTCTCACATTAGGTTCAACATTAGTGGCTGCTGGATATGCCGATCGGGTCCGGGTGGACTTCCACCACAAATGTAACATAACCTCATGTCCAAGCACAATTATAATTTATAATTATAATTAATTTTTCCAAAACATATTATTTGAAATTATCCTTTCCATTAAGGAATCTTAATTTTAAGATATTCTTTATTTCTAAATATCTTGATTTCAAGTATCTTAATATAAATTGTAACTTTCCATATTATTATGATTTTATAATAACAACCTTTTCAAGATGTTCAATTTTGAAACTGTATCTTTTTTTAGTTTAACATATTGACACCAAAGATGTAATCTTTTTAATTGAATCCTTTTATTGTAACTTTTAGATAATAAAGACGTAATCTTTCTAAATCAACGTCAATTAATTCCATTAATTGAAAATAAAATAAAAACATTCCTTTAATTCAAGATTGATAACATTTTGAAAACAAATCTTCTTAATTTAATATATTGACAATTAAAAAGGTAATCCTTTTAAATTCTAACTTTTTCTTTTTATTGTAACCTCATCCTACTATGTTTCTACTATTACATTAAAAATGTATTTTTAATGTAAATCGTATTTCTTAATAAAAATATGATTCTTTCTAAGTTTTCTAATATTACATTAAAAATATGTTTTTAATGTAAAACATATTTCTTAATGAAATATGATTTTTTTTCTAAGTCCCTAGTATTAACATTAAAAATGTGTTTTTAATGCAAATCATATTTCATAATGAAATATGATTCTTTTCTAAGTTTTCTAATATTACATTAAAGATATGTTTTTAATGTAAAACGTATTTCTTAATAAAAATGTGTTTTTAAATGTAAATCATATTTCTTAAAAAAATATGATTCTTTTACTACTCTTTTTAAGATTAATATTAAAAGTGTGTTATTAATGTAAATCATATTTCATAGTAAAATATGATTCTTTTACTACTCTTTTTATTTCCTGTTATATTTGCGTTGTGAACACGAAAAAAGGAAATGAACTTATTTGTTTATGTAATATTTGCATTGTGAAATGCAAATAAAAAGGTGAACTTTTATTTCTAAGTTTTATTCGCGTTAGAGAACACAAATAAAAAGTTAATTTATTTCTCTATGTAATATTTGCATTGTGAATTGCAAATAAAAAGGTGAACTTTTATTTCTAAGTTTTATTCGCATTAGAGAACACAAATAAAAAGTTAATTTATTTTTCTATGTAATATTCGCATTGTGAAATGCAAATAAAAAGGTGAACTTTTATTCTAAATGATTATATTTGCGTGAGAGGACGCAAATAAAATGTACAACTTTTATTTGGTGTTGAATTGATACACTGAATCAATTCAATATAAATGACAAATTTTATTTTTGATGTCAAATTGATAAACTAAATCAATTCACATGAAATAACAAATTTTATTATGTTAATGAATTGATAAACTAGATCAATTCAAATAAAATAAAAGTGATAACATAAAAATGACAAATCATATTTTTATTATGAGTTGATAAACTAGATCAATTCAAATAAAACAAAAGTGATACCATAAAAATGACAAATCATATTATTATTATTATGAATTGATAAACTAGATCAATTCAAATAAAACAAAAAGAGTGAATCATGATATTTGACTAACAACTATGGATCTATAATTATCCATCATAACAACATCTCAAACATCATCCAATTTTCAGCACAAACAGATCTAAATTTTATATATATACAGTCATCATATGGCGGATGAAATAACTGGATTAATTTATTAATTAATTTAAAACAAAGGAAATCTCACAGTCGGTTTGTTTTGATTCACAAATTTGTCAAAATTCAAACTGCTCGGAATTGTCTCTTTCCAGTCTAGGAGTGTAGATCTTTGCCGTACGATCACAATGCTTCTAAAATAGCGTTATTCTGAGTTCATATGAATTTGTTATGGCTAAATTTAGATTGATAATAATTTTGAAATTAAATTTGCAAAGTAATTAGGGATTTTTAAACCTTCTTCCTCCTTCAACATTGCGTGGAGCACCATCCTATTCGCATGTCAACGTCAACGAACGGTGGATCTTTGAGCGACAAAATCAAACATCCATGAAGAGGATATTGATCATGCCCATTGAAAACAAGAGCTTGTTGAGAGCTTTGATTTTTTTTATTTTTGGATTTGTGATGTAATTCATAACATGATGAGAGAGATTTGGGGATTAAATTCACTGCATGGTGGCCATCCATTTGAATAGAAGGCGGCGTCTATGAAGAATTAGATTAGGGTTTGGATTTCTAACTATCTAGGATATTTATAATATCGTAATTATTAAATTATTTAATTTACAAAAAAGCCCATTTATCCATGAATTGCTGACTAAGGCTGAGGTGGTATATTTACTTCTCATTTATGTTTCCTTACATCCCACCTGATTACATGCTATTATGACCCATTTTTTTTTTCTATTATTCAAATTTCAAAAGTAGATGACAATAAAATAGAGAGAGAGAGAGGAAAAAGAAAATGGAAAGAACTAATGCTAGCTTAATGCTATTTGTTTATGAACATGTAATCTACATTTTTAATTTCTAAAAGTTAAACTTGAATTGATAGGGGAAATATTTAAGAAGACAACCAAAGATATGTACATATATATATATATATATATATATATAAACATATACATATAGTTAAAATTTATTTCATTTATAACCTACACATTATTTTCAATCAATAAATTACTAAATGGCATTAAAGTTCCTAAGACATTTTTTATGTCAACATATTTCAAACTAGAATCTTTTTTAAATGACTCAAATTTAAGAAAAAGAGGAAAGGAGAAAAATAAAGTAATAAATTGGAAGAGATGAAGGTTTTTACCACCGCATGTATATTACTGTATGAAACGTTGTCCGTTTAGAAAAATAATGCATATGCTGAAAATATAATAGTTTAAAATTTACAGTGCATGCATGCATAAAAAAAGGTAGGCAATGCATGGCCTCTTTGTTTTATACATAATAAAGGGCCTACAGACTAAATAACCCTTTTGACTTCAATATTAAAATAAATACACTAATACATTAAGAATACATGGAAAGGTTGGACAATAAATATATTTTATGTTTTGTTTGTTTTCTTTTATATTTTTATTATTATAAATGTTAGCATTAATTTCATTAACCGCGATAGTTAAAACATACATTATAGACCTTTAACACTCAGTGTCTTACAATTCATCCTATATAAAATTAATTTGGAATCATTCATCAATAACAATTTAAAATTTATATATGTAAATATCATTTTAAATTCAATAATAAAAAAATGGAATTTTTAAATTCTGACGGATTTTCTAACAAAATTATTTAAAATTAAATTATTCGTTCTAACTTCGATTTAAATCAATTTTTAATCATTATTATTTTAAATAAATTATTTTAAATATCAAAAACTCATTAAAATTACTTAATATAAATTTTTAAATTTACCCCAAAATTCAGGGTTGTTACAATCTCCCCTACTTAAAATCTTTTTGTGACGGCCCGCCCCGCACCAACCGACATTTACTCCAAAAGTGCACTGTACACATGTCCAGTTAGCACGGGACGGTCGTCAGAAGGAAAGGAAAGAAGGAAATGAACAAAAAGGAACCTGTAGAATGTCTCACAGCGCAGAGGATAAAATATAATAATAACATACTTGACATAAAACAGGTGACACAATGCATAAGCTGGAAATAAACTAACATAGCAGCGGAAAATCCAAATACAGCTTATGATCTGAAGCCAACATTATTACAACTTTTCAAACTGTCTCAAAAAGCAAAAGCAAGATAAAGGAGGTACACTACTAATGCCCAAGTAGCGACCACCAACGACACAGGGAGAATATCTATATATCATATGTAGAAGCCTCCTTCTCTCCTCTGAATCAGCTACTCGCGCATCACCAACTAACCTGTCTCTAGTCTGCTCGTGTGAGCA
Organism: Allium sativum; assembly: GCA_030737875.1. Taxonomy (NCBI): domain Eukaryota; kingdom Viridiplantae; phylum Streptophyta; class Magnoliopsida; order Asparagales; family Amaryllidaceae; genus Allium; species Allium sativum. The sequence goes on from CM060926.1 coordinate 356,558,990, forward strand.
CCCAGAGTAATAAGAAGAGACATAAAACTCTGGGTCAGACAAAAAGTCTGGTATGAGCGATAAGCATCTAAACAGAACAATAATAGGTATACTAAACCATACCTGAACCTGGACCTGCAACCAAAGAGTTAGCACTACATACTGTACAACACTTTAAGGTGCCATTTCAAATAGTGTAAAGGTAACGGGGGTGGGGGTGTGCATGTCATAAAGATGGCAAACAAATCAAGCATAGCAAACATCCTCACATCTCTCACTCAGTGCGTAAAGCATACGATATTCACCACTTCGATCACCTCAATACTTTGCTATGATCACCTTGCCCCATGAAGTCATAAATGGCTTCACTGCACTGATACATAGCCACTAATACTTCACTATGTCCACTTGCCCCATGGAGTTATTTACCCCATCTGCGCTAGCTCATAGCCTTACCAATCTTTTACTATGTCCACTTGCCACATGGAGTTATTCACCCCATTTGCGCTGGCTCATAGCCTTACCAATCTTTTACTATGTCCACTTGCCCTATGGAGTTATTCACCCCATCTACGCTGGCTCATAGTCTTACTACGATCACTTTGCCCCTCGAGTCATAATGACTCTACTGCACTGATAACGTAGTCTTGTTACCATCACCTTGCCCCTCAAGTCATAGTGACTCTACTGCACTGATAAGTAGCCCATCATTCATTTTTCAGTGGTGAATCGAAGTTATGAACGTCGACAACTCCTTAGCACACGTCCCGCAGCAAAGCCTAACCATGAAGTGAACTCATTGGTTCCCGACTGGATCCTGAGCTCTAACTTCCAACTTAGACTATCTTTGCATCTCGGGTTTTGGGTCAATACTGGCATTCGGTTCGGTTCTCTTGTCCATGTCTTTCGGTTCGGTTCGGCCATGGCGTTCAGGTCTTCAGCTTGTACTATGTTGTTGGATCTTCACGTTCGGTTCGGGTCGGTCACATCACTTTGGTTCGGTTCGGGTGTTGCTCCCGGTTCGGTTCTCCTCGTGCTCTCCGATCCCACGCTACGCCCCTTCGGTTGTGGTGCTCCGGTCTGATCCCACTCTTAGTTCTTGTCCAATCCGATCCAGCTTCACCCCAATTCGAGCCGGTCCGGGCCTTCCTTCTCGCCCCAGCATTTGTATGTTGCTGGAGATGCCACCACTTTGGTTCGGTTCGGCTATCCGATCCGACCCCCTTATCCGATCCGGATTCCTATAGCATTTCCTGCAACTTTTTCCAACGAGCAGTTTATGCCACTCGACGGCGTTTTCAACCATTCCAACTATTCTAATCAATCACAAGGCATACCATACAGTCATAGCAACATGTATAATCAACCACAATCACCAAAACAAGAATATGATAGGTTAAAATGGATCAAACCTAGCCAAAACCCCATATTTTCCCTTAAGCATGTTTAGGTGAAACTAATGATATGATTAGCAAAACTTAACCAAATTAACCCAAATTCATATCAGAGGCCTAAAACACCAATTCGAATTTTATAAATATTTTTCCAGAATTTTATCATGTTTAAATTCGCTAATTAACACTAATTACACTTAATTAGCCATAATTAGTGAGGAACTATGCAAATCACTCACCTTAGCCACAAATAAAACCTCAAACTGAAATGATTCTCTGTTTGGGTGTGAATATCAATGCTAAACAGCAGCTCAAATCCTGATTTGGTGAAGATCTCCTTTGATTTGATGTTGTTAAGCTTAATCCTTGATTAGAAGGTGATTTAGAGGTTGGTGGCCATTTTTAGGGTTTCTAAGAGGTAAGTGGAGGCTAGAAAACTAAAACGAAATGAAACCCTAACTCATTTCAGCCTTCCCATAACCCTAATCCCGAAATGGGTTATGGGCTCATTCACTAATCACCCCATTTGGCCCGGTTAAGCAGTTTTTCGCCTTCCAAACCTTTTTTCAGCCATATCTCCCAAACGGTAAGTCCCACTCTACGGAAAGGTAAACCATCAAACGAATCTAATGGAAGTGGTTTCAGGTCAAAATTCATTTCCAATCAAAAGTTATGGCCCAAACAAGATCAGCTAGGGGCAAAACGGTCATTTAAAAATCGGCAAAAATCATGAACATGGGAAATGACTCTAGTGGTTGTTTCCCAAAGTTACATGACCATGCGACTTCATATGCGAAAGAAATAAACATCCTATGAATCCCCCGATGCGTAGAATGCGGGTTGTTACATTCTCCCCCCCCCCCCCCCCCTTAAGAAATTTCGCCCCCGAAATTCCCGAACCAAAACACACAAAAGGGTCCCGCATGCCTATCAGCCATAAAAAAAAATCGAACATGCAAAACAAGTCTATCCTAGCATGCGGAATAACTACATCACAAAGTAAATCTTACCAGGCGAAGAGTTCTGGATACATCTTCCTAATGCTCTTTGCTGTCTCCCAAGTACAGTCATTCTCGTTATCACCCCACTGAACCTTGACTAGCTTCACCGCCTTCCTTCGAAGTTGCTTCGTACCGTGCTCGACAATACAATTCGGCTTGCGGTTCCCAACTGCCTCGGGTTCCACTTCGAAGTCCTCTAACTGATCAGGTGAAATAGTCATATCTGGGTCTTGTACGAACTTCCTTAGTTGGGAAACATGAAATACGTTGTGAACTCCCGCCATCTTTTCTGGTAAGTCAACTCTATACGCCAAATTCCCAACTAGTTCAAGAACTGGGAATGGGCCAACGAACCTTGGTGCCAACTTGCCTCTCCTACCAAATCGTAGCACGCTCTTCAATGGAGAAATCTTGACAAACACCAAGTCACCAACGGAGAATTTTAAGTCTCTTCTCCTCTTATCAGCATAAATCTTCTGCCTATCTTGGGCAGCCTTCATTCGTTGTTGAATGATCTTAATTCTGTCCGAGGTTTCTCTTACCACATCTGGTCCAAGCATAAACTTCTCACCGGTCTCTATCCAACATGATGGTGAGTTACACGGTCTTCCGTACAAAGCTTCATATGGAGCCATACCGATACTGGATTGGTAGCTATTATTATATGCAAACTCTACTAGATGCAAATGGTCATCCCATGATCCACCAAAATCCAATATACAAGCTCTCAAGAGATCCTCCAATATACGATTCACCCACTCCGTCTGACCGTCGATCTGAGGATGATATGCGGTACTGAGATGTAATTCTGACCCTAGAGCCTCTTGTAAGCTCTTCCAAAACCCACTAGTAAACAACGGGTCTCGGTCACTCACAATGCTTTTAGGTACTCCATGAAATCTCATTACCCACTTCATATACAATTCTGCTAACTTAGCTGCCGTTCTGGTCGATTTGACTGGTACAAATCATGCACTCTTGGTCAATCGATCCACAATTACCCAAATACTATCATATCCCGATCTAGTCCTTGGTAAACCATCGATGAAATCCATCGAGACTTGGTCCCATTTCCATTCAGGAATTTCTAATGGTTGCAACAACCCACTAGGCTTCTTTTGCTCGGCTTTAACTAGCTGGCAATTCATGCATTTGGATATAAACTTCCCAACGTCTCTTTTCATCCCTTCCCAGTAGTAAGTTTGTCTCATGTCTCGGTACATCTTATCACCACCGGGGTGTATAGTCAGTTTTGAGTGATGACATTCTCTAAGCACTCCATCTCTCAAACCATTCACGTTGGGTACAACTAGTCTTCCATTCTTTCTAAGCCATCCGTCTCGATCAAGCCCATACAAATTCATCTCCTCACCGTCAATATTCATTTCTGACTTGGAGATGATTTCCAATAGATTAGGATCGTCCCTCTGGCTGGAACCAATCCGCTCAATAAAAGTGGGTCTGATCGTCAAACTAGCTAACATCTCTGGATCCAATTCACACTTTGGTCTGAAATCAAACCCTGCGATATACTCCAGTTGCTTCCATTCAAGAAACATAGCCCCTAAATTGGCATGTCTCCTACTCAAGGCATCGGTTATCGCATTGCCCTTCCCAGGTGTATATGCGATATCAAAATCATACGAAGCCAAGAACTCTAACCATCTCTGCGGGCGGAGATTCAGATCCTTATGGGAGAAGAGATACTTTAACGATTTATGATCGGTAAACAACTCAAATCTCTCTCCCAAAAGATAATGTCTCCACATCTTCAGCGCAAACACGATCGCTGCTAGTTCCAAATCATGGGTAGGGTACCTTTTCTCATGTGGCTTTAGTTGCCGACTAGCATAAGCTACAACCCTACCTCCTTGCATCAATACAGCACCTAGTCCGGTACCGCAAGCATCCGTGTATACCGTCATTTCTTCATTTCCTTTAGGAATGACTAGCACTGGTGCACGCGTCAACTTTTCTTTTAGACTCTTGAATGCATTCTCACACACTTCGTCCCAGACGAAGGCCTGATTCTTCTTAGTCAACTGAGTCAACGGTGCCGCTATCTTGGAGAAATTCTAGAGAAACTTACGATAATATCCAGCTAACCCCAAGAAACTTCTTACATCTGTTGCAATCTTGGGCGTAGACCAATCCTGTACCGTAGCCACCTTCGCAGGATCCACGGCAATACCATTTTCTGAAACAACATGGCCTAAGAATCTCACTTCCCTCCTCCAAAAGTGACACTTAGAGAATTTCGCTTTTAATTGGTGTTTCCTCAACACCTCCATACTATCCTCAAGTGTCCCTTGTGTTCCCCCTCTATCCTCGAGTAAACAAGGATATCGTCTACGAACACAAGAACAAACTTATTCAACTGATCTCTGAATACCCGATTCATAAGATCCACGAAATATGCTGGTGCATTGGTCAACCCAAATGGCATAACCAACCACTCATAGAATCCAGACGGCGTCATAAATATCGTTTTCGAAACACTCTCATCTGCTACTCGGAGCTAATGAAATCCTATCGCGAGGTCCATCTGGGAGAACACTCTTGCTCCTTCCAGTTGATCAAACAAATCATCTATCCGCCGTAGAGGATACTTATTCTTCCTCGTCACCTTATTCAACTCACGATAGTCCATACACAAACGAAGGGAACCATCTGCCTTAGTGGCAAACACAACTGGTGCTCCCCACTCGGAGACACTTCTTCTAATAAATCCCTTCTTCAAAAGATCGCTTACTTGCACCCCGAGCTCTCGTTGCTCCCTTGGTGCCATACGACGAAGTGGCATCACTATAGGTCTGGCATCTTTCACTAAATCAATACGGAACTCAATCTCTCGGTGTGGTGGAAGCCCGGTCACCTCCTCGAAGACGTCCGGATACTGGCCAACCACAGGCACATCTGACAACTCATCATGCGGGATGTTGAGGGAATTTATAAAACTAGCCATTACCCCATCACTAAGTAGACTACCAAACACTACCCTCCGCCCATCATCCGCCCTAACTGTGACCAAAAAGCCCCCACAGTCTACCACCACCCCGTATCTTTGGAGCCAATCGACCACCAATATAATGCCATACCCAGTAAAGCCCAAAAAAAAGCAATCACAAACATACATCCATGACTCGATAAGACCAAATTTCAGCAAATCATACTAAGGTTAGTCGAACCACCAATCGGGTTCGTCACAACCAACGGTTTATCGACTATCTCGGGTTCCAGTCCCAACCTATCCACCAGGTCACTAGATATGAAGGAATGGGAAGCCCCAGTATCAAACAAAACTCGAACTGGTACATCATAAATAGAAAGCATACCTTGAATGACGACATTCTTTCCTTTCTTCGCCGCAGTTGGGGCATTCGACGAAGAAGGAATAGCGTTAAGGGCATATGCTTTCACCATCTGCTTCTCTTTAGGAGGTTGTGGACACTTATCCTTGAAATGTCCCACTTGGCCACAGTTGAAGCACTTCTTATCCGCTGACTTGGCCCGACAATCCTTGGCATAATGGCCCTTCTTACCACAGCTGAAGCACTCAACATCTTTCTTGCTCTTTTTCTGGCCATCCTTAGCTTGACTCTGCCTCCTCTTATTCTGAGAGTTATTCTTGCCTCCACCGCTTGCTTGCCGCTTCGGCCCTTCCGCAGATGCAACCTCAGTCTTTGGCTTAGGGTAAAGACTGTTCGATCTCAAAGCTTTTCCAACGATCGATTCAAAAGTCTCATCGATGTGGTTAATAAGCCTTTCCCTCAAGTATCCATCCAAACCAGTAATGAACTTCTCATTCTTCTTCTCACGGGTATCGATAAGGGATAGTCCATACTTCGACAAAGTGTCGAACTCAGCAATATAGTCAGAGACTTCCCTACCATTCTGCTTGAGTTCCAAGAATCTCTTAAACAACACTGACTTCTGGGCAGCTGGAATGAACTTCTCGCTAAAGCGAGCCTTGAACTGATCCCAAGTAACCTGATCTTCTGGAGTAGCTGTTCTAATGGCATTCCACCAATTCATCGCTCGCCCTTGCAGCTGACGAGACGCTAGCCTTCTCTTCATTGCATCCTCAATACCCAAGTCATCGAAGATACGATCACAGCTATCCAACCAATCCTGAACATCTGTGGCCGACTCCGTTCCATGGAACGGCTTCCCACCAAGGTTAGTGTAATCCTTGCACAGCTTGGCGAAATCGACCCTAGGCGGCTGCACTACTGGACCACCACCATTTCTGGGATTGGGAACCGCACATTGAACATCCCTAAGCATCTCCCTCATGAAGTTGGTGAACATTGCCCTCATGTCAGGAGCATTCCCATGATTGGTCCCTCTACCAGCACCCCTGGTGTCTCGACTCATTGTTCAATCTGTAAAGAGAAAACGATTAACGACCCCATAGTGGTGCGAGTGCAGTACGACTTCATTCTTATACTACTAATAGTATATATATATATATAGTTTTTGAAAACCAAAGTAATCACAAATACGCGCTCTCATATACGTACTATCTCTCCCTAGTGTCTTTCCCTAGGTTAACTATGCAACCTAGAGCTCTGATACCAAATGTGATGGCCCGCCCCGCACCAACCGACGTTTACTCCAAAAGAGCGTTGTACACATGTCCAGTTAGCACAGGACGGTCGTCAGAAGGAAAGGAAAGAAGGAAATGAACAACAAGGAACCTGTAGAATGTCTCACAACGCATAGGATAAAATATAATAATAACATACTTGACATAAAATAGGTGAGACAGTGCATAAGCTGGAAATAAACTAACATAGCAGCGGAAAATCCAAATACAGCTTATGATCCAAATCCAACATTATTACAACTTTTCAAACTGTCTCAAAAAGCAAAAGAAAGATAAAGGCGGTACACTACTAATGCCCAAGTAGCGACCACCAACGACACAGGGAGAATATCTATATATCATACGTGGAAGCCTCCTGCTCGCCTCCGAATTAGCTACTCGCGCATCACCAGCTAACCTGTCTCTAGTCTGCTCGTGTGAGCACCCAGAGTAATAAGAAGAGACATAAAACTCCGGGTCAGACAAAAAGTGTGGTATGAGCGATAAGCATCTGAACAGAACAATAACAGGTATACTAAACCATACCTGAACCTGGACCTGCAACCAAAGAGTTAGCACTACATACTGTACAACACTCTAAGGTGCCATTTCAAATAGTGTAAAGGTAATAGGGGTGGGGGTGTGCATGTCATAATGATGGCAAACAAATCAAGCATAGCAACCATCCTCACATTTTTCACTCAGTGCGTAAAGCATACGATATTCACCACTTCGATCATCTCAATACTTTGCTATGATCACCTTGCCCCATGAAGTCATAAATGGCTTCACTACACTGGTACATAGCCACTAATCCTTCGCTATGTCCACTTGCCCAATGCAGTTATTCACCCCATCTGCGCTGGCTCATAGCCTTATCAATCTTTTACTATGTCCACTTGCCCCATGGAGTTATTCACCCCATCTGCGCTGGCTCATAGCCTTACCAATCTTTTACTATGTCCACTTTCCCCATGAAGTTATTTACCCCATCTGCGCTGGCTCATAGTCTTACTATGATCACTTTTCCCCTCGAGTCATAATGACTCTACTGCACTGATAACGTAGTCTTGCTACCATCACCTTGCCCCTCGAGTCATAGCGACTCTACTGCACTGATAAGTAGCCCATCATTCATTTTTCAGTGGTGAATCGAAGTTATGAACGTCGACAACTCCTTAGCACACGTCCCGCAGCAAAGCCTAACCATGAAGTGAACTCATTAGTTCCCGACTGGATCCTGAGCTCCAATTTCCAACTTATACTACCTTTGCATCTCGGGTTTTTGGTCAATAATGGTATTCGGTTCGGTTCTCTTGTCCATGTCTTTCGGTTCGGTTCTGCCATGGCGTTCGGGTCTTCAGCTCGTACTATGTTGTTCGATCTTCACGTTCGGTTCGGGTCGGTCACATCACTTCGGTTCGGTTCGGGTGTTGCTCCCAGTTTGGTTCTCCTCGTGCTCTCCGATCCCACGCTACGCCCCTTCGGTTGTGGTGCTCCGGTCCGATCCCACTCTTAGTTCTTGTCCGATCCGATCCAGCTTCACCCCAATTCGATCCGGTCCTTCCTTCTCGCCCCAGCATTTGTATGTTGCTGGAGATGCCACCACTTTGGTTCGGTTCGGCTATCCGATCCGACCCCCTTATCCGATCCGAATTCCTGTAGCATTTCCTGCAACTTTTTCCAGCGAGAAGTTTACGCCACTCGACGGCGTTTTTAACCATTCCAACTATTCTAATCAATCACAAGGCATACCATACAGTCATAGCAACAATTATAATCAACCACAAACACCAAAACAAGAATATGATAGGTTAAAATGGATCAAACCTAGCCAAAACCCCATATTTTCCCTTAAGCATGTTTAGGTGAAACTAATGATATGATTAGCAAAACTTAACCAAATTAACCCAAATTCATATCAGAGGCCTAAAATGCCAATTCGAATTTTATAAATATTTTTCCAGAATTTTATCATGTTTACATTCGTTAATTAACACTAATTACCCTTAATTAGTGAGGAACTATGCAAATCACTCACCTTAGCCACAAATAAAACCTCAAACTGGAATGATTCTCTGTTTGGGCGTGAATATCAATGCTAAACAGTAGCTCAAATCCTGATTTGGTGAAGATCTCCTTTGATTTGGTGTTGCTAAGCTTAATCCTTGATTAGAAGGTGATTTGGAGGTGATTTAGGGGTTGGAGGCCATTTTTAGGGTTTCTAAGAGGTAGGTGGAGGCTAGAAAACTGAAATGAAATGAAACCCTAACTCATTTCAGCCTCCCCATAACCCTAATCCCGAAATGGGTTATGGGCTCATTCACTAATCACCCCATTTGGCCCGGTTAAGCAGTTTTTCGCCTTCCAAACCTTATTTCAGCCATATCTCCCAAACGGTAAGTCCGTTTTTCACATGTGACCACTCTACGGAAAGGTAAACCATCAAACGAATCTAGCGGAAGCGGTTTCAGGTCAAAATTCCTTTCCAATCATAATTTATGGCGGAAACAAGATCAGCTAGGGGCAAAACGGTCATTCAAAAATCGGCAAAAATCATGAACATGGGAAATGACTCTAATGGTTGTTTCCCAAAGTTACATGACCATGCGACTTCATATGGGAAAGAAATAAATATCCTATGAATCCCCCGATGCGTAGAATGCGGGTTGTTACACTTTTCGTCCTCGAAAAGGAACGAAGCTAAAAAAAAAATTTACTAACCGACTCAATTTTCATTCTTTTATTAGTTTCAAAATTTTTATTAGGTGATTAACTTTTAAATATATATAACTTTTATACATTCAAAAATTAGATTTTCTAAGATCAGATTATATATATAATCACAAATACGTTAATTATAGAGTTGTTACTCTAAACTCATTCTAGGGCATTACTAACCCCATCTCTAATGAGTATTCTCATTCTAGGATATAGCTGATCCTATCTCTAATGAGTATTCTTATTGGATATTACAAATCCAATCTCTGATGAGTTTTTGTTCAATTATAACGAGTTGTACCCCAAAGATTTGAGCTAACCAGAGCTCTGATACCAACTGTAATACGGGTTCGCCCGAACCCAATCGATCGCAAAATTGACCAAGACCGTTCGAAACCCGAAAACGTTAACGCTGGGAATACAACAACATCAGAACAATAACAACAGACTTTTATAAACATTACAATAATGTTACATCAGAGTACATAACATATCAGAGTACATCGAATAAAATTACAGCAGAATATAAATTACAGTAAATTAAATAAAATAAATAGCGGAAGACTTCTATGCTCTGGACACAGCTTTAGGCTTCGATCCAGAATCCTGCTCAAGAGATAAATATCTACAAAAAGCTACTCGACTTCCCGTGTGGAAAAGAGGGCACCCGAGTTTGCAAAGTGAAACAAACTACGAGTCAGTCATGGGACTGGTATGAGAAATCTAACTTAACTAATCTAATAATAAGGCTAATCACAGGACCACGCCGCTAACGCGGAACAGGTTTACTCCATTGGATTGCCAGTGCATAATTAAAAGTAAATCGTTAAACAACGCAATGCTTTTTAGAAAAATGGAATCATCATAAGACTCAAGTCCCATCACACAATGCAATGCAAACCAGAGGATAGAGTTTTACCTTATTATGATTAAACATGCTTGGTACGATAAAAACGAATTTGATATTATTATTAGTGTATATATGTTTCAAAAACATTTCAAAGTAAATGTATCAATCCTAGGAAGCATAGCTACAATATACTATGCCTTCAAACTAGTAATACAATCAAGTCTGTAGGGTCGTATTGGGAATTGGGTTTCCATCATGAGTCAAGGCTAGGAAAGATCTCCTTACCGATTCGAGACACTCCAGCTAATGTCTCAGGATCCCCCGCGGTAAACCCTTGGATCCTGTGGTGCCGGTCCACACATATGATTTTGTGGATTGGCAATTCCTGAACACACGTTTCCCGGTCCTATAGGACCTAACATCCGAGGCGCCTCATTCCATCATCCACATAAGTAAAATACCAGCCAGTTTAAGCACTGACTACTTCTAGCTTGAAAGAAACGTGCTGCTCTCCCTGCGTTCGCTTGCTCTGTTTTAGGCTCAACCGGGTTGTGAGGCTCGCGAAGTCACGCTATACACAAAGCTACGCCTAAATAGGCCGTTCTTTGATCATCAACCACAAGGCCTGCTTTTCAACAAGAAACCTAGATCATTGCATCTTGGTATGCCACATTGTGAATCCATATCATACTATTAATCCTTTGCCAAAATATACAAAAGGGTGTTAAGCAAGAGAATAAATTCTCCGCCACCAAGCATTCATACATTCGGTAGAAAATCAATAAGTACAATATATAAAGGAGTACACTATCGGACACACCTTCCATTTATGAGTCCGTTCTGGGTCTGAATGAAACTGGAGGCACCTTATTCCTCGCATATCCAAATAATCAACAAGTACGCCTGGACGGCCACCATTGTAGCCCTTTCAAGGTAGCTACTCCAATCATGGGCGTCAATGGTAACTCATCCATTCGACGTGAAGATCGTCGGTCTTGTACCATCTTCAACTCTTCGACTGTTAGTCACCGTATTCATTATTCAGAATGGGTTAAACCCGGTCTTTCCGAATAACTCGCGTGATTTAAAATTAGGTGCTATACATAAACCACATCAACGCCTCATTCCAATTCAGAATATCCTTTTTAATAAAGTATTCACATTATTAGGGAAAGGTTCCCATAAATTTTATCAAAGATAAATCTTTCAACTTATCCTTTAATCTTCCTTTATTCGCCTTCAATCTAATTAAAGATTTATTTTAACCTTTATTAAGTTTTAGTCTTCTAAAATCATTGTTAAATGACTAATCACTTTTCTAGAATTAATCTTATCTTTAATCCGGGTTTAAGAACTGATGTTATTTAAAACATAGTTCACGAGAGACCCCATTTCATGTTTAATTAATTCCCAGTTTAATATATAATATTAGGCATCTCTTCTTTTAGAAAATTTCATTTAATCTTAATTAAAAGATTAATTAATAACAAATCAAAATTTCACTATTGATTTGAGTTTCAAGAACTAATGCCCTTCAAAACATTGTTCACAACCAACCCATAATCAATTTCCTTTTTATTTCAATTAAATTTAATAATTGGAAATCTCATTTAAATCTTAATAAAAATATTTTCCTTTACTCGAATGGAATTAAGAATAATGTTATTTAAGACACTATTCACGACAAACCCAAAATCTAACTTGATATTAAATATAAACCTTTGAATGGGAATCATATCGATTATATTCAATATCAAATTCTAAAACCAACGGATATCAAATCAGAAATAACGATATTAAATATCTTCGAAATTCCCAAAATAATATCCGTATAATAACAGAATTAATATTGAAATAGTCCGTAGATAATTTCCATTTAAATCCAATTCAATATACTCATTGGGAATTCTTAGTTATGTCAAAAACCATTTTAAATCCTTTTATTTATTTATAAAATAAATAAATCACTTATTTTGATAAAAATATCTTTTATCTTTATAAACTTGGAGATTTTCATCAAACCCCTTTTAGGATCATTTATTATGATTTCACATAAAAAAAATTCCCTTATTTTTACGTATTTTAAAACGTTTATAAATTCGTTTCCAAGACGATTCCAACTTTTATTCCAACTATAATCTAAAAATTGATTATTATATATGTTATCCTTTTATAATAATATTTTTTTCCAAAATATTAATTTTGAAACTTCTCTTTTAATATTCATTATAAAATGGATAAAATAAATCGATAAACTCGTTCGGGTTTCTAAAAATGCGTTGCTATTTTTAAAACGGATTAAATAACCCAACTTATTTTCTTATCCATTTGTATTTTATAATGGGCTAGACCTCTCATATTAAGCCTACGACTTGTGGATGCAGGATTTGCCGATCGGTTCTGGGCAGACTTATTCCACAAGTTGGGCTTAACCTCGTGTCATGGCCCGTTTCGTATTTGTGCACTTGGATCTCTCACATTAGGTTCAACATTTGTCGCTGCTGGATATGCCGGTCGGGTCCGGGCAGACTTCCACCACAAATGTAACCTAACCTCGTGTCCAAGCACAATTATAATTTAATTGAAATTATCCTTTCCATTAAGGAATCTTAATTTTAAGATATTCTTTATTTCTAAATATCTTGATTTCAAGTATCTTAATATAAATTGTAACATTCCATATTATTATGATTTTATAATAACAACCTTTTCAAGATGTTCAATTTTGAAACCATATCTTTTTTTACTTTAACATATTAACACAAAAGATGTAATCTTTTTAATTGAATCCTTTTGTTGTAACTTTTAGATAATAAAGACGTAATCTTTCTAAATCAACGTCAATTAATTCCATTAATTGAAAATAAAATAAAAACATTCCTTTAATTCAAGATTGATAACGTTTTGAAAACAAATCTTCTTAATTTAATATATTGACAATTAAAAAGGTTGTAATAACCCGAAAATCTGAACCGGTTTAAAATTTTTATTTTGGCAATTTTGATGAATTTTGAATATTTAAAATGAATTATTTTAAATAATAATGATGAGAAATTTATTTTTAATAGAATTAGAACGTATATATTTATATAGATCGTCGTTAGAATATAAATATTTATTTATAATTATAAAAGGAATTGAAAATGGCGCGGTAGTTCGATAATTCGATTTCATAGTTCAAATGAATGTACCGTGTGCAAAATAAACCGGATTTTGGCGAAACCAAAAATAATAGAATCTAATTGATAATATCTTTCCAACGAATCCGAGAAATCAAAATTTCATAGCGGGAATCAAAAGATACGTCCAGTTGAAAATTCAGAATAGTCGTTGTAGAATTCTGGCCCTTTAAAATAGCCATTTTGCAAACGACCTCGGATTTCGACGAAACCACTTTTGTTGGATCCGCAGTGTCAATTTATTGCTAGGTTTCGAATTTCGTAATTTTTTGAGTTAATATGTGAGCGTGGCAAAGGAAAACGCGTTTGGCCAGTTCTAGTTGATTTTAATTGACTGGAAAATGGCCATTTTTCAAACGGTCTCAGAATTCGATGAAATTAGTTTTGTTAGGACCGTATCGTCAATACGAAGCTAGAAAATATTTTTCAGGAATTTTTCGAGTTAGTATGTGGCCCCGGTAAATTGAAATGTGCGTTCAAAATCAATATATAGTGTTATATGTTGATTTTAACGAAAACTGATCGAAACGATAGAATCAGCTTATGATACATACACCATTGTGTTCGGAATGGGGGTAATTAGCTAAGGGCGACAGTCGGTGGGTTCGATTTTGAGTTAAAAATAAAAAGTTGCTTTTAGGAAATTTAAAATAATAAAATATATATTTATATAAAAGGCCCTAACCCTAACTCTTTCTTTCAGAAATCAAAACCCGCCCCCTTTTTCAATTTAACTCGTCATTCTTGAAAACCCACTCCCCTCAGTCCATCGCGCCACCATGAACGTCGTCCCCTCCATCGATCTGCCACCGCACCCAATCCGCAGCCTCACCCCCCTCGATTCTCTCTCCCCTTCTCAAAACCGAACCCCAACCCGCCGTAAACCCCTACCACTCCAGCCCAGATCGAAGAACCGCGAACCCCTATGGCCGAGATCCCACCGCCGTGCCACCTGATGGCCTGCCGCCGACCTGGAAGGTCTCCACCACCGGGAACAGTAACTTCGATCACTTCCCCCCCCCCCCCCCCATGAAAATCGAAGTGAGCCTTCTCCTTTATCTTTATACATAAGAATTTGCTTTGTCTATTCTCAGTTTTAGTTATAGAAAACATAGTAGAAAATTTTGATTTTTAATATATATTAGTAGAGTATTAAAAATATAATTTTTATACTAGAAAAGGGGTGATGTTTATTATATATGACTTTGTTTTAAAATTTTAAAAAGTATTGTTTTAAAAATGAGATTTTTATATACAAGAACATTGAAAATAAAAATACGTTCTTTATATAAATGGAAAATGTACAGTGTGATTTTTATAAATAAATATCATTGGTTTTAGAACGCGATTTTTGAAATGAAAACATTTGAAAAGAAAAATATAATTTTTATATGGAAGGCGAAGTAAAAATGTGATTTTTATAGATATGATTATAAAAATTCGATCTTTATATAAGAAGTCGAAATAAATATAAAAATATAATTTTTATATAGAATGAAGCGTTGAAAAAATAGATGAAGTATAAATAAAAATATGATTTTTATTTATTGAATGAAGCAATAAAAATATAATTTTTATTTGAACAGCATGAAAAGAACTATATTGGAATGTCAAACAGAACGGTTCAGCAGTTCAACAGCAAAGCACGGCAGAGTGGAACCCTCTATGAGGACTTCTCACCTTTAATTTTATTTTTATAGTTAATAATATATACTAGGATGCAGACGGTGTTTAGTAGCACCCGACACCCGTCGTCCACAGACCATGGACCGCTTCTTTGTTTGGTTAATTGTTTGGTGATTGATTTATTTGTTTGGTTGATAAATTTGATTGAACTAATTGTGTGATGTGGAATAAAATAAAATATTTATATAGTTAAAAATATTTTATCGTTAAAAATATATTTTTTAACGTGAATGTGAATAAATAAATATTCATTTACAAACCGGATGGTTTGTTTATGTACACCTATTTGAAGGACATTGATTGGGATGATAAATTTTACACATCGCCCAACTTCACAAATAAAAATCTGTGTTTGTTGATTTGAAACCCCACACGGGTATTGGGATAATATATAACATACACTAATCCCAATAATTAGCTGTATGTCGATCGATTGATTGACAGTCTGTGTAAGCGTTAATTATTTATATTTGATGCTTATGCAGTTGTGTAGTGCACTTTGGATGATGGTTGATTATTTGTCGTTGCTATTATATACATGTGTTGTATGGAATCCATGTAATTAACATTATATGGTAATTGATTGGGCCTCATTCAAATTTAGAAAATAAAGAATATTATAAAATATAGGTTCATGTGTTGACCGTACTCATTCGTTGACATTAGTCATGTGTTGAACAAAATATTTTAACAATAAAATTTACATCTTTATCATATATAAAATTAGAAACTAACTGGAAAAAAGATAAGATGAGTGGTCTCCTGGATGTTGGTTTCGGCCTTTGGGGTTAATATTTAGGGGATCGTTCTCTTACTAATTTACGGTTGGAGTCTGATTTGAAATCAAATGATAGATACCGTAATTTTTATAAAATATATTAAATAACAAAAATAGTCACGTGTTTACAGTACTCATTTGTTGAGATTAGTCATGTGTTGAAATATATATTTATTTGTTAAATAGAATAAATATTCATTTGTTGAATAAAATAACAAGGTCATTGAAAAATATAAAGCCGTGTTGATTAGAGATGCGCTATTTTGACGCGAACGATATTTATATCGACTGTATTCGTTTCTATAATGAATATTGAAAAGAGATTTAAAAATCGAATATTTAGAAAATATGAATTCGATTTGAATTGAATAGAAAATGAATTTGAATTGAATATATAGAAAATGAATTCGAATTGAATTGAATATATAGAAAATGAATTTGAATTGAATATAAAGGAAATGAATTCAAAATTGAATTGAATTGAAAACGAATTGAAATTGAATGAAAATCAATTTGAAATGAATTCAAAATTGAATTGAATTGAATAGAAAACGAATTCGAATTGAATTGAATATAAAGAGAATTCGAATTGAATTGATTATAAAACGAATTCGAATTGAATTGAATTGAATAGAAAACGAATTCGAATCGAATTGAATATAAAGCGAATTCGAATTGAATTGAATATAAAACGAATTCGAATTGAATTGAAAATGAATGGAAATAGAATCAAAATCAATTTGAAATGAATTCAAATTGAATTGAAATTTGAATTGAATTGAAATGAATTTAAAACGAATTTATAAGGAGAAATTCAATTTTGATTTGAATCTGAAATGGAAGTTGAAATTGTTTTGAAACGAATTTAAAATGATTTATAAAATTCGTTTTAAAAAGGAAATCGATGAAATATATATTATATATATAATATAATGGCCTGAATAGAACGCCGCGCCGCGGCAGTTCATGAATTTCGACCATTGATTTCGAACGGACATTACGGGAGATCCGACCGTCGGATTCTCCTAAAACCGGAACCGTTGGGTTTGTATCGAAAAGAGATTTCTAAAAAATATTAGAAATTTGAAATCTAATGGTTGGATTTGGAGATATGTCCAAATCAATTTCATAAAAGGTCGATGTAAGTGCAGTTCGATGGCCGTTGTTGGAAATCGACTGTACGAGCCTTGATAAAATTTTCGAAAATATCAATAATTTTTGTAAAATTATAAGAAATGATTTGTGAAGAAGTGGGGTGAAAAATCCCATATTTGTAAAGATAAAAATAGATTTTTATCGAAATAAACTAGTTTTGAACTAGAATTAAATTCAATTCATTTTTGAAATAAATAAATTGAATTTGAATTGGTTTTTGGGTTTATCGTGAGTGGTGTTTTGAATAACACTTGTTCTTTAACCCGATAATTAATGCAATGTGATTTTGGGTTGTCGTGAACGGTATCTTCAATAATACCGTTCTTAGACCCAACTGAGTTAAGGAAATCAGAAACTAATCGGAGATTAGTTAAGTTGAATGGTTTCTTGGTGTAATAACCCGGAAAATGTGAACCAGTTTAAAAAATTTTTTTATTAGGTTATTACCAGGAAATTTGAATGATTGAAATAGTATATTTCAGTAAAATATAGAATTTGGTATGATAGGGCAGTTTGAAATTTTGAATACCAACTTGGTCTGACTGTACCGGGTGGAAAATATAACGGATTCTAACGAAACTGAAAATATTTAAATCTGTTTATCAATACCTTTCTAACGAATCTGAAAAATCGAAATTTCATAACGAAAATCAAAAGTTATGGCCAAATGAATTTTCAGAAAGGTCGCTATATAGTATATATAGCCCTTGAAAATTGAGATTTTGCATACGACCTCGGAATTCGACGAAACCACTTTTGTTGGGTCCGAGATGTCAAATTATTGCTAAGTTTCAAATTTCATAATTTTTGAAGCCAGTATGTGAGCGAGGCAAAAGATAACGTGTTTGGTCAAATTCTGTTAAAATGGGTCGACCTAAAAATGGCCGTTTTGCAAACGAGCTCAGAATTCGACGAAACTGGTTTGGTTAGGACCGTATCGTCAAAACAAAGCTAGATTTATTTTTCTGGAATTTTTCGATTCAGTTTGTGGCCCTGGCAAATTGAAATGTACGTTTAAATTAAATATCGAATGTTTTATATTTTAAATTGAAAAATAACTGACTGTAACAGTCGAAATGGCCAACGAAACATATCCCATTGTGTTTGGAATGGGGGTATTTAGCTAGGGGCGACAGTCGTTGGGTTTAAAAAGGAGTCCGTTTGCAAAAACACTATTTAAAAATTTTTCTATAAATTCCAGCCAATGGGAAATTTTCTTTGAAAAAAAAAAAAAAAACCTAAAACCCTAAGCCGCCAGACGAAAACGAACGACGCTCGTCGTTCAAAACTTTCCGACTAAAATCCCGCCGCCACAGGCGACGCCACCCAACGCCACCACCCTCAATCAACGCCGCCCACCGCCCTCTTCAAATCTGACCAACCCCGCTCCTCCTCCCTTCGCCAGCGTCAAGAAAAACGCCCAGGAAGTCGCCGACTTCACGTCGACGCCACGACCGCCAGAGGCGATCGCACCTGCTCCTCCGACCACCGTTAGCACCGCCTCGCTTCCCTCTTTCAAGTCCCACCCTCTGATCGGAGTATAGATTCACGGATTTGCTGAAAAATTCAACCCTAGTTTCGAAACCAAAAAGAGGTATACGGCTAAATTGATTTTTACACTTTAAAGCGTTGCAAATTTGTAAAAATCATATCTTTTTGCTATGTTAACGAAATTCGATGAAACAGGAGACACCGTGACCGCAAGGAGGCTCTCTACATTCTAGAAGAAGCCGCGGATTTTTCTGACCTTCCTACGATTTTTAGCACCGCAAGAACCAATGTGAGGAATCTTAACTATTTATGTGAATGTAATCGCGTTGAATAAATTATATAAGCGAAGTGTAAATTATATACGCATTGTATACCTCATGTACATGTGTTGTATAAGTTATATTAGCAATGTATAAATTATACAAGCGTTGTTTGAAACATATATGCTTTGAATTGTGATGAAATGCAAGTGAATTATTATATTATATATATATATATACTCCCCTCGTCCACAGACCATGGACGATATTTATTGCTTGTGATTGACGTGATATCATATGATTGACGAATGGTTGGAAATAATTGTTTGTGGTTGATATTATGGTTAAAAAATACCTTTATGGTTGAAAAATACCTTTGTGGTTGAAAAATACCCTCTTGTGGTTGAAACAAAATAGAATAGGATAGTGGAATTTAAAATAAAACATGCCGCCTGCGTGCGAACTAGATGCATGATCCCCATTGTCAAAAACCGCGAGGTTTTAAGGTAGAGCGAGGAGCCGTACTAGGGACGGTCCCGGTTTTAACTACCCTGCCGTTATGCTGCCGAAATTTTCTGAAATATTTATGTGTTAGAATAATTTTCATTCATTGAAACTATTTACATATGCTATATTGAATATTCATGTGTTGAGTTGCAATTCATTCGTTGAGTTGAAATTCATGTGTTGAATATTATTTGAATTTAAACAAATGGCTTTAGCGATAAAAATCACATTTTTATATATATACAAACTATATCGAATATTCATGTGTTGAGTTGCAATTCATTCGTTGAGTTGAAATTCATGTGTTGAATATTATTTGAATTTAAACAAATGGCTTTAGCGATAAAAATCACATTTTTATATATATACAAACTATATCTAATATTCATGTGTTGAGTTGCAATTCATTCGTTGAGTTGAAATTCATGTGTTGAATATTATTTGAATTTAAACAAATGGCTTTAGCGATAAAAATCACATTTTTATATATATACAAACTATATCGAATATTCATGTGTTGAGTTGCAATTCATTCGTTGAGTTGAAATTCATGTGTTGAATATTATTTGAATTTAAACAAATGGCTTTAGCGATAAAAATCACATTTTTATATATATACAAACTATATCGAATATTCATGTGTTGAGTTGCAATTCATTCGTTGAGTTGAAATTCATGTGTTGAATATTATTTGAATTTAAACAAATGGCTTTAGCGATAAAAATCACATTTTTATATATATACAAACTATATCGAATATCCATGTGTTGAGTTGCAATTCATTCGTTGAGTTGAAATTCATGTGTTGAATATTATTTGAATTTAAACAAATGGCTTTAGCGATAAAAATCACATTTTTATATATATACAAACTATATCGAATATCCATATGTTGAGTTGCAATTCATTCGTTGAGTTGAAATTCATGTGTTGAATATTATTTGAATTTAAACAAATGGCTTTAGCGATAAAAAATTACATTTTTATATATACAAACGATATAGAATATTCATGTGTTGAATTGCAATTTGTTCGTCGAGTTGAAATTCATGTGTTGAATGTTATCGTCGTCTAAAGATAAAATGGATCGACAATGAAAACTATATTTTTATAAGTGGATAAGAAGTGTAAAAAAAATACACATGTGTCGAATAAATATTTTTGATGATAAAAATATTCCTTTTATCATGTATACGCGTAGTTAAAAATACACATGTGTCGAATAAATATTTTTGATGATAAAAATATTCCGTTTATCATGTATACGCGTAGTTAAAAATACACATGTGTCGATTAAATATTTTTGATGATAAAAATATTCCTTTTATCATGTATACGCGTAGTTAAAAATACACATGTGTCGAACAAATAATTTGATGATAAAAATATTCCTTTTATCATGTTACGCTTAGTTAAAAATACACACGTGTTGAAATAAATAATAGTTTGCTAGAAATATTATTATTAGCTTGTTCTGCATATATATACATGTGTTGAACAGGAAAAATGGATTAGCTGTTGAGTAAAGAAATTATTTGCATGCCCAACAAATAGGTAAACCTTGATGAGTTGGCTGCGCAATTTTATTTATATATCAACTCCTGTGAATGCCATTGGATGCGGAGTGCTGGTTTTTCTATGTGAAATAATAAACAACGCCATAGGATAGTAACAATTAATTTTGAACTACACTACATGGCATACTTCTTGACGATAGGCATACTTCATCGTATTCCACATAAGCAATTGGAGCTTGTGTGACGAGGTGGAAGATTTACCATACAAGCAAGAGGTTTGTATGGCGATGACTAAGTACTACAGGTTGAACTGACGACTGATATGGACTATATAAATTATAACGATAAATTGCCAGATTAATAAAAACCCCACACGGGTCTAGAGTTGACAATAATCACGTCGCTCTAGTTATTAGATACGGCACATGGACTATTTATTTCCACACGGAAAACGGGGTGACGGGAATTTATTCTCTGGAGTGATTATCAGTACATACTCCCCCGTAAACACCAAATTATATCACTAAAAATATGTGAATGCTTTTTAGGATTTATTGGGTACCTAATACGGCCCAATAAATTTCCAAACCCCTCCCCGTACAAAGGAGGTTATGGCGAAATTTTTCGAAATATTAAGGCGTTAGTGAAATATTTGAAGTGAAAATGAAGTTGAAAATATAAAATAAACTATAGTTGAAACTATGGAATGAACTATATTTATATATATAAATATAAATATAATTAAAAGGAATAGAGGTCGTGCAGTTCGTGTTTCGGAATCGTAATTTGAAACGATTAGTACGAGAAATCCGACCATCGGATTTTCCCGAAACCGCAACCGCTGGGTTCGCCTTGGAAATATCTTTCCAACGGTACCAACCTTGTAAAAATCCAACGGTTGGATTGTCCGGAATGTTTAATTCAAATTTGAAGAAAAACAGCGCCGGAATCGTTTATATTTATATATAAATATAAATATAATTAAATTTAATCGAATAACGACGCTGCAGTTCGAATTTTGAAACCGTAACTTCAAACGACTAGTGTGGAAGATCCGACCGTCGGATTCTCACGAAACTGGAACCGTCGGATTCGCTTCGGGAATACCTTCCCACTGATATAGACTTTGTAGAAATCCAACGGTTAGATTTTCCGATATGTGTAAAACAAATTTGGGGAAAAACAGCGCCAGTGCCACGACACGACCTGAAACGTCGTTTAATTAAATATGGCCATTTTTAAATAAATAAAAATGGCGAAAAATCGTTATAAAATATTATAAGCAACATAGGTTGCAAATAAACCAATTGGGCTTGAATTGTTTGGTATTTGATGGTTGTATGTGAATGACATGAAAATAACACCAAAGAACCCAAAGGATGGATGTCGAATAACATAACCATAAAATGAATCGATTTAAATTCTAATGACGTGAATTATTTGAAAAGGCCGAGCTAACCCTCATTTCAAATAATTTATCGAGCGATTCGAATTGGAAGATGCAAAGACGATTCAAGACCGACGATCTTCGTATCGGTTGGATGGGCGCTACTGAGGTTCCTAACCGGAGTAGCTACCGGAAGGGGACGGAAGTAGTAGCCGTCTGAACGTATGTGTTGATTGGACGGATTTGCGAGGAATTGTCGCCCCCGGTTTCGTTCAGACCCAGAACGGACTTGTAAATGGACTGTGTGTCCGACATTGGATTTTGTTCTATATTGATTGATCTCTGTTAAATATATATCTGTTTGGCGGCGGAGAATTTATTCTTTTGCTTAACGCCCTTCTCTGAGACGTACGAGCTTAGAGGTTATATATCGATGGAAATCAATCGTATGGAGTGGACTGCCTATGTGGCATGCCAAGATGCTGTGATCAAGGCTTCTGTTGCAAAGCAAAGTCTTGTGGATGATGATCAAAGCAAGGTCTACGTGGCCTAGCTTTGTGTATTTCGTAGATTCGCGAACCTCACACCCCGGTATGAGTTAAAAACGGGATACGGACCGCTGGGAGAGCACGACGTTTCTTTCTAGCTATGGTGGTGTCAGTGACTTACCAGCCCTGACATATATATCTACTTTTCACCTTTGTGGTTGTTGGAATGCGAGGCGCCTCGATTATAGGTCTGTAAGGACCGGGAAACGTGTGTTCAGGCATAATTAATCCTCTAACGTAAGTGAGGACCGGCCCAGCCGCATCCAGGGGTTACCCAGAGTGAGTAGTCCCGAGGCATTTGCTAGAGTGTCTCGAAGCGGAGAGGAGCTTGCCCCTTGCCTCGACTCATGACGGAAATCCAATTTCCAATACGAGATAACGGATTCGATTGTAACTTATATATGACGACATAGTGGCATGGGACGCTCATGTCGCCTATGATTGATATTTATGATGCTATTCGTTTTTGAAACATATATGCACTAGTAATAATATCAAATGATTTTGCTTTATACGTATCAAGCATATTTGGCTATTATAAGGTAAAACTCTATCCTCCGGCTTGCGTTGCATTGTGTGATGGGACCTGAGTCTTATAATGGCTTCATTCTTTCTAAAAGCATTGCGTGGTTTTACAAAAGAATTTACTTTGTTTTAAATGCACTAGCAATCCCTGGAGTAAACCCGTTCCGCGAAAGCGGCGTGGTCCTATGATTTGCTATTACTATTGTTTAACTGTTAAATAGATTCCTCATACCAGTCCCCATGACTGACTCGTTGTTTGTTTCACTTTGCAAACGCGGGTGCCCTTATTTTCACACGGGCAGCCTAGTACACAGGTGACAGGTGGTTTTTTTGGTTCTGCACTGCTGCATGGCGTGCACTTTTGGCTCATGGCGAGGCTGACTTCATAGAGATGACTTAGATATTTTCTGCCATTACTGTGTTTATATTATGATTCCGCCACTGGCGATGCAGACTGATTTACTTTCCGTATTTCTCATTATATGTATATGTATTCCGCCTTCGGCGACGTAGACTGATACTCTTATTATGTCTCACTACATGTATGTATTTCGCCTCTGGCGATGATGACTGATCACTTTCTTTTTTATTTACTAAGTATATCCCACGTTATGCTATTCTGATATTCCTACATGTTGTGATTCCGCTGTCATATCCATGTAAAATTTATTTTAATTATTGTTCTGCTATTATCTGTACTCTGCTATGATGATTAATGTGTTACTTCCTAATGATTATCCTTAATACCGCCCCTCGGATTTTGGGATCGTCACAGTTGGTATCAGAGCTTTGGTTAACCTTAGTTCCGGGATCTAACACATTAAAAACCTCGTCAGGATAGAATCAGTAGTGTTCTAATACGAGTAGCTCGTTAGAGATGGGATTAGCAATGTCCTAGAATGAGCTAAGCAGATTAGCAAAACAATTTGATCAGTACATCATCATTATCTTTCCTTGTATTCCCTTGCTTTATCATTTATGGAAATTATCAAATCTGTGAGCTTGACTCTTTTTCTTGCTTATACAATACTCTTAGATGGCTACGCGTGGAGCAGCAGCTAGAGGAGGTCGTGGAGGCCGAGGAGATGCAGCAGGAGGACGGGGGAATATCCCCGTAGTAGTGGAAGGTCCTATTATTCCGCCACCAGCACCAGAAGACTTTGAGCTCGACAAAGTAGCTAAGAGGTACAGAAATCTTGGAGGGAAACCTTTTACTGGCACAGGCACAGTGACCGAAGCTATCGCTTGGCTAAAAACCTGTGAGAAAATCTTCGAGGGAATGGGCATGGGAACTAACAACAAAGCCCGACTTGGCATTTGGCTCCTTCAGGAAGAGGCAGAGCTGTGGTGGGATGCCATTACTTCTGGGGATGCAGCTGGTACTATCCGGACTTGGGAGAAGTTCAGGACTTTATTCAAGGAGAAGTTTGTACCGGAACAAGCTCTAGAGAGGATGCGGGAGCAATTTGCTAATCTCCAGCAGGGAGACCTCTCTATTCAAGACTATCTGAATAAGTTAACTCAGCTATCGCGCTATGCTCCAGAGCTGGTTTTGACCGACAAAGCGAAGAATAAGAGATTCATATTTGGGCTGAAGCGCAAGTATCACGATAGAGCTATGAGCAACATCAAACTCTCTTTTACAGAACTAGTAGAGATGGCTTGCAACTACGAAGACATGGATGAGAGGCATGTTAGCCAAGACCGCGCTAAAAGCCAAGCAGGGAATAAGCGCAAAGCCTCAACAGACCAACCCGAATCTAGCATCACCGCGGCCGCTACTCAAAAACCCGCAAAGATCCCGAAAGGAAACTGCTACAATTGCGGGAAGCCCGATCATTTCTCTAATGTATGCAAGGCCCCAAAGAAGCCAAAGGCCAATGACTCTGCCGAATGCTACAACTGCCACAAGAAGGGGCACTACAGCAGGAATTGTCCTTTGAAGAAGAGCGCACAAGTGGACCATGTCTATGACGGGAATACCCCGCCAGCTACCACCGATGGATCAGGTAAACCCGATGTCTTGGGAGGTACCCTTACCATTAAAAATATTCCTGTTTCTATACTTTTTGATACTGGTGCATCACGTAGCTTCATTTCTGGTAAAATTGTTCATAAGTTAAAATTGAAACAAAGAATTCTAAAAGAACCGATTAAAGTTCAAAACCCGATAGGAGGTTCTGTTAGTCTCAGTTTATACTGCAGAGTGCCTATCTCTTATTCACGTTACAAGTTTCCCATCCACTTAATTGTTATGGACTTATCGGAATTCGATGTTATTCTCGGTTTGGAATGGTTGACAAAATATAAGGCCGAAGTTAGATGTGCCGAAAGAATCGTTAAAGTCGAAACGAAGCTTGGACCTATATATATACCATGCCATGGCTCAGAAATAGATAGAACAGAATTTTGGTCTTCTTTAGAAGTTATTCCCCCTTCGATAGAAAAGATACCGGTCGTTAAAAACTATGCGGATGTGTTTGAAGAAGTAGAAAACTTACCACCGCAAAGAGAAATTGAATTTAGGATAGATCTAATTCCTAACGCCCGACCAGTAGTACATCCAATACGAAGAATGGCCCCGAAAGAAAAAGAAGAGCTAAGTAGTCAAACCCGAGAATTGCTTTGGAAAGGTCTGATCAGACCAAGCTTTTCAGCATGGGGAGCCGCAGTAGTATTTGTCCCGAAATCTGACGGTACTCTAAAACTTTGCATCGATTACAGGGATCTCAATAAACAAACACTGAAGAACAAATATCCTTTGCCCCGAATAGACGATCTGTTAGATCAATTAAATGGAGCAACAGTATTCTCCAGAATGGACCTAGCTACAGGTTTCCACCAATTGCGTATAGCCGAAGACTGTGTTCCTTTGACAGCCTTCAGGGGTCCCGATTTATTCTACGAATGGTTAGTAATGCCGTTCGGCTTGTGCAACGCTCCTGCATACTTCGTTGATCTTATGAACAGAGTGTTCCGTGGTGTACTGAATAAATTTGTTCTAGTCTTCATCGATGACATTCTAATCCACTCCAAGTCGGAAGAAGAACATGCAAAACATTTAGAACAAGTGTTGAAAATTCTAAGAAGAAATGTCTTGAAAGCTAAATTTTCTAAGTGTGTCTTCTGGCAGAATGAAGTTAAATTCCTAGGCCATGTCGTGTCAAAAGAAGGAATTGCTGTAGATCCAAGCAAAATTACAGCGATTCAGAACTGGAAACAACCTACTACCCCCACAGAAGTTCGAAGTTTCCTTGGATTAGCTAGTTACTATCGGAAATTCGTTCAGGATTTTTCAAAGATATCAGGAGTATTGACAAAGCTTACAAAGAAGCATGAGAAATTCAAATGGACTCCCGAATGTGAAGAAGCTTTCCAAGAGCTAAAACTGAAATTGACAACCGCTCCAGTATTGACCATAATAGAAGGCAACCAAGACTTGACAGTATGGACAGATGCTTCTATTAGAGGGCTAGGCGCAGTGTTAATGCAAAAAGGCCAAGTGAACGCTTATGCCAGCCGTCAACTAAAGCCGCATGAAAGAAACTATGCTACTCATGATCTTGAGTTATTAGCTATCGTGTTCGCTTTAAGAATATGGAGGCATTATTTATTGGGCGAGAAATTCGAATTGTTTACCGATCATCAATCCTTGAAATACCTGTTCACCCAGAAAGATTTAAACCTGAGGCAACAGCGTTGGTTAGAATTCCTTGCAGCATATGATTTTGAAATTATATACACTCCAGGGAAAGCCAATGTTGTAGCAGATGCGCTCAGTAGGAAAAATGAAATCATTGCCAGTTTTATCATTACTTCTTCCTTGCAAGATAAGATTGCTATTCTTCAGAAGGACGATGAATTCATTAAAAGGATTAGCCAGCGGATCCAAGAAGGAAAACCCTCAGATTTTAGCCTCGATAGCCAAGGGGTCCTAAGATTAAAAGGGAGAATTTGTGTGCCTGGAATTCCAGAGCTCAGAAGAGAAATACTTGATGAGTGCCATAAGTCCAAATTAAGTATCCATCCCGGTGTGAGCAAAATGTATAACGATATCAAACGCGCATTCTGGTGGAGAGCTATGAAAAGAGATATCTCATTATATGTTAGCAGATGCCCCACTTGTCAGCTAGTTAAGAGTGATCAGCAGAAATTGGCTGGATTATTGCAACCATTAGAAATTCCAGGTTGGAAGTGGGAACAAATCTCGATGGATTTCATCGATGGCCTGCCTCGAACTAGAAAAGGAAACGACAGTATATGGGTAATCGTAGATCGCTTCACGAAGACTGCCCATTTCATACCTGTCCGATCCAACAGAACGGCTCAAAGTCTAGCACAGATATACTTCAGAGAGATAGTTAAACTTCATGGAGTACCGCTCAGTATAGTCAGCGATAGAGATCCCCTATTCACTAGCAAATTCTGGGAAGCATTCCAGGAAGAATTGGGAACCAAATTGAATCTAAGCACCGCTTATCACCCTCAGATAGACGGCCAAACTGAGCGGGTTAATAGAATTTTAGAAGATCTATTGCGGGCTTGCGTTATCGATTTTGGAGGCTCATGGGAAGATCATTTACATTTAGCAGAATTCTCTTACAACAATAGCTATCAAGAAAGTTTGGGAATGTCTCCATTCGAAGCATTATACGGTAGACCGTGCAGATCTCCCGCATGTTGGGTTGAACCTGGCAACAGACTTGTGTTAGGGCCCGATATGATTCAAGAAGCATCGGATAAAGTCGATTCCATTAAGAAGCGATTGAAAACCGCACAGAGCCGACAGAAAAGTTATGCAGATGCGAGAAGAAGGGATATATCGTTTGCCGTTGGCGATTATGTTTATTTAAGAGTTTCTCCAATGCGAGGAGTAATCAGATTTGGCAAGACTGGGAAGTTGGCACCGAGATTTATTGGTCCCTTTCCTATACTTGAACGGATTGGAACTCTTGCATATAGGGTTTCATTACCTGATTGGTTGCCTGGTGTACATGATGTGTTCCACGTATCTCAACTCAGAAAACATGTTCATGATCCAGATCTTGTTGTAGAAGAAGCAGCACAACAGGATATTGACATAACTCCAGAATTAGCACTCAAGAGAGATCCATTAAAGATAGTTGGCAAAGAAACTAGAGAGCTAAGGAGGAAAAAGATTCATTTAGTCAAAGTGCAGTGGAGTAGTGATCCTAGAGACTGTACTTGGGAGACTGAAGAAAACATTTAACAAGCCTATCCCAAATGCAGAGTGGACATCACTGACTAACTCCAGTGCAAGGTACCTTTACAATACTTTGCATTTACATTTTACTTCATGCTTAACTGTTATTTCCTTTTCGAGGACGAAAAGTTTTAAGTAGGGGAGATTGTAATAACCCGGAAAATGTGAACCAGTTTAAATTTTTTTTTTATTAGGTTATTACCAGGAAATTTGAATGATTGAAATAGTATATTTCAATAAAATATAGAATTTGGTATGATAGGGCAGTTTGAAATTTTGAATACCAACTTGGTCTGACTGTACCAGGTGGAAAATATAACGGATTTTAACGAAACTGAAAATATTTAAATCTGTTTATCAATACCTTTCTAACGAATCTGAAAAATCGAAATTTCATAACGGAAATCAAAAGTTATGGCCAAATGAATTTTCAGAAAGGTCGCTATATAGTATATATAGCCCTTGAAAATTGAGATTTTGCATACGACCTCGGAATTCGACGAAACCACTTTTGTTGGGTCCGGGATGTCAAATTATTGCTAAGTTTCAAATTTCATAATTTTTGAAGCCAGTATGTGAGCGGGGAAAAAGATAACGTGTTTGGTCAAATTCTGTTAAAATGGGTCGACCTAAAAATGGCCGTTTTGCAAACGAGCTCAGAATTTGACGGAACTGGTTTGGTTAGGACCGTATCGTCAAAACAAAGCTAGATTTATTTTTCTGGAATTTTTCGATTCAGTTTGTGGCCCTGGCAAATTGAAATGTACGTTTAAATTAAATATCGGATGTTTTATATTTTAAATTGAAAAATAACTGACTGTAACAGTCGAAATGGCCAACGAAACATATCCCATTGTGTCCGGAATGGGGGTATTTAGCTAGGGGCGACAGTCGTTGGGTTTAAAAAGGAGTCCGTTTGCAAAAACACTATTTAAAAATTTTTCTTTAAATTCCAGCCAATGGGAAATTTTCTTTGAAAAAAATAAAATAAAAAAACCTAAAACCCTAAGCCGCCAGACGAAAACGAACGACGCTCGACGTTCAAAACTTTCCGACTAAAATCCCGCAGCCACAAGCGACGCCACCCAACGCCACCACCCTCAATCGACGCCGCCCACCGCCCTCTTCAAATCTGACCAACCCCGCTCCTCCTCCCTTCGCCAGCGTCGAGAAAAACGCCCAGGAAGTCGCCGACTTCACGTCGATGCCACGACCGCCAGAGGCGATCGCACCTGCTCCTCCGACCACCGTTAGCACCGCCTCGCTTCCCTCTTTCAAGTCCTACCCTCTGATCGAAGTATAGATTCACGGATTTACTGAAAAATTCAACCCTAGTTTCGAAACCAAAAAGAGGTATACGGCTAAATTGATTTTTACACTTTAAAGCGTTGCAAATTTGTAAAAATCATATCTTTTTGCTATGTTAACGAAATTCGATGAAACAGGAGACACCGTGACCGCAAGGAGGCTCTCTACATTCTAGAAGAAGTCGCGGATTTTTCTGACCTTCCTACGATTTTTAGCACCGCAAGAACCAATGTGAGGAATCTAAACTATTTATGTGAATGTAATCGCGTTGTATAAATTATATAAGCGAAGTGTAAATTATATACGCATTGTATACCTCATGTACATGTGTTGTATAAGTTATATTAGCAATGTATAAATTATACAAGCGTTGTTTGAAACATATATGCTTTGAATTGTGATGAAATGCAAGTGAATTATTATATTATATATATATATACTCCCCTCGTCCACAGACCATGGACGATATTTATTGCTTGTGATTGACGTGATATCATATGATTGAAGAATGGTTGGAAATAATTGTTTGTGGTTGATATTATGGTTGAAAAATACCTTTATGGTTGAAAAATACCTTTGTGGTTGAAAAATACCCTCTTGTGGTTGAAACAAAATAGAATAGGATAGTGGAATTTAAAATAAAACATGCCGCCTGCGTGCGAACTAGATGCATGATCCCCATTGTCAAAAACCGCGAGGTTTTAAGGTAGAGCGAGGAGCCGTACTAGGGACGGTCCCGGTTTTAACTACCCTGCCGTTATGCTGCCGAAATTTTCGAAATATTTATGTGTTAGAATAATTTTCATTCATTGAAACTATTTACATATGCTATATCGAATATTCATGTGTTGAGTTGCAATTCATTCGCTGAGTTGAAATTCATGTGTTGAATATTATTTGAATTTAAACAAATGGCTTTAGCGATAAAAATCACATTTTTATATATATACAAACTATATCGAATATTCATGTGTTGAGTTGCAATTCATTCGTTGAGTTGAAATTCATGTGTTGAATATTATTTGAATTTAAACAAATGGCTTTAGCGATAAAAATCACATTTTTATATATATACAAACTATATCGAATATTCATGTGTTGAGTTGCAATTCATTCGTTGAGTTGAAATTCATGTGTTGAATATTATTTGAATTTAAACATATGGCTTTAGCGATAAAAATCACATTTTTATATATATACAAACTATATCGTATATTCATGTGTTGAGTTGCAATTCATTCGTTGAGTTGAAATTCATGTGTTGAATATTATTTGAATTTAAACAAATGGCTTTAGCGATAAAAATCACATTTTTATATATATATACAAACTATATCGAATATTCATGTGTTGAGTTGCAATTCATTCGTTGAGTTGAAATTCATGTGTTGAATATTATTTGAATTTAAACAAATGGCTTTAGCGATAAAAATCACACTTTTATATATATACAAACTATATCGAATATCCATGTGTTGAGTTGCAATTCATTCGTTGAGTTGAAATTCATGTGTTGAATATTATTTGAATTTAAACAAATGGCTTTAGCGATAAAAATCACATTTTTATATATATACAAACTATATCGAATATCCATGTGTTGAGTTGTAATTCATTCGTTGAGTTGAAATTCATGTGTTGAATATAATTTTAATTTAAACAAATGGCTTTAGCGATAAAAAATTACATTTTTATATATACAAACGATATAGAATATTCATGTGTTGAATTGCAATTTGTTCGTCGAGTTGAAATTCATGTGTTGAATGTTATCGTCGTCTAAAGATAAAATGGATCGACAATGAAAACTATATTTTTATAAGTGGATAAGAAGTGCAAAAAAAATACACATGTGTCGAATAAATATTTTTGATGATAAAAATATTCCTTTTATCATGTATACGCGTAGTTAAAAAAACACATGTGTCGAATAAATATTTTTGATGATAAAAATATTCCTTTTATCATGTATACGCGTAGTTAAAAATACACATGTGTCGAATATATATTTTTGATGATAAAAATATTCCTTTTATCATGTATACGCGTAGTTAAAAATACACATGTGTCGAACAAATATTTTTGATGATAAAAATATTCCTTTTATCATGTTACGCTTAGTTAAAAATACACACGTGTTGAAATAAATAATAGTTTGCTAGAAATATTATTATTAGCTTGTTCTGCATATATATACATGTGTTGAACAGGAAAAATCGATTAGCTGTTGAGTAAAGAAATTATTTGCGTGCCCGACAAATAGGTAAACCTTGATGAGTTGGTTGCGCAATTTTATTTATATATCAACTCCTGTGAATGCCATTGGATGCGGAGTGCTGGTTTTTCTGTGTGAAATAACAAACAACGCCATAGGATAGTAACAATTAATTTTGAACTACACTACATGGCATACTTCTTGACGATAGGCATACTTCATCGTATTCCACATAAGCAATTGGAGCTTGTGTGACGAGGTGGAAGATTTACCATACAAGCAAGAGGTTTGTATGGCGATGACTAAGTACTACAGGTTGAACTGACGACTGATATGGACTATATAAATTATAACGATAAATTGCCAGATTAATAAAAACCCCACACGGGTCTAGAGTTGACAATAATCACGTCGCTCTAGTTATTAGATACGGCACATGGACTATTTATTTCCACACGGAAAACGGGGTGACGGGAATTTATTCTCTGGAGTGATTATCAGTACATACTCCCCCGTAAACACCAAATTATATCACTAAAAATATGTGAATGCTTTTTAGGATTTATTGGGTACCTAATACGGCCCAATAAATTTCCAAACCCCTCCCCGTACAAAGGAGGTTATGGCGAAATTTTTCGAAATATTAAGGCGTTAGTGAAATATTTGAAGTGAAAATGAAGTTGAAAATATAAAATAAACTATAGTTGAAACTATGGAATGAACTATATTTATATATATAAATATAAATATAATTAAAAGGAATAGAGGCCGTGCAGTTCGTGTTTCGAAATCGTAATTTGAAACGATTAGTACGAGAAATCCGACCATCGGATTTTCCCGAAACCGCAACCGCTGGGTTCGCCTTGGAAATATCTTTCCAACGGCACCAACCTTGTAAAAATCCAACGGTTGGATTGTCCGGAATGTTTAATTCAAATCTGAAGAAAAACAGCGCCGGAATCGTTTATATTTATATATAAATATAAATATAATTAAATTTAATCGAATAACGACGCTGCAGTTCGAATTTTGAAACCGTAACTTCAAACGACTAGTGTGGAAGATCCGACCGTCGGATTCTCACGAAACTGGAACCGTCGGATTCGCTTCGGGAATACCTTCCCACTGATATAGACTTTGTAGAAATCCAACGGTTAGATTTTCCGATATGTGTAAAACAAATTTGGGGAAAAACAGCGCCAGTGCCACGACACGACCTGAAACGTCGTTTAATTAAATATGGCCATTTTTAAATAAATAAAAATGGCGAAAAATCGTTATAAAATATTATAAGCAACATAGGTTGCAAATAAACCAATTGGGCTTGAATTGTTTGGTATTTGATGGTTGTATGTGAATGACATGAAAATAACACCAAAGAACCCAAAGGATGGATGTCGAATAACATAACCATAAAATGAATCGATTTAAATTCTAATGACGTGAATTATTTGAAAAGGCCGAGCTAACCCTCATTTCAAATAATTTATCGAGCGATTCGAATTGGAAGATGCAAAGACGATTCAAGACCGACGATCTTCGTATCGGTTGGATGGGCGCTACTGAGGTTCCTAACCGGAGTAGCTACCGGAAGGGGACGGAAGTAGTAGCCGTCTGAACGTATGTGTTGATTGGACGGATTTGCGAGGAATTGACGCCCCCGGTTTCGTTCAGACCCAGAACGGACTTGTAAATGGACTGTGTGTCCGACATTGGATTTTGTTCTATATTGATTGATCTCTGTTAAATATATATCTGTTTGACGGCGGAGAATTTATTCTTTTGCTTAACGCCCTTCTCTGAGACGTACGAGCTTAGAGGTTATATATCGATGGAAATCAATCGTATGGAGTGGACTGCCTATGTGGCATGCCAAGATGCTGTGATCAAGGCTTCTGTTGCAAAGCAAAGTCTTGTGGATGATGATCAAAGCAAGGTCTACGTGGC
The DNA here is from genome assembly GCA_030737875.1 of Allium sativum. NCBI lineage: Eukaryota > Viridiplantae > Streptophyta > Magnoliopsida > Asparagales > Amaryllidaceae > Allium > Allium sativum. The sequence goes on from CM060926.1 coordinate 356,593,250, forward strand.
CTAGCTTTGTGTATTTCGTAGATTCGCGAACCTCACACCCCGGTATGAGTTAAAAACGGGATACGGACCGCTGGGAGAGCACGACGTTTCTTTCTAGCTATGGTGGTGTCAGTGACTTACCAGCCCTGACATATATATCTACTTTTCACCTTTGTGGTTGTTGGAATGCGAGGCGCCTCGATTATAGGTCTGTAAGGACCGGGAAACGTGTGTTCAAGCATAATTAATCCTCTAACGTAAGTGAGGACCAGCCCAGCCGCATCCAGGGGTTACCCAGAGTGAGTAGTCCCGAGGCATTTGCTAGAGTGTCTCGAAGCGGAGAGGAGCTTGCCCCTTGCCTCGACTCATGACGGAAATCCAATTTCCAATACGAGATAACGGATTCGATTGTAACTTATATATGACGACATAGTGGCATGGGACGCTCATGTCGCCTATGATTGATATTTATGATGTTATTCGTTTTTGAAACATATATGCACTAGTAATAATATTAAATGATTTTGCTTTATACGTATCAACCATATTTGGCTATTATAAGGTAAAACTCTATCCTCCGGCTTGCGTTGCATTGTGTGATGGGACCTGAGTCTTATAATGGCTTCATTCTTTCTAAAAGCATTGCGTGGTTTTACAAAAGAATTTACTTTGTTTTAAATGCACTAGCAATCCCTGGAGTAAACCCGTTCCGCGAAAGCGGCGTGGTCCTATGATTTGCTATTACTATTGTTTAACTGTTAAATAGATTCCTCATACCAGTCCCCATGACTGACTCGTTGTTTGTTTCACTTTGCAAACGCGGGTGCCCTTATTTTCACACGGGCAGCCTAGTACACAGGTGACTGGTTGTTTTTTTGGTTCTGCACTGCTGCATAGCGTGCACTTTTGGCTCATGGCGAGGCTGACTTCATAGAGATGACTTAGATATTTTCCGCCATTACTGTGTTTATATTATGATTCCGCCACTGGCGATGCAGACTGATTTACTTTCCGTATTTCTCATTATATGTATATGTATTCCGCCTTCGGCGATGTAGACTGATACTCTTATTATGTCTCACTACATGTATGTATTCCGCCTCTGGCGATGATGACTGATCACTTTCTTTTTTATTTACTAAGTATATCCCACGTTATGCTATTTTGATATTCCTACATGTTGTGATTCCGCTGTCATATCCATGTAAAATTTATTTTAATTATTGTTCTGCTATTATCTGTACTCTGCTATGATGATTAATGTGTTACTTCCTAATGATTATCCTTAATACCGCCCCTCGGATTTTGGGATCGTCACACTTGGGTATTGATCTGATGTTGGTTTCGGCCTTCGGGGTTAATATTTAGGGAATTGCTCACCTGCTATTTTACATTTAAGGGCTGATAGAATGGAATGTGACTTTGGGTTTATCGTGAACCGTGTTTTAAATGACACTGATTCTTTAACCCAGTTAAAGATTAAAACTAAGTGAAGTTTTAATGAATCTTTAATTAGATTGAAATGATCGAGAACGGAGTATCACCAGTTTTGCTCCAAAGCGATAGTTAAATCTTTAAATAGATTTGAACGTGAAATGGTAATTAATTTTACCGATAACACCATGGTGTTAGATATGGAGTATTACCAGTTTTGCTTCATGGGATAAATAGGTTGGGATTGGGAAATAAAATAAATAATTACTTCGGTGTGGTTCGCTAATCCCGACTTGTTTTGAAAACCATAATTTGGTTTGAAACGACATCCAAAGGTAGATTAAAGAATAAATTTAAAGAATTTATCTTTGAAAAAATTAATGGGAACCTTTCCCTAAGAATGTGAAATTTAGAAACTAACTGTAGGTTAGCTAAGAAGGATGGTTTTCTGGGTATTGATCTGATGTTGGTTTCGGTCTGCGGGGTTAATATTTGGGGAAGTGTTCTCTTGCTAATTTACAGTTAGTGACTGATGAATTGGAATGAGGCGTATGTTGTGTTTGTGTAACATTTGTTTATTATATACGCGGGTTATTCGGAAAGCCCAGGTTTATACCCATTCTAAATAACCGATTCGACGATAAGTCGAAGATGAAGACGGTGGTTGAAGACCGGAAGTCTTCACATCGTTTGGGTGATTACTGATGATCATGATTGGGCTGTACACCCAAGATGAGGGAATCAGTTGGTGATCTTCCAGACGTACTTGGAGATCGATGGATATGCGAGGAAAGTGCCTCCGGTTTCGTTCAGACCCAGAACGAAATTGTAAGTGGACTGTGTGTCTGACATTGGAATTTATTCTGTGCTGATTGATCTCTATTAAATATACATCTGTTTGGCGGTGGAGAATTTATTCTCTTGCTTAACTCCCTTCTCTGAGACGTACGAGCTCAGAGGTTGTATATCGATGGACATCAGTCGCATGGAGTGAATTGCCTGTGTGGCATGCCTAAGTGGCAGATGATCAAGGCTTCTATTGTAAAGCAAAGTCTTGTGGTTGATGATCAAAGCATGGCCTGTGTGGCATAGCTTTGTGTATAGCGTGGATTCGCGAGCCTCACACCTTGGTATGAGTCAAAAACGGGATGAGGACCCAAGGAGTGCACGACGTTTCTTTCTAGCTATGGGTGGTGTCAGTGCTTAAACTGGCTGACATTTATATACTTTTCACCTTTGTGGTTTGGATGCGAGGCGCCTCTATTTTAGGTCTTTTAGGACCGAGAAACGTGTGTACAGGAATAATTAATCCTCAAACGTAAGGGAGGACCGACCTTGGAGGATCCCAGGGGTTACCCAGAGTGTGTAGTCCCGAGGCATTTGCTAGAGTGTCTCGAAACGGAGAGGAGCTTGCCCCTTGCCTCGACTCATGACGGAAATCCAATTTCCAATATGAGATATTTCGGTTTTATTTGTAGAACCTAGTATGGCGACATAGTGGTATGGGACATTCATGTCGCCTACGATTGATATTTATGATTGAAATTGTTTTTGACACTATGCACTTATAATAGTATCAAATGATTTGTTTTAAACGTACCAAGCATGTTTGGCTATTATAAGAGAAAACCCTATCCTCCGGCTTGCGTTGCATTGTGTGATGGGACCTGGGTCTTATAATAGCTTCATTTTTCGACAAAGCATTGCGCTGTTTATTCTAAGCACTGGTATTCTTGAGAGGAAACCCGTTCCGTGTTATACGGCGTGGTCCCTTGAATTACTCTCTTTTAAAGTAAAGCTTTAAATAACTGTTTTAGTTCTCACACCAGTCACATAACTGACCTGGAGTTTATTGTTTTAACCTAAACTCTGGGTGCCCCTATTTTCGACAGGGGCAGCTAGTAGTTTTGGTTTTGCAGATTTATATTCAGAGGATCCTGATTTGCAGCTGGAACGATGCTCGGAAAGCTCTGTATCCGTGCATTACTTTCAGTTGTATGTTTATCATTTTTCCATTGTTTTGTAATTTATTGTAATCTCTGATATTTATCGAATGTATGATATTCATTTATACTCTGTATATTCTTGTATCTGATGGAATTATTGTAATTAACAATGAAATGTTCTTATGTTTGCGTTCTGATTTGTCTTGTCCTCAATTCTATCCGGAATTTCCTTCATGGGGAAGTTCGGGTCATTTCATTTGGTATCAGAGCTTTAGTTTACAGAGCTCGAGAACAAGACACATTAGAACCAAACGAAAGAATTCATCAGATATTGGATTAGTAATATCCAATTAGAATGACTCGTTAGAGATAGGATCAGTAGTATCCTAGAACGAGTGTGAAGAGTATATTTTTCAAATGAAAACAATTTTGTTTTGAAAATTTAAACCATTTTATATGTATTTGAATATTTATTTATTTTGAATTTGGACAATCGAGTATATAAATATTTTGCATATACGCGTCATGAATGTATATTTGAAGTTTTAATATACTTTTTTTTGGTGTTGAATTGATACACTGAATCAATTCAATATGAATGACAAATTTTATTTTTGATGTCGAATTGATAAACTAAATCAATTCACATGAAATAACAAATTTTATTATGTTAATGAATTGATAAACTAGATCAATTCAAATAAAATAAAAGTGATAACATAAAAATGACAAATCATATTTTTATTATGAATTGATAAACTAGATCAATTCAAATAAAACAAAAGTGATACCATAAAAATGACAAATCATATTATTATTATGAATTGATAAACTAGATCAATTCAAATAAAACAAAAAGAGTGAATCATGATATTTGACTAACAACTATGGATCTATAATTATCCATCATAACAACATCTCAAACATCATCCATTTTGCAGCACAAACAGATCTAAATTTTATATATATACATTCATCATATGGAGGATGAAATAAATGGATCAATTAATTTAAAACAAAGGAAATCTCACAGTCGGTGTAACGACCCGGAAAATCTGAACCAATTAAAAAAAATTAATTGGCTATTTTAGTGGATTTTAAATATTTAAAATAAATATTTTGAATAATAGCAATGAAAAGTAAGTTTTAATCGACATTGAAATTGAATATAATTATTTCTAATTGTATACAAGGCCTGAAATGGCGTGGCAGTTTCAAATTTTCGTTTCAAACTTCGCCTGACTGTACCGGGTGCAGAACAAAACGGATTTGAGTGAAACCAAGAATATTTAAATCTATTAGTGAATATCTTTCTAACGAATCTGAAAAATTGAAGTTTCGTAGCGGAAAGCAAAAGTTATGGCCAAATGAATTTTCAGAAAGGTCGCTATGGAATTTATATAGCCCGTGAAAATGGCCATTTTGCAAACGACCTCAGAATTCGACGAAACCACTTTTGTTGGATCCGGGATGTTAAACTATTTCTATGTTTCAAATTTCATAATTTTTGAAGCTAATATGGGAGCGTGGCAAAGGAAAACGTGTTTTGGTCAATTACAATTAAATTTGATCGACCAGAAAATGGCCATTTTACAAACGACCTCAGAATTCGACGAAACTAGTTTTGTTGGGACCGTATCATCAAAACATAGCTAGATTTATTTTTCTGGAATTTTTCGAATCTGTTTGTGGCCCTGGCAAATGGAAATGTACGTTCAAATCGAATATTGAATGTTATATATTTTAAATTGAATGAAAACTGACTGAAACAGTCGAACGGACCTATGAAACATATCCCATTGTGTTCGGAATGGGGGTAAAATGCTAGGGACGGTAGTCGTTGGGTTTGAATTGGGGTTCGTATGTGAAAGGGGGTAATTTCGAAATTTAAAAATATATAAATTAAAGAAAAAATCCTATTGGTCAACAAAGCCTTTCTCTCTCCCCGTAACTCTCAGGCGCACGACGGAAATGGGTTCCCAACTTCTCTCTTCGATTTCTCCGCAACCACTCAATGAAATCGTATGATTCTTGATCCATTTTGAAGCTCTAACTCTCCTCTTTAAATCCATACTAAGTTTGCCCTTCATCGTCAAGCGTTTCGCCATAATCACCTTCGTGAAGCCCGCCGGTTTGGAGCGCCGCCGAGCCTTCATGGTGCCACCGATCTGAACGAGACCACTGGCACAGGGAAGGTGGTTCGAAGCTCTTCGACGTGGTGAAACCCGATCTGGACGAAGTGCTTCAGATTCGAAGATAATTGCAAACCTAGTTTTGAACAGAAATAGAAAGGTACGGCTGAAAATTATTTAAACTATTTAATAGCAGTTTAAAGCGCTACGTTTTTGATTTCACTGTAAAAATCATATCTTTTTCGTTTGTTGACGAAATTCAGTGAAATAAGAGACAGTGGACTCGTGTGGACGTCTTCTACATTCTAGAAGAGACCGCATATTTTTCTGAGCCTTCTGCTATTTTTGGTGGAGTGGAACTCAATGTGAGATTTCTAAATTATAAACGATATGGAAAATGACGATGTATAAATTATATAGTCGATGTATGACTTTTATATTAGCTCGCAAGGCTCATAACCTTGAGGTCACGGGTTCAAATCCTGTCTCCGCAACATTTTTTTTGTCACTAAAAATAAAAAGTTTTATTTTTAGGTCTTGTGTTATTCTGTTAACTAGTAATTAATTACTATTTTTGTTTTTGGATGAGAGGGAAACAAGAACAAAAGGAAAGATAAAACTACTAGAAAAAAAATATAAATAGAATAGTAAGTATCATAATAGTAATAGACTATACTGAATTTTTACTGAATTTTTATTCTAACAAGAGTATTTTTTCAGAAACTTTCACCGGAACCGTCTTATTCCCATTTTTTTCCCTGTCGTACCCAAATCCAAGCGATCTTTTCGTAGGCGTTTTCCCCCAATTGAATCGGGGGATCAAATTGATTATAGAAACATGAGTTTAATTAGTCGATTTATTAGTGAACAACATCAATTTTCCATAAAGGAGCCGAATGAAACAAAATTTTCATGTTCGGTTTTGAATTAGAGACGTTAAGAATGACAAATTAACGTCGACTATAACCCCTAGCCTTCCAAGCTAACGATGCGGGTTCGATTCCCGCTACCCGCCCCATATCTATCTTGAAAAATTGGATTAAAGTAAGGACTAAAAAAACAATGCGTTTTACACCTCATGTATAAGCGTTGTATAGGTTGTACGTTCGATGTATAAGTTATATATGCATTGTAAGAAATTATATATGTGTTGAAATAGAAGTGAAATGCTTATATAAAATATATATATACGCCCCTCATCCACAAACCATGGACGATATTTATTGGTTGTGATTGGTGTGAAAATTGATTGATTACGAATGGTTGATTAGAATTGTTTGTGGTTGAAATTGATTGATAGTGGTTGAAAAATACCCGTTTGTGGTTGAAAATTATTTGGTTGAAACCACATAGGATTAGTTTGTGGAAATGAAAAATATACATGCCGCCTGCGTGCGAACTAGATGCATGAAATCCCCATTGTCAAAAGCTGCGAGGCTTTATGGTAGAGCGAGGAGCCGTACTAGGGACGGCCCCGGTTTTAACTACCCTGCCGTTATGCTGCCAAAATTTTGAATAATATTCATGTGTTAGAATTATTTACGTGTGTTGAAACTATATTCGTTGAATAGAAATTCATCTTTTGAACAATATTCATGTTTTGAAATAAATTGTTTTGCAATAAAAATCACCTTTTTATCTGTATATATAAACTATAGAAAACCTTCATGTGTTGAACTGAAATTCATTCGTTGAATAGAAATTCATGTGTTGAATGGTATTCGTGTTTTAAATATAAAAATCACCTTTTTATCTATATATATAAACTATAGAAAACCTTCATGTGTTAAATAGAAATTCATTCGTTGAATGGAAATTCATGTGTTGGATGGTATTCGTGTTTTGAAATAAATTGTTTTATAATAAAAATCGTATTTTTACCATCTATATGAACTATATAAAATAGTCGTGTTTTGAAATAAATTGTTTAACAATAAAAATCATATTTTTATTATATACATGAATTGTTAAAAATGGTGAAGTGTTGAAATAGAAGACGGTTGGATAAAAATATCATTTTTATCAAATGTATGAAAAGAATATAGTTTTGAAATCGAAGAATCGATTATATATATATATATGATTAAAATAAATCGAATAATGAAGCTGCAGTTCGTGATTTGAAACCGTGATTTCAAACGATTAGTGCGGGAGATCCGACCATCGGATTTTCCCAAAACCAAAACCGTTGGGTTTGCTTTGTAAATACCTTTCCAACGGCACCAACTTTGCAAAGATCCAACGGTTGGATTGTCTGGAATGTTTAATTAAAATCTGAAGAAAAATAGCGCCAGAATCGATTATATTTATATATATATATATATAAATATAATTAAATTAAATCGAATAACGATGCTGCAGTTCGTAATTTGAAATTGAAACTAAAAACGATTGTACCGGGAGATCCGACCGTCGGATTTCCCCAAAACTGGAATCTTTGGATTCGTTTTGAAAAGATCTTTCTAATGATATAAATTTTGTGATGATCCAACGATTAGATTTTCAGATATGTGTAAATCAAATCTGAAGAAAAACAACGCCACAGCCGTGTTATGGCCCGAAGCGTCGTTTGAATAAATTGGCTATTTTAAAATAAATAAAAATAGCGATAAATCGTTATAAAATATTATAAACGATATGGATGTAAAATTCAGAAACTAACCGAAGGTTGGCTAAGTCGAATGGTTTCCTGGATTTTGATCTGATGTTGGTTTCGGCCTTCGAGGTTAATATTTGGGAAATCGTTCTCTTACTGATTGACGGTTAGTGACTAATGAATTGAAATAAGGCGTACGTTGTGTTTGTGTAGCACTTGTTTATTATATACGCGAGTTGCTCAGAAATACCGGGTTTATCCCATTCTGAATAATTGAATCGACGATAAGAAATCAAAGATGAAGACGGTGGTCGAAGACCGGAGATCTTCACCTCGTTTGGATGGTAACTGATGTCCTGATTGGGAGGCATCCCGAAATATGGATAATGAGTGGTGGCTGTCCAGACGTACGTGGAAATCGATGGGTTTGCGAGGTATATAGTGCCTCCGGTTTCGTTCAAACCCAGAACGGACTTGTAAATGGACTGTGTGTCTGACATTGGAATTCATTCTGTGTAATTGATAGTCATCGGTTGCATGGTGTGAATTGCCTGTGTGGCATGCAAAGATGCTGTGATCAAGGCTTCTGTTGAAAAGCAAAGTCTTGTGGTTGACGATCAAAGCACCGCCTGTGTGGCGTAGCTTTGTACATAACGTGAATTCGCGAGCCTCACACCCCGGTATGAACCAGAAACGGGAGAGGACATCAGGGAGGGCATGTGTTTCCTTCTAGCTAGAGGTGGTGTCGGTGCTTAAACTGGCTAACATTATATTATTTTCACCTATGTGGTTGTTGCTGTTGCGAGGCGCCTCGGTTATATCGGTCGATCCGGGACCGATGGAGTCATTCGTTGGCTCACTTACGCCCCATAGGGCGGGGAAACGCAGTGTTCAGGCATTTTAATCCACATCGGTGGACCAGCCCTGACGATCCAAGGGTCGATGCGTTCTGATCCTGAGACATGGGCTAGAGCGTCTCGAAGTCGGTAAGGACTATATTTTGCCTTGGTTCATGACGGAAATCCAATTTCCAAATACGTGATTGTGCGGTTTTGATTGTATATATATATGTGGCGACATGATATATGGTACCCATGCCGTCTATGATTGATATTTATGATTGTGTATGAAATTAGAAACTAACGGTAAACGAGATAAGATGGATGGTTTCCTGGGTATTGGTCTGATGTTGGTTTCGGCCTTCGGGGTTAATACCTATGGAATCATTCTCTTACTATTTTACAGTTGGAGTCTGATTATCAAATGATTTGTTTTGCTCGTATCAAGCATATTTTGGTCGATATAAGGTAAAACTCTATCCTCCGGTTTGCGTTGCATTGTGCGATGGGACTTGAGTCTTATATCGGCTTCATTTTTATAAAAAGCATCGCGATGTTTAAAAGATTTAAGTGTTTTAAAGCACTGGTAATCCAACGAAGTAAACCCGTTCTGCGAAAGTGGCGTGGTCCTGTGATTAGCCATATTATAGAAATGTGTTAAGTAGATTTCTCATACCAGTCCCATGACTGACTCGTAGTTTGTTTCACTTGCAAACTCGGGTGCCCCTTTTTCTACATGGGCAGCCTTGTTTTCAGGTATTAGCTGGCTCTTTCTGGATAGCTGGAGCTGAAGATGGATTCTATCATTTATCTCTTTTTATGCTGTTCAGCTCCTATTGTACATATTATGTTTGTTTTCCGCTGTAGACATTTATGTATAGCTGAACTGTATTTGTACTAAGTATGATCCTGTATACTGTGTAACTCTGATGATTGCGTTTATCCAGTATATTCTATTGTGCATTATCTGGAGTATTTATTTATTTCTGTTCTGCTATTATCTGTTTGTGTTGTATTCCAAAGATTACCCTTGTCACCGTTAGTACGGGATTTGGGGTCGTCACAGTCGGTTTGTTCTGGTTCGCAAATTTGTCAAAATTCCAACTGCTCAGAATTGTCTCTTTCCAGTCTAGGAGTGTAGTTCTTTGCCGTACAATCACAACGCTTCTAAAATCGCGTTATTCTGAGTTCATATGAATTTGTTATGGCTAAATTTAGATTGATAATAATTTTGAAATTAAATTAGCAAAGTAATTAAGGATTTTTAAACCTTCTTCCTCCTTCAACATTGCGTGGAGCACCATCCTATTCGCATGTCAACGTCAACGAACGGCGGATCTTTGAGCGACAAAATCAAACAATCCATGAAGAGGATATTGATCATGCCCATTGAAAACAAGAGCTTGTTGAGAGCTTTGATTTTTTTTATTTTTGGATTTGTGATGTAATTCATAACATGATGTGAGAGATTTGGGGATTCAATTCACTGCGTGGTGGCCATCCATTTGAATAGAAGGCGGCGGCTATGAAGAATTAGATTAGGGTTTGGATTTCTAACTATCTAGGATATTTATAATATCATAATTATTAAATTATTTAATTTACAAAAAGCCCATTTATCCATGAATTGCTGACTAAGGCTGAGGTGGTATATTTACTTCTCATTTATGTTTCCTTACATCCCCCCTGATTACATGCTATTATGACCCATTTATTTTATTTTTCTATTATTCAAATTTCAAAAGTAGAAGACAATAAAAGAGAGAGAGAGAGCAAAAAGAAAATGGAAAGAACTAATGCTAGCTTAATGTTATTTGTTTATGAGCATGTAATCTACAATTTTAATTTCTAAAAGTTAAACTTGAATTGACAGGGGAAATATTTAAGAAGACAGCCAAAGATATGTACATATATATATATATATATATATATATATATATATATATATATATATATACATATAGTAAAAATTTATTTCATTTATAACCTACACATTATTTTCAATCTATAAATTACTAAATGTAATCAAAGTTCCTAAGACATTTTCTTATGTCAACATATTTCAAACTAGAATCTTTTTTAAATGACTCAAATTTAAGAAAAAGAGGAAAGGAGAAAAATAAAGTAATAAATTGGAAGAGATGAAGGTTTTTACCACCGCATGTATATTACTGCATGAAACGTTGTCCGTTTAGAGAAATAATGCATATGTTGAAAATATAATAGTTTAAAATTTACAGTGCATGCATGTATAAAAAAACGGTAGCCAATGCATGGCCTCTTTGTTTTATACATAATAAAGGGCGTACAGACTAAATAACCCTTTTGACTTCAATACTAAAATAAATACACTAATACATTAAGAATACATGGAAAGGTTGGACAATAAATATATTTTATGTTTTGCTTGTTTTCTTTTATATTTTTATTATTATAAATGTTAACATTAATTTCATTAACCGCGATAGTTAAAACATACATTATATACCTTTAACACTCAGTGTCTTACAATTCATCCTATATAAAAGGACAAATTTTCAAAATAAGCTTGTTTTTAAAACTAATAGCAGATTTAGGGTAGTTTTGAAACTATTTGCAGAAATAGGCTTGTTTTTGGCAATAGTTGTTCAAAAAAAAACCTATTACTGCAAATAGTTTCAAAACTATCCTAAATCTGCTATTAGTTTTAAAAACAAGCCTATTTTGAAAAAAATTCCCTTATATTTCTATAAGGGCGCACTTCACAAGTCCGCCCACATGTATTTTTTTTAAACAATTGGCCACCTCAGCGCTAAGGTGGACAAAACAAGCTTATTTCTGCAAATAGTTTTAAAACTAGCCTATTAGTTTTAAAAACAAGGCTATTTTGCAAATTTGTCCTATATAAAATTAATTTGGAATAATTCATTAATAACAACTTAAAATTTATATATGTAAATATCATTTTAAATTCAATAATAAAAAAATGGAATTTTTAAATTTTGCCGTATTTTCTAACAAAATTATTTAAAATTAAATTATTCATTCTAACTTCGATTTAAATCAATTTTTAATCATTATTATTTTAAATAAATTATTTTAAATAACAAAAACTCATTAAAATTACTTAATATAAATTTTTAAATTTGCCCCAAAATTCAGGGTTGTTACACAACAGTCTGTCAACCAATCGATTGACATACTACTAAACGATTAGGATTATGTATGTCAAATATCATCCCAATACCTGTGTGGCGTTTCAACCAATAAATACTGAATATTATTTGTGCAGTTGGGCACATGTAAAATTTATTGTCCCAATCCATGTCAGTTAAATGGGTGTATATAAACAAATCGTCCGATTTGTAAATGAATAATTATTTTCATTTCAGGAGAATTTTATGTCGTTCATATATACATTAAAAATTATATTTTTAACGATAAAATATTTATTTCAACACATGAATATTTTTATACAGTTCATATACACATTAAAAATTATATTTTTAATGAATACATTTTTATTTCAGAAAATTTCCACATTATAACGGCGCGATATTAAAACCAGAGTAATGTCTAGCACTACCCCTCTCCTGATACTGGCTCGCGCCATACACAATAATTAACCAAACCACAATACAATCCATTCAATACAGTACAGCTACGTACACCACAATTCAATCCAAACAAACATACATGGTTTGTATCATAAATAGTGTCGGGGGCTACTAAGCCCCGTCTGCAACCTAAAATATATTTAACTGTAAAATAATTTTAGTGAGAAGGAGTTCTCACCTTTGGTTTCCACTCCGTCATTCTTTAATTGAACGGTTTGGATTTGGATTTGTTTCCAGTGCGTAGTGTACTTCATCGTGGTTCCAGCGAAATCTATTTCATGCGGTTTATATTAAAAATCACATTTTTATATCGCTACTATATATATAAAAAATCACATTTTTATTACGCTGCTATATATATAAAAATCACATTTTTATAATGCTACTATATATATAAAAATCACATTTTTATATCTTTACTATATATATATATATATATATATAAATCAAATTTTTATATCTTCACTATATATATATATATATAAATCACATTTTCATAAATCAGTTTTCTATATATAAATCATATTTTTATAACGCTATCCATATAATAAATATCTTAATTATCGTTCTATCAATAACAAAAAAATCACATTTTTTCTATGATGATTACATTTTAAAAATCATAACTTTATGTAATTAAAAATCATAACTTTATATAATTAAAAATCAAAACTTTATATAAATAAAAACCATAACTTTATATACTTCATACATCAAAAATCATAAAAGCTTTAAAGCGGAGAAAACTTACATATTTTCTATCGCTGAAGAAAACTCAAATCAGTGGAGCAAGAGCATCAACACTCGATCGATATAAGGGGGTTTCTACGCGACTGGATGTAGACGGGGTGTTGAGGGGGCAGCGGCAGGGTGTGCTCAGGCGGTGGCGGGGCGCAGATGGTCGGAGCGGCGGTTTTCTTGGTGGGTTTGGGATTGTAGAGGGGAGAGGAAGAGATAGGAGCCGTAAGGAAAGAGGAGCAAGGGGAAATCTCCAGCGGTGGCGCAGCGCCTGGAGGGGCGGCGGCGTGGGATGTGAGAGGGGTGACGGGATTTTAAAATTTGGGGGGCATGATTTCTGTTATAAGAGAATTAGGGTTACGCCCTTATTTATATAATTTTATTTAATTATTTATTTTTCTCCAAAAAGTTATTTTTTTCTCCTAACTCCAAATCGAACCTAACGACTGTCGCCCCTAATGAAATACCCCCATTCCGAACATAATGGGGTATGTATCATAAGCCAATTTTATCGTTTCAACCAGTTTTTATCAAAATTAAAATATAATTCAAATTAACATTCAAAATTGATTTTAACGTACATTTTAATTTACCAGGGCCACATACTGACTCCAAAAATCCCCAAAAAATAAATCAAGCTATGTTTTGACAATAGATCCTAACAAAACTAATTTCGTTGAATTTGGAGGCCATCTGAAAAATGGTCATTTTCCAGTTGATTAAATTCAAACTAAATTGACCAAACACGTTTAAATTCACCACGCTCACATGTTAACTCCAAAAATTATGAAAATTGGAATCTGGCCATAATTTGACATTCCGGATCCAACAGAAGTGGTTTCGTTGAAAACGGAGGTCGTTTGCAAAATGGCTATTTTTAAAGGCTATGTATTATATTAAAATATATATAAATTCCATAGCGACTATTTTCAATTTTAAACTAGACATAACTTTCAATTATATTTTAATATTTGGATTTTTCACATTCGTTAGAAAGATGTAACTAAACATATTCAAATGTTTCTGATTTTACTGAAATCTGATTTATTTTGAATTCTGTACATTCATTTGAAATTTAAAATCGAATTTTCAAACTACCGCGCCATTTCAGACTCGTTTTATAATTAAAATAAATTTATACGTTCTAACTTTGATTTAAATAAAATTTTAATCGTTATTATTTAAAATAAATCATTTTAAATATTCAAAATTCATTAAAATAGCCAAAATACAAATTTTAAATTGATTCTGAAAATCCGAGTTGTTACATCCTTCTTCTCATGAACATCTCCAGACATCTTTTTTTTTTAAAAAAAACAAAGGATCAAGGAATTTTACAAAAGAAGGGAAAGGAATTTGATTTTGAAAAGAGGGGAATGAGAAGGAACAAAAATACGTAGATAAAAATAAGGGATAGAGGCGATTCAAGTAGAACGGTAGAATAGGAGGAAAAAGATGATTCAAATACAAAAAGAAACGTGATTAGATGGGGTAGCATTTAATGTCATGAACATGTAAACATTATGCTAACCATAATTTGTTTAAGTTTGAAAATAAATTTATTAGTTATAGTATTAATTAGTTAAAGTAACGTTAATTCCTATTCACTAAATTTTGAAACCAAACATTTAGAATTAAATGGTAACTAATTACAATAACTTTCCAATTGAATTTCCATTACAACAAGTTGTTTTATTCATACAAATATAAACTAGCGTTTTATATTTTTAGTCGACACTATATTAAATTCATATTTGCATGTATAAATCCTTGTTCAGTCATTTTTGTTAAATGTTATTAACATCTACATTTAGAAACTAATTTCAACTAAACTTCATATATAGTCGACCATTTTAATTTCCATTCTGTTACCCCCTTTTTTATCATAACATTTTATAATTAATGAATTCCAATACACATTTTACTTAAAAATATACTTACCATGTATGTTACTACAAATCAAATAGCCCTTCAATAGCATGGTAAATTTATTTTTGTTTACATATAAACTCAAATTCAATTATTTAGCAAATTACAACAATCACATAGCAACATTTCGTTTATTTACATATGTCATTAACTTCATGCTAACACGATCTTTGTTCATATATAAATTGCAATAAATTTATTGATAACAATTTGAATTCCCTAAATCCATATTATGTTCATAAATTCTCCTTTATGCCTAATTCGACTTCAAAATAACATAAAGAATCAACTTGTTTTCAAAAAAAAATTCAAATTTAGATAAATGGACTAATTCAATAAATAAAAACGTTTGTATTTAATTTAAACGGATAAATTTACGTCGGTTTATATTCATCAAATCACTATCCTACACTTAAAGTTTTATTTTGTATAAATGTCGTAATCAACTACATAAATTGTAACTTGTCCCAAATTAATTTCACTCTTTAATTAAAAGAAAACATATAGTAACAAATGTCTTTTCTCAATTAATTACATCCAAATCCTTTCCAATGAATTTCAATTTAAATTGAATCTTAAATATCACCTTTTTAATTGCCATAAATCACAATGTTTAAATTCCATTTGTCAAGTTTGATTATAATATATTAACTAATGGATTCAAATGAAACTAGTCATAACGTACAACTCTAAATATTCTTATTCCTGTTATATACATATGAAACTAAATCAATGCATGCTAATATATTTTCTTAACAATTCCAAGTCATGTCCCATATTTAAACTAAAATAAATGTCCTTACCTTAATTTCTTATTTTTGAACCTTATGTTTTTTAAATTTCACAACACTAATCCTAAATAAATTTAAATTGGCAAAATTTAAATTATCAAAATTTTAGGGTTGTTACACTCTCCCTCACTCAAAAATTTTTGTCCCTGAAAAAGAAAGAAGTAAGGAAGTTGTCCATTCATATATTTTTTAATAACATAAGTTAAATTTAACTTTGAGAATGTTAACTTTTATTGATAGTTGAATATAAATTGTTGATATAACATTCATATACTTGGCCATTATTACATATTCAATTTTATCTGTATTTCCAAAAGTCCTATCGACTTATTTACCATATTAAACCAATATTTCATCAGAGTTATATTATTAATTTATTCGATTGCCTAATTTGTTTACTCATTTTCATTGATTTTCCTATGTTAAATCAAGTCTAACAATTCATTTGCTATTTTTTCATTGTTTCAAGTTATGCAACTCTATGCGATCGAATTAAATAACATTAACTAAGTTGATATCATTTATTGTAATAGCTTAAATTACATTTTATATAACTAAAGTGTCAATTTATGTACATTTTTCATTCACACCCGCATAATATTCAATTAAGATCATATTAGCATTTTAACTTTTTAAATATTTCGGTAAGTTATATTCATGCTTTAGAATGCAAATAAATATTATACAAGTATATGCTACTTAATTTATTATTACACCTATTATTGTTCCAATTTATTATCTTCCATCTTTAAGTGTCGAAACTTCAATTTGTGTTTTTTCTTTTATACCATGGTTTCCATTTCTTGTTTCCCCATTTATTTATTTCTATTAATTCAAGGTTTGTTTTACTTTCATTACTTGAAAATCATTTATTAATAGAGAATATAAGAATTTCAAATTCTAGGTTTTATTTCAAATCAACTTTTGGAATAACACACACACACACACACACATATATATATATATATATATATATATACACACACACACACATCAAATGATACTTTAAAGGACAATAAAATTCATGTGTATTAAAAAAATGTATAAAATGCTATAATTAAGTGATCTCCCCAACTTAAACTCTCGAAAATACATGTCGATGATGCGTGCACTCATCACCGAAATTATTTTCCATTGTCCAACAGAGGAAATATAACACCTGCTTCTTTAAAGTAATTTGAAATAATTTCTATCCAAAATACTACCATTTGTACTTATATCACAACCAATTTATTTTCAACATTTGTACATAAGCTTCCAAACGTACCAAAATCTAAATTCTCAAATATTAATTTAATTCATTTTATTTGCAAGTCCTATTTGTTACCAATCGTATTTATAAGATCATTCTTTTATATAAAATCATCCAATATTCAATAGCTAGAAATATTGACTAATTAATAAACGATGAGAATCTAGTACTATCATCTCCTAACAACGAACACAATCAAAATAAATAAAATTTCATAATATACTTTTTATATATAAGAAAATATCTCCAAAAAAATATTGTGTCCTTTGTCCCTTTCAAGTTTTTAAAAATCCTTATCAACGCCATGGCGTCCCACGTATAGACTAGAACTTATAAATACTCAAATTAACACAATATAAAAAAAAATTATTTCAAAATTACAAATACGCTCTCTTATATACACTCAAACTCATTCTAGGATATTACTACCTTATCTCTAATGAGTTAATCCCAAATAGAGCCAAGGTCTTTCCTAAACCAAAGCTCTAATACCAAATGTAACAACCTAGATTTTTGACCGTTCAAATCAACAATGATCAACACATTCTGACCCAAACAGATCGCAAATGCAAGTAGTTATTAGGGGAAAATAAAAGAAAGGAAGAAGAAGAGACAATCACATAATCTCACAGCGGACGGGTAAATATAATAACCCAATTAACAATTCAAAAGCAATTGAAATATATACATATGACTACAATATACAATGATTGTCAGAGTTACACATACACATATATATACAAAAAGGCAGTGGAAACAATGTGCAGCGGAAAAATCATTTACCTAATAATAAATGTATACCAAATCTTCGTCTTCATTCTCCAAGGCAAGGTAATCTTCGCTAACTGCAACTTCTGCTGACCCGAGCGTATTGCATAAAAAGAAACACAACAAACACTTAGATCAAAACTAAATCATTCTCGTATTATTCAAATTAAAATACGAAATAACATGAGTGTTATGGGTGTAGTAATCTAAAGAAATGTTATAGGAAATTCACCGGACCACGCCGCTAACGCAGAACAGGTTTACTCCATGTGAATTCCCCTACATAAAATTCGCAAATGGTTTTGGGAAAATGAAGCTATCATAAGCTCGTCCCACATCACACAATGCAAGCGCACACTAAATGGGCGATTTTTGTTTTATGATGACCAAAAATGCTTTCAAACAGGGAAATCTTCTTTTAATACTAATATTAGTGCATAGTGTTGAAAACCATTTTGCAAATAAATATATTAATCTTAGCAAGCATATTGGCTATGCCCACATTAATTTACAAACAAAACGAAAGGCTCGTATTGGTTGATGGGTTTTCCAATATGATGGTTCCTGACATGAAAGATCAATCGAGGACATGAAGCTAAGTATCTCCCGGTTAACATCCAGACACGGACACCGAATACAAAGCGTGAAGCATATATCCCGGTTTTCATCAAGACATCGGACACCGTATAAACTTTATTTTCACCAGGTTTCGCAAGTAGATCTATCGCCGAAGATTTCGAGTTTCAATAGAGATTTGTTTGTATACAACCTAACCGCAAGTTTAGCATCAATCTGCGGTGTGAGGTTCGTCGACGTCACGATATACACAAAGATATGCTTCAATAAGCCAAGCTTTGATCATCACTAGTTCATTTCATAACTCGAGTATGTCACATTGTCAATTCACAACGTATCACTGATTTCTATCAATACGTAACCTCTAATTTCATATGTCTTAGAGACAAGAATAATTTATTACCACAAATTCAATATATATTAAAAGAGATCAGTGCTACGCAGTTAATTTCAATGTCAGACATACAATTCGTAAAAGTCCGTTTTAGGTCTGAATGGAACAACAAATCCGAAAATCTCTAAATATATTTAGATCTCATGCCACTTATAACCTCATATCGGGTGATCGGCCCAAATGAGACATTAGCAATCAATCTGAATAATTCGAAGATTCTCGATCTTTACTTATCGCCTTCCAAGTCTTCGATTTCTTTATAACGTCATATTATTACTTGGAATGGTTTTTTGAACATATATTCGATCCCGGTCTTCCCATGTAATAAGCGCATTTTTAAAACAATAGTTATGGATCATTTCGGATTTTCCATTTAAATCTCCTTCCAAATTGTTATTGATTCAGTATAATCAAGGATTGATTTATTCCAGTTTCTGTAAACCTCATTATCGCTTTAACCCCTTTCGTGAAATTTAATATTCATTTCCAAATCTTATATTTCAAAACATAATTCCTTTATTCGTTATCATTTTCATAAGTTACCAAAAATTACCAAATCTTAATTTTGTTTAGATTCCATTCCTGATAATTCAAACAATTCATATTTCAAAATAGAATATACTTCTCATATCAAATATCATAATCCTTTCAAACCAGTTTATATTCAAAATATAATATATTTCATATCGAGATATCATAATCATTTAAGAACCAACTCATATTCAAATTAGAATGAAATTTCATATCAATATCATGATTATTTAAACATCGATTTTTATTCAAAGAAGAATATATTTTATTTGAAATCTCAATCTAAATCAATGGTTTAAATTGAGAACAATTCCAATTTAGGAAGAAATTACAAATATTTAAATAACTTGTAAAATAGATGATTATAAATAAAACCCTTTTTTGAAAATACATATATTCAAATAATTAGAGTATAATAAAATAATTTAAATCACTATATATATATATATATGCACATATATTTTACCATAATATTTTTTATAATAAATAATATTATTTAATTCTAAACTAGGGGTATATAGATTGTTAACAAATTTTAAACCATAAATGTTCATTCTTCAAATTTCAATAACTTGAGATTTATTTGATACCTGTAACATCTAGGGTGAACAATGCGGTTAATTGGCACAAATAAACATACACATCGTATATTTAATAACGGGAACATTTTACATTAACCATATCAATTCAGTAATCAATACAAGGCACCCATCACAACCATTTCATCCAAACAGCCAATATTATATCGTTTCACTAGTAAACAAATGTCGGGGTTTCAGACTAGCAATTTAATTTCGAATAAATAATTTAATGTCGATTCTAAATTAACACTGTAATTAACTTGTAAGTCAATTTAAGCAACCATCAACAATCAATCACAACCAGATAATCCAATTTATTTCATAATTTAATTTAATAAATATGGGAACAATTCAGTTAACTTTGAGCGAGAAATTCACTCACCTTTGTTCGAAGCCCACGGAAAGCTTAAAATTTGACGGTCTTCAAATGCATCCAAACCAGTGTCATCTTATCTGGAATTTTGATACATTCCAGCGAAAGAAACTTCTCTCGCGATCAGCAGAGTAGAACAGCGCACATCATTCATTTTCTACCATCTCTAGTCCAGCTTTGCAAAACATGGCAACAGTTATTCATTTTTTATTATTTTTAAGCAACACAAAACTCACGTCACCCTCTGATGCGTAGGCTCCTACCCTTCCTCCTTCTTCTCATGAACATCTCCAGGCATCTTTTTTTTTGAAACAATGGATCGGGGAATTTTACAAAAGAAGGGAAAGGAATTCGATTTTGAAAAAAGGGGAATGAGAAGGAATAAAAATACGTGGATATAAATAAAGGGTAGAAGCGATTAAAGTAGAACGGAAGAATAAGAGTAAAAAGATGATTCAAATACAGAAAGAAACGTGAATAGGTGGGATAACATTTAAAGTCATGAACATATAAACGTTATGCTAACCATAATTTGTTTAAATTCGAAAATAAATTTATTAGTCACAATAACTTTCCTATTCAAGTCATGAACATGTAAATGTTAATTCCTATTCACTAAATTTTGAAACCAAGCATTTAGAAT
This sequence comes from Allium sativum, assembly GCA_030737875.1. NCBI lineage: Eukaryota > Viridiplantae > Streptophyta > Magnoliopsida > Asparagales > Amaryllidaceae > Allium > Allium sativum. The sequence goes on from CM060926.1 coordinate 356,614,348, forward strand.
TAAACGGTAACTAATTACAATAACTTTCCAATTGAATTTCCATTACAACAAGTTGTTTTTGAAACACCCCACCTCCGTTAAGGTCACTCACAAAGGGAATGCCTTAACTTTGGTGGAGCATTATAGGTTAAAGACACAGATAATTTACAAGACAGATATATAAGCATCAGACAAACTGACTTTATTTCAAACGTAGTTCATAACAAAACATTACAGCAAACTGTTTCAAACCCACTTCCAATACATCAAAATCTCTGTCTTGATTATTACATAAAGAAGCATAAAATAAAATAAAACTGCATAAATCCCCAAGTAGTAGTGTGTCCAAAGCCATAGCCAAAGGTAAGAGATTCCAAGCTATACATCACAGAGTCTTCAAGCTTGGAAAGACAAACAGTCCGAATTAAGCTGAGTTATTCCCTCCCTGGGTACCTGGGGGGGGGGGAACGGAAGAAAAGAGAGTGAAAGAAAATGGGTCAGACATAAGTCTGGTAAGTCCAGTGATTATTCAGCATGTAAACTGATAAGAGAATCATGACTTGAATAAGCTGGACATAGGACAATAACGAGGAAATAAGGTAACATAGGATAAGGTAAGATAAACACGGCAAGATAAACTAATCATACTATTGCACTTGTATCCATTTTCTCTGCACCTACTAGATATTTCAACCATTGTCATGAGTTCAAACCAAGTGATCCATTTTCATTGATCGGCTCCTACTCGCACGCATTTACTACTTGTGTCCTACGGCCCCGCTCGATTGTAGATGCCTGTGCTGGTCCCACCATGGGGTGTATCAAATCCTATGGTGGCTACCCGACACGATTCAAAATGCACAGTGTATAACTACTGATGCCCAGTGCCTGCTTTTTTCCACTCCAGAGTACGTGCACGCCCGTACTCCGTCGGAACCTACACTGACGCACCAACCGCCGTTGTTTTGACCGCTTACAATCAGCCCAGTAATCGTGCCCTACCCTGCCTAGTTCAGGGTACCATGATACATCTATGTGGGTTACTACTGAAATGGGTCCCCGTTACTAGGGTTTTCTAGTTCAACATGTTAAATTGGTTAAGTGTCCAAGTTAACCTAACCCCACCCATCAGTTTAGTTAACATGTTGCATTGGTTAAGTGTTGCCTAAATTAACTTAACCCTACCATTCCTGACTTAGCTTTAATTCATTTATTAAAGCACCAACCACTCACATTAGACAGGTATTGTTGTGGTTACTAGATGTGCCGTTCGGGTCCGGGCAGTTTTACACCGCAACTCAGTCTAACCTCAAGTTCTTTTGGGCTCAATGCACTAACCTCCCACATTAGATATATATTGTTACGGTTGCTGGATGTGCCGGGCGGTTCCGGGCAGTCTTACACCGTAACTCAATCTAACCTCGGGTTAGGCATATTCGTCTTTTCTAAATTTACACATTTACCTCTTTATACTTATATGTAAATTATTGTCATTCAAGTCAAGCCCCACTTTCCTTTTAAATCAAGTTCATAATTTTAGGTATAAAAATTTATACCAATTTATGCCATAAAACATTTTCATGTTTATGAGCCAATTATGCCAATTATATGTTATTTCATGTTTTCCCCCAACGTTACCCCCGTTAAACGTTCGCATAAATCACATAAAATGTTAGGATCGATACGTAGCCTAACTTATACACAAAAGGGGAAAAAGAGGAGCATGTAATAATTCCAACATCATAAAAATATGATTCTAACAAAACATGTGACATCTGAATTTGGCATAGAACAACATACATGTAATTATTAACTTGCAAATTTTGATCTAGACAACATGCATCTTAAAATAGAGGTTTTACATAGAACTACATAAACTTAAAATTAGGCATGTAGTTGTGAACCTTGCAAATTGGTTGGATCAAATCTAACATGAACCTAATCATATTAACATGTAGTTTTGGATCATATATATGTGAACATGGTTGAACTTGCATAAACATAGAACAACTCCCAATTTGTCATATAACATATAGGTATTATTACCAAATCATGCGACATGAAATGTCATCACCGAATTATACACAATATGATATCCATCGCCAATTTATACAGTATGATATGCCATCACCAAATTATAATATGTCATCACCAATTTATGTCATCACCAAGTATACAACATAATATGTCATCTTTAATTTATTCAACATGATATGTTATTACCAAAGTATAATATGTCATCGCTAAATTACACAATATATATGTCATTGGCAAATTATACAACATATGGATCCAAAGCATTTAACTTTCATCATCAAATTACATACAACAAGATCACAGCTTAGCATGATAAGAATGATAGTCTCAATCAATTCAGTTTTAACAAAAAGGATAGGCATAGATTTACATTAGGCGATGTTCTATATCCAGTTATTTAGTCACAATTCTAACGTCGTTTAGGTCTAAATGATAACTGGACTTACAAAAAGGAGACTAATCTTGAGTTCTGGGATCTGTATTCTGGAATTGAATAACTCTCCTTTGTTGTAGGCGTTGAATTCTCTTAGTTGAATTAGATTTGATTTGCAGTTCCTACTTGCTTCCTAGTTGAAAGAGAATGGCGGCTACTCTAGCCTAAGTACTGATAGCATGACGGTCTTAGGAATATTTTTGTGTGGCTTTAGGGTTTAGATTGAGGTTGCTTATATAGAAGTTTGATTTAATAGGAGCCGTCAGATCAATCTAGATCAAATCAAAGCCATTCTATCCTAAGAGAACCAACCAGAACGTGCCACACAAGCCCTAATGACACGGCAATTCGTCGCAAGAGAAAATACGTCATATTTCAGATCTGACCCGATGGGGAGGTCGAACCCCAGGTCGACCTGGTCGACCTCCTGGTTGACCTGGTCGACCTCCTGGTTGACCTGGCCTTGGGGGGGAAAATTCCCGCCCAGCCCGCTTCTGCTTCTGAATTTGAATTTCGAATTTTCTGAACTTTATTCTTAGTTGTTTATTTAAATTCTTGAATCTTCTGAAGGTCATAACTTCTTCATACGGACTCCAATTTACACAAACTCGGACTCTATCTCAAGCAGAATTCCGAGACGAACGCAATGGTGTAACCCGTTTCCCTTATTTCTTACATTTGGAATTAATTATTCTTTAATTCGTAACTTTAACGTTTACTGGAAATACATGGTGTTACATTCTCCCCTCCTTAAAGGATTTCGTCCCTGAAATCTTCAAGTCAAGGAGAACGTATATCCTACCATCCAATTGTCCATCTACTCAACCATCAAACACATGCGTCCATTGTCCTTAAAAGACTTCTAATGCTTCATGATCATATGCATAGTGTGTGTTCATGTCCTTATCTAATGCAAAATCAGGCGGTCTACTGATTCAGTTTACCTCCTTAATGCAAGTCATGTCAGTGCCATGATTTCATTATGTATGCAATCATCCCTAATCATACTTTCTACATGAGTGCACAATCATTCATACAAATGCAACATCCACATGATAAAACATCAAGTTTCAATCATATACAAGTACACATATGCAATATGAAAGTGACTGAGTCAATCTAACACCTAATGTGTGTGTGTATGCATCCACGAGCAACCACTAGCAATCACTTGCAACCACTTGCAACCATCAATCATAACATGTTTCAAATACATGTTTACATCCATTGGTTTCTTCCTTAGGATCGAGAACAGCACTGATGAATATACTAAAAAGATATATACGAGCATGAACAAACTTAATGAAAAAGATATCAAAGATGTACCCTCAAAAAGAAAAGGGTAGGCTGCGTGTATCTTGGCCTCTGTCTCCCAAGTCGCGTCTTCCTCAGTGTCACTCCATTGAACTTTAACAAGTTTGACTTCGCGGTTCCGTAGCTTTTTGACTTCTGTACCCAAGATACGAGTTGGAACTCTTCTCACAGTCGCCTCTCGTTCTACTTCTACTTCTTATAATATGCTTGGTTCCACCGCTTCCGTAGACTCATTTAAGCATTTTCGTAGGCGAGAAACATGAAAGACATTATGAACTCCAGCCAATCTTTCGGGTAGCTCTACTCTGTAAGCCATCTTTCCAATCCTTTCAATGATAGGAAACGACCCTACAAATCTTGGTGCTAACTTTCATGTGGATCCAAAGCGAATGACGTTCCTCAAAGGAGATACTTTAAGGAAAACCCTGTCTCCAACCTCAAACTCAAGGTCGGTCCTTCTTTTATCTGCGTAGGACTTCTGTCTATCTTGGGCAGTCTTCATTCTTCTTTGTATCAAGTCCACTTTCTCTAAAGTTTCTCTAATCATATCTGGTCCGAGTATGAGCTTGTCTATGGACTCCCACCAACAAGTTGGTGATCGGCATGGTCTTCCATATAAAGCTTTGAAGGGTGCCATGCCTATGGTGGCTTGGTAGCTATTGTTGTAGGCGAACTCCACCAAAGGAAGATGATCCTCCCATGTCCCTCCGAAGTCAAGAATGCTTAATCTCAAGAGGTCTTCTAATACTCTATTCACACTTTCCGTCTGACCATCGGTTTGGGGGTGATAGGTCGTGCTTAAGCATAGCTGTGTGCCTATAGCCTCTTGCAAGCTCCTCTAAAACTCGCTCGTAAAAATAGGATCTTGGTCACTTACAATGTTGGAGGGTATCCCATGGAGTCGAACTATCTCTTTAAGATAAATGGATGTTAATGATGAGGCAGTCCTTCTACATTTAACGGGTATAAAGTGAGTGCTTTTTGTGAGCCTGTCCACTATTACCCGAATACTGGTATTGCCCCTTCTTGACCTAGGCAGCCCATCGATAAAGCCCATCGAAATTCTATCCCATTTCCACTGTGGGATCTCTAGAGGATGAAGCAATTCGCCAGGCTTCTTTTGCTCCACCTTGACTTGCTGGCATATTAAGCACTTAGAGACGAATTCAGCTACATCTCTCTTTATGCCATTCCAGAAGAAAACTCTTTTTACGTCTTTATACATCTTGTCTCCACCTGGGTGTATGGTTAACTTGGAATGGTGTGTTTCTTCGAGAACCTTCTTCACCAAATCCCTTGCTTGTGGGGCGCGTAGCCTTCCATCTCGCCTTAACCAACCCTTATCATCGATGGAGTATCTATTGAGGTGACTAGAAGTCTCACCCCTAATTAGCTTCTCTATCACATCCAAGGTTTTAAATCTCGGATATTGGTCGCATTTCGTCTCGGGGATTTTATAGGCTCGGTCTCGTATCGGGGGAGATCTCGAACGAGATGAGTCTAACTCGGGAGTTCATCTCGGATTTTCATCTCGGATCTGAAAGTTCATATCGGAACAATCTCGTGGTACATGATATGTTAAAAATGATATTTTAACAAAATAATTTTTATGAATGCTATTAAAAACATAGTAATTTAAACTTAAAATGTAGAATAACTTTATTATTCTTTATTTTGCAAAAGATCATTCATACTTTAAATGTCATATGCTTAAAACAGAAATATTGTTAGACATGAAACATTAAAAGGATCCAAAACATTAAAAAGTTCAGCATAAATAGACCATAAAATACATAATTTCATAAGTAACATGTATGAAAAAAGATGATTATGAAAATCATAAACATTGTAAAACATATACGAACATACAATATAGTCATTTAACATGCAAAATGTAAATAACAAAAGATTGTTATGGCTAGATTTGAGTTTTTTAATTATTGTCCTAGTTCAGGCACATATTTAAATTTTAACCAAAAAAACTAAGATCTCGGACGATATTCTAGTATTTCGTCTCGGTCGATATATCGTTTGATATCGCAATATCTCGGGCGAGATATTCGAAAGGAGATATATAGTGATATTTGCTGTTTCGTTTAGGAAGGAGCCCAAAACGAGATCTCGGAGGAGATCTCGGGTGATATTTGTGAGATTTGAAATAATGGTCACATCAACTAGCTGAGGGTCCTCACGTTGTGCGGCTCCTATTGAGTCCAAAAGAGTAGGCCGCACCTCTAGCGATGCTAACAAACCAGTCACATGATCGACAGAGGGTCTAAAATCAAAGTTGGCTATGTACTCCAAGCTTTGCCTTTCTACGAAGAGAGGGCTTAAGGTCGGCTTCTTTCTACTAAATGCGTCTAATACTACATTGCCCTTGCCAGGGGTACAGGAAATCTCGAAATCGTATGATGCCAAGAATTCCATCCACCTTTGTTGCCTCAAGTTAAGATCTTTCTGCGAGAAAGGTACTTCAACGATTTCTGGTCAGTATACAATTCAAATTGTCACCTAGGAGATAATAGCACCAAGACTTAAGCGCAAAGACGATGGCAGCCAATTCTAGATCGTGGGTTGGGTAGTTTTTCTCGTGTACTTTCAACTGCCTGCCTCCATAAGCTACTACCTTCCCTTCCTGCATCAAGCCAGCACCTAGTCCCGTACCATATGCATCCGTGTATACGGTAAACATCTTGCTCCCATCCGGCAATGTTAGAACTTGGGTTGTTGTTAGAGCTCTCTTTAATCATTGAAAAGCAATATCGCAATCCAAATCCCAATTGAAAGTTAGGTTCTTCTTCGTCAACTTTGTAAGTGGAGCTGAGATTTTCGCAAAGTCTTTGATAAACTTTCGGTAAAAGCCTGCTAGCCCGAGGAAGCTCCGAACCTTGGTCGCATTCCATGGAGCCTTCTAATATTGCACCACAACTACTTTTGCGGGGTCCACAGCTAAGCCTTCCTTGGATACCACATGTCCAAGAAATCTCACTTCTTCTCTCCAAAAATGACATTTGGAGAATTTGGCTTTCAACTGATGTGCTCGAAGAGTGTCCATGACTTCTTTTAAATGCTGAGCATGCTCTTCCTCACTCTTTGAGAAAATCAAAATGTCATCTACAAAGACCACCACAAACTTATTGAGGAACTCCCTGAACACCCTGCTCATCAAGTCAACGAAATAAGCGGGTGTGTTTGTCAAGCTGAAAGGCATGACAAACCATTCGAAGAAACCATTCGGGGTTCTGAATGCGGTATTATCGATGCTGCCTTCAGCCACTCTTAGCTGATGAAAACCGGTAGCTAGATCTAGTTGGGAGAAGACCGATGCACCTACAAGCTGATCGAACAAGTCATCTATTCTTGGGAGTGGGTGCCTATTCTTCTTGGTCAGCTTGTTTAGCTCCCTATAATCAACACATAGGCAAAGCGAACCATCCGCTTTAGTTGCGAACACTACTGGAGCACCCCATTCAAAAATACTCCGCCTTATAAACCCTTTCTAAAGTAACTCTTTAACTTGCTTGCTGAGTTCTTTCCTCTCCCTTGGAGCCATGTGTCTAATGGGTAGAGCAACAGCTTTTGCATTATCAATGAGGTATATGCGGAAGTCTATCTCCCACTTCGGAGGTAACCCCTTCACCTCTTCAAAGACATCTGAGTATTCACGGACTACTCTAACAGACTGCAAATTATCAATAGACGCATCAAGAGATTCTAGATAGCTAAGCATAACAGAGTTCATGGGATTACAAGAAATTTTGAGAGTGTTACCGGGCGAGTCATTAGTCTAACCACTCTCTTTCCACTGTCGAGGATGGCACCATTACTGGATAGCCAATCCATTCCTAGAATCAACCCATAGCCCGTAAAGCCTAAAACATAGAAATTACATCTAAACCCAACACTTAGTATAGAAATTTCCAAATCCAAACAAATCATTGACAAAAAAGTTGAGCCCCCAATTGGATTTGAAACAACCAAGGGATCCTCTACTAAACTGGTGTCTAGGCGCAGAGATTCAACTAATGCAGTAGATATAAATGAGTGCGATGCGCCAGAATCAAAGAACAACATAGAACTACATAAACTTAAAATTAGGCATGTAGTTGTGAACCTTGCAAATTGGTTAGATCGAATCTAACATGAACCTAATCATATTAACATGTAGTTTTGGATCATATATATGTGAACATGGTTGAACTTGCATAAACATAGCATAACTCCCAATTTGTCATATAACATATAGGTGTTATTACCAAATCATGCGACATGAAATGTCATCACCAAATTATACACAATATGATATCCATCGCCAGTTTATACAATATGATATGCCATTGCCAAATTATAATATGTCATCGCCAATTTATGTCATCACTAAGTATACAACATAATATGTCATCTTTAATTTATTCAACATGATATGTTATTACCAAAGTATAATATGTCATCGCTAAATTACACAATATATGTCATTGGCAAATTATACAACATATGGATCCAAAGCATTTAACTTTCATCATCAAATTACATACAATAAGATCACAACTTAGCATGATAAGAATCATAGTCTCAATCAATTTAGTTTTAACAAAAAGGATAGGCATAGATTTATGTGACGACCCCAAATCGCGTACAGACGGAGACAAGGGTTATCTTTGGAATATAACACAGAAACAGATAATAGCAGAACGGAATTAAATAAATACACCAGATAATGAATAATGGAATATACTGGATAAAAGTAATCATCAGAGTTACACAGTATACAGGATCTTACTTAGCACAAATACAGTTCAGCTATACATAAATGTCTACAGCGGAAACAAACAAAATATGTACAATAGGAGCTGAACAGCATAAAAAGAGATAAATAATAGAATCCATCTTCAGCTCCAGCTATCCAGAGAGAACCAGCTAAACCTGAATATAAGGCTGCCCGTGCAAAAAAATAGGGCACCCGAGTTTGAAAGTGAAACAAAGTACGAGTCAGTCATGGGACTGGTATGAGAAATCTATTCAACACATTTAACATATGGCTAATCACAGGACCACTCCACTTTCGTGGAACGGGTTTACTCCATCGGATTGCCAGTGCTTTAAAACAAAATTTTCTTTTAAACATCGCAATGCTTTTTATAAAAATGAAGCCATTATAAGACTCAGTTCCCATCACACAATGCAACGCAAACCGGAGGATAGAGTTTTACCTTATAATGGCCAAAATATGATTGATACGAATAAAGCAAAAGCATTTGATATTATTACTAGTGTTTATATGTTTCAAAAAAAACAATTTGAATCATAACTATCAATCATAGACGACATTAGCGTCCCATGCCACTATGTCACCAAATATATATACAATCGAAACCGCACAGTCACGTATTTGGAAATTGGATTTCCGTCATGAACCAAGGTAAAAGATAGTCCTTACCGACTTCGAGACAATTTAGCCCATGTCTCCGGAACAGCCGCAACTGCCCCTTGGATCGTCAGGGCCGGTCCACCGATGTGGATTATTATGCCTGAACACTACGTCTCCCCGCCCTTTGGGGCGTAAACGAGCCAACGAATGACTCCATCTGACCCAGATCGTCCGATCAAACCGAGGCGCCTCGCAACAACAACAACCACACAGGTGAAAATTATATAAATGTCAGGGCTGGGAGGTCACTGACACCACCCTAGCTAGAAAGAAACGCAGGCCCTCCCTGATGTCCTCTCCCGTTTCTGGTTCATACCGAGGTGTGAGGCTCGCAAATTCACATTATACACAAAGCTACGCCACACAGGCGGTGCTTTGATCATCACCACAAGACTTTGCTTTTCAACAGAAGCCCTGATCATTTGCCACTTAGGCATGCCACACTAGCAATTCATGCCATGCGACTGATGTCCATCGATATACAACCTCTGAGCTCGTGCGTCTCAGAGAAGGGCGTTAAGCAAAAGAATAAATTCTCCGCCGCCAAACAGATGTATATTTAATAGAGATCGATCAACACAGAATAAAATCCAATGTCAGACACACAGTCCATTTACAAGTTCGTTCTGGGTCTGAACGAAACCGGAGGCACTAAATACCTCGCAAACCCATCGATCACCACGTACGTCTGGACGATCACCACTCATTATCCATATTTCGGGATGCCTCCCGATCAGGACCTCGGTTACCATCCAAACGAGGTGAAGATCTCCGGTCTTCGACCATCGTCTTCATCTTCAACTTTCAATCGTCGGTCAATTATTTGAAATGAGAATTAACTCGGCCTTTTCAAATAATTCACGCATATTTAGAATTTCAAATCAATTTATTTCAATGGTTAAATCCTTCGACAACACCAATTTTGTTCTTTAATGTAATTTTCACACCAAACACATTCAACCATCAAACACCACATAAATCGAGAAAATTCAGTTTATTTCCATTCCATATTGTTTATGATATTTTATAACGATTTATCGCTATTTTTATTTATTTTAAAATAGCCAATTTATTCAAAATGACGCTTCGGGCCATAACGCGGCCGTGGCGCTGTTTTTCTTCAGATTTGATTTACACATATCTAAAAATCTAACCGTTGGATCTTCATAAAATTTACATCATTAGAAAGGTCTTTTCAAAACAAATCCAACGGTTCCAGTTTCGGGAAAATCCGACGGTCGGATCTCCCGGTACAATCGTTTGAAGTTTCGATTTCAAAATACGAACTGCAGCGTCGTTATTCGATTAAATATAATTATATTTATATATATATATATAAATATAATCGTTTTTGGCGCTGTTTTTCCTCAGATTTGAATTAAACATTCCAGACAATCCAACTGTTGGATTTTTACAAAGTTGGTGCCGTTGGAAAGATATTTCCAAGGCGAACCCAACGGTTGCGGTTTCGGGAAAATCCAATGGTCGGATTTCCCGCACTAGTTGTTTGAAATCACGGTTTCAAAACACGAACTGCACGGCCACGTTTTGTTTTAATTTTATTTATATTTATATATTTATATAAATATAGTTCATTCAACAATTTCAATATCGTTTCACTTCAAATATTTCACTAACGCCTTTAAATTTTGGAAAATTTCGCCATAACCTCCTTTGTACGGGAGGGGCTGGGAAAATTCCCAAATAGCCACACGGGCGTCTTGTGATAACCCCAAACTTCCACAAGTGAAAGCAGGAGAAATCATTTTTGGAATACAACATAAATACAATAAAACAGAACACAGATACAATATAGCAAAGGAGATTCATAGAGTAATAACATTATAGCAGCGGAAAAATATAATGTCATCAATCACAGAAATTCCACAGTCACAGAAAACTAAGATTATTACAACAAGTTTGCAGAAAAGAAATAAGTTTGATGTCTAAAAAGAAAAGAATAGATGCCGATAGAAACAAAAAGTCTTCAAGCTCCAAGTCATCACCTCTTCTCCCAAGCAGAATCCAAGAGAGAGAAAATAAGCAGCTACAAAGAAAAGCTCCAAGCAAAGAATGAACCTGTCTACTTGGCTGCCCGTGTAGAAGAGAGGGCACCCAAGTTTGCAAAAGGGTGAAACAAACTATGGGTCAGTCGTGGGACTGGTGTGAGAAATCTTAAATAACTTATACTAATAAGGCAAATCCAAAGACCACGCCGCTAACGCGGAACAGGTTGTACCAATGGATTGCCGTGCATAACTATAGTGTCAATACAGATAAGTAAAACGTAACAAAACGCAATGTCTTTTGAAAAATGGAACCACCATAAGACTCAGGTCCCATCACACAATGCAACGCACACCAAGAGGATAGAGTTTTACCTTATGGTGGTTAAACATGCTAAATACGCCAAATACGTAACTAATACTATTGTTAGTGTATATGGTTTCAAAATAATTCAAATTATAAGTATCAATCCTAGGAAGCATAGGTACCATATATTATGCCTCCAATACTAGTAATACAATCAAATCCGTCGGGGTCGTATTGGAAATTTGGGTTTCCATCATGAGTCCAGGCTAGGGAGGACTCCTTACCGATTCGAGACACTCTAGTTAATGCCTCAGGATTACCCGCAGTTAACCCTTGGAAATGGCAGGGCCGGTCCTCACATACAGCTTAGAGGATTAGTTATTCCTAAGTACACGTTCCCCGGTCCTATAGGACCTATCCGAGGCGCCTCATTTCATCATCCTCCAAAAGTAAAATGACTACTAACTAGAAAGAAACGTGCTACTTTCCCTGCGTTCCCTTCCCCCTTTTTAGACTCTACCGGTTTGTCAGGCTCGTGAAGTCATGTTCTTCATACCACGAGGTTCTGCTTTTCAACAAGAAACCCTGATCATTGCATCTTAGTATGCCACACCGTCACTTCATACCGTACTATTGATCGTCCGTCACTATATAAACGGGTGTTAAGTAGAGAATAAATTCTCTACCACCAATCGTTTATATATTAACTGAATATCAACAACATAATATTTTGTGGGGTACGATGTCAGACACACCATCCATTTATACCCATGCTCTAGGTCTGAACTAGGGTCAAACCCGTGAAATCAACACGTACGTTTGGGCAATTACCCCGACCCTTGAATTGGGATCAAACCAACTCAGAGTCTTGATCGTTGTCCATTCGAGGGGAGATTTACGGTCTTCATACGCCGTCTTCATACTTGAATTCTTGAAATCGTACGATCATTTGGAATGGGATTAACCCGGACTTCCCAAATAATCTCGCATTCATATATTTTGAGAAAAACATATTTCACATCGTTATTTTATTTTATAACGATTAATTCTTGCCTTAATTATTTAATATAATTAATTCCTTATTTGACGACGCTTCAGGTCAAGGGCGACCTTGGTGCTGTTTTCCATCAATTTTGTTTTTCACTTTCCTCAAAATCTAACCGTTGGATTTTAGCGTAGCATATATCGTTGGAAAGATTTTTCCAAGACGGTCCTAACGGTTTCAGTTTTGGGAAAATCCGACGGTCAGATCTTCCGGTATATTCGTTTAAAAGTTCGATTTCAAAACACGAACTACTGCGCTCGATTCGTTATATTATAATTATATATATATATATATAAATATATATAAATAATTCGTTTAGTTTATCGTCCCTACGTGCAGCTTACATTTCTCTTAACTTTCACCTTTCTACTTACATGACAATGTAGTTTAGGATTAGACGATAATTCTTCCCTTTTTAATTCATTATTATTTATTTTGTACTTTATAATTTTCATTTAAGAATGTAAATTATAAGGTTTCAATACAGTTCCTTACCTTTCATTTAACATTATAAATAATGTTATTCTTACATACGTTTCATTTCTTTTATTTAACATTATAAATAATGTATATGTTTCCTTCGAGGTAAATTCTCTTTTTATCTACATTATAAATAATGTTTATTATCTTACAATGCAAATTCTCTTTTCTGTTTACATTATAAATAATGTATAAAATCTTACAATGCCAATTCTCTTTTAATAACCATTAAAATAAAGTTACATTTACATGTCATGCACCTTCTATTTATTAACATTGAAACTAATGTTAAATTTACATGAAATGAAAATTCTTTTCTTTTAACATTAAAAATAATGGTAAATCATCCTACGGTGTAAATTTCCTTTTCATATACATTTACAAATAATGTACATTTTTTCCTACGAGGTAAATTCTCTTTTATATGCATTATAAATAATGTACAATTTTTTATGGCGTAAATTATCCTTTTTATATACATTAAAAGAAATGTACATTTTCCCTACGAGGTGAATTCTCTTTTTTATACACATTATGGATAATGTGTATTTTTCCTACGAGGTGAGTTTTCTTTTCATATACATAATAAAATAATGTACATTTATCTTACAATGCAAATTCCTTCTTAATTAACATTAATAATAAAGTTACATTTACATACAATGCGTTTTTTTGTTTTAACATTGAAAGTAATGTTAAATTTACATAAAATGAAAATACTTTTATCTTAACATTAAAAATAATGCTAAATTCTCCTTTCTTTTTATATAACAATCAAAATGAATGTTAATTTGATATGCATTCATTTCCTTTTAATTAACATTAAAAATAAATGTTAATCTAACCTACAATATATTTTCCTTTTATTTAACATTAACGATAAATGTTAATTTATATGCATTATATTTCATATTTATTAACATTAAAAATAAATGTTAATCTTACATGCCTACATTTCATATTTGTTAACATTAAAAATAAATGTTAATCTTTCTTGCGATGAAAACTTCCCATTCTAACATTGACAAAAATGTCAGTTCAACACACGGTGAAAATTTTCTATAATTCTAATATTAACAAAAACGAATGTTAATCTCGTACGGTTCATTTTCTTAATACATCACATTAAAAATAATGTTAATGAATCATACGGTGAATAATTTCATATGATGAAAATTTCTATTTTAACATTTAAACAAAAATGTTATCTTGCTTGCAACGCATTTTCTATGTTTATAACATATCAAAAATGCTATTTTTCATACAATGCATTCTTATATCATACCATGACAAAAATGTTATTTTCCATTAAATCCATTCATCTAATTTTAACATATCAAAAATTCCATTTTACATAGAATGCATTTTTATAGTTATTAACATTGCAAAAATGCTATTTTTCATACCATGCATTTTTATATTTTCTTATATTAACATTTGACACAAATGTCATTTTCATACGGTGACCATTTTCTTTTATTAACATTAATAAAAATGCTAATTTAACATGCGGTGACATTTTCTTTTAATAACATTAATAAAAATGCTAAATTTAACATGCGATGAAAAATTTCTCTATTAATATACAAAAATTTGTCAATTAACATACGATGGCAATTGCTATTTTAATATTGACAAAAATTGTCAATTAACATACAGTGAGTAATTTTCTATTTTAAACAGTGACAAAAATGCCAATGAACATACAATGAATAACTCTATTCTAATATTGACAAAAATTTGTCAATGAACATATTGTGAGTGATTTTCTGTTTTAAACATTGACAAAAATTGACAATGAACATACAATGAATAATTCTATTTTAATATTGACAAAAATTTGTCAATGAACATACGGTGAGTGATTTTCTATTTCAAACATTGACAAAAATTGACAATTCAATCATACGGTGAAAATTTACTATATAGCATTAACAAAGATGCTAAATTATCATACGGTGAATAATGTCTTGTTTAACATTAAATGAAAATAAATGTCCATTTAACATACGATGACATTTCTATTTTAATATTGAACAAAATCTATCCATTTTCTATCTTAATATTTGACCAAATGCTAATTTCACATGGTGACAGTCGTCTAATTTTTAACCTTAACATAAATGTCATTTTCCTACGATGAGCATTTTCAAAAATTGTTCGTCAACATTCAGTGAATAATTTCTTATTTTAATATTGAACAATAAAAAATTGTTCATCAACATACAGTGTAAAATTCCTTTTTTATAATGAACAAAAATAATGTCCATCAACATACTATGTATAATTTTCTATTTTATAATGACACGAATTTGTCCGTAAACATATAGTGACATATTCAATTTTATACATACCAAATGTCATTGAACATGAAATCAAGGGATCTAATATTAGCCATTCAATCATATAACAAGGCACCACCAAATCATAACCAACAACAGATCAGAATCATATTATAATCGCATCATATACTGAATAGTTTATTTTAATGTAAAATTTTTAAATAAAAGATTCTCACATTGAATTTTTGGCCAAAATTTTACTGTCTTCTTTTCAGCTGCGGTCTGCGCCATCGCGAAGCTCTTAATTTTGTGATTCCAACGCAATTTACGGTTCGTCAAACGGACCTCGTATGAAAGAGTTATGAATTTTTAAAGATCGGGTAATTAAATAATTAATTAATATTCGTGAAAATACCTAAAAATTTCACTGTCTCAGAATTGGACAAAATTAGTGTCCACGCGTCCATCTCGTCGCCACGATCCCAACGCACCTGAAATCGTCGATTTTCGACTTCGTATGAGTGAGTTATGCAATTTTAAAGTTCTGGAAATTAATTAAATAATTTAAAAATAAAATAGAAAATATCCTCAGCCCATTGACCGAAAAACACTGTTCACTGCCGAACTTTGACCGCACTTTGCCGCTGCCTCGGGCCACCTGACGCCACGGGACCACCGCCAATATCTTCGTCTTGGCGAGACGCACCACCACCAGAAAGAGCCGCCCCTAAAGCTTCTCCGATCATCGGGAAATCGCCTAGAAAGGATTTCGCCTCGCGGGTCCCACAGGCCGCCTCACACCTCCAAACTGCCTGAAATTTGGCGAGCACCTCCACCTCACGTAGACGAAGAACTTCCGTGTTCGTGACTTCGTCTAATTCTTCCTCGATTCATGGGAATTTCTTGATTTACGTTTTGAGCTTCTGAATTTCGAAAACAGCGAGCTTTAAGACGAGATTCCGGCGAATCCGAGCGCTGTTTGACAAAACCGACTACACCATTAGCTTCGTATCGTCGAGACCTTCGAGAGGACATATAATTTGCTATGGTTTGAAGAGATTTTATTTTCGACAAATTTTAGAGGAAGAGAGAGCCGCCATGGAAATTGAGAAAAATGATGGAAAATAGAAGCGGCTGCTGTGCATTTCGAATTTCAGCCCTAAATCTCAGAAAAAAGATAATATATACCATGGGTTTAATTTTGGTTTGGGCCCAAATATCATTACGTGCCCAATTACTCAATTTTCGACTGTTTTCTTCAATTCAGAAATTCTTATAAATACATGCTGATTTCAAAATTAATAAAATTTTAAACATAATTATTTCATGTCATTACGAACCCAACGAACCTGATTTCGTAATTTTCCGATTCCGTATGAATTTATTATAAATTTCCGAAGTCTGAAAATAGGCTGTATTTCCACTGTAAAAATTATACAGGCCACAAAATAATTCCAAAAATTATAAATTTTATAATTTAACCTTAATTTAATATTCCGAATCCATAGAAACTGGATTCGTCGAATTCGGAGTTCGTTTGCAAAAATTCTATTTTTCAGGTGTATATTTTAATATTTAAAAATACCAAAAATAGTGGAATTTTTCCGAAACTCAGAAATATAAGTTCTTATAGTCATTTTTATATGTAAACAACATTCTAAAACCAATGGAGATGGTTTCGGGTCCTAATTCCTTATTTTGCAAAATGTAGCATTTTGGCCCTTATAAATTTCATAGCGACCTTTCTAAATATTGAATTGGCCATAACTTTTGATTCCCGTTATGAAATTTCGATTTTTCGGATTCGTTGGAAAGATATTTTTAAATAGATTCCAATATTTTTGGTTTTACTAAAATCCGTTAAATTTTGCATCCTGTATGGTTAGTCAAAGTTCAAGTTTGACTTTTCAAACTACCGCGCCATTTCTAGCTCTTTTTATATTTAAAATTAATTTATTCATTCTAACTTCGATTTGAACCAAATTTGTGATCCTTATTATTTAAAATAGATTATTTTAAATATCAAAACTCATTTAAAATCACTTAAAATAAATTTTAACTTGGCCCCAAAATTCAGGGTCGTTACAGTCTCCCCCACTTAAAAACTTTTCGTCCCCGAAAAGGAAAAAGAAAAATAGAAGAGGAAAAGAGGAAGAATAAACACAGAGAATGTTTTTAACAGAGAAGGTACCGTCTATAACATCAGGCTTTCTACCGAAGAAGTTGACCCTTTCGCTCCTTCGTAAACATGTGCCAATTGAGCATCGCCACTTCTCTTAGTCTTCTTCGAACGTATGATCAAGGAAAGAGTCAAAACAACAGAAAAGGTGATTCTAAAAGATCGAAGGATGAATGAAAAGATGACGATAAAGTGACTGGCTATTATGTATCTCATGAACTTTTCGCCATAGAATATAGTGATTCTACGTAAACGGATTATTATAGATATGTTGTACTCCGCTTTGTAAACCAAAGCTCTGATACCAACTGTGATAACCCCAAACTTCCACAAGTGAAAGCAGGAGAAATAATTTTTGGAATACAACATAAATACAATAAAACAGAACACAGATACAATATAGCAAAGGAGATTCATAGAGTAATAACATTATAGCAGCGGAAAAATATAATGTCATCAATCACAGAAATTCCACAGTCACAGAAAACTAAGATTATTACAACAAATTTGCAGAAAAGAAATAAGTTTGATGTCTAAAAAGAAAAGAATAGATGCCAATAGAAACAAAAAGTCTTCAAGCTCCAAGTCATCACCTCTTCTCCCAAGCAGAATCCAAGAGGAAGAAAATAAGCAGCTACAAAGAAAAGCTCCAAGCAAAGAATGAACCTGTCTACTTGGCTGCCCGTGTAGAAGAGAGGGCACCCAAGTTTGCAAAAGGGTGAAACAAACTATGGGTCAGTCGTGGGACTGGTGTGAGAAATCTTAAATAACTTATACTAATAAGGCAAATCCAAAGACCACGCCGCTAACGCGGAACGGGTTGTACCAATGGATTGCCGTGCATAACTATAGTGTCAATACAGATAAGTAAAACGTAACAAAACGCAATGTCTTTTGAAAAATGGAACCACCATAAGACTCAGGTCCCATCACACAATGCAACGCACACCAAGAGGATAGAGTTTTACCTTATGGTGGTTAAACATGCTAAATACGCCAAATACGTAACTAATACTATTGTTAGTGTATATGGTTTCAAAATAATTCAAATTATAAGTATCAATCCTAGGAAGCATAGGTACCATATATTATGCCTCCAATACTAGTAATACAATCAAATCCGTCGGGGTCGTATTGGAAATTTGGGTTTCCATCATGAGTCCAGGCTAGGGAGGACTCCTTACCGATTCGAGACACTCTAGTTAATGCCTCAGGATTACCCGCAGTTAACCCTTGGAAATGGCAGGGCCGGTCCTCACATACAGCTTAGAGGATTAGTTATTCCTAAGTACACGTTCCCCGGTCCTATAGGACCTATCTGAGATGCCTCATTTCATCATCCTCCAAAAGTAAAATGACTACTAACTAGAAAGAAACGTGCTACTTTCCCTGCGTTCCCTTCCCCCTTTTTAGACTCTACCGGTTTGTGAGGCTCGTGAAGTCATGTTCTTCATACCACGAGGTTCTGCTTTTCAACAAGAAACCCTGATCATTGCATCTTAGTATGCCACACCGTCACTCCATACCGTACTATTGATCGTCCGTCACTATATAAACGGGTGTTAAGTAGAGAATAAATTCTCTACCACCAATCGTTTATATATTAACTGAATATCAACAACATAATATTTTGTGGGGTACGATGTCAGACACACCATCCATTTATACCCATGCTCTAGGTCTGAACTAGGGTCAAACCCGTGAAATCAACACGTACGTTTGGGCAATTACCCCGACCCTTGAATTGGGATCAAACCAACTCAGAGTCTTGATCGTTGTCCATTCGAGGGGAGATTTACGGTCTTCATACGCCGTCTTCATACTTGAATTCTTGAAATCGTACGATCATTTGGAATGGGATTAACCCGGACTTCCCAAATAATCTCGCATTCATATATTTTGAGAAAAACATATTTCACATCGTTATTTTATTTTATAACGATTAATTCTTGCCTTGATTATTTAATATAATTAATTCCTTATTTGACGACGCTTCAGGTCAAGGGCGACCTTGGCGCTGTTTTCCATCAATTTTGTTTTTCACTTTCCTCAAAATCTAACCGTTGGATTTTAGCGTAGCATATATCGTTGGAAAGATTTTTCCAAGACGGTCCGGTTTCAGTTTTGGGAAAATCCGATGGTCAGATCTTCCGGTATATTCGTTTAAAAGTTCGATTTCAAAACACGAACTACTGCACTCAATTCGTTATATTATAATTATATATATATAAATATATATAAATAATTCGTTTAGTTTATCGTCCCTACGTGCAGCTTACATTTCTCTTAACTTTCACCTTTCTACTTACATGACAATGTAGTTTAGGATTAGACGATAATTCTTCCCTTTTTAATTCATTATTATTTATTTTGTACTTTATAATTTTCATTTAAGAATGTAAATTATAATGTTTCAATACAGTTCCTTACCTTTCATTTAACATTATAAATAATGTTATTCTTACATACGTTTCATTTCTTTTATTTAACATTATAAATAATGTATATGTTTCCTTCGAGGTAAATTCTCTTTTTATCTACATTATAAATAATGTTTATTATCTTACAATGCAAATTCTCTTTTTTGTTTACATTATAAATAATGTATAAAATCTTACAATGCCAATTCTCTTTTAATAACCATTAAAATAAAGTTACATTTACATGCCATGCACCTTCTATTTATTAACATTGAAACTAATGTTAAATTTACATGAAATGAAAATTCTTTTCTTTTAACATTAAAAATGATGGTAAATCATCCTACGGTGTAAATTTCCTTTTCATATACATTTACAAATAATGTACATTTTTTCCTACGAGGTAAATTCTCTTTTATATGCATTATAAATAATGTACATTTTTTTATGGCGTAAATTATCCTTTTTATATACATTAAAAGAAATGTACATTTTCCCTACGAGGTGAATTCTCTTTTTTATACACATTATGGATAATGTGTATTTTTCCTACGAGGTGAGTTTTCTTTTCATATACATAATAAAATAATGTACATTTATCTTACAAACATTAAGAATAAAGTTACATTTACATACAATGCGTTTTTTTGTTTTAACATTGAAAGTAATGTTAAATTTACATAAAATGAAAATACTTTTATCTTAACATTAAAAATAATGCTAAATTCTCCTTTCTTTTTATATAACAATCAAAATGAATGTTAATTTGATATGCATTCATTTCCTTTTAATTAACATTAAAAATAAATGTTAATCTAACCTACAATATATTTTCCTTTTATTTAACATTAACGATAAATGTTAATTTATATGCATTATATTTCATATTTATTAACATTAAAAATAAATGTTAATCTTACATGCCTACATTTCATATTTGTTAACATTAAAAATAAATGTTAATCTTTCTTGCGATGAAAACTTCCCATTCTAACATTGACAAAAATGTCAGTTCAACACACGGTGAAAATTTTCTATAATTCTAATATTAACAAAAACGAATGTTAATCTCGTACGGTTCATTTTCTTAATACATCACATTAAAAATAATGTTAATGAATCATACGGTGAATAATTTCATATGATGAAAATTTCTATTTTAACATTTAAACAAAAATGTTATCTTGCTTGCAACGCATTTTCTATGTTTATAACATATCAAAAATGCTATTTTTCATACAATGCATTCTTATATCATACCATGACAAAAATGTTATTTTCCATTAAATCCATTCATCTAATTTTAACATATCAAAAATTCCATTTTACATAGAATGCATTTTTATAGTTATTAACATTGCAAAAATGCTATTTTTCATACCATGCATTTTTATATTTTCTTATATTAACATTTGACACAAATGTCATTTTCATACGGTGACCATTTTCTTTTATTAACATTAATAAAAATGCTAATTTAACATGCGGTGACATTTTCTTTTAATAACATTAATAAAAATGCTAAATTTAACATGCGATGAAAAATTTCTCTATTAATATACAAAAATTTGTCAATTAACATACGATGGCAATTGCTATTTTAATATTGACAAAAATTGTCAATTAACATACAGTGAGTAATTTTCTATTTTAAACAGTGACAAAAATGCCAATGAACATACAATGAATAACTCTATTCTAATATTGACAAAAATTTGTCAATGAACATATTGTGAGTGATTTTCTGTTTTAAACATTGACAAAAATTGACAATGAACATACAATGAATAATTCTATTTTAATATTGACAAAAATTTGTCAATGAACATACGGTGAGTGATTTTCTATTTCAAACATTGACAAAAATTGACAATTCAATCATACGGTGAAAATTTACTATATAGCATTAACAAAGATGCTAAATTATCATACGGTGAATAATGTCTTGTTTAACATTAAATGAAAATAAATGTCCATTTAACATACGATGACATTTCTATTTTAATATTGAACAAAATCTCTCCATTTTCTATCTTAATATTTGACCAAATGCTAATTTCACATGGTGACAGTCGTCTAATTTTTAACCTTAACATAAATGTCATTTTCCTACGATGAGCATTTTCAAAAATTGTTCGTCAACATTCAGTGAATAATTTCTTATTTTAATATTGAACAATAAAAAATTGTTCATCAACATACAGTGTAAAATTCCTTTTTTATAATGAACAAAAATAATGTCCATCAACATACTATGTATAATTTTCTATTTTATAATGACACGAATTTGTCCGTAAACATATAGTGACATATTCAATTTTATACATACCAAATGTCATTGAACATGAAATCAAGGGATCTAATATTAGCCATTCAATCATATAACAAGGCATCACCAAATCATAACCAACAACAGATCAGAATCATATTATAATCGCATCATATACTGAATAGTTTATTTTAATGTAAAATTTTTAAATAAAGGATTCTCACATTGAATTTTTAGCCAAAATTTTACTGTCTCCTTTTCAGCTGCGGTCTATGCCATCGCGAAGCTCTTAATTTTGTGATTCCAACGCAATTTACGGTTCGTCAAACGGACCTCGTATGAAAGAGTTATGAATTTTTAAAGATTGGGTAATTAAATAATTAATTAATATTCGTGAAAATACCTAAAAATTTCACTGTCTCAGAATTGGACAAAATTAGTGTCCACGCGTCCATCTCGTCGCCACGATCCCAACGCACCTGAAATCGTCGATTTTCGACTTCGTATGAGTGAGTTATGCAATTTTAAAGTACTGGAAATTAATTAAATAATTTAAAAATAAAATAGAAAATACCCTCAGCCCATTGACCGAAAAACACTGTTCACCGCCGAACTTTGACCGCACTTTGCCGCTGCCTCGGGCCACCTGACGCCACGGGACCACCGCCAATATCTTCGTCTTGGCGAGACGCACCACCACCAGAAAAAGCCGCCCCTAAAGCTTCTCCGATCATCGGGAAATCGCCTAGAAAGGATTTCGCCTCGCGGGTCCCACAGGCCGCCTCACACCTCCAAACTGCCTGAAATTTGGCGAGCACCTCCACCTCACGTAGACGAAGAACTTCCGTGTTCGTGACTTCGTCTAATTCTTCCTCGATTCATGGGAATTTCTTGATTTACGTTTTGAGCTTCTGAATTTCGAAAACAGCGAGCTTTAAGACGAGATTCCGGCGAATCCGAGCGCTGTTTGACAAAACCGACTACACCATTAGCTTCGTATCGTCGAGACCTTCGAGAGGACATATAATTTGCTATGGTTTGAAGAGATTTTATTTTCGACAAATTTTAGAGGAAGAGAGAGCCGCCATGGAAATTGAGAAAAATGATGGAAAATAGAAGCGGCTGCTGTGCATTTCGAATTTCAGCCCTAAATCTCAAAAAAAAGATAATATATACCATGGGTTTAATTTTGGTTTGGGCCCAAATATCATTACGTGCCCAATTACTCAATTTTCGACTGTTTTCTTCAATTCAGAAATTCTTATAAATACATGCTGATTTCAAAATTAATAAAATTTTAAACATAATTATTTCATGTCATTACGAACCCAACGAACCTGATTTCGTAATTTTCTGATTCCGTATGAATTTATTATAAATTTCCGAAGTCTGAAAATAGGCTGTATTTCCACTGTAAAAATTATACAGGCCACAAAATAATTCCAAAAATTATAAATTTTATAATTTAACCTTAATTTAATATTCCGAATCCATAGAAACTGGATTCGTCGAATTCGGAGTTCGTTTGCAAAAATTCTATTTTTCAGGTGTATATTTTAATATTTAAAAATACCAAAAATAGTGGAATTTTTCCGAAACTCAGAAATATAAGTTCTTATAGTCATTTTTATATGTAAACAACATTCTAAAACCAATGGAGATGGTTTCGGGTCCTAATTCCTTATTCTGCAAAATGTAGCATTTTGGCCC
Organism: Allium sativum; assembly: GCA_030737875.1. Taxonomy (NCBI): domain Eukaryota; kingdom Viridiplantae; phylum Streptophyta; class Magnoliopsida; order Asparagales; family Amaryllidaceae; genus Allium; species Allium sativum. The sequence goes on from CM060926.1 coordinate 356,638,237, forward strand.
TTATAAATTTCATAGCGACCTTTCTAAATATTGAATTGGCCATAACTTTTGATTCCCGTTATGAAATTTCAATTTTTCGGATTCGTTGGAAAGATATTTTTAAATAGATTCCAATATTTTTGGTTTTACTAAAATCCGTTAAATTTTGCATCCTGTATGGTTAGTCAAAGTTCAAGTTTGACTTTTCAAACTACCGCGCCATTTCTAGCTCTTTTTATATTTAAAATTAATTTATTCATTCTAACTTCGATTTGAACCAAATTTGTGATCCTTATTATTTAAAATAGATTATTTTAAATATCAAAACTCATTTAAAATCACTTAAAATAAATTTTAACTTGGCCCCAAAATTCAGGGTCGTTACAGTCTCCCCCACTTAAAAACTTTTCGTCCCCGAAAAGGAAAAAGAAAAATAGAAGAGGAAAAGAGGAAGAATAAACACAGAGAATGTTTTTAACAGAGATGGTACCGTCTATAACATCAGGCTTTCTACCGAAGAAGTTGACCCTTTCGCTCCTTCGTAAACATGTGCCAATTGAGCATCGCCACTTCTCTTAGTCTTCTTCGAACGTATGATCAAGGAAAGAGTCAAAACAACAGAAAAGGTGATTCTAAAAGATCGAAGGATGAATGAAAAGATGACGATAAAGTGACTGGCTATTATGTATCTCATGAACTTTTCGCCATAGAATATAGTGATTCTACGTAAACGGATTATTATAGATATGTTGTACTCCGCTTTGTAAACCAAAGCTCTGATACCAACTGTGATAACCCCAAACTTCCACAAGTGAAAGCAGGAGAAATCATTTTTGGAATACAACATAAATACAATAAAACAGAACACAGATACAATATAGCAAAGGAGATTCATAGAGTAATAACATTATAGCAGCGGAAAAATATAATGTCATCAATCACAGAAATTCCACAGTCACAGAAAACTAAGATTATTACAACAAGTTTGCAGAAAAGAAATAAGTTTGATGTCTAAAAAGAAAAGAATAGATGCCAATAGAAACAAAAAGTCTTCAAGCTCCAAGTCATCACCTCTTCTCCCAAGCAGAATCCAAGAGAGAGAAAATAAGCAGCTACAAAGAAAAGCTCCAAGCAAAGAATGAACCTGTCTACTTGGCTGCCCGTGTAGAAGAGAGGGCACCCAAGTTTGCAAAAGGGTGAAAGAAACTATGGGTCAGTCGTGGGACTGGTGTGAGAAATCTTAAATAACTTATACTAATAAGGCAAATCCAAAGACCACGCCGCTAACACGGAACGGGTTGTACCAATGGATTGCCGTGCATAACTATAGTGTCAATACAGATAAGTAAAACGTAACAAAACGCAATGTCTTTTGAAAAATGGAACCACCATAAGACTCAGGTCCCATCACACAATGCAACGCACACCAAGAGGATAGAGTTTTACCTTATGGTGGTTAAACATGCTAAATACGCCAAATACGTAACTAATACTATTGTTAGTGTATATGGTTTCAAAATAATTCAAATTATAAGTATCAATCCTAGGAAGCATAGGTACCATATATTATGCCTCCAATACTAGTAATACAATCAAATTCGTCGGGGTCGTATTGGAAATTTGGGTTTCCATCATGAGTCCAGGCTAGGGAGGACTACTTACTGATTCGAGACACTCTAGTTAATGCCTCAGGATTACCCGCAGTTAACCCTTGGAAATGGCAGGGCCGGTCCTCACATACAGCTTAGAGGATTAGTTATTCCTAAGTACACGTTCCCCGGTCCTATAGGACCTATCCGAGGCGCCTCATTTCATCATCCTCCAAAAGTAAAATGACTACTAACTAGAAAGAAACGTGCTACTTTCCCTGCGTTCCCTTCCCCCTTTTTAGACTCTACCGGTTTGTGAGGCTCGTGAAGTCATGTTCTTCATACCACGAGGTTCTTCTTTTCAACAAGAAACCCTGATCATTGCATCTTAGTATGCCACACCGTCACTCCATACCGTACTATTGATCGTCCGTCACTATATAAACGGGTGTTAAGTAGAGAATAAATTCTCTACCACCAATCGTTTATATATTAACTGAATATCAACAACATAATATTTTGTGGGGTACGATGTCAGACACACCATCCATTTATACCCATGCTCTAGGTCTGAACTAGGGTCAAACCCGTGAAATCAACACGTACGTTTGGGCAATTACCCCGACCCTTGAATTGGGATCAAACCAACTCAGAGTCTTGATCGTTGTCCATTCGAGGGGAGATTTACGGTCTTCATACGCCGTCTTCATACTTGAATTCTTGAAATCGTACGATCATTTGGAATGGGATTAACCCGGACTTCCCAAATAATCTCGCATTCATATATTTTGAGAAAAACATATTTCACATCGTTATTTTATTTTATAACGATTAATTCTTGCCTTAATTATTTAATATAATTAATTCCTTATTTGACAACGCTTCAGGTCAAGGGCGACCTTGGCGCTGTTTTCCATCAATTTTGTTTTTCACTTTCCTCAAAATCTAACCGTTGGATTTTAGCGTAGCATATATCGTTGGAAAGATTTTTCCAAGACGGTCCTAACGGTTTCAGTTTTGGGAAAATCCGATGGTCAGATCTTCCGGTATATTCGTTTAAAAGTTCGATTTCAAAATACGAACTACTGCGCTCGATTCGTTATATTATAATTATATATATATATATATATATATATATATATATATATATATATATATATATATATATATATATAAATAATTCGTTTAGTTTATCGTCCCTACGTGCAGCTTACATTTCTCTTAACTTTCACCTTTCTACTTACATGACAATTTAGTTTAGGATTAGACGATAATTCTTCCCTTTTTAATTCATTATTATTTATTTTGTACTTTATAATTTTCATTTAAGAATGTAAATTATAATGTTTCAATACAGTTCCTTACCTTTCATTTAACATTATAAATAATGTTATTCTTACATACGTTTCATTTCTTTTATTTAACATTATAAATAATGTATATGTTTCCTTCGAGGTAAATTCTCTTTTTATCTACATTATAAATAATGTTTATTATCTTACAATGCAAATTCTCTTTTCTGTTTACATTATAAATAATGTATAAAATCTTACAATGCCAATTCTCTTTTAATAACCATTAAAATAAAGTTACATTTACATGCCATGCACCTTCTATTTATTAACATTGAAACTAATGTTAAATTTACATGAAATGAAAATTCTTTTCTTTTAACATTAAAAATAATGGTAAATCATCCTACGGTGTAAATTTCCTTTTCATATACATTTACAAATAATGTACATTTTTTCCCACGAGGTAAATTCTCTTTTATATGCATTATAAATAATGTACATTTTTTTATGGCGTAAATTATCCTTTTTATATACATTAAAAGAAATGTACATTTTCCCTACGAGGTGAATTCTCTTTTTTATACACATTATGGATAATGTGTATTTTTCCTACGAGGTGAGTTTTCTTTTCATATACATAATAAAATAATGTACATTTATCTTACAATGCAAATTCCTTCTTAATTAACATTAAGAATAAAGTTACATTTACATACAATGCGTTTTTTTGTTTTAACATTGAAAGTAATGTTAAATTTACATAAAATGAAAATACTTTTATCTTAACATTATAAATAATGCTAAATTCTCCTTTCTTTTTATATAACAATCAAAATGAATGTTAATTTGATATGCATTCATTTCCTTTTAATTAACATTAAAAATAAATGTTAATCTAACCTACAATATATTTTCCTTTTATTTAACATTAACGATAAATGTTAATTTATATGCATTATATTTCATATTTATTAACATTAAAAATAAATGTTAATCTTACATGCCTACATTTCATATTTGTTAACATTAAAAATAAATGTTAATCTTTCTTGCGATGAAAACTTCCCATTCTAACATTGACAAAAATGTCAGTTCAACACACGGTGAAAATTTTCTATAATTCTAATATTAACAAAAACGAATGTTAATCTCGTACGGTTCATTTTCTTAATACATCACATTAAAAATAATGTTAATGAATCATACGGTGAATAATTTCATATGATGAAAATTCCTATTTTAACATTTAAACAAAAATGTTATCTTGCTTGCAATGCATTTTCTATGTTTATAACATATCAAAAATGCTATTTTTCATAAATTGCATTCTTATATCATACCATGACAAAAATGTTATTTTCCATTAAATCCATTCATCTAATTTTAACATATCAAAAATTCCATTTTACATAGAATGCATTTTTATAGTTATTAACATTGCAAAAATGCTATTTTTCATACCATGCATTTTTATATTTTCTTATATTAACATTTGACACAAATGTCATTTTCATACGGTGACCATTTTCTTTTATTAACATTAATAAAAATGCTAATTTAACATGCGGTGACATTTTCTTTTAATAACATTAATAAAAATGCTAAATTTAACATGCGATGAAAAATTTCTCTATTAATATACAAAAATTTGTCAATTAACATACGATGGCAATTGCTATTTTAATATTGACAAAAATTATCAATTAACATACAGTGAGTAATTTTCTATTTTAAACAGTGACAAAAATGCCAATGAACATACAATGAATAACTCTATTCTAATATTGACAAAAATTTGTCAATGAACATATTGTGAGTGATTTTCTGTTTTAAACATTGACAAAAATTGACAATGAACATACAATGAATAATTCTATTTTAATATTGACAAAAATTTGTCAATGAACATACGGTGAGTGATTTTCTATTTCAAACATTGACAAAAATTGACAATTCAATCATACGGTGAAAATTTACTATATAGCATTAACAAAGATGCTAAATTATCATACGGTGAATAATGTCTTGTTTAACATTAAATGAAAATAAATGTCCATTTAACATACGATGACATTTCTATTTTAATATTGAACAAAATCTATCCATTTTCTATCTTAATATTTGACCAAATGCTAATTTCACATGGTGACAGTCGTCTAATTTTTAACCTTAACATAAATGTCATTTTCCTACGATGAGCATTTTCAAAAATTGTTCGTCAACATTCAGTGAATAATTTCTTATTTTAATATTGAACAATAAAAAATTGTTCATCAACATACAGTGTAAAATTCCTTTTTTATAATGAACAAAAATAATGTCCATCAACATACTATGTATAATTTTCTATTTTATAATGACACGAATTTGTCCGTAAACATATAGTGACATATTCAATTTTATACATACCAAATGTCATTGAACATGAAATCAAGGGATCTAATATTAGCCATTCAATCATATAACAAGGCACCACCAAATCATAACCAACAACAGATCAGAATCATATTATAATCGCATCATATACTGAATAGTTTATTTTAATGTAAATTTTTTAAATAAAGGATTCTCACATTGAATTTTTGGCCAAAATTTTACTGTCTTCTTTTCAGCTGCGGTCTGCGCCATCGCGAAGCTCTTAATTTTGTGATTCCAAAGCAATTTACGGTTCGTCAAACGGACCTCGTATGAAAGAGTTATGAATTTTTAAAGATCGGGTAATTAAATAATTAATTAATATTCGTGAAAATACCTAAAAATTTCACTGTCTCAGAATTGGACAAAATTAGTGTCCACGCGTCCATCTCGTCGCCACGATCCCAACGCACCTGAAATCGTCGATTTTCGACTTCGTATGAGTGAGTTATGCAATTTTAAAGTTCTGGAAATTAATTAAATAATTTAAAAATAAAATAGAAAATACCCTCAGCCCATTGACCGAAAAACACTGTTCACCGCCGAACTTTGACCGCACTTTGCCGCTGCCTCGGGCCACCTGACGCCACGGGACCACCGCCAATATCTTCGTCTTGGCGAGACGCACCACCACCAGAAAGAGCCGCCCCTAAAGCTTCTCCGATCATCGGGAAATCGCCTAGAAAGGATTTCGCCTCGCGGGTCCCACAGGCCGCCTCACACCTCCAAACTGCCTGAAATTTGGCGAGCACCTCCACCTCACGTAGACGAAGAACTTCCGTGTTCGTGACTTCGTCTAATTCTTCCTCGATTCATGGGAATTTCTTGATTTACGTTTTGAGCTTCTGAATTTCGAAAACAGCGAGCTTTAAGACGAGATTCCGGCGAATCCGAGCGCTGTTTGACAAAACCGACTACACCATTAGCTTCGTATCATCGAGACCTTCGAGAGGACATATAATTTGCTATGGTTTGAAGAGATTTTATTTTCGACAAATTTTAGAGGAAGAGAGAGCCGCCATGGAAATTGAGAAAAATGATGGAAAATAGAAGCGGCTGCTGTGCATTTCGAATTTCAGCCCTAAATCTCAAAAAAAAGATAATATATACCATGGGTTTAATTTTGGTTTGGGCCCAAATATCATTACGTGCCCAATTACTCAATTTTCGACTGTTTTCTTCAATTCAGAAATTCTTATAAATACATGCTGATTTCAAAATTAATAAAATTTTAAACATAATTATTTCATGTCATTACGAACCCAACGAACCTGATTTCGTAATTTTCCGATTCCGTATGAATTTATTATAAATTTCCGAAGTCTGAAAATAGGCTGTATTTCCACTGTAAAAATTATACAGGCCACAAAATAATTCCAAAAATTATAAATTTTATAATTTAACCTTAATTTAATATTCCGAATCCATAGAAACTGGATTCGTCGAATTCGGAGTTCGTTTGCAAAAATTCTATTTTTCAGGTGTATATTTTAATATTTAAAAATACCAAAAATAGTGGAATTTTTCCGAAACTCAGAAATATAAGTTCTTATAGTCATTTCTATATGTAAACAACATTCTAAAACCAATGGAGATGGTTTCGGGTCCTAATTCCTTATTCTGCAAAATGTAGCATTTTGGCCCTTATAAATTTCATAGCGACCTTTCTAAATATTGAATTGGCCATAACTTTTGATTCCCGTTATGAAATTTCAATTTTTCGGATTCGTTGGAAAGATATTTTTAAATAGATTCCAATATTTTTGGTTTTACTAAAATCCGTTAAATTTTGCATCCTGTATGGTTAGTCAAAGTTCAAGTTTGACTTTTCAAACTACCGCGCCATTTCTAGCTCTTTTTATATTTAAAATTAATTTATTCATTCTAACTTCGATTTGAACCAAATTTGTGATCCTTATTATTTAAAATAGATTATTTTAAATATCAAAACTCATTTAAAATCACTTAAAATAAATTTTAACTTGGCCCCAAAATTCAGGGTCGTTACAGTCTCCCCCACTTAAAAACTTTTCGTCCCCGAAAAGGAAAAAGAAAAATAGAAGAGGAAAAGAGGAAGAATAAACACAGAGAATGTTTTTAACAGAGATGGTACCGTCTATAACATCAGGCTTTCTACCGAAGAAGTTGACCCTTTCGCTCCTTCGTAAACATGTGCCAATTGAGCATCGCCACTTCTCTTAGTCTTCTTCGAACGTATGATCAAGGAAAGAGTCAAAACAACAGAAAAGGTGATTCTAAAAGATCGAAGGATGAATGAAAAGATGACGATAAAGTGACTGGCTATTATGTATCTCATGAACTTTTCGCCATAGAATATAGTGATTCTACGTAAACGGATTATTATAGATATGTTGTACTCCGCTTTGTAAACCAAAGCTCTGATACCAACTGTGATAACCCCAAACTTCCACAAGTGAAAGCAGGAGAAATCATTTTTGGAATACAACATAAATACAATAAAACAGAACACAGATACAATATAGCAAAGGAGATTCATAGAGTAATAACATTATAGCAGCGGAAAAATATAATGTCATCAATCACAGAAATTCCACAGTCACAGAAAACTAAGATTATTACAACAAGTTTGCAGAAAAGAAATAAGTTTGATGTCTAAAAAGAAAAGAATAGATGCCAATAGAAACAAAAAGTCTTCAAGCTCCAAGTCATCACCTCTTCTCCCAAGCAGAATCCAAGAGAGAGAAAATAAGCAGCTACAAAGAAAAGCTCCAAGCAAAGAATGAACCTGTCTACTTGGCTGCCCGTGTAGAAGAGAGGGCACCCAAGTTTGCAAAAGGGTGAAAGAAACTATGGGTCAGTCGTGGGACTGGTGTGAGAAATCTTAAATAACTTATACTAATAAGGCAAATCCAAAGACCACGCCGCTAACACGGAACGGGTTGTACCAATGGATTGCCGTGCATAACTATAGTGTCAATACAGATAAGTAAAACGTAACAAAACGCAATGTCTTTTGAAAAATGGAACCACCATAAGACTCAGGTCCCATCACACAATGCAACGCACACCAAGAGGATAGAGTTTTACCTTATGGTGGTTAAACATGCTAAATACGCCAAATACGTAACTAATACTATTGTTAGTGTATATGGTTTCAAAATAATTCAAATTATAAGTATCAATCCTAGGAAGCATAGGTACCATATATTATGCCTCCAATACTAGTAATACAATCAAATTCGTCGGGGTCGTATTGGAAATTTGGGTTTCCATCATGAGTCCAGGCTAGGGAGGACTACTTACCGATTCGAGACACTCTAGTTAATGCCTCAGGATTACCCGCAGTTAACCCTTGGAAATGGCAGGGCCGGTCCTCACATACAGCTTAGAGGATTAGTTATTCCTAAGTACACGTTCCCCGGTCCTATAGGACCTATCCGAGGCGCCTCATTTCATCATCCTCCAAAAGTAAAATGACTACTAACTAGAAAGAAACGTGCTACTTTCCCTGCGTTCCCTTCCCCCTTTTTAGACTCTACCGGTTTGTGAGGCTCGTGAAGTCATGTTCTTCATACCACGAGGTTCTTCTTTTCAACAAGAAACCCTGATCATTGCATCTTAGTATGCCACACCGTCACTCCATACCGTACTATTGATCGTCCGTCACTATATAAACGGGTGTTAAGTAGAGAATAAATTCTCTACCACCAATCGTTTATATATTAACTGAATATCAACAACATAATATTTTGTGGGGTACGATGTCAGACACACCATCCATTTATACCCATGCTCTAGGTCTGAACTAGGGTCAAACCCGTGAAATCAACACGTACGTTTGGGCAATTACCCCGACCCTTGAATTGGGATCAAACCAACTCAGAGTCTTGATCGTTGTCCATTCGAGGGGAGATTTACGGTCTTCATACGCCGTCTTCATACTTGAATTCTTGAAATCGTACGATCATTTGGAATGGGATTAACCCGGACTTCCCAAATAATCTCGCATTCATATATTTTGAGAAAAACATATTTCACATCGTTATTTTATTTTATAACGATTAATTCTTGCCTTAATTATTTAATATAATTAATTCCTTATTTGACAACGCTTCAGGTCAAGGGCGACCTTGGCGCTGTTTTCCATCAATTTTGTTTTTCACTTTCCTCAAAATCTAACCGTTGGATTTTAGCGTAGCATATATCGTTGGAAAGATTTTTCCAAGACGGTCCTAACGGTTTCAGTTTTGGGAAAATCCGATGGTCAGATCTTCCGGTATATTCGTTTAAAAGTTCAATTTCAAAACACGAACTACTGCGCTCGATTCGTTATATTATAATTATATATATATATATATATATATATATATATATATAAATAAATAATTCATTTAGTTTATCGTCCCTACGTGCAGCTTACATTTCTCTTAACTTTCACCTTTCTACTTACATGACAATTTAGTTTAGGATTAGACGATAATTCTTCCCTTTTTAATTCATTATTATTTATTTTGTACTTTATAATTTTCATTTAAGAATGTAAATTATAATGTTTCAATACAGTTCCTTACCTTTCATTTAACATTATAAATAATGTTATTCTTACATACGTTTCATTTCTTTTATTTAACATTATAAATAATGTATATGTTTCCTTCGAGGTAAATTCTCTTTTTATCTACATTATAAATAATGTTTATTATCTTACAATGCAAATTCTCTTTTCTGTTTACATTATAAATAATGTATAAAATCTTACAATGCCAATTCTCTTTTAATAACCATTAAAATAAAGTTACATTTACATGCCATGCACCTTCTATTTATTAACATTGAAACTAATGTTAAATTTACATGAAATGAAAATTCTTTTCTTTTAACATTAAAAATAATGGTAAATCATCCTACGGTGTAAATTTCCTTTTCATATACATTTACAAATAATGTACATTTTTTCCCACGAGGTAAATTCTCTTTTATATGCATTATAAATAATGTACATTTTTTTATGGCGTAAATTATCCTTTTTATATACATTAAAAGAAATGTACATTTTCCCTACGAGGTGAATTCTCTTTTTTATACACATTATGGATAATGTGTATTTTTCCTACGAGGTGAGTTTTCTTTTCATATACATAATAAAATAATGTACATTTATCTTACAATGCAAATTCCTTCTTAATTAACATTAAGAATAAAGTTACATTTACATACAATGCGTTTTTTTGTTTTAACATTGAAAGTAATGTTAAATTTACATAAAATGAAAATACTTTTATCTTAACATTATAAATAATGCTAAATTCTCCTTTCTTTTTATATAACAATCAAAATGAATGTTAATTTGATATGCATTCATTTCCTTTTAATTAACATTAAAAATAAATGTTAATCTAACCTACAATATATTTTCCTTTTATTTAACATTAACGATAAATGTTAATTTATATGCATTATATTTCATATTTATTAACATTAAAAATAAATGTTAATCTTACATGCCTACATTTCATATTTGTTAACATTAAAAATAAATGTTAATCTTTCTTGCGATGAAAACTTCCCATTCTAACATTGACAAAAATGTCAGTTCAACACACGGTGAAAATTTTCTATAATTCTAATATTAACAAAAACGAATGTTAATCTCGTACGGTTCATTTTCTTAATACATCACATTAAAAATAATGTTAATGAATCATACGGTGAATAATTTCATATGATGAAAATTCCTATTTTAACATTTAAACAAAAATGTTATCTTGCTTGCAATGCATTTTCTATGTTTATAACATATCAAAAATGCTATTTTTCATACAATGCATTCTTATATCATACCATGACAAAAATGTTATTTTCCATTAAATCCATTCATCTAATTTTAACATATCAAAAATTCCATTTTACATAGAATGCATTTTTATAGTTATTAACATTGCAAAAATGCTATTTTTCATACCATGCATTTTTATATTTTCTTATATTAACATTTGACACAAATGTCATTTTCATACGGTGACCATTTTCTTTTATTAACATTAATAAAAATGCTAATTTAACATGCGGTGACATTTTCTTTTAATAACATTAATAAAAATGCTAAATTTAACATGCGATGAAAAATTTCTCTATTAATATACAAAAATTTGTCAATTAACATACGATGGCAATTGCTATTTTAATATTGACAAAAATTATCAATTAACATACAGTGAGTAATTTTCTATTTTAAACAGTGACAAAAATGCCAATGAACATACAATGAATAACTCTATTCTAATATTGACAAAAATTTGTCAATGAACATATTGTGAGTGATTTTCTGTTTTAAACATTGACAAAAATTGACAATGAACATACAATGAATAATTCTATTTTAATATTGACAAAAATTTGTCAATGAACATACGGTGAGTGATTTTCTATTTCAAACATTGACAAAAATTGACAATTCAATCATACGGTGAAAATTTACTATATAACATTAACAAAGATGCTAAATTATCATACGGTGAATAATGTCTTGTTTAACATTAAATGAAAATAAATGTCCATTTAACATACGATGACATTTCTATTTTAATATTGAACAAAATCTATCCATTTTCTATCTTAATATTTGACCAAATGCTAATTTCACATGGTGACAGTCGTCTAATTTTTAACCTTAACATAAATGTCATTTTCCTACGATGAGCATTTTCAAAAATTGTTCGTCAACATTCAGTGAATAATTTCTTATTTTAATATTGAACAATAAAAAATTGTTCATCAACATACAGTGTAAAATTCCTTTTTTATAATGAACAAAAATAATGTCCATCAACATACTATGTATAATTTTCTATTTTATAATGACACGAATTTGTCCGTAAACATATAGTGACATATTCAATTTTATACATACCAAATGTCATTGAACATGAAATCAAGGGATCTAATATTAGCCATTCAATCATATAACAAGGCACCACCAAATCATAACCAACAACAGATCAGAATCATATTATAATCGCATCATATACTGAATAGTTTATTTTAATGTAAAATTTTTAAATAAAGGATTCTCACATTGAATTTTTGGCCAAAATTTTACTGTCTCCTTTTCAGCTGCGGTCTGCGCCATCGCGAAGCTCTTAATTTTGTGATTCCAACGCAATTTACGGTTCGTCAAACGGACCTCGTATGAAAGAGTTATGAATTTTTAAAGATCGGGTAATTAAATAATTAATTAATATTCGTGAAAATACCTAAAAATTTCATTGTCTCAGAATTGGACAAAATTAGTGTCCACGCGTCCATCTCGTCGCCACGATCCCAACGCACCTGAAATCGTCGATTTTCGACTTCGTATGAGTGAGTTATGCAATTTTAAAGTTCTGGAAATTAATTAAATAATTTAAAAATAAAATAGAAAATACCCTCAGCCCATTGACCGAAAAACACTGTTCACCGCCGAACTTTGACCGCACTTTGCCGCTGCCTCGGGCCACCTGACGCCACGGGACCACCGCCAATATCTTCGTCTTGGCGAGACGCACCACCAACAGAAAGAGCCGCTCCTAAAGCTTCTCCGATCATCAGGAAATCGCCTAGAAAGGATTTCGCCTCGCGGGTCCCACAGGCCGCCTCACACCTCCAAACTGCCTGAAATTTGGCGAGCACCTCCATCTCACGTAGACGAAGAACTTCCGTGTTCGTGACTTCGTCTAATTCTTCCTCGATTCATGGGAATTTCTTGATTTACGTTTTGAGCTTCTGAATTTCGAAAACAGCGAGCTTTAAGACGAGATTCCGGCGAATCCGAGCGCTGTTTGACAAAACCGACTACACCATTAGCTTCGTATCGTCGAGACCTTCGAGAGGACATATAATTTGCTATGGTTTGAAGAGATTTTATTTTCGACAAATTTTAGAGGAAGAGAGAGCCGCCATGGAAATTGAGAAAAATGATGGAAAATAGAAGCGGCTGCTGTGCATTTCGAATTTCAGCCCTAAATCTCAGAAAAAAGATAATATATACCATGGGTTTAATTTTGGTTTGGGCCCAAATATCATTACGTGCCCAATTACTCAATTTTCGACTGTTTTCTTCAATTCAGAAATTCTTATAAATACATGCTGATTTCAAAATTAATAAAATTTTAAACATAATTATTTCATGTCATTACGAACCCAACGAACCTGATTTCGTAATTTTCCGATTCCGTATGAATTTATTATAAATTTCCGAAGTCTGAAAATAGGCTGTATTTCAACTGTAAAAATTATACAGGCCACAAAATAATTCCAAAAATTATAAATTTTATAATTTAACCTTAATTTAATATTCCGAATCCATAGAAACTGGATTCGTCGAATTCGGATTTCGTTTGCAAAAATTCTATTTTTCAGGTGTATATTTTAATATTTAAAAATACCAAAAATAGTGGAATTTTTCCGAAACTCAGAAATATAAGTTCTTATAGTCATTTTTATATGTAAACAACATTCTAAAACCAATGGAGATGGTTTCGGGTCCTAATTCCTTATTCTGCAAAATGTAGCATTTTGGCCCTTATAAATTTCATAGCGACCTTTCTAAATATTGAATTGGCCATAACTTTTGATTCCCGTTATGAAATTTCGATTTTTTGGATTCGTTGGAAAGATATTTTTAAATAGATTCCAATATTTTTGGTTTTACTAAAATCCGTTAAATTTTGCATCCTGTATCGTTAGTCAAAGTTCAAGTTTGACTTTTCAAACTACCGCGCCATTTCTAGCTCTTTTTATATTTAAAATTAATTTATTCATTCTAACTTCGATTTGAACCAAATTTGTGATCCTTATTATTTAAAATAGATTATTTTAAATATCAAAACTCATTTAAAATCACTTAAAATAAATTTTAACTTGGCCCCAAAATTCAGGGTCGTTACACGTCTCATGTCAAAAAGAAAAAGAAAAAGCCAAGCGGCTAGCCAACAGGCTCATAAAATCATCACCCAAACAAAATAGTAAATGTGTACCTATTTGTCGGGCACAAAATTTTATTCCTCTTCTCTAGCCCCTTTGCTATAACCTGTTCAATAAATATGCATGTATATATATACAGTTCTTATCACTTATCATTTCCCATTCAACTTCATATTTGATTCCATTTGGTTTAAAAAAAACACCATTCATTCTAATGTTGCATGCATAGGCAAAAATCATATCATCAGCTAATTAATGAATATTTCAACTCATGCATATTTATTTGAACGAGTTGCCATTTTTAACACTTCACATTTCAACAATTCATGTATACAATAAAAATGTGATTTTTATTATAAAACAATTCATTTCAAAACACTATTATTTTGTATAGTTTATAGAGGTGATAAAAATAGGATTTTTATTATAAAACAATTTCTTTTAAAATGAGATTATTTTACATAGTCCATATAGATGATAAAAAGGTGATTTTTATTATAAAACAATTTATTTCAAAATATGAATACCATTCAACACATATATTTCTAATCAACGAATGAATATCGATTCAACACATGAAGGTTTTCTATAGTTTCTATATATAGATAAAAATGTGATTTTTATATTTGAAACGCGAATACCCTTCAACACATGAATTTCTAATCAACGAATGAATATCGATTCAACACATGAAGGTTTTCTATAGTTTCTATATATAGATAAAAATGTGACTTTTATATTTAAAACGCGAATACCATTCAACACATGAATTTCTAATCAACGAATGAATATCGATTCAACACATGAAGGTTTTCTATAGTTTCTATATATAGATAAAAATGTGATTTTTATATTTAAAACGCGTATACCACTCAACATATGAATTTCTAATCAACGAATGAATATCGATTCAACACATGAAGGTTTTCTATTCAATGAATAAATATAGTTTCAACAAATGAAAATAATTCAAACACATGAATATTATTCAAAATTTCGGCAGCATAACGGCAGGGTAGTTAAAACCGGGACCGTCCCTAGTACGGCTCCTCGCTCTACCTTAAAACCTCGCGGTTTTTGACAATGGGGATCATGCATCTAGTTCGCACGCAGGCGGCATGTATATATTTATTTCATTTCCACAAACTAATCCTATGTGGTTTCAACCAAATATTTCTCAACCACAAATGGGTATTTTTCAACCACAATCAATCAATATCAACCACAAACAATCCCAAACAACCATTCGCTATCAATCAATTTTCACACCAATCACAACCAATAAATATCGTCCATGGTTTGTGGACGAGGGGCGTATATATATATATATAACAATTCAGTTCTATTTCAACACATATATAATTTTTACAACGCATATATAATTTATACATCGAACGTACAACTTATACAACGCTTATACATGAGGTGTACAACGCTTATATAACCCATACATCGACTATATAATTTATACATCGTCGTTTTCCATATTGTTTATAAATTAGAAATCTCACATTGGGTTCCACTCCACCAGAAATAGCAGAAGGCTCAAAAAAATGTGCGGTCTCTTCTAAAATGTAGAAGGCGTACACACGGTCACGATGTTTCCTGTTTCATCGAATTTCGTTAACACAGCAAAAAGATATGATTTTTCAAAGTTTGCAACACTTAAAAGTGTAAAAACAGTTGAAAATATAGAGCAGCCGTTAGTTTTCAAACCTGGTTCGAAACTAGGTTTTGCAAATTCGCTCAAACCGTGAAGTAATCCAACGATCGGCCTTCACCACCGCGTAGAGCTTGGAGAGGCGCCTCCAGTGGGACCCACCGCTCTGAACTCGAAGCTGGCACGGCGGCGGAAACTGGGCGCGAGCGGGCGGACTTCGGGGGGTCGATTCCTCACAAACACTCGACGATAAAATTCAAGAGGGGTATGGATTTGAAGAGGGTGGCGAGGTCTTCAAAAAGCTCCAAAGGAGGGGGTGCTAATTCGGCGTGGATTCGCCAGAAAATGGAAGGGAAGGGGGGAGCGGTTTTCCACCGTCGATCGCAAGGCTTCAGGAGATAATTTTTTTTATTTATGAAGGAATTTTCTGATTGGCCGATGTATATATTTATTCAAAAATTGGGGTTTTCTTAAACGAACTCGAAATCAAACCCAACGACTGTCGCCCCCAGCATTTTACCCCCATTTCGAACACAATGGGATATGTTTCGTAGGCCCATTCGACTGTTTCAGTCAGTTTTTCTCCAAATTAAAATATAAAACATTCAATATTTGATTTGAACGTACATTTCAATTTGCCAGGGCCACAAACTGATTCGAAAAATTCCAGAAAAATAAATCTAGCTATGTTTTGATGATACAGTCCCAACAAAACTAGTTTCGTCGAATTCTGAGACCGTTTACAAAAAGGCCCATTTCTGGTCGATCCAATTTAACTGTAATTGGCCAAAACACGTTTTCTTTTGCCACGCTCACATATTAGCTTCAAAAATTATGAAATTTGAAACCTAGCAATAAATTCAAATCCCGGATCCAACAAAAGTGGTTTCGTCGAATTCCGAGGTCGTATGCAAAATAGCCAATTTCACGGGCTATATAAAATCCATAGCGACCATTCTGAAAATTCATTCGGCCATAACTTTTGCTTTCCGCTATGAAAATTCGATTTTTCAGATTCGTTAGAAAGGTATTCACTAGCAGATTTAAATATTTTTGGTTTCACTAAAATCCGTTTTGTTTTGCACCCGGTACAGTCCGACAAAGTTTGAATTCAATTTCTGAAACTACGGCGCCATTTCAGGACTTGTTTATAATTATAATTAATTATATTCGTTTTCAATTGTCGATTCAAACTCAGTTTTCATCTCTATTATTTAAAATATTTATTTTAAATATTTAAAATCCATTATTTTAGCCAATTTAAAATTTTTAAATTGGTTCAGATTTTCTGGGTCGTTACAATCTCCCCCACTTAAAACTTTTCGTCCCCGAAAAGGAACAAAGTCGGAAGTGGTTTGATAAATCTACAATCACACCACACAACCAACAATCAATTATTTTTAACTTTTCAAAATCATACTAATCAATTTCTATACTCTTTTTAAAATCATTCAGACTATAGAATTTAAAAGTGCACATCCATGGAAAGAAAATAACAACAGAGTAGAGAATTAAATGGTAATGCAAAGTAGGGTAAATGTACCTTGCACCAGAGTCAATCAGAGATATCCACTCGGCATCTAGGATAAGCTTTCTGAATGCTCTCCTCAGTTTCCCAAGTACAATCTCGCGGATCTCCACTCCATTGCACTTTGACTAAGTGAACTTTCTTGTTCCTCAGTTCTTTGGTTTCTTTGCCGATGATCTTTAGCGGCTCTCTTCTCACAGCCAATTCTGGAGTAATTTCAATGTCCTGTTTAGCTGCTTCTTCCACGATCAAGTCTGGATCATGAACGTGCTTTCGAAGTTGAGATATGTGAAATACATCATGAACTCCAGGCAACCAGTCAGGCAATTTGACCCTATAAGCGAGAGTTCCGATCCGTTCCAGAGTAGGAAACGGACCAATGAATTTGGGCGCCAACTTTCCAGTTTTACCGAACCAAATAACTCCTCTCATCGGCGATACTTTCAAATACACGTAGTCGCCAACAGCAAAGGATATATCTCTTCTTCTTCTATCGGCATAGCTCTTTTGTCGGCTTTGAGCGGCGAGTAATCGCTTCTTAATAAAATCGACTTTGTCGGCGGCTTCTCGGATCATATCAAGACCCAACACACGTCTATTACCGGGTTCGACCCAACAAGCAGGAGATCGGCACGGTCTACCATACAATGCTTCGAATGGCGACATTGTCAGACTCGCCTGGTAGCTGTTGTTATATGAGAATTCAGCCAAATGCAGACGGTCTTCCCATGATCCACCGAAATCTATAACACAAGCCCGCAATAGATCTTCTAAAATATGATTCACCCTCTCAGTCTGACCGTCTGTCTGAGGATGATAAGCGGTGCTCAAGTTCATCTTCGTTCCCAGTTCGACTTGAAATGCTTCCCAGAATTTGCTAGTGAATATTGTATCTCTATCACTGACTATACTGAGCGGCACTCCATGTAGTCTAGCTATTTCCCTGAAGTAAATCTGCGCCAGACTCTGAGCAGTTCTATTTGATCTGACAGGTATGAAATGGGCGGTCTTCGTGAAGCAATCTACGATCACCCAAATACTGTCATTCCCTTTTCTGGTTCTGGGCAGACCATCAATGAAA
Source organism: Allium sativum (assembly GCA_030737875.1). NCBI lineage: Eukaryota > Viridiplantae > Streptophyta > Magnoliopsida > Asparagales > Amaryllidaceae > Allium > Allium sativum. The sequence goes on from CM060926.1 coordinate 356,656,727, forward strand.
TCCATAGAAATATGTTCCCACTTCCAGCCAGGAACTTCTAGTGGTTGCAATAATCCAGCTAGTTTCTGTTGGTCGCTCTTGACTAGCTGGCAAGCAGGGCATCAACTAACATATATCGATATGTCTCTCTTTAACGACTTCCACCAGAATGTGCGCTTGATATCGTTATAAATTTTACTCACACCCGGATGGATACTGAGCTTAGATTGGTGGCATTCATCAAGCACATCTCTTCTGAGTTCAGGAATTTCTGGAACACAAATTCGTCCTTCTAACCTCAGAATCCCTTCGCTGTCAAGCTGGAAATCCGAAGCATTGCCTTCACGAATTCGCTGACTCATTCCTTTGATAAATTGGTCGTCTTCTTGGAGAGCCGATATCTTGTCAATCAACGAAGTCGCAATGATGAAACTGGCGATCATTTCATTCTTTCGGCTTAATGCATCGGCCACGACATTGGCTTTCCCTGGAGTGTATAGAATTTCAAAATCGTATGCTGCAAGAAACTCCAGCCAACGTTGCTGCCTCAAATTCAGATCTTTCTGGGTGAACAGATACTTTAACGACTGGTGATCTGTAAACAGTTCAAATCTCTCACCCAGGAGATAGTGTCTCCAGATTTTCAAGGCGAAAACTATAGCCAATAACTCAAGATCATGAGTTACGTAGTTTTTCTCGTGCGGCTTCAGTTGACGGGTAGCATAAGCAATCACTTGGCCTCTTTGCATTAACACTGCACCAAGGCCTTCTCTAGACGCATCAGTCCAGACTTTCAAATCTTGATTGCCATCGATGATGGTTAACACTGGAGCAGTCGTTAGTCTTAACTTTAGCTCTTCGAAAGCCTCCTCACTTTCTGGAGTCCATTTGAATTTAGAATGCTTCTTCGTAAGCTTCGTTAAATGACTAGATATCTTCGAAAAGTTTTTAACGAACTTCCGGTAATAGCTAGCCAATCCGCGAAAACTGCGGACTTCAGTGGGGGTGCTGGGCTGTTTCCAATTTTGAATAGCCGTGATTTTACTTGGATCCACAGCGATTCCTTCTTTCGATACGACGTGGCCTAGAAATTTTACTTCATTTTGCCAGAAGATACATTTGGAAAATTTGGCTTTTAATACATTCCGTCTCAGAATTTCTAGAACCTGTTCTAGACGCTTTTCATGTTCGGCCTTTGATTTAGAGAAGATTAGAATATCGTCAATAAAAACCAGAACAGATTTATTCAAAACTCCTCTGAATACTTTGTTCATTAGATCGACGAAGTAAGCAGGAGCGTTACATAAGCCGAACGGCATTACCAACCACTCGTAAAATAGGTCGGGGCCTCTGAATGCTGTCATTGGAACACACTCTTCGGTAATTCGAAGTTGATGGAAGCCTGTAGCTAGGTCCATCCTTGAGAATACTTGTGCGCCATTTAATCGATCCAACAAATCATCAATCCGCGGCAATGGATATTTGTTCTTTATTGTCTGTTTGTTCAGATCACGATAATCCACACATAATCGTAGAGTACCGTCAGATTTTGGGACAAAAACCACTGCTGCTCCCCAATCAGAGAAACTGGGCCTGATCAGACCTTTCCATACTAGCTGTCGTGTTTGATTGTCTAACTCCTCTTTCTCTTTCAAGGACATTCTTCGAATAGCGTGAACTACCGGCCTTGCATTAGGAATCAAAGCAATTTTGAAATCTATTTCTCTCTGCGGAGGTAAGCGAACAACTTCTTCAAACACATCCGCATAATTTTTTACGACAGGAATATCTTTAATGAGGTCAGGAATATTCTCGGTGACTTCGGGGATATTTTCTATTTGAGCTGGAGAAACATTCAAAGCTGCCCAGAAGTCTTTTCTATTTGAAGTCAGGCCTTCACATGGTATGGTTATATAATTCCCTGATTTAATCTTAGCCCTAACAACTCTCTCCGCGCATCTAACCTCTGCTTCATATTTGGTTAGCCAATCTAATCCCAGAATAATATCGAATTCATTAAAATTCATGACGATAGAGATAATAGGGAATTTATAGCAGGAAAAAGAGATAGGTACTGCACAAATCCAACTAAGATTGATGGAACCCCCAACTGGATTTTGGACAGTCATGGGTGCTTTAAGCTTCCTCAACTTCAAATCCAACTTCATAACGGCATTCTTTGCGATAAAGCTTCATGACGCGCCTGGGCCAAACAGTACTTTGACTGGAATGTTTTTGACATTAAGCGTTCCTTCTAAAACATCAGATCTTCCCGGACTATCTGAGGGTGCTGACGTTTCTGCTACTTCATTTACATAAGCCTCTTTGGTCTTTTTCAATAACCAGCAATCTTGCTTCACATGACCAGCCTGTTGGCAGAGATTGCATTCTCTACTTTCCTGAAGCTTTCCGCCGGATTTAAATCCATCATTCTTTCGTTTCTTCGAGGATTTACAATTTCCTTGCAAATGCCCTTTCTTATGGCAGTTATTGCATATGGCAGTCGTTGCTGGTTCTTTTTCGGATCTGGCCCTTTTTCGATTTACTTTGGGCTCCTTACTGACCTCAGACACTGTACTGGCCTCAGGACGATCAGTTGCAGACTCAATTGTATTACTAGAGCTGACTTCTTCTTCATCCTGTAACATACCCTTCTTGTCTAGATCTTCGTACTGATAGGCCATGTATATCATTTCAGAAAAGGGGAGCTTCACATTCCTCATTACACTATTCTGATATTTTCTTTGAAGCCTGTTGATAAATCTCATATTCTTCCTCTTCGGATTTTCAATTAGATGAGGGGCAAAGTGAGAAAGTTCGTTGAATTTCTTATGATATTCTGGGATGGTCATATCACCTTGTATCAAATAAGAAAATTCATCACATAGTCGCTCGGTCGCTTCGGGAGGAGTAAATCTTTCCAGGAAAATCACTTTGAATCTATTCCAGGTGATATAACCTTCTGGATTATCCTTAATAACTGAATCCCACCAGAACGAAGCTTCGTCTTCGAGTGCCCAGGAGGCCAGTAATCTTTTCAGGTCATCCCTCAGCATTAATGCTTCGGAGATTTTCTCAGCCGAGCGAATCCAAGCTTGTGTTTTCATAATTGATTCTTCACCCGAGAAAGGTTTTCCACCCAGATTTCTATATTTCATAAATAGAGCTTCTATATCCGGGTCAGTATTACTTCTTCTGTTTCTGGCACTCATTTTCAAGTACTTCTGCAAACAACAGATCAAGTGTCAGGTCACAGAAAAGATAATTTAAAATATAGAAACATATACTTCAATGTAAATGTGTCTATCGAGGTGTTATTTCATTCTACTTTACTCATACTAGGATATTTCTGATCCTATCTGTATTGAGTTGCCCATCCTAGAACACTGCTGGTTCTATTTCTGACGAGTTCGTTCAAATGTTATATCCCAGAACTAAGCTTAACCAAAGCTCTGATACCACGTTGTGACGGCCCCAAATCGCGTACAGACGGAGACAAGGGTTATCTTTGGAATATAACACAGAAACAGATAATAGCAGAACGGAATTAAATAAATACACCAGATAATGAATAATGGAATATACTGGATAAAAGTAATCATTAGAGTTACACAATATACAGGATCTTACTTAGCACAAATACAGTTCAGCTATACATAAATGTCTACAGCGGAAACAAACAAAATATGTACAATAGGAGCTGAACAGCATAAAAAGAGATAAATAATAGAATCCATCTTCAGCTCCAGCTATCCAGAGAGAACCAGCTAAACCTGAATACAAGGCTGCCCGTGCAAAAAAAAGGAGGGGGGGGGCACCCGAGTTTGATAGTGAAACAAACTACGAGTCAGTCATGGGACTGGTATGAGAAATCTATTCAACACATTTAACATATGGCTAATCACAGGACCACTCCACTTTCGTGGAACGGGTTTACTCCATCGGATTGCCAGTGCTTTAAAACAAAATTTTCTTTTAAACATCGCAATGCTTTTTATAAAAATGAAGCCATTATAAGACTCAGTTCCCATCAAACAATGCAACGCAAACCGGAGGATAGAGTTTTACCTTATAATGGCCAAAATATGATTGATACGAATAAAGCAAAAGCATTTGATATTATTACTAGTGTTTATATGTTTCAAAAAAACAATTTGAATCATAAATATCAATCATAGACGACATGAGCGTCCCATGCCACTATGTCGCCAAATATATATACAATCGAAACCGCATAGTCACGTATTTGGAAATTGGATTTCCGTCATGAACCAAGGCAAAAGATAGTCCTTACCGACTTCGAGACAATCTAGCCCATGTCTCCGGAACAGCCGCAACTGCCCCTTGGATCGTCAGGGCCAGTCCACCGATGTGGATTATTAAGCCTGAACACTACGTCTCCCCGCCCTTTGGGGCGTAAACGAGCTAACGAATGACTCCATCGGACCCGGATCGTCCGATCAAACCGAGGTGCCTCGCAACAGCAACAACCACACAGGTGAAAAGTATATAAATGTCAGGGCTGGGAGGTCACTGACACCACCCTAGCTAGAAAGAAACGCAGGCCCTCCCTGATGTCCTCTCCCGTTTCTGGTTCATACCGAGGTGTGAGGCTCGCAAATTCACATTATACACAAAGCTACGCCACACAGGCGGTGCTTTGATCATCACCACAAGACTTTGCTTTTCAACAGAAGCCCTGATCATTTGCCACTAATGCATGCCACACTAGCAATTCATGCCATGCGACTGATGTCCATCGATATACAACCTCTGAGCTCGTGCATCTCAGAGAAGGGCGTTAAGCAAAAGAATAAATTCTCCGCCGCCAAACAGATGTATATTTAATAGAGATCAATCAACACAAAATAAAATCCAATGTCAGACACACAGTCCATTTACAAGTCCGTTCTGGGTCTGAACGAAACCGGAGGCACTAAATACCTCGCAAACCCATTGATCACCACGTACGTCTGGACGATCACCACTCATTATCCATATTTCAGGATGCCTCCCGATCAGGACCTCGGTTACCATCCAAACGAGGTAAAGATCTCCGGTCTTCGACCACCGTCTTCATCTTCGACTTTCAATCGTCGGTCAATTATTTGAAATGAGAATTAACTCGGCCTTTTCAAATAATTCACGCATATTTAGAACTTCAAATCAATTTATTTCAATGGTTAAATCCTTCGACAACACCAATTTTGTTCTTTAATGTAATTTTCACACCAGACACATTCAACCATCAAACACCACATAAATCGAGCAAATTCATTTTATTTCCATTCCATATTGTTTATGATATTTTATAACGATTTATCGCTATTTTTATTTATTTTAAAATAGCCAATTTATTCAAAATGACGCTTCGGGCCATAACGCGGCCGTGGCGCTGTTTTTCTTCAGATTTGATTTACACATATCTGAAAATCTAACCGTTGGATCTTCATAAAATTTACATCATTAGAAAGGTCTTTTCAAAACGAATCCAACGGTTCCAGTTTCGGGAAAATCCGACGGTCGGATCTCCCGGTACAATCGTTTGAAGTTTCGATTTCAAAATACGAACTGCAGCGTCGTTATTCGATTAAATATAATTATATATATATATATATATAATCGTTTCTGGCGCTGTTTTTCCTCAGATTTGAATTAAACATTCCAGACAATCCAACCGTTGGATTTTTTTCAAAGTTGGTGTCGTTGGAAAGATATTTCCAAGGCGAACCCAACGGTTGCGGTTTCGGGAAAATCCAATGGTCGGATTTCCCGCACTAGTTGTTTGAAATCACGGTTTCAAAACACGAACTGCACGGTCACGTTTCGTTTTAATTTTATTTATATTTATATAAACATAGTTCATTCAACAATTTCAATATCGTTTCACTTCAAATATTTCACTAACGCCTTTAAATTTTGGAAAATTTCGCCATAACCTCCTTTGTACGGGAGGGGCTGGGAAAATTCCCAAATAGCCACATGGGCGTCTCATGTCAAAAAGAAAAAGAAAAAGCCAAGCGGCTAGCCAACAGGCTCATAAAATCATTACCCAAACAAAACAGTAAATGTGTACCTATTTGTCGGGCACAAAATTTTATTCCTCTTCTCTAGCCCCTTTGCTATAACCTGTTCAATAAATATGCATGTATATATATACAGTTCTTATCACTTATCATTTCCCATTCAACTTCATATTTGATTCCATTTGGTTTAAAAAAAACACCATTCATTCTAATGTTGCATGCATAGGCAAAAATCATATCATCAGCTAATTAATGAATATTTCAACTCATGCATATTTATTTGAACGAGTTGCCATTTTTAACACTTCACATTTCAACAATTCATGTATACAATAAAAATGTGATTTTTATTGTAAAACAATTCATTTCAAAACACTATTATTTTGTATAGTTTATAGAGGTGATAAAAATAGGATTTTTATTATAAAACAATTTCTTTTAAAACGAGATTATTTTACATAGTCCATATAGATGATAAAAAGGTGATTTTTATTATAAAACAATTTATTTCAAAATATGAATACCATTCAACACATATATTTCCAATCAACGAATGAATATCGATTCAACACATGAAGGTTTTCTATAGTTTCTATATATGGATAAAAATGTGATTTTTATATTTGAAACGCGAATACCCTTCAATACATGAATTTCTAATCAACGAATGAATATCGATTCAACACATGAAGGTTTTCTATAGTTTCTATATATAGATAAAAATGTGATTTTTATATTTAAAACGCGAATACCATTCAACACATGAATTTCTAATCAACGAATGAATATCGATTCAACACATGAAGGTTTTCTATAGTTTCTATATAGATAAAAATGTGATTTTTATATTTAAAACGCGAATACCATTCAACACATGAATTTCTAATCAACGAATGAATATCGATTCAACACATGAAGGTTTTCTATTCAATGAATAAATATAGTTTCAACAAATGAAAATAATTCAAACACATGAATATTATTCAAAATTTCGGCAGCATAACGGCAGGGTAGTTAAAACCGGGACCGTCCCTAGTACGACTCCTTGCTCTACCTTAAAACCTCGCGGTTTTTGACAATGGTAATCATGCATCTAGTTCGCACGCAGGCGGCATGTATATATTTATTTCATTTCCACAAACTAATCCTATGTGGTTTCAACCAAATATTTCTTAACCACAAATTGGTATTTTTCAACCACAATCAATCAATATCAACCACAAACAATCCCAAACAACCATTCGCTATCAATCAATTTTCACACCAATCACAACCAATAAATATCGTCCATGGTTTGTGGACGAGGGCCGTATATATATATATATATATATATATATATATATATATATATATATAACAATTCACTTCTATTTCAACACATATATAATTTTTACAACTCATATATAATTTATACATCGAACGTACAACTTATACAACGCTTATACATGAGGTGTACAACGCTTATATAACCCATACATCGACTATATAATTTATACATCGTCGTTTTCCATATTGTTTATAAATTAGAAATCTCACATTGGGTTCCACTCCACCAGAAATAGCAGAAGGCTCAGAAAAATATGCGGTCTCTTCTAAAATGTAGAAGGCGTCCACACGGTCACGATGTTTCCTGTTTCATCGAATTTCGTTAACACAACAAAAAGTTATGATTTTCCAAAGTTTGCAACACTTAAAAGTGTAAAAACAGTTGAAAATATAGAGCAGCCGTTAGTTTTCAAACCTGGTTCGAAACTAGGTTTTGCAAATTCGCTCAAACCGTGAAGTAATCCAACGATCGGCCTTCACCACCGCGTAGAGCTTGGAGAGGCGCCTCCAGTGGGACTCACCGCTCTGAACTCTAAGCTGGCACGGCGGCGGAAACTGGGCGCGAGCGGGCGGACTTCGGGGGGTCGATTCCTCATAAACACTCGACGATAAAATTCAAGAGGGGTATGGATTTGAAGAGGGCGGCGAGGTCTTCAAAAAGCTCCAAAGGAGGGGGTGCTAATTCGGCGTGGATTCGCCAGAAAATGGAAGGGAAGGGGGGAGCGGTTTTCCGCCGTCGACCGCGAGGCTTCAGGAGATTTTTTTTTTTATGAAGGAATTTTCTGATTGGCCGATGTATATATTTATTCAAAAATTAGGGTTTTCTTAAACGAACTCGAAATCAAATCCAACGACTGTCGCCCCTAGCGTTTTACCCCCATTTCGAACACAATGGGATATGTTTCGTAGGCCCGTTCAACTGTTTCAGTCAGTTTTCCTCCAAATTAAAATATAAAACATTCAATATTTGATTTGAACGTACATTTCAATTTGCCAGGGCCACAAACTGATTCGAAAAATTCCAGAAAAATAAATCTAGCTATTTTTTGATGATACGGTCCCAACAAAACTAGAGACCGTTTGCAAAAAGGCCCATTTCTGGTCGATCCAATTTAACTATAATTGGCCAAAACACGTTTTCTTTTGCCACGCTCACATATTAGCTTCAAAAATTATGAAATTTGAAACCTAGCAATAACTGCAAATCCCGGATCCAGCAAAAGTGGTTTCGTCGAATTCCGAGGTCGTATGCAAAATGGCCAATTTCACGGGCTATATAAAATCCATAGCGACCCTTCTGAAAATTCATTCAGCCATAACTTTTGCTTTCCGCTATGAAAATTCGATTTTTCAGATTCGTTAGAAAGGTATTCACTAACAGATTTAAATATTTTTGGTTTCACTAAAATCCGTTTTGTTTTGCACCTGGTACAGTCCGACAAAGTTTGAATTCAATTTTTGAAACTACGGCGCCATTTCAGGACTTGTTTATAATTATAATTAATTATATTCGTTTTCAATTGTCGATTCAAACTCAGTTTTCATCTCTATTATTTAAAATATTTATTTTAAATATTTAAAATCCATTATTTTAGCCAATTTAAAATTTTTAAATTGGTTCAAATTGTCTAGGTCGTTACAATTTACATTAGGCGATGTTCTATATCCAGTTATTTAGTCACAATTCTAACATCGTTTAGGTCTAAATGATAACTGGACTTACAAAAAGGAGACTAGTGTTGAGTTCTGGGATCTGTATTCTGGAATTAAATAGCTCTCCTTTGTTGTAGGCGTTGAATTCTCTTAGTTGAATTAGATTTGATTTGCAGTTCCTACTTGCTTCCTAGTTGAAAGAGAATGGCGGCTACTCTAGCCTAAGTACTGACAGCATGAAGGTGTTAGGAATATTTTTGTGTGGCTTTAGGGTTTAGATTTAGGTTGCTTATATAGAAGTTTGATTTAATAGGAGCCGTCAGATCAATCTAGAGCAAATCAAAGCCATTCAATCCTTAGGGAACCAACCAGAACATGCCACACAAGCCCTAATGAAAAGCAATTCGTCACAGGAGAAAATACGTCAGATTTCAGATCTGACCCGAGGGGGAGGTCGACCTGTATGGGGGGAGATCGACCCCCTGGTCAACCTCCTGGTCCACCTAGCCTTGGGCGGGAAAATTCCTGCCCAGCCCGCTTCTGCTTCTGAATTTCGAATTTTCTGAACTTTATTCTGAGTTGTTTATTTAAATTCTTGAATCTTCTAAAGGTCATAACTCCTTCATACGGACTCCAATTTACGCAAACTCGGACTCTTTCTCAAGCAGAATTCTGAGACGAACGCAATGGCGTAACCCGTTTCCCTTAATTCTTAAATTTGGAATTAATTATTCTTTAATTCATAACTTTAACGTTTACTGAAAATAAGGGGTATTACAGTTTTATTCATACAAATGTAAACTAGCGTTTTATAATTTTAGTTGACACTATATTAAATTTATATTTGCACATATAAATCCTTATTCACTCATTTTTGTTAAATGTTATTAACATCTAAATTTGGAAATTTATTTCAACTAAACTTCCTACATAGTCAACCGTTTTAATTTCCATTCTGTTACACCCTTTTTTATCATAACATTTTATAATTAATAAATTCCAATACACATTTTACTTAAAAATATACTTACCATGTATGTTACTACAAATCAAATAGTCCTTCAATAGCATTGTAAATTTATTTTTGTTTACATATAAACTCAAATTCAATTATTTAGCAAATTACAACAATTACATAGCAACATTTCGTTTATTTACATATGTCATTGACTTCATTCTAACATGATCTTTGTTCATATTAAATTGCAATAAATTTATTGATTACCATTCGAATTCCCTAAATCCGTATTACGTTCGTAAATTCTCTTTTTACGCCTAATTGGAATTTAAAATAACATAAAGAATTAGCTTGTTTTCAAAAAAAATTCGAATAAATGGACTAATTCAATAAATACAAACGCTTGTATTTAATTTAAAATAATAAATTTACATTTGTTTATATTCATCAAATCACTATCCTACATTTAAAGTTTTATTTCGTATAAATGTCGTAATCAACTACATAAATTGTAACTTGTCCCAAATTAATTTCACTCTTTAATTAAAAATAACATATATTAACAAATGTCTTTTCTCAATTAATTACATCCAAATCCTTTCCAATGTATTACAGTTTAAATTGATTCTTAAATCTCACCTTTTTAATTGCCATAAATCACAATGTTTAAATTCCATTTGCCAAGTTTGATTATAATATATTAATTAATGGATTCAAATGAAACTGGTCATAACGTAAAACTTTAAATATTTGTATTCCTGTTGTACACATATAAAACTAAATCAATGCTTGCTAATATATTTTCTTAACAATTCAAAGTTATGTCCCATATTTAAACTAAAATAAATGTCCTTACCATAATTTCTTATTTTCGAACCTTATGTCCTTTAAATTTCACAACACTAATCCTATAAATTTAAATTGGAAATATTTTAATTATCAAAATTTTAGGGTTGTTACATATAGTTTGAATCTTCATGAAGTTTTGAATAATAACTCTAAACAAAAATGTTTGAATGTAATTTGAATTTTAAGTTAAAATAAATATGATTTAATGCTTGATGTTTTTGACTTGTACATGCATTATTGGACGTATCTACGTATGTAAATGACGTGTATTATTTACAAAACCATAAGCGTACTTCAGCCTTTTTTGAGTAAGCTTATGTGATTCTTTTATAACTTGTTAGAAACAAATACTCAAATTTCTACTTGTTCAGAAAGTTTCTTATAAGAAATTTCCAGATACTATGGTTCAAATAAGTTGTCTATGGGTAACTGGATACGACAAATATAATTTTGCAAGCAATTGTGAAACCATACAATGCTGCAACAACTAGGCGGAAAGCCTAATGTTAGCATAGATATTTCAGCATGTGTTTTGCACGTGATCATAGCTTGCTTTTCGCGTATAAATTGTTTTTTTTACACATCATATAAATTTAAAACATTCAACATAAAATGGTTTACACACATTTTTCTGTTTAAATAATATATAATATATATTTTTGTTTATTTCAATTTCTAGTTGTATCATTAATTAACAAAGAACAAACCTGTAATGGAAGATTAATAAAGACAAAGATATCATTAGGTCATTGTTACTAAAACTTCAAATTTAAACGAGGGATTCGGTTCAAATTCGAAAGGGTATTCCCGTATTTATCTTTGAAATTCGGCGGGAGTATGTTGGGTTTAAGGTTGAAAGTCGACAAAAGTTCGGTCAAATATAGTTAAAAACAGTAAATGTTTTAACACACTAAATTTCTGTATTTGACTTGTCTCCCTTATCCAAAAACTTTTTGGAGTGTCATTTTTTGTATATATTTCAATAACATAAAGGCACTCATTTCCAGTAAAACAACAACCAAGAAAGCCTACAAATAAGAAAAGATCTTATGGATATGATATAAAACAGACTACATAGAATAAAATTAAAAGTGATATCTAAAAATTGTTTTAAATTCTATTAAAACAAATTTCTCATAACATTAACTATCTATTCACTTTATTTTTAGAGCATGGATTCAGAATTATACTTATGAATGGACAAAAAATATTATTTTGTGGGAATTTTTATATTATTCTTCATAATGTGTCAATAATTTAGTAATGTGTCAGTAATTTTGATAACCTGATCAATGTTTGAACTTGTAAGTTAAATGTACATGCGATGTGCTGCAATTTAGGAGCATCTCCATGAATGATTCAAAAATTATGTTTTTGTAATTTGTGTATTAGGCCCTGTATATGCAAAAAACACATTAAATTATTAAAATATCTTTAGGTTCATATACCTATGTATGTAAGGCCATTTAAAATCCATAACATGACTTATTTATTGAAAATATATATACAAATATATAAGGTAAGATTCCTCCATTGCAAAACTAAGCTAAAAAATTCAATATAATTAAGCATATTATAGGTATAAAATATAAGTCTTTATTTATTGTAGGTATAAATACAAATAAGGAAATGCACTAGAAAGAAGACAGTTGTACCGTGCTTATAATTTGCCAACATATTGTAGGTATAAAATATAAGTCTTTATTTATTATCATATCAAACTAAAAGTTGGCTTAAACTGTCATATATATAGGTCTCATAACTTGAATTGAATGATATTGTTAATATCATTAATTGTGAAAGTAAGAAATAACATGTCCATATATTAAATCAGTTAATATTAATATTATTGTACATTAACACATTCAAATATTTATTAGTTGCATAATTATGTATAGGGTAGCAGTCAGCAGGCACGTGGCGGACAGGTTAGATTTGATTTAGACGTTGTAGAGATTGACCGGCTGAAAGCAAGGATAACGGCGCGTGAGGACCAAAATCGTCGTCAAACCATTGAGATGACTCAACCCCTAGAGAAGCGTTTGGCGGAGTTTGAGTAGTAGCATGGACGTGTTCCCTCTTCAGCCAGTTCTGCAGGGGATGCTAGTCAGTGATGAAGTGCACGATATGTTTTTTTGTTGGGATGGTATGACTTTAGTTCGATTTTTTTAGATGTATTATGATGGTACGGTTTATGGTTGATTTAACAGTATTTTTTTTGTGCTGGACATGGTGTTGGAGTTGATGTATTTGTGGTATTATGATGGTAGATTGGTATGTACATATTTATGCATTGTATAGTTGGTTGTTTGGGATTGTGGTTTAATTTTTGCTATTTTTGTTGATTTTTCGAGTTATTATTGGTTATATTTTGATACTGGCTTGGTATATGATATGTTAGGGTTGTAGATTATGGCTGAGATGATGTTTTGAGTGGTTATTGTAGTTTGAGGGCTAAATAACAACTGGAATATATAAAAAAAAATTGCAGGTTTACCGACGGCTTATTGGTCTTCAGTACCGTAACGGTTTCCGAGGGTTTCTGATGGCTTTTTGGCATGTTTATGTAATGGTTTTCGATGGCTACTTACGAGTGTCGGTAGCCGTCGGAAATCGTCGAAAATCGTTACAAGCCATAGGAAAAGGCAACGACGGGTTGTGTCAGTAGCCATCGTAAACCCTGTTTTTCGACACCTCAAATTGTTACGGTCATTACCGATGTTTTCCGACGGCTGCCGAAGGTTTTTAGCCGTTGGAAATAGCGTGTTTTCTTGTAGTGATATCTAAATCTAATATAAATAACATATGGTCTTTGGGTATACGAAATAGTAATAGTAACAATAAAAATAGCATTAGCAAACCCCATCACAATCCAATTTGAAATATCATCACTCAAAATCCATCAAAATCATGAAATCAATAAAATGGGAACCTCACATAAATCCCATGATTCTTATTCAAATTCTAAAATCATATTCAAAAAGGATTTCATGGTATATAAATGGACTAATAATGAAATAAGTCCAAATATCACTCAGCCACTGTAAATATAATATCCTCCACGTCAACAAAACAAATATTAATGCATAAAAGTGTAGAAAATGGCGACAAATGCCAATAAAGGATTTATGAAGCAAAAAGTCTCAAATGAGGAATAAAACTCACAGATATCAAATTAGAGAATTTGGCGATATGCTGAAGTATAATAATTCAGCGTATGAAAATAATAATAATTGACGATGTGCCAGTGAAGGAAACAGGGATTTATCATACTCAGGATCACATCTATGGTATAACCTTGTACCGACTATACACCGAACCTGAACTATAAAGGGAGACCGACGAATGCATCAGATCTAGGTGGACCCACACTCACGTCTCCTACAGTCATCGGTTACCACTACTTCTCACCACTAGTTTTGTGATAATGATCTACCATTTGTTCGTCTACATGTAACATCTTCGATCACGATACCGACATCTTCCATGGTAACTGACTGTTGGCCTAAGTGACACTATGGGCACCACATATACCGATAATGATAAAAAAAATACTATAACACAGATTCGGGGCGCGATCCCGCGATCAGGCCGCCAAGGTGCATGCTGGCCATTCTAGTTGATCACTCCCGCGACATATAGGAAGATGGTTAGTGATAATCCAGTACTACTAACTAAGCACAGACACATATATATAATTGAATAGCAAGTGCACCACAACACACAAGACTATGCAAATACCGATCTATTACAAAATATTTATAACAACGTACTATGTATAATATATATCTGACGCATGACTAAATGTAAACATAGATCAGTAAATGACTACTACATATATATACACACACATATATATACATATGTATGTATTCATCACAGCGAATACTATACATCTCTTATCCCTGTACTAAGGAATATACACGAGAAAAAGATAGCCAGATAAATAACTCATCAATGTCCCATACCACTGCGTTTACTAGTTTGTTTATTTGATGCTCACACACTAATTTACCCTTCAATACTCTATATATATCAAGTCTAATGAATGACCAAGAAGGTGATACCAAAAAACTCACACAGATGGTTTCACCTAACTGTTTATTCAGATTTTCCGTTACATAAAATATAAATATTATAAAACTATATAAAAGATGTCATCACTGTATCATATTCATCAATCAAATTAAATCAACTACGAATCAGTCACAATATAATGATTCACAAAAGAATTGAAAAATAAAAAAATTATACAAATAACAAATGAATTGAAGAAATATTCAAGGAACACATGAAAGTCCAATATAATTCACATATAAAACAAAATAAAATAATAATACTGTTGACTTCAAAAGTTGGTCGCTAGTGATGATCAACCCCCAATCGTGTGAAGAGCACACGAATACTAATTATAAAATGCAGAAAAAGTAAAGAAAACGTGGAAAACACACAGAAATTTTATAGTGGTTCGGCAAAGACTGTGCCTATGTCCACTTTATATATTATTTTTGCTTTTTAATTACAAGTACAATGTTTTTTCTCTGTTTGAAGAAATGTGAGAGATGAAAAGTTTTGGAGGAGAAAGCTTAGAGTGCTTCAGCCTCTGGAGTGCCAAAGAGATCAGAAAGAAAAGTCCCTTTCATCTTTAAGCTTTGAGGTATTTATAGGTGGAGATGGTGACTTGGGCTGTTGTGACGTGGCCCGGCCTTTGTGGGAAGACTTGGACACATGGACTCCAATCCTTGGATAGAATAGCGGCTGGAAGACTGATTCCACTATTCATAAATAGTATCCTCGGAAGTTGCGGCTTACGTGTAATCCATAGTGAGGTGTATCAAAAGTAGAGATTTTTCTGGATATGGTTGACCATCTTTTCTTCCTTTAAAGTCGGGCTAAATATTTGAACAGCTCAGCTGGATATTTCCATGCAGATCCGAAATAGTTGGTCGATATGCCCTATTAAGAGTGGTTCTCTCGATCGACTAGGAGAGCGAGTCTTCCAGAGAGAGTTATTGGCTTGTTTGAGAAGTGGCTCGACCCAATACGCGATTACCTCGGACCGAGCTTCTGCTGGGCTTCCTGGAGTGCGATCTGTCTAATTTGGCTGCACATTTGGGCTTTGATCTGACCCATTGCGTCTTTTGCAAAAAAGAGGGCTAACACTTTGCCCCTCAGAATGCATCTTCTTCGACAGAGGGAGGTGTGTTCTGAAGTATGGATCGAAGCACAAGCGTTCAAGTAGCTCTGGTCGCGCCGGACCATATTAAGGCCAGAGACCCGACGATTCCGATGATTGTTATAAGGCCAGAAAACCGACGACCGAATTAGGTTTTATTAACGCCAGAAAACTAACAACCATCGGGAACCGTATTAAGGCCGAGATGATTACCGTCTTTTTGAGAGTTAATTCCTGCAAAGGCAAAAGTAAACTGTTCTCGGCTTGAAGAAGGCTGATGGGTCGAGCATTTTATTTCACTTGGCATTGAGGGGTGGCGAGTATTAACCATACTCGGCTTAGTGGCGAGCATTAACCATACTCGGCTTAGAGAGGGCGAGTATTAACCATACTCGGCTTAGTGGTGAGCATTAACAATGCTCGGCTTAGTGGCGAGCATTAACCATGCTTGGCTTAGAGAGGGCGAGTATTAACCATACTCGGCTTAGTGGCAAGTATTAACCATACTCGGCTTAGGGCAAGTGTTTTTTATGCTCGACTCGTGTTAGATTAATGTGTCCAGCGAGCAGTAAACGCTCGTGGTGTAGAAAAAGAAGGGGCGAGTATCATCCATACTCGTTTTAAAGAAATATTCCACACTCGGCTAGGGGAGTAGGTATTTAGAAATGGTGGTAGGATTTCGCCTTGACCATATTAAAAAGGGGCGAGCATTATCCATGCTCAGCTTTAGAATTTCCAAACATAATCCATGTTTGCAAAAGAAAATTCATAGCAGCTAAAGAATTATTACAAAGAAAAGAAATTCTAAAAGGACAACGATTGATTCCAGAGCATGCCTAGGAGCTAAATCCTAGCCCCATACGTGTGTACATCAAGGTGTCCTTTTTATTGAAAGAAATACATTAAAATAAGAAAAAAAATCTAATTAATGATAATGCCGCGAGTGCTAGTCTTAAGGTCCTTTCCGTTTCTAGGAGCTCGTGGATCGACCTGAGAAGCTTGAGCAGAAGATTGCGGTGGGAAGGTCAGGGTGCGATTCTTGACATATTCGGGTAGCTCCCCCTTTCTGACTCGATCCTCGATGAGATCGCGCAAATTCCGGCATTCATTGGTGCTATGTCCAGCTACGTTGTGGAATATGCAATGTTTGCCGGAATCAAGCTCCATCTGTGTTGGCTCTCGTCGAGGTGGTCTCGGAGTGGGTAGGGACCCTCATATGTCAAGCTAAATATCAAGCAGAGAGGAATTGAGTTCGGTGTACTAATCGTACTTACTTTCGATTCGAGATCGCACGTGACGCTCGCTCTTTTTCGGGGCCTTTCCTCTCCCTTTATTATGGCTGTTGCTGTTGGATGGACCTTGTTGCTTGGCGGCTAATACCTCTAGGTTCTCCATCTCAATGCTGGAGTCTACTTGTCGAAGGAATCGCTCGGCCTCAGAATAGAAATCATCTATATCCTTGGGGGGGTCTCTGGTTAAAGAAATCGAGAATTCTGATTGGTTCTGAACTCCCGCAATGGCGGCCACAAGTACCATCGATGGCTCGGGCCGATCGACTGACGCCACTGCCGCGTTGAATATTTCGAGGAAGGATCTGAGCGTCTCTCCTGATCGCTACTTGATGGTGGATAAGAACATAACGCTCTTTGGTCGAGAGATATGTACTTTGAATTGCTCGATGAAGCGGGTGACCAGCGTGCTCCAGCTGCTGATCGACTCCGTTGTTAGCTGCCGAAACCACATGTTGGCTATATCTGTGAGAAAGAGCGGGAAGCACTTTGCCATGACATTGTTCGATGCATCAAGTACTTCCATGTGTCGCATGTATCGAATGAGGTGGATGGTTGGATCAGTGCGACCGTTGTACGGTTCGATAGCTGGGAACTTAAAGTCCGGAGGGTTTTGGAAAATTCTTATTTCCCTGGTAAAGGGGCTGCGATTGACATTATCTATGTCTTACTGTGAGGAAGTTCCCCGAGTAAAGCGTCGGATGATGCTTGCAAGCTGGCTTCCATCTCCGAGGAGCCATTGCCATGAATTTAGTTCGGCATCCAAGAGAACTTCGGTGCGAGGATCTGGCAAAAGCATGCTCGGAAGGGCGGCCGTTGGCTGGGCCCGTCTTCCGAGAGTTGAGTGAAGGTGTGAGGGAAGGTGAGCTATGGTTTGAATCTTTCTTTCGTTTGTTCGCCATGGACTAAGGTAAGATTCCACCTACCAGGCGCACCAAAGTGTTGACGTCAAAAGTTGGTCACTAGTGACGATCAACCCCCAATCTTGTGAAAAGCACACGAATAATGATTATAAAATGCAGAAAGAGTAAAGAAAACAGGGAAAACACACACACTTTTTATAGTGGTTCGGCAAAGACTGTGCCTACGTCCACTTTATATATTATTTTTGCTTCTTGATTACAAGTACAATGCTTTTTCTCTGTTTGAAGAAATGTGAGAGATGAGAAGTTTTGGAGGAGAAAGCTTAGAGTGCTTCAGCCTCAGGAGTGCCAAAGAGATTAGAAAGAAAAGTCCCTTTCCTCTTTAAACTTTGAGGTATTTATAGGTTGAGATGGTGACTTGGGCTGTTGTGACATGGCCCGACCTTTCTGGGAAGACTTGGACGCGTGGAGTCCATTCCTTGGATAGAATAGCGGCCGGAAGACTAATTCCACTATTCATAAATAGTATCCTCGGAAGTTGCGGCTTACGTGGAATCCATGGTGAGGTGTATCAAAAGTAGAGCTTTGTCCGGATATGGTTGACCGTCTTTTCTTCCTTGAAAGTCGGGCTAAATATTTGAACAGCTCAGCTGGATATTTCCAAGCAGATCCAAAATAGCCGGTCCATATGCCCTATATGAGAGCGGTTCTATCGGTTGACTAGGAGAGTGAGTCTTCCGGAGAGAGTTATTGGCTTGTTTGAGAAGTGGCTCGGCCAAATACACGATTACCTCGGACCGAGCTTCTACTGGGCTTCCTAGAGTATGATCTGTCTAATTTGGCTGCACATTTGGGCTTCGATCTGACCCGTTGCATCTTTTGCCAAAAAGAGGGCTAACAAATACTCAAAGAATAATACAAATATTTAAAAAATGTAAACATTTATTACAAATTTGTATAAACCTATAAAAACATATTATGTAACAAAATAAACGTAGTAACATGCCAAATATTATCTATAACTATTTCATGTTATAATAAAAATGAAAACTTCTCAAATGACTTATTCAAAGTAATTGTAAAATACTTTAAGTAGTTAATTAAGCAAAACTAAATAGAATTATTCTAATATAATGTATTCAAAAAAGGTATAAACTTTATAAAATACATATAATTAAATTGATTTATCATATTTATATAATTATCCATAATATAATTTAAAATGATAATATTTAATTAAATAGATTTATATATAGTTAGATTAAATCTATTTATAATTCTAGCTATAAATCAATATTAATAAATACATAAAAGTACTTTAAGTCTTGTTTAGAAATAATGGTATGATATGTGTGAACTTTCAACGTGCATAGTAAAATGATAAACTTCATCAAACTTCCTTTATGTTAATCACCATTCTAATGATGATGTAGGCAAAGATTAATAAGAAAAATGTAAGCTTGTTGATCAAATTATGGTAAATGGCAGATAAGAACTATTTTATGTAAGATAAAAATAAATTAGATATGTCCCAAAAGCCTTCCCTTCGCATGATTTTTGAGATTTAATAGTAGGTTTAGGTATGGGCATGTTAGTTATTCACTACTATATGCCAACAAAAACCAAAACTTAAAGCAGCGATAACTTTCTAAAGATAACTCTAGTTTTTCTATTATGACTATCCAGTGGAACATTAAACTATCATCATGAAGCTATGAAAGTGATTTGAGACTGTAGTTCGACACATATCAAAGGTCATAGTACATTACAAGATCTTTTGTGTCAAAATGGTCATATGGAAATTTGACCAAAAATAATAGATGTGAAAATGCCATAAGAGCTAGTTTTCAAAATTTAGAGTTATATGATCTCACATGAATGAAATTAAAATATTTTACGATATTTCGATATGTAAAATGTAGGTCTTTGCACTATATTGCAATTGTGGAATCACTATAAATATTTGTAGACTCCCTATTTTCATTCTTTTATGGTTTGTTGTTTTGTATTCTTTTATTATTGTTTGTTTTATTGCATTATAATACAATCATATTGTTTCTGCGTTAAATTTAGTTCACTATAGAAATAAATTCATTTAAAGATTGCAATTTAAAAACTAATGTTTCTTAGTGTTTAGTTTTAAACTGAAAAAAGACTAAAATAACTGGTTCTTATTTTTAAATAATAGGAACTGAAATTAAGTTACTAATCAGTCCTTAAAATATGTCACTACTTGGGATGGATTGTCAATCTTTAATTTCTTCTCTGCTTCGGTCCTTACCATCTGATGGTTTGTTCTTAGTTAATCTTACGGTATAGCTTGGTGATCAACAACTTAGATATTTCCAGATCTTATGGCATGTGAGAGGAAAAATCTCCACCACTAACCGCACTAAAAAAGGGAAACTTTAACTCCTTTTAATTTCTTCTTTCCAGTGTTAAAACCATCCAATAATTTGAAAATCATCTTCTTAAACAACTAATTCTGAAGCTCGCACTCTCTCTGGCTTGGTTCATCATGATGTCGACATATTTCCTTTTAGGTAAATATTTTTAAAATAATTGCCTTTCTTTTGATTTTAATTTCAAAGCAATGCACATTTTATCTGAACTAAGCAGATTATATAAAATGAACATGACGTACCAGTAATTAGGAACTCTGAATCTGATTTCCTTTTGAGCCTTTTCAAGAGGGTTATCTTTCCCTGTAGACTCGACAAAGAGTATTGGTAATGAACGATGTAATACTGTAAAAAATCGTCAACGGCTATTTCCATGGAGACTCTACTCTGACCTCTTGAAGTGATTTTCTTCTCTTCTCCATTTTCATTCTCTAATATCTTTCTGTTGTTTTGCTCTTCACTAATTCCTCATAGCTTTCCTTATCCCTCCTTTTAGGGTTGAGAAATTGGGCATGATTTTCGGTGATTTTGTGGTTCTTGGCTCGTTTATCCTCCCTAGCCCCTCGATTCAAGCTGTTTCTGATGCTCGCGAGGCGCTTGCTTGTGGACCATTGGTGGTTGAAGTTGCGAGCGAAAATTCTGTTTTTGTTCGTTTGGTTACTCTGTTGGCTTTCGAAGCCTTGCTACGACATTGTTTTGTGTTGGTGGACGGGGTTTCCATGGATATTAGCCCTGTTTATTTGGGCATTTTGGCTTCCCTTCCTCCACCACTTCATGGAGGCTTATCTGCGGCTCTGCTTGCTTCTGCTAAGCCTCTCAGCTACCTCGATAGTTGTAACAAAGGGGATTTAATCACCTCTTTTGTCCCATGCCTGTTGTTTAAAGGTGAGCGGAATTTTGTTGAGGCTCGCCAGGCTCATCAAGCGGGATCGGGGTTTTTAGTAGGATCCTTGCCTTGTGGTGTATTGTGTGAGCTAGTCTATGTTGCAACTCCGTTAATGATCAAGAGTGGTGTTGGAGATTTGACCACCCCAAACCGTCCTCTTCCTGTTCTGGTTCCTACGATTTCTTGTTCTTTCCATCTGATTCCGAAGCCTAGTGTGAAATACAAGACAACAGGTCCTAACCGATGGCGAAGTCATTCTCGCCACTCGAAGAGGACCAAGTCTTCTACTGTTTCACCTATTTCTTCAAAAAGGATTAAGGTGTTGGATGTAGGTGCGCAGGCCCCCCAGCTTTGGTGCTAGCGAACAACTTCGACGTGCTTTCGTCTAAACTGTCTTTGGTAGATGTAGTGTTTCCAGTCTGTCCTTCTGTGGCTCCGGTGGGTTTTGTTTGGCGCTGTGATGTTTTTTGTTCTGCTGCCACGTCGCTTGGCGTGCTTTCGGGAGGGTCTGAGATGCAGTCACAACATTTGGTGACTGATGAGGCAACTCAAACCAGTCGGTTATCAGTGCCTCTTAGCGTGGATAGTGACTGGGTTCCTTCGTTTTTGGGTGGCTTGCAGGTTCGAGTTTCTCCCTTTTTTAATTGTTTTATGACCGTCTTTGATGTTTTTTCTGGCATCATATCTATGCATTTAGATGGATGTGGTTTTTCTATTTTGGGCCATGATAGTCTTAGTACTGGGCTCTTTGATTCACTGTTTTACCACGACCTTTCTGCTGTTTTGTCTGATGCGGCTATCTGTTGGCCAGCTTTTGAGTTTGTAGCTTTATTGGTTTTGCCTGTACATGCTCTCGTCCCTTTGTCCACCTTTTTGTCCACCTTGGTTAGGTTTGGCTCTGTTTTCCGGTTCTTTTTTTCTGGGTTTGCCGACAACCATGGATGTTTTGTTTGGTTCTGTATCTGCTCGATGGGCAGAGTCTCATGGCTGCTTTGCTTTTTTTCTTGTATCGGCCTTCCAAAACTTTGGCCGTTTGCAGTATCTTTAGTTCCCCATCTTTCGTAGCACGACAATGTTTATTATTATATGTTGTTCGTGTTCGACCTCTCGTGTATAGGCTTGGCTTCTCGTCCGGTAGGTTCACGGTTGTTGCCTGGCATTCTTTATCTCCATATAGGGACCATCGGTATTGGTCGCTATAGGGAGACAACGAGTACCGCCAACCGTGGCTCGGTCGGCGTGTCTTCATCGGGTAATAGTTTGGGCTTGCCATGCTCTCAGGTTCGTTTTTCCGCTTTTGCTTCTTGTTTTATCTCCTTTACTGCAGATTTTTCGGTTCGTGCTTGGTGTTTGGATGGTGTCGTATGTGATTACTTGAGCCATTTCACACGCTTGTGTGAGCTCCCTATCATCGCTCTTCCTTCTTTGGAAGTTGCAATGATGGGTTGAAACACCCCACCTCCGTTAGGGTCACTCTCAAAGGGAATGCCCTAATTTTGGTGGAGGTTTATAAGTATAAGTCACAGATACACAAGACAGATATAAATACACATATTTTGAACAGCGGAAAACAACAGCAATTCTTATTTCAACAAAATACGTGTTACACAAACCATGTCATAATTTGTCTTATAATACTTCCAAAATCATAACATCTTCATAACTGTCTTGATTACATTATTTAAAGAAGCATAAAAACATAAATAAACTGCATAAGTCCCATAATTGTTGTCCAAAGCCATAGTCCAAAATGAAAAAGATCCAAGCAATACATTCTTTCTCTTCAAGCTGGATGTGAAAACTGGTCAAGCTGCGGTATTCCCTCCCTGTGGACCTGGGGGGGGGGGGAATGAAAGAAAAGAAGACGAAAGAAAAGTAGAGTCAGACATAAAGCCTGAGTAAGTCTAGGACTGTTCAGTCTATGAATAAAGAACTGGGTATGATAAGTATAAACTGGAAATGGGAAAGCACCATAAACTAAGTTAAGTTGTCTAGAGTCGAATATACTATCGTACCCCAAATTAATCTCTGCATCCATATAAACTAGTTCCCAACAGGAACCCCATAATCAGGGTGAAGTGATTCATTTCCAATGATCGGCTCCTACTCGTATAGTTACATGTGTCTTACGGCCCCCGATGTTGTAGTTACCCATGCTGGTCCCACCATGGGGTGTATCAAGTCCCATGGTGGCGGCCCGACACAATCCTAGAATGCACAGGTATGCTACTGGTGCCCAGTGCCTTATTTTTCTGCGCCGGAGTGTGTGCACGCCCGCACTCCGTTAGAACCTACACTACTGCACCACCGCCGTCGATTTGACCTCTTACAGTCAGCCCAGTAATCGTGCCCCACCCTGCCTAGTTCAGGGTATCCTGATACACCTTGTAGGGTTACTGCTGAAAAAGGTCCCCCGCTACTAGGTTTTCTATTTCTAGCCAACATGCTAAGTTGGTTAAGTGTTTTGTAAACCTAACCCCCAAATCAGTCTGTATAGTTTAGCATGTTCCATTTTGATTAAGTATTAATTCAATTTACTTAATCCTATCAATCCTGACTCAGCCTTAATTGTCTTATTGAAGCCTCGACCTCTCACATTAGACAGGTATTGTTGTGGCTGCCTGTTGCCGGTTGGGTCCGGGCATTCTTACGCCACAACTCAGTCTAACCTCGGGTCCTTATTGGGCTCCGTGTTTAACCACCCACATTGGATAGGTATTGTTGTGACTACTGGACAGCCGGACGGTTCCGGGCAGGTTTACATCACAACTCAATCCAACCTCGGGTTAAACACATCGTATTTTCTAAATTTACATATTTTGTCTCTTTTCTTTTTATATTTAAATATTTGCGGCCCATTATTCAGATTCATCCTTATTGGATAAAATTGATTTATACCACTTAATTGTTTTTCAAGGTTGTTGGCATGCGTCAAACATGCCAACACATATGTTCTATATTTTAACCCAAACGTCATTACCCCTGTTTTACACGTTCGCTACAATATAACATATGTTGGGTTTAACATTTAAACCCAACTTAGCCACATGAAAAAGGGGAGGCTTATAACATGGTGTTTATAAGGTAACATAAAAAGGGGAGTGTGAACGCATGAACTTGCAACATAACGATCTAATTAACAAGAATTAGGCACATGTGAACTTGCATTGTAATAGCATATAATCATGGCATAAACATACTTAAACATCAATCATTCTATTCATATAATCATGGCATAAACATACCTAAACATGAATCATTCTATTCATATAAGCATGGCATAAACATACCTAAGCATGAAATCATGGTTTTTAATCTATTCATGTAAACTTGCAATTGGAATGTAAATCTAACTTAATTATGTGTCACATATATCACCATATGATTTTGATAACAACATAGGCCTAAAACATGTTTTCAACTAGGCATAACACCAAACATAGTTTAGTCATGTTCATAAGATGCTTACTTTTGTCTTTAACCCAAAAGTATGGTTTTACACTTAAATCACGATGCCAATTCCAACATAAATTCATATAAACCATAGTACTTAGTTGAATCCAATTACACACTAAAAGTGATCATAAAAGTATGTACATCATATTGGCATAATAGTGAATCATATACTTGCATGAATCCCAAATAAACTACCACAACATATGGTTGTTAACATGAATCATATACTTGCGAATATCCAATAGGCCTAACATCGTTATACAACAATATCCCAAATCGATTCAGAATTAGAATCATAGCAACATACAATCATGAATTAAATTAAGTACAATTCCATTTCTCATTTTACATAAATCAAAACTCAATTGTTCATTCACATCGGAATAGCACTCTACTTATAACGTATGACGAATCTTCAATTCAGGAATCTGAATTCTGAATTTGGAGATGCTATCCTTTGTTGTAGGCGTTGTTTTGATTTAATTGACGTTGCTTTAAGCTTTCGAATTGTCTCTCAATTTCTGACGGCTATTCCTAGCCTTTCCTCAGCAGCATGACGGTCTCATCTCCATTTTTGTTTGTATGAATTAGGGTGAGTCTTAGGTTCTTTTTATAGAGTTTGTGAGTTGATTAGGACCGTCGATGGAGCTTGGTTTAATAATAGCCGTTCGTTTGAAGGAGAGACCAACCAGGAGCTGACACCTAGCCCTAGTGACAAGGCAAGGCTCAGAAAATCGACCAAGCACAGACCAGGCCAGCCAGGGGGGCTGGGTTCGACCTAGCTCAGGGGCCAGGTCGACCCCCCAGTCGACCCCCAGGTCGACTATGTAGTCGACCTGGGTAGCCCAGGTCGACTACCCAGTCGACCTGGGTGCCTTGGGCGGGAAAATTCCCGCCCTGGCCAATTTGGCCCGATTTTTGAAATTTAAATTTGTTTTTCTGAGCTGTTCTTGTCTGTTTGAATTTTAAACTGAATTCTATAACTTCCGGAGGGCATATCTCCCTCATACGGAGTCCGTTTTACGCAAACTCGGACTCTATCTCAAGCAGAATTCCGAGACGAACGCTATGGCGTATCCCGTTTCCCTTAATTCTTTGATTTGAAATTTATTATACTTTAATTTGTGAATTTCACTGTTATAGAATACACGGAGTGTTACATTCTCCCCCACTTAAAAGGATTTCGTCCCTAAAATCTCCAAGTTCATGAAGAATGTATGTCCTAACATCCAAACATCCTTCTACTCATCCATCACACACGAGCATCCATTGTCCTTAAAAGACTTCTAATGCTTCATGATCATATGCGAAGTGTGTGTACATGTACTTATCTAATGCAAAATCAGTCGGTCTACTGATTCAGTTGACCTCCTTAGTGCAAATTATGTAAGTGCCATGAATCCATTATGTATGCAAATTCTCCTATTCATGATTCTACATGAGTGCACAATCATTCATATAAATGCAACATCCATATGACAACACATTAAACTTCAACCATATACGAATAAATACATATATGCATATGCAATATGAAGTGACTGAGCCGATCTAAAATCTAGATTGTGTGTGTATATGCAACCACGAGCAACCACTAGCAATCACTTGCAACCACTTGCAACCATCATCCATAACATGTTTCAATTACATGTTTTCATCCAAAGAGTTTCTACCTAAAAGATAAGGTCGAGGAGATATAACTAAAAAGATAGATAAAAGCGCAACTTAAGGAAAAAGAAAGATCAAAGACGTACCCTCAAAAAGAAAAGGGTAGGCTGCGCGTATTCTAGCTTCAATTTCCCAAGTTGCGTCTCCCTCGGCGTCGCTCCACTGAACTTTGACGAGCTTGACTTTGCGATTGCGTAGCTTCTTCACTTCTGTTCCTAATATGCGGGTTAGAACTTTCCTCACGGTTGCATCGCGTTCCACTTTAGCTTCCTCTAGGTTATTTGGCTCTACCACTTCAGCAGATTCATGTAGACATTTTCGGAGGTGCGAACCATGGAAAACGTTGTGAATTCCGGCCAGCTTTTCGGGTAGCTCTAATCTATAGGCCATTTTCCCTATTTTCTCAATAATAGGAAACGGTCCTACGAACCTTGGTGCTAGCTTTCTTGTGGTTCTAAAACGAACAACGTTCCTTAGCGGAGATACCTTAAGAAAAACTCTGTCCCCAACCTCAAATTCAAGGTCGGTCCTCCTCTTGTCGGCGTAGGATTTTTGCCTGTCTTAGGCTATCTTCATTCTTCTTCGCATCAAGTCTACTTTTTCTGAAGTCTCTCGGATCATATCTGGTCCAAGTATGAGCTTATCAGTAGACTCCCACCAACAAGTGGGCGATCGACACGGTCTTCCATATAAAGCTTCGAAGGGCGCCATTCCGATGGTTGCTTGGTAGCTGTTGTTGTAGGCAAACTCCACCAAAGGAAGATGGTCTTCCCACGTCCCTCCGAAGTCAAGGACGCACAGTCTTAAAAGGTCCTCCAAAACTCTGTTCACTCTTTCTGTCTGGCCGTCGGTTTGGGGATGATAGGCTGTGCTCAAGCATAACTGTGTGCCTACCGCTTCTTGCAGACTCCGCCAAAACTCACTTGTGAAGATAGGGTCTCGGTCACTAACAATGTTGGATAGTATTCCATGGAGTCTAACAATTTCCTTGAGGTAAAGAGATGCTAGGGATGAGGCAGTTCTTTTACTTTTGACAGGTAAAAAGTGGGCGCTTTTAGTAAGCCTATCCACTATTACCCAAATGCTAGTGTTGCCTCTTCTAGACCTAGGCAATCCATCAATGAAGTCCATTGAGATGCTATCCCACTTCCACTGCGGGACCTCTAGAGGATGGAGCAGACCGCCAGGCTTTTTCTGTTCCACCTTAACCTATTGGCACACCATACACTTAGAAACGAAATCTGCCACGTCCTTCTTCATGCCGTTCCAAAAGAAAGTTCTTTTTATGTCCTTGTACATTTTATCCCCGCCTGGATGTATCGTCATCTTGGAGTGATGTGCTTCCTCGAGAACCTTCTTTACTAAATCCCTCATCTGTGGGACGCATAGTCTTCCGTCTCGCCTTAGCCAACCCTTGTCGTCGATGGAGTATCTGCTGAGGTGACTTGAAGTCTCACCCCTAATGAGCCTATCAATCGTCTCTGCAAGCTGAGGGTCTTCGCGTTGTGCTGTCCTTATTGCGTCCACTAAAGTCGGGCGTACTTCGAGAGATGCTAGCAAACCCGGTACAAAATCGGAGGAGGGCCTAAAGTCAAAGCTGGCTATAAACTCTAGGCTTTGTCTTTCAACAAACATTGGGCTTAGGGTTAGTTTCTTTCGGCTCAACGCGTCTGCCACTACGTTACCTTTGCCCGGAGTGTAGGAGATCTCGAAATCGTACGAGGCAAGAAACTCCATCCATCTCTGTTGCCTCAAGTTAAGATCTTTCTGCGAGAAAAGATATTTCAACGATTTATGGTTAGTGTAAAGTTCGAACTTCTCACCTAGGAGATAGTGTCGCCAAGACTTGAGTGCAAAGACGATGGCAGCTAACTCAAGATCATGGATCGGGTAGTTCTTTTCGTGCACTTTCAACTGTCTTCCGCCATAAGCTACTACCCTTCCTTCTTGCATTAAGACAGCGCCTAGCCCTGTCCTACATGCATCTGTATAAACTGTGAACATCTTGCTTCCATATGGCAACGTCAAAACTAGGGCTGTTGTAACAGCCCTTTTTAGTCGTTGGAATGCAAACTCGCAATCCAAGTCCCAATTGAACACTAGATTCTTCTTGGTCAGCTTTGTGAGCAGAGCTGATATCTTTGCAAAGTCTCTGATGAATTTCCGATAGAAGCCTGCTAGCCCGAGGAAGCTTCGGACTTCTGTTGCGTTCTTTGGTGTCTTCCAGTCCTGCACCGCCACTACCTTAGCCGAGTCTACAGCTAACCCTTCTTTGGATACCATGTGCCCAAGGAACCTCACTTCTTCTCTCCAAAAGTGGCATTTGGAGAATTTGACTTTTAGTTGATGGACTCGCAGAGTTTCCATTATTGCCCTTAGGTGCTGAGCATGCTCTTCTTCACTCTTTGAGAAGATCAAGATATTGTCTACGAAGACCACTACGAACTTATTGAGGAAATCTCTGAACACCCTACTCATTAGGTCCACGAAGTAAGCGGGTGCGTTTGTCAAGCCGAAAGGCATGACAAGCCATTCAAAGAAGCCGTCTGGGGTTCTAAATGTTGTCTTATCGATACTATCTTCAGCCACCCTTAGCTGATGAAATCCGATCGCTAAATCGAGTTGGGAGAAAACAGACGCTCCTATAAGCTGATCAAACAGATCGTCAATTCTGGGGAGAGGGTGCCTATTCTTTTTCGTTAGCTTGTTGAGCTCCCTATAGTCAACACATAGACGGAGTGAACCATCCGCCTTTGTAGCGAACACCACTGGAGCGCCCCATTCTGAAATGCTCCTTCTAATGAACCCCTTCTCTAGAAGCTCTTTAATCTGTTTACTGAGCTCCTTTCTTTCCCGTGGAGCCATGTGTCTAACGGGCAACGCAACGGGCTTTGCATTATCTACAAGATATATGCGGAAGTCTATCTCCCGCTTCGGAGGTAAGGCCTTCACCTCTTCGAAGACATCCGGATATTCCCGGACCACTCTAACCGATTGCAAACTTTCAACAGAGGCATCTAACTTTCAACAACATCATGTAATATATCCTTAGCTCGGGTCTTTCTGAGGTGTCTTTCGTCGGCTCGGCCTTTACTTGGTGTAACAACCAAGACACGCCAAACCGTATTCTCTCAAGCCTTAACAGGGTCTTCGCTTCTAAAGGATGGTTCAGCCTCCCTTTTTCTTTCTCGGTTTCCCATCTTCACCGAACCTTCTTTGATCATGCCCCTTTCCTTCTTAGCTACTCTCCCCTTTCTTTTTCCGGACCGACCTCCTTTAGGTTCCAGAGTATGTGGAGCTCTCACCATTCATTGCATGGTGTAGTTGAAGAATCTTGGAACTCCCCCGTTAGTGGCTCACATGTGTTGTATTCTCCCGTAAGTTGAAGCGGCTTAAGGCTTGCCTCAAGGCATGAAATATTCTGGTTTTCAAGAATATATTCGACCGAGTTCGTATGGCCGAAGAAACTCTTATGCTAGCAGAATCATCTTTTGATGAGGATCCTTCTGCTGCTAACAAGGAAGCTTGGGCATTGGCCCAGGTTGCCTTTAGCCCAGATCTTCTTATTGAACATGACCATCTTCGCCAAAAGGCGAGGATCAAATGGATTGTTGATGGCTATACAAACTCTGAGTTTTTTCATTCTTCCATTCGTAAGAAGAATAGACTTCTTATGATTCTCTAAATCTAGCGTCCTGATCATTCTTTGTCTTCCACTCCAATTGAAGTCAAAGATTCTATTCTGTCCCATTTCCAGTCTTTCCTGAGCTCTCCCTCTGTGTCAGTCTTTGATCCATCCCTACTCACATTCGTCCCTCGTCTGTTTCTTCTCTCGGATAGCTCTGATCTTGTTGCTCCCCCTTCGTTAGAAGAAATACGTGCATGCGTATTTGCTCTAATTAAGGATAGTGCAAGTGGGCCGGATGGATTCAACGGTTTTTTTTACAGGAGTATGTGGTTGGTTATTCAAGCGGACTTCTGCCTTGCCATTCAGTCCTTCTTCTCTGGTGGAGAGCTCCCGATGGGTTGGACCTCCACCAACTTAGTCCTCATTCCAAAATGCAACCATCCTATCTCTTGTTCATATTTTCGATCAATCAGCTTGTGTAATTTCTCTAACAAGGTCATTTCCAAGGTTTTAACCACCAGGTTAGCACCGTTTCTAGAGCATCTTATAACTTCTTCGTAGGCTGGTTTTGAAAAAGGACATTTGATCACTGATAACGTCCTTTTAGCCCAAGAGTTGATTTCTCATATTGATAAGTAGGTACGGGGCTCTAATGCAGTCGTTAAGCTAGATATGGCTAAGGCTTATGACTGCATGTCGTGGTACTTCATCATAAAGGTTCTGAGGGCTTTTGGGTTTCCAGAACCCCTTATTGATGTTGTTTGGAGGCTTATCTCCAAGTGTTGGTTTTCCATTCTCATCAATGGACCGACCACCGAATTTTCAGATCTGGAAGGGGTCTTCTGCAGGGAGACCCCCTCTCCCCTACTCTGTTTGTCTTTGCGGTCGAGACTTTCGTTTTAGGGATGCACACTCTAATGATTGCTGGCCAGATTCATAGGTTCGACATTCCTAGGGATTATCCTCTTATCTCCTCCTTGTCTTTCGCAGGTGACATTGTAACAACCCGGAGAATTTGCGATCTTTGGTAAACGACATAAACTCAATGTCGACTATTCAAGCATCGGAAATACCAGATAGTTAATAGAAAGAAGTTAGAGGGTGAGAATAGATAAGATAGAAAATTAGAATAGAAGAAGGAAAGGAACAACAACAAAATCAGAGTAACATGAATCTCACAGCGGAACGAATAAATATATTATATAACATAACTTTGAAATAAAACAGTATTTGTATACAATACCGTTATTGGAGTACAACACTTACAGCATAGCGGAAATAACAATAGCTATATAATCCTAAAGCCTCCTGCTCCAGCTCTCCAATTATATCTGTAAGTCCTGACCACTTGACTGCCCGTATAAATTTGGGCACCTAAGAGTTTAGGGAAAACAAAATAAACTCCGGGTCAGTCATGTAACTGGTATGAGTAAACAATTTAAAATAGTTAATGATATCTCATAAGACCACGCTGTATAACACGGAACGGGTTTTTCCCTTATGAGAATCCAAAGCATTTGATTTAACATCAAAAATCCTTTTGCAAGAAACAATGATCTTTTATATCAAGACTCTTTTGACATTATAATAGTGTCTATCAACCACAATATAATAATCATCTAGCAAAACGATTTCATCTCACGTTCTACATACATAATATATGATCAAAAACCGCGGGCGCTTATTGGTTAATGAATTCCAATTGGCAAGGTATGGGACCACCTTCCGACAGTGTATCCCTAGAGAGGAATACACTGGGTTCAACAAGAACAACTTGCAACCCAGTCTAAACATGACCGAACACTCATTTTGCTTGAGTGTACCGAATGTATTATCACCAACGGTTGGGATCAGCAACCGTTTCCCGAACGGGACACCATCGAAATATATTATAGAAGTAAAATGGAATTTCTCTAGATCAGGTGACAATACACCTTACTTGGCAGCTAACCACTTAGCTATGTGACCTACCCGATTTTATACCATTCCAGTTTGTGAGGCTTGAGGCCAAAACGTAGAGATCACACCTTTCTTTACTTTGAATGTCGCATCGTCATACCCGCCAAATCACAAATTGATTCCCCCAAAAATACCACAGGTATATAGCTAAGAGAAACGAATTCCTCAGCCACCAAACGTAAATATGTTTGAAGAGATCAACTTACGCGATCTATTAAATATACTCTGTCAGACATTCTTCCATACAGGTCGTCCTGGGACTGGACAGACCGAAGGTACTATTCTATAAATCCATCTTAGGCAATTTCTACCTAGGATTTACTGAAAAGCCCTTGCATAACTCCGTCTTCAATTATCTTCATCATATTTGATTCGTAACGCTAATGCCATACGGAGTGGTTTTTTAGATAATATATCTGATCCCGGTCTCTCCGTATTGACAACAGAAATGGTCAAAATCTTTGATAGTCGGTGATTTAACTATCAAAGGAAAACATGTGTACAAACAACGGTCATATTCCCAAATGGAAATTTTATCGATCAATCATCATTTCATTTCCCAATTTCCCATTTATCGTTTCCATATACTCATAAATTCCTTATTTTCTAAAATTAGAAAATATACGTTATTAACTTTGGAAAACGTTTCCATTTCTGATTCACGCATCAATATCTTCCCACCTCTATCGGTCTCTAACTGTAAACTAGTAAGAGAACAACTTCCCAAGCATAAACCCCGAAGGCCGAAACAAACATTAGATTGATACCCAGAAAGCCATTCAACTCAACTAATTTCCAGTCAGTTTCTGATTTCAGTAATTCCATTTAAATTCCTAATTCAAACCCCAAATTCCTTTATAATATTTTATTTGCAAAATATTTACTTAAATCCTTTATTCACATTAAATGTGAATAATATTTCTTCTTTGCAATCAAAACAGTTTGATTTCGTATTTAAAAACAATATCCCAAATCCAATTTCTATTTATACTTCTAATTATAGAATTATTTATATAAAATCTCATTTTATTCTTCTAATACTTATAATCCCATTTATAATCACCTTTATAAATGCTGCTCAAATTCCATTTAAAATATCGGTGTTAAAACCGATTCCTACTTCTCTATATAAATTCAATCTTATATATTTTGTTTATCAAATGATAAATATTTTATTTAACTTATAAAACATTATTTATAAATTAATCTTCTCAATCTATTTGTTAAAATAGATTTCTATTTAATATCCACTTTAAACAATCTTCTCATAATTCTTTTATATATCGTCAAATATCCCTTTTATAATTCTATTTACTTTCTAAATAAATATTCCTTTTATACTTCTATTTATTTTCTATATAAATAATCCTTTTATACTTCTATTTATTTTCTATATAAGTAATCCTTTTATAAAATTCTTTGATTTTATAAATATTCCTTTTATAAAAAAAATTGATTTTATAAATATTCCTTTTATATAATTCTTTGATTTTATAAATATATTATTTTCAATTTACACTTTGAAAATTCCCTTTTCACATTTCGGTATTCCTTATGGTATTTAAAATACCAAATAACCATGATCACATCATCTACACACCCATAATCAATCACAGATTATATGTCACATCATATATCACAATATATGAAAACAAACAGTATTATAAATATTGAGGAATCCAGTTGGATCCCTCCAACCTGTTTCCCTGCATTCACAGATGTTAAACAATATAAATAACATCAATTTCATTCAATATGAAATATTCTGATAAACAGAATCAATATTTGATTAACGATTTATATATATATCGTTATTTACAATTTCGACCAAAAAATTAGCAATTCAACCAAACAGTCAACACACAGCAATCAATCATCATTTATCAATACTAGATTATATTTATAAAAATATAAACTGTACAGAGTTAGTGAGATTTACTCACATTGGACGGTCATCGTTAAATAACGATAACTATCGGTTGATTCAGACAGACAATTTATTTCGCTATAAATTGTAACGAGCTCCAATTCACTCCCAGTCAGTTCCACGGTGTAGCCACCGTCCATACGATCCCAACGATCTTGTTTCATCCAATTCTGATATTGTATGATCGAGATGTTTGATTTTAAAAGTTGATACCATATTTAATTTAAATAAAACTTAAGTTCTAAATTATTATTGGGCTCACCATTTGGAACAAGGCCCATACCCATTTTAAATAACCTGACCCGCTTGTTTACCTCTTCTTCCCCGACTTGATGAAAACACGCTATTGTTCCTCATCATTTACACCGCAATTTTCCAAACTTTACCCCCACGTCCTCCTCACTTCTTCAATGAAAACTCAAACAAAGATTACCAACCTTTCTCTCTTCAAACCCTCTTCATCTTCATCCCATTTATAGGTAACTCGCATGTACCCTGGGAAACCTGCGTTGAACAGTATCACGGAAAATTCCACAGTAGGTATCGACACCTATTTGTATGAATTCCTCCCACACTTTGCACTCAAGACCAAAATCAACTCCTCACTCCAAATGTAAACTCCATTTCCCCAATAACTCACTATACACGCAGCGAGATGGAACCCTAGCAACTCGCTGGAATTTTACAGCAAAGAATAACACCACCAAACCTCGCCTAAGTTACACCAAATGACCGAGGACCTCAATCTGAATCCATAAATAAATATATCTTGGGTTTTATAGATCTTGTTTTGATTTTCTTTTGATTTTTGAAGATTATAAGAACTCACGATGGAAGTTTATATTGGGGGCGTGAATTTCCGTTGACTAGAGAATTGAAAATTTTAGGTTTAGAGGATGGGAGGATGTATATTTATAGGTGAAGAAAAATATTATTTTATTCCATTTTATTGAATCGCTGTCTGCATTTACCGTTTAAAAATCCGTATGATCACACACGATATCCAATTTCAACGAAAATGGACATACAGCTACAGTTTGGCATTACGGACCCAACGAAACTTGTTTCATCGAATTCCGAGTCCGTTTGCTCACACAGCGTATTTTTAAAGGTCAAACTATCGACTTTTTTCACATTTAAATTCCGCACGACCACATACTGACTCCAAAAATCATGAAAATTGGAATCTGACAATAATTTAATATTCTGTATCCAACAAAATTAGTTTCGTTGAAAACAGAGGTCGTTTGCAAAACTGGATATTTTTAAAGCTCTAAATAAACCCATTTAAATATAAATATATTTAAAAAAAATAATTAAATTAAATATTTATAAATAAATATTATCTTTTATATTCACAATAGAATATAAAACGGCTCCAAGATATTCGTATCTGAATTTATAACTTGACATTTCAAATCCAGATTAAATCAGTATTCAATTTATATTGAAAATCCATTTATAATATATATAAGTCGTTATAAATTATAAAGGAATTCCATAGCGACTTTTCAAAAATTTGATTTGGACAAAAATTAAAATCTACCCGAAGAAATCTCGATTTTTCTCTTCTATTAGAAAAATATACTTCACTAGCTCTGAACGTTTCTTGTTTCACAGAAATCCGACTTAAAACGGATTCTGTATATTCGTTTAAAGTTCGAATCGCCAAATTATGAACTGCTGCGCCATTTCGAGCTCGATTATAATTATAATATAAATTACACGTTCAGTTGACATTTATAAATGAATTCTTTAATATAAATCAAATTCTGAACTGAATTATATATTTTAAATTGCCCAATTCACACAATATTGTGAATTCTGTTATTTCCGATTATTTCGGAAATAATATATTATTCTATTATTTATATTAATTAAATATTAAATATTATTTAATTCTGGTCAGTTTAAATTACCAAACCATTATTTAAATAATTAAATAAATTATTTATTATCCGTTAAAAATACGGGTCGTTACAGACATCATCATTTTTACTAATGGTAGTAGTCGGTATATTCGGAGCCTGTTGGGTCTTATTCGGCAGTTTGAGAGATGCTCGGGGCAACTCGTTAACTCATCTAAAAGCTGCTTCGTGCCCGCGAAAGACCTTTCCACGGTCAAATCTTCCTGGACCGAGTCATCTTCTGGTTTCAAGGCAGCCTCCCTTACCTCGACATTGTGTTATATCGAGGTAGGAAGCTCAATGTCATCTTCGATCCCCTAACTGAAAAAGTTAAGGGGAAGATCGTTCGGTGGAATGCTACTCTCCTCTCTCAGGCTGGCGATTGGTTCCCATTAAGTCTGTTCTAGACTCTATGGGATCTCATATCTTCGCTGCTATAACTCCCACTGCTTCGTTCTTCCAATCTTACTAATCTTTGGCTTCATCCTTCTTTTGGGGAAACAAGGACAACACTTCCCACCACCATTGGATTTCTTGGAACTCCATTTGTCGTCCCAAAAGTTATGGAGGTATAGGCCTCCGTAACCCTAAGGACATCTGCTCGGCCTTTGCTTGCAAACTATGGGCAAGGTTTGGAGAGAACAACTCCCTTTGGGCGACGTTCCTCCATGCCAAGTACCACAGATTGGAAGGTACGAATTTCTCCGGTGTCCCGTCATAGGTTAGTGAGACATGGAAACGGATGCAATCTGTAAAGGCCTTGTCGTATGCTCATGGGGGTGGCCCCATTTGGGACGGCAGTCCCATCTCGCTTAAGGCGGCATGGAATTTAGTAAGAACTTTGGGTCCTCGTCTCCGTTTTTTCTCATTTATCTGGAATGTCCGTATTCCGCGGAAGGTTGCTCTATTTATATGGAAAACCTTGCATAATGGTTTACCGATAGATGAGAACATTCAGAGAATCGGCATCTCACTCTTATCCAGGTGTAGGAGTTGCAGTTCTGGATACTCTGAATCCTCTGTTCATTTGTTGCTCTTCGGGTCTTATGCCAGGTCTGTCTGGAATTACTTCGGGAATCTGATGGGTTACCAAGGTAATACAACATTGCTTAAAGGTTTTCTGAGTTTCCGGTGGTCAGGCATCTCTGAAAATTCTTTATGGTTGATCCTTCTTTGTATGATCCGTTGTCTTATCTGCTGGCACATCTGGTGCTCGCGGAATAAGGCAGTATTTGACGAAGTGGCTATGGACCCTCCTACCATTATACGAAAAGTAATAAACGATGTGCTCCTTGCGTTTCGTGGTAGGCCTTTCCGGGGAGTCATCAGCTCCCACGCTAGGAGGTGGGCTACGACCTTTGACATTTCATCGGAAACGGCTACTCCAGGGCAAGTATAGGTTGAGTTTTGTTTTTATTTGTTTTAGGTTGGCTTTGTTTATTATTACCGCTTCTTACCCCATTCTCACATCCCCCCAATCGATCTTGTGTCATTTGCTAGCTGTGTAGAATTTGGAGTGCAGGTTAGTAGACTGGTCGAACAGGAGTAGGTTGGTGCTTTTTATACTTCATCCCAGGATATGATGGAGGATTCAGAAGATCTGGGCCGTCATTTTGGACATCTCACCCTTTGCATATGGTTTTACTTGGATAGCTCATCAGCTGCTTTTGCTCCTTATATGTCATCTATGGAGCTTGGGGTTTTCAACGCCGTCTTTCGATTCGTCAATCGTCTGTTGAGGCCTGTATGACCTGTCTGGTGTTGTGCTAGCCTTTTGTTTTTCCTGTCTTCCGTTATAGATGTTTTTTGTTTCCGTATCTTTTTTCTTTGGGTGCACAGTTTCTGCATTCTGTAGAAACTGTTTTTGTAAGCCATTGGAGAATGGCTGGATTCTCCCATTTTGTTATATTATATTATATTTAAAAAAATGTAATACTGCATAAAATTCAATCTAGTTAGTGTTGAATATTTTTTAAGGAGAAAGAGGGAGAGAATATGAGAAAGAAAAATTTATATTTGAAAAAAAAGTATTGGTAATTAATGAACATAATGTGGTTGGACTGAATGAAAATCCAATATTCTAGGGTGGACTTGTCCATGTAGATGTTGAAGGTTCCTCTAAGTATACGACTAACATTTTATGGACCGCCGAAACTAGAGATTTATACAGTTCACACTGTTAAAGCTGATGACTTCTATAAGGTGTTGATTCTGAACTTAATAATGCAAATTATAACTTTTAAATGAAATAAGAATTTTCATGATAATTGTCATCTTTATTTATAGCGAACACCGTTGTGTTGTGGATGGGGATATTGTTAATCTAGATGCCACAATAGTAATTTGTTTTAGCTGCAACCGTTGATAAATAATTTCTGCATCAGTTAGAATGTTCATATAATTTAGTACAGTGGACTATATTGTGCAACCAAACTTACAATCATTATATATGACCCAATCCAATAGGACTTAATCAAACAAGCTCAACAATTCAAAGTTCTTACAAGGGTATTAATAGGTTGAGATGATGGCAAATATATGTAGAGTTCAAACATGCTGATATTTAGTAATATGTTGAAACTTGTAAGTTTTTTTTTTGAACTTGCTCAGGAGGGAAACCGACCAGAGTCGTAAAACCCTCCCTAGTGCACCTAGCCTGGTCCGTGAGCACCACATAAGTGGCTGATATTAGCATATGCACATGGGAAGCTTTTAGCATGTCATTCCGGGTTTCGAACTCATGCCACTGTTACCATGGCGCAAAGTCCTTAACCGTTGGGCTACTGCTGTAGACAAAACTTTTAAGATAATATAAAACATATCTTGTACAAACCTTTGAAGGTTGTGGAATCTTGTATCAGTGTATAAGAGTACAATTGTTGCAAACATAGGTAATGATAAATTATCATCTAATCCTCTATTTCCTTGCAAGCTGTTGATTTGAATATAGATACTTTGGTCAATTGTCTTTTATTGCACTTTCTTAGCACCATGGCAGAGAAATGTTTACAAAGCAAACTGTATTATATCAACTTGCAAACTGCAGACGAATGTACTATTTTATCTGAATGTTGTTCATTTTTACATATACATGTCTTATCAGAGTTTCAACCTTGTTCACCTTTTGGTATAAAAAAGTTGGAGTTACGTTGATACCTCCTATGGGGAGACAAAAAGACTAATGGTCAGGGCTTCAACCAATCCGACAACTAAAATTGAAATATGAAGATGTCAACAGGCCAGAGTGTGACATTGCAATATCTGGATTGGGATGGATAACCGTTGAACCGTGTAATCTTGGTAACGTTGATCCAAACAATTCCACTGACTACAAAGGGTGATATAGAGTTGGTTGTGCATGTCCCAAAGCATGTTGAGATTTTTGTTAGAGT
The DNA here is from genome assembly GCA_030737875.1 of Allium sativum. Taxonomy (NCBI): domain Eukaryota; kingdom Viridiplantae; phylum Streptophyta; class Magnoliopsida; order Asparagales; family Amaryllidaceae; genus Allium; species Allium sativum. The sequence goes on from CM060926.1 coordinate 356,696,071, forward strand.
TCCTTTACCCATAAGCAAAGCTAGTTCGGAATGGTACCAATATCAAGACTTGACATAGAAAGAAGAAGAGCTATGACCGAAGTGGTATTACTGATGCATCTAATTCCTTATTAAAATTATGCATGCTTATGTGTAATATCCTATTTTGTCAATGTTGTATTATTTTTAGTATAGGCTCCCATTATCATTTGTCGTAATAATAAATAACTTATTATTCATTAAAAAAGGGTAAATGAATTGAATTTTGAGTTATTTAAATACCTTGAAGTGATCTGATTTACTTATTCCGCAATGAAATGATGAATTTATAAGTTGCTTATACTAAACATTAGATATTATTTAATGTTACTTGGGTGCATTGTTTGAAAACTACAAACTGAACTAGGTTAACTGTAGATATACGTATTGCATGACTATTTATACTGTTACTGTTAGACAAACATATACATACACATATAGCATTTCTTTATCGTATTAGGATAAAATTCCGGTCGAGATAAGATTGAACGCAGTTCTTTTTTTTCCTTTTTTTTTTTGGATTTAAGACTGATTACGTACCTAATTTCAGTCTTTCGAATTCAATCTAAAAGTTAGTTGAGACTGATATATTAGTTTTTAAATTTTGAAACTGAAATGTTAGTCTAACATTATTTTGGGACTTGTTTCAAAGACTGAGGGTTTCGGTTTTTAAACAGTCTTTAAAAATTGTCTAAAGACTGAACTACTTCAGTTCAAACTGATTTTTTTAGTCTTTAAATCGGAATTTTTTTGAAAGGCAATTAAATTTTATTCAAAACAATTACAAGAGATTACATGAGTTCAATATAGCAATTAAATCATAAACAATAAACAGCAAGACTATAACAAACTACAAGACAATGCCAAAAAAACTCAATGTTGTTCAACAATTACAAAAGATCAACCCGTACAAACTAATAACAGAACAACTAAAAGTATCAACGCCCCATATTAACATTGCTTCACCTACCAATCACCCTGAATTCACTTTCTTTGTTATAGCATTGCATATCAGCGAGAATAACTGATCAACACTCAACATAGAAGAAATAAAAACTCTTCTATTTCTCTCCATCCAGATTTCAGTTAAAAAAATCTTTAACACCTTCAATAGCAGCAAACCCTTGCTGTTCTTCCACCTTGTTGCTTTAAAAAGAGTAAATCATTGTTCTCTATTAATATTTGAAGGTGAATGAAGCTTGCTTGTTAGTAATATGCGTCTCTATAACTGAAATACAAACGAGCACTCAAAAAATAAATGCGTGTTGCATTCAGTTTCTGACCTACAGAATACACACAAATCATCAGATATGATTCCCATCCTGTATAACTTGTCCTTTGTATTAATTGCATTGGACATTACTTTCCAAAGCAATAAATTCGGTTTTGCATTGCTCATAAGGTTCTAGATTCTTTTATGCCAAGGAAAATGCGGCTTATCCCTAACTAAAAGATCATAAACACAACTAGTAGAGTGACTTTTCCCCATCCAAGTAATATCATCATTAACAGACTTGAAACTAGAAATAATCTCCACCAATAAACTTCTCAACAAAGATGAACTACTATGTGGTAAAATCAAATCACCATCATAAATCATATCATCAACAATAGCAGACTCAGATATGCCACTATTCCTTCTCAAATTGTAATCCACTACCTCACTTAAAATCAAACCATTACCTGCCCATGGAGAGTGCCAAAAAGATAAGCCTTTTAAACTTATAGCATTACACCGAATAAAAGGTAACAATTGACGTCTAAGATTCAGAATTTGCCTCCAACTCCAACTACAAGAATTTGGAATAGGCATACTCCAAAATTGTTTCCTTCCAATCAAGTTGTTCTTCACGTACTTAACCCATAAACACTCATCTTTAGAAAACAGCTTATCAAAATAAACCGAAATAACAGCCTTGTTCCATTGAAAAAGATTGATTGAACCCAAACCTCCACTCCTTTTATCTTCACATAACTTTGTAAAAGCAATAGGAATGATTTTCTTCACAAACGGATCCCCATGCCACAAAAACTTATTCAAAGCACTGACAATCATATTAATAAGCTTTAATGGAAGGATGTAATGCCTTGTATAATACGTAGTCATGGACATGACAATGGATTGAATGATAGTTAGTCTTTCTGCTTGAGATAAATTGCAGTTGGACCACTGCTTCATTCGATCAATTATCTTTTCATATAATGGCATACATTTGTCTTTGGTTATCCTACCAGTGAACAAAGGCAATCCAAGATATTGAATTATCAGGAAGATCCTTTAAGTTAGACAAAGTAATCAGCTCTTGCTTCTTATTATGACTTAACCAGCGATTTTAATATGAGATTTATTCAGATTAATCTCCAACCCAATAATCTCATAAAAAGAATTAAGAATACATAAAAGGCATTGAATATTCATCATAGTTGGCTTGGTAAAAATAATAAGATCATCAACAAAACACAAATGAGAAATTAGTGGACTCTTACAGCGAGGATGAAGTTGAAAATTTCCTTTCTGCACTTGTTCATAGACCAAAACATTTAAAAGCTCCATAACTATAATGAACAAGCAAGAGGAGATAGGATCACCTTGTCTAACGCCTCGCTTTCCCTTAAAATAACTATGAATCTCTCCATGTCTGGAAATAAAGAACATAGGTGTGGAGATGCATGTATAAATCCAAGCCATAAAAGGTTTAGGAAAATTCATTCTGGACAAAATAACAAAAATTGAGGACCATGAGACACTATCAAAAGCCTTTTTAATGTCAAGCTTGATCATACAGCATGGAGAAATATTTTTCCTATCATATCTATGTAGCAATTCTTGAGTAATCAAGATATTATCTCTTATAGATCTACCAGGAACAAATGCAGACTGATTACTTGAAATAATGAAAGGTAGAACAGCTTGAATCCTATTAGCCAAAACTTTAGAAATGATCTTGTAAAAAACACTGCAACAGGAGATTGGTCTAAACTCTGAAACACATGAAGGGTTTTCAACTTTTGGAACCAATGCAATGAAGGTAACTGTAAAAAATGGAGGAAGGAAATTCTTCATGAAAAAATATTTGATGGCTTCAGTAATATCAAAACCAATAGTAGACCAGCTTTTATGAAGAAAAAAAGCATTATAACCATCAGGCCCACCAGAACTAGATGAATCCAAACTGAACATTAATTTCTTCACTAGTAACAGGGATGATAAGCTTTAACGCATGATCATTAGATAGACAGGGTAATTCAATATTAAACAAAGGATCCACATTGAACAAAGGTAATGAAACTGGAGCCAACAAAGAGCTAAAGTAGTTAACAAAGGCATTATCTATACTATTTTGAGAGGATAGAATATTACCATCTGAATCCTTTATCATATGAATCATCTCTTTAATTTTGCTAACCTTTAAAGTATTATGAAAATACTTTGTATTCCTATTTGCTTCCAAATCCCTCTTAGCATAAGATTTCTGCCATGAAGACTGAAATTCTATGTCCAATAAACGCTTGAGCTTATCCTGCAGCTCTAACTCCAAAACTTGTAACTGAGAATCAAAAGGAATGCCCACTAAATTATTCTACACTTGAATAAGTTGAGATCTCACCATAGAAGACTGAAAGGATGCATCTCCAAATGCTTGACTAGGCAAGGCTTTCAGATGTATTTTTAGAAGTCTTAATTTGTAAATCAGATTATCATAGGGTTCGTACCAGAACAATTACCCCAAACCTACAGCAAAATTCTTGCATAATCAATATGAGAGTACCAAAAATAAAAATAAAAATAAAAAAGAGGACTTCCCTTTCACAATTGCACCTGAATTACCCCAATATAAAAGTAATGGACAGTAATTAGAAATGGAAGGTGACAAAACATGACAAAAAGATTTAGGCCAAGCAAGAAAAAAAGAAGAATTTGCAAAAATATGATCAAGCTTGCACAAGGTTGGTGAACTAGTATGACTCTTATTGGACCAAGTGAAAGAAGAACCAAAGCTATTGAGAGGAAAAAGATTTGATGAAATTAAGGCTTGATTAAGAGGGGCAATATCATTAACTGTAAGGGCACAACCACCCATTTTTTGAGAAGAAGAAAACATACAATTAAACCCCCCCCCCCAATATCCAAGGATCATTTTACTGATGAATATTACAAAGAATAGAAAGAAATGGAATTCTTAGAGATGAGGCATTATGGGCATAAACTGAAGTGAGAAAGAAGGTAGAATTGGATGGCAAGTAAATACATTTGTAATGGATAAACTGATCTGATGAGGATAACTTTGAAAGCTTAAAAATAAAGGGATTCCATAGAGTAAGAAGACGACCAAAGGATGCATTATAAAGATTATGATCACTACTCCATTTAGGTGCTATGTAGTTTGTAGCAGAAGTAGTTGAAGCCGTATCAAGCTTTGTCTCAGATAAACATAGAAGATGAATATTACTTTTCTTCATGAAAATTTTGATCTCAATTTGCTTTGAGGGTAAATTCATCCCTCTAATATTCCAAAATGATACGTTGTGTATCATTATTAGAAATTGGAAAGGTTTGCAGGTGGGCCAGGATTACTCCTAGTACACCTTTTTGACTGCTTTTGCTGATTACTTAATGGGAGCACTTCATCCTGATTATAAGTAATTCCTTCATCAATATCATCTACATCTGCAGTGTTGGCAATTACTTTTTTCTTCCTACCTTTTTTAGTCTTTGGAACAGATTTAGAAACTGAATTTGATGTTGACTTGAGAGCAGCATCAACATAATCACTGACCTTGGCTTTGGGAACATTTGTAGGAGAAAATTCATTATGAGAAGTATCAGACAAGGAAGCATGAGAAGATGTATGAATTATATTTGGAGGAGGAGGAAGAATGATACCAGCAGGAGAGGATAAATGAGAGTAAGGTGATGAAGAATTATAAGAAGAGCTAAACAGTTTGGAATTGAATCTAGATTGTGGAGGAACATTAAATCTGAGAGGAGAATTGCCAGATGAAATATTACAAGTAGATGATGACATAATAGGACATGTTTGAGTATTTATGGATGAAGAGAGCTTGCTAAGATTACCAGGGACACTTGTGGATGTTGATGGCATGGAGGTATCTTCAGATAATATAGAGAAGGGATTATGAATATGAAACTCATTTTGAACTTCTTGTTGATCATGATCAATGTTCTTCTCCTTTCCTTTATTATTAGTATTGAACATATCATCATCAAAAATAACCGAAACCTTCTTCTTTTGCACAGTACAAACACCATTCTCATCCAGGGCCATAATGTTTTGATCCCTAATATCACCATTTACACAATTAAGTTCCATTGATTCTTCATTATTCTGTTCATCCTTCAAATTTCCATTTCCAACTATTTCAACTACCTCTTCCATATCTTTATTTACTTCTTTCTCAACATCAGTACCATATTTCCCTTCTTTTACTTTCCATACCTTTTTCTTTTTGTTATTAACTCTATTCCATCCTTTATTTTCATAATTTTGATGAGAATTAGAAATCACTTTCCTACCAGATTGAGTAGCATCCATATGTTTAAACTCAATACCTTCATCAACTATCCGTTCATCAGTCTTTTTATCTGTATTATGAACATCACAATGACTGGTAGAATGCCCAAACACCTTACAATGAGTACAAATGGCATGCTTCCAATCATAAGAAACAATTACTGGTGGACAATTATCACCCAATTCAATGCACTGAGGTAATTCAGATTCTTCATCTATCTCAACTACAACCTTAGCATATTTGATTCTATGCATTCTCTTTGTATTCAAATCAAAACAAATTAGCTTGCCAACTTGACATGCTAACCAATTAATTCCCATCAGAGTCCAAAGCAAAAGAGGAATGTGATGCAAGTGAATCCAAATAGGAACTCTTCTAATCTGAGATTGAGCACACCCAATTGATGGATCCCATCTAGTAATAATGAACATTCGTCCTCTAATGAAAATTGGATCTGCTTTCAATACTTTATCTCGATCAATATCATTAGAAAACTTGAAATAAAAGTTGATACCATCAGATTTAATATCAACATCACCATGCAATGTCCAAAAATTCCTCAGAAAATTAACAACTGACAGATAAGATAAGGACCCATCAAGAAAAAACCCACCAAGTATTGATTCCAGTATTTTATTCCTTTAGCTCTTACTATCTCAGGAGGGTTTTCCTTCTGACTATACTTAATTTTCTCAAACACCAAAGGTTTATAGGAACCAGAATTCATAGGAAGAGAATTGAACAATGAAAGGTAATCCTATTTAACAGAGGTAGCAAGATTCTTAGAAGAGTTCAAAGAGTTCGAATTATTCAAAAAAGGAAGAATAGGAACAAGATTAGATGAGGAAGGAACAGATCTAATAGAGGTACCTGGCAAATCGGAAGATTGATTTGAAAATTTGACACCTGAATTCAAGATGTTTGATGAATTACCAGAACCAGAGTTAATAACAGAAGAATCTCGATTACCATCAACAAGATCAACTAATTCTTACGAAACATGATCAACAACACCAAAAAGAACAGAGTTCAAAATGCCATCCAAAATTTCCGAAGCAATCAAAGATGATGACTATTTGAGATTAGAAACTGACAGGGCCAAAGGATCAGGGGGGTGTGGAGGAGGAAGAAGGGAAGGGAAGGGAAAGAAGACGAATCAAGGAAAGAGGAAGACGAATCAAGATTGGGGAAAGAAGGTGCCATTGACAAAGGTAAGCTTTCGCTATGAAATTTTCAATTTATGTTCAATATCAGAATTCTTTTTGTAGTGGTTGATTTGAGTTATTTGTATAAATTTTGCCCTAATAGCGTAGTATTTGAGCATTAAAGATTGTTTTTTTTTGTAAGACTGACGGAGTTGAATGTACCCTACCACTTTTATTAATTAATGCACCGGGGAGAAGAGAAAAAATACAACACACACAAGATTACATAGAAACGCGGTACATTAACACAGGAAACACAAACAAAACACATATAAACAAGCCAAAGATTAAGATAATCTTTGCAAAATGCCTGGATCGAAAGTAAAATTCAGATGCATCTGTTAGATCCAAAATTGAGTCTAACACCCAAGTTGTTCTAATCTATGAAGAATTATAACTGCAATACAGAGAAAAAGCAGAAAAGACACGAGATTTATAGTGGTTCGGCTTTAACGAGCCAACATCCACTTTATATGTTGTTGATTATATGCTGAATGCAGGTACAATCAATGATTTCACTCAATCTCACTCTTACAACTGTGATTCTCTCAATAATTTCGAGATAACTTTTAGAAACAATGGAGATATGATAATGGTGGAATCAGGTTTCTTAATTGCCCAAAAAGATCCCCAAAAATGCCAAGTTCTGGGCTATTTATAGGTGATTTCTTCAGGCGGATCACGGTCATACATGGCACAAATCTCGAGAATCTCGGACTGGTTCGTGGCTTGATGAAGAATTGGTCAATATGACAGTTGTGGACAGGTGTCGCGAGATCCTGCGTTCTCGGATCGTGAATGACTTGGTCTTAGCCATCAGCTTGGTGTTTGGGATCGGATCGGGTTGTACAGAGGAGAGCGGGTCGGATCGTTGGTTGAGGGGGGCGATCGCGATCCGGGAACGTACCACGATCCAAGAGAAATGGTTGACCATGATCGAATACTTGTTGAAGACTTAAGGCCTCGTATTTCCTTTGCTTTTGAACTTCGGTGGCTAGGTCGAAAACTAGCCAACATTTTGCCCCCTCGAAGTATGTTTTATCAAGGATGAAACATGCTTCGAAATTGCAGAGACATCTTTTCATAAAGCGATGCGAATCAACGGTCGTATCTGTCTGAATGGTTGTACTACTTCAAGAAGTTGCGTCCCTTGACGAGTATAAATACCAGGTTAACTCATCCATTATTTCTTTGTTCGCCAGATAGTTTTCGACTATCAAGTTTCTTGGAAATATTGTTATCGAATTACCAAGTAAGTTTTAAAGCTTTTTACCATGGGTAGTCTTTATAATTATTGGTTTCTACAAATATGGAATTCTACCATTTCCGATCCATTAATCACATTCGGGTCCAGATCGTTATACTTTCCCGCGGGTCGTGGATACAACACCCATCACGAACTCATGGCAGAGCGTGCCTTTTTTTATATGATGGGCCTATTGGTTCCAGTCGCGAACCCCTAGTGGATCGGATCGCATCCCAGGCCGATGCGGGCTTCTGCTCGTGGCCCGTTTGGTTCGAATAAGACAAAGAAGGGGATACGAACAAACACCATTTTGCCTATATAAGCCAGGTCTTCTCCCACCTTTCTCCTTCTTCTTTTCGCTGCCGCCTCCATGTTCAATAACCCTAATTCCAATTTCCGAACATCCATCTAATTTCAAAATCTTTTTTTTAAAAGGTAATCCCCTCTTCGTTTTTCTCGAGTTTGTATTGGTTTGGAAAGTGGAGGTAGCGGAGTTTCGTGGGTTTCAGGGATAGCAAATTTCCAGGTCCGGTTTTATGGGTTTAAGAGTAGAGAAGAAAGTTGAGGAAGAAGAAGGAAGGGATGACTAGGTTGGTTCGTGGATGGGGACTTCGACTCGGGTCGCGATAATGGTGAAGGCAAAGAGAGGAGTGGGAGAGCAGTCTCAGGTCGGATTGAGGTAGTAGGAGCAGATCGGGTTGGATCGTGGAAGTGGGAATCAAAGTGGATTGTGGGGGGCTTGTCGCGATCCTTCGATGTTAGGCGTGATGGGACAAGTGCTAGAGCGCCTCACGATCCGAAGTTCCATCACGATCCGAGACTTTCCCACGATCTGATTCCTTCTTCACGACCCGCCAACACATAGCGATCCGAACTCTGCCTCACGAACCAATCCAATGAACGATCCGATGCATATGTTGACTAATAAACACAATATAACTTCTGATATATCGATGGATAGTTAGGTTAGAGCCCTTAATATGATCCCTCTGGACTGAATGACACCGTAACTTGATAGCACATTACGACCAATATCTTGCTTATGTAGCTAATATTTATGCTTTTCTCCTATGTTTGCATAGGCACACACTTGCACTTACACACACGGGGGACGGGTAATTATATTTTAATTTCTCATGTTTACTCGCCTAAACAGTAATGTCGGGTAATCGTTCTCCTTCAAGATCTGAAACAGAGATGGACCCCGAGATGTCTGAGCGCCATAGCCCCGAGGTTCTTCCAATTAATTCAGAGGGTGAGGATTCTGAATCCGAATATGAGGCAGAGACAGAATCGGATTCATCTGAGAGTACCTCGCTTGATGACGAGTCCGAAGTGGATAACCGAGCTCCTGATGAGATTCCTGGTGCAATAGAAACTGAGAAATTCAATGACTCTTTAGCTTCCAAACTAGACGACATAAAACTTAAGAAAATCTGCTTGAAACATGGGATCCTCTGGGATGATGTGAGAACACCTGGAAGCGAAGATAGACCTCATCTGGCTGAGGAAGGGTATATGACAGTCAGCCGACTCATGTGCGGAGTAGGCGCTATTCCTCCGTTTCCTCCATTCGCCATTGAAACCTTAAAACGAGCGGGTATTGCTCCGATGCAGCTTCATCCCAATGCCTATGCAGCCCTATACACTTTATACATCGCATATGCGGAAATCCTGCAAACTGAGCTCACGTTTAAAGACTTGAAGTTCTATTACCTTTTCAAGCATCGTTCTACAGCAACCCCAAATTTTTCTTTCTTCGAGTCGGTAGCCAACAGGAAGGTCTTGTCTGATGGTTACAGCAACATAGGGAATCCCAAGGCCGATTGGTTTTATATAAAGCGACAGGCTGGGTGTGCGAGAAGATGGCTTAAATCAAGTAAATTTCCAGCCTTTGAATGAATAACCGGTTTAAGAAATCGGAGTGCTAACATGCTTCTTTTTTCTATACAGATCACACTTTTCCGAAGAAAGAAGGCTCAGTGTACAGCAATCGACTATCCCTTCTTCTTAAAAGAAAATCGCAATTCTTAAAGATCAAGAAATGTATTACTGACGAGAATCTTCACAGGCATCGCCTTCTGGACATAAGATTTGGACTTGGAACAGGTGGCAAACCTTACAAGTATGTGCCCCTGACTGAAGGAGAAGGGACATCACAAGCAGCCGAAACAACCAGACTTCATAGGAGCCCTTCACCGATGATTGACCAGGATGATGAAGATTTAAATGTATATAGAGGAGATGAGGCCCAGGCAGGGGAGCCTAAGAAAATCCCAGCCTTTTCGAAGGATTCTCCCTCAAGGGCCTCACAACCGGTTGAGCCTGCCGCTCCCAATGACTTAACAGAGGAGTTGTTATTCAAGGAACTTAGCAAGATTCCTATACCCGACGATGTATATACACGAGAAGATTTCGGAGGGGAGCCATTTTTCCTGTCTCTGAGGAAACAAATGCTCCAGTTGAGGAACGAGAAACCACCCAGACGAGCCTAACTTCAGGCCCTGGTCTGTTAGGGGGAATTATATGGGATGCACTAATCACATACACTGTTTGACCCCACACTGTTATACCATCAATATTCAAGGTTTTAATGTGTACTTGTTTCTTTTATAGGTAAGATGACTCACAAACGATCTTATTCTCATTGCTCCCTCCGTGAGGGCACACCCAGTCTTCATTCAAATCCAAATCCTGCTCGCAGTGATAGTCGGGGAAGGGATAGTTATCGGCCTCGCGACCCTCCTCAAACTTAATCTACACGATCCCGATCTCCTCCCAGGCATGGTTCCGGGAAACCTCACAGTCGTCCACTGCCACCGGTTGGAGGTAAGCAGATTCCTAGGGACTTAACTCCTCCAAAAAGTACGCCTTCTCACGTACAATCTTCCAAGAAACAGCGCGAGTCAGAAGACAAAAATAAAGACGAGGGCAAGACCGTGAAGAAAGGAAAAGAAGCTCTGGTCTCCCCTGGCGATCACGACTCCGACAGTCTCGTTGCACGAGATGCTATCCATGGCCCCGAAAATCAGGCTAAATTGGCGCGCTTGCGCAAGGAATTCCCCGATATTTTCTTTGAGAGGATGATGTTTGTACCGGATCTTGAGTCGGTTCCCAGGGACTGGGATACTGAGGTTATAGGATATGTGTGCCATGTAGCCAAACAGTACGAGGTAATGAAAAAGCACGCCGTTAACCTTTCAAATACCATCCGTCACCTAGAAACAGATGCGGCCAGACCCAAGGTGAGAATTGAGAATAAGGATAGGGCCAGGAGCAAAATGGAAAAAGACTTGGAAGATACATAGGCCCATCTGGCTTTAGCTCAGCGAGACGCAGAGAACTATAAGACAGAATTGGAGGAAGCTAGGAAGCGTTTTCATAGCGAGCTAGACTCTAATAGCCAAGAACGACTGTCTCTGAAAAAGGAAATAGAGGATCTTAAAATGGCCAATACTGATTTGAAGACAGCACAGAGCCGTTTTGATGCTAAAAAGGCTGCTTGGGAGAAGGAGAAAGAGGACTTGAAAAACAGTCTCGCAGCTGCCGAAAAAGAAAAGGAGGCCTTGAGTGACCGACTTATTTAGGCTGAGGGGCGAGCGGTTCTTGCTGAGACTAATGCTAATAGCATTCTTGAATCGGCTTCCACCACTGCTGACAAGCTTGCCGAAGCTGAAAAAGAGATAGAAGGTTTTAGAGAGTTGGTATTCGACTTCTTAGGCCAAGTCATCAAAACTCGGGACATTTCTTGGATCCCAGATTATCATGTTACTCTTTCCAACATATGGGATGCAATTGTCGAGGATGAGAGGCAGCGATTGAAGGTCAACGAGATTGACGAAGGCCAGCTAATGCAGAGACACCTCAAAGGAAAAGAGCCCGAGGATTTGGAGGAGGGGAGACGCCTAATCCAAGAAGAGGTTGAGAAGGAGAAGGCCAAGGCCAAGGGCAAAAGCAAACTTGACGGGGGCTCGAGCTCAGCGACAGAACTCAAGACTCCCAAAGTTGAGGAGTACAGTCCTGACGATCCGTTAATTCCCTTGCACCCAACTCCTTCGACTGTCGGAGCTTCTGCTGCAAACTTGGATGAAATGTCAGCTGAAGGTATTTCCATATTTTCTCCGCAATTTGTCAAAGCAGTTATGACTTTTTGCCATTTTGCGGAGCAGCCCGTTGAGTAACTAACATGTGCCTCTCATAATACAGGTGGCACATTGACCAAGAAAAGGGGAGGAGAGAAGGCGGAGGCAGAGAAAGTTGACATCCCCTCAGGCACTGATGCTGAAATTTTTGAGATTTCAAAGCAAACTGAGGGTGGTGAAAAGGTAACCATGGCACCTGTGGTACCCAGCACCGATGTTCCTGTAGATGCCGAGGTTATCGCTACTTGGAAGGACACGGACAGTGGTCACGGGGATGAAGAAGATGACATTGTTATTACAGATGAAATCAAGGGTGGTGGTGATGAAACCTTAGCTGATAAACAAGCTAAGGAAGAGAAGCAGTTGCTTCTTATGAAAGGGGAACATGGCCCAGTATACGTGCCCCCTATCTCTGAAATCGACCCCAAAACTGGGTTGGTCATAAGATTCTCCTCCCGGTCAATAACTTCACAACTCGCCTCTTAATCTTCTAGTTCTTCTCCAGAACCTCTTGTTGATAAGAGGAAGAGGAAAAAAGGTGATCGTTCGTATGTTGACAAGGAGGAGTCGGGGAAGCAGAAGAAGAGCAAGAAGCCAAAATAGCCCCCTAAGCATGAGTAGGATGTAGATATTAGTTCATATTTTGTTCTTTAGGCTTTTTAGGCTTTCCACTGGCCAGAAAATGTAATTGTGAGAATGGCCCTCACTTTTGTTTAGCTATATTATCTTGTATCTCTGCATCTTCGTAAATAAAAATTGATTTATGTTGCCTTTAATTTAATATGCAATGCAGTGATTCCAAATTCCTTGCATCTTTGTGCAACCTCCTGAGTAGCCAGCACAACGGCATGAGGGGATGATTCGTCTAGGTCGACCTTGACTTTCGTCCTTGTCGTGATATGAACAAGAGTTTCCCTTCAAGACAAATCAGTCACATAAAAAGGGGAACTAAACCTGCGGATCTGCAATTTTAATTTATCGCATTAGCAAAATTTTAAAATTCTTTGTAGAGATGTGATGTGCGTGTATATGCCCCCAATCAATCATTTAATATGATGCCTAGCCAGGGCTTATTAACGATTGATTAGAGTCATGTGTGTTTCCCCCTACTATGAAAGGTGAGGGGAAAAGATTCTTTTAGCACTAAATTTCTAACAATTTTATACTCTCCCGATCCTTCAGCGGGTTAGAGTTCGAGCTCGTTTCAGGTCTGCTCTCCGATACTTCAGCGGGGCAGAAATTCTGGGGCCCTAAATCTCTGGCGCCTTTATACTCTCCCGATCCTTCAACGGGTTAAAGTGTTGGCAAGGCGGTTTTATCATGGTGCACCTTCACGCCTCGCGGACGTCATCTTCGCGTCCTTTATACACTCTCCTGATTCTGGGGAGTTAGAGTTTGATCGTGGGGTGATTTGCTTTGCCGCACCTTGTGGACCTCAATTATGGTACCTCTTTAACCTTGTGACCCAATGCATTGGATGTTCCAATATTGCTGCATAATCTGTGACAGACTCAAAAAACAATAATAATTTATATTAATCGAGATAAAGCAAATAGGTAATGTTGCAGTAAAGGTAAATGACACACGATATTTTTATAGTGGTTCGGTCGAATCATGACCTACGTCCACTTTATAATCTTTTGTTCAAGTAACCAGACTATTCTAGGCAAGTCGTACCTTTTTACTGGGTCCTAAAAACAAAAGAATAAAACTGACGATTTCACGTCAGGTAAGGCCGCAAATGCTGGGCGTTCCACACTCTGGGGATTTCATCTCCATCTACGGTTGCTAGCTTGAAGGTTCCATTATCAAATCTTCGCAGGATGGAATATGGTCCTTCCTATTTCGGACCCATATGCACTGAGTATGGGAAGACACGTTTTAGAACCAAGTCTCCGGTTCAAAAGTTCGTGCTCGGACTTTCTTGTTGTAATACCGAGCTATCTGCTGCTTATGTCATAGGCACGTAAATCGGCTTCGTCCCTCTTCTCTTCGATCATGTCCAAGGATTCAAGGAGCAACTCATTGTTGGTCATCGGGTCGTAATAGGTGACTCGGTGAGAAGGTACTTCTAACTCGACCGGGATAACCGCTTCAGTTCCAAAGGCGAGGGAAAATGGTGTATGGCCCATTGCTGATTTATAGGTCATTCTATAGGCCCATAGTGCCAAGGGAAATTCATCGGTCCACATGGCCTTGGCCCGCTTTAATCTCTTCTTCAGGATGGATTTAATCACTTTATTTGCCGCCTCCACTTGGCCATTCGCTTGCGGATGTGCCACAGAGGTGTACCTTTTCTCGATGTGGTATTTCTGGCAAAAATATCTGAACTCAGTACTGTCAAACTGAGTTCCATTATCTGTTATGACGATTCTTGGGATCCCAAATCGGCATATGATGTTTCTAACAACAAAGCTGATAACTCGCTTGGTTGTTATTGTGGTTAATGGCTCTGCTTCTACCCATTTGGTAAAATCATCCACGGCTATGATAACGAATTTTGCTCCGCCCTTTGCTATGGGGAGGCTTCCAATGATATCAATTCCCCACATAGCAAAGGGACACAGACTCGTTACCGTCTTCAGCTGGCTTGATGGGGCCCTATGGATCATAGAAAATCTCTGGCAGGCGTCACAACGCCGCGCGTATTTGGCCGCATCCTTATTTATGGTTGACCAGAAATAACCATATCGTATTATTTTCTTCACCAACGTTTGGCCTCCCGTGTGATCTCCACATTCGCCTTCATGTACTTCTTGCAATACGCGCTGAATATCGCTGTGGGCAATACACCGGAGGAGGGGCATTGAAAATCCTTGTCTATACAGGACACCCTCTTGCAACACATACCGAGAGGCCTTCCGAATTATTGAACGCCTCTCACTTTTCTTCGTAGGGAGCGTTCCATACATTAGAAAATTCTTCAAAGGAGTCATCCACGACTCCCTTTCAGGTTCAACATCTAGTACCAGATCAACTTCCATCTGATCTATACTAGTG
This sequence comes from Allium sativum, assembly GCA_030737875.1. Taxonomy (NCBI): domain Eukaryota; kingdom Viridiplantae; phylum Streptophyta; class Magnoliopsida; order Asparagales; family Amaryllidaceae; genus Allium; species Allium sativum. Next base: position 356,711,217 of record CM060926.1, read on the forward strand.
ACTGTAAGACTTCCATCGGGACCATTTCTGTATTTTCAGGACTGTCAGAACTGGCCATTTTCGCCAATTTATCTGCTTTTTGGTTCTCTGCTCGAGGAATGTGGGTTATGGCATGATGGTCAAAACCATCCAGCAACTTCTTCACTTTTTCTAAATATGATATCAGCCTAGGACTTTTGGCCTGGAATTTTCCTATGACCTGGTTCACAACTATTTTGGAGTCGCAAAAGATGTCTAACTTCGCAATCTTCAACTCCTTTGCGAGTTTCAAACCAGCAATTAGGGCTTCGTATTCTGAGTCGTTGTTAGTGGCGCGGAACTCCAATCTGAGAGCATAATATATCGGCCGTTTTTTTGGAGTTTCGAGCACCACTCTGGCACCAGATCGTCTATCGTTTTTTGCTCCGTCAGTGAACAACTTCCAGGCACTGAGATCGAGGAGTAGCCTTGGCGGATCGACTTCTTTGCTTATTGTGTCATCTTCTGGGATGGTAAACTCTGCTATGAAGTCTGCCAGCACTTGCCCCCTTATTGATCGCCGGGGTTGAAAATTCAAATCGAACTGACTTAGTTCAATGTTCCACTTAAGTAATCTTCCCGAAGCCTCTGGCCTTTGAAGAACTTGTTTTAACGGGTGATCCGTGTATATAGTAATCGGGTGAGCTTGAAAATAGTGGCGAAGCTTCCTTGATGCAATCAACAAACTGTACGCAAGCTTTTCTATCCTTGGATAATTTCGTTCAGCTGCCGCCAACTTCTTACTCACATAATATACTGGTCTTTGCACCTTATCTTCTTCTCTAACCAAAGACGAACTGATCGCATTGGATGACACCGCTAAATATACGAATAATTCTTCGTGATCTACGGGTTTAGACAAAATTGGGGGTTTTTCTGAATGATTCAAGAGATTCTGGAATGCTTCAATACAATCAGGGGTCCATTCGAAGTTGCGCTTTCCTCGCTTTATTAACTCGAAGAACGGGACACATTTATCTGTAGCTTTGGAGATAAATCTACTCAATGGCGCTACTTTCCCTGCGAGGCTTTGCACATCTTTAATTTGTCTAGGTTTCTGAATATTCCGGATTGCTGCGATCTGGTCTGGATTAATCTCGATCACACGCGAACTGATGATAAATCCTAAAAAATTTCCCGATGCTACCCCAAATCAACATTTCAAAGGGTTTAATTTCATTCCATACTTCCGGAGAATTTCAAACATTTCTGCTAAATCGGCAGTATGGTCAGATGATTGTTTGGGCTTCACTAACATGTCATCGACGCACACCTCCATTGTCTTCCCAATTTGGTTGTAAAACATCCTATTGACCAATCGTTGATATGTAGCACCGGCGTTCTTCAAGCCAAAAGGCATCACTACATAGCAATACAATCCCAAATCTGTAATGAAGCTTGTGTGTTCTTGGTCTGGGACGTGCATAGGGATCTGATTGTACCCCGAATAAGCATCCATGAAAGAGAGGAGTTCGTGGCCAGCTGTCGAATCCACCAGCTGGTCAATTCTTGGCAATGGAAAACTGTCCTTTGGGCAGGCTTTATTCAGGTCCGAGAAGTCAATATAGGTGCTCCACTTTCCATTGGCCTTTTTTACCAAGACCGGGTTGGAAATCCAATCTAGATATGTTGAGTCTCTGATGAACCCATTACTTCTCAATTTCTCAATTTCCTCTTTCAAAGAAGCTGACCTCAACGGGCCAAGCATTCGGCTTTTCTATTTAACAGGAGGATGCTTCGGATTGATGCTTAGCGAATGACTCATGATCGAAGGAGATATCCCGCACATATCTGAGTGGGTCCAAGCGAATACATCTAAATTGGCTTTCAAGAAATCCGTTAGCTCCCTGGCTTGAATAGGGTCTAACTGGGATCCAATCTTCAGGACATTCTCTGGGTCTCCATCATCGATTGGAATATCCACATTTGTTTCATTAGGAGTCGCCATTCTGCCCCCAGGCTCTTTTTCCTCTCTAGGATCTATGTCCTCGGGCAGTTCTCTGGGCGACTCTCCCATAGTTATTTTCTTTAGCTGCTATAACGTTTCCTCCCTTGCCGGGGAGGAAGCGCCTTCGGTCTCTACATCTTTTCCTTTGCGGAGCATCTTCAACTCTGCAATGTAGCATGCTCGGGCCATGACTTGATCTCCTCTTATTATACCTATACCAGCTTCAGTCGGGAACTTCATTAATAAACACCAAGGGGCTATACAAGCTCTGAACTTTGCTAGGGCCAGTCGGCCTAAAAATGCGTTGTATGGGAATTCGACGTGCAAACCACAAAAGGAAGGATTCTTACTCTCTGGCGCTCCCCTTCCCCAAGGGTTACCGACAACTCTACATATCCCATTGGAGCAGTTGAGGCTCCATTGAATCCACGTATCCACCCTTCGCATGATTTTAAATCCTTCGGCTCAAGTTTCATTTGGTCGAACGTTTTCTTGAACAAAATGTTGACTGAGCTTCCGTTATCTACCAGAACTTTATGGACTATGGCCGGACCAATTGTGGCTGTGATTACCAAAGGATCCTCAGTTGGGGAGTGAACGCCAATGCTATCTCTGTCGTGAAAGATGATATCATCAGTCATTGTCTTCTGTTGTTTGACTGGAGCAATGTCCTCAGGGTTATTGCATTCTCCTACCATGAGGGGTTGTTTAGCTGCATTGACATACTGGTCCATTGCCCTAAAGCTATGCCCGGCCAGATGAAGCCCTCCTACTATGGTGTTAATGATGATGTTCTTCCCTTTTTGCTGAGGGGTCAGCCGGGGAGTAGGCTGGCTATGATTCTGATTCTGGTTTTGATTTTGGTTTGGGTCTGATGCGACTTGCCCCCTGTCTCTGGGAGTGACCCTGTACTCATCTAGTTTTCCTTCTCGAAGTAGCCTTTCGACCAAGTCTCTCAGGTGGCGGCATTCATTTGTGGAATGGCCATGGATTTGGTGAAATAGACAGAACTTTCCAGTTTCGCGTTCTTTGTCTGTCGACTCTCTCGGGGGAGGCCTTTTGTATGGGAGGAAATTATAGGTATCCATGAAGATTTTCTCCAATGTATCATTTAACGGTGTAAAACTCTCAAATGGCCTGGGTCGAGATCTTCTCTGAGAATCATTTCCTCGGTTTCTCTTCCGATTATTGCTATTATTGTTTCCCGGTTGGCGACCATTTCCTTGATTTTTATTCCCAACATTGACTTCAACCTTTCCTGAGCTATCTCCTGTCTGCTTGATGGCCACATTGCTCTGGATATCTTCCTTATCAAAAGCCTTCCTTTTTCGATTAGCATATATCTCTTCCTGTCGTAAACGGACATTAGCTTTTTCATAAAATATTTCTCTGGTCGGAGGTGGTTTGCCGGCCAGATATCTTCCAAACTCGGTATCCTTATCGACACCGTCAATTAAGGCCATCAACACAGTTTGCTCATGCGGATCTTTAACTTCTGTGACTGCTAAATTAAAACGATCCAAGTATGACCTTAAACTTTCGTCTGGTCCCTGCTTAATAAGAGACAGCTCAATCACATTCTTAGATCTCTGAGCGTGAAGGCGGAATTGGTTTACGAACTTCTCACTCAATTCCCTGAAACTGGATATCGACCGAGCTGGCAAGCGGGTAAACCACAATAATGCCATATCTTCCAGAAATATAGGGAGTGCCTTACACTTTATCTCGTCTGTAGTTGCGGCGGCATTCATGGACCAGGAATATCGCATCAAATGCTGGATTGGGTCAGATTTGCCTACATAGCGATTCATTGTCGGCATATTAAAACGTCTCGGGAATGTGACCTCCAATATATCATCGGTAAAAGGCGTATGACTGCGATCTATGCCCCAATCTTTATCCCTATACCCTCGGCTAGCTATCATGATTTCCCTGATCATTGCTTCAACATCTGCCCGGGTCAAGGTGGACTCAGGATCGGCACTTCTTGCCCGATGGGCTTCTTCAGCATTTCTTTGACGTGCAGCTACAAAGTCTGGGATTCGGGCGGAGCTTCCTTGCCCCCTGTTGCCGAGGTCAACTAAGCGACGAGCAGGGGGATTGGGTCGATTCTGAGCAGGGTCAACTACGTTTCCATTCCTCAGCGGTAAAGAGGGTTCATTCAAGTTACGATTGCTAGTTCCTTGGTTAAGCACTTCCTCTTCCCGGGATCGAAGTTGCTCTATGTTCTCAGCCCTTTCTAGCGATGGCCAATGTCGGTTTCTTCGGGGCTCCTCAGACGAGGATGTATGTTCCGGGGAAGGAAGACGGGTTGGTGAGGAAACCCTCTGCCCTATGAGGTCATTAATTCGCCTGTCCATAGCAGTCAGATTCTGTCGCAATACTGAACTCTCTTGCCGCTGAGCAGCTAACTCGTCAAATAATATTTCCTACATGTCAATAATGCGAGAGAGTTCCCCTTCAGTAGCCGTGGCAGAAGGGTCAAATTGGTCGCCAACATTCTCTCTTATACGCAAAGAGCTTGAGCCAGGTCGAGCAGATGTACCAGCATGGGAGGATCGAGCCATAACCTCCTTTCCGGGTCGGGTCGTAGTCTGCTTGTCTTTTTGGATCGCAGGATCCTTACCTCGATGGCTCGGAGCCCCCCCCCCCGGGATTGGATCGTGGAAGTGTTATGGGGACGGTTCGCGACGAGGTCATGGGAGCGTGTGACAACTCCTTCAGCTGGTTGGGTCGCGATCCCCTCAACGGATCGGTTCGCCCCCTCCTCTCGGCGATCCGTGAGCTCCTCCTTAGGCTGCTCGTGCACACTTTCTTCAATTGCTTCATTTTCAACTTCGTTCACCTGCGAAGCTCGTACTTCCTTAGACTTCTTTCCAGCCATGATATCTGAATTTCGCTGGAATCTTCAAAAACTGAAACAGTGGAGCTTTGGACTGTTTTCTTCGGACTTGAGTATCCAAACAACGGAACAACAATCCAATGTACTAAAAATTCTTTCTCAGTGAAAGCACCAAAATGTTAGATCCAAAATTGGGTCTAACACCCAAGTTGTTCTAATCTATGAAGAATTATAACTGCAATACAGAGAAAAAGCAGAAAAGACACAAGATTTATAATGGTTCGGCTTTAACGAGCCTACGTCCACTTTATATGTTGTTGATTATATGTTGAATGCAGGTACAATCAATGATTTCACTCAATCTCACTCTTACAACTGTGATTCTCTCAATAATTTCGAGATAACTTTTAGAAACAATGGAGATATGATAATGGTGGAATCAGGTTTCTCAATTGCCCAAAAAGATCCCCAAAAATGCCAAGTTCTGGGCTATTTATAGCTGATTTCTTCAGGCGGATCGCGGTCATACGTGGCACAAATCTCGAGAATCTCGGACTGGTTCATGGCTTGATGAAGAATTGGTCAATATGACAGTGTGGACAGGTGTCGCGAGATCCTGCATTCTCGGATCGTAAATGACTTGGTCTTAGCCATCACCTTGGTGTCTGAAATCGGATCGGGTTGTGCAGAGGAGAGCGGATCGGATCGTTGGTTGAGGGGGGCGATCGCGATCCGAGAACGTACCACGATCCGAGAGAAATGGTTGACCATGATCGAATACTTGTTGAAGACTTAAGGCCTCGTAATTCCTTTGCTTTTGAACTTCGGTGGCTAGGTCGAAAAGCTAGCCAACAACATCAATCCATCTCTCACCTCCATTCTTAAACTTCTTCTAAGTTGCTCATTACTTTTTGCCTCTTTAGGAATAAAAATCCTACAGTTTCTTTCCCTCCAGATTGCACTTAGAAATTTCTTAAGAGTGTAACATAGAATTCTCATTTTAAAGATTGTGTTGTTGAAGTCTAAGGCTACAAGATGATCAATATAATGGCAGGATTTAGAGATGGAACTGATATTAGACCTACCTAGGAGTATGCTTCCTACACTAAGGGTTCATATGCAACATCTAGTTCAAAGTTGACTATAGAGAAGTGAACATATACGATTATTTTCAGAAGTGGCAAGGAAGATGAATGTTGTATTAAGAACAATTCGTGTTTATCGGGCTGTGGTTGATGCAGAACCATTGCCAACCGATATCTAGAATTAAACTGGAAGAAGATGGAAGAATGTACATTTACTACCTTCTAATTGGTTGCGGATGAGGACCCCATCCAAGAGATAGTACTAAATACAAATAACTTCACCTTTACCTAAAAATGTCTGTCTCCCTGTACCCAACCAATCAGCACCCCTGAATTCCACCTTTTTACAATTAAACATTTTTTTTCTTTGATTTAATTGCAAAAAGATGAAAGTTAGGAATCTTGATTGGTTGGGTACAGGGGGAAAAGACATTTTTTGGTATAGAGGATTAGCTCTCACTAAAATAACCGCATGAAGCTTGTGAAAGATATTAAAGGATCTATACGTAAAGAAGTCGCTCATGAATAGACTAATTTTATTGAAAATTTTCTCCAGTTACAAAATGCAAGAAGGTGCGTCGTTGAAATTATGTCTTAACTTGACTCAATGATGAAGATGAAAGTAGTTGATTTGAATGTTGACCAAGAGCAGAAGGATATGGTGGTATTGTGCTTATTTCCGGACTCTAAAGGGATACGCGAGATTTGCTAATGCTTGATTTATGGTAGAAGCACATTGACAATAAAAGATGGGAAAATGGGACTCTTGAGTGAAGAGGTAATTGATCAGATGAAGCTTATTTGGTGAAAATGGAGAAGCTAGTAGCAGTCAAGCATCGTTCGTAGAAATAGAAAGAAAGGAGAAGAGAGAAGAAAATAATTCCAGATGATGTTTCAAGTCGAGAAAGCTCGAAAGTGGTTGGGGAGGCAAATCCAAAGACAACATGTGTCATCTTTGTAATAACAAGACTACGGAAGAAAATTTGTTCGGCTTTGGAAAGGAAATGAAGCGGATGATCCTGTATTTATTTCAACAAATAAAATCACCTGTTTCCAAAATTCTCTGTTCCAATGCATCCAATCAATCAACATCCCGAATTCCACCTTTTTGCAATTAAACCTTCTTTTATTTTTGGACTTAGTGTAAAAAGATGAAAATCAGGAATTTTTATTGGTTGGATGTAGAGGGACCGAGAATTCCAGTGAAGAAGGTTGTTTTCATAACGTGTTGACCATATTTGTTTCTAGTGATTTAAATCGTTGAATGTTGGATTCAAGGACGTCTTTGCATATGACACGTAACAATAAATCTTTCTATTCATATGAGGATAAGGAGATAACTACCTAAAATTTAATGGCATGATTTTAGCACTTAGAGTGATATGCTAATTTTGCAAGAATAGAACACAATTTTCAGCACTTAAGAGTGGTATGCGAATTTTGCAAGAATATAACACAAAACATGTTTTTATCAAAAATCACAAAACTAAGTCACAGAATCAAGCTCGAACTAGTAACCACACTATTCAAAGTCACATGTCAAACCATTTAACTATACAAGTTTTTTACTACAATAGGGAATAGGAGTTTGTAAATTCTAAACAGCTGAAGGAGTGACCAAGTGACGTAAGAAAATCAACACAACAAATCAGTGTTTTCATAACCCAACCCTATGTCACGGTCCGAAATCGAATAACTCTGAACCTTGGACCATCACGGTGCGGAACTCAATCAAACCTCATTCATGCATGAATCCTGATCGGACCTAAAAACCAGCTATCCAACCTTCAATTTTACAAGGTTAAACTACAGTTTTTTTTGTTTTTTCATACTTCTCATTCTATAATTCTCTCTGATCATTTCGTTTTTTGTATTGCTCTGACAATAACAACTAAAATATTTCAAAAAATCATAACTGTTCCAACATCTAAACCGTAAACTTTACCACTTTGTTCTAAAAAATCATGTGTGTTTATTGTGTCATTGCTATTTAATTATATCATGCAATCTATTAATGTTAATAAATAAATAGACGACCTTCAAACTTTATTATTCATTTGTTTGAATACACATAAAACTTGATTGTTCATATTTTCACTATTAACAAGCGTGTGCGGTTCTTGATGGATCGACCGGTCATACCTTCAAAACCTTGAATCTTGAGTTATCACGGTTTGACTCATGGTCGGTTATGAAAACATTAACATTACCGCAAATACATCAACATGGTTATATACATTGTTTTAAGGACCGGACCGTGAAGTGAACCGTAGTGCTTCAAGGTTCAAGGTTTTAAAGGTTTGACCGATCGAACCATATCAATTTTATATATATTTAAAATTAGTATGTTAAACTTATTTTGATAATATAGCCGAAAAAGATCAACCAAGAAGATTTCTTCAAACCTCCTTTGATGTAGCCATTAAATTAAAGTAAATTAATGCAACATACTTCGAACGTTATTGTCTACAACAGCAAATCTGCAACTAAATGTAAGGTAGAAAATATATTTTAGCAAGGTATAATAAAAAATAGGTTAAGTAATACACAAGTCACAACTAGCTGCCTTAGCCTACAGCAGCTTTATCAAAAAGTATAATATTTTAATAGCTTCATTTCCCTCCTTTCATCGCCAATTCAGTTCGAATTTTTCAAACCAGAACACCCTTGAAAGCCACCAACAGCTCTATTTTCTCAACTAAAATAAAAAATCCTCGATTTCCATTAGAAATCGCGGTTTTCAAGGCTAAACCGCAGTCGGTCTGGCTGGAAACTGCGGTTTTCAAAGCTAAACCGCGGTCGATAGGAAATTACGGTTCTAGCCATCTCCGTGCCGTGGTGACTGGCGGTCGGCGGTTAACCGCGGCTTAACCGTCGGTCAGGTCCGGTCTTCAAAACTAGGGTTATATACGGAGTGCATAAGACCCAGTACCAAATAAGTGCAGCAAAGCCAGCAAGCAAGCAAAACAATTGCACATGAACAAAGACTAAAATCTGGTCCATAGACATAACAAATGTGCAGAAAACAGTTCAGATCTGGCAGCAATACAAAAGTGCCAAAAATGTAATTTCAGGTCCGAAACCAAATTACATTTTCATGGATTACTAAATGCAACCTGTCAATGTCAATTTTACCATGTAGAAAACAAATCAAGTGTTTCTCCAAAGAGCGCATGCAGTGATAATGATCACGTGTTCAGTGCGTTTTTAAGTGCCAGACGCCATTGATCAAAGCGATCGTGTCCAACTACTGCTAAGGTGCCTAATCACCCATCGTTTGCGTCCGGCTATTGGTCGATTGTTAGAGCAAGCATCAAATAAAATACAGATTTTGAACCCTTCGACTGAACAAGAAACTAAGTTCATGGGACATTTTGGATTTTGAATTAAGCATCAAACTAAGTTCATGAAGTCATATGATCGACGTATCTTCATTGTGTAATAAGCAGCTCATGGTATCATGTTTTCAGTTTGATCTCCGGTTAAAAAGCTGTCAGGCATAAATATATTTTAGTCAAAGAACGCTACTAGTACTCAGTACTCCCTGAATATATCCTCAACAATAATAATAATAATAAAAAAAAAAAAAAAAAAAGGTTATGCGGCATGCCACGGATTGCTAGCGGCACGTAGTAACATGTAAATAATCAACAAAACAGTAAACATCTTAAATGAGCACATGCAGGTATGAGAAACTGCATAATACTTTATTCGCAATACAGATAGCTTTCATAAAGAGAATGCAATGATAGCAATGCTAGTGACATGGCTGGAGCGGTGCTCCACAGAGGCACTTGTTATGGCTTAATGCTTCAGGGGTAAACACCTCTGTCAGATCGCCACCACTTGGGATCGGTCCACACAACTCATTATAGCTCAAATCCAAATAATACAGCCCCCGGAGCTCTGCAATTTGTTTCGGTATCACCCCACTTAGTCTGTTCTTGCTAACATCAAAGTAGGACAAGTGCTTCGGCATTTGCTGTGGTATTTCCCCTGACAAATTGTTGTTGTTAGCAACAAATTCCTTTAACTCTGGTAGCTCCATTAATTCTCTAGGAATTGCCCCGGACAATCTGTTATCATTAACATGTAAAAATGCGAGTTCGACCAGATCTTTCATTCGTTTTGGGAAGCTTCCATATATCATGTTATTATCCAAGTGGAGATTCACAAGATTTGATGGAAACCTGACGTTTGATAAATTAAATGCTAGCCCGCTGTAGCTTAGTGCCATGTCTACAAGTCTCTTCTTCTCTTCAAACAAAGCAGATACATCAGTGAACCGATTAGCTGCAATATTTAGGTACTTGATATTATCAATAGATGCAGGGATAGCACCAGTTAGGTAATTGCTACTGACATCCAAATTTGTTATAGTATCATTTCTGGTTCTTTTACTTAGAAAAGAAGCGGGGATTGAGCCAGATAATCGGTTATTGGCCAGAAAGATATAAAGCAGTCTTCCACCTAAGCAGCCTGGGATTTTGCCTGTCAGGTTATTTGCTGAAAGATACAGGCTTTCTAGTCTGAAGAGTTTGCACAATGTTTTAGGTATGCGGCCTGTAAGGAAACTATTGCTTGAGATAGCAAGAAAGGTTAGGTTTTTGAGGTTTCCTATGGATGCTGGGATCGGACCAGTGAGATTCTGGTTGTCAAAAATTGTAAGCTGGTCGAGTTCACTGAGTTTTCCTATAGACGAAGAGATTGTTCCGGATATATCTGTTTCTCTTAGAGTTAGTTTCGTTACTCTGCCATTTGTGTCACATTGGATGCCTTGCCATTCGCAGCACTCGGTCGATTCTTTCCAGCTGGATAATGATGAAGAACTGTTGAAAGATTTCTTCAACTTTAGCAGTACTTTTGAGTCGTTTCTGTGGCAGACAAATTTCGAGTTTGACGTTGTTGATGATACAAAGGCCAATATCAAAAAGGTGACCGAAAATAAGAGAGATGAGGAAGTAACCATGTTTTATGTTTTGATGATTACCCCAAGTAGGAGAAGGGAGATGAAAGACACTTGAAACAAGCAATGGTTTGATGAACTCTCTGATCTCAGGGATTACTTATAATGGAGTAACGTGGAATGTTTACTGCTGGAACATGACATGTTTAGGCGCTATGGGCAATTCCTTAACTTGGGTATACATGAAAGAAAATATTGCTTTAATGCACGGTTTTTAGGTCAAATCAAGGAGAGGGGGAATAAAAAAATTGAAGCCACTAGTCAGTCATTTAAAATGTCAAATCTAGAGTTGAATATCAGGGTGTTAACTTCCCTCGCAATTTGTATACGTAAAAGCCTATTACAAGCATGACGAAAATGATGATCAAACGGCTCAAACTTCCAGTATAATGATGTATTTATTTGCCCTCGTTAAGTAGAACATGCAGCTGATTTGAATATATTTTCTGGATGGGAAATATTCGTGGAATTATTAGATTTAAGACATGCATTAAGTCCGTTTCATAGAAAATGACCAATCATATTGACCTTTAAAATAATTCAAGTAATATTAAAACTTACCAACTATAATTAATATATTGACCTATAAAATAATTATTTTTAAACAATTAATAAAATTATATATGGGCTTAGAATAATTTTAGTACAAAGTTTTTTTTTTTCTTACTTTTTTAAGACCAAAAGTTTGGCTCGATAATAATTCATAAAATATACAAGTACCATGGCTTGTCATTCAAAATTTACAAGGTAATTCAACAATTTGATAATAAAAATATTGAAATTAATTGTTAAAGTGGTTTTGTTAGAAAAACGAAACGAAAAGCAAAATATACTTCATCTTGTTCTTTCAAATTGAAAGATCATTTGGTTCAATAAGATTGATCCAGGGCTCTTTATAGTGTTGAGGTTGTTAGGTTAGAAAAATAAACAAAAATTAAAGATGCAAGAACAATACTTTCATTGGTTTCAAACAAATAACATTTGTTTTGACTTACTAAGCCTTCAATAGATGCTCGATTGGGGGTTCAACTTTTCAAGCATACATAATATTATTTTATTTTCTTACTCACATTGTTTCTTAATGGAAGATTAACTGTGCTTAGAATGGATCTTTAAAACACTACTACCTAGTCAACCATTGTCTGTAGGGAGTCACCCGACATACCAACCTAAAGAAGTTGCCACTCTCCCAATTCCCTCCGTGGCAGCATACTTTTAAGAAAATTTGCCTCAAAAATCTATAACAGGCTTAAAATTTTGCCGCAAAAATCTATAACAGACTTCCGTGTAAAATATGTCATGATATACTGATATTGCACGGTAAGGATGAAGATTGCCTAATTCTTTTTTCTCTTCTACTTTTAGCTTATTGCTTTACTCCGCTCCTACCTTTACGGCTTTACCATAAATGAACTTCACATTATTTCTTTCAGTTCAGTTTCCTAAACAGTTCCTTCTATTTTGACTATAGTATCCTTTTAGTTTAGATTCATAAATCATTCCAGGTATTTTTATTGACACTTCCTCTTTGGATAAAGGATGACATAAATTTTTGTTTTTAAAATTTTGTTAAAGAGAGTACGCTACACACTAAACCCCCTTTAACATTACACAATAATAAGACAAAATTACCCTTAATCAAAATAAAATTACGACGTCGTGAAATTTGGTCGTGAGCCACCGTTTTCTGAATCACAACGTACATTTGAAAATATGAAAAACGGCCCTCAAACACTGAACAATCATCATAAAGATAGAAAAATTATGAACGTTTTTAGTGTGCAAACACGGAACATTATAATTAACCGTTTTCATTATTTTTGTTAAGTTTGTTATAGAGATGGAAAAGATGTTCTAATACCACCGTTTTTTATAAATATAAACGGTACACTCTTACCGTTTTTACTGGTTCGAGCGCAAGCTTTAAAAAAGCATGATTTTGATTGGAAAACGAAACGTGCAGGGGTAATTTTGTCCGCTAAAAGTGATACTTGTATTGCCCCTTAACATAAACAAATTGACATGGTGTGTACTTAAAAATTTTCACCTCTTAACCAAAAAGGGAGTGTCAATAACAATACCCATCATTCCTTAAATTATAACTATAATAACTTGAATGCAATTTTAAGAGACATTGTTATTGACACTCCAAATATTGCTAAGGGGAGGTCAAATTTTAAAAACCCAACGATCATAGAAATAATGTTATAGGGGGTCACATACTTAATTTTTTACGTTCTCTTTTTACCTTCGTAATAACATTTGGTAATAACATCTATTACCATCCCATATCACAATCAATTTCAAATGCAAAAAAAAAAAAACTAAATCCTTAAATTATTTGAAAACAAAAAAGCGATTGTTTGAGGAGAAATAATGGTGTGAACAAAGAACGTGATACTGTGTTAAAAAATAACTGTTCGATATATGTATATCAATTTCCTATGAATGATATATTTTCATCTGATCTGATGCATATCGACAAATGAAATTATTGATAATTTGGTATAAGAATCTAATGTAGTTCGCCTAATATACTGTATAAATTTTATTGATTAAGAATTAAAAAAGAGATTATTGTAAGGAAGTCTAATTTAGTAAAATAAACTTTATTTGATAAGGGGGTACTCTCTTCATTGCTATTCCCATTAACAAATTTTGTTTAAAAATTGATCTCCTTTTAACAATATTTGGAATGTCAATAACAGTCCCTAATTTTAAGCCCTTATGTTAACTACAATTGCAAATGAAATCTTGTATTTCCAAATAACACATGCCGACTGTCCCTGCATAATCATAGCCTTATATTTCATTACCTATGTAATTAATTTAATTAATGAATTAATGAACAATGAATGGTTCAAATCACATGGGTATGATAGGCACATAAGATTGGGAACATGAATTGTACCACTATAACCTGTATCAGTAATAAATTTTGCAGCACATTGTTGACGGCAAAAAATATCGTAAACATCAAAGATTCCTAATTAATAGGAATTATAAATATGATCGCATAGACAAGAACATAAAATAGAACATAAGTAGTAAATAACACGAGATTTATAATGGTTCAGCATCAGCGAGGGCCTACGTCCACTTTGAAGAGTTGTTGAAATTTTATTGATCACTTGGAAGATTACAAGGTTGAGACTATCTCATGATATCTCGTTACATTCACTTTTCATGATATATGATGTCATAATCATCCTATATTGAATAAATAAGGAAAAAGACAATTTTTTCCTTCTTCTTCCTCAAAAAGGAGATGCCATTAATGAAGCTCTATGGAGGTTTCCAAGATCAAGAATCCAACCCTTTTAAAGTGTGAGGCCATGGGGTATTTATAGGAAGTGGTTAGGTAAGGGTTAGATAGGAGTAGGTAGAAACGAGGACCATCTACAGGAAATTCGCGCCTCCAGCTGTCGGTCACTGAAAATTCGCACCTGGACAGAGGTGCGAAATTTTGCACCTGCTAGGTACGAAATTTCGCAACTGCTAGGTGCGAAATTTCGCACCTGCTGGGTGCGAAATTATGCACCTGCTTGGTGCGAAATTTCACACCTGCCAGGTGCGAAATTTTGCATTTGTAAGGTGCGAAATTTCGCACCTACCAGGTACGAAATTTCGCACCTGGCATGGTGCGAAGTATGTTTGGTGAGGGATATGGTCGAGGCTCGTTGGCGCGATCTCTCTTCGGTCTTCCTTCTGCACTTGCTAAGCTTCGCCCTTGGCCCTGTCTTCACGCGATGAGTTGAGTCGAGCGTGTCTTGAGTACTTTTGGTAACCAGACCAAAAGGCCGGTTAACACACATATTTTTTTGTTTGCTAGTAGCAAAGAAAACTCATTAAATATATTCACTAAGTGTCTTTTGAAAATACCAAATATACCATTCTCTTTCTACGTTTTTATAGTTGCACTCTCGCACCTCTTTTGCTTTTTAAAATTGGTATTTTATTTACAAGTTCTATGTAGTATATAACACACTTCATGACAAGTGGGTTAGACCCTGCGAAGTGAGAATCGAACCCATAACCTCTTACACAATGTCCAAGTTTCTTAACCAATTTGGATAAGGTGTGTAACACCCGTAGTTTTATAATATTAATTTAATTAAATAATTACATAAAACGAGGAATGGAAAATTGAATTAGATAAACATTTTATCCGAACAAATGTAGAAGCAGAATGGATGGTTTTATGTCTATTACCAGTCCTTCCTCCTGAGTTGAGACCAATCATTCGGATACATGGGGGTAAACTAATGTTGAAATTGTCATAATTGAGCTTTGCAACGTGTATCAATGCATTCATTATATTTTTATGATAAATTTACGTATATAATATGTTTCGAATGAATTTTGTATGGAGAAATTACATATGTACGAAGCTTAGCATCGAAATATATTTATACGTAAATAATGCATGAATATGAATTATAACCTTAATTATAAGCGTGTAGAAAATTCCAGAAATGATGTTTTTTTAGAAACACGGGTGTGTAGCGTGGTGCTACACAGCCAGTTAATAATTTATAATATATAATCCAGTTGACATGCCCAAATGGTGGCTAATAATCCGCAATAACTACATTATAAACCCACAAAAGCCTACAGTCCAGATAATAAACATAACACACCACATTATATCATTTTAACATAAGTACCATAGTGTTAACCCCGTTGTGAAAACGCGGTTCAAAATTATGAAGTATTCACGAACGTTGGCACGCGACTTCATTTAGCTCATTTAGCTCGTGGCTTCATTTAGCTCGCGACTTCATTTAGCTCATTTAGCTCGCACGCCAACCAGTCACACACTTAGTTAGGTCGCCATCCAGCTAGCCCGCTCCGATGACACGTGCTTGATGCCACAAGCATATACATTGACTGAGCAGCCTATAATACATAGCAAAGATTATTTTGGAACTGCATAAGACAGTTTAATATTGTGCAAATATGTGGCAAGCTATATATGCATGGTCTGGAATCCCTTAAGTCAAACCGCGGATGGTTTCATTTTTATGGCAACAATACAAAGGCCATACTCAGGACATTAATACGACCTAGAGCAGGTCGTGGCTCATATAAGTATCATCGCCAGGTCGTTAAGTGTATGGGGGCACATCACATTTACATGTTAGCTTAAATGTCGTGTGAAACAGCTGGCTCGTCATCAGCTCGTAAGCTCGTTCCCATGCAAAATGCACCGGGTCATGTACATGTCAGATCGTCCATGAGAATACCAAGTCACTTTCACCTACCAGATCGTTCAAGAGACTGTTGCCACTCTTTAGCTCGTTCATACGGCTAGCACATGTATACCCTTAGCTCGCTGGGCACCATTAGGTCATTTGATTGACATGTTTAAGCCGTTCATGCCTGATATGCAAACATTAGCAGCTGCTCCAAATATTATGAATTGGTTTGCATACAATATGGACCAATAATGCTATGGCAATGATAAGTAGCTACATGGCGGGCGTAACGTCATGACATATAATATCGAGCTAGTTCAATTGTAGGTAGAAAGACTAAAGGATGGTGTAGAGGCTCCGACAAGCTGCAAGCTAAAGGCTCCGACGACCCACGAGCTAAAGGCTCCCACAACCTCAGTTGATCCGCGTCGACAACCCTAGTTAGGTCGTGTGTCACTTTTACCGGCCTTAGGCCGCTAGTCATCATGTCAGCTTCTATGATTAGCAAATGGAGCTAAGGCTCCTGATTATGATTAATATCAAGTCATTCAGCCCCTACAAGGATAATTGCACTTGCAAATAGGTCATTGCAGGTCATTCACGTGTGACCTCTCTTGGATCGTATAATAAAAGCTTGTGAGTATGGATCCATGTGTCAACCATATGAGCATTTTGGATACAACTTGCAGCATATATATTGTTATAATATATACGAAGTCTGAACCGAAAGTGTGTTTTGCTCTTTGGGTCGCAAGTCATCCATCAGCTACTCAGGACGTTGCCACGTGGTGTTTATCTGGACATATGGCTTTCGTGAAAGACTCAAACACGAAATGGCATAGAGGTAGGATTATATGAACAAAGCATTGCAACTGCGCATGATATTAGCTTTCGCCAGCTGTAAAGGAAAGGAGTGACAACTGTCTTCATTGTTGAGTCATTAGCCTCATTTTAGGCCGTGAATTTTGTACCACGGCTGTTAGGTCGTGTTTGGGGAAAAGCTTTAGGTCGTCCTCACGTAATGCATGAATATTTAGGTCGTTCCTAATAGTTGTACAGGGAAGTTGAATATTGTTCGAAGTCAGGTCGTGTTGGATGTTTCTTAGTTGGTTGTTCATTCATATAAAGTGATTCATGAGCTAAATGACCATGCATATAATTACGACCTCGCCACTCCACTTAAATCCCAACTATAAATACCCCACTTCTCCAACATTTTGGGGGACCAAATTCATTCCTACCACGAAGTGCCGCTAAATTTGAAGCTCTCTTCTAACTTCATCAATGGCTTCCAAGGATCAAACAACTTCTCTCTAACATCAAATGGATCGAATCTATTCCAATCAACATTAGAGTTCTCTCCAGTTCAATCAAAGCTCTTCTAATCTCCTTCATACACTATGGAAATTATCTCCAACACAATTCAAGTGAACTCTAACCGCTATTAATCCTCTCTAAAGTTCGGATCTAACACCAAATTCATAACAAATCATGGAAGAGCATCAAAACGCCTAAGTGACTGAAGATTCATACATCCACCATCACAAAGCAAGAGATCTCTCCAACTCCTTTTCCAATTCAAGTGTAACTTAGATCATAAAGAGAGAGAAAAGCGAGACATGAATAATATGAGAGAATCAATGTATGTTGTAAAACGAAATATCATAATGAGAAATTATTCAAAAGTGGACGTAGATCTATTCTAGTTCGAACCACTATAAAAACTCTTTGTCTTCATTTTACGCTCTTTATTTTGTGATTATGTGGCTCCATATTGTAATCTGACCATTTGTTGATGTGTTTCCATAAAACCTTTGGTGTTGAAATCAAATTTTGGTTTTAACATTTAGTGCACACCATGGGGCCGCGTTCGCATCTCCTTCCTTCACACTTTTCTCAAGCCTAAGAGCGTACCATTGAAGTTCTAAGCCTACTTCACCAACCTCTTCGAAGTTGTAGAAAATTCGATGTTCGCGGTCAGAGTAACCAAAGCTGAATTAGATGTCGTTGTCGCTAACTTGAGTCAACGAATGGAAACTTCCAACAAATCTTTAATCAATGCAAATAAAACTCTGTTGGATGCTAATCAAGCTTTAAGGGATCAAATGAGTGCTCTCCCAAAAGCTAAAAATCATTCCGATCGAAATAACTGATGAGTTGCGAGTCCCGTCAAGGTGGCACATGAAACGACCCGAACTTCCCCGGTCTCCGAAGAGAAGAGAAAGAACGAATTGTTTTGAGAACAGGACAAAATAGAACGCATACAGAAGAACATTTCACTGTATATTACAACAGTGCATCAGATTACAAGAATATACAGAGTATAAATGAATATTACACAGAAATATCAGAGATTTAAATAACATTTAAATACATAGCAGCGGAAAATAATACAATACACAACTAGAATGAGATATACGGATACAAAGCTTTCCGGATATCGTTCCAGCTGTAAACCAGGATCCTGTGAATATAAATCTGCAAAACCAAAACTACTAGCTGCCCGTGTCAAAATAAGGGCACCCAGAGTTTAGGTTAAAACAATAAACTCTAGGTCAGTCATGTGACTGGTGTGAGAACTAAAACAGTTATTAATCTTTATTTTAAATCATTAGGTAAATCAAGGGACCACGCCGTATAACACGGAATGGGTTTTCTCCCAAGAATACCAGTGCATAAAACAAACAGCGCAATGCTAAATAAAGAGAAAATGAAGCTGTTATAAGACCCAGGTCCCATCACACAATGCAACGCAGTCGAGGATAGGGTTTTCCCTTATAACAGCCAAAGAATGCTTGATACGTTTAAAACAAATCATTTGATACTATTATAAGTGCATAGTGTATAAAACACTTCGAATCATAAGTATCAATCATAGGCGGCATGAGCGCCCCATCCCACTATGTCGCCATATATAGGATTACAACTAAAACCGCAAATGTCACGTATTTGGAAATTGGATTTCCTTCTATGAACCGAGGCCAGGGATCGTCCTTACCGTCTTCGAGACAATCTAGCCCATGTCTCCGGAACAGCCGCAACTGCCCCTTGGAGCGACAGGGCCGGTCCACACGGAGTGGATTATAGTGCCTGAACAATACGTCTCTCCGCCCTATGGGGCGTAAATGAGCCAACGAATGACTCCATCGGTTCGAGAACGACCGATCAATCCGAGGCGCCTCGCAACAGCAACAACCACATAAGTCAAACTCGTCAGGGCGTGTAAAACCACTGACGCCACTTCTAGCTAGAAAGAAACGCATGTCCTCCCTGAGGTCCTCTCCCGTTTTTGGTTCATACCGGGTGTGAAACTCGTGAAGTAAACGTTACACAAAGCTACGCCACAAAGGTCGTGCTTTGATCATCACCACAAGACTTTGCTTTTCAACAGAAGCCTCGATCAATTGCCACTTAGGCATGCCACACAGGCAATTCACTCCATGCGTTTGATATCCATCAATATATAACCCCTGAGCTCGTACGTCTCAGAGAAGGGCGTTAAGCAAGAGAATAAATTCTCCGCCGCCAAACAGATATATATTTAATAGAAATCAATCACACAGACTAAAATCCAATGTCAGACACACAGTCCATTTACAAGTCCGTTCTGGGTCTGAACGAAACCGGAGGCACCTAGTACCCCGCATATCCATCGATCTCCAAGTACGTCTGGACGATCACTAACTGTTTCCATCTTCTTGGGTGTACAGCCCAATCAAGATCATCAGTAATTACCCAAACGACGTGAAGACCTCCGGTCTTCGACCATCGTCTTCATCTTCGACTTATCGTCGTATCAGTTATTCAGAATGGGATAAACCCGGTCTTTCCTAATAACTCGCGTATATTTTAAATAAGTGTTACACAAACACAACATACGCCTCATTCCAATTCATCAGTCACTAACCGTAAATTAATCAAGAGAATAATTCCCCAAATATTAACCCCGAAGGCCGAAACCAACATCAGATCAATATCCAGAGAACCATTCTGCTTAGCTAACCGACAGTTAGTTTCTGAATTTCACATTCATAGGGAAAGATTCCCATTAATTTTATCAAAGATAAATTCTTGAATTTATTCTTTAATCTATTTTTGAATATCAATTCAAACTAGTCGGGATTAGCGAACCTTACCGAAGTAATCATTTGTTATAATTTCCCAATCCCAACCTATTCATCCCATGAAGTAAAACTGTGAATACTTCATATCTAACACCCCAGTGTTATCGGTAAATTCAATTACCATTTCACGTTCAAATCTAATTAAAGATTTAACTATCGCCTGGAGCAAAACTGGTGATACTCCATTTTCGATCATTTCAATCTAATTAAAGATTCATTAAAACTCCACTTAGTTTTAATCTTCAACTGGGTTAAAGAATCCGTGTCATTTAAAAACACAGTTCACGATAAACCCAAAATCACATTCATTAATTATCAGGTTAAAGAACGAGTGTTGTTTAAAACACTGTTCACGATAAACCCAAAAATCAATATCAATTTAATTCCAATTAAATATCATTTAATTGGTACACTTCATTAAATCTAAATAAAAAGATTTAATCTTTTCTCAACTGGGTTCAAGAACAGTGTTAGTGAAGACACCATTCACGACAAACCCAAATCACATTTGATATTCAATACAAGGCTCTGAATAGAAAATATATCGGCTTATATTCAATATCAAATTCTACGACTAACAAATGTCGTATTGGAAATAACGATATAAATATATATCTTTCAAATTTCCATGACAACATCTGTATAATCACGAATTCCAACATCGAAATATTCCGAAGATAATTTCGATTCAAATCCACTCCAATGCAATCATTGGAAATTCTGGTTATTTTTAAAACCCCTTTCGAATTCAATTTATTTATTTAAAAATAAATAGAATTATATTTCTAGTTCAAAACTAGTTCATTTCGATAAAAATCTATTTTTATCTTTTCAAATATGGAGTTTTTCATCCCAAATCTTCACAAATCATTTCTTATGATTTTACACAAATTATTACTATTTTTAATAATTTTATCAAGGCCCGTACAGTCGATTTCCATCAATGACCATCGAACTGCACTTACAGCGACCTTTTTCGAATTTGATTTGGACGTATCTCCAAATCCAACCGTTAGATTTCAAATTTCTAACATTCATTAGAAAGCTCTTTTCGATATGAACCCAACGGTTCCGGTTTTTGGAGAATCCGACGGTCGGATCTCCCGTAATGCCCGTTTGAAATAAATGGTCGAAATTCGCGAACTGCCGCGGCGCGGCGCGTTCTATTCAGGCCATTATATTATATATATAATATATATAATATATATATCGTCGATTTCCAATTAAAACGAATTATATAAATAGTTTTAAATTCGTTTCAAAAGCAATTTCAACTTCCATTTCAATTCAAATCGAAATTGAATTCTTCTTTATAAATTCGTTTCAAAATTCATTTCTATTCAATTCAAATTTCAATTCAATTTGAATTCATTTCAATTCGCTTTCAATTCAATTTGAATTCGTTTTCAATTCATTTCGAAATCGTTTTCAATTCAATTCATTTCGAAATCGTTTTCACTTCAATTCATTTCGAAATCGTTTTCAATTCAATTCATTTCGAAATCGTTTTCAATTCAATTCATTTCGAAATCGTTTTCAATTCTATTCATTTCGAAATCGTTTTAAATTCAATTCATTTCGAAATCGTTTTAAATTCAATTCATTTCGAAATCGTTTTCAATTCAATTCATTTCGAAATCGTTTTCAATTCAATTCATTTCGAAATCGTTTTCACTTCAATTCATTTCGAAATCGTTTTCAATTCAATTCATTTCGAAATCGTTTTAAAATCGATATAGATATCGTTCACGTCAAAATGGCGTCAATCTAATCAACACGGCTTCATAAATTTCTATTTTTCAAATATTCTATTTCAAATATTTCTTTTTCAAAATAGTTGTTATCAAAATATTTCGTTCAACACATGACCAATCTCAATGGATGAGTACTGTCAACACATGAACTTTTTATTTTATATCGATAAAGATGTAATTTTATTACTAAAATATTTCGTTCAACACATGACCAATCTCAATGGATGAATACTGTCAACACATGAACTTTTATTTTATAATATTCTTTATTTTTCGAATTGGAATGAGGCCCAATCAATTACCATATAAAGTTAATTATATGGATTTTCATACAACACATGTATATAATAACATTGAAAATAATCAACCATCAACCAAAGTGCACTACACTGTAAAAGCATCAAATATAGATATTCAACGCTTATAACAGCCTGTCAATCAATCGATCGACATATTTAATCAATCAGGATGAGTGAACTTCAAATTTCATCCCAACACCCGTGTGGGGTTTCAAACAATCAAACACATATTTTATTTGTGCTGTTGGGCGATGTGTAAAATTTATCGTCCCAATCAATGTCATTCAAATAGGTGTACATAAACAAACCGTCTGGTTTGTAAATGAATATTCTATTTTATTCACTTCACGTTAAAAATTATATTTTTAACGATAAAACATTTTATTTCAACCTATGAATTTCTATTCAATTCATTCTTTAAATAAAATGATATTTTTATTTTTCTAACTTATTTTAGAAAATTTCGGCGGCATAACGGCACGATACTAGAAACGGGACAAGGCCTAGCCTAATCCCCGGTCTAGTGAAGGCCCACGCCATTCACACATCAATCATATCTATTTTATTATGCAAACCACAAAATTTGGAGTAAGAGTCTAACCTAGCCTTACTCCTTCGCCTTATAACGGCGCACGTCTAATCCTAACCAATTTATCGATTCGATTTTTCACACCACAAACCACATTCAAACCAATATCGCAATCAATCACCAAACAGCCAAACAAACAAGTCCATGGTCTGTGGACGATTGTGTCGGGTGCTACTAAGCACCGTCTGCATCCTAGTATATATATATAACTAGAAAAGAAATTTAAGAGTGAGAAATTCTCACATATAGCTATCCTAGCTCCACGGCACTTCTATTTCAGAGATCTTCGTCGATCCCGCCTTTTTGTCACCTTCGTTGTCCGCTTTCACTACATATGTAAAAATTGAATTTTTACTATGCTATTCAATATATAAAAATCGAATTTTTACTTCGATGTTCAATATATAAAAATCCTATTTTTATTTCGACTTTCAACATATAAAAATCCTATTTTTATTTCGACTTTCAACATATAAAAATCCTATTTTTATTTTTAAATTTCTAATCTCCTTTTAGTTTATAAATCATTTTAAAATCAGTTTTTAAACTTTTATAAAATTCAGTTTTTATTCTTTTTTTAAAAATCAAATCAGTTTTCTGTTTTAAATAAAATCAAATCAGTTTTCTGTTTTAAATAAAATCAAATCAGTTTTCTGTTTTAAATAAAATCAAAACAGTTTTCTGTTTTAAATAAAATCAAAACAGTTTTCTGTTTTAAATAAAATCAAAACAGTTTTCTGTTTTAAATAAAATCAAAACAGTTTTCTGTTTTAAATAAAATCAAAACAGTTTTCTGTTTTAAATAAAATCAAAACAGTTTTCTGTTTTAAATAAAATCAAAACAGTTTTCTATTTTAAATAAAATCAAAACAGTTTTCTATTTTAAATAAAATCAAAACAGTTTTCTGTTTTAAATACTGCTTATACAAAATAAAAAAATATAAAAAAAGAAATACTTACAGAGAAAAAAAAATGGGGTCTGTGCTTGTTCGTCAGTGGAAAAAGGGGGGGGGTTCGGAGCTGCGGAGGAGCTTCAGAAGGCGGAGGCTGGGGGTCGGAGGGGATGACAGCGGCCGCGGTGGTCGGGGGTGAGGCTAGGGCTTGGTGGGCTGTCGATTTAGGGGTTCAGGGTACCTAGGGCTCGCGGGTTTGGGGAAAGTGGGAGGAGAGATGGGGGAACGGAGGGGTGGTGGCGCCGTAGGGGATGGAGGCGGCGGTGCGCGCCTGGAGGGTGGTTCCCCTTCCGTCGATCTTTTCCTCCTTTTTCTTTTTTTTTTTTATTCGGGAAGAGTGGAGTCAACGCTGAAGAGAAAAAGGGGGGGAAGGGCCACTTATATGTTTTAATTATATGTTTAATTTTAAATTTTAAAATTCATAAAGTAACTTTTCACTACGAACTCAAAATCGAACCCACCGACTGCCGTCCCTAGCTAATTACCCCCATTCTGAACACAATGGGATATGTATCGTAGGTTGATTTGCTCGTTACAATCAGTTACCGTTAAATTTACATTTAAATCACTATATTGAATTTAAACGCGCATTTCAATTTACCGGGGTCACATACGAACTCGAAAAATTCCAGAAAAATATTTTCTAACTTCGTATTGACGATACGGTCCTAACAAAACTAGTTTCGTCGAATTCTGAGACCGTTTGAAAAATGGCCAATTTCCAGTCGATTAAAATCAACTGAAACTGGTCAAACGCATTTTCCTTTGCCACGCTCACATATTGATTCGAAAAATTATGAAATTTGGAATCTAGCAATAACTTGACATCACGGACCCAACAAAACTGGTTTCGTCGAAATCCGAGGTCGTTTGCAAAATGTCCATTTTTAAGGGCCTTATATATATAAAAATATATATAAATTCCACAGCGACTATTTCTGATTCTAAACTGGACATATCTTATCATTTCTAAGATGAAATCTCAGTTTGTCAACTTCGTTACAAAGATATAGTTATACAGATTCAAATATTTCTTGTTTCGTTCATTTCTGACTTATATTGAATTCTGTATATTCATTTGAAATTAGAAATCGAATTTTCGAACTACCGCGCCATTTTCAATTCCTTTTATAATTATAAATAAATATTTATATTCTAACGACGACGCGTATATAATATATACGTCGAATTCTATTCAAAATAAATTTCTCGTCGATTATATTTAAAATAATCTATTTTACTTATTCAAAATCCGCTAAAGTTGCCAAAATAAAAATTTTAAACTGGCCCAGATTTTCGGGTTGTTACAGCACATTCCCATAGTGGAAGTAAAAGACCTAGAACCTCTAAACGCGATCGATCGCCACGACGAGCATCCGGAAAAGAGATCGAAGTCCGCTCTCTGGAATGACATAACTCGAAGGAATATATCGCGGATATGGTAAAGCAAATCATGAAAGACAACATGCCTCGCAAGGATAGTGAAAGGGAATGGGACTTCTCCCCCAGCAAAAATCCGTTCACAAAGAGGATCCGCAAAGCTGAGTTCCCTAAGAAGTTCACTCATCCTACTCTTCCTTTATACAACGGGACTTCTGATCCGAATCATTTCTTATATAGATATGAATGGTATATAAATGCAGCCAAAGCAACAGACAAGATCAAATGCCTGTGTTTTCCTCTCTATCTAGAAGGTGTCGCATCGTTATGGTTCACAAGGCTGCCTCCCAAATCCGTCGATCAATTTGATGATTTGATTCTAAAATTCAAAGAGTAGTTCAGATTGCGAGCTATGAAGGCTAAGGACGTTATTTCTCTTACATCAATGAAACATAATCCAGGAGAATCTGTCAAAGCTTTCCCCAAAAGATTCAATGCTGCTATATCCGAAGTAGGGAATCCCGAGCCCCGCATGATCTTAATGTCTCTGATTGGGGCCATAGATGAGAACAACAAGTTTAGTAAATGGATCAAAATGAAAGAGACAAGAACGCTCGAGAAATTCTATAAAAAGGCCGAGGAATACATGAGATTGGAAAATAATCCTGTGCCTCTTCAGATTATTGATGCTAACAAACCTCTTGAAGCTCCCAAAAACGCTGCGGCCCGGTACAATCAGAAAAATCCTAGAGGTCGGAAAAGAGGAAGCGACGGGAAAGACAATCGAGATGGCAAGAAGCCTCGCTTTTCCAACCCATCAGAGCTAACACCTCTAAATGACACTCCAGAAAACATCTTTGTTGCAACTAAAGACACAGAAGATTATCCAGTACCAAAACCTCAGAAAATAAGTGACCATCAAGCGAACTCTGGAAAGTTCTGCCGGTTCCATAATCAGCCAGGCCACAACACCAATGAGTGTAGGCATCTGAAATCACTGATCTAAGAGCTGATTTGGAAGAATCATCTGCAAAAATATGTGAAAAATCCACATTCCTCAAACTTTGTTCTGATTCCCCAGGGCCAGGGGGCAACAAGCAACAAAGCTCTTGTTCAAACCATTCCAAGGTTGATCATCAACTAATAACTGTTGATTGTGCTTCAAATTCAATGGCTCAGAATAAGCGATCAACATCGCCACTGCTTTATTTCATGCTCTGTTTCCTGCTTTAGTTCATGCTTTACTTCATGTTTTACTTTCTATTATATTCGAAACTTCTTGTAAACTATCTGTAATAATCTGCAAGTGATGCGCTGAAAATTAGCTCTACGACTAAGAGCATATATGTTTGAATGAATTTCTAGTTTGCATAATTATGTGTCACATCAAAACTTATTTAAAAGATGATTTCATATGGCAGGCCATCTATCGAGAGCTTGTCCCAGTAACACCGCGACCCCAACAACGCTATTTCAAGTGCCAAATGCTGTAAATATCAACATGCACAAATGCAAAAATAGAAAAGCACCGCCTTGAAATGTGAATGGGAAAAGTCGCAAAGATTCAAAAAATAAACAAGTGCCATGAAAAATAAACAAGAACGTAGTAACTTTCATCGAAGGTGCACTCCCCTTAGTGAGAGTTTCAAAGCTTCAGTTCCTAATCTGAGATAGCCCGCCAAGTCGAGCGTCCGACAAAAGAATTGATGCCAACCCTAAGCTGGAACAACCAGCACTGTGTCGGAAGAACCGACAAACCTGGTGATCGGAAGTACCAACATTAGGCCAGAAGGAAAGGCAAAACACGCTGGAAGGACCAGCACCGTGTCGGAAGGACCGACAAACCTGATGTTGGAAGTACTAACATCAGGCCTGAAGGACCGGCAAACATGCTGGAAGGACCAGCACAAACCAAAGACCTCTCCGGGGGCAACCAATTGATCGTCGATATCAGGAAGTACCTGATCCAATAACGACAAACATTGGGGGTCTAACCAAAAACCTCTCCGGGGGCACCCAATTGATCGTCAGTACCAGGAAGTACCTGATCCAATAACGACAAACATTGAGGTTCTAACCAAAGACCTCTCCAGGGGCACCCAATTGATCATCAGTATCAGGAAGTACCTGATCCGATCACGACATAATTGGGGTTCTAACCAAAGACCTCTTCGGGAGAACCTAATTGATCGTCAATATCACGAAATACCTGATCCAATCACGACAAACATTGGGGTTCTAACCAAAGTCCTCCCTGGAGGAACACCGTTTGAACCTACTAACGCTTGGATTAGTCAGTATAATTAAGTGACGAAAGTCTCCAATGCCTGAATTAACCAAGATGGATTGTAGACGGAGTTTGGATTTAACCAATCAACTTGCGTAGTGTCTGAATATATCAGATGTGACAAGTGTTGGGTCTTAATCAATTAACTTGCGTAGTGTCTGAAAATCTCAGATACGAGAAGTTTTAGATTTTAGCCCGAGCAGGGGCATGAAATCCAAAGAACTTCCGACGGAGAAGACTAATAATGACCTCCTAAACAAAGGGCACAAATATCCAAGTCTTTTCCAAAAGGAAGCAGGAAATAAATCACAAATACGTATTTCCCAAATATGAAATATCGTACACCATTATATAAGTCGTTAAGACAATGATGGTTGGAATCCACAGTCGACTTTAGTCGATTAGTTGATCTTTAGCGTTAACACGAATTCGAACTAGAATATCATATTTGTGCAGATAATATTCAATGAGTTCTAAATCGTTGAATAAAACAGTCATGTGCAATCGTTTTATTCAATTCAAGTTAAAATGCGCTATAGTTGATTTTATGATGATTAAACTAATCCGTTATTGATGTTGACGACCAACAACAAAGTATAAGTCAAAAATTGTGCAATTGCTTGTTTTAAATACAGAACAGGTGACATGGAGCATATGAATTCAACGTATGATCTGCCATAGCAAACAAAAAGTTGCTCAACGCAGACCGTATTAATAATGTTCATTTCGAAGCCCGTATTTTCTCGCAAGCAAAAAATACAAGCTTCGAGGGGCAAATGTTAACCCCGTTGTAAAAATGCGATTCAAAATTATGAAGTATTCACGAACGTTGGCATGCGATTTCATTTAGCTCATTTAGCTCGTACGCCAACCAGTCGCACACTATAACAACCCGGATTTTCGGGTAACCGGAAAATGCAGATTTACTGCATTTTGTGATTTTTAAGACTACAATTAAATAATTTAGGGCATATTGAAAATATATTCATATATTGATTGGGAATAAATATTTAAAAGGGAAAATATATTTTGAATATTTGAGATTTAGTTGTTGATTTAATTATTAATTGGGGTTTTAATACAGGATGTATTTTGATAATAGTACAAATAGAGGAATTGTGTTTAATTTACATCCGTGAATTTAAAGTGTACATGTGGCTTTTAAAATGTTAATCAATGAATAAATTGGTTAGTTGATTGTATGAGAATATTGATGTGAATTGATATTTATAGTCTTGGTGCATTTTATTTCGTCAATAATAAATTTAATTTGTTGAGATAGTAAAAGGGGAAAAACAACCTTGTTGTATTTTGGGAATTTATGTTTTTAAATATCAACAATACATATAGATAAATGTGTGTATTGTAGCGTTGAAATTAGAAAAAGAGTAAAAGTTTTTATGTGGAGAGTATTGAGTTAAAACCATTTTATTATGGTTTGATAATAATAATTGCAAATATTTGATTAACAAAGCAATTATTATAATTTTGGTATATCAATTATTATTATAGAGACCTTAATTGGCGCGAAGAAATAATAAAAATTCTTAGAATATGTGTTTTAACATGTTAATGATTTATTTTGTTAAAATAGAACATTTTGACATTTTTTTTGTTGTGTTGATGAAATTGCACAAGTATAAATAAAGATATTTTGATAAACATATTTATTTGATACATTACATTGAATTTGATAAGTAAAATAGTGTATATGTGTTTTGTGTGTTAATATGTATGTTAAATTGTTAAATTAATAACTTAATAAGTGTTTGTGTGTGTTAAGTATATGAGAATGAGATGTTAATGTTTAATTAACATATTAATGTGTGTTTAAGCCTTAAAAGGGTGGATTTGGGCTTAATTGTTATTGATATCTTGGTTTCGGCTTACTTGGGAGGTTAAGCCCACATATCCTCTTTTAGTTTGCTGGGTAGTTGAGAAAAGGTACGTTCCTTTTCTTTCTCGTTCATTTTTCTTTCTTTTAAAGAAAACACCGTAAGTGGCAATGGCTTCTCTTGCTCTCAAACCCAAAACCCTAGCTAATCTAAAATTCATAACAAATCAAATAAAACTCCAAAAATTCTGAAATTTGGATATGTTGTTGCTAACACATTACAGCATCTCTCCTCCAATTTTTGTGGCATTTGGTTTAGTTTTGGGGCATAAAACATCTTCCTTCATCAAACAATTTTCGGATCAGATCTGAGCAGAAAACGAAGGACAGTATAAAAATCATAAGTAATACTAGAAAAAACTAAAAATTCCGAAATTTGGATATTCTCAATAACACAACTTCTGTAAAAATTTCGTAGGAAAATATTTCAGTTTGCTATGACAAACCCTTGTTGCAACAGAGGGTAAAAATGCAGTTTTTGGGGAAATTGACGATGAGTTGAGGCTTGCATGCTAGTTCGCGAGATTAAGGTGAGTTGTTCGACTCACACAATCTATCTCTTAATAATGTGTTGCATGTTATAAATTTTAGCTTTGGTTGCAATATGGATTTGGATTCAGTTGGTTGTTTGATTTTGTGTGCTGAGAATTTTTGTGAAAATATCACTGCTGTAAAACAGTGATAACTCATAGCTAAATTATCGAAATTGACTCAATCATTTTACAGTAGAAAGCTCTTTCAATTTGCTACAACTTTTCCCTAGTCATTTGTCGAAATTTTGCATCTTAGGAGGTCAAAAATGAGTTTTAAACTGAGCATGCAGCTCAGGCCTGTGTTAAAATCTGGGTTGATAGCTGATAGTAAAATGAGCATAACATTTGAGTCACTTTTCGGAATTTGTTAAAATTTTATATCTGGAAAGCTAAGATTATAAGCTACAACTTTCATTTGTTGTGTTTTTGTTGGTTTTGAAGTTTAAATGGAGAAATACTCGTTTATTTGTCGTTGGGCTGTCGTTAGGAAATCAGGGAAATACTTTAAACTCAGAATTTGTTTTGGCCATAACTTTTGAGCCACTAATCGAAATTTGAAAATTCTTAATGTTATGAAAAGCTAAGGGATTAAGCTACAACTTTCATTTATAGTGCCTCATGTGATTTTGGAGTTTAAATGGTGAAAAACCCATTTGTTTTTCGCTGTCCTGTAGTTAAGAAATCGTGTTAATACTTAAACATGAGAGATTGCTTTGGTCATAACTTTTAAGTAACTTGTCGGAATTTAATAATTTTTGATGTTTTGGAAAGCTAGGAGTTTTTGCTATAATTTTATGGATTAAGGTTTTGTTAAATTATATGCTTAAGCAAAACTGAAATTGCAATTTAAAACTAAGAGATTTGTTATGAACCTTTGGAAACAATAATAGTTTTGTGAATAACTATGTAAGTGTTTTAAACAATGGAATTCAAAAGAGATAATAGTTTTGAGAATCTTAATTCTATAATCTGGAATGAGCTAATTTTCGACTTAATGTTACCGATTGTTTTATATGCTCTTGTGAAACATTTTATCGAAAATGTTATATTCCAAAGAATAGAATGTTGAAGTGGAATTTACTAATTCTTGACCGAATACTAGAACTCAACTGAGTAGTATGGGATGCTCAAGTTAGATTCTTATAATCGATTTTGAGATAGTAATTAACACTTTAGGGTTGTATTCTTTTATGGTGTGCGACAAGTGGTCTCTAGATCCGTATGAGAATATAATTCAGTTTTTCCGGGTACATCCATAATAAGTAAAATTTACTAATTCTTAGTAAATACTTATGTTTCACTAGATGGTATGGGACATCTATGTTAAACTATAGTGGTTACTGTGAGTGATAGTATTTGACACTTTAGAGTCCACTTTCTTTTGGGGTGCAGCAGAGGCTGCTATATCCTTAAGAAGGTAACTTATGTATTTCTTTTCAAACTTGTAAACATAAAAAGATTGAGAAATTCATTATTATAAGAGACTGGACTTTTATGTCTACTTTTATTAGTAAATTTTTTTAATAAAATAATGATTAATATGGAGTAGTGAAGTCGTAGTTACCACTATCTTTTTGATAGTTGAGATTTTGTTTCTTTGAATATTGAGATCGGATATGCGGTTCCTCGATCCCTTAGATCGAGCAAGTGAGATTTCGATCTACACGATCGTATGTCTATGTTTCCTCAATCCCTTAGATTGAGCATGTAATTCCTTGGTCTCAATAATCATAGAAATGGATTGTATTGCTTGTTTTGTTATGTTTCCTCGATCCTAGCGATCGTGCATGAGCTCCGGATTGCTTGTTTTATTGTGTTTCCTCGATCAGGTCAATTGAGTACGAGTTCCTCGATCATAGTGATCGTGCATGAGTTCCTGATCTTTGGTATCAGATCGGTATGAGGGATACCACCAAGCCTCGAGACCATCTTGGATTTTGCAATGTATGTTTGTTTATTTGATATGTTGATTCTTGTTCTTCCTTGGTCATTTAACCGAGATAGGGTTCCTTGATCAGGTTGGTCCTGATTGAGTCGTGTTAAGTTGTAGTGCTTGTAATAGTTCCTTGATCAAGTTGGTCATGAATGAGTCGTGTTAACTTGTCGTGCTTATAACGTGAACTTGTGATAGAGATAAATATCCATGATTGGAAACCAGACATACATCATTGTGAAACAATAAATTATTATGACTATCATTTTGTGGTTGAACTAAACTTTATTTATATGTTATATATACATTTGGATCTCACTTTTTGGATATTTAGAGATAGACTGATCCGGAATTTTGTGTTTCCGGGTCAGACCGGAATTTTCAGGTTTACAGGATGCTCAAACTTTTGGACAGGTGAGCTAGCTATGGATAGACATAATGAGATTTTAAGTTTATCTTATGTAGGATATTCACCTAGTGTAATATGAGATGTACTTGTTAAGGTAGTGACTTATTTTGAAATGTGTAGAATGAAAAGTTTAGAAGTATATTTGTGGACATACTCTATGTATGGTATGATGTATACTTTTCTATTGTGATATATGATTGTTATGTGTATGGTATATTGTTCTGATTATGTGGAATTGATATGTCTATTACTTTGTATTAATCCTGAACACCTCATACTCAGATCAGACATTAAGTGAAAAAGGTATAAGTGACGTATCAGTATTAGTATAAAGATATATTCACATTCAACCACCCCTAATAAGCTGTATTCTCCGGATTAGCAGACGACATTACTTGTAATGTTCTTCGCTAAACCGGTTATAACAGTGGGGTTGTTATAGTTTGGTATCAGAGCTGTGGTCAGAACAATATCACATATAAAATCATGGATCCGAGACCTAGTGAGACTTAGAGTCCTATCCTTTAGAGAGTATGTAGGTAATTCACATGGACTATCCATAGTAGCTTAGAAGTATAGCATAGTTTTGGGATAAAGGTAGGGAATCTGTTTATTTTTACTAAGGTTGACATATTTAAAGTAGTATTAGAATTGAATGTGCAAGATTAGTATTATGGCTAGAGGCAGACCTAGGATAAATGTGGGAGAAACTAGTGGCATAGTGTTGTGGCAGTATTTTTAACTTTAGAGCGAATAGCTAAAATGATTAGGATAGTACAGACTCAGGTTGTAGATGTCTACCCCATTCGATCTAAATTTGTTCGGCTTTGTACGGATTTTGTATGTTTATGAGGAGATAAATGAAAAAAAAAAAGGGAATTAATGAGAAGCAAATACAAAGTTTTAATCCAAAGGGAAGTAGACAAGATGAACAAAAGAATTTTGAGTTAAAAGGTAAAATTTTAAGATAAGATAATATTTTCTTCTTTTGTTTAGCTGCCTAATATTTAGTTTAAGGGTAAATAGCTTTCTTTTGCTTGACTGCTTCCTGGCGATTGGATTTAGCAATTGTTTTGTTTGGCTATACTGTTTAAAATTGGATGCACGAATGCTGGAGATAATAAAATAATACATCTAATTTTGGTTAGCCCATCATGTTGATTTATCTGGACGTTGTTTAAGGATTTCGATCGATACATGGGACGCCATGCTATCGATAGAGGTTCCTAAACTTCAAACGTGAAATTTTAACATGAGGAAGAGAAATAAAAAGGGAAATGTTTGGGTTAAAATAAATTGGAATAATATTTTCCCACGAAACATTTATGTGCAATGGATGAGCTTTGGAAGACATTGTTGGTAGCTTATGCAATCGACTTTGTAGTTGTGAAGTGGATGATAGTGATTCAATATTATTTGTGATATTGGAAGAATTTTATATCTACAAATTTGAGAATCGGGAAAAAAATAGGATTATTTCTCTTAACAAATTGCGAGGACGCAACTTATTTAAGGGGGGAAGTCTGTAACAACCCGGATTTTCGGGTAACCGGGAAATGCAGATTTACTGCGTTTTGTGATTTTTAAGATTGTAATTAAATAATTGAGGGCATATTGAAAATATATTCGTATATTGATTCGGAATCAATACTTAAAAGGGAAAATACGTTTTGAATATTTGAGATTTAATTATTAATTGGAGTTTTAATTCAGGATGTATTTTAATAATAATACAAATCGAGGAATTGTTTTTAATTTACATCCGTGAATTTAAAGTGTACATGTAGCTTTTAAAATGTTAATCAATGAACAAATTGGTTAGTTGATTGTATGAGGATATAAATATTGATGCGAATTGATATTTATAGTCTTGGTGCATTTTATTATCGTCAATAATAAATTTAATTTGTTGAGATAGTAAAAGGGAAAAACAACCTTGTTGTATTTTGGGAATTTATGTTTTAAATATCAACAATGCATATAAATAAATGTGTGTATTATAGCATTGAAATAAGAAAAAGAGTAAAAGTTTTTATGTGGAGAGTATTGAGTTAAAACCATTTTATTATGGTTTGATAACAATAATTGCAAATATTTGATTAACAAAGCAACTATTATATTTTGGTATATAAATTATTATTATAGAAACCTTAATTGGTGCGAAGAAATAATAAATCTTAGAATATGTGTTTTAACATGTTAATGATTTATTTTGTTAAAATAGAACATTTTGACATTTGTTTTGTTGTGTTGATGAAATTGCACAAGTATAAATAAAGATATTTTGATAAACATATTTATTTGATACATTACGTTGAATTTGATAAGTAAAATAGTGTATATGTGTTTTGTGTGTTAATATGTACGTTAAATTGTTAAATTAATAACTTAATAAGTGTTTGTGTGTGTTAAATATTTGAGAATGAGATGTTAATGTTTAATTAACATATTAATGTGTGTATAAGCCTTAAAAGGGTGGATTTGGGCTTAATTGTTATTGATATCTTGGTTTCGGCTTACTTGGGAGGTTAATCCCACATATCCTCTTTTAGTTTGCTGGGTAGCTGAGAAAAGGTACGTTCCTTTTCTTTCTCGTTCATTTTTCGTTCTTTTAGAGAAAACACCGTAAGTGGCAATGGCTTCTCTTGCTCTCAAACCCAAAACCCTAGCTAATCTAAAATTCATAACAAATCAACTAAAATTCCAAAAATTCTGAAATTTGGATATGTTGTTGCTAACACATTTCAGCATCTCTCCTCCAATTTTTGTGGCATTTGTTTAGTTTTGGGGCATCAAATATCTTCCTTCATCAAGTAATTTTCGGATCAGATCTGAGCAGAAAACGAAGGTCAGTACAAAAATCATAAGTAATTCTAGAAAAATTTAAAAATTCCGAAATTAGGATATGTTATTATCAACTCAATAACACACCTTATGTAAAAATTTCATAGGAAAATAATTCGGTTTACTATGACAAACACTTGTTGCAACAGAGGGTAAAAATGCAGTTTTTGGGGAAATTGACGATGAGTTGAGGCTTGCATGCTAGTTCGCGAGGTTAAGGTGAGTTGTGCGACTCACACAATCTATCTCTTAATAATTTATTGCATGTTATAAATTTTAGCTTCAGTTGATTTGATGATTGCTTTGCTTGCAATATGGATTTGGATTCAATTGGTTGTTTGATTTTGTGTGCTAAGAATTTTCGTGAAAATATCACTGTTGTAAAACAGTGATAACTCATAGCTAAATTATCGAAATTGACTCAATCTTTTTATAGTAGAAAGCCCTTTCACTTTGCTACAACTTTTCCCTTTGGTCATTTGTCGAAATTTTGCATTTTAGGAGGTCAAAAATGAGTTTTAAACTGAGCATGCAGCTCAGGCGTGTGTTAAAATCTAGGTTGATAGCTGATAGTAATATGAGCATAACTTTTGAGTCACTTATCGGAATTTGATAAAATTTTATATCTGGAAAGATAAGATTATAAGCTACAACTTTCGTTTGTTGTGTTCCTATTGATTTTGAAGTTTAAATGGAGAAAAATTCATTTGTTTGTCACTGGGCTTTCGTTAGGAAATCAGGGAAATACTTAAAACTGAGAATTTGTTTTGGCCATAACTTTTGAGCCACTAATCGAAATTTGAAAATGATTAATGTTCTGGAAAGCTAAGGGATTAAGCTACAACTTTCATTTATGGTGCCTCTTGTGATTTTGGAGTTTAAATGGGGAAAAACCTATTTGTTTGTCGCTGTCCTATCGTTGAGAAATCGTGTTAATACTTAAACATGAGAGATTGCTTTGGTCATATCTTTTGAGTAACTTATCGGAATTTAATAATTTTTGATGTTTTGGAAAGTTAGGAGTTTTTGCTATAATTTTATGGATTAAGGTTTTGTTAAATTATATGCTTAAGCAAAACTGAAATTGCAATTTAAAACTAAGAGATTTGTTATGAACATTTGGAAACAATAATAGTTTTATGAACAACTATGTAAGTGTTTTAAACAATGGAATTCAAAAGGGATAATAGTTTTGAGAATCTTAATTCTTTAATCTGGAATGAGCTAATTTTCGACTTAATGTTACGATTGTTTTATATGCTCTTGTGAAACATTTTGTCGAAAATGTTATATTCCAATGAATAGAATGTTGAAGTGGAATTTACTAATTCTTGACCGAATACTAGAACCCAACTGAGTAGTATAGGATGCTCAAGATAGATTCTTATAATCGATTTTGAGATAGTAATTAACACTTTTGGGTTGTATTCTTTTATGGTGTGCGAAAAGTGGTCTTTAGATCCGCAAGAGAATATAATTCAGGTTTTCCGGGTATATCCATAATAAGTAAAATTTACTAATTCTCAGTAAATACTTGTGTTTCACTAGATGGCAAGGGACGTTTATGTTAAACTATAGCGGTTATTATAAGTGACATTATTTGACACTTTAGAGTCCACTTTCTTTTGGTGTGCGGCAGAGACTGCTAGATCCTTAAGAAGGTAACTAAAACGACCGAACTTCCCCGGTCTCCGAAGAGAAGAGAAAGAACGGATTGTCTGAGAACACGACAAATCAGAACCCAAACAGAAGAATATTTCATTGCTTATGACGATAATTTACATCAAAGGAAAAGAATATACAGATTATGAACAAATAAAATACATTTGATAAACATCAGAGATTTACAAATTTACAATGTAGCGGAAAATAATACAAAACACAGCTGAAAGAGATACATGGATACAAAGCTTTCCGAATATCATTCCAGCTGTAAACCAGGATCCTGTGAATATAAATCTACAAAACTAAAACTACAAGATGCCCGTGTGGAAAATAGGGGTGCCCAGAGTTTAGGTTGACACAATAAACTCCAAGTCAGTCATGCGACTGATGTGAGAACTAAAACAGTTATTAAATCTTTACTTTAAAAATAAAATAAATCAAGGGACCATGCTGTATAACATGGAACGGGTTTCCTGCCAAGAATACTAGTTCATAAAACAAACAGTGCAATGCTTTTTGGAAAAATGAAGCTATTATAAGACCCAGATCCCATCACACAATGCAAGCAAGCCAGAGGGTAGGGTTTTCCCTTATAATAGCCAAACATGCTTGAAACGTTTAAAACAAATCATTTGATACTATTATAAGTGCATAATGTATAAAACAACTTCAAATATAAATGTATCAATCATAGACGACATGGGTACCATATATCATGTCGCAAATACTAGGCTTTACAATCAAAACCGAAATGTCACGTATTGTAAATTGGATTTCCGTCATGAGTCGAGGTAAGGGATGACTCCTCTCCGATTCAAGATACTCTAGCAAATGCCTCTGGATCCCCCGCAGTGAACCCTTGGATCGGTTGGGTCGGTCCTCCCTTACGTTTGAGGATTAGTTACTCCTGAACACACGTTTACCCGCCCTATCGGGCGTCTATGAGCCAGATGACTCAATATCCATTGGCTCTATAGAGACCGATATATCCGAGGCGCCTCGCAATCCAACAACCACATAGGTAAAAATATAAAAATGTTAGGGCTTGCAAAACCCCTGACACCACCCATAGCTAGAGAAAAACGTCATGTTCTCCCAACGGTCTGTTCCCTTTTTTGACTCATACCGAGGTGTGAGGCTCGCGAATTAACGCTATACACAAAGCTATGCTATATTAAAGCCATGCTTTGATCATGAACCACAAGACTCTGCTTTTCAACAGAAGCCTTAATCATTTGCGTCTCAGCATGCCACATAGGCAATTCATGCCATGCGACTGATGTATGTCGATATATAACCTCTGAGCTCGTACGTCTCAGAGAAAGGCGTTAAGCAAAAGAATAAATTCTTCGCCGCCCAACAGATATATATTCAATAGAGATCAATCAACACTGAATAAAATCCAATGTCAAACACACATCCATTTACAAGTTCGTTCTGGGTCTGAACGAAACCGGAGGCACCTTATTCCTCGTTCCCGTATGTCCAATACAGGAGAGATGTCCTTGCATATCCGGTCGATCTCCAAGTACGTCTGAACGATCACCACTTATTACCTAGTCTTGGGTGTACCGCCCAATCAAGACATCAGTAATCATCCAAACGATGTGAAGACCTTCGGTCTTCAACCGCCGTCTTCATCGTCAACTTATCGTTGAATCAGTTATTCAGAATGGGTATAAACCCGGCCTTTCCGAATAATTCGCGTATATTATAAACAAGTGCTATAAAACACAACACACGCCTCATTCCAATTCTGAATATTCTTTTATTTAAATATTCACATCTTTAGGGATTTGTTCCCATTAATTTTATCAAAGATAAATTCTTTTAAAATTTATTCTTTAATCTTCCTTTGGGTATCATTCTAACCATATTAAGGTTTTCCAAACTAGTCAGGATTAACGCTCCTTACCGAAGTAACCATTTATTTAATTTCTCAATCCCAACCTATTCATCCCATGGAGAAAAACTGGTATTACCCCATAACTAAGACCACGTTGTTGTCAGTAAAATTAATTACCATTTCCCGTACAAATCTAGTTAAAGATTTAACTATCGCTTGGAGCAAAACTGGTGCTACTCCATTCTCGATCATTTCCCGAATTTGTCGCATTCTCTTTTCAATCTAATTAAAGATTCATTAAAACTCCAATTAGTTTTAATCTTCCCAAAAATCAATATTAATGGTTATTTAACTTTGGAAACACTAACATGTCGCATCGGCAATCTACACCGTACTATTGATTTCTGCCTGTATATAACCTCCAAGCTCGTACGTCTTAGAGAAGGGTGTTAAGCAAGAAAATAAATTCTTTGCCACCAAACAGATATATATATTTAGCAGAAATCAACCATACAGTTCGAAATACAATGCTAGACATGTAATCCCTTCTTTAACAGGGTTAAAGAACCAATGTCATTTAAAACACGGTTCACAATATACCCAAATCCTCTTCCATAAAAATGGAATCTTCATGGAAAACGGATCAATACATAATCGATATCAATTTCCGTATCCGACTAATAATATAAATGGAATAACGACAAAGCCTTTTAAATTCCATATATATTAACAGTCTTCCTCAACAGAAGCTCATTTCGATTATTATCAAATTGAATTCCATTCAATTCCAATTTAATATATTAAATTGGAAAACTTTACCCGTTAAATCTTAATAAAAAGATTTATAAATTCCATATCACGTTTCACTATAAATCGGGCTAAAGAACGGATGTCGTTAAAATCACAGTTCACAATAAACCCAATTCACATTCCATTTTCAATTCCAATTAAATGTTAATTAGTTGGTAATTTTTCTTTAAATCTTAATTAAAAGATTTATTCTTTTCACACGGGGTTTAAGAACGGTGTCATTTAAAACACAGTTCACGACAAACCCAAAATCCAATTCAATATTAAATACAAGGCTCTGAATAGAAATTATATCTGATTATATTCAATATCAAATTCTGAAATCAATGAATATCGTACTGGGGATAACGATATATATATATATATATATATATATATATATATATATATATATATATATATATCTTCCAAATTCCTCCATAATATCCGTATAATCACGGAATCCAATATCGAAATATCCCAAAGATAATTTCGATTCAAATCCATTCCAATTCATATATTGGAAATTCTGATTAATTTTTAAAACCATTTCAAATCCAATTTATTTATTTAAAAATATTGGATTTATAATTCTAGTTCATAACTAGTTCATTTTGATAAAAATATATTTTTATCTTTACAAACGTGGAATTTTTCATCCCAATTCTTTCCAAATCATTTATTATGATTTTACACAAATTATCTATATTTTTAATAATTTTATCAAGGCCCGTACAGTCGATTTCCATAAACGGTCGTCGAATTGCACTTACAACGACCTTTTCCAAATTTGATTTGGACATAATCACAATTCCAACCGTTAGATTTCAAATCACTTATATTCATCAGAAAGCTCTATTCGATACGAAACCAACGGTTCCGGTTTTAGGAGAATCCGACGGTCGGATCTCCCGTAATGTCCATCCGAAGTCGATGGTCGAAATTCGCGAACTGCCGCCGCGCGACGCGTTCTATTCAGGCCATTAAATATATATAATATAAATATTATATATATATATATATCGTCGATTTCCATTCAAAACATATTTTATAAATCGTTTTAAATTCGTTTTCAAAATGATTTCAACTTGATATTCAATTTCAAATCAAAATTGAATATTACATATCATTAATATATAAATGATAATATTTTCAAAACATTAGATTTTGAAATCACTTCCATTTCGATATTCATTATAAAAATGAATAAAATCGATATAAATATCGTTCACGTCTAAATGGCGTTAATCTAATCAACACGGCTTTATATATTTAAATATTTTCGTGTCCATCCCAAATCGAACATCAAAATCATATTTTGATCCATTACTGAATATTATTTTAAAATATTAGTTATTTTAAAATATTCTATATTCGTTAACTTAAAACATTCGTTAATTTAAAATATTCGTTCTTTCCGAATTGGAATCAGACAAAGCCAATTACCATATAATTTTATTTATATGGATTTCATACACACATGTACACAACCATAATTAAACACAGTCAACCATCATCCAGAGTGCATTACACAACTGCATAAGCATTAAATATAAATAATTAACGCTTACAACAGTCTGTCAGCCCATCGATTGACATGCAACTATTGGGATTAGTGTATGTCCAATATCATCCCAATACCCGTGTGGGGTTTTCTAACAACAAACACAGATTTTATTTGTGTAGTTGGACGATGTGTAAAATATATCGTCCCAATCAATATCAGTCAAATGGGTATACATAAACAAACCGTCCGATTTGTAAATGAATATTTATTTTATTTCAGTAAATATTTTTATTCCATTCATTTATACAATAAAAATGATATTTTTATTGTTCTAACACTTTATTCAACACATGAATATTTTATATTCCATTCCGCATCACAATCACAATCAATTTCCACAACACAATCAAATCGAACAAGTCGTCCATGGTCTGTGGACGACGGGTGTCGGGTGCTGCTAAGCATCGTCTGCATCCTAGTATATATTTTAACTCGAAAATAAAATTAAAGTGAGAAGTTCTCACCTTTGGGATCCACTCCTCCATTCCTTATTTCTGAACGGTTCGGATTAGCTTGGATTTGCCCGAAATTCAACGTAGTCTTTTCCATGCTGTTCATATTGAAAATCACATTCTCAATATGATGTTTATATATTTTTACCTAATTAAAAATCATATTTTTACAATTTAGTTTTCTATATAAAAATCATATTTTTATAACGATGTTTATAGTATAAAAATTATATTTTTATAACGCTACTATATAAATAAAAATCAAATTTTTATCGCTACTTCATATATATAAAAATCAAATTTTTATCGCTACTTCATATATATAAAAATCATATCTTTTTGAATGGTAAAAATCTAATTTTTATTTAAATATAAAAATCTAATTTTTTAAAAATACTACCTTCATATTTTTTTAAAAAATCCTTTCTTTATATTTCTTTAAGAATCCTAACTTTCTATTTATAAATATAATCTTTTCATAATTAAAAATATAATCTTGTCATGATTAAAAATCAAAGCTTTTTCAAATTAAAAATCAAAGCTTTTTCAAATTAAAATCAAAGATTTTTCAAATTAAAAATCAAAGCTTTTTCAAAGATTACCACATAAAGAAAAACTAAAATAAATAAAAGTAAAACTAAAAAAACTTACTGTTATAAGAGGGGGGAGGGGAGATCCGGGCGGGTTTGGGGCTAGAGGGGGTGTCACGACATCGAGCAGGTGGCGTGGTGGTCAGGGTTGATCAGAGGGGGCGGTGCTGGGTTGATTTGGTGGGGTTTGTGGCTCTTCGCGTCAGGAGAGGGCGAGAGAAGGGGAAGGGAGGAGGAGAGAGGGGAGCAAGAGGAGGGGGGTCGAGGGTGGAAGCGTTGGCGAAGGGATGGGCGGCGGTGGCCCCCTGGAGGCGCGGCGATGTACTCGAGTGGCAGTTTTTTTTTATTCGATCTGTGGTTGAACGATAAAGGGAAGAGAGAGAGGGTGAGGTATATATAATATTTATATAATTGTTTTATTTAATTTTCATAAAGTTACTTTTTCATTCAATCTCCAAATCGACCCCAACGACTGTCGTCTCTAGCTAATTACCCCCATTCCGAACATTTTAATCTACCGAGGCCACATATGGACTCCAAAAATTCCAGAAAAATAAATCTAGCTATGTTCTGACGATATGATCCTAACAAAACTAATTTCATCGAATTTGGGACCGTTTGAAAAACGGTCATTTTCCAGTCGATTAAATTCAAACTGAAATTAGCAAACACGTTTAAATTCTCCACGCTCACATATTGATTCCAAAAATTATGAAAATTGGAATCTAGCGATAATTTGAAATTCCGGATCCGACAAAACTGGTCTCGTCGAAAACGGAGGTCGTTTTCAAAATTGCTATTTTTAAGGGCTATATTTCCATAGCGACTATTCTGAATTTTCAACTGGACATAACATTTTATTCCCGCTCTGAAATTTGGATTTTTCAGATTCGTTGGAAAGATATTTTCAAATAGATTCAAATATTTTTAGTTTCAGTAAAATCTGGTTTATTTTGATCCTGTACATTTATTTGATATTTGAAATCGAATTTTCAAACTACCGCGCCATTTTCAATTCCTTTTATAATTAAAATAAATATTTATATTCTAATTTTGATTTAAATAAATATATACGTTCTAATTCTATTCAAAATAATTTTTTAGTCATTATTATTTGAAATAAATCATTTTAAATATTCAAAATTCATTAAAATTGCCAAAATAAAAATTTTAAATTGGTTCTGATTTTCCGGGTTGTTACAATCTCCCCCACTTAAAATCTTTTCATCCTCGAAAAAGAATGGAGTTGAAAGTTGTTTAACTAACCAACTCAACTTTCAGTTTGACTTTCATTCTCTAACTTTTCAGTTTCTAAGAATTTTCCAATTCTTCAAAAATTTGGCTATCACCCTAAATTTTCGAAAAATTTCGCCATAACCTCCTTTGTACGGGGAGACATTTAAAACCGCAACTCGCCACGCAGGGCCCTCACCAATCCAAAAGAAAAAGAGAATGCCAAGCGGTCAACCTTAGGCTCATAAACCTTTTAAAAGAAAAAGAAAAATTGTCAAACGGCCAACCTTAGGCTCATAAACCTTTTAAAAGAAAAAGAAAAATTGCCAAGCGGCCAGCCTTAGGCTCATAAACCTTTTAAAAGAAGAAGAAAACTAGTAAACACGTACCTATTTATCGGGCATATAATTTTATTGCTCTTCTTAGCAATTTATCCATAACCTGTTCAACAATGTGTATATATACATGTATGCATTTCTAATCAATTTCCAACTCAGTACAATATTTGATTCAATTTGGCTTAATGGTTCAAAATTTTAATTAATCAAACCAATAATCAAACAACACAACCAGCAATCAATTAGTTGATTATCTTTTCAGATTCAAAATTATATATATATATATATATATATATATATATATAAATCCATTTTTGATGCCAAGTCACAACAATAGACCCTATCTAGTTTTGGTTCTCACACCAGTCAGTTAAAAATATATAGAAATCCCACTTTCGAAACTCGAACACAAATACTGATGATGATGCATCATCATCAGAATTATCCCCGGGTGACTAGAGTGTGCTTCTATATCTATCCAGTATATTAAAACTTCGAATATACGTTTGCAAGGCGTATATGCAAAATCTTTATACACTTGATTGTCCAAATTCAATATAAAATAAATAATCAAATACGTATTATAAGATTTAAATTTTC
Source organism: Allium sativum (assembly GCA_030737875.1). NCBI lineage: Eukaryota > Viridiplantae > Streptophyta > Magnoliopsida > Asparagales > Amaryllidaceae > Allium > Allium sativum. The sequence continues at coordinate 356,755,353 of CM060926.1, forward strand.
AAAACAAAATCTCTTTTTATTTTATTTTGAAAATAACACTCTTTCGGCTCATTCTAGGATACTACTGATCCCATCTCTAATAGCTATTCTTATTGGATATTACTAATCCAATCTCTGATGTATTTTTTCGTTTAGTTCTAAAGTGACTTTTTCTCGAGCTCTGTATATCAAAGCTCTGATACCAACTGAAACGACCCAAACTTCCCCGGTCCCCGAAGAGAAGAGAAAGAACGGATTGTCTGAGAACACGACAAATCAGAACCTAAATAGAAGAACATTTCATCACTTATTACAACAATTTACATCAGAGGACAAGAATATACAGAGTACGAACAAATAAAATACATTTGATAAATATTAGAGATTTACAAATTTACAATGTAGCGGAAAATAATACAAAACACAACTGAAAGAGATACACGGATACAGAGCTTTCCGAATATCATTCCAACTGTAAACAGGATCCTGTGAATATAAATCTGCAAAACCAAAACTACTAGCTGCCCGTGTGGAAAATAGGGGCACCTAGAGTTTAGGTTAAAATAATAAACTCCAGGTCAGTCATGTGACTGGTGTGAGAACTAAAACAGTTATTAAATCTTTCCTTTAAAAATAAAGTAAATCAAGGGACCACGCCGTATAACACGGAACGGTTTCCTCCTAAGAATACTAGTGCATAAAACAAACAGCGCAGTGCTTTTTGAAAAAATGAAGCTATTATAAGACCCAGGTCCCATCACACAATGCAATGCAAGCCGGAGGATAGGGTTTTCCCTTATAATAGCCAAAGGTGCTTGGTACGTTTAAAACAAATCATTTGATACTATTATAAGTGCATAGTGTATAAAACAACTTCAAATATAAATGTATCAATCATAGATGACATGGGTACAATATATCTTGTCGCCAATACTAGGCTCTACAATCAAAACTGAAATGTCACGTATTGGAAATTGGATTTTCGTCATGAGTCAAGGCAAGGGATGACTCCTCTCCGATTCAAGACACTCTAGCAAATGCCTTAGGATCCCCCGCAGTGAGCCCTTGGATCGGTTGGGCCGGTCCTCCCTTACGTTTGAGGATTAGTTACTCCTGAACACACATTTTCCCGCCCTTTCGGGCGTCTATAAGCCAGATGATTCAATATCCATCGGCTCCGTAGAGACCGATATATCCGAGGCGTCTCGCAATCCAACAACCACATAGGTAAAAATTTAAAAATGTCAGGGCTTGCAAAACCCTGACACCACCCATAGCTAAAAAGAAATGTCATGTTCTCCCAATGGTCCGATCCCGTTTTAGACTCATACCAAGGTGTGAGGCTCGCGAATTAACGCTATACACAAAGCTATGCTATATTAAAGTCGTGCTTTGATCATGAACCACAAGACTCTGATTTTCAATAGAAGCCTTGATCATTTGAATCTCAGCAAGCCACACAGGCAATTCACGCCATGCGACTGATGTCTATCGATATATAACCTCTAAGCTCGTACGTCTCAGAGAAGGGCGTTAAGCAAGAGAATAAATTCTCCGCCGCAAAACAGATATATATTCAATAGAGATCAGTCAAAACAGAATAAAATCCAATGTCAGACACACATCCATTTACAAGTTCGTTCTGGGTCTAAACGAAACCGAAGGCACCTTATTCCTCGTCCCGTATGTCCAATACATGAGAGAGGTCCTCGCATATCCGGTCAATCTCCAAGTACATCTGGACGATCACCACTTATTACCTTGTCTTAGGTGTACCGCCCAATCAAGACACCAGTAATCATCCAAACGATGTGAAGACCTTCGGTCTTCAACCACCATCTTCATCATCGACTTATCGTCGAATCAGTTATTCAGAATGGGTATAAACCCAACCTTTCCGAATAACTCACGTATATCATAAACAAGTGCTATAAAACACAACATACGCGTCATTCCAATTCTGAATATTCTTTTATTTAAATATTCACATCTTTAGGGATTTGTTCCCATTAATTTTATCAGAGATAAATTCTTTTAAAACTTATTCTTTAATCTTCCTTTGGGTATCATTCTAACCATATTAAGGTTTTCCAAACTAGTCGGGAATAACGCTCCTTACCAAAGTAACCATTTATTTAATTTCCCAATCCCAACCTATTCATCCCATGGAGCAAAACTGGTATTACCCCAAAACTAACACCACGGTGTTATTGGTAAAATTAATTACCATTTCCCGTACAAACCTAGTTAAAGATTTAACTATAGCTTGGAGCAAAACTGGTGATACTCCATTCTCGATCATTTCCCGAATTTGAGAATTTAAATTATCGTATTCTCTTTTCAATCTAATTAAAGATTCATTAAAACTCCAATTAATTTTAATCTTCCCAAATCAATATTAATGATTATTTAACTTTGGAAACATTAACATGTCGCATCGACAATCTACACCGTACTATTGATTTCTGGTGATATATAACCTCTAAGCTCGTACGTCTTAGATAAGGGTGTTAAGCAAGAGAATAAATTTTCCGCCACCAAACAGATATATATATATATATATATTTAGTAGAAATCAACCATACAATTCGAAATACAATGTTAGACATGTAATCCCGTCCTTAATTGGGTTAAAGAACCAATGTCATTTAAAACACAGTTCACAATAAACCCAAATCCTCTTCCATAAAAATGGAATCTTCACGGAAAACAGATCAATATATAATCGATATCAATTTCCGTATCCGACTAATAATATAAATGGAATAACAACAAAGCCTTTTAAATTCCATATATATTAACAGTCTTCCTCCATAGAAGCTCACTTCGATTATTATCAAATCGAATTCCATTCAGTTCCAATTTAATATATTAAATTGGAAAACTTTGCTTTAGAAAATTCCCGTTAAATCTTAATAAAAAGATTTATAAATTCCATATCACGTTTCACTGTAAATCGTGTTAAAGAACGAATGTCGTTAAAAATACAGTTCACAATAAACCCAATTCACATTCCATTTTCATTTCCAATTAGATGTTAATTAATTGGTAATTTTTCTTCAAATCTTAATTAAAAGTTTTATTCTTTTCACATGGGATTTAAGAACGGTGTCATTTAAAACACATTTCACGACAAACCCAAAATCTAATTCAATATTAAATACAAGGCTATGAATAGAAATTATATCGGATTATATTCAATATCAAATTCTGAAATCAAGAATATCGTATTGGGAATAACGATATATATATATATATATATATATATATTCCAAATTCCTCCATAATATCCGTATAATCACGGAATCCAATATCGAAATACCCCGAAGATAATTTCGATTCAAACCTATTCCAATTCATATATTGGAAATTCTGGTTAATTTTTAAAACCATTTCAAATCCAATTTATTTGTTTAAAAATATTGGATTTATAATTCTAGTTCATAACTAGTTCATTTTGATAAAAATATATTTTTATCCTTACAAACGTGGAATTTTTCATCCCAATTCTTTCCAAATCATTTATTATGATTTTACACAAATTATCTATATTTTTAATAATTTTATCAAGGCCTGTACAGTTGATTTCCATAAAAGGTCATCGAACGGAACTTACAGCGACCTTTTCCAAATTTGATTTGGGCATAATTCCAAATCCAACCATTAGATTTAAAATCCCTTATATTCGTCGGAAAGCTCTTTTCGATACGAACCCAATGGTCCGATTTTAGAAGAATTCGATGGTCGGATCTCCCGTAATGTCCGTTCGAAGTCAGTGGTCGAAATTCGCGAACAACCGCGGCGCGTTCTATTCAGACCACTAAATATATATTATATATATATATATTTCGTCGATTTCCATTTAAAACGTATTTTATAAATTGTTTTAAATTTGTTTTCAAAACGATTTCAACTTCATGTTCAATTTCAAATCAAAATTGAATATTTCATATCAGTAATATATAAATGATAATATTTTCAAAACATTAGATTTTGAAATCACTTCCATTTCGATATTCATTATAAAAATGAATAAAATCGATATAAATATCGTTCATGTCTAAATGGCGTTAATCTAATCAACACGGCTTTATATATTTAAATATTTTCGTGTCCATCCCAAATTGGACATCAAAATCATATTTTGATCCATAACTGAATATTATTTTAAAATATTAGTTATTTTAAAATATTTTATATTCGTCAATTTAAAACATTCGTTAATTTAAAATATTCGTTCTTTCCGAATTGGAATCAGACACAGCCAATTACCATATAATTTTATTTATATGGATTTCATACACACATGTACATAACCATAATCAAACACAGTCAACCATCATCTAGAGTGCATTACACAACTTCATAAGCATTAAGTATAAATAATTAACGCTTACAACAGTCTGTCAACCCATCGAATGACATGCAACTAAATATTGGGAGTGTATGTCCAATATCATCCCAATACCCGTGTGGGGTTTTCAAACAACAAACATAGGTTTTATTTGTGTAGTTGGACGATTTGTACAATATATTGTCCTAACCAATGTTAGTCAAATGGGTGTACATAAACAAATCGTCCGATTTGTAACTGAATATTTATTTTATTTCAATAAATATTTTATTCCATTCATTTATACAATAAAAATGATATTTTTATTGTTCTAACACTTTGTTCAACATATGAATATTTTATATTCCATTCCACATCACAATCACAATCAATTTCCACAACACAATCAAATCGAACAATTCGTCCATGGTCTGTTAATGACGGGTGTCGGGTGCTGCTAAGCACCGTCTGCATCCTAGTATATATTTTAACTAGAAAATAAAATTAAAGTGAGAAGTTCTCACCTTTGGGATCCACTCCTCCATTCCTTATTTCTGAATTGTTCGGATTAGCTTGGAGTTTCCCGAAATTCAACCCAGTCTTTTCCATGCCGTTCATATTGAAAATCACATTCTCAATATGATGTTTATATATTTTTTATCTAATTAAAAAATCATATTTTTACAATTCAGTTTTCTACGTAAAAATCATACTTTTATAACGATGTTTATAATATAAAAATCATATTTTTATAACGCTACTATATAAATAAAATTCGAATTTTTATCGCTACTTCATATATATAAAAATCAAATTTTTATCTCTACTTCATATATATAAAAATCATATCTTTTTGAATGGTAAAAATCTAATTTTTTAAAAATCCTACCTTTATATTTTTTTAAAAAAAAATCCCTTCTTTATATTTGTTTAAAAATCCTAACTTTCTATTTATAAATATAATCTTTTCATTGTTAAAAATATAAACATTTCATGATTAAAAATCAAAGCTTTTTCAAATTAAAAATCAAAGCTTTTTCAAATTAAAAATCAAAGCTTTTTCAAATTAAAAAATCAAACCTTTTTCAAATTAAAAATTAAAGCTTTTTCAAATTAAAAATCAAAGCTTTTTCAAAGATTACCACATAAAGAAAAACTAAAATAAAATAAATAAAATTAAAATTAAAATTAAAAAAACTTACTGTTATAGGGGGGTAGATCCGCGCGGGTTTGGGGCTAGAGGGGGTGTCACGGCATCGAGCAGGTGGCGTGGGGGTCGGGTTTGACTAGAGGGGGCGGCGGTGGGTTGATTTGGTGGGGTTTGTGGCTCTTCGCGTCAGGAAAGGGCGAGAGAAGGGGAAGGAAGGAGGAGAGAGGGGAGCGAGAGGAGGGGGGTCGAGGGTGGAAGCGTCGGCGAAGGTATGGGAGGCGGTAGCCCCCTGGAGCCGCGACAACGAACTCAAGCCCCAGGGTTTTTTTATTCGCTCTGTGGTTGAACGTTAAAGGGAAGAGAGAGAGAGAGAGGGTGAGGTATATATAATATTTATATAATTATTTTATTTAATTTTCATAAGGTTACTTTTCATTCAATCTCCAAATTGACCCCAACAACTACCGCCCTAGCTAATTACCCCCATTTCGAATACAATGGGATATGTTTCGTAACCCATTTCGGCTGTTACGATCTGTTTACGCTAAATTTAAAATATAAATCATTATATTTTAAATTTAGACACACATTTTAATTTACCGGGGCCACATACGGACTCCAAAAATTCCCGAAAAATAAATCTGGCTATATTCTGATGATACGGTCCTAACAAAACTAATTTCGTCGAATTTGGAGACCATTTGAAAAACAGTCATTTTCTAGTTGATTAAATTCAAACTGAAATTACCAAACACGTTTAAATCCGCCACATCACGTATTGATTCCAAAAGTTATTAAAATTGGAATCTAGTGATAATTTGACATTCTGGATCCAACAAAAGCGGTTTCGTAAAAAACGGAGGTCGTTTGCAAAATTGCTATTTTTAAGGGCTATATTTCCATAGCGACTATTCTGAATTTTCAACTGGACATAACTTTTTATTTCCACTATGAAATTTGGAATTTTTAGATTCATTGGAAAGATATTTTCAAACAGATTCAAATATTTTTGGTTTCATTAAAATTCGGTTTATTTTGAATCCTGTACATTCATTTGAAATTTAAAATCGAATTTTCAAACTACCGCGCCATTTTCAATTCCTTTTATAATTAAAATAAATATTTATATTCTAATTTCGATTTAAATAAATATATACATTCTAATTCTATTCAAAATAAATTTTTAGTCGTTATTATTTAAAATAAATCATTTTAAATATTCAACATTCATTAAAATTGCCAAAATAAATTTTTTAAATTGGTTCCGATTTTTCGGGTTATTACAGTAACTTCTGGATTTCTTTTCAAACTTGTAAATATAAAAAGATTGAGAAATTCATTATTATAAGAGACTGGACTTTTATGTCTACTTTTGTTAGTAAATTTTTTAAATAAAATAATGATTAATATGGAGTAGTGAAGTCGTAGTTACCACTCTCTTTTTGATAGTTGAGATTTTGTTTCTTTGAATATTGAGATCGGATATGTGGTTTCTTGATCCCTTAGATCAAGCAAGTGAGATTTCGATCTACACGATTGCATTTCTATGTTTCCTCAGTCCCTTAGATTGAGCATGTAATTCCTTGGTCTCAATAATCATAGAAATCGATTGTATTGCTTGTTTTTTTATGTTTGCTCGATCCTAGTGATGGTGCATGAGCTCTGGATTGCTTGTTTTATTGTGTTTCCTTGTGTTTCCTCGATCAGATCGATTGAGTATGAGTTCCTCATCCTAGTGATCGTGCATGAGTTCCCGATCTTTGGTATCAGATCGGTATGAGGGATACCACCAGGCCTCGAGACCATCTTGGATTTTGTAATGTATGTTTGTTTGTTTGATATGTTGATTCTTGTTCTTCCTTGGTCATTTAACTGAGAAAGAGTTCCTTTGTCAGGTTGGTCATGATTGACTCGTGTTAACTTGTCGTGCTTGTAATAGTTCCTTGATCAGGTTGGTTATGAATGAGTCGTGTTAACTTGTCGTGCTTATAACATGAACTTGTGATAGAGGTAAATATCTATGATTGGAAACCAGACATACATCATTGTGAAACAATAAATTATTGTGACTATCATTTGTGGTTGAACTATAGTTTATTTATATGTTATATATATACATATATATATATATATATATATATGGATCTCATTTTTTGGATATTTAGAGATAGACTGATCATAACTTTTGTGTTTTCGGGTCAGACCGGAATTTTTAGGTTTACAGGATTCTCAAACTTTTGGACAAGTGAGCTAGCCATGGATAGACATATTGAGATTCTTAGTTTATCTTATGTAGGATATTCACCTGATGTAATATGACATGTACTTGTTAAGGTAGTGACTTATTTTGAAATGTGTAGAATGAAAAGTTTAGAAGTATATTTGTGGACATACTCTATGTATGGTATGATGTATACTTTTCTATTGTGATCTATGATTGTTATGTGTATGGTATATTGTTCTGATTATGTGGAATCGATGTGTCTATTACTTTGTATTAATACTGAACACGTCATACTCAGATCAGACATTAAGTGAAAAAGGTATAAGTGACGTATCAATATTAGTATAAAGATATATTCACATTCCACCGCCCCTAATAAGCTGTATTCTCCGGATTAGCAGACGACATTACTTGTAATGTTCTTTGCTAAACTGGGTATAATAGTGGGGTTATTACACACACTCAATTAGGTCTCCATCTAACTAGCTCAATCCGATGACACGTGCTTGATGCCACATGCATATACATTGACTATAACAGCCTATAATACGGAGCAAAGATCATTTTGAAATTGCATAAGACAATCTAATATTGTGCAAATATGTGGCAAGCTATATACGCATGGCCTGGAATCCCTCAAGACAAGCCGCGGATGGTTTCAATTTTATGGCAATAATACAAAGGCCGTACTCAGGACATTAACACGACCTAGAGCAGATCGTGGGTCACATAAGTATGATGGCCAGGTCGTTAAGTGTATGGGGGCACATTACATTTACATGTTAGTTTAAATGTCGTGTGAAACAGTTGGCTCATCATCAGCTCGTAAGCCCGTTCCCATGCAACATGCTCCAGGTCATGTACATGTTAGATCGTCCATGAGAATACCAATTCACGTTTACCAACCAGATCGTTCAAGAGACTGTTGCCACTCTTTAGCACATTCCTACGGCTAGCACATGCATACCCTTAGCACGATGGGCACCTTTAGGTCGTCTGATTGACATGTTTAGCCGATCATGCGTGATATGCAAACATTAGCAGCTGCTCCAAATATTATGGATTGCATACAATATGGACCAGCAATGCTATGGCAATGATAAGTAGCCACGTGGCGGGGGTAACGTTATGGCATGCAATACCGAGCTAGTTCAATTGTAGGTAGAATGACTAAAGGATGGTGTTGAGGCTCTGATAAACTATGAAGTAAAGGCTCTGATGACTGACGAGCTAAAGGCTCCCACAACGCCAGTTGATCTGCGCCGATGACCCTAGTTAGTTCATGTGTCACTTTTACAGGCCTTAGGCCGTTATTCATCATGTCAGCTTCTACGATTAGCAAATGGAGCTAAGGCTCCTGATTAATATCAAGTCATTCATCCTCTACAGGGATAATTGCACTTGCAAATAGGTCAATGCAGGTCATTCACGTGTGACCTCTTGGATCGTATAACAAAAGTTTGTGAGCATGGATCCATGTGGAAACCATATGAGCAATTTGGATACAACTTGCAGCATATATATTGTTATTGTATATACAAAGCCTGAACCGAAAGTGTGTTATGCTCTTTGGGTCGTAAGTCTTCACCCCCTCTTTGGGTCGCAAGTCATCCATCAGCTCCTCAAGACGTTGCCACGTGCTGTTTATCTGACATAGGGCTTTCATGAAAGGTTCAAACACGAAATGGCATAGAGGTAGGATTATATGAACAAAGCATTGCAATTGCGCATGATATTAGCTTTCGCTAGTTGTAAAGGGAAGGAGTGATAACTGTCTTCATTGTTGAGTCATTAACCTCATTTTAAGCCGTGAATTTTGGACCGCAGCTATTAGGTCGTGTTTGGGGAAAAGCTTTAGGTCATCCTCACGTAATGCATGAGTATTTAGGTTGTGCCTGATAGTTGTCCAGGGCGGTTGAATATTGTTCGAAGTAAGGTCGTGTTGGATGTTGCATAGTAGGTTGTTCATTCATATAAAGTGATTCACGAGCTAAGTGACCACGCATATAATTACGACATCGCCACTCCACTTAAATCCCAACAATAAATTCCCCGCTTCTCCATCATTTTGGGGGACCGAATTCATTGCTACCACGAAGTGCCGCCAAATTGGAAGCTCTCTTCTAACTTCATCAATGGCTTCCAAGGATTAAACAACTTCTCTCCAACATCAAATGGATCAAATCTATTCCAATCAACATTAGAGTTGTCTCCAATTTAATCAAAGCTCTTCTAATCTCCTTCATACGCTATGGAAATTCTCTCTAATACAATTCAAGTGAACTCTAACCACTATTAATCCTCTCTAAAGTTCGGATCTAACACCATATTCGTATCAAATCATGGAAGAGCATCAAAATGCCTAAGTGATTGAAGATTCATACATCCACCATCACAAATCAAGAGATCTCTTCAACTCCTTTGCCAATTCAAGTGTAATTTAGATCATAAAGAGAGAGAAAAGATAGATATGAATAATATGAGAGAATCAATGTATGTTGTATAATGAAATATCACAATGAGAAATGATTCAAAAGTGGACATAGATCTATTCTAGATCGAACCACTATAAAAACTCTTTATCATCATTTTATGCTCTTTATTTTATGATTACGTGGCTCCATATTCTAATCTAACCATTTGTTGTAGTGTTTCCATAACACCTTTGGTTTTGAAATAAAATTTTGGTTTTAACACATAGCTAGCAAAAGATACAACATATCTGAGCATTCTGAAGCACCAAAAAACAACATTATCTACGTCGAAGTGACCAAACTTTAATGCAGATCTGGACTTGAACTTCCCTGGTTTGAACCCACTGATTCAGCTGGACTTTTATTCTGGGGTAAAGCAAGCTTGAAACGAGCAGAAGAAGAGAAACTTGTCCATAATTGAAAGAAGTAGAAGATGAGTCTACATATTCCTTCAAAGTGTTTCAATGGTTTGTTAAAAACTGCAGTATTTCTCTCTTTCCAAATGCACCAACAATTTATGGATAAAAAGGAATCTAATGCAGAATTAGCCGGACTATATTGCCAATGTTGAAACACAGATGAAAACTCATGGATAAAGCCAAGTAAGTGGATACTGGATGCAGCCAGGAGTAGGTAGGAAACATCACAGTCAAAGAGCAAATAATGGATTGTTTCTTCTTGTCTGGAACAGAAATGACGTTTGAAAATTGAAATTGGGATAAGGCCAAGAATAAGTAAAGAGATCAAATAATAATGCTAAGAATTGTAACGTTAAGGAATAAATAAAGGAAAGAAATAATCACGTGTTAAACGGCTTTTATACGTTTATTCTAAACGTGTATGATTCGACCTGTACTAGAACTTGGGTCGACCTAGCGTCGACCAAAGGATGCCTGGGTCGATCCAGTGTCGATCCAAGAAGGACATGGGTCGACCTATATTATGCAGGTAATGTAACGACCCGAATTTTGCCCGACCCCAATCGATCGCAAGATCGATCAAGACCGTTCAAAACCCACGTACGTTAACTTTGGGCATACAACACATGAGAACAATAACACAGACTTTTATAACATCAATAATAAATGTTACATCAGAGTACAGAATATATCAGAGTACATCAATAAATAATACAGCGGAAGATACATTTACAATAAATTAAATACATTGCAGCGGAACAAATCTCAGCGGAAGGCCATCAATATTCTGGACCCAGCTTCAGACTTCAATCTAGGATCCTGCTTAACTATATCTGCAAAAGCTACTCGACTGCCCGTGTGGAAAGAGGGCACCCGAGTTTGCAAAGTGAAACAAACTACAGGTCAGTCGTGGGACTGGTGTGAGAATTCTGTACTTAACTTATCTAATAAGCAGGCTAATCATAGGACCACGCCTGTGATGACCCCAAACTTCCACGAGTGAAAGCAGGAGTAATCATTTTTGGAATACAACATAAATACAATAAAACAGAACACAGATACAATATAGCAAAGGAAATTCATAGAGTAATAACATTATAGCAGCGGAAAATTATAATGTCATCAATCACAGAAAATCCACAGTCACAGAATCTAAGCTATTACAACAAGCTGCAGAAAAGAAATAAATTTGATGTCTAAAAAGAAAAGAAAAGATGCCATAGAAACAAAAGATAAATGCCTTCAAGCTCCAAGTCATCACCTCTCTACTTCAGCAAATCCAAGAGACAGAAAATAAGCAGCTCCAAAGAAAAGACTACAAGCAAAGAATGAACCTGTCTACTTGGCTGCCCGTGTATAAGAGAGGGCACCCAAGTTTGCAAAAAGGTGAAACAAACTATGGGTCAGTCGTGGGACTGGTGTGAGAATTCTTAAGTAAAATAACTAGTAGATATAAGGCAAATCCAAAGACCACGCCGCTAACGCGGAACGGGTTTACTCTAATGGATTGTCGTGCATAGTTTAAAGTGTCATAACAAATAATTAAATACATCGTAAACAACGCAATGCTTTTTGGAAAAAATGGAATCACCATAAGACCCAAGTCCCATCACACAATGTAACGCACACCAGAGGATAGGGTTTTACCTTATGGTGATTAAACATGCTAAATACGGCAAATACGCATCTAATATTACTATTAGTGTATATGAAAGCATTTCAAAGTAAATGTATTAATCTTAGGAAGCATAGGTACCATATACTATGCCTCCGTACTAGTAATACAATCAAATTCGTCGGTTCGTATTTGGATCTTGGTTTCCATCATGAGTCTAGGCTAGAGCGGAGCTCCTTACCGATTCGAGACACTCTAGCTAGTGCCTCAGGATTCCCCGCGGAGAACCCTTGGAAATGGCAGGGCCGGTCCGCAAATACAGCTTAGCGGATTGGCAATTCCTAAGCACACGTTTCCCGGTCCTATAGGACCTATCCGAGGCGCGCCACATTCCGTCATCCACATAAGTAAAGTATCAGCACTGGGAGGTCCCTGACACTACTTCTAGCTAGAAAGAAACGTGCTGCTTTCCCTGCATTCCCTTCGCCCGTTTTAGACTCTACCGGTTTGTGAGGCTCGTGAGGTTACGTAATACACAAAGCTCTGCTTATTCAAGAAGTGCTTTCATCGTCACCACAAGGTTCTGCTTTTCAACAAGAAACCTTGATCATTGCATCTTAGTATGCCACACTGTCACTCCATGCCATACCATTGCTTCTCCATCAATACATAAATGGGTGTTAAGTAGAGAATAAATTCTCCACCACCAATATTTATATTTTAACAGAAAATCAACAATATGATATATAACGAAGTACGATGTCAGACACACCATCCATTTAAACTTATGCTCTGGGTCTGAACGAAAGTCAAATCCGTGAAATCAAAGCGTACGTCTGGGCAATGACCTTGACCCATGAATTGGTAGCAAGTCAATTCAGGATCTCGATCGATGTCCATTCGAGGGAAGATTTACGGTCTTCATACGTCATCTTCTTACTTCGATCTTTAACGCCGCTGGATTAATTTGGGATGAGAATATCTCGGACTTCCCAAACAATCCTCGTATATATATACATATATATATATTTTGAAAATCCTTCTTATTTGTTAATAATTATTTTTATTAATAATTCATTCTTATTTTAATTAATATATATAAATAAATAACTAAATCGTTACTTCTTATTCTTATATACACTTTCATTCTCTTATCTCTTCAATTACATTTACATGAAAATGCAATTTATAATTAGGCGATGAATCGTTCCTCTTACTTTATTTCTATTATTATAATTTACATAAAAATGTAAATTATAATACATCGTTCAATTGATTTATGTAAATTATAATACATCGTTCAATTGATTTATTTTCATCTTTCCACTATATTATAATTCTATTCATATTAAATATTCATTTTCTCTTTTAAGTGCATCCTTAATTTCAATCACATCAAAAAGGTAATTTTATTTTACGATGTAATTTTCATTCCTAATTACATATAAAAATGTAATCTTTATCTACAAGTTACATCCTTATTCCCTTTTTATAGAAATAAATGCAAAACTTTCATTCTTGCCACCTACTTATCTTATTTACATTAAAAAAAATGTAAATTTCACATACGGTGAAATTTCTTATATATTCTACAAAAATAAAGGTAATCTTTTCCTATGGTGTATATTACCCTTTTCTTCTTATATTTTCTTGTTTACATTAACAAGAAATGTAAATTTTAACATACGATGAATTTCTATATATTACATTAAATAGAATGTAAAACATACGTGCGGTGAAATTTCAATTTTTATGTACATTAGAAGTAATGTCCATTTATCCTACGGTGAGAATATCCATATTTAATCTACATTAAAAATAATGTAACTATATTCTACCATGTAAATCCTTTTTAATTACCTTATAAAATAATGTAAATTTACATACAGTGTAATTCTCTTTCATTATCTTATAAAATAATGTAAATTCACATGCGGTGTATTTTCCTTAACATTGAAAATAAATGTTAATTTACATACAGTACATTTTCTTTTATTTTGACATTAAAAATAATGTTACTTTTTCCATGGTGAGATTCTCATTTATTTACACTAAAAATGATGTAAATTTCCCTATGGTGAAAATTACTATTTTTATCACATTAAATAAAAATATCCTATGGTGAAAATCCCCATTTTATTTACATCAAAAATAAGGTGAATTTTCCTATCTTTACATTACACATGAAGAAGGTATATTTTGATACATTGCAAAATCCTACTTTCTATTTACCAATAAAAAGGTAAACTTTGTCATGCGGTGAATTCCTACTTTATTCTTACAAATAAAAGTACATCTTATCATATAGTTAAAATGTTGTTTTATTTTGACAAATAAAAATGTACATGTTATCATACAGTGAATATGCTATTTTATTTTGACAAATAAAAATGTACATGTTATCATACAGTGAATATGCTATTTTATTTTGACAAATAAAAATGTACATGTTATCATACAGTGAATATGCTATTTTATTTTGACAAATAAAAATGTACCTTTATCATACAGTGAATATGCTATTTTATTTTGACAAATAAAAATGTACCTTTATCATACAGTGAATATGCTATTTTATTTTGACAAATAAAAATGTACCTTTATCATACAGTGAATATGCTATTTTATTTTGACAAATAAAAATGTACATGTTATCATACAGTGAATATGCTATTTTATTTTGACAAATAAAAATGTACATGTTATCATACAGTGAATATGCTATTTTATTTTGACAAATAAAAATGTACATGTTATCATACAGTGAATATGCTATTTTATTTTGACAAATAAAAATGTACATGTTATCATACAGTGAATATGCTATTTTATTTTGACAAATAAAAATGTACCTTTATCATACAGTGAATATGCTATTTTATTTTGACAAATAAAAATGTAAATTTCATACGGTGACAGTTTTCTATATTAACATTTGAAAAAAATGTCAATTTTTTCCTATTTCAATTTTACATAAGAAGAGAATATAAATCTCATCACAAGTAACATTCATCACAAGTAGCATTCTTAATTTATTTGCATCAAATAAATTGTAAATTTCCATCACATCGCATGACCACACATCCAAACATAACCACAAATCCAAATCCAATAACTAGCATCCAGGTGATTACAAGGTGATGTTATAACTGGGCATTAGTAAAATCAACACGGTGTAATTAAATAAAGAACATATAAATAATTTTAATTAATTTATAATTCAGATTTAAACCTGAAATTTCAGGTCTAATCACATAGCATTATAGACAATTCCGATTTCACGTCATATGTTATGATCGGTTTAGATCTATGTTTAAATATCATGTCGCATCAGTTCCACTGTAAATAATCATAAAAATAATAATAAAATAAATTAAATTAAATAAAAATAAAATTCTCACAGTGGTCTAGTCTGAAAAGATGGCTCGGGTTCAATCAGATCCGGTGTTCGTATTCAATTTGATTTCAGTTCTGGAATGATTCGAATAAAAATTCATATGAAAAATCAAATTCAGGCTTTTAACAACTGGCTGTGTAACACTTAAAAGCGTGGGGAAATCTGAAGCGAAAATTACCTTAGAACGTTCAAAACTTTGATTTCGATTTTCTGGAGTTGTAGTTGACGAAACGACGAGCCGTTTGTTGGAGAAGGACCGGCTACGAGAGGTGCATCCACGCCGGGAAGGGGGGAGGCCGCGCGCTGACGTGGTGGGCCCAGGGGGGGTGCGTTCGGCGCTGGTTCGGGGGCCTCGTGGCGGAGCTACGGGCGACGAAATCGAATGAAACTTGTTTAGGATCGAAGAGCTCGAAAAATCCTTCGAAAAGTTGTACTACGGCGATGGATTTCATTGAGAAATGAGAGAGTTATGGAAGAGAGAAGTTTCGGAGCTGATGGGTTTGGTGCAGCCAGAAATGAACGGGGAAGAAGATGATTAACGTGGCGGCTTATATAATGTAATATTAGGTTTAATTAATGATTATTTAATTGGCCCGCTTAAGCCCGTTTTGGTCCGAACCCCGATTCAAGCCTGCTTACTGTCGTTCATACCATTTAGCCCCCGTTCCGAACTCATCTGGATATGTCTCATCAGCCCACGAGATCGTCTTGGCCTTCGTTTTTCAGTTTTAAATATAAATCATTATTTTAAATTCAAACGTACGCAGAAATTCACCGAGGTCACAAATTAACTTCAAAAATCCTCGAAAAATATATTTAGCTATGTTTTGATGCTGTGGCCTTATGAAAATTAATTTCGTTCAATTCTGAGCCCGTATGAATTTTTAATGAATTTTTAAAGTCAAAAATTTGCCCATTTACACTGAAAAATCAATTATAATTATATATTAATTACAAAAATTACCGAAAAATCATTTTTAGCTTTGTTTTGATGATACGAACCCAACAAAATTAATTTCGTTCGATTCTGAGACTTTCTGAAAAATGGCTATTTTCAAGGCGAATATATTTAATATTAAAAATGCATTTTTAAACAAATATTTTCTGAAACTCGAAACATATAAGTGTTTACTGTTTTTCAATGCAGAAACATCATTCTGAAACCAATGGAAATGGTTTCGAGTCAAAATTCCTTTATATGCAAAAAGTAGCATTTCTGTCCTATGCAAATTACCCAACGACCTTTCTAAAAATTGAATTGGCCATAACTTTTGATTTCCACTATGAAATTTCGATTTTTCGGATTCGTTGGAAAGATATTTTTAAATGGATTCTAATATTTTTGGTTTTACAAAAATCCGTTAAATTTTGCATCCTGTATGGTTAGTCAAAGTTCAAGTTTGACTTTTCAAACTACCGCGCTATTTCTAGCTCTTTTTATAATTAAAATTGATTTATTCATTCTAACTTCGATTTGAACCAAATTTGTGATCCTTATTATTTAAAATAGATTATTTTAAATATCAAAACTCATTTAAAATCACTTAAAATAAATTTTAAATTGGCCCCAAAATTCAGGGTCGTTACACTCTCCCCCACTTAAAAACTTTTCGTCCCCGAAAAGGAAAAAGAAAAATAGAAGAGGAAGAATAAACACAGAGAATGTTTTTAACAGAGATGGTACCGTCTATAACGTCAGGCTTTCCACCGAAGAAGTTGGTCCTTTCGTTCCTTCGTAAACATGTGCCAATTGAGCATCGCCACTTCACTTAGTCTTCTTCGAATGCACGATCAAGGGGAGAGTCAAAACAACTGAAATGGTGATTCTAGGAGATAGAAAAGATTGAAGGATGAATGAAAAGATGACGATAAAGTGACTGGCTATTATGTATCTCATGAAATGTTCGCCGTAGAATATAGTGATTCTACGTAAACGAATTATTATAAATATGTTATATTCCGCTTTGTAAACCAAAGCTCTGATACCAATTGTGATGACCCCAAACTTCCACGAGTGAAAGCAGGAGTAATCATTTTTGGAATACAACATAAATACAATAAAACAGAACACAGATACAATATAGCAAAGGAAATTCATAGAGTAATAACATTATAGCAGCGGAAAATTATAATGTCATCAATCACAGAAAATCCACAGTCACAGAATCTAAGCTATTACAACAAGCTGCAGAAAAGAAATAAATTTGATGTCTAAAAAGAAAAGAAAAGATGCCATAGAAACAAAAGATAAATGTCTTCAAGCTCCAAGTCATCACCTCTCTACTTCAGCAAATCCAAGAGACAGAAAATAAGCAGCTCCAAAGAAAAGACTACAAGCAAAGAATGAACCTGTCTACTTGGTTTCCCGTGTATAAGAGAAGGCACCCAAGTTTGCAAAAAGGTGAAACAAACTATGGGTCAGTCGTGGGAATGGTGTGAGAATTCTTAAGTAAAATAACTAGTAGATATAAGGCAAATCCAAAGACCACGCCGCTAACGCGGAACGGGTTTACTCTAATGGATTGCCGTGCATAGTTTAAAGTGTCATAACAAATAATTAAATACATCGTAAACAACGCAATGCTTTTTGGAAAAAATGGAATCACCTTAAGACCCAAGTCCCATCACACAATGCAACGCACACCAGAGGATAGGGTTTTACCTTATGGTGATTAAACATGCTAAATACGGCAAATACGCATCTAATATTATTATTAGTGTATATGAAAGCATTTCAAAGTAAATGTATTAATCTTAGGAAGCATAGGTACCATATACTATGCCTCCGTACTAGTAATACAATCAAATTCGTCGGTTCGTATTTGGATCTTGGTTTCCATCATGAGTCTAGGCTAGAGCGGAGCTCCTTACCGATTCGAGACACTCTAGCTAGTGCCTCAGGATTCCCCGCGGAGAACCCTTGGAAATGGCAGGGCCGGTCCGCAAATACAGCTTAGCGGATTGGCAATTCCTAAGCACACGTTTCCCGGTCCTATAGGACCTATCCGAGGCGCGCCACATTCCATCATCCACATAAGTAAAGTATCAGCGCTGGGAGGTCCCTGACACTACTTCTAGCTAGAAAGAAACGTGCTGCTTTCCCTGCATTCCCTTCGCCCGCTTTAGACTCTACCGGTTTGTGAGGCTCGTGAGGTTACGTAATACACAAAGCTCTGCTTATTCAAGCAGTGCTTTGATCGTCACCACAAGGTTCTGCTTTTCAACAAGAAACCTTGATCATTGCATCTTAGTATGCCACACTGTCACTCCATGCCATACCATTGCTTCTCCATCAATACATAAATGGGTGTTAAGTAGAGAATAAATTCTCCACCACTAATATTTATATTTTAACAGAAAATCAACAATATGATATATAACGAAGTACGATGTCAGACACACCATCCATTTAAACTTATGCTCTGGGTCTGAACGAAAGTCAAATCTGTTAAATCAACGCGTACGTCTGGGCAATGACCTTGACCCATGAATTGGTAGCAAGTCAATTCAGGATCTCGATCGATGTCCATTCGAGGGAAGATTTACGGTCTTCATACGTCGTCTTCTTACTTCGATCTTTAACGCCGCTGGATTAATTTGGGATGAGAATATCTCGGACTTCCCAAACAATCCTCGTATATATATACATATATATATATTTTGAAAATCCTTCTTATTTGTTAATAATTATTTTTATTAATAATTCATTCTTATTTTAATTAATATATATAAATAAATAACTAAATCGTTACTTCTTATTCTTATATACACTTTCATTCTCTTATCTCTTCAATTACATTTACATGAAAATTCAATTTATAATTAGGCGATGAATCGTTCCTCTTACTTTATTTCTATTATTATAATTTACATAAAAATGTAAATTATAATACATCGTTCAATTGATTTATTTTCATCTTTCCACTATATTATAATTCTATTCATATTAAATATTCATTTTCTCTTTTAAGTGCATCCTTAATTTCAATCACATCAAAAAGGTAATTTTATTTTACGATGTAATTTTCATTCCTAATTACATATAAAAATGTAATCTTTATCTACAAGTTACATCCTTATTCTCTTTTTATAGAAATAAATGCAAAACTTTCATTCTTGCCACCTACTTATCTTATTTACGTTAAAAAAAAATATGTAAATTTCACCTACGGTGAAATTTCTTATATATTCTACAAAAATAAAGGTAATCTTTTCCTATGGTGTATATTACCCTTTTCTTCTTATATTTTCTTGTTTACATTAACAAGAAATGTAAATTTTAACATACGATGAATTTCTATATATTACATTAAATAAAATGTAAAACATACGTGCGGTGAAATTTCAATTTTTATGTACATTAGAAGTAATGTCCATTTATCCTACGGTGAGAATATCCATATTTAATCTACATTAAAAATAATGTAACTATATTCTACCATGTAAATCCTTTTTAATTACCTTATAAAATAATGTAAATTTACATACAGTGTAATTCTCTTTCATTATCTTATAAAATAATGTAAATTCACATACGGTGTATTTTCCTTAACATTGAAAATAAATGTTAATTTACATACAGTACATTTTCTTTTATTTTGACATTAAAAATAATGTTACTTTTTCCATGGTGAGATTCTCATTTATTTACACTAAAAATGATGTAAATTTCCCTATGGTGAAAATTACTATTTTTATCACATTAAATAAAAATATCCTATGGTGAAAATCCCCATTTTATTTACATCAAAAATAAGGTGAATTTTCCTATCTTTACATTACACATGAAGAAGGTATATTTTGATACATTGCAAAATCCTACTTTCTATTTACCAATAAAAAGGTAAACTTTGTCATGCGGTGAATTCCTACTTTATTCTTACAAATAAAAGTACATCTTATCATATAGTTAAAATGTTGTTTTATTTTGACAAATAAAAATGTACATGTTATCATACAGTGAATATGCTATTTTATTTTGACAAATAAAAATGTACATGTTATCATACAGTGAATATGCTATTTTATTTTGACAAATAAAAATGTACATGTTATCATACAGTGAATATGCTATTTTATTTTGACAAATAAAAATGTACCTTTATCATACAGTGAATAAGCTATTTTATTTTGACAAATAAAAATGTACCTTTATCATACAGTGAATATGCTATTTTATTTTGACAAATAAAAATGTACCTTTATCATACAGTGAATATGCTATTTTATTTTGACAAATAAAAATGTACCTTTATCATACAGTGAATATGCTATTTTATTTTGACAAATAAAAATGTACATGTTATCATACAGTGAATATGCTATTTTATTTTGACAAATAAAAATGTACATGTTATCATACAGTGAATATGCTATTTTATTTTGACAAATAAAAATGTACATGTTATCATACAGTGAATATGCTATTTTATTTTGACAAATAAAAATGTACATGTTATCATACAGTGAATATGCTATTTTATTTCGACAAATAAAAATGTACATGTTATCATACAGTGAATATGCTATTTTATTTTGACAAATAAAAATGTACCTTTATCATATAGTGAATATGCTATTTTATTTTGACAAATAAAAATGTAAATTTCATACGGTGACAGTTTTCTATATTAACATTTGAAAAAAATGTCAATTTTTTCCTATTTCAATTTTACATAAGAAGAGAATATAAATCTCATCACAAGTAACATTCATCACAAGTAGCATTCTTAATTTATTTGCATCAAATAAATTGTAAATTTCCATCACATCGCATGACCACACATCCAAACATAACCACAAATCCAAATCCAATAACTAGCATCCAGGTGATTACAAGGTGATGTTATAACTGGGCATTAGTAAAATCAACACGGTGTAATTAAATAAAGAACATATAAATAATTTTAATTAATTTATAATTCAGATTTAAACCTGAAATTTCAGGTCTAATCACATAGCATTATAGACAATTCCGATTTCACGTCATATGTTATGATCGGTTTAGATCTATGTTTAAATATCATGTCGTATCGGTTCCACTGTTAATAATCATAAAAATAATAATAAAATAAATTAAATTAAATAAAAATAAAATTCTCACAGTGGTCTAGTCTGAAAAGATGGCTCGGGTTCAATCAGATCCGGTGTTCGTATTCAATTTGATTTCAGATCTGGAATGATTCGAATAAAAATTCATATGAAAAATCAAATTCAGGCTTTTAACAACTGGCTGTGTAACACTTAAAAGCGTGGGGAAATCTGAAGCGAAAATTACCTTAGAACGTTCAAAACTTTGATTTCGATTTTCTGGAGTTGTAGTTGACGAAACGACGAGCCGTTTGTTGGAGAAGGACCGGCTACGAGAGGTGCATCCACGCCGGGAAGGGGGGAGGCCGCGCGCTGACGTGGTGGGCCCAGGGGGGTGCGTTCGGCGCTGGTTCGGGGGCCTGGTGGCGGAGCTACGGGCGACGAAATCGAATGAAACTTGTTTAGGATCGAAGAGCTCGAAAAATCCTTCGAAAAGTTGTACTACGGCGATGGATTTCATTGAGAAATGAGAGAGTTATGGAAGAGAGAAGTTTCGGAGCTGATAGGTTTGGTGCGGCCAGAAATGAACGGGGAAGAAGATGATTAACGTGGCGGCTTATATAATATAATATTAGGTTTAATTAATGATTATTTAATTGGCCCGCTTAAGCCCGTTTTGGTCCGAACCCCGATTCAAGCCTGCTTACTGTCGTTCATACCATTTAGCCCCCGTTCCGAACTCATCTGGATATGTCTCATCAGCCCACGAGATCGTCTTGGCCTTCGTTTTTCAGTTTTAAATATAAATCATTATTTTAAATTCAAACGTACGCAGAAATTCACCGAGGTCACAAATTAACTTCAAAAATTCTCGAAAAATATATTTAGCTATGTTTTGATGCTGTGGCCTTATGAAAATTAATTTCGTTCAATTCTGAGCCCGTATGAATTTTTAATGAATTTTTAAAGTCAAAAATTTGCCCATTTACACTGAAAAATCAATTATAATTATATATTAATTCCAAAAATTACCGAAAAATCATTTTTAGCTTTGTTTTGATGATACGAACCCAACAAAATTAATTTCGTTCGATTCTGAGACTTTCTGAAAAATGGCTATTTTCAAGGCGAATATATTTAATATTAAAAATGCATTTTTAAACAAATATTTTCTGAAACTCGAAACATATAAGTGTTTACTGTTTTTCAATGCAGAAACATCATTCTGAAACCAATGGAAATGGTTTCGAGTCGAAATTCCTTTATATGCAAAAAGTAGCATTTCTGTCCTATGCAAATTACCCAACGACCTTTCTAAAAATTGAATTGGCCATAACTTTTGATTTCCTCTATGAAATTTCGATTTTTCGGATTCGTTGGAAATATATTTTTAAATGGATTCTAATATTTTTGGTTTTACAAAAATCCGTTAAATTTTGCATCCTGTATGGTTAGTCAAAGTTCAAGTTTGACTTTTCAAACTACCGCGCTATTTCTAGCTCTTTTTATAATTAAAATTGATTTATTCATTCTAACTTCGATTTGAACCAAATTTGTGATCCTTATTATTTAAAATAGATTATTTTAAATATCAAAACTCATTTAAAATCACTTAAAATAAATTTTAAATTGGCCCCAAAATTCAGGGTCGTTACAACGCCGCTAACGCGGAACGGGTTTACTCCATTGGATTGCCAGTGCATAATTAAAGTAAATCGTCAAATAACGCAATGCTTTTTAGAAAAATGAAACCATTATAAGACCCAGGTCCCATCACACAATGCAACGCACACCAGAGGATAGGATTTTACCTTATAATGGTCAAAAGATGCTTGATACGTAAAAACGATATTATTATTAGTGTGTATATATATATTTAAAACATTCAAATATAATATCAATCCTAGACGGCATAGGTACCATATACTATGTCGCCGTACTAGTTATACAATCAAAACCGTAAGGTTGTATTGGAAGTTGGATTTCCATCATGAGTCGAGGCTAGGGGCAAGCTCCTCTCCGATTCGAGACACTCTAGCAAATGCCTCAGGATCCCCCGCAGTGAACCCTTGGATCTTCAGGGCCGGTCCCCACCTAACAGTAGTGGATTAATTATGCCTGAACACACGCTTCCCGGTTCCTTTGAACCTATAATATGACCACTATCGGCCTATAAAAATCCGAGGCGCCTCAAAATCCATCATCTACATAAGTAAAATGCCAGGCCGTGTTAAAGCACTAACACTACCACTAGCTAGAAAGAAACGTGTACACTCCCTACAGTCCATATCCCGTTTATGACTCATACTGGGGTGTGAGGCTCGCGAAGTCACGATATACACAAAGCTATGCCGTAATAGGCTATGCTTTGATCATCCCACAAGGCCCTGCTTTTCAACAAAAGCCTTGATCAATTTGCATCTTGGCGTGCCACATTGTCAGACCCTACCATATTATTGATCATCTACCAATATATATATATATATATATATATATATAACCTCTAAGCTCATACGTCTTAGAGAAGGGTGATAAGTAAAGAATAAATTCTTCACCACCAAACAGAAATATATAATCAGTAGCGTTCAACAAATACAGTAGAAAGGAATACAATGTCAGACACGCAATCCATTTACAAGTCCGCTCTGGGTCTAAGCGAAACAACGTGTTCGTCGATCTCCAAATGCGTTTGGACGATCATTACCAAATACCTTGCCTTGGAAGGCCAATCCCAATTCAAGATACCGATCATCATCATCCCAACGATGTGAAAACCTTCGGTCTTCAATCACCGTCTTCATCTTCGACTCTTGATCGTCGTGATGATTATTCAGAATGGGTTAAACCCGGTCTTTCTGAATAACTCACGTGATTTAAAAACATGTGTTAATAAAATTCAACCAACGTCTCATTCCAATTCCGAATATTCTTTAAATAAAATATTCAAATTCTTTGGGAAAAGTTCCCATTAATTTTATCAAAGATAAATCTTTTTAATTTAATCTTCAATCTTTATTTATCCATATTGAACCAAATTATGGTTTATCCAATCTAATCGGAATTTACGCCTTATCGAAATAATTATTAATTAATCCCCATCCCGATCTTTTATCCCAATTGGTTCAGGTAAACTTAATTTCCATTACCCATTTAAATCTAATTAAAGATTTAATTAATGCATGGAGTTAAACTGGAAGAACTCCATTTTTAATCCTAAGTTCAGTAATTTTATTTACTTAATTCCTCTCCAATCTAATTAAAGTTTTAATTAAAACCTTATTTCGTTTAACCTTCCAAAGTCATTATTAAATAATTAATCAAAATTAGGAAATTAATCCCCTCATTAATCCGGGTTAAAGAATAAATGTTATTTAAAACATAATTCACGATAAACCCAAATTCAAGTTTCATTGTAAATCCGTGGTTATAATAAAACCATTTTTAATTCCTTTTATTTATTTTAAAATAAATAAACCATTTATTCTGATCAAAATATCATTTCTCATATTAAAATATTATTTTCAAAATATTAATTTTGAAATTAACTATTTTAATATTCATTATAAAATGGATAATATAAGTTAATAAACTTATTCAGGTTAAAATGATGTTTCTATTTAAAATGGATTAAATAATCCAATTCGTTATATTATCCATTTATGTTTTATAATGGGCCAGACTTCTCACATTAGGCCTACAACTTGTGGATGCTGGATATGCCGGTTGGGTCTGGGCAGACTTATTCCACAGTTGGGCTTAACCTCGAGTCAAAACCCAATTTGTATTCGTGTACTTGGACCTCTCACATTAGGCCCAACATTTATGGCTGCTGGATATGCCGGTTGGTTCCGGGCAGACTTCCACCATAAACGTGACCTAACCTCGTGTCCAAGAACAATTATAATTATAATTATTTTCTAAAAATATTATTTTAAAAAATAACTAACTTCTAAAATATCATATGTTCCAAAGTGTAACGACCCGGATTTTTCAGCCGTTGAATTCTGAATATTTAAATTGGTTTAAATATTTTATTTGAATTATATATAGGAATATATAGGGAATTTATTTATAAAACGATATTTAAACGTATAATTTATAATTATAATTAAAACGAGCTCGAAATCGCGCGGTAGTTCGTAATATAGAGTTTTGAACTTCAACTGAGGATACAGGATCCGGTATAAGTCAGATTTCTGTAAAACAAGACATGTTGGGACCGTATTTATTAAAATTTTCATATGAAAGATAAAAATCTAGATTTCGTGGTATAATTTGTTAGTTATGGTCAAATCAAATTTTGAAATAGTCGCTGTGGAAATCGTTATTTAAAATATACGCGTTAAAATAGCCGTTTTGCAAACGGACTCAGATTTCGATGAAATCAATTTCATTGGGACCGTATCGTTAAATTATTGTACGGTGTTGAATTGCGTGGCAAACCGATGTCGTATGTGACTACGGTAGCCGTAAACGCTCGTTCAGTGCAATTAAATTAATTCAACTGAATAAAGAGATATTAGAGTGTAACTTGAACAGACGATCGAATCAGGCCACGAAACCAGTTCCGATGAGTTCGTAGCGTCGGATATAGTCAGGGTAGGTATATAGTTTGTTATTTTTAGAGATCGGCAAATTTGGTGTTCAGAAGGGCAGTGCGGTACGCGCCAAAAACAGTCTACCGGGGCAACAGTCTCAGAATGCGACGAAACTAGTGCCATTGGATTCGTATCGAAAAGTTATTGTCGGTGTTCGCAGTTTCAAGTTGATTTGATTTATCTGGTGATCATGAAAAATTTAAATGCGTGTTGATTTCTGGTTTTATAAAGGAAATTTTTTCATACGATGTCAGAATGCGACGAAACTTGTCCCATTGGGTTCAGAATACCTTTTTACACCAAGATTAGCTTTTTTATCAGTAAATAGAAGTCGGCTGTGGTTAGTTTTACTTGATATTTCATCGCTAAGCTTCGTACAATATAAAAATAAAATAAAATGCCACTCTCTATTTAAAACGTACAGAACAAACATCTGTTGTCCGTGCTTTCAATGTCATATAGACTGTGAAATGAAATCCCTAGCCTACCTATTCACAGCTAATCTAATTACTTTGTCGCCAAGTTTTAGAGCCGTGGAGACAAAGTATCCGTGGCCAGCAAGTAAAATACGCTATATATACATGGTTCACTCATCCCATTCTTTCGTTGTCCAACCAATAGGTGAAATCAAAGCCGCTCCTTCTGTTTTTCTTCCCTAACACCCAAATCCATCGTTCTCGTTTTCCATTGTCAACAGTCGTTCAAATCTCCTCACAACACAAAGTAAAATCAGAAATAAATCAATACAAACAAGAACGAAAATTT
Organism: Allium sativum; assembly: GCA_030737875.1. Classification (NCBI taxonomy): domain Eukaryota; kingdom Viridiplantae; phylum Streptophyta; class Magnoliopsida; order Asparagales; family Amaryllidaceae; genus Allium; species Allium sativum. The sequence continues at coordinate 356,782,337 of CM060926.1, forward strand.
TTAACTTGTTTCCATCGCAAATCTCGAGAGCTTCATACGGGTATCTTTTTCCCTATGTTCGAACTCGGAAAGCTCATTTTTTTTCTACCTTTCCATCAACGTCAAGTTGGAGGGGGGCACCGAAGAGGTCACCGCGGGTCAGAGGGGGTTGGGTTGTACAGTGTTGAGGAGATTAGTGATACCGGTTCTAGTTGTCTCGAACGGTAGCGGAGGGAGAATCGAAAGGGTGGTGATGCCCGTTCGCTGATGGTGGAAGATAGAGGGAAAACAAGTGTTTACTGTTGTGAAGTTTTGATGGAATACTGGAGAGTTTGAAGGGAAGTCTGATGTTCCTTGATTTGCCGGAACGGTGAAGGACTGGATGCATAGGGGAGATGTAATCGCTGTAGCAGGTGGTTGGCTTCGTTTGTGAGAGGGAGTGACGCTGGGAAATATGGTACGGGTGGCGTTTGAGGTCAGAGGCTGAGGAGATTTGATTATGTTTTCTTAAGGGGATTTAAAGCTTACAAGGCAATTAAGGATCAAAAGGTTGAATTTGCGTTTTCCTGGAATTATGATACTGCCAAGGTGAGAAATCGGTTTAGGGAGGTTTCCAAATTAATATAATGATAGTATTTTGAGGTGATTAAATATAGAAAGTTGGTGAAATCAAGACGTTAAAGGGTGGTCGGACAGGAAAAGTTGGGCAAATATAATTATCGGAAATGGCATGAAATTTCTGGAGTACGGGTTCCTTTGGGAAGAAAGGTTATCACCGCTTATCATGGGATTTGATTAATACGTTACTTACTTAAAGCCATGGGTCCAATACCTAAATGGCGTAAAGAACAACATGTTTACTTATTTGAAGAAATCATAGAGTTTAGGAATCTCTTTCAAGTTCATCACTAGAAATGGGGTGGTTTAACGGGGTAGTTTGCTTTTGTTGAGGTAGTCCGGGCTTCGTTAGAGGAAGTCGGTCCGTCTTTGGCAAGTTACAGGTGGTAACAGTTGTGAAGGAAAACATTTGAATTTATCTGGGAAGGAAGAAGAAGACATAGCGATGGGAATCGGGATTTATTAATGGGTTCAAGCGCGAGTTTGTGCAACTAGTTACGCCTAAATTTATAGTAATACGAATTGAGTCAAATCAGTCAAATTGGAATCGTAGCAACAAGGGCTACATCGTGGAACTGATTTCATTGAGAAGCAAGCTATTGGAATTTCGTGATATAATCAAACGGCTATTTGACTTTAAATGAAATGAAAGCAGAATCATCAACTGCGAACCAAGGTGAGTAAACTCACTAACTCCCTCTCGTTTATATTTTTATATATAAACGAGTTTTAAAAATTTTTATAATGTGCAATGGTTGCTTGGTTGAATAGTTGATAAATTGGTTGATATAATCACATCGTTGATTGATTTTTTTCATTAATGCGATATTTTTGATGTTACTAACATCTGTGGATGCAGGGAAACAGGTTGGAAGGGATCCAACTGGATCCCTCAACATTTTATTTACTGTTTTATTTGATGGTGATATATGTTGTGCTACATTATCCATGGTTGAATTTGTGTGTTTGATTCACCCTGGCCTTAGGAACCTGGTATTTTAAATACCGTAAAATATCATCGAATGTGAAAAAGGAAATTAGAATTTAAAAGCAGAGTTTATTTCCAAATTAGAAATAATTTCTTTTTCATTAAGTTGCAAATGGAAACCTATTCCATTGGGTAAACCAAGGAAAATGTTATAAATAAAGATATAAATTAAGTGGATCATTTACCATTGGATAAATTAAAAGGTGAGTTCAAATATGAATGTATATTTGAAAGTGAGTATCGGTTTTGAAACCAATATTTGAAATGGATTTGAATTTAGCAAAGTACAGAGGAAAGTTTAAAGAAAGATTTTCAAATGCTTAAAATAAAAGAATAAATAGTTTAAAACAAGGAAATATTTTGCAAATAAAATATATATAAAAAGGGGATTTATAGAAATCGAATTAAGTGGTTAGAAGAATGTATAGTTTACAAATAGGTTTAAAGGAGAACTCGAATTGTTTAAAATAAACAAGTTTATAAATGAACAACGGGAGCGTGTGCGTCGCACACGGTATTTCATTCAAACAGCAATCATAACGCTGTTGTTATAAGAAATGCTTTTATAAAACTAAACAGCGATTTTAGCGCTGTTGTTATAATAGATGTTGTTAATATATATACAGCAATTTTCGACGCTGCTGTTATAATAAATGTCTTGGTAAATCCAAATAGAAATTTTAACGCTGCCGTTATAATAACTGTTTTAATAGCAATCTTAATGCTATGGTTATGATAAGTGTTTTAAAATGCTAGATAGCGGTTTTAACGCTGTTGTTGAAAGCAATGTTTGGTTTAAAGTTTTGAGCTCTGAATATTTCAAAGTGAATGATAGCAAGGGTTGGTTAGTGATATCGTTAACTAACGAATGATTTATGATTTAAGTCATAATAGCGATGTTTATAACATCAGTAAATTCAAAGGATTTGGAAATGTTTTCTAACTGGAATAAAAGATGTTTTCTCAATAAAGGAATTATATATATTGGAAATGTTTTCCGATATTCAAGTTAGAAAATAAAAGTCATACTAAAGTTATTATATTTCGGATGCAGGGAAGTATAACACCATTGTTATAATTAAGTGATTCCTAAAAAGGAAGTGAATTCATAATCGAATCCGAGAGCAACGTAAGGAAGCGTGTTAAAAGATTGGAAAGATGAACCGTGTCTATTTCGAAGTTAGAAATGTTGCTCAGTTAAGGTCTGAGAAGTAATTATACCCCAACTTGATTGACTTCGTTTTTAACTAAGAAATGGTTAAGATTCGATGGTGAAAAGTGGTTAGGTGGAAACCAATGACGGAGATTTGGCATAGTGATGTTTATTCAAACATCTGTTTAATCAAACGAAAGAGATTTGGGAATGTTCTCCAAATGAGAAGTAGAATTGTTTTCTGAATATAGAAACAAGAGATGGAAATGTTTTCCAATGGTAATGATATATATTTTCTAAATATAGTGAATAAGAAACATTAAACAACAGAAATAGGGAAATGAACGAATGAATGAAATGATGATTGTTCGATAGAATTTCCATCTGGAAATAATATCGTTGTTTGTACACAGACATGTTTTCATTTGATAGTTAACTCACCGACTATCAAAGTTTTGACCATTTTAACGTTGTTAATATGGAGAGACCGGTTGGATTATTATCCAGAGAACCACTCCGTATTGGCATAAGCGTTGCGAATCAAGTATGCTGAATATATTGAAGACGGAGTAAAGTGCAAGGACTATCCTGTTTACAGAATAGTGCCTTCGGTTTGTCCAGTCCCAGGACAAACGTATATGGACGAGTGTCTGACAGAGTATATCCAATGGATCGCATAAGTTGATCTCTTCAAACGTACTTACGTTTGGTGGCGGAGAAATTCGTTTCTCTTAGCTTTATACCCGTGGTATTTTTGAGGAAATCAATTTGTGATTTGGCGGGTATGACGATGTGGCATTCAAAGTAATGGAGGTGGGATCTGTCAAAAGATACGTTATGACCTCGAGCCTCATCAAACGGGAAAGGACAAAAATCGGGCAGGCAGCATGGCTATGTGGGTCGCACCCATTAGGATGTATGATCACCTATCTAGAGAAACTCCTTTTGTTCTTGAATCTATCGATGCTGTCCGTATCGGGAGGCGGTTGCTGATCCCAACCGTCGGTGGTACATTCGATACACTCAAGCGAAATGAGTGGTCGGTCATGTGTTGGCCGGGTTGCAAGATGTTCTTGTTGAACCCAGTGTATTTGTCTCTAGAGATACACGTTCGGAAGGTGGTCCCATACCTTGTCAAGTTGGAATCCAATCTCCAATAAGCGCCTGCGAGTTTGATTTTATAATATATATATGTAGAGCGTGAGATGCAAGCGTTCTACTAGATTTTAATTACTTGCGATTAGACATTATTATAATATCAGATAATATATGATTTCCAAAGTGTTTTGGGTTATCGTAAGGTAAAAACCATCTGTGTTATGTGTGGATCGGTCTTACGATTATCATTTCTTTTGAAGGGATTTTTGAAAGTTAAACAAATGATTGGATTTTACTCACACCAGTCACATGACTGACCCAGAGTTTATTTTGTTTGTTTTCCCTAAACTCTTGGGTGCCCAAATTTGTACGGGCAGTCAAGTAGTTAGGATTTTACAGATTCACTTGAAGAAGCTTGAAGCAGGAGGCTTCACCAGTTGGCTATAGACTATTATATGTTCCGCTGTGTATTATGTTGTATCTGGAAACAGGTGTTTATAACTGTTCCAGGGATGATCGTTGTGCTCTGATAATGGTATGTATATACAAATACTGATTTGTGCTTCAAAGTTATATTATATAATATATTTTACTCGTTCCGCTGTGAGTTTGTGATCTTCGTTTTCTTCTATTCTAATATTTCTTTCTTTCTATTTCTCATCCTCTAACTTCTTTCTAATAATGGTTCGTATTTCTGTGCAATTTGAGTTGGACGTGTGGTGTTATTAGTCGACTCAAAGGGTACGGATTTGCGGGTCGTTTCATTTGGTATCAGAGCTGAAGGTTAAGTGATTACCTTGGCTCTGTGGCGTGACTCAATAGAGATGGGGTTAGTGATACCCTAGATTGAGTTTGAGTGTATATATATGAGCGCGTATTTGTAGATTTGATATAAAATTGCTTTATATTATGTTGGTTGGTTTGTTGAGTGGTTTATGAATTCTGGTCGATACAGGATGTACAACCGTATCGATAGGTGTTTCTAAACTCTCGAACAGAACAATTCGACGTAGTATTGTTTTAAAGTGGGTGAATGACATAATTTTGCCCAAAAGTTATTTTGATATAAAAGGAATAATTTATGAATTATTATATCGATGTGTTGATCATTATTACGATCAAATGAAATTATGAAATATTGAATTGGTTATATAACCAAGATAAACTGGAATTGGATTCAAACCATAAATTGGAATTTAAAATCCCGGATATTTTGAAAATATTCCTTGAAGTATTTTAAAGGTGATATAGCATTGGTTTGAAGAGATTTTTGAATTAGAATGGTTTTTTAAAGGGGTTAAGCACTGAAATCACTTCAGTGGCGAGAAAATAGTACTGATAATGGGTCGCGACATTATCGGTATTCATTTTCAAGTTCTTGAGTGATGGATCGCTACCATAGTAATTTGGGAATGAAAAACTTGTTTGAAAGGGACAAGATGTTTTAGAAATTCAAATGTTTTGAATTGATTTGATTATAAATATATATGTACATATATATGATTTCAAACTAGTTGAAATAAAACCCGGGAATTTGAATTCTGAAATCTTTAACTTGTATAAGTTGAATAAATTGGTGGAAATAAATCAAATGGATTGAAAGTTAAATGGAAAGTGAAACTCAAATGGAATAAGTGGATTGATTCCTGAAGTAGAGATCAGATTTGAATTGATAGGGTGGAAGTGAACTAATCAGAAGTTGATTAGAGATTTAAAAACTGGAAGTTGGATTGGTTTGAAACCAACTGGAAATGGATATATGTATGCTGAGCAGAATGGAAGCAAGTGCAAGAGATAGACTATGCCCGACAAAAAGGTACATGTTTACAGTATTACTTGGGTTGATGATTTTATGAGCCTAAGAGGCAAGCCACTTGGCTTTTTGATTTTCTTTGGACTGGAAAATGCCTAGAAAGGCGAGTTGTGGTTGTACCGATTGAGCCGTGCAGAGGAGGTGCTGCCGAAATTTTTCAGAATTTAAAGTGTTAGAAAATTTTCAGAAATTTTTTTTAGTTAGTAAGAATAAATGAATATTTTAATTGAAATAAATTGGTCCAGTTAAACCAAAGTTAAAAAGTAAACTAAAGGATTTTGGACCTAGTTAATAGGACATGTAACATCTTTTCCTACCTTAGCAATTTCGAGGACGAAATTATTTTAAGGGGGAAGGAATGTAACGACCCGGATTTTTCAGCCGTTGAATTCTGAATATTTAAATTGGTTTAAATATTTTATTTGAATTATATATAGGAATATATAGGGAATTTATTTATAAAACGATATTTAAACGTATAATTTATAATTATAATTAAAACGAGCTCGAAATCGCGCGGTAGTTCGTAATATAGAGTTTTGAACTTCAACTGAGGATACAGGATCCGGTATAAGTCAGATTTCTGTAAAACAAGACATATTGGGACCGTATTTATTAAAATTTTCATATGAAAGAGAAAAATCTAGATTTCGTGGTATAATTTGTTAGTTATGGTCAAATCAAATTTTGAAATAGTCGCTGTGGAAATCGTTATTTAAAATATACGCGTTAAAATAGCCGTTTTGCAAACGGACTCAGATTTCGATGAAATCAGTTTCATTAGGACCGTATCATTAAATTATTGTACGGTGTTGAATTGCGTGGCAAACCGATGTCGTATGTGACTACGGTAGCCGTAAACGCTCGTTCAGTGCAATTAAATTAATTCAACTGAATAAAGAGATATTAGAGTGTAACTTGAACAGACGATCGAATCAGGCCACGAAACCAGTTCCGATGAGTTCGTAGCGTCGGATATAGTCAGGGTAGGTATATAGTTTGTTATTTTTAGAGATCGGCAAATTTGGTGTTCAGAAGGGCAGTGCTGTACGCGCCAAAAACAGTCTACCGGGGCAACAGTCTCAGAATGCGACGAAACTAGTGCCGTTGGATTCGTATCGAAAAGTTATTGTCGGTGTTCGCAGTTTCAAGTTGATTTGATTTATCTGGTGATCATGAAAAATTTAAATGCGTGTTGATTTCTGGTTTTATAAAGGAAATTTTTTCATACGATGTCAGAATGCGACGAAACTTGTCCCATTGGGTTCAGAATACCTTTTTACACCAAGATTAGCTTTTTTATCAGTAAATAGAAGTCGGCTGTGGTTAGTTTTACTTGATATTTCATCGCTAAGCTTCGTACAATATAAAAATAAAATAAAATGCCACTCTCTATTTAAAACGTACAGAACAAACATCTGTTGTCCGTGCTTTCAATGTCATATAGACTGTGAAATGAAATCCCTAGCCTACCTATTCACAGCTAATCTAATTACCTTGTCGCCAAGTTTTAGAGCCGTGGAGACAAAGTATCCGTGGCCAGCAAGTAAAATACGCTATATATACATGGTTCACTCATCCCATTCTTTCGTTGTCCAACCAATAGGTGAAATCAAAGCCGCTCCTTCTGTTTTTCTTCCCTAACACCCAAATCCATCGTTCTCGTTTTCCATTGTCAACAGTCGTTCAAATCTCCTCACAACACAAAGTAAAATCAGAAATAAATCAATACAAACAAGAACGAAAATTTTTAACTTGTTTCCATCGCAAATCTCGAGAGCTTCATACGGGTATCTTTTTCCCTATGTTCGAACTCGGAAAGCTCATTTTTTTTCTACCTTTCCATCAACGTCAAGTTGGAGGGGGGCACCGAAGAGGTCACCGCGGGTCAGAGGGGGTTGGGTTGTACAGTGTTGAGGAGATTAGTGATACCGGTTCTAGTTGTCTCGAACGGTAGCGGAGGGAGAATCGAAAGGGTGGTGATGCCCGTTCGCTGATGGTGGAAGATAGAGGGAAAACAAGTGTTTACTGTTGTGAAGTTTTGATGGAATACTGGAGAGTTTGAAGGGAAGTCTGATGTTCCTTGATTTGCCGGAACGGTGAAGGACTGGATGCATAGGGGAGATGTAATCGCTGTAGCAGGTGGTTGGCTTCGTTTGTGAGAGGGAGTGACGCTGGGAAATATGGTACGGGTGGCGTTTGAGGTCAGAGGCTGAGGAGATTTGATTATGTTTTCTTAAGGGGATTTAAAGCTTACAAGGCAATTAAGGATCAAAAGGTTGAATTTGCGTTTTCCTGGAATTATGATACTGCCAAGGTGAGAAATCGGTTTAGGGAGGTTTCCAAATTAATATAATGATAGTATTTTGAGGTGATTAAATATAGAAAGTTGGTGAAATCAAGACGTTAAAGGGTGGTCGGACAGGAAAAGTTGGGCAAATATAATTATCGGAAATGGCATGAAATTTCTGGAGTACGGGTTCCTTTGGGAAGAAAGGTTATCACCGCTTATCATGGGATTTGATTAATACGTTACTTACTTAAAGCCATGGGTCCAATACCTAAATGGCGTAAAGAACAACATGTTTACTTATTTGAAGAAATCATAGAGTTTAGGAATCTCTTTCAAGTTCATCACTAGAAATGGGGTGGTTTAACGGGGTAGTTTGCTTTTGTTGAGGTAGTCCGGGCTTCGTTAGAGGAAGTCGGTCCGTCTTTGGCAAGTTACAGGTGGTAACAGTTGTGAAGGAAAACATTTGAATTTATCTGGGAAGGAAGAAGAAGACATAGCGATGGGAATCGGGATTTATTAATGGGTTCAAGCGCGAGTTTGTGCAACTAGTTACGCCTAAATTTATAGTAATACGAATTGAGTCAAATCAGTCAAATTGGAATCGTAGCAACAAGGGCTACATCGTGGAACTGATTTCATTGAGAAGCAAGCTATTGGAATTTCGTGATATAATCAAACGGCTATTTGACTTTAAATGAAATGAAAGCAGAATCATCAACTGCGAACCAAGGTGAGTAAACTCACTAACTCCCTCTCGTTTATATTTTTATATATAAACGAGTTTTAAAAATTTTTATAATGTGCAATGGTTGCTTGGTTGAATAGTTGATAAATTGGTTGATATAATCACATCGTTGATTGATTTTTTTCATTAATGCGATATTTTTGATGTTACTAACATCTGTGGATGCAGGGAAATAGGTTGGAAGGGATCCAACTGGATCCCCCAACATTTTATTTACTGTTTTATTTGATGGTGATATATGTTGTGCTACATTATCCATGGTTGAATTTGTGTGTTTGATTCACCCTGGCCTTAGGAACCTGGTATTTTAAATACCGTAAAATATCATCGAATGTGAAAAAGGAAATTAGAATTTAAAAGCAGAGTTTATTTCCAAATTAGAAATAATTTCTTTTTCATTAAGTTGCAAATGGAAACCTATTCCATTGGGTAAACCAAGGAAAATGTTATAAATAAAGATATAAATTAAGTGGATCATTTACCATTGGATAAATTAAAAGGTGAGTTCAAATATGAATGTATATTTGAAAGTGAGTATCGGTTTTGAAACCAATATTTGAAATGGATTTGAATTTAGCAAAGTACAGAGGAAAGTTTAAAGAAAGATTTTCAAATGCTTAAAATAAAAGAATAAATAGTTTAAAACAAGGAAATATTTTGCAAATAAAATATATATAAAAAGGGGATTTATAGAAATCGAATTAAGTGGTTAGAAGAATGTATAGTTTAAAAATAGGTTTAAAGGAGAACTCGAATTGTTTAAAATAAACAAGTTTATAAATGAACAACGGGAGCGTGTGCGTCGCACACGGTATTTCATTCAAACAGCAATCATAACGCTGTTGTTATAAGAAATGCTTTTATAAAACTAAACAGCGATTTTAGCGCTGTTGTTATAATAGATGTTGTTAATATATATACAGCAATTTTCGACGCTGCTGTTATAATAAATGTCTTGGTAAATCCAAATAGAAATTTTAACGCTGCCGTTATAATAACTGTTTTAATAGCAATCTTAATGCTATGGTTATGATAAGTGTTTTAAAATGCTAGATAGCGGTTTTAACGCTGTTGTTGAAAGCAATGTTTGGTTTAAAGTTGTGAGCTCTGAATATTTCAAAGTGAATGATAGCAAGGGTTGGTTAGTGATATCGTTAACTAACGAATGATTTATGATTTAAGTCATAATAGCGATGTTTATAACATCAGTAAATTCAAAGGATTTGGAAATGTTTTCTAACTGGAATAAAAGATGTTTTCTCAATAAAGGAATTATATATATTGGAAATGTTTTCCGATATTCAAGTTAGAAAATAAAAGTCATACTAAAGTTATTATATTTCGGATGCAGGGAAGTATAACACCATTGTTATAATTAAGTGATTCCTAAAAAGGAAGTGAATTCATAATCGAATCCGAGAGCAACGTAAGGAAGCGTGTTAAAAGATTGGAAAGATGAACCGTGTCTATTTCGAAGTTAGAAATGTTGCTCAGTTAAGGTCTGAGAAGTAATTATACCCCAACTTGATTGACTTCGTTTTTAACTAAGAAATGGTTAAGATTCGATGGTGAAAAGTGGTTAGGTGGAAACCAATGACGGAGATTTGGCATAGTGATGTTTATTCAAACATCTGTTTAATCAAACGAAAGAGATTTGGGAATGTTCTCCAAATGAGAAATAGAATTGTTTTCTGAATATAGAAACAAGAGATGGAAATGTTTTCCAATGGTAATGATATATATTTTCTAAATATAGTGAATAAGAAACATTAAACAACAGAAATAGGGAAATGAACGAATGAATGAAATGATGATTGTTCGATAGAATTTCCATCTGGAAATAATATCATTGTTTGTACACAGACATGTTTTCATTTGATAGTTAACTCACCGACTATCAAAGTTTTGACAATTTTAACGTTGTTAATATGGAGAGACCGGTTGGATTATTATCCAGAGAACCACTCCGTATTGGCATAAGTGTTGCGAATCAAGTATGCTGAATATATTGAAGACGGAGTAAAGTGCAAGGACTATCCTGTTTACAGAATAGTGCCTTCGGTTTGTCCAGTCCTAGGACAAACGTATATGGACGAGTGTCTGACAGAGTATATCCAATGGATCGCATAAGTTGATCTCTTCAAACGTACTTACGTTTGGTGGCGGAGAAATTCGTTTCTCTTAGCTTTATACCCGTGGTATTTTTGAGGAAATCAATTTGTGATTTGGCGGGTATGACGATGTGGCATTCAAAGTAATGGAGGTGGGATCTGTCAAAAGATACGTTATGACCTCGAGCCTCATCAAACGGGAAAGGACAAAAATCGAGCAGGCAGCATGGCTATGTGGGTCGCACCCATTAGGATGTATGATCACCTATCTAGAGAAACTCCTTTTGTTCTTGAATCTATCGATGCTGTCCGTATCGGGAGGCGGTTGCTGATCCCAACCGTCGGTGGTATACATTCGATACACTCAAGCGAAATGAGTGGTCGGTCATGTGTGGGCCGGGTTGCAAGATGTTCTTGTTGAACCCAGTGTATTTGTCTCTAGAGATACACGTTCGGAAGGTGGTCCCATACCTTGTCAAGTTGGAATCCAATCTCCAATAAGCGCCTGCGAGTTTGATTTTATAATATATATATGTAGAGCGTGAGATGCAAGCGTTCTACTAGATTTTAATTACTTGCGATTAGACATTATTATAATATCAGATAATATATGATTTCCAAAGTGTTTTGGGTTACCGTAAGGTAAAAACCATCCGTGTTATGTGTGGATCGGTCTTACGATTATCATTTCTTTTGAAGGGATTTTTGAAAGTTAAACAAATGATTGGAGTTTACTCACACCAGTCCCATGACTGACCCAGAGTTTATTTTGTTTGTTTTCCCTAAACTCTTGGGTGCCCAAATTTGTACGGGCAGTCAAGTAGTTAGGATTTTACAGATTCACTTGAAGAAGCTTGAAGCAGGAGGCTTCACCAGTTGGCTATAGACTATTATATGTTCCACTGTGTATTATGTTGTATCTGGAAACAGGTGTTTATAACTGTTCCAGGGATGATCGTTGTGCTCTGATAATGGTATGTATATACAAATACTGATTTGTGCTTCAAAGTTATATTATATAATATATTTTACTCGTTCCGCTGTGAGTTTGTGATCTTCGTTTTCTTCTATTCTAATATTTCTTTCTTTCTATTTCTCATCCTCTAACTTCTTTCTAATAATGGTTCGTATTTCTGTGCAATTTGAGTTGGACGTGTGGTGTTATTAGTCGACTCAAAGGGTACGGATTTGCGGGTCGTTTCACAAAGTATAACTTTACATTGAAATATTCTTTATATTGCCTTTCCAATTTTTCAATAAATATCGACCTTTCCCTATTATTATAATATTGTAATAATAATTACTTCAAAAATGGTTTTTAATTACGATATCAAAACCTACCATTCCAACATTAAACGTAATCTTTTCCAATCAATCCATTTATGTTAAATTTTGAAATCACATCTTTTAAATTTAGTGTTAACATAAAAACGAAAGCTTTTCAATTCAAATCTTCTTGTTATATTTGGAATGTAATTTTACTAATTTAATATTTCAATAAAACTTTCTAAATAATAGAAATTTAGTTTCCTTAATTCAAGCGTCAATTAATTCCATTAATTGAATAATAAATGAAAATTATTTCTTTCATTCAAAATTGGAATGAGACCCACACCATTTCCATATAATTCAATTATACAGATTTCATTCATTTATCCCATAACAATTATCAAACATCCATTAGCAGCCAAAGTGCATTTCTAATTAACCACAAGGGTGACGTGTATTCAAATGTCAACCCCTGACCCGTGTGGGGTTTCAACCAACACAAGTTCGAATAAAATAAACTGTGCTTCTGGACGATGTGTGAAAATTGATCGTCCAATCACATAAACAAGTCAGGTCACTTGTAAATGGCAGTGTGTACATGTGCTTAAATAGAAACATACATAACATACACAATTTGGCATGTTCACATATTTCAAGTTTCAACTATTCGATGTCAAATTTTCATGTTGAACAAGATGATAATAACATGACACTTATGTTGCAACACATTTCTTTTAACTAATTTAAAATAAAAATAAAAACTTTTATTTCAAAAACAAAATCAAAACTTTAATTATTCAAAAATAAAGATCAAAACTTATTTTAATCATTTCAAAATAAAGAACAAAACTTTATTTATTTTAATCGTTTCAAAATAAAGACGTAATCTTTATTAGTTTTAATCGTTTCAAAATAAAGAACAAAACTTTATTAGTTTTAATCGTTTCAAAATAAAGAACAAAACTTTATTAGTTTTAATCGTTTCAAAATAAAGACGTAATCTTTATTATCAAAACAAAGATTTAGCCTCTTATAGACAAAAACAAAGTTTTAATCTTTATAGACAAAAACAAAGATTTAGCCTTTTATAATCAAAAACAAAGTTTTAATCTTTATAGACAAAAACAAAGATTTATCCTTTTATAATCAAAAACAAAGTTTTAATCTTTATAGACAAAAACAAAGATTTAGCCTTTTATAATCAAAAACAAAGTTTTAATCTTTATAGACAAAAACAAAGATTTAGCCTTTTATAATCAAAAACAAAGTTTTAATCTTTGTAGACAAAAACAAAGATTTAGCCTTTTATAATCAAAAACAAAGTTTTAATCTTTGTAACCGAAATCAAAGTTGTAATCTTTGCAAACAAAATCAAAGTTGTAATCTTTGTAAACAAAACCAAAGGTGTAATCTTTGTTAACAAAACCAAAGGTTCAATTTTTATAAAATAAAATAAAGTTTTAATCTTTATAAATAAAAATAAAGTTTCAAGCTTTATAAACAAAAACAAAGATTTAATCTTTTATAAACAAAAACAAAGATTCATTTTATACAAACAAAAACAAAGATTCATTTTAATAAATCAAAAATAAAGATCGAATCTTTATTAATGTTATTCATTTCAAAATAAAAATCAAAACTTTGATTTGTAAATCATGATAAAATATTAAACTTTAATTATAAATCAAAACAAAAGATTAAACTTTTTTATTATAATCTTTCTACTTGACATCGAATAACAATTCCCATAATCAATTCCAACACCAATCATACAACACGTCAATAACAATACAGGCCACAAACATCAATTTCCACCATACAACAATTCAATCCATACAACATTCATTTTATATAATGATAATATAATTAAATTAAATTAATTATATATAAAAAAATTATAGAATCTCACCTTGATTGGTTTTAAATTTTCAGAAAAAAATGTAGAACGCTCCATTTCAAATCTGGTAGGTTCCATCGTCTTGACCTCATCACAAGGATTCCAACGCAAGTAGTTTCATTGATTTATGATGTAATTCGAACAAGTTATAAATCTTTAAAATTTAATAACATATTTAAGAAATAAATTAATTAAATAGACTAATCACAATCTTTAACTGATTAATCACGTTGATTAAAAGGAGCGGGTCCTTCTTCCTCTTCATCATTGTTTACTGGAACTAAGTCGAACCCATCACCGATTTGCAAAGCTTCCACCACAAAGCATAGAATCAAAGAGAATCTTCATCTGAGTTGAATGAGACTAGTTTTAGAATTTTTTTTCGATGAGAGGTTCACAAGATATTGATCCTTTTTTTTTTTTTGATTTTGAATGAGGCAGAGGCCATTGTTGTTTATTTATTTCCCCTTTTTTGAGAGTGACGGCTTGGTCAGAGAATAGCAAATGAGGGTAAGGTTAGAACGACAGATTATTTGTAGGTCGGAAATTTGGTTAAAATAAATTTGTATAAGATTTATTTCTAGTCAAAGAATTTCAATGGTCAAATAAAGAAAGTATTCGAATTTTCATTTGTACATCTTTAATCCAATTTTAAGGATTTGATTAAAGTTCATTAAACCGATTTATATATAAATCAAATGAATAAATTAACTTTCCTACATGAGCAACAAAATTTCCCGTTTTGATTATTCAAATGTTTACCATAATTTATGACAAATTCACATAACAAATTTAAAGTTAATTATTACACTAATTTGCCATGTTTGGTTTCAACCATAATTAAATCTTCATTAAGTATATATTTAATTCCACTAAATCGGTTTGATTTAATTTGTTTTCTTTTTATTCAACCAATCTTGAATTTAAAGGTATAGTTAACATTTTTGTTCATATCCTACTACATTAGTAATTTTCGTTTATCGTTATTATTAAAATTAGTCAAACATTTGATTTATTCCTTTACTTACTATTCTTAATTTCCATTAACTACACCATTCAATTATCTTTATTGCAATTTGTTTCTACTTTATTTCAATACGTTAACCTTGGCTTTTGCAATTTATGACTAGTTACAACTCCTAATTAAATATTATTTGCTTATTGTTGCAAACAAATAAATAAATGGATACACATACAAGTTAATTATTCTAACTTAATAATATTCAATTGAGCACGTAAAATCTTACCATTTATTTACAATATTTGATTGAATTCCTATTATTACAAATAATCAACCAATCATGACTATCTGTAAATGCATATAATTATGCTTATAACTAGTTGAAATTTCATTGCACAATCGAATGAATCTATATTATTTCCATATATTAAGATTACCAATATAAAATAAACCCCAAAATTATTTTATATTGTTAATTCAACATAAATTTCAAATTCCATTATAAATAGATTATTAAACATTATAATTATCATATATATAGCCATTTAGAATCAATTCTCAATAAATCAAGTTATGTTCATATTTTAACAATCGATGACATAAAACATTAATTTTAATATTTATACCAACATTGTTCAAAATCACATTAAATTTTATATTATTATTCAAAGTTTAAAATTGAAATTTGAAATTACCGTTCCATTTCAGGCTCGTAATATAAATTTATAAACTCTAACTTCGATTAAAATAAATTTTTCATTGTTATTATTTAAAATAAGTTATTTTAATTATTAAAAATCCATTAAAATTTGTTAAAATAAAATTTTTAAATTGGCCCCAAAATTCCGGGTTGTTACAGGTAATGTGACCTATTTTAGGTCAAGTGACGTGTTTTACTTTCAGCAATGGTTCTGATTTGCTTTCCACGAATCTATGGACCATGTTCTTTTGAGCGGCTATAAGTAAACGCCCACGGCTAGCCATCAAATTCATTATTTTCTAAGCAAATGTGAAAGCCCTACCGTTTCTGTAACGACCCGAGTTTTAGACCCTCGAATGTCGACACTAATACTTCCACGGTATTCACGTTCCGAGCACCCAAGTGTCGGAAAGACGAAAAGTTAGGGTGAAATAAAATAAAAAGTAAATAGACTAAGGAAGAAGAGGACACAATATCAGAATCTCACAACGGAACGATAACATATAATATAAAGAATGATCTTTACAAAATAAACTGTATGTTTACAACTATCAGAGAAGACCAACCTATCATCAACTTGAATAGTCATAACAACATGTCCTTAAAACCCTAAACGTACTCATGAAAGAAGTGAAAGGTGTGTAAGAGAAGTGAAAGGTGTGTAAGAGATGGTAAGTTTGCTTTTTTTCAAAGACTTTAAGTAAGCATTCATTTGTATACATATAAGAAGCTTATATGCATACACTTAGGATATTTTATAAACCTTTGATGTGACTAATTATGCATACATTTATGTGTATAAGCATGTATGTGCATATATATCATACAACGTTGCAACGATGTGAAACAACTTCTATTCAACGATAGGATGTGAATCTGGAAGTTGAATCTTGATCATATTTTTAGTTCTTTATCAAATGATTTATTCAAGTAAACAAAACTTGGAAATAAATTCATTAACTTATTTAAACAATTAAAACAAGCATACTTAAATTATAAATCACTTATTTGAATATTTAAATACCCAAAATACAAAACTTTCCTCAAATGCTCATTTTTGAAAATGATGACATCATCAAAATAGTTAACCATAAATATGAAAAATAATTTTATTTACTAATTACTTTCCCAATGAATAATTAGACATCCACTAAAATTTTCAACAACTTTTATTGAGAAAACAGCCATTTATCAATAAAATGATTTTCGGTCATTTTATCAATATTTTACCAAAAATATATTTTTGAAAGCATTTTTTCTAAAATGAGTCTAGTATCATTATTTACTTGTTAAATGATATTTTACAAGGTTATAAAATCACATTTATAACATTTAACAATATTACAAATTGTTACGATATTCGAAGATTAAGTGTTCGATTTTTCGGGTCTTTACATTCTCCCCCACTTAAAATATTTCGTCCTCGAAATTGCAACACGAGTAACCAAAGGAACAATCAAACATCGATACTTAATTGAGCGTTAGAAAATTTTCAGAATTTTTGAAAATTTAGGTTAGTCGGAAGGAATTAATATTTTAGTCAATATTAATTGGTTCAGTTGAAATCAGAAATAAGGGGTAAACAAATCTTAGGAATTCCAATAGATAGGGTCGTCCTCTACCTTAGCAATTTCGAGGACGAAATTATTTTAAGTGGGGAAGAATGTAATGACCCGGATATTTGACAGTGTAATAATTAACTTATTTAATTATTTAAATAATGAATATATTATTTAATCGTCGACGTTAGAACGTATAATTATATTATAATTAAAATCGAGCTTGAAATGGCGCGGCAGTTCGCTGTTTGGCGATTCGAACTTCAATTGAATGTACAGGATTCGTTTTAAATCGGATTTCCGTGAAACAAGAAACGTGTGGAGCTGGTGGATTATATATTTCTAGTGGGAGAGAAAAATCAGGATTTCATCGCATAGATTTTGAGATATGTCCAAATCAAATTTTAAAATAGTCGCTATAGAATCGTTTATCGACCGTAACGGATTATTCGATATAACTAGAGATCGGGTTTGAATTTAGACAAGGTTCTTTTGGGAAGTAGTGATAATTTAATTTTCAAAATTTTATGGTAAGTTTTAATTAATTAAATAAGCACATTTTATTTCGAAGTATTTTGCACCTTGTAATAAACATTTTGGGGTTTCACAATATGAGTTAATCTACCGGTATTATTATATTTTTGGGATCATGGTACGTTGGTCGTCACAATGGTATGTTCAATTCTGTCTAGAGCAATCCATAAACGAATGAGGTTTTATGTATTGGTTACGATAAACACGACTTAATGATAATGCTGAATACTCAGTGACACCTCTATAGTGTATACGTTTGTCATGTTCATGAGCCTTAGCACCTAAGAAAGTCTGGCGTAAATAAATGTATATTTCTCCTTAGCCTTCAACACTCAGAAGTGGTAGCTTGAGTTTTAAACTAGGTTGTACCCTATAAAAATATCTAGAACCAAAGATCCTATAAATACCCTCGTTAGCATTCTTAAGACCTAGTTCCTCAATCATATTTTCCGCCGTCATATCCTTCAGAAAAGAGAAAACGAAATTCCATCTCTTCTAAAATAGAAAACAAATCAATGGAAATCATACAAATCTCGAGAGTCATATATTTGTAATGGTAAATAGAAGTTGTAAATAGGAAATATTTGTAATGGTAAATAGAAGTTGTAAATAGGAAATATTTGTAATGGTAAATAGAAGTTGTAAATAGGAAATATTTGTAACGGTAAGTAAACGCTATAAAAAGGAAATAGTTGTAACGGAAAACGTAGTTTATCAAAAGGAGTTGATCAAACGTAGTTTATCAAAAGGGGTTAATCGAATATAGAAATTAAGAAGTGAAGTTAAACAAAAATTAGAAACTGACTAGAGATTAGTAAGTTGAATAGTTTTCTGAGTATCGATCTGATGTTGGTTTCGGCCTTCGGGGTTAAAACTTAGAGAATTGTTCTCTTACTAGTTTACAATTAGGGACTAATAGTTGTGGAATGATAGTGATTCGTAAATGAGGATTGGAAATGTTTTCCAATATTGAAAATGTATATTTTCTAGTTTTAGAAAATAAGGAAATATGAATATATATATATATATATATATGATTGATGATTGGATCGATAATTCCATTTGGAATTAAGATCGTTGTTTGTACACCGACATGTTTTCATTGATAGTTAAATCACAGATTATCAAGTTTTGACCATTTTACGTTGTAAATATGGAGAGACTGGTTGGATTATTATCCGAAGAACCACTCCATATTGACATAAGCGTTGTGATTAAATACGATGAAGCTAATTGAAGACGGTGTTATGCAAGGGCTGTCCTGTTTACAGAATAGTGCCTTCGGTTTCGTTCAGTCCCAGAACGAACGTAAATGGACGAATGTCTGACAGAATATTTCCAAAGATCGAATGGGTTGGGCTGTACAAATATATATGGTGGCCAACGGATTTATTCCCTTCGCATAATATCCAGAATCTATTTGTGCAGATCCAACTAATGATTAACGGATATGATAATGTGGCATTCAAATTAATTGTGCTATCAAGGAAAGATAGATAATCTTAGCTTCTAGCCTCACATCCGGTAAATGACAAAAATCGGGCAGGCAGCATGGCTAAGTCGGTCGCTCCGAAGTAGGGTGTATGATCACCTATTTAGAGAATATTCATTTGCTTCTTTAATCTATCAATGCTGTCCCACATATATATACGGGAAACGGTTGCTGATCCCAATCGTTGGTGATGTACATTCGATACACTCAAGCGAAATGAGTGGTCGGTCATGTGTGGCTGAGTTGCAAGATGTTCTTGTTGAACTCCAGTGTATCGTTCCTAGAGTACACTGATCGGAATGTGGTTCCATACCTTGTCATAGTTGGAAATCCATTAACCAATACGTGCTTGCGATTTTGATTGTATACTATATATGTAGAACATGAGATGAAAGCGTTTCTGCTAGATGATTATTATATTGTGTTGGTAGGCATTATTATAATATCAAAAGGTTTTTGATATAAAGATATTATGGATTCTCATAAGGGAAAACCCGTTCCGTTATACGGCGTGGTCTTATGAGATATCGTTTACTTGTTCAAACTGTTTTAAACTGTTTTACTCACACCAGTCCCATGACTGACCCGGAGTTTATTTGTTTTGTTTTCCCTAAACTCTTGGGTGCCTAATTTTGTACGGGCAGTCAAGTAGTCGTGATTTTACAGATACACTTGGAGAGCTTGGAGCAGGAGGCTTCAAGATTCTATAGCTATTATTATTTCCGTTGTTTTTGTAAGTGTTGTACTCTGATAAGTGCTATTGTATACATATACTGTTTGTATTTCAAAAGTTATGTTATATTTTATTCGTTCCGCTGTGAGATTCGTGTTACTCTGATGATGATGTTCTTCTTCTTCTTCTATTCTACTAGTTCTATCTTATCTATCCTCACCCTTTATCTTCTTTCTATTAATTTCTTGAATTTTCAGTGCAATTTGGGGTTGGACTTGTGTTATTTAGTCAGCTCAAATTGGACCGGATTTTCGGGTCGTTACAGTTGGTATCAGAGCGTGGGCTATTACAAGGGTTGGATGAGGAGTAACCGGGTTATGGTAGTTTGAATTTACGGTGGAGTTTTGATGGGGGGTTGTGGTGATGAAAATGGTGGATGGTGTTCGGTAGTTACTGGAGATCGTGTTTTGTGGTTGGGGGAGAAGGTGCAGACGTGGGATATTACAAGGGTAAATGGGCCGGGTTTAGTTCAAAAGGTTAAAGCCCATCAAAAATTGTGAGGTTTAAATTGATTTAAATTAATGTGTTGAATTGTATATATCATAACTTTTACATACGTGATCGAAATTAAGCGAAACTGGTCGCGTTAGGATCGTATGGACGGGAACTCCACAATGGAACGGACTGGAAGTGGATTTGAGCTCGTTTGAATTTATGGCGAAATAAATTGTTTGATTCAAATCAAATAACAATTTATCGTTCTTCAACGATGAACTGCCATTGTGAGTAAATCTCACTAACTCTGAACAGTTTATAAATTCATGTTGTATTTTTAGAACTGTTAGATATTGGCTAATTGACTGTATGTTGACTGTTTGATTGAACTGCTAGTCAGTTAGTTGAATTTCTATATTGATTCTGTTTAACAGAAAATATCATATGGAACTGAAAGTGGTGTTATCTATATTGTTTAACATCTATGATGCAGGGAAACAGGTTGGAGGAATCCAACTGGATTCCTCAACATTTATTTTACTGTTTTCATATATTGTGATATATGATGTGTTATATAATCTGTTATGGATTATGTGTGTTGGAATGATGTTGATCATTGTTATCCGATATTTTAAATATCATAAAAGACCCTGGGATGTAAAAAGAATTATTTCAATGTATATTGAAATAAAGGGAGTTTATAAAATCAACAGATTTTATAAAAGGAAATATTTCGAAAGTAAATAAAAAGGTAAAAATGTTTTTAAAACGAATGGAGTTTTAAAAAAGGGGAAATCATTTGTAAAGTGAAGAACTGTTACTAAAAGTAAATCATTATAAATGAATAGTTTATTCGAATAGAATAAAGGAGTTAATCGATGTTAGTCAATCGATTAGAATTAAAGTAAAAGGAGCTAATCGATGTTAGTTAATCGATTAGAATTAAAGTAAAAGGAGCTAATCGATGTTAGTCAATCGATTAGAATTAAAGTAAAAGGAGCTAATCGATGTTAGTCAATCGATTAGAATTAAAGTAAAAGGAGTTAATCGATCTTCTTTTAACTAATAAAACTTCGTTTGTCAAATAAGACATCACTTATTAATCAATGGAAGACTAATTAAATGGGAAAGGGACTAAAAGGCGTTTATATGAGCTAATCGTGCTTTGACTGTTATCATTCTTTGTGACTTGATAGTGATTTAACTGTTATCATGCTTCGTGACCTTGATACTGCCTTGGATGTTTAGAGTTTGTTATGGAAATTAAGAAAGGCTGTTTTCCATACACAATCGTCTATTGTGTGAATTGTAGTCGGTTAATCGACTATAGAACTTGCCCTTAAATCTATCGACTGGTTTTGAGGAGGCCGGAATTGGTAAGTGTTCTACTTATCAAAAACCACTTCAAAACTAGTATACGGGTTCTATGTTTTGGAAGCGGTTGTGAAGTGAAGGCTATATGGCGATTCGAGATCTGTTGAGATGATCGAACACATATAGTGATTCTAAGATCTATGAAAGAATCTATGTTTGATTCCAAGATCTGTTGATGTATTGGAATCCATGTATGATTCTGAGATCTGTGAAGGAGTCTATGTGTGATTCCAAGATCTATTGAGCTGTGGGATTCCAACTGGGAATTCTTGTTCTGTTCGAGTGATGAAGACTCGTGTGAAAGATGCCGAACGAAACCTCGACATCGGAAATGGCTAAAAACAGAGTAGGAGCACAATCTGGGGTTTTGCTAACCTACGGCAGGATATATTGACTCCATATCTAGTGTATGCTTATTATCGAATCGTGCTGGAGCTCCTCGAAGTTGCGTGCAGGAGTTGGATATATTTGGTTCCACGTGGTGCACTTCGGTGTTTCGTGCGTGGGCCAGTTGTGTTTACCTTATGGTATATTTTATCTAGAGATATGCGATGCTCGGAGGTACTTTCTGACCCTTGTGCATGGAGTTTGGATCTGTATTGAGAGATCTCCGATGGAAAATCCAATATGCGAACGTGCCTTATCGGTTTTGTTTGTACACTTAATAGTTGTCGAATGTAACCAATGTAACCATTCCTTCTATGTGAATTTATTTATATTCTACACCCTAGACATTATTTATAATACAACTATACTTCTCCTAATAAATGGTTGGTTTCAATTGAGGGGAAATCTGGAGCGGTTATCTGCACAGTCCCCTCAATGTTGTTACATGCAATATGTATCTGGAGTTTCTCATACCAGACTGATGTCTGACGCTTGGTTTTTGTTTTCCTTAAAATCATCATGTACTCCTTTGAGTAGGCTGAGTATGGCAAGTTTTACTTTGGATGCCTTGGAGCTTTTGGAAGAGAGTTGGAGTTCATCTTACCGTACTTTTTATATCCGCTGCATTCTATGTTGTACATCAACATTTATGAGGACGGGTTGTTATAACTGTCCAAGTTGATGATAGGTTAGTCTTCTCTGATAGTTGTAATCATACAGTTTTATTTCGTAAAGATCATTCATTATATTATATGTTACCGTTCCGTTGTGAGATTCTGATATTGTGTCCTCTTCTTCCTCAATCTATTTTCTTTTTATTTTATTTCACCCTAACGTTTCGTCTTTCCGACACTTGGGTGCTCGGCACGTGAATACCGTGGATGTATTAGTATCGACATTTGAGGGTCGAAAAGTCGGGTCGTTACATTTTCCTTTGTAAACCTTTCTGAATCAAATTAAATTAGTTTAGGCCTTCACAAACAAAAACTGGAGAATGAAATTCATAGCTTGGAATTGTAGGTGCACAGAATTCCTTTTCGTACGAGGTAAGTTCTGTGGATTTGATTCAAATTTAATCCTTTTGTTTTCTTATGGGTTCTGAATTATAATCTATGGTTATTACAGTATTGAATCAAATTAGGGAGAAACCACGGTTAATAATTCTCAATCAGATTCTGGGATTGGAAAGCTAACAAGTAAGTGGATTTAAATTATGCATTTTGGTAACAATATATATTTCGTTTAATTCCCCGTTATTCTTAATGAAATAAATAAATGAAATTTTTGTGTCTATTATGTATTTCATTACCTAAATGCTTTAAAAATATAACTTGTAATGACCCAACTTTTCCGTACCGTTTAGGCTGACATTTACTACTCATGCCCAACTCAAAAGCATGGAAAATCGGATAGTTAAGAGAAAGAAGTTAGAGCGTGAGAAGATGGAGGAAAGAAATGTTAAAATAAAAGAATAAGAAGATCAGAATCTCAC
Organism: Allium sativum; assembly: GCA_030737875.1. Lineage (NCBI taxonomy): Eukaryota > Viridiplantae > Streptophyta > Magnoliopsida > Asparagales > Amaryllidaceae > Allium > Allium sativum. The sequence goes on from CM060926.1 coordinate 356,805,968, forward strand.
AGCGGGTTGAATAAAATATAATACATCAATACTCTTTACACAAAGAGAAAACTGTATATATATGATTACTGTAACACCCCATGTCCATTAATGTCACTCACAAAGGGAATGCATTAACTTCCATGGAGGTTATAAGTGAATATAGAACAGAAAAATTACAACAAGACAGATAATAAATAGTACTTGGAAATCTAAAACTTTATTTTATTGCAGCGGAAATTAAACATGTTTGTTACATCATAAAACCATAGATCATAACCAAGTACAATATCCATCTTCATAAAAACAAAATACATAATCCCATTACATAAATAGCCATTAAAAAGATAACAAGCTGGACTTTACTTCAACGGTCCAAGCTTTCCAAAGAGAGATGAAGCAATTAAATCAAACTCCACTAGAGCTGGGCCCAACCTAAGGACCTGGAGGGGGAAAAAGGATAGAAATAGAGGGGGTCAGACATAAAGTCTGGCGAGTATGATAATTCTAACAATACTATTATCAAAATAACTAGACTAAGGCATAAGCTGGAAGACAAGTAAATGTCTATGAACTCTTAGGAAGATAAAGATAGCATTTAAGATAACGTTAAAGATAACGGTAAAGGCACACCTAATTACTAACGAATGATTACTACACTGCACCGCACATTACTACACTGCACCACACCAGTCACCCTATTGTTTGATCCCACTTGCTTCACACAGAAACTTTATAAATAGCCTTACGTACCCCTAGCTGACTACATAGGTGCCGTCTTCCCCTATCTCCACTAGGTGTACCCCACTACCCACTTTCGATCGGCTCCCTACTCGTAGATACCCGTGCTGGCCCCACAGTGGGGTGTATCACTCCCGTAAAGTGGCAACCCGATACAACTGAGAATGCACGACTTATACCTACACGATGCAACAACGTCTTACCTACCAGCCCGGGTCCACACACGCATATCAAACCCGTTAGACTTGCGTTGCCACCGCTCCCCGTTTTAGCCTCTTATAGTCAAGCTCAGTATGCGTGTCCCGTCCTCGACTTGGGTCGAGCCCACAAAGATATGTTTGGGATACTGGTTGAAATGGGCCCCCACAAGCTACCCACCTAAGCTTGTCATTAATATATCCCACTTAACCCTCTTAGTCATGTTCATTTACATGTGTGTTTGGTTAAGTCTTACTAATCGTATTTCACATGCCACTAAGGGCACCCACTATATTCCTCATGCCACCCAAGGCACCTACTTAACCCCCATGTCCCACCTTACATGTTTATCTGGTTAAGTATTTCTTAATTCATTCAGGCCATAACCTCATAAAGACCTCTCACATTAGACTGGCATTTATGGCAGCTGGATTTGCCGGGCGGGTCCGGGCAGTCTTACACCATAAAAGAGTCTAACCTCGTGTCTTTACAACCGTTATGCTTTAGTTTAGGCCTAGGACCTCTCACGTTAGGCTGACATTTGTGACCACTGGATTTGCCAGGCGGGTCCGAGCAGGTTTACGTCACAAACGAGTCCAACCTCGTGTCCTAAGCATTGATTAACAGTTAAAATCTTTTACCCCAGTTTTAATAATTCCCTATTCAAATTATTAATTAAGTCAACTTTTAATGATGTCCATAATTGACTCAATTATGGCCATCCACTTATGGCATGCAAAATCATATCAATTGCTCCCCAACTTTTTAATATTAAATCCTTAATATTACCCCTACCCCATGTTTATACGTTCGCTTATTCAACGCATAATATAGGCTAGACTTGTATAGTCTAACACCTAGCACAAAGATAAATTATCACAGCATATAGACAATTAAAATAAATCTAATCATAATAGGGGTGAAACTAGCATAAACTACACATGTTAAGGATCAAAAGGTGTCAACTTGTTAAATGTCTCAATTTATATGATATGATCATAGCCCAAATCTATACATAAACTTGCATATGGGGTTTTTAGGCGACATAATGATGGTGTGAACTAGCATAGGATATCACATATGTCATAGCATAATTCTAGATGTCATAATAGATGTCTTGGTATATGTTCATAACTTTTCTAATCAATCTAACTTGCATATGTGACTTGTCATATAGATCAACATAACCCAAACATGATGATTTAATTAATATGAACTAACTAGCATAGATGGTAACATCATGGCCTTTTTAACATGTATGATTCATCACAACTTAGCATAGAAACTTTCAACATACATAACATCATCATAGCATGATTTACAACATGTAAGATATCATCATCACATAACATTGGATTTACAATATACATGATAGCAAAAGGGGTTTACAACAACATATATGATAATTCACATCATCTACTCATAATCCATTCATAACTCAACATAATTAAAATGATAATAATCTTGTTAAGATCATCATACTCACAATTAGAGAAGAAAAGAGAGAGTTTTGCTTTGCTTTAGGGTTGAGAGAATTAGAATTGAATTTGCTTTTCTTCTTTCTTAGTTGGTGGCGGCTCCATTGATTTCCATGGCGATGGTATGACGGTAACTATTCTATTTTAATTAGGTTTAGGGTTAGCATTAGGATGTATTTATAGGTGTAGGAAGTTATTTAGGACCATTAGATTAACCCTGAACCATGAGAACCAATCGAATGCAAAATCTGCATTTGAGCGAATCGGCCCACGGGTTGACAGCCAAACACCCTGGATTAACCCCTAGTCGACCCAGCAAGGCTCGGGTCGACCTCAATAATGGGCCGGTTCGGTTATTCCCCCTCCCAATTCGCTGTTTTGAACTTTTTCGCATTTTTATTTATTTAATTTTTAATTTATATATATATATCAATATATATATATTTCTCTGCGTAACCCATTTCACTTAATTCTTTTCTAAAAATTAAGTATACTTTAGTTTGTGAATTTTAATGTTATAAAATTACGGGGTGTTACAATTACACAACATCAGAGTACATAAATACAACACACACACAACGAAAAATAAATTAATACCACAGGATACGGGTATTACGTCTCGAATCCATTTCTTCTTTGAAAATCCAGGCAATACCTAACCTGAAAATATACTCGGTCTGACCCGAGCACATTTGAAGCAAGGAAAAATTCACCCGGATTAGTCTGGAATACTTTCAGTGGTAAATTCACATTGCAAACAACTTATTTAACTTTATAAAATCCTTAAAAGAAAATAATAATCGTAAGTCCGGTCCACACATAAACACAGACGACTTTTACCTTACGATACCCCAAAATATTTTTCTTATATCAAATCCGATGATATTATAATAGTGTATATCGAACCACAAATAAATAACCATCTAGTAAAACACTTGCATCTCACACTCCACATATTAATTATATAATCAAAAAACTTATGGTGCTTATTGGAGATGAGATTTCCAAAATGACAAGGTATGGGACTACCTTCGAATCAGTGTACTCTAGAAAGGATACACTGGGGTTAGACGAGAACATCTTGCAACCGGGCCACACATGACTGGCCACTAATTCAACTTGAGTGTACAAGCATATTATCACCTGCGGCTGTGATCAACAACTGTTACCGTAAGCATACAGCTGCGGTAGAATAAGAAGCAAATGGACTTTCTCTAGATCAGGTGACAATACCTCTAATGGGAATGATCCACTTAGTCATATTGCCTGCACGATTTATGTCATTTCCCGGTTGATGAGGCTTGAGGTCACGATTATCTTTCAGAACAACACATTCCATCTTTGAATGCCACATCGTTAGATCTGTCAAATCACTAATTGACGTCCACAAATACACAATATGTGTTAAGCTAAGAGAATAAATTTCCAGCACCAAACTTGGTATTTTTGTAAAAATCAACATACGTGATCTTAGGAAATACTCTGTCAGACATTCGTCCATACAAGTTCATTCTGGGACTGAACGAACTAAAGATACCTCAGAACAATAGGTTTACTGGCACGAGTTTAACCTCGGTAATTAACCAAAGACATCAGCGAGTAATCCCCCCGCTCTGAAGATCTATGTCTTCAAATTATAAGTATCCATATAATGTTAGTTCTCGAACTCAAAGTTGGTTCGAAGTGGTTTGGGTCTAGTTCCCATCCCTCTCTTCGAACTAACACGTCAAAAGTCCAAAAGCAACATTTCATCGATAATTGGATTTTTAACTATCAAATCACAAACAATACAACCAAATACTTCAACAAATCAGGCCTTTTAAGTAAAAACCATTTATTAAAATCTTTTATCATTTCTTTAAAATCGGTTTCATTTACTTTCTCAACAAAACTCCCTTGTTTTCATTACTTTGAAAAAAATAACCGATACTTATATCTTTAACATAAACGTATTCACCAAACTCCTCTTTGCATTCTTGAGAATTTCATTTCAATTTCAATCGTTTTTACTTAATTCAAATATTTTGTAAATGCTTATTTAAAATCATCGCATTGACTTTGAATGCCTTTATAAGCTATTATTTATAATTTTGGATTTATTCCTAAATTTCTTTATGAAACCCCTTACACGATTCCATTAAGATTCTCACTACAACTTAACTACTTTCTTCATTATATTCCACTTAAAAAGGTATTCGTTTCAATTATTATTAATTCAAATAATAATTAACTACAACGTTAACTACAATAAATGTATTCAACTTCTTGATTAATTAAAATAGAATAGTTAATCACTCTAAATAGTTGTTAAAATAATAATTAACTTTATTACTTATACATAGTTGAAATAATTACTTAAATACAATAAATTAAAAGATTTATTAATTTTTTAGAACATTATTAAGTTTGAATATTATTTGTCAAAACCATTTCTGTTAAATTAACTTTAAAAAATTAAGCAAATAATCAATTTCAATTAAAAACAGTTGACTTGGTCAACTTGAAAATCATCAGTTAACTTGTTAACTGATTTCAACTAATTCTTCCTCTTAATTTCAACTAATACTCTTAGACATCGGCCAAAAACCGATATTGTAGCCTATATTTCAAGAAGTGAAATTAAGGTTGACTTGAGCTTCATATTTGGTGCTTTAAATTTGATTAATTTTCAATTTACTTGTAAATAAATTTCAAATTAGTTGAAATAAATTTTCATTCCATTTTACAATCTATATGTTGATGATTGGACAATTTTAATTAATTTAATGCTTGGTTATTAATTTTTTACTATTTTAATCGTATCGTATTATTTATACTAATAAAAATATTTTGTATTCATTTAAATCACTTTATTATTTATAAATAATATATTTCATTTTATTAAATTAAAATATTATATTGTAACAACCCATATATTTCCTAGCATGGATCATAGTAAGAAATATAAGTCGATGGGGATATAAAACATTACATAGCAATTATCTATACTATATTATTAAAGATGAGTTATGTTTTGATAGCTCACAGAATCCTCCAATCTTTTGTAGGAATGTTTGTCAGCATGACATGTGGAGCGGAAGCTCAATCATCGCTGTTTTTACCTTCCCCAAATCGCATCTAAATAATCTCTTCCTTCATATCCTCAATTTTCATCTATGCGCTTCCTCTCTAATGTTTTTTTTCTCATGCCCTCTCTTTCCTTCATTGTATTCCATCAAGCCCTAGATGCCAATGCTCCCAGTAGCAGCTTCGACTTTTCTTACTGATCGCATATCCTTCGTCAGAAACCTTAGATTTGCTCGCTACTTTTTTCAGCCTTTCTGTCAGCTTTCCCTTTAGCCACTCCATTTACAGTGCATACTCCGCTACTTAATTTTCCTATCGTGTAAGCACTAACTTCTACCCTATCCACATTTCTAGTCCACGTCTTCTCCTTTTTCCCACAGTTTTCAGTGCTTACTCTTTTCCTTTAGGTTTGTTCATTTTTTCAGTTCACGGTGGGGACAATGTTATAATAAAAAATTCGCTCTTTCCTTTTTCTCGAAAATAACTTTAATTAACACATTTTCAGCTCTTTGTTTTGCATTTTGCTTATGTTCTTTATTTTTGGTTTTGAAGGCTGAAGACAAATAGAGCTGCAGAAATCCTGCTTCAGCTGCATTCTTTGATGTTTGCTTTCGATTGCAAGCATGGTAAGTGTAACGAAACGACCAATTCCCGACCCTGATCATCGACAAAAAAACACGATGTCGACTAACCAAGCATCAGAAATTAGCGGATCACTAATAGAAAGTAGTTAGAGGATAAGAAATAGAAAGAAAGAAAAGTTAGAATAAAAGAAAACGAAGAACACAAATCTCACAGCGGAACGAATAAAATATGTTAAATAACATAACTTTTGAAATATAAATTAGTGACTTCATATACATATAATTAAAAGAGCACAACAACTATTTCTGGAATAGTTATAAACACATGTTTCCAAATACAAATATAGTACACAATGGAAAATATGATAGTCTATAGCTAACTGATGAAGCCTCCTACTCCAAGATCCTCCAAGTGAATGTGTAAAATCCTGACTACTTGACTGCTCATTCATATTTGGGCACCCAAGAGTTTAAGGTAAAACAAAACAAAATAAACTTTGGGTTAGTCATGGAACTGGTGCGAGTAAACTCCAAACATTTTATTTAACTTTCAAAATCTTTTCAAAAGAAAAGGGGATCGTAAGACCGATCCACACATAAACATGGATGGTTTTTACCTTACGATAATCCATAATATTTTGATATCAAAATCTGGTGCTATTATAATATTGTCTAATCAAATAAATAACAATCTAGCAGAACGACTGCATCTCACACTCCACATATATAGTATGAAATCAAAAACCGTAGGGTGCTTATTGGAGAACGGATTTCCAACTATGACAAGGTATGAGACTACCTTCCGATATTGTATCTCTAGAGGGGGATGCACTGGTTCAACAAGAACATCTTGTAACCTGGCCACACATGGCTGGTCCCTCATTTAACTTGAGAGTACCGAGCATATTATCACCAACAGTTGTGATCAGCAACCGTGACCAAAGCATACAACAGAAAAAAGAATAAGAAACAAACAGAATTTCTCTAGATCAGGTGATAATAACCCTAATGGGAATAACCCACTTGACTATGTTGGCTATCTGATTTCTGCCATTTCCCGGTTGATGAGGCTTGAGGTCACGATTGTCTATCAAGGACATCTTGTCACCATTTACTTTGAATGCCACATCGTCAGATCCTTCAAATCGCTAATTGGCGTTCACAAATACACTCTGGGTGTTAAGCTAAGAAAATAAATTCCCCGCCATCAAACTTGGTATATTTGTAAAAATCAACGTACGTGATCATTTGGAAATACCCTGTTAGATATTTGTAACAACCCGAAAATCTGGGCCAGTTTAAAATTTTTATTTTGGCAATTTTAGCGAATTTTGAACATTCAAAATATAATATTTTAAATAAAATCGACGAGAAATTTATTTTGAATGGAATTCGAACGTATATTTTATATACGTCGTCGTTAGAATATAAATAATTATATATAATTATAAATAGAATTGAAAATGGCCCGGTAGTTCGATAATTCGATTTCAAACTTCAATTGAATGTACCGGGTGCAAAATAATCCGGATTTTAGTGAAACCAAAAATAATAGAATCTAATAGATAATATCTTTCCAACGAATCCGAAAAATCGAGATTTCATAGCGGGAATCAAAAGACATGTCCAGTTGAAAATTCTGAATAGTCACTATGGAATTCAGGCATTTAAAAATGGGAATTTTGCCAACGACCTCGGATTTCGACGAAACCACTTTTGTTAGATCCGTGATGTCGAATTATTGTTAGATTTCAAATTTCATAATTTTTTGAATCAATATGTGACTGTGGCAACGGAAAACGCGTTTGACCAGTTTCAGTTGATTTTAATCGACTGGAAATTGGCCATTTTTCCAACGTTCTCAGAATTCGACGAAACTAGTTTTGTTAGGACCGTATCGTCAATACGAAGCTAGAAAATATTTTTTGGAATTTTTCGAGTTAGTATGTGACCCCAGTATATTGAAATGCGCGTTCAAATTCAATATATAGAGTTATATGTTGATTTTAACGGAAACTGATCGAAACGATCGAATCAGCTTACGATACATATCCCATTGTGTTCGAAATGGGGGTGAAACGCTATGGACGACAGGCGGTAGGCCTCGTTTAGAGGTCGTATGTAAAAGTCAACTTTTTGAAACTAAAATAATAAAAAATAATAAATAAAAAATCTCTCCTCTCTCCCCTTATCTTCTTTCTGGCCCCCCCTTCTTCCTGGATTCATTCGAAATGAAAAAAAAAAAGAAGAAAAGGGAGGAGCACCACCGCTCCTCCGGGCAACGCGCCGTCAGGCGCCCCCCTTCTCCCTCCACCGCACTGTCCTGGCCATCTCCACCTCGAGCCCCTAAAACGCGTAAGACCTCGAGCGCCCCAAGTCCTAGAAGCCACCGCCGTTCGAGCTGCGCCACCCCACTCCGGCGTTCGCCCTTGGCCTCGCGCGCATCACCCCACCAATCCTCCCTCACCGCGTCGCTCCCTCTCCCCTAACCCAAAAACAGCCGCGCCCAAAACCCCAGGAGCCCCCCCCCCCCCAAGAATCCACCGCCACCTGATGATCTCCAGCACCCCGAATGCCACCAACGAGCCTCAACACCCCCTCTCTTCGCTGAAATACAGTAGGTATTTATTTATTTTTATTTTAATTAAACTTAGTTATTTATTTTCTATATAAATATAGCAAGAAAAGATTAGATTTTTAAAATAGAAAAGATTAGATTTTTAAAATAGAAAAGATTAGATTTTTAAAATAGAAAAGATTAGATTTTTAAAATAGAAAAGATTAGATTTTTGAAATGGAAAAGGCGAAATCTTTATATTTGAAAAGGCGAAATCTTTATATATAATAGCAGTGTAAAAATGGGATTTTTATATATTGAATAGCAAAGTAAAAATTCGATTTTTATATATTGAATAGCAAAGTAAAAATTCGATTTTTATATATGTAGTGGCTACGGGCAACGAAAGGCGAGAACGACGAAGATTTCTATAAATGAAGAGTCGTGGTATTGGATAGCTATTGGTGAGAACTTCTCACTCAAATTTCTTTTTCTAGTTATATATATATATATATATATATATATATATATATATATATATATATATATATATACTAGGATTCAGACGGTGCTTAGTAGCACCCGACACCCGTCATCCACAGACCATGGATGGCTTGTTTGTTTAATCGATGTGTTGTGAAATTTGTTTGTGTTGTTGATGTGAAATCGATAATAAAATGTGGATGTGTTGAAATAAATTAATTATCGTTAGAAATATAATTTTTAACGTGAATGTGAATAAATAAATATTTATAAACAAATCAGCCGATTTGTTTATATACACTGATTTGACTGATATTGATTGGGACGATAAATTTTACACATCGCCCAACTGCACAAATAAAAATCTGTGTTTGTTGATTTGAAACCCCACACGGGTGTTGGGATGATATTTGGCGTACACTAATCCCAATTATTTAATTGTATGTCGGTCGATTGGTCGACAGACTGTGTGAGCGTTGATTATTTATATTTGATGCTTATGCAGTTGTGTGGTGCACTTTGGATGATGGTTGATTGTTTATCGTTGCTATTATATACATGTGTTGTATGGAATCCATATAATTAACGTTATATGGTAATTGATTGGGCCTCATTCCAATCGAGAAAATAGTGAATATTATAAAAGAAAATTCATGTGTTGAAACTATTTATGTGTTGAGTAAAATATTTTAATAATAAAATTTACATCTTTATCATATTTAAAATTAGAACTACTTCACGGTGGAGTCTAATTAAAAATCAAACGATAGATACCATGATTTTATAAAATATTTTACATAACAAAAATAGTCGTGTATTGAAAGAAATATAGATGCATGTGTTGAATAGAATGTATATTCATTTGTTGAATAGAATAACGAAGTTTTTGAAAAATATAAAGCCGTGTTGATTAGAGACGCGCTATTTTGACCTGAACGATATTTATATCGATTTTATTCGTTTTATAATGAATTTTGGAAAGTGATTTCAAAATTTAATGTTTTGAAATGAAATTCAAATTAAATTAGATTAAAATTCAAATTGAAATTTTATTGAATCAATTTGAAATCGATTCGAATTGAATAGAAAGTGAATTTGAATTAAACTGAATAGAAAATGAATTCGATTCGAATTGAATAGAAAGTGAATTTGAATTAAACTGAATAGAAAATGAATTCGATTCGAATTGAATAGAAAGTGAATTTGAATTAAACTGAATAGAAAATGAATTCGATTCGAATTGAATAGAAAGTGAATTTGAATTAAACTGAATAGAAAATGAATTCGATTCGAATTGAATAGAAAGTGAATTTGAATTAAACTGAATAGAAATGAATTCAAATTGAATTAAACTGAAATTGAATTAAAAACGAATTGAAATCGTTTTGAATGAAATTTAAAACGAACTGAAATTCAATTGAAATCAATTTGAAATGAATTCGAATTGAAGTAAATAGAAGGTAAATTCAAATTGAATTGAATCGAAATGAATTAGAATTTGAATTGAAATGAAACGAATTGAATTCGAACTAAATAAAAATTGAAATGAATTCGAATTGAATTGAAATCAAATCGATTTGAAATTGAAGATGAAGTTGAAATTGTTTTTGAAACGAATTTAAAACGATTTATAAAATACGTTTTAAAAGGAAATCGACGAAATATATAGTATACATATATACATATACATATATATATATATATATTATATATATAATGGCCTGAATAGAACGCGCCGCGGCAGTTCGTGAATTTCGACCATTGACTTCGAATTGACGTTGCGGGAGATCCGACCGTCGGATTCTCCTAAAACCGGAACCGTTGGGTTCGTATCGAAAAGAGCTTTCCAATGAATATTAGAAATTTGAAATCTAATGGTTGGATTTGGAATTATGTCCAAATCAAATTTGGAAAAGGTCGCTGTAAGTGCGGTTCGATGACCGTTGATGGAAATTGGCTGTACGAGCCTGGATAAAAATATTAATAATTTGTGTAAAATCATAAGAAATGATTTGGGAAAAATTGGGCTGAAAATTTCCGTATTTGAAAAGATAAAAATAGATTTTTATCGTAATGAACTAGTTTTGAACTAGAATTAAAACCAATTTATTTTTGAAATAAATAAATTGAATTTGAAGGTGATTTTAAAAATAATCAATATTCCCAATACGTGAATTGGGCTGGAGTTGAATCGAAATTATCTTCGGAATATTTCGATGTTGGATTTCGTGACTATACAGATATTGTTATGGGAATTTGAAAGATATTTTATATCGTTATTTCCAATACAATACTTGTTGGTTTCAGAATTTGATATTGAATATAAGCCGGTATATTGTCTATTCAGAGCCTTGTATTTAATATCAAAAGTGATTTGGGTTTATCGTGAATCGTGTTTTAGATGACATTGGTTCTTTAACCCAGTTAAAGGCAGGATGTTGATTTTTGAAAAGATTAAAACTAAGTGGAGTTTTAATGAATCTTTAATTAGATTAAAAATGTGAATTGATAATTTAAATTATCAAATCTGAAAAGTGATCGAGAGTGGAGTATCACCAGTTTTGCTCCAAAGCGATAGTTAAATCTTTAATTAGATTTGAACGTGAAATGGTAATTAATTTTACCGATAACACCGTGGTGTTAGATATGGAGTATTACCAGTTTTGCTCCATGGGATGAATAGGTTGGGATTGGAAAATAAAATAAATAATTACTTCGGTGTGGTTCGCTAATCCCGACTAGTTTGAAATGATATCCAAAGGAAGATTAAAGAATAAATTTAGAAGAATTTATCTTTGATAAAATTAATGGGAACCTATTCCCTAAAAATGTGATTTTGTGAATAAAGGAATATTCTGAATTGGAAAGAGGCGTTTGTTGTGTTTGTGTAACATTTGTTTATCATATACGTGGGTTATTCAGAAAGGCCGGGTTATACCCATTCTGAATAACCGACTCGACAAGATGTCGAAGATGAAGACGGTGGTTGAAGACCGGAAGTCTTCACATCGTTTGGGTGATTACTGATGATCTTGATTGGGCTGTACACCCAAGATGAGGGAATCAGTTGGTGATCGTCCAGACGTACTTGGAGATGGATGGATATGCGAGGAAAGTGCCTCCGGTTTCGTTCAGACCCAGAACGAACTTGTAAATGGATTGTGTGTCTGACATTGGATTTTATTCTGTGTTGATTGATCTCTATTAAATATACATCTGTTTGGCGGCGGAGAATTTATTCTCTTGCTTAACGCCCTTCTCTGAGACGTACGAGCTCAGAGGTTGTATATCGATGGACATCAGTTGCATGGAGTGAATTGCCAGTGTGGCACGCATAAGTGGCAATTGATCAGGGCTTCTGTTGAAAAGAAAAGTCTTGTGGTTGATGATCAAAGCACGGCCTGTGTGGCGTAGCTTTGTGTATAACGTGAATTCGCGAGCCTCACACCTCGGTATGAGTTAAAAACGGGATACGGACCCAAGGAGTGCACGACGTTTCTTTCTAGCTAGGGTGGTGTCAGTGACCTACCAGCCCTGACATTTATATACTTTTCACCTGTGTGGTTGTTGGATATGAGCCGCCTCGGATATAGGTCTGTAAGGACCGGGAAACGTGTGTTCAGGAATAACTAATCCTCAAAAGTAAGAGAGGACCGGCCTTGGAGGTTCCAAAGGATCAGAGTGGGGTCCTGAGGCATTGCTAGAGTGTCTCGAACGCGGAGAGAAGCTTGCCCCTTGCCTCGACTCATGATGGAATCCAATTTCCAATACGTGATATTGTGGTTTTAATTGTAGAACTAGTATGGCGACATGATAGATGGTACCCATGCCGCCTATGATTGATATTTATGATTGAAATTGTTTTGACACTATACACCTATAATAGTATCAAATAATGTGTTTTAAACGTATCAAGCATGCTTCGGCTGTTATAAGGTAAAACCCTATCCTCCGGCTTGCGTTGCATTGTGTGATGGGACCTGGGTCTTATAACAGCTTCATTTTTCTTTATTTAGCATTGCGCTGTTTGTTCTATGCACTGGTATTCTTGGGAGGAAACCCGTTCCGTGTTATACGGCGTGGTCCCTTGATTTACCTAACTTTAAACCCAATATTAATAACTGTTTTAGTTCTCACACCAGTCATATGACTGACCTGGAGTTTATTGTTTTAACCTAAACTCTGGGTGCCCCTATTTTCTACACGGGCTGCTAATAGTTTTGGTTTTGCAGATTTATATCCACAGGTTCCTGATTTACAGCTGGAACTATGCTCGAAAAGCTCTGTATCCGTGTATCACTTTCAGTTGTGTTTTATATATTTTTCCGCTGCTATGTAATTTATTGTAATCTCTGATATTCATCGAATGTAATTTATTCATTTATACTCTGTATATTCTTGTATCTGATGGAATTGTTGTAATAACAAGGAAATGTTCTTCCGTCTGCGTTCTGATTTGTCCTGTTCTCAAAACGATCAGGGGTTTCGAACGGTCTTTGTCGGTTTAACGATCGATTCAGATCGAGTGAAATTCCTTGTCGTTAGAGTTGGTATCAGAGCTTTGGTTTACGAGCTCGAGAACAAGACACATTAGAACCATACGAAAGAATTCATCAGATATTGGATTAGTAATATCCAATTAGAATGACTCGTTAGAGATAGGATCAGTAGTATCCTAGAACGAGTGTGAAGAGTATATTTTCCAAATGAAAATAATTTTGTTTTAAAAATTTAAAATCGCTTTATACGTATTTGAATATTTATTTATTTTGAATATGGACAATCGAGTATATAAAGTTTTCACGTATACGCATCATGAACGTGTATTCGAAGTTTTAATATACTGGATAGTTATAGGATCACACTCTAGTTGCCCGAGGATGGTTCTGATAATGCTGCAGCGTTACCAGTATTTATTTTCGAGTGACGAAGGTGTGATATCTATATATTTCCATTAGACTGGTGTGAGAACCAAAACTTATATAGCTAGAATACATTGTTGTGAATTGGTATCGAAAACATGATTTTTGTATATATCAAAATTATGAATTTGAAACGTTAATCCACTAATTGATTGATGTTTGTGTTGTTTGTCTATTTATTTGATAATTTTGAACCATTTAGCCTAATTGTACCAAATATTGATTGTATTGAAAATTAGTTGCATTTGTTTGCATATACATGTACTTACATTGAACAGGTCATAGCAAGGAGGCTAGAGCAGAGAATAAAATTTGTTTGCCCGACAAATAGGTATATGTTTACTATAATTTACTGTTTTGTTTGGGTGATGATGATTTTATGAGCCGATTGGCTAGCCGCTTGGCTTTTTATTTTTCTTTTTGAGATCAGAAGGCCTATATGGCAATTTCGGGATTTTCCCGTGGCTCCCGGTGGAGGGGTGGTTATGGCGAAATTTTTCGAAAATTTAGAGTGTTAGCCAAAATTTTGAAATTTTTGAAAATTCTCAGAAACTGAAAAGTTGGAGAATGGAAGCCAGATCGAACGTAGAGTTGATTAATCAAACCACTTTCGACTTTGTTCCTTTTCGGGGACGAAAAGTTTTAAGTGGGGGAGATTGTAACAACCCGAAAATCTGGGCCATTTTAAAATTTTTATTTTGGCAATTTTAGTGAATTTTGAACATTTAAAATGGAATATTTTAAATAATATCGACGAGAAATTTATTTTGAATGGAATTCGAACATATATTTTATATACGTCGATGTTAGAATATAAATAATTATATATAATTATAAATAGAATTGAAAATGGCGCGGTAGTTCGATAATTCGATTTCAAACTTCAATTGAATGTACCGGGTGCAAAATAATCCGGATTTTAGTGAAACCAAAAATAATAGAATCTAATAGATAATATCTTTCCAACGAATCCGAAAAATCGAGATTTCATAGCAGGAATCAAAAGATATGTCCAGTTGAAAATTCTGAATAGTCGCTATGGAATTCAGACCCTTAAAAATGGGAATTTTGCCAATGACCTCGGATTTCGACGAAACCACTTTTGTTGGATCCGTGATGTCGAATTATTGTTAGATTTCAAATTTCATAATTTTTCGAATCAATATGTGAGCGTGGCAAAGGAAAACGCGTTTGACCAGTTTCAGTTGTTTTTAATCGACTGGAAATTGGCCATTTTTCCAACGGTCTCAGAATTCGACGAAACTAGTTTTGTTAGGACCATATCGTCAATACGAAGCTAGAAAATATTTTTCTGGAATTTTTTGAGTTAGTATGTGACCCCAGTAAATTGAAATGCGCGTTCAAATTCAATATATAGAGTTATATGTTGATTTTAACGGAAACTGATCGAAACGAACGAATCAGCTTACGATACATATCCCATTGTGTTCGGAATGGGGGTGAAACTCTATGGATGACAGGCGGTAGGCCTCGTTTAGAGGTCGTATGTAAAAGTCAACTTTTTGAAACTAAAATAATAAAAAATAATAATAAAAAAATCTCTCCTCTCTCCCCTTATCTTCTTTCTGGCCCCCCTTCTTCCTGGATTCATTCGAAACGAAAAAAAAAAGAAGAAGAAAAGGGAGGAGCGCCGCCGCTCCTCCGGGCAACGCGCCACCGCGCCATCAGGCGCCCCCCTTCTCCCTCCACCGCACTGTCCTGGCCATCTCCACCTCGAGCCCCTGAAACGCGTGAGACCTCGAGCGCCCCAAGCCCTAGAAGCCGCCGCTGTTCGAGCTGCGCCACCCCACTCCGGCGTTCGCCCTTGGACTCGCGCGCAGCACCCCACCGATCCTCCCTCCCCGCGTCGCTCCCTCTCTCTTAACCCAAAAACAGCCGCGCCCAAAACCCCAGGAGCCTCCCCCCCCCAAGAATCCACCGCCACCTGATGATCTCCAACACCCCGAATGCCACCAGCGAGCCTCAACACCCCCTCTCTTCGCTGAAATATAGTAAGTATTTATTTATTTTTATTTTAATTAAACTTAGTTATTTATTTTCTATATAAATATAGAAAGAAAAGATTAGATTTTTAAAATAGAAAAGATTAGATTTTTAAAATAGAAAAGATTAGATTTTTGAAATGGAAAAGGCAAAATCTTTATATTTGAAAAGGCGAAATCTTTATATATAATAGCAGTGTAAAAATGGGATTTTAAGCAGTGTAAAAATGGGATTTTAATATATTGAATAGCAAAGTAAAAATTCGATTTTTATACATTGAATAGCAAAGTAAAAATTCGATTTTTATATATTGAATAGCAAAGTAAAAATTCGATTTTTATATATTGAATAGCAAAGTAAAAATTCGATTTTTATATATGCAGTGGCTACGGGCAACGAAAGTGACGAAAGGCGAGAACGACGAAGATTTCTATAAATGAAGAGTCGTGGTATTGGATAGCTATTGGTGAGAACTTCTCACTCAAATTTCTTTTTCCAGTTATATGTATATATATATATATATACATACTAGGATGCAGACGGTGCTTAGTAGCACCCGACACCCGTCATCCACAGACCATGGATGACTTGTTTGTTTAATCGATGTGTTGTGAAATTTGTTTGTGTTGTTGATGTGAAACCGATAATAAAATATGGAGGTGTTGAAATAAATTAATTATCGTTAGAAATATAATTTTTAACGTGAATGCGAATAAATAAATATTTATAAACAAATCAGCCGATTTGTTTATATACACTGATTTGACTGATATTGATTGGGACGATAAATTTTACACATCGCCCAACTGCACAAATAAAAATCTGTGTTTGTTGATTTGAAACCCCACACGGGTGTTGGGATGATATTTGGCGTACACTAATCCCAATTATTTAATTGTATGTCGGTCGATTGGTCGACAAACTATGTAAGCATTGACTATTTATATTTGATGCTTATGCAGTTGTGTGGTGCACTTTGGATGATGGTTGATTGTTTATCGTTGCTATTATATACATGTGTTGT
Organism: Allium sativum; assembly: GCA_030737875.1. Lineage (NCBI taxonomy): Eukaryota > Viridiplantae > Streptophyta > Magnoliopsida > Asparagales > Amaryllidaceae > Allium > Allium sativum. Next base: position 356,823,004 of record CM060926.1, read on the forward strand.
ATGGAATCCATATAATTAACGTTATATGGTAATTGATTGGGCCTCATTCCAATCGAGAAAATAATGAATATTATAAAAGAAAATTCATGTGTTGAAACTATTTATGTGTTGAGTAAAATATTTTAATAATAAAATTTACATCTTTATCATATTTAAAATTAGAACTACTTCACGGTGGAGTCTAATTAAAAATCAAACGATAGATACCATGATTTTATAAAATATTTTACATAACAAAAATAGTCGTGTATTGAAAGAAATATAGACGCATGTGCTGAATAGAATATATATTCATTTGTTGAATAGAATAACGAAGTTTTTGAAAAATATAAAGCCGTGTTGATTAGAGACGCGCTATTTTGACCTGAACGATATTTATATCGATTTTATTCGTTTTATAATGAATATTAAAAAGTGATTACAAAATTTAGTGTTTTGAAATGAAATTCAAATTAAATTAGATTAAAATTCAAATTGAAATTTTATTGAATCAATTTGAAATCGATTCGAATTGAACAGAAAGTGAATTTGAATTAAACTGAATAGAAAATGAATTTGATTCAAATTGAATAGAAAGTGAATTTGAATTAAACTGAATAGAAAATGAATTCGATTCGAATTGAATAGAAAGTGAATTTGAATTAAACTGAATAGAAAATGAATTCGATTCGAATTGAATAGAAAGTGAATTTGAATTAAACTGAATAGAAATGAATTCAAATTGAATTAAATTGAAATTGAATTAAAAACGAATTGAAATCGTTTTGAATGAAATTTAAAACGAACTGAAATTGAATTGAAATCAATTTAAAATGAATTCGAATTGAAGTAAATAGAAGGTAAATTCAAATTGAATTGAATCGAAACGAATTAGAATTTGAATTGAAATGAAACGAATTGAATTCGAACTAAATAAAAATTGAAATGAATTCGAATTGAATTGAAATCAAATCGATTTGAAATTGAAGATGAAGTTGAAATTGTTTTTGAATCGAATTTAAAACAATTTATAAAATACGTTTTAATAGGAAATCGACGAAATATATAATATATATATTATATATATAATGGCCTGAATAGAACGCGCCGCGCCGCGGCAGTTCGTGAATTTCGACAATTGACTTCAAATTGATGTTGCGGGAGATCCGACCGTCGGATTCTCCTAAAACCGGAATCGTTGGGTTCGTATCGAAAAGAGCTTTCCAATGAATATTAGATATTTGAAATCTAACGGTTGGATTTGGAATTATGTCCAAATCAAATTTGGAAAAGGTCGATGTAAGTGCAGTTCGATGGCCGTTGATCGAAATCGGCTGTACGAGCCTGGATAAAATTATTAAAAATATTAATAATTTGTGTAAAATCATAAGAAATGATTTGGGAAAAATTGGGCTGAAAAATTCCGTATTTGAAAAGATAAAAATAGATTTTTATCGTAATGAACTAGTTTTGAACTAGAATTAAAACCAATTTATTTTTGAAATAAATAAATTGAATTTGAAGGTGATTTTAAAAATAATCAATATTCCCAATACGTGAATTTGGCTGGAGTTGAATCAAAATTATCTTCGGAATATTTCGATGTTGGATTTCGTGACTATACAGATATTGTTATGAGAATTTGAAAGATATTTTATATCGTTATTTCCAATACAATATTTGTTGGTTTCAGAATTTGATATTGAATATAAGCCGGTATATTTTCTATTCAGAGCCTTGTATTTAATATCAAATGTGATTTGGGTTTATCGTGAATCGTGTTTTAGATGACATTGGTTCTTTAACCCAGTTAAAGGCAGGATATTGACTTTTGAAAAGATTAAAACTAAGTGGAGTTTTAATGAATCTTTAATTAGATTAAAAATGTGAATTGATAATTTAAATTATCAAATCTGAAAAGTGATCGAGAGTCGAGTATCACCAGTTTTGCTCCAAAGTGATAGTTAAATCTTTAATTAGATTTGAACGTGAAATGGTAATTAATTTTACCGATAACACCGTGGTGTTAGATATGGAGTATTACCAGTTTTGCTCCATGGGATGAATAGGTTGGGATTGGGAAATAAAATAAATAATTACTTCGGTGTGGTTCGCTAATCCCGACTAGTTTGAAATGATATCCAAAGGAAGATTAACGAATAAATTTAGAAGAATTTATCTTTGATAAAATTAATGGGAACCTATTCCCTAAAAATGTGATTTTGTGAATAAAGGAATATTCTGAATTGGAAAGAGGCGTTTGTTGTGTTTGTGTAACATTTGTTTATCATATACGTGGGTTATTCTGAAAGGCCGGGTTATACCCATTCTGAATAACCGACTCGACGAGATGTCGAAGATGAAGACGGAGGTTGAAGACCGGAAGTCTCCACATCGTTTGGGTGATTACTGATGATCTTGATTGGGCTGTACACCCGAGATGAGGGAATCAGTTGGTGATCGTCCAGACGTACTTGGAGATGGATGGATATGCGAGGAAAGTGCCTCCGGTTTCGTTCAGACCCAGAACGAACTTGTAAATGGATTGTGTGTCTGACATTGGATTTTATTCTGTGTTGATTGATCTCTATTAAATATACATCTGTTTGGCGGCGGAGAATTTATTCTCTTGCTTAACGCCCTTCTCTGAGACGTACGAGCTCAGAGGTTGTATATCGATGGACATCAGTTGCATGGAGTGAATTGCCAGTGTGGCACGCATAAGTGGCAATTGATCAAGGCTTCTGTTGAAAAGAAAAGTCTTGTGGTTGATGATCAAAGCACGACCTGTGTGGCGTAGCTTTGTGTATAACGTGAATTCGCGAGCCTCACACCTCGGTATGAGTTAAAAACAGGATACGGACCCAAGGAGTGCACGACGTTTCTTTCTAGCTAGGGTGGTGTCAGTGACCTACCAGCCCTGACATTTATATACTTTTCACCTGTGTGCCCGGACCGGGAAACGTGTGTTCAGGAATAACTAATCCTCAAAAGTAAGAGAGGACCGGCCTTGGAGGTTCCAAAGGATTAGAGTGGGGTCCTGAGGCATTGCTATAGTGTCTCGAACGCGGAGAGAAGCTTGCCCCTTGCCTCGACTCATGATGGAATCCAATTTCCAATACGTGATATTGCGGTTTTAATTGTAGAACTAGTATGGCGACATGATAGATGGTACCCTTGCCGCCTATGATTGATATTTATGATTGAAATTGTTTTGACACTATACACCTATAATAGTATCAAATAATGTGTTTTAAACGTATCAAGCATGCTTTGGCTGTTATAAGGTAAAACCCTATCCTCCGGCTTGCGTTGCTTTGTGTGATGGGACCTGGGTCTTATAATAGATTCATTTTTCTTTATTTAGCATTGCGCTGTTTGTTCTATGCACTGGTATTCTTGGGAGGAAACCCATTCCGTGTTATACGGCGTGGTCCCTTGATTTACCTAACTTTAAACCCAATATTAATAACTGTTTTAGTTCTCACACCAGTCACATGACTGACCTGGAGTTTATTGTTTTAACCTAAACTCTGGGTGCCCCTATTTTCTACACGGGCAGCTAGTAGTTTTGGTTTTGCAGATTTATATCCACAGGTTCCTGATTTACAGCTGGAACTATTCTCGGAAAGCTCTGTATCCGTGTATCACTTTCAGTTGTGTTTTATATATTTTTCCGCTGCTATGTAATTTACTGTAATCTCTGATATTCATCGAATGTAATTTATTCATTTATACTCTTTATATTCTTGTATCTGATGGAATTGTTGTAATAACAAGGAAATGTTCTTCCGTCTGCGTTCTGATTTGTCCTGTTCTCAAAACGATCAGGGGTTTCGAACGGTCTTTGTCGGTTTAACGATCGATTCGGATCAAGCGAAATTCCTTGTCGTTAGAATATTCATCCATACAAGCTGTCTTGGGACTGGACCAACAGAAGGCACCATTCCATCAATCCATCTTGAGCAATTTCTACCTAGGATTAACATAACAACCCTTGCAATTTACTCTTTCTTCAATTATCTTCGACATATTTTTATTCACAACACTTATTGCCTATGCAGAGTGGTTTTCATATAATAAACCTGATCTCGGTCACTCCATATTGACCATGGAAGTATAAAATAAAAGAAAACCTTTGACAGCCGATCATTTAACTATTAAAGGAACATCCATACAACCAACAATCCTATTTCCAAATGGAAATTCCACCGTTCAACCATCAAACAACATTGGCCCCTTTTAAATCAGTTTCTTATTAAATTAGTAATTCCTAATTTCATAAACTCCTTATTTTCCATATTTCAGGAGATATATGTCGTTAATGTCGGAAAACATTTCCAACTCTTCACATCTCTTATTTCCTATATTTAGAAAATATACGTTATTAACATTGGAAAACATTTCCAATTTCCATCTCTTAATTTCTCATTAACCAAATCATTTCATTTTCTACTTTTAGAAAACATCCCTAATTATATTTGGAAAAGGTTTCCAAAATCCTTCTAAAATAAATAGATGTTATATAAAACATCGTTATTATAACTCGACTATTAATCATTCATTAACTAACCCTTTCGCTAACCAATCCTTGCTACCGAACCTTGACCATTCCTCCGTCAATCATGAAGTCAATCAAGTTAGGGTATAATGACCTCTCAGCCCTTAACTGAACAACATTATTAACTTCGAAATAATCAAGGCTCACAACTTTAATTTCCATCAAAAACATTGCTTACGCAACTCTCGGATTCAATTTAAGAATCCACTTACTTTACGGAAAACATTGATTTTAACGATAGCTTTATAATCCTCGCTTTCAAAATATTAAAATTTAAAATATAACTGTTATCCATTGATTTAAATAAATTAATATGTAAATAAATAATAAATAATAATTAAAAAATTAAATTTTAATAAAACAGAAAGTATAAAAGTACTTTCCTGAATTCAATATAACCGAATTTCAACAAATAACTCTCTTTTGAATAATCTATATTCGATTAATGTTTCGAACTTCTGAATTAATCTTCCATTTCATGTTAATTTAAATTCTAAATTCACTTTTGAATTTATCCTTTCCAAATCCTTACCAAATTCCTTTATAACCATTCCAGTCTACAAAACGTTATCATGATTTATTTTATATTCCGAATTTTGGAATAAAACTCATTGCTTTATTTTAAACGATTACCATTTCCCTTTCTCATTCAAATTCCAATTTGGTTTCATATTTCAAATCTAAATTTCTTTTATAGATATTCCATTTAAAAAATATTTGCTTTAAACCATTATTTACTTTAATCTTGAATATATTTCTTTTATACACAATCAAGTCCATTTGATTTTTATACTTGTAAACAACATTTCAAATCCAATTTCCATTTATAACGTCTATTTAGAATTATTCATAGAAAATTTCATTTTTTTATACCAAACATTTATAATCCCATTTATAACTTCTTTAGAACTGCTAGGTTCAAATCTAAATATCGGTGTCAAAACCAATTCCCACTTTTCAATATAAATTATGACTTGAATTTACATTTTAATTTATCTCAAGATAAATGTTTTTACTAAATTTATAAATGTTGTTTATAACCAGCTTCTTGATTTATCGATTAAACAAGCTTCTAATTTCAAGTCCATTCGGAATTTAATTTCCATTTTGGGAAATAAATTTCCCATTTAAATCCCAAATTCCTTTTCCACATTCGAAAATATTTTGTGGTATTTAAATACCAAAATTTTTAGGTTAAGGTAATTCAACACAACATAAACAATCACAATATATATATCACAACATATATCATAATAAACGACAAACAGTTATGTAAATGTTGGGGAATCTAGTTTGATACCTCCAACCTGTTTCCCTGCATCCACAATGTTAATCAACGCAAATATCATCAATTTCATTTCAATATGAAATTTCATGGTAAATGGAATCAATATTCTATCAATGATTAAATATTTATAACAAATTAATCATTTCAACAAATTAATCAACCATTCATCCAAACAACCATCACACAATATAAGTTTTCTATATATAAAGTTAAAACTCGTTTATATACAAATATAAATGAGCCAGAGTTAGTGAGTGTACTCATCTTTGTTCGCAGTTGGTGATTCTTATTTTTTCATTTAAAATCAAACAGGCGTTTGATTTTATCACGAAATTCGAGTAGCTCGGTTCTCAGCCACATTAGTGCCACAATGTAGATCTTTTCACTGTGATTCCTATGTATTCGGTTTGGTTAAGATCTGTTCATGTATGAGATAGTTACGTTGATAACAAATTTTATATATGATTTAAAACAATAATGTTTAACTAAATTAATCTAATTACCATATTAACTTAACTGATCTTCTTAATCATTCTTGCACTTCCAGTAAAATGAAGAAGCCCCGCTCCAATCATAACTATGGCCGAAGTTGGCTATTCTCTACCATCCCCATCCTTCATGCAACATCATCAACACCAGATTACCCAGCGTGTTCCTCCTCTATTCCACCATCTCCTTTATACTAACAACAATACTTTCTTACATCGATAGTCCTCTGCTTAAACTAAATAAACTAGTAACAACTTCCTTCTTCCTGTACAAAATCAAACTAAGATTCCTCCTGTTAAACAATCACCAGCAGTGCCTCAACCACATCGGAGTTCCGACCAACCAATTCATAAACTCTGCCTCACATCCAGCTCCACTCACCGGGGAACACGTCTCCTCAGGTCAACGAACAACGCCAGGAAAAGACCACATACAACCTACATTCAAATCATTATTCCGACCACCTCCAGTGATCGGAGGTCATCAAATATTGTCGGCGAATCGAGCTACCTTCCCTCCACCTTTCTTCTTCACAACTCCGCACCCAAAACCTAACCATCATTGCACAAACAGCAGCTCTAGCCGCGACAGCTCAAAATCGAGCTCCAACAAATTTTGATCGCACTTAACGATATAAATATGTTCTTGAACCTCTCAATTTTAAGAGTTTAAGGAATCTACTTCTGATTGATTTCAATCTGCATTTGATTTTATATATATTTTCTCAAAATTTGGAAATATACACTTTTCTCTTTTTGCTTTGCTGGGAGAACGAAGACTTCCCTTTGTTTCCTTTTGTAGGCTAGTTTGAGGAACTAAGCATGAGAGTTTGCCTTTTTACTTTACATAGGGAAATTAGCTAGCTAAACTTTTTGACCCTTCGCACCTAAGTGAATATCGGATAGGATCAGCATTAGATTTGTAAAGATTTGAGGTTGCCCAGCCAAAATTTGTTTGCAGGATTCACATGATCTTACACATGTTTTACTGGTACAATGCGTGATTTTCCACATGGATTGGACCAATAATTCTATGCCTTGGGTATGAAAGAAGGATTATTATATATATATTTGTATTTATGTTGGTTTGCAGAGGAACATGTGCAGAGTTCAGCGTTTGCAGAAAGCACGTGTTGAGGTGTGGTTTACATTTGTACAGATTTGGTAAAATATTTCGTTAAGATTATGTGAGGATTCTTTTGAAAAGTTTCTCAGAGATTTTACGTGCGAGTTGCAAAAAGGACTTTATAAGGATTCAAAAGCGATTTATAAAGATTTGCAACCATTTTCTAAAATGACCCTTATAAAATATCTCGTAGTTCTGAATTCCAGTATAAACATTTTAACTGAGGTTTCCAGCTATAATAACTATTTTAAACAAGCTTAATAGATTTCAAGATTTAATTCGAACATATGTAAAAGATTTGAATGTATAATTGATGACTTTAGTTTATTACGATTAAATTATCTTTAAGCGTTACTAGTTTATACGGCCAAACGATAACTTTAAACATTACGAATTTGAAACCCGATAATAATATATTATTACGTACCCAATGCAACTGTTTTTGTCAAAACCGAAGGTCGTTTGCAAAAAGGCTTATTTTAAAGGCTTTAAATAAATCAATAAAATTAAAAAATAATTCAATTTATTAATAATAAATTATTATCATTGTATATATCAGAGTAGAACATAATATAGCTCCAAATAAATATATTTCGATTTTTGAAATTGATATTACATATTAAAACGACGTTTAGATTATTTTAAAATATATTTATTTATAAAATAAATCATTAAAATTTATAAATGATTTCTTAAGGACTATTTGAAATTTTGATTTGGACTTAACTCACTATCTATAAGATGAAATCTGGATTCTTCACTTTCTTTAGAAAAATATAATCAAATAGATCTAAACATTTCTTGTTTCAAATAAATCCGACTTATAGCGGATTCTGTATATTCAATTGAAGTTCAAAACTTAATATCACGAACTACTGCGATGTTATGAGCATGTTTTAAATTTAATTATAAATTATAAGTTCAAACTTTGTTTTTAATAAATGAATTCCTTATACAAATCATTTTATATTAGCATTACAACAATTAAAACAATTCAAATGTTTTAAAATTAAAGGCTAAAAATCCAGGTCGTTACGGTAAGATTTTGATATACATTTCAATTTGGATCTTAATAAAAATGGTCGAAAATGAGCTCTTTACTGATTTACATTATTACTGTTATGGTATTGGATGTCCTTTTATGATTGACTTGGTGTGATCAAATTTTTTCTTCTTCATGGTTACTGTCATGGTAGGAAATGAATTCTTTGCTGATATACATTTCAATTTGCATTCATCGCAAATCTACTTATAAACATGTGGTTCATTGTCATTTCTGTTCTTTTGTTGGCACTTTTTGTGATCACGCACCTGTAAAATAACATACTGTTTGCCCATGTGTAGAAATAAAATTAACTCTGTATGTATATGTTATAGTTGAAACTATATGTGATTGTATCAACCAGTTCCATTTTAATCCAGTTAAATAAAAGTGTCTTTAGATATAAGTACACAATGGATTCTTAATTTATTCTTTAGTTGCATCTACTTTGGCGCCATTTCAATTGTGAGTTCAAAAGAAATTCTATACAATTAAGCTAGCAAATTTAACTAAACCTTTTCAATATTATGCAGCTCATATTGTATTCTAGGCAACGACATGAGTAGATTGGAACTCTGCCCATGTCCTGTAATAATTCTATTTATTATTTGTTATAATTATAAGTGTTACGGAGCATTATAAAAAACGGTCGGCCTTGCCCAAAAAAAGAAATTTTAAAACGAGATTAGAGGCAAGAAAATCCTAGAAAGTGGAATCTAAAACTAAGGTTGACTTGTAATACTTAGCCTTCTCTTTTAGTAATAGTTGGTAACATTTCTTGGATTTTAATATGCCTTGGAATTTTAGGTTTAACGAAAAAGATGATAGATAAAATGCATTAAAATTTGTTTTATCTATGAACATGTTAATTCTATGTATAAATTCAATTTATTGGTATAAATCTAATTGAAGTTTTGGTTTATGATATTTTTGTATGGTTCCTAGTCTATTCTGTTTCTTCTATTTTTTATTTCTTGGTTTTATTCTAGCTCTTCATAAAAATAATCATATTAGATATGAATATTATTTGTATCTTAGATATCATATTCGACATAAACATTCTCCAAGATTTTATTTGAAAAGGGAAGCTGAATGGAATAGGGATGAAATTGTAAATCCAAAAAATTTGGATGTTACATCTAATTGCGAAATAACTCAGAATCATTTGCAAGTCTATTATTGTTAATAGATTTGTAAGTTCCTTGTTTGATTTTGGGAATGCTTTGGAATTTTTTGCAGAAAAGGACTTGTAAATTTTTTATTATATTAAGGGATGACATTTTAAATGTTAGTATACAACGAAATAAGCTGCATATGTAATTAAGCATAAACATGTAATTACTTTTACATATATGTATTCAAGGTATAATCAATGTGAGTATATGCATAGTCAGTTAGGTATTCTATGTTCGTATTATTCTCCCCTTCGGATAATTCCTCTTGTTATTTAGTTGTGGAAGATTCCTTATATATAGCCTAACATTCATTCTAGGGAGAAGTAGGATTTGAAACGACTAAGTCATTTGAATATTTTTCTATGACAAGTATCATAAGGGCACAAGGCTAGTCTCATTTCTGTAGGCTAATTTTTTCCAGCTAATGTGGCTATCATTTTTTATGAAAGGTTAGACTAATGTGAGATATCATAGAGTTGTCAGCCATATTAAGATGAAAGGTCATGCTGCAAGGATTGAGGTTTCAAGTGGTTAAATCCATCAAATGATTTTAAATGATCGTCTGACCTCCTTAGTATTAAGTGATCGTAAAGAATTAAATATTTGAAAAGGGGTTAGGAAAATGATATATTTTGATGGGTCAACTTCTTATTAGGTATTAAGTGACTGAGTTAGAGTCTAACTAGAAGCAGGTCTTAAATCACTGCAACAATGGTACTAAAGGTCCGAATATCCTAAGAGAAGTATTAAATAGCTAGGTTATATAATATAATGACAGCTAGATAGTAACACTGGCGCCCACCGTGGGAAAGGTTTTAAAAGACGAAGAGTCTAGCAATTATATAGGTAATAACCAGATGTTATCTATATCTCACATTATATATAAGGTACATGTTATAGAGTCTATTTAGAGATTAAGGTATTAAGTGGTAATGGGATCCATCTGAGGTATTAAGTGATCGTTGGATGCACCTTATGGTATTAATGTTCATTGGACCTATCTTAAGGTATTAAGCAGTCATTGAGCTTGCTTATTTCCATTTATTGGTTAAGTATTAAGTATTTGTTAAGCCCACCTTAGGTGAGCCTCTTTCCATTTCTTTCTGACGTATTAAGTGATCACTGGGCCTGCCTCCGTATTTAAGTTGTAAACTACCTTCATTTATTGTTGAGCTACTAAGTAGTCATTATGCCTGCTCTTTTCCTTATTTACATAGCAGATTATTCTGCATTATTTGTTAACGCGTTAAGGGCTCATTGGGTCTGCCTATTTTATGTGTCACCACTCGTGGACACACCCTTATTTAAAGACTATACTATCCAAGTATAGAAAATAAAAAGGTAAGACATAAGCATTTTATTCACCAAATTTGTGTTGTTCTGACTCCCTCCTCTTAACAACTCGGGTAAGGAAAGAGTACCATGATGGTGTAGCAAGGAGCTAAAGGCACAAGATTATGACAGTATTATATGACTTTTTTATGCTTTTTTATGTATCCATATGAAAATTTAGCAAAAGACTTTTATCTATATTTTAACTTTTGAGATATGACATCTATTTTGTTTTTTGGGAACAAATGGTTATATTTTGATTTTTTTTATTCCATCTGCTGTAAGCTCTTAATGATGATTACTGCTTCGTTCCATTATTTCTAATACCAATCAACGATTTACCTTAGAATGGTTCTAGATTTCGATAGGCCTTTCTTTCTTTTTTTCGAAATTTACGCCAACTCATTGGTAGGTTTTTACATTGAGGTAGCACTAAACGAAGTCTTGAACAATGTTCAAAGCATATGGCTTCACTATAAATATCTTTTGTGCTAGTTCCAGGTAATTTTTTTTGCGTATGTCCAGACTTGATATAGTTTAACATTTTTTCATCCCATTAATTTAGCAGTCTTTGATTAGGCGATCTTTGTCTTTTATAAACAAGATGGATTAGTTCCCACTTAGTTTTCTTCTAAGCATTCATTCCCTAAGATTGTTTCCTCTTTTCCTTCTATCTTTTCTTGATGTTATCGCCTTACTATCATTTTGACTTTTGCTTAAAAACAACTTATTTGGACTTAGGGTATGTATTGTCATGGAGAAAAAAATTCTCGATAATTATCTCAGGCTCTTCAATATGACTCAACGGGCCGTCTCCCAATTATTCATACGAATATATTAGAAACTTTTCATTGTTCCGCAATAAAGTGTTGGCAAAAGATGACAATAAAGTGTTGACAAAGACGTCACATATTTCAACAAAGTATCAAATTTGACAATATACTTGAAGATAAAATATCTCCTTTCTTTTAATTAGAAAATCTCTTGAGTTGCACTAACTTTTGATTAGGAGAAATGAACTTACCTTGAATCTAGCCTTGAATTGGTCTTAAACAAATTCTCTAAGGGTAGCAAATAGCAACTGCATTCTTCAAGTCCATGAAACAACCTTGAATCTAATTCTGAACATGTTCTCCATTAATATTTGGAATATAGGTTCAATGTCAGGGTCAGCTACATTGAATTTGGCCCTCCCTCAACTCTAGTGATATATTTTCTCATAAAGATTTTATATGTCATCTCGTTTTAGATTGGTAACAAATATGGCCAGTCTCTCATATAAGAAAACCAGATTGGTGGTACCTATGGATGCATACAACCTATATACTCTACATAGTAATATACTTTTGAAAACAGGAATTTATAACAAATACGCACTATCTTGTCTATATTCTCTGATTCTAGTCTATAATGGTCACCCTTCCCTATCTTTATTGGATCACCGTATTAACTTAGGTTGCCCTAAGCTATGATACCAAATGTGATGACCATAGGATTCAAAACCCTGCCATCTTAATAAGCAACAACATAAACTAATCATTATGCTAAAATCTTTTTATTAGCTTTCTAAAATGCGTATAATCAGGTTTGTCAATAAGTCATGTCGGGTAGGATTCGGGTCAGGTCAAGTCGGGTTCGGGTTGATTTAAAAATGGGTTGGGTCAACCTGTTTATTAAATGGGCAATTTATCCTAACTCGAAACCGACCCATTTATAAACGGGTTGACCCGACCTGACCTGTATAACCCATTTAAATAAATGGGTTGTGCTGGATCGGGTTTACCCGTTTGACCCATTGACAAATATTGACCACTAATTTAAATAGAAAAATAATCAAATCACTAATAGGGAGCACTATTATATAATCACCAACATGCATCAATTTATAAAATCACCAACGGGCAACCTTGACTAAATAACTAATAAGTAGCACATATATAAAGCATGAAATCACCATATGCACCACTCTCCATACATAAGAATATATGAGCATACCACATAAATAAAAGACTAACAATATGGAAGAGATATAGTTGTTGTAAGTAAAATATAACTAACAACATACAAGAGTAAATTAATAAAATATATCAACTTACACAAGAATGTATGAGCATAGTGATTATTGTATACATAAAAGAGTAACACTAGCCCATATATTAAAGACTAATATAATGAAAGAGATACAACATATAATCAGGTTTGGTAGGTCAAAATTGGGTTAATAGGTCAACCCTAAACCCATTTGTTTATAAATAGATCAAATTCGGGTTGACCCGAAAATGACCCACCAATTAAACGAGTCTGGTCAACCTGCTAATTACCATACGAGTTCCGGGTCAGGTTTTAGGTCATGTAGGATGTTGATAGCCCTAGCATAGCCTTGTAACATATAACCCTTTAAAGGTCTCATCGTGCTTGCTAGCTAATTATCACACATCATAGAAGTGTCGTGCAAGTAACCTGTATTAGAACTACACCGGTGGAAAGCATTACACACACAATTCCAATTGATATAGGCTCTAATACCAAATGCGGCGATCATCTTGCCTCACTAACACCTAGTACGACCAAGTAGTGCGTTGTTGTCATGCCCTATAATGTAGGATGATCATTAAAGGTTGTAAATGAAATTAAACATCATAGAACCTACCTTATATCTAATGGCATATAGAATAAAATATAATATATATATAAAATAGAAGAGATAGTAATAACTAAGTAAACCAAACGTCATAGCATAGATCCGCAAAATTATAAATAAAATAATTAGATTTACACATAATGGAAATAAATTCAATTTACCGTCTCATAATAGTCTACATAAGCAAGAGTTGTTGAGGTTCCTTAGTGTTGCATGATTGCACATGCACAAAAACCCATATTTAATGCGAGATTGCTCAATCCATCTCATCCTCTGCATAACTATTGTGTCACATCTAGACCTACCATTCAATTTACACATTTAAGAGCACCTAAGATATAAAAGAAAAGCATAAAATCTTTGGTCGGATAATAGTCTAGTGTAAGTGGTAAATGAATCTCAAAATATTATACAAAAGATAAATGGAAGACTACAGAGTGACAGTCAACGAAGAATAAAAGTATAGACTATGGAAAATGGCAATGCCTAAAGTGATAGTAAAGACCAGTGATATACTAAAGACTATGAAGTGAAAAATCATGGAAGAAGACGTCCCTAAAGTGATAGACAATGGAAAAAACAATCAAATTAACCATATGATCCACCAAAAATCCCCTTTATTACTCTAGCATCCCTTGTTTTAAGGCTAAAAATAAGGGCTAATGATGCAGTCATCTATATTATTATTTATCAATGACAAAATGAGACCAGCCAACTATATTTATAACACCAAGAACATTGGAATATGAAAATTTTCTAAACACATCGCATTAATATACTTTCATATTTATTTCATAATATTAATGATTCCTTGTTTAGAGAAAATATAATAATTACAACTATATTCGAAGAGAGACGTATGAAAATGCCTTGTTGGATGATCGAAATCTAAATATTTGACAATTATAATTCCTATTGTTATATTCTTTAAAATAAAAGCATAAACTTTTAAAAGACCAAGTGGAAATAAACTTATAATGTTAGCTCGCCTCATGCTCATCTTCTAAAGATTATTCGTCTAACTTGAAATTCATACTCCCATCCTACTCAAATGAGTACCCAAGAGCCTAAGCAGAAAACAAAAAATTAGGGTTAGACAAAAGGTCTTATGTGAATTATATTATATTATCTCAAGCAAAAAATTTGATATCTAGTCAAACCACGACATGGAAGGGTTTCCCCCTCAATAATATCTTATCAAAATAGCCAATCTTAACATAAGTTATGCATCTACAACCAAAATGGTTAAAATAAAACATAATTTGATTATATACATGCAATATGTGTAAATGTGAGTAATCAGTTATTGTAAGGTTATGCATTCCAAAGTTTACATAACTCATAAAATGGGATGTTTGTCTTAAATCATAGTTTCTAAAGGATAATTATAAACCTATTGGTTTTCATAGCCCAACTAATAATCTATTACGCTGAGTCGGGCTAAAACGTAACTAAATGCACCAAAGCTTTAAATACAGATAGAAGGAAAATAAATTGAAAAAACTACCATGGGCATACAGAGTTATGAGATCCTTTTTATGCATAAAGATCTTTTAGTATCATACTTAAAAAAGCTTACACATTAAAATCGCAGACATTTACCAAGAATAAGCTACAAACTGAAGCATAGTGAATGACCCTACATCAGTCCCATTCATGCCTTTACTAGCTATCAATTAATGTGTCATATTTTATTACCAATTCAAGACTTCCTAACATAATTTATCTATCTTATTTCCTAAAAATAATTCTACTGACGTAGGAGTTTAGTCTGGCCATAATCATTACTGTAACAACCTAACCGGTAGTTATGCCCTTGAATCCTAGGATGAAATGTTGGGTTATGAAGATTTGTGTATAACAATACAAAATATGCAATTTAAGTGGTCAAATGATAACAAAAAGATAAAGAACCATTCATCAAAATACGTTCAATTGATAGTTAAAGGCATCACAAAATTACTTAAATTTAAGTATAATTTCCTTAGGAGAAAATTTGGAAAATTGCCAGTGTGATGACCCGAGGACTGCACCGTTTGAACCAACCATAAACCACAACAAGTCAAGTCCAAAAGACACAAATCCCCGAACCTTTATGGGTAAGTTTGAGTTCCAACCCTACCAACCAGGTGTTTTTGTACTGTGACTAAAAGTGAAGCAATTTGAAACCCTTTGAGTAGAATAATAAAACCGAACAATAGACAAGAAAATAATCTCACAGCAGAACAGAACAAATATAATATTCAATGTAACTTTGTAGTGGAAAAATATTTAAATAACCAGAGTAAACATACCATGGATAGTCATAAACTCTATCATTACATATTACAACCACAACATCCAAGTATAGATAGTAGAATACACCCTGCCTTCTGACGAAGAATCCTCTGGAATTGTCTGGAAATTCCTTGAATCTTGATTAAACCTGAAATACACTCGGATCAAACTCAAGTGTTAAACACTCGAGTCAATCTTGGGTTAACCAGCTAGAGAACTAGATAACAAACCATATAAATACCAAACAATCATAAAGGGGTTTTACAGAAATTCGTGCATGCCTTTTGGAAAATGAAGCTATCATAAGACTCGCATCCCATCGCATAATGCAAGCACACATTAGGAGCAAGTATTAAATTATGATAACCAAATATGCTTTGATACGCGAAAACATTTTTGATATTATTGCTAGTGCATATTGGAGAACTCTTTCGCAAGTAAATGTATCAATCATAGACAACATAATGCCCCATCCCATTATGTCGCCATATAGGTTTACATCTAAAAACATAAAGACTCGTATTAGAGGTTGGATTCCAACAATGACCCGACAAAGGATATTCCTTTTTCCACGGGTGGGTACACCTCTAGAGGGATGTCCCTGGGAACTAACTGCCCTCATGCTCACAAAGCTGGTCCACCCCATAACTGGGTAGAGTTCACTAGTACTGCTTCTGAAGATAACGTCCCCGGTCGTGACCAACCTTTATCCAAGGCGTTTCGATCCATCATCCTCATAAGTAAAATATCAGGTATCCATACCATAGCATCACCTTATATCTAGAAGGAACGTTACGTTTCATAACTTTGTCGCACACATCCTTTTTTGGTTATTTCCGAGTTATGAGGCTTCCAGTCGCATTTCCATAGAAAGCTACATTATATTAGCCATGCTTTGACCATCAATAACTCAACACTTAGCATGCCACATTGCCAATTCATAACATATTATTTGTGTCTATTAATATATAACCCTCTGAGTACATTTGTCTTAGAGGAGGGTGTTAAGCTAAAAGGATAGATCCTCCGCCACCAGCTTATATATCATCAATAGAAACTAATTTATTATGCCGTAAATTACAATGTCAGACACACATTCGTATAAGTCCGTTTCGGGTCTGAACAAAACCAAATGCATCTTATTCCTCGTCCAGTAACGGAGAGATGTCCTCGCCATCAGGGAATTCTCCAAATACGTCTGGATTTGCTGCCACAATAAGCATTCAATACTGGAGCAACCCAGTGAATAAAAAGTCAGTAGGCCAATCTTGTTGATGTGAAGAATTTCGGTCTTTAATATAGCTTTGTTTTGGAAAATATTTTTCTAAAGTATATTAAAATAATATAGCTTTTTTTTGGAAGGTTTTTTCTGAATGGATTTTTAAAGTATTAAAGCACCGAACTCACTTCAATGGCTGGAAAATGATTCTGATGATGACTGTAGCATCATTAGTGTTCATTTTCTAGTTTCTAAGTGACGATTTGCTACCTTAAAAAAGTTTTTAATGGAAATTTGTTTGGAATAAAACATGTTATTTTGGAAAAATTCAATTACTTTGAATTTGAAATGGTTATAAATATATGTACATATATTTATGTGATTTCAAAAGAATTTGAAAAAAGAATTTGAAATAAAAATCCAGGAATTTAATTTTGGAATCTTAATTTAACTTAAGCAAGTTAAATGGATCAAAGTGAATAAATTGACTAGAATCAATTTGAATAGATTTAAATGGAATATAAATCAGATGTGAATGTATTTATTGAAAATCATTCGAATTAATTAAATGTAAGCATATATGGTGTGCAATGTAAATGGAAACCAAAAGCTTTGGTAGAACTAAATTTGCTGAAATATGAATAGTTAAGTTTCAACGTAAGTGAATTTTTGGTAAGTAAATAGGTTTGTAGCGTGTAACAACCCGAAAATCTGGGCCAGTTTAAAATTTTTATTTTGGCAATTTTAGCGAATTTTGATTATTTAAAATGAATTATTTTAAATAATATCGACGAGAAATTTATTTTGAATATATTTAGAACGTGTATATTATATACGTCGTCGTTAGAATATAAATATTTATATATAATTATAAATAGAATTGAAAATGGCGCGGTAGTTCGATAATTCGATTTCAAACTTCAATTGAATGTACCGGGGTGCAAAACAATCCGGAATTTAGTGAAACCAAAAACATTAGGATCTAATTGATGATATATTTCCAACAAATCAGAAAAATCATAATTTCATAGCGGGAATCAAAAGATATGTCCAGTTGAAAATTCTGAATAGTCGCTATGGAATTCAGGCCCTTAAAAATGGACATTTTGCAAACGACCTCGGATTTCGACGAAACCACTTTTGTTGGGTCCGTGATGTAAAGTTATTGCTAGGTTTCAAATTTCATAATTTTTCGAATCAATATGTGAGCGTGGCAAAGGAAAACGCGTTTGACCAGTTTCAGTTGATTTTAATCGACTGGAAAAAGACCATTTTTCTAACGGTCTCAGAATTCGACGAAACTAGTTTTGTTAGGACCGTATCGTTAATACGAAGCTAGAAAATATTTTTCTGGAATTTTTCTAGTTAGTATGTGACCCCGGTAATTTGAAATGTACGTTTAAAATTCAATATAGTGATTTAAATGTAAATTTAACGGAAACTGATTCAAACGATCGAATCATCCTGCGATACATACCCCATTGTGTCCGGAATGGGGGTAATTAGCTTTGGATGACAGGCGGTGGGCCTCGTTTAGATGTCGTATGTAAAAGTCAACATTTTGAAATTAAAATAATAAAAGAAAAAAAATTCTCTTTCCTCCCTTGACTTCATCTCTGGCCCTCCCCCCCTCATTCGTTCACACCGAAAAAAAAATACAGATCTCGAACTCGACGCGCCGCCCTATCGTCGATCGCCAACCGCCCCCCCTGCGCCAGTCGCGACCACCACAGACCCCCTCCTCCCTCTCTCTCCTCCGCAGCAGCCAAAGACCGAAACCCTCCTGCCTGAAATTGAAGACGCGAGCTCCAACGTCGAACCCCCCCTTGCCTGACCACCGGAACCACCTCCCCGCCACCTCTGACGCTTGCGAACCATCCCCCCCTTCGATTTCTACAGTGAGTATTTTATTTATTTATTTATTTATTTGTTTATCTATTTTCTGTATATGTATAAAAAACTGATTTTCGTTCACATAAAAACTGATTTTTACTTGGTGAAAAAGCTTAGATTTTTAATTTGATAAAACTTTGATTTGTATGATAGAAAGATCTGAATTTTAAAAATAGAAAGGAGATGTTTTTAAAATAGAAGAGGCGATTTTTAGAATTGTAAAGATATGGAATAATTTTTAAAGGAATAAAAATATGATTTTTTTATTTTTAAAAGTATTAAAAATATAGTCTTTACTATATAGAAGAAATAAAAATATGATTTTTATATTTTTAAAAGTATTAAAAATATAGTCTTTACTATATAGAAGAAATAAAAATATGATTTTTATATTTTTAAAAGTATTAAAAATATAGTTTTTACTATCTAGAAGATGTAAAAATATGATTTTTGGTTAGGTAGAGAATTAAAAATATAATTTTTACATGATAGGAATATTAAAAATATCATCTTTATATGTGTAGAAAAATAAAAATGAGATTTTTATAAAGATGAAATCTTTAAATTTGAAAAGGCGAAGTCTATGTTTTTATAAAGGCGAAATCTTTATATGGAAAATAGCGTGATAAAAATATAATTTTTATCTATATAACATAAAGTAAAAATGTGATTTTTATATATTGAACATCGAAGTAAAAATTCGATTTTTACATATGTAGTGGCTACAACAACGAAGATGACAAAAATGCGAAAGGGACGAAGACTTCTGCAAATGAAGTGTTGTGAAGATGGGATAGCTATCGGTGAGAACTTCTCACCTTTCAATTTCATTTTCTAGTTATATATGTATACTAGGATGTAGACGGTGCTTAGTAGCACCCGACACAATCGTCCACAGACCATGGACTTGTTTGTTTGATTGCAAAAATTAGTTAGAGTATTTGGTTGAAATTTGTTTGTTTGATGAAATGAAATTGGATTTGATTGATGTGTGAATGGCGTGGGCCTTCACTAGACCGGGGATAAGGCTAGGCCTCGTCCCGTTTCTAGTATCGTGCCGTTATGCCGCCGAAATTTTCTAAAATATGTTAGAAAAATAAAAATATCATTTTATTGAATAAATGAACTGAATAGAAATTCATATGTTGAAATAAAAATGTTTTTATCGTTAAAAATATAATTTTTAACGTGAAGTGAATAAAATAAAATATTCATTTACAAACCGAACGGTTTGTTTATGTACACCTATTTGAAGGACATTGATTGGGTCGATAAATTTTACACATCGCCCAACTGCACAACTAAAATCTGTGTTTGATTGTTTGAAACCCCACACGGGTGTTGGGATGAAATTTGAAGTTCACTCATCCTGATTGATTAAATATGTCGATCGATTGATTGACAGGCTGTTATAAGCGTTAGATATCTATATTTGATGCTTATACAGTGTAGTGCACTTTGGTTGATGGTTGATTATTTTTCAATGCTATTATATACATGTGTTGTATGAAAATCCATATGATTAACATTATATGGTGATTGATTGGGCCTCATTCCAATTTAGAAAATAAAGAATATTATAAAATAAAGGTTCATGTGTTGACAGTACTCATCCATTGAGATTGGTCATGTGTTGAACGAAATATTTTAGTAATAAAATTTACAACTTTATTATTATAAAATAAAAGTTCATGTGTTGACAGTACTCATCCATTGAGATTGGTCATGTGTTGAACGAAATATTTTAGTAATAAAATTTACAACTTTATTATTATAAAATAAAGGTTCATGCGTTGACAGTACTCATCCATTGAGATTGGTCATGTGTTGAACGAAATATTTTAGTAATAAAATTTACATCTTTATCAATATAAAATAAAGGTTCATGTGTTGACAGTACTCATCCATTAAGATTGGTCATGTGTTGAACAAATATTTAGTAATAAAATTTACATCTTTATCAATATAAAATAAAAGTTCATGTGTTGACAGTACTCATCCATTGAGATTGGTCATGTGTTGAACGAAATATTTTGATAATAACAACTATTTTGAAAAAGAAATATTTGAAATAGAATATTTGAAAATAGAAATATATGAAGCCGGGTTGATTAGATTGACGCCATTTTGTCGTGAACAATATTTATATCGATTTTATTCATTTTAAAATGAATATTGAAAAGTGATTTCGAAATGAATTGAATTGAAAATGATTTCGAAATGAATTGAATTGAAAACGATTTCGAAATGAATTGAATTGAAAATGATTTCGAAATGAATTGAATTAAAAACGATTTCGAAATAAATTGAATTGAAAACGATTTTGAAATGAATTGAATATAAAACGATTTCGAAATGAATTGAATATAAAACGATTTCGAAATGAATTGAATTGAAAACGATTTCGAAATGAATTGAATTGTAAACGATTTCGAAATGAATTGAATTGAAAACGATTTCGAAATAAATTGAATTGAAAACGATTTCGAAATGAATTGAATATAAAACGATTTCGAGATGAATTGAATATAAAACGATTTCGAAATGAATTGAATATAAAACGATTTCGAAATGAATTGAATATAAAACGATTTCGAAATGAATTGAATTGAAAATGATTTCAAAATGAATTGAATTGAAAACGATTTCGAAATGAATTGAATTGAAAACGATTTCGAAATGAATTGAATATAAAACGATTTCGAAATGAATTGAATATAAAACGATTTCGAAATGAATTGAATATAAAACGATTTCGAAATGAATTGAATATAAAACGATTTCGAAATGAATTGAATTGAAAACGATTTCGAAATGAACTGAATTGAAAACGATTTCGAAATGAATTGAATTGAAAACGATTTCGAAATGAATTGAATATAAAATGATTTCGAAATGAATTGAATTGAAAACGATTTCGAAATGAATTGAATTGAAAACGATTTCGAAATGAATTGAATTGAAAACGATTTCGAAATGAATTGAATATAAAACGATTTCGAAATGAATTGAATATAAAACGATTTCGAAATGAATTGAATATAAAACGATTTCGAAATGAATTGAATACAAAACGATTTCGAAATGAATTGAATTGAAAACGATTTCGAAATGAATTGAATTGAAAACGATTTCGAAATGAATTGAATTGAAAACGATTTCGAAATGAATTGAATTGAAAACGATTTCGAAATGAATTGAATATAAAACGATTTCGAAATGAATTGAATTGAAAACGATTTCGAAATGAATTGAATTGAAAACGATTTCGAAATGAATTGAATTGAAAATGATTTTGAAATGAATTGAATTGAAAACGATTTCGAAATGAATTGAATTGAAAACGAATTCAAATTGAATTGAAATGAATTCAAATTGAATTGAAATTTGAATTGAATAGAAATGAATTTTAAAACGAATTTATAAAGAAGAATTCAATTTTGATTTGAATTGAAATGGAAGTTGAAATTGCTTTTGAAACGAATTTAAAACTATTTATATAATTCGTTTTAAATAGAAATCGACGAAATATATTATATATATATATATAATATAATGGCCTGAATAGAACGCGCCGAGCCGCGGCAGTTCGCGAATTTCGACCATTGACTTCGAACGGATATTGCGGGAGATCCGACCGTCGGATTCTCCTAAAACCAGAACCGTTGGGTTCGTATCGAAAAGAGCTTTCTAACGAATATTAGAAATTCAAAATCTAACGGTTGGATTTGGAGTTACGTCGAAATCAAATTCGAAAAAGGTCGCTGTAAGTGCAGTTCGATGGCCGTTGATGGAAATCGACTGTACGGGCCTTGATAAAATTATTAAAAATAGTAATAATTTGTGTAAAATCATAAGAAATGATTTGTGAAGATTTGGGATGAAAAACTCCATATTTGAAAAGATAAAAATAGATTTTTATCGAAATGAACTAGTTTTGAACTAGAAATATAATTCTATTTATTTTTAAATAAATAAATTGAATTTGAAAAGGGTTTTAAAAATAACCAGAATTTCCAATGATTACATTGGAGTGGATTTGAATCGAAATTGTCTTCGGAATATTTCGATGTTGGAATTCGTGATTATACAGATGTTGTTATGGAAATTTGAAAGATATATATTTATATCGTTATTTCCAATATGACATTTGTTAATCGTAGAATTTGATATTGAATATAAGCCGATATATTTTCTATTCAGAGCCTTATATTGAATATCAAATGTGATTTGGGTTTTTCGTGAATGGTGTCTTCACTAACACTGTTCTTGAACCCAGTTGAGAAAAGATTAAATCTTTTTATTTAGATTTAATGAAGTGTACCAATTAAATAATATTTAATTGGAATTAAATGGATATTGATTTTTGGGTTTATCGTGGACAGTGTTTTTAAAATAACACTCGTTCTTTAACCCGATAATTAATGGAATGTGATTTTGGGTTTATCGTGAACTGTGTTTTAAATGACACTGATTTTTTAACCCAGTTAAAGATTAAAACTAAGTGGAGTTTTAATGAATCTTTAAATAGATCGAAAAGA
The DNA here is from genome assembly GCA_030737875.1 of Allium sativum. Lineage (NCBI taxonomy): Eukaryota > Viridiplantae > Streptophyta > Magnoliopsida > Asparagales > Amaryllidaceae > Allium > Allium sativum. The sequence continues at coordinate 356,846,566 of CM060926.1, forward strand.
TCGAGAATGGAGTATCACCAGTTTTACTCCAAGCGATAGTTAAATCTTTAATTAGATTTGAACGTGAAATGGTAATTGAATTACCGATAACATTGTGGTGTTAGATATGAAGTACTACCAGTTTTACTTCATGGGATGAATAGGTTGGGATTGGGAAATTAAAACAAATGATTACTTCGGTAAAGTTCGTTAATCCCGACTAGTTTGAATTGAATTTCAAAAGATGATTAAAGAATAAATTCAAGGAATTTATCTTGGATAAAATTAATGGGAACTTTTCCCTATGAATGTGAAATCAGAAACTAACTGTCGGTTAGCTAAATAGAATGGTTTTCTGGATATTGATCTGATGTTGGTTTCGGCCTTCGGGGTTAATATTTGGGAAATTATTCTCTTGATTAATTTACGGTTAGTGACTGATGAATTGGAATGAGGCGTATGTTGTGTTTGTGTAACACTTATTTAAAATATACGCGAGTTATTCGGAAAGACCGGGTTTATCCCATTCTGAATAACTGATACGACGATAAGTCGAAGATGAAGACGATGGTCGAAGTACGGAAGTCTTCACGTCGTTTGGGTGATTACTGATGATCTTGATTGGGCTGTACACCCAAGAAGGTGGAAATCGTTAGTGATCGTCCAGATGTACTTGGAGATCGATGGATATGCGGGGTACTAGGTGCCTCCGGTTTCGTTCAGACCCAGAACGGACTTGTAAATGGACTGTGTGTCTGACATTGGATTTTAGTCTGTGTGATTGATCTCTATTAAATATATATCTGTTTGGCGGCGGAGAATTTATTCTCTTGCTTAACGCCCTTCTCTGAGACGTACGAGCTCAGGGGTTATATACTGATGGATATCAAACGCATGGAGTAAATTGCCTGTGTGGCATGCCTAAGTGGCAATTGATCGAGGCTTCTGTTGAAAAGCAAAGTCTTGTGATGATGATCAAAGCACGGCCTTTGTGGCGTAGCTTTGTGTAACGTTTGCTTCACGAGTTTCACACCCGGTATGAACCAAAAACGGGAGAAGGACCTCAGGGATGGCCTACGTTTCCTCCTAGCTAAAAGTGGCGTCAGTGGTTTTACACGCCCTGACGAGTTTGACTTATGTGGTTGTTGCTGTTGCGAGGCGCCTCGGTTAGATCGGACGATCCGGGTCCGATGGAGTCACTAGTTGGCTCGCTTACGCCCCAAAGGGCGGGGAAACGTAGTGCTCAAGCATTTTTAATCCACTCCGTGTGGACCGGCCCTGTCGCTCCAAGGGTCGATGCGTTCTGATCCTGAGACTCGGGCTAGGCAGTCTCGAATCGGTTGAGGACTATCTTTTGCCTCGGTTCATAGATGGAAATCCAATTTCCAAATACGTGACTTTGCGATTTTGATTGTATAACCTATATAAGGCGACATAGTGGTATGGGGCATTCATGCCGCCTATGATTGATACTTATGATTTGAAGTTGTTTTATACACTATGCACTTATTATAGTATCAAATGAGTTGTTTTAAACGTATCAAGCATTCTTGGCTATTATAAGGTAAAAACCCTATCCCCCGGCTTGCGTTGCATTGTGTGATAGGACCTGGGTCTTATAATAGCTTCATTTTTCTTTATTTAGCATTGCGCTGTTGTTTTATGCACTGGTATTCTTGGGAGGAAACCCGTTCCATGTTATAAGGCGTGGTCCCTTGATTTACCTAACTTTAAAAATAAAGATTAATAACTGTTTTAGTTCTCACACCAGTCACATGACTGACCTGGAGTTTATTGTTTTAACCTAAACTCTGGGTGCCCTTATTTTGACACGGGCAGCTAGTAGTTTTGGCTTTGCAGATTTATATTCATAGGATCCTGGTTTACAACTGGAACGATATCCGGAAAGCTTTATATCCGTATATCTCTTCTAGTTGTGTATTGTATTATTTTCCGCTGCTATGTATTTAAATGTAATTTAAATCTCTGTTATTTCTGTGTAATATTTATTTGTTTATACTCTTTATATTCTTGTAATCTGATGCATTGTTGTAATCTACAATGAAATGTTCTTTTGTATGCGTTCTATTTGTGGCTTGCTCTCGAACTATCCGCACTTTCCTTTACGGGGAAGTTACGGGTCTTTACAGTTGGTATCAGAGCTTTGGTTTACAAAGCTCAGAGAACAAGACACATTAGAACCGTACGAATGAATTCATCAGATATTGGATTAGCAATATCCAATGAGAATGACTCGTTAGAGATGGGATCAGTAGTATCCTAGAACGAGTGTGGAGAGTATATTTTTCAAATGAAAACAATTCTGTTTTGAAATTTAGATCGTTTTACACGTATTTGAATAATTTATTTATATTGATTTTGGACAATTCAGTATATAAAGAATTTGCATATACGCCTTGCAAACGTATATTCAAAGTTTTAATATATTGGATAGATATAGCATCGCACTCTTGTCGCCCGAAGATGATATTGATGATAGCGATCGCATCATCAACATTTATGTTCGAGTTTCGAAGGTGTGATTTTCTATATATTTCCATTAGACTGGTGTGAGAACCAAAACTAATATAGCTAGAATACATTGTTGTGAATTGGCATCAAAAACTTGATTTTTGTATATGTATCAAAATTATGAATTTGAAACTCTAATTCACTAATTGATTGATGTTTGTGTTGTTTGTTTAATTGTTTGATAATTTTGAACCATTACGCCTAATTGCATCAAATATTGAATTGTATTGAAAATTGGTCGCATTTGCTTGCATATACTTGCACTTACATTGAACAGGTCATAGCAAGGAGGCTAGAGCAGAGAGTAAAATTTGTTTGCCCGACAAATAGGTACATGTTTACTACATAATTTACTGTTTGTTTGGGTGATGATGATTTTATGAGCCTATTGGCTAGCCGCTTGGCTTTTTCTTTTTCTTTTTGAGATTAGAAGGACCGGGGAAGCTATTTGAAATTTCCCGATGCTCCCATTGCAGGGGAGGTTATGGCGATTTTTTTCGAAAATTTAGGGTGTTAACCAAATTTTTGAAATTTTTGAAAATTCTCAGAAACTGAAAAGTTGGAGAATGGAAGCCAGATCGAACGCAGAGTTGATTAATCAAACCACTTTCGACTTTGTTCCTTTTCGGGGACGAAAAGTTTTAAGTGGGGGAGATTGTAATAACCCGAAAATCTGGGCCAGTTTAAAATTTTTATTTTGGCAATTTTAGCGAATTTTGATTATTTAAAATGAATTATTTTAAATAATATCAACGAGAAATTTATTTTGAATATATTTAGAACGTGTATATTATATACGTCGTCGTTGGAATATAAATATTTATATATAATTATAAATAGAATTGAAAATGGCGCGGTAGTTCGATAATTCGATTTCAAACTTCAATTGAATGTACCGGGGTGCAAAACAATCTGGAATTTAGTGAAACCAAAAACATTAGGATCTAATTGATGATATCTTTCCAACGAATCTGAAAAATCAAAATTTCATAGCGGGAATCAAAAGATATGTCCAGTTGAAAATTCTGAATAGTCGCTATGGAATTCAGGCCCTTAAAAATGGACATTTTGCAAACGACCTCGGATTTCGACGAAACCACTTTTGTTGGGTCCGTGATGTAAAGTTATTGCTAGGTTTCAAATTTCATAATTTTTCGAATCAATATGTGAGCGTGGCAAAGGAAAACGCGTTAGACCAGTTTCAGTTGATTTAAATCGACTGGAAAAGGACCATTTTTCTAACGGTCTCAGAATTCGACGAAACTAGTTTTATTAGGACCGTATCGTCAATACGAAGCTAGAAAATATTTTTCTGGAATTTTTCTTGTTAGTATGTGACCCCGGTAATTTGAAATGTACGTTTAAAATTCAATATAGTGATTTAAATGTAAATTTAACGGAAATTGATTCAAATGATCGAATCAGCCTGCGATACATACCCCATTGTGTCCGGAATGGGGGTAATTAGCTATGGACGACAGGCGGTGGGCCTCGTTTAGAGGTCGTATGTAAAAGTCAACATTTTGAAATTAAAATAATAAAAAAATAATAAAAGAAAAAAATTCTCTTTCCTCCCTTAACTTCATCTCTGGCCCTCCCCCTCCCCCCTCATTCGTTCACACCGAAAAAGAAAGAAAGAAAAAACCAGATCTCGAACTCGACGCGCCGCCCTATCGTCGATCGCCAACCGCCCCCCCCTGCGCCAGTCGCGACCACCACAGACCCCCTCCTCCCTCTCTCTCTCCTCCGCAGCAGCCAAAGACCGAAACCCTCCTGCCTGAAATTGAAGACGCGAGCTCCAACGTCAAACCCCCCCTTGCCTGACAGCCGGAACCACCTCCCCGCCACCTCTGACGCTTGCGAACCATCCCCCCCCTCGATTTCTACAGTGAGTATTTTATTTATTTATTTATTTGTTTATCTATTTTCTGTATATGTATAAAAAACTGATTTTCGTTCACATAAAAACTGATTTTTACTTGGTGAAAAAGCTTAGATTTTTAATTTGATAAAACTTGGATTTGTATGATAGAAAGATCTGAATTTTAAAAATAGAAAGGAGACGTTTTTAAAATAGAAGAGGCGATTTTTAGAATTGTAAAGATATGGAATAATTTTTAAAGGAATAAAAATATGATTTTTATATTTTTAAAAGTATTAAAAATATAGTCTTTACTATATAGAAGAAATAAAAATATGATTTTTATATTTTTAAAAGTATTAAAAATATAGTCTTTACTATATAGAAGAAATAAAAATATGATTTTTATATTTTTAAAAGTATTAAAAATATAGTTTTTACTATCTAGAAGATGTAAAAATATGATTTTTGGTTAGGTAGAGAATTAAAAATATAATTTTTACATGATAGGAATATTAAAAATATCATCTTTATATGTGTAGAAAAATAAAAATGAGATTTTTATAAAGATGAAATCTTTAAATTTGAAAAGGCGAAATCTTTATATGGAAAATAGCGTGATAAAAATATAATTTTTATCTATATAACATAAAGTAAAAATGTGATTTTTATATATTGAACATCGAAGTAAAAATTCGATTTTTACATATGTAGTGGCTACAACAACGAAGATGACAAAAATGCGAAAGCGACGAAGACTTCTGCAAATGAAGTGTTGTGAAGATGGGATAGCTATCGGTGAGAATTTCTCACCTTTCAATTTCATTTTCTAGTTATATATATATATATACTAGGATGCAGACGGTGCTTAGTAGCACCCGACACAATCGTCCACAGACCATGGACTTGTTTGTTTGATTGCAAAAATTAGTTAGAGTATTTGGTTGAAATTTGTTTGTTTGATGAAATGAAATTGGATTTGATTGATGTGTGAATGGCGTGGGCCTTCACTAGACCGGGGACAAGGCTAGGCCTCGTCCCGTTTCTAGTATCGTGCCGTTATGCCGCCGAAATTTTCTAAAATATGTTAGAAAAATAAAAATATCATTTTATTGAATAAATGAACTGAATAGAAATTCATATGTTGAAATAAAAATGTTTTTATCGTTAAAAATATAATTTTTAACGTGAAGTGAATAAAATAAAATATTCATTTACAAACCGAACGGTTTGTTTATGTACACCTATTTGAAGGACATTGATTGGGTCGATAAATTTTACACATCGCCCAACTGCACAACTAAAATCTGTGTTTGATTGTTTGAAACCCCACACGGGTGTTGGGATGAAATTTGAAGTTCACTCATCCTGATTGATTAAATATGTCGATCGATTGATTGACAGGCTGTTATAAGCATTAGATATCTATATTTGATGCTTATACAGTGTAGTGCACTTTGGTTGATGGTTGATTATTTTTCAATGCTATTATATACATGTGTTGTATGAAAATCCATATGATTAACATTATATGGTGATTGATTGGGCCTCATTCCAATTTAGAAAATAAAGAATATTATAAAATAAAGGTTCATGTGTTGACAGTACTCATCCATTGAGATTGGTCATGTGTTGAACGAAATATTTTAGTAATAAAATTTACATCTTTATTATTATAAAATAAAAGTTCATGTGTTGACAGTACTCATCCATTGAGATTGGTCATGTGTTGAATGAAATATTTTAGTAATAAAATTTACATCTTTATTATTATAAAATAAAGGTTCATGTGTTGACAGTACTCATCCATTGAGATTGGTCATGTGTTGAACGAAATATTTTAGTAATAAAATTTACATCTTTATCAATATAAAATAAAGGTTCATGTGTTGACAGTACTCATCCATTGAAATTGGTCATGTGTTGAACGAAATATTTAGTAATAAAATTTACATCTTTATCAATATAAAATGAAAGTTCATGTGTTGACAGTACTCATCCATTGAGGTTTGTCATGTGTTGAACGAAATATTTTGATAATAACAACTATTTTGAAAAAGAAATATTTGAAATAGAATATTTGAAAATAGAAATATATGAAGCCGTGTTGATTAGATTGACGCCATTTTGTCGTGAACGATATTTATATCGATTTTATTCATTTTAAAATGAATATTGAAAAGTGATTTCGAAATGAATATTGAAAACGATTTCGAAATGAATTGAATTGAAAACGATTTCGAAATGAATTGAATTGAAAACGATTTCGAAATGAATTGAATTGAAAACGATTTCGAAATGAATTGAATATAAAACGATTTAGAAATGAATTGAATATAAAACGATTTCGAAATGAATTGAATATAAAACGATTTCGAAATGAATTGAATTGAAAACGATTTCGAAATGAATTGAATTGAAAACGATTTCGAAATGAATTTAATTGAAAACGATTTCGAAATAAATTGAATATAAAACGATTTTGAAATGAATTGAATATAAAACGATTTCGAAATGAATTGAATATAAAACGATTTCGAAATGAATTGAATATAAAACGATTTCGAAATGAATTGAATATAAAACGATTTCGAAATGAATTGAATTGAAAACGATTTCGAAATGAATTGAATTGAAAACGATTTCGAAATGAATTTAATTGAAAACGATTTCGAAATAAATTGAATATAAAACGATTTCGAAATGAATTGAATATAAAACGATTTCGAAATGAATTGAATATAAAACGATTTCGAAATGAATTGAATATAAAACGATTTCGAAATGAATTGAATATAAAACGATTTCGAAATGAATTGAATTGAAAACGATTTCGAAATGAATTGAATTGAAAACGATTTCGAAATGAATTGAATTGAAAACGATTTCGAAATGAATTGAATTGAAAACGATTTCGAAATGAATTGAATTGAAAACGATTTCGAAATGAATTGAATATAAAACGATTTCGAAATGAATTGAATATAAAACGATTTCGAAATGAATTGAATTGAAAACGATTTCGAAATGAATTGAATTGAAAACGATTTCGAAATGAATTGAATTGAAAACGATTTCGAAATGAATTGAATATAAAACGATTTTGAAATGAATTGAATTGAAAACGATTTCGAAATGAATTGAATTGAAAACGATTTCGAAATGAATTGAATATAAAACGATTTCGAAATGAATTGAATATAAAACGATTTCGAAATGAATTGAATATAAAACGATTTCGAAATGAATTGAATATAAAACGATTTCGAAATGAATTGAATTGAAAACGATTTCGAAATGAATTGAATTGAAAACGATTTCGAAATGAATTGAATTGAAAACGATTTCGAAATGAATCGAATATAAAACGATTTCGAAATAAATTGAATTGAAAACGATTTCGAAATGAATTGAATTGAAAATGATTTCGAACTGAATTGAATTGAAAACGATTTCGAAATGAATTGAATTGAAAACGATTTCAAAATGAATTGAATTGAAAACGATTTCGAAATGAATTGAATTGAAAACGAATTCAAAGTGAATTGAAAGCGAATTGAAATGAATTCAAATTGAATTGAAATTTGAATTGAATAGAAATGAATTTTAAAACGAATTTGTAAAGAAGAATTCAATTTTGATTTGAATTGAAATGGAAGTTGAAATTGCTTTTGAAACGAATTTAAAACTATTTATATAATTCGTTTTAAATAGAAATCGACGAAATATATATTATATATATAATATATATAATATAATGGCCTGAATAGAACGCGCCGAGCCGCGGCAGTTCGCGAATTTCGACCATTGACTTCGAACGGATATTGCGGGAGATCCGACCGTCGGATTCTCCTAAATCCGGAACCGTTGGGTTCGTATCGAAAAGAGCTTTCTAACGAATATTAGAAATTCAAAATCTAACGGTTGGATTTGGAGTTACGTCCAAATCAAATTCGAAAAAGGTCGCTGTAAGTGCAGTTCGATGGCCGTTGATGGAAATCGACTGTACGGGCCTTGATAAAATTATTAAAAATAGTAATAATTTGTGTAAAATCATAAGAAATGATTTGTGAAGATTTGGGATGAAAAACTCCATATTTGAAAAGATAAAAATAGATTTTTATCGAAATGAACTAGTTTTGAACTAGAAATATAATTCTATTTATTTTTAAATAAATAAATTGAATTTGAAAAGGGTTTTAAAAATAACCAGAATTTCCAATGATTGCATTGGAGTGGATTTGAATTGAAATTGTCTTCGGAATATTTCGATGTTGGAATTCGTGATTATACAGATGTTGTTATGGAAATTTGAAAGATATATATTTATATCGTTATTTCCAATATGACATTTGTTAATCGTAGAATTTGATATTGAATATAAGCCGATATATTTTCTATTCAGAGCCTTATATTGAATATCAAATGTGATTTGGGTTTGTCGTGAATGGTGTCTTCACTAACACTGTTCTTGAACCCAGTTGAGAAAAGATTAAATCTTTTTATTTAGATTTAATGAAGTGTACCAATTAAATAATATTTAATTGGAATTGAATGGATATTGATTTTTGGGTTTATCGTGGACAGTGTTTTTAAAATAACACTCGTTCTTTAACCCGATAATTAATGGAATGTGATTTTGGGTTTATCGTGAACTGTGTTTTAAATGACACTGATTCTTTAACCCAGTTAAAGATTAAAACTAAGTGGAGTTTTAATGAATCTTTAAATAGATTGAAAAGATCGAGAATGGAGTATCACCAGTTTTACTCCAAGCGATAGTTAAATCTTTAATTAGATTTGAACGTGAAATGGTAATTGAATTACCGATAACATTGTGGTGTTAGATATGAAGTACTACCAGTTTTACTTCACGGGATGAATAGGTTGGGATTGGGAAATTAAAACAAATGATTACTTCGGTAAAGTTCGTTAATCCCGACTAGTTTGAATTGAAATTCAAAAGATGATTAAAGAATAAATTCAAGGAATTTATCTTGGATAAAATTAATGGGAACTTTTCCCTATGAATGTGAAATCAGAAACTAACTGTCGGTTAGCTAAGTAGAATGGTTTTCTGGATAGTGATCTGATGTTGGTTTCGGCCTTCGGGGTTAATATTTGGTGAATTATTCTCTTGATTAATTTACGGTTAGTGACTGATGAATTGGAATGAGGCGTATGTTGTGTTTGTGTAACACTTATTTAAAATATACGCGAGTTATTCGGAAAGACCGGGTTTATCCCATTCTGAATAACTGATACGACGATAAGTCGAAGATGAAGACGATGGTCGAAGACCGGAAGTCTTCACGTCGTTTGGGTGATTACTGATGATCTTGATTGGGCTGTACACCCAAGAAGATGGAAACCGTTAGTGATCGTCCAGACGTACTTGGAGATCGATGGATATGCGGGGTACTAGGTGCCTCCGGTTTCGTTCAGACCCAGAACGGACTTGTAAATGGACTGTGTGTCTGACATTGGATTTTAGTCCGTGTGATTGATCTCTATTAAATATGGCAAATTCTATTTCAACCCACTAATTTAGTTAGTAGCCCCCCAAATCATGAAATAGTTGGTAAACCCCCAAATTTAGTTAGTAGCCCCCCGTTTCTTAAAAAAAAACCCAAAAATACCCTTCCACGTATGGAGACTACGTGGTTTTCAGTGTACCTCGTAGCTGTTCTACGTGGTTTGTCAAAGTACCACGTAGATGATCTCCGTGATTCATTCATGGACCACGTATGGTTACTACGAGGTTCGCCGAAAAACCACGTAGTACAACTACGAGGTATTCAAAAAACTGGAAAAAAATTATAACCGAAAAAGGGTATTTTGGTCATCATATTTTTTTGATGAAATGGGGGGCTACTAACTAAATTTCTGGGTTGAAATAGAATTTGCCATTAAATATATATCTGTTTGGCGGCGGAGAATTTATTCTCTTGCTTAACGCCCTTCTCTGAGACGTACGAGCTCAGGGGTTATATACTGATGGATATTTAACGCATGGAGTAAATTGCCTGTGTGGCATGCCTAAGTGGCAATTGATCGAGGCTTCTGTTGAAAAGCAAAGTCTTGTGGTGATGATCAAAGCACGGCCTTTGTGGCGTAGCTTTGTGTAACGTTTGCTTCGCGAGTTTCACACCCGGTATGAACCAAAAACGGGAGAAGGACCTCAGGGAGGGCCTACGTTTCCTCCTAGCTAAAAGTGGCGTCAGTGGTTTTACACGCCCTGACGAGTTTGACTTATGTGGTGGTTGCTGTTGCGAGGCGCCTCGGTTAGATCGGACGATCCGGGTCCGATGGAGTCACTAGTTGGCTCGCTTACGCCCCAAAGGGCGGCGAAACGTAGTGCTCAGGCATTTTTAATCCACTCCATGTGGACCGGCCCTGTCGCTCCAAGGGTCGATGCGTTCTGATCCTGAGACTCGGGCTAGGCAGTCTCGAATCGGTTGAGGACTATCTTTTGCCTCGGTTCATAGATGGAAATCCAATTTCCAAATACGTGACTTTGCGATTTTGATTGTATAACCTATATAAGGCGACATAGTGGTATGGGGCATTCATGCCGCCTATGATTGATACTTATGATTTGAAGTTGTTTTATACACTATGCACTTATTATAGTATCAAATGAGTTGTTTTAAACGTATCAAGCATTCTTGGCTATTATAAGGTAAAAACCCTATCCCCCGGCTTGCGTTGCATTGTGTGATAGGACCTGGGTCTTATAATAGCTTCATTTTTCTTTATTTAGCATTGCGCTGTTGTTTTATGCACTGGTATTCTTGGGAGGAAACCCGTTCCGTGTTATACGGCGTGGTCCCTTGATTTACCTAACTTTAAAAATAAAGATTAATAACTGTTTTAGTTCTCACACCAGTCACATGACTGACCTGGAGTTTATTGTTTTAACCTAAACTCTGGGTGCGCTTATTTTTACACGGGCAGCTAGTAGTTTTGGCTTTGCAGATTTATATTCACAGGATCCTGGTTTACAGCTGGAATGATATCCGGAAAGCTTTGTATCCGTATATCTTTTCTAGTTGTGTATTGTATTATTTTCCGCTGCTATGTATTTAAATGTAATTTAAATCTCTGTTATTTCTGTGTAATATTTATTTGTTTATACTCTTTATATTCTTGTAATCTGATGCATTGTTGTAATCTACAATGAAATGTTCTTTTGTATGCGTTCTATTTGTGGCTTGCTCTCGAACTATCCGCACTTTCCTTTACGGGGAAGTTACGGGTTTTTACATAGCGTTTCAAACCTTAATAATTTTGGGGACGAAATTATTTTAAGGGGGGAAGAATGTAACGACCCGGATTTTTGGTCTATTAATTTTAAATGTTTAATATTTATTTTAATTGTTTTGTTGATAATATAAATTAATTTTATATTAAGTTATCAATTTAATAATCGAAATATGATTTATTTCGAATATATAATTATTGTAATACGAGAATCTGAAATAATTCAATTTCGAATTTTTATACCGAGTCGAAATGATTCAGATGATCAATATAAATTATATGTGAGTGTAAAAAGATAATAATAGTAATTTATTATCGAGGAATTTATTGTTTGAATTTAAATTATATTATATCGATTTAATATGGTTATTTTATATATACATTCAAATTAAATTTCAGAATCTGTTCCTTAAGTGTATAATAACGGATAACGTTGAGAATGTTGGTTGTTTTGTTTCGATTGGAGTTCAGGACCCCAAAATATATTATTATAAAATTTGTGGATAAGCTCGAAGTCAAATCGCGGTTAAGTCAAAATCAAATCGTATTAAATTAGATATAAAATTGGCATTTAATATTTAGTACTTATGTCTATAATCTATATGTACCATATGCTGACTAAATTCCTTAATGCTTAAGTCTTCATCTTCTATAAATCACACTCAACTTTTCCCTTTCTCTCTTTTAAATCTCCAGATATTTTCAATGTCGCTCTTCAATTCCCTTTGTAGATCGATTTCAAATAATCGAAAACCAGCCATTTTCCCTTTTCCTAAAATTATCCGCAACTACTTCCATTATACTAAACCGCTCTCCTTCCATTTATACATCACGACGTCCTCCAAACTTTTTCCAATTCGCTGCTTCCAAAAAAAAACATCGTTTCCGATTATTACATATACATATATAAAATGAGAGATGTCAAGTGGGAATTGAAGTCGTGCAAACCAAGATTTGATAGTGGAGACGTTGTGCGATTTACCGTTCAACGTCAAATTGGGGCACCCCAAATTTCGGGAACCGCGAGTTTTAGCTTTGATTCTTAAGCAACTATGGGCGGATTAGTTCAATTCAAGCATATAATTGAGTCAGGGAGGTACTGCATTAAAATCCTTGGGGTGATTTCTGTTCAAAACAAGGCCGTACTTTACTGAAAGGGGAGCTGTTGCTGGAACCGATGTGCGAAGGGTTAGATCCAGGAAAGAAGCAGACGCATGGACTTTGTTGATGAAAGCCTTCGCATTTCGATAGTAAGTGACAGGAATATGTTTGATGTCACGTTCTGATATGGAGTGGTTCGAGTTATGAAGATGTTTGAGTGGAGGTTCGCATATGAATAGCAGGAAGGAGGGCGAAAAAATGTAATGGGAAGAAGAGGTACAGTAAGCGTCAGTCGCAAGGGTGAAATAGGGGAGAGGGTTGTGTATTTGTGAATAAAGAAGGGTTTGTGATTTTTTTAAATAGGAGGAGTAATACCAGTTTAAGCAGGAAATGATAAATATGGATTAAGGTAATTAATTTTACGTATTTATTTAAGTAAATGAAAATATATAAATGGTGAAATGTTTAAAAAAATACGTTTTTGTCATACGAGGTCTGATTGGGATAAACGAGTCTGATGGGGTTGTAGCTGCAAACTGAACAAGTTGGAGTTAGCAAAGTTTTAAGGCATGGTTCGATTAAATTTGAAAAGAAACTGGAGTGGATCATGAATAAAAATCAATGTGAGTAAATCTCACTCAGAATTACTATTTAAAATTTATTTTGAGTAGTTAAAAATATTTGTTGGTTGTTTGGATGGGTTTAAGTAATTTTGTGGCTATTAAATATATATATATATATATATATATTAGTTATTTAGGCTTCATGATTGTGGTTATATATATATATATATATATATTGGTGGTCGGATATTTCCCGCAGTACCATTAGAGGATGCCCGTAGTATCATTAGCGGATGACCCTATGCGCCCCACAATATGATAGTGTATAACCTTCTGTACCGCGATATTCTGCCTCAAAGCAGGATGGATATTATTTATGTGGCTAGTGTCTGTGGACGATGGAAAACAGGTTGGAGGGATCCAACTAGATTCCTCAAAAATATTATTATTTGTTTGTTTTCATATATATTATCATATATGATGTGTTAGAAAATCTATGGTTGATAATTGGGTGTTTTTAATTGGTTGAATGTTACTGGCCCTAAATGTTGATTTATAAAAATATTGTGAAAAGGGATTTTGAAATTTAAAAGGAAAATCTATTTTTCTAAAATAGAATTTGAATTTCGAATGGGTTGGAAATATTAAATTGTTTTGAAAAATAAAAATGAGTATTGAATTTATATGCGGCGTTTATAAATTAGATAATGCGCGGAATTGAAGTGGTTTTATAAAAGGTGTTTATAAATGAAGGGAAATAAATTATCATTTGATAATATGAATATTTAAAAATTCAAAAGTGAATTTAAAATGAGAACGGAGAATGGTTTTAAATAGTAAACGATGAAATTTATTCCAATATTCGGAATGTAAATTAAATTGAATAAATCCATAGGATTTATATTTGAATTTGACTATGTCGGATTTATAAAAAGAAATTATTCTCAAATAAGATATTTAAATTGTATTAGATAGAAACTGGAATAAAATATGAAAATAGATTCTATATTCATATATAAGTTATAATAATAAAATATTCCAAAGAAAGATTCGGGTTTTAGATAGATTTGTATAGAACTTAAAACAAGTAAATTTATAAATGGTGTTTATAAATGTAGTGAATTAAATATCGTGAGATAAATTTGGAATTTTAAATTCAAGTATGAATTTAAAAATAGAAACTTGAAATCATTTTGAAAAGAAAACGACGGTTTTTATTCCGGAATTCAAAATATAAAAGGAATGGATTTTCAAATAGAATTTTGAAATGGAAACTTGTTTTAATATATAAAACAAGGAAGTTAAATTTCTAAATAACGTTTACAAATTAAGTGAGATAATTATCATTTGAATAATTTAAATATTTAAATTCAAATATGAATTTAAAAGTGAATTGGGAAGTGTTTTGAGACAGAACGATTGATTATATTTTGGAATTCAGAATATAAGCTGAATTGAGAAAAATCCAATGGATTTATAATTGAAATTTGATTATATCGAATATTATAAATTATTTATTTATAAAATAAATTGGAATTTAATATAGAACATCGAAGTATAAACAAATTTATAACTAAGTTTCAAAATAATCGACGATTAGGAATAATCGAAATATTTGGTTAGATTTGGTAAATGGGTTTAATTTATATTTAATATTTAAGAAATGGAATTGGAATTTATGTAATAAACGAAGTTTAACGTTTATATTTAGATATAATTAAAACGAGCTCGTCGCGGCGCGACAGTTCGTAAATTGGAGTTTCGAACATCAGTTGAGTATATAAGACTCAATTTAAGTCGGAATTCTTTGAAACAAGAATCGTCAGGACCAATTGAATAATACTTTTCTAATGGAAAAGAAAATTTTGGATTTCGTTTTATAGATTTTGATTTATGTCAAAATCAAATTTTCAGAAAAACAGCCCCATAACCATTATAAAACCATAACGTTTTATTTAAATAAATAAAAGGATTTTAAGTAAATAAAATCCGAATTTCCATTAAATAATCCAGACTTGAGATATAAAATAAATATGAACTCAAGTGGAGTAAGTGAACTTATTTTTGAAACAAAATCAAATTTTTAATTATTTAATAGGATTAGCGAATTTGAAGAATAATTAGTTAATTGAGTTTTGATATGAAATTGGGTTTTGAATGAGTGAATGAGATTTGATAATTTATATTCGAAATCGAATATGAAACTTGAGTTGAAAATGGATTTTGATTGGTTAATAAGTAAATTAAAATATATTTGAACGTGATATGTTCAAATAAAAAGTGGAATAGGCAAAAGAGCTAATTAAAGAATAAATTAGCGAATTGAGTTAAAAATAATCGGATTGAGTTGGAATAAATTAGGAATGGACGTATATGGGTTAGAAAGGAATGAAATGAAGTGTATGAAGATTATAATTCGTGTGCCGTCAAAAAGGTACACGTTTAAATTCCATCTGAGTTTTTATGCACTGAATCGGCAAGCCACTTGGCTTTTTGATTTTCTTTTTGAATAAATAGGGCCTAGAGAGGCAAGTTAGAGTTTGAGCTGTTGACCAGTACAAACGAGGTACTGGAGAAATTTTTCAGAAATTTTAGGAGTTAGAATATTTTTAAGAAAATTTGATAACTATAAATCTATATATCGATATATATATATATATAGACTTCGATAAGGAAACAAACTAAAAATATGATATTATAAACAAAACAAAAAAATCTATAAATTAAATCTGGTAAGAATAGAAAGAGAAACGTATATATGTTTTAAAAATGAACAATTGGATTTTTTGGTGTTGATTATTCGAGGTAAGTGGTCTTGTCCGTTTTGAAGTTAAGAATGTTATTCAGTCAAGGTATGAGAGGTAGTTGTACCCCACCTTGATTAATTTCTTTATTTACCGATAAATAGCATGAATTCAGTCTCGAAGATCAATGTTTGAATAGGATTTAGTTGAATGCAGTATTTTGGGTTGTTGTAACGATGTTTTACACAACATTCATTTTAAACGCAAGAAAATGGAATTTTGAAAATATAATAATAAATATTTCCTAAGTATAGAAATAAACGAGTTGGGAAAAGAGATAAGTAATTGGAATGTTTTGCAATTATAAATAGAAGATATTTTCTACGTATAGAAAATAAAAGGAGTTGATATATGGAAATGTTTTCCAAATAGTGTAAGAGGCCAAGATGATTGTCGAAAATACCGTGTTAACGAATATTGATATGGAAATGGAGAAGTGATTTAACTAATGAAATATTAATTAAAGGGCCCAGTGATTGTCTGATGCTTTGAATAGATGTTTGTTTTTCTTCGATAGTTAAATAACCGACTATCGAAATATTTGCCAATATCGTTGTCAATGTGGGGAGACCGATTGGATAATTATCCGCGAACCACTCTGTATTGGCAGTAGCCTTGCGAATCATATTATATGAAGATAATCAAAGACGGAGTAAAGTGCAAGGGCTTTTTCTGTTAATCCTAGGTAGAAATTGCCTAAGATGGATTAATGGAAATTGTGCCTTCGGTTTCGTTCAGTCCCAGAACGAAGTGTATGGACGAATGTCTGACAGGGTATTTCCAATGATTGCATATGTTGGTTTGTATAAATATTTATGGTGGCGGAGAATTTATTCTCTTAGCATAATATCTAGAATATATTTGTGCAATCAACTAGTGATTAACGGATTTGACAATGTGGCATTCAAAGTGATTGTGCTATCAATGAAATGTAAGTAATCATAGCCTCGGGCTTCAACAACCGGGAAATGACAAAAATTGGGCAGGCAGCATGGCTAAGTGGGTAGCTCCGAATTAGGGTGTATTATCACCTATCTAGAGAAATTCATTTCATTATTTATTCTATTCGATGTTGTCCCACTCAGGAAAATGGTTGCTGATCCCAGCAGTTGGTGATATACATTCGATACACTCAAGCGAAATGAGTGGTCGGTCATGTGTGGCCGGGTTGCAAGATGTTATTGCTGAACCCAGTGTATTCCTCTCTAGAGATACACTATTGGAAGGTGGTTCCATACCTTGTCATAGTTGGAAATTCATTACCCAATTAGTGCTTGCGGTTTTGATTGTATATTATATATATGTGGAGCATGAGATGCAAACATTCTACTAGATTGTTATTTGTTTGATATAGACACTATTATAATATCAAAAGAGTTTTGATATAAAGGATATCGTTTCTTTCAAAAGGATTTTGAAAGATAAATCAAGTGTTTTGGATTTTCAAAAGGGAAAAACTAGTTCCGTGTTGTATGGTGTGGTTTTATGAGATATCGTTTATTTTCTCAAACTGTTTTTAATTGTTTACTCATACTAGTCCCATGACTGACCTCGAGTTTATTTTTCTATGTTTTCCCTAAACTCTTGGGTGCCCAAATTTGTACGGGCAGTCAAGTAGTTCAGCTGTTTACATATACCCTTGGAAGAGCTTAGAGTAGGAGGCTTCAGCGTTAGATTTTACTTTTTATTTTCCGCTATGATGTAAGTGTTGTACTCTGATGATGATATGTATATACAGAAAAAAATTGTACTAGAAAGGCTGATATATATATATATATATATATATATATAATATTTTGTTCCGCTGCGATGTGAGATTCTGTATTGTTATTTTTGTTCTTCTTCTTTGTTTCATAATGATTCGTATTTCTGTGCAATTTGGGTTGGACGTGTGGTGTATTTAGTCAACTCGGATAGTATGAAAATCCCGGCCATTACACATTCAACTCCAATTTAATTCATTAATTGGAAAGCTTAATTTTGTAACATACTTTTCAAATCCCAAAACATCTTAAAATCCACATTTTAATTGTTTTGATATGTACGCAAATCCTTTGGATAACATCGATTATATCAAAACCTTTTTATTTCAACCCGCCATATGCACCCATTGCAAACAATGTTGCTAAAACAACTCATTTTCATAAAAAAAGGGTTTTATCCTTTTAAAACTTAGTATATTCAATCCAAATTACTTTTAAACCATTTATAATTATTTATCGTAATTTATCTCTATTTTTAATACAATTTAAAAACAACTTATTTCATCAAAATCCAATTTTGGGTCCCAAACTGCATTGGCGCAATTTTTATTCAAATTTGATTTACGCTTATTTCAAGATCTAACCGTTGGATTATAAAAATCCATTTTGCCTTTGAAAATTCTTTTCATTTCGAACTAAAAGTTTTTCGTTTTGGGAAAAATCCAACTGTCGGATCTCCTAGTATGTCAATTTGAAGTCAACGGTCGAAATTCGTGAACTACCGCTGCTGGACTAGTCCTATTCAGACCAAACTTCGACTTATTTTTTAAATCAAGTCGAATTTCCTTCAAAATAGTTTATCAATTATTTAATATATATATATATATAATAGCTTCTAAAAGCTATATTTCCAATATTTAACCTTAAATTCGAATATTCCATTATTTAAATATTATAATATTATTTAAATCATTAAAATAATATTAGTTTTCAAACTTTATCTTTTGAAACTCAAACTTTTTTGAAGTCAAATTAAATAATATATAAGACTATCGGGACAATAAAATCGATATTTGAATCTCATTAGTATAACAAACTAAACTTCACTTTTCTATTAAATTGAAATCGATTTATTTTCAATTTTAAACTTTAACATGCTCTAACTTGTTTTTAAATTTTTCAAATCAATTTTGTTCTTTTACAAAATTTTATCATAATGAATTTAATAGCATTTCTATATAAAGTCAGAAATCAAATTTGAACTTTTACCTCTCACTTTTATTTAATTAATAAAATATTCCAATTTAGTTTCAGTTTGGAATAAGACTAAATCAATCACCATATAATCCAACTTACATGGGTTTAAACATTATTAACATCCATTAAAAATTATTAACAATCATTAACATCCAATTATCACGTAATGACATCATTAGCATAAGTGTTTAGGTCAATAACACTTGATTACCATAACATTCCATCGTTAACTAAGCGTTGAATATTGTCAACTCTTAATTACCATTCAATGACATTATATGCCTAAGTGTTAAGGTCATTAACACTTAATCATTCAATCACATCACATAAAGTTGTTATCGTCATAACTTTACAACTTTATTAGTTATCAAATCACATCTAGTTATCATCATTATTACTTTTCAACTTTATTAGCTATCAAATCATATCAAGTTGTCATAATTATTACTTTTCAACTTTATTAACCATCAAATCACATCATGTTGTCATCCATCAGATCAAATCAACCAATGTCACATCAATATCAAGTGTCACATTTTAATTCCTTAAAAATTAAATAATCATACTAGTTACTTTTTCATACTAACTTTAACATTACTTGACAAATTAACCAACTAACCTTCCATTACTAACTTTTCATACTAACATGTTAACTTTCCATTACCACTTGGCAAACTTTCATTATGCTAACTATCACAACCAAGCATATATAACTTAGCCAAATTCAAATTAGCTACTTTAAACATAATGGTTGACCAAACATGAGCGAAAATCGCTCACTATAGTGTTCCACTCTGATAAACTTTCAAAGATAGGATCTTTAACACCAACAGAACTTTTTTACACCTTGATCTCATCACAAACTAAGTATAATATTTGTATATATATATTTATATTTATATATTTAACTTTATATGACCTAAAGATTGGATTTTTAGCACAAAGGTGGAAGCTTTAAGGGTTCTTGGAGCAAAAGGTGGGATCTTTAGGGCAAGAGGGGTTCGACCTGTGCAAAGGAAGTGCGCAAGTGGGTGGGGTGCTTGTGGATTATGGATCTAAGGTAAAATGAAGTCAAGGAGGGATTTTTAGCACAAGGATCAGATTTTTAACACATGAAGGAGCTTGACTTGATAGAGAGGAACTAGGAAAGTGCATTAATAGTGGAAAGGAGCTAGCTTTGAGGTGTTTAAGGGAGATATAGGCTCAACCTGGGGGAGAAATGGCACGTGTTGGAGATTTTTGGAAAAGTGGAGGTATGTGTGGGGTTTAGTGAAGTAGAGAGAAAGTTTTCAAGTGGTTTTGAGGTGTTCTGAGTGTAGGAGTAGGGGGAGTAGTGTTTGGCTGAAAGTTTAAGGGAGGAGGAGGTCATTAATGGAGAAAGGAAGAAAGAAAGAAGAGGAGGAAAATAAATGAAGAAAGATGAAGAATAAGAAGGAGGAGGAGGAGGAGGAGGGAGGCTTGTTTTAATTAAGCATGTGATGACATTGTTGTAAATAATGAAACTTGGGAGTGAAGTAATGAGGTGTAAGGAAAAGAAGGGAAGAAGAGAAGAAATTGACACTCCAAAGTGAAGCCACATGTTCATGGAAGCACTTGGAAGCTTCTTACTTTATGGTTTATTTAATTAAATGATCCTTATGAGTTTTCAACTTGTATGATCAAACTATAAGTTCAATTGATACAAAATTTGAAATCCTGCTGTACTTTACTGATATGGATCCAATGAAATTGGTTTTGTGGAATTCTTAGACTGTGTCAAAAATGATTTATTTTTTTCTACTAAAATAATACTAGATTATCAAATTTCAATATACTCATTTTTAATTCAAATTTTAATAGTTCACTTACTTTATTTTAACTTCAGTAAAATATAAAATAAATTAGAATTCATTTCCAGTAGTTCGCAGGTCCATATTTAATATTAACCTTTTAAAATTCACTTAAAATATATTTAAATCCATATTTTAAAGTGAGTAAAAATACAGATCGTTACAATCTTCCCCACATAAAAAGATTTCATCCTCGAAACCGAAGATGGAATTGAAGGTCGTTTACTTAACCAACAAAGCCATTATTCTAACTAACTTAGCCTGTACTTTTCCCTATTTTCCAAACTTAACTCCATAAGTTATATATATATCATCGACGGGGATGATCTGTTTCGATTATCATTTAAATACACAACTTATCTTCCAAATAGTATTGATTCCTCAGTCCCTTAGTGTGGACACTAATTGGGCCCTTGATCAGAAAACTCTAGCTTCCCTTGCATAGCTTACCACTGTGATAGAAAACTTAAGCAACTAACCACAAACCCTCATCCAGGTTCGTCTTCAAATATCAAGTGACTAATCCTTTTCCGAATCAGTGCGAGTCACCTCAAAGTTTTGCAGTCGAATATAATAAATTTGAGAAAATGATCCATATAAGCTCTTGTAGTTATTCCTACGGTTTTTCTTTCTTTATCTTATCCAAATATTTCATCTGCTACTTAATCATATTTCAGAACTTATCGACTATCCAAAATCATTGAGAATTTTGGTTTCTTACCCTAACCCATTTAGTTTATAACTTAGCTTAAATTTTTCAGCTTTTTAGTTTCCTAAAAATTCTCAATTCTCTAACGCCTTAAGTTTTCAAAAAAATTGACATAATCTCCTTTGCACGACTCGAATGATACAACCTCATAGCACCTCTATAGGCACTCACTAATCAAAAAAGGAAATCGAAAAGCCAAGTGGCTTGCCAACTAGGCTCATAAAATCATCAAACCCAATTAATACAGTAAAAGTGTACCTTTTAGACAAGCATTCAGTTTTATTCCTCACCTTAGCTTCCATTCAATAACCTATTCGATATATATACGTTCAATTCTAACTAATTTCCAAATCAATTCAACAATAACATTCAATTCACTAATCATTTCTCAATTAGTTTACTTCTAATTTTCTTATATCTCATAGCTAGACTTATCTAAGTATATACTTATACTTTTCTTAACTAGTTTGAATTAATTACCACATACCACACCCAAAAATCAATTGGTTGATTAACTTTTTAAATATAACTTACATATTATCAAAACATAATCTTGTTGTATATAATATATATATATTTTTCCTTTAGAAATCAAAATCATTTATATATGAAAATCATAAATACACCTCTCATACGTAACACTTTCAACTCATTCTAAGGTATTACAAACCCTATCTCTAATAAGTTACTTATCCTAGGATACTACTAATCCTATCTCTGACGAGTTTTTATTCCACAGAGCTAAGATTTTTGCTAAACCAAAGCTCTAACACTACACCAAAACATCAGATTTGGCATACCAGGATTCAGAGATTTGATACGGCTTTAACCCATATCAAATTTGATAGTGCCCATAATCGTATCAAATTAAATTTGGCAATCCGCACCACCTCAAACACCTTAAAACCAACCCTTCATTTTCAATGTTTCGGATCAGTGCCTTTGATACGTGATTTAACCATACCAAATATGCACCCTCCATACTCCAATTTCCTTGGCCGCACTTTTCACTTTTCCTCCTGACTAAAATTTCGCGTTCCCTCTTCCATAACCCTAATTCTTTTCTTTCTCGATCCAAATTTTCGGATTCTGATTAAAATCTTCCCCAAATTTCCTTGAATCCTAATTAAAATCTTAAATACTCTTGAATCTCTGATGAAGATTTGTTTTTCTCCTAATTCTTCCAGCAATCTCAAAAACTAGTAAATGTTGGATCGATCCCACTGTTGATTTGGGTAGCAATGTTATGAATGATACTATTTGTGGCTTGGGTTTCAATCTAGCGGTAGTTTCCCTTGCTTATTTTACCTTAATTTCTTTAGGTTATCCATTATGTTTTGTCTTGGATTTTAACCTAAATTGTAGTTTTATAGGTCTACTTGGAGTGTGGGATCAAGGAGGAGAGACTGACAACCTTCTTTTGGTTTGTAGTGAACCTTGTAAGTTTTCCCTCGTATACCATAGTTTTCTTTTAATTTCGGTTTTGTATGATGTTAGAAAGAAAATGGCATGATTACTTATTGTCATCTGTTTAGGCATCAAAATCTGTTGTGGACATCCAAACTTGTTGTGGACCAGCCTAATAAATACAGTTTTTTGGTTTAACCTATATTAAATCTTACATTTGTATAATATGAATCTATTGAGTAGGATGAAATAGTGTATTAGCCAGTGATAAAGTTGTATAGGAGAAACGTTTTATTGAACTAATACAGTTCAATCGGTTTGGTTAAGCTGGTTGGCAGCGGTAGGCTGACAAAATCAGCAGATAAATTATGCTTCTTTGTAATTTGAATGCTCTTTCTTTTGATGAAACACTGCCGTTTGCTTTTTCCAAAATTGTATCATGTTTTTGTGGGTACTAAGTTTTTAATGTATTATTGTCAGTTTTATGCTGATATTCAAACTACTAGAACATAGTTGCTTTGTGTTTTGTTACTGCCTTTCTATTCCTATTACTTGGACAAATTACTTTAGGGGAGAGCTGTGTGTGACACACATCGTTATAGCTTTGAAATACTTGCAGGTTTTCTGTGAGGTGCCCTTTTGCATATAGTCCCGAAATAATTAGATTGGTCTCATGGTATGGATTGTGTGCTTTGTGCTATTTTATTATCCACCGTCCATTCATTCTGGCCTACTTACTCCTTCTGTTCAATCTAATCGTTATCAAGGTTTAAGTTTTCACCTTCTCCCAGCAATCATAATTTATTTTGGTTCTATGATACGTTTTGAGTTATTTATTGTCTTATTTTGGGTACATCTAGTCTAAGGGGGGTGATCATATTTGTCTTGTTGATTCAAATTGACAGTAAATAATTACTGATGTTCTTGGCAAAGTAAACGCAATAGCTAAATGTTGTTTGGGGAGATCTAATCTAAGGGGGAATGATCATATTTGTCTTGTTGATTCAAATAGACAATAAATAATTATTGATGTTCTTGCCAAAGTAAACGCAACAGCTAAATATTGTAACATAGCTCTATCATGTATTTCATAAGACACGTTTTTTTTAAATGTATAAACCGAAAGCTTTCAGTAATACGACTTTAGCAATATTTTCAATTTTCTTTCCCTCCATTTACACCAGTAATATACTATAAAATCATATAATTGAGTTGTTTGGATCTGTGAGAAGTGAAAGGCTCATAAAATGCCTGCATTCTGCCGCGATCAGTAACCCACAAATATCAGCGTTTGCCTGCTTTTTGTGATGAAAAATTGCTGCTTTTCCTGGCCTTGTTGTGTTTTTTTCAGCAGCAAAACCAACCATGGACGAATCCCTACTCATAACCCGAGTTATGTTGGCATAAGTTTCTTTTATAGCTGACACTACGAACCAAGCTTGGAGATAAATCATACTGAGGTTTTTGTTTCAAATGTCTTCAACTTGCACTCGACTCGACCTCTTGAATTTCATCACCATCTACGTCTTTCCTATGCTTCGAAGTAAGATACTTACGATACCCATGTTTCAATTCTTTTGAAATAGAAGCTTCACTATTCTCTGCTGCTCTAAGCCATGCACCTTCTAATCTTTTTTCATCTACACTTGGTCTAGATTTTATAAATGAAGAAGTGTTCACTATAAAATGTTGTGATTTCCCTTCACCATTGAGATGCTCAAAAAGTTTAGTGTGCCGACGAGGCATTGCATCTGAAGTTGACCTTCTAGCAATCAGAAAATTTTCAGATAGAACTCCAATTCTTATCTCAACTTTGTGCATTAGTACTCCAGCAAGTGAATTGGTAATGTGTCTCACGAATCTGTCTGCTCTATATTTTAAATCGATATTTTTAAAGGCTATATAAGCAGTCAATATGCCAATATTTTCAGTTATGGACACCAGTTTTCCATGATCACCAAGTAGATCCCTTAGACTTTCAGAGTCAAAGCTTTCAATGCAGCCTCTCCAAATTGCATCAAGCTTATCAGGGTTTATCATGAGATGTGTCTGATGTAGGAGTAGAGGAAAAAGATGAATTCCTTCTTTTAGTTCTTCTTGATATTTTTTCATGGTCGAGAAATGTCGGAGATGTGCACTGGGAATGAGATTTCTTCTTCTGGATTGAATTGTGTTTAAACA
Organism: Allium sativum; assembly: GCA_030737875.1. Classification (NCBI taxonomy): domain Eukaryota; kingdom Viridiplantae; phylum Streptophyta; class Magnoliopsida; order Asparagales; family Amaryllidaceae; genus Allium; species Allium sativum. Next base: position 356,871,755 of record CM060926.1, read on the forward strand.
TCTCAGATTCACTGTATCCACCATCATCAGAAATTTGTACATGACTCCTTTTAGCAGCTTCACTCTTTTTGTTCCTTTTTCCTAAAGGAACGCCTTTGCTTTCTTTTCGAGAAGTTTTTACCCCCTAATTCCTATATGAATGCTCTTTGTTTCATCCGGAACTTCATCAACTGCTGGTTGCTTCCTGTCATCATCTAGCTGAAATCCACTACTGCTAGATTTACTAGAATGATGGCCCCAATTGCATAAATGTACTTTGTTTCTCTTTTCTATGCCTGATTGTGATTCCAAAGAAGCTTTTGAAATATTGTTATCATTGACGTCTTCATTGCTTTTTGAATTTTCATTTCCATAGTTTTTATTGATAGAGGTACTTGACTTAGTGTTGTTCCTGGCTTGTATGTTATGTAGTTCATCCCTTACATCATTTAACTTGAAATTTGCCCCATAGGAATAAGAGACTAGCAGAGATCTACAGGCTTTAAACGTGTCAGGGTTACGAAATAATCGAGACTTCCCAAGTTGACTGAGCTCCTTCTTCAAGTGAAGTTCACTTGGTCCCACATAAGAATCTACCATTATAATTTTTCCAATATTAGAGTGCTTTAGGATTAGGAGGCGTGCATGTCACAAACTTCCCAGATTCCAATCAATGCAATAGGAGAGGAAGGCAATTATAGGTGGACTGTCCCAAAAGAAGCATTTGTACAATGGTATTCTCCCATTACAGATGAACCGATGCATTCTAGTTCTTACTTTTATTTAGTTAAATCATGTTTATAACGCAATACAGGTGATAAGCTTCAAACGCAGGTTCACGGATTGATTTATTGCACATTCATCAATTCAGAACTGAGTTTGCAAACTCAACATTGAGTGCAATCATGCAACTCTAGCCGGAAACAGGTGTGTTCTTATATTTGATTATGGGTTCCTAGTTTCAATTTACTGTATTTGATGAGGTTTTTTTTTATATGATTAATAGCTGCTTTCATGAGCTTGAAACCTCCAGAATAAATGGAATACTGGGAAACGTTGATGCAAACACTGGAGATTCTCAGATTGGTATTGTTCATATAACCAAACTACTTTCTTTTATTAAGCTTGTGACTAATAAGCTAAAAATTTCAACTTCTGTAATTGTTACACGATGATTTTCATCATCTGTGGGACGGGATAGTGTTCCAAAACTGAGTTCGCGAACTCAGTTTTGAACTGAGTTTGCGAACTCAGTTCAAAACTGAGTTTATAAACTCAGTTTTGAGCTGAGTTTATAAACTCGGTTTTGAGCTGAGTTTATAAACTCGGTTTTGAACTGTGTTTCTCAGTTCGAAACTGAGTTTATAAACACAGTTCAAAACGGAGTTTATAAACTCAGTTCAAAAACTGAGTTTATAAACTTAGTTTTGAACTGAGTTCGCAAACTCAGTTCAAAACTGAGTCCGTGAACTCAGTTTCGAACACTATCCCGTCCCATAGATGATGAAAATGATCGTGTAACAATTACAGAAGTTGACTTGAATCTTACATTTGACTTGGGCCTTGTCATATAAGAATGAAGATTTTGGTTGAAATACAACAATGCGTGTGAAATGCAACATTTTGTTTACTAATAATCTTAATTTATTTGACTACATTACCACATTAGGCATTTTATGGTTAGATGAACATTAAAAAAAAATATAAGAATGCTGATCTACTTTCTACAAAATGTTACTCTGTTTTTTATTCATATAGTTAACATTACATTTATAAACTGACACCAGGACATTATTATTTGTTGCAAGCAATGGTCACAATCATTAGCATTCCTTCTTCACTAGATTCTTATATTGCTTACACTTTTTTGCAGACAAAACTAGTTGATGTATCCCGGATGTCTTTATCTGAGATCAGTTGGTTGGAAAGTGCGCGATTTGCAGATAAAACTTTGTTGCCCAAGTCATAGCCGATGTTGCTCTATGCCCTTTTGAAGCTGCAAAAGTGCATGTGCAGACTCAATCTAAGTTTGGAATAGGGCCTAGTGATAACTGCTTGTTTTAGTTTGTTAAAAAAACAAAAGCTATTGCTGTCATGCTAGAAGTAGCCAATTATATTTTATACATGCATCTATGCTCGTGAACATGAAAATACTATCAATGGACATCAATATTCATGTGATATTAGCATACAAATGATATAAAATATTGATACAGCTCTAATGAAGCAGCTAACTGTATTTTTTTATTATTTTTTTTAAATTTGATACGGTTTTAAGCCGTATCAAATACATAAATTGATACGGTTTTAAGCCGTGTCAAATACATAAATTGATACGGTTTTAAGCCGTATCAAAATCATAAATTAATACGGTTTAAAACCGTATTAAATTGGTAATTTGATACGGTTTTAAGACGTATCAATTTATGATTTTGATACGGCTTAAAACCGTATCAAAGCAACAGAGACGCCATTTTTTGATACGGCTTAAAACCGTATCAAATCGATTTTGATACGGCCATGAGCACTGCCTAATTGGCATTTCTGGTGTAGTGTAATACCACCTGTGATGACCCGAGAATCATGCTCTTTGAACCGACCATAAACCACAACAAGTTAAGTCCAAAAGCAACAAATCCCTGAGTCTTTATGGGTGATTTCGAGTTCCAACCCTCAGAAGTTGATACATAGCACCAACCAGGAGTTTCTCTACCATCACTAAAAGCGAAGAAATTCGATGCTCTTTTAATAGAACAATAGAACCGAATAATAGACAAGAACATAATCTCATGGCGGAAAAGAACAAATATAATACTTAATATAACTTTATAGCGGAAAAACATCTAAATAATCAGAGTAAACACACCAGGATCGCTATAAACTCTATCCTTACATAATATAACCATGACATCCAAGTATATATAGTAGAATATGCCCTGCCTTCTGACGAACAATGTCAGCCCCTTTGGAACCATATAGGAACTTCTCGAATCCTTCCTAAACCTGAAATACACTCGGATCTGACCTGAATGTCAAACACTCGAGTTAGGCTTGGGTTAACCAGCTTGAGAACTAGATAACAAACAATATACATATCAAACAATCATAAAGGGGTTTATAGAAATTTGTGCATGCTTTTTTGGAAAATGAAGCTATCATAAGACTCGCATCCATCACAAGCGCACACCATTCGAAGTAAATTTTACCTTATGATAACCAAATACTCTTGATACACGAAAACATTTTTGATACTATTATTAGTGCATCTTCGAAATCTATTTCGCAAGTAAATGTATCAATTATAGACGACATAATGCCCATCTCATTATGTTTCCATGTAGGTTTACGTCTAAAATCGTAAAGGCTAGTTTTGGAGGTTGGAATCCAATAATGACCAGGCAAAGGATCTTCCTTTTTCCATGGGTGGGTACATCTCTAGAGGGATGTTCTTAAGATCTAGCTTCCTCCGTGCTCACAAAGTCGGTCCACCCCTTAACTGGGTGGAGTTTGCTAGTAGCGCTCCTGAAGATAATGTCCCCGGTCGTGACTAACCTTTATCTGAGGCACCTCGATTCATCATCCACATAAGTAAAATGCCAGGTCTGCATACCATAGCATCACCTTCTATCTAAAAGGAACATTATGTTTCAAAACTTTGTAGCACACATCCTGTTTTGGTCATTTACGAGTTGTGAGGCTTCCAGTCACATTTCCACACAAAGACATTATGTTAGCCATGATTTGGTCATTAATATCTCAGCACTTAGCATGCCGCATTGCCAGTTCACAACATATAACTGGTATTTATTCATATATAACCCTCTAAGTATATTTGTCTTAGAGGAGGATGTTAAGCTAAGAGGATAGATCCTCCGCCACCAGCTTATATATCATCAATAGAAACCAACATATTATGCCGTAAATTATAATGTCAAACATACATCCATACAAGTCCATTTTGAATCTGAACGAAACTGAAGGCATCTTATTCTTCGTCCAATAAAGAAGAGAGGTACTCACAATCCATAAATTCTATAAATACATCCGTACTTGCCACCACAATAAACATCTCAAAACTGGAGCAACCAAGGGAAGAGAAAATAAGCAACCAATCTTTTCGATGTGAAGATTTCACGTCTTCAACACCATCTTCTAATATCTTCAATGCTCGTCGAATAATTATTCAGAATGTGTTACACCCGATCTTTTTGACATAACTAGTGCATCTTTAAAACAAATATAGATAAACAAGGATATCACGAGTTTCATTCCACTTTGGAATATGCTTTTACTCAAACCATTATCCCATTCCCATCCTATCCATCCCATGGAACAAAACTAGCAATAATCCATATCTAATTTCCCTCATGTATCGGCAAGTTTGATTACCTTTATTAATCCCAAACTTTAATCCAAACCTGATTAAAGATTAAATCTTATCTTTATGTGAAAACAAGATTACTCAAATCCAAATCATTCATTAACCAAAATTAGGGTAAATTACTTTTAACTATCCCTAATCATATCTTTGGTGCAAAATTGTATTTGCAATTTCTTAACCTTGTCATTAGGAAAAACTTGCTTATCTTTTAAACGATCTTTAAACTTTTTTTCCATTATCGTTTGCTAGGGGAAAACTTTTCATTAAATATTTATATTCATATTAAATAAAGATTTCTCTTCGACTTAACTTGGAAAATTACCTTTTTCAAATGGGTTAAAGAACAAACGTTGTTTAAGGCATCGTTCACGATAAACCTAAAATCATATTTTCATTCTATATGAAATCCTCATGGAAATCATATCATCTCATAATCGATATAAATTCTCATATCAGACTAATACAATAATCGTAATAATGACAAAGATTTTTAAATTCCTTAAATAGTAAAGGTCTTCATCCACAGAGACTCATCTCAATTATCGCTAAATCGACTCCCATTCAACTCTTGTTTTATTCATTAATTGGAAAGCTTAACTTTGTTACATACTTTTCATATCCTAAAAATATTAAAAACCCTCATTTTAATCATTTAGATTTGTTTGCAAAACCTTTGGATAACATTGTATATATCAAAAACTTTTTAGTTTAACCCGTTCCATACACCCGTTACAAACAGGGTTGCTAAAACAACTCATTTTCATAAAATAGTTTTTTTATCTTTTCAAAACTTAGTATATTCAGTCCAAATAAATTTTAAACCATTTATTATGGTTTATCATAATATATCTCTATTTTAAGTAATTTAAAAAAAAGATTATTTCATAAAAATCCAATTTCGGGTCCCAAACTAAGCGCGATTTTTATTCAAATTTGATTTGGACTTATTTCAAGACCTAACCATTGGATTATAAAAATTCTTTTCCCTTTGAAAACTCTTCTCATTTCGAATCAAATGTTTTTTGTTTCGGGAAAATCCAATGGCTGGATCTCCCAGTACGTCAATTTGAAGTCAACGATCGAAATTCGCAAGCTGACGCTGCGCAACTAGTCGTACTCAGGCCAAACTTCGACTTATTTTTTAAATAAAGTCGAATTTCCTTAAAAATGGTTTATTAATTATATCAAACTTATATAATAACTATTGGAAGCTATATTTCCAATATTTAACTTTAAATTCAAATATTCCATTATTTAAATATTATAATACTATTTAAATCATTAAAATAATCATTTGTGTAATCGAATGGTGCTATGTTAATCTCGAAAATGGCAACAAGTCCCTCTCCTACTTCATCTTTGTTTTCTTTTCCTCATTTCATTTCGTATTTGCTCATTTCTAATCTCATTCACCTTCACTTTTGGGTCTTGATTTCGCCACACCCATGATTAACAGTAACTATCCTCCCGAATCGATTTTCTTTTTCTCAGATCTGCTCTTCCTTCATTGTTCTCGTTCTTAACATAATTTTGTTGATCCTTCAGCTCTAGTTCTTGCACGTTGGCATGGATCGCCACGATTATGTCTTGGATCTACTTTCCGTACAACGAGACTGGAAACTGCTGAACTAGGATGTTGATTCGGTTTTTGGTCCGTTGGTGGCCATTCTGTGTTGACTACAAGTGCTTTTGTCTTCTGCTTTGCGACTTGTCTATTTGGGCGTTGAATGATGTATGGTTAAGGGAAATCTGGTTTTTTTCGGTTGTGGTGGAGTCATGGAGTTGATTGGCTTGTTATCACTGCCATGAAGTTCAACAAATCGTTTGGATTTTTCTGTTCTTGATAGGGTTTATTTTATTGGCAATCAATTTTAGCATTGGATATCTATGTGATAATCATGTTTTTGCAAACATTCAACATCTTCCTTGCTGCAGTCCATACGTCTCTTCCTTGGCATGGTGGCTTTTCCGAAGCTGGCGGTCCCGTTTGCCTCGTCTTTCAGTAATTTTGTCGGATTTCTATTCGATCATTAACAGTAATGTGCCTCTTGAAGCTTCCAAGAAAGTACTATCTACTTCATTGCTTGGTGAAAATGACACGAGAGGTCTAGATTTTGTCAGGTGTTAAGGATCGAGGTGTTAATATTGATGATACTGAGTAGATGTTGTAGACGAGATTCAACAGTTTTAGGTGGAGTTTATCTTGCTCGGGGGTGGTCAGATTAGTATTTTGCAGAGTCAGTAGCGTCGCTAATTTGGGTCACATTATTGGTAAGTCTAGCGACTATTTTTGCTTTATCTGCGTTGCTTATTTCTTTTATACCAAGTGTACAATGGTTACCTGCTCTTCTTGGTGAGCTAATGTGGATTTGGCGCTTTGGATGGTGAGAGTTTTTGTTGGACCAGCTGTTCTGTCTGATAGATGGTGTTATGTTGTTGATCGTCTTGCTTAAGCGGTTTGTGGAGTGTAGTTTGGTAATTTGTTGGGTTGATGAATTTGTTGATTCATTTTTGGGGAGTTTGAAGGTTTTGGATTGTTCAACATACTATAGATGTTTGACAAGGTTGTCTTTAGGTAATTGCTCTTTGATTGTCAATATTAGGTATCTGCTTTGATGAAGCTCTTTGATAAGGTTCGCGGATGAAATTATTTGATGTGGTTGATACATACATCTGCAAGTCGGTTTTGTCATCCTGTTAATTCTGGTCAAACTTGATTATCAGCTACATCAATTGAAATTTTGATTATACTTGACGAATTTAGTGAAGAATGCTCCAGCAGATAATTCTCGTGATCACTTTTTACTTTGGTTGTGTAGATACTGTTCGCTTTGATACTTGATCAGTTTTAGGTCACGTATTTGCTGATCATATGGTTATTTTCTTTTGTGAAATGGTGACGACTGTTTTAGCTGCTGCTTGGAGGTGCTTTAGTGTGAAGCTATGGTCTTTGGAATTGAATTTCGTTTCTTGTTGTGTCTCTAAATTGTAACTGGTAAGATTGCACAATGGGTACACATGATGAGTTCATTATTTTGAACTGCTTTTGGCACTGCTCTTGTGGAACTGGTAACTGGTATGGTTGGCTTAGTGTGAAGCACTGACCTTTGACATTTTGGCATTACTTAAAGTCATTGAAGCTTCCAGGAAATTACGTGACGATTAAAATTTATAGCACCACAGGGATATAGTCTGTTATTTTGTTACTTTTATGTCTTTTGTAAGTCAGATTGTCATTTGTCAATTAATTTGTAGTCTGTTTGGAAGTTTAGATTTTGGAAATGTCGAGAGTATGTATTGTCGTAGATGTTTATGTTGTAATTCTATTGTTGTTAATAAAAAAAACCATGCTTACCATTAAAAAAATCATTAAAATAATATTATTTTTCAAAATTTATCTTTTGAAACCCAAACTTTTCTGAAGACAAATTAAATAATATACAAGACTGCCGGAACAATAAAATCAATATTTGGACCTCCCTAGTATAGCAAACCAAACTTAATTTTTCTATTAAATTGAAATCGATTTATTTTCAGTTTTAAACTTTAATATGCTATAACGTGTCTTTAACTTTGTCAAATAAGTTTCTTTTTTTTTTTACAAAAGTTTATCGTAATGGCTTTAATTTCATTTCTATAAAAAGTCGGATATTAAATTCTAACTTTTATTTTTCACTTATTATTTAACTAATAAAATATTCCAATTTTGTTTCAATTTGGAATGAGACTTAATCAATCACCATATAATTCAACTTATATGGGTTTAACACATTATTAACATCTATTAACAATCGTTAACGATCATTAACATCCAATTATCACATAATGGCATAATTAACATAAGTGTTAAGGTCATTAACACTTAATTACCATAACATACGATCATTAGCTAAGCATTAAGCATCGTCAACATTTAATTACCATTCGTTGACATTATATGCTTAAGTGTTAAGGTCATTAACACTTAATAACTCAATCACATAACATCATGTGGTCACCATTATTATTTTTCAACTTTATTAGCTATCAAATCACATAAGGTTATCATCATTATTACTTTTCAACTTTATTGGCTATCAGATCACATCAAATTGTCATCATTATTACTTTTCAACTTTATTGGCTATCAAATCACATCAAGTTGTCATCATTATTACTTTTTAACTTTAATTACTATCAAATCACATCAAGTTGTCATCCATCGCATCAAGTCAACCAATGTCACATCACTATCAAATATAACATTTTAAATTCCTAAAAAAATAAATAGTCATTCTTATTATTTTTTCAAAATAATTTTATCATTACTTAACAAATCATCTAACTAATCTTCCATTACTAACTTTATATGCTAACATGCTAACTTATCATAACCACTTAGCAAACTTTCATTATGCTAACTATCACAACCAAGTACATATAACTTAGCCAAATTCAAATTAGCTACTTTAAACATAATGGTTAATCAAACGTGAGTGAGAATCGATCACCATAGAGTTTCACTCCGCCAAACTTTCAAAGGTAAGATCTTTAATACCAACGTATCTTTTTTACACCTCGATCTCATCACAAACTAAGTGTAATATGTTTATATATTTTTTAACTTGCATATGACCTAAAGACGGGATTTTTAGCACAAAGATGGAAACTTTAAGGGTTTTTGGAGCTAAAGGTGATATCTTTAAGGCAAGGGGGCTCGGCCTAGGAAACGAGTGGTGCGCAAGCAGGTGGGGGTGCTTACAGAGCCAGGATCTAAGGTTAAAGGAAGCAAAAGAGGGATTTTTGGCATAAAGATCGGATTTTTAATACATAAAGGAGATTGACTTTTCACAGAGGAGCTAGGCAAGTGCTTCAAAGGTGGAAAAGAGCTAGCTTTGAGGTTTTTAAGGGGGATGTAGGCTCAGCCTAGAAGATAAATGACACGGGTTGGGGATTTTTGAAGAAGAGGATGTATGTGTAACGACCCAGCGAGTTCGACGCTCGAACTTTGACAATAATACATAAAACTCGTATTACTTGCCAAATCCCAAGTATCGGAAACACCAGATAGTTATTAGAAAGAAGTTAGAGGGTGCGATAAGAGAGAAAGAAATATTAGAATAGAAGAAGAAGAAGAAACACCACATAGAGTCTTACATCGCAACAGAACAAAATATAATATATAAATAACTTTATTGAGAGCTTGAAATAACTTACAAATATCAGAGTACAGCTTACAGCTAACACATCTGGACAGTTATAATAATCTGTCCTCATGTACAACACACAGCGGAATAACGTAATATCATACATCTAAACCCATCCAGCTCGTCTCTGGACTTCGCAGCATCCGATAACCTGGACCTGTACAACCCGGTCTAACTCGAGCATTACAAATACCGGGTCAGTCTGGTGGACCAGAGTGAGAACAACTTGCAAAGTTTTAAGGTGATTATCCAACTTGATTTTAAAGTTCAAAATCATTTTGAAAGGAAAGGATAATAGAAAGACCAACCCACACATAAACACGGACGGTTTTTACCTTACTATAACCCAAAACATTTTGAAATCATATACTGATCTGATATTATAATAGTGTCTAAATACAAATAAATAGCTATCTAGTGGAACGCTTGCATCTCACGCTCCACGTGTATAGTATACAATCAAAGAACGCGGGAGCTTATTGGAGATTGGATTCCGACTATGACAAGGTATGGAACCACCTGCCGATAGTGTATCTCTAGAGGCGAATACACTGGGTTCAACAAGAACGTCTTGCAACCCGTCCCACACATGACCGACCAATCATTTCTCTTGAGTGTATCGAATGTATATCACCAACGGTTGGGATCAGCAACCGTTTCCCGAAAAGGGACAGCATCGATAGATTAAAGAAGCAACAGGAATTTCTCTAGATAGGTGATTATACACCCTAATGGGAGCGACCCACATAGCCATGCTGCCTGACCGATTTTTGTCATTTCTCGGTTGTGAAGCTTGAGGTTATAAGGTATCTTTTGGAACACCTGGCCACCATTCACTTTGAATGTCACATCGTCAGATCCTCCAGAAATCACTAATTGATTCCCACAAAAATAATCGGGTTGTTCAGTTAAGAAAAGGTGTCTTCTCCGCCGCCACAGAAATACGTTTGAGGAAATCAACGTCCGTGACCCCTGTGGAAATATTCTGTCAGACATCCGTCCATACAAGTTGTCCTGGGACTAGACAAACCGAAGGCACTCTCCTACTGCATCCTTGAATTACCCTATGGATCAGTAGTGAGCAGTCCTTGCAATCGGTATAATCTCACTTACGATCGAATTACGTCAGGATATCTCTGGCTGTATAACCAGAGAATATTCGACAAGCAATCCTTCCGCTTATGAAGATCCACGGTCTTCAATTGCTCCATCTCGCTCAACATCTGATATCTTCAACATTTACGTATTCATTGGTCGGAATGGTTTTTGAATATAGATTTGATCCCGGTCATTCCGTACCAACAATTGTATTGGCCAGATTTGATAGTCGGTTATTTAACTATCAAATAAACAACCATTCAATTATGGAAATAAAATAATTTCACTGATTCAGTATTCAGCAACATTTGGCCCTTTTAATTATAAATGATTATCAATTGATTAATTCAACTTCTAAATCTTTTAATAATTTAAAACATGGTATTCACTTCTTAGAAATATTCTCAAAACCCTTATACCCGCTTCCTTTTTAGTTTACACATTAAGTATAACATCTTCTTTAAACTATCGTACTGGCTATAAATCCCTTTTATAACTTTGTCTCAAATCTCAGTTTTAATACAAACTCCTTTATAAGCTCTTCTTGAATTTAAACTATGTTTCGATATCAACTTTGATTTCTTACTTCCATGAATCTCATTTACAAATTTATCTCTCAAACTATTAAAATAATAATTTACATTATCCTTAACTATTTTAGAAATAGTTACTTCTTATTCAACAAACAACTTTATATTTAAAATATTATTAAAGTAAACCAAATATTCGTTAATTTATTACATTAGATTAATTAACAACAAACTAAATTAATAAATTCAAAAACATGTTTTATCTCATTAACCAATTTCATTTAATCATTCTTTCAAATTAATTAACAATATAATTATTTTAAATAAATTCCACTTAATTGTTTCTTGAAACAATTAATTCATCCCTTGCATTATTAGTTTCTGCTCGTCTCTTTATAAATATCATTTACGTCAGACTTTGATTTGTAAACTATTTAACAATACTTCAATAAGCTTATATAAATAAATGATAAACCTCAATTCCCTTTATTGAAATTTTATTTAAATATAGATTTAAAAAAATCTATTTTCGGTTATGAAATAAATTCATAACTTTATTACCGTCGATTCAACCGACGGTAAACCAATATTTGTAACACCATTTATTTTTAGGTCAACTACTGCTAATTACCAAAACAATATTGTTTATTGGTTAAAAAAAATAACTATTGAATTTAGATTCAACAAACAATGATCAAGACAATCATTCAATCATATCAGTTAAACAGTTCAAATAAATGTGATATGAAAATAAATAATAAATTTGAGGAATCCTGTTGGATCCCTCCAACCTGTTTTCCCTGCATCCAAATATGTTATCTTAACAATATCAGTTTCAATTAACAGATATGATATTCAACCATCAAACAATAACATCAATCAAAACACCCATCAACCAATTAACGACCATAGCACACAAATATTTAAACCTAACTTATATAAAATATAAGTGGGGTAAAAACTGAGTGAGTTGAACTCACCTTGATTCCCATCCATTGCCGAAACCGTTCATTTTACCCTCTTCCAGCTTCGTTCAACCCCATCCATTCAAATCCTAAATTCTTATGTCCATGGATACGTCTCAACGTCCTTCGTTTTGTCTGTCACGGTATGACACGGTTTCCATTTTAATACGGTATTCACTTATATAAACTAATATTATTAAACTTAAGTAAATATTTTATTTATTAAAACTTCATTAGGCATATTTAACCTTAATATGACTCACTAACTAATTGCGCGTTTGTATTTAAACAGATGTCCATGTACATTTACTTCAGAATATCATTAAACTAAAGGGTCATGTTGAAACACATTCGTTTGGCATGAACAAACAAAAAGAACCGACCGTTATATAACCAAAACGTGATAATATAAACCAATCGGCCCCCTTAGAACAAATTGGGCACATTTGTTGCATCTTTATATGAATCCGTTAGGTACATTGATTCCCAGTTCACCATCCTATATACTTAATATTAAACCGTTACCTTGAAACTTGACTGGGCATGTTATAATCATCACCAGGGCTATGTTATTTTGGAATTTCACTAGGCCTAATTTAAACTTAGATTGGTCATACTAAAACTGATTGGACAAGCTTACATTAGTGTAAGTATCTTCTTGTTTACAGCTATAATGACCCGGGTTTTTGACGACTTTGGTTATCGACATAAACTCAACGACGACTAACCAAACATCGAAAAATTCCGGATGATTAATGAAAGAAATTAGAGGGTGACGAAAGATAAGACAGAAACTTAGAATAGAAGAAGAAGATGAGCACAACATCAGAGTAACACGAACCTCACAGCAGAACGAATAACATATAATATATATAACATAACTTAAAATATACATCTGTACTTGAATATACATCATTATCAAAGTACAACACTTACAACACAGCGGAAATAAACTATAGCTATATGATCCTGAAGCCTGCTGCTCCAGCTCTTCAGGTATATCTATAAAATCCCAATTACTTGACTGCCCGTACAAATTTAGGCACCCAAGAGTTTAGGGAAAACAAAACAAAATAAACTCCGGGTCTGTCATGGGACTGGTATGAGTAAAACAGTTTTAAACAGTTCGAACAAGTAAATGATATCTCATAAGACCACGCCGTATAACGGAACGGGTTTTTCCCTTATGAGAATCCAAATTATCTTTATATCAAAAACCTTTTTGATATTATAATAATGTTTATCAACCACAATATAATAATCATCTAGTAGAAACGCTTTCATCTCACGTTCTACATATATAGTATACTATCAAAACCGCAAGCATGTATTGGGTAATGGATTTCCAACTATGACAAGGTATAGAACCACCTTTCGCTAGTGTACCTCTAGAAAGGAATACACTGGGTTCAACAAGAACATCTTGCAACCGGGCCACACATGACCGACCATTCATTACGCTTGAGTGTTTCGAATGTGTATCACCAACGGTTGGGATCAGCAACCGTTTCCCGAATGGGACAGTATCGACAATAGATTTTTAGAAATAAATGAAACTATAGATCAGGTGATTATACACCCTACTTCGGAGCGACCGACTTAGCCATGCTGCCTGCCCGATTTCTGTCATTTACCGGTTGATGAGGCTAGAAGCTACGCTTTATCATCACACCAGATTCACTTTGAATGCCACATCATCAAATCCATCAAATCACCGATTGACGTCCTCAACAATACATTATGTGTTAGCTAAAAGAAGTTTCCTTCTCCGCTTCCACTCTTGGTACGGTTGGAGAAATCAATATACGTGATCGTCTGGAAATACTCTATCATACTTTCATCCATACAAGTCATCCAGGAACAGGATGAACCGAAGGTACTATTCAGTACATCCATCTTAGGCATTGTTATCTAAGACTTATACAATAGCCCTTGCACTTTACTCCGTCTTCAATTATCTTTTGCATATATGATTCGCAACGCTTATGCCAATACAGAGTGGTTCTTTGGACAATAATCCAACCGGTCTCTCCATATTAACAAAGTAAATTGGTCAAAACTTCGATAGTCTGTGATTTAACTATCGAAGGAAAATACGTGTGCAAACAACGATATTATTTCCAAATGGAAATTCTATCCATCAATCATCAATCATATATATATCCATATATATATTTCCTCATTTCCTTATTTCCTATGCTTAGAAAATATATGTTATCAACACTGAAAAACATTTCCATTCGTTATTTACATATCACTATCATTTCACAACTATCAGTCCCTGACTGTAAACTAGTAGGAGAACAATTCTCTAAGTATAAACCCCGAAGGCCGAAACCAACATCAGATCGACACTTAGAAAACTATTCAACTTAACTAATCTCTAGTCAGTTTCTAATTTTGCTTAACTCTATTCCTTTAACTCTATTTGATTAACCTAACTGGTTTACTCTAATTGATTAACTCTAACTGATTAACTCGAACTGATTAACTCAACTGATTAACTCTAACTGATTAACTCTTTTGAATTAACTCCTTTAATTTATTACTTTTCTGTTTGTTTACTTAATAAATAACTATTCCCTTTTCAATTCTATTTACTTAACAAATCAATATTTCTTTTATCATTCCTATTTATTAACAAATAAATATCCCTTTTCTTTTCTATTTATTTCCTAAATAAATAAATAATCCCATTTAATCTATTTGTAACTGTTTTACAAATATCTCCTTTTAAATCCAATTTGTAAATGTTTTACAAATATTTTCTTTTTATCTCTATTCTATTTGAAAATGGTTTACAAATATTTCTCTTTCTATTTGTTTTACAAATTATTTCTTTTATAATTGTTTAACAAATAAATTCTTTTAAATTCTTTTGATTTTATAATTGTTTCTTTATATAATCCTTTTTCCTTTTATATATAAAATCCAGTGATTTTATATAAATAAATTATTTTCAAAATATGCTTTAAAAATCCTCTTCCTATACTATGGTATTTCTTATGGTATTTAACACACTATATAACAACGATAAAAATCGTCCAAACACATATAATCAACGTCAGATTATATACCACATCATATATCACAATATATGTATCACAGTAAAATAAATGTTGAGGAATCCAGTTGGATTCCTCCAACATGTCTCCCTGCATCACAGATGTTAAACAATATAGATAACATCACTTTCAGTTCCATATGATATATTCTGTTAAACAGAATCAATATAGAAATTCAACTAACTGACTAGCAGTTCAATCAAACAGTCAACACACAGTAAATCAACCAATATTTAACAGTTCTAAAAATATAATATGAAATTATAAACAATTTCTTTCAAAATATGAATACCATTCAACACATGAATTTACTAGTGTTTATATGTTTTTAAAACAATTTCAAATTATAAACAATGGCATTACAATAAACACACAGTCCTTCTTTTGCTAGTGTTTATATGTTTTTAAAACAATTTCAAATCATAACTATCAATCATAGACGACATTAATGCCCCATACAACTATGTCGCCATATATAGGTATACAATCAAAATCGCACAGTCACGTATTTGGAAATTGGATTTCCGTCATGAACCAAGGCAAAAGATAGTCCTTACCGACTTCGAGACTGCCTAGCCCGAGCCTCAGGGTCAGAGCGCATCGACCCTTGGATCGTCAGGGCCGGTCCACCGATGTGGATTAAAATTCCTGAACACTGCGTTTCCCCGCCCTTTGGGGCGTAAATGAGCCAACGAATGGCTCCATCGAACCCGGATCGTCCGATCTAACCGAGGCGCCTCGCAACAGCAACAACCACATAAGTCAAACTCGTCAAGGCATGTAAAACCACTGACGCCACTTCTAGCTAGGAAGAAACGCAGGCCCTCCCTGATGTCCTCTCCCGTTTCTGGTTCATACCGGTGTGTGAGGCTCGTGAATTTACGTTATACACAAAGCTACGCCACACAGGCGGTGCTTTGATCATCTCCACAAGACTTTGCTTTTCAACAGAAGCCCTGATCACTGCATCTTAGCATGCTACACAGGCAATTCACACCGTGCAACTGATGGATATCAATCACACAGAATAAATCCAATGTCAGACACACAGTCCATTTACAAGTCCGGTCTGGGTCTGAACGAAACCGGAGGCACTATATACCTCGCAAACCCATCGATCACCACGTACGTCTGGACAATCACCACTCATTATCCATATTTCGGGATGCCTCCCAATCAGGACCTCGGTTACTATCCAAACGAGGTGAAGATCTCCGGTCTTCGACCACCGTCTTTATCTACGATTTCTTATCGTCAATTCAGTTATTCAGAATGGGATAAACTCGGTCTTTCCGAGCAACTCATGTATATAATAAACAAGTGCAACACTAACATATACACGCATCATTTTAATTCATTAGTCACTAACCGTCAATCAGTAAGAGAACGATTTCCCAAATATTAACCCCGAAGGCCGAAACCAACATCAGATCAATACACGAGAAACTATTCGACTTAGCCAACCTTCAGTTAATTTCTAAATTTCACATCCATATCGTTTATAATATTTTATAATGATTTATCGCTATTTTTATTTATTTTAAAATAGCTAATTTATTCAAAACGATGCTTCGGGCCATAACGCGACCGTGGCGCTGTTTTTCTTCAGATTTGATTTACACATATCTGAAAATCTAACCGTTGGATCTTCACAAAATTTACATCATTAGAAAGATCTTTTCAAAACGAATCCAACGGTTCCAGTTTCGGGAAATTCCGACGGTCGGATCTCCCGGTATAATCGTTTGAAGTTTCGATTTCAAAATACGAACTGCAGCGTCGTTATTCGATTAAATATAATTATATCTATATATATATAAATATAATCGATTCTGGCGCTGTTTTTCTTCAGATTTGAATTAAACATTCCAGACAATCCAACCATTGGATTTTTACAAAGTTGGTGTCGTTGGAAAGATTTTTCCAAAGCGAACCCAACGGTTGTGATTTCAGGAAAATCCGATGGTCGGATCTCCCGTACTAATCGTTTGAAATCACGGTTTCAAAATACGAACTGCAGCATCGTTATTCGATATATTTCAATTCTATTTAAATATATATATATATATATATATATATATATCGATTCTTCGATTTCAAAACTGTATTCTTTTCATACATTTGATAAAAATGATATTTTTATCTAACTGTCTTCTATTTCAACACTTCACTATATTTAGCAATTCATGTATATAATAAAAATGTGATTTTTATTGTAAAACAATTCATTTCAAAACTCTATTATTTTATATAGTTTATATAGGTAATAAAAATAGGATTTTTATTACAAAACAATTTATTTCTAAACAAGATGATTTTATACATTTCATATTGATGTTAAAAATGGAATTTTTATTATAAAACAATTTCTTTCAAAATATGAATACCATTCAACACATGAATTTCAATCCAACGAATGAATATCGATTCAACACATGAAGGTTTTCTATAGTTTATATATATAGATAAAAATGTGATTTTTATATTTAAAACACGAACACCATTCAACACATGAATTTCTATCCAACGAATGAATATCGATTCAACACATGAAGGTTTTCTATTCAACGAATAAATATAGTTTCAGCAAATGAAAATAATTCAAACACATGAATATTATTCAAAATTTCGGCAGCATAACGGCAGGGTAGTTAAAATCGGGACCGTCCCTAGTACGTCTCCTCGCTCTACCTTAAAACCTCGCGGTTTTTGACAATGGGGATCATGCATCTAGTTCGCACGCAGGCGGCATGTATATATTTATTTCATTTCCACAAACTAATCCTATATGGTTTCAACCAAATATTTCTCAACCACAAATGGGTATTTTTCAACCACAATCAATCAATATCAAACACAAACAATTCCAATCTACCATTTGCTATCAATCAATTTTCACACCAATCACAACCAATAAATATCGTCCATGGTTTGTGGACGAGGGGCGTATATATATATATATATATATATATATAGTAATTCACTTCTATTTCAACACATATATAATTTTTACAACGCATATATAATTTATACAACGAACATACAACTTATACAACGCTTATACAAGAGGTGTACAACGCTTATATAACTCATACATCGACTATATAATTTATACATCGTCGTTTTCCATATTGTTTATAAATTAGAAATCTCACTTTGGGTTCCACTCCACCAAAAATAGCAGAAGGCTTAGAAAAATATGTGGTCTCATCTAGAAGGTAGAAGACGTCCACACGGTCACGATGCTTCCTGTTTCATCGAATTTCGTTAACGAACGAAAAAGATATGATTTTTTCAAAGGTTGGAACACTTTAAAGTGTTTAAACAATATAAAGGAATCACCTTTATACGCTGTTCAAAACTAGGTCGGAGAAATTCGCGAAATCCGGGAAGAACTGGGATGATCGGTGGCTGCAGCGTCGTAGAGGGAGGTGAGGGCTATCGGTCAATGGTGGTTTGAGGGGGTACGGTGGTCGGATCTGTCGTCGGCGGCGTCAGGAAGATCGGAACTTTGGAGGGCCGATTCCGGCGATGGAGGCGTCGGTCGGGGTCGTGGTGGGGTTGGATTGGAAGAGGAGGGAGTGGCGCTTCGAGTGGTGGCGGCGGCGAAGGCTGGAAGTGCCTGTAGCGGCGGCGACGGAGGAGAGAAGGAATGAAGGGGGACCGCTGTTCGTTCGGGGAGAGAGAAAGGGTTTTCTTTTATATTTATATTTTTTTTAAAAAAATTATGATTGGTCGGGGGAGTTTTAAAGGGGTTTTCTGACACGACCACCAATCTAAACCCAACGACTGTCATCCCTAGTGTTTTACCCCCATTCCGAACACAATGGGATATGTTTCGTAGGCCCATTCGACTGTTTCAGTCAGTTTTCCTTCAAATTAAAATATATAACATTCAATATTCAATTTGAACGTACATTTCAATTTGCCAGGGCCACAAACTAATTCGAAAAATTCCAAAAAAATAAATCTAGCTATGTTTTGACGATACGGTCCCAATAAAACTAGTTTCGTCGAATTCTGAGACCGTTTGCAAAAAGGCCCATTTCTGGTCGATCCAATTTAGCTTGATTGACCAAAACACATTTTCCTTTGCCACGCTCACATACTAGCTTCAAAAATTATGAAATTTGAAACCTAGCAATAACTTCACATCCCGGATCCAACAAAAGTGGTTTCGTCGAATTCCGAGGTCGTATGCAAAATGACCAATTTCACGGGCTTTATAAATTCCATAGCGACCTTTCTGAAAATTCATTTGGCCATAACTTTTGCTTTCCGTTATGAAAATTCGATTTTTCAGATTCGTTAGAAAGGTACTGACTAACAGATTTAAATATTTTTGGTTTCACTCAAATCCGTTTTGTTTTGCACCCGATACAGTCCGACAAAGTTTGAATTCAAAATTTGAAACTGCAGCGCCATTTCAGGCCTTGTTTATAATTAGAATTAATTATATTCGTTTTCAATTGTCGATTCAAACTCAGTTTTCATCGCTATTATTTAAAATATTTATTTCAAATATTTAAAATCCATTATTTTAGCCAATTAAAAAAAATTAAATTGGTTCAGATTTTCTGGGCCGTTACAACCCACTAACATATTCTTCCCCAAATCGACTGTACAGGAACCCGATGCTTCACAGGCCATAGCCGATGATTCCTCCACCAACTGCTCCTCCATCTTCCCACCGTCTTCAATATAAACACCACCGAACAACTCTACTTCGCACCAGCTTTAACCTCCTCCCCCTAATGTTCAACTCGACCTCACCGTGGCCCTGGCACCTTCAGACCCCTGCACGCCCAACGGTGACACCACCGAACAATTTCCATCACCAATCCTCACGAAATCGAGCACACAAGTGCGGTTTCTCTCCACCAACTCAATTCCAACAACCGCTCTTCCTCTCAGTGCCTCAATCCCACCCAACGATGAACCCTAACTGTCGCTGTTCATTTCGAGCACCCACGGAATTGCATCGCACCCCACAAAACTAGTATAGGATTGAAGAGAATCGCCCACCGATCTCAGAGATAGAAGACTTGGAATTTTTAGCAATTTGTTTGCATTTCTATTGATTTATTTTTGGCCGATATTTATGCTGTATGAACAAATGAGAACGGCGCAAAATCTTCGACTAGAGGAAATTTGTTTTAGGGTTAGGAGAGGTTAAGGATAATATATAGGAAATTATATTATTTTAATATTTGATTTTTATATTCATTTTTATCCTTACGCTGCTTGTATCAGTCCTCTAAAATTCCTATGATCACATACGATACCCAAAAATCACGAAAACTGGCATGTAACTACAGTTCGACATTACGGTCCCAACGAAACTGGTTTCGTCAAATTTCGACTTGTATGTTCACACAGCGTATTTTTAACTGTCAAAGTACTAACTGTTTTTCACTCTAAAAATCCGTACGGCCACACAGTGACTCTAAAAAGCACGAAACTGGAAATCTAACAACTATTTAACATTTCAGATCCAACAAAATTAGTTTCGTCGAATTCCGACTTCGTTTGCAAAACCGGCTATTTTTTTAAAGCTCTGAATGACCCATTTTAAATATATAAATATATTTAAATATAATTAAATTAAGTATAAATAAATTTATATTATCGTATGTATTCACAGTGGAATACCATACAGCTCTACTGGGATTTATAACATGATATTTCAAATCCCAATTAAATCGATATTCGATTTAAAATGAAATTCCTTTTTAAAATATAAATAATTCATTTATAAATTATAATGGAATTCCACAATGACTTTTCTAAAATTTGATTTGGACGTAAATCAAAATCTACACGATGAAATCCCGAATTTTCTCTTCCACTAGAAAGATATACTCCACCAGCTCCACACGTTTCTTGTTCCACAGAAATCCAGCTTAAAACGAATCCTGTATATTCAGTTGAAGTTCAAATCGCCAAATATCGAACTGCAGCGCCATTTCAAGCTCGATTTTAATTATAATATAATTATACATTCAAACTGTGGTTCAAATAATATATTCGTTATTCTTATTCAATTCTAAACCAAATTAAATATCACAGATGATCCAGTTCACACCATATCGCCATTTCAGCCAATTCTGATTATTTCAGAATTAAATATATTATTTAATTTATTATTTTAATTAAATATTCACCATTATTTAATTCCACGACCATTACATACACTTAATCACCTTTTAAATAATTAAATAAATTAATTATTATACCGCTGAAGATGCGGGTCATTACATTCTTCCCTACTTAAAATAATTTCGTCCTCGAAATTGCTAAGGTGGAAAATAAACCCTATTACTGGTTAGAACTTATTCATTCACTTCTTATCTTCAGTTTCGATTGAACCAATTTAATTTCAAATAAATTATTAATTCTTATTATCGACAATTTTTAAAAATCCTGAAAATTTTCTAACGCCTTAACTTTTCGAAAAATTTCGCCAGCACCTCCTTTGTACAGGTCAATAGGTCAAACCCCAACTCGCCTCTCTGGGCCATCTCCATCCCAAAAGAAAATCAAACAGCCATGCGGCTTGCCAATTCGGCTCATAAATCTTATATCCAATAGAAATATAAACTTGTATCTTTTGTCGGCATATCATTATATCCTTTCCACCTGTTATCAATTCAGCGGATACAAGGGTCATCCCAATCAAATTCCAATCTTCTTTTATTCACAACACAACCATTCGCTTATATCTGAGCTAAATATCATTTCAACTCGAGTTTCTTCTCGATTCCCAATTCTTAACTTGATTATCACATTACACTTCAAATTTGAATCTAACAATCCAATTTGTCTTGATATCATTCTAATTCAATCTCAGTTACCACTTTACTGGCTTTACTTTAATTCAAATTTGCTTTCACAAATTTCTGTTAAATTTGTTTTTAATTCAAACAGTCTTTCCCTGGGAGTTTTTAAACAGTTTACTCTTTTAAAAAATCAAATTTTCCTTTTTGAAATTCAACATAACTTGTCTTTCCCAAAAAAAATTCAAAACAGTATCTCTGGTAGTAATTCGTCACTTACAACTCGAAAATGAATACTGATGATGCAGCTGTCATCATCGGAATCTATTTTCCAGCGATCGAAGTGTTTAGTAACTCCTACCGATACGGCGGATCAAACTGATCGCCCAGAATCCATAAACAACTCAACCAATAAATCTCCACAATATAAAACAAATTTTTATATAATTAACAAATACGTTCACTTGTATATATACACTCAACTCAATCTAGGGTATTACTAACCATATCTCTACCGAGTCACGCCACAGAGCCAAGATAATTCTTAACTTAAGCTCTGATACCAACTGTAATGATCCGGGTTTTTGACGACTTTGGTTATCGACATAAACTCAACGACGACTAACCAAACATCGAAAAATACCGGATGATTAATGAAAGAAATTAGAGGGTGAGGAAAGATAAGATAGAAACTTAGAATAGAAGAAGAAGAAGAACACAACATCAGAGTAACACAACCTCACAGCGGAACGAATAACATATAATATATATAACATAACTTGAAATATACATCTGTACTTGAATATACATCATTATCAAAGTACAACACTTACAACACAACGGAAATAAACTATAGCTATATGATCCTGAAGCCTCCTGCTCCAGCTCTTCAGGTATATCTGTAAAATCCCGACTACTTGACTGCCCGTACAAATTTAGGCACCCAAGAGTTTAGGGAAAACAAAACAAAATAAATTCCGGGTCAGTCATGTGAGTAAAACTGTTTTAAACAGTTCGAACAAGTAAACGATATCTCATAAGACCATGCCATATAACGGAAAGGGTTTTTCCCTTATGAGAATCCAAATTATCTTTATATCAAAAACCTTTTTGATATTATAATAATGTTTATCAACCACAATATAATAATCATCTAGCAGAAACGCTTTCATCTCACATTCTACATATATAGTATACAATCAAAACCGCAAGCACGTATTGGGTAATGGATTTCCAACTATGACAAGGTATGGAACCACCTTTCGCTAGTGTACCTCTAGAAAGGAATACACTGGGTTCAACAATAACATCTTGCAACCCGGCCACACATGACCGACCACTCATTTCGCTCATGAGTGTATCGAATGTATATCACCAACGGTTGGGATCAGCAACCGTTTCCCGAATGGGACAATATCGACAATAGATTTTTAGAAATAAATGAAACTCTAGATCAGGTGATTATACACTCTATTTCGGAGCGACCGACTTAGCCATGCTGCCTGTCCGAATTCTGTCATTTACCGGTTGATGAGGCTAGAAGCTACGCTTTATCATCACACCAGATTCACTTTGAATGCCACATCATCAAATCCATCAAATCACCGATTGACGTCCTCAACAATACATTATGTGTTAGCTAAAAGAAGTTTCCTTCTCCGCTTCCACTCTTGGAACGGTTGGAGAAATCAATATACGTGATCGTCTGGAAATACTCTATCATACATTCATCCATACAAGTCATCCAGGAAATACTCTATCAGTACATCCATCTTAGGCACTGTTATCTAAGACTTATACAATAGCCCTTGCACTTTACTCCATCTTCAATTATCTTTGGCATATATGATTCGCAATGCTTATGCCAATACAGAGTGGTTCTTTGGATAATAATCCAACCGGTCTCTCCATATTAACAACGTAAATTGGTCAAAACTTTGATAGTCTATGATTTAACTATCGAAGGAAAATACGTATGCAAACAACGATATTATTTCCAAATGGAAATTCTATCCATCAATCATCAAACATATATATATATATATATATATATATCCATATATATATTTCCTCATTTCCTTATTTCCTATGTTTAGAAAATATATGTTATCAACACTGGAAAACATTTCCATTTGTTATTTACATATCACTATCATTTCACAACTATCAGTCCCTGACTGTAAACTAGTAGGAGAACAATTCTCTATGTATAAACCCCGAAGGCCGAAACCAACATCAGATTGACACTTAGAAAACTATTCAACTTAACTAATCTCTAGTCAGTTTCTAATTTTGCTTAACTCTATTCCTTTAACTCTATTTGATTAACCTAACTGGTTTACTCTAACTGATTAACTCTAACTGATTAACTCTAACTGATTAACTCAACTGATTAACTCTTTTGAATTAACTCCTTTAATTTATTCCTTTTCTATTTGTTTATAACTATTCCCTTTTCAATTCTATTTACTTAACAAATCAATATTTCTGCTATCTTTCCTATTTATTAATAATTAAATATCCCTTTTCTTTTCTATTTGTTTCCTAAATAAATAAATAATCCCATTTAATCTATTTGTAACTATTTTACAAATATCTCCTTTTAAATCCTATTTGTAAATGTTTTAAAATTATTTTCTTTTTATCTCTATTATATTTGTAAATGGTTTACAAATATTTCTCTTTCTATTTGTTCTACAAATTATTATTTTTATAATTGTTTAACAAATAAATTCTTTTAAACTCTTTTGATTTTATAATTGTTTCTTTATAAAATCCTTTTTCCTTTTATATATAAAATCCAGTGATTTTATATAAATAAATTATTTTCAAAATATGCTTTGAAAATCCTCTTCCTATACTCTGGTATTTCTTATGGTATATATCACACTATATAACAATGATAAAAATCATCCAAACACATATAATCAACGTCAGATTATATATCACATCATATATCACAATATATGAATCACAGTAAAATAAATGTTGAGGAAACCAGTTGGATTCCTCTAACCTGTTTCCTTGCATCACAGATGTTAAACAATATAGATAACATCACTTTAAGTTCCATATGATATATTATGTTAAACAGAATCAATATAGAAATTCAACTAACTGACTAGCAGTTCAATCAAACATTCAACACACAGTCAATCAGCCAATATTTAACAGTTCTAAAAATACAACATGAAATTATAAACTGTTCAGAGTTAGTGAGATTTACTCACATTGGCAGTTCATCGTTAAAGAACGATAAACTGTTGTTTGATTTGAATCAAACAATTTATTCCACCATAAATTCAAACGAGCTCGAATCTACTTCTAGTCAGCTTCATCATGAAGCTCTCGTCCATACGATCCTGTCAGATCTTGTTACGTCCAATTATGATAAAGTATGATGGAGTTATGCTATTACGAAGTTCGTATACATTTAATTAAAATAAAAACTCGGATTTTTACTTTCAATTGGGCCTTCCCCTTTACCTCAAGCCCATTACCCACCAACATATTCTTCCCCAAATCGACTGTACAGGAACCTGATGCTTCACAGGTTATAGCCGATGATTCCTCCACCAACTGCTCCTCCATCTTCCCACCGTCTTCAATATAAACACCACCGAACAACTCTACTTCGCACCAGCTTTAACCTCCTCACCCTAATGTTCAACTCGACCTCACCGTGGCCGTGGCGCCTTCAGACCCCTGCACGCCCAACGGTGACACCACCGAACAATTTCCATCACCGATCCTCACGAAATCGAGCACATAAGTGCGGTTTCTCTCCACCAACTCAATTCCAACAACCGCTCTTCCTCCCAGTGCCTCAATCCCACCCAATGATGAACCCTAACTATCGCTGTTCATTTCGAGTACCCACGGAATTGCATCGCACCCAACAAAACTAGTATAGGATTGAAGAGAATCGCCCACCGATCTCAGAGATAGAAGACTTGGAATTTTTAGCAATTTGTTTGCATTTCTATTGATTTATTTTTGGCCGATATTTTTGTTGTATGAACAAATGAGAACGGCGCAAAATCTTTGACCAGAGGAAATTTGTTTTAGGGTTAGGAGAGGTTAAGGATAATATATAGGAAAATTATATTATTTTAATATTCGATTTTTATATTCATTTTTATCCTTACGTTGTTTGTATCAGTCCTCTAAAATTCCTGTGATCACATACGATACCCAAAAATCACGAAAACTGACATGTAGCTACAGTTCGACATTATGGTCCCAACGAAACTGGTTTCGTCGAATTTTGACTTCGTATGCTCACACATCATATTTTTAACTGTCAAAATACCGACTGTTTTTCACTCTAAAAATCCGTATGGCCACACAGTGACTCTAAAAATCACGAAACTGGAAATCTAACAACTATTTGACATTTCGGAACCAACAAAATTAGTTTCGTCGAATTCCGACTTCGTTTGCAAAACCGGTTATTTTTTTAAAGCTCTGAATGACCCATTTTAAATATATAAATATAATTAAATTAAATATAAATAAATTAAATATAAATAAATTTATATTATCGTATATATTCACGGTGCAATACCATACAGCTCTACTGGGATTTATAACTTGATATTTCAAATCCCGATTAAATCGATATTCGATTTAAAATGAAATTCCTTTTTAAAATATAAATAATTCCTTTATAAATTATAAAGGAATTCCACAGCGACTTTTCTAAAATTTGATTTGGACGTAAATCAAAATCTACACGACGAAATCGCGAATTTTCTCTTCCACTAGAAAGATATACTCCACCAGCTCCACACATTTCTTGTTCCACAGAAATCCGGTTTAAAACGAATCTTGTATATTCAGTTGAAGTTCAAATCGCCAAATATCGAACTGTAGCGCCATTTTAAGCAAGATTTTAATTATAATGTAATTATACGTTCAAACTGTCATTCAAATAATATATTCGTTATTCTAATTCAATTCTAAACCGAATTAAATATCAAAAATGATCCAGTTCACACCATATCGCCATTTCAGCCAATTCTGATTATTTCTGAATTAAATATATTATTTAATTTATTAATTTAATTAAATATTCACCATTATTTAATTCCACGACCATTACATACTCTTAATCACCTTTTAAATAATTAAATAAATTAATTATTATACCGCTGAAGATGTGGGTCATTACAACAGAAATAATAATCGAGATTAACTTGTGGTAGATTAAGCAAATTAGAATATTAATTTGGCATATGAATTTACCGTATATCTTCCGTAGTTAGCTACCTATTATCACGAAACTGCCAGCTTCAGGTTTTATGCCACCACCCCATGAGTCTCACGCAAGTGCCTTCTTCATCTTCCTGTCGATCATCACCTCTATTCATGTCGTTCCAGCAAAGACACCTTTTTTTCGAAACTGCAAAGCTTCTACTCCCCCTTTCAGTTCGAAACTCCTCCCATGGTTTCGTTTCAGGCATCGCACTTCAGTTCAACCCAACGTCTCTCGCCTGCTTCTACCATTTTCCACCTGCTACCGTTCAGATCCGCCTTGCCTTCCATTCTTTGTTTAACGCTTTCGAACTGACTTAGTTTATTTTTCCGCATAAACATCCAACAGTACACAGCTATTCTCCAGCTTGTGACATCACCACCGTCTGTCCTTCCAGCAATGGTCACGACAATATTCCTTTGCTCCAGTTCATAAACTTCCCTCACGCACAAACATTCCCACCACGTTTTTGATTCCTATCCACACGCATGTCCTCCCATGCAGTATCTTTAACTTCCCAATTCTATTTTTAATATTATTATTATTTTTTCAAACTTTCGAGACTGCTTTGCCACATACCGCTTCCAAACCCCGCCTCGTCCCATATGAAATGTTCCAGCCCACTTTGCCGAAGCATGCGCCACCACCGGCGAACCAAGCACTTGTCGTATCTTGCTTTCACGACTGTTCCTTACTTTCCAACCTCTTCTTCACGAAATGTCGTGCTGCATCTCCTTCTTCTTGAAGTATATCTCGCTCCAGTTCTCTTCCCTAACTCCGTTCCCTCCCCACGTATGACTTCTTTTTACTGCTTCGTTCCAGAAATGTCCTTACCACACATGCGAGCTACAAATCGGCGATTTTTTTTTCTATATACAAATATATACAGTACTTTATATATATGAGGACACAGCTATTTTGATTTTCATTTATGAATGGAGTTTGGGTTCGCTTGTTTGCTAGAAGGGATTAAAATGGATACGTATATATAGGTGAGAAATTTGCCTCCCACGGCTTCAGGTTAACAGTGGCCTTCTAGTGGAGGTTGGCATCACCCATGCTTTGATTTGAACGCTCATGCCTAGCTATGTACATTAAACAGAATAGGATAGCTGGTGTTCGGTGTACCTCAGTGGTTTACTTGGAGATGAAGTTATAGCTGAGTATAGAGGTAGGCATCTGCACTTACAATCTACAAGATAGGAGAAAAGATAGTAGCTGAGCATGGGTTTTCCTTTCAAAGTTATGGCCTTTGCGTGTAGCCTTTCTTTTCCTTAGCTGCTATGTTTGCTTCATCGTGTATTTTCATGTTATTAGGCTGGGTGATGTCCTCCCATCTTCAACAGCTATGTGATGTAAATCTCTGTAGATCTGTAGGGCGATGAGAACTAACAGTTTGGATTGAAAATATAAGGCACATGCAGGCGCATACATCTAGTTGTTGTTGCATTGAAGAGGGTAGGCGTTGAAAAAGGATTTCATGTGGCACGAGAATGAAATTAAATAGGGTGGTGGTTTGTCTGTTTTCATTAAATGGACAAAGACTAAACAGGGTTGGAAAGATATCATAGGCATGTGAAAACTACCGAGTTGGACGTGCATAGGGAAAGAAGGAGCACGTTTAGCTGTACTGGTTATTCAGTGTGTTGTCTTCGGCATGTTCATCTAAGTGATTTGAACACAAAAGACAGCTTATATTTTATTTTAGAAAGTAGGTCAGTTTGATGACATATGCGTGTTTCCATCAAAGAAAAAGAATAGGAGTTCGTACCTTAGTTTAATACAGAATTTTATTCGTTTGTTTTATACGGTTAGTTTATTACCGTTATTTTACACTGACCGTTAAATTCATATTGTCACACATAACTTCAAATAAAACGAAATTAGACACACCGCTACGTTGACGAGTTCGAATTATACGTTCAATCTTTGGTATAAACGAATTATATGTTATAAATTCATTTATAATTCCAAATTAATATTTAATATAATAAAATATATTAAATATATGACGGTCAAAAATATGGGACGTTACATTCCTTCCCTCTTAAAAGAATTTCGTCCCCGAAATTACTAAGGTAGAAGAAATGTTACCGACCTATTAAATTTTCTAAAATCTAATCGAAACAAATGCATTAATTCTTTAACTAAATTGTTGATGAATTATATTCAATCAACCTATCTTCCAATTAAACAACCAATTCACAAAAAAAAATCAACACACACTCAACGTAATCAAAAAAATCGATTTATATTTTATTCAATATTAATATTCACTTTGGATTTAACTTATTTGAATATCAATCGATCAATATTCGATTGATTTCTATTATTATTCATTCAATTTCCAAATCTATTTATCCCATCTCAGTATCTATTCTTAACCCCATTCGACCAAGTTAAATTCTAATTTAACATTAGCTAATTGATTTCCTTCCCAATTCACATCTATTTCAAAATCCATTTTCTGACTTTATTTTTAGAATCTTCCAATTTTAGTCCATTTTGTTATTAGTTAACTTATCTCCAAGTCAAATTCTGATCCATACATTTATATTTAACTTGATTAGTTAAATTCTAATCCATTTGAATTTCCAATACCATTTGAATTCCATTCGAATTAAGCAACCAAATCAACATCTCAATAATAAAACCATTGATTTTATATGTAAAAATATAATTTGGCCAAAGTTATTTTATTTGACACCTTTTACAAAATAATATCGTGTAAATTGCTAGTTCAAAATCGAACTGATCAAATAACACGATACAAAACATTTTTGTATAAAATTTACAAATACACTCTCATATATATATACACTCCAACTCAATTTAAGGTATTACTAACCCCATCTCTATCGAGTTACGCCACAGAGCCAAGGTTAGTCTTAAACCAATAGCTCTGATACCACTGTAACGACCCAGCGAGTTCGACGCCCGGACTTCGACAATAATACATAAAACTCGTATTACTTGCCAAATCCTAAGTATCGGAAACACCAGATAGTTATTATAAAGAAGGTAGAGGGTGAGATAAGAAAGAAAGAAATATTAGAATAGAAGAAGAAGAAACACCACATAGAGTCTTACATTGCAACAGAACAAAATATAATATATAAATAACTTTATTGAGAGCTTGAAATAACTTACAAATATCAGAGTACAGCTTACAGCCAACACATCTGGACAGTTATAATAATCTGTCCTCATATACAACACACAGCGTAATAACGTAATATCATATGTCTGAACCCATCCAGCTCGTCTCTGGACTTCGCAGCATCCGATAACCTGGACCTGTACAACCCGGTCTAACCCGAGCATTACAAATACCAGGTCAGTCTGGTGGACCAGAGTGACAACAACTCGCAAAGTTTTAAGGTGATCATCCAACTTGATTTTAAAGTTCAAAATCTTTTTGAAAGGAAAGGATAATAGTAAGTCCAGCCCACACATAAACACGGACAGTTTTTACCTTACTATAACCTAAAACATTTTGAAAATCATATACTGATCTGATATTATAATAGTGTCTAAATACAAATAGAAAGCAATCTAGTGGAACGCTTGCATCTCACGCTCGACATGTATAGTATACAATCAAAGACCGCAGGCGCTTATTGGAGATTAGATTCCGACTATGACAAGGTATGGAACCACCTGCCGATAGTGTATCTCTAGAGGAGAATACACTGGGTTCAACAAGAACATCTTGCAACCCGTCCCACACATGACCGACCACTCATTTCTCTTGAGTGTATCGAATGTATATCACCAACGGTTGGGATCAGCAATCGTTTCCCGAAAAGGGACAGCATCGATAGATTAAAGAAGCAACAGGAATTTCTCTAGATAGGTGATTATACACCCTAATGGGAGCGACCCACATAGCCATGTTGCCTGCCCGATTTTTGTCATTTCTCGGTTGTGAAGCTTGAGGTTATAAGGTATCTTTTGGAACACCCGGCCACCATTCACTTTGAATGTCACATCGTCAGATCCTCCAGAAATCACTAATTGATTCCCACAAAAATAATCGGGTTGTTCAGTTAAGAGAAGTTATCTTGTCCGCTGCCACAGAAATACATTTGAGGAAATCAACGTCTGTGACCCCTTTGGAAATATTCTGTCAGACATCCGTCCATACAAGTTGTCCTGGGACTGGACAAACCGAAGGCACTCTCCTACTGCATCCTTGAATTACCCAATGGATCAGTTGCGAGCAGTCCTTGCAATCCGTATAATCTCACTTACGATCGAATTACGTCAGGATATCTCTGGCTGTACAACCAGAGAATATTCGAAAGCAATCCTTCCGCTTATGAAGATCCACGGTCTTAAATTGCTCCATCTCGCTTAGCATCTGATATCTTCAACGTTTACGTATTCATAGATCGGAATGGTTTTCGAATATAAATTCGATCCCGGACTTTCCGTACCAACAATCGTATTGGCCAGATTTGATAGTCGGTTATTTAAATATCAAATAAACAACCATTCAATTATGGAAATAAAATAATTTCACTGATTCAGTATTCAACAACATTTGTCCCTTTTAATTATAAATGATTATCAATTGATTAATTCAACTTCTAAATCTTTTAATAATTTAAAACATGGTATTCACTTCTTAGAAATATTCTCAAAACCCTTATACCTGCTTCCTTTTTAGTTTACACATTAAGTATAACATCTTCTTTAAACTATCGTACTGGCTATAAATCCCTTTTATAACTTTGTCTCAAATCTCAGTTTTAATACAAACTCCTTTATAAGCTCTTCTTAAATTTCAACTATGTTTCGTATCAACTTTGATTTCTTACTTCCATGAATCTCATTTACAAATTTATCTCTCAAACTATTAAAATAATAATTTACATTATCCTTAACTATTTTAGAAATAGTTACTTCTTATTCAACAAACAACTTTATATTTAAAATATTATTAAAGTAAAACATATTTTCGTTAATTTATTACATTAGATTAATTAACAACAAACTAAATTAATAAATTCAAAAACATGTTTTATCTCGTTAACCAATTTCATTTAATCATTCTTCCAAATTAATTAACAATATAATTATTTTAAATAAATTCCACTTAATCGTTTCTTGAAACAATTAATTCATCCCTTGCATTAGTTTCTGCTCATCTCTTTATAAATCTCATTTACGTAAGACTTTGATTTGTAAACTATTTAACAATACTTCAATAAACTTATATAAATAAATGATAAACCTCAATTCCCTTTATCGAAATTTTATTTAAATATATATTCAAAAAAAATCTACCTTCGGTTATGAAATAAATTCATAACTTTATTACCGTCGATTCAATAGACGGTAAACCAATATTTGTAACACCATTTATTTTTAGGCCAACTGCTGCTAATTACCAAACCAATATTGTTTATTGGTTAAAACAAAATAACTGTTGAATTTAGATTCAACAAACAATGATCAAGACAATCATTCAATCGTATCAGTTAAACAGTTCATATAAATGTGATATGAAAATAAGTAATAAATTTGAGGAATCTTGTTGGATCCCTCCAAACTGTTTTCCCTGCATCCAAATATGTTATCTCAACAATATCAGTTTCAATGAACAGATATGATATTCAACCATCAAACAATAACAGCAATCAAAACATCCAACAACCAATTAACGACCATAGCACACAAATATTTAAACCTAACTTATATAAAATATAAGTGGGGTAAAAACTGAGTGTGTTGAACTCGCCTTGATTCCCATCCATTGCCGAAACCATTCGTTTTACCCTCTTCCAGCTTCTTTCAACCCCATCCATTCAAATCCTAAAATCTTATGTCCATGGATACGTCTTAACGTCCTTCGTTTTGTCTGTCACGGTATGACACAGTTACCATTTTAATATGGTATTCACTTATATAAACTAATATTATTAAACTTAAGTAAATATTTTATTTATTAAAACTTCATTAGGCATATTTAACCTTAATATGACTCACTAACTAATTGTGCGTTTGTATTTAAACAGATGTCCATGTACATTTACTTCAGAATATCATTAAACTAAAAGGTCATGTTGAAACACATTCGTTTGGCATGAACAAACAAAAAGAACCGACCGTTATATAACCAAAACGTGATAATATAAACCAATCGGCCCCCTTAGAATAGATTGGGCACATTTGTTGCATCTTTACATAAATCCGTTAGGTACATTGATTCCCAGTTCACCATCCTATATACTTAATACAAAACCGTTACCTTGAAACTTGACTGGGCATGTTATAATCATCACCAGGGCTATGTTATTTTGGAACTTCACTAGGCCAAATTTAAACTTAGATTGGTCATACTAAAACCGATTGGACAAGCTTACATTAGTGTAAGTATCTTCTTGTATACAGCAATATTAATCGAGATCAACTTGCGGTAGATTAAGAAAATTAGAATATTAATTTGGCATATGAATTTACCGTATATCTTCCATAGTTAGCTTCCTATTATCACGAAACCTCCAACTTCAGATTTCATGCCACCACCCCATGAGTCTCACGCAAGTGCCTTCTTCATCTTCCTGTCGATCATCACCTCTATTCATCTCGTTCCAGCAAAGACACCATTTTTCCGAAACTACAAAGCTTCTACTCCCCCATTCAGTTCGAAACTCCTCCCATGGTTTCGTTTCAGGCATCGCACTTCAGTTCAACCCAAGGTCTCTCGCCTACTTCCACCATCTTCCACCTGCTACCATTCAGATCCGCCATGCCTTCCATTATTTGTTTAACACTTTCGAACTGACTTAGTTTATTTTTCCGCATAAACATCCAACAGTACACAGCTATTCTCCAGCTTGCGACATCACCACCGTATGTCCTTCCAGCAACGGTCACGGCAATATTCCTTTGGTCCAGTTCATAAACTTCCCTCACGCACAAACATTCCCACCACGTTTTTTATTCCTATCCACACGCATGTCCTCCCATTCAGTATCTTTAACTTCCCAATTCTATTTTTAATATTATTTTTATTATTTCAAACTTTCGAGATTGCTTTGCCACATACCGCTTCCAAACCCCGCCTCGTCCCATATGAAACGTTCCAGTCCACTTTGCCGAAGCATGCGCCATCACCGGCGAACCAAGCACTAGCCGTACCTTGCTTTCATGACTGTTCCTTACTTTCTAACCTCTTCTTCATGAAATGTCGTGCTGCAGCTCCTTCTTCTTGAAGTATATCTCGCTCCAGTTCTCTTCCCTAACTCCGTTCCCTCCTCACGTATGACTTCTTCTTACTGCTTCATTCCAGAAATGTCCTTGCCACACATGCGAGCTACAAATCGGCGATTTATTTTCTATATACAAATATATACAATACTTTATATATATGAGGACACGGTCATTTTGATTTTCATTTATGAATGGAGTTTGGGTTCGCTTGTTTGCTGGAAGGGATTAAAATGGATACGTATATATAGGTTAGAAACTTGGCTCCCATGGCTTCAGGTTAGCAGTGGCCTTTTAGGGGAGGTTGGCATCACCCATGCTTTGATTTGAACGATCATGCCTAGCTGTGTACATTAAACAGAATGGGATAGCTAGTGTTCGGTGTACCTCAGTGGTTTACTTGGAGATGAAGTTGTAGCTGAGTATAGAGGTAGGCATGTGCACTTACAGTCTACAGGATAGGAAAAAAGATAGTAGCTGAGCATGGGTTTTCCTTTCAAAGTTATGGCCTTTGCGTGTAGCCTTTCTTTTCCTTAGCTGCTATGTTTGCTTGCGTGTATTTTCATGTCGGTAGACTGGGTGATGTCCTCCCATTTTCAACAGCTATGTGATGTAAATCTCTGTAGATCTTCAGGGTGATGAGAACTGACAGTTTGGATTGAAAATATAAGGCACATGCAGGTGCATACATCTAGTTGTTGTTGCATTGAAGAGGGTAGGCGTTGAAAAAGGATTTCATGTGGCACGAGAATGAAATCAAATAGGGTGGTGGTTTGTCTGTTTTCATTAAATGGACAAAGACTAAACAGGGTTGGAAAGATATCATAGGCATGTGAAAACTACCGAGTTGAAAGTGCATAGGGAAAGAAGGAGCACATTTAGTTGTACTGCTTATACAGTGTGTTGTCTTAGGCATGTTCAGCTAAGTGATTTTAACACAAAATACAGCTTATGTTTTATTTTAGAAAGTAGGTCAGTTTGATGACATATGCGTGTTTCCATCAAAGAAAAAGAATAGGAGTTCGTACCTTAGTTTAATACCAAATTTTATTCATTTGTTTTATACAGTTAGTTTATTAACATTATTTTACACTGACCGTTAAATTCATATTGTCACACATAACTTCAAATAAAACGAAATTAGACACACCGCTACGTTGACGAGTTCGAATTATACGATTAATCTTTGGTATAAACGAATTATATGTTACAAATTCATTTATAATTCCAAATTAATATTTAATATTATAAAATATATTAAATATATGACGGCCAAAAATACGCGACGTTACAGTATGGATGGGGTTTAATGCAGTAGAGAGGAAGTTTTCAAGTGGTTTGATGTGTTTTGAGTGGAGGAGACGGGGGAATAGTGTTTGGCCAAACGTTTAAGGGAAGAGCAGGCCATTATAGAGGACGGAAGGAGTAACGAAAAGAAGGAGGAAAAGAAATGAAGAAAGGAAGAAGAAGAAGAAGGAGGAGGAGGAGGCGGAGGAGGGAGGCTTGTTTTATAAAGCATGTGATGACATTGTTGTAAATAATAAAACTTGAAAGTGAAGTTGTTGCGACCCGAACTTCTCAGCTATCCTAAACTGAACAAGATGGCGGACTGCTTTGAGAACACGACTCATCAGAAAACAAACATGAGAACATTTCATTGTTATTACAACAATTTACATCATAGTAAAAGATATCAGAGTTAAAATAGATAATTTACAGCGGAAAAATATCAGATATTTAAATTACATTGTAACACCTCACGTCCATTAATGTCACTCACAAAGGGAATGCATTAACTTCCATGGAGCGTATTTAATGTATAGAACAGAATATAACAAGACAGATACAAATAATGGTACTTGAAAAAATTAAAACAACTTTTATTGCAGCGGAGAAATAGTTTGATTACAACAACTTCATAAACCAAGTACACTCAATATCCATCTTGACAAATTTGTTTTCTGTGTACATAAAGTAAAAAGCATGAACCCCGACACAAGTAGCCATAAAAGAGAGGAGCTGAACTTTACTTTCAGCAATCCAAGCACTTCCAAAAGAGAAAGAAAGAGATCCAAGATCAAGCTCCACTAGTGCTAGTCCCACCCTGAGAACCTAGGGGGGAGGGGGGAAGGAAGAAAAGAGGCGAAAACAAGAGGGTCAGACATAAAGTCTGGCGAGTATAATAACTTTAACAATATAATTATTAAAGTAACTAGGATAAGGCATAAACTGGTAAAACAAGGTATGACTGTGAAACAAGTGGGCATGACAAAGCAAACAGGAGGAATATTCTGGCGTTAATCTCGTTCCTAATCACTATAGGATAATTACTACACTGCACCTGTTAGCCTGCTTTGTGAACTAGGCAACACAAAGTCAAGAAATCAGACATTGAAGAGCATTTTTAATTAGAAGACTTCGGTTCGGATTGGAGAAGACACTACAACCTAGATTGGACAGAGCAATTGTTCGGGTCGGGTCAGAGCAACATATCGGTTCGGGTCGGATAGAATCTTCTGTTCGGATCGGTGAACTGCTGCTGAGGAAATTGGTAAGGTATATCTAATCGGATCGGAGGGCAACATAATCTCAATTGGATCGGAAAGCCTCCTGTTTGCCACGGAAATGGATCGGAGTGGAGCAGATTAGAGAAGAAGAGAGCGTTGCATCCAAGCCAATCCGGGTCGGATCGGGTATCCCGATCCGAACCCCTTATCTGCGTGTCTCCGACCCGAGCCCATGTTCCATATTATTCTCCTGCAAGAGCGCCTGGATATCCGGACCGGCTGTGACCAGTTCCTACCCATAACGTTCGTTACTTTGATGCGTTGTCAACACAATAATTCATCCGAACCCGAAGCTAATGGGATGGACGACACGTGGCCTCGACCCGGATCAAGTTTTGAGCAAATTCACACCTATAAATACCCCGTCTGGAGACAAAGAAAAGGATCTTTTTCTGGCACTTCAAGAATTCAAACACCTCCATAGTCCGAACTCCAATACTCCCGGAGAATCCAAATCATCTTTCATTATTTGTTTTAGTCAATTGAGTGAATATAAGTGAGTTGTGAGTGGAATCAAGTGAATCTTACATTGTATTTGCAACTAAATCATTGAATATAGTAAAAGATAAGTGGACGTAGGCATTTCTTCGCCGA
The DNA here is from genome assembly GCA_030737875.1 of Allium sativum. Lineage (NCBI taxonomy): Eukaryota > Viridiplantae > Streptophyta > Magnoliopsida > Asparagales > Amaryllidaceae > Allium > Allium sativum. Next base: position 356,909,371 of record CM060926.1, read on the forward strand.
ACCTCTATAAATCCTGTGTGTTCATCTTTATTTTTATCTCATTTCATTTTTCTTTTAATCAATTTGGGTGTTAGAACCACTTTTGGGTCTAACATTTTGGTGCTTTCACTGAGAGCCCTCATCTAAATTCTTTATTTTCCGGGATCTCTTTCTGCTTTTTGGACCGTTGAGTTCAAAGAAGTGAATCCTTAAGTTTCTCCGCTTTCTTATATTTGTTGAAGTGATTGTCAAAGACTCATGGCCAAAGGAAAAGGCAAGGAAGTTCAGTCTGTTCGAGGAAATGGAGCTGGCGAAGATCAGCAAAATGCTGTTGTAACAAGGTCTCGGGGGCAGAGTTCAGCAGCAGGAAGAACCAATGCAGGAAATCCGAGCCGCCAGCAGGGGGAGAGCTCCGATCCGATCCGGGTAGGAGATTCTGAAGCAGGGCATTCCCCCAATCTGAACCGACCCGAGCTGCCTGCCACGTACCGATCCGACCAGGCTCCCCAGCTCCGAACCGACCCGACCTCCTACCTCCGATCCGACCCGATGCTTGGTGAAGCTGGAACCTCTACTCGAGTCCCTACGGATGCTCCAATTCCAGCCACCAGGGTTGGTGATCAGGTCAATCCATCTGCGCCCATCACTCAGGGAGATTTCTCGCGCTTGCTTGACATGCTTGAGAGCACAAGGGAGGCTATGAAGGTTCACGAGCGAACTAATCTCATGATGCAGGAAAATATGAGGCTCATGAGTCGGGAAATTAATGAACTCCGTCGACAGAGAACTCCATCACCGGTTCGTCACACACCAGTGGATCAATCTTCATCTTCCGAGGAAGAGCGGCCCCGTGAACGAAGGCCGCTCGAACGACCTCAGAACGTGGAGCAGCTAACATTTGGATCTTTGGGATCTCGTGAGGATATTGCACGAGCGTTAGGAAACAATGACCCCACTCGAGGGCAAAGACTCCAGTCCCCTCCTCCCGAGATCGACCGGGAGCGCAGGGAACGGAATCGAGCAGAGGCAGCTCGAAGAAGAAGGGCATCTCCTGAACAAGAGCCCAGAAGGAACTCGGATACTAGGGCCAGGGAACCTGAGCGGCCCCTAACTAATGCTGATGTGCAGGCAATGGTTCGCCAGATCATGTCCGAGAGTCGGAACTATACAAATGAGGATTATGGCATCGAACGAAGCCATACTCCCTTCACCGATGATATCCTCGACTTCCAATTTCCCCGACGCTTTAACTTGCCATAGATGGACAAATACAACGGAAGGACTGATCCGGGACAACATTTAATGTGATACTCGTGGCTCATGAATGCTGTTGCTGCCCCTGATGAAGTGAAGTGCAAAGCATTCCCAATCTACTTAGAAGATGTGGCGCTGTTCTGGTTTACCCGACTTCCTCCTCGTTCGATTTCGAATTACAAGGAACTAAGCGAGCGTTTCATGAACAAGTTCCGACTACATGCCCGAAAGTCCAAAAGTGTTATTGAATTATCGAGAATCAAGCAGGCACCAGGAGAATCTCTGAGGGCATATCTTGATCGTTTTAACCAAGCTGTAACTGAGGTCAGTGACCCGCATGAACCCACTATTCTGATGGCATTGAAGGAAGGAGTCAATCCTGAATCTGAGTTTGGAGACTACCTTTCTGGGAAAACACCCTCCACAAGGGAGATATTCTTCGAAAAAGCCGATATTTATCTAAGGCGAGAGGAGGCCAGGGCAAACCGAAAGAGAAAGTCTGAGACGGCTTCAAAGGAGAATGTGCAGAGTAATATCGCCGTGAAGTAGTCTGGGGAAAGTTCTGGCAAGGTTGAAGTAAATGTAGGAAACAAGGGTGGAAACAGCAATGCTGGAAGCGGGGGAAACAACAACAATAACCGTAATTCAAGCGGTAACAGAAGAAACAGAAATAGGGGAAGTGACCCTAACAAAAGACCCCGATTCCAGAACTACGAGAATTATACACCATTGAACGACACCTTGGAAAATATTTACCTGGATATGTACAATGTGTTACAATACAAAAGACCGCCACCTCGTGATTCGACCGAGAAAGAAATGGCGACAGGGAAGTTTTGTTTGTTTCATGGAACTCACGGGCATTCAACTAATGAATGTCGGCATTTGAGGGATGTGATTGAGAAACTGTTGCGTGAAGGGAAGTTGGATGAGTACAAGGTTGCCCCAAGGGACAGGGGGCAAGGAGAGCAGGCTCCAAAACAGATTCTACCTGCTCCCAAGCCTACAGCGCAGTAGAAAGGTAAAGGAATTGTTATCAACTCCATAGTAGGCGGACCTCACCCGGCAATCCGAAGTTTCAGATCAATGGATCAATATGTGAATGCTGCCAAGCATCTAGACGTGAATGAAGGTGATGATTTGGAAGATGTCACCCCCATAAAACAACAGAAGACCATGTTTGACGACGTGGTATTTCGCAGCCGAGACAATACTGGGATACAATCACCCACCAATGATCCGTTGGTTATTACTACCACCATTGGGCCGGCCTTGGTCCATAAGGTATTAGTAGACAACGGAAGTTCCGTTAATATTTTGTTCAAGAAGTCATTTGATCAGATGAAGCTTGAATCTGAAGATCTGAAGCCTTGTGAAGGATGGATCAGAGGCTTCAACGGGGCGTCGACAGCTCCTATGGGATACATAGAGTTGCCCGTGACCCTGGGGCAAGGAGAACGTAGAAGAGTGTGGATGCTTCAGTTCGTAGTATTGGACGTAGATTCGCCTTATAATGCATTTTTGGGGAGGCCTGCCCTCGCTGAATTCAGAGTTTGTATCGCCCCTTGGTGCTTGTTACTTAAGTTCCCAACCGAAGCCGGAACTGGAGTAATGAGAGGGAATCAAGTTTCCGGACGGGCCTGCTATGTGGCCGAACTAAAGATGTTGATGAAAGGACTTAACGTTGAGAGTAAGGATGCCTCGTCTCCCTCAAAGGGGGACTCGGCATAGCAATTAGAGAGATTGACCCCGAGGGAGTTGCCCAAAGGAACGCCTGAAGACCTGGATCCCAGAAAAGACGAGGAACCAGAGGCTAGGAATGCAACTCCTAATGAAGCGACAGTGGAAATTCCCATTGATAAAGCTGATCCGACAAAAGTTTTGAAGATTGGTTCTCAATTGGATCCACGTCGAGTTAAAGAACTAACGGACTTCTTGAAGGGAAACTTAGACGTGTTCGCCTGGACCCATGCTGACATGTGTGGGATATCGTCATCCATTATAAGTCACAAATTGAATGTAAATTCGAAGCATCCGCCTGTGAAGCAAAAGAGACGCATGTTGGGCCCAGAGAGGTCGGCTGCTCTCAAAGAGGAAGTAGAGAAGTTGAAGCAAAATGGATTTATTCGAGATTCGACTTATCCCGACTGGATATCGAATCCCGTCTTAGTAAAGAAGCCAAACGGAAAGTGGCGGACTTGCATTGACTTTTCAGATTTAAATAAAGCTTGCCCGAAAGATAGTTTCCCACTTCCCAGGATTGACCAGCTTGTAGACTCGACAGCAGGTCATGAACTTCTCTCTTTCATGGACGCATATTCTGGATACAACCAAATTCCTATGCACGTACCAGACCAAGAACATACGAGTTTCATTACGAATTTGGGGTTATATTGTTATGTTGTAATGCCATTCGGATTGAAAAACGCTGGAGCTACTTATCAGCGCTTGGTGAACAGAATGTTTTATAATCAAATAGGAAAAACTATGGAAGTTTATGTGGATGATATGCTTGTCAAATCAAAGCAGTCCTCCAGCCATACGCAAGACTTGGCGGAAATGTTTGGTATCCTGCGAAAGTACCGGATGAAATTGAATCCTCTGAAATGCTCATTTGGAGTGGCATCGGGAAAGTTCCTTGGCTTCATTGTGAGTTCCCGAGGAATTGAAATCAACCCTAGCCAGATAGCAGCGATTAGAAATATCGAAGAACCGAGGAGAATTAAAGACGTCCAAAGTCTTACAGGGAAAGTAGCGGCGTTGAGTAGATTCATCTCCAAAGCCACAGATAAATGTGTTCCGTTTTTTGATTTGATTAAAAGGGGAAAGAAGAACTTCGAGTGGACTCCGGATTGTGTTGAGGCCTTTCGAAATCTGTTGGAACTGCTAGAGAAACCGCCGATTTTATCAAAGCCCGTAGATCACGAAGAGTTGTTTGTTTACTTGGCAGTCTCGGCCCACGCTGTCAGCACAGCCCTGGTTCGAGAAGAAGACAAAGTACAAAGGCCAGTGTATTATGTAAGCAAGAAATTAGCAGCGGCAGAGCGCAACTACCCAAAAATTGAGAAGCTCGCTTACAGCCTCCTGATCGCATCCCGAAAACTTCATCACTATTTCCAAGCCCATCCAATAACCATATACACCGACCAGCCCTTAAGGCAGGTGTTACAGAGGCCCGAAGCATCGGGAAGGTTGATCAAATGGAACATAGAACTAAGTCAGTTTGATTTGAATTTTCAACCACGAAAGTCAATCAGGGGGCAAGCTCTAGCAGACTTTATTGCGGAGTTCACCATTCTAGAGGAGGAAATAATCAATGACAGAGTGGTTAAGTCCGAGGATGAGCTAAAGATAAATCCATGGAAACTATATACAGATGGAGCCAAGAACGACCGAAGGTCCGGAGCTGGAATCGTCTTAGTTACTCCCGAAGGACGGTCGTTATATTACGCCTTGCGATTAGAATTTTCGGCGACTAACAATGACTCTGAATATGAAGCCCTGATTGCCGGGCTGAAACTTGCTAAAGACCTCGGAGTAAAAATGTTAGACATATTTTGTGACTCTAAAATTGTTGTTTGCCAAGTGCGAGAGGAATTTGTGGCTCGAGGACCTCGACTTATCGCCTACCTCGGGAAAGTGAGAGAGCTATTGAATAGCTTAGAGCGGTACAATATAACGCACATTCCCAGAGTTGGAAACCAGAAAGCGGATAGACTGGCAAAGCTGGCTAGTTCCGACAATCCAGAAGAGACTGAAATAATTCCAATTGAAACGTTGGAATCACCAAGCTTTGAGTCAATGGAAATTGAATTCTCTTTTGAAGCGGAACCAGAGAAGGAGTCGTGGATGACTCCAATTAAGAATTTCCTTAAGAATGGGACACTCCCATCGAAGAAGAGTGAGAAAAGAGCTGTAGTTCGCAAAGCTACCAGATATGTCATACAAGATGATACTCTCTATAGGCAAGGATTTTCTATGCCCCTGTTACGATGTATAGCACACGACGACATCAAGCGTGTACTAAGAGAAGTACACGAAGGTGAGTGCGGAGATCATACAGGAGGTCAAACTTTAGCAAAGAAGATATTGCGGTACGGATACTTCTGGCCTACGATCAATAAAGATGCAGCTGATTATTCACGACGCTGCGATAAGTGCCAGAGATTCGCTAAAATCCCCAGGGCACCGTCGACCCAACTTAAATCAATGGTGAGTCCTTGGCCATTTGCCACGTGGGGAATTGATATCATTGGAGTTCTACCAATTGCTAAAGGAGGAGCTAAGTATGCAATAGTGGCCGTGGACTATTTTACGAAGTGGGTGGAAGCCGAGCCCTTGACCAAGATCACGGCAAGAAAAGTGATAAGTTTTGTGGTCAGAAATATCATATGCCGGTTCGGGATCCCAAGGACGATTATAACTGACAACGGGACCCAATTTGATAGTATTGAATTCAGAAATTTCTGCCAGAAGTATAAAATAGACAAACGATATACTGCAATTGCCTATCCGCAATCGAATGGGCAAGTAGAGGCAACAAACAAAGTAATAAAATCCATCCTCAAGAAGCGATTAGAGCGTGCAAAGGCAAAGTGGGTTGATGAGTTGCCCCTAGCTTTGTGGGCATATCGAACAACATTTAAAACGGCCACCGGTCATACCCCTTTCTCTCTCTCCTTTGGCTCAGAAGCTGTAATTCCAGTTGAACTAGAAGTTCCTTCCCACAGGGTGACATATTATGACCCGATGGCAAATCGAGCACTTTTACTTGAGTCTCTTGATGAAGTCGAAGAGAAAAGGGACGAAGCAGATTTGCGTGCAGCAAGACATCGGCATCAGATGGCACGCTATTACGACAAAAAAGTTCGCCTTAGGACTTTTGAACCAGGAGATTTGGTGCTAAAGAGAGTCTTTCCATCCCTTCCTCACCTTGGTCCAAAATGGGAAGGACCCTTTGTCATTCAACGGAAACTTGAAAAAGGAACCTTCAAGTTAACGACCGTGGATGGCGAAGAAGTCCCCAGAGCATGGAATGCCCAGCACTTAATGCGATATTTGGATTAAAAACGCTGTACTTTGTGTTATTTTTCTTATGAACTCTGTAATAAGGCACGACTTGCCTTGGGAAAATCTGACGATATGAATGAAGAACTATAAAGTGGATGTAGGCTATGACTTAGCCGAACCACTATAAAAATACTGTGTGATATTTACTTTTATGCATTACATATATACATTTATCAGTTATTCTGTTGTGATTATAAGATACGGGATAACTCGCAACCTAAAAAGGTTGAAAACACTTTAGACATAAAAAGAAGCACAACGACTATTTGTGCGATAAGACATAAAAGAATGAGAAAACGGCATTCTTAACTCTAACTCTCCAGAGAGAGAGAGAGAGAGAGAGAGAGAGAGTATAAAAGCGTCTCCGACTGAGCGCTGAAAAAGAGATTCCATTCTTAACTCTAACTCTCCAGAGAGAGAGAGAGAGAGAGAGAGTATAAAAGCGTCTCCGACTGAGCGCTGAAAAAGAGATTCTCCTCCTAACTCTAACTCTCCAGAGAGAGAGAGAGAGTATAAAAGCGTCTCTGACTGAGCGTTGAGAAAGAAATCTTTCCCCGTTGAAAGACCGGGGAATAAACAGATGACTGAACTCGAACTCTAACTCTCAAGAGAAAGAGGGAGAGTATAAAAGAAATGCCAGAAAAAACGACAGGTACTGACGGCACAGGAAGTGCTATCCTGTCAGAAAATCGGGAACATTCGGATTGCTTGGTTAAGCATTAAATAACTTGTGGAAATTGACTGGGGACACTTATGTACACGCATATTTCCCCCTCCACAACTTCGTTTCACAACTATAGACATGCATTTTTACATAAGTGCAGAACTACTAACAAATGAACATTGCAAAAGATGAGTTATTTTTATTCACAAATGAATGAATTTGTACAGGAAAATAGCTTAAAAAAAAAAAAGGAAAGTGCAGGAGCTACTTTTGTAGCAGCAATTATTGGTTCACTAAATGCTAAAAGATACAAGGCAATCCACTATTTAGATTTTGAATGAGCCTTGGATTTCTTGGCAGCTTTCTCCGCATCCTTTGCTTCTTTCTCAGCTTCGGTCAAGATTCGTTTTGACTTCTTTTTTCCTGAAGATGCGGTGCTGGAGCCAGTAGACTTCTTCCCGGAGGGCGGGGCACTGGAATCAAGAGAAGATTTTTTAGCAAGTTCTTCTGTAATAGATCTAGTTGAGAGCTTAACAACTAACCTTGATCCCGCATCCACAACTGCGAGGGGCTTGAGGACCTCAGGGTCTAGTTCTTCGGCCTTTAATTGCAAGCGCTTGTCTTGATCAGCCTTCATTGCAGCCAAGGTAACGTCATCAGCACTTTTTGACTCCCCAGTTATTGCAACTTCTGGTTCCTCTTCATGCCCCCCGTCTCCGCCGTCGTCCTTTAAAGCTGCTATCATTTCTTCATCATGGGGAGTGGTGACCTTAGTTAGCTCACTTCCTTCTCCCAAGTCTATAGAAGCAGCCTTGTCTTCCCCTTTTTTGGCCCTATCTGCGGGCTTTGTCCCAGCGGCAGCTCCTTGAGCTACATCTGTCTTTTCGGATGATTCGACACCTACAGAATGAGAAGCAACAGTTATCAACTCAGGCGAAAACAATGGGTCTCTCATCGATTGTTCAACCACGTGGCGAAAGGTAGAAATAGCTTTGGCAAATTGAGGAGAAAAGATAGGGATACCTTCCGAAGACTTCTCAGCGGGGGTGACTGCTACCTCTGGGGCTATTTCAGGAATAGGGGATAGCAGAGTTGTTCGGGGAATTCCCGGATTTTCGGGATCATACCCTTCTACTTCGGAAGTTGCAGGGGGAGAAGAAGAGGAACCAGCTTCGAGAATGGTTTTTTGTTTAGACTTCCGTCTCTCTTCTTCCATGGCCTCAGCAATAAGGCGGCGTCCTTCAGCTAGGCGCTCCGGTTCATCATCTCTCAAGTATTTCTCCATCAGTTTATCTTCATCGAGGGAATCGACTTTAAGTTCCTCTTTTTCCCACTCGACGATTTGATTCCATACTTGAACTAGAGTGGATGGATAGTCCTCGATCCAAGAAATGTTTCGGCGACGAATAATATGTGCGAAGAATTCAATCATTAGCTCGCCGAAACCCTGAATATCAGCCTCCGCCTCTGATAGTTGCTTGCGGGCTTCCTCCGCAGATTTAATAGCACACTCTACATTGCCCTCGGCCAAGGCAGTCCTATTCTCTGCCTCTAACAGCTTTGAAGCCAAGTCGACATTCTTCTTTTCTAATTCAGCACTCCTCTCTGCTAACTCGTCATTTTTCCGCTCAAGCTCAGCATAAGCAAGGCGTGTCTTAGCAGCTTCTGACCTGGCCTCGTCAGCTTGCTTTTTTAGCTCAGAGCGCTCCTGAGTGTGGGATTCAAGCAAGTCATGATAACGTTTTTGCATGTCCTCGAATTGTTGTTTGAAGTTAGAAGCGTCCCTTTGAGCGACAGCTAGTTGAGCCTGTGTGTCTTCCAAATCTTTTCCTACGGCTTTTAGAGCCTTGGCATCCTCCTCCGCGGTCTTTTGCATTGAATCGGTATTTGTGATTAGGGTGCGGATGATTCTAGAAAGATTGCATGAATACTTGAACATCTCGGTATATTGTTTTTCCACCAAATCAATCTTTGCTTTGGCTTCATTTGCCCAATTAGAAGAAATAGGTTCAAGAGTAGGTAAAAAGGTCAAAGTCTCGAAGTAGTGCTCGGGAAATTGCTCCTCTAATTATGCCAGCTTTACTGCAGTTCCCGCATCTAGTGGGGGAGGAGCGGGAATTGATAATTCGGTGTCCCTATGTGAAGAGGATTCGGTAGTCTCTTTGTCCGTCCTAGGTCGTTTAGTGGCAGGGACCTTGTGCTTACTTCGAAACCCAGTTTCTTTTGGAGGGGTTCTCTCTCTGCTGCGCTTTTCATGGGAAGAAGTGGAATCTTTAGATGGTGGTCTGTCCTCTTCCCTGCGGCTTTGATAGCCCTTATATTTATCTTGTTCCGGTCGAACTGGTGAGCGGGAACGTGAGGGTCGAGAACGATAGGGATCATAAGGTCTTCTCTCCTCCCTACCACGATCATCCCGGCGACCATACTCGACATCCTGAGGAGGATTGGACATGCTGCGACGAAGCTTTCTTATATCGTAGTAGGATCGAGACATTGTACCTGCACGATAAAACGAACGAAATTTAGAATTAATGGATTCACGAGGAATGAGGTGCAATGAAGGCTAATCCCGTTATATAAAGTGCATCCTAAGTGGTGTGTTTCCCCCCAACCAACCCGAGTCTGAAGCTAGACTAGTACGGGCAGGCTCTTTGGCCTTAGCGGGAGTGGTCTCTTCAGAAGAGGTGAAGACTAAAGGATCCTTCCTGAAATCCTCTGAAGTTTATATAGTCTCAGGTAAGGGGAGATGCCCCAAACCCTGAAATATTTGCTCATCGGTACTAGGGGCATCTCCCTCGGAAGCGTGAAGTGGTGACTCTTGGGAGGATTTTGACTTTTCTAAAGAAGTAGTTTCCTCAGGGGCAATATATCCTTCACGATGCTTTTCGGCCAGATTAGCCAATTCATCATCTTGTGTAGAAGATGGAGAAGGTGAAGTGTGAAGAGGCGCTGTAGGAATTCCTGAGCCTTCTCCTGTCTCTGGGACTACCTCCACGGGAGGAATGTATGCGTATGGAACCGTCCCATGACCAATGCTACGAAAAACAGACAACAGCCCATGAAAGTGAAGGTATTCGTCCTTAAGGGTTTCGTCGATAGTCAAGAATTTCTGATCGCCATTGAGGAGTCGGTGCATCCGGTCGAAGAACACCTGGTCTGATATCTGTTTGGGATTGTCAACTGCAAACAAAAAGGAAAACAAGTCAAGGTGATGATTCAAATGTATAGTGCCCGGATTTAGAAAATCAGTGCTTTACTTGATTTTGTCCACCTCCTGGCGCATCCAGGCTGTCGCTTCACGTAGAACCATCCTAGTCTGGAATCTCCAGCTTTACTGCTAAATGGTGCAGAGATTATCTTCCTTTTTGGGACTGATTCAAAGTAGCAGAAGGATGGAGTCTCTCGAGTCCGATGCTTGAAATTATAGAAGAAGTGAACGTCATCGAACGTGAGCTTTATGCCTAAGATTTCACGATATGCTATGTACAAGGTGTGCAGATAGGCATATGAGTTGGGGTGCAATTGCATGGGGGCAATCCGCATTTGTCTTAAAAAGTCAACAATGAAGGGAGAGAATGGAGGAATGGCACCGGCCATGCACATCAATCGAGTGACCGTCATATATCCTTCTGGAGGGTTGTGGGGATGGTCAGAGCGTAAAGGCACTAGAGTGTCCCTTTTCATTATTCCATACTTTAAGCAAATTCGAACAAGTCGATCGTTGTCGATTGTCGATTCAACGGAGTCTGGAGGTGATTCCAATATAATGGCTGATTCAAATTCGTCAGGGGCTCGATCGTCACCGATCCCTCCTTCCTCCTCAAAACCCAGAGAAACCTCGTTCTCTGAAGACGCCTCGTTGCTTTCTCGATTTCCAACCCCGTAGTCTGGACCCTCAATGTCCCATTCTGGATCAAAAGAAGAAGATATATCCTCAAGAGTGATTTTGTTAGAAGTTTCCGGGGCTTCTTTCCTCTCAGCTAGTCGGGAAGAGCGTCTGGGCCTCATTGTCATAGAACTATTGAAGAAGCAATAGCACGGATTAGAGTAAATTAGCCCGTACCCCCCTGTGTATGTGTGTGAACTAAAATGTGTGCAGCGAATGTGAGAAATGCAAAGTAAAAGTACAGCAATGTAAGACGAAACTTTGAAGAGAAAGTGATAGTCAGAGTAGTTCTTAATGTTCACTTATGTCCGCAAGGCACTATCCTAACTGTTCGTGAAGTTGGAAGTAATATCTTTTAAATAGTTGGACGAGAGTTTATGTTTTAGATTGAGTTGTGTTCGGTTCGGATGCAGACACCAGGTTCGGATCGGATGAGCAAAGGCCCATACTCAGAAAGATATATCCGGATCGGTTCGGAGATTGACACCCGGAGCGGGTCGGATTAACTTGGATAACCAGACCCCTATTCTCTCTTTTGTTTTTCAACCGGGTCCGATCCGAGCGCATAAGTCTTGACCTTCATTGTATTCGTAGATCCGACCCGACCCGGTCAAACAGGTTAAGACCCATTTCTTGGCCCTATTGCTCCGACCCGATCCGGCTCTGTGAATTTCTCTCTTTTCCTTTTTCTCCTACTGTTCCCCTACCCGAACCAATCTTCTTCAGTTTTCTTCCTCTTCCTCCTCTTAAATAGCGAACCCAACTCAAATTCCCGAGCCTTAATTAAAATCAAGAGATTAGACACTTAAGTATTCAATAACGAGTTCCAATACCCTCCTCTAACGCCTCGAAATGGCGTCGATGCCATTAACGACGAAGGCGGAGGATGAAGGGAACTGCAGCGATGGAACCAGTCGATTATTATGTTAGAATCGTTCAAACTAACCGCGGATGCAAATTAAAAGCGATTATGGCAGCAAGATTCAAGATTACAAGACTACCTATATATTTGATTCGAAGATGGAAGCGAAAATTTTGAAGTTTCTTGAAAAGACTAAGGCTTCGATGTGGAATCGGTTCGGATGAGCAAAAACAGTGAATGAAAGAAAAGAAGAGAGATGAGGTAAATTTATATAAAAAACAAGCTGACTATTCATATTCCCGATCGGACCGGTTCGAAAAGCCCAATGACGCAGCTTGGCCCACTAATACATTGCAGAGAAGAAGGAAATCAGTTCGGGTCGGAGCCCAAAGCAGAAATCCGTTCGGGTCGGAATCCGAACCGAACGGGATGAAGAACGACAACTTGGCATGTGAATTCAAAAGGAAGGATGAAGTTTTTGTGCTATGGCAGTCAAAGCATGCTCCGTTTCCAATAGAAGCATCCTTTGAGGGGGAAAAGTGTTAGCCTACTTTGTGAACTAGGCAACACAAAGTCAAGAAATCAGACATTGAAGAGCATTTTTAATTAGAAGACTTCGGTTCGGATTGGAGAAGACACTACAACCTAGATTGGACAGCAGCAATTGTTCGGGTCGGGTCAGAGCAACATATCGTTTCGGGTCAGATAGAATCTTCTGTTCGGATCGGTGAACTGCTGCTGAGGAAATTGGTAAGGTATATCTAATCGGATCGGAGGGCAACATAATCTCAATTGGATCGGAAAGCCACCTGTTTGCCACGGAAATGGATCGGAGCGGAGCAGATTAGAGAAGAAGAGAGCGTTGCATCCAAGCCAATCCGGGTCGGATCGGGTATCCCGATCCGAACCCCTTATCTGTGCGTCTCCGACCCGAGCCCATGTTCCATATTATTCTCCTGCAAGAGCGCCAAGATATCCGGACCGGCTGTGACCAGTTCCTACCCATAACGTTCGTTACTTTGATGCGTTGTCAACACAATAATTCATCCGAACCCGAAGCTAATGGGATGGACGACACGTGGCCCCGACCCGGATCAAATTTTGAGCAAATTCACACCTATAAATACCCCGTCTGGAGACAAAGAAAAGGATCTTTTTCTGGCACTTCAAGAATTCAAACACCTCCATAGTCCGAACTCCAATACTCCCGGAGAATCCAAATCATCTTTCATTATTTGTTTTAGTCAATTGAGTGAATATAAGTGAGTTGTGAGTGGAATCAAGTGAATCTTACATTGTATTTGCAACTGAATCATTGAATATAGTAAAAGATAAGTGGACGTAGGCATTTCTTCGCCGAACCACTATAAATCCTGTGTGTTCATCTTTATTTTTATCTCATTTCATTTTGCTTTTAATCAATTTGGGTGTTAGAACAACTTTTGGGTCTAACAGCACCATTACTAGTCACCCTAAAAAGTTGATCCCGCCTACTGAACATAATAATGATAACGGTAGTTTCGTGTAACCCTAGTTGCCTTCATAGGTGCCGTCTGCCCCTATCACCACTAGTTGTACCAACTAACCCCATGCGATCGGCTCCCTAACTCGTAGATATCCATGCTGGTCCCACAGTGGGGTGTATCACTCCCCAAAGTGGCAACCCGATACCACTAAAGATGCACGGGTTACATCTACACGATGCAACAACGTCTTACCTACTAGCCCGGGCCCACGCACGCAGATGACCCCGTTGGACTTGCGTTGCCACAGCTAACTCGATTTGACCTCTTACAATCAAACCCAGTAAGTGTGTCCCGTCCTCGACTTGGGTCGAGCTCACAAAGATACTTAATGGGTTACTGGTTTGAAAAGGACCCCCCATGCCTGAACCAAGCTTTCCACCTATGCTAGGTCCCCACTAAGTTTTCCCCACTTAAACCCATTCTTATTCATGTTTTCTTACAAGTTTCAACTTGGTTAAGTGCATCTAATCGTATTTCACATGCCACCCAAGGCACCCACTTAACCCCCCATGTCCCACCACATGTTTATCTGGTTAATTGTTACTTAATTCATTATAACCGTAACTTTGTAAAGACCTCCCACATTAGACTGACATTTGTGATTGCTGGATTTGCCGGGCGGGTCCAGGCAGTCTTACACCACAAACGAGCCTAACCTCGTGTCTTTACAATTGTTACGCATTTAATTCGTGCCTTTGACCTCTCACATTAGACTACCGTTTGTGGTTGCTGGATTTGCCGGGCGGGTCCGGGCAGTCTTACATCACAAACGAGTCTAATCTCGTGTCTTAGGCAGTTAATTATTACACATCTTTATTTAACCCCAAATTTGTTTAATATCCCTATTCAAATTTGTCAATAAATTCCAAATTTATTTATGTCCATAATTGTCACCTAAATTATGTCCATAAATTCCAGGTATACAAATTTATACCAAATAATGTCTCAAATTAATTATATGCCTTTAAGGCCATATTATGCCAATTCACAATTATGTATATTCAATATTATCCCATCGTCCCCACGCTATTCGTACGTTTTCATATGACATATGTTAGACTCGCAAATAGTCTAACTTGTAAAAAGAAAAGCAATATCACATAACACATAAAATAGATCTAAGAATCATGACATAAGTTTACATAGCCAATAACTTGAATATATGGATATGGTTTTCCTATAACTTGCATATGAATTTCATTCAAACTAACATATGATTCACATACAAAACTAGCATAGACAATGGGCATAAACTTTCATAACTATGTACTTCCATGGATCTAAATATAGATCTAAACATAAAGATGTGAACTTGCATATGGATCTAAACATAAAGGTGTGAACTTGCATATGGATCTAAACATAAAGATTTATGTCACATGTTTGCATATAAACTAGCATATGTATCTACATGATTCACATATGTTTTAACATCCCAAACTTGCATAAGATTCACATAAGAACATGTAACCCAACATAACAAACTTGCATATAATTTACATAAGAACATGTAATCCAACAAACCTGCATATAATTCAACATCATATGATTCAAAATCATATTCTCATAATCCCAATTATAACTTATCATAATTAAATTAATTAATTATTTTGTGAAAGCTATTATACTCACAAACAAAAAGAATAGTCTTGTCTTTCAGGGATATGTATTCTGAAACTGAATTGCTCGCCTTTGATGTAGACTAATCGTTATTATAATCTTAGATTAGATTTGATTTTGATTCAAGCTTCTATCTTGCTTTAGGTTTGAAAGTGAATGGCAGCTACTCTAGGTTCTCCATTGATGGCATGGCGGCTCTTGGTATGAATTTGTGTGATTAGGGTTGAGGGTTTGGGAGTGTTTTTATAGAAGATTAATTAATTTAGAGCCGTCAGATTAACCTAGAATCAATCCAGACCATACAGTCAAGATAGAATGACACCTCAGCCCTAATGACTCAGCGTCAAGTCAGAAAAGCATCATCTATCAGATCTGCCTAGGGGGACAGGTCGACACCTAGGTCGACCCCCTGGTCGACCAGTATGGATAGGTCGACCCCCCGTTCGAAATGGCCTTTGGGCGGGAATTTTCCCGCCTAGCCCGCTTCCCTGTTTTGAATTTTGAATTTCTGATTCGAGCAGTTTTAATTTATTTAAATTCTGAAACTTCGGAAGGCCATAACTTCTTCATACGAAGTCCAGTTCAAACAAACTCGGACTCTATCCCAAGTAGAATTCGGAGACGAACGCAATGGAGCAACCCGTTTCCCTTAATTCCCACATTTGAAATTAAGTATTCTTTAATTTGTTAATTTTAATATTTATAATCACAGGGTGTTACATTCTCCCCTCCTTAAAGGATTTCTCTCCCGAAATCTCCAAGTTAAGGAGAATGCATATCCTAACATCCAATCATCCATCTACTCAACCATCAAACACAGGCATCCATTGTCCTTACAAGATTTCTAATGACGTATGAACATATGCAAAAAGTGTGTGTATATGCTCCTTGTCTAATGCAAAATCAGGTGGTCTACTAATTCAGTTGACCTCCTTAATCAAATCATGATAGTGCCATGCGTCCATTATGTATGCAAAAGAATCCTATCGATACATATTATTTCTACATGTGTGCACAACCATTCATCAAAATGCAAAATCCATTTGATAACACAACCATTATTCATCCATAAATTAGATATGCACATACATTTATATGCAATATGAAGGTGATTGAGCCGATCTAGTGCTTAAGTTGTGTGTACATGCGTCCACGAGCATCCACTAGCAACCACTTGCATCCATTTGCATCCACCAAACATAACATGTCTCAAACACATGTTTACAACCATAGGGTTCTTCCTAACTAAAGATCGAAGATGTCATCGCAAAGATAATACTAAATGATAGGACAAGTATCAACAAAGCGGTAGAAAAAAAGGAGAAATTAAAACATACCCTCAAAAAGGAAAGGGTACAGCGTACGCATCTTATCTTCTATCTCCCAAGTCGCGTCTCTTTGATCATCTCCTCATTGCACTTTGACCAACTTGACGTCTTTGTTGCATAGCTTTTTGACCTCTGATCTGAGAATGCGTGTAGGAGCTCGTCTAACCGTGGCATTTCGCTCTACTTCCACTTCTTCAAGCGTGCTCGGCTCCACCACTTCCGCCGTATCGTGTAAACACTTGCGCAATTGTGAAACGTGAAACACGTCATGAACTCCGTTGAGCTTCTCTAGTAACTTTACTCTATACGCCATCTGCCCAATCCTCTCTGTAATTGGAAAGGGTCCTACGAACCTCGGTGCCAACTTCCCTACTGATCCAAAATGGACTACGTTTCTCAACGGTGACACCTTAATAAAAACCATGTCCCCAACATTGAACTCAAGATCGGTTCGTCTCCTATCAGCATATGACTTCTATCGGTCCTACGCCATCTTCATTCCCCGTCTAATCAGGTCTATCTTCTCTGAAGTCTCCCTAATCATGTCGGGTCCAAGCAAAACCTTGTCCGTGGATTCCCACCAACAAGTAGGTGATCGACATGGTCGTCCATAAAGAGCCTCAAAAGGTGCCATGCCAATGCTAGCCTGAAAACTATTATTATAGGCGAACTCCACTAATGGAAGATGTTCCTCCCATGTACCTCCGAAATCTAGGATGCATAGCCTCAGAAAGTCTTCTAGAATCCAATTTACTCTCTCGATCTGGCCGTCCGTCTGAGATTGATAAGTGGTACTTAAGAATAATTGTATTCCAACCGCCTCTTGTAAACTTTTCCAAAATTCGCTTGTGAAAATGGGATCTCTATCGCTCACAATACTGGAGGGTATGCCGTGCAGACGAACTATCTCTCGAAGGTAAACAAATGCTAACCATGCGGCGGTCCTTCTACTCTTAACGGGAATAAAATGGGCACTTTTGGTAAATCTGTCTACAATTACCCAAATCCCCGTATTACCCCTCCTAGATCTTGGCAACCCATCTACAAAATCCATGGAAACACTTTCCCATTTCCATAGCGGAATCTCTAAAGGGTGGAGCAAACCACCAGGCTTCTTTTGCTCCGCCTTGACTTGCTGGCATACTAAGCATCTAGAAACGAACTTAGCCACGTCCTTCTTCATTCCGGCCCAAAAGAAAACTCGCTTCATATCCCTATACATCTTGTCACCACCAGGATGTATGGTCATCTTAGAGCGATGTGAGTCTTCAAGAATTGCCTTCTTCAAACTCTCGTCTTGTGGTACGCAAAGTCTGCCATCTCTACGCAGCTAGCCTCTTTCATCTATAGCATATATATTAAGATGACTCGAGGACTCCCCTCCTATAAGCTTGCCTACTATCTCAACCAACTGTGGGTAATCTCGCTGTGCCTCTCCAACTCGACCCAAAAGTGTAGGTTGCACCTCTAACGATGCCAACAAGCCGGGTACATAATTGACAGAGGGTCTGAAGTCAAAGGTAGATATATACTCCAAACTCTGCCGCTCTACAAACAAAGGACTTAAAGTTAACTTCTTTCTACTTAAGGTGTCAGCTACAATGTTACCCTTGCTAGGGGTATATGCGATCTCAAAATCGTAGCATGCTAAAAACTCCATCCATCTCTGTTGCCTTAAGTTTAGGTCCTTCTACGAGAATAAGTACTTTAGCGACTTATGGTATGTATACAACTCAAACCTCTCGCCAAGAAAATAATGACGCCATGACTTAAGCGCAAAAACTATGGCAGCCAACTCTAAGTCGTGGGTAGGGTAATTTTTCTCGTGGGCTTTCAACTGCCTTCCACCATAGCATATCACCCTTCCCTCTTGCATTAAGACTTCGCCAAGCCCTGTCCCGCAAGCATCGGTATAAACTGTGAATGGCTTACTCCCATCTGGTAAAACTAAAACTGGAGCTGTCATCAAAGCCCTCTTCAGACGTTGGAACGCATCGTAACATTCAACATCCCAAGCAAAAGTCAAATTCTTCTTCGTTAATCGAGTAAGTGGGGCTGATATCTTCGCGAAGTCCTTAATGAACTTCCTATAATAACCAGCCAGCCCTAAAAAGCTTCTTACTTCTGTTGCGTTCTTAGGAATTTTCCAATCTTGGATTGCCACCACCTTCGCGGGATCCACAGCTATCCCTTCCTTAGAGACCACGTGTCCTAAGAACCTCACTTCTTTTCTCCAAAAGTGGCACTTGGTGAACATAGCTTTAAGTTGATGCGCTCGTAGGGTCTCTAAGACTTCCCTAAGATGTAGGGCATGCTCTTCTTCATTTTTAGAGAAAATCAGGATATCGTCCACAAAGACTACCACAAACTTGTTTAGAAACTCCCTAAATACCCTACTCATTAAGTCAACAAAGTACGCGGGTGCATTCGTCAAAACAAAAGGCATGACGAGCCACTCGAAGAATCCATTAGGAGTTCTAAATGCAGTCTTATCTATACTATCTTCAGCCACCCTTAGCTGATGAAACCCTGTAGCAAAATCCAGTTGCGAGAAAACCGAAGCACCCACCAACTGATCGAATAAATCGTCTATCCTCGGCAATGGGTGTCTGTTCTTCTTTGCTAGCTTATTCAGCTCTCTATAGTCCACGCACAATCTAAGTGAACCATCAGCTTTTGTAGCAAAAACGACTGAAGCGCCCCACTCTGAAATACTTCTTCTTATGAACCCCTTCTCAAGCAGTTCTTTCACTTGCTTACTGAGTTCTCTTCTCTCTCTCGGAGCCATGTGTCGCACTGGTAATGCAACTGGCTTTGCATTATCTACTAAGTATATTCGAAAGTCTATCTCGCGCCTCGGGGGTAAACCTCGAACTTCATCGAAGACGTCACTATATTCACGGACCACACGAACAGATTCTAAATCATCATTGGATGCGTCAAGGGATTCTAGGTAGCTAAGCATTACCGGACCTCTAGGGTCACAAGAAATATTAAGGGTCTTTCCACAACGAGTCAACAATATAACTACCCTTCTTTCACAATCTAAGGTGGCACTGTATCTAGCTAGCCAATCCATACCTAGAATCAAACCGTAGCCCAGGAAGCCAAGAACGAAGGCGTTACATTCAAACCCAACGCCCAAGATAGACACTCTCAAATCCCGGTAAATCATAGAAAGATGAGCCGACCCACCAATAGGATTTGAGACTATTATGGGATCCGTAACTAGACTAGTATTTAGGTGCAGTGTTTCAACTAACGAAGCAGATACAAACGAGTGTGACGCGCCAGAGTCAAACAAAGTACGAACAGGATGATCAAACAGAAAAACTAAACTTTCAACGGAAATGTTTCTACCACTCTCTTGTCCTGGTGCCATGAGAGCCTGAATCTGCCCTCTTACCTGCCCTGGTACCATGCATATCTGAATCTGCCCTCCAGAAGTGGACCCCGTCCTTTTCCCTTGGCCCTGTTTCCTCGGGTAGTCTTTAACTAGATGTCTTGCCTCTCCACAGTGGAAACAGCCAGTCTTCTTCTTTTTCCTATAGTCTTTGCTCAGATGGCCTGGTATCCCACAATTAAAGCACTTTTTCTTCCCCTTGCCATTGTTATCCTTACCACCTTTCTTGTTTTGCTGTTGCGATTTCTTTTGATCCCTTTCTTCTCCGGTGCCTTATTAGCATTAGCACCTTTCTCTTCCTCATGCATAAGCGCCATGTCAACCAGTTTCTCAAAGGTAGCCCCCATCGGAATGTGGGTCATAGCTAACCCATGCAGCGGCTCATTCAAGCCTTTAACGAACCTCAAGGCCTTCATCTTAGGTGTGTTCACCAAGTCCAAGACAAATCTCTCCAACTGATTGAACTTGTTGACATACTCCTTTACGGATAAATTTCCTTGCTTCAATGCTAAGAACCTTTCCATATATAAGCTCTCTTCTGCCCGTGAGAGAAATTTCATCTCGAACGTACGCCTGAAATCCATCCATGTCTCTACTGGACGCTCTCCATTCGTAACCTCCCACCAAAATGAGGCTTCGTCCTTCATTAGCCAAGCAGCTAATTGGACTTTTCTTCCATCTTCTACCTCGAAAATACCAAATAGATCTTCCACCTCCTTAAGCCAGTTTCGAGCTTCAACAAACGTCTCTGATCCACGAAAAGGTTTCCCGCCCATTGCTCGAAAGTCCTTGCATATCTTTGAAAAGGTTTCAACGCGAGGAGGGGGAGGAGGAGGAGCAACTGCAGCTGGGGGAGGAGGGATGTTTGCTGGGCCTGTGGCGGTGACCCTAGCTTCCAGATACCTTCTGAAATTGGTTGGTATCGGTATGCCCTCCGGTATTTCAGGTGCCCCAGACATGCTGAAAAGAAAAAGGAAAGGTATTCAAAACGGAGAATCGAAAGAAAGATATATGGCTCTTGGGGGTTATGTTTTTAAAACAAACGTCTCTCTTGAAAATACTTTCCTTAAAACATATTCTTGAAAGTATTTCTTTATGAAATGCTTTTGAAAAACAGTTTTTCAAAATTCATATCTGTTCTGGTAACCATCAGATCTGATACCGTGTGTAACACCCCACGTCCATTAATGTCACTCACAAGGGGAATGCATTAACTTCCATGGAGCGTATTTAATGTATAGAATAGAATATAACAAGACAGATACAAATAATGGTACTTGAAAATTTTAAAACAACTTTTATTGCAGCGGAGAAATAATTTGATTACAACAACTTCATAAAACAAGTACACTTAATATCCATCTTGACAAATTTGTTTTTTGAGTACATAAAGTAAAAAGCATAAACCCCAACACAAGTAGCCATAAAAGAGATGAGTTGAACTTTACTTTCAGCAATCCATGCACTTCCAAAAGAGAAAGAAAGAGATCCAAGATTAAGCTCCACTAGTACTAGTCCCACCCTGAGAACCTTGGGGGGAGGAAGAAAAGAGGCGAAAACAAGAGGGTCGGGCATAAAGTCTGGCGAGTATAATAACTTTAACAATATAATCATTAAAGTAACTAGGATAAGGCATAAACTGGTAAAACAAGGTATGACTGTGAAACAGGTGGGCATGACAAAGAAAATATGAGGAATATTCTGGCGTTAATCTCGTTCCTAATCACTATAGGATAATTACTATACTGCACCATTACTAGTCACACTAAAATGTTGATCCCGCCTACTGAACATAATAATGATAACGGTAGTTTCGGGTACCCCTAGTTGTCTTCATAGGTGCCGTCTGCCCCTATCTCCACTAGTTGTACCCGCTACCCCCATGCGATCGTCTCCTTAACTCGTAGATACTCGTGCTGGTCCCACATTGGGGTGTATCACTCCCCAAAGTGGCAACCCGATACCACTAAAGATGCATGGCTTATATCTACACGATGCAACGTCTTACCTACCAGCCCGAGCCCACGCATGCACATGACCCCGTTGGACTTGCGTTGCCACCGCTAACCCATTATGACCTCTTACAATCAAACCCAGTAAGGGGGTCCCATCCTCGAGTTGGGTCGAGCTCACAAAGATACTTAATGGGTTACTGGTTTGAAAAGGGCCCCCCATGCCTGACCCAAGCTTTACACCTATGCTTGGTCCCCACTAAGTTTTCCCCACTTAACCCCATTCTTATTCATGTCTTCTTACATGTTTCAACTGGGTTAAGTGCATCTAATCGTATTTCACATGCCACCCAAGGCACCCACTTAACCCCCTATGTCCCACCACATGTTTATCTGGTTAAGTGTTACTTAATTCATTATAATCGTAACTTTGTAAAGTCCTCCCACATTAGACTGACATTTGTGATTGCTGGATTTGCCGGGCGGGTCCGGGCAGTCTTACACCACAAACGAGCCTAACCTCGTGTCTTTACAATTGTTACGCATTTAATTCGTGCCTTTGACCTCTCATATTAGACTACCGTTTGTGGTTGCTGGATTTGCCGGGCGGGTCCGGGCAGTCTTACACCACAAATGAGTCTAACCTCGTGTCTTAGGCGGTTAATTATTACACATCTTTATTTAACCCCAAATTGGATTAATATCCCTATTCAAATTTGTCAATAAATTCCAAATATATTTATGTCCATAATTGTCACCTAAATTATGTCCATAAATTCCAGGTATATAAATTTATACCAAATAATGTCTCAAATTAATTATATACCTTTAAGGCCATATTATGCCAATTCACAATTATGTTTATTTAATATTATCCCATCGTCTCCACGCTATTTGTACGTTTTCATATGACATATGTTAGACTCGCAAATAGTCTAACTTATAAAAGGAAAAGCAACATCACATAACACATAAAATAGATCTAAGAATCATGACATAAGTTTACATAGCCAATAACTTGCACATATGGATATGGTTTTCCTATAACTTGCATATGAATTTCATTCAAACTAACATATGATTCACATACAAAACTAGCATAGACAATGGGCATAAACTTTCATAACAATGTACTGCCATGGATCTAAATATAGATCTAAACATAAAGATGTGAACTTGCATATGGATCTAAACATAAAGGTGTGAACTTGCATATGGATCTAAACATAAAGATTTATGTCACATGTTTGCATATAAACTAGCATATGTATCTACATGATTCACATATTTTTTAACATCCCAAACTTGTATAAGATTCACATAAGAACATGTAACCCAACATTACAAACTTGCATATAATTTACATAAGAACATGTAATCCAACAAACTTGCATATAATTCAACATCACATGATTCAAAATCATATTCTCATAATCCCAATTATAACTTATCATAATTAAATTAATTAATTAATTTGTGAAAGCTATTATACTCACAAACAAAAAGAATAGTCTTGTCTTTCTAGGATCTGTATTCTGAAACTGAATTGCGCGCCTTTGATGTAGACTAATCGTTATTCTAATCTTATATTTGATTTGATTTTGATTTAAGCTTCAATCTTTCTTTAGGGTTGAAAGTGAATGGAGGCTACTCTAGGTTCTCCATTGACGGCATGGCGGCTCTTGGTATGAATATGTGTGATTAGGGTTGAGGGTTTGGGAGTGTTTTTATTGAAGATTAATTAATTAAGAGCCGTCAGATTAACCTAGAATCAATCAAGACCATACAATCAAGATAGAATGACACCTCAGCCCTAATGACTCAGCGTCAAGTCAGAAAAGCATCATCTTTCATATCTGCCCGGGGGGGGGGGCAGGTCGACACCCAGGTCGACCCCCAGGTCGACCCTCTGGTCGACCTGTATGGGTAGGTCGACCCCCTAGTCGACCTAGCCTTTGGGCAGAAATTTTCCCGCCCAGCCCGCTTCCCTGTTTTGAATTTTGAATTTATTATTTTTGATTCGAGCTGTTTTAATTTATTTAAATTCTGAAACTTCGGAAGGCCATAACTTCTTCATACGATGTCCAATTCACACAAACTCGGACTCTATTCCAAGCAGAGTTCCGAGACGAACGCAATGGCGCAACCCGTTTCCCTTAATTCCCACATTTGAAATTAAGTACTCTTTAATTTTTTAATTTTAATATTTAAAATCACGAGGTGTTACATACATTTAAATATATAAACATAATGTGCAGCGAAAAATATTAACTGCCGCAGCTGAAAGAAATACACGGATACAAAGCATTTCGAATATAGCTCCAGCCGTAATCCAGGATCGCATGAAAAAAAAATATCTGCAAAAACCAAAACTACAAGCTGCCCGTGTGGAAAATATGGACACCTAGAGTTTAGGTGGAAACAATAAACTTCGAGTCAGTCATGTGATTGGTGTGAGAACCAAAACAGTTATTAACTTTATTTTAATGTGGGTAAATCGAAGGACCACGCCATATGGCATGGAACGGGTTTTCTCCCAAGAATACCATAAAACAAACAACACAATGCTAAAAGATAAAATGAAGCCATTATAAGACTCAGGTCCAATCATACAATTCAACACAATCCAGAGGGTAGAGTTTTACATTATAATGGACAAATATGCTTGATACGCGAAATTTATCTTTTATTATTATTATAAGTGGAGAAATCAACTTTAAATATAAATGTATCAACCATAGACGACATAGTACCTCATCCTACTATGTCGCCATATAAGTTTACAACTGAAATCTAAAGTCGCGTATTGGAATTTGATTTCCATCTATGAACCAAGGCAAGCGATCTTCCTTTCCGATTCGAGACACACTAGCAATGCCTCGGGATCACGCCTCTAGGCAACCCGAGGTTAGCCGCATGGCCGGTCAGCCGTCGCTGATTGGTTATACCATAAACTATACGTTAGTCGGTTCTATCGAACCTCCAAAATGGTCAGTATGTCGACCAATCAAGAGCCATTGGAGACCTAAATCAAATCCAACGTAAATCACCTTCCATCAAACAATATTCAACAACCACATAAGAAAATGTCTAGGCTCCATACCATTACATCACTTCTAGCAAGAAACTAATGTATGTCCATTTCTATATGTTCCTCTTCACGTTTATGGTTCATACCGGGGTGTGAAGCTCGCGAATCAACGCTACACAAAGCTGTGCTATATTAAAGCTATGTTTTGATCATCAACCACAAAGCCCTGCTTTTCAATAAAAGCTTTGACCCATGCAACTCAGCATGTCACATTGTCAATCCATACCATACCATTGATTTCTACCAATATATAACCTCTAAACTCGTACGTCTGAGAGAAGGGTGTTAAGCAAGAGAATAAATTCTCCGCCACCAAACAGATATATATTTTGCAGAGATCAATGAGTATAGCGCGAAGTACAATGTCAAACATACAATCCATTTGCAAGTCCGTTCTGGGTCTGAACGAAACCGGAGGCTCCGTTTTTCCTCGTCCCATATGTCCAATATAGGAGAGAGAGGCCCTCGCATATCCAGTCGACCTCCAAGTACATCTGGACGATCACCACTTATTACCTCGTCTTGGGTGTACATCCCAATCAAGACATCAGTAATTATCCAAACAATGTAAAGATCTCCAGTCTTCAACCACCGTCTTCAAATCTTTGAGTTTTAGTCGTCGTATCTGTTATTCACAATGGGATAAACCCTGTCCTTCCGAATAACTTGCGTATCTTATAATCAAATGCTATAAAAACACATCATACGCCTCATTCCAATCCACAATATTCTTTTATTAAAATATTCATTACATTGGGAATCATTCCTATAACTCTTATCAAAGATTAAATTCATTTAATCCTCTTGTTTAAATCTTTCTTTGAAACCCATTGCAAAATATTTTTTATTATCTTTTAACAATCTTAAACCAAATTAAGGTTTATTAAACTAGTCGGGATTGTCAATCCTTACCAAAGTAATCATTCATTTTATTTTTCCAATCCCAACCTATTCATCCGATGAAGCAAAACTGGTAGTACTCCATATCTAACACCCACTGTGTTATCGGTAAAATTAATAACCATTTCACGTTTCAAATCTAATTAAAAATTTAACTATCGCATGGAGTAAAATTGGTGGTGCTCCATTCTCGATCATTTCTTGAATTCGGTAAATTTAATTACCTCATTCACATTCCAATCTAATAAAGATTCATTAAAACTCCAACTTGGTTTTAATTGCCAAAATCATTACTTAATGATTATTCAATCTTTTTGGAAATTAATCATGTCTTTAACTGGGTTAAAGAACCAATGTCACTTAAAACACAGCTCACGATAAACCAAAAATCATCTTCCATCAAAATGGAATCTTCATGGAAATCTGATCAGTATATAATTGATATAAATTTCCATATTAGACTAATGTTATAAATAGAATAACGACAAAGCCCTTAAATTCCTTAAATAGTAACGGTCTTCCTTCACAAAAGCTTACCTCGATTATTAGTAAATCGAATCCCACTCAATTCCAATTTAATATATTAAATTGGAAAACATTACTTTGGAAAATTTCTGTTAAATCTTAATTAAAAGATTTATAAATTCCAAACCATAATTTCACTGTTAACTGGTTTTTAAGAACAAATGTTATTCAAAACATCGTTCACAATGAACCAAAAATCGATTTCCATTTAATTCCAATTACATGTATTATTTGGAAAACTTTATTAATCTTAATTAAAGGATTTATTCTTTTCTCAATTGGGTATAAGAAAATTGTTATTGAAGACACCATTCATGACAGACCCAAAATCCAATTTGATATCAAATACAAGGCTCTGAATAGAAATCATATTGACTTATATTCAATATCAAATTCTGAAACCAACGGATATCGTATTGGGAATAACGATATCTATATCTTCCAAATTCCTCAACAATATCTGTATAATCACGGAATCCAATACCGAAATATTCCAAAGATTATTTCCATTCAAGTCCTTTCCAATTCATACGTTGGAAAATTCTGGTTATATTAAAACAATTTCAATTCCTTTTCAGTTCTTTACTTAAGTTGATAAACAACTTATTCATATAAAAATATATTTTATATTTACAAACTTGGAATATTTCTTCCAAAATCATTTCAAATCATTTATTATGATTTTACATAATTTATTCACATTTTTAATAATTTTATTAAGGCCCTTACAGTCGGTTTCCAATATCGGTCAACGAACTACATCCATGGCGACCTTTTCCAAAACTGATTTGTACATATCTTAAAATCTAATCGTTAGATTTAAAATCTCTTATTATCATTCAAAAGCTCTTTTCAATACAAACCTAACAGTTCTGGTTTTAGGAGAATCCGACGGCCGGATCTGTCGTTACGTCCATTCAAAGTCAATGGTTGAAATTCGCGGACGATCGCTGCGCAAAACGTTCTATTTAGGCCATTTAAATATATATAATATATTTCGTCGATTCCCATTTAAAACATATTTTATGAATTCTTTTTAAAAACGATTCCAACTTCCTTTTCAATTTTAATTTAAAATTGAACAATCTATATTATTATAATTTCAAAAAAAAAAATATTTTCAACATATCAGATTTTGAAATCAAATCTTCTCAATATTCATCATAAAATGAATAAAATTGACAGAAAATTCTGTTCAAGTAAAAATGGCGTATATGTAATTGGTTTCATATTCATTTCAGTTATGAATATTTCAATATTTTCGTGTCCATCCAAAATCGGACATCAAATCATATTTTGATTCTTCACTGAATATTATGTTCAAATATTCGTTATTTCTGAATTGGAATCAGACTCAATCAATTACCATATAATTTTATTTATATGAATTCCATACATTGCATGTACTCAAAAATAGTGATAAACAACTATTAAACATTCAAATCACATCAGAGTGCAATTTACAATTGTATAAGCATTAAATAATTAAATAATGCTTATAACAGTCTGTCAACCAATCAGTTGACATACAATTAAATCTAAGGGACATGTGAATTAATTATCATCCCCAGACCCGTGTGAGGTTTTCAACCATCAAACAAATATTATTATTTGTATACTTGGGTGATGTGTAAAATTATCGTCCTAATATCTGTGTAGGGTTTACATCACAGTCCATGTTAACGTATCTACTTATTTGAGGGACAGGTAGGTAATTTGTCACCCAAGAATAATTTATAATAGAAGTGCTTATTTTTAACATTACATATATTCACAGTTGGATGATAATAATATTAAAACTATAAACAACCATCAACCACCAAAAAATATTGCAATCACAGGCAATAAATGCATATTCAGTCACAGATATAATAACTGTAAAAATAATTTGAGTGAGAGAGTTCTCACCTTGATTTCCGCTTCGTCAGTCTTTAATTGACGATTTTAGTACTGTCTGGGTTTAAATTTGTGTCAAATTCTAACTTTCTCCGTTTTTGTTCCAATCAGTCCTATATTGTAGGCCTCGATTTTATGGTTCCAACAGATCCGGGTTTGATGAATTCTGACATTATATCACAAAGTTATCGAATTTATAAGATTTCACCATTATTGTATAAATAATTTTAGATTTAAACAAATATTATTTAACCTAAATTATTATTCACCGTCCATTTTCTGATATGAAGGCCGCTGGCCTCTCTTCAACGTTAAAACCCATGCCTCCAGTAAAAATTCAAAACCGTCTTCCAACCTAGGGTTCCATCGTCGCTTGTTCAAGACACCACCGGAGTTTGATCACCGGCTACCACGTGAAGCGAGCCAGCATTGCTTACCTTCTCCAAGTGGCGCGTCGAACTCGGTGCCCCCAGGCTTCCCCAAAATGCCTTAGAACGGCAGCCTTTCAAGCCTGAAAATCAAATGATATACTGCTTTAGATTTAATCTTAGCCGTTGGCTTTGTAGAGTTTGATGAGCTCTACAACATTTCAGTTGGTTGCACGATTTTGTTTGGAATGAAAACTATTTGGGAATTAATAATCGAAAATATCGACCATTAAATCAATTCGTGGCGGCTTAGAATTGTGAAAACGGGGATTAGGATTCTACGTTGGAAAATGGATATTTATATATATATTTAATATTATTTTATTGTAAATTTACTTGTTTAACCTTCGAACTCCAAACGAATCCCAACGACGGTTGTCCCTGGTCAAATACCCCTATTCCAGACACAATGGGATATGTTTCGTAAGCTGATTCGGCTGTTTTGATCATTTTTTATCAAAATTAGAATATAATTCATTATAACGTTCAATATTAAATTTCAACGTACGTTTTAATTTACCGCGGTCACATACTGACTCCAAAAATTATAAAATTTGAAATCTAGCTATGTTATTCAGATACGGTTCTAACAAAATTAATTTCATTGAATTTGGAGACCGTATGTAAAATGTCCTTTAACTGGCTTGTTAAATTCAACCAAACTTACAAAATGCATTTAAATTTACTACACTTACATATTAATTCCAATTGCCTTGAAATTTTAAACTTGATAATAATTTGATGTTTCAGATCCAACAAAATTAATTTCATCGAAAACGGAGGTCGTTTGTAAAATAGCTATTTCTAAGGGTTATATATAATATTAAAAAATATATAAATTGCATAGTGACTATTCTAAATTTTAATTTAGAAATAATTTACAATTTTTAAAACGAAATCTAAAATTTTCACATTCATTAGAAAGATATAACTAAATTGATACTAACGTTTCTTGTTTCATCAAATTATGATTTATAATGAATTCTGTATACTTAATTGAAATTAGAAATCGAATTTTCAAACTACCAAGCCATTTCAAGCTCGTTTTATAATTGATATAAATATATATGTTCAAACTTTGTTTTAAATAAATTTTACATCGTTATTTCTCAAATTAATCATTTTATATTATCAGATTTTCAATTCGACTACAAATACATGTAAAATTCATTAAAAATTAATTGTAAATTGGTTCCAAAAATACGCACTACAACAAAAACACCATATTACAACTTTAATTTTACAATGGTGGTAAAAGCACCGTTGTAATAAATGTTTTTTTACAACTTTTTTCCAGAAAAGTTGTAATAAACTTATTTTTAACAACTGTGTTATTTTGACAGTTGTAATAAAAGCCTATCACAACTTTTATTTTTTAACTATTGTAACATATGACTATATTTTAATATAATTAACAACTAATAATTAATATTTAATACATTTATATTGATTATTTATAATTAATAACTAATAATTACTATTAATAATCAATTAGGAAGTAATAATTAATAATCAATATGTAATATTTAATAATTAGCAATTAAGAAGAATAATTAAAAAATATAGTTAATATAACATAATTACTATTAAATAGTTAATATTAAATTTTTATTAATTAATGATTGTAAATAATCTTCAATAATTATGAAGTAATTTTTATTATTAGCATTTAATATTTTTTTAGTTATAGTTGATAATTATATTTAATATTTCAAGAAGTTTGAATTTTGAAATTTTCTTAATTAATTTTTCAAATATTAATATAATTTTTAAATTTTCGCAAAAACCAGAATTAAAAAATAAATTTTTATATAAAATATTTTTTTATTAAATATTAAAAATTTCAGAAAACTTGTTAGTTACATCTTTTGCAAAATATTAGCATTAAACTCTCTCTATTTTTTACAACAAATGAATTTCAAAGTCAAAGCCAATACTGAAATGATTTAATCGACGTGGCCTAGAATAGCAGAATCAATTTAGTTATCTGGAGTGGTTAACCGATAAATAGAGAAAATAATGTAATATACAGTATTAGATACATTGAAATATATCATTTAAACTCTAATTACATTGGTTGGTTTTTTTTTTTTGGGCAGGCTAAGGCTACATTTGTTGGTTTTAACTTTTAAGTGCGCACTGATTTTATTTCACTTTATCGCTATTACATTGGTAGCCCAAATTTGTGGCAGCAACCTAATTTTATGGCGGGGCGCGCCTAATTTTTTTCACTGTACCGCTTTAACTTTTATCTAAAATTTTACTCACCGCTTTCCCATTGTCTCCACTTTCCAGATCGCATTCGTCTCCCAAATCAGGTTGGGTTTCACGAAACCCCTTAATCTTCCCTTCAAATCCCCTTTTGTTGTCTTTCCATTTTTAATCTACCATCTCGATCTTCTTCCTCTCGTATGTTAATCTCCCATCTCGCCTCTTTTTTTTCTGTTTTGGCATCTCTCTTACTTCCCATTATATCGTCCATCGTCCGAGGAGGCGCAACATACGTCCTAGGACCTCAGCCTTAACCCCTGAATTGTCTAATTGGCGCAACATATGTCCGAGGCGCAACATACGTCCGAGCAGCGCAACAAACGTCCGAGGAGGCGCAAGACACGTCAGTGGCGGTGCAACACATGTCGCAAGCAACCACGAAAATATATGCTGAGAACCTCAGCTCTAATCCTTGAATTGTCTAATTGGAAAAAGGTAGATTTTTTGGTACAGTAGTTTTTTATTTTGAAAATTGTCATAACTTAGATTGCCATTTCCCAGTATCGTATGGATTCGATACCTTCTTGCTATTCAATATTGTTGCTTGAATCAGGCTTTGTTTTCTTTTTCAAACTTTTTTCCCTGAGATTTCCAACTAGTCTATTGTTACCATGATTTCTCGTATAGATGATGTTATACATAATTTATTGGTTTAAGTATCAGGATCATTTTTTTAGTTACAGCTGTTTTGATGTTGTAATTCTTATCCTGGTCATGCAACCTAGTTGCTTGTAAAAATGTCCAATACAACAATGTCATGTTTTACTTCCACTATCACATGTTATTTTTGTTAATCAAATCCTAACAATTTTCAAGTCTATTCTTCCAGGAAAATTGTTCTTTTCCCACATTCACTTTAGGCCGTACATATGGCAAGTGAAATTGAAACTTTGTTAGAAAGTTCTTGTCATTTTCTTATCGTTAACAGTTTGTGTTATTGTTAAATTTCGTACTTCCCTGGAGGTGCTGCAGGGTTAAATTTTTTATCTTCGGCTCTCACCTCTACCGTACTTAGGTGTTTTGGAAGGTGATGCATTCGATGTAATTTGCAGTCATCGAATGTTTAATGTTAAAAAACCTCATTAACAGAAATGAAAATGCAATGTCCTGTCCCACTGACCAACTGGTTGAAAATGTGCATGTGTACTTGCAAAGTATAATATACTCACAAAAGATCATGTAATATGACGAACAATATTCAAGTATAAAATAATAACTAATCACATATATAAAATAGTAAATGCAGTAAAAAGGAAAAATCACACTAGGGAATTTTATACTGGTTCGGAGCACCGTCCTACGTCCATTCCCAGTCTTCCTTCTGGATTTTCACTAACAACCACCTCACTTCACCCGGAGGAACAGGTATACAACACCCAAGCAGCCGAACGGGATTTCATGCCTTTAACAACACGAGGACTTCAACACTTTCCTCTTACAACACTGAGGACTTCAACACTTGCCTGATCACACATAGGTTTTCAACTAATACAATGGTTTTGACTTCTGCTTTGTGTTCTTGATTCAACACGGATAGTCAATAGTTTAAGTACAATCTTCCTATAATCTGATCCTCAAATATATACTTTGAATGCGTAGATTTAAAGGAAGTAGAATGCTTGTTGAATCAAATGGTATTAAATTGATTCAAAGATTCAACAAGTATTAAATTTGGAGAGCTTTTGTTTTGCAAAGAGTACAAAAATACAATTCAGAAAGTAGAGAGAATATAGAATGATTCGGTGATTGTAAAACAAGTTTGAAGTTGTTAAGGGGCAAGTGTTGAAGTCCTCGTGTTGTTAGAGGCATGAAATCCCGTTCGGCTGCTCGGGTGTTGTATACATGTTTCTCCGGGTGAAGTGAGGTAGTTGTTAGTGAAAATCCAGAAGGAAGTCTGGGACTGGACGTAGGACGGTGCTCCGAACTAGTATAAAAATCCCTGGTGTGATTTTTCCTTTTTACTGCATTTACTATTTTATATATGTGATTATTGATTATTTTATACTTGAATATTGTTCGTCATATTACACGATCTTTGTGAGTATATTATACTTTGCAAGTACACGTGCACATTTTCATTTGGTATCAGAGCACGATCATCATATAACCGTAACACAGTTATTTGATTTATTCTAGTAATATGGCAAATAACGCAAGCACCAGCACTACCACTTACACAGAAGGTCAATCAACACAAAGACCTCCATTCTTTAATGGTCTCAACTATAGCTATTGGGCAACACGTATGGCATTCTTCATGCAATCAAATAACCATGATTCCTGGAATGCTACCCAAAAGGAAATAGTGAATCTAACAACTGATTATTTAGAATGGACACCTGCTGAGAAAACAGCAGGAGGTGTAAATGCAAAAGCAATAAACATGTTGTTTTGTGCATTAGACCAAAATGAATATAACTATGTTAGTATCTGCACCACTGCATATCAAATTTGGCAAACGCTGAAAACTACTCATGAAGGTACTAACAAGGTTAAACAAGCCAAAATAGCTATGCTGAAAAGTCAGGTTCAAAATTTCAAAATTAAGCCGAATGAGACAATCAATGATATGTATTCACGGTTTCAAACTATTCTTCATGCACTTATTGGTTTAGGACAAAAATATTCTGATTTTGATGTAGTTTCAACAGTCCTACATTCTCTGACTAGTGAATGGGAAGGAAAAGTATTAGCAATTGAAGAAGCCAGTGACCTTTCCGTCATGAAGCCAGATGAGTTGATAGGGAATCTAATGTCCTATGAAGCTAATTTGCATGCTAGAAAGGAACAAAAAGAAAAATGTGGCATTCCATGCTGAGGATAAAGATGAATCAGATTCAGAAGATGAAGATTTAGCATTCATTGCAAAAGGTTTCAAAAGTTCTTGAAACAACGAAAAGCAAGTCATTATAACAAAAAGAAAAGTGGATCAAATAGACCATCATCATCCGATGTAGAATGTTTCAACTGCCACAAAACGGGGCATATGCACAAGGAATGTCCATAGCAAAAGAAAAGTCAGAAAATGACAAGAAGGACAAATCAAAGAAACGAGCATTCTCAGTAACATGGGATGATTCAGACTCGTCTTCATCAGAAAGTGAAAGTGATACAGAAAATGAACAAGCAAACGTTTGTTTCATGGAAACAGAAGATGAGGTACAAATTCCTACATTTGATGAAGTACTTGATATGAATGCTGAATTGATAGTTAAATTTAAAGACAAGAAACGACAATACAAAGAAGCCTAAGCTGATTTGAGTAGAGCATAGTTTGAACGAGATATGTTAAAAGACGAGAAGAAAATATTAGAAGAAGAACTTGAAAAACTTCAAGAATCATCATCTAATATTGATTCTCAATTATCTTTTTTGAGTCAAGAAATTGAAACTCAAAAAGAGAAAAATGATGCTCTTACTACTGAAAAACATGAGCTTAAGGCAAAAGTCAAAATTCTGGACCTAGAAAAAGCTAGTTTACAAACTAAGTTAGATGATACTACTCAAAAAGTTTATAACTTCAACAAAGGTCGAGAAAATTTGACAAAAATAATTGAAAGTTCACTACCTGCTTCAAATAAACAAGGTTTGGGATATAAGAAACAAGAAACTAATCATAGAGATAGCACTAGATATGCTTTTATGTACAATTAGTGTAACAACCCGGAAAATACGAGCCACTTTAAAAATTTTAAATTGGTTATTTTAAAGAAATTAGAGCAACTGAAATAGAATATTTCAATAAAATATAGAAATGGTGCGGTAGTTTGAATAGTTGAATTCAAACTTTGACTGACTGTACCGGATGCAAAATAAAATGGATTTTAGTGAAACGAAAAATATTTAAATCTGTTTATGATTATCTTTCTAACGAATCTGAAAAACTGAAATTTCATAGCGGGAACCAAAAGTCATGGCCAAATGAATTTTCAGAAAGGTCGCTATAGAGAATATATAGCCCTTGAAAATAGACATTTTGCAAACGACCTCTGTTTTCGACGAAACCACTTTTGTTTGATCCGGGATGTCAAATAATGGCTAGGCTTCAAATTCCATAATTTTTGGAGTTTGTATGAAGAAACAATATTTTAAAAATTAAATAAAGTATGGCCCAATATAATTTTTCCATCATAATTAAAAATAAAAAAAAGCCGCCTTTTCTCTCTCCCCGCTACGATGAATGACGGAAACGTTTCCACTCCTTCTCTCTTCAAAATCTATCAAACTACTCAATAAAATTACATGCTTCGGTGGGGAATTTTGTAGAGGATCACTCAAGCTTCAAATCAATATAAAGTTTGGATTTTTTTCGTGGAGTTTTCGTGGAGATATTGGGCTCGAAAATCCGATTGTTTCAAGCGCCGCCGTGAGTTGCTCTGGCCACCGGGGACCGCCGCACCACTGGCGAACCTGCGCCCCACCTCCCCCTTCGACCTCGTGCAACCCGATCCTCAAACCGTTACCCTGTTTGATCGCAAAATCAAAACCTAGTTCTGTACCTTTTGCTGAGAGGTACGGGTTTAATTATTTAAACTGATTTCCATATTTAAAAACGTTGCAAACTTGTAAAAATCATATCTTTTTGCTGTGTTGACGAAATTCGATGAAACATGTGACATCGGACTCGTAAGGATGCTCTCAACATTCTAGAAGAGTCCGGGAATTTTTTCTGAGCTTGCTACTATTTTTAGCAAAGCAACAAACCAATATGAGATTTCTAAACTGAAATGTGGATGGAAATGCGTTGTATAAGTTATATAAGCGAAATATAAATTATATACGCGTTGTATACCTCATGTACATGTGTTGTATGAGTTATATGAGAAATGTATAAATTATACATGCATTATATAAATCATATGTGTAGTGGAATGGAAATAAAATATACTTATACATATATATACTCCCATCGTCCACAAACCATGGGCGATATTTATTGATTGTGAATTGGCGTGAAAAATTTGGTGAATAATGTGAATGGTTGATAGAATTGTTTGTGGTTGATATTGTTGGATTGTGGTTGAAAAATATCCTTGTGGTTGAAAAATACCCATTTGTGGTTGAAACAAAATTAGAATAGATTGTGGAAAAGAAAAACATACTCGTCTGCGTACGAACTAGATGTATGAAATCCCCATTGTCAAAAACAGTGAGGTTTTAAGGTAGAGCTAGGAGCCATACTCCGGACGGTGCCGATTTTAAATACACTGCCGTTATGCGGTCGAAATTTTCAATAATATTCATGTGTTAGAATTATTTTCATGTGTTGAAATTATATTCATGTGTTAGAATTATTTTCATGTGTTGAAATTATATTCATGTGTTGAAACCATATTCATGTGTTGAATAGAAATTCATGTGTTGAATAAATTCTTTGAAAGATAAAAATAACATTTTATCACCTATGTAGACTATATAAAATATTCGTGTTTTAAATAAATTGTTCTAACAATAAAAATCACATTTTTATTATATATATAAACTATAGAAAACATTCATGTGTTGAATAAAGGACTAGAACGATAAAAATCATATTTTTATCGTATGTGTGAAGTCGAAAACATTCATGTGTTGAATATATGAATTGAACAATTAAATTTACATTTTTATTGTGAATATGAAGTGCTAAAAATATTCATGCGTTGAATATATATTTTTGATGATAAAAATATTATTTTTATCATGTATACGACTCGCTAAAAATACACAAGTGTTGAAATAAATATTTGTTTGCTATGAATATTATTTTTAACATGTACATGAACTAAATAAAATAGTCATGCATTGAAATATATTTTTGTTCGCTAAAAATATCATTTTTATACAAAATTTGAAGTGTTAAAAATAACCATGTATAGAAATAAACCATTGTTCGCTAGAAATATTATTTTTAGCTTAGATGTGCATATATATATATATATATATATATATATATATATATATACATGTGTTGAACAGGAAAATGGATTAGCTGTTGAGTAAATAATTAATTTGCGTGCCCGACAAATAGGTAAGCCTTAATGAGTTGGCCGCGCAATTTTATTATTATATCAACTCCTGTGAATGCCATTGGATGCGAAGTGCTGGTTGTTCTGTGTGTAATTATAAAACGTCGCCATAGGATAGTAACAATTAATTTTGAACTACACTACATGACATACTTCTTGAAGATAGAATACTTCATCATACACTACGTTAGCACTTGGAGCTGATGTGACGAGGTTGGAGATGTACCATACAAGCGAGAGGTTTGTATGGCGATGACTATATTTTACAGGTTGAACTGATGACTGATATGGACTATATAAAATGTAATGGTAAATTTCCAGATTAATAAAAAAACCACACAGGTCTGGAGTTGACAACAAACACGTCTCTCTAGTTGGTAGGGCACAAAAACCATTTATAGGTTGATGATAATTTATTCTCTGGAGTTATGATCTATACACACTACCCTGTGGACACTAGATTATATCACTATAAATATGTGCATGCTTTTTAGGATTTATTGGGTGCCTAATACGGCCCAACAAATTTCCAAACCCCTTCCCGTACAAAGGAGGTTATGGCGAAATTTTCTGAAATTTTAAAGGCGTTAGTGAAATATTTGAAGCGAAAACGATATTGAAATCATCAAATAAATTATATTTATATATATATAAATATAAATTAAATAAAACGAATCGAGCCCCAGCAGTTCGCGTTTTGAAATCATAACTTCAAACGATTATACCGAAAAATCCGACCATCAGATTTTGATGAAGCTGGAACCGTTAGGTTCGATTTTGAGAGATCTTTCCAACGATATAAACTTTGTTAAGATCCAATGGTTAGATTTTCAGATATGTGTAAAACAAATTTGAAGAAAAACAGCGCCAGTACCACGGCACGACCTGAAACATCGTTTAAATAAATAGGGCCATTTTTAAATAAATAAAAATGGCGATATATCGTTATAAAATATTATAGACGATATGGAATGGAAATAAACCGATTAT
This sequence comes from Allium sativum, assembly GCA_030737875.1. Taxonomy (NCBI): domain Eukaryota; kingdom Viridiplantae; phylum Streptophyta; class Magnoliopsida; order Asparagales; family Amaryllidaceae; genus Allium; species Allium sativum. Next base: position 356,947,024 of record CM060926.1, read on the forward strand.
ACTTGGTTTGCTTGATATTTGATGGTTGAATGTGTTTGACATGAAAATTATACTAATGAACTAAATTGTGGATGTCGAATAATTTGACCATGGACAGAATTGATTTGAATTCTAAAAATACGTGAATTATTTGAAAAGGCCGAGTTAATTCTCATTTCAAATAATTGATTGACGATTAGAAGTCGAAGATATGAAGACGGTTCAAGACCGATGATCTTCACATTGGATGGATGGGTGCTACTGATGCTCATGATTGGAGTAGCTACCTTGAAAGGGCTGAAGTGGTAACCGTTCGGACGTATTTGTAGATTGTATGGATATGCGAGGAATATGGTGCCTCCGGTTTCGTTCAGACCCAGAACGAGCTTGTAAATGGACTGTGTGTCTGACATCGGATTTTGTTCTGTGCTGATTGATTTCTATTAAATATATATCTGTTTGGCGGTGGAGAATTTATTCTCTTGCTTAACGCCCTTCTCTGAGACGTACGAGCTCAGAGGTTATATATCGATAGAAATCAGTCGCATGGAGTGAATTGCCTGTGTGGCACGCCTAAGTGGCAGATGATCAAGGATTCTATTGAAAAGCAAAGTCTTGTGGTTGATGATCAAAGCACGGCCTAAGTGGCATAGCTTTTTGTATAGCGTTAATTCGCGAGCCTCACACCTCGGTATGAGTCAAAAACGGGATAAGGACCGTTAGGAGAACACGACATTTCTTTCTAGCTATGGTGGTGTCAGTGACTTACCAGCCCTGATATTTATATTATTTTCACCTGTGTGGTTGTTGGAATGTGAGGTGCCTCGATTATAGGTCTATAAGGACCGGGAAACGTGTGTTTAGGAATTGCTAATCCTCAAAAGTAAGAGAGGACCGACCCAGTCGATTCCTAGGATCGCTGTGTGATCCTGAGACATTTGCTAGAGTGTCTCGAACGGATAGGAGCTTGCCCCTTGCCTCGACTCATGATGGAATCCAATTTCCAATATGAAATTACGGATTTTATTGTAGAACTAGTATGGTGACATAGTGGTATGGGGCACTTATGCCGTCTATGATTGATATTTATGATCGAATTTGATTTTGAAACATATATGCACTAGTAATAATATCAAACACTTTTGTTTCATACGTATGAAGTTTTCTTGGTCATTATAAGGTAAAACTCTATCCTCCAGCTTGCGTTGCATTGTGTGATGGGACCTGAGTCTTATAATGGCTTCATTTTTATAAAAAGCATTGCGATGATTAAATAATTTACTTCATTTCATGCACTGGCAATCACTGAAGTAAACCCGTTCCGCGAAAGTGGCGTGGTTCTATGATTTGCCTTATTATTGTTGTTTAATCAGTTAAGTAGATTTCTCATACCAGTCCCATGACTAACTCGTAGTTTGTCTCACCTTGCAAACTCGGGTGCCCTTATTTTCACACTTGCAGCCTAGTGATAGGTAGAAGGATATATTTTGGCTTTGCACTGCAGCACGGAGTGCGCTTTTGGCTTATATGGCGAGGCTTGACTTCTCAGTATTTTGGCTATTGATATTCCGCTATTATTATCTATGTATATGATTCCGCTCATGGCGATGTAGACTGATGTTTCTTTTATGTACTCTCTTATGTATATGTACCGCTCATGGCGATGTAGACTGATATATCTATTATGTCTCACTTTATGTATATGTACCGCTCATGGCGATGTAGACTGATCACTTACTTTCATGCACTAAGTTGTATTATAACGACCTGAACTTTCCCAGTAAGGAAAGCCCGGATTGAGATGAGAACACGACAAAATAGAACTCAGACGGAAGAACATTTCATTGTTTATTACAACAATTCCATCAGAATACAAGAATATACAGAGTATAAATGAATAATATACACATTTGATAAATATCAGAGATTACAATAAATTACATAGCAGCGGAAAAACAATTTAAAACACAACTAGAAGTAATATACGGATACAGAGCTTTCCGAGCATCGTTCTAGCTGTAAATCAGGGTCCTGTGAATATAAATCTGCAAAACCAAAACTACTAGCTGCCCGTGTGGAAAATAGGGGCACCCAGAGTTTAGGTTTAAACAATAAACTCTAGGTCAGTCATGTGACTGGTGTGAGAACTAAAACGGTTATTAATCTTTATTTTAAAGTTCGGTAAATCAAGGGACCACGCCGTATAACACGGAATGGGTTTCCTCCCAAGAATACCAGTGCATATCAATAAACAGCGCAATGCTTTTTAGAAAAATGAAGCTATTATAAGACCCAGGTCCCATCACACAATGCAACGCAAGCCGGAGGATAGGGTTTTCCCTTATAATAGCCAAACATGCTTGGTACGTTTAAAACAAATCATTTGATACTATAATAAGTGTATAGTGTCAAAACAATTTCAATCATAAATATCAATCATAGACGGCATGGGTACCATATATCATCTCGCCATAATAGTTCTACAATCAAAACCGCAATATCACATACTGGAAATTGGGTTTCCATCATAAGTCGAGGCAAGGGGCAAGCTCCTCTCTGTTCGAGACACTCTAGCAAATGTCCCAGGACCGCACACAGCAATCCTTTGATCTTCAGAGCCGGTCCTCTCTTACTTTTGAGGATTGGCAATTCCTGAGCACACGTTTCCCGGTCCTAAAAGACCTAAAATCGAGGCGCCTCATCCAACAACCACATAGGTGAAAAGTATACAAATGTCGGCCAGTTTAAGCACCGACACCACCCATAGCTAGAAAGAAACATCGTGCCCTCCCTGCAGTCACTATCCCGTTTTTGACTCATATCGAGGTGTGAGGCTCGTGAATTCACGCTTTACACAAAGCTGCGCCACACAGGCCGTGCTTTGATCATCAACCACAAGACTTTGCTTTTCAACAGAAGTCTTGATCAATTGCCACTTACGCGTGCCACACTGGCAATTCACTCCATGCGACTGATGTCCATCGATATACAACCTCTGAGCTCGTACGTCTCAGGGAAGGGCGTTAAGCAAGAGAATAAATTCTCCACCGCCAAACAGATGTATATTTAATAGAGATCAATCAACATAGAATAAAATCCAATGTCAGACACACAATCCATTTACAAGTTCGTTCTGGGTCTGAACGAAACCGGAGGCACTTTCCTCGCATCCCCATCGATCTCCAAGTACGTCTGGACGATTACCAACTGTTTCCCTCATCTTGGGTGTACAGCCCAATCAAGATCATCAATAATCACCCAAACGATGTGAAGACTTCTGGTCTTCAACCACCGTCTTAATCTTCGACTTATCGTCGACTCGGTTATTCAGAATGGGTATAAACCCGGCCTTTCCGAATAACCCACGTATATAATAAACACGTGTTACACAAACACAACATACGCCTCATTCCAATTCAGAATGTTCTTTTATTCAAAAAATCACATTCTTAGGGAAAGGTTCCCATTAATTTTATCCAAGATAAATTCTTCTAAATTTATTCTTTAATCTTCCTTTGGATATCATTTCAAACCATATTATGGTTTTCCAAACTAGTCGGGATTAGCGAACCACACCGAAGTAATTATTTGTTTTATTTCCCAATCCCAACCTATTCATCCCCTGGAGTAAAACTGGTAATACTCCATATCTAACACCACGGTGTTATCAGAAAATTAATTACCATTTCACGTTCAAATCTAATTAAAGATTTAACTATCGCTCTGGAGCAAAACTGGTGATACTCCATTCTCGATCACTTTTCAGATTTGACAATTTAAATTATCAATTCACATTTCAATCTAATTAAAGATTCATTAAAACTCCACTTAGTTTTAATCTTTTCAAAAATCAATATCCTAACTTTAACTGGGTTAAAGAATCAATGTCATCTAAAACACGATTCACGATAAACCCAAATCACATTCTATTGTTAATCGGGTTAAAGAACAGGTGTTGTTCAAAACACCGCTCACGATAAACCTAAAAACCAATTCAAATTCAATTCCAATTAAATATTATTTAATTGATGCCCTTCATTAAATCTAAATAGAAATATTTAGTCTTTTTCTCTATTGGGCTTAAGAACAGTGTTAATGAAGACACCATTCATGACAAATCCAAATCACATTTGATATTAAATACAAGGCTCCGAATAGAAAATATACCGTCTTAGATTCAATATCAAATTCTGAAACCAACAAATATCGTATTGGAAATAACGATATAAAATATATCTTTCAAATTCCCATAACAATATCTGTATAATCACGAAATCCAACATCGAAATATTCCGAAGATAATTTCGATTCAAATCCATTCCAATTTATATATATTGGAAATTCTGGTTATTTTCAAAACCACTTCAAATTCAATTTATTTATTTCGAAAATAAATTGATTTTAATTCTAGTTCAAAACTAGTTCATTTCGATAAAAATCTATTTTTATCTTTTCAAATATAGAGTTTTTCATCCCAGTTCTTCCCAAATCATTTCTTCCGATTTTACACAAATTATTGATATTTTTAATAATTTTATCATGGCCCGTACAGTCGATTTCCATCAACGGCCATCGAACTGCACTTACAGCGACCTTTTCCAAACTTGATTTGGACATAATTCCAAATCCAACCATTAGATTTCAAATTTCTAATATTCGTTAGAAAGCACTTTTCGATACGAACCCAACGGTTCCGGTTTCAGGAGAATCCGACGGTCGGATCTCCCGCAACGTCAATTCGAAGTCAATGGTCGAAATTCGCGAACTACCGCGGCGCGGCGCGTTCTATTCAGGCCATTATATATAATATATATATATTATATCTTTCGTCTATTTCCTTTTAAAACGTATTTATAATTCGTTTTAAATTCGTTTTCAAAACGATTCAACTTCCTATTCAATTTCAAATCAAAATTGAATATTCCACATCATCGATATATATATATATATATTCAAAATGTTATATTTTGAAATCACTTCCTTTTCGGTATTCGAAATAAATCGATATAAATATCGTTCGCGTCAAAATGGCGCATCACTAATCAACACGGCTTTATATATTTCAATCACTACGTTATTCTATTCAACAAATGAATATTTATTCTATTCAACACATGAATATATACTTCTTTCAACACATGAATATTTTCAACACATGAGCACTGTCAACACATGACTATTTTTGTTATTTAATATATTTTATAAAACTATGGTATCTATCGTTTGATTTTTAAATCAGACTTCAAATGTAAAGTAGTAAGAGAATGATTTTAAATATGATAAAGATGTAAATTTTATTATTAAAATATTTCTTTCAACACATGATTATTTATTCTATTCAACACATGAATATATGCTTCATTCTATTCTTTATTTTCCCAAATGGAATGAGGCCCAATCAATTACCATATAATCTTAATTATATGGATTCCATACAACATATGTATATAATCACAACAATAAATAATCAATCATCATCCAAAGTGCACCACACTGTATAAGCATCAAATATAGATATCTAACGCTTATAACAGCCTGTCAATCAATCGATCGACATACAACTAATCAATCGGGATGAGTGGACTTCAAATATCATCCCAACACCCGTGTGGGGTTTCACATCAACAAACAAACATTTTTATTCACACACACACGTTAAAAATAATATTTTTAACGATCAAATATTTTTAACTATATAAATATTTTAATTCACATCACACAATCAATTTTCATCACAACAAACAATCAAACATACAAGCCATCCATGGTCTGTGGATGACGGGTGTCGGGTGCTACTAAGCACCGTCTGCATCCTAGTATATATATTATAACTAGAAAAACAAGATTTAAAGTGAGAAGTTCTCACCGACTAGCTAATCCAAACGCCTCGACTCTTCATATGTAGAAATCTTCGTCGTTCTCACCTTTCGTCACTTTCGTTGTCTGTAGCCACTACATATATAAAAATCTCATTTTTATATTGTTGCTATGTATATAAAAATCCTATTTTCATATCGTTACTATATAGATAAAAATTCTATTTTTACATCGCTACTATATAGAGAAAAATTCTATTTTTACACCGCTACTATATAGATAAAAATTCTATTTTTACAACGGTGTTCATATAATAAAGATTATATTTTTATCACACTATTCCCTATATAAAGATTTCGCCTTTTCATATATAAAGATTTCGCCTTTTCAAATATAAAGATTTCGCCTTTTCATATATATAGATTTCGCCCTTTCAAATATAAAGATCAAATCTTTTCTATCTATATAATATAAAAATTGCATTTTTAATACTTCTACTTTATAAAAATCTTGTCTTTTTGTTTATTAAAAATCGAATCTTTTTCATTTATAAAAATCTATGTTGTATACTTATAAAAACCTATGGTTTATATTTATATAAAAAAACTATCTTTCATGTTTATATAAAAAAGAAAGAAATCAAATTACATAAAAGGAAGTAAAAATAAAATAAAATAAAATAAAAACGAGACTTACAGCAGGGGGGTTAGCTGTGCGTCGGCGCTCCGGTAGGAGGGCAGGGCGAGGCGGTGGTGTGCTCAGGTGGTGGCGGCTAAAGGGGTAGCAGCGGTTTTTGGTGGATTTGGGGGCGGTGGTCGGCGCTGCTGAAGGGGGACTTGGCATCAACAAGGAGGGAGGGAGACTGAAGGAGGAGGTCGAGGTGAAGGGGGAGGTGGAGGGTTCGATTTGGGGGTAATGGGTCTCGGTCTTCGCGTCAGGGGGGGAGCGGTTGGAGGGAAGGTGGGTGGCGGTTAGGAGGGGTGGCGCTCGGCTGGGTGGAGGCGGCGTCAGGTGGCGGACGTGGGGGCGACGTCGACCGGAGCGACGGAGGGAGGAGCGGGAATTGGGGATCGTTTTTTGGTTTCTATTTCGTTTTCTGATTGGAGAATAAGGAAGGTACAGAGTTATATAATATATATATAAATATTTAATTAATTTATTCTCCTAAATAGTTGCTTTTTCATTTGTTCCCCAATTCGAACCCAACGACCGTCACCCATAGCTAATTACCCCCATTCCGAACACAATGGGATATGTCACGTTAGCCAATTCGACCGTTACGATAGGTTTTCATCAAATTTAAAATATAAACCTTATATTTTAAATTCAAACACACGTTTTAATTTACCGGGCTCACATACGAACTCGAAAAATTCTAGAAAAATATTTTCTAGCTTAGTATTGATGATACAGTCCTAACAAAACTAGTTTCGTCGAATTCTAAGACCGTTTGAAAAATGACCATTTTCCGGTCGATTAAAATCAACTAAAACTGGTCAAACGCGTTTTCCTTTGCCACACTCACATATTGAATCGAAAAATTATGAAAATTGGAATCTAGCAATAACTTGACATCACGGATCCAACAAAAGTGGTTTCGTCGAAATCCGAGGTCGTTTGCAAAATTCCCATTTTTAAGGGCCGAAATTCCATAGCGACTGTTCTGAAAATTCATCTGGACATATCTTTTGGTTCCCGCTATGAAATTTCGATTTTTCAGATTCGTTAGAAAGATATTCTCAATTAGATTCCATTATTTTTGGTTTCACTAAAATCCGGTTTATTTTGCACCCGATACATTCATTTGAAGTTTGAAATCGAATTATCGAACTACCGCGCCATTTTCAATTCCTTTTATAATTAAAATAAAATATTTTTATTCTAACGATGACGTATATAAATATATACGTTCTAATTCTATTCAAAATAAATTTTCCTTCGATATTATTTAAAATAATTCATTTTAAATATTCAAAATTGCCAAAATAAAAATTTTAAACTGGCTCGCATTTTCCGGGTTGTTACATTCTCCCCCACTTAAAACTTTTCGTCCCCGAAAAGGAACGAAGCCGAAAGTTGTTTAACAAATCAACTCAACTTCCATAATTTTCGTTACGGCTTAAGTTCTTCAACTTTTCAGTTTCTAAGAACTTTTCAAATTTTTCAAAATTTTAGCTAACACCCTAAATTTCCGAAAAATTTCGCCATAACCTCCCCTGCACCGGGGACTTCGGGATATTTCATATAGCCTCCCATGGCCTTCTTCAACTCAAAAGAAAAATAAAAAGCCAAGCGGCTAGCCAATCGGCTCATAAAATCATCATCACCCAAAGAAATACAATAAACATGTACCTATTTGTCGGGCAAACAATTTTTATTCTTCTGCTCTAGCCTCCTTGCTATGACATGTTCAGTGTAAGTACATGTATATGCAAGCAAATGTGACCTATTTTCAATACAATTCACTATTCGGTTCAATTATGCTAAATGGTTCAAAGTTATCAAACAAATAAACAAACAACACAACCAGCAATCAATTAGTGGATTAACGTTTCAAATTCATAATTTTGATATATAGTCAAAAATCACATTTTTGATGCCAAATCACAACAATATATTCTAGCTATATTTTGGTTCTCACACCAGTCTAATGGAAATATATAGATATCACACCTTCGAAACACGAACATAAATATTGATGATGCCATGGTCATTATCAACATCATCTACGGGCGACTAGAGTGTGATTCTATATCTATCCAGTATATTAAAACTATGAATATACATTCATGACGCGTATATGCAAAACCTTTGTATACTAGATTGTCCAAATCAATATAAATAAATTATTCAAATACATATAAAGTGGTTTAAATTTCAAAACAAAATTTGTTTTCATTTGAAAAATATACCCTTCACACTCATTCTAGGATACTACTGATCCCATCTCTAACAAGTAATTTTAATTGGATATTACTAATCCAATATCTGATGAATTCTTTCGTATGGTTCTAATGTGTCTTGTTCTCGAGCTCTGTAAACCAAAGCTCTGATACCACTCTATAACGACCCGAACTTCCCCGGTAAGGAAAGCCCGGATTGAGATGAGAACACGACAAAATAGAACTCAAACGGAAGAACATTTCATTGTTTATTACAACAATTCCATCAGAATACAAGAATATATAGAGTATAAATGAATAATATACACATTTGATAAATATCAGAGATTACAATAAATTACATAGCAGCGGAAAAACAATATAAAACACAACTAGAAGTAATACACGGATACAGAGCTTTCCGAGCATCGTTCCAGTTGTAAATCAGGGTCCTGTGAATATAAATCTGCAAAACCAAAACTACTAGCTGCCCGTGTGGAAAATAGGGGCACCCAGAGTTTAGGTTTAAACAATAAACTCCAGGTCAGTCATGTGACCGGTGTGAGAACTAAAACGGTTATTAATCTTTATTTTAAAGTTTGGTAAATCAAGGGACCACGCCATATAACACGGAACGGGTTTCCTCCCAAGAATACCAGTGCATATCAATAAACAGCGCAATGCTTTTTAGAAAAATGAAGCTATTATAAGACCCAGGTCCCATCACACAATGCAACGCAAGCCGGAGGATAAGGTTTTCCCTTATAATAGCCAAACATGCTTGGTACGTATAAAACAAATCATTTGATACTATAATAAGTGTATAGTGTCAAAACAATTTCAATCATAAATATCAATCATAGACGACATGGGTACCATATATCATGTCGCCATACTAGTTCTACAATTAAAACCGCAATATCACGTATTGGAAATTGGATTTCCGTCTTGAGTCGAGGCAAGGGGAAAGCTCCTCTTCGTTCGAGACACTCTAGCAAATGCCCCAGGACCGCACACAGCAATCCTTGGATCTTCAGGGCCGGTCCTCTCTTACTTTTGAGGATTGGCAATTCTTGAGCACACGTTTCCCGGTCCTAACAGACCTAAAATCGAGGCGCCTCATCCAACAACCACACAGGTGAAAAGTATATAAATGTCGGCCAGTTTAAGCACCGACACCACCCATAGCTAGAAAGAAACGTCGTGATCTCCCTGCAGTCACTATCTCGTTTTTGACTCATACAGAGGTGTGAGGCTCGCGAATTCACGTCATACACAAAGCTGCGCCACACAGGCCGTGCTTTGATCATCAACCACAAGACTTTGCTTTTCAACAGAAGTCTTGATCAATTGCCACTTACGCGTGCCACACTGGAAATTCACTCCAAGCGACTGATGTCCATCGATATACAACCTCTGAGCTCGTACGTCTCAGGGAAGGGCGTTAAGAAAGAGAATAAATTCTCCGCTGCCAAACAGATGTATATTTAATAGAGATCAATCAACACAGAATAAAATCCAATGTCAAACACACAATCCATTTACAAGTTCGTTCTAGGTCTGAACGAAACCGGAGGCACTTTCCTCGCATATCCATCGATCTCCAAGTACGTCTGGACGATCACCAACTGTTTCCCTCATCTTGGGTGCACAGCCCAATCAATATCATCAGTAATCACCCAAACGATGTGAAGACTTCCGGTCTTTAACCACTGTCTTCATCTTCGACTTATCGTTGACTCGGTTATTCAGAATGGGTATAAACCCGGCCTTTCCGAATAACCCACGCATATAATAAACACGTGTTACACAAACACAACATACACCTCATTTCAATTCAGAATGTTCTTTTATTCAAAAAATCACATTCTTAGGGAAAGGTTCCCATTAATTTTATCCAAGATAAATTCTTCTAAATTTATTCTTTAATCTTCCTTTGGATATCATTTCAAACCATATTATGGTTTTCCAAACTAGTCGGGATTAGCGAACCACACCGAAGTAATTATTTGTTTTATTTCCGAGTCCCAACCTATTCATCGCCGGGAGCAAAACTGGTAATACTCCATATCTAACACCACGGTGTTATCGGTAAAATTAATTACCATTTCATGTTCAAATCTAATTAAAGATTTAACTATCGCTCTGGAGCAAAACTGGTGATACTCCATTCTCGATCACTTTTCAGATTTGACAATTTAAATTATCAATTCACATTTCAATCTAATTAAAGATTCATTAAAACTCCACTTAGTTTTAATCTTTTCAAAAATCAATATCCCAACTTTAACTAGGTTAAAGAATCAATGTCATCTAAAACACGATTCACGATAAACCCAAATCACATTCTATTGTTAATCGGGTTAAAGAACAGGTGTTGTTCAAAACACCGCTCACGATAAACCCAAAAACCAATTCAAATTCAATTCCAATTAAATATTATTTAATTGATGCCCTTCATTAAATCTAAATAGAAAGATTTAATCTTTTTCTCTATTGGGCTTAAAAACAGTGTTAATGAAGACACCATTCACGACAAACCCAAATCACATTTGATATTAAATACAAGGCTCTTAATAGAAAATATACCGGTTTAGATTCAATATCAAATTCTGAAACCAACAAATATCATATTGGAAATAACGATATAAAATATATCTTTCAAATTCCCATAACAATATCTGTATAATCACGAAATCCAACATCAAAATATTCCGAAGATAATTTCGATTCAAATCCATTCCAATTTATATATATTGGAAATTCTGGTTATTTTCAAAACCACTTCAAATTCAATTTATTTATTTCGAAAATAAATTGATTTTAATTCTAGTTCAAAACTAGTTCGTTTCGATAAAAATCTATTTTTACCTTTTCAAATATAGAGTTTTTCATCCCAGTTCTTCCCAAATCATTTCTTATGATTTTACACAAATTATTGATATTTTTAATAATTTTATCAAGGCCTGTACAGTCGATTTCCATCAACGGCCATCGAACTGCACTTACAGCGACCTTTTCCAAATTTGATTTGGACATAATTCCAAATCCAACCGTTAGATTTCAAATTTCTAATATTCGTTAGAAAGCTCTTTTCGATATGAACCCAACGGTTTCAGTTTCAGGAGAATCCGACGGTCGGATCTCCCGCAACGTCAATTCGAAGTCAATGGTCGAAATTCGTGAACTGCCGTGGCGCGGCGCGTTCTATTCAGGCCATTATATATATAATATATATATATATTAAATCTTTCGTCGATTTCCTTTTAAAACGTATTTATAATTCGTTTTAAATTTGTTTTCAAAACGATTCAACTTCCTATTCAATTTCAAATCAAAATTGAATATTCCACATCATCGATATATATATATATATATATATATATTCAAAATGTTATATTTTGAAATCACTTCCTTTCCGATATTCAAAATAAATCGATATAAATATCGTTCGCGTCAAAATGGTGCATCACTAATCAGCACGGCTTTATATATTTAGTATTATATCGTATAATATAAATATCAATTGTTGTATCGATATTTATTTGTGTGATATATCTATTTGTTTGATTGATTTGTTGATTTACTGTTTTGTTGGTGGTTGTTGATATATATATATTCTTGTCTATGAACAGATGACATTTAACGTTATTTGATTTTAAGTGGAAGATTCATTTTAAATGAATTATATTATATGGAAAGTAGGTGCGCCTCCTTCTTTTCAACATTAATTCACTATGCATCCTTGTGTTAGTTCATATATAAAGCGGGAACCTATTTCATGTAGCAATTTCTTTTTTTTCTGTGCTGGTTTGTTAAAAAAAACTCAAAAAATGGTAAATATTCACGAAAGAATTCAGCACAAAAAACAATGTTGAAATATCAGCAATTTTTGTGAATAATTGCAGACATTTCTGCAATTATTCACACAATACATGCATTTGTTGAAAGACGGATGAATAATTGTTGTTATATCAATAATTATTTATATATAATTGTTGATATATCAACGACTTTACAGTTGATGTAACTAAATGAAAAAGCTGCTGAAATATCAGCAAATATTGCAAATAGTTACATCATTTGCCGTAATTTACTAGAGATGAAATAATATTAATACGCATACAATTTTTATTATATTTCTGTTGATTTTCCTGCAATAATGAATGTCGTAATAAGTATAGGATTTGAGTTTGAATTTTTCACGCAAATAAGCAAAATTGCATGAAATTCTGCAACTTTTTTGATATAATTGCTACAATGTCAACAATTATATGCAAAATTACAGAAAAATTCTGGAGCTTCCGTATTTTTGATTTTTTTTGTCTTTGAATCTTTTTTTTCGTATTTTTAATGCATGAGTACGATGATGATTATGTGTTGAATTAAATTTTGAAGTTTGGTAAATTTTTATGTTTTTTTTTTTGATATTTTGGAAAAACAGGGACCTAATTCATAAAGTTTTTAGTCAGAGAGTTTTTTTTTAAAAACTTAATAGGGACCTGAGCCAGACTGTTTCTTATATTATATTATCAGTTATATATGCATATAAATAACCATTTTGTTGCAGGGGACTATAAAAGGGAAAGCGAAGTATATGTAGTGAATTAGATCATGAAGGAACACTTCAAAATCTATGCATCTATGTCTGGTTGTTATGAGATTAATAAATTCCTTTGATTATTCATATTTATTCCCATTCATTCACTCGTCTACATTTATATTTTCTTGCATTAGTTTATTATGTTCGTGTATCATCCAAATTTACATATGTGTGTTACCAAATTGATCAAATTGTCGATCATTGAAGTAAATTAAACATTTTTTAATATAAGCATGTATTTTCATAGAATAGATATTTATTATTCGAGTTAATAATAATGAGATTCAATTATCTATTTTAACAAATGATAATTGAACCCGATTTTGCATATACGTAACAAACTGAGAATTGATTATTCATTATAATCAATGATATTAGAATTGAATTAATTATTATAGTTATTAAAACTTTATTTTAATTAAGGGTTAATTGAATTTTAATAATCGTTTTACTGAATAATACTTTAGTTCCAATATGTTATTTTAACTAATAAAATCAGTTTTGATTGGACCTTTTTTAATATTTAAGTTGCTTTTATAAAGTTGAAATTGAATTTATTTACAGAAATGGATAAAACTAAGTTAATTGATCGATTATAAAGGCTTAAGAATAATTATCTGATTTATAAAAGGATTTAAACTTAATGAATCAATTTAATTATGGTTTGTATATAAGCAACTTTTTGGTTATAAAAGATTAAACATGGGATATTATTTTACGGGAAAATTAATGTAGTTTAAGGAGTTAAAAACAAGTGTTATAGCGGGTTTATTTTCCCTTGAGAATATTTAAATATGGTTTTTAAGTTATAAAAGGAATTTTATAAATTTCCTCTCTTGATGATCAACATTTATTTTAAGTATATTAAATTAATTAAATCTAATAAATTATCCTTTTTGGATAAACAATATCGCTTAGTTCTCATAAATGATAGTTTTAAATAAGAATGCCATTTGTAAATAGAAATGGTTTGAATTTTATTCTAAGTCTAAGAGGAATTGGGTTTTATGGAAATTGATGTTTAATTTAATATTGCTTTTAACTTTTCTTTTAAACACACTTAGAATAATAATTATCTCTTTAAAACAAATATTTTAAAGAGTATTATTAAAAATGTTTTCGTTCAAATATCTGAAATGTGAAAACTAAGCATAAGTTCGAGTTTTGAATTTAAAAAGTTTTCGATACGAATATGAAAAGAAATTTCCATAAATGATATCTTTTATATGGAAAATATTTAGTTATACTCTTATCACTAGATGTTGAATGTAGAAATGTTCCTCTATCTCGAAGTTTGAAAACATTGTCCAGACGATGCCTAGAGGTAATAGTACCTCAATGTAACAACCCGTATTTTTAAATAACATGTTATAACATAAACCAAGGCAGAATTAAATGATAAAATCTGAATCAAGGGAAACGGGCTATGTCATTGCGTTCGTCTCGGAAAAATACGCGAAATAGAGTCCGAGTTTTCGAAAATCGGAGTCCGTATGAAGAAGATATGGACGAACGAAGTTAGGCAGAAAAACCGAAAACAAGCCAGAATGCACTGGCGCACTTGTAAAGTGCGCCAGCACAAAAATACATTGGCGCACTTGGGAAGTGCGCCCGTGTTAAGCTAGAAACCTGTACAGCTTTCTGGTTTGACCCTGGCTGGCCTAGTGCACCTGTTTTGGTTCTCTGGTCTGTTCTGCTGGCCTGTGACGATTTTTGATGGTTTAGATCTAAACTAGGGTTAATCCTATGGCCTAAACTAACCTAATCTTCTATAAAAAGACCCTAAGACCTAGCCTAAACCCTCATTAATCATTCCTACAACTAAACTATGCCAAAATGTTTCCTAATCATGGCCTCCACCTTCATATCATGGCCTCCATCCTCTTCATGAAAGTTTGAGTGTCCTAAGCTAGTAAAAGAGCCACCTTTCTTCATCAAAACAAGGATCTTTCTTCATAAAAATCAAAGGAGCTTCTTGTTACTCAATACAACATGGAGCTTGTATTCATTTGGGGGTTTTTAGAGTTGCTAGTGGCTTCGTCTCAATCTTATTTTATTTTATAGGTCTTCATAGCATTGTAAGCCCTATTCTACTCTTAGATTCTAACTATGAAGTTAAATATGACATGTTGCAAGTTTGAGTTTGGGCCTAAGTATGATTTGTGCTTTTATTCTATCATGTTATGCATAGATTTATTCTATGCATGTTTGTAAAGCTATCATCTTGACTTTGTGCATAGAAAGCTATGAGCTTTGATTTTATCATGTTATGCATGGATTTATTTTATGCATGTTTGTGAAGTTATCACCTTGACTTTGTGCATAGAAAGCTATGAGCTTTGATTCTATCATGTTATGCATGGATTTATTCTATGCATGTTTGTGAAGCTATCACCTTGACTTTGTGCATAGAAAGCTATGAGCTTTGATTTGAAATGTTGCATAAAGCAACATAGAAACTCTCATAACCC
Organism: Allium sativum; assembly: GCA_030737875.1. Taxonomy (NCBI): domain Eukaryota; kingdom Viridiplantae; phylum Streptophyta; class Magnoliopsida; order Asparagales; family Amaryllidaceae; genus Allium; species Allium sativum. Next base: position 356,962,776 of record CM060926.1, read on the forward strand.
TTATGTTATCTTTCATATGATGTCATATGTGAATCACTAGCTAACATCCTATGTCATTTATGACCATGTTTCACCTATTTTGCTAAAGTTTGATATCATGCATGTTTTGAGGCTTATAATGTAATATGCAAGTTTATGAACACATTTGCCTCATATACCACCATGTTTAACTTGTTGCCAAACCTTAACCCCTCATGTTCCTTAATATGCTTGTGGCCAAATCACCCTTATGATATTATGCATGCTTGTGGCCAAATCACCCTTATCCTATTATGCATGCTTGTGGCCAAATCACCCTTATGATATTATGCATGCTTGTGGCCAAATCACCCTTATCCTATTATGCATGCTTGTGGCCAAATCACCCTTATGCTATTTGATACGTTTGAGGCCAAGTCACCTTTTATGCTATCATACATGTTGAGGCCATATGCTAGTATGTTGAACCTCTTTTGGCCTCAAATATCACCATATCTAACTTGTGATAGACTTTGCCATCTTATGCCCACCTTGTCATATTGTTAGGTTCCCTCTTTGATCTATTTGCGTTGATGCGAATTTACGTGCGATGGGAATACGTTATGGGTAGTTGGGAAAACTTAAATAACATGAAAACATGACTTGAAAATATGACATGAAAGTTCGACATGTGTTTATGCTTGAAAACATGAACGTGGACATGACATGTAGAAAACATGAAAGTGGCCAACTCGAGGTTGGGTTGAGTTTGTAGCATAAATCTACCCGGAACCGACCGGCTTAACTAGTGGCTACAAACAATAGGACCCAATGTGAGTAGTTGGTCATATCGCACTTAAAACCCGAGGTTAGACTAGGTTGTGGTGTAAAGCTACCCGGACCCGCCCGGCTTAACTAGTAACCACAACAAAGTCTAATGTGAGAGGTTGGGGTGCATTAGGTTAATTAATGCCACATGGTAGGGTTAAGTCATGGACTACTTGAATACTTAACCAATTAAACACGATGGGTTGGTAGGGTTAAGTCATGGACCTCTTGAATACTTAACCAATTAAACTCGATGGGTTGGTAGGGTTAAGTCATGAACTACTTGAGTACTTAACCAATTAAACACGATGTATTGATAGGGTTAAGTCCTGAACTGCTTGGATACACTTGACCGACTCAATACATGGTTAGGATAGGGTTAACCACACTTAACCCGCTTGAAATCCTAGTTGCGATGTCCTTTTCAGCCGTAACCCACTTGGGAGTATCTGGATACCCTGGACTAGGCTAGGGTGGGGCACGATTACTGGACTGATTGTAAGAGACCAAAAGAGACGGCTGAATGGTGCACCGATTGTTCAGGCGGACCATGGTCGTGCACATTAAGTTCGGAGCTAAACATGGGCAACAGTAGGTTTAGACTGTGCGTGCTTGAATTGTGTCTGTGGTTTACACCTTAGGGCTGGATACACCCTGGGGTGGACCTTGCACAGTTAACTACATTCCATGATTAAGCCGTATGACACCGATACACGACGAGTTAGGCTTATAGGGAGCCGATCGACTAGACCGAGAAGTTGGACCTTGATTTAGGTCACCTCATGATATTGGGCCAGCTTTGGGCCAAGGGATCATTTCTTGTTTATACTTGACATGGATTGGAATACTAGTACACACTTGGTGCAACTTAACCTTGTAGATGCGATGCCACACTTGATCTATCTTGTTAACTTTTCACCATGCCAGTTATCACCCTATGTTTCATCTCTGCTTTACATGTCCAGTTAACTTTATTAGTTTTTATACTAATAGTAGGTAGGACTTACCAGTCTTTTTGACTGACCCGTTTCCTTTCGCCTCTTTTCTCCCGTTTCCCCCCAGGTTTACAGGGTGGGAACACTGGTACCTAGCTCGGATCTTTAGCTGCTTTTCTGGATAGCTCATGTACGGTTTGGACTTGAGCATGCTATGGCTTTATTCTACCTTGGGGATAGTTACTTTATGCTTTTTCCAGTTTTCAGTTTATGTTTCTAGACTTTGTTTTATGGGAAAATAATGACCAAGTACTATGATGTAACTTGACTATGGTTTTGAAATGTTAGTTTTTATCCGCTGCTTTATTTACTCTGTTTTTACTTATATGTTCTGTCTTGTGATATCTGCATGCATGTTTACCTAGTTTAACGCCCCTCCAAGGCCGGTGTACTTGCAAGAGTGGCATTGGCGGAGGTGTGGTGTTACATTTGGTATCAGAGCATAAGATTTACAAGATTTGAGCAAAAGGTTTTTTTTAAACTTACCTTTTGAAAAACTATTTTCAAAACCAATTACGTATTTTGCAAGAAAAGTCTAGTTTATTTTAAAAGGCTATTCCCAAAAGCCATTAGCACTATCCTTTTTTTCCTCGTTCTCAATCTATCTTTTTCTTCGTTTCAGTATGGCCGATAATTTTGCCATTCTGGAGGGCGTACCAGTACCTATTTGGTTTAGAAGGTACATGGAGGCAAGGGCGAATGAATCCGGCCCCGCGGACATTCCTCCTCCTTCCCCCGTGGCTAACATTTCTCCCCCTCCCGTAGCCGAGGTTTCTCCTCCTCCTCCGCATCCACAAGCGGATTTCGCGAAGGTTTGCAAGGACTTTAAGGCGATGGGTGGCAAGAATTTTGTTGGGACAGAGACTTATGTTGAGGCCAGAAACTGGTTAAAAGAAACTGAAGACCTCTTTGCTATCTTTGATGTGGAAGACCGTAGAAAAGTTCTGTTGGTAGTATGGCTATTGAAAGAGGAAGCTGCATATTGGTGGGTAGTCACCACCACTACTAGGCCAATTCAGACTTGGGATGACTTTAGGAGAAGGTTTAGACTGAGGTTTCTATCATCGACAGAAGAGAACCTTCAGATGGAGAGGTTCCTATCTCTAAAGCAAGGGGACATGACAATTAGGGAATACGTGGATACGTTTAATCAACTTGCTCGGTTCGGTCTAGACTTGGTTAACACAACTCAGAAGAAGGCCCTACGCTTTGCTCTAGGATTGAATGAGCCATTGCGCGGTTTGGCCATGTCTCATATACCCATGGGGGCGACTTTCGAGAGTTTGGTGAATATGGCCCTGCTTCAAGAGGAAGATAAGAGTGGCAAGAAGGAGGTCAAGGCAAATGAGTCTCAAGGCGAGAAGGTAGATTCCGGAAAAGGAGGCAAGAACAACAACAGCAAGGACAACAAGTCAAGAGAAAGGAGGAAGTGCAACTTCTGTGGGATTACTGGGCACATAGCCAAAGATTGTAGGAAGAAGAAAAGGAAGTTGGGAGAATGCTTTCATTGTGGAGAGTCTGGACACTATAGTAAGGATAGCCCGAAAAAGCGAGGACAAGGGAAAAGGCAAATTCAGCAAGCAGGACCCTATGGAGGGCAGTTGCAGGCTCCCCTCGCTCTTCCAGCTTTTGATCGAGGTAGTGTTTCTATAGAAATTCATGTTTACATTTCTAATTTCCTTGTTCATACCATATTTGATTCTGGCGCATCGCATAGTTTTATTTCTGATCTTGTTGAAAGTTTGCACCCAAGTACTAGTCTAGTTGAAAATCCCGTTAGTATTTCAAATCCGATTGGGGGTTCCGCCCATCTATCTGCGATTTGTATGGATTTGAAAATCTCTATCTTGAGCGTAGAACTCGTGTGTGATGCTTATGTTCTCGGGTTTATGGGACACGGGTTGATTGTGGGCGTGGATTGGTTGTCCAGTTATGGAGCCATTCTTGACTGTGAGCATAGGGTAGTGAGGCTCATGACTCGCCTCGGTAATACCCTCGAAATCTCGTGTGACCTTTAGGGTTCCGTCATGATAAGTTATCTGGAATCCCTTGGCACCTTTATTGGAAATTTTTAATCCAATCGAGTAGTGTTCGCCACTAAGGCGGATAGTCCATTTCGCTTAAGCATGGGTTATAGAAATCACCCTAGTAAGAACATTTGGCAACATGGAGTGGCATTTGTTTTCAAGAGATAGTTCTTCTACGTGGAATACTGTATAGTATGTAAACGAGGTCCAGGATTCACTAATAAATTTTGTAAAGTTTGCATGAAACCATGAGCACGCAGTTATGCTTAAGCCAAGTATTTTAGGAAAAGAATAAGTGGAAGTGGAACGAGAGGTAACGGTGAAATGAGTTCTAACTCATATTTTGGAAATAAGAATTAAGAAGCTACGAAATTGTGAAGTTAAAAGACGGTCAAGGCACGATCGGATTAAGCTCAAGAAAAAGCGGCTTGGAAGATTGAAGACCAGATACGCGCGTCATATTTCTTTTTAAGAGTATATCCTTGATCCCTATTATTCTGTAGAGCTTACTTGCATGCTATCGTTTAAGTATATCCTCTCGGTCCTATTCTCAATCTTAGTTCTGTTGCAAACCCCATAAGGAATATGACTCGCCTGTTTGTGATATATATTTGGGATAAAGATGTCCGTCAAGTTGACCAAACTATTGGGCTTTATGGGATATGAGTCATAGTTGATAGACTTACATAGAGTACTCACTTTTTTCCGTTGAAGAGCAAGAGGACCACATCAGGGCTAGCATCTGTTCGCCTTCGAGAGACAGTGCGATTGCATGGAGTTCCTTCTAGCATAGTTAGCGATCGTGACCCAATCTTCACTAGCCAGTTCTGGAATAGCTTGCAAAAAGCGATGGGTACGCGATTGAATCTAAGTACGACCTATCACCCACAGACGGATGGCCAGACCGAAAGGGTGAATAGGGTACTAGAAGATCTATTGAGGCTATGCATTCTTGACTTTGGTGGTACTTGGGAAGATCGTCTTCCTCTCGTAGAGTTTGCTTATAATAACAGCTATCAGTCAAGCATAGGGATAGCACCATTCGAAGTTTTATATGGGAGGCCGTGCAAGTCACCAACATGTTGGTGGGAGACGACGGATAAGCTTATACTTGGGCCCGACATGATAAGGGACACATCCGAGAAGGTTGAGTTGATTCGAAGGCGGATGAAGACGGCCCAAGACAGACAGAAATCCTATGCTGACAAGCGAAGGACAGATTTGGAATTCGAAGTTGGAGATATGGTTTTCGTGAAGGTTTCTCCTTTGCATAATGTGGTTCGGAGCAGTTGGAAAGATAGCACCAAGGTTCGTTGGACCCTTCCCTATCATCGAGAAGATTGGGCAAATGGCTTATAGAGTGGAATTGCCCGAGAAGCTGGCCGGAGTACACAATGTTTTTCATGACTCGCATCTCCGGAAATGCCTATATGAGTCAGCTGAGGTAGTTGAGCCTAGCATTCTTGAATACATGGAGGTAGAGAAAGAGGCAACCCTAAGGCGAGCTCCGATCCGTATCTTGGAAACGGAGATCAAGAAGCTGAGGAATCGAGAAGTCAAGTTAGTAAAGGTTCAGTGGAGTGAAGCCGAAGAGGACGCAACTTGGGAAACCGAGGAGAAGATGCGCGCGCTTCACCCATTTCTTTTTGAGGGTACATTCTCGATCTCTTTTCCTAGCCAGCATATCTTTCTTTCACTATCCATGTTTATCTTGTTATCTCGTTAACCTTGTCATGAGAACCTTAGGTAGAAACCCTTTGGATGAAACATGTATTTGAAACATGTTATGCTTGATGTTTGCAAGTGGTTGCAAGTGTTTGCAAGTGGATACTCGTGGATGCATGATACACATTAGGCACTAAGATCGGCTCACACACTTTCATATTGCATATGCATGAGTGCTTATACTTATTCATGGCTGAAACCTGTTATGCTATCACGTGGATGTTGCATATGGATGATTGTTATGTGCACTCATATAGAGATTATGAATTATGTTAGGAATTTGCATACATATGGACTCATTTCACTAACATACTTTGCATTAATGAGGTTTACTGAATCAGTAACCGCCTGATTTTCGCATTAGATAAGTACATATACACACACCTTTGCATATGATCATACAACATTTAGAATCTTTTAAGGAAAATGGCTGCACGTGGATGATGTTTTGAGTAGATGGATGATGGATGGTAGGATATGTTCTTCCTAACTTGAAGATTTCGGGGACGAAATCCTTTAAGGAGGGGAGAATGTAACAACCCGTATTTCTAAATAACATGTTATAACATAAACCAAGGCAGAATTAAATGATAAAATCTGAATTAAGGGAAACGGGCTATGCCATTGCGTTCGTCTCGGAAAAATATGCGAAATAGAGTCCGAGTTTTCGAAAATCGGAGTCCGTATGAAGAAGATATGGACGAACGAAGTTAGGCAGAAAAACCGAAAACAAGCCAGAATGCACTTGCGCACTTGTGAAGTGCGCCAGCACAAAAATACACTGGCGCACTTGGGAAGTGCGCACGTGTTAAGCTAGAAACCTGCACAGCTTTTTGGTTTGACCCTGGCTGGCCTAGTGCACCTGTTTTGGTTCTCTGGTCTGTTCTGCTGGCCTGTGACGATTTTTGATGGTTTAGATCTAAACTAGGGTTAATACTATGGCCTAAACTAACCTAATCTTCTATAAAAAGATCCTAAGACCTAGCCTAAACCCTCATTAATCATTCCTACAACTAAACTATGCCAAAATGTTTCCTAATCATGGCCTCCACCTTCATATCATGGCCTCCATCCTCTTCATGAAAGTTTGAGTGTCCTAAGCTAGTAAAAGAGCCACCTTTCTTCATCAAAACAAGGATCTTTCTTCATACAAATCAAAGGAGCTTCTTGTTTCTCAAGACAACTTGGAGCTTGTATTCATTTGGGGGTTTTTAGAGTTGCTAGTGGCTTCGTCTCAATCTTATTTTATTTTATAGGTCTTCATAGCATTGTAAGCCCTATTCTACTCTTAGATTCTAACTATGAAGTTAAATATGACATGTTGCAAGTTTGAGTTTGGGCCTAAGTATGATTTGTGCTTTGATTCTATCATGTTATGCATAGATTTATTCTATGCATGTTTATAAAGCTATCACCTTGACTTTGTGCATAGAAAGCTATGAGCTTTGATTCTATCATGTTATGCATGGATTTATTCTATGCATGTTTGTGAAGCTATCACCTTGACTTTGTGCATAGAAAGCTATGAGCTTTGATTCTATCATGTTATGCATGGATTTATTCTATGCATGTTTGTGAAGCTATCACCTTGACTTTGTGCATAGAAAGCTATGAGCTTTGATTTGAAATGTTGCATAAAGCAACATAGAAACTCTCATAACCCTTATGTTATCTTGCATATGATGTCATATGTGAATCACTAGCTAACATCCTATGTCATTTATGACCATGTTTCATCTATTTTGCTAAAGTTTGATATCATGCATGTTTTGAGGCTTATAATGTAATATGCAAGTTTATGAACACATTTGCCTCATATGCCACCATGTTTAACTTGTGGCCAAACCTTAACCCCTCATGTTCCTTAATATGCTTGTGGCCAAATCACCCTTATGATATTATGCATGCTTGTGGCCAAATCACCCTTATCCTATTATGCATGCTTGTGGCCAAATCACCCTTATGATATTATGCATGCTTGTGGCCAAATCACCCTTATCCTATTATGCATGCTTGTGGCCAAATCACCCTTATGCTATTTGATAAGTTTGAGGCCAAGTCACCTTTTATGCTATCATACATGTTAAGGCCTTATGCTAGTATGTTGAACCCCTTTTGGCCTCAAATATCACCATGTCTAACTTGTGATAGACTTTGCCATCTTATGCCCACCTTGTCATATTGTTATGTTTCCTCTTTGATCTATTTGCGTTGATGCAAATTTACGTGCGATGGGAATACGTTATGGGTAGTTGGGCAAACTTAAATAACATGAAAACATGACTTGAAAATATGACATGAAAGTTCGACATGTGTTTATGCTTGAAAACATGAACGTGGACATGACATGTAGAAAACATGAAAGTGGCCAACTCGAGGTTGGGTTGAGTTTGTAGCATAAATCTACCTGGAACCGACCGGCTTAACTAGTGGCTACAAACAATAGGACCCAATGTGAGTAGTTGGTCATATCGCACTTAAAACCCGAGGTTAGACTAGGTTGTGGTGTAAAGCTACCCGGACCCGCCCGGCTTAACTAGTAACCACAACAAAGTCTAATGTGAGAGGTTGGGGTGCATTAAGTTAATTAATGCCACATGGTAGGGTTAAGTCATGGACTACTTGAATACTTAACCAATTAAACACAATGGGTTGGTAGGGTTAAGTCATGGATCGCTTGATTACTTAACCAATTAAACACGATGGGTTGGTAGGGTTAAGTCATGAACTACTTGAATACTTAACCAATTAAACACGATGTATTGATAGGGTTAAGTCCTGAACTGCTTGGATACACTTGACCGACTTAATACATGGTTAGGATAGGGTTAACCACACTTAACCCGCTTGAAATCCTAGTTACGAGGTCCTTTTCAGCCGTAACCCGCTTGGGAGTATCTGGATACCCTGGACTAGGCTAGGGTGGGGCACGATTACTGGACTGATTGTAAGAGACCAAAAGAGACGGCTGAATAGTGCACCGATTGTTCAGGCGGACCATGGTCGTGCACATTAAGTCCGGAGTTAAACATGGGCAACAGTAGGTTTAGACTATGCGTGCTTGAATTGTGTCTATGGTTTACACCTTAGAGCTGGATACACCCTGGGGTGGACCTTGCACAGTTAACTACATTCCATGATTAAGTCGTATTACACCGATACACGATGAATTAGGCTTGTAGGGAGCCGATCGACTAGACCGAGTAGTTGGACCTTGATTTAGGTCACCTCATGATATTGGGCCAGCTTTGGGCCAAGGGATCATTTCTTGTTTATACTTGACATGGATTGGAATACTAGTACACACTTGGTGCAACTTAACCTTGTAGATGCGATGCCACACTTGATCTATCTTGTTAACTTTTCACCATGCCAGTTATCACCCTATGTTTCATCTCTGCTTTACATGTCCAGTTAACTTTATTAGTTTTTATACTAATAGTAGGTAGGACTTACCAGTCTTTTTGACTGACCCGTTTTCTTTCGCCTCTTTTCTTCCGTTTCCCCCCCCCCCCCCCAGGTTTACAGGGTGGGAACACTGGTACCTAGCTCGGATCTTTAGCTGCTTTTCTGGATAGCTCATGTACGGTTTGGACTTGAGCATGCTATGGCTTTATTCTACCTTGGGGATAGTTACTTTATGCTTTTTCCAGTTTTCAGTTTATGTTTCTAGACTTTGTTTTGTGGGAAAATAATGACCAAGTACTATGATGTAACTTGACTATGGTTTTGAAATGTTAGTTTTTATCCGCTGCTTTATTTACTCTGTTTTTACTTATATGTTCTGTCTTGTGATATCTGCATGCATGTTTTCCTAGTTTAACACCCCTCCAAAGCCGGTGTACTTGCAAGAGTGGCATTTGCGGAAGTGGGGTGTTACACTCAACTTGTCCAAAATTATTTTTAACCAGTGATAGTATAAGTTTAGATTGATAAATAATGATAAGAGAATGTGATTTAGTTTCCATATACGATCATTCTGAATATTCCTGATAGATGATTTAACAATTATTGGTTCATCTTTTTTGAGTTGTATCGTCAAAGCAAAATGATCTGCTACTCTTCGAGCATTTTTATCTTTTGTTGTAAATGACTAAATCTAGAAAGCGATTGGACGTCTAGCTATGTGGGGTTGCTTCCATTAGGATAATTTCACATTTACTTTAAGTTTGGTTTGGTTGTTTGTGCGTAAGATGTGAAATACTCAGTTACTCGGTAAAGTTGGCGGGGTTCGGCTTGTACATTTTCGAGAACTGTGCAGTTCTCATGTATATTCTAGAGATATTCTGTTCGATAAGGTGGGTGCATTCTCCTAATCATTTGTTAGAAAAATTCTCATTCTATTCCATTGATTCCGAATTTATTAGTTTTCCTATTTTAATCGCATCAGGAGAATTAAACCTTCGTGATGGTTAATTATTTGTATCCATGGTGAGATTGGAAGTTGCTGTAAGTGCCCTAGTCCATGGTAAGCTTGTGTGGTCCAATTATTTCAGAAAAATTAACCTTTTCCTTGTTTGATCCTAATTTTTAGATCAAATTCTTTGTTTCCATCGAGAATTGTTGTGCGCTCTTCTCAATGGAGTATTGTTCTATTATCACTTTTATGTTGGAAAATTTTACATATGACACCCATCCCATGTTGGTTCGGTGTTGTGGTTTTATTGTTGATTCTTACTCATATATGTTATTCTTGTGAGGTAAAAACCCATTCCATGATCAACGACGTTGTAACGATACGGATTTCGCTCAGACCTAATCGATCGCTAAACCGACCAAGACTGTTCGAATCCCGCATGCGCTAACTCTGGGCGCACAACACATCAGAACAAATAACAGAAGACTTTTATAAATATCGTAATGATGTTACATCAGAGTATAAAATATATCAGAGTATATCGAAATATAATATACAGTGGAAGATAAATTTACGTAGATGTAATACAATGCAGCGGAAATAAATAAATAACACAGCGGAAGACTATCAATGCTCTGGACACAGCTTTAAGCTTCAATCCAGAATCCTGCTCAAAATAAGTATCTGCAAAACAAACTACTCGACTGCCCATGTGGAAAATAGGGGCACCCGAGTTTGCAAGGGAAAAAGCAAACTACGAGTCAGTCATGGGACTGGTGTGAGAAACTCTAAACAGTTATAAACTTATATAAATGATAAGGCAAATCACAGGACCACGCCGCTAACACGGAACGGGTTTACCCCCATGAATGTCAGTGTATGAACACAATCAATATAGATATATGGATCTAATATGCATCAATCAACATGCAATATCCCAATCTACCCATTTAGATTAATCACCACACTAAGATTTTTCCAAATCCAATTCAATTTACAGAAATTATTCCTTTGGACTTTATTTCCCGATTTCTATTTCAAATCATTTTAAATACATATCTAGCTTTTATATCAAAGTAGATTTCACTTCGGGATCTCAAATCCAAAATCATTGGAAATATGAATTCCAAAACATAACAATGCATACAAACAAGTATGCAAACCAAATACCGAGCACGGCCCTCAGACCGGGCAGTACGCGCCCAACCGAATTGATATATATATATATATATATATATATATATATATATATATGCACCTCCCACGCATGGGGCAGGCTACACTGTTGATCACTCACCCTAAGGCACTGGATCTAGCCCCATACTATTAGTCGCTCTCGGCTTACCCGAATATTTAGCCATATACTTACAAAATCATTTTATATCCTGAAGTGGGGAAAATCATTTCACAACGTAATAATCACAAGTACTTTCAAACTATAGTACTTCACATCAGTAATTCACACATATGATCAGTCACTATTAATCACATAACCTTTGAGCTCGTACGTCTCAAAGAATGGTGTTAAGCAAGAGAATAAATTATTCGCCACCAAACAGATACATCATCAATAGCAACTAATCGAATATGTGATGAACTGCAATGTAAAACCATAATACATTTCCAGATTATTTCGAAATCATCGGGTTTTAGCCCTCGAAATCCTTTTTGTTTTATAAAACATTTTTATAAAACATTCCCTGTCCAAAATCGGGAATACTCTTCTTTTCACTTAAGAAAAATGTCATTTCAAAATCATTCATTAAATTTGAAATGAACACCACATCGCTAAACACCTTATCGTCAAATTGTGAAGTGTTTCACAAGGTGTTAGCATACTGGTTTTTCTACCCAACCCAACGCTAAATGTAAAAGCATATCTTGCTCATAAACTAGTCGAGCACAATCCAAACAATCAATCAATCACTATCATGAATATCAACAACCAAGTAAATTTGATTCAATCACATTTTCTGTTTGGTAATTTAATTACCATATATATTCACAATCTAATTAAAGATTTATTCAAACTCCAGTTGGTTTCAATCTCTAAAATCATTTCTTATTGATTGTTCAACTTTCTGGAAATTAATCCTTCTTTTACTCGGGTTAAAGAACTAGTGTCATTTAAACACAGTTCACGACAAAACCAAAATCCAATTTGATATTAAATATAAGGCTCTGAATAGAAAATAATATCGGCTTATATTCAAAATCAAATTCTGAAATCAACAAATATCGTATTAGGTATAACGATATATATATATATATATATATATATATATATATATATCTTCCAAATCGCTCCACAATATGCGTATAATCACGGAATCCAATATTGAAATATTCCGAAGATAATTTCAATTCAAATCAATTCCAATTCATATATTGGAAATTCTGGTTATTTTAAAACCATTTCTGATCCAATTTATTTATTTAAAAATTATTGGATTATTAATCTAGTTAATAACTAGTTCAATTTGATAAAAATATATTTTTATCTTTACAAATGTGGAATTTTTTCATCCCAATTCTTTCCAAATCATATATTATGATTTTACACAAATTATCAATATTTTTTAATAATTTTATCAAGGTCCATACAGTCGGTTTCCAATAACGGCCACCGAACTGCACTTACAGCGACCTTTCCTTAAATTGATTTGGATATATCCCCAAATCTAACCGTTAAATTTCAAATCTCTAATATTCATTGGAAAGCTCTTTTCGATACGAACCCAAAGGTTCCGGTTTTAGGAGAATCCGACGGTCGGATCTCCCGTAACGTCCATTTGAAGTTAATGGTCGAAATTTGCGAACGGTCGCTGTGCGACGCGTTCTATTCAGGCCATTATAATATATATTATATATTTCGTCGATTTTCATTTAAAACGGATTTTATAAATCGATTTAAAAACGATTCCAACTTCCATTTCAATTTTATATTGTAACAACCCGCATTCTACGCATCGGAGGATCGTAAAATATTTATTTATTTTCCATATGAAGTCGTATGGTCATGTAACTTTGGGAAACATCCATTAGAGTCATTTCCCATGTTCATGATTTTTGTGGATTTCTAAAGGACCATTTTGCCCCTAGTTGATCTTGTTTTGGCCATAACTTTTGATTGGAAAGGAATTTTGACCTAAAACCACTTCCATTAGATTCGTTTGATGGTTTACCTTTCCGTAGAGTGGTCATAATAGCCAAACGGACTTACCGTTTGGGAGATATGGCTGAAATAAGGTTTGGAAGGTGAAAAACTGCTTAACCGAGCTAAATAGGGTGATTAGTGTGTAGGCCCATAACCCATTTCGGGATTAGGGTTATGGGGAGGCTGAAATGAAGTAGAGAATTATTCCATTTCAGTTTTCTAGCCTCCACTTATCACCAAGGAACCCTAAAAATGGCATCCAACCTCTAAATCACCTCCAAATCATCTTTTGATTAAGGATTAAGCTTAGCAACATCTAATCAAGGAAGATCTACACCAAATCAACATTGGAGCTGCCGTTTAGCATTGGGATTTGCATCAAATCAGAGATTTATTTCAGATCTTAGTTTATTTGTGGCTAAGGTGAGTGATTTGCATAGTTTTGCGCCAATTATGGCTAATTAAGGGTAATTAGTGTTAATTAGCGAATTTATACACTAATAAATTCGGGAAAAATGTTCATAAATTCCTAAATGATGTTTTAGATCTCTGATTTCAATTTGGGTTAATTTGGTTAAGTTTTGCTAATCCTATCATTAGTTTCACCTAAACATGCTTAAGGGGAAATATGGGATTTTGGGTATGTTTGATCCATTTTAACCTATCATATTGATGTTTTGATGTTGGTGGTTGATTATGCATGTTGCTATGACTGTATGATATGCTTTGTGATTGATTTCAATAGTTAGAATGGTCGAAAACGTCGTCGAATGGCGTAAACACTTGCTGGAAAAGCTTCAGGAAACAGTGCAGGTTTCGGATCGGATCGGATATGTTGAACTGGGCAAGGGATTCGATCGGATCGGAACCTGACACTTGAGAAAATTGGCAAAAATGAAGGCCACGCTAACTGAACTGGGATCGGATCGGATAAAGGAGAAGCGATCAGATCGGATAAAGAAGGAGGGATCGGATCGGAGCACGTGAAGAATGAGGGAGCAGACCGGAGCGGAAGCACGAACTGGAGGGGAGATGGCACCCGACCCGACCCGAGGTGAGACACCCGACCCGACCTGAAGAAAGATACCCGACCCGAACCGACGCGATGGAGTGGACCCGACCCGAACCGCTACAGAGGAAGACCCGAACTGACGCAACGCAGACACCCGACCCGAACCAATGGTTTGAAGAGAACCCGACCCGACCCAGTATTGACCAACAACCTGAGATGCAAAGGTAGTCCAATATGGAAAGTTAGAGCTCAGTATCCAGTTGGGAACTGATGAGTTCACTTCATGGTTGGGCTTTGCTGCGGGACGTGTGCTAAGGAGTTGTCGACGTTCATAATTTCGATTCACCACTGAAAATGAATGATGGGCTACTTATCAGTGCAGTAGAGTCATTACGACTCAAGGGGCAAGGTGATGGTAGCAAGACTACGTTATCATTGCAGTAGAGTAATTATGACTTGAGGGGCAAGGTGATGCGTAGTAAGACTATGAGCCAGCGCAGATGGGGTGAATAACTCCATGGGGCAAGTGGACATAGTAAAGGACTGGTAAGACTATGAGCCAGCGCAGATGGGGTGAATAACTCCATGGGGCAAGTGGACATAGTAAGGATTAGTAAGGCTATGAGCCAGCGTAGATGGGGTGAATAACTCCATGGGGGCAAGTGGACATAGCGAAGGATTAGTGGCTACGTTATCAGTGCAGTGAAGACATTTATGACTTCATGGGGCAAAGTGATCGTAGCAAGGGTGGGTGATCGAAGTGGTGAATATCGTATGCTTTGCACACTGAGTGAGAGATGTGAGGATGGATGCTATGTTTGATTGTTTGCCATCACTATGACATGCACACCTCCCCACCTCCGTATCTTTACACCGTTTGATATGGCACCCTAGAGTGTTGTACAGTATGTAGTGCTAACTCTTTGGTTGCAGGTCCAGGTTCAGGTATGTTTTAGTCTACCTGTTATTGTTCACCTTAGATGCTTATCGCTCATACCAGGCTTTATGTCTGACCCAGAGTTTTATGTCTCCTCTTATTACTCTGGGTGCTCACACGAGCAGACTAGAGACAGGTTAGCTGGTGATGCGCGAGTAGCTGATTTGAAGGCGGGCAGGAGGCTTCCACGTATGATATATATATAAACATTCTCCCTGTGTCGTTGGTGGTCGCTACTTGGGCATTAATAGTGTACCTCCTTTATCTTACTTTTGCTTTGAGATAGTTTGAAAGTTGTAATAAGCTGTATTTTGGATTTCCGCTGCTAAGGTGTTTAGTTTTGGTTTTCAGCTTATGCACTGTCTCTCCTGTTTTATGTCAAATATGTTATTATTATATTTTGTTCTATGCGCTGTGAGACATTCTACAGGTTCCTTGTTAGTTCATTTCCTTCTTCCATTTTCCTTCTGACGACCCGTTCCGTGCTAACTAGGCATGTGTACAGCGCACCTTTGGAGTAAATGTCGGTTGGTGCGGGGCGGGTCGTCACATATATCAAAATTGAATATTCCATATACATGACAATTTTGTACAGTGTATATATATGTTAAAAATTATATTTTTAACAATCAAATAATTTTCACATTTCATATATATATATTATTTTCACATTTCATATATATATATATATATATATATTTATTTCATATATATATCATTTCACAACGCGTATATATAATTTTCACATCGTATATATATATATATATATGTTATTTTATACATCGCATATAAACATTTCATTCACATCGTGTATATATATCATTCACATCGTGTATATATATTTCATTCACATCGCATATATATATATATATATAATTTCACATCGTATAAATATATTTCATTTTCATCGCATATATATTTCATTCACATCGTATATATATTTCGTTTACACCGTGTATATATATTTCATTCTTATCGCATATATATATAATTTCACATCGTGTGTGTGTGTATATATATATATATAACTTTCACATCACAACCACAACACAATACAATCAATTAAATCGTCCATAGTCTGTGGACGACGGGAAGTAGTTCATATATTCAGTTATAAAATAAATTAAATAACTGTATAAAAAAATTTAGTGAGAGAGTTCTCACTTTGGTTTCCACTCCTTCAGTTTTAATTCCGAATTTCTGTTTTAATTCCGTTCGCGTTCAAATTTTGCTGAAATTTGAAATTGCTCCATTTCCATTCTGGTCAGTTCCATGTTGTAGAGTTCGCTTATACGAATCCACTGCAACTTGTTTCGTCGGATTTCGACCTCGTACAACAAAGTTATGGCATTTAACATGTTAATTACATAATGGAAATCATTAAAATTTAATTAATAAATGATTAAACTAATTACATTAGCCAAATCCTTCTTCCCCCCATTCATTTCTTCTGCCAAAAATCGAACCCAACTTCGTCACTTTCATCCACTTGCGCACCACCCTAGAGGTCGTTGACTTCTGATCTGCCGCCACCTCGAGGAGCGCACCAACCCCCTCCCTCAAAGATGACCAACCCACGCCATTCCGGGACCCATGAGCCCAGAAAACAGGCTGAAGCGATAGCTTTTCTAGCCCCTTAATTGAGCTCCACAATTATCCAAACCAAATCACCCCCGTTCATTACAAAGATCGAATTGCGTTCTTCGATTTTCCCTTTGGAAATTCCAAAAATCGTTGAACGGATGGTGAGATTATGAGGAATCGAAATGGGGCGATTTCGGACGTAGGTTTCAATTAGAGAGGCGGCTGTATAATGAGGGATAAAGTTAGGGTTTTAGTTCCTTTATAATAATTATGTAATTAATTATTTAATTCCTAAAAGATGGATTTTAATCCGAACTCCAAATCGAACCCACCGACTATCGTCCCTAGCCAATTACCCCCATTCCGTCACAATGAGATATGTTTCGTAACCCAATTCGGTTGTTACGATCAGTTTTTCTTTAAATTAAAATTTAAATCTATATATATTCAATTTAAATGTACATTTCAATTTACCGGGGCCACATACTGACTCCAAAAATTCCAGAAAAATAAATATGGCTATGTTATGACGATATGGTCCTAACAAAACTAATTTCGTCAAATTTGGAGATTATTTGAAAAACGGTTATTTTCCAGTCGATTAAATTCAACTAAAATTGGTCAAACACGTTTAAATGCGCCACGCTCACATATTAATTCCAAAAATTATGGAAATTGGAATCTAGCAGTAACTTGACATTTCAAATCCAACAAAAGTGGTCTCGTCGAAAACGGAGGTCGTTTGCAAAATCGCTATTTTAAGGGCTATATTTCCATAGCGACTATTCTGAATTTTCAACTGGACATAACTTTTTATTCCCGCTATGAAATTTCAATTTTTCGGATTCTTTGAAAGATATTGTAACACCCCACCTCCGCCAGGGTCACTCACAAAGGAATGCACTGGTTTTGGAGGGATATTATCTAGGTAATCATGCACAAGATAGAACATAAATAGATAATTAAGTAAACAACGGAAGAATTTATGAGCAAAACAGACTTTATTTCATTCCAAAATAAACCATGTTTCTTACAAACATTTCAAATAACACTTCATTACAACTGTCTTGTAATAGTAGCCAAAGAAGCAATAACTTAAAAAACAGAAAAACAGCTTATTCCCCAAGTGCAGTAAAAAGAAGCAGCCATAGAAAACCGTACATGCTGAGCCAAAGCAAATGATATCCGAGATAGATGCTAGTGTTTCCTCCCTGAGAACCTGGGATTTTCTGAAATCTTCTACGGGACTTAACCGGGTCATACGGACTCCGATTTACAAAATTTCAGACTCTATTTCGCGTATTTTTCCGAGACGATCGTAATGGCATAGCCCGTTTCCTTTGATTCTGATTTTAAAATTTAATTCTGCCTTGATTTCTTGTTTTAGCATGTTATTAAAATTCGGGTTGTTACATTCTCCCCTCCTTAAAAGATTTCATCCCCGAAATCTCTAAGTTAGGAAGAACGTATCCTACCATCCATCATCCATCTACTCAAAACATCATTCACGAGCAATCATTGTCCTTAAAGGATTTCTAATGCTGCATGAACATATGCAAAAGGTGTGTGTATATGTACTTATCTAATGCGAAATCTCATTAATGCAAAGTATGTTAGTGAAATGAGTCCATATGTATGCAAATTCCTAGCATAATTTATAATTTCTACATGAGTGCACATAACATCCATCCATATGCAACATCCATGTGATAGCATCCAAGTTTCATCCATGAATAATCGTAAACACTCATGCATATGCAATATGAAAGTGTGTGAGCCGATCTTAGTGCCTAATGTGCATCATGCATCCACGAGTAACCACTTGCAACCACTTGCAACCATTTGCAAACATCAAGCATAACATGTTTCAAGTACATGTTTACATCCATAAAGTTTTCTACCTAAGGTTCTCAAGATAAGATCGAAAAGATATTCAAGATAAAACAGGGTATCTAGGAAAAGAAGTTAAAGATGTACCCCTAGAAGGCTCTGCTGGTGTGCCTTTCTTAGGGCAGCTCTTACTAATATGCCCAACATCACCGCAATTAAAGCATGCTCCTAACTTCATCTTCTTATTCCTACAATCTGGAGCTATATGTCCATCCTTACCACAAAAGTGGCATTTCCTTTTCTCACGTGGCTTATTGTCATTGTTGCCCTTGTTGTTCTTGCCCCCTTTCTCGGGATCTATCTTCTTGGTTTGAGTCTCATTAGGCTTAACCTCTTTCCTTTCATTCTCGTCTTCCTCATGAAGTAGAGCCATCTCTGCCAAGCTTTCATAAGTTACTCCTGTGGGTATATGAGTCATAACTACTCCTCGTAGTGGCTCGTTCAATCCACGAGCAAAGCGTAGAGCCTTCTTTCGAGCTGTGTTGACCAATTCTAATCCAAACCTAGCAAGCTCGTTAAACTTATTCATGTACTCCCTAACGGTCATATCCCCTTGCTTAAGTGCTAGGAATTTCTCCATTTGCAGACTCTCTTCTGCTGGTGATAAAAACTTAAGCCCAAATCTCTCTCTAAAGTCAGCCCATGTCTCAATTGGCCTAGTAGCGTTAGCGACTTCCCACTAAAATGCAGCTTCACCTTTTAGTAGCTATACCGCCAGTTGAACTTTTCTACGATCCTCCACATCAAAGATAGCAAAGAGGTCTTCCGTCTCCTTTAGCCAATTTCGTGCTTCAACGAAGCTTTCGGTTCCAATGAAGTCTTTTCCACCCATCGCTTTAAAGTCCTTGCATATCTTCGAAAAAGCAGTTTCTCGTGGAGGTTGAGGAGGAGGAGGAGGGACATCGGTTGGGCCTGCAGCATTGGCCCGAGCCTCGAGGAAACGACGGAACCATGTGGGTATATTGATACCCTCGGGAAGATTAAGATTGTCGGCCATGATAAGCTGAAAACGAAAAAAAGAAAAGATTCAAACGAGGAAACAAAGGAAAGTGCTAATGGCTTTTGGGGAATAGCCTTTTCAAAATAAACTTTTCTTGAAAATTTTGCTTCTTTGTAAACGTTTTGAAAACTAATTTCATAAGGTTTTTGAAAACTTTTGCCCAGTCTGGTAACCTTCTGCTCTGATACCAAATGTAACACCCCACCTCCGCCAGGGTAACTCACAAAGGAATGCACTGGTTTTGGAGGGATATTATCTAGGTAATCATGCACAAGACAGAACATAAATAGATAATTAAGTAAACAGCGGAAGAATTTATGAGCAAAACAGACTTTATTTCATTCCAAAATAAACCATGTTTCTTACAAACATTTCAAATAAAACTTCATTACAACTGTCTTGTAATAGTAGCCAAAGAAGCAATAACTTAAAAAACAGAAAAACAGCTTATTCCCCAAGTGCAGTAAAAAGAAGCAGCCATAGAAAACCGTACATGCTGAGCCAAAGCAAATGATATCCGAGCTAGATGCTAGTGTTTCCTCCCTGAGAACCTGGGGGGGAAACGAAAGAAAAAGAGGCGAAAGGAAAAGGGTCAGTCATAAAGACTGAGTAAGTCCTAGTTACTTTCAGCCTAAAAACTAGTAAAGGTAACATGACATGCATAAAATGAAAGTAACCATAAGCATGATGTCAAGATAAGCGAGATAACGGGATAATCAAGTATAATCAAGTATAGGTCAAGTATAGGTCAAGAGTAGCATTTTGTGTTCAAGGTTTGCTATACCACTATACTAGTATTCTGGTTTATGTCAGGTAAAAATCAAGAAAGAATCCCTTGGGTCAATAAGACCCAATTATCAAGAGTTGGCCCCCAGTCAAGTGTATTCAAGAAAGGATCACCTGGCCCAATAATCAAGAGTTGATCCAAGTCAAGGTCCAACAAAACGGCCTAGTCGATCGGCTCCCTATAAGCCTAACTCGTCGTGTTTCGGTGTCATACGGCCCTAATCGCGAATGTAGTTACTTGTGCTAGGCCCACCCCAGGGGTGTATCAAACCCTGGAGTGACAACCACTGACACAATTCAAGTCACACAAGTAAACCTACTGATGCCCACGGGTCAACGCTAGACTCATGTGCACGGCCATGGTCCGCTTGAACTGGTACACCAACTAAGCCGTCCCTTTTGGTCACTTACATTCAGAGTACAGTAATCGTGCCCCACCCTGCCTAGTCCCAGGGTACAATGATACATCTAGTGGGTTACTGCTGAAAAGGACCCCGCAACTAGGTTTCCCTACTGGGTTAAGTGTGTCCAAGATTCAAGACCTAACCCTATCAAATCATGTATCAAGTTGGTTAAGTATATTCAAGTGTTTCAAGACTTAACCCTATCGTGTTCAATTGGTTAAGTATATTCCAGTGGTTCATGACTTAACCCTATCATGTGGCATTAATTTATTTTAATGCACCCAACCTCTCACATTAGACATGTATTGTTGTGGCTGCCGGTATGCCGGTCGGTTCCGGGCAGTCTTACGCCACAACTCAGTCTAACCTCGGGTTTCAAGCGCGGTGTGACCAACTACTCACATTGGATCCTATTGTTTGTAGCCACTGGATTTGCCGGTCGGTTCCGGGCAGATTTACGCTACAAACTCAACCAAACCTCGAGTTGGTCACTTCATATTTTCTAAGTGTCATGTCCACATTCATGTTTTCCAGCATAATCACATGTCAAGTTTCATATCATATTTTCAAGTCATGTTTCATGTTATTCAAGTTTGCCTAACTACCCATAACGTATCCCCATCGCACGTAAGTTCGTATTAACACAAATAGATCTAAGAGGGGAACATAACAATATGACAAGGTGGGCATAAGATGGCAAATTAATCACAAGTTAAACATGGTGATGTTCGAGGCAAGGTGTTTAACATAATCTAGCATATGATAGCATAAAAGGTTTGGCCAAAAACATGAATCTAGCACGAAGGTGATTTGGCCACAAAGGTGATAAACGATATTACAAGACCGGCTTGAGATAATTGGTTACAACGTCACAAGCAAATAGAAATTAATAGGCTTTTCAATTCTATCATATTAAGACAATAGTCATGGCATAAGGCGATAGTATAAACATCCTAAATGATGGTTTAGACTTGA
This sequence comes from Allium sativum, assembly GCA_030737875.1. Taxonomy (NCBI): domain Eukaryota; kingdom Viridiplantae; phylum Streptophyta; class Magnoliopsida; order Asparagales; family Amaryllidaceae; genus Allium; species Allium sativum. Next base: position 356,984,411 of record CM060926.1, read on the forward strand.
TCCAAATGTCAACATAGTTTTGGTCTAGATCTACCCAAATTGGTATCCTAACATGTCAAAGATTCATAACAGTGATATCATAGGTTCATGAACATTGGGTAGACCTAACTCAATAGGTAAATTCCCAAGATCAAGACCCACAGATTATCTAGAATAGGCTGAATAATCAAGTCAAGATCCAAGTTTTACAGTCATAGTTCTAGGTAAGACTTTCCTAATTATGAATCATAGGTGTTTTAGTCATAAATAGTCCACTGTAATAGTTTCAAGGTCATGGTCATAGCCTTATAATTGTAGGCAACAGTTCATAGTCATGAGTCATAAATGTTCCCAATTATTTTTGTCATAATCATAGGCATTGTCTTATGTTCTCAATCATAGGCATATGCATAGGCATAGGCATAATCATATGTCCTCAATCATAGTCACAATTCCAATGTCATTTGGTAACATTCCCAATATTCAAGATCCAAGAAAGAAACAAAACAGATCCAAGAAGAAAATACGAGAGATATGAATCATACATAGATCCGTTTCAATTTAACATGCCCATATTAGATTTATAGTTTTTATCTAAAATTAACTAGAACTTACAGATCGAGGTTTAAGAAGTGGAGATCTAGAAACTAGTTGCTGAATCGTTGGATCGGTAGATCTTGATTTGGTCTTTACGTTGTTCGAACTCTCTCTTGAATCCTAGCTTGAATCTCCTCTTGAACAGTATCTCCTTGTCTTGATTTGTTTTATTTGTTTATTAATTTAATTTAGAAGAGGAGAAGAGGCCATGATCATCTAGAATTTGAGCAGCATAAGGATAGAATGAAGTTGTGTGGGTTTAGGCTAGGTCTAGGGGTCTTTTTTTAGAGATATAGGAATGTTTCTAGCCATAGGATTAACCCTAATTTAGATCTAGGCCATCAAATTTCGTCTCAGGATCAGAAAACAGGGTCAGGAAGTCATGCAGGTGCACCAGGCCGAAGTGGCCCGACCAGGCAGGTCGACACCCAGGTCGACACAGGAGTCGACCTGGGGGGGGGGGGGTCGACTCCCAGGTCGACACTAGTGTCGACCTGGTTAGAGGGGGGTCGACTCCCAAGTCGACCTCCCATGATCTGTCTGTATTTCGGGCTGAATTTTCTGAAATCTTCTACGGGCCTTAACCGGGTCATACGGACTCCGATTTACAAAACTTCAGACTCTATTTCGCGTATTTTTCCGAGACGATCGTAATGGCATAGCCCGTTTCCTTTGATTCTGATTTTAAAATTTAATTCTGCCTTGATTTCTTGTTTTAGCATGTTATTAAAATTCGGGTTGTTACAGATATTTTCAAACAGATTCAAATATTTTTGAATTCGCTAAAATCCGGTTTATTTTGAATCCTGTACATTCATTTGAAATTTGAAATCGAATTTTCAAACTACCGCGCCATTTCCAATTCCTTTTATAATTAAAATAAATATTTATATTCTAATTTCGATTTAAATAAATATATACGTTCTAATTCTATTCAAAATAAATCTCTCGTCGTTATTATTTTAAACAATTCATTTTATATATTCAAAATTTATTAAAATAGCCAAAATAAAAATTTTAAATTGGTTCTGATTTTCCGGGTTGTTACAATCTCCCCCACTTAAAATCTTTACGTCCTCGAAAAGGAACGGAGCTGAAAGTTGTTTAACTAACCAACTCAACTTTCATTCTAGCTTTCATTCTTCAACTTTTCAGTTTCTAAGAATTTTCTAATTCTTCAAAAATTTGGCTAACAACCGAAATTTTTGAAAAATTTCGCCATAACCTCCTTTATACGGGGGCATCGGACAAACCACAATTGGACACGCAGGGCCCTCTCTAATCAAAAAGGAAAAGAAAAAAGCCAAGCGGCTAGCCAAGCGGCTAGCCAATCGGCTCATAAAATCATCAAACCCAAACAAAACAGTAAATATGTACATATTTGTCGGGCATACAATTTTATTCCTCTTCTCTAGCCTCCTTGCTATGACCTGTTCAATATGGATGCATGTACATGTATGCAATTCAAATAAATTTTCAATTCTGTTCAAAATTTCATTCTATTTGGCTAAAGTTACCTTTCGTTCATATATTGGTTAAATTTGGTTCAATTCAACTTTTCATTCTCATATTGGATTTATTATTCCAATATTTTTATTTAGTTGAACTAATAATCAGACAACACAACCAGCAATCAATTGGCTGATTAGCTTTTCAAATATATAATTTTTATATATACTCAAAAATCATATTTTTAAAACTAGATTACATATATAATCACAAATACGTTATTTATAAACTTGTCACTGTCAACTCATTCTAGGGCATTTCTAACCCTATCTCTAATGAGTTTCTCATTCTAGAATGCTACTGATTCTATCTCTAATGAGGATTTTTCAATAGGATATTACTAATCCAATCTCTGATGAGTCTTTTATTCTGTTCTAACGAGTTGTACCCCAAAGATTTGAGTTAGCCAAAGCTCTGATACCATATGTAACGATACGGATTTCGCTCGGACCTAATTGATTGCTAGACCGACCAAGACCGTTCGAATCTCGCATACGCTAACTCTGGGCGCACAACACATCAGAACAAATAACATAAGACTTTTATAAACATCATAATAATGTTACATCGGAGTACAGAATATATCAGAGTATATCGAAATATAATATACAATGGAAGATAAATTTACATAAATGTAATACAATGCAGCGGAAATAAATAAATAACACAGCGAAAGACTATCAATGCTATGGACACAGCTTTAAGCTTCAAATCCAGAATCCTGCTCAAAATAAGTATTTTCAAAACAAACGACTCGACTGCCCGTATGGAAAATAGGGGCACCCGAGTTTGCAAGGGAAAAAGCAAACTACGAGTCAGTCATGGGACCGGTGTGAGAAACTCTAAGCAGTTATAAACTTATATAAACGATAAGGCGAATTACAGGACCACGCCACTAACGCGGAATGGGTTTACCTCCATGAATGCCAGTGTATGAACGATAATAAATATAGATATATGGATCTACTATGCATCAATCAACATGTAATATACCAATCTACCCATTTAGTTAACCACCTCACCTAGATTTTTCCAAATCCAATTCAATTTACAGAAATTATTCCTTTGGACTTTATTTCCCGATTTCTATTTCAAATCATTTGAAATACATATCTAGCTTTTATATCAAAGTAGATTTCACTTCGGGATCTCAAATCCAAAATCTTTGATAATATGAATTCCAAAACATAACAATGCATACAAACAAGTATGCAAACCAAATACCGAGCACGGCCCTTAGACCGGGCAGTACGTGCCCAACTGGACCGATATATATATATATATATATAGGTATATATATATATATATATGCACCTCCCACGCATGGAGCAGGCTACACTGCTGACCACTCACCCTAAGGCACTGGATCCAGCCCTATACTATTAGTCGCTCTCGGGTTACCTGAATATTTAGCCACATACTTGCTAAATCATTTTATATCCCAAAGTGGGGAAAATCATTTCACAACATAATAATCACAAGTACTTTCAAACTATAGTACTTCACATCAATAATTCACACATATGATTAGTCACTATTAATCACATAACCTTTGAGCTCGTACATCTCAAAGAAGGGTGTTAAGCAAGAAAATAAATTCTCCGCCACCAAACAGATACATCATCAATAGCAACTTATCGAATATGTGATGAACTACAATGTAAAACCATAATACATTTCCAAAACATTTCGTAATCATCGGGCTTTAGCCCTCGAAATCCTTTCTATTTTATAAACATTTTTATGAAACATTCCCTGTCCAAAATCGGGAATACTCTTCTTTTAACTTGAGAAAAATGTCATTTTAAAATCATTCATTAAATTTGAAATGAACACCACATCGCTAAACACCTTATCGTCAAATCGTGAAGTGTTTCACAAGGTGTTAGCATACCTGTATTTCTACCCAACCCAATGCTAAATGTAAAAGCATATCTTGCTCATAAAATGGTCGAGCACAACCCAAACAATCAATCAGTTACAATCATGAATATCAACAACCAAGAAAATTTGGTTCAATCACATTTTCTGTTTGGTAATTTAATTACCATATATACATTCACAATCTAATTAAAGATTATTCAAACTACAATTGGTTTCAATCTCTAAAATCATTTCTTATTGATTGTTCAACTTTCTGGAAATTAATCCTGCTTTTACTCGGGTTAAAGAACTAATGTCATTTAAACACAGTTCACGGCAAACCCAAAATCCAATTTGATATTAAACACAAGGCTTTGAATAAAAAATAATATCGGCTTATATTCAAAATCAAATTCTGAAATCAACAAATACCGTATTGGGTATAACGATATATATATATCTTCTAAATCCCTCCACAATATCTGTATAATCGCGGAATCCAATATCGAAATATTCCAAAGATAATTTCGATTCAAATCCATTCCAATTCATATATTGGAAATTCTGGTTATTTTAAAACCATTTCTAATCCAATTTATTTATTTAAAAATTATTGGATAATTAATCTAGTTAATAACTAGTTCAATTTGATAAAAATATATTTTTATCTTTACAAATGTGGAATTTTTTTCATCCTAATTCTTTCCAAATCATCTATTATGATTTTACACAAATTATCAATATTTTTAATAATTTTATCAAGGTCCGTATAGTCGGTTTCCAATAACGGCCACCGAACTGCACTTACAATGACCTTTCCTGAATTTGATTTGGACATATCTCCAAATATAACCGTTATATTTCAAATCTCTAATATTCATTGGAAAGCTCTTTTTAATACGAACCCAACGGTTCCGGTTTTAGGAGAATCCAACGGTCGGATCTCCCGTAATGTCCATTTGAAGTTAATGGTTGAAATTCGCGAATGGTCGCTTTGCGGCGCGTTCTATTCAGGCCATTATAATATATATAATATATATTATATATTTCGTCGATTTCCATTTAAAACGTATTTTATAAATCGTTTTAAATTCATTTTAAAAACGATTCCAACTTTCATTTCAATTTTATATCAAAATTGAATATTCCATATATACATGACAATTTTATATGGTGTTTATATATGTTAAAAATTATATTTTTAACAATCAAATAATTTTCACATTTCATATATATATTATTTTCACATTTCATATATATATATATATTATTTTCACATTTCATATATATATTATTTTCATTTCATATATATATATATATATATCATTTCACTACGCATATATATCATTTTCACATCGTATATATATGTTATTTTATACATCGAATATAAACATTTCATTCACATCGTAAATATATATTTCATTAACATCGTATATATCATTCACATCGTGTATAGATATTTCATTCACATCGCATATATATATATATATATATATATATATAATTTCACATCGTATATATATTTCATTTTCATCGCATTTATATTTCATTCACATCATATATATATTTCATCCACATCGTGTATATATATTTCATTCACATCGCATATATATATATATATATATATATATATATATAATTTCACATCGTTTAGATATATATATAATTATCACATCACAATCGCAACACAATCAAATAAATCGTCCATGGTCTGTGGACGACGGGGAGCAGTTCATATATGCAGTTATAAAATAAATTAGATAACTATACAAAAACAATTAAGTGAGAGAGTTCTCACTTTGGTTTCCACTCCGCTAGTTTTAATTATGAATTTCTGTTTTAATTCTTCAAATTTTCCTGAAATTTGAAAGTGCACCATTTCCATTCTGGTCAGTTCCATGTTGTAGAGTTCGCTGATACGAATCCCTCTCAACTTGTTTCGTCGGATTTCGACCTCGTACGACAAAGTTATGGAATTTAACGTGTTAATTACATAATGGAAATCATAAATATTTAATTAATAAATGATTAAACTAATTACATTGGCCAAATCCTTCTTCCCCTCGTTCATTTCTTCTACCAAAAATCGAACCCAACTTTGTCACTTTCATCCACCTGCGCACTACCCTAGAGGTCATTGACTTCCGATCTGCCGCCACCTCGAGGAGCGCACCAACCCCCTCCCTCAACGATGACCACCCCACGCCATTCGCGGGACCCACAAGCCCAGAAAACGGGTTGAAACGACAGCTTTTCTAGCCCCTAAATCGAGCTCCACAATTATCCAAACCAAATCACCCCCGTTCATTACAAAGATCGAACTGCGCTCTTCGATTTTCCCTTTGGAAATTCCAAAAGTCGTCGAACGGATGGCGAGATTATGAGGAATCGAAATGGGGTGATTTCAGACATAAGTTTCAATTAGAGCGGCGGCTGTATAATGAGGGATAAAGTTAGGGTTTTAGTCCCTTTATAATTATTATTTAATTAATTATTTAATTCCTAAAAGATGGATTTTACATCTGAACTCCAAATCAAACCCATCGACTATCATCCCTAGCCAATTACCCTCATTCCGAATACAATGGGATATGTTTCATAACCTAATTCAGCTGTTACGATCGGTTTTTCTTTAAATTAAAATATATATATATATATATATTCAATTTAAACGTACATTTTAATTTGCCGGGGCCACATACTGACTCCAAAAATTCCAGAAAAATAAATCTGGCTATGTTTTGACGATACCGTCCTAACAAAACTAATTTCATCAAATTTGGAGACCGTTTGAAAAACGGTCATTTTCCAGTCGATTAAATTCAATTGAAATTGGTAAAACGCGTTTAAATGCGCCACGCTCACATATTAATTCTAAAAATTACGGAAATTGGAATCTAGCAATAACTTGACATTCCGGATCCAACAAAAGTGGTCTCGTCAAAAACGGAGGTCGTTTGCAAAATCGCTATTTTTAAGGGCTCTATTTCCTTAGCGACTATTCTAAATTTTCAACTAGACATAACTTTCTATTCCCGCTATGAAATTTCAATTTTTCGGATTCGTTGGAAAGATACTTTCAAACAAATTCAAATATTTTCGGTTTCGCTAAAATCCGATTTATTTTGAATCCTGTACATTCATTTGAATTTTGAAATCGAATTTTCAAACTACCTCGCCATTTCCAATTCCTTTTATAATTAAAATAAATATTTATATTCTAACTTCGATTTAAATAAATATATACGTTCTAATTCTATTCAAAATAAATTTCTCGTCGTTATTATTTAAAATAATTCATTTTGTATATTCAAAATTCATTAAAATAGCCAAAATAAAAATTTTAAACTGGATTTTCCGGGTTGTTACAGACGTGGTCTCACAGAATTATTGTATGTTTTCTTTTACTTGAGTTTTCTATGGTTGGTATTCCTGATTGATCCGTGTATTATTTTATTATAATGCTTGGGTCAGACCAAGTTTGTTTCTAGGTTGTCTTCTGTTGGATGTGGAGCTCATGGAGTAGAGTTGGAAGTTTCCCTGTTGCATTATTTTATTTCCATTGTATTTTATTTACATATCACCATTTGTAAGGTCATAATTTTATAGTTATCCAGTTAATAGGATTTGTTTTAATTTCGATAAACTTTGTATCTTGGAGTGACAGTTTATCTGTCAGTACTATTACTTTATGTTTTCAATTCCACTATAAGATTCTATTTTTCTTCTTGTAACGACCCAGATTTTTTGTCGATTAATTTTAAATATTTAATTTAGTTTTAAATATTGATTCAAAAATAAATGGATTTTTATTATGGAATTTATCAGTTTAAAAATCATTATATGATTTAATATCGAATAGAACGATAATAATAGATTTTTATCGATGAATTTAATGTTTAAAATCAAGTTATATTTTAAATCGTATTTAATATAATTCGTTAATTTAAAATAGTTCTCTCTTCTATACAGTCGAAATAAAAATTCAAAACCAGATCCATTAAATTTAGAATAGCAGTATGACTTGAAGATGTCGTTCGTTAAGTTAAAATAGGGGTTTGTGGTTGAAGTTGGAAACCGTAAAATATCTTGGAATAGAAAACTAATTTAAAATTCAAATCAAATTTAATTACTGTCTGTACTTAACCCTGCATACGTTCTTCAGGCCGACCTATGTATTTGTCGCACAGACCTATGTATCCTTCGAGCTGTAGTTTTTGCTTCATTTCTTCCCTACAAAGAAAAGCAAGAAATTAATGGTGAGTACATTTTTGTCTACTGCTCGCAACTATAAAACAGGCATCCACCTTCCTATTTTATAAACCCTCTTTCCGAACTCTACCGAAGCCACTCTCTCCGTTCCATTTTCCTTTCAGTAGCAAAATCGAAAATCGCGACATGAATCAACGGGCTTTTCTTGGAGCTCGCCCGAGGACTGCATCGCTTGCGAACTGGGATTGGAGGGGCTTGATTTCTGGGTTGCTGAGGCTAGGTCTCATCGCGATTTTTAGGAGGAGAAGGGGAGCGAAATCAAGAGCCGACGTTGCAAACTGGGATGGTGCGATGTTGAAGAGGTCGATGACTAGTGCGAGCGCGATGGAGTTTTGGGTTCTCTGAAGTTGCGATGGGGGTTAAGGCATCGAGTGGATCTGAAGTTCGGTAACAGGTGTATACGGAAGGAGGTGGTATTGGGGGCGCTCGTGGTGGAAGAGGGTGCGATGTTGTGGGTTCGAATTTATTGAGGAACTGAGGTGGACCAGATGATCTGGAGTTGGTCAAAGTGCAAGGAAATGGAAGTTGACAGCAAGTTGTTCGGGAGAATGCCAAAGTGAAGAACGCTGGATTTTAGTGATGTTTGCAGCAAAGAGGGTCAATGATATTTGAATATGCTTCGTGGTGTTCAAGAAATAAGGTATACACCTTTATTTAGAAATTTAAAAAAATAAAATAAAGAATAATTAATGATAGTAGTTCATTAAAATAGATAAGAGTTTAATCGATAATTAAATTAACCATAGGTGCAAAGTAATTTTACTGAGAAGATCTATGGCCGCGATGATATAGAATTTTACTGGGGATTCAGCACAAAATAAATCCTGGTGAGTAAATCTCACTCACCTTTAGAATTATTTTTATTTCATTAAAAATAATTGTCTGTTGCTTGTGTGAATGATTTCTACTTGTTTTATATATATTAGTTATTTAGGCTATTATATATATATTGGGTTGATTGATTGGTTGGATTCCCGCAGTCTCATTAGCGGATGCCCGCAGTTTCATAGCGGATGATTACCCTATACGCCCCACGCTATGATTAGTGGATGACCTTCTATACCGCGATATTCTGCCACGAAGCAGAATGGGTATTATTTATGTGCTAACATCTGTGGATGCATGGAAACAGGTTGGAGGAATCCAACAGGATTCCTCAAAAATATATTATCTATTTGCTGTTTGTTTGATTTCATATATATTCATATATGATGTGTTAAAATCAAATGAATGAAAATTTGTTGATTTGATTGTTTAAAATATCACTGGGCTTGAATATTGATTTATAAAATATCGTGGAAGGATATTGGAGATTTAAAAAGAGAAATTCTATTTTTAAATAGAATTTGAATTTTAAATGGTAATAAAAATATAAACTTGTTTTTGAAAAATAAAACAAGTAGTTTCTTTATAAACGAAGTTTATAAATAGTTCTTTATAACAAAGTTATAAATGAAGTGAAAAGAATTATCATTTGATAATTCAGAAATAGAAATACAAGCGTGAAATTGAAATTCGAAATGAAATTTCAAAATAAGATGTGAAAAGGAAATTTTAAATATATAACTCAAATGAAATTTGAGTATAACATTTGAATTTTAAAGAGGAGTTTGAATGTTTGCATTCTAAAAGGAGATTGAATACTAGAAATTCAAATAGAGGTTCAAATAGAATTTGAATAGACGAAATTTGAATGAAAAATAGAATTTGAATTCAAGAAATTAAAATAAAATCTGAATTCAAAGGAATTCGAATAAAGAAATTCAAATAGAGATTTCAATGTAGAATTTCAAAATAGAATTTGAAATATAGTATTTCAAAGAAGAATTCAAATGTGAAATTTGAATAGAGATTTGAATGGAATTTAAATATGAAATTTGAATTGAGATTTGAAATAGAAATTCAAGTGTTGAATTTGAACATGGAATTGAATATAGAAATTCAAGTAGAAATTTGAATATGAGATTTCAAAATAGAATTTGAAATAAACTTTGAAAGTAGGATTGAAATAGGATTTCAAAATAGGAAATCCAAATAGTTTTGAAATGGAATTTGAATTCAAGGGAATTCAAATGAATTTGAATAATAGAAATTCAAATGGTGTTGAAAATGAATTTGAATATTAGAAATTCAAATGGTGTTGAAAATGAATTTGAATATTAGAAATTCAAATGGGGTCGGAAATGAAAAATGGAAATTGAATGTAAGAGATTCAAATTGAATTCAAATAGGATTTAATCTATGGGATTTGAATATGAAATTCAAATGGGTTTTAAACTATGGAATTTTGAATATAGAATTTAAAAGGAGTTGAATATTTGAATTCCAATGGAATTCAAATATAGAAATTGGAATATAGAAAGTTCAAATGGAATTTAAATATAGAGTTTGAATAAGGGAATTCAAATAGAAATTCAAATATTGAATTTGAATATCAAATAGAAAAGGAATTGGAATTTGAATTTAGAATTCAAATAAAAGTGAGATTTGAATTTGAATCAAGCAGAGTTAAATGGAGTTGAATTCATTTTAAAGAACTTTAGAAGTTTAAAAGTTTATATATATATATAAATATAATTAAAACGAATTCGCCGCAGCGCTGCAGTTCGTAAAATAGCGATTCGAACTTCAATTGAGTATACAGAACGCAATTGAAGTCGGAATTCTTCGAAACAAGAAACGTCAGGACCGATTTGATAATAGTTTTCTAATGAAGGAGAAAAATCTGGATTTCGTCGTACATATTTTGAGTTATATCAAAATCAAATTTTCAGAAAAACAGCGCCAGAACTATTTGAAAACCATAACGGTTTATTTCATGTTATAAAAGGATTTTAAGCAGGTAAAAATCCGAAGTTCCTATTTAGAAAATTTCAGAGTTGAGTTATAAAATATATGCGAATTCAAGTTGTGTAAATGAATATGATTTTTGAAACAGAAACCAGATTTTGATTTATTGAATAGAATTAACTAAATTGAATAGAAATTTGTTAAGGCGATTTCGAATGGATATTGGGGTTTGAATAAGTAAATTCGATTTGATAATTTATATTCGACATCAAAAAGGAAACTAGAATTGAAATTGAAATTCAATTTGGTTGTGAGCAAGTTAAGCGTTTTATTTGAACATGTTATGTTCAAACAAAGAAGTGAAATAGGCAAAAGGGCTAATTAAAGAATAATTGAGCGAAACTGAATTCAAACGATTCAAGATTTGAATTCAAACGAATGGATTGAGTTGAATTGAATTGGAAACAGGTGAACAGGTGTTAAACAGATATGGGATGAAGTATATGAAGATTTTAATTTATGTGCCCAACAAAAGGTACATGTTTAATTCGTATATGAGATTTTATGCGCCATATCGGCAAGCCGCTTGGCTTTTTCTTTTTCTTTTTGAGATTAGAAGGTACCGGGAAGCTATTTGAAATTTCCCGATGCTCCCGATATAGGGGAGGTTATGGCGAAATTTTCCGGAAATTTAAGGAGTTAGAATATTTTTAAGATATTTTGATAATTTGAAATCATTGTATCGACGTATTGAATTCGATAGTAAAGTGAATATAAAAATCGAATGTTGTAAACAAAAGGGGATAGAGATAAATGATTGAAATTGTTTTCAATTGCAAATAGAGATTTTTCTAATATATAGAAAATAAAAGAAGTTGATATTTGGAAACGTTTTCCAAATGGCATAAAGGGCCAATATGGTTATTGAAAATATTGGATAACAAATATTGATAAGAGAATATAGAAGAGATTTAATTAATGAAATATTAATTAAAGAGCCCAGTGATTTGTTTGATATGTTGGATGAACACTTGTTTTTATTCGATAGTTAAATCACAGACTATCGAAGTTTTTGACCATCGTTGTCAATATGGAGAGACCGGTTGGATTATTATCCGAAGAACCACTCCGTATCGGCATAAGCGTTGCGAACCAAGTATGCTGAATATATTGAAGACGGAGTGAAGTGCAAGGGCTTTTCTATTAAATAGAAATAGTGCCTTCGGTTTCATTCAATCCCAGAACGAACGTAAATGGACGAATGTCTGACAGAGTATTTCCAATGATCAAATGGGTTGGTCTGTATGAATATATATGGTTGCAACGGATTTATTCTCTTAGCATAATATCCAGAATATTTGTGCAAACTCAACTAGTGATTAACGGATCTGACAATGTGGCATTCAAAGTGATTGTGTTATCGATGAATGGTAAGTATGCGTAGCCTCAGGCCTCAACAACCGGGAAAGGACAAAAATCGGGCAGGCAGCATGGCTATGTGGGTCGCACCCATTAGGGTGTATAATCACCTATCTAGAGAAATTCCTTTTGTTTCTAAATCTATCGATTCTGCCCATTCGGGAAACGGTGGTTTGAGTCCAACCGTTGGTGATATACATTCGATACACTCAAGCGAAATGAGTGGTCGGTCATGTGTGGGCCGGGTTGCAAGACGTTCTTGTTGAACCCAGGTGTATTTGCCTCTAGAGATACATCATCGGAAGGTGGTTCCATACCTTGTCAGATGGGAAATCCAATCTCCAATAAGCGCCATGCGGGTTTTGATTTTATAATATATATGTGGAGCGTGAGATGCAAGCGTTCTGCTATTTGGTTATTTATTTGATGTAGACATTATTATAATATCATTGGATTTGATATCAAAGTGTTTTGGGTTATAGTAAGGTAAAAACCGTCCATGTTTATGTGTGGGCTGGTCTTACTATTATCTTTTCTTTCGAAAAGAGTTTAAAGTTAAACAAGTGGTTGGAGTTTACTCACACCAGTCCCATGACTGACCCAGAGTTTATTTTGTTTTGTTTTCCCTAAACTCTTGGGTGCCCAAATTTGTACGGGCAGTCAAGTGTTTCAGGCTTTTACAGATACACTTGGAGGAGCTTGAAGCAGGAGGCTTCAACGTTAGTTATTTAGAGTTACTTCCGCTGGATCAAATGTTATGTGTACTCTGATGATGGTATGTATATATGTACAAAACAGATTTGTATTTCGGAGCTTATGTTATATAATATATTTTATTCGTTCCGCTGTGAGTTGTGATCTTCGTTCTTCTTCTATTCTAATATTTCTTTCTTTCTATTTCTCATCCTCTAACTTCTTTCTAATAATGAGTCGTATTTCTGTGCAATTTGGGTTGGACGTGTGTTGTATTTAGTCAACTCAGATAGCTCAGATTTGCGGGTCGTTTCAGTTGGTATCAGAGCTTAGGTTGAGCGAACACCTAGGCTTGTATGGCATGTGCTCATTAGAGATAGGGTCAGTAGTACCCTAGAATGAGTTGAGTGTATATACGAGAGAGCGTATTTGTTAGTTGATATAAAAGTTGTTCTATATTGTGTTGGCTAGTCCGTTGAGTGGTTTATGAATTCTGGTCGAATCGTGGGACGCCACGAAGTCGATAGGAATTTCTAAACGCTTGAACAGAAAATACGACATGATATTGTTTTAAATGGGTAAATGAAATAATTTTACCCAAAATTTCTATTTTGATATAGAAAGAATAATTTTCTGAAATTATTATAATATATGGATGTGTTGATTGTTAGGATTATAATCAAACGAGATTATTAAATTGGAATGGTTATTTATAACCAAATAGAATTTGTATAGGAATTAAATATACAAGTGAGATGAATTAGAATTGAAATTCAAACCAGAATTTGAAAATTTAATCCTGGGAAGTTTGAAATATTTTTGGAAGTATATTAGAACAATATAGCTTTGTTTTAGAAGGATTTGAAAGAAAATCATTTTAGATGGATTTTGAAATAATAAAGCACTGAACTCACTTCAGTGGCTGGGAAATAATTCTGATGATGATTGCAACATCATCAGTGTTCATTTCCGAGTTTCTAAGTGATGAGTTGCTGCCTTAGAAAAAGTTTTGATGGAAATTTGTTTGAAAGAAAACAAATTGGTTTGAATATTCAAATGTTTTGAATTTGAAATGGAAATAAATATATAAGTATACATTTATGGGATTTCAAAAGAATTTGAAAAGAAAAACCCAGGGATTTGAATTCTGGAATTTAAATTTAACTTAAACAAGTTAAATGGGTCGAAGTGAATGAATTGATTTGAATCAATTTAAATAGATAAATTGAAATAAATATGAATTGAATGTGAAGGCATATGAAAGGAAAAAGACCAAAAGTTTTGGTTGAAAATAAAGTCATAGAAATATGAGGAGTTGAGTTTCAACATAAGTGAGATGTTGAAAAGAAATAGATTTGTACCATTTTTCCTACCTTAACAATTTCGAGGACGAAATTATTTTAAGGGGGGAAGAATGTAACGACCCAGATTTTTTGTCGATTAATTTTAAATATTTAATATAGTTTTAAATATTGATTCAAAAATAAATGGATTTTTATTATGGAATTTATCAGTTTAAAAATCATTATATGATTTAATATCGAATAGAACGATAATAATAGATTTTTATCGATGAATTTAATGTTTAAAATCAAGTTATATTTTAAATCGTATTTAATATAATTCGTTAATTTAAAATAGTTCTCTCTTCTATACAGTCGAAATAAAAATTCAAAACTAGATCCATTAAATTCAGAATAGCAGTATGACTTGAAGATGTCGTTCGTTAAGTTAAAATAGGGGTTTGTGGTTGAAGTTGGAAACCGTAAAATATCTTGGAATAGAAAACTAATTTAAAATTCAAATCAAATTTAATTACTGTCTGTACTTAACCCTGCATACGTTCTTCAGGCCGACCTATGTATTTGTCGCACAGACCTATGTATCCTTCGAGCTGTAGTTTTTGCTTCATTTCTTCCCTACAAAGAAAAGCAAGAAATTAATGGTGAGTACATTTTTGTCTACTGCTCGCAACTATAAAACAGGCATCCACCTTCCTATTTTATAAACCCTCTTTCTGAACTCTACCGAAGCCACTCTCTCCGTTCCATTTTCCTTTCAGTAGCAAAATCGAAAATCGCGACATGAATCAACGGGCTTTTCTTGGAGCTCGCCCGAGGACTGCATCGCTTGCGAACTGGGATTGGAGGGGCTCGATTTCTGGGTTGCTGAGGCTAGGTCTCATCGCGATTTTTAGGAGGAGAAGGGGAGCGAAATCAAGAGCCAACGTTGCAAACTGGGATGGTGCGATGTTGAAGAGGTCGATGACTAGTGCGAGCGCGATGGAGTTTTGGGTTCTCTGAAGTTGCGATGGGGGTTAAGGCATCGAGTGGATCTGAAGTTCGGTAACAGGTGTATACGGAAGGAGGTGGTATTGGGGGCGCTCGTGGTGGAAGAGGGTGCGATGTTGTGGGTTCGAATTTACTGAGGAACTGAGGTGGACCGGATGATCTGGAGTTGGTCAAAGTGCAAGGAAATGGAAGTTGACAGCAAGTTGTTCGGGAGAATGCCAAAGTGAAGAACGCTGGATTTTAGTGATGTTTGCAGCAAAGAGGGTCAATGATATTTGAATATGCTTCGTGGTGTTCAAGAAATAAGGTATACACCTTTATTTAGAAATTTAAAAAAATAAAATAAAGAATAATTAATGATAGTAGTTCATTAAAATAGATAAGAGTTTAATCGATAATTAAATTAACCATAGGTGCAAAGTAATTTTACTGAGAAGATCTATGGCCGCGATGATATAGAATTTTACTGGGGATTCAGCACAAAATAAATCCTGGTGAGTAAATCTCACTCACCTTTAGAATTATTTTTATTTCATTAAAAATAATTGTCTGTTGCTTGTGTGAATGATTTCTACTTGTTTTATATATATTAGTTATTTAGGCTATTATATATATATTGGGTTGATTGATTGGTTGGATTCCCGCAGTCTCATTAGCGGATGCCCGCAATTTCATAGCGGATGATTACCCTATACGCCCCACGCTATGATTAGTGGATGACCTTCTATACCGCGATATTCTGCCACGAAGCAGAATGGGTATTATTTATGTGCTAACATCTGTGGATGCAGGGAAACAGGTTGGAGGAATCCAACAGGATTCCTCAAAAATATATTATCTATTTGCTGTTTGTTTGATTTCATATATATTCATATATGATGTGTTAAAATCAAATGAATGAAAATTTGTTGATTTGATTGTTTAAAATATCACTGGGCTTGAATATTGATTTATAAAATATCGTGGAAGGATATTGGAGATTTAAAAAGAGAAATTCTATTTTTAAATAGAATTTGAATTTTAAATGGTAATAAAAATATAAACTTGTTTTTGAAAAATAAAACAAGTAGTTTCTTTATAAACGAAGTTTATAAATAGTTCTTTATAACAAAGTTATAAATGAAGTGAAAAGAATTATCATTTGATAATTCAGAAATAGAAATACAAGCGTGAAAATGAAATTCGAAATGAAATTTCAAAATAAGATGTGAAAAGGAAATTTTAAATATATAACTCAAATGAAATTTGAGTATAACATTTGAATTTTAAAGAGGAGTTTGAATGTTTGCATTCTAAAAGGAGATTGAATACTAGAAATTCAAATAGAGGTTCAAATAGAATTTGAATAGACGAAATTTGAATGAAAAATAGAATTTGAATTCAAGAAATTAAAATAAAATCTGAATTCAAAGGAATTCGAATAAAGAAATTCAAATAGAGATTTCAATGTAGAATTTCAAAATAGAATTTGAAATATAGTATTTCAAAGAAGAATTCAAATGTGAAATTTGAATAGAGATTTGAATGGAATTTAAATATGAAATTTGAATTGAGATTTGAAATAGAAATTCAAGTGTTGAATTTGAACATGGAATTGAATATAGAAATTCAAGTAGAAATTTGAATATGAGATTTCAAAATAGAATTTGAAATAAACTTTGAAAGTAGGATTTCAAAGTAGGATTGAAATAGGATTTCAAAATAGGAAATCCAAATAGTTTTGAAATGGAATTTGAATTCAAGGGAATTCAAATGAATTTGAATAATAGAAATTCAAATGGTGTTGAAAATGAATTTGAATATTAGAAATTCAAATGGTGTTGAAAATGAATTTGAATATTAGAAATTCAAATGGGGTCGGAAATGAAAAATGGAAATTGAATGTAAGAGATTCAAATTGAATTCAAATAGGATTTAATCTATGGGATTTGAATATGAAATTCAAATGGGTTTTAAACTATGGAATTTTGAATATAGAATTTAAAAGGAGTTGAATATTTGAATTCCAATGGAATTCAAATATAGAAATTGGAATATAGAAAGTTCAAATGGAATTTAAATATAGAGTTTGAATAAGGGAATTCAAATAGAAATTCAAATATTGAATTTGAATATCAAATAGAAAAGGAATTGGAATTTGAATTTAGAATTCAAATAAAAGTGAGATTTGAATTTGAATCAAGCAGAGTTAAATGGAGTTGAATTCATTTTAAAGAACTTTAGAAGTTTAAAAGTTTATATATATATATATAAATATAATTAAAACGAATTCGCCGCAGCGCTGCAGTTCGTAAAATAGCGATTCGAACTTCAATTGAGTATACAGAACGCAATTGAAGTCGGAATTCTTCGAAACAAGAAACGTCAGGACCGATTTGATAATAGTTTTCTAATGAAGGAGAAAAATCTGGATTTCGTCGTACATATTTTGAGTTATATCAAAATCAAATTTTCAGAAAAACAGCGCCAGAACTATTTGAAAACCATAACGGTTTATTTCATGTTATAAAAGGATTTTAAGCAGGTAAAAATCCGAAGTTCCTATTTAGAAAATTTCAGAGTTGAGTTATAAAATATATGCGAATTCAAGTTGTGTAAATGAATATGATTTTTGAAACAGAAACCAGATTTTGATTTATTGAATAGAATTAACTAAATTGAACAGAAATTTGTTAAGGCGATTTCGAATGGATATTGGGGTTTGAATAAGTAAATTCGATTTGATAATTTATATTCGACATCAAAAAGGAAACTAGAATTGAAATTGAAATTCAATTTGGTTGTGAGCAAGTTAAGCGTTTTATTTGAACATGTTATGTTCAAACAAAGAAGTGAAATAGGCAAAAGGGCTAATTAAAGAATAATTGAGCGAAACTGAATTCAAACGATTCAAGATTTGAATTCAAACGAATGGATTGAGTTGAATTGAATTGGAAACAGGTGAACAGGTGTTAAACAGATATGGGATGAAGTATATGAAGATTTTAATTTATGTGCCCAACAAAAGGTACATGTTTAATTCGTATATGAGATTTTATGCGCCGTATCGGCAAGCCGCTTGGCTTTTTCTTTTTCTTTTTGAGATTAGAAGGTACCGGGAAGCTATTTGAAATTTCCCGATGCTCCCGATATAGGGGAGGTTATGGCGAAATTTTCCGGAAATTTAAGGAGTTAGAATATTTTTAAGATATTTTGATAATTTGAAATCATTGTATCGACGTATTGAATTCGATAGTAAAGTGAATATAAAAATCGAATGTTGTAAACAAAAGGGGATAGAGATAAATGGTTGAAATTGTTTTCAATTGCAAATAGAGATTTTTCTAATATATAGAAAATAAAAGAAGTTGATATTTGGAAACGTTTTCCAAATGGCATAAAGGGCCAATATGGTTATTGAAAATATTGGATAACAAATATTGATAAGAGAATATAGAAGAGATTTAATTAATGAAATATTAATTAAAGAGCCTAGTGATTTGTTTGATATGTTGGATGAACACTTGTTTTTATTCGATAGTTAAATCACAGACTATCGAAGTTTTTGACCATCGTTGTCAATATGGAGAGACCGGTTGGATTATTATCCGAAGAACCACTCTGTATCGGCATAAGCGTTGCGAACCAAGTATGCTGAATATATTGAAGACGGAGTGAAGTGCAAGGGCTTTTCTATTAAATAGAAATAGTGCCTTCGGTTTCGTTCAATCCCAGAACGAACGTAAATGGACGAATGTCTGACAGAGTATTTCCAATGATCAAATGGGTTGGTCTGTATGAATATATATGGTTGCAACGGATTTATTCCCTTAGCATAATATCCAGAATATTTGTGCAAACTCAACTAGTGATTAACGGATCTGACAATGTGGCATTCAAAGTGATTGTGTTATCGATGAATGGTAAGTATGCGTAGCCTCAGGCCTCAACAACCGGGAAAGGACAAAAATCGGGCAGGCAGCATGGCTATGTGGGTCGCACCCATTAGGGTGTATAATCACCTATCTAGAGAAATTCCTTTTGTTTCTAAATCTATCGATTCTGCCCATTCGGGAAACGGTGGTTTGAGTCCAACCGTTGGTGATATACATTCGATACACTCAAGCGAAATGAGTGGTCGGTCATGTGTGGGCCGGGTTGCAAGACGTTCTTGTTGAACCCAGGTGTATTTGCCTCTAGAGATACATCATCGGAAGGTGGTTCCATACCTTGTCAGATGGGAAATCCAATCTCCAATAAGCGCCATGCGGGTTTTGATTTTATAATATATATGTGGAGCGTGAGATGCAAGCGTTCTGCTATTTGGTTATTTATTTGATGTAGACATTATTATAATATCATTGGATTTGATATCAAAGTGTTTTGGGTTATAGTAAGGTAAAAACCGTCCATGTTTATGTGTGGGCTGGTCTTACTATTATCTTTTCTTTCGAAAAGAGTTTAAAGTTAAACAAGTGGTTGGAGTTTACTCACACCAGTCCCATGACTGACCCAGAGTTTATTTTGTTTTGTTTTCCCTAAACTCTTGGGTGCCCAAATTTGTACGGGCAGTCAAGTGTTTCAGGCTTTTACAGATACACTTGGAGGAGCTTGAAGCAGGAGGCTTCAACGTTAGTTATTTAGAGTTACTTCCGCTGGATCAAATGTTATGTGTACTCTGATGATGGTATGTATATATGTACAAAACAGATTTGTATTTCGGAGCTTATGTTATATAATATATTTTATTCGTTCCGCTGTGAGTTGTGATCTTCGTTCTTCTTTTATTCTAATATTTCTTTCTTTCTGTTTTTCTCATCCTCTAACTTCTTTCTAATAATGAGTCGTATTTCTGTGCAATTTGGGTTGGACGTGTGTTGTATTTAGTCAACTCAGATAGCTCAGATTTGCGGGTCGTTTCACTTCTATTCTTTTCTTTTTCATTTTTCTTTTAACCCTAACAATCTACATTTTTGATGATTTGATGCTCGACATTAAAGGATAGTGGTCGTATTTGGTGTCGACTTTTGATGGCCGGGAAGGTGGGTCGTTACGTTGAGTCCAGGAAACATAGGTATTAGATCTGTAAAGCATATATCTATTGAGCCATTAGAAAATATGGGCTATGAAGCTTCTATAAAATAGCTTTTCAATTAGTAAAACATTCAAAAGTTGAGCCTCTAAAGTATAATTATTGAGTTCATAAAATATATAGCTATTGAGCCAAAAAATATAGTTACCGATTAGGTATACAAGCTATTGAGTAACTATAATACATGAGATTTCGAGCTTATAAAAACATATAGGGTTGTCGAATCTGTATAAATGAGGGTATCAAGCTCTTAAAATTTTTAAGGGTGCCGAGACCATAAAAATATGGGATCGTTTACCTAAAAAGAAAAAAGAAACTCGATCACTAAACCATGGGGTTATTAAGTTTCAACAATCATAGGATGTTAGATCCATAAAAGTCAAGGTGTTGAGTCCTAGTCAAGCTGGATACATCACGAAGTTATTGAATAGCTATTGCTTGCATCAACTCTCTATGAAAGTAGATACATTGCATAGCTCTTGAGTAGCATTTAGATGCATCTGCCTATATAGTTGTCGAGTCTTAATGAATGAAGGGTATAAAATCTATAAGTTATCGTACCAATAGCATTTATGTAAATAAGTTGAAAAATTGATATGTTTCATTTTGAAGATAAAAGTTTTTACTAGCGCTTACCTCTTGTCTGATTTTCATTGGATAATAAGATACTTTTCATATTTTTTCAAAGCAAGTGGTAGGTCACATTCTACCTTCTCAAACAATTTTACAAAACCCTTATAATTAATATTATTAACTTATATTAGTTAAAAGGTTTTACATAATAACAAATTAATCAAAAATCATAATTACTAGGACTAATTTCCTAAAAATTGCCCAAAAAAATTCTAAATCATCTTCGTCTTCCGTGTACAATGGTTATAGAAATAGGATACTAATGTAATTATAGATAATTAAAACTTTATGAATAGTAATTAAAAATTTCCCGAAAAAATATACACGTTTTCCTCTTAGGAAATTTATAAAATATTTATATGAATTTGATAATTTATGAAATTGAAAACCATCCCAAAACGTGTTCAAATTTAATGTCAACAAGAGATCAAAACAACCAAAAATTATTTTTAAAGAATAGCTTCGTTTCGAAGTAGCTAACGTAAATGGCGACAAAGAGTTCCTTCCTTCCCTTATCTTTTCTCTTCTAGCTTCCGCTTTCCACTAATTCTCTTCCCCTCTCTCTCTCTCATCTCCACAAAATCTCTCCTTTTCCTCTCTTTGCTTTTGTAATGCGTGTTAGCTACTCTGATTAACCTCATAACCACCTTTAGATCCAAGCTTTTCCACGAAATTTGTTCTGAGCACCGATTCCCCAAATATTCCGCAACCTCATCTTTTCAGCCCACTTCCCACTGTTAAACATTCCGACGAATCCTTCTCCCATAGCTCGTTTGTCACTATGCTCGCCTCTCGCTTGTACTTCCACTTGTGGACTCGGATGTGTATGGAAGGCTGGCACTAACGCGGAGGGCCACCGTAAGCAGCTCTCCCTTCGGTTAGATTTGTTTACGCGTCTTGATTATATGTCGTGGGTTTTGTTTAATTTGGTTGCTGAGTGATGTATTAGTTGTTTGATTTTCCTTTGGTTTTTGGTTCCCAGAATCATATCATGAATGCAACTGTATGCAAAAGCCTCTGTTTTGATTGGTGTTTTCATGGATGGGTTATCCCCTTTGTACCTTAGCAATCAATACACGAGATGTGAAAGCACTAATATTTGCTACGGACTTATGGTGATGATTACTCCTGTCTGTGTTAACTGCTCCTTCGGAGAGGAAGGGTTTTGAAATGAAATAAGGAACTATTCCCATCATGCCCCTATTATTAATCCCCTACCATCTTATGTTTAAAACAGCAATTTCACTATTACATAAAGCCGAAGCCAGGTACTTACCAAGTTTCATTCTCCTTATCAGATCACATTATTCCATTTAATTTATCTAATTAAATATATTGGAAAATAAAAATTAAAGGTGTTGCAGACTCTCCTCTTGAAATAATTTTTTCTTTGGAATTGTGATAAGGAAAATGTCAACATAACAATATTCTTGCAAACATGTGTGAAAAACACATAACAACAATGCTAGCATATCCTACTAATTAAAAGTCCATATCATAAACGTAGAATAGAGCATCAAAAAAAAAGTTA
Organism: Allium sativum; assembly: GCA_030737875.1. Lineage (NCBI taxonomy): Eukaryota > Viridiplantae > Streptophyta > Magnoliopsida > Asparagales > Amaryllidaceae > Allium > Allium sativum. The sequence goes on from CM060926.1 coordinate 357,007,059, forward strand.
GGATAAGTATCTCTGATCCCCCCTTATGTTTCCTAAGTACAATCTGTTTTATTTTTTTATTGGGTTTTCACCAACTCAACTGTTTTTATTCTTAGTTTCTTCTCATCTCTTGTTGCAATATAAACCGGTTGCCTAAAAATTAATATCTGGTTCCTCTATTAAATCTTCGAACGTAGTCGATGCAATGGCAGTCTTTGGATCATGCATACATTCTTTAAGATGACACGTATTAGGGACCCCTACCAACTTATTCAATAAGACCATTTGGTAAGTGAGTTTAATGATCATTTCTATTATTGGGAGCTGAACAACATATCTCAGTGCTAGTTTCCCTAACTTTCCAAAGTATATCACACCCTTCATTGACGTTACTTCAAAAAAAAAAAAAAAAAAAAAAAAAAAAAAAAAAAAAGATGCCTAGTTGAGAGCTCTAGACCATGTTACATAGTTTTTCTCCTTAAACTGAGATTCCTTTACTTTTGTTGGATTAAAATTATTTTTTTATAGCTTCTCATCATATCTTGACTAAGCATCAATCTGCCTCTGGTCTTCAACAAACATGTATGTGATTTGCACAACCTTTCGAAAGAGCTTCAAAAGGCATTATTTTATTTAATAACTATTATTATCGGAAAACTCAATAAATTGCATATTGTCTTCCCATGACCCTTCAATGTCCAGTCCAAAAGCCCTTAACAATTTTTTTAGGAACTTTGTTAACTCTTTTGGTTTGTCTTCCCGTTTATAAATGGTAAGCGGTAATCATCTTTAGCTTGTACTTAATGCTTCTTGTAGAATCATTCAGATTCACTATTGAAAAAAGTGTCTATGTCACTAACTGTACTACAACGAACCATAAGCAGTTTTAAAATATTCTTCAAAAAAACTTTTCCAAGTCAAGACATGTCTGAATTGAATTAACGAGAATTACCCAACCCCAAAGTTCTCGTTACTAAGTTCAGTACTTAGCAAAACCTTAACATTTTCTTCTGCTCATCTCCCCTGATCCCTACTTGAAGAATTAACCTTCCAATGAGTGGTTTCCACCAATATAAAACTTTAAATACTGACGGAAATACCCTAGTACCAAGTCCTTTACTTAGCTCCAAGATTAATTAGATTTGAACCCTAAACTTCCCTCATTAACTAGAGCCTCTCATAAAACTTTCATCTAATTCTGGTCATTTGTTTGTTAGATTTGCCAATTTGACCTTCTCTTTTATATCTACCTAAAAGCAATAAATAACCATACGAAAGCACATCAAATGAAAATAAATATCATCTGCATATATTAATGTACATATGCATTTTATAGTAACATGATTATTAAGAAAATAATATATTAGATCTAACTTCTACACTAGCATATCAATATAAAAAAATGAATTATAAATACATTTTAAGCTATTTTTTAAATGTCTAAATTTCAACCATAAGGATATGTAAAAGTGTGACTACTACAGATAACATTTAAGGACTAAAATCATGTTGAAAACATCAGTTATAACTATGTAAACATGCATATTATAGTGAGAAGTCGGGAACCACTCACGAAAATGCCAATAATATGAACGAAAGCCAAGGAGATGAAAATTATTCAAATTGAAAATCGTGGACCCCTCTATATTAATCTCCATTCTAATGGTGATGCAGGAAAAGATTAATAAGAGAAATGTAAGCTTTTTGATGAAATTAGAGTTAGTAGAGTATAAGAGCTATTTGGTTTAAAAAAGAAGTGAATTAGTTCTATCCCACAATCTTCCCTTTGCATGATTTTTGAGTTTTACTAGTAGGTTTAGGTATGGGCTTGTTAATTATTCACTGTTATATGCCAACAACAACCAGAACTTAAATCAGCTATAATTTTCAAATGAAAAATCTGGTTTTTCTATTATGACCATCCTATAGAATATGAAACTATCATCCTAAATCAATAAAAGTGATTTGAGACTTATTCAACACATATCGCTGGTCATAGTCCATTACAATATCTTCAATGTCAAAATGGTCATATGGAAATTTGACCAAAAATCACATATGTGAAAAATGCCTTTGGAACCCTTTTTTTAAATTCTAGAGTTATATGATCTCACATGAATGAAATAAAAACATTTTACGTATCTCAATACATAAAATGCAGGTCTGCACTATCTTTCAATTGTGGAACTACAATAAATTTATTTGTAAACTCTCTAGTTTCATTCTTCTATACTTTTTTGTTTTATATTCTCTTATTATTATTTGTATTATTGCACCACAATACGATCTTATCATTTCTATGATTATTTCAGTTGATTTTCAGTTATTTGTACGAATTTTAACCTAATAGTCTGGTATTAGAGCATTAAAGATTTTTATTGAAGCCTAAGGCTATAAAATGATGATAAAATGGCAGGATCTAGAGATGGAATTGATGTTAACCTATCTAGGAGTATGCTCCCTACACTAAGGATTCATATGCAATATCCATCTCAAAGTTGACAGTAGAGAAGTGAACAGATATAATTATTTTCAAAAGTGGCAACGGAAGATTATTGTGGTATTAAGAATTAATCATGTTCTTTTGGGCAGTGGTTGATGCAACACTATTGCGAGCCGATATCTCGAATTGAAAATGAAGAAGATGGAAGAATGATCCTTTATTATCTTCCAATTAGTTGCAGATAAGGACATCATCCTTGAGATTAGTACTAAAATAAATACTTGAATCTTATGAAAGATATTAGAGGAGCTATACATAAAGAAGTCGCTCGGTAATAAACTAATTTTGTTGAAGTCTTTCTCCAACTATAAGATGCTAGAAGGTACGCTATTGAAATCATGTCTTAACTTGACTTGATGATGAAGATGAATGTTTTTGATTTGAATGTTGACGAAGAACAGAAGGATATGGTGGTATTGTTATTATTTTCAAACTCTAGAGTGATACGCGATATTTGCTAAAGCTTGATTTATGGTGGAAGCACACTGACAATAGAAGATGTGAAAATAGGACTCCAGAGTGAAGAGGTAATTGATGAGATGAAGCTTATTCACGAAAATGAAGAAGTTAGTGGTAGTCAAGGATCGTTCTTAGAATGAGAAATAAAGTAGAAGAAAGAAAATAATTTAGATGATGTTTCAAGTCAAGGAAGCCCAAAAGTGGTTGGAGAGGCAAGTATAAAGATAATATGTGTCATCGTTGTAGTAAGAAGCCCACAGAAGGAAAATTATCTGGATTTGGGAAGGAAATGAAGCAAATGATTCTTTACCTATTCGGTGGAGAAGGCTATTTTTATGATGTGTTGACCACATTTGTTTCCAGTGTGTCAAACCGTTGAGTGCTAGATTCAAGGACGTCTTCACACATGATGTATAGTAATAAGTATTTTTATTCATAAGAGGACAAGGAATGAAATGCTACATTTATGAGGAACAATGTTATATTTAAGTCACTAGGAGATTGATCGATGCGTATTCGTATGCATGATGGTGTGCTGCTCACTATTATTAAAGTCTTCTATGTTCCATAGCTAAAGAATTCTCTTCACAAATAAATAAATAGTATATCTCAGCGGAGGCTTTCAACGGCCATGTTCCAACGGTTTCCAATGGAAGATGCTTTTTGGATTTTTCTTATGAATTAAAATTTATTCCCGTTGAAGGCCGTTGGTAGCTATTAGTATAAACTCACCGGCGTCTGTTGCTAAATCGCGAGCAAATTGCTAGAAGCCTCTTCTTCTTCCCCCATTTGGTTTATATATGAAAACTTCCCCAAAATTCTTCCTCCTCCAAAACTACCACTCCTCCCTTTCCTAGCCTCTCCAACACCTGAAAACCTCCTCTTTTCCTCTCTAGCCTCCTAATCTCCTCTAAAACAGGTATTAACTCTTAACCTTATTTAATTAAATTTTCTTATTTAGGGTTAGTTTGTTAATTTATATGTTTGGATTGCCTTATTGTATGTATAGTGTAGTTTATTGAGGCTCAATTCTTGTCATTAATCTATGTATTTGCAAGTTTATGTTGTTTGTATCATAATAGAATTATGTGCATGTACGTTAAATATTTAAGTAATTCTAGGCTTGTCTAGGGACGTTTCTATGAAGAGCACAATTTAGTATATGTTTTCTAGAAATTTATCGAAAACGATATTTAATTTTATAACGTATGTTTAGTTTGATTGATTTTTGAAAATGTGTGTATATGTGATAAAATCCGTATATGTACATGCCAAATGTCAAATTTTTTTTAACAAGTATAAAAATATGTTATATATTATATTCATAAAATCCTTAAAGTGTTTTTCGGCTCGTTCTGGTAAGTATCGTATATAATTGTTATATGGATATTTGTTTTTTCAACAGAACGGACATCTATATTCATCGAATACAACATTTATTGGATTTATCCTATATTGGACTTTATGAATATAATAACTTAATTCAGTCTCGTAAAGCATTTCATTTCAAATGGTTCTCAAAATTTTGAAAGCACTTCCTTTATGTTTCCAATGTATATGAAATTGTGTACTATTCAAAGAACTAAAGCGAAATGTTGCTGAAATTTTGTTGAACTGTCTAAATTGAAAATTTTGCACGATTTTATTATATTTTTGTACTTGTACTTGGAGGTAGGATGACCCATCAACAAATTGTCAATGACACATTCATTAATAAAATTGTTTTAATAAAATGCGAATGCAAATTTAATATCATACTTTTTAATTATCGACTTAGGGAAAATGGACAATTATTTTACTGACCAAAGATGAATGTACAAACAACAAAGGGAAATTAGAGGCTCAAATAAGTGAACATTTAACAATCGTGTAATGACCCAGATTTCTGTCGAGTTAATTTTAAAATATTTAATATGGATTTAAATATTGAGTAGATAATAAATGAATTTTTATATCCAGTTATCGATTAAATAATCGATATACAGTTTATTTCGAATATATATATATATATATATATATATTTATATATATATAATCATCGAAATATGAGAATCGAGAATAATTCAATTCGAATTTAAAACGAAGTCAAATTAATTCAAATAATTAATTAGAATTCTGTTTGAATATAAACGTAAATAATATTAAATTATTATCAAAGAATTTAATGGTCTAAAATTTAATTTATGTTAATTTAAATTAATATCATCTCAAGACGATCAAATTAGACTTCGTGGCCTATCCCAGTGTGTCCGGAATAGTGGTTAAAGCATAGAACTGTCAGTTATTGGGTTCAGAGAGGAGTTCAGAATCAGGGTGTATATTAATTAAAGGATACCGGTTCATAACTAATTAAAATAAAATAAATCTCCTTTGTTTGTGGATAGAAATAAAACATCCAGGACCCAAAACAGAGGCCACGCTGTTCAAATTAAACCCGCACCCCCTACCTACCTCTTCTATTTTTCTATCTCGTTTTCTTCTTCTGGAGGAATTAAAATCCATTTCGTCCTCTTCTAGAAAATTAAAATCGAACTCACCCTTTGTTATTTCGTGAAATTTAAAAACCAGTTCTGTCTCTCATGTGAAAGTAACAAGCTTCTATGGGAGATTGAAAGCTTCAAATCGAAATTGAAAAGGGAATGGTGATGTCCATCCATCGCGATTTGAATCCGAGGCAAATCCAGAAACTCGACATCGATAGTCGCGATTTGGGGATTGGATTTTGTCACCATCAACCTGGGCTCGTCGCGTGGAGTTTGGGATTTCGATTGGAGGAGTGTTGCGTTATTCGAAGCAGTGGTGATTGGTGAGAGCGATGATGGTGGATGCGAACGAACTGAAGTTCAAATGATTGAGAATGGACATGGATAAAATGGAAGGGAGTTCGAACAGTATTGGTGATGTACTAGGTAATGAGGGTCGCGATGTCAGGATTGGAATGGGGTAGGGGTTCAGCGGTCAAAGGTAGATGGAGTTCGTGGATTTCATGAAGAACGAGGAGTTGCGTTGCTACAAAGGGGTGCGATGTTTGAAACATGAAAAAAGGGAAGTTCAAATTTCTTTTGCAGCGAAGAGCATGGGTTAAAATTTGAAAAGTTTAAAGATGAAGAAGCTGTGTATGGTTAAAGTGGTGCTGGTTTTGCATAGGCACAATTAGGAATTTGAGGTTTCAGTCGGGTTCGGCTTTTGTTTGAATAACTATAGGGAGCAGTGGTGAAACTCACCGCTGTTTGGGGGAAAGATGGATGGTAGTGGCGGCAATGGGCATCACTTGAAAGCAGGATTTTTGAAAGGTGAAGTTTGAGGAGGCATTGGAAGTTTGGATCCTTCTTAATGTATGTTGTGTTGTAGCAAGGCAACAATAAGGGATCGAATTGATTGTGGAGGAAGATAAATCATGGAATTAAGGTAACCGTTTATTTTTAATTATGGTAATAGATCAAACAAAATTACATAACATTAAAATGGTTCAAAAGTTTATAGGGTTAACCGTAAACAAGGAATTAAGGAGATAATTGGGTGATTTAAATTTAATTAATGAAGTCGGTAAATTTTTAATTTTGTTTTTAAATAAATAAATATGAGTATAAACTAGTGATGATTTTATATTGTTCATATACAATCAGGATTACATGAAAATGAAATCCATTGGGTTCTCATGGACGTAGACCTCGCACTGGAATAAATAATCGAATGAAAATCATGGTGAGTAAATCTCACTCACCTCTTATTTAGAATTATTTTTATTTGTTAAAAATAATTGTTTGCTGCTTGTTGAATGCTTTCTGATTGTTTGAAATATGTTAGTTAATTAGGCTTGAATATTATTTATATATATATTGGCTTGATGATTGGATTGTTCCCGCAGTCTCATTAGCGGATGCCCGCAGTTTCGTAGCAGATGATTTCCCTATGCGCCCCACAAATATATATTAGTGGATGACCTTCATACCTCGATATCCTGCCTCGAAGCAGGATGGGTATTACTATGTTGACTAACGTCTTTGGATGCAGGAAAACAGGTTGGAGGGATCCAACTGGATCACTTAAAAAAATATATTATCTGTTTGTTTATTAGTTTGCATATATATTGTCATATATGATGTGCTAGAAAACCAGAAATAAATAATTGGTTGTTTGGTGTTTAAATATCATTGGGCCTAAGTGATAATTTATATAAATATCCTGAAAGGGATATTTGATATTTAAAAGGGAAATTCTATTTTTTAAAATAGAATTTGAATTTTTAAATAGATTTGAAATATTAACTTGTTTTAAAGAATAAAAACAAGTAGTTCATTTATAAACGAAGTTTATAAATAAAGTGAAATGAATTATCATTGGATAATTCAGAAAATAGAAATATAAGTGTGACTTTGGGACGGGAAATATATTTTTCCAAAGAAGAAATTTTTATTTGAAAGTGAGACATGTTTAAAAATGGGGTTTGTAAATAGAAAGTGGAAAAATTATCATTTGGATAATTTGAATATTTAAATTCAAATGTGAATTTACAAATAGAAATGGAGGGAATCGTTTAAAGAAATAAACGATGGAATTTATTCTGATGTCAGAATATAAATTGAACTAAAATAAATCCATAAGGATTTATGATTTTGAATTCGATTAATTCGAATTTATTTTAAATAGAAGTTAAATTGAATATAGAAATTCAAATGGGACTTGAATAAAGAAAATTCAAATATAGAATTGGAATATAGAAATTCAAATGGAATAATAGAATTGGAATATAGAAATTCAAATGGAATAATAGATTTGGAATATAGAAATTCAAATGGAATAATAGAATTTGAATATAGAAATTCAATATGGAATACAAATATGGGAAATTCAAATAGAATTTGAATTGGGAATTTGAATATAGAATTCAAATAGAATTTGAATTGAGAATTTGAATATAGAATTCAAATAGAGTTGAAATGGGAATTTGAATATAGAATTCAAATAGATTTGAAATGGGAATTTGAATATAAAATTCAAATAGAGTTGAAACAGAATTTGAATATATAAAATTCAAATAGAATTGAAATGGGAATTTGAATATAGAAATAGATTTGAAATGGAATTTGAATATAGAAATCAAATAGAATTGAAATGGAATTTGAATATAGAAGATCGAAGTATAAATAAATTTATTTCCGAGTTAAGGAAAATCGACAATTTTAGAAGATTGGAAATATTATGTTGAATTGGAAAAATGGATTTGATATATATTAAAAATATATCAGAATGGAGTTGAAGTTATTATAAATGAAGTTAAAATGTTTATATATATAAATATAATTTAAAACGAACTCGCCGCAGCACGGCAGTTCATAAATTGGCGTTTCGAACATCAATTGAGTATACAGAACTCAATTGAAGTCGGAATTCTTTGAAACAAGAATCGTCGGGACTGGTTGAATAAAAGTTTTCTAATAAAAGAGAAAAATCTGGATTTCGTCGTATAGATTTTGAGTTATATCAAAAACAATTTTTCAAAAAAACTGCGCCATAATCGTTTTAAAAACGATAACGGTTTATTTAAATAAATAAAAGGATTTTAAGGAAATAAAATCCGAATTGGCATTAGAAAATCCCAGACTGGTGATACAAAGTAAATGTGAACTCCAGTGAAGTAAGTGAAATGATTTTTGAGACAAAAATCATATTTTTAATTATCAAATAAAATTAACTAAATTGGAGAATAATTAGTTAAAGGAAATTTGAATCGAAATTGGGTTTTTGGATAAGTGAAAGAGATTGTGTAACGACCCAGGTTTTTGAACGATTAATTTTAATTATTTAATATCGTTTTAAATATTGGTTTGATAATATAAATGAATTTTTATATTAAGCTATCAATAAAAAAATCAATTTTTGATTTAATATCGAATATATTTAACTATCGTAATATGAAATAGTAATAATGGAATTTGCATGTAAAATTGGATCAAGACAATTCTATAGATTAATATATATATTTCATTTGAATTAAAACGATAATAATAATTTATTATCAATGAAATAAATTGTTTGAAATCGACTTATATTTTAAATTGAATTTATTTTAATTTGTTATCTCGTTTATACAGTCGAACTAAATTTTAGGACCGGTCCCGTTGAGTCCAAAATAGCATTAGAATCTAGGAGATCGGTCGTCACGTTAAAACAGTGGTTCGGTACGGCAAGTTAGGGGTCACGAGATATTGTGAATAAAATAATAAATTCACTTCCATCAGCCACCCTAAGTATTAAAACCACGCAGACCTACTCGTACCCGCATAGCTCATTTTCTTCCTCGAGCACACACTTTTGTCATCCATTCTGGATATCAAAGAAACACTGAAGTAATGGCTTCAGTACGAAATGTCTCTCGCTATATCTATTTAAACGAGCCTCGCCTCCTGTATTTCCTTCTCAAACCAGGAATCACCGAAGCCCTCTCTTCATTCATTTTTCTTTCCTCCCAATCAAAAATCACTCCACCGAAGAAAAAAAAAAAAAAAAAAAAAAAGAGGATCGATCGTGGAACCGCGATTTCCCTTGAGCTCGACAGGCTCACGATTTAAGGCGCGATAGAGGTTATCGAGCGGGGTTGTCCTAGGCTTTCACGGAAGGGGGTCGCGATGATTTGGGTGAGCGATTGGTTAAGGCGGTGTGGTTTTTGAGGAGGCTGAAGCATGGGAGGTCGACGAACGAGTGGTTGAGGTCTGGAAAGGGTTGGCGACTGAGTTGAGAAGGACGATGGGAGGAGAAGGCCACTGCAGGTCTCAGAATTGGCCGATACATGGGAGGTCGCGATTTCAATATTGGGGGTTCGATACTGATGTGACATGGTTGCTGAGGGGTTCGAACTGGGGAAGTTCGACTGGTTCTTCGAAGATAAGGCTCGAACTCACCTGTAGGGTGATCTGCGGAGATCTAGAAGTGCGATGTTGGGAGTTCGACGTACTGTAGTCGTTCTGGGGTTGGTCAGTATGGGTTCAGATGCTGAAATGAAGAAGCACCAGTAATGAACATCAATCGTTCGATGAAATGCCAGAATGAATAGTGGTAGTTTTGTAGGGCTGATTTGTAGCAAAGCTGATCGGTGATTGTTGAGGTTGTTCATGGATTAGTCGAATGGGTTGCAAAGTAAGGTATACATTCTTATCGTAATTTAATTATACCTAGAATAATTCATTTATTTATTTAATAGTTATTTTAAATAAATTGTTTGATCGATAAATAAATTAAATCATCATAGGTACGAGATAGATTTATTCGAGTAGATTCTTAGCCGCGATGTTGCACGATTCATCGAGATATTCTGCGAATAAAATCAGGTGAGTAAATCTCACTCACCTTTTATTTCTAATTATTTTTATCCCGAAAAATAATAATTGTTTGTTGCTTGTGTGAATGCTTTCTGGTTATTTTATATATATTAGTTATTTAGGCTATATATATATATATATTGGGTTGATTGATTGGTTGGATTCCCGCAGTCTCATTAGCGGATGCCCGCAGTTTCATAGCGGGTGATTACCCTATACGTCCCACGCTATGATTAGTGGATGACCTTCTATACCGCGATATTCTGCCACGAAGCAGAATGGGTATTATTTATGTGCTAACATCTGTGGATGCAGGAAAACAGGTTGGAGGAATCCAACTGGATTCCCCAAAAATATATTATCTGTTTGTTTATTTGTTTGCATATATATTTTATATATGATGTGTTAGAAAAATAAATAATTCGTTGCTTTGTGTGTTTAAATATCACTGGGCTTAAGGAATGATATTTAAAAATATCATGAAAGGATATTTGAGAATTTAAAAAGGAAAAAATTCTATTTTTAAATAGAATTTGAATTTTTAAATGGAATTAAAAATATAAAACTTGTTTTGAAAATATAAAACAAGTAGTTCCTTTATAAACGAAATTTATAAATAGTTCTTTTATAACGAAGTTATAAATGAAGTGAAAAGAATTATCATTTGATAATTCAGAAATAGAAATACAAGTGTTTTGAAAATATGATTCAAAGGGAAATTTAAATATAGGATTTGAATAATAGAAAAGGAAATGGAAATTTGAATTCAAAAAGAAAAGGAAATAGAAAATTTGAATTTAGAATTCAAATAGAAAATCCAAGGTGGATTTGAATATAGAACTTTCAAATGGTGTTTGAATATAGAGAATTTGAAATAGAATTCCAAATAGAATTTGAAATAGAATTTCAAAATAGAATTTTCAAAAGAGAATTTGAAATAGAATTTGAAATATAGAATTTCAAAGAAGAATTGAATAGAATTTGAAATATAGTATTTCAAAGAAGAATTCAAATGCGAAATTTGAATAGGAATTTGAATGGAATTTAAATATGAAATTTGAATAGAGATTTGAAATAGAAATTCAAGTGTTGAATTTGAACATGAATTTGAATATTAGAAATTCAAATGGTGAAAAAATGAATTTGAATATTTGAAATTCAAATGGTGTTGAAATGAATCTGAATATTAGAAATTCAAATGGGGTCGGAAAAGGAAAATGGAATTTGAATATAAGAGATTCAAATTGAATTCAAATAGGGTTTAATCTATGGAATTTGAATTTGAAATTCAAATGAGTTTTAACTATGGAATTTTGAATATAGAATTTAAAAAGGAGTTTGAATATTTGAACTTCAATAGAATTCAAATATAGAAATGGGAATATAGAAGTTCAAATGGAATTTGAGTATAAAGTTTAAATAAGAGAATTCAAATGAATTCAAGTTAGAATTTGAATATAGGAAATTCAAATGGAAATTTAAGTATTGAATTTGAATGTCAAATAGAAAAGGAATTGGAATTTGAAATATAGAATTCAAAAGTGAGATTGGAATTTGAATCAAGGAATTCAAATAGAATTAAATAAAGTTGAATTCATTTTTAGAAGTTTTAAAAAGTTTATATATATAAATATAATTAAAAACGAACTCGCCGCAGCGCTGCAGTTCGTAAAATAGCGATTCGAACTTCAATTGAATATACAGGACGCAATTGAAGTCGGAATTCTTTGAAACAAGAAACGTCAGGACCGGTTTGATAATAGTTTTCTAATGAAAGAGAAAAATCTGAATTTCGTCGTATAGATTTTGAGTTAGGTCAAAATCAAATTTTCAGAAAAACAGCGCCAGAATCGTTTTAAAACCATAATGGTTTATTTAATATTATAAAAGGATTGTTAAGCAAATAAAATCCGAAGTTCGATTTAGAAAATTTCAGAGTGAGTTGCAAAATATATGCGAATTCAAGTTGTGTAAATGAATATGATTTTTTGAAACAGAAACCAGATTTTGATTTATTGAATAGAATTAACTAAAGTGAATAGAAATTAGTTAATGAGTTTTCGGATGGATATTGGGGTTTAAATAAGTAAATTCGATTTGAAGATTTATATTCGAAATAGAAAAGAGAACTAGAATTGAAATCGAAATTCAATTTGGTTATGAACGAGTTAAATAATTTGTTTGAACATGTTATGTTTGACAAAGAAGTAAAATAGGCAAAAGGGCCAATTAAAGAATAATTGAGCGAAACTGAATTCAAACGATTCAAAATTTAATCAAAACGAATGGATTGAGTTGAATTGAATTGGAAACAGGTGAACAGGTGTTAAACAGATATGGGATGGAGTATATGAAGATTTTTATTTTATGTGCTCGACAAAAAGGTACATGTTTAATTCATATATGAGATTTATGCGCCGTATCGGCAAGCCGCTTGGCTTTTTCTTTTTCTTTTTGAAATTAGAAGGACCGGGAAAGCTATTTGAAATTTCCCGATGCTCCCGATACAGGGGAGGTTATGGCGAATTTTTCCGGAAATTTAAGGAGTTAGAATATTTTTAAGATATTTTGATAAATTTGAAATCATTGTAGCGACGTATTGAATTCGATAGTAAAGTGAATATAAAAATCGAATGTTGAAAAAGGGATAGAGATAAGTAATTGAAATTGTTTCAATTGCAAATAGAGACATTTTCTAATAGATAGAAAATAAAAGAAGTTGACATTTGGAAACGTTTTCCAGATGGCGTAAAGGGCCAAGATTGATTATTGAAATATTTGGTAAACAAATATTGTTAAGGAAATGGAAAAGAGATTTAATTAATGAAATATTAATTAAAGGGCCCAGTGATTTGTTTGATATGTTGGATGAACACTTGTTTTTATTCGATAGTTAAATCACAGACTATCGAAGTTTTGACCATCGTTGTCAATATGGAGAGACCGGTTGGATTATTATCCGAAGAACCACTCCGTATCGGCATAAGCGTTGCGAACCAAGTATGCTGAGTATATTGAAGACGGAGTAAAGTGCAAGGGCTTTTCTAGTAATAGAAATAGTGCCTTCGGTTTCGTTCAATCCCAGGACGAACGTAAATGGACGAATGTCTGACAGAGTATTTCCAATGATCAAATGGGTTGGTCTGTATGAATATATATGGTTGCAACGGATTTATCCTTTAGCATAATATCCAGAATATTTGTGCAAACTCAACTAGTGATTAACGGATCTGACAATGTGGCATTCAAAGTGATTGTGCTATCAATGAATGGTAAGTATTCGTAGCCTCAGGCCTCAACAACCGGGAAAGGACAAAAATCGGGCAGGCAGCATGGCTATGTGGGTCGCACCCATTAGTGTGTATAATCACCTATCTAGAGAAATTCCTTTGTTTCTAAATCTATCGATTCTACCCATTCGGGAAACGGTGGTTTGAGTCCAACCGTTGGTGATATACATTCGATACACTCAAGCGAAATGAGTGGTCGGTCATGTATGGGCCGGGTTGCAAGATGTTCTTGTTGAACCCAGTGTATTCCTCTCTAGAGATACACAGTCGGAAGGTGGTTCCATACCTTGTCAAGTTGGAAATCCAATCTCCAATAAGCGCCATGCGGTCTTTGATTTTATACTATATATGTGGAGCGTGAGATGCAAGCGTTCTGCTATTTGGTTATTTACTTGATGTAGACATTATTATAATATCATTGGATTTGATATCAAAATGGTTTGGGTTATAGTAAGGTAAAAACCGTCCATGTTTATGTTGGGCTGGTCTTACTATTATCTTTTCTTTTGAAAGGATTTTTAAAGTTAAACAAGTGGTTGGAGTTTACTCACACCAGTCCCATGACTGACCCAGAGTTTATTTTGTTTTGTTTTTCCTAAACTCTTGGGTGCCCAAATTTGTACGGGCAGTCAAGTGTTTCAGGCTTTTACAGATACACTTGGAGGAGCTTGAAGCAGGAGGCTTCAACGTTAGTTATTTAGAGTTACTTCTGCTGAATCAAATGTTATGTGTACTCTGATGATGGTATGTATATATGTACAAACAGAATTTGTATTTCCAAGCTTATGTTATATAATATATTTTATTCGTTCCGCTGTGAGTTGTGATCTTCGTTTTTCTCCTATTCTGATATTTCTTTCTTTCTATTTCTCATCCTCTAACTTCTTTCTAAAAATGAATCGTATTTCTGTGTTATTTGGGTTGGACGTGTGGTGTATTTAGTCAACTCAGATAGCTCGGATTTGCGGGTCGTTTCAGTTGGTATCAGAGCTGGTTGCTTAATTGGTACGGATGATAGGGGGTTCTCGCTTCGCGTTTGGTGGCGAACGGGAGACTCTTACCCCTACATCTCCCGACAATGTGGGTTGGTCGAGTCGAGAGGCTGGCCGTAAAAGCAGTTCTGAGGTATCTCTGTAAGCCACGCTGGGAGGTTAGCCCAGTGCCGAGGGAGGAGAGGATGGTTGAAAAGCCTACTCGAATCTCGGGGTCATTACAGTTGGTATCAGAGCCAGGTTGAGCGAATACCTAGGCTTGTGTGGCATGTACTCATTAGAGATAGGGTCAGTAGTACCCTAGAATGAGTTGAGTGTATATATATACGAGAGAGCGTATTTGTTAATTTGATATAAAATTTGTTTTATAAAATTTGTTTTATATTGTGTTGGCTTGTCTGTTGAGTAGTTTATGAATTCTGGTCGAATCGTGGGACGCCACGACGTCGATAGGAGTTTCTAAATACTTGAACAGAGGATTGAACACGATATTGTTTTAAGTGGGTAAATGAAATAATTTTACCCAAATTTCTATTTTGATATAGAAAGAATAATTTTCTAGAATTATTATTGTATGGATGTGTTGGATGTTGATTTTAAAATCAAATGAGATTATAAAATTTAGAATGGTTATTTATAACCAAAATAAAATTTGTATATGAAATTAAATATACAAGTGAGATGAATTAGAATTAAATTCAAACTAGAATTAAGAATTCAAAATCCTGGGAAGTTGAAAAATATTTTTCAAAGTATATTAAAATAATATGGAATTGTTTTAAAGGGTTTTGAATAAAAATCATTTTTGAAATAATAAAGCACTGAACTCACTTCAGTGGCTGGGAAATTATTCTGATGATGATTGCAACATCATCAGCGTTCATTTCCGAGTTTCTAAGTGAAGGATTGCTACCTTAGAAAGTTTTGATGGGAATTTGTTGGAAAGAAAACAAATTGGTTTGAATATTCAAATGTTTTGAATTGAGATGAAAATAAATATAAGTATACATTTATGGGGTTTCAAAAGAATTTGAAAAGAAAACCCAGGGATTTGAATTCTGGAATTGAAATTTAACTTAAACAAGTTAAATGGGTCGAAGCGAATGAATTAATTAGAATCAATTTGAATTGGTTTAATAGAATATAGATTGGATATAAATGGATTGATCGTCGATCATTCGAATTGAATGAAGGAAGACCAAAAGTTTTGGTTGGAGTTAATTTGTTGAATATGAAGAGATGAGTTTCAACATGAAGAAGTTATGAAAAGTTAGTGAGTTTATAGTATTTTTCTTACCTTAGCAATTTCGAGGACGAAATTATTTTAAGGGGGGAAGAATGTAACGACCCAGGTTTTTGAACGATTAATTTTAATTATTTAATATCGTTTTAAATATTGGTTTGATAATATAAATGAATTTTTATATTAAGCTATCAATAAAAAAATCAATTTTTGATTTAATATCGAATATATTTAACTATCGTAATATGAAATAGTAATAATGGAATTTGCATGTAAAATTGGATCAAGACAATTCTATAGATTAATATATATATTTCATTTGAATTAAAACGATAATAATAATTTATTATCAATGAAATAAATTGTTTGAAATCGACTTATATTTTAAATTGAATTTATTTTAATTTGTTATCTCGTTTATACAGTCGAACTAAATTTTAGGACCGGTCCCGTTGAGTCCAAAATAACATTAGAATCTAGGAGATCGGTCGTCACGTTAAAACAGTGGTTCGGTACGGCAAGTTAGGGGTCACGAGATATTGTGAATAAAATAATAAATTCACTTCCATCAGCCACCCTAAGTATTAAAACCACGCAGACCTACTCGTACCCGCATAGCTCATTTTCTTCCTCGAGCACACACTTTTGTCATCCATTCTGGATATCAAAGAAACACTGAAGTAATGGCTTCAGTACGAAATGTCTCTCGCTATATCTATTTAAACGAGCCTCGCCTCCTGTATTTCCTTCTCAAACCAGGAATCACCGAAGCCCTCTCTTCATTCATTTTTCTTTCCTCCCAATCAAAAATCACTCCACCGAAGAAAAAAAAAAAAAAAAAAAGAAAGAGGATCGATCGTGGAACCGCGATTTCCCTTGAGCTCGACAGGCTCACGATTTAAGGCGCGATAGAGGTTATCGAGCGGGGTTGTCCTAGGCTTTCACGGAAGGGGGTCGCGATGATTTGGGTGAGCGATTGGTTAAGGCGGTGTGGTTTTTGAGGAGGCTGAAGCATGGGAGGTCGACGAACGAGTGGTTGAGGTCTGGAAAGGGTTGGCGACTGAGTTGAGAAGGACGATGGGAGGAGAAGGCCACTGCAGGTCTCAGAATTGGCCGATACATGGGAGGTCGCGATTTCAATATTGGGGGTTCGATACTGATGTGACATGGTTGCTGAGGGGTTCGAACTGGGGAAGTTCGACTGGTTCTTCGAAGATAAGGCTCGAACTCACCTGTAGGGTGATCTGCGGAGATCTAGAAGTGCGATGTTGGGAGTTCGACGTACTGTAGTCGTTCTGGGGTTGGTCAGTATGGGTTCAGATGCTGAAATGAAGAAGCACCAGTAATGAACATCAATCGTTCGATGAAATGCCAGAATGAATAGTGGTAGTTTTGTAGGGCTGATTTGTAGCAAAGCTGATCGGTGATTGTTGAGGTTGTTCATGGATTAGTCGAATGGGTTGCAAAGTAAGGTATACATTCTTATCGTAATTTAATTATACCTAGAATAATTCATTTATTTATTTAATAGTTATTTTAAATAAATTGTTTGATCGATAAATAAATTAAATCATCATAGGTACGAGATAGATTTATTCGAGTAGATTCTTAGCCGCGATGTTGCACGATTCATCGAGATATTCTGCGAATAAAATCAGGTGAGTAAATCTCACTCACCTTTTATTTCTAATTATTTTTATCCCGAAAAAAAATAATTGTTTGTTGCTTGTGTGAATGCTTTCTGGTTATTTTATATATATTAGTTATTTAGGCTATATATATATATTGGGTTGATTGATTGGTTGGATTCCCGCAGTCTCATTAGCGGATGCCCGCAGTTTCATAGCGGATGATTACCCTATACGTCCCACGCTATGATTAGTGGATGACCTTCTATACCGCGATATTCTGCCACGAAGCAGAATGGGTATTATTTATGTGCTAACATCTGTGGATGCAGGAAAACAGGTTGGAGGAATCCAACTGGATTCCCCAAAAATATATTATCTGTTTGTTTATTTGTTTGCATATATATTTTATATATGATGTGTTAGAAAAATAAATAATTCGTTGCTTTGTGTGTTTAAATATCACTGGGCTTAAGGAATGATATTTAAAAATATCATGAAAGGATATTTGAGAATTTAAAAAGGAAAAAATTCTATTTTTAAATAGAATTTGAATTTTTAAATGGAATTAAAAATATAAAACTTGTTTTGAAAATATAAAACAAGTAGTTCCTTTATAAACGAAATTTATAAATAGTTCTTTTATAACGAAGTTATAAATGAAGTGAAAAGAATTATCATTTGATAATTCAGAAATAGAAATACAAGTGTTTTGAAAATATGATTCAAAGGGAAATTTAAATATAGGATTTGAATAATAGAAAAGGAAATGGAAATTTGAATTCAAAAAGAAAAGGAAATAGAAAATTTGAATTTAGAATTCAAATAGAAAATCCAAGGTGGATTTGAATATAGAACTTTCAAATGGTGTTTGAATATAGAGAATTTGAAATAGAATTCCAAATAGAATTTGAAATAGAATTTCAAAATAGAATTTTCAAAAGAGAATTTGAAATAGAATTTGAAATATAGAATTTCAAAGAAGAATTGAATAGAATTTGAAATATAGTATTTCAAAGAAGAATTCAAATGCGAAATTTGAATAGGAATTTGAATGGAATTTAAATATGAAATTTGAATAGAGATTTGAAATAGAAATTCAAGTGTTGAATTTGAACATGAATTTGAATATTAGAAATTCAAATGGTGAAAAAATGAATTTGAATATTTGAAATTCAAATGGTGTTGAAATGAATCTGAATATTAGAAATTCAAATGGGGTCGGAAAAGGAAAATGGAATTTGAATATAAGAGATTCAAATTGAATTCAAATAGGGTTTAATCTATGGAATTTGAATTTGAAATTCAAATGAGTTTTAACTATGGAATTTTGAATATAGAATTTAAAAAGGAGTTTGAATATTTGAACTTCAATAGAATTCAAATATAGAAATGGGAATATAGAAGTTCAAATGGAATTTGAGTATAAAGTTTAAATAAGAGAATTCAAATGAATTCAAGTTAGAATTTGAATATAGGAAATTCAAATGGAAATTTAAGTATTGAATTTGAATGTCAAATAGAAAAGGAATTGGAATTTGAAATATAGAATTCAAAAGTGAGATTGGAATTTGAATCAAGGAATTCAAATAGAATTAAATAAAGTTGAATTCATTTTTAGAAGTTTTAAAAAGTTTATATATATAAATTTAATTAAAAACGAACTCGCCGCAGCGCTGCAGTTCGTAAAATAGCGATTCGAACTTCAATTGAATATACAGGACGCAATTGAAGTCGGAATTCTTTGAAACAAGAAACGTCAGGATCGGTTTGATAATAGTTTTCTAATGAAAGAGAAAAATCTGAATTCCGTCGTATAGATTTTGAGTTAGGTCAAAATCAAATTTTCAGAAAAACAGCGCCAGAATCGTTTTAAAACCATAATGGTTTATTTAATATTATAAAAGGATTGTTAAGCAAATAAAATCCGAAGTTCGATTTAGAAAATTTCAGAGTGAGTTGCAAAATATATGCGAATTCAAGTTGTGTAAATGAATATGATTTTTTGAAACAGAAACCAGATTTTGATTTATTGAATAGAATTAACTAAAGTGAATAGAAATTAGTTAATGAGTTTTCGAATGGATATTGGGGTTTAAATAAGTAAATTCGATTTGAAGATTTATATTCGAAATAGAAAAGAGAACTAGAATTGAAATCGAAATTCAATTTGGTTATGAACGAGTTAAATAATTTGTTTGAACATGTTATGTTTGACAAAGAAGTAAAATAGGAAAAAGGGCCAATTAAAGAATAATTGAGCGAAACTGAATTCAAACGATTCAAAATTTAATCAAAACGAATGGATTGAGTTGAATTGAATTGGAAACAGGTGAACAGGTGTTAAACAGATATGGGATGGAGTATATGAAGATTTTTATTTTATGTGCTCGACAAAAAGGTACATGTTTAATTCATATATGAGATTTATGCGCCGTATCGGCAAGCCGCTTGGCTTTTTCTTTTTCTTTTTGAAATTAGAAGGACCGGGAAAGCTATTTGAAATTTCCCGATGCTCCCGATACAGGGGAGGTTATGGCGAATTTTTCCGGAAATTTAAGGAGTTGGAATATTTTTAAGATATTTTGATAAATTTGAAATCATTGTAGCGACGTATTGAATTCGATAGTAAAGTGAATATAAAAATCGAATGTTGAAAAAGGGATAGAGATAAGTAATTGAAATTGTTTCAATTGCAAATAGAGACATTTTCTAATAGATAGAAAATAAAAGAAGTTGACATTTGGAAACGTTTTCCAGATGGCGTAAAGGGCCAAGATTGATTATTGAAATATTTGGTAAACAAATATTGTTAAGGAAATGGAAAAGAGATTTAATTAATGAAATATTAATTAAAGGGCCCAGTGATTTGTTTGATATGTTGGATGAACACTTGTTTTTATTCGATAGTTAAATCACAGACTATCGAAGTTTTGACCATCGTTGTCAATATGGAGAGACCGGTTGGATTATTATCCGAAGAACCACTCCGTATCGGCATAAGCGTTGCGAACCAAGTATGCTGAGTATATTGAAGACGGAGTAAAGTGCAAGGGCTTTTCTAGTAATAGAAATAGTGCCTTCGGTTTCGTTCAATCCCAGGACGAACGTAAATGGACGAATGTCTGACAGAGTATTTCCAATGATCAAATGGGTTGGTCTGTATGAATATATATGGTTGCAACGGATTTATCCTTTAGCATAATATCCAGAATATTTGTGCAAACTCAACTAGTGATTAACGGATCTGACAATGTGGCATTCAAAGTGATTGTGCTATCAATGAATGGTAAGTATTCGTAGCCTCAGGCCTCAACAACCGGGAAAGGACAAAAATCGGGCAGGCAGCATGGCTATGTGGGTCGCACCCATTAGTGTGTATAATCACCTATCTAGAGAAATTCCTTTGTTTCTAAATCTATCGATTCTGCCCATTCGGGAAACGGTGGTTTGAGTCCAACCGTTGGTGATATACATTCGATACACTCAAGCGAAATGAGTGGTCGGTCATGTGTGGGCCGGGTTGCAAGATGTTCTTGTTGAACCCAGTGTATTCCTCTCTAGAGATACACAGTCGGAAGGTGGTTCCATACCTTGTCAAGTTGGAAATCCAATCTCCAATAAGCGCCATGCGGTCTTTGATTTTATACTATATATGTGGAGCGTGAGATGCAAGCGTTCTGCTATTTGGTTATTTACTTGATGTAGACATTATTATAATATCATTGGATTTGATATCAAAATGGTTTGGGTTATAGTAAGGTAAAAACCGTCCATGTTTATGTTGGGCTGGTCTTACTATTATCTTTTCTTTTGAAAGGATTTTTAAAGTTAAACAAGTGGTTGGAGTTTACTCACACCAGTCCCATGACTGACCCAGAGTTTATTTTGTTTTGTTTTTCCTAAACTCTTGGGTGCCCAAATTTGTACGGGCAGTCAAGTGTTTCAGGCTTTTACAGATACACTTGGAGGAGCTTGAAGCAGGAGGCTTCAACGTTAGTTATTTAGAGTTACTTCTGCTGAATCAAATGTTATGTGTACTCTGATGATGGTATGTATATATGTACAAACAGAATTTGTATTTCCAAGCTTATGTTATATAATATATTTTATTCGTTCCGCTGTGAGTTGTGATCTTCGTTTTTCTCCTATTCTGATATTTCTTTCTATTTCTCATCCTCTAACTTCTTTCTAAAAATGAATCGTATTTCTGTGTTATTTGGGTTGGACGTGTGGTGTATTTAGTCAACTCAGATAGCTCGGATTTGCGGGTCGTTTCAGATTGAGAATTTATATTTGAAATCGAATATATAACTCGAGTTGAAAATAGAATTAGATTGGTTCATGTGTAAGTTGAAGTATATTTGAAACATGTTATATTCAAATATACAAGTGAAAGGGGGCAAAGAGTAAATTAACGAATTAATTAGCGAGTTGAGTTAAAACGAGTGTATTAAGTTGAAATGAATTAGAAATGCATGGATATACATGAGACAGGTATGGAATGAAGTGTTAGAAGAGAATAGATAGAATGCTCGACAAGAAGGCATGTATTTAATTCGTATATGAGATTTTATGCGCCTTATCGGCTAGCCGCTTGGCTTTTTCTTTTTCTTTTTGAATAGAGAGGCCTGTGTGGCAGTTTGGAGATTTTCCCGATGCTCCCTGTACAAAAAAGGTTATGACGAATTTTTCCGGGTATTTAAGGAGTTAGAATATTTTTAAGAAAATTTGATAGTTAGAAATCAATGTATCGATATATATAGAATTCGATAAGAAAACGAACTTGAAAATAGAATATTATAAACAAAAAGGAAATCGATAATCTAGAAATAGAAAGGGGATTGTATATACGTTTTAAAAATAGAGAATTGGTTTTATATGATGTTAATTATTCGAGGTAAGTGGTCTTGTCCGTTTTGAAGTTAAGGATGTTTTCAGTCAAGGTCTGAGAGGTAGTTATACCCCAACTTGATTGATTTCATTTTTAACAGATAAATAGCAAGATCCAGTCTCGAAGAGGAATGTTTGAATAAGAGTTAGTTGAATGCAGTGTTTGGGTTGTCGTAACGATGTTTTACACAACAATCGTTTTAACCCAAGAAAGTGAATTTTTGGAAATATGATTATAAATATTTCCTAAGTCTAAAAATGAAGGTCGTGAAAGGGATAAGTAATTGGAATATTTTTCCAATTATAAATAGAATATATTTTCTACGTATTGATAATAAAAAGGGGGCAATATATGGAAATGTTTTCCAATTAACGTAAAAGGTCAAGATGATTATCGAAAATATTTGGTTAACAAATATTGATAAGGAAATGGAGAAGAAATTTAATTAATGAAATATTAATTAAAGAGCCCAGTTATTTGTTTGATATGTTGAATGAACACTTGTTTTTTTTCGATAGTTAAATCATAGACTATCGGAGTTTTGACCATCGTTGTCAATATGGAGAGACCAGTTGGATTCTTATCCAAAGAACCACTCCGTATTGGCATAAGCGTTGCGAATCATATATGCCAAAGAGAATTGAAGACGGAGTAAAGTTCAAGGGCTGTTGTATAAGTCCTAGGTAGAGATTGCCTAGGATGGATGTACGGAATAGTGCCTTCGGTTTCGTTCAGTCCCAGAACGAACGTATATGGACGAGTGTCTGACAGAGTATTTCCAATGATCGAATGGGTTGGTCTGTATAAATATATATGGTTGCAACGGATTATTCCCTTAACATAATATCCAGAATATTTGTGCAGATCAATTAGTGATTAACGGATCTGACAATGTGGCATCCAAAGGAATCACGTTATCAATGAATGGAAAGTAATCGTAGCCTCTGGCCTCAACAACTGGGAAATAACAAAAATCGGGCAGGCAGCATGGCTATGTGGGTAGCTTCCATTAGGGTGTATCATCACCTATCTACAGATTCATTTACTTATTCTATTCGATGATGTCCCATTTGGGAAACGGTTGCTGATCCCAACCGTTGGTGATATACATTCGATACACTGAAGCGAAATGAGTGGTCGGTCATGTGTGACTGAGTTGCAAGATGTTCTTGTTGAACTTGGTGTATTCTCCTCTAGAGATACACCAGCGGCATGTGGTTCCATACCTTGTCATAGTTGGAAATCAAATATCCAATAAGTGCCCGCAGTTTATGATTGTATATTATATGTGGAACGTGAGATGCAAACGTTCCACTAGATTGTTATTTACTTGATTTAGACATTATTATAATATCAAAAGAGTTTTGATATAAAGATTATCGTTCCTTTCAAAAGGATTTTGAAAGTTAAATCAAGTGTTTTGATTCTCATAAGGGAAAAACCCGTTCCGTGTTTTACGGCGCGGTCTTATGAGATATCATTTAGTTTCTGAAACTGTTTTAAATTGTTTACTCATACCAGTATTATGACTGACCCGGAGTTTATTTTGTTTTGTTTTACCTAAATTCTTGGGTGCCTAAATTTGTAAGGACAGTCAAATAGTTCAGGATTTTACAGATCTATCTAAAGGAGCTTGGAGCAGGAGTCTTCAACGTTAGTAATACAGAGTTTTATTCCGCTGGGTTGTAAGTGTTGTACTCTGATAATGATATGTGTATACAGTACAAATTTTGTATTTCAAAGATATGATATATTATATTTTGTTCCGCTGCGATGTGAGATTCTGTGTTGTTTTTTCTGTTCTTCTTCTACCTTTTTCTTCTAAAAAAATGATTCGTATTTTCGTGATATTGTGGTTGGACGTATGATGTATATAGTCAACTCTGATATTATGGATTTGCGGATCACTACAATTCGTATCAGAGCTTAGGTTGAGCGAATACCTAGGCTGTGGTGTTGTGCTCATTAGAAATAGTGTCAGTAGTATCGTAGAATGAGTTGAGTGTATACGTATACGAGAGAGCGTATTTGTTATTTGATATAAAAACTGTTTTTTGTTGTGTTGACTAGTCTGTTGAGTGAATTATGAATTCTGATCGAATTGTGGGACGCCACGATGTCGATAGGAGTTTATAAACACTTGAACAGAAGATTGGACACGATATTGTTTTAAATGGTTGAGTTGATTGTTAGAATTATAATCAAATTAGATTATAAAAATTGGAATGGTTATATATAACCAGATAGAATTTGTATGAATGAAATATACAAAATGAGATGAATTCAAATTGAATTCAAAACAGAATTTGGAATTTTAATTCCTGGGAAGTTGGAAAATATTTTCTGAATTATATTAAAGTAATATAGCATTACTTTGAAAGGATTTGAATAAAAATCATTTTAGATGGATTTGAAAGTGGTAAAGCACTGAACTCACTTCAGTGGCTGAAAAATAATTCTGATGATGACTGCAACATCATCAGTGCTCATTTTCGAGTTTCTAAGTGATGGATTGCAACCTTAGAAAAGTTTTTGAGGAAAACAAGTTTGTTTAAAATTCAAATGTTTTGAATTGAAAATAAATATATGTCTATATGTATGGGATTTCAAAAGGGCTTAAAATGAAAACCCGGGTATTTGAATTCTGGAATTTAAATTTAACTTAAGAAGTTAAATAAATCGAAGTAAATGAGTTGATTGTAAATCATTCGGATTAATTGAAACCAAAAGTTTTGGTAAAACTAATGTGTAGAGTTTCAATATAAGTGAATTTTGAAAGGTTAATGGGTTTGTAGCACTTTTCCTAACTTAGTAATTTCGGAGACGAAATTTTTTTAAGAGGGGAAGATTGTAATGACCCAGATTTCTATCAAGTTAATTTTAAAATATTTAATATGGATTTAAATATTGAGTAGATAATACATGAATTTTTATATTCAGTTATCGATTGAATAATCGATATACAATTTATTTCGAATATATATATATATATATATATATATATAATCATCGAAATATGAGAATCGGGAATAATTCAATTCGAATTTAAAATGAATTCAAATTAATTCAAATTAATTCAAATAATTAATTAGAATTCTGTTTGAATATAAACGATAAATAATATTAAATTATTATCGAAGGATTTAATGGTCTGAAATTTAATTTATGTTAATTTAAATTAATATCGTCTCAAGACGATCAAATTGGACTTCGTGACCTATCCCAGTGTGTCCGGAATAGTGGTTAAAGCATAGAACTGTCAATTGTTGGGTTCAGAGAGGAGTTTAGAATCAGGGTGTATTTTATTTAAAGGATACCGGTTCATAACTAATTAAAATAAAATAAATCTCCTTTGTTTGTGGATAGAAATAAAACAAGCAGGACCCAAAACAGAGGCCACGCTGTTCAAATTAAACCCGCACCCCCTACCTACCTCTTCTATTTTTCTATCTCGTTTTCTTCTTCTGGAGGAATTAAAATCCATTCCGTCCTCTTCTAAAAAGTTAAAATCGAACTCACCCTTTGTTATTTCGTGAAATTTAAAAACAAGTTATGTCTCTCACGTGAAAGTAACAAGCTTCAATGGGAGATCGAAGGTTTCAAATCGAAATCGAAAAGGGAATTGTGATGCCCATCCATCGCGATTTGAAACCGAGGCAAATCCAGAAACTCGACATCGATAGTCGCAATTTGGGGGTTGGATTTTGTCACCATCGACCTGGGCTCGTCGCATGGAGTTTCGGATTTCGATTGGAGGAGTGTTGCGTTTTTCGAAGCAGTGGTGATTGATGAGAGCGATGATGGTGGATGCGAATGAACTGGAGTTCGAATGACTGAGAATGGACAGGGATAAACAGGAAGGGAGTTCGAACAGTATTGGTGATGAACTAGGTAATGAGGGTCGCGATGTCAGGATTGGAATGGGGTAGGGGTTCAGTGGTCAAAGGTTGTAGATGGATTTCGTGAATTTCATGAAGAACGAGGAGTTGCGTTGCTACAAAGGGGTGCGATGTCTGAAACATGAAAAAGGGAAGTTCAGATTTCTTTTTACAGTGAAGGGCATGGGTTAAAATTTGAAAAGTTCGAAGATGAAGAAGCTGTGTATGGTTAAAGTGGTGCTGGTTTTACACAGGCACAATTAGGAATTTGTGGTTTCAGTGGGGTTCGGCTTTTGTTTGAATAACTATAGGGAGCAGTGGTGAAACTCACCGCTGTTTAGGGGAAAGATGGATGGTAGTGGCGACAATGGGCATCACTTGAAAGCAGGATTTTTGAAAGGTGAAGTTTGAGGAGGCATTGGAAGTTTGGATCCTTATTAATGTATGTTGTGTTGTAGCAAGGCAACAATGAGGGATCGAACTGATTGTGGAGGAAGATAAATCATGGAATTAAAGTAACCGTTTATTTTTAATTACGGTAATAGATCAAACAAAATTAGATAACATTAAAATGGTTCAAAAGTTTATAGGGTTAATCGTAAACAAGGAATTAAGGAGATAATTGGGAGATTTAAATTTAATTAATGAAGTCGTTAAATTTATAATTTTGTTTTTAAATAAATAAATATGAGTACAAACTAGTGATGATTTTATATTGTTCATATACAATCAGGATTACACGAAATCGAAATCCATTGGGTTCTCATGGACGTAGACCTCGCATTGGATTAAATCATCGAATGAAAATCACGGTGAGTAAATCTCACTCAATTGTTATTTAGAATTATTTTTATTTGTTAAAAATAATTGTTTGCTGCTTGTTGAATGCTTTCTGATTGTTTGAAATATATTAGTTATTTTGGTTTGACTATTATATATATATATATATATATATATATATATATATATGTTGGGTTGATGATTGGATTGTTCCCGCAGTCTCATTAGCGGATGCCCGCAGTTTCATAGTGGATGATTTCCCTATGCGCCCCACAAATATATATTAGTGGATGACCTTCATACCGCGATATCCTGCCTCGAAGCAGGATGGGTATTACTGTGTTGACTAACGTCTTTGGATGCAGGAAAACAGGTTGGAGGGATCCAACTGGATCCCTCAAAAAAAAAAAAAAATTATCTGTTTGTTTATTAGTTTGCATATATACTGTCATATATGATGTGTTAGAAAACCAGAAATAAATAATTGGTTGTTTGGTGTTTAAATATCATTGGGCCTAAGTGATAATTTATAAAAATATCCTGAAAGGGATATTGGAGATTTAAAAGGGAAATTCTATTTTTTTTAAATAGAATTTGAATTTTTAAATAGATTTGAAATATTAACTTGTTTTAAAGAATAAAAACAAGTAGTTCATTTATAACGAAGTTTATAAATAAGTGAAATGAATTATCATTGGATAATTCAGAAAATATAAATACAAGTGTGACTTTGGGACGGGAATTATATTTTTCCAAAGAAGAAATATTTTATTTGAAAGCGAGACTTGTTTAAAAATGAGGTTTGTAAATAGAGAGTGGAAAAATTATCATTTGGATAATTTGAATATTTAATTTCAAATGTGAATTTAAAAATAGAAATGGAGGGAATCATTTAAAGAAATAAACAATGGAATTTATTCTGATGTCAGAATATAAATTGAACTAAAATAAATCCGTAAGGATTTATGATTTTGAATTCGATTAATTCAAATTTATTTAAATAGAAGTTAAATTGAATATAGAAATTCAAATGGAATTTGAATAAAGAAAATTCAAATATAGAATTGGAATATAGAAATTCAAATGGAATAATAGAATTGGAATATAGAAATTCAAATGGAATAATAGAATTGGAATATAGAAATTCAAATGGAATAATAGAATTTGAATATAGGAATTCAATATGGAATATGAATATGGGAAATTCAAATAGAATTTGAATTGGGAATTTGAATATAGAATTCAAATAGAATTTGAATTGGGAAATTGAATAAAGAATTCAAGTAGAGTTGAAATGGGAATTTGAATGTAGAATTCAAATAGTGTTGAAATGGGAATTTGAATTTAAAATTCAAGTTGAGTTGAAACGGAATTTGAATATATAAAATTCAAATAGAATTGAAATGGGAATTTGAATATAGAATTCAAATAGATTTGAAATGGAATTTGAATGTAGAATTCAAATAGAATTGAAATGGAATTTGAATATAGAAGATCGAAGTATAAATAAATTTATTTCCAAGTTAAGGAAAATCGACAATTTTAGAAGATCGTTAATATTATGTTGAATTGGAAAAATGGATTTGATATATATTAAAAATATATCAGAATGGAGTTGAAGTTATTATAAACTAAGTTAAAACGTTTATATATATAAATATAATTTAAAACGAACTCGCCGCAGCACGGTAGTTCGTAAATTGGCGTTTCGATCTTCAATTGAATATACATAACTCAATTGAAGTCGGAATTCTTTGAAACAAGAATCTCGGGACCGGTTGAATAATGGTTTTCTAATGAAAGAGAAAAATCTGGATTTCGTCGTATAGATTTTGAGTTATGTCAAAATCAATTTTTCAGAAAAACAGCGCCATAATCGTTTTAAAAACGATAATGGTTTATTTAAATAAATAAAAAAATTTTAAGGAAATAAAATCCGAATTGGCATTAGAAAAATCCAGACTGGAGATACAAAGTAAATATAAACTGCAGTGAAGTAAGTTAAATGATTTTTGAGACAAAAATCATATTTTTAATTATCAAATAGAACTAACTAAATTGGAGAATAATTAGTTAAAGGATATTTGAATCGAAATTGGGTTTTTGGATTAGTGAAAGAGATTGAGAATTTATATTCGAAATCGAATATATAACTCGAGTTGAAAATAGAATTAGATTGGTTCATGAGTAAGTTGAAATATATTTGAAACATGTTATATTCAAATATACAAGTGAAAGGGGGCAAAGAGTAAATTAACGAATTAATTAACGAGTTGAGTTAAAACGAGTGTATTTGAAATGAATTAGAAATGTATGGATATACATGAGACAGGTATGGAATAAAGTGTTAGAAGAGAATAGATAGAATGCTCGACAAGAAGGTATGTATTTAATTCACATATGAGATTTTATGCGCCGTATCGGCTAGCCGCTTGGCTTTTTCTTTTTCTTTTTGAATAGAGAGGCATATGTGGCAGTTTGGGGATTTTCCCGAAGCTTCCGGTACAAAGGAGGTTATGGCGAATTTTTCCGGGAATTTAAGGAGTTAGATTATTTTTAAGAAAATTTGATAGTTGGAAATCAATGTATCGATATATATAGAATTCGATAAGAAAACGAACTTGAAAATAGAATATTATAAACAAAAAGGAAATCGATAATCTAGAAATAGAAAGGGGATTGTATATACGTTTTAAAAATGGAGAATTGGTTTTATATGATGTTAATTGTTCAAGGTAAGTGGTCTTGTCCGTTTTGAAGTTAAGGATGTTTTCAGTCAAGGCCTGAGAGGTAGTTATACCCCAAGTTGATTGATTTCGTTTTTAACCGATAAATAGCAAGATCCAGTCTCGAAGTGGAATGTTTGAATAAGAGTTAGTTGAATGCAGTGTTTGGGTTGTCGTAACGATGTTTTACACAACATTCGTTTTAACCCAAGAAAGTGAATTTTTGGAAATATGATTATAAATATTTCCTAAGTCTAAAAATGAGTGGTCGTGAAAGAGATAAGTAATTGGAATATTTTTCCAATTATAAATAGAATATATTTTCTACGTATTGAAAATAAAAAGGGGGCGATATATGGAAATGTTTTCCAATTAACGTAAAAGGTCAAGATGATTATCGAAAATATTTGGTTAACAAATATTGATAAGGAAATGGAGAAGAAATTTAATTAATGAAATATTAATTAAAGAGCCCAATGATTTGTTTGATATGTTGAATGAACACCTGTTTGTTTTCGATAATTAAATCACAGACTATTGGAGTTTTGACCATCGTTGTCAATATGGAGAGACCGGTTGGATTCTTATCCAAAGAACCACTCCGTATTGGCATAAGCGTTGCGAATCATATATGCCAAAGAAAATTGAACACGGAGTAAAGTGCAAGGGCTGTTGTATAAGTCCTAGGTAGAGATTGCCTAGGATGGATGTACGGAATAGTGCCTTCGGTTTCGTTCAGTCCAAGAACGAACGTATATGGACGAGTGTCTGACAGAGTATTTCCATTGATCGAATGGGTTGGTCTGTATAAATATATATGGTTGCAACGGATTTATTCTCTTAGCATAATATCCAGAATATTTGTGCAGATCAATTAGTGATTAACGGATCTTACAATGTGGCATTCAAAGTAATTGTGTTATCAATGAATGTAAAGTAATCGTAGCCTCTGGCCTCAACAACCGGGAAATGACAAAAATCGGGCAGGCAGCATGGCTATGTGGGTAGCTTCCATTAGGGTGTATCATCACCTATCTAGAGATTAATTTAATTCCTTATTCTATTCGATGTTGTCCCATTCGGGAAACGGTTGCTGATCCCAACCGTTGATGATATACATTCAATACACTCAAGCGAAATGAGTGGTCGGTCATGTGTGGCTGAGTTGCAAGATGTTCTTGTTGAACTCGGTGTATTCTCCTCTAGATATACACCAGCAGCAGGTGGTTCCATACCTTGTCATAGTTGGAAATCAAATATCCAATAAGTGCCCGTGGTTTGTGATTGTATATTATATGTGGAACGTGAGATGCAAACGTTCCACTAGATTGTTATTTACTTGATTTAGACATTATTATAATATCAAAAGAGTTTTGATATAAAGATTATCGTTCCTTTCAAAAGGATTTTGAAAGTTAAATCAAGTGTTTGGATTCTCATAACGGAAAAACCCGTTCCATGTTATACGGCGTGGTCTTATGAGATATCATTTAGTTTCTGAAACAGTTTTAAATTGTTTACTCGTACCAGTCCCAAGACTGACCCAGAGTTTATTTAGTTTTGCTTTACCTAAATTCTTGGGTGCCTAAATTTGTACAGGCAGTCAAGTAGTTCAGGATTTTACTGATCTATATAAAGGAGCTTGGTGCAGGAGGCTTCAGCGTTAGTAATATAGAGTTTTATTCCGCTGGGTTGTAAGTGCTGTACTCTGATAATGATATGTGTATACAGTACAAATTTTGGATTTCAAAGATATGATATATTATATTTTGTTCCGCTGCGATGTGAGATTCTGTGTTGTTATTTCTGTTCTTCTTCTACCTTTTTCTCCTAAAAAAATGATTTGTATTTTCGTGATATTTGGGTTGGACGAATGATGTATATAGTCAACTCTGATATTATGGATTTGCGGATCACTACAAATCGTGTTCGCGTGTTTATTGATTTCTCTTTAAATGATAATAGAAACGATTAAAAAATCTGTTGTTCATGTAGTATATGCAAATTGTTAAAGCATTTGATGCCAGAAATGGTTAGAGTTCATTTGCCTCAATAAGATTTCGTGCCAAACTATTTGGTTTAGGATCCTCATGGAGAACTGTTAGCATCTACTCCCGTACAAGTTGAGGAGGTATTGAATAATGAAATTGCTACGACGAATCTTCTAGAACATATTAAAGATTCCATACGTTCAGTGTTCCATACTCCTCAATTTACTAATGACGATGGTAATGCTAAAGAACTAAATATTAGGGCTAAAAAATATATGATTTATTAGACTCCACGAAGAAATACCTTTCGGAAGGTTATACAAGCGGAACCCAAATATCAATAACTGCTGAGTACATTGCAATGAAATCTAAATACAACCTCACAGAAGTAGGATTTACAGCTGTTGTACAAGCCGTGAAGCGACATATGCCCCAAATAATTTAATGTGTGAAATTCATTATGAAGTAAAGAAAATGATGTCGACCTTTAGTTTACCGTATGAAAAAATTGATACATGTCTAAATGGTTGCATGCTATTTTGGAAGGAAGATATATGCTAATTCACGAGTTTTTGATTCATGACAAGAAGAGAAGATCAAAGGAAAGATGATATAGTATGATTATTTATTTGTGAACTAGTTGTGTTATATATTGTTAAAATCTATCCTCAAATATCAAAAAACAAACAGCAAAAATGAATAAATATTATACAGTGGCACATAAGTGACAGGACTGTGCATTTATGCACAGACCAGTCAATTGGTTGATATTCCATCAGTCGACTGGTGTGCAACAAAATGCACAACCTTATGCACTTATGCACCAATATATATATATGTGTATATATATATATATATATATATATATATATATATATATATATATTCGAACTCCACCAGTTGACTGATCATTTTCTACCAGTTGACTGATGTTTTCCAAATACTATTTCCAACAAAGAGAGATTTCTTTTCATGAAGAGGTTCAATCCAATTTCAAGAGAAATAAATGTATTTTTACTGAAACTCTTCTCGAATAATTACTTCTTAAAATTTCAAGAGAAATAAATGTATTTTTATTGAAACTTTTCTCGAATAATTACTTCTTTTCGCATACTATTTGTACACTATAAACATCTCTTTCCAAATCACCGATTATCGTTTTATTTTATGATACTATTCTTTTATACTCTTTGCATTCAAAAGCTGTCAAAATAATTCTCATTGCTTTGAATCGTCGATTCTATTTTCATACTTCTTGATTCAAAAGCAACCTAATTCCTTTAAATCTTCACAATCACATCATTTATTTGAGGATAATATTATAAGAAGGGTGTATTCAAATTGCGACTATTCTGTGTTACTTAGAACACATATAAAAGTCAAAGCTACTGTTGTTTTGCTGAAGTCTTGTTCGGCTGCTCAGGCAAGAAATCCTGTTCGGCTGCTTGGGTGTGTGTTAACTTGTTCCTCCAAATTAAGTGACGGTTTTGCTTAGTGAAATTTGAGAAGGAGACTGGCGTGGGACGGTGCTCCAAACCAGTATAAAAATTCCTGGTGTCGTTTATTTTTATTTACTGCATTTATTCTGCTTATCTTTGATATTAGTTTATTTTAGTTATTTTCGTTAAATATTTACTTCCATAACTATATCTAATATAGTATATCACATTATATAAGCTTCCGCATATACACTTGATTCCATATTACTCGATCCTACCCTTGCACTCTTTTCACTTGATATTAGTACAGGACATCTTATAATCGTAAAATAGTTTTTGATATCTCGGTAATAAGGAAAATAACATGAATGCTAACACCAGCAATAACATAAGGTTCATTGAAGGTCAATATATTAGACGACCTCCTCTTTTTAATGGCATGAACTATAATTACTGGGCTACACGTATGAGAATTTATATGCAAGAAAATGGATTTGGAACTTGGAATATTACTCAGAGTGAATATACTATTCCTACTACTAATTATTTCGAGTGGTTAAATTCACAAAAACTTGATGCTATTGCTAATGCTAAAGCCATGAATATGTTTCATTGTGCGTTGGATAGAAATGAATTTAACCAAACTTTTATATGCAATACTTCATATGAGATTTGGAAAACACTCGAAGTAACACATGAAGGAACTCGCAATGTTAAACAAAGCAAGATATCCATGCTTAAAAATCAATTCAGAATTCAAAATGAATGAAAATGAATCTATCAATGATATGTATTATAGACTTTAAAATATTTATTATTCATTATTAGGATTAGGAGAAAATATTCTAACTTTGATATGGTATCAAAAATCCTAAACTCTTTAATGAAAGATTGGGAAAGAAAGGTCTTCGCTATTGAAGAAGCTAACGATCTTTCAGCCATGAGACCAGAAGATTTAATAAGAAATCTAATGTCGTATGAAGTTAATTCATAGGCAAAAAGAGTTCATGCACAGGATAAAAAAACTTAGCCTTTCATGCTGAAAAAGATGAATCATATTCAATTGAAGAAGATCTAGCCTTCATTGTCAAGAAATTCATAAAACTTTTGAAATATAAGAAAGGATTCAAGAACAATGGAAAGAAAAATGTCAAAAATAGCAACAAAGACTCTTCATCAGCAATTGAATGCCACGGTTGTCACAAGAAAGGACATTATCAAAAAGATTGTTCGGGACAGAAATAGAAGCAGCACAAAAACAAGAAACAAAAATCCAAAAGACGAGCCTTTTTTGTAACTTGGGATGACTCAAATTCTTCATCTTCTAAAAGTGATAGTGAAAGCGATAACGAACAAGCTAACATGTTCTTCATGGCCAAAGAAATCGAGGTTAGTGATTTTACTTTTGGAGATATGGTAGAAATAAATACAAAATTATTAAAATCTAGAAATAATTTCAAAAGAAAATATAAACATGCAAATGAAGATCATAAAAGGAAGAATTTGAAAGATATATGCTGAAAAATGAAAAAGAGATTTTAGAAGATGAACTTAGAAAGAATCTCTGTCTAATGCAAATTCTCAACTTTCCTTATCGAGTCAAGAAACTGAAACTCAAAAAGAAAAGAATAATTTGCTTGCTTCTGAAAATCATGAGTTAAATACTAGGATTAAAATGATAGAATTAGATAATTCTAGTCTAAAAGATAAATTAGATGATGTTACTAAAAATGTCACAAATTTAAATAAAGGAAGGGAGAATCTATCTAGAATTATAGAAAATTTTCAACCTACATCTTACTAGAAAAGAGTAGGATATACACAAAAAACTAATATTTCTTATAAATCCAATAAAAATAAGCCTAAACCTAGCATGCCAGTAACACCTATGATAAAGAAAAAGGTTTCTAAAACTGCAAATATATCGGTTCCAAAAACAAATAGTCATTTGATTATGAATAAGTATATTAAAACATTTTAGAAATTGTTCATAATATAAGGATTATATTTATAAAAGGAACACTAAACCCTCTTAGGTTTGGTTTCTAAGATCTAACTCTTAGGAGCCTAATGGAGGAAGTGGGTACCAACGTCATTATATTTCTTTTGCAGGTGCCACTCAAGAAAAGAGGAAAATGGATACTCGACGGTAGTTGCTCAAAACGTATGACAATATACAAAGAGATCCTAACAAATATTATCTACTCAAAAGGAGAAACTATCACATTTGGAGATAATTCCAAAGGTTATATCATCGGCAAAGGTGATGTGAGCAATTACGAGATGGAACAAGATGGAGAAACATGGTTTATTAATAGTGTGTTCGTCCATTTTCCGGATTTCAATTCCTATGGTTTGCAAGGGTTAGCTCAAAGAAGTAGACTTGAGTCCCTACTCGATTACGAGAAGAATAAGCTGAAAATAAATCAAGTTATGGTGAAATTATTCCTTGCAAATCTCAATTTAGATCATCAATCCCCTAGAAATACCCAAAATTATGTATGGAGTTTGGTTTGCAGCAAAGAAGTGTTCTTTTCTCTTGAAAGAATGGGTCACATTTTGGAATCAACTACCGATGCATGGTGTTGTCTTGAAGAATTAAATTGTGTGATTCATGCTCATGATGAAGCAAGTCACTTCTTTATAGATGATGATTCAGATGGGATGAAAACTAAAGGTTTGCGTCTAAGTGCTCGCTTGCTCCATCATGCTTTGACACGCACTATTCTACTGAGAACTGACACATTTGATTTACTCTGTGCAAAAACTTATTGAGCTCTGTATGCAATCTACAATGATGTACAAATCAATTGGACAAAATTGATCTTGGATGAGCTATTGAGCTTTAATCAAGGAACCATGCGACATATTTTCTATGGAGAATATAATATGAGATTGATTGCCAATGTTGAAAGTCCTGAACCTGCTTCAGAAAAAATAAATGTGAAGGTTGTAAAGGGCAAGAATATTAAGATGAAGAAGATGCCTCCACCATGCCTTAGTCTTATGACCTTTTAGGAATGGAAACAAAGGGATAGGACTCACAAAACGCAAGCTCAATCATCCTCTACACCTATTCAAGCAAGTCTGGAAGACGTTCGTCTTACTACTCCACCCCAAATGACTTAGGAGGCTATTGACGTACTTGCTCAAAATCAATTATTACTTGAAGCACATCTTAAGCGAACAGACAAGAAGATAGATAAGAAATTTGACAAGATTAAATCATTTCTTGGAAATATATTGGAAGCTATTTCTTGCTCCACCTCCTTATCTACTCAAGCTCAAGATCCGGGAAAAAGGCCAGTGCCAGCATTCACATGGTCCGCTTTTGAAAGCACTAGTTCAGGCACTATTTGATATAAAATAATGGTAGTAAGTTATATATATATTTTTATGAACTATTATGAGACTTGTACTAATAGTCTCTTATGCTCGTTGAACTATTTTATTTTGGCTTGTGAACATCTTTTATGTATCTATAAACTCCTGTGTGTGTGATTTATCATGTTATTATCTTTTTTATCGATGACAAAGGGGGAGAAGCAAGTATACTAACAAGTTACGGAATGCCAAATTATAGACATATACTCAGGAAGAGAAATTCATATATATATATATATCGTATTTAGGGGGAGGAATAAACAATTTGAAAACATGTACAAGAGATTGCAGAGGTTTTCATCAATCAAAAAAGGGGGAGAATGTTAATTCATATTATTAAAATCTATCATCAAAAATCATAAAACAAACAACACAGCAACACAAACGAATATATATTATATAATAGCATACAAGTGACAGGATTGTGCATTTGTGCACGGACCAGTCGACTAGTTGATATTCCACCAGTCGACTGACGTGTTACAAAATGCACATCCCTGCGCACTTATGCACCAATATATATACACACACACACACATATATGTTTGTATGTATGTATATGTGTGTGTGTGTGTGTATGTATGTATATGTGTGTGTCTATATATTCAAATTCCACTAGTTGAATAATCATTTTCTACCAGTCGAATGATGTTTTCCAACTGCTATGTCCAGTGAAGAGGCACTTCTTTTCATGAAGAGGTTCAGTATGATTTCAAGAGAAACAGATGCTTCTTTTCATTGAAACTCTTCATGAATAATTACTACTCTTCTCATATTATTTATATACTACAAACATCACTTTCCAAGTCACCGATTCTTGTCTTATTTTCTGACTCTATTCTCCTATAATCTTTGCATTCAAAGCTCTAAAATAATTCTCATTGCTTAGAATCATTGATTTTATTTTCATATTTCTTGATCAAAAGCATCCACTTCCTTCAAATCTTCACAAACGCATCATTTATTTGAGGATAAGATTATAGGAAGGGTGCACTCAAATCACGGCTAATCCATGTTACTTAGAACACATAAAAGTTAAAGATACTATTGTTTTGTTGAAATCCTGTTCGGCTGCTTAGGAAAATATATCGTTCGATTGCTCATGTGTGTTAACCTGTTTCTCCAAGTGAAGCGAGGGTTTTGCTTAGTGAAATTCCAGAAGGAGTCTAGGACTGGATGTAGGACGATGCTCCGAACCAGATGGTGTCGTTTATTTTTATTTACTGCATTTACTCTGATTATTTTTGATATTAGTTTATTTTAATTATTCTCGTTAAATATTTACTTCCATAACTATATCTAGTATAGTATATCACATTATCTAAGCTTCAACATATACACTTGATTCTATATTACTCGATCCTACTCTAACACACTTTTCAATATCAACCTTATGAGTTCTAAAATATGTAATCAGGAAAGGTACAAGCCAAAAAAAAGGAAAAGAAAGTCCTGTATAAATGTATGCATTATTTACCTATTACTCCTAGACATCAAAGGTTGTATGCATCTCCTATAACCGCACAACATATGAGATGACATAATGTAAGAACACATGAAGAAGGTACGTTAACACACCCAGCTGATAGAGAAACATGGAAGCATTTTGATATGAAATATCCCGATTTTGCATCCAAGAGTCGTAACGTTAGACTTGGTTTACGAAACACCCTACCTCAGGTCACTCACAAAGGGAATGCATTAACTTCGGTGAAGCATTATAGGTAAAAGACAAAGATAATTTACAAGACATACATATAAACAGCGGAAAAAATGGAATTATTTCATAGGCAGCGTGGTCTAGTCAAAACAATACAACCACTGTCTTAAAACCCAACTTCCAGGTTGTTACAATAAAACTTCTGTCATGATTAAAAACTCAAAATACATAAAGAAGCATAAAGCTGTAGTAAAGCTAAATAAATCACCAATAAAAGTGTAACCACAGCCATAGCCCAAGAAGAGAGAATCCAAGCAATACATCTACTCTCTTCAAGCTGGAAAAGGTCTGAACTAAATTGAAGTATTCCCTCCCTGCGGACCTGGGGGGAGGGGGAATGGAAGAAAAGAAGACGAAAGAAAACGGGTCAGACATAAGTCTGGTAAGTCTAGTGATTTTTCAGCATGTAAACAAGAAAAAGAATCATGACATGAATAAACTGAATATAGGACAATACCATAGTGACAAGATAACATAAGGCAAGATAAGGCAAGATAAACTGAATATACTATCGCACTCATTTCCATTTCTCTGCACCTACTAACAAATGTTTCAACTAGCACCATGTGTTCATAATAAAATGATCATTTTATCAATCGGCTCCTACTCGCATGCATTTATTACTTGGGTCATTCGGCCCCCCTTGATTATAGATACCGTGCTAGTCCCACCACGGGGTGTATCAATCCCTATGGTGGCAACCCGACACAATTCAAGATGCACAGTGTATAACTACTGATGCCTAGTGCCTGTTTTTTCCACTCCGGAGTACGTGCATGCCCGTACTCCATCGGAACCTACACTGAAGCACCACCCAATGCTATCTGACCGCTTATAATCAACCCAGTAATCGTGCCCCACCCTGCCTAGTTCAGGGTATCATGATATATCTATGTGGGTTACTGCTGAAACGGGTCCCCTTTACTTGGGTTTCCTAATCAACATGTTATAATGATTGAGTGTTCTCCATTTAACTTAACTCCACCCATCTGTTTAATTAACATGTTGTATTGGTTAAGTGTTGCCTAAGTTAACTTAACCCTAACATTCTTAGCATGTCCGTTCATTAGCATTATTTCATTCATTAATGCCTCAACCTCTCACATTAGAACTGTTGTTTGCGGTTGTTGGATGTGCCGGGCGGTTCGGGTCAGACTTCTACCGCAAATTCATTCTAACGTCGGGTTTTAGGCTAAATGTGCTAACCTCTCACATTAGATCTGTTGTTGTTTTCGCTGGATGTGCCGGGCGGTTCTGGGCAGTCTTACACCGCAACTCAATCTAACCTCGTGTTATGCATGTTCATCTTTTAGCCAAATTACATATTTACCATACACGCCCAAATCTAGATTTTTGTATGCCAATTACCTACAATTGTAATCAATTCAAGTTATGCCACATTTACTTGTTATGCCTAAAATTACTCAATTAAGTTATACCCAATTCCCCGCGTTTCAATCGTACGTTAGACGAGATTCAATCTAGGTTCTGAATGAACCTAATATTCATAAAACAAAACAAAAAAAGGGAATATAAAAGGAACACAAGAATTGACATAAGAAATAAAATAGGCATGTAAAGGTGTACCCAAATCCAAGAATCATGTTTCCAATAGGCATGTTGTACATTAACAATAAGTATGGCCAAACTGAGCAAGTTACATCATAGTCATAAAGATTCGATAGAATTGAACATAAGAGAATCACCAATTTGGTGTAAAACATGATAGGTTCCATTGTTTCAATCACAACAGTCTCATAAACATAGGTAATTCAGATTTGGCAAAAGGATAAACATGAATCAGAATTGATTATCTCACAATTAGGCATAGTGGTGTACAACATGATAGGTTCCATTGTTCCAATCACAACAGTCTCATAAACATAGGTAATTAGGATTTGGCAAAAGGGTAAACATGAATCAGAATTGATTATCTCATAACTAGGCATAGTTCTAGATCCGACTATTACAGTCATGATTTCTATTAGGCGTTTAAATCTGAATAATAACTGAACTTACATTGAAAGGATTAGAAAAGTGAATTAGTTGACGTTGTAGTGATTCTAATCTTTCTTTGTTGATTGAAGAAGAAAACCTCTACTTTGATTTGATGCTCTTCTAATATGATTTCTAGTTTGGAGAAGATGGAGGCTAGGCTAGCTTAGAGATGGACAACATGACGGCTTCATAGAATAAGATTGTGAGGTTTAGGGTTAAGGTTTGATGTGTTTATATAGGAGTATAGGATTAATATGAGCCTTTATATCAACCTAGGAGTCATCAGAGCCATCCAGTCCAGGAAAATGTGTCATCAGGCCAATTAGAAGTTGACACGTAGCCCTACGACTCAGAAAACCGTCACTGTCCAGAACAGTCAGCAGGGGTCGACCCCTACAGGGGGGTCGATACCCATGTCGACACCCCTATAGGGGAGTCGACTCTCATGTCAACACCCCCTGGGGGGTCGACACCCCTGAGTGGGAGATTTCCCGCTCAACTGCTTTCCTGAATTTTGAATTTCGAATCTGTTTTGATTATTTAATTATTATTTTAATTTAATTTCTACTTACACTTGAAATCTTCTAACCTCCATAACTTCTTCACACGGAGTCCGATTCACGCAAAATTGGACTCTATCTCAAGAAGAATTCTGAGATGAACGCAATGGCGTAACCCGTTTCACCCAATTCTTCTTCTAAAAATTAAGTGTTCTTAAATATGTTAATTTTAATATTCATAGAAAATACGGGGTGTTACAGTTTATGTATGAATGGATTTTCACTATTTTCTAAATTTGGTTCTAAATATTCTACTTAGCTTAAATTGTCGCACCATATAATATACCTCTGTGGATGTGTATGAAAACTCCTTATATGTTTCTCACACTTGTCGCCCTTGGTCCTGATGATCCGACACAAGAAATCGATGTTTATTTACAACCTTTGATTGAAGAATTAAAATGTTGTGGTATGATAGAGTAGAAACATATGATATTTCTCAAAAAAAGAACTTTCGCATGTATGCTTCCTCAATTTGTTATGGACAATCAGCGAATTTCCTGCATATGCAATGCTTTCAGGTTGGAGTACACCTGGCCTTCTAGCTTGTCCTTGCCATATGGAACAAGCACGAGCATTTTCTTTACCTCATGGAAATAAAATTTCATGTTTTGACTATCATCGAAGTTTTATTCATATTAATTATCCTTTTAGAAGAGATAAGAAATTTTTTATAGCTAATAGGCATGAAACTTTGTGACCACCTACGGTTTGGTCAAGCAAAACATTTATGAACTTGTAAAGGATTATCCAAAGATACATGAAACCGGAAAACAATTTGAAATTCAATGTAAATTATTGATTCATAATTGCTGCAAACAAAAAGCATATTTTGGGAGTTGCCTTATTGGAAAAATCTCTTGATTCGCCATAATATTGACGTGATACATAATGAGAAAAACGTGTTTGCAATGTGTTGAGTACAATTTTGAATGTCAAGATGAAGACAAAAAATGATTTGAAATCAAGACATGAAATCGAAGTAATATGTAACCATCCTGAGCTTCATATAAAGCCAAGTGACACAAAAAACCAAAAGCGTCCTATGAGCTAGAGAATAATCAGGTTTAAATACTTTTAAAATGGGTTGAGGTATTAAGATCCCCGAATGGTATATCTTCTAATCTTAGTAGATGTGTTGACTATAAGAACAATAAACTTAGCGGGACAAAAAGGCATGGTTGTCATGTTATGATGAAAAATTTGTTGCTGGTCGCTTTCAAAGAACTATTGCTTGTAAAAATTTGGACTGTTGTAACAGAACTTAGTCTTTTTTATAAAGAGCTTTGTTCTACTATATTAAAAGTTGACCATCTATGTAAACTTAAGGAAAAAATCCCTACATTGTTCTTTAAACTGGAAAATATACGTTTCTTTCGACTTTTTTCAATGTTATGGAGCATTTCATATTCATCTTCTATTAGAAGCACGTCTTCGAGATCCTGTGCAATATGGATGGATGTATCCATTTGAAATGTATATTAATATTTTGTTCATTAAATATTGGTTTGATTAAATGTCTAAAACAATTAATTTAAAATAATTCATAATAGTTACTTGAATCATCTAAAGAAAAAAATGAAATTAAAAGCTCAAGTTGAAGATTCGATTTGTAATTCATACATCAAAGAAGAAGCTTCGTTTTTTCTCTCATAATTTCAGTAACCATGTGAACATATCATTTGAAAGTACTACGCGTAATGGTAAATAAATTGATCATGATGATTGCCAAGAGACTTTATCTATTTTTAGAAAACATGGGCGATCTGTAGGTAAATTTGTGGAAGTATGGTTGGATGATAAAGACTATCATATAACATACACATATATTCTTCTTAACTTCTTTGAAGTTGCACCATTTGTTAGGTAATATACTTATATTCACCATAATACATTTATATCATCTACACATGCATATGTATAAATATGCACATATGCATTTTAATCATAATGCAACATTTATTCTATAATTGTAGTATTTATGAATCACAACATCCAAACGACAATATTGGCGAAGAATTCGCTACTTGATTTTTTAAATACGTTTCTTGATACAACAAATTGTGTTGTAGATGAAGGATTGAAATATTTAGCCATGGGACAAAAAAGAAAATTCAAAACCTATCAAGTATTCTTTTTCAATAGATATAAATTTAATACCAAAGAATATAGTGCTGAAAAATTAGCAAACAATACTGATGTATTTGTTAAAGGTAGTGATAATCCAAATGACCATATAAATGATTTTTATTGTGCAACCCAGGTTTTGCAATTGACATATTTCACACGACCCAAAGAAGAAGTATTTTTGTTTAAATGCAACCAGTTCAACAACGTTTCAGAGTACGAAATCAACGTGCATCCAAAATATAATCCTATAAAAATAAACATAATTTGCATTATTGTAAGTACGATCCTTTTATACTCGCCAAACAAGCTCTTAAAATTTATTATGCTCCTTATATGTCTCCAAGAAGAGATGAAGTTGATTAATCAGCTGTTTTTAAAACAAAGACAAGATTTATATTTGATAGACGAAACATTCCCGACGAAAAAGTTTATCAAGCAGATGTTGAGGAAAATAGAGGAATAATAAAAACCGATGATCAAACAAATTTTGGACCTCTAAATGATGAATCAAATGCATCAATTGAGGCATTTGAGACTATAACGGCTTAAAATATAGAGTACGAGACATAATCAGAATGCGAAAGTGACGAGAACTAATCGATAATCCTTATTTCAAGAAGGTAAATTTATATTATTTTAATGTCATACCATTTTCATTAAAATTATATGTTATGCTAATATGATATGTATCGCATAGTCTTCCTATGTTATGCCATAATGTATGTTTTACATAGTTCTTTTTTTTGGTAGAGCCGGCGGGGTTGAGTGAACCCCTACCACTCGTAGGCATACATCTTTACATTCTGAGTCTCGTTCTACTTCTCAAAGAGGGACAGGTCCTCCAACAGGTGGTGATGGCGGTGGTCTATCACAGCAGCTAGCACATCCGTTGGTGTGGCTTCAG
The DNA here is from genome assembly GCA_030737875.1 of Allium sativum. Taxonomy (NCBI): domain Eukaryota; kingdom Viridiplantae; phylum Streptophyta; class Magnoliopsida; order Asparagales; family Amaryllidaceae; genus Allium; species Allium sativum. The sequence continues at coordinate 357,050,876 of CM060926.1, forward strand.
CTTAAAGCAAATAGAAGGAAAGTATTGAGTTTAAAAATTAAATTTCATTTTTGTACAATATATTACAAAAATATATAGTACTCATGAATATTAAATGTTTTTTATGTTTAACAAAGTGGATTTGAGTTAAAGCCCTCCACCATAGTCCTTGGGATATCTCGACAGGCATACATGAGTCGCGTGACATCATATTGGTCTAAGTGGACATTAATTCCAAATAATGTAAAGGAGATTATTTGGTAGTTTTTTGGCACGTGTGATATATCAATTATAACATTAAGTAGTCATGTATATTGATTTGTTGTATATCTTACTTCTTAGGTTTAAATATCAATTCATCTTGATAAGGATACGATCAATGCATGTTTATACTATTTCTCAAATGTACATGGTTCAGCGGACCTCTTAGATGCTGATATTTCTCTTGTACAAAGCCATTGAATAGTAAAATTACAAAAAATTATAGAGAAACGATAAATAGCTTAAAAGCAGCTGGAAAAAAGCCTAATTGGATGGCGCTAATGTATGGGATGATTTTGTCATTTGGTGGAGCAACCAGGAGTTCCAGGTAAATTTACAACATATTTAATTTAAATTGTTCTGCTCAATTAATATATAAATTAGAATTGTAAATCTTTTTTTAACTTAAATTTATAGAAGGAATCTTAGAGAAATTCAGCAAATAGGAGTAAGAACCCCATTACATATTGCGGTGGTTCCAAGTCTTTTCGCCATCACCACGAAGGCTTGGTATATTTATTAATGAAACTATTAAAGATTTTGAGTTCTAAGTTGTTAAAAGATACACAATATAACAATGTAAAATGCATATATATATATATATATATATATATATATATATGTGTGTGTGTGTGTGTGTGTGTGTGTGTGTGTGCAAATTTCAGGGGGGACATCGCGGTGCTTCTGTGTTGTATTGGGATGTTTTCACGCATGCTCATGCATGGGTCAGACCAACGAATAAAGCTCAGTTTCATACTCCTGGGACCATGATGCCAAAGCACGTGCTGCATACATAAGTATAACATAGCTAACTCAAGGTTATAATTTAATTAAAATAGTGCTATGTAAATTCAGTTGTATTTTGCATTACAGGACCGGTTCTAGCGACACTGGACAAAGCCGACTTGACTGCAGATGAGGAGGATACGATTTTTTAGGCTGTTATGGATCCACCAACCCACTACAAATGCCATGGATTTAGAAGCCAAGCGGTAATTTTAAATTAAATTTTACAATAATTATTCTGCTTCAATTTCAAACCTATTGCACATTGTAATGGACTATAGTACACATATATTATATTTCCTCTGATAATTTAATAAAAATTGAAATTTATATGAACTGCAATTATGAAACGCTGAAAATTTAAAATTGTTTATAGTTTAAAACATCTCAAAAGGCTTACCATAGGGCTTAGGAAAAAGAGGAGATTGCACATCTACGAATCCAGATCGTCGCGCTCGAGGAACGTGATCGCTGCCGTGAAAAACAGATGGAGCAGCTAAACCATCTTTGGCGGAGTTTATGGCTCAGTACAGAGAGTTTCCTTCATCTGGTGGTTCCGAAGGAGAGTGGTCTGAGGTATGATTTGTTACGTTTTGTTGTTATATGTACATATACGCTTTGAGTGGGTGAGGATTTAGTTGATACATTGTGATGGTTTGTATATATACATTGTTGATGTGGTAGTGATGTTGGTTTAGACATTATGTTGGATGATGGTTTATGTTTGTTTGATGACGTTGGTTTGTTGGATGTTTGTATATATTAGTTTATGTTGTGTAGATCGGATTATGTGTATGATTTGGATGTAATATTATGTTTGGGTAGATGTAGGAGTGTTTTTTTATGTATATGCTCGAAATGGAACAGTTATAATATATTTGAGATTGTTGGGTGGCTGGAAGTAAGTTATCTATAATCTTAAAAAAAATACTCAGATTCCCAACGAATGACAACGACTTACTGGTTAACCATTTTCATCAGTTAGGAACGACTTCCAACGGATATTTCCAATGGTTTTTGACAATTTCCGACGGCTATTTGGTCAAAAATTTCTTCTATGTATTAACATTAGGCATAGGAGGACATTGGAAAATAGACTTTGATGGCATCGGAAAACGTTGATAACCGTTGAGATGTATACCAGCGGGGTTTCTAATGACCACAAACGGCTTTCCAACAGCCCCTAACCATTGGAAACCACTGTTGTTCTTGCAGTGCTTATGTATTAAGGTTATGTAACGACCCGTATTCTACGCATCATAGGATCGTAGGATATTTATTTCTTTCACATACGAAGTCGTATGGTCATGTGACTTTGGGAGACGACTATTGTGGTCATTTCCCATGTTCATGATTTTTCCCGATTTTTAAATGACCATTTTACCCCTAGTTATCACTATTTTGGCCACAACTTTTGACTGGAAAGGAATTTTGATCTGAAACCACTTCCATTAGCTCCGGATGATGGTATACAATTTCGTAGAGTGGTCACATCAGCCAAACAGACTCACCGTTTGGGAGATATGGCTGAAACAAGTTTCAGATGGCGGAAAACAGCTTAATTGGGCTTAACCGGGTGATTAGCAGCTAGGCCCAGAGGGGAATTTCGGGTTTAGAGGTATAGGAGGACTGATTAGGGTTAGGAAATCACTTTCATTTCAGTTTTGAGCCGCCACAAACCTTCTTGAGACCTTAGTAATGGCTTCCATCCTCTAAAACCACTCCAAAACACATTTCTAGTGAAGATTAAGCCTAAACTACATCAAAACAAGGCCAAATAGCATCGGAGCAAGGTTGGAGCTGCTGCTATACATAGGGATTCGACCCAAATAGAGAGTATTTCGGATTTGGTGTTTTATTTTGTGGCAAAGGTGAGTGATTTGCATAGTTTTTGCACTAATTACGGTAATTAAGGGTAATTAGTGAAGATTAGCGAATTTATACACTAATAAATTCTGGAAAAATGTTTAGAAATTCTTAAATAATATTTCATGCCTCTGTTTGAAAATTTAGACGATTTGATTAAGTTTTACTAAGTATGTGCTTAAACATGATTAAGAGGGACTATGGGAAAATGTGAGGTTTTAGCCACTTTTGATCCATTTTGATTCATTTGAATTGTTGTTTGCTGTTTGTGGTTGCTCTTACATGTTACTATGACTCTATGGTGTGTTTTATGATTGACTAGAAGTGTTAGATTTGTCGAAAACGCCGTCGAATGGCGTAGAATGCTCGCTGGAAAGTCGCAGAAATGTGCAGGTTCCGAACCGGATCGGATCGGAGTAGGGGTCGGATCGAATTTGTGAACTGACCAAGGGAATTCGAACTGGATTGGAACTTGTCACTGGAAGAGACTTGGCAAAAAGGAAGGTCGTTTACTTAGAGTTGGAGTGGACAAGGGGATCGGATCGGAAGAATAATGGAGACCAGATCGGATCGGCTTAAGAATGGAAAGCTACGACTGGAGTAAGGCGAAGGGATCGGATCGGATCGGAGTAGATGGAAAATGAAGGAGCATGAACTGGAAGGAAGACAGCAACCCGACCCGACCCAGAGGAGGACACCGACCCGACCCGAAGTGAAGTACCCGACCCGAACCGAATGGAAGATGACAAGGAAGGAGGACCGAACCGAACCGACGAGGGTAATGACTACCGAACCGAACCGAATTCTGGGGTTGCTACTACACGACAACTCTTCTGAAGACCCACTCCAATTCGACCAAACCCGAGATGCAAAGGAAGTCCAAATGGGAAGATAGAGCTCAAGATCCAGATGGGAATCAACGAGTTCGCTTCATGATTGGGCTTTGCCGCGGGATGCGTGTAAAGGGGTTATCGATGCCTATAGCTTTGGACCACTATGGTAGGAGGTACGAAGGTGGATTCAGGGCCATTATGGCATTGGTAGAACCAAGGGCTACGACCAATGTGGTGGGTCATTGAAATGTCTGGTCATGACTCCATATGTTTAGCTTGGTCACAACAGAGTTTCTACAAGTCAGGATCCGTCGTTACCTCAATTTGTCTAGTATTCCAAGGTGGTAGACGTCGTATGCTTTACGCACTGAGTGAGAGATGTGAGGATGGTTGCTATGGATGGTTTTCTTGCTTTCATTATGACACACCCCACCCCCGTATTCTTTACACTATTCATTATGGCACCTTAGAGTACTGTACGGTATGTGGTACTAACTCTTTGGTTGCAGGTCCAGGTTCAGGTATGGTTTAGTATACCTGTTATTATTCTGTTTAGATGCTTATCGCTCATACCAGGCATTATGTCTGACCCAGAGTTTTATGTCTCCTCTTATTACATTGGGTGCTCACACGAGCAGACTAGAGACAGGTTAGCTGGTGATGCGCGGGTAGATGATCTGGAGACGAGCAGGAGGCTTCCACGTAATATATATAATATTCTCCCTGTGTTGTTGAAGATCATTGCTTGGGCATTGGTGGTGCATCTTCTATTTTAGCTTCCTTTTGTTTTGAGACAGTAAATTTGGAAAGTTGTAATAAGCTGTATTTGGATTTCCGCTACTCTGATGTTGATATTGGTTTTAGTTATCAGTTTATGCACTGTCTCACCTGTTTTACGTCAAGTATATTATTATTATTATATTTTATCCCATGCGCTGTGAGACATTCTACAGGTTCCTTGATTAGTTCGTTCCCTTCTTTCCTTTCTCCTGACGACCGTCCCGTGCTAGTCGGGTATGTGTACAGCGCACTTTCGGAGGAAATGCCGGCTGGTGCGGGGCGGGCCGTCACACTTGGTATCAGAGCTCTAGGTTGCGTAGTTAACCTAGGGAAGTTATCAGGGAGAGATAGTATACGTATACGAGAGAGCGTGTTTGTGATTGTTTTGGTTTTTAAAAGCTATATATATATATATACTATTAGTAGTATAAGAATGAAGTCGGGCTGCACTAGCACCACTATGGGATCGTTAATCATTTCCTTTTTCAGATTGACGATGAGCCGATATGTTAGAGGTACCGGTAGAGGGGCCAATAATGGGAATGCTGCTGACATGAGGACGATGTTTACTGACCTCATGAGAGAGATGCTTAGAGATGTACAGAGGGCAGCTCCCAATGATGGAAATGGTGGTGGTCCAATAGTGCAGGCGCCGAGGGTCGACTTCGCCAAGCTAAATAAGGATTATACTTGCCTTGGTGGGAAGCCGTTTCACGGAACGGAGTCGGCCACGGATGTTCAAGATTGGTTAGATAGTTGCGAACGTATCTTCGAGGATTTGGGTATCAAGGATGCGATGAAGAGAAAGCTAGTGTCCCGTCAGCTGCAAGGGTGGGCAATGAATTGGTGGAATGCTATAAAGGCAGCTACTCCCGAAGATCAGATTACTTAGGAGCAGTTTAAAGCTCGCTTTAGCGAGAAGTTCATTCCAGCTGCTCAGAAGCCAGTGCTGTTTAAGAAATTCTTGGAGCTCAGACAGAATGGCAGAGCTGTCTCGGAGTACATTGCTGAATTCGACACTTTGTCGAAGTATGGCTTATCTCTTATTGATATTGCCGAGAAGAAGAATGAGAAATTCATAACGGGTTTGGACCAGTACTTGGGAGAAAGACTTATTAACCACATCGATGAGACGTTTGAATCGATTGTCGGGAAAGCATTAAGATCAGAAAGTCTCTACCCTAAGCCGAAGACTGAGGTTGCATCCGCAGATGAGCCAAAGCCACAAGCAAGTGGTGGAGGCAAGGGTGGTTCCCAGAATAAGAGAAAGCAGAATCAGGCTAAGAATGGCCAGAAGAAAAGAATAAGCAAGATGTGGAGTGCTTCAGCTGTGGTAAAAAGGGCCATTATGCTAGTAATTGTCGGGCCAAGCCAGCGGATAGGAAGTGCTTCAACTGTGGCAAAATGGGACATCACAAGGAAAAGTGTCCGCAACCCCCCAAAGAAAAGCAAATGGTGAAAGCATATGCCCTTAGTGCTATTTCTTCTTCGTCGAATGCCCCAACTGCGGCGGAGAAAGGAAAGAATGTCGTCATTCAAGGTATGCTTTCTGTTTACGATGTTCCTGTTAGAGTTTTGTTTGATACTGGAGCTTCCAGTTCTTTCATATCTAGTGACCTGGTAGATAGGTTGGGATTGGAGCCCGAGATTGTCGATAGACCTTTAGTAGTGATGAACCCGATTGGTGGTTCGACTAGCCTTAGCATGATTTGTCGTAATGTGGTCTTATCGAGTCATGGATGCATGTTTGTTTGTGATTGCTTTGTTTTGGGCTTTACTGGGTTTGGCATTATTTTGGGAGTAGATTGGCTCCAAAGATACGGGGTGGTGGTAGACTGTGAGGGCTTTTTGGTGACAGCTAGAGCGGATGATGGACGGAGGATAGTGTTTGGTGGTCAACCCAGCAATGGGGTATTGGCTAGTTTTCTAAGCTCCCTCGATATTCCGCATAGTGAGTTGTCAGGTTTGCCCGTGGTTGGCCAGTATCCGGATGTTTTCGAAGAAGTGACCGGACTTCCACCACACCGAGAGATTGAGTTCTGTATTGATTTGGTAAAAGATGCCAGGCCTATAGTGATGCCACTTCGTCGTATGGCACTAAGGGAGCAGCGAGAGCTCGAGGTGCAAGTCAGCGATCTTTTGAAGAAGGGATTTATCAGAAGGAGTGTTTCTGAATGGGGAGCACCAGTTGTGTTTGCTACCAAGGCGGATGGTTCCCTTCGTTTGTGTGTAGACTACCGCGAGTTGAATAAAGTGACGAGGAAGAACAAGTATCCTATGCCGCGGATAGATGATTTGTTCGATCAGTTGAGTGGCACGAGAGTATTTTCTCAGTTGGATCTCGCGACAGGTCTCCATCAGCTTAGAGTGGAAGCTGAAAGTATAGCTAAAACGGCATTTCGAACGCCGTCTGGATTTTATGAGTGGTTGGTCATGCCATTCGGGCTGACCAATGCCCCAGCATATTTTGTGGATCTTATGAATAGGGTATTCAGAGATCAGTTGAATAAGTTTGTTCTTGTGTTCGTTGATGATATTTTGGTCTATTCGAGGACAGAGGAAGAACACAAGGAACATTTAAGAATAGTGATGGAGGGGTTGAGAAAACACCAATTGAAAGCAAAGTTTTCTAAGTGTCACTTCTGGAAGAGGGAAGTGAGGTTCTTGGGCCATGTTGTATCAGAGAATGGTATTGCCGTGGACCCGGCGAAGGTGGCCACGGTACAGGATTGGCCTACGCCCAAGAATGCAACAGATGTAAGAAGTTTCTTGGGGTTAGCGGGATATTATCGTAAGTTTATCCAAGGTTTCTCCAAGATAGCAGCACCATTGACCCAGTTGACCAAGAAGAATCAAAATTTTGTCTGGGATGAAAGGTGCGAGAATGCATTCAAGAGTCTAAAGGACAAGTTGACAAGCGCACCAGTGTTAGCCATTCCTAAGGGGAATGAAGAGATGACGGTATACACGGATGCCTGTGGTACCGGACTGGGTCCTGTATTGATGCAAGGCGGTAAGGTTGTAGCTTATGCAAGTCGACAATTGAAACCGCACGAGAAAAGATACCCTACCAATGACTTGGAATTGGCAGCGATCGTGTTCGCGTTAAAGATGTGGAGACACTATCTCTTGGGAGAAAGATTTGAGTTGTTTACAGATCATAAGTCGTTGAAGTATCTCTTCTCCCAGAAGGATCTAAATCTCCGGCAACAAAGGTGGTTAGAATTATTGGCTTCCTATGATTTTGACATCGCATATACACCGGGAAAGGGCAATGCGGTGGCTGATGCATTGAGTAGGAGACATGCCAGTTTAGGGGCTATGTTTCTAGAATGGAAGCAACTGGAGTATATCGCGGGGTTTGATTTCAGACCAAAGTGCGAATTGGATCCAGAAATGTTATCAAGTTTGTCTATCAGACCCACTTTAATTAAGCGGATCGGCTCTAGTCAGAGGGACGATCCTAACCTATTGGAAATCGTCTCCAAGTTAAAGATGGATATCGATGAGGAGATGAACAAGTATGGGCTTGATCGAGATGGATGGTTTAGAAAGAATGGAAAGCTTGTTGTACCCAATGTCAATGGATTGAGAGATGAAGTGCTTAGAGAATGTCATCACTCAAAGCTGACTATACACCCCGGTGGTAACAAGATGTATCGAGACATGAAGCAGACCTACTACTCGGAAGGAATGAAAAGAGACATTGGAAGGTTTATATCCAAATGCATGAATTGTCAGCTAGTTAAAGCTGAGCAAAAGAAGCCTAGTGGGTTGTTACAGCCATTAGAAATTCCCGAATGGAAATGGGAACGAGTCTCGATGGATTTCATCGATGGTTTACCAAGGACTAGATCGGGACATGATAGCATTTGGGTGATTGTGGACCGATTGACCAAAAGTGCAAGATTTATACCAGTCAGATCGACCAGAGCGGCAACTAAGTTAGCAGAATTGTATATGAAGTGGGTAGTGAGATTCCATGGAGTACCTAAAAGCATTGTGAGTGACCGAGACCCGTTGTTCACTAGTGAGTTTTGGAAGAGCTTACAAGAGGCTCTAGGGTGAGAGTTACATCTCAGTACCGCATATCATCCTCAGACCGACGGTCAGACGGAGAGGGTGAATCGTATTTTGGAAGATCTCTTGAGAGCATGTATATTGGATTTTGGTGGATCATGGGATGACCATTTGCATCTAGTAGAGTTTGCATATAATAATATCTACCAATCCAGTATCGGCATGGCTCCGTTTGAAGCTTTGTGCGGAAGACCGTGCAACTCACCATCATGTTGGATAGAGACCGGCGAGAAGTTTATGCTTGGACCAGATGTGGTGAGGGAAACTTCAGATTAAATCAAGACCATTCAACAACGAGGGAAGGCTGCCCAAGATAGGCAGAAGAGTTATGCTGATAAGAGGAGAAGAGACTTATAATTCTCCATTGGCGACTTGGTGTTTGTCAAGATTTCTCCGTTGAAGAGCGTAATACGATTTGGCAGGAGAGGCAAGTTGGCACCAAGATTCATTGGCTCATTCCCTGTTCTCGAACTAGTCGGGAATTTGGCATATAGAATCGACTTACCAGAGAAAATGGCGGGAGTCCACAATGTATTTCATGTTTCCCAACTAAGGAAGTTCGTTCACGACCCAGATATAACCATTTCACCTGATCAGTTAGAGGACTTCGAAGTAGAACCCGAGGCGGTTGGGAACCGCGAGCCGGCCCGTATTGTCGAGCACGACATGAAACAACTTCGAAGGAAGGCGGTGAAGCTAGTCAAGGTTCAGTGGGGCGGGGACGAGAATGATTGTACTTGGGAGACAGAGGAGAACATTAGGAAGACTTATCCAGAACTCTTTGTCTGGTAAGATTTTGACTTCGATTTAGTTTTCCGCATGCTAGGGTAGGCTTGTTTGTTTGTTTTGCATGTTTAATTGTTGTATATGATTGTTAGGCATGCGGGATCTTTTGTATATTTTGGGTTAAAGAATTTCGGGGACGAAATTTCTTAAGGGGGGGAGAGTGTAACGACCCGTATTCTACGCATCATAGGATCGTAGGATATTTATTTCTTTCACATAAGAAGTCGTATGGTCATGTGACTTTGGGAGACGACTATTGTGGTCATTTCCCATGTTCATGATTTTTCCCGATTTTTAAATGACCATTTTACCTCTAGTTATCACTGTTTTGGCCATAACTTTTGACTGGAAAGGAATTTTGACCTGAAACCACTTCCATTAGCTTCGGATGATGGTTTACAATTCCGTAGAGTGGTCACATTAGCCAAATGGACTCACCGTTTGGGAGATATGGCTGAAACAAGTTTCAGATGGCGGAAAACAGCTTAATTGGGCTTAACCGGATGATTAGCAGCTAGGCCCAGAGGGGAATTTCGGGTTTAGAGGTATAGGAGGACTGATTAGGGTTAGGAAATCACTTTCATTTCAGTTTTGAGCCGCCACAAACCTTCTTGAGACCTTAGTAATGGCTTCCATCCTCTAAAACCACTCCAAAACACATTTTTAGTGAAGATTAAGCCTAAACTACATCAAAACAAGGCCAAATAGCATCGGAGCAAGGTTGGAGCTGCTGCTATACATAGGGATTCGACCCAAACAGAGAGTATTTCAGATTTGGTGTTTTATTTTGTGGCAAAGGTGAGTGATTTGCATAGTTTTTGCACTAATTACGGTAATTAAGGGTAATTAGTGAAGATTAGCGAATTTATACACTAATAAATTCTGGAAAAATGTTTAGAAATTCTTAAATAATATTTCATGCCTCTGTTTGAAAATTTAAAGATTTGATTAAGTTTTACTAAGTATGTGCTTAAACATGATTAAGAGGGACTATGGGAAAATGTGAGGTTTTAGCCACTTTTGATCCATTTTGATTCATTTGAATTGTTGTTTGCTGTTTGTGGTTGCTCTTACATGTTGCTATGACTCTATGGTGTGTTTTATGATTGACTAGAAGTGTTAGATTTGTCGAAAACGCCGTCGAATGGCGTAGAATGCTCGCTGGAAAATTGCAGAAATGTGCAGGTTCCGAACCGGATCGGATCGGAGTAGGGGTCGGATCGGATTTGTGAACTGACCAAGGGAATTCGAACTGGATTGGAACTTGTCACTGGAAGAGACTTGGCAAAAAGGAAGGCCGTTTACTTAGAGTTGGAGTGGACATGGGGATCGGATCGGAAGAATAATGGAGACCAGATCTGATCGGCTTAAGAATAGAAAGCTACGACTGGAGTAAGGCGAAGGGATCGGATCGGATCAGAGTAGATGGAAAATGAAGGAGCATGAACTGGAAGGAAGACAGCAACCCGACCCGACCCGGAGGAGGACACCGACCCGACCCGAAGTGAAGTACCCGACCTGAACCGAATGGAAGATGACAAGGAAGGAGGACCGAACCGAACCGACGAGGGTAATGACTACCGAACCGAACCGAATTCTAGGGCTGCTACTGCACGACAACTCTTCTGAAGACCCACTCCAATTCGACCAAACTCGATATGCAAAGGAAATCCAAATGGGAAGCTAGAGCTCAAGATCCAGATGGGAATCAACGAGTTCGCTTCATGATTGGGCTTTGCTGCGGGACGCGTGTTAAGGGGTTATCGATGCCTATAGCTTTGGACCACTATGGTAGGAGGTACGAAGGCGGATTCAGGGCCATTATGGCATTGGTAGAACCAAGGGCTACGACCAATGTGGTGGGTCATTGAAATGTCTGGTCATGACTCCATATGTTTAGCTTGGTCACACCAGGGTTTCTACAAGTCGGGATCCGTCGTTACCTCAATTTGTCTAGTATTCCAAGGTGGTAGACGTCATATGCTTTACGCACTGAGTGAGAGATGTGAGGATGGTTGCTATGGATGGTATGCTTGCTTTCATTATGACACACCCCACCCCCGTATTCTTTACACTATTCATTATGGCACCTTAGAGTACTGTACGGTATGTGGTACTAACTCTTTGGTTGCAGGTCCAGGTTCAGGTATGGTTTAGTATACCTGTTATTATTCTGTTTAGATGCTTATCGCTCATACCAGGCTTTATGTCTGACCCAGAGTTTTATGTCTCCTCTTATTACTCTAGGTGCTCACGCGAGCAGACTAGAGACAGGTTAGCTGGTAATGCGCGGGTAGATGATCCGGAGATGAGCAGGAGGCTTCCACGTAATATATATAGTATTCTCCCTGTGTTGTTGAAGATCACTGCTTGGGCATTGGTGGTGCATCTTCTATTTTAGCTTCCTTTTGTTTTGAGACAGTAAATTTGGAAAGTTGTAATAAGCTGTATTTGGATTTCCGCTACTCTGATGTTGATATTGGTTTTAGTTATCAGTTTATGCACTGTCTCACCTGTTTTACGTCAAGTATATTATTATTATTATATTTTATCCCATGCGTTGTGAGACATTCTACAGGTTCCTTGATTAATTCATTCCCTTCTTTCCTTTCTCCTGACGACCGTCCCGTGCTAGTCGGGTATGTGTACAGCGCACTTTCGGAGGAAATGTCGGCTGGTGCGGGGCGGGCCGTCACAGGTTAACTAGCATCTTTGATTTGTAGAATTACGATGGAGTCGAATAGTTCGAAGGTGATACGTGCTGCCCTCGTATTAATGAAAAGAGTAATGGCACAAATGACTTTCCAACAGCCCCTAACCATTGGAAACCATAGCACTGCAAGAACAACAGTGGTTTCCAATGGTTTGGGGCTGTTGGAAAGCCGTTTGTGCCATTACTCTTTTCATTAATATGAGAGCAGCACGTGTCACCTTCGAACTATTCGACTCCATCGTAATTCTACAACTCAAAGATGCTAGTTAACCTTAATACATAAGCACTGCAAGAACAACAGTGGTTTCCAATGGTTAGGGGCTGTTGGAAAGCCGTTTGTGGTCATTAGAAACCCCACTGGTATACATCTCAACGGTTATCAACGTTTTCCGACGCCATCAAAGTCTATTTTCCAATATCCTCCAACGCAACAGCCCCTAACCATTAGAAACCATTGTTGTTCTTCCAGTGCTTATGTATTAAGGTTAGCTAGCATCTTTGAGTTGTAGAATTACGATGGAGTCAAATAGTTCGAAGGTGACACGTGCTGCTCTCGTATTAATGAAAAGAGTAATGGCACAAACGGCTTTCCAATAGCCCCTAACCATTGGAAACCACTGTTGTTCTTGCAGTGCTTATGTATTAAGGTTAACTAGCATATTTGAGTTGTAGAATTACGATGGAGTCAAATAGTTCGATGGTGACACATGCTGCTCTCGTATTAATGAAAAGAGTAATGGTCTAAAATATTTATCTGTTAAAAGGATATACAATTCTTGGAGAATTCTATGTTAGAGATGATGACTTACAAGCTTCAGAAGTCATCAATATTGAGTCGTCTATCAAGAAAAAAATGATTGGAGCTTCTTCGTAGAAGTAGAATGATCAATGGTGAAAGTTTCAATGATTTAGAATTCTATCAGCAGTATACAAATATTTTATATAAATATCGCCATTTAGTAGAAGAAGTACAATCAATATCATATATGCAAATTCTTTATATGGGTACATAAGAAATATTGATAATTTTATTTAAAGCATCAAAAAGTCAACAAATATTTTATCATTGCAATAGTTTTTACATTTTGCTTATAAACATGTCAGCATCAAGATATCTTCTTGGTATCATCCAATATTTTGAAACATTGTGTATCGCTCCTTCATCGTTAACTTACAAATACCGAAAATAGGTATTTAAAGAACCTTGAACTTTTTTTGTGTTTCTAAATTACATTTTCATGGATTACTAAATGCAACCTGTCAATTTTTCCAAATAGAAATCAAAAGAAGTATTTTCATGACTCGACCCCGCCGCGATCCGACATCAAATAACCCTAAACCTTGGACCATTACGGCTCGAAACTCAATCAGATTTGATTCATGCATGAACCTTGATCGGACCTTCAAACCAGCGGTCCAACCTTCAATTTTACAGGGTAAAACCACGGTTTTTTGTTTTTTCCCTACTTTTCATTGTGTAATTCCTCTCTGATCATTTCATTTTTTGTATTGTTTTGAAAATAACAACTAAAATATTTTAAAAAATCATAACTATTCCAATGCCTAAACCGTAAACTTTACCACTTCGTTATAAAAAAAACATATGTGTTTATTTGTGCTACTTGTTAGTAGTTGTTGTAGTGGAAAATAGTTGAATGGTTGAAATAGTGGAAGTAAAGTTTTAATAATGCAACAACTGTATTGCTTGTAGTTGTAGTACTTTTTGTAGTACATGGATATAATGTGCCTCTTCTCATATTTATAGGCACATCAAACTAATTATTTATTATTAGAATATTCTAGATACAGCACTCTAGATAAAACAAGAAATACTTATTTAATATTACATAATGTAATTTGTTGATCTTTTGAGAATTCTAGAAATTTATATTATCTTCATACTTTAACATTCTCTAGAAAATTTGCAACACCTTCAACAATTGCCCTTGCTATCTAAACTATAAAATGCCAACAGTGCCCTTGCTATTTAGTTACATCATACAACCTATTGATGTTAGTGAATAAATAGATGACTTTCAAACTATATTATTCATTTGTTTGAGTACATATAAAGCTTGATTATTCATATTTTGATTATCAACAAGCATGTACGGTTCTTGATGGTTCGATCTCTCAGACCTTTAAAAACTTGAATGCTAAGTCCTCACGGTTTGATTGGTTCAGTGCGTTTTTTGGTGGAAGACCCCATTAATCAAAGCGATCATGTCCAATCGCTGCTTAGGTTCCTAATCACCCAGCGTTTGTGTCCGGCTATTAGCCTATTGGTCGATTGTTAGATAAAGTATCTAATAAGATAAAGATAACATTAAACTAAGTTCATGGTACATTTTGGATTTTGAAATAAGCATCAAACAAGTTCACGTATCCCAGTTAATTGTCCTTAAGGTACCTGTATGAAGTCATATGATTAGCAATTCTTCATTGTGAAATAAGATGTTCATGGCATGCTTCCAGTTAAAAAATTGTCTAGGCATTAATATATTTAATCAAAGAACGCCACTACTACTACTACATGGATATATCTTCAACAATAAAAATCGAAGTTATGCCACAGATTGCAAGTAGCATTATTCACAATAAACATCTTAAACAAGTACATACAAGTATGAGACACTACAAAATACTTTATTCGCAATACAGATAGCTTTCATAAAGAGAATATATATTAGCAATGCTAATGACATGGCTGAAGGGGTGCTCCACAGAGGCACTTGTTATGGCTAAACGCTTCCTCGGTAAACACCACTGTCCGACCACCACTTGGGATCATTCCACACAACTCATTATAGCTCACATCCAAATAATACAGCTCCGGGAGTTCTGTAATCTGTTTCATTATCACCCCACTTAGTTTATTCTTGCTAACAACAAAGGAGAACAGTTGCTTCGACATTTGTTGTGGTATTTCCCCTGACAGATTGTTGTTACTAGCAACAAAATCATATAACTCTGGCAGCTCCATTAATTCTCTAGGAATTTCCACGGACAATCTGTTATCATTAACATGTAAATATCTAAGTTGGATCAAATCTTTCATTTGTTTTGGGAAGCTCCCATATATCATGTTATAACCCAACTGGAGCTCCACAATATTTGATGGAAACTCGACGTTTGATAGATTAAAAGCTAACCTGTTGAACCTTAGTGACATGGATGTGATTCTCTTCCGTTGTAACCGTTGTGATTAACCGATTCAAGACCACTTGAATCCGATATCTAAACCACAATGTGCTAGCGGAAGACTAGACCGTTGTTAGACTTGCAAAAAAACCAAAGCAATAACTCTAGACACAAACAAAGATCAACCAATCATGAACAATCCAAATCTCAATCTCAAGCAAGAAACCAATGACAAAGTAGCAAAAATAAATCACACAAGGATTTATAGTGGTTCCACTAACATCTATGTTAGTGTACATCCACTTCGGAGAGAGTATTTTATTACCACGATGAAAGGAATATAAGAGATTGATCCAATGATCACTATATTTCAATATAGAAAAGAGTTTGAGGAGAATAGAATTGAAGAATTGGAATTAGGTTATAAACCCTAATTCACCCTTAAGAATAAACCCTTGATCCCAAATCAAGTATCCAAGCTCTCCCTAATTCACATCAGAAAATAGCTTATATAGAGGTTTGGCCAATTACCCAAATTGCCCCCGAATTAGTCACAAATCTGCTTGTTAATTTCCAGGCCGAAAATAGCCCAATACCCGATCAAACGTCTGTTGAAACCCCTGACAGACGGCTGTCCACTTTAGAGAGTTAATTGGGCACATCCACTCAGCACAGACGTCTGCCAGGGATATGACAGACGTCTGTCTGAACTCTCTGGAAACCAATTCTCTGCAGTCAAATGTCTGTCACTCCCTATGACAGACATCTGTTCCTGTTCCCAGCTGACAGCAAACATCTTCCAGCTCATAACTCCTACATACGAGCTCCGATTTGGGAATGGTCACCTCCGACTCGAAGCTATCTTCGACCTCTTCAATCCAACATATAGTATCGCATACTTCAACACTCCACCTCGATACTATAACCATCTCAACTCCAAACTCCAATGCACCTAAGCACTTCCTTCTACCTTCGACCAAGCAAACTTGAATGTTTCCCCAATGAGCTCCGGCATGGCCACCGCCCATTGCACTACACCAACGAGTTCAGGCAAAGCTCCCACCCGCCAATGTAGTGTTGAAAACATTCAAACCTAAAGCCGTCTTACCAAAATACAATGTACTCGGGAGTGTGAACAAGTACTTACTATGAAGATAGATATCCAATCTCTCACTGTTATTCCTTTCCATAACCACAAACAAAATCACTCTCTCCTCCCCGTGCCACCCCGTGGCACCTAGCAACTCAACAAGCGAACTAAGTTTGAGCAATGCTCGAACTTCCCAACCGGCAATGCTTTAGTGAACATGTCCTCCGCGTTATCCTTTGTGCGCACTTTCCGAAGGTATACTAGCTTACCCTCATCCATGGCTACAAGAAATGACTCCCTCACCTCAATATGCTTGGTCCGTGAGCTAAACGCCAAATTCTCCACCAAATGGATAGCACTTTGGCTATCACATCTAACATCAACACTTTCATGTTTGAAACCCAAGTCACACAACAATCGCTTCAAATAAAGTGCCTCCTTGGCCGCTTCCACAGCGGCAATCAACTCCGCCTCCATAGTGGATAATGCAACTATGGTTTGCAATCGCGATCTCCAACTAATAGCTATCCCGCCAAGTGAGAAAACATACCCGGAAGTTGATTTCCTCCGATCCCTATCACTAGTGTAGTTCGAGTCACAATAACCAACCAGCTTGCAACTCCTTTCATCACTACCACCAAAGACAAGTCCATGAGATGTTGTGCCTTTCAAGTATCTCATTATAGCCTTCACGGCTTCCTAATGCGATTTCCCCGGATTAGCCATATACCAACTAACCACCCCGACGGCATTTGCAATATCGGGCCTTGTACACACCATTGCGTACATCAAACTACCAACCGCACTTTCATATGGCACCTTTGCCATATAAACCTTGTCTTTACCCCCGGTAGGTGATCCCTTTTCTGAAAGCTTCATATGCAAAGGTAAAGATGTATTTAACGCCTTTGCATCCTCCATGCTAAACCGACAAAGCACTTTATTTATGTATTCCTTTTGAGTCAATCTTAACTCAAAACGCTTTCGGTTCCTTCCAATTTCCATGCCCAAGATTTTTCTTGCTTCTCTAAGATCCTTCATCTAAAATTCCGATTTCAAAAGCATCTTCAACTTGTTGATTTCATTTTGTTCCTAGGAAGCAATGAGTATATCATCCACATACAATAGTAAATACACCCAACAATAATTTCCCAACCTCTTGAAATATACGCAAGCATCCTTGATGCTTCGATGGAAGCCACTTTCAAGCATGAAATGATCGAATCTCTTGTACCATTGTCTAGGCGATTGCTTCAAACCATATAGTGATTTCTTCAACTTGCAAACCATATTAGACTTACCTTCTACAACAAACCCTTCCGATTTCTCCATGTAGATGTCTTCATCCAAGTCTCCATGCAAGAAGGCGGTTTTCACATCAAGTTGCTCCAACTCCAAGTCATGGATAGCAACTATGGCTAGTAAACACTGGATAGATGTATGACGAACCACCGGTGCAAAAATTTCATCATACTCCTTTCCTTTGTGAGAACCCCTTTGCCACTAACCTTGCTTTGTACCTTCCATCATCCTTCACCTTGTAAATCCATTTGCAACCTATAGCACGGTTTCCTTGAGGAAGTGGAACCAACTCCCAAGTTCGGTTCTTCATTAGCGATTGCATCTTTTCCTCAATGGCGAAAATCCACTTCGAGCTCTCTCTCGACTCCATGATGTCATCAAGGTCCATTGGCTCATCTTGGACTACATTGAGAGCATAGTCCAAATGATCACAAAAGTTAAGACAGTTCCAATCACCATATCTTTCGGGAGGCCTTATTGCACCCGAGTAGCAATACTATCACCCAAACCCCTTTCGGCTCCACCTTGAGTCGAAACTTCTCTAGTACCGTGTACATCACCAACATCACTAGAAGAACCTTGTGGACTAAGTGATGATTCATCAACCGCTTCTACTCCACGAGCTTCTTCAACTCTACTTGTAACACCCCGAATTTCAATAAACACTGATATTCACTAATTACAGAATTAATAATCACGGATGTGAGAATCAGGGGAAATGGGTTACGTCATTGTGTTCGTCTCGGAAAAATACACGAAATAGAGTCCGAAATTTTGTAAATCGGAGTCCGTATGACCCGGTTAAGGCCCAAAGAAGTTTTCGGGAAATTTGAATTTCGAAACATGCAGAAATGGGGGCCAGGCGGGAAAACTCCCGCCCAGCCAAGTCGACTTGGCTGTCGACAGGGCTGTCGACTTGCCTGTCGACATGCCTGTCGACTTGGCAGTGGACAGGGCTGTCGACTTGCCCTGTCGGCTGATTTTGGCCTGGGTGCACCTGGTTGAGTTTTGGGCTGGGTTGGAGGGCTTGGGACGAAATCTGACGGACCTAAACTAACCTAGGGTTAATCTAAGGGTCTAAAACACATCCTAATCCTATAAATAAGACCCTAAGCTAGCCCTAAATGATCATAATCCTATCCTCTAACTAAACTATGCCAAAATTTTCTATGATCATGGCCTCCACTCAAAACCCTAGCCTCCATCCTCTTTCTAAACTATTTCTATGAAGTCTTTCATGTTCATACAAGCATTTTTAAGTTGTATGAGTGATCATTAGCTTGCATTCATCATCAAGTTGCAAGCTTTATTTTCAAGGCTAGAGTTTTTGGGTGATTTTTGGCAAGGGTTTGCTTATTGGAGTTTAGTGGTGAGTCTCTATAGCCTTAACAATCAATTGTTAAATTGATTATGATAGGATATGATAAGATATGGCTATGTTTTTGGATCAATGTGTTTATGCAAGTTTAGTATAGTGTATGTTGTGTGTTTTGCGAGTTTTATGCTATATGTTATGCAAGTATAATGTTATATTTTATGATGCTCATTATGCAAAACACTATGTTGAACATTGATTCATATGTAACGTGTTATGCAAGCTATATGTGAGATTATATGCAAGTTCATATGTAACATGTTATGCAAGCTATATGTGAGATTATATGCAAGTTCATATGTAACATGTAATGCAAGTTATGTGCATGATTATATGCAAGTTCATATGTAACATGTTATGCAAGTTATGTGTTTGGTTATATGCAAGTTATGTGCATGATTATATGCAAGTTCATATGTAACATGTTATGCAAGTTATGTGCATGATTATATGCAAGTTATGTGCATGATTATATGCAAGTTCATATGTAACATGTTATGCAAGTTATGTGTTTGGTTATATGCAAGTTCATATGTAACATGTTATGCAAGCTATATGTGAGATTATATGCAAGTTCATATGTAACATGTAATGCAAGTTATGTGCATGATTATATGCAAGTTCATATGTAACATGTTATGCAAGTTCACACCTTTGTATGACATAAGAATCATATGCAAGTTACCCCCTTTGTGACATATGTGCTTCATGCAAGTTTGGGTTAAATGCTAGTTGGGTTTAATGTATGCTCATATATGCAAGTTGACACCTTTTAAACCCATGATAAAGTTATGTGCTATGATTGGTTAAACCCATGGCGTTTGTGAAGAATCTTCCCTTTATTATGTCATGTTATGAGAACGAATTACGTGGGGAACGATGGGGTTAATATGCATGTTAATAAAATGGTGTGAAATGGGTATGCTTAAGCATAACATAAAGTGAATGGACAAAATTGGGAATTTACCTATTAAGTTAGGTCTACCCATATTATGGAATTGGGAATTTACCTATTGAGTTAGGTCTACCCATATTCTTAA
The DNA here is from genome assembly GCA_030737875.1 of Allium sativum. Taxonomy (NCBI): domain Eukaryota; kingdom Viridiplantae; phylum Streptophyta; class Magnoliopsida; order Asparagales; family Amaryllidaceae; genus Allium; species Allium sativum. Next base: position 357,070,908 of record CM060926.1, read on the forward strand.
ATATTTGTAATTAATTAGGGACAATTAATACAAATTATGGAGGTGATTAATTAGGTGTAATTAATCGACTAAGACACGAGGTTGGACCCTTTTGTAGCATAAGACTGCCCGGAATCGACCGGCAAATCCAGCGGCTACAAATGATTGGCCCAATGTGAGAGGTCTTGGTCATAAACTAAATACGTGACAAGTGTAAAGACACGAGGTTAGACTCTGTTATGGTGTAAGGCTGCCCGGAACCAACCGGCATATCCAGCTGCCATAAAAGACAGTCTAATGTGAGAGGTCTTTACAAAGGTTACGATCTTAATTAATTAAGAAACACTTAACCAAACTAGCATGTAGTGAGGCATGAGGGGTTAAGTGGGTGCCTTTGGTGGCATGTAGTAACTAGTGGGGGTGCCTTGGGTGGCATAAGGAAACTAGTGGGTTGCCTTGGGTGGCAATAGAAAATACGATTAGAATACTTAACCAAAGTGGAACATGTAATTAAACATGATTAAAGGGTTAAGTAAGTGCCTTTAGTGGCATGTGGGAATCAAGTAAGTGCCTTGGGTGGCATGTGGAAATCTAGTGGGTGCCTTAAGTGGCAATTGAAATATGATTAAATGACAAGCTTAAGTAGTAGCTTGTGGGGGCCTTAAGTGGCAATTGAAATATGATTAAATGACAAGCTTAAGTAGTAGCTTGTGGGGGCCTTAAGTGGCAATTGAAATATGATTAAATGACAAGCTTAAGTAGTAGCTTGTGGGGCCCTTAAGTGGCAATTGAAATATGATTAAATAACAAGCTTAAGTAGTAGCTTGTGGGGGGGCCTTGAGTGGCAATTGAAATATGATTATATGACTTAACCAAACCGTAACATGTAAGTGGGCATGATTTTAAAAAGGGGTTAAGTGGGATGCACTAGATAAAATGACAAGCTTAAGTAAGTAGCTTGTGGGGGCCCATTTCAACCAATATCCCAAACGTATCTTTGTGGGCTCGACCCAAGTCGAGGACGGGACACGAATATTGGGCTTGACTGTAAGAGGCCAAAACGGGTTAGCGGTGGCAACGCAAGTCCAACGGGTTTCATATGCGTGTGTGGACCCGGGCTGGTAAGTAAGACGTTGTTGCATCGTGTAGGTATAAGCCGTGCACCGTTGATATTACCAGGTTGCCACTTTGGGGAATGATACACCCCACTGTGGAACCAACACGGGTATCTACGTTAGGGAGCCGATCGCTTGGGGAGTAGTGGGCACACCTAGTGGAGATAGGGGCAGACGGCACCTATGTAGTCAGCTAGGGGTACACGAAACTACTATTAAAAATTACTAAGTACACTTAGTGGGATCAACCTTAAGTAGGAATTACCCTTGGGTGGGTAGAACTGGTGTGGTGTAGTGTAGGAATTACCCTTGGGTGGGTAGATCTGGGGTGGTGCAGTGTAGTAATTATCCTTGGGTGGGTAAATGCGTCTTTTCGGTTATCTTAGTACATCCTGTGTTTAGTTGGCTACTAAGTGTAGTCATTATCCCCAGAGGTACCATACCTTGTTTATATCATACCCTAATTACTTTAATGATTGTATTGTTAAGGTTATAGGACTCGCTCAGACTTATGTCTGACCCCGTTGTTTTTATCTTTTTCCCAACCCTCAGGTTATCAGAGTGGGCCTAGCACTAGTGGGCTTTGATCAGACTGCTTTATCTATCTTTTGGAGCTTGGACCGTGGATGTAAAGCTCAGTTTATCTTTTCTATTATGGCTATTAAGTAATGTAGTGGGATTATGTACTTTTGTTTTATCAGGATGGATATTATGTACTTGACTCTTGTTTTTGGTTTTGGTGTAACCAAACATGTTTTACTTTCCGCTGCAATGAAATGATGTTTTAAATCCTCAAGTATTACTTATATCTGTCTTGTTGTAATTTTACTGTTCTATATTCACTTAAAATACTCCACCGATGTTATGGCATTCCCTTAGTGAGTGACCGTAGCGGGTGTGGGGTGTTACACGTGGTATCAGAGCTTAAGGTTACCAAAACAGATAATTTTTTTAGAAAAAACTATTTTCTAAGAATATTTTTGAAAGGAGTATTTTCAAAAACATGTCTTTTAAGAGAAAAGTTTTTGAAAGAAAAGCATAATCCCCGATACCCACATCTTTATCTTTCGAATTCTCCGTTTTGAATCTCTTCCTCCCTCGTTTTGAGTTTCCCCTCCGTGTATAGATGATCTTTCTAAGATAGATAGGAATGGAAAACCACTTCAAGGGACTTAGACATTAGTTGGACTAGAAGTTGGTTCAAGAAGGAGGAGGACTTGTAGGTACCTATTGGATAGACGATGGGAGGAAGGCTCAAGTAGTTGTTGTTTAATGAAGGACGAAACCTCATTTTGATGGGAGGTTACGAGTGGAGAATGGGAAGAAGAGGGCTAGTAGTTATCCTTTTGGAGGAATAGGACACCTTATTAGGATTGTCCAAAGGAGCAAGGGCAAGGGATGGAATCTTCTGGAGGGTAGTTGTATTCCCTCACGGCTAGTGTACCAGATGGGGATAAGACCGTCTAGGTTGGAATTTGGATTTCTTTATTATCCGGTTCGAACTTTATTTGATTCTGACGCATCGAATTCGTTTATCTCATCGTTGTTAGTTGAGTCACTGCACTTAGACACCAGTTTAGTAGATGATCCCTTAGTTGTTTCAAACCCAATTGGGGGCTCCATGATGTGTTTGGGTTTGAAAGTTTCTATACATAGCGTTGAGTTTTGATGTGATGCTTCTTGGGCTTCACGGGTTATGGGTTAGTTTTGGGCATGGACTGGTTATCCAGTAATGGTGCCGTTCTTGTTTGTGGAAGGTGAGTTGTTAGGCTTACGACCCGCTTGGGTAACACTCTCGAGATCTCTTGTAATCCCATGGAATCTGTTATGCTAAGTTATCTAGAATCGCTTGACACGTCGGTCTAGAGTTTGCGATCTGTTAGAGTGATCCGGGAATACTCGGATGTGTTTGAGGAGGTGAAGGGCTTGCCTCCGGAGCGGGAGATTGACTTCCGAATATATTTGATAGACAATGTCAAACCAGTATCTTGGCCAGTGTGCCACATGGCTCCTTGTGAGAGGAGGGAACTCCATAAGCAAGTAGGCGATTTGCTTGAGAAGGGGTTCATAAGACGAAGTATATCGGAGTGGGGTGCTCTATTAGTTTTGGCCACGAAGGTGGATGGGTCCCTCAGACTTTGTGTAGGCTAAAGAAAACTAAATAAACTCACAAAGAAGAATAGACACCCATTGCCGAGGATTGATGATCTCTTTGATCAGTTGGTTGGCGCCTCAGTGTTTTCGTAGTAGGACTTAGCCACGGGGTTTCATTAGTTGAGAGTGGCTGAGGATAGTATAGAGAAGACTACCTTTAGGACTCCGGATGGTTTTTATGAGTGGCTGGTGATGCCATTTGGTTTGATGAACGCCCCTGCATACTTTGTTGATTTGAGGAGAAGGGTGTTCAGGGAGTACCTAAATAAGTTCGTGATGGTCTTTGTAAATGACATCTTGGTCTTTTCTAGGAGCGAAATAAGTTTTCGTATGTGCTCAATAGGTTGAGCAAAGCCAGTTATGGGATAAACGGTGGTTTTGGAGCGAGACTGGCGAGGACATCCAGAGTTGGACAAGGGCTTAATTAGTTAGCCGTTTTTACTAGTATCATCTCACGTAGGTCGTCTGAATTCGAAGGAGGTATCCCTTGGGTGTTTGTCTGATATTGGTTTAGGCCTTTGGGGCTTGCATTTAGGGGATGCCGAGTTCGACTAGGGTGGTCTGCGTGAGAGATGGACAGTTGTGATGATTTTGGATGGGGTAATATCCTGGTTTTCTCTAAAAGTGGAGAAGAGCATGCCCTACATCTTAGGGAAGTGTTGGAGACTCTTCGAGCGCATAGTCTTAGGACAGCAAAAGGGGATGGGATTCTTAGCATCCTATGAGTTTGAGATAGCGTATACCCATGGCAAGGGTAACGTGGTAGCGGACGCCTTAAGTAGAAAAAGGTTGTCCTTGAGTTCATTGTTCTTTGAACGACGGAGCTTAGAGTTTATTTCTATGTTTGACTTTAGACCTTCCGTTGACTTTGTACCCGGTTTGCTAGCCTCCTTGGAGGTTAGGCCTACTCTTTTGGGGCGGATTGGCGGAGCGCAGCGAGACGACCCACAGTTGGTTGAGTTAGTAGAGAAGCTCATGAGGAGGGGGAGTCGTCCAGCCATTTGAGTAGGTACACCCTAGATTGTAAGGGGTGGTTGCGTAGAGACGGTAGACTTTGTGTACCGCAAGACGAGGGTTTGAGGAAGGCTATACTTGATGATGCACATCGTTCGAAGATGACCATTCATCCCGGAAGGGACAAGATGTACCAAGACATGAAGCGAGTTTTCTTTTGGGCCGGTATGAAGAAAGACGCGGTCGAGTATGTCGCTAGATGCTTGGTGTGCCAACAAGTAAAAGCGGAGCAAAAGAAACCCGGTGGGTTGCTTCACCCATTGGAGGTTCCGCTATGGAAGTGGGATAGTGTCTCGATGGATTTCGTCAATGGATTACTAAGATCGAGGAAGGGTAATACGGGAATTTGGGTTGGGGTAGACAAACTTACTAAGAGTGCCCATTTTATACCCGTGAAGAGTAAGAGGACTGCTCAATGGCTAGCTTCAATCTACATTCGAGAGATTGTTAGATTGCATGGTGTACCTTCCAGCATAGTGAGTGATCGAGATCCTATCTTCACCAGCGAGTTTTGGAAGAGTTTGGAAGAGGTGGTAGGGACTCAGTTGTGTTTGAGCACCGCAAATCATCCTCAGACGGACGGCCAGACCGGGAGGGTGAATCGCATTTTAGAAGACCTTTGGAGGCTATGTATCTTAGATTTTGGAGGTACATGAGAAGAGCATCTTCCATTGGTGGAGTTCGCATATAATAACAGCTTTCAGTCTAGTATTGGCATGACTCCTTTCGAAGCTTTTTATGGAAGGCCTTGTCGATCACCTACATGTTGGTGGGAATCTACGGATAAGATCTTGCTTGGGCCCGATATGGTTAGGAAGACTTCGAAAAAGATTGATTTGATTCGAAGAAGGATGAAAGCGGTGCAAGACAAACAGAAATCTTATGCGGACAAGAGGAGAACAGAGCTTGAGTTTGATGTTGGGGACATGGTCTTTGTCAAAGTATCTCCGTTACGGAATGTGGTTCGCTTTGGATCTGTTGGGAAGTTAGCACCAAGGTTTGTTGGACCGTTTCCTATTAAGGAAAGGATTGGACAGATGGCCTATAGAGTGGAGTTGCCCGACAGACTTAGTGGTGTACATGATGTATTCCATGTGTCACATTTGAGGAAGTGCCTACATGAGACCGCAGAGGTGGTAGAGCCGAGCTTGCTTAGGGAAGTAGAGATAGAGCGTGATGCGACTATTCGATGAGCTCCTACACGCATCCTTGGGTCAGAGATTAAGAGGTTGAGAAACTGGGAGGTTCAACTAGTCAAAGTGCAATGGGGAGAAGATGAGAGCAACGCTACCTGGGAGACGGAAGCGAAAATGCGTTCATTATACCCATTCCTTTTCGAGGGTATGTCTTTTAACTTCTCCTTTATCATTTGTCTAGTACTTATCTTATCTTTAGTATGTCCTCTTGTTAGTACCTTTGACCTTTAGATAGGGTAAACCTATGGTTGAAACATGTGTTTGAGACATGTTATGATTGATGGATGCATGTGGATGCAAGTGTTTGCTAGTGGTTGCTCGTGGATGCATATACACAGACTCTAGACACTAGATCGGCTCAATCACTTCATATTGCATATTGCATATAATTGTGTGTAGGTAGCTATATTTATGGATGTACAATGGTTGTGCTATCATATGGATGATGCATTTTGGTGAATGATTGTGCACTCATGTAGATATAGTATGTGTCGATAGGGTTCTTTCGCATACATATTGGATGCATGGCACTATCGCGGTTTGCATATGTTCATACATTAGATAGGGAACATATACACACACTTTTTGCATATGCTCATACATCGGTAGAAATTGTTTTAAGGACAATGGATGCCCGTGTTTGATGGATTGAGTAGATGGTTGTTTGGATGGTAGGATATGCATTCTCCTCAACTTGGAGATTTCGGGGACGAAATCCTTTAAGGAGGGGAGAATGTAACACCCCGAATTTCAGTTAACACTGATATTCACTAATTACAGAATTAATAATCTCGGATGTGAGAATCAGGGGAAACGGGTTACATCATTGTGTTCGTCTCGGAAAAATACGCGAAATAGAGTCCGAAATTTTGTAAATCGGAGTCCGTATGACCCGGTTAAGGCCCAAAGAAGTTTTCGGGAAATTTGAATTTCGAAACATGCAGAAATGGGGGCCAGGCGGGAAAACTCCCGCCCAGCCAAGTCGACTTGGCTGTCGACAGGGCTGTCGACTTGCCTGTCGACATGCCTGTCGACTTGGCAGTGGACAGGGCTGTCGACTTGCCCTGTCAGCTGATTCTGGGCTGGGTGCACCTGGTTGAGTTTTGGGCTGGGTTGGAGGGCTTGGGACGAAATCTGACGGACCTAAACTAACCTAGGGTTAATCTAAGGGTCTAAAACACATCCTAATCCTATAAATAAGACCCTAAGCTAGCCCTAAATGATCATAATCCTATCCTCTAACTAAACTATGCCAAAATTTTCTATGATCATGGCCTCCACTCAAAACCCTAGCCTCCATCCTCTTTCTAAACTATTTCTATGAAGGCTTTCATGTTCATACAAGCATTTTTAAGTTGTATGAGTGATCATTAGCTTGCATTCATCATCAAGTTGCAAGCTTTATTTTCAAGGCTAGAGTTTTTGGGTGATTTTTGGCAAGGGTTTGCTTATTGGAGTTTAGTGGTGAGTCTCTATAGCCTTAATAATCAATTGTTAAATTGATTATGACAGGATATGATAAGATATGGCTATGTTTTTGGATCAATGTGTTTATGCAAGTTTAGTATAGTGTATGTTGTGTGTTTTGCGAGTTTTATGCTATATGTTATGCAAGTATAATGTTATGTTTTATGATGCTCATTATGCAAAACACTATGTTGAACATTGATTCATATGTAACATGTTATGCAAGCTATATGTGAGATTATATGCAAGTTCATATGTAACATGTTATGCAAGCTATATGTGAGATTATATGCAAGTTCATATGTAACATGTAATGCAAGTTATGTGCATGATTATATGCAAGTTCATATGTAACATGTTATGCAAGTTATGTGTTTGGTTATATGCAAGTTATGTGCATGATTATATGCAAGTTCATATGTAACATGTTATGCAAGTTATGTGCATGATTATATGCAAGTTATGTGCATGATTATATGCAAGTTCATATGTAACATGTTATGCAAGTTATGTGTTTGGTTATATGCAAGTTCATATGTAAAATGTTATGCAAGCTATATGTGAGATTATATGCAAGTTCATATGTAACATGTAATGCTAGTTATGTGCATGATTATATGCAAGTTCATATGTAACATGTTATGCAAGTTCACACCTTTGTATGACATAAGAATCATATGCAAGTTACCCCCTTTGTGACATATGTGCTTCATGCAAGTTTGGGTTAAATGCTAGTTGGGTTTAATGTATGCTCATATATGCAAGTTGACACCTTTTAAACCCATGATAAAGTTATGTGCTATGATTGGTTAAACCCATGGCGTTTGTGAAGAATCTTCCCTTTATTATGTCATGTTATGAGAACGAATTACGTGGGGAACGATAGGGTTAATATGCATGTTAATAAAATGGTGTGAAATGGGTATGCTTAAGCATAACATAAAGTGAATGGACATAATTGGGAATTTACCTATTAAGTTAGGTCTACCCATATTATGGAATTGGGAATTTACCTATTGAGTTAGGTCTACCCATATTCTTAAATATTTGTAATTAATTAGGGACAATTAATACAAATTATGGGGGTGATTAATTAGGTGTAATTAATCGACTAAGACACGAGGTTTGACCCTATTGTAGCATAAGACTGCCCGGAACCGACCGGCAAATCCAGCGGCTACAAATGATTGGCCCAATGTGAGAGGTCTTGGTCATAAACTAAATACGTGACAAGTGTAAAGACACGAGGTTAGACTCTGTTATGGTGTAAGGCTGCCCGGAACCAACCGGCATATCCAGCTGCCATAAAAGACAGTCTAATGTGAGAGGTCTTTACAAAGGTTACGATCTTAATTAATTAAGAAACACTTAACCAAATTAGCATGTAGTGAGGCATGAGGGGTTAAGTGGGTGCCTTGGGTGGCATGTAGTAACTAGTGGGGGTGCCTTGGGTGGCATAAGGAAACTAGTGGGTTGCCTTGGGTGGCAATAGAAAATACGATTAGAATACTTAACCAAAGTGGAACATGTAATTAAACATGATTAAAGGGTTAAGTAAGTGCCTTGGGTGGCATGTGGGAATCAAGTAAGTGCCTTGGGTGGCATGTGGAAATCTAGTGGGTGCCTTAAGTGGCAATTGAAATATGATTAAATGACAAGCTTAAGTAGTAGCTTGTGGGGGCCTTAAGTGGCAATTGAAATATGATTAAATGACAAGCTTAAGTAGTAGCTTGTGGGGGCCTTAAGTGGCAATTGAAATATGATTAAATGACAAGCTTAAGTAGTAGCTTGTGGGGCCCTTAAGTGGCAATTGAAATATGATTAAATAACAAGCTTAAGTAGTAGCTTGTGGGGGGGCCTTGAGTGGCAATTGAAATATGATTATATGACTTAACCAAACCGTAACATGTAAGTGGGCATGATTTTAAAAAGGGGTTAAGTGGGATGCACTAGATAAAATGACAAGCTTAAGTAAGTAGCTTGTGGGGGCCCATTTCAACCAATATCCCAAACGTATCTTTGTGGGCTCGACCCAAGTCGAGGACGGGACACGAATATTGGGCTTGACTGTAAGAGGCCAAAACGGGTTAGCGGTGGCAACGCAAGTCCAACGGGTTTCATATGCGTGTGTGGACCCGGGCTGGTAAGTAAGACGTTGTTGCATCGTGTAGGTATAAGCCGTGCACCGTTGATATTACCAGGTTGCCACTTTGGGGAATGATACACCCCACTGTGGAACCAGCACGGGTATCTACGTTAGGGAGCCGATCGCTTGGGGAGTAGTGGGTACACCTAGTGGAGATAGGGGCAGACGGCACCTATGTAGTCAGCTAGGGGTACACGAAACTACTATTAAAAATTACTAAGTACACTTAGTGGGATCAACCTTAAGTAGGAATTACCCTTGGGTGGGTAGAACTGGTGTGGTGTAGTGTAGGAATTACCCTTGGGTGGGTAGATCTGGGGTGGTGCAGTGTAGTAATTATCCTTGGGTGGGTAAATGCGTCTTTTCGGTTATCTTAGTACATCCTGTGTTTAGTTGGCTACTAAGTGTAGTCATTATCCCCAGAGGTACCATACCTTGTTTATATCATACCCTAATTACTTTAATGATTGTATTGTTAAGGTTATAGGACTCGCTCAGACTTATGTCTGACCCCGTTGTTTTTATCTTTTTCCCAACCCTCAGGTTATCAGAGTGGGCCTAGCACTAGTGGGCTTTGATCAGACTGCTTTATCTATCTTTTGGAGCTTGGACCGTGGATGTAAAGCTCAGTTTATCTTTTCTATTATGGCTATTAAGTTATGTAGTGGGATTATGTACTTTTGTTTTATCAGGATGGATATTATGTACTTGACTCTTGTTTTTGGTTTTGGTGTAACCAAACATGTTTTACTTTCCGCTGCAATGAAATGATGTTTTAAATCCTCAAGTATTACTTATATCTGTCTTGTTGTAATTTTACTGTTCTATATTCACTTAAAATACTCCACCGATGTTATGGCATTCCCTTAGTGAGTGACCGTAGCGGGTGTGGGGTGTTACACGTGGTATCAGAGCTTAAGGTTACCAAAACAGATAATTTTTTTAGAAAAAACTATTTTCTAAGAATATTTTTGAAAGGAGTATTTTCAAAAACATGTCTTTTAAGAGAAAAGTTTTTGAAAGAAAAGCATAATCCCCGATACCCACATCTTTATCTTTCGAATTCTCCGTTTTGAATCTCTTCCTCCCTCGTTTTGAGTTTCCCCTCCGTGTATAGATGATCTTTCTAAGATAGATAGGAATGGAAAACCACTTCAAGGGACTTAGACATTAGTCGGACTAGAAGTTGGTTCAAGAAGGAGGAGGACTTGTAGGTACCTATTGGATAGACGATGGGAGGAAGGCTCAAGTAGTTGTTGTTTAATGAAGGACGAAACCTCATTTTGATGGGAGGTTACGAGTGGAGAATGGGAAGAAGAGGGCTAGTAGTTATCCTTTTGGAGGAATAGGACACCTTATTAGGATTGTCCAAAGGAGCAAGGGCAAGGGATGGAATCTTCTGGAGGGTAGTTGTATTCCCACACGGCTAGTGTACCAGATGAGGATAAGACCGTCTAGGTTGGAATTTGGATTTCTTTATTATCCGGTTCGAACTTTATTTGATTCTGACGCATCGAATTCGTTTATCTCATCGTTGTTAGTTGAGTCACTGCACTTAGACACCAGTTTAGTAGATGATCCCTTAGTTGTTTCAAACCCAATTGGGGGCTCCATGATGTGTTTGGGTTTGAAAGTTTCTATACATAGCGTTGAGTTTAGATGTGATGCTTCTTGGGCTTCACGGGTTATGGGTTAGTTTTGGGCATGGACTGGTTATCCAGTAATGGTGCCGTTCTTGTTTGTGGAAGGTGAGTTGTTAGGCTTACGACCCGCTTGGGTAACACTCTCGAGATCTCTTGTAATCCCATGGAATCTGTTATGCTAAGTTATCTAGATTCGCTTGACACGTCGGTCTAGAGTTTGCGATCTGTTAGAGTGATCCGGGAATACTCGGATGTGTTTGAGGAGGTGAAGGGCTTACCTCCGGAGCGGGAGATTGACTTCCGAATATATTTGATAGACAATGTCAAACCAGTATCTTGGCCAGTGTGCCACATGGCTCCTCGTGAGAGGAGGGAACTCCATAAGCAAGTAGGCGATTTGCTTGAGAAGGGGTTCATAAGACGAAGTATATCGGAGTGGGGTGCTCCAGTAGTTTTGGCCACGAAGGTGGATGGGTCCCTCAGACTTTGTGTAGGCTAAAGAAAACTAAATAAACTCACAAAGAAGAATAGACACCCATTGCCGAGGATTGATGATCTCTTTGATCAGTTGGTTGGCGCCTCAGTGTTTTCGTAGTAGGACTTAGCCACGGGGTTTCATCAGTTGAGAGTGGCTGAGGATAGTATAGAGAAGACTACCTTTAGGACTCCGGATGGTTTTTATGAGTGGCTGGTGATGCCATTTGGTTTGATGAACGCCCCTGCATACTTTGTTGATTTGAGGAGAAGGGTGTTCAGGGAGTACCTAAATAAGTTCGTGATGGTCTTTGTAAATGACATCTTGGTCTTTTCTAGGAGCGAAATAAGTTTTCGTATGTGCTCAATAGGTTGAGCAAAGCCAGTTATGGGATAAACGGTGGTTTTGGAGCGAGACTGGCGAGGACATCCAGAGTTGGACAAGGGCTTAATTAGTTAGCCGTTTTTACTAGTATCATCTCACGTAGGTCGTCTGAATTCGAAGGAGGTATCCCTTGGGTGTTTGTCTGATATTGGCTTAGGCCTTTGGGGCTTGCATTTGGGGGATGCCGAGTTCGACTAGGGTGGTCTGCGTGAGAGATGGACAGTTGTGATGATTTTGGATGGGGTAATATCCTGGTTTTCTCTAAAAGTGGAGAAGAGCATGCCCTACATCTTAGGGAAGTGTTGGAGACTCTTCGAGCGCATAGTCTTAGGACAGCAAAAGGGGATGGGATTCTTAGCATCCTATGAGTTTGAGATAGCTTATACCCATGGCAAGGGTAACGTGGTAGCGGACGCCTTAAGTAGAAAAAGGTTGTCCTTGAGTTCATTGTTCATTGAACGACGGAGCTTAGAGTTTATTTCTATGTTTGACTTTAGACCTTCCGTTGACTTTGTACCCGATTTGCTAGCCTCCTTGGAGGTTAGGCCTACTCTTTTGGGGCGGATTGGCAGAGCGCAGCGAGACGACCCACAGTTGGTTGAGTTAGTAGAGAAGCTCATGAGGAGGGGGAGTCGTCCAGCCATTTGAGTAGGTACACCCTAGATGGTAAGGGGTGGTTGCGTAGAGACGGTAGACTTTGTGTACCGCAAGACGAGGGTTTGAGGAAGGCTATACTTGATGATGCACATCGTTCGAAGATGACCATTCATCCCGGAAGGGACAAGATGTACCAAGACATGAAGCGAGTTTTCTTTTGGGCCGGTATGAAGAAAGACGCGGTCGAGTATGTCGCTAGATGCTTGGTGTGCCAACAAGTAAAAGCGGAGCAAAAGAAACCCGGTGGGTTGCTTCACCCATTGGAGGTTCCGCTATGGAAGTGGGATAGTGTCTCGATGGATTTCGTCAATGGATTACTAAGATCGAGGAAGGGTAATACGGGAATTTGGGTTGGGGTAAACAAACTTACTAAGAGTGCCCATTTTATACCCGTGAAGAGTAAGAGGACTGCTCAATGGCTAGCTTCAATCTACATTCGAGAGATTGTTAGATTGCATGGTGTACCTTCCAGCATAGTGAGTGATCGAAATCCTATCTTCACTAGCGAGTTTTGGAAGAGTTTGGAAGAGGTGGTAGGGACTCAGTTGTGTTTGAGCACCGCAAATCATCCTCAGACGGACGGCCAGACCGGGAGGGTGAATCGCATTTTAGAAGACCTTTGGAGGCTATGTATCTTAGATTTTGGAGGTACATGAGAAGAGCATCTTCCATTGGTGGAGTTCGCATATAATAACAGCTTTCAGTCTAGTATTGGCATGGCTCCTTTCGAAGCTTTTTATGGAAGGCCTTGTCGATTACCTACATGTTGGTGGGAATCTACGGATAAGATCTTGCTTGGGCCCGATATGGTTAGGAAGACTTCGGAAAAGATTGATTTGATTCGAAGAAGGATGAAAGCGGTGCAAGACAAACAGAAATCTTATGCGGACAAGAGGAGAACAGAGCTTGAGTTTGATGTTGGGGACATGGTCTTTGTCAAAGTATCTCCGTTACGGAATGTGGTTCGCTTTGGATCTGTTGGGAAGTTAGCACCAAGGTTTGTTGGACCGTTTCCTATTAAGGAAAGGATTGGACAGATGGCCTATAGAGTGGAGTTGCCCAACAGACTTAGTGGTGTACATGATGTATTCCATGTGTCACATTTGAGGAAGTGCCTACATGAGACCGCAGAGGTGGTAGAGCCGAGCTTGCTTAGGGAAGTAGAGATAGAGCGTGATGCGACTATTCGACGAGCTCCTACACGCATCCTTGGGTCAGAGATTAAGAGGTTGAGAAACAGGGAGGTTCAACTAGTCAAAGTGCAATGGGGAGAAGATGAGAGCAACGCTACCTGGGAGACGGAAGCGAAAATGCGTTCATTATACCCATTCCTTTTCGAGGGTATGTCTTTTAACTTCTCCTTTATCATTTGTCTAGTACTTATCTTATCTTTAGTATGTCCTCTTGTTAGTACCTTTGACCTTTAGATAGGGTAAACCTATGGTTGAAACATGTGTTTGAGACATGTTATGATTGATGGATGCATGTGGATGCAAGTGTTTGCTAGTGGTTGCTCGTGGATGCATATACACACACTCTAGACACTAGATCGGCTCAATCACTTCATATTGCATATTGCATATAATTGTGTGTAGGTAGCTATATTTATGGATGTATAATGGTTGTGCTATCATATGGATGATGCATTTTGGTGAATGATTGTGCACTCATGTAGATATAGTATGTGTCGATAGGGTTCTTTTGCATACATATTGGATGCATGGCACTATCGCGGTTTGCATATGTTCATACATTAGATAGGGAACATATACACACACTTTTTGCATATGCTCATACATCGGTAGAAATTGTTTTAAGGACAATGGGTGCCCGTGTTTGATGGATTGAGTAGATGGTTGTTTGGATGGTAGGATATGCATTCTCCTTAACTTGGAGATTTCGGGGACGAAATCCTTTAAGGAGGGGAGAATGTAACACCCCGAATTTCAGTTAACACTGATATTCACTAATTACAGAATTAATAATCTCGGATGTGAGAATCAGGGGAAACGGGTTACGTCATTGTGTTCGTCTCGGAAAAATACGCGAAATAGAGTCCGAAATTTTGTAAATCGGAGTCCGTATGACCCGGTTAAGGCCCAAAGAAGTTTTCGGGAAATTTGAATTTCGAAACATGCAGAAATTGGGGCCAGGCGGGAAAACTCCCGCCCAGCCAAGTCGACTTGGCTGTCGACAGGGCTGTCGACTTGCCTGTCGACATGCCTGTCAACTTGGCAGTGGACAGGGCTGTCGACTTGCCCTGTCGGCTGATTCTGGCCTGGGTGCACCTGGTTGAGTTTTGGGCTGGGTTGGAGGGCTTGGGACGAAATCTGACGGACCTAAACTAACCTAGGGTTAATCTAAGGGTCTAAAACACATCCTAATCCTATAAATAAGTCCCTAAGCTAGCCCTAAATGATCATAATCCTATCCTCTAACTAAACTATGCCAAAATTTTCTATGATCATGGCCTCCACTCAAAACCCTAGCCTCCATCCTCTTTCTAAACTATTTCTATGAAGGCTTTCATGTTCATACAAGCATTTTTAAGTTGTATGAGTGATCATTAGCTTGCATTCATCATCAAGTTGCAAGCTTTATTTTCAAGGCTAGAGTTTTTGGGTGATTTTTGGCAAGGGTTTGCTTATTGGAGTTTAGTGGTGAGTCTCTATAGCCTTAATAATCAATTGTTAAATTGATTATGATAGGATATGATAAGATATGGCTATGTTTTTGGATCAATGTGTTTATGCAAGTTTAGTATAGTGTATGTTGTGTGTTTTGCGAGTTTTATGCTATATGTTATGCAAGTATAATGTTATGTTTTATGATGCTCATTATGCAAAACACTATGTTGAACATTGATTCATATGTAACATGTTATGCAAGCTATATGTGAGATTATATGCAAGTTCATATGTAACATGTTATGCAAGCTATATGTGAGATTATATGCAAGTTCATATGTAACATGTAATGCAAGTTATGTGCATGATTATATGCAAGTTCATATGTAACATGTTATGCAAGTTATGTGTTTGGTTATATGCAAGTTATGTGCATGATTATATGCAAGTTCATATGTAACATGTTATGCAAGTTATATGCATGATTATATGCAAGTTATGTGCATGATTATATGCAAGTTCATATGTAACATGTTATGCAAGTTATGTGTTTGGTTATATGCAAGTTCATATGTAACATGTTATGCAAGCTATATGTGAGATTATATGCAAGTTCATATGTAACATGTAATGCAAGTTATGTGCATGATTATATGCAAGTTCATATGTAACATGTTATGCAAGTTCACACCTTTGTATGACATAAGAATCATATGCAAGTTACCCCCTTTGTGACATATGTGCTTCATGCAAGTTTGGGTTAAATGCTAGTTGGGTTTAATGTATGCTCATATATGCAAGTTGACACCTTTTAAACCCATGATAAAGTTATGTGCTATGATTGGTTAAACCCATGGCGTTTGTGAAGAATCTTCCCTTTATTATGTCATGTTATGAGAACGAATTACGTGGGGAATGATGGGGTTAATATGCATGTTAATAAAATGGTGTGAAATGGGTATGCTTAAGCATAACATAAAGTGAATGGACATAATTGGGAATTTACCTATTAAGTTAGGTCTACCCATATTATGGAATTGGGAATTTACCTATTGAGTTAGGTCTACCCATATTCTTAAATATTTGTAATTAATTAGGGACAATTAATACAAATTATGGGGGTGATTAATTAGGTGTAATTAATCGACTAAGACACGAGGTTGGACCCTTTTGTAGCATAAGACTGCCCGGAACCGACCGGCAAATCCAGCGGCTACAAATGATTGGCCCAATGTGAGAGGTCTTGGTCATAAACTAAATACGTGACAAGTGTAAAGACACGAGGTTAGACTCTGTTATGGTGTAAGGCTGCCCGGAACCAACCGGCATATCCAGCTGCCATAAAAGACAGTCTAATGTGAGAGGTCTTTACAAAGGTTACGATCTTAATTAATTAAGAAACACTTAACCAAATTAGCATGTAGTGAGGCATGAGGGGTTAAGTGGGTGCCTTGGGTGGCATGTAGTAACTAGTGGGGGTGACTTGGGTGGCATAAGGAAACTAGTGGGTTGCCTTGGGTGGCATAAGGAAATTAGTGGGTTGCCTTGGGTGGCAATAGAAAATACGATTAGAATACTTAACCAAAGTGGAACATGTAATTAAACATGATTAAAGGGTTAAGTAAGTGCCTTGGGTGGCATGTGGGAATCAAGTAAGTGCCTTGGGTGGCATGTGGAAATCTAGTGGGTGCCTTAAGTGGCAATTGAAATATGATTAAATGACAAGCTTAAGTAGTAGCTTGTGGGGGCCTTAAGTGGCAATTGAAATATGATTAAATGACAAGCTTAAGTAGTAGCTTGTGGGGGCCTTAAGTGGTAATTGAAATATGATTAAATGACAAGCTTAAGTAGTAGCTTGTGGGGGCCTTAAGTGGCAATTGAAATATGATTAAATAACAAGCTTAAGTAGTAGCTTGTGGGGGGGCCTTGAGTGGCAATTGAAATATGATTATATGACTTAACCAAACCGTAACATGTAAGTGGGCATGATTTTAAAAAGGGGTTAAGTGGGATGCACTAGATAAAATGACAAGCTTAAGTAAGTAGCTTGTGGGGGCCCATTTCAACCAATATCCCAAACGTATCTTTGTGGGCTCGACCCAAGTCGAGGACGGGACACGCATATTGGGCTTGACTGTAAGAGGCCAAAACGGGTTAGCGGTGGCAACGCAAGTCCAACGGGTTTCATATGCGTGTGTGGACCCGGGCTGGTAAGTAAGACGTTGTTGCATCGTGTAGGTATAAGCCGTGCACCGTTGATATTATCAGGTTGCCACTTTGGGGAATGATACACCCCACTGTGGAGCCAGCACGGGTATCTACGTTTGGGAGCCGATCGCTTGGGGAGTAGTGGGTACACCTAGTGGAGATAGGGGCAGACGACACCTATGTAGTCAGCTAGGGGTACACGAAACTACTATTAAAAATTACTAAGTACACTTAGTGGGATCAACCTTAAGTAGGAATTACCCTTGGGTGGGTAGAACTGGTGTGGTGCAGTGTAGGAATTACCCTTGGGTGGGTAGATCTGGGGTGGTGCAGTGTAGTAATTATCCTTGGGTGGGTAAATGCGTCTTTTCGGTTATCTTAGTACATCCTGTGTTTAGTTGGCTACTAAGTGTAGTCATTATCCCCATGGGTACCATACCTTGTTTATATCATACCCTAATTACTTTAATGATTGTATTGTTAAGGTTATAGGACTCGCTCAGACTTATGTCTGACCCCGTTGTTTTTATCTTTTTCCCAACCCTCAGGTTATCAGAGTGGGCCTAGCACTAGTGGGCTTTGATCAGACTGCTTTATCTATCTTTTGGAGCTTGGACCGTGGATGTAAAGCTCAGTTTATCTTTTCTATTATGGCTATTAAGTTATGTAGTGGGATTATGTACTTTTGTTTTATCAGGATGGATATTATGTACTTGACTCTTGTTTTTGGTTTTGGTGTAACCAAACATGTTTTACTTTCCGCTGCAATGAAATGATGTTTTAAATCCTCAAGTATTACTTATATCTGTCTTGTTGTAATTTTACTGTTCTATATTCACTTAAAATACTCCACCGTTGTTATGGCATTCCCTTAGTGAGTGACCGTAGCGGGTGTGGGGTGTTACACTATTACCACTTGGACGGAATGTGGGAATGACTTCATTCTCCTTTGATTCACCATGAACCAAATCCGGAGCATCCGATGAGCTCTCATTCACCTTGAATAAAGCCGACTCATCAAAAGTGACATGACGAGAATTAACAACCTTCTTCGTTTTTGGATTCCAAATCTGATAGCCTTTCACGCCATCCGTGAAACCAAGCAAGATCCCCTTGAATGCTCTAGCTCCAAGCTTATCATTCCCCGGATCATGCACATAAATCGTGCTACCAAACACACGAAGATATCTCAAGTCAACACTCTTTTCCTTCCACACTTCCTCTGGAATTTTGTTACCAATGGCCGAGCACGGAATTCGATTCACAATATGCACCGCATTTGGCAAAGCTTCGGCCAAAATCCCTTAGACAAACCCGAAGTCAATCTCAAGCATCGAGCATTCTCAAGTAGAGTTCAGTTCAATCTCTCCGCTACTCCATTAGATTGCGGATCTCCCAATGTAAATGTCTCCGGATTCCGTGATGCTTACAATACTCCAAGAATTCATGTGAGACATATTCACCGCCATTGTCGGTCCTTAACACTTTCAAAGTCTTACCACTCTCATTCTCAACAAGAGCCTACCACACTTTGAACTTAGCAAATGCCTCCGACTTGGCCCCCATTACATACACCCATATCTTTCGAGACAAATCATCAATGAAAGAAAGGTAATACCTTGCTCCTCCCAAAGAAGCTACCGGTGCCGGTCCCCAAACATCCGAATGAACATACTCAAGAACCTCCTTTGAGTCATGCTAGCCTTCATCGAATGATACCCTTGTTTGTTTCCCCATGACACATTCCTCGCAAAACTCTAGTTTGTTGAAACTCTCACCCTCAATCATCTCCCACTTCCGAAGAATATCCAAACTCCTCTTGGAGACGTGACCCAATCTCAAATGCCACAACCGTGTTGCATCCAAGTCACGAGAACTATTAACCCACACAAGTCTCACCTCCTACGGTCACACCTTGATGAAAATATATACCATGAGTCCTAGCACCCTTCATAACCACAAGCGCCCCTTCGAAACCCTCAAGCAATCCTTCTCGATAGTGATCTTGCATCCTAGAGAATCCAATTGCCCCAAAGATATAAGCGACTTCCTAAGTCCCAGAACATAGCGAACATTGGTGAGCGTGCGAACAACTCCATCATACATTCTTATTTGCATGGAGCCACTACCCATCAACTTGAAAATAGCACCATTTCTCATAGCAATTGAATTTCCCTCTTTGACCTCAAAGGATGAAAAACAATTTTTATTTGGCGTCATATGATACGACGCACCCGAATCGAGTACCCATTCGTTACCCGAAACACCCGTTGCTACTGCCGTCAACACATTCTCATCTATCTCGCCATCCCATTCTACACCTCCATGGATGAAGACGCTACTTCCTTCTTATCTTTGTCCGGACATTCATTCTTCCAATGTCCCGGTTTCTTACAAATAAAGCACTTGCCTTTTCTCTCTTTCGATTTACCTCTTCCATTGGGTTTTCTTGATTTTAGAAAGCCCCCGGTTTCCTTTCTTCGCATTCTTTTCTTTCTCCACAAACAACCTGTGACCACTACTAGATCCACTACAACCCTCACTCATCTCCTTCATTTGATCTCTCAACTCCTCACTAAGAAGACCCATCTTGACATCATGTAGAGTCAAGGAATCCCGGCCATAGATCAAACTATTTGAGAAACCCGTATAACGGTTCGGCAACGAACACAATAATATCAGCGCCTTTTGCTCTTCCTCAATCTTCAAATCAATGGCCTTCATCTTCATGAGCAAGTCATAAAAGGCATTCAAAAGTGCCTTAAGCGAATTACCATCCTTCATATTGAAGGTGAAAAATGTTCGCAATAAGATCAAACGGTTAGTGAGCGACTTCTTCATATAAAGTTCTTCCAACTTGTCCCATATACCTTTAGCGGTCGTCTCACCACTAATTTTGGAGATCACATTCTCCCCCACAGCAAGTTGAAGAGTAGTGTAAGCCCATTCCTCCATCTCCTCTCTCTCAACATCTGAGATATCACTTGGCAATAAGTGAGTATCAAATACTACTCGGTGCACCCGATTCCGCCTAAGAACCGCTTTCATTTTCCATTGCCACTTCTCAAAGTCATTATCACCATTCCACTTGTCAATAACCAATTGAGAACCCGACGCCGCATACGAACCTCGTACATAAGGCTCCACACTATTCGGACTTCCGGTTGAAGGACTTACCGAGCTACTATCCGTCTCTGGCATTTCTACAAACCCCTAACAAGCACCAAACAGCTCTGATACCAACTGTTGTAACCGTTGTGATTATTCCGATTCAAGACCACTCGAATCCGATACCTAAACTACAATGTGCTACCGGAAGACTAGACCGTTGTTAGACTTGCAAAAACAACCAAAGCAGTAACTCTAGCCACAAACAAAGATCAACCAATCACGAACAATACAAATCTCAATCTCAAGCAAGAAACTAATGACAAAGTAGCAAAAGTAAATTACACAAGGATTTATAGTGGTTCCACTAACATCTTGTTGGTGTGCATCCACTTTGGAGAGAGTATTTTATTACCACTATGAAAGGAATATAAGAGATTGATCCAATGATCAATACATTTCAATATAGAAAAGAGTTTGAGGAGAATAGAATTGAAGAATTGGAATTAGGTTATAAACCCTAATTGACCCTTGAGAATAAACCCATGATCCCAAATCAAGTATCCAAGCTCTCCCTAATTCACATTAGATAATAGCTTATATAGAGGTTTGGCCAATTGCCCTCGAATTAGTCACAAATCTGCTTGCTAATTTTCAGGCCGAAAATAGCCCAATACCCGATCAGACGTCTGTCGAAACCCCTGACAGACGTCTATCCACTTCAGAGAGTTAATTGGGCACATCCACTAAGCACAGACGTCTGGCAGGAATATGACAGACGTTTGTCTGAACTCTCGGGAAACCAATTCCCTGCAGTCAGACGTCTGTCACTCCCTATGAAAGACGTCTGTTTCTGTTCCCAGCTGATAGCAAACATCTTCCAGCTCATAACTCCTACATACGAGCTCCGATTTGCGAACGGTCACCTTCGACTCGAAGCTATCTTCGACCTCTTCAATCCAACATATAGTATCACATACTTCAACATTTCTTCTCTCTAAACAAAGAAGATACATCAGTGAACCGATTAGCTTCAATATTAAGGTTGTTGATATTATCAACAAATGTAAGGATAATACCACTAAGGTAATTGGTATCGACATCCAAATTCAATGTAGTATCATTTCGGGTTCTTTAGATGCAGGGATAACACCACTAAGGTAATTGGTACCGACATCCAAATTCAATGTAGTATCATTTCGGGTTCTTTTACTTAGAAAAGAAGAAGGGATTGAACTAGATAACCAGTTATGGCCCAGAAGGATTTGAACTAATCTTCCACCTAAGTAGCCTGGGATTTTGCCTGTCAGGTTATTTCCTGAAAGATTCAGGGTTTCTAGGCTGGAGAGTTTGCATAATGTTTTGGGTATGTGACCTGTAAGGCAAGTATTGCCTGAGATATCAAGATAGGTTAGATTCTTGAGGCTTCCGATGGATTTTGGAATTTTACCAGTGAGCTCTTGGTTTAAGAAAAGTGTAAGGTGGTTGAGTTCACTGAGTTTTCCTATAGACGACGAGATTGTCCCGAAAAAATCTATGAATCTTAGATATATTTTCGTTACTCTGTCGTTGGTGTAAGGTTTACATTCGATGCCATACCATTCGCAGCAGTCGGTTGATTCATTCTAGTTGGATAATGTTGAATAGCTGTTGAAAGATTTCTTCAACCTTAGTAGTACTTTTGAGTTGTTTTTGTGGCAGAAAAATTTCGAGTTTAATGTTGTTGATGATACGAAGGCCAATGGCATCAAAAAGGTGACCAGAACTAAGAGATATGAGAAAGTGACCATGCTTTCTGTTTTGATGATTATCCAAGCAGGAGAAAAGAGATGGAAAACACTTGAAACAAGAAATGGTTTGATGGACTCTTTGATCACAGAGATTACTTATAATGGAGTAATGTGGAGTGTTTAATGCTGGAACTTGACATATTATGACTAGTTTAGCGACCGGTACTTGGGTATGCATGAAAGAAAATATTACTTTAATGCAGAGTTGTAAGGTCAAGTCATTTAAAATGTCAGATCTAGAGTTGAATTAATATCAGGGTGTTAACTTTCCTCGCAATATACGTGAAATACCTGTTACAAGTCTTTTAAAACTTCCAATATAATGATATTTATTTTCCCTCGCTAAGAAGAACGTGCAGCCAATTTAAATATATTTTCTAGATAGGAAATATTCGTGGAATTATTTGATTTAAGACATGCATTAAGTCTGTTTCATGGAAAATGATAGACCATACAGACCGGTATAAAAGGATGCATATGTGTGAACGCCTCATCATGAGAATTCTGATCTTTCTTAGTGTTAAACGGATGCTTGATGATATGTTGGAGTCTCAAATGAGTTGGATTGGTTCAAGATTAATCTAACCCATTTAACAAAGAAAAATACCCAACTCGTTATATCCATTTAATAAATGGGTCAACCCAATCCAATCCAACAATTCACTGAATCAAACCAATCCAACCCGACAAACCCATTTGATTGAAATTGTCACAAAAACATGTAAAATGAATATCGATTGTATAGCATAAATTGAAAGTATCATCCAAACTGCAATATTTGAACTATCGTTAAAGAACAACTTTAGCAGGACATAATACAATAGTAATTAAAATATCATTCGAAAAATACATAACATATGCAATCAAAATATTGTATGCTCCTTAAAAAACTACGTAAATATTAGCATAGAAAAGCCTGCACATCAAATATCATCCTGCACATCAAATAAATGATTTGATCACAACAACTTCACTTTAGCTTATCATTAAAACTATCACTTAAGTCCGCACATTAAACATCAAAATACCATTTGCAAAATATTAGCATAAAAAGCCTTATCAGTTTCACATTAAAGCAGCAAAATGGGATTTATAATTTAGCATAGAAAGCCTTATAGGATAGCTATTTCAGCATAGAAAGCCTTATCAGCAAACTGGGACTTAAAATGATATATTTTTTCTCTTTCAGCATAGAAAGCCTAATCAGCAAAATGGAATTTTAAATTTCATTTAGCAACTTTTTTATTTTCACATATTTAAAAGCACATTTCCTTGTCAAACTCTGCGTATGGCATAATAAGTGCAAAGTGATGGTCTGCTGGTGTAGTTTTTGTAAGAAGAACAGGACGTTTGTTTTCAAAACAAAGAAGAAACTTGTTCTCTGAAAGGCTTTTTTTCATTCATCAAAATACATTATATTTATATGATTACAAAGCAAGGACTTATTTATTATTCTAGAAACTGAAAAGTCACGAGACAGCAGCAAGATAAATAGACTGTTCAACTGTCTAGCTTATATTTCCAACAACCCCCTTAAGCTAGATTGTTGTGACGCCAAGTTTCATCCTAAAATATTTGAACATATCGCTTCTCAGGGTCTTTGTAAAGATGTCTGCAACTTGTTCCTCAGTCTTACAATAATTAACAGAAATTTCCTTTTTCCTGATCAGGTCCCAAACGAAATGATATTTGATTCGTATGTGCTTGCTTCTACCATGAAAAACAGGGTCTTCGCTTAAGGCAATGGCAGAATTGTTGTCACAAAAAATTATTGGACAACCTTTGAAGGGTTGTTTAAGTTCTTCAAGCACCCATGCCATCCAGAGAGCTTGACATCCTGCACAAGCTAATGAAATGTACTTCGCTTCAGTTGTTGATAGAGCAACAACCGATTGTTTTTTCGACATCCATGATACAACAGCTGATCCAATGAAGAATACATTTCCAGAAGTGCTCTTGCTGTCATCATAATCTCCAGCCCAATCACTATCTCAAAATCCTACGATCTGAGTTTCATTTGCTTGCTGGTAGTAAATCCCATCCGTGAGAGTTCCTCTTATATATCTCAGTATCCTTTTTGCTACATCCCAGTGAGATTTTTTTGGACAATCCATAAACCTGCTAATTAAACTAACTTCAAATGCAATATCAGGTCTTGTGGCGGTTAAATACATTAAATTTCCAACGAGGCTCCTAAATAGTGTCGGATCAATATTCTTTGAATCATCGTTCTTACTCAGATTTGTCCCAAGTGCAACAGGTGTATTTACAGGCTTAGCATCCTCCATTCTAAAAAAATTCATGAGATTTCTTGCATATTTTTTCTGAAAAAGAAATATGCCTTCATCATTTTGCTTTATTTCCAAACCAAGAAAGAAATGCAGCAGTCCTAAGTCAGTCATTTCAAATTCATGCATCATACTTTTCTTGAGCTCTTCAATGTCCTTTGCATTGCTTCCCATGATGAATATATCGTAAACATATAAGGAGATAATCAGGACATCACCTTTTGTGCTTTCTTTGATATAAAGAGTGTGTTCAAATGGACATTTTTTGAAGCCATTTTTGCTGAAATATTCATCAATGCAGTTGTACCAAGCTCGAGGTGCCTGTTTCAATCCGTATAGCGCCTGTTTGAGCTGATAAACTTTATTTTCTTCTTTCTTTTTCACGAAACCAGGCGACTGATCAACGTAGACCTCTTCTTGTAGAACAACATTCAGAAATGCTGATTTCACATCCATTTGAAAAACATTCCAGTTATTCTTAGCTGTAAGTGCAAGAACTAATCGAATTGTTTCAAGACGGGCCACCGGGGCAAAAACATCTTGGTAATCAATAACATACTTATATTTATAGCCTTTCACAACCAAGCATGCTATGTGTTTTTCAATTTCATCTTGAGCATTTCATTTAGTTTTATAAATCCATTTAACTCCAATACATTTCTTGCCGGCTGAAAGCTCCACCAATTCCCATGTTTGATTTTTGTCAATTGAGTCAATTTCTTCTTTCATGGCCATCCTCCACTTTTTTTCTTTTCCAGCATCATCAAAGTTAACTGGATCACTATCCACAAATAAAGCAAAATCTGAAAATTCTTCTTCTAGCATTCTCCTTGTTTGATCATATATTTCTCCCAAACTTTTTGTTTTGCGAGGTGGTGAAACTAAACTTGATGATGTTGGTGATTCCTGTGGCAACACTTCATCTTGATCGGGTTGTGTTTCCTCTTCTGATGGTTGCAGTAAAGTATCATCATATACATGAGTGCTACTTTCTTTTTCTGTTTCCCAATCCCATGCCGCTTTCTCATCAAATATTACATCTCGACTAATAATAATCTTTTTACTGATCGGATTGAATAACTTATATGCTTTTTGATTCTCACTGTAGCCAACAAAAATGCAATTTTCAGATTTGTCATCAAGCTTGCCTCGCTTTTCTTTTGGTACATGAGAATAACATACGCTTCCAAAAACTCTAAGATGAGAGACACAAGGCTTATGGCGACTCCAAGCCTCTTCTGGGTTTTTTCCTTCCACTTCTTTAGTAGCAGCACGATTTAAAACATAGCACGCGGATGCAGCAACTTCAGCCCAGAAAAATTGCGGTAGTTTTTTAATCTTCAACATGCTGCTAACTAGTTCCATAATAATACGGCTCTTTAGTTCAGCCACCTCATTTTGTTGCAGACTGTAGCCAACTGTAAGTTGATGTTTAATACCATTTTCTTTCAAGAAAGCTTCAAATTCCCCATTCATGTACTCACCACCTTGATATGAACGTAAGGCCTTCAATTGATAACCACTTTGTTTTTCAACAAGTGCTTTGAAGTTTTTAAAGACCCCAAAAACTTCAGATTTTTGTTTAAGAAAATATATCCATATTTTCCTACTATAATCATCAATGAACATGAGAAAAAATCTATTACCTCCAAGAGAATTTCACGCATAGGACCGCATAAATCAGAATGCACCAACTCTAATGGCAGAGTCGCCCTCGTAGCCATTCCACTTGGAAAAGAATCTCGATTGTGTTTCCTAAATACACAGCTTTTACACACTTGATCTTGTCGCTTAATATATGGAATGCCTCTGACCATATGCCGTTGACAGATCTTTTCCAATGTGCTAAAACTCAAGTGATTGTAACGAAGATGCCATAGCCAAGCTTTGTCGCTGATAATGCTTGAAAAACAATTAAGAGTAGTGTCATTCAACTTCAGAGGAAACATCTTGTTTGCTGTCATTTTTATTCGTGCAATAAGAGTATGACTCTTATCTCTTATTTCACATTGCTCATCCTTGAAGATCGCATTATGTCCCTTTTTTAAAAGTTGTCCAATGCTTAAAAGGTTGTGTCTCAGACTTGGAACATAATAAACATCACAAACAATATTTATCCCATGTTTAGTTTTGATTGGGATATCACCACATCCTTGTACCAAGTGCCGTTTGTCATCCCCTGTTCTTACTTCATGCTGGATAGATTCATCAATATTAATAAGCATGGTTTTGTTTCCAGTCATGTGGTGGCTGCACCCGCTGTCTTTGTACCTTGTATTTTGGGAAGAGACCTCTTTTTCATTTAACATAAGGAGTACAGATTCTTCATCTTTTGAATCAGAATTTTCATGTAAAAAACTTGACTATTCTCTTTCCTTTTTCAGTCGGGAGTAGCAATCCTTTTTCAAATGACCAACTTTATGACCATAGTTGCATTGAGCTTGAGATTAATAATTACCTCTTCCTCTGCCTCCATGTCGTCCACGGCCTCTTCCTCTCTCATAGTGATTGTTTGAATTTGTATATTGATTTGATTGAGATAAATAATTTCCTGCTTGATTCTTTCCTCTTGTGTAAAAATCTGATCGGCTTCTACCTTGGCCATGAAAGTTTCCTCTACGTCGTCGTCCTCGGAAGCCTCTACGATGAAATTCTTGTGTTTGAAAAGCTTGTTCTGTAGGAGTCTCAAACTGTTTGATGCGTAATTCATGAGACTGTAATGAACCCAACAAAGATTCCAGAGAGAGTTCACTTAGATTTTTCGATTCTTCAATTGCAACCACGACATGCTCATAGGTTTTTGTCATGCCGAAGAATTTTTCCTATGACTCTCTGATCTGAAAGAACTTCTCCATTTATTTTCATTTGGTTTGAAATAGCAATGACTCGATTAAAATAGTCTTCAACAGATTCTCCCTCTTTCATTCGAAGCAAATCAAATTCTCCCCGTAATGCTTGTAACCTTACCATTTTTACCTTGTCTTCTCCCTTGTAGGCTGCACTGAGAATATCCCATGCTTCTTTTGATGAGTTTGCTGCTGAAATTCGTTCAAAAATTGTTTCATCTACAGATTGGTAGATAAAATACAATGTCTTTTTGTCCCTCTTGCGATTTTCCTTTAAAGTTGTTGACTGTTGTTGATTGAGCATAGTTTGATCAGTGGGTTCGGTGTAACCAGTCTCGACAATATCCCAGAGATCTTGATAAGTAAATAAGGTCTTCATCATAATACTCCACTGGCCATAATTTTTGTCAGTTAATCGGGTAAGCTGAGGTTGTAAGAAGTTGTTGTTTGTGGACATTCTGAGATGTGAAAATTGAAACAGTGTTTAAAGAATTGGTAGAGCAATAATCCGGCTCTGATACCAATTTGATGGTCTGATGGTGTAGTTTTTGTAAGAAGAACAGGACGTTTGTTTTCAAAACAGAGAAGAAACTTATTCTTTGAAAGGCTTTTTTTTCATTCATCAAAATATATTATATTTATATGATTACAAAGCAAGGACTTATTTATTATTCTAGAAACTGAAAAGTCAAGAGACAGCAACAAGATAAATAGACAGTTCAACTATCTAGCTTGTACTTCCAACACAAAGATACTAATATTATAGTATTATACTCTTTGGCAACTAACAATAATCAATAAGCAATACTATGAATGAACTGTGTATTTGTAGCCATACAATATTAATGAACTAGAACAAGAGTTATCAACTCAGCACCAATATAAGCATTTATGGTGCAACTAAGCCTATACAATTACTTTACTATGATAATTAATCTAAAAGCCGAGTACTTTAACAGGAAAGAATTATCAGCATATTGAACGTGTTTCAGCTACATTGCCATATTGCGTTCTCACGATCATTCTAAGGTGGAAACTCACGCTTGCTACTCTCAGGGTTGTGTGTTATAAAAAAGCAATGTAACCATAAGCAAAATCTGAAAGGGCTTATCATATTTATCACTGGTAATAGATGTTATTTCTAGGCTTTGAATAGAAAATTGGAAAAGAAGGAAGCCATTATTTATTTTTTTCACAGTATTTGGAAAGTACAGAAAAATGACTTCATCCAAAAAAGAATACAATACGAGCTTATATACAGTAGCTCAACAGTAACACATGAACAAATTTCATGTATTAACACTACTACTCTCAACAATAGACTGTAATCAGAGGAACCCAAAGTTTAACTGTTTAAGTGTGATAGTGAAGACCAATTGATAACAAATGTGTGTGGACAGGATGTCGTGCAAGATCCTTTGTTAGTCGTTTTAAATAATGAGAGCAGATTTAGGAATTTTAGTAACATTTCTGCTCTACATGGAAATGAGCAACCTATGAAATGTACTCAAAGATTTAGTATTGGAAATCAAAAAAATGAAGCTTCGACTGTGAAAGAGTTTGAACATATTGATATTTTTAGCAAACGTGCACTCAGTGAAAGTGTGAAAATGTTGGAACACGTTGTGATTTCTAATAAACATGAACTGAATGAAGGTATCCATGTTTTACCTGACACATTGACACATGGAGATGATGCAGGTGACCATGAAGCTGGTGGTCTAGCTCAGGTCGATGCATTGTTTTGGAATGACGTTGGTAAAGTTTAAAGTGAAACTGCTCATTTTGGTAGCAAAGTTGACAATTTTATGGATCAAAATCCAACTGATATAACTGGGTACACTATTCTGATAAATTTAGAAGAGAAGAATACTCAATTTTAATGGATGAACAACTTCTTAAGTTTCTTATACACTTCTTATTTTTTCCTTATTTTCCATTTGTTACCAATACAGCAACTAACCACATATACATAGTGGTTTACATGACTTTTCAAACAGACACAACATTAATGGACATGACTTTTAAATGAACGGACATGACACTTGACGAACGGACACTACAAGAAAAACAGCAAATAGCAGCGGCAGAATACGCTGCTAATTCGTCGCTAAACAGGCATTAGCGACGGATTTCCTACATAAAGGTATGGTCGGTAAAAACCATGACGGTATCTGTATCAGATTTTGCGACGGAATTCAGCATGAAATTTCCAACAATTTATCGTTATTTACTAATTTTGTAATAAAAATAAGTATTATTTATTAATTTACTTTAATTTTAATTTTAATTTATATACCGACGGATTATTAATTTAGAATAAAATATTATTTACAAAAATCGTCGGTAAATCCTTACTAATTACCAAGGGATTAGCAACAAAAAGTTTCGACAGAAAAAATCTGGCTCATATTTGTGTTGGTAAACCCTTGCAATTCAGCAAAAGTTTAGCGACGGATATAAATTGAGCTAAACTACCTTTTTATTTTCTTTGTTGGAAATTTGACGATAAAATATTTCAAATTAACGTCGAATTTATGACGGAACGTTGTGAACGTATTTATTTAGCTTTCCTGTTTTGATACTAATACGTCGCTATTCCCTTTCTGATATGACATTAACTATTTTTACCATCCTGTTCTTTCAGCTTTCCAAATTAATATTATTCTGCTCATTTAGTTACAAATACTGATATTAAAAGCTAGCAAAAACCAGTATAAAATTGTCATCCACGTACAAATAACACTATCATAAGCAACAACACAACGTAGATAATATTAACATATCACATAAAAAACATCCACAATCCTTCATTTCGTGCACTAAGCTGAATTATGAACAACAAAATTATTCAACTGGTGTGAACGTTAAACCACATACAGCCCATGACCATCACAACAGTACTAAAACCCATAACTACCAAAATAACAAACATGTTCATAGTTGTACTACAACCACATCACTACAAAATAAGTCATAACATACCAATCAAGCTACGCAGATGGCGAAGGCGAACGCGAACGAGACATAGATGGCGAAGGCGAACGTGAAACTCTTTCTTGGCCCTTGAGTATTGCCATCACCTTTGCCAGTTGTGCTTCAAAGGCCTCCTTATCTGCCTTCTGTTGTTCTGGGTGTCTTGCACGTTCTGCTCTCTCACTCTCAAGCTCGATGCGCATCTCCTCGATAGTTTTTTATAGCTCGTGGGCGTCATCTTCATTGCCAACAAGATGACGTTTTGATTGCTGAGAAGACGATGGAAGCTGCATTGTAAAAATGACATTAAGGCATTAATACTTTTAGTTTGCGAGGATACAAAACTGCAGGATAATAAAGTTTTAATACTGTTAAAGCCTTAAAAACTGCACGATAATAAAGTTGATCAATACTATTTTACAAAAAAAGCAGTCAGCATGATACCTTTTTAATATCAACGTTGAAATAAGAAGATATCACTTAATCACTATCTAAACAATCAAATTAATCAAGCTACTGCTCCTCTAGGTTGATCATTCATCTTTATGTTTTATATATATATGCAAATCAAGTATGTTACAATTTTCTATTTTTACTGTTTAGATAAGCAATGTTAAAAATTATTACCATGTCCACTTCTGATGTATTAAAAACATGACTTTATATCACTTGATGGTCACAAACCAAATGCAATACAGAGTGTAGAAAGCATACATGAGTACGTTGGTATCGCTCTTAAGTGATGACCAAAATGAAGTAGTAACAAATAATCACTTTATATAACACTTATGGTAATGAATCAAATGTCAAAAGGAGTGTAGAACGCATGCATGAGAGCACTGATATTGACCAAAAACTGTCACGTGAAGTGCAACATGAAATTGCTGAGCGATGATGAATTTCTCATGCATGGTCTCAGCAACGAAAGCGAAAAAATTGGAAAAGAAGTGACTATGGTGCATGACTCAGATGTTGATAAAAAAAATTAAGATCTTAGTGTCGAACAGTTACAAGTTAGTAACAATTTTGATTTATTGGTTGTCCATGGTGCTGCTAGTGTGAAGTTGGTTTTGTTTCCTAGCTTTATGTTATTGGTAATGATTACATTATGCATTGTTTTATCAAGATAATCCAAAACTAGTGACTCACACCAGAACAATTTCAATGTTAGGTAGCCTCACCACAAAATCGTCCACAATCTCTTTCCCTGATGGCGCACTACCACACCCAGCCACCTCCAACGATGCTTATCCACAAATGGAGATTTTTACAAAGCCAGAACAAATGGAGGCAAAACTGGAATAAGTTGTATCCTTATAATCCTGCACCTGAGCAGCATATCACAGTTAGCTAAGAAACAATGTCCGGCAATATTAAAAAATAGAAGTAGCCTACCTTGTGTGAGTAGCCAACCAAACAAATTCAAAGTTGCACTAAAGAAATAAGCAACTTGTTAATATAAAAACCGTAGTGAAAAAAAAAAATTAGGAAGCAAAAGCAACAGCAATCAGAATAAAGTTAATTGATAAACATCATAAATTAATAATTTGGATTGCTCAGCGATTAAAGAGTAAACTATTAGCGTATAATTTAATACATTAGAAGTTGCATTACAGAATGAAATCAAGGCACAATTTCATGTATATCTGAAACTAAACATTATTCTAGTTAAATATCATACTTTACTATCTGATATAAGCAGGACGAGCTTAATTAAAACAACACACAAAAATTAAACTCAGCTTTAATAAACAATAAAAATGTATTCTAAACTACATCAGCCACAAGGATTTGATGTATTGACTTAGCAATCAGCACAGCTATGCAACAATCAACCTACAAGGTTTTACCTTAAAATAGTCACATAACAATGCAGCAAAATATTACTCATAAATAGTAAAATGTATTCCAAATCATTTTCCAGCAAAATTCAATGCGCTGACTTGGCAGTTGGCACAACAGTGTTGCCATCATATAACAAGGTTATACACCCGATGCCGAAACACAACAATTTAACAATATCTAATTTACCTTGAGAGCCCCAAAAAGATTCTGTTGCCTATGGTGGTACTAGGAATACAAACATCAAGAACACCAAGCAATGCACTCCAGTCAACAGGCTCTGATGAGTGTTCTTCTCTAGTATCCTGAAAGAGAATCATCACATGACATATTTTTCTGTCAAATATAACTCGACATTACCATTTTACTCCTCATCGATTTCAATTTTTTTTTAGAAACACGTCAAGCCCACAAAAGTCCTATGAAATAAGCTACACTACCATAAAAAATGTTGCTAATAGGGACAAAATATTATAAAGGGCTTAAACAAAGAAAAAATGATTCAAAATTGAAGTTTACAATGGAAGAAAGTTCATGTGATTAAGTCATCCATTGAGTAAAAGAAACGGTTGTGATGAAAATAAACAAAATGCAGAGAACTGATGATGTCCTTTCCTTGTATGACTCAAAATTGATAGCACTGCGGTTAAGTCTTTACTTATTCTTTTTAAACATCTAGATGATCAACTATATATAAGTTACACATTACTACAGACATATATAAAATAACAGAATTAAATAAAAAAAAAAGTGCTTGATTATTAGATACCTTTTCTAACACCTTGATCTGCGTACGTGAAAACAACAGAAAAAACAAATCATCTGAATTTTTCACTTAATTAAAACCGAAATGTTCATTCTCTATTTAGATGCAATTTTTTTTATGTATATACATTTGTACATTCACACTATTGCTATAAATAGAAACATTATATGTACTGTAGTATGTTTGTACCAAAATATCGATATACATGAAGTGAATTAATAATATATATATAAACAGTTCTATTGTAATTTAAATGATTTGTTCTTTTTTTACCGTATTTTTTAATACACTTGAGGTCTATAGGCTAACATAATTAAATTAGTAGTTAGTCAATCTCAAAATACATTTAAATCATTTAATATGTAATCGCAAACATATAGATGAAGCTAAGTCCAAGGCTCAATGCACAATTGTCTTTGTACGAAACTCAGCTTTTTGGAAGGGACACTTAAATCCAGAAGGCAACTTTTTGCCACAAAAGTTGATAAGCAAGCTAAGATCAACAGAAATATTAAGGCTAATACCTAAAATATTAGCCTTACTCGATGTACACAAACACATGACAAGTAATTAGCTAGGGACGACATGACAAGTAATTAGCTAGGGTTCGTATCTTTTATTTTTCCGAAAGGTATTTGCAAGTGATTCGATGTTCGGTCGGAACTACATTGATGTGTCAATATGTGTTTTATAATAATTATTTGAGTTAAAGGAACTAAAGAATCCGAATGACAATATATGATAAATTCCATCATATGTAGGCTTGTCAACGTTGTGTGTTTAACCTCGAACCTAAAGTAAACCCACCTTATTAATCGAGCTACGGATTTAGCTTGATTACCCAAGATAGATGCAGTTATTATTAGTTTCAGATACAATTTTATCACAGACAAGCCTGTGTTGGGCCCAAACCAATACAAATTGTTTACAGTGCAAAAATACATAAACTTTGTTTGTGTGCCACTTTGTTTGTTTGTAGATTTTGTTTGTGAGCCAGGTTTAGCACAATCCAAGTTGTTTGTGACTTGCAAGCTTTAATCATGTACACTTAAATATGATGATTAAAGAATTAGTATTTCAGGTAAGTGTTCGTGTTCTCACCATATCACTCACATTATTGAGATGCCCAGAAAAATCAAGTCGGACTTGGTTAGAGTTACAATAACCGGACAATGGTACAAGTTTTCAGGTACCCAATCCACACTTGACTATTGACAGGTAAATCAATATAAGGATATTACTAACATGTGTAATTTCTGTCCATATGGCATGTAATAAATATCGCTCAAAGTGAAAGCAGTTTCAAATTAAACTAAGAAATCACTACAAAAATTCTGATATCACTAAAAGATGAGTCTTAAAAGAGGAATGGAAGCCCCACATTATCTACTTCAAATATGAAAAAATAAAAATACATCCAGAACCTGGGACACACTGCAATACTAAGCATCAAGCATGGCTCACATTTTTCAAAAATAGAACAGACTATTAAACACACACACACACACAAAATGATTAGCTGATTATATGACAGAAATTTCAAACTCAACTCAAGTCAACAACTAAGCAGTTTATCATACAATAAACATACATCCAGAACGTCGGACACACTGCAATACTAAGAATCAAGCATGGCTCACATTTTTAAAAAATAGAGCAGTCTATTAAACACGCACACAAAAAAAAAAAGATTAGCTGATTATATGATAGAAATTTCAAACTCAACTCAAGTCAACAACTAAGCAGTTTATCATACAATTCTGCACTCATTGCTAATGAAAAGCATGCATAATTCACAAAGATTATAAGTTATGATATCAGACATCCTATGACCAACAATAGGAAACTGAAAATATATTGATTATTCTTTTAATTCAATTGTGAACTGATTAGCAGACATCGTTGAATAGCTCATTCCCTATTCAAAAATTAATGGTCTTACCCAAAAAAGAATATGACCTAGGCTATTTAAAAAGACCAGTCTTTTTTTTCATCTTAAAACAGAACTTCCCAAAATAATGCAATTGATGCCTTGAAGAGTTTAAGCTCAATTAGGCTCAACGTGGACTCTCTGTTGGCATCATGATTGCCTAACACCCTGCCTTGCCACAAAACAACCAAGGTACATATTTATTTCAGTAAATTTTGAGTTTAATGATAAATTCCCAAATTACAAAGCAGTTGCTCTTACTCTTCTACGTTTTGGGATTTACAGTTGTGATAACACCGAAAAAATTCCATTAACTAGCTTAAATAAAAATTAGAATCTGAAATTAAGTACCTTCACGAAAACAAGCAGTCGATAACCAAAATCAATGATCGATTGGAAGCTATTTGTATTGTTTCTAGCTTTGCCGAGTCTGGAGTCACAGTGGTTGTTGCATTCCTGCTTATTGGAGACGGTCATGGAGTCGTTGTCCATTGGAGATATCGCGGTCTCCAGTCTTGCCGTGGTCCGTAGCCAAGTCGCAGTCTCCACCCGGAGTCGTTGGCGATTGGAACGCAGTCGTTGCAGTCGCAATCCGAAGCCTTCAACTTTCCCTCCACTCGAAGCCTTCAGCCTTCAACCATCCGAAGCCACGGTAGAGATGAATGAATTTAGGGTTTTGGGTTGATTTGATAAGAATATTAGGGATAAAAACTTGAGTTTATTTTATTGTAGAAGAAGCGACCGATAAAAAAAATTCACGTTCCCGCTTCTAAATTGGATACGCGCCTTACTTACAATAAAAGTGGTCTTCTACAGCAAGCATCGGATGGTTGTAGGTAGTGATCCATGTCAAGAGAAGTGGTCATCTACAATCCAAAATTAATGACAACAACCAATCCACATTGGTAATCTTTCTTATAATAAAAAGTAATCCATGACTAAGGAGGAAACTATAATTAGTTTTATAAACTTTATGATCTGTTTCAGAATTATTCAAGATGATTTCAATTTTTTAAATTTTTTGAAATATAAACTATAATTATAAAAATATAAGAATCAACTATAATTATAAACTGTAATTATCAAATACGATTATTTAAATTGATTATTGAATACTAGATATCATTTCATAAGTATTAAATTTTATTATTAATTATTAAATAATTATTATAATAAACTGATATTTTCATCTCTTGCAAATCTGTTGGAATTCTGCTGCAAAATAACTTCGATAAATATTTGTCGGTAATCTGCTTGGATTTGCAGCGGAAAATACCGATAGAAAATTTTTGTCGGTAATTTGACGCAATTTGCGACGGATTAGTGAGGGATGACAGAATATGACGGTAATAAATAAAAGAAAAAAAGTTTGAAAATAAAAAAAAACTATCCCTTGCAAATCACATGGAAATCCGTCGCAAATTAGCGACGGAAATTTCTGCTTCTAAAAATTTGACGCTAAATCAGTGTTTTCTTGTAGTGGGACACGACTCTTGATGAACGGACATGACTCTTGACTCAAAGGACACAACACTAATAAACACCACACTTTACCAATAGACATTACCTTTCACTAAGAGCATTCCCAGCAGTGGGGAGAACGCACGAAATGGGAATGAAAGGTGAATCCATGCCCTCCAGCAACAGCGCGAAGGATGTGGGGAGCAAATTGAAATGGCGACGCTCGCCATTTCCAATTTGGAGCGGCGAGACCTAAACGATTTTATGAAAACCGAATATAGACTAAACGGTTTTCATAAAACCGTTTAACATATAAATGGTTTTATGAAACCCGTTTAGTATATATTCGGTTTTCATAAAACACTATTGTTTTATACGGTTTTATGAGAACTGTATAAAACATGATTTTATTATTATTAAAAAAAATCCAATTTTTGATGTGTTAATTTAATATGTTTAAATTAATTTGTAAAGAAAAGCACAAATACTATTTAAATAATGTAAATCTATCTGCTTTCAAGTTTTCGAATTGGGTTTTTAATGTTTTGATTATGTTTGTGTATCCAACACTTACGGCACAGTTTTATTTACCTTTTAAATATAGTTTTAAGTATGTACGCATATTTGATAGCAATGTAAAAGAAGTTTGAATCTCGTATATGCATTAGAAAAAGATATATTAATTACTTAAAACTAGTTAATTTTTTCAGTAACCCACAAAATAGTACAACCAAGATAGAAAACTAAAACTAGGATACAACAAGCCATAAATAGCAACATAGAAATAGCAACATTAGCCAACATAGAAATCTAAAACTAGGATACAACAAGCTAGAAATAGCAACATAGAACTCGCCTAAAACTCAGAACTCCCTTCTTTTTCCTGATATCGTTTCTGTTGAGCCCTCAAAATACTACGCTTTTTTCACTATAGCTTACTCAAGGCCTCTCCCGTCAAAGATATATCTCTTGCTAGATACTCCTCCTCTTTTTCTTCCTTCAAACGTCTTTCACGTTTTTCTTTATAAACAGTTCTTTGGATGAGAGCTGTTGTTCTAACGGCATCTTGCTGTAGTTGCATCTCCATGATCTGTAGCTTCATTTCTTTATGCTTTTCACGGTCTTTTTTGTTGGAGACAGATGCAATTGATATATCACATAACAACGAAGTTAGTTTATCACTAGACGCTGCCAAATCTTTTATTTCCTTATTTCTCAATAGTGCTCTTTTGCTTGATTTTATTCCTTCTGGCCTTGTTTCAACCCCACCATACAGCATTCCGAATTAGGAGTCACACGACTACTGTTATTCCCATCCTCATCTGTAGCCATAGGACGTTCAACTGAATTTCCCGGGGATGATTCCACCGAAAGTCTAGAAGCTACATTTCTTAAGTTAGAACCTTCGGTGTCTCCAAGATCTACAACATTTGTTTCTCATAGATTGGCCCAACGTGGACAGAAAGAAAGAATTTCCAATGCTTCATGAGCAATGAATTCAGTTTTACAAGTGTCATGATAGGTGCTATCGTAATCCTCCTTTAAATCTCTGAATGTTTGACCGCTTCTAAGCGAATCCCCCCTTAGTGCTTTTATCCCTTTGTACTTAGTACACATAGTATTCAAATTATACCAGCAGTCTTTGTGCTCTCAATTGATCTTCGTGTTACGCATTCAGGATCTCCATTGTACAAATCATTAACCCTCTGGTAGGAATATGCTTTACTTTACTTTATTGTGCCTATATTAAACATTGGAATTTTATTTTGACTACACACTTCAAAATGGCAAACGAAAACTGGACTGCTTCAGATTACGTTGTTTTGATAAAGGCGTACATTGAAGCAGACATACTACATATGGAAGAAGAGGTAGACCAAGATTTTTGGGCAACCCTCAATGAAAAATACAACAATCATACTAGTTTTAGAATACAGAGGCCCAACTTAGCAACCAGAAGTGCATTCTTCTTATTTACTACTGATTGTATGAATTACCGCAAAGTAATTGATGAGGTAAAAAAGGATGATGTTTTCAAGAGAAACGATTGACGTATGACTCACTCTATCTTTTCAAGTACTGTTCAAACTTCGTCGGTCACGAAGCGTACAGGTTATGGTACAATCATATTATACAGTTTGAGTAGTATATCGTTATATTATGTGTCGTATTTATTATGTATCTTTGGTTTATGTATTTTGAAAGTTTGGATGTATCCGCAGAGTTTAATTTCAATTCGTGGCTATATTATGTGTGTTATTCAACTGAAATGACCAGTTTATGAACATTGAAAGTCGTTCTCTAGGGACATTAAAAGTCATGCTCCACTCACATTAAAAGTCGTGCTCTAGTGTCTGCATCTTGTTGGATAGAAAGAGTTAAGGAGTTAAAAATTGCGGGTCGTCCTCTTCTGAATTGTGAATATTGGCTACAACATAAAATAGAAATGGAATATATTTAAATGACAAAACATAATACAATCATGGGGTACTACAACGTTACAACAGGTAGGAGTTATACAGTTTGGGTCGTCCTCTAGTGCATTTTGAATATTAGCTCCAGTAGAAAATAGAAATGTGATATATTTAATGTAAATAAAACAATACAATAATCGAGTACTACAATGTTACAGTAGTTCAACAAATGCATAGACTATATCTAAGCATTCCCTTTCAGATGCCATAAATGTTCAACCAGGTCGTCTTACAGTTTACTATGTACCTCTCTAGATCTAATTTTACGCAGATGGCTAGGAAGTACCTCAAGGGTCGCTGGATTTCTATTAGCAAAAAAGTTGCGGTGTTATCTAGATCATATCCCAAATAAGATGGAAATGTTCCTTTTTCTTCTTCAGTGATCATGTTATGCATTATAATACAAGCACGCATAATGTTGCTCAAAACCTGTGGCTTAAACAATTTAACAGGGTTTTTAACAATGGCAAACCTTGCTTAGAGAACCCCGAATGCACGTTCTACGTCTTTTCTCACTGCCTCTTGCCTTTTAGCATAATATTTTTCTTTTTCTGTTTCAGGAGCTGGAATAGTTTTGACAAGCGTACCCCAAGAAGGATAGATGCCATCTGCTAAATAATACCCCATGTCGTACGTATTTCCTGCAATACTAAAATCACATGCAGGTGATTTTCCATGTGTAAGGCTCTTAAACAAATGTGATTGGTGAAGTACATTAATATCGTTCATTGAACCAGGACATCTGAAAAATGCATGCCAAAACCATAGATCATGTGAAGCAACAGCTTCAAGTATCATTGTCGCTTTAGTGTAATGTCCAATAAATTGTTCGTGCCATGCTGTAGGACAGTTTTTCCATTCCCAATGCATAGTGTCTAGGCTGCCTAACATGCCGGGAAATCCTCTTTTGGCTCCTAACCTTTTCAATTTGTTGACATCGCTTTGCGTCGGAGCACGTAGATACTCCTCAGCATACAATTCAGTTGTGGCTATACAAAACCTTTCAAGACTTAAGGTAATAGTACTCTCCCCCATTCGGACAACCTCATCAAACGCATCTGGAGCTATTCCATAAGCTATTACATGTAATGCGCCTATAATTTTTTGAAACGGCGAACGTCCTAAGGTACCGGCAGTATTACGTTTTTGAACAAAATAATTATCGTGTTCAGCAACTCCATTGAAAATGCTCATAAACATATTCTTGCTCATACGAAAACAGCATCGAAAGTCGTCAGGACCATACGTACAGGGGGTGTTGAAGTAATCTTTATGTAATCTTGCAATACCTCCTTTATGATCCCGCATCTTCCATATGTCTGCATGGCCGTACACACTGCCTCCTCGAGTACCACTAGATGATCCTTCCGTTAGGAAATGTTGGTTAATCTTTAATTATTGAACGGAAACAGCTTGCATCATAATCTCTAACTCATCGCTATCGGTCGTGCTATCCGAGGAAAACTGAAGAAATTTTGTATGCCCCAACAAATCATCGCCTTCGTCGGAATCAGAGTCAGTATCATCCAGATCATTTTGGCTTTAGTAATTTGAATCTTCGGTTTGCACATCTGATTCGTAAACAGCATCGTCGTTGTAGACATTATGAGACATTTTTGTTTTGTGAATCTAAATGTGCACACCAGAAGTGGTTTTATAGCTTCTTCAATCCACAGTTGCAATGGGTATAAGAATATTGTATAAAAATATATTCGTCAACGTGTAATGACCCGCATTTTTTGCTGTTGAATAATTAATTTATTTAATTATTAAATATCGATTTAACGATATCGATAACTTAAATTAAATAATATTTATATTTAATTAATATAAATAATAAAATAATATATTTCCGGAATAATGGGAAATAACAGAATCCATGATATGGTGTGAAGTGGACAATTTAAAATATATAATTCAGTTTATATTGAATTATATTGACGAATATATTTATAATCGTCAGTTGAAGGTAGAAATTATATTATAATTAAAATCGAGCTCGAAATGGCGCTGCAGTTCGCTATTTGGCGATTTGAATTTCAACTGAATATACAGGGTCCGTTTTAAATCGGATTTCTGTGAAACAAGAAACGTTAAGAGCTGGTGAAGTATATTTTTCTGATGGAAGAGAAAAAACGGGATTTTGTCTTATAGATTTTTAGTTATGTCCAAATTAATTATTCAGAAAAACAGCGGTATATTCATTCGTGGCCATAACGGTTATTTAAAAATATTTGAATATCGGGTTTGAATTTAGACAAGGTTCTTTTGAGACATAGTGATAATTTAATTTTTAGAATTTTATTGTAATTTTTAATTAATTAAATACACAACTTTTTATTTGGAGTATTTTGCACCCTATATCAATATTTTTGGGTTTCAGAATATGAGTTGAACTACCGATATTATTATATTTTTAGGATCGTGAGACATTGCTCGACTCACCGGTGTTTTTATTTCTTTTCGTAGCAGCTCATATATGTAGAGAATTATAAATAAGGTATGTTAAATTTTACAACTCAAAACAAAAATAGCCTAACTTATTTCTATGATCAAAAGGAGACCACGTCTCGTTCTTTATCAACCGCATGTTCTGTCTGAAACGTGGAATGCTTTAATCCTCTCAATCCAAAATATAATCCTTATATAATAACTTCTAAGCCTTCCTAACCTAAAACTTCTTTCTTCGTTCATCAAAAGATCTCCGCCGTCACCAAATAGAAACGAACGAATAGAAACGAACGAATAGAAACGTTCGATTTAATCCTCCATACTTTCTCTTGATCTGCTCATATTTAATCAAAACTTCCTTCTGAAAATGTGTCCGTCACTTCGAGTTTGAGCCTCTGACCGTATGAGATGGAAGTTGGTGGTATCGTTCATTAGGATCTAGAGCTAGAAAGCGGCGGTGTTGAGCTCAGTTTTCGAGAAGGGGAGTCGGAGGAGTCGGTGTAGGAGCTGGTGAACTGCGGTGGGGTCAGACGTGAGAATGGGATGGCCTTCTGGGTTAATGACGAAGGGGTTATTGGAGCTGAATGGGGACTGACAGCCGACTGATTTGGGGGAGTGACTGTAGGCGTGGAGGTAGTTGTTGCAACTGGGTGGAAGGGAGCTGCAAAGTCAGGGGGTCGTTCATGTTGAAACGATACTAGAAAGGAAGAACGGGGTTCCTTGTTCAAGAAGGTAAAAGCAGTGATATTGTTAAACTGTTTAGCGTGATTCCGAGTTGTAAACATGGTATAGTTAAATTGTGAACTGCTGGTGCTTTGGGACCGTTGATGCTCTGATTTAAGTATATTAATCTGTTATTGATTATGTGGGTTAGAATGATGTTGATCATTGTTATTAGGTATTCTAAATAGCGTAAGAAACCCTGGGATGAAAAAGGAAAATTTCAATAACTATATTGAAATAAAAATATTATATAAAATCAAAAGATTTTATATAGAAGGAAGATTTCAAACTGTATATTGAAATAGAATATTTATAAAATCAAAGGATTTTATAAAAGGAATTTATAAAAAGGAAATATTTATAAAATCAAAGGATTTTATAAAAGGAATTTATAAAAAGGAATTATTTATAAAATCAAAGGATTGATAAAAGAAATATTTGTGGAAATAAATATAAAAGAAATATTTGTGAAAACTAATATAAAAGAAAATATTTGTGAAAACAAATATAAAAGGAAATATTTGTGAAAGGTCATAAAAGGAAATATTTGTAAAACACTTACAAATAAAGTATAAAGGAATATTTATTTAGAAAATAAATAGAAGGATAAAAGGAATATTCATTTGGGAAATAAATAGAAAAGGTAAAAGAAATATTTATTGGTTAAATAAATAGAATTAAAAAGAAATAGTTATTCGTTAAGTAAACAAATAGAAAAGGAATTATTTGTATAAACAAACAGAAAAGGAATTAATCAAAGGAGTTAATTCAAAGGAATAAATCGAAAGAGTTAATCAAATATTAATTTATTCGAATAGAGTTAAATCGAATATCAGTTATTCGAATAGAGTAATTGATTAGAGTTAATCAGTTAGAGTTGACCAGTTAGAGTTAATCAGTTAGAGTTGACCAGTCAGAGTTAATCAGTTA
The DNA here is from genome assembly GCA_030737875.1 of Allium sativum. NCBI lineage: Eukaryota > Viridiplantae > Streptophyta > Magnoliopsida > Asparagales > Amaryllidaceae > Allium > Allium sativum. The sequence goes on from CM060926.1 coordinate 357,113,558, forward strand.
GAGTTAATCAGTTAGAGTTAACCAGTTAAAGTTAAACCGATAGGGTTAATTAAATAGAGTTAATCAAATATTAGTGATTCGAACAAAGTTAAAAGGAGTTGTCGAATATTAGTGATTCGAACAAAGTTAAAAGGAATTATCGAATATTAGTGATTCGAACAAAGTTAAAAGGAGTTATCGAGTATTAGTGATTCGAACAAAGTTAAAAGGAGTTATCGAGTATTAGTTATTCGAATAAAGTTAAAAGGAGTTATTGAATATTAGTTATTCGAATAGAATTAAAGGAGTTATCGATTTTAGTTAAATCGAAAGGAGTTAATCGATGTTAGTTTAATCGAAAGGAGTTAATCGATGTTAGTTTAATCGAAAGGAGTTATCGATGTTAGTTTATTCGAAGTGAGTTAATTGAATATAAGTTATTCGAAGTGAGTTAATGAGATTATCGAATATAGCGTATTCGAAAGAAAGAGATCGAATATAAGTTATTCGAAGTGTGTTAATTGAATATAAGTTATTCGAAGAGAGATAATCGAATATAGGTTATTCGAAGAAGAGTTAATCAAATAGATATTACTCGAAAGGGAGTTATACGTCGAATTCGATTATATCGAATTCGGGAAAGTATTATTTACTTTTCGGTTTTTAAAATCAGGATTTATTTACTTATAAATAAATTAGAGTAGGTTAATTATTCAAATTAAAGAATAAAAGTTATATTTGAAGTTACATACTTCGAAAGTAGGGATTATAACGTTATCGTTATAACCAATGTTTTTATAAAAGAAGTGGATTCGTAAATAGAATCCGAGAGTTTCGTAAGAAGTTTGTTAAAGATTTAAAAGATAATCTTTGACTATTTCGAAGTTAAAATGTTGTTCAGTTAAGGTCTGAGAGGTAATTATACCCCAACTTGATTGACTTCCTTCTTAACTAAGGAATGGTAAGGTTTGAGAGTGAATGATGGTTAAGTGAATTTAGTAAATGGTGGAAGTTGGCATAGCGATGTTTTATTTAAAACATCTGTTTAAATCCAATGAAGGAGATTTGGAAATGTTTTCCAAATAAGAAATCAGAAATGTTTTCTAATATAGAAAACAGGAAATGGAAATGTTTCCCATTGTTAATAACGTATATTTTCTAAAATTAGAAAATAAGAAATGTTGAATATATGGAAACAGAGGATAAGTAAATTAATGAACTAAAGAGATAAATGTTAAATGATGATTGATCGATACAATTTCCATCTGGAAATAATATCGTTGTTTGCACACGTGTTTTTCTTTGATAGTTAAATCATAGACTATCAAAGTTTTGACCATTTTAACGTTGTTAATATGGAGAGACTGGTTGGATTATTATCCGAAGAACCACTCCGTATTGGCATAAGCGTTGCGAATAGTATATGCCAAAGATAATTGAAGACGGAGTAAAGTGCAAGGGCTGTTGTACAAATCTTAGGTAAAGATTGCCTAAGATGATTGTACTGAATAGTGCCTTCGGTTTGTCCAGTCCCAGGACGACCTGTATGGAAGAATGTCTGACAGAGTATATTTAATAGATCGCTTAAGTTGATATCTTCAAACGTATTTACATTTGGTGGCGGAGGAATTCGTTTCACTTAGCTGTATACCCGTGGTATTTTTGGGGAAATAAATTTGTGATTTGGCGGGGTATGACGATGTGACATTCAAAGTGAATAAATGTGTGATCTATCAGTGATAAGCGTGGCCTCTAGCCTCACAACCGGGAAATGACAAAATCGGGCAGGCAGCATGGTTATGTAGGTCGCACCTATTAGGGTGTATAATCACCTGATCTGGAGTTTCATTTACTTCTAAAAATCTATTGTCGATGTTGTCCCATTCGGGAAACGGTTGCTGATCCCAACCGTTGGTAATATACATTCGATACATTCAAGCGAAATGAGTGGTCGGTCATGTGTGGCCGGGTTGCAAGATGTTCTTGTTGAACCCAGTGTATTCCTCTCTAGAGGTACACTAGCGAAAGGTGGTTCAATACCTTGTCATAGTTGGAAATCCATTACCCAATACGTGCTTACAGTTTTGATTGTATACTATATATGTAGAACATGTGATGAAAGCGTTTCTGCTAGATGATTATTATATTGTGGCTGATAGACATTATTATAATATCAAAAGGTTTTTGATATAAAGATGTTTTGGATTCTCATAAGGGGAAAACCCGTTCCGTTATACGGCGTGGTCTTATGAGATATCGTTTACTTGTTCAAACTGTTTTTAACTGTTTTACTAATACCAGTCCCATGACTGACCCGGAGTTTATTTTGTTTTGTTTCCCTAAACTCTTGGGTGCCCAATTTTATACGGGCAGTCAAGTAGTTAGGATTTTACAAATATACTTGGAGAGCTTGGAGCAAGAGGCTTCAGGATTATATAGCTATAATTATTTCCGCTGTATTGTAAGTGTTGTACTCTGATAATGTTACTGTATACATATACTAATTTATTTCAGGGATATATTATCTATTATATGTTGTTCGTTCCGCTGTGAGATTCGTGTTACTCTGATGTTGTATCTTCTTCTTCTATTCTAAGTTTCAATCTTATCTATTCTCACCCTCTAATTTCTTTCATTAACTACCGGTATTTTCGATCCTTGGATGTTCGATATGTGTTGTATATCGGATAACCAAGATCGACTTTTTCCGGGTCGTTACACAACGGCTATAAATTCAAGCAAAATTTTAATATTCTACAACGGCTATAAATTTGAACTGTATTTTACTATTCAGCAACGGTTATTAGTTTAAACTAAATTTTAATATTCGGCAACGCCTTTGTTTTTATATATATATATATTATATTTTAATATTCCAAAACGACTATATACGTATAATTTTGTATCTGATAACGACCATATACTTATACCTTATTTTTATACCCGTTAACACTGAAAATAAATTAATTTTTAATTAATTTTCATTAAAACGTCTCGACAATTGTACAGGCCAGTTTTTTTTCCGTCCAAATTTTATAAATTATATAGGGGGAAGGAAAAATAAAAATTTAAATTCGTTTTTTAGATAACCCTTTATGGGTTAAACGGTTTTCTGAAAACCGTTTAACCCATAAACGGTTTTCAGAAAACCGTTTAACCCATAAACGGTTTTCAGAAAACCGTTTGCAGTAAAAATAAAAAAAAAGATAGAGCGTCCCCCCACCCGCTGTTGGATCGGTGGGGGGAATCCACGCTCTAAACAGCGAATCGACGCTCAAAACTTGGGGAGCTGCTGGGAATGCTCTAATAGACATAACCTTTCACTTTTTTTCATTTTCCACTAATATGGCATTAATGTTTACCCAACAAAACTCCTCTATAAACATAAATGCTTTAGTCTTTTAGGGTGGTTTGTATACGACACCGGTTAGTTCTTCACTTTTTACTTTGAATGTTTCATCAACTTTGCGATCCTCATTCAGTTCTAACCAATAGTCCTTGAATAAAAATAGATTGTCCACTTCTGTATCCTCGGTCTGATCAATAACCTTTTTTCTCTCTGCTATCACGACTGTCTCTATGCACTCCTTACAGAAAGCTTTATTCCCTCTGACACATGCAAATTCAGAACTTTTAAAGCATCCTTTACACACAGAATATGTACATGTATAGCACATATAAGTGCATTCTTTTCACAGCAATTACATATATGCCAACCACATATCCACTGCCCTTTTGCTTTAAAGTACTCCTCGTCCCTATTGACACACAAAGGTTGGTATAGCTTTGGGCAACGCCTGTGATCACATAATACAAGATCTCCTCCATCAGAGCAAATGAAGCAAAAACTTTCATTCTCTTTATGTTTTTGCCGAACCCTTATTCTTTTGCTTTGAGATTGTTTAGATTGGTCATTCTTCAGCTTCATTGCTGATCTTTTTTCAACTGACGATATAGGACCACCCTCATCAATGTCCATCTCATCTACTTCGTCTTGCTTGTCAACGCCATCTGCTGCTTTATTGTGTGTGATTTCTCGTTAGAGTATGCTTTTATCATTATCCTCTTTGGCTATTTCTATCCTATTCAATCCCTCTTTCATTGACATATTATTCTCACTCTTTGCAGCTAACCCTTCTGAGGGTACGTTCTCAACTACTAAAGCATCGTTTAATGTAGCACAATCCTTGTCTTTTACTACCAAGGGTACTTGCAATAAGTTGAAACTTCCATCTGTTGCATTTAGCTCTTCGGTAGTTTGTTCTTTAGCCACCTTGACATCTACTTCTTCAACCTTCTCTTCATCTTCTTCTTCTTCAACTTCTTCAACCTCAGAATTATCTTCATCATCGCTCCTCTTCCTAGCTTCCACCATGTTCTCCATCGTACTTTTACTATAAACCTCCTTCGATAATGCCCATGAGTCTTTTGCGGTCTTTTGTCCAGTAATATGATTACATGTTACTCCACTGACACTCTCACACATCACAACACGAGCATTATGATCTTTCAATCTCAAGCTTGTAAACGCTTTTCTTTCTTTCCTGTCATATTTTTAACATCTTTTGTCCAGTCATATCCATTTTCAATAATCTCTCATAACCCTTTGGAGATCAACTCTTCTTTCTTTCTATTACTCCGTCTTTCATAATTTTCCTTTGTGAGAACAAACGACATAAAAATTAGAAATCCCATGATTTCGACCGGGCTCTGATACCAATTTGATAAATTTAGAAGACGAGAATACTTAATTTTAATGGAGGAAGAACTTCTTTAGTTTCTTACACTTCTTAATTTTTCCTTATTTCCCCCTTACTACCAATACAACAACTAACCCCCCCCCCACACACACACACACATATATATATATATATATATATATTGGTTTACATGACTTTTCAAATAGACACAACATTAATGGACATGACTCTTAAATGAACGGATATGACACTTGACAAACGGGCACGACTCTTAATGAACAGACATGACTCTTGACTCAAAAGACACAACACTAATAGACACCACACTTCACCAATAGACATTACCTTTCACTAATAGACATAACCTTTCACTTTTTGTCATTTCCCACTAATATGGCATTTAATGTTTACCTAACATATTCATGATAAAATTCATGAATGTGACGCGAGAAAACAAAAATATGAAGTTTAAGCTACTGCATGCCCTCCTCTTATCCTTGGGCAAAAAAGTGAAACTGACAGTGATGATCATATTTCTATGAACGATGTGGTCAGCCTGTCTATTACAAATAGAAATGTAAAAAAGAAGGAATAAAGCGATGGCCTTAAAGTAATCAGCCCAATGTACATAAAGTAAAGTATAACGGGTTAGCCCATTTGTACATAATATAGAATAAAAATAGATAGTTCGGCCGCAATCCTCATTTCTTTTGATTCCCTCTCTCAAATTAGGGTTAGGGTTTCTAAGCCGAACCCTAGTTTGATTCAGCAATTCGAGGACGATGACCCTCATCGTCAACTTCTATTGACTTCTGGACGAAGATGTGAAGGCAGCGATAACAAATAAAGGCGGATGAGCAAGATTGAGAAGAACTTTCAGTGGATCTGACTGCTATCTTTCGAATCTGACTTTTGCCTGCTTTCATTGACTTCTGGATCCTTAGACAGGTTGTATTGCTCTATTATTTTGAAATCACTTCGTAGTCTGATAAAGTTTCTAGCAAATAGGGCTTTAGTGAATATATCTGGTCTCTGATGATAAGTAGGAACAAAATTCACTTGAAAGTTCTTCTTTTGCACTTGTTCACACACGAAATATATGTCAATTTCAATGTGTTTGGTTCATGCGTGTTGAATTGGGTATGCAGTCATGTATATTGTGATTTGGTTGTCACACCATAAAATAGGCTTTCTGCTTGAAGTGATTTTTAGCTCTTTTAGTAATGATTATAGCCATAGTATTTATGCAGTAGTGCTGGCCACACTTCTATATTCAGCCCCGGTACTAGATCTGGAAATTGTAGTCTGCTTATTTGGACACCATGAAATTAGATTGTCACCAATGTATATGCAATAGCCAGTTATAAACCCTCTATCATCAGTATCAGTGGCTCAATCAGCATCACCGTATGCAGTTATGTTGAAATTGTTGTTGGCTTTGAGAGATAGATCATAGTTGATTGTCCCCTTTAGGTACCTTAAAATTCTTTTGACAGCTTTCCAATGCTCGCCAAGAGGATTCTGCAAAAATTGAGACCCTTTGTTAACACTAAATGCTATATCGGATAGTGTGATGGTTGCGTACTGCAATGCTCCCACCACACTTCTATATTGTTTTATAATATCTATGACTTCTCCCTTGTTTTTACTGTAGTGTTGCTTTGATATCATTGGTGTAGGCCAAGCCTTTGCTTCATGCATGCTAGCTCTAGTAAGTAGTTCTGAAATGTATTTCCTTTGATTTAAGTGCATTTTTGTAGATGAATGCCTTTTTATTTTGATGCCAAGGAAATATGAAGCACTGTCCAGATTCTTTATTGAGAATTGATCATTTAGATATTCAGTAAGCTTCTTGATTTCTTCACTGTTATTGCATGTAATAATACGGTCATCAACATAAATTAATATGCAAATTCTAGATAAATTGTTAACTTTTATAAAGAGTGAAGAATCAGATTTTGTTGGACTGTAGCCGATTGAGTTGAGTGTGGTTTTGAGTTTATCAAACCACACTCTTGGGGCTTGCTTGAGACCATAGATTGCTCTATTCAGTTTGCAAACTTGATTTTCATTTTGAACAAATCAAGGTGGTTGTTACATGTAGAATTCCTCCTGCAAATAACCATTTAAGAAGGCATTATTCACGTCTAAATGATTAATAACCCAATTATTATTTAAGGCTATAGATAGAATCAGTGTAATAGTAGATGGTTTCACCACTGGTGAAAAGGTTTCACTGAAATCAAAACCATATTCCTGAGTAAATCCCTTTGCGACAAGCTTGGCTTTGTATATGTTGATTGAACCATCAGCATTTCTCTTTAATTTGAATGTCCATCTACAACCAATTGTATTTTTATTGCTTGGAGGATTGACTAATTCCCATCTATTGTTCCTGATGAGAGAATTATATTCCTCTTTCATGGCAGCACTCCAATTTTTATCTTTAATAGCTTTATTATAATTGTTAGGTTCATCTGTACTGATGATAGCTGTATATGTTTTTGGCTTGAAGATGCCACTTTTAGCCTTGGTTATCATGTAATGACTGGGTTGGTTGTGAGGAGTATTGACTGGTACATTCATTTATTCTTCTTCAGTGGTTTCTGTACTTGTATTGTTGCCATCATTGTTGACTGTATCCTCAATAGTTTGATCTTTTATGAATTGATTTCTACTAACACTACTTGCATCAGGTTGCTGAATGGCAGGGCTAGATAATTCATTGTGTCCATCAGAAGAGTTCTGTTGATCATTGTGAGGTTCAGCAGCCTAAGTGATACTAGTTTTCTCCCATACTACATTGAATATAGGCAGCTCAGGTATTGAAATCTTTTGATTGTATACTTTCATTGTTGTTTTCATATCGGGCTTCATATAAGGAAAAATATTCTCATAAAAAATAACATGCCTACTTATGAAAATTTTACCTTTTGAGTCTACACATTTGTATCCTTTTTGATGAGTACAATACCCAATAAATGTACAACGTCTTGATCTAAAATCAAGCTTGTTTGTGTTGTGTGGCCTTAAGTATGGATAACACGAACAGCCAAAAACTTTTAAGCTATTGTAATCAGGCTTAACTCCATATAGTTTTTCTAAAGGTCTAATACCACTTAGAGTTTTGGTTGGCATTCGATTAATTAAAAATACAGCAGAGTTAAATGATTCTGGCCAAAACTTTATGGGTAAGGCTGCTTGAGCTAATAGGGTTAAGCCTGTTTCAACAATGAGTCTGTGTTTTCTTCAATCAGACCATTTTGTTCTGACATACAGGGGCATGCTATCCTACGAATAATTCCCTTATCTTGAAAATACTTGCTAAGTGGCTTATATTCTGTTCCTCCATCAGATTGATTTTTTTTTACACTGCAGTTAAATTGATTTTCAGCCATTTTGATAAAATTCAGAGTGACATTGGTAGCACCGGATTTAGAATTAGTGAAAGGCAGTTTGTGACTTTTTCCCATTTGGCAATATTCACAAATATATGGCAATTGAACATTATCATAAGGTATTCTTGTTATCAGGAAGATTTTTCCTAACTATATTAGCATTGGTATGACCAAGTTTATAATGCCAGGAATCAAATACATACTTTCTATTACTAGTACTACTATTATTAGTTACATCTCTGCAACTACTACTACAATAAACTTTAGATACATTGCAATATGATGATGCATTACTATCAGTTTTAATGCAGTTTTGCAAGTTGAACTAATACAGTCCTTTCACTGCATCACCCTGCAATAAAATAGCTTTAGTCAAAATGTCTCTAACAGTACAATAATTAGGAAAAAATTCAGAGTATACATTGTTATCTCGAGCAAATTGAGATACACTTATTAAATTTTTCTTGATCTCAGGAACCCTTAGTAAATTATGCGGAAATAACTGTCTTTTGCCATTTGTACTGCCTTTACCTATATAAGAAATATTTATATGCTTACCATTTCCCATGCAAATGGAATTATTACCTTTGTAATCTCTGTTGTCTTTCAAGATTGTTTGTGAGGTGATAAGTGGACCCTGAAACTAGTTGTCATCATTGATGTGATCAATTCTTACACTTTCACCTTGACTTCTTGATGATTCAGGTGGAACAACATCACTTTGTGCTTGTACAGATTAGCACTAGGAATTGATCCTTTCGGATTACCTGGATTTTGGTTCACAACATAATTTGCATTAAATCTGAAAAAGCATCGAGGGGCTGTGTGACCAAATTTCTCGCAAATCTGGCACTTTGGTCGATTACTGTTGTTCCATCTTTCTCTACCTCTGCCCCTGGATTGTTGACCACCTCTTTAAAAGGTTTGATCGCTTTTATTTTTTTGATTTTTACCTTTATTGCTACTAGCAGCATAGTTGACATTGATGTCACCATCTTGAGATGTTTTACTTTCAAGTCTAGCTTCATGAGAATATAGAATTGAATGGACATTGTCTATTAATGAGAATTCTTTTTGTGAAGCAATAATTGCTTCCACTGCTTCATATTCCTCAGTTAAGCAATTTAGAATAACCAGAATTTGTTCTGAATCTAGCAATTTATGCCCAACAGCCTCCAACATGTCACATATAGATTTAATCTTATTTAGATATGCCCGCATAATGAAGTTCTCTTTCTTCAGTTTGTGTAGTTGCCTCTTGTAGAACATAACTTTGGCATATGATTGATTATTGAAATATTTTTTCACTACATGCCAAATTTCACTAGTAGTTTAGCCACCTATAACTTGGGTAGAAGCTTTTCACTAATTGATGAAAGCAGCCATGCACTGATAAGTTTATCTTGCCTATGATATTTATTGAATACTTCATTAAGAATTACATCATTGGCTTGATTAGTAATGAATTTCTGTGGAATATTGATGGTTCCCATGATAAAACTTTCGAGTCCACAGCCTTGTATAGCTGTTTCAATCTGAAATTTCCACAACATATAGTTGTTATCATCGATTTGTATTGTTATTGATTGAGATTGTAGGCTGACAACTGTCTTGATCAATTATTTGCAGGAGTATTAGTCGTATTCGAATCGGTTGATGCATCTGAAGTCCCTTCTGAATTATTGTTCGACATGATGAACAACTGAGATTAAGACAAAGATGAAGAAAGATTGAGAACGGAGGTTAAGAGAATCAAGAATGGGCACTTAAGGCTTGAATAAGCAATCAATTGATTCAAAATGATGTTCAGAAATACTGATTGAATCTCTGGACAGCTATGTAAGGTTTCAGTTGATTTCTTGCTTTTCTTGACCGAATTCTTGATCTTTTTAAACAAAACAGTGTTTGTTGATTAAGTTGCAGCCACTCTGCATAGAGGGTGGCACACTATTGCAACCGTACGCAAAGTTAAGGCAAGACACATATCACTGACATTGTTTCTTCTCCGATGATGAAAACTAACTGACGAGAAGAACAAATTTCCACTACAGGTGATGAAACGAATGGATCGAGACAAGTATTTAGCCGTCAGGCAATGAATATCTGCCCTAATACAAAAATAGAAATGTAAAAAAGATTGAATTCAGAAACTGTAATTGTAGTGTAATGAGAAGATGCAGTTTGTATTATTTCAGAGATGAATGAAATGTACAGTGTTACCGTGTATTTAATAAACAGTGTCACTACACCATAACTGCAAATTAAGCGGTGCTTTCGACCATATCAAATGCAATTTGGCAGTGCTCAGGGCCATATCAAAAAATGGCGTCTTTGTTAGTTTGATACGGTCTTAAGCCATATCAGTTTGCAAAGTTGATACAGCTTAAAACCGTATCAAATTCATAGATTGATACGGTTTTAAGCCGTATCAATATAGGAATTTGTTACGGCTCATGGCCGTATCTAATGATCAATTAGATACGACCATGAGATGTATCTAATTGATCATTAGATACAGCCTTGAGCCGTATCTAATTTATAAAAAAAAATACAATTAGCTACTATTTGAATTTACACAAAAAAGAAAAATCAACACAAATATTTATTGGTTTTAAAACTCATCATCAACACAAACATAAACTAGTTCAAGAAATAAATCTATAAACCATTTTATTAATGTAACATGATATCAATCACCAAATCTGCAAACTATAATTATATAACTACATGCACTTTTTGGCTCATTAACAACATCAGAAATGTTGGAAGCATAACCTCCCTTAAGTTGGTTAATCTTAAAACAGAAGCCCTCTTGTTCAGAGAAAATGGACTAACAACCATTTCTTTATGTGAGTTTCCCATAGGATGTATTCCCCTAAAATTATAAGAGATGATTTATCTAGTTATAATGAGGTTAAATGTTGATAAAGCTGAAGATGAGGGGAAAAAATTTCCATGAAGAAAACAAAGTACTTCATGATGCAATCATTATAAGTTATCAATTTGTAAGACCAGGGAAGTGTCAAATGTGGTGGTGATGGTTTCAGAGGTGTGTGCCGTGGACCTCAATTACCTGTACAGTATGAATTAGTTTTATGCAGCTGGATTTCAACATATACAATATCAAAAGAAGATGCAAGTATTCATGGATTAACATGGAGAAAGTACAACATTATATGCTGAAACAGCTCACCTGATGCTACGAAGAGAAATTATACAATGAACATGTGCAAAGTGAACTAAGATTGTTTAAATTTTATGGAGTTTAAAGTAGACAGCATAGACTTTATTTGATATAAGATGTATCTATGGTATATACAAATATTATATTTATCAGTCATATCTTTCACCACAAAAATTATCTATGATGCTTGTATGTATATGAATTACCCACATAACACTGCATATTTATACAAAGGTTGGTTGTAAACACTACGTGATGAAGAACTGTGCAATAGTATGAACACTGATTTTCAAAGCATTACAACAATGACAGTGGCATTTGCAACAAATTCTTCGTCCCCAAATACACAAATTTAAGGATAGTTTGTTTTACAAACTACTAAAGATTTAAATTAAGTCTTCGATAAACATTTTATTCCTGTTAAGCTCGCCATTTTTTTTACATGTTCATAGAATTTTTTTACAAACAATACTTTTGTATTGTACAATTCTTATTACAATTCACTTCCAGGTTTGTTATTGTCATTGCCATTTTATGCATGTGGAATTGCGTAATTATGTAAAAAGGATGTGTGCATCATTAAATCTATAGGTCAATAATTATACTACAACCATATGTTTGCCTCCAATGTTGTTTATTTGTGCCTATAAAGGTTTTAGTAGAAAGTTTGACAAAAGTGACCAAAATAATAATACAAAGTATTTGTAATTAGAGGAAGCAATTGTTCAATTATAGGGGAGCTTTGAACTAATTATTTTTCTACATACACTGATCATTATGTTATCACCAGACTGCGATTCATATGGATACATCTCTATACAAGTGCGCACAGACACACAACGATTTGCATAATGCCTAATATATGCCTAATACAGTGATTTCACTAACTTTTTGTGTGGCTGCCAGGTTGTACACAATTAAACAAAATTACTAGACTGCTTCCTGAATTTATTACAATTAGACGGTTGATTTTGGTGTAGCAGGCATAAAGGAATATTTGAAAATTTTCATATTTTCAACTGCTGGTAGTTCCATTCTTCTTTAAAGTATACATAAAATGGAAGCTCGTTATCATGCTAAAGAGTTTGATATTGTTTGTTAACACTACCCAATTTTATATATACGCATTCACAAACTCTTTCAGTTAGTTTTGTTCTGAATTCTAAAGGATTAATCACATAATTTTCTTTTAGTGGCCATTTCTAAAGTCAATCAGGTAAGTTGACAATTTAGTCTTCTAAATTTGGCAGCAAACTCCAAATAGTATTCAGACTTATTGGAACCTTAGTAGACAAAATTTCAAGGTGGCAGCATCCAATACAAGGAATAATTTCATCATACTTTGAGAGTTTTGAATTCGTATGGAAATGGTCAAAATTCTTGGGATTCTGTACAAAATACATCATAATCACTTTGTAAAGCTGAGTCATAGCATGGCATGGCTTTAAATGTTACTATATAGTAGATAGAATAATCTAATCTTATGTTTGTTTTGTTCAGCTATAATCATATTATACATACACTACTAACTTGAAACTATAGATTTTTTAACACATCCAGTAGGGAAGAGTCCTTTTTGAATATGTTCTGGGTAAATCATGTGGAATTTTTTTATTTACTACACTAATACTGTAACACCCCATGTTTTCCTTTAACATAAACTAACAAATTAAAGAAAACTTAATTTTAAATGTGAGAATCAAGGGAAATGGGTTACGCCATTGTGTTCATCTCGGAATTCTGGTTGAGATAAAGTCGAGTTTGCGTAAATTGGACTTCGTATGAAGAAGTTATGGCTGTCGGAAGTTTCCAGAAAATTCAAATAAATTTAAACAGCACGACACAGATTCAAAATTCAAATCAGAAGTCAGAAGCGGGCTGGGCGGGAAAATTCCCGCCCAGGACCCAGGTCGACTAGGGGGTCGACCCTAGTGTCGACCTCCCCCCTACAGGTCGTCCTGCACCCCCCCCCCCCCGGGCAGATCTGAGAGATGACGATTTTCTGACTCCTTGCTGAGTCATTAGGGCTGAGGTGTCACCCTATCTTGACTGAATGGTTGTGGTTAACTCTAGGTTCATTCGACGGCTCAAATTCAATTGAAATTCTATATAAACACATGTAGACTCAAACCCTAAAATCAAATCAAAATTAGAACCATGGTCGTCATGCTATCACCTTGCAACCTAGAGTAGCCGCCACCAACTAGAGGAAAAGTGAAGCTAATCAACTCAATTCAACTCAAATTTATAACAACAACAACGAATTCTACTTCAAAGGCGAGCTAAATCAATTTCAGAACTCAGATTCCAGAACTCAAGACCTTCTTTGAGTTGTGAGTTCAATTTCTTTAATAAGATAATTAATAAGTTAATTGGGTTGAGTTATAAATTGGGTTATATGGATATGTTTGTGAAACATTGGAAAAATGTGATATTTTGTGAATATATACTAGTTGTTCATAATGATAGTTTTGTTGTAGATCCCTTTTCATATACCAAATCATCTATGTTCAATTTGATTCACGTTTGACATCATTTGATATGCAAGTGTGGGTGTAGATTATATGTTGGTTTCTATATGAATTGTACACAAGTTTACATGTGAATCAAATAAAGTGACTATATGCAAGTTTAGGTAGAAATTGGATTCACATATATGCTAGTTTACACCTTTAGATTTAGATCTATGACATACATAGTTTTATGCAAGTTTGTGACTATGGCCTATGCAAGTTTTAGGTGAAAAACTATATTATATATATGCAAGTTCACACCTTTAGGCCTATGTTTAGATTCATGACAATAACAAGTTTATGCTATATATGTGGTAATCCTTATTTGTAAGATTAGATCCAATTTGTATGTTTGCGGCGTTTCTTCTTTTTACGTGTTAGACTAATTGCTAGTCTAATATATATATGTCATGATAAACGAACGAACAATGCGGGGACGATGGGGGTAATATTGAATATACACCTATTGAGAATTGGCATAAATGGCCTGAAAAAGGCATATAATTAATTTAAGACATTAATTGGAAAAATTGACATTTATGGACATAATTTTAAGAGACAATTATGGACATAAGTATATTTGGAATTTATTGACAAATTTGAGTAGGGATATTAATCCAATTGGGAGTTAAATTAAGATGTGTAATAATAAACCGCCTGAGACACGAGGTTAGACTCTTTTGTGGTGTAAGACTGCCCGGACCCGCCCGGCAAATCCAGCACCCACAAATGCCAGTCTAATGTAAGAGGTCAAAGGCATGAATTAAATGCGTAACAGTTTTAAAGACACGAGGTTAGGCTCGTTTGTGGTGTAAGACTGCCCGGACCCGCCCGGCAAATCCAGCTGCCACAAATGCCAGTCTAATGTGGGAGGTCTTTACAAGGTTATGGTGTTAATGAATTAAGAAACACTTAACCAGATAAACATGTGGTGGGACATGAGGGGGTTAAGCGGGTGCTTTGGGTGGCATGTGAAATTAAGAGGGTGCCATGGGTGTCATGTGAAATACGATTAGATGCACTTAACCAAGATTGAAACATGTAAGAAGACATGAATAAGAATGGGGTTGAGTGGGGAAAAACCATAGAGGGGACCAAGCATAAGTGGAAAGCTTGTGCCATGCATGGGGGCCCTTTTCAAACCAGTAATCCATTAAATATCTTTGTGGGCTCGACCCAAGTCGAGGACAGGACACGCGTACTGGGTTTGATTGTAAGAGGTCAAAACGGGTTAGCGATGGCTACACAAGTCCAATGGGGTCATATGTGTGTGTGGGCCCGGGCTGGTAGGTAAGAAGTTGTTGCATCGTGTAGATATAAGCCGTGCATCTTGGTGGTATCGGGTTGCCACTTAGGGGAGTGATACACCCCACTGTGGGGCCAACACGGGTATCTACGAGTTAGGGAGCCGATCGAAAGGGGGTAGTGGGTACACCTAGTGGAGATAGGGGCAGGCGGCACCTATGAAGGCAGCTAGGGGTAAACGAAACTACCATTATCATTATTAAGTTCTGTAGGCGGGATCAACTTTTGGGGTGTTTGGTGTGGTGCAGTGTAGTAATTATCTTATAGTGATTAGGTGCGCCTTTAACGTTATCTTTGTTCATTTTATTTCCATTGTTTGCTTTGTCATACCCATTTGTTCACAGTCATTTCCTTATTTTCCAGCTTATGCCCTATCCTAGTTACTTAATGATTATATTGTTAAAGTTATTGCACTCGCCAGACTTTATGTCTGATCCCCTTTGTTTCCACATATTTTCTTCCTTCCCCCTCGGTGCTCAAGGTGGGACTAGTACTAGTGGAGCTTGATTTGGATAGGTTTTGTGACAGCCCGCCCCGCACCAACCGACATTTACTCTAAAAGTGCGCTGTACACATGTCCAGTTAGCACAGAACGATCGTCAGAAGTAAAGAAAGAAGATGAAGAATCAATAAGGAACCTGTAGAATGTCTCACAGCATATAGAACAAAATATAATAGCAACATACTTGACATAAAACAGGTGAGACGGTGCATAAGCTGAAAACTAGAACTAAGCATCATAGCAGCGGAAATCCAAAATACAGCTTATTACAATTTCAAAATACTGTCTCCAAAAGCAAAAGCAAGATAAGGAAGGTACACTACTAATGCCCAAGTAGTGACCACCAACGACACAGGGAGAATATATGTGGATATCATACATAGGAGCCTCCTGCTCGTCTCCGAATCAGCTACTTGTGCATCACCAGCTAACCTGTCTCTAGTCTGCTCGTGTGAGCACCCAGAGTAATAAGAAGAGACATAAAACTCTGGGTCAGACAAAAGTCTGGTATGAGCGATAAGCAGCTAAACAGAACAATAACAGGTATACTAAACCATACCTGAACCTGGACCTGCAACCAAAGAGTTAGCCCTACATACTGTACAACACTCTAAGGTGCCACTACCATATGGTGTAAAGATACGGGGGTGGGTGTGTGCATGTCATAGTGATGGCAAACAATCAAGCATAGCATCCATCCTCACATCTCTCACTCAGTGCGTAAAGCATACGATATCTACCACTTCGATCACCCAATACTTTGCTATGATCACTTTGCCCCATGAAGTCACAACGGCTTCATTGCACTGATACATAGCCACTAATCCTTCGCTATGTCCACTTTGCCCTCATGGAGTCGTACACACCCCACTGCACTGGCTCATAGCCTTACTAATCCTTTACTATGTCCAATCTGCCCCATGGAGTCACAAGGGCTCTACTGCACTGGCTCATAGTCCTACTACGATCACTTTTCCCCTCGAGTCATAATGACTCTACTGCACTGATACATAGCCCATCATTCCTTTTCAATGGTGAATCGAAGTTATGAACGTCGGCAACTCCTTAGCACACGTCCCGCAGCGAAGCTCAACCATGAAGTGAACTCATTGGTTCCCAACTGGATCCTGAGCTCTAACTTCCTATTTGGACTACCTTTGCATCTCGGGTTTTTGGTCATCACTGGGTCGGTTCGGGCCTCTTCCTTTCTTCCCTTTTGTTTCGGATCGGGTTCTTCCAAGTGCTCCGGGTCGGGTCGGGGTCTCCAAGTCCCTTCGTAATACGTCGGTTCAGTTCGGGTTCTCCATGTCACATCGGCTCGGTTCGGGTTCTCCATGTCACCTCGGGTTGGTTCGTCAGCTGTCTTCCTTCCGTCCCTGTCTTGATCTTCCGGTCCGATCCGATCCCCATTCCTATTCCCATCCGCTCTGATCCGATCCCCCTCACTTCCCTTCGAGTTGATCCAGTTTCTCCTTTCTTAGCGTGATCCGATCCCCCTTCCTTACCTCGATCCGATCCCAGTTCAACCATTTTTGCCTTCCTTCTTGCCCTTGTGCCAAGTATCGGTTCGGTTCGGTGATCCCTTGCCCAGTCCTCATCCGGTCCGAGCCCATTCCTCCGATCCGATCAGAAAATCTGCACTGTTTTTCTGCACTTTTCCAGCGAGCATTTTACGTCATTCGACGACGTTTTCGACCATTCTAACTATTCTAATCAATCACAAAGCATACAACAAAGTCATAGCAACAAGTAGAGATAACCTCAAACACCAAAACATCAATATAATAGGTTAAAATGGATCAAACATAGCCAAAACCCCATATTTTCCCTTAAGCATGTTTAAGCATAACTAATGATAGGATTAACAAAACTTAACCAAATTAACCCAAATTCATATCAGAGGTCTAAAACATCATTTAAGAATTTATAAATATTTTTCCAGATTTTTTTCATGCATAAATTCGCTAATTATCACTAATCACCCTTAATTAGCCGTAATTAGTGAAAAACAATGCTAATCACTCACCTTAGCCACAAATAAAACTTAGATCTGAAATAAATCTCTGATTTGGTGCGAATATCAATGCTAAATAGCAGCTCTAATCTTGATTTGGTGATGATCTCCCTTGATTTGATGTTGCTAAGCCCAATCTTCAAGTAGAAAGTGATTTGGAGGTGATTTAGAGGTTGGAGGCCATTTTTAGGGTTTCTAAGAGGTAAGTGAAGGCTAAAAAACTGAAATGAAATGAAACCCTAACTCATTTCAGCCTCCCCATAACCCTAATCCCGAAATGGGTTATGGGCCCATTCACCAATCACCCTATTTGGCCCGGTTAAGCTGTTTTTCATCTTCCAAACCTTATTTCAGCCATATCTCCCAAACGGTAAACCCGTTTTTCACATGTGACCACTCTACGGAAAGATAAACCATCATCCGAAGCCAATGGAAGTGGTTTCAGGTCAAAACTCCTTTCCAATCAAAAGTTATGGCCGAAACAAGGTCAGCTAGGGGCAAAACGGTCATTTAAAAATCGGTAAAAATCATGAACATGGGAAATGACCCCAATAGTCGTATCCCAAAGCCACATGACCATACGACTTCGTATGTAAAAGAAATAAATATTCTACGATCCTCCGATGCGTAGAATGCGGGTTGTTGCATTCTCCCCCCTTAAGAAATTTCGCCTCCGAAATTCCCTAACCAAAACACACAAAGGGTCCCGCATGCCTATCAGCCATAAAAAAACAATCAAACATGCAAAACAAGCAAAACAAATCTATCCTAGCATGCGGAATAACTAAATTGCAATGTAAATCTTACCAGGCAAAGAGTTCTGGATAGGTCTTCCTAATGCTCTCCTCTGTCTCCCAAGTGCAGTCATTCTCGTTCTCACCCAACTAAACCTTGACTAGCTTCACCGCCTTCCTTCGAAGTTGCTTCGTATCGTGCTCGACAATACGAATCGGCTTGCGGTTCCCAACCGCCTCGGGTTCTACTTCGAAGTCCTCTAACTGATCAGGTGAAATAGTCATATCTGGGTCGTGCACGAACTTCCTTAGCTGGGAAACACGAAATACGTTGTGAACTCCCGCCATTTTCTCTGGTAAGTCAACTCTATACGCCAAATTCCCAACTTGCTCGAGAACTGGGAATGGACCAACGAATCTTGGTGCTAACTTGCCTCTCCTTCCAAATCGAATCACACTCTTTAACGGAGAAATTTTCACAAACACCAAGTCACCAACGGAGAATTTTAAGTCTCTTCTCCTCTTATCAGCATAACTCTTCTGCCTTTCTTGGGCAGCCTTCATTCGTTGTTGAATGATCTTAATCTTATCTGAAGTTTCTCTTACCACATTCGGTCCAAGCACAAACTTCTCACCGGTCTCTATCCAACATGATGGTGAGTTGCACGGTCTTCCATACAAAGCTTCATATGGAGCCATACCGATACTGGATTGGTAACTATTATTATATGCAAACTCTACTAGATGCAAATGGTCATCCCATGATCCGCCAAAATCCAATATACAAGCTCTCAAGAGATCTTCCAATATACGATTCACCCTCTCTGTCTGACCGTCAGTTTGAGGATGATACGCGGTACTGAGATGTAATTCTGACCCTAAAGCCTCTTGTAAGCTCTTCCAAAATCCACTAGTAAACAACGGATCTCGGTCACTCACAATGCCTTTGGGTACTCCATGAAATCTCACTACCCACTTCATATACAGCTCTGCTAAATTAGCTGCCGTTCTGGTCAATTTAACTGGTATAAATCTTACACTCTTGGTCAATCGATCCACAATTACCCAAATGCTATCATGTCCCGATCTAGTTCTTGGTAGACCATCAATGAAATCCATCGAGACTTGTTCTCATTTCCATTCGGGAATTCCTAATGGTTGCAACAACCCACTAGGCTTCTTTTGCTCGGCTTTAACTAGCTGGCAATTCATGCACTTGGATATAAACTTCCCAATGTCTCTTTTCATTCCTTCTCAGTAGTAAGTCTGTTTCATGTCTCGATACATCTTGTCACCACCGGGGTGTATAGTCAGTTTTGAGTGATGACATTCCCTAAGCACTTCATCTCTCAAACCATTCACGTTGGGTACAACTAGTCTTCCATCCTTTCGAAGCCATCCTTCTCGATCAAGCCCATACTTGTTCATCTCCTCATCGATTCCCGTTTCTAACTTGGGGATGATTTCCAATAGATTAGGATTGTCCCTCTGATTGGAACCAATCCGCTCAATCAAAGTGGGTCTGATCGTCAAACTAGCTAACATCTCTGGATCTAATTCGCACTTTGGTCTGAAATCGTACCCTGCGATATACTCCAGTTGCTTCCATTCAAGAAACATAGCCCCAAAACTGGCATGTCTCCTACTCAAAGCATCGGCTACCGCGTTACCCTTTCCTAGTGTGTATGCGATATCAAAATCATAAGAAGCCAAGAATTCTAACCATCTCTGCTGACGGAGATTCAAATCCTTCTGAGGGAAAAGATACTTTAACGATTTATGATCGGTAAACAACTCGAATCTTTCTCCCAAAAGATAATGTCTCCACATCTTCAATGCAAACACGATTGCTGCCAATTCCAAATCATGGGTAGGATACCTTTTCTCATGCGACTTCAATTGCCGACTAGCATAAGCTACTACCCTACCTCCTTGCATCAATACTGCACCTAGTCCGGTACCACAAGCATCCGTGTATACCGTCATCACTTCATTCCCTTTAGGAATGACTAACACTAGCGCACGCGTCAACTTTTCCTTTAGACTCTTGAATGCATTTTCACACACTCTGTCCTAGACGAAGGCTTGATTCTTCTTAGTCAATTGAGTCAACGGTGCTGCTACCTTGGAGAAGTCATGGATAAACTTATGACAATATCCAGCTAACCACAAGAAACTTCTTACATCTGTTGCATTCTTGGGCGTAGACCAATCCTGTACCGTAGCCACCTTTGCAGGGTCCACGGCAATACCATTCTCTGAAACAACATGGCCCAAGAATCTCACTTCCCTCCTCCAGAAGTGACACTTAGAAAACTTCGTTTTCAATTGGTGCTTTCTCAACACCTCCATTACTATCTTCAAATGTCCTTTGTGTTCTTCCTCTGTCCTTCAGTAAACATGGATGTCGTCCACGAACACAAGAACAAACTTATTCAATTGATCCCTGAATACCCTATTCATAAGATCCACGAAGTATGCTGGTGCATTGGTCAACCCAAATGGCATGACCAACCACTCATAGAATCCAGACGGCGTCCTAAATGCCATTTTAGCTATACTATCAGCTGCTACTCGGAGCTGATGATCGCGAGGTCCAACTGGGAGAACACTCTTGCTCCTTCCAGTTGATCAAACAAATCATCTATCCGCGGTAGAAGATACTTATTCTTCCTCGTCACCTTATTCAACTCGGGATAGTCCACACACAAAGAAGGGAACCATCTGCCTTAGTGGCAAACACAATTGGTGCTCCCCACTCGGAAACACTTCTTCTAATAAATCCCTTCTTCAAAAGATCGCTTACTTGCACCCCGAGCTCTCGCTGCTCCCTTGGTGCCATACGACGAAGTGGCATCACTATAGGTCTGGCATCTTTCACTAAATCAATACGGAACTCAATCTCTCGGTGTGGTGGAAGCCCGGTCACTTCCTCGAAGACGTTAGGATACTGGCCAACCACGGGCACATCTGACGACTCATCATGCGGGATGTCGAGGGAATTTATAAAACTAGCCATTACCCATCACTAGGTAGACTACCAAACACTACCCTCCGCCCATCATCCGCTCTAACTGTCACCAAAAAGCCCTCACAGTCTACCACCACCCCGTATCTTTGGAGCCAATCGACTCCCAATATAATGTCATACCCAGTAAAGCCCAAAACAAAGCAATCACAAACAAACAAACATACATCCATGACTCAATAAGACCAAATTTCGGCAAATCATACTGAGGTTAGTCGAACCACCAATCGGGTTCGTCGCTACTAAAGGTCTATCGACTATCTCGGGTTCCAGTCCCAACCTATCTACCAGGTCACTAGATATGAAGGAACGGGAAGCCCCAGTATCAAACAAAACTCGAAAAGGTACATCAGAAATAGAAAGTATACCTTGAATGACGACATTCTTTCCTTTCTCCGCCGCAGTTGGGGCATTCGACGAAGAAGGAATAGCATTGATAGCATATGCTTTCACAATCTGCTTCTCCTTAAGAGGTTGTGGACATTTATCCGTATGATGTCCCACTTGGCCACAGTTGTAGCACTTCATATCCGCTGGCTTGGCCCGACATTCTTTGTCATAATGGCCCTTCTTACCACAGCTGAAGCACTCAACATCTTTCTTAATCTTTTTCTGGACATCCTTAGCTTGGTTCCGCTTCCTCTTGTTCTGAGAGTTATTCTTGCCTCCACCGCTCGCTTGCGGCTTTAGCCCTTCTGCAGATGCAACCTCGGTCTTTGACTTAGGGTAAAGACTCTCCGATCTCAAAGCTTTCCCAACAATCGATTCAAAAGTCTCATCGATGTGGTTGATAAGCCTTTCCCCCAAGTATCCATCCAAACCAGTAATGAACTTCTCATTCTTCTTCTCAGGAGTATCGATAAGGGATAATCCATACTTCGACAAAGTGTCGAACTCAGCAATATAGTCCGAGACTGCCCTACCATTCTGTTTGAGTTCCAAGAACTTCCTAAACAATTCTGACTTTTGAGCAGCCGGGATAAACTTGTCCCTAAAACGAGCCTTGAACTGATCCTAAGTAACTTGATCCTCTGGAGTAGCTGTCTTAATAGAATTCCACCAATTCTTCGCTCGTCCTTGCAGCTGACGAGACGCTAGCCTTCTCTTCATCGCATCCTCGATACCCAAGTCTTCGAATATACGATCACAGCTATCCAACCAATCCTGAACATCTGTGGCCGACTCCGTTCCGTGAAAGGCTTCCCACCAAGGTTAGTGTAATCCTTGCACAGCTTGGCGAAATCGACCCTAGGCGCCTGCACTACTGGACCACCACCATTGCCGGCATTGGGAACTGCTCCCTGAACATCCCTAAGCATTTATCTCATTAAGTCAGTGAAAATCGTCCTCATGTCAGGAGCATTCCCATTATTGGTCCCTCTACCAGCACCCCTCGTGTCTCGGCTCATCATCAAATCTGTAAAGAGAAAATGATTAACCATCTCCATAGTGGTGCCCGTGCAGTGCGACTTCATCCTTAGCTATACTAATAGTATATATATATATAGGTTTTGAAAACCAAAGTAATCACAAATACGCACTCTCATATACGTACTATCTCTCCCTAGTGTCTTTCCCTAGGTTAACTACGCAACCTAGAGCTCTGATACCAAGTGTGACAGCCGGCCCCGCACCAACCGACATTTACTCTAAAAGCGCGCTGTACACATGTCCAATTAGCATGGAATGGTCGTCAGAAGAAAAGAAAGAAGATGAAGAATCAACAAGGAACCTGTATAATGTCTCACAGCGCATAGAACAAAATATAATAACAACATACAAGACATAAAACAGGTGAGACAGTGCATAAGCTGAAAACTAGAACTAAGCATCTTAGCAGCGGAAATCCAAAATACAGCTTATTACAATTTCAAAATACTGTCTCCAAAAGCAAAAGCAAGATAAGGAAGGTACACTACTAATGCCCAAGTAGTGACCACCAACGACACAGGGAGAATATATGTGGATATCATATGTAGGAGCCTCCTGCTCGTCTCTGAATCAGCTACTTGTGCATCACCAGCTAACCTGTCTCTAGTCTGCTCGTGTGAGCACCCAGAGTAATAAGAAGAGACATAAAACTCTGGGTCAGACAAAAGTCTGGTATGAGCGATAAGCAGCTAAACAGAACAATAACAGGTATACTAAACCATACCTAAACCTGGACCTACAACCAAAGAGTTAGCACTACATACTGTACAACACTCTAAGGTGCCACTAACATATGGTGTAAAGATACGAGGGTGGGGGTGTGCATGTCATAGTGATGGCAAACAATCAACCATAGCATCCATCCTCACATCTCTCACTCAGTGCGTAAAGCAAACGATATCCACCACTTCGATCACCCAATACTTTGCTATGATCACTTTGCCCCATGAAGTCACAACGGCTTCATTGCACTGATACATAGCCATTAATCCTTCGCTATGTCCACTTTGCCCCATGGAGTCGTACACACCCTACAGCATGGCTCATAGCCTTACTAATCCTTTACTATGTCCACTCTGCCCCATGGAGTCACAAGGGCTCCACTGCACTGGCTCATAGTCCTACTACGATCACTTTTCCCCTCGAGTCTTAATGACTCTACTGCACTGATACGTAGCCCATCATTCCTTTTTAGTGGTGAATCGAAGTTATGAACGTCGACAACTCCTTAGCACACATCCCGCAGCAAAGCCCAACCATGAAGTGAACTCATTGGTTCCCAACTGGATCCTGAGCTCTAACTTCCTATTTGGACTACCTTTGCATCTCGGGTTTTTGGTCATCACCGGGTCAATTCGGGTCTCAGCCTTTCTTCCCTGTCGGTTCGGATTGGGTTCTTCCAAGTGCTCCGGGTCGGGTCGGGTTCTCCAAGTCACTTCGTAATACGTCGGTTCGGTTTGGGTTCTCCATGTCACATCGGTTCCGTTCAGGTTCTCCATGTCACCTTGGGTTGGTTACGATCCTGTCTTGATCTTCTGGTCCGATCTGATCCCCATTCCTATTCCAATCCGCTCTGATCTGATCCCCCTCACTTCCCTTCGAGTTGATCCGGTTCCTCCTTTCTTAGCCCGATCCGATCCCCCTTCCTTACCTCGATTCGATCCCAGTTCAACCATTTTGGCCTTCCTTCTTGCCCTTGTGCCAAGTCTCGGTTCGGTTCGGTGATCCCTTGCCTAGTCCTCATCCGGTCCGAGCCCATTCCTCCTATCCGATCAGAAAACCTGCACTGTTTTTCTGCACTTTTCCAACGAGCATTTTACGCCATTCAACGACGTTTTCGACCATTCTAACTATTCTAATCAATCACAAAGCATACCACAAAGTCATAACAACAAGTAGAGGTAAACTCAAACACCAAAACATCAATATGATAGGTTAAAATGGATCAAACATAGCCAAAACCCCATATTTTCCCTTAAGCATGTTTAAGCATAACTAATGACAGGATTAACAAAACTTAACCAAATTAACCCAAATTCATATCAGAGGTCTAAAACATTATTTAAGAATTTATAAATATTTTTCCAGATTTTTTTCATGCATAAATTCGCTAATTATCACTAATCACCCCTAATTAGCCGTAATTAGTGAAAAACAATGCTAATCACTCACCTTAGCCACAAATAAAACTTAGATCTGAAATAAATCTCTGATTTGATGCGAATACCAATGCTAAACAGCAGCTCTAATCTTGATTTGGTGAGGATCTCCCTTGATTTGATGTTGCTAAGCCCAATCTTCAAGTAGAAAGTGATTTTGAGGTGATTTAGAGGTTGGAGGCCATTTTTAGGGTTTCTAAGAGGTAAGTGGAGGCTAAAAAACTGAAATTAAATGAAACCCTAACTCATTTCAGCCTCCCCATAACCCTAATCCCGAAATTGGTTATGGGCCCATTCACTAATCACCTTAATTGGCCCGGTTAAGCAGTTTTTCACCTTCCAAACCTTATTTCAGCCCATATCTCCCAAACGGTAAACCCGTTTTTCACATGTGACCACTCTACGGAAAGGTAAACCATCATCCGAACCCAATGGAAGTGGTTTCAGGTCAAAACTTTTTTTAAATCAAAAGTTATGTCCGAAACAAGATCAGCTAAGGGCAAAATGGTCATTTAAAAATCGGTAAAAATCATGAACATGGGAAATGACCCCAATAGTCGTTTCCCAAAGCCACATGACCATACGACTTCGTATGTAAAAGAAATAAATATTCTACGATCCTCCGATGCGTAGATGCGGGTTGTTACAGCTTTATCTCTTTCTTTGGAGTTACTTGGATCGCTGAAGTAAAAGTTCAGCCTATCTTATTTATGGATATTTTATGTTGGGGTTATGTCTTTCATTTTATGTACTCTGATTTAGTCAAGATGGATATTATGTACTTGACTCTAGTCTTTGGTTTTTGATGATGTAATCAAACTTATTTGTTACCGTTGCAATGAATGAAGTTTTAAATTTTTAAGTACTGTTTTATATCTGTCTTGTTGTTAAGTTTCTGTTATATACACACTTAAAACGCTCCATAGAAGTTAAGGCATTCCCTTTGTGAGTGACCTTAATGGACGTGGGGTGTCACACGTGGTATCAGAGCTGAAGGTTACCAGAATAGATATGAATTTTGAAAAGACTGTTTTTCAAAAGCACTTTTATAAAGAAATACTTTCAAAAATACGTTTTAAGGAGAATATTTTCAAGAGAAAAGTTTGTTTTAAAAACATAACTACCAAGAGCCATATATCTTTCTTTCGAATTCTTCGTTTTGAATCTCTTCATTTTCTTTTCAGCATGTCTGGAATTCCCGAGATACCCGAGGGGATACCGATACCAGGATGGTTTAGAAGGTATCTGGAAGCTAGGGCCCATGTCGCAGGCCCAGCAAATGCTCCTCATCCTCCTCCTCCTCCTCCCCGTGTTGACACTTTCGCAAAGATATGCAAGGACTTTCGGGCAATGGGCGGGAAACCTTTTCATGGGTCGGAGACGTTTGTTGAAGCTCGAAATTGGCTAAAGGAGGTGGAAGAATTGTTTGGAATCTTTGAGGTAGAAGATGGAAGAAAGGTCCAGTTAGCTGCCTGGTTAATGAAGGATGAGGCCTCGTTTTGGTGGGAGGTCACTAATGGAGAGCGTTCAGTTGATACATGGCCGGATTTCAGGCGTAGGTTTGAGGCAAAGTTTCTCTCACGGGCTGAAGAGAATCTATACATGGAAAGGTTTTTGGCATTGAGGCAGGGGAATCTATCAGTGAAAGAATACGTCAACAAGTTCAATCAGTTGGCAAGATTTGGCTTGGACTTGGTGAATACACCCGAAAAGAAGGCCCTGAGATTTGTTAAGGGTTTGAACGAGCCGCTACATGGGTTAGCTATGACCCACATCCCTATGGGGGCCACCTTTGAGAGACTAGTTGATATGGCACTTATGCATGAAGACGAGAAAGGCGCCAATGCTAATAAGGTAGCAGAGAAGAAAGGGGATCAAAAGAAACGAAAACTGCAACAGTAGAACAAGAAGGGTGGTAAAGACAACAATGGTAAGGGAAAGAAAAGATGCTTTAACTGTAGGACACCAGGCCATCTAAGCAAAGGCTATAGGAAGAAGAAGAAGAAGACTGGTTGTTTCCACTGTGGCGACGCAGGTCATCTAGTTAAGGACTGCCCAAGGAAACAGGGGCAAGGGCAAATAACTTCTGGAGGGAAGCTTCAGGCTCTCATGGCACCAGGGCAGGCGAGAGAGCAGATTCAGGCTCTCGTGGCACCAGGACAGGAGAGAGGTAGAAACATTTCCGTTGAAAGTTTAGTTTTTCTGTTCGATCATCCTGTTCGTACTTTGTTTGACTCTGGCGCTTCACACTCGTTTGTATATGCTTCGTTAGTTGAAAAACTGCACCTAAATACTAGTCTAGTTACAGATCCCATAGTAGTCTCAAATCCTATTGGTGGTTCGGCTCATCTTTCTATGATTTGTCGGGATTTGAGAGTGTCTATCTTGGGCGTTGGGTTTGAATGCAACGCCTTTGTTCTTGGCTTCATGGGCTACGGCTTGATTCTAGGTATGGATTGGCTAACTAGATACGGTGCCATCCTAGATTGTGAAAGAAGGGTGGTTAGATTGTTGACTCGTTGTGGAAAGACCCTTGATATTTCTTGTGATCCTAGAGGTCAAGTAATGCTTAGCTACCTAGAATCTCTTGATGCATCCAATGATGATTTGAAATCTGTTCGTGTGGTCCGTGAATATAGTGATGTCTTCAATGAGGTTCGAGGTTTACCCCTGAGGCGTGAGATAGACTTTCGAATGTATCTAATAGATAATGCAAAGCCAGTTGCATTGCCAGTGCGCCACATGGCTCCGAGAGAGAGAGAAGAGAACTCTGTAAGCAAGTGAAAGAATTGCTTGAGAAGGGGTTCATAAGAAGAATTATTTCAGAGTGGGGCGCTCCAGTCGTTTTTGCTACAAAAGCTGATGGTTCACTTAGATTGTGCGTGGACTATAAAGAGCTGAATAAGCTAACAAAGAAGAACAGACACCTGTTACCAAGGATAGACGATTTATTCGATCAATTGGTGGGTGCTTCAGTTTTCTCGCAACTGGATTTGGCTACAGGGTTTCATCAACTAAGGGTGGCTGAAGATAGCATCGATAAGACTGCATTTAGAACTCCTGACGGTTTCTTTGAGTGGCTCGTCATGCCTTTTGGTTTGACGAATGCACCCGCATAATTTGTTGACTTAATGACTAGGGTGTTTAGGGAGTTTCTGAGCAAGTTTGTGGTAGTCTTTGTAGACGATATTCTAGTTTTCTCTAAAAATGAAGAAGAGCAAGCCCTACGTCTTAGGGAATTCTTAGAGACCCTACGAGCACATCAGCTAAAAGCTAAGTTCTCCAAGTGCCATTTTTGGAGAAAAGAAGTGAGGTTCTTAGGACACGTGGTCTCTAAGGAAGGGATAGCTGTGGATCCCGCTAAGATAGTGGCAATCCAAGATTGGAAAACAGCTAAGAACGCAACCGAAGTAAGAAGCTTTTTAGGGCTGGCTGGCTATTATAGGAAGTTCATTAAGGACTTCGCGAAGATATCAGCCCCTCTCACTCGATTAACGAAGAAGAATTTGACTTTTACTTAGGACGTTGACTGTGACGATGCTTTCCAACGTCTGAAGAGGGCTTTGACGACCGCTCCAGTTTTAGTTTTGCCAGACGGGAGTAAGACATTCACTGTATATACCGATGCTTGCGGGACAGGGCGCAGTTTTAATGCAAGAGGGAAGGGTGATATGCTATGGTGGAAGACAGTTGAAAAGCACGAGAAAAATTACCCTACCCACGACTTGGAGTTGACGGCCATAGTTTTTGCGCTTAAGTCGTGGCGTCATTATTTGCTTGGCGAAAGGTTTGAGTTGTATACATACCATAAGTCGCTAAAGTACTTATTCTCTCAGAAGGACCTAAACTTGAGGCAACAGAGATGGATGGAGTTTTTGGCATCCTACGATTTTGAGATCGCATATACCCCTGGCAAGGGCAACGTTGTAGCTGATGCCTTAAGTAGAAAGAAGTTAACTTTATGTCCTTTGTTTATAGAGCGGCAGAGTTTGGAGTATATATCTTCCTTTGACTTCGGACCCTCTGTCGATTATGTACCTGGATTTTTGGCATCATTAGAGGTGCAACCTACACTTTTGGGTCGAGTTGGAGAGGCACAGCGGAACGACCCACGGTTGGTTGAGATAGTAGGCAAGCTTATAGGAGGGGAGTCCTCAAGACATCTTGATAGACATGCTATAGTTGAAAGAGGTTGGCTACGTAGAGATGGAAGACTTTGCGTACCACAAGACGAAAGTTTGAAGAAGGCAATTCTTGAAGACTCACATCGCTCTAAGATGACCATACATCCCGGTGGTGATAAGATGTATAGGGATACGAAGCGAGTTTTCTTTTGGGCCGGAATGAAGAAGGATGTGGCCGAATTCGTTGCTAGATGCTTAGTGTGCCAACAATTCAAGGCGGAGCAAAAGAAGTCCGGAGGTTTGCTCCATCACTTAGAGATTCCGCTCTAGAAATGGGAAAGCGTTTCCATAGATTTTGTAGATGGGTTACCAAGATCGAGGAAGGGCAATACGGTGATTTGGGTAATTGTGGACTGGCTTACTAAAAGTGCCCATTTTATCCCTGTTAAAAGTAGAAGGACCGCCGCATGGTTAGCATCTGTTTACCTTCGAGAGATAGTTCGTTTGCACGACATACCCTCCAGCATTATGAGCAATAGGGATCCTATTTTCGCAAGCGAATTTTGGAAGAGCTTACAAGACGCGGTTGGAACGCAATTATGCTTAAGTACCGCTTATCATCCTCAGACAGACGGCCAGACCGAGAGGGTGAATCGGATTCTAGAAGACCTTCTGAGGCTATGCATTCTAGACTTTGGAGGAACATGGGAAGAACACCTTCCACTAGTAGAGTTCGCCTATAATAATAGTTTTCAGGCTAGCATTGGCATGGCACCTTTTAAGGCTCTTTATGGACGACCGTGCCGATCACCTACATGTTGGTGGGAATCCACGGATAAGATTTTTCTTGGACCCGACATGATTATGGAGACTTCGGAAAAGATAGACCTGATTCGACGGCGAATGAAGACGGCACAGGACCGACAGAAGTCATATGCTGATAAGAGACGAACCGATCTTGAATTCAATGTTGGTGACATGGTTTTTATTAAGGTGTCACGATTGAGAAACGTGGTCCGCTTTGGATCGGTAGGAAAGTTGGCACCAAGGTTCGTAGGACCCATTCCAATTACAGAGAGGATTGGGCAGATGGCATACAGAGTAAAGTTACCACAGAAGCTCAGCGGAGTTCATGACGTGTTTCACGTTTCGTATTTGCGTAAGTGTTTGCACGATACGGCGGAAGTGGTAGAGCCGAGCACGCTCGAAGAAGTCAAAGTAGAGCGCAATGCCACAATCAGACGAGCTCCTACACGCATTCTCGGATCGGAGGTCAAAAGGCTTTGCAATAAAGAGGTAAAGTTGGTCAAAGTGCAATGGGGAGATGATCAAAGAGACGCGACTTGGGAGACGGAAGATAAGATGCGCACGTTGTACCCTTTCCTTTTTGAGGGTATGTTTTAATTTCTCCTTTTTATACCGCTTTGTTGATACCTGTCCTATCTTTTAGTATTATCTTTGCGATGACATCTTCAATCTTTAATTAGGCAGAACCCTATGGTTGAAACATGTGTTTGAGACATGTTATGTCTGATGGATGCAAATGGATGCAAGTGGTTGCTAGTGGTTGCTCGTGGATACATATACACACACCTTAGGCACTAGATCGGCTCAATCACCTTCATGTTGCATATAAATGTGTGTGCTTATTTAAATTGATGGATGTATAATGGTTGTGTTATCATATGGATGCTGCATTTTGATGAATGGTCGTGCACACATATAGAAATAATATGTATCGATAGGATTCCTTCGCATACATAATGGACGCATGGCACTATCATGTTTTGCATTAAGGGTGTAACGACACGGATTTCGCTCAATCCGAATTGATCGCTAAACCGACCAAGACCGTTTGAAACCCCTGATTGTTTTGAGAACACGACAAATCGGAACACAAACAAAAGAACATTTCATTGCTTATTACAACAATTCATCAGAATACAAGAATATAAAGAGTATAAATCAATATTACACATTCACTAAATATCAGAGATTTCAATACATTACATAGCAGCGGAAAATAATACAAAACACAACTGAAGGAGATATACGGATACAGAGCTTTCCGGATATCATTCCAGCTGTAAACCAGGTTCCTATGAATATAAATCTGCAAAACCAAAACTACTAGCTGTCCGTGCAAAATAAGGGCACCCAGAGTTTAGGTTAAAACAATAAACTCCAGGTCAGTCATGTGACTAGTGTGAGAACTAAAACAGTTATTAATCTTTATTTTAAAGTTAGGTAAATCAAGGGATCACGAAGTATAACACGGAACGGGTTTCCTCCCAAGAATACCAGTGCATAAAACAACAGCGCAATGCTAGATAAAGAACAATGAAGCTATATAAGACCCAGGTCCCATCACACAATGCAACACAAGCCGGAGGATAGGGTTTTTACCTTATAATAGCCAAGGAATGCTTGATACGCTAAATTTCATCTTTTATTATTACTATAAGTGTATAATGTCAAAACGATTTCAAGCATAAGTATCAATCATACACGGCATAAGTGCCCCATACCACTATGTCGCCATATATAGGTTTACAATCAAAACCACAAAGTCACGTATTGGAAGTTGGATTTCCATCTGCGAACCGAGGCTAGGGATCGTCACCAACCGATTCGAGACAATCTAGCCCATGTCTCAGGAACAGAACGCATCGTCCCTTGGAGCGACAGGGCCGGTCCACCGATGTGGATTAAACTTAAACCCTGGACACTGCGTTTCCCCGCCTTTTGGAGCGTAAATGAGCCAAATGACTCCACATAGTCACCGATATATCTGAGGCGCCTCGCAACAGCAACAACCACACAGGTGAAAATAATATAAACGTCAGGGCTGGTAGGTTACTGACACCACCCTAGCTAGAAGGAAACGCATGTCCTCCTTGAGGTCTCTCCCGTTTCTGGTTCACAACCGAGGTGTGAAGCTCGCGAATTCACGTTACACAAGGCTATGCCACACAGGCGGTGCTTTGATCATCAACCACAAGACTTTGCTTTTCAACAAAAGCCTTGATCATTTGCCACGTAGGCATGCCACACAGGCAATTCACACCATGCGACTGATGTCTATCGATATACAACATCTCATCCCGTACGTCTCAGAGAAGGGTGAAGTAAGGGAATGAATTCCCCTTACCAGGCAGATGTATATTTAATAGAGATCAATCAACACAGAGCAAAATCCAGTGTCCGACACACAGTCCGTACAAGTTCGTTCTGGGTCTGAACGAAACCGGAGACACCTTGTACCTCGCATATCCATCGATCTCCAAGTACGTCTGGACGATCACCAACCGATTCCCTCCTCTTGGGTGTACAACCCAATCAAGATCATCAGTAATCACCCAAACGATGTTAAGACCTCCGGTCTTCAACCACCGTCTTCATCCTCGACACCACGTCGAATCAGTTATTCAGAATGGGATAAACCCGGACTTTCTGAATAACTCGCGTATATAATAAACAAGTGTTACACAAACACAACATACGCCTCATTCCAATTCAGAATATTCTTTTATTCAAATATTCTTATACTTTGGGAAAGGTTCCCATTAATTATATCAAATATAAATTCTTTTAATTTATTCTTTAATCTTCTTTTGAATATCAATTCAAACTAGTCGGGATTAGCGAACCACACCGAAGTAATCATTTATTTTATTTCCCAATCCCAACCTATTCATCCCATGAAGTAAAACTGGTCATACTTCATATCTAACACCACGGTGTTATCGGTAAATTCAATTACCATTTCACGTTCAAATCTAATTAAAGATTTAACTATCGCTTGGAGCAAAACTAGTGATACTCCATTCTCAACCATTTCAATTTAATTAAAGATTCATTAAAACTCCACTTAGTTTAAATCGTCCCAAAAATCAATATCAATGATTATTTAACTTGGGA
Organism: Allium sativum; assembly: GCA_030737875.1. Classification (NCBI taxonomy): domain Eukaryota; kingdom Viridiplantae; phylum Streptophyta; class Magnoliopsida; order Asparagales; family Amaryllidaceae; genus Allium; species Allium sativum. The sequence goes on from CM060926.1 coordinate 357,146,550, forward strand.
AATCACATCCTGTCCTTATCTGGGTTAAAGAACCAATGTCATTTAAAACACGGTTAACTATAAACCCAAAATCACATTCCATTAATTATTGGTTAAAGAACAAGTGTTATTTAAAACACCGTTCACGATAAACCCAAAAATCAATTCAAATTCAATTCCAATTAAATACCATTTAATTGGTACACTTCATTAAATCTAAATAAAAAGATTTAATCTTTTTCTCAACTGGGTTTAAGAACAGTGTTAATGAAGACACCATTCACGACAAACCCAAATCCCATTTGATATTAAATACAAGGCTCTAAATAGAAAATATATCGGCTTATTTTCAATATCAAATTCTACGACCAATAAATATCATATTGGAAACAACGATATAAATATATCTTTCAAATTTCCATAACAATATCTATATAATCACGAAATCCAACATCGAAATATTTCAAAGACAATTTCGATTCACATCCATTCCAATTCAATTATTGGAAATTCTGGTTACTTTCAAAACCATTTCAAATCCGCCTTATTTATTTTAAAAATAAATGGGATTATAATTCTAGTTCAAAACTAGTTCATTTCGATAAAAATCTATTTTTATCTTTTCAAAGTTGGAATTTTTCATCTCAATTCTTCACAAATCATTTCTTATGATTTTACACAAACTATTACTATTTTTTATAATTTTATCACGGCCCGTACAGTCGATTTCCATCAACGGCCATCGAACTGCACTTACAGCGACTTTTTCCAAATTTGATTTGGACATAATTCCAAATCCAACCGTTAGATTTCAAATCTCTAATATTCATTAGAAAGCTCTTTTCGATACGAACCCAACGGTTCCGGTTTTAGGAGAATCCGACGGTCGGATCTCCCGTAATATCCATTCGAAGTCAATGGTCGAAATTCGCGAACTGCCGCGGCGCGGCGCGTTCTATTCAGGCCATTCTATATATGTAATATATATATATATTATATATATTTCATCGATTTCTTTTAAAATGTATTTTATAAATCGTTTTAAATTCGTTTTCAAAACGATTTCAACTTTATATTCAATTTCGAATCAAAATTGAATATTCCACATCATTGATATACAAATGATAATATTTTCAAAACGTTACATTCTGAAATCACTTCGTTTTCTATAATCATTATAAAAACGAATATAATTGATATAAATATCGTTCGCGTCAAAATGGCGCATATCTAATCAACACGGCTTTATATATTTCAATAACTTCGTTATCAACAAATGAATATTTTCTTCAACACATGAATATATATTTTTATTCAACACATGAATATATATTTTATTCAACACATGAATTTTTATTCTATTCAACACATGAATTTTTTTATTCTATTCAACACATGAATTTTTTTTCTATTCAACACATGAATTTTCTTTCTATTCAACACATGAATTTTCTTTTTATTCAACACATGAATTTTCTTTTATAATATTCCTTATTTTCCAAATTGGAATGAGGTGCAATCAATTACCATATAATGTTAATTATATGGTTTCCATACAACACATGTATATAATAGCAACGATAAATAATCGACCATCATCCAGAGTGCATTCTACACTGTATAAGCATCAAATATAAATATTCAACGCTTATAACAGCCTGTCAATCAATCGATCGACATACAGCTAATTATTGGGATTAGTGTATGCCCAATTTCATCCCAAACCCCGTGTGGGGTTTCAAACAATCAAACACAGATTTTATTTGCGCAGTTGGGCAATGTGTAAAATTTATCGTCCCAATCAATATCAGTCAAATCGGCGTACATAAACAAATCGTTTGATTTGTAAATGAATATTTATTTTATTTCAACACATGAATATATATTTTATTTCAACACATGAATATATATTTTATTTCAACACATGAATATATATTTGATTTCAACACATGAATATATATTTGATTTCAACACAAGAATATATATTTTATTTCAATTCTAATCACACAATAAATTTTCACAACACATCAATCAAACAAACAAGCCGTCCATGGTCTGTGGACGACGGGTGTCAGGTGTTGCTAAGCACCGTCTGCATCGTAGTATATATTTCAACTAGAAAACAAATTAAAAGTGAGGAGTTCTCACCGATTAGCTAAACCAATACATCGCGACTCTTCATATTTAGGAGATCTTCGCCGTGCTTCTAACGAGATCTGTTTCACGCGGTATATGTTAAAAAATATATTTTTAACAACGCTACTTCCTATATAAAGATGATATTTTTATAACGCTGACTTCATAAAGATTATATTTTTATTTTGCCACCCATATAAAAATCACATTTTTATATTCTCCAGTATATAAAAATCATATTTTTACTTCACCATTTCAACTGTACAAAGATTCAACTTTTCTAATATAAAAATTCAAACTTTTCTAATCAAAAATCCAACCTTTCATATATGATAAAAATCTTATCTTTTCGCATTAAAAAATCTAATCTTTATACTTCATTCACATATAGAAAAATTCGATTTTTTATACTTCCTTTACATATTTAAAAATTCGATTTTTATACTTAAAGATCAAATCTTTTTATTTTATACCAACCTAATCTTCCCTCACATTAAAAATCAAACCTTTGTTCGAATAAAAATCAAATCTTTGTTCACTAACATCATAGGTAAAACCGATTTTCGTTTTTATATAACTAATTATTTTATATAAATAAATTAAAGAAATAAAAATAAATATTAAAACTTATAGCTTTTAATCGGGAATGGGAGGGCTGGTGCTGTGCGTTGGAGGTGGAGGAGGCGGTCGTTCTTGCACTGGAGGATTGGGGGGGCCGCGTTCGAATTAGGGAAAATAGGAAGAAGGCAGATCGGAGAAGGATGGGTGGGGGAGCAGCAGCTCGCCGACGATGGTGGGGTCCGGCCGAGGCACGGCAGTGGCGCGCGAGGTCGCGGTGGGTGGTCTGCGAAGGGGGCGCAGGGGTTGACGCGACTCAGAGAGGGGTGCGGATTTTCGGGGGCTCACGGTGCTACGGTTTCGGTTGGTGGCTGTGGGCTCGGGGTTCGCGAATGGGCGTGGAGAGGAGGAAGGAGATGGAGAAGCGGAGGTGGAGGCACGATGGCATGGCCGTCGCTGCCCATCTTTTTCCTTTTCTGATTTGAGATCAATGTGGCGAGGTAAGGGATAAAGACGTTGACCGGTCCAAGGAGATAAAGGGGCAAGGGAGATGGTCATACAATAATATATATTATATCATTTAACTATTTTATTATCCAAAAGTCTGTTTTTCATTTGTACCCCGAATCGAACCCAACGACTGTCGCCCTAGCTAATTACCCCCATTCCAAACACAATGGGATATGTTTCGCAAGCTGATTCGACTGTTTCGATCAGTTTCCGTCAAAATCAAGATATAAATCTATATATTGAATTTGAACGCGCATTTCAATTTACCGGGGCCACATACTGACCCTAAAAATTCCAAAAAAATATTTTCTAGCTTCGTATTGACAATACGGTCCTAACAAAACTAATTTCGTCAAATTCTGAGACCGTTTGAAAAATGGCCATTTTCTGGTCGATCGAAATTGAATGAAACTGTTAAAACACGTTTTCTTTTGCCACGCTCACATATTGATTCAGAAAATAATGAATTTTGGAATCTAGCAATAATTCTACATCCTGGATCCAACAAAAGTGGTTTCGTCAAAAACGAAGTCGTTTGCAAAATTTCCATTTTTAAGGGCTAGAATTCCATAGCGACGATTCTGAATTTTCAACTGGACGTAAATTTTTATTCCCGCTATGAAATTTCAATTTTTCAAATTCGTTAGAAAGATATTCTCAAATAGATTCAAATATTTTTGGTTTCACTAAAATCCGGTTTATTTTGAATCCTGTACATTCATTTGAAATTTGAAATTGAATTTTCGAACTACCGCGCCATTTTCAATTCCTTTTATATTTAAAATAAAATATTTATATTCTAATGACGATTCAAATAAATATATATGTTCAAATTCTATTCAAAATAAATTTTTGGTCGTTATTATTTAAAATAATTCATTTTAAATATTCAAAATTCACAAAAATTGCCAAAATAAAAATTTTAAATTAGCTCGGATTTCCGGGTTATTACAAAGGGGGTTGAGTTATAAATTGGGTTATATGGCTATGTTTGTGAAACATTGGAAAAATGTGATATTTTGTGAATATATACTAGTTGTTCATAATGATAGTTCTGTTGTAGATCCCTTTTCATACGCCAAATCACCTATGTTCAATTTGATTCACATTTGACATCATTTGATATGCAAGTTTGGGTGTAGATTATATGCTGGTTTCTATATGAATTGTACACAAGTTTACATGTGAATCAAATAAAGTGACTATATGCAAGTTTAGGTAGAAATTGGATTCACATATATGCAAGTTTACACCTTTAGATTTAGATCTATGACATACATAGTTTTATGCAAGTTTGTGACTATAGCCTATGCAAGTTTTAGGTGAAAAACTATATTATATATATGCAAGTTCACACCTTTAGGCCTATGTTTAGATTCAAGACAATAACAAGTTTATGCTATATATGTGGTAATCCTTATTTGTAAGATTAGATCCAATTTTTATGTTTGTGGCGTTTCTTCTTTTTATGTGTTAGACTAATTGCTAGTCTAATATATATACATACACACACACACACACACATATATATATATATATTTATTTATATATATATATGTCATGGTAAACGAACAAACAACGTGGAGACGATGGGGGTAATATTAAATATACATCTATTGAGAATTGGCATAAATGGCCTGAAAAAGGCATATAATTAATTCAAGACATTAATTGGAAAATTTGGCATTTATGGACATAATTTTAAGAGACAATTATGGACATAAGTATATTTGGAATTTATTGACAAATTCGAATAGGGATATTAATCCAATTTGGGGTTAAATGAAGATGTGTAATAATAAACCGCCTAAGACACAAGGTTAGACTCTTTTGTGGTATAAGACTGTCCGGACCCGCCCAGCAAATCCAACAACCACAAATGCCAGTCTAATGTGAGAGGTCAAAGGAATGAATTAAATGCGTAACAGTTGTAAAGACACGAGGTTAGGCTCATTTGTGGTGTAAGACTGCCCGGACCCGGCCGGCAAATCCAGCTGCCACAAATGCCAGTCTAATGTGGGAGGTCTTTACAAGGTTACGGTGTTAATGAATTAAGAAACACTTAACCAGATAAACATGTGGTGGAACATGAGGGGGTTAAGTGGGTGCTTTGGGTGGCATGTGAAATTAAGAGTGTGCCTTGGGTGGCATGTGAAATACGATTAGATGCTCTTAACCAAGATTGAAACATGTAAGAAGACATGAATAAGAATGGGGTTAAGTGGGGAAAACCCTTAGAGCGGACCAAGCATAGGTGGAAAGCTTGTGTCATGCATGGGGGGCCTTTTCAAACCAGTAACCCATTAAGTATCTTTGTGGGCTCGACCCAAGTCGAGGACAGGACACACGTACTAGGTTTGATTGTAAGAGGTCAAAACGGGTTAGCGATGGCAACGCAAGTCCAACAGGGTCATATGCGTGTGTGGGCCCGGGATGGTAGGTAAGACGTTGTTGCATCGTGTAGATATAAGCCGTGCATCTTGGTGGTATCGGGTTGCCACTTTGGGGAGTGATACACCCCACTGTGGGGCCAGCATGGGTATCTACGAGTTAGGGAGCCGATCGAAAGGGGGTAGTGGGTACACCTAGTGGAGATAGGGGCAGGCGGCACCTATGAAGGCAGCTAGGGGTACACGAAACTACCATTATCATTATTAAGTTCTGTAGGCGAGATCAACTTTTGGGGTGTTTGGTGTGGTGCAGTGTAGTAATTATCTTATAGTGATTAGGTGCGCCTTTAACATTATCTTTGTTCATCTTATTTCCTTTGTTTGCTCTGTCATAACCCATTTGTTCACAGTCATTTCCTTATTTTCCAGCTTATGCCTTATCCTAGTTACTTAATGATTATATTGTTAAAGTTATTGCACTCGCTAGACTTTATGTCTGACCCCCTTTGTTTCCAACTCTTTTCTTCGTCCCCCCCCCCCCCAACCAGGTGCTCAGGGTGGGACTTGTACTAGTGGAGCTTGATTTGGACAGCTTTATCTCTTTCTTTGGAGTTGCTTGGATCGCTGAAGTAAAAGTTCAGCCTATCTTATTTATGGCTATTTTATGTTGGGGTTATGTCTTTCACTTTATGTATTCTGATTTAGTCAAGATGGATATTATGTACTTGACTCATAGTCTTTGGTTTTTGATGATGTAATCAAACTTATTTGTTACCACTGCAATGAATGAAGTTTTAAATTTTTAAGTACTGTTTTATATCTGTCTTGTTGTTAAGTTTCTGTTCTGTACACACTTAAAACGCTCCATAGAAGTTAAGGCATTCCCTTTGTGAGTGACCTTAATGGACGTGGGTTGTCACAAATACAACCTAACGAACGTATAGTGCTTTTTTCCCTCCATGAATATCAAGTATGTATAGTTTTCCTTTTATAATTCTGGTACGAAATTTCCTACTATTGTATATGATTGTGCGTATTTTCGTATCCATAGGATTCCTATTTTGTTCCATAATGTACGTTTCTCACTGTGAATTTCTTTTGCTTTAATCCAATTACTAATATCCACTCTTTCCTATGTTACAGTAATACGACTTTAAAATGGCAGCGAACATGCTTTCCAACATAAAATAGATGACCTACTTTCACTGTAAATTGTAAAGTATTTCCCGCTTAATCAGTTCTCACGATGCAGAAAAACTTAACATGAATGATGTAACCAACTCTTATCTGATATTGTGACTGTTATATCTTCAACTTTATCAACAAATTATATCCCTTTTAATGTAAGGTAGTTTATGGCTAATACTGTGGAAATTATATTTATGCACTGTGTAAGTGATTTTTTTAACAATACGGTATTTTCTTTCTTAAATTTGAATATTATATTCTATATAGAAATAGTTCTTTACAATGAATTTGACCAGAGAAACTAAGTTAAAGGAATGAAAATAATTCTTCACTATAACACTCCTATTTATCATACATCTATTTATGCATGCTTTCCTACTTTAACATAATTAATACCCTACTCCCATACATGCTTTCCTACTTTAACATTTTTAATACCCTGCTACCAGCAACGCTTGAAATGCTAGCCAACGTCAGACACCTTACCATAGCAGTTAACATTTGCTCAAAACCATTTTATTTCAACATGGATAAAATAACATTTGCTTTCAAACATATGAGCCCACACAAAAATTGTTTCACGCTTAATTCACACGAATAAAGTGATATATAGCATTTAAATTTACGATTTTTTTCCTAGTAATGGTTTACAGAGAAACCGTAGAAACTAAAAATGTGTAAAAGCATACTTATAATTGCAGATTCCAATGTTAGTTGAAAAGGCAGCATTAGAAGCCATTAGTCTTATAAAGTCCCTGCTTTCACAACTTAGGCAATCCAAATCTAACCCTGCAACAAAATCGAATTTAAGGGGGGGGAATGACTAACTTGTTCGAAGTACAAAAAAATCTCAAATTATGCACAAGAATACAAAGGACGAACGAAAAAGCCCTTGATTTTCAATTCAAATCAATTCGATCCATTTCACAGATTACCCATTCGTTCATGACCACAAATCAAATTACATAAATTAAAGAAGCAAAATACTAAAAACAATTGCAAAAGCCTACCAAAATCGTTTTACGTAAATCGTTTTACCAAAATAGTTTTACTAAAATCTAGGGTTAACATCCATTACCAATTTCACCATGATACTTCGCGATTTCAGACTCAACTAAAAACTAAGGTTAACAAAATAAAAGCTCACCTTCATACGTCGCGATTCCAGAAATGGAGGACGAAGGAATACGCGAATTCTAGAGCAATACGAATTGAAATTAAAATGGATGAAAGGAAAAATGAAAATTAACAAGGGAAATGAATTTGATACGGATTGTGGGAAATGAAAAAATAGCGGGGGAAGTGAAAATATGGTGCGTTTATGAATTGATCCGAAGAATGAGCGATCTACGGTCAGATTTCACGTGTTTGAGAAGGTGTGGATTGCAAAAGAAAGTTGGCACGACTAAAAGAAAGTTGACACGGATATGGACACTATCAAATTTGATACGGCTTAAAGCCGTATCAAATATCTGCATTCTTGTGTGCCAAATTTGTTGTTTTGGTGTAGTGTGTACAACGGTAACCAAGGATAAAGCGATGTGCTTAAAGTAATCGACCCAATGAACATAAAATAAAGTGTAACGTGTTAGCCCATTTGTACATAATATAAAATAAAAACAGATAGGTTGGCCGCAATCCTCATTTCTTCTAATTATTACCAGTGATAAACATGATACTGAGAAAGGCTTCACCAAGCTACCGAATGAACATGTTATACCGAGAATGGGCTTCTCTACTATAAATTACATACCAGAACCAATGTAACCATAAGTGCCAGCAAGATCAGTCCAATTTGATGAACCGGGGATTAAAATTCTAGCAGTGCCAAAATATGAAGCATAGGCATAAAACTCAGTCATAACAAAAATCTGAAAAATAGGCATAAAACTCAATCATAGCAATATCTGAAACATAGGAAATAGGACATATAACTCAATCTTATATGAAACATTCTAAGGTTGAACAGATTGTAAACTGCTACTGTACTACTATGTTTTCTTGAATCATACTATTAGACCGCACTCTACAAAGCACAACTTATGAAAGGGTAAGCAAGTTAAGAACAAAGTATATTTTTTGACAACTTCAATACTCACAATAAAACTGCCATTACTTCCTAAGTCATATACAACTAAAGTTCTTGCTCAAAAGAAAAAATAACTACACCACAATGCAAAAAGCATACACCACCAAAACCAGCATAAACAAATATAAATAGCAGGATAGAACCTGTAACACCCCGTGTATTCTATAACTGTGAAAGTCATAAATTAAAGTAAAATTAATTTCAAATCAAAGAATTAAGGGAAAACGGGATACGCCATTGCGTTCGTCTCGGAATTCTGCTTGAGATAGAGTCTGAGTTTGCGTAAAACGGATATCGTATGAAGAAGTTATGGACGAACGAAGTTGGGCGAAAAACCGGAAAACGGGTCAGAATGCACTGGCGCACTTGGGAAGTGCGCCAGAACAAAAATGCACTGGCGCACTTGGGAAGTGCGCCAGTACATTTTTGACCTGGCGCACCTACCAAGTGCGCCCAGGTCAAAAATGACCTGCTGGCCAGGTCTGGTCTAGCCCTGGCTGGCCAGGTCTGGGTTTGGTCGATTTTCAGAAGCTTGCTTTGTCATTAGGGCTAGGTGGCAGGCTCTAATTGGTCTCTCTTTCGAATGAATGGCTACGATCAATCCAAGCAACATCAATGGTCCTAATCAGTTCATAAACTCTATAAAAATGACCCTAGACTCTGCCTAACCTAAGTCTCTAACACAATTCTCTAGCCTCCATTGCTCTCTTCTTCTAATTAAAAATAAAAATGGCGTCGCTACTCTGCTAGAATCAAAACTAGAAGTCAATCAACATCATCCTAAATTCAAATTTGAGATAAAAGCTTCTGCAACAATTCTGTAATAACTAAAGTTCTTTCTTTAATCCAACCAAGGCAAGTACAGTTATTCTCCGCTATAAACGTTAATTATAATTTTGATATGCATTTAAAACTGAGTTTGAGGTTGTATATATATTCTCTTCTGTTGGATCTGTTTTCTGTGACTGTTCTATATTCCTTTCTCCTTTTCTGTTTCTATAGCCAGGCTACCACGAGCCTGTGCCCAATCTCATAAAGAGATTAACGTATGAACGCAAAATTTGGGACAATTAATGAATGATGCGAAATTTGACAAGACTGAATTGAACGTATGACTTTAGATCTGAAGCATAAAATATATTGGACATGTGACTTGGGATTGGATGCATAAATTTGACTATGAACATGTAATTTATATATTGCATGCATAGAGTATGTTGTAATTTAGATTTGTAACTAATTAGAGAAATGAACATATGTTATTTAGATCTGTAATTAATTAGAAAAATAAGCATATGTTATAAACTAGTTTTAGACCTATGCATATTCTGTGATAAAAGAAGAAGAGGAACCACTGTAAGATTACATATGATTTGAGACTTTGGACAAAATGCATATAAAAGTCAAGATTTGATTTTTAGAAGATATGATTTAAAGATTTAGATTGTTGGGTATAGTTTGCATAATGATTCATGACTTAAAAAGAAGAAGATATGGAAGCTTAGGTGTAAAAGATTTACATTAATTAGGATATCTATTATTGTGATTACACCTAAATAGGGATTTTTGGATATATGGCATGCATTGGAATTAATGGTTATATTTGGTATAATTTATATGTGAATCTGCTGTAAAATGCTAGTTTAACAAAAATTGGAACATATGTTATAGGGTAAATTATGTCCATATTCTGCGCTATGTAAATGTATGCAAACATGGAAGTATATGATCATATTGTGAATCATGACAATTATTTAGGCATATGAATTTAGGCCTAATTTATGTTTAGGCAAGGCATGTAAATAGGACATTTAGAAATATTAAACCTGCTAAATCTGTCATCTACTGAATCCGTTGAAAATGCCTAAAACTGCTAGTTCTGTTATATTGCCTAGACTGCTAATTAGATTGAAATGCCAAATCTATTAAATTTGTCTGTTGAGATGCCTAACCTGTTATATGCCAAAATCTACTAAGTTGTTAAAGCTATTAAATCCATTAAGTCATATAATCTGGAAAAAATCTGCTATCTGCTAAAATCTGTTATCTGCTGTGTTGATATAATCATCCTGTTATTGATATAATCTGAATTGGCATATATATATATTGGGCGTGCGCATAAACGGTAAATTATTAATTAATTGGCCGCAAAGATAAACATGGCTAACTCGAGGTTAGAATGAGTTTGCGGCGTAATTCTGCCCGGAACCGCCCGGCACATCCAGTGGCCGCAAACAATAGGTTCTAATGTGAGAAGTTAGTCATAACCTGCTTAAGACACGAGGTTAGGTCTGGCTTGTGGCAGAAGTCTGCCCGGAACCGCCCGGCCCATCCAGCGGCCACAAGCTAGCGACCTAATGTGGGAGGTCTGGGCATTAATAATTAATTGATGCAAATCTAAGATAAGAATGACGTCTAAAACGTATTGGGGGAAAATAGGGTTAAAACAACTGGATTAATAGGTATAGTAAACCCGTCCATGAATCTGTAGGCCCAATACAAAGTTAGACAAATCTGAAAAATCTGTACATCTGATCTGTTAGTCTGAAAACTTGTTAACTTAATCTGTGAACTAGTAAATCTGAATTCTGTATGTCTGAACTTGTAAACAAGTTAATCTGAGATCTGTTAGTCTGGGGACACAAGGTTAGGAGGGGAATTACTTGTGTCATCTGTTGTTTAGGACCCATATTAGTCAGTAACCCTTTCTGGTATCAAAACTTTGACCCAACAGTAGGTAGGGTCCGGGCACGCTTACTGAACTAATTATAAGTGGTTCATTCTGATAATGGCGAGGGGTGTTGATGGTGCGTTCCAACCGGGTCATGTGCGTGCATGGATCCCGGTCTGCCTCTGAGGATGTAAGACGCCGTGACATCTGTAAATAGGTCTGTGCCAATTGGTTGTCACTTTAGGGAGTGATACACCCTACTGTGGGGCCGACACAGGATATTTATGTATTAGGGAGCCGATCGCTTGGGGTAGGGTTTTAGGGTACACTTAGTTCTGTCTGTTTCTGTTGGTACCGTCTGTTTCTGTTGGGTGGTAACACCTGTCTGTTTCTGCGTGGTACCGTCTGTTCGGGTGGTAAAGGCCCATTACTAGTGTACACCTAATTCTACATTCTGTTTCCGTAGGGATAAATCTGTTTCTGCTTCTGTCTGTTTCTGATCGGGTAGTAAAGGCCCATTATTAGCATTCTGTTTCTGTTAAAGTATTCTGTACCCGTTCCTGCTTCAATTTAGACATTAGGGTGGCACCTAATTCTGATATACAAGTATTAGTGCGGAGAAGTGTAAAACAATAGTTTATATCATTCTGTTTTTCTGTTATATCTGCTACACCTGTTACAGTTATCTCACATCCAGTTTTATGTTCATATCATATTATTATCATCTGTTCATATGCTGAAAGTCACTGGACTTGCCAGACTTTTTGTCTGACCCTTGTTGTTTCGCCTCCTTTCTTCCGTTTCCCCCCCAGGTTATCCAAGGAGGGAAATACTTTAGCTTGATCCGGATTTCTCTTTGCTTGAAGTGCTTAAAGTATGGCTTGGCTCTGTATAGCTTCCGTTCCATGGGGATTATGATTTTAAACCATGCATTTTGAAGGCTTTTGTACAAGACTGATATTTTGTACTTGAATTCTGAAATTGAAAGGATGTAACCATATTAATTTCTGTTTCCGCTGTAATAAAGTTAAAAATTTTCAAGTACTGTTTTATCTGTCTTGTAAGTTTCTGTTCTGTTTACTAAAATGCTCCACCAAAGTTAAGGCATTCCCTTTGTGAGTGACCTTAACGGAGGTGGGGTGTTACACTTGGTATCAGAGCTGAAGGTTACCAGATTTGATAAAAAGTTTTGAAAACTATTTTCAAAAAGGATTTAAAAAGGAAGTATTTTCAAAAGTAAAGCTTATTTTTGAAAAATAAAATAAATAATCCCTAAAAGCCATATATCTTTCTTTCGATTCTTTGTTTCGAGTTCCTTCCTCTTTCCCTTTTTGAATCTCTTCCTCCGCGTATAGATGCTTTTTCTAAGATATGTAAGGACTTCCGTGCGATGGGAGGAAAACCGCTTTATGGGACTGAGACGTTGTCGAGGCTAGAAGTTGGCTGAACGAAGTGGAGGACTTGTTGGTACCTTTGAGATAGATGATGGGAGGAAGGTTCAACCAGCTGCTTGGTTAATGAAGGATGAAGCTTCATTTTGGTGGAAGGTCACGAATGGAGAACGTACATGGGAGACATGGATAGGACACACGATAAGAAAGTGGATCCAAAGAAGGGCACTTGCTTCAACTGTGGTGAGATAGGACACTTCACTAGGGACTGCCCGAAGAAACGAGGACAAGGGAAGAGGGCAGGACCAACTGCTGGAGGGAAGGCGAACACTTTCGAGGCTAGTGGATAGGATAGGATTAGGATAACTTTCTGTAGGAGGTTTAATTTCTTTATCTGATTGTTGAAATAAAACTCATTCTGATTCTGGCATTTTGATTCTGTAATCGATACTCTGCACTTTAATACTAGTATTGTTTTTGATTCCGCTGTAGACTCAAACCCATAAAGGTTATGACTCATCTGCTTGTGATAAATTGGGGTTTGAGGGATATCTGTGTTAGGCGTCAAGTATGACGCATACATTCTGAGTTTTCGTGGGGTATGATTTTATCATGCTTAGCTTCCTAAGAATCATTAGGGAACCTGATCTGTACCAGTAGTCTGTAAATATCTAAATACTTTTGATAGGATTTCCAGTTTTGACATTGTCTAAAGAAGGTAATCCTCTGGGTGTCAATTTGATGTTGGTTTCGGTCTTTGGGGCCGATAATTAGGACCCATGTCTAATGGGAACCAAATTTTCGTTCTATCTGTACTCGCTTCCATCATTCGACTGTATCCTATCGATCGAATCTTCGAACTTTAGGTAGAAACTAATGGGTGTAAACATGTGTTTGAGACATGTTATGTTTGATGGTTGCAAGTGGATGCAAGTGGTTGCTAGTGGTTGCCCGTGGATGCATATACACACCCTAGGCACTAGATCGACTCGAAAACACTCTCATACTGCATATGGATGGGTGAGCATTTTTCAATTCTTGTGGATGCAAAATGGTTGATTCAGCACATGGATGTTGCATTTGAGTGAATGATTGTGCACTCATATAGAAATAATATATATCATCAGAATTCTATTGCATACATGTTGGACTCATGGCACTGACATAATTCGCATTAAGGAGGTCAACTGAATCAGTAGACCGTCTGATCTTTGCATTAGATAAGGAACATATACACACACTTTTGCATATGTTCATACAACATTAGAAGTTTTCTAAGGTCAATGGATGCCTGTGGATGATGGTTGAGTAGATGGGTGATTGGATGGTAGGACACATTCTTCTTAACTTGAAGATTTCGGGGACGAAATCCTTTTAAGTGGGGGAGAATGTAACACCCCGTGTATTCTATAACTGTGAAAGTCATAAATTAAAGTAAAATTAATTTCAAATCAAAGAATTAAGGGAAAACGGGATACGCCATTGCGTTCGTCTCGGAATTCTGCTTGAGATAGAGTCTGAGTTTGCGTAAAACGGATATCGTATGAAGAAGTTATGGACGAACGAAGTTGGGCGAAAAACCGGAAAACGGGTCAGAATGCACTGGCGCACTTGGGAAGTGCGCCAGAACAAAAATGCACTGGCGCACTTGGGAAGTGCGCCAGTACATTTTTGACCTGGCGCACCTACCAAGTGCGCCCAGGTCAAAAATGACCTGCTGGCCAGGTCTGGTCTAGCCCTGGCTGGCCAGGTCTGGGTTTGGTCGATTTTCAGAAGCTTGCTTTGTCATTAGGGCTAGGTGGCAGGCTCTAATTGGTCTCTCTTTCGAATGAATGGCTACGATCAATCCAAGCAACATCAATGGTCCTAATCAGTTCATAAACTCTATAAAAATGACCCTAGACTCTGCCTAACCTAAGTCTCTAACACAATTCTCTAGCCTCCATTGCTCTCTTCTTCTAATTAAAAATAAAAATGGCGTCGCTACTCTGCTAGAATCAAAACTAGAAGTCAATCAACATCATCCTAAATTCAAATTTGAGATAAAAGCTTCTGCAACAATTCTGTAATAACTAAAGTTCTTTCTTTAATCCAACCAAGGCAAGTACAGTTATTCTCCGCTATAAACGTTAATTATAATTTTGATATGCATTTAAAACTGAGTTTGAGGTTGTATATATATTCTCTTCTGTTGGATCTGTTTTCTGTGACTGTTCTGTATTCCTTTCTCCTTTTCTGTTTCTATAGCCAGGCTACCACGAGCCTGTGCCCAATCTCATAAAGAGATTAACGTATGAACGCAAAATTTGGGACAATTAATGAATGATGCGAAATTTGACAAGACTGAATTGAACGTATGACTTTAGATCTGAAGCATAAAATATATTGGACATGTGACTTGGGATTGGATGCATAAATTTGACTATGAACATGTAATTTATATATTGCATGCATAGAGTATGTTGTAATTTAGATTTGTAACTAATTAGAGAAATGAACATATGTTATTTAGATCTGTAATTAATTAGAAAAATAAGCATATGTTATAAACTAGTTTTAGACCTATGCATATTCTGTGATAAAAGAAGAAGAGGAACCACTGTAAGATTACATATGATTTGAGACTTTGGACAAAATGCATATAAAAGTCAAGATTTGATTTTTAGAAGATATGATTTAAAGATTTAGATTGTTGGGTATAGTTTGCATAATGATTCATGACTTAAAAAGAAGAAGATATGGAAGCTTAGGTGTAAAAGATTTACATTAATTAGGATATCTATTATTGTGATTACACCTAAATAGGGATTTTTGGATATATGGCATGCATTGGAATTAATGGTTATATTTGGTATAATTTATATGTGAATCTGCTGTAAAATGCTAGTTTAACAAAAATTGGAACATATGTTATAGGGTAAATTATGTCCATATTCTGCGCTATGTAAATGTATGCAAACATGGAAGTATATGATCATATTGTGAATCATGACAATTATTTAGGCATATGAATTTAGGCCTAATTTATGTTTAGGCAAGGCATGTAAATAGGACATTTAGAAATATTAAACCTGCTAAATCTGTCATCTACTGAATCCGTTGAAAATGCCTAAAACTGCTAGTTCTGTTATATTGCCTAGACTGCTAATTAGATTGAAATGCCAAATCTGTTAAATTTGTCTGTTGAGATGCCTAACCTGTTATATGCCAAAATCTGCTAAGTTGTTAAAGCTATTAAATCCGTTAAGTCATATAATCTGGAAAAAATCTGCTATCTGCTAAAATCTGTTATCTGCTGTGTTGATATAATCATCCTGTTATTGATATAATCTGAATTGGCATATATATATATATATATATATATATTGGGCGTGCGCATAAACGGTAAATTATTAATTAATTGGCCGCAAAGATAAACATGGCTAACTCGAGGTTAGAATGAGTTTGCGGCGTAATTCTGCCCGGAACCGCCCGGCACATCCAGTGGCCGTAAACAATAGGTTCTAATGTGAGAAGTTAGCCATAACCTGCTTAAGACACGAGGTTAGGTCTGGCTTGTGGCAGAAGTCTGCCCGGAACCGCCCGGCCCATCCAGCGGCCACAAGCTAGCGACCTAATGTGGAAGGTCTGGGCATTAATAATTAATTAATGCAAATCTAAGATAAGAATGACGTCTAAAACGTATTGGGGGAAAATAGGGTTAAAACAACTGGATTAATAGGTATAGTAAACCCGTCCATGAATCTGTAGGCCCAATACAAAGTTAGACAAATCTGAAAAATCTGTACATCTGATCTGTTAGTCTGAAAACTTGTTAATTAATCTGTGAACTAGTAAATCTGAATTCTGTATGTCTGAACTTGTAAACAAGTTAATCTGAGATCTGTTAGTCTGGGGACACAAGGTTAGGAGGGGAATTACTTGTGTAATCTGTTGTTTAGGACCCATATTAGTCAGTAACCCTTTCTGGTATCAAATCTTTGACCCAACAGTAGGTAGGGTCCGGGCACGCTTACTGAACTAATTATAAGTGGTTCATTCTGATAATGGCGAGGGGTGTTGATGGTGCGTTCCAACCGGGTCATGTGCGTGCATGGATCCCGGTCTGCCTCTGAGGATGTAAGACGCCGTGACATCTGTAAATAGGTCTGTGCCAATTGGTTGTCACTTTAGGGAGTGATACACCCTACTGTGGGGCCGACACAGGATATTTATGTATTAGGGAGCCGATCGCTTGGGGTAGGGTTTTAGGGTACACTTAGTTCTGTCTGTTTCTGTTGGTACCGTCTGTTTCTGTTGGGTGGTAACACCTGTCTGGTTCTGCGTGGTACCGTCTGTTCGGGTGGTAAAGGCCCATTACTAGTGTACACCTAATTCTACATTCTGTTTCCGTAGGGATAAATCTGTTTCTGCTTCTGCCTGTTTCTGATCGGGTAGTAAAGGCCCATTATTAGCATTCTGTTTCTGTTAAAGTATTCTGTACCCGTTCCTGCTTCAATTTAGACATTAGGGTGGCACCTAATTCTGATATACTAGTATTAGTGCGGAGAAGTGTAAAACAATAGTTTATATCATTCTGTTTTTCTGTTATATCTGCTACACCTGTTACAGTTATCTCACATCCAGTTTTATGTTCATATCATATTATTATCATCTGTTCATATGCTGAAAGTCACTGGACTTGCCAGAGTTTTTGTCTGACCCTTGTTGTTTCGCCACCTTTCTTCCGTTTCCCCCCCAGGTTATCCAAGGAGGGAAATACTTTAGCTTGATCCGGATTTCTCTTTGCTTGAAGTGCTTAAAGTATGGCTTGGCTCTGTATAGCTTCCGTTCCATGGGGATTATGATTTTAAACCATGCATTTTGAAGGCTTTTGTACAAGACTGATATTTTGTACTTGAATTCTGAAATTGAAAGGATGTAACCATATTAATTTCTGTTTCCGCTGTAATAAAGTTAAAAAATTTCAAGTACTGTTTTATCTGTCTTGTAAGTTTCTGTTCTGTTTACTAAAATGCTCCACCAAAGTTAAGGCATTCCCTTTGTGAGTGACCTTAACGGAGGTGGGGTGTTACAGAACCCAATTGAATAGTATATTTGCAGCATACCTGATAGTTATAAACATCCATAGGTTTAACGCTAGCAGCTAAGCTCACCGCACTAACACCTAATCGATCAAAATAATTGTAGAAATATTAGTACAAAAGATTAACAGCTTAAACCAGCCAGATAGGAAACAGTATATCACATGTTATTCAGGTAGCTCAAGATAACTGATCGGTTATTAAAATCAGGCTCCTCTGTAATTGACGATGTCCCGTTCCCGTACAACCAATCACATGAACATAAAAATGCTTCAACAATATCAGCTTTTAAAGAGCTTCGGTAATCATTAAGAACTCTACCTCCGATACTGAATGCACTTTCTGATGCTACAGTAGTAACTGAAACCGTCAAAATATCTTTTGCCATACGTGAAAGGATTGGATATTTATATTGAAGATATTTCCAAAAAGAGAATGTCAAATGATGTTTTCGGTTCAACCAATTCTTTTTCAAGATATAACTTAAGTTCAGATTTACGAGACCTATCGAGTAAACGTACCTTACAATGAGTATAAAATCCTTCCAACATATCCTCACATTCCTATGAACACAGACAAATATCTGCCTCGATGATTTAAACATTTTTTGATCCACTTGTTTCACCTTCCTTCTCATTTTATTTTGAATACTCGTTGAAAAGATTTTTCAATTTATTCTCTACTTCATAAAATTCATAACAGTGGACTCCATAAATATGTTCATAACTGTATTTAACAAAATCAACTTTATGCCATAAATCAAAGATGCATGTCATCGAAAGTATCATGCAAAAATTTCTCCAATACTTGTCAAACTTTTTAAACATCTCTTTAGCCATGGTTTACATAAACATTGTCCTTCATATGCTTTTGTAGCGTGAAAAGAACAGTCACGATCTTTGGAAAAAATAAATTCGATGTTGGATAATTTGATCCTAAAAATAAACAAGTGTAACTCATATCAATGATTTCTACATGAAATAGAACTTAATGAAAGTAAATAGTGCTTTTAAGCTTAAAAAATGTCGAGTTCCATCTCGTTGGAATATCTTATTGCAATGTTTTTTTTACTTCCATCCATAGAAATATCCGCTACGCGCTCCATAAACAGATTTTTCTTAATTGAGAGCCCTTAATATACTTTATACTTTCTCTAATGTTCATCAAAAAAGAAATAATGCATTTGAGACCATTTTGTACGATCAAGTTCAATATGTGTGCGGTGCTACGAATATGTAAATACTCCCCGTTTGCGATCAGTGCTTTTCTTATATGTAAGATGAGATTCCAACGATTCAATAAATTTGTCATTCGGCGATGCGTTACCAAGTGTAAGTGCAAATACTTTATCTTTGATATTTCACTCAACTAATAGACTAGATATCTTCCGAAATATTGCAGCTCCCGTATGAGGAGGCGGCATCAATGAAAAACTCAGCAATTGTTTCTGTAAAATCAAATCCTTGTCTATGAAGTGTGTAGTTAATGATAAAAAACCATCTGTATTGATTGATGTTCATAGATTGGATGTTAAGCTTAATTTCCCCGAACATGATTTTAAAAAATGCTAGCTTAAGCTTTTCTTTCTCATAAAGTTTCATGACATCCGATCGTACTGTATTTTTAGAAATATGTTTCACTTCATTATTCAAATAAGAATGTAACTCATGCACTTCTCATACTGAGCAAACATAACTAGCCTGACGACGGCCTTAGTCACCAATTCTTTATACATATTTGGATCGAACTTACTTACCTCGTTAACCCTATCCCTTTTCTTGGTAATGTGTTGACATTTTGGAATATGTTTTAGCATATTGGATGTTCGATTCGTTTCTCCTCAAAATTATGTTTTCTCGCATCCTTCGCAAAAGCACGTTGGTGTTTTTCCTACTACAGTTTCGTTTTTTTGAAAATAGTTCCAAACTTCCGAATGTGTGGTCCTATGTTTTTCAGCTGAACTACTTAAAGAATCTTCCATTACAATTAAATCTTCTCTTTCAATATTTGCATGTTCAGCTAAATCCATATTCTATAATATTAAATATTAAACAGAATTAGAATTTAGACAGGAAAAACAAATTAAATTATGTTTGTAATGATGCTCTTTTAATTCAAGTAATTATGTTGATCAAATATCAACAGCTGCTAGAATCTAAACATATATTAAAACCTAATATTTTAAACTAATCAATGAAATAAAAGATTGAAGTATTCATTTGTTAAAACATTGATAGGCATCAAAAGGATGCAACACATAGAGATGTGTAACTGTGTAAGCATGTAAAATTAAGTATGAACGAGGAATGCAGCAATTAAAATTAAGTCAAGACAATCAGTTCGAACGCACATAGGGCCTAAGGCACAAAGGCCACTATTAAAGTGCATAGGGACTCAAGGAGAATGCAAGATGAACTGATACAATGCAAATTAACTTAAGTACACAGGATACACATAAAACCCAGGCGTTCAACATTAATCTAGCAATTCAAGTTCACTACGCAATAAGTTTAAGGAACTAACCAACAAAACAAGATGAGAGTGAGATTCACATAAGTAGTCAAATATGAAATAACGGCGCAAGCACATGCAACTAGAGAGCATTAGATATACAGTGCAAGTACATAAAGATATAGGCAAGTCAGATGTACAAGTTACAAAAGCAACGCTATCTTATAATGCAAACAAAATCAAAAAAATATAAACCTGTAATTATATGCAATGGTCTGAACTTAAAATGGTGTCTTCTGATAGTTGGAAACTTAAAACGGTGTCTTGATGAGATGTTTACTTCTAATTCTAACGGCTGTTGTTTCTATAAATTGTTTAGTATTCAGTACATCAACAATCCAAAGTTGCAATAAAAGCAAACACAAAAGTTGTAGCAATCAAAAACCCTTAAATACTTGAAGCAGAAGCAGAAGTTGCAGTAAAAACCTGTTCCATAAGGGAAATGTTAAATTTGAGAATAAAATGATTTGCAAAGTTACCTATATACATAAACAGTATATGCTAATATGTGTTAGTTGAGGCGATAAATACGGTTGAACTTACAATTATACATAAACAATATACGCTAATATGCATTAACATTCGTATAAAGTTCATAAACACTAAAAATAAACAAGAAGCTATTGCACTATTAATTGAATCTAACAAATTTCATGTGTGGACTCACAATTTATTTATGCAATAAAATATGTAATTGTATAAACTAAATTTTTTTGGGGATCCATAGTTTATGCAGTCAAGCTTACAGTAATAAGATTTTACAAAGAGAAATAAAATACTATATAAATCTGTTACTATCATGCATAAAAACATTTAATTTTGATTAAAAACGTTTTACGAACCGACATAAAAAAACATGGTGACTAACAGGCGATATGTGACGACCCGCACTTCCACCTACTTCAAACCGACCAAAAACCGAAACCCACATCAATTCAAGGTAAGAAAAAGTACATCTAGTTAGGGTTTATCAGAGCAAACACAGCAGAATACAAAGCTCACAGCGGAATAGATAAAATATAACAAGAATATTTATTGTAGCATAAACATTTTTGAACACAAAATCTGATTTTACATACCATTACTCCATAAAGATTAACATAATATACTGATAATAGAGTACGTCTGACCTTCATATGAAACTCCAGCTCTCTCTGGAACTCTAGGTCTTCAAGCTTGAACCCGATCTCGAAAATTAAAAAAGCAAACTAACAGACTGCCCGTGTGGAAATTGTGGGCACCCGCAGTTTGCAAGGAAAAACAAACTACGAGTCAGTCATGGGACTGGTGTGAGAAAACTTTATTAACTAATCTTATACTTAGCCTTATTTTGAATAAGGTATCTCGGGACCACGCCCCATGTCGCGGAAAAGGTTCCCTCCCCAGGATATGCGCACAACCATAGCAACCAGAACCAAATTATAGCAACCATAAACTAGATTTTGAAAACATGACTTTTAGAAAAATGAACGACTATAAGCCCAGGTCCCATCACACAATGCACGTGCACACCAGAGGATAGGGGTTTGCTTTATAATCGTAAAACATGCTTGATATAGTTTAAAAACCAAACCATTTGGTATTATAATAATGTATAGGGTGTGGAAAAATTCTTTCAAAATATAAATTTATAAATTTTAGCTTGCATAGTGCTCCATCCCACTATGTTGGCTACATATGTATACAACTGAAAACCGTAAAGGGTTTCGTATTGGAAGTTGAATTTCCATCAATGAGCCTGGACTAAGGATCTTCCCAGTCCGATTCGGAAACCACAGCTAGGTTCCAGGATCCCGTCTGGATCCTTTAGAGCGGCAGGGTCGGTCCACCCTATTTCGTGGATTAAAGTAACAGCCTGAACATAACGTCCCTCAGTCTTTGTGTAGACTGTCATCTAGGTATTTTGACCTAGTACGAGGTGCCTCATCCAACAACCCACATAAGTAAATACCTGGGCTCCATACCATGGCGTTACCTATTGCTAAATGGAACGTTAAGTCCCAACCCCTGCGGTCTATAATCCTGTTTCGGCTTATTCCGGGTAGTGAGGCCCGCGAAGTCACGTCATACACAAAGCTAACCATTTAAGCCATGCTTTGATCTTCAACCACAAGGTCCTGCTTTTCAACAAAAGTCTTGAACATTTCCACTTATCATGCCACAATATCCTTCCTTAAAACACAAACTGCTATTCACCAACATACAACCTTTGAGCTCGTATGTCTCAAAGAAGGGTGTTAAGCAAGAGAATTAATTCTCCGCCACCAAACAGAAGTATGTTTAGTAAATGTCAGTCCGTATTTTATAAAATACAGTGTCAGACACGAAATCCATCAACAAGTCCATTCTAGGAATAGGAACGAAACCGAAGGCACTTGATTCCACGCCCCCGCCTAGGAGTGCAAGTCCTTGCAAACCAAATCGCTTCTAGTACGGTCAGTATATGTCGTCTCTTTAACCTCATATGGGCCGTCGCCCAAGGCATCAACATGCCATCTATCCGATGTGAAGAAATCTGAGTCTTCCGCCATCATCGTCGATATCTTGACATCAGCATCACGTCGTATAATTATTCGGAATGGGTAAAAACCCGACCTTTCCAAATAATTAGCGCATCTTTAAAACCAATAGGTATACAGGATTCATGAACCTCATTCCAATCCAGAATATTCCTTTATTCAAACAATCATTAAATTGAGAATTATTCCCACAAATCTTATCAAAGATTTAATTCAGTTAAACCTCTTGTATAAATCTTTCTTTGGAAACAATTGCAAAAGAATTTTACAATATCTTTTCACAATCTAAACAAAATTATGGTTTACCAACATATCGGGCTTAACGAACCTTACCGAAGTAATCATTCATTTTATTATACCAATACCAACATATTCATCCCATGGAGCAAAACTGGTAGTACTCCATATCCAACACCAGTTGTTTTACAGGTAAATTCAATTACCATTCAATGTTTTAAATCTAATTAAAGATTTAACTATCGCATGGAGTAAAATTGGCGGTACCCCATTCTCGAACATTTCTTGAATTTGGTAAATTTAATTACCCAATTCTCATTTCAATCTAATTAAAGATTCATTAAAACTCCACTTAGTTTTAACTTTAAAAATCATTACTCAATGATTGTTCACTCTTAGGAAATCAATTCTGTCTTCAACTGGGTTAAAGAACCAATGTCACTTAAAACACAGTTCATGATAAACCCAAAATCATCTTCCATTTAAAATGGAATGTTCCCGGAAATCATATCTGCTTAAAGTTGATATTAATCTCCGTATCCAACCAATGCTATATGAAGAATATTGGCTAGCACCTTTCAAATTCCTCAAATAGTCTAAGTCTTCATCTGTGGAGACTTATCTCAACCGTTAACCAATACGACTTCCATTTAATTCCAATTTAATTTAATTAATTGGAAAACTCCAGTTTTCACTTATCTTTATTTCGGATTCATTATACAAAAATGAATATCTTACATTTAACGTTTAATAAACTGTTAAATGAACATTCGGACTTTCCTTTTGATCCATTCTGATCCTCGCCCAGATAAATAAACATTGGCCAGGTAAGTTCAGCGCACTGGTTGCAACATTCCTTACCTTGTTAAACACCCCGTTTATATTTCCGGATCTCACAATCGAGACAGACTTACTCGTGGCTTCCGCATACTCAACCAAAATAGGTGTTTATTATTTAAAACATTATTCATTCGTCCAAAATACTTTCATTTTTCCTGATTATTTATTATTAAAATAATCATTTAAAATCCAATTTCTGGAATGAGACTCATTCAACTCCTGTATAACCCGAGAATCTGGGTATATACAAACATTCAATAAACATAAACAAGATGTCATGTGTCTAACGAGTTGTAACTAAACTCGTTAGTTATTTAAGATCAGACGTCGGTGTCATAATTGGGTTCCATTTTATTAATTAACAACCAAACAATATTCATAACCATTGATCAACAAATCAACCATTCAAACCAAATCAACCTCATTAATTTATTTAGAAACCATTAGCAACCATATACCTCCAATATAATCACAAATTCACCCAAATTTTCAAGAGACATTTAATCAAACACCATATGTGCATCTCTTAAACTAATTAATTAAAACCCTTTATAAAGTGAGTTTTTCTCACCTACTTAAGAGACTACCCAAATTCTACTTACAGATTGAATCTTTAAGGGTTTAATTTACTTTACTACATCAAATCACTTACTAATAACCCAAAACATATTACCAAAATTAAATCAAGGCATGTATATTTATGATATTCCATAAAGGTGCAACTTCGTGAACCTAACATAAAGGTTTTTACTCCAAATAAATTGCCATTTTTTACTTTATGGACCAATTTAGGAATTTTTAACAATTATATTCCATCAAATCATCCATGAATTCACCACTAAAACTCTAAGAACCATTTCAACAAACACCTTATATGCAATAATTAAATCAAGCAGCAAAACCCTTTAAAAGTTTAGTTTTCTCACCCCGTGAAGTCCAAGCTTTTGCCTAAAGGTTCCTAGCTCCTAGTCTTGCCCTCCTTTCTCTTTTTCTTCCCTTTTTATTTGTTTTTTTCTTTCTTTTACAAATGATTTTCGGCCATGGCCATGAGTTTAAGGGAGAGGGAGGAAGAATAAAGAAGGTGGAAGTGAGATTAAAGTGGAGAGGGGAGGTCCTTGTATAGCTTAGAAAGTCACATGGATTGGTGACTTGTCACAAATCTAAGAGAAGAGAAATGGATGGCTTATATTCATCCTTATCCACTTTCATCCTTATCCAAAAGTGTGCTTTCTCATCGACTTTCCAATCTCATTTCGGAGTATCAAATGATAACGGATTTCAGAAATTCTTCAACCATATTGTTCAGTTTCTAACGTACTTCAATCCTATGTGTTCAAATTCAAAATCGGAGTTTGTTTGGATTTTCAAATAATTTATTTTAATTTTGTTTTCTTAATAACATTCTATATTCGATGCGGGATTTTCCCAAACTTCTTGCATAGCTAATATTGTATGTTCTAAAATTTTCTGGATAGGTCTCAGGTTCCATTTTTGCCGTTAGCACTATCAAATTCCAATTACCGTCAAAATTTAATTCAAAATTTGGCCTTTTATTTTTTCTTTTCCCCATATGGATGTCGTTTTACATGAAACTTCCATGAGTACTAAAATTCACTATTCTGGATCTAAGGAGGTGGTCTCACAATCTAATGATATTCCATTCTCAAGATATCCTCAAAATCGTCCGTTTTTAGTTTAAATTTTGAATTTTTTGTGAATTTAACATATCTAACGGATGCCATTTTTGACGTAACTTGGTTGGTTGCCTAATTTCATCATTCCGAATTTAATGAAACTGATTCCATCGAAATCCGAGTTCGTTAGCTGCTACTACTTTGTAAATGTACTATTTTTAATCCAAAATTCATTCTTTTTGGACTATTTCAATTTTATTCCTGGCCAAATCCAAATTAATTCTGATCTTTACGAAATTTGAAAATTTTATAGTGGTTCCAAATTTCCGGGTTATTACATTCTCCCCCACTTAAAATGATTTCTTCCTCAAAATCGAAGTCGGAACTAATGGTCGTATACTTAACCAATACCTTGATTATTAACCCTAGAGATTTATCGGTTAACTCCACTATTTCACTTTATGTGTTTATTCATTGGGCATAGGACTACATAATATACCTCTTTATAACTACAAACACCCATAAATTTTCCTTTATCCTTATCCTTTCTAGAGTAGCTACAAATATACTTGCATAGGTCCAACCTATTTTATTCTTCTATCTGCTCATAAATCCTTTTCGCTTGTTTTCGACTCATCACCTTAGGTTTAATTCCAGATAGATCACAATTATCTATACCATACAACTTTTAATATTTTACCAAAAAGTTTTATAATCTTTTTAGCAAATGCCTCGACTGTCCAAAATCATTGAGAATTCAAATTTCTTAATTAGTTATACTAATTAGCGCATCCAACACATAATTAGTGGATTAAATTTTCCAAAACATAGGTTTCATCAAAACATATATCCCTTTTTTTATGAAAATATATTTTTGGACAAAATTATTTCATTCATCCATAAAACTGGGTTAGACTACTCTGTTCAAGTGTTTAGAAACACCTATCGATACAGTGGGCTCATACTGTACCGACCAATGTTCATAACCCACTCAATAAATCAATCCAACAGAAAACCATTTGTATATCAAATTACAAATACGTCTCTCATATATATATATATATATATATATATATATATATACACACACACACTCACAACTCATTCTAGGGTATTACTAACCCTATCTCTAATGAGTTACTTGTCCTAGGATACTACTGATCCTATCTCTGACAAGTCTGTATCCAATAGTGCGAAGGTTTTTCTAACCAAAGCTCTGATACCAACTGTGACGACCCACACTTCCACCTACTTCAAATCGACCAAAAACTGAAACACAAGTCGATTCAACGGAAGAAAAAGTACGTTTTGTAAGGGTTTATTAGAGAAAACATAGCGGAATACAAAGCTCACAGGGGAACAGATAAAATATAATAAGAATATTTTATTGTAGTAGAAACATTTTTGAACACAAAATCCGATTTTGCATACCATTACTCCATAAAGACTTAACATAATATACCGATAATACAGTACGTCCGGCCTTCATATGAAACTCTAGCTCTCTCTAGAACTCCAAATCTTCAAGCTTGAAACTGATCTCGAAAACTAAAAAACAAACTAACAGACTGCCCATGTGGAAATTGTGGGCACCCGCAGTTTGCAAGGGAAAAACAAACTACGAGTCAGTCATGGGGCTGGTGTGAGAAAACTTTATTAACTAATCTTATACTTAGCCTTATTTTGAATAAGGTATCTCGGGACCACGTCGCATGTCGCAGACTGTTTTGCTCCCAAGGATATGTGCAAAACCATAGCAACCATAACCAAATTATAGACAACCATAAACCAGATTTTGAAAACAAGACTTTTGGAAAAATGAACGACTATAAGCCCCAGGTCCCATGACACAATGCAAGCGCACACCAAAGGATATGGGTTTGCCTTATAATCGCAAAACATGCTTGATATAGTTTAAAAACCAAACCATTTGACAATATAATAATGTCTAGGGTGTGGAAAAATCCTTTCGAAATATAAATTTATAAATCTTTGCTCGCATAGTGCTCCATCCCACTATGTTGGCTACATTGGTATACAACTGAAAATCGTAAAGGGTTTCGTATAGGAAGTTGGATTTCATCAATGAGCCTGGGCTGAGGATCTTCTCAGTCCGATTCGGAACCCCAGCTAGGTTCCTGGATCCCGTTTGGCTCCTTTAGAGCGGAAGGGTCGGTCCATAATACTTTGTGGATAAAAGTAACAGCCTGAACATAACGTCCCTCAGTCTGTGTGTAGACTGTCATCTAGGTATATTGACCTAGTCCGAGGTGCCTGATCCAACAAACCACATAAGTAAATGTCTGGGCTCCACACCATGGCGTTACCTTTTACGAGGTGGAACGTTAAGTCCCTACCCCGGTGGTCTATAAACCCATTTCGGCTCATTTCGGGTAGTGAGGCCCACGAAGTCACATCATACACAAAGCTACGCATTTAAGCCATCCTTTGATCTTCAACTACAAGGCCCTGCTTTTCAACAAAAGCCTTGATCATTTCTACTTATCATGCCACACTGTCCTTCCTTGATACACAAACTGCTATTCACCAACATACAACCTTTGAGCTCGTACGTCTTAAAGAAGGGTGTGAAGAAAGAGAATAATTTCACCGCCACCAAACAGAAGTATGTTTAGTAAATGTCAGTCTGTATTTTATAAAATATAGTGTTAGACACGAAATCCATCAACAAATCCATTCTGGGAATAAGAACGAAGCCGAAGGCACTTGATTCCACGCCCCTGCCTGGGAGTGCAAGTCCTTCCAAACCAAATCTCTTCTAGTACGGTCAGATTATGCCGTCACTTTAACCTCATATGGGACGTCGCCCAAGGCATTAACAGGCCATCCATCCGATGTGAAGAAATCTGGGTCTTCCACCATCGTCATCGATATCTTGACATCAGCATCACGTCATATAATTATTCGGAATGGGTAAAAACCCGGCCTTTCCAAATAATTAGCGCATCTTTAAAACCAATAGGTATACAGGATTTCATGAACCTCATTCCAATCCAGAATATTCCTTTATTCAAATATTCATTAAATTGGGAATTATTCCCAAAAATCTTATCAAAGATTTAATTCATTTAAACCTCTTGTTTAAATCTTTCTTTGGAAACCATTGCAAAAGAATTTGACAATATCTTTTCACATTCTAAACCAAGTTAAAGTTTACCAACTAATCGGGCTTAACGAACCTTACCGAAGTAATCATTCATTTTATTATTCCAATCCTAACCAATTCGTCCCATGGAGCAAAACTGGTAGTACTCTATATCTAACACCCATTGTTTTACCAGCAAATTCAACTACCATTCAACGTTTTAAATCTATTTAAAGATTTAACTATCACATGGAGTAAAACTGGTAGTACCCATTCTCGAACATTTCTTGAATTTGGTAAATTAATTTATCCTATTCTTGTTTCAATCTAATTAAAGATTCATTAAAACTCCACTTAGTTTTAACCTCAAAAATCATTACTCCATGATGATTCAATCTTAAGAAATTTATTCTGTCTTTAACTGGGTTAAAG
The DNA here is from genome assembly GCA_030737875.1 of Allium sativum. NCBI lineage: Eukaryota > Viridiplantae > Streptophyta > Magnoliopsida > Asparagales > Amaryllidaceae > Allium > Allium sativum. The sequence continues at coordinate 357,175,825 of CM060926.1, forward strand.
AACCAATGTCACTTAAAACACAGTTCATGATAAACCCAAAATCATCTTCCATTTAAAATGGAATGTTCACGGAAATCATATCTGCATACAGTTGATATTAATCTCCGTATCCAACCAACACTATAAGCGGAATATTGGCTAGCGCCTTCCAAATTCCTCAAATAGTCAAAGTCTTCATCCATGGAGACTTATCTCAACCGTTTACCAATACGGCTTCCATTTAATTCCAATTTAATTTAATTAATTGGAAAACTCCAGTTTTCACATATCTTTATTTCGGATTTATTATACAAAAATGAATATCTTACATTTAACGTTTAATAAAATGTTAAATGAACATTCGGGCTTTCCTTTCGATCCATTCCGATCCTCGTCCAGATAAATAAACATTGGCCAGGTAAGTTCAACACACTGGTTGCAGCATTCCTTTCCTTGTTAAACACCTCGTTTATCTTTCTGGATCTCACAATCGGGACAGACTTACTCATGGTTTCCGCATATTCAACCAAAATAGGTTTTTATTATTTAAAACATTATTCATTCATCCAAAATATTTTCATTTATCCTGATTATTTTATTATTAAAATAATCATTTAAAATCCAATTTCTGGAATGAGACTCATTCAACTCCTGTATAACCTGAGAATCTAGGTATATACAAACATTCAATAAACATAAAAAAGATGTCTTGTGTCTAACGAGTTGTAATTAAACTCGTTAGTTATTTAAGGTCAGATGTCGGTGTCATAATTGAGTTCAGTTTTATTAAATAACAACCAAACAGTATTCATAACCATTGATCAACCAAATCAACCTCATGAATTTATTTAGAAACCATTAGCAACCATATAACTCCAATATAATCACAAATTCACCCCAAATTTTCTAAGAGACTTTTAATCAAACACCATATGTACATCTCTTAAACTAATTAATTAAAACCTTTTATAAAGTGAGTTTTTCTCACCTACTTAAGAGACTACCCAAATTCTACTTAAAGATCGAATCTTTAAGGGTTTAATTTACTTTACCACATCAAATCACTTACTAATAACCCAAAACATATTGCCAAAATTAAATCAAGGCAAGTATATTTATGATATTCCATAAAGGTGCAACTTCGTGAACCTAACATAAAGGTTTTCACTTCAAACTCCAAATAAATTGCCATTTTTACTTCAAGGACCTATTTAGGAATTTTTAACAATCATATTCCATTAAGTCATCCTTGAATTCACCACTAAAACTCTAAGAAACATTTCAACAAACACCTTATATGCAATAATTATATTAAGCAACAAAACCCTTTAAAAGTTTAGTTTTTCTCACCCCGTGAAGTCCAATCTTTTGCCTAAGGGTTCCTAGCTTCTAGTCTTGCCCTCTTTCTCTTTTTCTTCCCTTTTCTTTTGTTTCCTTTATAAATGAATTTCGGCCATGGCCATGAGCTTAAGGGAGAGAGATGAAGAAGAAAGAAGGTGGAAGTGAGATTAAAGTAGAGATGGGAGGTCCTTTTATAGCTTAGAATTACATGGATTGGTGACTTGTCACAAATCTAAGGGAAGAGAAATGGATGGCTTATATTCATCCTTATCCACTTTCATCCTTATCCAAAAGTGTGCTTTCTCATTGACTTTCCGATCTCGTTTCGGAGTATCAAACGATAACGGATTTCAGAAATTCTTCAACCATATTGTCCAGTTTCTAACGTACTTCAATCCTATGTGTTCAAATTCAAAATCGGAGTTTGTTTGGATTTTCAAATAATTTATTTTAATTTTGTTTTCTTAATAACTTACTATATTCGATACGGGATTTTCCCAGACTTCATACAAAGCTAATATTCCATGTTCTAAAATTTTCTGGATAGGTCTCAGGTTCCAGTTTTGCCGTTAACACTATCAAATTCCAATTACCGTCAAAATTTAGTTCAAATTTTGGCCTTTTGTTTTTTCTTTTCCCCATACGGATGTCGTTTTACGTAAAACTACCTTGAGTACTAAAATTCACTATTCCAGATCCAACGGAGGTGGTCTCACAATCTAACAATATTCCGTTCTCAAGATATCCTCAAAATCGTCCGTTTTTAGTTTAAATTTTGAATCTTTTTTGAATTTAACATATCTAACGGATGCCGTTTTTGACGTAACATGGCTGGTTACCTAATTTCATCATTCCGGATTTAATGAAACTGATTCCATCAAAATCCGAGTTCATTAGCTACTACTTCCTCTGTAAACGTACTATTTTTAATCCATAATTCATTCTTTTTGGACTATTTCAATTTTATTCCTGCCCAAATCCAAATTAATTTTGATCTTTACGAAATTTGATTAGTTCCAAATTTCTGGGTCATTACCCAATATGTCTATAACAGCGACCTTCGCCCTCTACCTGCCTTTCAACCACCTTTACTACCTCCTTCGACACGTCCAGCCGCTTCCCCACTTCCTCCCGACCCTCCAGATTCCCCCTCTTCTCAGACCGACTCCCAAAATTACTCGGAGCAAGGAAACCCTAGGTCGACGTTGACGGCGATGGAACAACAGATGCCTCAGTTGGTTTCAGGCCATGCTTCCGCTGAAGTTATATCATCCCAGAGTGTAGAAATGCTTCAGATGGACATTAGCAGGTGAAAACGACATTCCACACCTCAGAACTAGAAAATGGCACCTCTGATGATCAGCAGCTAGATTCTACATTGCCTCCACCTCTAATTCCTCTTTCTCCTCCTTTAATTGATGAAGATGGGTTTCAAATTGTCACTTCTAGATGCAAATCCTGAGTGTAGCAGCCAGTAGGAAAGTAATTCATGGTTACTCATACCCATGTAGCCAACAGCCCGGCTATGTAGAATAGAAACAAGAAGTGGCTAGCTCTTTCATATTGTAAGTGCAACAGGGATAATGTCGAAATTACTTATACACAAAGAAATGGTATGAGAATTCTTCCTCAGGGTTCATCTTTGCAGTAGACTCCTCTATAATTCCGCCACCTTCTCAAGCAGATGTAACTTCCTTCTTCCAAACAGAACATCTCTACAAATCATAGCCGATATTGGAAGGAAGTTATCGCAGGCGACCAGGTTCCGATTCCTAATTCTCTTTATCAACATTTGGACCATCAAAATATGAAATGCGCTGAAATGTACACCGAATTGACTCAAAAATGTCAACAATAATGGGTAAATGTTATAGTTATATATGTAGTAGGGTCTAGATCGCATTATCCATTTTTAAAGCATATATCCATATAGTGTGGCAACCGATAGGAGAATTCAGAATTTATTCTAAAGAAGATGGATTTTATATAATTAGATTCTAAAGAAAGGAAGATTGTGATAGAACCCTAAAGAGAGGACCTTATTTTTATAATGGACAGTCAATGTTAATGAAACACTGGTTTATGGGTGCAAAACTTAGTAAACAAATGTTGAGTTCAGTTCCAATTTGGGTTAGACTTCATGCTTTACCTTTAAAGTATTGGTCAGCAGAAGCAATTAGTTGTATAGCATCTGTTCTTGGCAATCCAATTAAACTTGATGATGTGACTGAAGGTATTAAGAAGATTGCATTTCCGCGGGTACTGGTTGAAAGTCCTAGCTCATCGTCTTTTCCCATTTATGTTCGAATTTTAACTAAGGATCGCCAATTAATTATGCAAGATGTAAAGTATGAGTGGAGACCTGCATTGTGCTCGAACTGTAAAAGTTTTGGTCACATAAACAGAAATTGTCAATCCCAAAGAGTACGGGTTCCAAAACAGGTTGATCTCCAAAATTGTAGTAGACAAAATATGGATGTTGACTTGGAAGTACAGTCATCTAGATGTCCGGAGCATGGTATTCTCTATAAACAAAATCAAGAGTCCAAGTTCACAAATCAACAAGGTATTCGCAGAAGTCCTTCAGCTTAGAAGGAAAATGAGGAGTTGCAGATGCAAAGGACTGATCCATAGGATTTTTTATATGATCAACCAACATATGACTTTACTTCTAGGGCTACTAAAGAAGAAAAAGAAATAGAAGTAGCGATGGAAATTCAAGAAGAAACTAAACTTGACAATTCTACCTCAGGTCCACGTACATCTAGACATAAGGCAGTACGAAAGATCAGTTCTGATGAAGAGCCTTTTGAGTTTCAAGCGAATCCGGAAGTTGGGGTCATTGATAATCCGGAATGGAAGTCATTGATTACTAAAATAAAGGAGACGAAAAAGAAGAAGGTGAAGAAGTTCAAGAAAGTGGAGTCATTATCACGTTCTGGTCAGCATGCGTCTTCCGGATAGTAATGAGGAGACCATAATCTAGAAGGAGTTATATGTTGTTGTCATCTTATAGGTTGTCTTTTATTTTGGTCTTTATTAGTCTTATTTAAGTCAATAGATGTCAGAAGGTTTTACATCTTTAGTTTGTGTAGTATATTTCAGTACGAGTGAGTTTTTAGAGTGAGTAGTCTATCACTTGTTTGAAATTGCACAGTTGAGGGTGTATATATATATATATATATATATATATATACAGTAATAAAGTACCAATTTTAAAAAAATTAATATTGAACAAATTTAGTCTTTATATTTGTAAGTACAAACAGATCAGAAGAAAGCACTGAACAAATTGAATGAAATAAATATTTTATAGGGACTTGCAAGCTTCTTTTCCTACAATTAAGCAAGGAATCCATTCTGATTTAATGGGGAAAACACCAAAAGGCCGTTCACTAGCATATTTACTAAACATATACAAGTATTATAATATTTAACATGAAGAAGGAAAAAAATATGCCCAACAAAACATTAAGTCATATGGTAAAATAATTTTAGCAGTTGAGATTGGAGTACTACTTATTATTCATGTGATCATGCCCAATTAGGCATACAAATTGCTTCATCAATGACTAATTTACTACAAGTCGGGTGTATAATTAGTGCAGGTCATTCATTTTTCTTGTTCATTACATTATGCAAATGATGCTAACATAGGTTGATAATAATTAGGAAAAATGTTTAATCACCATGTTAAAATTTTACCTCAAATGCAATCCTTATACATGTTACTGTTTTGAAGAAAAAAACTGTGAAATACACATACAAAACTAAAACACGGTTCTAAATTGGTGGGTTTCATCTTCAAATTTTGTGTTATAATAATGTCCAGTCGTATATAGTAGTTAAATTACAGGAAAAAAATAGTAACTTTCCTTGAATATTCCCGAGTTCCATATTTCTAAAAACCAAAACAAATAACTAACAGATTATCCAGAAATCGAAACTAAAACTACAAACGATGAGAAAGATCGTCACCTTCAAATTCACCAAGGAACACCTGAAGATGTCGATTAGGGCCAAAATCAGAGAGGACGGCGAGCAACCATGACTTGATTAAGTTCAGCGAGCAGGAAACCCTAAAATAGTTTCTTATGAGAGTAAATCGTTTAAACTAATTAGTAGGGTATAACGGGCCACCCATGTAAACTGTGCAAAGGATTGGGTCTAATGGTTTAGCCCTACTAACTCAACTTAATAGTTGGGTATGACCCAACCCAATTAATTCATGGTTAATTGGGTTAGGTAAATGGGCTGGTTGCAATTTTGACAGCCCTACTGATATGTACCATAGTTTCAACCAAACCAAGAATAACCATGTAGTGAAGGATCAAATGTTCTAATAGTTTGATCGGCCAGACCTGAGAATCGCACTAGTCCTTATTTTCTAGCTAGAACATTAAAAATTCAATTAATATTAAAATTTAACCAACAAAAAATCGAGCAAGCTTCCTTCTTAAGAAGTCTGTGCATAATAAAAGGAAAAGAAATGGAAATGGAATGGTCGACACTAACAACAGAGTTAATAATATTAACGATAATGATCCTGGTTTTATACCTTATGCTTGTAGGTCAAAGCAAAGACTTCTCAACAGTGATCCTGTCGAGTTTGAGTTGTATAATTAAGAGAATTTTTCATAGCAAGTACATTCAAAACATGGACAAATTTCACTATAAAAGTAAACTCAATGGAAAGTTTGTCACTTATTTGTATGGAAACATGGGGATTCAAATAGTTCAAACCAAATAAACTGTTTTTCTTTTCTAGATCGAAGAAACACTAACTTCTCTACTTTAGATCTAAAGGAACAAGTTCAAATCCAAGAATCACTGCTCATTTGATTGACAATCTAAAAGCTTCAACCTCATATATTCAACATCATAGTATTTGGAAGTAAAACAAAGCTACTTCAACACTAGTTAACGAAGAATTCCCTCAAATAACCCACTCGATAGAGATTTAAGCAGATTGCGTGGCAAAGAGAAGGTAGATGAGACTTTTAAAGATAGAAGAAAGTATAGCATAGACCTATAAGTTAGAAAACTGCCATGAGTTTGTCTCTTAGTTGAACTTAAGCTCGAGTTTTCGAGATTTTTTGAAGCAGCTATGCTCGTTGGGCGAAACTAGGTTTGTGCTTCTCTTTCGGCGTAGTTTTGGTTCTTCTTTAGGCCTGCTGGTACAATGTCCCTTATTACTTACCACCCTTATTACTTACCAATTGTATATGCTCCAATGGATGCTTTCCATCCTAGGTCCTCATGATGATGGACCATTTATCCATAGGCCTTCGTAGGGGTTAGTGGGAGTCTGCCTCCTTATGGAAGTCGAACTCAAGAACAAACGAATCATGTACTATACACTGAAGATGCACGCCCTCTTTTTTTTAGAAGCTAGGGTTTGGTTCTGAGTAAATGTTATGAATTATCTTTTTGTTGCTTATTTGGATTATTTTACTCTGGTTTTTTATTTTATCCTATTGGGTTGTAGGCCTTGGGTCTTGTAATACTTTTAAACCCATTGTAAAAAATAAATAAATTTAACCAACTATAATTAACATATTCACCCTTAAAATAATTATTTTTGAACAATTAATACTAAATATTGACTTAAAATAATATTAGTGCAAAGTGATAATCTTTTTATGGTAAAAGTTCAATTCGAGAATAATTCATTAAATATACAAGTAACAAAGCTTGTCGTTAAAAATTTATAAGGTATTTCAATAATTCAATACTTAAAATATTGAAATTAATTGTTAGAGAGGTTTTGTAAAAATTAAAAAATGAAAGCAAAATATATTTCATTTTGCTTTTCGAAATTTAAGGATCAATTGGTTCAAAAAGATTGATCTAGAACTCTTTCTAGTGTTGCGGTTGTTAGGTTAAAAAGATAAACAAAAATTAAAGAACCAAGAATAATAATGTGATGCCCTAAACCGGGACCCATATTAGGAAGGAGCATTATCGAGTAATGTCGTCCGCTAATATGTAGAATAGAGCCCTTTAGGAGCGAGCATCTATAAACTTGTATCAAATAAGTATTAAGTATGTCGTGAATACCAATTCTTCTTCTCTATCTTCATCCCTTTTCATTCCTCCATTATTATTTCATATTTTTATTGATTTATACACTTCTACTTTGCTGATTTCTATTCTAATTACATAAGACTTCTTTTCACTCTCTGAATCAAAGTGATATTGAAGAGTTATAGGGTTGTTGTAATCATTTAGGATTGTTTGAGAAAGGGTGTGTTCCTTGTAGCCCTGAAATCAAGGAAAGGGAGTGGTATTAACCTTGTAGCCGTGAAATCAAGGATTTTTGGAGCAGTATTAACCTTATAGCCATGAAATCAAGGGGATTGTACTTGGATAGTGATATTAATAAAACTCTATGCAATCCAGCGTTGTATGGGACTAGATGTAGGAGTAATCCGAACCAGCATAAAATCTGGTGTGTTCTTTCCTTTTCCACATTTTATTTTTGTTTATTTCTATGTTTGTGTTTGATTTGTGTTTGTGATCACCTCTGTGTTGTGTGATTCATATAGTAGACCATATAAGTTTTACATTTTCTTAAATTCCTTGAAAACACTATTCACCCCCCCCCTATAGTGTTAGTCTTTCCTTAAGATCCGCATTCCGCATTCCCTAACAATTAGTATCAGAGCAAGGTTATTAAAAAAGTTCATAATCTGATTTTTGGAAATATTAAATGGAAAATTTTGAAATGATTGTTAAAACTAGTGTATATTCATGCATTGCATCAATGTTGAAAGAGTCTGCAAACAATCGTGTTGAAAATTCAAGTGACCTACTGAAATATTGTTCAATACAGGAAAAGATGTGTTAAATGGCTATTAGAAATTCAAAATTTGAAAAGATGAGTGAAGTGGCTGTTGAAAATTCAAATTTCGAAATGGTGTGTTACATGGCTGTTGAGAATTCAAATTCTGGTGAACAAATGGTGGAAATAAAAAAGGACAATGGATACTGGATAATGGTTGTTCAAGACATATGACGGAAAATCCGGAAATACTAAATAATATAGTATATGAAGATGGTGGAATGGTGAACTTTGGTGATAACTCTAAATGGTATATTATTGGTATCGGCAATGTCTGTAATTCTGAAACTCTTACTATTTCTAATATTTTAATAGTTAGGAATCTAAAACACAACCTATTAAATATAAGTCAACTTTGCAATAAGGGCTATAAAATAAACTTGGAAAAGGATAAATGCTTTATAGAAGATAGGAATTCAAAAGTAATATTCGAAGGAGGTGGAAAGAAAAATATCTATATAGTGAGTGAAAATCTTCAACGATAATCTATGTCTTATTGCCAATACAAGTGACCCTTGGATCTGGAATAAGACATTTGGTCATATAAATTTCAAACACATCTCTAGGATTTCTAAATTAGATTTGATTATAGGATTACACAAAATGAAATTTAATGTTAATAATTTATGCAACGCTTGTTAGTTCGGAAAATTAAAAAGAAGTTCACTTAAATCAAAAGAGGAAATTACAACCTCAAAACCATTAGAGTCTATTCACATGGATTTATTTGGTCCATCTCAAACCCAATCAATAAACTACAATAGATATGTTGATGTAATAGTAGACATTTTTTCTAGATTTACTTGGACTTTGTTTCTTAAAAATAAAAGTGATGCTTTTGATCAATGTGACGACCTAGATTCCGGTACCCTTTGAGCTGACCAAACAACACCGGTCCAACCCAAATTGTACTGGAAACCCGGATGTCAATAGAAAGAAATTAGAGGATGGGATAAGAAAGAAAGAAATATTAGAATAGAAGAAGAAGTATCAACATAACACAGAGTCTCACATCGCAGCAGAACAAAAATATAATATAGAAATAACTTTTATTAAGAGCTTGTAAAATACTTACAATCATCAGAGTACATCAATTCATCTGGACAGTTATAATAATATGTCCTTATATACAATCACATAGCGGAATAAATACTATATATCATTCTTCTGAACATCTCCAGCTCGTCTCTGGACTTCGCAGCATCCGATAACCTAAACCCGTACAACACGGTCTAACCCGAGCATTACGAATACCGGGTCAGTCTGGTGAACCAAAGTGAGAACAACTCAAAGTTTTAAGGGGAATAATCCAGCTTGATTTTTAAAGTTCAATATCCTTTTTGAAAGAAAAGGATAATCATAAGTCCAAATCCAAACATAAATACGGACGGTTTTTACCTTACGATAACCCAAAACTTTTTGGAAGACAATATATTCTGATATTATAATAATGTCTAAATACAAATAAATATCAATCTAGCGGAACGCTTGCATCTCACGCTCTACGTATATAATATACAATCAAAACCACAGGCGCTTATTGGAGATTGGATTCCGACAATGACAAGGTATGGAACCACTTGCCGATAGTGTATCTCTAGAGGCGAATACACTGAGTTCAACAAGAACGTGTGCAACCCGGCTCACACATGACCGGCCACTCATTTCGCTTGAGTGTATCGAATGTATATCACCAACGGTTGGGATCAGCAACCGTTTCCCGAATGCGACAGAATCGATAGATTAAAGAAGTAAAAGGAATTTCTCTAGATAGGTGATTATACACCCTAATGGGTGCGACCCACATAGCCATGCTACCTGCCCAATTTTTGTCATTTCTCGGTTGTAAGGCTTGAGGTTTGAATTCGCCTTTAGAACATATAGTCATCATTCACTTTGAATGCCACATTATCAGATCCGTCAAATCACTAATTGACGTCCGCAAAAATACTCTGCAGCTGACAGAGTTATATTTGTGAAAATCAATGTACGTAATCCTTTGGAAATACTCTGTTAGACATTCGTCCATACAAGTCATCCAGGGACGGGATGAACCGAAGTTACCCTCCTACCACATCCTAGGAATCACCCTATAGATTGATAACGAGTAGTCCTTGCAAATCCGTAGATTCCAACCACGACAGAATCACAGGTTATCTCTAGCCGCTAAACCAGAGATTATGAGTAATCCTTCCGCTTATGAAGATCTACAGTCCTCATTGCTCCATCTTCAATCTTCATCTTCACGTATTTGTTGATTCGGACTGGTTTTCGAATATAATTTGATCTCGGTCTTTCCGTACCAATCAATCGTATAGGTCAGCTTTGATAGTCGGTGATTTAACTATCAAATAATAATTGTGTGCATATAATGAGTTCATTGGTTCAGCACTCAGCATCACTTAGCCCATTTTATTAAAAATAATTAGCGAATGGTTAATTTAAAACTTCTGAATCATTCCATATTTATAAACATTGCATTCAATTCTCATTTCAATATATTAATATTCTCAAAACCCTTTTAATCTAATATTTAGAAAATATTTAATGACTATATCCAATTTCTATTTTATAATTATTATTGTTTCAAAACATTAGTTATAATACCATTTAATTTCTATCATCGATTCAAATTGTTATTTGTAAATCCACCTTTGGTTTCGTTATTTAACACTAAAATCATCTCTTACCTTTTTAGAATAAACTCATATAAATCTCATCTTCTTATTTTGATATAACATTATACTTTTACAAATTTCCTTTATTTCCTTTCCTATGGAAATATCATTTTATATTCTCATGCCCGTTTCATTTCCTTTTATTTTGGAATCTACTATATATTTTCCATTTCTTCAAATAACGTTACATTGTTATTTCTCAAACTAAATTCCTTTTAGCATCTTGACCATTATCACTAATATCAACCCATCATATTTCACTTCTATTTTATTTAACCTCTTTCCTCTTTGAAAACTCGTTTTAACTTTCGTTAATTTAAACTTAATGCTTCCGCCTCACGTCCCTTTTCAAAACTTCATTTATGCCCCTCTGATTTACCATAAACCTTTTTTACTTAACTTAAATATCAAGTAACCCTTATATTTAAGCTATCACATTTGCATAAATTTTCTCTTATAATTATCTTTATAAAAACTCAAATTTGAATATCAATCTCGTTCATCGACCCCTTTAAAATCCCACTAGGTTCCATTACCCACTTTGCAACTCGTTTCGATTCCATTAAACTCGATTAAAGATTTTTCTTTTAAAACATTTACTTCTTAAATTATTATTAATTTAAAATAATAATTTACTTTCCCGTTGACTAGCATAGACATAGTTATTTTCTTTATTAACTAAATAAATAATAAATCTCTATTAAATATCTTATTAAAACAAATATTCATACACCTAATTCATTAGATTAATTCATATCAAAACAATTAAATAATCCATTTCAATTAAATCAGTTGGTTTTGTCAACTCAAACCATGATTATCTTGTTAATCAACTTCAATTAGCCCTACTTCTAAATTAATTAACAATATAATTAATTTAAATAATTTTATTTAATTATCTTTCGAAAACAATCAATCAAACTCTTAGCCGTACAGTTAATTCTTGCATATCTGCTTATAAATCATATTCACGTAAGAATTTGATTTATAAAAATCCTTTGATAATCACTTATAAATAATAAATAATAATATTACTTTTTATTTAACTTTATTCAAATATAATGGGTTCAAAATCTATTTTCAGTTATAAAATATATTTTATACTTCATTACCGTCGATACGCTTGACGGTAAATCACATCTATAAAACGGTTTACTTTTGGGCCAACTGCTACCAATTACTTAACCAATTCTGCCCATTGATTAGTGTCAACTAACCCTTGAACAATCAACAAACAAATCCATCATCCAATTTCATCAGTTAAGCATTTCATATAAATGTAATATGAAAATAAACAATAAAATTGAGGAATCCAGTTGGATCCCTCCACCTGTTTTTCCCTGAATTCAAATACATTATCTCAACGATATCATCTATTTAAATAAACAGATATATTATTCAACCATCACAGTAACAGTAATCCAAACATCCATCAACCAATTAACAATCATAGCACACAAATATTTAAACCCAACGTATATAAAATATAAGTGGGATAAAAACTGAGTGAGTTGAACTCATCCGATTCGTCCGTCGCTGAAACCGTTCGTTGTAATTAAAATAAATAGGTGTTTAATTTAATTAAAAAATCTATGTAGCTATCAACTCTGATCAAACCAGCTTCATTGTATTGCGCTCTATGATATGGTCCATGGTCACTTGTTTCATCGAATTCTGGTAAGGCATGTACATGTTGCAATCATTACATGATTCTATTTGAATTTGATAAATTAATTAAATTTTAATCCTGCTTTCTTTAATTAATCATTTCAAACTAACCTACTCTTTTTATTTAATTACTGGTCCCGATTACATACTTTCTTTAAGCCCGCTGAATACCATTAGAAACAGGGGTGAAGTGGCATATATTTAATCCACCAAAAACCTTTATTAAGTTAATTAACCATGATTAGGCTTCTTCCAAATCTATAGGCACGTATACCATAATAAGGCGTGTACAAACTTTCCAGGCTACATTAATCAAGTGATCAGTCACGTTACAAGTAGCTGGACGCGTTCACGTAACACATATAAACATATATTTTAGACAGTGTTCATGCTTTTGCTCACGACATATGTAAATATAGGTATACTTATGAATTTAGGCACATATTTAAACTCAAGTGGGCAAATTAAAGTATATTAAATATTACTGTTCACGTTATAAAATATGAACTAAATCTTACTGTTGCTTCTCACTGTTCATCTTTCTCTCCCTCCTGTTTGCTTCAGTAAAACCCTACGCCTGCTGTTCAATGTCCATCACACTTGCACCGCCTCTCTTCAACTGACGCCACCCTCTTAGAACACCGCATTGAACCATATGGCACTCACCGCCCCTTGTTCTGACCGACCCCGTCCCTCCACTGTTCATCGAAGTGCCACTGACTTGGGCCAGTATGCGTCTCCATCACTTCTTCCGATCCCAGTTCCGGCCTCAACCCATGCACAGTCCACCATTAACCCAGCTCCACTTCCCTCTACAGTCCTTAACTTCTCCCCGCACGTGTCTGCCTGCCTTTGCTCGAACCATCCTCTCCTATCCCTTAAACCACTGCTCAGTTCAGCGGAGCACCACCAGCGAACGCACTGTTCCGACACTGGCCTCCCTCTCGCGTTCAACCTAACCTAGTTCCCACGTCAATCCACCCTACCTGGCAGCCTGCTCCTTCCGTCCCAAAACAGGTACTCACGCTACTTGATTTGCATGAATGGCTTTCGACATATTCAGATGCATGGAAGGCAGTGTATTTTAATTAAATGTAGAGAGTTTTTATTTGTAAGATTTCCTGTTCGAATTCTTTTTTTGGGCGATAGAAGACTGTCATGCCTTATATAGGAGAAGATAGTGTGGGTAGCAAGGCACTGGGCGTCGTTTTCAATTGTATGCTTGATCAGCAAGGCTATGAAACTGAAAAGAAATATCATCCTATAGGATTACTGAAAAAGAACTATCATCCTATATGTGTTGCGTCGGAAAGTGTGATTGTCACTGTATTGTACATGAGTTCTATAACACGAAGTACTGTGCTCTTTTTTTTCTTACTACAGTAAAGTTTTTCAAAGAGGACTTTCTATTTCGGTTCTTACGCATCTTAATAAAAAAATCCACTGTACTGGGAGGCTTCAGCTTTCCTGTTTTTCTTCACTAGTACAAGTATTGTCTTCTAATATGCAGTTCACTCGTTTTCAGGGGGCAACGTATTTTGCTTCATTCCTTCATCTGCCCAGCGCAACGCATACAACAGAACTGGCCCTGGTTGGATGATGACGGATTTCAACTGGTTGAAAGGAGATGTAGTTGGACCAGAAAGCAACTCTACAGCCAAGATGCTGGTCGTACTATTTCTCTCTAATTCCAGACGCAGACTCAAAATATGGGAAAGAGGCTTCTGTCGGCGCCGCTTTCAGTAAACATGTGTTTACCACGTTAGCTGAAGCGATGAATGATCCCTGCGTCAAGACATATAAGGCAGCTGCACCATCAGGAGGAAAAGCAAAAGTTTGGACTGGGAAACGCTACAAACAGTGGTCGAACAGGTGGTTACTAATATATAAAACTTTCTATTTTTTCGCCCCACTGGATGATATTTCTGCGTACGTCACTGGTTGTACACTAATTTGATAATACAGGAGGAGAAAGACAAAGAGCTGTTCCCACGTGCGTAGAGTGGCGCTATTCTAGATACGCCTTAAATTTGATACAAAGTAGGGTGCCAGTTCTTTTCTTTGATCAAAGCTCAAGTACTGATTTGGGAAAAATCATGTGCGTTTGTCTGGGCAAAAGAAAATTAGGTGTACGATTGGGTAGCTGGTGGTATGTTTTAGTTCCTTAAACACCAAGTTGTTTACATTACATTGGTTTGCGTTATACAAGTACAAGATATGCTGCACAATATTTGGCTTAGGTGTGTACATAATTACATATCTTTACTTAGGCATGCTGCTTAGGATTGAAGTGTATAGGTTGATACAAGGTAGGTGAGTACCCCGTTACTTAACCATTCAGTTTATATATGTTATTATTTTATTTTATTTTTATTTGGTTAATTTATCATATCACTTTTTAATGCTAACTTTTATTATATGCCCCGCAATACCCGAACCCCAAACACACTAAAATGGACGGATCGTTACGTCCCAACGTTCCGGTCTCAACAAGATTAATTTTGCTGAAAACCGACTTCGTTTGCACAACAACGTTATATTGATTTATCGGTTCATCTTTAAATTACATGCACCAATAAAACAACCCCAATTGACTCCAAACTGGAAATCTGGCAATATTTAGCGATACATATCCCAATAAAATTTGTTTCGTCAAAAATGGTGGTCATTTGAAAAAAAATCATTTCTAACGCCTATATAATATATTGAGCAATTTCCCGTGTGCGAAACACGTGCCTCACCATAAAGTAAACAACACATTGATTTGAATGTTCTATTTCATATGATTATTTAATTTCATTGTCAATTGTCGTTCAGCGTTTTATACACGTACCGATATACATGGATTTCAAATCGTAAATTATGAAATACCGTGATGTTTGCGAGTTCGAATTATAATTATAAATAAATTTAACGTTCAAATATCGTTATATAAACAATTTATATATTATAAACCCATTTATAATTCCAAATCGATATTTAAAATAAAAAATATATATTAAATATCTAACTACCAAAAATGCGGGACGTTACAATCAATTTAAAACTTTTGCTAAAAGAATTCAAAACTTACTTATCCTTAAAAATCAAAACAATACGTAGTGACCACACTAGAGAATTCGAATATGAAAATTTTGAAAATTTTGAAGTAAAAAAGGAATAACCCATAATTTCTCTTTCCCTAGAACCCCACAACAAAACGGAGTAGTTGAACGTAAAAATAGATCGATATAAGAGTGTGCGAGAACTATGTTATCCGACAGTAATTTATCAAGAAATTTTTGGGCTGAGGCAGTTGCAACAGCTTGTTATATTTTAAATAGGATTTTAATCAGACCCTTAACTCATAAAATACCATATGAACTTTTGTATAAAAAGAAACCAAAAGTATCATATTTTAAACTATTTGAAAGTAAATGTTTTATTCTTAATACTAAAGAAAATTTAGATAAATTTGACTCGAAAACCAATAAAGGAATATTTATTGGATATTCAGAGAGAAGTAAGGCATATAGAGTTTTCAATTCAAGAACCAATACAATATAAGAAACCTTAAATGTATCCTTTGACGAAAATTATAAAAATATAACACAACACAATGAAGATGAATGTGAAAATGAAGTTAATGAAACAAATAATGAAGATAGTCAACCAAATGAAAGAATTAAGTCGCTTTAGTCGCACACTCTAAATGATTCTCTGCATACCGAAGATCAGTTGTTGCCCCAGTCCTGGTTGGTGGAGGAATTGATGTTGAAGCATTAAGTCTCATCTCCACCCGACCGAGAAGGTGATCCATCAACTGTTGTTGTCGTTCGAGGAGTTTACCCTTGAATGTCATCTTGTCCTTGAACTCGGCCAGAATCTTGTCCATGTCGTCTCTAATAAGATATCGGGATGTATCTTCATGACAGGAGGCTTCCAGACTTGCTTCGACAGCGGTTACCTTAGTTGCATCAGCATTCATGGGTCGGGAAGAAGTTGCATCTTTCTTTCGTTTATTCGAAATGGGTCGGAACTTGCTGAAGGTCATAAGGTATGTCTATGTGCGTCCCCTTTCTGGCGCGCCAAAGTGTTGACGTTAAATGTTGGTCACTAGTGACAGTCAACCCCCAATCGTGTGAACAACACACGAATAACAATCACAGAATGCAATAAAGTAAAGAGAACTGGGAACACACAAGAATTATTATAGTGGTTCAGCTAAGATGGTGTCTACGTCCACTTTATATGTATTGATTTTCTTTTGATTACAAGTACAATGCTTTTTCAGTTTTTAGAAAGAAGAAGAGTTGGCTATTTTGAGACTTAGCCGTAAAGAAGCTTTGATTTTGGAGGAGAAGCTCAGCTTGGAAGTTGAAGTCACCGAAAAAAAATTCCTTTCCATTTTGAGCTTGGATGTATTTATAGGTGAAGAAGTGGGCGGAGCGGGCCGCTACGTGGCTTTCCTTTTTCTCAAAGCTCGGACACGTGGAGCTCGATCATTGGAAGTAATTGCGGCGGTAGGACCCGGTCCCCTGCTGATTAATAGTATCCTTGAAAATGATGACTTACGTGGCAACCGAGATGAGGTGTATCAAAAGTAGAGCTTTGTTCGGAAGTGGTTGACTACTTATAATGCCTTGAAAGTCGGGTCGAGTATTGAATGACTCAGCGGGATATCTCTGGGTGAATCCGAGAGATACGGTCGATCTGATCTTGACGGAAACGGGGAACTCAATCATTTGTGATGAGCGATTCTTGCGGGCTCGACGAGCCGTTATTGGAAGGAGATTAGTTTGGGTCGGCTTAGGTTCAGCTCGTTCTTGAAGGAGACTGGCTTGGACCGAACCGTGCCTGGACTTTCTGGAGTGTAGGTTATTTTATCGGTCGATCGATCGATGCTGAGAGTGAATTTCTGACATTGGGCTTTGATCCGTTGAATCGTGATAGCTTTTTCCAAAAAGTTGGTCAACAATATTATTATAGAATCAAATATTATAAGCCATAGAATAATAAACGATATAGATAGATATAGAATTTTAGAGGAGTATTTTTAGAATTTCTTTTTGACAATGCCAAGGAGGGAGAAATAATAAAATTTAGACTTAGTTTAAGTAGAGTATATGGGATTCATATTAACAGGGGGGAGTATTAAACGGATCAGCATCAACAGGTATGAACATGTATGAATATTTTATAAACTAAGGTTGTCATCATCAAAAAGGGGAAGATTTTTGGAGAATGGAGTTTTAATGACAACAACCTTATTTCAATTATCATTGATTATAAAATATATATTGACATATCTATCTAGGACACACACACACACACACACACACATATATATATATATATATATATATATATATATATATGTAAGATTTGTATACAGGACTGAAATACTGAAGACTGTACAGTTTTAGAGATTCAAGAGATTCAGAATTCAAAGGAGACGCATGAGTAATCAAGAAATCAATAGCTCAAGAGTTCAAGACAAATATAGTAATAGGGTCTAGTTTATGTGTAAGACTCTAAATAACACTCCGGGTTCAAATTCAAATTCAGATTTTCAAATTTCAATTATTTTTTTAAAATTCAAATTCTAAGTTTAAATAGTTTTTCTATCTGACTTTTAATTTCAAACATAAGTTTTAAAGTTTATATATATTTATATAGTTATATACTTGTATAATTTTATATTTATATAGTTTTAAATCTTGTAATTTTATGAATATGTTTATATAATATATATTTATGTTTTCATATGATTTTTTACTTTATAATACTCATTTATATCACTATGTTTTAATTCAAGAATTTCCAGAATTATATATATAGTTAAACACTTGAAAATATTCAATATTCAAAATTCAAAATTTAATACACATATGTCAAAATACATAGATGTATGTGTCGACATACAACTGTCATTTTTTTCAATTTTGAAAGGAAGTGTCTTTTCACTATTTGTAACCTTCCAGAAGCGTTTTAACCTTTCAGATCATATAAATAAGGGTTGAATTCGATTTTTTTTTTAACAATTCTTCTTCTCCATCTTCTCCCTTTTCACTCCTTCGTTATTATTTCATATTTTATTGATTTATACAATTCTACTCTGCCGATTTCTGTCCTAATTACATAAAAATTCTTCTCTTTTCACTCTCTACTCATTACTCTCTGAATTGAAGTGTTATTGAAGAGTTATAGGGTTGTTGTAATCATTTGGGATTGTTTGGGAAAGGGTGTGTTCCTTGTAGCCCTGAATTCAAGGAAAGAGAGCGGTGTTAACCTTGTAGTCGTGAAATCATGGGTGTTTGGAGCGGTGTTAACCTTGTAGCCATGAAATCAAAGGGATTGTACTTGGATAGTGATATTAATAAAACTCTGCGCAATCCAGCGTTGCGTGGGACTGGACATAGGAGTAACCTGAACCAATATAAAATTCGGTGTGTTTTTTCCTTTTTTGCATTTTATTTTTGTTTATTTTTGTGTTTGTGTTTGATTCTGTGTCTGTGATCATCTATGTGGTGTGCGATTAGTAGTAGATCATATAAGTTTTAAATTTTCTTAAATTCCTTAAAAACACTATTCACTCCCCTCTAGTGGTCGTCTTACCTTAAGATCCACGTTCCATAACAATAATAGCTTCTACCATAGATAAATTTCCCGTACTGACTATCACTGTAACACCCCGTATTTTTAATGTAATTAAAAATGTATATATATCCACAGATAGGATTAATATGGTGATGTATAATGAAAATTAATTAATATATGAAAAAAAAAAGATTGGTTGCATGCGATGTAAATATGTTGCATGCACTGATTTGCAAACATAATGCATTAACATTAAAAGAAAAAGATTCATGCATTGGTTTAATTTAAGTATTGTAACTAACATGAAAAAGAGAAGTAAGGAAAGAACAATAATTATCATTGTTCTAAGACTTATTAACAAAAGACTTTGTAGCTCAGTTGGTTAAGGCATTGGATTTGTAACATGGAGGTCTGGGGTTCGAACCCCGGCGGCAGCATAATTTTTATCTCTGTTTTAAAGAGGGCCAACTAAACATGCAAATATATGTACATATACAAATTCAAAATTTGAAAGGATAAGAACGTACATATAAGGAAATAAAGAAAATATATGTAATAACCCGGAAAATGTGAACCAGTTTAAAATTTTTAAATTAGGTTATTACCAAGAAATTTGAATAGTTGAAATAGCATATTTCAATAAAATATAGAATTGAGTATAATATTGCAGTTTGAAATTTTGAATACAAACTTTGTCTGACTGTACCGGGTGGAAAATATAGCGGATTTTAGCGAAACTGAAAATATTTAAATCTGTTTATCAATACCTTTCTAACGAATCTGAAAAATCAAAATTTCATAACGGAAATCAAAAGTTATGGCCAAATGAATTTTCAGAATGGTCGCTATATAGTATATATAGCCCTTGAAAATTGAGATTTTGCATACGACCTCGGAATTCGACGAAACCACTTTTGTTGGGTCCGGGATGTCAAATTATTGCTAAGTTTCAAATTTCATAATTGTTGAAGCTAGTATGTGAGCGGGGCAAAAGATAACGTGTTTGGTCAAATTCTGTTAAAATGGGTCGACCTAAAAAATGGCCGTTTTTCAAACGAGCTCAGAATTCGATGAAACTGGTTTTGTTAGGACCGTATCGTCAAAACAAAGCTAGATTTATTTTTCTGGAATTTTTCGATTCAGTTTGTGGCCCTGGCAAATTGAAATGTACGTTTAAATTAAATATCGAATGTTTTATATTTTAATTTGAAAAATAACTGACTGTAACAGTCGAAATGGCCAACGAAACATATCCCATTGTGTCCGGAATGGGGGTATTTAGCTAGGGGCGACAGTCGTTGGGTTTAAAAAGGAGTCCGTTTGCAAAAACACTATTTAAAAATTTTCTATAAATTCTGGCCAATAGGAAATTTTCTTTTAAAAAAATAAAAAGCTCTAAAACCCTAGCTGCCAGAACGATTGAACGACGCACGTCGTTCAAAACTTCTCGCCGATATCGCCGCCGCCTCAGGCCATTTCGTCGCCGACCCCAGTTGAAGTTTTTGTTCGCCGTAGTCCCCTCTCCACATCCGACCAACCCACGTCTCCTCCCATCAGCTAACGGCGTCGGAATTCGAAGAGGAAGTCGCGACCTTCTGAGCGCCGCCGCGACGAGCACAGACCACCGAACCACTTGCCACCACCGCCGTTCTGGAGGTGCTTCGTAGCTCTTCGACGCAACGTAGCCTGATCGAAGCATAGAGGTACGGATCGACTGAAAATTGGTGACCTAGTTTCGAAGGTTTTAAAAACCTTTCTGTTGAAAATTCTGAAATGAAAATAACACTTTTAAGTGTTGCAAAACTTTGAAAAATAATATCTTTTTCGTTCTTTAATGAAATTTGATGAAACAGGAGACACCGTGACCGCAAGGAGGCTCTCTACATTCTAGAAGAAGCCGCGGATTTTTCTGACCTTCCTACGATTTTTAGCACTGCAATAACCAATGTGAGGAATCTAAACTATTTGTGTGAATGAAATCGTGTTGTATAAATTATATAAGCTAAGTGTAAATTATATACGCATTGTATACCTCATGTACATGTGTTGTATAAGTTATATTAGCGATGTATAAATTATACAAGCGTTGAATGAAACATATATGCTTTGAATTGTGATGAAATGCAAGTGAATTATTACATTATATATATATATATATATACTCCCCTCGTCCACAGACCATGGACGATATTTATTGCTTGTGATTGACGTGATGTTATATGGTTTGACGAATGGTTGGAAATAATTGTTTGTGGTTGATATTGTGGTTGAAAAATACCTTTGTGGTTGAAAAATACCCTCTTGTGGTTGAAACAAAATAGAATAGGATTGTGGAATTGAAAATAAAACCTGCCGCCTGCATGCGAACTAGATGCATGATCCCCATTGTCAAAAACCGCGAGGTTTTAAGGTAGAGCGAGGAGCCGTACTAGGGACGGTCCCGGTTTTAACTACCCTGCCGTTATGCTGCCGAAATTTTCTGAAATATTTATGTGTTAGAATAATTTTCATTCATTGAAATTATTTACATATGCTATAGCGAATATTCATGTGTTGAGTTGCAATTCATTCGTTGAGTTGAAATTCATGTGTTGAATATTATTTGAATTTAAACAAATGGCTTTAGCAATAAAAAATCACATTTTTATATATATACAAACGATATAGAATATTCATGTGTTGAGTTGCAATTCATTCGTTGAGTTGAAATTCATGTGTTGAATATTATTTGAATTTAAACAAATGGCTTTAGCAATAAAAATCACATTTTTATATATATACAAACGATATAGAATATTCATGTGTTGAGTTGCAATTCATTCGGTGTTGAATATTATTTGAATTTAAACAAATGGCTTTAGCAATAAAAAATCACATTTTTATATATATACGAACGATATAGAATATTCATGTGTTGAGTTGCAATTCATTCGTTGAGTTGAAATTCATGTGTTGAATATTATTTGAATTTAAACAAATGGCTTTAGCAATAAAAATCACATTTTTATATATATACAAACGATATAGAATATTCATGTGTTGAGTTGCAATTCATTTGTTGAGTTGAAATTCATGTGTTGAATATTATTTGAATTTAAACAAATGGCTTTAGCAATAAAAATCACATTTTTATATATATACGAACGATATAGAATATTCATGTGTTGAGTTGCAATTCATTCGTTGAGTTGAAATTCATGTGTTGAATATTATTTGAATTTAAACAAATCGCTTTAGCAATAAAACTACACATGTGTCGAATAAATATTTTTGATGTTAAAAATATTCCTTTTATCATGTATACGCTTAGTTAAAAATACACATGTGTCGAATAAATATTTTTGATGATAAAAATATTCCTTTTATCATGTATACGCTTAGTTAAAAATACACATGTGTTGAAATAAATAATAGTTTGCTAGAAATATTATTATTAGCTTTGTTCTGCATATATATACATGTGTTGAACAGGAAAAATGGATTAGCTGTAGAGTAAAGAAATTATTTGCGTGCCCGACAAATAGGTAAACCTTGATGAGTTGGCTGCGCAATTTTATTTATATATCAACTCCTGTGAATGCCATTGGATGCGAAGTGCTGGTTTTTCTGTGTGAAATAATAAATAACGCCATAGGATAGTAACAATTAATTTTGAACTACACTACATGGCATACTTCTTGACGATAGGCATACTTCATCATATTCCACATAAGCAATTGGAGCTTGTGTGACGAGGTGGAAGATTTACCATATAAGCAAGAGGCATGTATGGCGATGATTATGTACTACAGGTTGAACTGATGACTGATATGGACTATATAAATTATAACGATAAATTGCCAGATTAATAAAAACCCCACACGGGTCTGGAGTTGACAATAATCACGTCGCTCTAGTTATTAGATACGGCACATGGACTATTTATTTCCACACGGAAACGGGGTGACGGGAATTTATTCTCTGGAGTGATTATCAGTACATGCTCCCCCGTAAACACCAAAATATATCACTAAAAATATGTGAATGCTTTTTAGGATTTATTGGGTACCTAATACGGCCCAATAAATTTCCAAACCCCTCCCCGTACAAAGGAGGTTATGGCGAAATTTTTCGAAATATTAAGGCGTTAGTGAAATATTTGAAGTGAAAACGAAGTTGAAAATATAGAATGAACTATAGTTGAAATCATAGAATGAACTATATTTATATATATAAATATAAATATAATAAAAAGGAATAGAGGCCGTGCAGTTCGCGTTTCAGAATCGTAATTTGAAACGATTAGTACGAGAAATCCGACCATCGGATTTTCCCGAAACCGCAACCGCTGGGTTCGCCTTGGAAATATCTTTCCAACGGCACCAACCTTGAAAAAAATCTATCGGTTGGATTGTTCGGAATGTTTAATACAAATCTGAAGAAAAAAAACAGCGCCAGAATCGTTTATATTTATATATAAATATAAATATAATTAAATTAAATCGAATAACGACGCTGCAGTTCGAATTTTGAAACTGTAACTTCAAACGACTAGTGTGGAAGATCGGACCGTCGGATTCTCACGAAACTGGAACCGTTGGGTTCGCTTTGGGAATATCTTCCCACTGATATAGACTTTGTAGAAATCCAACGGTTAGATTTTCCGATATGTGTAAAACAAATTAAGGGAAAAACAGCGCCAGTGCCACGGCACGACCTGAAACGTCGTTTAATTAAATATGGCCATTTTTAAGTAAATAAAAATGGCGAAAAATCATTATAAAGCATTATAAAC
Organism: Allium sativum; assembly: GCA_030737875.1. Classification (NCBI taxonomy): domain Eukaryota; kingdom Viridiplantae; phylum Streptophyta; class Magnoliopsida; order Asparagales; family Amaryllidaceae; genus Allium; species Allium sativum. The sequence goes on from CM060926.1 coordinate 357,199,688, forward strand.
GTTATTGATTGAGGATAAACCAAATGGGCTTGAATTGTTTGATATTTGATGGTTGTATGTGTATGACATGAAAATAACACTAAGGAACTGAAAGACGGATGTCCAATAATATAACCATATAAAGAATCAATTTAAATTCTAATGACGTGGATTATTTGAAAAGGCCGAGCTAACCCTCATTTCAAATAATTTATCGAGCGATTCGAATTGAAAAATACAAAGACGATTCAAGACCGACGATCTTCGTATCGGTTGGATGGGCGCTATTGAGGTTCCTGACCGGAGTAGCTACCGGGAAGGGACGGAAGTAGTAGCCGTCTGAACGTATGTGTTGATTGGACGGATATACGAGGAATTTGTCGCCTCCGGTTTCGTTCAGACCCAGGACGGACTTGTAAATGGACTGTGTGTCAGACATTGGATTTTGTTCTATACTGATTGATCTCTGTTAAATATATATCTATATGGCGGCGGAGAATTTATTCTTTTGCTTAACGCCCTTCTCTGAGACGTATCAGCTCAGAGGTTATATATCGATGGAAATCAATCGTATGGAGTGGACTGCCTACGTGGCATGCCAAGATGTTGTGATCAAGGCTTTTGTTGCAAAGCAAAGCCTTGTGGATGATGATCAAAGCAAGGTCTACGTAGCCTAGCTTTGTGTATTTCGTAGATTCGCGAGCCTCACACCTCGGTATGAGTTAAAAACGAGATACGGACTGCAGGGAGAGCACGACGTTTCTTTCTAGCTATGGTAGTGTCAGTGACTTACCAGCCCTGACATATATATTTATTTTTCACCTTTGTGGTTGTTGGAATGCGAGGCGCCTCGATTATAGGTCTGTAAGGACCGGGAAACGTGTGTTCAGGCATAATTAATCCTCTAACGTAAGTGAGGACCGGCCCTGATGCATCCAGGGGTTACCCAGAGTGTGTAGTCCTGAGGCATCTGCTAGAGTGTCTCGAAGCGGAGAGGAGATTGCCCCTTGCCTCGACTCATGACGGAAATCCAATTTCCAATACGAAATAACGGACTTGATTGTAGAACTAGTATGGCGACATAGTAGATGGTAGCTATGCCGCCTATGATTGATATTTATGACGTTATTCGTTTTTGAAACATATATGCACTAGTAATAATATCAAATGATTTTGCTTTATACGTATCAAGCATATTTGGCTATTGTAAGGTAAAACTCTATCCTCCGGCTTGCGTTGCATTGTGTGATGGGACCTGAGTCTTATAATGGCTTCATTCTTTCTAAAAGCACTGCGTTGTTTTAAAAGAATTTACTTTGTTTAAATGCACTAGCAATCACTGGAGTAAACCCGTTCCGTGAAAGTGGCGTGGTCCTATGATTTGCTATTTACTGTTGTTAACTGTTAAATAGATTCCTCATACCAGTCCCCATGACTGACTCGTTGTTTGTTTCACTTTGCAAACGCGGGTGCCCTTATTTTCACACGGGCAGCCTAGTACACAGGTGATAGGTTGTTTTTGGCTCTGCACTGCTGCATAAGGTGCATTTTTGGCTCATGGCGAGGCTGACTTCATAGAGACGACTTTGACTTTTTCCGCCATTACTGTACTTGTATTATGATTCCGCCACGGGCGATGCAGACTGGTTTACTTTCCGTATTTCTTGTTATATGTATATGTATTCCGCCTTCGGCGATGTAGACTGATACCCTTATTATGTCTCACTGCATGTATGTATTCCGCCTCTGGCGATGATGACTGATCACTTTCCTTTTATTTACTAAGTATAGCCCACGTTATGTTATTCTGATATTCCTACATGTTGCGATTCCGCTGTCATATCCATGTAAAATTATTTTATTTATTGTTTCTGCTATTATCTGTACTCTGCTATGATGATTAATGTGTTATTTCCTAATGATTATCCTTAATACCGCCCCTCGGATTTTGGGATCGTCACAGTTGGTATCAGAGCTTTGGTTAACCTTAGTTCTGGGATCTAACACATTAAACACCTCGTCAGAATAGAATCAGTAGTGTTCTAATGCGAGTAGCTCATTAGAGATAGATTAGCAATGTCCTAGAATGAGCTAAGCAGATTAGCAAAACAATTTGATCAGTACATCATCATTATCTTTCCTTGTATTCCCTTGCTTTATCATTTATGAAAATTATCAAATCTGTGAGATTGACTCTTTTCTTGCTTATACAGTACTCTTAGATGGATACACGAGCAGTAGCAGCTAGAGGAGGCCGTGGAGGCCGAGGAGATGCAGTAGGAGGACGGGGGAATATCCCCGTAGTAGTGGAAGGCCCTATTGTTCCACCACCAGCACCAGAAGACTTTGAGCTAGATAAAGTAGCAAAGAGGTACAGAAATCTTGGGGGAAAACCTTTTACTGGCACTGGCACAGTGACCAAGGCAATAGCTTGGCTGAAAACCTGTGAGAAAATCTTCGAAGGCATGGGCATGGGAACCAACAATAAAGCAAGACTTGGCATTTGGCTCCTTCAGGAAGAAGCAGAGCTGTGGTGGGATGCCATTACCTCTGAGGATGCAGCTGGTACTATCCGGACTTGGGAGCAGTTCAAGACTTTGTTCAATGAGAAGTTTGTACCGGAACAGGCTCTAGAGAGGATGAGAGAGCAGTTTGCTAATCTCTAGCAAGGAGACCTCTCTATTTAGGATTATCTAAATAAGTTCACCCAGTTATCGCGCTATGCTCCAGAACTGATTTTAACCAACAAAGCCAAGATAAGAGGTTCATATTTGGGCTGAAGCGCAAGTACCACGATAGAGCTATGAGAAACATCAAACTCTCCTTTACAGAACTAGTAGAGATGGCTTGCAATTACGAAGACATGGATGAGAGACATGCTAGCCAGGACCGTGCTAAAAGCCAAACAGGAAATAAGCGCAAGGCTTCAACAGATCAACCCGAATCTAGCATTACCGCGGCCGCTACTCAGAAACCTGCAAAGATCCCGAGAGGAAATTGCTACAATTGCGGGAAGCCAGGTCACTTTTCTAATGTATGCAAAACTCCAAGGAAGCCAAAGGCAAATGACTCAGCCGAATGCTACAACTTCCATAAGAAGGGGCACTATAGAAGGAATTGTCCTCTGAAGCAGAATGCTCAAGTGGCTCATGTCTATGACGGGAAGACCCCGCCAGCTACCACCGATGGATCAGGTAAACCCGATGTCTTGGGAGGTACCCTTACCACTAAAAATATTCCTGTTTCTGTACTTTTTGATACTGGTGCATCACGTAGCTTCATATCTGGTATCCTTGTTCACAAATTAAAATTGAAACGAAGAAAACTTAAGGAACCAATTAAAGTTCAAAACCCGATAGGAGGTTCTGTTAGTCTCAGTATATACTGCAGAGTGCCTATCTCTTATTCATGTTACAAGTTTCCCATCCACTTAATTGTTATGGATTTATCGGAATTCGATGTTATTCTCGGTTTGGAATGGTTAACAAAATATAAGGCCGAAGTTAGATGTGCCGAAAGAATCGTTAAAGTTGAAACGAAGCTTGGACCTATATACATACCATGTCATGGCTCAGAAATTAATAGAACAGAATTTTGGTCTTCTTTAGAAGTTATTCCCCCTTCGATAGAGAAGATACCGATCATTAAAAACTATGCGGATGTGTTTGAAGAAGTAGAAAACTTACCGCCGCAAAGAGAAATTGAATTTAGAAAAGATTTAATTCCTAACGCCCGACCAGTAGTACATCCAATAAGAAGAATGGATCCGAAAGAAAAAGAAGAATTAAGTAGTCAAACCCGAGAGTTGCTTTGGAAAGGTCTAATCAGACCGAGCTTTTCAGCTTGGGGAGCAGCAGTAGTATTTGTCCCGAAATCAGACGGTACTCTAAGACTTTGTGTTGATTACCGAGATCTCAATAAAAAGACACTGAAGAACAAATATCCTTTGCCCCGAATAGATGATCTGTTAGATCAATTAAATGGAGCAACAGTATTCTCCAGAATGGACCTAGCTACAGGTTTCCACCAATTGCGTATAGCCGAAGATTGTGTTCCTTTGACAGCCTTCAGGGGTCCCGATTTATTCTACGAATGGTTAGTATTGTCGTTCGGCTTGTGTAACGCTCCGGCATACTTCGTTGATCTTATGAACAGAGTGTTCCGTGGTGTGTTGAATAAATATGTTCTAGTCTTCATCGATGACATCTTAATCTACTCCAAGTCAGAAGATGAACATGCAAAACATTTAGAACAAGTGTTGAAAATTCTAAGGAGAAATGTCTTGAAAGCTAAATTTTCCAAGTGTGTCTTCTGGCAGAATGAGGTTAAATTCCTAGGCCATGTAGTATCAAAAGAAGGAATTGTTGTAGATCCAAGCAAAATTACAGCAATTCAGAACTGGAAACAACCTACTACGCCCACAGAAGTTCGAAGTTTCCTTGGATTAGCTAGTTACTATCGGAAATTCGTTCAGGATTTTTCAAAGATATCTGGTGTATTGACAAAGCTTACAAAAAAGCATGAGAAATTCAAATGGACTCCCGAATGTGAAGAAGCTTTCCAGGAGCTGAAACTGAAGTTGACAACTGCTCCAGTATTGACAATTATAGAAGGCAACCAAGACTTGACTGTATGGACAGACGCTTCTATTAGAGGGCTAGGCGCAGTGCTAATGCAAAAGGGCCAAGTGATCTCTTATGTCAGCCGGTCAACTAAAGCCGCATGAAAGAAACTATGCAACTCATGATCTTGAGTTATTAGCTATCGTGTTTGCTTTAAGAATCTGGAGGCATTATTTGCTAGGCGAGAAGTTCGAACTATTTACCGATCATCAATCCTTGAAATACCTGTTCACCCAAAAAGATTTAAAATTGAGGCAACAGCGCTGGTTAGAATTCCTTGCAGCATATGATTTTGAAATTCTATACACTCCAGGGAAAGCCAACGTTGTAGCCGATGCGCTCAGCAGAAAGAATGAAATCATTGCCAGTTTTGTCATCACGTCTTCATTAATAGACAGGATCTCGACTCTTCAGAAAGACGATGAATTTATTCAAAGAATCAGTCAAAGAATCAAAGGAGGTGAATCCACAAGTTTTCGACTCGATGACAAAGGAGTTCTAAAATTAAAGGGCAGAATTTGCATCCCAAACCTTCCCGAGCTCAGAAGAGAAATACTTGATGAGTGCCACAAATCCAAATTAAGTATCCATCCCGGTGTGAGCAAAATGTATAACGATATCAAACGCACATTCTGGTGGAAAGCTATGAAAAGAGATATCTCATTATATGTTAGCAGATGCCCCACTTGTCAGCTAGTTAAGAGTGATCAGCAGAAATTGGCTGGATTATTACAACCATTAGAAATTCCAGGTTGGAAGTGGGAACAAATCTCGATGGATTTCATCGATGGCCTGCCTCGAACTAAAAAAGGAAACGACAGTATATGGGTAATCGTAGATCGCTTCACGAAGACTGCACATTTCATACCTGTCCGATCTAACAGAACGGCTCAAAGTCTAGCACAGATTTACTTCAAAGAAATAGTTAAACTACATGGAGTGCCGCTCAATATAGTCAGTGATAGAGATCCCCTGTTCACTAGCAAATTCTGGGAAGCATTCCAGGAAGAATTGGGAACCAAATTAAATCTAAGCACCGCTTATCACCCTCAGACAGACGGCCAAACTGAGCGGGTGAATAGAATTTTAGAAGATTTACTACGGGCTTGCGTTATCGATTTTGGAGGCTCATGGGAAGATCACTTACATTTAGCAGAATTCTCTTACAACAATAGCTATCAAGCAAGTTTGGGAATGTCTCCATTTGAAGCATTATAAGGTAGACCGTGCAGATCTCCCGCATGTTGGGTAGAACCTGGCAACAGACTTGTGTTAGGGACCGATATGATTCAAGAAGCATCGGATAAAGTCGATTTCATTAAGAAGCGATTAAAAACCGCACAGAGCCGACAGAAAAGTTATGCTGATGCGAGAAGAAGGGATATATCGTTTGCCGTTGGCGATTATGTTTATTTAAGAGTTTCTCCAATCCGAGGAGTAATCAGATTTGGCAAGACTGGGAAGTTGGCACCGAGATTTATTGGTCCCTTTCCTATACTTGAACGGATTGGAACTCTTGCATATAGGGTTTCATTACCTAATTGGTTGCCTAGTGTACATGATGTGTTCCACGTGTCACAACTCAGAAAACATGTTCATGATCCCGACCTTATTGTGGAAGAAGCAGCGCAACATGATATTGACATAACTCCAGAATTAGCACTCAGTAGAGAGCCATTAAAGATAGTTGGCAAAGAAACCAGAGAGCTAAGGAGGAAAAAGATTCATTTAGTCAAAGTGCAGTGGAGTAGTGATCCTAAAGACTGTACTTGGGAGACTGAGGAAAGCATTAAACAAGCCTATCCGAAATGCAGAGTGGACATCTCTGACTAACTCCGGTGCAAGGTACCTTTACAAATACTTTGCATTTACATTTTATTTCCTGCTTAACTATTATTTCCTTTTCGAGGACGAAAAGTTTTAAGTGGGGGAGATTGTAATAACCTGGAAAATGTGAACCAGTTTAAAAATTTTAAATTAGGTTATTACCAAGAAATTTGAATAGTTGAAATAGCATATTTCAATAAAATATAGAATTGAGTATAATATTGCAGTTTGAAATTTTGAATACAAACTTTGTCTGACTGTACCGGGTGGAAAATATAGCGGATTTTAGCGAAACTGAAAATATTTAAATCTGTTTATCAATACCTTTCTAACGAATCTGAAAAATCGAAATTTCATAACGGAAATCAAAAGTTATGGCCAAATGAATTTTCAGAAAGGTCGCTATATAGTATATATAGCCCTTGAAAATTGAGATTTTGCATACGACCTCGGAATTCGACGAAACCACTTTTGTTGGGTCCGGGATGTCAAATTATTGCTAAGTTCCAAATTTCATAATTGTTGAAGCTAGTATGTGAGCGGGGCAAAAGATAACGTGTTTGGTCAAATTCTGTTAAAATGGGTCGACCTAAAAAATATCCGTTTTTCAAACGAGCTCAGAATTCGACGAAACTGGTTTTGTTAGGACCGTATCGTCAAAACAAAGCTAGATTTATTTTTCTGGAATTTTTCGATTCAGTTTGTGGCCCTGGCAAGTTGAAATGTACGTTTAAATTAAATATTGAAAGTTTTATATTTTAATTTGAAAAATAACTGACTGTAACAGTCGAAATAGCCAACGAAATATATCCCATTGTGTCCGGAATGGGGGTATTTAGCTAGGGGCGATAGTCGTTGGGTTTAAAAAGGAGTCCGTTTGCAAAAACACTATTTAAAAATTTTCTATAAATTATGGCCAATAGGAAATTTTCTTTTAAAAAAAAAATAAAAAGCTCTAAAACCCTAGCCGCCAGAACGATTAAACGACGCACGTCGTTCAAAACTTCTCGCCGATATCGCCGCCGCCTCAGGCCATTTCGCCGCCGACCCCAGTTGAAGTTTTTGTTCGCCGTAGTCCCCTCTCCACATCCGACCAACCCTCGTCTCCTCCCATCAGCTAACGGCGTCGGAATTCGAAGAGGAACTCGCGACCTTTTGAGCGCCGCCGCGACGAGCACAGACCACCGAACCACTTTCCACCACCGCCGTTCTGGAGGTGCTTCGTAGCTCTTCGACGCAGCGTAGCCTGATCGAAGCATAGAGGTATGGATCGACTGAAAATTGGTGACCTAGTTTCGAAGGTTTTAAAAACCTTTCTGTTGAAAATTCTGAAATGAAAATAACACTTTTAAGTGTTGCAAAACTTTGAAAAATAATATCTTTTTCGTTCTTTAACGAAATTTGATGAAACAGGAGACACCGTGACCGTAAGGAGGCTCTCTACATTCTAGAAGAAGCCGCGGATTTTTCTGACCTTCCTACGATTTTCAGCACTGCAATAACCAATGTGAGGAATCTAAACTATTTGTGTGAATGAAATCGTGTTGTATAAATTATGTAAGCTAAGTGTAGATTATATACGCATTGTATACCTCATGTACATGTGTTGTATAAGTTATATTAGCGATGTATAAATTATACAAGCGTTGAATGAAACATATATGCTTTGAATTGTGATGAAATGCAAGTGAATTATTACATTATATATATATATATATATATATATATATATACATACTCTCCTCGTCCACAGACCATGGACGATATTTATTGCTTGTGATTGACGTGATATTATATGGTTTGACGAATGGTTGGAAATAATTGTTTGTGGTTGATATTGTGGTTGAAAAATACCTTTATGGTTGAAAAATACCCTCTTGTGGTTGAAACAAAATAGAATAGGATTGTGGAATTGAAAATAAAAACTGCCGCCTGCGTGCGAACTAGACGCATGATCCCCATTGTCAAAAACCGCGAGGTTTTAAGGTAGAGCGAGGAGCCGTACTAGGGACGGTCCCGGTTTTAACTACCCTGCCGTTATGCTGCCGAAATTTTCTGAAATATTTATGTGTTAGAATAATTTTCATTCATTGAAATTATTTACATATGCTATAGCGAATATTCATGTGTTGAGTTGCAATTCATTCGTTGAGTTGAAATTCATGTGTTGAATATTATTTGAATTTAAACAAATGGCTTTAGCAATAAAAAATCACATTTTTATATATATACAAACGATATAGAATATTCATGTGTTAAGTTGCAATTCATTCGTTGAGTTGAAATTCATGTGTTGAATATTATTTGAATTTAAACAAATGGCTTTAGCAATAAAAATCACATTTTTATATATATACAAACGATATAGAATATTCATGTGTTGAGTTGCAATTCATTCGTTGAGTTGAAATTCATGTGTTGAATATTATTTGAATTTAAACAAATGGCTTTAGCAATAAAAAATCACATTTTTATATATATACAAACGATATAGAATATTCATGTGTTGAGTTGCAATTCATTCGTTGAGTTGAAATTCATGTGTTGAATATTATTTGAATTTAAACAAATGGCTTTAGCAATAAAAATCACATTTTTATATATATACAAACGATATAGAATATTCATGTGTTGAGTTGCAATTCATTCGTTGAGTTGAAATTCATGTGTTGAATATTATTTGAATTTAAACAAATGGCTTTAGCAATAAAAATCACATTTATATATATATACAAACGATATAGAATATTCATGTGTTGAGTTGCAATTCATTCGTTGAGTTGAAATTCATGTGTTGAATATTATTTGAATTTAAACAAATGGCTTTAGCAATAAAAATACACATGTGTCGAATAAATATTTTTGATGTTAAAAATATTCCTTTTATCATGTATACGCTTAGTTAAAAATACACATGTGTCAAATAAATATTTTTGATGATAAAAATATTCCTTTTATCATGTATACGCTTAGTTAAAAATACACATGTGTTGAAATAAATAATAGTTTGCTAGAAATATTATTATTAGCTTTGTTCTGCATATATATACATGTGTTGAACAGGAAAAATGGATTAGCTGTAGAGTAAAGAAATTATTTGCGTGCCCGACAAATAGGTAAACCTTGATGAGTTGGCTGCGCAATTTTATTTATATATCAACTCCTGTGAATGCCATTGGATGCGGAGAGCTGGTTTTTCTGTGTGAAATAATAAATAACGCCATAGGATAGTAACAATTAATTTTGAACTACACTACATGGCATACTTCTTGACGATAGGCATACTTCATCATATTCCACATAAGCAATTGGAGCTTGTGTGACGAGGTGGAATATTTACCATATAAGCAAGAGGCTTGTATGGCGATGATTATGTACTACAGGTTGAACTGATGACTGATATGGACTATATAAATTATAACGATAAATTGCCAGATTAATAAAACCCCCACACGGGTCTGGAGTTGACAATAATCACGTCGCTCTAGTTATTAGATACGGCACATGGACTATTTATTTCCACACGGAAACGGGGTGACGGGAATTTATTCTCTGGAGTGATTATCAGTACATGCTCCCCCGTAAACACCAAAATATATCACTAAAAATATGTGAATGCTTTTTAGGATTTATTGGGTACCTAATACGGCCCAATAAATTTCCAAACCCCTCCCCGTACAAAGGAGGTTATGGCGAAATTTTTCGAAATATTAAGGCGTTAGTGAAATATTTGAAGTGAAAACGAAGTTGAAAATATAGAATGAACTATAGTTGAAATCATAGAATGAACTATATTTATATATATATAAATATAAATATAATAAAAAGGAATAGAGGCCGTGCAGTTCGCGTTTCGGAATCATAATTTGAAACGATTAGTACGAGAAATCCGACCATCGGATTTTCCCGAAACCGCAACCGCTGGGTTCGCCTTGGAAATATCTTTCCAAGGGCACCAACCTTGAAAAAAAATCTATTTGTTGGATTGTCCGGAATGTTTAATACAAATCTGAAGAAAAAAAACAGCGCCAGAATCGTTTGTATTTATATATAAATATAAATATAATTAAATTAAATCGAATAACGACGCTGCAGTTCGAATTTTGAAACTGTAACTTCAAACGACTAGTGTGGAAGATCCGACCGTCGGATTCTCACGAAACTGGAACCGTTGGGTTCGCTTTGGGAATATCTTCCCATTGATATAGACTTTGTAGAAATCCAACGGTTAGATTTTCCGATATGTGTAAAACAAATTAAGGGAAAAACAGCGCCAGTGCCACAGCACGACCTGAAACGTCGTTTAATTAAATATGGCCATTTTTAAGTAAATAAAAATGGCGAAAAATCATTATAAAGCATTATAAACGTTATTGATTGAGGATAAACCAAATGGGCTTGAATTGTTTGATATTTGATGGTTGTATGTGTATGACATGAAAATAACACTAAGGAACCGAAAGATGGATGTCGAATAATATAACCATATAAAGAATCGATTTAAATTCTAATGACGTGGATTATTTGAAAAGGCCGAGCTAACCCTCATTTCAAATAATTTATCGACCGATTCGAATTGAAAAATACAAAGACGATTTAAGACCGACGATCTTCGTATCGGTTGGATGGGCGCTATTGAGGTTCCTGACCGGAGTAGCTACCGGGAAGGGTCGGAAGTAGTAGCCGTTTGAACGTATGTGTTGATTGGACGGATATACGAGGAATTTGACGCCTCCGGTTTCGTTCAGACCCAGGACGGACTTGTAAATGGACTGTGTGTCAGACATTGGATTTTTTTCTATACTGATTGATCTCTGTTAAATATATATCTGTATTGCGGCGGAGAATTTATTCTTTTGCTTAACGCCCTTCTCTGAGACGTATGAGCTCAGAGGTTATATATCTATGGAAATCAATCGTATGGAGTGGACTGCCTATGTGGCATGCCAAGATGCTGTGATCAAGGCTTTTGTTGCAAAGTAAAGTCTTGTGGATGATGATCAAAGCAAGGTCTACGTAGCCTAGCTTTGTGTATTTCGTAGATTCGCGAGCCTCACACCTCGGTATGAGTTAAAAACGGGAAACGGACTGTAGGGAGAGCACGACGTTTCTTTCTAGCTACGGTGGTGTCAGTGACTTACCAGCCCTGACATATATATCTATTTTTCACCTCTGTGGTTGTTGGAATGTGAGGCGCCCCGATTATAGGTTTGTAAGGACCGGGAATCGTGTGTTCAGGCATAATTAATCCTCTAACGTAAGTGAGGACCGGCCCTGAAGCATCCAGGGGTTACCCAGAGTGTGTAGTCCTGAGGCATCTGCTAGAGTGTCTCGAAACGGAGAGGAGCTTGCTCCTTGCTTCGACTCATGACGGAAATCCAATTTCCAATACGAAATAACGGACTTGATTGTAGAACTAGTATGGCGACATAGTAGATGGTAGCTATGCCGCCTATGATTGATATTTATGATGTTATTCGTTTTTGAAACATATATGCACTAGTAATAATATCAAATGATTTTTCTTTATATGTATCAAGCATATTTGGCTATTATAAGGTAAAACTCTATCCTCCGGCTTGCGTTGCATTGTGTGATGGGACCTGAGTCTTATAATGGCTTCATTCTTTCTAAAAGCTCTGCGTTGTTTTAAAAGACTTTACTTTGTTTAAATGCACTAGCAATCACTGGAGTAAACCCGTTCCGCGAAAGTGGCGTGGTCCTATGATTTGCTATTTACTGTTGTTAACTGTTAAATAGATTCCTCATACCAGTCCACATGACTGACTCGTTGTTTGTTTCACTTTGCAAACGCGGGTGCCCTTATTTTCACACGGGCAGCCTAGTACACAGGTGACAGGTTGTTTTTGGCTCTGCACTGCTGCATAGGGTGCATTTTTGGCTCATGGCGAGGCTGACTTCATAGAGACGACTTTGACTTTTTCCGCCATTACTGTACTTGTATTATGATTCCGCCACGGGCGATGCAGACTGGTTTACTTTCCGTATTTCTTGTTATATGTATATGTATTCCGCCTTCGGCGATGTAGACTGATACCCTTATTATGTCTCACTGCATGTATGTATTCCGCCTCTGGCGATGATGACTGATCACTTTCCTTTTATTTACTAAGTATATCCCACGTTATGCTATTCTGATATTCCTACATGTTGCGATTCCGCTGTCATATCCATGTAAAATTATTTTATTTATTGTTTCTGCTATTATCTGTACTCTGCTATGATGATTAATGTGTTATTTCCTAATGATTATCCTTAATACCGCCCCTCGGATTTTGGGATCGTCACAATATATGTATATACATGAGAATATATATATATATATATATATATATATATATATATGCAGAAATATATGTATACGAAAGATAAAATTTAAGATAAGGCTATAGTAAATGAAATATGGCAAGAATTAAGTAACGGTGCAACATCGTTTGAATTTTGAAAATAAAATGAAAGTTGTGCGTATATATATACGCGTAAAATGGTCATTAAAGGAATTGTATACATATAAGAATATTTCATGTGAATAAACAGTTAAATAAATTCCAGAAATTCAAACATTCAAAATTCAAATTTCTGCGCCAAAACAGCTTGTGGGACCCAATGCTGACTTAGCACTGCATGTACGATAAGATTTGGCTAGATTCATCTGCGAACCTGGACTATTTTCTTAACTAGGTTCAATGCTGACTCAGCGCTGCGTGTACGATAAGGTCTTGAGCAACTATATAAACAGCCCTAGTCTCCTCCTCTATTCACAATTCTTCTCTACCCTTATGCTGCAAAGATTCTGAGTGAACATGGCTTCTTCTCCTCCTCTAAAATATATAAATAAATGAATAATATATATAAAATAAAACAAGACGAGGAGATGCTGCTCAAAAGACTTTCAAGAAGAAGAGATTCAAGCTAGGATTCAAAAGGAGGTTCAAACGACTTCAACGAATGATTTTCTACGAATCATAGCAACGCCATCTTTCTTTTCTAATCTAAATCTCTGTAAGTTAGTTATTTCTAGATTTGAACGTTTTTATTTGTTCATGACATGAAATTAAAGGGATAAAAGAATATGCCAATTCTCTTTCTTTCTATTCGAATCTGTGCCTATCTCTTTGGACCTAATTAAGAACGTCATGATTCAAAGACATATAAGACCGTGACTATGAAACTATGGACCTAAAACCATATGCTTATGACTATGAACGTTTTCCTATGACTATGGACATTGCCTATGACTATGGACACGGCCTATGACTATGAACATTGCCTATGATTGTGACTATGACTATGAGGATTACTTCCTTGACAAAACCTATGCCTTTGATTAACATAAACTATTGCCTATGACATAACAAGGACATCTGTGATTAAACCTCCATGATTCATGACTAGGAAAGTGTTGCTTAAGTTCTGTGATTTTGAGATTGGGGCTAAACCCGATTATTTATTCTACTTGTCCTTGGTCTTCTTTGGTTTTAGACTATGGGAATTTACCTATTAAGTTAGGTCTACCCATGTTCTTGAACCTACTCTGTCTATTTTTGGTTTTAGACCTTGGGAATTTGCCTATTAAGTTAGGTCTACCCATGTTCTTGAACCTACGTCGTTATTCAAAACCATTTTATGCCAGTTGTTGTATCTATCCTTTTCATAGCAATCTTTGGTTCATTCCCTATTTTCTGCGAATCTAGATTGAATCACGATTATACGAACGGTGGGAATGCGATTTGGGGCAAAATATGAAATTTACTAAAACGTAGTTTAACTTAGAAATTGGCATAAATTGGGAACATGTATTATGGCATGTTCATAGAAATGCAAATTGGATAAATTTGACATAAATTATAAGATGTGTAACTTGAATCTTGTATTGACGTGTAAATCTAGCATTTACATGAATTGTGAATTAGAGTAATAAGTCTTGTTTGACATGAATTAGAATGTTAAATCAGAATTGGATTAGCTAATTTGGCTCGATAAGTATATTGGCATAAACTTGAAAATGGGCTGTAAGAATAAATGTTGACAATTTACATTAAAATAGAAATTGGGAAATCAGTAAATTAGGATTAATTTACTTATAGAATTTGCCCTAAATGAGGAAATATTGATCTAGACAAATTAAAGATTTATTAACGACATCTCTTTTAATGAAACACCAGAAAGTTCTAGGGTGACAGAGAGGATAGTGTCTAGGCTTGAGTTTGGAAAATACAAGTTTCCTGCTCTCCCTGGCTATCCCTAACTGATCCGACGGACGGGATGGTTACTTTCAAAACCTGATTTGAAAATTAATCAAAACCCTTTGAACTAGAAAACACGAATAGGCCTAACCCGAGGTTAGACTGAGTTGCGATGTAAACCTGCCCGGAACCAACCGGCACATCCAGTAATCGCAACAATATCGATCTAATGTGAGTGGTCATGGCTTTAATTTATTTAGTTAAAGATAGGACAAGAATGCTATGGTTAAGTTAACTAAGACACTTAACCAACTCAACATGATAACAAGACTGGTAGGTGGGGTTAGGTTCATACAGTTAAGCTAGAATGGGAGGATTAAGTCCATAGGAACACTTAACCAACTTAACACAGTTAAGCTAGAATGGGAGGGCTAAGTCCATAGGGACACTTAACCAAACTTAACATCGTAACAAGACAAGATTTGTAGGGGATAAGTAACTAAGAAAACACTTATCCAAATTAACATGTTAACTAGACTAGAAGGTGGGGTTAAGTAAAAGTTGATACACTTATCCAAATTAACATGTTAACTGGACTAGAGGTTGGGGTTAAGTAAGATTTAATACACTTAGCCAATTTGATATGTTAGCTGGGCTAGACCGTAGGGTTAAGTAAACTTGAACACTTAACCATCAGATTTTGATAAAGGAATAGGGTTAAGTCTAAAACATGAAGGGAAAATACTTAACCGTTAATAACAGGTTAGTTAAAACAGACGGGCAAGGTTAAGTTAAAAAGGAACACTGAATCAATACAGGGTGAATGGGTAAGGTTAAGTAATAAGAAATACTTAACCAATATAACTTGGTTTGTGGTGGGTTAAGTCAACATGAATTACTGATAACACTTAACCAGTATAACAGGATGAATGAAGAGGGTTAAGTTGGCTTGAATTGACTAATGACACTTAACCAATCCAAATTGACGGGAAAGGGAACTAAGTAGTAATTCTTAGTATAACACGGGAAGGAGCGAATGTCCGTCTGAATAGAGAGAAGGCTCCAACGAATTGGGTTACGAAGCCCGAGGCTTCGAGGGGACGTGAGGGTACTCTTGGTATCCCTCTGTGAGGCTGCAGATGATCCGCCTGGGCCCATAGAGGTTAAGGTCTGCGTAGAAGCACCAGGGGTATGCCTTGGTTGCAATACATGGCAACCTAAAGACTAGGATGGACCGGCGTGATTCGGCGAGAGAACGGTAGCCCTGTGATAGCAACTCGTCATCTACCATCCATCTTCAGTCAATCGAGATACATGAAGCGGAAAGGCGGAGAACTCCAAAAGACCATATACTTGCTATCTAGTTATGGGTGAGGATGGCCATAGGATAGTGGGGCACCGGGGGCCGGCGTATAGTTCTCATTTTACAAGGTGTGCCTTTCATTAGTTGAGGGAGGGGTCAAGTGGGACCATAGCCACTGAAATAAAAACAGACCTTAGCATCTGCATCGGCAGATATCTGAAAGCTCCCGACCGAGTTCTGTATTCCTTGATTTGCCCTGACACAGGACTCGGACCGCACATTACAGGACATGTGCATCTAGACAAGCGATAACGATTCGCGGTACATGCGTGGGGAAGTATAGGAACATATACCACTCTAGGTAGTGTGTCCTAGACTTGGGGGCATCGTTCGACAGGTAGCATAATCCCTAGTTGGACTAGGTGGCATAAATCCTGAATCTGAGAAGCGTTCAGCAGATAGTGTAAACTCTAGTTGAATCTAGAAAGCACTGGATAGAAAACCCTAGATTAGATCTAGGTAATAAATAATAAATGGATGCTCGAAGGCAATGGAAAATACTGGGATTGGGTTACTAGTTGGGACACTATTTAGGTGGTGCAGAGATATAGAAACCAGTATAACAAGGAAATAGCGAAGCGGCGAAAGTATTAAAGCGTATCCAGTTTTTCTTATCTTAGCATATCTTGTGATTACCTTGTCTAATCTTATTGACCCTATTGTCATGGTGTAGTCTTGTATTCAGTTAATTCATGTCGTTTTGTTTTCCATGTTCACATGCTAGAAGTTACTGAACTTACTCAGGTTTTATGTCTGACTCTGTTTTTCTTTCGTCTTCTTTTCTTCCGTTCCCCCCCCCCCCAGGTAGTAAAGTAGGGAATAGTTTAGCTTAGGTTAAGTTGGACTACCACTCTTTCCCAGCTTGATGATTTGTCGAAGTTTGCTTGGATTCTCTTTTCAGATGCTATGGCTGGCTCTTGCTAAAATCGGGGAATATAAATGTTGTTTTTATGCTTCTTTATTTTGTAAGACAGACGATACTCTGATATTGTAAAGAAACCATTGTACAAACTATTTTATCAATAAAGCAAAGTTTTATTTTCCGCTGTTTAATTTCTGTCTGTCTTGTAATTTATCTGCATCTTTTACCCTAAATGCTCCACAGAACTTAGTGCATTCCCTTTGTGAGTGACACTAACTGATGTGGGGTGTTACAACCAAAAAGGCCTTATTACATGAACTAAGATACCATCGTTGTAGAGTATCAACTCTGATCCATCTTGTAGGTAATACAAATGCCTTGACTCACTCTCATATTCAGTAATGAACATAAAATAGACCTTACAAATAGGACCATAACGCATCTCAGAAGTCTCACGAATCCATGCCTTCTCATAAGAGCCCCAAACAATAACAAAATCTTTAGTGGTAGCAGGGACCTGAGGAATAATATCTTGGATAATATCTTTAGTAGAGGAGAAGGGACGTCGAGATTCAGGAGCAGTCACAACAACCTCTGGAATAGGCGGGATGGTAGGCATAATAACCCAGATGCAATCAGGTGGTTTATGTAACAACCCGAATTTTACGTATCGGAAGATCATAAAATATTTTTATTTTATTCCCTGAGGGTTGGATCATTCTAATATTTGAATATGTTATTTACGAGGAAGTGAGACATATCCATAATTTTACCAGTTTTGTTTGTGACCATTTTACCCCTGTCAGCCTTGTACAGGGCATAACTTTTGACTCAGGTCAAATCAGTTGGTGAGACCTGTGCCATTGGAAAAGAAATGATGATTGCATTTCCATAGAGTGGTTACATTAAAGATTTGGTTCAGCGGGTTGGGAGGAATCGCTATTTTAAGGTTTTACAGTTGGATGTCCAGGTTTGGTAAGTCATAATGGGCTGATATGGGGAGGCTCATTAGTGGGCTGGTGGAAGCAATAAATAGGGGGTGAGAGGTATGGAGAATAGTTTACTTTCTCCATTCTCTCATTTGGTGGCCTGTGTTCCTCCTTCCTCTAACATCTTTCCACCATTAAAATCAAGATCTAAAGGAAGGAAATCAAAGATCTACATCATTTGAGGCTAGATCTAAATCATTTGAAGTGAGAATTCATCAGATCAAGGAGGTTGGTTTGAATTGCTTGCTGTCTGGAATCTTAATTCATTGATTTTAGTTTGTTTTTAAGAATTGGTGAGTGATATGCATCTCTCACATGGATTCAATCAAGTGTATGAGTGTTTGATCATGTTTTTCATCAAATTTAAGCTTTTTCTTATAGATCTACATCTTGGCAAGTCCATTTTCATATGAATCACCATAGGATCTAATTTAGCAACTTAAAACCGGTAATTTTTATGCTATGTCATATGTTATGCAAGTTAGATCCATCGTTTTATTCATATGTTCATTTATCATGATTTTGGTAAAATTGCGAAATTTTGGTGAAAATCGTCATATTCATGTTGTAGTGATTTCATAACATGTTTATGGTTGCAATTGATAAATTGGATGAGTAGATTTTGTCGATATAGTTGTTTGGCGAAGTTTGGTCGAAATTGGAGTTGGATTGAGGCTATACAGTGGACCGATTGGTGGTGCTCGAGGGACCGATCGGTGGTGCTTAGGGGACTGACTGGTGGTGCTCAAGGGACCGATCGGTGGTGCGCAGGGGACCGATTGGTGGTGCGCAGGTGACCGATCGGTGGTGCTTAGGGGACCGATCGGTGGTGCTCAGAGGACCGATCAGTGGTGCTCAGGGGGCCGATTGGTCAGTGCTCCAAGAGGACGGGTCGGTCGTTATTTCTGAAAGAAAAAAAATTCGGGTACTTTGGTTCAGTGAGGGTGTAACTTCGAAGTGAATTCAAGTAGGAAGGTTCAAAGTGTTGAAAGGTGTTCGTTGATCACTGTAGAACAACGAATGAGTGACAACTTAAGGGTCGTGAGTTAGTGGATAATGGTTGCTTAAGAAGGTTGGTTGAGCTATGAAAAGTCATCAGGTTGGATGACTAGAGATGCGATGGCCTAGAAGTTATCATTGTCGTAAGTTCTAGCAGGCTCAAAGCAGGGATACAATGGGGGCACCCAAAAGACCGGAAGGTTGCTGGTCGAGTAGCCTGGATATCGTTGAAAGGCCTAGTTGTCAAGGTTGGACAAACATACGTATTGTTGAAAGGCGTAGTGAGTTTATGCTAGAACTGGGGCTACCCTTAGCCTTTGACATATGGCAAGGTTGGTCATCATACGATTAACGATAGTTTCGAAGCAGGATTGGCGGTGATAGCCAGTCGATCATGGTTGGTTAGTTGCTTTGTTTGAACCGCCTCATGCAGATTGTCCAACGTCGAAGGAGATGTTTCTTGGGTGCTTGTCTGATATTTGTTTAGGCCTCTGGGGCTTGTGCTTGAGGGATGCCGAGTTCGATTTAGATGGTTTACATAAGATATATAATTTTGATGTCATGTGTGCTTTATCATGATTGAATGGGTGTTTTGTTTTTCAAGGATGTATGGTTGAAATGTAGTTGTAAAGGCTATCACTGTCCGATGTGAGGAAGATCGGGTAGAGTTCTTCTCTGGTGTTGTGGGTAGATTAGTATATATGTTTATCTATCCATTCTCATATACTTTATTGATGATATTTGTTAGCTGTTTTATCACTCACTAAGACTGTTGTCTGAATCAAGGTTTTATGTTTCCCTCTTAATACCTTAGGCTGTTCATCCAGTTGTGGATGGGAAGACTAGGTGTCAGGTAATAACTTAGTTAGGACGATGTTGCAGTTCGGAGGCGAGCTGGAGGCTTACGTACTAGTTTTATTACTATCCAGTATATCTGTTTCCGTTGTTTGAGTTGCTCTATGAGTATTGTAGTCAGGCTTTATGTACAGACTTTGATATTTCCTATGATGTTTGGATAATCTTTCAGGATGTTGTGAAAGTTTCAAAAGTTTGCTATATGATGTTTCACTATTATTACCTGTTGTATATTTTCTACTATATTTTATCCATGCGCTGTGAGTTCTACGATAGGTTCCGCTTGTGTTTCATAACTTGATGATCGTCCATAGCTGCCTGAAACGACATTTAGGGCATTATTCCTCTTGATTAGTGCAGGGGTTATGGGCGGTCATCACAGTTTAGGAAAGGGGATCTTGACAAGAATTTGGTCATCAAAAGAAAGCTAACAAGAAGCAGGAAGATGGCTAAAAAATGACATGTAGAGAAAATATTTGGCTGTAAGCTGTACTTAACGTCAACAAACAAGTCATATCCTTCTATGGTAACTTTAAATTTAAAGGAAAGTGGTTTATCTGAAATGATCTCCATCAAGGATTTGGCAAATGCAAGGTTTTTTTCTAGATACTATATTCGTATCAAAACATTTAAATTTACTTATTTGACTAGAAAGCCAGTTAATACCCAATAATATCTGAACAATAGAAGCAATATGTGTAAAAATAGCCCAAAAAAAATGGAAAGAACCTACACTCTAGCTCTGTCAATCGTCAGACTCCAGGTTGCAATAATATGCCTCTATCAACGGACGGTTCAGATTCTAGAGCTCTCATTATTTCCTCAGCATTCGTAAATTTAAAGTAAAACATACCATTCAAAAAATTAATATGCAAGCCACCCATTAGTTTCTAGAAACTACGACAGTGGTCATGGGAACCGTGATATGAGGCATACGAGTCTGGAAATAATCCATCCAAAGTGTCTTTCCACAAGTTGACACACCTTATATAAAATTGATTAGAGGGTTAGCATCAAAGAAGGAAGAGAAGAAATCACGTGGAGAGTAACATCATGCACTCCTCATGCAAAGAAGGATGATCATTTGGGAGGGAATCGATCCTGCTGCATTTTAATCAAAGGGTGAAAAAAATATTGGCACAATAGAACTAGTTGTAACAATTACACAAACACCTGGTGGGTGAGGCTCACACATTATTTTGTCTGAACTAGGTGGGCCTACCTCTCTAACCGAATCAACAGAAACAACCTTAACATTAGGGGTGAGCATTTTTCGGTTCAAACCCGACAAACCGACCGAACCGGTTCTGCTATTATGGATCGGTTCATGTAGTTTATTGGATGGTTTTGGTTTTGAATTTGATTTTTTTTTTCAGTTTTTCGGTTGGTTTTGGTTTTCACTAGGTTAAAACCAAACCGACCGATTAAACCGAACATAAAATATATGTTGTCCGGCATGTATTTTTTTTATTGATATTGATGCATATTTATGTTCCATTCATCTTTTCTTTCTTAAGGGCACGAAGGGATATTTAGAAACCAAGGAATCATTTTTGTTTCCAACGTAGACAATAATAACTTGCAGCTGGTCCATTCATAATTACACATTTACACCCCTTCTTAATTTGACTTTAATATCAAATATCAACGTTACTCTTTATTAAAATACATTACTTTCCTTTCTCGCTCAGAATCTTGAAAATGCGTTATCTTTATGAAAACCCATTTCATTACTCTTCTCTATGGAAACTTAAAAGGAGAATTATGTCAAATTCATGTCATTATTCATTAGAATCTTGCAGATATCAGAATTCCCTTGCTAGATCTAAACCAAAAGACGGAATCTTCCAATTCTCAAATATCTTCATTTCTCAAGTAAGTAAATCTCTATTCTAAATTGTAAAAAATTCCAATGTTGTATAAATTAAGTGAAATTTATGCAAATAATATGAGCTGGTAGGAATAATCTGATTTTAGAATGAAGTCTTGTTAATATCAATAGGGTTTGAATCCTTTTTTGCAAAAAGAAACATATGATTTGACACTGTTTTTGCCTAATTTGAACAAAAAATACTATGTTATGAGCCAATGAATTTATTTCTTACCATTTTTC
The DNA here is from genome assembly GCA_030737875.1 of Allium sativum. Lineage (NCBI taxonomy): Eukaryota > Viridiplantae > Streptophyta > Magnoliopsida > Asparagales > Amaryllidaceae > Allium > Allium sativum. The sequence continues at coordinate 357,221,504 of CM060926.1, forward strand.
TGATTCTGTTTTATATGCAAAACATTTAGTTGTAGTTGATTTTTTCTTCTTATGAATGAAGTTTCTTCAAAGAAATTTTGTATTTTGAAGAAAAAAACAAAATATATGTACTAATATGTGAAATGCAATTGAAACATGAATGTAAAGCATCATTGTAGCATTCTTTGTTGAGATTAATATTCATGACAAAAGTGGCTGCAAAATAAAATATTATTTTATAATTTATTCATCTTTACTAAGTGCAATTTTGTGTTTTGTGATATTATACCGGGGATCTCGGCTCATATATATTTTGATACAATGGAAAATCAAATGTCGACCACAATTATGAGTACGATTCTAGCTATGCAAGATGTATTTTTCTGTACTTTACATTTTTCAATCATTTAACCATACAGGGTTTTGATGTCGAACAAATAATGAAGGCTAAGTATAGTACAATGCTTTCTGATTTTTTTTTAATCTTGTGCTATACAGAGTAATCCAGATGGTTTTGTTTCATCCTGCTTAAGTAAATGTACATTCAATTTTTTTCAATGTTCTTATTTTCTCAGGTTATACATAGCATATAATTATGTGAGATCTTGCTTTTGGAATTTGGATGTCGTGCACTAATGCTTAGGTAAGTGTACATTCAATTTTTTTAGGTTGTACATAGCATATGGTTTTGTTTCATCTTGCTTACTCCAATTATTCAAAAAAGAAAGTAGGCATAGCATATGCTTTTGTTACAGGCTCAGTTTGTACAAACTTCATACAACTTCCATATTTTTGATTTAATGAACTGGGCATGTACATAGTGGAAAAGATAGGGTGACCATTTGTAGTTTTTATTCTTTTTGCATGGATTTTCTTTCATGTTACCATGTACAATACCTTTTTCAGAATATATTGATATATTTATGACAATCTTGCATGATCATTTCAGGTTTAGCTTGCAAAATTTTGGATTGCAGCTGAACTCAGTTGATATGCTCTGGTTTTAGCTTGTAAAGTTTTGGATTGCAGTTAAACTCAGTTGATATGCTTTGGTTTCAGCTTGTCAGGGTTTTAGTTTCAATTTATGGCTATATTTTGAAATATAATCATTGTTGTTTATTTGCAATATCATGTTATTGTGAATGTATTATGATCTGGCACTTTGGTGTATTAACAGACTAATTATGTGACACCCCATGTCCATTAATGCCACTCTTTATCAGAATGCATTAAATTTCGTGAAGCGTTATAGGTAATCAGAAACAGAAACATTACAAGACGGATACAAAATAACAGCGGAATTAAAACTTTATCAAATAGAAAAGCTTCGTGGTTCAAAACCAATCACAAAATAAGTTTGGAATACTGAAAACATAAAACTTCTATTTTGTACAAAAATCATCACCAGAGTACAATAATACATAAAAGAGCATAATCCCCAAAATATAACCATAGTAAAGGAGATACGAAATCAAGCAGTACATCTAAGCAGCTCCAAGTAGAATGAAAGAAGAATCCTGATCAAGCTTGAGTATTCCCACCCTGAGAACCTAAGGGGGGATGGAAGAGAGAGAAGAGGAAACAAAATGGGTCAGACATAAAGTCTAGCGAGTCCAGTTACTTTTAACATATAAATAAGTTAAAGCATCATGACAGACATATAAGTTGGAGAGAGATAACAGTGTCATAAGGTAGGTATAAGAAGGTAAACAGGATAAACAGAACATGTATTGCGCTTCTCTAATACGTTTCTCTACACCAATACTAGTATATCAAGAACAAGATGATCCCAACAAGTACAAGATTCTAGATGTAGGTGTGCTTCTAGTGAGATGTTTTACCCCATACAATAACAGGTGGCCCAATAGAACTGACGGGTGTTACCCCCAACGATAATAACGGGCTCCTAAACAAGAAAGACTAGATGTACCCTAATCACTACCCCCAATTGATCGGCTCCCTAACTCATAGATACCCTGTGCTGGCCCCACAGAAGGATGTATCACTTCCTAAAGTGGAAACCCTTTGTTTACAAGATGTGCACAAACCATATCTACAGGTGTCACGGCGTCTTAACCTCCCTGGAATGGACCCATACACGCACATGACCCCGTTGGAATGCACCGCCCACACTGTCCCTTAGATGGACCTCTTACAACCAACTCAGTAAGCGTGCCCTGACCCCGACCTAGTTCACGGTTCTACGTTTGATACCAATATAGATTACTGACTTATACGGGTCCCACACTGCGGATGATACAAGCTTCCCCCTGGCTTGCATCCCCACTACTAGGATTTCAACAGGTTATGCCTACCAGTTTAACAAGATTGCATAACCCCAACAGGTTAAGTTTGTCGGGTTCATATGTATAACCCGTCCCCACATATTTAACAAGATTAACTTAACCCTCCCACTTATTCAAGCAAGCTTACTTAACCCCTACTTAAGTTGACAGTTTCATGTAACCCTTATAGATTCAAATAGGTTAAGTATTACAAGTTTACCACCATTCATTCATTTATGGTTATTAATGCGCTAGACCACCCACATTAATTCTACCACTTATGGATGTTGGATATGCCGGTTGAGTCCGGGCAGACTTCTACCACAAGTCGGGTTTAACCTCGTGTCTTAGCATCGTTACGTGTACGTTTATGCACTTAGACCCCTCAAATTAGATTTACCACTTGTGGATGGTGGATATGACGAACGGTTACGGGCAGGCTTCTACCATAAGTGTAATCTAACCTCGTGTCTAAGCGCAGTTATAGTTTCTAATTATTGTAAATCTAGGCATTTTCATTACTAACCAATTATCATGTTTATTATGCCCTAAATCCCCGTCTGATCTACGATACAAGTTATGCCCCAGATTAAGGTTTAGATCAAGATATAGACTATGCCCCCCAAATCCCAAATTTTAGCTAAGGGTACAAATTATGACCAAAATTCCCAAACATGTTTTACAATATGAATTATGCCCCAAATTAATTATTCCCAATCATTTCCAATTTCGTGCGTTCATGTATTTCAGCGATAGGCCTAGGCTCAAAGATAGCCTAGCTATAAAAAACAAAAAGGAAAAAAGGGAGAGAAGAGAACAAGAATAGGCATAATAGATAAAAATGGCATAAGATGATAGAATTGGTCATACTAACAGAACCGGCATATAGTGACATGATTAGGCAAACTAACAGAATAGGGATATCATGAACATGCATATGAGATCTAAGCAATATGTTAGGTATACAAGAAATGGGAGATCTGTTATGATTCAGGTTACTAATAGGCAAAGATTTAGATCCAAACTTATAAACATGTCAAGATTACATTTTAGGTGTTTATATCTAAAAGCAACATAAACTCAATGTGATTGGATCTAAAGAACAGAGGATTGGTTGAAGCTGAGATTCTTGAATACGTATAAATTGTTGTTGAAGAAGAATAGGCTAGATCAAACTGAGTTGGGGCAGCATCTCGTTGTCCCCATTTTTTTGGATGAATAAAACAATGGGATTAAGGTCCTTTACATAGCCATAAGCCAACGAAGCAGGACACACAGCAGGTCCAGATTCGAGGGGGGGGGGGGGGGTCGACACCCCTATTGTGGGGTCGACCCATGGGTCGACACCCATAGGGAACGTGGTCGACCTCCTAATAGGCCGAATTACCGCGCCTCCTCGCCTCTGGTTTTCGAATTATTTTGAATTCTGGATAATGTTTGTTTACATATATTTCTCTTATATGTATACAAACTTCTAACCTTAATAACTTTCTCATATGATGTCCGTTTTACTCAAACTTTGTGTCCATCTTGACCAGAATTCCGAGACGAACGCAATGGCGCAGTCCATTTTACTTAATTCCAAATATTTAATTAAGTATTATTTAGTTTATCATTTTAGTGTTCTTAAAATTATGAGGTGTTACATTCTCCCTTACTTAAAGGATTTCGTCCCCGAAACCTCCAAATTAAGAAGAATGTATGTCCTAACATGCATCATCCATCTACTCATCCATCAATCATATGCATCCATTGTCCTTAAAAGATTTCTAACGCTTACATGAACATATGCAAAGGTGTGTGTATATGTCCCTATACTAATGCGAAAGATTAGGCGGTCTACTGATTCAGTTGACCTCCTTAATGTAATGTATGTTAGTGCCATGAATCCAACGTGTATGAAAATAATCCTAATAAAACATGTAAGTTCTATATGTGTGCACAACCATTCATCGGAATGCAACATCCATATGATGATACACCCACTTTTATCCGTTAAAAGAAGAAAAATGCACATACATCCATATGCAGTATGAGAATGATTGAGCCGATCTAATGCCTAATGTGTGTTTATATGCATCCACAAGCAACCACTAGCAAACACTTACATCCACTTGCATCCATCAAACATAACAGGTATCAAACACATGTTTGCATCCATGAGTTCCTTACCTAAAGGTCGAAGATTCGATCGATAAGATATAATTAAACGATATAAACAAGCATGAATAAAATCTTTGGAAAAGAAGTTAAGAACATACCCCTGAAAATAAAAGGGTACGAAGTGAGAATCTTGTCTTTGGTTTCCCAAGTTGCATCCTCTTGGTCATCTCCCCACTAAACTTTCATTAACTTGACATCTCGATTTCATAGCTTCTTAACCTCTGATCCAGGAATACGGGTAGGAACTCATCTAATTGTCGCCTCTCGTTCTACCTCTACTTCCTCAAGCATACTCGGCTCAACCACTTCGACGGTATCATGCAAGCACTTCTGCAAATGAGAAACGTGGAAAACATCATGAACGCCGGATAGTCTCTCTGGTAGCTTTACTCTATAGGTCATTTGGCCAATCCTGTCTGTTATGGGAAATGGCCCTACAAATCTTGGTGCCAATTTCACTACAGATCCAAAACAAACTACATTCCTCAAAGGTGATACCTTGATGAAAACCATATCTCCTACCTTAAACTCAATGTCAGTCCTTCTCCTATCTGCGTTGGACTTCTGCATGTCCTGAGCTGTCTTCATTCTCTTGCAGATAAGATCAATCTTTTCTGAAATTTCTCTAACCATCTCAGGTCCATGTAGAATTTTTTCTGTAGATTCCCATCTATAAGTCGGTGATCTACAGGGTCGTCCGTACAATGCTTCGAAGGGTGCCATGCCAATACTAGCCAGGTAACAGTTGTTGTAGGCGAACTCTACTAAAAGAAGATGCTCTTCCCAAGTACCTCCAAAGTCTAGGATACACAGTATTAAAAGAGCCTCAAGAACTCTATTAACCCTCTCCGTATGTCCATTGGTCTGAGGGTGAAAAGCGGTGCTCAAACACAACTGTGTACCTAATGCTTCTTTCAAGCTCCTCCAAAACTCACTGGTGAATATGGGATCACAATCACTCACAATAATGGAAGGTACTCCATGTAGATGGACTATCTCACGAAGATAAACTACTGCCAACCATGTTGATGTCCACTTACTCTTAACAGGGATGAAATGAGCACTCTTAGTAAGCCTGTCAACTACAATCCAAATACTGGTGTTGCCTTTCCTTGATCTAGGCAAACCATCAATGAAATCCATAGAGACGCACTCCCACTTCCACCGTGGGACTTCCAAAGGATGAAGTAAACCACTAAGCTTCCTTTGCTCAGTTTTGACTTGTTGGCAAATCAAACATCGAGAAACAAATTCTGCTACATTTTTCTTCATTCCAGCTCAAAAGAAACCCTCTTCATTTCCTTATACATCTTATCACCACCGGGATGAATAGTCTTCTTAGAATGATGGACTTCCTCAAGGACTGTCTTTGATAAACTCCCAACTCGGGGAACACAAAGCCTTCCATCTCTTGGCAACCACCCTCTATCGTCCGTGGAATATCTACTGAGGTGGCTAGAAGTCTCCCCACTACTGAGGTTATCCAAGATATCTGCTAACTGTGGGTTCTCTTGCTGCGAAGTTCCTATCTGGTACAATAGAGTAGGTCGCACCTCTAGTGATGCCAATAAACCAGGTGTAAACTCGGTGGAGGGTCTAAAATAAAAAGTCGATATAAAGTCCAAGCTTTTCATCTCCACAAACATAGAACTCAAAGTCATCCTCTGCCTACTCGTCTGCCACCACATTACCTTTGCCAGAGGTATAAGTAATCTCAAAGTCATAGGATGGTAGGAACTCCATCCATCTTTGTTGCCTTAAATTATGATCCTTCTGCAGAACAAATACTTGAGAGATTTATGATCGGTGTACAACTCGCACTTCTCTCCTAGTAGATAATGGCGCCAAGTCTAAAGCGCGAATACTATGGCAGCTAACTCTAAGTCATAGGTAGGGTAGTTATTCTCAGGAACTCTTAGCTGTCTACCTTCATAACATACTACCCTTCCCTCTTGCATCAGAACTGCACCAAGCCCTGTACTACATGCATTAGTGTATAACGTGAACACTTTGTCCCCGTCAGGCAAGGTTAAGACTGGGGCTGTTGTCAGAGTCCTCTTCAATCGTTGGAAAGCATCCTCACAGTCTATACTCAAAGAAAATGTCAGATTCTTCTTCGTCAGTCTGGTAAGTGGGGCTGATATCTTTGCAAAGTCCTTAATGAACTTCCTATAATAGCCCGCTAATCCAAGAAAACTCTTCACCTCCGTTGCATTGTTTAGATCTGCCAATCTTGAACTGTAACTACTTTCGCATGATTGACTGCTATCCCATCTTTAGAGACCACACACCCTAGAAATCTCACTTCTTTTCTCCAAAAATGACATTTGGAGAATTTCGCCTTAAACTGGTGCGCACAGAGAGTTTTCAAAACCTTCCTCAAATGTAGGGCATGCTCTTCCTCGTTCTTCGAGAAAATCAAGATGTCATCAACAAAGACCACAATGAACTTATTTAGAAACTCCCGAAACACCCTACTCATCAGATCAACAAAATAGGCGGGTGCATTTGTCAACCCAAAATGCATGACGAGCCACTCGAAGAAACCATCTGGAGTTCTAAAAGCAGTTTTGTCTATACTGTCCTCGACCACCCTTAACCGATGTAACTCCGTGGCCAAGTCTAACTGAGAAAAAACAGATGCACCAATAAGCTGGTCAAACAGATCATCTATCCTCGGAAGTGGGTGCCTATTCTTATTAGTGAGTTTATTTAACTCTCTATAATCCACACATAAGCGAAGCGAACCATCCGCCTTAGTGGCGAATACCACTGGAGCAACCCATTCAGATATGCTTCGCCTAATAAACCCTTTCTCAAGTAGCTCCCCTACTTGCTTGCTGAGCTCCCTCCTTTCTCTTGGAGACATGTGGCGCAAAGGTTATGCAACTGGCTTTGCATTGTCCAGTAAGTATATACAGAACGCCTCATAGGTAAGCCTCGAACCACCTTAAAAACTTCAGGATACTCACATACTACTGGTATAGATCGTAAATCGTCAATAGATGCATCAATCGAATCTAGGAAACTAAGCATGACAGACCCTTTAGGGTCACAAGAAATCTCGAGGGTCCTCCCATGGAAAGTCAAAAGTCTAACGACCCTCCTCTCACAATCCAGAATGCCACCATACATGGCTGGCCAATCCATCCCTAGAATCAAATCATAGCCCATGAAACCAAGCACATATGCAACGCACTAAAACTCGACGCCCAACATGGATATTCTCAAACCCCGACAAATCGTTGGCAGATGAGTTGTACACCCAATGGGGTTTGAGACAACAACGGGATCCAAAACCATACTAGTACTAAGGTGTAGAGACTCAACCACAAAATCAGATATAAAACAATGCGAAGCTCTAGAATAAAAAAGAGTTCTAACTGGATGATTGGAAAGAGAAATCAAAACTTCAAGGACAACTTTCTGACCTCTATCTGCCGCACTAGTCACAAGAGCATGCACATGTCCTCCAAAAGATCCTGCCCTTTGGCCATGTCCTTGCTTCTTCAGGTAATCCTTAACAAGATGTACGACCTCTCCACAATGGAAACATGCGTTCTTTCTTTTCTTGCAATCCTTGGTCAAATGACCCTCGCGTCCGCGATGATGACATTCCCTCTTATCTCGTGCTTTGCCATTCTTACCGCCCTTCTTTTGTTGTTGTTGTTCTTTCTTGGGCTACACTTTCTTGTTTTGTGTTTCCTCAAACTTAGCCTCTTTCTTTTCACCATTATCTTCCTCGTGCATTAATGCCATATCAACGAGTTTCTCAAAAGTTGCTCCCATTGGAATATGAGACATAGCAAACCCATGGAGGGGTTCATTCAATCCTCAAGAAAACCTCAAAGCTTTCTTGTGTGGGGTATCTACTAGTTCCAAACCAAACCTCGCCAATTGATTAAACTTATTAACATACTCTCTAATAGACATGCCTCCTTGCTTAAGTGCCAAAAACCTTTCCATTTGCATACTTTGCTCGGCTTGAGAAAGAAACTTCATTTTGAATCTCTGTCGGAAATCATCCCAAATCTCCACTGGATGCCCTGCTATGTCACTTCCCACCAGAATGAGGCCTCGTCTTTCAGCTGCCAAACAACCATCTGAATCTTCCTGCGGTCATCAACTTTGAAAATTCCAAACAAATCCTCTGTCTCTTTGAGCCAATTCTTTGCTTCTACGAAAGTCTCAGTTCCTCGGAATGGCTTTCCTCCCATAACACAGAAATCTTTGCATATCTTAGAGAAATTATCAGCATGTGGACGAGGAGGAGGAGGAATAGCGGCTGCAGCTGGGGGAGGGGCGTTCGCTTGGCGTTCGGTAGGTGTCGTATCCTCCAGATACCTACGAAACCAAGCCGGTATCTGAATGCCCTCAGGAATATTAGGTTCCCCAGACATGTTGAAAAGAAAAGGAAAAAGGGATTCAAACAGAGAATCGAAAGATATTTAATATGGCTTTGAGGAATATGTTTTTCAAAATAGACTTTTCTTTTGAAAATGCTTACTTTTAAAACCTTTTTGTAAACAATTTTCAAAATCTTTTATCCTATCTAGTAACTTCCGATCTGATACCAAATGTGACAACCCACGTCCGTTAATGTCACTCTTTATCAGAATGCATCAAGTTTCGTGAAGAATTATAGGTAAACAGAAACAAAAATATTACAAAACAAGTATAAAATAACACCGGAATTAAAACTATATTAAATAGAAAAGCTTCGTGGTTCAAACTCAATTACATAATAAGTCTGGAATACTGAAAATATAAAACTTCTGTCTTGTACAAAAATCACCATCAGAGTACAGTAATACATAAAAAGATCATAATCCCTAAAATATAGCCATAGTAGAGGAGATATGAAATCAAACAGTACATCTAAGCAACTCCAAGCAGAATGAAAGAATAATCCTGATCAAGCTTGAGTATTCCCACCCCGAGAACCTAGGGGAAGGGGGAAACCTAAGAGACAGAAGAGGAAACAAAATGGGTCAAACATAAAGTCTGGCAAGTCCAGTTACTTGTAGCATATAAAGAAGTAAAAGCATCATGATAGGCATATAAGTTGGAGAGAGATAATAGGGTCATAATGCAAGTATAACAAGGTAAATACGATAAATAGAACAGAACATGTATTGCGCTTCTCTAGTACTTTTCTCTGCACCGATACTAGTATAACAAGAACAAAATGATCCCAACAAGTACAAGATGGTAGACATGGGTGTACTTCTAGTGAGAGGTTTTACCCCATACAATAACAGGTAGACCAGCAAAACTAATGGGTGTTACCCCCAATGATAATAACGGACTCCTAAACAAGCAAGACTAGATGTACCCTAATCACTACCCCAAACCGATCGGCTTCCTAACTCGTAGATACCCTGTGTTGGCCTCACAGATGGATGTATCACTTCCTAAAGTGGCAACCCTTTGTTTACAAGATGTACACAAACCATATCTACAGGTGTCACGACGTCTTAACCTCCCGAGATTGGACCATGCATGCACATGAACCCATCGGAATGCGCCGCCCACACCGTCCCTTAGATGGACCTCTTACAACCAACTCAGTAAGCGTGCCCTGACCCCGACCTAGTTCGGGGTTCTCCATTTGGTACCAGTATAGGTTACTGACTGATACAGGTCCCACACTCCGGATGATACAAGCTTTCCCGCAGGCTTCCATCCCCAGTACTAGGATTTCAGCAGGTTATGCCTACCAGTTTAACGAGATTGCATAACCCCAACAGGTTAAGTTTGTCGGGTTCATATGTATAACCCGTCCCCACATATTTAACAAGATTAACTTAACCCTCCCACTGATTCAAGCAAGTTTACTTAACCCCTACTTAAGTTGATAGGTTCATGTAACCTTTATAGATTCAAGCGGGTTAAGTATTACAAGTTTATCACCAATCATTCATTTATGGTTATTAATGCGCTTGACCTCCCACATTATGTCTACCACTTGTGGATGCTGGATATGTCGGTTGAGTCCGGGCAGACTTCTTCCGCAACTCAAACTTAACCTCGTGTCTTAGCACCATTACGTGTATGTTTATGCACTTAGACTCCTCACATTAGATTTACCACTTGTGGACGCTGGATATGCCGGGCGGTTCCGGGAAGGCTTCTACTACAAGTGTAATCTAACCTCTTGTCTAAGTGCGGTTACAATTTCTAAATACTGTAAATCTAGGCATTTTCATTACTAACCAATTATCATGTTTGTTGTAACATCCCACCTTCTCTAGGGTCACTCACAAAGGGAATGCACTAGCTTTGGTGGAATATTATCTAGGTAAACATACACAGAAATATTACAAGATAGAACATAAACGAAATAGCGGAAGAAAAACCCAAATTTCATTGCTTTAAAATCTAGTAAGGTCTAAAGCCTTTTACATCAAAATGCTATTAAGTCAATTACATCGAAATCTATCTTGCAATAGTAAAGGAGCATAAAACCATAGTTATAAATCATTCCCCAATAAAGCAAAGCAAGCCATAGCCAAGAGAAATCCAAGCCGTACATGAAAGAGCTTTGGAGCTTGGTAAGATCCGAACTAAGCTGTATTCCCACCCTGCGAACCAGTGGGGGAAATGGAAGAAAAAGAGGTGAAACAAAATGGGTCATTCATAAAGACTGAGTAAGTCCTAGTGACTTTCAGCATAAAAACAGGTAAAGATAACATGGCATGAATAAACTGAAAGTAAACATAAGCATGATGACAAGATAAGCTACAGGAAAGATAACTAAGAATAATCTCATATGGTTTTTGTCATGTATAACATCACCAGATTTCCATTCAAGATAAACTAAGTATAATTTCGCAAGATTTCTATCAAGCATCGCAAGATTTCTCTGCTTTACCATTAAAATATTTCTATGATATCTATTTGCTCTACACCAACCGTACTAGTATCCCAACCCGTGTCATGTGTTGACTATGAAATGATCCCTTGCCCAATGTCATGAAATGATCCATTACTTAGTCTCACGAAACGATCTATTAATCGATCGGCTCCCTACAAGTCCTATCTCATTCATGTGTCTGTGTTATACGGGTCTATCACGAATGTAGTCACCTGTGCTAGGTCCACCATAAGGTGTATCAAGCCCTAGGGTGCCAACCACCGACACGAATCAAGCACGCACAGTGTAAACCTACTGGTGCCCAATGCCTGCTTTTTCAACTCCGGACTACGTGCACGACCGTAGTCCGCCTGAACCTACAATGGCGCACCAACTCAGCCGTCGTTCGGGTCGCTTACAATCAGCCCAGCAATCGTGCCCCACCCTGCCTAGTTCCAGGGTACCATGATACATCTAGTGGGTTACTGCTGAAAAGGACCGTGTAACTAGGGTTTCCGTCTAGCAGGCTAAGTGTGGTCATTTAAATTCGAGACTTAACCCCATCAGTCTAGCATGTCAAGTTGGTTAAGTGTGGTCATTCAAGTTCGTGACTTAACCCGTCTACGTGTCATGTCAAATTGGCTAAGTGTTGTCGTTCAAGTTCATGACTTAGCCCTATGAATCATGTGTCATGTTGGTTAAGTATGTTCAAGCGGTTCGTGACTTAACCCTACCAAACCATCGTGTCAAATTGGTTAAGTATATTCAAGCGGTTCGTGACTTAACCCTATCAAGTCATCGTGTCAAATTGGTTAAGTATATTCAAGCGGTTCATGACTTAACCCTATCAAGTCATCGTGTCAAATTGGTTAAGTATATTCAAGCGGTTCATGACTTAACCCTATCAAGTCATCGTGTCAAATTGGTTAAGTATATTCAAGCGGTTCATGACTTAACCATATCAACTCATCGTGTCAAATTGGTTAAGTATATTCAAGCGGTTCATGACTTAACCCTATCAAGTCATTAATTCATTTATGCACCCCAACCTCTCACATCAGACCTGTTGTTGTGGTCACTGGATATGCCGGGCAGGTCCGGGCAGAATTACACCACAACTTAGTCTGACCTCGGGTTTTCAAGTGCGATATGACCAACTACCCACATTGGATCCTATTGTTTGCAGTAACTGGATTTGCCGGGCGGTTCCGGGCAGAATTACACTGCAAACTCAACCCAACCTCGAGTTGGCCATTTTCTAGTTCATTCTAAATGTCATGTCCATGTTCAGGTTATAACAATTTTCAAATTTCTAAGCAAGTTTCATGTCAAGTTTCTAGTTTTCAACTTATGCCTATTATCAAGTTCATAACTCACGTTTTTGACCCAAAACGTGTTCCCAAAGTATTACTTAAATTTTCTATAAAGCTATGCCAAGTTATAGCCTTTTTATTTACAATACAAGCCAACTATCCAAAACCCAACTTTGCATATAAATATATATGCCCAAGTTCTAACTTTTCATGTCGATATACATATGCCCAATTCTAGCCAATTTACATATGTTCAAGTTCCACATCAAACTACATGTATACCATGTATACACCAATTTACCTATAACAAGTTCTAGCTTTTTTTTTTACATATGTCACGATCCACGTCAAAATTACATATATCAATTTATATGTGTCCAATACAAGCCAATTTAGATATATACCAAGTTTCATGCCTTTTTACATAGATCCTATTAATGCCGAATTCCATGTATATATTATTTATGCAAATTTCCCCATAACAAGATTATACCAAAATTTATAGGTCAAGCCCCAAACTTGCAGATACAGTGATAATTTCCAATTTCATGTTGCCAATAATTCCAACATATTCATATAGGCAATAATCCCATAATTTCCCCGTATACATCTCGTACGCAAATCGCGATTTTAGGCCAAGGTCCGAAATTGACCAAGGTTCATCAAAAGAAAAAAAATAAGGGAAAGGTAGAATTCGTAGTAAAAGCAAGATCAGAGGGAAAAACATCATCACAGTCATGAAGATTACAAGTTGATAATAATATTAACATGAATTGAGAAAATTAATTTACAACAGGCTGAATAGATTATGAACTTGTCATGAGAATAAAGATAGACAAGCCAAAAACTCAAGATTCAAGAAACAACAGAAATAGAACTGGATCGATAAACATACTTAGATCCAATTTCACTTTAATTCAATGCCATATTATAATCAAATATTTAAATCGGAAAATAACTAGAACTTACATTGATTGGCTAAGAGAGGACAAATCGATTCGTTGTTCTTCTGATTTGATTCAATATGGTCTAGGCTTCGTTGCTTGAAGCTTCAATATCTAGTTTGAATTGAGTTGCTTAGGTTGATGTTGATTAGCTTCTAGTTTTGATTCCAGCAGAGTAGCGACGCCATTTTTATTTTTATTTAGAACAGAGGCAGAGTAGAAGCAGAATAGAATTGTGTGTAGAGAAGGCTAGGTTTGGGGCTGTTTAAATAGGTTTAGGCAGATGAATCTGGACAGAAATCGGACTAGATACATAAGAACGAACACTAGCCCAAAAATGGGCTCGGGGACCAGGTACATCAGAATGCACCCAGTCCCAAAAGCAGATTCGGGGACCAGGTCGACACCCAAGTCGACTGCGCAGTCGACCTGGTCTTGGGGGTGTCGACTGCCCAGTGACTCCCCAGTCGACCTGGGTGCTGGGCGGGAAATTTCCCACCCAGTCTGTCTGGGTTTTGAAATTCGAATTTTGAACTCGAATTCGAGCTGTTTTGAACTCTGAAAATTCCTGAAACTTCGGAGGGTCATATCTCCCTCATACGGACTCCGATTCTCGCAAACTCGGACTCGTTTCGAAGCAGAATTTTGAGACGGACGCAACGGCGCAACCCGTTTCCCTTGATTCTGATCTTAAAATTTAATTCTGCCTAGATTTATGGTTATAACACGTTATCAAAATAAGGGTTGTTACATTCTCCCCTCCTTAAAGGATTTTGTCCCCGAAATCTCTAAGTTAGGAGGAACGTATCCTACCATCCATCATCCATCTACTCAAAACATCATCCACAAGCAAACATTGTCCTTAAGAGATTTATAATGCTGTTTGAACATATGCAGAAAGTATGTGTATATGTTCCTTATCTATTGCAAATGATCAGACCTGATTGATCTTTCTAATGCAAAATATGTTAAGTCCCATGAATCCACATGTATGCAAATAATCCTAGTCACGTAAACACTACATGTGTGCGCAAACATCCATTCATATGCAACATCCACATGATAACACATTCAAATTCATCCATAAACAAGTATAAACACTCATGCATATGCAATATGAAAGGTGACTGAGCCGATCTAGTGCCTAATGTGTAAATGCATCCACGAGCAACCACTTGCAGCTACTTGCAACCATCAATCATAAAATGTCTCAAACACATGTTTACACCCAATTGTTCCTACCTAATGGTATAGCCGAATGATAGAAGCAAGTAAAAACCTTGTGCCCATTAGGCCATGTCAAAACTGGAAATATATGTCACATATATACTGATCAGGAGAAGAACTCCCTAAGCACCATCCCCGAAGACGGAAATCAACATCAGGCTGACACCCAAAGAATTACTCAATCAAACCAATATACGTTTCGAGGAAACTAAGCATGATGGACCCCTTTTAGGTCACAAGGGAATCCCTTCCTAAAACCAACCCGTATCCTATAAAACCCAAAGAGTTTAGTCAACCCAACGGACACCCTCAAGCCCCAAAATGTATTACTAACAGATGAGTCATACTCCCTATGGTGTTTGCAACAGAAATTTGATTGAGAATAGGACCGAGAGGAAAAAGATAACATGCAAGTAAGCTCTACAGGAAAAGAGGGACCAAGGATATACTCTTAAAAAGAGATATGATGCACGTATCTAGTCTTCAATCTTCTAAGTCGCGTCTCCTTGAGCTTAACTCCATTGTGCTTTGACCGTCGTTAACTTCACAGATTCTTTATTCTTGTTTCCAAAATATGAGTTGGAACTCATTTCACTGTTGCCTCTCGTTCCACTTTCACTTATCCTCCTTCTAGTATACTCGGCTCAAACTTAACTACGTACTCATGGTTTCATGCAAGCTCTCCAAAATTCACTAGTGAATCTTGGATCTCGTTCACTTACTAGGAGGTATTCCACGCAGAAGAACTATCTCTTGAAAATAACAAATATCAACCATGTTGCCAAATGTACTTACTAAGGTGACTTTCTACAACTCATGCATAAGTGAAATGAACCATCCGCCTTAGTGGTGAACACTACTCGAGCGGATCAATAAATGTATCAAGAGATTCTAGGTAACTAATCATGAGAGAACCCTAAAGGTTACACGCGACTTCGAGGGTATTACCAAGGCAAGTCAAGAGTCTAACTACCCTCTTTTCAAAACCGAGAATGTCACCCTTACTGGATAACTACTCCATCGCTATAATAAACCCATAGCCCAAAACATAAACATAAGCATTACTTCTAAACTCAACACTTAGCATAGACATTCTCAAATCTAAACAAATCATGAATACATGAGCCGATTCCCCAACAGGATTTGAGACAAAAATGGGATCCTCTACTACGCTAGTACTAAGGTGTAGAGACTCAACTATCGAGGCAGAATTAAAAGGTTGCGATGTATAAAAACAAAGTTCCCATGGTATGATAGAAAAGAGAAGCTAAACTTTTAACAGAAACGTTACCACCTCTCTTAGGTATGCTAGTAGTGAGAGCATACAATTGCCCTCTCGACGATCTTGTTCTTTGCCCTTGTCCTTGTCCTATGATACTTAACTACATGTCCCTTTTTACCATACCAACGATGTTCTTTCTTGTCACGGGTTTTATTATTCTTTTACGTTGACCTCTTCCCTTTCACCTTTTCCTCCTTCGTGGATTACGCCTTATCAACAAGTTTCTCATCCTTAGGCTTGTGTTCTTTATCCTCGTTCTTACTATCCTTGTATAGCTTGTTGACAAGTTTCTCGAAAGCTACCTCCATCGCACGGCAACCCTAAAAAGCTTGAAATAAGATTAGTCGCAGATGGAACTACTGCGACTACAGATGGAGGTTGGGCACTACTTTTCCCTCCGACATGTGCTGTATGCCTACAAACTATGGTGAAAAAAAAAGTGAGAAGAGACTCAAGGAGTGAATCAAAAGATAGTGCATACGGCTTTGGGGAACATGCCTTTCGTAAAACAAAACTTTTCTTTAGAAAAATGCTTCTTTGTAAACGTTTTGAAAATAGTTTCAGAAGGTTTTTTTTAAAAGCTTTTGCCCAGTCTGGTAACCTTCTGCTCTGATACCAAATGTAACACCCCACCTCCGCTAGGGTCACCCACGAAGGGAATGCACTAACTTTGGTGGAGTATTATCTAGGTAAACATACACAGAAATATTACAAGACAGAAAATAAATGAAACAGCGGAAGGAAAACCTAAATTTCACTGCTTTAAAATCTAGTAAGGTCTGAAGCCTTTTACATCAAAATGCTATTAAGTCAATTACATCGAAATCTGTCTTGCAATAGTAAATAAGCATAAAACCATAGTTATAAATCATTCCCCAATAAAGCAAAGCAAGCCATAGCCAAGAGAAATCCAAGCCGTACATGAAAGAGCTTTGGAGCTTGGTAAGATCCGAACTAAGCTGTATTCCCACCCTGCGAACCTGGAGGGGGGGAAACGGAAGAAAAAGAGGCGAAACAAAACGGGTCAGTCATAAAGACTGATTAAGTCCTGGTGAGTTTCAGCATAAAAACAGGTAAAGATAACATGGCATGAATAAACTGAAAGCAAACATAAGCATGATGACAAGATAAGCTACAGGAAAGATAACTAAGAATAATCTCATATGGTTTTTGTCAAGTATAACATCGCCAGGTTTCCATTCAAGATAAGCTAAGTATAATTTCGCAAGATTTCTATCAAGCATCGCAAGATTTCTCTGCTTTACCATTAAAATATTTCTATGATATCTATTTGCTCTGCACCAACCGTACTAGTATCCCAACCCGTGTCATGTGTTGACTATGAAATGATCCCTTGCCCAATGTCATGAAATGATCCATTACTTGGTCTCACGAAACGATCTATTAATCGATCGGCTCCCTATAAGTCCTATCTCGTTCATGTGTCTGTGTCATACGGCCCTATCACGAATGTAGTCACCTGTGCTAGGTCCACCATAGGGTGTATCAAGCCCTAGGGTGCCAACCACCGACACGAATCAAGCACGCACAGTGTAAACCTACTGGTGCCCAATGCCTGCTTTTTCAACTTCGGACTACGTGCACGACCGTAGTCTGCCTGAACCTACAATGGCGCACCAACTCAGCCGTCGTTCTGGTCGCTAACAATCAGCCCAGTAATCGTGCCCCACCCTACCTAGTTCCAGGGTACCATGATACATCTAGTGGGTTACTGCTGAAAAGGACCGCGTAACTAGGGTTTCCGTCCAGCAGGTTAAGTGTTGTCATTTAAATTCGAGACTTAACCCAATCAGTCTAGCATGTCAAGTTGGTTAAGTGTGGTCATTCAAGTTAGTGACTTAACCCGTCTACGTGTCATGTCAAATTGGCTAAGTGTTGTCGTTCAAGTTCATGACTTAGCCCTACGAATCATGTGTCAAGTTGGTTAAGTATGTTCAAGCGGTTCGTGACTTAACCCTACCAAACCATCGTGTCAAATTGGTTAAGTATATTCAAGCGGTTCGTGACTTAACCCTATCAAGTCATCGTGTCAAATTGGTTAAGTATATTCAAGCGGTTCATGACTTAACCCTATCAAGTCATCGTGTCAAATTGGTTAAGTATATTCAAGCGGTTCATTACTTAACCCTATCAAGTCATCGTGTCAAATTGGTTAAGTATATTCAAGCGGTTCATGACATAACCCTATCAAGTCATCATGTCAAATTGGTTAAGTATATTCAAGCGGTTCATGACTTAACCCTATCAAGTCATTAATTCATTTATGCACCCCAACCTCTCACATCAGACCTGTTGTTGTGGTCACTGGATATGCCGGGCGGTTCCGGGCAGAATTACACCAAAACTCAGTCTGACCTCGGGTTTTCAAGTGCGATATGACCAACTACCCACATTGGATCCTATTGTTTGCAGTAACTGGATTTGCCGGGCAGTTCCGGGCAGAATTACACTGCAAACTCAACCCAACCTCGAGTTGGCCATTTTCTAGTTCATTCTAAATGTCATGTCCATGTTCAGGTTATAACAATTTTCAAATTTCTAAGCAAGTTTCAAGTCAAGTTTCTAGTTTTCAACTTATGCCTATTATCAAGTTCATAACTCACGTTTTTGACCCAAAACGTGTTCCCAAAGTATTACTGAAATTTGCTATAAAGCTATGCCAAGTTATAGCCTTTTTATTTACAATACAAGCCAACTACCCAAAATCCAACTTTACATATTAATATATATGCCCAAGTTCTAACTTTTCATGTCGATATACATATGCCCAATTCTAGCCAATTTACATATGTTCAAGTTCCACATCAAACTACATGTATACCATGTTTACACCAATTTACCTATAATAAGTTCTAGCTTTTTTTTTTTACATATGTCACGATCCACGTCAAAATTACATATATCAATTTATATGTGTCCAATCCTAGCCAATTTAGATATATACCAAGTTTCATGCCTTTTTACATAGATCCTATTAATGCCAAATTCCATGTATATATTATTTATGCAAATTTCCCCATAACAAGATTATACCAAAATTTACAGGTCAAGCCCCAAACTTGCAGATACAGTGATAATTTCCAATTTCATGTTGCCAATAATTCCAACATATTCATATAGGCAATAATCCCATAATTTCCCCATATACATCTCGTACGCAAATCGCGATTTTAGGCCAAGGTCCGAAATTGACCAAGGTTCATCAAAAGAAAATAAATAAGGGAAAGGTATAATTCGTAGTAAAAGCAAGATCAGAGGGAAAAACATCATCACAGTCATGAAGATTACAAGTTGATAATAATATTAACATGAATCGAGAAAATTAATTTACAACAGGCTGAATAGATTATGAACTTGTCATGAGAATAAAGATAGACAAGTCAAAAACTCAAGATTCAAGAAACAACAGAAATAGATCTGGATCGATAAACATACTTAGATCCAATTTCACTTTAATTCAATGCCATATTATAATCAAATATTTAAATCGGAAAATAACTAGCACTTACATTGATTGGCTAAGAGAGGACAAATCGATTCGTTGTTCTTCTGATTTGATTCAATATGGTCTAGGCGTCGTTGCTTGAAGCTTCAATCTCTAGTTTGAATTGAGTTGCTTAGGTTGATGTTGATTAGCTTCTAGTTTTGATTCCAGCAGAGTAGCGACGCCATTTTTATTTTTATTTAGAACAGAGGCAGAGTAGAAGCAGAATAGAATTGTGTGTAGAGAAGGCTAGGTTTGGGGCTGTTTAAATAGGTTTAGGCAGATGAATCTGGACAGAAATCGGACTAGATACATCAGAACGAACACTGGCCCAAAAATGGGCTCGGGGACCAGGTACATCAGAATGCACCCAGTCCCAAAAGCAGATTCGGGGACCAGGTCGACACCCAAGTCGACTGCGCAGTCGACCTGGTCTTGGGGGTGTCGACTGCCCAGTCGACTCCCCACTCGACCTTGGTGCTGGGCAGGAAATTTCCCGCCCAGTCTGTCTGGGTTTTGAAATTCGAATTTTGAACTCGAATTCGAGCTGTTTTGAACTCTGAAAATTCCTGAAACTTCGGAGGGTCATATCTCCCTCATTCGGACTCCGATTCTCGCAAACTCGGACTTGTTTCCAAGCAGAATTTCGAGACGGACGCAATGGCGCAACCCGTTTCCCTTGATTTTGATCTTAAAATTTAATTCTGCCTAGATTTATGGTTATAACACGTTATCAAAATACGGGTTGTTACATTTGTTATCCCCCAAACCCCATCTGATATACGATACAAGTTATGCCCCATATTAAGGTATAGATCAAAATATAGATTATGCCCCCAAATCCCAAGTTTTGGCTCAAGGTATAGTTTATGCCCAAAATTCCCAATCATGTTTTACAATATGATTCATGCCCCAAATTAATCGGTCCAAATTTCGTGTGTTCGCGTATTTCAGCGGTAGGCCTAGGCTCGAAGATAGCCTGGCTATAAAAACAAAAAGGAAAAAAGGGAGAGAAGAGAAAAAGAATAGGCATAGTAATAAAAATGGCATAAGATGATAAAATTTGTCATACTAACAGAACAGGCATACAGTGGCATGATTAGGCAAACTAACATAATATGGATATCATGAATAGGTATATGAGATCTAAGCAGTATGTTAGGTATACAAGTAATGGCAGATCTGTTATTATTCAGGTTACTAACATGCATAGATTTAGATCCAAACTTATAAACATGTCAAGATTACATTTTAGGTGTTTATATCTAAAGGCAATATGTACTCACTGTGACTGGATCTAAAGAACAGAGGATTGGTTGAAGCTGAGATTCTTAAATACGTATAACTTGTTGTTGAAGAAGTATAGGCTAGATCAAACTGAGTTGGGGCAGCACCTCGTTCTCACCGTTGTTTTTTGATGAATAAAACAATAGGATTTAGGTCCTCTATATAGCCATCAGCCAATGAACCAGGACACATAGCAGGCCTAGATCCGTTCGCGGGAGGGGGGAGGGGGGACCCCAGGGTCGACATAGGGATCGAAACCCCTATTGTGGGGTTGACCCATGGGTCGACACCCATTGGGCACGGGGTCGACTCCCAACGTATCGAATTCCCGTGCCTCCCCGCCTCTGGTTTTCGAATTATTTTGAATTATGGATAATGTTTGTTTACATTTATTTCTATTATACGTGTACAAATTTCTAACCTTAAAAACTTTCTCATACGATGGTCGTTTTACACAAACTTGGTGTCTATCCTGACCAGAACTCCGAGACCAACGCAATGGCGTAGTCCGTTTTACTTAATTCCAAATATTTAATTATGTATTCTTTAGTTTATCATTTTAGTGTTCTTAAAATTACAGGGTGTTACAAATTACCCTTAATTGTTAAATTTAGTTGATATTCAACTTAAAGATTTCAGCATTGTAATTGATTAACACATTTTTATATTTTTTGTGTTATAACATTATTGTTTATCGCATAATTTTTATTTTATGAAAACAATACTTCGGGCCGACTTTAGCCCAGCAAAACCCAACAAATCAAACCGACCAAACCGAGTCAGTTATTTTTGGTTTGGCTTTGAAAAAAATGGTTTGGTTTGGTTTTGGAATTTTTTTTAAATAAACCGAACCGGCCGAGCGGACACCCCAACTTAGAATTAGCAGCAGGGTCGGCCATGAACCTATAAAGGCCCAAGGCGACAAATTTCTGATCAAAATATTATGAGCAAAAAATTTGTTCATAGGTATCTAAAACATGCATGTCTGTGCTACTTGTAGGTCTTGAACTCTGGTCGTTGGATTGGCTTGCGAGATACGCAATCACCAGGCCACTTACCTCATCGGTTTGCATAGTGTACTATTTTATGTACAAGAAATTTGAAAATTTGAGGCCCCTCCTCGTCGGAGGCCCTAGGCGGCTGCCTTGGTCGCCTTGGGCCAGGGACGACCCTAATTTTTAGCAATAGATGCCACCAACTCAGCACTTGCGCATCCTTATCATTGTCAGTATGGTGTGCACAATTATTACCATGGTCACAACTAAGTCCTACAGAACATTTATAGCCTACGAGACTAATTGACAACTCAATTTAACTCCAACGAGCATTAGCAGACTCATCAACAGTTTGCATCCTGGTCAAGACGGAGGTTCCAGTGTTCGTAAGGCCAAAAAGTAGGACAGTGCTATTCCCCAGTAAACCAAGATCTGAAGCAATGGGGCATAGGATAGAAAAAAAAACTGAGCTTGATGAGTCAGACAGTACACTGGCATCCAACGAAGAAGAGGTAAACATGCGTCCAGAGCGAGTAACAGACGAGCGAGCGTGGAGGAGCTCGAAAGCCTCAGGTAGTGTTTGGTTTACCATATTCAGTTTTGGGTTTTTGTCCATACAAAAACATGCACGACGCATGTATATTACGAAAAACAACTAGTTTAGAAAACAAAGTTAACATACAAAATAATTTTTTTTTAATCTATTTTTCATGTTTTGTGAAATAAGAAAAACACAAAGAGCAATTCTTTCTTCCATGATTGCTACATCCCCTCCGCGGTCCCCTCCGTCTTCCTATCATTATATTAATCCTCCTTTCACACCTTTAATGTTTTGTAATTAATTTTGAAAACTCAAATCCCAAAACTCATTTTAACCAAACGAACCCTAAGTTTTTCTTTACAGCACCTGGCCATCCTGGAAAAGACGAGGCATGAGTTGCAGTATAGAAGTAGAAAACGCAAATAAGGAAAGTAGACGAAGAGTGAATGGTTAGGCAGGAAAAAAGGATGGGAACTATAAATTTTGCTAGATGCCGTTATCGTTGAAGGTCTAATTTTTGACAAAGTTTCAATTTATGAACTAAATTTTATTTATTAATTATAATTAACATTTTAATTTAAAAGTTAAGTATAAATTATCTTTAAATCAAAATATCGTTAATAACAAATTATTAAGCTTTGAAACATAATTGATAAATAATTAATAACTTAAACTCTCAATTAATAAGGTTAACATTCAGTATTTTGTAGTTCTCTGGATCTAGAGTGGCGGCTGCTTGTGTTTTCTTTGGGTTTGCCTGCATCTAGTGTTTTGTGTATTGTGCTTCCCTTGCTTTTTTCCTGCTTTGTTGGAAGTTGTTTTGTTGATTAGTTGTGAGTTGTATTATAGATATAGTCGCATGTTGTGCGATGTTGTTCTAATTTTGTGAGCCATTAGAGAACGGTCTTTCTCCAGTTTTGCTTTGAAATTCAATCTTTGCTTAAAAAAAGGGTTAATCTGAATTTAAATAAAATAACTTAAAACATCTTTTAAAAATACTTAATTTTTCTTAAAATCTCTAATAAGTACTTTCTGAATCGATCTAAATGAAAATATTTAGTTTTTGTTACATATTCCATTAAGAAATTTAGAGAACTAAAACAAGTTTTAATTTTGAGGCTTAGCGATCACAACGATACTTAAATAAATTACTACATATTTCTGTATCCAAATGGGTTCATATATTAATGTCGCATATAATATAGGCAGGTTATAAAGCTTCTAGCAATCAACAATTTTTAATCAGTATCTAAATAATTATTCAGTCCATAATAACCAATACTAGTAACATTTAGTCACACAATTGAATATATCACTTCGTAAGCACAAAAATTTGGTTTTATTCTGTTCAATAGATATCATAATAATCTACAACGTTTAATTTAACTTGACAATATTTTATTTGGCCAAGTAGGTGTGTAATTTTAAATGACGTTAATATTGAAAACAATGTTATTTAAAACCTATTTGTTATGAATTGTCATAAATTTCTTCTTATCCAGACTAATCAACATATTACACTGCAATGTCAAGTTCGTTAATATGAACTCAACGCAAGACTTTGTTCATTGATCTGATGTCATATTAGCATGCCAGAAAAATTTTAACTTTCACAATATACGTAAATATTTTAACAAAGAAAATATGAGTTCTCTCAATCCTTTGAAAACAGGTCGACCAAATTCAATATGACCCGCACCATGTTTAAACTGACTGGTACAATCCAAATCAAACCTGACCCACCTCTATTACTCCCTCATCTTCTCCTTCTCGTCATTTCTATTTGAATTTTTAGAACCTAACTATGCACAAACCCATGCACACAACACCCCTTCTCTGGGCACCATTCACTTCATCAAGACCTTTGCAGCATCTCTCATGTTCTCCTCGTCCATATCCACACCACCATGTCGTGATCAATGCCTTCTAGCCTAAACCGACTCTAAGTGGTGTAGCTATCGCAAAAAAGCTGCACAACCGTCTCGTGCACTGAGTTTCACCATGAGACCGCCCTAATTGCCTATCCTAATTGTAACAACCCGTATTTTCAGAACCAATTTAAAGTTTATTTTTAACTAACTTTGATAGAAATTAATTATTTTAATCGATTTATTTTGAGAATTAATGAAAAAAAATTTATTTAAAGCAAAGTTAGAACATATAAATTTATTTTAATTATAAAACGAGCTTGAAATGGTGTGGTAGTCAGAAAATTCGATTTTTAATTTCAAATGAATGAACAAAATTCAAAATAAATCGGATTTCGGTAAAACATGAAACGCTGGAATCTAATTAATTATATCTTTCTAAGGGATGTGAGAAATTGAGATTTTGTTTTATAAATTGTAAGTTATGTCTAAATTAAAATTTCAAATAGTCATTATGGAATGTATATATTTTTTAATATTATATATAGCCCTTAAAAATAGCCATTTTGCAAACGACCTCCGTTTTCGATGAAATCAATTTTGTTGAATTCGGAACGTCATATTATTGTCAGGTTTAAATTTTCAAGTCAATTGAAATTAGTAGGTGAACGTAGTAAATTTAAATGCGTTTCGTAACTTTGGTTGAATTTAATAAGCTAATAAAAATACCATTTTTCAAATGGTCTCCAAATTCGATGAAATTAATTTTATTAGGACCGTATCGTCAAAACATAGCTAGATTTCAAATTTCATAACTTTTGGAGTCAATATGTGGCTTTGGTAAATTAAAATGTACATTCAAATTCAATAAATTGATTTACCCAACATAAAAATAAAGTTAATAACCTTTTTAGTTCTCACACTAGTCGCATGACTGACTTGGAGTTTATTGTTTCCACCTAAACTCTGGGTTCCCATATTTTCCACATGGGCAGCTTGTAGTTTTGGTTTTTGTAGATATTTATTTTCACAGGATCCTGGATTACGGCTGGAGCTATATTCAAAATGCTTTGTATCCGTGCATTTCTTTCAGTTGTGGTAGTTGATGTTTCCCGCTGCACATTATATTTATGTATATGTTAACTCCATTAATAAAACGTGGTTCAGAACTAAGAAGTGTGTACAAACGGTGACACGCGGCAACGAAATAAAATGCACAAAAGCTTTCACAAAAATATACAATGAAAATATGCCACGTGACATAGCCTCAGATCGAGTTGACCAAACAATTGTGCACATGACATATTGGATTGTATACAACATATATATAAGAATGGTTCGTAATTCTCTACGTAGGAAACAGATAAGTGAAACGTGATCCAAGCAATACAAATGTGGATTGCTTTAACTACATGAAACATATGAGCAAGTATGGATCACGTATTGACTTTCTTGAATCCTATGGGTTATATGAATTGTAAACAATACAGGCACTACATGTAGCAATATATATGAGAATAAGTAAGTCATGACTAGCTATTTAATGGAGAAAACAAGCATAATACATTCTATGTATGACACTCAGCTCGCTCGTTCACATCCACAAGGTCTAGCCCGCACACTCATCCCCATCCTCACTGGTCGAGCACTTCATCAACCCCGGGTCGAGCAACATCTGGAAAGAAGGCTCGAGAAGCACCAGGTAAATACGGTCGAGCACCATTAGGAAGGGGTCGAGCAACATGACATCATGGGGTCGAGATTTCTTGGCCTTGCCAGGGTCGAGCAGCAGCACCTAAGGAAGGGTTGTAACACCCCGTGAATTCTATAACATTAAGCTTCACAAATTAAAGTGTAATTAGTTCTAAATGAAAGAATTAAGGGAAATGGGTTACGCCATTGCGTTAGTCTCGGAATTCTGCTTGAGACAGAGTCCGAGTTTGCGCGAATCGGACTCTGTATGAAGGAGTTATGACCTTCGGAAGATTCCGAATAAAATTTAAATTCAAACAGCTCAGTTTAAAACTCGAAATTCGAAAACAGGTTCAAACTGGGTTGGGCGGAAAAATTCCCGTCAGAAGACCAGGTCGACCATGGTGTCGACCTGGCCACCCCAGGTCGACCATAGTTTCGACCTTGGTGTCGACCTGCCAGTCGACCTACCTGGTCGACCTGGCTGGCTAGGTCTGGCTCTGGCACGAATTTCTGTGGCTCGGTGTGTCACTAGGGCTGACATGTCACCTCTTGATTGGCTCTTTGAACTTTGGATGGTCTAGATTCCTCCTGTCTTCATCTGACGGCTCAAAACAATTTAAAAATCTATAAATACACCCTAAGTCTCAACTGAAAATTCACATAAAAAAATAAGATGGGAGTCGTCATACTGCCAGGGAGGAATTGAGCATAGCCGTCAAGAGAGAAAAGCTTGGAGACAAATCAAATTAAGAAGAAGATTAAAGTTTAATCAAATTAATCAATGCAATGTTAGTCTACCCAAAGGAGCGCATCTCAATTTCAGAATTCAGAATCCAGAATTCAAGTTTCTGCATTCGTTGTAAGTATAGTGACCTTTCAGAATATGAATAAAAACTGTGATGTGATTCGATGTAAATGAAAATAGAATTGTGTTATTGTATAAATTCTGTGTATTGTAATGGTTCTATCATGACTTGTGTATTGATGTTTGTGGCATAAATTTGATTGATGCAAGCCTACTGAACAATTGTATATGAAAACAATGGCACTTGCAAGTTTGTGGTAAAAACTAGAATTTGATCCCTTTATGTTTATACCTATGGCATGGGCAATATACATTCACTAAGTCTAAATTAAGGCTTATGTAAACATGTTCTAGATTTGAAACCTTTTATACCTACTTGACCCAAAAACTATGATATCATTCTCATGTTTATTTGCAAGTATAATTGGATCTATGTTAAGTATCGTTTGGGTTTCATAAACTATGTAAGTTCATGTTTATTTGCAAGTATAATTGGATCTATGTTAAGTATCGTTTGGGTTTCATAACCTATGCAAGTTCATGTTTAAATAGGCTATGTGATTAGATGTTATAATTGGACATTTTGGTGAATATACAACATGCTAGTTTTGTGGTTGACATTATGCCAAGTTAAACATGTTTAAACACAAGTTTGTATTAGCCTAAACTATGCCATTTCATATGTTACCTACTTAGTTATACTTTGATTTGAATGCAAGTTCACATGACCCATCATTTATGTTAGTATCGCTAAATTGTAAGTTCATGCGCCACACACCTTTTTGTATTACATGTTCTTGATTTCCCCTTTTTCTCACATTTATAAAGTTGGGCTGAATCGTGACAAGCCCAACACATATTGCGAACAAATGGGGGTAATAACGTTGGGTGTAAAACATGAAAATATATGTGGGCATGGTTGGCACATGCCAACTACAATGACATTTAAGCGGTATGAATTGATATACCCAAGAATAAAAGATATGACATTTACATATATAATTATGAAATAAAAAAATATGTAAATTTAGAAAACACGATATGCTTAACCCGAGGTTGGATTGAGTTGTGATGTAAACCTGCCCGGACCCGCCCGGCTGTCTAGTAGTCACAACAATACCTATCCAATGTGGGTGGTTAAGCATTGAGCCCAATAATGACCCGAGGTTAGACTGAGCTACGGTGTAAACCTGCCCGGAACCGACCGACACATCCAGTAACCGTAGCAATATCTGTCTAATGTGAGTGGTCAGGTGCTCTAAGAGGCTAAGGACAGATGGTAGGGTTAAGTCAACTATAACACTTAACCAAATTCAACATTTTAACAAGAATTGATGGGTGGGGTTAGGTAAATACAGACACTTAACCACTTAACATGTTTGACTAGAAAATCTTGGTAACGAGGGACCCGTTTCAGCAGTACCCAAGTTAGGTATCATTGTACCCTGAAACTAGGCAAGGTGGGGCATGATTACTGGGCTGATTGTAAGCGGTCAAACGACGGCGGTGGGTGCACAGTGTAGGTCTATCGGGGTGCGGGCGTGCACACACTCCGGAGCAGACAACCAGGGCACTGGGGACACCATTTGTATAACCTACGCCTTCTAGAATTTGTGTCGGGGCCGCCACCATGGGCCTTGATACACCCCATGGTGGGACCAGCATAGGTATCTACAATTCTTGGGGGGCCGTATGACACATGTTAATGCAAGTAGGAGCCGATCTTTAGATAAAAATGGGGATCACTTCACCCTCAGCATGGGGTGCCAGTTAGAATAAACTCAAGTAGGTGCAGACATATAGTATGGGTGCAATAGTACATTTGACACTTCTTTAGCTTTTGACACTTTCCTATTTTCAGTTTATGTCTATCATGCCCTTTTCTTATTCACATACTAAAGAGTTACTAGATTTACTCAGGCTTTATGTCTGACTCTATTTTCTTTTCGTCTTCTTTTTTTCGTTCCCCCACCCCCCAAGGTCCACGGGGAGGAAACAACTCAGCTCAGTCAGACTTTTACAAGCTCCAAGAATGTAGATGTATGTTTTGGATCTCTTTTGCTCGGATTATGGCTTTGGATATCACTATGGGGAGTTTTGTCACTTTATTTATGTTTTATGATTCTTTAATAATCAAGACAGTAATAAGGTTATAATGTTGGAAGTATTTTGAGAAAATTATGGAATGTTTTGTTTGAACACGTATTGATGAAATAAAAGTCTGTTTGGTTTCCGCTGTTTAAAGTATGTGTATTTATATCTGTCTTGAGTTTATCTATGGCTTCTACTTATAAATCTCCACCAAAGTTAAGGAATTCCCTTTGTGAGTGACCTTAACAGAGGTGGGGTGTTTCACTTGGTATCAGAGCATAGGTTTACCAAACAAGATAAAAGTTTTTGAAATTATTTTCAAAAAAGAAAGTTTAAAGAAGCATTTTTCAAGAAAAAGTGTTATATTTTAAAAGACATAATCCCCCAAAGCCATATGCACTATCTCTCTCTATCCTTTGTTTTGAATCTTTCACTTCTGTTTCAGTATGTCTGGAGACCTAAACCTTCCTGAAGGAGTACCGATACCCGACTGGTTTAGGAGGTATTTAGAAGTAAGGGCCAATGGCGCGGGCCCAACAGACATCCCTCCTCCAGCGGCCGCGGTTCCTCCTCCTCCTCCTCCTCGTGGAAATGCCTTCGCAAAAACATGCAGAGACTTCAAAGAAATGGGTGGAAAAGACTTTTATGGGACAGAATCCTTTGTAGGAGCAAGAAACTGGCTAAAGTAGACCGAGGAACTGTTTGTCATTTTCGGAGTTGATGACAGGCAAAAGATACAACTAGCGGTATGGTTGCTTAAGGATGAAGCTTCCTATTGGTGGGAAATTACCAATGCTCAAAGGGCGGCGGAAAAATGGGAAGACTTCAGGACAAGGTTTGAGATGAAATTCCTCTCCCAAGCTGAAAGAAGCCTGCAAATGGAGAAGTTCCTAACTCTGAAACAGGGAAGTATGACAATCAGGGAGTATGTTAATCAGTTTAATCAGCTGACCAGATTTGGGCTAGACTTAGTAAACATCCAACACAAGAAGGCACTTCGCTTCGTCAAAGGTTTGAATGAGCCTCTACACAGCCTTGCCATGACCCATGTATCCATGGGAGCGACTTATGAAAGCTTGGTGGACATGGCGTTGCTACACGAGGAAGACCACGGCAAGAAAGAAACTAAGGTGGAAGAGAAGAAAGAGGGTCTACACACAAAGAAAACAAACTTCAAGAAAGGAGGGAAGAACAATAAGCCCCGTGAGAAGAGATGGTGCAATTTCTGTGGCATTGTGGGACATATATCAAAAGACTGCCGAAAAAGGAAGGCGAAGATTGGTGGTTGCTTCCATTGTGGAGAAACTGGACACCAAGCTAAGGACTGCCCAAAGAAGAAAGGGCAGGGACAGAAAGGCGGATCCACTTCAGGGGGTCAGGTTCATGCGCTAGTGGCACCTCAGCAGGAACGAGGTAGTAATATTTCTGTAGAAAGTGTAGTTTATCTTTATGATCATCCAGTTCACACACTTTTTGACTTTGGCACATCACACTCTTTTATTTCATCTGCCTTAGTAGAATCACTGCATCTAGACACTAGTATGGTAGAGGATCCCTTAGTAGTTTCAAATCCAATTGGGGGCTCCGCTTACTTGTTAATGGTTTGTTTGGGTTTGAAAATCTCTATTCTCAGTGTTGAGTTTAGTTGTAATGCCTTTGTTTTGGGCTTCTTGGGATATGGTTTGATCTTAGGCATGGACTGGTTATCCAGTAATGGTGCCATTCTTGATTGTGAGAAAAGAGTAGTTAGACTCTTGACTCGGCTTGGTAACACTCTAGAAATTTCTTGTAATCCCTTGAATGCTGTTATGCTTAGTTATCTAGAGTCGCTTGATGCTTCTGAAATTTGCAGTCAGTTAGAGTAGTCCGGGAATATCCGGATGTCTTTGAGGAGGTGAAGGGCTTACCTCCGAGGCGGGAAATAGACTTCCGCATATATCTTGCGGATAATGCAAAGCCTGTAGCTTTACCTGTCAGACACATGGCTCCAAAGGAGAGAAAGGAGCTCAGTAAGCAGGTTAAAGAACTTCTCGAAAAAGGGTTCATTAGACGGAGCATTTCGGAATGGGGTGCTCCAGTGGTGTTCGCAACCAAAGCGGATGGTTCGCTTCGTCTTTGCGTCGACTATAGGGAGTTAAACAAATTGACCAAGAAAAATAGGCACCCTCTTCCTCGAATCGACGATTTGTTTGATCAGCTTGTAGGAGCGTCGGTCTTCTCCCAACTTGATCTGGCAACTGGGTTCCATCAGCTAAGAGTAGCTGAAGATAGCATTGATAAGACGGCGTTCAGAACCCCAGACGGTTTCTTCGAGTGGCTTGTCATGCCTTCCAGCTTGACAAATGCACCCACTTATTTCGTAGACCTAATGAGCAGAGTGTTCAGAGAATTCCTCAACAAATTTGTGGTTGTCTTCGTATATGATATCTTAATCTTTTCAAAGAATGAGGAAGAGCATGCTAAGCATCTGAAAGAAATCATGGAAACTCTCCGTTCACATCAGCTAAAAGCCAAATTCTCCAAGTGCCACTTTTGGAGAAAGGAGGTAAGATTTCTGGGGCATATAGTGTCCAAAGAGGGGTTGGCTGTGGACCCCGCAAAAGTGGTGGCAGTACAAGATTGTAAGACACCAAGAAATGCAACTAAAGTTTGAAGCTTTCTTGGGCTAGCCGGTTTTTACCAAAAGTTTATTAGGGATTTCGCGAAAATCTCAGCCCCACTCCCAAGGCTAACAAAGAAGAATCTGGCGTTCACTTGGGATTTGGACTGCGAGTTTGCTTTCCAACGATTAAAAGGGGCTCTCATAACAGCCCCAGTTCTGACCTTGCCAGATGGAAGCAAAATGTTCACAGTATACACGGATGCATGTGGAACGAGACTAGGCGTTGTTCTAATGCAAGAAGGAAGGGTAGTAGCTTATGGCGGAAGACAATTGAAAGTTCATGAAAAGAACTACCCAACCCACGATCTTGAGTTAGCCGCCATCGTCTTTGCGCTTAAGTCTTGGCGCCATTATCTCCTAGGTGAGAAGTTTGAATTATACACTGACCATAAATCATTGAAATATCTCTTCTCGTAGAAGGATCTTAACTTGAGGCAGCAAAGATGGATGGAGTTTCCTGCCTCGTATGACTTCGAAATTTCCTATACTCCCAGAAAAGGCAATGTGGTAGCAGACGTGTTGAGCCGAAAGAAACCGACCTTAAGCCCGCTCTTTGTGGAAAGGCAAAGCTTGGAGTATGTAGCCAGTTTTAACTTTAGGCCCTCCTCGGATTTTGTACCGGGTTTACTAGCATCTCTCGAAGTACGCCCTATACTCTTGGACTCAATATGTGCTGCACAACGTGAAGACCCTCAGCTTGTTGATGTGATTGATAAACTTATTAGGGGTGAGACTTCTAGTCACCTCAGTAGATACGCCATCGATGATAAGGATTGGCTGAGGCGAGATGGAAGATTATGCGTCCCACAAGCAAGGGAGTTGACAAAGAAGGTTCTCGAGGAAGCGCATCATTCCAAGATGACTATACACCCTGGCGGTGATAAGATGTACAAGGATATAAAAATGACTTTCTTTTGGAGCGGTATGAAGAAAGACGTGGCAGATTTCGTTTCTAAGTGCATGACCTGCCAACAGGTCAAGGCGGAACAGAAGAAGCCTGGAGGACTACTTCATCCTTTAGAGGTCCCACAATGGAAGTGGGATAGCATTTCAATGGACTTCATTTATGGACTGCCTAGGTCGAGAAGAGGCAACACTAGCATTTGGGTAATAGTGGATAGGCTTACTAAAAGCGCTCACTTTATACCTATCAAGAGTAGAAGGACTGCCGCATCTTTAGCATCTCTTTATCTCAAGGAAATAGTTCGAATCCATGGGATACCCTCCAGCATTGTTAGTGACCGAGACCCTATCTTCACAAGTGAGTTTTGGCGGAGTCTGCAAGAAGCTGTAGGCACACAGTTATGTTTGAGCACGTCCTATCACCCCCAAACCGATGGCCAGATGGAAAGGGTGAATAGAGTTTTGGAGGATCTTTTAAGACTTTGCGTTCTTGACTTTAGAGGGACGTGGGACGATCACCTTCCTTTAGTAGAATTTGCCTACAACAACAGCTACCAAGCTACCATAGGCATGGCACCCTTCGAAGCCTTGTATGGAAGACCGTGCAAATCACCAACTTGTTGGTGGGAGTCTACAGATAAGCTTATACTTGGGCCAGACACGATTCGAGAGACTTCGAAGAAAGTGGACTTGATAGGTAGGAGAATGAAGACTGCCCAAGACAGACATAAATCCTATGCCGACAAAAGAAGGACCGACCTTGAGTTTGAGGTTGGGGACAGGGTTTTCCTTAAGGTATCTCCTTTAAAGAACGTCGTTCGCTTTGGATCCGCAGGAAAGCTAGCACCAAGATTTGTAGGACCGTTCCCTATCATCGAGAAGGTTGGGAAGATGGCCTATAGATTAGAGCTACCTGAGAGAATGGCCGGAGTTCACAACGTCTTTCATGTTTCTCACCTCCGGAAGTGTTTGCATGAGTCTACGGAAGTGGTAGAACCTAGCACTCTAGAAGAAGCCGAAGTGGAACGTGAAGCAACTGTGAGGAAAGTTCCAACCTGCATCTTAGGAACTGAAGTGAAAAAGCTACGCAACCGCGAAGTCAAACTCGTTAAAGTTCAGTGGAGCGACGCCGAGGAAGACGCGACTTGGGAAACTGAGAACAGAATACGCGCTGCCTACCCTCTTCTTTTTGAGGGTACATCTTCGATCTCTCTTTTTCCTTAAGTTATGCTTTATCTATCTTTTTAGGTATATCTCCTCGGTCCTTTTCCTAACTCCTTAGCTAGAAAACAAATGGATGCAAACGTGTATTTGAAAACATGTTATGGATGATGGCCGCAAATGGTTGCTTGCTAGTGGTTGCTCGTGGATGCATATACACACACACACCTTAGGTTATAGATCGGCTCAGTCACTTCATATTGCATATGCATATATGTATTCTCATTTGTATATGGTTGAAACTTGATATGCTGTCATATGGTCGTCGCATTTGTATGAATAGTTGTGCACTCATGTAGAATTATGAGTAGGAAAAATTTGCATACATAATGGATTCATGACACTTACATGATTCGCATTAAGGAGGTCAACTGAATCAGTAGACCGCCTGATTTCTGCATTAGATAAGGACATGTACACACACTATGCATATAATCACGAAGCATTAGAAGTCTTTTAAGGACAGTGGACGCATGTGTTTGTTGGTTGAGTAGATGTACTGTTGGATGGTAGGATATACATTCTTCCAAACTTGAAGATTTCGGGGACGAAATCCTTTTAAGGGGGGAGAATGTAACACCCCGTGAATTCTATAACATTAAGCTTCACAAATTAAAGTGTAATTAGTTCTAAATGAAAGAATTAAGGGAAATGGGTTACGCCATTGCGTTCGTCTCAGAATTCTACTTGAGATAGAGTCCGAGTTTGCGTGAATCGGACTCCGTATGAAGGAGTTGTGACCTTCGGAAGTTTCAGAATAAAATTTAAATTCAAACAGCTCAGTTTTAAACTCGAAATTCGAAAACAAGTTCAAACTGGGCTGGGCGGGAAAATTCCCACCCAGAGACCAGGTCGACCATAGGGTCAACCATGGTGTCGACCTGGCCACCCCATGTCGACCATAGTGTCGACCTGGGTGTCGACCTACCTGGTCGACCTGGCTGGCTAGGTTTGGCTCTGGTTCGAATTTCTGCGGCTCGGTGTGTCACTAGGGCTGACATGTCACCTCTTGATTGGCTCTTTGAACTTTGTATGGTCTAGATTCCTCCTGTCTTCATCTGACGGCTCAAAACAATTTAAAAATCTATAAATACACCCTAATTCTCAACTGAAAATTCACATAAAAAAATAAGATGGGAGTCGTCATGCTGCCAGGGAGGAATTGAGCATAGCCGTCAAGAGAGATAAGCTTAGAGACAAATCAAATTAAGAAGAAGATTAAAGTTTAATCAAACTAATCAACGCAACGTTAGTCTACCCAAAGGAGCGCATCTCAATTTCAGAATTAAGAATCCATAATTCAAGATTCTGCATTCGTTGTAAGTATAGTGACCTTTCAGAATATGAATAAAAACTGTGATGTAATTCGATGTAAATGAAAATAGAATTGTGTTATTGTATAAATTCTGTGTATTGTAATGGTTCTATCATGACTTGTGTATTGATGTTTGTGGCATAAATTTGATTGATGCAAGCCTATTGAACAATTGTATATGAAAACAATGGCACTTGCAAGTTTGTGGCAAAAACTAGAATTTGATCCCTTTATGTTTATACCTATGGCATGGGCTATATACATTCACTAAGTCTAAATTAAGGCTTATGTAAACATGTTCTAGATTTGAAACCTTTTATGCCTACTTGACCCAAAAACTATGATATCACTCTCATGTTTATTTGCAAGTATAATTGGATCTATGTTAAGTATCGTTTGGGTTTCATAAACTATGTAAGTTCATGTTTATTTGCAAGTATAATTGGATCTAGGTAAAGTATCGTTTGGGTTTCATAACCTATGCAAGTTCATGTTGAAATAGGCTATGTGATTAGATGTTATAATTGGATATTTTGGTGAATATACAACATGCTAGTTTTGTGGTTGACATTATGCCAAGTTAAACAAGTTTAAACACAAGTTTGTATTAGCCTAAACTATGCCATTTCATATGTTACCTACTTAGTTATACTTTGATTTGAACGCAAGTTCACATGACACATCATTTATGTTAGTATCGCTAAATTGTAAGTTCATGAGCCACACACCTTTATGTGTTACATGTTCTTGATTTCCCCATTTTCTCATGTTTATAAAGTTGGGCTAAATTGTGACAAGGCCAACACATGTTGCGAACAAACGGGGGTAATAACGTTGGGTGTAAAACATGAAAATATATGTTGGCATGGTTGGCACATGCCAACGACAATGACATTTAAGCGGTTTGAATTGATATACCCAAGAATAAAAGATATGACATTTACATATATAATTGTGAAATAATAAAATATGTAAATTTAGAAAACACGACATGCTTAACCCGAGTTTGGATTGAGTTGTGATGTAAACCTGCCCAGACCCGCCCGGCTTTCTAGTAGTCAGAACAATACCTATCCAATGTGGGTGGTTAAGCATTGAGCCCAATAATGACCCGAGGTTCGACTGAGCTACGGTGTAAACCTGCCCGGAACCGACCGACACATCCAGTAACCGTAGCAATGTCTTTCTAATGTGAGTGGTCAGGTGCTCTAAAAGGCTAAAGACAGATGGTAGGGTTAAGTCAACTATAACACTTAACCAAATTCAACATGTTAACAAGAATTGATGGGTGGGGTTAGCTAAATACAGACACTTAACCACTTAACATGTTTTACTAGAAAATCCTGGTAACGAGGGACCCGTTTCAGCAGTAACCCAAGTTAGGTATCATGGTACCCTGAAACTAGGCAGGGTGGGGCACAATTACTGGGCTGATTGAAAGCGGTCAAACGATGGAGGTGGGTGCACAGTGTAGGTCTAACGGGGTGCGAGCGTGCACACACTCCGGAGCAGACAACCAGGGCACTGGGGACACCAGTAGTATAACCTATGCCTTCTAGAATTTGTGTCGAGGCCGCCACCATGGGTCTTGAGACACCCCATGGTGGGACCAGCATAGGTATCTACAATTCTTGGGGGGCCGTATGACACATGTTAACGCGAGTAGGAGCCGATCTTTAAATAAAAATGGGGATCACTTCACCCTCAGCATGGGGAGCCAGTTAGATTAAACTCAAGTAAGTGCAGAGTTATAGTATGGGTGCGATAGTACATTCGACACTTCCTTAGCTTGTGACACTTTCCTATTTTCAGTTTATGTCTATCATGCCTTTTTCTTATTCACATACTGAAGAGTTACTAGATTTACTCAGGCTTTATGTCCGAATCTATTTTCTTTTCGCCTTCTTTTCTTTCGTTCCCCCCCCCCCCAAGGTCCACAGGGAGGAAACAACTTAGCTTAGTCAGACTCTCTACAAGCTCCAAGAACGTAGATGTATGATTTGGATCTCTTTTTCTCGGATTATGGCTTTGGATATCACTATGGGGATTTTTGTCACTTTATTTATGTTTTATGCTTCTTTAATAATCAAGACAGTAATAAGGTTGTAATGTTGGAAGTATTTTGAGACAATTATGGAATGTTTTGTTTGAACACGTATTGATGAAATAAAGTCTGTTTGGTTTCTACTATTTAAAATATGTGTATTAATATCTATCTTGAGTTTATCTGTGGCTTTTACTTATAAATCTCCACCAAAGTTAAGGCATTCCCTTTGTGCGTGACCTTAACGGAGGTGGGGTGTTTCAAGGGTCCAGCAGCTTCATTTAGCTGATGGTCGAAAAAAGCAGCGAATATAGAATAATGGCAAAGTGGTAAAATTTGTTCCCACTTTTGAATAAGACAAAGCCACAAAAATGTGAAGCCAAGCCTGGTAAGCACACGTGGCAGTAACGTACAACAACTATGAATTGTTCAAATAATATGGGACACAATAAGACGAAAGTGGCAAAGGCATAATAAGGGTGATGGCAAAGTTGTTATTTTCTTGTCGTACATATCCAGCTCGTGCATTAATTTTTGGACGCTCGTTCATTGCCTTAACTGGTCGCTCATACATGA
Source organism: Allium sativum (assembly GCA_030737875.1). Lineage (NCBI taxonomy): Eukaryota > Viridiplantae > Streptophyta > Magnoliopsida > Asparagales > Amaryllidaceae > Allium > Allium sativum. The sequence continues at coordinate 357,259,061 of CM060926.1, forward strand.
TACAGGGGGGTCGGTTATTCAAATCATGACAGTTAGGTACAGCTAGGTCCAACTGTCCAGTGGCAGTTTTGTAAATAAGTCAGTACTCGACCCCTAACCTGTACACCATAATTACAACATTGCCACCTGGTACCAACTTCGCCTATAAATACCCCATTTCACCACCATTCAAGGGACCAATTTTTTCCACCACGAAGGGATGTCAATTTTGGATTTTCACCTCTCTCAAGCACTCCAAGCTCCATTAATGGCTTCCCAAGCTCGCTCCATCTTCCTCCAACACTAAGTTGATCAAATCTTCTCCAATCTCCATTAGAGATCCATACTCTAACTGCCATTAATTAACCTCTAAGCTTCGATTTGCATCTCAACCACTATATATTTGTTAATGATCCTCTAAGTGTTCAAACCGTGGAACATATACTCCCGCGCTCATCGCATTAATAAGGATCCAACCAATTCCATAGTGGACTAGAGAGAATCAAGTCATTAAAGAGAATAAAGTGAGGAAAATCATTGTGTAAAGAGAGAATGAGCAAAAATGGAAGAGAAATGTACCTTGTAATATCACATATAATAATGAAATCACTTCCAAAGTGGACATAGATCTACTCTAGATCGAACCACTATAAATTCTTGTGTTTTTACTTGCTTTTATTTTTCGTAGCTCCATTTTCTAATTCTAACTACTTGGTGAAGTGCATTAAGTGCACCTTTGGTGTTGTAGACCAATTTTGGTTTCAACATTTGGTGCCCATTGTAGGGCCACGTTCACACTTCCTTTTCTCAAGTTTAAAATCTTTGCATTGAAGTTCCAAGCCTGCTTCTACTATAGATTCTCAAAATCTAAGATCTAGGACAATCGACGAATTCTCTTCAAAGTTCAAATCCTTGTCCGAGATAATAACTAAGTCTAAGAAGACCACAAGTAAAACCGATGGAGAAACCGAAAACGTTGCTAATAACGAAACTACTCCACTTACAAACCACTTTGAAGTGGGAGAAAACTCAATAGCCGGAGCCGGAGTAACCAGAGCTGAATTAGCTGCCATTGTCGCTAACTTGAGTCAACGAATGGAAGACTCCAAAAAAACTTTAATGAATGCTAATCAGGCCCTTATCGATAAGATGAATGTTCTTTTAAAGGTGCAAGTGAATCCCGCTCCTCCTCAAAGAGTTCACGTCAACCTTGACTAGAATGCAAATTCATCAGCCTTCGATCATCATCATAACAATAACATGGAAGGGTTTGATGGTCGGGAAAGCGACAACAGCGATACTGATATCGAAGACTCAAAGCCGAAAGCTAAAAGTCATTCTGACCGAAATACCTGACGATTTGCAAGTCCCGTCAAGGGGGCACCTCCCCATAGTGGAGGTAAAAGACCAAGATCCTCTAATCGTGATTGCTCGCCAAAACGAGCATCCGAAAAATAGATCGAAGTCCGCTCTCCGGAACGACACAACTCGAAGGAATATATCACAGATATGGTAAAGCAAATCATGAAAGATAGCATGGCTCGCAATGATAGTGAAAGAGAATGGGACTTCTCCCCCAGCAAAAATCCATTCACAAAGAGGATCCGCAAAGCTGAGTTCCCTAAAAAATTCACTCATCCTATTCTTCATCCGTACAACATTACTTCTGATGCGAATCCCTTCCTGTATAGATATGAATGGTACATGAATGCAGCCAAAGCAACAAATGAGATCAAATGCTTGTTCTTCCCTCTCTATCTAGAAGGTGTCGCATCGTTATGGTTCACAAGGCTGCCGTCCAAATCCATCGACCGATTCGACGATTTGACTCTGAAATTCAAGGAGCAATTCAGGCTACAAGCTACCAAGGCTAAGGACGTTATTTCCCTAAAATCAATGAAGTAGAATCCGGGAAAATCTATTAAAGCCTTCCTTAAGAGATTCCACACTGCTTTGTCCGAAGTGGGAAATCCTGAACCCCACACGATCTTAGTGTCTCTAATTGGCGCCATAGATGAAAAGAGCGAATTTGGTAAATGGATTAAAATGAAAGAGCCAAACACGCTCGAGAAATTCTATTAAAAAATAGAGGAGTATATGGGAGTCGATAATAATCCTGTGCCTATTCAGATTAATTGTGGTAACCAACTTCTTGAAGCCCCCAAAGATGCTACTACTCAATACAATCAGAAGAATCCAGGGATTGGTCAAAAGAGGGAAAATGACAGAAGGGATGTACGGAACTATAAGAAATCCCGCTTATTCAAAAATTCCGAATTAACCCCTTTGACGGAAACTCCAGAAAACATCTTTTCTGTGACTAAAGACACAGAAAATTATCCAATACCAAACCTCAGAAAGTAGGTGACGATCAAGCGAACTCTAGAAAGTTCTACCGGTTCCACAATCAGCCAGGCCACAATACCAATGAATGTAGGCATCTAAAGCCACTGATCGAAGAGCTGATAAGGAAGAATCATCTACAATAATATGTGAAAAATTCACAATGCTCGAACGCTGCTCCAACCCCCCAGGGACAAAGGGCATCAACCAACCACTTCGTTCCAAGCAACGAAGCTTCTACTCAAACCAAACTGAAGCCTATCATCTACTGACAACCAGTGATGCTCAAATTTTAATGGCTCAGAATAAGCGATCATCATCGCCACTGCTTTAATTCATGTTGTATTCAAAATTCTTGTAAATCAGTCTGTAATATTCTATAAACACTGTACTAGACATTAGCTTTGCGACTAAGAGTATGTATGCCTGAATGAACTCCTTGCTTGCAAAATTTTGTAACTAATCAAAATTTGCTTAAAAGATGATTTCATTTTGCAGGCTAGCTGTCGAGCACTTGTTCCTTTAGAATCCGACGAAACATAGCAACCCCAACAATACTAGTTCAAGTGCGAAAGGCTATAAATATCAACACGCACAAATGCAAAATTTGAAAAGTATCTCCTTGGAAAGTGAATGGGAAGAGTCGCAAAGATTCAAACAACGAGAAAGCGCCATGACAAACAAGCGAGAGGGTTGCATCTTTCGTCGAAGGGACACTTCCCCAAGTGAGAAGTTCAAAGCCCCAGTTCCTAAACTGAGATAGCCCGCCAAGTCAAGCGTCCGACAAAGGAATTGGTGCTATCCCCGGGAAACGATACAACAACCGTCCAATTAACTTGCGTAGTGTCTGAATATTTTAGATGCGACAAGTGTTGGACCTTAACCAATTAACTTGCGTAGTGTCTAAATATCTCAGATGCGACAAGTGTTGGACCTTAACCAATTACCTTGCGTAGTGTCTGAATATCTCAGATGCAACAAGTGTTGGACCTAAACCAATTAACTTGCGTAGTGTCTGAATATCTCAGATGCGACAAGTGTTGGACCTTAGCTAATTAACTTGCGTAGTGTCTGAATATCTCAAATGCGACAAGTGTTGGACATTAACCAATTAACTCGCGTAGTGTCTGAATATCTCAGATGCGACGGGTGTTGGATATTAACCAATTAACTTGCGTAGTGTCTGAGTATCTCAGATGCGACAAGTGTTGGACCTTAACCAATTAACTTGCGTAGTGTCTGAATATCTCGTATGCGACAAGTGTTGGACCTTAACCAATTAACCCGCGTAGTGTCTGAATGTCTTAGATGCAACAAGTGTTGGACCTTAACCAATTAACTTGCGTAGTGTCTGAATATCTCAGATGCGACAAGTATTGAACCTTAACCAATTAACTTGCGTAGTGTCTGAATATCTCAGATGCGACAAGTGCTGGAACTTAACCAATTGACTTGCGTAGTGTCTGATTATCTCAGATGCGACAAGTGTTGGACCTTAACCAATTAACTTGCATAGTGTCTGAATATCTCAGATGCCACAAGTGTTGGACACTAACCAATTAACTCGCATAGTGTTTGAATATCTCAGATGCGACGAGTGTTGGACATTAACCAATTAACGTGCGTAGTGTCTAAATATCAGACGCGATGAGTGTTGAAAATTAACAAATTAACTCGCGTACTGTTTGAATATCTCAGATGCGACAGGTGTTGGACATTAACCAGTTCACTTGCGTAGTGTCTGAATACCCTAGACACGACAAGTGTTAGATTTTAGCCCAAGCAGGGGAACGAAATCCAAAATACTTCCCATAGTGAAGGATAAAGACCTCCCAGACAGGGGCACAAATATTAAATACTTCTCCAAAAGGAAGCAGAAAATAAATCACATATAGGTATTTCCCAAATGAGAAATGTCGTATTTTATCATATAAGTCGTTGAAACAATGACGTTTGAAATCCACAGTCGACTTTAGTCGATTAGTTGATCTTTAGTGTTAAGCGAATTCGAATTAGAATATCGTGTTTATGCAGATAATATTCGATGAGTTATAAACCGTTGAATTAAACAGTCCTGTGCAAGCATTTTTATTCAATTCAAAATAAAATTCGCTATGATTCATTTTTTAATGGTTAACTAATCCACTATCGATATGACAGTCGATGGTGAAGCATAAGTCCAAAATTGTGTAATCGCTTGTTTTAATTATAGAACAGGTGACATGAAGCATATGAATTCAAAGTATAGTTAACAAAAAGCTACAATTGGATCTCAACGCAAAATATATCAACAACAATGTTCATTTCAAAGTCTGCATTTTTCACAAGCAAAAAAATACAAGCTTCGAGGGGAAAATGTTATTAAAACGCGGTTCAGAACTAAGAAGTGTGTACAAACGGTGACATACAGTTACGAAATAAAATGCACAAAAGATTTCACAAAAATATACAATGAAAAGCTACCACGTGAAATAGCCTCAGATCGGGTAGACCAAACAATTGTGCATATGACATATTGTATTGTATACAACATATATATAAGAATGGATTAGAATTCTCTACGTAGGCAACAGATAAGTGAAACGTGATCCAAGCAATACAAATTTGGACTGCTTTAACTGCATGAAACATATGAGCAAGTATGGATCATGTATTGACATGCGTGAATCATATGGGTTATATGAGCTGTAAGTAATACAGGAACTACTCGTGGAAATATATATATATATATATATATATATATATATATATATATATATATGAGAATATGTATGTCATGATTGGCAATTGAATGGAGAAAACAAGCGTAATACATTCTGTGTATGACACTCAGCTCGCTCGTTCACATCCACAAGGTCTAGCCTGCTCGCTCATCCCCATCCTCACTGGTCGAGAACTTGATACTGGTCGAGCACTTCATCAGCCCCTGGTCGAGCAACATGTGGAAAGAAGGCTCGAGCTGCGATAGGCAAATCCGGTCGAGCACCATTAGGAGGGGGGTCGAGTAGCACGACATCATGGGGTCGAGCATTTTTGGCCTTGCCAGGGTCGAGCAACAACACCTAAGGAAGGGTCGAGCAGCTTCATTTTGCTGATGATCGAACAGAGCAGCGAATATAGAATAATGGAAAAGTGGTAAAATTTGTTCCCATTTTTGAATAAGACAAAGCCACAAAAATGTGAAGCAAAGCCTGGGAAGCGCACGTGGCAGTTACGTACAACAACTATTAATTATTCAAATAATATGGGATGCGATAAGACGAAAGTGGCAAAGTCATAGTAAGGGTGATGGCAAAGTTGTTATTTTCTAGTCGTACATATCCAGCTCGTGCATTGATTCTTAGACGCTCGTGCATTGCCTTAACTGTCGCCGTGCATGATAGAGGGGGTTCGGTCATTCAAATCATGACAGCTGGGTACAGTTGCCCGGTGGCAGTTTTGTAAATACGTCTGTTTTCGACCCCTACCCTGTACACCATAATTATAGCATTGCCACCCGGTACCAACTTCGCCTATAAATACCCCATTTCACCACCATTCAACGGAACGATTTTTGCCAACCCGAAGGGATGTCATTTTCGGCTTTTCGCCTCTCTCAAGCACTCCAAGCTCCATTAATGGCTTCCTAAGCTCGCTCCATCTTCCTCTAACCCAAGTTGATCAATTCTTCTCCAATCTCCATTAGAGATCCATTCAAGCTCCATTCAAGTTCTATCCAACCGCCATTAATCCACTCTAAGCTTCGATTCACATCTCAACCAACATGGATTCGTCAACGATCCTCTAAGTGTTCGAACCGTTGAATATATAGTCCTGCGTTCATCGCATTCATAAGGATCCAACCATTTTATAACAACCCGTATTTTCAATAACCTGTTATAACATAAATTGAGGCAGAATTTAATTCTAAAATCTGAATCAAGGGAAAAGGGCTATGCCATTGCGTTCGTCTCGGAAAAATACGCGAAATAGAGTCCGAGTTTTCGAAAATCGGAGTCCGTATGAAGAAGATATGGACGAACGAATTTAGGCAGAAAAACCGAAAACAAGCCAGAATGCACTGGCGCACTTGGGAAGTGCGCCAGCACAAAAATACACTGGCGCACTTGGGAAGTGCGCCAGCACAAAAATACACTGGCGCACTTGAGAAGTGCGCCCGTGTCGAGCCAGAAACCTGCACAGCCTTCTGGCTTGACCCTGGCTGGCCTGGTGCACCTGTTTTGGCCCTTGGTCTTGTTTTGGAGGCTTGTGACGATTTTTGAGGGCTGGGATCTATCCTAGGGTTAATCCTATGGCCTAAAACACTTGCCTAATCTATAAATAAGACCCTAACCTACCCTAAATCATCATTAATCTATCCTACAACTAAACTATGGCAAAATCAATCCTCTCATGGCCTCCACTCTCTTCATAAATTCCTAAATCAAATTTCTAAGAGATTTCCATGCATACAAGTGTATTTAGGCTTGTATGATCCTCTTTAGCTTGCATTAAAGTCTTGTTTCTCTATTGGCATCATAAAGGAGGAGTCTTGATCAAGTTTGCTTGCATTTTGGGGTTTTAATTTGTTGCATAAGGAGTTTCTTACATTTGCTATACTCATTTGAGTCTTCATAGCATTGTAAGCCTATTTCTACTCTTGTATTTTAACTATGAAGTTAATATGTTATGTTTCAAGTTTGAGTTTGGGGTTAATCATGATATGTGCTTTGATCTTATGATTTTATGCATAAGATTACTCTATGCATGTTAGTAAAGTCATTACCTTGGCTTTATGCATAGAAAGATATGATCTTTGGTTGGAAATGTTGCATAATGCAACTTTGAAACTCTCATAACCCTTGCATTAACATGCATATAATGTTATATGCATGTTACTAGCCCTTATCTCATGCTATCTATGGCCATGTTCCACCTATTTGCCAAGTTTGATGTTATGCATGCATATGAACCTTATGCAAGTTGAAACCATGTTATGCATGCATATGAACCTTATGTAAGTTGAAACCATGTTAGGCATGCATATGAACCTTATGCAAGTTGAAACCATGTTATGCATGCATATGAACACTATGCAATTTAAAATGATGTTACGCATGCTTATGAATATTTTGCAAGTTGATAACATGATATGCAAGTTTATGATCACATCTTTGTCTCATGCCACCAAGTTTAACTTGTGGCTCCAACCCCTTTATGTCATGATTATGCCAAGTTCCCTCTTTCTATCCTTTATGCGCTATTGCGATATGTAAGCGATGGGATTGCGTTTGGGATTAGGTAAACTTAAAAGACATAAAAACATAAGCTTGGGAATTTACCTATTAAGTTAGGTCTACCCATTGGGAATTTACCTATTAAGTTATGTCTACCCAATTGCTTGAAAACTTGTAATGTGATGGACATGACACTTAGAAAACATGAGAATGGCCAACTCGAGGTTGGGTTGAGCTTGTAGCATAAACCTACCCGGAACCGACCGGCTTAACTAGTGGCTACAAGCAATAGGACCCAATGTGAGTAGTTGGTCATGTTGCACATGAGACCCGAGGTTAGACTAAGTTGTGGTGTAAACCTACCCGGACCCGCCCGGCCTAACTAGTAACCACAACAAGGTCTAATGTGAGAGGTTGGGTGCATTAAATTAATTAATGCCACATGGTAGGGTTAAGTCATGGACCGCTTGAATACTTAACCAATTAAACACGATGGGTTGGTAGGGTTAAGTCATGAACCTTGGGTACACTTAACCAACTTGGTACTTAGATGAGTTGGGTTTACCACGTTTAACCCATTAAGGAAACCCTAGTTACGTGGTCCTTTGCACCAGTAACCCTCTTGGATGTATCATGATACCCTAGGGACTAGGCTAGGGTGGGGCACGATTACTGGGATGACATGTAAGCGACCAAGACGACGGTTGTGTAGGTGCGCCGATGTAGGTTCAGGCGGGCCATGGTCGTGCACATGGTCCGGATTTGAAAAAGCAGGCACGGGCACCAGTAGGTTTAAACTGTGCGTGCTTGGTTTGTGTCAGTGGTTGACACCCTAGGACTTGATACACCCTAGGGTGGACCTAGCACAGTTTAGCTACACTTTGTAGTTGGGCCGTATGACACCGACACTTTACGAGTTAGGCTTTAGGAGAGCCGATCGACTAGACCGTGCTAGTTGGACCTTGGTTTAGGTCATTCATGATGTTGGGCCAAACTTGGGCCTGGGGATCACTTCTTGTTTACACTTGACATGACTTGTGATACTAGTACACTTGGTGCAAACCTCAACCTTGTATATGCGGTGCCACACTTGATCTATCTTGTTGACTTTTTGCATGCCAGTTATCATCCTATGACTCATCCTTGTTTACATGTACAGTTAACTTTATTAGTTGTTGTACAATAGTAGGTAGGACTTACCAGTCTTTTGACTGACCCATTTTCTTTCGCCTCTTTTCTTTCGTTCCCCCCCCCCCAGGTTTACAGGGCGGGAATACCAGTACTTAGCTTGGATCTTAGCTGCTTTTCCTGGATAGCTCATGTATGCTTTGGACTTGAGCTCGCTATGGTTTTCTACCTTGGGGATAGCTACTTTATGTTTTCCTTTCTAGTTTCCAGTTTTATGTTTCTAGACTTTGTTTATGGAAAATAATGATCAAGTACTGTGCTGTAACTTAACTTATGGTTTTGATATGCTAGTTTTTATCCGCTGCTATATTTACTCTGTTTTTTTACTTATATGTTCAGTCTTGTGATATCTGCATGCATGTTTACCTTGTTTAAACGCCCCTCCAAAGTCAGTGCCCTTGAAAGAGTGGCACTGGCGGAGGTGGGGTGTTACATTTGGTATCAGAGCATAAGGTTTACAAGATTGGAGCAAAAAGGGTTTTAAAGTTACTTTTAAAAGCTAGTTTCAAAACCAATTAAGTATTTTCCAAAGAAAAGTCTAGTTTATTTTGAAAGGCTATCCCCCAAGAGCCATAAGCACTATCCTTCGTTCTAAATCTATCTTTTCCTTTTTTTTCAGCATGGCCGATCTCAATCTTCCTGAGGGAGTCACCATTCCCGGATGGTTTCGGAGGTACTTGGAAGCTAGGGCCAACAATGCAGGTCCAGCAACCACTCCCACTATCACTGAGGTTCCACCCCCTCCTCCTCCTCAGCAACCACAAGCCGATTTCGCCAAGGTTTGCAAGGACTTCAAGGCAATGGGTGGCAAAAAATTTATTGGGACGGAGACTTTTGTGGAAGCAAGAAATTGGTTGAAGGAGACCGAAGATCTCTTTGCCATCTTTGATATAGAGGACCGTAGAAAGGTCCTGTTGGCGGTTTGGCTACCAAAGGAGGAAGCTTTTTATTGGTGGGAGGTCACCAGTGCTACTAGGCCCGTAGAAACCTGGGCCGACTTTAGGGCAAGGTTTGGGCTTAAGTTTTTATCGTCTGCGGAGGCAAATTTGCAACTAGAGAAGTTCATAGCCTTGAAGCAAGGAGACATGACGGTGAGAGAATATGTGAATAAGTTCAACCAGCTTGCCCGATTCGGTTTGGACATGGTCAATACTCCCGAGAAGAAGGCTCTACGTTTTGGACGAGGGTTAAATGAGCCATTACAAGGTCTAGCCATGTCACACATACCAATGGGGGCCACTTTCGAGAGCCTAGTAGACATGGCATTGCTGCAGGGAGAGGATAAGAATGGGAAGAAAGAAGTCAAGCCCAATGAGACTCAGCCTAAGAAGACAGACTCCAAGTGGGGAGGGAATCAGAGTAATCAGAACAACAAGAACAACAAGAACAACAAGGGCAACAAGAACAAGGCAAAGGACACAAGAAAGTGCCACTTCTGTGGGATTGTTGGGCACGTGGCCAAGGATTGTAGGAAGAAGAGAATGAAATTGGGTGGATGCTTTCATTGTGGAGAGACGGGACATTTTAGCAAGGATTGCCCTAAGAAGCAGGGGCATGGACAAACTCAGCGCGCAGGTTCATCTGGAGGGCAAGTGCATGCTCTCAACACCACTCCAGTTCAGGACCGAGGTACTATTTCTGTGGAAAGTCTTGTTTATATTTCTGGTTTTCCTGTTCGCACTTTGTTTGATTCTGGCGCATCGCATACCTTTATTTCTTCTGATGTTGTTGGAAGTTTGCACCTAAGTACTAGTCTTGTTGAGGATCCCGTTAGTGTTTCAAATCCGATTGGGGGTTCAGCCCATTTATCTATGGTCTGTATGGATTTGAGGATTTCTATCTTGACCGTAGAATTCTCGTGTGATGCTTATGTTCTCGGGTTCACGGGATACGGGTTGATCTTGGGCATGGATTGGTTGTCCCGCTATGGAGCCATTCTCGATTGTGAGCATAGGGTGGTGAGACTCATGACTCACCTGGGTAATACCCTAGAGATTTCTTGCAACCCGCTAGATCCCGTCATGCTATGTTATCTTGAATCTCTTGACTCGTCCATCGATGATCTGCAATCTGTAAGGGTGGTTCGAGAATACCCTGATGTCTTTGAAGAAGTTAAGGGGTTACCCCCTAAGCGAGAGATAGATTTCCGCATTTATCTGGTTGATAATGCTAAGCCAGTCTCCTTACCAGTTAGGCACATGGCCCCGCGTGGAAGCAGTAAGCAAATCAAGGAGCTACTTGAGAAGAATTTTATTAGGCGAAGCATTTCTGAATGGGTTACTCCTGTAGTGTTCGCTACTAAGGCGGACGGCTCGCTTCGTCTATGTGTTGATTATCGAGAGTTGAACAAGCTGACCAAGAAGAATAGGCATCCATAACCGAGGATAAATGACCTCTTCGACCAGCTGTTTGGTGCTTCTGTTTTCTCTCAGCTTGATTTAGCCACCGGATTTCATCAGCTTAGAGTGGCCGAAGACAGCATTGATAAGACTGCATTTAGGACTCCAGACGGATTCTTTGAATGGCTTGTCATGCCATTCGGCTTGACTAATGCACCCGCCTACTTCGTAGATTTGATGAGTAGGGTGTTCAGGGAGTTCCTTAACAAGTTTGTTGTTGTCTTCGTGGATGATATTCTGATCTTTTCAAAAGACGAGGAAGAACATGCTAGACACCTCAAGGAAGTGATGGATACGCTTAGAGGCCATCAGTTGAAAGCCAAGTTCTCCAAATGCCACTTTTGGAGAAAGGAAGTCCGATTTCTTGGGCATATAGTTTCTAAGCAGGGTATAGCTGTGGATCCCGCGAAAGTGGTTGCAGTTCAAGACTGGAAGACTCCTAGGAATGCAACCGAAGTGCGAAGCTTTCTCGGTCTGGCAGGCTACTATAGGAAGTTCATTAGAGACTTCGCTAAGATTTCGGCCCCTCTCACTAGATTGACGAAGAAGAACTTAGTCTTTGCATGGGACTTAGAGTGTGAGCTTGCTTTTCAAAGGCTCAAAAGGGCCCTTATCACAGCTCCAGTTTTGGCATTACCCGATGGCGGTAAAATGTTTACCGTGTATACCGATACATGTGGCACGGGGTTAGGCGCTGTTCTGATACAGGAGAGAAGAGTGATATGTTATGGGGGTAGGCAACTTAAAGTTCATGAGAAGAACTACCCCACTCATGACTTGGAGTTAGCGGCGATTGTCTTTGCACTCAAGTCCTGGCGCCACTATCTTTTAGGCGAAAGGTTTGAGTTGTATACTGATCACAAATCACTCAAGTATCTCTTCTCGCAGAAAGATCTGAATCTTAGGCAGCAAAGGTGGATGGAATTCTTGGCATCATATGACTTCGAGATAGCTTATACCCCTGGCAAGGGTAATGTTGTGGCTGATGCACTAAGCAGAAAGAGGTTGACCCTAAGTCCTCTATTCGTTGAGATGAAGAATTTAGAGTATGTGACAACATTTGATTTCTCTTTGGCAATTGAGTCGATGACCGGTTCATTAGCATCTCTGGAACTCAGACCTACCCTTCTTGATCAAGTTGGGGCTTCGCAGAAAGAAGACCCTCAGATAGTTGAGATTATGGATAAGCTGATTCGAGGAGAGACGTCTAGTCATCTCGCTCGATATTCTATTGATGACAAGGGTTGGCTGAGGAGAGATGGAAGGTTATGTGTTCCAGTGGTAGGAGATCTAGTAAGAAAAATTCTTGAGGAAGCGCATCGCTCTAAGTTGACTATACATCCAGGCGGAGATAAGATGTATAAAGATATGAAGCGTATTTTCTTTTGGCCCGGGATGAAGAAGGATGTGGCAGAGTTTGTTCCTAGATGTATCATTTGCCAACAAGTTAAGGCCGAGTCGAAGAAGCCCGGTGGGCTATTGCATCCTCTAGACGTTCCACTTTGGAAGTGGGAGAGTATTTCCATGGATTTTATTGATGGGCTACCAAGGTCAAGGAAAGGGAATACGAGCATTTGGGTTATTGTGGAGAGACTTACGAAGAGTGCTCATTTCATTCCGGTAAAGAGCAAGAGGACCGCATCTTGGCTAGCGTCTGTATATCTTCGTGAGATTGTGAGACTTCATGGAGTCCCTTCTAGTATAGTCAGTGACCGTGACCCAATCTTTACAAGTCAGTTCTGGAATAGCTTGCAAGAAGCCATGGGCACGAGGTTGAATCTAAGTACTGCTTATCACCCACAGACGGACGGTCAAACCGAAAGGGTGAATAGGGTACTCGAGGATCTGTTAAGGCTTTGTATTCTGGATTTTGGTGGTACTTGGGAAGACCATCTTCCTCTTGTTGAGTTTGCATATAATAACAGTTATCAAGCAAGCATAGGGATGGCACCATTTGAAACTTTATATGGGAGGCCGTGCAAGTCGCCTACGTGTTGGTGGGAGACTACAGATAAGCTTGTACTTGGGCCTGATATGATACGAGACACATCTGAGAAAGTTGAATTGGTGAGAAGACGGATGAAAGCGGCCCAAGATAGACAGAAATCCTATGCTGATAAGCGAAGGACAGATTTGGAGTTCGAAGTTGGAGACATGGTTTTCGTGAATGTTTCTCCTTTGCGTAATGTGGTTCGCTTCGGAGCAATTGGGAAGCTGGCACCCAGGTTCGTAGGACCCTTCCCTATCATAGAGAGAATTGGGAAGATGGCTTATAAAGTGCAATTGCCCGAGAAGCTGTCCGGAGTGCATAATGTCTTTCATGTCTCGCATCTCCGAAAGTGCCTACATGAGTCCGCTGAGGTGGTTGAACCTAGCATTCTTGAAGACGTGGAAGTAGAGAAAGAGGCAACTTTGAGGAGAGCTCCGATTCGTATCTTAGGGACGGAGACCAAGAAGCTAAGGAATCGAGAGGTCAAGTTGGTGAAGGTTCAATGGGGTGAAGCCGAAGAAGACGCAACTTGGGAAACCGAGGAGAAGATGCGTGGGCTTTATCCATTCCTTTTTGAGGGTACACTCTCAATCTCTTTTCTTTGTTAGCATATCTTTCTCTTTGCTATCCATGTTTATCTAGTTATCGTGCTAATCTTGTCATGAGAACCTTAGGTAGAAACCCTTTGGATGAAACATGTATTTGAAACATGTTATGCTTGATGGTTGCAAGTGGTTGCAAGTGGATACTCGTGGATGCATGATACACATTAGGCACTAAGATCGGCTCACACACTCTCATATTGCATATGCATGAGTGTTTATGCTTATTCATGGATGAAAATTTTTGTGTTATCACATGGATGTTGCATATGGATGTATGTGATGTGCACACATATAGATGTTATACATTATGTTAGGAATTGCATACATATGGATTCATTTCACTAACATAATCTGCATTGATGATATTTGCATTAGATAAGTACATATACACACACCTTTGCATATGTTCATACAGCATTTAGAATCTTGTAAGGACAATGATTACTCGTGGATGATGTTTTGAGTAGATGGATGTTGGATGGTAGGATACGTTCTTCCTAACTTGAAGATTTCGGGGACGAAATCCCTTAAGGAGGGGAGAATGTAACAACCCGTATTTTCAATAACCTGTTAGAACATAAATTGAGGCAGAATTTAATTCTAAAATCTGAATCAAGGGAAACGGGCTATGCCATTGCGTTCGTCTCGGAAAAATACGCGAAATAGAGTCCGAGTTTTCGAAAATCGGAGTCCGTATGAAGAAGATACGGACGAACGAAGTTAGGCAGAAAAACCGAAAACAAGCCAGAATGCACTGGCGCACTTGGGAAGTGCGCCAGCACAAAAATACACTGGCGCACTTGGGAAGTGCGCCAGCACAAAAATACACTGGCGCACTTGGGAAGTGCGCCCGTGTAGAGCCAGAAACCTGCACAGCCTTCTGGCTTGACCCTGGCTGGCCTGGTGCACCTGTTTTGGCCCTTGGTCTTGTTTTGGAGGCTTGTGACGATTTTTGAGGGCTGGGATCTATCCTAGGGTTAATCCTATGGCCTAAAACACTTGCCTAATCTATAAATAAGACCCTAACCTACCCTAAATCATCATTAATCTATCCTACAACTAAACTATGGCAAAATCAATCCTCTCATGGCCTCCACTCTCTTCATAAATTCCTAAATCAAATTTCTAAGAGATTTCCATGCATACAAGTGTATTTAGGCTTGTATGATCCTCTTTAGCTTGCATTAAAGTCTTGTTTCTCTATTGGCATCATAAAGGAGGAGTCTTGATCAAGTTTGCTTGCATTTTGGGGTTTTAATTTGTTGCATAAGGGGTTTCTTACATTTGCTATACTCATTTGAGTCTTCATAGCATTGTAAGCCTATTTCTACTCTTGTATTTTAACTATGAAGTTAATATGTTATGTTTAAAGTTTGAGTTTGGGGTTAATCATGATATGTGCTTTGATCTTATGATTTTATGCATAAGATTACTCTATGCATGTTAGTAAAGCCATTACCTTGGCTTTATGCATAGAAAGATATGATCTTTGGTTGGAAATGTTGCATAGTGCAACTTTGAAACTCTCATAACCCTTGCATTAACATGCATATAATGTTATATTCATGTTACTAGCCCTTATCTCATGCTATCTATGGCCATGTTCCACCTATTTGCCAAGTTTGATGTTATGCATGCATATGAACCTTATGCAAGTTGAAACCATGTTATGCATGCATATGAACCTTATGTAAGTTGAAACCATGTTAGGCATGCATATGAACCTTATGCAAGTTGAAACCATGTTATGCATGCATATGAACACTATGCAAGTTAAAATGATGTTATGCATGCTTATGAATATTTTGCAAGTTGATAACATGATATGCAAGTTTAAGATCACATCTTTGTCTCATGCCACCATGTTTAACTTGTGGCTCCAACCCCTCTATGTCATGATTATGCCAAGTTCCCTCTTTCTATCCTTTATGCGCTATTGCGATAAGTAAGCGATGGGATTGCGTTTGGGATTGGGTAAACTTAAAAGACATAAAAACATAAGCTTGGGAATTTACCTATTAAGTTAGGTCTACCCATTGGGAATTTACCTATTAAGTTAGGTCTACCCAATTGCTTGAAAACTTGTAATGTGATGGACATGACACTTAGAAAACATGAGAATGGCCAACTCGAGGTTGGGTTGAGCTTGTAGCATAAACCTACCCGGAACCGACCGGCTTAACTAGTGGCTACAAGCAATAAGACCCAATGTGAGTAGTTGGTCATGTTGCACGTGAGACCCGAGGTTAGACTAAGTTGTGGTGTAAACCTACCCGGACCCGCCCGGCCTAACTAGTAACCACAACAAGGTCTAATGTGAGAGGTTGGGTGCATTAAATTAATTAATGCCACATGGTAGGGTTAAGTCATGGACCGCTTGAATACTTAACCAATTAAACACGATGGGTTGGTAGGGTTAAGTCATGAACCTTGGGTACACTTAACCAACTTGGTACTTAGATGAGTTGGGTTAACCACGTTTAACCCATTAAGGAAACCCTAGTTACGTGGTCCTTTGCACCAGTAACCCTCTTGGATGTATCATGATACCCTGGGGACTAGGCTAGGGTGGGGCATGATTACTGGGATGACATGTAAGCGACTAAGACGACGGCTGTGTAGGTGCGCCGGTGTAGGTTCAGGCGGGCCATGGTCGTGCACATGGTCCGGAGTTGAAAAAGCAGGCACGGGCACCAGTAGGTTTAAACTGTGCGTGCTTGGTTTGTGTCAGTGGTTGACACCCTAGGACTTGATACACCCTAGGGTGGACCTAGCACAGTTTAGCTACACTTCGTAGTTGGGCCGTATGACACCGACACTTGACGAGTTAGGCTTTAGGAGAGCCGATCGACTAGACCGTGCTAGTTGGACCTTGGTTTAGGTCATTCATGATGTTGGGCCAAACTTGGGCTTGGGGATCACTTCTTGTTTACACTTGACATGACTTGTGATACTAGTACACTTGGTGCAAACCTCAACCTTGTATATGCGGTGCCACACTTGATCTATCTTGTTGACTTTTTCCATGCCAGTTATCATCCTATGACTCATCCTTGTTTACATATACAGTTAACTTTATTAGTTGTTGTACAATAGTCGGTAGGACTTACCAGTCTTTTGACCGACCCATTTTCTTTCGCCTCTTTTCTTTCGTTTCCCCCCCAGGTTTACAGGGCGGGAATACCAGTACTTAGCTTGGATCTTAGCTGCTTTTCCTGGATAGCTCATGTATGATTTGGACTTGAGCTCGCTATGGTTTTCTACCTTGGGGATAGCTACTTTATGTTTTCCTTTCCAGTTTCCAGTTTTATGTTTCTAGACTTTGTTTATGGAAAATAATGATCAAGTACTGTGTTGTAACTTAACTTATGGTTTTGATATGCTAGTTTTTATCCGCTGCTATATTTACTCTGTTTTTTTTTACTTATATGTTCTGTCTTGTGATATCTGCATGCATGTTTACCTTGTTTAAACGCCCCTCCAAAGTCAGTGCCCTTGCAAGAGTGGCACTGGCGGAGGTGGGGTGTTACACATTTCCATAGTGGAATAGAGAGAATCAAGTCATTAAAGAGAATAAAGAGAGGAAAATCATTGTGTAAAGAGAGAATGAGCAAAAACGGAAGAGAAATGTACTTTGTAATATCACATATGATAATGAAATCACTTCCAAAGTGGACGTAGATCTACTCTATATCGAACCAGTATAAATTTCTTGTGTTTTTACTTGTTTTTATTTTTCGTGGCTTCATTTTCTAATTCTAACCACTTGGTGAAGTGCATTAAGTGCAACTTTGGTGTTGTAGACCAATTTTGGTTTCAACAGTATATATATTTCCGCTGTTTTGTAATTTAAATCTCTGATATTTTCCATTGTATATTATTTATTTGAACTATGATATCTTTTACTGTAACATCCCGGAATTTTAACAATTTAACAATTTATTTATTTAATATAGTGATTTGATAATTTAAGTGGTTTAAATTCAAATATTTTGAATAATAATAGTAATGAAATAATAATATAATTATTTCCGAAATTGTCGGGAATAGCTGAATTAACAATTCTGTGTAAATTGGATTATTTAAGAAATTTAATCGAGTCTATATTCGATTTTTAATATCGAATATATATTTTAAATGATAGTTGAACGTATTAATTATAATATAATTATAAACGGGCCTGTAATGTCGCGGTAGTTCGTAATATTGAGTTTTGAACTTCAACTGAGTGTACAAGATCCGTTATATGCCGGATTTCTTCAAAATAAGAAATGTTCAAATCTGTTGAACTATATTTTTCTAATGAAAGTGAAAAATGGAGATTTCATCTTATAGATTGTAAGGTACATCTAAATCAAATTTTCAAATAGTCACTATGGAATCGTTTATAAGCTATAACGGTTTATTTAATATAATTTTATATTGGTTTCGAATTTGGGCAAGATTTTTGGGACGTATATTTAATTTAATTTATAGAATTTTTCTATTTTTTTTATTTTGGAAAATAAGTAATTTTTCCAGTTAACGTATTTTACACCCTATATCAGCATTTTGGGGTTTTATAGAGTAAGTTATCTTGTTTATATTATTATATTTTTGGAATCATGGCACCTTACTGGTTACAATGGCATTTTTATTTTTGTCCGTAGCGGCTCGTGAATGTAGGGAATTTTGTGAAATGAAGACCGTAAATTATTTTTATAAACAAATACATACACGTTCACGTTATCCCCCTCATGTTTACAATCACTCATCATTTCATTCCCCATGTATCACTGTCCAAACACAACAAGTTTTCGAACCATGTATCAGTTTGAAAAGTGTCGCCGTAACATTTTATTGGTAATTTGCTTCTTCTGTATTGTCGCATATGAATTAGCTGGGCGGTCATTTCTGTGTCCATAAGAAAAAATCAAATACATCATAATTGTCTTTATTTTTATATAAACTAGACAGTGCATCAAGTGCTTCACCAAAATGAAATACATCAATATAAGCAATTTCACCAAAATCATGTACAATGCGTTATATTGAATAATACAACCTGCTTATATTATATACCACAAAACAAAGTTTAAACAATAGACCTATAAAAATCTAAAATATATAATTTCCTTCTCACCAAGCAATGGCACATCCCCTCTTTTCAACGCAACACATGCAAAGGACATTACATTTTGTACACAGCTTATACTCATACATATATTGACCACCTATGATTAAAATGTCGAACAGCTATGAAAGGAAATTCATGGCAGTTACCTATCACCTCTAGATATATACCATGTGTTTTTAAATCCACCAGCTACCCTGATCTCAAACTAGCCGCATGACTGTCCTCTTCTTCCTTCACACTGAAGTAATTAGTAAACAGAAACTATGAATATTGTTTTCGAAAATCCAATCAAAGTTGTATGCCGACCTAGCTAGGGTATATACAGTACCCTATTATTACATGGTGAACACGGTTGTACCCTTATAAATAAACAGGGTGTTTCTTCTTCATCAGGCTTCAGGAAATTAGCCGTGCTTTGCAAATGGAAATCGAATAAAATAAAACAAACTGAACAACGAAGGATGAACGGAAGCTCGGCGGAGCTGGGTTATATGGAGAGCAACGTGGCACGGGTGGAAGGTTCGCTGTCGAAGTTACAGGCGGCAACAAGCTCGAGAAACAGGGGGTGGTCGAGACGAGCAAGGTGAGAGTAGGCCATCGGTGATTTTTGTTTGCGAGTTTATGGAGTAAGGGAGAAGCAAGGGGGGGTTTAAGTTCTGAATATGATGGGAGTTTGAGACCACGACCATAGTGAGCATGATTGAAACGTAAATGGGGTTGGGGGTGCTTTAAGATGCGGTTATGGCATGTTTGGATTGCCTAGAAACGTGCGCCTTTCATTTAGAAGAGACTATGGACTTACCTATATTTGCAAAGGGGTGGCAGGGCAATGCGAGTTAGTGAAGTTGAATTATAATGTGGGGGGCAGATGGATTACAGGGGGAGGAGTTAAAGATGGCTTTAAATTTTGTACAGGAGGCATTGTGTACATTTGAGAAACCGGTTTCGTATATATTCAAGGAGGAAAGAGAAGAAGGTACAGCCAGCGGTTCTGGAGTTGGGCTTGTTTTAATTATATGTAAAGCCCAGTTTCTTTTATAGAAAAAAAGAAAGAATCAAGCTTGCGATATTTTTTATGTGAATAGAACAGTGAGCTTTCATGGGTAAGGAAGATGGAACCCTGTTCCAGTTTGAAGCGAACGGCATGACCAGGGGCCGACATGAATTAATTGGTAAGGCCTAATATCAAAAGAAATACAAAGATGCTAAAATGTGGGATTGAACATGTTTGGAGAAAAATATAAGCGTTGAGGGGGAAGCTCACTGATTCACACGGGTCAGGTTGTTTGGGCCTAAGGGTAAAAGGAAAAGCCCAATTTAGAAATGAAATAAATTTATTTTTATTTAAAATAGTTCATAAATTTATAGTATTTATATCTGGTCCAAACGTTACCATAATTTCAAAATATTGGATCTATCAGGATTGTATGGACCCATGCTACGCATAAGAACTGGTTAGGAGCCATTGGGAGCTCATTTGAATTTTAGGTGAAATAGAACGCTCGATTGAATCAACCGAACGTTAATCGTTATTTAACGATTGACGACCAAGGTGAGTAAACTCACTAACTCTATCCACTTTTATAATTTTATAAATGTTATTTAATATTGATAAAAATGATTGAATGTTGTGTCTGATGGTTGTTTGGATGATTTGCTAGTTAATTGGTTGAAATTATATAATTGTTATACATATAAACAGTTGATTGAATATTGATTCCATTTATAATATATGAAATTAGTGTTGTTTATGTTGATTAACATCTGTGGATGCAGGGAAACAGGTTGGAGAGATCCAACTGGATTCCTCAACAATTATTTTTGTTTTTCATATAATGCATTGTATGATGTGATGAGTAATATGTGGTTGATTATTGTGTGTTTGGGTGGTTAACAGCATTAACCTGAAATAATCGGTATTTAAATACTATGAAATACATTCAAATATATTGGAAGAGAATTTGGGTTTTAATAACTTGTTTTAATAATAATAAATCAGGTAGTTGATTTATTAATGTTATTTTTGAATGGAATAATTATAGCTAATTAATTATTATTAAATAGTCCGTGAATGTTAATTTAAAAATGAGTAATGAAAAAGGAAATCATTGAATTATTTTGAGGTTCGAAATGTGAATAGAAATTAAATAAAACTATACGGATTTGTAATTTTAATTCGACAATGTCGAATGTTATTAAAATAATTTATTTTAGAAATTATATATATTATATAATATAGAATTTAAAAACTTCATTAATATTTAGGGCTAAACCAAATAGTTTATAGTGGAATATGTGATCGGGATAAAGCTATAAACATGATATATAATTAACAAGGAGTTAACTTGTAAACATAATTTATGAAGTGGAATTTGAATATGAATAACTTGGTAATGCCATTTATAAATGAAAATCAGGATTTGATTTGATTAAATGCGTACAATTTCTATAAAGGAATCATTTTCACGTTTTTAAGTGAATAATGATTTTAAAAAGCAAACGTTTAGCATATTAAGATATTTATACCAGGAATTGGTAAATGTTTGTAAGCAATAAATTCGGAAATGAATTTAGAAATCGAGTTAACCTAAAACGGTGAATTTATTATGACGTTCGGAATATTAATCGAGTAGAGATTATTCGAAAGGGAGTTATAAGTTGAAATTCGATTATAACGAATCCAGGAAGGGCACTATTTACTTTTCATTTTTAATTAAGAAGTAATTAATTAATTATTATTTATTTATTCTAAAATAAAGAATCAAAGTTATATTTAAATATTTTGAAAGCTAGTATTACGACGTTATCCTATAATCCTTGTTTAGACAATGTTCATTTTAAATATATATATAAACAGATTTGGAACCCTTTTCCAAATATAACCAAAAATGTTTTTTTTAGAGTATAGACAATGAAATGATTTTGAAATTAAGAAATGGAGTTAAGGAAATTAGAAACTGCTGGAGATTAGTTAAGTTGAATAGTTTCTTGAGTATCGATCTGATGTTGGTTTCGGCCTTCGGGATTGATACTTAGAAAACTATTCTCTTACTTGTTTATAGTTAGAGACTGATGAATGTGGAAGAATAGTGAGGCGTGAATAAGATATGAAAATGTTTTTCAATGTTAATAACGTGTATTTTCTAAATACGGGAAATAATAAATTCTTGATATATGGAAATGTTGTTAGAGTAATCGGGTTTACGAAATATGGAAACAGGGAATTGGGAAATGAAATAATTATTGATAAATATAAAAAGGGCTCAAGGTTGATTGATGGTTGATCGGTAAGATTTCCATTTGGAAATACGATTGTTGTTTGCTTGTATGTTTTCCTTTGATCGTTAAATCACCGGCTATCAAAGATTTGGACCATTTTTTCGTTGTCAATATGGAGAGACCGGGATCAGATTTATTTTCTGAAAACCACTCCGTATGGGCATTAACATTTCGAATCAAATATGATGAAGATTATTGAAGACGGAGTTTATGTAAGGGCCATTTTGGTGATCCTAGGTAGAAATTTCCTAAGATGGATTTACATAATAGTGCCATCAGTTTGTCCAGTCCTAGGACAACGTATATGGACGAATGTCTGATAGAGTATATCTAATAGATCGCGTAAGTTGATCTCTCCAACCGTATTTACGTTGGTGGCGGAGAAATTTGTTTCTCTTAGCTTTATACCTGTGGTATTTTTAGGGAAATCAATTTGTGATTTGGCGGTTATGACGATGTGGCATTCAAAGTGAATGGTGACCAGGTGTTCCAAAAGATACTTTATGACCTTAAGCCTCATCAACCAGGAAATGAAAAAAATCGGGCAGGCAGCATGGCTAAGTGGGTCGCACCTAACTAGGGTATATTGTCACCATCTAGAGAATATTCATATTTGTTACTTCTTTTCACTTCTGTATCTCCCGAGGATGGTTATGTTGGTATACCAACCTTAAGGCGCTAATATATTCGGAATATTCAAGCGAAATGTGTGGATCGGTCTTATGATTATCTTTGCTTTTGAAAAGGATTTTGGAAAGTTAAACCGAATGGTTAGTGTTTACTCACACCAGTCCCATGACTGACCCAGAGTTTATTTTGTTATGTTTTACGCTAAACTCTTGGGTGCCCAAATTTGTACGGGCAGTTAATTAGTCGGGATTTTACAAATATACTTGGAAGAGCTCGGAGCAGGAGGCTTCAACTTTATTTATTTATAGAGTTTATTTCCCCTGCGATGTTATGAGTTGTACTCTAAAATGGTATGTATATACAATTATAATTTTGTATTAAAAGTTATGTTATATAATATATTTTACTCGTTCCGCTGTGAGATTCGTATTTACTCTAATTTTGTTCTGTCGTGATCTTCTTCTTCTATTCCAAATTTCTTTCTTTCTATTTCTCACCCTCTAACTTCTTTCTATTAATGATCTAGTATTTCCGATAGTTGAAAAATCGGCATGGTAGTTAAATGTCGATTTTCAGGGTCAAAAATTTTCAGGGTTAAAAATTCCTGGTTCATTACAGTGGTATCAGAGCTTAAGGTTGAGTGATTACCTTGGCTCTGTGGCATAACTCAATAGAGATGGGATTAGTATTATTCTAAATTAAGTTAAGTGTATATATACGAGAGAACATATTTGTGCATTTTATAAAAATGATTTTATATTATGGAGATTAATAGATTTAGTAGTTTATGAATTTCGGTCGATCAATTGGATCCACTGTATGATAGGGGTTTCTAAGCACTTGAATACGATGAACCGACATAGTATGTTTTCAAAGAGTGTAAATAAAATTATTTTACCCAAATTATATTTTGATATAAAGAAGTATACATACTGGGATTATCATAATATATATATATATATATATGTATTGGATATATTGTTTGTTATTATAATCGAATATGATTATAATTTAATTAGTTATAAATAACCAGTTCTAATACATATAAGATATAAAAGTGTAAAGAATTAAATCTGGATTTAAATCAGAATTTAGAATTAAAAACTCTGGAAATTTGAGAAAATGTTGTAAACGAATTATGGATTTGATATATGGAAATTTTATGCTCCTGGGTGATTTGAAAATGTTTTTCAAATGTTGTAATAGGTATTTTGCAGTAATTTCAAAAAGGAAGTGTTTAAGAATGGTTTTGAAAAAGATATAGTATTGAACTCACGTCGATCACTGGAAAATAATTCTGATGGTGACGGTCGCATTATCAGTGCTCATTTTCGAGTTTCTAAGTGATGGGTTACCACCAATGATTTTGTTTTCGAATTATTTTAAGAAAATGAGTTGTTTTGAAATTCCAAAAAAGGATATTTGATTTTTGGAAAAAGCTAAGCTATTTGAAACTCCAAGACTATGATTGTTTGAACTAAAAACAAATTAAATAGAAATTTGAAAAAAAATTGAATTGAATCGAAACCAATTAAGTGGGAATTGAATTGGAGTAGAATTTAACTTGGTTGAGTGATTAGATTTGTAAAATAGAATTTTGGAATTGGATTGATAAGTTAAGAGTTTGAAATTTAAAATGGAACTGGAATTTAAGAATGGAAGTTGGCTTGGATATAAGCGAAGATTGGATTTGAGGATAAAGTGCTTTAAGATCAAAGTTGGGAAAGCATGGATATATGTTGATTTGATAGTGAATAATAGAGACAGAGTTGAATGCCCAACAAAAGGCAGAAGTTAATATTTTAATTGGGTATGAGATTTTTATGAGCCAGTTTGGCAAACCACTTGGCTGTTTGATTTTCTTTTGGATTGGAGAAGGCATAGAAAGACGAGTTGTAGTTGTACCGACTAAGTCGTGCAAAAGATATGCTAGTGAAATTTTTTGGAAATTTAGAGTGGTAATTTTTTTTAGAATTGTTGATAGGGATAAATTAATAATTTAATTAAAATTAATTATTTTAGTGGAAACTGGAATTAAGAAGTAAAATAAAATATTTTTAACCTAGTAGTTAATAGAGTTGTAGCATTTTTCCTACCTTAGTAATTTCGGGGACGAAATTCATTTAAGGGGGAAGGAAAGTAACATCCCGGAATTTTAGCGATTTAATAATTTATTTATTTAATATAGTTGTTAACAAAATTTTCCGTCAACACCCGGATTACAGTATGTAATGTATGCGTTCATGGGATTTGACATCGTCATGACTCAGAGTCACCGGGATATAATCCTAGACCTGTGATTATAAGTTGAATCGCATTCCCCGGTGCATTAGAAATTTTAAACCTAATGGTCGTTAACCTTGCCCCCGGAGGGTGAACATCGCACATATTGCACGATGGTATTTCGGCTTGACCCCGGGGAAAGTTATCCAACTTGATATCGTCAGGCTTCATGGAATTGATGATTTTATAAGCTAGGGCGAAGACGTTATGTATTACAACAAGAAGAAAACAGGCTAATGTTTCCCTCGAATTCACGGATGAAGGCATCACAATATTCGTTAACTCCGATGATTCTTCCGTGTCAGATCCGCTCAGGAGAGGAGCCTGAATCACGATAGAGATCGGGTTAGAATTTATAGACGATCTCCTTTCATCAATGTACGGGAAGCGTTATGCTCAGCATGAGAATATGGACCAATCATGGCGGACCATTAAGGCGAGGGGAAAGGGACTTCGTATTTCCACAAAGCCCTCTTTCTCCTCCATCGGGGCGCCTTGGTTGATCTCCTCATCAGAAAGGTTAGTGTTAACTCCATGTTTCATCATTACGGCACAACAAAATTATTAAATCGCAAGATGTGTGAGACTCGGAATTCCCCATTCATAGTTTGTAGGTATATTACAAGAACTGATGATCTACTCCTCTTTAGAAGAAAAGAACTAAATTGAGAATTAAAAAATGCGTCCCCTTTATGAAGCTCCTGGCGTCCTATTTATAGAATATCCTAGGTCTTTCTATCAGTAGGGTGTTGGGCCTGAATGGCTTTCTGTCGACCGGTTTTTCCCTTAGTCTCGAGCATCTGGCTATCGGCTATTCTTATGGTGCCGGTTACGACCTTCGAAGCGAGGGTCCGGGGTGAATTGGGTCCACCCAAGATGGAAATGGGTTTGTTGCTTGGACGGATTGCAGAGGTGTTTTTGAATTCTTGGTGGATGCCTCCAAGTGTCAGTCCTCTAACGTAACTTTTCGGATGTAGGCTTTCGGCTTTATCGTGGGTACTCAGAGGGGCCCGCGCTCACGATGTACGTGTATATTCCATAGATTTTGAAACATTGATGGTTCAAGTACAGGTGGATTAGTACGAGTGGCCTGTATCCTTGCCTGAGTCTTGGTTTAGGCTTCCGACTTGGCTCTCCGGAGTTTAGCTTCTGGTGATGTCTACGTTACTTACGAAGGTAACCCTTCCGCCATTTATGGAGCCAATCGGTCATGGACTATCTTTATGCAATGATCTGATACTCTTCTTCCTTTGATGTGTTGGTGTTAAGTAGGTTAATTCATGTCGGGTAGACCATGTCGGAAAACCTTTGCTGGTGTCCTGTAGGCTTCGGGCCCCTTCTTTTCAGAGGGGGTATCGGCCTGTGTTCCTCTCGGACTCCTCATCCTTTCCTTGTATTCATTAAACATCCCTTCACCGTCAGCCTGTGCTAAGATAATTTTGGTAGTAACATTTTCCCCCTCCCCTAGAGTAGGGGTGTCTTCGACTTCCAAGTCAAGCTTCTTTTTCTGGGCTTTCTCCCATTTGTTTGCCAGTTTTTTCAATGCTAGGTTATGCCACAGGTCCTGGCGAAGAGATTCGCTTTCGGTGCCTTATGGAGGAATGAATTGACCCAGATTCAGGCCTTGTTGGAAGATGGAAAATTCTTTCCAATAATGATGTGAAGTCGAATACTACCCGGGCTTGGGCGTGTTAGGATTGAGAAGATGAATCCACTCAGATTCGGGTACTTATGAAGACCGGGAACCCCTCCAGCATTAATTGAGAGCCGAATCCACCCAGATTCGAGTATTTTAAAGATTGAAGACCGGGAACCCTTCTGGCATTAATGGAGAGCCGAATCCATCTAGATTCGGGTATTTTAAGATTTAAGACCGGGAACCCTTCCGGCATTAATGGAGAGACGAATCCATGCAGATTCAGGTATTTAAAGATTGCAGACCGGGAACCATTCCTGCATTAATTGAGAGATGAATCCACCCAGTTTGGGTATTTTAATGGTTGAAAACCGGGAACCCTTCTGACATTAATATAGAGCCGAATCCACCCAGATTTGGGTATTTTAAGATTCAGGATAGATAACCCTTTCGGCATTAATGGAGAGCCGAATCCACCCAGATTCGGGTATTTTAAGATTAAAGACCGGGAACCCTTCCGGCATTAATTGAGAGTCAAATCCACCCAGATTCGGGTATTTTAAAGATTGAAGACCGGGAACCCTTCCGGCATTAATGGAGAGGCGAATCCCCCCAGATTCGGGTATTTTATGATTAAAGACCGAGAACCCTTCCGATATTAATGAAGTAAGTATCCCCTTCGAACTTGATTTGGGAAGCAGAGAATGTTCGTGCTTCTTGAGCCACTCCTTGGGCTTTTGATGTCAGAGCAGAGGATGTACGTGCTTTGTTGGCCACTCTCTGGGCTTTTGCGTCTGCAGCGCTTGGCTAGCTTATCCACAAGCAGGGCCCAAGGACTTACCCGACCTCCCTCTAGGATGCGCCTTATCCTGACCATCGTAGGCGATGATAAGGTCTTAGAAACTTAAATGAGGCCATCGTAGACACAGAACTAAGGTTTACTCTTTTGATGCTCTATGCGGACCATCGTAGGTTCTGATAGAGGCTTATACGCCACCCCCCCTCCGAGGTGTGCCCTATCCTGACTATCGTAGGCGATTATAAGTGTTTGCGTTCCCTTTAGCGGGTAACGCGGAACAAAAGAAGAGGTAGGACGTGCTCTTTTGTGAGCAGAGGTAGGATGTGCTTAGTTCTAGCAAAGGCAGGGCATATTCCTATACGAGCAGATTCAGGGCATGCTAATTTTAGATGCACTGCCATGACCCTCTCAGGTGTGAAACGACGGCTTGTGCTTTCGATGCTTTAACCCTGCACCTCTGGTTTGGGCATGGAGAAAGACTAACACATCATCCCCCTCCGGGTGATGCCTCGGCCCGACCAATTTAGCGATGACGAGGGATTCAATCCTTTTGTCAGCTCGACTCCTTTTGGGTCTCTCTCGAGCTACTGAGAGGGTTTCCTTGCCCTTGGCTGTATGATGATTTTTTGAGAGGAAAATCTTGTCCTTTATTCTTTTATCATTGAGAAATTTGGCCTCAAATGTTTCGAGTTCCATGTTCTTGGAACAAGATCACCGTTGGGCCCGCATTGCCGATATGTACCGGGTATGACTTCTTGATGGACGATTAGGGGTCCTTCCCAATTTGGACCGAGAGGACCATCCGCTGGGTTCTTGGTGTTAGTCATTACTCTCCGCAGTACTAATTCACCTTTAGCGAAGGTTCTAGCTCTGACCTTTGAATTGTAATATTTTGTGATCTTTCTTTGGTATTCGGCGGTTCTGATTGCAGGCTCATCCCTTAGTCCCGGTATCAAGTCTAGTGACTCCCTCCTTAACTCCTGGTTGGGCTCGAATGCGTATGCTACCCTTCTATGTGATGGAATTTCGACCTCAACTGGAATCATAGCTTCACATCCATATTTTAGGGAAAAGTGGGTCATGGCTGTTTTCGTAGAAGTTCTATACACCACAACACTAAAGGCAACTCTTCTGCCCAATTTCCTTTAGCCTGATTTAGGCGTTTTTTTGAGGATTGTCTTGATGGTCTTGTTTGCGGCTTCCACGGCTCTGTTAGCTATCGGATGGGCTACTGAGGAGAAACTTTTGATAATTCCATTTTTCTCATAGAATCCGGTGAACTCTTCGCTCTTGAATTGTGTTTCGTTGTCCGATATGATCTTATGAGGGATTCTGAAGCGGGTGACGATATTTTTTATTATGAATCTTAATACCTTTTTGGATGTGATAGTCGAAAGGGGTTCCGCCTCCACCCACTTAGTGAAGTAGTCGATGGCTACTACGGCATATTTAGATCCACTCTTGGCAAGCGGTAAAGGCCCAATTAAGTCTATCCCCCATATATCGAAAGGCCAAGGGCTTGATATAGTGGTCAGGTCGCTAGGAGGAAGTCGGGGCACCTTAGAGTACTTCTGACATTTATCGCATCTCTTGACGTACTTAACCGCTTTACTAACCATCCGCGGCCAATAATATCCTTGTCGCAAGACCCTTTTGGCCAACTTAACCTCACTAGAATGGTCCCCGAACCATCCCTCATGAGCTTCTTTTAACAGGCTAAGTCCATCTTCGGAACTTACACCCCTCAGGTAAGGAAGAAAATGTCCCTTTTTATAGAGTATGCCATCTGTGATCACGAATGCGGGAGCTTGGTGTTTTATCCTTCTGTCGACTTGCTTACTAAGGGGTAAAGTCTCTCTTAGGAGGTAGTCCACTATGGGAACTATCCACATAGTTTCCTGCTGGTGACTTGTTTCCATTACGGGGAGTTCCCTCTCGGAGTTTTCTTCTTGGTCTTCTCCGTCTCCCTTTATTTTGGCTTAGGATCTGGTTAAGACTAATAATTCTTTTCCCATTTCCGACTCTTCCTGTTCGATGCTGGGCATTCCCTGATGTCCCACCGGTAATATTCGGGTTTCAGGAGCTCCTCGGAGGCTGGCTAACTTGGCTAGCGAATCCGCTTGGGCATTCTCTCCGTGGGGTATTTGATGAACTAAGAAGTCCTCAAATTGGGAAAGCATTTTTAGTACCCTTATCATGTATAGGATGAGCTGTTTGTCGTTGGTTTGATATGTCTGTTTTATTTGGTTTACCATTAATTATGAATCACTAAAAATTTCTATCCTCGGTATCTTTAACTATAGTTCAAGATTTAAACCAGCTATCATGGATTCGTACTCAGCCACATTTTTGGTTGCCGGGAACCCTAACTTCGTGGCGTAATGCAAGCGATGTCCGTCAAGGGTGATTATAACGTAACCTACCCCTGCTCCCTTCTCGTTGGAAGCCCTATCTACGAAGAGCTGCCATTTGGTCTTTAAGTCGTTTTCTTTAATTGATTGTTCTGAAATGTAGTTTGTACACTCGTTCACGAAATCTGTGAGAGTTTTTCCTTTGATTGCTACCCGAGGGTGGAACTCAATTTCATATTGGCTAAGCTCAATACCCCATTTAACTAGCCTCCCTGAGGTTTTTGGTTTGCTTAACACTTGCTAGAGAGGGAAGCTAGTTAAAACTTTAATAGGGTGAGCTTAGAAATAACCTTTGAGCTTTTAACGTTAAGGAATAAGCAGTACGATTGTTTCTCTATGACAGGGTATTAGGTTTCCGTGTCCTTTGGCCTTCGGCTAACATAGTAGATAGGATGTTGAGTTCCATTATTCTCTCTTATCAGGACTGCTGCATGTTCGAAGACAGCCATGTATAGGTATAGATCTTCTCCCTTCTCGGGACAGGATAAAACTGGAGGCGTTCCCATATAAACTTTTAATTCCTGGAATTCCTTCCTACACTCTTTGTTCCATTCAAATTTCTTCTTTTTCTTTATAACATCGAAGAAATGAATACATTTATCGGTGGCTTTAGAAATGAACCTGTTGAGCGCTTCTACTTTCCCGTTTAGGCTCATGACTTCCTTGTTGGTTTTAGGTTCCTCCATGACCTTGATAGCTTGTATTTGATCAGGGATAGCTTCAATTCCATGCTCGCTTACTATGTATCCCAAAAACTTCCCCGATTGAACTCCGAAGGAACACTTTTGATGGTTTAGCTTCAATTGGTAATTTCTCAAGACATCGAACATTTCCTCTAGATCCTTTAGACGATCCTCTGTTTTGGCGGACTTCACTAGCATGTCATCATACATATACTTCCATATTGCGCCCTATCTGCTCTTGGAACATCCTGTTTACCGGTCTTTGGTAAGTTGCCCCTGCATTCCTCAAACCGAAAGGCATTACTTTATAACAAAATGTCCCTCAATCAGTGAAAAAGCTTGTATGTTCCTCGTTAGGTTTGTGCATCGGGATTTGGTTATACCCCGAAAAAACGTCCATAAGGGATAATATCTTGTGTCCACTCATGGAATTAACCAATTGATCGATCCACGGGAGGGGGTTACAATCTTTCGGACAGGCTTTGTTTAAATCCGTGTAATCAACACACGTCCTCCACTTCCCATTAGACTTCTTTACTAGCACGGTATTGACTAACCATTTCAGGTAAAAGACCTCCTGGATAAACCCGTTAGTTTCCAACCTTTTGACTTCCTCCTTCAGGGCTTCTATCTGATCTCTATTGTATTGTCTCTTCTTTTGTCGGACCGGGGCTACCGAAGGATCAATGTTTAAGGCGTGGCTCATAATTGAAGGGTCGATACCAATTATGTCTGAATGGGTCCAAGCGAAAATGTCTTTGTCGAGCTGTAGGAAATGGATTAAGTCGCTTCAGAGGGGTTCCGTTAGCCTTCTCCCTATGTTGATGACCTTCGATTTATCTTCCGAATCAACTTTTACTTCTTCTATTGATTTTATTCTTTCAACGTCCCCTATTAGATCCAAATATGTGATGATTTCTCCTTCTTCAGTCGAGTTTACCCCATTGGACCTTTTCCTCTTTCTTTTCAAAGAAGCATACCTACCATTAGTGCGTTTGTCAGTCTTATTTATTTTTATCTTAGCTTCGAATGAGGGACGTATGAATCCCTTATCCGAAGGCATAAGAATAGTGGAAGAATAAAAATACGAAGAATACTCCCATTTGTAATTTTCAACCGTCGCGAAATACAACACGCAGGAGCTAAACTATTTTCCCATGATGGTACCCCATCCCTGTTTGGTCAGAAATTTTAACATGAGATATTTAGGAGAAACGAAGGCATTCGTTTCCTCTAAAGCCGATCGTCCAAAGAAGGCGTTTTAATCGGACGGCTGATCAATCATAACGAAGAGAGTTTCGGAAGTCCTGTGAAGAGGGGACAACCCCACTTGAACTAGAAGGTTGATTTGACCCACTGGAGTTGAACCCTTGTTGTTGAATCCGAAGATTGTTTCATTGCTAGGCTCTAGTTTATTTTCGGAGATTCCCATCTGATCGAAGGCGTGCTTGAAGATGACATTGACAGCGCTTCCGGTATCCACCAAGATTTTAGAAACAACCGAAAGCCCTATCTGCACCGTTATCATAAGGGGGTCATTATGTGGGTGACGGACCCCTTTCTTCATTTCTTCCGAGGAGACCATGAGGTTATGCATGTTAAGGACATAACGCGCGCTCTTCAACGATGGTTCTTCTTGGATGGAGATTCCCTCCAAGGCTTCCTTTATGTATTGGTTGGTTTCTAGCCTTTGGACAGCTTCCAGCAGGGTGTGGCCCCCTATGGATAGAACTGATTCGGTTTATGGGTGGCCCCAAATCTAGGTTGTTCTCCCCCGTAGTGACTCCTATCGTATTTACCGAAACCTTCTGCTGTCCTCCTACACGTTGAGTTGGTTCTGTTTTTTTTGAAACAAATTCCTTCAGGTTTCCCTTTCGGATTAGTTTCTGGATAATCCTGTCCAATACCTTGCACTTGTCAGTCTTGTGCCCGTTGGTTTTATGGAACTCGCAATATTTACTGTCAGCATGAGGTTCGGGGCAATTTTTGGCTTTGAATGAGACGGGGAAGTTATTGACCTTTTCTTTTACAATAACATACACATACGAGATGTGCTTGTTCAAGGCAACCGAGTTGGTGTTAGAGTCTTCCCACCTAGACCTCTTCTGATTTCCTTCCGGAAGATTTCATCCGAAGTTCGGCTTTCCTCCTTCCCCTCGAGGCCTGAACTTCCACTTCGTGAAGTACAGTTCATCTTTGCGGATAAACTTGTCGGTTTGGAAATGGAAATCTTGCAAGTCTTTGCAGCCGTGGATATATAATTCCTTCCAGAAGGGGGTGTTCTCAATCAATCCTGAGTGTACGACGATTAGCTTTTCATGGTCATTCATATCCTTGACCTTTATGGCCTCGATGTTGAACCTTTTCAGATAGTCCCCTAGAGACTTCGCTTGCCTCTGTTTGATGTTGGTGACAACTATATAGTCTACGGTTAGATCTTTCCTAATGCAGAACTGCGTGGAGAATTGTTTCCATGAGTAAATAGTGTTTTCCCTATACTGGCGATACCACTTCGCCGCTACCCCTTGGAAGGTCATCGGGAAGAGGCAACACCTGACGGCTCTGGAAGCGTTGTAAAGATCCATCTAGCTGTCAAAAGCCATCAGATGATCGTCGGGGTCTGTCATCCTAAGATATTTTATGGTTAGAACTTTGACCCTTGACGGTATTATGGTGTTCATAATCTCATCGATGAATGGTACTACTCTTTCGTTGTCATTAACCTTGTCATCCTGAGTTCTATTCCCCTTGCATCCCAGCAAGTCCTTGACGGTCTTCTATGTGACATCTTTGATGTAAGCCTCCGTGTTGTCATAGTTTTCTCTTTTGGGGTCGTAGCCTTTGGAGATGGAGCTCTTAGACTGTTCCTGCTCACACTGATTCCCTTGATAATCTACTCCCATCGGATGAGACTTCTTTTTCTTGTAAGAAGTTTCCTTAGGTTTCCCTTTTGCTTCTGACTGTTGAATGGGAGCCTTCCATTTTGAAGATTAATTGGTCTCTCTCTGACTAGATCTAGTGAGCCTTGGGGACTTTTGTGTCTGGACAGCGTTGACTTGAGCTTGCATTTCTTTAAGTTGCCTCTCCAAGACCAAGATTCTTGTGACATTATCTTCCATGGCGTTTGAGTCTGGTGGTTGTTGTGGATTGGGCGCGGCTTCTTTCTCGTTATTATTTGGGTTAAGTTCTGGGCCCTCGTCTCTTTCAAGGGTGGCGTTGGGAACCAGCTCTTTGTTTCGTTCCTCCAATCTCTTCGACTTCATCTTACCTACCATGGAACAACAGATTCACCTAATTAATCTTAATAAATTAACCACAAGGGTGGAGGTTCATGCCCTCCTTCTAGCGCCAAAGTGTTAACGACATTTTTCGTCAACACCCGGATTACAGTATGTAATGTATGCGTTCATGGGATTTGACATCGTCGTGACTCAGAGTCACCGGGATATAATCCTAGACCTGTGATTATAAGCTGAATCGCATTCCCGGTGCATCAGAATTTTTATACTTAATGGTCATTAACCATGCCCCCGGAGGGTGAACATCGCACATATTGCACGATGGTATTTCCGCTTGACCCCAGGGAAAGTTATTCAACTTGATATCGCCAGGCTTCATGGAATTGATGATTTTCTAAGCCAAGACGATGACATTATGTATTACAATAAGAAGAAAACAGGCGAACGTTTCCCTCGAATTCAAGGATGAATGCAACGCAATATTCGTTAACTCCGATGATTCTTCCATGTCCGATCCACTCAAGAGAGGAGCATGAATCACTATAGATATCAGGTTAGGAATTTGTAGACGATCTCCTTTCATCAATGTACGGGAAGCGGTAGGCTCAGCATGAGAATATGGACCGATCATGGCGGACCCTTAGGGCAAGGGGAAAGGGACTTCGTATTTCCACAAATCCCTCTTCCTCCTCCGTCGGGGCGCCTTGGTTGATCTCCTCATCGGAAAAGTTAGTGTTATCTCCATGTTTCATCATTATGGCACAACAAGATTTTTGAATCGCAAGATGTGTGAGACCCGAAATTCCACATTCATAGTTTGTAGATATATTACAAGAATTGATAATTTGCTCCTCTTGAGAAGAAAAGAACTAAATTGAGAATTAAAAAGTGTGTCTCCCTTTATGAAGCTCCAGGGGTCCTATTTATAGAGTATCTGGGGTCTTTCTATTAGTAGGTTGTTGGGCCCGAATGGGCTTCCTGTCGGCCGCTTTTTCCCTTGGTCTTGGGCATCTGGCTGTCGTCTATCCTAGTGGTGCCGTTTACGGCCTTCGAAGCGAGGGTCCCGGGTGAATTGGTCCCACCCAAGGTGGAAATGGGTTTGTTGCCAGTACAGATTGTGGAGGCATTTTTGACTGCTCGGTGGATGCCTCCAAGTGCCAGTCCTCTGGCGTAACTTTTCGGATGTTGGCTTTCGGCTTTATCTTGGGTACTCAGAGTGGCCCGCCCTCACGATGTACATGTATATTCCACTGATTTAGAACCGTTGATGGTTCAGATACTAGGTGGATTAGTACGAGTAACCTGTACCATTGCTTGAGTCTCGGTTTAGCCTTCCGCCTTGGTTCTCCAGACTGTAGCTTCTGGTGATGTCTACGTTACCTACGAAGGTAACCCTTTCATCATTTATGGAGCCGCTTTCTAGGAATCGGTCATGGACTATATTTATGCATCGACCTGATACTCTTCTTCCTCTGATGTGTTGGCATTAAGTAGGTTAATTCTTGTCGGGTAGACCATGTCAGATAAACCTTTGCTGGCTTTCGGTAGGCTTCGGGCCCCTTCTTTTCAGAGGGGGTGTCGGCCTATGTTGCTCTCGGATTCTTCATCCTTTTCTTGTATTCATTCAACATCCCTTCACCATAAGCTTGTGCTAAGATAATTTTGGTATTAACAATAATGATTTGATAATTTAAGTGGTTTAAATTCAAATATTTTGAATAATAATAGCAATGAGATAATAATATAATTATTCCCGAAATAGTCAGGAATAGCTAAATTAGTGAACAAAAACCATGAATATTGTTTTCGAAAATCCAATCAAAGTTGTCTACCGACCTAGCTAGGGTATATACATTACTCTATTATTACTTAGTGAACACGGTTGTACCCCTATAAATAAACAGTGCGTTTCTTCTTTATCAGACTTCTGGAAATTAGCCGTGCTTTGCAAATGGAAAACAAAAAAAATAAAATAAAATAAAATGAATAACGAAGGATGAACAGAAGCTTGGCGGAGCTGGGTAATATGGAGAGCAACGTGGCATGGGTGGAAGGTTCGTTGTTGAAGTTGCAGGCGGCAACAAGCTCGAGAATGTGGGGATGGCCGATATGCACAAGGTGAGAGCAGGCGGGGGTTTATGTTCCGAATATGATGGGAGTTGGAGACCACGGCCATAGTAGTTACAGTGAGCTTGATTGAAACGAAAATGGGGTTTGGGGGTGCTTGAAGATGCGGTTATGACATGTTGGGATTGCCTGGAAACGTGCACCTTTCATTTGGAAGAGATTATGGACTTACCT
The DNA here is from genome assembly GCA_030737875.1 of Allium sativum. Taxonomy (NCBI): domain Eukaryota; kingdom Viridiplantae; phylum Streptophyta; class Magnoliopsida; order Asparagales; family Amaryllidaceae; genus Allium; species Allium sativum. The sequence continues at coordinate 357,295,158 of CM060926.1, forward strand.
AAGTTTGCAAAAGGGTGGCTGGGCGATGCGAGTTGGTAAAGTTGAATTACAGTGTGGAGGCAGATGGACTACAGGGGAAGGAGTTAAAGATGGCTTCAAATTTTGTACAGGAGCCATGGCGTACATTTGAGAAACCAGTTTCGTATATATACAAGGAGGAAAGAAAAGAAGGTACAGTCAGTAGTTCTAGAGTTGGGCTTGTTTTAATTATATGTAAAGCCCAGTTTCTTTTATGAAAAAATAATAATCAAGCTTGCGGTATTTTTGTATGTGAATGGAACAGTGAGCTTTCATGGGTGAGGAAGATGGAACCTTGTTCCAGTTTAAAGTGGACGGCATGACCATGGGCCAACATGAATTAATTGGTAAGGCCAAAAAACAAAATAAAATACAAAGATGATGAAACGTGGGATTGAACATGTCTGGCGCAAAATATAATAGTTGAAGGGGAAGCTCTACTGATTCACGCGGGTAAGATTGTTTGGGCCTAATGGTAAAAGGTAAAGCTCAATTTAGAAATGAAATAAGTTTATTTTGATTTAAAATATTCTTAAATTTATAGTATTTATATTTGGTCCACACGTTATTACAATTTCGCAAATTTGGATCCACCAGGGTCGTATGGACCCAGGCTACGCATTAGAACTGGTTTGGAGCCATTGGGAACTCATTTGAATTTTAGGCGAAATAAAACGCTTGATTGAATCAACTGAACGTTAATCGTTATTTAACGATTGATGACCAAGGTGAGTAAACTCACCAACTCTGTCCAGTTTTATAATTTTGTAAACTTTATTTAATATTGATAAAATTATTGAATGCTGTGTGTGATGATTTTTTGGATGATTTGCTAGTTCATTGGTTGAAATTATATATATAGTTATATACATATACATACATATACATACATACATACATATATATATATATATATATATATATTCCATTTATAATATATGAAATTAGTGTTGTTTATGTTGATTAACATCTGTGGATGCAGGGAAACAGGTTGAAGGGATCCAACTGAATTCCTCAACAATTATTGTTGTTTTTCATATATTGCATTATATGATGTGATGAGTAATATGTGGTTGATTATTGTGTGTTTGGGTGGTTAAACAACATTGACTTGAAATAATCGGTATTTAAATACTGTGAAATATATTCAAATATACTGGAAGATAATTTGGGTTTTAATAACTGGTTTTAATCATAATAAAATAGGTAGTTGATTTATTAATGTTATTTTTAAATGGAATAATTATAGTTAATTATTTATTATTAAATGATCTATGAATGTTAATTTAAAAATGAGTAATGAAAAAGGGAAATCGTTGAATTTATTTTGTGGTTCGAAATGCGAATAGAAATTAAATAAAACTATACAGATTTGTAATTTTAATTCGACAATGTTGAATATTATTACAGTAATTTATTTTAGAAATCATATATATTACGTAATATAGATTTTAACAACTTAATTAATATTTAGGGTTAAACCAAATAGTTTATAATGGAATATGTAATCGAGATAAAGTTATAAACATGATATATAATTAACAATGAGTTAACTTGTTAACATAATTTATGAAGTGAAATTTGAATATGAATAGCTCGATAATGGCATTTATAAATAAAAATCAGGATTTGATTTGATTAAATGAGTACAAATTCTGTAAAGGAATTATATTCACGTTTTTAAGTGAATAATGATTTTAAAAAGCAAACATTTGGCAGATTAAGACGGTTATACCTGGAATTGGTGAATGTTTGGAAGCAATAAATTCGGAAATGAATTTAGAAATCGAGTTAACCAAAAATGGTGAATTTATTATGACGTTCTGAATATTAATCGAGTAGAGATTATTCGAAAGGGAGTTGTAAGTTGAAATTCTATTATATCGTATCCAAGAAGGGTACTATTTACTTTTCTTTTTTAATTAAGATTTATTTAATTAAATATAATTTATTTATTCTAAAATTAAGAATCAAAGCTATATTTAAATATTTTGGAAGCAAGTATTGTGACGTTATCGTATAATCCAAGGTTAGACAATGTTCGTTTTAAATATATATAAACAAATTTGGAACCCTTTTCCAAATATAACCAGAAATGTTTTTTTCTGAGTATAGACAATGAAATGATTTTGAAATTAAGAAATGGAGTTAAGTAAATTAGAAACTGACTGGAGATTAGTCAAGTTGAATAGTTTCTTGAGTATCGATATGATGTTGGTTTCGGCCTTCGGGATTGATACTTAGAAAACTGTTCACTTACTAGTTTACAGTTAGAGACTAATGAATGTTGAAGAATAGTGAGGCGTGAATAAGATATGAAATGTTTTTCAATGTTAATAACGTGTATTTTCTAAATATAGGAAATAAGAAATTGTTGATATATGGAAATGTTGTTAGAGTAACTGGGTTTACGAAATATGGAAATAGACAACTGGGAATTGAAATAATTATTGATAAATATAAAAGGGGCTCAGGGTTGATTGATGGTTGAATGGCAAGATTTCCATTTGGAAATACGATCGTTGTTTGTATGTATGTTTTCCTTTAATAGTTAAATCACCGGCTATCAAAGATTTGGACCATTTTTCCGTTGTCAATATGGAGAGTCCGGGATCAGGTTTATTTTCTAAAAACCACTCCGTATGGGCATTAGCGTTGTGAATCAAGTATGTTGAAGATCATTGAAAATGGATTTTATGCAAGGGCTGTTTTGGTGATCCTATGTAGAAATTGCCTAAAATATATTTACAGAATAGTGCCTTTGGTTTGTCCAGTCCCGTGACAAAGTATATGGGCGAATGTCTGATAGAGTATATCTAATAGATCACGTAAGTTGATCTCTCCAAATGTATTTACATTGGTGGAGGATGAATTCGTTTCTCTTAGCTTTAAACCTATGGTATTTTTGGGGAAATCAATTTGTGATTTGGCGGGTATGATGATGTGGCATTCAAAGTGAATGGTGACAAGGTGTTCCAAAAGATACGTTATGACCTCAAGCCTTATCAATCGGGAAATGACAAAAATCGGGCAGGCAACATGGCTAAGTGGGTCGCACCGAATTAGGGTATATTGTCACCATCTAGATAATATTCATATTTGTTACTTCTTTTCATTTCTATATCTCCCGGGGACGGTTATGTTGGTATACCAACCTTAAGGTGATAATATATTCGGAACATTCAAGAGAAATGAATGGCCGGTCATGTGTGGGCCAAGTTGCAAGATGTTCTTGTTGAACTCCAGTGTATCCCCTCTAGAGTACATTGATCAGAAGGTGGTACCATACATTGTCATAGTCGGAATCCAATCTCCAATAAGCGCCCATAGTTTTGATTATATATTATATATGTGGACCGTGAGATGCAATCGTTCTGCTGGATTGTTATTTACTTGTGATTAGACACCATTATAATATCAGAATAATATTTTTTTTAAAAAATGTTTTGGGTTATCGTAAGGTAAAAACCATCCGTATTTATGTGTGGATCGGTCTTACGATTATTCTTTCCTTTGGAAAGGAATTCGGAAAGTTAAACCGAATGGTTAGAGTTTACTCACACCAGTCCCATGACTGACCCAGAGTTTATTTTGTTTTTTTTACTCTAGACTCTTGGTTGCCCAAATTTGTATGGGCAGTCAAGTAGTTGGGATTTTGCAGGTATACTTGGAAGAGCTTGGAGCAGTAGGCTTCAACATTTGTTATATATATATATATATTATTTCCACTGCGATGTTATGAGTTGTACTCTGAAATGGTATGTATATACAGTTATAAATTTGTACTTTAAAAGTTATGTTATATAATGTATTTTATTCATTCCGCTGTGAGATTTGTATTTACTCTGATTTTGTTCTTTCGCGATCTTCTTCTTCTTCTATTCCAAATTTCTTTCTTTCTATTTCTCACCCTCTAACTTTTTCTATTAATGATCTGGTATTTCCAATACTTGAATAGTCGGCATGGTGGTTAGATATCGATTTTCGAGGTCGAAAATTCCTCATTCGTTACATGTACTATGATGTAATTGTTGTAATAGTAATGAAATATTCTCATGTTTTTGTTCTGATGAGTCGTGTTCTCAAAGCAGTCTGCCTTCTTATTCGGTTTAGGTCGCTGAGAAGTTCAGGTCGCTACACTCATGACAAACACCACCACACCCTTATTTTCTCCAATCGATGCCTCACCCTCTTATGAAATTATATCCTAGTACCTTCTTGCCTCCGTTACTATAGCCTTTGCTTGTTCCCACTATTCAAAACACCATCAAACTGATCTTGGTCCACTCCTAATCAGGTTAGGAGCAAGATCAAAGCTTTAAAACAAAAGAAAACATGGATAATTATGTCAAAGTGGGCATACCATATGTAAAAGGCAGTGTTGACAAAAAATATAAGATCTGTAATTTAGTCTATAGTTTGTTTGACATTTTTATTCTCCTAGATTTTGAAGTTAACCAAAAGGCCATATCGCCCTTAGTTAACATTTCAATCTTGGTTTAAAATCTAACCATATTCCAGGCACTAAATGCGATGTAAATCGTTATAAAAAGTGATGTACTTAAGACATTACTGTGTTTCTCTTATTTTAAACTAAATCCATTTTATAATTAAAATATGGTTTGAAAATATCGTGATTTCAAATTTTGTATGCGTGTTTACTTTTATACACTTAAATACTTATACCATTGTACTTCTTTACATAATGGCCAAAAATATCTAGCCTATTTTACTCAACATCAAATCATGTTTCTTTATAAATTCTTAAATACACTTATATGTATATTTTATTATTAATAGAAAATCAAAGTGATTAAAAATAAAAATATAAAATATACCTTACTTATTTTATATACACACTTCAAATCATTTTCTATATTATAAAATATTATCTTTCCAAATCCTATTATTAATATAATATAAAATGAAAAATATACCATACAAATACATTTTCAAAGTAATATTTGTAATAACGTACATCTTAAATTTACAACAAAATAAAACTAAATTTTCTATCTTAAATATATAATCTAGAAATGCTATAAAACCATGATTAGTAGTAAAGTTCCATTATAAATATGTAGTTTAACATGAACTAAAATGGTTAAACCATAAATTGAATATTTAAATAAATTAAAAACCAATCATTAAAATAAGTTCAATTATAAATCAAAGGCATCACAAAATTACTTATGTATAATTTCCTTCGTAAAAAATTATATAAAATTGGGAAAAGCACCAGTTCAATTCCTTGATAATATTTGTCTTCATAAATGATAAACTACTTGAAATCATCCTTAAAACAATGAAAACATAGACGAGATACTTAGCCAAAATCATATGGTGAAAAACTGTCATCTTTACTTAGCTTTTAAAATACTTAAAGCCAAGTAAGGGTGTTTAAGCCTCTATGAAATAGACACATAGCAATTGATCCTCTAAAACAGAGCTATTTGGTTTGCAAACCATACGACTATTAAAATGCTAAAATATAGATGTTAAGTTTCTAGAAAAACATAGGTTGTAGATCCTATATATAAAATGTCCATGTAAAAAAGTATCGTTATTAAACCACTAAAAGACATGATCTATGAGTCTATAAAATGTAGATATTAGATTTGTAAAACATATATCTATTGAGCCACTAGAAAATATGGGATGTAAAGCTTTTACAAAATAGCTTTTAGGTTTGGAAAACATTAAAAAGTTGAGCCACTAAAGTATAACTATCGAGTTCATAAAATATATGGATATTGAGCCAATAGAAGTATAGTTATCGATTAGCTATACAGAAGCTACTGAGTAACTATAATAGATGAGATTTCGAGTTTATAAAAACATATATGGATGTCGAGTCTCTATAAATGAGGGTATCAATCTCTTTAAAAATTTAAAGGTGTCGAACCATAAAAATATGGCAATGTTTAGCCAAAAAGAAAAGGTTTTCAATCTCAAATCGTGGATTTATTGAATCTCAACAACCATAAGATGTTAGACCCATAAAAACTTAAGGTGTTGAGTCCCTATGAAACTGGATACATCACACAGTTATCTAATAGTTATTGCTTGCATCAACCCTCTATGAAAGTAGACACATTGCATAGCTCTAGAGTAGCATTTAGATGCATCTGCCTTTATAGTTATTGAGTCTTAATGGATGAGGTGTATCAAATCTATAAGTTATCATACCAATAGCATTTATGTAAATAAGTTAAAAATTGATTTGTTTCTTTTTGAAGTTAAAACTTTTTAATAACGCTTACCTCCTTTCTGATTTTCATGGGATAATAAGATACTTTTCATATTTTTTCAGAGCTAGTGGTAGGTGTGACACCCCACGTCCATTAATGTCACTCACAAAGGGAATGCATTAAGTTTCGTGAAGCGTTTAGGTAAAAAGACACAGAGTATTACAAGACAGATATAAATTTTTTTGCAATGGAAATAAACAACTTTATTAATCACTAAAATACCGTGGTCCAAAGCATCATTTGTCTGAAATATAAAAACCCATTACAACATAAAAACCACTGTCTTGTACTTCAGAAGTATCAGAGTACATAAAAGAAAGAAAATTCCCCAATAACAAAATATAGCCATTGCAACAAGAATAGGAGCTTGATCCATACATATCAGCAGCTCCAGCAATCAAGCAAAATCACGGTCAAGCCTGAGTGTTTCCTCCCTGAGAACCAGGGGGGAAACGGAAGAGAGAGAAGGAAAAACAAATGGGGTCGGACATAAAGTATGGCGTGTCTGGTAACTTGTAGCCAGTAAATAAATAAAGGTAATCATGACAGGCATAAAGTGGATAAGAGAGATCACTATACAAATGGCAGGTGTGACAAGGCAGATAAGGTAAGGTGTATACATGCTTCACTAATAACTACTCTACACTATTAATAGTATAATTTAAGATGAGATGATCCCTTCCACTATAAGTTGGTAGACTTAGGGCTTACATCCCAGTGTACCCTAACCACTACCCTAATTTATCGGCTCCCTACTCTGTAGATACCCTGTGCTGGTCCCACAGTAGGGGATATCACTTCCCTAAAGTGGCAACCCAAGAGGTGCACAGTCATATCTACTGGTGTCACGGTCGTCTTGTCCCCCTCTGCTCGGCCCATGCACACACATGTCCCCGGTCGTTTTGCGCCGTCTACACCACCCGTCACGTTTTGGATCTCTTATAATCAATCAGTAAGCGTGCCCCTTCTCCGCCTAGTACGGAGTTCCCTACTCTGATACCGAATACGGGTTATTGACTGAACTGGGTCCCACACAATATGATACAAGCTCTCCCCTTTTGTCTTGTATCTCCACTAGGTTTTCCAATGACTATGTATACCCTAAAGGGTGATCTTTAATTACATAGCTCTATACCAGTTATGCTTACCCTAAAAGGGTGATCTTTAATTACATAACTTTACCGGATTAAGTTTGTGGGCCTATATATATATATATAAATATTACCCACCCCCTTCAGTTATACTTAACCCACCCACTATCCAATCCATTTTACTTAACCCTAACTTATGTTCATAATCATACAGTTCTTATTGATTAAATTAGGTTAAGTAGTCCTTTCTCATTATCATGTCCATGGTTATATTGGGCTAGACCTCTTACATTATACCTACAACGTGTGGATGCTGGATATATCGGTCGGGTCCGGGCAGTCTAATTCCATAGTTGGGTGTAACTTTGTGTCTTAGCCCGAGTCGTATTTACACACTTAGACCTCTCACATTAGGTTCAACATTAGTGGCTGCTAGATATGTCGGTCGGGTTCGGGCAGACTTCCGCCACTAATGTAACCTAACCTCCTGTCATAAGTGTTAATATAATTCCTAATTATAGTTGCTAAACATTCCATTTATTAATTAATTTACCAAATAATTAATCTTACCTTTTTGGGTGTTATTGCCTATTCTATCAACAATTTGAACTACTAGTCCAAAAACGTTTATTTCCCAATTATGCCAATATTTACTTTTTCCGCCGTTTCTAACTAACGTCCTCACAAAATTGACGGCATGCCTAGGCTAAATAATTAGCCTAGCCATAAGCGATGTAAAGGAAAGCTAATAGGGATGTAACACAAGTGATTATTGAATATGATTTGGCATAGCATGGATTAACATAGTCATAAGGTTGTCATATGAACTTGTGATAATTTTTGTGATGTCAAAGTGAACAAAAATGAGATCTAAACTAATCATTTAAATATCCAACAATTCAGATCCATCATAGTAAGGGTGACACAGTAGCATGTTTAGATCTAAGGATAAATTCACATGTCCAATTTTATAACATATCCAAATTTATCACAATATGACAGGTGTAAGGTGATTTACATAAAGAACCAGATCTAATCAATGCCATAACTTGTCCAAATTAACATATTCACCTTTTCCATAATACAATTACAAGTCAAGATCTACATAGGCAACATCATAGAATAACCACAATTATTTCAGATCTAGAGAAATAGATCTATCAAGATCTACATAGTTTAAGATTTAATACTAGCATAGATTCATACTTTACAACATATCCAATTCATTGTCTTTCACAATTCACTGTCATTTATTTAAACCTAAAAGTGACTACAAACTCATAGCGTTAGGTTTAGGGAATTGAGAGAGAATAGATCTGAATTCAGAATTTGGTTAGCTAAACCGTTTTTGTAGGACTTGATTCTGTTTTAGTTTGCAACCCGATAGTGTATGGCTCCCATGATCTCCAATGAAGAAAATAGGAGAATATGGGACCATATTAATAGCCTAGAACCAATGAACCAGACCCAGAATCAAGTCCAGGTACGTAAAAAAAATCTGCCCAGATCTGCCGGGGGGTCGACAACCCTGTCGACACCCCCTAAGGGGGGTCGACACCCATGTCGACACCCCATGGGGTGGGGTTGACACCCATGAGCGGGAATTTTCCCGCTCAGCCCGCTTTTGTTGGATTTTGATTTTGAACTGTTTTGAAAGTTCTGGAATTATTATTATTATTATATATATATATATGTTCTTCCTTATGCGTGTACAAACTTCTAAGGCTTATAACTTCTCCATACGATATCTGATTTACGCAAACCCGGACTCTATCCCAAGCAGAATTCCGAGATGAAAGCAATGGCACAACCCGTTTCCCTTAATTCTTCCTCTAAAAATTAAGTATTCTTCAATCTGTTAATTTTAATATTTTAAAATTACGGGGTGTTACATTCTCCCCTCCTTAAAGGATTTCGTCCCCGAAATCTTCAAGTTAAGAAGAACGTATCCTACCATCCATCTTCATCCATCATCCACAAGCATCCATTGTCCTTAAAATATTTCTAATGCTTATATGAGTATATGCAGAGGTGTGTGTATATGTCCCAATACTAATGCGAAAATCAGTCTTCTACTGATCCAGTTGACCTCTTTAATGCGATGTATGATTAGTGTCATGAATCCAATATGTAGGCAAATAATCCTATTATAACATGTAAGTTCTATATATGTGCACGTCCATTCGTCCAAGTGCAACATCCATATGCTAACTCATCCATTTTCATCCATAAAAGAAAAGAAAATGCACATGCATCCATATGCAGTATGAGAGAGTGACTGAGCCGATCTAGTGCCTAATGTGTGTATATATGCGTCCATAGGCAACCACTAGCAAACACTTGCATGCACTAGCAAGTGCATGCATCAAACATAACATGTTTCAAACACATGTTTTCATCCATAGGAGTCCTATCTAAAGGTCGAAAACACTAGGGATAAGATATGCTCGATTGACAAAAATAGGCACAGATAAAGCTTTTGAAAAAGGAGTTAAGAACATGCCCTCAAAAAGGAAAGGGTACGAAGCACGAATTCTATCTTTTGTTTCCCAAGTTACGTCTTCTGGGTTGTCTCCCCATTGACTTCACCAACTTGATTTCATTGTTGCACAGCTTCTTAACTTCCAATCCAAGAATACGGGTAGGGACTCGTCTGATTGTCGCCTCTCGTTCCACCTCCACTTCTTCCAACATAATCGGCTCAATGACTTCTGTGGTGTCATTCAGGCACTTCCGCAGATGAGAAACATGAAAAACATTATGAACATCGGACAAATTGTCTGGGAGTTTTACTTTATAGGCCATTTGGCCAATTCTCTTAGTTATGGGAAAGGGTCCCACAAATCTAGGTTCCAACTTCCCTATTGAATCGAAGTGGACCACCTTTCTCAGAGGTGATACTTTGATGAAAACTAAGTCTCCCACTTCAAACTCGATGTCGATTCTCCTCTTGTCTACATAGGACTTCTGCCTATCTTGAGCTCTTTTCATTCGTCGTCGAATAAGGTCAATCTTCTCAGACGTCTCCCTAACCATATCAGGCCCAAGTAACAATCTTTCTGTAGATTCCCACCAATAGGTTGGAGACCTACAGGGTTACCCGTACAATGCTTCGAAGGGTGCCATACAGATGCTGGCTTGATAGCTATTATTATAGGCAAACCCTACTAAGGGAAGATGCTCTTCCCAAGTCCATACGAAGTCTAGGATGCACAGCCTCAGAAGATCTTCTAGAATTCTGCTCACCCTCTCCGTCTAGCCATCGGTATGAGGATGATAAGCGGTGCTCAAACAAAACTGTGTACCCAATGCTTCTTGCAAACTCCTCCAAATTCACTGGTAAAGATGGGGTCGCGATCGCTCACGATGCTAGAAGGAACTCCGTGGAGACGAACTATCTCACGAACATAAATTGTTGCCAACCATGGTGCCGCCCTTTTACTTTTAACTGGAATAAAGTGAGCACTCTTAGTGAGTCTGTCCACTATCACCCAAATACTGGTACTACCTTTCTTCGATCTGGGCAAACCATCTATGAAATCCATAGAGACGCTCTCCCATTTCCACTGCGGGACCTCCAACGGATGAAATAATCCATCGGGCTTCTTTTGCTCAGCCTTGACTTGTTGGCAAACTAAACATTGAGAAACAAATTTGGCCACGTCCATCTTCATCCCAGTCGAAAAGAAAATCCTCTTCATATCTTTATACATCTTGTCACCGCCTGGATGTATGGTCGTCTTAGAATGGTGGGCTTCTTCTAGGACTTCCTTTATCAAGCTTCCAGTTTGAGGAACACAAAGTCTTCCATCACGTCGCAACCACCCCTTTTTATCTATGACATACCTACTGAGGTGACTAGAAGTCTCCCCTCTTCTGAGCTTATCCATGATGTCTAGAATATGTGGGTCACCTTGTTGTGAAGCTCCTATATGCTCCATAAGAGTTGGTCGTATCTCAAAGGATGTAAATAAATCAAGCAAAACTTCGATGGAGGATCTAAAATCAAAAGCTGATATGAACTCCAAGTTCTTTCTTTCCACAAACAGAGGACTCAGGGCCACCCTCTGCCTACTTAGTGCGTCTGCCACCACATTACCCTTGCCGGGGGTGTAAACAATCTCAAAATCATATGAAGCTAAGAACTCTATCCACCGTTGTTGCCTTAAGTTGAGATCCTTCTGTGAGAATAGATACTTGAGAGATTTATGGTCGATGTACAGCTCAAATCTTTCCCCAAGCAAATAATGACGCCATGTCTTTAACGCGAATACTATGGCAGCTAGCTTTAGATCATGGGTGTGGTAGTTCTTTTCATGAATCCGCAACTGCCTACCCCCATAACATATTATCTTCCCCTCTTGCATTAGAACCGCACCAAGCCCTGTACCACACACACCACTGTAAACGGTAAGTACTTTACTTCCATCGGGTAAGGCTAAGACTGGGGATGTTGTCAGAGCCCTCTTTAATCGTTCGAAAGCAACATCACAGTCTATATCCAATGAAAACACCAAATTCTTCTTTGTCAGCCTGGTGAGAGGGGCTGATATCTTCGCGAAGTCCTTAATGAACTTCCTATAGTAACCTGCCAACCCAAGGAAGCTTCTCACCTCGGTTGCGTTTTTAGGAATCTTCCAATCTTGCACTGCAACCACCTTCGCGGGATCTACAGCTATCCCTTCTTTGGAGACTACATGCCCCAAGAATCTCACTTCCTTTCTCCAAAAGTGGCATTTGGAGAACTTTGCTTTAAGCTGATGGTCACGGAAAGTTTTCAAGACTTCTCTTAGATGTTGGGCATGCTCTTCTTCGTTCTTGGAGAAGATCAAAATATCATCAATGAAGACTACGACAAATTTGTTTAGGAATTCCTGAAACACCCTACTCATTAAATCAACAAAGTAGGCGGGTGCATTTGTCGGCCCAAAAGGCATCACTAGCCATTCAAAGAAACCATCCGGAGTTCTAAAAGCAGTTTTATCTATGCTGTCTTCAGCCACCCTCAGCTAATGGAACCCCATAGCCAAATCTAACTGAGAAAACATCGAGGCACCAACAAGCTGATCAAATAAATCATCAATCCTCATAAGCGAGTGTCTATTCTTCTTGGTAAGTTTATTCAACTCTCTGTATTCAACACACAAACGAAGCCAACCATCTGCCTTAGTTGCGAATACTACTGGAGCACCCCATTCGGATATGCTTCGTCTAATAAACCCTTTCTCAAGCAGCTCCTGTAATAACCCGTATTTTAATAACAAGATATAACACAAAACAAGGCAGAATTAAATAATAAAATCTTAATCAAGGGAAACGGGCTATGCCATTGCGTTCGTCTCGAAAAAATATGCGAAATAGAGTCCGAGTTTTCGAAAATCGGAGTCCGTATGACCCGATTAAGGCCCAACAAAGTTTTCAGAAAATTTCTAAATAAAAACAGATTTTCAAATTCAAATCTAAGCTTGGAAATTGGGCCAGTTGGGCCAAGGCGGGAAAATTCCCGCCACAGTACCCAAGTCGACAGCCCTGTCGACTTGGGAGTCGACTGGGTCTGACCAGGTCGACAGCCCTGTCGACTTGGCTGTCGACTTGGCTCAGACGCCCAGTCCTGCCTGGTGAACCATCTTGAGAATGTGTTGAGCTAGAGGGCCAGATTCGATTTGGATGGCTGAGATGAGAACTAGGGTTTAATCCTATGGTCTAAATCATTAGCCTAATCTATAAATAAGACCCTAACCTACCCTAAATCCTCATTAATCTATCCTACAACTAAACTATGGCAAAATCAATCCTCTCATGGCCTCCACTCTCATCATAAATTCCTAAATCAATTTTCAAGAGATTCCCATGCATACAAGTGTATTTAGGCTTGTATGATCCTCTTTAGCTTGCATTAAAGTCTTGTTTCTCTATTGGCATCATAAAGGAGGAGTCTTGATCAAGTTTGCTTGCATTTTGGGATTTTAATTAGTTTCATAAGGGATTTCTTACATTTGCTCTACTCATTTGAGTCTTCATAGCATTGTAAGCCTATTTCTACTCTTGTATTTTAACTATGAAGTTAATATGTTATGTTTCAAGTTTGAGTTTGGGGTTAATCATGATATGTGCTTTGATCTTGTGATTTTATGCATAAGATTACTCTATGCATGTTAGTAAAGTCATTACCTTGGCTTTATGCATAGAAAGATATGATCTTTGGTTGGAAATGTTGCATAATGCAACTTTGAAACTCTCATAACCCTTGCATTAACATGCATATAATGTTATATGCATGTTACTAGCCCTTATCTCATGCTATCTATGGCCATGTTCCACCTATTTGCCAAGTTTGATGTTATGCATGCATATGAACCTTATGCAAGTTGAAACCATGTTATGCATGCATATGAACACTATGCAAATTAAAATGATGTTATGCATGCATATGAACCTTATGCAAGTTGAAACCATGTTATGCATGCATATGAACACTATGCAAGTTAAAATGATGTTATGCATATGAATATTTTGCAAGTTGATAGCATGATGTGCAAGTTTATGATCACATCTTTGTCTCATGCCACCATGTTTAACTTGTTGCTCCAACCCCTCTATGTCATGATTATGCCAAGTTCCCTCTTTCTATCCTTTTTGCGCTATTGCGATATGTAAGCGATGGGATTGCGTTTGGGATTGGGTAAACTTAAAAGACATAAAAACATAAGCTTGGGAATTTACCTAATAAGTTAGGTCTACCCATTGGGAATTTACCTATTTAGTTAGGTCTACCCAATTGCTTGAAAACTTGTAATGTGATGGACATGACACTTAGAAAACATGAGAATGGCCAACTCGAGGTTGGGTTGAGCTTGTAGCATAAACCTACCCGGAACCGACCGGCTTAACTAGTGGCTACAAGCAATAGGACCCAATGTGAGTAGTTGGTCATGTTGCACGTAAGACCCGAGGTTAGACCAAGTTGTGGTGTAAACCTACCCGGAACCGCCCGGCCTAACTAGTAACCACAACAAGGTCTAATGTGAGAGGTTGGGTGCATTAAATTAATTAATGCCACATGGTAGGGTTAAGTCATGGATCGCTTGGATACTTAACCAATTAGACACGATGGGTTGGTAGGGTTAAGTCATGAACCTTGGGTACACTTAACCAACTTGGTACTTAGATGAGTTGGGCTAACCATGTTTAACCCATTAAGGAAACCCTAGTTACATGGTCCTTTGCACCAGTAACCCTCTTGGATGTATCATGATACCCTAGGGACTAGGCTAGGGTGGGGCACGATTACTGGGATGACATGTAAGCGACCAAGACGACGGCTGTGTAGGTGCGCCGGTGTAGGTTCAGGCGGGCCATGGTCGTGCACATGGTCCGGAGTTGAAAAAGCAGGCATGGGCACCAGTAGGTTTAAACTGTGCGTGCTTGGTTTGTGTCAGTGGTTGACACCCTAGGACTTGATACACCCTAGGACTTGATACACCCTGGGGTGGACCTAGCACAGTTTAGCTACACTTCGTAGTTGGGCCGTATGACACCGACACTTGACGAGTTAGGCTTTAGGAGAGCCGATCGACTAGACCGTGCTAGTTGGACCTTGGTTTAGGTCATTCATGATGTTGGGCCAAACTTGGGCCTGGGGATCACCTCTTGTTTACACTTGACACGACTTGTGATACTAGTACACTTGGTGCAAACCTCAATCTTGTTTATGCGGTTCCACATTTGATCTATCTTGTTGACTTCTTACCATGCCAGTTATCATCCTATGACTCATCCTTGTTTATATATACTGTTAACTTTATTAGTTGTTGTACAATTGTAGATAGGACTTACCAGTCTTTTGACTGACCCATTTTCTTTCGCCTCTTTTCTTTCGTTTCCCCCCCCCCCCAGGTTTACAGGGCGGGAATACCAGCACTTAGCTTGGATCTTAGCTGCTTTTCTTGGATAGCTCATGTATGCTTCGGACTTGAGCTTGCTATGGTTTTCTACTTGGGGATAGCTACTTCATGTTTTCCTTTTCAGTTACAAGTTTTATGTTTCTAGACTTTGTTTATGGAAAATAATTAAGTACTGTGTTGTAACTTAACCTATGGTTTTGATATGCTAGCTCTTATCCGCTGCTATACTTACTCTGTTTTTTTTACTTATATGTTCTGTCTTGTGATATCTGCATGCATGATTACCTTATTTAAACGCCCCTCCAAAGTCAGTGTCCTTGCAAGAGTGGCACTGGCGGAGGTGGGGTGTTACATTTGGTATCAGAGCATAAGGTTTACGAGATTGGAGCCAAAAGGGTTTTAAAGTTACTTTTAAAAGCTATTTTCAAAACCAATTAAGTATTTTCCAAAGAAAAGTCTAGTTTATTTTGAAAGGCTATCCCCCAAGAGCCATAAGCACTATCCTTCGTTTCCTCGTTCTAAATCTATCTTTTCCTTTTTCAGCATGGCCGATCTCAATCTTCCTGAGGGAGTCACCATTCCCGGATGGTTCCGGAGGTACTTGGAAGCTAGGGCCAATAATGCAGGTCCAGCAACCACTCCCACTATCACTGAGGTTCCACCCCCTCCTCCTCCTCAGCAACCACAAGCCGATTTCGCCAAGATTTGCAAGGACTTCAAGGCCATGGATGGCAAAAAAATTATTGGGACAGAGACTTTCGTGGAAGCAAGAAATTGGTTGAAGGAGACCGAAGATCTTTTTGCCATCTTTGATATAGAGGACCATAGAAAGGTTCTGTTGGCGGTTTGGCTACTAAAGGAGGAAGCTTCTTATTGGTGGGAGGTTACCAATGCTACAAGGCCCGTAGAAACCTGGGCCGACTTTAGGGCAAGGTTTGGGCTTAAGTTTCTATCATCTGCAGAGGCAAATTTGCAACTAGAGAAGTTCATAGCTTTGAAGCAAGGAGACATGACAGTGAGAGAGTATGTGAATAAGTTCAACCAGCTTGCCTGATTCGGTTTGGACATGGTCAATACCCCCGAGAAGAAGGCCCTACGTTTTGCACGAGGGTTAAATGAGCCATTACAAGGTCTAGCTATGTCACACATACCCATGGGGGCCACTTTCGAGAGCCTGGTAGACATGGAATTGCTGCAGGGAGAGGATAAGAATGGGAAGAAGGAAGTCAAGCCCAATGAAACTCAGCCTAAGAAGACAGACTCCAAGTGGGGAGGGAATCAGAGTAATAAGAACAACAAGAACAACAAGGGCAACAAGAACAAGGCAAAGGACACAAGAAAGTGCCACTTCTGTGGGATTGTTGGGCATGTAGCCAAGGACTGTAGGAAGAAAAAAAATGAAATTGGGTGGATGCTTTAATTGTGGAGAGACGGGACATTTTAGCAAGGATTGCCCTAAGAAGCAGGGGCATGGACAAACTCAGCGCGCAGGTTCATCTGGAGAGCAAGTGCATGCTCTCAACACCGCTCCAGTTCAGGACCGAGGTACTATTTCTGTGGAAAGTCTTGTTTATATTTCTGGTTTTCCTGTTCGCACTTTGTTTAATTCTGGCGCATCACATACCTTTATTTCCTCTGATGTTGTTGGATGTTTGCACCTAAGTACTAGTCTTGTTGAGGATCCCATTAGTGTTTCAAATCCGATTGGGGGTTCAGCCCATTTGTTTATGATCTGTATGGATTTGAGGGTTTCTATCTTGACCGTAGAATTCTCGTGTGATGCTTATGTTCTCGGGTTCACAGGATACGGGTTGATCTTGGGCATGGATTGGTTGTCCCGCTATGGAGCCATTCTCGATGGTGAGCATAGGGTGGTGAGACTCATGACTCGCCTTGGCAATACCCTAGAGATTTCTTGCAACCCGCTAGATCCCGTCATGCTATGTTATCTTGAATCTCTTGACTCGTCTATCGATGATCTGCAATCTGTAAGGGTGGTTCGAGAATACCCTGATGTTTTTGAAGAAGTTAAGGGGTTACCCCCTAAGCGAGAGATAGATTTCCGCATTTATCTGGTTGATAATGCTAAGCCAGTCTCCTTACCAGTTAGGCACATGGCCCCGCGGGAAAGGAGAGAGCTCAGTAAGCAAATCAAGGAGCTTCTTGAGAAGAATTTTATTTGGCGAAGCATTTCCGAAAGGGGTGCTCCTGTGGTGTTCGCTACTAAGGCGGACGGCTCGCTTCGCCTATGCGTTGATTATCGAGAGCTGAACAAGCTGACCAAGAAGAATAGGCATCCATTACCGAGGATAGATGACCTCTTCGACCAGCTTGTTGGTGCTTCTGTTTTCTCTCAGCTTGATTTAGCCACCGGATTTCATCAGCTTAGATTGGCCGAAGACAACATTGATAAGACTGCATTTAGTACTCCAGACGGATTCTTTGAATGGCTTGTCATGCCATTTGGCTTGACTAATGCACCCGCCTACTTCGTAGATTTGATGAGTAGGGTGTTCAGGGAGTTCCTTAACAAGTTTGTTGTTGTCTTCGTGGATGATATTATGATCTTTTCAAAAGACGAGGAAGAACATGCTAGACACCTCAAGGAAGTGATGGATACGCTTAGAGGCCATCAGTTGAAAGCCAAGTTCTCCAAATGCCACTTTTGGAGAAAGGAAGTCCGATTTCTTGGGCATATAGTTTCTAAGCAGGGTATAGCTGTGGATCCCGCGAAAGTGGTTGCAGTTCAAGACTGGAAGACTCCTAGGAATGCAACCGAAGTGCGAAGCTTTCTCGGTCTGGCAGGCTACTATAGGAAGTTCATTAGAGACTTCGCTAAGATTTCGGCCCCTCTCACTAGATTGACGAAGAAGAACTTAGTCTTTGCATGGGACTTAGAGTGTGAGCTTGCTTTTCAAAGGCTCAAGAGGGCCGTTACCACAGCCCCAGTTTTGGCATTACCCGATGGCGGTAAGATGTTTACCGTGTATACCGATTCATGTGGCACAGGTTTAGGCGTTGTTCTAATGCAGGTAGGAAGGGTGATATGTTATGGGGGTAGGCAACTTAAAGTTCATGAGAAGAACTTTCCCACTCATGACTTGGAGTTAGCGGCGATTGTCTTTGCACTCAAGTCCTGGCGCCACTATCTTTTAGGCGAAAGGTTTGAGTTGTACACTGATCACAAATCACTCAAGTATCTCTTCTCGCAGAAAGATCTGAATCTTAGGCAGCAAAGGTGGATGGAATTCTTGGCATCTTATGACTTCGAGATAGCTTATACCCCTGGTAAGGGTAATGTTGTGGCTGATGCACTAAGCAGAAAAAGGTTGGCTTTGAGTCCCTTGTTTGTTGAGATGAAGAGCCTAGAGTTCCTGGCAACCTTTGATTTCACGACAGCAGTGGAGTCGATGACAGGATCGTTAGCATCTCTCGAGCTTAGAACCACACTTCTTGATCAGGTAGGGACTTCGCAGAAGGAAGACCCACAGATAGTGGAGACCATGGATAGGTTGATTCGTGGTGAGACGTCTAGTCACCTTGCTAGATATACTATTGATAACAAGGGTTGGCTAAGGCGTGATGGAAGACTCTGCGTTCCACAAGTGGGAGACTTGGTGCATAAAGTTCTCGAAGAAGCACATCACTCAAAGATGACTATACATCCTGGTGGAGATAAGATGTATAGGGATATGAAGCGCATTTTCTTTTGGCCTGGAATGAAGAAGGATGTGGCAGACTATGTTTCAAAGTGCATGGTGTGCCAACAAGTGAAAGCTGAGTCGAAGAAACCAGGTGGGCTATTACATCCATTGGAGGTCCTGCAATGGAAGTGGGAGAGCATCTCTATGGACTTTGTGGATGGATTGCCTAGATCAAGAAAAGGGAATTCGATCATATTGGTCATCGTTGATCGACTTACGAAGAGTGCTCACTTTATCCCAGTAAAGAGCAAAAGGACTGCATCATGGCTGGCATCTGTTTACCTTCGAGAAATAGTGAGATTGCATGGGGTTCCTTCTAGCATAGTCAGTGATCGTGACCCAATCTTCACTAGCCAATTCTGGAATAGTTTGCAGGAAGCAATGGGTACGCAATTGAATCTGAGTACAGCCTATCACCCAAAGACGGATAGCCAAACCGAAAGGGTGAATAGAGTGCTAGAAGACCTTTTGAGGCTTTGTGTTCTTGATTTTGGTGGTACTTGGGAAGACCACCTTCCTCTTGTGGAGTTTGCTTACAACAATAGCTATCAAGCTAGCATAGGGATGGCACCATTTGAAGCTTTATATGGGAGGCCGTGTAGGTCACCATCTTGTTGGTGGGAGACAACAGATAAGCATGTACTTGGGCTCGATATGATACGAGACACATCTGAGAAAGTTGAATTGGTGAGAAGACGGATGAAAGCGGCCCAAGATAGACAGAAATCCTATGCTGATAAACGAAGGACAGATTTGGAGTTCGAAGTTGGAGACATGGTTTTCGTGAAGGTTTCTCCTTTGCGTAATGTGGTTCGCTTCGGAGCAATTGGGAAGCTGGCACCCAGATTCGTAGGACCCTTCCCTATCATAGAGAGAATTGGGAAGATGGCTTATAAAGTGCAATTGCCCGAGAAGCTGTCCGGAGTGCATAATGTCTTTCATGTCTCGCATCTCCGAAAGTGCCTACATGAGTCCGCTGAGGTGGTTGAACCTAGCATTCTTGAAGACGTGGAAGTAGAGAAAGAGGCAACCTTGAGGAGAGCTCCGATTCGTATCTTGGGAACGGAGATCAGAAAGCTAAGGAATCGAGAGGTCAAATTGATGAAGGTTCAGTGGAGTGAAGCCGAAGAGGATGCAACTTGGGAGACAGAGGAGAAGATGTTTAGGCTTTATCCATTCCTTTTTGAGGGTACATTCTCGACCTCTTTTCCCTCTTTAGCATATCTTTCTTTTGCTATCCATGTTTATCCTGTTTATCTTGTAACTTCGTCATGAGAACCTTAGGTAGAAACCCCTTGGATGAAACATGTATTTGAAACATGTTATGCTTGATGGTTGCAAGTGGTTGCAAGTGGATACTCGTGGATGCATGATACACATTAGGCACTAAGATCGGCTCACACACTCTCATATTGCATATGCATGAGTGTTTATGCTTATTCATGGATGAAATTTTTTTTGTGTTATCACATGGATGTTGCATATGGATGTATGTGATGTGCACACATATAGATGTTATACATTATGTTAGGAATTGCATACATATGGATTCATTTCACTAACATAATCTGCATTGATGATATTTGCATTAGATAAGTACATATACACACACCTTTGCATATGTTCATACAGCATTTAGAATCTTGTAAGGACAATGATTGCTCGTGGATGATGTTTTGAGTAGATGGATGTTGGATGGTAGGATACGTTCTTCCTAACTTGAATATTTCGGGGACGAAATCCTTTAAGGAGGGGAGAATGTAATAACCCGTATTTTAATAACAAGATATAACACAAAACAAGGCAGAATTAAATAATAAAATCTGAATCAAGGGAAACGGGCTATGCCATTGCGTTCGTCTCGAAAAAATATGCGAAATTGAGTCCGAGTTTTCGAAAATCAGAGTCCGTATGACCCGATTAAGGCCCAACAAAGTTTTCAGAAAATTTCTAAATAAAAACAGATTTTCAAATTCAAATCTAAGCTTGGAAATTGGGCCAGTTGGGCCAAGGCGGGAAAATTCCCGCCACAGTACCCAAGTCGACAGCCCTGTCGACTTGGGAGTCGACTGGGTCTGACCAGGTCGACAGCCCTATCGACTTGGCTGTCGACTTGGCTCAGACGCCTAGTCCTGCCTGGTGAACCATCTTGAGAATGTGTTGAGCTAGAGGGCCAGATTCGATTTGGAGGGCTGAGATGAGAACTAGGGTTTAATCCTATGGTCTAAATCACTAGCCTAATCTATAAATAAGACCCTAATCTACCCTAAATCCTCATTAATCTATCCTACAACTAAACTATGGCAAAATCAATCCTCTCATGGCCTCCACTCTCATCATAAATTCCTAAATCAATTTTCAAGAGATTCCCATGCATACAAGTGTATTTAGGCTTGTATGATCCTCTTTAGCTTGCATTAAAGTCTTGTTTCTCTATTGGCATCATAAAGGAGGAGTCTTGATCAAGTTTGCTTGCATTTTGGGATATTAATTAGTTGCATAAGGGATTTCTTACATTTGCTCTACTCATTTGAGTCTTCATAGCATTGTAAGCCTATTTCTACTCTTGTATTTTAACTATGAAGTTAATATGTTATGTTTCAAGTTTGAGTTTGGGGTTAATCATGATATGTGCTTTGATCTTGTGATTTTATGCATAAGATTACTCTATGCATGTTAGTAAAGTCATTACCTTGGCTTTATGCATAGAAAGATACGATCTTTGGTTGGAAATGTTGCATAATGCAACTTTGAAACTCTCATAACCCTTGCATTAACATGCATATAATGTTATATGCATGTTACTAGCCCTTATCTCATGCTATCTATGGCCATGTTCCACCTATTTGCCAAGTTTGATGTTATGCATGAATATGAACCTTATGCAAGTTGAAACCATGTTATGCATGCATATGATCACTATGTAAATTAAAATGATGTTATGCATGCATATGAACCTTATGCAAGTTGAAACCATGTTATGCATGCATATGAACACTATGCAAGTTAAAATGATGTTATGCATATGAATATTTTGCAAGTTGATAGCATGATGTGCAAGTTTATGATCACATCTTTGTCTCATGCCACCATGTTTAACTTGTGGCTCCAACCCCTCTATGTCATGATTATGCCAAGTTCCGTCTTTCTATCCTTTATGCGCTATTGCGATATGTAAGCGATGGGATTGCGTTTGGGATTGGGTAAACTTAAAAGACATAAAAACATAAGCTTGGGAATTTACCTATTAAGTTAGGTCTACCCATTGGGAATTTACCTATTTAGTTAGGTCTACCCAATTGCTTGAAAACTTGTAATGTGATGGACATGACACTTAGAAAACATGAGAATGGCCAACTCGAGGTTGGGTTGAGCTTGTAGCATAAACCTACCCGGAACCGACCGGCTTAACTAGTGGCTATAAGCAATAGGACCCAATGTGAGTAGTTGGTCATGTTGCACGTAAGACCCGAGGTTAGACTAAGTTGTGGTGTAAACCTACCCGGAACCGCCCGGCCTAACTAGTAACCACAACAAGGTCTAATGTGAGAGGTTGGGTGCATTAAATTAATTAATGCCACATGGTAGGGTTAAGTCATGGACCGCTTGGATACTTAACCAATTAGACACGATGGGTTGGTAGGGTTAAGTCATGAACCTTGGGTACACTTAACCAACTTGGTACTTAGATGAGTTGGGTTAACCACGTTTAACCCATTAAGGAAACCCTAGTTACATGGTCCTTTGCACCAGTAACTCTCTTGGATGTATCATGATACCCTAGGGACTAGGCTAGGGTGGGGCACGATTACTGGGATGACATGTAAGCGACCAAGACAACGGCTGTGTAGGTGCGCCGGTGTAGGTTCAGGCGGGCCATGGTCGTGCACATGGTCCAGAGTTGAAAAAGCAGGCACGGGCACCAGTAGGTTTAAACTGTGCGTGCTTGGTTTGTGTCAGTGGTTGACACCCTAGGAGTTGATACACCCTAGGACTTGATACACCCTAGGGTGGACCTAGCACAGTTTAGCTACACTTCGTAGTTGGGCCGTATGACAAGGACACTTGACGAGTTAGGCTTTAGGAGAGCCGATCGACTAGACCGTGCTAGTTGGACCTTGGTTTAGGTCATTCATGGTGTTGGGCCAAACTTGGGCCTGGGGATCACCTCTTGTTTACACTTGACACGACTTGTGATACTAGTACACTTGGTGCAAACCTCAATCTTGTTTATGCGGTTCCACATTTGATCTATCTTGTTGACTTCTTACCATGCCAGTTATCATCCTATGACTCATCCTTGTTTATATATACTATTAACTTTATTAGTTGTTGTACAATTGTAGATAGGACTTACCAGTCTTTTGACTGACCCATTTTCTTTCGCCTCTTTTCTTTCGTTTCCCCCCCCCCCCAGGTTTACAGGGCGGGAATACCAGCACTTAGCTTGGATCTTAGCTGCTTTTCTTGGATAGCTAATGTATGCTTCGGACTTGAGCTTGCTATGGTTTTCTACTTGGGGATAGCTACTTCATGTTTTCCTTTTCAGTTACAAGTTTTATGTTTCTAGACTTTGTTTATGGAAAATAATTAAGTACTGTGTTGTAACTTAACCTATGGTTTTGATATGCTAGCTCTTATCCGCTGCTATACTTACTCTGTTTTTTTTACTTATATGTTCTGTCTTGTGATATCTGCATGCATGATTACCTTATTTAAACGCCCCTCCAAAGTCAGTGTCCTTGCAAGAGTGGCACTGGCGGAGGTGGGGTGTTACAGCTCCCTTACTTGCTTACTCAGCTCCCTCCTTTCCCTTGGAGCCATGTGGCGCACGGGTAATGCAATTGGTTTTGCATTGTCCACCAGATATATACGAAAGTCAATCTCGTGCCTCATAGGTAAACCCCGTACCTCATCAAAAACATCAGAAAAATCTCAAACTAGTGGGACAGATTGCAGATCCTCTATAGATGCATCAAGAGATTCTAAGAAACTAAGCATAACAGACCCTTGTGGGTCACAATAAACTTCGAGGGTCCTCCCATGACAAGTCAGGAGCCTAACAACCCTCCTCTCACAATCCAGAACGACCCCATACGTAGTAAGCCAGTCCATTCCTAGAATCAACCCATAGCCCATAAACCCGAGCACATAAGCATCACATTCAAATTCGATGCCTAACACAAATAATTTCAAACCCTATCATATCATCGATAAATGAGCCGAACCACCAATGGGGTTTGAAACAACTACGGGATCTACTATGATACTAGTAATTAAGTGCAGAGATTCAACTACAGAACTAGATATAAATGAGTTTGAAGCACCAGAATCAAAAAGTGCTCTAACTGGATGATTTGAAAGAGAAACTAAACTTTCTACGGAAATCATTCTACCCCTTTCAGGAGCACTGATCGCGAGAGCATGCACCTACCCTCCAGAAGTTCCAGCTCTTTGACCTTGTCCCTGCGGTCCTTGTTTCTTTGGGCACTCTTTAGAGCAGTGTCCAAGCTCTCCACAATTAAAGCAACTGGTCTTTCTTTTCTTACAATCTTTAACCAAGTGACCTTCCTTCCCACAATGGTGACATTTTCTCTTATGCCTGCCTTTGTCATTCTTCCCTCCTTTCTTCTGCAGTTGCTGTTGTTGTTGCTGCCGTTGATGTTGCTACTGCCCCTTCTTGGGCCACACCTTCTTATTCTGCGATGACTCCTCAGCTTTCACTTCCTTCTTTTCCCCCTTGTCCTCCTCATGCATTAGGTCCATATCAACAAACTTTTCAAACGTGGCCCTCATTGGAAGATGGGACATAGCTAAACCATGTAGAGGCTCATTCAGCCCTTTAACAAACCGCAAGGCCTTTTTTGTGCGGTGTGTCTACCAACTCTAGCCCGAACCTTGCCAGCTAGTTGAACTTGTTCACATATTCCTTTACCATCAAATTTCCTTGTTTGAGTGCTAAGAACCTCTCCATCTGTATGCTTTGCTCCACTTGGGAAAGAAATTTCATTTCGAACCTCTGTCTAAAGTCTTCCCAAGTCTTTACCAGACGTCCCGCTTGGGTGACTTCCCACCAAAATGAGGCTTCATCCTTTAACAGCCATGCATCTAATTGAATTTTCCTTCGGTCCTCCACTTCAAAGATTACGAATAAGTCCTCGGTCTCCTTGAGCCAATTCCGAGCTTCTATGAATGTCTCGTTCCCATGGAATGGCTTCCCTCCCATAGCACAGAAGTCCTTGCAGATCTTGGCAAAGTTATCTGCTCTTGGATGGGGAGGAGGAGGAATGACTAGTGCAGATGGGGGAGAATCGTCTCTTTGGCCTTCGGCTGGCGCCTTGGCCTCCAAATACCTACGGAACCATCAGGGTATAGCGACGCCCTCTGGGATATTAGGGAGGTTTTGTTCCCCAGACATGCTGAAAAAAAGGAAAAGGAAGAAATTTAGATAGGGGACTGAGGGCTGCTACATATGGCTTTTTTGGGGAATGTTTTTCAAAACAAACTTTTCTTTTTGAAAATACTTTCTTTTAAAACTCATTTTGAAAATATTTTTCAAAAACTCTTATCTAATTTGGTAACCTTCAGCTCTGATACCAAGTGTGGCACCCCACATCCGTTAACGTCAATCACAAAGGGAATGCATTAAGTTTCGTGAAGAGTTTAGGTAAATAGACACAAAATATTACAAGACATATATAAATTTTTTTGCAGCGGAAATAAACAACTTTATTATTCACCAAAATACCGTGGTCGAAAGCATCATTTGTCTGAAACATAAAAACCCATTACAACATAAAAACCACTGTATTGTACTTAAGAAATATCAGAGTAAATAAAAGAAAGAAAATTCCCCAATAACAAAATATAGCCATTGCAACGAGAATAGGAGCTTGATCCATACATATCAGCCGCTCCAGCAATCAAGCAAAATCACGGTCAAGCCTGAGTTTTTCCTCCCTGAGAACCTAGGGGGGAAACGAAAGAGAGAGAAGGAAAAATAAAAAGGGTCAGACATAAAGTCTGGCGAGTCTAGTAACTTTTAGCTAGTAAATAAATAATGGTAATCATGATAGGCATAAAGTGGATAAGAGAGATCACTATACAAATGGCAGGTGTGACAAGGCAGATAAGGTAAGGTGTATACATGCTTTCACTAATAACTACTCTGCACTATTACTAGTATAATTTAAGATGAGATGATCCCTTACACCATAAGTTGGTTGACTTAGGGCATACATCCCAGTGTACCCTAACCACTACCCTAATTGATCGGCTCCCTACTCTGTAGATACCCTGTGCTGGTCCCACAGTAGGGAATATCACTTCTCTAAAGTGGCAACCCAAGAGGTGCACAGTCATATCTACTGGTGTCACGGTCGTCTTGTCCCCCTTTGCCCGGCTCATGCACGCACGTGTCCCTGGTCGGTTTGCGCCGTCTACACCACCCTTCATGTTTTGGATCTCTTATAATCAATCAGTAAGCGTGCCCCTTCTCCGCCTAGTACGGAGCTCCCTACTCTGATACTGAATATGGGTTACTGACTGAAATGGGTCCCACACAATATGATACAAGCTCTCCGCTTTTGTCTCGCATCCCCACTAGGTTTTCCACTAACTATGTATATCCTAAAGGGTGATCTTTAATTACATAGCTCTATACCAGTTATGCTTACCCTAAAAGGGTGATCTTTAATTACATAACTTTACCTGGTTAAGTTTGTGGGCCTATATATATATATATATATATATATATATATATATATATACCCCCACCCCCTTCAGTTATACTTAACCCACCCACTATCCAATCCATTTTACTTAACCCTAAATTATGTTCATAATCATACAATTCTTATGGATTAAATTAGGTTAAGTAGTCCTTTCTCATTACCATGTCCAATTATGGTTATATTGGGCTAGACCTCTCGCATTAGGCATACAACGTGTGAATGCTGGATATGTCGGTCGAGTCCAGGCAGTTTTATTCCACAGTTGGCCCTAAGCTCGTGTCTTAGCCAAGTCGTATTTACACACTTTGACCTCTCACATTAGGTTCAACATTAGTGGCTACTGTATATGCCGGTCAGGTCCAGGCAGACTTCCGCCACTAATGTAACCTAACCTCATGTCATAATTGTTAATATAATTCCTAATTATAGTTGCTAAACAATCCATTTATTAATTAATTTACCAATTAATTAATCTTACCTTTTTGGGTGTTATTGCCCATTCTATCAACAATTTGAATTACTAGTCCAAAATTTTTATTTCCCAATTATGCCAATATTTACTTTTCCCCCGTTTCTAACTAACGTCCTCAAAAAATTGACGGCATGCCTAGGCTAAATATTTAGCCTAGCCATAAGCGATGAAAAGGAAAGCTAATAGGGATGTAACACAAGTGATCATTGAATATGATTTGGCATAGCATGGATTAACATAGTCATAAGGTTGTCATATGAACTTGTGACAATTTCTATGATGTCAAAGTGAACAAAAATGAGATCTAAACTAATCATTTAAATATCCAGCAATTCAGATCCAACACAGTAAGGGTGACACAGTAGCATGTTTAGATCTAAGGATAAATTCACATGTCCAATTTTATAAAATATCCAAATTTATCACAATATGACAGGTTTAAGTTGATTTACATAAAGAACCAGATATAATCAATGTCATAACTTGTCCAAATTAACATATTCACCTTTTCCATAATAAAATTACAAGTCAAGATCTACATAGGCAACATCATAGAATAACCACAATTATTGCAGATCTAGAGAAATAGATCTATCAAGATCTACATAGTTTAAGATTTAATACTGGCATAGATTCATACTTTACAACATATCCAATTCATTGTCTTTCACGATTCACTGTCATTTATTTAAACCTAAAAGTGACTAGAAACTCACAGCTTTAGGTTTAGAGAATTGAGAGAGAATAGATCTGAATTCTGAATTCTGAATTTGGTTAGCTAAACCGTTGTTGTAGGACTTGATTCTGTTTCAGTTTGCAATCCGATAACATATGGCTCCCATGATCTCCAATGAAGAAAATAGGAGAATATGGGACTATATTTATAGCCTAGAACCAATGAACCAGACCCAGAATCAAGTCCAGGTACGTAAAACGAATTCTGCCCAGATCTGCCTCGGAAGGGGGGTCGACACCCTATAGCGGGATCGACACCCCTATTGGGGGGTCGACATCCCTGTCGACACACCCTAAGGAAATTTTCCCGCTCAGCCCGCTTTGGTTGGATTTTTATTTTTGAACTGTTTCGAAGGTTCTGGAATTATTACATATATATATATATATATATATATTTGTGTATGTGTGTGTATGTGTTCTTCCTTATGCATGTACAAACTTCTAAGGGTTATAACTTCTCCATACGATATCCGATTTACGAAAACATGGACTCTATCCCAAGAAGAATTCTGAGACGAACACAATGGCGTAGCCCATTTCCCTTAATTCTTCTGCTAAAAATTAAGTATTCTTTAATCTGTTAATTTTAATATTTTAATATTACGGGGTGTTACAGTAGGTCACATTCTACCTTCTCAAACAACTTTGCAAAACCCTTATAATTAATATTATTAACTTATATTAATTAAAAGGTTTTAAATAATAAGAAAATCGTAGAAAATCATAATCACTAGGGTTAATTCCATAAAAATAGCCAAAAAAAATATGAATTATCTTGTTCTTCTATATACAATGTGTTTACCTATAAAATATATGATTGATACTTTACGTCATGTTGCTTTACCCAAGTCGTTATGAACAAACCATGTCGTCCCAAATCCATGCCGTCCCTCAACAAGTCATTCTCTGGATATAATGTATGGGTCAAGCCCCGAATCACCCGTGTAGTTTCCCAGTATGGAGCCCAAGTCATTCGATAGCATAAGGAAATGCGGATTTCCTTTAGAAAGTAAAACTGCTAACCATAGAACCCCATGTGAATCATGTAGTCATTACGACATGGCATGGGAT
Source organism: Allium sativum (assembly GCA_030737875.1). Taxonomy (NCBI): domain Eukaryota; kingdom Viridiplantae; phylum Streptophyta; class Magnoliopsida; order Asparagales; family Amaryllidaceae; genus Allium; species Allium sativum. The sequence continues at coordinate 357,324,137 of CM060926.1, forward strand.
CAAAATAAAGTCATGTTATGCTCAATTAATATCGTGTAAGCCAATCTGCTTGAAGCCCATGTTGTTCGCAAGATAAGATAGACCACCATGCCGTTCCAAACTCGTGTCCTCTACTTGAAGCTTAAGTCGCTCAGCGACATGGAAAGAGCGGGCACACTTCTGAAGAGAAAACTGCAAGTTGCCCATATCCATGTCACGGTCGACATAAATGACCTACCTGCATTCACCAAGCTAATGCTGACATAAACCATACCGCCATATCGTAACCCGTTGTCAGCTGGAGCCAGGTTTTCGCTAGCTGTCCTATGCCAGGCTGTCTCCAACTAGCATCCAACCGACATGAGTCATATCGCCGAACGACATGGATTTCTGCACTATATATCTTCACTTCCATCACTCCTATAAATACCCTATGCACACCACTTTAGTGGGGACCAAATTTTTAGACCCCGAATGGCTACCCAACTATTCCTTCAACCATTTCAAGTAATTCTAACAACACCAAACATTCCTAATCGAAGATCCAACATCAAATTTATCATCAAAGCATGGTAATCCACTCAAACGTTTAGAGAATCATAGAGCTACTTATTAAACTGCTATACTTTGAGGATTCCTTCAATCTCCTTGGCTATTTAGATTGGATCTAGAAAAGTGTGTATGAGAATGAAAAATCAATGTAACGAGAGAGTGTGTAAACATTGTAAATTCACATGTGATAATGAAAATTTTCCCCAAAGTGGATGTGGATCTCTCCTAGATCGAACCACTATTAAAATCTTTGTACAATTACTTACTTGTAGCGATTGTGGTCTCATTCTTAACCATTTAGTGAAGTGCTTCCTTAGCATCTTTGGTGTTTGAATTAATTTTGGTTTAAACATTTGGCGCCCACCATGGGGTCGCGTTCGCATCTCCTTCCTTCACACCTCTCTCAAGCTTACAAGCCTCGCCTTGAAGTTCCTAGTCTACTTCTATTGTAGATCTGCTAGACCTAAGATCCAGGAAAATTAACAAACTTCCTCCTAAGTTCGAAACTTTATCCAAATTATGGGTAGACCGAAAAAAGTCACTGATAAGATTGTCGAAGAGACCGACAACCTCACTGACAATGCTACACCGCCTAACAACCACTTTAAAGTTGGAGAATCTTCTAGAGTTGGAGCTAGTAATAAGAAAAGAGTTGGATGAAGTTGTCGCGGGTCTAACAAGTCAAACGGATATCGCAAATAATGCTATGCTGAAGAAGTTAGAATCCATGTTTGTCGTTCAAGCTGCAACAGAGAAAGTTACCATGAATGCTGCCCGTTCTAAACAACCTACTCAGACTGCCCATACGGAAAATGCAGGTTCCTCCTCTTCAAGTATGAATCGGGAAAATTCCGACCAGGGGGTTGTAGATCCTATGATCCTCATCATAAAGAAGCAAAACCACCCACATGCAACCGATCTAATAAAGAAACCTCTCGACAAGTGCTTGGTTCCACCAAAGGGGCACCTCCCCAAAAGGGGAAGTGTAACACCCCACACCCGCTAAGGTCACTCACTAAGGGAATGCCTTAACTTTGGTGGAGTATTTTAAGTGAATATAGAACAGAAAAATTACAACAGGACAGATATAAATAATACTTGTTAACTAAAACATCATTTCATTGCAGCAGAAGGTAAACATGTTTGGTTACAATAACAAAACCATAAAACAAGAGTCAAGTACTAAATATCCGTCCTGATAAAAACATAAGTACATAATCCCACTACGTAACTAATAGCCATAATAGAAAAGATAAGCTGAGCTTTACACCAACGGTCCAAGCTCCAAGATAGATAAAGTAGTCTGAATCAAACTCCACTAGAACTAGGCCCAACCCGAGGACCTGAGGGGGAAAAAGGTAAAAACAACGGGGTCAGACATAAGTCTGAGTGAGCCCTATAACTTTAACAACACAATCATTAAAGTAATTAGGGTATGATATAAGCTTGGTATGGTAATGACTGGGGATTAATGACTACACTCAGCAGCCAACGAAGATAACGGTAAAGATGCATCTACCCACCCAAGGATAATTACTAACTACACCACACCAGTCATTCCAAACTTAGAGGTTGATCCCACCCAAGGACTTAGAAATTTAACTAGTAGTTTCGTCTACCCCTAGCTGACCACATAGGCGTCGACTGCCCCTATCTCCACTAGGTGTACCCACTACTCCCCAAGCGATCGGCTCCCTAACGTAGATACCCGTGCTGGCCCCACAGTGGGGTGTATCACTCCCCAAAGTGGCAACCCGATACAACCAACGGTGCACGGCTTATACCTACACGATGCAACAACGTCTTACCTACCATCCTGGGTCCACACACGCATATGAAACCCGTTGGACTTGCGTTGCCACCGATAACCCGTTTTTGGCCTCTTATAGTCAAGCCCAGTATGCGTGTCCCGTCCTCGACTTGGGTCGAGCCCACAAAGATACGTTTTGGTTTATTGGTTGAAATGGGCCCCCACAAGCTACCCACCTAAGCTTGTCCCTTTTCTAGTGCATCCCACTCAACCCTTTAATCATGTTTAATTACATGTTTCCACTTGGTTAAGTATTCTAATCGTATTTTCTATTGCCACCCAAGGCAACCCACTAGATTTCCATATGCCACCCAAGGCACTTACTTGATTTCCACATGCCACCCAAGGCACCCACTTAACCCCTCATGCCCTACTACATGCTTATCTGGTTAAGTGTTTCTTAATTGATTAAGACCGTAACCTTTGCAAAGACCTCTCACATTAGACTATCTTTTATGGCAGCTGGATTTGCCGGTCGGGTCCGGGCAGCCTTACGCCATAACCGAGTCTAACCTCGTGTCTTTACACTTGTCATATATTTAGTTTATGCCTAAGACCTCTCACATTGGGCCAATCATTTGTAGCCACTGGATTTGCCGGTCGGGTCCGGGCAGTCTTATGCTACAAAAGGGTCCAACCTCGTGTCTTAGTCGATTAATTACATCTAATTAATCACCCCCATATTTTGAATTAATTTTCCCTAATTAATTCCAATTTTAATGATGTACATAATTGACTCAATTATGTCCATCCACTTATGGTATGCAACATCATACCAATTTCACCACAATTTTGTTAACATGAATATTAACCCCATCGTTCCCCACGTAATACGCTAACATGACATACTTAAAAGGGAAGATTCATCACAAATACAATGGGTTCAACTTAGCATAACATTAGCATCAACATGGGTTTTAAAGGTGTCAACTTGCATATATGACCATAGCATCAAACCCAACTAGCATAAATAATCAACCCAAACTTGCATGAATCACATATGTCATAAAGAGGGTAACTTGCATAGATGTTCAGGTCATAGACCTATCATAAAGGGATAAACTTGCATACATGTCATAGGTCTAAAAAGGGATGAACTTGCATATGTTACTCATATCATAAAAAGGGGTAAACATGCATATATATATGCATGACATACAAAGGGGTAAAATTGCATATGTATGCATATCATACAAAGGTGTAAACTTGCACATGTAACTTGCATATAATCAAACACCAAACTTGCATAACATGTCATATATGAACTTGCATATAATCAAACACCAAACTTGCATAACATGTCATATATGAACTTGCATATAATCAAACACCAAACTTGCATAACATGTCATATATGAACTTGCATATAATCAAACACCAAACTTGCATAACATGGTGTCATAATGGATCAATGTTTATCATAGTGATTTGCATAACTAGCATCATGAACATATAGCATAAAACTTGCATAACTAGCATCATGAACATATAGCATATGATAACATAACTTGCATTGATCCACATACATAACCATAACCTCATTATATCCTATCATAATTAGTTTACCAATTGCTTGCTAATGGCATAGAAACTCACAACTTGTTGATTAGCACTCCTATGAAGAAGATTAAGTTGCTAGAGTTGATTAGAAGTTGATTTGAGAAGCTATCTTCCTCTTTAATTTGTGGAGACTCCTTCTAAGTTGCATTTTGATGGCATGACGACGTTGTCTCCAATTTTAATGAATTTTAGGGTAGGATTAGGTTGTATTTATAAGAGTAGTTAGGTGTTTTAGGCCATTGGATTAACCTAAATCAAATTAGAGCCGTTAGATCTCGTCACTAGCCACCAAAACACAGCCCAGATCCCAAATCAGTGCACCCAGGTCACCTGGCACTACAACAGAAATACCATTTTGCAACTGCCAAAAACAGTTACAATACGTCTATTACAACTTGCAGCGAGCAGTCCTAATACCCGGAGTTGTAATAAGCGGGTCTATTTACAACTGTTTCTCGCTGTTGTAAAAAGATCTTTTACAACAATCATCGTCAGTTGTAACAGAGTTATTGACAACTAACTTCTGCTGTTGTAAAAATTCTTTCCGCAACTACTTTACGTTGTTGCAAAAAACCTTTTGTACGACAATTATCTTTATTGCAACAACTAATAACAGTTGTTACAAGTTCCTTTCACAATAGTTTTTGGCTATTGCAAAAGACTCACAACTGTTTGTAACTGTTGCAATTAACATTTTAACAACTATTTATAAATGTTGTAAAAGAATCAAGTACAACTAATAATTGCACTAAATACTTTTATAGCTGATACTAATCCAAAAAATTATAAATATAATTCAAACAAATATTTCATTAATAATAACGACAACCGTTCACATTCATAATAGTCGAAAACAATTCAAGTTACACCAACTTTGAATTTATAACTTCATTACGAAACATAGCCAAATCCATAACAAATATAAATACAAGTACATATACGTACTAATCAAAGGAGACATACTTTTTATGTCAAGCAACAGTCATCTCAACCGCTTGCCCAATAGTGTAGATATCTAAAGCATCCGCTCTTTAGTTGCCCAATAGTATAGAATAGCTTGAGGATCAACTACTATATCAACCCACACCATCCAAGCATCTGCTCCTAATGGTACATGGTGCACTAAAGTAGCAGGTTCAGTTGATGCAATTGTTGCTTCTGCAACAACATTTCTTTGAGAACTCAATAGTTTGCACTTTCTAGAATGATTCTCGACTTGCATATTTCCACCATTTGAGACGTTGCTACTCCGATATGACTGCAAAAGAATAACAATAAACAATTAAATGTAGTTTTATTCAAAAATATAGTTATCAAATAGCATACTAAATATCATTTATTGACTTGTATAATAAAACAACATACTAAACAGCATACTAAATATAGTTATCAAACATACTAAATACCTATACAGCATACTAAATAAAACAGCATACTATACAACAGTCTTGTGCATAAAAGTGAAAAGAAGACCAAAAACTGTACTGGGCAAGACTTCATATGCTTAAGACTGTAGAAAACAATAAATAATAAACTAATTCCCAAAATTTTCAAATGGCTAGGAAAAGTAGGTGGTCCTTCTAAGAGCATGAATACTAGTTGTTGCATAACACTAGGTCTTTAAAATATAAAAATTACATTTATAACAACCATGACTATACTGAAGTGAACCAATTTTAAACACTACATGCATGGAAAGCCTGCCATACATATGGGTAGATTTCTTTTAGCTTTGCCACAATACAACCTTAATAAATCTTTTAGTTGTGCAATAACACTAGAAACAAACTGAAGCTGATTCCATCATCACAGTAGAAGGTTGAAGCTTTAAAAAAACAACAGAAACAGCAATATTATGTTAACTGTGTATTACAACATTTAGGTTATTGGCATGTTGGAGATACAGGTGGGAGAAGCAGACGGTCATTAAAGACTCCGCTGGGCACATATTTATGATGAATGTTACGTACACAGAACAGATTAAGGATTGTGTTTCTTGATCTCGTTTAAAAGCTAAAAGGTCAATTTTGTTAGCAGGCGGTGAAGAAGTATCTTGCTTACCTATCCATCCCGGTCGTTAATGTTCAACTAAAGAATTATACGATTACAAGGTGAAACTTAACATCAAATATTCAATCAAAGCTACAAAAGAAATTTCAGACAGCTTAAAAGAGAATGGGTAGATCAAATTTCATCATAAAGACCTAGAACGCAAGGTAAATTGCAAATGGTGTAGTGCGTAAATTGCAAGTGGTGTTTTGAGATTCGAGCCCAAACCTCAAGAACCAAGTCTAAGGTACTTATTTAATATTGGTATTTCTGTAAAAGTTGTTTAAAGGACTATCGTTTATTACATTTGACTTATATGATGCATATGATAAGTATACCAATATGCAACAAGAAATAAGCTCAAGGACATATACCCTTTATCGTGATTAACAATCTCATTAAAGGGAGAAAGGTTCAGAATATGGCATAACAAAACTGTGTTAAGAATTATTTTACATTAGTGTGTTCCCCACTAGTGGATCCCCGCTTGAAACTAAAGTGGAGTTTGTGGACATTATAAATACATCGAATGCATCTCCAATATGTTAGGCATATTTTTTCATCCACAACCCTCTTATAAATATCACTCTCCACTTTACTTCAGTCACATTTTCAACTTCTTCATTTCTATCCAGAAAGCTAATCTTACAAATGTATTTCTCCACCAAATAAATTTCCAGAATTGTGAGTTGTGCACGTTACTTGCTAAAATTTATATATAAGAATTTGCAACAAATTAGAAAAAAGAAAAATTGGAATTTATCGAAATATTTCATATGAATTTAACGCTAACTAGAAAACGACTCAAGTGCTAGATACAGTGGCTGTAGAAAAAAAAATGCATGATATTAATTGATAAGAATTCACATTGCGGGAGAAATTGCACAACAAAACTGGACATGGTTGATATATTCAACGGAATAGGGCGATTGATAATAATAATTGGTTAGTTGATCAAATCAAGGTACTTTTTTTATGATTTCAAACAAAAATTTCTTCCAGATTACCAAATACTTTTTTAATTTTGTATCAAGAACTTGGTATTATTGTTCTACAATGGAGATATGCACTACCTGATCTGGATTTTTTAGAGAAAGTGTTTAAAAATATCGTCACTAGATAAAATGTGGCGATCTCCACGTAGATTAATCCTCCGACAACTAAAATGGAGGATGAATCGCAATCTGAGTTTCAAAGCACAACTCAAATTTCACTCTAGATGTTGCTTGGGAAGAGGATCTCATACCATAGAAATAAAATGATTTTTGGCTTTCCAACCATTTCTACATTAAGAGCCGTATGGCTTTGCTCGACCTCGATGCATTATTATGTCGCTGTTCATTCTTACTGCTCATGCTAGTCATAGACGCACACAACAAACAATTTACGATAACATTCATAAGATGATGGAAAGAAGAATGAAGTTCAAACCGTCAAGTTCTTATAAAGGCCAACGATGTTCCTCACCTTGGAGATCGTAAATTGGGGAATTCTATGCCATGTCAGAATAAACTGATAAACAACTAACACTGGGAATATAAATACTAATATTGCTGCAGTTTTTTAAAAAACTGATAATATAAATACTAATATTGCTGATAAACAACAATATTTTAAAAAACTAATATTGATGCGGTTATATAAAGAGATCATCATAAAAATTTATTAATAAAAAACTTTGTTGATGATCATTTTAAAAAACTGATAATATATATACTAATATTGTTGATAAATAGCAAATTTTTTCTATTTATATTATTTTTGATATAAACTGATAAACTGCAATATTTTAAAAAACTGATAAACCGATCATTTTAAAAAAACTGCATCTAATGCAATTAACACAGGGAATTTTGATGTTTAACAAATAACAGATGCAAGTTTTTATATTCCTAGCCCAGGTCTAAAGATGCTAATTATATGCTGTGAGACTATAAGACAACTCACGCTGTATATATGTATGCACAAATCTAAGAAAGATGGAAGGGAGATGTACAAGAACTATTTTTAATTGGAAGTCGTAAAAAGGATATTGCTACAAATTTTAAGTATACATATATTACAACTCACGCTGTTTTTAATTCTGTATCATAGAATACAGATATTACTATAAATTTTAGCCGCTTAAAACATACAACACTTCCACTTTCATGCTTCACTCATTGTGTGGACAATTGTGAATATGTGTTTTCAGTATTTAAAAATATAGTGTCAGTGATTAACAGTCCTCCTGTATTCATAATTATGTTTCCTATTCTTGCAGGCCTAAGGGTTTCACAGAAACGGTTGACATTAGATGGGCGTAAGTTTGCTAACTGTACTATCTACTTGGCAATGGATATGTAATTTTGTATTGTAATATCAATTCTAATATTACTTTGCACTTGCATAATTCAAACCAGGTTAGTTTTCCATATGGACTTTCAGAAAGTATCTTTATTTTTTACTTTTTATAAACAGAAGAAGAAAAGGTCAATTTTATACAAGAAAGTAAATGACTTTAAATGTTATTTTCTATTCTATTTTAGAGTACATGTATTAGATATAGTACCAAATATTTTGAAAAAATATTCGACTTACATGCTTTCAAAAAGTTGAAATATTTGTAATACATTTGGGTCATATTTTGGTCATGCAAGAAGTTATGCATCTGTATCAGAATACTAGGGTAAACTAGATTTGTAAACTTTACAACAACATAGGACAACATTAGTCAATCAAACATTTAATTTGTCAAAAAATGCAGTCTTAATCATGGGGAAAATGTTTAGTGGAGGTCATTAATAATTAGATAGAAGAAAAAGATATAACAGACCAAATTGCAAATCCAAACAAAAAAGGGAGGGGGGGAGCACCTAATAAATAACCATTTGGAAGCTAAAACACAACTGATATAGTTGTAAAGACTGCCAATAATTCCATCCCACCTGCCCGGATATAAGAATTTCTATAATAGAAATCTAAGGTATACTATATAGTATATAGTATGTCATGTAAGAAAATCTTTTCAAAGTAAACACAAAGAGGAATCATTGGAAAATAGGATGTAAAGGCATATCTGACATTGAGCAACTAAGCAGAGTTTTGAACCACAATACTTGCAGGGTTTTCTCGTGACTCGGATATAGCTGCTGATGGCATCCCTGATAAATCCGCAGAAATCCAGTAGTCAAATTTTGATGTTTAGCATTTTAGAATGGAGTGATTGTGCTTCCTTTGTTCTGTAAGATGCATTTTGCAAGTGATTTATACTATTATATGTTGCGACTTTAATGTGAGCACAATCAGTAGATAAATCATAAGCATGTGCACACGGTGCACAATTGTATTACCAAATGCAGACAAAGTGAAATACATTTAAAATCTGAGGCTTTTAGCATATGCTAGCGCCCTAAAGAAACAACAGAATGAAAGTGAAATAATGAATCTCGTAACAAAGAAAACAAAGTAGCATCTGATACCCAGTCGACGATCCGATTGACGCATGCCTACAATCTAGACCCGCAGATGACAGTCGCGTTTGAGGGAAGCAAGAAGGGAGCTCGGAAACCAAAATTGATATCGAGATCGGCTGAATTTTTTTTTCTCCATGCATTTGATTTAGGGAAAAGTGTCATCATGTTTCAACTGGAAACCCATTACACAACCACTCACGGAACAAAATTTTATTCATGGTGGCTGAAACCAAAATTTTATTATGTCTTTCTCACAGTTAAACCTATAAAAGAATCTCATGGCTAATTATTTATGGACGTTACTCAATATCCCCAACTTTAGAGTAAAATTATCAGGAGATGCTAACTTAAAGCATGCATCAATAACAGTTATCTTTCTCACAGTTCGTAACCTTTGATTGCACCATTAAAGCAGTAAACAACACAAAATTTACTGCCTTATTTTTCTTGCTAACTTTCTGTATTCAAATCCAGTAACTCAATGACGTTATCACAAATAAATCACATATAAAAAAAGAAAATTAACTCAATGGACTGCAATCATCAATTGGGATTATACCACATACAAAACACTGATTTTTTTCCCAAACATAGCGATCATGGACCTTCTCAACAATGAAAACTCATTTCCATAAGCCATGATTCAGAAATACTTGCCTGAATAGGAAACTAAATGCAGCGAGCAAAAGCATGAGTTATAAAAACCATAAACAATCAATGATATTGCAAATTAAGAATATACTATGGACATAAAAGTAATAAGTATACAATTAAATAATAAAAAGTTAGTCGGCAAATAGTAACCATTAAAGGATGCATTAAATAATAATAAATCATTGATAAAATTTTTGTCTGCAACTTCAATCAACACAACGTAACCACGTTAATTTCTTTTAGTGTAATCTCAAATGTATAAAATGGATAAGACCACTCTTATACTATGGACATGCATGTTACCTTCTATAATTAATTCCTTGCTTTGAACTTTAACGTTATTTCCATCTATTTCCCTTTTTAACGTCATTGATGATGCACATTGTCAATTAAAGGAACGTTGCAATTTAATGTTAATTACTTTCACTTTCTTGATTTAATTATTTTTATCACTCTTTTGTTTTCGAATTTCAAACGCACATTACTCTGGTTATTATTTTGAATAGACAAAGAGGAGAAGATGAAGTGCATATATATATATAGTGGAGACATATTTGGTGCCTAAATAAACTTTATGTATGCCGTTTAGAATTTTTTGCGTTTATTTTATTTTATTTATCCCTTCAGGGGAAATTACTATATTCCCAACAAAGTGACAATTTAAAGTTTTTATCATTTTAGCAAAGCCTTCCCCTAGTTTCAGCATGTTCCATTTATCTATTTGGTTCACAACAAAACTGAGAATGTGACGTATGCTACTGCTGTTTTATTCCTTTTTCCTTTTTTACTACTCTTACCCATGTGTTTTTGACGTAAAGAGGTAATTCTCATAAATTCAAAGTTGAATGTGTTCGATTAATCAAATTTAATCAAGGTCGAATGTGTTCCATTTCAGTCCATGTTCGGTAGCACTCCAAACAGTGTAACACCCCTAAATGTCTACTGATCTCGACAACTTAATCTCTTTTCCCTTTTCACTAGTTCTATCTCTCCATTATGCATTATTTAAATATAAACCAATGACCGTGGGATTATATAACATAGATTTGTTGTCACATCACTAGGATGCATAGACTTCATTTGGGTTGCTGCATGTGTCAGATACATACACAGCTTTAAACATCAACAAATTTATCTTTGACAACATTCTTTTTTTCTGCATGCATTTTTGTTTGAATTGCTGAAGCTTTATTCTACAACTATGTATAGTAATGAATGCAGACTATTCATTTTAATGCAGACTGTTCATAAGCATATGCATTGTAATGCAGACTTTATATAAAATTCATAACAAGAACATTCTTGTAAGTGCGCACTTCGCAGCTGCTGTTATGTATCGGATAGGTCTTGATTGGTCATGTTTTGTTCTATTGATTTGCGTTGCAGGTCCTACGTTGCTAAAGAGCCATCATTTTAATTTGTCATTGTCTATGGGCAGGCCCGGCCCTAGGGGTAGGCTGCCGAGGCGGCCGCCTAGGGCAGCATGCCGGAGAGGGGCAACAGTCTGATGATCAGTGCTGGTGATCAGTAATAGTTTAGTTATAAGTATTAAATCTACTAACAAACATTAGAGCTGCTGGTGTGGTGGTATGCTTTCTACTTGATAACGTGGAGGTCCTGGGTTCAAGATCCATCGGCAACTTTATGTTTTACTGCACAAAATTTTGCCCTACCCTATTTTTAACCATTTTGGGCATTTTTCCACTGCTAAACTTTCAAAGTGGCCTAGGGCAGCAACAATGGTAGGGCCGGCTCTGTCTATGGGTACTCTAAGTCTATAACACGACTATTTGGCAGGAGTCCAAACTAATAACTTATTAGTACTTCTTTCATTGGTGTATTATTCTATACAATTACGTGTATAAATGACGATAATGATTGGAGAAAATATTTTCAACTTGAAAAATAATCATAAACTATCTGTTTAACAGCAGCATATGCGCATTTTATGATGCCACGACATATCCTATTAACTCTGAACAGTTTGCAAAGATCTAAAACTAAAATGAGTATGGAGATAACGATTATTCTTGTTTTGTATCTAATCTCAACCAATACCGTTTTACCTTGCAGGCACTGGAAAAAAAGAACTACAAATCATTAACGGTGGACGAAGGATACAACTTTTTGGACATTCTTTTACGGAAATGCTTGTGTGATGAATACTATGACATCCCAGGCCCTCTTTGTTCATAATTTCAAACTTGTACAAATTATCACTAATTACCATTTGTACCAATTATCTTCTAATTACCATGTGTGAAATGAACCAAGTGACGCTACTTTTACCACTTCACTTGACTGCATTTTTTTATTTTTTTCCTAAAAAGGCAGACAAAAAAATGTCTTATTCTCATGCATGGTTGTTTGTTTGTATATATCTAATGGTAAAAAGTAAACTTTCAGCATAAACACATCGACGCTTGTTAAAGTGAACAATCATATTTTGAGGTAAATGCCAGCAGTGTGGTTGAATATAGAGGCATTGATCTGAACCCTCGACTCACATAAGTTTCAGACTTTGTTAGCATATGTCCATTGTATCAGTTTTGCTTGCAATAGTTAAATACAAAAGTTTTGTTTGAAAATTTTCATACAAATTAATTTTTGTATCGCACATCATATTTTATTTACCATATACTATACATAAAACTAAATAAAAACATTCAAATGACAGGTTAAATACAAATTAGTTTTCTTTTTGTTGAGCTAAATACAATCATTCAAAAGCCTCACACTTTATTTCCTTTTCTCTCTGCTTTGTTTGAAAGAGATGTGGAGAGGTTTAACCATTGACGAAATTATTAAACAGAAGTGCTTCAACCAATGATAAGATCTTATAACCGATCATTTGATGTTCAGATTCTTATATAGGTCGTTTTTCATTAGCAGCTTAGCACCGGCATGTTGTATTCTATTTGTTTTGGCTTTTGTAAGGAGATAGTACCACATAATTTCAGCAAGAAATTTTCTACTACAAAACGAAAATAAAACAATTGAAACAAACAGCACTTCCAGAATATCTCAACAACGTGCAATTCTGAAAAGAATTAAACGATCTATGAACAACAAACAAAAAAGAGATGCCAAATAAAAGTTAAAAACTAACCAATCACAGCAAATCCGAGTTTCAAATCATAACAAATCACAACAAAAAATGGCCATAGCAAAAGGAATCTAATTTTACCTTGCAAAAGAACTGACGACGAACCGAACGCTTCCATTGAAGGAGATCCGATGGCCACAGTAACGAGGTTTCCAAGATTGCAATCTAGATCGGTGGATAACGTTTTTTAGAAGGAGATCTGTTTTTTCATCGTGGAAATAGACGAGCAATTAGGGTATATTGTGGAGAACGACAGAGGTTAGGGTTGGATACTAGGAAATTGGGGAAAGCGCGGCCTAAAAAATGTTTGGAGCCTGATACTAATTTTTTAAGTTAGATAACCAAGGAATGGTGACATAAGGATGACAACACCAAAAATCAGTAGTTATAGATGGATATTTACAACTGTATACGAAAAGGCAGTTATTGTAGATTTATATTACAACAGATACATAAATACAGTTGTTAAAAACGTATTTACTATTGTTACATAGTATTTATTACAACTGTTGTTTTATGTAAGTTGCAAATGAATAGTTGTAATATAATTATTTTGTTGTAGTGTGGGCTCGACCAGGGAGGTCGACCCCCAGGTCGACACTAGGGTCGACACCCATGTCGACCTGGTGGGCAGGTCGACCCCCAGGTCGACTCCCAGGTCGACCTGGTCTGGGCGGGAATTTTCCCGCCTAGCCCATATTCTGCATTTTTGAAATCTGTTTCGTTTTCTGATTTTTCGTGAAACTTCTAAAGGTCATATCTCGGACATACGGACTCCGATTCACGAAATTTCGGACTCTATTTCGCGTATTTTTCCGAGACGAACGCAACCGTGAAACCCGTTTCCCTTAATTCTCATGTATAAGATTCATTATCCTTTAATTACTAAACATTAATGTTAAGTGAAATTCGGGGTGTTACATTCTCCCCTACTTAAAGGATTTCGTCCCCGAAATCTCTAAGTCAAGAAGAACGTATCCTACCAACCAAACAACCATCTACTAAACCATCAAACACGGGCATCCATTGTCCTTAAAGTTTCTAATGCTGTATGAACATATGCAAGAAGTGTGTGTATATGTTCCCTATCTAATGCAAAATCAGGCGGTCTACTGATTCAGTTGACCTCCTTAATGCAAACCATGATAGTGCCATGCATTCAATATGTATGCAAAAGAACCCTATCGACACATAATATTTCTACATGTGTGCACAACCATACACCAAAATGCATCATCCATATGATAACACAACCATTATACACCCATTAATATAACTACCTACACACAATTATATGCAATATGCAATATGAAGTGACTGAGCTGATCTAGTGTATAAAGTGTGTGTATATGCATCCACGAGCAACCACTAGCAAACACTTGCATCCACACGCATCCATCAATCATAACATGTCTCAAACACATGTTTCAACCATAGGTTTACCCTATCTAAAGGTCAAAGGTACTAACGAGAGGACATACTAAAGATAAGATGAGTACTAGACAAACGATAAAGGAGAAGTTAAAAGACATACCCTCAAAAAGAAATGGGTACAGTGAACGCATCTTCGCTTCTGTCTCCCAAGTAGCGTTGCTATCATCATCTCCCCATTGCACTTTGACTAGTTGAACCTCTCTGTTTCTCAACTTTCTAGATCTGACCCAAGGATGCGAGTAGGAGCTCGACGAATCGTCGCATCACGCTCTACCTCCACTTCTCTAAGCAAGCTCGGCTCTACCACCTCTGCGGTCTCATGTAGGCACTTCCTCAAATGTGACACATGGAATACGTCATGTACACCACTAAGTCTCTCGGGCAAATCCACTCTATATGCCATCTGTCCGATCCTTTCCTTAATAGGAAACGGTCCTACAAACCTTGGTGCTAACTTCCCAACGGACCCAAAGCGAACAACATTCCGTAATGGAGATACTTTGACAAAGACCATGTCCCCAACATTAAACTCAAGATCCGTTCTCCTCTTATCCGCGTAGGATTTCTGTCTGTCTTGCGCCGCTTTCATCCTTCTTCTAATCAAATCAATCTTTTCCGAAGTCTCTCTAACCATATCAGGCCCAAGCAAGATCTTATCCGTAGATTCCCACCAACATGTAGGTGACCGACAAGGCCTTCCATAAAGAGCTTTGAAAGGAGCCATGCCAATACTAGACTGAAAGCTATTTTATACGCGAACTCCACCAATGGAAGATGCTCTTCCCATGTACCTCCAAAATCTAAGATACATAGCCTCAAAAGGTCTTCTAGAACACGATTCACCCTCTCGGTCTGGCCGTCCGTCTGAGGACGATATGCGGTGCTCAAAAACAACTGAGTCCCTACTGCCTCTTGCAAACTCTTCCAAAACTCGCTAGTGAAGATAGGATCTCGATCGCTCACTATGCTAGAAGGTACTCCATGCAATCGAACTATCTCTCGAAGGTAAACTGAAGCTAGCCATGGAGCAGTCCTCTTGCTCTTCATGGGTATGAAATGGGCGCTCTTGGTAAGTCTTTCTACCACAACCCAAATTCCCGTATTACCCTTCCTTGATCTTGGTAACCCATCGACAAAGTCCATCGAGACGCTATCCCACTTCCATTGCGGAACCTCCGATGGGTGAAGCAGCCCACCGGGTTTCTTTTGCTCCGCTTTCACTTGTTGGCACACCAAGCATCTAGCGACATACTCGGCCACATCTTTCTTCATACCAGCCCAAAAGAAAACTCGCTTCATGTCTTGGTACCTCTTGTCCCCACCGGGATGAATGGTCATCTTTGAACGATGTGCATCTTCAAGTATAGCCTTCCTCAAACCCTCGTCTTGCGGTACACAAAGTCGACCGTCTCTACGCAACCACCCCTTATCATCTAGGGTGTACCTACTCAAATGGCTGGACGACTCCCCCCTTATGAGCTTCTCTACTAACTCAACCAACTGTGGGTCGTCCCGTTGTGCTTCACCAATCCGTCCCAAAAGAGTAGGTCTGACTTCTAAGGACGCTAGCAAACCGGGTACAAAGTCAACGGAGCGTCTGAAGTCAAACATCGAGATAAATTCCAAGCTTCGTCGTTCAATGAACAATGGACTCAAGGACAACCTTTTTCTGCTTAAGGCGTCTGCCACCACGTTAACCTTTCCAGGGGTATACGCTATTTCGAAATCATAGGATGCTAAGAACTCCATCCACCTTTGCTGTCTTAAGTTCAAATCCCTCTGAGAAAACAAGTACTTCAATGATTTGTGGTCAGTGAACAATTCAAACCTCTCGCCAAGAAGATAATGGCACCAAGACTTAAGTGCAAAAACAATAGCGGCCAACTCTAGATCATGGGTAGGGTAATTTTTCTCATGCTTTCTCAACTGCCTTCCCCCATAGGCTATTACCCTTCCCTCTTGCATTAAGACTGTGCCTAGTCCTTTCCCACAAGTATCGGTATAAACAACAAATGGCTTACTCCCATCTGGCAACACTAAGACTGGAGCTGTGGTTAAAGCTCTCTTTAACCGTTGGAACGCATCATCACAATCTACGTCCCATGTGAAGACTAGGTTCTTCTTTGTCAAGCGAGTTAATGGGGCTGATATCTTTGCGAAGTCCTTGATAAACTTCCTATAGTAGCCAGCCAACCCCAAGAAACTCCTCACCTCGGTAGCATTCTTCGGAACCTTCCAATCTTGGATGGACACTACCTTCGCGGGATCCACAGCTATCCCTTCTTTGGAGACCACGTGCCCTAAGAACCGCACCTCCTTCCTCCAAAAGTGACATTTAGAGAATTTAGCCTTAAGGCTATGAGCTCGAAGAGTCTCCAACACTTCCCTAAGATGTAGGGCATTCTCTTCTTCACTCTTAGAAAAGACTAAGATGTCATCCACATAGACCACCATGAACTTATTAAGGTACTCCCTGAACACCCTACTCATCAAATCAACAAAGTATGCAGAGGCGTTCGTCAAACCAAAGGGCATCACCAGCCACTCATAGAAACCATCCGGAGTCCTAAAGGCAGTCTTGTCTATGCTATCCTCAGCCACTCTCAACTGATGAAACCCCGT
The DNA here is from genome assembly GCA_030737875.1 of Allium sativum. Taxonomy (NCBI): domain Eukaryota; kingdom Viridiplantae; phylum Streptophyta; class Magnoliopsida; order Asparagales; family Amaryllidaceae; genus Allium; species Allium sativum. Next base: position 357,341,358 of record CM060926.1, read on the forward strand.
GGCTAAGTCCAACTGCGAAAACACTGAGGCGCCAACCAACTGATCAAAGAGATCATCAATTCTCGGCAATGGGTGTCTATTCTTCTTTGTGAGCTTGTTGAGTTCTCTATAGTCTACACAAAGCCTAAGAGACCCATCCGCCTTCATGGCAAAAACCACTGGAGCACCCCACTCCGATATACTTCGTCTTATGAACCCTTTCTCAAGCAACTCCCCTACTTGCTTATTGAGTTCCCTCCTCTCACGAGGAGCCATGTGGCGCATTGGCAAAGATACTGGTTTAGCATTGTCTACCAGATATATTCGGAAGTCAATCTCCCGCTTCGGAGGTAAGCCCTTCACCTCCTCAAACACATCCGAGTATTCCCGGACCACTCTAACAGATCGCAAACTCTCGACCGAAGCGTCAAGCGATTCAAGATAACTTAGCATAACAGAATCCATGGGATTACATGAGATCTCGAGAGTGTTACCCAAGCAGGTCATGAGCCTAACAACTCTCCTTTCACAATCAAGAACGGCACCATTACTGGATAACCAGTCCATGCCCAAAATCAACCCATTGCCCGTGAAGCCCAAAACAAAAGCATCACATCTAAACTCAACGCTAAGTATGGAAATCTTCAAACCCAAACACATCATGGACAAATAAGTGGAGCCCCCAATTGGATTTGAAACAACCAAGGGATCATCTACTAGACTGGTGTCTAAGTGCAGTGACTCAACTAATGATGATGAGATAAACGAATGCGATGCGCCAGAGTCAAATAAAGTACGGACAGGATGATCAAACAGAAAAACCAGACTTTCAACGGAAATAGTTCTACCTTTTTCCTGAATCGGTGGAACTGCGAGAGCCTGAACTTGCCCCTTGCCTGACCTGGTGCCATAAGAGCTTGCACCTGTCCTCCTGAGGTAGACCCCGTCCTCTGCCCCTTCTTAGGGCAGTCCTTCACTAGATGCCCTACTTCGCCACAGTGGAAGCAGCCAGTCTTCTTCTTCTTCCGACAATCTTTGCTTAGGTGGCCTGGTGTCCAGCAATTGAAGCACTTCTTCTTTCCCTTGCCACCATTGCCTTTCCCACCCTTTTTTTGCTGTTGCTGTTGAGGTCTCTTCTGATCTCCTTTCTTCTCGGGTGCCTTATTAGCATTGGGGCCCTTCTCTTCCTCATGCATGAGTGCCATGTCTACTAGCTTCTCAAAGGTGGCCCCCATAGGGATGTGAGTCATGGCCAATCCATGCATCGGTTCATTCAAGCCTTTAACGAACCTCAAAGCCTTCTTCTCCAGTGTATTCACCATGTCTATGCCAAATCTTGCTAGCTGATTAAACTTGTTGACATATTCCTTCACTGATAAGTTTCCTTGCTTTAGTGTCAAGAACCTTTCCATATACAAATTCTCTTCCGTCCTTGAGAGAAACTTTGCCACAAACCTTTATCTGAAATCCGCCCAAGAGTCAACTAGGCGTTCTCCATTAGTGACCTCCCACCAGTACGAGGCCTCTCCCTTCATTAACCAAGCAGCTAACTTGACTTTCTTTCCTTCTTCCATCTCAAAGATATCTATCAATTCTTCCACCTCCTTAAGCCAATCCCTAGCCTCCACAAAAGTTTCTGATCCTTGAAAAGGTTTCCCTCCCATAGCCTTAAATTCCTTGCAAGTCTTAGCAAAAGTATCCGCGCGAGGAGGAGGATGGGGAGGAAGATCGAGTGCAACTAGTGGTGGAGGAACATTTGCTGGACCCGCAGCAGTGGCCCTAGCCTCCATCAACCTCCTATACCATACTGGTATCGCTACACCCTCCGGAAAGTTAAGATCTTCAGCCAGGCTGAAACGAAAAAGGGAAGATTCAAAACGGAGAATTCGAAAGATAAAGATATGGCTATTGGGGATTATGCCTTTCTTTCAAAAACTTTTCTCTTAAAAGACATGTTTTTGAAAATACTCCTTCAAAAATGTTCTTAGAAAAATAGTTTTTCTAAAAGTTTTATCTGTTCTGGTAACCTTAAGCTCTGATACCACGTGTAACACCCCACACCCGCTAAGGTCACTCACTAAGGGAATGCCTTAACTTCGGTGGAGTATTTTAAGTGAATATAGAACAGAAAATTACAACAGGACAGATATAAATAATACTTGTTAACTAAAACATCATTTCATTGCAGCAGAAGGTAAACATGTTTGGTTACAATAACAAAACCATAAAACAAGAGTCAAGTACTAAATATCCATCCTGATAAAAACATAAGTACATAATCCCACTACATAACTAATAGCCATAATAGAAAAGATAAGCTGAGCTTTACACCAACGGTCCAAGCTCCAAGATAGATAAAAGCAGTCTGAATCAAACTCCACTAGAACTAGGCTCAACCTGAGGACCTGAGGGGGGAAAAGGTAAAAACAACGGGGTCAGACATAAGTCTGAGTGAGCCCTATAACTTTAACAACACAATCATTAAAGTAATTAGGGTATGATATAAGCTTGGTACGGTAATGACTGGGGATTAATGACTACTCAGCAGCCAACGAAGATAACGGTAAAGACGCATCTACCCACCCAAGGATAATTACTAACTGCACCACACCAGACATTCCTAACTTAGAGGTTGATCCCACCCAAGGACTTAGAAATTTAACTAGTAGTTTCGTGTACCCCTAGCTGACCACATAGGTGCCGTCTGCCCCTATCTCCACTAGGTGTACCCACTACTCCCCAAGCGATCGGCTCCCTAACGTAGATACCCGTGCTGGCCCCACAGTGGGGTGTATCAATCCCCAAAGTGGCAACCTGATACAACCAACGGTGCACGGCTTATACCTACACGATGCAACAACGTCTTACCTACCAGCCCGGGTCCACACACGCATATGAAACCCGTTGGACTTGCGTTGCCACCGCTAACCCGTTTTTGGCCTCTTATAGTCAAGCCCAGTATGCGTGTCCCGTCCTCGACTTGGGTGGAGCCACAAAGATACGTTTTGGGTTACTGGTTGAAATGGGCCCCCACAAGCTACCCACCTAAGCTTGTCCCTTTTCTAGTGCATCCCACTTAACCCTTTAATCATGTTTAATTACATGTTTCCACTTGGTTAAGTATTCTAATCGTATTTTCTATTACCACCCAAGGCAACCCACTAGATTTCCACATGCCACCCAAGGCACTTACTTGATTTCCACATGCCACCCAAGGCACCCACTTAACCCCTCATGCCCCACTACATGCTTATCTGGTTAAGTGTTTCTTAATTGATTAAGACCGTAACCTTTGCAAAGACCTCTCACATTAGACTATCTTTTATGGCAGCTGGATTTGCCGGTCGGGTCCGGGCAGCCTTACGCCATAACCGAGTCTAACCTCGTGTCTTTACACTTGTCACGTATTTAGTTTATGCCTAAGACCTCTCACATTGGGCCAATCATTTGTAGCCGCTGGATTTGCCGGTCGGGTCCGGGCAGTCTTATGCTACAAAAGGGTCCAACCTCGTGTCTTAGTCGATTAATTACATCTAATTAATCACCCCCATATTTTGAATTAATTTTCCCTAATTAATTCCAATTTTAATGATGTACATAATTGACTCAATTATGTCCATCCACTTATGGTATGCAACATCATACCAATTTCACCACAATTTTGTTAACATGAATATTAACCCCATCGTTCCCCACGTAATACGCTAACATGACATACTTAAAAGGGAAGATTCATCACAAATACAATGGGTTCAACTTAGCATAACATTAGCATCAACATGGGTTTTAAAGGTGTCAACTTGCATATATGACCATAGCATCAAACCCAACTAGCATAAATAATCAACCCAAACTTGCATGAATCACATATGTCATAAAGAGGGTAACTTGCATAGATGTTCATGTCATAGACCTATCATAAAGGGATAAACTTGCATACATGTCATAGGTCTAAAAAGGGATGAACTTGCATATGTTACTCATATCATAAAAAGGGGTAAACATGCATATATATGCATGACATACAAAGGGGTAAACTTGCATATGTATGCATATCATACAAAGGTGTAAACTTGCACATGTAACTTGCATATAATCAAACACCAAACTTGCATAACATGTCATATATGAACTTGCATATAATCAAACACCAAACTTGCATAACATGTCATATATGAACTTGCATATAATCAAACACCAAACTTGCATAACATGTCATATATGAACTTGCATATAATCAAACACCAAACTTGCATAACATGTCATATATGAACTTGCATATAATCAAACACCAAACTTGCATAACATGGTGTCATAATGGATCAATGTTTATCATAGTGATTTGCATAACTAGCATCATGAACATATAGCATAAAACTTGCATAACTAGCATCATGAACACATACCATATGATAACATAACTTGCATGGATCCACATACATAACCATAACCTCATTATATCCTATCATAATTAGTTTACCAATTGCTTGCTAAAGGCATACTGTAACACCCCGTAATTTGAACATAAAAATTCACAAATTAAAGTATACTTAATTAAGTGGAATGGGTTGCGCAGAGAAATATATATATATTGATATATATACATATAATTGAAAATTAAATAAATAAATATGCAAAAATGTTCAAAACAGCGAATTGGGAGAGGGGAATAACCGAACCGGCCTATTTTTGAGGTCGACCCAAGCCCGCTGGGTCGACTAGGGGTTAATCCAGGGTGTTTGGCTGTCAACCCGTGGGACGATTCGCTCAAATGCAGATTTTGCATTTGAATGGTTCTCATGGTTCAGCTTTAATCTAAAGGCCCTAGATGGTTCCTACACTTGACTTCTTCCCCAAGACATGCTTTGATGGCTTGGATTGAATCTAGTGTTAATCCTATGGCTAATACTATCCTAATCCTCTATAAAAAGACCCCTAAATCTAGCCTAAATCACCATTATTCAATCCTACAACTAAACTATGCCAAATTTGTTCCTCTCATGGCCTCCACTCTCATGCTAAAATTCCTAAGTCTATCTATATGAGAGATTATGAGTGCATACAAGTATTTTCAAGCTTGTATGAGTGTTCTTAGTTTGCATTCAAGTCAAGTTGCAACATTTCTCTTTCAAAGCAAGAGTTTTTATTGATTTGGCTCAAGGGTTTTTCATTTGGAGCTTGCATATTTGGGTTTTGCATAAGGGCTTCGTCTCAATCTTTATAATAACTATTTATTTGTGTCTTCATATCATTCTAAGCCCTTTTCTACTTTCTTTCTTGAACTCTAAAGTTAAATGAATGATGCAAGTTTGGGGTTGATCATTATGATATGCAAGTTTGGTTGATCATTATGATATGCAAGTTTGGTTGATCGTTATATGCAAGTTTGGTTAATCATTATGATATGCAAGTTTGGTTGATCATTATGATATGCAAGTTTGGTTGATCATTATGATATGCAAGTTTGGTTGATCATTATATGCAAGTTTGGATGATCATTATGCAAGTTGGGTTAATCATTATGTATGACACATGTTGCTATGTTATGCAAGTTTGGGTTGATCATGTTATCATGTTATGCAAGTTAAACTTGATGTTGTGAGCATAAAGCTCCAAGCTTTATGTTGAAGGTTGCATTTTGGCAACATGGAAGTTATCATATCCCTTATGATAACTTGCATGTGAGGCTAAATGCGAACTTCTAGCAACTTCTACATGTCATTTATCACCATGTATCACTCATATGCTAAGTTTGGTTTTATGCATGCTTTTGAAGCCTAATGATGCAATATGCAAGTATATGAATATATGTACATTTCATATGCCATCATGATAAACTTGTGGCTTCAACACCTTTTTGTCATGATTATGCCAAGTTCCGTATTTTATCCTTTATGCGTTGTTGCGAGTATGTAAACGATGGGATTACGTTGGGGTTGGGTAAAATTATGACATGAACATGATTTTTATAACATGACGTGATATGTTAACTTGTAATTATGTTTTGGAAACATAATGGACATGACACTTAGAAAATATGAGTGTGGCCAACTCGAGGTTGGGTTGAGTTTGTAGCATAAATCTACCCGGACCCGCCCGGCTTAACTAGTGGCTACAAAACAATAGGACCCAATGTGAGAAGTTGGTCATGTTGTGCTCGAACCCGAGGTTAGACCTAGTTGTGGTGTAAAGCTACCCGGATCTGCCCGGCTTAACTAGTAACCACAACAAAGTCTAATGTGAGAGGTTAAAGCACATTAAGTTAATTAATGCCTCCTGATTAGGGTTAAGTCATGGTTCACTTAATACTTAACCAATTTGGGCTTGATGGATTAATCGAGTTAAGTCAGGAGCCTTGGGTACTCTTAACCGATTTAATCCACGTTTGGATCGGGTTAACCACATTTAACCCGTTAAGAAACCCTAGTTGTGTGGTCCTTTTCAACAGTAACCTTCTAGATGTATCATAAGACCCTAGGACTAGGCTAGGGTGGGGCACGATTACTGGGCTGATTGTAAGAGACCAAAAGAGACAGCTGAATGATGCCCCAGTTGTTCAGGCGGACCATGGTCGTGCACATCAAGTCCGGAGTTGAACACGGGCACCGGTAGGTTTTGACAGTGCATCATGGTATGGTGTCTGAGGGTTACACCGTAGGGCCAGATACACCCTAGGGTGGACACTGCACAGTCAACTACATTACATGATTAAGCCGTATGACACCGATACACGATGAGTTAGGCTTATAGGGAGCCGATCGACTAGACCGAGTAGTTGGACCTTGATTTAGGTCATCTCATGATGTTGGGCCAAACTTGGGCCAAGGGATGAATTCTTGTTTTTACTTGACATGTTAGAATGCTAGTACACCCGTGGTGCAAAACTTAACCTTGATTATGCGATGACACCTTTATCTATCTTGTTAGTTAATCATCATGCCGGTATGTTGTTATCCTTATGTTCATCTCAGCTTCTCATGCCAGTTAACTTTACTAGTTCATAGACAGATAGTAGTAAGGCTTACCAGTCTTTTTGACTGACCTGTTTTCTTTCGCCTCTTTTCTTCCGTTCCCCCCCCCCCCCCCAGGTTCTCAGGGTGGGAACATTGGAGCTTAGCTTGGATCTTTATTGCTTGCTTACTGGATTTGCTCATGTACGGTTTTGGACATTGAGCTAGCTATGGTTTATCACTTCACTTTGGGGATAGTACTTTATGTATTTCAGTTTTTCTGTTTATGCTTTTGTCTAGACTTTGTTTGTTGGAAAATAATGATCAAGTACTTTGTTGTAATATGACTATGGTTTTGAAATGCTAGTTTAATCCGCTGCTTTATTTACTCTGTTTTACTTATATGTTCTGTCTTGTGATATCTGCATGCATGTTTACCTTGTTCAACGCCCCTCCAAAGCTAGTGTGCTTGCAAGAGTGGCATTGGCGGAGGTGGGGTGTTACATTTGGTATCAGAGCATAAGGTTTAAGATTTGAGCAAAAGTGTTTTTAAAACTTACCTTTTGAAGAACTATTTTCAAAACCAATTAAGTATTTTCCAAGAAAAGTCTAGTTTATTTTAAAAGGCTATTCCCCAAAAGCCATAGCGCTATCCTTCGTTTCTTCATTCTGAATCTATCTTTTTCTTCGTTTTAGTATGGCCGATCGCTTTAACATCCCGGAAGGCGTACAAGTACCCGTCTGGTTCCGAAGATTTATGGAGGCAAGGGCGAATGAAGCCGGCCCCGCGAACATTCCTCCTCCTTCCCCCGTCGCTAACATCTCTCCTCCTCCTCCTCCTCAGAATCTGCAAGTAGATTTCGCTAAGCTTTGCAAAGACTTTAAGGCGATGGGTTGCAAGAATTTTTTCGGAACGGAGACTTCTGTGGAGGCAAGAAACTGGTTAAAAGAAACTGAAGACCTCTTTGCTATATTTGAGGTGGAAGATCATAGGAAAGTTCTGCTGGCGGTATGGCTATTAAAAGGGGAAGCTGCTTATTGGTGGGTAGTCACCACCACTACTAGACCCATTGAGACTTGGGATGACTTTAGGAGAAGGTTTGGACTAAAGTTTCTATCATCGACTGAAGAGAATCTTCAGATGGAGAGCTTCCTATCTCTAAAGCAAGGGGACATGACAGTTAGGGAATACGTGGATATGTTTAATCAACTTTCTCAGTTCGGCCTAGAATTGGTAAACACAGCTCAGAAGAAGGCCCTACACTTTGCTCTAGGATTGAATGAGCCATTGCGCGGTTTGGCCATGTCTCATATACCCATGGGGGCGACTTTCGAGAGTTTGGTGAATATGGCCCTGCTTCAAGAGGAAGATAAGAGTGGCAAGAAGGAGGTCAAGGCAAATGAGTCTCAAGGCGAGAAGGTAGATTCCGGAAAAGGAGACAAGAACAACAATAGCAAGGACAACAAGTCAAGAGAAAGGAGGAAGTGCAACTTCTGTGGGATTACTGGGCACATAGCCAAAGACTGTAGGAAGAAGAAAAGGAAGTTGGGCGAATGCTTTCATTGTGGAGAGACTGGACATTTTAGTAAGGATTGCCCCAAGAAGCAAGGACAAGGGCAAGGACAAACTCAGCAAGTAAGACCCTCTGGAGGGCAATTGCAGGCTCTCCTCGCTCTTCCAGCTTTTGATCGAGGTAGAGTTTTTATAGAAATTCATGTTTACATTTCTGGTTTTCCTGTTCGCACCTTATTTGATTCTGGCGCATCGCATAGCTTTATCTCTTCTGATATTGTTGAAAGTTTGCACCTAAGTACTAGCTTAGTTGAGGATCCCGTTTGTGTTTCAAATCCAATTGGGGGTTCCGCCCATCTACCTGTGATTTGTGTGGATTTGAAAATCTCTATCTTGAGCATAGAATTCATGTGTAATGTTTAGGTTCTCGGGTTTATGGGATACGGGTTGATTTTGGAGGTGGATTGGTTGTCCAGTTATGGAGCCATTCTCGATTGTGAACGTAGGGTGGTGAGGATCATGACTCGCCTCGGTAATACACTAGAAATTTCTTGTAACCCTATAGGTCCCGTCATGTTATGTTATCTTGAATCTATCGACTCGTCCATCGATGATCTGTGATCTGTAAGGGTGGTCCGAGACTATCCTGGTGTCTTTGAAGAAGTTAAGGGGTTACCCCCTAAACGAGAGATAGATTTCCGCATTTATCTAGTCGATAATGCCAAGCCAGTATCATTGCCCGTTAGGCACATGGCCCCTCGAGAAAGAAGGGAGCTCAGTAAGCAAATCAAGGAATTGCTTGAGTAGAGTTTTATTAGACGAAGCATTTCTGAGTGGGGTGCTCCGGGGGTATTCGCTACTAAGGCGGATGGCTCGCTTCGCCTATGTGTTGATTATCGAGAGTTGAACAAGCTGACAAAGAAGAATAGGCACCCGTTACCGAGAATTGATGATCTCTTTGACCAGCTGGTAGGTGCTTCTGTTTTCTCTCAACTCGATCTAGCCACCGGATTCCATCAGCTTAGAGTAGCTGAGGATAGCATTGATAAAACTGCGTTTAGGACTCCAGATGGATTCTTTGAATGGCTTGTCATGCCATTCGGATTGACTAATGCACCCGCCTACTTTGTAGACTTGATGAGTAGGGTGTTCAGGGAGTTCCTCAACAAGTTTGTTGTTGTCTTCGTGGATGATATTCTGATCTTCACAAAGGATGAGGAAGAGCACGCTAGGCATCTCAAGGAAGTGATGGATACACTTAGAGCGCATCAGTTGAAAGCCAAGTTCTCCAAATGTCTTTTCTGGAGAAGGGAAGTTCGGTTTCTTGGACATATAGTTTCCAAGCAAGGCATAGCGGTGGATCCCGCGAAACTGGTTGTGGTTCAAGACTGGAAGACTCCTAGGAATGCAACCGAAGTAAGAAGCTTTCTCGGTTTGGCGGGCTACTATAGGAAGTTCATCAGGGACTTCGCTAAGATCTCGGCCCCTCTTACTAAGTTGACGAAGAAGAACTTAGTCTTTGCATGGGACTTGGAGTGTGAGCTTGTTTTTCAAAGGCTCAAGAGAGCCCTTACCTCGGCTCCAGTTTGGCAACGTGGATTGGCACTGTTTTCAAGAGACAGTTTTCTGCGTGGGATACAGTATAATATGTAAACGAGATCCAAGATTCACTAACGAATCTTGGAAAGCTTGCACGAAACCATGAGCACGCAGTTATGTTTAAGCCAAGTATTTTAGGCAAAGAATAAGTGGAAGTGGAACGAGAGGCAACGGTGAAATAGGTTCTAACTCATATTTTGGGAACAAGAATTAAGAACTACGGAATTGCGAAGTTAAAAGACGGTCAGGGCACGATGGGATTAAGCACAAGAAAATGCGGCTTAGAAGATCGAAGACTAGATACGCGCATTTAATCTCTTTCTAAGAGTATATCCTTGATCCTTATTGTTCCGTAGAGCTTACTCGCATGCTATCTTTTAAGTATATCCTCTCGGTCCTATCCTCAATCTTAGATCTGTTGCAAACCCCCTAAGGAGTATGACTAGCCTATTTGTGATATATGGTTGGGGTGAGGAAGTTCATCACCAAACTATTTGGGCTATATGGGATATGGGTCATAGTTGACAGACTTACGAAGAGTGCTCACTTCATTCCAGTAAAGAGCAAGAGGACCGCATCAGGGCTGGCGTCTATTTATCTCCGAGAAATAGTGCGGTTGCATGGAGTTCCTTCTAGCATAGTTAGCGATCGTGACCCGATTTTCACTAGCCAGTTCTGGAACAGTTTGCAAGAAGCGATGGGTACGCGATTGAATTTGAGTACAGCCTATCACCCCCAGACGGATGGCCAAACCGAAAGGGTGAATAGAGTGCTAGAAGATCTTTTGAGGCTTTGTGTTCTCGACTTTGGTGGTACTTGGGAAGACCACCTTCCCCTTGTAGAGTTCGCTTATGATAATAGCTATCAAGCCAGCATAGGGATGGCACCATTTGAAGCTTTTTATTGGAGGTCGTGTAGGTCACCATCTTGTTGGTGGGAGACAACAGATAGACTTATACTTGGGCCCGATATGATACGAGACACATCCGAGAAAGTTGAATTAATAAGAAGAAGGATGAAAGCGGCCCAAGATAGACAGAAATCCTATGCTGACAAGCGAAAGGCAGATTTGGAATTCGAAGTGGGAGACATGGTTTTCGTGAAGGTTTCTCCTTTGCGAAATGTGGTATGTTTTGGAGCAGCGGGGAAGCTGGCACCAAGGTTCGTAGGACCCTTCCCTATCATAGAGAGAATTGGAAAGATGGCCTATAAGGTGGGATTGCCCGAGAAGCTAGCCGGAGTGCATAATGTCTTTCATGTCTCGCATCTCCGAAAGTGCCTACATGAGTCCGCTGAGGTGGTTGAACCAAGCATTCTTGAAGATATTGAGGTAGAGAAAGAAGCAACCTTGAGAAAAGCTCCGATTCGTATCTTGGGAACGGAGATCAAGAAGCTAAGGAATCGGGAAGTCAAGTTGGTGAAAGTTCAGTGGGGTGAAGCCGACGAAGATGCAACTTGGGAAACCGAGGAGAAGATGCGTGGGCTTTATCCATTCCTTTTTGAGGGTACATTCTCGACCTCTTTCCTAATTAGCATATCTTCCTTTTTATCCGTATTTATCTTGTTTATCTTGTTATCTCGTTAATCATGTTATGAGGACCTTAGGTAGAAACTCTTTGGATGAAACATGTATTTGAAACATGTTATGCTTGATGGTTGCAAGTGGTTGCAAGTGTTTGCACGTGGATACTCGTGGATGCATAATACACGTTAGGCACTAAGATCGGCTCACACACTTTCATACCGCATATGCATGAGTGTTTATGCTTATTCATGGATGAAACTTGTTGAGCTATCACGTGGATGTTGCATATGGATGAATATTATGTGCACTCATGTAGAGATTATAAATTATGTTAGGAATTTGCATACATATGGACTCATTTCACTAACATATTTTGCATTAAGGAGGTTTACTGTATCAGTAACCGCCTGATTTTTGCATTAGATAAGTACATATACACACACCTTTGCATATGATCATACAACGTTTAGAATCCTTTAAGGACAATGACTGCACGTGGATGATGTTTTGAGTAGATGGATGATGGATAGTAGGATACGTTCTTCCTAACTTGGAGATTTCGGGGACGAAATCCTTTAAGGAGGGGAGAATGTAACACCCCGTAATTTGAACATAAAAATTCACAAATTAAAGTATACTTAATTAAGTGGAATGGGTTGCGCAGAGAAATATATATATATATTGATATATAAATATATATAATTGAAAATTAAATAAATATGCAAAAATATTCAAAACAGCGAATTGGGAGAGGGGAATAACCGAACCGGCCGATTTTTGAGGTCGACCCAAGCCCGCTGGGTCGACTAGGGGTTAATCCAGGGTGTTTGGCTGTCAACCCGTGGGCCGATTCGCTCAAATGCAAATTTTGCATTTGAATGGTTCTCATGGTTCAGCTTTAATCTAAAGGCCCTAGATGGTTCCTACACTTGACTTCTTCCCCAAGACATGCTTTGATGGCTTGGAATGAATCTAGGGTTAATCCTATGGCTAATACTATCCTAATCCTCTATAAAAAGACCCCTAAACCTAGCCTAAATCACCATTATTCAATCCTACAACTAAACTATGCCAAATTTGTTCCTCTCATGGCCTCCACTCTCATGCTAAAATTCCTAAGTCTATCTATATGAGAGATTTTGAGTGCATACAAGTATTTTCAAGCTTGTATGAGGTGTTCTTAGTTTGCATTCAAGTCAAGTTGCAACATTTATCTTTCAAAGCAAGAGTTTTTATTGATTTGGTTCAAGGGTTTTTCATTTGGAGCTTGCATATTTGGGTTTTGCATAAGGGCTTCGTCTCAATCTTTATAATAACTATTTATTTGTGTCTTCATAGCATTGTAAGCCCTTTTCTACTTTCTTTCTTGAACTCTAAAGTTAAATGAATGATGCAAGTTTGGGGTTGATCATTATGATATGCAAGTTTGGTTGATCATTATGATATGCAAGTTTGGTTGATCATTATATGCAAGTTTGGTTGATCATTATGATATGCAAGTTTGGTTGATCATTATGATATGCAAGTTTGGTTGATCATTATGATATGCAAGTTTGGTTGATCATTATATGCAAGTTTGGATGATCATTATGCAAGTTGGGTTAATCATTATGTATGACACATGTTGCTATGTTATGCAAGTTTGGGTTGATCATGTTATCATGTTATGCAAGTTAAACTTGATGTTGTGAGCATAAAGCTCCAAGCTTTATGTTGAAGGTTGCATTTTGGCAACATGGAAGTTATCATATCCCTTATGATAACTTGCATGTGAGGCTAAATGCGAACTTCTAGCAACTTCTACATGTCATTTATCACCATGTATCACTCATATGCTAAGTTTGGTTTTATGCATGCTTTTGAAGCCTAATGATGCAATATGCAAGTATATGAATATATGTACATTTCATATGCCACCATGATAAACTTGTGGCTTCAACACCTTTTTGTCATGATTATGCCAAGTTCCCAATTTTATCCTTTATGCGTTGTTGCGAGTATGTAAACGATGGGATTACGTTGGGGTTGGGTAAAATTATGACATGAACATGATTTTTATAACATGACGTGATATGTTAACTTGTAATTATGTTTTGGAAACATAATGGACATGACACTTATAAAATATGAGTGTGGCCAACTCGAGGTTGGGTTGAGTTTGTAGCATAAATCTACCCGGACCCGCCCGGCTTAACTAGTGGCTACAAACAATAGGACCCAATGTGAGAAGTTGGTCATGTTGTGCTCGAACCCGAGGTTAGACCTAGTTGTGGTGTAAAGCAACCCGGACCCGCCCGGCTTAACTAGTAACCACAACAAAGTCTAATGTGAGAGGTTAAAGCGCATTAAGTTAATTAATGCCTCCTGATTAGGGTTAAGTCATGGTCCACTTAATACTTAACCAATTTGGGCTTGATGGATTAATCGAGTTAAGTCAGGAGCCTTGGGTACTCTTAACCGATTTAATCCACGTTTGGATCGGGTTAACCACATTTAACCCGTTAAGAAACCCTAGTTGCGTGGTCCTTTTCAGCAGTAACCTTCTAGATGTATCATAAGACCCTAGGACTAGGCTAGGGTGGGGCACGATTACTGGGCTGATTGTAAGAGACCAAAAGAGACGGCTGAATGATGCCCCGGTTGTTCAGGCGGACCATGGTCGTGCACATCAAGTCCGGAGTTGAACACGGGCACCGGTAGGTTTGGACTGTGCATCATGGTATGGTGTCTGAGGGTTACACCGTAGGGCCAGATACACCCTAGGGTGGACCCTGCACAGTCAACTACATTACATGATTAAGCCGTATGACACCGATACACGACGAGTTAGGCTTATAGGGAGCCGATCGACTAGACCGAGTAGTTGGACCTTGATTTAGGTCATCTCATGATGTTGGGCCAAACTTGGGCCAAGGGATCAATTCTTGTTTTTACTTGACATGTTAGAATGCTAGTACATCCGTGGTGCAAAACTTAACCTTGATTATGCGATGACACCTTTATCTATCTTGTTAGTTAATCATCATGCCAGTATGTTGTTATCCTTATGTTCATCTCAGCTTCTCATGCCAGCTAACTTTACTAGTTCATAGACAGATAGTAGTAGGGCATACCAGTCTTTTTGACTGACCTATTTTCTTTCACCTCTTTTCTTCCGTCCCCCCCCCCCTCAGGTTCTCAGGGTGGGAACATTGGAGCTTAGCTTGGATCTTTATTGCTTGCTTACTGGATTCGCTCTTGTACGGTTTTGGACATTGAGCTAGCTATGGTTTATCACTTCACTTTGGGGATAGTACTTTATGTATTTCAGTTTTTCAGTTTATGCTTTTGTCTAGACTTTGTTTGTTGGAAAATAATGATCAAGTACTTTGTTGTAATATGACTATGGTTTTGAAATGCTAGTTTAATCCGCTGCTTTATTTACTCTATTTTACTTATATGTTATGTCTTGTGATATCTGCATGCATGTTTACCTTGTTCAACGCCCCTCCAAAGCTAGTGTCCTTGCAAGAGTGGCATTGGCGGAGGTGGGGTGTTACACATAGAAACTCACAACTTGTTGATTAGAACTCCTATGAAGAAGATTAAGTTGCTAGAGTTGATTAGAAGTTGATTTGAGAAGTTATCTTCCTCTTTAATTTGTGGAGGCTCCTTCTAAGTTGCATCTTGACGGCATGACGACGTTGTCTCCAATTTTAATGAATTTTAGGGTAGGATTAGGTTGTATTTATAAGAGTAGTTAGGTGTTTTAGGCCATTAGATTAACCCTAAATCAGATTAGAGCCGTCAGATCTCGTCACTAGCCACTAAAATACAGCCCAGATCCCAAATCAGTGCACCCAGGTCACCGGGGCTCGACCAGGGAGGTCGACCTCCAGGTCGACACTAGGGTCGACACCCATGTCGACCTGGTGGGCAGGTCGACCCCCAGGTCGACTCCCAGGTCGACCTGGTCTGGGCTGGAATTTTCCCGCCTAGCCCATATTCTGCATTTTTGAAATCTGTTTCGTTTTCTGATTTTTCGTGAAACTTCTAAAGCTCATATCTCGGACATACGGACTCGATTCACGAAATTTCGGACTCTATTTCGCGTATTTTTCCGAGACGAACGCAACCGCGAAACCCGTTTCCCTTAATTCTCACGTCTGAGATTAATTATTCTTTAATTACTAAACATTAATGTTAAGTGAAATTCGGGGTGTTACAGGAAGCCTAGGGCCCCGGAATCCAAACCGTGACCATTTGCCTAGGCAAACATCCGGTAAGGAGGATGGCGTCCGCCCCGTGGACCAGTACAACGAAGAGGAGCGCATATCGGAGATGGTTTGCAAGATCATGGAGAAAAGCTTGAAGAAATATGATGATGAGAAGGAGTGGGGGTTCGCTTACCAAAACCCCACTCGCTGAAAGGATCAAAATGGCTCCATACCCAAACAAGTTCAAACCTCCAATGGTGCAAGCTTATAATGGAACGGGAGATCCCAACGTGTTCCTATTCAAATACGACCAACATATGGATGGGACACATGCTACATATGAGCTTAAGTGCCTCTACTTCCCAACTTATCTAGAAGGGGTGGCTTCTCTTTGGTTCACAAAGCTGCAACCAAAGTCTGTAGATGATTTTGCTACTTTGGCCAAGTTATTCAGGGAGCAATTTAGGATCCAAGCAACCAAGGTCCAGAATGTTATGGAATTGAATGAGTTAAAGCAAAGGTCAGAGGAATCCATCAAGGCTTTTCTCACTTGTTTCAACGTAGCTGCCGTTGAAGTTGGAAACCATGAGCTCTGCTTGGTTCTGATGGCTTTGAACGGAGCCATATGCAAGAAGATCAAGTTTGGCCGATGGATCAAAAATAAGAAGCCAACTACACTCGAGGAACTATTCGATAAAGCTGAAGAATACATGAGTGTTGATGAAGATCCAGCCTATGCCTTAGACATTTCCGAAAGCAATGCACAACCTGAAAAGAAAGATAACGTGAAAAGCAACCAAAAGAATCCTAGTGGTCAAAAAAGGGGCAATGATGGAAAGGATAATCGAGCTAACAAGAAACTCCGCTACTTTAAAAATTTCGAGCTGACTCCTCTCAATGATACAGTAGAAAATATCTACATGGCGACGAAGGATACCTAGGAATATCCAACGCTAGGGAAAGTAAAAGTCAATGCTGCTGCAATAAATTCAGGCAGGTTCTGCTGGTTTCACAACCGACCAGGCCACAATACGAATGAATGGAGACATCTAAAGATCTTGATTGAGGAGTTAATAAGGACGAATAGGCTCCAACAATATACGAAAAACCCGCAGAATACTCAAGCCGCTCAAGGGCAAGGAACAATTACGGGACAACCTAGACAGAGTAAGAGTACTCCAGTTGCTGTTATTCCAAGACCAATCATCAACACAATTTCAGGTGGACCCCACCCAGCCGGAATAAGCTGGGGGGACATCGTGAAGTATACTGAAGAAATGAAAAGCCTTCTGAAAGGAGAAGAACTCATGGTCATGAACAATGCCTTTCTCACAAAAATGCCAAAGACTTCATGGGACGATGTTATGTTCAGAGATAGAGACTCAGACGGATTGCTAACACCAACAGTTGATCCTATGGTCGTTACCATTGGTTTGGGTCTAGCCATAGTCAAAAGAGTCTTGGTAGATAGCGGTGCATCTTTCAATGTTCTTTTCATTAACGCGTTCAATAAAATGAATCTTTCTATGGATGATGTGAGAGCTTGCCATAATAAGATCCATGGGTTCATGGGGTAACCCACTCAGCCAATGAGCTTTATCAACTTGCTCGTCTAGCTCGGAGAAGGAGAAAAGAAGGTTGTCATAAAGCAAAATTTTGTCATAGTTGATGATCTTTCAGCCTATAATGCCTTCCTCGGAAGACCAGCTCTTGCCGCATTTAAGATAGCAATGACTCCATGGTGCTTGACCATGAAGTTTCCTACCGAAAATGGAGTCGGTGTGATTAAAGGTGACCAGAAGGCGGTAAGGGAATGTTACATGGATGAGTTGGCTGAAGCTAGGAAGAAGGAAACAAAGAAGAATGTGGAGGCTTCGCTCTGCATTCATGACTCCCCTTTATAGCAATTAGGGAGGGGCCCTCACACTGGCGAGCACAGCGGAGCTCAGAAGGAAATGGACCCTAGGAAAGCCGATGTGGGGGAAAACAGAGCAGTACCAACTGAAGCCACAATCTCAATTCTAGTGCATGATAAAGACCCTAACAAAATCTTGAAAATAGGCTCTCAGCTGGGACTGAAGTTGCAGAATTTGTTTTTAAAAGCAATTTTGGATGTTTTTACTTGGACACATTCCGATGTGCATAAACTGAATGTAAATCCAAGTTTAACTGCAATAAAACAAAAGAGACGAATTCAAGGACCTGAAAGATCTATAGCGTTAAAAGAAGAAGTGGATAAGTTGTTCAAAAATAACTTTATATGAGAATCCACATATCTTGATTGGGTTTCCAATCCAGTTCTTATTAAAAAGTCCAACGGCAAATGAAGGGTGTGCATAGACTATTCAGACCTCAACAAGGTGTGTCCTAAGGCAGTTTTCCATTGCCCAGAATTGATCAACTTGTTAATGCAACAGCGGGACACGAACTGTTATCTTTCATGGACGCGTACTCTGGGTACAATCAGATTGTGATGCATAAGTCGGATGAGGAAAACACGAGTTTCATAACAGATAGAAGCTTGTATTGCTACAAAGTCATGTCGTTTGGACTGAAGAATGCAGGAGCAACATACCAGCATCTTGTGTATTCCATGTTTAAATCCCAGATTGGGAATACAATGGAAGTCTATCTCGATGATATGCTAGTGAAATCAAAGAAAGCTGATGATCATCTTGAAAATCTGGCAGAAATGTTCCATATCCTCAAAAAATATGGGATGAAGCTAAATCCGCTTAAATGCTCATTCGGAGTCGCATCGGGAAAATTTCTTGGATTCATGGTCAACGCTAGAGTCATTGAAGCAAATCCTTCTCAAGTCACAACCCTACGAGAGAAGCGTGCTCTAAGGACGTAGAATGAACTTCAAAGCCTAAACGGGAAAGTATCTACGCTTAACCGATTTATCTCAAAGGCCACAGATTGGTGTATTCCGCTCTTCGATGCTTTAAAGAAAGGAAAGAAATATTTCCAATGGACTCCTGAATGCGAAATAGCCTTCGAAGAGTTAATCAAGCACATGGAGTCACCACCGATGCTATCAAAGCCTAAAGATGGAGAAGAGTTATTCCTATACCTAGCAGTCTCGTCCCATGCGTTAAGCGCAGCACTAGTCCGAGAAGAAGAAAAAGTTCAATGGCCAGTCTACTATATCAGCAAAAGGCTTGCTGGGACAGAACTAAATTATCCCAAGTTAGAGAAACTTGCGTACTTTCTGCTTACTTCCTCAAAGAAGCTAAGACCATACTTCCAAGCCCATCCTATAAAGGTTCTCATAGACCAACCGCTAAGACAAGTTCTTTTTCGCCCAGAAACTTCGGGGAGGCTATTGAAGTGGAATATAGAGCTTAGTCAATATGACATCACTTATCATCCTCGGAGAGCTTTTAATAGGCAGGCCTTAGCAGATTTCATCGTCGAATGCATGGATAGGTGTGCAGAAGCAGATGAACCAGCAGGGGTAATGACTAGTTGGAAGTTGTTCATTGATGGTCTAGGAATGATTACTACTCGGAGGAAGGGATAGTTCTGGAAACTCCTAAAGGCCACACCTTATGCTATGCCCTAAGGTTGGAACTCCCATCAACCAATAATGAAGCTGAGTATGAAGCATTAACAACCGGATTGAAATCAAAAAAAGAGTTGAATTTGGAAACCTTGCAAATTCTTAGCGACTCGCAGCTGGTAGTATGTCAGTTCCGAAAAGAATTCCAGACCAAAGTCAGAAAACTTCCGACTTATCTTTCTAAGGCTTTGGAACTTCTAGACGATCTCGACTATTACACTATATCTAATATTCCCAGGGAAGAAAATACAAAGGCAGATTCTCTTGCTAAATATGCCAGTTCTGCAGACCCACTGTTGTTGGGTTTGATAGCTGTCGAAGTCCTTTCAACTCCTACTATTGAAGAAGCGGATGTTAATTGGGTTATGGAGACTATTGAAGAGCCTGTATCCTGGATGACTCTAACTAAGGAATATATCCTTAACGGAACGCTTCTAGAGGAACCAAAAGAGCGAAGTAAAATATTGCGCAAGGCTTCATTGTACCTTATTCAGGATGGAAGGGTATACAGACGAGGTTTCTCTATGCTTCTACTGCGATGTGTAACCAAGTAGGAATCTAGATCAATCTTAGCAGAATTACACGAAGGGGAATGTGGAAGTCACACCGACGATCAAACACTAGCCAAGAAAATTCTACAATATGGCTACTTCTGGCCCGATAAGAACCCGGATGCAATGGCCTATGCTAAGAGGCGTGATAGATGCCAAAGATTTGCAAGGATTCCAAGAGCACCTCCTAAAGAGCTCACTCAGATAGTCAGTCCATGGCCATTTGCTATCTGGGCATAGATTTAATCGGAGTATTGCCTATAGCTAAGTCAAGTATGAAGTATCCAATAGTAGACATCGACTATTTCACTAAGTGGGCTAAAGCTTAGCCACTAGCCACTATTACTTCGAAAAAGGTGATCAACTTTGTCTTGATGAACATCATCTACATATTTGGGGTATTGCAGAAATTAATAACTGATAACGGAATTCAGTTCGAGAGCAGCGAATTCTTAGATTTCTGTGCTAAATACAAAATCGAGAAAAGTTTTGCAGCCGTTTCTCATCTACAGGCCAACGTGCAAGTCGAAGAAATCAATAAAATTCTAAAGTAAACCGTCAAGAAATGTCTTGAAAAAGCTAAGGGTGGTTGGGTAGACGAGCTTCCTCTTGCACTATGGGCATATCATACAACTCACAAAACTGCAACTGGGCACACTCCATTCTCACCTTCATTTGGATCCGAAGCTATGATCCCGGTAGAGCTGGAAGTTCCCACTCACCGCAAAATCCAGTTTAACCAAGAAGAGAAGGAGAAGTTACAGCTCAAAGCTCTCGACTAGCTTGAAGAGAAAAGGAAAGAAGCAGAACTCCGAATTGCTGCTCATCAGAGAAGGATGGCTAGGCATTTTAATGCCAAAGTCAAATGGAGAACCTTTAAAATTGGGGACGTTGTTATGAAGAGAATTATGATAGGAAATGGAGTATTCGGATCCAATTAGGAAGGATCGTATATGATAAGCAAAAAATCCTCAGATAGCACCTTCAAATTGAAAACGACAGATGGGATCAGACTTCCCAGAGCCTGGATTAGCATACACCTCCGTCACTACTTTGCTTAATATTTCTTTCACATGTTTTGAAAAGTTGTAAACATCATGCATTGTACATACCAAGCAAATGTTGTGACAAGCTTCGTACATATTGATGAAAGAAATTTCTTTACTTGCCTAAATCGTACATTTGCAAATTCTTGTTTATAAATTGCTAAAATTCGATTTTGATTGCAGGTTCCATTAAAAGAATGTTAACGCATCCATAACCTAGTAAAGCATGGTGACCGTTACAGCACATCCCGATTGGGATAGCTCAAGCGTTCATTGCTCAATGCTCAAAACATCATTCGTAATAAATACGAAGGTGTAGAGCACAGCCTTTCAAAAAAGGGACATCAGGAACTGAATGGTCAAATGATGCAGCGTTCGAACTACAAACCAAGTAGTAAGCTTCACCGTAGGGGCAACTTCTTAATTGTAAGGTCCAGGACCCTAGTTCAAATAAATCGGGGTAAAAACCGATAAATAAACTAGCGTCCGCCCTGTGAAACGATGCAACCTCAAACCAAAGACCTCCCCAAGGGGCACCCAGTTGATCATCAGTGCCATTAATACATTGCCCGATTGCAACAAACACTAGGCTTCTAAATCCAAAGGCCTCCCCGAGGGGCACCTGATCGATCGTCAGTGGCATTTATACATGGCCCGATTACGGCAAACCCTGGGCTTTTAAAGACCTCTTAGGGGGCATACGATCAAATGCTGGGTCTTCCAAATCCAGTTACTGATGCTGGGTTTTCCAAATCCAGTTACTAACGGACCTTAAAGGCCCCTCCGGGGGCATCCGATCATAAGCCAAGTCTTCCAAATTCGGTTAATGACGGACCCAAAGACCTTTTCGAAGGCGTCTGACAAGTTCTGTAAGTGGCTGAATTATTTAGTCACAACGAATAACAGATTTACAAAGACCTCTTCGAAGGCATAAAAACCAAGACAATCCTGGGGGCATATTTTCAAATCTGATCTCCGAAAGGCTTGGATTGCCAGGTTAGCAAGAACATGATTGAATATATCAAAAATATAAGACCTCCCAAGCAGGGGCACAAAAACAAAAATTCCTCTTCATTAAAAAGCCATGAGTGTGATCAACTAAAGCAAAATTTGTTGGATCATGCGCAAGTCAAGAATTCTCAAATATGACGACAAAAGCACATGACCAAGAAATTCTAAACATAGTTGGTCACATCTAACCTTCGAAGCTTGTGACGAACTCTTGTATGGGGCATTACCACCGCATTAAGGAAATTCAATAATGCTCACTTAAACATACCATAAGCTCATCACAAGTTAACACTAAAGGCTTGCCATCTACAAGGATTACTCTAACAAATGAAAGTTGAATCCCTTGAAATGGCTAAGACAAACTCGAGAACTTCGATACGGTGATAAACACAATAAGTGATTACTCATGGAAAAGAAGTCTCGAATACTTTCCAGTTAAAATCAAGGAAATTCAGTAAAATTGGTCAAATAGAACATAAAAGAGTTTGTGTTGTAAGTATATAAAGTCAACAAGTGTGGAATGCAAAAGCTTAAGCACAACAACCAAAGCACATAACATATTTCCATCACAATAACACAAAGTCAAATCACAAACTCACAAGTCTAGTACGGAAGTTTCACACACAGAGCAACATAAAGTAACGAGCGGGGACCGGCACCCGCATATACAACCGATCTAAATGAAACATATAAAAGGAGCAGTTAAAAAGCAAAATAAACTGGTATTGAGCAATTTTTCTTCTTATCACTTGACCTTAGAATTGACTTGTTGAGAGGAGGAGGTGGAGTCTCTGCCATGTCACTTGGGTTTTCCTGAGAAGATAAAGTAATAACTCCTGTCTTTTGAAGGGCACGCTTCTTTTACTTGTGCTTTGAAGATGATGAGGGCTTGGTTTTCTTCTTTCCTCGATCTTTGGCAGTGTCCCTTGGGCTTTCATCTGTTTTTATGGCTCCAAGATCATCACTAAGGGTGTAATCAACATCTTCCAAGTTAGAAAGCGCACTGATTTTAGCATCCTATGACCCAGGGGCTATAATGGAAAGAAAAGACATGTCAACAGACGGAGAAATAATGACTAAAGCAAGAGGAACTATCATCAAAGTTGAGTCGGTTATAACAGCTTCAGTTGTTGTTGCCTCACCTATAGCAGGAGAAGATAAGGGTGAGATTAAACCTAGAGCATGGGAGCAAAGAGTGTAAAAAGCAAGGGATCTAGGTGAACTAAAGAAGGAATCTATATTTGGTGCAGTGAAATCGATTTCGGTTTTACTTGCATCCAGAAGGTTCTTTTGGACGTCTCTGAGCTCGATTCTCCATTTGTATGTGTTTTCATCATCACCTTCATCATCTTTACTATGTTCTTCAATAACATTCTCTGCAACAATGCGCTCTTTAGTGTTTATCTCTTTTTCTATCAGAGTAACAGAAGGGTTCACAGGAATCTGCGAGCTAGAAGCTTCAAGGTTTACAGGATTAACAAGGGGATCAATATTGGCTTGATTTTGGGCCTGCTTCTCAGGAGCACCAGACCTATCACTTGCCAATCGAGCGTTTCCTTCGGCTAAAGCTTTCTTGGATCTCTCGTCTAAAAGATCATTAATAAGATTGTTTTCGATATGATCGTCACCATTAATTTCAAGTACTTATTCCCAAACGAGGGCCAAGGTAGTTAGAAAGCTATCCCCTAAATAATGTAGACTCCCACGTCTCATGACGCTGAAAACATAAAACCGGAATATTTCAGCATCAGCCTCGTCCATAGCCTTTTTATGAGTTTCCTCAGCAGCCTTTTTATCCTCTTCAAGAGATTCGACCTTAGCCGTTAATGTATGATTGTAAGCCTTCAAGGAATTGATGGTTTCTCTAAGTTGGGTAGCTTCGTCCCGATATTGTTTAGAGAAATCCTGTTCTACAAATAATGTAACTTCAGCGTTACGTCTGGCAGTTTGGGCTTCCTTTTGCTTAGCTGCTGCAACTTATTCCCTGAGCTTCTTGTTCTCGGTATATAATCACTCCAATTCTGTGTTTCTTTTATTAAGGGATGCAATGGTAGTGTCACGAGAATCTAAAACGTCATCCCATTCGGCCTTGTCGCTCTCCAAAGCAGCAATCTTGGCAAGGTTAGCATCATTACACTTTTGGAGATCGTCGCCAAATTTATGTCGTCTACTCAACTGTTTTTTAGCATGGTCCCTGACAATATTTAGCTTCGTGTAAGCTGACTTTTAGCAGTGTCAAGCTAGGTATGTGTTTGGCTTATTACAGTTTTTATTTCCTCGGCTATGTCATCAGCATTGGTTGGATTTATGCCTTGGTCAAAAAGTATCCCTTTCATAATCCAGCCCTTGAATCATCCAGCCAGAGAAGTGTTTGCTGGCTCGGGCTCATAATGGGGCTTCTGAATAATTGAATGAATTTTGGTAGAAGGACTGGGAGGGCCGGAAGATGGAACTGGTCGAGTGACAATAGGAAGTTTGTCCAATCGAGGACTCTTATGTGAACCATCCTTCCCTTGGTCGTTTTTGCCTCGTTTCTCTCCGCGACTTCCTTCATCATGAACATCATCATCATCATCTCTTAGCCAAGTTCGTCTCCTCCTTTCTTCCTCGTCATCCTCACGCATCTTTCATCTCCGTTCATCAGAAAATTCATGTTAAGATGCGTGCGAAGGCTTACGAGAGGGTTGTGGAGGCCGAGGAGGATAAGATTACTTGGAATGTTGTGATTGTCACGGAGGATAGGGTTGTAAGAAGTGCTTCAGGTTGTATGCAGTGCTTTCCCATGCAATTATGTACCTGAGAAAAAATAAGAAAAGCTTGTTAGCACTCAAACCGGAAGGTTCTGGGGCAAACAGTGAAGATTACAAAAAATTTAAGAAGTGTGTGCATGTTAGAAATGTTTTCTAAAGCACTACTACTAACGAACCACTTATTCTATTTGGTTCTAAGGAAATTCCTAAAGATTTTAGCAATTTTCTTGGTGTGGAAATGGGAGCCTCCATTATGTTAGCTCCTTTAATTGTGTTTCGAGGATCAAGATCCTGGGTAATGATATCTCCCTGGCTAAGGTACTTAGCTAAGTTAAGATCACCCAAATTATCAAAGGTACCTGTGGAACCTTCCTCTATTACGTTTTGAACAAGAGAGTCCTCAGCCATCGTTTCAGTGTTTGGACTAATCTCTAGTGTGGTTTCACCATCTCCAACATGTCCAGTTTCATGTGCAGAATCTGAAATGTTGTCCCCTCTTTCATCTCTCTCAATCTGCTCAGTTTCTGATACATGATTCGGGGTGGTACCTTCTTTCTCAACCTGCCCAGTTGAGGTCGTAAGACTCTTACCCTCAAGTTAGTTAAATCTTTCATCCTCATTAGAAGCCATTTTAGATGGCAACTTGCTACCACTAACAGGTTCAGAGCACATTTTCAGTAAGGAGTCAACAGTTTGGTCTCGGGCTTCATTTTCGCCGCCAGAAGTGCCAACGTTTGGTTGCGTAGGCTTAAGCTTGGGGGTTGCAGGTGTTCCTTTGGAATAGAATTTCCTGGAAAAGTGGAGTAATCCGTGTTTGCGAAGGTTATCGTCTGTTATCACATACTGTCTAAATCTATCCAATATACCAACATAAAGAAGGGTGTCATAAAGAGGTTTATAAGGACCGTTGTCTTTCTCTTTAATAGGAGACGAGAGAACTGGAAAATAATGGAACATAGATTTCAGCAATTGAAATCAATATAAAGGTTAAAAGTGAATTTTCGTAAAAAGATTGTTTACCCCCTTCTGACTAGTTCCCATGAAAGGTTTCGGGGCATCGAACAAAGAAAAACTGATTTAAGAACCCCAAAACGCTGTCTGACAAATGATGAATAAGCTTTCGATTCCGGGCACCTTCAGCATGTATAACGGAAGGAGTGTCTTTCCTAACTTTGTAAGAGCATAGGTAATGGATTTCGTCGAAAGTAGGCTCGCGTCCTTCTTTTTCCACAGTAAGGGTATAAAGCCCTAATAGGACGATGTAACCGAAAGGGTGGAGCTGGAAGGGTGCGAGTGCCAGATGATTCAAAATTCTCTCTAAGAATGGATTGAATGAAGGAATATCACCGCTTGCTAGCATATGTCTATTCACAGCTACATACCCAGGCGGGGGTCTATCCACAAATACGCCCTCAGTTGGAAACATTGCATCTATAATAGGGATCCCATATTGCCCACACAGTTGCCCAAATTGATCTTGATTTAAAGTGGTAGACTGCTGTAACAACCCGTATTTTTAAATAACATGTTATAACATAAATCAAGGCAGAATTAAATGATAAAATCTGAATCAAGGGAAACGGGCTGTGCCATTGCGTTCGTCTCGGAAAAATACACGAAATAGAGTCCGAGATTTCGAAAATTGGAGTCCGTATGACCAAGTTATGGCCCGTCGAAGTTTTCAGAAAATTTCAAGTTCAAAAACAGTTCAAATTTGAATTCAGAATTCAAATTCAGCCAAGCAGAACAAGCGGGAAAAATTCCCGCCACCCCCAAGTCGACTGCGGAGTCGACTTGGGAGTCGACACACCCCAGGTGGTGTCGACTGCCCAGTCGACACCCCTGTCGACTTGGGTGGTCGGCCAGTCTGGCCTGGGTGCACCTGACTTGTTTCTCAAGACATGTTTGGAGGCTTGTGACGGATTTTAATGGCTCAGATCTGAAATAGAGTTAATCCTATGGCCTAAACTAACCTAATCTTCTATAAAAAGACCCTAAGACCTAGCCTAAACCCTCATTAATCATTCCTACAACTAAACTATGCCAAAATATTCCTTGATCATGGCCTCCATCTTCATATCATGGCCTCCATCCTCTTCATGAAAATTTGAGTGTCCTAAGCTAGTAAAAGAGCCACCTTTCTTCATCAAAACAAGGATCTTTCTTCATACAAATCAAAGGAGCTTATTGTTTCTCAAAACAACTTGGAGCTTATAATCGATTGGGGTTTTTTAGAGTTGCTAGTGCCTTCGTCTCAATCTTATTTTATTTCATAGGTCTTCATAGTATTGTAAGCCATATACTACTCTTAGATTCTAACTATGAAGTTAAATATGACATGTTGCAAGTTTGAGTTTGGGCTTAAGTATGATTTGTGCTTTGATTCTATCATGATATGCATAGATTTATCCTATGCATGTTTTTAAAGCTATCACCTTGACTTTGTGCATAGAAAGCTATGAGCTTTGATTTGAAATGTTGCATAAAGCAACATAGAAACTCTCATAACCCTTATGTTATCTTGCATATGATGTTATATGCGAATCACTAGCTATCATCCTATGTTATTTATGGCCATGTTTCACCTATTTTGCTAAAGTTGATATCATGCATGTTATGAGGCTTATAATGTAATATGCAAGTTTATGAACACATTTGCCTCATATGCCACCATGTTTAACTTGTGGCCAAACCTTAACCCCTCATGTTCCTTAATATGCTATTATGCATGCTTGTGGCCAAATCACCCTTATGCTATTATGCATGCTTGTGGCCAAATCACCCTTATGTTATCATGCATGCTTGTGGCCAAATCACCCTTATGCTATTATGCATGCTTGTGGCCAAATCACCCTTATGCTATTATGCATGCTTGTGGCCAAATCACCCTTATGTTATTTGATATGTTTGAGGCCAAGTCACTTTTTATGCTACCATACATGTTGAGGCCATACGCTAGTATGTTGAACCCCTTTTGGCCTCAAATATCACCATGTTTAACTTGTGATAGACTTTGCCACCTTACGCCCACCTTGTCATATTTTTATGTTCCCTCTTTGATCTATTTGCATTGGTGCGAATTTACGTGCGATGGGAATACGTTAGGGGTAGTTGGGCAAACTTAAATAACATGAAAACATGACTTGAAAATGTGACATGAAAGTTTGACATGTGTTTATGCTTGAAAACATGAACGTGGACATGACATGTAGAAAACATGAAAGTGGCCAACTCGAGGTTGGGTTGAGTTTGTAGCATAAATCTACCCGGAACCGACCGGCTTAACTAGTGGCTACAAACAATAGGACCCAATGTGAGTAGTTGGTCACATCGCACTTAAAACCCGATGTTAGACTAGGTTGTGGTGTAAAGCTACCCAGACCCGCCCGGCTTAACTAGTAACCACAACAAAGTCTAATGTGAGAGGTTGGGGTGCATTAAGTTAATTAATGCCACATGATAGGGTTAAGTCATGGACAACTTGAATACTTAACCAATTAAACACGATTGGTTGGTAGGGTTAAGTCATGAACTACTTGAATACTTAACCAATTAAACACGATGTATTGATAGGGTTAAGTCATGAACTGCTTGGATACACTTGACCGACTCAATACATGGTTAGGATAGGGTTAACCACACTTAACCCACTTGAAATCCTAGTTACGAGGTCCTTTTCAGCCGTAACCCACTTGGGAGTATCTGGATACCCTGGACTAGGCTAGGGTGGGGCACGATTACTAGACTGATTGTAAGAGACCAAAAGAGACGGCTGAATGGTGCACCAGTTGTTCAGGCGGACCATGGTCGTGCACATTAAGTCCGGAGTTGAACATGGGCACCAGTAGGTTTAGACTGTGCGTGCTTGAATTGTGTCTGTGGTTTACACCTTAGGGCTGGATACACCCTGGGGTGGACCTTGCACAGTTAACTACATTCCATGATTAAGCCGTATGACACCGATACATGACGAGTTAGGCCTATAGGGAGCCGATCGACTAGACCGAGTAGTTGGACCTTGATTTAGGTCATCTCATGATGTTGGGCCAACATTGGGCTAAGGTATCATTACTTGTTTATACTTGACATGGATTGGAATACTAGTACACACTCGGTGCAACTTAACCCTGTATATGTGATGCCACACTTGATCTATCTTGTTAACTTTTCACCATGCCAGTTATCACCCTATGTTTCATCTCTGCTTTACATGTCCAGATAACTTTATTAGTTTTTATACTAATATTAGGTAGGACTTACCAGTCTTTTTGACTGACCCGTTTTCTTTCGCCTCTTTTCTTCCGTTTATCCCCCTAGGTTTACAGGTGGGAACACTAGTACCTAGCTTGGATCTTTAGCTGCTTTTCTGGATAGCTCATGTACGGTTCGGACTTGAGTATGCTATGGCCTTATTCTACTTTGGAGATAGTTAATTTATGTTATTTCCAGTTTTCGGTTTATGTTTTTCTAGACTTTGTTTTGTTGGGAAAATAATGACTCAGTACTTTGATGTAACTTGACTATGGTTTTGAAATGTTAGTTTTACCCGCTGCTTTATTTACTCTGCTTTTACTTATATGTTATGTCTTGTGATATCTGCATGCATGTTTACCTCGTTTAACGCCCCTCCAAAGCTAGTGCGCTTGCAAGGGTGACCCTGGCGGAGGTGGGGTGTTACAACTGCCTTTCCTGGTCCCGGTCACTGACAAGTCGGAGTTCAGGAAAAGGTTGTGCAAGAGTTTGACCAGAAGCTGTGATTGTAGTAATTTCGGCGGCAGAAGAAGAAGTTTCCTCAGTTTAAAGGTGAGAACTCTTTCTAGTAGACATTCTACATAAGTATGTCCGCTCACAAAACGTGTCACAGAAGAATTCCAGAACTTCTAAGGAGAAGTTATGGATTATACAATATCTAGGATGCTCAATGAGTTGGTTAACAACATGATATTAAGAACTCATATCGATCTAACCATTAAGTCGTTCGAAACTTAAGTCAAAAAGGGACTTAAGCCATTCAGGTCCCAAGTTGCAAAGAAACCAATTCGTTGGGTGGCTTATGTCGCTTTGTGACTCAAGCCGTTGAGCAACTCACAACACAAAAGATTCAAGCCAATGATCACTTAAGTCGTTAGGAGACTCGAGTCGTAAAGACTTAAGTCATTAAAAGCCCAATCCGTCTTATGATTTAAAGCCGCTCAACTGCATGACCAAGTCGTACGACCACTTTAGTGAATCCAAGCCGCTGAAGAGTCAAGTCGTTCGAACTCCCTTAGGACCTCAGGTCGTTCTAACGACTTAAGAGCTAAAGACGTTCGAGCGACATGGCATTTCATACGGTTTGAACCTTAAAATTTCCTGCTACGACTTGATGATTCATGATGCTGCAATGACTTAAAACTGGGAAAGTTATACGATTTGATCGACTTGGGGTTCTATGTCCGTTTTGCGACATGGAGCTATGAGTTATATCCGCAAAGCCGTATATGCAGATTTCACCATCAATGATCAAATTAAACCAAGTTTCAATTATCATTTCGAACACAAAGTTGTTTACTACCAGTTTAGAGCTACATGTACAAGCTAGGACAAGTAATATTGCATCGAAATCAACACAAACAGTATCGAGGCAGCAAGTACCATGGTTCAAGCATTTCAACAAACATAACATGTGCATTATGCCAAAATCAAGTTGTAAGAAGATCTTGATACTTCAAATTCCTCATACACAATCATAAATCCATTGCAATCCCATTCAATTCCAATTTACATCGTTTCAGTAAAAATTCAAATTGTATCCTCAATTTAACCAAGAATTTCCCCAAATTTCATAAAACCCTCAAAATCGGATGAAGTATAACAAAGCTCAAACCTGAATTCTCTTCCAGGTAGCTGCGATGGTCTTAGAATAGTCGGCGATGGAGAAAACTTCAAATTGAAAAAGGTGGGTGCTGAATTGGCTCTGTATCGCTTGATTGAATTTGATGAGTCCGGAATTTGATCAAAGCACGATCTACGGCATCCAAATCGGTTGATAAATTGCTTGACAAAGAGGCGATATTCTCTTTCAGAGCTCAGCTACCATTAACGAAGGAAAAGCTTTAGATGCGGATGGAATATGGATGGGCAGACGGGTTAAAAAGGCTTATAAAGGCAAAGGGGACATTTGGGCTGAGTCATGATAGATCATAGCCCAACGTGATTTGTAAGCCCAAAGCGCCATAAATGACCGAAACGAGTTACGACATGGTGATAATGGGCGAATGGCTTGCGGCATGGCAATATGAACGGCAAGACTCTTCAAAGAAATGTTTAAACAACTTAGTAAAGAGACATGACAATCGAAGTTCAAAGCCCGCATCATTTTTCAATAATGCGAACTTTGAGGGGAAAATGTTTACCTATAAAATATATGATTGATATTTTATGTCATGTCGCTTTACCGAAGTCGTTATGAACAAACCATGTTATCCCAAATCCATGTCGTCACTCAACAAGTCATTCTTTGGATATAACGTATGGGTCAAGCCCCGAATCACCCATGTCCTTTCCTAGTATGGAGCCCAAGTCGTTCGATAGCATAAGGAAATGCGAATTCCCTTTAGAATGCAAAGCCACCAACTATAGAACCCCATTTGAATCATGTCGTCATCGTGGCATGGCGTGGGATCAAAATAAAGTCATGTCGTATGACTTTAAGTCATATTATGCTCAATTAATATAGCATAAGCCAAGCTACTTGAAGCCCATGTCATCCGCAAGCCCAGATAGACCACCATGCCGTTCCAAACTCGTGTCTCAAGGAGGAAAAGCAATCCAAGCCGTTTTCAAGCCATGTCATGTCCTTCACTTGAAGCTTAAGTCGCTCAGTGACATGGGAAGAACGAGCACACTTCTGAAGAGCAAACCACATGTCGCCCCTATCCATGTCACAACCGACATAAGTGACCAACCCGCGTCCGCCAAGCCAATGCCGACATAAACCATACCGCCATATCGTAACCTGTTGTCAGCTGGAGCTAGGTTGTCACTAGCTGTCGTATGCCAAGTTGTCTCCAACTAGCACCCAAACGACATGAGTCATGCCGCTGAACGACATGGATTTCTGCACTACATATCTTCCCTTCCATCACTCCTATAAATACCCCATGCACATCAGTTTAATGGGGACCGAATTTTTAGACCCCGAAGGGCTGCCCAACTATTCCTTCAAGCATTTCAAGTATTCTAACAACTTCAATCATTCCCAATCGAAGATCCAACATCAAATTTATCATCAAAGCATGGAAATCCACTCAAGTGTTAAGAGAATCATAGAGCTACTTCTCAAATTGTTATACTTAGAGGATTCCTTCAATCTCCTTGGCTATTAAGATTGGATCTAGAGAAGAGTATGTGAGAATGAAAATCAATGTAATGAGAGAGTGTGCAAACATTGTAAATTCACATGTGATAATGAAAATTTTCCTCAAAGTGGATGTAGATCTCTCCTAGATCGAACCACTTTAAAAATCTTTGTGTATTTACTTACTTGTAGCGATTGTGGTCTCATTCTTAACCATTTAGTGAAGTGCTTCCTTATCATCTTTGGTTTTTGAACTAATTTGGGTTTAAACACAATGGTTGTAGGAATAAAATACAAATTTAGTTATATTTTGATAATTAAAACTCAAAATATACACATTTTCCTCTTAGGAAATTCATACAACATTTGTATGAATTATTAAAGTTATGGAATTGAAAACCATCCCTAAACATATTCAAATTTAAAGTCAAAAAGAGATCAAAACTAAATTTTGTTTCCTCTGAAATCCATGGGAATAATCCAGTAAAATTCTAACAAACAATCATTCAGTCAACAAATGATATTATCGCTCCAAGCATGGAATATTGGCACAACCAATTTAGAAACCAGTCGTCATTCTGAAACAAACATAGATAAATGTGATACCTAACTATCATTCACTTTAGATTGAATAAAATATATGGATATTCGATGTTTATTAGTCCCCCAAAGCTTTCCCTTTTGAATTCTTTAGATTTCCTAATCCTTTGTCTCTAAATAATGGTCAGTCCATTCCTTGTTTTGATTTCTTAAAAATGATATGAGAATGAATAGGAGTGGAAGGGTTTTAGAATGAAATAATGAACTATTCCCGTTATGACCGTCTTATTAATCCCTTTCTGTTTTATGTTTGAAACAACATTAGTCACCATTACCTAAAGACGAACCAAAGTAATTGCCAAGGCTCATTCTCCTTATCAGATCACATTATTCAATTTTATTCATCTAATTAAATATATCGGATAATGACAAATAAAAATTAATGGTGTTACAGACTCTCCTTCTTAAATAATTCTGTCCTTGGAATTGCGATAATGAAAATGTCAAGCATAACAATCATGCAAACATGTGTGAAAAACACATAACAACAATGCTAACATATCCTTTTAATTAAAAGTCCATATGATAATATAGAATAGACCATCAAAAAAGTCAGGATAAGTATCTCTAATCTTGCCTTATGTCTCCTAAGTACAGTCTATCTTATTGTCTGTCTATTGGACTTTCACTAAATAAACTGTGTTTGTTCTTAATTTCTTCCCATCTCTTTCTACAATATAAACTTGTTGCCTAAATATCCATGTTTGGTTCCACTACTAAATCTTCCAACATAGTCGATGTAGCAGCAATCTTTGGATCATGCATACACTTTCTAAGATGATACACATTAAGGACTCCCACAAATATATTCAATAAAACTATTTGATAAGTGAGTTTAATGATCGTTTTTATCATTAGAAGCCGAAAAACATATCTCGGTGCTAGTTTCCCTAACTTTACAAAGTATACCACACCATTCATCTGTGATACTTCAAAAAAAAATGATACCCAATTGAGAGCTCTAGATCCTTATTCCACTTTTTGACGTAACTTTTTCTCCTTAAACCGAGCTTCCTTCACTTTTGTTGGATTATCTATATCTTTTTTATAGCTTCTCATCATATCTTGACCAAGCATTAATCTATTTATGGTCTTCAATAAACATGTCGGTGATTTGCACAACCTTTTATATAGAGCTTCGAAAGGCGTCATTCTGTTTGATAACTATTATTATAGAAAAACTCAATTAATTGCATATTGTCTTCCCATGACCGTCCAATGTCCAGCCCACAAACCCTTAACGAATTTTTCAAGAACTTTGTTAACTCTTTTGGTTTGTCCTCCCATTTCTGGATGGTAAGCAGTAATCATCTTCAGCTTGTACTTAACACTTCTTGTAGAATCTTTCAGAGATGACTGTTGAACAAAGTATCTATGTCACTAACTGTACTACCACGAACCATAAGTGGTTTTAAATTATTCTTCATACAAAACTTTGCTAAGTCAAGAACTATCGTATTGATTTAATGGGAACAACCCTAAGCCCTAAGCTCTTGGTACTAAGTTCAATACTTAGCCAAACCTTAACGTTTTCTTCTACTCATCTCCCCTGACCCCTAATGAAGAATTAACATTCCAGTGAGGGGTTTCCACCAGTAAAAATATCTCAATACCCATAGAAATATCCTAGTACCAAGTCCTTTACTTAGCTCCATGATTGATGTGATCCGAACCTTGGACTTCCCTCATTGTCTTGAACCTCTCATACAAGTTTCATCTAATTCTGGTCATTTATGCGTTCGATTTTCCAATTTAACCATCTCGTTTATATCTACCTAAAAGCAGTAGATAACCTTACCAAATCACAACATACAAACATAAATATCATCTGCGTACATCCATATACATGCATTTTATAAGAACATGATTACTAAGAAAATCATATCTAACTTTTACAATGGCATATCAATATGAAAAATGAATTATAAGACATTTTATGCTATTTTTAAAACTTTTAAATTTTGGCCATAAGGATATATAAAAGTGTGATTAGTGTTAGATAACATTTAAGGACCAAAATCATGTTAAAAACATCAGTTATAACTATGTAAACATGCCTATGGTAGTGAGAAGTCAAGAACCACTCACGAAATGCCCAGAATACCGTTCTCTCCATAAATACAAACATAAACCCAAGGTGATGAAAATAAGCCAAATTGATAATCCTCGATCCCACTATGTTAATCGCCATTCTAATGGTGATGTAGGCAAAGATTAAAGAAATGCAATATTTTTTATTAAAGAAATGCAAAGATTAAAGAAATGCAATATTTATTGCACCATAATACGATCTTATTGTTTCTATGTTTATTTCAGTTGATTTTCAGTTATTTGTATGAATTTTTCCCCAATAGTCTGGTATAAGAGCTTTAAAGATTTTTGTTGAAGACTAAGGCTAGAAAATGATCAATAAAATGGTTGGATCGAGAGATGGAATTGATGTCAGACCTATCCTGGAGTATGCTCCCTACACTAAGAATTCATATGCAACATCCACTTCAAAGTTAATTATAGAGAAGTGAATAGATATAATTATTTTCAAAAGTGGCATTGGAAGATGAATGCGGTATTAAGAATTAATCATGTTCATCAGGCTGTGGTTGATTCAGGACTGTTGCCAGCCAATATCTAGAATTGAAAATGAAGACGATGGAAGAATGAGCCTTTATTACCGTCTAATTAGTTGCGGGAAAGGACATCATGCTAGAGATTAGTATTAGAATAACCGCTTCAAGCTTGTGAAAGATATTAAAGGATATATACATAAAGAAGTCTCAGGAATAAACTAATTTTGTTGATGACTTTTTCCAGCTATAAGATGCGGGAAGGTATGTCGTTGAAATCATGTCTTAACTTGACTTGATGATGAAGATGAAAGATTTTGATTTGAATGTTGATGAAGAGCAGAAGGATATGATGGTATTGTTCTTATTTCCAAACTGTAGAGTGATAGGTGATATTTGCTAAAGCTTATTTATGGTGGAAGCACGTTGACAATAAAAGATGTGAAAATGGGACTCTTGAGCGAAGAGGTAATTAATCACATGAAGTTTATACAGAAAAATGGAGAACCTAGTAGTAATCAGAGATCATCCGTAGAAAGAGAAAGAAAGGAGAAGAAAGAAAATAATTTCAGAAGATGGTTCAAGTTGAGGAAGCCCAAAAAGTGGTTGGAGAGGCAAATATAAAGATAAAGTGTGTCATTATTGCAATAAGAAGCCCATGGAAGGAAAATATTTTGGATTTCGGAAGAAAGTGAAGCAGATGATTATTTATCTATTTCAGTGGAGAAGGTTGTTTTTATGATTTACTAACCGCATTTGTTTCCAGTGTATCAAACCGTTGAGTGTTGGATTCAAGAATGTCTTGGCACATGACACGTACCGATAAGTATTCCTATTCATATGAGGACAAGGAAGGAAATGGTACATTAATGAGGAATAATGTTACATGTAAGTCATTAGGTGATTGATTGATATGTATTCGTATGCACGATGGTATGGTGCTCACTATTATTAGAGAATGCTATGTTTCATATTTAAAGAAAGGATAATTTGTGGATATAGACCTATTTTAGAAAACTATAACAAATATAGACCTGTTTCATAATTATTTACAGATATAGGCCTTTTTTGGCTATGTATCCGTTGGCGAATTTTGAAAATTCGCCAATACATTTTCTGCTATAAAGATTGTCCACAACACATTATAAACAAGTTTAAACACAACATACAAACATTTTTTACTACTCGGTAATTTCTAAATAACAAAACGTTGGAACACTGGCTTTCATCTAATTTAACAGCATACAAAAAATTTAGTCGACCGAGTATTCATTACAAACAACTTTCATCCAATTCGAGTACCCATTACAAAAAAGACGTGGTAGAAGAAAGGATATAACTTGCATACAAACATCATTCGATACAACAAATTATAGGACAAAGCATACAAACATAGATCGTCACAACATATAATTACAACCCAATACAACATAACTTTGAATACAAGCATATAACTACGACCCACTACAACATAACATTGAATAAAACAAAGAATACACTTAGTTGTGTAGTAAATGGTAGCACCCAGTAAGCATTTCATTCTTTATTACAACATTTATTCTTTCGAAGCGGTTAACCTCAGCTTGCATCTCAAGTGCGTATTGGACACCCCTCTCCTTCAATGGTGGATCGATCCATGAAAAAAATACAACTATGCAATCCTGGGTGACTTTGTGCATCAATGTACGCTTTGCAACCATAAAAGCAACGACCTGTGTTCGTCTGACTTTTAGAAACAAGCATGTTACATTCGACTCTGCAATAGCAAAGGACTGAACGACGTGTCATGCTAGAGCTAGACCTATCGGGGTTCTGTCAAGCAAGTACTCCCCTTAACTGAGCAGAGGGATTGTTGAACCGGTCCGACACGCTAGACTGCGACGGTTGGTTGCGTGGCACTAAAGAGTTCAGACTCTACTTCTACAACTTCCAGATGGACTTCCGATTGCGTTCAAGCACAAATTCGACATCTTCGTTTTCTTGCTTCTTCCGTTCATAGTCATCATACATTTGAACCACAGTTTCATCATCAAATTCCCAATTAGCTATTTTGACCTAGATGAAAAGTGGAAACTTGAAATAAATGAGTAATGTTGATGAATCGTGGAGTACATAACAATATACGGAAGAGAAGAGCAAATAAGTAAACAAATTTCTTACCTACAAGACTTGGTGAACTATTCTTCAAAAAAATAGCTTTTCAGATCTAGTTTGAGGAAAAAATAATGAGGAGAGGAAGAGAGGTTGTCTGCTCTTTAATATACAGGTCCATATCGGTGAAATTTTGAAAATTCGCCTATGTACCTGAGCTTGTAGAATCCAGTTAGACAAAACAAATACCAAATACCTAGTACATTAATATCAATATTCGTTCCATACGAATATCCATACCATTCATCCAAATAGTATCCAAAGACCAACCAAACAACATAAACCGAGTACAAATCCAAATATTCGAACATACCAAATAATTAAACATACACTACTTCTATCCAAACATACCAAATGATAAACAGGACAAATCCAAATATTCGAACATACCAAATAACTAAACAGACCAAATCCAAATATCCAAACATACCAGATAATAAAACATACACTACTTCTATAAGCTACCAAACATGCACTAACAACAATTTTGAATAATTAAACATACCAACAAATCATCCCCATTTAGTCTAGCCTCGGTCTCCGTCTAACCAATGGTGTGGAATTTGATGAAAAACCGTTGTTGATACTACTTCTATGTCGTCGCGCACTGGATGAAGTGGGTAATGTAGATAATGTTTACGACGGACCATGTCTAATTTCTTCATGTTTTGGAGGTGAAGGTGGACCTGCTGGAGGAGGAGGAAGATATGATAGTCTAGGCCTATCAAGTTTGTTTCTACACAAGATCACATTTAAAATCTTTTGGATATTTGTGCACATAGTCTTTCCCTCCTCGCTAAACTGCCTTTAGCAGAGCATTTCTGCTTCTTCCCATGCTCAGCTAATACCAGCAACCTATACATTTAAAAGAAAATCATTTACACAAACAATAAATGCAATTAATTGGAAATAATACTAACCGCATTAACTTATCACGTTTCTCTCTAGTTGTGCTCTGGGAACATTAGGTGCTAAAACCGAATCAACTAATGGCTAAAGGAACCAGCGTCTGGTAATGTTCCAGTACCACCTCATGTATTGCGCTATAGAAATAGTGGGCTCTCTCTCAACCTCAACTGTGTTATGGCGGTTATTCCATAATATAACGAGTGTCGGATAGTCCTGCGCATTGTAGGCATGTAAGTAAGGAGGCGCATCGTCCGGTATATGCTGCATCAGACCAAACTGTCTCATAACCTTGTCTGGAAGGTGCCAAGCGCTGGTTATGTTGGCTATCATAGGTACTCTCGCAGTCTAAAGGTACCTAGCGACTGTGCACATGGGTGGAAGTGTGGAAAGAACATCCTGAGTGTACGGTGTCCATGTAACCTTATCGTCCTCAAGAACATCCAACTCATTATGGTAGAACTTTACACTCCATCTTGGTGTTTGTCTCGTACTTTTCCGTACTACCCACCTGTTACACGATATTAAAGCATGTACGTTATGAAATGAATTTTTTTTGTGTTTAACTAAATAAACAATCAATAAGTATACCTAGCCCTAAGCGGCATCAATGGATCGATAGGATTAGGCCTCACCAACAATCTTCCGATGGGAGGATAAGTCCAAGGCCAAAACTGTGTTTCATAAAAAATTATAAAGAAAAGAGAATGACGCATCGTATTGTGTAATAATAAACTATATAAATATGTTTCTAACCTAAACAAGTGTACAACTCCAATAGTGCCAAATTGTTTCGTAGCGAGCTTAGACAACTCCTGATATGTATATGCCAAAACTGCACTACCACATGAATATGTAACGCACCTCCCTATATCACCTAAATCTGGTAACCATCTCAAATCAACATGGGTCTTGGCATGATCGCGCATCACTCTACAAAAAATAATGTGCAGTATAACGCAACAAGCCCGCTGTTGAATCTGAATCTCTACGGCATCTGCTGGAATATCTTCCATTAACTGGCGACTAAACCACACCACCTCGATAAACTCACGACCCCATAATTGATCGGCCGGTGGATCAAGCCCAAGTAAGTCGTAGCATAGCTCAAAATAGTCAAGTCCTCCTCGTCCATATGCAACAACATTGTCTTCAGTAGGCTGTTGGATCTAGATTAACCCTAGAGGGGGGTGAATAGGGCTTATTGGATTTTTATGAGATATTAAAAATATCACAACACAGATTATAATAGAGGAAATAAATGTAGAAAGTAAATACACATATTTTACCTGTAACGACCCACATTCTACGCATCGGAAGATCGTAGAATATTTATTTCTTTTTCCTGGTAAGTCGTATGGTCATGTACTTTTGGGGAACGACTAGTGGGGTCATTTCCCATGATTCATGATTTTTGCCTATTTTTAAA
Source organism: Allium sativum (assembly GCA_030737875.1). NCBI lineage: Eukaryota > Viridiplantae > Streptophyta > Magnoliopsida > Asparagales > Amaryllidaceae > Allium > Allium sativum. The sequence goes on from CM060926.1 coordinate 357,381,032, forward strand.
TGACCGTTCTGCCCCTAGTTGATCTTTTTTCATCCATAACTTTTGAATGGAGAGGAGTTTTGATCTGAAACCACTTCCATTAGCTCCGGGTGATGGTTTCTCTTTCCGTAGAGTGGTCATAATAGCCAAACTGACTTACCGTTTGGGAGATATGGTTGGATTAAGGTTTAGAGGGTTAAAAACAGCTAATTGGGCTTAACCGGGTGATTAGCAACTAGGCCCAATGGGGGATTTCAGGATTTGGGGGTATTTAAGGGCTGCTAGGGTTAGGATTTCGGTTTTAGACTCATTTTTCCAGCTGCCACTTACCTCCTTCAAGCTCTAGCAATGGCCTCCATCTTCTAAAACACTCCAAAACACCTCCAAATCACCTACAACTTAAAGATTGGGATTAACAACATCAAATCAAGGGAGATCTTCACCAAATCAAAGTTGGAGCTGCTGGAACATATTAGATTTCGACCCAAACAGAGAATCATTTCAGATCTATAGTTTACTTTGTGGCAAAGGTGAGTGATTAGCTTGTTTTTTCACTAATTATGGCTAGTTATGGTAATTAGCGAAAATTAGCGAAATTATGACTCAGAAAAATTTAGAAAAATTCCTAAAATTCTAAAACACCATTTTATGCCTCTGATATGAATTTGGGTTAATTTCGACTAATTTTGTTAATCCCGGAATTTAGGGGATTAAGTGGTGATTAGTGATAATTAGCGAATTTATGCAAGATTAAAATCTGGAAAAATGTTCAGAAATTATTAAATATTGTTTTAGACCTATGATATGAAATTCGGCTAATTTGGATAAGTTTTTCTAATTATATGCTTAAACATGATTAAGAGGGATTAAGGGAAAATATGGGGTTTTGGCCATGTTTGATCCATTTTGATATGTCATATTATTGTTTTGGTGTTTGTGGTTGATTCTCTATGTTTCTATGATTGTATGGTATGCTTTGTGATTGATTAGAAGTGTTAGATTGGTCGAAAACGCCGTCGAGAGGCGAAAATAGCTTGCTGAAATAGTGCAGGTTTTCTTTGGGTCGAGTTAGACCGACCAGGGGAAGGTTTTGACCGACCCGAGTTCCTGGAACGACCCTGACAACGACCGACCAGGATGGGTGAAATGCGACCGATCAGGGGGGGACAAAACCGACCGACCAGGATTGGTGAAGTGTTCGATCGACCAGGGGGGACAAAACCGACAGACCAGGATTGGTGAAGTGTTCGACCGACCAGGGGGGCAAAACCGACCGACCAGGGTAGAGATGATGAAAACCGACCAAAATGAAAGGTGCTTGACCGACCGACCCGACCCGATCTGCCTCACCTTTCACGATCCGCTCGAGTACATGTGCCACGATCCGATCCAGGAGCTCCATCACGATCTGATCCGTTCGAACGACTTGATGTGGTGACCACGAAAGCCTGGAGCGAACCGATCCGGTGAACGAAGCACGACCGACCAGGACCAACCCCGATCCGAAAAAGGCGACCGACCCGTATAGATGAGCACGATCCGAACCTCGAGCTGGAGCTTGACCACGAGCTGGTGACTGCGACCCGATCCGAGGGGAACGCGATCCGAACCAAGAGGAGCTGACGACGGCCTGAAGCAAAGTGAATTGAAAGGAAGACCGATCCGAAGGAGATGCTGACCAAAACCCGAGATGCAAAGGTAGTCCAAATGGAAGTTAGAGCTCAGGATCCAGATGGGAACCAATGAGTTCACTTCATGATTGGGCTTTGCTGCGGGACGTGTGCAAAGGGGATGTCAGTATTCATAACTTTGGTTCACCACTGAGAGATGGATAGTGGGCTTGTAGTGATAGTTGTACGGGATTGGATTCCGTCATGGCCCAAAGGATTAGGTAACCAAAGTAGTGGAAATCGTATGCTTTACGCACTGAGTGAGAGACGTGAGGATGTTTGCTATGCTTGATTGTTTGACATCACTATGACATGCACACCCCCAACCCCGTATTTCTTACACCATATGTTAGTGGCACCTTAGAGTATTGCACAGTATGTAGTGCTAACTCTTTGGTTGCAGGTTCAGGTTCAGGTATGATTGGATTATACCTGTTATTGTTCTGTTTAGTTGCTTATCACTCATACCAGACTTTTGTCTGACCCAAAGTTTTATGTCTCTTCTTATTACTCTGGGTGCTCACACGAGCAGACTAGAGACAGGTTAGGTGGATATCCACGAGTACATGCCGGAGACGAGCAGGAGGCTTACACGTACTATTTATACATATATCTCCCTGTGTTGTTGATGGTCGCTACTTTGGGCATTAGTAGCGCACCTTTTCTTTCTTTTGCTTTAGAGACAGTATTTTGAAGTGTAATAATGTTGTTGGATCGTAAGCTGTATCTTTGGATTTCCGCTGCTATGATGGTTTAGTTTTCAGCTTATGTACTGTCTCGCCTGTTTTATGTCAAGTATGTTATTATTATATTTTGTTCCATGCGCTGTGAGACATTCTACAGGTTCTTTGTTAGTTCATTCTCTTCTTTCTTTTCTTCTAACGACCGTCCCGTGCTAACTGGACATGTGTACAGCGCACAATTGGAGTTAAATGTCGGTTGGTGTGGGGCGGGCCGTCACATTTGGTATCAGAGCTCTAGGTTGCGTAGTTCACCTAGGGAAAGACACTAGGGAGAGATAGTACGTATATGAGAGCGCGTATTTGTGATTACTTTGGTTTTCAAAATCTATATATATAGTATTAGTATAGCTAAAGATGAAGTCGCACTGCCCTAACACCACAATGGAGATGGTTAATCGTTTTCTCTGTACAGATTGAACGATGAGCCGGTACGTGAGGGGTACTGGTAGAGGAGCCAACAATGGGAATGTTCCTGATATGAGGACGATGTTTACTACCTTCATGAGAGAGATGCTTAGGGACGTTCAGAGGGCAGCTCCTAATGCTGCAAACGGTGGTGGTGCAGCGGTGCAGGCGCCTAGGGCCGATTTCGCCAAGCTGAATAAGGATTATACTAGCCTTGGTGGGAAGCTGTTCCACGGAACGGAGTCGACTACAGAAGTTCAATATTGGCTAGATAGTTGTGAGCGCATCATCGAAGATATGGGAATCAAAGACGTAATGAAGAGGAAGCTAGCATCCCGTCAGCTGCAAGGACGGGCTATGAATTGGTGGAATGCTATTAAGGCAGCTACCCCAGAGGATCAGATTACTTGGAATCAGTTTAAGACTCGTTTTTGTGATAAGTTTATTCCAGCTGCTCATAAATCAGAATTGTTTAGGAATTTCTTGGAGCTTAAGCAGAATGGTAGAGCTGTCTTGGAGTATATTGCTGAATTCGATACTTTATCAAAATACGGATTATCCCTTATAGATACTGCCGAGAAGAAGAACGAGAAGTTCATAACGGGTTTAGATGGGTACTTGGGGGAAAGACTTATAAACCACATCGATGAGACGTTTGAATCGATTGTTGGAAAAGCATTAAGGTCAGAGAGTCTTTACCCTAAGCCAAAGACTGAGGTTACTATTGTATCTGTAGAGGAGCCAAAGCCGCAAGCAGGCGGTGAAGGCAAGAATGGTTCTCAGAACAAAAGGAAACAAGACCAAGCTAAGGATGGTCAGAAAAAGAAAAGTAAGAAAGATGGCGAATGTTTTAGTTGTGGCAAGAAGGTCCATTATGCCAGAGATTGTCGAGAAAAGCCTGGGGAAAGGAAGTGCTTTAACTACGGCCAGGCAGGACATCACAAGGATGATTGTCCACAACCCCCTAAAGGAAAGCAGATCGTGAAAGCATATGCTATCAGTGCTGTTCCTTCTTCGTCGAATGCTCCAACTGCGGCGCAGAAGGGAAAGGGCGTCGTTATCAAAGGTATGCTTTCTATTTAAGATGTTTTTGTTTGACAGACCCGAGATAGTCGATAGACCTTTAGTAGTGACGAACCTGGTTGGTGGTTCGACTAGCCTTTGCATGATTTGTTGTAATGTGGTCTTATCGAGTCATGGATGTATGTTTGTTTGTGATCGCTTTGTTTAGGCTTTACTGGGTTTAGCATTATTTTGGGGAGTCGATCTACTCCAAAGATTTAGGGTGGTATTAGGTACCTACCTAGTGATGGCGATAGTAACTGGTGTTAGGAAGATGGGAAGTTATCATTGGAATAAGTTCTAGTTGTCTCGGGGAGGCAAATGAGTACTCCAGTGCTTGGTTGTTTTGCTAGTATCATTTGACGTAGATTGTCCGAATTCGGAGGAGATGTTCCTTGGGCGCTTGTCTGATATTGGTTTAGGCCTTTGGGGCTTGTGCTTGGGGAATGTCGAGTTCGATTAGGATGGTTTGCGTGAGAGATAAAATAGTTGTTGTGATTTTTCATTGGATGGTATCTTGGTTTACTCGAGGAGTGATGGGCAGACAGAACATGATAAGACTATTCGATGGTATGGACTGCCCCGAGTTAGACTCAATAGGGTTATGTGATGGCTCGAGTGGGACTCGAGAAAGATGCAAGGTAATGGATTGTTTAGAACCCTATATTGGTGTTCTCTTTGGATAGTAGGACTTTGAGGGAATAGGATGTGTTCGTTGATCATGAAAGATGCAACGAAGATTAGGACGATTCAAGTTGGACTTGAACTCGTAAAAGAAAATAGGTGTTCGTTGATCTTGGAAATGCAACGAATAGGGAGACGACTCACGTTGGACTAGAGTTTGTCGGTACTCAAGACTGGATCTGAGTTATAGAGTGACTCGAGTTGGACTCGAGAAGGCTGCAAGGAATTGGATTCAGCTCGAGTTGGACTCGAGAGGGTAGCAAGATAATGGATAGACTTGGGTTGGACTCAAGTATTTTAGGAGGACTAAAAGCAGGGGTATCTGGGGACGCCCGTTACCTTGGATCCGTTGGACGTGATCTAGTTATCCTTGGAGGATAAACGTATGTTGGACGTACGGTAGTCCGATTGGAGGCTGGGCTTCCATTAGTTTAATTATCCTTGGAGGATAAATGTGCGTTGGACGTACGACAGTTAGTTGGAGGCGGGGCTTCCATTAGTTCTTGATGTTGGTTAGACCAAACATTCAAGAATGGACATGTTGGGATTGGTTAGACCAGTCAGGTAGGTATCGACGTATGTATGGCTTTAGCCGGTGATAGATAGGACTTGTTTGATGGATGCTATGGTTGTTATGTTTGTTCATATTTTTCTTCTCTTGAGTGACTATCACCTGTAGGGTTCTAGCGATGGGGGACCAACGAGATGATGGTACATACAGACATTAGGCTATAAGCCAGTGCAGTGAAGTTGTCATGACTTCATGGGGCAGAGTGGACATAGCAAAGTATTTGAGTATGGTAACAGTTGCATTGAGTATGAGACATGCCAATCTAGGGGTTATGTTTCTAGAATGGAAGTAACTGAAGTATATCGTAGGATATGATTTCAGAACTAAGTATGAATTAGATTCATAAATGTCAGCAAGTTTGACGATTAGATCGATTTTGATCGAGCGGATTGGTTCCAGTTAGAAGGACGATCCTAACCTATTGGAGATCATCTCTATGATAGAGATGGGTATCGATGGAAAGAGAACGATCAAGCAAGGATTTGACCGAGAAGGATGGCTTCAAAAGAATGGAGGACTAGTTGTACCCCACGTAGATGGACTGAGAGATGAAGTGCTTAGAGCATATCATCACTCGAAATTGACTATACATCCCAGTGGTAACAAGATGTATTGAGACATGGAGCAGATCTACTACTGGGAAAGGATAAAGAAAGATGTTGGGAAGTTTATGTCCAAATGCATAAATTGCCAGTTAGTAAAAGCTGAGCAAAAGAAGCCTAGTGGTTTGTTACAACCATTAGAAATTCCTAAATGGAAATGAGAACAAGTCTCAAATGGATTTGATGGTTTACCAAGGACTAGGTCATGATGGTATTGAGTGAATCGTATATTAGAGGATCTTTTGAGAGCTTGTGTCTTGGATTTTGGAAGGTCATGGGATGACCAGTGACATCTGGATGAGTTATGGATAATAATAGTTATTAGCACCAAGATTTGTTAGTCCATCCTCAGTTCTCGAACAAGTTGGGAATTTGGCGTATAAAGTAGAGTTACCAGACAAGATGGCGGGAGTTCACAACGTATTTCATGTTTCTCAGTTACGGAAGTATGTGTATGACCCTAGTAGGACTATTTCACCAGATCAGTTGGACGATATCGAGGTTGCACTCGAGGCGGTTGGGAACCGCAAGCCTATGCGTATTGTTGGGAAAGATACGAAGCAGCTTCGAAGGAAGGTGGTGAAACTAGTCAATGTTCAGTGGGGTGAGAATGAGAAAGACTGTACTTGGGAAACAGAGGAGGACATAAGGAAGAAGTATCCAGAACTCTTTGCCTGGTAAGGTTTTGGTAATGATAGTTTCTTCCCTTGTTAGTAAACCGCATGCTAGGATAGGCTTGTTGTGTTGTTGTAACACCCCGCCTCCGCTAGGGTCACTCGCAAAGGAATGCACTAGCTTTAGAGGGGCATCATTGGTAAACATGCACAGAAATATCACATGACAGAACATATAAAATAGCGGAAGTAAAATCGAACTTTCATAAACATTAATAATTAAGGTCTAAAGCCTTTTACATCAGAGTACATCAAAACCTGTCTTGCAATAGTAAAGAAGCATAAAGACTTTTTCATAAATTATTCCCCAAGTAAAACAGTAAAGTAGCCCTAGCCAGGAAAAGTCCAAGCCATCCATGATAACCTTCAAGCAGAAGAAGTCCGAACTAAACAACAGTATTTCCTCCCTGTAACCTAGGGGGGAAACGGAAGAAAAGAGGCGAAACAAAACGGGTCAGTCAAAAAGACTGAGTAAGCCCTATCTACTATTAGCATAAAAACTAGTAAAGTTAACTGACATGAGAAATTGAGATGAACATAAGCATGATGACAAGATAGATAAGCTAAATCAAAATAACAGGATGAACTACTGAACTCAGATAAACTAAGGTGTCATGATAAATTACGATGTCAAGATAAAACAAGGTATCCCATCGTCAGGTTCCTATCAAGTATAATATCCCCAAGATATCTATCACGTATAACATCCCATGGTATCTATCCTGTCTTTTAGCTCTGCACCTACCGTACTAGTATCCCCACCGCATCATGTGTTAACCATGAATGACCCTTACTCAAAAGTCGTGTAATGGTCCATGTCAACCTAGTATATCGCATATATAGGTTACTCAACTCGTATGTTTTATTCCATGTAAATGTTCAGTCCCTTGCCGTAGACCATACGAGCTTTCCCATGAGATTCTATACTACTTTAACATAGTTCCATGATCCTTAAGATCGTTTTGGGCTGTCACCCTATATCTAACTAGGGTCTTTCAACATGAATCATCGTTTGTACAACTAGGACTTATGCTACCTAGGACTACTAGGGATTATGCTTACCTATTGCACGTTTTCGTATCTTGGTTTTGGTTCAACCACCCAGGGCCACTAGGAATTACGCTAACCGTCAACCGCGCCCTTTTTCCCACGCATTCACCGTGAATCGTTTTTCCATGACTGTATGCACATGTATCACATCGTGCCATCCGAGTCCTGTCACAGGGCGGATCAGGAAATACAGGACTCGGTCGGGAGCTTTCGATTTATCTTCCGATGCAGATGCTAAGGTCTGTTTTTTTTCTATACGTGGCTATGGTCCCACGAGACCACTCCCTCAACTAGTGAAAGACAAGACAGGATAAATCCTGTATGAGAACACACTACTGGCCAACCCACAATCCTAGCCTTACCGCAACCATAATTAGATAGCAATTATGGTCTTTTGGGTGTTCTCTGCCTTTCCGTACGTACACGCTTGACCAAAGATGGTAGGTAGCCTGACGAAATGCTATCTAGGGTACGACCGTGTATCGTCGACTATCCCCTATCCATCCCCGTCTTTCGGTCGCTCGTATAGCAACCAAGGCATACTCTTGGTTCTTCTAACGCAGACCTTAACCTCTCATGAGCCTAGTATGATCACCTGGCAGCTCATAGAGGGATACCAAGAATATCCTCACGTTCTTCGAAGCCGCTGCTTCGTTACCCAGTTCGCTGGAGCCTTTATCTAAATCAGATACTTGCTCCTACTCGTATACTTAAACGATGACCTACCGTATCAGGTTACTCATCTATCTATGAACTGGTCTAAATTTCCTTGACTAAGAATCATTACTTAGTTATTCTTCAACTAAGGTCTACCACTTAGCCTTATTCCCGTTATCCTTGTTAACTACGGTTATCCACCTAATCCTCAGAACTGGGGTTTACATAATGGATTAAGTGTCACTTAAGTTCATGACTTAACCCGTCTACAAATCATGTCAAAATTGGCTAAGTATCCAAGTTCAAGACTTAACCCTACAAACCATGCTCAATTTGGTTAAGTATATATTAACTTGACCCTATCAAATTACTGAGTCAAATCGGTCAAGCGTATTTAAGCGATTCGTGACTTAGCCTTATCATGTTTTCACGTTAGATTGGTTAAGTATAGGTTAACTTAACCTCAATAAATTAACGAGTTAGATTGGTTAAGTATAGGTCACTTAACCACATCAATTCATCATGTTAGATTAGTTAAGTGTTTAACTTAACCCCATTAAACTGCCAAGTGGGATTAATTAAGTCTAGGCTAACTTAACCCCATCCGATTTCCATGTTTAGACTAGTTGAGTCTAATCTCAACCCCATCCATTAACTGTATTTTTCGGTTAAGTGTCATTAAGAAAACTTACTTAACCTTACCAAATTATCGTGTTGGATTGATTAAGTGTTGGTTAACTTAACCCCGTCCACTAGTCGTATAAAAATGGTTAAGTGTCATTAGGCAAATCAAGTTACTTAACCTACCCAACCTTGTCATGTTTTGTTAAGTATCATTAGCCTAATCAAATTACTTAACCCATTTGTCCATGTCATATTTGGTTAAGAGTCATTAATCAAATTAACTTAACCCTATCATGTAGCATTAATTACTTAATGCACCTCAACCTTTCACATTAGACTTTGTTGTGGTTACTAGTTAAGCCGGTCGGTTCCGGGTAGCTTTACACCACAACTTGGTCTAACCTCGGGTTCAAGCACAACATGACCAACTTCTCACATTGGGTCCTATTGTTTGCAACTACTAGTTAGGCCGGTCGGTTCCGGGTAGTTTTACGTTGCAAACTCAACCCAACCTCGAGTTGGTCACTTTCATGTTTAGTCTAGTGTCATGTTTATATTCAAGTTTTTAAGAATATGGGTAGACCTAACTTAATAGGTAAATTCCCAATTTCATATTTTCAAACATACTCACATGTCAACTTCCATGTTATATTTCAAGTCATGTTTTCAAGTTGTATTTTCATGTCATTAGAAATTACCCATAACATAACCCAACGCTTTTAAACTCGCATATACGTTCGCAACAACGTAATGGATTAAAAGAAGAGACTTGGCAAAGGCATGACAAAAATGGATATTAAGCCACAAGTTAATCATGGTGGCAAATGAGGCACAAATGTGTTCATTAACTTGCATGTTACATTCTTAAGCCTCAAAAACATGCATAAACCCAAACTTGGCACATAAGCGAATCATGGTGACAAAAGACATGGAATGATGACTAGTAACTCGCATATATCATCATATAAGGGTTATGACTTCATATGCAAGTTGACATAAAGGTTATGAGGGTTCTCATGTTGCATAATGCAACATTTCAACATAAAGGTTGTAGCTTTTAGCCCACAAGATCAAGATAATGACTTCATAAACTTGCATGACATGATAGCAAATATCATACTCAATGATCAAACCCAAACTTGCAACATGAACATTTAACTTCATAGTTAATATCTAAGAGTAGGGAAAGGGCTTACATTGCTATGAAGGCACAAATCGATTAAATTAAAGATTGAGACAAAGCCTATGCATGCCATCATCCAAAAACCCAAAGATGAAAGCTCCAAATCAATAAAAAAAACCCACCTTGATGAACAAAGGTCAAAGCTTTAGCCTTGAAATCAACTTGAGAAGCTCTCATACTAACACAGGGACTCTCTAACACTCACATGATCATGAAACCTCTCAAAGAAATGAAGTGGAGGCTAGGGTTTTGAGTGGAGGCCATGAGAGGAGCAATTTTGCCATAGTTTAGTTGCATGAATGTATAATGAGGATTTAGGAGAAGGTTAGGGGCTTATTTATAGAGATTAGGATTAGTTAGGACCCTTAGATTAACCCTAGGATCAACCTGAACCATCAGATTTAGAACCAGGCCCAAAAACCTAGCCAAGACAGAAAATAGGTGCACCAGGCAAAACTGCCCGGCCACCATAAGTCGACCCCCAAGTCGACAGGGCTGTCTACTTGGGTCAAGCAATGTCGACTCCCAAGTCGACAGGGCTGTCGACTTGGGGTACCTGGCGGGAATTTTTTCCGCCTAGCTTTCCAGCCCTAATTTTCGAAATTAGAACTCGCTTTTGAACTTGAATTTTCTGAAAACTTCGTCGGACCATAACTTGGTCATACGGACTCCGATTCTCGAAAACTCAGACTCTATTTCGCGTATTTTTCCGAGACGAACGCAATGGCATAGCCCGTTTTACTTGATTCAGAATTTAAAATTAAATTCTGCCTTGATTCTCGTTTTTAACATGTTATCGAAATACGGGTTGTTACATTCTCCCCACCTTTTAGGATTTCGTCCCCGAAATCTCCAAGTTAGGAAGAACATATCCTACCATCCATCATTCATCTACTCAAAACATCATCCACAAGCAACCATTGTCCTTAGATGATTTCTAATGCTGTATGAATATATGCAAAACGTGTGTGTACATGTTCCTTAGCTAACGCTAATAATCAGGCCTGAATAATCTTTCTAATGCAAAATATGTATAGTGCCATGAATCCAACATGTATGCAAATAATCCTAGTCATATAGATACTATATGCGTGCACAATCATTCATTCATATGCAACAACCGCATGATAATACATTCGATTTCATCCATAAACAAGTATAAATACTCGTGCATATGCAATATGAAATGTGACCGAGTCGAGCTAGTATCTAATGTGTATTCGCGCATCCACTAGCAACCACTCGCAACCATATCAATCATAACATGTTTCAAATACATGTTTACATCCATAGGGTTCTACCTAGGATTCCCTGAAACAGGGTCGAGAAGATAAACAAGACAAACTCCTTACGAGGTTTGTAACAGAAAATAGGACCGAGAGGATGTCCACAAAAGACAGCCTACAAGTAAGCTCTACAGAAAACAGGGATCAAGGATATACTCCCAAAAAGAGATATCATGCGCGTATCTAGTCTTTGACCATCAAAGTCGTATTTCCTTGAGCTTAATTCCATTGTGCCTTGACCGTCTTTTAACTTCGTGATTTCGTAGCTTCTTATTTCCTGTTTCCATAACATGAGCTGGAACTCATTTCTTCGTCGCCTCTCGTTCCACTTGCACTTATTCTTTTTCTAGAATACTTGGCGCAAACATGACTGCGTACTCATGATCTCATGCAAGCTTTCCTAAATTCACTAATGAATCTTGGATCTCGTTTATATACTATAAGGTATTCCATGTAGAAGAACTTTCTCTTGAAAGTAAACAGATGTCAACCAGGTTATCATGCGCACTTACTAGGGTGATCTCTATAACCCACGCATAAATGAAGTAAACCATCCGTCTTATTAGCAAACACCACTCGATCGGGCTTCAAATTTCCAATAAAGGCATCAAGGGATTCTAAGTAACTAGTCATGACAGAACCTCAAAACGGTTACACGATACTTCGAGGGTATTACCAAGGCTAGTCAAAAGGTCTAACTACCCTCCTATCAAAACCGAGAGTGGCACCCCCTACTGGATAACCACTTCATCCCTAGAATCCATCCATAGCTTATAAACATAAGCATTATTTCCAAACTCAACACTTGGCATAGGCATTCTCAAATCCAAACAGGTCATGTATAAATGGACTGATTCTCCAATAGGACTTTGAGACAAAAATGGGATTCTCTATTACGCTAGTACTTAAGGTGCAGAGACTCAACTATCGAAGCAGACTTAAATGATACGAAAAACGAAGTCCTAACGGGATGATAGAGAAGAAAAGCTAAACCTTTAACAAGATCGTTACCCTCCTTCCGAGGTACCCTAGAAATGAGAGCATACTATTGCCCTCCCGATGATCTTGTACTTGTCCCATAATACTTAACTATCCGCCCCGTTTTACCATGCCAAAGGTACTTTCTCGTCATGGGTTTCATTGTTCATCTTTCTCCCTCCTTTGAGGACTAAGCCATACCAACAAGTTGCTCATCCTTAAGCTCGTATCCTTTATCCTCTTTCTCACTATCCTTTCTTATAACGCGGCCACTGGTCTCTCGAGAACCACCTCCATCGTATGGAAAGCACTTTCGTAGATAGAAAAGACTAGTCGCAGTTAAAACCACTGTGACTACAGATGGAGGAAAGAAAGGAAAAGAGATTCAATTAAGGAAACAAGGATAGTGCTAATGGCCTTTGGGGAATAGCCTTTTTCTTTTAAAAGAATATTTTCTTGAAAAATGCTTCTTTGTAAACTATTTCAAATAGTTTTCAGAAGGTCTTTAAAAACTTTTGCCCAGTCTGGTAACCTTCTGCTCTGATACCACGTGTAACACCCCGCCTCCGCTAGGGTCACTCGCAAAGGAATGCACTAGCTTTAGAGGGGCATTATTGGTAAACATGCACAGAAATATCACAAGACAGAACATATAAAATAGCGGAAGTAAAATCGAACTTTCATAAACATTAATAATTAAGGTCTAAAGCCTTTTACATCAGAGTACATCAAAACCTGTCTTGCAATAGTAAAGAAGCATAAAGACATTTTCATAAATTATTCCCCAAGTAAAACAATAAAGTAGCCATAGCCAGGAAAAGTCCAAGCCATCCATGATGACCTTCAAGCAGAAGAAGTCCGAACTAAACAACAGTATTTCCTCCCTGTAACCTGGGGGGAAACGGAAGAAAAGAGGCGAAACAAAACGGGTCAGTCAAAAAGACTGAGTAAGCCCTATCTACTATTAGCATTAAAGCTAGTAAAGTTAACTGACATGAGAAACTGAGATGAACATAAGCATGATGACAAGATAGATAAGCTAAATCAAAATAACAGGATGAACTACTGAATTCAGATAAACTAAGGTGTCATGATAAATTACGATGTCAAGATAAAACAAGGTATCCCATCGTCAGGTTCCTATCAAGTATAATATCCCCAAGATATCTATCACGTATAACATCCCATGGTATCTATCCTGTCTTTTAGCTCTGCACCTACCGTACTAGTATCCCCACCGCATCATGTGTTAACCATGAATGACCCTTACTCAAAAGTCGTGTAATGGTCCATGTCAACCTAGTATATCGCATATATAGGTTACTCAACTCGTATGTTTTATTCCATGTAAATGTTCAGTCCCTTGCCGCAGACCATACGGGCTTTCCCATGAGATTCTATACTACTTTAACATAGTTCCATGATCCTTAAGATCGTTTTAGGCTGTCACCCTATATCTAACTAGGGTCTTTCAACATGAATCATCGTTTGTACAACTAGGACTTATGCTACCTAGGACTACTAGGGATTATGCTTACCTATTGCACGTTTTCGTATCTTGGTTTTGGTTCAACCACCCAGGGCCACTAGGAATTACGCTAACCGTCAACCGCGCCCTTTTTCCCACGCATTCACCGTGAATCGTTTTTCCATGACTGTATGCACATGTATCACATCGTGCCATCCGAGTCCTGTCACAGGGCGGATCAGGAAATACAGGACTCGGTCGGGAGCTTTCGATTTATCTGCCGATGCAGATGCTAAGGTCTGTTTTTTTTTCTATACGTGGCTATGGTCCCACGAGACCACTCCCTCAACTAGTGAAAGACAAGACAGGATAAATCCTGTATGAGAACACACTACTGGCCAACCCACAATCCTAGCCTTACCGCAACCATAATTAGATAGCAATTATGGTCTTTTGGGAGTTCTCTGCCTTTCCGTACGTACACGCTTGACCAAAGATGGTAGGTAGCCTGACGAAAAGCTATCTAGGGTACGACCGTGTATCGTCGACTATCCCCTATCCATCCCCGTCTTTAGGTCGCTCGTATAGCAACCAAGGCATACTCTTGGTTCTTCTAACGCAGACCTTAACCTCTCATGAGCCTAGTATGATCACCTGGCAGCTCATAGAGGGATACCAAGAATATCCTCACGTTCCCCGAAGCCGCTGCTTCGTTACCCAGTTCGCTGGAGCCTTTATCTAAATCAGATACTTGCTCCTACTCGTATACTTAAACGATGACCTACCGTATCAGGTTACTCATCTATCTATGAACTGGTCTAAATTTCCTTGACTAAGAATCATTACTTAGTTATTCTTCAACTAAGGTCTACCACTTAGCCTTATTCCCGTTATCCTTGTTAACTACGGTTATCCACCTAATCCTCAGAACTGGGGTTTACATAATGGATTAAGTGTCACTTAAGTTCATGACTTAACCCGTCTACAAATCATGTCAAAATTGGCTAAGTATCCAAGTTCAAGACTTAACCCTACAAACCATGCTCAAGTTGGTTAAGTATATATTAACTTGACCCTATCAAATTACTGAGTCAAATCGGTCAAGCGTATTTAAGCGATTCGTGACTTAGCCTTATCATGTTTTCACGTTAGTTTGGTTAAGTATAGGTTAACTTAACCTCAATAAATTAACGAGTTAGATTGGTTAAGTATAGGTCACTTAACCACATCAATTCATCTTGTTAGATTAGTTAAGTGTTTAACTTAACCCCATTAAATTGCCAAGTGGGATTAATTAAGTCTAGGCTAACTTAACCCCATCCGATTTCCATGTTTAGACTAGTTGAGTCTAATCTTAACCCCATCCATTAACTGTATTTTTCGGTTAAGTGTCATTAAGAAAACTTACTTAACCTTACCAAATTATCGTGTTGGATTGGTTAAGTGTTGGTTAACTTAACCCCGTCCACTAGTCGTATAAAAATGGTTAAGTGTCATTAGGCAAATCAAGTTACTTAACCTACCCAACCTTGTCATGTTTTGTTAAGTATCATTAGCCTAATCAAATTACTTAACCCATTTGTCCATGTCATATTTGGTTAAGAGTCATTAATCAAATTAACTTAACCCTATCATGTAGCATTAGTTACTTAATGCACCTCAACCTCTCACATTAGACTTTGTTGTGGTTACTAGTTAAGCCGGTCGGTTCCGGGTAGCTTTACACCACAACTTGGTCTAACCTCGGGTTCAAGCACAACATGACCAACTTCTCACATTGGGTCCTATTGTTTGCAACTACTAGTTAGGCCGGTCGGTTCCGGGTAGTTTTACGTTGCAAACTCAACCCAACCTCGAGTTGGTCACTTTCATGTTTAGTCTAGTGTCATGTTCATATTCAAGTTTTTAAGAATATGGGTAGACCTAACTTAATAGGTAAATTCCCAATTTCATATTTTCAAACATACTCACATGTCAACTTCCATGTTATATTTCAAGTCATGTTTTCAAGTTGTATTTTCATGTCATTAGAAATTACCCATAACATAACCCAACGCTTTTAAACTCGCATATACGTTCGCAACAACGTAATGGATTAAAAGAAGAGACTTGGCAAAGGCATGACAAAAATGGATATTAAGCCACAAGTTAATCATGGTGGCAAATGAGGCACAAATGTGTTCATTAACTTGCATGTTACATTCTTAAGCCTCAAAAACATGCATAAACCCAAACTTGGCACATAAGCGAATCATGGTGACAAAAGACATGGAATGATGACTAGTAACTCGCATATATCATCATATAAGGGTTATGACTTCATATGCAAGTTGGCATAAAGGTTATGAGGGTTCTCATGTTGCATAATGCAACATTTCAACATAAAGGTTGTAGCTTTTAGCCCACAAGATCAAGATAATGACTTCATAAACTTGCATGACATGATAGCAAGTATCATACTCAATGATCAAACCCAAACTTGCAACATGAACATTTAACTTCATAGTTAATATCTAAGAGTAGGGAAAGGGCTTACATTGCTATGAAGGCACAAATCGATTAAATTGAAGATTGAGACAAAGCCTATGCATGCCATCATCCAAAAACCCAAAGATGAAAGCTCCAAATCAATAAAAACCCCATCTTGATGAACAAAGGTCAAAGCTTTAGCCTTGAAATCAACTTGAGAAGCTCTCATACTAACATAGGGACTCTCTAACACTCACATGATCATGAAACCTCTCATAGAAATGAAGTGGAGGGTAGGGTTTTGAGTGGAGGCCATGAGAGGAGCAATTTTGCCGTAGTTTAGTTGCATGAATGAATAATGAGGATTTAGGAGAGGGTTAAGGGCTTATTTATAGAGATTAGGATTAGTTAGGACCCTTAGATTAACCCTAGGATCAACCTGAACCATCAGATTTAGAACCAGGCCCAAAAACCTAGCCAAGACAGAAAATAGGTGCACCAGGCAAAACTGCCCGGCCACCATAAGTCGACCCCCAAGTCGACAGGGCTGTCGACTTGGGTCAAGCAATGTCGACTCCCAAGTCGACAGGGCTGTCGACTTGGGGTACCTGGCGGGAATTTTTCCCACCTAGCTTTCCAGCCCTAATTTTCGAAATTAGAACTCGCTTTTGAACTTGAATTTTCTGAAAACTTCGTCGAACCATAACTTGGTCATACGGACTCCGATTCTCGAAAACTCAGACTCTATTTCGCGTATTTTTCCGAGACGAACGCAATGGCATAGCCCGTTTTACTTGATTCAGAATTTAAAATTAAATTCTGCCTTGATTCTCGTTTTTAACATGTTATCGAAATACGGGTTGTTACAGTTGTTTTGTATGTTTTATTGTTTGAAAATGATTGATAGGTATGTAGAATTCTTTGTTTGTTTTGGGGTGAGGAATTTCGGGGACGAAATTTCCTAAGGGGGGGGGGGGTGGGGGGAGAATGTAACGACCCGCATTCTACGCATCGGAAGATCATAAAATATTTATTTCTTTTTCCTGGTAAGTCGTACGGTCATGTACTTTTGGGGAACGACTAGTGGGGTCATTTCCCATGATTCATGATTTTTGCCGATTTTTAAATGACCGTTTTGCCCCTAGTTGATCTTGTTTCGTCCATAACTTTTGACTGGAGAGCAATTTTGATTTGAAACCATTTCCATTAGCTCCAATTGATGGTTTCTCTTTCCGTAGAGTGGTCATAATAGCCAAACGGACTTACCGTTTGGGAGATATGGCTGAATTAAGGTTTAGAGGGTTAAAAACAGCTAATTGGGCTTAACCGGGTGATTAGCAACTAGGCCCAATGGGGGATTTCGGGATTTGGGGTATTTAAGGGCTGCTAGGGTTAGGATTTCAGTTTTAGACTCATTTTTCCAGCTGCCACATACCTCCTTCAAGCTCTAGCAATGGCCTCCATCTTCTAAAACACTCCAAAACACCTCCAAATCACCTACAACTTGAAGATTGGGATTAGCAACATCAAATCAAGGGAGATCTTCACCAAATCAAAGTTGGAGCTGCTGGAACACATTAGATTTCGACCCAAACAAAGAATCATTTCAGATCTATAGTTTACTTTGTGGCAAAGGTGAGTGATTAGCTTGCTTTTTCACTAATTATGACTAGTTATGGTAATTAGCGAAAATTAGCGAAATTATGGCTCAGAAAAATTTAGAAAAATTCCTAAAATTCTAAAACACCATTTTATGCCTCTGATATGAATTTGGGTTAATTTCGACTAATTTTGTTAATCCCGGAATTTAGGGGATTAAGTGGTGATTAGTGATAATTAGCGAATTTATGCAAGATTAAAATCTGGAAAAATGTTCAGAAATTCTTAAATATTGTTTTAGACCTCTGATATGAAATTTGGCTAATTTGGATAAGTTTTGCTAATTATATGCTTAAACATGATTAAGAGGGATTAAGGGAAAATATGGGGTTTTGGCCATGTTTGATCCATTTTGATATGTCATACTGTTGTTTTGGTGTTTGTGGTTGATTCTCTATGTTTCTATGATTGTATGGTATGCTTTGTGATTGATTAGAAGAGTTAGATTGATCGAAAACGCCGTCGAGAGGCGAAAATAGCTTGCTGAAATAGTGCAGGTTTTCTTTGGGTCGAGTTAGACCGACCAGGGGAAGGTTTTGACCGACCCGAGTTCCTGAAACGACCCTGACAACGACCGACCAGGATAGGTGAAATGCGACCGACCAGGGGGGGGACAAAACCGACCGACCAGGATTGGTGAAGTGTTCGACCGACCAGGGGGGACAAAACCGACCGACCAGGATTGGTGAAGTGTTCGACCGACCGGGGGGGCAAAACCGACCGACCAGGGTAGAGATTATGAAAACCGACCAAAATGAAAGGTGCTTGACCGACCGACCCGACCTGATCCGCCTCACCTTTCATGATCCGCTCGAGTACATGTGCCACGATCCGATCCAGGAGCTCCATCACGATCTGATCCGTTCGAACGACCTGATGTGGTGACCACGAAAGCCTGGAGCGAACCGATCCGGTGAACGAAGCACGACCGACCAGGACCGACCCCGATCCGAAGATGGCGACCGACCCGTATAGATGAGCACGATCCGAACCTCGAGCTGGAGCTTGACCACGAGCTGGTGACTGCGACCCGATCCGACGGGAACGCGATCCGAACCGATAGGAGCTGACGACGGCCTGATGCAAAGTGAATTGAAAGGAAGACCGATCCGAAGGAGATGCTGACCAAAACCCAAGATGCAAAGGTAGTCCAAATGGAAGTTAGAGCTCAGGATCCAGATGGGAACCAATGAGTTCACTTCATGATTGGGCTTTGCTGCGGGACGTGTGCAAAGGGGATGTCAGTATTCATAACTTTGGTTCACCACTGAGAGATGGATAGTGGGCTTGTAGTGATAGTTGTACGGGATTGGATTTCGTCATGGCCAAAAGGATTAGGTAACCAAGGTAGTGGATATCGTATGCTTTACGCACTGAGTGAGAGACGTGAGGATGGTTGCTATGCTTGATTGTTTGACATCACTATGACATGCACACCCCCACCCCCGTATTTCTTACACCATATGTTAGTGGCACCTTAGAGTATTGCACAGTATGTAGTGCTAACTCTTTGGTTGCAGGTTCAGGTTCAAGTATGATTGGATTATACCTGTTATTGTTATGTTTAGTTGCTTATCACTCATACCAGACTTTTTTTTGACCCAGAGTTTTATGTCTCTTCTTACTACTCTGGGTGCTCACACGAGCAGACTAGAGACATGTCAGGTGGATATGGACGAGTAGATGCCGGAGACGAGCAGGAGGCTTACACGTACTATTTATACATATATCTCCCTGTGTTGTTGATGGTCGCTACTTTGGGCATTAGTAGTGCACCTTTTTTTTCTTTTGCTTTAGAGACAGTATTTTGAAGTGTAATAATGTTGTTGGATCGTAAGCTGTATCTTTGGATTTCCGCTGCTATGATGATTTAGTTTTCGGCTTATGTACTGTCTCGCCTGTTTTATGTCAAGTATGTTATTATTATATTTTGTTCCATGCGCTGTGAGACATTCTACAGGTTCTTTGTTAGTTCATTCTCTTCTCTCTTTTCTTCTGACGACCGTCCCGTGCTAACTGGACATGTGTACAACGCACAATTGGAGTTAAATGTCGGTTGGTGCGGGGCGGGCCGTCACATTACCCAGCTTCAGCAAACCCTGCCTACTTCTGCATTCCCAAAATTTCTACTAGGTATTAAAACAGATCCCGCTTACAAAACCCTGTAACCTCGCAAACCCTACTCCTATGCTCAAAACCCTGAACTAATCTTTACCCTAAGATCGGATTTTCCCCGAATTACAAAACCGTAATCCATAAACCCTAACTATAAAACCTATAGCTAGTATTCCTTAGTTTTACAGACAAACTAGTAAACTCCTAGTTTTATAGACAAACTAGAAAAACCTAGTTTTACAGACAAACTATAAAACTAATGGACGATTATAATTGCGAAATTAAAAACCAAACAATGGAAAAAACTCCTTTATAACAAAAGAAAAATAACCGGCCCTTTTATTTTCTTTTGACTTTTCAAAAGAAAATGTGCTTCCTCCGTTTCTTTTAATGTCGTCCGACCCAAAATTAGGATTTTTCACTCCTAGCTCCAAATCGCAACTTCAATCTCTTGTAGCAATTGCTTCTCTGATGATTGAACTCATTTTGCTCCTTACTTGGAGATTTGGCTTTCTTGGGATCAAAACTTGGTGAGTAAATTCTGTTTTTGCTTCCTTGTTGCTCTCGAGTTTGTTGTAGTTTTGATACTATGCCTGTGACGAAAACGTTGTTTAAATAGGATTATAAAATCCTTAAGCTCTATGATTTTAACACATATGCTTGGTTTTATTTGCGCATGTGTTTCCCTCTTTGTTCCTCTTGCATGATTGTTGCCATGACTGTTTTCTTGCATGATTTGTTGCCTTGATTAATTCAGCCAAGAATCTCTTGTTGGTTTTTTGAATTTCAGGAAACAATCAAATGAAATTCTTGCCTATTATGTTCTTGCGTGATTGAAACATTGCCATGAATCCCTTAAGTGAATTTTCAAAAATGTTTTCACTGCATTAATTTGTATGAATGAATTTCTGGAAACACTGAATTGATTTTGTGACCCTTTGAAATTTCTGCAAACAAATATTTGTTTTTCCTGGCACTATTGAACACTTGATGGGATCCATTTCGATTTGGCTCTTGCATGATTATTGCCCAAAAAAATGATTCTCGATTGATTTAATTTCTGGAAACAATTTGAAATCTAAATGCTTTTTCGATTGTTTCATGCCCAAAAAATATTGTGATTTCATGTAAACAAAAACAATTTGTTTCCATGCCAAAAAAATGTTTGTAGATTATTTTCGAGTAGCTCTTGTCTGATTGATAACATGCTTGTTCTAGCATCCTTTCTGGAAATGAATTAAAATTGTTCTTGCCGAATAAACTTGAATTGGTACTTGCCAAAAATTGTTTTCCAAAAATTAACTCTTGCCAAAAAAATGATATTGATTTCTTGCCATAAATCAATACAATATATTTCTAGAAATAAAAACAAATTGTTTCTTACCTGAAAAAACTTGCAACTCACTTTGCATGCACTGGTGTATATTCATGAATGCAGAAATGAATTCGAACAATAAAAACAAAACATACCAAAAAATGTTTGCTGAAATTTGTGTATTTCTGGAAGCTATCGAATTATTTCTTGTGCACTGTTGTATCTTCATGACTGCACCAATTCATGCACCATGAATTGATATTATACTTGAACAAATTTTCGTGATATACTCATGCGTGTATATACCATGGTGAAACATATATATATGAACTGATGTGAACTTGAGCAATTATCGAACTTGCTTACTTCCCTATGTTATTTGCTTGTTGCACAACATTGTTAATGCTTTACTTTGAAACACAGACTTGATTTGTACTTCACTATTTTACTGGTTTCATTTTGGATTTGTACATACATCCATGTATACACACACACACACAAATATGTATATGTGTGTGTGTCGAACCATTTCTTGGGCCTGGGTTCTCTAATCATTCCACTTTTGCTTTGTCTTATTTATTGTGCATATTTGGATCTTGATCTGTCCTTAATCTGAAAACTGGTATTGCTTGTGGACTTGCTTGGCCATGTTGTGTGTACCATTGTTGTGCATGTTGGCTTGTAATTTTTATCAGCCATGCTTTTGTATATCCAAATTTGGGTTTTGTCCAATTACCCTTGTTGCCGCAATGTATTTTTTGATTTTTCTGAATATATTTGCTTGGCTTTTCTTGCGGTTTCCACTTACATGTTGCATTCTACCTGAACCATGTATACATATGAACATATATATATATATATATATATATATATATATATATATACACACACACAACATTATATATATTATATATATAATATATATATATATGGGCCTTGTGCATTGGGATACTGTGCATTCTTATATTCTCGTGCATGTTTGTGCTTGCTCAACTATATATATATATATATATACACACACACACAAACTTTTATATATATGTATATATATATATATGTGTGGCTTTGCTGAGCACATCAAACTTTATTTATTTGTCCATGTCTGACCATATTGTACCTGCACAAAATATATGTGTATATACATACACATGTATGTGTATACATGTATAAAGCACGTGAAGAATATATATGTGTGTGTGTGTGTGAGCACTACAGACGATACCTACCTTTTGGTATTTACAGTGAATCACTATGAATATCACAAGCAGTATAGACATAGATGGATATTTATGCATATCAGATCAAGTCATGAAAAATGATGAGAAACACACCAAAATTATGAGGTAAATAAATTTTAAAATAAAATTATATCTGCTAAAATTTAAAAATATTTTGTTCCAGTTTACTTTGTGTGTTCCCATGACAGGTGTGTAGGTGAATGGAATGACAGTGAAGTAGGAGACTGGACTGACAATGAAGCAGCGAAGAAGACAAGTATGTGATAGAATGGATGCCAGTGAGTGAATTTGAATATATTTGTACAAGTGAGTCTGCAAATGAGTGACATAGTGTTTGTATAACTGAGTGACTGAGTGTTGTAGTGAGGAGTAATGTAACAAATGAAATTGACATTGAAATGTATTGTATTACTGAGATGTACACATAATGGAGTAATGAAATCTATACAATTCAAATGTAGAAATAAAATATTTATATTTTAATGAAATATTGTTTGAATATTTAAATTCTTGTTCAATAGTACTTTATTTAAATATTAATATTTGATTATGTCTGTGACGTAGTAGAATAGTACAATTACAAACACATTTATAATATATATATATATATATATATGTTATCATCAAACAAAAATCATAGAATTGTTATATACAACAATATTCGCCTTTTGATGATGACAAACAAATAAAAAGATTTTAATTACAATAAACGTGTTTGACAGTGAATTGTGGAACTCCCCCTATTTGTATGCTTCCCCTACAACAAAACTCCCCTTAAATATGTGCATGAGAGAAAAAATAAATCAAATAAAATTTCAATATGAAAATATTTATATAATATTCACTCATAAATCAAAATCTTAACCCATTCTCCTCCTTTTGTTATCATCAAAAGGGTTTAGAAATTAAAATAGTGATGAAAAAATTAACTAGAAATATAACATCAACATAAAAGAGAGAATGTTCATCATAAATCTCAATCGATCAAACAAAAGTCATAATATTATAATAACTAGTGGCTAATTTCACATTTTAGAATGATGGATTTACGATGAAATTTATAAAAATGGAGAGAGTTTAAAAAATATATGGATTCTAGTTATTTTCAAAAGATTTTTTTAAAAAAAAAGCACAAAATAGTGATGGATTTGGACTACGATTATAATTCAATTTAAGTGATGCAATCAAATAATCTCAAATCCCAGTAGTTGTCAATCAACAAATCATAAATTATCATAAAATATTAACACATTTCACAAATTAGAAAATGGATTGATAGGCTGGTTTTTACACACAAAGCAGTATTTCATATAAATTTTTATTTATTTCCTTTATCTTTTCCCTTTCTTTTTATTTAAGAGCACACTAACCACACATAATCAGATCTTGGATTTTTAAACGAGGTCAGTTGCGGCTTAAATTATAAGTAATCTCATAACCAAGCATTACAGGATTTTGGATTTTTAAATGAGGTTAGAGAAACACTTATGTATATTCTATTTATCATTTTCCTTTTTTTTAATTCTCCTTGGTATATAAAACCAATATGGATGATAGAAATGTGGTAGGTACATAAATGATTGTGAAATAAATTCCTAATTAATCATATTATGAAATATGCTCAACTGTACCGGGATTTTTGAAAAATTTCAATCATCTCTATTTTTGAAAAATAATATAATCACAATCCCATCACAAATATTAACATTTTGTAGTTAAGATGATTTCAAACAATATTAAACTCTCCACATTAATAAAAAATCATGATGGATGGCAGAATGATGATAGACCAAAGAAGATGTTCATGAAATAAGTCCAATTCAAAGATATTATAAAAACTGTTCAATCATCATGAAAATTTAAATCATATTTCCTCTTGTTGTGAAATATATATTAGTCACAATTCATAACAATTTCAAAAATTCTAATAATAATTATGATGAAATCTAAATATTGTTCTATTTGGTTATTGATTTCAATTTCTAAATAAATAATCAATAAATGAATTTAAAATTTAAAATCAATTACAAAGAGGGAATTGAAAGATTTATACAATTTGAAAAATCAGTTAAAAAAATCAAGTAGTTGAATGAAAAAATATAAGACACCAAGATTGATATCACTTGTTATCTCCATTAACGAGAATTTTAATACCACCCTTATGGCTAACGAAGGTATCTCAGATAATAATATCCAATCATCAAGCCAAATCGGTTAAATCTAACAAATCAATTCCATCTATTAGAGCAGCAAATAGTATTTACCAACACAAGCAGTCATCAAAACATTTTCAAAATGACTCCTTTTATCAGATCAATAAGGCAGTGATTTTCAAAATCAGATTTTCAAAGAATTTTTGACAAGCATAAGAGAAAATTTAAGAATATTTAAATTAAGATTGAGAGATATTCATGATCCAAGATTTAAAAAGATAGTTTATTTGAAATCACTTGAATAGATGTGAAAATTTTGATAATCAATTAATCGATCACACAAGATTGTTAATTTCAAACCCAAGAAGTGTGTGAGATTCAAGTAATCAAAATTTTCAAATGATTTCAAACAATCGAATATCCAAGCAAAAAAATCATGAATTAAAAATAAATTTCAAGATGCAACACACTGATTTAAGCCAAATCTTTTTCACTTCAGAAATATCCAAGCCAATCCAAAAACCAATGAAATTATCACAACTGGAAAATAGTAGTGTGCTGTGATGAGTATAATTTTTCAAGTTTTTACAAAATGAATTAGAAGAAACTCAAAGCAGCAAAGGTGTGTGAAATTTCATTAATTTTTCAGATCTTCAAAATTTTAGAATTCAAATATACAGTGTTCAAGATATAATAAGAATGCTTCAGCACTATTAGTAATTCAGAAATAAAAATAAACTTCAAAACAATTGCAAAAAATTACAAATATGAATTCAAGATCTGGAAACCATTAAAACATAAGAGTTTCATATAAATGAAGCAAATTTCCATAAAATCTTGAATTCTTCAATTTGATGTTAAGAAATCTCAGAAGAAAAAAATTGTAGCAATGTCAAATCAAATCAGAATAATCGAAAGAAAATAAATTGAAGGGGTAGAAAGAGAAATAAACAAAGAAGAACAACTGAGAATATTAACATAGATGAGTTTAGAGATCATACCTGTAATCAATGTGAACCAATGAATCTCTAACTCAACAAACTTGGCTAAGGAACTTTTAATAACTCAAAGATGTGGAACAACTTGAATTCAATTGCTCTTTTCCAAACCAGTTCCTCAGCCTTCATTAGTACCTAATAGTTTAGGGGATCGAGGGGTCTAACAAAATTAGTAAAACCACTCACAATTTTGCTCACATCTTTCAGTACCTAGACCTGTTTGTATAACAATCCATTTTAATCTATCTTTGTACACTTAGAAACCCAAATATGTTTGAATTTAGACAAGCTCATTTCACTTCTTTTTGGGATCCAAAATGGATTGTTTCTAAACACGTTTTCATCTTGTTTATGTTTTAAAAATCCTTTGAAATTATTTGAATTCAAAATTTTAAATCAAACATTTACAAAGCAATTTGAAGGATTTCTAAGCTTATTAGAATTTTGCTTTCAAACCCATTGATTTTCCCAAAGCCAAGACCATATCTATTTCCAATAGGAACTTGGTTTTGCAACAATATATTCAACGATTTTTCCCCATTAGATGATTTTTACACAATTTATTCTAGTCGTTGAATTTTGGATTTAAGATCACCGTTTTCTTTTATTAACTCTGAACAACGATTATTAGTGATCTTTCTTTCAGCATCATGTTGTTTAAAAAACAAATTTTCATTTTCAAGTAATTTAATTTTGGCTTGGGATTTGGAAATTTCATATTCAAAATGTTTTTACTTTTCAGATCCAACGTTTTCAAAAGTTTTTAATTTCTAAATCTTGTTTTTAAGTTCATTCAAAATAGATTCAGTTTTCAACAAATTTTGTTTTTAAACAAAATCATATTCAGAATTTTTGGTAGTCTTAAAATTTTCAAATTCTGTTCGCAAAAATATGTTTGTGCTTTCAAGATCGATCTTGTCCTCTTTTAAAATTAGGATTTCATTTTCAAGTTTTTGGATGTTTTCATTTTGATGAACAAAATCATTTCTCAAATTCAAACAATTATTGCAATTAGATTGTGAAGACTTCTTGATGTTTTTAAGTTTTGATTCCAAAATATTATTTTTGCTGATCAACTCAGGTTTCTCAGATTTCATAGTTTTATTTTTGGATTTGAGATTCTCAACAAAATCAGTTAAACCACTTAAAAGATGAATTAAATCTTTATAAGAAAAATCTCCTATTGAGTCTCCATCATAATCATCATCTATTTCTCCTTTCGGGCATAGATCTGAATTTGAGTTGAACTTCTGGGGTTTTGAGCAGTTGTCTTCTTTTCATCCGTACAATGTATTGAGAGTACTCTAGATTTCTTGCGCAGTTAAACAATAAGAGATAAGGATATATTGGACATCATCAATATATGAGTGTAAAATATGAATAACACGAGAATTAAACCCAATGTTGTTCCTGTTAACCATATCATACCCATTTATAGCAATATTCCAACATTTAATATCAACGGATTTTAACTAGGATTCCATTCCTGATTTCCAATTTAAAAAATTTGTACCATTAAAAATAGTTTGAATACAACAGGACTGACTCTCAGAGGGTTGACAACTAGGGAACATCATGACTCTAGAGTTAATGAAAAACCTGCTCTGATACCACTTGTTGGATCTAGATTAACGCTATAAGGAGTGAATAGGGTTTACTGGATTTTTACGAGATATTAAAAAATATCACAACATAGATTATAACAGAGGAAATAAATGCAGAAAGTAAATAACACATATTTTACCCAGCTTCGGCAAACCTTGCTTGCTGCTGCATTCCCAAGATTTCTACTAGGTAGTAAAACAGATCCCGCTTACAAAACCATGTAAAATCGCAAACCCTGCTCCTGTTCTAATCCTACGCTCAAAACCCTAGACTGTTCTTTATACCCAAGATCATATTTTCTCCGAATTACAAACCCGTAATCCGTAAACCCTTACTATAAAACCTATAGCTAGTAAACCCTAGTTTTACAGACAAACTAGTAAACTCCTAGTTTTACAGACAAACTAGAAAACCTTAGTTTTACAGACAAACTAGAAAGCTGATGGACGATTAGAATTGCGAAATAAAAAACAAAACAATATAAAAACAATGGAAAACCCCCTTTATAACAAAAGAAAAATTACCGACCCCTTGTATTTTCTGTTGCCTTTTCAAAAGAAAATGTGCTTCCTCTATTTCTTTTAATGTCAACCGATCCTAAATTAGGGTTTTTCCCTTCTTGCTCCAAATCGCAAATTTAATCTCTTATAGAAATTTCTTCTTTGATGATTGAATTCGTTTTTCTCCCTGCTTGGCGATTTGGCTTTCTTGCGATTGAAACTTGGTGAGTAAATTCTGATTTGGCTTCCTTGTTGCTCTCGAGTTCGTTGTAGTTTCGATATTATGCCAATGATGAAAACAATGTTTAAATAGGATTATAAAAATCCTTATGCTCTACGATTTCAATAAATATTCGTGGTTTGATTTGCGCATGTGCTTCCCCCTTTGTTTCTCTTGTGTGATTGTTGCCATGACTATTGTCTTGCGTGATTTGTTGCCTTGATTAATTCAGCCAGAATCCCTTGTTGGTTTTCTGAATTCTTGGAAACAATAAAATGAATTCTTGCCTATTTTGTTCTTGCGTGATTGAAATATTATCGTGAATCCTTTAAGTGAATTTCCAAAAATGTTCCACTGCATTAATTTGTATGAATGAATTTCTGGAAACACTGAATTGATTTTGTAGCCCCTTGAAATTTTTGGAAATAAATATTTGTTTTTCCTGGCACTATTGAACCTTGATGGGATCCGTTTCGATTTGGCTCTTGCATAATTGTTGCCTAAAAAAATGATTCTCGATTGATTTAATTTCTATAAACAATATGCTTTGTCAACGTTTCATGCCCAAAAAATATTATGATTTCTTGGAAACAAAAACTATTTGTTGTATCGAATTATTTCTTGTGCACTGTTATATCTTCATGAATGCACCAATTCATGCACAATGAATTGATATTATACTTGAACAAATTTTCATGTTGTATTCATGCATGTATATCCCATGCTGAAATATATATATATGATCTGATGTGAACTTGAGCAATTTTCGAACTTGCTGACTTGCCTATGTTATTTGCTTGTTGCACAACATTGTTGAGGCTTCACTTTGAAACACAGCCTTGATTTGTACTTCACTGTTTTACTGGTTTCCTTTTTGGATTTGTACACGCATCCATGTATACACATGCATATATATATATATATATATATATATATATATACATACACACAAATATGTATATGTGTGTCGAACCATTTCCTGGGACTGGGTTCTCTGATCGTCCCACTTTTGCTTTGTCTTCTTTGTTGTGCATATTAGAATCTTGGTCTGTCCTGAATCTGAAAACTGGTCTTGCTTGTGAACTTGCTTGGTTATGTTGTGTGTACCATTGTTGTTAATGTCAAAAAATGAACACTAACACCCTGGAAAGTGTGTATACACCTTCAAGTTAATTAGATCTAGATTAGGGGCAATCACAAACAACAACAGTAAAGACAAAGAGCAATTATAGTGGTTCGGCCTCACTTTTGGCCTACCTCTACCTTAATAAGGGGTTTCATTATCATTCTCAAAATTACAAGGTACACTTTTTAAATCATTTTATACATCATTTCTCTTTATACAACAAGTCTCTCTTCTCTTTCTATGATCTCTTCAATCTAATCGTTGAAATACTTAGATCTCCCTAGATGTGAAGATTATTGAGGTAGATCTTCAATAATCTTGCACTTAGGTGATCTTTAGATATT
This sequence comes from Allium sativum, assembly GCA_030737875.1. Lineage (NCBI taxonomy): Eukaryota > Viridiplantae > Streptophyta > Magnoliopsida > Asparagales > Amaryllidaceae > Allium > Allium sativum. Next base: position 357,410,410 of record CM060926.1, read on the forward strand.
TATCGATGGTTGAGATGATGGATTGGAGCTTGAAAGAGCTTTAATGGAGTTTGAGAATGGTTTAGAATGTTGGATAATAAAAATGGCAGCACTTCATGGTTTGTGAAATCGGTCCCTTGAATGGTGGAAATGCGGGGGTATTTATAGGTGTGGAAGTGGAGTGGAGAGGCTGAAAATAGGGTGTGCAGGTCTTTGGGTCATTCGAACGACCCGCCTCTTTAGGTTGTTACACGGCCTGACCCGTGTCTTGGAGTACACGAAACGACCTAGCATTGGCACGTATTTGCGACCTGGAGCCTCAATGACTCGCCTCTATGAAGCATGAACGACCTGACTCTATTAGTTGGCCAACGACCCGCTTTATATGACTCAGTACGATCCGCTCGCATACGAACTGAGTGCGTACGACCTATAAGCCGAACGATCCTCCTATATAAATGCTCATGTGAACGACCCAAGGGGTATGGTGATCTGGAGGAGAACAACCCGACTCTCTAGTGCCTCAACCACCCGATGATGCATATATGTGCTCAGGGATCCATTGCCAACCGACCTAAGACATAACGACCCAAACATAAAGGACAACGACCCATCATTGTATTAACCAGTACACCATATATGACCCATATTTTTATGGGTTAAACATTAGCCCCTCAAAGCCTGTGTTGTTGAAAAACAATATGGGCTTCGAATTACAAACTTTGACGTTGTTTCGATGCTTTTTTGATGGGTCATTTTCTTATTCCTTTTGAGAATTGTTGTACGTAAATCTCAGTGGGTCGCTTAAGCTTTTACACTACTCAAATTTGAAATTACACTATTGGGTCATTTAGGCCTTTTAGTGGATCTGATGTGGCTCATCCTTATCCGCCATTATAAATTTCTTTAGGTCGCTGCCCTTCACTTTACTTCGCCCCATCGATCGCAGAGTTCTTTAATGGCGGCTAGTCTTTGACCAAAAAGAAGATAACTCTTAATCTCTACTAGAGTTTATCATCGTTGATCGGATTGAAGTGGTCGACGCTTGCAAGATATCCGAATATAGACTGAACTCCATCGTCTTCCTCTCCGTAACCGAATCAACCCAACTCGGCACTATTTCGATCGGATCTGAGTTGCTCTGACGTTGTTGAGTCATCGAAGGCTTCCTCTAACCCTCGTAGGTGTTTAGTTTTCTCAAAAAAAAATTTGATTTGATGTTTTCTCAGCAAATCGGTTAGTTAGGGCCTTAATTGAGTTTGGTTTAAATAATTCTAGGGTTTGAATTGATTTTGGGGATTTATAACTAAAACTAGAATTTGCAGTTTCGATTTTTCTTGACAACTCTGAATTCCCAAGCACTTAAAAGCATTCCTTTTGACCCATAGGAACCCAAAGACCTTGATATAGATGTAACACAAGTTTATCACGACCTAAGTCTCGAATGACCTATGCTCTCAGCTGATAGACGACCCAGGGCTTGAAGCAATCTAACGACCTATGGGATTTGAGTGATCCAATGATAGTTGCGACCTAAGCTCTAAACGACACAAGCTCAAAATTTAAAATTGAACACAAATGCCACCTATTCTATAATTAAAACAAGCATTTGCACATTTTTGGACTTATACTTCACCATCGACCGTCCACATCGATAACGGATTAGTCAATTAAATCATATTATAGTGAATCAAGAAATAAATCGAATGACGCATCTACACAAGATTATCTCATTCGACAATTTATAACTTGTCAATCTTTTCTTGCATACATACAACATTTCAGTTTAAACTACAGCGACGCTTGGGATCGACTAATTGACACAGGCCGACTGTGGATTTAAAGCTTTGCTTTAATATGACTTGTATAATTATATACGACACTTCACACTTAGGAAATGCGTACCTGTGATATATTTACAAATATGATTGCTTATGTAGAATGGACACCCGAGGAAAGATACGTCAACATTCTAAGGATGCCAGCGCTTCTACTGAAGTTGAAACATCTACATCTGCTTCTGAGGCTACAAGAACTACAACTTTTGGATCGGTACCTAGTCAGCCTATTCTTGTTCCTTGTTCGCTTAGTACCATGCCTCCAGAAAGGCACTCTACAATGCTTAATCAGAAAACTTTTTAAATAGCGGTGTGATCGGTTTGGTATCTATGAGGCTGACGCGATACTACCAAGGAAGGATGTGTTTCCTGACCGACCGCTAAATGGCTATGTAGCAATTAGTCGATAGATGTTGATGAGCAGTTTCATACCTCCTTTTAATCCATTTTTAGAGATGACCCTGAAACGTATGTCCATTGCCCCATTCCAACTTCATCTGAATGGTTGTAACACCCCGTAATTTTTAAAATAGGACATAAGAGATAATTAAATAATAATTAATTATTAAAAGAAAAATTAGATGAAATGGGTTATGCCACGGTGTTCGTCTTGGAATTCTGCTTGAGATAGAGTCTGAGTTTGCGTAAAACGGATATCGTATGAAGAAGATATGGACGAATGAAGTTTGGCAGAAAAACCGGAAGTCGACCAGAATGCACTGGCGCACTTCACAAGTGCGCCAGTACAAAAATGCACTGGCGCACCTGCCAATTGCGCCCATACTGATCCAGCACTGAATTCTGGAGTGTTCTGTGATGATGTGTCTTCTTCTGAGTGGTCGGGTGATGTGTATTTGAGCTGGGTGGTTCTGATGGACTCCTAATTCATCTAAAGGCTCTAAATATCCCTATACACCTACAAAAACACCCCCAAACCTCACTTTCTCTCCACACAACTTCATTACGCCTATACTCTACCCTAATTCGTATCAAAATAAATCAAAGATGGGGTTATGCTGCTTAAGTCCTGCGTAGAAATCAAGTTTAGAATTCTAGTAGAGATTCAAAGGCTAATTTAACGACTTTAACAACTATTTCTAAGAATCAAATCAAATCTAAATTAGAAGAACAAATAGTCTACTTCAAGGGAGAGCTATTTGGTTTCAGAATACAGATCCCAGAATTCAAGACCATTCTGTAATTTGTAAGTTCACGTTACTTTCAGAAATAAAAGTTAATTGTGATTCTGACATTGAAATAAATCTGGATCTAAGATTATGCATGTCTTTCTATATCCTTTGGATCTATCTCATTGATAATATTATGTCTGTTCTTTGTCTCTTCTTTCCTTTTTCCCTTTTTGTTTTATAGCCAGGCTACTGCGAGCCTGAGCCAGATCTCATAAGAGATGAACGTACGTTGGAAATAAAATTGGGCATAAATTATGACTTTGGACATGACCAGCGCTAAAATTTGGGAAAAGTATTAAATTGTGTATAATTGGGCATAATTGAGATTGTAACTGATTAGAGGACATAACACATTCAAAGCATAAAGTATTGGATATATGACTTGAGATTTGAAGCATAAAGTATTGGACATATGACTTGGGATTTGGGGCGTAAATTGAACTGTAAATATAAGGCATAGTACATGTTGTGGTCTAAGATCTAAAATTGGGATATATATATATATATATGATAGTTTATGATTTGGAAGAAGAATATTATGGTGTATAGTTATGTATGAAAACAAGATTTGCCTTTGTTTTGTAAGTCGGTTACTTTTTAGATTTGAACACCAAAATCTAATTGTGGCATGTAATAAAATGGATATGAGAATATGCCTGATGTAAGCTATCCTTTCATTGAAATCTGTGCTTGAGTATATATATCTTTAGGAATCATTTTTGACTATGAAACTAGTCCAATCATATCTATTCTTGATGTATATTGGAATTGTAATCCTTTTGAGTTCATGATAAATTTTTTATCATATCTATATGCCTGCGATATATTCCTTGCAAAGCTTGTCTTTTTAGTACATCAAGTTTATTGGACCAGTAGTTCTTATCATCATATGATTATGCCTATTCTTACGATGTTCCATCTTGCTTCTCATCTTATATTACGAATCTTGAGTTGAATCTCGAAATACGTACGTTATGAATACGGGGGAAATTGGGTATAATGTGAAATTGACATTATTTGGCATAATTTGGAACATGTAACATGGCATAACTGTTAAGATGCAATTTGACATGAATTATGGAATATGTAATTTGACATAGAATTGGCATGAACGACAAAGTATGAAATTGGCATATAAATTAAGTTTTAGGCATAATTGTTATTGTTGCGAATTTGGGGGTAACTTGAGCATTAAATCTAGATTGGGCGTAAAATGTAAATTGGAACATTAAATCTAGATTTGGCCTAACTATTGATTTGGTAATTACCATGTAAAATCTAGATTTGGGTATATATATGGTAAATGTGTAGATTAAAGATGAATATGCCTAACCCGAGGTTAGATTGAGTTGTGGTGTAAAACTGCCCGGAACCGCCCGGCACATCCAGTAACCACAACAACACCTATCTAATGTGAGAGGTTGGTGCATCATACCCAAGAAAAACCCGAGGTTAGATTGAGTTGTGGTGTAAAACTGCCCGGAACCGCCCGGCACATCCAGTAACCGCAACAACACATATCTAATGTGAGAGGTTGGTGCATTAATAAATCAATTAGCTAATGAACAAGATGAACGACTAGGGTTACGTCCATAGGAACACTTAACCAATAAAACATGAATGACTAGGGTTAAGTTAATGAGAAACACTTAACCAATATAGCATGATGAATGGGTAGGGTTAAATAATGAGAAACACTTAACCAATATAACTTGATTTGTGGTAAGGTTAAGTTAAAACAAGAGGGCTACACTTGACCAATATAACTTGATTTGTGGTAGGGTTAAGTTAACACAAGAAGGCAACACTTAACCAAAGTAACATGACAAGTAGGTGGGTTAAGTTAACTTAAATTGATTTATGACACTTAACCAATACAAACACGTGGGGTTAAGTTAACAAGAAACACTTGGCCGATATAACTTGATGAACGGATGGGGTTAAGTTGACAGGAAACACTTAACCAATCCAACATGATAAGTGAGGAGGGTTAAGTTAATAAGAAGCACTTAACCAACATGACATGGTAAATGGGTGGGTTAAGTTAACATGAATGGATAACACTTAACCAATATGGCATAACGTGCGGGAGGGTTAAGTACATATCGAGTTGGGTGAGCAATATTAGTGAATATAGGCCCACAAACTTAACCATTAAATAAACATGCTTGAATCAGTGGGAGGGTTAAGTACATATAGAGTTGGGTGGGTAATATTAGTAAATATAGGCCCACGAACTTAACCATTAAATAAACATGCTAGAATCGGTGGGAGGGTTAAGTACATATCGGGTTGGTGGGTAATATTAGTAAATATAAGCCCACAAACTTAACCAGTAAGAAACCCTAGTAACGGGGACCCATTTCAGCAGTAACCCACATAGAAGTATCATGGTACCCTGAACTAGTCAGGGTGGGGCACGATTACTGGGCTGATTATAAGCGGTCAAAATAGCGGCAGGGGGTAAGTCAGTGTAGGTTCTGACGGTTTACGGGCGTGTACGTACTCCGGAGTGGGAAAAAGCAGGTACTGGGTACCAGTGGTTATACACTGTGCATCTTGAATCGTGTCGGGTTGCTATCATAAGGATTGATACACCTTATGGTGGGACCAGCACAGGGTAGCTACACACAAGAGAGGGCTGATTGACACAGACACAAGAGAAATTAATACAAGTAAGGAGCCGATCGATAGGGTAGTAAGGGTACATCTAACATGTTCATGTCAATTAGGCTGATTGAGGTGGAATCCTCACGATAGATGTACACCTGAAGGCTACCACAATTATGGGGATTGGGATCACATTATCATTTTTTTTATACAGATTACTAGTTGGGACACTAGTTAGGTGTTGCAGAGATAGATATAGAAATCAAAATAACAAAGTAGTAGCGAAGCAGAGAAAGAATAGAAGCGCATTCAATTTATCTTGCCTTATCATACTTTATACTTATCATATGTTATCATGTTATCCTTGTTTCTCACGTTATTGTCTTATATTCAATTTATTCATGTCATGATGTTTTTACCTGTTTATATGCTGAAAGTCACTGGACTTACCAGACTTATGCCTGACCTAGTTTTCTTTCGCCTCTTTTCTTCCGTTTCCCCCCAGGTTTATAGGGAGGAAATGTTATCTCTTAGCTCAGTTTCTTCCCAAGCTCGAAGATAGTCGATGTATCGCTTTGCATTCTCTCTTCCACTGCTATGGCTGGTTCATGCTTTATTGGGGAATATCATTGTTATTTTTATGATTCTTTTATACTTGGAGGTTTTTGAATCAAGACAGAAGTTCTATGTATTACTTTTAAGTATGATTGAGATAACTATTGTAAAAGCATGACTGAATTAAGTTGTTAATAAAACGACCTTATTTTCCGCTACTTTATTTATCTGTCTTGTAATTTATCTTCATATTTTACCTAAAATGCTCCACCAAAGTTAAGGCATTCCCTTTGTGAGTGACCTTAACGGAGGTGGGGTGTTTCAATGGCTATGCCATTTTATTGGGGATTTACGTGCTTTTCATGAAAGTAAAGGAATGTGCGCCTTCGTTTGAGGACATCTGCTACCTGTGTTCGTTTCTAGTCCTTTCCTGCAAAAGAAGCATCTACTATGCCTCGAACTATGCCTGTAGCATCGGATGTTGCGGCTTCTGGAAAGGGAAGTGCATCAAAAACTAATGTTGATGAACCATCTTTAAAGAAATGCTCGGATCCTACCGGTCGAACTGAGACGCCTTCTCAACTTCTATTGCCTTCGATCGAAGAGGAAGGATTTATACACTGTGAAGGTAAGGGTCCCATGAGGGTTACCAAGCAGACGGAGGAGGGAGAACTATGACAGTCTCACAATCCCAGTTACTCATGAGGAAGATTCTATGGATATTTACTATGAGACGAGTGATCTTAACTCTTCAAAGGATCTTGCCCCAAGCAACATTGTGACTTCGAAACTTGCAGCTATGTTTGTGAAAGCGGCAACTTAGTTCGCTTTGACTCGAAATCCTCCATTGCGGAAGATCTTTTCTGACATTGGGTAGGCGTTAACTTCTCAAACAAAGAGCGGTTCGTTATTATATGCACGTTAGACCACACATCACACGCACTCTAAGTTTTTTTGTCTTGCATACGCTCTTTATCTTACTCCAGTACTCCCCGATTTAAACACTGAAATCCTGCTTTTCATTGTTTTAGGTCCAACTATGAATCGACCATATATGAAAAGCTTTAAACGTCACACTAGCTCTTACAACCCACGATATTATATGCAGTCTCAATACCCGCATCAATATGAGGAGACTGAGGAACAGAGAAGGTGGAGGCAGGAGGCCCTAGATCAGCAAGAGATAGATGATCGAAGCCGAAGATCTTACGGTGACCGCTATGAACGAAGTAGGAGGGAAAAAGATGACAACTGGAAAAAGGAAGAGAGAGAGAGGGATGACAGGAGTAAGGATCATAGCAAAGATGATTTTCATAAGTGCTCCAGATCGGATAAAGATCCAGCCTCTGCTACTCATGCTACTTTCAGCTCTTTGCCCCTTGTAGCTCCGTCTATTACTCCTCCTCCAACTGACATATAGAAGATTATCCATGACCACGCTATGCTCTTGAACCTGCACTTACCAGACTTGCTGAACGATTCAAACATTGGTGTTTAAAAGGAGTTTACTTTAATCTGGATATATATCCAACTGATAAGAAAGAGATGCTTAAATATCTTGACATAGTGAGGAGTAACATCGAAAAGCGGCTGAATGTAGTTAAGTATCAAGTTAATAAGTAGTTGGATGTGGTTTAGGGTCTAGTTGAGAAGCTATCTTTATAGTACAAACTAGCTGAGGAGCTCCAACAAGTCAAAACAAACGTAACTTTGAGGCCATAGCTACACAGGAAAATGACAAGGCCGAGTGGGCCAAAATTCTTCAATCTTGTGATGCCAACATTGCATCTTTTATCAGAGAAACCAGGAGTTGGAAGTCGAGAATCAAAGGCTTGAAGATGAGCTTGATGCTACTAAGCTGAGGGAAACTGTGCTGAATGTTCAAGTCAAATATGCTCACTTCGCTCCGAAAACTACTGAGAATAAGCTTGTCGTGAAGCAACAATCTATTGAGACCTATCAGAGGGAGAATGCTAGCTTGCGTGAACAGAACACCACTTATGAGTTAGAGATCACTATAAGGAAAACCAAAGCGAAGGAACTTGAGCAAGAAAAATATCAAGCCTTTGCAGGCAAGGTGGCTGCCGAGCAAACATTTGTCGAGGTTGAAGCTGACGCCAATGCCACTTTGTTCGGATTTTTTACCCTCGATGTCATGAGTCAAGGCAGCTTGCGTTTCTTAGGAGGTGATTTTCTAGTTACTTTGGCTGAAGTCTAGAAAGTAGTGCTTGCCCAAGTTGGAGATGTTTATTCTAAAGAGTATCTTACGGAGAATCTTTTAGATGATGAGTCCTGCAAAGCTATGCTAGGGGGAAAGAACAACTTGTGAGAGAGAGCAGTTCGTTAGATGGAGTTGGATCCTCCGGGTAGCAAGCCCTGGATGTAACTGCCACCGTTACTCGCACTGACTCTATTAATGCTCAAGTTTCTGATTCTCAGACTTTTATTACACCTTCTATTGATCCCACTACCTTTCATGAAGAAAAGGAAAAATCTGCTAATGAGCATGTAGGAAATGACGAGGGTGATGATGACAACCTAGAGGATTACGAAGTGGATGTGCACAAGAATCTTCTTACCTTAGGTAAAATTGATATTGAACAAGTCTTGGATTATTTTAACACTCCACAAGGGTATAACAAGCTTCTTGCTTTCCATTCATATACACTAGGCCTAATTTCACTGAAGTCTTCCCCTGTTGTGGCTGTGACAACAACTAGAGCTAGCATGGTTGCTTCAACCCTGGTGGCAATGACTGTTTCTGCTTTGACTGTCACTCCTCCTCCAGGCGATTCATCCTTGACCCATATCTCTACCCTCGCTTCTGCTTCTGAGTTTGGATCACAAGCAGAGAAATTGCTGCCATTGCTAATTTGGATGATCCCAATTCCACTCTAGAAGGGATGAAGGACCTTGAGGACACAAATGAGAGCCCAGATAAGAGTAATAAAGGTTGCTCAGGCAGGAAGACCACGAGGCATAAGGGAAAGCTTAGTGCTTCAAAGAAAGTGATTACTTTATTTTCCCCGGGCATTCAAGAGAATGATAATGAAGCCCAACACAAAGACCAACCTGCTGATACACCTCCTCCTTCTTCCGCCATGACTAGTAAGCCATCTTTGAGGGCTGGTGACTCCTCTAAAGGCGGGAAAAGGAAGAACTAGTGTTTTTAGGTTGCTTTACTTTACTTCATGTGGCTTCCTTTCATGCATTTTGCTTATGCCGGATGTTTATGCAAGTGTAGGCCCTTGCTTATGACTTTACGAAAATTTGTACTTAAGACTTGTGTTTGTTGAATGAAGCTACTTTTTCTTTTTGTATTGTAGCTATTATTCTAGCTTTTTCGTACTTCCTATGCATTTTCCTCCTTACAGAATACAAGTCTTTAGCTTGATGTGACGTTGTGATGAGCTTATGGTATGTGTTGTGAGCATTGGTCCATCTCAATGTGGTGGTGTTTCCCCCATACCATGGATCGTTACGAATCACTGAAGTTAGGTATATTTTTGCAAGTTCCTTTGTTTTGGATCAAAGCACTAGAAGCACGTTGCACGCTGACAAAGTCTTTCTGTTTCTGCCAGTGTACTTAAAGCTTCTGGGCTTGACGATCCCTTAAGGAACTTATCTTTGTTGATTGATCTCAAGCTTCTTCTTGGAGAAGTCTTTGATCCCTTTGCCCTTGCTTGGGAGGTATTTAGCCTTCACCATGGGAAGGTTGCCTTCACTACGCGAAGGACTTTTGCCTTTACTATGCAAAGGACTTTGGTTGTTGCGTCATTCCGCATGGCTGACTTCAGTCCGATTGTCAGATGCTTGACTGTGGCAAGCAATCGCAGCTGGACCGAAATCCTTTTACCCCCTTGGCAGAACTTGCAGGGTTGCATCATTCCATAGGACTAACTTCAGTCCCCTTGCCGTATGCTTGACTGTGGCAAGCGATCGCAACTGGATTGAAATCCTTTTCCCCCTTGGTAGAACTTGCACGGTTGCGTCATTCCATAGGGTGAACATCAGTCCCCTTGTCGGATGCGCTTAATTATCGTAAGCGATCGCAGCTGGATCGAGTGGTTCTTTGACCTTAAGTGTGGTGAGGTGCTCTCTTGGTAGAACTTTGCAAGGTTTGCATCATTCAGCATGGCGAACATCAATCCCCTTGCCGGACGCACTTAACTGTGGTAAGTGATCGTAGCTGGACCAAGAAGTTCTTTTACCTCAACTGTGGTGAGGTGCCCTTTGGCAGAAATTTGTAGGGTTATGTCATTCCATAGGGCTGAATTCAGTCCCTTTGCCGGATGCTTGACTGTGGCAAGCGATCGCAGCTGGATCGAAATCCCTTTGCCTCCTTGGCGAAACTTACAATTTTTTAGTTTTAAATCCGCGCCTGCTTGTTGTGCCTTTCGTCTTTGGACTTGTTGCGACTCATTTCCATTCACATTTCAAGGCGGTGCTTTTCATCCTTGCATTTAAGCATATTTACGGTTGTAGCACTCAACACTTGAAATAGTGTTGTTGGGGTCGTCACGTCTTGTCGGACTTTGAAGAAGCAAGCGCTCATTAGATAACCTGCAATATAAAATCGTCTTTAAGAAAGTTTTGAATTAATGAAAATTTTGCAAGTAAGAGATTTGCTCGGGCAGGCATGATTTTATTCATAGAGCCAGTGTTCAGTTACAATGCTTGCAAAAATATTTACAAACTTTTTACAAAAAATTGAACATTACATCAAGTAAAATAGCGACGAAGATGATTGTTATTCCTGCCCCTTAGAATTGGAGTGCCATCAACAGTTGTCAGTTTGTAAGTGACGTCAAGCAGCTTTTGACTTATGATCTATGGCTCATCCCAGTTTGGCCCGAAGACTCCAGTTTCTATCATGACTCTTTTTAGCACAAGATCCCTGACTTCGAAGGTCCATTGTCTAACTTTAGAGTTGAAATGCCTGGAAATCCTTCGTTGATGGGCTACAACTCTGAGTTCTGCCTCATCTCACCTTTCCTCAAGTTGATCAAGAGCATCAAGCTATAGCTTCTCATTCTCCGCTTGGTTGAAATGGATTATGCGATGTGTAAGGACTTCTAGCTCCACCGGAATCATTGCCTCTGAGCCGAATGTCAAGGAGAAAGGAGTGTGCCCAGTAGTTGATTTATGAGTCGTCCTATACGCCCATAGTGCAAGTGGTAGTTCATCGACCCAACCACCTCTGGCTTTCTCGAGTCGCTTCTTGATGGTTTATTTGATGATCTTATTGACTGCTTCCACTTTCCTATTTGCCTGCGGATGGGCCACTACTATAAAGCTTTTTCGGATCTTATCTTGGCACATAGTTCCTTAAACTCTTCACTTTCAAATTGTATCCCATTGTCTGTGATTATCTTCTGTGGCACACCGAACCTGCAAATGATGTTCTTCAGCATGAAGTTGATCACATTCTTTGGGGTGATAGTGGCCAGTGGCTCTGCTTCGGCCCACTTAGTGAAGTAATCGACAGCTACAATGACATATTTGAAACTGGACTTCGCGGTAGGTAATGCCCTAAACAGCGAATGGCCATGGACTGACCATTTGAGTCAACTCATAAATGGTGCTCTTGGGATCTTTTGTGAATCTTTGGCATTTGTTACACTTCTTGGTATAAGTGGCAGAGTCTTGGTTTACATCAGGCCAGAAGTAACCGTATCGCAGAATTTTCTTGGCTAGTGTCTGACCACATGTATGACCTCCACACTCTCCATTATGCAGTTCTGCCAAGATAGCTTTAGATTCTTCTTTATTAACACAGCGGAGCAAAGGCATAGAGAAGCCTTGCCTATATAATCGACCATCCTGGATGAGATACATCGGAGCCTTTCAGAGCAGTTTCTTTCTCTTATTCGGATCATCTGGGAGCACACCTTCGAGGAGATAATCTTTGATTGGATTCATTCATGAATCTAGCTCTATGGTGGTTTCCATGATCCAATCTACATCGTTGTCATCAGTGCTGGGATTTGAGAGGACTTCAACTAGCACTACTCCCAGTAGATGTGCATCTCCTGTATTGGTAAGCTTTGCAAGTGAGCCAGCCTTCAAATTTTCTTCTTGAGGAATGTGCGAGAGAGTGTAGCATTCCAAATTGTTGAGCAGTTCCTAAGATTTTAATAGGTAAGATGGCAAATTTCCTTCTTTAGCCTGAAACTCCCATTTAACTTGACACACCACTAACTGGGAGTCACTGAAAATGTGCAAGGCTTTCAATTGTAACTCTTTCGCGATCTTCAATCTAACAATTAGAGCTTCATATTCTGCTTTATTATTCATTGATGGAAATTCTAGTCTCAAAGCATAACATATCGAATCTCTAGCACTACTCCCACCCCTGAGCAATACTCGTTCGTAGCACCATCAACGAATAGCTTCCACCGGGTGATCACTTTAACAGTTTCTTCTTTCTCATCTCTCTTATCCATAAACTCAGCAATGAAGTCTACTAAAGTTTGTCCGTTGATTGCCCTTTGAGGTTGGTAAGTGATATCAAATTGACTGAGCTCAATGTTCCACTTTAATAACCTTCCCGAAATCTATGGACAAAACAGGACCTGCTTTAGCAGCTGATCTGTGAGTACTTTGATAAGGTAAGCTTGGAAATTTGACTTTTGCTTCTTCGGGGCAATGAGCAAACAGTATGCAGGATTTTCCAACCTTGGGTAGTTCAGATCTGCCCCGGTAAGTCTCTTGTTGATTTGGTATACCGGCCTTTGAATTTTTGAATCCTCTCTGACCAATGCAGCGCTCAAGGCATGGGATGAAACTGTCAGATATAGAAATAGGTCTTCTCCATCCTTAGGCTTTGACAATGTTGGGGGTGCTTCCATATGCTTGACCAACTCTTCGAAGGCCGTTTGACATTCTGGAGTCCTTCCTTTCCCCAATGCATCGAAAGCGGAATGCACCTATCTGTTGCCTTAGAAATGAAACGACTTAGTGCAACAACTTTCCCATTCAAACTTTGTAGCTCTTTCTTTGTCCTAGGAGCTCGAATTTCTCTCAACGTAGAAGTCTGTGTAGGATCAGCTTCAATGTCCCTGGCATTAACCATAAACCTAAGGAATTCCTCCGATGCGACTACAAATGAAAATTTGAGAGGATTCGGCTTCATGACGTGCTTTCTTAAGATATCAAACATCTCGGCCAAATTCTCTAAGTGATCATCTGATCTTTTAGACTTTACCATTATATCATCGACATAGAATTCCATAGTTTTACTTATCTGCGACTTGAATATCGAATTAACGAGACGCTGGTAAGACGGTCCAGCGTTCTTCAACCCAAACGGCGTTACTTTATTACAATATAATCCAACATCTATGATGAAGCTCGTGTTTTCTTGATCTAACTCATGCATTATGATCTGATTATAGTCGGAGTGGGCATCCATGAAAAATAAGAGTTCATGCTCCGCTGTCGCATCAATAAGCTGATCAATCCTAGGCAGCGGGAAACTGTTTTTGGGACACGCTTTGTTAAGGTCAGAATAGTCAATGCACACTCGCCATTTGTCGTTGGGCTTTTTTACAAATAAAGGATTCGACACCCAATCAGGATATGTAGACTCTCCAATAAAGTGATTCTATATTAACCTATCCACTTCTTCCTTAAGAGCCATTGACCTTTCAGGGCCCTGAATCCTTCTTTTCTACTTTACTGGTGTGATGTTTAATGCATGAACCGCCACTTCAAGGGATATGCTTCACATGTCAGAGTGACTCCAAGCAAACACGTTGAGATTGGCTCTAAGAAACATAACCAAATCTTTTTGCAACCTTTGGAACAGTTGAGACCCTATCTTCGGAACTCGATCGGGATCTTTAGGATGAACTGATATTGGAGTGGTGATCTCAGCTGGTGCTGCTCGATCATCCCCTGCACTGGATTTTCGAGGATCCTTCTCCTTGTAAGCCCCACTATGCTCTCTAGTGAAGGGGTCGCGCCCTAATTGCTATAAGGAGGGCTCTTGAATGCAGAGGGGAGCCTCCACATTCTTTCCCTTGTCTTTGTTTTTGGCTTCATGCAGTTTAGTGAGGTTGCATTCCATTGTAGTCTTTTGATCTCCTTTAATTACTCCGACGCCATTCCCAGTGGGGAACTTCATGGTCAAGAACCAAGGCGCAAAAGCAATCTTTAAATCTGCTAGAGAGGGTCAACCTAAGAATCCATCGTAGGCAGATACTTCATCAACTATCATAAAAGTCTGCTTCTAGATGGCCACATTGTCTCCCTCTCCCAACTTGACTAGGAAATCGATGGTTCCAATTGGCTGCTTGGGTTCCCCTGTGAACCCCCGTATTTTCATTTGACATGCTTGGACGTCTGTCATTGAGAGCTTCATTTGGGTGAATGTATTGCGGAACAGAACATTACATGAGGCGCCACAGTCAACAAGCACCCTTTTGACCATCGTCGGGCCTATTCCAACTGTTATAACCATGGGATCTAGAGTGGGTGTTATCACGCCATCTGTATCTTTTTCCTTGAACACGATGTTTCGTAGGCGATCTTTTGCTATTTTACGAGAACCATATTACTCAGAATCATACATCTCTCCTCCTTTAGGACATATTTCAGGGATCCATCATATCGTTCAATATCCCCCAACTTCCTCCAGTTGGATGAGGACCTCCAGCTATGGTTTTGATCACAAGTCTTTGATTGCTCTGCATTGGAGCTCTATTACTCGGACCTAATTAATCAGTGGATGCACCTTACCATTGAAAGGCTGGACAGAGTTCAGAGCTTGTGGTTTCTTCACATACCGCTGTAGTTTATTCTTCCTAATCAGCTCTTCAATCAACGTCTTCAAATGCGTACATTCATTGGTGTTATGACCTGGCTGATTATGGAATCGACAAAACTTTCCCGACTTAGCTATGTTTTTCCTTATCCTCATCTTTCACGGTTCTGGGTAATCCTCCGCATCCTTTGTTGTGAAATAGAGGTTCTCAAGGGTATCAGTCAAAGGCGTCATTTCAGCTGAGTCGAAAAGGCGGAACTTCTTATTAACCTTGTTTCCTTTCCCATCATTTTCTCTCTTCTGCCCATGAGTACTCTTTTGATTAATCTGAGTATCAACATTCTTTTGAGCTTCAACAATGCTGCTTCCGCCACCATCCTGGCCAGGAGCAGGATCGTCGTCCACCCTCATGTACTCCTCCGCCTTCTTATAGAATTTTTCGAGCGTATTTGGTTCCTTCATTTTTATCCATCTTCCAAACTCACTCTTCTTATCTATAGCATTGACTAGAGCCATTAGGATCATGCATGGCTCCGGATTCCCCACTTCAGACAAAACAACATTGAATCAATTGAGATAAGCCTTAATAGATTCCCCCGAATTCTGCTCCATTGATGACAGCGATATGACATCTTTGGCCCTTGTAGCCTGCAACCTAAACTGCTCTTTGAACTTCTTATTCAAGTCAGTAAACTGATCTACAGACTTAGGCGGTAACTTCATGAACCACAATGATGCCACACCCTCCAAGTAAAGAGGAAAGTATAAACATTTGATCCCGTTTGTCACCTTTGCTGTGTTCATGTGCCATTCATGCTTGAATAGAAATAAGTTAGGATCAACAGTTCTGTTGTAGGGAAGCAAAGTAGGAGGAGTGAACTTTTTCGGGAACTCTGCTTTACGAATCCTTTTGGTGAACGGATTTTTGCTGAGAGCAAAATCCCATTCCATTTCATCGTCATTATGAGCCAAGCTCTGCTTCATAATTTGCTTTACCACGTCCGAGATATACTCCTCGGTGTTGTGTTGTTCCACAGGGTGGACTTCAGTCTCTTTGTCGAATGCTCGTCTTGGCGAGCGATCGCGGTTAGAGGACTGAGGTCTTTTACCTCCACTATGGGGAGGTCCCCCCTTGGCGGGACTAGCAACCCTGTAAGTAGTATTTTGATCGGAATGATATCTATCCTTTGGCTTTGAGTCTTCAACATTAGCTTCGTCCTTATCACTCACCCAACCATCAAGATATTCCATGTTATCATTATGATTACAATCAGAAGCTGATGAGTTTGCATTCTCCTCAAGGTCGACATGGACTCTTTGAGGTGCTGGATTGGCTTAAGCGGTAAGAAGAGCATTCATCTTGTCCATCAAAGCCTAATTTGAATCCATCAAAGCCTTGTTAGAAGTTTCCATCCGCTGATTCAAGTTACCAACAACTGTATCCAACTCATCTCTAGTTACGCTAGCTCCGCCTACCGAACTTCAAGGCGATTGGTTTGTGGTGTAGCTTCATTAGCAACATTATCGGAACCTCTACTAGGCTTACTTCCAACTTTCTTCGTTGGAGCCATTTTTTCAGTTAGCTTTTAAACTTTGAAGAAAATCTTTTAACTGGCCTATGTTTTAGACTTCGAGAATCTATCATAAAAAACCGGCTTCAAACTTCGACGTCCCTCACAAAGCACTTGACATTTGGATGTGGATGTGGCCCCACGGTGGGCGCCAAAAATGCTAATGTCAAAAAATGAACACTAACACCCCAAAAAGTGTGTATACACCTTCAAGTTGTTTAGATCTAGATTAGGGGCAATCACAAACAAAAGCAGTAAAAGACAAAGAGCAATTATAGTGGTTCGACCTCAGTTTTGGCATACATCAACTTTATTGAGGGATTTTATTAGCGTTCACAATATTACAGGGTACATATTTTCTAACATTTTATACATTTTTCTATTTATACAACAACTCTCTCTTCTCTTTATATGATCTCTTCAATCTAATCATTGAAATACTTAGATCTCCCTAGATGTGAAGATTATTGAGGTAGATCTTCGATAATCTTGCACTTAGATGATCTTCGAAGATTTCTCGATGGTTGAGATGATGGATTGGAGCTTGAAAGAGCTTTAGTGGAGTTTGAGAATGGTTTAGAATGTTGGAGAATGAAAATGGAAGCACTTCGTGGTTGGAGGAATCGGTCCCTTGAATGGTGGGAATATGGGGGTATTTATAGGTGTGGAAGTGGAGTGGAGAGGCTGAAAATAGGGTGTGCAAGACTCTGGGTCGTTCGAACGACCCGCCTCTTTAGGTCGTTACACGACCTGACCCGTGTCTTGGAGCACATGAAACGACCTGGCATTGGTACGTACTTGCGACATGGAGCCTCAATGACCTGCCTCTATGAAGCATGAACGAACTGACACCATCAGTTGGCCAACGACCCGCTTCATATGACTCAGAACGATCCGTTCGCATACGAACTGAGTGTGCACGACCTATAAGCTGAACGACCCGCCTGAGTGCTCATGTGAACGACCCAAGGGGTATGGAGACCTGGAGGAGAACGACCCGACTCTCTAGTGCCTCAACGACCCGATGATGCATATGTCCTCAAGGACCCATTACCAACCAACTTAAGATATAACAAACCAAAGATAAAAGATAATGAAAGAACATTGTATTAACCAATGCTCCATATATAACCCATATATTTATGGGTTAAACAATTGTTGTGCACGTTGGCTTGTAATTTTGCTCGGCTATGCTTATGTATGTCCATATTTGGGTTTTTTCTAATTACCCTTATTTCCGCAAAGTATTTGTTGATTTTCCCAAACATATTTGCTTGGATTTTCTTGTTGTTTCCACTTGTATGTTTCATTCTACCTGATCAACTATGTATATATATATATATATACACATATATATACAACATGTATATATATGTCTGGGCCTTGTGCATTGGGATACTGTGCATTCTTGTATTCTCGTGCATGTTTGTGCTTGCTCAACTATGTATATATATATACAAACTTGTATATATATATATATACAAACTTGTATATATATATGTGTGTGTGTGTGTGGCTTTGCTGAACACATCGAACTTGATATATTTGTCCATGTTTGACCAAATTGCACTCGTACAGAATATATGTGTATATACATACACATGTATGTGTATACATGTATAGTGCACGTGCAAAATATATATATGTGAGCACTACAGATAATGTCCACCTTTTGGTATTTATAGTGAATCATTGTGAATATCACAAGCAGTCTAGACACAGATGGATATTTATGCATATCAGATAAAGTCATGAAAAATGATGAGAAACACACCAAAATTCTAAGGAAAATAATTTTTAAAATAAAATTATATCTACTAGAATTTAAAAATATTTTGTTCCAGTTTACTGTGTATGTTCCTGTGACAGGTGTGCAGGAGGCTGGACTGACAATGAAGCTGTGAAGAAGACAAGTATGTGAAATAGAATGTATGCGAGTGAGTGAATCTGAATATATTTGTACAACTGAGTCTGTTAATGAGTGACAGAGTGTTTGTACAAATGAGTGACTGAGTGTTGTAGTGAGGAGTAATGTAACAAATGAAATTGACATTGAAATGTGTTGTATTACTGAGATGTACACATGTTGGAGTTATGAAATATGTACTATTCAAATATAGAAATAAAATATTTATATTTTAATAAAATACTATTTGAATATTTAAATTCTTGTGCAATAGTACTTTATTTAAATATAAGTGTTTAATTTTGTCTATGATGTAGTAGAATAGTACAATTACAAACACATTTATAATAGGGGATTTTCACTTAAACGACTTATTTGTTCAGGGTAATAAGTTTTAAGGACATCACTTCTGAAAAATTAGTTTTAAGGACAATTCTGCACGAAAAAGATAAAAGCGGTTATCTTTTTACGTTATATAGAAATAAAGGTAACCACTTTTATCTTTTTCATGTATAACTTAAAAAGATAACACTTTTATCTTTTTCATGCAGAATTGTCCTTAAAACTTATTATTAAGAAGTGATATCCTTAAAACTTATTATCCTACAGAAAGAAGCGCTTTAACCTAATTTCCACTTTATATATATATATATAAATATAAATATATATATACATATATGTGTGTGTGTGTGTTTGTTATCATCAAACAAAAATCGTAGAATTGTTATATACAACATTGGCAATCCTAGCAAAACAACTACATTTTCCAATGTAATGGTCATTTCACCAACAGGTCAGTGAAAAGTAGATGTCTTTGGCCTCCACCTGTTTGCTAGAGCAGTTGTTTGCGAACAAATTAACAAATGTAAACAATTGTTTAATTCGTTCAGCTTTCCTAAACAACAAGGATTGTTGTAGAGGGTATCGAACTCTGGGACCAAAAATATTTTAATTAATAAATCCGATCAAGTTATCCCTAACTTTTGATTGGTTGAAAACAAAGAAAATAGCAAAATTAAATAAAAGAGAGTTTTAACAATAAGTCAAAGCAATTAGGGGATAATGACATAGATCAGATTCATAATCATCAATAGCCAAAAGATTAACCAGATCTAATACATGTTTCTGTCACAAACATGAATCAATGATAATAGGTTTTTAGAAACAAATATGTAAATAACGACAAGCATAGCCTATGCAGGAGCTCAGCTATACAACCATAGACTATCAGGACAGATTCACTATTTTATTTCTAAAACCCTAAATATTAAATCTAAATCTGATAAGTGTTAGATCGACATACATGAAGTTCTAATCTTTTGGCTATGTGATTCATATTGAATCATAACTATTAGCGTCATCACCCCCTAATTAAAGAGGATTAGCTAGACATAGCTAAAAGAAAAGAAAATAAA
This sequence comes from Allium sativum, assembly GCA_030737875.1. NCBI lineage: Eukaryota > Viridiplantae > Streptophyta > Magnoliopsida > Asparagales > Amaryllidaceae > Allium > Allium sativum. Next base: position 357,430,241 of record CM060926.1, read on the forward strand.
AAGAAAATAAACGACATAAATAAAATGCAATAAAAACTAAATAGAAGAGAGAAAGAAGAGTTTTATTCCAAGAAAAGGATTACAGAATAAAACTGAGTGTGTCTTTACATGAATGAGACACAAGGTATTTATAGCTCATATGACAAAGACTACTTGGCAAATTCCATAATGTGGGACTAAAGAATTAGCCCAAATAACACATAAGCTAGTGTGAACGGGGTTGTAGAGTAAGAGGCCTTGTAAGTGAGCCAGTGTGAACGCATGCAGTGCATGAATGAGAATCCTTGCAAAGGAGCTAATTTGAATGCTACATGAGTGAAATGGTCTGCAATTGAGGCAATGTGAACACAATATGAGTCTTTAGTGAGCCAAATCTACCCAACTAAACTCTATTTGCAACCGTTCTTCAAGCTTTAAACTCTTCAAGCTTTAGTAATTTTAACTTCACTTTTTTTCAGCAAATTCTTCATTCTTTATTCATCAAATGCTCTAAACCATGATTCTTGTCAACAATCTGAAAACACAGCTATAAATACACAATATCAATTATTTAAAAAATAAAATAAGATAAATATGCGGATAAAATATACACATTTACGTGTATATCAAATACCCCCACACTTATCTTTTTATTCGTCCTCGAATAAACTAAACTAAGATATGTCACACTTTCGTAGGAAACACGATTGCATTTAGCGTATGCAACAAGCCGTTAAACCTCTGGGTGTCCCCAGTAGGACGAGTGTTGTCTCATGAGGGTTTTAAGCGGATACTACCCACAAAATCCAAAGCGTCTTATGTACGCAGATTAATCAAACAATATATTTAAGGTCTTTCACATTCCAAGGATTTCACCTAACTTCAATAATAACGGTTTAGCCCCAAATTATCCATCCCATAATTAGTGCAAAAATGAACAAAAATTTTCAAGCTGAATCGTAATTCCTTGATAACACTGTAATTGTCTTGAAGGTTAAGAGCGTGGTGTCAACCAAAGTTCTACACATCGACAATGTGCACCCAATCGTTTCATTATTCTTCTCTCTCTCTCTTTTTTTTTTTTTTTTTGAAGAATTTTGCACCAATGTAACTGTAATGTATTGGATATGAGTTATGCATAGATGAAGGAAAATTTTTGAAAGTTCTAAAAATATTCTAGATAAGAGGGCAAGTGTATTAGTTGAATTTCAAGCTACAAAAGATAAAGTAATACTAAGGCACATATGGACATTTTGTTTCCTTTCATCTCCTCAACTACAATCCTTGCTTCTAAGTACGGTATGATGGATGTGGATGGAATGGAAATGGATGCTTCATAGTCAGGAATGATGAAGACTATTTTATTCAGAGTGACTCTCTCTTTATTTCATTTTTTTTTATTCTTTTTTTATTCTTTTTTTATTCTTTTGCATGATGAATGATGATGTACATGATTTCATTTGATTCCTCCTCTACTACCAACACTTCATGAAAGGAAAGTTTTGTGCCCTAGTTACTCTACTTCTATAACCTTAATTCAACACACAAGTCTGGATTGATGTTATACAAAAAGCTGAAAGGAATGATAAACAAAGTTTCGTAAGATAGTTAACCCATATAAAATAAGATGTGGTATATGGTTATCCAACCTTAAAACAAGTACGGAATGGGTAGTGTAATATTGGTATATAAAGTGACGTATTTAACCTTCGAAAATAAATCAGTGAAAAGGTTCTTGAGTATACCAATATAAGATAAACTTGTTGAAACATGGATGTAAATCGACTAAAACTTAGGTTTGAATAATGTGGGGTACCGAAGAAGAACGCTACAATGAGTCATTTCTCCTTAATTAGGCCAAGTGGATTTTAGAACTTACGATTTTGAAAATTTGAGTGGAAAAGAAAATATTATGCATGAAAACTAACTCAGAAAATCCAATCAAATGTAGGTGCAAAATCCTTTTATTTCATGATTTTTTTTTTTTTGATTATTTTTACTTGCACATTCTAACATGTATAACAAAGGTTGACACGCTTACTCCAGAACACGACTAACGCCTGCACAGTCTCAAGCTAGCATCTTAAAAAGACACGTTACGACTCAATGAATAAATAATGTTCATTCCCATCACCCAACAATTCAACTTATCAAACAAGAACCAAGGTGTTATTTATGAATTTAAGTTAATCCTTGTTCAATGAATGACCTACTTCATAAAATTTGATTGCTGATGTAATGTAAATTCCCCCCACACTTGAGTGTGACTGTGCCCTCACGGTCTTAATCATACATATCTTAGTGAAAGGGAAAAACAAATAAGAGAATATTTACATATGTACAAAAGAGGGTTAGTGCGTCTTACCGAATGTAATGTGGCTCATGGAGGACCATGAGCTCTTTCTCTTGGTTGGGTATTGGTTCCAAGTAAGGTTTAAGGCGTTGACCATTGACCTTAAAGGATGATCCATCAGTTGGATTCTCAATTTCTACCGCACCATACGGAAAAACAGTCCGTACAGTGTAAGGTCATGTCCATCTAGATTTTAGCTTACCCGGAAATAGATGCAGTTTTGAGTCATACAACAGAACTTTTTGACCTGGCATGAAAGTTTTACGTAAAATTGATTTATCATGAAAAACTTTTGTTCTGTCCTTGTAAATTCGTTCATTTTCATAGGCATCATTTCGAATTTCATCAAGTTCATTAAGTTGAAGCTTCCTATGTTCACCTGCTTGCTCTAAATCAAGATTCAAAGTTTTTATTGCCCATAACGCCCTATGTTCTAGTTCAACAGGCAAGTGACATGGCTTACCAAAAATCAACCGATAAGGGAACATACCCAAGTTGGTTTTGAAAGCGGTGCGGTAAGCCCAAAGAGCGTCGGTTAACTTTTGGGACCAATCTTTACGATTTCGATTCACAGTTTTCTCAAGAATTTGTTTAATCTGCCTATTCGATACTTCAACCTGCCCACAAGTTTGAGGATGGTAAGGAGTAGATAACTTATGGGTTATCGAATACTTTCTCATGAGGGCTTCAAAAGAATGATTACAGAAATGTGTCCCGTTGTCGCTGATTATTGTCCGAGGTGTGCCAAACCTAGAAAAGATGTTTTCTTTTAAGAAGCGCACAACAACCTTATTGTCGTTCGTTTTGCATGGAACAGCTTCGACCCATTTAGAAACATAGTCAACAGCCAAGAGAATGTAAATGTTCCCAAAAGAATTAGGGAAGGGTCCCATGAAGTCTATACCCCACACATAAAAAATTTCGACCTCTAGAATGGGGTTTAGGGGCATCATATTCCATTTAGAAATTTTCCCCAAGAATTGACATCGATCACAAGTTTTTCAAAATTCGTACGCGTCTTTGAAAAGGGTGGGCCAGTAGAAACCCGATTGGAGAACCTTTTCGGCTGTCTTTTTGGGACCGAAGTGACCACCGCATGCTTGGTCATGACAGAAAGAGAGGACACTGTGAATTTCAGTGTCAGGAACACATCTTCGAATGATTTGGTCGGGACAATACTTGAAAAGATAGGGGTCGTCCCAATAAAAATGTTTCACTTGGGAAACGAATTTGTGTTTATCCTGCTTAGACCAAAAAGAAGGAATCTGCTTGGTGACTAAGTAGTTGACAATGTCAGCAAACCAAGGATCAGTGGATAGAGAAAACAGCTGTTCATCGGGGAAATTCTCGTTGATCGGAAGAGAAGAAGACGGGGCATTTGGAAGACGAGACAAGTGGTCCGCAATAACGTTGTCAGATCCTTTTTTATCCTTAATGGTAAGGTCAAATTCTTGAAGTAGAAGTATCTAACGAATGAGACGAGCCTTAGCATCCTTTTTAGAGAAAAGGTACCTAAGTGCGGAATGATCGGTATGAACAGTGATGTGTGAGCCAACTAGATAAGGTCTGAATTTTTATAAAGCGAAAACGACTGCCAAGAGTTCCTTTTCAGTGGTCGTATAATTGATTTGAGCGTCGTTCAGAGTCTTACTCGCGTAGTAAATGACATGAAGAATTTTATCGATACGTTGTCCTAAGACAGCGCCAACAGTGAAATTCGAGGCATCACACATGATTTCAAAAGGCAGCTTCCAATTAGGAGAGCAAATGATCGGGGCAGAGACAAGTTCATTTTTTAGACGCTCAAAAGATGAAATGCAGTCAGAATTGAAATCGAAAGGGACATCCTTACCAAGAAGATTGGTCAAAGGGCGAGTGATTTTGCTAAAATCTTTTATAAAGCGACGGTAAAAACCAGCATGACCTAAAAAAGATCGGATGTCCTTAACGGATTTGGGAATGGGAAGATTCGAGATAACTTCGATTTTAGCTTTGTTTACTTCAATTCCTTTGTTAGAGATGACATGTCCCAAAACAATGCCATGTTTAACCATGAAGTGACACTTTTCCCAATTAAGCGTTAAGTGTTTATCTTTGCAACGGTTAAGAACAAGATCCAGGTGATGTAAACACTCAGTGTAGGAATCCTCGAAGATGGAAAAATCATCCATGAACACTTCTAAAAATCGCTCGATCATATCAGAAAAAATGCTAATCATGCACCTCTGAAAGGTTGCAGGTGCATTATAGAGACCAAAAGGCATACGTCGGTACGCAAATGTACCAAACGGACAAGTGAAAGTGGTTTTCTCTTGGTCCTCAGGAGCGATAGGGATTTGATTATAGCCCGAGTACCCATCAAGGAAACAGTAGTACTCATGACCAGCTAGTCATTCTAACATTTGATCGATAAATGGCAGAGGGAAATGATCCTTACGTGTTGCAGCGTTAAGTTTCCTATAGTCAATGCAAACACGCCAACCGGTTTGGGTGCGGGTTGGGATAAGCTCGTTAGCTTCATTTTGGATCACGGTAATCCCTGATTTCTTAGGTACGATATGAATCGGACTAACCCATTGACTATCAGAAATCGGGTAGATGATTCCATTGTCAAGGCATTTAAGGATTTCAGCACGAACTGCTTCTTTCATGATAGGGTTTAGTCGACGTTGGGGATCACGAGTGGGTTTGGCATCATCTATAAGGTGGATTTGATGTTGGACTATCGAAGGACTAATCCCCTTAATATTAGCCATGGACCAACCAATTGCCTCCTTATTTTTCTTAAGAATGGGAAGGAGCAATTGTTCCTGCTCTAAAGTAAGGTCAGAAGCGATGATGACAGGAAAAGTTTCATTGTCTCCTAAGTAAGCGTACTTAAGATGACTGGGCAACACTTTGAGTTCAGATTTTGGGGGCGACTCAACCGAAGAAATTGGTTGAGGGATAGACTCATTTGTGAGAGGCTCGACAGGAATCGAATCAGAGACATTTTCGGGAATATCTTGAAATAAGGTTTCGTAATTCGATTCAATTTTGTTATTCAGATGGTCAAGCTCAGATTCATTATCGTGGAAAACATGGATTTCAGAAAACTGGTCCACATAAGAGTTAGGAGAGTTTTCAGTTCTGAAGATGTTTAGCTCGACAGTCATGTTACCGAAAGAAAGTTTCATAGACCCATTTCTATAGTTGATAAGCGCATTAGAGGTTGCTAAGAAGGGTCGTCCTAGAATCAAAGGGATCTGGTTTGCAGGATTGCTAACCTGTTGAGTTTCTAAGACAATGAAATCAACTGGAAAGATGAATTCGCCAATTTTGATCAACACATCCTCGATTTCTCCCACAGGTTTCTTAATTGATCGGTCAGCAAGCTGAAGGGTAACCTTGGTCGGTTTCAATTCTCCTAGCCCTAATTGGCGATAGACGGAATATGGAAGCAAGTTAACACTAGCACCTAAGTCTAGAAGGCATCTATCGATTTTCTTGTCCCCAATAGTACATGATATTGTGGGGGCATCCAGGATCTTTGTATTTCACTGGCATCGATTGGGACAAGACTTCGCTTAGAGTTGCCGCTAGAAACACTTTCTTAGGTACATGTGTATGACGTTTTTGAGTGCACAAATCTTTTAGAAACTTTGCGTATTGTGGAACTTGTTGTATAATATCTAAAAGAGGAATGTTCACTTTAACTTGCTTAAATATTTCAAGGATTTTTTCTAGCTGATCCGTCTTTTTCCTAGGTCGGAGTCTATGAGGAAATGGAGCAGACAACTTAGTAGGTTGGGCTACTTGAGTTTGAGGATGGTCCTTGTCAGAAATTGGCTCAATGTTTTGATCTGAGTTGGTCGAATTTTTGATAGGGTTTGGAAGATCGTCCGGTAAAGCATTTGGGTTGACCACATGGTTGTCAATCTTTTTGCCGGATCTAAGAGTCGTGACCGCATTCAAGTGACTAACGTTTGAATCTTGAATGATGTGAATTTGGTTGGAGTTAGGATTTTGACGGTTGGGGTTTGGAATGGGTTGACTCGGGAAAGTGCCTCTTTCCCGTTCGCTTACTGAAGTGGCTAACTGACTCATTTGCATTTCAAGTTTAGCAATCGATTGACTCGTGTTTTGCATGTGCGAAGTCAATAAATTTTGAAGATTGGTATTTGATTGGAGATTTTGAGTCGTCGCTTTAGTCAATTCTTCGAGAGTTTTCTCCAGTGATGTCAATCGTTTATCGTCTTGGGGAACAAAAGATTGTTGTGCTTGGTTTTGAAAAGGTGGCGCAGGATGTTGGAATTGAGTTTGTTGAAAGGGAGGTTTCGAAGGATTATTCGAAAATGACTGAAAAGGTGGTCGAACCGCATTCGAATTTGCATTGTTTTGGGTCCAAGAGAAGTTAGGATGGTTTCTCCAACCTGGATTGTATGTTGGGGAGAATGGGTCGTTCCTAGCTTTGTTAAATGCGTTGAGTTGTTCCAATGAATGTGGGCATTGATCGGCTATGTGGTTAGGATCGTTACATTTGTAACATGAGGTATGAGACGCTTGAGCTTGATTTATTTGAGTTGATGAAAGGACATTATCGAATTTGGATATCATCGCGTCTACTTTTGCTTCTAAGGCTACTGATGATCCTACCGAATGAGAGTTAGATCGGGAATAAATCGATTTCTCATTAGATCTTTCCCATTGAGCTGATTTTTCGGCCAAATTTTTGAGAAATTGCCAAGCGGCATTATGATCTTGGGCTAGAAAATTTCCTTGGCACATTGATTCGAGCATGGTTCGAGAGTTATTTTCATGTCCATCGTATAAAATTTGACAAAGAGTCCATTTTTCAAAATTGTGATGTGGACATTTGACTAGAAGCTCTTTAAATCTTTCAAAATATTTTGCAAAGGATTCACCCCCAAATTGACGAAAATTGACGATTTCATTTCGAATTTTGGATGTTTTTTCCAGAGGGTAAAATTTCTTTAGAAAAATGTTTACAAATTCACCCCAAGTTCCAATTGTATTTGAAGGCAAGCTATACAGCCATTTCTCAGCATAATCGGTAAGTGCAAATGGAATTAACCTAAGTTTGATTCCATCGTCACTTAATTGTTGAAATTTCATGGTTGCACAAACTTGTTCAAATTTGGTCTGGAAAATATAAGGATCATCACATTCTAGATTGCCGAACTTTGGAAGAGTATTTATGTGATTCGAATGAATTTCAAAGTGGTTACCCGTTGGGGCGGGCAATATGATGCAAGAAGGAATAGAAACCCGATCGGGGAAGTATCTATCCATAAGAGATCGAGGGAGATTTTCTTCGGCCATGGTTAAAGGACTGTTTATTCAAACTAGACGATTATCTGAAGGATCACGAGTCCAATGACGCATGCACTAGCGAGAAGAATAAGGGATGACGAGAAAAAACAACTTTAAGAAGCGATTTTTTTTTTTTTTTTACAAAATGAGAATTATTTTAAATTTTTTTTTTAGAGAAAAAGAATTAGACACAAAAGATTTTTTTTAAATGAACCTAATGCAATTTACAATTTCCAGAATTATATAATGACGGTTTGATTTATTTCAACAAAAGACTTCTCAGCCAGATAACGGACAGGAGTTATCGGTGCACCAGGAATCACCCTAGCAATGCAGCCGAAGGTTTAAGTACCTTCAGAGGAACAACCGATATAATATTTACGAATCATCGTAGTATTTATAAACAGTTATTACTCTGCCGTAGTCTAGACACCGAGAAATAATCCGTTAGAACTAAACCAAATTGTCAAAATATAATGAAGTCCTTAGAAAATAAAAACAAAACTAAGATGAATGCAATTTTTTTTTCAGTCACAGAATGAACAGTCTCAGAACAGTCACAGAACAGTCAATTGTAGAGATAAATAATAAAAAAAACAATTTTTTTTACAAGCAAGCCGATGCCCTGCAGAAGATTTTTACAAGCAATGTCTATATATATTTTTTATTTGCTGCAGCGGTCCCTGTAGAGTTAGAAAATACTCACCTTGATCGGCAGTCCGTCCAGTGCAGTTGCGTCGCGCTAGCGCGTTCACACCCCACTTGGTGTGCAACAACTCAACCCGTGAATTGTCTGCTGCTTTCAGTTGTTGTTGCCTTCTATTAATCGCTTACCTTCTTTTAAGACCTTTTTTTTAATTTCTACTGTACCCATTTTCGAAAAAATTCTCCTCTTTTTTTTGGAAAGAAAAGAATTTACACAAACTAGAAGAAATAAAAGTTGACTAGGGACCAAACTAAAAGAAAAAGAAAAACTAATTAAAATAAACAACTAAACTAACTCAACTAAAAAGGAAAAAAAATAACTAAGCTAGGACAAAAATAAAAATAAAAACAAGCTAAGCTTAACAAAGAAGGAAAAAAAAAGACTCACGCACACTCGAAATAGAATGAACGCACTTAAAAAAAAAGACTAACTTAAAAAGAAAAACTAAAAAAAACTAAAATAAAAGTGTAAAGAAAATAAACAATAAAGAAAAGAAAAGAAAAAAAACTAACCTAAGAACTTGCTTAAACCAACCCGCTAACGTGTATAACCCAAAATAGAACCCTACACTTCTGTTTTCCCAATCCAAAGTGAAACAAACTACCCAAGTTAAAGCCTCTTTGTTTCAGAAACAAAAATAGGCACCCCAAAACAAAACAAAGCCCTAAAAAAATACAGATATATATCCCTCTATGCAAGCACCTAGCAATTTCACTAAGCACGCACGAAAAAAAAAAATCGCCTTGACCCCACAGTAGCTCAATTATAAATCACGACCTTGCTTCTATCACAACCCAAACAGTCAAGAGGAAAATAAATCACTCCTTCCTTCCTTTTTTTTCGTTCACAATGAACAAGTTCAAACTCAGCAAGGAATTTTTAACTCAGCAAACATTAAACGTAGACTTTGTTTGAGTTTCGATTTCGGTGGACTGAGTTCTGAAATTTAGGGCTTCTGTTGTGGTTCAGTGATTAGGGTTTCGCTCGAATTGATGATGGTTTCCGAAATTGGGGTTTTGGGTATCGATTTGACTATCGATATTTGAAGTTGTTCGAAGAGCGACTTGGGTGTTGTGGAGGCTTGCGATTTGGTGATTGTTAGGATTTGCGGTTTTGTTTGAGGCTGGGATTGAAGGATGGGAGGCACGTTTGTATTGTAGATGATTAAGGGGGTTGTTCTGTTGGGATCTGTGTGACGAAGGGATGGAAATTGTGGTGGATGACTGTGTTGAGGTTGAATGTATGATGTCAGACGTGAATTCACTGATGGAATTTCAGTGTGATAATGGCTTGTGGAGGAGCAGTTTAGATGAAGATGGGTTTGGTGGGATCTGGTTGCGGATTTTGAGAAGGGCGGTTCCGGATTTTGGTTATGTTGATTTCAGTTCGGTCAAAGTTGCGATTTTGAAAGAGGTCGGAAACTGTGATGAACGGTTTTGGTAATGTTTTTGTGATGAGACAAACCGTGATCTGCAAGTCACGGTTATGCTGTGATTTTGTGGCAACACAATGCGATAATGGGACAATTTTGAGGATTTCTATCGGATGAAGTTTGCGTGACAGTGTGGATGCGTGAGTAGTTGGAAAGCTGAATGGTTAACTGGTCGGATTTTTGCTGTTATGGTGAAACAGTGAGGTCATGGAAAGAACGTGGTTGGCAGTACAGGATTTTTTTGTGAAACAGGGTGGTCTTGAAGAGGTGGAGAAGTGTTTAGCAGGGGATAATTGTCTCGTAGTGTGTGGTGGTCAGTTGAAAATTAATTTGGTGGAGGGAAATTTGGCAAAAAGGATTGGTGTCGAAGTGGTTTTGTGGTCGAGCGCTGTGTGGATGAAAGTGAAGGAGGTTATGGGTTACAAAAGGTTGAAAGGGGAGCAGTAGAATTCTATAGCAAGGAAAAAAAATAAAACTGGAAAGTTTTTTTTTTATTGTAATAATAGTGAAAAGGAAAGAAATTGGTAGAAGAATGGAAAGAAATTAGAAAAGAGATGGCAAGTAATAAGTAAGGACAGGGAATCAAAGATTTTTTTTTTTAGTTGTAGAAAAAGAACTGTGAAGACGGGAAAATGGAATAAGAAAGGAAACAAATCAAACAAAAATTGCAGTTCTTTTTTTTATAGAGATTGTGATATCAATAATTTAATACCAAATCAACTAGCAAAGATTTTTTTTTTAATAAAAGAAAACAAAAGGAAAAAATAAAATAAATATATATATATATATAACTCGAAGGATTTAAAAATAAAATTATTTTTATCCCCGGCAGCGGCGCCAAAATTTGTTTGCGAACAAATTAACAACTGTAAACAATTGTTTAATTCGTTCGGCTTTCCTAAACAACAAGGATTGTTGTAGAGGGTGTCGAACTCTGGGACCAAAAATATTTTAATTAATAAATCCGATCAAGTTATCCCTAACTTTTGATTGGTTGAAAACAAAGAAAATAGCAAAATTAAATAAAAGAGAGTTTTAACAATAAGTGAAAGCAATTAGGGGATAATGACATAGATCAGATTCATAATCATCAATAGCCAAAAGATTAACCAGATCTAATACATGTTTCTGTCACAAACATGAATCAACGATAATAGGTTTTTAGAAACAAATATGTAAATAACGACAAGCATAGCCTATGCAGGAGCTCAGCTCTACAACCATAGACTATCAGGACAGATTCACTATTTTATTTCTAAAACCCTAAATATTAAATCTAAATCTGATAAGTGTTAGATCGACATACATGGAGTTCTAATCTTTTGGCTATGTGATTCATATTGAATCATAACTATTAGCGTCATCACCCCCTAATAAAGAGGATTAGCTAGACATAGCTAAAAGAAAAGAAAATAAAAAGAAAATAAACGACATAAATAAAATGCAATAAAAACTAAATAGAAGAGAGAAAGAAGAGTTTTATTCCAAGAAAAGGATTACAGAATAAAACTGAGTGTGTCTTTACATGAATGAGACACAAGGTATTTATAGCTCATATGACAAAGACTACTTGGCAAATTCCATAATGTGGGACTAAAGAATTAGCCCAAATAACACATAAGCTAGTGTGAACGGGGTTGTAGAGTAAGAGGCCTTGTAAGTGAGCCAGTGTGAACGCATGCAGTGCATGAATGAGAATCCTTGCAAAGGAGCTAATGTGAACGCTACATGAGTGAAATGGTCTGCAATTGAGCCAATGTGAACACAATATGAGTCTTTAGTGAGCCAAATCTACCCAACTAAACTCTATTTGCAACCGTTCTTCAAGCTTTAAACTCTTCAAGCTTTAGTAATTTTAACTTCACTCTTTTTTAGCAAATTCTTCATGCTTTATTCATCAAATGCTCTAAACCATGATTCTTGTCAACAATCTGAAAACACAGCTATAAATACACAATATCAATTATTTAAAAGATAAAATAAGATAAATATGCGGATAAAATATACACATTTACGTGTATATCAGCAGTAATAAGATAATGACCCAACTGTATGTATCATAATCTCATAATATGCATAAATCTAGCCCTCTCAATCGCAGCCAAACATCAGGATGTGAAGATGTAACTTTCGTAAGTGATATGGAGTGGTCAATGACGAAATCTGCATCGTCACTCTGAAAATTTGATAGATAGAAAAATAATCATGGTTTGATATCCAATGCAGAAAAGAATACTAAACATTATAAAATGCACCATTTAAAAAACACCACCTGCATATAATCATGGTTTGATGTCCTATGTCGTTGTTGAAGAAATAAATAATACGCTCGCATCAACTGATTCAGTCTCCATCTCGAAATACTCTGCAAAATGCGGAATTAACTATTAAAGACGTTTACATAAGTATTATTTTCGAAAACATCTTATACAATTCTAAAACAGGTTTAAACATGTTATGCTTTCTTAAATAAGTGTAACTGCGATCTAGATGCCATAACGAAATTCGAGGGGCACGATGCCTACAGTACAAGCAGTTCCACTGAGATAGTGGTCGTTACCGTCGTGTAACTGCAATCTATGGCAACAACCATGGCGAAATTCGAGAGGTGTGATACCTGTGGTTACAAGCGATTCTACTGGGATAGTAGCGTAACCGCTGAGTTATTGCGATCCATGGGGGAACATATTTTTCCATATCTATTTTAAATGTTTTTAAGTATTTTCACTGGCTATTGAAACAAGTATATTTAGTACTTAGAGATTTTAGTCATGGGCCTGCCAACGTATGCCTAACGTCTGTAAGAACGACAGTAAACTTGTTAAACTTTGAGTTATCAAGTATTTTCAAAATGTTAAATAACAAATCAATAACCAGCAATTAAATTTATATAACTTCAACATAATAAATTAAGGAAGAAAAGTTTTAAATGCCTTAAGAAATACAACAACTTTAAATTTTTTAATAAAAATACTTATTTCTGATTTCAAAAGTTGTTTTCAAACATGAGAATCATATTTTCAAATTTTAAGTTTTGTTATAATATTTTAAGTTGAGATATAAGAAAACTTGCACTTTAATAAAAGTGTTTGAAATAAAGATTTTGAATATAATAAATAGATTTATAACAAATGAATTTAATTAATAATGTAAGGACGAATTTTCGAATTTAAAATCCTATAATTTATTTTGTTCCAAACTTTGTAAAAATTGCATAAGTAAGAGTATTTTGTTATATGCATAAGCATATTTTTTTAACAACCTCTCCTTTTCGAGGATGAAAAGTTCTAAGTGGGGGAGATTGTAACATCCCATAAATTTTAACCATTTAAGTCACTGAATAAATTTAATTATTGAATTTAAAGTGATTTTCAGATAAATTTTATAATGTTATTTATGAACGATTTCAAATTTATTTCTAATAAACAACAATTTGTAATTAGATAAATGGTGATTTATAACAACTGATATTATTATCAAATTGTACGAACTATTGATAATAAAAGAAAATAGTAATTGAATCATTATTTTGTTTAAAAACTTTAATATAGTAGTTTTACGATAATTGATAACAAATTAATTAATGTTTGAATTGTATAGGAGAAATTGTAACGATATGAGATGGCAACGATATACAACGTAAGTTTTAACTAGCATAGTAGACGAAATTTAATGTTGACATTAATAATCAAATAAATCATACACGTAATTTCTTTGCTCATTCACATTTCATTCAAGTTTATTTTCTTTCCTCTTCTTTTTCTACTTTCCCCAAATTCACTCACTCCTTTCTCTCTACTTTATTTCTCCATTAATTACGCATTCATTTCATTCATTTATATATTTATTTCCCTTCATTCTATTAGTTTCTTTCCCTTTCTATTTTCACACACCCTATTTTATTTATGTATTTTTATTCCTTAAATTTGCATCTTATTTCTCCCTTCCTGTTTTTCTTTCCCATCATTATTATTTTCCAAAAACAAACCATCTCATGTTAATACTCTTGAACTTATATAAGGACAAAAACAAGTAAATAAAGTATACCCAACCTGACTACCTTGCCATACATTTTATCCCATTTTCAAACATTTTGTGTTGCATGTGTTTCCATATGCATGCATTATTATCTCCTATAAGTAAGCCACGTTTCTATAAAAAAAACAAAGAGAGAGAGAAACTCATGGTTCAAAAGAAAAACCAAAAAAAGAAAAGAAGGGAAAGAAGATATAGCATTAAAAATCATACGCTTAGTGCAGAGTCGGTGAACAAAGAGGCATATTCCAACGTTATAATTGGAATGGTGATTCACCACGTTCTTTCCAATTTTCCTGCTCTCCTTCTTTTTGTTTATATAAGCGAACTCTTCCTTATATCACATAATTTTTCACTCATCTTCTGCCCTCTCTTGCGTTTTCTTCCTCCTCTAGATCTGAGCTTTTAAAAAAATCAGTCCTCCCCTCGAATCGAAGGCTAGTTTGTCCTCAATCGATGTCGCTATTGTCGAAGTCCAACACCGAACTGGAATTGAAACAGCAGTTCGCCCCTGCCGTTAGCTTCATCTCTTGCATGCTTCCTCTTCGTTGATTTAATGTGAGTATTTGCTCACGATTAATTATTGATTCAAGTTTATTAATTTTTGTAATTTAACTAAATATAATAGTCAATATTTTGATTGCTTGCCACTTTGAATTTTGTGTTTTTGCTAGCTTCGTACTAGTCATTTTTTTTGCAATTAGCTTGTGAAATCTTGACTTGCATGATTTTCTTGTGTTTTATTTCCTATTATGTTCACTGTATATTTTGTTTATTACCTGACATGTTCTGATTTGTTCATGCCACTATGTTGACAATAAATTAAATTACATTAAATGAAATCATATATTGCATGTGTTAATTGCAATATATATTTCCTGATTTGCTTATTTGGTTATATTTGGTAATGTATTATTGTGATCTTATCCAGAATTTTCTTTCAATTAGAAAAAGCATGTATAAAAGAAGCATCTTTTGTAATAAAGCAATTGAGCAAAAGAAAAGCAATAAAATTTATCATCCCCAAAACTTCTTCATGTCTTCCTCTCCAATTAATTTTCTACAAACTGGTATCAGAGCTATAAAATATTTTCTACAAATTGGTATCAGAGCCTGGTTGAAACTATGATATTTTTATTTTTTTCATTGTTTGTTCTCACGAAAGAAAACTTCAAAAAGTGAAGTAACAAAAAGAAAGAAGAATTGATCTCCAAAGGATTATGGGAGATTGTTGAGTGTGGCTACGAATGGCCAAAAGATATTAAAAACATGATAGAGAAAGAGAGTAAAGAATTTGTAAGCTTGAGACGAAAAGATCATCAAGCTTGTGTTTTGATGTGTGAGAACGTTGATGAAGAAGCTTTCAACCATATTATTGGAGAAAATCTGCAAAAGATTCATGGAAATTACTGAAAGAGGTGTATGCAATGGATAACACAAAGGAAAAGGAAGAAGATGAAGAGGAGGTCGAAGAGGTCGAAGAAGAGGATGAAAAAGAGGACAAAAACAAAGGAGTTGAAAATGAAGATATTGGAAGTGAAGAAATTTAGGATGAAGACAGTGAAAATAAAAATACAAAGAATGAAGAAATTGACTACGAAGATGAGGAAAATCAAGAAGTTACTGCAGATTTTAATAACAAATCTGATGAAAAAGAACATGAAGAAGACAAAATTGAAGAGAATGAAAAAGCAGAAGAGGCTGTGACTAACGTTACTATTGAAGAAATGGACAGCAAAGAAGAAATGGTGCAAAAGAACAACCTAGTGTTGATCGGAGAGCCTGGAGTTGAAAAGACACAGTGTTTAACCAAAGTAAAAGAAGACGTAAATTGAAACCAAAACAAGATATTGGGTGTGCGAACAAGGTCCATGAAGCCGAGGAATTGTCAAATGAACTGGTCGCTGCTGCCATTACTCAAATCGAGGTAGTAAAAGAATCTGAGCTGAAAACTTTAGAAAAGTTGGAAGATGCTCATAAGGAGTTGGATGAGAAGAGAGAAGCTTTGAGAATAGCAACGGAGAAATCTGGAAAATCTCAAGAAGGGAAGTTAGAGGCAGAACAAGATTTAAGAAAGAGAAGAGCTAGCAATGATGCAAAAAGAGGCAATAGTAATATTCCTTCTAAAAGTCCCGCTGGAAGCTTTGAAGAGCCGAAAAGTTTTGTGAACGAAAATATTGAAAATCCAGGGCCTAACGCGAAGGTGTACGTGGAACGTAAAGAGGGTAATGTGAATGAGGTGAAGGCACAGAAGAAGACTACAATTAAGAAAGTCTGTATAATATCATTCTTTTTCTTGCCAAAGCACGTGAGATATAAAAGAATCAAAATCGAGATATCGTCAAGTGATCGACTGACATTTTGATAAAGGCACTTAGCGGGCAAGTCTTCTAAAGAAATGCTGAAGATTTGAGAATAAAAAGCAAGTTTAATTTAGGGGAGATATTGTTGGCAATAAATTAAATTGCATTAAATGAAATCATATATTGCATGTGTTAATTGCAATATATATTTCCTGATTTGCTATTTGGTTATATTTGGTAATGTATTATTGTGATCTTATCTAGAATTTTCTTTCAATTAGAAAAAGCATGTATAAAAGAATCATCTTTTGTAATAAAGCAATTGAGCAAAAGAAAAGCAATAAAATTTATCATCCCCAAAACTTTTTCATCTCTTCCTCTCCAATTAATTTTCTAAAAACTGGTATCAGAGCTATAAAATATTTTCTACACACTAATCATGCGTAGGCATGATCCTAATATCTGAATATATTTTATACTATCTTGATTTCACCCTGCTATATATAACAAATCTAAATATTTTGTTTGCATATTACCCATTTTGCCAAAAATTTAAACTCCTATGACCGTATCTACTGTTTGCATCTGAATATTTTGTTGCTCTGCTTCAGTTTCATGTACAAGATGTATGTGCTCAAATTTGTCATTGTTCAAAACTATAAAGAAAAATCCACACTCACCTGGATTACATCTAAAGAAACTCTGTACAAGTGTAAACTTTCGTCTTGTTAGGAAGATAGTTAAATTTAATATTTGGATAAACAATTCAAATCTATAAACCACAAGTGACAGTACATTAAAATCATGATTTACTATTCAAATCTTTATTTAATCAATGACACATGTATTTTGATTCAATGTTTGAACTTTTTACCTTGTATAATTTGAAAGCCATACAGAGAAATTTGATGACCATAATCATACAAAGAATGAATTAAAGATCAGTTTAAAGCATAAAGTAAGACAATTGCTTTTGAATAGGATGGACATGTATAGGGAAGTCAAAATTTAGCCTTAGAATGTCAGGTATACCTTTGGAACATTAATTTGGAAATGAAAATAGAAATTGTTTCTGATTATCAGTTTTATAAAAAAAAATATAGAATGAATTACATGAAATTTTATTTGATGGCAGTTAAACATGTACAAATCGATGACTGAACATTCAGTAACTTGATATACACCTTTGTGCATTATGCTTTGATTATATATCTGGGTGCGTGTGGGTGGATACATATGCATATGAACCTGGAAGTTTATATTTTACATCTGTTTGTATATTATACTTCATATTATAACTTTAGTTTGTAAGGGTAGATATACTATGCATGTCTTGAGACTTGAAATATGTTATATATATATTATAAAAAAATAAAACTTTTGCATAATTTTGTCACCCGCTACATCATGTTGAGAAATATATGTATTAGTCAATTACATGCAGACACTTTGAAAATTGCATTTTATTTGGCCAATATGTTCGTATGCAACTATGTTGTTATTTGCCTTTAAATGCACTGTTTTGTGTATATTTATGCTGTCTGTTTTGCTGTTATTCGCGCACACCCTATTGAACTTCATTGCATTTGTTTATCATGGTTCCCTGGATGCTGGGGCAGTGCACACGTGTACATGTACACGTGTGTACATGCAGACTTCCGTGACCGTTTTTGCTTGAAATAAAAATTGATGAGCGCAGATATTATACTTGATATTGAACTGATACTACACTAGATCTACACCTAATTTAAAATAATTTGAATAGATGCTGCTATAATTTTAAGCTGATAGTGAGTATGTACCACATAACTGTTTATTTTGCATATGACATATTTGATGTTATAATTAATTATTATATTCAGTTTTTATTGAAGTTAATTTACTTAAATAATGATTAATTCTGACTCGAGTGTATAAAGTTTTTGCATGGAACGCTCGAGTCAGATACGAGTGTTGGAGATTTAAAGATCTCGGTTATTGAAGTTACAGAGTGACGAAGACGCCCGCTTTTGGTCCGCTTAAAAATTCGCAAATTTTTAGTGAATAGATTAATGTATATTTTTCTTCTGCTGTTTTTAAAAATATTGTAAAACTCTTATATTTTTGTAAAAATTATTCCGCTGCCTGTTATTATATTATGTGATTCTGTGTATTGATTCTGTTAAACCTCATAAGCAATAACAATATGTCATTTCGAGCAGTTTAAGTTGGTTTAATTTCTGATTTGTAGCGGTCAAAAAGGCAGATCGTTACATCAATGTAGACCATTTTTAAAAATAAAAGTGGGTGAAAATAATCGTTATATAAACATGGAACATTTTCTACAACAACATTTTCAAATCAATGCAATGATTTTTACAATTTGCACATATCTACAAAATAAACTACTTCTACGGGTCGTCAATTTCATATTCCAACGATCCTAAATTTGAACAAACGAGCTTAATATCCAACTCATATCCACACAACTTCATTCGTAATCAACCACATTATCAAAGCATACTAAAGCCTAAATATATAACCCAATAAACCCACCGTACGTCAAATATCCAACATGCTAAAATCCAAATTGTGAACAATGTACACATCTACATTTGTAATTACAACATATAAATTTCTTACTAGTAACATACAATCAACTCCATAACCTATATTACTCAAAATTAGATGACTGAAAGTTAGTGTTTAATTTTGTACCTATCTCGTGCTGTACGCCAGATGTGCTTGTCATTGTATGATTTTTGAAGCAATTAGAAGAAAAAATGAGAGAAAATGAAGTTGAACTTTTTTTTTTTGTGCTGGATTGTAAGTGGAATTGGAGAAAATGAAGAGAGTGGAGGAGAAAGCAGCTCTCGAGTTTATGTGTAGCAGGTTTATGCGTTGTCGAATTTTGAAAATTCGCCAACTCATAAACCAAAATAGATCTATACCTGTAAATAAATCAAAAATAAGTCCATATGTGTTATAACTATCAAATACAAGTCTACATATGGAATTTTTTCCTTAAAGAAATCTCTTATGTATTGGGTTAGTTAGCATCATTAAGTTGCTGAATTGCGATGGAGTGGAATAGTTGAAGTTGCCCTTGTATTAATGAAAGGTGTAATGGTCTGAAATATTTATATACAGTTCCTAGAGAGTCCTATGTTAGAGTTGATAATTTACGAGTAGAATGGCCAAGGGTAAAAATTTCAACGATTTAGAATTCTATCAGCAGCACGCAAATATTTTATATAAATATCGCCATTTAGTAGCAAAAGTATACTAGTATCTCATACTAGAGTAAAAATCACTATCATATGTGAAAGTTCTTTGTATAGCTACGTTAGAAATATTGATAATTTTATTCAAAGCATCAGAAAGTGGATAATTTTTTATCATTGCCATAGTTTTTACATTTTGCTTATAAACATGTCACTATCCAGATATCTTCCTGATATCATTTAATATTTTTGAATGTCTCCCTCCTTATTGTCATCTTACCAATACATTTGGGATTCTTCAATTTGAATTTGTTATAATAAATAATACATGTACGCTGTCAATCTATACATGTGTAATGTTGCACAATGTGCTTCTCGAAGATGAAAGGGACGTAGAACAAGACTTTCAGTGAGATGGGGCATCAGTTATGGCAAGTTTTTTCCATCCTAGGCTAACTTGTGTTCACATCTTAATCGACACATGGCGTAATGCAATACAATAACAACACAACAAACAGTAATACTTCAAACTTATCTCAAGTTGTTCATATCTTAAGAAAATAGGTACGTAAAGCATCTCCAGCTTGGTTCAAAATTACATTTTCATGCGTTACTAAATGCAACTTTGTCAACTTTTCCAAATAGAAATCAATATAAAGTGTTTGTCCAGAGGGTGCATGCATTTGGGTGTTTTAAGTGCCAGACCCCATTAACATTTTCACCCAGCGTTTGTGTCATCGATTTTTAGAGCAAGCATCTAATAAATTACAGATTTTGAACCCTTCGACTGAACATGAAACTAAGTTCAGGGTACATTTTGGATTTTGAAATAAGCAACAAACTAAGCTCATGAGTCCCAATTAACTGTTCTTAAGATACCCACATGAAGTCATATGATCGACTTAATTATCGTCATTGTGTAATAAAGCAGCTCATGGTATCATGCTTCCAGTTTGATATCCGGATAAAGAATTCTCTAGGCATAATTCCATAAATATATATCCTCAATAATAATAAAAACGAGTTATGCCACGGATTGCTAGTTGCAGTACTGTAGTAATATGTAAATAATCAACAAGACAATAAACATTAAATAAGCACATACTGACATACAAGTGCGAGAAATTACAAAATATTTTATTCGCAATACAGATAGCTTTCATAAAGAGAATATAATGATAGCAATGCTAATGACATGCGGGGAGCGGTGCTCCACAGAGGCACTTGTTATGGCCAAATGCTTCTTTGGTAAACACCTTTTCCGGACCACCACTTGGGATCGGTCCACACAACTCATTATAGCTCACATTCAAATGATACAAAGGGAGTTCTATAATTTGTTTCGGTATCGCCCCACTTAATCTGTTCTTGCTAACATCAAAGTAGGCTAGTTTCAAATTCTTCGTCATTTGCTGTGGTATTTCCCCTGACAAACTGTTGTTGTTAGCAATTAATTCCTGTAATTGTGGTAGCTCCATTAATTCTCTAGGAATTGCCCCGGACAATCTGTTATGGTTAACCCGTAAAATTGCAAGTTCCGTCGAATCTTTCATTTGTCTTGGGAAGCTTCCATATATCATGTTATGATCCAACTGGAGCTCCACAAGATTTGATGGAAACCTGACTTTTGATAAATTAAAAGCTAGCCTGTTGTAGCTTAGTGCTATGTTTTCAAATCTCTTCTTCTCTTCAAACAAAGCAGATACGTCAGTGAACCGATTAGCTTCAATGTTTAGGAACAAGATATTATCAATAGATGCAGGGATAGCACCAGTAAGTTTGTTGTTACTGACATTCAAATCCGATATAGTATCGACCTAAGCAGCCTGGGATTTTGCCTGTCAGGTCATTTCCTGAAAGAAACAGGGTTTCTAGCCTGAAGAGGTTGCATAATGTTTCAGGTATGTGACCTGTAAGGAAACTATTTCTTGAGATATCAAGATAGGTCAGCTTCTTGAGGTTTCCTATGGATGCTGGGATTGTACCAGTGAGCTCTTCGTTATAGGAAATTCCAAGGCGGGTGAGTTCGCTGAGTTCTCCTATAGACGAAGAGCTCGTTCCTGAAATATCTGTGAGTCTTACAAATAGTCCTGTTACTCTGCCGTTTCCAAGGTTGGGTTCACATTCGATGCCTTGGCATTCGCAGTAGTCAGTTGATTCTTTCCAGCTGGATAACGCTGAAGAACTGTTGAAAGACTTCTTCAGCTTTAGTAGTACCTCTGAGTCGTTTCCGTGGCAAACAAATTTTGAGTTTAACGTTGTTGATGATACGAAGGCCAGTATAAAAAATGTGACCTGAACTAAGAGATATGAGGAAGTAACCATGTTTTCTGTTTTGATGATTATCCCAAACTGGAGAGGGAAGATGAAAAACACTTAACCAATGGTTTGATGGACTCTACGATCACAGAGATTACTTATAATCATTGTTTTCAGGACCCTACTCAGCCACGGTCCAACCTCAAATAATCGTGAACAACGGATCACTATGGCCCGAAACCACTACAAAAATATATTCAGTTAAAAGACTGGAAATTTAAAACTAAATATTTTCAGTTTATATTTAAGGATTTTTTTTTTTTAATTTGGCCACCTTTTATAAACTTATTACACATTTAGCCTAATTTTAAAACTTAAATGCCCTTTCGCCTAACTTTGTTTGTTTGGGGTCTGGTTTCTAACATATGCTAAGCAATCCTAAACTTTAAGTCTAGTAAGGTTAGATTTTCTATTAAACCATAATTCATAATGGGAAATATTATTCTTTTTAAGTGGTACTCTATTTAAAATGTAACATGCATATAACATAGCATCACCCCAAATTTTATAAGGTAAATTAGAACTTATGAGCATGGTGTTAAGCATTTATACTAAAGTTCCTTTTTTCCTCTTAGCAACACCATTTTGTTGTGGTGTATACGGGGTGGTACACTGGTGAACTATACCATGTTGTTTACAGAACAAGGTAAATTCATTTGAAAAACATTCATCATTACGATCCAAACGTAACACTTTAATTTTAATTCCTAATTGTGTTTCGACTTCTGCTTTGTAAATTTTGAATTTATCAAAGGCCTCATCTTTAGATTAAATTAGATATGCATATCTAGTGTAATCATCAATAAATGTTACATAGTATTGGTTACCACTATATGTGATATGACTTTTTAAGTCACCCAAATCACTATATACCAAATCAAACAAACCAGTTTTCCTTTCAATAGATTTAAAGGATTTCCGGTGTATTTTTGTGTTAACTAACTGAACACCCGTTCGGGCATTCTGTCAAACAATATAAGTGCACTAGACCAACTTGGAGTAAGAAGCATGTTGCCTGGTCGAGCAACGACCTCCCTTTGGTCGAGCAGAGCAGCCTTCATCCTAAGGACTCAATCGTGCACCAGCATAAGGAGGACTGGTCGAGCAAGCTGCATCACTCCTAGTCGACCATGGAGCAAGCAAGGACTATCAGCACCACCAGCTCTAGTGGGTCATGCATGTCGCCTCCGGTTGTGCAACATGCTGGTCGAGCAGTGCTTCAGCTAAGGTTTGAGCAACGACTTCTCTCTTGGACGGGTCGATCGCTGCGGGGTTGGTCGAGCATCTTGAAGATCCTGGGATGAGCTGTGTTCACAAAAGAAAGTGATGGCATTCATGTAACACCCCGTAATTCTGTTAATATAAATATTCACAAATTAAAGAATAACTAATCTCAGACGTGAGAATTGTGGGAAACGGGTTGCGCCATTGTGTTCGTCTCGGAATTCTGGTTGAAATAGAGTCTGAGTTTGCATGATTTGGACTTCGTATGAAGGAGATATGGCCATCGGAAGTTTCAGAAAATTCAAAACAGATTTCAGAAAATTCAAAATTCAAAATTTGAAGTCAAACAGGCTAGGCGGGAAATTTCCCGCCCAGCACCCCCAGGTCGACTGGGCAGTCGACACCCCCAGGACCAGGTCGACTGCGCAGTCGACTTGGGTGTCGACCTGGTCCAGTCGGTCAGGTTTTGGCTGAGCCCAATTTTGAGCTGCTGATGTGTCTTTAGGGCTGAGTTGGCAAATTTAACGGTTCAGGTTAGTTCTGAGTTGATGTGATGGTCTAAATAAATCCTAAACTCTATATATACCTAGGTAGTCTCACTCTAAATTCGCATGAAAAATAGAATAGCCGCCGTCATGCCATCGCCATGGAACTCAGTGTAGCCGCCGCCAACTAAGAAGGAAGAAAGCTAATCAAAACTCTAATTCTACTCAACTCTAAAGCAAATCAAGACTCTCGTTCTTTTCTAATTGCGAGTATGATGATTTTAATAAGATTATTAGCAAACTAATTAGATTAAGTTGTGATATGGATCATAAGAAAATGATGTGAATTGTCATATATGTTGTTGTAAATCTTATGTTATCATGTATGTTGTAAATCCTATGTTATGTAATGATGATATCATATATATGTTGTAATTTCTATGCTAAGTTGTGATGCTACAAAGTCATGATGTTATTATCTATGTTGTAGTTAGCTTATGCTTGATCAAATCATGATGTTGATTATATATATTTGGGCTATGATGATTCACATGATAAATCACATGTACCTATGCCAGTTTAGATTGATTAGTATGTATAATCTCACATATTCTATGACATCTATTTAGGTCTAGAATTATGCTATAACATGTGTGAATTCTAGGTGTTAGATGCTAGTTCACACCATCATTATGTGCATAAACCACATATGCAAGTTTATACATGAACTTGGGTTATGATCATATTATGTAAGTTGTGACATTTAACCAAATAGGTTGACACCTTTAGATCCATGACATGTGTAGCTTTATGCAAGTTGTAGTTTTTGCCTATGCAAGTTTAGGTGTTGGACATCTATCACACATGAAAGTTTCACCCCTATTATGATTAGATCTATTTTATTTGTCTATATGTTGTGATAATTTATCTTTGTGCTATGAGTTAGACTATTCGAGTCTAACGTATATTTTGCGTTGAATAAGCGAACGTATAACGTGGGGTAGGGGTAATATTAAGGATTTAATATTAAGAAATTGGGGGTGCAATTGATATGATTTTGCATGTCATAAATGGATGACCATAATTGTGTCAATTATGGACATCATTAAAATTGGAATTAATTAATGATTTGAATAGGGATATATTTAAAACTGGGGTAAAAGATTATAAGTGTTAATCAATGCTTAGGACACGAGGTTGGACTCGTTTGTGACGTAAACCTGCCCGGACCCGCCCGGCAAATCCAGTAGTAACAAATGTCAGCCCAATGTGAGAGGTCCTAGGCCCAAATTAAAGCATAACAGTTGTAAAGACACGAGGTTAGACTCTTTTATGGTGTAAGACTGCCCGGACTCGGCCAGTAAATCCTGCTGCCATAAATGCCAGTCTAATGTGAGAGGTCTTTATGAGGTTATGGCCTTAATGAATTAAGAAATACTTAACCAGATAAACATGTAAGGTGGGACATGGGGGTTAAGTAGGTGCCTTGGGTGGCATGAGGAGTCTAGTTAGTGCCTTTAGTGGCATTTGAAATACGATTAGTAAGACTTAACCAAACATACATGTGAATGAACATGACTAAGAAGAGGGTTAAGTGGGATATACTAGTGGGGACAAGCTTAGGTGGATAGCTTGTGGGGGCCCATTTCAACCAATAACCCAAACGTATCTTTGTGGGCTCGACCCAAGTCGAGGACGGGACACGCATACTGGGCTTGACTATAAGAGGCCAAACGGGTTAGCGGTGGCAATGCAAGTCCAACAGGTTTCATATGCGTGTGTGGACCCGGGCTGGTAGGTAAGACGTTGTTGCATCGTGTAGGTATAAGCCGTGCATCCTCAAGTTGTATCGGGTTACCACTTTAGTGGAGTGATACACCCCACTGTGGGGCCAGCACGGGTATCTTCGAGTAGGGAGCCGATCGCAAGTGGGTAGTGGGGTACACCTAGTGGAGATAGGGGCAGGCGGCACCTATGTAGTCAGCTTGGGGTACATGAAGCTATTTATATAATTTCTAAGTGAAGCAAGTGGGTAGTGGGGTACACCTAGCGGAGATAGGGGCAGGCGACACCTATGTAGTCAGCTAGGGGTACACAAAGCTATTTATATAATTTCTAAGTTCGGTGGGTGGGATCAACCTTTAGGGTGACTAGTGTGGTGCAGTGTAGTAATTATTCGTTAGTAATTAGGTATGCCTTTAACGTTATCTTTATCTGCTCTTCCATACCCAATAGTTCATAGACATTTCCTTGTTTTCCAGCTTATGCCTTAGTCTAATTATTTTGATAATAGTATTGTTAGAATTATCATATTCGCCAGACTTTATGTCTGACCCCCTCCATTTCTATCTTTTTCCCCCCACCAGGTCCTCAGGGTGGGCCCAGCTCTAGCGGAGTTTGATTGGATTTCTTTATCTCTCTTTTGGAAAGCTTGGACCGCTGAAGTAAAGTCCAGCTTGTTATCTTCTTTAATGGCTATTTATGTAATGGGGTTATGTATTTTGTTTTATCAAGATGGATATTGTACTTGACTCTGATTTATGGTTTTATGATGTAACAAACATGTTTAATTTCCGCTGCAATGAAATAAAGTTTTAGATTTCCAAGTACTACTTATTATCTGTCTCGTTGTAATTTTTCTGTTCTATATTCACTTAAAACCTCCATGGAAGTTAATGCATTCCCTTTGTGAGTGACATTAATGGATGTGGGGTGTTACACGTGGTATCAGAGCTTAAGGTTACCAGAACAGATAAATTTTTTTAGAAAAACTATTTTTCTGAAGTATTTTTGGAAGAAGTGTTTTCAAAAACATGTCTTGATGAGTAATTTAAAGAGGAAAGTTTTTATGAAAAACATAATCCCAAATAGCCATATTTCTTTATCTTTCGAATTCTCCATTTTGAATCTTTCCTTTTTCGTTTCAGCATGGCTGAAGATCTTAACCTTCCGTAGGGTGTAACGATACCAGGATGGTATAGGAGGTTATTAGAGGCTATGGCCGCTGCAGGTCCAGCCAATGTTCCTCCACCACCAGTTGCACCTGCTCCTCCTCCTCCTCCTCGCGTAGATACTTTTGCAAAGACATGCAAGGAATTTAAGGCTGTGGGTGGAAAACCTTTTCAAGGGTCAGAAACGTTTGTGGAAGCTAGAGATTGGCTTAAGGAGGTGGAAGAATTGCTTGAAATCTTTGAAGTAGAAGAAGAAAGGAAAGTCAAATTAGCTGCTTGGTTAATGAAGGGAGAGGCCTCGTTTTGGTGGGAGGTCACTAATGGGGAGCGTCCTGTTGATTCTTGGGTGGATTTCAGACGTAGGCTTATTTGTCCATGATGTGTTTGGATTTGAAAATTTCTATACTTAGCGTTGAGTTTAGATGTGATGCTTATGTTTTGGGCTTCACGGGCTATGGGCTAATTTTAGGGATGGATTGGTTATCCAGAAATGGGGCCGTTCTTGATTGTGAAAGGAGAGTAGTTAGGCTCATGACTCGCCTTGGCAACACTCTCAAAATCTTTTGTAATCCCATAAATTCCGTTATGCTAAGTTATCTAGAATCGCTTGACGCGTCTGTGGAGAATCTACGATCTGTTAGAGTGGTCCGAGAATACTCGGATGTGTTTGAGGAGGTGAAGGGCTTGCCTCCGAAGCGGGAGATAGATTTTCGAATATGTCTTGTGGATAATGCAAAACCAGTATCTTTGCCAGTACGCCACATGACTCCTCGTGAAAGGAGGGAACTCAATAAGCAAGCGAAGGAGTTGCTTGAGAAGGGGTTCATAAGACGAAGTATATCGGAGTGGGGTGCTCCAGTAGTATTTGCCACGAAGGCGGATGGGTCCCTTAGACTTTGTGTGGACTATAGAGAACTTAATAGGCTTACTAAGAAGAACAGACACCCACTGCCGAGGATTGACGATCTCTTCGATCAGTTAGTTGGTGCCTCGGTGTTTTCGCTGTTGGACTTAGCCACTGGTTTCCATCAGTTGATAGTGGCTGAGGATAGCATAGACAAGACTGCCTTTAGGACTCCGAACGGTTTCTATGAATGGCTAGTGATGCCCTTCGGTTTGACAAACGCACCCGCATACTTTGTTGATTTGATGAGTAGGGTGTTTAGGGAGTACCTTAATAAATTCGTGGTGGTCTTTGTAGACGACATCTTGATCTTTTCTAAGAATGAAGAAGAGCATGCCCTACATCTTAGGGAAGTGTTGGAGACTCTATGAGTGCATAACCTTAAAGCTAAATTTACTAAGTGTCACTTCTGGAGAGAGGAAGTGCGATTCTTAGGGCACGTGGTTTCCAAAGAAGGGATAACTGTGGATCCCGCGAAGTGGTGGCCATCCAAGATTGGAAGGTCCCTAAAAATGCTACTGAAGTAAGGATTTTCTTGGGGTTGGCTGGCTACTATAGGAAGTTTATCAAAGACTTTGCAAAGATATCAGCTCCATTAACACGTTTGACGGAGAAGAACCTAGTCTTCACATGGGACGTAGATTGTGATGATGCGTTCCAACGTTTAAAGAGAGCTTTGACTTCAGCCCCAGTCTTAGTGCTGCCAGACGGAAGTAAGCCGTTTACTGTTTATACCGATGCTTGTGGGACAAGACTAGGCGCAGTCTTAATGCAAGAGGGAAGGGTAATAGCCTATGGTGGAAGGCAGTTAAAGGTGCATGAGAAAAATTACCCTACGCATGACCTAGAGTTGGCCGCTATTGTTTTCGCGCTTAAGTCTTGGCGTCATTATCTTCTTGGCGAGAAATTCGAATTATTCACTGACCACAAATCTTTAAAATACTTATTCTCTCCGAAGGACTTGAACTTAAGGCAGCAAAGGTGGATGGAATTCTTAGCGTCCTACGACTTCGAAATAGCATATACCCCTGGCAAGGGTAACGTGGTGGTAGACGCCTTAAGTAGGAAAAGGCTGTCCTTGAGTCCGTTGTTTGTTGAATGGCGAAACTTAGAATTCATCTCTATGTTTGATTTTAGACCTTCCGTTGACTTCGTACCCGTTTTGCTAGCATCCTTGGAGGTCAGACCTACGCTTTTGGGACGGATTGGTGAGGCACAACGAGACGACCCACAGTTGGTTGAGTTAGTGGAGAAGCTCAAAAGAGGGGAGTCATCAAGCCATCTCCGTAGGTATATCCTAGATGATAAGGGTTGGTTACGTAAGGATAGTAGACTTTGTGTACCTCGAGACGAAGGTTTGAGGAAGGCTATTCTTGACGAAGCACATCATTCGAAGATGACCATTCATCCCGGCGGGGACAAGATGTACAATGACATGAAGCGAGTTTTCTTTTGGGCCGATATGAAGAGGGATGTGGTCGAGTATGTCGCTAGATGCTTGGTGTGCCAACAAGTAAAAGCGGAGCAAAAGAAACCCGGTGGGTTGCTTCACCCATTGGAGGTTCCGCAATGGAAGTGGGATAGTGTCTCGATGGATTTTGTGGATGGATTACCAAGATCAAGGAAGGGTAATACGGGGATTTGGGTTATTGTAGACAGACTTACTAAGAGCGCCCATTTCATCCCCGTGAAGAGTAAGAGGACTGCTCCATGGTTAGCTTCTGTATACGTTCGAGAGATAGTTCGTTTGCATGATGTTCCTTCTAACATAGTAAGCGACCGTGATCCTATCTTCACTAGCGAATTTTGGAAGAGCTTGCAAGAGGCGGTAGGGAATCAGTTATGTTTGAGCACCGCGTATCATCCTCGGATGGACGGCCAGACTGAGAGGGTGAATCGCATTCTAGAGGACCTTTTGAGGCTACGTATCCTAGACTTTGGGGGTACATGGGAAGAGCATCTTCCGTTGGTAGAGTTCGCATATAATAACAGCTTTCAATCTAGCATTGGCATGGCACCTTTCGAAGCTCTTTATGGACGACCTTGTCGTTCACCTACATGTTGGTGGGAATCTACAGATAAGATCTTACTTGGGCCCGATATGATTAGAGAGACTTCGGAGAAGATTGATTTGATTCGAAGGAGGATGAATACGGCGCAAGATAGGCAGAAATCTTATGCGGATAAGAGGAGGAAAAATCTTGAGTTTGATGTTGGGGACATGGTCTTTATCAAAGTGTCTCCACTACGGAATGTTGTTCGCTTTTGGTCCGTTGGGAAATTAGCACCAAGGTTCGTAGGGCCGTTTCCTATTAAGGAGAAGATTGGACAGATGGCGTATAGAGTGGAGTTGCCTGAGAGACTTAGTGGTGTACACGACGTATTCCATGTATCACTTTTGAGGAAGTGCCTACACAAGACCGCGAAAGTGGTAGAGCTGAGCTTGCTTAGAGAGGTGGAGATAGAGCATGATGCGACGATTCGATGAGCTCCTACATGCATTCTTGGGTCGGAGATCAAGAAGCTGAGAAATCGAGAGGTCAGACTAGTCAAAGTGCAATGGGGAGATTATGAGAGCAACGCTACTTGGGAGACAGAAGCGAAGATGCGTTCGTTGTACCCTTTTCTTTTTGAGGGTATGTCTTTTAATTTCTCCTTTATCGCTTAGCTTGTACTTATCTTATCTTTAGTATGTCCTCTCGCTAGTATCTTCGAACTTTAGTTAGGATAATCCTATGGTTGAAACATGTGTTTGAGACATGTTATGTATGATGGATGCAAAGTGGATGCAAGTGTTTTCTAGTGGTTTCTCGTGGACGCATATACACACACTATTAGGCACTGGATCGGCTCAGTCACTTCATATTGCATATTGCATATATATGGATGTATTTAGTAGAATGGATGTAAGAGGATTTTTTTATCATATGGATGTTGCATTCAGATGATGATTGTGCACGCATATAGAGATAATATGTAGCATTAAGGAACTTTTGCATACATAATGGACGCATGGCACTATCATGATTTGCATTAAGGAGGTCAACTGAATCAGTGGACCGCCTGATTTTGCATTAGATATGGACATATACACACACTGTGCATTTAAACAAGAAAGCATTAGAAGCCTATAAGGACAATGGATGCCTGTGTTTGATAGTTGAGTAGATGGACGATTGGATGTTAGGATATACATTCTTCTTGACTTGAAGATTTCGGGGTCGAAATCCTTTAAGGAGGGGAGAATGTAACACCCCGTAATTCTTTTAATATAAATATTCACAAATTAAAGAATAACTAATCTCATACATGAGAATTGTGGGAAACGGGTTGCGCCATTGTGTTCGTCTCGGAATTCTGGTTGAAATAGAGTCCGAGTTTGCGTGATTTGGACTTCGTATGAAGGAGATATGGCCATCGGAAGTTTCAGAAAATTCAAAACAGATTTCAGAAAATTCAGAATTCAAAATTCGAAGTCAAACAGGCTAGGCGGGAAATTTCCCGCCCAGCACCCCAGGTCGACTGGGCAGTCGACACCCCCAGGACCAGGTCGACTGCGCAGTCGACTTGGGTGTCGACCTAGTCCAGTCGGCCAGGTTTTGGCTGAGCCCAATCTTGAGCTGCTGATGTGTCTTTAGGGCAGAGTTGGCAAATTTAACGGTTCAGGTTAGTTCTGAGTTGATCTGACGGTCTAAATAAATCCTAAACTCTATATATACCTAGGTAGTCTCACTCTAAATTCACATGAAAAATAGAATAGCCAACGTCATGCCATCGCCATGGAACTCAGTGTAGCCGCCGCCAACTAAGAAGGAAGAAAGCTAATCAAAACTATAATTCTACTCAACTCTAAAGCAAATCAAGACTCTCTTTCTTTTCTAATTGTGAGTATGATGATTTTAATAAGATTATTAGCAAACTAATTAGATTAAGTTGTGATATGGATCATAAGAAAATGATGTGAATGTCATATATGTTGCTGTAAATCTTATGCTATCATGTATGTTGTAAATCCTATGTTATGTAATGATGATATCATATATATGTTGTAATTTCTATGCTAAGTTGTGATGCTACAAAGTCATGATGTTATTATCTATGTTGTAGTTAGCTTATGCTTGATCAAATCATGATGTTGATTATATATATTTGGGCTATGATGATTCACATGATAAATCACATGTACCTATGCCAGTTTAGATTGATTAGTATGTATAATCTCACATATTCTATGACATCTATTTAGATCTAGAATTATGCTATAACATGTGTGAATTCTATGTGTTAGATGCTAGTTCACACCATCATTATGTGCATAAACCACATACGCAAGTTTATACATGAACTTGGGTTATGATCATATTATGTAAGTTGTGACATTTAACCAAACAAGTTGACACCTTTAGATCCATGACATGTGTAGCTTTATGCAAGTTGTAGTTTTTGCCTATGCAAGTTTAGGTGTTGGACATCTATCACACATGCAAGTTTCACCCCTATTATGATTAGATCTATTTTATTTGTCTATATGTTGTGATAATTTATCTTTGTGCTATGAGTTAGACTATTCGAGTCTAACGTATATTTTGCGTTGAATAAGCGAACGTATAACGTGGGGTAGGGGTAATATTAAGGATTTAATATTAAGAAATTGGGGTGCAATTGATATGATTTTGCATGCCATAAATGGATGGCCATAATTGAGTCAATTATGGACATCATTAAAATTGGAATTAATTAATGATTTGAATAGGGATATATTTAAAACTGGGGTAAAAGATTATAAGTGTTAATCAATGCTTAGGACACGAGGTTGGACTCGTTTGTGATGTAAACCTGCCCGGACCCACCCGACAAATCCAGTAGTCACAAATGTCAGCCCAATGTGAGAGGTCCTAGGCCCAAATTAAAGCATAACAGTTGTAAAGACACGAGGTTAGACTCTTTTATGGTGTAAGACTGCCCGGACCCGCCCGACAAATCCAGCTGCCATAAATGCCAGTCTAATGTGAGAGGTCTTTATGAGGTTATGGCCTTAATGAATTAAGAAATACTTAACCAGATAAACATGTAAGGTGGGACATGGGGGTTAAGTAGGTGCCTTGGGTGGCATGAGGAGTCTAGTGAGTGCCTTTTGTGGCATTTGAAATACGATTAGTAAGACTTAACCAAACACACGTGTGAATGAACATGACTAAGAAGAGGGTTAAGTGGGATATACTAGTGGGGACAAGCTTAGGTGGATAGCTTGTGGGGGCCCATTTCAACCAATAACCCAAACGTATCTTTGTGGGCTCGACCCAAGTCGAGGACGGGACACGCATACTAGGCTTGACTATAAGAGGCCAAACGGGTTAGCGGAGGCAATGCAAGTCCAACGGGTTTCATATGCGTGTGTGGACCCAGGCTGGTAGGTAAGACGTTGTTGCATCGTGTAGGTATAAGCCGTGCATCCTCAAGTTGTATCGGGTTGCCACTTTAGGGGAGTGATACACCCCACTGTGGGGCCAGCACGGGTATCTACGAGTAGGGAGCCGATCGCAAGTCGGTAGTGGGGTACACCTAGCGGAGATAGGGGCAGGTGGCACCTATGTAGTCAGCTAGGGGTACATGAAGCTATTTATATAATTTCTAAGTGAAGCAAGTGGGTAGTGGGGTACACCTAGCGGAGATAGGGGAAGGCGGCACCTATGTAGTCAGCTAGGGGTACACAAAGCTATTTATATAATTTCTAAGTTCGGTGGGTGGGATCAACCTTTAGGGTGACTGGTGTGGTGCAGTGTAGTAATTATTCATTAGTAATTAGGTGTGCCTTTAACGTTATCTTTATCTGCTCTTCCATACCCAATAGTTCATAGACATTTCCTTGTTTTCCAGCTTATGCCTTAGTCTAATTATTTTGATAATAGTGTTGTTAGAATTATCATACTCTCCAGACTTTATGTCTGACCCCCTCAATTTCTATCTTTTCCCCCCCACCAGGTCCTCAGGGTGGGCCCAGCTCTAGCGGAGTTTGATTGGATTGCTTTATCTCTCTTTTGGAAAGCTTGGACCGCTGAAGTAAAGTCCAGCTTGTTATCTTCTTTAATGGCTATTTATGTAATGGGGTTATGTATTTTGTTTTATCAAGATGGATATTGTACTTGACTCTGATTTATGGTTTTATGATGTAACAAACATGTTTAATTTCCGCTGCAATGAAATAAAGTTTTAGATTTCCAAGTACTACTTATATGTCTCGTTGTAATTTTTCTGTTTTATATTCACTTAAAACCTCCATGGAAGTTAATGCATTCCCTTTGTGAGTGACATTAATGGACGTGGGGTGTTACAATTCACGTAATTTCTGTTCCCATTTTGGAACAAGACAAAGCCGCACAAATATAACATGAAAGCAATGGCAATCTTGTTGTTTTTATTCCCATTTTTAAATAGTGGTTAGTCGCAAGTCTTTTGAAGGCTCGCTCGCGCATCTATTCCTGATGGGTCGCTAGCACACACATAGTATGGGTGGCACATACTTTTCTGGTCGGGCGTACAGTTGTGTACAGTTGGTTCCAACTGCCCAGTGGCAGTCTCGTAAATACGTGTATGCTTGACCCCTACCATGTACACCATAATGTCAGCTCTGCCATCACCTCCAAACTTCACCTATAAATACCCCACTTCACAACCATTCAAGGGACCGATTTTTACACCACCGAAGGGATGTCCAAATCATTTCTCCACCGCTCTCAAACACTCCAAGCTCCATTAATTGCTTCTCCAACTCAGTCAACCTTCATGCAACAACAAATGGATCAAATCTTCTCCAATCTCCATTAGAGATCCATTCAAGCTCCATTCAAATTCTCTCCAAATGCCATTAATCCAGCTCTAAGCTTCGATTCGCATCTCAACCACCATGGATTCATCAATGATCCTCTAAGTGCTCAAACCGTGGAATATATACTCCCGCGCTCATCGCATTCATAAGGATCCAACCATTTCTATATTCATTAAAGAGAATAAAGTGAGGAAAACCATTGTGTAAAGAGAGAATGAGCATAGATGGAAGAGGAATGTACCTTGTAATATCACATATGATAATGAAATCACTTCCAAAGTGGATGTAGATCTATTCTAGATCGAACCACAATAAAAATCCTGTGTTTTTAAATTACTTTCATTTTTCGTGGCTCCATTTTCTAATTCTAACCATTTAGTGAAGTGTAATAAGTGCGCCTTTGGTGTTGTGATCCAATTTCGATTTCAACATTTGGCTTCCACCATGGGGTCACATTCACTCTTCTCTCAAATCTAAAAGCCTTGCATTGAAGTTCTAAGCCTACTTCTACCATAAATTCTACAAGTCTAAGATCTAGGCCAATCGACGAGTTCTCTTCGAAGTTCAAAACCTTGACCGAAATAATGGCCAAATCTAAGAAAACCGCAAGTAAAGCCGTTGAAGAAACTGACAACGTTGCTAACAACGAAACTAATCCACTTACCAAGTGCTTTGAAGTTGGAAAAGACTCAATAAGTGGAGCAGGAGTGACCAAAGCTGAATTAGACGCCGTCATCGCTAATTTGAGTCAACGGATGGAAGCCTCCAACAAAACTCTAATGGATGCTAACAAAACTTTGATGGATGCTAATTAAGCTTTAATAGATAAAATGAGCGCTCTCCTAAACGCTCAGGCGCATACCGCTCCTCCTCCGAAAATCCATGTCAACCTTCAAGAGAATGCAAGTTCATCGGCCTCCGATCATCATCATAATGACAACATGGAAGGACTTGTTAATAAAGACGACGCTAATATCGAAGACTCAAAGTTGAAAGCTAAAAACCATTTCGATCGAAATACCCGACGAGTTGCAAGTACCATTATGGAGGAACCTTCCCATAATGGAGGTAAAAGGCCTAAATTGTCTAATCGCGATCGCTCACCACGATTAGAATCTGTTAACGCAAAGGCTTCCCCGTCTACAAATCTCCAACCATAAATATCTCACAAAAAATTCGACGATATCTTGCTTCAAATCTAAGGATAAGTGACGCTTAAAAGGGCAACTATGCGAATATGGCATAGTCTGAATATAATAAAGCAGTTACGCTTTTTAAGGAGTTAAAGTTAATAGCCGTCAACAATTTCAATGAGAGATATAAAAGGGAGATTGAGCGATAATCACGCACTGGGGCAAGCCATCGTGAAACGGAGATTCAAGATATTATACATCCCAGGATGATCCATGGTGTTAAAATGAATCCAAATTCAAATTTCTAAATCTATCTAAGCTACTACAGCAGGCCTGAAAATAAGACAATCGATAAATCCTTATTTCTTTGGAAAATTTGCGATAAATTCGGGAATGCCAAAATTAGTGCATGCTTGATTACAAGAGGACAAGAAATAACTAAAGACTGATCCTCTTACAATCCAAAAGATGCAGTTGCTCTAGCCTTAGGAACTCAAATCGGAGCCCCAATTTGAACAGATGCATGTTTCATAAAATGTAAACCATCATACAAAGATCATATAAGTCATTAGAAGAGTGAGGCTTGAAATATGTATTCGATACACATATCAGTTAGCAGAATTCAAGCGTTGTTGTGAATTCAGATTAGTGTAACGTATTTATATAGACAATGTTTGACGAATCATAAACAATTAAACAAAATAGTTCTATATAAATGCATTATTCAAACCTAAACGCAAAATTCACCATAATTAATTTTTAAATGATTAACTAATCTATTATTGATGTGGACGATCAATAACAAGTATAAGTCCAAAATCATGCAAGTGCTTGTTTGATTATAGAACAAGTGACATGAAGCATATAAATTCAACTAACAAGTTCTGTGCTTGGACCATTTCTAATCAATGAGTCAAAGAATCAAAGCATGATAAGTTGTAACTAAATCTTAGCGCAAGTTGTATTAACTAATATTCAGTTCGAAGCCCGCATTTCTCGCAAGCAGAAAATACAAGCTTTGAGGGGCAAATGTTAACTAACTGAACACCCATTCAGGCATTCTGTCAAACAATATAAGTGCAATACACCAACCTGGAGTAAGCAGCTTGTTGCTTGGTCGAGAAGCAACCTTCCTCTAGTCGAGCAGAGCAGCCTTCATCCTAAGGACACGATCGTGCACTAGCATAAGGAGGACTGGTTGAGCAAGATGCATAACTCCTGGTCGAGCATGGAGCAAGCAAGGACTACAACACCTCCAGCTCTGGTCGGTCGTGCAACAGGCTAGTCGAGCAGTGCTTCAGCTAAGGTTCAAGCAGCGACTTCTCTCTTGGATGGGTCGAGCGCTGGGGGGTTGGTCGAGCATCTTGAAGATCCTAGGACGAGCTATGCTCATAAAAGAAGGGGATGGGATTTACGTAATTTATGTTTCGATTTTGGAACAAGACAAAGCCGCACAAATATAATGTGAAAGCAATCTTGTTATTTTTATTCCCATTTTTAAATAGTGGTCAGTCGCATGTCTTTTGAAGGGTCGCTCGCGCATCTATTCCTGAAGGGTCGCTCGCGCACACATAGTATGGGTCGCACATACTTTTCAGGTCGGGCATACAGCTACGTACAGCTGTGTACAGTTGGCTCTAGCTGTCCAGTGGCAGTCTCGTAAATACGTGTACACTTGACCCCTACCCTATACACCATAATTACAGCTTTGCCATCACCTCCAAACTTCACCTATAAATACCCCACTTCACGACCATTCAAGGGACCGATTTTTCCACCCCAACCGGATGTCCAAATCATTTCTCCACCATTCTCAAACACTCCAAGCTCTATTAAAGGCTTCTCCAACTCAGTCAACCTTCATGCAACAACAAATGGATCAAATCTTCTCCAATCTCCATTAGAGATCCATTTAAGCTCCAATCATATTCTCTCCAACCGCCACTAATCCACCTCTAAGCTTTGATTCACATCTCAAACACCTTGGGTTCGTCAATGATCCTCTAAGTGCTCAAACCGTAGAACATATACTCCCGTGCTCATCGCATTCATAAGGATCCAACCATTTATGTAGTGGATTAGAGAGAATTAAGTCATTAAAGAGAATAAAGTGAGGAAAACCATTGTGTAAAGAGAGAATGAGCAAAAACGGAAGAGGAATGTACCTTGTAATATCACATATGATAATGAAATCACTTCCAAAATGGACGTAGATCTAATCTAGATCGAACCACTATAAAAATCCTATGTTTTTTAATTACCTTCATTTTTCGTGGCTTTATTTTTTAATTCTAACCATTTAGTGAAATGCAATAAGTGAGCCTTTGGTGTTGTGATCAAATTTCTATTTCAACATTTTGCTTGAACACAAATTTCACATTTAGAGATAGAATCGAAATCACAATCAGAAATTAATCCTAATTTATGCATGTTTCTAAGGGATTTATAATTAAAATGTCCTAATATACCATGCCATAAATTAACAAAATCAACAATATAAGCAGAAGATTTCTTTACTAGATTCAACTTAATCATGTCGTTACAAGAGTATCCCTATCCAATAAATTTGTTGTTCTTAGACAACACTAACTTATCAGACTCATACACCATCTTGAATCCTCCTTTGTTAAGAAGTTATTCAGAAACCAAATCCTAACACATATTAGGTACATAAAATACGTTGACTAATGTAAGAACATTCCCAGAGGTGAATGTAAGTTAAATTGTGCATTTTTCCTAGAACTTTGCTTGCAACTTTGTTTGCACCAGTCACTTCACTAGATTCTCCATTATTTTCTTCGTAAGTCTTGAACAGATTACGGTGTTTGCAAATATGAATATGGTTTCCCCAATATGGAGCCACCAATCGTTATCAATGCCACTAACGGGGTCCGCCTCTTGTATGATATCCACAAGCTTTTCTTCGACCCCATTCATTTTTTGTTGTTTCTTCCGAAGATGACAGTCTCGGGCATAGTGGCCAAGTTTATTACAATAGTAACAGGCACTCTTATTTTTGTTGTTCTTGCAATTTTTCTTCTTAAACTGTGTCTCATTCTTAGGCTTCAACTTATCAATAATTTCAACATTATTTGCCTTAGATTGAGACTCAGTTTGCAGATTATCATCTAGTGTGCGTTTGCGAGAATCCTCTTCAATACGAAGATGACGCTATAAGTCGTCTAAAGCATAATCTACTTACGCATGTTTCAATTTTTTCTTATAATCATTCCAATAATTTGGGAGTCTAGAAATAATAACCCCAACAACAAAAGATTTAGGTAGATCAATTCTAGCATCTTTAACTTGATTCACCAACAATAGCATTTCACTTAGTCGTCCAACTATGGACTTGTTGGCGACCATTTTGAAATCATAAAATTACAAATAAGAGTTTTTTTTATTATTTGCCTCGGATATGCGATATTTGTTCTCCAAAGCAGTCCAGAGGTCCTTTGTAGTTTCCAAGGTCCTATGAGCCGTGTAGATTGGAGTAGACAATGCCTTCAGAATATGCCCTTTGCATAGAAAATCATCCTCTTTGCACTTTGCACGTTTAGCCTTCAGAGCGGCATCCTCATTAGCGGTTTCCTCCGTTATAACTTCTAATTCATCTTTCAGGATATAGAACAATTTGACAGTGATCAGAAAGAACTTCATGGTCTCTATCAAACGAGTGAAATTTTCGCCATCAAAACGTTCCAATTTTGTCAAATGCCGATTCATCACTTGTAGCGCGCTCAAACCTTCCATGATTGAAGATACTGTCTGAAAATTTGTTGGGAATTTCGTGGTTTGAGACTATTGGAGGAAGATGATTTCTGTACTTTAGACTTTAAGGATCTATTTGATAGATTCTTTCAGACAATAGTCCAACCCACCAAGTACAAACGGGTTATCGAACTATTGACTTTCAGGATTCAATAAAGCCTTGGAACAGCGAAATCGGATTCAAAGTTTGTACGACTTTGATCCAACCAAGAACACTCTAAACTTTATTTTCTGATGATGCAAGAAAAGAATAAGAATGAAGAGACGAAGAAGAAGATCAAATCAGCAACGATACTGGATTTTGCAACACCTTGCAGGCGTCACAAGTTTACAACATTTGAAATGCTTTAATGGCATCACAAATTTGAGGAAGAAGAAGATGGTTTCAAAAAGTAATTCGATATACTTTCTGGCGTTGGTATATATAGGCAACGGAAGGACGCATCCATTTATGAATTGATGCGACTACTAGTAATAATCATATCTGTTTCAAAATTGAAACATCGCATCTATTCATTTGCAATGTTCAGTAAGCATTGCAAATAGCTGCGTCTTTCATCACCAACGGTTCAATTTCAACTGTCGTGCCATTTCGTTTGCAATGCTTAAGGAATGTTGTTGTTTTTCCATTACTGTTTAGAATTTTGATCCAAAAATATTTTTATTGGACCCCAGACCTAGGTCGGTCGGACGGACGGCGGCGGCGCGTGTGGTATAATGATGCATGGTCTCCCTCCTCACAACAAAGTAAACATTTGGGTGCTCCAAGTCCCCAACACCTTCATGAGAAGGCTACTTAAGTAGTGTCGTACCTTCTTATATTTCATGATGTGGGACAAATCAATTTTTCCCTTTTCTTCTTCTTTCTTTCTTTCTTCTCTCTTCAAAATGAAACCCATATCCAAAAACATATATTGAAAATTTCACAACATGAAACAATTCTTTATTCCTATTTTTTCCCCTTTGATTCAAATTGATTCTAGCAAGAAACTGGATATCCACATGTTTCCCTAATGGGACTAGGTTTTTTCTCAAAGGTACATCAAATCTCCACTTACTTCTTGTTACGTAGGAGTTTCATTTGTAAAAGAAATATGGTTCTTGGACAACGATGATTTTGCAAAGATACGTGTACAGCCTTGGTGATTTGGTGCTGAACAACTAGGAAGTAACTTAAATAAAGTGGATAGTCAATGATACTATATCTGACAAACATGAAATGACTTGGGAAGGTAGGCTCACATAAATTGCTTTCATTCAAGTTGTGAAATTTTCAAAGAGGAAGAATCTAAAAGGTTAGTTTAGTCTCATTTACTAACTAGCTTTCAATCGTCGCCGGTTATTGACCTGTGTTTGCACTTTGAACTAAGAGGCATTTGGCTATTTTACAAGTGGATGAGTATATCAAGGCACATATTTTACTATTTAGCAGCTGTGTACTTAATTATGTGATAGACTTAAAACTTGTATTTGAATATTTTGTGTATCTTATTTGTGCTGCTCAAAGCGCATTATTTATTTAGTTTTCGATCCTTGATAGTTTCGTTTGAAAAGTTATGGATTTACATATTTTTTATGAATATAGAAAATCATTTACACATAAACTCTTCTCTTGCATCTATGCAATAAAATCGGAGGACTGAGGATGTTTCTTTTGTTCTATAATGGTTTTGGCCTGCATGGAATTGTTTATGTAAGTGGATTAGTAGCGTGGTTATTGTTTCTTCTCATTTACTACTTTTACAATCAAATTTGTTCCATGTAACAATTATGGAACATTTATGGACATATAACCCAATGCGCACTTGTCTTCATTTACACATAAACTAGTGTATATGCTAGTATATACTATAACTAATAGCAATATTGAAAACCATATATACATAAACCAATATATATTTTAACATATAAATAACCAATTTAATAATTATTTAAGACTGCTCAAAAACTGTATTACAATCTTTAAATTTCATTTTTTAAACAAATTTATGACTAAATTTAGTCTTTAAAATTTCAAATTGAAAGCGTAAACTTAAATACTTTTGAGACTTGAAAACAATGAATGAAAACAATTATCTTTTGATCAGTCTTTAAGGATTATGTAAAGACTTATCTATGCAATTAAAAACCGAAAATTTCAGTCTTAAACATTTTTTTTACTAGTGAACTCAATCCGATTTCAACTGTCCACGAACCTTGGTCGAACCTAAAAGCCAATAGTACAACCGTCGATTTTCAACGGTTGAACCATGGTTTCTTTCTTTTACTTTCTTATCATTCGGTTCTCTTTCATTCTCGTCATTTTATTAGTTACAAGAAAATAAGTAAATCTTTATTATAAAAATCATCAACATTCTTGATGTAATATATAAGAGTGAATATGTTTTTGTAGTATTCTGTGTAGTCCCACATCATGGGGATATGTTTAGCATCAGCACCAAAGCCTATATAAAGGAGTCAATGTACTAGAAATTATATACACCTGAATCAATATAAATAAAAGGTCTTTCCCTTATATTTTCTGTTCTCTCTAATGGCTTCTCTTATTTTATTATTTGTTCTTGTCCTATTTTATAACACGTTATCAACACGAGATTCTATTATGAGTATTTGTTGAAATCTTCTATATCTACATCTATGAATTTGCCATGTAAGTAATTTTTATTTGAGGATAAAGAGATCATTAGTGTTAAATATTTGTTAACATATAGAATTATGCAAAGTATTAAATAACTTGCATAAATTATCAATTATGTCCCTAGTAGACTTTCTCCAATATAGATTTGAATCCCTAAAGAATCAAAAGGTGTAAACCATAGCTGAAAATGTGGTATAAAAATAAGTTCAAAATATTTTGGGAGTAAGTCAGAAAGATGTCAAACAATGGAGGTGAGTGTTCTTGAAGAAACACTTAAGTGTGTTTTGAAAGAAATCCATGACATGATTATCAAATAAACTTAGATGTGGTTTAGGTACCTAATGCATGATAATTTTTGAGATTTCAATAAATAATGTATAAAACTAACAAGAAATAATCATCAATAATAAATTAATAAATAATAATGCGATTATATTTATAAATAGATTAAAAATCCCATATTAGAGAGAAACATGATTAGTTATCATGAAGTTCTCCTAAATAAGATATATGGACCTGTATTCCATAAGATGAGTAGATTACAACATTCTTCTAAGTATTGTTGTAATGAAAATCTTGATATAATTCAAGATGAGTAGATTACTTCCTATTTAATTAGTTATTGTAATTAAACTTGTCTTATTCATTAAATGTGTATTGCGAGATGCAAACCTGTTGAAACACAAAATTGTAACCACATGAAGTGTATTCATAAACGAATATTAGTAGCATACAAATCTAAAAAAGAAGGCAATTTAAGTAAGAAATCGAAACGATAAATGAAGTTGTGAGATACAAGGCATGACTGGTTGCATAAGGTTTCCTGCAGACACAAGGTTTTGAATTTAAAGAAACATACTCTCCTATTATGGATGTCATATAATTTCGATATTTGACAAGTCTTGTAGTTCCTAAGAAGCTTGATATAAGATTAACTAATGGTGTACCAGCTTACCAATACCGTGAATTGGATACCGATATTACATGAGAATCCCAGATGGATATAAGTTGTTTGAAGAAAAATCAAAGTCGATGTGCTCATTAAAACCGAGACGATCACTATATAGTTTAAAACTATCCCGAGGAATATGGTATAACCATCTTAGTGAGTATTTAGTAAAAGCTAGATACAAAACAGTCTCATTCGTCCATGTGTCTTTATAAAGAAACCTATAGAAGGATTTGTTATTTTGGCGGTATATATTTATGATATGAATTTTATTAGGACTACAGAAGAGTTGTCTTGATCTATAGATCGAGCATAGTACAAATGGCATAATAACCCATCAATCAAATTACATTGAGAAAACCCTGAAGCGTTTTCAAATGGATAAAGCATATCCACTTAAGCATGCCTATGGTTTTCATATCACTATATATTAAAAAAACCGTCCAAAAGGAGACGATGAAAATGTACTAGATCCAGAAGTATCAACCCAAACAGTAACATATGAAAATAAGTTATAATATACTATTTTTTTCTTATTTAAGATTTTTTTCCACATGGTTTTTCTTAGTAAGGTTTTTTATAAGGCACTATCCTGATTTAGAAGTATCAATTTCATAAGATGAAATGAGATATTAAAATATATAATTTTACTCTTTTTCTTTCACTAAGATTTTTCGCACTGGGTTTTTCTTTGTAAGGTTTTAATGAGGAATTGTTTTGATCCTGAGGCATCAAACTCTTAAAAGGAATATCATTTTAATATAATATCTATAATGTCACACGTTGTACTCTTTGTCTCATACAAGGGTTTTCCCATTGGGTTTTCCTGATAGAGTTTTGAAGGCAACAGACAATAGTTGTATCGACTGAACGGATATATGCAAACACGATAACAATAAGGGGGAACAACCATCATATATATTTTAAAAGGGACAACTTCAAGTTAGCAGAGCATTCAAGATTTTTAAGATGCATATTAAAGGGGAAGTGTTGTAATATATAAGAGTGAATATGCTTTTGTAATATTCTGTGTAGTCCCACATCATGGGGACAAGTTTAACACTAGCTCCAAAACCTATATATAAAGGAGCCAATGTAATAGGAATTATTCACATTTGAATCAATAGAAATAAAGGGTCTCTCCCTTATCTCTTCTGTTCTCTCTAATGGCTTCTCTTATTTTATTATTTGTTCTTGTCTTGTTTTATAACAGTTCCGAAATTTAACCGTATAATCAACCACTTCGATTTTCACCATTACTAGTTTATCCAAGATCGCTATAATATTCATTAAGTTTAAACCCCGTTCACAGATATTTTTTGCCATGTATTAAGCCTTCATGTTTATTCAAGACATTTGGTTTTATTTCAATTTGTCTATAGTTTGCGTGCTCATATATATACCAAAATACTTATAGTGTTTTAGCAATGTAGGACTAATAATACAAGAATACCAAATGTTGTCATTCACATAAGAAACATGAATTAAAATTAAATGCATAAAATAATTCAAAACAAATAAAATAACAAATAAATACCCCATTTAAATACCACACTCAAATACCTCGTTCGCAGCAAAAAAAAAAACACATTCCCCATTCACTAATGTGCCATGCTAAAATGCCATGCTAAAATATCCTATTACCGTTCCCTGAAAACGCACCCTTATTGTCATTTATGCACTGTTATAGTGTGTACACAATGTAGTTCCTATTTTACTAGATTTAAGTTACTTTCTCACCAAAGGGCTGATATGCTTTAATTTGTTGACTTCTACTTGAGGTAGTGTCTCATTTTCTCACTCTTTTGAGCTCGACTAAAATCACGTAGGGATCATAGTTATGTCTTAAGAGTTCCCTTTATTTTCTATGTTTTATTAATATTCTAACGTATTACCTTTATGTAAACGATTGATTTCTAGTTGATTTGATAGTTATGTTTTTAAATTTTTGCATCACACATTGTCAATTAGAATGAAATATGGAATTTTTTCTCATACTTCTGTACATTTACGCAACATTGGTAAAAAGTTATTCGAGCATTATATATTTCAATG
Source organism: Allium sativum (assembly GCA_030737875.1). Taxonomy (NCBI): domain Eukaryota; kingdom Viridiplantae; phylum Streptophyta; class Magnoliopsida; order Asparagales; family Amaryllidaceae; genus Allium; species Allium sativum. Next base: position 357,474,820 of record CM060926.1, read on the forward strand.
ATAACTTGATTCTGAATAAAAAAAAGAAATCATAAGTTCATATTGAGAAAGTCGAGTTCTTACAAACAACAATCGATGAATGGATTATAAATGTTGTTTATAAGTTATAAAAACAAAAGTTACACCATGTTTTATGAATTTTAGTATAAGTTCACATATCACTGGAAAAATGAGGACAATTTACCTTCATGATAACTAGAGTCAATGTTCATCGACGATAGCTTCTATTGGAAATACATCCATAAGTTCACAAATTAAATTGTGGTTGTAACTTTAATACGGTTAGTCGACTTTTTGGCACGGTTCCCAAAATTACACAAGGCACAATTGACTCAACACATCGCGTGATGATAAAGTCCGTAGTGTCGTAAAGAACCCAGAGAACAAGCTTAGAAAAGGAGATGAAAATGAGAGCCTCACAGCTCCTCAAAACCATGCCTTAACCATGATCTCGTATCCCTTAACACAAATAGTTTGGATTCCTCGAACCGCGTATGTCTCGTGCCTCAAACCCCGCTGCCCCATGTTGAAGAATCCCACGGGCCAGAGCGCGTGTTCCCCTTGGGATACGATTTGCTCGTACCCCACTAGGGATATGATCAGCTCATAGCCTACAAAGAATACGATATGCTTGTATCTTGTACGGGTATACGAACTACTCGTACCCCGTCTGTGGGGTCCGAGCAACTCGTATCCCCTATGGGTATACGAACCGCTCATACCTCATTTGTGGGGTAAGAGCCACTCGTATCTCCCATTGGTATCCCAACTGAAACGACCCGAACTTCCCGGCCGGCCTAGACAGAACCAGAAGCGGATTGCTTTGAGAACACGACGCATCAGAACACAATAATAGAAAATTTCATTGCTGTTACAACAATTTACATCAGAGTACATGATATCAGAGAAGGAATAAATAAAATATACAGCGGAAAATATCAGAGAATCAAATTACAAAACAGTAGAAATATAATACATGAATCGTACCCTCTCTATGGGGGTATGAGCCACTCGTAACCCACGAGGTACGAATCTCGAACACAAGGGGTACGAAATTCGTAGCTCGCAAGGGAGATGCAAGTTCCTCCTAAAATAACTAACAGGGGGTTCGAGTTTCTAATATGCGCCTCCCAGTGGTACGAAAACGTGGTTTGTGGTCCCTACTCCTACATAATTCCACCAAACCACTCCACTATAAATACCCCCAAGTCCACACTTCAGTAGGGGTTGGAATTAGTTGATTGGACATATCTTCAGAGCTCCAAATGACCTTTTTAATTTCATCCTTGCTTTGAGGAAGAAGGACTAAAGCGACTTTTTTCCAATAGACATATATGATAACTATGGCTCCAAATGACATGGAAACATTTGTAATCAAATGCCTAGAAAAGGATTACAGCTTGTAACTCATTGTTGTGGATAAAATCCAATCAACTATTCCGAAGTGGATGTAGGCCCCTCACGGGACCAAACCACTATAAATCCCCTGTGTCAATTACTGCTTTTCTGCACTTATTTTCTATACGTGAAACTGCATTTTTTTTATTAATTAAGAAACTTGGGTGTTGTCGCCGGATTTTAGCAACAACATTTTGGTGCTTTCACTAAGAGAACTCTATGAATTACTCTTCCATCGCATATCTCCATCACAACTCTGATGCGCCTTAGGTTCCTCTTTAAACTGTCGCCCAATCATCTTACGATGACTAAGTGACCAAAGAGTACAATGATCGGCTCCGCTTCCATAGCCGAAGCTGGAATATCCCAGCAACCTCAACCGACGGATACCTCAACCAAACTGGACATCCTTCCTTATGCAGACTCCAAGGCCCCGACAACCCAGTCGCAGATTTACGCACTGAACAAGAAGTATGAAAATACGGCTCTCGAACTAAACCAAGTGTTGAAAAACAACATCGACCTTATGCGTCAGCTTCAGGAGAGTCAATGCATAGTCGCCCAACTCCAGCTAGCTCAGAACATCCCCGAGTGAGGCGTACTATCTCTGAAACTTCTTCCTCTGTGTCTCGGAGTCTACATCAACGAAGGAAGTTCAACTTAACAATAGTGTCGTTGCCCGCTCTAATGCTCACAACAATGGTCACAGCTACGACAACTAAAACGGGAACGGTGATAGAACCATCGTCACCTATAGCGGGGGCACGCATCACCAAGATCGATCCCAGTTGTTCATCAATGATGAACTAGGACTGAATAATTGATCCCCTCCTCGACATAACCCAACTTCCTTTATTCAGAACGTAGAGCCCGCACCCCCGACACATCAGCAGGCCCAAGTCCCTCAAGATTAAAATGAACGTCCGCCCACTCACCCTCACCAACTGCACCAAAATCAATCAATTAACGTCGAAGATATGGAAGAAGATGATCCTGGCATTCATCATAAAAGGCATCCAAAAAACAGAACTCCCGAAGTTCGCCGAAACTGGGTTCCACCTGAAGACGTCCATCCAGTATATTTCTATTACATGGTCCGGAGGATCATAAGAGATATGCGGGGAAACACCAATGACTCGTGGGAAACCCACCTGAGCTGTAACCCCTTTACCAGAGCCGTCCACGAAGCCGAGTGGCCCCGACGCTTTAACATGACATAGTTGACACTATACGATGGCACGATTGATCCCTGCGCTTTCTTGAACCGCTACGAATGGTAGATAGACTCTAGCCGAGCCCTCGAAGCCATCAACTGCAAGTGCTTCCAGGTTGCCTTGGCGGGCATGGCTTTGTTTTGGTTCTCTCACCTTCTGCTCCACTCTGTCAACACCTTCGGCCAACTGGCCACGAAATTGGTTAAACAATTCAGAATGCAAGTTCTGACTCCAAAGAACGCTCTTACCTTTTCCAACTTGTATCAGGGTCTTGAAATGTCTCTCAAAAGATATCTCGAGCAATTATATACCGCCCTCTCCGAGGTCGATGATCCCAAACCCCGTAACGTACTCTTCTAGCTAGCCAAAGGTGTTCTGTCTGGCTCCGAATTCGGAGCCTGGATAGATAGAAAACAACCTAAGAATTTGGAGACTTTTTACGATAAGGCGGGGTAGTTCTTTTGCCAAGAGAAAGCAAGGCGTAGTAGAGCTTCATAGGCCAACCACTCCAACAACCCACACGCCAGTACTGTTGACGACAATGTCAAAGGAAAACAGGTTGGAGAGTCCCTAGACAAGGCGAAAGGAGCAATTCCCTACAAGTCGAAGTCAAACCCTGGCAAGCAAGGCGGCCGCAATCACACTCCGTCGGACTCCAAGAAGAATGACCGCCATCAAAAGTACACAAATTACACTCCGTTGAATCTGACATGGAGATCATCTACCTAGAAACATGTAATACGCTCCATTACAAAAAGCCCAACACAAGGGAAACTACTGACCGTGAGTAAAACTCCGGCAAATACTGTCGGTTTACGACATGTATGGGGACAACACGAACGAATGTTGCCACATCAAAGATGCGTCTGAGAAGCTCATCCACGAAAAATGCCTAGAATAGTACATTCAAGATCCTGCTAATCCCGAAGCAGCTATGGGCCCATCAACGCTCGCTCCCCCAACTCCTACCAATGCGACCCTAGCGCCATCCAACCAAAGGTCACGTGGCACCGTGATCAACACTATCTGTGGTGGGCCTCACCCTTCGCATGACATCTTTCGCAAGATGGAGGAGTATGCCAACTCTATCAAGCATGCCACGTACGAAGCATGTTCTATCCTGGATGAGTCAGTTCCCATGAATCTTAAGAAGACAATGCAGGATGACAAAATCTTCCGCAAGAGGGAATCTACGGGAATTGAGATCCCAACTATAGACCCTCTTGTCATCCCTGCTTAGATTGGCCCAGCTTTTGTCCGAAGGATTCTTATCGAGTCGGGGAGTTCGACCAATATCATCTTCAAAGGGCCTATGATCAGATGAAGCTAGAGGCCAAATACTTGAAGCCCTGCCCTGCCATGATCCACGGCTTCAACGGATCCTCCAATCACTCGGTTGGCATGGTACACCTTCCCGTAGAACTCGGAGAAGGGGATATGAGTCGAGTCTGAATCCGCACCATTGTGGTCATTGACGTCATATCCCCATAAAATGTTTTCTTTGGGCAACCATTTCTCGTAGAATTCTGAGTTTGCATGTCACCATGGTCTCTACTAATGAAGTTTCTAACAGAGGATGGAATCGGCACAGTTAAAGGCAACCAAGCTACTGCTAGGGATTGCTACCTCATAGAATGGAAAAATGCATGAAACAAGGACGAAGGAAAGATAGTGTATCCACCTTCTTGCGCCAAGACCGTCTCCGCATAGCAATCAAAGGTGTCTGAGTCTAGGCTCAGGTGCCACTACCGTCTTTCCAATGATCTCGATTCAAGGGAGGACAAAAGATGGATCTTGAAAGGGCTACCCCGGTAGAATCAACGGTGGATGTTCCGATCAGCCCCGATGAGCCGACAAAGGTCTTGAAAGTTGGATCGCAACTCCATCCCATAATAAAGGAAGAGCTTGTAGAATTCTTAAGGGCCAACCTCGATGTGTTTGCTTGGAAACACTCTGATATGTGTGGCATCGATCCAGGAGTCGCTTGCTATAGGCTCGCCATCGACCCCTAGCAGCTTCCAATCAAACAGAAACGTCAAATCTTAGGAACCAAAAAATCGACCGTGCTCAAAGAAGAGGTGGACAGGCTACTCAGCAATGGCTTTATCAGAGAAGCCTTTTACCCCGAATGGGTTTTCTACCCCTTCCTGGTCCAAAAAAGAAAATAGAATGTGGCGAACGTGTGTTGACTTCTCCGATTAAAACAAGGCATGTCCAAAGGATAGTTTCCCACTTCCAAAGATCGACCAACTCGTTGGTTCAACCACCAGGTACCAGCTCTTGTCTTTCATGGACGCCTACTCAAGCTACAATCATATCCCGATTTATCTCCCGGACCAAGACCACACCAACCTCGGTTTCGACTGTTATCTCGTCATGCCCTTTGGTCTTAAGAACGCGGGAGCCACCTATCAACGACTGGTAAACTTCATTTTCAAGGACCAGATTGGGATCCATGGAGGTATATGTGGACGATATGCTCGTAAAATCGAGAATATCGAACGACCATGTCTATGACCCCACCGAGATGTTCAGCGTCTTTCACAAATATGGCATGAAACTCAATCCCTTGAAATGTTCATTTGGCATTGCATCAGGAAAATTCTTGGGTTTCATTGTCAACTCGAGGGGTATCGAAGCCAATCATGATAAGATAAAAGCTATCCGGGACATCCAAACTCCCAGGAGCATCAAAGATGTTCAAAGTTTAAATGGGAAGGTCGCATCTCTAAGCCGATTCATCTCAAAAGCCACCGACAAATGCATCCCCTTTTTTGACTTTCTCAGGAAGGGGAAGCGCAACTTCTTATGGATGCCGGAATGTGTTGCCGCATTTCAGGACCTCCTGAATCACTTAGTGCGACCACCCATTTTGTCTAAACCTGTGGATCATGAAGACTTATACGTTTATTTGGTTGATTCTATGTAGGAAATCAGCTCGAAACTCGTACGCATCGAAGACCATTTCCAACGACCGGTTTACTACATTAGAAGGATGCTAACAAGGGCAAAGACGGACTACCTTAAGCTTGAAAGGCTGGCTTACTGTTTGGTAATCTCTTCCCTGAAGCTACAACCTTACTTTCAATCTCATCCCATCAAGGTTTACATGGACCAGCACCTGCGATAGGTCCTTCAATGGCCCGAGGCATCCATACGGCTCCTTAAGTGGAACATAGAGCTGAGCCATTTGAGATCTCTTACATTCCTCGATGAGCCATCCTCGGACAAACCCTTGCTAACTTTATAGCAGAGTTCACCGCCCTAGAAGAGCCTCCTCTCGAGGATACTGAAACTCCTAAGATTCAATGGAAACTTTTCGTAGATGGATCCACTAACGATCAAGGTTCCGGCGCCAGAATTGTGCTTATAACTCCTGAAGAACAACCGATATGCTACGCTATAAAGCTCGACTTCCTTGCTACCAACAATGATGCGGAATATGAAGATTTGATTGCTGGACTAAGAATTGCAATCGAACTTAACATCAAAGCTGTCCTAATCTACTCAGACTCACAGCTCGTCGTTCACCAGGTACAGGGCGTATTTCAAGCAAAAGGAGCACGGCTCGCTCCCTACCTCGCACGGGTCCGCAAACTCCTTACTAGCTTTGACCACTACACCTTCATGCTTATTCCTTGAGAACAAAACGAGAAATCTGATTCGTTGGCCAAGCTGGCTAGCTCCGGGGATGCACAACTTATGGGACTTTCTCCCGTCGAAGTGCTCGACTCTCGGAGCATCGACCAATTGCAGACTGGTTCAGTAGAAATGACGGAGACCAGGCCCGAACCCGGATCGTGGATTACACTAATCAAAAATTACCTGAAGGATGAAATCCTCCCTTATCGCTACAACGATAGACGAGCATTCACCTGCAAGTCATCTCACTACATCATCCGAGATGAGGTGCTCTACCAAAGAGGATTATCCGTTCCATTACTCTGATGTGCAGCCCACGGCGATGCCGACCATGTGTTAACAGATATACACAAAGGCAAGTGTGGTGACCACACCGAGGGGCAAACTTTGGCCAATAAAGTTATCAAATACAAATATTTCTAGCCCACTCTCGACTGGGATGCGATAGACTATGCCGCAAGTGCGACAAATGCCAGAGATTCTCAAAAATTCCAAGATCTCCTCCTACTGAGCTTACGTAAATGGCCATCCCTTGGTCATTTGCCATGCGGGGAATAGATATCATTAGGACCCTCCCTATGGCCAGAGGGGGGCACGTTATGCCATCGTCGCGGTTGATTACTTTACCAAATGGGCAGAGGCCGAAGCCCTTGCCACGATCACCACAAAAAAGGTAATCAACTTCGTCGTCTGCAATATTATCACTCAAATGGAGTACCATAATCCATTTTATCTGACAACGGTACCCAGTTTGAGAGCGCTGAGTTCAAAACTTTCTACCGAGGCACAACATCGAGAAGAGGTTTTCAGCAGTGGCTCATCCTCAGGCCAATGCGAAAGTCAAGGCTGTCAGCAAAGTAATCAAATCCATCATCAAGAAGTGTTTGGAAAAGGACAGAGGTTTGTGGGCTAAAGAACACCCTCTGGACCTATGGGCCTACCGGAGCTCCCACAAGTCAACGACCGACCACACCCCTTTCGCTCTCGCCTATGGATCTGAGTCGTCATTCCCATTGAGCTCAAGATTTAGTCTCACCAAGTTACCTATTATGATCCGAAGATGAACTAGGACCTACTCATGGAATCACTTGACTTACTCGAAGAGAAAAGAAACGAAGCTGAACTTAGAGCCGCCGCTCAGCACCAACGAGTCTCCTAATAATTTAACACTAGAGTGCATCCCAAAGACCTTAATATCGGTGACCTCCTCCTGATATGGATCTTTCCCACATCGACTGGCTTCAGTCCTCACTGGGAAGGTCAGTATGTCATACAACAGAGGCTTTGAGATGGGACCTTCAAGTTGGCAACCGTCGATGGCGCCGAACTCCCAAAGGCATCATATAGCGAACATATCTGCTGCTACTTTATATAACTTAGTGTACAGATTTTTCACTTTTCAACAATGTTTTGTTTTCTTTAACAATTCAAGGCATTGTAAAGGTTGTTACTGCCAAAGTTAGTAGTAAAGATGCTGTTCAGTTCTCTGTGTTCTCGATGTGTTTACTTCTTGCATAGTATGTTTGATTGACAATCATAACCAGCTTGCACGCACGAACACACTATCCCCGACCGACACCCTGAGTGTGGGAGCCGGTGTATCCACTCGGATCTCGAACCAACGACGAGGTTAGGTACAAACTACTCCGGATCGACATCCCAAGCACGGAAACTGGTACTGCCACTCGAGTCTCAAATCAACGATGAAACCGAGTATAAATAACACCACTCGGTCCGGAACCAATGACGAGACTGAGTATAAATCGTTCTGCCACCCAATTTCCGGACTTGGGGCAGCCCATCAACCAAGTTAGTATGAAACTTACCACTCCTGCGGCTCCATCCGATCCATCAGAACCAAATCCGGATACCATTCGAACCTCAAATCAACGAGAGGCTGAGTATAAATCGTTTCGCCACCTAGGCTCCAGACTTGGGGGCAGTCCATCGACCAAGCTAGTGATAAATCAACCACTCCCACGGCTATATCCGACCCTCCGAGTCTGGATCCGGGTACCATTCGGCGAATTAACGACGCCCTCGGGCTCTAAACCCGAATGGATGATGGGAGAGCAGGAAAGGACGACATCACAGCGTCCACAGCTTCTCAGATCTAGGGCCAACGACCTCCAGGAGGTCCAAGGGAGAAGGCACCTGGCCTGGATTTCGCACAACTCGAGAATCCTAAACAGACCCAAGTGCACCAACCGGTACACAACCCCACTCATATTTGTTCAAGTGTAACAACAAGTACGCTGGTGTAAGTACAGGAAACTAGAAAGCATAAGACGAACATTCGAACACTTAACATAAATGCGGTATAAGAAAGGGTAACTAGTGCTTTTATTCACACATAAAAAGCAAACTACATACTTCTAAATATACTTCCTTTCTAATGATGTGGTGTACATAAAACCACACTGCACCCCTAAAACAACAAAAGCGAGGATTGTACTCGCGTATACTATCGGACTACATAACCAAAATACCCATAACATCTATGAAAACCATTATGACTAATCATCTTTCTTCTTCTTTCCCCCTTTCTTCTTAACATATTCGGTGCTAGGAAGGTCACTGCCACCCATTATGGACCTCTTTCTTCCCGAGCTACTCCCGCCTTTTTCTCCTCTACCCTTCACCGGGGTGATAGACTCATGCGACACCGATGTACGCTTCTCAAAATCATCTTCGCCGCTGGTTATCTCTGTAATCTCCATGGGAGGAATGCTCTACAGTAGCTTGAGACCAGTATCCAAAGCAAGAGTCACCACAGCATCGTTTCCACCTCAGGATTTCTTGGCCTCAAGTGACGCCTTCTTCTTAGCTTCTTTGGCGTCCTTACGATCGGATACCTTATTGGCTTTGAGCTTCGCAGCGTTATCTACCTTAAGCTTCTCAAAGGTCTTTGTGGCCTTTTTCTTGTCTTCATCAGCAATCCTCTTCTTCTCTGCCTCATCGATGGCCTTCTTCGCCGCCACTACAGTCGAAGCTTTCTCTTCAACCTCCTACCTTGCCTTCTTTTAGGCTGCATAAAGAGCGATCTCATCATGTTTCCTTTTCTCCTCTACCTCCTCGGACTTGGCTATCATTAGGCCTTGTTGAGTCAGTACCAATTCATGCATCTTCTGCACATTGGTCTCTACCACACACGTGACCTGAACACTATGGCCATCCGACACCTCTCCTTACTCTAAAAGATCCTTATAAATGCTAGAGGCCAAATCCATGACCGAGAACGTATCCTTGTGACCTCTTTCCTCTCTAAAGTGTATTCCTTGTAGTCCTAGCCTAGATTAAGATGGTTGAGGGATCACGGGGGTAGATCATGTTGTTGCTTCCATTCCAAGAGGGGCTGCATAGGAAAAATGCAACTATTTAGTTTCTGAGGACTTAACACTCTCGTACCCTTTAGGTATATGTGGCAATGAGAGTTTACCTCCGGTAGCATACGGCGCAAGTATGATAGGAAGAGTGCTCATGGTCGTAGTAGAAGTCTACCCCACCGACCCATAGCTAGGATGCTCATAATGATACTCGGATGAATCATGAACTGGGATCGTAGGATCGCTTGTTGTAGCAGACACTGGGGCTTGCAGGTGACAAGTACTTCCTTTTCCGAACTCCTGAGAAACTTTCACGCTCTCAGTCGCTATAGACTTCCCCATCTCAGTGACACGCTTCGCCAGTCTTTCCTTATCTGCGTTCTGCTCTAACAATCTCCTCTCCTTCTCCAGTTTCTTGTGCTCATCCTCAGTTAAGAGTTCCTCCATGAGTTTGCTCTCATCCAGTGACTCCACTCTTACTTATCGTAACTAAGACTCATATGGTAGCAGCCTCTCCCATATCCTAGCCAGCTCCTGGGAGTAATCATAAATCTAGAAGATCCCGTGGAATTTCAATGTCTTGAGAAGCATACCCCTAATGGGTTCCTCCAGCGATTCTTCCACCCTAGCCTTGGTATCCGCAATCTCTTATTTTCGTTCCTCCACCTCTCTTTTGTGCTCGGCTTTAAGCCCATCAACTGAGCACAGTACTTCTCTATTGGAGGCCTCGACTTTCTCTTTTTCCGTCCTTGCCACTTCCAGCTGTCTCCTCATCTCCTCATTCTCTTTCTGCGGCATTTGGACCCCCTCATTTTCAGTCTTTAACATCTCATTTTCCAAAATCAAGTTTTCATTATCCTTCTCAAGCTGGAATACTTTCTCGTTCTCTGTCATCAAATGAGCATTCTCCCTAGCTAGGTCCTCATAATCCTTCTTAAACTTAGCATTCTCAGTTGACACCGAGACCACTATGTCCTTATAGGTCGAAGCAGTGTGCTTTGCATCCTTCTTCAGCTTCTCATACTCCCATTCTAGCTCGCCTGTTACAAAAAAATGGATGACGCATAAATATTTTTCTCGGACACATAGATAACGATGTTCCAGAATCAAATATATATATATATATCTTACTCAAGGAGTCCTCCGTGAGTCGGACGGCCAGCTGTTCATCCTTCACCTCATGCCTCAAGTTGGCAATCTGCATATTCTTATTCCTAACAAGATCCGAGAGATTCCCCAAGTAATTATAGTACTCATTGCATTGGTAATAAGTGTAGTACACCTGTTGCCACACCATTTCTCTGTCCTCCTGAGTGATTGGGCTGAGGTCCAGAAGCCATATAAGTTCTTCAAAATAGTGTCTCAGCATTTTCTCTTTCAATAAGGCTTTCCTCTCGTCTACGCTGAGTTCTGGAGCTTGGGGTGGCACGGGCATTAGTCCTTTCTGCTTCAAGCATGTTTTCTTCATCTTGCTGGGACGAACCAACTCTTTCTCCTTGGACGAAGTGACAAGTGGAGTAGACGGAATATATTGGGCAGTCGTTGAAGAAGGACGCCCAACACCAATAGAAACATTCCCTGTGACGGTCCCCGATAATCGGTTAAGCGGAGTGGGGATTCGAAACGTCGGGGTCGCTCCCTACGAAGGTACTCACTCCTACGGTCGCGAGGAAAAGGAGGATCAGGAACCAAACTAGAGCTCCTCCCACTACTACAAAAGTGGGCATATTCAACACTAATTTGTGTGCATTGCATGAAAAGTGTGGCGAAAGCTACGATTTCTTTGATATTCTACAACAATATTCATATGTTGTTGCATTGTACGTGAATGCACTGTTGCGGTGGGAATTCTAGTGTTTTGATGTGCAACACCAGTTAAAAGCGTAGCACTATGTATATACGGTGTAGCTCAGTGATCCACGTTATCAACATATAAAAACCCCAATCGTAGATGCAAGATTAATCCAACGGTTTAAACCATCTATGGTTCTGATAATTCTAAACGTTAGCCATCATCCAATCATTGACAGCCACGTCATTGCATTCTTTTGACGAAATTTTGGCGTGATCTTCTCCCTTCATGAAATAATGTAAAAACAATCTGGTCACAAATCGTTCTTCTTCTCTATCATCTAACCGTTTTCCCCTTTTTACTATTGACAAAAATTTAAACCAAAATTCACGTCAGTATCGCTCCTCTCCTCGATAGAAAATTTTATTCCGAAAAGGTTGAAGCTTTGAAACACTTTCTAGCTTTGATTGCTTAGGGCGTTGACATCGCCAGTTTTTTCCCTCAGGTTCAGTTTGTACAACACTGTGAATTAGTTGCGCTTATTATAGATTGGATTATGAGTAATTAGTAATTAGTTCATTTGTTACATTTTGGAAAACCCATTCGCTTATGAGTAATTAGTTGCTTGGACATCCCAAACTTAGGAAAACCCGTTCACTTATGAGTGATTAGTCAGTGAAAGATTAGTTTATGAGTAATTAGTTGTGCTTTGACCATTGATTTAGGATTTGGGATTATGTTGAGGTTTATTCGAAAATTATATCCAGCAATAAACCAAAAAAAGGAGATGGCGCCGGTGGGTTTTCCATAAGGATTTAAGTTTCACCCAACTGAGTGGCACCTTTTTGGGCCAAGAGAACCGGGCTATTGCCATGAAAAAGACATTGGTTTATTATAGAGGCAAAACTAGTTAAGGAATGAGGACTTTACCACCGAAATTGATTTGCACTTTGCGTTCATTTACATTAACATATATTTTTATGCTTGAGGTTTTATGACACAGATACATGTGTAGCACTGCGGTGTGTTTGCACTGCGTTGTGCTTGAGGCTACCAATTTTCTGATTTGGACGAGTCGTTCACCCTTATCTAACACGTAGAGGTATTTTCCATTTGATTTGGGAAACTACCAATTTCAATGTTTCGATTTTGGAAACGTATGCTCAGTTACGCATCCATATTATGCCTTACTATGTATCATAAAGCAGTCATCCAAAAAAGTATCATAAGGCAGCAAAAGTATCATAAGGCAGCATCAGTTCATACCATACACATCCAAAAAACGACATACAAAATTATATGCTTGAGGTTTTGTGATACAAATACATGTGTCGCACCATGGTGTGTTTGCACTGTGATGTTTTGTGCAGAGGCTTTGGAAACTACCAATTTCCCGATCTAGACGAGTCGTTCACCCGTATCTAATCTGCTACACGCACAGGTATATCCATTTGATTTTGGAACCTACCAGTTTCAATGTTTTGATTTTGGAAACGTATGCTCAGTATTGCATCCATATTATGCCATACACGCACGCACAAGTATCATAATGCAGCATCAGTCTATACGATGCACATCAGTTCATACCATACACGCACAAGTATCGTAAGGCAGTATTAGTTCATACCAAACACATCCACATCCAAAAGTATCATAAAGTTAACTTAATACATACACATCCAAAAAATGACATTATAGTAGCATCAGTTCATACCAGATCAGGGCTTTGTGGGGCTGTGGAACTTCCTACTGATTTGTAGGGCTTTGTGGTTGTTGGAGAGCCAATCCGGAGTAAGCAGCCGCATGTGATGGACCCGCAGCATGTGATGGACCCGCAGCATCATGACAAGGGGTAAGGTAGTTTGGCCAGTCTAATTCCTGATTAACTTCTATATCTACCCACTGATCATTCCTCTGGTTCATTGGGGCTTGGTTATCAACATGTATGTTATTGGTGGCTTCAGGAAATAAGCTTGGCAAGGGGGGTAGCACAACAGCTTATATCATTTTGTCAAATCTTTCATCTGAATTAATTTCCCATTCCCATTCGTAATGATGCAAACTTGGAACCACCTGTTCCTCCCTATTGCTCACAAAAAGAAGTTCAGGCCTTGTTCCAGGATGAGCATGGGTATAGCGCTAAACGTTAAAGAGGTAAACCTTGTTATTGATTTGAGCAGCAAAAGCATTGATATTTCCAATGCCTTCATAAAATTGCATTTTCAGGTAGAAAGATGTATGGTCATACTGAGACCAGTTATAGTCGTCAATTGCAAGCACACGTCCCACTGGCTTCATTATTTCTTCAACAGAGGGAACATGACTCTTTAGGAACTCGGGAAAGCCATCAACTTTAGCCCATGATTCCACTTGTAACGCTGATCCAGGCTCAAATTCTTCATCAGATCATGCTTGCAAGTAAATAGCACCACAAGGTTTTGTAAAAACTTTCAACATTAGCGCATGATCACGCTTACTATAAGATGGGCATGATACTAGAAAAGAGTTATTGGGTATTACCTATATAGGCCACGAATTATGATTGAGAGTCGCCTTAAGAACGTTATGCACATCTTCAAAATTCTAATGTCCCTTAGGAACAATGGCAGTGATGTATAAAGACAAGTCCTCCATTGATTTTTTTTTTTGAACCTTCGAAGATTGGGGTTTAGGGGATATGGAGATGATGTTGTTCCGAAGCTTGAAAGGATGTGCGAGGGACCCAATGGATGGTGTCAGGTAAATATGTGAACTAGAAATGCTTGCACAGAAGACGAAGCATACTCAATTCTGAGGTGGCACGAGTGACCAATGGTGAATGGTCAACTATTATAATTGTATGCGTAAGATTTATAAGTTAATTAGATGGCCAAATGCACAGATGCACATAGCACATATGCACTTATCAAATAAATTTTAAATTCAAATTGCAGAATCTGAAATGACGAGAGAGATACAGCCGGCAAGTGGAGGACCTGAAAAGACATGGAGAGATACAGTTTCTGGTTCATGGCATTGCTACTTTGTATGCACACTGATTGTATTTGTTGGCACTTGTATTGAAGGTGGTATGTGTTGGCACTTGTGCTACTTTTAAATTATGTATTTGATTGTATATGTTATATTTGAAGAATTGTTAGGGTATGGTATGTGATGATGAATGTTTTGGAAGGTTTGAATGTGATGATTAATGTAACAGATGTGTTTCTTCTATGTACAACACTGATATTGCAAAATTTATAATTAAGCGCGTTGTATTTGCCTTCATTTACTGTTGCATTTGCTTTTCTCCTGATGTTGTATTTCAAGATAATGGTGTTGCATTCCATAATACAGTGGTATTGCATTACATAAAATAGTAGTAAGTCCACATGGCACATAGACGCCACAGCTGACGTGGCGCATGTGCAGTTGACGTGGAGAGCTGACGTGTCGTGTGACACAAAGGCAATTGACATCGAAAGCTGACGTGGCCGCTGCTATCGTGACCTGGTAGCTAGGATCTAACTAATTTTCAAGCAACACTAAATATTGTTGTATTACGTGCAAATAGTGTTGCATTACGGCTACAATGGAACACTTTCTTTCTGTGGCAGTAGATGTGTTAAAGCGTTGCCTTAGAGGGCTAAGGCAACGGCCGCGGATGCCATGCCCTTTCGTTGTTGCCTATTTGAAAAAAGGGGGAAATGCAACACTTTTTCGATCTAAGGCCGCATAAAACTTGTGTCGAATATGCCCACTTTTGTAGTAGTGTACTAAAATTCGACATAAATGTGCCCCTAGATGTCGACGACTACCATAACCATAACTGCGACCTCCTCTCTCGCGAGTCATAGAGATTAAACGCTATGTAATGTAATTCTTTTAAATGTGTATGTCCTAAGTGTTCTCTCAACAGACCCGACAACGACCCGCTTAAAGGAACGACTTCCTCCGCAATTAGAGCTAACTCCTCCATACATGTAACACTAGGCAAGGGAAACGTAGCAAGTGGGAGTTTATTCAAGTCATCAAATTAACCCTCTCTCTCAAGTGAGACGATGGTCACAGAGGGAGCTGCTGGAGACTGCGGTCTGGCCTGACCCTCATCCCCAGTAACTGCCTCCTCACCCCAAGTCTCTCCCCCACCGATTTCCTCCTAAATTCTTGTAGCCTTGCTTGGCTCAGACCCGATAGGAGACGCTTTCCTCTTTTGACTCGGGGACCCCTTTTCTTTCCCAGTGTCTGTTTTCCTTCCACCTCTGACGATGGCCGGTCCGAGTATCGATTGATTGTCATGGAGCATTCCCACATCACGAACCCTATCCTGATCCAGGATGCTATTAGTAGAGCGAGCCTCGACCGGAATGGGCAGCAAAGACTTAAGTCGTTATTGATACACGATATCTGTAGGCGCCTAAGGATTTCCTTTCATACACAAATGAAGTCCAAATTAAGCTACCAAACCAAAAAGTGTTAACTTGAAAGTGAAGGGAAACACTCACTTCCTTCCAACCATCTCCTGACATATCCAGGAGGACAACGCACGAAGAACCAATCATGCTTGTACACCGTCAGTTTAGGCCATTTCCTGACGAAGAAGTTGGTGCTAGGTGACGCTTCCAAGAATTACTGGGACGGTGAAGCAGTGGCTCTCCTCTTCAATTAAAATAGATACAGAATATCCTCCCCGGTGGGCTCCAACTGTAAGTACTCCCTGTAGATAATGCAGGTACCCAAGAGAGAAGCACACACATTTGGATGGAGTTACGACGACGCAATGTTGAAATAGTCCAGTATATCTCGGATAAAGTTGTTGCCCGGGGGCATGCATCCACTAACGCACACCTGCTTGATCCAAGCAGTATACCCTTCCGGTGCTTTATCGCCCCTCCCGGGAGCGCGAACATCTTTCAGGGGTATATTAACCCTAATCGCCATGCACCTCAGCACTGTTTCATCCATATGTAATGGCATAGAATCAGGTGGGTTCCCGAGAATAACCGCGCCTGCCACCATGTCCAGTGCCACCAACGTGCTTCCCTCAATGATATCCACATGCTCTATCTCCTCATGTTCAACCAACGACTGTTGTTCTCCCGGTTGCACCCCAATCAGACGATTCCGACAAATCTATCACCTGAGAGGGTGTGGATTCCCCGGAAATCTCAAGCTCGTTGCCCTTCGAGCTAGCATCGCTGGTTGAGTCGGATGGGGATGATGAATGTTGTGAAGCTACAACATACGAGATTGGTCGTGTCTTAGATCTCGTATCCATTTGCTGGCTATACTTTTAAGGTACCGGCGTTAGACATCTTATTGCATAACCTGAACCTCTCGTGCTAGTGTGAGCTAATATGTATGTGCGGTGCATTGCAATGCCATGATAATACTGTTATAGCCTAAAAAGTTGGGACATGGAGATGATCACAGGTCCTCTGAACCGTAACCATCGTCGTCGTCAACCGATGCTACAGATTTCGCATCGCTCCACAACGACGTTACAACTAGGGCCAAGGAAATATGTCCAGATTCAACAGTTCAGTCACAATCTGAATATATGTTCTTATCCTATATGCAAGGTTGAATTATCAACTGCGTTACAACTAACATAGACCCCGGTTCAATCACACAAAGCTGTGAGAGCAACACAAATCCCAAAGAAGAGAGCCGAAGTCTCGGACGAGAAGAACAACACTTCATAAAGGCAGGACACGAAGAACTCAGATAAACAATAAAACTCGTACTTCCTTCCTGGACACGAAATCTCGTAACCCGTTAGGGGTTTGAAATTTCGTACCACAGGGATACAAAATTCCATACCATTTTATGGGTCCGAAATATCGTACCGTAGAGATACGAAATCTCGTATCCCTTTAGGGGTTCGAGGATTTCTTATCCAGCGAAAGGGAGTACAGATTCCACCATCACGAGTCTCAAACTCAGCCTCCCTCGCCCTGGCTCCATCCCTCATCGTCCATCGCTTAGCCCAATACTTCGAATCCCTCCTCCTTTCTTCTCCAAAATCCTCCCCCATGAAGCCTCATCATCCCCGGGCTCTTCTTCTTTTCCAACCACAAAGCTCGGTGCAAGAGCTTATCCCCTCCTCTAGATTCGATCTCATTTCAAACCCGAAATCCATTCACGAGCCTGTCAAACTCCGATCTCAAGTTCAAAGACGTGAATGGTTTCAAATCGTATCAGGGTCCATCTCGAGACCAACCCCATGCCAGCATTGAGCTTGAGTTAAGGTACGACTACATATGTTTGGATCCGAACCCATCTTTGTTTATCTTCTCTCGAATCCTAGAGTTCGGTTTAGGATTGTAGAAAAGAAGAAGGAAATTGATGGCGGGATGGTCAAATTTATAGAAGAGGGGGGAGTTGGGCTTTAGCCCAACAGACGTGTCGTACCCATATAGGGATACGAGTTTTCGTATCCCAAAGGGATACGAAAATTTTGTATCCCATGTGGGGCACGAAATTTTCGTATCCCCACGAGGGATACGAGGATTTCACGCCTCGTTCACGGTGTACGAGTCCCTAAATATATATATATACATATATATATATACATATATATATATATACATATATAGACGCGCACGCACACATGTGCACTTCGCAATGTAGCATCGTGAATGTGTACATTTGCGTGAAAATGTGTGTATACATTCACAATGCCTACCTAATCCTGAGCAACGTATGCGAAAAACACATGTCCGTGCACATTCTCATTCATCCTTGCCACTGTTACTTTTTATTTATTTTATTTTTCATTTTTTACTTCCCGTAGCATTGCGCAATGTCACACAGAAAACGTGTAAGCACAATCATGGCGTCACACCGACGACAACTCATTTGCGTTGCGACGTAGATGAGCGTCGACAACTAACATTTACACTCACGAGTTAATTGGAATTCGACGACTCAACCAAAAAATTCACCAACTCAAAGCACATCGTGCCCAAACAAAATGTACTTTGAGGGGCAAATGTTAACTTGCTTTTTGGCCCGGTTACCAAAAGAACATAAGGCATGCTTGATCAACACATCGCGTAACGTTAAAGTCCATTGTGTCGCCAAAGAGCCAAGAGAACAAGATTGGAAAAGGGGATGCGAACTAGAGCCCCACAGCTTCTCAAATTCATGCCTTAACCACAATCTTGTATCCCTCAACACAAATAGTTTGGATCCCTTGGACCATGTATGTCTCGTGCCTCGAACACCGCTACCCCATGTTGAAGTATCCCATGGGCCACGAGCGCGTATTCCCCTTTGGGATACGATTTGCTCGCACCCGTCTAGGGATACGATCAGCTCGTATACCATGAGGAATACGAGATGCTCGTATCCCTTACGGGTATACGAACTACTCGTATCCCACAGAGTACGATCAACTCGTATCCCCTATGGGTATACGAACCTCTCGTACCTCCTCTATGGGGTATGAGCACTCGTATCCCCTATGGGTATACGAAGTGCTCGTATCCTCTCTATGGGGGTACGAGCCACTGGTAACCCACGGGGTACGAATCTCGTACCCCAAGGGGTACAAAATTCGTACCTCGCAATGGAGATACGATTTCCTCCTAAAAAACACTAACAGGGGGTTTGAGTTTCTGATATGCGCCTTCTAAGTGTACGAAAACATGGTATGTAGTCCCCTACTCCTACCTACTCACACATACTCCCACCTAACCACTCCACTATAAATACCCTTAAGTCCACACTTCAAAAGAGGTTGAAATTTAGTTGATTTGACATCTCTTGAGAGCTCCAAATGACCTCTTTAATGACATCCTTGCTTTGAGGAAGGACTAAAGTGACTTTTTCCAATAGACATATATGATAACTATCATTCCAAATGACATGGACACGTTTGTAATTAAACGCCTAGAAAAGGATTATAGCTTGTAACTCATTGTTGTGAATAAAATCCAAACAACTATTCTGAAGTGGATGTTGTCCCCTCACGGGACTGAACCACTATAAATCTCATGTGTCAGTTACTGCTTTTCTGCACTTATTTTCCGTGCACGAAACTGCATTTCTTAAGTAATTAAGAAACTTGGGTGTTGTCGTCAAATTTTAGCGTAACAAGTATATCAACGCTTTTTCATTTTTGCAACTAGATAGCTCATCGATAAAATAAAATCCCAACTTTTTTTATCATTGCATCTTTCTTTGTTTTTTACATCTTAATTTTAGAGCACATTTCTATGCATAACACTAATTTTATTTTCTTGATCCTATTAACTAGAAACTAGGTAGATTTTTTTTGGTTAATTCACATGCATTATGAAAAAACTACTTTGTTTTAAATAATCCGACCATTGGATGTTTATTTAATTTTGTCGTTGTTGTACAGTTACTGTACCTTTTCTAGAGTCTAAGTTCTTAAATAAATATTGGAAATAATCTTGGCTTTTCAGGAAACAATTAATTGTATTGTTAAATTAGCAATTGTATTAATGAATTGAATAAATTAAGGGAAAATCTAGAATTCCTATTTTAGATATTATAGATAATGCATTCCTAGAATACTCTAGAGAGTGCACTGCATTATAAAAGCAAGGCAATCAAGCTGATGTATGAATGCAATCAAAAGGAAAGCAATGAAAATTTCCTCCTCATTAAAATAATTCTCTCAAAAATTCCTTCTTCTTCTCTTAAAAGTATTCCTAACAGTGGTATCAGAGCCCTAGATCCTTGCAATTAAAAAAACAAAGTGCAAAGTATTGGCTTCTCCAATCAATACTTCAGCAAGCATCAACTCCACCTATAGCAATGTCCAAGTTCCTTTATTTGAAGGAGAAAATTTTGATTTTGGGCAGTAAAAATGGAGACTTTGTTCACCTCCTTGGATGTCTTGGAGTTCATCAAACAAGGATATGAAGAATCAACAGCTGCAGCAGAACGTACAGCAGCCCAAACTGAAGTATTAAAAAAAATGAATCACAAATGCTTGAGTTCTTGGAATGATTCAAAGAGGAGTGTCAAACACCATATTCCCAAGAATTATGAGAGCAAAAACAGCCAAGGAAGCATGGGAAATCTTGCAATAAGAGTTTGAAGGGGATTCAAAAGTGAGAACTGTCAAACTTCAATCTGTAAAGAGAGATTTTGAAAATGAAAAAATGAAAGAAAATGAAAGTTTGAATGAGTATTTTAATAGGCCGTCCGAATTAGTGAATCGAATGAAGTCTCATGGAGATATAATTGACGATCGTAGAATCATTGATAAAATTTCGATAAGCTTAACTGGAAAATTTGATCCTATGGTGGCTGTTATAAAAGAAACCAAAGATTTGTTAAACATGACCATTCAAGGCTTGATGGGTTCACTTAGATCCTATGAGCAAAGGTTGTTACGCCGTATGGAAAAGACGGTTGAAAACGCGTTTCAGTCCAAACTCGCCACTCAATTAAACAATGACAAAATAATAAAGCAAAATAATGGCGAGTCTTCTAGAGGAGGCAGATTTGGCAAATGAAGAGGAAGAAATTCACGCGGAAGAGGTCGAGGCACCTATGGCGGAAGAGGAAGTGATGAAGGAACAAATAAATGGTGTGGAATTTGCAAAAAAAGCTCTCATGAAGAAAAGGATTGTTGGAACAAAGGAAAGCCACAATGTCATAATTGCAAAAGGTTCGGGCACATTCAAAAGGATCGTCGCCTTGGTAAGCCACATAACACAGCATTTGCCGAAGAGGAAGATATGGAAGGGAGCTTGTTCTTTGCTTGTCAAAAGGCAACTGAAGATATAAGAATATATGGTACCTGGACTGCAGATGTAGCAATCATATGACAGGAGACAAAAATGCATTCATTGACATAGATCCTTCATTTGGTTCGAAAGTTAAACCTAGAAATGGAGAGTATGTTGAAGTTGAAGGCAAAGGCATCATTGGATTTGCAACAAAGCAGTGAAGTAAAGTTATTCATGACACCTTTTTTGTTCCTAAATTAGATGAGAATTTTTTAGCATTGGACAACTTTTAGAGCATGGTTATTCTCTAAAATTTGAGAATCGGGAATGTAAAATCTTTGATTCAAAAGGAAAAGCTACTGCTGTAATAAAAATGACAAACAACAGAAGCTTTTCCCTCCATCTCAATTATGAGAAAAATCATAGCTTCATGGCAAAAAAGGAAGACGACACTTGTTTATGGCATAAGAGACTTGGGCACTTAAACTACAATATTCTCACATTGCTTTCACAAAAGAAGATGGTGTACGGGTTGCCAACAATAAAAAAAGAAGAACATAGAGTATGTGAAGGCTGCGTACTTGGCAAACATCATCGGCAACCGTTTCCAAAGGAAGGATCAAGGAGAGCCAAATAAGTGTTGGAATTAGTACACACGGATGTATGCGGTTCTATGAGAATATTATCTCATGCTCAAAACAGGTACTTTATTTTATTCATTGGCGATTTGACCCGCATGACATGGGTTTATTTTATGAGACAAAAATCTGAAGTGTTTGTTATATTTAAGAAGTTTAAAGCTTTTGTTGAGAAACAAAGTGGCAGGTCCATAAAAGTTATGAGAAGTAACAGGAGAAAGGAGTATTAACTCCCATGATTTTGATAAATTTTTGAAGAGGAAGGTGTGGAGAGGCAACTAACCGTTAGGTATACACCTCAGCAAAACGGTGTATCTGAAAGGAAGAATCAAACAGTGATGGAGATGGCTAAATCAATGTTGTTTGAGAAAGGCATGCCTAAAGAATTTTGGCCCGAGGCTGTAAATACAGCTGTGTATTTGCTGAATAGATGTCCAACAAAAGTTTTATGGAATATGACGCCGTTTGAAGCATGGAGTGGAAGAAAGCCTTCAGTGAATCATCTTAGAGTCTTTGGGAGTATTTGTTATGCTCAAATTCCTAAAGAAAAAAGGACAAAGCTTCAAGAAGCAATTGAAAGATGCATTTTTATTGGCTATAGTTCTATGTCAAAGGGCTACAGACTTTACAACTTGAAGACAAAGAAAGTAATCATCAGTAGAGATGTTGTATTTGATGAGAAGACATTTTGGAATTGGCAAAAGGAGAAAGTGGAGGATAAAACCGTTCCAGCAGTAATTTTAGAACAAAATCTAACTACACTTGCAAATAACCAATGTGATTCATCTACACCAAGTTCTCCATCTAGCACTTCATCCTCAACAAGCCATAGTTCATCATCTCCATGCTCAACCCCAATAAAATGAGCAGTTTGGATGATATTTTGCTAGGTGCAACTATTGCACAATGGAACCAGAAAATTTTGAAGAAGCGGTTAAAGAAGATGCTTGGAGGAAGGCAATGCAAGAAGAGATGGATGCACTTGAAAGGAACAAAACATGGATGTTGGTTGATAAGCCAAAAGACAAAGAAACCATTGGAGTAAAATGGATCTACAAAGTGAAGCATATTGCTGATGGTTCAGTTCAAAAGAACAAAGCAAGACTCATTGCAAAGGGCTATTCTCAACATCCCGGTATTGACTACGAAGAGACATTCGCTCCAGTTGCACGTCTTGACACCATTAGAGCTTTAATATCACTTGTAGCCCAAAAAGAATGGAAATTATATCAGCTAGATGTAAAATCAGCATTCTTGAATGGAGAATTGAAAGAAAAGGTTTACGTGGAGCAGCCTCAAGGATTTGAGATTGAAGGACAAGAAGGAAAAGTTTACAAACTAAAGAAAGCGCTTTATGGGCTAAAACAAGCACCACAAGCATGCTATTGCAATATTGACAATTACTTCATGGAGAAAGGCTTTGAGAAGAGCAAGAATGAGCCTACTTTGTATGTCAAATGGCAAGGTATAGACAGTATTCTAATTATTGCACTTTATGTAGATGATTTAATTTATACCGGAAACAATTTAAAGTTGATTGAAGATTTTAGAAAAGAAATGACGAAGAAATATGAAATGAACAATTTGGGTTTGCTGCATTTTTTCCTTGGAATAGAAATCTCTCAAGGTGATGATGGAGTTTTTATTTGTCAAAAGAAATATGCGGAGAAATATTGAGAAAGTTTGGGATGCTTGGGTGTAATCCGGTTGATACACCGCTAGTTGTGAATGAAAAGCTAAAAAAACAAGAGGGAGAAAGGAAGATTGATGCTGGTTACTACAGAAGTCTAGTTGGTAATTTATTTTACCTTACTAATACAAGACCTGACATCATGTTTGCAGCTAGCCTACTTTCTCGGTTCATGAATGATCCTAGTCATATCCTTCTAGGTGCAACAAAAAGGGTGTTGAGATATATTCAAGGCACTTTGGACTATGGGATCAAATATGAAAATAATGTTGTTAGCCTGCTTTGTGACCAGGCTACCCAAAGCAAAGGATTTGGATATGAACATGCAGTGATCAGCAATCACTCGGATGAAGTGGTAGAATATGAAAAAACTGGCCCGAAACCACTATCATATGTCCTCATTGGGATCTAAACACATCGATTACTTGTATCTTTCTGAATTAGCTTCAAGTAGAGCTTTCGTTTGGTCCAATCGGCCTTACAGTTTGAAAGTTACGTCTGTTTCCGTGAACGCATACAGAAATATGGAAAAAACTTGTATTTTGGCTTTTTTGAAGATCGGATCATGACCACCCCCTGGGGTCGGATCGTGACCATCCCCTGGGGTCAGATCATGACCACCCCCTGGGGTCGGATCATGACCACCCCCTGGGGTCGGATCGTGACTACCCCCTGGGATCGGTTCGTGACCATGACCCGGCCTGACCATCACCATCTCACCACCCCGGATCACGAACCGCGACCAGGACCCGCTACTACACGTGTAGATTTTGACCAATTCTCAAGGCTATGATCGCTCCTACTTTCCCGGATCGAGTGCCACGTGTCCTACCACGATCCCATCACCATATGAGCTCTCCTACAGCTATAAATACACCTCCAGAGGGCATTTTCAAGGGACTTTTGGCATCTCAACATCCATGGCTACCATGGTTAACACTTCTCCATGAATAACCACCATCTTCTTTAATAAAAATAAATGAATTAGGAGTGAATTATTCATTGAATTCAAGTGACTGAGAGACAATATTCATTGTAGTTGTGATCTATGAGTGAAATGAGAAAATATGAAGTGGACGTAGGCTCGTTAACGCCGAACCACTATAAAAATCTTGTTGTCTTGCTTTTTCCTGTATTTTTCAGTTATTTCTTCAGATCCTATGCTCTAAATACGACAATTTGGGTGTTAGGACCATTTTTTGGTCTAACATTTTGGTGCTTTCAATGAGAATTTTAATTCTCAGCCTATCGGATTGCTATTCTACTATCTAGATTTGAAAGTCCGAAGAAAATAGTCTGTATTTCTACCATTTCTAGAGATTCTATTGATTTGAGAAAATTGGAACTTCATGGCTTCAAAGAAAGTTAAGGAAACTCAAACTTCACGAACCAAGATAGTGTTCAACCTACAATCATGATCCGAAGAAATATCTGGAAAATGCCCACGTATTACCGGTTCGTGGACACGTGTGGAATAATACTGGCGCACGAATGGGTTAAGCTGGGTTTCATGAGTAGGTCAATAGTGTGAAAATCTGGGTTTGTTGATAATGATCGGAATAATGGGTTTCAATATGCTTTAAGTCAGATGAATCAATGCATCTTTAACCCGACCTACACAGTTGGTTCGTAAGCATATGTTGAACGTTCACGAGTGGGTCAATTGTATTCACACAACATATGTTGTTCGTATGCGTGATCGTATGTTTCTTCGGCATATTATGAGTAATGAAAACACGTGAACAGTGTCACTGAACATAATAGTTCTTTGGTTTCACGAGCCAGCATATGTTGTACCAATGATCATTAGGGTTATGCATAAGACCTGATGAACTGCAACTTATGCATTCACGAGTCAAAGCACACGATCACGAGTCAAAGCACATTATCACGGGTCAACAATGTTATGCCCATCAAGACTCATCCACGAGCCGAGCTAATTCACGAATGGGACCCCTGCATGCGTGGTGGAGATTCACAAAATGATTCCATGCTCCAAGTCAATTCACGAGCCAACTCAGTATATCCAAGCATCCCTTTTCACGAGATGATCTTTCTTGTACCCACCAGCTATTATTTTGTGACCTTTCCAATAGCTCGTGAAATAAATAAAAAACTAACTATTGATGTTAAGAAATATCACCTGGTTATGTTGGGTCACTAACTGATCACCAGCTATTATTTCCTGATCCACAAAAAGGTATATTAAATGAAGCTGTACTTCTCTATGATGTTCACGAGCTGCTAAATTCTCAGTGATGACACAAAGTCATCACGAATGGTTGATATTAAATGAAGCTGTACTTCTCTATGGACAAGTCATCATGAACGAATCATGCAATGTCCCATAACAATGTTCATGAACTAGAAGCAGAGTAATGCACTTCTGTACATGTTGGTATGGTCACCAACCACATGATGTTCACGAACGAGAACCGTGAGTGGGCTTCCACTTGGTTAAAACGGTCGTTGTACTTATCACAAACCGACCCTAGAAGAAGGTCACGAACCACAATGCAAATGAGGGAATCGGTATCACGAATCGTCCAAAACAGGGGGCATTGCTCCGAACCGCCCTGATGACACCTCCACGACCCGAACCGAAGGATAGTAGAGGACCCGAGTCTAAAGAGCTGCCACGAACCGAAGGACAGTGGCGAACCGCGACCCCGAAAAGCGATGACGAACAAGGGTCACGACCCGACCCGAAAAAGTGATAGTTTTTGAAAAAAAGCATTTTTCGGATCATTTCAGAAAAGGCTCCATCGTCCAAAATCGAAAAAATCGTGTGGTGCCCACATTTTCGACCTAACCAGCTAGGTCGATCGCCGCTGAGACTGTGGGGCCCCGGACCCCCACAGGCGCTGCGCCCGGACCCGTTGACGGCCTCGCCTTCGGCTCGGAGCACGGCTCACCTTCGGCTCGATATACATTTTGGAAAACAGCATTCATCAAAGCTTGTCGATGGAGAATAGGCGGATAGTCAAAGAATATGACAACGAAATGGCAACGACTGGGATTCCTCCAGAAGCCATGACTTCTATTTACCGGTGTTATTCAATGTGCGGAGCTGTTGAAAAGATTCGGCACGCTGGCTATGACGGTATACGAGATAATGATTCTTCTAGAGCTCCGATGGTGTGCATATTTCCCCAATGAAACTGATGATGCTCCGGAACGAGTAGTGACCACCTAATTTACGTGACTTAAACCTGTCCTACAGGCGAAACCCCAGATGACATTGACATAGAACAATTCGGACACTATTCTGAGGATGACTCAGAAGATCCCAATGACCATGATTCTCAATAATGGGATACTCAATAGCAAGTAAGGATCCTAGCACTATTAAGTTACCCTTCACTTGAATGGCATGGTGAAAAACATATGTCCCACGGTTCACTCCTTGAAAAGCTTAGCTAACATCTGCAATGCCTATTTGTCATCAACCGCATTGAGGAAGACCGATTTCCATAGAATAAAGGGTAGATCAATGTACTTTGGTGCCCAAAGTTAGGTACCAACTGAACCACCGTAGGCCATGATTGGGCATATGGATCCTTACCCGGATGATAGCAACTTGAGTACTCACCAACCATCATATGACCTTGGTCAAGAGATGAGAGTTCGAGATCAAAGTAAATATGAATTAACCATTAGATCTCTACTTCTTCCTTTCATTGTGACAGAACACATGAACATTACTTGAAGCCTCACAAGTTATGCTATCATATTCAAGCTTATCTGATCAAGGTCCAAATAGACTCGCTCCAACATAATTCAGAGCCTGCATTGCACCCTAGTGCCTATTGCTAAATATCCTAACCGAAGATGGAGTGGGAATGATCTATGGTGACCAAGTTATTAGAAAAGCTGACTATTTAGCTGGATAGAATATGCTACGCAACAAAGATGGCGTGAAACCCAAAGATGCTTCCCCTCCAGATGAAATGGAGTGTGAAGGAGGCGTCAATATTGCGAATAAAGGGAGCGTCACAAAAGGAATTAACTGATGATCTTCTTGAAGACATAGATCCTAGAGAGGATGGTGATTCGGGATGTAGAAGGGTAACATCTAATGACGCAATTGCACATGTTCCGATTATCGACGCCGACCTGACTAAGGTCTTGGAATCGGAACTCATATAGACCTCTTCCAAACAAGGGAACTTACATGCCTTCTCAGCAAATAAGACGTATGCTCAGTCCAGGGAAAGCATCAGCCTTGAAAGCCCAAGGAAGTCCATGTAGATGATACTCTTGTGGAGTATGAGCGATCCACCTATCACGTTTCAGATCTAACAGAGATGTTCAATATCTGGAATAAAGCTAAACTCTTTGAAATGTTTGTTTGCCGATTGCATCAGGAAAGCTTCTTGGCCTCATAGTTAGCTCACACAGGGTCGAAATCAACCTTGATCAAACTGCAATGATCCTAAACATCCATGAACAACAAAAAATTAAAGGTGTCTGAAGCTTGGCAGGAAAGTTGGCACCACTTGTATGTAAGGAGGATAAGGTCCATAAACTAGTCTATAATATAAGAAAAAAGGTAGCCGCGGTTGAATGCAACTACCCAAAGTTTGAAAAGCTTGTCTACGGATTGCTGATTGCTCTGAGAAAGCTCCCCTACTAATTCCAAGTTCATCTGATTGTGATACACACTATGAGCCGCTGCGACAGGGCTTGCAGTGACCTGAGGCATCTGAAAAATTGCTCGAACGAAAAATAGAGCCGAACCAGTTTGATCTCAATTACCTCCTAAAGAGGTCCGGACGAGGGCAAGAATTAGCCGACTTCATCGCTGAATGTGCCATTCCCAAGAGGATATGTTAAATGAAGAAAATGGCCCCTCGAAATGAAAGATGAAATCAAGCATCTGGAAACTGTATACAAATAGTGCAAGAAATAATCGACGGTCCAACGCTGGAATTTTGCAGATAATCCTTGAAAGGAATTCCAGGTGGAGGAACCACAATTCGCAGCTCAACTAGAATAGGAAGAAGAGCCGTTGGATGGATTGGAGCGTTACAACATATCTCATGTCCTACGAACGGAAAATCAAAAGGCGAATAATCTGGCTAAGTGAGAAAGTTCCGAAAATCTAGAAACAATAGAGATGATCCTAATCAAGACACTACGAACTCCAACCATTGATCAGATGGAAGTTGATCCAGTGTTGGATACTACACCCGAATGAGAATCATCGACAACTCCCGTAAGAAACTTCCTGCAGCACGGAATGCTTTCGGCAACGAGAATGAATGGCGTACCATTGTTCGTTATGCCTCAAGATATGACGTGCAAGGCGACATGGCTTATTTTCCTTGGAAGGTTGTCCTGAGATAAAAACTGACGAATCTCATTGCATAATTCACCGCCCTGAATGGTTAGACAGATTCACTAGTCAACTTCCCGCTAGATGGAAAATGTACACGAATGAAACATCTAATGAGCGAAGCTTTAGAATTAGAAAGTGAAGATTCACACTTCCACTCCTTTTATTTGGCAAGTAACTCATTCCCCAGACGCTGGGGGCAACTGGAGATTTGAGCATGAATCACTCAAGATTACATCATCTAAATTCAAAGCTCACACATCAGGAGTTTGCATGGCTGATTGCCTTAGTCTTTCCTGAAGGTTAGCAAATTGGGTGTTTGAAACGCTTACGCCTGAATACTGAGTGATTGTCTACGCACCAACTGAAACACCCCACCTTCGTTAAGGTCACTCACAAAGGGAATGCCTTAACTTTGGTGGAGGTTTATAGGTACAAGACACAGAAAAATTTACAAGACGGATAAATACAAGCAGCGGAAATCAAACATTTATTGCATACGTGGTTCAATACAAAAGCATTACAGCAAATTGTCTCAAAATAACTTCCAAAACATTACATCAAAATTTCTGTCTTGATTATTTAATAAAGAAGCATAAACCATAAATAAAACTGCATAAATCCCCCTAGTGTAGTGTCCAAAAGCCATAGCCAAGGTAAGAGGGTCCCAATCATACATCTACTTTCTTGAAGCTTGCAAAGAGTCTGACTAAGCTGGAGTATTCCCTCCCTGTGGACCTGGGGGGGGGGGGGGGAACGGAAGAAAAGAGGACGAAAGAAAATAGGTCAGACAATAAGTCTGGTAAGTTCATTGATTACTAGTATTTAAACAAGGAAAGGGATCATGACAGTAATAACAGAACATAGGACAACACCCTAACATAAGATAAGATGAACATGTGATTGCACCCATTACTATAGTCTCTGCACCTACTAACCATTGGTTCAACCAGCCTCACGTGTTCATAACGGACGATCCCCTTAATGGTCGGCTCCTACTCGCATGCATTCATATCCTGTGTCATTCGGCCCCGCTTAACTGTAGATACCTATGCTGGTCCTACCATGGGGTGTATCAGTCCCTCTGGTGGCAACCCGACACGATTCAAGATGCATAGTGTATACTACTGATGCCCAGTGCCTGCTATTTCCACTCCGCAGTACGTGCACGCCCGTACTCCGTCGGACCTTCACTCACGCACCAACCGTCGATCTTTTGAACGCTTATAATCAGCCCAGTAATCGTGCCCCACCCTTCCTAGTTCAGGGTACCATGATACATCTATGTGGGTTACTGCTGAAATGGGTCCCCGTTACTAGGGTTTTCTAATCAACATGTTTACTTGGTTAAGTGTCCAAGTTTACCTAACCCCACCCATCAGTTTAGTTAACATGTTGAATTGGTTAAGTGTTTCCTTAATTGACTTAACCGTACCAATCTTGACTTAGCCTTAATTTATTCATTAAAGCACCAACCACTCACATTAGACAGGTCTTGTTGTGGTCACTGGGTGTGCCGGTCGGTTCCGGGCAGTTTTACACCACAACTCAGTCTAACCTTAGTTCCTTTTTGGGCTTGATGCACTAACCACCCACATTAGATAGGTCTTGTTGTGGTCACTGGATGTGCCGGTCGGTTCCGGGAAGTTTTACACCACAACTCTGTCTAACCTCGGGTTAGGCATATTCGTCTTTTCTAAATTCACATATTTTCTATATATGTCTAATTTTATATGTAAATTAATCTTAATTTAATCATGCCATAATTATCCTTTTGATTATGCTCACAATAAATGGTATACCAAATATACCATTTCATGAACCAATCTATGCCATGAAATTTTCATGTTTTCCCAACGCTACCCCCGTGGTAAGTTCGCATAAATTACATAAAATGTTGGGCTAGTAAATTAGCCCAAACCCATAAACAAAAAGGGTAACAAACAAGGGACATGGAATAAGCATGCAATAACATACTTTTAACTTATCATGTGTAACTTGGCATAGAAGCATCACTAACTTAATTAAACAGGTAAGGGTGAACTTATGACTAAGTGGGATCTAATTATCATGTAAACTTGATATAGGTCTAACATGGAGGTCTAACATATAAACACAATTTTAAACCACAACTTAGCATATTAACTTATGTATGTGAAAACATAAGAAAGCTACTATAAACATATTTAAATCACAACTTAGCATGATAACTTATGTGTGTTAAAACATAAGAGAGCCACAAATCCAATCTATCAACATAAATAGGTTCAACTTAACATAGTTCTAAATACACATAAATGTTGATCTAACATGTAGGCATGTGATTTAGATCATAAACTTGCATGTAATCACCAAATTATAACATGACATGCATAATAAGTTCATTACCCAATCCAATAGATTCCAATAACATACAATATGGTACGTTCATCACCACAAACATATAGGCATGATCAATCGCAACAGTAATTTAAGATAAATGAGAATCATACTTTATTTATCTTATACACAAGCATCATTCTATATTCGAGTTACAACATGTCATGATTTCATTTAAAGGAACGTTTAAATCTACGTAATAACCAACTTACAAACTAAAAGGAATTTTTGATTTCTGGAATCTGAATTCGGAAGTTGAAATGCTCGCCTTTGATGTAGATCGTTGAATTAGATTAGTTTTAATTTTATTTTGATGTAGGATTTTATCTCGTCTTTGAATTGAAAGTGGTGACGGCTACTCCAAGTTCTCTATTGACGGCATGACAGTTCCAGGATTATTTTTGTTTGATTTTAGGTTGAGTATTAGGTTGTTTATATAGAATTTCAATTTAATTAGAGCCGGCGGATGAACCTAGAGTTAACCACAACCATTCAGACCAGATCAGAACTATCCAGAAACCCTAGTGACTCAGCAACAAGTCATAAGTCGTCAAAATTCAGATCTGGCCGAGGGGGGGGCAGGTCGACCCCTAGGTCGACCTGTAGAGTGGGAGGTCGACACTAGGGTCGACCCCCTTGTCGACGTGGGTCCTGGGCGGGAATCTTCCCGCCCAACCCTCTTCTGACTTCTGTTTTGAATTTTGAATCCGGTTTTGAGATGTTTGAATTATTTGAATTTCTGAAAGTTCTGAAAGCCATAACTTCTTCATACGAAGTCCAATTCACGCAAACTCGGACTTTATCTCATGCAGAATTCCGAGACGAACGCAATGGCGTAACCCGTTTCCCTTAATTCTCACATTTGAAATTAAGTATTGTTTAATTCGTTATTATAACGTTAACAGAAAATACAGGGTGTTACATTCTCTCCTCCTTTTAGGATTTCGTCCCCGAAATCTTCAAGTAGAGAAGAACTTATATCCTACCATCCAATCACTCATCTACTCAACCATCAAACACAGGTGTCCATTGTCCTTAAAAGACTTCTAATGCTTCATGATCATATGCATAGTGTGTGTACATGTCCTCATCTAATGCAAAATCAGGCGGTCTACTGATTCAGTTGACCTCCATAATGCAAATTATGTCAGTGCCATGAGTCCATTATGTATGAAATTTTTCCTACTCAAAATTTCCTACATGAGTGCACAATCATTCATACAAATGGAACGTCCATATGATAACACATCAAGTTTCAATCCATATACAAATACATATATGCATATGCAATATGAAAGTGATTGAGCCGATCTAATACCTAATGTGTGGGTATATGTATCCACGAGCAACCACTAGCAATCCACTTGCAACCACTTGCAACCATAACATGTTTCAATTACATGTTTACATCCAAATAGGTTTCTACCTAAGATAAGGATAAGTATAAGGTCGAGGAGATATACCTAAAAGGATTGATACACGCATAAACTTAAGGAAAAAGAGGTCAAAGATGTACCCTCAAAAAGAAAAGGGTAGGCTGCACGTATTCTGTCCTCAGTTTCCCAAGTCGCGTCTTCCTCGGCGTCGTTCCACTGAACTTTGACAAGATTGACTTCACGGTTGCGTAGCTTTTTGACTTATGTTCCCAAGATACGGGTTGGAACTCTCCTCACAGTTGCTTCTCGTTCAACTTCTACTTCCTCTAGCATGCTTGGTTCCACCACTTCCGCAGACTCATGTAAGCACTTCCGCAGGTGAGAGACATGAAAGACATTATGAACCCCAACCAATCTTTCGGGCAGTTGTACCCTATAAGAAATCTTCCCAATCTTATCAATGATAGGAAACGGCCCCACAAATCTTGGTGCTAACTTTCCTGCTGATCCAAAGCGAACGACATTTCTCAAAGGAGATACTTTGAGGAACACCTTGTCTCCAACTTTGAACTCAAGGTCGGTTCTTCTTTTGTCTGCGTAGGACTTCTGTCTATCTTGGGCAGTCTTCATTCTTCTTCGTATCAATTCCACTTTCTCTGAAGTTTCTCTAATCATGTCTGGTCCAAGTATGAGCTTGTCTGTGGACTCCCACCAGCAAGTTGGTGACCGGCACGGTCTTCCATATAAAGCTTCGAAGGGTGTCATGCCTATGGTGGCTTGGTAACTATTGTTGTAAGCGAACTCCACCAAAGGTTAATGATCTTCCCATGTACCTCCAAAGTCAAGAATGCACAGTCTCAAGAGGTCTTCTAGTACTCTGTTCACCCTTTCCGTTCGACCATCGGTTTGGGGGTGATAGGCCGTGCTTAAACATAGTTGTGTGCTTAAAGCCTCCTGTAAACTCTTCCAAAACTCGCTCGTGAAGATAGGATCTCGATCACTCACTATGCTGGAGGGTATCCCATGGAGTTGAACTATCTCTTTAAGATATATGGATGCTAGAGATGAAGCAGTCCTTCTATTCTTGATTGGTATAAAGTGGGCGCTTTTTGTGAGCCTGTCCACTATTACTCAAATACTGGTATTGCCCCTCCTTGACCTAGGCAACCCATCAACAAAGTCCATTTAAATTCTATCCCATTTCCACTGTGGAACCTCCAGAGGATGAAGCAAACCTCCAGGCTTCTTCTCTTCTGCCTTGACTTGCTGGCATATCATGCACTTGGAGACGAATTTAGCTACATCTCTTTTCATGCCACTCCAAAAGAAAACCTTTTTTATGTCTTTGTACATTTTGTCTCCACAGGGGTGTATGGTCATGTTGGAATGGTGTGCCTCTTCGAGAACCTTCTTCACCAAATCCCTTGCTTGTGGGATGCATAGTCTTCCATCCCGTCTCAACCATCCCTTATCATCGATGGAGTATCTATTGAGGTGACTCGAAGTCTCACCCCTAATCAGCTTATCTATTATATCAACTAGCTGGGGGTCTTCATGTTGCACAGTACCTATTAAGTCCAAAAGCGTAGGCCACACTTCCAATGTTGCTAATAGGCCAGGTACAAATTCAGAGGAGGGCCTAAAGTCAAAGTCGGCTATGTACTCCAAGCTTTGACTTTCTACAAAGAGAGGGCTTAAGGTCAGTTTCTTTCTACTCAAGGCGTCTGCTACTGCATTGCCCTTGCCGGGAGTGTAGGAAATCTCAAAATCATATGAGGCAAGAAACTCCATCCATCTTTGCTGCATCAAGTTGAGAGCTTTCCGTGAGAAAAGGTATTTCAACGATTTATGGTCAGTAAACAATTCAAACTTCCCACCTAGGAGATAATGGCGCCAAGACTTAAGCGCAAAAACGATGGCTGCCAACTCTGGATCGTGGGTTGGGTAGTTTTTGTCATGTACTTTCAAATGCCTTCCACCATAAGCCACTACCTTCCCTTCTTGCATCAAGACAGCACCAAGTCCCGTACCACAAGCGTCCGTGTATACGGTAAACATCTTGCTCCCATCTGGCAATGTCATAACCGGGGCTGTTGTAAGAGCCCTCTTTAATCGTTGGAAAGCAATATCACAATCCAAATCCCAATTGAAAGCTAGGTTCTTCTTTGTAAACCTTGTAAGTGGAGCTGAGATTTTTGCAAAATCTTTGATGAACTTTCGATAAAAGCCTACTAGCCCGAGAAAGCTTCGGACTTCGGTTGCATTCCGCGGAACCATCCAATCTTGCACAACAACCACTTTTGCGGGGTCCACAACTAACCCCTCTTTCGACACCACATGTCCAAGGAACCTAATTCTTCTCTCCAAAAATGGCATTTGGAGAATTTGGCTTTCAACTGATGTGCATGGAGAGTATCCATGACTTCCCTTAAGTGCTGAGCATGCTCTTCCTCACTCTTTGAGAAGATCAAAATATCGTCAACGAAGACCACAGCAAATTTATTGAGGAACTCTCGGAACACCCTGCTCATTAAATCAACGAAGTAAGCGGGTGCATTTGTCAAGCCGAAAGGCATGACAAGCCACTCGAAGAAACCATCCGATGTTCTGAACGCGGTTTTATCAATGCTGTCTTCAGCCACTCTTAGCTGATGAAACCCGGTAGCTAGATCTAATTAGGAGAAAACCGATGCACCTACAAGCTTATCAAACAAATCGTCTATTCTTTTGAGTGGGTGCCTATTCTTCTTGGTCAGTTTATTTAGCTCCCTATAATCAACGCATAGGCGATGCGAATCAACGCACAGGCGATGCGAACCGTCCGCTTTAGTTGCGAACACTACTGGAGCACCCCATTCAGAAATACTCCGCCTTATAAACCCCTTTTCTAGGAGCTCTTTAACTTGCTTGTTGAGATCTTTCCGCTCCCTTGGAGCCATGTGCCTAACGGGTAAGGCAACGGTTTTTGCATTGTCAACGATGTATATGCGGAAGTCTATCTCCCGCTTCGGAGGTAAGCCCTTTACCTCTTCAAACACATCCGAGTATTCACGGACTACCTTTACAGACTGCAAGTTCTCAACAAATGCATTAAGAGATTCTAGATAACTAAGCATAACAGAGTTCATGGGATTACAAGAAATTTCGAGAGTGTTACCGAGGCGAGTCATGAGTCTAACCACTCTCTTTTCACAATCGAGGACGGCACCATTACTGGATAGCCAGTCCATGCCTAGAATCAACCCATAGCCCGTGAAGCCCAAAACAAAGGCATTACATCTAAACCCAACGCTTAGAATAGAAATTTCCAAATCCAAACAAACCATTGACAAATAAGCTGAGCCCCTAATTGGATTTGAAACAACCAAGGGATCCTCTACTATACTTTTGTCTAGGTGCAGAGATTCAACTAAGGCAGTAGATATAAATGAGTGCGATGTGCCAGAATCAAATAGTGTACGAACAGGATGATCAAACAAATAAATTAAACTCTCGACAGAATTATTTCTACGTCATTCTTGTGGAGGTGACATGAGAGCGTGAACTTGTCCTTTAGAAGAAGGTCCAGCTCTCTGCCCTTGCTTCCTTGGGCAGTCCTTAGCCATGTGTCATGTTTCTCCATAATGAAACAACCACCCATCTTCCTTTTCTTCTTCTTACAGTCTTTGACCCAGGAATGCCACAAAAATTACACTTTCTCTTGTCATGGGGTTTGTTGTTCTTACCGCCTTTCTTTGAATCAGCCTTCTTGTTCTGTGACCCCTCCACCTTCTTATCTTGAGGCACTTCCACTTTTGCCTCTTTCTTGCCCTTGTCTTCCTCATGTAAGAGTGCCATGTCCACCAACCTCTCGTAAGTAGCCCCCATAGGTACATGGGTCATAGCCAAGCCGTGAAGTGGCTCATTCAATCCCTTGACAAAACGGAGAGCCTTCTTATGAGGAGTATTCACTAAGTCCAGTCCAAATTGGGCCAGCTGATTGAATTGGTTGACGTACTTCTTGACCATCATACTTCCTTGCTTAAGAGATAAGAACTTCTCCACTTGTAAGCTTCGTTCAGCTCGTGAGAGGAATTTCATCTCAAACCTTATTCTAAAATCCATCCATGTTTCAACTAGTCTTTCAATGTTAGTGACTTCCCACCAATAGGAAGCTTCGTCTTTGAGCAACCATACAGCCAACTGTATCTTCTGCCTATCGTCCACCTCGAAGATAACGAATAGATCCTCAGTTTCTTTGAGCCAGTTCCTTGCTTCTACGAATGATTCAGTTCCCTTGAAATCCTTTCCACCCATGGCCCTAAAGTCTCTACAAATCTTTGAGAAAGCATTTGCACGAGGAGGAGGAACCGCTGCAGCTGGAGGAGGAGGAATATCTGCTGGGCCCGCATCGTTGGCCCTAGCCTCTAAGTACCTCCTGAACCAACCAGGTATCGACACACCCGCTGGAAGGTTAAGATTCCCAGACATGCTGAAACGAAAAAGAAAAGATTCAAAACAAAGGATAAAAAGATAGGGCATATGGCTTTGGGGGATTATGCCTTTTTTTAAAAAGAAAAAAACAAAACACTTTTTCTAGAAAATTGCTTCTTTATACTTCTTTTTGAAAATAGTTTTTCAAAAAAATTTATTTGGTCTGGTAAACTTGGGCTCTGATACCAAGTGAAACACCCCAACTCCGTTAAGGTCACTCACAAAGGGAATGCCTTAACTTTAGTGGAGGGTTATAGGTACATGACACAGAAAAATTTACAAGACAGATAAATATAAGCAGCGGAAATCAAACATTTATTGCATACGTGGTTCAATACAAAAGCAATACAGCAAATTATCTCAAAATAACTTCCAAAACATTACATCATAATTTCTGTCTTGATTATTTAATAAAGAAGCATAAACCATAAACAAAACTGCATAAATCCCCAAGTGTAGTGTCCAAAAGCCATAGCCAAGGTAAGAGGGTCCCAATCATATATCTACTTTCTTGAAGCTTGAAAAGAGCCTGACTAAGATGGAGTATTCCCTCCCTGTGGACCTTGGGGGGGGGGGGGAACGGAAGAAAAGAGGACGAAAGAAATAGGTCAGACAATAAGCCTGGTAAGTTCAGTGATTACTAGTATTCAAACAAGGAAAGGGATCATGACAGTAATAACAGAACATAGGACAACACCCTAACATAAGATAAGATGAACATGTGATCGCACCCATTACTATAGTTTCTGCACCTACTAACCATTGGTTCAACCAGCCTCACGTGTTCATAACGAACGATCCCCTTAATGATTGGCTCCTACTCGCATGCATTCATATCCTGTGTCATTCGGCCCCGCTTGACTGTAGATACCTGTGCTGGTCTAACCATGGGGTGTATCAATCCCTCCGGTGGCAACCCAACACGATTCAAGATGCATAGTGTATACTACTGATGCCCAATGCCTGCTTTTTCCACTCCGGAGTATGTGCATGCCCGTACTCCATCGGAACCTACACTGCTGCACCAACCGCCGACGTTTTGACCTCTTATAATCAACCCAGTAATCATGCCCCACCCTGCCTAGTTCAGGGTACCATGATACATCTATGTGGGTTACTGTTGAAATGGGTCCCCGTTACTAGGGTTTTCTAATCAACATGTTTATTTGGTTAAGTGTCCAAGTTTACCTAATTCCACCCATCAGTTTAGTTAACATGTTGAATCAGTTAAGTGTTTCCTTAATTGACTTAACCCTACCAATCTTGACTTAGCTTTAATTTATTCATTAAAGCACCAACCACTCACATTAGACAGGTCTTGTTGTGGTCACTGGATGTGTCGGTCGGTTCCGGGCAGTTTTACACCATAACTCAGTCTAACCTCGGGTCCTTTTTGGGCTTGATGCACTAACCACCCACATTAGACAGGTCTTGTTGTGGTCACTGGACGTGCCGGTCGGTACCGGGCAGTTTTACACAACAACTCAGTCTAACCTCGGGTTAGGCATATTCGTCTTTTCTAAATTCACATATTTTCTATATATGTCTAATTTTATATGTAAATTAATCTTAATTTAATCATGCCATAATTATCCTTTTGATTATGCTCACAATAAATGGTATACCAAATATACCATTTCAAGAACCAATCTATGCCATGAAATTTTCATGTTTTCCCAACGCTACCCCCGTGGTAAGTTCGCATAAATTACATAAAATGTTGTGCTAGTAAATTAGCCCAAACCCTTAAACAAAAAGGGTAACAAACAAGGGACATGAAATAAGCATACAATAACATATTTTTAAATTATCATGTGTAACTTGGCATAGAAGCATCACTAACTTCATTAAACAGGTAAAGGTGAACTTGTGACTAAGTTGGATCTAATTATCATGTAAACTTGATATAGGTCTAACATGGAGGTTTAACATATAAACACAATTTTAAACCACAACTTAGCATATTAACTTATGTATGTGAAAACATAAGAAAGCTACTATAAACATATTTAAATCACAACTTAGGATGATAACTTATGTGTGTTAAAACATAAGAGGGCCACAAATCCAATCTAGCAACATAAATAGATTCAACTTAACATAGTTCTAAATATACATAAATGTTGATCTAACATGTAGGCATGTGATTTAGATCATAAACTTGCATGTAATCACCAAATTATAACATGACATGCATAATAAGTTCATTACCCAATCCAATAGATTCCAATAACATACAATATGGTACGTTCATCACCACAAACATATAGGCATGATCAATCGCAACGGTAATTTAAGATAAATGAGAATCATACTTTATTTATCTTATACACAAGCATCATTCTATATTCGAGTTACAACATGTCATGATTTCATTTAAAAGAACGTTTAAATCTACGTAATAACCAACTTACAAACTAAAAGGAGTTCTTGATTTCTGGAATCTTAATTCTGAAGTTGAAACGCTCCCCTTTGATGTAGATCGTTGAATTAGATTAGTTTTTATTTGATTTTGATGTAGGCTTTTATCTCGTCTTTGAACTGAAAGCGGTGACGGATACTCCAAGTTCTCTATTGTTATTTTTGTGTGATTTTAGGTTGAGTGTTAGGTTATTTATATAGAATTTCAATTTAATTAGAGCCGTCGGATGAACCTAGAGTTAACCACAACCATTCAGACCAGATCAGAACTATCCAGAAATCCTAGTGACTCAGCAACAAGTCATAAGTCGTTATAATTCAGATCTGGCCGAGGGGGGGGGGGCAGGTCGACCCCCAGCTCGACCTGTAGGGGGGAGGTCGACACTAGGGTCGACTCCCTGGTCGACCTGGGTCCTGGGCGAGAATTTTCCCGCCCAGCCCGCATCTGACTTCAGTTTTGAATTTTGAATCCGGTTTTGAGCTATTTGAATTTATTTGAATTTCTAAAAATTCTGAAAGCCATAACTTCTTCATACGAAGTCCAATTCACGCAAAATCGGACTCTATCTCAAGCAGAATTTAGAGACGAACGCAATGGCATAACCCGTTTCCCTTAATTCTCACATTTGAAATTAAGTATTTCCTTAATTCGTTATTATAACGTTAACAGAAAATACGGGGTGTTACACCAACCCTTGTCCTTGACATGGGATCGAAGGCATATCGACAAATTTACAAGATATGACTACTTCATCAGCAGCAATATACTATTTCCTAGCACAGAAAGTGCAACAGTTTATATAAGCATGAATCCATTGTTCTCATGCTGATTTCCATCCTAACACCAATGCGATAATATGCTTCCATTATCGATACAGTCATGACTTCTTGGCACTCTATCCTTACCCTCAATATAGGGACAAAAAGGCAATTCAAAGGAGATGCGACCTTGTTACTCGCTTATGATATTTACCGAACCTCCTTTGCCATCTCAAGACCCCGACAAGGTCTATACATTCTTGGGACTGCCGCCACTCAGTAATCCGAATGATATTCGTCATCAGCTTAAGATTCTGGCAGCCATCCCCTGGTAGAGACAGGATAAGGCAGAATTAACTGGCAAAGAACGTGCAATGCCATTTTCGCTTAGAATTATACTCATTCCTTTAACATGATTATTGTTTAACCATGACTCTTATATTTGCATGCTTTATGAGTTATTAATGTAACTAACTCAGAATGAATTTATATGTGGATGGTGTAGGTACCAAGGATTTGATACTAATCAGATTTTTAACACCCGCATATGGAGTTGTGGAGCGAAACTATAACGAGCCCGATTGAACTGCTCATTTGCAATGCCGCACCTTCCATCTAAGGAAAGTTGTATAGCTCAAGGTGGATCCAGGATGACCATCCAATTCTTGGCTCGCACGTGGCAGACCACAAGACAATTGAATATAAATCATTGAATTGAAAAGTCGTAGTCTGACTCCAGATGGATGCGGTGTGACCGTCTATATGGCTCGATCCTATCCTCGATGCCACCAGATTACATGAATCCCGACAAGGGGGCAGCATTGCCCATTAATATCCTTACTTTTCAATCATAAGATTTGCTTTTACATGCCACTTGAGTTATTGACATGACTAATTCGTGCGATATGAATGATGCAGGTACCCGGAGTTTGGTGCCAACCATTCCTCCCATAGATTGTTCGGAGGAACGCAAAAGCCTTGGCAAACACTTTCCGATAAACTCTAAACCTCAGAGCTTGGATAGGAGTATAAATCTAGGACGAGTGTTATGGGCGCGCCATGATTAAAGACCACTCGATCCGTGACTCTAACTCTCAAGATTCGAGAGAGAGTATAAAGGACAGGAAGATGATGCCCACCACTCTAACTCTCATGATCTGAGAGAGAGTATAAAGGACATGAACATAACGTCCACAAGGCGTGAAGGTGCACCATGATAAAAACCGCCTTGACAACACTCCACCCCGCTGAAGGATCGGGAGAGTATAAAGGCGCTAGAGACTTAGCGCCCCAAGAACTTCTGCCCCGCTGAAGGATCGGTAAGCAGACTAAGAACCGAGCTCGAACTCTAACCCGCTGAAGGATCAAGAGAGTATAAAGGCACCATGGATTGGTTCCCTAAGGACTCCTACCCCGCCGGAGTGTCGAGGACCAGACTGAAAGCTGAGCCCGGATCCTCCATGTCCAGACATGGGGGTATACCTGTACACACATACTACTTTAGTGCATTTTCATTTATAATTGCATTGACAACTTATAACGCTTCATGACTTATTTTACCATTTGCGTTTCAAATGTTTAAATGCAGAGCTAATTATGGAATGTTCGCAGGTACAAGACAATGCGAAAGAAACAAAATTTTAATAACTAAATGCAGGTTTACAAAAGATAACTAGTCAAGAACGCGAGGGCCTCACTCGCAACAATAGCAGCATGCCAATGGAAAACGAACAAAAGGTCGCGTTCAGAAGGATGACCCAGGCCCCTTGAAGACCAGAAAATAGATGCAAAGAGAACTTCCATCTGCTGATCCCAACTTACTTCCAGAATGGGAAGCTCAGATAAGGATGGATATATCCCATATAATAATTGAACGTGACGCAACCATTTCGTCCCCGACCTTTCCCTTGATGCATAGAGCAAACGGGAGCAATAAAGGTGACTCTGATCCAACTATTCATCGCTTGATTTCAATCCTTGTAGCTTGGATGGGAGGCTGGAGATTAGTATTGGATGAGTACCACTAAATCGGTTTGGACTCAACTCCGACTCTTGGTGCAAGGAGTGGATATAAATCCAGAGACGATATGGATTCGAACCCTGCTACTTAGAACAAAAACCCTAGGATGGGGGCACGGAATACGAGCCTCAAGCAGCATAGCTCAACTACTTGATGCCTCCGTTCCCAGTTGAGTGACAGAAGCCCGATTGACAGCTACTGCACATGTGGATCTAAGAAGCCCGAGGCTGATCTTCATTTATTTCAAGACTTTACGCTGGGGGGATCAATGACAATTGAAAGGCCAAGCAACAATCATCAATTCCCTGGAAATGATAAAATCGAAGTTCAAGCAATGACGAACTTGGATGGCCAGATAACAACCATCAACTCGGATTGAACACAAACCAATTAGCAGGCGTGCAGCATGCGGCTTCGATTCAGAACATCGTTGATGGAAACATGGACAATGGAACAACTACCTCCAACATCCTAGATGAGAATGCAAGAATTCTAACAAACTCAGGTTATGCACGACCAGCTTTAGCTCTAATTCGAGTGGATACTCGAGCGACATTCCATACTCGGCTCCAAGCAAGAACGCAATAATTCGAAGAACAGGAACCCGGTCGGGTCGAATGACTCGAACCACTACCCGAGGGCAATATCGAAGCGGAAGCGAGAAATCAGCAAAGGCCCCCTTTGTAATCTTAGACTCGATGCTGAGGGCACCATCCATGATCTTGACAATGTGCAGCAATTCTTTAATAACAACCTGCTCGCCAGTTTGATTTGGCACCTCTCGAGGGGCGACACTTCTCAAGATGATAGGGATACCAGCAATCACAGCCCTTTCACGTGGGACATGAGAATCCCCTATTATTCCCCCGAACTTTAAACTTCTCGGCAATGAGATTTTCTCAGAAGCTTTGAAGAATTCAACCCTGAGGTCGACATACTTTTATGACAAGAAGGTGTTAATGTCGAGATAGGCGATCTTGATGTTTTTGTGACAAAGAATGGAGCACCTTCCAACTCCTGAAACGATAAGGACAAAGGAAAGCCCTAGAAAAGAATGATAAGAATGTGCAGTTCCAAAAGGAATCTATATCAATTATCGAGCCCATGATCTTGTTTGTCAAGCTCAATTGAACCAAGCGTGAGAAAGAGACTCAAAAAGACTGTGACCCTTTTGGATTATGCTGAAGCATAAACGGAGGGGCCCAACTAACTTCATAATGACATTTAGTCACTCGCATTTAACAAGCTTACTTAACTCCGCAACTGATCCGATGGGAGTAACCGAATTCGCTGATGCTCGATGAGGCAATCCTCACTATCCGACTAAAGAGAAGAGACGATATCAAAGCAAATGTGGTTCGACCATTTGCATATACAATTCCAACTTTTGCTTAATTGAGAAATAGTACAGAATGATCTGGGTTAACTAAGATTGCTGAACCTACAACTCTTACCAGATGCGATGACGGGAAGTATAAAATCCCAAAGATTAGATGACTGATTGATTCAACTCAACCCCCATCGATACTAGGGGCATAAGCCCTGACTTCGCTTGTCCTCCGACGGCGCTGAGAGAACAAGCAAAAATTCGTAGACTGACTTTGAAGATGACCCTCGGTTGGAGCAAGATTTAAAGCATATGCACCATATCTTCAGAACTTTGCAGGATGTGTCCTGCCTGTTCAAATAAGCTAGCTTATGCGTCAAATGTGACTTCAAAGATTCAAATCGCAGTTACATTGAAGGGAAGCAATCCAGAGCGATTGCGGACTCCTTTGAGCACAATCCGGAGTGATCAGGGTCTTCAGATTCCATACTGTTACGATTCAAGATACCAACTAAAAGCTCGAAGATTCTTGTATTACCCCATAATTTGGATGGCCACTTCATGCATTGACTCATATGTAAAAGAAAGTCTGACCTGACAATGCGCCTGACTCGCGTAGAATGATGACGTTGTTTGGCAACGATCCGTGCGTGTAGGATCACGCTCAGGAGCTAACGATCTAGCATGATTTTTGATGAATGAATTAGACCTCCTAATTCGATGAAGTTTAAGCACTTACATGATCATCTAGAATACTCCTTCCATAGAACTTTGCCTGATTAGCTCACTTGGAAGCAATGCAACGATTGGATAAAGCCTTCTCAAGGATAAATGACGTTCCAGATCGATTTAACTCAATATATTCAAAGCACATCTCACCTGCGATAAGATGTACTTTGGGGGGGCAAAATGTTAGCCTGCTTTGTGACCAGCCAACCCAAAGCAAATGATTTGAATATGAACATGCAGTGATCAGCAATCGCTCGGATGAAGTGGTAGAATATGGAAAAAATGGCCCGAAACCCCTACCAAATGTCCTCATTTGGATCTAAACACATCAAATACTTGTAGCTTTCTGAATTAGCTTCAAGTAGAGCTTTTGTTTGGTCCAATCGGCCTTACGGTTTGAAAGTTACTCCCATTTCCGTGAATGCATACAGAAATATGGAAAAAAACCTACATTTTGGCTTTTTTGAAGATCGGATCGTGAAAAACCCCTGGGGTCGGATCGTGACCACCCCCGGGGTCGGATCGTGACCACCCCCGGGGTCGGATCGTGACCACCCCCTGGGATCGGTTCGTGACCATGACCCGGCCTGACCATCACCAGCTCACCACCCCGAATCACGAACCGTGACCATGAACCGCGACCAGGACCCGCTACTACACGTGTATATTTTGA
This sequence comes from Allium sativum, assembly GCA_030737875.1. Lineage (NCBI taxonomy): Eukaryota > Viridiplantae > Streptophyta > Magnoliopsida > Asparagales > Amaryllidaceae > Allium > Allium sativum. The sequence goes on from CM060926.1 coordinate 357,519,707, forward strand.
CCTATTCTCAAGGCTATGATCTCTCCTACTTTCCCGGATCGGGTGCCACATGTCCTACCACGACCCCATCACCATATGAGCTCTCCTACAACTATAAATACACCTCTAGAGGGCATTTTCAAGGGACTTTTGGCATATCAACATCCATGGCTGCCATGGTTAACACTTCTCCATGAATAACCACCATCTTCTTCAATAAAAATCAATGAATTCGGAGAGAATTATTCAATGAATTCAAGTGATTGAGAGACAATATTCATTGTAATTGTGATCTATGAGTGAAATGAGAAAATATGAAGTAAACGTAGGCTTGTTAACACCGAACCACTATAAAAATCTTGTTGTCTTGCTTTTTCCTGTATTTTTCGGTTATTTCTTCATATCCTATGCTCTAAATACGACAATTTGGGTGTTAGGTTCATTTTTTGGTCTAACAAATGCTGAAACTAATTTATTTGGGTTTTGCGATAGTGATTGGGCCGGAAGTATAGATGACGTGAAAAGCACTTCTGGATATGTGTTTTCTCTTGGATCAGGATCATTTTCTTGGTGTTCAAAGAAGCAACAAACAGTTGCTCAATCTTCTGCAGAAGCTGAATATATTTCAGCTGGCCTAGCTACCCAACAAGCAATATGGTTGAAGAAAATACTAAATTATTTTGGTGAGAAACAAGAAGCTGTTACTATCCATTGTGATAACAAATCAGCCATTGTTATCGCTAAGAATCCAGTCCATCATGGAAGAACAAAGCATATAGCAATCAATCATCATTTCATTCGAGAAGCAATTGAAAATGAAGAGGTGCAGCTGAATTTTTGCAAATAAAATAATCAAGTTGCTGATATTTTCACAAAAAGCATTGAAGCCTGATAATTTTAAAAGATTGCGAGATCTTCTTAGAGTTCAAAAACCAAGCTTATGGGGGAATATTGGAAATAATCTTGGCTTTTCAGGAAACAATTAATTGTATTGTTAAATTAGCAATTGTATTAATGAACTGAATAAATTAAGGGAAAATCTAGAATTCCTATTTTATATATTCTAGATAATGCATTCCTAGAATACTCTAGAGAGTGCACTGCATTATAAAAGCAAGGCAATCAAGCTGATGTATGAATGTAATCAAAATTTGTAATCAAAAGGAAAGCAATGAAAATTTCCTGCTCATTAAAACAATTCTCTCAAAAATTACTTCTTCTTCTCTTAAAAATATTCCTAACAATAAATAATTTTCTATGCCATGGAGTTTTGGTGTTTGCGCATAGGTAAAAGAATCCAACTAAACCTTCTAACCCATGTAAAAATATAATTTGACCATTATTTGGTCCTCATTGAACAATTTGTGGGTCTATAGGTTTAAAAGGTGACTTCAAAGACCCATGATTTAGGCTTAGAATGAATGATTGTCAAAAAAAGATCTTGCTTTCGTTTATATTTGTTGATATGTAGTGTTAGCAGTTTGCAAGCCAATTTCGTGTTATTTTCCTCTTTTACATAAGTGGGAATTGGTGTATTTACTAAGCAAAAATTGATTATGTGATATGCACTTTCGGATTAACACAACTAAATAAGAAACTTTTGTAACTACTATTAATATATGATATTTTATTAACTCGAAATGATATTCAATTTCTCACTTTTTGCCTCTTGTACTTATGTATTGTTTTGCCCAGCTAATTGATGTCCTCAAAACAAACGATGGTACAAATTATGCAATAAGAAATAAGCTTTTAAACCGTCCCAAATATTCTTGGTACAGTTACACCATCGTATGGACAATGTTAGTGATATACGAACCCGTTGTTGTGTTTTGTGACATAAAATCACATATGTTGATAGAGACGAGGCGTGGATGTGCTTGGCTGTAGAGGAGATGGTGCAACAACAGAAAGAAGGTTAGAAGCAGCAGTTTGGCGTTTGAGCGGATTTATTGTTGGATTTTGACCCGGTCTTTCTGTGACTTATCTGCAAGTATTGAGGGGATATATTCCTAATATATCTCTAAGAGGAAAATTGGATATTTTTCCTAGGCCTTCCATTCTCCTATAAAAGCAGCACATTGGGTTGGATTAATGTATGACCGAATAGAGTGACGGCTGCGTGCCTCTAGGGCTTGGTGCCCTAGAGATGATTTGTGCCTCCAGTTAATCCAAGGCTTAGCCGTCGTTCTTCATTGTTCTCTTTCTCCAACAAAGAGTGTTAGTCATCTAGATATTCTTTCCCTTTCTCAATAATATTATTGATTCTTGTAATTTTGTTTATTGTTGGTTTTGATCCATTGAGTGTAAACAAAAATTGTTTTTGTGAATCAATAAAGAGGGTGGTTGAGTGGAATATCTTGTGTTTGTACGTATGATTTCATATCTGTGTTTGTTTCCATAGAAATCATCTTTAAGTAATTGGGTGAATAAGATCATGGTCGCTTCCGCAAAGGCGCAGTTTTCATAACAGTTGGTATCAGAGCTAGATCATCGCAAACCTTAGAGTGATTTTGGATTGGAAAAATTGATTTCTATTTGGAAAAAAATTGATTTTTTGTTGAAAAAAATCGATATTTTTTTACGTCGGATATGATGGCGTTGTTGGTGATGACTAATTTTGATTGGAGATTTGGAGGCCTCAATTGTTTGGTTGATGGAGATGAAGAGGAGCCCTCAGATGTGGATGGGGGAAGATGGAAGAAGACGAAGATGTTGGCAATTGGTTTGATTTGCCTATACCTTGGTGATTCGGTTCATGTTTTCGATAGGGGTCTTCACGTTGATGATGCTCGAGGGATCAGGAGTGATCAAGGAAGGAGCTCAGGTCAAGTGGTAGACGGGTGTCGATGTGGAAGGCGAGTGACGGTTGAAGAACCTAGTTCACAGCAAGGTGGAGAGGTTAATTTGGTCACTGCTGATGTGTTCGACAGGGGCCTTCACGTTGATGATGCTCGAGGGATCCGGAATGATCGAGGAAGGAGCTCAGATCAAGTGGTACACGAGTGTCGTTGTGGAATTACAAGCACTTTTAGAACGTTGGTTGATGCACGGTGTAGCTCAGGTGGTAGATGCATCTTTTGCAGGCAGTGAGTTGTGTTTGTAATAGAGGTGTGGTCGTAGTCCTTTCAAGTCGACTAGGCGTATCTCGTTGCCCTGAAATCGAGGTTGTGGGGTGTATCTCATTGCCCGGAAATCGAGATTGGTTTGATTGAGAGAAGGTGTCGTTGAAAGAGTTAGATGACTTTTTTGGTGATTGTTGGAGTGTTGATATCATTTCAGATTAAGATGGAGCATTGTGATGGTGATTTCACATGTTCATGGAAGTCGGTTGATTTGTTGTTGATGTGATTTCATATCAAGGTAGAGTGTTTTGATTTGTGACATAAAATCACATATGTTGATAGAGAAGAGGCGTGGATGTGCTTGGTGGTAGAGGAGATGGTGCAGCAACAGAAAGAAGGTTAGAAGGAGCAGTTTGGCGTTTGAGCGGATTTATTGTTGGATTTTGACCCGGTCTTTCTGTGACTTATCTGCAAGTATTGAGGGGATATATTCCTAATATATCTCTAAGAGGAAAATTGGATATTTTTCCTAGGCCTTTTATTCTCCTATAAAAGCAGCACATTGGGTTGGATTAATGTATGACCGAATAGAGTGGCGGCTGCGTGCCTTTAGGGCTTGGTGCCTCCAGTTAATCCAAGGCTTAGCTGTCGTTCTTCATTGTTCTCTTTCTCCAACAAAGAGTGTTAGTCATCTAGATATTTTTCCCTTTCTCAATAAAGTTATTGATTCTTGTAATTTTGTTTATTGTTGGTTTTGATCCTTTGAGTGTAAACAAAATTTGTTTTTGTGAATCAATAAAGAGGGTGGTTGGGTGGAATATCTTGTGTTTGTACGTGTGATTTCATATATGTGTTTGTTTCCATAGAAATCATCTTTAAGTAATTGGGTGAATAAGATCATGGTCGCTTACGCAAAGGCGCAGTTTTCATAACACCTGTAGCCCATATCATGCATGTACTGAGGCTTATTGATTTGGCTTGATTACTTATGGTGAAATTCAATGGATTAAATTTTTGGTTCATGCTTAGAAGTGTAACTAAATGAAAGAATCTATACATTACAGTGTTAGAAGAAGAAACACATGAGCTGTATTGGTAAGCAGTATTAAGGTAGTGGACAGAATGAGGCGGCAACAACAACAACAACAAGAAAAAACTGGTTCAGTAGAATTGGGTTATTGGAGCCTGATCTAAATTAAAAAACGATGTGAGCCTAAGCCTGGCAAGAAGACATATTTGAAAGTAACATTTGGAGCAAGTATCATTTTAACTAAGGAATGCAAAAGTAGGCTGAAACCAGTGGGAATATGCATAAATTAAGAGGTGGAAGCATATACATTTTGGACTATTTGCTATTGCAGACTAGAGACAGAATGACCTATGTTAGTTAGTCCCTGTTGTGGAAATAACAAAGAAGCATACTGCAATAGACATGCAAGGAAAAGTTACCATGTTTTCTGTTTTGATATGCAATAACGTATGCTAAAAAATATGCAAAATAGTCTATTTAATCCTTTTACATAGAAAATGGTTAGAAATGAAATAGGTAACTGTGCTATGTGCGTATCACGGTTTGACACTAGTGTTATCTATTTATACAAGTTGTAATGTAAACGGTGACTGGAAAGCATAATTACATAAATAGCCTTTAGACCCTAATATGTATTTGACTGAGTAAAGCGGCTGCTCATAATAATGTAAATAATCAACAAAACAATAAACACCTTAAATGAGCACATGCAAATATGAGACACTACAAAATACTTTATTCGCAATACAGATAGCTTTCATAAAGAGAATATAAATATAATGATAGCAATGCTAATGACATGGCCGTAGCGGTGCTCCACAGAGACACTTGTTATGGCTAAATGCTTCCTTTGTAAACACCTCTTTTGGACCACAACTTGGGATCTGCCCGCACAACTCGTTATAGCTCACATTCAACTGTTGCAGCGACGGGAGTTGTGTAAACTGTTTCGGTATCTTCCCACTTAATCTGTTATTGCTAACAACAAAGTAGGCTAGTTGCTTCGTCATTTCCTGTGGTATTTCCCCCGACAAATTGTTGTTGTTAGCAACAAACTCCTGTAATCTTGGTAGCTCCATTAATTCTCTAGGAATCGCCCCTGACAATCTGTTATCGTTTGCATGTAAAAAAACAAGTTTGATCAAACCTTTTATTTGTTTTTTAAAGCTCCCATATATCATGTTATTGTCCAACTGCAGCTGCACAAGACTTGATGGAAACTTGACATTCGATAAATTAAAAGCTAGCCTGTTGTAGCTTAGTGTCATGTATGCAAATCTCTTCTTTTCTCCGAACAAAGCAGATACATCAGTGAGATGATTAGCTCCAATATTAAGGTACTTGATATTATCAATAGATGCAGGGATAGAACCAGTAAGGTTATTGCTACTGACATCCAAATTCAGTATAGTATCATTCCTAGTTCTTTTACTTAGAAAAGTAGCAGGAATTGAGCCTGATAATTGGTTAATGCCTAGAAAGATATTAACCAGTTTTCCACCTAAGCAGCCTGGAATTTTGCCTGTCAGGCCATTTCCTTAAAGATACAGGCTTTCTAGTCTGGAGAGTTTGCATAATGTCTTCGGCGTGTGGCCTGTAAGGAAACTATTGCTTGAGATATCAAGATAGGTGGGATTGTACCAGTGAGGTTCTGGTTCATAGCAATTGTAAGGTGTTCGAGTTCACTGAGTTTTCCGTGCGCGAAATTGCATTTCTTATGTAATTAAGAAACTTGGGTGTTGTCGCCAGATTTTAGCGTAACAAGTATGTCCACGCTTTTTCAATTTTTTTTATCATTGCATCTTTCTTTGTTTTTCACATCTTAATTTTAGAGCACATTTCTATGCATAACACTAATTTTATTTTCTTGATCCTATTAACTAGAAACTAAGTATATTTGTTTTTTTATTTATTAATTCCCATGCATTATGATAAAACAACTTTGTTTTAAATAATCCGATCATTGGATGTTTATTTAATTGTGGCGTTGTTCTACAGTTACCGTACCTTTTCTAGAGTCTGAGTTCTTAAATAAATATTGGAAATAATCTTGGCTTTTCAGGTAACAATTAATTGTATTGTTAAATTAGCAATTGTATTAATGAATTGAATAAATTAAGGGAAAAACTAGAATTCCTATTTTAGATATTCTAGATAATGCATTCCTAGAATACTCTAGAGAGTGCACTGCGTTTTAAAAGCAAGACAATCAAGCTGATTTATGAATGCAATCAAAATTTGTAATCCAAAGGAAAGCAATGAAAATTTCCTCCTCATTAAAATAATTCTCTCAAAAATTCCTTCTTCTTCTCTTAAAAATATTCCTAACAGTGGTATCAAAGCCCTAGATCCTTGCAATTAAAAAAAAAAAACCAAAGTGCAAAGTAATGGCTTCTCCAAGCAATGCTCCAGCAAGCATCAACTCCACCTATAACAATGTCCAAGTTCCTTTATTTGAAGGAGAAAATTATGATTTTTGGGCAGTAAAAATGAAGACTTTGTTCACCTCCTTGGATGTCTTAGAGTTCATCAAACAAGGATATGAAGACTCAACAGCTGCAGCAGAACGTACAGCAGCCCAAACTGAAGTATTATAAAAGAAAAGAATCACAGATGCTGAAGTTCTCTTGGAATGATTCAAAGAGGAGTGTCAAACACCATATTCCCAAGAATTATGAAAGCAAAAACAGCCAAGGAAGCATGGGAAATCTTGCAACAAGAGTTTAAAGGGGATTCAAAAGTGAGAACTGTCAAACTTCAATCTCTAAGGAGAGATTTTGAAAATGAAAAAAATGAAAGAAAATGAAAGTTAGAATGAGTATTTTAATAGGCCGTCCGAATTAGTGAATCAAATGAAGTCTCATGGAGATATAATTGACAATCGTAGAATCGTTGATAAAATTTTGATAAGCTTAACTGAAAAATTTAATCCTATGCTGGCTATTATAGAAGAAACAAAAGATTTGTCAAACATGACCGTTCAAGACTTGATGGGTTAACTTAGATCCTACGAGCAAAGGTTGTTACGCCGTATAGAAAAGAATGTTGAAAACGCGTTTCAGTCCAAACTCACTACTCAATTAAACAATGAAAAAGCAATAAAACAAAATAATGGCGAGTCTTCTAGAGGTGGCAGATTTGGCAAAGGAAGAGGAAGAAATTCACGCGGAAGAGGTCGAGGCCCCTATGGCGGAAGAGGAAGTGATGAAGAAACAAATAAATGGTGTGGAATTTGCAAAAAAAAAGCTCTCATGAAGAAAAGGATTGCTGGAACAAAGGAAGGCCACAATGTCATAATTGTAAAAGGTTCGGGCACATTCAAAAGGATTGTCGCCTTGGTAAGTCACATAACACAGCATTTGCCGGAGCGGAAGATATGGAAGGGAGCTTGTTCTTTGCTTGTCAAAAGGCAATTGAAGAATATAAGAATATATGGTACCTGGACAGCGGATGTAGCAATCATATAACAGGAGATAAAAATGCATTCATTGACATAGATCATTCATTTGGTTCGAAAGTTAAACTTAGCAATGGAGAGTATGTTGAAGTTGAAGGCAAAGGCAACATTGGAGTTGCAACAAAGCAGGGAAGTAAAGTTATTCATGACACCTTTTATGTTCCTAAATTAGATGAGAATTTGTTGAGCATTGGACAACTTTTAGAGCATGGTTATTCTCTTAAATTTGAGAATCAAGAATGTAAAATCTTAGATTCAAAAGGAAAAGCTACTGCTGTAATAAAAATGACAAACAACAGAAGCTTTCCCCTCCATCTCAATTATGAGAAAAATCATAGCTTCATGGCAAAAAAGAAGACGACGCTTGTGGCATAAGAGACTTGGGCACTTAAAATACAATAGTCTCACATTGCTTTCACAAAAGAAGATGGTGTACGGGTTACCAACAATAAAAAAAGAAGAAAATGGAGTATGTGAAGGCTGCGTACTTGGCAAACATCATTGGCAACCGTTTCCAAATGAAGGATCAAGGAGAGCCGAAGAAGTGTTGGAATTAGTACACACGGATGTATGCGGTCCTATGAGCACATTATCTCATGCTCAAAACAAGTACTTTATTTTATTCATTGATGATTTGACCCGCATGACATGGGTTTATTTTATGAGACAAAAATCTGATGTGTTTGTTATATTTAAGAAGTTTAAAGCTTTTGTTGAGAAACAAAGTGGCAGGTCCATAAAAGTTATGAGAAGTGACGGGGGAAAGGAGTATAACTCCAATGATTTTGATAAATTTTGTGAAGAAGAAGGTATGGAGAGGCAACTAACCGTTAGGTATACACCTCAGCAAAACGGTGTATCCGAAAGGAAGAATCAAACAGTGATGGAGATGGCTAAATCAATGTTGTTTGAGAAAGGCATGCTTAAAGAATTTTGGCCTGAGGCTGTAAATACAGCTGTGTATTTGCTGAATAGATGTCCAACAAAAGCTGTATGGAATATGATGTCGTTTGAAGCATGAAGTGGAAGAAAGCCTTCAGTGAATCATCTTAGAGTCTTTGGAAGTATTTGCTATGCTCAAATTCCTAAAGAAAAAAGGACAAAGCTTCAAGAAGCAAGTGAAAGATGCATTTTTATTAGCTATAGTTCTGTGTCAAAGGGCTATAGACTTTACAACTTGAAGACAAAGAAAGTAATCATCAGTAGAGATGTTGTATTTGATGAGAAGACATCTTGGAATTGGCAAAAGGAGAATTTGGAGGATAAAACCATTCCAGCAGTAATTTTAGAACAAAATCCAACTACACTTGCAAATAACCAATGTGATTCATCTACACCAAGTTCTCCATCTAGCACTTCATCCTCAGCAAGCCATAATTCATCATCTCCATGCTCAACCCAATAAAATGAGGAGTTTGGATGATATTTTTGCTAGGTGCAACTATTGTGCAATAGAACCAGAAAATTTTGAAGAAGCGGTTAAGGAATATGCTTGGAGGAAGGCAATGCAAGAAGAGATGGATGCACTTGAAAGGAACAAAACATGGATGTTGGTTGATAAGCCAAAAGACAAAGAAACCATTAGAGTAAAATAGATCTACAAAGTGAAGCATAATCCTGATGGTTCAGTTCAAAAGAACAAAGCGAGACTCATTGCAAAGGGCTATTCTCATCAGCCCGGTATTGACTACGAAGAGACATTCGCTCCGGTGGCACGTCTTGACACCATTAGAGCTTTAATATCACTTGCAAACCAAAAAGGATGGAAATTATATCAGCTAGATGTAAAATCGGCATTCTTGAATGGAAAATTGAAAGAAGATGTTTACGTGGAGCAGCCTCAAGGATTTGAGATTGAAGGACAAGAAGGAAAAGTTTACAAACTAAAGAAAGCGCTTTATGGGCTAAAACAAGCACCACGAGCATGGTATAGCAATATTGACAATTACTTCATGGAGAAAGGCTTTTAGAAGAGCAAGAATGAGCCTACTTTGTATGTCAAACGGCAAGGTATGGACAGTATTCTAATTATTGCACTTTATGTAGATGATTTAATTTATACCGGAAACAATTTAAAGTTGATTGAAGATTTTAGAAAAGAAATGATGAAGAAATATGAAATGAACAATTTGGGTTTGCTGCATTTTTTCCTTGGAATAGAAATCTCTCAAGGTGATGATGGAGTTTTTATTTGTCAAAAGAAATATGCTGAGAAAATATTGAGAGAGTTTGAGATGCTTGGGTGTAATCCGGTTGATACACCGCTAGTTGTGAATGAAAAGCTAAAAAAAAGAAGATGGGGAAGGAAGATTTATGCTAGTTACTACAGAAGTATAGTTGGTAATTTATTTTACCTTACTAATACAATACCTGACATCATGTTTGCAGCCATCCTACTTTCTCGGTTCATGAATGATCCTTGTCATATCCATCTAGGTGCAACAAAAAGGGTGCTGAGATATATTCAAGGCACTTTGCGCTATGGGATCAAATATGAAAATAATGTTGAAACTAATTTATTTGGGTTTTGCGATAGCGAATGGGTAGGAAGTATAGATGACATGAAAAACAGTTCTGGATATGTCTTTGTTCTTGGATCAGGAGCATTTTCTTGGTGTTCGAAGAAGCAACAAACAGTTGCTCTATCTTCTACAGAAGCTGAATATATTTCAGCTGGCCTAGCTACCCACCAAGCAATATGGTTGAAGAAAATACTAAATGATTTTGGTGAGAAACAAAAAGCTGTGACTATCCATTGTGACAACAAATCAACCATTATTATAGCTAAGAATCCAGTCCATCATGGAAGAACAAAGCATATAGCCATCAAACATCATTTCATTCGAGAATCAATTGAAAATGAAGAGGTGCGGCTGAATTTTTGCAAAAAAATAATCAAGTTGCTGATATTTTCACAAAAGCATTGAAGCCTGATAATTTTAAAAGATTGCGAGATCTTCTTGGAGTTCAAAAACCAAGCTTACGGGGGAATATTGGAAATAATCTTGGCTTTTCAGGAAACAATTTATTGTATTATTAAATTACCAATTGTATTAATGGATTGAATAAATTAAGGGAAAATCTAGAATTCATATTTTAGATATTCTAGATAATGCATTTCTAGAATACTATAGAGAGTGCACTGCATTATAAAAACAAGGCAATCAAGCTGATGTATGAATGCAATCTAAATTTGTAATAAAAAAGAAAGCAATGAAAATTTCTTCCTCAGTAAAATAATTCTCTCAAAACTTCCTTCTTTTTCTCTTAAAAATATTCTTAATAATAAACAATTTTCTATACCATCGAGTTTTGATGTTTGCGCATAGGTAAAAGAATCGAACTAAACCATCTTACCCATGTAAAAATATAATTTGACCGTTATTTAGTCCTCATCGAACAATTTGTGGGTCTATAGGTTTAAAAGGTGACTTCAAAGACCCATGATTTAGGCTTAGAATGAATGATTGTCAAAAAAAGATCTTGCTTTCGTTTATATTTGTTGATGTGCGGTTTTGATTGTTAGCAGTTTGCAAGCCAATTTCGTGTTATTTTCCTCTTTTACATAAGTGGGAATTGGTGTATTTACTAAGCAAAAATTGATTATGTGATATGCACTTTCGGATTAACACAACTAAATAAGAAACTTTTGTAACTACTATTAATATATGATATTTTATTAACTCGAAATGATATTCATTTTCTCACTTTTTGCCGCTTGTACTTTTGTATTGTTTTGCCCAGCTAATTGATGTCCTCAAAACAGAAGATGGTACAAATTATGCAATAAGAAATAAGCTTTTAAACCGTCCCAAATATTCTTGGTACAGTTACACCATCGTATGGACAACGTTAGTGATATACGAACTTGTAGCCCATATCATGCATGTATTGAGGCTTATTGATTTGGCTTGATTACTTACGGTGAATTTCAGTGGATTAAATTTTTTGTTCACGCTTAGAAGTGTAACTAAATGAAAGAATCTATACATTACAGTATTAGAAGCAGAAACATATGAGCTGTATTGGCAAGCAGTATTAAGGTAGTGGACAGAATGAGGCGGCAACAACAACAACAAGAAAAAACTGGCTCAGTAGAATTGGATGATCTAAATTAAAAAACAATGTGAGCCTAAGCCTGGCAAGAAGACATATTTGAAAGTAAAATTTGGAGCAAGTATCATCTTAACTGAGGAATGCAAAAGTAGGCCGAAACCAGTGGGAATATGCATAAATTACGAGGTGGAAGCATATACATTTTGGACTATTTGCTATTGCGGACTAGAGACAGAATGACCTATGTTAGTTAGTCCCTGTTATGGAAATAACAAAGAAGCATACTGCAATAGACATGCAAGGAAAAGTTACCATGTTTTTCTGTTTTGATATGCAATAATGTATGCTCAAAAATATGCAAAATAGTCTATTTACCTTTTACATAAAAAAATGGTTAGAAATGAAATAGATAAATATCCTATGTGCGTATCACTGTTTCACACTACAAAATATGTAAATAATCAACAAAACAATAAACACCTTAAATGTACTCATAATAATGTAAATAAGCAACAAAACAATAAACACCTTAAATGAGCACATGCAAGTATGAGACACTACAAAATACTTTGTTCGCAATACAGATAGCTTTCATAAAGGGAATATAATGATATAGCAATGCTATTGACATACTGGGAGCGGTGCTCCACAGAGGCACTTGTTATGGCTAAATGCTGCCTTGGTAAACACCTTTTTCGGACCACCACTTGGGATCGGTCCACAAAAGTCATTATAGCTCACATCCAAATGATACAGCAAAGGGAGTTCTGTAATTTGTTTCGGTATCGCCCCACTTAATCTGTTCTTGCTAACAACAAAGTAGGATAGTTACTTCGTCAATTGCTGGGGTATTTCCCCTGACAAATTATTGTTGCTAGCAACAAACTCCTGCAATCTTGGTAGCTCCATTAATTCTCTAGGAATCGCCCCTGACAATCTGTTATCACTAACATGTAAAAAAACAAGTTTGATCAAACCTTTTATTTGTTTTGGGAAGCTCCCATATATCATGTTATGGTCCAACTGCAGCTGCACAAGACTTGATGGAAACTTGACATTCGATAAATTAAAAGCTAGCCTGTTGTAGCTTAGTGTCATGTACGCAAATCTCTTCTTCTCTCCAAACAAAGCAGATACATCAGTGAACTGATTAGCTCCAATATTAAGGTACTTGATATTATCAATAGATGCAGGGATAGAACCAGTAAGGTTATTGCTACTGACATCCAAATTCAGTATAGTATCATTCCTGGTTCTTTTACTTAGAAAAGTAGCAGGAATTGAGCCTGATAATTGGTTAATGCCTAGAAAGATATTAATCAGTTTTCCACCTAAGCAGCCTGGGATTTTGCCTGTCAGGCCATTTCCTGAAAGATACAGGCTTTCTAGTCTGGAGAGTTTGCATAATGTTTTAGGTATGTGGCCTGTAAGGAAACTATTGCTTGAGATATCAAGATAGGTTAGCTTTTTGAGGTTTCCTACGGATGCTGGGATTGTACCAGTGAGGTTCTGGTTCACAGCAATTGTAAGGTGGTCGAGTTCACTGAGTTTTCCCATAGACGAAGAGATTGTTCCGGATATATCTGTGAATCTTAGAGTTAGTTTCGTTACTCTGCCGTTTGCGTAAGGTTCACATTCAATGCCTTGCCATTCGCAGCAGTCGGTTGATTCTTTCCAGCTGGATAAGGTTGAAGAACTGCGGAAAGATTTCTTCAGCTTTAGTAGTACTTTTGAGTCGTTTCTGTGGCAGACAAATTTCGAGTTTGACATTGTTGATGATACTAAGGCCAACGGCATCAAAAAGCTGACAAGAACCAAGAGATACAAGGAAGTAACCATGTTTACTGTTTTGATGATTATCCTATGTTAAATAGGAGTAGAGAAAAGAAAAGGACTTGTAACAACCAATGGTTTGATGGAGATAATTACAGATAGCCTTGTACTTATGGAGATAGCTTACAGTGGAGTAATGTAGAATGTAGAGTGTTTAGTGCTGGAACATGACACGTTTTCATTGGTTTAGCATTGGCCGATTCCTTGAGTTGAGTATACATGAAAGAAACTATTACTTTAATGCAGAGTTTTAAAGTCTAGTCAAGAAACAAAAGCGAAGCCACTACCCAGGCATTTAAAATGTCAGATTCAGAGTTGAATTTCAGAGTGTTTACTTCCCTTATAAATATTGTATACATAAACACATGTAACATGTATTGTGTAAATAATAGTCAGATGACTCAGACTCCCAATATACATTTGCCCTCGCTTGAGAAGAACATGCAGCCTATTTGAATGCATTTTCTAGATTGGAGATGTTTGCTTTAAGACATTATATGCAATAAGTCTGTTTCATGGAAAACTGGAAATTATGTTTCAGTACTTGTCCATCGGGTTGAATTTTTTTGCAGGACAGCGGTTTAGACTTTTAAGTTTTAAGGACGACAGAAATGCATGTTTAATCCTAGGCAAGTACTTCATTACCAATTTTGATTGTTTCCAGATTGCGATTATATTTTCAACTTGCCGTAATTACCCTTCTCTTTTTCTCTTCCCAATTCTAATATACAATCTCAATCTCAATTCTATCAAATCACCACTCTATTTCATTCTGAATAATCGAATCCAAAAAAAACCAACTTCTTTGTCTCCATCACAGTGACCAATAAAACGAATGCTCGATGTCAACTAGGGCTACTAAAACAATAATGTTTTTTGAGAGAGTTTGTTGGCTTCGTAAGTCACACCAGAAGTTGAAACGCTTAGTTATCGACCAACCACCATTGTCTGACGATGCCCGGTGGAGATGGAGCAAACTCGGTAGTGTGTGTTGGCGAACTCGTGGTGGTGTAGCAAATAGAGGCAGCTGTGTTCTTTCTTGATATTGCGTTTTCCAAACTGTAGCAACCTTGAGGAAAATCATGGGATGGTCGGGTTTCATCTTTCAGAAGGTAGTTGTAGCCTTTGGCCATGGCTTTCCAAAAGGCTTTTTTTGATATTATTGAGTTTGCTGAGTTTCAATATTTGTTTTGTTGAATAGGTTTGATGAACACCAGTATTGGTTAATTAATCAACTTGTTGCAGATCTCAAGAAACCCTTTTGAATTGAATCAGTGAATATAATCAGCTTTTAAGTAAAAAGATAAATAATTTTATCTTTTTCGTCAAAAGCATGTTTATTGTGTAATTATTTTTTTATATGTATATTGGATAATTTATCTCCATATTTAGTTTTTAAGCACACAATTAAGAACATATAATGAAGCTTTTTGGCTTGTAAGTAATTACACTAAGTTTTGGTCCGGAAACATTGGTGAAAACAGGAAATATCACAGAGATATGATCCTCTGGTTATTCTTTAATACCGTTAGCTGACCGGTCTAAGTCTTGGTTGTAGCTCAGGCGAAGCAGGAGCATGTTAAAGTTGGTTGTTAACATTTTCCAGTTCTACATGCAGAAGAGCCGCAATCAGCGCCAGTTCTCTTAGTCACCCAGACAGTCGGTCAACCAACCCCACCTAGTCATACGACAGTTCAGCCTCATTCAATCACTCAGCCTCAGCAATACGTGCTTCGGCAACTCATTGATATCAACATGTATACAAGTGCTTCAACGTGCAGTTTCAGCAAATGTGCATTCTTCAGTGTTGTTTCATCAAATCGAGGCAAGCACAGCTTTATGTCGCCCAATCATCATCAAATGCTCATTTGAACAGCCTGGACATTTAATTACATGGCTCGTTCATTTTAATCTATACCAAAGGCAAAACTTACAACTTCGTGAAGGGAAACACATCTACAAGTCATTTTATACAAAATATAAATCAATAAATTATTTTCTATTCCTGATTGTTGTATTTTTGTCGATCAATTTGGTGATGAACTTTTATGGGAATTACAAAGTTTGCCTATTGCTTTCAAATGCATTTGTGAGCTTTACTAAGTCTTTATTTGGATTTTAAGATTTTGGGTGTTGCAAAGAAAAACTATACTATCATTTTATCTTTCTTTTTACTAAAGGTGATTGCACTCTCAGTACTTTAGCCTATACTTTAGGGGTGTTGATTGTTTAAGGTAGTTAATGTATTCTAAGTTGAACTCATGTTTTTTGCTCATGGTTTATATTTATTTCACTTCTTTTAGATGAACTTATGAAGTTTTCTTGTTAGGTTGGTTAAGCATCAAATTTCTGTAGGTCTATTAATGGAAAATTCTTGTACCGCACATTTTAGGCACCTTTCTAGCTGTTTTTCCATGTCTACAACATGATGTGCTTGGTTTTCTTTCTTGCCTTGGACACAGTGTGGCACATGGTTTACTTTAGCCTTGATGTCTTTGCCTCTACATTGGCCAGTTTCATAAAAATAATAACAAAATTTTAAACATACCATTTTACTCTTGTTGTTCCTCAAAGAAAGCAATGAATTCATTAACAGGAATTTTACTGGCTCAACAGAATGGTCAATAGGCTGAATTGCTTCTTGAATGAAGGGTCATTCCAGCTGAGTGTATACAGGTGCCTTGCTCTTTAAAGAGAGGTCGTGAATTGAATTGCAATGTTGGTTGTGGAAAAGCTTTTTCTCAGCTTCATTAATTAAGTTGCTGATTTTGTGTTGGACATTTTTAGTTGCACATTTTGAGGCATTTCCTGATGCGTGTCATTGTTATGTAGTATTAGACTGGTTTGTTGAATTTACATTTTGAAATATAATTGTGTGCACATCATTTGAGTAATTTGATGCGTTCGAAAAATGAACTATTGTTGCTTTCTTCAACATATTATATGCCAGGGCATTTGTACTCCGGTTCTGCTGAGTATTTGACTCAAACTTCCATGCATTTGCCTTGGACACAATATTTTACGAAATCTAGTTTGACCTTGATGCATTTTGCAATAAATTACAAAATGTTTTTTAAAATTTTGGTTAATATTTATATTAAACAAATAAATAGATTTACATAGCTTAAAAAACATTAAAAAAAAACACTGATTTTATCACTATTTTTGCTTCCTCTAAGCACGGCCAGCCATGTTCGCCTGAAAGCCATCCCATCGAACCATTATTATACTCGATTTAAGAATAACCCATATCATCTGTATGTTGAAATTCCTAAAGAGTTGAATGAAATACATTTAGTCCCACATTGGCAAATAATGGGTTAATGTTGTGTGTACATATATAGGATCCTCATTTTTCCAATTGGCCCTTAGGGTCAGGTAATTTTGTGCGAGAGGGAGGACCTATATCTGATGAACACACACGCGTGCGCCGCCCCCCCGTCCGACCGGGTCGGGCTTGGGCTTTGGGCCTTGAATAAAACCATATTTTTGCACTAAAAAACTCTGCAATTTTTGAGCGGGTTTTTTGGACGGGTGCGACCCGTTTGGAATGAGTGGGTGCGACCCGTTACTGTTCGAATGAGCGGACGCGTTCATTTGAACTTAGATGGCAACGGTGCGTTTTTTCAAATGGGTGCGACCCGTTAACGCATCCATTTGAAAACTATAAATACATGGTAGTTCTGATCAAATGGATAACCGAAATAATATACAGTTTTCTTCTTCCTTCCTCTGTCTATTTCTGCCATTGCTGATTGTCACTGTCAGTACATACTCACTACAATCTCGAGCAGCTTTCTCGTCTGTTGTATCCTGGGAGGTTTCGACTGAAAGTCTTAAGGAAACTGTGAATACAAGCCTCAAGCGAACTCGGATAGACTTCAGTTCTTTGTTGTTTAACTTTCAATTTGTATACCGGATAATTCTGTATACTGCAGCAATATTGTGTTGTTGTTTGATTTGTGTGCTATATCATAGTAGCACTGTTGGACAGAAATAATAATTCTTTCGTTGAATTGATTTGTGTGCAAATCATTTTATTTTGAACAGATTGCAGTACTGTTTCTGATTTGGAACACTTTAATTCTGTTACAAATTAGAAACATTTATATTCTGTTTCAAATTCTGTTTTGAATACAGATAAACTATAACACTGTAGCCCCCTAAATGCTAATTATGTATATTTTTTTGCTGTCTTGCTTTAATTTTTATACTTTATATTTTATACTTTATAATTTATATTTATTTTTTATAATTCATAATTTATAATTTATATTTTGTATTTTATACTTTATATTTTATACTATATATTTTATACTTTATATTTTATGTTTTATACTTTATATTTTATGTTTTATACTTTATATTTTATGTTTTATACTTTATGTTTTATACTTTATACTTTATGTTTTAAACTTTATACTTTATATTTTATACTTTATACTTTATATTTTATACTTTATGTTTTATACTTTATGTTTTATACTTTGTACTTTGTATTTTGTTCTTTGTACTTTATATTATATAATTTGTAATATATATTTTATATTTTATATTAACTAACTAATATTTTTTATTTTTTTATTTTCTAATTTACCTTAAATTTCCATAACCGATGGAATAACCAAGCCCATAACCAAGATCTAAACCTAGCCCATAACTGAACCCATAATCACGGCCATATCTGTGGTCATAACCAAACCTTTAACCTAGGTCATAACTGAGACCATAACCGAACCCATAACCGATCACATGTCCATAATCGAGACCATAACCGAACCCATAAACGATCACATATCCGTAACCTAGGCCATAACCGAGCTTAAAACTGAGCCCATAACTGAGACCCTTCACATAAACGAGTCCATAACCGAGCCCACAAGCGAGCTCATAATCGATTCCATAAACGAGCCAATAACTGAGACCCTTCACATAACCGAGTCCATAACCGAGCCCATAACCGAATCCGTAATTGAGCACATACCCGAGTCCCTTCATATAAACTAATCCATAACCGAGACCATAACCGATTCCATAACCGATCACATGTCCATAACCGAGACCATAACCGAACCCATAACCGATCACATGTCTATAACATAGGCCATAACCGAGCTCAAAACCGAGCCCATAACTAAGACCCTTCACATAACCGAGTCCATAACCGAGCTCATAACCGAATCCGTAATTAAGCCCATAATCGAATCCATAATTGAGTCCATAACCGAGCCAATAACCAAAACCCTAACTGGGCTCATAATTGAGGTCTTAACCAAACCTCTAATCAAGCTCATAATTTGTATTTTATATTTTGTACTTTATTTTGTATACTTTATACTTTATATTTTATACTTTATAATTTATATTTTATACTTTGTACTTTATATTATATAATTTGTAATATTACTTTATATTTTATATTGAACAATTAATATTTTTTATTTTTTTATTTTCTAATTTATATTTTATAACGATCATAACCAAACCTTTAAACTAGGTCATAACCGAGACCGTAACTGAACCCATAACCGATTACATATCCATACTGAGGCCATAACCGAGTCCATAACTGGGCCTATAATCGAGCTCATAATTTATAATTTATATTTTATAATTTATATTTTATGCTTTATACTTTATATTTTATACTTTATAATTTATATTTATTTTTTATAATTCATAATTTATAATTTATATTTTATATTTTATACTTTATACTTTATACTTAATATTTTATACTTCATATTTTATGTTTTATACTTTATACTTTACATTTTATACTTTATATTTAATAATTTATATTTAATATTTTATACTTTATATTTTATATTTTATACTTTTTGTTTTATACTTTATGTTTTATACTTTGTACTTTATATTTTATATTTTATACTTTATATTTTATGTTTTATACTTTATGTTTTATACTTTATATTTTATGTTTTATACTTATACTTTGTATTTTATATTTTATATTTTATACTTTATATTTTGTACTTTATACTTTATGTCTTTATACTTTATGTTTAATGTTTTATATTTTATACTTTATATTTTATATTTTATATTTTATGTTTTATACTTTATATTTTACGTTTTATACTTTATATTTTATAATTTATACTTTTTATTTTATACTTTATACTTTTTATTTTATATTTTATACTTTTTATTTTATATTTTATACTTTGTATTTTATACTTTATAATTTATATTTTATTCTATATGTTATTTTATATTTTATATTTTCTAATTTATCTTTTATATTTTATATTTTCTAATTTAGCTTTTATTCCATAACCGATCCAATAACCTAGCACATAACCGAGATCTAAACCTAGCTCATAACTGAGGTAATAACCGAGCACATAACAACGGTCATAATTGAGGTCATAACCTTTAGCCTAGCCCATAGCCGAGCCCATAACCGGGCAACCGAGCCAAAATCAAACTCATAACCGAGTTCTTAAACAAGCTTGTAATTGAATTTATAATTGAGCTCTTAATCGAGGTTATGATCTAGCTTGTAACTGAAATTAGTTATTTATATTTTATTCATATTTCATATTTTAAATTTTATACTTTATAATTTATGATCTACATTTTATTTTATATTTCATAACAAATTACTACTGAGCCTATAACCAAGCTAATTATTAAGCATATGACCGAGCATATAACAAAGTCATACCGGTACATTGTACGCATAATCGAGCCAATAACCTAAACCATAACCGAGCCTATAACCAATCCCATAATCGAGGCAACAACCAAATATATGCAAATTATTCTTTACTGAAATGGTCATAATTGAGCTCATAACTTATTGAACAATTAAGCAAATATATGCGATTCTATGGAGATGTATCATGTTTATTTGGCTGCATCATGTTTATTGCTAAAAAAAAGATATAATAGTATTAATTAGTGATCGTACTTGCATGCTATAAAAAATATGAAATGTTAACGTCATGTTTGCATAAGCATGCTACATATTTCAATCAATCTACCATTGATTTAGAACATGTCCTCGTAGGTAATTCTTCCTGTTTTGCAATAAGGCAACCGGTCGCCTCTCGCCTGTCCATTTTATTAGATTAGCACGTTTCCATACCGTTATTGATTTTGCAGTTTTTCCATTAACCAACGATGTTCTGTACATGTAAAGCTCATTAAATAATCATGCGTCTATTATTTTTTGGCACCATCTGATTTGTGGTTCATCAAACGGCTCATGTTGCCGCTGTGAATATGCTACCCACTCAAGTGGCATTAAAAATCATCAATAGAAAAATCTTACAATTGATTAATACATCATAAAGAAAAACTCATATACCAGCCTTGCTTAATAGATCATACAAAAAACATCAATAGAAAAATTAAATAATCAACCAAATATACGCAAAGTGTGTTGCATGAATGACTGGGTATCATCATATAATGCTTTGGTCGCACAAACTTCCTAGTTCATGATTTTATTTCGTACGTGATGCAAAAATAAACAATGTAAAATGGGACAAGAAAATTTTATTCCAGGAAGAAACTAAAATTCATAGTTTAAAGAAGAGGATCTCAAGCACAACAGTTAATCCCATCCAAAGTTATCACCCTGAGTTATAGCGTGCATTATACGAGACAATGCCAAAAAACTCAACACAAAACTGGGACACAACCATTATGCAGCTATGGTTTATTTTATGTCCAAAAGTTCGGTTCCTTTTCAGAGAAAAATATATATCTCTAACCATAAAACTTGTTAAATATCAATTTTCATACAACATGTCCAAGCATGTTTCATCGATCGGATTCAAAAAATAAAAAATGTTCAACATAACTGCAAGATTTTTATATATGTATTTCTATACAGAAATATACAATGTGCTTTCTGCACAAAAATATAAAAATATACAATGTACTGCACTTTGTGCACAAACAAAACAATCAGATCAAACTTAGCGCTTAAATATCATTATCAGTTTCAGTATGAGAGAAGTTTTTGTTCATCTCAAAAATGATATAAGTAACCACGCATGTATAACATCAAACATTCGCACAAACTGCCTAATAAGACTAGCTACAGGTAACATCGTTGATATATGTCATGTAGCGGCAGACTGCTTGTGATCGTTGTTATCAAGATGCAGTGCATGCAATAATTTTAGCCACGATTCCGAAATTCCTCCTGGAAGCTCAAATTACAAAAGCTTTCCTTGCATGCGATAAAACACTTCTACAAACTAGCTCTGTAAAAAAAAAGTGTTGAATAAACCTTGTTGCATGTGCAGTTGAATTCATTTGACAGGCTTGCTAAGTCCAAATTTTTCTTGACACTCAAAAATTTTTGATGTCAGAAAGCTATACAAGCGAAATTTTAGCTCTTATTGAACCTTTTAAGGGTAATTTTGTTATTATGCATATTAGCTTTCAGAAAGTTATCAAATGGCAGATGCATGCCATCTCATAATATATGTGTAATCGTAGTTTGACCGCCTCTTCAGTATCATCAGCTCGAATAATGAGCTTTGATGCACAGTGCTCGAGCGGCAAAAGAGGAGCCATTGATATGTCAGGCCTACCATCTTCACCCTTGATATTGATGTTAGCAATATTGTAATTTCCACCACATTGACAACAAATCCTCCTACCAAGGCATTTCTTTATGAGTACATCCTCTCTGATTTTCAGATTGACCACCAAGTCTATATTGATCACTTTCTCAATATTTTCCTTCTACATGTATGTTTGTAACAGACAAGTTAGCAGTGATGATGGCATTGGCTAAAATAATTTAAGTGTATTTAGCTATATCGGTTGAGTTTAAACCGTGTTTTCACTGATAGATAATTGAAATGTACTTTTTTTTCCTGCTTGCCCTTCTATAATCATCATTCACAAATCCATGTTTGCAAACACACCCTAGAATTTCATTTAGCTAATGCTTAACATGAAGGTGTAAGATGACATGGTTTTTAACAATCAAAAAACAAAAAGAACAAACTCCAAATTTGTTACTCATGTTAAATACAAGTTTCCTATTGTTACCAAATTTTCAAATTGAACTGGATTACTTAAAAAAAATGCCACAAACAATTTAAACAACAAAAACGAATATCGATTAAAGGAAATTTGTTATATCGATTAAAGGTAAACAGCAGTAGTCACTTAAATCCAGTAGAGATGCTTTACCAATTTTCATTTTAAAAACTGTAACAAGAAAAGAAGTTGCAAGACTAAAGAACAACAAGTAGGCAAATTCTATTTTGACTCCGAGAAATGCTAAGTTTCCCCTCTTTTAGTCAAAATTTTCAATGACAAGATTACCTTTTTTATGTTAATTTTTTCTTCATGTCTTCAGGTTACCACTACGTGGTACTCTGAAGTCACCTTGTAGTGCCTCTATAAGGTGACTTAGGATACCACGTAGTGCTACTTTGCGGTACGTGAAGAAACCACACAGTGACACTGCAAGGGAGGATATTTTTGGTTTTTGTTAGAAAAATGCCGGAGGAAAACTCAATAAAACGACGGGATATTGGTTTTTTCTTTTTTAAATTTACGAGGGCAACCAACAAGTATTATTTTAACATGATAAATGGTCGCACAAAGATCGTGCAAAATAAGTACAACGCATGTCTCACGAAATGAATTTCCGAATGCTTACGGTTTAAACACGGTTTAGGAGGAGGCCAATTCGAAAACATGGTAAGAGATGGAAAATGAACAAGCTTCAGTCCATTCTTGCTCTTACTCGAGCATATAGCCAACAACTGTGCATCAAGGTTGAACTTCGTAAATTCAACCTCAGTAGTCAAATTCTCCACTACCTTCAATGGAATTCTTTTCCCTCCAAGGTACTCATCCCTTTTATAAATGTTCATAATTCCACTGTTTGAACCAGCTGCAAACAAACTACCATCATGAGAAGTGCATAGAAGAGCAATTTATTATACTGGGAGTTTGAAAGAAAAGAAAAAAAAATTTGAGGAGTGGAACTAATGACTACGCAGTATTCCTCAAACCCTCAAACAAATATTTCTTTATTTTTGTATTGCATCGTGCCATATTGGGCTGTACTGCTTCATTTGTAAACTCTATATATAGAGTTTTGTTTTGTAAAGAGAAAGTTATCAAATGCAATACAAAAGTTTATTTTACAAATATCCAATTATTGTAACTATATATCACCCATGTGCTTAGACAACAATTACTTACAACATGTGGTTAAACAAGAGTAGTACAGAGCATGGGATATGCAAAAGTGTAGCATCTTTGGTTCATGCATGCTTTGTAATCATTAGTTGACCCAAGAAGCAGCAGTATGTATAATCAAAAGCACTGTAGTACATTTTTACTTCTTTTTTTCCCCTTCATGTATAAATGCTAGGGTAACGACGAACAGTATATGTACTAAACAAAATTACAGTACATTTTAACCACTGTTGCATACCTTTTGTCATTGTATCTTGGCCAAAATAGTTAGGTTTTCCTGAATATTTTGATGAAGATGTTGATTTTTCTTAATAATATGCGTATATCCTGTAACACCCCGTATTTCAGTTAATGCTAAAATTCACTAATTGCAGAATAAATAATCTCAAATGTGAGAATTGGGGGAAACGGGCTGCGTCATTGCGTTCGTCTCGGAAAAATACGCGAAATAGAGTCCGAAATTTTGTAAATCGGAGTCCGTATGGCCCAGTTATGGCCCAATGAAGTTTGCAGAAAATTCAAAGTTAAAAACAGATTTAAAAATTCAAATTCAGATTTTTAATTTCAACCAGCGGGGCCAGGCGGGAAAGTTCCCGCCCTAGCCATGTCGACAGGGCTGTCGACAGGCCTGTCGACTGGGGAGTCGACTGCCCTGTCGACTTGCCTGTCGACACGGGGTGTCGAGCCACTTGGCCTGGGTGCACCAGGTCTGGTTTTCTGGCTAGGGCTGGGCTGTGTTCTAGAGACTTCCTAAATCTGACGGACCTAATCTAACCTAGGGTTAATCCTATGGTCTAAAACACACCCTAATCCTATAAATACACCCTAATGCAAGCCTAATCCATACTAAAAATAGAAATGATGCCATCATGCCGCCAAAATCAAACCTAAGAGGAGCCTCCACTAGTTTATGAAGGAAGTTGCAAGCTAATCATCATCTTCTTCATATTTAGCAACTAGTTCTACTTCATAAGTTTGCTAATCTTGGTTTTGGTGAGTTCCTATGCCTTTAGCAAGTAATTGCTAAACTAATTAGGATAGGATATTAGGAGGCTATGGATGTAAATGTGGATTGTGCAAGTTGTGGTTGTCATATGTTATAAGTTCATATGTAAACTTGCCTCTTTTTATGATATGATGTGTCATGTAAGTTCATATGCAAGTTTATATGCAAGATTCATGTGCAAGATAGTCTCTTTTTATGATATGCATAACATGTGCAAGTTTGCCTTTGTAATATGACATGATATGCAAGTTTATATGCAAGATTCATGTGCAAGTTAGCCTCTTTCTATGATGTGCATAACATATGCAAGTTTGCCTTTGTGATATGACATGGTATGCAAGTACATATGCAAGTTTTATGCAAGTTCATATGCAAGTTTTATGTAAGTTCATATGCAAGTTCATATGCAAGTTTTATGCAAGTTTATATGCAAGTTCATATGCAAGTTTGTCTCTTTTTATGATGTGCATAACATATGCAAAGTTGTCCCTATGTATGACGTGTTATGTAAACGAATTACGTGGGAAACGATGGGGTTAATATGCATGATTATAAAAAAAAGTGTAAAGTTGTTATGATTAAGCATAACATAAAATGAATGGACATAATTGGGAATTTACCTATTAAGTTAGGTCTACCCACATTATGGAGTTGGGAATTTACCTATTAAGTTAGGTCTACCCATACTATGGAATTGGGAATTTACCTATTGAGTTAGGTCTACCCATATTCTTAAAAATGTGTAATTAATTAGGGATAATTAATTATGGGGGTGATTAATTAGGTGTAATTAATCAACTAAGACACGAGGTTGGACCCTTTTGTAGCGGAAGTCTGCCCGGAACCGACCGGCCATCCAGCGGCTACAAATGATTGGCCCAATGTGAGAGGTCTTAGTCATAAATTAAATACGTGATTAAAGTAAAGACACGAGGTTAGACCCTTTTTATGACAGAAGTCTGCCCGGAACCAACCGGCATATCCAGCGGTCATAAAAAGATGGTCTAATGTGAGAGGTCTTTATGAGGTCATGATCTTAATTAATTAATTAAGAAACACTTAACCATATTAGCATGTAGAGGGACATGAGGGGTTAAGTGGGTGCCTTGGGCGGCATATGGAAATCTAGTGGGTTGCCTTGGGTGGCAATAGAAAATACGATTAGAATACTTAACCAAGTGGAAACATGTAATTAAACATGATTAAAGGGTTAGGTGGGATGCACTAGAAAAAGGAACAAGCTTAGGTGGGTAGCTTGTGGGGGCCCATTTCAACCAGTAACCCATATGTATCTTATTGGGCTCGACCCATGTCGAGGACGGGACACGCGTACTGGGCTTGACTATAAGAGGCCAAAACGGGTTAGCGGTGGCAACGCAAGTCCAACAGGTTTCATATGCGTGTGTGGACCCGGGCTGGTAGGTAAGACGTTGTTGCATCGTGCAGGTATAAGCCGTGCACCGTTGATTGTATCGGGTTGCCACTTTGGGGTGTGATACATCCCACTGTGGGGCCAACACAGGTATCTACGGTAGGGAGCCGATCGCTTGGGAGTAGTGGGTACACCTAGTGGAGATAGGGGCAGACGGCACCTATGTAGTGAGCTAGGGGTACACGAACTACTGGGTAAATTTTCTAAGTCCTTGGGAGGGATCAACCTTTAAGTAGGAATGACTGGTGTGGTGCAGTGTAGTAATTATCCTTGGGTGGGTAAATGCTTCTTTATCGTTAACTTAGTTCATTCTAAGTCTGCTTGGCTACTGAGTGTAGTCATTTATCCCCAGTCACACCGTACCAAGTTATATCATACCCTAATTACTTTAATGATTGCATTGTTAAAGTTATAGGACTCGCTCAGACTTATGTCTGACCCGTTGTTTTTATCTTTTTCCCAACCCTCAGGTTCTCAGAGTGGGCCCAGCACGAGTGGGCTTTGATCAGGCTGCTTTTATTACTCTCTTGGAGCTTGGACCTTAGATGTAGAGCTCAGCTTACCCTTTTCTTTTATGGCTATCAGTTCATGTATTGGGATTATGTATTTTTATTTATCAGGATGGATATTTTGTACTTGACTCTTATTATGGTTTTGTGATGTAATCAAACATGTTTTACTTTCCGCTGCAATGAAATGATGGTTTAAATTTTCAAGTATTACTTATATCTGTCTTGCTGTAATTTCTCTGTTCTATATTCACTTAAAATACTCCACCGATGTTATGGCATTCCCTTAGCGAGTGATCATAGCGGGAGTGGGGTGTTACACGTGGTATCAGAGCGAAGGTTACCGGAACAGATAAATTTTTTAGAAAACTAATTTTCTAAAAACATTTTTGGAAGAGATATTTTCAAAAACATGTCTTTAAAGAGAAAAGTTTTTGAAAGAAAAGCATAATCCCCAATAGCCATATCTTTATCCTTCGAATTCTCCGTTTTGAATCTTTCCTTTTTCGTTTCAGCATGGCTGAGGATCTTAACTTTCCGGAGGGTGTGACGATACCAGTATGGTATAGGAGATTGATGGAGGCCAAGGCCACCACTGCGGGTCCAGCAAATGTTCCTCCACCAACCGTAGCACCCGATCTTCCTCCTCCCCCTCCTCCTCGCACAGATACATTTGCTAAGACTTGTAAGGAATTCAAAGCTATGGGAGGAAAACCTTTTCAAGGATCTGAAACTTTTGTGGAGGCTAGAGATTGGCTTAAGGAGGTGGAAGAGTTGATAGATATCTTTGAGATGGAAGAAGGAAAGAAAGTCAAGTTAGCTGCTTGGTTAATGAAGGGAGAGGCCTCATTCTGGTGGGAGGTCACTAATGGAGAACGCCCCGTTGACTCTTGGGCGGATTTTAGGGAAAGATTTGTGGCAAAGTTTCTCTCAAGGGCGGAGGAAAACTTGTATATGGAAAGATTCTTGACTCTAAAGCAAGGAAATCTCTCAGTGAAGGAATATGTCAACAAGTTTAATCAATTGGCAAGGTTTGGCCTAGACATGGTGAATACACCGGAGAAGAAGGCTTTGAGGTTCGTGAAAGGCTTGAATGAACCGATGCATGGGTTGGCTATGACTCATATCCCTATGGGGGCCACCTTTGAGAAGCTAGTTGACATGGCACTCATGCATGAAGAAGAGAAGGGTCCCAATGCTAATAAGGCACCCGAGACGAAGGGAGATCAAAAGAGACCTCAGCAACAACAGCAAAACAAAGGGGGGAAAGGCAACGGTGGCAAGGGGAAGAAGAAGTGCTTCAATTGTGGGATACCAGGCCACATAAGCAAAGATTGTAGAAAGAAGAAGAAGACTGGTTGCTTTCACTGTGGCGAAGCAGGGCATCTAGTGAAGGATTGCCCTAAGAAGGGGCAAAGGACGGGATCTACCTCAGGAGGACAGGTGCAAGCTCTTATGGCACCGGGTCGGGCTAGGGGGCAAGTACAGGCTCTCGCGGTTCCACCGATTCAGAAAAGAGGTAGAACTATTTCCGTTGAAAGTCTGGTTTTTCTATTTGATCATCCTGTCCGTACATTGTTTGATTCAGGCGCATCGCATTCGTTTATCTCATCATCATTAGTTGAGTCACTGCACTTAGACTCCAGTATTGTAGATGATCCCTTGGTTGTTTCAAACCCAATTGGGGGCTCCACTTATTTGTCCATGATATGTTTGGGTTTGAAGATTTCTATACTTAGCATTGAGTTTAGATGTGATGCTTTTATTTTGGGCTTCACGGGCTATGGGTTGATTTTGGGCATGGACAGGTTATCCAGTAATGGTGCTGTTCTTGATTGCGAAAGGAGAGTTGTTAGGCTCATGACCCGCTTGGGTAACACTCTCGAGATCTCTTGTAATCCCATGGATTCTGTTATGCTAAGTTATCTTGAATCGCTTGACGCTTCGGTCAAGAGTTTGCAATCTGTTAGAGTGGTCCGGGAATACTCGGATGTGTTTGAGGAGGTGAAGGGCTTACCTCCGAAGCGGGAGATTGACTTCCGAATATATCTGGTGGATAATGCTAAACCTGTATCTTTACCAGTGCGCCACATGGATCCTCGTGAGAGGAGGGAACTCCATAAGCAAGTAAGGGAGTTGCTTGAGAAGGGGTTCATAAGACGAAGTATATCGGAGTGGGGTGCTCTAGTAGTTTTTGCTACGAAGGCGGATGGGTCCCTCAGACTTTGTGTAGACTATAGAGAACTCAACAAGCTCACAAAGAAGAATAGACACCCATTGCCGAGGATTGATGATATTTTCGATCAGTTGGTTGGCGCTTCAGTATTTTCTCAGTTGGACTTAGCCACGGGGTTTCATCAGTTGAGGGTGGTTGAGGATAGCATAGACAAGACTGCCTTTAGGACTCCGGATGGTTTCTATGAGTGGCTTGTGATGCCATTTGGATTGACGAACGCCCCTGCATACTTCGTTGATTTGATGAGTAGGGTGTTCAGGGAGTTCCTTAATAAATTCGTGGTGGTCTTTGTGGATGATATCTTAGTATTTTCTAAGAGTGAAGAATAGCATGCCCTACATCTTGGGGAGGTATTGAAGACTCTTCGAGCACATAGCCTTAAGGCTAAATTCTCTAAATGTCACTTCTGGAGGAAGGAGGTGCGGTTCTTGGGGCACGTGGTCTCCATGGAAGGGATAGCTGTGGATCCCGCGAAGGTAGTATCAATTCAGGATTGGAAGGTTCCGAAGAATGCTACCGAAGTAAGAAGTTTCTTAGGGTTGGCGGGTTATTATAGGAAGTTTATCAAAGACTTCGCGAAGATATCAGCCCCATTAACCCGCTTAACGAAGAAGAATCTTGTTTTCGCATGGGACGTAGATTGTGATGATGCGTTCCGACGGTTAAAGAGAGCTTTAACCACTGCTCCAGTTTTAGTGTTGCCAGATGGGAGCAAGCCATTTGTTGTCTATACCGATGCTTGTGGGACAGGACTAGGCGCAGTCTTAATGCAAGAGGGAAGGGTAATAGCCTATGGTGGAAGGCAGCTGAGAGTGCATGAGAAAAATTACCCTACCCATGATTTAGAGTTGGCCGCTATTGTTTTTACGCTTAAGATTTGGCGCCATTATCTTCTTGGTGAGAGATTCGAATTGTTCACTGACCACAAATCAATGAAGTACTTGTTTTCTCAGAAGGATTTGAATTTGAGACAGCAAAGGTGGATGGTGTTCTTAGCATCCTATGATTTCGAGATAGCGTATACCCCTGGCAAGGGTAACGTGGTGGCGGACGCCTTAAGCAGAAAAAAGTTGTCCTTGAGTCCATTGTTCGTGGAACAACGAAGCTTGGAATTTATCTCGATGTTTGATTTCAGACCTTCCATTGATTATGTACCTGGTTTGCTAGCTTCCTTGGAGGTTAGACCTACTCTTTTGGGGCGGATTGGAGAAGCACAGAGGGACGACCCACAGTTGGTTGAGTTGGTGGAGAAGCTCATAAGGGGGGAGTCGTCCAGCCATTTGAGTAGGTACACCCTAGACGATAGGGGGTGCTTGCGTAGAGACGGTAGACTTTGTGTACCGCAAGACGAGGGTTTGAGGAAGGTTATTCTTGATGATGCACACCGTTCTAGGATGACCATTCATCCCGGTGGGGACAAGATGTACCAAGACATGAGGCGGGTTTTCTTTTGGGCCGGTATGAAGAAAGATGTGGCCGAGTATGTCGCTCGATGCTTGGTGTGCCAACAAGTGAAGGCGGAGCAAAAGAAACCCGGTGGGTTGCTTCACCCATTGGAAGTTCCGCAATGGAAGTGGGATAGCGTCTCGATGGATTTTATTGACGGGTTACCCAGATCAAGAAAGGGTAATACGGGAATTTGGGTGGTGGTGGATAGACTTACTAAAAGCGCCCATTTCATACCTGTGAAGAGCAAGAGGACCGCTCCATGGCTAGCTTCAGTATATCTTCGAGAGATAGTTCGACTACATGGGGTACCCTCTAGCATAGTGAGTGATCGAGATCCTATCTTCACTAGTGAGTTCTGGAAAAGTTTGCAAGAAGCAGTGGGGACTCAATTGTGTCTGAGCACCGCATATCATCCTCAGACGGACGGCCAGACTGAGAGGGTGAATCGTGTCCTAGAAGACCTTTTGAGGCTTTGTATCTTAGATTTTGGAGGTACATGGGAAGAGCATCTTCCATTGGTGGAGTTCGCATATAATAATAGCTTTCAGTCCAGTATTGGTATGGCCCCTTTCGAAGCTCTTTATGGAAGGCCTTGTCGATCACCTGCATGTTGGTGGGAATCTACGGATAAGATTTTGCTTGGGTCTGATATGGTTAGGGAGACTTCTGAGAAGATTGACTTGATTCGAAGAAGGATGAAAGCAGCGCAGGATAGGCAAAAATCTTATGTGGACCAGAGAAGGACGGATCTCGAGTTTGAAGTTGGGGACATGATCTTTGTCAAAGTGTCTCCGTTACGAAATGTGGTTCGCTTTGGATCTGTTGGGAAGTTAGCACCAAGGTTCGTAGGGCCATTTCCCATTAAGGAAAGAATTGGATGGATGGCATATAGAGTGGAGTTGCCCGACAGACTTAGTGGTGTACATGATGTATTCCATGTGTCCCATTTGAGGAAGTGCTTACATGAGACCGCAGAGGTGGTAGAGCCGAGCTTGCTTAAAGAAGTGGAAGTATAGCGTGATGCGACTATTCGACGAGCTCCTACCCGCATCCTTGGGTCAGAGACTAGGAAATTGAGGAATCGAGAGGTTCAACTAGTCAAAGTACAATGGGGAGAAGACGAGGGCAACGCTACTTGGGAGACGGAAGCGAAGATGCGTTCATTGTACCCATTCCTTTTTGAGGGTATGTCTTTTAACTTCTCCTTTATCGTTTGACTAGTACTTATCTTATCTTTAGTATGTCCTCTCATTAAGTACCTTTGACCTTTAGATAGGGTAAACCTATGGTTGAAACATGTGTTTGAGACATGTTATGTTTGATGGATGCATGTGGATGCAAGTGGTTGCTAGTGGTTGCTCGTGGATGCATATATACACACTCTAGGCACTAGATCGGCTCAATCACTTCATATTGCATATTGCATAAAATTGTGTGTAGGAAGCTATATTTATGGATGTGTAATGATTGTGTTATCATATGGATGATGCATTTTAGTAAATGATTGTGCACTCATGTAGATATTGTATGTGTCGATAGGGTTCTCTCGCATACATAATGGATGCATGGCACTATCATGGTTTGCATATGTTCATACATTAGATAGGAAACATATACACACACTCTTTGCATATGCTCATACATCATTAGAAATTGTTTTAAGGACAATGGATGCCCGTGTTTGATGGATTGAGTAGATGGTTGTGTGGATGGTAGGATATGCATTCTCCTTAGCTTAGAGATTTCGGGGACGAAATCCTTTAAGGAGGGGAGAATGTAACACCCCGTATTTCAGTTAATGCTAAAATTCACTAATTGCAGAATAAATAATCTCAAATGTGAGAATTGGGGAAAACGGGCTGCGTCATTGCGTTCGTCTCGGAAAAATACGCGAAATAGAGTCCGAAATTTTGTAAATCGGAGTCCGTATGGCCCAGTTATGGCCCAATGAAGTTTGCAGAAAATTCAAAGTTAAAAACAGATTTAAAAATTCAAATTCAGATTTTTAGTTTCAACCAGCTGGGCCAGGCGGGAAAGTTCCCGCCCTAGCCATGTCGACAGGGCTGTCGACAGGCCTGTCGACTGGAGAGTCGACTGCCCTGTCGACTTGCCTGTCAACACGGGGTGTCGAGCCACTTGGCCTGGGTGCACCAGGTCTGGTTTTCTGGCTAGGGCTGGGCTGTGTTCTAGAGACTTCCTAAATCTGACGGACCTAATCTAACCTAGGGTTAATCCTATGGTCTAAAACACACCCTAATCCTATAAATACACCCTAATGCAAGCCTAATCCATACTAAAAATAGAAATGATGCCATCATGCCGCCAAAATCAAACCTAAGAGGAGCCTCCACTAGTTTATGAAGGAAGTTGCAAGCTAATCATCATCTTCTTCATATTTAGCAACTAGTTCTACTTCATAAGTTTGCTAATCTTGGTTTTGGTGAGTTCCTATGCCTTTAGCAAGGTATTGCTAAACTAATTAGGATAGGATATTAGGAGGCTATGGATGTAAATGTGGATTGTGCAAGTTGTGGTTGTCATATGTTATAAGTTCATATGTAAACTTGCCTCTTTTTATGATATGATGTGTCATGTAAGTTCATATGCAAGTTTATATGCAAGATTCATGTGCAAGATAGTCTCTTTTTATGATATGCATAACATGTGCAAGTTTGCCTTTGTAATATGACATGATATGCAAGTTTATATGCAAGATTCATGTGCAAGTTAGCCTCTTTCTATGATGTGCATAACATATGCAAGTTTGCCTTTGTGATATGACATGGTATGCAAGTTCATATGCAAGTTTTATGCAAGTTCATATGCAAGTTTTTTGCAAGTTCATATGCAAGTTTTATGCAAGTTTATATGCAAGTTCATATGCAAGTTTGTCTCTTTTTATGATGTGCATAACATATGCAAAGTTGTCCCTATGTATGACGTGTTATGTAAACGAATTACGTGGGAAACGATGGGGTTAATATGCATGATTATAAAAAAAAGTGTAAAGTTGTTATGATTAAGCTTAACATAAAATGAATGGACATAATTGGGAATTTACCTATTAAGTTAGGTCTACCCACATTATGGAGTTGGGAATTTACCTATTAAGTTAGGTCTACCAATACTATGGAATTGGGAATTTACCTATTGAGTTAGGTCTACCTATATTCTTAAAAATGTGTAATTAATTAGGGATAATTAATTATGGGGGTGATTAATTAGGTGTAATTAATCAACTAAGACACGAGGTTGGACCCTTTTGTAGCGGAAGTCTGCCCGGAACCGACCTGCCATCCAGCGGCTACAAATGATTGGCCCAATGTGAGAGGTCTTAGTCATAAATTAAATACGTGATTAAAGTAAAGACACGAGGTTAGACCCTTTTTATGACAGAAGTCTGCCCGGAACCAACCGGCATATCCAGCGGTCATAAAAAGATGGTCTAATGTGAGAGGTCTTTATGAGGTCATGATCTTAATTAATTAATTAAGAAACACTTAACCATATTAGCATGTAGAGGGACATGAGGGGTTAAGTGGGTGCCTTGGGCGGCATATGGAAATCTAGTGGGTTGCCTTGGGTGGCAATAGAAAATACAATTAGAATACTTAACCAAGTGGAAACTTGTAATTAAACATGATTAAAGGGTTAAGTGGGATGCACTAGAAAAAGGAACAAGCTTAGGTGGGTAGCTTGTGGGGGCCCATTTCAACCAGTAACCCATATGTATCTTATTGGGCTCGACCCATGTCGAGGACGGGACACGTGTACTGGGCTTGACTATAAGAGGCCAAAACGGGTTAGCGGTGGCAACGCAAGTCCAACGGGTTTCATATGCGTGTGTGGACCCGGGCTGGTAGGTAAGACGTTGTTGCATCGTGTAGGTATAAGCCGTGCACCGTTGATTGTATCGGGTTGCCACTTTGGGGAGTGATACACCCCACTGTGGGGCCAGCACGGGTATCTACGGTAGGGAGCCGATCGCTTGGGAGTAGTGGGTACACCTAGTGGAGATAGGGGCAGACGACACCTATGTAGTGAGCTAGGGGTACACGAACTACTGGGTAAATTTTCTAAGTCCTTGGGAGGGATCAACCTTTAAGTAGGAATGACTGGTGTGGTGCAGTGTAGTAATTATCCTTGGGTGGGTAAATGCGTCTTTATCGTTTTCTTAGTTCATTCTAAGTCTGCTTGGCTACTGAGTGTAGTCATTTATCCCCAGTCACACCGTACCAAGTTATATCATACCCTAATTACTTTAATGATTGCATTGTTAAAGTTATAGGACTCGCTCAGACTTATGTCTGACCCCGTTGTTTTTATCTTTTTCCCAACCCTCAGGTTCTCAGAGTGGGCCCAGCACGAGTGGGCTTTGATCAGGCTGCTTTTATTACTCTCTTGGAGCTTGGACCTTAGATGTAGAGCTCAGCTTACCCTTTTCTTTTATGGCTATCAGTTCATGTATTAGGATTATGTATTTTTATTTATCAGGATGGATATTTTGTACTTGACTCTTATTATGGTTTTGTGATGTAATCAAACATGTTTTACTTTCCGCTGCAATGAAATGATGGTTTAAATTTTCAAGTATTACTTATATCTGTCTTGCTGTAATTTCTCTGTTCTATATTCACTTAAAATACTCCACCGATGTTATGGCATTCCCTTAGCGAGTGATCATAGCGGGAGTGGGGTGTTACATATCCTATTTTATTTCAAAAATAAATAGCTATATAGTCATCTCAAACTATGTACTCGGTGCATTATTATTTTACTAGATTTAATATCACAAATCTACCAAGTCTAGTCAAATAATCATGAGAAACAGGATTTTAAAATACAAGGCACACTATTCTTAAATCTAAGTTCAATGCCTAGTTCGATTTGGTCGGATCCCTTTCATGTTAGTATGGTGCATACTATCAAACTTGTGTGCAAGTAACAAATTTCGAAAAAATAAAAATCAAATTAGCTAAGCTAATAACTAAATAAATTAGATATTGTCACCAATAGCATGCCGGCGGAAGGCAAAATACCTGAAAGGCTGAAACCCGAAGTGCCTGTGTCTCCTTCCATAAACATGCATGCTAACCTACTTATAAGCTTAACTTAAACTAAACAACATAACTAAACTATATTATAAAATAAACCTCACCCCAACATTTGCTAGCCCAAAGCCTAGTGCATTGCCCCAAACATGGACATGCCATGATAGCATCCAGGAACCGAAAGCTCCAAACGCATCTTCTTCCTATATTGCATTGCATGCGCCCCCTATTATCCACGCAAGCTATGGCTGCATAACCCTCCCTGAATGCACCAAGAAGCCAGCTTCCACTCAATCACCACCATCTCTCGTCTCTGGAAAGTTGGACACTAATATCCCAATGATATATTTCTCCATCGGTTCCTGTACTCAGCAGCTGGTTTCCGTTATCGACAAAAGCTGTGGAACGGAATTCTCAGTTCATTTTAATAGTTCCTACAAGCTCTTTGGTTGAAGTGGAAACTAAAAGAATGTAGCCATCTAAACCAGCAAATGCTTTCGGTTTTGAATCAGGAGAAACCTCGAATGTTTCTAAACTCTTCTCTTCTCTTCCAATTGCCGGCCAAATTTTGTTGATTGTCGATTTTACCAAATCAAATGTATGAAAGAACTTTTTGCTTGATGAATGACTCGAGACCCGTCATTGACGAAAGCAGGTTGTGTATAGGGAGTTTTCGAAGAAAATGGATTGTACTTTGGTGTTGCGCTTTCCATCCACTTGGAAAAATCTCAACCTTTTGTCCAGTCCAGCAGTAGGCAACAACTGCCCATTTCTATGGAGCTGAACGGGGCTCACAATGCCAGCATTTGACTTCTCGCTGTTAGCATCCATTAATCTAGTATATTTGAGTATA
Organism: Allium sativum; assembly: GCA_030737875.1. Taxonomy (NCBI): domain Eukaryota; kingdom Viridiplantae; phylum Streptophyta; class Magnoliopsida; order Asparagales; family Amaryllidaceae; genus Allium; species Allium sativum. The sequence continues at coordinate 357,555,872 of CM060926.1, forward strand.
TTTGGAATCAATCTACTACTACTTTTCACCACTAGTTCTTCGTTACTATGAAGAATACTGTTATCTTCATAGCCATGAGCCACTGTAACGCCACTAACGTTATCGTTTTCTTCATCATCGAAATCAACATCATTGCTAGATCATCGGAAAAAAAAACAATTTGAGCATGCTTACAACATTCTAGGCTTCGTATCTGAGGTAGACAGTATTCAGCCTGCACTTGTATTGCTTTTGTAAAAAAAAAAAAAAAAAAAAAAATTAATTTAGTAAATTATAAGTAGGATGGCTTTTCTAGATGATTAATTGTTTAAATGATACAAGCTATAATTTGTCCAATGCAAAAGTGAAGAAATAGTTATGACAGTATGAACCCTTTCATCACATGCATGGAGGAAGAACTCAAAAGAAAACATGATAAAAGTGGAATAGAAGAAAAATCAATGTTCATCAATAAGACGAACAAAAGAAATCATCAGACACATACAGTAAAGGATCATGACATGACAAATCTAGTGATTAAACTCCAGTATTATTTGCATTTTTAGGGAATTCATGTTATCAAACCTCTAACCGCTACTACTTTATCTTCACTCACCAAAATATCTCACATATCCAAAAAAGCAAGGCATTTAACGAACGTTAAACATACCAAAATTGGAAGCAGCTGCAAATATAAGATTCAGGTGAACAGATGCATAATTTACTCTTACCCGAAGCCATTAGCAGCAATATCAAGGCAATTGTGTTCAACTAGTTCACAAAGCAATTACCTTTAAGTAAAGGAAAAGTAACACTCTTAAGATCTAAACTTTGGACAACATTAATGGGGCTGAGACACCATATTTGCGAATTCATTGGCAGTGGATATGCTCAGGAAACGGTGCATCATGCTTAGGATTTTTCAGCCACGGCTGACTTTAAAGCAGCATGAATTGCCAGGAAATCAAACAGCTTAAACGTCCAAATCTAACGGCTACAACGGACTTCGTCTCAGCTGTGTCTTCAACCGTGGGTTTTTTTCTGGCATATTTCCTTTCAGCTTTACGTGCCATGGCAGATCTAAGTAATTTACAAAGGGTTGAGGTTAGATTTGAGGGAAATTAGAGAACGATTGAAGAAAATAAGAAAGTGGTTATAAAAGAAGTAATTTGATGCCTAATTGGAGTAGGAATTCTAATCGAATTGAATTATGTGGGTCTGAAGAATTTTCATTGAGAATGGATGAAGTTGGAGGAGATGAAGTGGAGCGGTTCTCGTTTTTGGGATTTGTTGAGAAATTGATAACGTCAGTTAATTTTCATTACGTTGAGCGGCGCACAAGGGCAACGAAGTAATTTTCTTTTATGTGTCCTGGAAACTAGTTCAATTTTAACCGTATTCTGGAAACTAATTAATTAACCTACATAAGCCCTTTATTTTAATTCCCCCCATGGAAAATAACAGACCATACAAATTGGTATAAACCAATAAATAGATCGCAATAAAATCCACTCTACCTTAGAATGCTCTATTCCCCTATATCTATGCCCAGTCCAACTCAACTTTGGACTCTGGTCAGTGACATGCATGCACCTGAAGGATGGTAGAAAAAGGCAAAAGCACGGCAAAAATAACCAAATCTAAGAATTGAATCATGCACACCTGGTTAACCATTTTAACGTACGACATAGGCTATTTACAACTTTGCAAATCATTCTCTACCGTTGACGTTATGTATAATAAAACTACTATTATTGGGCCCTTCCCACTAATCGGCCCCTAGGCCGTCGTCTGGTTTGCATAGACCTAAGGCCGGCCCTGCTTATATCCAACCAATCAGGACCCCCCGAATTCCACCTTTTTGCAATAAGTCCTCCTTTCTTCTTTGACTTAATTGCAAAAGGATGGAAATCATGGATCCCGATTGGTTGGCTACAGAGTGACTGAAGAGTTTAGATACAGGGATTTGCTTCGCATAGATTTGAACACATTAAGGGTGATTTCGGTATCTAATTTTCCCTTGTTGAGTATGTACCAACCACAGTTTTGACCAAACCATGAGTCAAACATCGAAGATTCTAATAGTTTAGTCGTTATTTCCTAACTGAAGCACTATATATATATGTATATGTATGTATATATATGTATATGTATATGTATATGTATATATATATAAGGAGGGTTCCGCTACACCTTTTATATTGCACGTGAACTCTCCCCTTAATCTCCACCATCCATTTCCCTACTCATTCTCTCTCTTCCCACTAAGAAATAATATTGAAATGGGAAGAGAGAGAATGAGTGGGGAAATGGGTGGTGGAGATTAAGGGGGAGAGTTCCATATAACAAAAGAAATTCCTGATGTTACGTGCCTACCAGCAGTCCCCCCTTTACTCGCATCCTACGAGTAGGAACAAATCCCGCTTCCTTGCACGCATATGAGCTGGCACACAACTCCCATATAACAAAAGGAATCCCTTATGTTACGTGCCTAGCAGCTCATATTTGTACACAATTCCTTCAATTTATTCCATGATGTTGGACTATTAATTCCAGCCCATTATTCCTCCTTAACAACATGCAAGACAATCCTAACAACATTGACCATTAAAATAATTATTTGTAAACATTTGAAAATAAATACTAATTTAGAGTAATTTTTTAACAATCACTCTAGCGTGCAGTGTATATTTTCTACTTTTTTTGAAAAAAATGTTCACTTCAACAATGATTCATAAAATATACACAAGTGACATAGATTGTCGTTCAAAATTGATAAGTTAATCCAACTATTCGATAACTAAGATCATGAAATCATTTGTTAAACTAATTTTGTTAAAAATAAAATAAAAGAAGCTCTCTCTCACCCACACCTTCCATTTCTTACGTAAAAATAATACATACGGTTTAGATTTACTAAACCTTGAACAGCCTCTAAACTGGAATGTCTCAAACATTCAGTTTTCAAAGTACAAAAAAAAATCTTTAATGAACCTTGGTTCCCTATTGTTTTATCCTCTTGCAGTAACGACCTCTGTCACTGATTCCCACTAGACTGGACATGCCCGGTTGTCTCACAATGAATAACTCACCACTTATGAACCATCAATAAACTTTCTATGGTTCCATCCGAAGGACTAAATTGACTCTTGCATATAGATCATTCCTTGATACTGCTGCATCAACCGTCTCCTCAGCAAGCTAGAGGTGGGGATTTTCATCATATCTCTGTTGGATGACATGAACCCAAATGTATCTCTCTTTCGGACTTAACATGTTTCTCCAACCTTAAAGGATGTTTTGGGCGTCCTTTTCTACACTACAGACAACATATAAATGCTTTTAGGTCTGCAAATCCACCAAGTTATCGGGTAATCGTTGCAACATCTTCGACCTTCAATCTGGGTATAAAGGCAAAAAATGAGTTTACTTCCGTCTGTCTTCTATTAGACCTCACGTTAACATTTTATATGCATCCAGACTCCTCCTCCTAACTTCATTTCATAATCTCGCACACACTTCTCACCTCATTTACTGTAGCTTCAGCTTCTTACATAGCAAACAAAAGGAATCCATATGTGCAGCAAGATGGCTATACAACTCCACTTCTATTTCATGATTGTACTGTTGCTGCCAAAAGCTTTGGTATCGACAACATGTCAGCGTTCATAGTTCATATGTTTCTATCACTCACACTTGCAGCCTGGTCTATGACAGCCTTCACCTTCAGACTTTGATATATTTGTTTCAGCTTACCAATCACTAGGGCTGGGTGCGGAAATTTTCCTTTCCAACCGGAGCCTTTTCCACTTCTTCCAGATGATGGTGGAAATATGATATGTGAAATGATTTCCGTTCCATCAACTCTGGAATTCCGTTAAATGGAATTCATGGTTAATGGAAAAGACGGTATGGAAGATGGAAATTCCATCGTTTTCCAGAAAGCCACATACAATCCAAAAAATTACGGTTTATATTTACGAAAATGAAAAAAATTTAAAAAAATCCAAAAAATTTATATTCCCTTGATAGGCTATCACCAATTTCAATATTACCTCACTCATCCAAGCGGTCAAAAACTACCAATATATTTGGACATGCATCAAAGCTCATACTTAAGCGCCATGGGCATCGCCTTCATCATCTACGGCCACCGCTTCTACCATCCCAACTACTCTACGAAAAGCTTTGATATAGTAAAAATCAGCTAGTAAAAGTTGTAACAGTCAGCTAGCAAAACCTTTTATTTAGCATGCATCTTGAAGTCTTGCCTCGTACGGTCATCAAATGTTGAAACAAGAGATGTATAAATATATAAATAAGAGATAGATAGAGAACAATTATATTATTCTAATGCTTAATTGTTTGTTTGCAATCTTACTTGCTTACATTACAACAAAATGACAACATATTTATCATATACTACATGCCCTTACAAACAGACATACAGACCTCCTGTTATTCGATCTAATCCTCCACGAAAACTCAAAAAATCCGCGTATTTTGACAAATTAAAGTTAAAAAGGCTCGGACGAGGTGTGGACCCAATTAATATACTAAAGGTCTCCTCACTTCGCTCGCCAACCCCTTTGGCTAGAGTAAAAGCTTCTACGAATCACTTGAGAATAGGAGAAAACTATAATGTAGTATTTTATTGCTACAAATACGTATTATTGAGAAAATAAGACATGTTTTTTGATAATTAATACTCGAGTTTGGATCGTTTCATTAGTCTTTTTGTTCTTATTTGAGTAGGGTTGGGGTTGGATTAGCCTCAGACCCTTCGAATGGACACGACACTTCACTGAACGGACATGTCATTTCACTGAGCGGACATGACACTTCATTAAACAGATATGACATTTCACTAAACGGACATAACACTTCACTTTGACCCTTAAACTTATCATCTAATTTTCGTTTACTCCAACAATGTCTCCCCTAAACCAAAATTCTTTCGAACACCCAATGCAGCAATATTTCATAAAAAAGCCACTACAACAAAAAACACTTTTCGCAACAGGCAAAATCTGTTGCAGTAGGCCTATTGCAACAGGCCAGCGCCCGTCAGCATAGCCGAAGTTGCTATAGACCGATCCCTTTTTGCAACGATTATTGCCTGTTGCGGTAGAGTTTTTCGCAACAGGCTTTTGCTGTTGCAACAGATCATTTTGCAACAGTATATGCCCATTGCAATAGATTAGTAAATCTATATAAAAAAAATTTATAGCTTATAGATATTACTTATTAAATGTATTCGTTTTAGTAATAGTTATATCACAGAAAGAAATAAACAAATTAAAATTTTATTTTAACAAAGTTTTTATACTGCAAACAATTACAAAAAATTCTACAATTTGCATACACTTCACGTATAACAATTTCTTCTCTCACACAACACATTGTTCTTGAATAAAGTATTTTCTAATCATATTTCTACTCTATTATACATCTACTATAACAGAAGAATAAATATCGTCAGTTCACTAGAAAAAATCTGCAGTTCATGCTCCAAGTTTGTTGTCGCTCATGAATGGTCACATGCCAAAATCTGCAGTTCATGAAATGACGAAAATTAGTTTTTCACTATCAAAATCTCTCACCAAAATCTGGAAATAACTCTATACCTGAGAAGTCTCCGATCGACCGACGGTGAAGATTTCTAGAGCCGAAAAGGCTTTAGTTCAATTCCTGATGCGCTTTTGATAGGTATCTAGTGACTGCACTTCAAGATGGGTTGTTGGCAATGAAATGTATTAGCATGCAAGCATGGCTTAAATTCCCAGATCTTAGAAACCAATGTAAACGTGCAAATGAGCCGAGCTTAAGACTTCTACCAAACAATCTTAAAGCTCAGCAACCACTGATTTTCCGAATGCAACAATATTGAATTCATTAAACAGTCACATGCAAAATTTCTTTGTTAGCACAAAATATAAAATAACTTTGAGTAGAAAGCGGCTGGTGACAAAACTGAAAGGGGCGGTAAACCTTAACCTTCCCAGATTCATTTAAAAATTGTAAACTATGATTCCAGGAGATCAAGTTATCTTTTTATGTGTAAATAAAAATGAATGTATCATGTGGCTCAACAAAATAAAGGAAGAATTAAGTTCTAAATATAAGTTAATAACCAAGACAAGGCAAGGGTTTCATGAAACAAAACCTGTAAACCAAATTTAATGTTGCCTTAGCGCATACTAAGTGCATTCAAAACTTTCATCTCTAATATCTAATGCATTTCAGTTTATTTTTTATGAACAATCATAACTAATATTCATTACAACCATTACAAGCAACTTGCAACATTATCTGTGATATCATGAATGGGTAGCTGTTATTCCTAACATCAAATATCTACACTCTAATACAACAAGGACCAAACTAGTTTCAAGTGTTCCACAAACTGTAAATTTAAATCAAATACATTTTATGCATATAAGTATTGTTATGATACATGCATAATGCTTAATAATAATTTACAAACAAAAATCATTATAAGTCACCTGTTTGCTTTTAGAACCGAGTTCCCTTCCAAACAAGAATAAACCAACATAAGTAGATGTCGATAAAACGGACGATGTGTAACCAGCGACAAGCAAGGCTCCCTTAGAGACTATGCATGAGAATGAAGACAGTTAAGTGAACTGAAGATAACATACATTTGAATTACAGTATATAAAAAAAAAAAAAAAAAACTTCGGCTCAACATTATGATCACCTTGGCTAGAAGCAGAGCATTCTCATTTGCATACTCTAATGAGCTTTCAGTTATGCTTTGTATGCCTTGAGAAAGCTCCCAGGATAAAAATCTACACAAAATACCATCAGCAAACGCCTTATATATTGCTATGTTAGGTGACTGCTTATCAATAAAAATAAGAACAGGTTCCAAGCTTATAATAATACAGGTATTTTGATAATGTCAGAATTATATTGGAATCCACTTGTCAGTTTAGTTCACCAAACTTATGCCTTGTTTATTTGGTTCAAAAAAAAAAAGGAATCGCTAAATCAAAAAAAAATTAAACAAAATATGTACCAATTATTTTCATCTAATTCAACTTCATACAAAAAGCATACAGATGAATATAGTGTAAATTTCACTACCTAGCTTCAGACAAAATCAGTTAACAGCTAGCAGCTAGCAACGTATGTATCATATCCAGATAGCCAACGGAAATGAAGCACTAGGAAGACGAGCAATTAGAGCCGAGAATCCGAGAACAATGACCAAATTGCAAAAGCCAGATACAAACACATAGATTTCAACTACGCAGATCCAAACAAGAACTGGGTAATATTATACAAAATAAGCCAAAAAACTGAAAATGCCAAATCTAATATTCCTAACAATAAAATCTCAGCAATCAAGTTTATCCAAATTATTCAAGGATAATTGAAAGCACAGTACATAAAATATGGGAATAGATCTTACTCACATAAACGACGATCGATTTACAAACTGTAAAGCTCAAGTGCGTTGCTGCTTCTGGCCGACAGCATCTCCATCATTTTCCAATGTCGCGGCCTCCTTCGACTGCTCCACTTCCACCGCTTCCAGGTCGCGCCTCACCGTGCGCGTCGAGATGACGATAGGCACTCCTTGTTTTTTTTTCGATCGCCCTTTTTTTATGAGATTAGGGATTCGCCCTCTTCCCAAAAAAATCGATATCGTGATTTTTCACAAAGGGATTTCTTTCGGGTTCAATCTTCTAGGGACTGCGTTCTGGAGACTTCTATGGACAAGGGGTTGGGCGGCTTCCAGAAAATGAAATGTCTTAAAGGGCGCTGGGCTTGACTGAATAGGCTATCCAACTTTTGTCTCATATTTTATTCGTTAATTCAACAAGGACTGAAAACTATTTATAATGGAATAAAATTATTTAGCATCGCGGAGAATTATATTTGATATACCCATTTTTCCATCATCATCAGTCCAATTTAAACCCCCTCAATTTTATTTAATACGTATATAATTACGGAGCCAAAACAGGATTGTTACATTTTTTAAAACATATATTAAAACAACATTTTTAAAAGAATATTAAAAATTAATAACTTGATATTGTTACTGAATATATTTATTACTACTTTAAGAAAAATTGTTGCTGACTATTTATTAGCAAGATAATTTAATAAAAAAGAAGCTATAGTTTATAAATATCACTTTATGATACTTAAATTTTATTATTGATTAATAATTATTAAATATTTATCTTAATTATTATATAACTACTAATAGTTAACCATTTAACAGCTATATAACATTAATTATTAAAAGTTAATCACTAAAAGCTTATACTTATTTTTAATATGTTTTTCGCAACTGGCTTTACCAGTTGTAAAAAATAGAGTTATTGCAACTTGCGAAAACAGTTGCTAAAGATATTTATTCGCAACTGGTTTTGAAGCGCTGTTGCAAATAATATGTTTGTTGCAACTGTTATAGAGGCAAAGTTGCTAAAAGTATGTTTTTCGCAACAGAACGAAAAGGCATGTTGCTAAATCTTATCTATTGCAACTGCTATAATAGGTCTGTTGCTAAATATCATTTACTGGAACTGTCTTTTGTCGCCTGTTGCAAATAACTAGTTGCAATAGGGTATTTTTCTTGTAGTGAGCATAAGTCATTTATGGAGGTTTGTATACATCACTAGTAATTAGTTCTTCAATATTCTCTATGAATCTGGCTTTGGGTTTTGTGCACAACGAAAGTTTGACAATACACCCAGAAAAAACAGGATCTTTTCACCCAATCACTTGGAGATGAATGTTATTGAAAAACAAACAACAACAAAAACAATATCAGAAATATGAACACACGATATTCCACCTAACCACCCTCTTTATTGATTCACAAATAAAAAAATTGTTTACAATCAATCTCAACTATCATTACAAACAAGCACAACTTGAATCAATAACCTTATTGAGAAATAGGTAAAGAATATCTAATGGCTATCAAATTGAGGAGAAAGATAACGAATAACAATGACAAATTTTCCACACCTAATGAAGATGTTAAGTAGGCCTTTTAAAGATTGAATTGCTATATACCCAAGTTTTCTTAAACTTGACACCCAAATTATCTTTATATATTTCAAGAAATTATTTGGATAATCATCAAATAATCCTTGCCTTAAATATCCCACAAATATAGTAACGAATCTCTCTACAAATATGCCTAGATAATTTGTTGCCTACAATTGTGATTTGCGTATCACAAATTTCAACACTCGATACCAAATCATTAACATCTCCTCCACTCAAAACCAACCAACTTAGCTCTCACTTTCAACCTTCTTTTCTAATTAACATCATTACAAACCTTTATCATCGCCTACTAATGGTGCACCTCCCTCATTCGTGCACCACGCCAATATCGATCTTCAAAAGCGTTTGTAATACAACAATGACCTCCATCTTGTCTTTGTGGATTTCACAACTCGACATCCGTCTTTCGCTTGACATGATCTCTTCATCTCCGGGATCTCTCGAGCATCATCAACATCTTGACCCTTATCGGTACTATGATCCTTTACTTAGGACCATCAACAGTGACCAAATTAACCTATCCACCTTGATGTGGACTAGGTTCTTCAACCGTCACCTGCCTTCCACAGTCAACCACTGAACCGACTAAACTATATAGGTTTCCCTCCTCCAAAAAAATTCGCATCATCACATGACCACCCTTCTTCACTCTCAAAACTCCACATCGAGTCTCATAAGTGCAACCACGGCGATCTAACTGACTGAGAGATATGAGGTTATGCAAACAAGTGGGTATGCGCCTCACACATGCCACTTCTCTCACCATTCTTCATGCATCTGAAACCTAATAGCTCCAGCTCCACAAATTGGTAGCTCTACACCATTGGCCATCTTTATCATGGCAACGCTCTTCTCATACGAAGAAATCCCTTTCACATTTCAGCATATATGAAAACTGGCTCATGAATCCATCTTTCAAGGCTCCAGAACACTAAATAGGACATCACATGAAGAATCACTTTCGGTACCTTCAACAAAGTTTGTATGTGCCTCACCACTATTATTATTACCTTGCGCCTTCTTCTTCTTCATATCTCGTATATATGAATAGAAATCATTCCACTTGTGACCTTCCTTCATGCAATGAAACAAGTGATTGCAATTTACCTTGGCTCCCTTTTTTTTCAAAACCGTATCCTTAATTCGAGTCCCTTGATATCATCGCCTCACTTTGAACCGATTTCAACTCCGGCCCTTTTCTCCTTAGCTCCTCATTCAAAAAACTACTTCGAACCATTTCTAAAGAGGTAGTTCCATTAGCATTGGAATTACTTAATGAAATAACCAAAGTCTCCCAACTGTCCGAAAGAGAACTCATCAAAAAAAGCCTACAACTCATCATCAAAATTGACCTTGATGTTTGCCAATTGATTGACAACATCCTGAAACTCGTTCAAATGCTCTTCAACCAACTTTTCCTCATCTAAGCTCGGTTGTACCAGCTTTCGAATAAGAAAAGCTTTACTTGTAGCACTCTTTGACTCATATAGCGATACTAATTTTTCCCATAACACCTTCGCGGATTCAAAACTAGCCATATTGTGGAACACCAAATCATCCAAATATTGGCGAATCAATGCAATTGTCTTTTTGTCCATTTTCTTCCACTTTCCCTCATCCACTCTGAGGGTTTTTCCCCATCTCCATCAATGGGATCATGCAAATCATTGAGATATAGAACGTCCTCCATCTCCGGCTTCCATATACCCCAAATCTTCCCATTTAAAATAGCCATCTTTGAAAATGTCATCATTTTCGACATCTACAATCTTCAATCCAACAAACATTCCTAGCTATGTTGTAACACCCTGTATTTTCTGTGAACATAAGAGTAACAAATCAGAGAATAATTAAATTGTAACAAAATAATTAAGGGAAACGGATTACACCATTGCGTTCATATCGAAATTCTTCTTGGAATAGAGTCCAAATTTGCATAAATCAGACTCCGTATGAAGAAGATATGGCCTTCGGAAGTTCCAATAAAAACCAGCTCGAAATTCAAAATTCAGATTTCGAAATTCAAAATAGACACCCGGGCTGGTCGGGAAATTCAACGCCAGGACCCAGGTCGACACTAGGGTCAACCTGGGTAAACAGGTCGACACTAGGGTCGACCTTAGGGTCGACCTCCCCTCTTATTTCCAAATCCGTGGGCAGATGCATTTTTCTGTATTTAGACGCCCGTTCTGACCAGATTCGTGACCCCTATGCTATTTAAACACCCCCAAACCTAGCTTTCTCTCCACACAATTACATTCTGCCTTTATTTTAATTAAAAATAAAAATGGCATCGCTACTCTGCTAGAATCAAGACTAGAACTAGTGCATCTTCTTCCAATCTGAATAGAGTTAAAAGAGAACAAATATTTTCTAATCTAATCGATAGTCTATGCCAATGAAGCACTATTCAGTGTCAAAATACAGATTCCAGAATACTAGAATCATTCTCTTTTTATGAGTACAGTTATTTTCAGATATGAAATTTAATAATTATCTTGACATTTTTGTGAATCTGGATCTGAGGTTATGCATACTTTTCTGTGGATCTATCTTGGTGATATTATTGTGATTGTTCTGTATCTATTCCCTCTTTTCTTCCTTTTTATTTATAGCCAGGCTACCACGAGCCTACGCCAAATCTCATAAGAGATTAACGCACGAACGCTAAATTTTAGGAAAAATAATGGATAATTCATAATTGGGCATGACTGATCTTTGACTGATTTGAGAAAAGGGACATACGTTGTACATTAGATCTAGAGCTGTGTATACTCTGTAATTTGGAAGAAAAGAATCATTGTATGATAACATATGACTTGAAACATAGGGAACATAACACATGTTTAAAATTAAGATATGATTTTGAGATTTTGTAATTTAAAGATCTAGATTTTTTGGTAAATTTTATGTAACGATTCATGACTTGAAAAAGGAATATGTGACTTAGGCGTAGAGACCTATATTATAATAGGATAACTATCAATGTGAATACGCCTAAAAGTAGATTTTTGGATATTTGCATTAAAGGCTATAATTTGGCATAATTCATATGGGATATCATGATTTGGGGCTTTTAGAGAATATTCTCTACTGTGCAAAGTTTAACTAAAAATTTGGGCATATGTTGTATTATGAATTATGACCATGATGTAGGCATGTAAGTTTAGGCTTAACTTATGATTAGGCGAGATATGTAAATAGAATTTTAAGAAATTTAAATCTACTAAATCTGTTATCTGCTCTGCTAATCTGTTGAATCGCCTAATCTGCTAAATCTGTTATCTGTTGAATTGCCTAATCTGCTAGATCTGCATCTGTTAAATTGCCTAATCTGTTAATCTGTTGAATCGCCTAAACTACTAGATCTGTTATCTGTTGAATTGCCTAATCTGTTAATCTGTTGAATTGCCTAATCTGCTAGATCTGTATCTGTTGAATTGCCTAATCTGCTAATCTGTTGAATCGCCTAATCTGCTAGATCTGTTATCTGTTGAATTGCCTAATCTGTTGAAAGCCAAATAATTGTAATTTGGGTATGAAAATCCGTAGTCTCGATCTAAGATTGAGTAAAACATGGAAATTTGATTACTCTGCTGTAACCTGCAAAGAAGTTTAATCTGTTAAATGGACATAATTAGTCTGATATCTGTATTATCTGTATTGGAATAAATTGGCTATGACGTGAGGTTAGACTCTGTTTGCGGTAGAAGCCTGCCCGAAACCAACCGGCTTAACCAACAACTGCAAATTGTCAATATAATGTGAGATGTAGTACACATAACTAAAATATGGTTAGACACGAGGTTAGGTCTAGCTTGTGGCAGAAGTCTTCCCGGAACCGCCCGTAACATCCAGCGGCCACAAGCTACCGACCTAATGTGAGTGATCTATGTATTAATATTTATTTAATGAAAATTTAAGAGAAATGTGGTGTCTAAAAACGTGTTGGGTGGATAGGGTTAAACCAATTGGACTGATGAATCTAATAAACCCGTTTTGTGAATCTGTAGGCCCAATACAAAGTTAGACAATCTATAAGTCTGTTAAATCCGTACATCTGATCTGTTAATCTGAAAACTTTGTTAACTTGATTGTCTAATCTGTGGACTAGTAATCTGAACTCTGTCTGAAACTTGTAAACAAGTTAATCTGAAATCTGCTAGTCTGGGGACACAAGGTTAGGAGGGGAAATACTTGTATCATCTGTTGTTTGGGACCCATATTAGTCAGTAACCCTTTCTGGTATCAAAACTTTGACCCCACACTATGTAGGGGTCCGGGCACGCTCACTGAACTAATTATAAGCGATTCATTTTGATAATGGCAAGGGATGTTGATGGTGCGTTCCAACCGGGTCATGTGCGTGCATGGATCCGGTCTGTTCTGAGGATGTAAGACACCGTGACATCTATAAATAGGTCTATGCCAATAGGTTGCCACTTTAGGGAGTGATACACCCTACTGTGGGGCCGACACAGGGTATTTATGTACTAGGGAGCCAATCGCTTGGGGTAGGACTTAGGGTACACTTAGTTCTATCTATTTCTGTGGGTACCGTCTGTTTCTATTGGGTGGTAACACCTGTCTGTTTCTGCGTGGTACCGTCTGCTCGGGTGGTAAAGGCCCATTACTAGTGTACACCCAATTCTAGCATTCTGTTTCTGTAGAGAATATTCTGTTTTCGTTTCTATTTTAGTTTAGACATTAGGGACACCTAGTTCTGTCTGTTCTTTGGGTACTTTCTGTTTCTGTTGGGTGGAAACACCTGTCTGTTTCTGTGTGGTACCGTCTGTTCGGGTTGTAAAGGCCCATTACTAGTGCACACCTAATTCTAACATTCTGTTTCCATAGGGATTATTCTGTTTCCGTCTCAGATTCCGTTTCTGATTCTGTTTCCGTAGCTTCTGTCTATTCGGGTGGTAAAGGCCCATTATTAGTATTCTGCTTCTGTACCTTCTGTCTGTTGGGGGTGGTAAAGGCCCATTATTAGCATTATGTTTCTGTACCGTCTATCTCTGTTCAGGTGGTAAAGGCCCATTACTAGCATTATGTTTCTGTAGAGATTATTCTGTTTCCGTTTCTGTTTCAGTTTAGACATTAAGGTAACACCTAACCCTCTTATACTAGTATTAGTGCAGAGAAGTGAAAACTAAGTAAGAAGCTTAGCTTAGCCTATATCATTTCGTTTCTTCTGTTAACCTGCTATTCCTGTTACAGTTATCTCTCATCCAGTTTTATTTACATGTCATGATACTGTTATCTGTTTGTATGCTGAAAGTCACTGGACTCACCAGACTTATGTCTGGCCTAGTTTGTTTTGCCTCTTTTCTTCCGTTCCCCCTCCAGGTTCTCAGGGTGGAAACCTTGGAGTTTGATTCTGATTCTCTCCGCTTGAAGTGTTTGAAGTATTGCTTGGCTTTGGCTCTATCTTTCCATGGCAATTTATATTGGGGAATATGGCTTTAAAAACTATGCATTCTGAAGGCTTTTATACAAGACCGATATTTATGTACTTGAATTCCGATATTGTGATTTTGAAAGATGTAACTAAACTCATTTCTATTTCTATTGTAATAAATTTATAAATTTTTCAAGTACTTTATCTGTCTGGTAAATTTCTGTTCTGTCTACTAAAAACGCTCCATCAAATTTAAGGCCTTCCCTTTGCGAGTGACCTTAACGGAGGTGGGGTGTTACATATGCAATAATCTGAGGTCTGATACCAACGGTTGTGATTTTGTGCGTAGCGGAAGTTTGACAAAACACCAAGAAAAAATAGGATCTTTTTCACTCAATCACTTGGAGATGAATGTGATTGAAAAAAAAACAACAACACAAACAATATCGAAAAAATGAACACACGATATTCCATCCAACCAACCTCTTTATTGATTCACCAATAAAAAAATGTTTACAATCGATCTCAACTATCGTTACAAACAAGCACAACTTGAACCAATAATCTTATTGAGAAATAGGTAGAGAATATCTAATGACTAAACAAATTGAGGGGAAAGATAATGAGGAACAATGACAAATTTTCCACACCTACGCAAATTATCCTCATATATGTCAAAAAATATATTTGGATAAGCACCAAATAATCCTTGCCTTAAAAATCACACAAATATAGCAACAAATCTCTCCACAAAATCTGGATAGATAATTTATTGCCCACATTTGTGATTTGTGTTAGAGTTTATGCCCTAGAGGCAATCCATTTGATGAGATAGATAACAATGTTGTAGTTATTATTTTATTTGGAATAAAAGATATATTCTGTTATGTTATATTTACAACGTAATAAAAGTATTGACATAACATAATTCCTTAGAATAATAATACAGAATTATATAGTTCGAGTAAGACTTGAACTTGAGATTATATAATTATTAAGTATTATAATTCTTAAATGTCCCTAGTCAAGTTTTATTGGTTATAAAGGACAACAATAAAACATTGAGCCAGTATGTTGATTGATTGATGATCACATCTCATTGACCATTAATATTAGTGATATTAATGTCAAGACATAAATACGTATTGGAGAATAGCGTATTGGGCTGACCCACCGTGAGATAACTACATGGAAAATAATTAACAGTATCATAAGTTATTCTCATAGTGACAGTGATGTAATGGTCCTTAGACCTGAAATCATTATAATTTTATTCGAGGATTTGTATTTTGATATCATCTAAAGTTATTCGCAACAGAGTAATGATAACGATGATTATTGGATACATCTCGAATCGAATGAAGATTATGAATGATCTAGATGGAATTTAACCCTATAATATATATATATATATATACATATATTTGTAGTGATATCCATGGGCCTCTTGATTGAGTGAGACTGTGAAATGCATGGCCGTGCTCAAATATTGATTTGTTTAAACAGTCTACTCATCGATCAAGAAAACTGGATTACATTATTAAGAGGGTGATACGATCCATGCCTCCAGTTTAATCCTGGATATAATGGTTAAAAGGATTATATTACATTGATACACTAGTCACGGAAAGGTTGTATCGAATCAATAATCTTATTATAAATTGGGTACCAGCGATGTATTACTAGATGTCGCTCACTGTTTACAGTTTAAATCTTGTTTAAATTGTTGCCAACGTTATGATAACCTATAGGGTCACACATAAGAACGCTCGAAAAGGGTGAGAACCGTTCACAACAAAAGGAATTCAAATGTTGATATTTTCTTTCTTTTGAATTGGTAATAGGGTTTTGCCGTTTTACCTATCTTAGATATTTTGTTTTAAAATGATATAAGGAAGGACCGTCCTTTTGATTATCATTGGTTTTTCAGAAAAATAAAACAAAATAAATAAAATGGGAAAACGTACGAACCCTAAAATTGGCTAGTACCGATCATCCTATTCTCTCAATTTCATTTGATGTTATCAAGAGCGATCGTTCGTGGATACCAATAGAGGCTCGCTGCTTTGGGAGCTCAAATTCGATCAACTTCAACTACAATTTCATATTCGCGGATTCAACACAGATCATGTATGATTTTATTTTTCGATTTACTAAACATCGCAAGATCCAGTTATAAATAGTGTAAATTTATAAACTAGGGTTTCGATTTTGATCGAGTAAACCCAACAATGGTATCGGAGCCTCGTTTTGCGAAATATAGTGAATTGAACTAATTTTTTGGTATACGTGTTTGATTCCTTACATAATCGAAGGCATAAACAATTCTGATGTATGTTTTTATACGAAAATAGTTAATTGGGTCTGGTAGATAAATTATTTACTAGAATAAAATTGTTTTATTTAAAACACGAAACAATATAAGATATTTATTCTAGTTATACATTACATGATTTTATATCTGTTTATGTGAAGAAACAATGATAAAATTATAATAAGAGTTTGTTTGATGTACGAATATTAAGACCCTGACCCTGTCATATATAATTTTGATTAAAAATCAAATCTTACTGATTACGAATCAGTGGTATGATTTTAATCATATTTGATTTAATGAAATCAATTGAATGAATATCGTTAAGACATAATTTTCTGATTTTACCTATGAAATCAGAAAGCTTGTGTTTGAAATTGAATATGGATCTGGTTTGATTAAGTTATGACACTAGTCCTCTGTTCAAACAAAAATTTGTATTTGAAATTGAATATGGATATAGTTTGATTAGGTATGTATATATTTATAAACCCCTGTATTCAATTAACATGATTTTTAGGTTATTTTTGGTTTAGTGAAACCATTGATTTGAGACAAAATTTTTGAGCTTGATCCTTTAATCTTGAAATAAAATCAAAATCAGTTTGATTAGCATCGAATTTTGCAAAGAGTTATAATCTCAACTGTAAGAGGATTATAACGTATAAAGTCATTAATACAATGAAATCATATCATTATAAATGATTTTGTATGTGATAAAATAAGCTGGAATGGATTTGAGGATTTAATAATTGGTTGATTCTTTTGGTTTAAAATGTTTAAACCATACCGTATTATTATTACTATTTTGAAATGAATTGATTTCATAATAAACTCAGAAAAAAAAATTGTTATAAAACAGAATAGAATCGTGATTAATGTATATGGTATTAATTCTATTAAGTTACCATTTCTTGCTCATCATATTTGATAATGTGAAATTTAAGTAATACTGAAGATATATATAAATGCATCCCTAATGAAAAACCCTTTTAATTGTTAATACCTTTATATTTGATATAAAGTGGGATTTGTATACATGGATTAATATTTTGTATTAATCATAACTTAGTATTGTGATCAGTAACATGAAAGTGTTGTGGTACTATGAATTGTTTCTATAACTTAGCAATTTTTTTTAATTTAGATTCCTTTCGTTGAAAACATGAACAAAATTTGTTTTGTTATTTGAAATGAAATTTGAATTAATATATGATATCCATTCTGCAGTGCAAATCAGCATTGCCAATTCTCATATGTTAATCAATACAATGAGAATTGTCTATTTTAACATATGCATGAATTCATTGAGTCTGTCAATGAATACAACTCTTCTACCATTTTGATTCATCAATTCTGTTTTAATCTCTGGTTCTGAAATGATTTCAAATTGAGAAAGTATGTCTTTTCTTACATACTAAATTTTGATTATTGGTACTTCTGTTACTTATATTATAATTTTATGTATATGTTTGAATAAGATATAATTTATTTCAACACTAAATCAAAGTTGTTTGATTTGTGGAATTGGACATTTTGTTTCAATACTACTGAACTGTTTTGGTAAGTTTCAGACATATATATGTATATGAATGGTTATTGACGTGTTAATTGACATCTATTCATGTTGTAACACTTATGACGTGTATAATGGCTTGATGGTATTTAAATACTGGATACATGTTTAAAGCCCTACTTGTTGTATTGATTAATATAAATCATATTATGTACATACTATAATGTTCCTTGTTTAACATTGCTGTATTGATATATGCTTTGATCAGACTTGTGTCTGATTAGCAGTGGTGAATAAATTTTGAATTTATTAGACACCAACATATATATATGTTGGCTAGCTTTTTGACCAAGCCACCCAGGTTCATTCACAAGAAGAAAGTATAAAACTACGTTCCCTAAGTACATGAAGGAACGGATCGCACCATCGGATCGCACCTCATCGGATCGCACCTCATCGGACCGCCCCCATTGCATCAGCGAAACGACCACCTCTATGCGACCCGATCCGTACATACATTGCTGCCCAGTATAGACCGATCCGATCCCCTGATGCATGGCGAAGCTTCTGACCCGTTCAAGCACGAGCTAGTCTTCGGCGATCCGAGATATACGGATCCAGCGACACGTGTCCCCAACTGTCATTTTGACTGATTCTCCCCAGTTGCTCAATCCGATTTTCAAGGGGATCGCGGCACCTGTCCACAACGGCTAATTTGACTATTTCTTCATCGGCTGCAGTACGATCCGATGTTCTCGGGATTCGTGCCACGTGTGACCACGATCCGCTTGACAAAATCAGCTAAAAATAGCCCAGAGCTTGGCATTTTTTAGGATCCTTTGGCAATATTGAGTTCTGATTCCGCCATTATTGTCATACTGCCATTTCTTATCAGTTTTATTACTAGATTATTGAGAGAAATCACAATTGTAAACGTGAGCTAGAGAGAGATAATTGATTGTACTAGCATTCAAAGTATAATCGATAACATATAAAGTGGACGTAGGCTCGTTAACGCCGAACCACTATAAATCCTGTGTGTTTTCTGCTTTTTCTTCATTCTCCAGTTAAAACTCTATAAGATTCAGAACAATTTGGGTGTTAGGTCCAAATTTTGATCTAACATTTTGGTGCTTTCACTGAGAAAACAGTCCTAAAGCTTCACTATTCAATTCTTTGAAGATTCCAGCGACATCTGATATCATGGCTGGAAAGAGATCTAAGGAAGTACGCGCTTCACGAACCAATTAAATCGCAAATGAAGCAGCTGAAGATAGTGTGCACGAGCTAGGCAATGAGGGAACTTTGGATCGCGGAGCGCTGGGGGCGAACCGATCCGATGAAGATGCCACGCTCCGAGTCGACGACGACGAGGCGATCCGGACTGCTGAAGGGGTTGTTACTCGATCTCGCGATAACGCTTCGAATCCTCCGCGTACCGTGACCACGAATCGATCCCAGGGGGCGCTGCGAGCCACCATCCTCGATCCACAGCGATCCGAATTGATGATCAGACTACAAGTAGACCTGGAAAGGAGCCTATGGCTCGCTCCAATCGTCCTGGCCCCTCCGCTCAACCTGGCTCAAGCTCTTTGTGTATAAGAGAAATTGATGATGATCAATATGACCCTTCTGCTCCCGTTACTGAGGGGGATCTCTCTCGCTTCTCCGAAATGTGGGAGAGACTGTTTGATGAATTGGCTGCTCAAAGGCAAGAAAGCTCTGTTCTGCGACAAAATTTGACCGCTATGGATAGAAGGCTTGATGATCTCGCAAGGCAAAGGACGCCACCAGTTCGTCCGCCAACCCCAGGATACTCTTCTTCGTCAGAGGAATCGCCGAGACCTCCGGGGCGACCATATGAGTGACCCGAAAACATAGAGCAACTTCGATTTGGAACCCTGCCGTAACGGGAAGAAGAGGCGCTGGGTGTAGGGCCCTCAAACCGTAATGTGAATGATCACGCGATAACTCCCAGAGCTCGGGGTGTGGACAGCCCTGTACAGGACAGACGGCCTCAGCCTCGTCGTCGTGCAAATGCTCATGGTAACAGGGGGCAACGAAGCCCAATTCGAGCCCCGGATTTTGTGACTGCTCCCGGAAGAGAGATTAGAGAAACCCACCGAGCAAGAGGCACTGGCCCCGAACCTCCGCTGACCAGTGCAAACGTTGCAGCTATGATTCATCAAATTCTGGCAGATAGCCGTGGACAACGAAATGAAGATTGGGGAATTGACCGCAGTCATAACCCTTTCACTGATGATATTTTGGATGCGACTTTCCCGAGGCGTTTCAACATGCCACAGATGAACCGCTACGCGGGTAGATCTGATCCCGTCCAGCATCTGATGAGATATTCTTGGTCAATGACCGCTGCCGCAGCTTCTGACGCTGTCAAGTGCAAAGCATTTCCCATATTCTTGGAGGATGTAGCATTGTTATGGTTTACTCGCTTACCAGCAAGATCAATTTCCATCTTCAGGGAGTTGAGTGAAAGGTTCGTGGAACAGTTCTGCATCTACGCACAAAAGACAAAGAGTGTGATTGACTTGTTCCTTGTTAAGCAACGACCAGGCGAGAGTTTGAGGGTGTACCTAGACCGTTTCAACCTGGCCGCTACTGAAGTTAAAGATCCTCATGAGCCAACTGTTGTCGCAGCTCTGATTGACGGAGTAGATAAAGACACTGAATTTTGGAGATACCTGGCCGGCAAGCCACCCCATACTAGAGAGTTATTCTACGAAAAAGCTAACGTACATTTACGCCGGGAAGAAGTATATGCTAACCGAAAGGCAAAAACGACCGATAAAGAGGAAATCTAGAGCAATGTCGCCATTAAGCAGACAGGAGACAGCTCAGGGAAGGTTGAGGTTAATGTCGAAAATAGAAATCAGGGTGGCCGTCAGTCAGGAAACAATGATAATAACAGTAATGGCAACAACCGGAAGAGGAATCGAGGGAACGACTCCTAGAGAAGGACTCGTCCCAGTGCTTTTGAGAGTTATACGCCAATAAATGATACTTTGGAAAATATCTTCATGGATTCGTACAACGTCCTCCAGAATAAGAGGCCACCTCCCAGAGAGTCGACGGAGAAAGAATGCGAAACCGGGAAGTTTTGTCTCTTTCATCAGATTCATGGCCATTCGACAAATGAATGCCATCACCTAAGAGATGTAGTCGAGTGGCTTCTTCGAGAAGGAAAATTAGATGAATACAGAGTAACGCCCAGAGATAGGGGACAAGCCGGACAGGCCCCAAATCAGAACCAGAATCAACCCGCTGTCAGGCCAACTGCCCAGCAAAAGGGAAAGGACATTGTTATCAATACCGTAATCGGAGGGCTTTATCTCGCCGGACATAGTTCCAAGGTGTTGGATCAGTATGTCAATGCAGCCAAGCAACACCTCGAGGTAGGGGAGTGTAGCGACCTCGAGGTCAACGTCCCGATAAAGCAACAAAAGATGATGTCCGACGATGTCGTTTTCCGAGAACGAGAAAGTATTGGAGTCCATGCTCCGACTGAAGATCCATTTGTAATCACAGTACCTATTGGCCCGACCACTGTTCATAAGGTTTTGGTGGACAACGGGAGTTCCGTCAACATTCTTTTCAAAAGGACATTCGACCAGATGAACCTCGAGATAAAAGACTTGAAGCCCTGTCAGGGATGGATCCGTCGATTTAACGGAGCATCCACCGCTCCAATGGGTTATGTAGAGTTACCAGTTACGCTTGGGGAAGGAGAACGCCAGAGAGTGAGAATCCTTCCCTTCGTGGTTTTGGATGTTGAATCACCCTACAATGCCTTCCTGGGCCGACCGGCCCTCGCAAAGTTTAGAGCCTGTATAGCCCCCTGGTGCTTATTATTGAAATTTCTTACGGAAGCTGGCATTGGTATTGTCAGAGGAGATCAGGTTGCCGCACGAGCGTGTTATGTTGCAGAGCTAAAACTACTCCGCAATGTAGGGGACATAGAAACCAAGGGCGCTTCTCCCCCTACAGGGGCGGAGACCTTATAGCAATTAAAGAGGATAACCGTAGGAGAGTCGCCCAGAGAGTTGCCCGAGGATATAGATCCCAGAGAGGACCAAGAACCTGGGGGCAGAATGGCGACTCCCAACGAGACAACTGTGGATGTACCGATTGATGATAGTGACCCAGAGAAGGTCCTTAAGATTGGATCCCAGTTAAATCCGAATCTCGCTAAAGAACCGACGAATTTCTTAAAAAATAACTTGGATGTATTTCTTGGACCCACGCAGACATGTGCGTGATATCTCCACCAATCTTGAGCCATTCATTAAGCATTAACCCTAAACATCCTCCGGTAAAACAAAAAAGGCGAATGCTGGGCCCAGAGAGGTCCGCTACCTTGAAAGAAGAAGTTGGAAAGCTAAAAAGTAATGGATTTATCAGAGACTCGATCTACCCAGATTGGATTTCAAATCCAGTCCTGGTAAAGAAGGCCAACGGGAAGTGGCGAACGTGTATCGATTTCTCGGATTTGAATAAAGCCTGCCCGAAAGACAGCTTTCCATTATCCAGGATCGATCAGTTGGTGGACTCAACGGCGGGTCATGAACTTCTATCCTTTATGGATGCTTATTCAGGATATAACCAGATTCCAATGCACGTTCCAGATCAAGAAAACACTAGTTTTATTACGGATCTGGGATTATATTGCTATGTAGTAATGCCCTTTGGCTTGAAGAACGCAGGCGCTACATATTAACGGTTAGTGAACAGAATGTTCTATAACCAAATTGGAAAGACAATGGAGGTATACGTTGACGACATGTTGGTTAAGTCCAAACAATCCTCCAATCACACTACGGACTTGGCAGAAATGTTCGGCATTCTTCGAAAGTACGGGATGAAACTTAACCCAACAAAATGTTCATTCGGTGTCGCCTCCGGAAAATTCTTGGGGTTCATCGTCAGTTCTCGTGGGATTGAGATTAATCCAGACCAGATTGCGGCAATCAGAGACATTCAGGAACCTAGGTAAATTAAGGATGTGCAAAGCCTTGCAGGAAAAGTAGCCGCACTAGGCAGATTTATCTCCCGGGCTACGGACAAATGCATCCCATTCTTCGAATTGATAAAGTGAGGAAAACGCCACTTCAAATGGACGCCTGACTGCGTAGAAGCATTTCAGAACTTGCTGAGACACCTGGAGAAACCTCCGATATTATCTAAGCCGATGGATCACGAGGACTTATTCGTGTACTTGGCAGTGTCATCCCACGCGATCAGCTCAGCGTTGGTAAGAGAAGAAGATAAGGTCCAAAGACCTGTATATTACGTGAGCAAAAAATTGACGGCAGCAGAGCATAATTATCCAAGGATAGAAAAGTTGGCGTATAGTTTACTGATCGCCTCTAGAAAGCTTCGACATTATTTTCAGGTGCATCCCATTACCGTATACACCGATCATCCACTCAAGCAATTTCTACAGAGACCAGAGGCGTCTGGAAGATTACTCAAATGGAACATTGAGTTAAGTCAATTTGATCTGAACTTTCAGCCCCGACGGTCAATTTGGGGGCAAGTGATAGCCGACTTCATAGCAGAGTTTACCGTCCCGGAGGAGGATATAGAAAACGAAGAAGTTAACCCCTCAAAATTACTTCTCGATCCCAGTGCCTGGAGATTGTATACTGATGGCGCTAGGAATGACAAGAGATCCGGCGTTGGAATAGTGCTTGAAACTCCCGAGAAACGATTGATATCCTATGCTATCCGGATGGAGTTTCACGCCACTAACAACGACTCCGAATATGAAGCCCTGATAGCCGGACTAAGGATCGCAAAGGAGTTAGAAGTCACAAAGCTGGACATCTTTTGCGACTCCAAGTTAGTTATGAACCAGGTTACTGGAAAATTCCAAGCCAAAAGTGCAAGATTGATTTTATACTTGAAGAGAGTGAAAGAGTTGCTGAACGACTTTGATCACTACAGCATATCTCACATTTCGCGGTCAGAGAATCAGCAGGCGGATAAGTTGGCAAAGATGGCTAGTTCCGACGATCCTGAAGAGACCGGGCTAGCCCCCCGTTGAAGTACTTCGGTCCCCTAGTATAGATCAAATGGAAATCGATCCAATACTAGAGACGGAACCAGAAAGGGAGTCATGGATGACTCCTCTAAAGAATTACTTGATAAATGGAGCGCTTCCGACTAAGAAAAGCGAGAGGCGTAAAGTAATTCGTAAAGCTGCCCGATACGTTCTTCAAGGCGGAGTTCTTTACAGACAAGGATTTTCGATGCCCCTTCTTCGGTGTATAGCTCATGATGACATCAAGCGTGTGCTGCAGGAGGTACACGAAGGTGAATGCGGCGATCACACGGGAGGGCAAACATTGGTGAACAAGGTGTTGCGGCATGGTTATTTCTGGCCTACCATAAACAAGGATGCGGCGAAATACGCGCGACGGTGTGATGCGTGCCAGAGATTTTCAAAGATACCTAGAGCACCTCCTAATCAGTTGAAAACAATGACGAGCCCATGGCCTTTCGCTATATGGGAATGGATATCATCGGAAGTCTCCCCATAGCAAGGGGCGGAGCAAAGTTCGCTATTGTAGCCGTAGATTATTTCACTAAATGGGTCGAGGCCGAACCACTGACTACAATCACAACCAAACGAGTGATCAATTTTGTCGTTAGAAACATCATCTGCCGATTTGGAATTCCAAAGATTGTTATAACTGATAATGGAACTCAGTTCGATAGCACTGAATTCAGAAACTTCTGCCAGAAATACCACATTGAGAAACGATACACCTCTGTGGCGCACCCGCAATCGAACGGACAAGTCGAAGCGGCGAATAAAGTGATTAAGTCCATTCTGAAAAGAAGACTGAAGCGGGCCAGAGCCATGTGGGCTGATGAATTACCCTTGGCACTATGGGCCTACAGGACAACGTATAAATCGGCAACAGGGCATACCCCCTTCTCCCTTGCTTTTGGAGCAGAAGCAGTCATCCCGGTTGAGATAAAAGTACCTTCTCACCGAGTGACTTATTACGATCCGATGACTAATAACGAATTGCTCCTTGAATCCCTGGATATGATCGAAGAAAAGAGGGAAGAAGCAGATCTGCGTATCTTGAGATGCAAACAAAAGTCGCTCGATATTACAACAAAAAGGTTCGATCCCGAACCATGGAACCCGGAGACTTGGTTCTGAAGCGTGTCTTTCCACCCCCAACTCATATGGGTGCGAAGTGGGAAGGACCGTACTCCATTCTGAGCAAGCCTGATAATGGAACCTTCAAGCTGGCAACCGTAGATGGAAAGGAAATCCCCTGAGTGTGGAATGCCCAACATTTACGGCCATACTTAACATTAAAATTTCAAATCTGTTCTTTTGCTTTGTTGAGAACCATGTACAAGGCACGACTTGCTTAGAATAGTCTGATTCCTTAAAGCAAAAAATTATAAAGTGGACGTAGGTCATGATTCGACCGAACCACTATAAAAATATTGTGTGTCGTTTACCTTTATTGCATTATTTATCTGTCTTTCTATTTTTATGGAAATTGCTGTGAATCATGCAACGATCCCAGAATCATATAATTATAGGTGCCATCCATCAGAATGGAATGCAATCACCAGTCAAAAATCTGAGGATAACAGACATGAAGGCGATGTCCGTAGGTCATGGCGATGTACCATGATCGGAACCGCCGTGACGGAACTCCAACTCTCCAGAGAGAGAGAGAGAGAGAGTATAAAAGCGTCTCCGATTGAGCGCTGAGAAAGAGCTCCTTCCCCGCTGAAGGATCGGGGTGCGACTGAACTGCTGAGCTCGAACTCTAACTCTCCAGAGAGAGAGAGTATAAAAGCGTCTCCGATTGAGCGCTGAGAAAGAGCTCCTTCCCCGCTGAAGGATCGGGGAGCGATTGAACTGCTGAGCTCGAACTCTAACTCTCCAGAGAGAGAGAGAGAGAGTATAAAAGCGTCTCCGATTGAGCGCTGAGAAAGAACTCCTTCCCCCCTGAAGGATCGGGGAGCGATTGAATTACTGAACTCGAACTCTAACTCTCCAGAGAGAGAGAGTATAAAAGCATCTCCGATAGAGCGCTGAGAAAGAACTCCTTCCCCGCTGAAGGAACGGGGACCGACTGAACTACTGAATTCAAACTCTAACCTCGGCGGCCGCCGAGAGAGTATAAAGGAGTCTATGGTTAAGCACTGAGAAAGGTGACAGAAACCATAAGGACAATTATCTTGCTAAATTCTCTAAGTCCCCCATATTCAGAAATAGGGGGCAACGTGCCGACAATGCTAATCAATCCTTAATAAGCCCTAGTTAGGCGCTATGTTAACGATTGATTGGGGGCACATATACATATATATATATATATACATGAACTTCGATACAGCACTGAAGTTGTTAAATCTTTCTTTCTGTTTCTTGACTGATTTGCAGTTATAATTAGATGGTCTGTGACTAAGCATGAAAAGTTTATTGAATACAGGTACATAATGATGCAAAAAGAGAAAAGCTTTCGTTTATATACTGCAAGCCTACAAAGTGAAAAACAACCTAGAAAGCAAAAAGTGGGCCAGTCTCGTAATTACATTTCCTGGCCAGTGGGAAACCTAAAGACAAAATATAAACAAGCGACAATATCCTATTTACGCTTTGACCGCTTCTCCTGCTTCTGTTTCTCTAGCTTCGCCCTATCAGCGTCGGATTGATAACCTTTCTTTCTCTTCCTTTTGTCTATGATAGGAACGTCCGACTCTTCAGAAGATTCCTCTTCCGCCTCCTTTCTCTTCCTTTTATCAGTAAGGGAAGCTAGGAAATCATCAGGATTTGCGAAGTGAAGTTGTCTGTTGATGGTTTTGGGCTGGAGTTTCAAAATCATCCCAGTTTTGGGATCAAACTCCGCGATAGGGACTATATTCAAAGGCCGTTCTCCCACCTTCTTCAAAGCCGTCTCCTTTTCTTGCCTGGCTTTTCTGTTGGCCAAAGTTTCATCATCATCGTCTTCGGTTTCTTTGGCGCTAATGATATCCTCTTCGTCCTCTACATGGCGCCCATCCATATCTTTCAAGGCCTCGATGGTTTCATCATCCTTGGGCACATCAGCACTGGGTGCCAGGACGCTTTTCTCTGCTGTTGCACCCTCAGCCTGCTTCGATATATCAACACCGGCACCTGGCGAGACGACCTCCTTCTCCGCCTCTTTCCCTTTTTCAACACCCTTGTCGACGGGCTCACCACCTGTATTATGGGAAACACATGTTACTAATTCAATTGGTTGTTCTACCAGACGACGACAATTCATAATTGCTTTGACAAATTGTGGGGAAAAGAGGGAGATACCTTCCGCAGATCCTCCGTCTAGGGTAGCTACAGGAGCTCCAACAACCGCAGGAGTTAGGCCCAAAGGGATTAACGGATCATCAGGATGGTATTCCTCAACTCCGGAGGTCTTGGGCTCCACGGCTGAACTCGAACCTTCGTCAGCCTTGCGTTTACCCTTAGCCAGGGCCCTCTCCTTTTCTATTTCCGCTTGAATCAGACGACGACCTTCTGCCAGATCCTCGGGCTCGTTATCCCTAAGGATGGTCTTCATCAGCTCATCTTCGTCAATTTCTTCGACTCCCAATCTCTACTTCTCACCCTCAACGATGGCATCCCATAAATTGGCTAAAGTAACGTGGTAGTCCGGGATCCACGAGATGTTGCGGGTTTTGAGGACTTGGCCCAGGAAGTCGAAAATCATCTCCTCAAACCCTTCGATATCTTTTTCTCTCTCGAGGAGCTTGTTGTTAGAAGCAGTAGCCATTTCAATGGCACTTTCAACATTCTTTTCGGAAAGAGCCGCGCGCCTCTCCGCATCCGCGACTTGATCATTCAAAATCACCTTTTCCGCTTCAGCCAAAGCTAAACTTTCTTTCAAACTTGCTTTTTCTGCTTCCCAAGCAGCTCTCTCAGCTTCAAAATGGCCTTGTGCTGTCTTCAACTCAATGTTGGCCATTTTGAGATCTTCTACCTCCTTCTTTAAAGCCATCTTCTCTTGGCTGTTGGAGTCAAGTTCCGAATGAAAGCGCTTCTTAGCATTCTCCAATTCGATCTTATAATTTTCAGCATCTCTCCGCGCTAAGGCGAGTTGGGATTGAGCATCTTCCAAGCCTTCCTCTGTAACACCCCACCTCCACTAGGATCACTCGTTAGAATGTACTAGCTTTGGAGGGGCGTTATTGTGAAGGTAAACATGCACAGAGATATCGCAAGACAGAATATATAAAAATAAATATAAGTAAAGCAGCGGTAGCAGATAAAAACCCATCATCATCATCTCAGAAAACCAACATAGTCAAGTACACACTACCAAATGTCATAATCCAAAATACAACATAAGTCTAGATACGTGATATCAAAATACATGGTAAAACATCAGTACTAATCCCCAGAAATAAAGATAAGCCACAGCTAGCTCAGATCCATACATGAGCTATCCAACAAGCAAGTCAAAGATCCACTAAGCAGATGTAGTCCCTCCCTGAGAACCTGTGGGGGGGGGGGGGGGGAAACGGAAGAAAAGAAGCGAAAGAAAACAGGTCAGTCAAAAAGACTGGTAAGCCCTACTACGATCAATCTATAAACTAATAAAGTTAACAGTATGATGGAAACTGAGAGGAACATTCTGGCAACAGATAAGGTGACATCACATAGACGAGATTAATCTTTGCACCACAGTGTACTAGCAAACCCACAAAACAAATCTTGATCCCTTAGCCCAAACTTTGGCCCAATACATGAAGTGACCTTAGTATAAGGCCCAGCCCAACGGTCTAGTCGATCGGCTCCCTATAAACCTACCACGTCGAGTGTTGGTGTCCATACGGCCCACATGGATGTAGTCAGACTGCGCTGGGTCCACCCTTGGGTGTATCAAGCCTCGGGTGTCAACCCCAGACACCTAAGCAATAATGCACAGTCTAAGCCTACTGGTACCCGTGCCTCGAGTTCGTCCAACATCGGACTACGTGCACGTCCGTAGCCCGCCGGACCCGCACCGCTGTACCACTCAGCCGTCGCTTTGGTCGCTTACATCAGTCCAGTAATCGTGCCCCGCCCTAACCTAGCTATAGGGTTGTAGTGATACCAAACTGGGATTACTGCTGGAACAGACCACGTTGCTAGGGTTTCTAAGAGGGTTAAGTGTGGTTTTAACCCCTCACTAAACCTGGATTAGATTAGCTAAGTGTGACCACTTATCCCCATCTAATCCTCGCATCCCCATTATTGGTTAAGTATTAGTGGGCCATGACTTAACCCTAATCATGAGGCAGTAATTACTTAACGCACCCAACCTCTCACATTAGACATCCGTGGTTACCTGGGAAGATTTACACCACGTCTAGGTCTAACCTCGGGTCTTATGGTGCCACATGACCAACTACCCACATTAGACCCCACGTTGTGGTTACCTGGGAAGATTTACACCACAACTAGGTCTAACCTCGAGTTGGCCATATCATGTTATCTAATGTCATGTCCACTTCAAAACATATTTACAAGTTAACATATACTTGGGTAGACCTAACTTAATAGGTAAATTCCCAAGGGGTAGACCTAACTTAATAGGTAAATTCCCAATCTTTTAGTTTCATGTATTTTTAAGTTTACCCAAACCCTCCCAACGTCATTATCTCGCTTACATATTCGTCATAACGTATAAGGGTATAAAAAGGTAACTTGGCATAACATATATGGTGGACTTCACATGTCAAAATAAACATGCATACATGTTGAACTTGCAAATCATGTCATGATGAATTCGCATAAACATGCATAGCTTATTAAATATGCATAACATGGTAAGGTGAACATGCATAATCCATTTAACTTGCATAACATGGTAAGATGAGCTTGCATAGGCATGCATAATCCATTAAACTTGCATAACATGGTAAGATGAACATGCATAATCCATTAAACTTGCATAACATGGTAAGGTGATCTTGCATAAACATGCATAACCCATGAAACATGTAGAACATGACATAATAAGCTCGCATAAGCATGCATAACTTGTGAAACATGTAAAACATGGCATAGAAATCTTGCATATGCATGCATAACTTATGAAACATGTAGAACATGACATAGTGAGTTCGCATAAGCATGCATAATCAACTAAACTCACACAAATCTCAACTTTCACCAAACATTAACTTTAAAGTTTGTAAAGTGAAGGTAAGAGGGCTTACAAATATAAACAAGCCACAAATCCACCAAATAAGATGAAGAAGCCCTTTTAAAAACCAAAACAAAGCCTCAAATAAGAAAACCCTTTTGCAAAATCCCAAAAACACAAACTTTAGCAAATCAAACTTGCTACTTAATGAAGTATGCAAGTTATTAAGCATTCATACAACATAGAAAAGGTTGTATGATCATCATATCATCATAGGATTAAACTTTGAGGAAGGTGGAGGCTAGGGATTTTAGATGGAGGCCATTTGAGGTTTCAATTTGGCATAATTTAGTTGCAAGATTGATTAATGAGGCTTTAGGGTAGGATTAGGGGTATATTTATAGAGAATTAGAGTGTTTTAGGCCCTAGGATTAACCCTATATTAGGTTTGGCCCGTCAGATCTTAGAATTCTCCAGAACCAAGCCACTTGACCCAACCCAAATCAGAAATGGTGCACCAGGCTGGGCTGCCTGGGCACCCCCTGTCGACAGGGCTGTCGACAGGGCAGTCGACACCCTGGGTGCCCTGTCGACAGGCCTGTCGACATGGGCCCCCTGGCGGGAATTTTCCCGCCTAACCCAGATTAGCCCTAATCCCTGTTTTTAATTTGAAATTTAAATCTGTCTTTAGCATAGAAATTTCTGAAAACTTCAATGGGCCTTAACTGGGTCATACGGACTCCGATTTTCGAAAACTCGGACTCTATTTCGCGTATTTTTCCGAGACGATCGCAATGGCATAGCCCGTTTCCCCTGATTCTGATTTTTGAATTTAATTCTGCCTCGATTTATGTTATAATAGTTTATTGAAAATACGGGTTGTTATATTCTCCCCTCCTTAAAGGATTTCGTCCCCGAAATCTTCAAGTTAGGAAGAACATATCCTACCATCCAACATCCATCTACTCAAAACATCATCCACGAGCAACCATTGTCCTTAAAGGATTCTAAATGCTGTATGAACATATGCAAAAGTGTGTGTATATGTACTTATCTAATGCAACGATCAATGCAAAATATGTTAGTGAAATGTATCCATATGTATGCAAATCCCTAACATAATGTATAATAACTACATGCGTGCTCAATCATACATCCATATGCAACATCCATGTGATTGCATACAAATTTCATCCAAGAATATGCATAAACACCCATGCACATGCAATATGAGGAGTGTGTGAGCCGATCTAGTGCCTAATGTGTATCATGCATCCACGAGTAACCACCTGCAAACACTTGCAACCACTTGCAATCATCAACCATAACATGCTTCAAACACATGTTTCATCCAAAGGGTTTCTACCTAAGGTTCTCATGACAAGCTTAGCACGATAACTAGATAAATATGGATTGCAAAGAGAAAGATATACTAACAAAGGGAAGAGATTGAGAGTGTACCCTCAAAAAGGAATGGATAAAGCCCACGCATCTTCTCCTCGGTTTCCCAAGTTGCGTCTTCTTCGGCTTCACCCCATTGCACCTTCACCAATCTGACCTCACGATTCCTTAGCTTCTTGGTCTCTGTCCCCAAGATACGAATCGGAGCTTTCCTTAAAGTTGCTTCTTTCTCTACCTCCACGTCTTCAAGCATGCTAGGCTCAACCACCTCAGCGGACTCATGCAGGCACTTTCGGAGATGCGAGACATGAAAGACATTATGCACTCCGGACAACTTCTCGGGCAATTGCACTCTGTATGCCATCTTCCCAATTCTCTCAATGATGGGGAAGGGTCCAACAAATCTCGGTGCTAGCTTCCCAACAGCTCCAAATCGGACCACATTCCGCAAAGGAGAAACCTTCACGAAAACCTTGTCCCCAACCTCAAACTCCAATTCGGACCTTCGCCTGTCAGCATAGGATTTCTGCCGGTCTTGGGCCGCTTTCATCCGTCTTCTAATCAACTCCACCTTCTCGGATGTATCCCTAATCATGTCGGGTCCAAGTATAAGCTTATCCGTGGATTCCCACCAACATGTAGGTGACTTGCACGGCCTCCCATATAAAGCCTCAAAGGGTGCCATCCCTATGCTCGCCTGATAACTGTTGTTGTATGCAAACTCGACAAGAGGGAGATGGTCTTCCCAAGCACCACCAAAATCTAGAATGCAAAGCCTCAACAAGTCCTCAAGTACCCTATTCACCCTTTCTGTCTGGCCGTCTGTTTGTGGGTGATAGGCCGTACTCAGGTTCAACTTCTTGCCCATAGCCTCCTGTAAGCTGTTCCAGAATTGACTAGTAAAGATGGGGTCTCGGTCACTGACTATGCTGGAAGGGACTCCATGTAGTCGTACTATCTCACGAAGGTATACTGATGCTAGTCCAGATGCGGTCCTTTTGCTCTTTACTGGAATAAAGTGAGCACTCTTCGTGAGCCTATCCACAATAACCCATATGCTCGTATTCCCCTTCCTGGACCTTGGAAGCCCATCAATAAAGTCCATAGAAATGCTCTCCCACTTCCATAGCGGGACTTCTAGCGGATGTAACAGCCCACCGGGCCTCTTTGACTCAGCTTTTACTCTCTGACAAATAACACATCTCGAGACAAACTCCGCCACATCCTTTTTCATTCCGGGCCAGAAGAAAACGCGCTTCATGTCCTTATACATCTTATCACCCCCTGGATGTATGGTCATCTTGGAGCGATGTGCTTCCTCGAGAACTTTCCTCACCAAGCCTTCTACCATCGGGACACAAAGCCTTCCTTCTCTCCTCAGCCAACCCCTATCGTCTATAGAATATCGAGCAAGGTGACTAGATGTCTCCCCTCGAACCAGCTTGTCCATGATCTCAATTATCTGAGGGTCTTCCTTTTGCGAAGCCCCAACTTGATCTAGGAGGGTAGGCCTGAGCTCTAAAGATGCCAAGGAACCGGTCACCGACTCCATTGCCAAAGAGAAATCAAAGGTCGCTAAGAACTCTAAATTCTTCATCTCAACAAACAGAGGACTTAGTGTCAACCTTTTCCTACTCAACGCATCCGCTACAAAATTCCCCTTGCCAGGGGTATAGGATATCTCAAAATCATAGGAAGCCAAAAATTCCATCCATCTCTGCTGTCTTAAGTTCAGATCTTTCTGCGAAAAGAGATACTTCAAAGACTTATGATCGGTGTATAGCTCGAATCTCTCTCCCAGAAGATAATGACGCCATGCTTTGAGCGCATATACAATCGCTGCTAGCTCTAGATCATGAGTGGGATAGTTCCTCTCATGCACCTTCAGTTGCCTTCCACCAAAGCATATCACTCTGCCCTCTTGCATCAGAACGGCACCCAATCCCGTGCCACAAGCATCAGTGTACACGGTAAATATCTTACCCCCATCGGGTAAGGCTAGAACTGGTGCGGAGGTAAGGGCTCTTTTAAGTCTCTGAAAAGCGAGCTCACAATCCATATCCCAAGCAAAGACTAAGTTCTTCTTCGTCAACTTAGTAAGAGGAGCGGATATCTTTGCGAAGTCTTTAATGAACTTCCGATAGAAACCCGCAAGACCCAGAAAGCTTCTCACCTCGGTTGCATTCCTTGGAGTCTTCCAATCCTGAACTGCAACCACCTTAGCGGGATCCACCGCTAAGCCTTGCTTGGATACGATATGCCCAAGAAATCTGACTTCCCTTCTCCAAAAGTGGCACTTGGAGAACTTAGCTTTTAACTGGTGTGCTCTGAGTGTATCCATCACCTCTACTAGGTGCCTCGCATGCTCCTCCTCATCCTTGGAGAAGACCAGAATGTCATCAACAAAGACCACGACAAACTTATTCAAAAACTCCCGAAACACCCTACTCATCAAATCCACAAAATATGCGGGTGCATTTGTCAAACCGAACGGCATAACAAGCCATTCAAAGAATCCGTCTGGAGTTCTGAATGCAGTCTTGTCTATACTGTCTTCAGCCACTCTGAGCTGATGGAAACCCGTAGCAAGGTCAAGCTGAGAGAAAACAGAAGCACCAACAAGTTGATCAAAGAGATCATCGATTCTTGGTAACGGGTGTCGGTTCTTCTTAGTTAGCTTATTCAACTCTCTATAATCCACACAGAGTCGGAGAGAGCCATCTGCCTTAGTTGCAAACACCACAGGCGCTCCCCATTCGGATATACTCCTTCTGATGAAGCCCTTCTCAAGCAATTCTTTCACTTGTTTGCTCAACTCCCGTCTCTCACGCGGAGCCATATGCCGAACGGGCAAAGAAACAGGCTTAGCATTATCTACCAGGTAGATGCGAAAGTCAATCTCTCGTTTAGGGGGCAACCCCTTAACTTCTTCAAACACATCTGGATAATCTCGGACCACCCTTACAGACTGAAGGGCCTCCTCTGATGAGTCGAGAGATTCTAGATAGCATAACATGACGGGATTCTTCGGATTGCATGAAATCTCTAAGGTGTTGCCCAGGCGAGTCATAAGCCTTACAACCCTATGCTCACAATCCAGAATGGCTCCATATCTAGATAGCCAATCCATGCCCAAGATCAATCCATATCCCCTGAAACCTAGAACATACGCACTACACAAGAACTCAACGCTGAGTATAGAGATCCTTAGATCCTCACATATCATGGATAGATGAGCAGAACCCCCAATGGGATTCGAAACACAAACGGGATCATCCACTAAGCTAGTACTAAGGTGCAAACTATCAACAAGATCAGATGAAATAAAGCTATGTGATGCACCGGAATCAAACAAGGTACGTATCGGAAGATCAGAGATATAAACAAGGTTCTCAACAGAAACACTACCTCTCTCGGGAACTGAAGCGGCATTGAGAGCATGAACTTGCCCTCCTGAAGATCCAGCCTGTCCTTTCTTCTTTGGGCAGTCTTTGCTGAAGTGCCCAGCCTCTCCACAAGAAAAGCATCCACCATTAAGCTTCCTTTTCTTCTTCCTGCAATCTTTAGCAAAATGCCCAGCTATACCACAGTAATTGCACTTCCCCTTGCCTTTGTTGTTGCCCTTCTTGTTCTTATTCTGATTTCCTTGACTGCTTTGACCTTGGTTGCCTTTGCCTTGAGAATCAGCCTTCTTTGCCTGAGTATCGCCTGACTTGACTTCCTTCTTTCCCTCTCCCTGAAGCAGAGCCATATTGACCAAACTCTCGAAAGTGGCTCCATGCGGAATATGTGACATTGCCAAGCCCTGTAGCGGCTCATTCAATCCTCTGGCAAATCGAAGAGCCTTCTTCTCCGGGGTGTTTACTAGATCCAAACCAAAGCGGGCCAGCTGATTGAACTTGTTCACATACTCCTTGACAGACATATCCCCTTGCTTTAGTGCAATGAACTTCTCCATTTGTAAATTTGCTTCAGCTGAAGATAGAAACTTGGTCACAAATCTAGCCCTCAAATCGGCCCAAGTCTCAACGGGCCTCGTCCCATTGGTGACCTCCCACCAATAGGCCGCCTCATCCTTCAGAAGCCATACGGTCAATAAGATCTTCCTCTCGTCATCTATTCCAAAAATGGCAAACAAGTCCTCCGTGTCCTTCAGCCAATTCCTAGCTTCAACGAAAGATTCTGTGCCAAGAAAATTCTTGCCCCCCATTGCTTTGAAGTCTTTACACACCTTTGTAAACTCAATCTGAGGGTGCTGAGGGGGAGGAGGAGGAAGAGGAGCCTCAGCAACGGGAGGAGGAGGAACATTAGCAACGGGAGGGGGAATATTAGCT
Organism: Allium sativum; assembly: GCA_030737875.1. Lineage (NCBI taxonomy): Eukaryota > Viridiplantae > Streptophyta > Magnoliopsida > Asparagales > Amaryllidaceae > Allium > Allium sativum. The sequence goes on from CM060926.1 coordinate 357,592,041, forward strand.
GCTGGAGGAGGGGGAGCAGGGACCACCGGAGGAGGGATATTAGGGGTAGGATTCTCAACCACAGGAGGGGGAGTGGGAGTAGGGTTGGCGGGACCAGCAGCCGCCCTAGCTTCTAGGAGTCTCCTATACCAGAGTGGTACGTTCACTCCATCTGGGATGTCAAGATTCTCAGCCATACTGAAACAAAAGATAAGATAAGATTAGGTCAAGGGAACGAAGGATAACGCTGATGGCTTTTGGGGATTAGCCTTAAAATAATCTAGACTTCATTTTGGAAAATACTTAGTAGGTTTTTGAAAATAGTTTTTTGAAAAGGGTTTTTTTTTTTTTTCAAAAGTTTTTGTTCAATCTTGTTAACCTTGTGCTCTGATACCAAATGTAACACCCCACCTCCACTAGGATCACTCGTTAGAATGTACTAGCTTTGGAGGGGCGTTATTGTGAAGGTAAACATGCACAGAGATATCGCAAGACAGAATATATAAAAATAAATATAAGTAAAGCAGCGGTAGCAGATAAAAACCCATCATCATCATCTCAGAAAACCAACATAGTCAAGTACACACTACCAAATGTCATAATCCAAAATACAACATAAGTCTAGATACGTGATATCAAAATACATGGTAAAACATCAGTACTAATCCCCAGAAATAAAGATAAGCCACAGCTAGCTCAGATCCATACATGAGCTATCCAACAAGCAAGTCAAAGATCCACTAAGCAGATGTAGTCCCTCCCTGAGAACCTGTGGGGGGGGGGGGGGAAACGGAAGAAAAGAAGCGAAAGAAAACAGGTCAGTCAAAAAGACTGGTAAGCCCTACTACGATCAATCTATAAACTAATAAAGTTAACAGTATGATGGAAACTGAGAGGAACATTCTGGCAACAGATAAGGTGACATCACATAGACGAGATTAATCTTTGCACCACAGTGTACTAGCAAACCCACAAAACAAATCTTGATCCCTTAGCCCAAACTTTGGCCCAATACATGAAGTGACCTTAGTATAAGGCCCAGCTCAACGGTCTAGTCGATCGGCTCCCTATAAACCTACCACGTCGAGTGTTGGTGTCCATACGGCCCACATGGATGTAGTCAGACTGCGCTGGGTCCACCCTTGGGTGTATCAAGCCTCGGGTGTCAACCCCAGACACCTAAGCAATAATGCACAGTCTAAGCCTACTGGTACCCGTGCCTCGAGTTCGTCCAACATCGGACTACGTGCACGTCCGTAGCCCGCCGGACCCGCACCGCTGTACCACTCAGCCGTCGCTTTGGTCGCTTACATCAGTCCAGTAATCGTGCCCCGCCCTAACCTAGCTATAGGGTTGTAGTGATACCAAACTGGGATTACTGCTGGAACAGACCACGTTGCTAGGGTTTCTAAGAGGGTTAAGTGTGGTTTTAACCCCTCACTAAACCTGGATTAGATTAGCTAAGTGTGACCACTTATCCCCATCTAATCCTCGCATCCCCATTATTGGTTAAGTATTAGTGGGCCATGACTTAACCCTAATCATGAGGCAGTAATTACTTAACGCACCCAACCTCTCACATTAGACATCCGTGGTTACCTGGGAAGATTTACACCACGTCTAGGTCTAACCTCGGGTCTTATGGTGCCACATGACCAACTACCCACATTAGACCCCACGTTGTGGTTACCTGGGAAGATTTACACCACAACTAGGTCTAACCTCGAGTTGGCCATATCATGTTATCTAATGTCATGTCCACTTCAAAACATATTTACAAGTTAACATATACTTGGGTAGACCTAACTTAATAGGTAAATTCCCAAGGGGTAGACCTAACTTAATAGGTAAATTCCCAATCTTTTAGTTTCATGTATTTTTAAGTTTACCCAAACCCTCCCAACGTCATTATCTCGCTTACATATTCGTCATAACGTATAAGGGTATAAAAAGGTAACTTGGCATAACATATATGGTGGACTTCACATGTCAAAATAAACATGCATACATGTTGAACTTGCAAATCATGTCATGATGAATTCGCATAAACATGCATAGCTTATTAAATATGCATAACATGGTAAGGTGAACATGCATAATCCATTTAACTTGCATAACATGGTAAGATGAGCTTGCATAGGCATGCATAATCCATTAAACTTGCATAACATGGTAAGATGAACATGCATAATCCATTAAACTTGCATAACATGGTAAGGTGATCTTGCATAAACATGCATAACCCATGAAACATGTAGAACATGACATAATAAGCTCGCATAAGCATGCATAACTTGTGAAACATGTAAAACATGGCATAGAAATCTTGCATATGCATGCATAACTTATGAAACATGTAGAACATGACATAGTGAGTTCGCATAAGCATGCATAATCAACTAAACTCACACAAATCTCAACTTTCACCAAACATTAACTTTAAAGTTTGTAAAGTGAAGGTAAGAGGGCTTACAAATATAAACAAGCCACAAATCCACCAAATAAGATGAAGAAGCCCTTTTAAAAACCAAAACAAAGCCTCAAATAAGAAAACCCTTTTGCAAAATCCCAAAAACACAAACTTTAGCAAATCAAACTTGCTACTTAATGAAGTATGCAAGTTATTAAGCATTCATACAACATAGAAAAGGTTGTATGATCATCATATCATCATAGGATTAAACTTTGAGGAAGGTGGAGGCTAGGGATTTTAGATGGAGGCCATTTGAGGTTTCAATTTGGCATAATTTAGTTGCAAGATTGATTAATGAGGCTTTAGGGTAGGATTAGGGGTATATTTATAGAGAATTAGAGTGTTTTAGGCCCTAGGATTAACCCTAGATTAGGTTTGGCCCGTCAGATCTTAGAATTCTCCAGAACCAAGCCACTTGACCCAACCCAAATCAGAAATGGTGCACCAGGCTGGGCTGCCTGGGCACCCCCTGTCGACAGGGCTGTCGACAGGGCAGTCGACACCCTGGGTGCCCTGTCGACAGGCCTGTCGACATGGGCCCCCTGGCGGGAATTTTCCCGCCTAACCCAGATTAGCCCTAATCCCTGTTTTTAATTTGAAATTTAAATCTGTCTTTAGCATAGAAATTTCTGAAAACTTCAATGGGCCTTAACTGGGTCATACGGACTCCGATTTTCGAAAACTCGGACTCTATTTCGCGTATTTTTCCGAGACGATCGCAATGGCATAGCCCGTTTCCCCTGATTCTGATTTTTGAATTTAATTCTGCCTCGATTTATGTTATAATAGTTTATTGAAAATACGGGTTGTTATATTCTCCATCTTTTTCCTGGCCCTTTCGTTGTTATCAATTTTCACTTTAGATCTATGGGCTTCCATTTCAAGCGTTCGAATGACTTTTGAAAGATTAACCGCATGTTTCTTCATCATCTCATACTGTCTGGCTACATGGCGAATGTGCCCGACAACTTCATTATCCCAGTTCTTAGGGACCGGTTCCAAGGCTGGAACAAACGTCATCCTTTCGAAAAAGATGTCGGGGAATTGTTCCCGCAACTTTTCCAGCCTACCTTGATTCTCGGGACCATGGATGTAATCTCGTGACCCGGGGGCAGCTAACTTTGGCTGGCTGGAAGGGACAATGTCACTTCTCTGATTTGGCCTCGTCAACTTTCATTTCTTGTTTTAGTCAATTGAGTGAACAAAAGTGAGTTGTGAGTGAATCTTACATTGTATTTGCAACTGAATTATTGAATATAGTGAAAGATAAGTGGACGTAGGCATTTGTTCGCCGAACCACTATAAATCCTGCGTGTTCATTTTTATTTTTATCTCTTTTTATCTTGTTTCAAATCAAAAGATCTTTCTCTTTGTCTCCAGACGGGGTATTTATAGGTGTGAATTTGCTTGAGACTTGATCCGGGTCGGGCCACGTGTCATCCATCGCACTCTCTTCGGGTTCGGATGAACTACCATGCTGACAACGCATCAAAGGGAAGGACGTTATAAGTAGGAATTAGTCATAGCCGGTCCGGTTGTCCAGGCGATTTTGCAGGAGAGTAACATGGATTATGGGTTCGGGTCGGAGACGCGCAAATAGGGGGTTCGGATCGGGGTACCCGATCCGAACTGGATTGGCTTGGGTGCGACTCTCCTTCTCTATTCTGCTCCGCTCCGTTCCGTTGTTGTGGCAAGCAGATGGCTTTCCGATCCGATCGAGATTTAGTTGCCTTCCGATCCGATTAGATATGCCTTACCAATCTACCCAGTAAGAGATCGCCGATCCGAACAGAGGACTCTATCCGATCCGAACCGATATGTTGCTCTGACCCGATCCGAACAACTGCAGCTATCAATCTGAATTGTAGTGTTTTCCTCCAATCCGAACCGAAGTCTTATACTTAAAAATACCCTTCAATGTTTGGTTTCTTGACTTTGTGCTGCCTAGTTCACAAAGTAGGCTAACATTTTGCCCCCTCAAAGGATGCTTCTGTTGGAGATGAAGCGTGCTTTGATGTTGTTCGAATACTAGTCCTTGAAATTGAATCTTCAGAAAGTCATTTCTATTCGTTTGTGGAGATGCGTTGCTCCATGAAACCATGTCTTTTATCGCCTATATATATGTCATGAAATGTTTGATTCATTTTCTTCACTTTTGATTTAAGTTTGGAAGTTCTTTACGACACATAGTGCTTCTCTCGGGTATGCTTTTCTTTTATCTCTCTTTTGAACTCAATTCGAGTCGGATGCTAAATTAATGTGTGAAATTTAATCGGTTCGGATTCCGATCCGATGCGTTTTCGTGGATTTGGTTCTTGGACATTGGCCCTTCAGGCTGAGTTGTGCTACTGGGCCTTCACTCCGGTTCGAGCGGGTGAGAAAGAATTGGAATATGAGGGGTCAACACCACCCCTTATATAAATCCACCACCGTCTCCTTTCTTTTCTTCTTCTTTTCTGTCGCCGCTTCCAAACCCTAGTATCGAAAACTTCAGAAACTCCAATATCCTGAAACTGTTCCTTGTAGATTTCTCAAATCAAACATATAGGTAGCTTTTTTAATCTCGAATAACTTCGTTGTAACTGCTCTTGATTTCAATTCGTGGTTGATTGGGATGGTTTAGCCACGGGGCTTTGCTTGAACTCCACGTCGTTACTGGTGGATCCGCCATCACTTCGAGGCGCTGATAGGCTGGAGAGGGCAAATATTTGTCCTCAACTGGAGCTTTGGTGATAGAATGGATTTGTTTGTGAGTGGGGAGAAAGAGGAAGAAGATGAAGAGCGTGATGACAAATTGGAGTTGGTTCGTGTAGGAGACGAAGGAGTAGAAAGGAAGGAGAAGGAAAGGGGATCGGTTCGGGTTGCATACTTTAGAAAGACGGGAAGGAAGGAAAATGTCGGTTCGGGTCGGAGAAGAGAATGGGATAAGGGGTTGAAGTAAATGGACTGGTTAAGTGATGCTGGTTCGGTTCGGATCAGGTCACCCGATCCGATCAGATCAGTCCTGCTTCCGAACCCATTGTTTCCCTTGTCTTCAACTGACCTTGCTTTAATGAAGCATCCGAACCGACCCTATATCTGTATTTGTATTGAGCCAATTATCATATGCATATCCGAACCGAACCGAACGTATCAAACTTGGCACACAAAGACTACCCAACTAATTCAACTAACATTCACTCTAGACAATAACTTCGTGGACAGTTAGGATAGTGCCTTGCGAACATAAACGAGAATTAAGAACAACTCTGACTATCACTTTCTCTTCAAAGCTTCGTCTTACATTGCTGTACTTTTATTTTGCATTTCCCACATTTGCTGCACACACTTTAGTTCACACACATACACAAAGGGGGGCACGGGATAATTTACTCTAACCCGTGCTATTGCTTCTTCAATAGTTCCATGACAATGAGGCCCTGACGCTCTTCCCGTCTAGCTGAGAGGAAAGAAGCCCCGGAAACTTCTAACAAAGTCACTCTTGAGGATATATCTTCTTCGTTTGATCCAGAATGGGACAGTGAGGGTCCAGATTACGGGGTTGGTCATCGGGAAAGCGACGAGGTGTCTTCTGATAATGAAGTTTCTCTGGGTTTCGAGGAGGAAGGAGGGATTGGTGACAATCGAGCACCCGATGAATTTGAATCAGCCATCATATTGGAATCACCCTCGGACTCCGTTGAATCAACAATTGACAACGATCAACTTGTTCGAATTTGTCTAAAATATGGAATAATGAAAAGGGACACCCTAGTGCCCTCACGCTCTGACCGTCCCCACAACCCTCCAGAAGGATATATGACGGTCACTCGATTGATGTGCATGGTCGGCGCCATTCCTCCATTCTCTCCTTTCATTGTTGATTTCTTAAGACAAATGCGGATTGCCCCCATGCAGTTGCATCCCAATTCATATGCCTATTTGCACACCTTGTACATAGCATATCGTGAAATCCTAGGCCTAGAGCTCACATTCGATGACGTTCATTTCTTTTATAATTTCAAGCATCGGACTCGAGAGACTCCATCCTTCTGCTACTTTGAATCAGTCCCAAAGAGAAAGATAATCTCTGCACCATTTAGCAGTAAAGCTGGAGATTCCAGACTAGAATGGTTCTATATAAAGCAACAGTCTGGATGCGCCAGGAGATGGACAAAATCAAGTAAAGCGTTGATTTTCTGAACCCGGACTCTATACACTTGAATCATCACCCTGACCTGTTTTCCTTTTTGTTTGCAGTCGACAATCCCAAACAGATATCAGATCAGGTGTTCTTTGATCGGATGCACCATCTTCTTAATGGCGATCAAAAATTCCTGACTATCGACAAGGTCCTTAAAGATGAATACCTTCATTTTCACGGGCTGCTATCCGTTTTCCGTAGCATCGGTCATGGGACGGTCCCTTATGCATACATTCCTCCAGTGGAGACAGTTCCAGAGATAGGAGAAGGCTCGGGAATTCCTACAGCTCCTCTTCAAACTTCACCTTCTCCCTCTTCCACACAAGATGATGAACTGGCTAATCTGGCCGAAAAACATCGTGAAGGGTATATTGCCCCCGAGGAAACTACTTCTTTAGACAAGTCAAAATCTTCCCAAGAGTCGCCACTTCACGCTTCCGAAGGGGATGTTCCTAGCACTGATGAGCACATATTTCAGGGTTTGGGGGATCTCCCCTTACCTGAGACTATATATACTTCAGAGGATTTCAGGAAGGATCCTTTAGTCTTCACTTCTTCCGAAGAAACTACTCCCGCTAAGGCCAAAGAGCCTGTCCGCACCAGTCTAGCTTCAGACTCGGGTTGGTTGGGGGGACACACACCACTTAGGATGCACTTTACACCACAGCATTAGCATTCATTGCACTTCTTTCTCCATGAATCCATTGATTCTAAACTTCGTTTATTTTATCGTGCAGGTACAATGTCTCGATCCTATTATGATATAAGAAAGCTTCGTCGCAGCATGTCCAATCCTCCTCAGGATGTCGAGTATGATTGCCGGGATGATCGTGGTAGGGAGGAGAGAAGACCTTATGATCCCTATCGATCTCGTCCCTCACGCTCCCGCTCACCAGTTCGACCGGAACAAGAGAAATACAAGAGATATCAAGGTCGTAGGGAGGAGGATAGACCACCATCTAAGGACTCCACTTCCTCCCATGAAAAGCGGAGTAGAGAGAAAACTTCTCCAAAGGAAACCGGGTCTCGAAGTAAGCAAAAAGTCCCTGCTACTAAACGACCTAGGACAGACAAGGGTACTACAGAATCCTCTTCAGGAAGGGACACCGAATTAACAATCCTCGCTCCTCCTCCACCAGATACGGGAACTGCAATAAAACGGGCATATTTGAAAGAGCAATTTCCCGAACACTACTTCGAAACTCTGACCTTTTTGCCTGCCCTTGAACCTATTTTGTCTAATTGGGCAGATGAGGCCAAAGCAAAGATTGATTTGGTGGAAAAACAATATACCGAGATGTTCAAGTATTCCCGCAATCTTTCTAGAATCATCCGCACTCTAATGACAAATACTGATTCAATGCAAAAGACCGCGGAGGAGGATGCCAAGGCTCTAAAAGCCCTAGGAAAAGATTTGGAAGACACTCAAGCTCAACTAGCTGTCGCTCAAAAGAACGCTTCTAATTTCAAACAACAGTTTGAGGACACGCAAAAACGCTATCATGACTTGCTTGAATCCCACACTCAGGAGCGTTCTGAGTTGCAGGAGCAGAAGAAGAGGAGCCAGCTTCGGGAATGGTTTTTTGTTTAGACTTCCGTCTCTCTTCTTCCATAGCCTCAGCGATGAGGCGGCGCCCTTCAGCTAGACGCTCCGGTTCATCATCTCTCAAGTATTTCTCCATCAGTTTATCTTCATCAAGGGAATCAACCTTAAGTTCTTATTTTTCCCACTCAACAATTTGATTCCATACTTGAACCAGAGTGGACGGATAGTCCTCGATCCAAGAAATGTTTCGACGACGAATAATGTGTGCGAAGAATTCAATCATTAGCTCGCCGAAGCCCCGAATATCAGCCTCCGCCTCTGATAGTTGCTTGCGGGTTTCCTCCGTAGACTTAATAGCACATTCCACATTGCCCTCGGCCAGAGCAGCCCTGTTCTCTGCCTCCAACAATTTTGAAGCCAAGTCAGCGTTCATCTTTTCTAATTCAGCACTCCTCTTCGCTAACTCGGCGTTTTTCTGCTCAAGCTCAGCATAAGCAAGGCGTGTCTTAGCAGCCTCTGATTTGGCCTCGTCAGCTTGCTTCTTCAACTCAGAACGCTCCTGAGTGTGGGATTCAAGCAAGTCATGATAGCGTTTTTGACGACCTGCTGTGAGAGGGTGCACTTTTCGGAGGAGTTAACTCTTTAGGAAGTTTCTTTCCCCCTGCAGGAACTACCGGATAACTGGGAAGCTTGCTAGAAGTCGATTTTGATGGAGACCGGGGTTGCAAAGAAGTAGGCTTGTGAGAAGGGCCGCAAGAGCGCTCGGTGCTCGGATGAAGACTGGTTGTGCCTTCACGAAGAGAACGATAAGAATAAGACCGCCTACGAGACATCTTTCCTGCAAAAGAGAAATGAGCATATTAAAACTTTGAATACTAATGATGTAAGAGTGCGGGGTCAGGTAGTGTGTGTGATTTGTGCATCCCATATAATTCCCCCTAACAGACCCGGGCCTGAAGACAGGCTCATCTGAGTAGTTTCTTGTTCTCTAGTTGGAGCGATGGTCTCCTCAGAAGCAGGGAAGAATGGCTCCCCTTCAAAGTCCCTCTCTGTGTATACATCATCGGGCAGAGGAATTTTGCTCAGCTCTTTGAATAGCTGTTCTTCTGTCAAATCATCGGGAGCAGCAGGTTCGATCGGAGGAGAAGCCCTGGAGGGGAAGCCCCCCCGGAGAAACTTGGATTTTCTTGGACTTGTCACCACGGGCCTCATCCCCTCTGTATATGTTCATGTCCTCATCATCTTGAATGATTATCGGGGAAGGACTCTTGCGAAATTTATTTGTTTCTATTGCCTGCGATGTTCCCTCTCCCTCCGTTGGGGGCACGTATCTATAGGGTTTGCCGCCAGCGCCATGTCCAAATCTTATATCTAGAAGACGATGCTTATGAAGATTCTCATCAGTGATGCACTTCTTGATCCTTAGAAAGTCGGATCTGCTTTGTAGAAGGATAGACAATCCATTATTGTATAACGGGCCCTCCGTCTTCGGGAAGACGTGATCTGTTTAAAACAAAGAAAAAGGGGGGAGAATGTCAATGCTTCGGCTTCATGAACAAGATATTCAGTCAAAAGATTAAAGTTTACTTGATTTAAGCCATCTTCTTGAGCACCCGGCCTGTTTCTTTATATAGAACCAATCAGATTTAGGATCCCCTATATTGCTGTATCCGTCATACAGAACCTTCCTATTCGCCACCGATTCAAAGAAAGAGAAATTTGGGGTTGCCGAGGAGCGATGCTTGAAAAGAAAGAAGAATGTTAAATCTCTAAATGTGAGTTCGGTATGTAGGATCTCCGCGTATGCAATATATAGGGTGTATAGAGATGCGTAGGCATTAGGATGAAGCTGCATCGGAGCGATACCCAGTTGTTTTAAGGTCTCGATGACGATTGGAGGAAACGGAGGAATAGCTCCTACCAAGCACATGGTTCGGTTGACTGCCATATACCCTTCCGGAGCTAAGTGGGGTCTATCTTCGCTAACGGGTGTCCTCACATCATCCCAAGGGATCCCATGTCTTAGGCAGATTCTTTTAAGCTTTATATCATCGAGTTTAGATGCTAAAGAATCAGAAAATTTCTCTATCCCGAGCGCGCCAGGAATCTCGTCGGGAGATCGCCTGTCTATCTCAGACTCTTCACTAGATGAAGTACTTTTAGACGGATCCGATTCCGTTGCCTCGTATTCAGATCCATAATCTTCACCTCCTGGGTTAACTGGAGGGACCTCGGGGTTGTATTGCTCAGGAACCTTGGACTTCGTTTCTGTAACGGATCTTGAAGAAGATTGATTATCCGACATTACTGTTAGGGCGAGAAAACATAAGAAATGAGATTAAAACTACCTGTCCCCCGTGTGTGTAGGTGCCGGTGTGTGTGCTTGTGCATGCATTAAAGAAAAGTACAAGGGTCAATAAAATCATCCAGACATTGGTCATCGTTCGATTGATAGATTATGCATTTGTTCGATCTGGAATGTTCGTATCAAGGGCTCTAACCTAACTGTTCATCGATTGGTTAAAGTCGCATCATATTATTTAGTCAGCAGTCGAATCGCAAGACAGGTTCGGATCGCCACATGTGGATGGATCGCGGTGAAGGACTCGATACACGGAAGGGTATTAGGTTAAGGAAAAGCTTCGAACCGTGAGACGCGCCAACTCATGCCGAACGGATCGCGATGGCTTCTTGGCGATCCGCATCGCCCCCATCCTCCATGATCCGAAGCTCTGGTATCTCCGCGATCCGACACTCACGCGAATCGCAGCCTTGTCATTTCCGCGATCCGATCCGCTACCCAAATCAACTTTCCAGTTCAGTACCCTCTCCCCTCGTCTCGCCACCACTCCGAACTCAGACCTCGCCCACGAACCGACCTGGTCATCCTTTCCTTCTCCTTCCACAACTCTCCTCTTCGCACCAGGCACGCTCACGTCCACTCTCACCAAATCCTATAAAATCCCGCTGTCCATACTCTCTAAACTAGTGCGAACACGGTAGAAACTCAAGAGAAATCGTTTAGTTACCTTTTTAAAGTTAGAAATCGGGCGAGAATTTGGAAATCGAAACTAAGGTTTTTCGTTGAGGAAGCTGGCGATACGATACAAAAGCAAGAAGAAAGAAGAAAGTGGAGAGGAGGGTCGACTTATATAGGCAAAAGGGCGACTGTTTGTATCCCCTTTTTTGTCTTATTCGATCCGCGAACCAAAAGCCCACCACGTCTCGAAGAGAGGCCCACCTCGTTCCGTTCCGTGAAGAGGCCCAAATGCTCACCAAAGGACAAGGTGAATGACTCACTAACAGACCGCGACTCGCGCATGCGATCCGAATCGATAAACGACTGACAGGTTTGATGATGAAGACTCTGAAAGATCCTAGAAAAGGAATTGTTCACTGATTTGCATCTCTTTATGAAAAGACGTTTTTATAGTTTCGAAGCATGTTCCATCATCGATCAAACATACTTCGAGGGGGCAAAATGTTGGCTAGCTTTTTGACCAAGCCACCCAGGTTCACTCACAAGAAGAAAGTATGAAACTACGTTCCCTAAGTACATGAAGGAACGGATCGCACCATCGGATCGCCCCTCATCGGATTGCACCTCATCAGATCGCACCTCATCGGACCGCCCCCATTGCATCAGCGAAACGATCACCTCTATGCGACCCGATCCGTACATACATTGCTGCCCAGTATAGACCGATCCGATCCCCTGATGCATGGCGAAGCTTCTGACCCGTTCAAGCACGAGCTTGTCTTCGGCGATCCGAGATATATGGATCCAGCGACACGTGTCCCCAACTGTCATTTTGACTGATTCTCCCCAGTTGCTCGATCCGATTTTCAAGGGGATCGCAACACCTGTCCACAACGGCTAATTTGACTGTTTCTTCATCGGCTGCGATACGATCCGATGTTCTCGGGATTCGTGCCACGTGTGACCACGATCCGCTTGACAAAATCAGCTATAAATAGCCCAGAGCTTGGCATTTTTCAGGATCCTTTGGCAATATTGAGTTCTGATTCCGCCATTATTGTCATACTGCCATTTCTTATCAGTTTTATTACTAGATTATTGAGAGAAATCACAATTATAAACGTGAGCTAGAGAGAGATAATTGATTGTACTAGCATTCAAAGTATAATCGATAACATATAAAGTGGACGTAGGCTCGTTAACGCCGAACCACTATAAATCCTGTGTGTTTTCTGCTTTTTTTTCATTCTACGGTTAAAACTCTATAAGATTCAGAACAATTTAGGTGTTAGGTCCAAATTTTGATCTAACAATATATATATATATATATATATATATATATATATATATATGCAAATCAAGCTAAGATTTATTACAGCATCATCCAACCTCAATTTATAAACATCCAATTTAGAAATGAAATTGTTTCATGATAAACAAAATTCTGTTTTGTTTCTTTTACTGAGTCCGAATTAGTATTCGATATTAATTCACATGACTATACTGGAATGTCCAGTTCTGGTTTAGATAAAATATTGTTTAATCCAAAACTGAACAGTTTTTGGAACAATGTGTAGATCTAAAATATGGATATTTATAACTCTGTAATGACTCTGTTTGATATTTAAGATGAAATCAAAAACCATATTTTAAAATTAGTTGAATAAATATAAAAGGATCTGCTAAGTTAAAATAGTTTATCTTACATATTATTTGATACAAGGATATATACATATATACATATACATATATATAGATAGATATCCATTTATATGTAGATACACATATTTGTGTCATACACTTATAAAATCTGGGTTATAAGTCATTGTTATAAAACTGGGTTTTGACCCTATACCAAATTTGAAGATGTGTGCCAGTCACCATGTTAGATCTGTTTACGTTGCTAATAATATTTTATTTATTTTAAATGGATGTATTTTGTATATTTGGCTAGTAAATTCTTATATAAGAATGAAATGTAGCAAGTTTTGGTAATGCTCAACCGCTGTTAGCATATGTTTATACCGATAAACATACATATACATGAATATTTGATTCATATTGATGAATACAGTGCCTAGCTAAGTTTCAATACATTAGATGTGTTCGACTTAAACGCAGCATATAACATATATCTGATGTATTAAAGTTCCCTAACCTTACGATTAAAAATTGTTTTATATAGAGGTGCAAAGGGAGTAACAGTGCCAATATACCTTAAACTGTTTCAGGATAAAGGGCAATGCAAAAGGATGGGTCAACACTAACTGTGATTATGGTCTTGAAAATTAAACAAGTTTGACTTGTTTTTAATTTTCAAAATGTTTTATGTATATTTATATATTAATAACTTGCTGTATACATATTGTTATAAATAATACTGTGTTGGACAGTGTGACAATAGGTTGATATGTATATTTCTTTCCTTTTGATTTATAAGTTGTTTGTATAGATATATGTACACAGATTTGTTGCGTGGCTTTTGCATTTGTTAACATGTACTACCTTGTGAATGCAAGTTTGTTAAATTTGTGCCTGTTTTAACATGGATAATCATATGAGTCTGAATGCTCGTATAAATATGGTTATATAAACTGTTATGTAAAGAGCCAAAATGATTTTCATACTTAATTATTGATCTAGTTTAAATGTCGGCTTTGTAATATTTATGGAAATCATTTGGGCCTTATAATAAATGAGTTTTAGTTTACAAAACTACATATGGGTTCCCTCAACGCCTTCTTAAACAAAATTGGGCCTTAAGTTGTTTTCGCCTGAATATTGTATAAATCTGAATTGGAATTGATTATTCAAATTTAATATTAAATTTATGAGTATAAAATTCTACGTACAAGCTTTAAGTTAACCATTTTTTTTATTTTATTTGAAATGTTCGAATAAAATAAACTTGGTTATTACATGACATTGAATTTAAATATATATATTTCATATATTTTATTTAAATCGATCTTATGTTATGAATAAAATGCACATATTTTGATATGTGTTAATAACTCTGATATTGTTCGCCACTACGAGTTATAAATTCTCTTTAAAGAAAATTTTGTTATATTAAATCATGGTAAAGTCTTCCAGTAGTACACCCATCAATGTCCAATCTCATTGGATGTAGGTAACACCAAAGCGTTGTGCATCCTCTTAGTTTGGTTATATGAGGTAGGAGTAATTGTTGTGCTTCGACTGTATTGTTGGGTTTGATTTAACTAAGGCTGCATAATAAGATTATGGCCTTATAGACAATAGCACGAATTATTCTATATCTTGAGCAAATGAATAATATTGAACAAAAATGTTCATTATGCGATCCAAGAATTATATACATGATATAATTGACATAAGATGTCTACCTAAAAGGTTGTGTTTTGGGGATTAGCCAAAGCTAGGTCAAGGCATAACTAGATATGGATCTTGGAACACCATTATATATATATATACCGATATGTATATATAAACAAAGGGATGTTAAATTGAGTGGGAGCATATTTTAGTTTAACTTATACATTAATATAAATATAAAGTTTGATTGTCAAAATTTTGTATTTATGTTAAATAAATATAATAAATCGGTTAATATTTATTATCCGCTATAGATATTAAATAACAGATAACTTCGATAATTTAAATTTGTTCTTAAGAAGAATAAATTGAATTAAATCAAATTTCTTGACTAACATTGAAATTTGAGGATTGTCCTCAAACAAATTAAAACGTAAATGTTCTAACAAATACATAGGATCTAAAATAAAAGTTAAAATGTGACTTCAACTGAATAAGATATAAATGTTATAATAATCTACTTATACATTTCTAGTATTAGATACTAGATATAAATCACATAAATGTATGTTGATTTACAGAAATGCATAATAAGAAGAAATCTGATAAAAGGACAAGTGGACTTACAGTTGGAAATGAAGCAAATGTTGTTGGATTATCCATAGGAAATTGATTCTTGTTGATTATACTGGCTTAATTAAATAAATAAAATAATTGTTATAATGAAATTGGACTTAAGATAAATGTTATAATAGATCTTGTTTAGACAAGTTTGAATTTCATTTGTAATAAAGAACAATTGTTATTCATTTTATTTAAATGAAATATCATATGGAATTTCACAAATAGTTAATGATCTTTGTAAATCCTTAACTGTAATGTACTTGACATTAATAATGAGTGGATTAAATTTAGTGATTTAAATCCAATATACCTTTAGTATTACCGGTTAGCCCAGTAAACAAGAAAGTATATCAAATCTCCATAATGACGGAATTTTAAGATCATTTGATTTTTAATTATATGAAAAATAAAGACCTTGTTTAGTAGGAAAAATAACTGAATCACCTATCACTTGACACGGTGAATTAGTGATAAGTATTGGGTCTCGTACATAATGATGTATATGGAGCAATGAATATATAAACTATAAGTAGGTTTTATTACTTCTTATATTTACTGATGATATCAGTAGATACAGGTATGTGTATCTTATGAAACACATATCAGAATCCTTTGAAAAATTCAAAGAATTCAAAATGGAGATAGAAACCAATTTTAATAGGAAATAAATATTTTCGAACAGATCGAAAAGGAATATTTAAGCCAACTATTTAATGACTCTCCTGATGAGTTTGAAATTGTTTCATGACTCACTCCACCTAGAACACCATATTAAAATGGTGCATCTGAAAGGAGTAATCACACCTTATAAGATATGGTACGACCAAGATAAGTCATATAGATCTTCCAATTAATTAAATTTAGAACAATTGCAATTATCCTAATAAAATGATTTTAAGACGCCATATAAGATATGGACTAGGAAATGTCCTAGTGTGTTTAACGCGTAGATTTGGATGCAAGGCGTTTATTAAACGTCCTTCCTCTGACAAGATCGGACCCAAATAAGTTAACTATTTTGTGAAATATCCACAAGATATAAATGGATATTATTTCCATAAATTCTCTAAGAGTAAAATGTTTATTGCTCAAATTTGTATACTTTATAAAGGAGAACCAGTCTCTAAAATACCGATAGGAATGAAATAGAAGTCGAAATGTCTCGAAACCACAAAATGTCATTGAATCTTGTATAGACAAGAAATTGAGTGGGAGTGAGACAATAATTCTAATGTTTGGATAACAATGATGATTCTAAGAAAGAAAATGTTTGGATTAAGAAGTTCATAATTGAACTTAATTAATTGTTGATCCAATGATATGCATTGGGATAACAATGTGGCTATTGCTCAAGCCCAAAACGTTAGACTAGTTATCGATCCAAACATATATTTAAGAAATATAATTCTTATGTGAAGTTGTTCACACAGGAAATGAACAAATCTTCAAAGTTGCAAAAGTTGTAAAGTTGCAGACCTACTGAATTAAACTCTATCGCAACAGAAGTTTAATAGTCACACTAGTTTCATGAGTATACGATACGTAAATGATTGAATCTAGTGCAAGTGGGAGATTGTTAGAGTTTATGCCCTAGAGGCAATCCATTTGATGAGATAGATAACAATGTTGTTGTTGTTATTTTATTTGGAATAATATATATATATATATATATATATTCTGTTATGTTATATTTACTGCGTAATAAAAGTATTAACATAATAGAAGTCCTTAGAATAATAATACGGAATTATATAGTTCGAGTAAGCCTTGAGCTTGAGATTATATAATTATTAAGTATTATAATTCTTAAATGTCCCTAGTCAAGTTTTATTGTTTATAAAGGACAACAATAAAACATTGAGACTAGTATGTTGATTGACTGATGATCACTTATCATTGATCATTAATATAAGTGATATTAATGTCAAGACATAAATACGTATTGGAGAATAGCGTATTGGGCCGACCCACCGTGAGATAACTACATGGAAAATAATTAACAATATCATAAGTTATTCTCATAGTGACAGCGATGTAATAGTCCATAGACCTGAAATCATTATAATTTTATTCGAGGATATTTGTGTTTTGATATCATCTAAAGTTATTCGTAACAGAGTAATGATAACGGTGATTATTTGATGCATCTCGAATCGAATGAAGATTATGAATGATCTAGATGGAATTTAACCCTACAATATATATATATATATATATATATATATGTAGTGATATCCATGGGCCTCTTGATTGAGTGAGACTGTGAAATGCATGGTCGTGCTCAAATATTGATTTGTTTAAACAGTCTACTCATCGATCAAGAAAACCGGATTAAATTATTAAGAGGGTGATACGATCCATGCCTCCAGTTTAATCCTAGATATAATGGTTAAAAGGATTATATTACATTGATACACTGGTCATGGAATGGTTGTATCGAATCGATAATTTTATTATTACTTGGGTAGCAGCGATGTATTAGTAGATGTCGCTCACTGTTTACAGTTTAAATCTTGTTTAAATTGTTGCCGACGTTATGATAACCTATAGGGTCACACATAAGAACATTCGGAAAGGGTGAGAACCGTTCATAACAAAAGGAATTCAAATGTTGATATTTTCTTTGTTTTGAATTGGTAATAGGGTTGTGTCGTTTTACCTATCTTAGATATTTTGTTTTAAAATGATATAAGGAAGGACCGTCCTTTTGATTATCATTGGTTTTTCAGAAAAATAAAATAAATAAAATGGGAAAACGCACGAACCCTGAAATTGGCTAGTACCGATCATCCTCTTCTCTTAATTTCATTTGATGTTATCAAGAGCGATCGTTCGTGGATACCAATAGAGGCTCGCTGCTTTGGGAGCTCAGATTCGATCAACTACAACTACAATTTTAGATTCGCGGATTCAACACAGATCTAGTATGATTTTATTTTTCGATTTACGAAACATCGCAAGATCCAGTTATAAATAGTGTAAATTTATAAACTAGGA
Organism: Allium sativum; assembly: GCA_030737875.1. Taxonomy (NCBI): domain Eukaryota; kingdom Viridiplantae; phylum Streptophyta; class Magnoliopsida; order Asparagales; family Amaryllidaceae; genus Allium; species Allium sativum. Next base: position 357,610,120 of record CM060926.1, read on the forward strand.
TTTCGATTTTGATCGATTAAACCCAACAATTTGCATATCCCAAATTTCAACATCCGGGAGGTTTCTTAATGTAAATTTCATCTTGAAGAAAATCATTCAAGTAAGCTTTCTTTTTCTTGTAACCATTTGTAGTAATCATAAATTTATGTGAAGGAAACATGTGAAGCTTCCAAGTAACGTCTTTTCCAATATACTTGATTTCTTCTTTTGCTTTAAGGACTCGTTTTCATTTATTTTAAAGCTTTATCATAAGTGATGGGATAATCTCTTCCATTTTTGTATCTTTTATCATTGTGTTTTGCATTAATTGAAAAACCCATTTCCTCCACTATAGTTTTAGGACTCTCTTGTCCAGTTTTGAAGTTAATTTTTTCTTTGATCTCCATTATTGTCTCACGAACATAGTCTGCAATATTGTTCATTGTAGTCACTTGCATTTCTTTAGCAGTTACTTTTCCTTCATCAGGTGCTTCTTCGTTGTTTTCCACTGTTCTTTTTTCAATATGATCTGTAGCTTTTGCAAGTTTGTTTTCTTTTTCTACGAATTTCTTCTCCTCTTCTACTCCCCACTTTTCAGCATCAAAATCACTGTCCTACTCACTATTCTTCTCCTTTTCTTCTATTATTGTTGTGTCATTCTTTGCATGTATTTATTTCAATAAATTCCATGAATCTTTTGTAGAATCTTCTCTAATAATATGATTCCATGCTACTTCATTGACGTTCTCACTCATCACAACACGAGCTTGGTGATCTTTCCATCTCAAACTTGCAATTAATTTACTTTCTTTCTCTGTCATATATTTAATATCTTTTGGCCATTTGTAGCCATTTTCAACGATCTCCCCAGCCCTTTGGAATTCAACTCTTCTTTCTTTTTATTACTGATCCATTATTCAAAATTTTCTTTTGTGAGAACAAACGAAAAAAGAAATAGAAATGTCGTAATTTCAACCAGGCACTAATACCAATTGTTGGAACATGAGGTGTATAAAAATATAAATAACAGATAGATGGAGAATATTTTTATTTTTCAATTCTTAATTTTTTGTTCACATTCTTAATTTCTTACATTACAACAAAATGACAACATATTTATAGTGGACTACATATCCTTACAAACAGATATGACCATTCAAATGGACACGACTCTTCACTGAACGGACATGACACTTCACTGAACGGACATGATACTTCATTAAACAGACATAACACTTCACTAAACAGACATGACACTTCACTTTGACTCTTAAACTTATCATCTGATTTTAGATTACTCTAACATCAAACACCATTGTTAGCGGAAGAAGCTACTATTGCCAATGTAGTTGGGCACTAAGCTCCAACATGATCCAATTTTCATGTGCCATCTTCTTCAACTTCTTAACAACATGCAGTCAGATTACAACTCCTCTTTGATAGCATAGCTTAATCAATGCACCACCAAATGGCTATTCGATTAAGTTAGGATTTGTAATATTTTTGTATTTGAGAGATTTGTATATAGAGACAAAAGTGAAAATAATTTGTAATTAACTGAATAATTCATGTATAATGGTATGCAGACCTATTTATAAAAGATATAGTAAGTTGGGCCAGGCCCATATCCAACATATGTAAAGTAACGGTTCGGCTAAGTTATGTTACTTCACAATTCCCCTCCCCCTCAAACCCATATAAGGTTAGGGTTTGCTGGAAAAATAAATAAAGGTTGCCACAGGTGGCGATTCGAAGAGAAATTGCATATCCATGACCAAAGTTGATGAAATTTAGACACCACCGCTCTAGTTGAGTTGATTGCGAGCTAATTTGATGTTGACAAGCATTTTGGCAAGGCTATCAAGATTCATCGACATCATAGACTTTGGCCAAAGTGACATAGAGGATCGACTAACCCCGACCAATGAACTAGTCGACCAATGAATGGTTCGACCTGAACCTAAGATTTAAGCCAAGCACAGGAACCTAGTGTATGAGCCAGCGAGAATCCATGGTCTCTGGCCAACTAAGTCAGGCCAAGTCTTCTTTCATACAAAACATCCTCCTGAAGGTTTGTTCCTACTCCTACTTGATCGCTTCCAACCATTTTGAGTAACGGACCAACTGCCACTTGTCGCTACGAGTTCCAATCATATCATTCTCCTAAAAAAACGCTTTTCCGTACTCTCCTAAAATCCTAGATCGAAGAACACATGCCTCGGCCAATTTAACACTGTAGCATCTATAAATAGACCCGCTGGACTCTAAAGAAGGGACTTTTTGGCGAATCTCTTATCATATCATTGTTGTGATATTTTCACCTGTAATAGATCAGTTTATGTATAAGAGATTATAAAGTGGACATAGGATCGTTAACAACGAATCACTATAAACTTGTATGTGATTGCTTTTCTCTCCATTTTTCATTTATTTATCTTAATTATTCTCTACATTTTCATTTCTTGGGTGTTGTACCATTTTTTGGTGTTAACATTTTGGTGCTTCCACTGAGAACATTGATATTCTCAATATCAGATGGATTTTGCTCTAGTTTTGGATCACCAAGTTCAAGACGAGATCCTACATATTTTCCAACATTGTTGAATCTTGGTTGTCAAATCCTTATCACGCACTACCGGAAAATAACAGCAGGCTACAACGCCAGCAAAAGCGGCCGAGGGGTCGACCGTTCCAGGGTCTCCTTCGAACCAGCCGGCACTACTGCCTCTAGTGCAACCATCCACAATGGATCAAACTTCCCCCTCATCATTTGCCACCCATGATGAGTTTATGACCATGATGAATCAACTTCAGGAAATAACGGCGGCGTTAGACACTCAAGCCCGGAAGAATTCTGTAATGAGGCAAGACATGAGTCGTAAGTCGAGGCAATGGAAAGAATTCAGGAAGCAACAATCTTCCCCTTACTTGATGTACCAATACTCGGAAGGCTCACCATCATCCAGAGGAAGTAGAGATCGACTTCAACCGCGACACCCGCTGGAAAGACCCGAAAACATATAGCAATTGCAACAGGAAGGTCGTTAAAACTAGCTTGGAACAAGTAATCAATCTCAGGTCAACCCAGCCGACCTAGAGGACATCGATCCAATGACTCAACAGGATCGAAGAACCTCTCCTTTGGCCCACCGAAATACCTAAATAGCCCAAGCTCCCGCTCTTCCTTTCAGACGTCCAACAAATAATGGGGATGTCCAGGGTCGAGGAATTTCCGCCTGGACGACGACTCAGGAAACAATGCCTAGTGGGGGAGCAGAGGGAATCCGACTGGTCAATGATGCCGATCGATGTGCACTTATTCCTCCAAATTTGACCGCCATGGTACCACAAATCATGAATGACAGCAAAGGCTACAAGAATGAAGAATGGGTGGTTGACCGTACCCATACGCCATTTATAGCTGACATTCTGCAAGTAGAATTCCCAGAAGATATAATATTCCTCAGATGAGCCACTATGAGGGAACGACCGACCCGCAATAGCACTTGATGAGGTACTCATGGCATATGGAGGTAGCTATTGCTCCAAACACCATCAAGTGCAAAGCCTTCCTTATTTTCCTAAGCGGGGTAGCGCTCATGTGGTTCACCCGGCTTCCCCCGAGATCGGTCTCGAACGTTAAGGTTCTAAGCGAGAAGTTTTTGAATCAATTCCACCTACATGCCTCTAAGTCAAAACTTGTTATGGCCCTTTTCACAATAAAGCAAGCAAGAGGTGAACCTCTGAGGAACTACCTCAGTAGGTTCAACCGAGTTGTAACCGAAGTAAGCAATCCCAATCACGAGACAATCTTAAGGGACATTGTAGACGGCATCGACAAAAAGACGTAGTTTGGGAAGTAACTAATTGGCAAGCCCCTAACAACAATTGATATGTTCTATGAAAAGGCTAACATTCGATTACGACACGAAGATGCACAATTAGATGAGGAAGATGGACCAGAGGACTCTTCTAATAAGGCCATCCAGAGTAATGTGGCAGTTAAGAAGGCCGGAAATAACTCCAAAAAGGTAGAAGTAAATGTTGGAGATCAAGAAAAATGAAATGGGAATGAACATAAAGGTACCAATGGAAATCCCGAGCAAAGAGGGAATTCTAGGAAATGACCACGGTTCCAAGTTTTTGAAAATTATACTGCGTTGAATGACATGCTTGAAAATATCTATCTTGACACACATAACACCTCGTAATTTTAACAACATTAAAGAGGACAAATTAAATAATAATTAATTTAATATTCAGAATTAAGGAAACGGACTGCGCCTTTGTGTCCGTCTCGAAATTCTGGTCAAGATAGACATTTGGTTTGCGTAAAATGGACATCGTATGAAGAAGTTAAGAGAGATTGAAGTTTGTATACGCACAAGATATATATATATATATATATATATATATATATATATAGGGTCCAAGAATTCAAAATTAGGTCCAGAAAGTTCAACATCGGTCAAATTTCGGAATTCGGGGTGAGCGGGAAATTTCCGCCCAGGGGAGTCGATGGAAGGTCGAATTCTGGGGGTTGGCATCTATAAATACAGCCTCATTTCACTTGTTTTCGGCATTGAAAATTAATGAAGGCCTAAATGCTATTGGTACTCATCAAATCTTTTCTTCTTCTGCAATCAACGTTTAGAGATTCACGTGTAGATCTGTGATTCAATCTCCGTTTTCCTCCTTCTATTCTTCTAAATCCAAACCCTGTGAGTTTAAGTTACCTTTAGATTTAAAGAACTAAAATCAAAACATGATATGATTGTAACTTGGATCTATCCCTGTGACTGAATCATATCAGATCTATTGTAATTTGTGAATCCATGATATTCTGAATTAACTATGACTTGGATCTTAACCTTTATCATGTCAGATCTACTTTTGATTTTAGATCTAAGTCAATATTTAGATCATCTTATACCCATCATGTTGTGGTTAATTTGGATCTGTCGTTAGTTGGACATCTAAATCCTTGTTTAGTTCTAAACATGCCTATTATGTCGTCCCTACCATGTTAAAACCTGTTTTACTATCACAAGTTCACCAGATCTGTTCTTATATGTCCATCTTAACGTTATACCATTATGTGTTTATGTCAATCTTGTTAGAATAATCATTTCTATCATCTTCGATTCACGCTTTCCCTTTTATTTTATATAGTCAGGCTACTTTCGAGCCTAGGCATGCCACTAAATTATGCGAATTCGTTAGTTTGGGAACGAGGGGAAAAACATTGAAATTGGGCATAACTTGTAAAAGGGAAATTTGGCATAACGTGAATAATGTTTGTGTATATGAATTTGGACATATAATTCACTATGAACATAATTGGGGAAAATGGGGCATGAAACCTATAACCTATAGCTACATGGTTAAAAAATGGCTAATAAGGGATTGCCTAGGTTTAAAGTAATTAGAAAATGTTATTGCGTCTAGACACGAGGTTAGATTACACTTGTGGCGGAAGTCTGCCAACCGCTCAGTGTATCCAGTGACCATAAGTGATGAATCTAATGTGAGGGGTCTAGGTACATAAATATGAGACTTATTGAGACACGAGGTTATGCCCGATTTGTGGAAGAAGTCTGCCCGAAACCGACCGACATATCCATCATCCACAAGTGGTAGGCTTAATGTGAGGAGTCCAGTACATTATAACCATAAATGGGCATGGTAATGAATTGAAAACTTAGCCTAGTTGAATCCATAGGGATTGTATGAATTGAAAACTTAGTCCAGTACATTACAATCATTGGGGGCCGTATGACACATATGATTTTGCGAGTAGGAGCCGATCTTTAGAAAGGGGATCACTTCACCCCGATCATGGGGCGCCAACCGGAACAAATGCAAGTAGGTGCAGAGATATAGTGTGGGGTGCGATAGTATATTCGGTTCAAAACTGCTTTATCTTAGTTTATGATACTTTCCTGTTTCCAGTTTATACCTATCAACACCTTTTTCTTATTCTCATATTGAAGAGTCACTAGACTTACCAAGCTTTATGTTTGACTCTATTTTTCTTTCGTCTTCTTTTCTTCTGGTTCCCCCCAGGTCCATAAGGAGGAAACAACCCAGCTTAGTTAGACTCTTTGCAAGCTTCAAGATAGTAGATGTATGGTTTGGACTCTTTTTCCTTGGCTATGGCTTTTGGACATGTCCTATGGGAATTTATGCAGCTTTAATTATGTTTTATGCTTCTGTATTTAATAATCAAGACAGAAATGATGATGTAATGTTTTGGAAGTTATTGTGAGGCAATTATGGAAATGTTTTGTATTAACACGTATTTATGAAATGAAAGCCAGTTTGTTTTCCACTGCTTATATATATATATATATATATATATATATATATATATGTGTGTGTGTGTGTGTGTGTGTGTGTGTGTGTTTGTGTGTGTTTATACATGTCTTGTGTTTTATCTATGACTTTTACTTGTAAACCTCCACCGAAGTTAAGGCATTCCCTTTGTGAGTGACCTTAATGGAGGTGGGGTATTTCACTTGGTATCAGAGCACAGGTTTACCAGATTAGATAAACGTTTTTGAAACTATTTTCAAAAAGAAGTTTAAAGAAGCAATTTTTTTTCAAGAAAAAGCGTTGTTTTCAGAAGGCATAATTCCCCCAAAGCCATATGCACTATCTCTATATCCTTTTGTCTTGAATCTTCCCTTTTTGTTTCAGCATGTCTGGAGATCTTAACCTTCCAGAAGGAGTACCGATACCTGGCTGGTTCCGAAGGTACCTAGAGGCTAGGGCCAATGATGCGGGCCCAGCAGACATTCCTCCTCCCATAGTGGCAGCGGTTCCTCCTCCTCCTCGTGGAAATGCTTTCGCTAAGACATGTAGAGACTTCAAGGCTATGGGTGGAAAGGACTTTTATGGAACTGAATCCTTTGTGGTAGCAAGGAAGTGGCTGAAGGATACCGAAGATTTGTTCGTCATCTTCGAAGTTGACGACATGCAAAAGATACAGCTAGCAGTGTGGTTTCTTAAAGACGAAGCTTCTTATTGGTGGGAAGTTACCTAGGCTGAGAGGCCAGTGGAAACTTGGGAAGATTTCAGGACATGGTTTGAGATGAAATTCCTCTCCCAAGCTGAAAGAAGCCTGCAGATGGAGAAGTTCCTAACTCTTAAACAAGGAAGTATGACGATTAAGGAGTATGTCAATCAGTTTAATCGGCTGGCCAGATTTGGGCTGGATTTAGTAAACACCCAACACAAGAAGGCCCTTCGCTTCGTCAAAGGTCTGAATGAGCCTCTACACAACCTTGAAATGACCCATATACCCATGGGAGCGACTTCTGAAAGCTTGGTGGACATGGCGCTGCTACACGAGGAAGATAAAGGCAAGAAAGAGGCAAAGGTGGAAGTGCCTCAAGAAAAGAAAGAGGGTTTATAGGCTAAGAAAACAGACTTCAAGAAGGACGGGAAGAACAACAAATCCCGTGAAAAGAGAAAGTGTAATTTCTATGGCATTGTTGGACATATAGTGAAAGACTATAGGAAGAAGAAGGCAAAGATGAATGGTGGTTGTTTCCATTGCGGCGAGACTGGACACATGGCTAAGGATTGCCCAAAGAAGCGGGTGCAAAGACAGAGGACTGGATCCACTTCGGGGGGACAGGTTCACGCGCCGGTGGCACCTCCGCAGGAACGAGGTAGAAATATTTCTGTAGAAAGCTTAGATTATCTCTATGATCATCCAGTTCGCACTCTCTTTCATTCTGGCGCATCACACTCCTTTATTTCATCTGCTTTAGTAGAATCTCTGCACCTAGACACTAGTATGGTAGAAGGTCCCTTGGTTGTTTCAGATCTATTTGGGGGCTCAGCTTATTTGTCAATGGTTTGTTTGGATTTGAAAATCTCTATTCTAAGTGTTGAGTTTAGATGTAGTGCCTTTGTTTTGGGTTTCTCGGGATATGGATTGATCTTAGACATGGACTGGTTATCCAGTAATGGTGCCGTTTTTTATTGTGAGAAGAGAGTGGTTAGACTCTTGACTCGGCTCGGTAACACTCTAGAAATTTCTTGTAATCCCTTGAATGCGGTTATGCTTAGTTATCTAGAGTAGCTTGATGCTTCTGTTGAGAATTTGCAGTCGGTTAGAGTGGTCCATGAATACCCGGATGTCTTTGAAGAGGTGAAGGGCTTACCTCCGAGGCGGGAAATAGACTTCCGCATATATCTTGTTGATAATGCAAAGCCCATAGTTTTACCTCTTAGACACATTGCTCCAAAGAAGAGAAAGGAGCTCAGTAGGCAAGTTAAGGAGCTTCTCGAGAAGGGGTTTATAAGGCGGAGTATCTCGAAATGGGGTGCTCCAGTGGTGTTCGCCACCAAAGCAGATGGCTCACTACGTCTTTGTGTGGACTATAGGGAGCTAAACAAGCTGACTAAGAAGAACAGACATCCACTTCCCAGAATAGACGATCTGTTTGATCAGCTTGTAGGTGCGTCGGTTTTCTCCCAACTTGATCTGGCTACTGGGTTCCATCAGCTAAGGGTGGCTGAAGATAGCATTGATAAGACGACGTTCAGAACCCCAGACGGTTTCTTCGAGTGGCTTGTCATGCCTTTCGGCTTGACAAACGCACCCGCTTATTTCATAGACTAAATGAGCAGGGTGTTCAGAGAATTCCTCAACAAGTTTGTGGTTGTCTTCGTAGACGATATCTTGATCTTCTCAATGGGTAAGGAAGAGCATGCTCAGCATTTAAAGGAAATCATGGATACTCTCCGTGCACATCAGCTAAAAGCAAAATTTTCCAAGTGCCACTTCTGGAGAGAAGAAGTAATTTTTCTTGGACATGTAGTGTCCAAAGAGGGGTTAGCTGTGGACCCCACAAAAGTGGTGGCGGTGCAAGATTAGAAGGCACCAAGAAATGCAACCAAAGTCTAAGGCTTTCTCGGGCTAGCAGGTTTTTACCGAAAGTTCATTAGAGAGTTCGCGAAAATCTCAGCTCCACTCACAAGGCTAACAAAGAAGAATCTAGCGTTCGCTTGGGATTTGGATTGAGATATTGCTTTCCAACATTTGAAAAGGGCTCTTACAATAGCCCCAGTTTTGACTTTGCCTGATGGAAGCAAGATGTTCACAGTATACACGGATGCTTGTAGTACAGGACTAGGCGCTGTTCTGATGCAAGAAAGGAAGGTAGTAGCTTATGTGGAAGACAATTGAAATTTCACGAAAAGAACTATCCAACCCACGATCTTGAGTTAGCCACCATCATCTTTGCGCTTAAGTCTTGGCGCCATTGTCTCCTATGTAAGAAGTTTGAATTATACACTGACCATAAAACATTGAAGTATCTTTTCTCGCAGAAAGATCTTAACTTAAGACACAAAGGTGGATGGAGTTTCTTGCCTCGTATGATTTTGATATTTCCTATACTCCTGGCAAGGGCAACGTAGTAGCAGATGCCCTGAGTAGAAAGAAGCTGACCTTAAGTCCTCTCTTTGTAGAAAGGCAAAGCTTAGAGTATATAGCTAGTTTTGATTTTAGGTCCTCCTCTGATTTTGTACCTGGTTTGTTGGCATCACTAGAAGTACGGCCCACTCTTTTTGACTTAATAGGGGCCGCACAACGCGAGGACCCTCAGATTGTTGATGTGATTGATAAGCTAATTAGGGGTGAAACTTCCAGTCACCTCAAAAGGTACTCCATCGATGATAAGGGTTGGCTGAGGCGAGATGGAAGATTATGCGTCCCACAAGCAAGGGAATTGGGCAAAATGGTTCTCGAGGAAGCACACCATTCCAAGAAGACAATACACCTAGGTGGAGACAAGATGTACAAGGACGTAAAGAGAGTTTTCTTTTGGAGCGGCATGGAGAAGGATGTGGCAGATTTCGTTTCTAAGTGCACGATATGCCAACAGGTCAAGGCGGAACAAAAGAAGCCTGGAGGACTGCTTCATCATCTAGAAGTCCCGCAATGGAAGTGGGATAGCATTTCAATGGACTTCATTGATGGGTTGCCTAGGTCAAGAAGGGGCAATACTAGCATTTGGGTAATAAAGGACAGGCTCATAAAAAGCGCCCACTTTATACCTGTCAAGCGTAGAAGGACTGCCTCATCTCCAGCATCTCTTTATCTCAAGGAAATAGTTCGACTCAGTGGAATACCCTCCATCATAGTGAGTGACCGAGATCCTTTCTTTACAAGCGAGTTTTGGCGGAGTCTGCAAGAAGCTGTAGGCACACAGTTATGCTTGAGCACGGCCTATCACCCCCAAAGTGATGGTCAGACGGAAAGGGTGAACAGAGTATTAGAAGATCTTTTGAGACTGTGTGTTCTTTACTTTGGAGGGACATGGGAGGATCATCTTCCTTTAGTGGAATTCGCCTACAACAACAGCTACCAAGCCACCATCAGCATGGCGCCCTTCGAAGCTTTGTATGGAAGACCGTGACGATCACCAACTTATTGGTGGGAGTCTATAGACAAGGTTATACTTTGGCCAAACATAATTAGAGAGACTTCAGAAAAAGTGGACTTGATACGAAGGAGAATGAAGACTGCCCAAGATAGACAGAAATCCTATGCAGACAAAAGAAGGACCGACCTTGAGTTTGAGGTTGGAGACAGGGTTTTCCTTAAGGTATCTCCTTTAAGGAACGTCATTCGCTTTGGATCTGCAGGAAAACTAGCGCCAAGATTTGTAGGTCCGTTCCACATCATTGAAAAGAATGGGAAGATGGCTTATAAAGTAGAGCTTTCCGAAAGGTTGGCTGGAATTCACAATGTCTTTCACGTTTCTCACCTCCGGAAATGTTTACATGAATCTACGGAAGTGGTGGAGCCAAGCATTCTAGTAGAAGTCGAAATAGAATGAGAAACAACTGTGAGGAGAGTTCCAACTCGAATCGTAGGAACTGAAATAAAAAAGCTACGCAACCGTGAAGTCAAGCTTGTTAAAGTTCAATGGAGCGATGCCGAGGAAGACGCGACTTGGGAAACTGAGGACAGAATATGCGCTGCCTACCCTTTTCTTTTTGAGGGTATATCTTTGATCTCTCTTTTTCCATAAGTTTATGCTTGTATCTACCTTTTAGTCTATCTTCTCGGTACTTTTTCTCCTAACTCCTTAGGTAGAAACTAATGGATGTAAACATGTATTTGAAACATGTTATGGTTGATGGCTACAAGTGGTTGCTAGTGGTTGCTCGTGGATGCATATACACACACACCCTAGGTATTAGATCGGCTCAGTCACTTTCATATTGCATATGCATATATGTATTCATAGTTGTATGTGATTGAAGCTTGATATGTTGTCATATGGATGTCACATTTGTATGAATGGTTGCGCACTCATGTAGAATTATGAGTAAGGAAAAATGTGCACACATAATGGATTCATGACACTTATATGATTTGCATTAAGGAGGTCAACTGAATCAGTAGACCGCCTGATTTTGCATTAGATAAGGACATGTAAACACACTATTCATATGTTCATGAAGCATTAGAAGTCTTTTAAGGACAATGGACGCCTGTGTTTGTTGGTTGAGTAGATGGACGATTGGATGTTAGGATATACGTTCTTCCAGACTTGAAGATTTCGGAGACGAAATCCTTTAATGAGGGGAGAATGTAACACTGCTAATTTTCAATTAACATTAAATTAAGAAATTAAAGTATACTTAATTCAAAATGAAAGAATTAAGGGAAATAGGTTACGCTATTGCGCTCATCTCGGAATTCTGCTCGAGATAGAGTCCGAGTTTGCGTAAATCGGACTCCGTATGAAGGAGTTATGACCTTCCGAAGTTTCAGAATTCAATTTAAAATTCCATCAGTTCAAAATTCGAAAACAAACCCAAATTGGGCTGGGCGGAAAAATTCTCGATCAGGACCCAGGTCGACCAGGGGATCGACCTGGGGGTCGACCTACCCAGTCGACTTGGTCAGGTCTTGGCTGGCCTGGTCGGGTTCTGATCGAATTTATGAGTTCTGGTGTGTCACTAGGACTGATTTGTCACTTTCTGATTGGCTCCTCTTGGTGTATATGGTCTGGATTCACTCTATGATCATCTGACGGCTCAAATCAATCTGAAATTCTATAAATACAACCCAACACTCAACCTAAATTCACACAACTAAAATAGGGCTAGAGCCGTCATGCTGCCGGGAGGAAATTAAGAGTAGTCGTCAGTTGGAGAAAGCTTAGAGACGAGTAAAACTAAAGTAAAAACAAGATTCAAACAACGTTTATCTACCCAATGGAAAGCATTGCAAATTCAGAACTCAGAAACCAGAAATCAAGACCGTCGTTATTGTAAGTATAGTGATTTTTCCGATGAGAATAAAATTAAGACTTGATTCGATGTATAGTGGAAATGGAATTTTACTATTATATAAAGACGATGCTAATTCATATCTGTGTATTGCAATGATTGTATTGTGAATGGTATTTGGATGTTTGTGGTATAATTGACTTGATGTTAGTCCTATTGTACATTTGGAATGAAAGCAACATCACATACAAGCATATGGTTAATGATAGAATTTACACCTATATGTTTATATGTTTAACATAGGTTGTATACATTTTTCTAAGTCCGAGTTAAGACTTAAATACACATGTTATATGTTAAGACCATTATGCCCACATGATCAAAACCCATGTATATGTTCTTATGTTCTTTGCAAGTTTGTAATTGGGTCCATGCCAAGTACCATTTAGTTTCACACGATTATTACAAGTTTCATGTTATAATAGGATACATGATTTGATCTAGTTCACGCTTTTGGGGTAATGTCAAAAATAGACATTTTTATGAACATGTAATAACTTTGTCACATGCCAGTTTGTGTTTGAAGTTATGCCTAGATAAAAATATGTTTAGGCTTATGTTTTATGCAAGTCTAAATTATGCCATTTCATGTGACACCTATTTAATTAGATTCTTATTTGAATGCAAGTTCACATGACAAGTTGAAACCTATGATTTATGTTAATTAGATCGCAAAGTTGCAAGTTCATATATCACACACCCTTTATGTTATTTAGGATATTTCATGTTCTTGGCTTTCCCTTTTATGTTTATAAGTTGGGCTGAAATATCTAGCCAAACATTCATTATAATTATGCGAGCATACAAACGGGGGAATATCGCTGGGATTAAAAGTGAAAAATATATGTGTTGGCATGTTTGGCACATGCCAATAATTGGTGACATTTAAATGGTATGAATTGCCGTGCCTAAAAAATAACGAACTTGGAAAATGGGCCATAACATTTACATATAACAAGTAAAAGAGGCAAATATGTAAATTTAGAAAATACGAATATGCTTAACCCGAGGTTGGATTAAGTTGTGATGTAAACCTGCCCAGACCCGCCCGACTGTCCAGTAATCACAACAATACCTCTCCAATGTGGGAGGTTAAGGCATTAAGGCTAATAAGGACCCGAGGTTAGACTGAGTTGTAGTGTAAACCTGCCCGGAACTGACCGGCTTTCCAGTAACCGCAACAATACCTGTCTAATGTGAGTGGTCGGTGCTTTAATGGATAAATTAGAGCTAGAATAAGGATGGTAGGGTTAAGTTAACTAAAACACTTAACAATTGAACATGTTAATTAAACTAATGGGTGGGGTTAGGTTAATACAGACACGTAACCACTTAACATGATTGACTAGAAAACCCTAGTAACGGGGACCCATTTCAGCAGTAACCCAATTAGGTATCATGGTACCCTGAAACTAGGCCGGGTGGGGCACGATTACTGGGCTTATTGTAAGCGGTCAAAAGCGACAGCGGTTGGTGCAACAGTGTAGGTTCTAACGGAGTGCGGGCGTGCACGCACTTCGAAGCAGACAAACAGGGCACTGGGCACTAGTAGTATATACTATGCATTCTAAAATTGTGTCGGGCCGCCACCATGGGACTTGATACACCCCATGGTGGGACCAACATAGGTATCTACAATCATTGGGGGCTGTATGACACATATGATTTTGCGAGTAGGAGCCGATCTTTAGAAAGGGGATCACTTCACCCCGATCATGGGGCGCCAACCGGAACAAATGCAAGTAGGTGCAGAGATATAGTGTGGGGTGCGATAGTATATTCGGTTCAAAATTGCTTTATCTTAGTTTATGATACTTTCCTGTTTCCAGTTTATACCTATCAACCCTTTTTCTTATTCTCATATTGAAGAGTCACTAGACTTACCAGGCTTTATGTCTGACTCTATTTTTCTTTCGTCTTCTTTTCTTCCGTCCCCCCCCCCCCCCCCAGGTCCACAGGGAGGAAACAACCCAGCTTAGTCAGACTCTTTGCAAGCTTCAAGATAGTGGATGTATGGTTTGGACTCTCTTTCCTTGGCTATGGCTTTTGGACATGTTCTATGGGGATTTATGCAGCATTAATTATGTTTTATGCTTCTGTATTTAATAATCAAGACAGAAATGATGATGTAATGTTTTGGAAGTTATTGTAAGGCAATTATGGAAATGTTTTGTATGAACACGTATTTATGAAATGTAAGTCTGTTTGTTTTCCGCTGCTTATATATATATATATGTGTTTATATATGTCTTGCGTTTTATCTATGACTTTTACTTATAAACCTCCACCGAAGTTAAGGAATTCCCTTTGTGAGTGACCTTAATGGAGGTGGGGTGTTTCAATAGCCATTTTGCAAACGACCTTCGTTTTCAACGAAACCACTTTTGTTGGAACCGGAATATCAAATTATTGCTGGATTCCAATTTTCATAATTTTTGCGATCAATATGTGAGTATGGCAAAAGAAAACGTGTTTTGACAGTTTCAATCAATATGGATCAACCAGAAAATGGCCATTTTTCAAACGGTCTCAGAATTTGACAAAATTAGTTTTGTTAGGACTGTATCATCAATACGAAGCTAGAAATAATTTTTGTGGAATTTTTGGGGTCCGTATGTAACCCCAGTAAATTGAAATGTACATTTGAATTCAATACATATAGATTTATATTTTAATTTAAATGAAAACTAATCGTAACAGCCGAATTGGGTTACGAAATATATTCCATAGTGTTCGGAATGGGGATAATTAGCTAGGGGCGACAGTCGTTGGGTTTGATTTGAAGTTCAAACGAAAATTTCACAATAAAGAAATAAATTGAAATAAAATATAAATATTTAAATATTATAAATACTTTCCAGCTCCACACATATCCCTCTCTCTTTTTTCCTGCCAGTCCTAATATGAATGGCCTGTTTTGATCGATTTTGTTTCTTCAATTTCTCTCACTACAAAACGAATTAGTTGATGATTTTAGAGGGAATGTTGAAGAGAATTTTATACTCTTTAAAATTATACGAGCTTCATTTAATTTCACAAAGATATTGGGGAGCTTTCTGTGCTCGAACCCATTGCATTCAAGTGGGATTCTCGAGTCGAGAGGTGTGCGAGCGTGACGCCATCACTGGCGCTAGGAGGAGGTGGGGAGCCAGATGTCGTAGGAGGTGTCGATCTGTGGTCGGCGCCCTGAAGAGCGTGCAATTTCTAACCCTAGGTGGCGGTAGTTCCATTGAATGAGCGATGTGTTCTCGTCCAGGCAAATACAAAGGAGAAGGGTTAATGTTAATAAAGGGGTTAAGGGAATTTTAAGTTAATTAATTATTTAATTATTTAAATAATGTCATTAGTATTAAAATGCCATATCTTTTTGTTGCATGATCAGAATTCGATGAGACAAAGTTCGTAGGAACCGTAAAATCAAACACTTCATTTCAGAACTGACTAGAGATGAAACAGAGCAGATTAGAATTCCAGGCAATTTCAAATCCGAACAGAACTGAGATTCAGAAATAAAACTGACGGAGTGGATCCCAATGTGATAATTTCTCGCTATAATTTTTGTACAGTTATTTATTTTATTTTATAACTGCGTATGTGAACTGCTCCCCGTCGTCCACAGATCATGGACGACTTATTTGATAGTATTTTGTTGTGATTGTGATGTGATAAATAAAAATATACATTGTAATACATGTGTTGTATAAATATATATAATATATATATGAAATGTAAAATGTATATGCGATATGGAATATATATATATATATACGATATGGAAAATATATATGTGATGTGGAATGGAAAATATGAATAGTATAAATATGGAATGTGAATAATATATATATGGAATGTGAAAAATTATATGAAGTGTGAAAATAACATATGTATGAAATGAAAAATAATATATGTATGAAATGAAAATTATATATATATGGAATGTGAATAGTATATGAAATGAAAATTATATATATGGAATGTGAATAGTATATATATGGAATGTGAATAATATATATATGAAATGAAAAATAATATATACATGAAGTGAATTATATATATATAAGAAGTAAAAATTATATGTATATGAAATGAAAAATTATATATATATATATATATAAAATGAGTTACATATATAAGAAGCGAAAATTATATATATATGAAATGAAAAATAATATATATATGAAATGAATTATATATATACGAAAGGTGAAATATATATATATATATATATATATATATATATATGAAGTGTGAATGAAATAAATACTGGTTTGTTAAAAAATATTATTTTTAACATATATATGAGATGTATAAAATTTTCATGTAATGGAATATTCGATTTTGATAAAAAAATTGAAATGAAAGTTGAAATCATTTTGAAAACAAATTTAAAACGATTTATAAAATACGTTTTAAATGGAAATCGATGAAATATATATAATATACATATTATATACATTTAATGACCTGAATAAAACACTCCCCGCCGCGGCAGTTCGCGAATTTCGACCATTGACTTCGAATTGACATTACGGGAGATCCGGCCGTCGGATCCTCCTAAAACCGGAACCGTTAGGTTCCTATCGAAAAGAGATTTCCAAAGGATATAAGAGATTTGAAATCTAACGGTTGGATTTGGAATTATGTCCAAATCAAATTTGGAAAAGTTTGTTGTAAGTGCAGTTCGGTGGCCGTTATTGGAAACCGACTATACGGCCCTTGATAAAATTATTAAAAATATCAATAATTAGTGTAAAATCATTTTAAATGATTTGAAAGAATTGGGATGAAAAATTCCATGTTTGTAAAGATAAAAATACATTTTTATCGAAATGAACTAGTTTATAACTAGGGAAATAAATCCAATATTTTCATATAAATAAATTGGATTTGAAATGGTTTTAAAATAACCAGAATTTTCCAACAAATAAATTGGAATTGTTTGGAATGGAAATAATCTCCGGAGTATTTCGATATTGAATTCCGTGATTATACAGATATTGTGATGGGAATTTGGATGATATCGATATCGTTATTCCCGATATGATGTTTGTTGGTTTCACGATTTGATGTTGAATTTAAGTCGATATTATCTCTATTCAAAACCTTATATTTAATGTCAAATTGGATTGATTAATTGTTTGGATTGTGCTTAACCAGTTTATGAGCAAAATATGCTTTTACATTTAGCATTGGGTTGGGTAAAAACCATCCGTATGCTAACACCCTGTGAAACACTTCACGATTTGACAATAAGGTATTTAGCGATGTTGAGTTCATTTCAAATTTAATGAATGATTTTGAAATGATATTTTCTAAAGAGAAAAGAAATGTATTCCCGATTTTGGACAGGGAATGTTTTATAAAAATGTTTTATAAAACAAAAAGGATTTCGAGGGCTAAAACCCAATGATTTCGAAATGATTTGGAAATGTATTATGGTTTTACATTGTAGTTCATCATATATTCGATTAGTTTCTATTAATGATGTATCTAATTGGTGACGGAGAATTTATTCTCTTGCTTAACACCCTTCTTTGAGACGTACGAGCTCAAAGGTTATGTGATTAATATTGACTGATAATATATGTGAATTGCTGATGTGAAGTACTATAGATTGGATTATAATTGTGAAATGATTTTCCCTACTTCGGGATTTGAAATGATTTGGTATGTTGCTAAAGATTTGGTAACCCGGTCTACTAAAAGTATGGGTAGGATCGAGTGCCTTAGGATGGGTGGGATCCAGTGCCTTAGGATGAGTGGTCAGTGTGTAGCCTGCTCCATGTGTGGGAGGTGCATATATATATATATATATATATATATATATATATATATATCGAGTTGCTTAGGTACGTGCCCTTTGCCTTGTCTGAGGGGAGCCCGATATTTGGTTGCATACTTGTTTGTATGCATTTGTTTTGGAATTCATATTTCCAAATGATTTGATTTGAGATCCCGAAGTGAAATCTACTTTGATATAAAAGTTAGATATGCATTTCAAAATGCATCGAAATAGAAATCGAAAAATAAAGTCCAAAGGAATAATTTCTGTAAATTGATTTGAAAAATCTAAATGTGGTGATTAATCTAAATGGGTAGATTGAAATATTGCATGTTGATTGATGCATAGTAGATCCATATCTATATTACTGATTGTTGTTTATACACTGGCATTCATGGGGGTAAACTCGTTCCACGTCAACGGCGTGGTCCTGTGATTTGTCTAATTATTAAATAAGTTAGTTCTAACTATAGAGTTTCTCGCACCAGTCCCATGACCGCCTGTAGTTTGTTTTTCCCTTGCAAACTCGGGGGCCCCTATTTTCCACACGGCCAGTGGAGTAGTTTTATTTTGTAGATATGTTTAGCAGGATTCTGGATCGAAGCGAAAAGTTGTGTCCAGAGTGTTGATAGTCTTCCGCTGTATTACTTTATTTATTTTCCGCTGTGCATTGTATTACATTTATTGTAAATAAATCTTCCGCTAGTTTATTATATTTCAATATACTCTAATATTATGTACTCTGATGTAAGATTATTATGATGTTTATAAAAGTCTTCTGTTATTTTTTCTGATGTGTTGTATGCCCAGAGTTAGCGTATGTGGGATTCAAACGGTCTTTTGTCGGTTTAGCGATCGATTAGGTCTGAGCGAAATCTGTACCATTATAGCTGGTATCAGAGTATTGGTTAACTCAAATCTTTGGGGTACAACTCGTTAGAACAGAATGAAAGGCTCATCAGAGGTAGGATTAGTAATATCCTATAAAATAATCCTCATTAGAGATAGAATCTGTAGCATTCTAGAATGAGTGACTCGTTAGAGATGGGGTTTGGAATGCCTTAGAATGAGTTGAGTGTCATATGTTTATAAATATAGTATTTGTGATTATATATAGTCTAGTTTTAAAAATATGATTTTGAATATATAAAAGTTATATGAGTTTGAAAAATTAATCAACAAATTGATTGCTGGTTGTGTTGTTTGATTATTTGTTTGACTATTTAAAATATTGGACTAATAAAACCAATAGGAAAAAGAGCAAGGCAAATTTAGCCAAACTGAATCAAATATTGAACTGAATAGCAAATTGTTTGTAATTGCATGCATATACATGTGTATCCATTGAACAGGTCATTGCAAGGAGGCTAGAGCAGAGGAACAAAATTGCATGCCTGACAAATAGGTACATGTTTACAAATTTATTGGGTTTGGATGATTTTATGAGTCGATTGGCTAGCCTCTTGGCTGTTTCTTTTTCTTTATGGATTGAAAAGGCATATATGGCGATTTCGTGATTTTCCCGTTGCTCCCGTGCAGGGGAGGTTATGGTGAAATTTTTCAAAAATTTAGGGTGTTAGCCAAATTTTTAAAGAATTGGAAAATTCTTAGAAACTGAAAAGTTAAAGAATAAAATTCAAGCTAAAAGTTGAGTTGGTTTGTAAAACAACTTTCAGTTTCGTTCCTTTTCTAGGATGAAAAGATTTTAAGTGGGGGGAGATTGTAACAACCCGGAAAATCAGAACCAATTTAAAAATTTTATTTTGGCAATTTTAATGAACTTTGAATATTTAAAATGATTTATTTTAAATAATAAGGACGGAAAATTTATTTTCGACAAAGTCAAAACGAATAATTTTATTTTAATTATATAACAAGCCTGAAATGGCGCGACAGCTTGAAAATTCGATTTCTAATTTCAAATGAATATACACGATTCATTATAAGTCGGAATTGGATGAAACAAGAAATATTTGAATCCGTAAAACAATATCTTTTTAACGGATGTTAGAATATGAGATTTGTAAAGACCCGTAACTTCCCCGTGAAGGAAAGTGTCGGATAGTTCGAGAACAAGCCACAAAATAGAACGCATACAAAAGAACATTTCATTGTATATTACAACAATGCATCAGAATACAAGAATATACAGAGTACAAATGAATATTACACAAAAATATCAGAGATTTAAATTACATTTAAATACATCGCAGCGGAAAATAATACAATACACAACTAGAGATGGATATACGGATACAAAGCTTTCCGGATATCGTTCCAGCTGTAAACCAGGATCCTGTGAATATAAATTTGCAAAACCAAAACTACTAGCTGCCCGTGTCAAAATAAGGGCACCTAGAGTTTAGGTTAAAACAATAAACTCTAGGTCAGTCATGTGACTGGTGTGAGAACTAAAAACAGTTAATCTTTATTTTTAAAGTTAGCTAAATCAAGGGACCACGCCGTATAACACGGAACGGGTTTCCTCCCAAGAATACCAGTGCATATAAGTAACCAACGCAATGCTTTTCTAAAAATGAAGCTATTATAAGACCCAGGTCCCATCACACAATGCAACGCAGCCAAGGATAGGGTTTTCCCTTATAACAGCCAAAGAATGCTTGATACGGTTAAAACAAATCGTTTGATACTATTATAAGTGCATAGTGTATAAAACAACTTCAAATCATAAGTATCAATCATAGGCGGCATGAGCGTCCCATGGCACTATGTCGCCATATATAGGTTTACAAATAAAACCGCAAATGTCACGTATTTGGAAATTGGATTTCCATCTATGAACCGAGGCAAAAGATAGTCCTTAACTGATTCGTGACTCTCTAGCCTGAGCCACCGGAACAGCCGCAACTGCCCCTTGGATCGTCAGGGCCGGTCCACCGATGTGGATTATAGTGCCTGAACAATACGTTTCCCTGCCCTTTGGGGCGTAAACGAGCCAACTAAATGACTCCATCGGTTCGAGAACGACCGATCAATCTGAGGCGCCTCGCAACAGCAACAACCACATAAGTCAAACTCGTCAGGGCGTGTAAAACCACTGACGCCGCTTCTAACTAGAAAGAAACGCATGCCCTCCCTGAGGTCCGTCTCCCGTTTTGGGTTCATACCGGGTGTGAAACTCGCGAAGTAAACGTTACACAAAGCTACGCCACAAAGGCCGTGCTTTGATCATCACCACAAGACTTTGCTTTTCAACAGAAGCCTTGATCAATTGCCACTTAGGCATGCCACACAGGCAATTCACTCCATGCGTTTGATATCCATCAATATATAACCCCTGAGCTCGTACGTCTCAGAGAAGGGCGTTAAGCAAGAGAATAAATTCTCCGCCGCCAAACAGATATATATTTAATAGAGATCAATCACACAGACTAAAATCCAATGTCTGACACACAGTCCATTTACAAGTTCGTTCTGGGTCTGAACGAAACAGGAGGCACCTAGTACCCCGCATATCCATCGATCTCCAAGCACGTCTGGATGATCACCAACTGTTTCCATCTTCTTGGGTGTACAGCCCAATCAAGATCATTAGTAATCACCCAAACGACGTGAAGACTTCTGATCATCGACCACCGTCTTCATCTTCGACTTATCGTCGTATCAGTTATTCAGAATGGGATAAACCCAGTCTTTCCAAATAACTCGCGTATATTTTAAATAAGTGTTACACAAACACAACATATGCCTCATTCCAATTCATCAGTCACTAACCGTAAATTAATCAAGAGAATAATTTCCCAAATATTAACCCCGAAGGCCGAAACCAACATCAGATCAATATCCAGGAAACCATTCTGCTTGGCTAATCGACAGTTAGTTTCTAAATTTCACATTCATAGGGAAAGCTTCCCATTAATTTTATCCAAGATAAATTCCTTGAATTTATTCTTTATTCTATTTTTGAATCTCAATTCAAACTAGTCGGGATTAGCGAACCTTACCGAAGTAATCATTTATTTTAATTTCTCAATCCCAACCTATTCATCCCATGAAGTAAAACTGGTAATACTTCATTTCTAACACCACAGTGTTATCGGTAAATTCAATTACCATTTCACGTTCAAATATAATTAAAGATTTAACTATCGCCTGGGGCAAAACTGGTGATACTCCATTTTCGATCATTTCAATCTAATTAAAGATTCATTAAAACTCCACTTAGTTTTAATCGTTAACTGGGTTAAAGAATCCGTGTCATTTAAAACACGGTTCACGATAAACCCAAAGTCACATTCCATTGATTATCGGGTTAAAGAACGAGTGTTATTTAAAACACTGTTCACGATAAACCCAAAAATCAATATCAATTCAATTCCAATTAAATATTATTTAATTGCTACACTTCATTAAATCTAAATAAAAGATTTAATCTTTTCTCAACTGGGTTCAAGAACAGTGTTAGTGAAGACACCATTCACGACAAACCCAAATCACATTTGATATTCAATACAAGGCTCTGAATAGAAAATATATCGGCTTATATTCAATATCAAATTCTACGATTAACAAACGTCGTATTGGAAATAACGATATATATATATATATATATATATATATATCTTTCAAATTTCCATAACAACATATGTATAATCACGAATTCCAACATCGAAATATTCCGAAGACAATTTCGATTCAAATCCACTCCAATGCAATCATTGGAAATTCTGGTTATTTTTAAAACCCTTTTCAAATTCAATTTATTTATTTAAAAATAAATAGAATTATAATTCTAGTTCAAAACTAGTTTATTTCGATAAAAATCTATTTTTATCTTTTCAAGTATGGAGTTTTTCGTCCCAATTCTTTCTAAATCATTTCTTACTATTTTACACAAATTATTACTATTTTTAATAATTTTATCAAGGCCCGTACAGTCGATTTCCATCAACGGTCATCGAACTGCACTTACAGCGACCTTTTTCAAATTTGATTTGGACATAATTCCAAATCCAACCGTTAGATTTCAAATTTCTAATATTCGTTAGAAAGCTCTTTTCGATACGAACCGAACGGTTCCGGTTTTAGGAGAATCCGACGGTCGGATCTCCCGTAATGTCCGTTTGAAATAAATGGTCGAAATTCACGAACTGCCGCGGCGCGGCGCGTTCTATTCAGGCCATTATATTATATATATAATATATATATAATATATTTCGTCGATTTCCATTTAAAACGAATTATATAAATAGTTTTAAATTCGTTTCAAAAGCAATTTCAACTTCCTTTTCAATTCAAATCAAAATTGAATTCTTCTTTATAAGTTCGTTTTAAAATTCATTTCTATTCAATTCAAATTTCAATTCAATTTGAATTCATTTCAATTCGCTTTCAATTCAATTTGAATTCATTTCAATTCAATTCATTTCGAAATCGTTTTCAATTCAATTCATTTCGAAATCGTTTTCAATTCAATTTATTTCGAAATCGTTTTCAATTCAATTCGTTTCGAAATCGTTTTCAATTCAATTCATTTCGAAATCGTTTTCAATTCAATTCATTTCGAAATCATTTTCAATTCAATTTATTTCGAAATCGTTTTCAAGTCAATTCATTTCGAAATCGTTTTTAATTCAATTCGTTTCGAAATGAATAAAATCGATATAAATATCGTTCACGTCAAAATGGCGTCAATCTAATCAACACGGCTTCATATATTTCTAATTTCAAATATTCTATTTCAAATATTTCTATTATTAAAATATTTCGTTCAACACATGAACAATCTCAATGAATGAGTACTGTCAACACATGAACCTTTATTTTATATTGATAAAGATGTAAATTTTATTACTAAAATATTTCGTTCAACACATGACCAATCTCAATGAATGAGTACTGTCAACACATGAACCTTTATTTTATATTATTCTTTATTTTCTAAATTGGAATGAGGCCCAATCAATCACCATATAATGTTAATTATATGGATTTTCATACATTACACACATATAATAGCATTGAAAAATAATCAACCATCAACCAAAGTGCACTACACTGTATAAGCATCAAATATAGATATCTAACGCTTATAACAGCCTGTCAATCAATCGATCGACATATTTAATCAATCAGGATGAGTGAACTTCAAATTTCATCCCAACACCCGTGTGGGGTTTCAAACAATCAAACACAGATTTTATTTGTGCAGTTGGGCGATGTGTAAAATTTATCGTCCCAATCAATGTCATTCAAATAGGTGTACATAAACAAACCGTCCGGTTTGTAAATGAATATTTTATTTTATTCACATTCACTATATTCATATTTACGTTAAAAATTATATTTTTAACGATAAAACATTTTATTTTAACATATGAATTTCTATTCAGTTCATTCTTTAAATAAAATGGTATTTTTATTTTCTAACTTATTTTAGAAAATTTCGGCGGCATAACGACACGATACTAGAAACGGGACGAGGCCTAGCCTTATCCCCGGTCTAGTGAAGGCCCACGCCATCCACTCATCAATCAAATTCACCAAACAACCAAATTCAAATCAAATCATCAAATTAATTTATGCAACCAAGCAAACAAGTCCATGGTCTGTGGACGATTGTGTCAGATTCGTTGGAAAGATATCATCAATTAGATTCCATTATTTTTGGTTTCACTAAAATCCGGATTGTTTTACACCCGGTACATTCAATTGAAGTTTGAAATCGAATTATCGAACTACCGCGCCATTTTCAATTCTATTTATAATTATATATAAATATTTATATTCTAACGACGACGCGTATAATATATACGATCGAATTCTATTCAAAAATGAATTTCTCGTCAATATTATTTAAAATAATTCATTTTAAATAATCAAAATTCGCTAAAATTGCCGAAATAAAATTTTTAAACTGGCCCAGATTTTCGGGTTGTTACAATCTTCCCCACTTAAAACTTTTCGTCCCCGAAAAGGAACAAAGTCGAAAGTGGTTTGATCATTCAACTCTACGCTCGATCTGGCTTCCATTCTCGAACTCTTTAGTTTCTGAGAATTTTCAAATTCTTCAAAAATTTGGCTAACACCCTAAATTTTCGAAAAATTTCGCCATAACCTCCCCTGCACCGGGAGCATCGGGGAATTTCAAATAGCTTCCCCGGTCCTTCAGATCTCAAAAAGAAAAAGAAAAAGCCAATAGGCTCATAAAATCATCATCACCCAAACAAAACAGTAAATTATGTAGTAAACATGTACCTATTGGTCGGGCAAACAAATTTTATTCTTCGGCTCTAGCCTCCTTGCTATGACCTGTTCAATATAAGTATGTGTATATACAAGCAAATACGACCAATTTTCAATACAATCTAATATTCGATCAAATTAGGCATAATGGTTCAAAATTATCAACCAAATAAAGAAACAACACAATCATCAATCAATTAGTGGATTAGAGTCTCAAATTCATAATTTTGATACATATACAAAAATCATGTTTTTGATGCCAAATCACAACAATAGGCCTTATCTAATTTTTTTATTTATTTTGAAAACTAATTGAAAATATCGGGGGGGCCTGGTTATAGGAAAGGAGAGAGAAAGGCTAATTTTATTTTTATTATTATTATTTTAAATGCAAAAAGTTGACTTTTACATACGAACTCGAAACGAGGCCCACCGCCTGTCGTCCGTAGCGTTTCACCCCCATTCCGAACACAATGGGATATGTATCGTAGGCTGATTTGATCTTTACATTCAGTTTCCGTTGAATTTACATTTTAAATCACTATATTGAATTTTAAACGTACATTTCAAATTACCGGGGTCACATACTAACTCTAAAAATTCTCGAAAAATATTTTCTAGCTTCGTATTGACTATACGGTCCTAACAAAACTAGTTTCATCGAATTCTGAGACCGTTGGAAAAATGGCCATTTTCCAGTCGATTAAAATCAACTGAAACTGGTCAAACGCGTTTTCCTTTGCCACGCTCACATACGAATTCGAAAAAAACTGTGAAGACCCGTTACTTCCCCGTGAAGGAAAGTGTCGGATAGTTCGAGAACAAGCCACAAAATAGAACGCATACAAAAGAACATTTCATTGTATATTACAATAATGCATCAGAATACAAGAATATACAGAGTACAAATGAATATTACACAGAAATATCAGAGATTTAAATTACATTTAGATACATAGCAGCGGAAAATAATACAATACACAACTAGAAGAGATATACGGATACAAAGCTTTCCGGATATCATTCCAGCTGTAAACCAGGATCCTGTGAATATAAATCTGCAAAACCGAAACTACTAGCTGCCCGTGTCAAAATAGGGGCACCCAGAGTTTAGGTTAAAACAATAAACTCCAGGTCAGTCATGGGACTGGTGTGCGAACTAAAAACAGTTAATCTTTATTTTTAAAGTTAGGTAAATCAAGGGACCACGCCATATAACACGGAACGGGTTTCCTCCCAAGAATACCAGTGCATATAAGTAACCAACGCAATGCTTTTCTAAAAATGAAGCTATTATAAGACCCAGGTCCCATCACACAATGCAACGCAGCCGAGGATAGGGTTTTCCCTTATAACAGCCAAAGAATGCTTGATACGGTTAAAACAAATCGTTTGATACTATTATAAGTGCATAGTGTATAAAACAACTTCAAATCATAAGTATCAATCATAGGCGGCATGAGCGTCCCATGCCACTATGTCGCCATATATAGGTTTACAAATAAAACCGCAAATGTCACGTATTTGGAAATTGGATTTCCATCTATGAACCGAGGCAAAAGATAGTCCTCAACCGATTCGTGACTCTCTAGCCCGAGCCACCGGAACAGCCGCAACTGCCCCTTGGATCGTCAGGGCCGGTCCACCGATGTGGATTATAGTGCCTGAACAATACGTTTCCCCGCCCTTTGGGGCGTAAACGAGCCAACTAAATGACTCCATCGGTTCGAGAACGACTGATCAATCCGAGGCGCCTCGCAACAGCAACAACCACATAAGTCAAACTCGTCAGGGCATGTAAAACCACTGACGCCACTTCTAACAAGAAAGAAACGCATGACCTCCCTGAGGTCCGTCTCCCCTTTTGGGTTCATACCGGGTGTGAAACTCGCGAAGTAAACGTTACACAAAGCTACGCCACAAAGGCCGTGCTTTGATCATCACCACAAGACTTTGCTTTTCAACAGAAGCCTTGATCAATTGCCACTTAGGCATGCCACATAGGAAATTCACTCCATGCGTTTGATATGCATCAATATATAACCCCTGAGCTCGTACGTCTCAGAGAAGGGCGTTAAGCAAGAGAATAAATTCTCCGCCGCCAAACAGATATATATTTAATAGAGATCAATCACACGGACTAAAATCCAATGTCTGACACATAGTCCATTTACAAGTTCGTTCTGGGTCTGAACGAAACAGGAGGCACCTAGTACCCCGCATATCCATCGATCTCCAAGCACGTCTGGACGATCACCAACTGTTTCCATCTTCTTGGGTGTACAGCCCAATCAAGATCATCAGTAATCACCCAAACGACGTGAAGACTTCTGGTCTTCGACCACCGTCTTCATCTTCGACTTATCGTCGTATCAGTTATTCAGAATGGGATAAACCCGGTCTTTCCAAATAACTCGCGTATATTTTAAATAAGTGTTACACAAACACAACATACGCCTCATTCCAATTCATCAGTCACTAACCGTAAATTAATCAAGAGAATAATTTCCCAAATATTAACCCCGAAGGCCGAAACCAACATCAGATCAATATCCAGGAAACCATTCTGCTTGGCTAATCGACAGTTAGTTTCTAAATTTCACATTCATAGGGAAAGCTTCCCATTAATTTTATCCAAGATAAATTCCTTGAATTTATTCTTTATTCTATTTTTGAATCTCAATTCAAACTAGTCGGGATTAGCGAACCTTACCGAAGTAATCATTTATTTTAATTTCTCAATCCCAACCTATTCATCCCATGAAGTAAAACTGGTAATACTTCATTTCTAACACCACAGTGTTATCGGTAAATTCAATTACCATTTCACGTTCAAATCTAATTAAAGATTTAACTATCGCCTGGAGCAAAACTGGTGATACTCCATTTTCGATCATTTCAATCTAATTAAAGATTCATTAAAACTCCACTTAGTTTTAATCGTTAACTGGGTTAAAGAATCCGTGTCATTTAAAACACGGTTCACGATAAACCCAAAGTCACATTCCATTGATTATCGGGTTAAAGAACGAGTGTTATTTAAAACACTGTTCACGATAAACCCAAAAATCAATATCAATTCAATTCCAATTAAATATTATTTAATTGGTACACTTCATTAAATCTAAATAAAAGATTTAATCTTTTCTCAACTGGGTTCAAGAACAGTGTTAGTGAAGACACCATTCACGACAAACCCAAATCACATTTGATATTCAATACAAGGCTCTGAATAGAAAATATATCGGCTTATATTCAATATCAAATTCTACGATTAACAAACGTCGTATTGGAAATAACGACATATATATATATCTTTCAAATTTCCATAACAACATCTGTATAATCACGAATTCCAACATCGAAATATTCCGAAGACAATTTCGATTCAAATCCACTCCAATGCAATCATTGGAAATTCTGGTTATTTTTAAAACCCTTTTCAAATTCAATTTATTTATTTAAAAATAAATAGAATTATAATTCTAGTTCAAAACTAGTTTATTTCGATAAAAATCTATTTTTATCTTTTCAAGTATGGAGTTTTTCGTCCCAATTCTTTCTAAATCATTTCTTATGATTTTACACAAATTATTACTATTTTTAATAATTTTATCAAGGCCCGTACAGTCGATTTCCATCAACGATCATCGAACTGCACTTACAGCGACCTTTTTCAAATTTGATTTGGACATAATTCCAAATCCAACCGTTAGATTTCAAATTCCTAATATTCGTTAGAAAGCTCTTTTCGATACAAACCCAATGGTTCCGGTTTTAGGAGAATCCGACGGTCGGATCTCCCGTAATGTCCGTTTGAAATAAATGGTCGAAATTCACGAACTGCCGCGGCGCGGCGCGTTCTATTCAGGCCATTATATTATATATATAATATATATATAATATATTTCGTCGATTTCCATTTAAAACGAATTATATAAATAGTTTTAAATTTGTTTCAAAAGCAATTTCAACTTCCTTTTCAATTCAAATCAAAATTGAATTCTTCTTTATAAATTCGTTTTAAAATTCATTTCTATTCAATTCAAATTTCAATTCAATTTGAATTCATTTCAATTCGCTTTCAATTCAATTTGAATTCATTTCAATTCAATTCATTTCGAAATCGTTTTCAATTCAATTCATTTCGAAATCGTTTTCAATTCAATTTATTTCGAAATCGTTTTCAATTCAATTCGTTTCGAAATCGTTTTCAATTCAATTCATTTCGAAATCGTTTTCAATTCAATTCATTTCGAAATCGTTTTCAATTCAATTCATTTCGAAATCGTTTTCAATTCAATTCGTTTCGAAATGAATAAAATCGATATAAATATTGTTCACGTCAAAATGGCGTCAATCTAATCAACACGGCTTCATATATTTCTAATTTCAAATATTCTATTTCAAATATTTCTATTATTAAAATATTTCGTTCAACACATGACCAATCTCAATGAATGAGTACTGTCAACACATGAACCTTTATTTTTTATTGATAAAGATGTAAATTTTATTACTAAAATATTTCGTTCAACACATGACCAATCTCAATGAATGAGTACTGTCAACACATGAACCTTTATTTTATATTATTCTTTATTTTGTAAATTGGAATGAGGCCCAATCAATCACCATATAATGTTAATTATATGGATTTTCATACATTACACACATATAATAGCATTGAAAAATAATCAACCATCAACCAAAGTGCACTACACTGTATAAGCATCAAATATAGATATCTAACGCTTATAACAGCCTGTCAATCAATCTATCGACATATTTAATCAATCAGGATGAGTGAACTTCAAATTTCATCCCAACACCCGTGTGGGGTTTCAAACAATCAAACACAGATTTTATTTGTGCAGTTGGGCGATGTGTAAAATTTATCGTCCCAATCAATGTCATTCAAATAGATGTACATAAACAAACCGTCCGGTTTGTAAATGAATATTTTATTTTATTCACATTCACTATATTCATATTTACGTTAAAAATTATATTTTTAACGATAAAACATTTTATTTTAACATATGAATTTCTATTCAGTTCATTCTTTAAATAAAATGGTAATTTTATTTTCTAACTTATTTTAGAAAATTTCGGCGGCATAACGGCACGATACTAGAAACGGGACGAGGCCTAGCCTTATCCCCGGTCTAGTGAAGGCCCACGCCATCCACACATCAATCAAATTCACCAAACAACCAAATTCAAATCAAATCATCAAATTAATTTATGCAACCAAACAAACAAGTCCATGGTCTGTGGACGATTGTGTCGGATTCGTTGGAAAGATATCATCAATTAGATTCCATTATTTTTGGTTTCACTAAAATCCGGATTGTTTTACACCCGGTACATTCAATTGAAGTTTGAAATCGAATTATCGAACTACCGCGCCATTTTCAATTCTATTTATAATTATATATAAATATTTATATTCTAACGACGACGCGTATAATATATACGATCGAATTCTATTCAAAAATGAATTTCTCGTCAATATTATTTAAAATAATTCATTTTAAATAATCAAAATTCGCTAAAATTGCCGAAATAAAATTTTTAAACTGGCCCAGATTTTCGGGTTGTTACAAGATTTCTTTTTAAAAGTTGAAACTTATGTCCAGTTTAAAATTCAAAAAAGTCACTGTGGAATTTATATATATTTTAATATATATAATGGCCCATAAAAATAGCCAATTTGCAAATTACCTTCGTTTTCAACGAAACGACTTTTTTTTGGAATCGGAATGTCAAATTATTACTGGATTCCAATTTTCATAATTTTTGGGATTAATATGTGAGCGTGGCAAAAAGAAAACGTGTTTTGATAGTTTCAGTCAATTTGGATCCACCATAAAATGGCCATTTTTCAAACGGTCTTAGAATTTAATTAGTTTTGTTAGGACCATATCATCAATACGAAGCTAGAAATATTTTTTCTGGAAATTTTGGGGTCCGTATGTGACCTCAGTAAATTGAAATGTACATTTAAATTCAATATATATAGATTTATATTTTAATTTAAATGAGAACTTGCCGTAACAGCCGAATTGGGTTA
Organism: Allium sativum; assembly: GCA_030737875.1. NCBI lineage: Eukaryota > Viridiplantae > Streptophyta > Magnoliopsida > Asparagales > Amaryllidaceae > Allium > Allium sativum. The sequence continues at coordinate 357,641,487 of CM060926.1, forward strand.
CGAAACATATCTCATTATGTTTGGAATGGGGGTAATTAGCTAGGGGCGATAGTCATTGGGTTTGATTTGAAGTTCAGACGAAAATTTCACAATAAAGAAATAAATTGAATTAAAATATAAACATTTAAACATTATAAATACTCTCCAGCTCCACACCGTATCCCTCTCTCTTCTTTTCCGCCGGCCCTAATATGAATGGCCTGTTTTGTTCGATTTTGTTTCTTCAATTTCTCTCACTACAGACTGAATTAGTTGATGACTTTAAAGGGAATGTTGAAGAGAATTTTATACTCTTTAAATTTATACGAGTTTGATATCATTTCACAAAGAGATTGGTGAGTTTTATGTGTTTGAACCCGTCGCATTCAAGTGGGATTGTCGAGCTCGAGAGGTGTGCGAGCGTGACGCCATCACTGGCGCTGGGAGGAGGTGGGGAGCCTGACGTCATAGGAGGTGTCGATCTGTGGCCCGCGCCCTGAAAAGCGTGCAATTTCTAACCCTAGGTGGCGGTAGTTCCATTGAATCAGCGATGTGTTCTCGTCCAGGCAAATACAAAGGAGAAGGGTTAATGTTAATAAAGGGGTTAAGAAGTCAGTTAAGGAAATTTTAAGTTAATTAATTATTTAATTACTTAAATAATGTCATTAGTATTTAAAATGCCTTATTTTTTTGCTACATGATCAGAATTCGACGAAAGAAGTTCGTTGGAACCGTAAAATCGAACACTTTATCTCAGAATCGAGTAGAGCTGAAGCGAGCAGATTAGAATTTTAGGCAATTTCAAATCCGAACAGAACTGAAATTCAGAAATAAAACTGATGGAGTGGATCCCAATGTGAGAATTTCTCACTATAATTTTTGTACAGTTATTTATTTTATTTTATAACTGCATATGTGAACTGCTCCCCGTTGTCCACAAACCATGGACAACTTGTTTGATAGTATTGTGTTGTGATTGTGATGTGATAAATAAAAATATACATTGTAATACATGTGTTGTATAAATATATATAATATATATACGAAATGTAAAATGTATATGCGATATGGAATATATATATATATACACGATATGGAAAATATATATATGATGTGGAATGGAAAATATGAATAGTATATATATGGAATGTGAATAATGTATATATGGAATGTGAAACATATATGTGAAGTATGAAAATAACATATGTATGAAATGAAAAATTATATATATATATATATGAAATGAAAATTATATATATATATGGAATGTGAATAGTATATATATGGAATGCAAATAATATATATATGAAATGAAAATTAATATATATATATATATATATATGAAATGAATTATATATATATGAAATGAAAATTAATATATATATATATGAAATGAATTATATATATACGAAAGGTGAAATATATGTATATATATATATATATGAAGTGTGAGTGAAATAAATACTGATTTGTTAAAAGTATTATTTTTAACATATATATGAGATGTATAAAAAAATTATGTAATGGAATATTCGATATTGATAAAAAAAAATGAAATGAAAGTTGAAATAGTTTTGAAAACGAATATAAAATGATTTATAAAATACATTTTAAATGGGAATCGATGAAATATATATAATATATATATTATATATATTTAATTGCCTGAATAGAACGCGCCGTGCCGTGTCAGTTCATGAATTTCGACCATTGACTTCGAATTGATATTACGGTTGATCCAACCATCGGATCCTCATAAAACTAGAACCTTGTGTTCGTATCGAAAAGCGCTTTCTAACAGATATAAGAGATTTGAAATCTAATGGTTGGATTTGTAATTATGTCCAAATCAAATTTGGAAAAGGTCGCCGTAAGTGCAGTTCGATGGCCGTTATTGGAAACCACTGTACGGGCCTTGATAAAATTAATAAAAATATCAATAATTTGTGTAAAATCAGAATAAATGATTTGGAAAGAATTGGGATGAAAAATTTCATGTTTGTAAAGATAAAAATACATTTTTATCGAAATGAACTAGTTTATAACTAGAGAAATAAATCCAATATTTTTATATAAATAAATTGCATTTGAAATGGTTTTAAAATAACCAGAATTTTCCAATAAATAAATTGGAATGGTTTGGAATGGAAATAATCTCCAGAGTATTTCGATATTGAATTCCGTGATTATACGGATATTGTGATGGGAATTTGGAAGATATCGATATCGTTATTCCCGACATGATGTCTGTTGGTTTCAGGATTCGATGTTGAACATAAGTCGATACTATCTCTATTCAAAACCTTATATTTACTGTCAAATTGGATTGAGTGATTATTTAGATTGTGCTCGACCAGTTTATGAGAAAAATATGCTTTTACATTTAACACTGGGTTGGGTAAAAACCATTCGTGTGCTAACACCCTGTGAAACACTTCACGATTTGGCGATAAGGTGATTAGCGATGTTGAGTTCATTTCAAATTTAATGAATGATTTGGAAATGATATTTTTCTTAAGCAAAAAGAAATGTATTCTCGATTTTGGATAGGGAATGTTTTATAAAAATGTTTAATAAAATAGAAAGGATTTCGAGGGCTAAAGCCCGATGATTTTAAGATGATTTGGAAATGTATTATGGTTTTACATTGTAGTTCATCACATATTCGATTACTTGCTATTAATGATGTATCTGTTTGGTGGCGGAGAATTTATTCTCTTGCTTAACACCCTTCTTTGAGACATACAAGCTCAAAGGTTATGTGATTAATAGTGACTGATCATATGTGTGAATTGCTGATGTGAAGTACTATAGATTGGATTATACTTGTGATTATGTTGTGAAATGATTTTCCCTACTTTAGGATATGAAATTATTTGGTATGTGGCTAAAGATTTGGTAACCCGGTATACTAAAAGTATGGGTGGGATCCAGTGCCTTAGGGTGAGTGGTCAGTTGTAGCCTCCTCCATGTGTGGGAGGTGCATATATATATATATATATATATATATATATCGAGTTGCTTAGGTACACGCCCTTTGCCTTATCTGAGGGGAGCCAGATATTTGGTTGCATACTTGTTTGTATGCATTTGTTTTGGAATTCATATTTCCAAATGATTTGATTTGAGATCCCGAAGTGAAATCTACTTCGATATAAAAGTTAGATATGTATTTCAAAATGAATTGAAATAGAAATCAGGAAATAAACTCCAAAGGAATAATTTCTGTAAATTGGATTGGATTTGGAAAATCTAAGTGTGGTGATTAATCTAAATGGGTAGATTGAGATATTGCATATTGATTGATGCATAGTAGATCCATATCTATATTACTGATTGTTGTTTATACACTGGCATTCATGGGGGTAAACCCGTTCCGCGCCAGCTGTGTGGTCTTGTGATTTGTCTAATTATTAAATATGTTAATTTTAACTGTAGAATTTCTCACACCAGTCCCATGACTGACATGTAGTTTGTTTTTCCCTTGCAAACTCGGGTGCCCCTATTTTCCACTCGGATAGTCGAGTGGTTTTATTTTGCAGATATGTTTAGCAGGATTATGGATCGAAGCGAAAAGCTGTGTCCAGAGTATTAATAGTCTTCCACTATGTTACTTTATTTATTTTCCTCTGTGCATTGTGTTACATTTATTGTAAATAAATCTTCCGCTGTATTATTATATTTCAATTACTCTGATATTCTATACTCTGATGTAACATTATTATGATGTTTATAAAAGTATTCAGATATTTGTTCTGATGTGTTGTATGCCCAGAGTTAGCGTATGTGGGATTCGAACGGTCTTTGTCGGTTTAGCGATCGATTAGGTCCAAGCGAAATCTGTATCGTTACAATGGAAGCAAGTTAGTTCCGAGTTGAAAGATGTTTTATGGGAAAGCATCCTGGTGACATTCTAAATAATTGTACTCATGATGTTGATCTATCCCAATTAATGACTTTATCATCCAACTTAATATCCACATTAACCAAAAGTCCGCTTTTATCGTTCAACTTTTATTATACTGTCTTTATTTATAAATAAATTTTAGACAATGCATAATGGATCCTAGTGCTTTAAGATAGTAAACCATGTATTATGTTTTAGTTATTAAAGCAACTTTTCCAACATTTCGGACTGAGGTTTGAATTTCAATCATAAGACAGTTCACAATATATATGCATTATGGTCACAAATTTTAAGCTAGATGAACTGTATCTATCTCACAGGCATTGTTTTAGTTTTTAACTACTATATTCATTACTGGACGTGTTAAACTTATAATTAATTTCACCATATTCCTGGAACCTGCTATATGGCGGAGAAAACATGCAATTTTAGGACCTCTTTTGGTGCTAGTATTCGCAAACAAATTATAACTACTTGTATTATTGTCGCAGGCAAGGTTTAAATTGGATTTAGGTTGGCACAAAACACTAGTTTTTCAACAAATGGTTGTTATTTGGCGGCATCAAAATGTAGATTAGTTCGGAAGGTGTTACAAGGCAGGTCCATAGAGGAAAGATTTCAGTTAAAACCATCTAACGTTAGATGTATAAATGAATGGAAGAAACTTATCAATTTGAAAACAAGTTCGAAATTCAAGGTACGAGAAATTTTCTTATATACTACTAATGTGCAAAAAACTAAATTAAATAGAACTGCATTGGAATTTGTATGTGCATGTAAAATGTCAATAATGTATGGTGCTAGTAAAACATACATCCAGCCTATTATGAATTTGCATGTATTCATCATTCAAAAAAGGGGAGGGGAGGGGATGTAGTCTTCAGTTTCTTCTTTGATTATCTGTAATTGAATAAAAATTGCAACTTTTAAGAACTGAAACTATATGTATAAGTTAAGATCTGTGTTGTTATTAGTATCCTAAAAACCAGATAAATCAAACACTGTTCGTTTACATTCCAAAGACGAACGCTCTATTTCATAATATATACTTGGCATTTTCTAACTGAACCGCAATTAATCATAAGCAAAATGATTTACGAGCCTGTATGTACTTGAAACACCAGTGGTTTGCGCTACTGTGAAATCCACTTGTGTTATCTTACAAAGATAAAACAGCGATCAGTTCACAAGTGGCTTGCATTTGCATGCATACCTGCCTCACTCCTATGAAAGTGCCCAGCGCATTATTGCATAATTTTGACCCTGTAGGCTTGTTTTAATCGTAGATGCAAGATCATTTGTATATTCATTTCTCATATCCCCTAGTCATATTAAGTTGCATTGTTAGCCACCCTTTTGCCATAAAATCAATATGATAAGCCGGCATAGTAAATGCAATGCACTCATCATTTGAACATTTTATATCATTATAAAAGTACCTGGCTTTTGTTACGCAAGACCACATCCTTAGATCTATATGGGTTTCAGTCAGTAAAATTATACTCCATATTATTATTTTTCCCGTTAATTTATTGTACACAATGATGAGGTATAACCGGCTTCATTGGCACTTAGAGTAGAGTTCTTAAAAGTGCTTATTAACATACATACATACGTATATGTGTGTATGTATATATAACTTTTGAGTTATATCTGTAATTGAATAAAAACTGAAACTCCAATTTTCATATGTTTTGTTTTATGACCATGTGTTTAATCAAGCGATTCTTCAAGGATAAATACACATATATGAATTTTCAAATGATTTAAACAAAAGGTCAGCCGTTTCCCAACAACTACAATTTTTTTTATGATATGCAGTGATGATTTTCAAATGATTCGAACAAAATATATTTTATCTCAATGATTATTTTATAGAGTAAGCTGAACACTTGAACCCTTATAAATACCATTCCATTATTCGGCTACTCCACGGACTTAATTATTTTTATTTAATTTTATAATTTCGGAAAAGAATTGACTCTTTTCTGTTGATAGTTTTCTATTTAGGATCATTTTGTTGACTCTTAACTTACTCTAAAAAAAGGAATAGTTGTATGTGAAAATTTCTTTCAATGCTGCCATGACGCGCTTTGCATATAAACATTGGTATCGGTTCATGAATGTATTTTATTTTTATTTATCCGTAATGACTAAGTTGAATATCATACTACCATACGATTCTTATTTTAGGCCGTGAGCGAGAAGAACAGAGCTATTAGACAGTGGCAGTTGCCACACACGTCCAGTCGTAATGGAATGGCACGACTAGCTGAAGATTTGGTAACAAAATCGTAGTTATAATTTACTGCAATATTTATGAAACTTTTAATTTAATTTCTTTTGTTATTTTGTGATTTTGAATGTAGAAAAGCGAAAGTAGCGATCGCTCTGCCGTCTCTAGAAGTGTAGTCTGGATCAAACCTCGCACTAAGAAAAATGGTGAACTGTGAATATGATTACTGCAGATGCTATAGTAAATTCATACTTTTCAAATATGTATGATAGACATATAAATACTATGTTTTAATGAGTTCTGAAAAAAATATTACATGTCATATATGTGGTATATAAATTTGCAAGCTTCAGAGTGTGTTTCCTATTTTAATTTAAATACCATGTTTTAGTTTAAACTGCAATAATATGAAGTTAATCATGTTTTGTAGGAAAAAATTAAACTAATTGAAAGTGTTTCACAATCGAGCTTGCCAATTAATTATAGAGAAGATGCACTTGCACAAGTGTTAGGGCAAGAAAGATCGGGTCAACTTAGAGCGATGGAAGAGAAATGAGTCTTAGTTGAGCGGCTTTATCGGAAGTTAAGGATAAGCATACACTACTACTTGAAAGTAAAGTGATGGACTTAGAGAAGAGATTTCTACAACCAGAGGAACATCATGTGCAAATTATCACAACATATTGCATTGCTAAAATAATAAAGGCATCAGTTTCTCTGAAATGTTTCTTTCAGGCAAACTATCTCAAATAATTGAACAATCGGTTTTTCATCATTATACGGTTGTACCAGTAAATCCAGGTTACTGTTTCAAAATTGATCCAGAGAACCGAGCAAATACTATGCTAAAACCACTATGTTTCGTTAAGCAGACCAAGTTACTATTATTTGCTGAGACCATTTGTACTATTGTCTACCATGCTAGGCCATTAAAATCCATCAGAAAAAAATCTGAAAATCATAGGTTGAGAATAAAATTATATATTGCTGAGAGCACCACCATTTTATTATCAAAACTACTCAAACTGATATCATATTGTCCAAACTTATTTTTTTTATACAACTACGTCTATAATTAGTTATTGGATAAAACTAAAAAAATTATATATTGTCTGAACTTATTTTTTTTGTATAACGACATGTATAATTAGTTATGGTGTAAAACTAAAATATTAATAGGTCAATATTGCTTATATAAAGAAAATAATATTAGGTACAAAATTTATATATTGATTTTTCTCTTCATAATACTCCTGCAAGTAAGATATGATAAACTTTCTTATTTACATTTTTTTCATTATAAAACATGAACAGACTAAACTAATAACGAATCGACTAGGTTGTAAACACCTGGACCCAAAATTGGTTGGTCTCTTGGACTCAATCAATCACGACCCTCTAATTTCCTCAGTTTTACAATTAAACCCCTAAAAGAATGTGGGTTTAATTGCAAAATGCGAAAACCAGGGCTCATTGATTAGCTGAGTCCAATGGACCATGCTTTTTCTGGGTCCAAGTGATCTGCTTCTCAATCAAGTATTTTACGTTTTTACCAGATTCTACTTTAATTCGTTTTCTCAATTTCATTTAATTTGCATTCGTAAGGCATGAACCATGTCCATCAATTAGAACACAAATTAAATTAAGAATAAACATACTTAAATATATTCGGTCTGAATTAGCTGATGCCTTTTATTGTTGGGTCATTGCTTCCACTGCTCGGTTCATGTAACGCTGTCCAAATTTAATGTTTTCTGGGTTCATACACATTGGGATCTTTTGTAGGAAACAAAAGACCTAACCCTAAATACATCTTAGCAAACTTACGATTACTTTTTGTTTAAAATTGGTCACCGACTTTACATAAAATTGATGCCATGTTAACCACACTAGACCTTTGCATTCCTTAAGCATCCCAACATTGTATACATTTGGTGTATATTATCTACAAATTTGTACTAATGCAATCTTTATTTATATAGGAGGCTTCCAAGTTGAAAATATATAACTAATATTATAAATTAGAATATATTTAAGCTAAACATAACAGAAATATCTAATACAGTTCTTATAGCAGCCAAGTCTAATCTGGGTTCCTATACCAAATTTTGACATATACTACATAGCTTATGCCTTTATTTTAGGATGGTGTCACTCATATCAATGCACTTTTACCCATATGTACATAGGTAGAGATAAAGTGTGTCTGCAGCCATACTTTATCCAATGCTTGTTGTGTAGAGTCCCATCAGTGCCAGTATTTATATATTCGTATAAATCAATTTTAAACTTGAAGTATTACCTTCTTGTATATCTTAAATATTACATTTGTATATAATTCTAACTAACTTTATATTTTCTATGATTTTGCAGAGTAGACACAGTGGGACAGAAGTAAATAAACCTCAAGTAATTTTTTAAATTGGTTTCGCATCATTCTTATTTTAACTTTTTATTCAATTAGTATCATTATTTTCCTATGTTTAAATGTAGTGTAACTTTGGCGAAAATATGAAGAAGTGTGATTTATTGGATTAGCAAGGGAATGAAGAGACCATTGCTGAAGGAAGATTCATGTCAGATGATCCGAACCAGCTTGTCAATCATGTTCCTTTAGGGCCGGATGCGATGATTATTTTTGTTGAAAATCCAATCAAGCTGGATGCTTTTGTATGGAGGCCTACAACTTCTTTCTCATTTATTGGTGAGGCAAAGGATAATATTGTGGCATGGCCGAAGAATAGTGTTGTTCTATATTCAACCGATCACATTGGAGGAGGAAAGATAAGGTAAATATTTGTATTCACAATGAACACGCAAGTTTATTATAAACATTTTGTACTAAATAAATATTTTTATATCTAATAGAGTAGAAGTAGTAGCTTGGAATGAAAATGCAAGATTTCTAATTGGGGAAGGGGCAAGCAATTAGTGGCTTTAGGATGATTACATTCGAGCAGCTCGGAGGAAATTGTTAACGATGTTCCTCTTGGACCAGCAGCTATGATTGTTTGGATAAATGAACCCCCCAATCCAGAAGCTTTTTTGTGGAGGCCATCCCCTAGTTTGTTCCAAATTGGAGATGCTGCTGGTAAGAAGGTTGCACGGCCTGAATCGCAAGTAGTTGTTGAGACAAGTGATACTACAGTTACTACTACGACTAAGGATGTCGTGAAAACATTTACGGTACTTGATTTTTATGTTGTCTTTTTATTTTTTCAAGGATTAGCAACTTCACTTTTTTTTCCTTTTTCAACTTGCAGACTGCAAATTCAAAAACAAACAATAAATGCAAGATAATGAGTTTATTGGGAAATGGGAAAGTAGTAGCTTTAGGACGGGTGGAGTCAACCGATCCAAATGGAAGGGTACATTTCAGACCTTTAGGAAAAAATGCAGTTAATATTTGGATAGATACCGTAAAAGAGCCAAAAGTAGAGCTATGGAGGTAGGCATCCGAATTTCAGTACATGGAAGATGCGCTCTCTTCTACTATAGCTTGGCCTGCTGAGCACGTTATAATGGATTGAATTTTAAGTAAGTCTTTACCGTTTAATTTTTTTGTTAATCTTAGCAAGCATGTATCTGCTGAATTTATTCTTAGTGAGCTGAATTTAATTTTTAACCGTCTCCTTTTTCAATGTATGCATATGCAGTCCAATCATCATCGCTGTCACTCTGAGATTCATTTGAGATTTCATCTGACCCATGTACTTAACTATGAAATGCAAAAATTAAACTATGACCTTAGAATCTCGATAGCTTTAAAATTACAAGACAATTTTGGATGCTTAGGAATTGAATTATCTAAATATGTTTCATATTTTTTCAATCTGGTTTCTTTACATTTTATTAACTAATTGAATCAAATGAAATATTCACTATATATTAATTTTCTAAAATTTGCCTTTTGAAATATTCACTATAATTTGAAATAAATTATAAATATGTGATTACAGTATTATGGATTCATTTGTTTGTCAAAACCACTCATAGTTGTCCCCATTATATGTAAAATCACTAATCTCAACTGAATACATACACTGAAAATAACTGCATATGAATTCATTTGTTTGTCATGCATCTAGCTAGCTACTTGAAAATGTCACTCGTTTCCACGTCAGTAATGTTACACAAAAGAATAATGTATACAAAAACTGCACACAAACATGAGATATTAGTTGATGTACACAATCTTTTTTAGCTGTTTCCAGATTCACGATACAAATATGTGCAATGTATGTGTTTGGTGGATGATAAAATCATTTGGTTCTATTAAGCTTATCGCCTAAATAGAGTTAACCGCTCAATTATGTGGTGTCATGATTTTTGTATGTAAGCGCATTTATACCTGATCATGCGTATATCTGAAAATTTCGAGTTTTGAAGCATGTCAAAACCACTCATCGCTGTCCCTACTATATGTAAAAACATCTTGATCCTTATCCTTTTGGACTGTTTTATCATACTAATAAAGTGTGCAAAGCGGAGAGGCCGACCTGTATTCGTTGTAAATTTGCATGTTGTGATCATACTCGCTGTAATTGGCAGTTAGGTTGTTATTATATGTTGTTATGATCATACTCGCTATAATTGGCAGTTTGGTTGTGGCCTTCGAACATCGAAAATGCCTTCTTAACGGGTATTGATTTTGCTTTTATCTGTGTTGCAGTTGGGCCGGAATAAGCTTAACGGGTAAGTGCCTGCTAAAGTAAGTCGTTACAATTTACAAAGGTTGGGCAAGTAAACCCGAGTCAAGGGTTAACATTGTAACCAGGGATAATTTTGATGAAGAAAGTAGTGATTTACTTTTGCTAAAGGTTACAAAATGCTAATGAACATGTTAAAAAAATGATTAATTTGGTAAGTGTAGCAGTAGTACTTTTAGGTCAAAGATCCGAGCTTATTTCGGAGTTCTGCAAAATCACTATTAATGAATGAAATGTGCATATCAGCATATGCATATCTTTGATCGGGATCCAAAAATAGTAGGAATTTCATTTCTTTGTAGGGAAGAACCATGGTATAAGTTGCTGCTACAATTTTTGCATACTGCTGCAATGAACTTACTGCCAATTTTTGTTTTTATTTGGGTATTTGGATATCAGATTAGAAATGATGGAGCCGAAATTTTGTACACTCTGTAGTCTGCAATGGTGTCGGGTTGCATCACAATGAAATATTTTCCTTTTGATTCATGAATTATATTTCCATTTTGAGTGCTTGTGAATACACAATTCAAATCGATGCCTATACTGAAATTTTTTAAGTTTGTAGTAAAGCTTCAATTTTTTCCCCGTATATAATTAAATTCTTGACAGAGTTGTAATTTTAGTCTGATAGGTTACTAATTTTAAATCTTAGTTTGAAAAAAATACATAATGTTATATTCATATAAAATTACTACTACTCTACTTTGGGTCCTTATCTTAAAGGTATTTTTTTACAAACAAAAAATGTATAACCAAAAAGAAAAAAACTAGCTTTTCTTCGCTAAAGCATGAAAACAGTCTAAATCTAAAAAAACTTAGACGAAAGGGAAAACTGAGTGAAATGCTAGAGAAATGACCACATATAATAACATCCTAAAGATCAACCACAACATATAATAACCAAGCCATAACCAAGCATATATAAATAGGGATGATCCTAACTGCCAATTATAGCATACTAATATGTAAATTAAGTGTCCAAGGCGGAGAGGCCAAACTATATTTCTGTTTTTCAAAAGAATGAACATGTTTTCATTCAAGCATTCAGGATAAGGATTTTCTTTATCACTCAATATTTTTACTACACTGAGCATGTCGTGAACTGATAAAAAGTATTTGAAGTGTTTTTGTGCAACTTTTTAGCATGTCCTGCACTGAACATGTCCTGCACTTGGTATTCTTTATGAATGATTGTTTTAACATTTCTATATTTGTAGGTAAGTAATAAGACATGACTTTGGTGATGGTGCTGTGGTTACCAATGGAAGGGTGTCTTTTGTGTGTCAACTGAACAATTATAAACTATGTTTTGTATTTTGTGTACTCAACTTGACATTAGTGGGAATTGAGAACATATGTATTGAATTAGGTGTTAACTCATGTATTGAATTTCCTTTGTTAGTTGATACTTTATTTGCAATTAGTATATTTTCTGTGTTCATCTTTTAACTTGTTATGAATATTCATTTTGACTATTATTATTAAAATGCATGAGTTATCAAAGATATATGTTATAACAGTAAACCTACGCTATGAATAATCTCATATTTATTGAGATTTAGATGTATAATAGCGGTAAATCTGAGCTATTGTATTGATGTAGCATAGCGACAAAAATGAGCTATTGTATTGATCAAGCATAGCGCAAAAAATGAGCTGTCAAAGGGCTTAGCAAAACTATAATGCATTGATTAATAACGTAGAATATCTGTTATTGAACGCTTATTTTATAACGGCAATATTGTGTTATAAATATTTTCTCTTTGAATGAGATTTTGACGTATTATAGCGGTCAACATGAGCTACTGTAATAAAATAACATAGCGGCAATATATCGCTTTCAAAAGGGATCTTTAATAACGGCATAGAAAGCATTATAAAAGTTTAGCAGTTTTTTATAACATGTTCATATACAGCACTTATAAAACCGCTATCTTTCTTATTCATAGCGGCTATAAGCCGCTACAAAACAACATTTCTGTTGTTGTGTTATTTACATGCTAAAAGTAACCAGAATCACTGGACTTTATGTCTGACCATTTTTGTTTGCTCTTCTCTCTTCCATTTCCCCCCAGGTTCGCAGGGTGGGAATACTCAGGGTTAGTCAGGATTCAGTGATCATCTTGCTAGGAGCTGCTTTTGAAGTATTGCTCAAGTTCTTGTCTTTACTACTATGGCTTTGTCTCTTTTAGAGAATTATGCTTTTTATTTTATGTATTTTTGTATTTTGATGGTACAAGACAGAAGCTTTGCATTAATTTAATGGTTTTTATGTGGTTCCAGACTTGTGATATTTTAGATCACGATGTTATGAATTATGTTTTAATAAAAATTTAAATTCCGCTGCTATGTTTTATATCTGTTTTGTAATATTCTGTGTCTGTTTACCTATAACACTTCACGAAACTTAATTTATTCTCTTACTGAGTGACATTAACGGACATGGGGTGTCACAACACATGTAGTACAGTTCAGTATAAGAAGCCGCCTTTGTGTGAATTTACAGATAGAACGGGCGACTGGGAAGTTTTGTTTTTTCCGTGATATTTATGGGCATGCCACAAATGAGTGTCGTCACCTCACGGATATCGTTGAGAAACTGATTAGAGAAGTAAAGCTTGATGAGTGTATGGTGGCCCCGAGGAACATGTGGCAAGGGACGTCAGCTCCTAAGGAAGGTCAGGCGACGCCCAAAGCCAATGCCCAGGAAAAGGAAAAAGGGATAGTGATCAATGTCATTGTCGGAGGACGCCATCCTATCGGGCATAGCGTTCATACTATGGAACGATATGTAAACTCCGCAAAACATCTCGATGTTGCGGATACATGGCTTCAATGGATCATCCACCAAGACTGTCATTCTGATCAATCTATCGGTAGAATTGGGAGATGGAGACAGCAGGAGAGTATGAATCCTGTCACTATTTGTGATGAATATATGCTCTCAGTACAATGCATTTGTTGGGTGACCAGCAATAGTAGAGTTTAGAGCTTGTTTCTCTCCCTAGTGCCTACTTTTGAAATTTCCAACCGACTGAGGGAGTGGAACGGTGCGCGAGGATCAAGTAACAGAGCGAGCATGCTATTCGTCATAGTGGAAAGAACTCCGAAGCAAGGATAGCAAGGAGTCAGAAGATAATCCTCCCCCTATATAGGGGAGAGAAGCATAACAACTACAGAAAACATCCTAACCAGGACCGTCATTTACCAACTCGAGGACATCGATCCGAGAGAGGACGAATAGCCTGGATGTAGGAAGGAAGCCCCGAATGAAAGCATGGTAGATATCTCAATCGATGATGACGACCCAACTAGGGTCTTGAATATCGGGTCCCATCTTGACTCCTTCCGGATGAGGGAGTTGATTGAATTCCTCTACGCTAACCTTGACATGTTCGCGTGGACACATGCTGACATGTATGGGATCTTTCCCTCCCTTATGACTCACTCCCTTAGCATCGATCCGAAGTATACTCCTATGAAGAAGAAAAGGAGGGTGCTCGGCCTGGAGAGGTCCTTGGCTTTGAAGGAAGAAATTGGAAAGCTTCAAGCTAATTGATTCATTCAAGATGCGACTTATCCTAAGTGGATAGCTAGTAATTACTAGTAATTAAACAAGGAAAGGGATCATGATAGTAATAACAGAACATAGGACAATACCCTAATATAAGATAAGAGGAATATGTGATCGCACCCATTACTATAGTCTCTGCACCTACTTAACCATTGGTTCAACCAGCCCTACGTGTTCATTACAAACGATCCCCTTAATGATCAGCTCCTTTTCGAATGCATTCATATCCTGTGTCATTCGGCCCCGCTTGACTGTAGATACCTGTGCTGGTCCCACCATGGGGTGTATCAGTCCCTTTGGTGGCAACCCGACACGATTCAGGATGCAAGTGTATACTACTGATGCCCAGTGCCTGATTTTTCCACTCAGTAGTACGTGCACGACCATACTCTGTCAGAACCTATGCTGGCCCACCAATCGCCGACATTTTGACCGCTTATACTCAGCCCAGTAATCGTGCCCCACCGTGCCTAGTTTCAGGGTACCATGATACATCTATGTGGGTTACTACTGAAATGGGTCCCCGTTACTAGGGTTTTCTAATCAACATGTTTATTTGGTTAAGTGTCCAAGTTTACCTAGCCCCACCCATTCGTTTAGTTAACATGTTGAATCGGTTAAGTGTTTCCTTAATTGACTTAACCCTACCAATCCTGACTTATCTTTAATTTATTAAAGCACCAACCACTCACATTAGACAGGTCTTGTTGTGGTCACTGGATGTACCGGTCGGTTCCGGGTAGATTTACACCACAACTCAGTCTAACCTCGGGTTCTTTTTGGGCTTGATGCACTAACCACCCACATTAGACAGGTCTTGTTGTGGTCACTGGATATGTCGGTCGGTTCCGGGCAGATTTACACCACAACTCAGTCTAACAACGGGTTAGGCATATTCGTCTTTTTCTAAATTCACATTTTCTATATATGTCTAATTTCTTTATGTAAATTTAATTTAATTTAATCATGCCATAATTATCCTTTGATTATGCTCACCATAAATGGTATATTAAATATACCATTTTATTAACAAATCTATGCCATGAATTTTCATATTTTCCCATCGTACCCCCATGGAACGTACGCATGAATCACATAAAATGTTGGGCTAGTAAATTAGCCCAAACCCATAAATAAAAAGGGTAATAAACAAGGGACATGAAATAAACATAAAATAGCATACATTTCAACTTGTCATATGTAACTTGGCATAGAAGTATCATTAACTTTAATTAAATGGGTAAAGGTAAACTTGTGACTAAGTTGGGTCTAATTGTCATGTAAACTTGACAAAGGTCTAGCATGGAGGTTTAACATATAATCACAGTTTCAACCCACAACTTAGCATATTAACTTATGTATGTCAAAACATAAGAAAGCTACTATAATCTTTTTTAAACCGCAACTTAGTATATTAACTTATGTGTGTTAAACATAAGAGAACTATTATCCACATATTCGAATCACAACTTAACATGATGACTTATGTGGGTGTTAAATGTAAGAGGGCTGTTATAAACATATTCGAATCACAACTTAGCATGATACCTATGTGTTAAAACATAAGAGGACTACAATTCCAAATTTTTCAACATAAATATATTCAATCTAACATGAATATACATGAGTGTTGATCTAACATATAAGCATGTGTTTTAGATCATAAACTTGCAAATAACCACCAATTTATAGCATGACATGTTTCACCATTTAATTGGCAAAATAAATCCATTACCCAATCATAATAGATTCCAATAACATACAATATGTTCATAACCACAAGCATATAGACATGATTAACATACAACATGTTCATCACCACAAGCGCATAGACATGATTAATGTACAACATGTTCATCACCGCAAGCATTTAGACATGATTAATTACAACGATACTTTAAGATAAACGAGAATCAAATATTATACATAAGCATCATTCCATATTCAAATTACAACATGTCATGATTCATTTGAAAGAACGTTTAAATCTGCATAATAACGAACTTACAAACTATAAAGGAATTCTTGCGTTCTGAAATCTGAATTATGAAATTGGTAAGCTCGTCCTTGATGTAGAACGTTGAATTTGATAACTTTTAATTTGATTTTTGATTCAGGTTCTTGTCTTGTCTTTGAATTGGTGACGGCTACTCCAAGTTTTCTATTGACAACATGATAGTTCTAGGATTATTTTTCTTTGTGATTTTTAGATTTGAGCATTGGGTTGTTTATATAGAATTTCAATTCAATTTGAGCCGTCGGATTATCCTAGGATTAACCACAACCATCCAGTCAAGATAGGGTACCACCTCAGCCGTAGTGACTTAGCACTGAGTCATAAAATCGTCACCTTTCAGATCTGCCCGAGGGGGGGTGGGCAGGTCGACCCCCAGGTCGACCTGTAGGGGGTAGGTCGACACTAGGGTCGACCACCCTGGTCGACCTGGGTCCTGGGTGGGAATTTTCCCGCCCAACTTTCTTCTGACTTCTGGTTTGAATTTGTTTTCGAGCTGTTTGAATTTAGTTGAATTTTCTGGAAACTTCCTACAGTCATAACTTCTTCATACGAAGTCCAATTTACGCAAACTCGGACTCTATCTCAACCAGAATTCCAAGGCGAACACAATGACGTAACATGTTTCCCTTAATTCTCACATTTTAAACTAAGTATTGTTTAATTCGTTAGTATACCGTTAATAGAAAATACGGGGTGTTACATTCTCCCCTCCTTTTAGGATTTCGTCCTCGAAATCTTCAAGTCGAGAAGAACTTATATCCTACCATCCAATCTCCCATCTACTTAACCATCAAACACAAGCGTCCGTTGTCCTTAAAGATTTCTAATGCTTCATGATCATATGCATTGTGTGTGTACATGTCCTTATCTAATGCAAAATCAGCTGGTCTATTGATTCAATTGACCTCCTTAATGCAGATTACGTCAGTGCCATGAGTCCATTATTAATGCAATTTTTCCTACTCAAAATTTCCGACATGAGTGCATAATCATTCATACAAATGCTACGTCCATATGATAATCCATCAAGTTTCAATCCATATACCAATACATATATGCATATGCAATATGGAAGTGACTGAGCCGATATAATACCTAATGTTTGTGTATATGCATCCACTAGCAACCACTAGCAACAACTTGCAACCACTTGCAACCATCAATCATAACAAGTTTCAATTACATGTTTACATCCAAATGGGTTCCTACATAAGGATAAAGGATAGGATCGAGGAGATATACCTAAAAAGATAGATACGAGCATAAACTTAGGGAAAAAGAGATTAAGGATGTACCCTCAAAAAGAAAAGGGTAGGTTGCGCGTATTCTGTCCTCAGTTTCCTGAGTCGCGCCTTCCTCGGTGCACCTCCATTGAACTTTGACGAGCTTAACTTCACGGTTGCGTAGCTTTTTTGACTTCTGTTCCCAAGATACGGGTTGGAACTCTACTCATAGTTGCTTTTCATTCAACTTCAACTTCCTCTAGCATACTTGGTTCTACCACTTTCGCAGGCTCGTGTAAGCATTTCCGCAGGTGAAAGACATAAAAGACATTATGAATCCTGACCAATCTTTTGGGAAGTTGTACCCTATAAGCCATCTTCCCAATCTTCTCGATGATAGGGAACGGCCCTACAAATCTTGGTGCTAACTTTCCTGTGGTTCCAAAGCAAACGACATTCCTCAAAGGAGATACTTTAAGGAACACCTTGTCTCCAACTTCGAACTCAAGGTCAGTTCTTCTTTTGTCTGCGTAGGACTTCTGTCTATCTTGGTCAGTCTTCATTCTTCTTCGTATCAAGTCTACTTTCTTTGAAGTTTCCCTAATCATATCTGGTCCAAGTATGAGCTTGTCTGTGGATTCCCACCAGCAAGTTGGTGACCTGCACGGTCTTCCATATAAAGCTTCGAAAGGCGCCATGCCTATGGTGGCTTGGTAGCTATTATTGTAAGCGAATTCCACCAAAGGTAGATGATCCTCCCATGTACCTCTGAAGTCAATGATGCATAATCTCGAAGAGGTCTTCTAATACTCTGTTGAATCTTTCCATCGGGCCATCGGTTTGAGTGTGATAGGCCGTGCTTAAGCATAACTGTGTTCCTACAGCCTCTTGAAAACTCTTCCAAAACTCGCTCGTGAAGATAGGGTCTCGATCACTCACTATGCTGGAGGGTATCCCATGGAGCCGAACTATCTCTTTAAGATATATGGATGCTAGAGATGAGGCAATCCTTCTACTCTTGACGGGTATAAAGTGGGCGCTTTTTGTGAGCCTGTCCACTATTACCCAAATGTTGGTATTGCCCCTTCTTGACCTAGGCAACCCATCTATAAAGTCCATCGAGATGCTATCCCATTTCCACTGTGGGACCTCTAGAGGATGGAGCAAACCTCCAGGCTTCTTCTGCTCCGCCTTGACTTGTTGGCACATTAAACACTTAGAAACAAATTCAGCTACGTCTTGCTTTATGCCATTCCAAAAAAAAACTCTTTTGATGTCTTTATATATCTTGTCTCCGCCTGGGTGTATGGTTAGCTTGGAATGGTGCGCCTCTTCTAGAAGCGCCTTTACAAAATCCCTTACTTGTGGGACACATAGTCTTCCATCTCGTCTCAACCAGCCCTTGGTATCAATGGAGTATCTATTGAGGTGACTGGAAGTCTCGCCCCTAATTAACTTGTCCATCACAAAGGCTAGCTAAGGGTCTTCTCTTTGCGCGGCTCCGATCGAGTCTAATAGAGTTGGCCGCACTTCTAACGTTGCTAGCAAGCCAGGTACAAAGTCAGAGGAGGGTCTGAAGTAAAAGCTTGCTATGAACTCCAAGCTTTGCCTTTCCACAAAGAGAGGGCTTAAGGTTAATTTCTTTCTACTTAAGGTGTCTTCTACTGCATTTCCCTTGCTAGGATTGTAGGAAATCCCAAGATAGAATGAGGCAAGAAACTCCATCCATCTTTGCTGCCTCAGATTGAGATCTTCCAACGAGAAAAGGTATTTCAATGATTTACGGTCAGTATACAGTTCAAATTTCTCACCGAGGAGATAATGGCGCCAAGACTTAAGTGCAAAAACGATGGCTTCCAACTCTAGGTCGTGGGTTGGGTAGTTTGTTCTTGTGTACTTTCAACTTTCTTCCACCATAAGCCACTACCTTCCCTTCTTGTGTCAGAACAGCGCCTAGTCCCATTCCGCAAGCATCTGTGTATACTGTAAACATCTTGCTTCCATCAGGCAATGTCAGAACTGGGGCTGTTGTTAGAGCCCATTTCAAACGTTGGAAAGCAATATCGCAATCCAAATCCCAATTGAAAGTTAGGTTCTTCTTTATTAATCTTGTTAGTGGAGCCGAGATTTTTGCAAAATCTTTGATAATTTTTCGATAAAAGCCTGCTAGCCCGAGAAAGCTTTGGACTTCGGTTACGTTTCGAGGAACCTTCCAATCTTGCACAGCAACCACTTTCGCGGGGTCCACAGCTATCCCCTCTTTTGACACCATGTGTCCATGGAACCTAACTTCTTCTCTCCAGAAATGACATTGGGAGAATTTCGCCTTCAACTGATGTGCGCGGAGAGTATCCATGACTTATTTTAGATGCTGAGCATGCTCTTCCTTATTCTTTGAGAAGATCAGAATATCGTCTACGAAGACCACCACAAACTTATTGAGGAACTCCCAGAACACCCCTGCTCATTAAATCAACAAAGTAAGCAGGTGCATTTGTCAGGCCGAAGGGCATGACAAGCCATTCAAAGAAACCATCTGGAGTTCTAAACGCGATCTTATCAATGCTGTCTTCAGCCACCCTTAGCGGATGAAACCCGGTAGCCAAATCTAATTGGCGAAAACCGATGCACCTACAAGATGATCGAACAAAACATCTATTCTCGGGAGTGGGTGCCTATTTCTCTTGGTCAGCGTGTTTAGCTCCCTATAATCAATGCACAGGCGAAGAGAACCATTCGCTTTAGTTGCGAACACTACTGGAGCACCCCATTCAGAAATACTCCGCCTTATAAACCCCTTCACAAGCAATTCTTTAACTTGCTTGCTGAGTTCTTTCCTCTCCCTCAGATCCATGTGTCTAACAGGTAAAGCAACGGGTTTTGCGTTGTCCACGAGGTATATGCGGAAATCTATCTCCTGCTTCGGAGGTAAGCCCTTTACCTCTTCAAGCACATCCGAGTATTCACAGACTACCCTTGCAGACTGCAAGTTCTCAATGGACGCATCAGGAGATTCTAGATAACTAAGCATAACGGATTTCATGGGATTACAAGAAATTTCAAGAGTGTTACCAAGGAGAGTCATTAGTCTAACCACTCACTTTTAACAATCGAGGACGGCACCATTACTGGATAGCCAGTCCATGCCTAGAATCAACCCATAGCCCGTGAAGCCCAAAAAAAAGGATTACATCTAAACCCAACGCTTAATATTGATATTTTCAAATCCAAACAAACCATTGACAAATAAGATGAGCCCCCAATTGGATTTGAAACAACCAAGGGATCCTCTACTATGCTGGTGTCTAGGTGCAGAGATTCCACTAAGGTAGTAGATATAAAAGAGTCCGATGCACCAGAATCAAATAGTGTACGTATAGGATGATCAAAAAGATAGACTAAACTTTCGACAGAAATATTTCTACCTCATTCTTGCGGAGGTGTCGTAAGAGCGTGAACTTGTCCTTCAGAAGAAAGTCCAGCTCCCTGCCCTTGCTTCCTTGGGCAGGCCGTAGCCATGTGTCTTGTCCCATCACAGTGGAAACAGCCACCCATCTTCTTTTTCTTCTTCTTGCAGACTTTGATCAGATGTCCAGGAATGCCACAGAAATTACACTTTCTCTTTTCACAGGGTTTTTTGTTCTTTCCGCCTTTCTTTGAATCGGCCTTCTTGTTCTGCAACCCCTTCTCCTTCTTTTCTTGAGGCACTTCTGCTTTTGCCTCTTTCTTGCCCTTGTCTTCCTCATTTAAGAGTGCCATGTCCACTAACCTCACGTAAGTAGCCCCCATAGGTATATAGCTCATAGCCAAGCTGTGAAGTGGCTCATTCAATCCCTTGACAAAACAGAGAGCCTTCTTATGAGGAGTATTCACTAAGTCCAGTCTGAATCGGGCCAGCTGATTGAATTGATTGACGTACTCCTTGACCGTCATACTTCCTTGCTTAAGAGATAAGAACTTTTCCAGCTCTAAACTTCGTTCAGCTTGTGAAAGGAATTTCATCTCAAACTTATTCTGAAATCCATCCATCTGTCAACTGGTCTTTCAGCGTTAGTGACTTCCCACCAATATGAAGCTTCGTTATTGAGCAACCATACAGCCAACTGTATCTTCTGCCTATCGTCCACCTTGAAGATAACGAAAAGATCCTCAGTTACTTTGAGCCAGTTCCTTGCTTCTATGAATGGTCTAGTTCCATTGAAATCCTTTCAACCCATGGCCCTAAAGTCTCTACAAATATTTGAGAAAGAATTTGCATGAGGAGGAGGAGGAGGAACCGCTGCAGCTGGAGGAGGAGGAATGTATGCTGGGCCTGCGTCGTTGGCCCTAGCCTCTAAGTACATCCTGAACCAGCCAGGTACCGGTACACCCGCTGGAAGGTTAAGATTCCTAGACATGCTGAACCGAAAAAGAAAAGATTCAAAATGAAGGATAGAAAGATAGTGCGTATGGCTTTTGGGGATTATGCCTTTTTAAATTTAAAACAACACTCTTTCTTGTAAAATGCTTCTTTATATTTATTTTTGAAAATAATTTTCAAAAACACTTATCTGATCTGGTAAACCTTTGCTCTGAAACCAAGTGAAACACCCCTCCTCCGTTAAGGTCACTCACAAAGGGAATGCCTTAACTTTGGTGGAGGGTTATAGGTACAAGACACATAAAATACTTTACAAGACAGATAAATGTAAGCAGCGAAATTCAAATATTTATTTCATACGTGGTTCAATACAAAAGAATTACATCAAATTGTCTCGAAATAACTTCCAAAACATTACAACATAATTTTTGTCTTGATTATTCAATAAAGAAGCATAAACCAAAAATGAAACTGCATAAATCCCCAAGGATAATATCCAAGAGCCATAGCCAAGGTGAGAGAGAGTCCAAATCATACATCTACTTTCTTGAAGCTTGCAAGAGTCTGACTTAGCTGCAGTATTCCCTCCCTGTGGACCTGGGGGGGAAACGGAAGAAAAGAGGACGAAGGAAAACGGGTCAGACAATAAGTCTGGTAAGTTCGGTGATTACTAGTATTTAAACATGGAAATGGATCATGACAATAATAACGGAACATAGGACAATACCCTAATTTAAAATAAGAGGAACATGTGATCTCACCCATTACTATAGTCTCTGCACCTACTTAACCATTGGTTCAACCAGCCCTACGTGTTCTTTACAAACGATCCCCTTAATGATCGGCTCCTACTCGTATGCATTCATATCCTGTGTCATTCAGCCCCGCTTGACTATAGATACCTGTGCTGGTCCTACCATGGGTTGTATCAGTCCCTCTGGTGGCAACCCGACATGATTTAGGATGCACAGTGTATACTGCCGATGCCCAGTGCCTGATTTTTCCACTTCGGAGTACGTGCACGCCCATAAAATGTCGGAAGCTACACTGGCCCACCAACCACCGACGTTTTGACCGCTTATACTCAGCCCAGTAATCGTGCCCCACCCTGCCTAGTTTCAGGGTACCATGATACATTTATGTGGGTTACTACTGAAATGGGTACTAGGGTTTTCTAATCAACATATTTGTTTGGTTAAGTGTCCAAGTTTACCTAGCCCCACCCATTCGTTTAGTTAACATGTTGAATCGGTTAAGTGTTTCCTTAATTGACTTAACCCTACCGATCCTGACTTAGCTTTAATTTATTAAAGCACCAACCACTCACATTAGACAGGTCTTGTTGTGGTCACTGGATGTGCCAGTCGGTTCCGGGTAGATTTACACCACAACTCAGTCTAACCTCGGGTTCTTTTTGGGCTTGATGCACTAACCACCCACATTAGACAAGTCTTGTTGTGGTCACTGGATATGCCGGTCGGTTCCTAGCAGATTTTGCACCACAACTCAGTCTAACCTCGGGTTAGGCATATTCGTCTTTTTCTAATTTCACATTTTTCTATATATGTCTAATTTCTTTATGTAAATTTAATTTAATTTAATCATGCCATAATTATCCTTTGATTATGCTCACCATAAGTGGTATATTAAATATTCCATTTTATGAACAAATCTATGCCATGAATTTTCATATTTTCCTATCGCTACCCCCGTGGAACGTATGCATGAATCACATAAAATGTTGAGCTAGTAAATTAGCCCAAACCCATAAACAAAAAGGGTTATGAACAAGGGACATGAAATAAACATAAAATAGCATACATTGCTACTTGTCATGTGTAACTTGGCATAGAAGTATCATTAACTTTAATTAAATGGGTAAAGGTAAACTTGTGACTAAGTTGGGTCTAGTTGTCATGTAAACTTGACAAAGGTCTAGCATGGAAGTTTAACATATAATCATAGTTTCAACCCATAACCTAGTATATTAACTTATGTATGTCAAAACATAAGAATGCTACTATAATCATTTTTAAATCGCAACTTAGCATATTAACTTATATGCGTTAAACATAAGAGAACTATTATCAACATATTCGAATCACAACTTAGCATGATGACTTATGTGGATGTTAAACATAAGTGGGCTGTTATAAACATACTCGAATCACAACTTAGCATGATACTTATGTGTTAAAACATGAGAGGACTACAATTTCAAATTTTTCAACACAAATAGATTCAACCTAACATGATAATACATGAGTGTTGATCTAACATATAAGCATGTGTTTTAGATCATAAACTTGCAAATAACCACCAATTTATAACATGACATGTTTCACCATTTAATTGGCCAAATAAATCCATTACCCAATCATAATAGATTCCAATAACATACAATACGTTCATCACCACAAGCATATATACATGATTAATATACAACATGCTCATCACCACATGCATATAGACATGATTAATATACAACATGCTCATCACCACAAGCATATAGGCATGACTAATTACAATGATACTTTAAGATAAACGAGAATCAAATCTTACACATAAGCATCATTCCATATTAAAATTACAACATGTCATGATTCATTTGAAAGAACGTTTAAATCTGCATAATAACCTACTTACAAACTAAAAAGAAATTTTGCGTTCTGAAATCTGAATTCTGAAATTGGTAAGCTTGCCTTTGATGTAGATCGTTGAATTTGATAACTTTTAATTTGATTTTTGATTCTGGTTCTTATCTTGTCTTTGAATTGGTGATAGCTACTCCAAGTTTTCTATTGACAGCATGATAGTTCTAAGATTATTTTTTTGTGTGATTTTTAGGTATGAGCATTGGGTTGTTTATATAGAATTTCAATTCAATTTGAGGTGTCGGATGATCCTAGGGTTAACCACAACCATCCAGTCAAGATAGGGCGACACCTCAGCCCTAGTGACTCAGCGTTGATTCACAAAATCATCAACTTTCTGATCTGCTCGGGGGGGACAGGTTGACCACCAGGTCAACCCCCAAGTCAACCCCCAGATCGACCTGTAGGGGGGAGGTCGACACTAGGGTCGACCCCCTGGTCGACCAGGGTCCTAGACGGGAATTTTTCCGCCCAGCCAGCTTCTGACTTCTGATTTGAATTTGAATTTGTTTTCGAGCTGTTTGAATTTATTTGAATTTTCTGGAAACTTCCGACAGCCATTACTTCTTCATACGAAGTCCAATTTACGCAAACTCGGACTCTATCTCAATCAGAATTCCGAGGCGAACATAATGGCATAACCCGTTTCCCTTAATTCTCACATTTTAAATTAAGTTTTGTTTAATTCGTTACTATACCGTTAATAGAAAATACGGTTGTTACAAGCTCAATCCCTTGAAGTGCTCTTTTCGAGTTGCATCAGGAAAGTTTTTAGGTTTCATAGTCATCTCCCGAGGGATTGAAATTAATCCCGATCGTATCATATCCATCAAGGGAATCCAGGAACCTAGAAGGATCAAGGACATACAAATTTTGCTAGGGAAAGTCGCGACTATGGGTTGATTTATCCAAAACAACCGATAAGTGCCTCCCTTTCTTCGAATTGATCAAGAGAGGGAAACAAAACTTCGCTTGGACGCCTGACTATGTCGAAGCTTTCCAAAGTTTACTTGAACATTTAGAAACCCCCTATCTTGTCCAAGACATTTGTCAACGAAGATCTATTTGTGTATTTGGTAGTATTTATGCATGGAATCAGCTCGATCCTGGTATGGGAAGAAGATCGAGTACAACATTCGGTTTACTATGAGAGCAAGAAACTAACAGGGGTTGAACACAACTACCCAAAGATTGAGAAGCTCGCATATATTTTGCTAATTACATCACGAGAGTTCTTCCATTGCTTCCAAGCTCACCTCATCAAGGTGTTCATCGACCAACCACTACGACAAGTCCTACAATGACCGGAGGCAAACGGGTGGCTACTTGAGTGGAACATTGAACTAAGTCAATTCAACCCAACCTTTGTTCTGTGGAAATCCATCTGGGAGCAAGCAATGGATGACTTTATAGCCGAATTTACTACTTCGGAAGACAACAACCTAGAGGAAGGTCTCAAGCCCCTGGACACCGAATTAAGACCGAATATTTGGAAGTTATACACAGACGGCGTCCGTAACGATCGACGTTCTAGTGTCAGCATAATATTGTTAACTCCTGAATGTTAACTCCTGAATGTTAACTCCTGAAGGGCGATCGATCTATTATGCCTTGAGACTAAATTTCTTTGCTACCAAAAATGACTTCGAGTATGAAGCCTTGATTGTCGGGCTCATGCTCGCAAGGGACTCGAGAGTACCAGCGCTAAATATTTTATGTGATTCACAACTTATTGTATTTCATGTTCGGAGAGAGTATCAAACTATAGAGATTCGACTTTCTTCTCATCTCAAGTAGATCCAAGGGTTATTGAAGACTTTGATTAGTATAGCATCTCCCACAATCCCAAAAAAACCCAGAAGGTAGATGGATTGGCAAAACTAGCCAGCTCTGATGATCCGAGCGAACCAAAATTGGTCCCTCTAGAGACTTTGAGCACTCAGAGCATAGTTCAGATGGAAGTCGATCAATCAGAAACCGAACCCGAAAAGTAATTCTGGAAGACTCCCATCAAGAATTTTTTCCTACATGGGAATTTCCCAGAAAGAAGGAATGAGAGACGAGCCCTCGTACGACAAGCTTCTAGGTACACCATCCAGCGGGATCAGCTTAACAGGAGGAGTTTCTCAGTTTTGATGCTTCAACCGTGGCTAATGACAATGTCAAGAGAGTATTGATAGAAGTACACGAGGTAGAATGTGGTTCTCATACAGGAGAACAAACCCTGACTAAGAAAGTGTTGCAGTATGGATACTTCGGACTGACCATTGGCAAGGATGCGACCAATTATTATAGACGTTGTGACAAATGCTAGAGGTTTTCTCAGATTCCACGGGCACCACCAACAGAACTCACTCAGATGGTCAGCCCTTATCCATTTTTCATTTGGAGAATAGACATTATTGGGAGTCTACCAATCTCAAAAGGGGGTGCAAAATATGCGATCGTGGCTATAGACTACTTTACAAAGTATGTGGAAGCCGAGTAGTTAACCACGATCATAACAAAACGAGTCATCAATTTTGTTATCAAGAATATCATATGTCGGTTTGGACTGCCTCAAACTATCATCACTGATAATGGGACTCAATTCGATAGCTCGAAATTCAGAGACTTCTATGAACGGTATCACATCGAGAAGAAATACACTATAGTCTCACATCCACAATCCAATGGGTAGGTTGAAGCCATCGATAAGGTTATTAAGTCTATCTTAAAGAAACACCTAGAACGAGCCAAAGGCAAGTGGGTCGATGAATTGCCTCTATCCCTTGGATATATCGAACCACCCACAAAAGTGCTATAGGTCGTACTCCTTTTGCTTTGTCTTACGGCTCTGAAGCATTCATTCCTATAGAGCTTGATGTTCCTTCCCATAGAACTACGTATTATGACCTACTATCGAACAAAGCCCTTATCTTGGAATCATTAGATATGATTGATGAAAAGAGAGAAGAAGTTAATGTCCACGCCAAAGCTCATCGACGTCGTGTCACCCGATACTACAACAAGAGGGTTCGACCGAAGACCTTCGATATTGGCGACCTTGTTTTAAAACGGGTCTTTTCGACTCTCTTACATATGGGCCCCAAGTGGGAAGGGCTTTACGTCATCCAATAGAATCTTGGTAATGGAACCTTTAGGCTAGCAACTGCTGACGGTGAACCTTCCCAAAGAAAATGGAATGCCGAGAATTACGATGTTATCTTTCTTAGGACTTTCTTTTTATTAGTATAGTAATAAGGTGTGTTTTTCCACTTGTTGTAGTCTTTGATTAAAAGCACCTATCCTTCTCTATCTCATTACTCTAATGACTATATGTTGTGATACGACCAACTTAGGTCAAAAGCGCACTCGCCAACCTAACGATCCATGTCTCAACGAGTCAATCTCATTTAGGACCGAAAGGAAATATGGGTCAACTAACTTTGAGCTTGATATCGACGCCTGAAGACCACACTTTGCAGACCGAAAGTGGGGAAGAAACTGAAGCAAATAGCATGACTGTCATTTTAATTAACTCTGATTTTCATGATTTGAGAAGTATAAAATTATGGACGAGTGTGAAAGGTGCACCCCGACTAAAGACCGCTCGATCCCTGGAATCTAACCCCAAATCGCTAAAGGGAGAGTATAAAAGGACTTACGTACTTCTACCAAAGATCGTTTGACCCCCGGCTTGGGTTGAATCGATCCTGGAGTCGACGAGAAGACTTGACATCTGAATCGATCCTCTATGAAACTGGGGGAAAGAGGAAGAACAAGTGATCCGACTACGGGTTTCACTTGAACAATCCTCAGAGTTTGGGATATAACATTGTTCCTCTATGTATTTTATGACCCTTCAGCATATTATTAATAATACAAAAGCCATATCAACATTGTTAACGTCAATATATGTTTTGATTACAAAATACAGATCTAAACAAAAGACAAAAATTTTGTTTACAAAATAGAATGTAAACAAAAGACAAAAACGTGAGGGCCTCACTCGCATACAACTTCCAAAGGGCCTGTAACAACTTACAACAAAAGGTTCCTAGACTTGAGGTGGCTAACCACCGAACTTCTTGATCTCTTCCATCTCTTTTTTCTTGATCATTTCCAAGGTCACCTCGGTGGTCAAATGATGCCTTTGCTTCTTAGACTCATTGCCAAAGGAAACAGAATGACTAGACATTGTTGTATCATGTTTTTTCTTACGGCGACCGGTCGGGACTAGAAAGGGAGGAACTTTGATGGACGAAATTATGGTCAGAGGAATAGCTTGGATGGGAGGAATATCGAGGGGATCAATAGATGGTTAATATTTGAGAGAGAGAAATCTCCTTCTTATATCTAGCCTTCATATTAGCAATAGATAGCGAATCGGTCCTCCTGAATTCCCCCGTGATTATCACATCGTCCTCTTCCGACTGGGCATCTTCAGCTTCTGTTCCCTTTGGAAGATCGATCATTTCTATATCTTTACTTGATACGATGGCAAAGTCTCCTTGCAGTAATTTGAACTTAAGCACAGTGGTTGTCTTCCCCGCTTGAGTACCTATGGAAAGGAATGTAACAACTAGACTTAGATGAAAACTTCCTAGAAAATGAAAGAATTATTTTACTACCAGCTGACGGGTCTCTCGGTCCGATAGAAGCCTCTACATCAGGGGTGGGAGCGACTGGTTTATTTTGGAATAAAGGAGGGTCATCCGGGTTGTAGTCGTCCACTTCTTCCGAAGGTTGATTTGAAGGAGGAGGAACGACGAACAAACCGATTGTAGCATGACACGTAGAATAGTCAAGAGATACCTTCTTTTTTCTCACACTGACTTCCCTAGTCGGGATCGACTTTCCTTTCATTTTTCGTTATTGGGCATCTCTTAACTCACTCAATATCTTTTTCCCCTCTTCCAGTATGCCTTTGGCTCACCACCACACAAGAATTGATATATTACAGCCTCCTCAGTCATAGGTTGCCCCTCCATAGCCTCGACTTCTTCTTTCATAAACACCTCCCAAAGTTTTTGGTAGAACTAGCTAATAATTATCTGGCCATAAAAGATCTCTACGATGAACGAATAGAGCAAAAAGCAACAATATGTTGTCCCTGAACTCAGTGTGCATTTCTTCTATCTTTGCCGCATGATCAGCCTTAATAGATTGGATCTCGACCTTTTGTTGAAGATGGGCATTGTTGGCGTTCTCCATCATAGCCTCGACATTGTCTTCGGCCTATCTTCTAGCCATTTCGGAGGTAGCAAGCCGAGTCTTGAGGTTCTGTATCTCCAAATATAAATGCCTTTTATTACTTTTTAAAATCTCATTTTCAGCTTTTAGGGATGCATACTCTTGCCCCATCGATATTTCCTCATCTTGAGTAGTCCGGGTAAGAGAAGACGAATGATCCAACTCAGTACGAAGATGTTCGGTTTTGTCTCTTAACTCCTTCATGGATCTCTCACACTTTTCTTTGAGAATAGCCACCTGAGCCTCACAACTTTCCAATTCTTCCTTTATTATTTCCAGAGTTTTCTTGTTGTTGTCCAGTTCTATTCGCATTCTTTCATTCTCGGCTTCCATGTTTCTAGCAACATCACTGACACGTTTGGCAAATGTGTACATAGCCTCATATTGGATTAAAGAAAAATCGATGTCGGACCTGAATCGGTCACGAACGTTTTGTGGGAACAGTTGAAGGTCGAGGGTGGACTTAATTCTAGCAAATCGAAGGCGAGGAAAACTTTGCTCCATTTCTCTGATTATTTTGACCAGTGTCATCTCTTAGGCCTAAGGGGTCGACATCTGGGGATGTTTTCCAGGGCACCTTGAGGGAGGTGTAGAATCTTGATCACGAACGTTAGAAGAATGTGTCTTAGGAGGGAGATCGGTCGAAGGCTTGGGAAGGGGAAAAGAGATATGAGAGTGTTCACTTGTAGTTTGTCATCCCTCCAGGGGTATTATCTCAAGAATGAGAAGTGGATCGGTGTGCCTGTGTCTCACGCTCATCGTCTTTCCTCTTCTCTAGAGTTTTCTTCTTCTCTTTCTCTTCCTTATCTCTCTTACGCTTTTTCTGGTTGTCCCTCTCCTGTCTCTCTCGATCCTTCCTCTCTTGATCCTTCTTCTCTCTTTCTTTCCTATCCCGCTCTTTCTTCTCTTTCTCTTTATAGTTATCGCTACCTTGTCTTTCCTGTACCACAACCAGACGAGTAGGACCACCTTTTTTCATGAGAGAACTGAAATTATTATGATAGTACCCACTTGCCACGATGCCTAAAATTTTTTTGGTCAATATTAAGTGTATAAAGAGAAAACAGTGTTGTGACATGCAGTGCTTGTGTTGTATATGTCCTAAGTTGTTCCCCTTAGACCGACCCGATCCTGGGACTTGGCTTGTCTCCTTCATTTCTTTGTGTTTGGCAAACATAGAATCTTCCCCGGATTTAGAGAAGAAAGTAGCTAAATCTTGGTTTTGGGAGGAGATGATCTTATCGGGGAGCTCCTGAGTTTCTAAACCATCATAGGGATATTCCACTTCTTCCTCTCAGGGGTCTTAATTGAAAGAACGTTCCTTTCCAACAACAGGAGTTTTCTTTTGATTATCATAAGATTTTTTTCAATAATTTACTCTTTTGAGATTTTCTCTGCAACTCCTGCAGCCAAACCTTGTTGTGCTTGTAAGAGGTTATCCTCCTTTATGATTCTTCTTCTGGCAACTTTCTTCCCCTTTCTCAAGTGGGGAGATGCATTGGCAACTTTCTCCTCGATTATAGGTATTTCAGACTGCTTTCCAACTAAGGTCACATTTCTAGCAATGGTCGATGAGTTTTCGGCCGAGGGTACCTCGGCTTGAACAGCAATCGAGGAAGAATTTCGACTTACTGGGTAATCAAATTACCTATTCACATCAAGAAGATAGCATCGATGCAAATGTGGGTTTGTCATACATGTCCTGATACTTCATCTTTCCGTGTCTAAACCAACCAACGTATCAAAGTGTTCTTAGAATTCTCTCTCCATAGGTTTTTCGGGGTCACCACCTGCATAAATATGATCTATGTAAGAAGCCTCCATATGGGTCGATTAGCTAAATTGTAAAACTTACTTCTATGAAGCCAACAACGGCATATCCTATTGCTGAACGACACAGAACCATTGATGTTTGATGTCCCCAAGTTTGCTGGGGTCTTCTATTATCTTCCGATAGCGGACTACTTAGAAAAAGGTGAAAGAAGGGGAATCGCTATCTCGATGCCTGAAGTTAAAGAAAAAAGGCAACATCCTCTAATGTTGGGGGTTGATGTAAGTGTTCCATGAATAAAACATACATAGATAGCATATTAATAAATGCTATTGGATGGAGTTGCAATGGTGCTAAGTTCATTCGCCTTAAAAAGTCCACTATGAAAGGAGAAAATGGAGGAATGGCCCCCGCAGTACAAATTGGGCGAGTTAATGCCATGCACCCCATAAGTGGGTTATGGGGACGATCACCCTCTTGTGGAACGCGGCCGTCTTCCTAAGATATATTATGTTTAGTGCTCAACCTCTTTAACTGCTTTAAACTCATTTTATAAGGCCGAGTGTTTGGAGTGTTTTCCAGAATTACAGCACAAGGACGTGTGTCGGGTGCCTTTATCGCAACTGTTGCCCTGCTTGTTTCTCCTATTTCTATGGCAGATGACGGGTATGCAGTTGATCTTGAGGATCGATATTGAAGCCACAGCACAAGGACATGTGTCGGGTGCATTTATCGCAACTGTTGCCCCGCTTGTTTCTCCTAATTCTATGGCAGATGATGGGTTTGCAGTTGATCTTGAGGATCGGTGTTGAAGCCAGGATAGAAGTCGGTCTCGGACCCAAAAGCAAAAATACTATCTAGGTCTACAAGAGTGGATAGACCCTTACCCCTACATGCTCTAGTGTTGCGAGTCTGGTATCTCCTGGTCATTTTTGTGCTATTCAGAAGAAATTATTTGTTAGAATACATAATAAAGAGACCCTCCAATGTGTGTATTAATGCATGATGGGATGATAATATAATAAAAAAGGCAATAATGAAAAGCATGCTCCAACTTATGATGCCATATCCCGACTATCTAAGATGTGCAAGTGAAATAGATTGGTCGATTCAGAACTGGAAATATGGGTACATGTCAACCAACTACGATCGTTGCAATGGATGAGTATATGGTTTGAGGGATTTTTTGAGGACCGATCAGTGGTTTTTATCGACACAGGACTTAATTCTACTTCCAAGTATGTTAAAGACCGTTACAATTACGGATCAGGCCTATGTTTTAGCAACATAGATTCCATAAACTAACCATGGAGTAACTTTTGTCTTTTTCTGCTTGACAACATCTAGAGCCTACATGATTACCTGAACACACCCATCCAATCACACCCTCTTTCCCTCTGCCACGTGTCCTCAGAATTAATGGCGCTTCGAAATTCAAAATGCCTTGAAGAATGAAGATACCTCTTCATCCCCCTGCCTTTACACAAAGGCAATTCCACTTCCATCACCGACTATCGTCTCCATGCTACCAAAACCGTTTGTGACCGCTACCTTACCATCGGATCACAATTTCGATGAACTCGACATTGGCGATTCAAACCACAAATTATATTAAATGCAAATTAAAACAAGAAGAGAAAAAAAGGGGATTTGTGTGCGAGATCATATACGAATGTGTTTTAAAGATAAGATAAACAAAATTAATCCATACATGCGAAGAAATCGGAAGAAACGATCTTGATCTTCAACGAAGAAGGCTTTTCTAATTTACTTGAAAAGTAACTGATTTGGCGACAGCAAAAAAGTGAAAGTAAATAATGGAAGTGGGCCAGTATTTTGTAATAAAAAAAGGGACACTTCGTATTCTATTGATATGACTATTGATCATGACTATGAGGTTAACGTGCAAGTGCACTAACGAGTCAGGCGAAGACGAATATGCATATAACTTCAAAGCTTCATCATTTCCTAGATCAATGTTAATTAAAAAATATTTGACCAACTGATCCTTAGCTCATAAAAAAGTATTTTAAGCTGATAAAAATGTGGTCATCCAATTTCCCTGCGTTAAGAAGTGATCCAGAATGAAAAAATACAAAGTGTGCCCCATTTTTAACACGATATTCTTTGGGGGGCACAGAGTGTTGACCAGCCTTTTGGCAAAGATATCAAGATTCATTGACATCATAGACTTTGGCCAAAGTGCCATAAAGGATCAAGTAAGCCTGACCATTGAACTAGTCGACCGATGAATGGTTCTGCCCAAACCTAAGATTTAATCCAAGCACCGAAACCCATTGTACGAGCCAGCTAGAACCCATGGTCTCTAGGCCGACCAAGTCAGGCCAATCCCGCTTTCTTATAAAATATCCTCCTGAAGATTTTTTCCTACTCCTACTTGACCACTTCTAGCCATCATTGAGTACGGATCAACTGCCACTTGTCGCTATGAGTTTAAATCATACCATTCTCCACAGAAAGAATGCTTCTCCACACTCTCCTAAAATCCTTGATCGAACAACACGTGCCTCATCCAATTTGAACACTAGCATCTATAAATAGACCTTATGGACTCTAAAGAAGGGACTTTTTGGCGAATCTCTTATCATATCATTGTTGTGATAGTTTCGCCTGTAATAGATCATTTCATATATAAGAGATTATAAAGTGTACATAGGATCATTAACGCCAAACCACTAAAACATGTTTGTGATTTCTTTCCCCCCATTTTTCATTTATTTATCTTCATTTATTCTCTACATTTTCATTTCTTGGGTGTTGTACCATTTTTTGGTGTCAACATCTGATAAATAGATCAACCTCTGGGATCTTACGCTAGAATCGTCTACGCCTATGTTCAACTCTTCCTTTACTTGATGAAGTTTGTATTCAACAAGGACTTTATAAGCACATTAGCTTTTTCGTAGGAGGATGGTATACATCTTTAACAACCCCGAAAATTGGAACCAATTTAAAAAATTTATTTTGGTAGTTTTAATGAATTTTGAATTTTTAAAATGATTTATTTTAAATAATAACGACTACAAATTTATTTTGAATAGAATTAGAATGTATATATTTATTTAAATCGAAGTTAGAATATAAATATTCATTTTAATTATAAAAGGAATTGGAAATGGCGCAGTAGTTTGAAAATTCGATTTCAAATTTCAATTGAATGTACATGATTCAAAATAAACCGGATTCTAGTGAAACCAGAAATATTTGAATCTTTGTGAAAATATATTTCCAAAGAATCTAAAAAATCTACATTTCATAGTGGGAATAAAAAGTTATGCCCAAATGAAAATTCAGAATAGTCGTTATGGAATTTTTGCCCTTAAAAATAGCGATTTTGCAAACGACCTTCATTTTCGACGAGACCATTTTTTTTCAATTCGGAATGTCAAATTATTGCTAGATTCCAATTTTTATAATTTTGGTATCAATATGTGAGCATGGTGAATTTAAACGTGTTTGGTAAATTCAATTCGAATTTAATTGACTGAAAAATGTCTGTTTTTCAAACGGTCTCCAGATTTGATGAAATTAGTTTTGTTAGGACCGTATCGTCAAAACATAGCCAAATTTATTTTTCTGGAATTTTTGGAGTCCGTATATGGCCCCAGTAAAATTAAAATGTGCGTTTAAATTGAATATATAATGATTTATATTTTAATATAAATGATAATTGATTGTAACAGTCGAATTGGCTTACGGGACATATCCCATTGCATTCAGAACGGGGATATTTGGCTGGGGGCGACAGTCGTTGGGGTTGATTTGGAGTTAGCATGCAAAATCTCCTTTTTCATAATTTAATAATACTAAATATTAATATATATATATATATATATGTATATATATAAAACAAAACGGTCAAAAACCCTTCATTCCTCCTAGCCGTGGTCAACACCAAAATACCGCCCCCAAATTGAAATGAACGATCGGTTTCTCACAACCATCCTCCTCAATTTTCTCCATCTCCGATCATCTGTGACTGAGCCCCCAACGGAGAAACCCCTCATCTCAGCAAGACATCGAAGTTGACCGGGTATGATCATTTCTTGTTTGGAGTTCTGCTCGAATTTGCTACTCAAAGGACTGCGCTCAAAGTCGGTTACACGGCGGAGGAGGTGTCCAAGCTTGGCGCGCCTCCTGGCGCTGGTGAGGGGTGCGACTGTGAACACCACAGTGGTAGTGGATGGTGCTCCGGCTTCACCATTGGTGCACATCAAGGAGAGAGAGAAGAACGATGGTGACTTTCTGGTTCCAGCATATTATGATGAAGAAGTAAGGTTATTTTCATTAATTATTTTATTAATTAAGCAGTAATTGGTTTAAAAATATAACTTTGTTTAAAATAAAAATGATTATTGTTTTAAAATAAAAATTAGCATTGTTTTAAAAATAATATTAGCATTGTTTTTAAAATTGAAATAGATAAAAATATGATTTTTATATACATCGCATTAAAAATATAAAGATATGAATTTTAAAAATATAAAGATATGAATTTTAAAAATATAAAGATATGAATTTTAAAAATATAAAGATATGAATTTTAAAAATACAAAGATGTGAATTTTAAAAAAAACAAAGATAAGAATTTTAAAAATATAAAGATATGAATTTTAAAAATATAAAGATATGAATTTTAAAAATATAAAGATATGAATTGTAAAAATATAAAGATATGAATTTTAAAAATACAAAGATGTGAATTTTAAAAAAACAAAGATAAGAATTTTAAAAATATAAAGATATGAATTTTAAAAATATAAAGATATGAATTTTAAAAATATAAAGATATGAATTGTAAAAATACAAAGATATGAATTTTAAAAATATAAAGATATGAATTTTAAAGATACAAAGATATGAATTTTAAAAATATAAGTAGCATGATTTTATAAAAAATAAGTAGCATGATTTTATAAAATATAAGTAGCATGATTTTATAAATATAAGTAGCACGGGTTTTAAAAATATATATAACAACATTGTTTTAAATTTATAAATAGAATAGTTTTAAAAACTGAATTTTTATACAAATATATTTGATTTAAAGATGTAATTTTTGAAAGAAATAACACCATTTTAAAATGGATTTTTAAAATGAAAATAGCATGGTTTCTAAAATATGAAAATATGATTTTATATATGTAACGAAATAAAAATATGATTCTTATGTACATAGCAGCAATATAAAGATGATATTTTTAATATAAAAATCATGTGAAACAGATTGCGATGGGACTGACTGGAAACAAATCCAAATCCGAACCGTTCAGAAATAAATAATGGAGGAGTGGAACCTAAATGTGAGAACTTCTCACTATAATTTCTTGTGCCGTTATTTATTTTATAACTGCATATATGAACTGCTCCCTGTCGTCCACAGACCATGGACGACTTGTTTGATTGTTCTCTGATGTAAATTGTTGTAAAATGCAATGAAATGTTTTTCTGTTTGTGTTCTGATAGGCTTGTTCTCAACTCAATCCGGGCTTTCCTTTACCGGGGAAGTTTGAGTCGTTTCATTTAGTATCGGAGCTTTGGTTTACAGAGCTTGAGAACAAGACACCTTAGAACCAAACGAAAGAATTCATCAGAGATTGGATTAGCAATATCCAATAAGAATGGATCGTTAGAGATAGGATCAGTAGTATCC
This sequence comes from Allium sativum, assembly GCA_030737875.1. Lineage (NCBI taxonomy): Eukaryota > Viridiplantae > Streptophyta > Magnoliopsida > Asparagales > Amaryllidaceae > Allium > Allium sativum. Next base: position 357,678,829 of record CM060926.1, read on the forward strand.
TAGAACGAGTGTGAAGAGTGAAAATTTGAAAAAACCAAATTTAGTTTTAAAATTTTATATCAACTATTCGTATTTGTATATTTATTTTAAATTGATCTGAACAATCGAGTATATAAAGATTTTGCATATACGTCTGATCCACGTGTATACGAAGCCTTAAATATACTGGATAGATACAGAACTACACTCTAGTCGCCTGGGAATGATTCCACTGATGATACGTAGCATCAGTAGTTTATTTTCGGGTTTCGAAAGTGGGATATCTATATATTTCAAATTGACTGGTGTGAGAACCAAAATATAGTCAGAATATATTGTCGTGATTTGGCATTAAAAATAGATTTTTGAGCATACATAAAAGTTATGTGTTTGAAACATTAATCACTAATTGATTGCTAATTGTGTTGTGTGCGTTTTCATTCAAACCAACATGTAAGTGGCAGGTAAATTTAGCAAATCGAACCAAATATTGAACGAAACTGAAAATTGATTGGAACTGCATACATCTATACATGTATATAATGAACAGGTCATAACAGGGAAACTAAGAAGAGGAATAAAATTGTATGCCCGACAAATAGGCACATGTTTACTAATTTTCTTTTTCTTTTAAAGATTTTTGAGCCTAAGGCTGGCCACTTGGCATTTTCTTTTTAAAGATTTATGAGCCTAAGGCTGACTGCTTAGCATTTTCTTTTTTCTTTTAAAGATTTATGAGCTTAAGGATAGCTGCTTGGCATTTTCTTTTTTCTTTTAAAGATTTATGAGCCTAAAGCTGGCCGCTTGGCATTTTCTTTTTCTTTTGGATGGATGAGGGCTTTGCGTGGCTAGTTGAGGTTTTAAATGTCTCCCCGTACAACGGAGGTTATGGCGAAATTTTTCAAAAATTTAGGGTGTTAGCCAAATTTTTGAAGAATTGGAAAATTCTTAGGAACTGAAAAGTTGATGAATGAAAGTTGAGTTGGTTTGTAAAACAACTTTCAGCTCCATTCCTTTTCGAGGACGAAAATATTTTAAGCGAGGGAGATTGTAACAACCCCGAAGATCGGAACCAGTTTAAATTTTTCTATTTTGGCAATTTTAATGAATTTTGAATATTTAAAATGATTTATTTTAAATAATAATGACTAGAATTTTATTTTGAATAGAATTAGAACGTATATATTTATTTAAATTGAAGTTGGAATATAAATATTTATTTTAATTATAAAAGGAATGGGAAATGGTGCGGTAGTTTGAAAATTAGATTTAAAATTTCAATTGAATGTACAAGATTCAAAATAAACCGGATTTTAGTGAAACCAGAAATATTTGAATCTGTGTGAAAATATCTTTCCAACGAATATGAAAAATCCTGATTTCATAGCGGGAATAAAAAGTTATGCCTAGTTGAAAATTCAGAATAGTCGCTATGGAATTTAGCCCTTAAAAATAGCGATTTTGCAAACGACCTCCGTTTTCGACGAGACCATTTTTGTTGGATCCGGATGTCAAATAATTGCTAGATTCCAATTTTCATAATTTTTGGAATCAATATGTGAGCGTGATGAATTTAAATGTGTTTGTTAAATTCATTTTGAATTTAATCGATTGAAAAATGTTCGTGTTTCAAACGGTCTCCAAATTCGATGATAGTAGTTTTGTTAGGACCGTATCGTCAAAACATAGCCAAATTTATTTTTCTGGAACTTTTGGAGTCCGTACCTGGCCCAGGTTAATTAAAATATGCATTTAAATTGAATATATAATGATTTATATTTTAATTTAAACAAAAATTGATCGTAGTAGTCGAATTGGCTTACGGGACATATCCCATTGCATTCGTATTGGGGATATTTGGCTAAGGGTGATAGTCGTTGGGTTTGATTTGGAGTTAGCATGCAAAATATCATTTTTAGAATTTAATAATATTAAATATTAATATATGTATGAAACAAAACGGCCAAAATCCCTTCATTCCACTCAGCCGTGGTCAACTCCAAAATACCGCACCCAAATTGAAATGAACGATCGGTTTCTCGCAACCATCCACCTCAATTTTCTCCATCTTCGATCTTTCGTGACTCGAGCCCCCAACGGAGAAACCCCTCAGCTCGGCGAGATGTCGAAGTTGACTAGGTATGATCGTTTCTCATTTGGAGTTCTGCTCGGATTTGCAGCTCAAAGAAGCTGCACTCGAAGTCGATTACATGGCAGAGGAAGAGTTCGAGCTTGGTGCGCCGCCTGGCGCTGGTGAGGGGTACGACTGCGAACACCGTAGTGGCATTGGATGGTGCTCCGGCTTCACCATTGGCGCACATTAAGGAGAGTGGGAAGAACGACGGTGGGTTTCTGGTTCCAACGTATTACGATGAAGAAGTAAGGTTATTTTATTAATTAAGCAGTAATTGGTTTTAAAAAATAAATAAAAATATATATGTTTATAACTTTGTTTAAAATAAAAATGATTGTTGTTTTAAAATAGAAATTAGCATTGTTTTAAAAATAATATTAGCATTGTTTTTAAAATCCAAATAGCGAAATAAAAATATGATTTTTATGTACATCGCATTAAAAATATAAAGATATGAATTTTAAAAATATAAAGATATGAATTTTAAAAATATAAAGATATGAATTTTAAAGATACAAAGATATGAATTTTAAAGATACAAAGATATGAATTTTAAAAATATAAACATATGAATTTCAAAGATAAAAAGCTATGAATTTTATAAATATAAGTAGCATGATTTTATAAAATATAAGTAGCATGATTTTATAAAATATAAATAGCATGGGTTTTAAAAATATATATAACAACATTGTTTTAAATTTATAAATAGAATAGTTTTAAAAACTGAATTTTTATATAAATATATTTGATTTAAAGATGTAATTTCTAAAAGAAATAACACCGTTTTAAAATGGATTTTTAAAATGAAACTAGCATGGTTTCTAAAATATAAAAATATGAATTTATATATGTAACAAAATAAAAATATTATTTTTATGTACATAGCAGCAATATAAAGATGAGATTTTTTATATAAAAATCATGTGAAATAGATTGTGATGGGACTGACTGGAAACAATTCCAAATCAGAACCATTTAAAAATAAAGAATGGAGGGGTGGAACCCAAATGTGAGAAATTCTCAGTATAATTTCTTGTACAATTATTTATTTTATAACTGCATATACGAACTGCTCCCCGTCATCCACAGACCATGGATGACTTGTTTGATTGTACTCTGATGTAAATTGTTGTAATAAGCAATGAAATGTTCTTCTGTTTGTTTTCTGATTAGTCTTGTTCTCAACTCAACCAGGGGCTTTCCATTACCAGGGAAGTTCGGGTCGTTTCAATATCCCACCTTTAGTTTCCTTTTTATGAATTGTTCTTTAATAAAATGTAGATCCAGTTCTATATCTTTTGTCTTCGAGTGTAAAACTGTGTTTAACATAAGAGAAATTGCACTGACGTTATCGCACCATATTATTGCTTTTTTACTGGTCTCGATTCTGGGTTCACTCAGTAATCCTTCTATCCATAATACTTCTGCTGATGTTCTTGCTACACATCTAAGTCCGGCCTCTGTGCTGGATCTAGAAACTATGTTCGGTTTTTTAGCAGACCATGATACTATATTTTTTCCTAAGTAGATATAAAAGCCTAATGTCAACTTTCTATCATCATGATCTACACCCCAGTCTGCATCAGCGTATCCATTGATGTTTAGAGTATTATTTGTCTTTAATATGAGTCCATGGTTGATAGTACCCTTCAGATATATGAAAATTCTCTTTACAACTTTCCAATGATTGTCAAGTGGATTTTGCATATATTGGCTGACCTTACTGACAATGTATGGTATGTCAGGCCTTGTAATAGTAGCACACTGCAGTGTAGCAATAATACTTCTGTATTGTTTTTTATTTTGAATTTTTTCCCTTTGTATTTGATAATTAATTGTTGGTGACCATAGGTGTTGATGGCAAGTTTTCTTTATCCATGTTTTCCCTAGACAATATTTCTAAAAATGTACTTCCTTTGATAGAGGTGCATCTATAAATTTGTTGCCCTTCTTACTTCTATTACCGAGAAGCAATTTATGTCCCCCAAGTCCTTGGTTGAGAATCCTAAGTCAACCGCTTTAGTAGTGTTCTTGATTTCTGACTCACTACTACTTGTAATGATAAAATCGTCAACATAAATCAAAATATATGCAGTTGTATTGTCAGTAAATTTGGTAAATATTGAGTTATCAAAATTTGTTGATTTGTATCCATGTTTGACAAGTGTTGACTCAGCTTGCCAAACCACACTCTTGGTTCTTGTTTGAGACCATAAATGGCTTTGTTGAGTTTGTACTTTAAATCTTCATGTCCATCCTGGATAAAGCCTTGGGGTTGTTCCATGTACACCTCTTCCTACAAAGAACCATTAAGAAAAGCATTATTTACATCCAATTGTTTGATGTTCCAATTCCTATACAACACAATGGTTAATATAATTCTAATTGAGGATGGTTACATAATTGGTCAAAAGTTTCCTGAGTAATCAAAACCATACTGTTGTGAACATCCCTATGCAACTAGTCTTTCTTTGCATTTGAAAATTGAACCATCGACACCATTTTTCAATTTATATGTCCATCTATACCCAATAATGTTTTTATTTTTGTGTGTTTTAACAAGATTCCATGTATTGTGTTTTTATTATAGCATTATACTCTTCTTCCATTGCGGCTTTTGACTCATCACAATGAGTTGCCTCACTGCATGACACAGGTTTAGTATGATTACTTACAGTATTGATGGTCTTAGGTTTAAAATTCCACACTTAGCTCTTGTTAACATGGGATGCTTGTTAGTATTATCTCTTGTTGTAGCATCTTGAATGTTATTATTAGAGGTTTCTCTGTGGGAGTCTACAATATCACCAATATTAGTGGCTTCTTGAATTTGCTGGTGTTGACTGCTAGCACTATCATGCTCTCTCTGATGCCCAGTATTTGTGGCTTTTTGGCTTTGCTGTTGTTAACTGTCATGCTCTCTCTGATGCTCTTGATCTAGTCAATGGACAAGGTGTGTTAAGGGCCTATGTTAGTATTAGTGTTACTCTCCTTTAGTAGAGTCAGCACTACCAGTTCAATCTCCTCTAGAATGTCAAGTATGAACTGCCTTGGATTCAACATTTTTTCTATTGTTTTTATGTCTGGTTTACTGAATAGATATACCTCTTCATTGAATGTTACCCTTACTATCTATACACTTATACTCATTTTGACTTTCACAATATCATATGAAAGTGAAGGGGTAGATCTAAAATCTAGTTTGTGTGTATTGTATGGCCTTAAGTAAGAAAAACATTGACACCCACAAACTTTTAGATGTTCGTAGTCTTGTTTGACCTCTGTTAGCATTTACTGTGGACATTTGATTTCGTGTATCTTTGTTGGGGGAAGAGTAATCAAATGTACAGAAGTGTTAAATGCCGCTCGTGTGAATTTAATGGCATGAAGGCAGTCTCAACAATATATCAATGTTTTCTTTCTATAACACCATTTTGTTATGAAGTATAAGGACAGGTTGTTTTATGGTTAATTCCTTTTTTTAAAGAATGTTTTCAGAGGTGAAAACTCCTTTCCACCATCTGATTGAAATATACGCACAATATTCCTAGTCACATTCTCATCCTTGGTAACAAATTTTATTACTATGTTATAAGTTTCAGATTTTGATTTAAGCATATAAACACGAACAAATCTTAAATAAGAATCTACAAATAATATATAGTATTTATAACCATAGTTAGAACTAATTGGATCTAGGCCCCACAAGTCAGCAACAATGAGTTGAACGGGTCTAGTGTAATTAGTTTGTGAGTCTGGAAATGCAATTTTGTGACTCTTTCCCATTTGATAAAAGGTACATATGTATGAATCAGCAATTTTATTCATAGAAATATTGTTGTTACACATGACATGTTTGATGGTTTTCATACTAGGGTGTCGTAGTTTACAATGCCACAAGTCAAATTCTTTGGGATCATTAGAATCATTCATTACTGTCAACATACATATATTCTTTTCATATTCAGGTAATCTAGAATTTGAGACATTAAATTGGTATAACCTTTTATTCTCTTTACCATGCAAGATAATTTTCTTTGTTAGTATATCTTTAAATATGCATGCATTAAGGCAAAATTAAAAATATACATCAGTTTCTATTGCAAATTGGGAAATGCTAATTAAAATTTTCTTGAATGATGGTACCCTTAGAAGATTTCTTAAGAATAGTTGCTTGGGTCCATCAATCTTTGCATTTCCAGTGAGTGTGATATGGACAGTTTTACCAATCCCAATAAGAAGATTTTTCATACCTTTGTATTCTTTATTGCCTAGGTTTAGATTGTTGGTTACATGGTTGGTGGTACCTGAGTCAGGGTACTAGCAGTCATCATTGATGTTCTCTGCTATACCAGTAATGTCAATGTTGAGAATTTATGTTTGTCTCTTGTTGTTGTCTTTTTGCACATTCATCATGTTGACACAAGCATTATTGTTTGCTTATGAGGGGGTAAATTTGGTGTTAAATCTAAAGTAATACTTGTTTGCACTATGACCGTATTTCTCACAAATTTGACACCTTATTCTATTTTTGTTGTTATTTCTTCCCTCTCATCCTCTTCCACTTTCTCTATTTTACTGGCCACCCCTTTGTTTGTTAATTACCGACTTCGTGGCGCAAAATTTTTGTCTTATTGTTTCCCTTAGTTCACTGTGTAGTTAATTGATAGCTCATGATTTTCATATTTGTTGAGTTTAATTCTCCCTTCATGCACAATTAATGTTGAGTACGCATATTGAATAGAGGGGTTTTGTAACGACCCACGTTTTACATATCGGTGGATCGTAAAATATTTTTACTTAATTCCCTGAGGGTTGGATCATTCTCATATTTTGATATATTGGTTATGGGAATGTGAGACATGTCCATAATTTTTACAATTTTATTTGTTACCATTTTTCCCCTATTAGTTTTGTATAGGACATAACTTTTGGTTGGGATCGAACCAGGTGTTGAGATTGGTTTTATTGGAAAGGAAATGATGTTTCCAATTTAATAGAGTGGTCACATTAAAGATTTGGTTCAGCGGTTTGGGAGAAATCGTTGTTTTAGTGCTGCACAATTTCTATACAGGTTTGGGTAATCATTAATGGAATTATTTGGTGTGGCCCATTAGTGTGGTGATTGGAGGCTATAACTAAGGTGTACAGGCTTGTAGATTAGTTAACTTTCTTCATTCTCTCATTTGGTTAAGCTCGTGATCCTCCAAACTCAATCAAATTGTAAGGACCCGAAACTTCCCCATGAAGGAAAGAACGGGTTGATTTGAGGACAAGATGAATCAGGACACAAACAGAAGAACATTTCATTGCTTATTACAACAATTTCATCAAAATACAAGAATATACAGAGTATGAATAAATATTACACATTTACTAAATATCAAAGATTTACAAATTACAATGCAGCGGAAAATAATACAAAACACAACTGAAAAGAATATACGGATATAGAGCTTTCCAAATATCATTCCAGCTGTAAACCAGGATCCTATAAATATAAATCTGTAAAACCAAAACTACTAGCAGTCCATGTGGAAAATAAGGGCACCCAGAGTTTAGGTTAAAACAATAAACTCCAGGTCAGTCATGTGGCTGGCGTGAGAAGTAAATAAGTTATTAATCTTTATTTTAAAGTTCGGTAAATCAAGGGACCACGCCGTATAACACGAAACGGGTCTCCCCCCCCCCCAAGAATACCAGTGCATAAAACTAACAACGCAATGCTAAATAAAGAATAATGAAGCTATTATAAGACTCAGGTCCCATCATACAATGCAACGCAAGCCCTCCCTATCCATCATCCACATAAGTAAAATATCAGGGCTTGCAAAACGTTGACACCACTCATAGCTAGAAGGAAATGCATGCCCTCCCTGAGGTCCTATCTCGTTTCTGGTTCACAGCCGGGGTCTGAGGCTCGCGAATTAATGCTACACAAATCTATGCTATATTAAAGCTGTGCTTTGATCATCAACCACAAGACTCTGCTTTTCAACAGAAGCCTTGATCCTTTGCATCTCAGCATGCCACATAGGCAATTCACGCTATGCAACCGATGTATATCAATCACACAGAATGAAATCCAATGTCAGACACACATCCATTTACAAGTTCGTTCTGGGTCTGAAAGAAACTGGAGGCACCTTATTCCTCGCTCCGTATGTCCAATACAAGAGAGAGGTCCTCGCATATCCGTTGATCTCCAAGTACGTCTGGATGATCACCACTTATTACCTCGTCTTGGGTGTACAACCCAATCAAGACATCAGTAATCATCCAAATGATGTGAAGACCTCCGGTCTTCAACCACCGTCTTCATCCTCGACACATCGTCGAATCAATTATTCAGAATGAGGTAAACCCGGTCTTTCTGAATAACTCGCGTATATAATAAAGTAGTGATATAAAAACACAACATACACCTCATTCCAATCCAGAATATTCATTTATTCAAATATTCTTATACTCTGGGAAAGGTTCCCATTAATTTTATCAAAGATAAATTCTTTAAATTTATTCTTTAATCTTCTTTTGGATTTCAATTCAAACCAATATCCAAACTAGTCAGGATTAGCGAACCTTACTGAAGTAATCATTTGTTTAATTTCCCAATCCCAACCTATTCATCCCATAAAGCAAAACTGATAACACTATATATCTAACACCACGGTGTTATTAGTAAATTCAATTACCATTTCACGTTCAAATCTAATTAAAGATTTAACTATCGCCTAGAGCAAAACTAGTGATACTCCATTCTCGATCATTTCTTGAATTTGATAATTTTAGTTATCAAATTCACCTTTCAATCTATTTAAAGATTCATTAAAACTCTAATTCAGTTTTAATTTCCAAAAATCATTACTTACTGATTATTCAAAGTTAAGTAATAACCCTTATCTTTAACTGGGTTAAAGAACAATGTCATTTAAAACACAGCTCACGATAAACCCAAGATCACATTCCATTAACAATGGAATCTTCAGCAAAACAGATCAATATATATAATCGATATGAACTTCTATATCCAACCGATAATATAAATGGAATAATGGCCTTTTAAATTCCATATATATTAACACTCTTCCTCTATAGAAGCTCACTTCGATTATTACCAAATCAAATTCCATTCAATTTCGATTTAATATCTTAAATTGGAAAACTTTACTTTGGAAAATCTCCTTTAAATCTTAACAAAAGATTTATAAATTCCAAACCACATTTCACTGTAAATCGGGTTAAAGAATGAATGTCATTAAAAACAAAGTTCACGATAAACCCAATTCATATTCCATTTTATTCCAATTACTAAATATAACTGGAAACTCTAACAATCTTAATTAAAAGATTTATTCTCTTTGCATGGGGTTAAAGAACAGTGTTACTGAAGACACCATTCACGACAAACCCAAAATCCCATTAGATATTAAATACAGGGCTCTGAATAGAAAATATATCGACTTATATTCAATATCAAATACTACAACCAACAAATACGATATTGGAACAACGATATATATATATATATATATATATATATATATATATATATATATATATATATATCTTCCCAATTCCTCCACAATGTCCATATAATCACCGAATCCAATAACGATATATTCCGAAGATAATTTCGATTCATATCCATTCCAATTCGTATATTGGAAACTCTGATTATTTTTATGTAACGGCCCAGAAAATCTGAACCAATTTAAAATTTTTAAATTGGCTAAAATAATGGATTTTAAATATTTAAAATAATTATTTTAAATATTGGCGATGAAAACTTAGTTTGAATCGACAATTGAAAACGAATATAATTAATTATAAATATAAACAAGGCCTGAAATGGCGTTGTAGTTTCAAAAATCGAATTCAAACTTTGTCGGACTATACCGGGTGCAAAACAAAACGGATTTTAGCGAAACCAAAAATATTTAAATCTGTTAGTGAATACCTTTCTAACGAATCTGAAAAATCGAAATTTGATAGCGGGAATCAAAAGATATGTCCAGTTGAAAATTCTGAATAGTCGCTATGGAATTCAGGCCCTTAAAAATGGACATTTTGCAAACGACCTCGGATTTCGACGAAACCACTTTTGTTGGATCCGTGATGTCAAATTATTGCTAGGTTTCAAATTTCGTAATTTTTCGAATCAATATGTGAGCGTGGAAAAGGAAAACGCGTTTGACCAGTTTCAGTTGATTTTAATCGACTGGAAAATGACCATTTTTCAAACGGTCTCGGAATTCGACGAAACTAGTTTTGATAGGACCGTATCGTCAATACGAAGCTAGGAAATATTTTTCTGGAATTTTTCTAGTTAGTATGTGACCCCGGTAATTTGAAATTCAATATATAGAGTTATATGTTGGTTTTGACGAAAACCGATCGAAACAGTTGAATCAGCTTACGATACATATCCCATTGTGTTCGGAATGGGGGTGAAACGTTATGGACGACAGGCGGTGGGTCCCGTTTCGAGTCCGAAATTTTAAGGATGCTTTTTGCATTTTAAAATTAAAATTAAAATATAAATATATTCCTCTCCCTCTCTCCACTCAGTCGTCGATCAAAACAAAAAAAAAAGAAGAAGAAAAAGAAAAAAACGCGCTCCATCTCGTTGCTCTGCCGCTCCAGCCTCGCCGTCGCTTAGGCGATCGCCACCTCCAGCCCCGCCGCGTCAGCCTCCCCCACCCTCCTCTTCGCGAACCCCTCTCTCCATCCCCAAATCCTCTAGCCTGGGAACCCGCGACACCCCCTCCACTACACCAGGTCCACCGCCGGTCAAGAACAACCGCCACACCCAGGCCCTGCGCCGGACCACCTAACCCTCCACACGACCCCCGCCCTCCTCCGAACGCTGGTGAACTCCCCCCCCCCTTCAAAACAAAGGTGTTTTTTTATTTTATTTCATTTAGTTTATTTCTATTTTATTTATTTATTTTCTATAGAACTGAAATTGAAGTGACGATTATTAATAAGGAAGATAAAAGTTTTATAGCATAGAAAGGTCGGATTTTTATATGTGATATTAGCATAGAAAGGTCGGATTTTTATATGTGATATTAGCATAGAAAGGTCGGATTTTTATATGTGATATTAGCATAGAAAGGTCGGATTTTTATATGTGATATTAACATAGAAAGGTCGGATTTTTATATGTGATATTAGCATAGAAAGGTCGGATTTTTATATGTGATATTAGCATGGAAAGGTCGGATTTTTATATGTGATATTAGCATAGAAAGGTAGGATTTTTAACGATATAACGCTATGATTTTTATATGGTGTGGAGAATAAAAATATAATTTTTATATAAGCAAAAGGTTAAGAATATAATTTTTATTATGAACAGCGGGACAAAGAACTGCATTGAGATTTCAAGCAGATCCAGACGGTTCAACAGTTCAGAAGCAAAGCACGGCGGAGTGGAACCCAATGTGAGAATTTCTCACTCTTCAATTTCTTTTTCTAGCCATATATATGTGTGTGGAAATAAAAGTGAATTGCTATATATAAATATATATATATATATATATATATATATATATATACATACGCCCCTCGTCCACAAACCATGGACGATATTTATTGATTGAAATTGTTGTGAAAATTGATTGATAGCGAATGGTTGTTTGGGATTGTTTGTGGTTGATATTGATTGATTGTGGTTGAAAAATACCCGTTTGTGGTTGAAAAATATTTGGTTGAAACCACATAGGATTAGTTTGTGGAAATGAAATAAATATATACATGCCGCCTGCGTGCGAACTAGATGCATGATCCCCATTGTCAAAAACCGCGAGGTTTTAAGGTAGAGCGAGGAGCCGTACTAGGGACGGTCCCGGTTTTAACTACCCTGCCGTTATGCTGCCGAAATTTTGAATAATATTCATGTGTTTGAATTATTTTTCATTTGCTTAAACTATATTTATTCATTGAATAGAAAACCTTCATGTGTTGAATTGATATTCATTCGTTGATTAGAAATTCATGTGTTGAATGGTATTCGCGTTTTAAATATAGAAACCACATTTTTATTTATATATAGAAACTATAGAAAACCTTCATGTGTTGAATTGATATTCATTCGTTGATTTGAAATTCATGTGTTGAATGGTATCCATATTTTGAAATAAATTGTTTGATAATAAAAAAAAATCACCTTTTATCGACTATATGAACTGTGTAAAATAATCTCGTTTTAAAAGAAATTGTTTTATGATAAAAATCCTATTTTTGTCACCTATATGAACTATATAGAAAAATAGTGTTTTGAAATGAATTGTTTTACAATAAAAATCACATTTTTATTGTATGCATGAATCGTTGAAATGTGAAGTGTTAAAAATAGCCACTTGTTCAAAATAACCATATATGAGTTGAAATATTCATTAATTAGCTAATGAAATGATTTGCACCTATGTATGTAACATTAGAATGAATGGTGTTTTTAAACCAAATAGAAATCAAATATGAAGTTGAATAGAAAATGATAAATGATAAGAACTGTATATATATGTACATGCATATTCATTGAACAGGTTATAGCAAAGGGGCTAGAGAAGAGGAACAAAATTTTGTGCCCGACAAATAGGTACACATTTACTGTTTTGTTTGGGTGATGATTTTATGAGCCTGTTGGCTAGCCGCTTGGCTTTTTCTTTTTCTTTTTGAGATTAGAAGGACCGGGAAAGCTATTTGCGATTTCCCAATGCTCCCGGTGTAGGGGAGGTTATGGCGAAAATTTCCAAAATTTTAAGGCGTTAGTGAAATATTTGAAGTGAAAACGATATTGAAATTGTTGAATGAACTATATTTATATAATTATATAAATATAAATAAAATTAAACGAAACGTGGCCGTGTAGTTCGCATTTTGAAACCGTGATTTCAAACAACTAGTACGGGGAATCCGACCATTGGATTTTCCCGAAACCACAACCGTCGGGTACGCCTTGGAAATATCTTTCCAACGGCACCAACCTTGTAGAAATCCAACGGTTGGATTGTCTGGAATGTTTAATTCAAATCTGAAGAAAAACAGCGCCAGAAGCGATTATATTTATATATATATATATAATTATAATTATATATTTAATCGAATAACGACGCTGCAGTTCGTATTTTGAAATTGAAATTTCAAACGATTATACCGGGAGATCCGACCGTCGGATTTTCCTGAAACTGGAACCGTTGGATTCATTTTGAAAAGACCTTTCTAATGATGTAAATTTTGTGAAGATCCAATGGTTAGATTTTCAGATATGTGTAAATCAAATCTGAAGAAAAACAGCGCCACGGCCGCTTTATGGCCCGAAGCGTCGTTTTGATTAAATGGGCTATTTTAAAATAAATAAAAATAGCGATAAATCATTATAAAGTACCATAAACAATATGGAGTGGAAATAAACTGAATTTGCTTGATTTATGTTGTATTTGTTGGTTGAATGTGTTTGGTGTGAAAATTACATTAAAGAACAATATTGGTGTTGTCGAATAATTTAACCATTGAAATATATTGATTTGAAATTCTAAATATACGTGAATTATTTGAAAAGGCCGAGTTAATTCTCATTTCGAATAATTGACCGACGATTGAAATTCGAAGATGAAGACGGTGGTCGAAGACCGGAGATCTTCACCTCGTTTGGATGGTAACCGAGGTCCTGATTGGGAGGCATCCCGAAATATGGATAATGAGTGGTGATCGTCCAGACGTACGTGGTGATCGATGGGTTTGCGAGGTATTTAGTGCCTCCGGTTTCGTTCAGACCCAGAACGGACTTGTAAATGGACTGTGTGTCTGACATTGGAGTTTATTCCGTGTTGATTGATTTATGTTAAATATACATCTGTTTGGCGGCGGAGAATTTATTCTTTTGCTTAACGCCCTTCTCTGAGACGCACGAGCTCAGAGGTTGTATATCGATGGACATCAGTCGCATGGCATGAATTCCCTGTGTGGCATGCTAAGATGCAGTGATCAGGGCTTCTGTTGAAAAGCAAAGTCTTGTGGTGATGATCAAAGCACCGCCAGTGTGGCGTAGCTTTGTGTATAACGTAGAATCGCGAGCCTCACACCCCGGTATGAACCAGAAACGGGAGAGGACATCAGGGAGGGCCTGCGTTTCTTTCTAGCTAGGGTGGTGTCAGTGACCTACCAGCACTGACATTTATATACTTTTCACCTATGTGGTTGTTGCTGTTGCGAGGCGCCTCGGTTTGATCGGACAATCCGGGTCCGATGGAGTCATTCGTTGGCTCGTTTACGCCCCAAAGGGCGGGGAGACGTAGTGTTCAGGCATAATAATCCACATCGGTGGACCGACCCTGACGATCCAAGGGGCAGTTACGGCTGTTCCTGGGACACGGGCTAGAGCGTCTCGAATTCGGTAAGGACTATCTTTTGCCTTGGTTCATGACGGAAATCCAATTCCCAAATACGACATCGTGCGGTTTTGATTGTATATATACATGGCGACATGATATATGGTACCCATGCCGTCTATGATTGATAGTTATGATTTGAAATAGTTTTCAAACATATAAACACTAGCAATAATATCAAATGCCCTTGTTTTATTCGTATCAAGCATATTTTGGCCGTTATAAGGTAAAAACTCTATCCTCCGGTTTGCGTTGCATTGTGTGTGGGAACTAAGTCTTATAATGACTTCATTTTTATAAAAAAAAGCATAGCGATGTTTAAAAGAATGATTTGTTTTAAAGCACTGGCAATCCAATGGAGTAAACCCGTTCCACGAAAGTGGCGTGGTCCTGTGATTTGCCAAATTATATATGTGTCGAGTAGATTTCTCATACCAGTCCCATGACTGACTCGTAGTTTGTTTCACTCTCAAACTCGGGTGCCCCTTTTTCTACATTGGCAGCCTTGTATTCAGGTTTAGCTGGTTCTTTCTCTGGATAGCTGGAGCTGAAGATGGATTCTATCATTTATCTCTTTTTATGCTGTTCAGCTCCTATTGTACATATTTTGTTTGTTTTCCGCTGTAGACATTTATGTATAGCTGAACTGTATTTGTACTAAGTAAGATCATGTATACTGTGTAACTCTGATGATTAATTTTATCCAGTATATTCTATTGTTCATTATCTGGTGTATTTACTTAATTCTGTTCTGCTATTATTTGTTTCTGTGTTATATTCCAAAGATAACCCTTGTTTCCGTTAGAACGGGATTTCGGGTCGTCTCATTTTAAAACCATTCCAAATCCAATTTATTTATTCAAAAATATTGAATTTTAATTCTACTTCATAACTAGTTCATTTCGATAAAAATACATTTTTATCTTTTCAAAAACTGAAATTTTCATCCTAATTCTTTCCAAATCATTTATTATGATTTTACACAAGTTATTGATATTTTTTTTATAATTTTATCAAGGCCTGTACAGTCGATTTCCATAAACGCTCATCGAACTGCACTTACAGCGACCTTTTCCAAATTTGATTTGGACATTATTCCAATTCCAAGCGTTAGATTTCAAATCTCTCATATTTGTTAGAAAGCTCTTTTCGATACGAACAACGGTTCTGGTTTTAGGAGAATTCGACGGTCGGTTCTCCCGTAATGTTAGTTCAATGCAATGGTCGAAATTCGCGAACTACCACAGCGCGGCGCGTTCTATTCAGGCCATTATATATATAATATATATTTCGTCGATTTCCATTTAAAACATATTTTATAAATCATTTTAAATTCATTTTCAAAACGATTTCAACTTCATATTCATATTCAAATCAAAATTGAATATTCCATATCATCGATATATAAATGTTAGTATTTTCAAAACGTTATATTTTGAAATCAATCCCTTTTTTTATATTCATTATAGTAATGAATAAAATCGATATAAATATCGTTCACGTCAAAATGGTGTTCATCTAATCAATACGGCTTTATATATTTAAATATTTTCGTGTCCATCCCAAATCGGACATCAAAATAATATTTTGATCCTTTACTGAATATTATTTTAAAATATTCGTTATTTTAAAATATTCATTCTGTCTGAACTGGAACCAGACACAGACAATTACCATATAATGTTATTTATATGGATTTCATACACACATGTATACAATAACAATGATACGCAATAAACCATCATCCATAGTGCATTCTACACTACATAAGCATCACATATAAATATTTAATGCTTACAACAGCCTGTCAATCCATCGATCGACATACAGCTAATTATTGGGACTAGTGTATGTCATATATCATCGTAATACCTGTGTGGGGTTTCAACGGTGGTCGAGTGCTGCTAAGCACCGTGTGCATCCTAGTATAAATTTTAACTAGAAAATAAAATTAAAGTGAGATGTCTCACCTTTGGGATCCACTTCATCATTCTTTAACGGAAGATGGTTTGGATTCTGTTCAAAATTCCAACGCAATCTTCTTCACGATGTTCATAGTAAAAATCAGATTTTTATTTCAATTCTAAAAATTATATTTTTACTTCGCTAAAAATTATATTTTTACTTCAAAACCATATGTGTAAAAATCACATCATTAACACGATGTTTACATTATAAAGATAATATTTTTATTTCGATGCACATATAATAAATATTATATTTTTATAGCGAAGTTATCTAAATAAAAATTAATTTTTTTTTCATACTATTCGTATAAAAATCATATTTTTATATCGCTATCCTTATAGTAAAAATCATATTTTTAAGATTCAGTTTTACATACAAAAATCAAAACTTTCCATTTTTTTTTAAAATCGTAACTTTCTATAACTAAAAATCCTATTTTTACTTCAATAAAAATCATATCTTTATTTAGAATAAAAATCATAACTTTGTTTAAATTAAAAATCAAGTCTTTACTTTGTTAAAAATCCATTCTTTCATGCCATGTTCATATAATAACCACATTTTTACATAACACATATAAATATAAAATAAAATATAAAACTTACTTTTCATTGAAGAAAATCGGATTTTTCTGAAAAGGGGGCTCCACGGGCTGAGGGGGTCATGGGGTAGGACGCGGCAGAGGTATGATGGTCGGCGCAGGCGGGTTCAGGGTGTCAGGCGGCGGTCTCTCATGTTGGAGGGGGTATTGGGGCACGGAGGGGGTTTACGCGATGGTGGAGAGAGGCAGAAGGAGGGGAGCGGTGGAACAAGGGGGTGGTTGCGGCGGCGTCGGTGGCAGGTTGGGATGCGGCAAAATCGAAGGGCAATGAGGATAGAACAGCGGGAGTTTTCCCTTTTTTAATTTAAAATGAACGTTGAACTGAGAAAGGGATAAGGAGGGTGTTATATAAATTTTTTATATAATTATTTAATTTAATTTCCATAAAGTTACTTTCAAATTCGAACTCCAAATCGAACTCATCGACTGTCGTCCCTAGCTAATTACCCCCATTCTGAACACAACGGGATATGTTTCGTAAGCCCATTCGACTGTTACGATTAGTTTCCGTCAAAATCTATATATTGAATTTGAATGCTCATTTCAATTTATCGGGGTCACATACGAACTCTAAAAATTCCCGAAAAATAATCTAGCTATGTTTTGACGATACAGTCCTAACAAAACTAATTTCGTCGAATTTGGAGACCGTTTGAAAAATGGCCATTTTCTGGTCGATCCAAATTGACTGAAACTGTCAAAACACGTTTTCCTTTGTTATGCTCACATATTGATTTAGAAAATTATGAATTTTGGAATCTAGCAATAACTTGACATCCCATATCCAACAAAAGTGGTTTCGTCGAAAACAGAGGTCGTTTGCAAAATTTCCATTTTTAAGGGCTATATTTTCCAAAGCGACTATTCTGAATTTTCAACTGGGAATAACTATTAATTCCCACTATAAAACTTCAACTTTTCAAATTCGTTGAAAATATATCCTCAAATAGATCCTAATATTTTTGGTTTCGCTAAAATCTGGCTTATTTTGAATCCTGTACGTTCATTTGAAATTTGAAATCGAATTTTCAAACTACCGCTCCATTTCCAATTCCTTTTATAATTAAAAATAATTATTTATATTCTAACATCGATTCAAATAAATTTATACATTCTAATTCTATTCAAAACAAATTTCTCGTCGTTACTATTTAAAATAAATCATTTTAAATATTCAAAATTCATTTAAATTGCCAAAATAAAAATTTTAAATTGGTTCTGATTTTCCGGGTTGTTACACAAATACACCTTTCCTCCCTTAAAATTCTAGATCTATGCGAGAATATCTAAGATGTACATCAAGCAAAGCTAGATCTACATCACGTGTAGGGAGATCAAATAAAATTGTGAGGTTTGAAGATCATTCCTCGCTGTCCGAATTGGGAATTTAGCGATTTCAAGTTATTTTGAAGATTTAGTGAGTGATAAGCATCTCTTACACAAATTCAATCAAGTATATGGATTATTTAATCTTATTTTCATCATTTAAAGTTGTTTTCACCTAGATCTACATCATGGTAAGTATATTTTCATTTGAATCACCATAGGATCTAATCTAGTAACTTAAATCGGTAATTCTTATGCTAATTCATATGTACATACAAGTTTAGATCCATCATTTTGTTTGTTCGTTGATTTATCATGATTTGGTGAAATCCATATGGTTGTATAACGAATAAATGTCATTTAAGTGTTGATGGTTGAATTGGACGACGTTAACGATATTTTTCGTCAACACCGTAGATAGGTCTATGGAATTGGACTTAAGGGGAAAACGGGATTATTTAGTTCCTACAAGCTTGAGTTAGTTTATCCTTTCCTAGTTATCAAGGTCTTAAGTCCGAAGATAAGTTATTTTTTCCTCAAGGGGTGAGTATCACGCTTCTACAACTTGAGAGCCAATAGTTACCTTGGGATATGAGTTTCCTAAGCACAACACAGGCGAGGAGCTAAACAGCTTGCAAAAGGTTCACCTTGGCTTGCTACAAGATACGAAGCTTGCGGAAGGGTATTCAGTGACTTAAGAGTTAGGGCAATGTTGGTGCGGAAAGGCTTATGTCGTATGGAAAGCAAAAGGTGGCTAACAAGCTAAATGGCTTGTATAAGGGTATTTTGATAATTCAGTAGCATAGCAGAATACATACATAAACATAGTAAAGAACAATATAATATGCGAAAAAGTAAGAACATACAATTTATAGTGGTTCGGTTCGGATTTAACCTACGTCCACTTTAAGGGCTTTGATGATTTTATTCATAGAGGAGGTTACATAAGAAATCCCCAAATCAATTTACAAATTAGGGTTTGCTCTCTATGAAATGAGAGAAAGATTGTAGAATGAGGAAAAGGTCCCTAAAATGAGACCCCTGGGGTCTTATTTATAGAGGTCTTGGGCCCCCTTTTGTTGCTTCTCCATCCCGCACTTTTTTGGCCACTTTTTTGGTGTCACCTTTTTGCTCTCGTTTTTGGGTCCCAATTTTGTCTTTTTGTGCTCCCGATTTTGTCTTTTTTTGCTCCCAGTTTTGTCTTTTTCTGGCTATCTCTAGCTTCCTCCACCTGTCTCTAACTATCTCTAGCTTTCTTTGGCTTTCTATAGCTGTCTCCAGCTTCCTCTAACTGTCTTAAGCTGTCTCCAGCTGTCTCAGCTTTCTCTAGCTATCTCTAAGTTTCTCTGGTTGTCTCTGTCTCCAGCATTCTCTGGCTGTCTCTAGCTTTCTCTACCTTTTTCTGGCTTTCTCTAGCTGTCTCCGGCTTCCTCTAGCTTTCTCAGGCTTTCTCTAGTTGTCTCTGGCTTTCTCTAGCTATCTCCAGCTACCTCCAGCTTCCTAGACCATGTTGTCGGTTCCTACACTCCTTCTGATGTCGGTTCCTAGACCCCTTTTGCTGCGGGTTCCCAACTTTCTCTATCTTTCTTGTTTCATCCATTACTCTCAAACGATACGTCCGTTTTTAATGTGGCTACTCTACAAAATGGGAAATCATCATTTGAATCCAATGGAAGTGGTTTCAGGTTTGAATCTCTCACAAATCAAAAGTTATAGGAGAAACAAGATTTCATCTTCTTCTTTTATTGTCGACATAGCAATATCCAAGGCTTTTCATTTTATACTTTCCGTTTCTGGAGCTTCTACTTCTTTATATTTGGCCAGTGCAAATTTTGGTGTTAACAGATGGTTTGGGTGAGTTGTTTGCACCAATTTTGTCGTTTGATGGTGGATTGGTCGAGACTGGTGATAGATTGGTCAGATCTGCAATCAGGTCATTTTTGACCCATAGAGTCGGGTTGTTTTTGACCCATAGAGTCATGTCAATTGTGACCAAATGAGTTGGGTCAATTGTGACTGGATGAGTCGGGCTGAACGCTATGAATCGAATATTGACAAAATGACGTATGTGTGACGGCTCGCCCCGCACCAACCGACATTTACTCCAAAGGTGCGCTGTACACATGTCCAGTTAGCACGGAACGGGTCGTCAGAAGGAAAAAGGAAGAAGGAAATGAATATACAAAGAACCTGTAGAATGTCTCACAGCTCATAGAATAAAATATAATAATAACATACTTGACATAAAACAGGAGAGACAGTGCATAAGCTGAAAATCAGAACTAAACATCATAGCAGCGGAAATCCATAATACAGCTTATTACAACTTTCAAACTGTCTCAAAGAAAAAGTAAGATAAAGGAGGTACACTACTAATGCCCAAGTAGCGACCACCAACGACACAGGGACAATGTGTATGTATATATCATACGTGGAAGCCTCATGCCCGCCTCCGAATCAGCTACTCGCGCACCACCAGCTAACCTGTCTCTAGTCTGCTCGTGTGAGCACCCAGAGTAATAAGAGGAGACATAAAACTCTGGGTCAGACATAAAGCCTGGTATGAGCGATAAGCATCTAAAGTGAACAATAACAGGTAGACTAAAACATACCTGAACCTGCAACCAAAGAGTTAGCACTACATACTGTACAACACTCTAAGGTACTATATCAAACGGTGTAAAGATGCGGAGGTGGGGGAGGTGTGCATGTCATAGTGATGGCAAACAGTCAAACATAGCATCCATCCTCACATCTCTCACTCAGTGCGTAAAGCATACGATATTCACCAATTCGATCACCCTCCCTTGCTACGATCACTTTGCCCCATGAAGTCATAAATGGCTTCACTGCACTGATAACGTAGCCACTAATCCTTTGCTATGTCCACTTGCCCCATAGAGTTATTCACCCCATCTACGCTGGCTCATAGCCTTACCAATCCTTACTATGTCCACTTGCCCCATGGAGTTATTCACCCCATCTGCGCTGGCTCATAGTCTTACTACGCATCACCTTGCCCCTCGGGTCATAATGACCCTACTGCACTGATAACGTAGTCTTGCTACCATCACCTTGCCCCTCAGGTCATAATGACCCTACTGCACTGATAAGTAGCCATCATCCATTCTTAGTGGTGAATCGAAGTTATGAACGTCGACAACTCCTTAGCACACGTCCCGCAGCAAAGTCTAACCATGAAGTGAACTCATCGGTTCCCAACTGGATCCAGATCTCTAACTTCCCATATTGGACTACCTTTGCATCTCGGGTTATTGGTCAATACTGGGTCGGGTTCCTCCTCAAGCCATCGGTTCGGGTGGGGTATCCTCCATCGGTTCGGGTCGGGTCCTCTTCTGGTACGGGTCGGGTGTTTCTCCTCGGGTCGGGTCGGGTGCTATCTCCCCTCCAGTTCGTGCTTCCGCTCCGATCCGCCTCCTCATCCTTCACATGCTCCTATCCGATCCATCTTCAGGCTTCCGCTCCGCTCCGATCCGCCCCCCCTTAATCCGATCCGATCCCAGTTCAGTTAGCGTGGCCTTCCTTTTTGCCAATTTTCTCAAGTGTCAGGTTCCGATCCGATCGGATTCCTTGCCCAGTTCAACATATCCGATCCGATCCGAAACCTGCACTATTTTCTGAAACTGTTCCAGCAAGTGTTTACGTCATTCGACGACGTTTTCGACCATTCTAACTATTGAAACCAATCAAAAAGCATATCATACAGTCATAGCAACATGCATAATCAACCACAAACATCAAAACATCAATATGATAGGTTAAAATGGATCAAACATACCCTAAAACCCCATATTTCCCCTTAAGCATGTTTTAGGTGAAACTAATGATAGGATTAACAAAACTTAACCAAATTAACCCAAATTCATATCAGAGGTCTAAAACATCATTTAGGAATTTATGGACATTTTTCCTGAATTTATTAGTGTATAAATTCGCTAATTTACACTAATCACCCCTAATTAGCCATAATTAGTGCAAAACTATGCAAATCACTCACCTTAGCCACAAATAAACTAAAATCTGAAATAAATATCTGATTTGATGCGAATCCCGATGCTAAACAGCAGCTCCAATGTTGATTTGGTGTAGATCTTCCTTGATTAGAGGTTGCTAAGCCAAATCCTTGACCAAAAGATGATTTGGAGGTGATTTAGAGGTTGGAGGCCATTTTTAGGGTTCCTTGGTGATAAGTGGAGGCTAGAAAACTGAAATGGAATGATCCTCTATCTCACTTCAGCCTCCCCATAACCCTAATCCCGAAATGGGTTATGGGCCTACTCACTAATCACCCGATTTGGCCCGGTTAAGCAGTTTTTCACCCTCCAAACCTTATTTCAGCCATATCTCCCAAACGGTAAGTCCGTTTGGTTATTATGACCACTCTACGGAAAGGTAAACCATCAAACGAATCCAATGGAAGTAGTTTCAGGTCAAAATTCCTTTCCAATCAAAAGTTATGGCCAAAACAGTACCAACTAAGGGCAAAATGGTCTTTTAAAAATCAACAAAAATCATGAACATGGGAAATGAGTCAAATGGATGTTTCCCAAAGTTACACGACCATACGACTTCCTATGGGAAAGAAATAAATATTCTACGATCCTGTGATTTGTAGAACACGGGTCGTTACACTCTCCCCCCCTTAAGAAATTTCGCCCCCGAAATTCCTCAATCAAAACACACACAAAGGTTCCCGCATGCCTATCAACCATAAGACAATAATCAAACATGCAAACAAGCAAAACAAGTCTACCCTAGCATGCGGAAAACTAAATTGCAAAGTAAATCTTACCAGGCAAAGAGTTCTGGATATGCCTTCCTAATGCTCTCCTCTGTCTCCCAAGTACAATCATTCTCGTCCTCGACCCACTGAACCTTGACTAGCTTCACCGCCTTCCTTCGAAGTTGCTTCGTATCGTGCCCCACAATACGAATCGGCTTGCGGTTCCCAACCGCCTCGGGTTCTACTTCGAAGTCCTCTAACTGATCAGGTGAAATAGTCATATCTGAGTCATGGACGAACTTCCTTAGTTGGGAAACATGAAACACATTGTGAACTCCCGCCATTTTCTCTGGTAAGCCAACTCTATATGCCAAATTCCCGACTAATTCAAGAACAGGGAATAGGCCAACAAATCTTGGTGCCAACTTGCCTCTCCTACCAAATCGAATCACGCTCTTTAACGGAGAGATCTTGACAAACACCAAGTCACCAACAGAGAATTTCAAGTCTCTTCTCCTCTTATCAGCATAACTCTTCTGCCTATCCTGGGCAGCTTTCATTCGTTGCTGAATGATCTTAATCTTATCCGAAGTTTCTCTCACCACATCTGGTCCAAGCACAAACTTCTCGCCAGTCTCTATCCAACATGATGGTGAGTTGCACGGTCTTCCGTACACAGCTTCATATGGAGCCATACCGATACTGGATTGGTAGCTATTATTATATGCAAATTCTACTAGATGCAAATGGTCATCCCATGATCCACCAAAATCCAATATACATGCTCTCAAGAGATCTTCCAATATACGATTCACCCTCTCCGTCTGACCGTCGGTCTGAGGATGATACGTGGTACTGAGATGTAATCCTGACCCTAGAGCCTCTTGTAAGCTTTTCCAAAACCCACTAGTGAACAACGGGTCTCGGTCACTCACAATGCTTTTGGGTACTCCATGAAATCTCACTACCCACTTCACATACAAATCTGCCAATTTGGCTGCCGTTCTGGTCGATTTGACTGGTATAAATCTTGCACTTTTAGTCAATCGATCCACAATTACCCAAATGCTATCATATCCCGATCTAGTCCTTGGTAAACCATCGACAAAATCCATCGAGACTTGCTACCATTTCCATTCGGGAATTTCTAATGGTTGCAATAACCCAGTAGGCTTCTTTTGCTCGGCTTTAACTAGCTGGCAATTCATGCATTTGGATATAAACTTCCCAACGTCCCTTTTCATCCCTTCCCAGTAGTAAGTTTGCTTCATGTCTCGATACATCTTATTAACACCGGGATGTATAGTCAGTTTTGAGCGATGACATTCTCTAAGCACTTCATCTCTCAAACCATTCACGTTGGGCACAACTAGTCTTCCATTCTTTCGAAGCCATCCATCTCGATCAAGCCCATATGCATTCATCTCCTCACCGTCGATGTCCATCTCTAACTTGGAGATGATTTCCAATAGGTTAGGATCGTTCCTCTGGCTGGAACCAATCCGCTCTATCAAAATGGGTCTGATCGTCAAACTAGCTAGCATAACTGGATCCAATTCGCACTTTGGTCTGAAATCAAACCCCGCGATATACTCCAGTTGCTTCCACTCAAGAAACATTTCCCCTAAGCTGGCATGTCTCCTACTCAAGGCATCGACTACCGCATTACCTTTCCCAGGTGTATATGCGATATCAAAATCATACGAAGCCAAGAACTCTAACCATCTCTGCTGACGGAGATTCAAATCTTTCTGAGAGAAGAGATACTTTAACGATTTATGATCAGTAAACAACTCAAATCTCTCTCCCAAGAGATGGTGTCTCCACATCTTCAGTGCAAACACGATCGCTGCTAATTCCAAATCATGGGTAGGATACTTCTTCTCATGCGGCTTTAGCTGTCGACTAGCATAAGCTACAACCCTACCTCCTTGCATCAACACAGCACCTAGTCCGGTACCACAAGCATCCGTGTATACCGTCATCTCTTCATTCCCTTTAGGAATGACTAACACTGGCGCACACGTCAACCTTTCCTTTAGACTCATGAATGCATTCTCACACACTTCGTCCCAGACGAAGGACTGATTCTTCTTAGTCAATTGAGTTAACGGTGCTGCTATCTTGGAGAAGTCCTGGATAAACTTACGATAATATCCAGCTAATACCAAGAAACTTCTTACATCTGTCGCATTCTTGGGTGTAGGCCAATCCTGTACCGTAGCCACCTTCGCAGGGTCCACGGCAATACCACTCTCGGAAACAACATGACCCAAGAATCTCACTTCCCTTCTCCAAAAGTGACACTTAGATAATTTCGCTTTCAATTGGTGTTTCCTCAACACCTCCATCACTATCCTCAAGTGTCCCTTGTGTTCCTCCTCTATCCTTGAGTAAACAAGGATATCATCCACGAACATAAGAAAAAACTTATTCAACTGATCTCTGAATACTCTATTCATAAGATCCACAAAGTAGGCTGGTGCATTGGTCAACCCAAATGGCATGACCAACCACTCATAAAATCCAGACGGCGTCCTAAATGTCGTTTTTGGAACACTCTCATCTGCTACTCGAAGCTGATGAAATCCTATCGCGAGGTCCAACTGGGAGAACACTCTTGCTCCTTCCAGTTGATCAAACAAATCATCTATCCGCGGCAGAGGATACTTATTCTTCCTCGTCACCTTATTCAACTCGCGATAGTCCACACACAAACGAAGGGAACCATCTGCCTTAGTGGCAAACACAACTGGTGCTCCCCACTCGGAAACACTCCTTCTAATAAATCCCTTCTTCAAAAGATTGCTGACTTGCACCCCGAGCTCTCTCTGCTCCCTTGGTGCCATACGACGAAGTGGCATCACTATAGGTCTGGCATCTTTCACTAAATCAATACGGAACTCAATCTCTCGGTGTGGTGGAAGCCCGGTCACCTCCTCGAAGACGTCCGGATACTGGCCAACCACGGGCACATCTGACAACTCATCCTACGGGATGTCGAGGGAATTTACAAAACTAGCCATAACCCCATCACTAGGTAGACTACCAAACACTACCTTCCGCCTATCATCCGCCCTCACTGTCACCAAAAAGCCCTCACAGTCTACCACCACCCCGTATATTTGGAGCCAATCGACTCCCAATATAATGCCATACCCAGTAAAGCCCAAAACAAAGCAATCACAAACAAACATACATCCATGACTCGATAAGACCAAATTCCTGCAAATCATACAAAGGCTAGTCGAACCACCAATCGGGTTCGTCACAACCAATGGTCTATCGACTATCTCGGGTTCCAGTCCCAACCTATCTACCAGGTCACTAGATATAAAGGAACGGGAAGCCCCAGTATCAAACAAAACTCGAACTGGTATATCATAAATAGAAAGCATAACTTGAATAACAACATTCTTTCCTTTCTCCGCCCCAGTTGGGGCATTCGACGAAGAAGGAACAACATCAATAGCATATGCTTTCACAATCTGCTTCTCCTTAAGAGGTTGCGGACACTTATCCTTGAAGTGTCCCACTTGACCACAGTTGAAGCACTTCTTATCCGCTGGCTTGGCTCGACAATCTTTAGCATAATGGCCCTTCTTTCCACAGCTGAAGCACTCAACATCTTTCTTGCTCTTTTTCTGGCCACCTTTAGATTGGTCTTGCTTCCTCTTATTCTAAGAATTATTCTTGCCTCCATCGCCTGCTTGCGGCTTTGGCCCTTCTACAGATGCAGCGTCAGTCTTTGACTTAGGGTAAAGACTCTCTGATCTCAAAGCCTTCCCCACAATCGATTCAAAAGTCTCATCGATGTGATTGATAATCCTTTCCTCCAAGTATCCATCCAAACCAGTAATGAACTTCTCATTCTTCTTCTCAGGAGTATCGATAAGAGACAGTCCATACTTCGACAAGGTGTCGAACTCAGCAATATAATCAGAAACTGCCCTTCCGTTCTGCTTGAGTTCCAAGAACCTCTTAAACAACACTGACTTCTGGGCAGCTGGAATGAACTTCTCGCTAAAGCGAGCCTTGAACTGATCCCAAGTAACCTGATCCTCTGGAGTAGCTGTTCTAATGGCATTCCACCAATTCATCGCTCGCCCTTGCAGCTGACGAGACGCTAGCCTTCTCTTCATCGCATCCTCAAGACCCAAGTCATCGAAGATACGATCACAGCTATCCATCCAGTCTTGAACATCTGTGGCCGACTCCGTCCCGTGGAACGGCTTCCCCCCAAGATTAGTGTAATCTTTGCACAACTTGGCGAAATCGACCCTAGGCGCCTGCACTACTGTGCCAAGACCAACTCCGGGTTTGGGAACTGCCCCTTGCACTTCTCTAAGCATGTCTCTCATGAGGTTAGTAAACATCGCCCTCATGTCAGCGGCATCCCCATGGTTGGTCCCTCTACCAGCACCCCTCGTGTCTCGGCTCGTCGTCAATCTGAAAAAGGGAAACGATTAACGACCCCATAGTGGTGCTAGTGCAGTGCGACTTCATCTTTATACTACTAATAGTATATATATATATATATATACATAACTTTTGAAAACCAAAGTAATTACAAATACGCGCTCTCATATACGTACTATCTCTCCCTGGTGTCTTTCCCTAGGTTAACTACGCAACCTAGAGCTCTGATACCAAGTGTGATGGCCCGCCCCGTACCAACCGACATTTACTCCAAAGGTGTGCTGTACACATGTCCAGTTAGCACGGAACGAGTCATCAGAAGGAAAAAGGAAGAAGGAAATGAATATACAAAGAACCTGTAGAATGTCTCACAGCGCATAGAATAAAATATAATAATAACATACTTGACATAAAACAGGAGAGACAGTGCATAAGCTGAAAATCAGAACTAAACATCATAGCAGCGGAAATCCAAAATACAGCTTATTACAACTTTCAAACTGTCTCAAAGCAAAAGTACGATAAAGGAGGTACACTACTAATGCCCAAGTAGCGACCACCAACGACACAGGGAGAATGTGTATATATATATATATATATATCATATGTGGAAGCCTCCTGCCCGCCTCCGAATCAGCTACTCGCGCACCACCAGCTAACCTGTCTCTAGCCTGCTCGTGTGAGCACCCAGAGTAATAAGAGGAGACATAAAACTCTGGGTCATACATAAAGCCTGGTATGAGCGATAAGCATCTAAAGTGAACAATAACAGGTAGACTAAAACATACCTGAACCTGGACCTGCAACCAAAGAGTTAGCACTACATACTGTACAACACTCTAAGGTACTATATCAAACGGTGTAAAGATACGGAGGTGGGGGAGGTGTGCATGTCATAGTGATGGCAAACAGTCAAACATAGCATCCATCCTCACATCTCTCACTCAGTGCGTAAAGCATACGATATTCACCACTTCGATCACCCTCCCTTGCTACGATCACTTTGCCCCATGAAGTCATAAATGGCTTCACTTCACTGATAACGTAGCCACTAATCCTTTGCTATGTCCACTTGCCCCATGGAGTTATTCACCCCATCTGCGCTGGCTCATAGCCTTACCAATCCTTACTGTAACGACCCGTGTTTTTCGACCATTTGAATATGAATATTTAAATTAGTTTTAAATAGTATGTTGGGAATATTAATGGAATTTAATATTTAATTCGATAATAAAACGAAGTTAAACGTTATAATTTATATATATTATAATTCAAGCTTGAAAATGGCGTGCAGTTCGTAAATTGGAGTTTTGAACTTCAACTGAGAATACAGGATTCGATATAAGTCGGATTTCTGTGAAACAAGACACGTTGGAGCCGTATTGACGATAATTTTCATATGAAAGAGAAAATTCCAGATTTCGTGTTATAGTTTGATAGTTATGGCCAAATCAAATTTTGAAATAGTCGCTATGGAAAATCGTTATTAATTATAGGCCTTTAAAATAGCCGTTTTGCAAACGGACTCAGATTTCGACGAAATCAGTTTCATTAGAACCGTATCGCTAAATTATTGTACGATGGTGAATTGCGTGAAAAACCGATATCGTATGTGACCACAGCAACCATAAACGCCCGTTCAAATTCTCTAACGCGTATTTAATTAAATAAAAGGATATTTGAGTGTAACTTGAGCAGACAATCGAATTAGGCCACGAAACCAGTTCCGTTGAGTTCGTATCGTCGATTAGAGTCAGGATATGTATATTGTTTGTTATTTTTAGAGATCGAGAAATTTGGCGTTAAAAAGGGTAGGGCGGTTCAGGGTAGAAATAGCCTACCGGGGCCACAGTCTCAGAATGCGACGAAATTAGTGCCGTTGGGTTCGTATCGAAAAGTTATTGTAAGATATACAAGTTTCAAGTTGATTTGAGTTATCTGGTGACCGTGAAAAAATAAAATGCGTGTTCATTTCTGGTTTTATAAAGGAAATTTTTCCATACGACCTCGGATTGCGACGAAACTTGTCTCATTGGGTCTGGAATATCGTTTTACATCAGGAAAAGCCTTTTTATCAGTAGACGAAAATCAGTTGTAGTGGTTTTAATCAATTACTTCGTAACGGAGTGTCGCAAAGGATATTCTATAAATTAAAATGTCATATACACACCCAAGCGCACATGCCTACCCTGATATTTCATTTCATCCCTGTCCATTCTTTCAGCTCACACATGGGTGTGTTCTTCTCTGCAAACATTAATGCCAAAGCGACTTCAACAGGGACAACACATGCCAACTCTGTCTACATTGACATGTCGGTCACTCTCAAAATTTAATACCTGAACATGCCTAGTATAATATGGCCGTCCAGTCTATCATTTTCTTTGAAGAACGCACGAAAATAAATCAAGGCAGGCCTATGAAAACTCAGCGCAGACCTTCCCCTACTCCATTGCAGACCTATCCTATATCTGCCGACCAACATGTACTGGTGATGTAATGTTGTATCTATACTTTCCTCTCTGGCCCCTATATATATATATATGGATGGCTTTCCATTTGTTTTCTTCAACAAACAGCAGATGAAACCCATTTCCCTTTCCCAACGCAATAAACAAATAAAACATATTTCTATATATATAATATAAAAAGAAGAGAAAAAAAGGATGCTGATGCAAGGTGGCGTCCGAACATCCGGTTGATGGTGGTGAAGTCTAGAACGATGGTAAGCGGAGCACTGTGAATGGAAAACAAATGAAACTGGTAGCATGAAATCAACCCGCAAAGTGTTTCACCTTAAACACCGAAGAGTTGGAGTTATCATGCGAGAAGGGGGAGGTGAAAACGGAGCCGGACTGATTGCATGGGTGCTGCAGCACGCACGGATCTGATGGGTAGTAACAGTTCAGAAGAAGAGTATCACGTGGAGAGGGTAACCGCATGGACGTGGGTGGCTAGTGATGATCCAATCAAATGCAAAGTGAGGAAGTGGACATTTACAATTTGCAGAAGAAGCTGCAGTGTGGTGTTTTGGATCTGGGAAGTGGCGTTTATGTTGGCGGAGATACCGTCGATGTTGGACGTGAGCAAGTATGGTGTCCATGTGAGGCAAAGGTGAAACAAAAAAAGAAAGAGAGGGGCTTGGTGTCTCGGCGGGTATGTGAGGCCACGTTTTGGGTGAGGAGGTTGTAAGAGAACATGGATTTGCGAGCAGCTATGGAAAAGATGAAGGAAATCAGAGGCGTGAATAGAAGAATGAACGGTGGCAGGTCGGAGAATTTAGGCGCGGGCTCAGTTCGGTTTCGTGGTGCTGTTCTTTGGGGGAGCAGGTTCGGTGTATAGCCGCAAAGCATGCACAGCATCGGACCAAACAAAAAGACGTTGGAACCGCACCAACAAGCGAAACGAGTTGGAACTGATCTAGACAGAGTTGATGGTAATTGAAAACAAATCATTTAACGCAGAATGGAAATCCAGGTGAGTTAAACTCACTCAGTTTTTCCCATTTATATTTTATATAAATTGGGTTCTTTATTTTGTGTGCTCTGCTTGCCAATGGTTGACTGCTTTGCTAGTTATCTATTTAACTGTTAATTTAACCGATGAAATTAAACCGTGTTTAGTTTCAGTGAAATACCAAATCGTTATTTTTAAAACGATTGGTTCCAATAAAGGTAACTCACCTTGGTTGGTCACGTTTATTTTATAAACGTGTTTTTAAATGATTGAATTGTTTGCGTTGCTTGTGATTGATGTTGAATGGTTGCTATTTAGTATTATCAGTTAAACAAAACTGAATAGTCTGATTTGTGATAACCGTTTTGAATACAGGGAAGAACAGGTTGGAGGGATCCAACCGGATTCCTCAAATGTATTATTTATTTTCATATTATCATATATGAACTGATCTGTTTGTGTGATTGATTTGATGGTTGATTATTGACTGGATATTCAACATCTGTTTGATTTAAACCAATGGGCGATATTGGTTAAGTGTTTGGCAGAGTATGGCCTTTAAAATCAATCGAGTTATCAATATTTATTCACCGTCAGGTGAATCGATAAAGTTGAGGTTATAAAATTTATTTTATAACCAGAGTTAGATTTGAATTATATTATTTGAATAAAAGTCATTTAAGAGAAATAAATAAATATTTTATTTGTTTAAGACTTTGATTTGTTATGAATTTATTTTGCAAAGCAAATGTTAATGTTAATCAGATTTACCAGTTGAAGAATAAGAAATGAATTAAATGGTTAAACCTTGGAAGATTGTTTTGTAAAGAAAACAAATAATTAGAATCTATCTAAATTAATTATATTTTTAATTAATTTAAAGCGAGGATTGTTGAAATCGGTTAATGAGATAAGCAAGTTTTTGAGTTAATTAAATCGACCGTTTGGAATTAGAATTGTTTATCAAGTTAAGGTGTTTTGACTAAAATAGTTAAACGAATATTGTTTGAATTTAAATAAGGATTTAAAAGGGATTTAATATTTAAATTAGTTAATAAAGGGATTTACTACTAAAGTAGTTAATGTTTGAAATAAGTTATTATTTTAATTAATGATAAAATTAGGAATATATATTTAAATGGGAATTCATTTAAAAAGTTACAGAATGTGAGATGCAAGCCAATTGAATGGTGAAAGGAAATAAACGTACTAAATTATATGAATTAAGTGAAAGGAGATTACGATAAAAGGGTTATTATAAACCAGAGTTTTTAGTGAGATTTAAAGTGTAAAGCGTTTACTTTACATTAACGTTATTTGAAAACGAGATCTAGTAAAAAGGAGAATTTTAAATGAGATTTCAAAATGGGAAATTGAATAGAGTTATTCGAGATAGAATTAGCCAAACATAATTCGGCTGAGTTGCCAATTCGTACGACTGCTAGCGTAATTCGCAGGGCTGCAGATAGCCTACGGCGGTCGGATGTTTCCTGAGGGAATCAGGAGTAACCATTGTGATCGCTGCGACCTAGAGTCAAGCGAATGGAGTTAAGTCAAATATTAGTTAATCGATTAGAGTTAAATCGAATTAGAATTATTCAAATATCGTATTTTTGAATATTTAAAGAGTTAGAAGTTTTAATTTAACAAAAAGGAAATTAGTTTGTTAAAGGCCAGGTGATGCTGAATTCTTAACCAGTGGAATCATTGGAGTGTCATGTTTGAAACACTGTATATTTTGATAGTTAAAACACCGACTATCAAACCCTCCCAATACGATTGTTGGTATGGAAAGACCGGGATCGAAGTTATTCGAAAACCATTCCGACCAACAAATACGTGAAGATATCAGGGGATGATCGAGATGGAGCATTGAAGGCCGTGGATCTTCATCAACAGAAGGACCACTAATGTTCTCTGCCTGGCAAGCAGAGATAAACTGTGATTCTGTCGTAGTTGTAATCTACGGGTTGCAAGGACTTCTCGCTACTGATCCATGGGGTGATTCCTATATTGGATGCAGTAGGAGAGTGCCTTCGGTTCATCCTGTTCCTGGATGAGGTATATGGACGAATGTCTGACAGAGTATTTCCGAAGGATCACGTACGTTGATTTCTTCAAACGTGCTATGGTTGTTGGCAGGGAATTGCCATTCTCTAGCTTTCGGCTAGAGTATTTTTGTGGACGTCAATTAGTGATATCTGACGGATCTGACGATGTGGCATTCAAAGGGAATGGTGACCAGATGTTCAAGAGTTAATTCTGGCCTCAAGCCTCATCAACCGGGAAATGACAAAAATCGGACAGGCAGCATGGCTATGTGGGTCGCTCCCATTAGGGTGTATAATCACCTATCTAGAGGAAATCCTATTTGTTCTTAAATCTATGTTTCGATGCTGTCCCTTTTCGGGAGACGGTTGCTGATCCCAACCGTCGGTGATATACATTCGATACACTCAAGCGAAATGAGTGGTCGGTCATGTGAGGGCCGGGTTGCAAGAAGTTCTTGTTGAACCCAGTGTATTCGTCTCTAGAGATACACTATCGGAAGGTGGACCCATACCTTGTCAAGTCGGAATCCAATTTCCAATAAGCGCCTGCGGGTTTTGATTGTATACTATATATGTAGAGCGTGAGATGCAAGCGTTCTACTAGATTCTATTTACTTGTATTTAGACATTATTATAATATCAGAACAAGATATTGGTTTCAAAACTGTTTTGGGTTATCGTAAGGTAAAAACCGTCCGTGTTTATGTGTGGATTTGGTCTTACGATTATCCTTTTCTTTTGAAAAGGTTTTGAACTCTAAAATCATGATTGGATGATTTACCCTTATTACTGTGCGAGTTTATCTCACTCTGGTTCACCAGACTGACCCGGTGTTTTGTAAATGCTCGGGTTAGACCGGGTTGTACAGGTTCAGATTATCGACCGCTATGAAGAGACGAGCTGGAAGAGTCCAGACGTATGATATTATTACTATTCCGCTGTGTGTTATATGAGGACAGCTTAGTATCACTGTCCAGATGTGTACTCTGATATTGTAAATATTTCAAAAGCTTTCAATAAAGGTTATTTCTGTATTATAATTTGTTCCGCTGCGATGTGAGACTCTGTGTTGTGTTGCTTTCTTCTTCTTCTTCTATTCTAATATTTCTATCTTATCTATTCTCACCCTCTAACTTCTTTCTATTAATGATCTGGAATGTTCGATGTCTGAATGTTCAACATGATAGTTTGATGTTGATTTTCGGAGTCGAAAATCCCGGTTCGTTACAGTGGTATCAGAGCTATTGGTTAAGTAATTACCTTGGCTCTGTGGCGTGACTCAGTAGAGATGGGGTTAGCAATACCCTAGATTGAGTTTGAGTATATATATATGAGCGCGTATTTGTAAATTGATATAAAAACTGTTTATATTGTGTTGATTGGTTTGTCGAGTAGTTTATGAATTCTGGTCGATACAGTAATGCAAACTGAGTCGATAAGTGTTTCTAAACTCTTGAACAGAATAATTCGACACAGTATGTTTTTGAAAGAGGATAAATGGAAATTTTACCCAAATTATATTTTGATATAAACAAGGTATATATATTAAAATTATTATAATGTATATATTGGTTGTGTTAAATTGTTAATATAATTGAATCAGATTATAATCAAGATGGTTATAAATAACTAGTCAGGATTAGTGGAAATGTAATAAATCAGCCAGATGAGTTAAATCTCAATTTAAATCAGAATTTAGATTGAAATTGTGAAAACTTAGAAAAGTGTGAAAAAGAATTTTTGATTAAATATATGGGAATTTTAAGATCCTGGGAGATTTTAAATTTTGTTTACAAGCATTGTGAATGATATTTTGAAATAAAATTCAAAATGGAAGTGTTTAAATATGGTTTGATAAGTGATATAGTATTGAACTCACTTCGATAGCTGGGAAATAACTCTGAGGATGACGGCCGCATCATCAGTGTTCATTTTCGAGTTCTAAGTGACGGATTACTACCAAAGGTTTTGTTTTGAATTGCTTTGAGAAAGACAAGTTTGAATCCTGAAAAAAAGATAATTTGATTTTTGAAAGAGCTGAACTGTTTGAAAACTCCCAGGGAAATTGTTTGAACAAGGCAAAATTAAATAGAAATTGTGAAAGCAAATATGAATTGAATTAAAACCAATTAATTAGAAATTGAATCGGGAGATAATATATCGAGTAGAATCAGATTTTGAATGGTGAGACAGGGATCTGAAATGGTGTTGGACTGATAAGTTAAGAGATGAAATTGATAATGGATGAGGATTGAGCTAAGAATGGAATTTGGCTTGGACACGTGAAAAATTTAGTTCGAAGGATGAAATTGGAATTTGGTTGGAAATGCATTGGTATATGCTGAAAGGGCAGCAGATGGAAAGAATATAATGATATGCCCGACAAAAAGGTACACGTTTATTTTTATGGGTTTGGTGATTTATGAGCCTATTTGGCAAGCCACTTGGCTGTTTCATTTTCTTTGGGATTGGAGAAGGCCTAGAAAGGCGAGTTGGGGTTGTACAGATTGAGCCGTACAGAGGTGGTGCTGGCAAAAAATTTCAAAAATTTAAAGTATTGGAAAATTTTCAATATTTTTGAAAATATTTATTTACAATATTGAATTGATTTTCGATTTAAAGTAAATTAGATTTGAAATTAGTGAGTTTATAACGTTCTTTCTTACATTAGCAATTTCGAGGACGAAATTATTTTAAGGGGGGAAGAATGTAACGACCCGTGTTTTTCGACCATTTGAATATGAATATTTAAATTAGCTTTAAATAGTATGTTGGGAATATTAATGGAATTTAATATTTAATTCGATAATAAAACGAAGTTGAACGTTATAATTTATATATATTATAATTCGAGCTTGAAAATGGCGTGCAGTTCGTAAATTGGAGTTTTGAACTTCAACTGAGAATACAGGATTCGATATAAGTCGGATTTCTGTGAAACAAGACACGTTGGAGCCGTATTGACGATAATTTTCATATGAAAGAGAAAAATCCAGATTTCGTGTTATAGTTTGATAGTTATGGCCAAATCAAATTTTGAAATAGTCGCTATGGAAAATCGTTATTAATTATAGGCCTTTAAAATAGCCGTTTTGCAAACGGACTCAGATTTCGACGAAATCAGTTTCATTAGAACCGTATCGCTAAATTATTGTACGATGGTGAATTGCGTGAAAAACCGATATCGTATGTGACCACAGCAACCATAAACGCCCGTTCAAATTCTCTAACGCGTATTTAATTAAATAAAAGGATATTTGAGTGTAACTTGAGCAGACAATCGAATTAGGCCACGAAACCAGTTCCGTTGAGTTCGTATCGTCGATTAGAGTCAGGATATGTATATTGTTTGTTATTTTTAGAGATCGAGAAATTTGGCGTTAAAAAGGGTAGGGCGGTTCAGGGTAGAAATAGCCTACCGGGGCCACAGTCTCAGAATGCGACGAAATTAGTGCCGTTGGGTTCGTATCGAAAAGTTATTGTAAGATATACAAGTTTCAAGTTGATTTGAGTTATCTGGTGACCGTGAAAAAATAAAATGCGTGTTCATTTCTGGTTTTATAAAGGAAATTTTTCCATACGACCTCGGATTGCGACGAAACTTGTCTCATTGGGTCTGGAATATCGTTTTACATCAGGAAAAGCCTTTTTATCAGTAGATGAAAATCAGTTGTAGTGGTTTTAATCAATTACTTCGTAACAGAGTGTCGCAAAGGATATTCTATAAATTAAAATGTCATATACACACCCAAGCGCACATGCCTACCCTGAT
Source organism: Allium sativum (assembly GCA_030737875.1). NCBI lineage: Eukaryota > Viridiplantae > Streptophyta > Magnoliopsida > Asparagales > Amaryllidaceae > Allium > Allium sativum. Next base: position 357,715,680 of record CM060926.1, read on the forward strand.
ATTTCATTTCATCCCTGTCCATTCTTTCAGCTCACACATGGGTGTGTTCTTCTCTGCAAACATTTATGCCAAAGCGACTTCAACAGGGACAATACATGCCAACTCTGTCTACATTGACATGTCGGTCACTCTCAAAATTTAATACCTGAACATGCCTAGTATAATATGGCCGTCCAGTCTATCATTTTCTTTGAAGAACGCACGAAAATAAATCAAGGCAGGCCTATGAAAACTCAGCGCAGACCTTCCCCTACTCCATTGCAGACCTATCCTATATCTGCCGACCAACATGTACTGGTGATGTAATGTTGTATCTATACTTTCCTCTCTGGCCCCTATATATATATATATGGATGGCTTTCCATTTGTTTTCTTCAACAAACAGCAGATGAAACCCATTTCCCTTTCCCAACGCAATAAACAAATAAAACATATTTCTATATATATAATATAAAAAGAAGAGAGAAAAAGGATGCTGACGCAAGGTGGCGTCCGAACATCCGGTTGATGGTGGTGAAGTCTAGAACGATGGTAAGCGGAGCACTGTGAATGGAAAACAAATGAAACTGGTAGCATGAAATCAACCCGCAAAGTGTTTCACCTTAAACACCGAAGAGTTGGAGCTGTCATGCGAGAAGGGGGAGGTGAAAACGGAGCCGGAATGATTGCATTGGTGCTGCAGCACGCACGGATCTGATGGGTAGTAACAGTTCAGAAGAAGAGTATCACGTGGAGAGGGTAACCGCATGGACGTGGGTGGCTAGTGATGATCCAATCAAATGCAAAGTGAGGAAGTGGACATTTACAATTTGCAGAAGAAGCTGCAGTGTGGTGTTTTGGATCTGGGAAGTGGCGTTTATGTTGGCGGAGACACCGTCGATGTTGGACGTGAGCAAGTATGGTGTCCATGTGAGGCAAAGGTGAAACAAAAAAAGAAAGAGAGGGGCTTGGTGTCTCGGCGGGTATGTGAGGCCACGTTTTGGGTGAGGAGGTTGTAAGAGAACATGGATTTGCGAGCAGCTATGGAAAAGAAGAAGGAAATCAGAGGCGTGAATAGAAGAATGAACGGTGGCAGGTCGGAGAATTTAGGCGCGGGCTCAGTTCGGTTTCGTGGTGCTGTTCTTTGGGGGAGCAGGTTCGGTGTATAGCCGCAAAGCATGCACAACATCGGACCAAACAAAAAGACGTTGGAACCGCACCAACAAGCGAAACGAGTTGGAACTGATCTGGACAGAGTTGATGGTAATTGAAAACAAATCATTTAACGCAGAATGGAAATCCAGGTGAGTTAAACTCACTCAGTTTTTCCCATTTATATTTTATATAAATTGGGTTCTTTATTTTGTGTGCTCTGCTTGCCAATGGTTGACTGCTTTGCTAGTTATCTATTTAACTGTTAATTTAACCGATGAAATTAAACCGTGTTTAGTTTCAGTGAAATACCAAATCGTTATTTTTAAAACGATTGGTTCCAATAAAGGTAACTCACCTTAGTTGGTCACGTTTATTTTATAAACGTGTTTTTAAATGATTGAATTGTTTGCGTTGCTTGTGATTGATGTTGAATGGTTGCTATTTAGTATTATCAGTTAAACAAAACTGAATAGTCTGATTTGTGATAACCGTTTTGAATACAGGGAAGAACAGGTTGGAGGGATCCAACCGGATTCCTCAAATGTATTATTTATTTTCATATTATCATATATGAACTGATCTGTTTGTGTGATTGATTTGATGGTTGATTATTGACTGGATATTCAACATCTGTTTGATTTAAACCAATGGGCGATATTGGTTAAGTGTTTGGCAGAGTATGGCCTTTAAAATCAATCGAGTTATCAATATTTATTCACCGTCAGGTGAATCGATAGAGTTGAGGTTATAAAATTTATTTTATAACCAGAGTTAGATTTGAATTATATTATTTGAATAAAAGTCATTTAAGAGAAATAAATAAATATTTTATTTGTTTAAGACTTTGATTTGTTATGAATTTATTTTGCAAAGCAAATGTTAATGTTAATCAGATTTACCAGTTGAAGAATAAGAAATGAATTAAATGGTTAAACCTTGGAAGATTGTTTTGTAAAGAAAACAAATAATTAGAATCTATCTAAATTAATTATATTTTTAATTAATTTAAAGCGAGGATTGTTGAAATCGGTTAATGAGATAAGCAAGTTTTTGAGTTAATTAAATCGACCGTTTGGAATTAGAATTGTTTATCAAGTTAAGGTGTTTTGACTAAAATAGTTAAACGAATATTGTTTGAATTTAAATAAGGATTTAAAAGGGATTTAATATTTAAATTAGTTAATAAAGGGATTTACTACTAAAGTAGTTAATGTTTGAAATAAGTTATTATTTTAATTAATGATAAAATTAGGAATATATATTTAAATGGGAATTCATTTAAAAAGTTACAGAATGTGAGATGCAAGCCAATTGAATGGTGAAAGGAAATAAACGTACTAAATTATATGAATTAAGTGAAAGGAGATTACGATAAAAGGGTTATTATAAACCAGAGTTTTTAGTGAGATTTAAAGTGTAAAGCGTTTACTTTACATTAACGTTATTTGAAAACGAGATCTAGTAAAAAGGAGAATTTTAAATGAGATTTCAAAATGGGAAATTGAATAGAGTTATTCGAGATAGAATTAGCCAAACATAATTCGGCTGAGTTGCCAATTCGTACGACTGCTAGCGTAATTCGCAGGGCTGCAGATAGCCTACGGCGGTCGGATGTTTCCTGAGGGAATCAGGCGTAACCATTGTGATCGCTGCGACCTAGAGTCAAGCGAATGGAGTTAAGTCAAATATTAGTTAATCGATTAGAGTTAAATCGAATTAGAATTATTCAAATATCGTATTTTTGAATATTTAAAGAGTTAGAAGTTTTAATTTAACAAAAAGGAAATTAGTTTGTTAAAGGCCAGGTGATGCTGAATTCTTAACCAGTGGAATCATTGGAGTGTCATGTTTGAAACACTGTATATTTTGATAGTTAAAACACCGACTATCAAACCCTCCCAATACGATTGTTGGTATGGAAAGACCGGGATCGAAGTTATTCGAAAACCATTCCGACCAACAAATACGTGAAGATATCAGGAGATGATCGAGATGGAGCATTGAAGGCCGTGGATCTTCATCAACGGAAGGACCACTAATGTTCTCTGCCTGGCAAGCAGAGATAAACTGTGATTCTGTCGTAGTTGTAATCTACGGGTTGCAAGGACTTCTCGCTACTGATCCATGGGGTGATTCCTATATTGGATGCAGTAGGAGAGTGCCTTCGGTTCATCCTGTTCCTGGATGACGTATATGGACGAATGTCTGACAGAGTATTTCCGAAGGATCACGTACGTTGATTTCTTCAAACGTGCTATGGTTGTTGGCAGGGAATTGCCATTCTCTAGCTTTCGGCTAGAGTATTTTTGTGGACGTCAATTAGTGATATCTGATGGATCTGACGATGTGGCATTCAAAGGGAATGGTGACCAGATGTTCAAGAGTTAATTCTGGCCTCAAGCCTCATCAACCGGGAAATGACAAAAATCGGACAGGCAGCATGGCTATGTGGGTCGCTCCCATTAGGGTGTATAATCACCTATCTAGAGGAAATCCTATTTGTTCTTAAATCTATGTTTCGATGCTGTCCCTTTTCGGGAGACGGTTGCTGATCCCAACCGTCGGTGATATACATTCGACACACTCAAGCGAAATGAGTGGTCGGTCATGTGAGGGCCGGGTTGCAAGAAGTTCTTGTTGAACCCAGTGTATTCGTCTCTAGAGATACACTATCGGAAGGTGGACCCATACCTTGTCAAGTCGGAATCCAATTTCCAATAAGCGCCTGCGGGTTTTGATTGTATACTATATATGTAGAGCGTGAGATGCAAGCGTTCTACTAGATTCTATTTACTTGTATTTAGACATTATTATAATATCAGAACAAGATATTGGTTTCAAAACTGTTTTGGGTTATCGTAAGGTAAAAACCGTCCGTGTTTATGTGTGGATTTGGTCTTACGATTATCCTTTTCTTTTGAAATGGTTTTGAACTCTAAAATCATGATTGGATGATTTACCCTTATTACTGTGCGAGTTTATCTCACTCTGGTTCACCAGACTGACCCGGTGTTTTGTAAATGCTCGGGTTAGACCGGGTTGTACAGGTTCAGATTATCGACCGCTATGAAGAGACGAGCTGGAAGAGTCCAGACGTATGATATTATTACTATTCCGCTGTGTGTTATATGAGGACAGCTTAGTATCACTGTCCAGATGTGTACTCTGATATTGTAAATATTTCAAAAGCTTTCAATAAAGGTTATTTCTGTATTATAATTTGTTCCGCTGCGATGTGAGACTCTGTGTTGTGTTGCTTTCTTCTTCTTCTTCTATTCTAATATTTCTATCTTATCTATTCTCACCCTCTAACTTCTTTCTATTAATGATCTGGAATGTTCGATGTCTGAATGTTCAACATGATAGTTTGATGTTGATTTTCGGAGTCGAAAATCCCGGTTCGTTACAGTGGTATCAGAGCTATTGGTTAAGTAATTACCTTGGCTCTGTGGCGTGACTCAGTAGAGATGGGGTTAGCAATACCCTAGATTGAGTTTGAGTATATATATGAGCGCGTATTTGTAAATTGATATAAAAACTGTTTATATTGTGTTGATTGGTTTGTCGAGTAGTTTATGAATTATGGTCGATACAGTAATGCAAACTGAGTCGATAAGTGTTTCTAAACTCTTGAACAGAATAATTCGACACAGTATGTTTTTGAAAGAGGATAAATGGAAATTTTACCCAAATTATATTTTGATATAAACAAGGTATATATATTAAAATTATTATAATGTATATATTGGTTGTGTTAAATTGTTAATATAATTGAATCAGATTATAATCAAGATGGTTATAAATAACTAGTCAGGATTAGTGGAAATGTAATAAATCAGCCAGATGAGTTAAATCTCAATTTAAATCAGAATTTAGATTGAAATTGTGAAAACTTAGAAAAGTGTGAAAAAGAATTTTTGATTAAATATATGGGAATTTTAAGATCCTGGGAGATTTTAAATTTTGTTTACAAGCATTGTGAATGATATTTTGAAATAAAATTCAAAATGGAAGTGTTTAAATATGGTTTGATAAGTGATATAGTATTGAACTCACTTCGATAGCTGGGAAATAACTCTGAGGATGACGGCCGCATCATCAGTGTTCATTTTCGAGTTCTAAGTGACGGATTACTACCAAAGGTTTTGTTTTGAATTGCTTTGAGAAAGACAAGTTTGAATCCTGAAAAAAAAGATAATTTGATTTTTGAAAGAGCTGAACTGTTTGAAAACTCCCAGGGAAATTGTTTGAACAAGGCAAAATTAAATAGAAATTGTGAAAGCAAATATGAATTGAATTAAAACCAATTAATTAGAAATTGAATCGGGAGATAATATATCGAGTAGAATCAGATTTTGAATGGTGAGACAGGGATCTGAAATGGTGTTGGACTGATAAGTTAAGAGATGAAATTGATAATGGATGAGGATTGAGCTAAGAATGGAATTTGGCTTGGACACGTGAAAAATTTAGTTCGAAGGATGAAATTGGAATTTGGTTGGAAATGCATTGGTATATGCTGAAAGGGCAGCAGATGGAAAGAATATAATGATATGCCCGACAAAAAGGTACATGTTTATTTTTATGGGTTTGGTGATTTATGAGCCTATTTGGCAAGCCACTTGGCTGTTTCATTTTCTTTGGGATTGGAGAAGGCCTAGAAAGGCGAGTTGGGGTTGTACAGATTGAGCCGTACAGAGGTGGTGCTGGCAAAAAATTTCAAAAATTTAAAGTATTGGAAAATTTTCAATATTTTTGAAAATATTTATTTACAATATTGAATTGATTTTCGATTTAAAGTAAATTAGATTTGAAATTAGTGAGTTTATAACGTTCTTTCTTACATTAGCAATTTCGAGGACGAAATTATTTTAAGGGGGGAAGAATGTAACGACCCGTGTTTTTCGACCATTTGAATATGAATATTTAAATTAGTTTTAAATAGTATGTTGGGAATATTAATGGAATTTAATATTTAATTCGATAATAAAACGAAGTTGAATGTTATAATTTATATATATTATAATTCGAGCTTGAAAATGGCGTGCAGTTCGTAAATTGGAGTTTTGAACTTCAACTGAGAATACAGGATTCGATATAAGTCGGATTTCTGTGAAACAAGACACGTTGGAGCCGTATTGACGATAATTTTCATATGAAAGAGAAAAATCCAGATTTCGTGTTATAGTTTGACAGTTATGGCCAAATCAAATTTTGAAATAGTCGCTATGGAAAATCGTTATTAATTATAGGCCTTTAAAATAGCCGTTTTGCAAACGGACTCAGATTTCGACGAAATCAGTTTCATTAGAACCGTATCGCTAAATTATTGTACGATGGTGAATTGCGTGAAAAACCGATATCGTATGTGACCACAGCAACCATAAACGCCCGTTCAAATTCTCTAACGCGTATTTAATTAAATAAAAGGATATTTGAGTGTAACTTGAGCAGACAATCGAATTAGGCCACGAAACCAGTTCCGTTGAGTTCGTATCGTCGATTAGAGTCAGGATATGTATATTGTTTGTTATTTTTAGAGATCGAGAAATTTGGCGTTAAAAAGGGTAGGGCGGTTCAGGGTAGAAATAGCCTACCGGGGCCACAGTCTCAGAATGCGACGAAATTAGTGCCGTTGGGTTCGTATCGAAAAGTTATTGTAAGATATACAAGTTTCAAGTTGATTTGAGTTATCTGGTGACCGTGAAAAAATAAAATGCGTGTTCATTTCTGGTTTTATAAAGGAAATTTTTCCATACGACCTCGGATTGCGACGAAACTTGTCTCATTGGGTCTGGAATATCGTTTTACATCAGGAAAAGCCTTTTTATCAGTAGACGAAAATCATTTGTAGTGGTTTTAATCAATTACTTCGTAACAGAGTGTCGCAAAGGATATTCTATAAATTAAAATGTCATATACACACCCAAGCGCACATGCCTACCCTGATATTTCATTTCATCCCTGTCCATTCTTTCAGCTCACACATGGGTGTGTTCTTCTCTGCAAACATTTATGCCAAAGCGACTTCAACAGGGACAATACATGCCAACTCTGTCTACATTGACATGTCGGTCACTCTCAAAATTTAATACCTGAACATGCCTAGTATAATATGGCCGTCCAGTCTATCATTTTCTTTGAAGAACGCACGAAAATAAATCAAGGCAGGCCTATGAAAACTCAGCGCAGACCTTCCCCTACTCCATTGCAGACCTATCCTATATCTGCCGACCAACATGTACTGGTGATGTAATGTTGTATCTATACTTTCCTCTCTGGCCCCTATATATATATATATGGATGGCTTTCCATTTGTTTTCTTCAACAAACAGCAGATGAAACCCATTTCCCTTTCCCAACGCAATAAACAAATAAAACATATTTCTATATATATAATATAAAAAGAAGAGAGAAAAAGGATGCTGACGCAAGGTGGCGTCCGAACATCCGGTTGATGGTGGTGAAGTCTAGAACGATGGTAAGCGGAGCACTGTGAATGGAAAACAAATGAAACTGGTAGCATGAAATCAACCCGCAAAGTGTTTCACCTTAAACACCGAAGAGTTGGAGCTGTCATGCGAGAAGGGGGAGGTGAAAACGGAGCCGGAATGATTGCATTGGTGCTGCAGCACGCACGGATCTGATGGGTAGTAACAGTTCAGAAGAAGAGTATCACGTGGAGAGGGTAACCGCATGGACGTGGGTGGCTAGTGATGATCCAATCAAATGCAAAGTGAGGAAGTGGACATTTACAATTTGCAGAAGAAGCTGCAGTGTGGTGTTTTGGATCTGGGAAGTGGCGTTTATGTTGGCGGAGACACCGTCGATGTTGGACGTGAGCAAGTATGGTGTCCATGTGAGGCAAAGGTGAAACAAAAAAAGAAAGAGAGGGGCTTGGTGTCTCGGCGGGTATGTGAGGCCACGTTTTGGGTGAGGAGGTCGTAAGAGAACATGGATTTGCGAGCAGCTATGGAAAAGAAGAAGGAAATCAGAGGCGTGAATAGAAGAATGAACGGTGGCAGGTCGGAGAATTTAGGCGCGGGCTCAGTTCGGTTTCGTGGTGCTGTTCTTTGGGGGAGCAGGTTCGGTGTATAGCCGCAAAGCATGCACAGCATCGGACCAAACAAAAAGACGTTGGAACCGCACCAACAAGCGAAACGAGTTGGAACTGATCTGGACAGAGTTGATGGTAATTGAAAACAAATCATTTAACGCAGAATGGAAATCCAGGTGAGTTAAACTCACTCAGTTTTTTCCATTTATATTTTATATAAATTGGGTTCTTTATTTTGTGTGCTCTGCTTGCCAATGGTTGACTGCTTTGCTAGTTATCTATTTAACTGTTAATTTAACCGATGAAATTAAACCGTGTTTAGTTTCAGTGAAATACCAAATCGTTATTTTTAAAACGATTGGTTCCAATAAAGGTAACTCACCTTAGTTGGTCACGTTTATTTTATAAACGTGTTTTTAAATGATTGAATTGTTTGCGTTGCTTGTGATTGATGTTGAATGGTTGCTATTTAGTATTATCAGTTAAACAAAACTGAATAGTCTGATTTGTGATAACCGTTTTGAATACAGGGAAGAACAGGTTGGAGGGATCCAACCGGATTCCTCAAATGTATTATTTATTTTCATATTATCATATATGAACTGATCTGTTTGTGTGATTGATTTGATGGTTGATTATTGACTGGATATTCAACATCTGTTTGATTTAAACCAATGGGCGATATTGGTTAAGTGTTTGGCAGAGTATGGCCTTTAAAATCAATCGAGTTATCAATATTTATTCACCGTCAGGTGAATCGATAGAGTTGAGGTTATAAAATTTATTTTATAACCAGAGTTAGATTTGAATTATATTATTTGAATAAAAGTCATTTAAGAGAAATAAATAAATATTTTATTTGTTTAAGACTTTGATTTGTTATGAATTTATTTTGCAAAGCAAATGTTAATGTTAATCAGATTTACCAGTTGAAGAATAAGAAATGAATTAAATGGTTAAACCTTGGAAGATTGTTTTGTAAAGAAAACAAATAATTAGAATCTATCTAAATTAATTATATTTTTAATTAATTTAAAGCGAGGATTGTTGAAATCGGTTAATGAGATAAGCAAGTTTTTGAGTTAATTAAATCGACCGTTTGGAATTAGAATTGTTTATCAAGTTAAGGTGTTTTGACTAAAATAGTTAAACGAATATTGTTTGAATTTAAATAAGGATTTAAAAGGGATTTAATATTTAAATTAGTTAATAAAGGGATTTACTACTAAAGTAGTTAATGTTTGAAATAAGTTATTATTTTAATTAATGATAAAATTAGGAATATATATTTAAATGGGAATTCATTTAAAAAGTTACAGAATGTGAGATGCAAGCCAATTGAATGGTGAAAGGAAATAAACGTACTAAATTATATGAATTAAGTGAAAGGAGATTGCGATAAAAGGGTTATTATAAACCAGAGTTTTTAGTGAGATTTAAAGTGTAAAGCGTTTACTTTACATTAACGTTATTTGAAAACGAGATCTAGTAAAAAGGAGAATTTTAAATGAGATTTCAAAATGGGAAATTGAATAGAGTTATTCGAGATAGAATTAGCCAAACATAATTCGGCTGAGTTGCCAATTCGTACGACTGCTAGCGTAATTCGCAGGGCTGCATATAGCCTACGGCGGTCGGATGTTTCCTGAGGGAATCAGGCGTAACCATTGTGATCGCTGCGACCTAGAGTCAAGCGAATGGAGTTAAGTCAAATATTAGCTAATCGATTAGAGTTAAATCGAATTAGAATTATTCAAATATCGTATTTTTGAATATTTAAAGAGTTAGAAGTTTTAATTTAACAAAAAGGAAATTAGTTTGTTAAAGGCCAGGTGATGCTGAATTCTTAACCAGTGGAATCATTGGAGTGTCATGTTTGAAACACTGTATATTTTGATAGTTAAAACACCGACTATCAAACCCTCCCAATACGATTGTTGGTATGGAAAGACCGGGATCGAAGTTATTCGAAAACCATTCCGACCAACAAATACGTGAAGATATCAGGAGATGATCGAGATGGAGCATTGAAGGCCGTGGATCTTCATCAACGGAAGGACCACTAATGTTCTCTGCCTGGCAAGCAGAGATAAACTGTGATTCTGTCGTAGTTGTAATCTACGGGTTGCAAGGACTTCTCGCTACTGATCCATGGGGTGATTCCTATATTGGATGCAGTAGGAGAGTGCCTTCGGTTCATCCTGTTCCTGGATGACGTATATGGACGAATGTCTGACAGAGTATTTCCGAAGGATCACGTACGTTGATTTCTTCAAACGTGCTATGGTTGTTGGCAGGGAATTGCCATTCTCTAGCTTTCGGCTAGAGTATTTTTGTGGACGTCAATTAGTGATATCTGACGGATCTGACGATGTGGCATTCAAAGGGAATGGTGACCAGATGTTCAAGAGTTAATTCTGGCCTCAAGCCTCATCAACCGGGAAATGACAAAAATCGGACAGGCAGCATGGCTATGTGGGTCGCTCCCATTAGGGTGTATAATCACCTATCGAGAGGAAATCCTATTTGTTCTTAAATCTATGTTTCGATGCTGTCCCTTTTCGGGAGACGGTTGCTGATCCCAACCGTCGGTGATATACATTCGATACACTCAAGCGAAATGAGTGGTCGGTCATGTGAGGGCCGGGTTGCAAGAAGTTCTTGTTGAACCCAGTGTATTCGTCTCTAGAGATACACTATCGGAAGGTGGACCCATACCTTGTCAAGTCGGAATCCAATTTCCAATAAGCGCCTGCGGGTTTTGATTGTATACTATATATGTAGAGCGTGAGATGCAAGCGTTCTACTAGATTCTATTTACTTGTATTTAGACATTATTATAATATCAGAACAAGATATTGGTTTCAAAACTGTTTTGGGTTATCGTAAGGTAAAAACCGTCCGTGTTTATGTGTGGATTTGGTCTTACGATTATCCTTTTCTTTTGAAAAGGTTTTGAACTCTAAAATCATGATTGGATGATTTACCCTTATTACTGTGCGAGTTTATCTCACTCTGGTTCACCAGACTGACCCGGTGTTTTGTAAATGCTCGGGTTAGACCGGGTTGTACAGGTTCAGATTATCGACCGCTATGAAGAGACGAGCTGGAAGAGTCCAGACGTATGATATTATTACTATTCCGCTGTGTGTTATATGAGGACAGCTTAGTATCACTGTCCAGATGTGTACTCTGATATTGTAAGTATTTCAAAAGCTTTCAATAAAGGTTATTTCTGTATTATAATTTGTTCCGCTGCGATGTGAGACTCTGTGTTGTGTTGCTTTCTTCTTCTTCTTCTATTCTAATATTTCTATCTTATCTATTCTCACCTCTAACTTCTTTCTATTAATGATCTGGAATGTTCGATGTCTGAATGGTCAACATGATAGTTTGATGTTGATTTTCGGAGTCGAAAATCCCGGTTCGTTACACTTACTATGTCCACTTGCCCCATGGAGTTATTCACCCCATCTGCGCTGGCTCATAGTCTTACTACGCATCACCTTGCCCCTCGGGTCATAATGACCCTACTGCACTGATAACGTAGTCTTGCTACCATCACCTTCCCCTCAGGTCATAATGACCCTACTGCACTGATAAGTAGCCATCATCCATTCTTAGTGGTGAATCGAAGTTATGAACGTCGACAACTCCTTAGCACACGTCCCGCAGCAAAGTCCAACCATGAAGTGAACTCATCGGTTCCCAACTGGATCCTGATCTCTAACTTCCCATATTAGACTACATTTGCATCTCGGGTTATTGGTCAATACTGGGTCGGGTCGGGTTCCTCCTCAAGCCATCGGTTCGGGTCGGGTATCCTCCATCGGTTCGGGTTGGGTCCTCTTCTGGTACGGGTCGGGTCGGGTGCTATCTCCCCTCTAGTTCGTGCTTCCGCTCCGATCCGCCTCCTCATCCTTCACATGCTCCTATCTGATCCATCTTCAGGCTTCCGCTCCGATCCGCCTCCCCCTTAATCCGATCCGATCCCAGTTCAGTTAGCATGGCCTTCCTTTTTTCCAATTTTCTCAAGTGTCAGGTTCTAATCCGATCGGATTCCTTGCCCAGTTCAACATATCCGATCTGATCCGAAACCTGCACTATTTTCTGAAACTGTTCCAGCAAGTGTTTACATCATTCGACGACGTTTTCGACCATTCTAACTATTGAAACCAATCACAAAGCATATCATACAGTCATAGCAACATGCATAATCAACTACAAACATCAAAACATCAAGATGATAGGTTAAAATGGATCAAACATACCCCAAAACCCCATATTTCCCCTTAAGCATGTTTTAGGTGAAACTAATGATAGGATTAACAAAACTTAACCAAATTAACCCAAATTCATATCAGAGGTCTAAAACATCATTTAGGAATTTATGGACATTTTTCCCGAATTTATTAGTGTATAAATTCGCTAATTAACACTAATCACCCCTAATTAGCCATAATTAGTGCAAAACTATGCAAATCACTCACCTTAGCCACAAATAAACTAAAATCTGAAATAAATCTCTGATTTGATGTGAATCCCGATGCTAAACAGTAGCTCCAATGTTGAGTTGGTGTAGATCTTCCTTGATTAGAGGTTGCTAAGCCAAATCCTTGACCAAAAGATGATTTGGAGGTGATTTAGAGGTTGGAGGCCATTTTTAGGGTTCCTTGGTGATAAGTGGAGGCTAGAAAACTGAAATGGAATGATCCTCTATCTCATTTCAGCCTCCCCATAACTCTAATCCCGAAATGGGTTATGGTCCTACTCACTAATCACCCGATTTGGCCCGGTTAAGCAGTTTTTCACCCTCTAAACCTTATTTCAGTCATATCTCCCAAACGGTAAGTCTGTTTGGCTATTATGACCACTCTACGGAAAGGTAAACCATCAAACGAATCCAATGGAAGTGGTTTCAGGTCAAAATTCCTTTCCAATCAAAGGTTATGGCCAAAACAGTACCAACTAAGGGCAAAATGGTCTTTTAAAAATCAACAAAACTCATGAACATGGGAAATGAGTCAAATGGATGTTTCCCAAAGTTACACGACCATACGACTTCCTATGGGAAAGAAATAAATATTCTACGATCCTATGATATGTAGAACACGGGTTGTTACACTATGTTTTTGGTTCGATGGTGGTTATGGCTTCGAAATGAATTCAAGTAGGAATGTTCGAAGTATTGTGAAGTGTTCGTTGATCGTCGTAATGCAACGAAGTGAAGACAGCTCAAGATTGCGAGTTTGTGGATATTGGTGCTCGAGATGTTGCTTGAGTTATGAACAGCCATCATGTTAGATGGCTGGAGATACTGAAGGCCGAGGGATTATCTTTGTCGTAGGTTCTACGGACTCAAAGAAGGGGTATAATGGGGATGCCCAAAAGATTAGAAGTGGTTGGTTGAGTAACCTGGGCAGCACGATGAGCCTAGATACAAGAACGATGGAGTATGGAGTTTTGATGGAACTAGAGTTTACCATTAGCCCTTGATGGTCAGTAAGGGGTTGAGTCGGCCATACGATTGACGATGGTTTCAAAGCAAGATTGGATGTGATAGCCACAGTCATGGATGATAATTGTTTTGCTTGTATCGTCTTGTGTAGGTTGTTCAACGATGAAGGAGATATCTTTTGGGTGCATGTCTGATGTTGGTCTAGGCCTTTGGGGCTTGTTCTTGGGAGATGTTGATATCGAATAGGATGGTCTATGCTTGATAATTGATTACCATGAATATACTATTGTTTCTATCTGTTTGTTGTAAAGGCTACCACTGTCGGATGTAGGGGAGACGGGTAAAGTTCTTATTTGGTGATTTGATTGGTAAATTAGATCATAAATCTACCTATTTTCGTATACTTTATTGATGATGTTAGTTATTTGGTTTATCGCTCATTAAGATTAGTGTCTGACTCAAGATTTTATATCTCCCTCTTATTATCTTGGGCAGTTCATCCGGCTTTAGATGAGCAGACTGAGTAGCTGGTGACAGGTGATATCTTGATGAGGATGATGCCGCTGAGCAACGACGAGCATGATTGTAATAACCCGGAAAATCTGGGCCAGTTTAAAATTTTTATTTTGGCAATTTTATCGAATTTTGAACATTTAAAATAGATTATTTTAAATAAAATCGACGAGAAATTTATTTTGAATATATTCGAACGTATATATTATATACGTCGTCGTTAGAATATAAATATTTATATATAATTATAAATAGAATTGAAAATGACGCGGTAGTTCGATAATTCGATTTCAAACTTCAATTGAATGTATCGGGTGCAAAACAATCCGGATTTTAGTGAAACCAAAAATGATAGGATCTAATTGATAGTATCTTTCCAACGAATCCAAAAAATCGAACATTCATAACGGGAATCAAAATATATGTCCAGTTGAAAATTCTGAATAGTCGCTATGGAATTCAGGCCCTTAAAAATGGAAATTTTGCAAATGACCTCGGATTTCGACGAAACCACTTTTGTTGGATCCGCAGTGTCAAATTATTGCTGGGTTTCAAATTTCATAATTTTTGAAGCTAGTATGTGAGCGTGGCAAAGGAAAATGTGTTTGGTCGATTTCTATAAAATTGGATCGACCAGAAAAGGGCCATTTTTCAAACGGTCTCAGAATTCGACGAAATTAGTTTTGTTAGGACCGTATCATCAATACGAAGCTAGAAAATATTTTTCGGGAATTTTTAGGATTAATATGTGACCCCGGTAAATTAAAATGTACGTTAAATTCAATATTGACTGAAATATTAATTTATATTTTAATTTTAATGGAAACTGATAGTAACAGTCAAATTGGCTTATGAAACATATCCCATTGTGTTCGGAATGAGGGTAATGTGCTAGGGGTGATAGTCGGTGGGTTCGATTTGAAGGTCGAATAAAAAAGTTGCTATTTTTGGAAATAAAAAAATATATAAAGTAAAAAAAAGAAACCCTAATTTTGGTCAAAGAGTTCATTTCCGCGGTCAACAAAATAAACCGCCGTTCTCTTCAAATGAAAGGCGGGTTTCGTTCAATCCTCTCCACCGATTATTCTCCACATCCAATTCGAATTAGAGTAGGGTACTGAAGCAAAAATTGTGGAGCTTTTCTTAAGCTTTAAATCCATGGGAATTTCATGTATTATCATGCAGAGGCCTACTCGATCTCGAGCCAGGATGCGCCGCCGTTTCAGCACCAATTCCGGCGCGCCTAGGCGTTCGAGTGGGAGGCCGTTCAGGCGGCGGGTGGAGCTCGAGACGCCGGTTCACGTGGCACTTCCTGATCATCTTCCGGCTTCCTATGGGGCGTGCAATTTCTGGCCTTAGAATCGAACATGGGTTTCGTTTCTTACTGAAGGAGGAACGGGTTTAACAGACAAGGAAGAAAGGTAGTTTCTTTTATTATTTTATTTTTATTTTTATTTCAAATAGGATTGTTTAAAAATCAGTTTGTTTATATAAATAAAATCAGTTTGTTTATGAGATATAAAATTAGCATATGGTTTTCAAAAATAAAAATAGCATATTGTCTTCAAAATAGAAATATGCTTTGTTTTCAAAATAGAAATTAGCGATGTTTTAAAAATAAAAAGATACATTGTCATTAGAAATAAAATTAACATTGTTTTTATGGCATAACGATAAAATTAGCATAGAGATTTTTGAACTATAAAATATACATTGTTTTTAAAAATAGAAGTCGCATAATAAAAAAATTCGATTTTTATATATTGAATAAAGAAGTAAAAATTCGATTTTTATATATTGAATAAAGAAGTAAAAATTCGATTTTTATATATTGAATAAAGAAGTAAAAATTCGATTTTTATATATTGAATAAAGAAGTAAAAATTCGATTTTTATATATTGAATAAAGAAGTAAAAATTCGATTTTTATATATTGAATAGCGAAGTAAAAATTCGATTTTTATATATTGAATAGCGAAGTAAAAATTCGATTTTTAAATGTAGGAAGCAATTATAAAAATATGATTTTTAAATTGTAAATAAAAATGTGATTTTTATTTTAAAGACATCAAAATATAAAAATGTGATTTTTATATATGTAGTGGCTACGGTCAACGAAAGTAGCAAAAGGCGAGAACGATGAAGATTTCTATCAATGAAGAGACGTGGAATTGGGATAGCTTTTGGTGAGAATTTCTCACTCTTCAATTTCTTTTCTCTTTATATATATATACTAGGATGCAGACGGTGCTTAGTAGCACCCGACACAATTGTCCACAGACCATGGACTTGTTTGTTTGGTTGCATAAATTAGTTAGATGATTTGAATGAAATTGAATTGTTTGGTGAAATGAAATTGATTTGATTGATGTGTGAATGGCGTGGGCCTTCACTAGACCGGGGATAAGGCTAGGCCTCGTCCCGTTTCTAGTATCGTGCCGTTATGCCGCCGAAATTTTCTAAAATATGTTAGAAAAATAAAAATACCATTTTATTTGAAGAATGAACTGAATAAAAATTCATGTGTTAAAATAAAATATTTTATCGTTAAAAATATAATTTTTAACGTGAATGTGAATAAATAAATATTCATTTACAAACCGGACGGTTTGTTTATGTACACCTATTTGAAGTATATTGATTGGGACGATAAATTTTATACATCGCCCAACTGCACAAATAAAATCTGTGTTTGATTGTTTGAAACCCCACATGGGTATTGGGATGAAACTTGAAGTTCACTCATCCTGAATGATTAAATATGTCGATCGATTGATTGACAGGCTGTTATAAGCGTTAGATATCTATATTTGATACTTATACAGTATAGTGCACTTTGGTTGATGGTTGATTATCTTTCAATGCTATTATATACGTGTGATGTATGAAAATCCATATAATTAACATTATATGGTGATTGATTGGGCCTCATTCCAATTTAGAAAATAAAGAATATTAAAATATAAAATTAAGGTTCATGTGTTGACTGTACTCATCCGTTGATATTAGTCATGTGTTGAACGAAATATTTTTATAAAAAAATTTACATCTTTATCACTATAAAATAAAGGTTCATGTGTTGACTGTACTCATCCGTTGAGATTAGTCATGTGTTGAACGAAATATTTTTATAATAAAATTTACATCTTTATCACTATAAAATAAAGGTTCATGTGTTGACTGTACTCATCCGTTGAGATTAGTCATGTGTTGAACGAAATATTTTTATAATAAAATTTACATCTTTATCAATATAAAATAAAGGTTCATGTGTTGACTGTACTCATCCGTTGAGATTAGTCATGTGTTGAACGAAACATTTGAAAACGAAATATTTTAACAATAAAAATTATATCTTTATCACTATAAAATAAAGGTTCATGTGTTGACTGTACTCATCCGTTGAGATTAGTCATGTGTTGAACGAAATATTTGAAATAGAATATTTGAAATAGAATATTTGAAAATAGAAATATATGAAGCCGGATTGATTAGATTGACGCCATTTTGACGTGAACGATATTTATATCGATTTTATTCATTTTAAAATGAATATTGAATATAAAGTGATAACAAAATGAATTTGATTCGAATAGAAAACCAATTTGAATTGGATCGAATAGAAAACGACTTTGAAACCAATTTGAATTGAATCGAATAGAAAACGACTTTGAAACCAATTTGAATTGGATCGAATAGAAAACGACTTTGAAACCAATTTGAATTGGATCGAATAGAAAACGACTTTGAAACCAATTTGAATTGGATCGAATAGAAAATGACTTTGAAACCAATTTGAATTGAATCGAATAGAAAACGACTTTGAAACCAATTTGAATTGGATCGAATAGAAAACGACTTTGAAACCAATTTGAATTGAATCGAATAGAAAACGACTTTGAAACCAATTTGAATTGAATCGAATAGAAAACGACTTTGAAACCAATTTGAATTGAATAGAATAGAAAACGACTTTGAAACCAATTTGAATTGAATCAAATAGAAAACGACTTTGAAACCAATTTGAATTGAATCGAATAGAAAACGACTTTTAAACCAATTTGAATTGAATCGAATAGAAAAGGACTTTGAAACCAATTTGAATTGAATCGAATAGAAAAACGACTTTGAAACCAATTTGAATTGGATCGAATAGAAAACGACTTTGAAACCAATTTGAATTGAATCGAATAGAAAATGAATTTGAATTGGATCGAATAAAAAACGACTTTGAAACCAATTTGAATTGAATCGAATAGAAAACGACTTTGAAACCAATTTGAATTGAATCAAATAGAAAACGACTTTGAAACCAATTTGAATTGAATCGAATAGAAAACGACTTTGAAACCAATTTGAATTGAATCGAATAGAAAACGACTTTGAAACCAATTTGAATTGAATCGAATAGAAAACGACTTTGAAACCAATTTGAATTGAATCGAATAGAAAACGACTTTGAAACCAATTTGAATTGGATCGAATAGAAAACGACTTTGAAACCAATTTGAATTGAATCGAATAGAAAACGACTTTGAAATTGAATTGAATTGAAAACGAATTCAAATTGAATTGAATGCGAATTGAAATGAATTCAAATTGAATTGAAATTTGAATTGAATAGAAATGAATTTTAAAATGAATTTATAAAGAAGGATTCAATTTTGATTTGAATTGAAATGGAAGTTGAAATGAATTTTGAAACGAATTTAAGAACTATTTATAAAATTCGTTTTAAATAGAAATCGACGAAATATATATTATATATATAATATAATGGCCTGAATAGAACGCGCCGCGCCACGGCAGTTCGTGAATTTCGACCATTTATTTCAAACGGACATTACGGGAGATCCGACCGTCAGATTCTCCTAAAACCGGAACCGTTGGGTTCGTATCGAAAAGAGCTTTCTAACGAATATTTGAAGTTCAAAATTAACGGTTGGATTTGGAGATACATCCAAATCAAATTTGAAAAAGGTCGCTATAAGTGCAGTTCGATGGCCATTTATGGAAATCGACTGTACGGGCCTTGATAAAATTATTAAAAATATTAATAATTTGTGTAAAATCATAAGAAATGATTTGAGAAAAATTGGGGTGAAATACTCCATATTTGAAAAGATAAAAATGGATTTTAATCGAAATGAACTAGTTTTGAACTAAATTTAAAACCCAATTTTTTTTTTAATAAATGAATTAGATTTAAAAAGGGGTTTTAAATAATTGGAATTTCTAATATATTTGATTGGATTTGAAATGGGTTTATTGTGAACAGTGTTTTAAAGAACACTAGTTCTTTAACCCGATAACAAATAGAATGTAATTTGGGTTTGTCTTGAACTGCGTTTTAAATAACACCTAGTTCTTTAACCCAGTAAAAGGAGTTTTAACGAATCTGCAATTAGATTGAAATGTGAATTTATAATCTAAATTATCGAATTTAGAAAATGAGCGAGAATGGAGTATCACCAGTTTTACTCCAAAGCGATAGTTAAATCTTTAATTAGATTTGAACGTGAAATGGTAATTAATTTTACCAACAACACTGTGGTGTTAGATATGGAGTATTACCAGTTTTGCTTCATGGGATGAATAGGTTGGGATTGGGAAATAAAATAAATAATTACTTCGTTACGGTTCGCTAATCTCGACTAGTTTAGAAAACCATAATTTGGTTTGAAAGGACATCCAAAGGAAGATTAAAGGATAAATTTTAAAGAATTTATCTTGGATAAAATTAATGGGAACCTTTCCCTAAAAATGTGATTTTATGAATAAAAGAATATTCTGAATCGGAATGAGGCGTATGTTGTGTTTGTGTAACATTTGTTTTTAATATACGCGGGTTGTTCGGAAAGTCCGGGTTTACACCCATTCTGAATAACCAATTCGACGATATGTCGAAGATGAAGATGGTGGTTGAAGACCGGAAGTCTTCACATCGTTTGGATAATTACTGACGATCCTGATTGGGCTATACACCCAAGAGGATGGAAATAGTTGGTGGTCGTCCAGACGTACTTGGACATCGATGGATATGCGAGGAAAGTGCCTCCGGTTTCGTTCAGACCCAGAACGGACTTGTAAATGGATTGTGTATCTGACATTGGATTTTATTCTGTGTTGATTGATTTCTATTAAATATACATCTGTTTGGCGGCGGAGAATTTATTCTTTTGCTTAACGCCCTTCTCTGAGATGTACGAGCTCAGAGGTTGTATATCGATGGACATCAGTCGCATGGCATGAATTGCCTGTGTGGCACGCTGAGTTGCATAGATCAAGGCTTCTGTTGAAAAGCAAAGTCTTATGGTTGATGATCAAAGCACAGCCTACGTGGCTGCTTTGTGTATAGCGTGAATTCGCGAGCCTCACACCTCGGTATGAGTTAAAAACGGGATACGGACTGCAGGGAGAGCACGACGTTTCTTTCTAGCTTTGGTGGTGTCAGTGACTTACCAGCCCTGACATTTATATACTTTTCACCTTTGTGGTTGTTGGATGAGGAGCCTCGATTATAGGTCTGTAAGGACCGGGAAACGTGTGTTCAGGCATAATTAATCCTCTAACGTAAGTGAGGACCGGCCCTGAAGCATCCAGGGGTTGCCCAGAGTGCGTAGCCCTGGGACATTTGCTAGAGTGTCTCGAACGCGGAGAGGAGCTTCCCCTTGCCTTGACTCATGACGGAAATCCAATTTCCAATACGAGATATTGCGGTTTTAATTGTAGAACTAGTATGGCGACATGATATATGGTACCCATGTCGTCTATGATTTATATTTATGATTGAAATTGTTTTGACACTATACACTTATTATAGTATCAAATGATTTGTTTTAAACGTACCAAGCATGTTTGGCTATTATAAGGGAAAACCCTATCCTCCGGCTTGCGTTGCATTGTGTGATGGGACCTGGGTCTTATAATAGCTTCATTTTTCGAAAAAGCATTGCGTTGTTTATTCTGTGCACTAGTATTCTTGGGAGGAAACCCGTTCCGTGTTATACGGCGTGGTCCCTTGAATTGCTCCCTTTTTAAAGTAAAGCTTTAAATAACTGTTTTAGTTCTCACACCAGTCACATGACTGACCTGGAGTTTATTGTTTTAACCTAAACTCTGGGTGCCCTTATTTTCCGCACGGGCAGCTAGTAGTTTTGGGTTTGCAGATTTATATTCACATGATCCTGGTTTACAGCTGGAATGATATCCGGAAAGCTCTGTATCCGTATATCACCTTCAGTTATGCTTTGTATTATTTTCGCTGCTATGTAATTTATAGTAATCTCTGATATTTATCGAATGTAATTTATTCATTTATACTCTATATATTCTTGTGTTCTAATGGGATTGTTGTAATAACAATGAAATGTTCTTCCGTCTGCATTCTATTTTGTCCTGTTCTCAAACGATCAGGGGTTTCGAACGGTCTAGATCGGTTTAACGACTGATTCGGATCGAGCGAAATTCTCGGCCGTCACAATGATGCTTCCGTATTAGTTTTTACTATCTACTATTGGTATTTTTCCGCTGTTATGCTGATTTATGCTCTGAGTGACTTGTAGTGAGGCAACCTTGTACAGATTCTTATAGTGCTGTCCAATGTTGTACGGATTCTTCATGGTGATATGAAAAGTTTTTAGATTCTGCGCAGTTTTTCTTCACTATTATTGCTTGTTGTATATGTTCTATTATACTTTATCCTTGCGATGTGAGTTATATGGTAGATTCCACTTGTGTTATCCTATCTTGATGATCGTCCATTGCTGCCTAGCACGTCTTTCAGTGCATTACTTCCCTTGTTAAGTGCAGTAGTTATGAGCGGTCGTCACATTTGCTATCAAAGCTCTGGTGATCGATTTTTTGCCAAAATTCAAAGACGTAATTACGTATGGGAGACATATTTGTAGATTTCTGATGGGTGTATACTATATACAAGTGTATGGTATAGTAGCATTCGAACTCCATTAGTAGTTTTTCTCGTGCGTGGACTTATCATTCTATATTACAGATTTAGAATGAGTCATCGACCATCGAGACACGCTGCTAGAGAGGAGACTGTTCCTGGAGGGTGAAATGGTAGTATACCAGATTACCCATCTATGTTAGAGGCCTTGATGGAAGCGATCATGAGGAGGGCTCCTGCTCCTCAGACAGCTACAGTAGATGTTGGGGTTCAAGTGCAAGTGCCTAGAGCGGTGGACTTCGCAAAGCTATGCAAGGACTTCATCACCCTAGGAGGGAAGCCATTTACAGGAACGGAGCCGACTGTAGAGATTCAAGGGTGGCTTGATACCTGCATTTATATTTTTAAAGGCTTGGGAATTGATGATGCGACTAAGAGGAAGCTTGCATCAAGACATCTAGAGGGAAGAGCTATGGAATGGTGGAATTCCGTCACTCTAGAGACTTTAGAAGATGAGATTTCATGAGAGAAATTCCAAGTTAAGTTTGAGACGAAGTTTGTCTCTACCATTCAGAAGTCTATTATGTTTAAGAGATTTGTCGAGCTTAAGCAGAATGATTGACTAGTGCTGGAGTATGTTTTCGACTTCGAAGCTTTGTCGAATATGCTCGTTCATATGTCGAGACTCCTTATCAAAAGAATGAGAAGTTTATCATAGGCTTGGACAAATACCTTGGGAATCAGCTGGTTGATCATTTAGACGATACTTATGAAACGATCATCAAGAAAGCTCTCAGGCACGAGAGTTTGTTTCCTAAGGAAGAGACTATTGTTGCAGCTAAGGAAGAACCGAACCCACAATAGGGTGTAACAACCAAAAGGGGAAGCTACAACAACAAAAAGGAAAGGATGGCCAGAAAAAGTAGAAATGCGAAGTGACTTGCTATAACTGCTGGCAGAAGGGCCATTATACCAAGGTAAGAATACAAAAGCTGAGAGGAAGTGCTTTAAGTGTGGAAAGCATGAGAATGACAAAAAGGTTTGTCCAGAACCAGCTTAGGGTAAGCAAGTTGTGAAATGCTTTGGAAGTTATGCCATCGTCTTCAAGGGATCCTACGGTGATGGAGAAAGGGAAGGGTGACGTCGTTCAAGGTACTCTTTCCATTAAAGACATTTCAATTCATGTGTCGGTTGATACTGGAGCATCGCATTCATTCATTTGTAATAAGCTTGTTTGTCACTTAGGTTTTGAACCCGAGATATGTGATAAGCCATTAATCATGACTAATCTAGTTGGGAGTTCGTCCAGTTTGTGTATGGTTTGTCGTGGTCTAGTGTTATCGAGTCATGGTTGCTCCTTTGTGTGTGATTGCTTTGTTTGAACTTCGCTGGGTTTGGGATTGTTTTGGGTATGGACTGGATCAAGAGGTATGCGGTAAAAGTGGATTGCGAGAAGCTAGAGTTGACAATCAATAATGTGGAAGGGCGAATGGTTGTGATTTGATGTAAGTTCGAAGATTGTGTCTTCGTGAGCTATTTATGTTCGCTTGTGATTCCAAGGGAAGACTAGTCGTCGGTGTCGATTACAAGGGAGTTCAATGATGTCTTTAAAGAGGTCAAAGGGTTGTTGCCGCATCGCGAGATTATGTTCAGGATCGATTTGGTCGAAGGTGCTAGACCTATCATCATGCCTTTTCAGCGGATGGTGCCTAAGGAACAACGAGAGTTAGAGGTTCAAGTACAAGACCTTTCAGGAAAAGGATTTATTCAGAGAAATGTATCCGAATGGGGTGTACTGATTGTGTTTGTAACCAAGTATGATGGATCTTTGAGGTTGTGTATGGATTATCGTGAGTTAAACAAGGTGACCAAGAAGAACAAGTATCTATTTCCAAGGATAAATGACTTGTTCAATCAGCTTCACGAGGCCAAGGTGTTTTCTCATATGGATCTAGCAATGGGATTCCGCCAGTTGAGGGTAGCGAAGGATAGCGCGTTGAAGATTTCTTTTAGGACACCGTCTGTTTCTTCGAATGGTTGGTGATGCCATTTGGGTTGACTAACGCACCAGTGTATTTCGTGGATCTTATGAGTAGGGTGTTCATAGATCAGTTGAACAAGTTCGTGCATGTGTTCGTGGATGATATTCTAGTTTACTCCCTAAATGAGGAAGAGCATAAGACGCACTTGTGGGTTATTTAAGATATCTTACGAAAGCATCAGCTAAGAGTTAAGTTTTTGAAGTGTCACTTCTGGAAGAGTGAGGTAGGATTCTTAGGCCATGTTGTTTCTGGAAATGGAATAGCGGTGTTTTCACCAAAAAAATGTCTTAAATGCCAAAGGTACTAAAATTGTACTTCACCAATATGGTAGCGAAATAAATGGAGCTGTACTTGATAACAATTGAAAACGAAAATGCGAGAAAGATAAAATAGAGACAAGATTCAGAGTGGTTCCGCCTTATATTAGGCCTACGTCCACTATGAAGATAGCTTGCATTCTTATAACGGAGATTACGAAATACATAAACTCTCTTTTTTCATACAACTTTATATCCACTCAATATACTCTCATTCATACATTTCAATCCTGGGATTTTATAAGAGAATGGTAGAGTTTGAGGAGGAGAAGGATGGGTGAATGATTGAGAAGAAGGATGTCTTTGTTTTCCCGGATTACAAGGCTGTATTTGACGTCATGGCCAAATGAATGATGGAACTTTGAGTGGAGAAGATGACCATTACTTTCGTCTACTTAAGGAGTGACCGAGGATAGAATTTAGCAGCACTTTGTGGTTAAAAAGATTGGATCCCCTTTACGTTGATGGCCATGGCCTATTTATAGGTGAGCTCCCTCGAGGAAGTGATTTGAAGTCTATATATATATAGGCTATGAGTCACTCATCCCATTAGTTACAAACATGCCATCGCCTGACTGTAGCTAACTGCATCTAGCTGTCATACGCGAGCAAAAGGATGGACGACTTGGATAAGCAGGCAGACGATCATAATTCCCTAATGCAGCTATGTCTGAACCTGAGTGAGCAAGCGGTGATCTTTTTAGTCTGGAGGTGACTGACCAAGGCTTGTGATTTGGGATGTAAGTATGCTCTTCCTAAGAGCTGGTGTCCGACCGACCGGTAGATGATATCTGCACAAAGTATTAGTGTTCAATACGAGATACTAGGATTGCAATCCATTGTTGTACGCGCGACCTTGACCCCTTCTCTGATACGTACGACCGAATTATTAGGTCGAGCGTCTTCCATTGTTGTGGGCGACTTTTATAGGATATACGACCTTTATCTTCATTGAGTTGCACTAAATAATATATTGTGCCATCGTTCCCGATCGTGCTGGGAAATTGACTTGTCTTGGATTTGATGTTTGAACCTTGTTCTGCGTAGTTGCTTCCTATCGTTCGTGCCTTGTTTTAGTGCCTCGGATAGCATTGTGCACGACTGACCCTGATGGTGTCTGTTCCGTATCTTCTGCTTAATTTTTGTAACTCAATGTGCGCATGGATTTTTAAGGGATCAACAAGCGGTTGACCCCGCTAAGGGGGCATCAATCACTACACCATAATGGTAATTTAGTAATACTTTTTTTTTCGTTGCCAACACTTATTTTGGTTGCAGACTAGCGAAAATAATATGTATTGCTACAGCAAAAACGTGTCACCAAAAATACATAATTTTAATTCTTTTTATTGTCAACACTTATTTGCGTTGCTACGCCTTATGACCTGAGGGAAAAATGGTAAACTGCTTACTTTTTCCACCTAAATCCTAATCCTGCTCTCAATCCCTTTGTTAACACTATTCTTCGTACGCAAAAAAAGGGACACTAACTTCGGCTTCAAATCCTGATTATTGATTTAGAATTGGATTTCAAATGACATCGAGTTTAAATTGGGGACTTCGGCTTCAGAGACTTTGCAAGCAACCAACTTCGTTTTTGAGTTTGTGTGAATTGATATTAGATGATTTTATTTTCCGTAATTATTCTTTGAGTTCCCAAAATGTGCTTTGGTTATTCTTCGATATTAATATAATTTAAATTGGTGAATGCTAGAAGTCGTTATGTTAGAACTGTTTTAATTGCCTTTTTTGGTTTTGAGTTCCATCTATAAATTATTCTTCGATGTCAGTACAATTTGTACGAACTTCTATTTTAGCAACATTTCGAAATGAAATTAGGTTTAAATTATGAGCGTAATACTGCATGGCCTTAGCGCTGATACATGATTGTTTAAAGAATTTAATGACATTAGCTATTGATGGCTTCACGTCATCCCGACTATGAAGTGCATTTATCTTATAATGGATCAGAACACATACACATGTTCACATGCATGTGTGCACACACATTTTTATTTATTTACACATTTGTGCATCCATTCATCACTCATTTTGTGGCTCGGTGAGATAGTTGGCCAAGATTCCTCAAACTAGATATAAAGGTGCAATGATGGATGATGTACCTTACATATTCAAAGCTGTTTTTTGATGCACTCTTGAGGTTAGAAACATACGATCTTCATAAGATGTCTTCCTTAATTATTGGCATAACAATGATAACGTTGCCTTATTTACAAATGATTACCAATTTTTTTGAAGATTACCCTGAGAATCGCCTGAAGTTTTTCTCATTGTTGAAAGCTATTGCTACACATTGATTTCAGGCTTTGTGTCCATTATCTACTCAGGTCAGTTATTCTTGGTGTAATATATTATATAATGCATGCCTATTTTTATATTGTTTATATGACTCAGTCTTGTTTCAACTATTTTTTTTCAATGATAACCCTGTTATAGTAGAAAATGATCCATATTACATATTTGAGTGAAGTGATGAGACAAGTTGGCAATTTAGAGGGCCTGATACTACCTCATGCTATAGATGATGAGAAACCTTGGCTGATTTTCCCAATGTTCTCATATACATTGAAAAAAACCTATTAATTGCAAAAGAGAATATAATTAAACTATTTACAACTCCTAAGTTCCTACTCTTTTATTGATAAATTTCAAGAACTGCTTCTATCATTATATTTATTCATACAAATAACATCTTATACTTAATCAATCTCGCACAATCTTTATGCAATTTCGTGCACATCAATTAAAACTTGTCATTGATGATGTTACCTGGGCTTTTCGTCATACTGAAGTGAATATTGCAGAGACTGGTCTTGGTCTTTTATTAGGAATGCTGAAAAATTTCCAGGTTTGTTTTCAAAAGCGTATCAATTTTATGTACATTTAAATCAGAACTCCAAGCTTCTGAAATTTTTTTGTTAGGCTTGAATCCCCTTAGTGCTAATACATGAAGTATTTTTGTTAGACTTAAAGTCCAAGCTTTTGATGTTTTTTCTTGCTCAATTTCGATTAGAAACTGAGCCGGAGTCCGACTTAGTTTCGAATCAAATTTGACTTTTTCTTTTATTATCAATGAGGAAATTGATTTTTTCTTTTATCATGAAGGCATGGAGTCGTCTGATGTGAACTTAAAGGAACAAAACTGAGCTTGGCTCAGTTTCAAAGTGAGCCATTCCGGCTTAGTTTCGCATTGAAGCCGAGCAGGAAAGGCTCAGTTTCGAACTAAGCCCATCCGGCTCAGTTTAGACAAAAGTAGTATATTTTTTTACAAAATATACCACATTCATTTGCATGTCACATAGAACATTGAGACTAGACCCACTTTTTAAATGGATGTTCCATGCTTAGAACAGTTCATAAATGTAACACCTGCCAACTAAATTCACATCCAGCAAGTTTATTTTCCTTAACATCTAAATTCATTTTCAGCCTCGGTCTCATTTATAAGTGTTAGCAATGAATATGTTTGTAACATTTATAAGTGTTTGGTTCCAACATTTATAAGTGTTACAATATCTTATAGTTCCAACATTTATAAGTGTTAGACTTTATTCTGTTTGTAACACTTATAAGTGTTACAAATTCGGCTGACCAATTCCCCACATGCCATTGGTAACACTTAAAAAGTGTTACATAAATTATTTGTAACACCTATACTCTTTGGGAATCAACTTTTTCGGTGTAATGAATCCAAAACTAGTATAGACCTAAGAATGCTACGGATGTTCGGAGTTTCCTTGGGTTGGCGGGATATTATCGTCGGTTCATCAAGGATTTCTCCAAGATAACTGCACCGATAACAGGATTCACGTAGAAGAATCAAGTGTTCGCATGGGATGCGAAGTGTGAGAAAGATTTTAGAATCCTGAAAGAGAGACTAATGAGTGCTCCTGTTTTGACGATTCCAAGTGAAAATGAAGAGATGATGGTATACACTGATGCATGTGGTACTGGACTTGTAGCAGTGCTGATGCAAAAGGATAAAGTTGTGGCTTACGCGAGTCAACAACTGATGTCGCATGAAAGGAATTACCCAACTCACGATTTGGAGTTGGCATCAATCATGTTTGCTTTGAAGATGTGGAGACATTACCTATTGGGAGTTCGATTCGAGTTGTTTACGGATCACAAGTCACTGAATAATCTTTTCTCTCAAAAGGATTTGAATCTTCGGC
This sequence comes from Allium sativum, assembly GCA_030737875.1. Classification (NCBI taxonomy): domain Eukaryota; kingdom Viridiplantae; phylum Streptophyta; class Magnoliopsida; order Asparagales; family Amaryllidaceae; genus Allium; species Allium sativum. Next base: position 357,744,303 of record CM060926.1, read on the forward strand.
AGCAGCGGTGGTTAGAGTTTCTAGCATCATATGATTTTGGTATAGCCTATACTCCTGGTAAAGGTAACGCAGTGGTGGATGCGTTGAGTTGAAGACATGCCAGTTTGAAAGCGATGTTTTCAGAATGGAAACACTTCGAGTACTTGGCAGGATTTGATTTAGAACCAAAGTGTGAGTTAGAACCTGAAATGTTGGCAAGCTTATCGACAAGACCTACTCTCATCGAAAGGATTGGCGAGAGCCAGAAGTGTGATGCAAAGCTTATCGAGATTATCCATAAGTTAGTAACAGAGGAAAAGGTATTCAAGGTCGATCGAGAGGCTTGGCTTCGAAAGAAATGACGAATGGTAGTTCCCGATATTGATGGATTGAGAGATGAGGTACGAAGTTGACAATTCATCCCAGTGGTAACAAGATGTATCAGGACATGAAGCGAGGCTTCTACTAGGAAGGAATAAAGCAGGATGTTGGAAAGTTTATTTCCAAATGCATGAACTGTCAGTTAGTGAAGGCTGAACAGAAGAAGCCGAGTGGATTATTTCAATCAATGGAAGATCCTACATGGAAGTGGGAGCAGATATTGATGGATTTTATCGATGGACTACCTAGAACTAGGGCAAGAAATGAAGGAATTTGGGTTATAGTGGATTGCTTGACCAAGAGTACATTGTTTATTCCTGTCAAATTGACTAGGACAACACCGAAGTTGGCTGAAATTCATATTAAATGGATAGTTAGATTCCATGGTATCCCGATGAGCATAGTGGGTGATTGAGATCCATTGTTCACACTGGATTTTGGAAAAGTTTGCAAGAAGCTTTGGGAACCGAGTTTTGTTTGAGTACGGCTTGTCATCCCCAAACTGATGGTCAAACCGAGAGGGTTAACCGAGTTTTGGAAGATCTCCTAAGGGCTTGTGTATTGGACTTCGGAGGATCATGGGAAGAGCATATACATCTAGTTTAGTTTGTATATAACAACAGCTAACAATCAAGCATTGGGATGGCACTGTATGATGTGTTGAATGGTAGACCGTGTAATTCTCCAGCATGTTGGTTAGAGACTGGAAATAAGTTGATACTTGGGATAGATATGATTAGAGAGACATCAGATTGTATTGAGATCGCTTAGCAACGAATGAAGGCAGTCCAAGATCGTTAGAAGAGTTATGTTGATAGGCATCGAAATGATTTGGAATTCGACGTTGGCGATATGATTTTCGTGAATGATTAGCCGTTAAAGAATGTTGTTCGGCTCAGAATCAAAGAAAAGTTGGCCCCAAGATTCGTTGGACCGTTTCTGGCGAACGAATTGGAAAGCTCGCGTATAGATTGGAGTTACCCGAGAAGATGTCGAGTGTGCACAATTATTTCCATGTGGCGTTTCTACGGAAGTGTGTGCACGATTCGTATGTGGTGGTATCTCCGGAACAGTATGAAGACCAAGAAGTCGAGACCATAGTTATGAGACCTCGTAAGCCGCTTCGCGTTGTTGGGAATGACACGAAACATCTTAGAAGGAAGACGGTTATGCTAGTCAAGGTGCGGTAGAATGAGGATGATAACGATTGTACAAGGGAAATAGAAGAGAGAATGAAGACGATCCATCTAGAACTGCTTGTTGGTATGACCAATTAATGTCGTGTTACCTTACAACATTGTAACTTGTACCATTCCTTAGAATTTACATGATAGGTTAAGGCTATCGATGCATGGTTTGATGGATGCTAGTTTGGATGGTAAAATTAGATGGTAAAATTGGCTACTTCTGGATGGTAGGCACACGGGATTGTTTCTAGTTGCTTGTGTTTACTTGGAATTTCGAGGGCAAAATTCCTAAAGAGGGAAGAATGTAACGACCCTCATTTTACATATTAGAGGATCGTAAAATATTTTTATTTAATTGCCTAAGGGTTAGATCATTCTCATATTTTGATATGTTGGTAATGGGGATTTGATACATGTCCATAATTTTTACCAATTTTATTTGTGACCATTTTACCCCTCTCAGTTTTGTACAGGGCATAACTTTAAATGTGATCGAATCAGGTCTTGAGATTGGTTTCGTTGAAAAGAAAATGATGTTTCCAATTCCATAGGGTGGTCACATTAAAGATTTGGTTCAGCGGTTGAGGGGAAATTGCTGTTTTAGTTTTGCACAATTTCTGTACAGGTTTGGCTAATCATTAATGGGTTGATTTGGTGTAGCCCATTAGTGAGCTAGTTGGAGGCTATAAATATAGGGGTAGAGGCATGGAGAATAGTTTTCTTTATTCTCTCATTTAGTTGAGCTCGTGATCCTCCTTGCTCAATCAAATACACCTTTCCTCCATTAAAATTCTAGATCTACGCAAGAAGATTGAAGCTCTACATCAAGTGAATGGAAATCACATCAAATTGAGAGGTTTTAAGATCATTCTTCACTGCTCGAATTGGGAATTTAGTGGTTTCAAGTTATTTTGAAGATTTGGTGAGCGATAAGCATCTTTTACACGGATTCAATCAAGTATATGGGTTGTTTGATTGTATTTTCATCATTTAAAGTTATTTTCACCCGGATCTATATCATGGTAAGTATATATACATTTGAATCACCAAAGGATCTAATCTAGCAACTTAAATCAATAATTATTATGTTAATTCATATGTATATACAAATTTAGATCCATCGTTCTATTTATTCATTGATTTATCATGATTTGGTGAATTCCATATGGATGTATGATGAATAATTGTTGTTTAAGTGTTGTTGATGATTTCATAAAGTGTTGATGGTTGAATTGGATGGTATGGATGAGTTGTTTGCACCGAAGTTGTCATTTGGTGGTGGACTGGTCGAGATTGGAGATAAATATGTCAGATCTGGAGTCATTCATTTTTGACCCATAGAGTCGGGTCCTTCGTGACCTATTTAGTCAGGTCAGTTGTGACCTAATGAGTCTGGTCAATTGTGACTGATGAGTTGGGCTAAATGCTATGAATCGAATATTGACCAAATGACGTATGTTTTCGGCTCGATAGTGGTTGTAGCTTCGAAGTGAATTCAAGTAGGAATGTTCGAAGTGTTGTGAGGTGTTCGTTGATCATCGTAATGCAACAAAGTGAAGATGACTCTAGGTTGCGAGTTTGTGGATAATGGTGCTTAAGAAGTTGCTTGAGCTTATGAACAGTCATCAGGTTAGATGGCTAGAGATACTGAAGGGTAAGGGATTATCGTTGTCATAGGTTCTAGCAGGCGCAAAGCAGGGGTATAATGAAGTTACCCAAAAGAGTAGAAGTGGCTAGTTGAGTACCCCGGGCAGCACGACATGCCTAAATACGAGAACGATGACATATGGAGTTTTGCTAGAACTGGGGTTTACCATTATCCCATGACGGTCGGCAAGGTGTTGAGCCAGTCATACGATTAACGATGGTTTCCAAGCAGGATTGGCAGTGATAGCCAGAGTCATGGATGATGATTGTTTTGCTTGTATCAATGTAGATTGTCCGACGACAAAGGAGATGTCTCTTGGGTGTTTGTTTGATGTTGGTCCAGGCCTTCGAGGCTTGGGCTTAGGAGACGTCATTATCGATTAGGATGGTCTATGCTTAATAAATTATTGCCATGAATGTACTGTTGTTTCTGTCTGGTTTTTGTAAAGGCTATCACTGTCGGATGTTGGGGAGACGGGTTGATTGGTAGATTAGGTGATAAATCTGCCTATTTTCATATACTTTATGTATGACGTTAGTCAACAGTTTAATCGCTCATTAAGACTATTGTCGGACCCAAGGTTCTATGTCACCCTCTTATTACCTTGGGTTGTTCATCCGATTTTGGATGGGCAGACTGAGTAGCAGGTATGAGGACGATGCTGCTGAGCAATGACGAGTAGGAGGCTTTTGTATATGTTTTTACTATCTACTATTGGTGTTTTTCCACTGTTATGTTGATGTATGCTCTGAGTGACTTGTAGTGAGGAAACTTTATATAGACTCTTATAGTGCTATCCAATGTTGTACAGATTCTTCATGGTGATATGAAAAGTTTTTAGATTCTGCGTAATATTTCTTCACTATTATTGCCTGTTGTATATGTTCTGTTATACTTTATCCTTGCGCTGTGAGTTATACGACAGGTTCCACTTGTGTTATCCTATCTTGATAATCGTCCATAGCTACCTAGCACGTCTTTCAGTGCATTATTTCCCTTGTTAAGTGCAGGAGTTATGGGCAGTCATCACAGGGTTGGTCCCATAGATGAGTTGATAGTTATTATAGCTTCATATTTATAGTCTAGGCCACTGATTATAAAAAGCACATATTCTGATTCGGATATTTTCTGCCCCGCAGATGTCAGTTGGTCACATAGATTTTTTACTTTTTTCTGGATACTCATTCATAGTCATGTTACCATTTCGGATGATTTGTAATTGTCTCATATGATGAATAATTTCGGATGATTATTGTGATGTAAAATTTCTTTCAATGGCAGTCCAAACTTCTTGTGTAGTCTTGCATTCAATCAATTAGGGAAGATTGCAACACTCATAGATGACATCATCCAAGCGCACACCAGACTATCTTGCCTCTGGTATGCAATGTGTCCATGATTTGGGACTATTTCATCCTCATTGTACCTAGTAAATTTTGGAGGAATAATCTTTGTTCCAAGAATATAATCATCTTACCTGTATGTACCCTCTAATAGCAGTTTCAATTTGTAATTCCTAGAGTAAATAATTTGACTCGTCGAGTTGAATGGAAATAAGATGGCAGCTCTGGGGTTTGATGATGTTTTTCATGAGGTCATGTACGAGATCTAGTTGATTTTGAGACGCCCTTGTGGAGAAAAACCTGAGGGCTGCTTACATTGCTTTGGCTGACCATTTTGATCAATATAGTGACAAAGATATGATGTAGCATAAGTATGATAAACTGACTTTAACCTTGAATTGAGATCTGATAGGGAAGGTGCAGTCGAATGAGAATGCAACCAGATATTTCTTTGAAGGCACTTGAATTCGGCTGTGCACTTTTCTTGATCTTCTTAATCGGTTTTTGCAGTTTCAGTTTACTTTCGTACAAGTTTGCCTTTAGAAGACTGATCCAGCCAACGATTGCGATGGCAAGGCATTGTTTTCTTCATGCAAACCAACAACTCTCAAGTGACAAGATTACATAATTTTAAATGGGAGGAGTCCACGTGGTGAAGATTTTCAGATGAACTGCAACACTCTAATAAACCATCGAGTTGTAAATTCTATAACGAACTGATCTATACAGGTGGTGCTGTTAGGCACATTCAGTCGCTCGGATACCAAGTTAGAATTTGTAATACATTTGTATTGAGAGGCGAAAGTGAAAATGGATTGTATTGAACTGAATAATCCATATACACCGCTATACAGACTTGTTAATATAAGTTACATGAAGTAGGGCCAGGCCCATATTCAACATATGTAAAGCAACGATTCAGCTGACTTATATTACTACAAAATTGATCACACTGCATAACTAGCATGACAGGATTAGCCACATTTGGCATCACTTTCAACTATTCACGTTTATTGTTTTCTAATATATCCCTTTCTTTTATTAGCAATGCACTACAACCATTTAAGGAACATGCTAAAAGGCAACGTAAAGCTTGGCAGATAGAAGCATAATGTTGCTAAACCAGGCATTGATATCACTCGTTTGGTTAGAAAGAGAATCAAAAATTAAAGATGCAGAAATAATCAAACCGACCTTTATAAGGTTTCCCTACCGTGGGATAACCAAATTAGTCTGAAATCAAACAAATGCATTCTCTGTTTCACACATGTTTTAACCATCGCTTATAAACCCCTAAATCCCGTTGCATCTTCCTCCTCTTGCCTATTAAGGAATGCGGAATGGATTGTTAAGGAAAAATAAACACTAGATGGAGGGGGTAATAGTGTTTGTGAGAATTTAAACAAAATCTAAAACTTATGTGAACTACAAGATGAATCAAACACCATAAACACAATCACAGACACAGATTGAAACACAGATACAAAATAAACAGAAATAAAGATGCAGAAAAGGAAAGAACACACCGGATTTTACATTTATTCGGATTGCTTCTACGTCCAGTCCTATGCAAAGCTGGATTGCACAGAGTTTTATTACTATATCAAAATCCAATTACAACCTCCTTGAGTTCACCACTACAAGGGATACCACCGATACCAACCTCCTTGATTTCACGGCTACAAGTGAAACCATCGATTACCCATCCTTGATTTCACAGCTACAAGGGATACCATCGATTCCTTAACACAACCCAAACTTTTACAAACAACCCTATAACTCTTCAATAGCACTTGATTTAGATAGAGATGAGAAGAGAGTACAGAGAGAAGAAGTTTGATCAAAACATAATTGAATTCGGCAGAGTATAAGTGTAGAAATCATAAAAATGATTAAGAATGATTATATAATGAAAGAGGATGAAAGTGGAAAAGAAGATATGTTTAAAAATTTGCTTTTAACCCTTTTTTATAATGTATGAAAGTTTGTACCGTTTCTGAAACATTTCAAATATTGAAAAGACACTTCCATTCAAAATTGAAAAAGTGACAATTATATGTCAACATGGTGTTTTTGGTATGTCGACAAACTGTAACACCCCGCCTCCGCCAGGGTGTCTCTTGCAAGCACTCTGACTTTGGAGGGGCGTTTGAATCAGGTAAACATGCATAATGATATATCAAGGCAGAACAAGAACATATGTATATATGTAAACAGAGTAAATAACATAGATAAAACAGCGGAAGATATTCAAACCATTTCAAACACAAGTTTAGTACATCATAATGTCAATTTTCCAAATAAATAAGTCTAGTACATAAAACAACATCATCTGAGACTGAAAAGAAGAACATAAAGTAGCTATCCCCAAAGTGGAAAAACCATAGCGAGCTCAAGTCCAAAGCATACATGAGCTATCCAAGAAAAGCAAGTAAAATCCAAGCTAAGCTCCTGTATTCCCTCCCTGAGAACCTGGGGGGGGAAACGGAAGAAAAGAGGCGAAAGAAAACAGGTCAGTCAAAAAGACTGAGTAAGCCCTACTACAATCAATGTAAACTGATAAAGTTAACTGGCATGAGCAGCAGGTATGAACATAGGGATAACAACATACTAACATGTTGATTAACTAACAAGGCAGATAAAGGCGTCATCGCATAACCCGGTTTAAGGTTTTGTACCACAGGTGTACTAATATTCTAACATGTCATGAATAATCCAGAATTTATCCCTTGGCCCAAACTTGGCCCAGTATCAGGTATTTGACTCAAACCAAGATCTGACTTCTTGGTACTAATTCTAGTATAACAGGATTAGGTGTTACCCCAACGTTCACATCGAAACGGGTCGGAACAGAAGGGTCCATGCAGAAATAGAGTTTGGGAAAAATGGGCTTTTACCATCCCAACAGATAAAGTACAGAAACGGAATACTAACTATAATGGGCCTTTACCACCCTAACAGATAAAGTACAGAAACGGAATACTAACTATAATGGGCCTTTACCACCCTAACAGATAAAGTACAGAAACGGAATACTAATTATAATGGGCCTTTACCACCCTAACAGATAAAGTACAGAAACAGAATGCTAACAACAAAAAAAGGCCTTTACCACCCTAACAGAATGGTACCACGCAGAAACAGACGGGTGTTGCCACCCAACAAAACAGACGGTACCGACAGAATCAGACAGAACTAAGTGTACCCTGAATCCTACCCAAGCGATCGGCTCCCTAATACATAAATACCCTGTGTCGGCCCCACGATAGGGTGTATCACTCCCTAAAGTGGCAACCAATTGGCACAGGCATATTTACAGATGTCACGGTGTCTTACATCCTCAGAGGCAGACCGGGATCCATGCACGCACATGACCCGGTTGGAACGCACCATCAACACCCATCGCCATTATCAGAATGAACCACTTATAATTAGTTCAGTAAGCGTGCCCGGACCGTACCTACGGTTGGGTCAAAGTTTTGATACCAGAAAGGGTTACTGACTAATATGGGTCCCAAACAACAGATGACACAAGTATTCCCCCTTGTATCCCCAGACTATCAAATTCAGATTAACTTATTAACAGAGTTCAGACATACCAGATTCAGATGGTCAGTTTTCAAACTAACGGATCAGATAACAGATTTACAAACTTGCCTAACTTGGTGTGGGTCCTACAGATCCACAAAACAGGTTCGTTTAATTTATCAATCAAGTTAGTTTATCCTGACCAGGTGTCAAATTGGTCCTCAGTCTTACCAAATTACTGAGTTGGATTGGTTAAGTATAGTTCAACTTAACCCCGTTAAATTACCGAGTTCAGATTATTTAAGTGTAGGTTAACTTAACCCCGTTAATTTACCGAGTTCAGATTGGTTAAGTGTTGGTTAACTTAACCCCGTTACTTTACCGAGTTCAGATTGGTTAAGTGTCATAAGTCAGATTTCCTTAACCTTATCATATAGCATTAATTAATTAATTAATGCGCCTTAACCTCTCACATTAGACTTTGTTGCGGTTACTAGTTAAGCCGGTCGGTTCCGGGTAGCTTTACACCACAACTTGGTCTAACCTCGGGTTCAAGGTACAACTTGACCAACTTCTCACATTGGGTCCTATTGTTTGTAGCAACTAGTTAGGTCGGTCGGTTCCTTGTAGGTTTACGCTACAAACTCAACCCAACCTCGAGTTGGTCACACTTATCTTTTCTAAGTGTCATGTCCATCATGTTTCCAAAACATGTTACAAATTTTCAAGCAATTGGGTAGACCTAACTTAATAGGTAAATTCTCAATGGGTAGACCTAACTTAATAGGTAAATTCCCAAGCTCATGTTTTTTTTTATGTCTTTTAAGTTTACCCAACCCCAAACGCAATCCCATCGCTTACATATCGCAATACCGCATAAAGGATAGAAAGAGGGAACTTGGCATAATCATGACATAAAAATGTTAAAGCCACAAGTTCAAAATGGTGGCATATGAAAGGTTCATGTGTGCATACACTTGCATATTACATTTTTAGGCCCAAAAAGCATGCATAACATGATAACATGAACCATATGACCATCCCAAACTTGCATAACATACTTGCATATCATATGACAACTTGCATATCAAACTTGCATAAACAAACTTGCATAACATATGTCAACTTGCATATCATACTTGCATAAACAAACTTGCATAACATATGTCTACTTGCATATCATACTTGCATAAACAAACTTGCATAACATATGTCAACTTGCATATCATACTTGCATAAACAAACTTGCATAACATATGTCAACTTGCATATCATACTTGCATAAACAAACTTGCATAACATATGTCAACTTGCATATCATACTTGCATAAACAAACTTGCATAACATATGTCAACTTGCATATCATACTTGCATAAACAAACTTGCATAACATATGTCAACTTGCATATCATACTTGCATAAACAAACTTGCATAGCATATGTCAACTTGCATATCATACTTTTAACTTTAAAGTTCAAGTATGAAAGGAATAGGGCTTACAATGCTTATGCGGACTCAAATGAGTATTGCAAATGTAAGAGAACCCTTATGCAACCAAAAACCCCAAAAATGCAAGCAAACTTGATCAAGACTCCTCCTTTATGATGCAAATATAAGAACTAGACTTTAATGCAAGCTAAAGAGGATCATACAAGCCTAAATGCACTTGTATGCATGGAAATCTCTTAGAAATTTGATTTAGGAATTGTATGAAGAGAGTGGAGGCCATGAGAGGATTGATTTTGCCATAGTTTAGTTGTAGGATAGATTAATGATGATTTAGGGTAGGTTAGGGTCTTATTTATAGATTAGGCTAGTGTTTTAGACCATAGGATTAAACCCTAGTTGCAATCTCAACCCTCAAAACCGAATCTGGCCCCCTAGCTCAACCCATTCTCAAAATGGTGCACCAGGCTTGACTGGGCGTCTGAGCCAAGTCGACAGGGCTGTCGACCTGGTCAGACCAAGTCGACTCCCAAGTCGACAGGGCTGTCGACTTGGGTACTGTGGCAGGAATTTTTCCCGCCTGGCCCAACTGGCCCAATTTCCAAGTTCAGGTTTGAATTTGAAATCTGTTTTTACTTAGAAATTTTCTGAAAACTTCGTTGGGCCTTAATCGGGTCATACGGACTCCGATTTTCGAAAACTCGGACCCTATTTCGCGTATTTTTCCGAGACGAACACAATGGCATAGCTCATTTTCCCTTGATTCAGATTTTAGAATTAATTTCTGCCTCGATTTACAATGTAACATATTATCAGAAATACGGGTTGTTACATTCTCCCCTCCTTAAAGGATTTCGTCCTCGAAATCTTCAAGTTAGGAAGAACGATCCTACCATCCATCATCCATCTACTCAAATCATCATTCACGAGCAATCATTGTCCTTAAAGATTCTAATGCGGTATGAACATATGCAAAAGGTGTGTGTATATGTTCTTATCTAATGCAAAGATCAGCAATGCAGAGTATGTTAGTGAAATGAATCCATCATGTATGCAAATAGTCCTAATCACATAATACTATATGTGTGCACAACCATTCGTCCATATGCAACATCCATGTGCTGAATTAACCATCTTGCAACCATAAGAATCGAAAATGTACACACGTCCATATGCAATATGAGAGTGTATTTCAAGCCGATCTAGTGCCTAGTGTGTGTTTATGCATCCACGAGCAACCACTAGCAACCACTTGCATCCACGAGCAACCATCAAACATAACATGTCTCAAACACATGTTTACATCCATAGGATTCCTATCTCCACCAGATATAGTCGAGTGATGGAAGCGAGTATAGATAAAACAAAAACTTGGTACATATACTTACAGACTACTAGTACCGATCAGATTTTCCCCAAATGATTCTTAGGAAACTAAGCATGGTAAAAACCCAGAATGTATTTGTCATAGTCACAGATACTCTCAAATCCCAATTTATCACAGACAAATGAGTTATAACTCTCAGGGAGTTTGAGACCATTACTAGATCAGAAGCAAAACTAGCATTAAAGTACTGAGTTTCCATTACAGAATCGAGATACCAGAAAAAGAGTTTCAAACTGAAAATCGGACAAGGAAAATTTAACATCCTACAGACAAATTATTTTAGCCCTAATCTATTCACCAGCTATGCGCGTATTCATCGTTCCTTCCGATGTAGTCCCTTTCTTCTTCGGGCAGTCCCTAGTGAAGTGCCCCATCTCTCCACAGTTAAAGCAAGTGCCCTTTCTCTTTCTGCAATCCTTGTTTAGATGAGTTGAGCTTCCACAAGTAAAGCACTTCTTTTCCTTCTTATCTTCAGACTTCTCCTCCTTCTTTTGTATTTCCTTTTTGGGTCCCGCTTTCTTGTTTTGAGACTCATTCACCTTGATCTCCTTCTTCGCACTCTTGTTCTCTTCATGGAGTAGGGCCATATCTACCAAACTCTCAAACGTGGCCCCCATGGGCACATGAGACATAGCTAATTCCTGTAACGGCTCATTCAATCCTCTAGCAAAACGAAGAGCCTTCTTCTGAGTAGTACTCACCATATCCAAGCCAAAACGAGCTAACTGGTTGAACTTGTTCACATATTCTTTAACAGACATGTCTCCTTGCTTCAAAGCAATAAACCTTTCCATTTGCAAATTCTCTTCAGTAGAAGACAGAAACTTAAGCATAAACCTTGCCCTGAAATCGGCCCAAGTCTCAACCGGCCTAGTACCATTGGTGACTTCCCACCAATAAGCGGCTTCATCCTTCATAAGCCAAACCGCCAACAAGACCTTCCTTTGATCGTCTAACCCAAAGATAGCAAACAAATCCTTGGTCTCTTTCAACCAATTTCTGGCCTCCACAAAAGTCTCAGTGCCTTGGAAGTTCTTGCCACCCATTGCCTTGAAATCTTTGCAAGTCTTTGCAAAGTCAACCTGAGGATGCTGAGGGGGAGGAGGAAGAGGAACCTCAGCAGCTGGTGGAGGAGGAACATTAGCGACAGGAGGAGGAGGAATATTAACCACCGGAGGAGGAGTAACATTTGCGGGGCCGGCTTCGGTCGCCCTAGCCTCCATAAGTCTCCTATACCAAACAGGAACTTGCACTCCCTCTGGGATAACAAAGTTATCAGCCATACTGAAACGAAGGAAAAGATAGATTCAGAATGAGGAAACTGAGAATAGATAACTAAGGATTGTGCTAATGACTTTTGGGGAATAGCCTTTAAAATAAACTAGACTTTTCTTTGGAAAATACTTTATACTTGGTTTTGAAAATAGTTTTCCAAAAGTTTCAAAAACATTTTTGTCCCTTCTCGTAAACCTGGCTCTGATACCAAATGTAACACCCCGCCTCCGCCACGGTGTCTCTTGCAAGCACTCTGACTTTGGAGGGGCGTTTGAATCAGGTAAACATGCATAATGATATATCAAGGCAGAATAAGAACATATGTATATATGTAAACAGAGTAAATAACATAGATAAAACAGCGGAAGATATTCAAACCATTTCAAACACAAGTTTAGTACATCATAATGTCAATTTTCCAAATAAATAAGTCTAGTACATAAAACAACATCATCTGAGACTGAAAAGAAGAACATAAAGTAGCTATCCCCAAAGTGGAAAAACCATAGCGAGCTCAAGTCCAAAGCATACATGAGCTATCCAAGAAAAGCAGGTAAAATCCAAGCTAAGCTCCTGTATTCCCTCCCTGAGAACCTGGAGGGGAAACGGAAGAAAAGAGGCGAAAGAAAACAGGTCAGTCAAAAAGACTGAGTAAGCCTCACTACAATCAATGTAAACTGATAAAGTTAACTGGCATGAGCAGCAGGTATGAACATAGGGATAACAACATACTAACATGTTGATTAACTAACAAGGCAGATAAAGGCGTCATCGCATAACCCGGTTTAAGGTTTTGTACCACAGGTGTACTAATATTCTAACATGTCATGAATAATCCAGAATTTATCCCTTGGCCCAAACTTGGCCCAGTATCAGGTATTTGACTCAAACCAAGATCTGACTTCTTGGTACTAATTCTAGTATAACAGGATTAGGTGTTACCCCAACGTTCACATTCAAACAGGTCGGAACAGAAGGGTCCATGCAGAAATAGAGTTTGGGAAAAATGGGCTTTTACCATCCCAACAGATAAAGTACAGAAACGGAATACTAACTATAATGGGCCTTTACCACCCTAACAGATAAAGTACAGAAACGGAATACTAACTATAATGGGCCATTACCACCCTAACAGATAAAGTACAGAAACGGAATACTAACTATAATGGGCCTTTACCACCCTAACAGATAAAGTACAGAAACAGAATGCTAACAACAAAAAAAGGCCTTTACCACCCTAACAGAATGGTACCACGCAGAAACAGACGGGTGTTGCCACCCAACAAAACAGACGGTACCGACAGAATCAGACAGAACTAAGTGTACCCTGAATCCTACCCAAGCGATCGGCTCCCTAATACATAAATACCCTGTGTCGGCCCCACGATAGGGTGTATCACTCCCTAAAGTGGCAACCAATTGGCACAAGCATATTTACAGATGTCACGGTGTCTTACATCCTCAGAGGCAGACCGGGATCCATGCACGCACATGACCCGGTTGGAACGCACCATCAACACCCATCGCCATTATCAGAATGAACCACTTATAATTAGTTCAGTAAGCGTGCCCGGACCCTACCTACGGTTGGGTCAAAGTTTTGATACCAGAAAGGGTTACTGACTAATATGGGTCCCAAACAACAGATGACACAAGTATTCCCCCTTGTATCCCCAGACTATCAAATTCAGATTAACTTATTAACAGAGTTCAGACATACCAGATTCAGATGGTCAGTTTTCAGACTAACGGATCAGATAACAGATTTACAAACTTGCCTAACTTGGTGTGGGTCCTACAGATCCGCAAAACAGGTTCGTTTAATTTATCAATCAAGTTAGTTTATCCTGACCAGGTATCAAATTGGTCCTCAGTCTTACCAAATTACTGAGTTGGATTGGTTAAGTATAGTTCAACTTAACCCCGTTAAATTACCGAGTTCAGATTAGTTAAGTGTAGGTTAACTTAACCCCGTTAATTTACCGAGTTCAGATTGGTTAAGTGTTGGTTAACTTAACCCCGTTACTTTACCGAGTTCAGATTGGTTAAGTGTCATAAGTCAGATTTCCTTAACCTTATCATATAGCATTAATTAATTAATTAATGCGCCTTAACCTCTCACATTAGACTTTGGTGCGGTTACTAGTTAAGCCGGTCGGTTCCGGGTAGCTTTACACCACAACTTGGTCTAACCTCGGGTTCAAGGTACAACATGACCAACTTCTCACATTGGGTCCTATTGTTTGTAGCAACTAGTTAGGCCGGTCGGTTCCGGGTAGGTTTACGCTACAAACTCAACCCAACCTCGAGTTGGTCACACTTATCTTTTCTAAGTGTCATGTCCATCATGTTTCCAAAACATGTTACAAATTTTCAAGCAATTGGGTAGACCTAACTTAATAGGTAAATTCCCAATGGGTAGACCTAACTTAATAGGTAAATTCCCAAGCTCATGTTTTTTTTATGTCTTTTAAGTTTACCCAACCCCAAACGCAATCCCATCGCTTACATATCGCAATAGCGCATAAAGGATAGAAAGAGGGAACTTGGCATAATCATGACATAAAAATGTTAAAGCCACAAGTTCAACATGGTGGCATATGAAAGGTTCATGTGTGCATACACTTGCATATTACATTTTTAGGCCCAAAAAGCATGCATAACATGATAACATGAACCATATGACCATCCCAAACTTGCATAACATACTTGCATATCATATGACAACTTGCATATCAAACTTGCATAAACAAACTTGCATAACATATGTCAACTTGCATATCATACTTGCATAAATAAACTTGCATAACATATGTCTACTTGCATATCATACTTGCATAAACAAACTTGCATAACATATGTCAACTTGCATATCATACTTGCATAAACAAACTTGCATAACATATGTCAACTTGCATATCATACTTGCATAAACAAACTTGCATAACATATGTCAACTTGCATATCATACTTGCATAAACAAACTTGCATAACATATGTCAACTTGCATATCATACTTGCATAAACAAACTTGCATAACATATGTCAACTTGCATATCATACTTGCATAAACAAACTTGCATAACATATGTCAACTTGCATATCATACTTGCATAAACAAACTTGCATAGCATATGTCAACTTGCATATCATACTTTTAACTTTAAAGTTCAAGTCTGAAAGGAATAGGGCTTACAATGCTTATGCGGACTCAAATGAGTATTGCAAATGTAAGAAAACCCTTATGCAACCAAAAACCCCAAAAATGCAAGCAAACTTGATCAAGACTCCTCCTTTATGATGCAAATATAAGAACTAGACTTTAATGCAAGCTAAAGAGGATTATACAAGCCTAAATGCACTTGTATGCATGGAAATCTCTTAGAAATTTGATTTAGGAATTGTATGAAGAGAGTGGAGGCCATGAGAGGATTGATTTTGCCATAGTTTAGTTGTAGGATAGATTAATGATGATTTAGGGTAGGTTAGGGTCTTATTTATAGATTAGGCTAGTGTTTTAGACAATAGGATTAAACCCTAGTTGCAATCTCAACCCTCAAAACCGAATCTGGCCCCCTAGCTCAACCCATTCTCAAAATGGTGCACCAGGCTTGACTGGGCGTCTGAGCCAAGTCGACAGGGCTGTCGACCTGGTCAGACCAAGT
Organism: Allium sativum; assembly: GCA_030737875.1. Taxonomy (NCBI): domain Eukaryota; kingdom Viridiplantae; phylum Streptophyta; class Magnoliopsida; order Asparagales; family Amaryllidaceae; genus Allium; species Allium sativum. The sequence goes on from CM060926.1 coordinate 357,760,144, forward strand.
CGACTCCCAAGTCGACAGGGCTGTCGACTTGGGTACTGTGGCGGGAATTTTTCCCGCCTGGCCCAACTGGCCCAATTTCCAAGTTCAGGTTTGAATTTGAAATCTGTTTTTACTTAGAAATTTTCTGAAAACTTCGTTGGGCCTTAATCGGGTCATACGGACTCTGATTTTTGAAAACCCGGACCCTATTTCGCGTATTTTTCCGAGACGAACACAATGGCATAGCTCGTTTTCCCTTGATTCAGATTTTAGAATTAATTTCTGCCTCGATTTACAATGTAACATATTATCAGAAATACGGGTTGTTACACAAACCCTAGTGTATTTTTGAATTTTAAACATTTTTCAAGTGTTTTGATATAAAAATAATTCTGGAAATTCTTGAATCAAAATATAGAATTGTAAATTAATATTGTAAAGTAGAAAATCATATGAAAACATAAAATTAAACTATATAAACATATTTATAAAATTATAAGATTTTAAACTATATAAATATAAAATATAACACTAGTACAAAACTTGTCTTTTGTGTCTCTTCGTTTGCATCTGTTGTATGAACAACAGATGCAAATAGTACAAATTGCATCTATTTCTAACTCAAAATAGACGCAAATAAAGGCAAGCAAAATTTAATACATCTATTTGCATCTGTTTATTGTATAAGCGGACGCAAATAGGGGAGAAAATAATTTATCTACGTTTGTTTATTGTACAATTGGACACAAATAGATGCAAAGCACGCGCGAAACCACTCGCTCACTTTTCTAATCAATAAGGGGGAAATTTAAACCCTAAACTTCAATCCAATTTATGTTTCCTAAAATCGGTCATAATCAAGCATATGTTGAACTTCACGTATCTCAAATCTCCAATTCCCTATTCTTTAATACCCTAAAGAAAGTTCAACGTAAGCTTAATCCTGATGAAAAACGCTTCAGCCCTTGCATCGCAGTTCTCACTCCATCTGCTTTAATAACAGCGACTGAAAGACTGAAAGACTGAAAGAAATAAGTAGTTTTCATGTACGGTCATTGCGAGCATTTGCCCCAAATTTTCAATCCTAATTTTAATTTATTTTGAAATATAGAAGGAGTGTGCAAGTATTGAAATCTATACAACTAAGTTTATGGAATAGAGGCAGCGACTCTGAGCGTTGCTTAACAACAGTGTTGGTACCACAACGGAAGTCCGTAAATTATCATGAGTGCTACTTACTTTTTCCCACCTGATTTCGCTTACCAGCCCAATAGCGATGGCTGCTGTAATCCTCTATCAAAGCATTTTGATGTTGTAATGTTTATGTAATGATTAAACCAAAATATACCTTTTTGGTCATTAAAAAGAGTTACACCCAGATATTCATTATTGGTCATTGAAAAGAATTAGATCAAGATTAGCATTTTGTTTAGAAATGTTAAATAGGACAAAAAGTACATTTATGTTTCAGATATAAATAGAACCATGGATTAAAAAGTGATATTTTTATCGTCATTTTAGATGCGATAAAAGATTAGATTAAAAGTCACATTTTGATTTATATTTTAAATGTAAATAAATGAGTAGATGAAAAACTTGTATTTTTATTGTCCTTTTAAAAACAAATAAAAGGAGTAGATTTAAGCGACATTTTTATCTTATGTTCAATAAAAAAGTATGAAATTAAAAGAAGCATTTTACTGTCATTTTAGAGACAATTAAAAGAATAGTTTTAACAGTGGCATTTGTAATGTTATTTATACGTAATAAGAAGAGTAGAGATATATGTCGGTGATGTTGAAATGTGTGATATGTTAATTATAATGTTAGTGTATTCAAAATGGATATTACACTTCCATTTACAAGTTACCCAACTTGTTTATGTGATTGGGAAGATAATTTTTACACATCGCCCAAGTGCACAAATAATTTATTTATTGTTTGATGGATGAAACCCCACACGGGTATTGGGATGAAATTTGACACACACTAATCCCAATATTCAGTTATCTGTCAATCGATGGATTGACAGTCTGTGATGAGCGTTATTTATTTACTTTAATGCTCACACAGTTATAAATTCCACTTTGGGTGTTATTTGAATGCTTGGTAATTATTTATCATGATTGTTGATTACATACAATATATGGTTGTTGATTGATTCACATTCCAGTAAAGAATACTTTAGAAAATGTCTTAGAAAAAGAATATTTTAGGAAAAGAATATGTTTTGGAAAAATATATTTTTATTTAATGAATTAGTTTTTAACTAAAATAAATCATTAAATTAAGATTTAATGAAGTTACAAAATTAGTGAATAATTTAATTGAAATTAAATTAAATAAATTGGATTTTAGGTTTGTCGTGAATGATGTCTTCAATAACACCTTTCTTAAACCCAGTTGAAAAGAACAAATCTTTAAATTAAGATTACTAGAGTTTCAAACTATAATTTGTAATTGGAATAAAAATGATTTGTGAATTGAGTTTATCGTCAATAATGTTTTTAAACGACATCTGTTCTTTAACTCAATTAACAGTAAGAATAGGATTTTGAATTTATAAATCTTTTATTAAGATTTAAATGGAAACTTTCCAAAAGTAAAGTTTTCAAATTTAATATACTAAATTGGAATTGAATGGAATTCGAGTTGATAATAACCGGGATAAGCTTCTGTAAAAGAAGATCGATACTACATATGGAATTTAAGAGGCTTTGTCGTTATTCCATTTATATTATTGGTCGGATACAGAAATTTATAACGATTAAATATTGATTTGATTTCTAGGAAGATTCCATATTTTATGGAAGATGATTTTGGGTTTACCGTGAACAATGTTTTAAATAACATTAGTTCTTTAACCCAGTTAAAGATAAAATAAATTTCTTAAATTTTAATAATCATTGAATAATGATTTTTGTTTTTAAAACCAAATTGGGGTTTAATAAATCTTTAAAATTTAAGAATAAATATGAAGAATTTATCTTTGATAAGATAATGTGAATATTTTATTTAAAGAATATTTTGAATTGGAATGAGACGTTGGGTGTGCTTTTATAATACTAGATTTTTAATTATAAAATACGCTAGTTATTCGGAAAGACCGGGTTTAACCCATTCCGAATAATTACTATGACAATGAAGAGTCAAAGATGAAGACAGTGTTTGAAGACCGACGATCTACACATCGAATGGATGTGTTGCTACAGAGACCCTGATGGGAGTAGCTACCTTGAAGGGGCTTCAGTGGCGGCCGTCCGGACTATTGTTGATTGTTCGGATTTGGTTTTCTCTCAGACCCAGAGCATAAGCTAGTAAATGGATGCGTGTCTGACATTGGATTTCATTCCATGTGAATTAAATCGATTTCTGTTAATGTATGTCAGTTTGGTGATAAAGGATTTATTCTCTACTTTACACCCTGGTATATATTAATAGGGATTGATCGCATGGCGTGAATTGTCAATGTGGCACGCCAATATGCAACTGATCAAGGCTTTTGTTGAAAAGCAGGGCCTTGTGGGATGATCAAAGCATAGCCTATTACGGCATAGCTTTGTGTATATCGTGACTTCGCGAGCCTCACACCCCGGTATGAGTCAAAAACGGGATATGGACCGTAGGGAGTGCACACTTTTCTTTCTAGCTAGTGGTAGTGTCAGTGCTTTAATACGGCCTGGCATTTTACTTATGTGGATGATGGATTTTGAGGCGCCTCGGATTTTTGTGGGCCGATAGTGGTCATATTATAGGTTCAAAGGAACCGGGAAACGTGTGTTCAGGCATAACCAATCCACTGCCGATAGGCGGAGACCGGCCCTACCGCTCTAAGGGTTCACTACGGGGGATCCTGAGGCATTTGCTAGAGTGTCTCGAATCGGAGAGGAGCTTGCCCCTAGCCTCGACTCATGATGGAAATCCAATTTCCAATACGTCCTTGCGGTTTTGATTGTAGAACTAGTATGGCGACATAGTAGGATGGGGTACTATGCCGTCTATGATTAATACATTATGATTGAAATTGTTTTTGAAATATATATACCCATAGATATACACACCAATATTAAATTCGTTTTATCGTATCAAGCATCTTTTGACCATTATAAGGTAAAACACTATCCTCCGGTTTGCGTTGCATTGTGTGATGGGACTTGGGTCTTATAATGGTTTCATTTTTCTAAAAAGCATTGCGTTGTTTAACGTTTTTACTTTATTTTATGGACTGGCAATCCAATGGTGTAAACCCATTCCGCGTTAGCGGCGTGGTCCTGTGATTAGCCTTGTTATTAGATAAGGTAGGTTAAGATTTCTCATACCAGCCCCATGACTGACCTGTAGTTTGTTTCACTGGCAAACTCGGGTGCCCATATTTTCCACACGGGCAGTCGAGTAGCTTTTTGCAGATATATTTGCAGGATCCTTGCTCATAGCTGAAGTGGTATTCGGAAAGCTCTGTATTCGTGTATTCCTTTCAGTTGTATATTTGTAATATTTTTTCGCTGCTATGTTAATGTAATTTAAAACTCTGATATTATTGTATTTCTATTTCTGTAATAAGTATTCATACTCTGTTACATTCTTGTACTCTGATGTAATTGTTGTAATCAGCAATAAAATGTTCTTCAGTTTGTGTTCGGATGTGTGTTGTTCTCAAAACAATCCATGCTTTCCTTTACTGGGAAGTTTGGGTCGTTTCAGTTGGTATCAGAGCGAGGTTTACAGAGCTCGGGAACAAGACACATTAGAACCGAACGAAAGAATTCATCAGAGATTGGATTAGTAATATCCAATGAGAATAACTCGTTAGAGATGGGATCAGTAGTATCCTAGAACGAGCGTGAAGAGTATTATTTTCTTTAAAATATAAATAAAAACAAATTTAGTTTTGAAAATTTTATCTAAAATACGTATTTGAGTATATTATATTTTAATGTGGACAATCGAGTATATAAAGATTTCGAATATACGATTAATTAACGGATATTCGAAGTTTTAATATACTGGATAGATATAGAGTCACACTCTAGTCGCCCGAAGATAATTCTGGTGATAGGTCGACCATCACCAGTATTTATGTTCGAGTAGCGAAAGTGGGATATTTATATATTTCCATTGACTGGTATGAGAACCAACACTTAGTTAGTACACATTGCTATGATTTGCACAAAAAATATGAATTTTAACTATATATAAAAGTTATATATATTTGAAAAGTTAATCACCTAATTAATTGCTGGTTGTGATGTTTGATAATTAGTTTCACTAATTAAAATATTAGAATGATAATTAATTGAAACCAATAAACAAAATTTAAAGTTGAGTGGGTTAAATTAAACAACTTTTTAGCTTCGTTCCTTTTCGAGGACGAAAAGATTTTAAGTGAGGGCGATTGTAATGACCCGGAATTTTGGGGTCAATTTAAAATTTTTATTTTAGAAATTTTAATGGATTTTAATGTTTAAAATAATTTATTTTAAATAGGAACGACTAAGAATTTATTTTAAAAACGAATAAATTCAATTTAATTATAAAAGGAGTTTAAAACAACGCTGCAGTTTGAAATTTTGAAATTGAACTTTGACTGAATGTACAGGATTCAAAACAAATCGGATTTCAGTAAAACAAAAAATATTTAAATCTGTTTAATCATATCTTTCCAATGAATCTGAAAAACTGAAATTTCATCGCAGAAATAAAAAGTTATGGCCAGTTTAAAAGTTAGAAAAGTCGCTGTAGAATTTATATATATTTTAATTAAATATAATGGCCTTAAAAGTAGTCATTTTTCAAACGACCTCGGTTTTCGACGAAACCACTTTTGTTGGAACCAGAATGTCAAATTATTGCTAAATTTCAATTTTCATAATTTTTCGAATTTATATGTGAGTGTGGTGAAAGAAAATGTGTTTTGACTATTTCAGTCAAATTTAATCGACTTGAAAATAGCCATTTTTCAAACAGTCTCAGAATTAGACGAAATTAGTCTTGTTAGAACTGTATCATCAAAACATAACCAGAAATAATTTTTCTGGAATTTTTAGAGTTCGTATGTGGCCCCTGTAATTTAAATTGTACGTTTGAATTTAATAATTAAATGATTTATAATTTAATTTAAAGAAAAACATATCGTAACAGCCGAATTGGGTTACGAAACATGTTCCATTGAGTCCGGGACGGGGGTTATTAGCTAGGGACGACACTCGTTGGATTTGATTTGGGGTTCGTATTGATAAACATGAATTTCTAAATTAAAAGGATAAAATAAAATGGGAAATACACTATAAATACAGTATAAGTACGCCACAAGTACAGTAAACCCTAGCCTATGTTTACAGCCGCCGTATTCGATATCAATGGCCGTATCAACCCCAACTTCCCAATCTAAAATCTCTCAATCCCATATACAATTAAATCCAAATTCTACACGAATTTAGTTGTACTTCTTGTGATCTACAAATCAGTACGGCTAAGATCGTATTTCCGATGGTGATTGACTCCAGTTTCGAGCTCAAAGACGCGGGTCTCAGTGGGGAATTCGAGGTGGGGTGGTGGTGCGAGTTGGGCGGGGTCACTAGTGTAGGGGCGTGGGGTATCAGCGGTTCGCGTGGTGGTTCTGGATGGACGAACGATGGCCGGAGCTCGGGGCGGTGATGAGTTTTCCGATTTGATGATGGGTTTATATGGTTACGGGTTTCACAGTCCAGGGAAGAAGAAAAAGAAGGAGCGGCCAAACTGATGAACGGTGGGATTAGAAAGTGATTAATATTAATTATATAATTAATTAGTTTATGTAAATTATATTCAAACTATCATATCTTTCTCTAATCAAAACAGAATTACACAAAACGAAAAGCGTTGGACTCGTATGGATCAGATCTACGCTATGGAACCAAACAGATCTGAAACAGAGCGATCTGGAATTTCGAAGAATTCAGACAGAAACAAATGTGAGGAATCTATTTATTTCTTTCTTTTAAGATTAAAGATAAATTCGGAAATTATTATTATTAATCCACAGCTAATTCATGTTGTTATTATTCTGTGTTAAATGTAAAATATACATTTGTTTGTTTGATTATTTTTTGTGGCGATAGAATTGTTAAATTTACGTTTCTGTTATTTAGATTAAACAAAATTATTATTTTGTTTATCATACCGTTGAAAATTAACATTTATGTTAATCAGAGTTGGGTTAAACCCAAATTATCATTCTGTCCACTTGATTGTTTAAAATTAACATTGTTGTTAATTAGAATTTGATTTAGAAAAAAATATGTACAATTTTTGTTTATATAAATAGATCAAATGTATAAAACAACAAATTTTGTAAATTTGTTAAATTAGAATTTTACACCATACATGAAACACAGAATCTTGTTAATTTGTTAGATCAGGAATTTTAACATTTAAAATGGATCAAACATTTTATTCATTTTTATGGAGTCAAAATTTGCAATAAAACATGAATATATATTTTTGTGTTATTTTGTTGAACTAGTTTTTCAACAAAAATAGAATAAACTTTTTAATGTTATTTCGTTGAACTAGATTTTCAACAAAATAGAATACACATTTTGATGCAGTATTGTCTACATAAAAAGAATAGACTTTTAAAGATGGCCTTTTTTTATTTTCAAATTAGAGACAAAAAAAAAGAACTGATTTCAAAGTTGCATTTTTATGTAATCTGTTTTCAAATAAAAAGATTACATTTTTAATGTAGTTATATTTTCATTTAAAAGATTTGATCTTCAATATTACATTTTTGTATAATATTGTTTACATTTAAAAGATTAGAATTTCAAGTTATCTTTTTATGTAATATTATTTACATATAAAAGATTAGAATTGCAAGACATCATTTCTAGGTAATATTGTTTGCACATAAAATATTAGGTTAAAAGGTACATTTTTATTTATAAAATGTTACCTGTCATTAAAAGTACATTTTTGTTTGAAATGTGTTGTAAAACTCAAAATTAACATTTTTGATTAGAACTTGATTAGAGAAATAAAAATAACATTTTATTAGAAATGTGTTATAAAAATCAAAATTAACATTTTTGATTAGAAGCTTGTTAGAAAATAAAAACAACATTTTTAGAAGAGGTGTTATGAAAATCAGAAATGACATTTTTGATTAGAAATTTGTAATGGAAATAAAAACAACATTTTTATATAAATGTCACATTAGTGGAAAAGAACAACATATTTTTATCAAAATATGATGAGTGAAAAGTAAAACATACTTTTATCAAAATATGATGAGTGAAAGAGGATGAGTTAGGATTAGACAAAATATTCACATTTTGTTTACGTATAAAGGATTAGACAAAATATTCACATTTTGTTTACACAAAAAGAATTAGACAAAATTATCAGTTTTGGTCATGAATTGGAAATGTTCATTTTTGCAAATTAAATAGAATGAATTAAAAACATTCAATTTTGGTCATTTTATAGGAATGAAGTACAAACATTTGGTTTTGTCATTTAAAAATGGTTAAACCAAAATATAAATTTTTGGTCACTTAAAATGATTAAACCAAAATATACCTTTTTGGTCATTAAAAAGAGTTACACCAAGATATTCATTTTTGGTCATTGAAAAGAATTAGATCAAGATTAGCATTTTGTTTAGAAATGTTAAATAGGATAAAAAGTACATTTATGTTTCAGATATAAATAGAATCATGGATTAAAAAGTGATATTTTTATCGTCATTTTAGATGCGATAAAAGATTAGATTAAAAGTCACATTTTGATTTATATTTTAAATGTAAATAAATGAGTAGATGGAAAACTTGTATTTTTATTGTCCTTTTAAAAACAAATAAAAGGAGTAGATTTAAGCGAAATTTTTATCTTATGTTCAATAAAAAAGTATGAAATTAAAAGAAGCATTTTTACTGTCATTTTAGAGACAATTAAAAGAATAGTTTTAATAGTGGCATTTGTAATGTTATTTATATGTAATAAGAAGAGTAGAGATATATGTCTGTGATGTTGAAATGTGTGATATGTTAATTATAATGTTAGTGTATTCAAAATGGATATTACACTTCCATTTACAAGTTACCCGACTTGTTTATGTGATTGGGATGATAATTTTTACACATCGCCCAAGTGCACAAATAATTTATTAATTGTTTGATGGATGAAACCCCACACGGGTATTGGGATGAAATTTGACACACACTAATCCCAATATTCAGTTATCTGTCAATCGATGGATTGACAGTCTGTGATGAGCGTTATTTATTTACTTTAAAGCTCACACAGTTATAAATTCCACTTTGGGTGTTATTTGAATGTTTGGTAATTATTTATCATGATTGTTGATTACATACAATATATGGTTGTTGATTGAGTCACATTCCAGTAAAGAATACTTTAGAAAATGTCTTAGAAAAAGAATATTTTAGGAAAAGAATATGTTTTGGAAAAATATATTTTTATTTAATGAATTAGTTATTAACTAAAATAAATCATTAAATTAAGATTTAATGAAGTTTCAAAATTAGTGAATAATTTAATTGAAATTAAATAAAATAAATTGGATTTTAGGTTTGTCGTGATTGGTGTCTTCAATAACACCTTTCTTTAACCCAGTTGAAAAGAACAAACCTTTAAATTAAGATTACTAGAGTTTCAAACTATAATTTGTAATTGGAATAAAAATGATTTGTGAATTGTGTTTATCGTGAACAATGTTTTTAAACGACATCTGTTCTTTAACTCAATTAACAGTACGAATAGGATTTGGAATTTATAAATCTTTTATTAAGATTTAAATGGAAATTTTCCAAAAGTAAAGTTTTCAAATTTAATATATTAAATTGGAATTGAATGGAATTCGAGTTGATAATAACCGTTATAAGCTTCTGTAAAAGAAGATCGATACTACATATGGAATTTAAGAGGCTTTGCCGTTATTCCATTTATATTATTGGTCGGATACAGAAATTTATAACGATTATATATTAATTTGATTTCTGGGAAGATTCCATATTTTATGGAAGATTATTTTGGGTTTACCGTGAACAATGTTTTAAATAACATTAGTTCTTTAACCCAGTTAAAGATAAGATAAATTTCTTAAATTTAAATAATCATTGAATAATGATTTTTGTTTTTATAACCAAATTGGGGTTTAATAAATCTTTAAAATTTAAGAATAAATATGAAGAATTTATCTTTGATAAGATAATGTGAATATTTTATTTAAATAATATTTTGAATTGGAATGAGACGTTGGGTGTGCTTTTATAGTACTTGATTTTTAATTATAAAATACGCTAGTTATTCAGAAAGACCGGGTTTAACCCATTCCGAATAATTACTACGACGATGAAGACTCAAAGATGAAGACGGTGTTTGAAGACCGACGATCTACACATCGAATGGATGTGTTGCTACAGAGACCCTGATGGGAGTAGCTACCTTGAAGGGGCTTCAGTGGTGGCCGTCCGGACTGTTGTTAATTGTTCGGATTTGGTTTTCGCTCAGACCCAGAGCATAAGCTAGTAAATGGATGCGTGTCTGACATTGGATTTCATTCCATGTGAATTAAATCGATTTTTGTTAATGTATGTCTGTTTGGTGGTAAAGGATTTATTCTCTACTTAACACCCTGGTATAAATTAATAGGGATTGATCGCATGGCGTGAATTGTCAATGTGGCACGCCAAGATGCAACTGATCAAGGCTTTTGTTGAAAAGCAGGGCCTTGTGGGATGATCAAAGCATAGCCTATTACGACATAGCTTTGTGTATATCGTGACTTCGCGAGCCTCACACCCCTGTATGAGTCAAAAACGGGATATGGACCGCAGGGAGTGCACACGTTTCTTTCTAGCTAGTGGTAGTGTCAATGCTTTAACACGGCCTGGCATTTTACTTATGTGGATGATGGATTTTGAGGCGCCTCGAATTTTTGTAGGCCGATAGTGTCATATTATAGGTTCAAAGGAACCGGGAAACGTGTGTTCAGGCATAACCAATCCACTGCCGATAGGCGGGGACCGGCCCTACCGCTCCAAGGGTTCACTGCGGGGGATCCTGAGGCATTTGCTAGAGTGTCTCGAATCGGAGAGGAGCTTGCCCCTAACCTCGACTCATGATGGAAATCCAATTTCCAATACGACCTTGCGGTTTTGATTGTAGAACTAGTATGGCGACATAGTAGGATGGGGTGCTATGCCGTCTATGATTAATACATTATGATTGAAATTGTTTTTGAAATATATATACCCATAGATATACACACCAATATTAAATCCGTTTTATCGTATCAAGCATCTTTTGACAATTATAAGGTAAAACCCTATCCTCCGGTTTGCGTTGCATTGTGTGATGGGACTTGGGTCTTATAATGGTTTCATTTTTCTAAAAAGCATTGCGTTGTTTAACGTTTTTACTTTATTTTATGCACTGGCAATCCAATGGAGTAAACCCGTTCCGCGATAGCGGCGTGGTCCTGTGATTAGCCTTATTATTAGATAAGTTAGGTTAAGATTTCTCATACCAGTCCCATGACTGACCTGTAGTTTGTTTCACTGGCAAACTCGGGTGCCCATATTTTCCACACGGGCAGTCGAGTAGCTTTTTGCAGATATATTTGCAGGATCCTGGCTCACAGCTGAAGCGGTATTCGGAAAGCTCTGTATCCGTGTATTCCTTTCAGTTGTATTTTTGTAATATTTTTCCGCTGCTATGTTAATGTAATTTAAAACTCTGATATTATTGTATTTCTATTTCTGTAATAAGTATTCATACTCTGTTACATTCTTGTACTCTGATGTAATTGTTGTAATCAGCAATAAAATGTTCTTCAGTTTGTGTTCGGATGTGTTTTGTTCTCAAAGCAATCTATGCTTTCCTTTACTGGGAAGTTTGGGTCGTTTCATTAACTCTACTTCGGTAGTCAACAAAGCTACGATAGACTGCAACTTTGATCTCCACGAAATCGGGCCTATGCCAAGTGTAAAAACATAACCCGACACCGACTTCCATCCATCTCTATCCCCAGCGTAATCTGAATCATAGTATCCTCTAAGAGAGATGTCTCCATCTACTCCACCTTATAACAAGCCAACTGAATAAGTGCCACGAAGATATCTGAGTATCCACTTCACTGCTTACCAATGCTCTTTACCTGGTTTAGACATATACCGACTAACAACACCAACTGCATGGGCCAAATTTGGTCTCGTGCACACCATTGCATACATGAGACTACCAACAGCACTAGAATAAGGTATATTAGCCATATACCTTTTATCTTCTTCCGATGTGGGACCCATATCTTTGGATAGCTTGAATTGAGAGCCTAATGGAGTAGCCACTGGTTTAGCATTCTCCATACCGAATCGAGATAGGACTTTCTCGATGTATTGAGTTTGAGTGAGCCTCAAAACTCTTTGCTTTCTATCCCTCTGAATCTCCATCCCCAAAATTCTCTGTGCGTTTCCCAAATCTTTCATCTCAAATTCCTTACTGAGCTCCATCTTCAACTCCGAGATTTTATACATGCTCTTAGAAGCTATCAACATATCATCAACATAAAGTAACAAATAGATGATGTCATCATTACAATTTTTAAAATAGACACATTGGTCCTTATAGCTTCTAGAGTAACCATGAGAGATCATAAACTTATCAAATTTCTTGTACCACTGTCTAGGAGACTTTTTTAAGCCGTAAAGATATTTGTTAAGTTTACAAACATGACCTGACTGGCTGCTATCAATGAACCCCTCTGGCTGTTGTAGGTAAATGTCCTCCTCAAGATCACCATGCAAGAATGCTGTCTTGACATCTAGTTGTTCCAACTCCATGTCGAAGTGAGCAACTAATGCCAAAAGAATCCGAATGGAAGTGTTTCTAACAACTGGAGAAAAAATATCATGAAACTCCACGTCTTTCTTCTGAACATAACCCTTCGCCACTAATCTTGCTTTGTACCTCAAGTCACCATTGCCGCCATCTTTCACCTTAAAGATCCATTTACATCCAATTGCTCTCTTGCCGGAAGGAAGTGGCACTAAATCGCAAGTGTGATTTTTGTGCAAAAACTCAATCTCCTCCTCCATTGCTACTAGCCAACTGGAGCTATCAACTGAACTAATGGCATCTCTGTAGTCTCTTGATTCATCATGAAATATGCTTAATGCATAAGCTGCCATGTCATCAAAGTCAACATCTTCAATGCTTAATCCCACAAAATCATCGAGCCAAGTAGGTCTTTTCTTCTCTCTCGTTGGTCGAGTTTGAATTTGAGCTCCACCTTGAGATTGATCTTATGTCTCTTCCCTATCAACCACGGTGTCATCGGAATCACCATTTTTACTCGTATGGAAGTCTGATGATCTGCCTTGTGTTTGGTATTCTGAATTCGTCCCCACATCATCATCATTAATTGAAGAAGAAGGCTCCAACTTCAACATAGCCTTCTCATCAAATGTAACATGCCTGCTAGTAACAATGTTCTGGGTAGTAGGACACCACATCCTATATCCCTTAATTCCTTTCTTATATCCAAGAAAAATACACTTGCGCGATCTTGGATCCAACTTCCCTTTGCTCTCATGCACATAAGCTGGACAACCAAACACTCTGAGAAAGGAATATGATACAGGCCCTCCCTTCCATACTTCTTCAGGAATCTTCATATATATGGCGGTAGAAGGTGTGCGGTTGATAAGGAAAACCGCCGTAGATAATGCTTCTGCCTAAAATCTCTTATTTAATCCCGCAGTCAGCCGTAAGCAACGAGTTCTTTCCAACAAAGTCCGATTCATTCTCTCTGCAACCCCATTTGACTGAGGGTCTCCTGGTGTGGTGTAATGTCTTTTGATTCCCTCGGACTCACAAAATTTGATGAATTTTTGAGAAGTGAATTCACCACCATTATCTGAACGAAGAACCTTCACTTTCTTTCCAAACTGCTTTTCAACAAGAGATTTCCAACTTTGAAACCTATCAAAAGTTTCATCTTTGGACTTCATAAAGTAAACCCATACTTTTCTAGAAAAATCATCAACAAATGAAACGAAATACCTGGCTCCTCCATAAGATAGGCATGGTGTGGGGCCCTAAACATCAGTATGAACATACTCTAAAACATCTTTAGACTTATGCTCTGCAATGCCAAAAGAAACCTTGGTCTGCTTTCCAAGTACACATTCTTCACAAAAGTCAAGTTTTGAATGATGAACACCGTCAATCAAGCCTCGCTTTCTCAATACTTCTAAACTGCTCTCTCCAATGTGGCCCATACGAAAATGCCACAATCTGGTAGAGTCGGAATCAACTGAATCAATAACTGAAGCAGACTCCGCAATAGCAGTTGTACCCTTCAGCAAATATAGATTTCCAACTTTTACCCCTTTCATTACGATCAATGAGCCATTTGTAATTTTTAATGAATCTTTTTCTATCACACACTTTAAGCCAAAATTGCACAATGATCCAATAGAGATCAAACTACGCCTTAAATCAGGTACATGCCTGACATCACATAAAGTGCGAACAACACCATCAAACATCCTGATTTTTACTATTCCAATACCAATCATGCGACAGTAAGCATTATTTCCCATGAGAACCTCTCCTCCATCAAGTTGACGATAAATGGAAAAAGAGTGTCTATCAGGTGTCATGTGTTAGGATGCTCCCGAGTCAATAATCCACATAGTACTCTTCATAGCAGAGGCGGAAGCTGTAAAAATATCAGGATCATTATCTGACTCTGATGTCTCCGCTGTAGATGCTGAAGCCTTCTGGGGAACAACTTTGTTTTTATTCTCCAACTTGGGGCAATTTGCAATATAATGTCCAGGTTTTCTGCAATAATGACAAACTCCCTTCCGGGCTGCTCTTGACTGAGATCTGGACTTTGCTCTATCTCCACCATAATTGGGTCTACTTTTACTTCTTCCTCTCTGTGCAACAAGACTTTCAGAATCGTTCTCCATGCTCATGCTTGCTAACTTTCCTCTCAACATTTCGTTATGCAAATTTGTCTTCACATCCTCCAAGCAAATAGACGAACGTCCATAGATCATAGAGTTAACAAAAGTGTTATACTCTGCAGGTAAAGAACATAAAAGAATAACAGCTTGCGCCTCATCCTCAATCTTTACATCAACTGCTCGAAGATTCATGACAAGTGTGTTGAGGGCATCTATATGAGCAAATACATCTGTTCGAGGCCTCATTTTGGAAGAATAAAGTTGTTGCTGCAAGATGATGCGGCTGGTGAGAGACTTGTCGTAAAACTTTCTCTGAAGAGCATCCCACAATTCCTTAGCAGTTTACATATGAGAAAACTCTCTAAGTACTTCATCAGAAAGGCTAAGTTGGATGGTAGTGAGAGCATCCTCTTCCAATTCTTCTAACTCTTCAGGTGCTAATTTCTTCAATTTCTCTGGATTTGAGACAAACTTAAATGTCCTCTCTTTCTTCAACACCGCTTCCATCTTCATCTTCCATGTGCCAAAATCCCCCTTTCCATCAAATCTAGCGACTCCATAATTTGTAGCGCTTCTACCACCATTATTATTTGCGGAATTTGACATGGTTGAAAAAGTCTTTGAACAGGACGACTAGCTCTGATACCAATCTGTAGTGCAAAATCAGAGATTTGGGCAGCGGAATATGAGTAAACCCAATGATCTAGTCTGTCAACAATTTCAACAACGCCAAAAATAAAAACAAGTGGCACAAATTATAGAGAGAGAACAAAATTAGAAAATAGAGGAAAGAGCACACCATTTTTTAACGTGGTTCGGCTTTGCCTACGTCCACGGAGACCCAACAACTTTTATTTCTCAATGAAGAAATGAGTACAAAAGATTACAAAAGAGAGAAGACTAATGGTGGATTGTATACTTCATACAATAACATGACCCCTATTTATATAGAGGGATTTCTTGGGGATAAAGAAGAGAAGTTTCATAAGGAAAAATAAATATAATATCTTCCTTGATTTGATCGGAGCATAAATGGATGGAGCAATTATGGTCTCAATCTCTTTCCCTAAGAATTGATTCTTCATTAATTAATTGATTGATGGCCTTTTATTTTTCTTCCAAAAAGAAAACTTTCTCCTATCTCTTTTCATGTACAAGCCAATTAATTGATTGACAATCAATCAATTTCTTTCCTTCTCTACAAATATTTGAATCATTAATTTCAACAGCAGTTACACCACTTTTACTAATGCTATATGAGTAAAGGCATTAGCTCTACTTGACCTTCATGTTCACTCCAGTATTTATGTCTTCGCCTCATTTTCAAACAAGATATTTTAAGTTCTCATAATGAATAGACATTTCCCTTTGATCCTATGGGAAATTGTTAATAAGGCACCAGCTAAAAGACTTACAGCTCCTATTGCAAAGAATGGTAAAATAGAATCAAGCAGTGGATCAGAATCAGATAACAGTTCAGACGATGAACCAGTAAGAAGCTTCTTCATTCTCCCTATTTTTTATGAGTAATCTTTCTTTGAATGACAAATGAAGTCTTTCATAAAATTATTAATCCATTTAACTGGTCTCATAATCCTTTCACAGAAGAAAGCTTCAATTCCAAAGAAATATGCAGCTACTTCGAAGAAAGTTTAGTCAAGTGACAGTTCTTTGGATAATGATTCTTCTGACAATGATGTATGCCTTTTTTATTCAACACTTGATATTTCATGCTTGTATAACATATACAGTTTGCTTTTCTACTGTTGGTTGTAACTAAATGTGAATATCAAGAAGAAACCTGTTGTAGTTGCTACAAAGAAGAAAATGAAACCAAGTGACAATAGTTCGGAAAGTGATTCCAAAGAAGATCAGGTTATATTATCAAATATATGAAACTTGATTCTAAAATTGGAATGCATCTTATATATTTATTGGTATACATGCAGGTAAAAGTTGTCAAGGGGAAAACATCCCTAGTTGCCATAAAAAGAAAACAGAATCAAGTGACAACATCTCTTCAGAAAGCGATTCTGAAGACGAAAAGATATGATCATAATCATTAGCTCTTATGAATGCCATTTTCCAACTATAGTAATTATATTATAATCTTGTTTAGTATTTAATGTAATGCTCACCTATAATAATTTTATTACTTTCTTGTTTAAGTAAATGTTTTGGTCTTATACAATTTTTTATAATAAAAGGTTCCTAGCAATAAAAAACCTTCAATCGCTGCGAAAAAGGCTGAAAGATAGAACTTCTAGATGCTGGCATGGATGCTATGGCATGTGACGTCTCTACACAAGGGAACAGCAGTTACCGGATGGTGACCACTCTAATGGGTTTACTCTTGTAACGAGGAGAATGGAGCTTATGAAAGCAGAGAAACAATAAATCTTAACAGGTTAAATGTGCCCAAAAATGGAAATTTAAATTCATTGATTGTATTCTTTTCATGATTGATGACGACACTCATATCCATGTATCTTTTTGTATAGTTAGTGAGCAATTAGTTTCGCTTGAACTGAACTTGCTTCAAGGGGTGTCTGTTATGCATTTGTTCTAACATACTCAACGACATTGCATTATGATTGTTAGCTTATTGCTAATGCGTTGAGTAAAATACTTAGTGCATTTGCATCGATTGCAAATTCAAGCAGTTTACTTAGAGCATTTGCACTTAATTAGAAAAAATGATTATACTTGTTGCATTTGCATTGAAAATAAACCGAGTTGCCATCTGTCAAGGTTTTGTCATTGAACTTTACTCTTTAATTTGCATTTATCAACTTTGACTCAAATATGTTCTGTAGGTGACAACTCCATTGATGTTCAGGCTTATTCCTGCTGTCTTGCATTTGGGAACTTTGATGCGTTGGTTGCCTGTCGAAGACGGCAATCAAGATGGGGTAAGTTGCACAGTTGTGTTTGTTAGTTTTTTACACAACAGATGCACGAGTTAGTGTTACATAGAGTTGATTGCATATTTACCAACAACAAAATGATGTTCTTTTATTAGATGTGTTAATTAGTAAAGGATAGTTTTACACAGCAAAAACTGAAACTGAGCATATGCTCAGCTTCTCGAAACTGAGCTCAGTTTCATAGAAACTGAGCAGTGCCCAGTTTTGAGAAACTTAGCATATGCTCAGTTTCTAGAAACTGAAATGGAGCTCAGTTTCAGTTTGTTGAAACAGAGCATATGCTCAGTTTTGTTGAAACTGAGCATATACTCAGTTTCATGAATCTGAAATTGAGCAACGCTCAATTTTGAAGCTGAGCATATATTCAGTTTCAAGAAACCTAGCCAGTTTCAAGAAAACACCTTGCACACCAAAGTTTTTTTCCTCCCACTTACTTGTGAAGTGCGCCAACACATTTTTACACTGGCGCACTTGGGAAGTGCGCCCGTGTCGAGCCAGAAACCTGCACAGCTTTCTGGCTGGCCTGGTGCACCATTTTAGGGTTTAGGCTGTGTTTCGGGGCTGGTTTCTGGAAGCTTCCGAGATCTGATGGTCCTAATCTAATTTAGGGTTAATCTAATGGCCTAAAACACTTGCCTAATCCTATAAATAAGACCCTAAGCTAGCCCTAAATGATCATAATCCTATACTCTAACTAAACTATGCCAAAATTTTCTATGATCATGGCCTCCACTTAAAGCCCTAGCCTCCATCCTCTTATAAAACTATTTCTATGAAGGCTTTCATGTTCATACAAGCATCTTTGAGTTGTATGAGTGATCTAGCTTGCATTCATCATCAAGTTGCAAGCTTTATGTTCAAGGCTAGAGTTTTTGGGTGATTTGTGGCAAGGGTTTGCTTATTGGAGTTTAGTGGTGAGTTTCTATAGACTTAACAATCAATTGTTAAATTGATTATGATAGGATATGATAAGATATGGCTATGTTTGTGGAATCAATGTTTTTATGCAAGTTTAGTATAGTGTATGTTGTGTGCTATATGCAAGTTTAATGCTATGTTTTATGATGCAAAACACTATGTTGAACATTGATTCATGTGTAACATGTTATGCAAGCTATATGGGAGATTATATGCAAGTCTATATGTAACATGTTATGCAAGTTATGTATTTGGTTTTATGCATGCTAAGTATTTGGTTTTATGCATGCTATGTATCTGGTTTTATGCATGCTAAGTATTTGGTTTTATGCATGCTAAGTGTTTGGTTTTATGCAAGTTTGTCTCTTTTTATGATATGCATAATATATGCAAGTTTGTCTCTAAGTATGGCATGTTATGCAAGTTCATATGCAAGTTATGATGCAAATTCATATGCAAGTTATGATGCAAGTTCATATGCAAGTTATGATGCAAGTTCATATGCAAGTTATGATGCAAGTTCATATGCAAGTTATGATGCAAGTTCATATGCAAGTTTGCCTCTATGTATGACATAAGTACATGTGCAAGTTCATCCTTTTTAGACCTATGACATGTATGCAAGTTGACACCTTTATGATAGGTCTATGACATGAACATTTAAGCAAGTTACCATCTTTATGACATATGTGATTCATGCAAGTTTGGGTTGGTTATTTACGCAAGTTGGGTTTATGGTCATATATACAAGTTGACACCTTTTTAAACCCATGATAATGCTAATGATATGCTAAGTTGAACCCATTGTGTGTATGATGAATCTTCTCTTTTGAAGTATGTCATGTTAACGTATTTACGTGGGGACGATGGGGTAAAAATTAATAAACACATAAAATTGTGTGAAGTGGGTATGATTAAACATACCGTAAAGTGGATGGACATAATTGGGAATTTACCTATTAAGTTAGGTCTACCCATATTATGGAATTGGGAATTTACCTATTGAGTTAGGTCTACCCATATTCTTAAACATTTGTAATTAATTAGGGATAATTAATACAAATTATAGGGGTGATTAATTAGGTGTAATTAATCTACTAAGACACGAGGTTGGACCCTTTTGTAGCATAAGACTGCCCGGAACCCACCGGCAAATCCAGCGGCTACAAATGATTGGCCCAATGTGAGAGGTCTTAGTCATAAACTAAATACGTGACAAGTGTAAAGACACGAGGTTAGACTCTGTTATGGTATAAGGCTGCCCGGAACCAACCGGCATATCCAGCTGCCATAAAAGACAGTCTAATGTGAGAGGTCTTTACAAAGGTTACGATCTTAATTAATTAAGAAACACTTAACCAAATTAGCATGTAGAGGGGCATGAGGGGTTAAGTGGGTGCCTTGGGTGGCATGTAGTAACTAGTGGGGGTGCCTTGGGGGCATGGGGAAACTAGTGGGTTGCCTTGGGTGGCAATAGAAATTACGATTAGAATACTTAACCAAAGTGGAACATGTAATTAAACATGATTAAAGGGTTAAGTAAGTGCCTTGGGTGGCATGTGGGAATCAAGTAAGTGCCTTGGGTGGCATGCGGAAATCTAGTGGGTGCCTTAAGTGGCAATTGAAATATAATTAAATGACAAGCTTAAGTAGTAACTTGTGGGGGCCTTAAGTGGCAATTGAAATATAATTAGATGACTTAACCAAACCTTAACATGTAAGGGGGCATGATTATAAAAAGGGGTTAAGTGGGATGCACTAGATAAAATGACAAGCTTAAGTAGTAGCTTGTGGGGGCCCATTTCAACCAATATCCCAAACGTATCTTTGTGGGCTCGACCCAAGTCGAGGACGGGACACGCATATTGGGCTTGACTAAAAGAGGCCAAAACGGGGTAGCGGTGGCAACGCGAGTCCAACGGGTTTCATATGCGTGTGTGGACCCGGGCTGGTAGGTAAGACATTGTTGCATCGTGTAGATATAAGTCGTGCACCACTTGTTGTATCGGGTTGCCACTTTGGGGAGTGATACACCCCATTGTGGGGCCAGCACGGGTATCTACGGTAGGGAGCCGATCGCTTGGGGAGTAGTGGGTACACCTAGTGGAGATAGGGGCAGACGACACCTATGTAGTCAGCTAGGGGTACACGAAACTACTATTAAAAATTACTGAGTACACCTAGTGGAGATAGAGGCAGACGGCACCTATGTAGTCAGCCAGGGGTACAAGAAACTACTGGGTAAAATTACTAAGTACACTTAGTGGGATCAACCTTTAAGTAGGAATTACCCTTGGGTGGGTAGAACAGGTGTGGTGCATTGTAGGAATTACCCTTGGGTGGGTAGATCTGGGGTGGTGCAATCTAGTAATTATCCTTGGGTGGATAAATGCGTCTTTTCGGTTGTCTTAGTACATCCTGTGTTTAGTTGGCTACTTAGTGTAGTCATTATCCCCAGAGGTACTGTACCTTGTTTATATCATACCCTAATTACTTTAATGATTGTATTGTTAGGGTTATAGGACTCACTCAGACTTATGTCTGACCCCGTTGTTTCTTTATCTTTTTCCCAACCCTCAGGTTTTCAGAGTGGGCCTAGCACTAGTGGGCTTTGATCGGACTGCTTTACCTATCTTTTGGAGCTTGGACCGCGGATGTAAAGCTCAGTTTTCTTTTCTTTTATGGCTATTAGGTTATGTAGTGGGATTATGTACTTTTGTTTTTATCAGGATGGATACTATGTACTTGACTCTTATTTATGGTTTTGGTGTAACCAAACATGTTTTACTTTCCGCTGAAATGAAATGATGTTTTAAATTCTCAAGTATTAGTTATATCTGTCTTGTTGTAATTTTTCTGTTCTATATTCACTTAAAATACTCCACCGATGTTATGGCATTCCCTTAGTGAGTGACCGTAGCGGGTGTGGGGTGTTACACGTGGTATAAGAGCTTAAGGTTACCGGAACAGATAATTTTTTTAGAAAAACTATTTTCTAAGAGTATTTTTGAAAGGAGTATTTTCAAAAAACATGTCTTTTAAGAGAAAAGTTTTTGAAAAAAAAGCATAATCCCCAATAGCCATATCTATATCTTTCAAATTCTCCGTTTTGAATCTCTTCCTCTCTCGTTTTGAGTTTCCCCTCCGTGTATAGATGATCTTTCTAAGATAGATAAGAATGAAAAACCACTTCAAGGGACTTAGACGTTAGTCGGATTAGAAGTTGGTTCAAGAAGGAGGAGGACTTGTAGGTACCTATTGGATAGACGATGGGAGGAAGGCTCAAATAGCTGTTGGTTAATGAAGGATGAAACCTCATTGGTGGGAGGTTACGAGTGGAGAATGGGAAGAAGAAGGCGAGTAGTTATCCTTTTGGAGGAATGGGACACCTTATTAGGATTGTCCAAAGGGGCATGGGCAAGGAATGGAATCTCCTGGAGGGTAGTTGTATTCCCTCGCGGCTAGTGTACCAGATGGGGATAGGACCGTCTAGGTTGGAATTTGGGTTTCTTTATTATCCGGTTCGAACTTTATTTGATTCTGACGCATCGAGTTCGTTTATCTCATCATTGTTAGTTGAGTCACTGCACTTAGACACCAGTTTGGTAGATGATCCCTTAGTTGTTTCAAACCCAATTGGGGCTCCATGATGTGTTTGGGTTTGAAAGTTTCTATACTTAGCATTGAGTTTAGATGTGATGCTTTTTGGGCTTCACGGGCTACGGGATAGTTTTGGGCATGGACTGGTTATCCAGTAGGGGGTGCCGTTCTTGATTTTGAAGGGAGAGTTGTTAGGCTTATGACCCGCTTGGGTAACACTCTCGAGATCTCTTGTAATCCCATGGAAACTGTTATGCTAAGTTATCTAGAATCGCTTGACACGTCGGTCGAGAGGTTGCGATCTGTTAGAGTGGTCCGGGAATACTCGGATGTGTTTGAGGAGGTGAAGGGCTTACCTCCGGAGCGGGAGATTGACTTCCGAATATATCTGGTAGACAATGCCAAACCAGTATCATGGCCAGTGTGCCACATGGCTCCTCGTGAGAGGAGGGAACTCCATAAGCAAGTAGGCGATTTGCTTGAGAAGGGGTTCATAAGACGAAGTATATCGGAGTGGGGTGCTCTAGTAGTTTTTGGCCACGAAGGCGGATGGGTCCCTCGGACTTTGTGTACGCTAAAGAGAACTAAATAAACTCACAAAGAAGAATAGATACCCATTGCCGAGGATTGATGATCTCCTTGATCAGTTAGTTGGCGCCTCAGTATTTTCGCAGTTGGACTTAGCCACGGGGTTTCGACAGTTGAGAGTGGCTGAGGATAGTGTAGAGAAGACTGCCTTTAGGACTCCGGATGGTTTCTTTTATGAGTGGCTGGTGATGCCATTTGGTTTGACGAATGCCCCCACATACTTTATTGATTTGATGAGAAGGGTGTTCAGGGAGTACCTAAATAAGTTCGTGATGGTCTTTGTAATTGACATCTTGGTCTTTTCTAGGAGCGAAATAAGTTTTCGTATGTGCTCAATAGGTTGAGCAAAGCCAGTTATGGGATAAACGGTGGTTTTAGAGCGAGACTGGCGAGGACATCCAGAGTTGGACAAGGGCTTAATTATTTAGCCGTTTTTACTAGTATCATCTCACGTAGGTCATCTAAATTCGAAGGAGGTATCCCTTGGGTGTTTGTCTGATATTGGTTTAGGCCTTTGGGGCTTGCATTTGGGGGATGTCGAGTTCGACTAGGGTGGTCTGCGTGAGAGATGGACAGTTGTGATAGTTTTGGATGGGGTAATATCCTGGTTTTCTCTAAAAAGTGGAGAAGAGCATGCCCTACATCTTAGGGAAGTGTTGGAGACTCTTCGAGTGCATAGTCTTAGGACAGCAAAAGTGGATGGGATTCTTAGCATCCTATGAGTCTGAGATAGCGTATACCCCTGGCAAGGGTAACATGGTAGTGGACGCCTTAAGTAGAAGAAGGTTGTCCTTGAGTTCATTGTTCGTTGAACGACGTAGCTTAGAGTTTATTTCTATGTTTGACTTTAGACCTTCCATTGACTTTGTACCCGGTTTGCTAGCCTCCTTGGAGGTTAGGCCTACTCTTTTGGGGCGTATTGGCGGAGCACAGCGGGACGACCCACAGTAGGTTGAGTTAGTAGAGAAGCTCATGAGGAGGGGGAGTCGTCCAGCCATTTGAGTAGGTACACCCTAGATGTTAAGGGGTGGTTGCGTAGAGACGGTAGACTTTGTGTACCGCAAGACAAGGGTTTGAGGAAGGCTATACTTGATGATGAACATCGATCGAAGATGACCATTCATCCCGATAGGGACAAGATGTACCAAGACATGAAGCGAGTTTTCTTTTGGGCCGGTATGAAGAAAGATGTGGCCAAGTATGTCGCTCGATGCTTGGTGTGCCAACAGGAGAAAGCGAAGCAAAAGAAACCAGGTGGGTTGCTTCACCCATTGGGAGTTCCGCAATGGAAGTGGGATAGCGTCTCGATGGATTTTTTCGACGGGTTACCGAGATCGAGGAAAGGTAATACGGGAATTTGGGTTGTGGTAGATAGACTTACCAAGAGTGCCCATTTCATACCTGTAAGAGGACTGTTCCATGTTTAGCTTCAGTTTATATTCGAGAGATAGTTCGGTTGCATAGGGAACATGACATATCCCATGTGTCACATTTGAGGAAGTGCCTACATGAGACCGCAGAGGCGGTAGAGCCGAGCTTGCTTAAAGAAGTAAAGATAGAGCGTGATGTGATTATTCGACGAGCTCCTACCCGCATCCTTAGGTCAGAGATTAGGAAGTTGAGAAACAGAGAGGTTCGACTAGTCAAAGTGAAAAGGGGAGAAGGTGAGAGCAATGCTACTTGGGAGACAGAAGCGAAGATGCGTTCGTTATACCCATTCCTTTTTGAGGGTATGTCCTTTAAAACGTCTCCTTTATCGTTTGTCTAGTGCTTATCTTATCTTTAGTATGTCCTCTCATTAGTACCTTTGACCTTTAGATAGGGTAAACCTATGGTTGAAACATGTGTTTGAGACATGTTATGTTTGATGGATGCATGTGGATGCAAGTGGTTGCCAGTGGTTGCTCGTGGATGCATATACACACACTCTAGACACTAGATCGGCTCAATCACTTCATATAGCATATTGCATATAATTGTGTGTAGGTAGCTATATTTATGGATGTATAATGATTGTGTTATCATATGGATGATGCATTTTGGTGAATGATTGTGCACTCATGTAGATATTGTATGTGTCGATAGGGTTCTCTCGCATACATAATGGATGCATGGCACTATCATGGCTTGCATATGTTCATACATTAGATAGGGAACATATACACACACTTTTTGCATATGCTCATACATCATTAGAAATTGTTTTAAGGAGAATGGATGCCCGTGTTTGATGGATTGAGTAGATGGTTGTTTGGATGGTAGGATATGCATTCTCCTTAGCTTAGAGATTTCGGGGACGAAATCCTTTAAGGAGGGGAGAATGTAACACCCCGAATTTCGGTTAATGCTAAAATTCACAAATTAAAGAATAACTAATCCCAGATGTAGGAATTAGGGGAAACCGGTTGCACCATTGTATTCATCTCGGAAAAATACGCGAAATAGAGTCTGAGTTTTCGAAAATCGGAGTCCGTATGAAGAAGATATGGACGAACGAAGTTAGGCAGAAAAACCGAAAACAAGCAAAAATGCACTGGCGCACTTGTGAAGTGCGCCAACACAAAAATGCACTGGCGCACTTGTGAAGTGCGCCAACACATTTTTACACTGGCGCACTTGGGAAGTGCGCCCGTATCGAGCCAGAAACCTGCACAGCTTTCTGGCTGGCCTGGTGCACCATTTTAGGGTTTAGGCTGTGTTTTGGGGCTGGTTTCTGGAAGCTTCCGAGATCTGATGGTCCTAATCTAATTTAGGGTTAATCTAATGGCCTAAAACACTTGCCTAATCCTATAAATAAGACCCTAAGCTAGCCCTAAATGATCATAATCCTATACTCTAACTAAACTATGCCAAAATTTTCAATGATCATGGCCTCCACTCAAAGCCCTAGCCTCCATCCTCTTATAAAACTATTTCTATGAAGGCTTTCATGTTCATACAAGCATCTTTGAGTTGTATGAGTGATCATTAGCTTGCATTCATCATCAAGTTGCAAGCTTTGTGTTCAAGGCTAGAGTTTTTGGGTGATTTGTGGCAAGGGTTTGCTTATTGGAGTTTAGTGGTGAGTTTCTATAGACTTAACAATCAATTGTTAAATTGATTATGATAGGATATGATAAGATATGGCTATGTTTGTGGAATCAATGTGTTTATGCAAGTTTAGTATAGTGTATGTTGTGTGCTATATGCAAGTTTAATGCTATGTTTTATGATGCAAAACACTATGTTGAACATTGATCCATATGTAACATGTTATGCAAGCTATATGGGAGATTATATGCAAGTCTATATGTGACATGTTATGCAAGTTATGTATTTGGTTTTATGCATGCTAAGTATTTGGTTTTATGCATGCTATGTATGTGGTTTTATGCATGCTAAGTATTTGGTTTTATGCATGATAAGTGTTTGGTTTTATGCAAGTTTGTCTCTTTTTATGATATGCATAATATATGCAAGTTTGTCTCTAAGTATGGCATGTTATGCAAGTTCATATGCAAGTTATGATGCAAGTTCATATGCAAGTTATGATGCAAGTTCATATGCAAGTTATGATGCAAGTTCATATGCAAGTTTGCCTCTATGTATGACATAAGTACATGTGCAAGTTCATCCTTTTTAGACCTATGACATGTATGCAAGTTGACACCTTTATGATAGGTCTATGACATGAACATTTAAGCAAGTTACCATCTTTATGACATATGTGATTCATGCAAGTTTGGGTTGGTTATTTACGCAAGTTGGGTTTATGGTCATATATACAAGTTGACACCTTTTTAAACCCATGATAATGCTAATGATATGCTAAGTTGAACCCATTGTGTGTATGATGAATCTTATCTTTTGAAGTATGTCATGTTAACGTATTTACGTAGGGATGATGGGGTAAAAATTAATGAACACATAAAATTGTGTGAAGTGGGTATGATTAAACATACCGTAAAGTGGATGGACATAATTGGGAATTTACCTATTAAGTTAGGTCTACCCATATTATGGAATTGGGAATTTACCTATTGAGTTAGGTATACCCATATTCTTAAACATTTGTAATTAATTAGGGATAATTAATACAAATTATGGGGTTGATTAATTAGGTGTAATTAATCTACTAAGACACGAGGTTGGACCCTTTTGTAGCATAAGACTGCCCGGAACCGACCGGCAAATCCAGCGGCTACAAATGATTGGCCCAATGTGAGAGGTCTTAGTCATAAACTAAATACGTGACAAGTGTAAAGACACGAGGTTAGACTCTGTTATGGTGTAAGGCTGCCCGGAACCAACCGGCATATCCAGCTGCCATAAAAGACAGTCTAATGTGAGAGGTCTTTACAAAGGTTACGATCTTAATTAATTAAGAAACACTTAACCAAATTAGCATGTAGAGGGGCATGAGGGGTTAAGTGGGTGCCTTGGGTGGCATGTAGTAACTAGTGGGGGTGCCTTGGGTGGCATGGGGAAACTAGTGGGTTGCCTTGGGTGGCAATAGAAATTACGATTAGAATACTTAACCAAAGTGGAACATGTAATTAAACATGATTAAAGGGTTAAGTAAGTGCCTTGGGTGGCATGTGGGAATCAAGTAAGTGCCTTGGGTGGCATGCGGAAATCTAGTGGGTGCCTTAAGTGGCAATTGAAATATAATTAAATGACAAGCTTAAGTAGTAACTTGTGAGGGCCTTAAGTGGCAATTGAAATATAATTAGATGACTTAACCAAACCTTAACATGTAAGGGGGCATGATTATAAAAAGGGGTTAAGTGGGATGCACTAGATAAAATGACAAGCTTAAGTAGTAGCTTGTGGGGGCCCATTTCAACCAATATCCCAAACGTATCTTTGTGGGCTCGACCCAAGTCGAGGACGGGACACGCATATTGGGCTTGACTAAAAGAGGCCAAAACGGGGTAGCGGTGGCAACGCGAGTCCAACGGGTTTCATATGCGTGTGTGGACCCGGGCTGGTAGGTAAGACGTTGTTGCATCGTGTAGATATAAGCCGTGCACCACTTGTTGTATCGGGTTGCCACTTTGGGGAGTGATACACCCCATTGTGGGGCCAACACGGGTATCTACGGTAGGGAGCCGATCGCTTGGGGAGTAGTGGGTACACCTAGTGGAGATAGGGGCAGACGGCACCTATGTAGTCAGCTAGGGGTACACGAAACTACTATTAAAAATTACTGAGTACACCTAGTGGAGATAGGGGCAGACGACACCTATGTAGTCAGCTAGAGGTACAAGAAACTACTAGGTAAAATTACTAAGTACACTTAGTGGGATCAACCTTTAAGTAGGAATTACCCTTGGGTGGGTAGAACTGGTGTGGTGCAGTGTAGGAATTACCCTTGGGTGGGTAGATCGGGGGTGGTGCAATCTAGTAATTATCCTTGGGTGGATAAATGCGTCTTTTCGGTTATCTTAGTACATCCTGTGTTTAGTTGGCTACTTAGTGTAGTCATTATCCCCAGAGGTACTGTACCTTGTTTATATCATACCCTAATTACTTTAATGATTGTATTGTTAGGGTTATAGGACTCACTCAGACTTATGTCTGACCCCGTTGTTTCTTTATCGTTTTCCCAACCCTCAGGTTTTCAGAGTGGGCCTAGCACTAGTGGGCTTTGATCGGACTGCTTTACCTATCTTTTGGAGCTTGGACCGCGGATGTAAAGATCAGTTTATCTTTTCTTTTATGGCTATCAGGTTATGTAGTGGGATTATGTACTTTTGTTTTTATCAGGATGGATACTATGTACTTGACTCTTATTTATGGTTTTGGTGTAACCAAACATGTTTTACTTTCCGCTGAAATGAAATGATGTTTTAAATTCTCTAGTATTACTTATATCTGTCTTGTTGTAATTTTTCTGTTCTATATTCACTTAAAATACTCCACCGATGTTATGGAATTCCCTTAGTGAGTGACCGTAGCGAGTGTGGGGTGTTACAAGATGTGTAATGATAGTATGCAGAATGATTTGGTAATTATATCTATTTAGGTAAAATATATTTAAAGTACTATCTAACTATTATGCATATACATATATATTAAAATTATTTGAATTAAACAAGGATAATATATATTACTTTCTAGACTTAGATTAATGATACTTATGAAAGAGATTAAAAGGATAGTAAAGGTAAAAGTTTTATGGTATTCATAATATATAATAAAATATTTAAATTAGTTCTATGAGAAATGTGAAGTTAAATATTCTTAATAGGTTGCTTCTTTAATATAGTAAAAATTGTAGATCTTTTTAAATAAAATATAGAATCATATCATATAAAGTAAACATATAGTCATAATTGTATATATAAAAACTTTATATTATGATGTACGATGTGAACTTACTGTATTTTAATTTGTATAATAGGAGATGCTGCACTCTTTTTGCCTTACTACTCTAGTAAGGTTTTTTAAGGAGGCAGATCTCCTATTCGGTTCTTATACGTCATAATAAAGAACCCATTTAAAAAATAAAGGATTTACAATTTAATTTATTGTGAACTATAAATCAGTCTTTTGATACAAATCAATTTTAAATTTAAACTTTTAGAAATTAAAATATATTAATTTGTTAAGAAACCATTTATGCGTTAAAACTTTAAAAAGAAATCTATAGTTATTACAAAATTATGAAATCTGAATATAAATTAAACTATAAATCTATAACTTCCTATATTTAAAGTACATATTTAAGACTATACACATATATTAAAATATTAAGTTAACTATACAAGTTTTTATAAATCTTAAGAGGATCGAAATTAGTATTAAGTTACAAATAGTATTTGTGATAATATAACCCAAATTGTTATGAAATCGTATGAATAGTATATAAGTTAAACTATGCATGTTTTAAACTACATAAAAGATTAATAAATTTATATTTTATAACAATAACAAAACGTTATATTAATCTTGTACTACATATTAACATGTTTATATAATTTATATACTTTTAATATATTTATATATCCAGAAAAATGGTATAAAAAATAAGTAGACAGTAAATCTAATAACAAGAATTTGAATTGGCATTTTCTTATTGAAAGGACGGAGGGATGTTGGAAAATTCAAATTTTGAATTTATTGGAACATGTATAATTTCAAAGGATATATGGTTTTGTAACTCTTGGTTTTAAATTATCGATTTATATTTCAGGTTTAACTATTTCTTGAAATAATATTAATCCTAACAAACATTCAAAATTTATTACTATACTTATTATTATTATAATATTGATATTTTGAATTTCAAAATTAAAATTTCAAATTTTAATTTTAAATTTCAAGTTTGAATTTTAAATTTTAAGTTTGAATTTTAATTTTCAAATTCAAAACAAAATAAACAAACATCCATTTAACCAAAAAATTAAAAATTAATTAAGGCGCACCTGGTTTTTAGGTCCATTTCTTCGATATTCTCTGAATTATGAATTGTTGTAAAACACATATTTGAATCTCTGGTTTCTCGCTCTCCATCACTTGATGACGAATCTGAATCATATTTACATCTTCCTGAATTTGACGATGAGATCAATGATTTAGTAGTTTAACCAAGTTGGCTCCAAAATTTTGAATTTTGAATAAACGGACACTTCAACTACTATAACCCCAAAAGTCATATCTTTTCATAAACTCTTCTTTTCTTTATTAATGATTAATCATCTTGGTGTCTCTTGGCAAATAGTCATCAGACATAACTCTTTCCCTGCAAAACAACATACCTTTTCAAAGAACCAAATGACTTTTCAAAATAACAAATTGTAATTTGGGATAATAACTTTATGATGATTCTATGATATATCTATTTAAACTTTTCAAGAAATCATATCATGATAACTTGGATTTTCAATCAAATTGAATGCAGACTCATCTAATACTGATGTAAGACATGAATATAAATTAGTGTTCAAAATTTTCCATTTAAAATTTTCAAAAATCAGATTATGAACTTTTTGAAAAACCCTGCTTTAATACCAATTGTTAGGGAATGCGGAATGGATTGTTAACGCAAAACAAACACCAGAGGGGGGTGAATAGTGTTTGTGAGAATTTAAACAAAGTCTAGAACTTATGTGAACTACGAGATGAATCAAACACCACAAACACAATCACAGACACAGATTCAAACATAGATACAAAATAAATAGAAATAAAGATGCAGAAAAGGAAAGAAAACACTGGATTTCATACAGGTTCGGATTGCTCCTATGTCCAGTCCCAAGCAACGCTAGATTGCGCAGAGTTTTATTACTATATCAAGATCCAATTACAACCTCCTTGATTTCACGGCTACAAGGGATACCCGATTCCAACCTCCTTGATTTCACGGCTACAAGGGATACCACCGATTACCCGTCCTTGATTTCACGGCTACAAGGATACCACCGATTCCTTAACACAACCCAAACTTTTACAAACAGCCTTATAACTCTTCAATAACACTTGATTCAGAGAGACATGAGAAGAGAGTGTAGAGAGAAGAAGTTTGATCAAAATAGAATTGAATTTGGCAAAGTATAAGTGTAGAAATCATAAAAATGATTAAGAATGATTATATAACGAAAGAGGATGAAAGTGAAGAAGAAGATATGTTTAAAAAATCGATTTTAACCCCTTTTTACAGTGTATGAAAGGTAATAACGTTTTTGAAACATTTCAAATATTGAAAAGACACTTCCTTCCAAAATTGAAAAAGTGATAATTATATGTCGACATGGTGTTTTTGGTATGTCGACTTACCCTAGTGTATTCTTGAATTTTAAAACATTTTTCAAGTGTTTTGATATAAAAATATTTCTGGAAATTCTTGAATCCAAATATAGTATTGTAAATTAATATTATAAGGTAGAAAATCATATGAAAACAAAAAATTAAACTATATAAACATATTTATAAAATTATAAGATTTTAAGCTATATAATTATAAAGTATAAGTATATAAATATATAAAATTTAAGTTTGAAAAACAAAGAAGAATAACAAAGGAAAAAAAAAAGAAAAGATATAAAATAAAATAGAGAGGATTGAGGATAGAAATAAAAATCAGAATCTGAAAATTAGAATTTGAATTTGAAACTAGAGTGCTATTTAGTGTCTTACACAATCTAGACTCTATAACCATATTAATATTGAACTCTTGAATTCTTGAAATCTTGAATACTCATGAGTCTTGAAATTTCCCTGATCTTTAAATCTCTGTCATCTTTAAAACTGTACAGTCTTTAGTAATATTTCCTATATATAATTCCTGCATATATATATATATATATATATTCTATACAAAAAGTGTTAGTATATATTTTATAATCAATGATAATTGAAATAAGGTTGTTGTCATTAAAATTCCATTCTCCAACATTGCCTTGTTCCTCTTCGACTTCCACAAATATATTCCCAAATTTTGTGTTATCTTCCTCATTTTATCCTTTTCCTCTTCACATTACTCTTATATGCCCTTCTAATTTTCAAATTAGCGATCCTCTTTTCCCTCCACATATCCTGAGCTCCATGTCTCCAATGATGTCAGGGCTCTACGTCTCCGACGACATCGCGACTTCCACCGATGACTTCAGGTTCTGCTCATAATCTATCTAAGCAACATCAGGTTCGACATCGATGTCCTCTTTATTGATGTTCTAGTTGCTCAAAGGACAACAATATTTGTACCAAATTTAAATGAAAGGTCACAATTCCTTTATTTCTCTTCTCTGCTCCATTGGCCTCCAAATCAAATATAATTCTTTACTTCCATGATTTCATATCAAAATATGAATGACCTTCTCCTTTTCTCAACTTTTATATTACTTCAGTCTTCTTCACGCTAATTGTGATGACCACCTACAACCCCTGCCCTAAACAAGAGTAATAATGCGCTGGAAGGTGTTCCAAGCGGCTATGGACGATCATCAAGGTATGATAACACAAGCAGAACTTATCGTAAAACTCACTGCGTAAGGATAAAATATAGTAGAAAATATACAACATGTTATAATAGTGAAGCATCATATAACAAACTTTTGGAACTTTCACAACATCTTGAAAGATAATCCAAACATAATAGGAAATATCAAGGTCTGTACATAAAGCCTCACTACAACACTCATAGAGCAACCCAAACAATGAAAACAGAAATACAAGATAGTAATAAAATGGTATGTAAGCCTCCAGCTCGCCCCCGAACTGCAACATCGTCCTCACTAAGCTATCACCTATCATCTGCCACCTAATCTGCCCATCCACAACTGGATGAAAAGCTCAAGGTAATAAGAGGGAAACATAAAACCTTGAATCAGACAACAATCTTAGTTAGCGATAAAATAGCTAACAAAAATCAACAATAAAGTATATGAGATTGGATAGATAAGCATACCGATCTACCCACTATACCAGAGAAGAACCCACACCTCGTTTTCCCCACATCGGACAGTGACAGCCTTTACAATCCATTCAACCAAAGGAATAACAAGCCATTCAACCAAAGGAATAACAATCCATTCATGGCAATAGAATAGTCAATGATAACATTTATAACATCCAAATTATATATCTCATGTAAACCATCCTAATCGAATTCGACATTCCTAAGCACAAGCCCCAGAGGCCTAACCAGTATTAGACAAGCACCCGAGGAACATCTCCTTCGACATTGGACAATCTACGTGGGACGGTTCAAACAAAGTAACCAATCATCCATGACTGACTCTAGCTATCACCGCCAATCCTGCTTCGAAACCATCGTTAATTGTATGACAGCCAACCTTTCCATATGTCAAGGGATAATGGTAACCCTAATTCTAGCATAAACTCCATACACCTTTCAACGATATGTATATATGTCCAACTTTGGCAACTAGGCCTTTTAACGATACCCAAGATACTCGACCTACAACCGGTCTTTTAGGTGCCCCTATCGTAACTCTGCTTTGAGACTACTAGAACTTATGACAACAATAACTTCTCGGCCTTCACAACTCTAGTCATCCAACCTAACAACTTTTCTTAACTCGAGCAACCTCCTCGCGCAACCATTATCCACCAACTCACGACCTTTGAGTTGTCAGCTCATTCGCTGTTCTACACCGACCAACAAACACCTTTCAACACTTTGAACCATCCTACTTGAATTTCCTTCGAAGTTACCCCATCACTAAGTCAAATTACATCAAGCTCTTTTGTTCAAATCTGGGTTGAACCCGAAATTATAAACTTTTCAGAAATGACCGACCCATCAAGTTACCCTACGCTGCAGACCCACTTGAAGTCGACCCAACCCTTCACCACTTCAAACTTTACGACCGATCGACCCGGTTAATATACAACCGACCTGAAACCACAAGAACGACCCTCAACTACGCACCTAACCGACCGACCTGGAGCCACCAGACCAGCCGACCCAACACTGGACGACCGACCCAACATCATCACATTACCGACCGATCCGTATGGAGCCCGACTAACCCGATAGTTCGTGCTTGACCGACCAGATCTGCTCATACCAAAACAAGACTAGGCCATCATCTATAGGCTGACCGGCCCACTTCAATCATGACCGACCGAACCCAGTCGAGATCGACCCGACCCTAAATCAAATATCGTGACCGACCATGTGTACTTCCACTTGTACTACCCTCATGCTTTACCGTAATTCATGGCCGACTGGATCAGGACCGACCCAAAACCTGCACAACCTCAATGCAAGCCCAATTTCGACCAAAACTTCTCCAATCGACGAAATAAACTCGTTTAATTCGTTCAACACAATCAATAGCATGTTATGAAGTCACTAATAACATGAATATGACGATTATCACCACAATTTCACAAACATCATGATAAACAAACATATGATCTAAATTATGGATCTAACTTGCATAAACATAAGAAATATCACAGGAATTACTGGTTTAAACTTGTTAAATTAGATCCTATGGTGATCCATATGAAGATGAACTTACTAAGGTGTAGAACTATGAGAAAATGCTTAAATTTGATGAAAAACATGACCTAACATTCATATACTTGATTGAATCCATGTGAGAGATGCATATCATTCACCAATTCTCCAAATCGAAGCAAAAACAATGATTTGAGATTTGGGACAACAAGCAGTTCGAACCAAACCCCTTGGTCCGATGAACTCTCGCTTCAAATGATGTAGATCTAGACTCAAATGGTGTAGATCTTTGATCTCCTTCCCTTAGATCTCAATTTTAAGGGTGGAAAGGAGTTAGAGGAAGCAAGAATTAAGCCACCAAATGAGTGAATGGAGAAACTAAATCATTTCCCATATCTCTCACCCCTTTTTTATAGCTTCCACCAGCCCACTAATGGGCCTCCCTAAATCAGCCCATTATGGCTTACAAAACCTGAACAGCCAACTGTGAAATCTTAAAACAACGATTCCTCTCAAACCATTGAGCCAAATGTTTAATGTAACCACTCTATGGAAAGGTAATCATCATTTCCTTTCCAATGGAACGTGTCTCACCACCTGATTCGAACTGAGTCAAAAGTTATTGTCTTGTACAAGATTGACAAGGCAAAATGATCATAAAAAAATTTGGTAAAAATTGTGGACATGTCTCACATTCCCATAAGCAACATATTAAAAATGAGAATGATCCAACCCTCAGGAAATAACAATAAAAATATTTTACGATACTCTGATATGTACAATGCGGGTTGTTACATTCTCTCCCCCTTAGGAATTTCGCCCCCGAAATTCCAAGCAAACACGAGCAACCATAACAATTTTGCAAGCCTATCATCTAAGAGAAAACTATTCTATCATACAAACTAGCAACCATCAAGCCATGCATCCATAGCCTTATTGTGATGACCCCAAACTTCCGTAGACCGAAAGTAAGGATAATCATTTTAGAATACAACATATTTACAACAAAAATAGATCTCAGATAATTATCATAACATATAAACCATTGCAGCGGAAATAAACGTCATCAGCATCACAGCAAAACATCAGAGTATGCAGTTTTACATGATACACTAAGATAAAAGAAGTCTTAACAAAAGAGAAACAAGTCTCCAATGAAAGGAAATAAGTTTCAAATCCCATTACATACATCAAAAGCAAAAGATAGAAAAATGTCTCAAAAGCAGAATAAAAGATGGAGGAAAGGACTTCTTCTTCTTCCTCCCAAAGCAAGCTCCAGCCAGAAAGTATCACCTAGAAACCTGTCAATTGGTTGCTCGTGTTGAAAGAGGGCACCTGAGTTTGCAAAAGTGAAACAAACTACGAGTCAGTCATGGGACTGGTGTGAGAATTCTTAACTAAATTAACTATCAAGATGGCAAATCTCAGGACCACGCCCCTAGCGTGGAACGGGTCTACTCCATTGGAGTGCCAGTGCAATATTTTATAAAGTTTATATAAAACAGAGAAATGACATTTGGAAAATGAAACCATCAAAAGACTCAAATCCTATCACACAATGCAACGCACACAGGAGGATAGAGTTTTCCCTTATGATGATCAAACATGCTTAATACGTGAAAAGTAATATTTTAATATTATCATTAGTGTCTAGGCAGTATTAAAATACTTCATTATAAATATATCAATCCTAGACGGCATAGTACCTCATCCTACTATGTCGACGTATATAAGTTTACAATCAAAACCGAAATGTCATCGTATTGGGAATTGGTTTTCTGCCATGAAATCGAGGCTAGGGATCGTCCTCTTCCGATTCGAGACACTCTAGCAAATGCCTCAGGATCTCCCGCAGTGAACCCTTGGATCTTCAGGGCCGGTCCCCACCTAACGGTAGTGGATTGGCAATTCCTGAACACACGCTTCCCGGTTCCTTTGAACCTATAGTATGACCACTTCCGGCCTATAAAAACCCGAGGTACCTCAATCCAAAATCCACATAAGTAAAATGTCGGGCCGTGTTAAAACCCAAACACCACTAGCTAGAAAGAAACGTGTGCACTCCCTGCAGACCTAATCCCGTTTTTGACTCATACCGGGGTGTGAGGCTCGCGAAGTTACGTTATACATAAAGCTATGCCCAAACAGGCTATTCTTTGATCATCAGCCACAAGGCCTGCTATTCAACGAAGCCTTGATCATTGCATCTTGGCGTGCCACGTTGACAATTCAACGCCATGTTATCGATAACTACTACTACGTATCCGGGTGTTAAGTAGAGAATAAATTCTCTACCACCAAACAGACATATATTAACAGAAATCGATTTAATTACATGAAGTGGATTTCAACGTCAGACACGCAACCATTTACAAGTCCGTTCTGCGTCTGAACGAAACCGGAGACACCAAAGAGGTTCTCGCTAATCCGCACGATCAACACACACGTCCGGACAATTATTCCTTCAACCCAGTCCTGGGAGCCAGTCTGTCCAGGGTATCAGAAGTCATCGCCCATTCGATGTGAAGATCGCCGGTCTTCAACCATCGTCTTCTTACATCTTTGATTCAATCGCCGTTCAATTATTTGAAATGAGTTAAACTCGTCCTTTTCAAATAATTGTCGTATAATTATAGTTTAAAACATTTCATATATATTTATAACTATTTATCGCTATTTTTATTTATTAAAAATAGCTCGAAATAAATAAACGACGTTTCGGGTTAATGGGCGGCGCTGGCGCTGCTTTTACCAAAATTTGATTTACACGTATCTTAAAATCTAACCGTCGGATTTTGATGAAATTTATATCATTGGAAAGCTCTTCCCAAAGCGGTCCTAACAGTTCCAGTTTTGGGAAAATCCAACGGTCGGATCTTTCTATATATTCGTTTGAAGTTACGATTATCGATACACGAACTGCAGCGCTCGTTTCGTTAAATTTTATATTTTATATATAATATATAAAGCATTTTGGGCGATTTCCTTTATTAAAATCCATTCCTTTTATTCTATGAAAGTAATATTTTCGTCCGCCAATTCTAGTGCGGCAAAAATGATGGTTTCAACAATGTATCATTTTATATCAAATAAACATGACATTTTTGTTCGCCAATTCTAATGCGACCAAAAATGATATTTCAACGATGTATATTTTCATATTCAACAAAATGACATTTTTTTGTTCGCCAATTCTAATGCGACCAAAAATGACGTTTTAAAATGTATAATTTCAATATTCAACAAAATGACATTTTTGTTCGCCAATTCTAATGTAACCAAAAATGATATTTTAAAATGTATAATTTCTATATTCAATAAAATGACATTTCTGTTCGCCAATTCTAATGCGACCACAAATGATATTTTAAAATGTATAATTTCAATATTCAATAAAATGACATTTTTGTTCGCCAATTCAAATGTGACCAAAAATGGTATTTTAAAATGTATAATTTCAATATTCAACAAAATGACATTTTTGTTCGCCAATTCTAATGCGACCAAAAATGATGTTTCAACAATGTATAATTTCATTTTCAACAAAATGACATTTTTGTTCGCCAATTCTAATGCGACCAAAAATGATGTTATAAAATGTAAAATTTCAATATTCAACAAAATGACATTTTTGTTCGCCAATTCTAATGCGACCAAAAATGGTATTTTAAAATGTATATCAAATAAAAATGTAAAAGTCCCTTATTCTTTTTATTTACATATAAAATGTAAATCTCTTTTCTATTTACATTGAAAATGAAAATGTCTTTTTATTCATTTCTATTTACATTGAAAATGAAAATGTCTTTTTATTCATTTCTCATTAAATTAAAAATGTAAGCTTCTCTATTTATTTTCATTACATAAGAGAACTCAATTAAAAAGTTAATTCATCTTTCTATGTAATATTTGCATTGCAAAATGCAATTAAAAAGGTGAACTTTATTTATAATGTAAACATCTTTTCTAGTGTCAACATTCCTAAAATAAATATATTTTCTAATGTCAAGATTTGATTCATTTCAACTATACTAACGTGACGATGAAATTTTGTTTATTTCAACTATTTAAACATGACGATGAAATTAAGTGTATACTTTTGATAAATCACAATAAAGGTCTCATCTTATTTTCATTTGTAAATTAAATAAGATGTCTAATATTTATTTTATCTTTTAATTAAAGTTTTAAAAGAACTAAACTTTCTTTATTTTTAAATCAAATAAAGACCTAAACTTTCTTTTATTTTGTAAAACAAAATAAAGGATTCAAACTTTTCTCTTATATTTTGTAAATAAAAGATTCAAACTTTTCTTTTATATGGTAAACAAAAGATTCAACTTCCTTTAATATTGTAAATAAAAGATTCAACTTTCTCTTAAATTGTAAATAAAAGATTCAACTTTCTTTTGTATTGTAAATAAAAGATTCAACTTTCTTTTGTATTGTAAATAAAAGATTCAACTCTCTTTTGTATTGTAAATAAAAGATTAGAACTTTAATTTGTTTTCAAGACAAAAGATTAAAACTTTGATTTGTTTTCAAAACAAAAGATTAAAACTTTAATTTGTTTTCAAAACAAAAGATTAAAACTTTGATTATATTTTTTTTATTTTTAAATAAGAATTCAACTTAAATAAAAGGATTAAAAATAAAAACAAAAAAATAAAAATAAAAAGATGAGAACTTTATTATGATTACATCAGAATATTACAGATCCAAACTATAACATGACATCACAACGAACAAAATTCAATAATACAACAATCACCACATAACAGATCAGAATAATATACAATGATTCAACTGATCGAATAGAATTAAAATAAATTATTTAATTATTTAAATTCATAATCTCACAGTCGTTGATGATTTTTGGCCCAAATTCAAACTGTTCAGAATCAACTCCAGTCAGTCTATATGCGTAGATCTCAGTCACACGATTACAACGTCGCTGAAATCATCGAATTTCGAATTGAAATGAGTTAGATATGGTTAATCGAAGTTTCAAAACAATTTGAATTAATTAAATAATAAATAAAGTAAATAACCTTCTTCCTCTTCTCTGTAACACGGCCGACAGTTTTCAATATTGCTCAAAACTAGGGCGCGACTTTGCTCGCGTTTCGGGTGCCTGGAGTTCGATCGGACAACGTGACGGGGAAGAGGGGGTGAGGCGCTGCCTCGCCTGGAAATGGGGCCCACTCGACGGCGTTGGTGGCCCTGGGCAGCGGTCGACGCGGGGCGTCTTTGGGGGATCGATGCGCTGGCTACGGGCGACGAGGTTCGATCAAATTCGTACCAAATTGAAGAGTAGAGATAGCTCTACGAAATTGTCAAAAGGGAGGATTGATTTTACTGAGTGAATTGATGGGAATTTGTGGGGGAAGTTCGAAGGTTTTAGGCCATTGATAAAAAGGGGGCGGCGGCAGAAGATGTACAGTGTTTTGGATTTTAGGGTTTTCTCCTATTTTTATATTGATTTTAGTGTATTTTTACAAATAAATCCAAATCTTTCAAACCGTGCTGATTCCAGTCCAAACAAAGTTGACCCTAGCTAATAGCCCATATTCCGGACCCAATGGGACATGTCCCGTCTGCCCAAACGGCTGTCTGTGGCCTGTATAATTTAATTTAATATTTAATTCCTTTATTAATTTAATTCGTATGCATAAATAAATTCACCGAGGCCACAAACGGACTCAGAAAAATCCAGAAAAAATATATTTGTCTATGTTATGACGATACGGTCCTAACAAAATTAATTTCGTCGAATTCTGACACTGTTTGAAAAATGGCAATTTTTCAGTCGATTAAATTTGACTGTAATCGACCAAACGCATTTTCCTTCGCCACGCTCACATATTAAATCGAAAAATTCTAAAAATTGAAACCTAGCAAGAATATGACATTCCGGTTCCAATGAAAATAGTTTCGTCGAAAACAAAGATCGTTTGAAAATTGACTATTTTCACTGGCTTTAATATTATTTAAAAATGAAATTTTTATTTCTGCCACATTTTTCCATCAAATAATTTAAAATAAAAATTTTAAATTGGTTCGGATTTTCCGAGTCGTTACAATCTCCCCCACTTAAGAATTTTCATCCTCGAAAAGGAAACAAAGTAAAGTAGGAACCAAGATGAAAAATGTAGATTGAGGAAAATGTATCTTAACACAAAAGTTATTCGGAGATATCCGCTCTGCACTTGGGGTAAGCCTTTTTGATGCTATCCTCTGTCTCCCAAGTACAGTCTCTAGGATCCCCACTCCATTGAACCTTGACTAGGTTGATCTTCTTGTTCCTCAAGATTTTGGTTTCTTTGCCAGTGATCTTAATCGGGTCCTTTCTCACTGTCAAATTT
Source organism: Allium sativum (assembly GCA_030737875.1). Lineage (NCBI taxonomy): Eukaryota > Viridiplantae > Streptophyta > Magnoliopsida > Asparagales > Amaryllidaceae > Allium > Allium sativum. Next base: position 357,801,413 of record CM060926.1, read on the forward strand.
GGAGCAATATCTAGGACATGTTGGTTTAATTCGTCCTCAATCAGATCTGGATCGTGCACATGCTTGCGGAGTTGAGACACATGAAATACATCATGCACCCCTGGCAACCAGTCGGGCAGCTGCACTCTATAAGCAAGAGTACCAATCCTTTCGAGAATAGGGAATGGACCAATGAATCTCGGTGCCAACTTTACCGTCTTCCCAAAACGAACCACGCCTCTCAAAGGAAAAACCTTCAAGTATACTCGATCACCCACAGAAAATTCTAGATTCCTTCTTCGCTGGTCTACATAGCTCTTTTGTCGGCTCTGAGTAGTCAACAAGCGCTTCTTAATCAAGTCAACCTTATCTGATGCTTTTCGAACCATGTCGGGGCCCAAGACTATTCGATTGCCTGATTCCACCCAACATGCCGGAGATCTGCACGGCCTGCCATAAAGCAATTGAAATGGTGACATCCCCAAGCTTGCTTGGTAGCTATTATTATAGGAGAATTCCACTAAATGCAAGTGGTCCTCCCATGAACCGCCATAGTCCAGAATGCAAGCACGCAATAAGTCTTCCAAAACACGATTCACCCTCTCAGTCTGGCCATCTGTCTGAGGGTGATAGGCAGAGCTCAGATTCAACTTGGTCCCATGCTCTTCCTGAAAAGCTTCCCAGAATTTACTAGTAAATAATGGATCCCGATCACTGACAATGCTTTTGGGAACCCCATGCAGTCTGACTATCTCTTTAAGATAGAGCTGTGCTAAACTTCGAGCTGTTCTATTGGACCGAACAGGGATGAAATGGGCAGATTTTGTTAAGCGGTCGACAATCACCCATATGCTATCGTTGCCCTTTCTGCTTCGAGGCAAGCCATCTATAAAGTCCATAGAAATTTCCTCCCACTTCCAACCAAGAACTCCTAGCGGTTGCAATAAACCTGCCAGTTTCTGTTGATCACTTTTAACTTGCTGACAAGTGGGACATCTAGCAACATAAATAGAAATATCCCTCTTCATTGATTTCCACCAAAAGGTGCTCTTGAGATCATGGTACATTTTGTTTACACCTGGATGGACGCTGATTTTAGATTTGTGGCACTCATCCATAACTTCTCTTTTTAGCTCAGCAATGTCCGGCACACAAATTCGCCCTTGTAATCTAAGGGTCCGGCTATCATCAATCTGGAAACTTGAGGCTTCGCCTTTACGAACTCGCACACAAAGCTTTTGAATAAATTCATCATTCTTCTAAAGAGCAGAGACTTTATCAATCAAAGAAGGAGTGATAATGAGACTGGCGATAATGAGATTGTTGCATTCTGCGTTCTTTCTACTGAGTGCATCGGCTACAACGTTGGCTTTTCCCGGAGTATATAGGATATCCAGGTCATTTGATGCAAGAAATTCGGCCCAGCGCTGCTGCCTCATATTCAAATCTTTATGGGGGTAAAAAGGTGCTTCAAAGATTTGTGATCCGTGTAAATTTCAAACTTTTCACCCAAGAGATAATGCCTCCATCTTTTAAGAGCAAACACAATGGCCATTAGTTCAAGGTCATCCGTGACATAATTCTTCTCATGCGGTTTCAGTTGGCGGCTAGCATATGCGACTACCCTGCCTCTTTGCGTCAGCACCGCACCAATACCTTAAATAAATAAGGGATAACATGTTAAAATGAGATTTGTCATTAAAGGAAAAATGTTGTCTCGGACATGTTAATTTATAAAGGAAACAACCTTGCTTAGAGGCGTCGGTCCAGACCTTCAAATCCTGATTGCCATCTATGATGGTCAACATAGGAGCATTGGTCAACCTCTTCTTCAGCTCTTGGAAAGCTGTCTCGCATTCCGGTGTCCACTTGAATTTCGTATGCTTCTTGGTCAGGTTTGTCAAGAAAAATCTTTAACAAATTTCCGAGAATAGCAGGCCAGTCCCAAGAAACTTCTGACCTCCGTGGGAGTTCTAGGCTGCTTTCATTCTTGGATGGCTGAGATCTTTCCTCGGTCTACTGAGATGCCTTCCTTTGATACAACATGGCCAAGGAATTTCACCTCCTCTTGCCAGAATATGCATTTAGAAAATTTTGCTTTCAGCACATTTCTTCGCAAAATCTCTAAGACTTCTCTCAGATGCTGTTCGTGCTCAGCAGCGGATTTAGAAAAGATGAGAATGTCATCGATGAACACGAGCACAAATTTATTTAAAACATCTCTGAATACTCTATTCATCAAATCAACAAAATATGCTGGAGCATTACATAGACCGAAAGGCATTACTATTCATTCATAAAAGATGTATGGTCCTCTGAAAGCAGTTAAAGGCACACACTCCTCTGCAATGCGAAGTTGATGGAAGCCTGTAGCTAGGTCCATCCTAGAGAATACTTGTGCCCCATGCAAGCGGTCAAGCAAGTCATCAATACGAGGCAGTGGGTATTTGTTCTTCAGAGTTTGTTTGTTGAGATCACAATAGTCTACACATAGCCTGAGAGTACCATCTGATTTTGGGACGAACACCACTGCTGCTCCCCATTCCGAGAAGCTGGGCCTGATCAGACCCTTCCACAAAAGCTGCTTGGTTTGATTTTTCAGCTCCTCTCTTTCTTTTGGCGACATTCTCCGAATGGGATGTACAACAGGCCTTGCATTCGGAGCTAAATCAATTCGGAAGCTGATTTCTCTATGCGGGGGTAGGCCCTCAACTTCTTTGAATATATCAGCATAATCTTTGACGATAGGGATATCCTCAATAGAAGTAGGGGCAACTTCTAGAGAAGACTAGAATGTTTTCCTGTCGGTGGTTGAGCCATGGCACGGGATAGTAATATTTCCAAGCTTAGTTTTAACTTTAATGATCCTCTCCGCACAAATTAACTCAGCCTCATGCTTTGTTAGCCAATCAATTCCCAGTATGACATCATAACCGGAGAAATTCATAACGATCAAGTCAAAGGGGAACTGGTAGCAAGAGTAAGAAATAGGTACTCTACAATACTGATCAAGAATAAGAGAACCTCCTATCGGACTATTAGCTCTAATCAAATTTTTGAGTTTTCTCGGTTTCAATTCCAACTTTTTAATTGTATCATTAGAAATAAAGCTTCGCGTAGCACCAGTATCAAATAAGACAGTAATAGGGATGTTCTTAATATTAAGCGTACCTCCTAAGACATCGGGTTTATTTGGCCGCTCAGTCGAAGCTGGAGTTTCTGCTCCCTCATAAACATGTGCCACCTGAGCATTCCTTAGCAGTGGACAATTCGCCTTGATGTGCCCCTTTTGATGGCAATTGTAGCATTCCCTTTTGTCTTGCGAACTCTGGCCACGATTCTGAGGATTCTGACCATGGTTTTGGGAATTCTGACCACGGTTCTGACTAGGGCCTGAATCATTTCTCTTGACCTTTTTAGGAGCTCTACACTCGTAATCGAAATGCCCAATCTTGCCGCAGTTATAGCAGGTCACCTTGCTCATATCCCTCTTCTTCCCTTGGGGCTTAGCTGTAGAAGAATTGCTCGCCTCCTGTTTCTTGTTAGCCTGTTCCTTCTGGTTGTTGCTTTGACCTTTCTCTCTATCCTGTGGTCCAGACTCGTCATTTTCCTCATAGCGGCACGCCATCTCCACTACTTCATTGAAAGGAAGCTTAATATGGGCAGTGACTCGATTCAAATATTTCTTGGACAACCCCTTGATAAATTTCTTGTTCTTCTCTACTGGATCTTGAATCAAACTAGGAGCATATCGTGAAAGCTCATCAAACTTCCTCACATACTCAGAAATGGTCATATTCCCTTGCTGCAGGTTAATGAGCTGCTCCCGCAGACGCTCTCTAGCTTGTGGGGGTATATACTTCTCATCGAAAAGCTCTTTGAATCTGGCCCAGGACATATTGGCCACGTCATTGTAGATTTTAATTGTATCCTGCCAATGCCCTGCTTCCTCCTTTAGTTGCCAAACTGCCAGGTAACGCTTTCACTGATCTTCTAGTTCCAATCCTTCTAGGATCTTTTTGCAATCTTTAAGCCATGCTTCTGCCTGAATCACAGACTCCCGCCCTGTAAAAGGTGCACCTCCAAGATTCTTTAATTTCTTTGACATTCTCTCCAAATTGAAAGGCTGTGGAGGTGGTTCAACTACAACCTCTGAATTATGTTGCTCTTGAGTAATGGGTGCCTCGTCTCTAGCTTGCCCTCCAGCTCCTACTCGGGCTCCTCCTCTAGCCCCGCCTCGAGCTCCACCTCGGGCTCCGCCTCGGGCTGTTCTTGATCTAGTATCCATTTAAATCAGTCTGTACAATCAAGGAAAGAGTCAGACCCACAAAATGAGAATTTTCAAGAAAAGATAAGATAAGGACGAGATGAAAAGATGATGATGTAATGACTGGTAAATATGTGCTATTCTGCTGTGCTCACTCTAGGACATTACTAGTCCTATCTCTAATGAGCTACTCGTCTTAGAATAATGTGGATTCTATCTAGACGAATTGTTCTAAATATGTTATATTCCGTAGCTAAGGTTAACCTTATGCTCTGATACCAACTGTGATGACCCCAAACTTCCATAGACCGAAAGTAAGGATAATTATTTTGGAATACAACATATTTACAACAAAAACAGATCTCAGATATTTATCATAACACATAAACCATTGCAGCGGAAATAAATGTCATCAGCATCACAGCAAAACATCAGAGTATGCAGTTTTACAGGATCCACTTAGCATAAAAGAAGTCTTAACAAAAGAGAAACAAGTCTCCAATGAATAGAAATAAGTTTCAAATCCCATTACATACATCCAAAGCAAAAGATAGAAAAATGTCTCAAAAGCAGAAAATAAGATGGAGGAAAGGTCTTCTTCTTCTTCCTCCCAAAGCAAGCTCCAACCAGAAAGTATCACCTAGAAACCTGTCAATTGGCTGCCCGTGTGGAAAGAGGGCACCCGAGTTTGCAAAAGTGAAACAAACTACGAGTCAGTCATGGGACTGGTGTGAGAATTCTTAACTAAATTAAATATCAAGATGGCAAATCTCAGGACCACGCCGCTAGCACGGAACGGGTTTACTCCATTGGAGTGCCAGTGCAATATTTTATAAAGTTTATATAAAACAGCGAAATGACTTTTGGTAAATGAAACCATTATAAGACTCAGATCCTATCACACAATGCAACACACACAGGAGGATAGAGTTTTCCCTTATGATGATCAAACATGCTTAATACGTGAAAAGTAATATTTTAATATTATCATTAGTGTCTAGGCAGTATTAAAATACTTCAATATAAATATATCAATCCTAGACGGCATAGTACCCCATCCTACTATGTCGACGTATATAAGTTTACAATCAAAACCGAAATGTCGTCGTATTGGGAATTGGTTTTCTATCATGAAATCGAGGCTAGGGATCGTCCTCTTTCGATTCGAGACACTCTAGAAAATGCCTCAGGATCCCCCGCAGTGAACTCTTGGATCTACAGGGTCGGTCCACACCTAACGGTAGTGGATTGGCAATTCCTGAACACACGCTTCCCGGTTCCTTTGAACCTATAGTATGACCACTTCCGGCCTATAAAAACCCGAGGTACCTCAATCCAAAATCTACATAAGTAAAATGCCGGGCCGTGCTAAAACCCAAACACCACTAGCTAGAAAGAAACGTGTGCACTCCCTGCAGTCCTAATCCCGTTTTTGACTCATACCATGGTGGGAGGCTCGCGAAGTTACGTTATACACAAAGTTATGCCCAAACAGGCTATGCTTTGATCATCAGCCACAAGGCCTGTTTTTCAACAAAGCCTTGATCATTGCATCTTGGCGTGCCACGTTGACAATTCAACGCCATGCTATCGATAACTACTACTACATATCCGGGTGTTAAGTAGAGAATAAATTCTCTACCACCAAACAGACATATATTAACAGAAATCGATTTAATTACATGAAGTGGATTTCAACGTCAGACACGCAACCATTTACAAGTCCGTTCTGGGTCTGAACGAAACCGGAGACACCAAAGAGGTTCTCGCTAAACCGCACGATCAACACACACGTCCGGACAATTATTGCTTCAACCCAGTCCTGGAAACAAGTCAGTCCAAGGTATCAGAAGTCATCGCCCATTCGATGTGAAGATCGCCGGTCTTCAACCATCGTCTTCTTACATCTTTGATTCAATCGTCGTTCAATTATTTTAAATGAGTTAAACTCGGCCTTTTCAAATAATTGTCGCATAATTATAGTTTAAAACATTTCATATATATTTATAACTATTTATCACTATTTTTATTTATTAAAAATAACTCGAAATAAATAAACAACGCTTCGGGTCAATGGGCGGCGCTGGCGCTACTTTTACCAAAATTTGATTTGCACATATCTTAAAATCTAACCGTCGGATTTTGATGAAATTTATATCATTGGAAAGCTCTTCCCAAAGCGGTCCTAACGGTTCCAGTTTTAGGAAAATCCAACGGTCGGTTCTTTCTATATATTCGTTTGAAGTTACGATTGTCGATACGTGAACTGCAGCGCTCGTTTCGTTAAATTTTATATTTTATATTTATATATAATATATAAACCATTTTGGGCGATTTCCTTTATTAAAATCCATTCTTTTTATTCTATGAAAGTAATATTTTCGTCTGCCAATTCTAGTGCGGCAAAAATGATGGTTTCAACAATGTATCATTTTATATCAAATAAACATGACATTTTTGTTCGTCAATTCTAATGCGACCAAAAATGATAATTCAACGATGTATATTTTCGTATTCAACAAAATGACATTTTTTTTGTTCGCTAATTCTAATGCGACCAAAAATGACGTTTTAAAATGTATAATTTCAATATTCAACAAAATGACATTTTTGTTCGCCAATTCTAATGCGACCAAAAATGATATTTTAGAATGTATAATTTCATTATTCAATAAAATGACATTTTTGTTCGCCAATTCTAATGCGACCAAAAATGATATTTTAAAATGTATAATTTCAATATTCAATAAAATGACATTTTTGTTCGCCAATTCTAATGCGACCAAAAATGGTATTTTAAAATGTATAATTTCAATATTCAACAAAATGACATTTTTGTTCGCCAATTCTAATGCGACCAAAAATGATGTTTCAACAATGTATAATTTCATTTTCAACAAAATGACATTTTTGTTCGCCAATTCTAATGCGACCAAAAATGATGTTGTAAAATGTAAAATTTCAATATTCAACAAAATGACATTTTTGTTCGCCAATTCTAATGCGACCAAAAATGATATTTTAAAATGTATAACAAATAAAAATGTAAAAGTCCCATATTCTTTTTATTTACATATAAAATGTAAATCTCTTTTCTATTTACATTGAAAATGAAAATGTCTTTTTATTCATTTCTATTTACATTGAAAATGAAAATGCCTTTTTATTCATTTCTCATTACATTAAAAATGCAAGCTTCTCTATTTATTTTCATTACATAAGAGAACTCAATTAAAAAGTTTATTCGTCTTTCTATGTAATATTTGCATTGCAAAATGCAATTAAAAAGGTGAACTTTATTTCTAATGTAAACATATTTTCTTGTGTCAACATTCCTAAAATAAATATATTTCCTAATGTCAAGATTTGATTCATTTCAACTATACTAACGTGACGATGAAATTTTGTTCATTTCAACCATATAAACATGACGATGAAATTTTGTTTATTTCAACTATTTAAACATGACAATGAAATTAAGTGTATACTTTTGATAAATCACAATAAAGGTCTCATCTTATTTTCATTTGTAAATCAAATAAGATGTCTAATATTTATTTTATCTTTTAATTAAAGTTTTAAAAGATCTAAACTTTCTTTATTTTATAAATCAAATAAAGACCTAAACTTTCTTTTATTTTGTAAAACAAAATAAAGGATTCAAAATTTTCACTTATATTTTGTAAATAAAAGATTCAAACTTTTCTTTTATATAGTAAACAAAAGATTCAACTTCCTTTAATATTGTAAATAAAAGATTCAACATTCTCTTATATTGTACATAAAAGATTCAACTTTCTTTTGTATTGTAAATAAAAGATTCAACTTTCTTTTGTATTGTAAATAAAAGATTAGAACTTTAATTTGTTTTCAAGACAAAAGATTAAAACTTTGATTTGTTTTCAAAACAAAAGATTAAAACTTTAATTTGTTTTCAAAACAAAAGATTAAAATTTTGATTATATTTTGTTTATTTTTAAATAAGAATTTAACTTAAATAAAAGGATTAAAAATAAAAATAAAAAAAATAAAAATAAAAGATGAGAACTTTATTATGATTACATCATAATATTACAGATCCTAACTATAACATGACATCACAACGAACAAAATTCAACAATACAACAATCACCACATAACAGATCAAAATAATATACAATGATTCAACTGATCGAATAGAATTAAAATAAATTATTTAATTATTTAAATTCAGAATCTCACAGTCGTTGACGATTTTTGGCCAAAATTCAAACTATTCAGAATCAACTCCAGTCAATCTATATGCGTAGATCTCAGTCACACGATTACAACGTCGTTGAAATCATCGAATTTCGAATTGAAATGAGTTAGATATGATTAATCGAAGTTTCAAACCAATTTGAATTAATTAAATAATAAATAAATAAAGTAAATAACCTTCTTCCTCTTCTCAGTAACATGGCCGACAGTTTTCAATATTGCTCAAAACTAGGGCGCGACTTTGCATGCGGTTCGGGTGCCTGGAGTTCGATCGGACAACGTGACGGGGAAGAAGGGGGTGAGGCGCTGCCTCGCCTGGAAGTGGGGCCCACTCAGCGGCGTGGGTGGCCCTGGGCGGCGGTCGACGCGGGGCGTCTTTGGGGGATCGATGCGCTGGCTACGGACGACGAGGTTCGATCTAATCCGTACCAAATTGAAGAGCAGAGATAGCTCTACGAAATTGTCAAAAGGGAGGATTGATTTTACTGAGTGAATTGATGGGAATTTGTGGAGGAAGTTCGAAGGTTTTAGGCCATTGATAAAAAGGGGGCGGCGGCAGAAGATGTACAGTGTTTTGGATTTTAGGTTTTCTCCTATTTTTATATTGATTTTAGTGTATTTTTACAAATAAATCCAAATCTTTCAAACCATGCTGATTCCAGTCCAAACAAAGTTGACCCTAGCTAATAGTCCATATTCCGGACCCAATTGGACAGGTCCCGTCAGCCCAAACGGCTGTCTGTGGCCTGTATTATTTAATTTAATATTCAATTCCTTTATTAATTAATTCGTCTGCATAAATAAATTCATCGAGGCCACAAACGGACTTAGAAAAATCCAGAAAAAATATATTTGTCGATGTTATGACGATACGATCCTAACAAAATTAATTTCGTCGAACTCTGACACTGTTTGAAAAATGGCTATTTTTCAGTCAATTAAATTTGACTGTAATCGACCAAACACATTTTCCTTCACCACGCTCACATATTAAATCGAAAAATTCTAAAAATTGAAATCTAGCAATAATATGACATTCCGGTTCAAATGAAAGTGGTTTCGTCGAAAATAGAGATCGTTTGAAAATTGACTATTTTCACTGGCTTTAATATTATTTAAAAATGAAATTTTTATTTCTGCCACATTTTTTCATCAAATAATTTAAAATAAAAATTTTAAATTGGTTCAGATTTTCCGGGTCGTTACACTTATCCTAGCACGCGAAATTCTATTAAACAACAACAAGATACAATGGTAATCCGATATCAAAGGGTCCTGCCAACGAAGACTTCTGAATGAGTCGCCCTCATGCTCTCTTCCGTCTCCTACGTACAATCGTCGCCATCGTAACTCTTTTGTACCTTGACTAGCCTAACCACCTACCTCCTGAATTATTTCGTGTCATTCTCCACAACACAAAGCAATTGACGAGGTTTCGCACCTACAGTCTCGACTTCTAGATCTTCGTACCGTTCTGGAGATACCACCACATTCGAATCATGCACGAACTTCCGTAAAAACGACACATGGAAAACATTATGCACACTTGACATCTTCTCTGGTAACTCCAATCTATAACTACACCAAATGCGCTATTTTGAAACACATGATTCTTTAACGTTGAAATGGTTCTATAGTGTCGCTAAGCATGCAACAGTTGTGTGGTGTTTCATTGCTTAGTCAGGCAATGCTGAATAAATTCTATTATTATTTAAAAATAAACAAACACAAACTAAAACAAAATCGTTCCCGATTTTCAAATCCGGCCGCTCTTCCCCCAATTAATTCTCTCTCTCGTTCGCTCTTAATTATTCTATTGATATTCTTCTGCTCTGAATCGATTGTTTGACCTTGCTCCGCTGAACTTCTCAAATGCCTAACGTATTGCATAGTTAAGTTTTACTCTATCGGATCTGTAACACCCCGAAAATTCTATAACTGTGAAACTAACAAATTAAAGTATAATCAAATTCAAATCAAAGAACTAAGGGAAACGGGATACGCCATTGCGTTCGTCTCGGAAAAATACGCGAAATAGAGTCCGAGTTTTCGAAAAACGGAGTCCGTATGAAGAAGATATGGCCTTCGGAAGTTTGAGAATTAAATTTAAAATTCAAACAGAATAAAATAATTAAAAATCGGGCCCAATGGGCCAGGGCGGATAAACACCCGCCTAGGCCACCCAGGTCGACTGGGCTGTCGACCTGGGCTACCCATGTCGACAGGGCTGCCGACAGCCCTGTCGACAGGGGTATCGACCTGGTCGAGCCCAGCCAACCTGGCTGGCCAGGTCTGTGTTTGGCCGATTTTCTGTGGTCTGCTTTGTCATTAGGGCTAGGTGGCGGGTTCTAATTGGTCTCTCTTCCTAATGCATGGCTATGATCAATCCAAGCAACATCAATGGTCCTAATCAGTTCCTAACCTATATATAAACAACCCTAGACTAAACCCTAATCTATTCATTCAAAATTAAGAACATAGCCTCCATGTTGCTGAGGAACGACTAGGAGTAGCCACCAAATTGGAGAGAGGATTAGGAGGAAGATTCTAAAGCTTAAAGCAACCTAAACAAATCAATTCAACAAAGGAATTTGCGTCTTCAATCTCTAAACTAGAGAATTCATCACACCATTGTAAGTAGAGTATTACTTTGGTATGGATAAACAATTGTGTTGGTTTGTATGCTTGAATTGTGGCAATAAAGTTGTTCATATTTGTGCGTTCTTATCAATTTGAAATATTATATACGTTTGGATATTCTTGAATTATGTTATTCATGTTATAAAGAACTACATGCGGTAGTTCTATGTAAGTATACGTTTGGAATATTTCGCAAATTATGTAATCCATGTTGAAGCTACATGTATGTAGTTGATTTAAATTCATGCAAGTTTGGGGTTTTGCTACTATGCCATCATGATGTATATTTTTGTGCATAAATCATTTTGTAAGTAATTAGAACAAGTTTGGTTATTATAATCCATATGAAATTATGTTGAGAATTTTGCATTATGTATTAAGCCATGCTTTTGTACTAGAAAACCTATTTGCAAACTTATGAATATGGCTAGGCTATGATTGATATTTGAAAACCATGATTAGGTCTATCTTGTTTACAAGAATTATATGATGACATATGTGGTACATGGCTAGGTTAGGTTCAAAAAGTCCCTTTTTGTAAATTTACATGACTAAAGTAAGAATCATGATTTCATGTTAGAAATATTTATGCCATGGTTATGTGAACAAATTTAACTATACTTATGCCATGCTTATGTTTGACATTATGCCATGTTTATGCTAGAAGTATTTATGCCATGCTTATGTTTGACATTATGCCATGCTTATGCTAGAAATATTTATGCCATGCTTATGTTTGACATTATGCCTAAATAAAAATATAGGTTCATGTGACAATAATGATATCTCAATTACAAGTTCACATGCTTTGATTCATGTCACCTATGTTACCACTATGCAAGTACACCAGTTTCTATTTGTATTTCCAACGTCGTATTGCAAGTTCATGCGCTCACATTCCCCTCTTTGTGTATGTAATCACGCTTTAAGCCTCCCCTTGTCGCATGGCTAAGTTGGGCTTTAAAAGGCTAAGCCCAACATATATATAATAAACGGACGTGTTAAACGGGGGAAAATAACATTGGGTTAAAATTACTAATGAATGAGAATATAAAATAGAAGGGCCCAAATTCAAGTATGGGTTGGGCCCATGATTGGTGTAACCTTTACACCATTAACTTAATAATGGGCCGCAAATATTTACATATAAGAAATAAAGAAGAATGACAAAATATGTAAATGTAGAACATACGATGTGTTTAACCCGAGGTTGGATTGAGTTGTGATGTAAACCTGCCCGGAACCGCCCGGCTGTCCAGTAGTCACAACAATACCTATCCAATGTGGGAGGTTAAACATGGAGCCCAGCAAGGACCCGAGGTTAGACTGAGTTGTGGCGTAAGACTGCCCGGAACCAACCGGCAACAGGCAGCCACAACAATACCTGTCTAATGTGAGAGGTCAGGGCCTTAATAAGACAATTAAGGCTGAGTCAGGATTGATAGGATTAAGTGAACTAAAGACTTAATCAAAATGGAACATGCTAAACAAAACGGACTGGTGGGGGTTAGGTTAGGAAACACTTAACCAACTTAGCATGTTGGCTAGAGATAGAAAACCTAGTAACGGGGGACCCTTTTCAGCAGTAACCCTAGAAGGTGTATCATGATACCCTGAAACTAGGCAGGGTGGGGCACGATTACTGGGCTGATTGTAAGAGGTCAAATCGACGGCGGTGGTGTAGCAGTGTAGGTTCTAACGGAGTGCGGGCGTGCACACACTCCGGCGCAGAAAAATAAGGCACTGGACACCAGTAGCATACCTGTGCACTCTAAGGTTGTGTCGGGTTGCCACTATGGGACTTGATACACCCCATGGTGGGACCAGCATAGGTAACTACAACATCGGGGGCCGTAAGACACATGTAACTATGCGAGTAGGAGCCGATCATCATAGAATGGATCACATCACCCTGATTATGGGGTGCAAATTGGAAACTAGTTTATATGGGTTCAGAGATTAACATGGGGTACGATAGTATATTCGACCCTAGACAACTTAACCAAGTTTATTGTGCTTGCCCACTTCTTGTTTATACTTATCATACCCAGTTCTTTATTCATAGACAAAATAGTACTAGACTTACTCAGGCTTTATGTCTGACTCTACTTTTCTTTCGCCTTCTTTCTTCCGTTCCCCCCCCCCCCCAGGTCCTCCGGGAGGGAACACAGCAGCTTGACCTACCTCAACATCCAGCTTGAAGAAGAGAAATGTATTGCTTGGACTTTCCTGTTTTGAACTATGGCTTTGGACAATCCACTATGGGGCTTTTGCAGTTTATCTATGTTTTATTTATGCTTCTTTAAATAATGTACTCAAGACAGATTATGAAAGTGTTATGTTATGTTTTTGGAAAGGATGTTGTTGTAACACGTATTTGACTTTATGAAATAAAGTTTGTTGTTGTTCCGCTGTTTACAAATATGTGTTCTTATATCTGTCTTGTATATCTGTGACTTGTACTTATAAACCTCCACCAAAATTAGGGCATTCCCTTTGAGAGTGACCCTAACGGAGGTGGGGTGTTTCACTTGGTATCAGAGCATAGGTTTACCAGATAAGATAAAAAAGTTTTGAAAAATTATTTTCAAAAAGGAAATTTAAGGAAGCATTTTTAAAAGAAAAATATTATTTTATTTTAAAAAGGAAAAGTCCACTCCCCAAAGCCATAGGTACTATCTCTTATCCTTCGTTTTGAATCTATCCTTTTTGTTTCAGCATGTCCGAAGATCTTAACTTGCCGGAAGGGGTGCCAATACCTGGTTGGTTTAGACGGTTCTTAGAAGCAAGAGCCACTCAGCCAGGTCCTACCATTCCTCCTCCCCCAGCTGCCGGAAATCATCCAGCTGCAGCGGCACCTTTTCCTCCACCTCCTCCTCGGGGAAACACGTTTGCTAAGATATGTAAAGATTTTAAAGCTATGGGAGGAAGGGATTTCCATGGAACTGAGTCCTTCGTGGCAGCCAGAAATTGGCTGAAAGAAACGGAGGACCTATTCATCATCTTTGAGGTAGAGGATAGACAAAAAGTACAATTGGCAGTGTGGCTATTGAAGGGCGAGGCTTCCTATTGGTGGGAAGTCACTAATGCTGAAAGACCAGTGGAGACATGGGAGGACTTTAGGGCGAGGTTTGAGACTAAATTTCTCTCAGATGCGGAAAGAAGTTTGCAGTTGGAAAAATTCTTATTTCTTAAACAAGGGGACAAAACAGTCAGAGAATATGTGAATCAGTTCGATGAGCTGGCTAGGTTTGGGCTTGACCTAGTCCACACCCCGCACAAGAAGGCTCTCCGTTTCGTCAAAGGGTTGAATGAGCCATTACACAGTTTGGCCATGACCCATATACCCATGGGAGCCACGTATGAAAGATTGGTGCAAATGGCATTGTTGAATGAAGAGGATAAGGGCAAGAAGGAGACAAAGGCAGAAAGCTCTCAAGGGAAGAAAGAGTGTTTGCAGCCTAAGAAGACAGACTTTAAAAAAGGCGGGGAAGGCAACAAAGAGAAGAGGACGTGTAATTTCTGTTGCAAAGTGGGGCACTTAGTAAAGGACTGCCGGAAAAAGAAGGCCAAGGAGAATGGTGGGTGCTTTTCTTGCGGTGAGACGGGCCATAGGGCTAAGGACTGCCCAAAGAAACGGGGACAGGGGCATGGCGCTGGATCCACCCCAGGGGCACAGATTCATGTGCTGGAAGCGCCACCTTTGCAACAGCGAGGTACAAACACTTCTGTAGAAAGTGTAGTTTATCTTTACGATCACCCCGTTCGCACTTTACTTGATTCTGGCGCATCACACTCCTTTATCTCGTCTGCTTTAGTAGAATCTCTGCACCTAAAAACTAGTATGGTAGAGGACCCCTTAATTGTTTCAAACCCAATTGGGGGCCCAGCTCATTTGTCTATGATCTGTTTGGGATTGAAAATTTCTATTCTAAGTGTTGAATTTCAATGTAGTGCCTTTGTTTTGGGCTTTTCGGGGTATGGTTTGATTTTGGGTATGGATTGGCTATCCAGTAAATGGGGCCATCCTTGATTGTGAGAAAAGGGTTGTTAGGCTCCTAACCCAGCTCGGTAATACTTTGGAAATTTCTTGTAATCCCTCGTATGCGGTTACGCTTAGTTATCTTGAATCGCTAGATGCCTCTGTTGAAAATTTGCAATCAGTTAGAGTGGTCCGGGAATATCCGGATGTCTTCGAAGAGGTGAAGGGCTTGCCTCCGAAACGAGAAATAGACTTCCGCATATATCTTGTAGATAGTGTAAAGCCCGTTGCGTTGCCCGTTAGTCACATGGCTCCACGAGAAAGGAAAGAGCTCAGTAAACAGATTAAAGAGCTTCTAAAAAAGGGGTTCATTAGAAGGAGCATTTCAGAATAGGGCGCTCCAGTAGTGTTCGCCACTAAGGCTGAAGGTTCATTTCGCTGATGCATGAGTTGTAAAGAATCACCTTAGTAAGTACATTTGGCAACATAGTTGACATTTGTTTATTTTCAAGAGATAATTCATCTATGTGGAATACCTTCTAGTAAGTGAACAAGATCCAAGATTCACTAATGAATTTTGGAGAGCTTGCATGGAACCATGAGTACGCAGTTAGGCTTGAGCCAAGTATACTAGAAGGAGAATAAGTGAAAGAGGAACGAGAAATAGGTTCCTACTCATATTTTGGAAACAAGAATTAAGAAGATACGAAATTGTGAAGTTAAAGACGGACAAAGCATAATGGAGTTAAGCTCAAGAAATGCGGCTTAGAAGATTGAAGACTAGATTCGTGCATCGTATCTCTTCTTAAGAGTATATCCTTGATCCCTCTCTTCCTGTAAAGCTCACTTGCATGCTATCTTTTGTGTATATCCTCTCGGTCCTATTCTTAATCCAATTTCTATTGCAAACCCCATAGGGAGTATGACTCATCTGTTAGTAACACATGTTGGGGCTCGAGGGTGTTCGTTGATTTTACTAAAGTTTTTGGGCTTTATAGGATACGGGTTGGTTTTAGGAAGGGACTCCCTTGTGACCTAAAAGGAGTCCATCATGCTTAGTTTCCTAGAATCATATATGGTGGTTGGGTTGAGTAATTCTTTGGGTGTCAGTCTGATGTTGATTTCGGTCTTCGGGGCTGATGCTTAGGGAGTTCTTCTCCTAATCAATATATATGTGGCATAGATTTCCAGTTTCGACATTGCCTAATGGGCACAAAGTTTTTACTTGCTTCTATCATTCGACTATACCTTTAGATAGGAACAATTAGGAAAATGTCCTATAGATTAGAGCTACCCGAGAAGTTGGCTGGAGTCCACAACGTTTTTCACGTTTCACATCTCCGAAAATGTCTACATGAGTCTGCTGAAGTGGTAGAGCCAAATATCCTCGAAGAGGCCGAAGTGGAACGCGAAGCAACCATAAGAAAAGTTCCAACCCGCATATTAGGAACAGAAGTGAAGAAGCTACGCAACCGCGAAGTCAAGCTCGTCAAAGTTCAGTGGAGCGACGCCGAGGGAGACGCGACTTGGGAAACTGAAGCTAGAATACGTACTGCCTACCCTTTTCTGTTCGAGGGTACATCCTTGATCTTTCTTTTTCCTTAAGTTGCGCTTTTATCTATCTTTTTAGGTATATTTCCTCGACCGTATCTTTTAGGTAGAAACCCTTTGGATGGAAACATGTAGTTGAAACATGTTATGGATGATGGTTACAAGTGGTTGCAAGTGATTGCTAGTGGTTGCTCGTGGTTGCATATACACACACAATCTAGGTTTTAGATCGGCTCAGTCACTTCATATTGCATATGCATATATGTTTGTATTCGTATATGGTTGAACTTTAATGTGTTGTCATATGGATGTTGCATCTGTATTGGATGATTGTGCACTCATGTAGAATCAAGAATAGGAAAATTTGCATACATAATGGATTCATGGCACTTACATAATTCGCATTAAGGAGGTCAACTGAATCAGTAGACCGCCTGATTTTGCATTAGATAAGTTCATATACACACACTTCGCATATGATCATGAAGCATTAGAAATCTTTTAAGGACAATGGATGCTCGTGTTTGATGGATGAGTAGGTGGATGATTGGATGTTAGGATATACATTCCTCCTAACTTGAAGATTTCGGGGACGAAATCCTTTTTAAGTGGGGGAGAATGTAACACCCCGAAAATTCTATAACTGTGAAACTAACAAATTAAAGTATAATCAAATTCAAATCAAAGAACTAAGGGAAATGGGATACGCCATTGCGTTCGTCTCGGAAAAATACGCGAAATAGAGTCCGAGTTTTCGAAAAACGGAGTCCGTATGAAGAAGATATGGCCTTCGGAAGTTTGAGAATTAAATTTAAAATTCAAACAGAATAAAATAATTAAAAATCGGGCCCAATGGGCCTGGGCGGATAAACACCCGCCTAGGCCATCCAGGTCGACTGGGCTGTCGACCTGGGCTACCCATGTCGACAGGGCTGTCGACAGCCCTGTCGACAGGGGTATCGACCTGGTCGAGCCCAGCCAACCTGGCTGGCCAGGTCTGTGTTTGGCCGATTTTCTGTGGTCTGCTTTGTCATTAGGGCTAGGTGGCGGGTTCTAATTGGTCTCTCTTCCTAATGCATGGCTATGATCAATCCAAGCAACATCAATGGTCCTAATCAGTTCCTAACCTCTATATAAACAACCCTAGACTAAACCCTAATCTATTCATTCAAAATTAAGAACATAGCCGCCATGTTGCTGAGGAACGACTAGGAGTAGCCACCAAATTGGAGAGAGGATTAGGAGGAAGATTCTAAAGCTTAAAGCAACCTAAACAAATCAATTCAACAAAGGAATTTGCGTCTTCAATCCCTAAACTAGAGAATTCATCACACCATTGTAAGTAGAGTATTACTTTGGTATGAATAAACAATTGTGTTGGTTTGTATGCTTGAATTGTGGCAATAAAGTTGTTCATATTTGTGCATTCTTATCAATTTGAAATATTATATACGTTTGGATATTCTTGAATTATGTTATTCATGTTATAAAGAACTACATGCGGTAGTTCTATGTAAGTATACGTTTGGAATATTTTGCAAATTATGTAATCCATGTTGAAGCTACATGTATGTAGTTGATTTAAATTCATGCAAGTTTGGGGTTTTGCTCTATGCCATCATGATGTATATTTTTGTGCATAAATCATTTTGTAAGTAATTAGAACAAGTTTGGTTATTATAATCCATATGAAATTATGTTGAGAATTTTGCATTATGTATTAAGCCATGCTTTTGTACTAGAAAACCTATTTGCAAACTTATGAATATGGCTAGGCTATGATTGATATTTGAAAACCATGATTAGGTCTATCTTGTTTACAAGAATTATATGATGACATATGTGGTACATGGCTAGGTTAGGTTCAAAAAGTCCCTTTTTGTAAGTTTACATGACTAAAATAAGAATCATGATTTCATGTTAGAAATATTTATGCCATGGTTATTTGAACAAATTTAACTATACTTATGCCATGCTTATGTTTGACATTATGCCATGTTTATGCTAGAAGTATTTATGCCATGCTTATGTTTGACATTATGCCATGCTTATGCTAGAAATATTTATGCCATGCTTATGTTTGACATTATGCCTAAATAAAAATATAGGTTCATGTGACAATAATGATATCTCAATTACAAGTTCACATGCTTTGATTCATGTCACCTATGTTACCACTATGCAAGTACACCAGTTTCTATTTGTATTTCCAACGTCGTATTGCAAGTTTATGCGCTCACATTCCCCTCTTTGTGTATGTAATCACGCTTTAAGCCTCCCCTTGTCGCATGGCTAAGTTGGGCTTTAAAAGGCTAAGCCCAACATATATATAATAAACGGACGTGTTAAACGGGGGAAAATAACATTGGGTTAAAATTACTAATGAATGAGAATATAAAATAGAAGGGCCCAAATTCAAGTATGGGTTGGGCCCATGATTGGTGTAACCTTTACACCATTAACTTAATAATGGGCCGCAAATATTTACATATAAGAAATAAAGAAGAATGACAAAATATGTAAATGTAGAACATACGATGTGTTTAACCCGAGGTTGGATTGAGTTGTGATGTAAACCTGCCCGGAACCGCCCGGCTGTCCAGTAGTCACAACAATACCTATCCAATGTGGGAGGTTAAACATGGAGCCCAGCAAGGACCCGAGGTTAGACTGAGTTGTGGCGTAAGACTGCCCGGAACCAACCGGCAACAGGCAGCCACAACAATACCTGTCTAATGTGAGAGGTCAGGGCCTTAATAAGACAATTAAGGCTGAGTCAGGATTGATAGGATTAAGTGAACTAAAGACTTAATCAAAATGGAACATGCTAAACAAAACGGACTGGTGGGGGTTAGGTTAGGAAACACTTAACCAACTTAGCATGTTGGCTAGAGATAGAAAACCTAGTAACGGGGGACCCTTTTCAGCAGTAACCCTAGATGGTGTATCATGATACCCTGAAACTAGGCAGGTTGGGGCACGATTACTGGGCTGATTGTAAGAGGTCAAATCGACGGCGGTGGTGTAGCAGTGTAGGTTCTAACGGAGTGCGAGCGTGCACACACTCCGGCGCAGAAAAATAAGGCACTGGACACCAGTAGCATACCTGTGCACTCTAAGGTTGTGTCGGGTTGCCACTATGGGACTTGATACACCCCATGGTGGGACCAGCATAGGTAACTACAACATCGGGGGCCGTAAGACACATGTAACTATGCGAGTAGGAGCCGATCATCATAGAATGGATCACATCACCCTGATTATGGGATGCAAATTGGAAACTAGTTTATATGGGTTCAGAGATTAACATGGGGTACGATAGTATATTCGACCCTAGACAACTTAACCAAGCTTATTGTGCTTGCCCACTTCTTGTTTATACTTATCATACCCAGTTCTTTATTCATAGACAAAATAGTACTAGACTTACTCAGGCTTTATGTCTGACTCTACTTTTCTTTCATCTTCTTTCTTCCGTTTCCCCCCCCCCCCTCAGGTCCTCAGGGAGGGAACACAGCAGCTTGACCTACCTCAACATCCAGCTTGAAGAAGAGAAATGTATTGCTTGGACTTTCCTGTTTTGAACTATGGCTTTGGACAATCCACTATGGGGCTTTTGCAGTTTATCTATGTTTTATTTATGCTTCTTTAAATAATGTACTCAAGACAGATTATGAAAGTGTTATGTTATGTTTTTGGAAAGGATGTTGTTGTAACACGTATTTGACTTTATGAAATAAAGTTTGTTGTTCTTCCGCTGTTTACAAATATGTGTTCTTATATCTGTCTTGTATATCTGTGACTTGTACTTATAAACCTCCACCAAAATTAGGGCATTCCCTTTGAGAGTGACCCTAACGGAGGTGGGGTGTTTCAGGATCTGTATTCTTCGTGGCAGCGACATCAAGTCAAAAGCCATATTGGATGTTACGATACTTAAATTGATGATTCTTCAAGATTATTCTTCGATCTGTATTCTTGGAGAGTTGATTGCGTTCGTCAAAACAATTATTGTTTATCTTTTACTCGATTACATCCTACGTACCGAGACCACACCAAGTCAATCAATAGGTATATCGAATTTTGATAACAAGGTGCATAAAATCATTCTAGATAATTAAACTTTTTTTGTATATTTTTTACCTATGTATTGCACTAGTGTAAAATAGTCTTTTAATTTCTTTTTGTTATACCAGCACATGGATTATGCCTTTCTTTTACGTGTTAGCTTAGTATATCATTTTTCAATTTCAATACCTAACTATGATCTACAGTTAGTACCTTGTTTGATTAGTGGATATATTATCTCAACTTGTTTCCCTCTCTTACTTTGCTTTGATATAAAGCAGTCTATATTAATGTGTTTAAGGTTGATTGATTTACGCTAACCCATTGTGTAATGTCTCGTATTTTTACGGTGTAATAATTAATTAATTTAACTGTTAAAATAGTGATTTAGAAATTTAAATGGTTATTTAATTAAATAATACTGAATAATTAATTAATATAATATATTATAATTTCTAAATAGTCGGAAATAGTATAATTCACAATATTGTGTGAATTGAATCATTTAAAATATTTAATTCAATTTAGAATTGAATTAGAATAACGAATATATTATTTGAATGATAGTTAAACGTATAATTATATTATAATTATAATCGAGCTCGAAATGGCGTGGCAGTTCGTAATTTGGCGATTCGAACTTTAAAACGAATATACAGAATCCGTTTTAAGTCGGATTTCTATGAAACAAGAAACGTTCGGAGCTTGTGAAGTATATTTTTCTAATGGAAGAGGAAAATGGGGATTTTGTTGTGTAGATTTTGATTTATGATCAAATCAAATTTTCGAAAAGTCGCTATGGAATTCCTTTATAATTTATAATGATTTATTTATATTATAAATGGATTTTCAATATAAATTGAATACTGATTTAATCTGGATTTGAAATGTCAAGTTATAAATTCAGATAGAAATATTTTGGAGATGTATTATATTCTATGTGAGTATATGTAACCACCCGTATTTTGAATAACAAGTTATAACATAAATCAAGGTAGAATTAAATGATAAAATCTGAATCAAGGGAAACGGGCTGTGCCATTGGGTTTGTCTCGGAAAAATACGCGAAATAGAGTCCGAGTTTTCGAAAATCGGAGTCCGTATGACCAAGTTATGGCCCGTCAAAGTTTTCAGAAAATTTCAAGTTCAAATTTGAATTCAGAATTTGAAATTCAGCGGAGCAGGATAGGCGGGAAAAGTTCCCGCCACCCCCCCCCCCAAGTCGACTGGGGAGTCGACACACCCCAGGCTGTGTCGACTGCCCAGTCGACACCTCTGTCGACTTGGGTGGTCGGCCAGTATGGCCTGGGTGCACCTGACTTGCTCCTCAAGACATGTTTGGAGGCTAGTGACGTGAATTGATGGCCCAGATCTGAATTAGGGTTAATCCTATAGCCTAAACTAACCTAATCCTCTATAAAAAGACCCTAATACCTAGCCTAAATCAACATAAATCATTCCTACAACTAAACTATGCCAAAATGTTTAATCATGGCCTCCACCCTCTTGTCATAGTCTCCATCTTCATTCATATGAGAGTTCCTAAGCTTGTTTGAGAGTTTCAAAGCTTGATTCAAGGCCAAAGTTCAATCTTTCTTGATTAAAACGAGGATCTTTCTTCATACAAATCAAAGGAGCTTCTTGGAGCTTGTATTCATTTAGGGTCTTTAGAGTTACTAGTGGCTTCGTCTCAATCTTATTTTTATTTTATAAGTCTTTATAGCATTGTAAGCCCTATACTACTCTTAGATTCTAACTATGAAGTTAAATATGACATGTTGCAAGTTTGAGTTTGAGTCTAAGAATGATTTGTGCTTTGATTCTATCATGTTATGCATAGATTTATTCTGTGCATGTTGGTAAAGCTATCACCTTGATTTTGTGCATAGAAAGCTATGAGCTTTGATTTGAAATGTTGCATAAAGCAACATAGAAACTCACATAACCCTTATGTTAAGTTGCATATGATGTTATATGTGAATCACTAGCTATCATCCTATGTCATTTATGACTATGATTCACCTATTTTGCTAAAGTTGATATCATGCATGTTTTGAGGCCTATAATGTAATATGCAAGTTTATGAACACATTTGCCTCATATGCCACCATGTTTAACTTGTGGCCAAACCTTATTAATTATGTCATGCTTCTAAGTTCCCTCTTTGAGATCTATTTGCGTTTATGCGAACTTACATGCGATGGGGTTATGTTACGGGTAAACTAAAATGACATAAAAACATGACTTGAAAAGATGACATGAAATATGACATGTGATTATGCTTGAAACATGAACATGAACTTGGACATGACTTCTAGAAAACATGAGAATGGCCAACTCGAGGTTGGGTTGAGTTTGTAGCATAAATCTACCCGGAACCGACCGGCTTAACTAGTGGCTACAAGCAATAGGACCCAATGTGAGTAGTTGGTCATGTCGCACTTGAAACCCTAGGTTAGACTAAGTTGTGGTGTAAAGCTACCCGGACCCGCCCGGCTTAACTAGTAACCACAACAAGGTCTAATGTGAGAGGTTGAGTGCATTAAATTAATTAATACCACATGATAGGGCGAAGTCATGGACCACTTGAATACTTAACCAATTAAACACGATGGGTTGATCGGGTTAATTCATGAACCTTGGGTACACTTAACCAACTTGATACTTGATTGGATAGGGTTAACCACGTTTAACCCGTTAGAAACCTTAGTTACGTGGTCCTTTTCACCAGTAACCCTCTTGATTGTATCATGATGCCCTAGGGACTAGGCTAGGGTGGGGCACGATTACTGGGCTGACATGTAAGCGACTAAAACGACGGCTGAGTAGGTGCGCCGGTGTAGGTTCAGGCGGACTATGGTCGTGCACATATTCCGGAGTTGAAAAAGCTGACACGAGCACCAGTAGGTTTAGACTGTGCGTGCTTGATTTGTGTTCGTGGTTGGCACCCTAGGGCTTGATACACCCTAGGGTGGACCTAGCACAGTTTGACTACACTTCGTGATTGGGTCGTATGACACCAACACTTGACGAGTTAGGCTTTAGGGAGCCGATCGACTAGACCGAGTAGTTGGACCTTGATTTAGGTCACCTCATGATATTGGGCCAGCTTTGGGCCAAGGGATCATTTCTTGTTTATTCTTGACATGGATTGGAATACTATTACACATTTGGTGCAACTTAACCTTGTATATGCGATGCTACACATGATCTATCTAGTTAACTTTTCACCATGCTAGTTATCACCCTATGCTACATCTCTGCCTTATATGTCCAGTTAACTTTATTAGTTTTTATACTAATAGTAGGTAGGACTTACCAGTCTTTTTGACAGACCCGTTTTCTTTCGCCTCTTTTCTTCCGTTCCCCCCCCCCCCAGGTTTACAGGGTGGGAACACTGGTACCTAGCTTGGATCTTTAGCTGCTTTTCTGGATAGCTCATGTATGATTCGGACTTGAGCATGCTATGGCTTTATCCTACCTTGGGGATAGTTACTTTATGATTTTCTTTCCAGTTTTCAGTTTATGTTCCTAGACTGTGTTTTGTGGAAAATAATGACCAAGTACTTTGATGTAACTTGACTATGGTTTTGAAATGTTAGTTTTTACCCGCTGCTTTATTTACTCTGTTTTTACTTCTATATGTTCTGTCTTGTGATATCTGCATGCATGTTTACCTCGTTTAACGCTCCTCCAAAGCTAGTGCGCTTGCAAAAGTGGCATTAGCGGAGGTGGGGTGTTACATTTGGTATCAGAGCATAAGGTTTTACTAGACCGGACAAAAGTTTTAAAAAGAAACTCTTTTTGAAAAACTATTTTCAAAGCCAATTAAGTATTTTCCAAGAAAAGTCTAGTTTATTTTAAAAGGCTATTCCCCAAAATCCATTAGCGCTATCCTTCGTTTCCTAGTTCTTAATCTATCTTTGCCTTTTTTTTAGCATGGCCGATCTTAACCTTCCCGAGGGAGTAACCATTCCCGGATGGTTCCGGAGGTACTTGGAAGCTAGGGCCAACGATGTGGGCCCAGCAAACACCCCCACTGTGACTGAGGTTCCTCCTCCTCCTCAGCATCCACAAGCAGATTTCGCAAAGGTTTGCAAAGACTTTAAGGCGATGGGGGGCAAGAATTTTATTGGGACGGAGACTTTTGTGGAGGCGAGAAATTGGTTGAAAGAAACTGAAGATCTCTTCGCCATCTTTGATGTGGAAGACCATAGAAAAGTTCTGTTGGCAGCATGGCTATTGAAAGAGGAAGCTGCTTATTGGTGGGAGGTCACCAATGCTACTAGGCCTATAGATACTTGGGCCGACTTTAGGACGAGGTTTGGGCTTAAGTTTCTATCATCTACTGAGGCAAATATGCAATTGGAGAAGTTTATATCTTTGAAGCAAGGGGACATGACAGTGAGGGAGTATGTGAATAAATTTAACCAGCTTGCTCGATTTGGTTTGGACATGGTTAATACTCCCCAGAAGAAGGCTCTACGCTTTGCACGAGGGTTGAATGAGCCATTACAAGGTTTAGCCATGTCTCATATACCGATTGGGGCCACTTTTGAAGGCCTAGTGGACATGGCATTGCTTCAAGGAGACGATAAGAATGGAAAGAAAGAAGTCAAGCCTAATGAGACTCAAACCAAGAAGACTGACTCCAAGTGGGGAGGAAATCAGAGCAATCAGAACAACAAGAACAACAAGAACAACAAGGGCAATAAGGCCAACAACAACAAGGCAAAGGACCCAAGAAAATGCAACTTCTGTGGGATTGCTGGGCACATAGCCAAAGATTACAGGAAGAAGAAGAGGAAGCTGGGCGAATGCTTTCATTGTGGGGAGACTGGACACATTAGCAAAGATTGCCCCAAAAAGCAAGGATAAGGGCAAGGGCAGACTCAGCGTGCAGGACCTTCTGGAGGGCAAGTGCATGCTCTCAACACTGCTCCAGTTCAGGACCGAGGTAGTATTTCTGTAGAAAGCCTTGTTTATATTTCTGATTTTCCTGTTCGCACTTTATTCGATTCTGGCACATCGCGTACCTTTATTTCTTCTGACATTATTGAAAGTTTGCACCTAAGTACTAGTCCAGTTGAGGATCCCGTTAGTGTTTCAAATCCAATTGGGGGTTCCGCCCATCTATCTATGATTTGTGTGGATTTGAAGATTTCTATCTTGACCGTGGAATTCACGTGTAAAGCTTATGTTCTCTGGTTCACGGGATACGGGATGATTTTGGTCATGGATTGGTTGTCCAGTTATGGAGCCATCCTCGATTGTGAGCATAGGGTGGTGAGGCTCATGACTCGCCTCGGTAATACCCTAGGGATTTATTGCAACCCGCTGGATCCCGTCATGTTATGTTATCTTGAATCTCTTGACTCGTCCATCGATGATCTGCAATCTGTAAGGGTGGTCCGAGACTATCTTGATGTCTTTGAAGAGGTTAAGGGGTTACCCCCTAAATGAGAGATAGATTTCCACATTTATCTTGTTGATAATGCCAAGCCAGTTTCATTTCCCGTTAGGCACATGGCCCCACGAGAAAGAAGGGAGCTCAGTAAGCAAATCAAGGAGTTGCTTGAGAAAAATTTTATTAGGCGAAGCATTTCTGAATGGGGTGCTCCTGTGGTATTCGCTACTAAGGCGGATGGTTCGCTTCGTCTATGTGTTGATTATCGAGAGTTGAACAAGCTGACAAAGAAAAATAGGCACCCGTTACCGAGGATTGATGACCTCTTTGACCAGCTTGTTGGTGCTTCTGTTTTCTCTCAGCTCGATCTAGCCACCGGATTCCATCAGCTTAGAGTGGCTGAGGATAGTATCGATAAGACTGCGTTTAGGACTCCAGATGGATTCTTTGAATGGATAGTCATGCCATTCGGTTTGACTAATGCACCTGCCTACTTCGTAGATCTGATGAGTAGGGTGTTCAGGGAGTTCCTTAACAAGTTTGTGGTTGTCTTCGTGGATGATATTCTGATCTTCTCAAAGGATGAGGAAGAACATGCTAGACATCTCAAGGAAGTGATGGGCACGCTTAGAGCTCATCAGTTGAAAGCCAAGTTCTCCAAATGCCATTTTTGGAGAAGGGAAGTTCGGTTTCTTGGACATATAGTCTCTAAGCAAGGCATAGCCGTGGATCCCGCGAAAGTGGTTGCAGTTCAAGACTGGAAGACTCCTAGGAATGCAACCGAAGTAAGAAGCTTTCTCGGTCTGGCGGGCTACTATAGGAAGTTCATCAGGGACTTCGCTAAGATTTCAGCCCCTCTTACTAAGTTGATGAAGAAGAACTTAGTCTTTGCATGGGACTTAGAGTGTGAGCTTGCTTTTCAAAGGCTCAAGAGGGTCCTTACTACAGCTCCAGTTTTGGCATTACCCGATGGCGGTAAGATGTTTACCGTGTACACCGATGCATGTGGCACGGGGTTAGGTGCTGTTCTGATGCAGGAAGGAAGAGTGATATGTTATGGGGGTAGGCAACTTAAAGTTCATGAGAAGAACTATCCCACTCATGATTTGGAGTTGGCGGCGATCGTCTTTGCACTCAAATCCTGGCACCACTATCTTCTAGGCGAAAGGTTTGAGTTATATACTGATCACAAGTCGCTCAAGTACCTCTTCTCGCAGAAAGATCTGAATCTAAGGCAGCAAAGGTGGATGGAATTCTTTGCATCTTATGACTTCGAGATAGCTTATACCCCTGGCAAGGGTAATGTGGTGGCAGATGCACTAAGCAGAAGTAGGTTGACTTTGAGTCCCTTGTTTGTTGAGATTAGGAGCCTAGAGTTCTTGGCAACCTTTGATTTCACAACAGCTGTTGATTCGATGACGGGTTCGTTAGCATCTCTTGAGCTTAGACCTATACTTCTTGATCAAGTAGGGACTTCGCAGAAGGAAGATCCGCAGATAGTCGAGATCATGGGCAAGTTGATTTGTGGTGAGACGTCTAGTCACCTTGCTAGATATACTATTGATGACAAGGGTTGGCTAAGG
Source organism: Allium sativum (assembly GCA_030737875.1). NCBI lineage: Eukaryota > Viridiplantae > Streptophyta > Magnoliopsida > Asparagales > Amaryllidaceae > Allium > Allium sativum. The sequence goes on from CM060926.1 coordinate 357,829,129, forward strand.
CGTGATGGAAGGCTATGCGTTCCACAAGTAGGAGACTTGGTGCATAAAGTTCTCGAAGAAGCGCATCACTCGAAGATGACTATAAATCCTGGAGGAGATAAGACGTATAGGGACATGAAGCACATTTTCTTTTGGGCTGGAATGAAGAAGGATGTGGCAGAGTATGTTTCAAAGTGCAAGGTGTGCCAATAAGTGAAAGCCGAGTCGAAGAAACCCGGTGGGCTATTACATCCGTTGGAGGTCCAGCAATGGAAATGGGAAAGTATCTCTATGGATTTTGTGAATGGATTGCCTAGGTCAAGGAAAGGGAATACGAGCATATGGGTCATAGTCGATAGACTTACGAAGAGTGCTCATTTCATTCCAGTAAAGAGCAAGACGACCGCATCATGGCTAGCATCTGTTTATCTTCGAGAGATAGTGCGATTGCATGGAGTTCCTTCTAGCATAGTTAGCGAGCGTGACCCAATCTTCACTAGCCAGTTCTGGAATAGTTTGCAAGAAGCGATGGGTACGCGATTGAATCTAAGTACAACCTATCACCCCCAGACGGATGGCCAAACCGAAAGGGTGAATAGAGTGCTAGAAGATCTTTTGAGGCTTTGTGTGCTTGACTTTGGTGGTACTTGGGAAGCCCACCTCGCTCTTGTAGAGTTTGCCTATAATAATAGCTATCAAGCTAGCATAGGGATGGCACCATTTGAAGCTTTGTATGGGAGGCCGTGTAAGTCACCATCATGTTGGTGGGAGACAACGGATAGGCTTATACTTGGGCCCGATATGATACGGGACACATCCAAGAAAGTTGAATTGGTGAGAAGACGGATGAAAGCGGCCCAAGACAGACAGAAATCCTATGCTGACAAGCGAAAGACAGATTTGGAATTCGAAGTTGGAGATATGGTTTTCGTGAAGGTTTCTCCTTTGCGTAATGTGGTTCGTTTTGGAGCAATTGGGAAGCTGACACCAAGGTTCGTAGGACCCTTCCCTATCATAGAGAGAATTGGAAAGATGGCTTATAAGGTGGAATTGCCCGAGAAGCTGGCCGGAGTGCATAATGTCTTTCATGTCTCGCATCTCCGAAAGTGCCAACATGAGTCCGCTGAGGTGGTTGAACCTAGCATTCTTGAAGATGTGGAGATAGAGAAAGAGTCAACCTTGAGGAGAGCTCCGATTCGTATCTTGGGAACGGAGATCAAGGAGCAAAGAAATCGAGAAGTCAAATTGGTGAAAGTTCAGCGGAGTGAAGCCGAAGAGAATGCAACTTGGGAAACAGAGGAGAAGATGCATAGGCTTTATCCATTTCTTTTTTAGGGTACATTCTCGATCTCTTTTCCCTTTTAGCATATCTTTCTTTTTGCTATCCATGTTTATCCTGTTTATCATGTAACTTCGTTAACCTTGTCATGAGAACCTTAGGCAGAAACCCTTTGGATGAGACATGTATTTGAAACATGTTATGCTTGATGTTTGCAAGTGGTTGCAAGTGTTTGCAAGTGGATACTCGTGGATGCATGATACACATTAGGCACTAAGATCGGCTCACACAATTTCATATTGCATATGCATGAGTGCTCATACTTATTCATGGCTGAAACTTGTTGTGCTATCACGTGGATGTTGCATATGGATGGATGTTCTGTGCACTCATATAGAGATTATAAATTATGTTAGGAATCTGCATACATATGGACTCATTTCACTAACATACTTTGCATTAAGGAGGTTTACTGAATCAGTAACCGCCCGATTTTCGCATTAGATAAGTACATATACACACACCTTTCGCATATGATCATACAGCATTTAGAATCTTTTAAGGACAATGACTGCACGTGGATAATGTTTTGAGTAGATGGATGATGGATGATAGGATACGTTCCTCCTAACTTAGAGATTTCGGGGACGAAATCCTTTAAGGTGGGGAGGATGTAACAACCCGTATTTTGAATAACAAGTTATAACATAAATCAAGGTAGAATTAAATGATAAATTCTGAATCAAGGGAAACGGGCTGTGCCATTGGGTTCGTCTCGGAAAAATACGCGAAATAGAGTCCGAGTTTTCGAAAATCGGAGTCCGTATGACCAAGTTATGGCCCGTCAAAGTTTTCAGAAAATTTCAAGTTCAAATTTGAATTCATAATTTGAAATTCAGCGGAGCAGGATAGGCGGGAAAAGTTCCTGCCACCCCCCCAAGTCGACTGGGGAGTCGACTTGGGAGTTGACACACCCCAGGCTGTGTCGAATGCCCAGTCGACACCCCTGTCGACTTGGGTGGTCGGCCAGTCTGGCCTGGGTGCACCTGACTTGTTCCTCAAGACATGTTTGGAGGCTAGTGACGTGAATTGATGGCCCAGATCTGAATTAGGGTTAATCCTATGGCCTAAACTAACCTAATCCTCTATAAAAAGACCATAATACCAAGCCTAAATCAACATAAATCATTCCTACAACTAAACTATGCCAAAATGTTTAATCATGGCCTCCACCCTCTTGTCATAGTCTCCATCTTCATTCATATGAGAGTTCCTAAGCTTGTTTGAGAGTTTCAAAGCTTGATTCAAGGCCAAAGTTCAATCTTTCTTGATTAAAACGAGGATCTTTCTTCATACAAATCAAAGGAGCTTCTTGGAGCTTGTATTCATTTGGGGTCTTTAGAGTTACTAGTGGCTTCGTCTCAATCTTATTTTTATTTTATAAGTCTTCATAGCATTGTAAGCCCTATACTACTCTTAGATTCTAACTATGAAGTTAAATATGACATGTTGCAATTTTGAGTTTGAGCCTAAGAATGATTTGTGCTTTGATTTTATCATGTTATGCATAGATTTATTCTATGCATGTTGGTAAAGCTATCACCTTGATTTTGTGCATAGAAAGCTATGAGCTTTGATTTGAAATGTTGCATAAAGCAACATAGAAACTCTCATAACCCTTATTTTAACTTGCATATGATGTTATATGTGAATCACTAGCTATCATCCTATGTCATTTATGACCATGATTCACCTATTTTGCTAAAGTTGATATCATGCACGTTTTGAGGCCTATAATGTAATAAGCAAGTTTATGAACACATTTGCCTCATATGCCACCATGTTTAACTTGTGGCCAAACCTTATTAATTATGTCATGCTTCTAAGTTCCCTCTTTGAGATCTATTTGCGTTTATGCGAACTTACATGCGATGTGGTTATGTTATGGGTAAAATAAAATGACATAAAAACATGACTTGAAAAGATGACATGAAATATGACATGTGATTATGCTTGAAACATGAACATGAACTTGGACATGACTTCTAGAAAACATGAGAATGGCCAACTTGAGGTTGGGTTGAGTTTGTAGCATAAATCTACCCGGAACCGACCGGCTTAACTAGTGGCTACAAGCAATGGGACCCAATGTGAGTAGTTGGTCATGTCGCACTTGAAACCCGAGGTTAGACTAAGTTGTGGTGTAAAGCTACCCGGACCCGCCCGGCTTAACTAGTAACCACAACAAGGTCTAATGTGAGAGGTTGGGTGCATTAAATTAATTAATACCACATGATAGGGCGAAGTCATGGACCACTTGAATACTTAACCAATTAAACACGATGGGTTGATGGGGTTAAGTCATGATCCTTGGGTACACTTAACCAACTTGATACTTGATTGGATAGGGTTAACCACGTTTAACCCGTTAGAAACCCTAGTTACGTGGTCCTTTTCACCAGTAACCCTCTTGATTGTATCATGATACCCTAGGGACTAGGCTAGGGTGGGGCACGATTACTGGGCTGACATGTAAGCAACCAAAACGACGGCTGAGTAGGTGCGCCGGTGTAGGTTCAGGCGGACTATGGTCGTGCACATAGTCCGGAGTTGAAAAAGCAGACACGGGCACCAGTAGGTTTAGACTGTGCGTGCTTGATTTGTGTCCGTGGTTGGCACCCTAGGGCTTGATACACCCTAGGGTGGACCTAGCACAGTTTGACTACACTTCGTGATTGGGCCGTATGACACCGACACTTGACGAGTTAGGCTTTAGGGAGCCGATCGACTAGACCGAGTAGTTGGACCTTGATTTAGGTCACCTCATGATATTGGGCCAGCTTTGGGCCAAGGGATCATTTCTTGTTTATTCTTGACATGGATTGGAATACTAGTACACACTTGGTGCAACTTAACCTTGTATATGCGATACCACACTTGATCTATCTAGTTAACTTTTCACCATGCCAGTTATCACCCTATGCTTCATCTCTGCCTTACATGTCCAGTTAACTTTATTAGTTTTTATACTAATAGTAGGTAGGACTTACCAGTCTTTTTGACTGATTCATTTTCTTTCGCCTCTTTTCTTCCGTTCCCCCCCCTTCCCCCCCCCCCCCCCCCCGCCCAGGTTTACCGGGTGGGACCATCGGTACCTAGCTTGGATCTTTAGCTGCTTTTCTGGATAGCTCATGTATGGTTCGGACTTGAGCATCCTATGGCTTTATCCTACCTTGGGGATGGTTACTTTATGATTTTCTTTCCAGTTTTCAGTTTATGTTCCTAGACTGTGTTTTGTGGAAAATAATGACCAAGTACTTTGATGTAACTTGACTATGGTTTTGAAATGTTAGTTTTTACCTGTTGCTTTATTTACTCTGTTTTTACTTCTATATGTTCTGTCTTGTGATATCTGCAAGCATGTTTACCTCGTTTAACGCTCCTCCAAAGCTAGTGCGCTTGCAAGAGTGACATTGGCGGAGGTGGGGTGTTACAGTATATATACGATATTATTAATTTATTATATTAAATTTAATTATTTTTAAATATATTAATATTTAAATGGGTTTATTTAGAGCATTAAAAATAGCCATTTTTGCAAACGACCTCCTTTTTTGACGAAACTAATTTTGTTGGATCCGGAATATTAAATTATTGTTACTTTTCAATTTTCGTGATTTTTGGAGTTAGCATGCGGTCATACGGGATTTTAATGTGAAAAAAATCGATAATCTGACTTTAAAAATACTCTGTGTGAGCAAACGGACTCGGAATTCGATGAAACAAGTTTTGTTGGGTCCGTAATGTCGAAATGTAGCTGTATGTCCATTTTCGTCGAATTTGGATATGTTATATGATTATTTGAATTTTTAAACAATAAACGGAGATAACGATTGGTTATAAATGAATATAATAATCAATTAAAATAATATTTTCCTATCTCTATAAGTATACCTATCTCTAACCCTACTTTACATTTCTCACAGGTCAATAAAATAAAAACCACCTCTTTATTTCAGCCAATGTCAAAGTGTTCAATCCTTTGGAAAATCCAATAAAATTCCTTAATTCTCAAAACATCTTTCTTTGGACTTGTATTGAGATGGGCTTCAATTCTATACCCAATTTATAGGGTGCGATGACCATTCTACGGTTCAGAAAAATATACTGTGGTCCTAGGGTTTCGATTCGGCGTTTTATTAGGTGGAGTTGGTTGGGGGGATGGTCTGCGCAGTGTTTAGAGGGGCGAGAAGTTTCTGTTGGAAAGATTTGGGAGAATCCGGTGCCAAATATTTCGCGACCTCCCTTTTTGGCCATTTGAAGCTGGGTGACGTGATGGTCTGAGTAGATGCGAGTTGAACGTTTTTGGTATGAGGATGGAGTGTTTTGGATAACGAGGATTTTGGAATAATTTGTTTGATTCTTTGTTGAGTATTGGGTGCGGTGAATGAGGAGAGCGTGGCCATGGTTAATGGGTAGTGTGCTTCGAACGCAGGGGGAAGGGGGATCGAGTGACTGTGTGTTGTTATGCAATTGAAGTGTTTTTGATGGAAATTATCATAGTGATTTTTGTTTAATTTTCATGAAGTAGAATTTGAGATACGGGTTGGGGAAGAAGACGAAATGTCTGTGGTGAGGGAGTTTGGATCGTGAGGAAGAAGATCGCGCAAGTTACCAGAGAAGATGTAGTAGTGGGTCAGGAAGTTTGGGTATTGGGTCGGCTAAAGTGGTGAGGCCCAACTTTTAAAGAAATAAAATTTCAGTTTAAATTTGTACATTAACTTGTTAAATCAATAAGTTCATCATACATTATCAGAATTTCGAATGGTCAGATCCATTGGGATCGTATGGGGGAGGGCTACACACTGGAACTGACCGGGAGTAAATTAGATCTCGTTACAGTTTGTAGCGAAATAAATTGTCTGTCTGAATCAACCAACAGTTATCATTATTTAATGATAACCGTCCAATGTGAGTAAATCTCATTAACTCTATGCATTATATTTTTATAACGTATTTTTAGAATTGATAAATGATGGTTGATTGTTGTGTGCTAATTGTTTGGTTGAATTGCTGATTTATTGGTTGAAATTATAGATAACTATATATATAAAAATCGTTAATCAAATATTGATTCTGTTTATCGAAGTATTTCATATTAAAATGAAATCAATGTTATTTATATTATTTAACATCTATGATGTAGGGAAAACAGGTTGGAGGGATCCAACAGGATTCCTCAATATTTATAATACTATTTGTTTTCATATATTGTGAGTATGATCTGATATATAATCTGTGATTGATTATGGGTGTGTAGATGTGGTTTATCATGGTTATTTGTTATTTTAAATACCATAAGAAATACCAGAATGTGAAAAGGGTATTTTCAAAGTGTAAATTGAAAATAATATATTTATAAAATCAAAGAATTTTATAAAAGGAATATCTATAAAACCAAAGAATATTATAAAAGGAATATTTATAAAACCAAAGAATGTTATAAAGGAATATTTATAAAATCAAAGAATGTTATAAAAGGAATATATATAAAATCAAAGAATTTTATAAGAGGAATATTTATTTAGAAAGTAAATAGAATTATGAAAGGAATATTTGTTTAGAAAATAAATAGGATTATAAAAGGAAATTGACGAGATATAAAGAATCATGAGAAGATTGTTTAAAGTGGACATTAAATAAAAATTTGTTTTAACAAATAGATCGAGAAGATTAAATTATAAATAATGTTTTATTAATTAAATAAAGTATTTATCATTTGATAAACAGAATATATAAGACTGAATTTACATATAGAAGTAAGAATCGACTTTAACACCGATATTTTTAAATGGAATTTGAAGCAGCATTTATAAAGGTGATTATAAATGCGATTATAAGTGTTAGAAGAATAAAATGAGATTTTACATGAATAATTCTATAATTAGAAGTATAAATAGAAATTGGATTTGGGATATTGTTTTTAAATACGAAATCAAACTATTTTGATTGCAAAAAAGAAATATTATTCACATTTAATGTGAATAAAGGATTTAAATAAATATTTTGCAGATAAAAATACTCATAAAGAAATTTCGATTTTGAATTAGGAATTTAATGGAATTACTGAAATGAGAAACTGATTGGAAATTAGTTGAGTTGAATGGCTTTCTAGGTATCGATCTGATGTTGGTTTCGGCCTTCGGGGTTTATACTTGGGAAGTTGTTCTCTTAATAATTTACAGTTAGAGACTGATAGAGGTGGGAAGATATTGATGTGTGAAACGGAAATGGAAACATTTTCCAAAGTTAATAACGTATATTTCTTAATTAGAAAATAAGGAATTTATGAATATATAGAAATGATAAATGGGAAACTGGGAAATGAAATGATGATTGATCGGTAAGATTTCCATTTGGGAATACGACCGTTGTTTGTACACATGTTTTCCTTTGATAGTTAAATCACCAACTATAAAAGATTTTGACCATTTCCGTTGTCAATACGGAGAGACCGGGATTAGATATATTATCTGAAAACCACTCCGTACGGCGTTAGCGTTGCAAATCAAATATGATGAAGATAATTGAAGACAGAGTTATGCAAGGGTTGTTCAATAAATCCTAGGTAGAAATTGCTTAAGATGGATTTACAGAATAGTGCCTTCAGGTTGTCCAGTCCCAGGACAACTTGAATGGACAAATGTTTGACAGAGTATAACTAGTAGATCGCGTAAGTTGATCGTTTCAAACGTATTTACATTGGTTGCGGAGGAATTGGTTTGTCTTAGCTTATACCCGTAGTATTTTTTGGGAAATCAATTTTTGATTTGATGGGTATGACGATGTGGCATTTAAAGTAAATGAAGGAGTGATCTGTTAATAGATACGTTATGACCTCAAGCCTCATCAACTGGGAAATGACAGAAATCGGCCAGGCAGCATGGCTAAGTAGATCGCACCCAATTAGGGTATATTTGTTGAGTCAAAGCTTCATGGATTATTTTGATTTATGACAAGAAGAAGCTTCTACATCGACAAAAAGAAGACGAGATGCCTTCATAGGTTAGAAGTTGATTATTTAGAGTCATAAATGTTAAAATCTATCCTCAAATAATCATACTTCCTTTTGGCTTTCAAAAATTACTTATAAGACTTTTTTTATGCATATCATCAAAAACATGTCGACCTACACTTTTTTATAGGTCAACAGGTTTTCAAAATATAACGGTCAAAAAGAGGTCGACCTATAATTTTTTATAGGTCAACAGGTTTTTAAATTACAACGGCTAAAAACATGTCGACCTATAAATTTTTATAGGTCAACAGCTTTTTGAAATTTTGTGAAAAGTCATCTCCTTTCTTGAAGAGTTACATCCATTTCTTCTCAAGAATAATCACTTCTTTTAAGAGCAACTTTTCACCAAAAATTACATCTCCTCGATTATTATAAATACATCGATTTTCATTCATTCAAATTACTGAAATTTCTCTCCATTCTCTTGTCTATATTGTATTATTCTTAGCATTCTAAAAAGCACTCAAAAGCATTCAATTATCGTTTGAATCTCCAAGCATATTTAACATACTTGTGATTCAACTCGATAATCCACTTCCAAATCTTTGCAAACATCAATATATATATATTTGAGGATAAGATTATAGGAAGGGTGTACTCAATCGTTGACAAATCAGTGTTGAAAGAAGAACACAATCAGAAGTCAAACTTTTGTAATCGTCTTGTGGGTAAGCTTGTAGCCCGTGAAATCAAGTGGGTAAGCTTGTGGCCCGTGAAATCAAGTGGGTAAACTTGTAGCCCGTAAATCAAGTAGTTGTGATCCTGTTCCTCCGGGTGAAGCGAGGGTGTTGTTTAGTGAAAAGCCGAAGAGGAGCTTCGGGACTGGACGTAGGACGGGAGGTCCGAACCAGTATAAAAATCCTGGTGTCGTTACTCTACTTTACTTTACTTTACTGCATTTATAGCTATTAGTGATATATTTCTTGTTTGTGAATTTTTACCTGTGTAACTATTGAATAGCTTAAGTTATCACATACATTCTGCATAGCCATATTATAGATCCTGTACAAGTCGCGTACACACCCGACTTTTCATTTGGCAAATAACGCAAGTAACACCACTTACACAGAAGGTCAATCGACACAAAGACCTCCTTTCTTTAATGGCCTAAACTATAGTTATTGGGCAACACGTATGACTTTTTATATGCAATCAACTAGCTATGATGCTTGGAATGCTACTCAGAAAGAGATAATAAATCCAACTACTGAGTATGCAGAATGGACTCCTGCTGAGAAAACAGCAGCTACTGTAAATGCTAAAGCAATGAATATGTTGTTTTGTGCATTAGACCAAAATGAGTATAACCGTGTTAGTATCTGTACCACTGCCTATCAAATTTGGCAAACACTAAAGACCACTCATGAAGGTACTAACAAGGTTAAACAAGCAAAAATAGCTTTGTTGAAAAGTCAATTTCAAAATTTCAAAATGAAGCCAAATGAAACAATCAATGAGATGTATTCCAGGTTTCAAACTATTCATCATGCTCTTATCGGGTTAGGACAAAAATATTCTGACTTCGATGTAGTTTCAACAGTCCTACATTCACTGACTAATGAATGGGAAGGAAAAGTATTAGCCATAGAAGAAGCTAATGATCTTTCCACCATGAAGCTAGATGAATTGATAGGAAATCTTATGTCCTATGAAGCTAACTTACAGGCTCGAAAAGAACAAAAAGAAGAAAAGAAAAATGTAGCTTTTCATGCTGATAAAGATATCTCAGATTATGAAGATGAGGATCTAGCATTCATTGCAAAAGGATTCAAAAAATTCTTAAAGCAACGAAGAGCTAGTCGATACAACAAGAAATAGTTCGGATCAAACAGACCATCATCATCGAATGTAGAATGCTTTAACTGTCATAAGAAAGGACATATGCAAAATGATTGTCCAGAACAAAAGAAGAAGACAGAAAATGACAAGTTCAAACACAAAACGGACAAGTCAAAGAAACGGGCATTCTCAGTAACTTGGGATGATTCAGATTCATCTTCATCCGAAAGTGAAAGCGACTCAGATAATGAACAAGCAAATGTATGTTTTATGGCAACAGAGGATGAGGTCCCACTTAAGAAAAGAGGAAAGTGGATATTGGACAGTGGTTGCTCAAAGCATATGACAGGAGACAAGAGCTTATTAACAAATATTACTTATTCGGATGGTGGCTCAGTCACTTTTGGAGATAATTCAAAAGGCTATATCATCGGCAAAGGCGATGTGAGCAATTATGGTACATCTAACTTACCTCTCATCACAAATGTCATGCTAGTTAAGAATTTGAAACATAATTTATTAAGTATTAGTCAATTGTGCAACAAAGGTTTTACTACTTCCTTTTCAAATAATAAATGTAGTATACTAGATAAAGATCGAAATATAGCTTTTGAAGGAAATAGAGATAGAAACATTTATATTCTGAATATGAATATCAATCATAATTCAGATATGTGTCTTGTAGCAAAAGATAATGATCCATGGATATAGCACAAACGTTTCTGTCACATAAACTTCAAAACTATTGACAAGCTAGCCAAAAATGATCTTGTTAAAGGTCTCCCCAAAATGAGCTTTTCGGTTAATAATATTTGTGATGCATGTCAATTAGGAAAATTGACTAAATCTTCCTTCAAATCCAAGAAAATCATATCAACATTACAACCACTTGAATTATTACATATGGATTTATTTGGACCAACACAGGTTCAGTCAATAAATCATAATAAATATGTGTTTGTAATTGTTGATGATTATTCTCGTTATACATGGGTTATTTTCTTAAAAAATAAAAGTGACACTTTTCATCATTTCAAATCCTTCGTCAAAAGAATTCAAAAGTTAAAAGGACTTAAGGTTAAAAATATTAGAAGTGATCATGGCGGAGAATTCGAAAATAATGAATTTGAACATTTTTGTACAAAGAAAGGTATCAATCATAATTTTTCGTTTCCTCGAACTCCACAACAAAATGGAGTTGTAGAACGGAAAAATCGGACACTACAAGAATGTGCAATAACATTATTAAATGGATCCACTCTACCAAAACATTTCTGGGCAGAAGCTGTTGCAACTGCATGTTATGTTTTGAATCGTGTATTTATTCGACCTCTGACTAAAAATACATCATATGAGTTATTTAATCAAAGAAAACCAAATATCTCATATTTCAAAGTTTTTGGTTCTAAGTGCTTTATTTTAAATACAAAAGACCATCTTGGAAAATTTGATCCAAAATCCGATGAAGGTATATTTGTCGGATATTCGGAAAGAAGAAAGGCCTATCGTATATTCAATAAGAGAACCAAATCTATTGAAGAATCACTTCACATTTCCTTTGATGAATTCTTTAAACCATCTCATATAATATCAGATGACGAAGAACCCATAGTTACTAATAACCCTATCATCACAAATAATGACTCTGACTCAGAAATAGTTAATGATAACCCGCAAGTTGATGTAATACCTTCTCCACCAAGATTTAGATCTCCTCCAAGAATTCTAAGAGATCATCCAGTTCAAAATATAATTGGAGAAGTATAATCTCAAATAAGAACTAGAAGTCAACTTAACCAAATGGGACATGTTGCATTTATTTCTAATATCGAACCTAAGAATCCTAAAGAAGCTGCTACCGATGAATATTGGATTTTTGCAATGCAAGAAGAACTAAATCAGTTTGAACGCAATAATGTATGGGAACTTGTACCAAGGCCAACCGATCAATCAGTTATAGGAACTAAATGGGTTTACAAAATCAAGGCTGATGAACAAGGAAACATAATTCGAAACAAAGCACGGTTAGTAGCACAAGGATATAATCAAGAAGAGGGTATCGATTATGAAGAAACTTTTGCACCTGTTGCTAGACTAGAAGAAATTAGAATTCTTCTATCATTTTCATGTCACCATAACTTTAAATTATATCAAATGGATGTCAAGAGTGCATTTTTAAACGGATTTATAAAAGAAAAAGTATATGTTGAACAACCACCTTTATTTAAGCATGAAAAACATCCGGATCATGTGTTCAAGCTTAAGAAGGCTTTGTACGGTCTAAAACAAGCACCACATGCTTGGTATGAACGACTACGAAGTTATCTAATTGATTCTGGATTTCAAATAGGAAAGGTTGATCAAACATTATTTATTAAACATTCGCACAAAGATATACTTGTTATTCAAATATATGTGGACGACATAATCTTTGGATCAACAAATGAGAAACTTTGTAAAGAGTTTGCAAATATCATGACCAAAGAATTTGAAATGTCACATATGGGAGAGTTATCATACTTTCTTGGTCTTCAAATTAAACAACTTCCGAATGGTATTTTTATAAATCAAGAAAAATATTGTGAAAATCTTATTAAAAGATTTGGTCTTGAAAATACTTCCGGAAAACCAACTCCGATTAGTACAACTAGTCATTTCGAAAAAGATGAAAGTGGAAAGAGTATAGGCCAAAAGACGTATCGTAGTATGATAGGTTCTCTCCTATATTTAACAGCTAGTCGTCCTGACATTATGATGAGTGTTTGTTTGTGTGCACGTTTTCAAGCTAATCCTAAGGAATCGCATCTACGAGCAGTAAAACGAATTATTCGGTATCTTAATAACACCAAAGATTTCGGTCTTTTCTATCCTAAGGACTGTGCATTCGAATTAGTATCATATAGTGATGCTGATTTCGGAGGATCACGAACGGATAGAAAGAGTACAAGTGGTACGTGCCATTTCATTGGAAAATCACTTGTCTCTTGGTTTAGTAAGAAACAGAATTGTGTTTCACTCTCGACATGTGAGGCAGAGTATATCTCAGCAGCTTTAGCTTGTACACAAGTTATATATATGCAACAAACACTTAAAGACTTCAAAATGAACTTGTCAAATTCTATTATATATTGTGATAACACAAGTGCGATAAACTTATCCAAAAATCCGGTTAACCACTCAAGAACTAAACATATTGACATCCGACATCATTTTCTTAGAGATAATATTGAAAAAGGAAATATAAAATTAGAATATGTAAGCACAGACAATCAACTAGCTGATATATTTACAAAGCCTCTACTAGAATCAAGTTTTGTCAAGTTACGTAGTGAGCTAGGCTTGGTTTCATGAAGAGAACTCGAAGGCTAATATTTTTAATTTATAACAAGAGTTCACTATTTTTTCGGAAACCAATTCCTTTTCTTTTTACTATATAGAAAAGAGAATTTTTCTACGGATAAAAATACAAACCATCTTTTCTCTTTCTAAAAATAGAAAACTCTTTCTCTATATATACGTTTCCATTTTTGAGTGCTCTCAGACAATCACTCTCTCAAAATCTCCTTTAACCTTTTAAATTCATGGCACACATTTGTGAAAAATGTGCTGAAAACTCCCATATTTCAATCACGAGTTCCGAACCAACGGAATACAACTCCCCGAAAACACCAGAACATCCACCTGGATTTCATCCACCTTCTCGAACACCAGGAACCACACCAACTTCTAAGAAAAGCAAGAAAGTTTTGTTTTTCTCTCCACGAACAAAAGAAAAGATCGACGAAATGCATTATTATCAGCAGCAAATGTTCTATGAGCAAAAATTGACGACTTCTCGTTTGACGTATCTCGAACGACTAGCCTCTCTTTTCTGCAGTTCTGACAGGCATAACGTACATGAGCCAATACCTATACCATCATCTTCGCGAACTCCAAACTCATGGGATAGGAATTACAACAACAATGAAGGAGTAAGTGGAAAATACAATCCTTGGGAACCAAGAAGATAATCTTTTATGTCGTTTAAATTTTCTGAAAATAAATTTGTATTTAAAGTATCTGTTTTTTTTATATATTGTTTTGAATAAAATATTTTTTTATATAGTGCTCATTTCATCTCAACAAACTAGAAAAACAAAAGTATTCAGCACCTGTCGACCGCCCAGTTCTATGCTGTCGACCGGTATAGCCCTTTTGTTTTTTATTTTTTCAACCAGATAATTAACCTGTCGACCGCCCCACATACTCCCTGTCGACCGGTCGCGATAAAATTATATGTTTATAATTTTCCAGAACTCTTACCTGTCGACCGCCCATAAACTCCCTGTCGACCGGTCATGATAAAGTTATATGTTTATAATTTTCCAGAACATTTACCTGTCGACCGCCCCATATAGAACCTGTCGACCGGTCAACATACAAAAGGTTGTATATATTCTTCCAGAACTAATTCCTGTCGACCGCCCCAAACTTTCCTGTCGACCGGTATCGAGAATTGCTGTTTCCTTTTGCGTTAGACACGTCGATTCACTTTTTAAATCCTCACAACTTTTCATTGAAATCTTATTTATTCTTACTCCTAATTCTATCAATTCTACCTTCAAAAGGAATTTCAATTTCTCTAAACACTAAAATGGCTCCTAAGCAAAAGAAATCAAAAACTTCATCTTCTCAAACACCAATCCAACCCATTGATTCTCAAATCAAACAATGGCTTATGGATCCACTAGCAGTGAAAAGGTGGAACAAAATGAAAGACTATACAATTCACCATGGATCTTTCATCAATTTCTCTGATTTTGTCTACTACGACGTTCGAGAGATATCAAACCGCGCAGGCATTGAGTCTCTTCTTTCTTTTGAACACAACAATGTTGAGATTAGTCACATTTTGATAAAGCTATTCTACGCTAATCTCAACTTAGAGAAATTTAAACCCCACAACTCAGAAGATTGCTTATGGTCAGTAATATGTGGACAACACATTTTTCTTTCTAAAGATAGAATGGCAGAAATTCTACGATCTCACAATGATGGTATACAATTTTCTACTGATTTCTGCCCTATTCATATTCGTGATAAACATAGTCACTTATTCGTTGAAGACCATAAGTCAAGTACCAAAGGAGTCAATTTGAGACCCTCGGCTAGAATTCTTTATCTTTGTATCACGCATTCTCTACTTCCAAGAACTGGAAATTTTGATGCTGTTTACAGAGAAAATTTTAAGGCATTGTACGCTAACTTTGGGAATATCAAAGCAAATTGGATTGAGATGATTTTTGACGAAATTTCAATGGTAAACAAACGCTCTAGGCCACATCTGTTTTATAACGAGTATATTATGCGTTGCCTCATGGACTGTGGAATAAGATCCCCCACATCCAAAATTTCAATACCAAAATGTATTGATAAAGCATCCAAAAAGAGGATGAAGTTACCCGATCCGTGTTTTACCATTATTCTTTTTGAGCAATATGTCGAACTAGGTCCTCCGGAGACTTCGTCTTTACAAATCCCTAGATAAAGGCCTGAAGACGTAACAATTCCACCATCTACTTCTTCAACTAAAGAAACTCTTGAACAAATTGCACGTAATCAATTTTTACTCGAAGCAAGACTGAAACGAACCAATAATAAGCTTGACCGCTTGGACACTAAACTTGATAAGCGGTTCAATAAATTAAAGTCTTTCTTCGGAACAATTTGGGAAGCAATCTCCTGTGCCTCATTTTCCGCAACACTTGCACAAGATCCCGGAAAACGTCCTATGCCTCCTACTTTTACATGGTCCTCATCGGAAGAAGGTACTAGTTCTGGAGCAAGTACCCAACATAATCGTGGTCGTGGAATGTCGCATATTGAAGAAGGAGCTCATGACGATGTTGAGAAGGATGATGATGACGGAAACAATGAGGAACAAGAGGAGGAAGGATACAAAGACGAAGAAGAAGATAGTGATTCGGACTGGCCATCACAATAGTCTTTACATTTTTATCTCTTTATCTTCAAAAACTTAATTATGACTGATGTATGTAATTATGCCACTATCTAGTACTTCTGGTGTGTTTGTTTTGGTTTGTAATATGCAGAACAATTTACTTATTATAATGCTAGCCTACCCTTTTTGTCGATGAAAAAGGGGGAGAAAATATTACTAACGACTGTTGTGCAGATTATATATAATTCAGGGGGAGCTTATATACAGGGGGAGCATATATACAAGGAGAGATAACGGATTAATCCAAGTTGTCATCAATCAAAAAGGGGGAGAATGTTGAGTCAAAGCTTCATGGATTATTTTGATTTATGACAAGAAGAAGCTTCTACATCGACAAAAAGAAGACGAGATGCCTTCATAGGTTAGAAGTTGATTATTTAGAGTCATAAATGT
Organism: Allium sativum; assembly: GCA_030737875.1. NCBI lineage: Eukaryota > Viridiplantae > Streptophyta > Magnoliopsida > Asparagales > Amaryllidaceae > Allium > Allium sativum. The sequence goes on from CM060926.1 coordinate 357,845,638, forward strand.
TAAAATCTATCCTCAAATAATCATACTTCTTTTTGGCTTTCAAAAATTACTTATAAGACTTTTTTTTATGCATATCATCAAAAACATGTCGACCTACACTTTTTTATAGGTCAACAGGTTTTCAAAATATAACGGTCAAAAAGAGGTCGACCTATAATTTTTTATATGTCAACAGGTTTTTAAATTACAACGGCTAAAAACATGTCGACCTATAAATTTTTATAGGTCAACAGCTTTTTGAAATTTTGTGAAAAGTCATCTCCTTTCTTGAAGAGTTACATCCATTTCTTCTCAAGAATAATCACTTCTTTTAAGAGCAACTTTTCACCAAAAATTACATCTCCTCGATTATTATAAATACATCGATTTTCATTTATTCAAATTACTGAAATTTCTCTCCATTCTCTTGTCTATATTGTATTATTCTTAGCATTCTAAAAAGCACTCAAATGCATTCAATTATCGTTTGAATCTCCAAGCATATTTAACATACTTGTGATTCAACTCGATAATCCACTTCCAAATCTTTGCAAACATCAATATATATATATTTTAGGATAAGATTATAGGAAGGGTGTACTCAATCGTTGACAAATCAGTGTTGAAAGAAGAACACAATCAGAAGTCAAACTTTTGTAATCGTCTTGTGGGTAAGCTTGTAGCCCGTGAAATCAAGTGGGTAAGCTTGTAGCCCGTGAAATCAAGTGGGTAAGCTTGTGGCCCGTGAAATCAAGTAGTTGTGAACCTGTTCCTCCGGGTGAAGCGAGGGTGTTGTTTAGTGAAAAGCCGAAGAGGAGCTTCGGGACTGGACGTAGGACGGGAGGTCCGAACCAGTATAAAAATCCTGGTGTCGTTACTCTACTTTACTTTACTTTACTGCATTTATAGCTATTAGTGATATATTTCTTGTTTGTGAATTTTTACCTGTGTAACTATTGAATAGCTTAAGTTATCACATACATTCCGCATAGCCATATTATAGATCCTGTACAAGTCGCGTACACACCCGACTTTTCAATATTGTCACCATCTAGAGAATATTCATATTTATTACGTCTTTCAATTGTGTATCTCCCGAGAACGGTTATGTTAGTATGCCAACCGTAAGGTGACAATATACTCGGAACATTCAACCGAAATGAATGGTCAGTCATTTGTGGCCGAGTTAAAAGATGTTCTTATTAAACTCCAGTGTATCACTTCTAGAGTACATTGATCGGAAGGTGGTACCATACCTTGTTAGAGTAGGAAATCCATTCAAAATAAGAGCCCATGGTTTTGATTGCATATTACATATGTAGAACGTGATATGAAAGCATTCTGCTAGATTGCTAAGTACTTGTATTAGACATTGTTATAATATCAAAAGAGTATGGATTTTAAAAGAATGTTTTAGGTTATCATAAGGTAAAAATAATCTGTGTTTATATATGGATTGGTCTTATGATTATTCTTTTTTTAACAGGATTTTAAAAGTTAAACCGAAATGATTCGAGTTTACTCACACCAGTCACATGACTGACCCAGAGTTTATTTTGTTATGTTTTTCCTAAACTGTTGGGTGCCCAATTTTGTATGGGCACTCATGTAGTCGGGATTTTACAGATGTATTTGAAGAGCTTAGAGAAGGATGCTTCAACAGCATTTTCTAGCTATTGTTTATTTCCTCTATGATGTAAGTGTTGTACTCTAATATACAAATACAGATTTGTGTTTCAAAGTTATTTTGTATATTATATTTTATTCGTTCCACTGTGAGATTCGTGTTTACTCTAATGTCGTTGTGTTCTTCTTCTTCTATTCTAATTTTCTATCTTATCTATTCTCACCATCTAACTTCTTTCATTAACTATCCGGTATTTCTGATGCTTGAATAATCGACATTGAGTTTATGTCGATTACCAAGATCGCAAATTCCCCGGGTTGTTACAGTCGTATCAGAGCTGAAGGTTAAGTGATTACCTTGGCTCTGTGGCATGACTCAGTAGAGATGGGGTTAGTAATACCCTAGATTGAGAGTATATATATGAGCGCGTATTTGTTATTTGATATAAAAATGGTTTTAACTTGTGGAGATTTAGTGGTTGAGTTGTTTATGAGTTCTGATCGATTAGTTTGATCCACTGTATCGGTAGGAGTTTCTAAACACTTGAATACGATGAAGCGACATGGTATGTTTTGAAAAGAGGGTAAACGAAATAATTTAACCCAAATTATTTTTTGATATAAAGGATTTATATTGGAATTATTATAATATATTGGAAATATTGGTTGTTATTATAATCAAATGAGATTATAAAAATAAAATGGTTATGTAAATAGCCAATCAGGATTCATATAAGTGTAATATGTGAAATCAGATGAATTAAACCAGAATTGAAATTAAAACCCAGGAAATTTATAAGGTGTTTGTTAATGGATTTGGATTAAATATATGAGAATTTTAAAATATTGGGAGATTTTAAATTGTTTACAAGCATTATGAATAATATTTTGAAATGTATTTCAAAATGGAAATGATTAAGAAATGGTTTTGAAAAGTGATATAGTATTGAACTAACTTGGGTCACTAGAAAATAATTCCGATGATGATCCGGACATCATCGGTGTTCATTTTCGAGTTCTAAATGACGGATTACTAGCAAAGGTTTTGTTTTGAGTTGTTTTGAATGGTTTTAAGAAAAACAAGTTGTGTGAATTTTGAAAAGGATTTGCTGATTTTAGAAAAATCCAAACTGTTTAAAAACTCCAAGGAAAGGATTATTGGAAATTAAAACAGATTAAATAGAAATTTGTGAAAAAAATTGAAACTAAGTTAAAGCCTGTTAAATGGAAATTGAATTGTGTTAGAATGATATCGAAAAACATTGGATCTGTGATGTAGGAATTTGAAATGTAATTGGATGGATGAGATAGGAATTTGGTTTGGGTATAAAACCAATAACTGTGGTAAGGATAAATTGAACGGAGTTTGATTGGAATAATATTGATATATGCTGAATTGGTAGCAGATGGAAAGGATATAATGATATGCCCGAAAAAAAGGTACAAGTTTACTTATATACGAATTTGGTGATTTATGAGCCGAATTGGCAAGCTGCTTGGCTATTTGATCTTCTTTTGGGTTGGGGAAGGCCTAAAGAGGCGAGTTGCAGTTGTACCGATTAACCAATACAAAGGTGGTGCTGGCAAAATTTTCCGAAAATTTAGGGTATTAGAAAAATTTTAATTTTTTTTTGAAGATTTTAGTTATTCGGAATGAATGAATAATTTAATTAAAATCAATTGGGTCAGTGAAACAGAAATTTAAGAAGTAAACAAATAATTTTTAATCCAGTTAATAGGGTTTGGTTTCTACATTAGCAATTTCGAGGATGAAATTATTTTAAGGGGGGAAGAATATAATGTGCCGTATTTATATAGTGTAATAATTAATTAATTTAATTGTTAAAATAGTGATTTAGAAATTTTAATGGTTATTTAATTAAATAATATTGAATAATTAATTAATATATATAATATAATAATATGTTAAAATTTCGAAATAGTCGGAAATAGTATAATTCACAATATTGTGTGAATTGGATCATTTAAAATATTTAATTCAGTTTAGAATTGAATTAGAATGACGAATATATTATTTGAATGATAGTTGAATGTATAATTATATTATAATTATAATCGAGCTCGAAATGGCATGGCAGTTCGTAATTTGGCGATTCGAACTTTAAACGAATATATAGAATCGGTTTTAAGTCGGATTTCTATGAAACAAGAAACGCTCGGAGCTGGTGAAGTATATTTTTCTAATGGAAGAGAAAAAATAGGATTTCATTATGTAGATTTTGATTTATGATCAAATCAAATTTTCGAAAAGTTGCTATGGAATTCCTTTATAATTTGTAACAATTTATTTATATTATAAATGGATTTTCAATATAAATTGAATATTGATTTAATCTGGATTTGAAATGTCAAGTTATAAACTTAGATAGAAATATTTTGAAGTTGTATTATATTCTATGTGGGTACATATACGATAATATTAATTTATTAATATTAAGTTTAAATATTTTTAAATATATTAATATTAAATGTGTTTATTTGGAGCATTAAAAATAGCCATTTTCGCAAGCGTCCTCCGTTTTTAACGAAACTAATTTTGTTGGATCCGAAATATTAAATTATTGTTATATTTCAATTTTCGTGATTTTTGGAGTTAATATGTGGCCATACGGGATTTAAATGCGAAAAACAGTTGATAATCTGACTTCAAAAATACACTGTGTGAGCAAACTGACTTGGAATTCGACGAAACAAATTTCGTTGGGTCCGTAATATCGAACTGTAGCTGTATATCCATTTTCGTCGAATTTGGATATGTTTTGTGATTATAGGAATTTTTAAATAATAAACGGAGATAACGATTGGTTATAAATGAATATAATAATCGATTAAAATAATATTTTCCTGTCTCTGTAAGTATTCCTATCTCTAACCCAAGTTTACATTTCTCCCTGGTTAATAAAATATAAACCGCCGCTTTGTTTCAGCCAATGTCAAAGTGTTCGATCCTTTATAAAATCAAAATAAAATCCAATAAAATTCCTTAATTCTCAAAACATCTTTCTTTGGACTTGTATTGAGATGGGCTTCAATTCTATACCCAAATTATAGGGTGCGATGACCATTCTACAGTTCAGAAAATATACCGTGGTCCTAGGATTTCGATTAGGCGTTGTGTTAAGTTGAGTTGGTTGGAGGGATTGTCTGCGAAGTGTTCAGAGGGGCGAAAAATTTTTGTTGGCAGGATTTGGGAGGATCCGGTGCCAAAGTATGTCGCGACCTCCCTGTTTTGGCTATTCGAAACTGGGCGACACGATGGTCTGAGTAGATGCGAGTTGAACGTTTTTGGTATGAGGATGGAGTGTTTTGGATGAGGAGGATTTTGAAATAGTTTGTTTGATTCTTTGTTGAGTATTGTGTGCGGTGAATGAGGAGAGCGTGGCCATGGTTACTGGAGTAGTGTTCTTCTAACGAAGGGGGATCGAGTGACTGTGTGTTGTTATGGAAGTGAAGTGTTTTTGATGGGAATTATCGTAGTGATTTTTGTTTAATTTTCATGAAGTAGAAATTGAGATACAGGTTGAGGAAGAAGAAGAAATGTATGTGGTGAGGGAGTCTGGTTTGTGAGGAAGATGATCGCGCAAGTTACAGGAGAAGATGTAGTAGCGGGTCAGGAAGTTTGGGTATTGGGCCAGCAAAAGTGGTGAGGCCCAACATTTAAAGAAATAAAATTTTATTTTAAATTTGTACATTAACTTGTTAAATCAATAAGTTCTTCATACATTATCAGAATTTCGAACAGTCAGATCCGTTGGGATCGTATGGGAGAGAGCTACACATGGAAATGACTGGGAGTGAATTGGAACTTGTTACAATTTATAGCAAAATAAATTGTCTGTCTGAATCAACCGACAGTTATCGTTATTTAATGATAACTGTCCAATGTGAGTAAATCTCAATAACCCTGTACAATTATATTTTTATAACGTATTTTTAGAATTGATAAACGATGGTTAATTGTTGTGTGTTGATTGTTTGGTTGAATTGCTTATTTATTGGTTGAAATTATAGATAACGATATATATATAAATCATTAATCAAATATTGATTCTGTTTATCGGAATATTTCATATTAAAATGAAATCGATGTTATTTATATTGCTTAACATCTGTGATGTAGGGAAAACATGTTGGAGGGATCCAACAGGATTCCTCAATATTTATAATATTGTTTGTTTTCATATATTGTGATATATAATATGTGATTGATTATGGGTTTGTAGATGATGTTGATCATGGTTATTTCGTATTTTAAACACCATAAGAAATACCGGAATGTAAAAAGGGTATTTTAGAAGTGTAAATTGAAAATAATATATTTATAAAATCAAAGAATTTTATAAAAGGAATATTTATAAAATCAAAGAATGTTATAAATGGAATATTTATAAGATCAAAGAATGTTATGAAGGAATATTTATAAAATCAAAGAATTTTATAAAAGAAATATTTATAAAATCAAAGAATGTTATAAAAGGAATATTTGTAAAATCAAAGAAAGTTATGAAAGGAATATCTATAAAATCAAAGAATTTTATAAACGGAATATTTATTTAGAAAGTAAATAGAATTATGAAAGGAATATTTGTTTAGAAAATAAATAGGATTATAAAAGGAAATTGACGAGATATAAAAAAAATTATGAGAAGATTGTAATGGTGGATATTAAATAAAAATCTGTTTTAACAAATAGATCGAGAATATTAAATTATAAATAATGTTTTATTAATTAAATAAAGTCTTTATCATTTGATAAACGGAATACATAAGACTAAATTTATATAGAGAAGTAAGAATCGGCTTTAACACCGATATTTTTAAATGGAATTTGAAGCAGCATTTATAAAGGTGATTATAAATGGGATTATAATTATTAGAAGAATAAAATGAGATTTTATATAAATAATTCTGATAGAAGTATAAATAGAAACTTTATTTGGGAGATTGTTTTTAAATACGAAATCAAACTGTTTTGATTACAAAAAAGAAATATTATTCACATTTAATGTCAATAAAGGATTTAAATAAATATTTTGCAGATAAAAATATTTACAAAGGAATTTGGGTTTTGAAATAGGAATTTAGTGGAATTACTGAAATTAGAAACTGATTGGAAATTAGTTGAGTTGAATGGTTTTCTGGGTATCGATCTAATGTTGGTTTCGGCCTTCGGGGTTTATACTTGGGAAGTTGTTCTCTTACTAGTTTACAGTTAGAGACTGATAGAGGTGGGAAGATATTGATGCATGAATTGGAAATGGAAACGTTTTTCAAAGTTAATAACGTATATTTTCTAATTTTAGAATAGAAAATAAGGAATTTATGAATATATGGAAACGATAAATGGGAAATTGGGAAATGAAATGATAATTGATCGATAAGATTTCCATTTGGGAATACGACCGTTGTTTTTACACACATTTTCCTTTGATAGTTAGATCACCGACTATCAAAGATTTTGACCATTTCTGTTGTCAATACGGAGAGACCGGGATTAGATATATTATCTGAAAACCACTCTGTATGGCATTAGCGTTGCGAATCAAATATGATGAAGATAATTGAAGATGGAGTTATGCAAGGCTGCTTAGTAAATCCTAGGTAAAAATTGCCTAAGATGGATTTATAGAATAGTGCCTTGGGGTTGTCCAGTCCCAGGACAACTTAAATGGAGGAATGTCTGACATAGTATATCTGGTAGATCGCGTAAGTTGATCGTTTCAAACGTATTTACGTTGGTGGCAAAGGAGTTCGTTTCTCTTAGCTTATACCCATGGTATTTTTTGGGAAATCAATTTGTGATTTGATGGGTATGACGATGTGGCATTTAAAGTAAATGAAGGAGTGATCTATTAATAAATACGTTATGACCTCAAGCCTCATCAATTGGGAAATGATAGAAATCGGGCAGGCGGCTTGGCTAAGTAGGTTGCACTCAATTAGGATATATTGTCACCATCTAGAGAATATTCATATTTGTTACTTCTTTCAATTCGGTATCTCTTGGGAACGGTTATGTTGGTATATCAACCATAAGGTGACAATATATTCGGAACAAGCGAAATGAATGGCCAGTCATGTATGGCCGAGTTATAAGATGTTCTTGTTGAACTCCAGTGTATCGCTTCTGGAGTACGTAGATCGGAAGGTGGTTCCATGCCTTGTTAGAGTTGGAAATCCATTCCCCAATAAGAGCCCACGGTTTTGATTGCATATTATATATGTATAATGTGAGATGAAAGCGTTCTGCTAGATTGCTAAGTACTTGTATTAGACATTATTATAATATCAGAAAAGTATGGATTTTAAAAGAATTTTTGGGTTATCGTAAGGTAAAAACCATCCTTGTTTATATGTGGATTGGTCTTATGATTATTCTTTCTTTTAAAAGATTTTAAAATTTAAATTGAAATGATTGGAGTTTACTCATACCAGTCACATGACTGACCCGAAGTTTATTTTGTTTTGTTTTCCCTAAACTCTTGGGTGCCCAATTTTGTACGGGCACTCAAGTAGTCGGGATTTTATAGATGTATTTAGAGAGCTTGGAGCAGAAGGCTTCAACAACATTTTCTAGCTATTGTTTATTTCCGTTGTGATGTAAGTGTTGTACTCTAATATACAAATATATATTCGTGTTTACTCTGATGTTTTTGTGTTATTCTTCTTCTTCTATTCTAATTTTCTATCTTATCTATTCTCACCCTCTAACTTCTTTCATTAACTATCCGGTATTTCCGATGCTTGGAAAGTCGACATTGAGTTTATGTCGATTACCAAGATCGCAAATTCCCCGGATCATTACACATTGTTAAGGATATTATTATTTTAAGTTTTGGTTTAATATTAAGTTTAAGTAATTGTGTTGTCAGGTAAGTTGGCTTAGTCTAATACATAAAGCCAACCATACAGTAAACATCAAGTACAAAGTTTATGATAGTCCTCGCTAATCCTTTACTTACATTTATTTTCATTATTTTTTTGTGGTAGGCATTTGGCAATATGTTTATGTGTAGTGACTAGTATTGATTATGGAAGAAAGATTGGAAGAAGAAAATTTTATGTACATACAGACCCGTAATCTCTTGCACATAACTCTGCATCCTTGGTGATATATATTTCCACTCTGGTTGATGTTGGTGTATAACCTTATTATCACTATTTTTTTAAATCTATTACTTATTGCACAAGTATGAAAATAAAAGTAAATAAAGCAGAAGCAAGTGCTGTTGCGCTCAATTTAAGCTTAAGCATGATGAAAAGCGAGGCAAAACTCCCAATAATTTGATAATTAGTCCATAATAACTTGATGAGAGGGTGCTGTGTTTGTTGAAGCTAAAGCAAATTGTGACACAAATGAGATCAATGATATTGTAAACCCTGATCCGGTTAATGTTGAAGAACTTATAATATTCTAGGCACAAAGAACGTTTGGAAACTCCTCCTTCAGTTGCTCAGGTTTGGATTTTGATTTTAATCTTGTCAATTATGTTGCATCTGCTATACCTTTGTACAAAACTATAGAGCTGTTAACTTTGTTGTATGTTGTTATACTGGTTGCTCAGTCGTAGCAATCAACGCTTTTGCTACAATCTACTACTAGTTGAAAATATGCAACCATTGTCACTGTTTTTCTTTATTGCTTGAGCTCCTCTTTTATTTTGTTGGTTCTTTGATGATAGGGGGTGCAAGTACTATATATTGTACCTGAACCAGAACGATGCCTCTCTATATGAGCTTTGGGATAACAGAAATAACTAAGTATTAAAGCAAAATCTATTTAATTAATAACTCAAATTCAGAACAGTTTAATTTTGGGCTTTCTACTTGAGCATGCATATTAGTAAGGAAGACGAAAGGGTTAAAATGAAAACTTTAGTAAGAAAAACATACCTTTATTTCAACTTGACCCTTTTTTTACTTGCCTAGCACCTGTATATATGATGTTAATTTGACCATAATCATAGGGTGGTTAGTTGTCATAATGGAAGGTTGTTTTAAAGAAGCGTTTTTGGTTCCATTTAACACTGTTTCGAAACAAATAAACTGCTTGGGACTAGTGCTAATATCGCCTTCACTTTCATCAGTAGATATTCTGGCTTCTATTTCCTACTACAAAAGTGGATGTCAAACTACTGTGGATTACATATGCTTTAGAATACCAGATGAAACCTTGCATGTGGTTAATTACATTTGCGTGGTAAAGGCATTTCCATATGGCTCTTCCAGTTTTGTTAATGCTTCTGTATTATGCATACCTGAGGGTTTACCATGTTATAGACATTTCTCTATACAAGGGTACTCAGTCATAATCGATTGTAGGATATGTTGATACAAAATAATATAAAGTGGCAACCTTACTTTATGAAAATTTGTAATATGTTTTGTTAGGATGTTTTAACATGCTTTATTCATGTGTTTACTTAACAAATGTAAGATGCCCCTGATTATGGTTGTCCTGAATGAGACTTGATTTCTTTTGGATGTATGTTGTATATATTTTCTATAACATACATTATGGTTGTTACATTATGCTTTATTCATGTGTTTACTTAACAAATGCCATAATCTATTTATTTAACTACGTATTTTGCACCGTCTTATGTCATTGCAGCCGCTATTTTCACAGCACTAGTTAGCAACCCGGCCAGTAAGTTCCTTCTATAATTTTATGATGCATCTTTTTGTGTATCATTTTTATACCGTTGCATTTGTTGTTTAGTCATTATCACTGAATATATAATTTGTTTTTTGACAACTATCTCTCTTCTGCCATCCAACATCGGTCATATATTCTCTTTTATTATTATATGAAATAAAATATTTTCTCCTTCGCTGTACTGGTTTTATTATTTAGATATTGAGACTCGGCTTATTACTTGCGATACCTTGCAAATTTTGAGTATGCTAAGCACGGTTATGTCATTTCTGGTCACGGATAAGACATGATGAACCTTTCCTGACCCAAGTCCCACATATAATTTTAACAGCCGGTTATTTAATGAAGAAAATTCTTAGTTGTACTTATTACACATGTACTGTTTAATTGCATATCCTTCAAATTGAAGTGAACTAGCATGTGTATACCAAAATGTTACTCAAGCGGGGAAAGGTTATGCGGTGGGTAGGGAATAATGATGATGAGAATGGTGTACATAACTTCATATTCTTGGACTAAAAAATCCCTGCAGAAAACACCATTTTGTTTGCATAAGTTTCCACAGATCATGTATGGAAGATCAAAGCTGTATGCATATATATTGACATAGCCACAAACATATCCACAGACAGACCTCTAATAGTTATTCATTATATGAAAACTTGTTTCTTTCATATAAATTTGATATTTGCTGTTAAAATTGGAAATTAGCTTCAAATTTGTCTAAACATAAGTAATGTTTGTTGAAGGGGGCAAAGTCCATTTGGCACTAGTGATGCAGTAGGCACAGGTAAATAGTCCTTTGTGACCTAACGCAGTCAGTTTCCCTTTAAATCGTTGTATACTCATATGCTGCCTTTGACATGTAGGAATAACAAGCAATACCATAAACTTCTTAAAGTCATTTTCTCATTCTATAATTAATATTAGTTATGATACTTATAATTTATGTTTGGTGGTTTCAGGAGTAGACAAAGAAGCTACAATCAAGTTTAATTTGTCTGACCAGTTGTAAAAGCCCGCATTTTACATATTGGAAGATTGCAAAATATTTTATTTTATTCTCTGAGGGTTGGATCATTATCATCTTTTAATATGTTGCTTACGAGGATGTGAGACATGTCCATAATTTTTACCGATTTTGTTTGTGACCATTTTGCCCCTTTCAGTCTTGTATAGGGCATAACTTTTAACTCAGGTTGAATCAGAGCATGAGACCTGTGCCCTTGGAAAGGAATTGATGTTTGCCTTTCCGTAGAGTGGTTACATTAAGGATTTGGCTCAAGGTTTGGGAGAAATCGCTCTTTTAAGGTTTTTGAGTTGGCTGTTCAGGTTTGGAGAGCCTAATGGGTTGAATTGGGGAGGCCCATTAGTTGGTTGGTGGAAACTATAAATAGGGGGTGAGGAGTATGGAGAATAGGTTACTTCTCCCATTCTCTCATTTGGAGGCCTTGTTCTTCTTTTTCCTCTAACACGTTTCCACCATTAAAAATCCTAATCTGAGGAGGGAAATCAAAGATCTATACCATTGGAGGCAAGATATACATCATTTCAAGGGAGAATTCATCGGATCGTGGAGTTTGGTTTGAATTGCTCGCTGTCCGGATTCATAATTCTAACATTTTAGCTTGTTTTGGAGAACCGGTGAGTGGATTACATCTCTCACATGGATTCAATAGTGTTTGGGTAGTAGATCATGTTTTTCATTAAATTCAAGTGTTTTTCCTTAGATCCATGCATTGGTAAGTTCATTTTCAAAAGATCACCCTAGGATCTGATTTAGCAAGTTTAGATAGGTAATTTCTATGATATTTCATACGAATGTGCAAGTTAGATCCATGGTTTTTGTTCATATGCATATTTGGGGTGATTTTGGTGAATTTGATATTATCATGGAAAGAATTGTCATATTGATGATAGTGTTGATTTCATAACATGCTTGTAATCCTTTTTGATGAATTGGATGAGTTAATTTCTTCGGATTTATTGTTTGGAGAAGTTTTGGTCGAAATCGAAGTTGAATTGCAATATACAGGTTTTGGATTGGCCATAAGTTGGATCGGACATAAGGTGGGTCGGACCAAAGTTGGGTAGAACATAAGTAGGGTCGGACCAAAGTTGGGTCGGACATAAATTGGGTCGGACTAAAGTTGGGTCGAACAAAAGTTGGGTCGGACTAAAGTTAGGTCGGGCATAAGTTGGGTCGGACCAAAGTGAGTCAGCCTATTACGGTCAACAATTTCTAGTCGGCCATTTCTGCCATTTCCGGGCAGCTATTTCTGGTCGAATACTTCTGGTGATAACGTGACTTCAAAGTGAATTCAATTGGGAAGTTTGGAAGTGCTGAAAAGTGTTTTTTGTTCATTGTATGCAACAAATGGAGAGATAACTCAAGAATGTATTGAGTTCATGTGAAGTGACAGTTCTAAGGTGTTCTGAGCTGATTAATAGTTGTAATTGATAACGACTAGAGAGACGAAGGCCGAGGAATTATCGTTGTCGTAGGTTCTAGCGGACTCAAAGCAGAGGTACAATTGAAGACCTATTTTAGGTCAAGTGCCTTGGGCATCGTGTGTGGCCTAGACACGTGTTGAGTATAGCGTGTAGCCCGTGTTGAGTATAGTGTGTGGAGGTTTGCTAGAACCGGGGGGTCGTGTGTGGTCCTTAACAATTGACGACAAATTGTTAGCCAGTCATATGATAATGAAGTTTCCAAAGCAAGGTTGGCAGTGATAGCCAGAGTCAGTCATGGACGTTTGAATGCATGTTGCGATTATGATTGAGTTGCTTTGCCATACATGAATGGATGCTTTAATTGTCGTGACTGAATTGTTATTCCTTTGGGTGTATGGATTGTGAAGGCTATCACTGTCATGTAACGGGGAAGGAAATTGAGAGTTCTTCTCGGGTGCTGGGTAGATTAGTTGATTATTTACCCATTCTCATATACTTTATTGATGAAGTTTGTTAGCTATTTTATCACTCACCAAAACTATTGTCTAACTCAATTTTTTATGTTTCCTCTTGTTACCTTGGGCTGTTCATCCAATTGTTGGATGGCCAGACTAGGTAGCAGGTGACAGCTTAAGTGAGGACGGTGTTGCTGTTTGGAGGCGAGTAGGAGGCTGGCGTACTATCTTTACAACTATCTAGTATTTATTTCTGCTGTGTGCTATTTCTACGAGTGTTGTAGTGAGGCAAATTGTTCAAACACTACTGTTGCTATCCACGTGTAAGGGAAATACTTTCTAGTTGTCATGAAAGTTTACTGTTTTCTGCTTCACTATCACTACCTGTTGTATATATTCTATTATATTTTATCCTAGCGTTGTGAGTTTATGACAGGTTTTGTTTATCTACCATACATTCTTGATCGTCCATAGCTGCCTGGCACACCTTTTAGTGCATTATTCCTCTTGTATAGTGCTGGAGCCGGGGGCGGACGTTACATTTGGTATTAGTGCTCTGGTCTGCGATTTTGGCCAAAGTTCTAAGACGTAATTAAATATGAGGGGCATATTTGTAGATTTTAGTTGGATGCTTACTATATATATTAACATATATAGTAGTAGCGTTTGTACTTCCTCTAGAAGTTTGTCTTGAAAGTGGCTAATCATTCTAGTTTGCAGATTTAGAATGAGTCAACACTATATAAGACGCTGCTAGGGAAGCTAATACTGGAGGGGGTAATGGCGGGGCACAATACTACCCGGCCATGTTTGAAGCTATGATTGAAGCATGCCTTCAAAGGAACCCCGCTCCAATGGCAGCTATCGTTGATGTTGGAGTTCTAGTGCCTAGAGCTATATAATTTGCAAAAGCTATGCAAAAACTTTTCTTCATTAGAAGGAAAACAGCTCAAAGGCACTGAGCCAGTTGAAGAAGTCCAGAGGTGGATGGATACTTGTGTTAGGATTTTCAAAGACATGGTCATTGATGACGCAACAAAGACGAAGCTTGCGTCAGGGCAATTAGTAGGCAGTTTATGGACTGGACAGTTTTATGGACTGAGCAATTTTCTGAAGCATGGACCGGGCAAAGTTCTGGAGCAGGAACTGGGCGAAGTTCTAGAGTGGTCGGGTCGGTCAGTTGGTGGTCCGGTCAGCCCGAAGGATGAGGAGCGGCTCGGTCTAATGCCAGGTCGAGTCGGTCCATAGAGGAGTGGGTCAGATCGGCCAACTGAGTAGAAATGAATTGAGTGAAGCTGACCGGGTCGGTCACAAGAGTTGGATCGGGTTGGTCATATCAAGGTTGGTTGTGTTAAGGTGTTTGTTTCAGGTCGGCCGGTTCTAAAAGAGCAAGCGGGTCGATCTCAAGTGATAGAGGCGGGTTGGTCGGTTGTGAGGCTTTGGTGAGAAGCAGCATTGGGTCGTCAACTTGGGATTTTTGGGCCGGTCGGGTCCAAGTAGGTCAGTTGAGTATTCAGGTTGATCGGTCAAGTTGGAGGAGTTTTCAGCAACGCTTCTAAACGCTGTGGTGGATGGCCTAGGTGTTGTGGCCTATTTCCTTAGCTTGTGTGTTGCTTAGGTTTGGAACCCAAAATATGTGATAGACCATTGATCGTGACTAATCCAGTTGGGGGTTCATCTAGTTTGTGCATGTTGTGTCGTGGTCTAGTGTTGTCGAGTCATGGTTGCTTTTTTGTAGGTACTTGCTTAATTGTAACTTTCGCTGGGTTTGAAATCATATTGGGCATGGATTGGCCCAAGAGATGTACGACAAAAGCGAGTTGCGAAAAGCTAGAGATGACAGTCAGGGATGTGGAAGGGTGGAAGGTGTTAATTTGGGGTAACACGAAGACGGTGTTCTTATAAGTTGGCATATTCGCTTGTGATTCCACAAGAAGACTTGTCATCTGTGTTGATCGCTGATGAGTATGAGGATGTCTTTGACGAGTTCTAAGGGTTGCCGCTGCATCATGAGATCGAGTTTAGAATCGATTTGGTCGAGGGTGTTAGACCAGCCGTTTTGCCTCTTAGGCAGATGGCGCCCAAGGAACAACGAGAGTTGGGGGTGCAAGTTGTGACCTTCAAAGGAAGGGTTTCATTCAGAGAAGTGTTTCCGAATGGGTTGCACCGGTCGTGTATGCAACCAAGGCAGATGGCTCGTTAAGATTGTGTGTGGACTATCGTGAGCTGAACAAGGTAACTAAGAAGAACAAGTATTCATTGCCAAGGATTGACAAATTGTTCGATCAGCTTCATGAAGCCAAAGTGTTTTCTCAGATGGATTTGGCAACGGGATTTCACCAATTGATGGTGGCTAAGGATAGTGTACCAAAGACTGCTTTTAGGACACCATCCGGTTTCTTAGAAAGGTTGGTGATGCATTTCGGGTTGACTGACGCGCTAGCTTATTTCGTGAATTTTATGAATAGAGTGCTCAGAGATCGGTTGAATAAGTTTATGCTTGTGTTCTTGGATGATATTCTGGTTTACTCCAGGAATGAGGAAGAACACAAGACACACTTGAGAGTTGTATTAGAGATCTTGCGAAAGCATTAGTTGAAAGCTAAGTTCTCGAAGTGTCACTTCTGGAAGGTTGAAGTGAGATTCTTAGGCCATGTAGTTTCTGGAAAAGGGATAGCGGTTGACCCCGCTAAAGTGGCAGCAATCCGAGATAGGGATCAACCTAAGAATGCGATGGATGTTCAGAGTTTCCTTGGGTTGGCAGGATATTCCGACGGTTTATCAAGGATTTCTCCAAGATTGCTGCAACGTTGACAGCATTAACGAAGAAGAGCCAAGTGTTCACATGGGATGCGAAGTGTGAACAAGCATTCGAAATCCTGAAGGGGAGATAGACAAGTGCTCCTGTGTTGACAATTCCAAATGGGAATGAAGAGATGGTGGTATACACCGATGCATGCAGTACTGGGCTTGGAGCAGTGCTAATGCAAAAGGATAAGGTTGTGGCCTACGTGAGTTGACAGCTAAAGCCGCATGAGAAGAATTACCCAACTCATGATTTGGAGTTGGCAGCGATTATGTTTGCTCTGAAGATGTGGAGACATTACCTGTTGGGAGTCAGATTCGAGTTGTTTACGGATCACAAGTCGTTGAAGTATTTTTCTCCCAAAAGGATTTGAATCTTCGGCAGCAACGATGGTTAGAGTTTCTGGTATCGTATGATCTTGATATAGCCTATATCCTGGTAAAGGTAATGCAGTTGCAGATGCGTTGAGTCGAAGACACGCAAGTTTGGTAGCGATATTTTCGGGATGGAAGAGCCTTGAGTATTTGGAAAAATTTGATTTCAGGCCAAATTGTGAGTTGGAACCTGAAATGTTGGCAAGCTTGCCGATAAAACCTACTCTCATCGAAAGGATTGGCGAGAGCCAAAAGCGAGATGCAAAGGTTTTCGAGTTTATCCAGAAGCTAGAACCAAAAGCTAAAGAGTTCGAAATCGATCGAGAAGGTTGGCTTCGGAAGCAAGGGCGGTTAGTTGTTCCTGATATGGATGGATTGAGAGATGAGGTTCTGAGATAATGTCATCACTCGAAGTTGACGATTCATCCCGGTGGTAATAAGATGTATTAGGACATAAAGAGAATTTACTACTAGGAGGGGATGAATCGAGATATTGGAAAATTCATTTCCAAGTGCATGAACTGTCAGTTAGTGAAAGCTGAACAGAAGAAGCCGAATTGTTTGCTTCAGCCATTGGAAGTTCCTACGTGGAAGTGGGAACAAGTATCAATGGATTTTATCGATGGCCTACCTAGTACCAGGGCAGAAAATGAAGGGATTTGGGTCATTGTGGATCGTTTGACCACAAGTGCAAGATTCATTCCTGTTAAGTCGACTAGGATGCCATCAAAATTAGCTGAACTTTATGTGAAATGGATAGTTCGAGTCCGTGGCGTCCTAGAGAGTATAGTGAGTGATCGAGATCCATTATTCACTAGCGGATTTCGGAAGAGTTTGCAAGGGGCGTTGGGAACCGAATTATGCTTGACTACGGCATATCATCCCCAAAATTGATGGTCAGACCGAGAGAGTAAATCGAGTTTTGGAAGATCTCCTAAAAGCTTGTGTGTTGCATTTTGGGGAATCATGGGAGGACCATCTACATCTGGTTAAGTTTGCATATAACAATAGCTACCAGTCCAGCATTGGGATGACACCATACGAGGCGCTGTATGGGAGACCGTGCAATTCTCCGGCATGTTAGTTAGAAACTGAAGATAAGTTGGTACTTGGGCCAGAGATGATTAGAGAGACCTTGGAATGTATCGAGATCATTCGGCAACAAATGAAGGCAGCCCAAGATCGTCAAAAAAGTTACGCCGATAAGCATCATAAGGACTTGGAATTCAACGTAGGCGATATGGTTTTCGTGAAGGTTTTACCGTTGAAGCATATGGTGAGATTTGGAAGTAAAGCAAAGTTAGGTCCTTGGTTGGTTGGACCATTTCCGATAGTCGAGCGAATTGGAAAGCTCGCATATAGATTGGAGTTACCTGAGAAGATGATGAGTGTGCATAATGTGTTCCACGTGTCGTTTCTACGGAATTCGTGCATGATTCGAATGAGGTGATATCTCCAAAGCAGAATGAAGACCTAGAAGTGGAAACCGCAGTTTTGTGATCTTGTAATCCGCTCTACGGTATGACGAATTATACGAAACAGTTTAGGGAAAAGACGTTTAATTTAGTAAAGGTGCAATGGAGTGGGGATGGCGACGATGTTACGTGGGAGACGGGGAAGAGTATAAAGACAACCAATCCAAAACTCTTCATCCTTATGACCCATTAATATCGCATAATCATTATTACTTGTTGATTTTGTTGTTGTTTGATAGAATTATGCATGCTAGGATAAGGCTATGGAAGCATGGCTTGATGGTTGCTAGTTTAGGTGATAGAATTGGCTTCACAAGGATGATAGGCATGCGGAAATGTTGTAATTGCTTGTGCTTGCTTGGAATTTCGGGAGCGAAATTCTCAAGGGGGGAATGATGTAATAGCCCACACTTTACGTATCAGAAGATCGTAAAATATTTTTATTTTATTCCCTGAGGGTGGGATCATTCGCATCTTTTAATATGTTGCTTATGGGGATGTGAGACATGTCCATAATTTTTACCGATTTTGTTTGTGACCATTTTGCCTCTGTTAGTCTTGTACAGGGCATAACTTTTGACTCGGGTCGAATCAGAGGGTGAGACCTGTGTCCTTGGAAAGAAATTGATGTTTTCCTTTTCGTAGAGTGGTTACATTAAGGATTTGGCTCAGCGGTTTGCGAGAAATCGTTGTTTTAACGTTTTTCAGTTGGCTGTTCAGGTTTGGAGAGACTAATGAGCTGAATTGGGGAGGCCCATTATTGGGTTGGTGGAAACTATAAATAGGGGGTGAGGGGTATGGAGAGTATGTTACTTCTCTCATTCTCTCATTTGGAGGCCTTGTGCTTCTTCTTCCTCTAATACCTTTCCACCATTAAAAATCCAAATCTAAGGAGGGAAATCATAGATCTACACCATTGGAGGCTAGATCTACATCACTTAAAGGGAGAATTCATCGGATCGAGGAGTTTGGTTTGAATTGCTCGCTTTCTGGGTTCATAATTCTATTATTTTAGATTGTTTTGGAGAATCGGTGAGTGGATTACATCTCTCACATGGATTCAATAAAGTGTATGGGTAGTGGATCATGTTTTTCATCAAATTCAAGTGTTTTTCCTTAGATCCATGCATTGGTAAGTTCATTTTCATATAGATCACCCTAGGATCTGATTTAGCAAGTTTTGATAGGTAATTTCTATGATATTTCATATGAATGTGCAAGTTAGATCCATGGTTTTTGCTCATATGCATATTTGTGGTGATTTTGGTGAATTTGACATTATCAGGGATAAAATTGTCATATTGATGATATTGTTGATTTCATAACATGCTTGTAATCCTTTTTGATGAAGTGGATGAGTTAGTTTCGTCGGATTTATCATTTGGTGAAGTTTTGGTCGAAATCGGTGTTGAATTGCAATATGCAGGTTTTGGATCGGTCATAAGTTGGATCGGACCAAAGTTGGGTCGGAACAAAGTTGGGTCGGACTAAAGTTGGTTGGACATAAATTGGGTCGGACTAAAGTTGGGTCGGACCAAAGTGGGTCGGCCTATTCTGATCAGCCATTTCTGGTCAGCCATTTTTGCCATTTCTGGGCAGCTATTTCATGTCGGACACTTCCGGTGATGATGTGACTTCAAAGTGAATTTAATTGGGAAGTTTGGAAGTGTTGAAAAGTGTTTATTTTTCATTGTATGCAACAAATGGAGAGACAACTCAAGAATGTATTGAGTTCGTATGAAGTGACAATTCTAAGGTGTTCTGAGATAATTATTGATAATGACTAGAGAGACGAAGGCCGAGGAATTATAATTGTCGTAGGTTCTAGCGGACTCAAAGCAGAGGTACAATTGAAGACCAATTGTAGGTCGAGTGCCTTGGGCGTCGTGTATGTCCTAGACACGTGTTGCGTATAACAAGTAGCTCGTGTTTAGTATAACGCGTGGAGTTTTGCTAGAACCGGGGCGTCATGTGTGGTCCTTGAAAATTGACGACAAATTGTTAGCTAGTCATACGATAACGAAGTTTCCAAAGCAAGTTTGGTGGTGATAACCGGAGTCAATCATAGACGTTTGAATGCATGTTGTGATCATAATTGAGTTGAGTTTCCATATATGAATGGATGCTTTAATTGTCGTGACTAAATTGTTATTTGTTTGGATGTATAGATTGTAAAGGCTATCACTGTCATGTAACAGGGATGAAAATGAGAGTTCTTCTCTGGAGCTGGGTAGATTAGCTGATTATTTACCCATTCTCATATACTTTATTGATGAAGTTTGTTAGTTGTTTTATCGCTCACTAAGACTGTTGTCTTACTCAAGGTTTTATGTTTCCTCTTATTATCTTAGGCTGTTCATCCGATTGTTGGATGGGCAGACTAAGTAGCAGGTGACAGGTGATAGCTCAAGTGAGGACGGTGTTGCTGTTCGGAGGCGAGCAGGAGGCTGGCGTACTATCTTTACTACTATCTAGCATTTGTTTCCGCTGTGTACTATTTCTATGAGTGTTGTAGTGAGGCAAATTGTTCAAACACTACTGTTGCTATCCACGTGTAAGGGAAATACTTTCTAGTTGTCATGAAAGTTTAGTATTTTCTATAGGCCCGTCAAATGGGTTGGGTCGGATAATAAATGGATCGGGTAGCATTTGACCCGACTCATCCAAGGCATAAAGAAACCCGACCCGTTTGATCCATTTAATAAACGGATCAACCCGACCCAGTTATTTATAGGGTCAACCCGACCCGACCCAATTAGCAAAAACTGCTCCAAAAGTGAGGAAAAAAACTGTTATACAAACTGAATAAGGGAAAACTTCAACGAAACACCCATACAATAACAAAAAACTGCAACATGAATGGCTTTCTATTCAAAAGAAACTGTAGCCTTAACAAAATCTAACTGGATTTAAAACAAAAGATCCTATAAAGTGATTACAAACAACAGCCTATATAAGCCAAATGACTTAGCATAACATGATTTATATCGCCAAACGCTGCATCAATACTAACATATACCAAATCAATTACTACAAAAACAACAAATTGTAAACATAATTCCTTCAATTCTCTAAGCAGCAGCAACAAGAAACCATATTGATAGTAGAAACAAGAGCTCAACAAGCATAAACACTGGATCGAAGTTGTAACCTGAAACAATGGCATGACCATATTATTAGTCCTTTATAAATGAGAGAAGGAATGATGGGAGATTGTAAACATGCATGCTCCCAAGAGGAACTTTGAAATTCCTGAAACTAACAATTGCAACAAAAAAAGAAAAATCTGACATGAAACGAGGTAATGAACCAAGATATTCAGTAGTAATACATCATTTATTTCTGAAATGGACACAACATCTGCTTGAATATTTCTTAGTTTCTGACTATGTTAACACATATCAAAATGACCCGCCAAAATGGCACAGTTCACATCAGTTTACTGATTGAATATGTTCACGGTCCGGGAAATAAAATATGGACGACAAACCATTATATATAACTATAGATTCTCAAATTCGAAAGATGCAGTACAACCAAAACATCAGTGCACTAAATCAGATAACACATCAACGTTAACATGGCAAATTAGATAACAAATTAGCATTACCATATCTGTCTTGCGATCAATCATTATATATCTGTGCCCATGCAACATTACCTTCAGTTGATAGATGATAAAGGAACAAAAACAATTATCAACAATGAAAACTTGATCGATTTTACTATAACTTTTGCAGAATGAAGAAGAATCAACTTTAAAAAAAAACAAATTAGCATTCGGAATGGTGCACTAGGGAGGTTCCCTTTCTAGGACTAGTTCTGTAGGGTTTTTCACTGAAAAATACACAATTTATCTCCACCATAATATTAATGACTAATAAATGAATATGTTCTAGGTCTAAGCAGATAAAAGTCACAACTGCTTCAAATTGTCTGGTCATGCTATATTTTATATTCTGCGAACCCAGAAAAGTAATTTTTAATGTGATTTCAAGACCAAACTGGTAGGTTATATATTATCTTTAATTAAAAGTCAATCACAGCTGAATTTTGAGAATGTCATACCTGATCCACAAAACATATTGTAATGCAAAATTCAAAGTCAAGAAGTGCCCAATATTTGAAGAATTTTAGATGCATTTGTATCTACCAAAACCGCAATTACTAAGCAAATGAAAGTTCATGTATTCATATATAAATATATAATAACAAGCAGGACATGTATTCAAAAGATGTAAAACAGGTAGGTTAGGTGCATGCATTTGATTATGGAAGAACTGGTATCCACGTTTGAACTTCTCTGTTTTGTCCAAACTTAAATTATTGTTGACTTTTTAAGAAGTTGGTTTTGGTCAATAATCATCATTATAATGTTAGTAATATAATATAAGTACACAACAAAGCAAAATTTGCTCTATTTAAGCGCCGAATGAGTATAAGATATATATATATATATATATATATATATATATATATATATATATATATATATATATATAATTACATATAATTAAGCGCCGTCAACAGTAGCTAAGGCAATGATAGGCACATGAGATATTATGTTCCGATACTAGCGTGCTAATTGCGGTTATAGGAATTTAATAGGTGTTAGTTGATGCGTGAGACTCTGAGTGAAAAGCAAATTGACTCAGGATCTGGCTGCCATAGGAAGACGAAAAGAAAGGGAATTCGAAATTTAGGTCCATTGAGATGTGAAAGATTCGAGATTTACAATCGGTTATTAGGAAAATAGTTTTAAGCAGTGAAAGAAAATAAGGGGGGCAAAACAAGGTGGGCTTTGAAATTTGTTAATTGTTATTAAGAACTATTATATGCTCAATTTAACCAAAACCTGAACTGTTATCATGATTCATGACAACCAAATATGATTATTGATTTATTGCAGAGAAGCATCAGTTAAGAAATATCATAAAAATTTACAACATGATCATTGAAGGAGGAAAAAACCACAATGATAAGGAAAAAAAAAAGAAGAAAAAAAAGGAAGAAGAGACTGGATGATGGTAAACAGACAGAGGCTCCATTGTACATGATAATATGTACAATGATAATATGTACATGGTAATAAAAGATAAACACAAATGAAAGAATAGGAGTAGAAGGGGGGAAAAAAGAGAAAAAGGAAGTAAAAATAAAAATAAATGATAATATGTACATTGCATACTATATCATATTATTGCAGCAGGTACATATAAACTATTTCTGAAAAGCATTTAATATTTCATTTGCATGATTGATGATTTACGATAGATAGTATACAGCTATATTTGAAAATCATGCATATACCTATGTTAACATGTCAAAACATGTTAATGGTAAAGGTGTAAAACAGAAAGTGTAGTGTATTGAGCTTGGTAATTAAACAGAAAGCTGAAAAATAGAAAGTAATTTGCCAATAACTTATTTATGTGAAAACATTTGTGCAGGAAATCGCTCAACAAGTCATAGAAACATTTGCTAAGATTTATTCAAATATAATTCTCTGTTTTCAGTGGGCAGCATGAATTTCTTTTTTGCTTTCAAGCAGTGGCCCAATACACAATGCCTCTACCATTTGTGATACATAGACAAGCTCCAGCCTCGCTGCTACTAGTTATAAGCTCTAACACACATATTGTTTACAATGAACTTAATAAAAAGATAATGCATAAACATAAACATACATTTGATGGACTGCATTTTAATTTTTTGTCTAAATTCAAGCAAAATGGTTATAGAGGAAAAAGGTAGCAGTTTGGGTGAAGTTCTAAATGAAGTCTCTGTCAGCCAAAATAAGAACGATAATGGTGAAAAATAAAAGAATAAGGAGTTATTTTGAATCAAGTCCATTAATGTTTACAAGATACCCGTGTTCAAAGTTAAGTAACATTTTGTATTTGCAACGGTAAACCACATCTTTAAGATGCATTATATATCAAGCCAGCCACATTTGGAAATCATATATTTTATATTTTTCCAAGATTTTTATTTTATTTTATTTTTTTACTTCTGTTTCTAAATTTAAAAGCCACAACTTTGACATGAATTATGATGGCTATGAGTTATACATATATTTTCTAAAAGCATATCTTAAATGTTAGTTAAATTACTTAAATATCAGTGTGAATTTGTTGCATTTTAATAAGAAATGAAGAAGTAACTTATAAAAGAAAATTGAAAGGGGTATAATTCTAATTTTTAGGACGTACAACGAAATTATATCATGAGAACGCTTTTAGTACATGGATTCATAACAGGACTATCCATCTTTCCATTTTCAACAAATATGTTGCCGGCTCGAGGACACACAAGTTCTAAATTAACTGAAAATAAAGGAAAATGTTACACCAACAAAAAAAAGCGCAAACAAACAAACAAGCAGGCAAAAATCGTAAAATGGGTGATCCATACCTGATGGCAGTTCTTCCTGGACTCAGGGTCAAAGTCCCTGACTCCTCTGCTTTTACTTGTTGATACGGTTTCAGAGACGAACACCTTTTCGCTCAGCCTCTCTTAACGGGATCGAAGTTGGAGACTCCGAAAACAACAACGATGATAGCAGTCACAACAACTCGACTGGTTCTTCGATGCTCAGCAGAGAGTTCTTCGATGAAGGCGAAATTTCAGGACCTGCGCCTCTCTTTGTCTAGAATCTGTCGCCGCCATTGCTGCAGTTCATAATTTGGAGAGGAACGAAAATTAGGGTTACATGTTTTGTTTTCCAGAGCGGAATAAATTAGGGTAAATGGTTTGTGCGGTTTGGATAGATGCTGAACCGTTTATTTTACTGCTCTAACGGGTTGGGTCAAATAAAATATAATTTTAAATGGATCAGACCCAATCCTTTTATTGTTAGGGTTAATGGGTCGGGTAAATGAGTTAGGGTCAAGTTTGACAGGTCTAATTTTCTACTTCACTATCACTACCTGTTATATATATTCTATTATATTTTATCTATGCGCTGTGAGTTTACGACAGGTTTCGTTTATCTACTAGACCTTGATGATCGTACATAGATGTCTGACACACCTTTCAATGTATTATTCCTCTTGTACAGTGTGGGGGTTGTGAGCGGTCGTCACACCAGTACTGCAAAATTAATGTTTAATAGTTACAACTTCACGTTTGTGATCTGTCTGACCAATGCTTTGAATTTGGGTTTATCATGTTGGCTAGCTACATCCAAGTAAAAAAGCTGAAAGAGGGAGGTTCCGAGCATCAGGCAATGTAGTACTATGATTAGTAACAGTAGTAACCTCGGTATGGGTTGATGAATATGCAATTCCTTGGACTGTAGCTATAGTGTGGTAAACTTGGGCAGGCTCTACGAATATGTCCATTTAAGTATGGAGCAAATAGGTTGTTATCTATCTTATATAAATATCTTTTATTTTATCTGATGATTTACTTTAGTTATAGTCTTTATTACTTTATATTTAATGATATAAAAAAATATCTTTGAGATAATCGTTGTTCGGACTTGTATTTTTGCTTGCTATAGTATTGCATTGCGGCTGAAGGAGGAAGGTTTTGAGCATCAGGCAACGCAGTTTTATGATTGTTAGCAGTAGTAGCCCGGGTATGGGTTGATGAATATGCATTTTCTAGGGCTTTAGCGGCAGTTTGGTAAATTTGGGTAGGCTTTGGGAATGTTACCCATTTAAGTATGGAGCAAATAGGCTGTTATTCATCATAGATTAATATCCATTTATATTCTCCCGCGTTAGTTTAGTTACAGTTTTTATTGTTTTGGATTTAATGATATAAATATCTTTAAGATAATTGTTGTTTAGACCTGTGTTGTTGCTTGATATAGCTTTGCGGTTGGAGGTGTGTTTATTTATACATGCGTATATGTCATGCAATATGATTTGTCTGACATATATCTTAACTGATTTGTATATCAGGTGGATTTGGAGGTATTCTTGGGGTTGAATAAGCAGACAAACGAGTGAGTTAGAGGAGCAGGTATACAAAAGAAATCGAATTGGCAGCTATGAGGAGCCTGTGATTGGTTGGATGACTTCTTTCTTTCTCTTACTAATTCTGTTGGCTTTTGTTAAATAGAAAAAATGATTAGGGTTGAATAAGTGTTCAGTACATGCCGTTCACACTGACCTTCATGAGCTTCTTCAACGGAATTTGCTCAGATTTGACATCTTCATCACAGTAATGTTCTTTTCATATCTTCAAATTTGTAATCAAATAAGCAATACATCCTTTTAATATTCAATAGTCAAAACTTACCATGTAGATACCAAATGGTTTGGGGGACCTTTCTCAATATAGTTCGACTAATAATATATGGACTTTATTACAGAATAGTAGCAAATGAGCATACAGAGCCCAAGGTCATAGAAGCAAAATCAAAGGCCGATGACTTGGAAGCCAATTAACTGTGGTAATTCTATTTTTTTTGTCCTTATAGAGACGAAAATTAATTGTTCTGCATGTGGATTATTCATGAAAATCGATTATAACCAACAATAGAAATGAAACAACATTTAGCGTTTGGTTTGTTTTGAGTTTTTAATTTTTAGTTTTCAACGTTAATTATGAAATTGGAAAGATTTGAAGTGTAGTGAAGGTG
This sequence comes from Allium sativum, assembly GCA_030737875.1. Classification (NCBI taxonomy): domain Eukaryota; kingdom Viridiplantae; phylum Streptophyta; class Magnoliopsida; order Asparagales; family Amaryllidaceae; genus Allium; species Allium sativum. Next base: position 357,872,080 of record CM060926.1, read on the forward strand.
ATGGATCAAAGACGAAGGGAGTGACGGAGGGGACCACGAGATTATGGATACGTAAATTTGTTATCATCTTTCCGTCATTTCTAAAAATATTGAAAATAATAAAAAATTGTTTTTTGTTTTGTGTGTTAACTTCGTTTTGTAAAACGATCGTTTTTCACGAAATGTGTGCATCGTCGGTGCTTTTGTATATGCGAAAACTCAAAACTGAAAATTGTAAACCAAACGCATAGAATCTTGTCAATTTTCTCAGTTTTCCAAGCATGTTTCCATCATCCGTACAATCTTTCATATATCTCTGTTACAAAACTAGGATATACTGTACCAGATATATTATATCTAAATGGTTTTAACTCCAAAGTACAGATAGCTTATCTGCTAGTAGTTGTTTATTTATCCTGTTATTATTAAGACTGGCAAGCTCTTCGATCAACCACTTTTCTTCAGCACTTATCGTCTTCAGAATCTCCGTTGGTAACTAACTGACCCCCTCTCATGTTCTTCTTCCCAAGATATGGGACTCCCTTCTTTGCCAACACCAGAGTAGTCCCAGGCCGAGTCCCAGCCGGAATCTTCAAATCCACTGTCCCATCGACTATTGGCACCTGAATATTCATACCCAAAATAGCGTCTGTATATGAAATGTTACAAGTGTACAAAATGTTAACCATTGAAATCCATCTTTTTGCATATTTGCAGCAAAAGCATTAGAAGAGCACAAAGTATAGTCAAATGGCCACTTGTTTACAAGCGTCCCGGTTTGAAACTACAGGTACACCACAAACATTGTTATTTGCCAACATTAACAAAGTAAAATCATTGAAAATCACATACTCTGCAAAAGCAAGATGATAATTTACCTGCTAAGCAAAGCTCATGGGCATATTTCATTATTTTTTAATTTAGACATTGTCCCTGTTCATAAAATGGATGTTGCTGACATAATCATAATATGAATTATTTTTCATAAAATAGTTGGAGGACTTAGTTCGATGAAATGGGATACTGTCAGTGATGCTGTGAACATATTTTCTTTCTTATAAAATGTGTTTTCCAATTTAGATTTGTAACTCGTGAACCATGACCATGCTATATTTGTAACTCGTGAACCATGACCATGCTATATTTAAAGTTAACCAAATTCTCTCTTTGAGTGCCATCTCAATTCATGATATAGCTTGATGTTATGCACGTTTAATTTCATCACAACTTGGAATACTTGTCTTTGGAATTCTGGTTTTGCTAGCAGGACTGATGCTGAACTCTGAAAGCAGTACCTCCCTTATTGCAATTCTTTGCGGACTGTTAAAGTAATACAAGCACTTCAAACCAATGTGTAATAGGTTTAATACCGAGTCGATTACATGTACGATGATATATGGATTTAGTGCAGCTGCGAGTTATCCAACAGCTTAACTTCTTTCAAAATGTCAAATTATATATCGATATTATTATCTTGGTTCTTGATTATTTGTTAAATAACATGACTCGAGTATCAAATGAGATTGGTGATGCAAACATCAAGAATGCAACCAATGCGCTATTTGTGACATTGAGACCATCTTGTTTTCTCGTTGTGACAGCCAACTCACATTTTCATTTGTTCATAGAATTTGGGCTGTCATTTACTAACTATATTGAAATTGTTCCACAATTTTCTTATATAACACCTTTACTCGCTACATCTAAACTATCGGATTCTGCTCAAGCAGTTCTGTCTGGTAACTGTATTTATGTTTTAACTACGTAAATTTTAGGATTAATCAGTACATTTGTATCATTTTGATTTCAAATATGTTTAGGGGTGGCCAGCGGTCATAGTTGGTTGCACTTGGCAGCTTGGACTAAGCTTATCACCTTCTACATGATTGGCATTTGCTCTTCTATTTCGGTACAAGTTTACTTTTTGAATATATATTTTTCTTATAAAATGGTGCACTACTTGTGATATATCATTACAAATATGGGAGTTGCTTCTTATTTTGAACTTATATCAAATAATAATTCAATTCAGCCAAATATAAGCATTAAATTTAGAGTTTTGGTTTCATCTTAGCTTTTATTAAGATAAATATCATCACTTTTTAGTTGTAAATATAAAATTTTCCATTTTGATGTTCATTTGCATTGATTGTGTAAACAAGTTACTAAATTCTTACATTGTCTAATATTCTAGCGATGTATGATTTTTTTTATTTTTTGCAGACATGAATTTCATTATGACAATATGATGAATCAAGGGGCATAAAAATTGTTTAGGAGCAAACTTGGTTATCTTTTTATTATTATTATATTATTAACCTTGTACTTGTTATGTGACTTGGACTTGTTGTGGTATATTTGTATATTTTTGTTTCTTTAAAGATATGATTTATTTTTATTTTATAGTAATTTGTTTATGGTGAATTTGCTTATGAATTTCTAATTTGGAAAATGATTGTATCTATTTATATTACTAAAGATATCAATTACACATTCTAAAATAATTTTCATATCACAATCGTGGTGTGACGAATAATTAGCTTGAAACATATAATAAGTGTTTCTGATTGTCAATTTGAAATGTCTACTAAGTGTTGCTAGTTGTCATCTTGAAACACTCAATAAGTGTTGCGGTTTATCAATTTGAAACACTCAACAAGTGTTGCGATTTATCTATTTGAAACACTAAATAAGTGTTGTGGTTTATCTATTTGAAACACTTACTCATGTTTCAATCTGCTAAGTGTTTCAATTTGACAATCTGAAACATAATATAGGTGTTTCAAAAGTTTGCAACATACTAATTTGCAACACCGAAAAAATGTTTCTAATATTTTTAGCAACGTTTTATTACCGTTTCATATTGGCCATTTTGGTGTTGTGTATATGCGAGCTTTCCAATTGGCTTGACTATCGGAAATGGTCCAACGAACCTTAGAGATAACTTTCCCTTATTCCCGAATCGAACCACATGTTTTAACGGTGAAATCATCATGAAAACCATATCGACAACGTCGAATATCAAGACCTTTCGACACTTATAGGCATAACTCTTCTGACGATCTTGAGTTTCCTTCATTCGTTGCCAAACGATCTCGATACAATCCGAGGTTTCTCTTATCATCTCTAGCTCAAGTATCAACTTATCTCCAGTTTCTAACCAACATACCAAAGAATTACACGGCCTTCCATACAGTGCCTCATATGGTGCCATCCCAATGCTCGATTGGTAGCTATTATTATTTGCAAATTCAACTAGATGTAGATGGTCTTCTCATGATTCCCAAAAATCCAACACACAAGCTCTTAGGAGATCTTCCAAAGCTCGGTTAGCGCTCTCAGTTTGACCATTAGTTTGGGGTTGGTAAGACGTACTTAAACACAACTAGGTTTCCAAAGCTTCTTGCAAACTCTTCCAGAATCCACTTGTGAATAATGGATCTCGGTCATTTACTATGCTCTTCGGGATACTATGGAACCGAACTATCCATTTCACATAAAGTACAGCCAACTTCGATGTCGTCTTAGTCGGCTTGACAGGAATGAACCTTGCACTTTTGGTCAAACGATCCACGATGACCCAAATTCCTTCATTTCCTACCTTGGTTCTAGGTAGTCCATTGATAAAATCCGTCGATATCAGCTCTCACGTCCATGTAGGAACTTCCAATGGCTGAAGCAATCCACTTGGCTTTTTATGTTCATCTTTCACCAACTAACAGTTCATGCACTTGGAAATAAACTTTCCAATATCTCGCTTCATCCCCTCCCAGTAGTAGACTCGCTTCATGTCCTAATACAACTTATTGCCACCTGGATGAGTTGTCAACTTCGAGTGATGACATTCCCTCAGAACCTCATCTCTCAATCCGTCAATATTTGGAACAACTAATCGCCCTTGCTTTCGTAGCCAACATTCCCGATCGACTTCAAACTCTTTATTCTCTGGTTTCACCTTCTGGATAAACTCGACAAGCTTCACATCTCGTTTTTGGCTCTCGCCAATCATTTCGATAAGAGTAGGTCTTACGATAAACTTGCCAACATTTCAGGTTCCAATTCACACCTCGGCCTGAAATCAAACCTTGTCAAATACTCGAGGCCCTTCCATTCCGAAAACATCACTACCAAACTTGTGTGTCTTTGACTCAATGCATCTGCAACTGCGTTACCCTTGCCCGATGTATAGGCTATACCAAAATCATACGATGCTAGAAACTCTAACCACCGTTGCTGCCGAAGATTCAAATTCTTTTGGGAGAAAAGATACTTCAACGACTTATGATCCGTGAACAACTCGAATTGGACTCCCAACAGGTAATGCTTCCACATCTTCAAAACAAACACAATTGCTGCCAACTATAAATCATGAGTTGGGTAATTTCTCTCTTGCGGCTTTAGTTGTCGATTCACGTAAGCCACAACCTTATCTTTCTGCATTAGCACTGCTCCAAGTCCAGTGCCACATGCATCGGTATATGCAACCATTTCTTCATTCCCACTTGGAAAGGTCAAAACAAGAGAACTCGTCAGTCCTTCCTTTGGATTCCAAACGCTTGTTCACACTTTGTACCCCATGTGAACACTTAGTTCTTCTTTGTCAATCCTATCAATGGTGCAACTATCTTGGAGAAATCCTTGATAAACCGTCGATAATAACCAACCAACCCAAGAAAACTTCTCACATCTGTTGCATTTTTAGGTCTATTCCAGTCCTGGATCCCTGCCACTTTCGCAGGGTCAACCGTTATCCCATTTCCAGAAACAACATAGCCTAAGAACCTCACTTCCTTCTTCCAGAAGTGACACTTCGAAAACTTAGCTCCCAACTGATGCTTTCTCAAAACATCCAACACAATTCTCAAGTGCATTTTGTGCTCTTCCTCGTTTCGAAAGTAAACGAGAATACCATCCACGAACACAAGCACGAACTTGTTTAACTAATCTCTGAAAATTCTATTCATAAGATCCACAAAATATGTTGTCGCATTAGTCAACCCGAATGGCATCACCAACCATTCGAAGAAACCATATGGTGTCATAAAAGCTGTCTTTGGCACACTATCCTTTATCACCCTCAATTGGTGAAATCCCATTGCCAAATCCATCTAAGAAAACACTTTGACTTCGTGAAGCTGGTCGAACAAGTCGTTTATCCTCAGAAACGAATACTTCTTATTCTTTGTCACCTTGTTCAGCTCATGATAGTCCACACACAATCTTAACGAGTCATCAGCCTTGTTTGCAAACACGACTCGTGCACCCCATTCGGAAACACTCCTCTAAATGAACCCCTATCTTAGAAGGTCATGAACTTGCACCTCTAACTCCCACTTTTCCTTATGTGTCATCCGCCTAAGAGGCATAACTATTGGTCTAGCACCTTCGACCAAATTGATCCTAAACTCGATCTCACGATGCAGTGGAAACTCTTTGACCTCGTTCAAAGACATCCTCGAACTCATTAGCGATCATCACAGATGACAAGCCTTCCTGGGGAATCACAAGGGAATATAGATAGCTTACAAAGACACCATCTTCGATCTTACATCTAATAAACACCTTTCGCCATTCCACATCCCCAACGCTCACCTATGGTTTCTCGCAATTCACTCTTGCCGCATACCTCTTGAGCCGATCCATGCGCAAGATGATCCCAAACCGAGCGAAGTTAAGAACAAAGCAATCACACACGAAAGAGCAACCATGACTCGACCACACTAGACCACGGAAAATTATACAAAGATTGGACAAATCCCCAACTGGATTAGTCACTAGGAAAGGTCTATCACAAATCTCGGGTTCCAAACCCAAGCGGCACACAAGCTCATTACAAATAAATGAATGCGATGCCCCAGTATTAAACAAAACTCAAACTGAAACACCTCGGACAGAAAGAGTACCTTGGACGATGACACCCCTTCCTTTCTCCTCTGCAGTAGGAACTCTCGAAGAAGATGGCATAGCATCCAAAGCATGTGCCTTCACAACCTTCTTGCTCTTCGCTGATTCCAGACAATCCTTCTTCTCATGCCCAGGCTTTCCACACTTGAAGCACTTCTTCTTAGCTTTAGGATTCTTGCACTCATTCGAGTAATGACCCTTCTGTTGGCAGTTAAAGAAAATCACCTTACTCTTAGGCTTCTTCTGACCATCCTTTCCTTTCTGCTATTGTTGCTTCCTCTTCTTATTATTACCACCTTGCTGAGGTCTCTGAAGTTCCTTAGTTGCAGCGATAACATTTGATTTCTTAGAAACAAGCTTTCATGACGAACAACTTTTTGCACGGTCTTCTCAAATGACTCATCAAGAAGTTCCACCAACGGTCTTCCTATGTATGCATCCAGACCCATAACAAACTTCTGATTCTTCTGATAGGGTGTGTCAATGTATGAACGAGTATATTAGGACAAGGCCTCGAAATCATAAATAAAATCTAGCATAGAACAACCATTATGTTTCAGCTATATGAACTTCTTGAACAAAGATGACTTATGAGCAGTGGAGATAAACTTTGCTTCAAACTTAGCTTGAAATTGCTCCCATGAAATCTCCTCTTCTGGAATCTCAAGTGTAACTGAATTCCACCATTCCATGGCCCTATCGTCCTGCAATTGCCTTGAGGGAAGCTTTCTCTTATTTGCGTCATCCAACCCCAGGTCTCCAAAAATACGGACACAAGAATCCATCCACCTCTGAACCTCTTCAGCTGGCTCAGTTCCTTTGAATAATTTCCCTAATAGAGATGTATATTCTTTGCACAACTTCGCAAAATCCACAACGCTAGGCAACTGAACACCTACATCTACCGTTGCTGCCATTGGAGAGTGTACCCTTCGCATGAATGCCACCATCATGGCTTCAAACATGGTTGGGCAGTCTGGTGCACCACCATTACCCCCTCCAATCACATCCCAATCCCTATTAGTATGTCTTAAAGTAGTTTGACTCGTTCTAAGTCTGCAAATTAGAATGATTAGCCACTTGCAATAAAAGTTGCTAAAGAAATACAAACGCTACTATACTATATAAACTTTGTAGCATACATCTAACTGAAATCTACAATACGTCTCTCATACGTAATTATGTCTTGGAACATCGGCTAAAATCATTAACCAGAGCTCTGATTCCAAATGTGACGACCGCCCACAAACCCTGCACCAAGCAAGAGTAATAATGCACTGGAAGGTGTACCAGGCAGCTATGGACGATCATCAAGGTATGATAACACAAGAAGAACCTATCGTAAAATCATAGTGCAAGGATAAAATATAGTAGAGAATATACAACAGGTAATAGTAATGAAGCATCATATAACACACTTTTGAAACTTTCACAACATCTTGAAATATTATCCAAACATCATACGAAATATCAAGGTCTGCACATAAAGTCTCACTACATCACTCATAGAGCAATTCAAACAACGGAAACAGAAATACTAGATAGTAATAAAACTGGTACGTAAGCCTCCAGCTCACCTCCGAACTGCAACATCATCCTCACTAAGCTATCACTTGCCACCTAATCTGCTTATCCACAACCGGATGAACGACCGAAGGTAATAAGAGGTAAACATAAAACCTTGAGTCAGACAACATTCTTAGTGATAGATAAAACAACTAATAGTTATCGATAAAACAACTAACAAACGTCAACAATAAAGTATATGATAATGGATAGATAAACATACTAATCTACCCATTATACCAGAGAAGAACCCAAACCTTGTCTTCCCCACATTGGACAGTGATAGCCTTTACAGTCCATTCAACCAAAGGAATAACAATCCATCCATGGAAATGGAATAATCAATGATAACATTTATAGCATCCAGATTATATATCACACGCAAACCATCCTAATCGAATTCGACATTCCCAAGCACAAGCCTCAGAGGCCTAAACCAATATCAGACAAGCACCCAAGGAACATCTCCTTCGATGTAGGACAATCTACATGAGATAGTTCAAACAAAGCAACCAATCATTTGTGACTGACTCTGGCTATCACCGCCAATCCTGCTTCGAAACCATCGTTAATCATTTGACAGCCAATTTCGCCATATGTCAAGGGCTAATGGTAACCCTAGTTCTAGCATAAACTCCATACGCCTTTCAACGACACTTAAGTATGTCCAACTTTGACAACTAGGCCTTTCAATGATACCCAGGGTACTCGACCTACAACCGGTATTTTTGGTGCCTTTATCGTACCCCTGTTTCGAGACTGCTAGAACTTACAGCAACGATAACTTCTCGTCCTTCGCATCTCTAGTCATCCAACCCGACGACTTTTCTTAACTTAAGAAACCTTCTCGAGCAACCATTATCCGCCAACTCACGACTTTTGAGTTGTCACCTCATTCGCCATTCTACACCAACCAACAATCACCTTTCAACACTTCGAACCTCCCTACTTGAATTTCCTTCGAAGTCACACCATCCTCGAGCCAAATTACATCACTGCGGCTAGGGTTCGGGGGGTTGCCCCTGAATTTTTTTTCGAGCTTTTGTTCAAATCTAGGTCGTACCCAAAAATATAAATTTTTCAAAAATGACCTACCCATCAAGTTATCCTACCCACCCGGCCTACTTGAAACCGAGCCAACCCTTGACAACTACAAACTTTACGACCGACCAACTAAGTTAACCCACCAAGACCAACCGACCTGAAACCACTAGACTGATCCCTTTACTCTACACCTGACCGACGCACCCGGAGCCACCAGACCGACCGACCCAACACTGGACAACCGACCCAACGTCATCACATTACTGACCAACCTGTATGGATCCCGACCGACTCGATACTTCATGCTTGACCGACCAGATCTGCTCACACCAAAACATGACCAGACTATCATCTATAGGCCGACCGACCCACTTCAATCATGAACAACCCGACTTAGTCGAGACCGACCTGACCCAAACTCAAATATCGTGACGGACCATGTGTACTTCCAATTGCACTACCCTCGTACTACATCGTACTTCATGGCCGACCAGATTAGGACCGATCCAAAACCTGCATAACCCCAATGCAAGCCCAATTTCGACCAAAACTTCTCCAATCGACGAAATATACTCGTCTAATTCATTCATCACAATCAATAGCATGTTATGAAGTCACTAATAACATGAATATGACGATTATCACCACAATTACACAATTTCACCAAAATCATGATAAATGAACATATGATCGAAATTGTGAATCTAACTTGCATAAACATAAGAAATATTATAGGAATTACCCGTTTAAACTAGCTAAATTAGATCATATGGTGATCCATATGAAAATGAAATTACCAAGGTGTAGACCTATGAGAAAATGATTAAATTTGATAAAAACATGACTAAACATTCATATACTTGATTGAATCCATGTGAAAGATGCATATCACTCCCCAATTCGCCAAATCAAAGAAAAAACATTGAATTGAGATTCCGGACAGCAAGCAATTCGAACCAAACCCCTTGATCTGATGAACTCTCACTTCAGATTATGTAGAATATCCTCAAATGTTGTAAATCTTCGATTTCCTTCCCTTAGATCTCGATTTAAATGGTGGAAAGGTGTTAGAGGAAGAAGGGACATAGACCACCAAATGAGAGAATGGAGAAACTGAACCATTTCCCATATCTCTCACTGTTAATGATATTTTTCATCAACAACAGAGATGGGTCAACAGGGACAGGCCTAAAAGGGAATTAGGTGGATTGGCTCACTTTTCATATTGCTTCTAGTGTGAACTTTGGATGCTGATGCTCGGAGGTGCAGGATCGCCGAGAACTATCAGGTCGGATCTAAGCTCAGCGAGTGAGATTCGAACCGTTCGAGGATGTTGAGGGATGTAAACCTATACTTCTCTGGAGAATGAATAATAAACTGCAACTAGTATAATTAGAGAAATAATAATACACACTTACAACAAAGCTTTCATATAAGAAGATCCCTTTTCATTGAACTTTTTTGGGAGTACATGAATGTCATAAGGAGGAATTCTCCATTGATCTTATTTACTAAGTTATTTTTTAGAGTACAAATATTAAGGAAGAAATACTGACCCCCTCAATGTGACCTCTGGGATCTTATTTATAGTGGTTAAGGGCTCCTTTCGCTGATGGGCTATTGGGCTTGTAGGAGCCTTTGTTAGCTGCTTTTTCCCAAGTTTTGGGCGCTAGCCTTTCAGCCATCCTTAGAGTGTCAGTTATGGTCTTCGGATGATATTTGAGCCTTTGGCGACAACTTCTGAATATGGGCTCTCGGACGTAAGCTCTCGGATGTAGGCCTCCGGCTTTATCATAATAATTAGTGAGGACTACCCTCATGACGTATGCTGATAACTTCTGGTTCGAAACCGTCATGGGTTTGGGTACTAAGTGAATTAGTACGGGTAGCCTGTATATTCGCTTAGATTTCGGTTAGCCTTTCAGTGGGGCCTTTATGGTAGCCTGGATTCCTAGAGGATGGCTTCTGATGTCCTTCCTGTTATTTGCGAATTTGTCCTTTTAGTATTCATCCAGTAGGTGATCTGTAAGTTGGTTTTGGATGATCTTTGCGTTCTCTTGGTGTAGTACCTTCAATGCTCTCGTCCTTAGGTTTATCGGTATTTGGACAGGTCATTTCATCTGCCGGATCTATTGCTGCTTGCAGAGTTCTTGTCGGATTGACCATGGCGGATAAATATCGCCAGTTGCACCTTGTTGCTTCCACGGTCTGTTTCTCTAGGTAAGTTCCGGTTGGTGCAACTTTTTGGGTTATTCTTTCTTGTTGTTTGCCCTTCTTAATACTGGGTCCCCCCTTTTGGTGAGCCTTCAGTTGTCCGATACCCCTTCACCGCCATCTCGCTCCATTATTAATTTTGACGATAACATTTACCCCCTTAGTAAAGGGGTATTTTTGGCTTTACAAATCAAACTATTGTCTTTTCTTCGAAGTGTTACTCCTGTGTCTCCTGCCTTCCATCAATTGGGTGCGTTGATCGGTCTCCCTTTGAGTGTCTAGATTGTCTCTGAATACAAATTCCACTTTCTTTTACGTTTTAACCTCGGATAGTATTTTTGCTTTCCTCGTATGAATCCTGTCCGTTGATCCAGTCTCAGGCGTCCAGCTGAAAGGCGAGGTAGATCTTTTCCTCTTTCCTCCTTTCCCTGCGTAGCATTTTTCTAAAGTGGGATTACCGTTCTTCGAAATTTGTCGTATTATTTTCGTAGGATTTCATTTCTATCTGATAGTAAGTTTTTTTTACCCGAGTTCTAATTTCAGATTTAGAACATGCTTTGAGTTAGGAATTGATAGTTCTAATGTAAAATGGACTCTCATTAATCGTCTGAACTGACAACTAATGGCAACCTTCTACGAAGTCATACACGTCCCCATTAATTACTGGGGCTTTGGGGAAGTTCATAAATGAAAAAGGCGTAACAGAAGGTAATTCAATCATGCTGACATCAATTTTCCTAGCTAGGGTTGTTGTCCCATAGGATAGTGAAATTCCAAATCGCTTGTATGCCTATGTTTTGTTTGTGCATAACTATCGAATACGAATTCAAATTTAAATATATGTTTACATTATGATATCACCTGGTAGGACTATGTATGAGTTCACGCAAATCGGCGATTCCATCCTGAGTAAGTTTGGATTTTGTTTGACGGGGGAGGAGTTTGAAGTGTAGGAATCCCAAATAAGCAATGTTATAAGGGAAATTCCAGGTGTCCTGGACCAGCATTTCAAATTGTTATCCTCTGTTTGCGAAAAAATTAACAACTGTAAACAATTGTTTAATCCGTTCGGCTTTCCTAAACAATAAGGGTTGTTGCAAAGGGTGTCGAACTCTGGGACCAAAATTTATTTTACTAATAAATCCAATTAAGTTATTCCAAAATTCAGATTATTTAAAAATAGCAGAAAATAAATAAAAAGAGAGTTTTTAATAATAAAAGAAAGCAATTAGGGAGTAATGAAATAGACTAAATTAACATGAATTAATAACCAAACAGATTGATATAGATCTAGTTCATGTGTCTGTCACAAACATGAATCAACGATAATTAGGTTTCTAGAAACAAATATGTGAATAATAACAAGTATAGCCTATGTAGGAGCTATGCTCTTAAACAACCATAGGCTATCAGGACAGATTCACTATTTTATTTCTAAAACCCTAAAAATTAGATCTAAATCTGATAAGCATTAGATCGAACTCGAATATACCCTGTGAAGGTGTAACGACTCGTATTCTACGCATCATAGGACCGTAGAATATTTATTTCTCTCACATATGAAGTCGTATGGTCATGTAACTTTGGGAGGCGACTATTGGGGTCATTTCCCATGTTCATGATTTTTCCCGATTTTTAAATGACCATTTTACCCCTAGTTGGTACTGTTTTTGCCATAACTTTTGACTGGAAAGGAATTTTGACCTGAACCCACATCCATTGGCTCCGGATGATGGTTTCTCTTTCCGTAGAGTGGTCATAATAGCCAGACGGACTTACCGTTTGGGAGATATGGCTGAATGAAGATTTAGAGGTTTAATTTTAGCTAATTGGGCTTAACCGGGTGATTAGCAGCTAGGCCCAGAGGGGAATTTCGGATTTAGAGGCATAGGAGGGCTGATTAGGGTTAGGAAATCACTTTCATTTCAGTTTTGAGCCGACACAAACCTTCTTGAGACCCTAGTAATGGCCTCCACCCTCTAGAACCACTCCAAAAAACATGTTTAGTGAAGATTAATCCTAAACTGCATCAAATCAGGGCCAAATATCAACAGAGCAAGGTTGGAGCTGCTGCTATACATAGGAATTCGACCCAAACAGAGAGTATTTCAGATTTGGTGTTTTATTTTGTGGCCAAGGTGAGTGATTAGCATCGTTTTGGCACTAATTACAGTTAATTAAGGGTAATTAGTGAAGATTAGCGAATTTATACACTAATAAATTCTGGAAAAATGTTTAGAAATTCTTAAATAATATTTTATGCCTCTGGTAGAAATTTGGTTTAATTTGATTAAGTTTTGTTAACTCTATGATTAGTTTTTCTTAAACATGCTTAAGGGAAATTATGGGGTTTTGGGTATATTTGATCCATTTTGACATGTAAATTCATTGTTTTGGTGTTTGTGGTTAGTTTGTTATGTTGCTATGACTGTTTGGGATGATTTGTGGTTGATTAGTATAGTTAGATTTGTCGAAAACGTCGTCGAACGGCGTAAACAAGTAGTTGGAAAAAGTTGCAGAAAGTTGTGCAGGGTTTCGGATCGGATCGGATATGGGCTCGGATCGGATAGGAGACCTGGGCAAGGAACCCGACCCGAACTGGAGTCTAGCACAAAAGAGGCTTGGCGAAAAGGAAGGCCATGTTGGTTAAGCTGGGGATCGGATCGACTTGGAGACGAAGGGCTCGGATCGGAACTTAACACTTGGGAGAACTGGCAAGAGGGAAGGCCACGCGGATCAGACGGCGAAGGAGGGATCGGATCAGAGCACGTGAAGAACGAGGGAGCGGATCGGAGAGGAAGCACGAACTGGAAGGGAGATAGCACCCGACCCGACCCGAAGGGGGACACCCGACCCGAACCGATGCGACGCTGTGGACACGAACCGAACCGCTACAGGAGAAGACTACGAACCGACCCGAAGGAGAGGACGCGACCCGAACGGATGGCTAGAAGGAGAACCCGACCCGACCCAGTATTGAACAATAACCCGAGATGCAAAGGTAGTCCAATGTGGGAAGTTAGAGCTCAGGATCCAGTTGGGAATCGATGAGTTCACTTCATGATTGGGCTTTGCTGCGGGACGTGTGCTAAGGGGCAGTCGATGTTTATGACTTTGGATCACTATGTATGGGAAGTATGTGAACGGATTCAGGGCTGAAATGGCCTAAGTACGACTAAAGGGCTTCAAACCAATGAAGTGGGGTCATTTGTAAAGATTTGGTCATGACTCCATGTGGTAAGCTTGGTAGTAGCAGTAGTTGTACAAGTTGAACTCCGTCACTACTTCGATGGGTCTAGTGATTGACAGTGGTGGACATCGTATGCTTTACGCACTGAGTGAGAGATGTGAGGATGGTTGCTATGGATGATTTGTTTGCTATCATTATGACATGCACACCCCACCCCCGTATTCTTTACACTATTTATTATGGCACCTTAGAGTACTGTACGGTATGTGGTACTAACTCTTTGGTTGCAGGTCCAGGTTCAGGTATGGTTTAGTATACCTGTTATTGTTCTGTTTAGATGCTTATCGCTCATACCAGGCTTTATTTCTGACCCAGAGTTTTATGTCTCCTCTTATTACTCTGGGTTCTCACACGAGCAGACTAGAGACAGGTTAGCTGGTGATGCACAGGTAGATGATCCGGAGACGAGCATGAGGCTTCCACGTAATATATATATAGTATTCTCCCTGTGTTGTTGAAGATCACTGCTTGGGGCATTAGTGGTGCAACTTCTACTTTAGTTTTCTTTTGTTTAGAGACAGTAAATTTGGAAAGTTGTAATAAGCTGTATTTGGATTTCCGCTGCTCTGATGTTGATGTTGGTTTTAGTTATCAGCTTATGCACTGTCTCACCTGTTTTATGTTATGTTATTATTATTACATTTTACTCCATGCGCTGTGAGACATCCTACAGGTTCTTGATTAGTTAATTCCCTTCTTTCCTTCCTTCTGATGACCGTCCCGTGCTAGTCGGGCATGTGTACAGCGCACCTTTGAAGGAAATGCAGGCTGGTGCGGGGCGGGCTGTCACACTTGGTATCAGAGCTCTAGGTTGTGTAGTTAACCTAGGGAAGTTATCAGGGAGAGATAATATACGTATACGAGAGAGCGTATTTGTGATTATTTTGGTTTTTAAAAGCTATATATATATATATACTATTAGTAGTATAAGAATGAAGTCGTGCTGCACTAGCACCACTATGGGGTCGTTAATCGTTTCCTTTTTCAGATTGACGATGAGCCGGTATGTTAGAGGTACCGGTAGAGGGGCCAATAATGGGAATGCTGCTGACATGAGGACGATGTTTACTGACCTCATGAGAGAGATGCTTAAGGATGTACAGAGGGCAGCCCCCAATGGTGGAAATGGTGGTGGTCCAATAGTGCAGGCACCGAGGGTTGACTTCGCCAAGCTAAATAAGGATTATACTAGCCTTGGTGGGAAGCCGTTGCACGGGACGGAATCGGCCACGGATGTTCAAGATTGGTTGGATAGTTGCGAACATATCTTCGAGGATTTGGGTATCGAGGATGCGACGAAGAGAAAGCTAGCGTCCCGTCAGTTGCAAGGGCGGGCAATGAATTGGTGGAACGCTATAAAGGCAGCTACTCCCGAAGATCAGATTACTTGGGAGCAGTTTAAGGCTCGCTTTAGCGAGAAGTTCATTCCAGCTGCTCAGAAGTCAGTGCTGTTTAAGAAATTCTTGGAGTCAAGCAGAATGGCAGAGCTGTCTCAGAGTATATTGCTGAATTCAACACTTTGTCAAAATATGGGTTATCTCTTATTGATACTGCCGAGAAGAAGAATGAGAAATTCATAACTGGTTTGGATCAGTACTTGAGGGAAAGGCTTATTAACCACATCGATGAGACGTTTGAGTCGATTGTGGGGAAAGCATTGAGGTCAGAAAGTCTCTACCCTAAGCCGAAGACTGAGGTTGCATCTGCAGAGGAGCCAAAACCACAAGCAAGTGGTGGAGGCAAGGGTGGTTCCCAGAATAAGAGAAAGCAGAATCAGGCTAAGGATGGCCAGAAGAAAAAGAATAAGCAAGATGTTGAGTGCTTCAGCTGTGGTAAGAAGGGCCATTATGCTAGTAATTGTCGGGCCAAGCCAGCGGATAGGAAGTGCTTTAACTGTGGCCAAATGGGACATCACAAGGACAAGTGTCCACAACCCACTAAAGAAAAGCAAATGGTGAAAGCCTACGCCCTTAATGCTATTCCTTCTTCGTCGAATGCCCCAACAGCGGCGGAGAAGGGAAAGAATGTCGTCATTCAAGGTATGCTTTCTGTTTATGAAGTTCCTGTTAGAGTTTTGTTTGATACCGCAGCTTCCAGTTCTTTCATATCTAGTAACCTGGTAGATAGGTTGGGATTGGAGCCCGAGATTGTCGATAGACCTTTAGTAGTGACGAACCCGATGGGTGGTTCGACTAACCTTAGCATGATTTGTCGTAATGTGGTCTTATCGAGTCATGGATGCATGTTTGTTTGTGATTGCTTTGTTTTGGGCTTTACTAGGTTTGGCATTATTTTGGGAGTAGATTGGCTCCAAAGGTACGGGGTGGTGGTAGACTGTGAGTGCTTTTTGGTGACAGCTAGAGCGGATGATGGGCGAAGGATAGTGTTTGGTGGTCTACCCAGTGATGGGGTATTGGCTAGTTTTCTAAACTCCCTCGACATTCCGCATAGTGAGTTGTCAGGTTTGACCATGGTTGGCCAGTATCCGGATGTTTTCGAAGAAGTGACCGGGCTTCCACCACACCAAGAGGTTGAGTTCCGTATTGTTTTGGTAAAAGATGCCAGACCTATAGTGATGCCACTTCGTCGTATGGCACCAAGGGGGCAGCGAGAGCTCGAGGTGCAAGTTAGCGACCTTTTGAAGAAGGGATTTATCAGAAGGAGTGTTTCTGAATGGGGAGCACCAGTTGTGTTTGCTACCAAGGCGGATGGTTCCCTTCGTTTGTGTGTAGACTACCGCGAGTTGAATAAAGTGACGAGGAAGAATAAATATCCTCTACCGCAGATAGATGATTTGTTCGATCAGTTGAGTGGCGCGAGAGTATTTTCTCAGTTGGATCTCGTGACAGGTTTTCATCAGCTTAGAGTGGAAGCTGAGAGTATAGCTAAAACGGTATTTCGGACGCCGTTTGGATTTTATGGGTAGTTGGTCATGCCATTCGGGCTGACCAATGCCCCAGCATGTTTTGTGGATCTTATGAATAGGGTATTCAGAGATCAGTTGAATAAGTTTGTCCTTGTGTTCGTTGATGATATTTTGGTCTATTCAAGGACAGAGGAAGAACACAAGGAACATTTAAAAATGGTGATGGAGGTGTTGAGAAAATACCAATTGAAAGCAAAGTTTTCTAAGTGTCACTTCTGGAGGAGGGAAGTGAGGTTCTTGGGCCATGTTGTATCAGAGAATGGTATTGCCGTGGACCCGGCGAAGGTGGCTACGGTACAGGATTGGCCTACGCTCAAGAATGCAACAGATGTAAGAAGTTTCTTGGGGTTAGCTGGATATTATCGTAAGTTTATCCAAAGTTTCTCCAAGATAGCAGCACCATTGACCCAGTTGACTAAGAAGAATCAAGCTTTTGTCTGGGATGAAAGGTGCGAGAATGCATTCAAGAGTCTAAAGGACAAGTTGACATGCGCACCAGTGTTAGTCATTCCTAAGGGGAATGAAGAGATGACGGAATACACGGATACCTGTGGTACCGGACTGGGTGCTGTATTGATGCAAGGCGGTAGGGTTGTAGCTTATGCAAGTCGGCAATTGAAACCACACGAGAAAAGATACCCTACCCATGATTTGGAATTGGCAGCGATTGTGTTCGCGTTAAAGATGTGGAGACATTATATCTTGGGAGAAAGATTTGAGCTGTTTACAGATCATAAGTCGTTGAAGTATCTCTTCTCCCAGAAGGATTTAAATCTCCGGCAACAAAGGTGGTTAGAATTCTTGGCTTCCTATGATTTTGACATCGCATATACACCGGGAAAGGGCAATGCGGTGGCTGATGCATTGAGTAGGAGACATGCCAGCTTAGGGGCTATGTTTCTAGAATGAAAGCAACTGGAGTACATCGCTGGGTATGATTTCAGATCAAAGTGCGAATTGAATCCAGAAATGTTAGCAAGCTTGACGATCAGACCCACTTTGATTGGGCGGATCGGGTCTAGTCAGAGGGACGATCCTAACCTATTGGAAATCATCTCCAAGTTAGAGATGGGTATCGATGAGGAGATGAACAGTATGGGCTTGATCGAGATGGATGGCTTAGAAAGAGTGGAATGCTTGTTGTACCCAATGTCAATGGATTGAGAGATGAAGTGCTTAGAGAATGTCATCACTCAAAACTGACTATACACCCCGGTGGTAACAAGATGTATCGAGACATGAAGCAGACCTACTACTAGGAAGGGATGAAAAGAGACATTGGGAGGTTTATATCCAAATGCATGAATTGAATGCTAGTTAAAGCTGAGCAAAAGAAGCCTAGTGGTTTGATGCAACCATTAGAAATTCCTGAATGGAAATGGGAACAAGTCTCGATGGATTTCATCGATGGTTTACCAAGGACTAGATCGGGACATGATAGCATTTGGGTGATTGTGGACCGATTGACTAAAGGTGCAAGATTTATACCAGTCAAATCGACCAGAATGGCAGCCAAGTTGGCAGAATTGTATATGAAGTGGGTAGTGAGATTTCATGGAGTACCTAAAAGCATTGTGAGTGACCGGGACCCGTTGTTCACTAGTGGGTTTTGGAAGAGCTTACAAGAGGCTCTAGTGTCAGAGTTACATCTCAGTACCGCATATCATCCTCAGACCGACGGTCAGACGGAGAGGGTGAATCGTATTTTGGAAGATCTCTTGAGAGCATGTATATTGGATTTTGGTGGATCATGGGATGACCATTTGCATCTAGTAGAGTTTGCATATAATAATAGCTACCAATCCAGTATCGGTATGGCTCCGTTTGAAGCTTTGTACGGAAGACCGTGCAACTCACCATCATGTTGGATAGAGACTGGCGAGAAATTTATGCTTGGACCAGATGTGGTGAGGGAAACTTCAGATAAGATCAAGATCATTCAATAACGAATGAAGGCTGCCAAAGATAGGCAGAAGAGTTATGCTGATAAGAGGAGAAGAGACTTAAAATTCTCCGTTGGTGACTTGGTGTTTGTCAAGATTTCTCCGTTGAAGAGCGTAATACGATTTGGTAGGAGAGGCAAGTTGGCACCAAGATTTGTTGGCCCATTCCCTGTTCTTGAACTAGTCGGGAATTTGGCATACAGAACTGACTTACCAGAGAAGATGGCGGGAGTTCATAATGTATTTCATGTTTCCCAACTAAGGAAGTTCGTTCACGACCCAGATATGACTATTTCACCTGATCAATTAGAGGACTTCGAAGTAGAACCCGAGGCGGTTGGAAACCGCAAGCCGGCCCGTATTGTCGAGCACGACATGAAGCAACTTCGAAGGAAGGCGGTGAAGCTAGTCAAGGTTCAGTGGAGTAAGGACGAGAATGATTGTACTTGGGAGACAGAGGAGGACATTAGGAAGACATATCCAGAACTCTTTGCCTGGTAAGATTTTAACTTCGATTTAGTTTTCCGCATGCTAGTATAGGCTTGTTTGCTTGTTTTGCATGTTTGATTGTTGTATGTAGTTGTTTGGCATGCGGGATCCTTTGTATGTTTTGGGTTAAGGAATTCTGGGGACGAAATTTCTTAAGGGGGGGAGAGTGTAACGACATGTATTCTACGCATCATAGGACCGTAGAATATTTATTTCTCTCACATATGAAGTCGTATGGTCATGTAACTTTGGGAGGCGACTACTGGGGTCATTTCCCATGTTCATGATTTTTCCCGATTTTTAAATGACCATTTTACCCCTAGTTGGTACTGTTTTGGCCATAACTTTTGACTGGAAAGGAATTTTGACTTGAAACCACTTCCATTGGCTCCGAATGATGGTTTCTCTTTCCGTAGAGTGGTCATAATAGCCAAAAGGACTTACCGTTTGGGAGGTATGGCTGAATGAAGATTTAGAGGGTTAATTTTAGCTAATTGGGCTTAACCGGGCGATTAGCAGCTAGGCCCAGAGGGGAATTTCGGGTTTATAGGCATAGGAGGGCTGATTAGGGTTAGGAAATCACTTTCATTTCAGTTTTGAGCCGCCACAAACCTTCTTGAGACCCTAGTAATGGCCTCCATCCTCTAAAACCACTCCAAAACACATTTTTAGTGAAGATTAATCCTAAACTGCATCAAATCAGGGCCAAATAGCAACAGAGCAAGGTTGGAGCTGCTGCTATACATAGGAATTCGACCCAAACAGAGAGTATTTCAGATTTGGTGTTTTATTTTGTGGCCAAGGTAAGTGATTAGCATCGTTTTGGCACTAATTACAGTTAATTAAGGGTAATTAGTGAAGATTAGCGAATTTATACACTAATAAATTCTGGAAAAATGTTTAGAAATTCCTAAATAATATTTTATGCCTCAGGTAGAAATTTGGTTTAATTTGATTAAGTTTTGTTAACCCAATGATTAGTTTCGCTTAAACATGCTTAAGGGAAATTATGGGGTTTTGGGTATATTTGATCCATTTTGACATGTAAATTCAATGTTTTGGTGTTTGTGGTTAGTTTGTTATGTTGTTATGACTGTTTGGGATGATTTGTGATTGATTTGTATAGTTAGATTTGTTGAAAACGTCGTCGAACGGCGTAAACAAGTTGCTGGAAAAAGTTGCAGAAAGTTGTGTAGGGTTTCGGATCGGATCGGATATGGGCTCGGATTAAATAGGAGACCTGTGCAAGGAACCCGACCCGAACTGGAGTCTGGCACAAAAGAGGCTTGGCGAAAAGGAAGGCCATGTTAGTTAAGCTGGGGATCGGATCGACTTGGAGACGAAGGGCTCGGATAAGAACTTAACACTTGGGAGAACTGGCAAGAGGGAAGGCCACGCGGATAAGATGGCGAAGAAGGGATCGGATCGGAGCACGTGAAGAACGAGGGAGCGGATCGGAGCAGAAGCACGAACTGGAAGGGAGATGGCACCCGACCCGACCCGAAGGGGGACACCCGACCCGAACCGATGCAACGCTGTGGACCCGAACCGAACCGCTACAGGAGAAGACTACGAACCGACCCGAAGGAGAGGACCCGACCCGAAGGAGAGGACCCGACCCGAACCGATGGCTAGAAGGAGAACCCGACCCGACCCAGTATTAACCAATAACCCGAGATGCAAAGGTAGTCCAATGTGGGAAGTTAGAGCTCAGGATCCAGTTGGGAGTCGATGAGTTCACTTCATGATTGGGCTTTGCTGAGGGACGTGTGCCAAGGGGCAGTCGATGTTTATGACTTTGGATCACTATGTATGGGAAGTATGTGAATGGATTCAGGGCTGAAATGGCATAGGTACGACTAAAGGGCTACAAACCAATGAAGTGAGGTCATTTGTAAAGATTTGGTCATGACTCCATGTGGTAAGCTTGGTAGTAGCAGTAGTTGTACAAGTTGAACTCCATCACTACTTCGATGGGTCTAGTGATTGACAGTGGTTGACATCGTATGCTTTACGCACTGAGTGAGAGATGTGTGGATGGTTGCTATGGATGATTTGTTTGCTATCATTATGACATGCACACCCCACCCCCGTATTATTTACACTATTTATTATGGCACCTTAGAGTACTGTACGGTATGTGGTACTAACTCTTTGGTTGCAGGTCCAGGTTCAGGTATGGTTTAGTATACCTTTTATTGTTCTGTTTAGATGCTTATCGCTCATACCAGGCTTTATGTCTGACCCAGAGTTTTATGTCTCCTCTTATTACTCTGGGTGCTCACACGAGCAGACTAGAGACAGGTTAGCTGGTGATGCACGGGTAGATGATCCGGAGACGAGCAGGAGGCTTCCACGTAATATATATATAATATTCTCCCTGTGTTGTTGAAGATCACTGCTTGGGGCATTAGTGGTGCATCTTCTACTTTAGTTTTCTTTTGTTTAGAGACAGTAAATTTGGAAAGTTGTAATAAGCTGTATTTGGATTTCCGCTGCTCTAATGTTGATGTTGATTTTAGTTATCAGCTTATGCACTGTCTCACCTGTTTTATGTCAAGTATGTTATTATTATTATATTTTACTCCATGCGCTGTGAGACATCCTACAGGTTCTCGATTAGTTAATTCCCTTCTTTCCTTCCTTCTGACGACTGTCCCGTGCTAGTCGGGCATGTGTACAGTGCACCTTCGAAGGAAATGCAGGCTGGTGCGGGGCGGGCTGTCACAGAAGGTGTACAGCTCTTAAACAACACAGAGTATGTAGGTTCAGATCTAAACCTTGGTTCAGATCTAGATTTATATACATGAAGTTCTAATCTTTTTGGCTATGTGATTCATATTGAATCTAATCTAAGCATCATCACCCCCTAATTAAAGGGGATTAGCTAGACATAGCAAAAAGAAAAGAAGATAAAAAGACAATAAACAACATAAACATAAATAAAATAAAATAACAACTAAGAAGAGGAGCAGAAGAATTTTATTCCAAAAGAAAGAGTTAAAGAATAAAACCCAATGTGTTTTTAAATGAACAAGATACAAGTGTATTTATAGCTGATATGAAAAAGGCTAATTGGCTAATTACACAATGTGTGACTAAAGAATTAGCCCAAATAACACATAAGCCAATGTGAACGCAGCTGTAGAGTGAGAGGCCTTGCAAATGAGCCAATGTGAACGCAGCATGAGTCATCAATGAGCCAAATCTACCAAGCCGAGCTCTATTTTCCACCGTTCTTCAAGCTTTAAACTCTTCAAGCTTTAGCAATTTCAAACTTCACTCTTTTTAAGCGAATTCTTCACGCTTTGTCCATCAAATGCTCTAAACCATGCTTTTTATCAACAACCTGAAAACATAGCTATAAATACACAATATCAATTATTTTAAAGGGAAAACAAGATAAATAAGCACATAAAATATACGCATTTATGTTTATATCAAACACCCCCACAATTTTTTTTATTCGTCCTTGAACAAACTAAACTAAGATATGTCACACTTTCGTAGGAAACACGATTGCATTTAGCGTATGCAACAAGCCGTTAAACTCCTAGGTGTCCCTAGTAGGACGAGTGTTGTCTCGTGAGGGTTTTCAGCGGATACTACCCACAAAATCCAAAGCGTCTTATGTACGCAGATTAATCAAATAATATAGTTAAGGTCTTTCAAATTCCAAAACCTTTACCTAACTTCAATAATAATGGTTTAGTCCTAAATTTTCCATCCCATTACTGGTGCACAAATGAATAAAAAATTTCAAGCTAAATCATAATTCCTTGATAACACTGTAATTACCTTGAAGGTTAAGAGTGCGGTGTCAACCAAAGTTCTATACATCGACAATGTGCACCCAATCATTTATTCATATTATTTTTTTGAATAATTCTGGACCAGTGTGACTGTAATGTATTGGATGCGAGTTATGCATAGATGAAGGAGAATTTTTGTAAGTTCTAAAAATATTATGGATAAGAGGGAAAGTGTATTAGTTGAACTTCAGGCTACAAAAGATAAAGTAATCAAGGAACATATGAACATTTTGTTTCCTTTCATCTCCTCAACTACAATCCTCACTTCTAAGTACGGTATGATGGATGTGGATGGAATGGAAATGAATGCTTTATAGTCAAGAATGATGGATGACTATTTTTTTCTAAGAGATTTTCTCTTCATTGCATTTTTTTGCATGATGAATGATGAGTGGAGATGGAATGGAATGATACCGTAAATTATTTCATTTGATTCCTCCTCTACTAAGCGAATCATACCAACGCTTCATGAAAGGAAAGTTTTGTGCCCTAGTTACTTTACTTCTATAACTCTAATTCAACACACAAGTCTAGATTGATGTTATATAAAAAGCTGAAAGGAATGATAAGCAAAGTTTCGTAAGATAGATAACCCATATAAAATAAGATGTGGTATATGGTTATCCTACCTTAAAACAAGTACGGAGTGGGTAGTATAATATTGGTATAAAAAGTGGCGTTTTTGAACCTTTGAAAATAAATCAGTACAAGGTTCTTAGGTATACCAACATAAGAAAAACTTGTCAAAACGTGGATGTAATTCGAATAAAACTTGGGTTTGAATAATGTGGGGTATCGTAGAAGAATGCTACAATGAGTCATTTCTCCATAATTGAGCCAAGTGGATTTTAGAACTTAGGATTTTGAAAATTTGAGTGAGTAAAAATATTATGCATGAAAACAAACTCAGAATATCCAACAAATGTAGGTGCAAAATCGTTGTTTATTTGATGATTTTTATTTTTATTTTTTTTTACTTGCACATTCTAACATGTATAACAAGGGTTGACATGCTTACTCCAGAACACAACTAACGTCTGCACAGTCTCAAGCTAGCATCTTAAAAGACACATTACGATTCAATGAATAAATAATGTTCATTCCCGTCACCTAACAATTCAACTTATCAAACAAGAATCAAGGTATTATTTATGAATTTAAGTTAGTCCTTGTTCAACGAATGACTTAGTTCATAAAATTTGATTGCTGATGTAATGCAAATCCCCCCACACTTGAGTGTGACTATGTCCTCACAGTCGTTAATCATATATATCCTAGTGAAAGGGAAATAAAATAAGAGGGTCAGCACGACATACCGAGTACACGTGCAGAAAATAAGCAGTCATCGAATATATGAACCGGTCCTCAATGGACCAATGGATCAACCTTATTAAGATTGTGGGACACAGATTAAGCATAGAAAACCAAATCATAAAGGATTTTATATTGCATGTCAGATTTGGAAAAACAAATTTTGTTTTTTCAAAAGTTTGCTTTGCTAATTTTAAAATTTGAGCTTACAATTGATCCTAAGATTGAATTGAATTTTCTTAGCAACTAAAAATAGGTCATCGAGCTAGGGTTCAGTAGAAGTTTCAAAAACAAAATTTGATTTGTTCAGATGATGTATAAATTGAGAAACGTGTGCATTACTCTCAACCCCACACTTGTTTTGAGAAATATTTTCGGTTTTGCTTTGATATTTGAAAATTTGTTAACTAAAGGTTCATTCTTAAACCTAAAGTCAAAACCGTACAGATGAATTTTCAGTGAATTTTGAAATCGTATTTTCTCAAAAATAGTGTTACTCCATAAAGAGTTCATATACTGCAGAAATTTATCATTGAAAAACAAGTGATCACAGTGAGGTTCAGTTGAAACGATCAAGTCGCAAGGAGTTTCAACAGTTTCAGAAAAAAAGTCATTGTAATTAAGATCACAATCAATAGTTTCATTGTTTTAAACCTCAAGAATTTCAAAGTTTTCAAGTGTTTCATTTTCATTTTTAGACCCCAACAACATTATCGTCAATCGGTTCAAGAAGTTTTCGCTCATCAAAGTCGTCCTAACTTAAACAGTTGTTACCATCTTTGTCATTTCTTTCAATTTGACAATCTAAAGTTGCTAAATTTTCAGAATCTGAGAGTGGAAGATCAAATTGAAGATTGGCGTCTTCGTTTTTAAGAGAATTTTGAATTCAAATCAATAGCAGAGTGATTGACATAGAAATGTGTTTATTTTATGCTCTTATATCTTATCTTTTGTATATAAATAAATATTACTTGGGTATTGTTTTGTTATTTTTACAGATAGTCCAACCCAGCCCGCATGCAACCAGAAATGTAGAGAAATAGAGTTCAATTTGCTGTGAATTTGCATTTTGAAAAATTGTAGATGAAGATATCACATCTAGTTGCTGTTGGACAAGAAAAGGAGTGATAAAAAGGCTTTGAACATCACAAATCAATGAAGAAATGTCAAGGAATTAAGAGGAAAAAAAGAGAAAAGGCCCAAAATTGCTTTAGTTATCAAAGGCCCATTTATGTTTCTCATTGTAACTAATTATTGGTGTAATGACCAGGCCCATTTACCATTAGGGTTAGGGTTAGGGTTTGGCTATCTACCCTATATATACCCTTGTAATAACCTTGTAGCCACCATCCTATCTCATCTCTCATTCCATTGTTCTAATAAAAGTTCTTCTTTCTCTATTATTTTCTGCATTTTTTTGTTTTCTTAGCAACTAGTGTTGTCTATACGATTAGATTCGGTAGAACACTATTTGTATTTTGCACTTGTTTGCAGTAGTGATTTACCGTCTGATTAGATTCAGCGGAAATCCTAATTTTAATTCTTGTTTGTTATTTCAATTTCTGCAATTTCAATTCCTGCTTTTATTATTTTCTTAGGTCAAATTGGGTTTGATTAGATTCAAATCTAATTCATAGTTTCAATTGCTTTCCATTGAAATTGTGATTTGATCGTCGGTTCAGTTAGATCTGTTCTGAATCAAATTACAGTTTTAATTTTGTTTTGTTTTGCAAAATCAACCTCCAAAGTTCGTCTAACACGCCCACGAAACATATAAATAATAAAATTTAACTTTCCTCCCTGTGTTCGACCTGTATGCTACACACCTGTATGCTTGCAGAATTTATTACAAATGTCGCGCTTTTCTAATTCATAGACTAGCGTCGATCAAGTTTTTGGCGCCGTTGCCGGGGAGGTAACGATTAAGTTTTATTATTTATTTACTTTCTGATTCGTGTTAGTTTTATTTTATTTTTATTTTATTTATTTCTTCCTTTTTGTGTTCTTGTATATATGGAGAAAATCTTGTTTGGTTATGTTGGTATTGTTCAATGATACGGTAATCTACTAAAAAAAAAAAAAAAAACTTGTTGTTTCATTCTCTGATTTCTTTCCTTTCATTTTCTTCTCTCTTGTCAATACATTAATTTCTTTCTATACAAGTCAAAAAAAAAAAAAAAAACAAATTTCTTCCCTTCTACTGCTCTTTTTCTTCTACATTAGTCTCTGCCTTGACATAATCATCGGCACAAATTTCATCACCTCTCTGTCAAAAAAAAAAACAACAGATTCCGAACCAAGAATTCCCAAAGCCGCGAAACCGTACACCAATCGACAACCAAAATAGATTCGAACATCACAGGCCCGTCACCGTTCGAATAGCAGACACCGACATCCGATTGCGTACCAAGAAACCCAATTAAAACTTTGAGCGGTGATTTATTTTGTAATCAGCTTATCTGATTTGAAAAAAAGAAAAAAAAAAGGGTGGTTGACCTTGTTGCAGAACGCAAGTTTGGATCTTTGTGTTTTTTTTGCTTTTGGTGTGGCTGCTGGGATTGTTGAGAACGAGTTTTGGGAGGTGTTATTTATAGACAGAAAGAAATTTATAAAAAAAAAGGGCCAGTATTGTTGAGAACGAGTTTTGTAATTTTGCTCCGGTTTCTACGAGATTTATTCGGGTACTTGCCATATCTTGCTCTGATTTGCTTGGGGTATGTGATTTCTTTCCAAATAAAAGGAAAGCCTGCTCTTTTGAACGAAAAGGAAGAGTGATTTGCGTTTCCCTGGGTTTATTTTTGTTTAGGACGTGGCTGTTATTTGGTGCGTTCAAGTGAACTGGTGAATGTTTGATTCTTGAGTTTTGAAACTTTCTCTTTTAGGAAAGTTTAGCTATTTTGATTTATTTTTCAAGGCTTGGTTTTTATTCTTATTTTATTAACTCCAATCATTTTTCTTTTTCTTTGTTTCAGTTTTTTTTAGGTTAGTTCCTAATCAGTTTTTTTTCTATTTTCCTTCGTTTGTTTTATTTGCCTTCATCTTAACTCAAAAAAAAAAAAAAAAACCAGGTACAGCTGAAATTTTTAAAAAAAGGGGGTCTAAAAAATTTTTTTCGGGCTCCTAGCCCGAACCCGTGCCGCAGCGCAGTCAAGCAATTAATAGAAGGGGACAACAACAGAAAGCAGCGGACGATTCAGATAGGTCGGAGCGGTTGCACACCAAGTGGGGTGTGAACGCGCTAGCGCTTCCCAAATTCACTGGAGGACTGCCGATCAAGGTGAAAACTTTTAAAACTCTACAGGTGCTCTGCTGCAAAGAAAAAAATATATAGACAATTGTTGTAAAAAATTTCTGCAGGGGCGGCGGCTTGAATGTAAATTTTAATTCTGCAATTTATATTTCTGTCTGTTCTGTGACTGATATTTCTGAATTTGTGGTGAGGAACGGTTTTCCATAACTAATCACTCTCATCGATTTTCAATTTTAACACGTGATTTTGATTTTCGAAATAATATAACTGAAAAGTGGTGCTCTGTGAAGTTGACTGTCTCGTACAGTTGGATCGCGGATATATATTAGTTCAATTTATTGAACTTTTAGCAAAAGAGGTTGCATACTACCCGTAAAACATTGGTCGTATCCCTTAGTTTTATACTATACGTGAACGGCCATAAGACCCTCTTCCCCCTTCCAATTGAGTCAGTTAATTAATAGAGCACAACTCATTATTTATATTATTTTGAATTGAGAATAATTTCTGTCTTGCCGTGATTTCATTTCAAATGTCTAATTCAAAAAAATCCTTGAGAGAAATGTGGGATAATAGTCGGAGTAGACATCCTCTTGAAGAGTATGAATATGAAATACAACTCATGAAGCATGATTTCCCAAAATTTGGTGAAACAAATGTCAACAATTTTCAAAATTTTCAAAATGACCAACATTTTCAAAGTTATGATCGAAATTGCGACTTCAGTTTTGACTTCAATAATTTCGATTATGGGCCACATACCCATCAAAACAGCTTTGAACCCCAATATGGCTTTGATCAACATCAGTATGGGGCTATAAACCAAAATTTTCAAAATAATAGCCCATATCAACATTTTGAAAATAACCAAAATTGCAATTTTCACTCGGATTTTAACAGTTTTGGTTACGAACATAATTTTTATGATCAAAATGATTTCCAATATCAAAATGAAAATTCAAACAGCCACCACATTGGAAATGATTTTGATTGTGAAATTGATATGGATTATAATTTTGAGAATCAAGAAATCCAACACGAGAGCTCTCTAATCGACGATTCTGAAGAATATCATCTCAACATTCTTCGAGAGAGGATAGAAAAGAAAGATAGAAAACTTGATGAACTTCTTTGTTTATTGACAACTTTGAAAGAACAACAAGAGCAACAAAATCATATTCAAACAAGCGAGGAACCTGAAGATAATCCATTCTTTACTGGTAATGAAAATTTTCAAATAACAACTTTCGAAATTGAGAATAACGATCTAGATGAAGTTGTTAAAAATTCAACAAATGATTTGGACTTCGATTGTTTTCAGGAAAACGAATTAAACTCAACTTTTGATCTTCCTCTTCCCGACTACAAGAAACTTGAAATTTTTGAAATGGAACAAAATGAAAATGTTGAATTTTTCGAAAACTCAAATTTGGAAAAGAACTTTAATGAACATGAATTCCTTGGTTTATGTGAGGATGAAAGCCTTAATTCTGACTCCAATCCCGACAATCATTTGATTCTAACCCCAATCGAAAATCTTGACGCTCTTCCAATGGCAACCGAGGCTAATTCGTCTGAACCTTCCAAATCCCCACCTTTTTTTAATGTTGGCAATCCCAACATCCTTTTTTCTGATGTCGGCAACCCCGATGATATCTCTTCTTTGATCGTTGGAAATCCCAACAAACCATCTTCTTTACCGTTACTTCTTCCACTTCCTGTGTCGACACCTTCTCTTTTGAATGACCAAGACTCTGAATCAACGCAAGTAGACATAACAGAAACTGTTGTTGATGACACGACAAAATTACCATCTCAAAAATCCTCTCATACTTCAATTGACGTGTCCACATTAGCTTTCGAAGAACTTTTCGATGATGAACTGAGACATTTAAATGACGAGGATGAATTAGAATTAGGCCACGAATCCAAGTTTGAAAATTTTGAGATTTCAAATGAACTTGAAATTGTCAGTGTCGAAAATACATTATCAGTTAATGATGAGAAATGTGATCACATAGTGTTGAACAAAACTCAGATTTCAAATTTCACTGAATTTATGTGCGATCACAATTTTTTGAAAAATTACACTGATAAATTTGTTGAACACGTGAACTGTTTTTGGAATGTTAGTTTGATTGAAAAACTTCATGTTAGGACGACCTTGAACATTCATTTGCTGGACTATAAATCTAGGTTTAAAGATGAGATGGTTTTCAAAAACCTTTGCTTATTAGAAAACACGCCTAGACATAGTGGGAATGGGACTCATAGGGCTAGAACCAAGTGTGGGGGAAAAAGTTGGTGGAATCCCTTGCGTCGCATGCATCGCAAACACATATATCATTGTACATATGATCCATTCTTACATATAGTTAGATTGCATTTCATTTTACAAGTCATTTTACATTTAATCCATCTTTGGGTACGATCTTTCAAATTTAGGAAACGTTACAGTGTGGACACTGTTTAGTTCAAGCGTGGGGGGGAGTCTGCATTTCATCCATTTTCGTTTTTCTTTGTTTTTATTTCTTTTTATTTTCAGCCATTTAAGTAGGACCATCATGCATTTTAGACTGTAGTAACATGCCATTTTTTTTTTGGAAAATACGACTCATTTTCAATTGATACAACAAAATAAGTTTACAATTTTTAGCCAGTTGATAGTATTTTTCTCTCTCATCTTAGATCGAATAGGAAATATAATGAAAAGTTTAATTTTGAAGGATAATAGTGTAACCAGTACATAGGGAGATTCTTAGGTGATGGCCATGAAATCTATTCTATATTGTAGACTTTGTTTAAATAAGTGGAGGACTTAAAATACTTATATTGGCTTTTCAAATCTTTAAAACTAAGTTGTGTTAAGTTGAATTCGCGTAACTCTCTTTTGTGCTTATATTTTCGATAATAATAATAATAGTATTCCAAGGGTATCCAACATTGCTTGTATATCGAGCGTTGGTGTGCAAACCCGCCAAGCTCTAACCGACACGTGGTTGACAAAGTCAAAGTTGGAATATCTTGGTCTCATTTTATGGGATTGGACACCTAAGGATTACCGACACGTTGTTGACAAAGTCAAAGTCGGCCTGCACAATCCGCCAAGCTCTTTACCCACTCTCCGTTAGTCCGCGAGGCAGTGCATGGGTGGTAAACCTTGGTCTTTTCAGTTAGGTGTATGTACTTGAACATAAATTTTAAAATTTTATAGAGCAAAGAATAAGCGATGATGCCCAAACACTTCTTGACCTTATTGATTTGACTAGCCATACATGAGAAAATTAGAATACCACTTTGCAAACTGTGCCAAGCAAACTAAGAATTTATTTCATGGCTGCACTATGTTATCAACCGAACTAACTGGCCAAACTTGAATTTAACATTTGAAAACTTGATTTATATGGAAAATTTGTGACAAGTTGAGGTATCTAAAATAACATTAACTGATTAGAAATTGTTAACTTAATTTGTTGTACCACTTTCCTGAAATAAGTCGTGTTTTCAGTTTTCATTTTTATTTGCATATGTCCACTGCATTCATGTAGTTTCATTAGAATCATAGCATACTGCATTTGGATTTTGTGGGTAGTATCCGCTGAAAACCCTCACGAGACGCCACTCGTCCTACTAGGGACACCTAGAGGTTTAACGGCTTGTTGCATACGCTCAATGCAATCGTGTTTCCTACGAAAGTGTGACCTATCTAGTTTAGTTTTTCATTTTTTTTTTACTCGAGGACGAGTAAAAGATAAGTGTGGGGGTATTTGATTGACATAGAAATGTGTTTATTTTATGCTCTTATATCTTATCTTTTGTATATAAATAAATATTACTTGGGTATTGTTTTGTTATTTTTACAGATAGTCCAACCCAGCCCGCATGCAACCAGAAATGTAGAGAAATAGAGTTCAATTTGCTGTGAATTTGCATTTTGAAAAATTGTAGATGAAGATATCACATCTAGTTACTGTTGGACAAGAAAAGGAGTGATAAAAAGGCTTTGAACATCACAAATCAATGAAGAAATGTCAAGGAATTAAGAGGAAAAAAAGAGAAAAGGCCCAAAATTGCTTTAGTTATCAAAGGCCCATTTATGTTTCTCATTGTAACTAATTAGTGGTGTAATGACCAGGCCCATTTACCATTAGGGTTAGGGTTAGGGTTTGGCTATCTACCCTATATATACCCTTGTAATAACCTTGTAGCCACCATCCTATCTCATCTCTCATTCCATTGTTCCAATAAAAGTTCTTCTTTCTCTTTTATTTTCTGCATTTTTTTGTTTTCTTAGCAACTAGTGTTGTCTATACGATTAGATTCGGTAGAACACTATTTGTATTTTGCACTTGTTTGCATTAGTGATTTACCGTCTGATTAGATTCAGCGGAAATCCTAATTTTAATTCTTGTTTGTTATTTCAATTTCTGCAATTTCAATTCCTGCTTTTATTATTTTCTTAGGTCAAATTGGGTTTGATTAGATTCAAATCTAATTCATAGTTTCAATTGCTTTCCTTTGAAATTGTGATTTGATCGTCGGTTCAGTTAGATCTGTTCTGAATCAAATTACAGTTTTAATTTTGTTTTGTTTTGCAAAATCAACCTCCAAAGTTCGTCTAACACGCCCACGAAACATATAAATAATAAAATTTAACTTTCCTCCCTGTGTTCGACCTGTATGCTACACACCTGTATGCTTGCAGAATTTATTACAAATGTCGCGCTTTTCTAATTCATAGACTAGCGTCGATCACAGAGATTTCAATAACTTCATTTAAATTTTCATCAATTTCAAAAGTTGCTAGTTGAAAATTATCGATTTCAGTTAGAGTTAAATTTTTAGCAGAAGCATCAGTTTGAGTTTGAATTTTAGTTTCACAGAAATCAATGTTTTGCACAAGAGATTTTCCAAAATTTTCATCAACGGTCATATCGTCAGTATCATCAATAATCATTATGTAATGTTGTGATGAAATTAATGGCTGATCATTTGTTTCAAATGAAGCGTTGGTAGAAACTTGTTTGTTACTAGATTGGGATTAATAGTTGTTGAACAAGTTCGTAACTTCAGTTTGAAGAAGAGAAATTTGATACACTATCCTAGTGTAACTTTGTTTGCTATCTGTTATTCTTTGAGATAGCTCTTCGATGTAAGTCCAACCAAGTTTCATGAAATTCTCAAATTCATCAATGTCATCAATTCCCTCAAGTAATAACTTTTCTAGATTTTGCCAAAGTTCAATAGTGCATTGAGCTATTTGTTAGATGATACGCATGTTTTCGATATATTTATTTTCATAATCTTTTTTTTCATCTAAAGTTCACCCCCATTCCTTAATTTCCTCGCGAAAATCCAAATTTCATGCATTATTTGATCAATTTCACTCAGGCCCTCTTCAATAAAATTGGAAGACACATTAGACTTCAAAATGTCATTTTTTAGATTCGTCGTTCCTATGTGTTCCTCACTAGTTGACCTTAAAAATTCATCCACCTCATCTCTTACAAGTCGTCCATTATTTATTTTCCAAAACCAATATCTCCAAAAAGTTAGCTTGTTCGCAACACATTTTTCATATTTGATAACCATCAATTATGAAAATCATTTTGGTGTTCAAAAAATTCGTTGAAACCCGTGTTGAAATTGTTTTGAAATTCAGCACTTCGCTTATCCATTTTCTCTAATAGTCGGCTCACCTTAGATAAATTTTCCTTAATCATAGAATGACAGTTTTCATATTGGGGAGCAACCATTTGATGAGATTGGTGAAAATTATTCAAAAAATTTTCAGCTTGAAATTCATTCTGATTTGAATTGAAACCAAAATCATTTAAATTTTGAAAAGAATTGCAATTCTGGATGTACATGAGGCAAGCGCGCCTGTACTAGAAGAAGAGAGTTATTCATCAAAAAATCAACTGCAAAACTTGTGGCTTAAAAGCAGCTCTTAAAAAATACGTTAAAATTAACAACTTCAGTTTATATGAATACAAGTCCAGGCCAAGTTCGGACAGAGGTTATCAGTGTGCCACGAATCACCGTAGAAACACGATGGAAGGTTTAAGAAACTGTTTGAGTTCTAGACTCTACCGTTCCTTAGACACCTTGAGAGTAATAATCCTGATTGTCAATTTAATGAATATTTTGTCCTATGAGCTTGGGGAATTCTCGATTCGATTTTAAAATCAAACTTTTCGATTAATCTCACGTTCGTTTGAAAATTTTAAACCACACATCAACAGGAAAAATATCCAGTCATAGGACAGTCACATAATAATAAGCTACAGAAATAAAATTTTACAAGCAAGCCACGAACCCAAAAGAAGACTTTTATAAGGTTTTCCATATATTTTTCTTTGCAGCAGAGTGCCTGTAGACTTTAGAAATTTCTCACATAGATCGGCAGTCCGTCCAGTGCAATTGAGTAGCGCTAGCGTGTTCACACTCCACTTGGTGTGCAACTGCTCAAATCGATTTGAAAGTTGCTTGACCTCTGAATCGTTGATTTGTTGCTTAACTGTCTTCCTCACTTGGTATTTGCTTTAGTTTTTTTTAAAAAAATAGAAAATTGACAACTGACTAAAAATAAAAAATAAAAAACTTGACAAACTAAACTCAACTCAACTCAATTTTAAAAAAAAAACTAAATAACCTAAAAGACAAAATTAAAAAAGAAAAGATAAAGAAGGCCTAACACAAACAAAAACAAGGCTCAACAAAAATGCTTGCACTCAAAATGCCAACCACCATTGAAAATATGCTGCTCGAACCAAATTACCTTCCCCTTTATGATTTGTTTCCTTTTTTTGTGCTTGTCAAGTCAGTGTATGACATATATACTTCAATGTTAAGAGTAAATAAATTAAAAAAAAGGTGTAATATCCTAAACAAAATCAGAGGAAAACTCAAGAAGATACGCATCCTCCATTATTTTATTTCTCTAGAAGCAATCAAACCTACCAAAAGATCACGCATGCCCCGAATTTCAGCAAATAATGGGTATTGCTAAATGCAAATAAAAAATAATTAATGCAAATCGAGGAAATTACACTATTGTCCTTTCTATTTTTTGTGCAAATACCATTCATATATTAAATATTGTACAAATATTAATGAAATTAAATGTTTGGAAAAAATAAAACATAAAGCACAAGTGACAGTTGGCTTTTTGCACAAAAAAGTAGGAAGGACAATACTGTAATTTCCTCGATTTGCATTGAGTAATTTTGATTTGCATTTTGAAATTATGGAAATAAAATCCTAAATTATTTTCTTCTTTTCAAAAATTTGACTGGTTAAAATTTCAAAACAAAATTTTGAATTGGATGCTAGCGGTTCGAATCCGATTTGAACGGCTCTCTGAATCGAAGTGGACGCGTTTCAGGGATTTTACTGAATTATCGAATTGGCTGGTGGTTGCGATTTTCCAATAGGGTGTATAGATCTATGGGTTTGTGACTGGAGTAGTTTGTGGATTCACGGGTTTTCAACTATGTATGGTTGAGCTGATGTTGAGAAGTGGTCTGTGCGTGGTATGGAGGGTTGAGAATGGGCGGATGGTAAGAAGTTCTGAAGTGAAGAGGGAGCAGAAAATTAGGCAGATGACATGGTTGAGTTTTTTTGGTGAAGGTGAGGGTTGTTCAGTTGATAGGGGATGAAGGTGTAGAAGATGGAATTTGTAAAGGAATTTTGCAGTGGGTGGTAATTGTAGGAGTTGAACTCGAAAGCTGCTATGTTGCGTGTGTGTTTGGAAGTTCTGAAGTGGTGAAATTATAGGCAATAGCTTGTCTGTTTGTGGTAGGTTTTGTGTTTTGAAGTTTTGATGTTTCTAATTGTCTTGCGCAGGTGAGTTTGGCTTTTGCAGATTCGGAAGTTGAAGAGATAGATGATGCGAACTATTTTGGGAAGTGCAGTTTTGAGATGAATAAAGTGGAGATGTGATGGTGAACAACTATGGTGTTTTGTCTTGAGGAGATGAATGGAAAACTGGTCGGATTTTTGCTATTACGGTGAACAGTTGTTAATGTGGTGGTTAGTGTGAATGCAGAAGTGGTGTAGGAAGAAGTTGAGAGCTTCTTTTGTGCACTGGAGGTGATTTGCGATGAGGGTTTCGGAGATGTTTGACTTGGTGAATAGTATTGTTTGCTGAAGTGAAGGGTTGACGAGGCTATGGACGTGTGAATATTAACATGGTTTGACATATCGTGAGACGAAAGGGGTTTGTGGTTTTGGACATGATGGTAGTGATGGATGATGGTAGGAACGGTGCTAGATGCGGTACTGGGTTTTTTGTCCAACTTTGTTGGCCAAGTTTCACAGGGGAGAAGATGGAACTGAGTTGGAAGAACAACGGTGAATCACAGAGGTTTGGGGTATATGGTAGGTTTGATCAAAGTTATGAGGATGGGCCGAGGACAAAAAATAGAGAAAGGGATTTTTTAATATTATTTTTTATCGTTGTATAAGCAGAAAAATGTGTAAAAGGGGAAAGTTGAACTGGAAAAAAAATAAATCGAAAAAGGGAAAGAAATTGAAAACAAAAATTGGCAAGTTTTTTTTCTTCGTTTAATGGGAAGATTGCGGTATCAATGTTTTTATACCCAATCGTCCAAGCATATTTTTTCTATATATAAATGTAAACAAAAGGAATAAAACAAAAATATTTTTGTTTTTTTTATGAAAAAATTAAAATTAAAATTAAAATATAACCCGAACGATTTATTAATAAAAATTAGTTTGATTAGTTTGGTCCCCGACAACGGTGCCAAAATTTGTTTGAGAACAAATTAACAACTGTAAAAATATATTTAATCCGTTCGGCTTCCCTAAACCACAAGGATTATTGTAAAGGGTGTCACACTCTGGGTCCAAAAATTGATTTACTAATAAATCCAATCAAGTAATTCCAAAATTTAGATTGTTTAAAAATAGCAGAAAATAAATAAAAAGAGAGTTTTTAATAATAAAAGAAATTAATTAGGGAGCAATGACATAGATTAAATTAACATGAATTAATAACCAAACAGATTGATATAGATCTAGTTCATGTGTCTATCACAAAAATGAATCAACAATAATTAAGTTTCTAGAAACAAATATGTAAATAACAATAAGTATAGCCTATGCATGTCTTATGCTCTTAAACAACCATAGGCTATGAGGACAGATTCACTATTTTATTTCTAAAACCCTAAAAATTAGATCTAAATCTGATAAGCGTTGGATCGAACTTGAATATACCCTGTGAAGGAGCACAGCTCTTAAACGACACAGAGTATGAAGTTTCAGATCTAACCCTTGGTTCAGATCTAGATCTATATACATGAAGTTCTAATCTTTTTGGCTATGTGATTCATATTGAATCTAATCTAAGCGCCATCACCCCCTAATTAAAGGGGATTAGCTAGACTTTGCTAAAAGAAAAGAAGATAAAAAGAAAATAAACAACATAAACATAAATAAAATAACAACTAAGAAGAGAAGGAGAAGAATTTTATTCCAAAAGAAAGAGTTATAGAATAAAACCCGATGTGTTTTTTAATGAACAAGATATAAGTGTATTTATAGCTAATATGACAAATATTAATTGGTTAATTACACATTGTGGGACTAAAGAATTAGACCAAATAACACACAAGACAGTGTGAACGCAGCTGTAGAGCGAGAGGCCTTGCAAATGAGCCAATGTGAACGCAACATGAGTCTTCAGTGAGCCAAATCTACCAAGCTGAGCTCTATTTGCAACCGTTCTTCAAGCTTTAGCAATTTCAAACTTCACTCTTTTTAAGAAAATTATTCATGCTTTATCCATCAAATGCTCTAAACAATGCTTTTTAACAACAATACGAAAACACAACTATAAATACACAATATCAATTATTTTAAAGGGAAAACTAGATAAATAAGCGTACAAAATATACACATTTACATGCATATCATCCTTGAATCTTCCTTATAGGCACGCCCCTTCATTTTCAGGTCAAGATCTTCTAGAACAACCTTCTCTCCCTTGTCCTACATTTCTTGGAGATGGTTCATTCCAACCCTCCGGGGTTTCTTCTCCTTCTAAACCTTTTGCCTAGGAAGAGAGCTGCTTCAGTTTTCAATGGCGATCCCTTTCGGGATCATAAAATGGCAAATTCCATTTTCCATTCTCCTATAGGTGAAATTGTTGAGTCATCTTGTCATCGTCTACTGTTGAGTCATCTTGTCATCGTCTACTACATTCCCCTCTCGTACTTTCTTCTAGAAGTTTTCATATCATCTGCCCCTCCTATACGGAGACCATTGGAAGTGATTTTGTTGCTGGTTTCTTAAGATCCGATTCTCAGGGAGATTATGATTTAATAGAGCATGGGCTTCCCTTTCCCCCTATCGGTTGCGTGACCCCGCGGCTCCCTCTTTCCGGGCCTGGGACTTTGATACAATTATTGGATCTGTTTTACCATCTATTGATGTCTCTGATGTTCCTTAGCTCATTTCTGAAGGATGGTTTAAGTTTTATCTCAACTTCATTAAAAGACAACTTTTGGTTCGTACTTTTATTCCTTTGGGGCTCTTCATTCACCTTATTGATGTAAGGAATAACTTCGTATTTTTCTTGCCTTCCCCCCTTTTTTAGATGTGATTACCCGTAACTTCCCCAGTAGGTAAGGCACGAATTGCGTTGAGGACAAGACGAATCAGAACGCAAACAGAAGAACATTTCATTGTTTATAACAACAATTCCATCAGAATACAAGAATATACAGAGTATGAATAAATATTACACACTCGATAAATACCAGAGATTACAATAAATTACATTTAAATACATAGCAGCGGAAAAATAATACAACACACAACTGAAAGTAATACACGGATACAGAGCTTTCCAAGTATCGTTCCAGCTGTAAACCAGGATCCTTTGAATATAAATCTGCAAAACCAAAACTACTAGCTGCCCGTGCGGAAAATAAGGGGCACCCAGAGTTTAGGTTAAAACAATAAACTCCAGGTCAGTCATGTGACTGGTATGAGAACTAAAACTGTTATTAATCTTTATTTTAAAGTTAGATAAATCATGGGACCACGCCGTATAACACGGAACGGGTTTTTACCCTAAGAATACCAGTGCACAAAACAAACAGCGCAATGCTAAATAAAGAAAAATGAAGCTATTATAAGACCCAGGTCCCATCATACAACGCAACGCAAGCCGGAGGATAGGTTTTTACCTTATAATAGCCAAAAATGCTTGGTACGTGAAATTTCATATTTTATTATTACTATAAGTGAAGAAAACAACTTTAATCATAATGTATAAATCATAGACGGCATAAGTGACCCATACCGCTATGTCGCCGTACTAGGCTCTACAAATAAAACAGAAATTCACGTATTGGAAATTGGATTCCATCATGAGTCGAGGCAGAGGGCAAGCTCCTTTCCGTTCAAGACACTCTAGCAAATGCCTCAGGACCACACACAACGATCCCTCGGAACCTCCAAGGCCGGTCCTCTCTTACTTCTGAGGATTAGTTATTCCTAAACACACGTTTCCCGATCGTATAGGACCTATATAATGGTCTGTATGTCGGCTCATATTGTGCCAGTTATCGACCATATATTCGAGGCGCCTCGCATTCCAACAAACACACAGGTGAAAAGTATATAAATGTCAGCCAGTTTAAAGCACTGACACCACCACTAGCTAGAAAGAAACGTCGTGCACTCCTTGGGTCCTTATCCCGTTTTTGACTCATACCAAGGTGGGAGGCTTGCGAATTAATGCTATACACAAAGCTACGCCACACAGGCCGTGCTTTGATCATCAACCACAAGACTTTGCTTTTCAATAGAAGTCTTGATCATTTGCCACTTAGGCATGCCACACAGGCAATTCACTCCATGCGACATATGTCCATCGATATACAACCTCTGAGCTCGTACGTCTTAGAGAAGGGCATTAAGCAAGAGAATAAATTCTCTGCCGCCAAATAGATGTATAATTAATAGAGATCAATCAACATAGAATAAAATCCAATGTCAGACACACAGTCCATTTACAAGTTCGTTCAAGGTCTGAACGAAACTGGAGGCACTTTCCTCGCATATCCATCGATCTCCAAGTACGTCTGGACGATCACCAACTGATTCCCTCCTCTTGGGTGTACAGCCCAATCAAGATCATCAATAATCATCCAAATGATGTGAAGACTTCCGGTCTTCAACCACCGTCTTCATCTTCGACATATCGTCGAATCGGTTATTCAGAATGGGTATAAACCCAGACTTTCCGAATAACCCGCGTATATAATAAACACGTGTTACACCAACACAACATACGGCTCATTTCAATTCAGAATATTCTTTTATTCAAAATGTCACCTTCTTAAGGAAAGGTTCCCATTAATTTTATCAAAGATTAATTCTTCTAAATTTATTATTTAATCTTCCTTTGGATATCATTTCAAACCATATTATGGTTTTTCAAACTAGACGGGATTAGCGAACCACATCGAAGTAATTATTTTATTTTATTTCCCAATCCCAACCTATTCATCCTATGGAGCAAAACTGGTAATACTCCATATCCAACACCACAGTGTTATCGGTAAATATTAATTACCATTTCACGTTCAAATCTAATTAAAGATTTAACTATCGCTTTGGAGTTAAACTGGTGATACTCCATCCTCGATCACCTTAATCTAATTAAAGGTTCATTAAAACTCCACTTAGTTTTAATCTTCTCAAAAATCAATATCATGTCTTTAACTGGGTTAAAGAACCAATGTCACGTAAACACGATTCACGATAAACCCAAAATCAATTTCCCTTATTAATCGGGTTAAAGAACATGTGTTATTCAAAACACCGCTCACGATAAACCCCGAAAACCAATTCAAATTAAATTCCAATTAAATACTAATTAACTGGATAATTTCACTAAATCTTAGTTAAAAGATTTATTCTTTTCTAAACTAGGTTCAAGAACAGTGTTATTTAAGACACCATTCACGACGAACCCAAAATCCCATTTGATATTAAATACAAGGCTTTGAATAGAAAATATACCGGCTTGTATTCAATATTAAATTATGAAACCAACAAATATCGTATTGGAAATAACGATATAAAATATATCTTTCAAATTTCCACACCCATATATATATATAATCACGAAATCCAATATCGAAATATTCCGAAGATAATTTTGATTCAAATCCATTCCAATTCACGTATTGGAAATTCTGATTATTTTTAAAACCATTTTAAATCCAATTTATTTATTTTAAAAATAAATGAAGTTACAATTCTAGTTCAAAACTAGTTCATTTCGATAAAAATCTATTTTTATCCTCTCAAATATGGAGTTTTTCATCCCAATTCTTCCCAAATCATTTCTTACGATTTAACCCAAATTATTGATATTTTAAATAATTTTATCAAGGCCCATACAGTCGATTTCCATCAACGACCATTGAACTGCACTTACAGCGATCTTTTTCAAATTTGATTTGGACATAATTCCAAATCCAACTGTTAGATTTCAATTTTCTAATATTCATTGGAAAGCTCATTTCGATACGAACCCAACGGTTCCGGTTTCAGGAGAATCCGACGGTCGGATCTCCCGCAACGTCAGTTCGAAGTCAATGGTTGAAATTCACGAACTGCCGCGGCGCTGCGCTTTCTATTCAGGCCATTATATATATAGTATATATATTATATATATTTCGTCGATTTCCTTTTAAAACGTATTTTATAAATTGTTTTAAATTCGTTTTCGAAACGATTTCAACTTCATATTCAATTTCGAATCAAAATTGAATATTCCACATCATCGATATACAAACGATAATATTTTCAAAACGTTATATTAGAAATCACTTCCTTTTCTATATTCATTATAAAAAATGAATGTAATCGATATAAATATCATTCGCGTCAAAATGGCGCAAATCTAATCAACAAGGCTTTATATATTTCAATAACTTTGTTATTCTATTGAACAAATGAATATTTTCTTCAACACATGAATATATATTTCTTTCAACACATGAATATTCTCAACACATGGGCATCGTCAACACATGAATATTTTTATTATTTAATATATTTTATAAAATTATGATAAAGATGTATATTTCATTGTTTAAAATATTTTACTCAACACATGATAAGTTTCAACACATGAATATTCTCAACACGTGAGCATCGTCAACGCATGACTATTTATTCTATTCAACACATGAATCTTTATTTTATAATATTCTTTATTTTCCCAATTGGAATGAGGCCCAATCAATTACCATATAATGTTAATTATATGGATTCCATACAACACATGTGTAACACCCCGTATTTCAGTTAATGCTAAAATTCACTAATTGCAGAATAAATAATCTCAAATTTAAGAATTGGGGGAAACGGGCTACGTCATTGCGTTCGTCTCGGAAAAATACGCAGAATAGAGTCCGAAATTTTGTAAATCGGAGTCCGTATGGCCCAGTTATGGCCCAATGAAGTTTGCAGAAAATTTAAAGTTAAAAACAGATTTAAAATTCAAATTCAGATTTAGAAAATAGAACTAGCGGGGCAGGCGGGAAAGTTCCCGCCCTAGCCATGTCGACAGGCCTGTCGACCTGGAGGTCGACTGCCCTGTCGACTTGCCTATCGACGCAGGGTGTCGAGCCAGATTGCCTGGGTGCACCAGGTTTGGTTTTCTGGCTAGGGCTGGGCTGTGTTCTAGAGACTTCCTAAATCTGACGGACCTAATCTAGCATAGGGTTAATCCTATGGTCTAAAACACACCCTAATCCTATAAATATACCCTAATGCAAGCCTAATCCATACTAAAAATAGAAATGATGGCATCATGCCGCCAAAATCAAACTTAGAGAGGAGCCTCCACTAGTTTATGAAGGAAGTTGCAAGCTAATCAACCTCTAATCATCATCTCCTTCAAATATTGCAACTAGTTCTACTTCATAAGTTTGCTAATCTTGGTTTTGGTGAGTTCCTATGCCTTTAGCAAGTAATTGCTAAACTAATTAGGATAGGATATTAGGAGGCTATGGATGTAAATGTGGATTATGCAAGTTGTGGTTGTCATATGTTATAAGTTCATATGTAAACTTGTCTCTTTTTATGATATGATGTGTCATGTAAGTTCATATGCAAGTTTTATGCAAGTTTATATGCAAGATCATATGCAAGTTAGTCTCTTTTTATGATATGCATAGCATATGCGGGTTTGCCTTTATGATATGACATGATATGCAAGTTTATATGCAAGATCATATGCAAGTTAGTCTCTTTTTATGGTATGCATAGCATATGCGGGTTTGCCTTTATGATATGACATGATATGCAAGTTTATATGCAAGATTCATGTGCAAGTTAGCCTCTTTCTATGATGTGCATAACATATGCAAGTTTGCCTTTGTGATATGACATGGTATGCAAGTTCATATGCAAGTTTTATGCAAGTTCATATGCAAGTTCATATGCAAGTTTTAAGCAAGTTTATATGCAAGTTCATATGCAAGTTTGTCTCTTTTTATGATGTGCATAACATATGCAAAGTTGTCCCTATGTATGACGTGTTATGTAAACGAATTACGTGGGAAACGATGGGGTTAATATGCATGATTATAAAAAGGTGTAAAGTTGTTATGATTAAGCATAACATAAAATGAATGGACATAATTGGGAATTTACCTATTAAGTTAGGTCTACCCACATTATGGAGTTGGGAATTTACCTA
Source organism: Allium sativum (assembly GCA_030737875.1). Lineage (NCBI taxonomy): Eukaryota > Viridiplantae > Streptophyta > Magnoliopsida > Asparagales > Amaryllidaceae > Allium > Allium sativum. Next base: position 357,915,525 of record CM060926.1, read on the forward strand.
TTAAGTTAGGTCTACCCATACTATGGAATTGGGAATTTACCTATTGAGTTAGGTCTACCCATATTCTTAAAAATGTGTAATTAATTAGGGATAATTAATTATGGGGGTGATTAGTTAGGTGTAATTAATCAACTAAGACACGAGGTTGGACCCTTTTGTAGCAGAAGTCTGCCCGGAACCGACCGGCCATCCAGCGGCTACAAATGATTGGCCCAATGTGAGAGGTCTTAGTCATAAATTAAATACGTGATTAAAGTAAAGACACGAGGTTAGACCCTTTTTATGACAGAAGTCTGCCCGGAACCAACCGGCATATCCAGCAGTCATAAAAGATGGTCTAATGTGAGAGGTCTTTATGAGGTCATGATCTTAATTAATTAATTAAGAAACACTTAACCATATTAGCATGTAGAGGGACATGAGGGGTTAAGTGGGTGCCTTGGGTGGCATGTGGAAATCTAGTGGTTGCCTTGGGTGGCAATAGAAAATACTATTAGAATACTTAACCAAAGTGGAACATGTAATTAAAACATGATTAAAGGGTTAAGTGGTATACACTAGAAATGACAAGCTTAGGAGGGTAGCTTGTGGGGGCCCATTTCAACCAATATCCCAAACGTATCTTAGTGGGCTCGACTCTAGTCGAGTGACGGGACACGCATATTGGGCTTGACTATAAGAGGCCAAAACGGGGTAGCGGTGGCAACGCGAGTCCAACGGGTTTCATATGCGTGTGTGGACCCGGGCTGGTAGGTAAGATGTTGTTGCATCGTATAGGTATAACTCGTGCACCATTTGTTGTATCGGGCTAGCCACTTTGGGGAGTGATACACCCCATTATGGGGCCAGCACGGATATCTACGGTAGGGAGCCGATCGCTTGGGAGTAGTGGGTACACCTAGTGGAGATAGGGGCAGACGGCACCTATGTAGTGAGCTAGGGGTACACGAAACTACTGGGTAAATTTTCTAAGTCCTTGGGAGGGATCAACCTTTAAGTAGGAAGGACTGGTGTGGTGCAGTGTAGTAATTATCCTTGGGTGGGTAAATGCGTCTTTATCGTTATCTTAGTTCACTCTAAGTCTGATTGGCTACTGAGTGTAGTCATTTATCCCCAGTCACACCGTACCAAGTTATATCATATCCTTATTACTTTAATGATTGCATTGTTGAAGTTATAGGACTCGCTCAGACTTATGTCTGACCCCGTTGTTTTTATCTTTTTCCCAACCCTCAGGTTCTCAGAGTGGGCCCAGCACGAGTGGGCTTTGATCAGGCTGCTTTTATTTCTCTCTTGGAGCTTGGACCCTAGATGTAGAGCTCAGTTTACCCTTTTCTTTTATGGCTATCAGTTCATGTATCGGGATTATGTATTTTTATTTAGCAGGATGGATATTTGTACTTGACTTCCATTATGGTTTTGTGATGTAACCAGACATGTTTTATTTTCCGCTGCAATTTGAAATGATGTTTTAAATTTTCAAAGTATTACTTATATCTGTCTTGCTGTAATTACTCTGTTCTATATTCACTCAAATACTCCACCGATGTTATGGCATTCCCTTAGAGAGTGACCGTAGCAGGCGTGGGGTGTTACACGTGATATCATTTTTCTAAAAACATTTTTAGAAGAGATATTTTCAAAAACATGTCTTTAAAGAGAAAAGTTTTTGAAAGAAAAGCATAATCCCCAATAGCCATATCTTTATCTTTCGAATTCTCCGTTTTGAATCTTTCCTTTTTCGTTTCAGCATGGCTGAGGATCTTAACTTTCCGGAGGGTGTGACGATACCAGTATGGTATAGGAGATTGATGGAGGCTAGGGCCACCACTGCGGGTCCAGCAAATGTTCCTCCACCAACCGTAGCACCCGATCTTCCTCCTCCCCCTCCTCCTCGCACGGATACTTTTGCTAAGACTTGCAAGGAGTTTAAAGCTATGGGAGGGAAACCTTTTCAAGGATCTGAAACTTTTGTGGAGGCGAGAGATTGGCTTAAGGAGGTGGAAGAGTTGATAGATATCTTTGAGATGGAAGAAGGAAAGAAAGTCAAGTTAGCTGCTTGGTTAATGAAGGGAGAGGCCTCATTCTGGTGGGAGGTTACTAATGGAGAACGCCCCGTTGACTCTTGAGCGGATTTTAGGCAAAGATTTGTGGCAATGTTTCTCTCAAGGGCGGAGGAAAACTTGTATATGGAAAGATTCTTGACTCTAAAGCAAGGAAATCTCTCAGTGAAGGAATATGTCAACAAGTTTAATCAATTGGCAAGGTTTGGCCTAGACATGGTGAATACACCGGAGAAGAAGGCTTTGAGGTTCGTGAAAGGCTTGAATGAACCGATGCATGGGTTGGCTATGACTCATATCCCTATGGGGGCCACCTTTGAGAAGCTAGTTGACATGGCACTCATGCATGAAGAAGAGAAGGGCCCCAATGCTAATAAGGCACCCGAGAAGAAGGGAGATCAAAAGAGACCTCAGCAACAACAGCAAAACAAAGGTGGGAAAGGCAACGGGGGCAAGGGGAAGAAGAAGTGCTTCAATTGTGGGATACCAGGCCACATAAGCAAAGATTGTAGAAAGAAGAAGAAGACTGGTTGCTTTCACTGTGGCGAAGCAGGGCATTTAGTGAAGGATTGCCCTAAGAAGGGGCAAAGGACGGGATCTACCTCAGGAGGACAGGTGCAAGCTCTTATGGCACCGGGTCAGGCTAGGGGGCAAGTACAGGCTCTCGCGGTTCCACCGATTCAGGAAAGAGGTAGAACTATTTCCGTTGAAAGTCTGGTTTTTCTATTTGATCATCCTGTCCGTACATTGTTTGATTCAGGCGCATCGCATTCGTTTATCTCATCATCATTAGTTGAGTCACTGCACTTAGACACCAGTCTGGTAGATGATCCCTTGGTTGTTTCAAACCTAATTGGGGGCTCCACTTATTTGTCCATGATATGTTTGGGTTTGAAAATTTCTATACTTAGCATTGAGTTTAGATGTGATGCTTTTGTTTTGGGCTTCACGGGCTATGGGTTAATTTTGGGCATGGACTGGTTATCCAGTAATGGTGCTGTTCTTGATTGCGAAAGGAGAGTTGTTAGGCTCATGACCCGCTTGGGTAACACTCTCGAGATCTCTTGTAATCCCATGGATTCTATTATGCTAAGTTATCTTGAATCGCTTGACGCTTCGGTCGAGAGTTTGCAATCTGTTAGAGTGGTCCGGAAATACTCGGATGTGTTTGAGGAGGTGAAGGGCTTACCTCCGAAGCGGGAGATTGACTTCTGAATATATCTGGTGGATAATGCTAAACCTGTATCTTTACCAGTGCGCCACATGGCTCCTCGTGAGAGGAGGGAACTCCATAAGCAAGTAGGGGAGTTGCTTGAGAAGGGGTTCATAAGACGAAGTATATCGGAGTGGGGTGCTCCAGTAGTTTTTGCTACGAAGGCGGATGGGTCCCTCAGACTTTGTGTAGACTATAGAGAACTCAACAAGCTCACAAAGAAGAATAGACACCCATTGCCGAGGATTGATGATCTTTTCGATCAGTTGGTTGGCGCTTCAGTATTTTCTCAGTTGGACTTAGCCACGGGGTTTCATCAGTTGAGGGTGGTTGAGGATAGCATAGACAAGACTGCCTTTAGGACTCCGGATGGTTTCTATGAGTGACTGGTGATTTTGGGTTGACGAACGCCCCTGCATACTTTGTTGATTTGATGAGTAGGGTGTTCAGGGAGTTCCTTAATAAATTCGTGGTGGTCTTTGTGGATGATATCTTAGTATTTTCTAAGAGTGAAGAAGAGCATGCCCTACATCTTGGGGAGGTATTGAAGACTCTTCGAGCACATAGCCTTAAGGCTAAATTCTCTAAATGTCACTTCTGGAGGAAGGAGGTGCGGTTCTTGGGGCACGTGGTCTCCAAGGAAGGGATAGCTGTAGATCCCACGAAGGTAGTATCAATTCAGGATTGGAAGGTTCCAAAGAATGCTACCGAAGTAAGAAGTTTCTTGGGGTTGGCGGGTTATTATAGGAAGTTTATTAAAGACTTCACGAAGATATCAGCCCCATTAACCCGCTTAACGAAGAAGAATCTTGTTTTCGCATGGGACGTAGATTGTGATGATGCGTTCCGACGGTTAAAGAGAGCTTTAACCACTGCTCCAGTTTTAGTGTTGCCAGATGGGAGCAAGCCATTTGTTGTCTATACCGATGCTTGTGGGACAGGACTTGGCGTAGTCTTAATGCAAGAGGGAAGGGTAATAGCCTATGGTGGAAGGCAGTTGAGAGTGCATGAGAAAAATTACCCTACCCATGATTTAGAGTTGGCCGCTATTGTTTTTGCGCTTAAGATTTGGCGCCATTATCTTCTCGGTGAGAGATTCGAATTGTTCACTGACCACAAATCATTGAAGTACTTGTTTTCTCAGAAGGATTTGAATTTGAGACAGCAAAGGTGGATGGAGTTCTTAGCATCCTATGATTTCGAGATAGCGTATACCCCTGGCAAGGGTAACGTGGCGGCGGACGCCTTGAGCAGAAAGAGGTTGTCCTTGAGTCCATTGTTCGTGGAACAACGAAGCTTGGAATTTATCTCGATGTTTGATTTCAGACCTTCCATTGATTATGTACCCGGTTTGCTAGCATCCTTGAAGGTCAGACCTACTCTTCTGGGGCGGATTGGAGAAGCAAAGAGGGACGACCCACAGTTGGTTGAGTTGGTGGAGAAGCTCATAAGGGGGGAGTCGTCCAGCCATTTGAGTAGGTACACCCTGGACGATAGGGGGTGCTTGCGTAGAGACGGTAGACTCTGTGTACCGCAAGACGAGGGTTTGAGGAAGGTTATTCTTGATGATGTACACCGTTCTAGGATGACCATTCATCCCGGTGGGGACAAGATGTACCAAGACATGAAGAGGGTTTTCTTCTGGGCCGGTATGAAGAAAGATGTGGCCGAGTATGTCGCTCGATGCTTGGTGTGCCAACAAGTGAAGGCGGAGCAAAAGAAACCTGGTGGGTTGCTTCACCCATTGGAAGTTCCGCAATGGAAGTGGGATAGCGTCTCGATGGATTTTATTGACGGGTTACCCAGATCAAGAAAGGGTAATACGGGAATTTGGGTTGTGGTAGACAGACTTACTAAAAGCGCCCATTTCATACCTGTGAAGAGCAAGAGGACTGCTCCATGGCTAGCTTCAGTATATCTTCGAGAGATAGTTCGATTGCATGGGGTACCCTCTAGCATAGTGAGTGATCGAGATCCTATCTTCACTAGCGAGTTCTGGAGAAGTTTGCAAGAAGCAGTGGGGACTCAATTGTGTCTGAGCACCGCATATCATCCTCAGACGGACGGCCAGACTGAGAGGGTGAATCGTGTCCTAGAAGACCTTTTGAGGCTTTGTATCTTAGATTTTGGAGGTACATGGGAAGAGCATCTTCCATTTGTGGAGTTCGCATATAATAATAGCTTTCAGTCCAGTATTGGTATGGCTCCTTTCGAAGCTCTTTATGGAAGGCCTTGTCGATCACCTGCATGTTGGTGGGAATCTACGGATAAGATTTTGCTTGGGCCTGATATGGTTAGGGAGACTTCTGAGAAGATTGACTTGATTCGAAGAAGGATGAAAGCAGCGCAGGATAGGCAAAAATCTTATGCGGACAAGAGAAGGACGGATCTTGAGTTTGAAGTTGGGGACATGGTCTTTGTCAAAGTGTCTCCGTTACGAAATGTGGTTCGCTTTGGATCTGTTGGGAAGTTAGCACCAAGGTTCGTAGGGCCATTTCCCATTAAGGAAAGAATTGGACGGATGGCATACAGAGTGGAGTTGCCCGACAGACTTAGTGGTGTACATGATGTATTCCATGTGTCCCATTTGAGGAAGTGCTTACATGAGACCGCAGAGGTGGTAGAGCCGAGCTTGCTTAAAGAAGTGGAAGTAGAGCGTGATGCGACTATTCGACGAGCTCCTACCCGCATCCTTGGGTCAGAGACTAGGAAATTGAGGAATCGAGAGGTTCAACTAGTCAAAGTACAATGGGGAGAAGACGAGAGCAACGCAACTTGGGAAACGGAAGCGAAGATGCGTTCATTGTACCCGTTCCTTTTTGAGGGTATGTCTTTTAACTTCTCCTTTATCGTTTGTCTAGTACTTATCTTATCTTTAGTATGTCCTCTCATTTGTACCTTTGACCTTTAGATAGAGTAAACCTATGATTGAAACATGTGTTTGAGACATGTTATGTTTGATGGATGCATGTGGATGCAAGTGGTTGCTAGTGGTTGCTCGTGGATGCATATATACACACTCTAGGCACTAGATCGGCTCAATCACTTCATATTGCATATTGCATAAAATTGTGTGTAGGAAGCTATATTTATAGGTGTATAATGATTGTGTTATCATATGGATGATGCATTTTGGTGAATGATTGTGCACTCATGTAGATATTGTATGTGTCAATAGGGTTCTTTCGCATACATAATGGATGCATGGCACTATCATGGTTTGCATATATTCATACATTAGATAGGGAACATATACACACACTTTTTGCATATGCTCATACATCATTAGAAATTTTGATTTAAGGACAATGGATGCTCGTGATTGATGGATTGAGTATATGGTTGTTTGGATGGTAGGATATGCATTCTCCTTAGCTTAGAGATTTCGGTGACGAAATCCTTTAAGGAGGGGAGAATGTAACACCCCGTATTTCAGTTAATGCTAAAATTCACTAATTGCAGAATAAATAATCTCAAATGTAAGAATTGGGGGAAACGGCTGCGTCATTGCGTTCGTCTCGGAAAAATACGCAGAATAGAGTCCGAAATTTTGTAAATCGGAGTCCGTATGGCCCAGTTATGGCCCAATGAAGTTTGCAGAAAATTTAAAGTTAAAAACAGATTTAAAATTCAAAATCAGATTTAGAAATTAGAACTAGCGGGGCAGGCAGGAAAGTTCCCGCCCTAGCCATGTCGACAGGCCTGTCGACCTGGAGGTCGACTGCCCTGTCGACTTGCCTGTCGACTTGCCTGTCGACGCAGGGTGTCGAGCCAGATTGCCTGGGTGCACCAGGTTTGGTTTTCTGGCTAGGGCTGGGCTGTGTACTAGAGACTTCCTAAATCTGACGGACCTAATCTAGCCTAGGGTTAATCCTATGGTCTAAAACACACCCTAATCCTATAAATATACCCTAATGCAAGCCTAATCCATACTAAAAATAGAAATGATGGCATCATGCCGCCAAAATCAAACTTAGAGAGGAGCCTCCACTAGTTTATGAAGGAAGTTGCAAGCTAATCAACCTCTAATCATCATCTCCTTCAAATATTGCAACTAGTTCTACTTCATAAGTTTGCTAATCTTGGTTTTGGTGAGTTCCTATGCCTTTAGCAAGTAATTGCTAAACTAATTAGGATAGGATATTAGGAGGCTATGGATGTAAATGTGGATTATGCAAGTTGTGGTTGTCATATGTTATAAGTTCATATGTAAACTTGTCTCTTTTTATGATATGATGTGTCATGTAAGTTCATATGCAAGTTTTATGCAAGTTTATATGCAAGCTCATATGCAAGTTAGTCTCTTTTTATGATATGCATAGCATATGCGGGTTTGCCTTTATGATATGACATGATATGCAAGTTTATATGCAAGATCATATGCAAGTTAGTCTCTTTTTATGATATGCATAGCATATGCGGGTTTGCCTTTATGATATGACATGATATGCAAGTTTATATGCAAGATTCATGTGCAAGTTAGCCTCTTTCTATGATGTGCATAACATATGCAAGTTTGCCTTTGTGATATGACATGGTATGCAAGTTCATATGCAAGTTTTATGCAAGTTTTATGCAAGTTCATGTGCAAGTTCATATGCAAGTTTTAAGCAAGTTTATATGCAAGTTCATATGCAAGTTTGTCTCTTTTTATGATGTGCATAACATATGCAAAGTTGTCCCTATGTATGACGTGTTATGTAAACGAATTACGTGGGAAACGATGGGGTTAATATGCATGATTATAAAAAGGTGTAAAGTTGTTATGATTAAGCATAACATAAAATGAATGGACATAATTGGGAATTTACCTATTAAGTTAGGTCTACCCACATTATGGAGTTGGGAATTTACCTATTAAGTTAGGTCTACCCATACTATGGAATTGGGAATTTACCTATTGAGTTAGGTCTACCCATATTCTTAAAAATGTGTAATTAATTAGGGATAATTAATTATGGGGGTGATTAATTAGGTGTAATTAATCAACTAAGACACGAGGTTGGACCCTTTTGTAGCGGAAGTCTGCCCGGAACCGACCGGCCATCCAGCGGCTACAAATGATTGGCCCAATGTGAGAGGTCTTAGTCATAAATTAAATACGTGATTAAAGTAAAGACACGAGGTTAGACCCTTTTTATGACAGAAGTCTGCCCGGAACCAACCGGCATATCCAGCAGTCATAAAAGATGGTCTAATGTGAGAGGTCTTTATGAGGTCATGATCTTAATTAATTAATTAAGAAACACTTAACCATATTAGCATGTAGAGGGACATGAGGGGTTAAGTGGGTGCCTTGGGTGGCATGTGGAAATCTAGTGGTTTCCTTGGGTGGCAATAGAAAATACGATTAGAATACTTAACCAAAGTGGAACATGTAATTAAAGCATGATTAAAGGGTTAAGTGGTATACACTAGAAATGAGAAGCTTAGGAGGGTAGCTTGTGGGGGCCCATTTCAACCAATATCCCAAACATATCTTAGTGGGCTCGACTCTAGTCGAGTGACGGGACACGCATATTGGGCTTGACTATAAGAGGCCAAAACGGGGTAGCGGTGGCAACGCGAGTCCAACGGGTTTCATATGCGTGTGTGGACCCGGGCTGGTAGGTAAGACGTTGTTGCATCGTGTAGGTATAACCCGTGCACCATTTGTTGTATCGGGCTAGCCACTTTGGGGAGTGATACACCCCATTGTGGGGCCAGCACGGATATCTACGGTAGGGAGCCGATCGCTTGGGAGTAGTGGGTACACCTAGTGGAGATAGGGGCAGACGGCACCTATGTAGTGAGCTAGGGGTACACGAAACTACTGGGTAAATTTTCTAAGTCCTTGGGAGGGATCAACCTTTAAGTAGGAAGGACTGGTGTGGTGCAGTGTAGTAATTATCCTTGGGTGGGTAAATGCGTCTTTATCGTTATCTTAGTTCACTCTAAGTCTGATTGGCTACTGAGTGTAGTCATTTATCCCCAGTCACACCGTACCAAGTTATATCATATCCTTATTACTTTAATGATTGCATTGTTAAAGTTATAGGACTCGCTCAGACTTATGTCTGACCCCGTTGTTTTTATCTTTTTCCCAACCCTCAGGTTCTCAGAGTGGGCCCAGCACGAGTGGGCTTTGATCAGGCTGCTTTTATTTCTCTCTTGGAGCTTGGACCCTAGATGTAGAGCTCAGTTTACCCTTTTCTTTTATGGCTATCAGTTCATGTATCGGGATTATGTATTTTTATTTAGCAGGATGGATATTTGTACTTGACTTCCATTATGGTTTTGTGATGTAACCAGACATGTTTTATTTTCCGCTGCAATTTGAAATGATGTTTTAAATTTTCAAAGTATTACTTATATCTGTCTTGCTGTAATTACTCTGTTCTATATTCACTCAAATACTCCACCGATGTTATGGCATTCCCTTAGAGAGTGACCGTAGCGGGCGTGGGGTGTTACACGTGATATCATTTTTCTAAAAACATTTTTAGAAGAGATATTTTCAAAAACATGTCTTTAAAGAGAAAAGTTTTTGAAAGAAAAGCATAATCCCCAATAGCCATATCTTTATCTTTCGAATTCTCCGTTTTGAATCTTTCCTTTTTCGTTTCAGCATGGCTGAGGATCTTAACTTTCCGGAGGGTGTGACGATACCAGTATGGTATAGGAGATTGATGGAGGCTAGGGCCACCACTGCGGGTCCAGCAAATGTTCCTCCACCAACCGTAGCACCCGATCTTCCTCCTCCCCCTCCTCCTCGCACGGATACTTTTGCTAAGACTTGCAAGGAGTTTAAAGCTATGGGAGGGAAACCTTTTCAAGGATCTGAAACTTTTGTGGAGGCGAGAGATTGGCTTAAGGAGGTGGAAGAGTTGATAGATATCTTTGAGATGGAAGAAGGAAAGAAAGTCAAGTTAGCTGCTTGGTTAATGAAGGGAGAGGCCTCATTCTGGTGGGAGGTTACTAATGGAGAACGCCCCGTTGACTCTTGAGCGGATTTTAGGCAAAGATTTGTGGCAATGTTTCTCTCAAGGGCGGAGGAAAACTTGTATATGGAAAGATTCTTGACTCTAAAGCAAGGAAATCTCTCAGTGAAGGAATATGTCAACAAGTTTAATCAATTGGCAAGGTTTGGCCTAGACATGGTGAATACACCGGAGAAGAAGGCTTTGAGGTTCGTGAAAGGCTTGAATGAACCGATGCATGGGTTGGCTATGACTCATATCCCTATGGGGGCCACCTTTGAGAAGCTAGTTGACATGGCACTCATGCATGAAGAAGAGAAGGGCCCCAATGCTAATAAGGCACCCGAGAAGAAGGGAGATCAAAAGAGACCTCAGCAACAACAGCAAAACAAAGGTGGGAAAGGCAACGGGGGCAAGGGGAAGAAGAAGTGCTTCAATTGTGGGATACCAGGCCACATAAGCAAAGATTGTAGAAAGAAGAAGAAGACTGGTTGCTTTCACTGTGGCGAAGCAGGGCATTTAGTGAAGGATTGCCCTAAGAAGGGGCAAAGGACGGGATCTACCTCAGGAGGACAGGTGCAAGCTCTTATGGCACCGGGTCAGGCTAGGGGGCAAGTACAGGCTCTCGCGGTTCCACCGATTCAGGAAAGAGGTAGAACTATTTCCGTTGAAAGTCTGGTTTTTCTATTTGATCATCCTGTCCGTACATTGTTTGATTCAGGCGCATCGCATTCGTTTATCTCATCATCATTAGTTGAGTCACTGCACTTAGACACCAGTCTGGTAGATGATCCCTTGGTTGTTTCAAACCTAATTGGGGGCTCCACTTATTTGTCCATGATATGTTTGGGTTTGAAAATTTCTATACTTAGCATTGAGTTTAGATGTGATGCTTTTGTTTTGGGCTTCACGGGCTATGGGTTAATTTTGGGCATGGACTGGTTATCCAGTAATGGTGCTGTTCTTGATTGCGAAAGGAGAGTTGTTAGGCTCATGACCCGCTTGGGTAACACTCTCGAGATCTCTTGTAATCCCATGGATTCTATTATGCTAAGTTATCTTGAATCGCTTGACGCTTCGGTCGAGAGTTTGCAATCTGTTAGAGTGGTCCGGAAATACTCGGATGTGTTTGAGGAGGTGAAGGGCTTACCTCCGAAGCGGGAGATTGACTTCTGAATATATCTGGTGGATAATGCTAAACCTGTATCTTTACCAGTGCGCCACATGGCTCCTCGTGAGAGGAGGGAACTCCATAAGCAAGTAGGGGAGTTGCTTGAGAAGGGGTTCATAAGACGAAGTATATCGGAGTGGGGTGCTCCAGTAGTTTTTGCTACGAAGGCGGATGGGTCCCTCAGACTTTGTGTAGACTATAGAGAACTCAACAAGCTCACAAAGAAGAATAGACACCCATTGCCGAGGATTGATGATCTTTTCGATCAGTTGGTTGGCGCTTCAGTATTTTCTCAGTTGGACTTAGCCACGGGGTTTCATCAGTTGAGGGTGGTTGAGGATAGCATAGACAAGACTGCCTTTAGGACTCCGGATGGTTTCTATGAGTGACTGGTGATTTTGGGTTGACGAACGCCCCTGCATACTTTGTTGATTTGATGAGTAGGGTGTTCAGGGAGTTCCTTAATAAATTCGTGGTGGTCTTTGTGGATGATATCTTAGTATTTTCTAAGAGTGAAGAAGAGCATGCCCTACATCTTGGGGAGGTATTGAAGACTCTTCGAGCACATAGCCTTAAGGCTAAATTCTCTAAATGTCACTTCTGGAGGAAGGAGGTGCGGTTCTTGGGGCACGTGGTCTCCAAGGAAGGGATAGCTGTAGATCCCACGAAGGTAGTATCAATTCAGGATTGGAAGGTTCCAAAGAATGCTACCGAAGTAAGAAGTTTCTTGGGGTTGGCGGGTTATTATAGGAAGTTTATTAAAGACTTCACGAAGATATCAGCCCCATTAACCCGCTTAACGAAGAAGAATCTTGTTTTCGCATGGGACGTAGATTGTGATGATGCGTTCCGACGGTTAAAGAGAGCTTTAACCACTGCTCCAGTTTTAGTGTTGCCAGATGGGAGCAAGCCATTTGTTGTCTATACCGATGCTTGTGGGACAGGACTTGGCGTAGTCTTAATGCAAGAGGGAAGGGTAATAGCCTATGGTGGAAGGCAGTTGAGAGTGCATGAGAAAAATTACCCTACCCATGATTTAGAGTTGGCCGCTATTGTTTTTGCGCTTAAGATTTGGCGCCATTATCTTCTCGGTGAGAGATTCGAATTGTTCACTGACCACAAATCATTGAAGTACTTGTTTTCTCAGAAGGATTTGAATTTGAGACAGCAAAGGTGGATGGAGTTCTTAGCATCCTATGATTTCGAGATAGCGTATACCCCTGGCAAGGGTAACGTGGCGGCGGACGCCTTGAGCAGAAAGAGGTTGTCCTTGAGTCCATTGTTCGTGGAACAACGAAGCTTGGAATTTATCTCGATGTTTGATTTCAGACCTTCCATTGATTATGTACCCGGTTTGCTAGCATCCTTGAAGGTCAGACCTACTCTTCTGGGGCGGATTGGAGAAGCAAAGAGGGACGACCCACAGTTGGTTGAGTTGGTGGAGAAGCTCATAAGGGGGGAGTCGTCCAGCCATTTGAGTAGGTACACCCTGGACGATAGGGGGTGCTTGCGTAGAGACGGTAGACTCTGTGTACCGCAAGACGAGGGTTTGAGGAAGGTTATTCTTGATGATGTACACCGTTCTAGGATGACCATTCATCCCGGTGGGGACAAGATGTACCAAGACATGAAGAGGGTTTTCTTCTGGGCCGGTATGAAGAAAGATGTGGCCGAGTATGTCGCTCGATGCTTGGTGTGCCAACAAGTGAAGGCGGAGCAAAAGAAACCTGGTGGGTTGCTTCACCCATTGGAAGTTCCGCAATGGAAGTGGGATAGCGTCTCGATGGATTTTATTGACGGGTTACCCAGATCAAGAAAGGGTAATACGGGAATTTGGGTTGTGGTAGACAGACTTACTAAAAGCGCCCATTTCATACCTGTGAAGAGCAAGAGGACTGCTCCATGGCTAGCTTCAGTATATCTTCGAGAGATAGTTCGATTGCATGGGGTACCCTCTAGCATAGTGAGTGATCGAGATCCTATCTTCACTAGCGAGTTCTGGAGAAGTTTGCAAGAAGCAGTGGGGACTCAATTGTGTCTGAGCACCGCATATCATCCTCAGACGGACGGCCAGACTGAGAGGGTGAATCGTGTCCTAGAAGACCTTTTGAGGCTTTGTATCTTAGATTTTGGAGGTACATGGGAAGAGCATCTTCCATTTGTGGAGTTCGCATATAATAATAGCTTTCAGTCCAGTATTGGTATGGCTCCTTTCGAAGCTCTTTATGGAAGGCCTTGTCGATCACCTGCATGTTGGTGGGAATCTACGGATAAGATTTTGCTTGGGCCTGATATGGTTAGGGAGACTTCTGAGAAGATTGACTTGATTCGAAGAAGGATGAAAGCAGCGCAGGATAGGCAAAAATCTTATGCGGACAAGAGAAGGACGGATCTTGAGTTTGAAGTTGGGGACATGGTCTTTGTCAAAGTGTCTCCGTTACGAAATGTGGTTCGCTTTGGATCTGTTGGGAAGTTAGCACCAAGGTTCGTAGGGCCATTTCCCATTAAGGAAAGAATTGGACGGATGGCATACAGAGTGGAGTTGCCCGACAGACTTAGTGGTGTACATGATGTATTCCATGTGTCCCATTTGAGGAAGTGCTTACATGAGACCGCAGAGGTGGTAGAGCCGAGCTTGCTTAAAGAAGTGGAAGTAGAGCGTGATGCGACTATTCGACGAGCTCCTACCCGCATCCTTGGGTCAGAGACTAGGAAATTGAGGAATCGAGAGGTTCAACTAGTCAAAGTACAATGGGGAGAAGACGAGAGCAACGCAACTTGGGAAACGGAAGCGAAGATGCGTTCATTGTACCCGTTCCTTTTTGAGGGTATGTCTTTTAACTTCTCCTTTATCGTTTGTCTAGTACTTATCTTATCTTTAGTATGTCCTCTCATTTGTACCTTTGACCTTTAGATAGAGTAAACCTATGATTGAAACATGTGTTTGAGACATGTTATGTTTGATGGATGCATGTGGATGCAAGTGGTTGCTAGTGGTTGCTCGTGGATGCATATATACACACTCTAGGCACTAGATCGGCTCAATCACTTCATATTGCATATTGCATAAAATTGTGTGTAGGAAGCTATATTTATAGGTGTATAATGATTGTGTTATCATATGGATGATGCATTTTGGTGAATGATTGTGCACTCATGTAGATATTGTATGTGTCAATAGGGTTCTTTCGCATACAAAATGGATGCATGGCACTATCATGGTTTGCATATATTCATACATTAGATAGGGAACATATACACACACTTTTTGCATATGCTCATACATCATTAGAAATTTTGATTTAAGGACAATGGATGCTCGTGATTGATGGATTGAGTATATGGTTGTTTGGATGGTAGGATATGCATTCTCCTTAGCTTAGAGATTTCGGTGACGAAATCCTTTAAGGAGGGGAGAATGTAACACCCCGTATTTCAGTTAATGCTAAAATTCACTAATTGCAGAATAAATAATCTCAAATGTAAGAATTGGGGGAAACGGCTGCGTCATTGCGTTCGTCTCGGAAAAATACGCAGAATAGAGTCCGAAATTTTGTAAATCGGAGTCCGTATGGCCCAGTTATGGCCCAATGAAGTTTGCAGAAAATTTAAAGTTAAAAACAGATTTAAAATTCAAAATCAGATTTAGAAATTAGAACTAGCGGGGCAGGCAGGAAAGTTCCCGCCCTAGCCATGTCGACAGGCCTGTCGACCTGGAGGTCGACTGCCCTGTCGACTTGCCTGTCGACTTGCCTGTCGACGCAGGGTGTCGAGCCAGATTGCCTGGGTGCACCAGGTTTGGTTTTCTGGCTAGGGCTGGGCTGTGTACTAGAGACTTCCTAAATCTGACGGACCTAATCTAGCCTAGGGTTAATCCTATGGTCTAAAACACACCCTAATCCTATAAATATACCCTAATGCAAGCCTAATCCATACTAAAAATAGAAATGATGGCATCATGCCGCCAAAATCAAACTTAGAGAGGAGCCTCCACTAGTTTATGAAGGAAGTTGCAAGCTAATCAACCTCTAATCATCATCTCCTTCAAATATTGCAACTAGTTCTACTTCATAAGTTTGCTAATCTTGGTTTTGGTGAGTTCCTATGCCTTTAGCAAGTAATTGCTAAACTAATTAGGATAGGATATTAGGAGGCTATGGATGTAAATGTGGATTATGCAAGTTGTGGTTGTCATATGTTATAAGTTCATATGTAAACTTGTCTCTTTTTATGATATGATGTGTCATGTAAGTTCATATGCAAGTTTTATGCAAGTTTATATGCAAGCTCATATGCAAGTTAGTCTCTTTTTATGATATGCATAGCATATGCGGGTTTGCCTTTATGATATGACATGATATGCAAGTTTATATGCAAGATCATATGCAAGTTAGTCTCTTTTTATGATATGCATAGCATATGCGGGTTTGCCTTTATGATATGACATGATATGCAAGTTTATATGCAAGATTCATGTGCAAGTTAGCCTCTTTCTATGATGTGCATAACATATGCAAGTTTGCCTTTGTGATATGACATGGTATGCAAGTTCATATGCAAGTTTTATGCAAGTTTTATGCAAGTTCATGTGCAAGTTCATATGCAAGTTTTAAGCAAGTTTATATGCAAGTTCATATGCAAGTTTGTCTCTTTTTATGATGTGCATAACATATGCAAAGTTGTCCCTATGTATGACGTGTTATGTAAACGAATTACGTGGGAAACGATGGGGTTAATATGCATGATTATAAAAAGGTGTAAAGTTGTTATGATTAAGCATAACATAAAATGAATGGACATAATTGGGAATTTACCTATTAAGTTAGGTCTACCCACATTATGGAGTTGGGAATTTACCTATTAAGTTAGGTCTACCCATACTATGGAATTGGGAATTTACCTATTGAGTTAGGTCTACCCATATTCTTAAAAATGTGTAATTAATTAGGGATAATTAATTATGGGGGTGATTAATTAGGTGTAATTAATCAACTAAGACACGAGGTTGGACCCTTTTGTAGCGGAAGTCTGCCCGGAACCGACCGGCCATCCAGCGGCTACAAATGATTGGCCCAATGTGAGAGGTCTTAGTCATAAATTAAATACGTGATTAAAGTAAAGACACGAGGTTAGACCCTTTTTATGACAGAAGTCTGCCCGGAACCAACCGGCATATCCAGCAGTCATAAAAGATGGTCTAATGTGAGAGGTCTTTATGAGGTCATGATCTTAATTAATTAATTAAGAAACACTTAACCATATTAGCATGTAGAGGGACATGAGGGGTTAAGTGGGTGCCTTGGGTGGCATGTGGAAATCTAGTGGTTTCCTTGGGTGGCAATAGAAAATACGATTAGAATACTTAACCAAAGTGGAACATGTAATTAAAGCATGATTAAAGGGTTAAGTGGTATACACTAGAAATGAGAAGCTTAGGAGGGTAGCTTGTGGGGGCCCATTTCAACCAATATCCCAAACATATCTTAGTGGGCTCGACTCTAGTCGAGTGACGGGACACGCATATTGGGCTTGACTATAAGAGGCCAAAACGGGGTAGCGGTGGCAACGCGAGTCCAACGGGTTTCATATGCGTGTGTGGACCCGGGCTGGTAGGTAAGACGTTGTTGCATCGTGTAGGTATAACCCGTGCACCATTTGTTGTATCGGGCTAGCCACTTTGGGGAGTGATACACCCCATTGTGGGGCCAGCACGGATATCTACGGTAGGGAGCCGATCGCTTGGGAGTAGTGGGTACACCTAGTGGAGATAGGGGCAGACGGCACCTATGTAGTGAGCTAGGGGTACACGAAACTACTGGGTAAATTTTCTAAGTCCTTGGGAGGGATCAACCTTTAAGTAGGAAGGACTGGTGTGGTGCAGTGTAGTAATTATCCTTGGGTGGGTAAATGCGTCTTTATCGTTATCTTAGTTCACTCTAAGTCTGATTGGCTACTGAGTGTAGTCATTTATCCCCAGTCACACCGTACCAAGTTATATCATATCCTTATTACTTTAATGATTGCATTGTTAAAGTTATAGGACTCGCTCAGACTTATGTCTGACCCCGTTGTTTTTATCTTTTTCCCAACCCTCAGGTTCTCAGAGTGGGCCCAGCACGAGTGGGCTTTGATCAGGCTGCTTTTATTTCTCTCTTGGAGCTTGGACCCTAGATGTAGAGCTCAGTTTACCCTTTTCTTTTATGGCTATCAGTTCATGTATCGGGATTATGTATTTTTATTTAGCAGGATGGATATTTGTACTTGACTTCCATTATGGTTTTGTGATGTAACCAGACATGTTTTATTTTCCGCTGCAATTTGAAATGATGTTTTAAAATTTCAAAGTATTACTTATATCTGTCTTGCTGTAATTACTCTGTTCTATATTCACTCAAATACTCCACCGATGTTATGGCATTCCCTTAAAGAGTGACCGTAGCGGGCGTGGGGTGTTACAACATGTATATAATAGCAATGATAAATAATCAACCATCATCCAAAGTGCACCACACAACTGCATAAGCATTAAATATAACTAATTAATGCTTATACAGTCCGTCAATCAAACGATCGACATACCACTAAACAATTGGGATTAGTGTACATCAAATATCATCCCAATACCCAGTGGGGTTTCAATCCACAAGCACTTAATATTATTTGTGCAGTTGGGCGACGTGTAAAATTTATTGTCCCAATCAATGTCCTTCAAATAGGTGTACATAAACAAACCATCCGGTTTGTAAATGAATATTAATTTATACACATTCACGTTATAAATTATATTTTTAACGATAAAATATTTTATTCTCAACACATTAATGTTTTATTATCTATTTCACATCAACATCACAAACAAATTTCACAATACATCAAACAAGCATACAAGTCGTCCATGGTCTGTGGACGACGGGTGTCGAGTGCTGCTAAGCACCGTCTGCATCCTAGTATATATTTTAACTAGAAAACTAGATTTAAAGTGAGAAGTTCTCACCGACTAGCTAAACCAAACGCCACGACTCTTCTTATGTAGAAATCTTTGTCGTGCTCGCCTTTTGTCAATTTCACTGTCCGTAGCCACTACATTTTTAAATTCACATTTTTATATTGTTGCTATGTATATAAAAATCACATTTTTACACCTCTACTATATAGATAAAAATTCTATTTTTACACTGCTACTATATAGATAAAAATTCTATTTTTACAATGCTACTATGTTGATAAAAATTCTATTTTAACACCGCTACTATATAGATAAAAATTCTACTTCTACATCGGTAATATATAGATAAAAATTCTATTTTCATACCGGTACTATATAGATAAAAATTCTATTTTTACAACGTTCTTCATATAATAAAGATTATATTTTTATCACGCTATTCTCTATATAAAAATTATATTTTTATATCTACTTCTAATATAAAGATCGAATTTTAAATCATCGCTATAAAAATCACATTTTTATTTCAACATATATATAATAAAAATCAGATTTTTATTATGCTACATAAATAAAGACCAAATTTTTACTCTCTATATAATATAAAAATCGTATTTTTATTCTTTAAAAATTATACTTTTAAATCTCTACACCTATACAATCAGTTTTTAAATCGAAAAGAAATAAATAAAATTTGAAATTAAAAACTTACATCGCATTTGAAGGAGATGGCTGATGGGTTTTGTCGAAGAATGGGGTTCAATGGAGGCGGTTTCGAGTTGCGTCTTGGATCTGGTGGCGCTAGGGCTTCAGAAAAGGGTGGCATTCAGTTTGGAGGAGGGTTTGGGGCTGTCATCGATCGGAGAGGTGAGCGGAGATGAGGGAAGAGGCTGGAGGGGGTCGGAGTTGCGTGGAGGGGTTCGGCGGCGGCCTCTGGGCTTGGTGGCGGCGGTTCTTCACGGTTTGAGGCTGTGGGGTGCTTAATGGAGGAAGAAGGAGGATGGAGGTGGTCGGGGGATGCACGGTGGCGGCTGACTAGGGCGGTGCGGTGGCGCTAGAGCCGCGACGCTTCTGATGGGCGGCGATGACGAATCGCGCCCCCCCCCCCCCCCACCCACGTCGTTTTCGTTTTTTTCTTTTTATTTATTCTGGTATCGAATGAGAGAGAAAGGTATGGGGGGTTTAAATGTAAATGAGGGTTGACTTTTTTATTTAATTTAATTTTTATATTTCAAAAAGCAACTTTTTATTTCGAACTCGAAATCGAACCCACCGCCTGCCGTCTATAGCTAATTACCCCCATTTCGAACACAATGGGATATGTATCGTCAGCTGATTCGATCTTTTTGATCAGTTTTCGTCAAAATCAAAATATAAATCTATATATTGAATTTGAACGCGCATTTCAATTTACTGGGGCCACATACGGACTCTAAAAATTCCAAAAAAATTATTTCTAGCTTCGTATTGACGATACGGTCCTAACAAAACTGATTTCGTCAAATTCTGAGACCGTTTGAAAAATGGTCATTTTCCAGTCGATTAAAATCAACTGAAACTGGTCAAATGCGTTTTCTTTTGGCACGCTCACATATTGATTTAGAAAATTACGAATTTTGGAATCTAGCAATAACCTGACATCACAGATCCAACAAAAGTGGTTTCATCGAAAACCGAGGTCATTTGCAAAATTCTCATTTTTAAGGGCCAGAATTCCATAGCGACTATTCTGAATTTTCAACTGGACATAACTTTTTATTCCCGCTATGAAATTTCAATTTTTCGAATGGAAATATATTCGCAATTAGATTCTAATATTTTTGGTTTCACCAAAATCCGGCTTATTTTGAATCCTTTACATTCATATGAACTTTGAAATCGAATTTTCGAACTACCGCGTCATTTCCAATTCCTTTTATAATTAAAATAAAATATTTATATTCTAATGACGTTATGAATAAATATATACGTTCTATTTCTATTCAAAATAAATTTCTCGTTGTTATTATTTAAAATAATCCATTTTAAATATTCAAAATTCACTAAAATTGCCAAAATAAAAATTTAAATTGGCTCAGAATTTCCGGGTAATTACAATCTCCCCTACTTAAAACTTTTCGTCCCCGAAAAGGAATGAAGCTGAAAGTTGTTTAACTAATCAACTCAACTCCCAATATTACCATTACGGCTTACGTTCTTCAACTTTTCAGTTTCTAAGAACTTTTCAAATTTTCTCAAAAATTTGGCTAACACCCTAAATTTTCGAAAAATTTCGCCATTATCTCCCCTGCACCAGGGACTTCGGGATATTTCATATAGCCTCCCATGGCCTTCTTCAATCCAAAAGAAAAAGAAAAAGCCAAGCGGCTAGCCAATCGGCTCATAAAATCATCCAAACCCAAGGAAATACAATAAATATGTACTTATTTGTCGAACAATTTTATTCTTCTGCTCTAGCCTCCTTGTTATGACCTGTTCAATGTAAGTACATGTATATGCATGCATTTTGAAACAATTTTCAATACAGTCCACTTTTTGGTACAATTTGGCATAATGGTTCAAAATTATCAAACCAATCATCAAACAACACAACCATCAATCAATTGGTGAATTAGAATTCAAATTCATAATTTTGATTATACACAGAAAATCATGTTTTTGATGCCAAATCACAACAATAGATCCTATCTAGCTTTGGTTCTCACACAAGTCTGATGGAAATATATAGATATCACACTTTCGAAACACGAACATAAATACTGATGATGTGGCCACATCATCAGAATCATCCCCGGGTGTCTAGAATGTGATTCTATATCTATCCAGTATATTAAAACTTCGAATATACGTTCATGACGCGTATACGCGAAATCTTTATATATTGGACTGTCCAAATCAATATAAAAAAATATATTCAAATACGTATACTCTGGTCTAAATTTTCAAAACAATATTGTTTTCATTTGAAAAATATACTCTTCACACTCGTTCTTGGATACTACTGATCCCATCTCTAACGAGTCATTCTCATTGGATATTACTAATCCAATATCTGATGAATTCTTTCGTTCGTTTTTAATGTGTCTTGTTCTCGAGCTTTGTAAACCAAAGCTCTGATACCACTGTGATAACCCGTAACTTCCCCGGTAAGGGAGGCACGAATTGCTTTGAGGACAAGACGAATAAGAATGCAAACAGAAGAACATTTCATTGTTTATAACAACAATTCCATCGGAATACAAGAATATACAGAGTATGAATAAATATTACACACTCGATAAATATCAGAGATTACAATAAATTACATTTAAATACATAGCAGCGGAAAAATAATACAACACATAACTGAAAGTAATACAGGGATACAGAGCTTTCCGAGTATCGTTCCAGCTGCAAACCAGGATCCTAAGAATATAAATCTGCAAAACCAAAACTACTAGATGTCCGTGCAGAAAATAAGGGGCACCCAGAGTTTAGGTTAAAACAATAAACTCTAGGTCAGTCATGTGATTGGTGTGAGAACTAGAACAGTTATTAATCTTTATTTTAAAGTTAGGTAAATCGAGGGACCACGCCGTATAACCCGGAACGGGTATTTACCCCAAGAATACCAGTGCACAAAACAAAACCACAAAGCTAAATAAAAAAATGAAGCTATTATAAGACCCAGGTCCCATCATACAATGCAACACAAGCCGGAGGATAAGGTTTTTACCTTATAATATCCAAAAATGCTTGCTACGTGAAATTTCATATTTTATTATTACAATAAGTGAAGAAAACAACTTCAATCATAATGTATAAATCATAGACGGCATAAGTGACCCATACCACTATTTCGTCGTACTAGGCTCTACAAATAAAACTGAAAGTCATGTATTGGAAATTGAATTCCATCATGAGTCGAGGCAAGGGGCAAGCTCCTCTCCGTTCGAGACACTCTAGCAAATGCCTCAGGACCACACACAGCGATCCCTTTGAACCTCCAAGGCCGGTCCTCTCTTACTTCTGAGGATTAGTTATTCCTGAACACACGTTTCCCGGTCCTATAGGACCTATATAATGGTCTGTACGTCGGCTCACATAGTGCCAGTTATCGACCATATATTCGAGGCGCCTCGCATTCCAACAACCACACAGGTGAAAAGTATATAAATGTCAGCCAGTTTAAAACAATGACACCACCACTAGCTAGAAATAAACGTCGTGCACTCCTTGGGTCCTTATCCCGTTTTTGACACATACCGAGGTGTGTGGCTCGCGAATTAACGCCATACACAAAGCTGCGCCACACAGGCCGTGCTTTGATCATCAACCACAAGACTTTGCTTTTCAACAGAAGCCTTGATCATTTGCCACTTAGGCATGCCACACAGGAAATTCACTCCATGCGACTGATGTCCATCGATATACAACCTCTGAGCTCGTACGTCTCAAAGAAGGGCGTTAAGCAAGAGAATACATTCTCCGCCGCCAAACTGATGTATATTTAATAGAGATCAATCAACACAGAATAAAATCCAATGTCAGACACACAGTCCATTTACATGTTCGTTCTGGGTCTGAACGAAACCGGAGGCAGTTTCCTCGCATATCCATCAATCTCCGAGTACGTCTGGACGATCACCAACTGATTCCATCCTCTCGGGTGTACAGCCCAATCAATATCATCAATAATCATCCAAACGATGTGAAGACTTCCGGTCTTCAACCACCGCCTTCATCTTCAACATATCGTCGAATCGGTTATTCAGAATGGGTATAAACCCGGCCATTCAGAATAACCCGCGTATATAATAAACAAGTGTTACACAAACACAACATACGCCTCATTCCAAATTAGAATATTCTTTTATTCAAATTTTCACCTTCTTAGGGAAAGGTTCCCATTAATTTTATAAAAGATAAATTCTTCTAAATTTATTCTTTAATCTTCCTTTGGATATCATTTCAAACCATATTATGGTTTTCCAAACTAGTCGGGATTTGCGAACCACGCCGAAGTAATTATTTATTTTATTTCCCAATCCCAACCAATTCATCCCATGGAGCAAAACTGGTAATACTCCATATCCAACACCACGGTGTTATCGGTAAATATTAATTACCATTTCACGTTCAAATCTAATTAAAGATTTAACTATCGCTTTGGAGTAAAACTGGTGATACTCCATCCTCGATCACTTTAATCTAATTAAAGGTTCATTAAAACTCCACTTAGTTTTAATCTTCTCAAAAATCAATATCATGTCTTTAACTGGGTTAAAGAACGAATGTCACCTAAAACATGATTCACGATAAACCCAAAATCACTTTCCCTTGTTAATCGGGTTAAAGAACAGGTGTTATTCAAAACACTGCTCACGATAAACCCCAAAAACCAATTCAAATTCAATTCCAACTAAATACTAATTAACTGGACAATTTCACTAAATCTTAGTTCAAAGATTTATTCTTTTCTAAACTGGGTTCAAGAACAGTGTTATTTAAGACACCATTCACGATGAACCCAAATCCCATTTGATATTAACTACAAGGCTCTGAATAGAAAATATACCGGCTTCTATTCAATATCAAATTCTGAAACCAACAAATATCGTATTGGAAATAACGATATAAAATATATTTTTCAAATTTCCACACCCATATATGTATAAACACGAAATCAAATATCGAAATATTCCGAAGATAATTTCGATGCAAATCCATTCCAATTCACGTATTGGAAATTCTGATTATTTTTAGAAGCATTTTAAATCCAATTTATTTATTTTAAAAATAAATGGAGTTACAATTCTAGTTCAAAACTAGTTCATTTCGATAAAAATCTATTTTTATCCTTTCAAATATGGAGTTTTTCATCCCAATTCTTCCCAAATCATTTCTTATGATTTTACACAAATTATTGATATTTTAAATAATTTTTTCAAGGCCCGTACAGTCGATTTCCATCAACGGCCATCGAACTGCACTTACAGCGACCTTTTCCAAATTTGATTTGGACATAATTCCAAATCCAGCCGTTAGATTTCAAATTTCTAATACTTATTGGAAATCTCTTTTCGATACGAACCCAACGGTTCCGGTTTTAGGAGAATCCGACGATCGGATCTCCCGCAACGTCAATTCGAAGTCAATGGTCGAAATTCACGAACTGCCGCGCCGTGGCGCGTTCTATTCAGGCTATTATATATATATATATATATATATATATATATATATATATAATATATATATTATATATATTTCGTCGATTTCCTTTTAAAACATATTTTTTAAATCGTTTTAAATTCGTTTTCGAAACGATTTCAACTTCATATTCAATTTCGAATCAAAATTGAATATTCCACATCATCGATATACAAATGATAATATTTTCAAAACGTTATATTTTGAAATCACTTCCTTTTCTATATTCATTATAAAAAATGAATATAATCGATATAAATATCATTCGCGTTAAAATGGCGCAAATCTAATCAACGCGGCTTTATATATTTCAATAACTTTGTTATTTTATTCAACAAATGAATATTTTCTTTAACACATGAATATATATTTCTTTCAACACATGAATATTCTCAACACATGGGCATCATCAACACATGACTATTTTTGTTATTTAATATATTTTATAAAATTATGATAAAGATGTATATTTTATTATTTAATATATTTTACTCAACACATGATAAGTTTCAACACTTGAATATTCTTAACACATGAGCATCCTCAACACATGACTATTTATTCTATTCAACACATGAATCTTTATTTTATAATATTCTTTATTTTCCCAACTGGAATGAGGCCCAAACAATTGCCATATAATGTTAATTATATGGATTCCATACAACACATGTATATAATAGCAACGATAAATAATCAACCATCATCCAAAGTGCACCACACAACTGCATAAGCATTAAATATAACTAATTAATGCTCATACAGTCTGTCAATCAAACGATCGACATACCACTAAACAATTGGGATTAGTGTACGTCAAATATCATCCCAACACCCGTGTGGGGTTTCAATCCACAAACACTGAATATTATTTGTGCAGTTGGGCAACGTGTAAAATTTATCGTCCTAATCAATGTCCTTCAAATAGGTGTACATAAACAAACCGTCTGGTTTGTAAATGAATATTTATTTATCCACATTCACGTTAAAAATTATATTTTTAACGAAAAAATATTTTATTCTACACACGTTAATGTTTTATTATCTATTTCACATCAACATCACAAACAAATTTCACAATACATCAAACAAACATACAAGTCGTCCTTGGTCTGTGGACGACGGGTGTCAGGTGCTGCTAAGCACCGTCTGCATCCTAGTATATATTTTAACTAGAAAATAAGATTTAAAGTGAGAAGTTCTCATCGACTAGCTAACCCAAACGCCATGACTCTTCTTATGTAGATATCTTCGTCGTGCTCACCTTTTGTCAATTTCACTGTCCGTAGCCACTACATATATAAATATCACATTTTTATGTTGTTGCTATGTATATAAAAATCACATTTTTACACCGCTACTATATAGATAAAAATTCTATTTTCACACCGCTACTATATAGATAAAAATTCTATTTTTACAACGCTACTATATAGATAAAAATTCTATTTTTACACTGGTACTATATAGATAAAAGTTCTATTTTTACACCGGTACTATATAGATAAAAATTCTATTTTTACACTGGTACTATATAGATAAAAATTCTATTTTTATACCGGTACTATATGGATAAAAATTCTATTTTTACAACGGTGTTCGTATAATAAAGATTATATTTTTATCACGCTATTCTCTATACAAAAATTATATTTTTATATCTACTTCTAATATAATGATCGAATTTTTATATCATCGCTACAAAAATCACATTTTTATTTCAACATATATATAATAAAAATCAGATTTTTATTACGCTACATAAATAAAGGTCAAATTTTTACTATTTATATAATATAAAAATCTTTTTTTATTCTTTAAAAAATATACTTTTAAATCTCTACACCTATACAATCAGTTTTTAAATCGAAAAGAAATAAATAAAATTCAAAATTAAAAACATACATCGCATTTAAAGGAGAAGGACGATGGGTTTTGTCGAAGAATGGGGTTCGATGGAGGCGGTTTCGAGTTGCGTCTTGGATCCGGTGTTGCTAGGGCTTCAGAAGAGGGTGGCATTCGATTTGGAGGAGTGTTTGGGGCTGTCAACGATCAGAGAGGTGAGAGGAGCTGAGGGAAGAGGCTGGAGGGGGTCAGAGTTGCGTGGAGGGGTTCGGCGGCGGCCTCTGGGCTTGGTGGCGGTGGTTCTTCACGGTTTGAGGCTGTGGGGTGCTTAATGGAGGAAGAAGGAGGATGGAGGTGGTCGGGGGATGCACGGTGGCGGCTGACTGGGGGGTGCTGTGGCGCGGCGCCTCTGATTGGCGGCGACGACGAATTGCGGCCCCCCCGCGTTGTTTTCGTTTTTTTTTCCTTTTTATTTATTCTGGTATCGAATGAGAGAGAAAGGTATGGGGGGTTTAAATGTAAATGAGGGTTGACTTTTTTATTTAATTTAATTTTTATATTTCAAAAAGAAACTTTTTATTTCGAACTTGAAATCGAACCCACCGTCTGTCGTCTATAGCTAAGTACCCCCATTCCGAACACAATGGGATATGTATCGTAAGCTGATTCGATCGTTTCGATCAGTTTTTGTCAAAATCAAAATATAAATCTATATATTGAATTTGAACGCGCATTTAAATTTACCAAGGCCATATACAGACTCTAAAAATTCCAGAAAAATTATTTCTAGCTTCATATTGATGATACGGTCCTAACAAAACTGATTTCGTCAAATTCTGAGGCCATTTGAGAAATGGCCATTTTCCAGTCGATTAAAATCAACTAAAACTGGTCAAACGCGTTTTCATTTGCCACGCTCACATATTAATTCAGAAAATTACAAATTTTGGAATCTAGCAATAACCTGACATCACGGATCCAACAAAAGTGGTTTCGTCGAAAACCGAGGTCATTTGCAAAATTCCCATTTTTAAGGGCCAGAATTCCATAGCGACTATTCTGAATTTTCAAATGGACATAACTTTTTATTCCCGCTATGAAATTTCAATTTTTCGATTTCGTTGGAAAGATATTCTCAATTATATTCTAATATTTTTGGTTTCACCAAAATCCGGCTTATTTTGAATCCTGTACATTCATTTGAACTTTGAAATAGAATTTTCGAACTACCGTGCCATTTCCAATTCCTTTTATAATTAAAATAAAATATTTATATTCTAACGACGATACGAATAAATATATATGTTCTATTTCTATTCAAAATAAATTTCTCGCCGTTATTATTTAAAATAATCCATTTTAAATATTCAAAATTCACTAAAATTGCCAAAATAAAAATAAAAATTGGCTCAGAATTTCCGGGTTGTTACATTAGATATCCAAAATTTGTATGTTTGTCATATCTACATTTGCCACCATTTTTTGTGATAATGAAGGACTCCAAAGAGAGAAGGCTGTATTAGAGTCCAAGTTTCATGATCTAACCTTAGCAAAAGTAGCAACGGAGAGGCTTGTAGTCAACTGAATGAGTCCCTTGAGAGGGAGAGAGCTGTCAACAGTTCCTTAACTGCTGAAGTTTCGGCCCTCAGACGTGAGCGGTAGGATTTGCTGATGAGGCATGCAGGGAGACTGAAAACAAGGGAAGCAACTATTTCTGATGCCAGGCAGACAATTTACGAAACTTGGGGCCGGATTTATTTATTCGTGAAAGTGCATTTTCCAAACATGATGTCTAACAGTTATGAAAAGGCTCTCCTCTTAGTTTACCATGATAAATGTGACAAGTTCCCTGACATGGACCTTCCTTCTCTTCCTTCATCCCTTCGGAACAAGATCTTGAAGGGTGATATTGTTTTAGTTTAGGGTACTGGAGGTTCTGAAGACAGGAATGCGAAGGTTGGGGACCTTTTGTTCGTCGAAAAGATGTTCGACTGGCAATCATCCGAGGGAGTTGAAAATATGATCTTGCATAAAGAAGGTGGTAATGTTGGAGGATCGTGCGGAGACAGTGTACTTGCGGAGGGGATGAACCCCTTTGCACTTGACGAGAGAGAGCAATTGGTGCACGCGACCTCCCCCATTTCCCAGGTATATATCTAAGCCTCTGAATTCTTTCTTTACTTGTTCCAATTGAACCTTGATGACTTGTTCTTATGGTGGTAGGAATTATGTCCTTGTTGATCATCTCTCCCTTCTTTTCTCCTTTTTTTTAAGGATGACATCCATTCTCTCTAAGTTGAAGAGGGAATTTCACATGAAGCCCCCTTTTAGATCTGGCAGAGAATGCTTCTTGAAAGAACTTAAACACATTTATATGAAGTATCCTCAGTTATCTTTCAATTTCTTGGGGAACGATAAGGAGATAATATTAAAGAAACTTAGGGCTCATCTTGTAAGGTAAATATGTAACATGAAGGAAAAGAATACTGGAAGGAGAAGCTGACTTGTTGTATCTCTCTGTATATATAATATATTTTCCATGCGAATTGTGAATGTGGATTGTATTGTATTTTTTTTACCTCCATTTTACCGAATGCTTCTCGTAGGTTAAAATAATGATGTCTGCTAGTATTAAATCTCACAAAAGATAGCTCATCTGCTTATTTAAACAGGGAGATTTATCTGAGGACACTTCCTCTTTCGTAAATGAAGTTGCTTCCTTTCCTTTGAGTTTGGGAGATTTTTTGGGAAATTCTCGTACTAACATTGGTGATGGGTGTGCCTTGTCCGGGGAACGATTTGCGCGACATTTGGAAGAACAAACAAGCATGTTGGAGGCTCAAATAAGGCAAAAAGATAAAGACATCCTTGATGTAAAGAGGTGTATAAAAATGAATCCATCTGCCAACTTTGATGAATAAAGGATAAGATGCACCGTCAAATTATGGACTTAGATGCGAGACGCAAGGACATATTAGCAAAACGCGAAGAATGGGAGAATGTATTTGGATGCGCTCTTGGGATCTCTGTTTCTAATGTATCGCGAGCTCCAACGGAATCTGTTTCTTCAGAACCTGAGATTGGAGACCCTCCCTATGGAATGGATCATTCCTTTGTTGCCAGGTGGCATAGACGGGTAAAGGAAAGCATGAGGAGTTCTTACGACAAGAAAGAAATCGAGAGCAGCTCTCGTCGTACCGAATTTTATACCTCCAAACTTAAGCAATTAAAAAGAAGAAACGGTTCTTGCACAGAGATGCCTTCGACCTAAGGAAGGAGAACAAAATCCTACACTTGATTAGTAAGGTTTCCAATCAAGCTTTAAAGTGGCAACCTAAACCTTCGGACGAACCTTGCGTGGTTATGAAAAAGGGGCGAAAGGTCGATGAGCTTTTGCATGCTGTGATTCATCGCTCTGCCACTTCTTCTTGTTTCCATGAATAGAGCGCATCCTATCGGGGATTGATTTATTGCCCATACGGGAGCTATCGTGTCAGGTCGTGTTTTTCTTCCCCTTTCTCCTTTTTTTTTTAAAAGAAAGTGCTTTTGTTCTCGAGCTTTCTCGTAAGCGACTATGTAATGTATGAAGTACCTTGTATTTTGCCAATGGAGTGTTGCATTTTATGTAAACATCACACACGGATAAGGGTAGGACCTGTAATGATGTGACTTAGCATGCAGTTATGTATTTCTATCTAAATGCATTCCCCTTAGCCATTGCTTTATCATGACAAGGCACAAAATGCTTTGTTAGGAGTCCATCATGTGGCCCTTTGGACAGTTCCCCATACTCTTTTTAGGATTAACAGTACCATAGTGTGTCCAATCATAAAGGATCTATAATGTTCGCTTATGTTTTATGTGTTAGCGCGAATATTGGGTACGCCCGTGCAAATCAAATATACTCTTCTGAGAACAAGGGAGAAAGGAGTAAGGTTAACGGTGTATGCTTAACAATGGTGGGAATGCGCAATCGAGCAGGATTTGAACCGGAATAAGGGTTGACTAGTTCCTCCCTGTCCAGCTCTAAGAATCTGAACTGGTCAAGATCTGGACGCCTTGTTTTGAGATTGAAGTTCCATATCTGATCGTGCTTTGCACCGAGGTTCGATGTTAAGACAGAATTGGATTTCTTCTTTCAACATTTTGTCAAGAATTGGGTTGACCCTGATATGAGTATACATATAGAAAACCAGAACTTCCTTCGGTATTTGTAGAGAACCGAATCGACCCAGATTCAGGTATTAGCATAGAGGAACGGAAACCCCTCCAGCATTGGTGAAGAGCCGAAAAGACCTAGATTTAGGTATCAACAAAGAAGAACGGAACCCCCTCCGGCATTGGTGGAGAACCAAATCGACCCAGATTCTGGTATTAGCATAGAAGAACGGAACCCCCTCCGACATTGGTGGAGAGCCGAATCGATCCAGATTCGGGTATTAGCATAGAAGGCTGGAATCCCCTCCGACATTGGTGGAGAGCCAAATCGACCCAGATTTGGGTATTAGCATAGTAGACCAGAACCCCCTCCGACATTGGTGGAGAGCCGAATCGACCTAGATTCGGGTATTAGCATAGAAGACTGGAACCTTTTCTGGCATTTGTAATTTCGGTATCCACTTTTGGGATCCAGTTGGTGAAGCAGAGGTTGCACGTGCTTCTCGAGCCTCTTCTTGGGCTTTCAATGTCAAAGTAGAGAATGTACGTGCTTCGTTAGCCACTCTCTAGGCATGTGCGTCCGAAGCGCTTGGCTAGCTTATCCACAAGCAGGGCCCAAGGACATACCCGACCTCCCTCCAGTATGTGCCTTATCCTGACCATCGTAGGCGATGATAAGGGATTAGAAACATAGACAGGGCCCTCGTAGGCACAGAACTAAGGTTTACTCTTTTGATGCTCCATACGGGCCGTCGTAGGCACTGATAAAGGCTTATACTCCACCCCCCTCCAAGGGATGCCCTATCCTGACCATCGTAGGAAATGATAGGGGTTTGCGTTCCCTTCTGCAGGCAAAACGGAACATAAGCAGAGGTGGGATGTGCTCTTCTGTAAGCAGAGGGAGGACGTGCTTAGTTCTAGCAGAGGAAGGGCGTACTCTTCTACGAGTAGAGGCAGGGCGTGCTAATTTTAGATGCACCGACACGACCATTTCTGGTGTGAAATGGAGGCTTATGCTTTTGATGCTTTAACCCTTCCCCCTCTAATTCGGGCATGGAGAAAGACTAACACACCATCCCCCTCCAGGGAATGCCTCACCCGGGCCAATTTGGCGATGGCGAGGGATTTAATCCATATGTAGTTGGACCCCTTTTGGGTTTTCCTTTTAAATTCCAAAAGATGAGTTCTACATATCCTGGAACACACTTATTAACTCCTTTTCCTGAGGATTTTCTTGAATTCATCTTTTTTTTGGTAAATTCTCGTAACCGGCCTTGGCTGATGAATCTAACGATGATTTCCCTAAGAGTTCTGCAGTGATTAGTCTCATGTCCATTCATCAAGGGGTAATGGTAGTAAGGCCCTCCTATTTTTCTTTCGTATTTAGGCTTCCTCTTCATGGATGTCCAATAGTCAAGTTCGTGTTTTGTTAGGAAGTAATCATTCTCCATCAAGGTAGTGAGGTAGCATTCCCTGGGTATTTTTGGCGTATACTCTTCTTTTTATTGTCGGGATCTAATCCTCTTATGACTCATCCCAGTTGTGGTGCCTGTACTTTCGTCCTTTCCTTCCGGAACATGCTGGAGCCGATTTGACACCCTTCAGACCATTTGTTGGCGAAGCGGTCGAAATCGTCCATTATTTCTAGCTCGGGTGTCATTCCCTTAACCTGCACGTAGAGAGCATCCTTCAAGTGGGAGAAAACGTTAGTGTCCTCTGATGTAGATCCACTGGGTGGGAACGCCACAATTTGTACTATGTTGGAAGAGCTTATATTCCCGATCTCGTACGCATGTAGCTCCATTTTCCTCTTCCACTTTATTACCCACAAGGCTTCTGCTCTTAACTCTTGCTCCTCTATTGCCTTATGGCTGATGGTTCTTGACT
The DNA here is from genome assembly GCA_030737875.1 of Allium sativum. Lineage (NCBI taxonomy): Eukaryota > Viridiplantae > Streptophyta > Magnoliopsida > Asparagales > Amaryllidaceae > Allium > Allium sativum. The sequence continues at coordinate 357,947,956 of CM060926.1, forward strand.
TACTCGCTCGACATCTTGAAAGCCTTTTTCTAGGTCTCTTGTTCATAACTTCACTTCTTCAAAGCTAGTCCAATCCAAGACGGAAAAACACAGGTGGATATGTGGCTGTTAACCACACGGTCGGAGGTTCAGGCCCTCCTTCTAGCGCCAAAATGTTAATGATATTTTTTGTCAACACCAGAGATGGGTCAATAAGGATAGGCCTAAAGGGGAAATATGTGGATTGGCTCACTTTTCAGATCGATTCTAGTGTGAACTTTGGATGCTGATGCTTGGAGGTGAAGGATCGTCGAGAACAATCAGGTCGGATCTAAGCTCAGTGAGATTCAACCAGACATTCGAGGATGTAAACCCATGCTTCTCTGGAGAATGAATAGTAAACTGCAACTACTATGATTAGAGAAATAATAATACACACTTACAACACAACTTTCATATAAGAAGATCCCTTTTCATTGAACTTCTGTTGGGAGTACATGAATGTCATAAGTAGGAATTCTCCATTGATCTTATTTACTAAGTTATTTTTGAGGGTACGATTATTAAGGAAGAAAGATCAACCCCCAATTGTGACCTCTGGGATCTTATTTATAGTGGTTCAAGGCTCCTTTCGCTGGTGGGCTACTTGGCTTGTGGGGGCCTTTGCTGGCTGCTTTTTCCCAAGTTTCAGGCACTCTCCTTTCGGCCATCCTTAGAGTGTCGGCTATTGTCTTCTAATGATATTTGATCCTTTAGCGATAGCTTCCACATATGGGCTCTCGGACGTAAGCTCTTAGATGTAGGCCTTCGGCTTTATCATGAATACACAGAGAGACCTACCCTTGTGACGTATGCTGATAACTACTGGTTCGAAACCGTCGTGCGTTTCGGTACAAAGTGAATTAGTACGGGTTGCCTGTATATCCGCTTGGGTTTCGGTTAGCCTTTCGGTAGGGCCTTTATGGTAGTCTGGATTCCTGGAGGATGGCTTCTGATGTCCTTCCAATTATTTGCGAATTTGTCCTTTCGGTATTCGTCTAGTAGGTGCTCCATAAGTTGGTTTTGGATGATCATTGTGTTCTCTTGGTTTAGTACCTTCAATGCTCTCGTCCTCAGATGTATCGGTATTTGGACAGGTAATCATCAAAGAATCATCTGCCGAATTTATTGTTGCTTGGAGAGTTCTGGTTGGATTGACCCTGGCGGATAAATCCCGCCAATTACACCCTGTTGCTTCCACGGTCTGTTTCTCTAGGTGGATTCCGGTCGGTGCAGCTTTTTGGGTTATTCTTTCTTGCTCTTAGCCCTTCCTAATATTGGGTCCCGCTTTTTGCTGTGCCTTTGCTGAGCCTTCAGTTGTCCGATACCCCTTCACCTCCAGCTCGCTCCATTGTTAATTTTGATGATGACACTCACCCTTATTTATAGCTTCCACCAGCCCGCTAATAGGCCTCCCCAAGTCAGCCAACTATGGCTTACAAAATCCGAACAACCAACCGTGAAACCTTAAAACCGCGATTCCTCCTAAACCCCTGAGCCAAATGTTTAATGTAACCAGTCTATGGAAAGCCAATCATCATTTCCTTTCCAATGACATAGTTATCACCACCTGATTCAACCTGAGTCAAAAGTTATGCCCTATACAAGACTTACAGGGGAAAAATGGTCACAAACAAAATTGGTAAAAATTATGGACATGTTTAACATCCTCATAAGCAACACATTAAAATATGAGAATGATCCAACCCTCAGGAAATAAAAATAAAAATATTTTACGATCCTCCGATACGTAAAATGCGGGTTGTTACACTATTCTTCTCCTTCTCCTATTACAACTCAGTTCTATTTCAATCTCTCATCTTATCTTGCACATCAGCTTTTATTTCAGCCCTTCCAATTTTCCACCTGTTTAATTTCTTCCTTTTTTCTTTTGTGTGGTGCTAAGGGAACCCCAATTCCCTTTTCTTAATACCACAGGTCCATAACTAAAAAGTACCACAAAAAATGCCCTTTCTCTCTTCCTAATACCTCACACCAAAAGATAGGGATTACCGTTGTTTATACCTATTTCTCCCTCTTAGTTTCAATTCATCCGTTCTTTCTCTTTTAAAAACCCTAGACTGCCATGATTTTTTTCCTACGTATTTATCCATCTTTTTCTTTACCTAATTCTACGCTACTACAAAAATGAGTGGATGCAAATAAAAATGTTGTGAATAAGATCGAATTTAGCAAAATAGAGGAATAAGTGATGATGAATTCTGAAGCCGTGAAAAGTAGCAGCGGTAAAGAAGCAAACGAATTAGCGTTTTAGATTAGGTTTGAATACATGATTATTTCGGCAATTAATGGTTGAGTGAGTGATTAGAAAGAGATCAAAGTGGTGTTAGGAAGCATAGAAAATTTAATGTATTTTAATTTTTTTAGTTGTGGTAATAGGAAGTGGAAATTGGGGTGCCCTTAGCACCACACTTTCTTTTTTACGTGGAGTTAAAAAAATGGAAAGTGAACGATTTATTGTTGGCTGGTTCTATTTCCATCTGTTTTTCTCCTATCATACTCCATTCAATTTGAAAAAACCAGCATACCCCTCTTTTTCCCTTTCACCTCTATTTTATCTAAGAATCACCCTTAATTTTTCTGAACCACGTTTAGAGCGGACGTTGTATATTTACCAACCTCTCTCGGTCTGAACTAGATTATTACACAAACCTCGCTCGATCTGAATTAGGTTAATATGTGAACCTCCCTCGGTTTGTACTAGGTTTATATATGAACCTCACTTGGACTGCACTATGTTTTACAAATACATCGTTCTGCTGAAGCTTAAAACGTAGCTATTTCTTTGTCCGTGATTCATTGTTGTTTAAAGATATGAATAATTTTGAAAAATCTAAAAATGTGTAAAATAGTAGGGTGGGAAAGGAGAAAAACTGGGTTTGAATAAAATCGGCCATTTTGGTTTCATCCATCATACATACCCTAATTGATTACGTAATGGCCTTCTAGTTGGAAACCACTAACAGTTTCCCCTAAATCAAGGGAACTAAAATTTCTTCTGCTAATTAGGCAGTTCTACAACGAGCAGTTATTTTCCCTAGTTCATGGATTGCTCCAATCCTTTAGGTTAAAATGGAACAAAATGGTCCTCTGGTATTTTGTTACAGCTGCGCTTGTTCGATGTAATTAGGTTTGATCATTGGCTCTCACTTCCTCGACCAAGGGAGAGGTGGCTTACAATATTGTGTATCCTTCGATTTATATATGCTGTTTGAAAGCTATATTTGGGTTAAAGGTTTATTTATGACATTAAATGTTATGGTTTCAATGGAAATAAGTTCCATTGATAGACACTTTATCTTTTTATTAAAATTTGACGGGATTCTTCTTTTAATTTAATTTGAGAAAACATCGGTCTGGATTTTGATAACTTCATTTTCTTTTTACTAATACATGGCATACTATTACAACATATTATACATGTGAATGAAGTTCCAGGGTGTTTAGGTTATAAAAAGGTTAATCATTATCTTTTACTGTTTTCCCAGTGAGAATGTCTGAATTTTGATTTGCTTGTTTTGTTCTTTTTTTAAATTTCCCACTACCTAACAAAATGATTAGAGTATAACTAAATGAGTATACTTCACGTTTTTCTCAAAATGTAGTTAATTTATTTCTTCATTTGAAAAAATGTGAATTCCTATACTATGTGATAATTTTGGTTACTAATCCAACATATTGTTGCAGAACATCTCCCCTTTAGCTCTATATGCTCCAATTTGGATGTCACTTTTACTTTCGACTATTGTGATTTTTAAGGCTACATATGTACCAACCATTATATGCTCCTTGAACTAAGCAATTAAAGTTTGAATAAATCAAAGCATAGTTACAACAAAAAAGTGGCAACATTGTTGCTTTACTAGTATACAAATTAGAATTGTTAATCCATCTGCCACTGTATAAATCTGATTTACTCTTGCATATCATTTCTTTTCCTCATTTAATATTTCCTTATTTTATCAAATCTATTTATTGTAATTTAGAAAAGTTTGCAATAATCTTTGGGATCCGAGTTTTGTTTGGGTATGGCTTATCATCCCCAAACCGATGGTCAAACCGAGATGGTTAACCGAGTTTTGGTAGATCTCCCGAGGGCTTGTGTATTGGACCTCGGAGGATCATGGGAAGACCATATACATCTAGTTGAGTTTGCATATAACAACAGCTACCATTCAAGCATTGGGATGGCACCGTACGATGTGTTATATGGTAAACCAAGTAATTCTCCAGTATGCTCGTTAGAGGGTGGAGATAAGTTGATACTTGGGCCAGAGATGATCAGAGAGACATCAGATTATATCGAGATCGTTCGGCAACGAATGAAGGAAGCCCAAGATCGTCAGAAGAGTTATGTTGATAGGCATTGAAAAAATTTGGAATTCGATGTTAACGATTTGGTTTTCGTGAAGATTCCGCTATTAAAGAATGTTTGTTCGGTTCGGAAGCAAGGGAAAGTTGGCCCCAAGATTCGTTGGACCGTTTCTAATAGTCGAACGAATTGGAAAGCTCGCGTATAGATTGAGTCACCTGAGAAGATGTCGAGTGTCCATAATGTTTTCCATGTGGCGTTTCTACGGAAGTGTGTGCACGATTCGAATGTGGTGATTTCTCCGGAATAGTACGAAGACCTATAAGTTGAGACCTTAGTTACAAGACCTCGTTAGCCGCTTCACGTTGTGGGGAATGACACGAAACAACTTAGAAGAAAAACGGTTAAGCTAGTCAAGGTATAGTGGAGTGAGGATGATAACGAATGTACATGGGAAACAGAAGAGAGAATGAAGACGGTCCATCAAGAAATCTTTGTTGGTATGACCCATTAATGTAGTGTCACCTTACACTATTGTAACTTGTACTATTCATTATAATTTTGCGTGCTAGGTTAAGGCTATGGATACATGGTTTGATGGATGCTAGTTTGGATGGTAAAATTGGCTACTTCTGGATGTGTAACACCCCGCGAATTCTACAACTGTGAAATTCATAAATTAAAGTATAATTAATTTTAATCAAAGAACTAAGGGAAACGGGATACGCCATTGCGTTCGTCTCAGAAAAATACGCGAAATAGAGTCCGAGTTTTCGAAAAACGGAGTCCGTATGAAGAAGATACGGCCTTCGGAAGTTTCTAAATTAAGTTTAAAATTCAAACAGAATAAAATCAAGTTTAAATTCCAAAATGGGGCCCAGTGGGCCAGGGCGGAAAAACACCCGCCTAACGCACCCAGGTCGACTGGGCTGTCGACCTGGTCTAACCAGGTCGACAGGGCTGTCGACAGGCATGTCGACCTGGTCCAGAGCCAGGTCGAACCCAGTCCAACCTGGCTGGCCTATTCTATGTTGGCCGATTTTCTGTAGTCTGCTTTGTCATTAGGGCTAGGTTTCAAGCTCTAATTGGTCTCTCCTTAGGATGAATGGCTACGATCAATCCAAGCAACATCAATGGTCCTAATCAGTTCATTTCCCCTATAAAAATGACCCTAGACTCAACCCTAATCTATTCATTCAAAAATAAGAACAAAGCCGCCATGTTGCTGAGGAACGACTAGGGGTAGCCACCAATTGGAGAGAGGATTAGGAGGCAAATTCTAAGGCATAAAGCAACTCAATCAAATCAAACCGCATCTTCAAATCCCCAAATTTGAGAATTCGCCTCACCATTGTAAGTAGAGTATTATTTTGGTATGAACAAATAACTGTGTTGGTTTGTATACTTGATTTGTGGCGATAAAGTAATTCATAATTGTGTGTTACTATGATTCTTATCGATTTGGAATATTGTATACGTTTGGATATTCTTGAATTATGTTATTTATTATGAAAAACTACATGCGGTAGTTTTATGCAAGTATACGTTTGGAATATTCGCAAATTATGTAATCCTTGTTGAAGCTACATGTATGTAGTTGTTTAATTGAAACTCATGCAAGTTTGGGGTTTTGCTACTATGCCATCATGATGTATATTTTTGTGCATAAATCATTTTGTACGTAATTGGAACAAGTTTGGTTGTTATAGTTCATATGAAACTATGTTGAAATTTTGGCACCATGATTTATGAATTAAGACATGCTTTTGTACTAGAAAACCTATTTGCAAACTTATGAATATGACTAGGCTATGATTGATATTTTGCATAATTAAGTCTATATTGTTTACAAGAATTATATGATGACATATGTGGTACATAGCTAGGTTAGATTCAAAATCCCTTTTTGCAAGTTTGCATGACTAAAGTAAAAATCATGATTTCATGTTAGAAATATTTATGCCATGGTTATGGGAACAAATTTAACTATACTTTTGTATTAGTCACAAAAGTAGACACCTTTGTAAACATGTAGTAGTCTTATGAACATGATTTGCTTATGTTTGACATTATGCCTGAATAAAAATATAGGTTTATGTGGTAGTTAAAGCCTATGTGTCGATAGTGATATTCTTAACTTAACTACAAGTTTACATGGTTTGATTCATGTCACTTATGCTTTATGACCAAAGTATATGTCACTACTATGCAAGTACACCAGTTTCTATTTTGTATTTCCAACGTCATATTGCAAGTTCATGCGTTCACATTCCCCTCTTTGTGTATGTAATCACGCTTTAAGCCTCCCCTTTTCGCATGGCTAAGTTGGGCTTTAAAAGGCTAAGCCCAACATATATATAATAAACGGACGTGTTAAACGGGGGAAAAGAACGTTGGGTTAAAATTACTAATGAATGAAAATATAAAATAGAAGGGCCAAATTCAAGTATGGGTTGGGCCCATGATTGGTGTAACCTTTAAACCATTAGCTTAATAATGGGCCGCAAATATTTACATATAAGAAAATAAAGAAGAAAGACAAAATATGTAAATGTAGAACATACGATGTGTTTAACCCGAGGTTGGATTGAGTTGTGATGTAAACCTGCCCGGAACCGCCCGGCTGTCCAGTAGTCACAACAATACCTATCCAATGTGGGAGGTTAAACATGGAGCCCAATAAGGACCCGAGGTTAGACTGAGTTGTGGCGTAAGACTGCCCGGAACCAACCGGCAACAGGCAGCCACAACAATACCTGTCTAATGTGAGAGGTCAAGGCTTTAATAAGACAATTAAGGCTGAGTCAGGATTGTTAGGATTAAGTGAACTAAAGACTTAATCAAAATGGAACATGCTAAACTAAACGAACTGGTGGGGGTTAGGTTAGGAAACACTTAACCAACTTAGCATGTTGGCTAGAGATAGAAAACCTAGTAACGGGGGACCCTTTTCAGCAGTAACCCTAGAAGGTGTATCAGGATACCCTGAAACTAGGCAGGGTGGGGCACGATTACTGGGCTGATTGTAAGAGGTCAAATCGACGGCGGTGGTGTAGCAGTGTAGGTTCTAACGGGGTGCGGACGTGCACACACTCCGGCGCAGAAAAATAAAGCACCGGGCACCAGTAGCATACCTGTGCATTCTAAGGTTGTGTTGGGACGCCGCCATGGGACTTGATACACCCCATGGTGGGACCAGCATAGGTAACTACAACATCAGGGGCCGTAAGACACATGTAACTATGCGAGTAGGAGCCGATCATCATAGAATGGATCACATCACCCTGATTATGGGGTGCTAGTTGGAAACTAGTTTATATGGGTTCAGAGATTAACATGGGGTACGATAGTATATTCGACCCTGGACAACTTAACCAAGTTATAGTGCTTTTCCACTTCTTGTTTATACTTCTCATACCCAGTTCCTTATTCATAGACATAATAGTACTAGACTTACTCAGGCTTTATGTCTGACTCTACTTTTCTTTCGTCTTCTTTTCTTCTGTCCCCCCCCACCCAGGTCCACAGGGAGGGAACACAGCAGCTTGACCAGCCCTAACATCCAGCTTGAAGAAGAGAAATGTATTGCTTGGACTTTTTCGTTTTGAACTATGGCTTTGGACAACCACTATGGGGCTTTTGCAGTTTATCTATGTTTTATTTATGCTTCTTTAAATAATGTAATCAAGACAGATTATGAAAGTGTTATGTTATGTTTTTGGAAAAGATGTAAGACAATTATGGTGATGTTGTTGTAGCACGTATTTGCTTTTATCAAATAAAAGTTGTTGTTTTTCCGCTGTTTTACAAATATGTGTTCTTATATCTGTCTTGTATATCTGTGACTTATACTTATAAACCTCCACCAAAATTAGGGCATTCCCTTTGAGAGTGACCCTAACGGAGGTGGGGTGTTTCACTTGGTATCAGAGCATAGGTTTACCAGATAAGATAAAAAGTTTTGAAAAATTATTTTCAAAAAGGAAATTTAAAGAAGCATTTTTAAAAGAAAAATATTATTTTTATCTTAAAAAGGCAAAGTCCACTCCCCAAAGCCATAGGTACTATCTCTTATCCTTCGTTTTGAATCTATCCTTTTTGTTTCAGCATGTCCGAAGATCTTAACTTGCCAGAAGGGGTGCCAATACCTGGTTGGTTTAGACAGTTCTTAGAAGCAAGAGCCACTCAGCCAGGTCCTACCATTCCTCCTCCCCCAGCTGCAGGAAATCATCCAGCTGCAGCAGCCCCTTTTCCTCCACCTCCTCCTCGGGGAAACAATTTTACTAAGATATGTAAAGATTTTAAAGCTATGGGAGGAAGGGATTTCCATGGAACTGAGTCCTTCGTGGCAGCTAGAAATTGGCTGAAAGAAACTGAGGACCTATTCATCATCTTTGAGGTAGAGGATAGACAAAAAGTACAATTGGCATTATGGCTATTGAAGGGCGAGGCTTCCTACTGGTGGGAAGTCACTAATGCTGAAAGACCAGTGGAGACGTGGGAGGACTTTAGGGCAAGTTTTGAGACTAAATTTCTCTCAGATGCAGAAAGAAGTTTGCAGTTGGAAAAATTCTTATTTCTTAAGCAAGGGGACAAGACAGTCAGAGAGTATGTGAATCAGTTCGATGAGCTGGCTAGGTTTGGGCTTGACCTAGTAAACACCCCGCACAAGAAGGCTCTCCGTTTCGTCAAGGGGTTGAATGAGCCATTACACAGTTTGGCCATGACCCATATACCCACGGGAGCCACGCATGAAAGATTGGTGCAAATGGCATTGCTGAATGAAGAGGATAAGGGCAAGAAGGAGACAAAGGCAGAAAGCTCTCAAGGAAAGAAAGAGGGTTTGCAGCCTAAGAAGACAGACTTTAAGAAGGGCGGGAAAGGCAACAAAGAGAAGAGGAATTGCAATTTCTGTGGCAAAGTGGGGCACTTAGTAAAGAACTGCCGGAAAAAGAAGGCCAAGGAGAATGGTGGGTGCTTTTCTTGCGGTGAGACAGGCCACAGGGCTAAGGACTGCCCAAAGAAACGAGGACAGGGGCAGAGGGCTGGATCCACCCCAGGGGCAGAGGTTCATGTGCTGGAAGCGCCACCTCTGCAACAGCGAGGTATAAATACTTCTGTAGAAAGTGTAGTTTACCTTTATGATCACCCCGTTCGCACTTTATTTGATTCTGGCGCATCACACTCCTTTATCTCGTCTGCTTTAGTAGAATCTCTGCACCTAAAAACTAGTATGGTAGAGGACCCCTTAATTGTTTCAAATCCAATTGGGGGCCCAGCTCATTTGTCTATGATCTGTTTGGGATTGAAAATTTCTATCCTAAGTGTAGAATTTCAATGTAGTGCCTTTGTTTTGGGCTTTTCGGGTTATGGTTTGATTTTGGGTATGGATTGGCTATCCAGTAATGGGGCCATCCTTGATTGTGAGAAAAGGGTTGTTAGGCTCCTAACCCAGCTCGGTAATACTTTGGAAATTTCTGGTAATCCCTCGTATGCGGTTATGCTTAGTTATCTTGAATCGCTAGATGCCTCTGTTGAAAATTTGCAATCAGTTAGAGTGGTCCGGGAATATCCGGATGTCTTCGAAGAGGTGAAGGGCTTGCCTCCGAAGCGGGAAATAGACTTCCGCATATATCTTGTAGATAATGCAAAGCCCGTTGCGTTGCCCGTTAGACACATGGCTCCACGAGAAAGGAAAGAGCTCAGTAAACAGATTAAAGAGCTTCTAGAAAAGGGGTTCATTAGGAGAAGCATTTCAGAATGGGGCGCTCCAGTGGTGTTCGCTACAAAGGCGGATGGTTCACTCCGTCTATGTGTTGACTATAGGGAGCTCAACAAGCTAACGAAAAAGAATAGGCACCCTCTCCCTAGAATTGACGATTTATTTGACCAGCTTGTAGGAGCGTCTGTTTTCTCCCTACTCGATTTAGCAACCGGTTTTCATCAGCTAAGGGTGGCTGAAGATAGCATCGATAAAACGGCGTTCAGAACCCCAGACGGCTTCTTTGAATGGCTTGTCATGCCTTTCGGCTTGACAAATGCACCTGCTTACTTCGTGGACCTGATGAGTAGGGTATTTAGAGATTTCCTCAACTAATTCGTAGTGGTCTTCGTAGATGATATCCTTATCTTCTCAAAGAGTGAAGAGGAACATGCTCAGCACTTAAGGGCAATCATGGAAACTTTGCGAGTCCATCAACTAAAAGCCAAATTCTCCAAATGCCACTTTTGGAGAGAAGAGGTGAGGTTCCTTGGGCACATAGTATCCAAACAAGGGTTAGCAGTGGATCCTGCTAAGGTAGTGGCGGTACAGGATTGGAAGACACCAAGGAATGCAACTGAGGTCCGAAGCTTTCTAGGACTAGCAGGTTTCTATCGAAAATTCATAAGGGATTTTGCGAAAATCTCAGCTCCGCTCACGAAGTTGACCAAGAAGAATCTAGTGTTCAATTGGGATTTGGATTGCGAGTTTGCTTTCCAACGACTGAAAAGGGCTCTTACAACAGCCCCAGTTTTGACGCTACCAGATGGGAGCAAGATGTTCACTGTTTATACGGATGCATGTGGGACAGGGCTAGGCGCCGTCTTAATGCAAGAAGGAAGGGTAGTAGCTTATGGCGGGAGGCAGTTGAAAGTGCACGAAAAGAACTACCCAACCCACGATCTTGAGTTAGCCGCCATCGTCTTTGCACTCAAGTCTTGGCGACACTATCTCCTAGGTGAGAAGTTCGAACTTTACACTGACCATAAATCGTTGAAATATCTTTTCTCGCAAAAGGATCTTAACTTGAGGCAACAAAGATGGATGGAGTTTCTTGCCTCGTACGATTTCGAAATCTCCTACACTCCGGGCAAAGGCAACGTAGTGGCAGACGCGTTGAGCCGAAAGAAATTGACCCTAAGCCCGTTGTTTGTTGAAAGACAAAGCCTAGAGTTTATAGCCAGCTTCGACTTTAGGCCCTCCTCCGATTTCGTACCAGGCTTGCTAGCATCTCTCGAAGTGCGCCCAACTTTAGTGGATTCAGTAGGGACAGCACAACGCGAAGACCCTCAGCTTGTGGAAACAATTGATAGGCTAATTAGGGGTGAGACTTCAAGTCACCTCAACAGATACTCCATCGACGATAAGGGTTTGTTAAGGCGAGACGGAAGACTATGCGTCCCACAGACAAAAGATTTAATAAAGAAGGTTCTCGAGGAAGCACATCACTCCAAGATGACGATACACCCAGGCGGAGATAAAATGTACAAAGACATAAAAAGGACTTTCTTCTGGAACGGCATGAAAAAGGACGTGGCAGAATTCGTTTCTAAGTGTATGGTGTGCCAACAGGTTAAAGCGGAACAGAAAAATCCTGGTGGACTGCTACATCCTCTGGAGGTCCTGCAGTGGAAGTGGGATAACATCTCAATGGACTTCATCGATGGGCTGCCTAGGTCTAGGAGAGGCAACACTAGCATTTGGGTAATAGTGGATAGGCTTACTAAAAGCGCCCACTTTTTACCTGTCAAAAGTAAAAGAACTGCCTCATCCCTAGCATCACTTTACCTCAAGGAAATCGTTCGACTCCATGGAATACAATCTAGCATTGTTAGTGACCAAGACCCCATCTTCACCAGTGAGTTTTGGCGGAGTCTCCAAGAAGCAGTAGGAACGCAGTTATGCTTGAGCACAGCCTATCATCCCCAAACCGACGGCCAAACAGAGAGAGTAAACAGAGTTTTGGAAGACCTTTTAAGGCTATGCGTCTTTGACTTCGGAGGGACATGGGAAGACCACCTTCCTTTGGTGGAATTTGCCTACAACAACAGCTATCAAGCAACCATCGGAATGGCGCCCTTCGAAGCTTTATATGGAAGACCGCGCCGATCGCCCACTTGTTGGTGGGAGTCTACAGATAAGCTCATACTTGGACCGGATATGATCCGAGAGACTTCAGAGAAAGTAGACTTAATACGAAGAAGGATGAAGACTGCTCAAGACAGACAAAAGTCCTATGCCGACAAGAGAAGGACCGACCTTGAATTTGAGGTTGGAGACAGAGTTTTTCTCAAGGTATCGCCACTAAGAAACGTTGTTCGTTTTGGAACCACAGGAAAACTGGCACCGAGGTTCGTAGGGCCATTCCCTATCATCGAGAAAATTGGGAAAATGGCCTATAGATTAGAGCTACCTGAGAAGTTGGCTGGAGTCCACAACGTTTTTCACGTTTCACATCTCCGAAAATGTCTACATGAGTCTGCTGAAGTGGTAGAGCCAAATATCCTCGAAGAGGCCGAAGTGGAACGCGAAGCAACCATAAGAAAAGTTCCAACCCGCATCTTAGGAACAGAAGTGAAGAAACTACGCAACCGCGAAGTCAAGCTCGTCAAAGTTCAGTGGAGCAACGCCGAGGGAGACGCGACTTGGGAAACTGAAGCTAGAATCCGCACTGCCTACCCTTTTCTGTTCGACGGTACATCCTTGATCTTTCCTTTTCCTTAAGTTGCGCTTTTATCTATCTTTTTTTAGGTATATTTCCTCGACCTTATCTTTTAGGTAGAAACCCTTTGGATGGAAACATGTAATTGAAACATGTTATGGATGATGGTTGCAAGTGGTTGCAAGTGATTGCTAGTGGTTGCTTGTGGTTGCATATACACACACAATCTAGGTTTTAGATCGGCTCAGTCACTTCATATTGCATATGCATATATGTTTGCATTCATATGTGGTTGAACTTTAATGTGTTGTCATGTGGATGTTGCATTTGTATTGAATGATTGTGCACTCATGTAGAATCAAGAATAGGAAAATTTGCATACATAATGGATTCATGGCACTTACATAATTCGCATTAAGGAGGTCAACTGAATCAGTAGACCGCCTGATTTTGCATTAGATAAGTTCATGTACACACACAATTCGCATATGATCATGAAGCATTAGAAGTCTTTTAAGGACAATGGATGCTCGTGTTTGTTGGATGAGTAGATGGATGATTGGATGTTAGGATATACATTCCTCCTAACTTAAAGATTTCGGGGACGAAATCCTTTTAAGTGGGGGGAGAATGTAACACCCCGCGAATTCTACAACTGTGAAATTCATAAATTAAAGTATAATTAATTTTAATCAAAGAACTAAGGGAAACGGGATAAGCCATTGCGTTCGTCCCGGAAAAATACGCGAAATAGAGTCCGAGTTTTCGAAAAACGGAGTCCGTATGAAGAAGATACGGCCTTCGGAAGTTTCTAAATTAAGTTTAAAATTCAAACAGAATAAAATCAAGTTTAAATTCCAAAATGGGGCCCAGTGGGCCAGGGCGGAAAAACACCCGCCTAACGCACCCAGGTCGACTGGGCTGTCGACCTGGTCTAACCAGGTCGACAGGGCTGTCGACAGGCATGTCGACCTGGTCCAGAGCCAGGTCGAACCCAGTCCAACCTGGCTGGCCTATTCTATGTTGGCCGATTTTCTGTAGTCTGCTTTGTCATTAGGGCTAGGTGGCAAGCTCTAATTGGTCTCTCCTTAGGATGAATGGCTACGATCAATCCAAGCAACATCAATGGTCCTAATCAGTTCATTTCCCCTATAAAAATGACCCTAGACTCAACCCTAATCTATTCATTCAAAAATAAGAACAAAGCCGCCATGTTGCTGAGGAACGACTAGGGGTAGCCACCAATTGGAGAGAGGATTAGGAGGCAAATTCTAAGGCATAAAGCAACTCAATCAAATCAAACCGCATCTTCAAATCCCCAAATTTGAGAATTCGCCTCACCATTGTAAGTAGAGTATTATTTTGGTATGAACAAATAACTGTGTTGGTTTGTATACTTGATTTGTGGCGATAAAGTAATTCATAATTGTGCGTTACTATGATTCTTATCGATTTGGAATATTGTATACGTTTGGATATTCTTGAATTATGTTATTTATTATGAAAAACTACATGCGGTAGTTTTATGCAAGTATACGTTTGGAATATTCGCAAATTATGTAATCCTTGTTGAAGCTACATGTATGTAGTTGTTTAATTGAAACTCATGCAAGTTTGGGGTTTTGCTACTATGCCATCATGATGTATATTTTTGTGCATAAACCATTTTGTACGTAATTGGAACAAGTTTGGTTGTTATAGTTCATATGAAACTATGTTGAAATTTTGGCACCATGATTTATGAATTAAGACATGCTTTTGTACTAGAAAACCTATTTGCAAACTTATGAATATGACTATGCTATGATTGATATTTTGCATAATTAAGTCTATATTGTTTACAAGAATTATATGATGACATATGTGGTACATAGCTAGGTTAGATTCAAAATCGCTTTTTGCAAGTTTGCATGACTAAAGTAAAAATCATGATTTCATGTTAGAAATATTTATGCCATGGTTATGGGAACAAATTTAACTATACTTTTGTATTAGTCACAAAAGTAGACACCTTTGTAAACATGTAGTAGTCTTATGAACATGATTTGCTTATGTTTGACATTATGCCTGAATAAAAATATAGGTTTATGTGGTAGTTAAAGCCTATGTGTCGATAGTGATATTCTTAACTTAACTACAAGTTTACATGGTTTGATTCATGTCACTTATGCTTTATGACCAAAGTATATGTCACTACTATGCAAGTACACCAGTTTCTATTTTGTATTTCCAACGTCATATTGCAAGTTCATGCGTTCACATTCCCCTCTTTGTGTATGTAATCACGCTTTAAGCCTCCCCTTTTCGCATGGCTAAGTTGGGCTTTAAAAGGCTAAGCCCAACATATATATAATAAACGGACGTGTTAAACGGGGGAAAAGAACGTTGGGTTAAAATTACTAATGAATGAAAATATAAAATAGAAGGGCCAAATTCAAGTATGGGTTGGGCCCATGATTGGTGTAACCTTTACACCATTAGCTTAATAATGGGCCGCAAATATTTACATATAAGAAAATAAAGAAGAAAGACAAAATATGTAAATGTAGAACATACGATGTGTTTAACCCGAGGTTGGATTGAGTTGTGATGTAAACCTGCCCGGAACCGCCCGGCTGTCCAGTAGTCACAACAATACCTATCCAATGTGGGAGGTTAAACATGGAGCCCAATAAGGACCCGAGGTTAGACTGAGTTGTGGCGTAAGACTGCCCGGAACCAACCGGCAACAGGCAGCCACAACAATACCTGTCTAATGTGAGAGGTCAAGGCTTTAATAAGACAATTAAGGCTGAGTCAGGATTGTTAGGATTAAGTGAACTAAAGACTTAATCAAAATGGAACATGCTAAACTAAACGAACTGGTGGGGGTTAGGTTAGGAAACACTTAACCAACTTAGCATGTTGGCTAGAGATAGAAAACCTAGTAACGGGGGACCCTTTTCAGCAGTAACCCTAGAAGGTGTATCAGGATACCCTGAAACTAGGCAGGGTGGGGCACGATTACTGGGCTGATTGTAAGAGGTCAAATCGACGGCGGTGGTGTAGCAGTGTAGGTTCTAACGGGGTGCGGGCGTGCACACACTCCGGCGCAGAAAAATAAAGCACTGGGCACCAGTAGCATACCTGTGCATTCTAAGGTTGTGTCGGGACGCCGCCATGGGACTTGATACACCCCATGGTGGGACCAGCATAGGTAACTACAACATCGGTGGCCGTAAGACACATGTAACTATGCGAGTAGGAGCCGATCATCATAGAATGGATCACATCACCCTGATTATGGGGTGCTAGTTGGAAACTAGTTTATATGGGTTCAGAGATTAACATGGGGTACGATAGTATATTCGACCCTGGACAACTTAACCAAGTTATAGTGCTTTTCCACTTCTTGTTTATACTTATCATATCCAGTTCTTTATTCATAGACAGAATAGTACTAGACTTACTCAGGCTTTATGTCTGACTCTACTTTTCTTTCGTCTTCTTTTCTTCCGTTCCCCCCCCCCCCCAGGTCCACAGGGAGGGAACACAGCAGCTTGACCAGCCCTAACATCCAGCTTGAAGAAGAGAAATGTATTGCTTGGACTTTTTCGTTTTGAACTATGGCTTTGGACAACCACTATGGGGCTTTTGCAGTTTATCTATGTTTTATTTATGCTTCTTTAAATAATGTAATCAAGACAGATTATGAAAGTGTTATGTTATGTTTTTGGAAAAGATGTAAGACAATTATGGTGATGTTGTTGTAGCACGTATTTGCTTTTATGAAATAAAAGTTGTTGTTTTTCCGCTGTTTTACAAATATGTGTTCTTATATCTGTCTTGTATATCTATGACTTATACTTATAAACCTCCACCAAAATTAGGGCATTCCCTTTGAGAGTGACCCTAACGGAGGTGGGGTGTTTCAGGATGATAGGCATGCGGGATTGTTTCTGGTTGCTTGGAATTTCGAGGGAAAAATTCCTAAGGAAGGGAGACCGTAACGACCCGCATTTTGCGTATTGGAGGATCATAAAATATTTTTGTTTAATTCCCTGAGGGTTAGATCATTCTCATATTTTGATATGTTGGTTATGGGGATGTGAGACATATTCATAATGTTTACCAATTTTATTTGTGACAAAATTTCCCCTGTAGGTTTTGTATAGGGCATAACTTTTGAGTGGGATCAAATCAGGTCCTGAGATTGGTTTCATTCGAAAGGAAATGATGTTTCAGATTCCATAGAGTGGTCACATTAAAGAGTTAGTTCAGCGGTTGAGGAGAAATCATTGTTTTATGTTGCACAATTTCTGTACAGGTTTGGCTAGTCATTAATGGGTTGATTTGGTGTGGCCTATCAGTGGTCTGGCTGGAGGCTATAAATAAAGGGGTAAAGGCATGAGGAATAGTTTTCTTTATTCTCTCATTTAGTTGAGCTCGTGATCCTCCTTGCTCAATCAAATACACTTTTCCTCCATTAAAATTCTAGATCAACGCGAGAAGATTGAAGCTCTACATCAAGTGAAGGGAGATCGCATCAAATTGAGAGATTTGGAGATCATTCTTCGCTATCAGGTTTGAAAATTTATGGGTTTCAAGTTATTTTGAAAATTTGGAGAGCGATAAGCATCTCTTACATGGATTCAATCAAGTATATGCGTTGTTTGATCTTATTTTCATCATTTAAAGTTGTTTTCACCTAGATCTACATCATGATAAGTATATTTTCATTTGAATCACCATAGGATCCAATCTAGCAAATTAAATCGGTAATTATTATGTTAATTCATATGCATATACAAGTTTAGATTAATCGTTTTGTGTATTCATTGATTTATCATGATTTGGTGAATTCCATATGGTTGTATGATGGATAATTGTTGTTCAAGTGTTGTTGATGATTTCATAAAGTGTTGATGGTTGAATTGGATGGTTTGGGTGAGTTGTTTGCACCAAAGTTGTCGTTTGGTGGTGGATTGGTTAAGAATGGAGATAAATTGGTCAAATATGGAGTCGGGTCATTTTTGAACCATAGAGTAGTTTTTGACCTATAGAGTCGGGTCCTTCATAACCCATTGAGTCGGAGCAATCGTGACCTAATGAGTTGGGTCATTTGTGACTTGATGAGTTGGGCTAAACGCAATGAATCGAATATTGACCAAATGATGTATGTTTTCGGCTCGATGGTGGTTGTGGCTTCGAAGTGAATTCAAGTAGAAATGTTCGAAGTGTTGTGAAGTGTTCGTTGATCGTCATAATGCAACGAAGTGAAGACCACTCTAGGTTGTGAGTTTGTGGATCGCGGTGCTCGTGAAGTTGCTTGATCTTATGAATAGTCATCAGGTTCGATGGCTAGAGATACTGAAGGTTGAGGTATTATCATTGTGATAGGTTCTAGCGGACTCAAAGAAGAGGTATATTGGGGATTCCCAAAAGACTAGAGGTGGCTGGTCAAGTACTCTGGGCAGCACGATAGGCCTAAATACGAGAATGATGGTGTATGGAGTTTTGCTAGAACTGGGGTTTACCATAATCCCTTGACGGTCGGTAAGGTGTTGAGCCTTTCATACGATTAACGATGGTTTCAAAGCAGGATTGGCAGTGATAGCCAGAGTCATGGATGATGATTGTTTTGCTTGTATCATCTTGTGTAGATTATCCGACGATAAAGGAGATGTCTCTTGGATGCTTATCTAATGTTGGTCCAGGCCTTCGGGTTTGTGCATCGGAGATGTCAATATTGATTAGGATGGTCTACACTTGATAAATTATTGTCATGAATATACTGTTGTTTCTATCTAGTTATTGTAAAGGCTATCACTGTCGGATGAGGGGGAGACAGGTTGGGTTCTTCTCTGGTGATATGATTAATAGATTAGGTGATTAATTTACCTATTTTCATATACTTTATAGAGGATGTTAGTTAGCTGTTTAATCGCTCATTAAGACTATTGTTTGACTCAAGGTTTTATGTCTCCCTCTTATTACTTTGGGTTGTTCATCCGATTTTGGATCGGCAGATTGAGTAGCAGGTGACAGGTGATATCTTGATGAGGACGATGCTACTGAGAAACGATGAGTAGGAGGCTTTCGTATTAGTTTTACTATCTACTATTGGTGTTTTTCCGCTGTTATGTTAATGTATGCTCTGAGTGACTTGTAGTAAGGCAACTTTGTACAGACTCTTATAGTGCTATCCAATGTTGTATAGATTATTTATGGTGATATGAAAAGTTTCTAGATTCTACGCAATTATGCTTCACTACTATTTCCTATTATATATGTTCTATTAATGTTTATCCTTGCGCTGTGGGTTATACGACAGATTTTGCTTGTGTTATCCTATCTTGATGATCATCCATAGCTTCCTGGCACATCTTTCAGTGCATTATTTCCCTTGTTAAGTGCAAGAGTTATAGGCGGTCATCATAGGGTTGGTTCCACAGATGAGATGATAATTATAACAGCTTCATATATATAGCCTAGGCCACCAATCATAAAACCTACATGTTCTGATTCGAATATTTTCTGCCCAACAGAAGTGAGTTGATCACATAGATTTTTCACTTTTAGTAGATACTCATTCATAGTCATGTTACCTTTTCTGATGTTTTGTAATTGTCTCCTATGATTCATAACTCTGGATGATGATTGTGATGTAAATTTTTTTTCAATGGCAGTCCAAACTTCTTGTGCAATCTTGCATCCAATCAACTAGGGAAGATTGCAGCACTTATGATGACATCATCTAAGCACACACCAAACTATCTTGCCTTTGGTATGCAATGTGTTCGTGATTTGGGAATAATTCATCCTCATTGTACCTAGTGAAATTTGGAGGAATAATCTCTGTTCCGAGAATATAATCATCTAACATGTATCTTCTAACAACAGTTTCAATTTGTAATTCCTAGAGTAAATAATTTGTTTCGTCAAGTTAAATGGAAATAAGCTAGTGGCTCTTGGGTTTGCTGATGGTTTTCATGTACTCATGTGTGGGATCAAGTTGATTTTGAGACACCCATGTGGAGGAAACTAGAGGGCTGCATACAGCCTTGGTTGGCCATTTTGATCAATATACGGATGAAGATATAATGCAGCATAAGTATGAGAATCTGACTTTAACCTTGAATTGAGATCTAATAGGGAAGGTGTAGTCGAATGAGAATGCAACCAGATATTTCTTGGAAGGCTTTTGAATTCGGCTGTGCACTTTTCTTGATCTTCTTGATCGTTTTTGCAGTTTCAGGTTACTTTTGTACAAGTTTGTCTTTAGAAAACTGATGTAGCCAACGATTGCGATGGCGAGGAACTGTTTTCTTGATGCAAACCAACAACTTTCAGACAGGATTACATAATTTTAGATGGGAGGAGTCCACGTGGTGAAGATATTTTGATGGATTGCAACACACTAATAGACCATCGAGTTGCAAATTCTTTGATGAACTGATATATACCGGTGGTAATGTTAGGCACATTCAGTCGCTCCGATACCAAGTTAGAATTTGTAATATATTAGTACTGAGAGACGAAAGTGAAAATGGTTTGTATTGAACCAAATAATTCATGTGCAACGTTATACAGACTTATTAAAGCAACGATTCGGTCGACTTATATTACTTCAAAATTGATCACACTGCATGACTAGCACAACAAGATTAGCCACCTTTGGCATAACTTTCAATTATTCACGTTTATTGTTTTCTGATATAGCCCCTTCTTTTATTAACAATGCAACACAATCACTTGAGGAACATGCTTAAAGGCGACATAAAGCTTGGCAGATAGAAGCATAACATTGTTAAACCAGGCATTGATATCACTTGTTTGGTTAGAAAGAAAAAAAAAATTTAAAGATGCAGAAATAATCAAACCGACCTTTAGAAGGTTTCCCTACTATGGGATAACCGAATTAGTCTGAAATAAAAAAATGCATTCTTTGTTTAACGCATGTTTTAATCATCGCTTATAAATCCCCAAATCTCACTGCATCTTCCTCATTTTGCCTTGTTCCTCTTCGACTTCCATAAATATATTCCAAAATTTTATGTAATTATCTTCCTCCTTTTATCCTTTTCCTCTTCACCTTCCCCTTATATGTCCTTCTAATTTTCAAATTAGCGATCCTCTTCTCTCTCCACGTATATCCTGAGCTCCATGTCTCCAACAACGTCAGGGCTCTACGTCTCTAACTATACCACGACTTTCGCCGACGACTTCAGATTCTGCTCATAATCTCTCCAAGAAACAATAGGTTTGACATCGATTTCCTCTTTATTGAAGTTCTAGTTTCTCAAAGGACAACAACATTTGTACCAAATTTAAATAAAGGGTCGCAATTCCTTTATTTCTCTTCTCCACTCTGTTATCCTCCTATTTAACTATAATTCGTTCCTTCCATGATTTCATATCAAAATATGAACGACCTTCTCCTTTTCTCAACCCCTACCGTTATTTTTCCCTATTCTTATAATCCTGATGTCTCCTTCCTGCCAATTTCCTTCTTCTCCTATTACAACTCAGTTCTATTTCAATCTCTCTTCTTTTCTTGTGCATCATCTTTTATTTCAGTCCTTCCAATTTTTAACCTGTTTATTTTCCTTCCTTTTTTTCTTTTTTGTGGTGCTAAGGGCACCCCAATTCCCTTTTCTTATTACTATAGATCCACAACTAAAAAGTACTACAAAAATTGCCCTTTCGCTCTTCCTAACACCTCACACTAAAAAATAGGATTACCATCAGCAATCGGGTTTGAATAGAACTGGCCATTTTGGTTTCTTCCATCATACATCCCTAATTTATTACATAATGGCCATCTAGTTGGAAACCACTAACAATGTCCCCTAAATCAAGGGATTTAAAATTTCTTATTCCAATTAGCTAGTTCTACAACGGGCAGTTATTTTCCCTAGTTCATGGATCGCTCCCATCCATTGGGTTAAAAATGGAACGGTATGGCCCTCTGGTATTTTGTTACAACTGCACTTATTCGATGTAATTAGGTTTGATCATTGGCTCTCAATTCCTCGATCAACGGATAGGTGGCTTACAATATTGTGTATCCTTCGATTTATATTTGTCGTTTGAAAGCTGTATTTGGGTTAAAGATTTATTTATGCCATTAACTGTTATGGTTTCAATGGAAATAAGTTCCACTGATAGACTCCTTATCTTTTTATTAAAATTTGGCGGGGATACTTCTTTTAATTTACTATGAGAAAACATCAGTCTAGATTTTGATAACTTCATTTTCTTTTTACTAATACATAGCATACTATTACAACATATCATACATGTAAATGAAGTTCCATGGTGGTTAGGTTATAAAAAGGTTAGTCATTATCTTTTACTTTTTTCCCAGTGAGTATTTCTGAATATTGAGTTGCTTAAATTTTTTTATTTTTTATTTTGAAATTTCCCACTACCTAACAAAATGATCACAGTCTAACTAAATGATTATACTTCACAATATTTTCAAAATGCAGTAATTTATTTCTTCATTTGAAAAAAATGCGAATTCCTATACTATGTGATCATTTTGTTTACTGATCCAACATATTGTGCAGAACATCTCCCCTTTAGCTCTATATGCTACAATTTGGATGTCACTTTTACTTTCGACTGTTGTGATTTTTAAGGCTGCATACGTAGCAACTATTATATGCCCCTTGATCTAAGCAATTAAACTCAGTCTATATTACTATTTATTAAAATTTATATAACAGTACAGTCCTAACTTTATTGTACATGTTTTACAAATTATTTAGTTGAAATAAATGTTCATACCCTTGACATTACACCTGACTACATGTTATAAACTATTGACAAACTTAACAACTGCATGTACAGTGTAGACATTATGAAGAACCTTTTACATTTTGGTGCTACAAGTATGTGGAGAAACATTGAAGATCGAAGCATAATAACATCAAAAAAGAAGCAACATTGTTGCTTTACTAATATGCAAATTAGAATTGTAGAAAAATATTAATCCATCTGCCACTGCACAAATATGTTTTACTCTAGCATATCATTTTTTTCCTCATTTAATATTTCCTTATTTTATCAAATCTATTTGGTACTGCAATTTTTTCAATAAATACATATTTCTTATTAAAATTTAGGATCTTAGGGGGAGGGTGTCTGTGTGTGTGTGTATATATGTATATGATCAAGAGCACCCTAAATAGTGTAGCACCCCTTTAGCCCCCTAATTTCCGCCACATATTCCCCATTCTTTCTCCTCCCACTAACTCTCTCTCTTTCCACTAACCTATTTTAGTATAAATGAGTGGCTACAATTCGGGTGTAAATGGGGTGCCACGAAATTGGGGTGCCATAGAGCGTTCCTTATATATATATATATATATATATGTGTGTGTGTGTGTGTGTGTGTGTGTGTGTGTGTGTGTGTGTGTGCGTGTGTGTGTGTGCGTGTGTGTGTGTATTTATTGGCAAAGCCGACTAGTTTTTAAGGTGACCGCAAACACCTTTTATTGTAATTAATAACAAAATACATGAAGTTCAGGTGATTGCAGTTAACAATCAGCTAATGGTTTTTAAGGTGGACCTTCCACACATACATAAAAAGGAAAAACAGGAGCTAAGCAACTTTGCCTAGACTACTGTGTGTTGATAGAGAGGATAGTTCCTATAAGCATAGCATGGAGGAGTATCCAGCCTAATGTCAGTGAAATACGTCACCAGGTCCACAACGAAGTGTGGAGAGTTCGGGCCGTAAAGATAACATCTGTTCCAGGTAGAATCTCTCAATATTTTCACATTGTTAAGACCACTCACACCTTCAGTTGCTAAAATCTTCTCATTACCAACACTATGATACATTAGATATCTAGATTCATCATCTTCCCTAACGTAAATGTAAAAATTATCAGTACCCGGTCGATGTCGCATTTCAGTCTTACATGAACCCATGCTTTCTCAACTTTATTCCATAAGAATGTTTCTTTATTGTAAAAAAATATCATCTTCTACACTCGAAATATCCATTGGCGCTGGATCAGGGGCACTAGAAACTATAGGCGGAACTGAAGGACCAGGGGCAAAAGTAGCGGTGGGAGGGGTGGATGCCTTCAACTTAGGAACCCATTGCAACTGAGGCTTACGAAGTGGCAACCTAGGGACAAAGGTTGTAGCAGTACCCATTGCAACTTAGGAACCCATTTCAAAAGTATGCCCGAAGGACTTGCACTTTGAACATATGTCTGGGTACCAACTATAATGGACATCTACATCAACATCAAATCCATCAACCAGAGTCACACAAAGCTTGTTCGGAAGTGGCTTCGTATGTGAGATTTCGATGAGAGCTCTAGCATACTTAAGGCTTTTTCTGGACACTGTGTTACAATCAAAACATCGAAGTTTGCCAATTAGACAAGCTAACCAGTCTAAATCGATCAACGATTGGAGAACTAAAGGAATGTTAGTGAAAGTGGCCCACACTGGGATGGATTGAATCTGCTCCATAGCCTTGCCAACCGTGACACTCCAAGGAGTGATAATGAACGGTTGGCCATCAATGACAAGCAGATATACAATCTACCTCTCATTCTCCACTGACGATTGCAGCTCTCTCGAACTACTTGATAATGAGGGGGGCTGCCGAGGAAAAATCCAACAAGATGGTAAGACCAATATTCTTCACCTACACGTTGCACAACACTTGGCATGACACTGCGCCCATTAACAATTGAAGTTGAATTTTTTATTTGAGGCTGGTATTCTCCTGCAATTTTGGGAAGGCACGAAAACATTGAGCAAAAGGTTTTAGGTGTAGTATCAACCGCTTCAGCAGCCTCATCATTCAGATGTCCATTTGATGGTTGGGGCTGTAAATGAAACACCCCACCTCCGTTAAGGTCACTTACAAAGGGAATGCCTTAATTTAGGTCGAGGTTTATAAGTAAAAGCCATAGATAAAATCAAGACAGATATAAATGCACATATTTTAAATAGCGGAAACCAACAGACTTTTATTCATCAATATGTGTTCCAAAACAAAATATTCCATAATTGTCTCAAAATACTTCCATCATTACAACATCGGAACTGTCTTGATTATTAAAGAAGCATAAAACATAAATAAAGTGACAAAAATCCCCATAGTGATATCCAAAGCCATAGTTCGAGAAAAAGAGACCCGAATCATACATCTACGACCTTGGAGCTTGAACAGAGCCTGACTAAGCTGAGTTGTTTCCTCCCTGTGGACCTGGGGGGGGTGAGAAAGAAAGAAGACGAAAAGAAAATAGGGTCAGACATAAAACCTGAGTAAATCTAGTAACTCTTCAGTATGTGAATAAGAAAAGGGCATGATAGATATATACTGAAAATAGGATGGTGTCACAAGCTAAGGGGGTGTCGAATGTACTATCGCACCCATACTATATCTCTGCATCTATTTGAGTTTACTCTAACTGGCACCCCATGGTGAGGGTGAAGTGATCCCCAACTTTATTTAAAGATCGGCTCCTACTCGCGTTAACATGTGTCGTACGGCCCCCAAGAATTGTATATACCTATGCTGGTCCCACATGGGGTGTATCAAGACCTATGGTGGCAGCCCCGACACAAATTATAGAAGGCATAGGTTATACTACTGGTGTCCCCAGTGCCCTGGTTGTCTGCTCCGAAGTGTGTGCACGCCCGCACTCCGTTAGACCTGCACTGTGCACCCACCGCCGTCGTTTGACTGCTTACAATCTGCCCAGTAACCGTGCCCTACCCTACATAGTTTCAGGGTACCGTTGATACCTAAATTGGGTTACTGCTGAAACGGGTCCCTCGTTACCAGGATTTCCTAGTCAAACATGTTAAGTGGCTAAGTGTCTGTATTTACCTAACCCCCACCCATCAATTCTTGTTAACATGTTGAATTTGGTTAAGTGTTATAGTTGACTTTACCCTACCAACTGTCCTTAGCCTCTTAGGAGCACCAGACCACTCACATTAGACAGGTATTGCTACGGTTACTGGATATGCCGATCGGTTCCGGGCTGGTATACACTGTAGCTCAGTCTAACCTCGGGTCTTTATTGGGCTCAATGCTTAACCACCCACATTGGATAGGTATTGTTGTGACTACTGGACAGCTGGGCGGTTCCGGGCAGGTTTACATCACAACTCAATCCAACCTCGGGTTAAGCATATCGTGTTTTCTAAATTTACATATTTTATTATTATATATGTAAATGTCATATCTTTTATTTTTGGGTATAACAATTTATACCGCTTAAATGTCATTGTCATTGGCATGTGCCAAACATACCAACATATGTTTTCATGTTTTACCCCCAACGTCATTACCCCCGTTTATACGTTCGCAACGTTATAACAAATGTTGGGCTTGACACAATTGAGCCCAACTTTATAAGCGTGAGAAAAAGGGGGAAATCAAGAACATGTAATATTTGACAACATATAAGGGTGTGTGGCGCATGAACTTGCAATTTAGCGAAACTAACATAAATGATGGGTCATGTGAACTTGCATCCGAATCAAATTACAACTAAGTAGGTGACATATGAAATGGCATAGTTTACAACTTGTGTTTAAATATGTTTAACTTGGCATAATGTCAAACATATAACTAGCATGATGTTTGTTCACCTAAAAGGTCCAATTATAACATTTAATAACATAGCCTATTTCAACATGAACTTGCATAGTTTTTGAAACACAAGCGAAACTTAACATAGATCCAGTTATACTTGCAAATAAACATGGAAATGATAACATAGGCATAAAAGGTTTCAAGTCTAAATCATGTTTACATAAACTTTAGGCCATGTAGGCATAAAAGGTTTCAAGTCTAAATAATGTTTACATAAACTCTAATTTAGACTAAGGGAATATACATAGTCCATGCCATCGACATATACACAAAAAGATCAATTTCTAATTTTTGCCACAACTTGCAAGTGCCATTGTTTTCATATACAATTGTTCAATAGGCTTGCATCAATCAATTTATGCCACAAACATCAATACACAAGTCATGATAGAATCATCAAAATACATAGAATTTTATATAATACAATAACACAATTCTATTTTCATTCACATCGAATCACATCGCAATTCTTATTCATATTCTGAAAGGTTACTATACTTACTACGAATGCAGAATCTTGAATTCTGGATTCTGAAATTGAAATGCGCTCCTTTGGGTAGACTAACATTGCGTTGAAAACTTTTGATTTAAACTTTAAATCTTCTTCTTAATTTTATTCGTCTCTAGGCTTTTCTCTTGACGGCTATGTTCAATTCCTCCCTAGCAGCATGACGACTCCTTTCTCATATTTTTATGTGAATTTTCATTTGAGAGTTAGGGTGTATTTATAGATTTTTAAGTTGTTTTGAGCCGTCAGATGAAGATAGGAGTAATCTAGGCCATTCAAAATTCAGAGAGCCAATCAAGAGGTGACATGTCAGCCCTAGTGACACACAGGGCCTCAGAAATTCGAGCCAGAGTCAGACCTGGCCAGCCAGGTCGACCAGCCAAGTCGACACTATGGTCGACCTTGGGGGGGGACTAGGTCGACACTGTGGTCGACCTGGGGTGACCAAGTCGACACGATGGTCGACCCTATGGTCGACCTGGTCTCTGGGCGGGAATTTTCCCGCCCAGCCTAGTTTGAACCTGAAATTCGAAATTTTGAAATTAAACTGAGCTGTTTGAATTTAAATTTGATTCTGAAACTTCCGAAGGCCATTACTCCTTCATACGGAGTCCGATTCTCACAAACTCGGACTCTATCTCAAGCAGAATTCCGAGAAGAACGCAATGGCATAACCCATTTCCCTTAATTCTTTCATTAGAATTAATTATACTTTAATTGTGAAGCTTAGCGTTATAGAATTCACGGGGTGTTACATTCTCCCCCCTTAAAAGGATTTCGTCCCCGAAATCTTTAATTTAGGAAGAATGTATATCCTACCATCCAACAGTTCATCTACTCAACCAACAAACACAAACATCCACTGTACTTAAAAGACTTCTAATGCTTCGTGATCATATGCATAGTGAGTGTATATGTCCTTATCTAATGCAGAAATCAGGCGGTCTACTGATTCAGTTGACCTCCTTAATGCGAATTATGTAAGTGTCATGAATCCATTATGTATGCAAATTTTTCCTACTCATAATTCTACATGAGTGCTCAACCATTCATACAAATGCAACGACCATATGACAACATATCAAGTTTCAACCATATACCAATGAGAATACATATATGCATATGCAATATGAAGTGATTGAGCCGATCTATAACCTAGGGTGTGTGTGTATATGCATCCACGAGCAACCACTAGCAATCATTTGCAGTCATCATCCATTACATGTTTTCAAATACATGTTTGCATCCATTTGTTTTCTACCTAAGGAGTTAGGAAAAGGACCGAGGAGATATACCTAAAAGATAGATAAAGCATAACTTAAGGAAAAAGAGAGAGATCAAAGATGTACCCTAAAAAAGAAGACGGTAGGCAGCGCGTATTCTGTCCTCAGTTTCCCAAGTCGCGTCTTCCTCGGCGTCGCTCCACCGAACTTTAACGAGTTTGACTTCGCGGTTGCATAGCTTTTTCGCTTCCGTTCCTAAGATGCGGGTTTGAACTCTCCTCACAGTTGCTTCACGTTCCACTTCGGCTTCTTCTAGAATGCTAGTTTCCACCACTTCCGTTGACTCATGCAAACACTTCCGGAGGTGAGAAACATGAAAGACGTTGTGAACTCTGGCCAGTCTCTCGGGTAGCTCTAATCTATAGGCCATCTTTCCAACCTTCTCGATGATAGGAAGCGGTCCTACAAATCTTGGTGCTAGCTTTCCGGCGGATCCAAAACGAACGACGTTCATTAAAGGTGATACCTTAAGGAAAACCCTGTCCCCAACCTCAAACTCAAGGTCGGTCCTTCTTTTGTCGGCGTAGGATTTCTATCGGTCTTGGGCAGTCTTCATTCTCCTACGTATCAAGTCTACTTTCTCAGAAGTCTCTCGAATCATATCTGGTCCAAGTATAAGCTTGTCTGTAGACTCGTACCAACTAGTTGTTGATTTGCACGGTCTTCCATACAAGGCTTCGAATGGCGCCATACCGATGGTAGCTTGGTAGCTGTTGTTATAGGCAAATTCTACTAAAGGAAGGTGATCCTCCCAAGTCCCTCCAAAGTCAAGAACGCAAAGTCTTAAAAGATCCTCTAAAACTCTATTCACCCTTTCCGTCTGGCCATCGGTTTGGGGGTGATAGGCCGTGCTCAAACATAACTGTGTGCCTACAGCTTCTTGCAGACTCCACCAAAACTCGCTTGTGAAGATAGGGTCTCGGTCACTAACAATGCTGGAGGGTATCCCATGGAGTCGAACTATTTCCTTGAGATAAAGAGATGCTTGAAATGCGGCAGTCCTTCTACTCTTGATAGGTATGAAGTGGGCGCTCTTAGTAAGCCTATCCACTATTACCCAAATGCTAGTGTTGCCTCTTCTCGACCTAGGCAGTCCATCAATGAAGTCCATTGAAATTCTTTTCCACTTCCACTGTGGGACCTCTAAAGGATGAAGTAGTCCTCCAGGCTTCTCCTGTTCCGCCTTGACCCGTTGGCAGGTCATGCACTTAGAAACGAAATCTGCTACGTCTTGCTTCATGCAGTTCCAAAAGAAATTCCTTTTTATATCCTTGTACATCTTATCACCGCCAGGGTGTATAGTCATCTTGGAATGATGTGCTTCTTCGAGAACCTTCTTTGTCAACTCCCTTGCTTATGGGACGCATAATCTTCCATCTCGCCTCAGCCAACCCTTATCATCGATGGCGTACCTACTGAGGTGACTAGAAGTCTCACCCCTAATAAGTTTATCAATCACATCGACAAACCGAGGGCCTTCACGTTGTGTAGCCCCTACTAAGTCCAAGAGAGTAGGGCGTACTTCAAGAGATGCTAGCAAACCTGGTACAAATTCTGAGGAGGGCCTAAAGTTAAAATTGGCTAAATACTCCAGGCTTTGCCTTTCCACAAAGAGCGGACTTAAGGTCAGTTTCTTTCGGCTCAACGCGTATGCTACTACGTTGCCTTTGCCGGGAGTATAGGAAATTTCAAAGTCATACTAGGCAAGAAACTCCATCCATCTTTGTTGCCTCAGGTTAAGATCCTTCCGCGAGAAGAGATATTTCAACGATTTATGGTCAGTGTATAATTTGAACTTCTCACCTAGGAGATAATGGCACCAAGACTTAAGCGCAAAGACGATGGCGGCTAACTCAAGATCGTGGGTTGGGTAGTTCTTTTCATGAGCTTTTAATTGTCTTCCACCATAAGCTACTACCCTTCCTTCTTGCATTAGAACAGCGCCTAGTCCCGTTCCACATGCATCCGTGTATACCGTGAACATTTTGCTTCCATCTGGCAAAGTCAGAACTGGGGCTGTTGTGAGAGCCCTTTTTAATCGTTGGAAAGCAAACTCCCAATCCAAATCCCAAGTGAACGCCAGATTCTTCTTTGTTAGCCTTGTGAGTGGGGCTGAGATTTTCGCGAAATCCCTAATAAACTTTCGGTAAAAACTGGCTAGCCCAATAAAGCTTTGAACTTTGGTTGCATTTCTTGGTGTCTTCCAAACTTGCACTGCCACCACTTTCGCGGGGTCCACGGCCAACCCTTCTTTGGACACTATATGCCCCAGAAATCTTACCTCTTTTCTCCAGAAGTGACACTTAGAGAATTTGGCTTTTAACTGATGTGAACGAAGAGTTTCCATGATTTCTTTCGGATGCTGAGCATGCTCTTCCTCATTCTTTGAGAAAATTAAGATATCATCTACGAAGACAACCAAAAATTTGTTGAGGAATTCTCTAAACACCCTACTCATTAGGTCTACGAAATAAGCGGGTGCATTTGTCAAGTCGAAAGGCATGACAAGCCACTCGAAGAAACCGTCTGGAGTTCTGAACGCCGTTTTATCAATACTATCTTCAGCTACCCTTAGCTGATGGAACCCAGTTGCCAGATCAAGTTGGGAGAAGACCGTTGCACCTACAAGCTGATCAAACAAATCGTCGATTCAGGGAAGAGGGTGCCTATTTTTCTTGGTCAATTTGTTTAACTCCCTAAAGTCGACGCAAAGGCAAAGCGAACCATCCGCTTTAGTTGCGAACACCCCTGGAGCACCCCATTCCAAAATGCTCCGTCTAATGAATCCCTTTTCGAGAAGTTCTTTAACCTGCTTACTGAGCTCCTTTCTCTCCTTTGGAGCCATGTGTCTGACAGGTAAAGCTACAAGCTTTGCGTTATCCACAAGATATATGCGGAAGTCTATTTCCCGCCTCGGAGGTAAGCCTTTCACCTCCTCAAAGACATCCGGATATTCCCGGACTACTCTAACCGATTGCAAATTTTCATCAGAAGCATCAAGCGACTCTAGATAACTTAGCATAACAGCATTCAAGGGATTACAAGAAATTTCTAGAGTGTTACCAAGCCGAGTCAAGAGCCTAACTACTCTTTTTTCACAATCAAGGATGGCACCGTTACTGGATAACCAGTCCATGCCTAAGATCAAACCATATCCCGAGAAGCCTAAGACAAAGGCATCACAACTAAACTCAACGTTGAGAATAGATATTTTCAAACCCAAACAAACCATTGACAAGTAAGCGGAGCCCCCAATTGGATTTGAAACTACTAAGGGATCTTCTACCATACTAGTGTCTAGATGCAGAGATTTTACTAAGGCAGATGAAATAAAAGAGTGCGATGCGCCAGAGTCAAAAAGTGTACGAACTGGATGATCATAAAGATAGACTACACTTTCTACAGAAATATTGCTACCTCGTTCCTGCTGAGGTGCCACTAGCGCATGAACTTGACCCCCTGAAGTGGATCCAGCTTTATGTCCCTGCCCTTTCTTCTTTGGGCAGTCCTTAGCTTGGTGCCCAGTCTCTCCACAACGGAAGCAACCACCCATCTTCGCCTTTCTTTTCCGGCAGTCTTTTGATATATGGCCCACAATGCCACAGAAATTGCACCTTCTCTTCTCATGGGGCTTATTATTCTTTCCTCCTTTCTTGAAGTCTGTTTTTGTTTGCTTGTAGACCCTCTTTCTTCTCTTCCACCTTAACTTCTTTCTTACCATGATCTTCCTCGTGTAGCAACGCCATATCCACCAAGCTTTCATAAGTCACTCCTGTGGATACATGGGTCATGGCAAGGCTGTGTAGAGTCTCATTCAAACCCTTGACGAAGCGAAGTGCCTTCTTGTGTTGGGTGTTTACTAAGTCTAACCCAAATCTGGCCAGTTGATTAAACTGATTAACATATTCCTTGATTGTCATGCTTCCCTGTTTCAGAGTTAGGAACTTTTCCATTTGCAGGCTCCTTTCTGCTTGGGAGAGGAATTTCATCTCGAACCTCGTCCTGAAAACCTCCCATGTTACCACCGCCAGCTGAGCATTGGTAACTTCCCACCAATGGGAAGCCTCATCCTTAAGCAACCATACCGCTAGTTGTATCTTTTGCCTGTCATCGACTCCAAAGATGACAAACAGATCCTCGGTCTCCTTTAGCTAGTTTCTTGCCCCTACAAAGGATTCTGTCCCATAAAAATCTTTTCCACCCATTGCCTTGAAGTCTCTACATGTTTTTGCGAAGGCATTTCCACGAGGAGGTGGAGGAGGAGGAGGAATCGCGGCCACTGGAGGAGGGATGTCTGCTGGGCCCGCGCCATTGGCCCTTGCTTTTAAGTACCTCCTAAACCAGCCAGGAATCGGCACTCCTTCCGAGAGGTTAAGGTCTCCAGACATGCTGAAACAGAAAGGAAAAAATTCAAAACGAAGGATAGAGAGCGATAGATAGGGAACATGGCTTTGGGGGATTTTTTCTTTTATAAATATAACACTTTTTCTTGAAAAATGCTTCTTTAAACTTTCTTTTGAAAACAATTTCAAAAACATTTATCTTGTCTGGTAAACCTATGATCTGATACCAAGTGAAATACCCCACCTCCGTTAAGGTCACTCACAAAGGGAATGCCTTAATTTTGGTGGAGGTTTATAAGTAAAAGCCACAGATAAACTCAAGACAGAAATAAATACACATATTTTAAACAGCGGAAACCAACAGACTTTTATTCATCAATACGTGTTCCAAAACAAAACATTCCATAATTGTCTCAAAATACTTCCATCATTACAACATCATAATTGTCTTGATTATTAAAGAAGCATAAAACATAAATAATGTGACAAAAATCCCCATAGTGATATCCAAAGCCATAGTCCGAGCAAAAGAGAACCAAATCATACATCTACGTTCTTGGAGCTAGAACAGAGCCTGACTGAGATGAGTTGTTTCCTCCCTGTGGACCTGGGGGGGGGAACGAAAGAAAGAAGACGAAAAGAAAATAGGGCCAGACATAAAGCCTGAGTAAATCTAGTAACTATTCAGTATGTGAATAAGAAAAGGGCATGATAGATATATACTGAAAATAGGATGGTGTCACAAGCTAAGGGGGTGTCGAATGTACTATCGCACCCATACTATATCTCTGCATCTATTTGAGTTTACTCTAACTGGCACCCCATGGTAAGGGTGAAGTGATCCCCAACTTTATTTAAAGATCGGCTCCTACTCACGTTAACATGTGTCATACGGCCCCCAAGAATTGTAGATACCTATGTTGGTCCCACCATGGGGTGTATCAAGACCCATGTTGGCAGTCCCAACACAAATTCTAGAAGGCATAGGTTATACTACTGGTGTCCCCAGTGCCCTGGTTGTCTTCTACGAAGTGTGTGCATGCCCGCACTCCGTTAGACCTGCACTGTGCACCGACCGCCGTCGTTTGACCGCTTACAATCAGCCTAGTAATCGTGCCCCACCCTGCCTAGTTTCAGGGTACCGTTGATACATAAATTGGGTTACTGTTGAAACGGGACCCTCGTTACCAGGATTTTCTAGTCAAACATGTTAAGTGGTTAAGTGTCTGTATTTACCTAACCCCCACCCATCAATTCTTGTTAACATGTTGAATTTGGTTAAGTGTTATAGTTGACTTAACCCTACCACCTGTCCTTAGCCTCTTAGGAGCACCAGACCACTCACATTAGACAGGTATTGCTACGGTTACTGGATATGTCGGTCGGTTCCGGGCAGGTTTACACCGTAGCTCAGTCTAACCTCGGGTCTTTATTGGGCTCAATGGTTAACCACCCACGTTGGATAGGTATTGTTGTGACTACTGGACAGCCGAGCGGTTCCGGGCAGGTTTACATCACAACTCAATCCAACCTCGGGTTAAGCATATTGTGTTTTCTAAATTTACATATTTTATTATTATATATGTAAATGTCATATCTTTTATTTTTGGGTATAACAATTTATACCACTTAAATGTCATTGTCATTGGCATGTGCCAAACATGCCAACATATGTTTTCATGTTTTACACTCAACGTCATTACCCCCGTTTATACGTTCGCAACGTTGTAACAAAAGTTGGGCTTGACACAATTCAACACAACTTTATAAGCGTAAGAAAAAGGGGGATATCAAGACCATGTAATATTTGACAAAATATAAGGGTGTGTGGCGCATGAACTTGCAATTTAGCGAAACTAACATAAATGATGGGTCATGTGAACTTGCATCCAAATCAAAGTACAACTAAGTAGGTGACATATGAAATGGCATAGTTAACAACTTGTGTTTAAATATGTTTAACTTGGAATAATGTCAAACACATAACTAGCATGATGTATATTCACCTAAAAGGTCCAATTATAACATTTAATCACATAGCCTATTTCAACATGAACTTGCATAGTTTTTGAAACACAAGCGATACTTAACATAGATCCAGTTATACTTGCAAATAAAAATGGAAATGATAACATAGGCATAAAAGGTTTCAATTCTAAATCATGTTTACATAAACTTTAGGCCATGTAGGCATAAAAGGTTTCAAGTCAAAATCATGTTCACATAAACTCTAATTTAGACTAAGGGAATATACATAGTCCATGCCATCGACCTATACATAAAGGATCAATTTCTAATTTTTGCCACAACTTGCAAGTGCCATTGTTTTCATATACAATTGTTCAATAGGCTTGCATCAATCAATTTATGCCACAAACATCAACACACAAGTCATGATAGAATCATCAAAATACATAGAATTTTATACAATACAATAATACAATTCTATTTTCATTCACATCGAATCACATCGCGATTCTTATTCATATTCTGAAAGGTTACTATACTTACAACGAATGCAGAATCTTGAATTCTGGATTCTGAAATCTGAAATTGAAATGCGCTCTTTTGGGTAGACTAACGTTGCGTTGAAAACTTTTGATTTAAACTTTAAATCTTCTTCTTAGTTTGAATCATCTCAAAGCTTTTCTCTTGACGGCTACGTTCAATTCCTCCCTAGCAGCATGACGACTCCTTTCTCGTATTTTTGTGTGAATTTTCAGTTGAGAGTTAGGGTGTATTTATAGATTTTTAAGTTGTTTTGAGCCGTCAGATGAAGATAGGAGGAATCTAGGACATTCAAAATTCAGAGAGCCAATCAAGAGGTGACACGTTAGCCCTAGTGACACACAGGGCCTCAGAAATTCGAGCCAAAGTCAGACCTGGCAAGCCAGGTCGACACTTAGGTCGATACTATGGTCGACCTGGGGGGGACCAGGTCGACACTGTGGTCGACCTGGGGTGACCAGGTCGACACAATGGTCGACCCTATGGTAGACCTGGTCTCTGGGCGGGAATTTCCCCGCCCAGCCTAGTTTGAACCTGAAATTCGAATTTTGAAATTAAATTGAGCTGTTTGAATTTATATTTGATTCTGAAACTTCAAAAGGCCATAAATCCTTCTTACGGAGTCCGATTCTCGCAAACTCAGACTGTATCTCAAGCAGAATTACGAGACGAACGCAATGGCGTAACCCGTTTCCCTTAATTCTTTCATTAGAATTAATTATACTTTAATTTGTGAAGCTTAGCGTTATAGAATTCACGGGGTGTTAAAGTAAATTTTGTACGAATGTCCGACGTTCGTTCGTGTCCGTGACCGAAATACGTTCGTCCTAGTCCATACAATTTTCACTTAGGACATGAGTTAAGACAACGAAATTTGTTCGAGAAAAAATCACGTCCAATCCGAACTTGTCCGAATTCGTCCGAATTCCTTGTAATTCGGCGTATAGTTGAGAAAAAATCTAGTAAAATGTACAAAATGTGATATAAATAGCCATGTCTGACCGAGTCAAGTCGTGTCCGTATCCGGAAATAATATGTCCATGCCCGACCATTTTATTTAGGACGCGAATTAGAAGAACAAAATTTGTCTAAGAAAATTTTTGGTCCGGTCCGTGTCCGGTCCGATTTTTCTTTTTAGGACAAAAACAGAACACGCCTCCGTCTGATCCAGTCCGACCAATTTACAACATTGTTGATGGTTCTTCAGGGCAATTTGTCGAGCATGTTGTGAGTGTGGCGTTCCATTTGGACAGTGCATTGGACGGAGTGCCACCGAGAAGACCAAAG
This sequence comes from Allium sativum, assembly GCA_030737875.1. Lineage (NCBI taxonomy): Eukaryota > Viridiplantae > Streptophyta > Magnoliopsida > Asparagales > Amaryllidaceae > Allium > Allium sativum. Next base: position 357,984,283 of record CM060926.1, read on the forward strand.
AGGTCGCGTAGCCATAGTTGCATCAATAAGAAGATCGTTGAGGGGATTAGCCTGAGGAACACAACACGGCTTAGATCTGGAAAAGGTTGGTTCCGATTTGAAGGTGCATCCAGTTCTAGTGCGTGAGGTAGTTGTTTTGGTCGGAGGGGACGTGGAGCGGCGGGTCATGAACTAGGAGCCTAGGAAGGAGAGCAATGCGGAAGGGTGAAACGATAGAAGAAATATCATATAGCAGGTGCGACAGTAGCCGCGGTTGAGTAACTATTCAACTATTTATTCACAATGTAACAATTATATCCAAACATTCATCATTTTTATATGTTCTTTCATCCATTCTTTTCAACTAGCATTCTTATAATCTTAAAATGGATTGAAAATAATGCCAAATACTTTAATAAGGTGATATTTTGGTTATCGGTGTAATTTTAGTATATCTCTGCAATGCATAATTAAAAATTTGGTTTCATCGTAGATTTTTTTCATAATAACGAATAAATTTCTCACAACAATGGAAGATATGTCCACAGTAGTTAGGAAGATTATATAAGCATTGAATACCAAATCTGTTCGCTCTAATAGATACGCTAGTTAGGCGGATTATATAGGCACAGCTTGTGCTTGAACAAGAAATTTCTATATTGTTAATCGATTGGTTGTTTCCAAAAATATAACCTCGATTTTTCTTAGCTTACTTTTCCCCTTTTTAACTGAAGTCATTCTAGGAATTTTCCTCATTCATTAATTGTGTGATGCATTATGCATTGTGAACGTTTCTCATATTGCTCTTTAAACTTTGATATCTTTCTATTTACAAAGAAAACATAAATGAACTCTCCATATTTGGCATTTTAAGTTGTAAATTTAATAAGGTTGATTTTAGTGAAACAGGGATACAATGTATCTAAAATAATTATAAATACCGACAGTAAGAATCTACATAGTCAGGTATGTTTATCTCGAAATTATGGATTTAGTAACTATATTATATAAATATCATGACGTCAAAATTATGGGACGAACAATTCCGAATTATTAATTTTATATCAATATCAGTTATGATTTAAAAGTTTTCATGGAAAGTACACCCTATTGGATACTTACTTTCTTACAATGACATGACATAAATTTCTTCTTTTGAACTCAACACATTCCCTTAATGTCTAATTTTCCATAAAAAAGATCAATATCCTATGATAATTAAAATTGAACCCATAGAAGTAACTTTAGAGTGAATATTTTTCAAAAACACAAATAGTATATAGAAAGGAATTTATGTCCAATTTCCATATAAACTACAACAATTTGTATAAGTATGATTCCATTTTTCAAATATGCCAGGATATAATATATAAATGCATTTTACTGGTTTATCTTCTTCCTCTTACACCCCCCTAATCATGTACGTTCCATTTGTTTGTAAATATTCACCACTAAAGATGTAAAAATAGTCATTATCTTGAAGATAATGCAATTGTACAATTATTGAGATGTTAGTTTGATTTTCAATATTTCTTGCTATTATTTTAGGACTTAGCACAATGGCCTGGAAGCATTTACATTATTTCATAAATGAATAACAATATTTAAGGGCAGTAAGATTATATAGTTTATTGAAGAGTGATATCATATGTTTTTAATTAATTTCATAAACACGAAAAACTTTGATACCTATGTCCTCAATGTTGAGAGTTATTTTCGGTTGTTATCTCATTTCAGAATTTTATTCTTCTTGGGCCAAGTATTTGTTTGGGCCTACTACTATATAAAGAAATGTATACTTTATTCTTAAAAGTAGTACAGTATCGTGTAATTAGACTGTATTCATTCTTACTGAAATAAAAGTTTTTCTTTTGTCTTTCCCAATACTCGGTAATGGTGACCTAACGGAGTCACCGCCTCCTTCCCCTCTACCTCCGCCTTAATTTTTTCCTCCTCAACTTCTTCTAACCTATCTTCTACTACATCCAACGATGAACTTTTGATCCACCATTCATATCATCCAAATTATGTCCTCTCGACCGTTCCCCTTTCCGATCGCAATTACAGTCATTGGAGACGCTCAGTTGAGGTATCACTCATGGCGAAGAACAAATTAGGTTTTGTCACTGGTCTTTGTCTTCATCCAGTTGCTAATCCATTTCTTGAATCATAATGGGACCATTGCAATAATACATTGATTTCATGGTTGTTACATTTAGTTGAGAAAGACATCGCTCAACCGGTATTGTATTATAGATCTGCTTCTGCTACATGGTCGGATCTTACAGTTCAGTTTGCTCCATCTAATCGGACTCGTCTTTTTCAAATACAACGAGCTTTGTCCACGCTTTCACAAGATACTTCTTCTATAATATCTCATTATACGAAATCCAAGAATTTATGGGATGAATACGCATTGCTACTGGAAGATCACGTGTGTGTATGTGGATCTGGTGCTTTAATTCCTGATATACTCCAAGATCAACAAGTGGTACAATTTTTTAGCCAGTTTAAATGATTCATATAACTCTGCACGTGCACAAATATTGTTGGTTCAGCCACTGCCATCTCTAAATCAAGTTTACAAATTACTAGTACAAGAAGAAGAACAACGAGAGCTAGGAAACAAGCAAATATAAGTTGGATCTTCTATAAATGATCTTAGCTCTGCCCTAGCTTCTCAACATTTTGCTGATTATAAGAATTCAACTAGAGGCAGTCAAAATTCTTCTCGAGGACGTGGTGGCATCATTTGAAGTGGTAGGGGATCATTACTCTGTGATCATTATAAGATTGGTGGTCATAGTGAATACTTGTTGGAAATTGCATGGTCATACATTATTTTGTGATCATTGCTCGATGAGTGGTCATAATTTAGAAAAATGCTAGAAGAAGAATGAATATTCAACAGGCAAAGGAAATCGCACATCGACTAAAGCTTCATCTTCAAAATATTCTTCAGCAGTCACAAACTCTTCTGGATTTACTAGTGAGCAATATAATCAGTTGCTAGCCTTGCTGAAGAATAACAATGCTGCTTCATCAGCTGATTCAACTATTTTCTGGCTGGTAAGAATTTTTGTTTTATTTCTTCAGAAATTAAACCTGTTTGGATCATTGATAGTGGAGCAACAGATCATATGACCCCCCATCTTAATCTTTTCACGCATTATAATTCATTATCTAAACCAATTCTTATTACCATGCCAAATGGTAAAACATGTCATGTTTTTCATTCTGGTACAGTTATTCTTTCATCCTCATTAACTTTGCATAATGTTTTTCATGTACCAGAATTTTGTTTCAATCTTGTTTCCGGTAGAAAAATCATGACAAACAAAAACACAAATGTTCTTTTCACTCCACAATTTTGCTTCCTACAGGAACCTTGGATGAAGAAGCCAATTACGATTGGCAGTGAGATTAAAGGGCTTTCATTGTTAATACTGATCTTAACTGTAAGCATGTTACTACTGTTTCTTTAGATTCAAATACTTCTTCTGACAGTAATGCTATCACAAATGATTTACTGTCAAGTACTTCTATAGCTCCTCATATGAATGATATTACATTGCCTTTTGCTTCTTCTGTTATACTTAATAATAAGTCTTTTGAATTGTGGCATTATAGACTTGGACATGTACCTTTTATTCAACTTAAACATTTTTTCTCTTGATTCCTCTATCAAACCTTCTCACTTGTGTAAAATCTGTCCACAAGCTAAACAACATAGAAATTTATTTCCCACTTCTATAACAAAAGTTGAAAAACCTTTTGATCTTATACATATTGATACTTCGCTCCCTTATAAGAATGTTACCCACAATGGTTTTAAATATTTCTTAACTATAGTGGATGATAATACAAGGTGCACATGAACTTTTCTCATGACTTCTAAAACTGATTCACTTTCTGTCTTACAGAAATTTCGCACTCTTATCTTTACACAATTTCATTCTAAACTTAAAATCTTAAGATCTGACAATGCAGCTGAGTTTTGTGGATCTAATGCTTTGAAATTTTATTTTTCAAATGGTATCAAACTTCATGTGCATATACTCCCCAACAAAACAGAGTAGTTGAAAGAAAGCATAAACGCCTTTTTGAAGTAGCCAGATCTTCATTTTTTCAATCAAATTTACCTACATAATTCTGGGGAGAATGCATATTAGCAGCTACCTACCTCATAAATTGAACTCCATTACCATCCCTTTAGTTTAATTCTCCATACTTTCAGCTTTTTAACAAAAGATCAGACTATTCTTTTTTAGGAACATTCGGTTGTCTTTGTTTTATTTCCACCATTTCTCAAGGAAGAGATAAATTTCATCCAAGGGCAAAGCCATGTGTTTTCATTGGTAATTCTTTTGGAAAGAAAAGTTAGAAAGCATTAGATCTTATTACACACAAAATTCATGAATCCAGAGATATTATTTTTCATGAATCTAACTCCCATTTCACATCAAACCATATTCTAATCCAATTATTTTACCCACAGTTCAAACTGATCCTTCTAATTTCATCTTCACACCAATTCAAAAAAACAATACACAAATCAATCCATCCTCTCCTTAAATTGATAATTTTCATGATGCACCACTTTCTCCTAATGCGAATCAAACTATTCATAATAGACAACATGTATTACCTGTTGTTCCTATTAAACCAAATCAAAGAAAATCTTTAAGGAAACATAAAAAACCCACTTATCTTCAAGATTATGTTTGCAATACTTCTTCTTCAGACCCTAAACTTTATTCATTAATTTCCTCTTTACATTACCTTCCTCTCACTTCATTTTTCTCTCGAAAATTTCCTTTTATCATGAACCTTCTTCTTATTGGAGAATGGAATTTTGATGATAACAACCTTATTTCAGTTATCATTGATAATAATATATATAATAACGCTTTTTGTATAAAATATATATATATGTATGTACAGGAATTATATACAGGAAATATTACTGAAGATTGTACAGTTATAAAAATGATAGAGATTCAAAGATCGGAGAAATTTCAAGACTCATGAGTAATCAAGATTTCAAGAGTTCAAGATTAATAGAGTTATAGAGTCTCGATTTTGTAAGACTCTAAATATCACTCCAGGCTCAAATTAAAATTCCAAATTTTAAATTCTAATTCTAATTTTCAATTTCTGAGTTTCAATTCTATCCTCAATCCTCTCTATTTTATTTTTCAATTTGTTTCTATTTTTATTCTTCTTTGTTTTTCAAACTTAAGTTTTTATATATACTTTATATAGTTTAAAAACTTATAATTTTATAAGTATACTTATATAGTTTAAATTTATGTTTCATATGTCTTTCTATCATATAATACTAATTTACAACACTAGAATTTTACTCAAGAATTTCTAGAACTATTTTTATATCAAAACACTTGAAAAACACTTTAAAATTTAAATTTTCAAAGGAGTATGTTGAATGTCGACATAAAAAAACTCCATGTCGACATATAACTGTCGCTTTTTCCAATTTTGAAAGGTAGTGTCTTTTCACTATTTGAAATGATTTAGAATCGCTGCAACCTTTCCTACTCTATAACAAGGGGTTAAAACCAATTTTTTTTTATCATCTCTTCTTCTCTAACTTCATCCTCTTTCTCTATACCGTTATTCGTACTCATTTTTATGATTCTTACACTTATACTCTGCCGAATTCAATTCTGTTTTGATAAAAATTCTTCTCTCTACATTCTCTACTCTCTGAATCATGTGTTATTGAACAGTTATAGGGCTGTTTTGTAATTGCTTGGGTTGAATAAACCTTGTTTGTAAGTCAAAGAGGAATCGGTGTATCCTTGTAGCCATGAAATCAAGGAATAGGAGTCGGTGTGTCCTTTTTGCGCCGTGAAATCAAGGAATAGGAGTCAGTGTGTCCTTGTTGAGCCGTGAAATCAAGGAATAGGAGTCGGTGTGTCATTGTTGAGCCGTGAAATCAAGGAGTAGGAGACGGTGTCTCCTTGTTGAGCCGTGAAATCAAGGAGGGCGTAATTGACTATTGAAATAGTTATAAAACTCTGCGCAATCCATCGTTGTGCAGGACTGGACGTAGGAGTAATCCGAACCAGTATAAAATCCGGTGTGTTATTTCCTTTTCTGTATTTTTATTTCTTTTTATTTTGCATCTGTATTTGAATCTGTGTCTGTGATCATGTTAGTGGTGTTTGATTCATTCATAATTCTTTTTAGTTTTAAAGTTTGTTTAAATTCTTACAACCACTATTTACCCCCCTCTAGTGTTTGCTTTGCCTTAACGATCCATTCCACAGTCCCTAACAATTGGTATATGAGCAAGGTTTTTCAAAAAGATCATAATCTGATTTTTGAAAATTTTAAATGGAATGTTTTGAAAACTAGTTTAAAATTTTGTATTGCTTCATTATTAGATGAGTCTGCATTCAATTTTATTGAAAAATCTAGTTCCTGTGATTGGATTTTTGAAATTTGAAAATTTTTAAATTTTTAAAATTTTGATATATGGATATGTCAAAAACCATCATGATATTATTGTTATTTTGAAAAGTCATTTGATTATTTGTAAAATCATTTGAATATTTGAAAATACATTTGAATTATTTGAAAAGTTATTTGATTATTTAAAAAATTGTGTTGTTTAACAGGAGAAGATGGGTTATATGGCAATTGGATATTCAGACTCTGAAAAGATGGGTGACGTGGCTATTGGCAATTCAAATTCTGAAATGGTAGCTATAGAAAATTCAAATTCTGAAAAGAAATCAAAAAAAAGAGAAGAGTAACGACAGTTGGTGAAGAGACATCAAGAAGAAATGGATATATATAATGTAAATCATAAAAGAAATGGGTACAAGATCCATTTACAACTTTGGATTTTCATTACAACTTATCTTCATGTTGCACTTCTTTTCATTTGCTTCCTAATGTCACTGGTTTCATGAGATTCCATCAAAAATTGACCAAGTAATGATCAAATGAAGTTTTGGTGAATAAAGAGAGAAGGAAACCAAAACCGTCAACGGTTATCTTCAAATAGCATCTACAGGTTAGACTGTTTTGTCCCAAATTCTTTTCCAGATTGTATTTCTCATTCTTACGGTCGATCTGATGGGTAGATCATCAAATTTCGATAAAAATTGAGTGAGATATGGCGATTCAAAGTTGGCTACCCAAAACAGAAAAACTATTATAGGATTTTCTGTTTCCTATTACTATTTCGACTTTCCGTACAACAATACCATCCAAATTCATCCCCAAACTTTAACTAGATCGTAGTCCATGGATTTCTCTTCGATTTGGCGTTGATTTCGTCCAATTCTGCCAAGAAACAAAGAAGTTATGCCTCTTGAAAGTTTGATTGAAAATTGAAAACAAGAAGAAGAAGGAGAGAATTGGCTATGAAGAGACATGACTTTTGGGCCTTTACATAGTAGTTGAAGTGTCCATTCATTCAAAATTTAAATTCAAATTTTGGCGCCAAGATGATTAAACTACTGAATCTTCGATATCTTTCTCGTATGGTGTTCAAATTCAGCAAATGAATACACTATCCTGATCTGAAAAACGAGCCCGTCGTAATAGAGCAGGATCTCATCATCAAATTTCGTAAGATCAATTCAAAATTCAGATAATATCAAAGAAATGAATCTAAAAACTGGGTACGCCTTAATTAATTTTATATTTTTTGGTTGAATGGATGTTTTGTTTGCTTATCTTTTTTTCGAATTTGAAATTTAAAACTTTAAAATTCAAACTTGAAATTTAAAATTCAAAAGTTGAAAATTAAAATTCAAATTCAAATTTTGAAATTCAAAATATCAATAATAAAATAAATTTTGGATGTTTGTTTGGATTAATATTATTTCAAGAACTGGTTAAACCTGAAATATAAATCGATAATATAAAACAAAGAAGTAAAAACAATATGTTTTTTGATTTTTACATGTATGTTGACATACATAAATAGTCATGTCGACATAATGAAATTCGAATTTTTTGATCAAAAGTTTAAACTTTCAAACTTCACTCCATTTTTTTAAATTAGAAACAACCAGCTCAAACTCTAGTTATTCACTTTGTTTGCCTACTTATTTTCTTATATCTTGTTTCAAAATATATATATATATATTAAAATATATAATTTAATAAAATTATATAAACATGTTAATATGATATACAGAGTTAATATAACTTTTTGACATTGTTATAAAATAGAAATTTATTCATCTTTTATATAGTTTAAACGTTCATAGTTTAACTTATATATTATTCTTATGATTATATAACAATTTTGGGTTACAATATCACAAATGCTATTTGTAACTTAATACTTACTTTGACTTCTTATTAAGATTTATAAAACTTGTTTTTCAACTTAATACAAAGAAAATATATATATATATATATATATATATATATGTATATACATGATTTTTTTAAGTAGTTTAAATATAAGAAGTTTTATAGATTACTTTATAATGTTTTCTTCTAAAGTGTAAATGGGTTTTTAGCAAATAAATATGTTTTTCTGAAGTTTAAATTTAAAATTGATTTGTACCAAAATATTGATGTATATCTCATAAATTAAATTTTAAGTTCTTTTTAAATTAGTTTTATATATACTTATGAATATATGTTTATATATCTTACTTTATATTATAAAAATTTTATATTCTCTTTAAAAATAACTTCAATTTTTACTATATTAAAGAAGCACCCTACTAAGAATATTTAACTCCACATTTCTCATAGAACTAGTTTAAATATTTTATTGTATATAATGAATATCATAGAATTTTATCTTTATTCTCTTTCATAAGTATCTTTAACCTAAGTCTAAAAATTAATATATATTATCTTTGTTTAATTCAAATAATTTATAATATATATTTACATATGCATAATAGTTAAATAGTACTTTGAACATGTAGATATAATTACCAAATCATTATGCATATTATCATTACCCATCTTATTTCATATTAGACATCATTATTAAATTACATCTCAAATTAAAATCATTCACATCCAAGTTGCGTTACATGTTAACTTTAACTCCACACATAACAAGTATACATAACATATTTGCTGTCTTGATTAATTTTATTAACTTATTTGGCTTGATCAAAATTGATTGAATTGATTGACTTGTTTGGTTTGTTTGATCTGTTTGACTTGAATAACTTGATTGACTTACTTGACATGGTTAAATTTCATTAGTGGTTGATAGGAATTTTATAGGTTTTAGGATAAATAGAAGTTACAAGAAATGTTTGGTTTCATGTTTGAATTGATGTTTTGTGACAACAAAATTTAAATTGATTGATTGATTGGACTGAATTGCTTTACTCATATCATAATTTTAAGGATATCTTATCAAAGTTATTTCTTAAGTCTAGATTAAAGTCATAAGAAAATTAGAGTTTAGGATAGTCTTGTATTATTAAGGGGGAGTTTTAGATTTTTCTAAGGATTAATTGAAAATTCTAGAATACTTTGGTTGATTTAATTGTTTAAAATTACTTGTTCGAATTACTTGATTGTTTGAATTGCTTGAATTGCTTGTTTGGTCGAATCGCTTGATTGTTTGAATAGCTTATTTGGATTGATTTTCTTGTTTGAATTGATTGGTTTGATGTAACAACCCAAAAAATCTGAACCTGTTTGAAAATTTTAATTTGGTTATTTTAGTGAATTTAAAATATTTAAAATAAATATTTTAAGTAATAACGACGAAAAGTAAGTTTGGATCGATGTTTGAAAACGAATATAATTAATTTTAATTATAAACAAGGCCTGAAATGGCGCGGTAGTTTCAAAATTTGAATTCAAAATTTGACTGACTGTACCAGGTGCAAAACAAAATAGATTTGAGTGAAACCAAAAATATTTAAATTTGTTAGTGAATATCTTTCTAACGAATCTGAAAAATCGAAGTTTCATAGCGGGAAGCAAAAGTTATGGCTAAATGATTTTTTAGAAAGGACGCTATAGATTTTATATAGCCCGTGAAAATGGGCATTTTGCAAACGACCTCAGAATTCGACGAAACCACTTTTGTTGGATCCGGGATGTCAAATTATTGCTAGGTTTCAAATTTCATAATTTTTGAAGCTAGTATGTGAGCGTGGCAAAGGAAAATGTGTTTGGTCGATTTCTATTAAATTGGATCGACCAGAAAAAGACATTTTTCAAACTGTCTCAGAATTCGATGAAACTAGTTTTGTTGAGACCGTATCGTCAAAACATAGCTAAATTTATTTTTCGGGAATTTTTAGAATCAATATGTGGCCCCGGCAGATTGAAATGTACGTTCAAATCAAATATTGAATGTTTTATATTTTAATTTGAAGAGAAACTGACTAAAACAGTCGAATGGGCCTACGAAACATATCCCATTGTGTTCGAAATGGGGGTATTTGGCTAGGGACGACAGCCGTTGGGTTTGGATTGGAGTTTGTATGAGATAAGGGCTATTTTTGGATTTTTAAAATTTATAAATATAAAAAAATCATTGGTCAACAGCTATCTCTCTCCCCCTATTAGAAACCGACAAACGACAGAAAGACCTTCGATTCTTCTCATCCATTTATCCTCTAATCCATGCACCATTATCGAACGCCCCAGTTGAAGTTTTTGAAGATCCCACCCTCCTCCTCAAATCCGTATAAGTGGCGCTCCTCCTCGTCGAGTCTATCTCGAGAATCCCGCCCAGGAAGTGGCGACGTTCAAGCCGCCGATTCTCCTCCACCGTAGGTGCGCATTTGACGCGCTTCTGGGGGGGTGGTGCACCCCTCCTAGCCCGTCAACGTGGCACAAGCCGATCGTATTCAAGTGCTTCGGATTCAATGAAAATCGACGACCTAGTTTTGAATCATTTAAAGGAGGTACGACTTTAATTATATTAGACTATTTAATAGCACTTTAAAGCACTATAGTTTTTGATTTCACTGTAAAAATCACATCCTTTTCGTTTGTTAACGAAATTCAGTGAAACAAGAGACAGTGGACTCGTGTGGACGTCTTCTACATTCTAGAAGAGACTGCATATTTTTCTGAGCCATCTGCTATTTTTGGTGGAGTGGAACCTAATGTGAGATTTCTGAATTATAAACGATTTGGAAAACGACGATGTATAAATTATATAGTCGATGTATGAGTTAGATAAGCATTGTACACCTCATATATAAGCGATGTATAAGTTGTACGTTCGATGTATAAGTTATATATGCGTTGTAAAAATTATATATGTGTTGAAAGTGAAGTGAAATATACTTATATATATATATATATATATATACACGCCCCTCGTCCACAAACCATGGACGATATTTATTGGTTGTGATTGGTGTGAAAATTGGTTGATATCGAATGGTTGATTAAAATTGTTTGCGGTTGAGATTGATTGATTGTGGTTGAAAAATACCCATTCGTGGTTGAGAATTATTTGGTTGAAAACCACATAGGATTAGTTTGTGTAAGAGAAAATAAACATGCCGCCTACATGCGAACTAGATGCATGAAATCCCCATTGTCAAAAGCTGCGAGGCTTTAAGGTAGAGCGAGGAGTCGTACTAGGGACGGCCCCGGTTTTAACTACCATGCCGTTATGCTGCCGAAATTTTGAATAATATTCATGTGTTAGAATTATTTTCATGTGTTGAAACTATATTCGTGTGTTGAATAGAAATTCATGTGTTGAATGGTATTCATGTTTTAAATAATTTGCTTTAACAATAAAAAAATAACATTTTTATTATATGTACGAACTATAGAAAACATTCATGTGCTGAAAAGAAATTCATTCATTGAGTAGAAATTCATGTGTTGAATGGTATTTATGTTTTAAATAAATTGCTTTAACAATAAAAATCACATTTTTATTATATATATGAACTATAGAAAACATTCATGTGTTGAATAGAAATTCATTCGTTGAATAGAAATTCATGTGCTGAATGGTATTCGTGTTTTAAACAATTTGTTTTAAAATAAAAATCCTATTTTTATCATCTATATGAACTATATAAAATAGTCGTGTTTTGAAATAAATTGTTTTATAATAAAAATCATATTTTTATCATCTATATGAATTATATAAAATAGTCGTGTTTTGAAATAAATTGTTTTATAATAAAAATCATATTTTTATCACCTATATGAACTATATAAAATAGTCGTGTTTTGAAATAAATTGTTTTACAATAAAAATCACAATTTTATTATATACATGAATTGTAAAAAATAGTGAAGTGTCGAAATAAATGTCTATTGGATAAAAATATCACTTTTATCAAATGTATGAAAAGAATACAGTTTTGAAATCGAAGAATCAATTATATTTATATATATATATAATTAAAATATATCGAATAACGAAGCTGCAGTTCGTGTTTTGAAACCGTTATTTCAAACGTTTAGTGCGGGAGATCCGACCGTCGGATTTTCCCGAAACCATAACCATTGGGTTCGTCATGGAAATATCTTTCCAACGATACCCACTTTATGAAAATCCAACGGTTGGATTGTCTAGAATGTTTAATTCAAATCTGAAGAAAAACAGCGCCAGAATCGATTATATTTATATATACATATATATAAATATAATTAAATTAAATCGAATAAAGACGCTGTAGTTCATATTTTGAAATCGAAATTTCAAACGAGTGTACCGGGAGATCCGACCTTCGGATTTTCCCAAATCTGGAACCGTTGGATTCGTTTTCAAAAGATCTTTCTAATGATATAAAATTTGTGAAGATCCAACGGTTAGATTTTCAGATATGTGTAAATCAAATCTGAAGAAAAACAGCGCCACGGCTGCGTTATGGCCTGAAGCGTCGTTTGAATAAATTGGATATTTTTAAATAAATAAAAATAGCGATAAATCGTTATAAAATATTATAAACGATATGGAATAGAAATAAACCGAATTTACCTGGTTTATTGAATGTTTGATGGTTGAATGTAAAATATTATAAACTAACTAAAGGTTAGCTAAGTCGGATGGTTTCCTGGGTTTTGAACTGATGTTGGTTTCGGCCTACGGGGTTAATATTTGGGAAATCGTTATCTTACTAATTTACGGTTAGTAACTAATGAATTTGAATAAGACGTATGCTGTGTTTGTGTAGCACTTGTTTATTATATACGCGAGTTGCTCAGAAAGACCGGGTTTATCCCATTCTGAATAACTGAATGACGATAAGAAGTCGAGGATGAAGACGGTGGTTGAAGACCGGAGATCTTCACCTCGGTTGGATGATAACTGATGTCCTGATTGGGAGGCATTCCGAAATATGGATAATGAGTGGTGATCATCCTGATGTACGTGGAGATCGATGGGTACACGATGTATATAGTTTCTCCGGTTTCGTTCAAACCCAGAACGGACTTGCAAATGGACTGTTTATCTGACATTGGAATTCATTCTGTGTGATTGATAGCCATCAGTTGCAATGTGTGAATTGCCTGTGTGGCATGCTAAGATGCAGTGATCAAGGCTTCTGTTGAAAAGAAAAGTCTTGTGGTTGATAATCAAAGCACCGCCTGTGTGGCATAGCTTTGTGTATAACGTGAATTCGCGAACCTCACACCCCGGTACGAACAAGAAGCAGGAGAGGACCTCAGGGAGGGCAAGCGTTTCCTTCTAGCATATACGTGACTGTGCGGTTTTGATTGTATACCTATAAATAGTGACATAGTGGTATGGGGCATTAATGCCGTCTATGATTGATAATTATGATTTGAAATTGTTTTTGAATTATATAAACACTAGTAATAATACTAAATGCTTTCGTTTTATTCTTATCAAGCATATTTTGGCCATTATAAGGTAAAAACTCTATCCTCCGGTTTGCATTGCATTGTGTGATGGGAACTGAGTCTTATAATGGCTTCATTTGTATAAAAATCATTGCGATGTTTAAAAGATTGACTTGTTTTAAAGCACTGACAATCCAATGGAGAAAACCCGTTCCGCAAAAATGGCGTGGTCCTGTGATTAGCCATATTATGAAATGTGTTAAGTAGATTTCTCATACCAGTCCCATGACTGACTCGTAGTTTGTTTCACTTGCAAACTCGGGTGCCCCTTTTTCTACACAGACAACCTTGTGTCCAGGTTAGCAGGCTCTTTCTGGATAGCTGGAACTGAAGATGGATTCTATCATTTATGTCTTTTTATGCTATTCAGCTCCTATTGTGCATATTATGTTTGTTTTCCGCTATAGACATTTATTTATAGCTGAACTGTATTTGTACTAAGTATGATCCTGTATACTGTGTAACTCTGATGATTATCTTTATCCAGTGTATTGTTTGTGCGTTATCTGGTGTATTTATTTATTTATTTATTTCTATTCTGCTATTATCTGTTTATGTGTTATATTCCAAAGATTACCCTTGCCACCATCAGTATGGGGTTTGGGGTCGTCACAACGTGGTATCAGAGCTTTGGTTAAGCTTAGTGCTGGAATATAACATATTAACGAACTCGTCAAAAATAGAACTAGTAGAGTTCTAGGACCAGTAACTCATTACAGATAGGATCGGCAATATCCTAGTATGAGTATAGCAGAATGAAATACACCCCGATAGACACATTTACAGATAAGTATATGTTTCTATGTTTTAAAATACCTTTTCTGTTGACCTGACACTTGATCTGCTATTTGCAGAAGTACTAGAAAATGAGTGTCAGAAACAGAAGAAATGCAGAACCAGATCTAGAGGCTCTATTAAAGAGATATCGAAATCTGGGCGAAGCACAATTCTCGGGCAATGAATCTATAATTCAAACTCAAGCTTGGATGAGTTCTACTGAAAGAATTTTTGAGCGTTTCCAGCTGAGAGATGATCAGAAAATATTAGTAGCATCTTGGGTGCTCAAAGAAGAAGCTTTAATCTGGTGGGAAACGATCATCAAAGATAATCCAGAAGGTGATATCACCTGGGATAGGTTCAAAGAGATTTTCCTAGAAAGATTTACTCCGCCTGAAGCAACTGAGCGATTATGTGACGAATTCTCTTATCTGATACAAGGAGATATGACCATTCCATAATATCATAAGAAATTCAACGAACTTTCTCACTTTGCCCCTCATCTAATTCAAAATCCGAAGAGGAAGAATATGAGGTTTATTCACGGGCTTCAAAGAAAATACCAGAATAAAGTAATGGGGGCATGTGAAGCTTCCTTTTTCAGAAATGATATACATGGCTTATCAGTATGAAGATCTCCATAAGAAAGGTATGTTGCGCGACGAAGAGGAAGTCAGTCCGAGTAACAAAGAGGAGTCTGAGACTGATAGTCCTGAGGCCAGTACGATGTCTGAGGTCAGTAAGAAGCTAAAGTCAATCGGAAAAGGGCCAGATCTAAGAAAGAACCAGTAACGACCGCCACATGCAATAACTTCCATAAGCAAGGTCATTTGCATGGAAATTGCAGATCTTCAAAGAAACGAAAGAAGGAGAAATCTAAACCCGATAACCAGTTTCGAGAGAATAGAAAATGCAGTCAATGCCATCGGACTGGTCATCTTGAAAAGGATTGTCGGCTATTTAAGAAATCCAAAGCAGTGCATGTAAATGAAGTGGCAGAGGTGCCTGCATCCTCATCTGCTCAGGAAAGGTCTGATGTTTTGGAAGGCACGCTTAATGTCAAAAATATTCCAGTTAAAGTACTATTTGGTATAGGCACGTCACAAAGCTTTATTGCAAGGAATGCAGTTAAGAAGTTGGATCTGAATTTGAAAAAGCTTAAAGCACCAATTACTGTTCATAATCCGATTGGGGGTTCCCTCGATCTCAGTTGGTTTTGTGGGGTGCCTGTTTCTTTTTCCTGTTATAAGTTACCTACCATCTCGATCGTCATGAAATTTACAGAATTTGATCTTATCTTGGGGTTAGATTGGTTAACCAAATACGAGGCAGAGGTTAGATGCACCGAGAGAGTTGTTAAGGCAAAGGCCCAATCAGGGAATTATATAACCATACCATGCGAAGGTCCGAATTGAAATAGAAAAGACTTTTGGTCAGCTCTTGATGCTTCTCCTTCTCAAATAGAAAATATCAATGTAGTCACAGAGAATGTTCCCGACCTTATAAAAGATATTCCTGTCGTCAAGAATTATGTGGACGTGTTCGAAGAAGTTGTTAGTTTACCTTCGCAGAGAGAAATTGATTTCAAGATCTCTTTAATTCCGAACGCAAGGCCAATAGTGCACGCTATTCGGATAATGACTCTAAAGGAGAAAGAATAACTAGACAATCAAACTCGACAGCTTTTATGGAAGGGTCTGATCAGGCCTAATTTCTCTGATTGGAGAGCAGCAGTGGTGTTTGTCCCAAAGTTAGACGGTACTCTTCGACTATGTGTGGATTATCATGATTTGAACAAATAAACAATAAAGAATAAATATCCATTGTCGTGAATCGATGATTTATTGGATTGTCTGAATGGTGCGCAAGTATTTTCAAGGATGGACCTAGCTACAGGTTTCCATCAGCTTCGTATTGCCGAAGAGTGTGTTCCTATGACAACATTCAGAGGTCCAGACTTATTCTATGAGTGGTTAGTAATGTCGTTCGGCTTATGTAATGCTCCAGCTTACTTCGTTGATTTGATGAATCGAGTGTTCAGAGGAGTCTTGAATAAGTTTGTTCTGGTTTTTATTGATGATATTCTAATCTTCTCTAAGTCAAAAACCGAACATTAAAAACATTTGGAACAGGTTGTAGAAATTCTGAGAAGGAATGTATTGAAAGCTAAACTTTCCAAATGTATATTCTGGCAAGATGAAGTAAAGTTTCTTGGCCACGTCGTATCAAATGAGGGAATTGCTGTGGATCCAAGTTAAATCATAGCTATTCAAAACTGGAAACAGCCTAGTACTCCCACAGAATTCCGAAGTTTTCTTGGATTGGCTAGTTATTACCGGAAGTTCGTTAAAGATTTTTCGAAGATATCTAGTCACTTAACAAAGCTTACAAAGAAGCACTCAAAATTCAAGTGGACTCCAAAATGTGAGGAGGCTTTTGAGGAGCTAAAGTTAAGATTAACAACGGCTCCAGTGTTAACGATAATCGATGGCAATAAAAACTTGAAAGTTTGGACAGACGCCTCTAGAGAAGGCCATGGTGCAGTATTAATGTAAAGAGGTCAAGTGGTTGCTTATGCTATCCGTCAGCTGAAGCCACATGAAAAGAATTACGTTACTCATGATCTTGAGTTGTTGGCTATCGTATTCGCTTTGCAAATCTGGAGACACTATCTTTTGGGTGAGAAATTCGAACTGTACATAGATCATCAGTCGCTAAAGTATCTGTTCACCTAGAAAGACTTGAATCTGAGGCAACAACGGTTGCTAGAGTTCCTTGCAGCATACGATTTTGAGATTTTGTACACTCTAGGGAAAGCCAATGTCATGGCCAATGCGCTAAGTCGAAAGAATACAGTAATCGCCAGCTTTATTATTACGACTTCCTTGATTGACAAAATATCTATTCTTCAGAAGGATGATAATTTTATTAAGGATATGATCAGAAGGATTCAGAAAGGCTAACCCTCGTGTTTTCAAATAGATAACGATGGGACTCTTAGATTGAGAGGAAGGATTTGTGTTCCTGATGTCCCCAAGTTAAAAAGGGAAGTGTTAGACGAATGTCACAAGTCCAAGCTGAGTATCCATCCAGGTGTGACCAAAATGTATAACGATCTCAAGTGAACATTCTGGTGGAAGGCTATGAAAAGGGACGTTTCAATATATGTTAGCAGGTGCTCTACTTGCCAACTAGTCAAAAGTGACCAGCAGAAACTTGTCGGATTGTTGCAACCGCAGGACGTTACAGGTTGGAAGTGGGAACATATTTCCATGGACTTCATAGATGGTTTGCCAAGAACCAGAAAAGGTAATGACAGTATTTGGGTGATCGTAGATCGCTTCACGAAGACCACCCATTCCATACCTATCAGATCGAACTGAACTGCTCAAAGTCTGGCACAAAATATATTTCAAGGAAATTGTTAGGCTACATGGAGTGCCGCTCAGTATAGTTAGTGATAGAGATCCAATATTTACTAGCAAATTCTGGGAGGCATTTCAAGTAGAACTGGGAATGAAGCTGAATCTAAGCACCACCAATCGTCCTCAGATAGATGGTCAAACTGAGAGGGTGAATCGTATACTAGAAGATTTATTGCGGGATTGTATTCTTGACTTTGGTGGATCATGGGAAGACCATTTGTATTTAGCTGAGTTCTCATATAACAACAGCTACCAAGCGAGCCTAACGATGTCACCATTCGAAGCATTGTATGGTAGACCATGCCGATCCCCTGCTTGTTGGGTCGAACCTGGTAATAGGCTTGTATTGGGACCTGATATGATCCGTGAAGCCACAGACAAAGTCGATTTCGTTAAAAAACGATTACTCGCTGCTCAAAGCCGACAGAAGAGCTATGCTGATTCGAGAAGAAGAGATTTGGCTTTTTCTATTGGTGATTATGTGTATCTAAGGGTTTCTCCGATGAGAGGAGTGATTCGATTTGGCAAAACTGGGAAGTTGGCGCCAAGATTTATTGGTCCACTCCCTATTCTTGAACGGATTGGAACTCTGGCCTATAGAATTCAATTGCCTGATTAGTTTCCTGGAGTACATGATGTATTTCACGTATCTCAACTTCAAAAGCATGTTCATGATCCAGACTTGATCGTGGAAGAAGCAGCGCAACAGGATATTGAAATTACTCCAGAATTAGCTGTGAGAAGAGAGCCGCTAAAGATTATCGGCAAAGAAACCAAAGAACCGAGGAACAAGAAGGTTCACTTAGTCAAAGTGCAATGGAGTGGAGATCCACGAGATTGTACCTAGGAAACAGAGGAAAGCATAAAGAAAGCCTATCCTAAGTGCAGGGTGGATATCTCTGATTGACTCTGGTGCAAGGTACATTTACCATACTTTGCATTACCATTTTGTTCTCTACTTTGTGGTTATCTTCTTTTCATGGATGTAAATTTTTGATTCTATAGTCTAATTATTTTAAAAGAGTATATGAATCGATTAGTATATTTTTGAAAAGTTAAAAACAATTTGATTGTTGTTTGTGTTGTGTGATAGTGGATATGATTAATTAAATTATTAGAACGATAGTTAATTTAATCAATAAGAGAATGAATGGTAGAATTTATTCGATTGAAATCACACATTGAACTGAGTTAAAGATAGATAGAAATATATACATGTGCATTATATTTGTTTCAACAGGTAAATGGATTAGCTATTGAGTAAAGAATTTATTTGTGTGCCCGACAAATAGGTAAACCTTAATGAGTTGGATGCGCAATTTTATTATTATATCATGCCATTGGATGCGGAGTGCTGGTTGTTCTATGTGTAATAATAAACATCGCCATAGGCTAGTAACAATTAATTTTGAACTACATTACATGTCATACTTCATGAAGATAGGCATACTTCATCATATACCACATAAGCATTTGGAGCTTGTGTGACGAGGTTGAAGATTTACCATACGAGCGAGAGGCTTGTATTGCGATGACTATATATTACAGGTTAACTGATGACTGATATAGACTATGTAAAATATAACGGTAAATTCCCAGATTAATAAAAAACCCCACACGGGTCTAGAGATGACAATAAACACGTCTCTCTGGTCATTAAGGCACAAAAACCATTTATAGGGTGACGAGAATTTATTCTCTGGAGTTAGGATCTATACACACTCCCCTGTGGACACGGGAATATATCACTATAAATATGTGCATGCTTATTAGGATTTATTGGGTACCTAATACGGCCCAATAAATTTCCAAACCCCTCTCGTACAAAGGGGGTTATGGCGAAATTTTTCGAAAATTTAGGGTGTTAGCCAAATTTTTGAAGAATTAAAAAATTCTCAGAAACTGAAAAGTTGGAGAATGGAAGCCAGATTGAAAGTAGAGTTGATTAATCAAACCACTTTCGACTTTGTTCCTTTTCGAGGACAAAAAGTTTTAAGTGGGGGAGATTGTAACAACCCGGAAAATATGAACCAGTTTGAAATTTTTAATTTGGTTATTTTAGTGAATTTAAAATATTAAAAATAAATATTTTAAGTAATAATGACGAAAAGTAAGTTTGGATCGATGTTTGAAAACGAATATAATTAATTTTAATTATAAACAAGGCCTGAAAGGGCGCGGCAGTTTGAAAATTTGAATTCAAACTTTGACTAACTGCACCGGGTGCAAAACAAAACGGATTTTAGTGAAACCAAAAATATTTAAATTTGTTGTTGAATATCTTTCTAACGAATCAAAAAAATCAAAGTTTCATAGCAGGAAGCAAAAGTTATGGCTAAATGAATTTTCAGAAAGGTCGCTATAGAGTTTATATAGCCCGTGAAAATGGCCATTTTGCAAATGAACTCAGAATTTGACGAAACCACTTTTGTTGCATCCAGGATGTCAAATTATTTCTAGGTTTAAAATTTCATAATTTTTGAAGCTAGTATGTGAGCATGCAAAGGAAAATGTGTTTGGTCGATTTCTATTAAATTGGATCGACCAGAAAAAGGCTATTTTTCAACCGGTCTCAGAATTCGACGAAACTAGTTTTGTTGAAACCGTATCGTCAAAACATAGCTAGATTTATTTTTCGGGAATTTTTAGAATCAATATGTGGCCCCGACAAATTGAAATGTACGTTCAAATCAAATATTGAATGTTTTATATTTTAATTTGAAGAGAAACTGACTGAAATAGTCGAATGGGCTTACGAAACATATCCCATTGTGTTCGGAATGGGGGTATTTGGCTAGGGACGGCATTCGTTGGGTTTGGATTGGAATTCGTATGAGATAAGGGGTATTTTTGGATTTTTAAAATTTATAAATATAAAAAAAATCATTGGTCAACAGCTATCTCTCTCTCCCCCGATTAGAAACCGACGAACAGCGGAAAGACCTTCGATTCTTCTCCTCCATTTATCCTCTAATCCATGCACCATTATCGAATGCCCCAGTTGAACTTTTTGAAGATCCCACCCTCCTCTTCAAATCCGTATAAGTGGCGCTCCTCCTCGTCGAGTCTACCTAGAAAATCACGCCCATGAAATGGCGACGTTTAAGCCGCCGATTCTACTCCACCGTAGGTGCGAGTTGGCCGCGCTTCCAGGGAGTGGTGCGCCCCTCCTAGCCCATCAATGCAGCACAACCAGATCGCGTTCAAGGGCTTCGAATTCAAAGAAAATCAAAGACCTAGTTTTGAATCATTTAAAGGAGGTACGACTTTAATTATGATAAACTATTTAATAGCACTTTAAAGCGCTACGGTTTTTGATTTCACTGTAAAATTCATATCTTTTTCGTTTGTTGACGAAATTCAGTGAAACAAGAGACAGTGGACTCGTGTGGACGTCTTCTACATTCTAGAAGAGACCGCATATTTTTCTGAGCCTTCTGCTATTTTTGGTGGAGTGGAACCCAATGTGAGATTTCTGAATTATAAACGATATGGAAAACGACGATGTATAAATTATATAGTCGATGTATGAGTTATATAAGCGTTGTACACCTCATGTTTATGCGTTGTATAAGTTATACGTTCGATGTATAAGTTATATATGCGTTGTAAAAATTATATATGTGTTGAAAGTGAAGTGAAATATACTTACATATACATATATATATATATATATATTCACACACACGCCCCTCGTCCACAAACCATGGACGATATTTATTGGTTGTGATTAGTGTGAAAATTGGTTGATATCGAATGGTTGATTAAATTGTTTGCGGTTGAGATTGATTGATTGTGGCTGAAAAATACCCGTTTGTGGTTGAGAAATATTTGGTTGAAAACCACATAGGATTAGTTTATGGAAAAGAAAATAAACATGCCTCCTGTGTGCGAATTAGATGCATGAAATCCCCATTGTCAAAAGCTGCTAGGCTTTAAGGTAGAGCGAGGAGCCGTACTAGGGACGACCCCGGTTTTAACTACCCTGCCGTTATGCTGCCAAATTTTTTAATAATATTAATGTGTTAGAATTATTTTCATGTGTTGAAACTATATTCGTGTGTTGAATAGAAAACATTCATGTGTTGAATGGTATGTGTTTTAAATAAATTGCTTTTGCAATAAAAAAATCACATTTTTATTATATATATGAACTATGGAAAACATTCATGTATTGAATAGAAATTCATGTGTTGAATGGTATTCGTGTTTTAAATAAATTGCTTTAACAATAAAAATCACATTTTTATTATATATAGAACTATAGAAAACATTCATGTGTTGAATAGGAATTCATTCGTTGAATAGAAATTCATGTGTTGAATGGTTTTCGTGTTTTAAATAAATTGTTTTAAAATAAAAATCCTATTTTTATCATCTATATGAACTATATAAAATAATCGTGTTTTGAAATAAATTGTTTTATAATAAAAATCATATTTTTATCATCTATATGAATTATATAAAATAGTCATATTTTGAAATAAATTGTTTTATAATAAAAATCATATTTTTATCACCTATATGAACTATACAAAAAATAGTCGTGTTTTGAAATAAATTGTTTTACAATAAAAATCACATTTTTATTATATACATGAATTGTTAAAAATAGTGAAGTGTCGAAATAAATGTCTATTGGATAAAAATAATATTTTTATCAAATGTATGAAAAGAATATGGTTTTGAAATCGAAGAATCGATTATATATATATATAATTAAAATATATCGAATAACGAAGCTTCAGTTCGTGTTTTGAAACCATGTTTTCAAACGATTAGTGCGGGAGATCCGACCGTCGGATTTTCCCGAACCATAACCGTTGTGTTCGTCTTGGAAATATCTTTCCAACGATACCCACTTTGTGAAAATCCAATGGTTGGATTATCTAGAATGTTTAATTCAAATCCGAAGAAAAACAGCGCCAGAATCGATCATATATATATATATATATATATATATATATATATATATATATATAATTAAATCGAATAACGACGCTGTAGTTCGTATTTTGAAATAGAAATTTCAAACGAGTGTACCGGGAGATTTATCCGTCGGATTTTCCCAAAATTGGAACCGTTGGATTCGTTTTGAAAAGATCTTTCTAATGATATAAAATTTGTGAAGATCAAACGGTTAGATTTTCAGATATGTGTAAATCAAATCTGAAGAAAAACAATGCCACGGCCGCGTTATGGCTTGAAGCGTCGTTTGAATAAATTGGCTATTTTTAAATAAATAAAAATAGCGATAAATCGTTATAAAGTATTATAAACGATATGGAATGGAAATAAACCGAATTTACCTGGTTTATCGAATGTTTGATGGTTGAATGTAAAATATTATAAACTTACTGAAGGTTAGCTAAGTTGGATGGTTTCCTGGGTTTTGATCTGACGTTGGTTTCGGCCTTCGGGGTTAATATTTGGGAAATCGTTCTCTTACTAATTTACGGTTAGTGACTAATGAATTTGAATAAGGCGTATGCTGTGTTTGTGTAGCACTTGTTTATTATATACGCGAGTTGCTCAGAAAGACCGGGTTTATCCCATTCTGAATAACTGAATCGACGATAAGAAGTCGAGGATGAAGGCGGTGGTTGAAGACCGGAGATCTTCACCTCGGTTGGATGATAACTGATGTCCTGATTGGGAGGCATCCCGAAATATGGATAATGAGTGGTGATCATCCAGACGTACGTGGAGATCGATGGGTATGCGAGGTATATAGTGCCTCCAGTTTCGTTCAGACCCAGAACGGACTTGAAAATGGACTGTGTGTCTGACATTGGAATTCATTCTATGTGATTGACAGCCATCAGTTGCATGGTGTGAATTGCCTGTGTGGCATGCTAAGATGCAGCGATCAAGGCTTCTGTTGAAAAGCAAAGTCTTGTGGTTGATGATTAAAGCACCGCCTGTGTGGCATAGCTTTGTGTATAACGTGAATTCGCGAACCTCACACCCCGGTATGAACCAGAAACAGGAGAGGACCTCCGGGAGGGCATGCGTTTCCTTCTAGCTAGAAGTGGTGTCCATGCTTAAACCGGCTGACATTTATACTATTTTCACCTGTGTGGTTGTTGCTGTTGCGAGGCGCCACGGATATATCGGTGACTATGTGAAGCCGATGGAGTCATTCGTTGGCTCATTTACGCCCCCAAAGGGCGGGGAAACGTAGTGTTCAGGCATTTTAATCCACATCGGTTGACCGGCCCTGTCGCTCCAAGGGTTGATGCGTTCTGATCCTGAGACATGGGCTAGATTGTCTCGAAGTCGGTAAGGACTATCTTTTGACTTGGTTCATGACGGAAATCCAATTTCCAAATACGTGACTGTCCGGTTTTGATTGTATACATATATATGGCGACATAGTGGTATGGGGCATTAATGCCGTCTATGATTGATACTTATGATTTGAAATTGTTTTTAAAATATATAAACACTAGTAATAATACTAAATGCTTTTGTTTTATTCGTATCAAGCATATTTTGGCCATTATAAGGTAAAAACTCTATCCTCCGGTTTGTGTTGCATTGTGTGATGGGAACTGAATCTTATAATGGATTCATTTTTATAAAAAGCATTGCGATGTTTAAAAGATTGACTTGTTTTAAAGCACTGGCAATCCAATGGAGAAAACCCGTTCCGTGAAAGTGGCATGTTCCTGTGATTAGCCATATTATGAAATGTATGAAGTAGATTTCTCATACCAGTCCCATGACTGACTCGTAGCTTGTTTCACTTGCAAACTGGGGTGCCCCTTTTTCTATATGGGCAGCCTTGTGTCCAGGTTAGCAGGCTCTTTCTGGATAGCTGGAGCTGAAGATGGATTCTATCATTTATCTCTTTTTATGCTGTTCAACTCCTATTGTACATATTATGTTTGTTTTCCGCTGTAGACATTTATGTATAGTTGAACTGTATTTGTACTAAGTATGATCCTGTATACTGTGTAACTCTGATGATTATCTTTATCCAATGTATTATTTGTGTATTATCTGGTGTATTTATTTATTTCTGTTCTGCTATTATCTATTTATGTGTTATATTCCAAAGATTACCCTTGCCACCGTCAGTACGGGGTTTGGGGTCGTCACATTTGATTAGGTTATTATCCTTCTATTTAGTTTATTAGACTGGCGTAGTTATAGATTAAGGGAGAGTTATAGATTTAGAGGAAGTAATATACAGAATTAGGATATTGTAGGCATAAATTTAGGGGGAGTATTTTATAAGGCATAGATAGATTTAGGATTCAGGGGGAGTACATTACTTTTGTACAGGAATTACTTAGATAGTTACAGGATTTAGGAGGAGTTATTTTAGAACTTCTTTTCGAAGATGCCAAAGGGGGAGAAATTATAAAATATAGACATAGTTTATAGGATTCATATAGATATGGGGAGTATTAAAAGGATCATCATCAACATGTATGTTATTTTATAAAATAAGGTTGTCGTCATAAAAAAGGTGGAGATTGTTGGAGAGTGGAGTTTTGATGACAACAACCTTATTTCAATTATCATTGATTATAAAATATATACTAACACTTTTTGTATAGAATATATATGTGTGTGTGTGTGTGTGTGTAGGAATTATATAGAGGAAATATTACTGAAGACTGTACAGTTATAAAGATAATAGAGATTCAAAGATCAGAGAAATTTCAAGACTCATGAGTAATCAAGATTTAAAGAGTTCCTGATTAATATAGTTATAGAGTCTAGATTTTGTAAGACTCTAAATAGCACTCTAGGTTCAAATTCAAATTCAAAATTTTAAATTCTAATTCTAATTTTTAAATTCTGATTTTCAATTCTACCCTCAATCCTCTCTATTTTATTTTTCTATTTGTTTCTATTTTTATTCTTCATTGTTTTTCAAACTTAAGTTTTTACATATACTTTATAGTTATACTTTATAGTTATACTTTATATAGTTTAAAACCTTATAATTTTATAAATATATTTATATAGTTTAAATTTATGTTTTCATATGTCTTTCTATTATATAATATTAATTTACAACACTAGAATTTTACTTAAGAATTTCTAGAATTATTTTTATATCAAAACACTTGAAAAATGCTTTAAAATTTAAATTTTCAAAGGAGTATGTCGACATAACAAAAACTCCATGTCGACATATAACTGCCACTTTTTCCAATTTTGAAAGGAAGTGTCTTTTCACTATTTGAAACGACACAGAACCGTTGCAACCTTTCATACTCTAAAAAAAGGGGTTAAAACCAAATTTTTTATCATCTCTTCTTCTCTAATTTCATCCTCTTTCTCTATACCATTATTCTTAATCATTTTTATGATTCTTACACTTATACTTTGCCGAATTCAATTCTGTTTTGATGGAACTTCTTCTCTCTACACTATCTACTCTCTACTCTCCGAATCAAGTGCTATTGAAGAGTTATAGGGTTGTTTTGTAATTTCTTGGGTTGAATAAACCTTGTTTGTAAGACAAAGAGGAATCGGTGTATCCTTGTAGCCGTGAAATCAAGGAATAGGAGTCGATGTGTCCTTGTTTAACGGTGAAATCAAGGAATAGGAGTCGTTGTGTCCTTGTTGAGCCATGAAATCAAGGAATAGGAGTCGTTGTCTCCTTGTTGAGCCGTGAAATCAAGGAGGGTGTAATTGACTATTGAAACAGTAATAAAACTCTGCGCAATCCAGCGTTGTGCAGGACTGGCCGTAGGAGTAATCCAAACCAATATAAAATCTGGTGTATTCTTTCCTTTTCTGCATTTTTATTTCTGTTTATTTTTCATCTGTGTTTGAATCTGTATCTGTGATTATGTTAGTTGTGTTTGATTCATTCGTAGTTCTCTTTAGTTTTAAATCTTGTTTAAATTCTTACAAACACTATTCACCCCCCTTCTAGTGTTTGCTTTGCCTTAACGATCCATTCCACAGTCCCTAACACTTCTTATTCTGATGCTTCTAATGATCCAAACTGGGTTTTAGCTATGAAAAATGAAATAACTTCTCTTCAGTCAAATGGCACTTGGGATTTAGTTAAACTTCCAGCAGGGAAAACTCCATTTGGATGTAAATAGGGTTTGAAATTAAAGCTTAAAGTAGATGGTTCATTGGACAGATATAAAGCAAGATTAGTAGCTAAAGGTTACACAAAAGAAGGGGTGGATTTTTCATGAAACCTTTTCTCCTGTCATCAAGATGACAACCATTAGAACTATTCTTGTTGTTGCAGTCTCTAAGAAATGGCATATTCATCAATTTGATGTAAACAATGCCTTTCTTCATGAGGATTTATATGAAGAAGTTTATATGTTAATGCCTGAGGGAATTCCAAATCCTAATCAATGTGTTTGTAGACTAAAGAAATCCGTTTATGGACTGAAACAGGCGTCACGACAGTGGCTTCATAAACTTAATTCTGCCTTGCCTTCTTGTGGATATTTTCAATCAAATAATGATTATTCTTTATTTACCAAGAATCAATCAGGTTTGGTAACCATATTAGCATTCTATGTAGATGATATATTTGTTACAGGCTCTGATTCTTTGGAAATAGAGAGTTTGAAAACATTTGTACATGCTATGTTTAGCATCAAGGAATTGGGCCTTCTTCCTTATTTTCTGAGTCTAGAAATTACATATACTAATCCAGGAATTGTTGTTACACAACACAATTTCACTACTGAATTGCTGAATATTGCTGTTGTTAACTTTTAAACATGTTCAGTGACACCTTTACCCATACATCTGAAATTGAATGCAATGAATGGTGATCTCTTGCCTGATCCTACTTCCTATAGAATTCTGGTGGGAAAATTGAACTACCTCACACACACTAGACCAGATATGAGCTTTGCAATACAAAGATTAAGTCAGTTTATGCAGCATCCTCGAGTTCCTCATCTTGAATCTTTAAATCATACACTTTCATATGTGCAAGGTACTGTAGGAAATGGTATATTGCTTATTGGATGTGATCAACCATTGTTAAAAGCTTTCTCTGATTCTGATTGGGAAACTTGCCCAATGACGAGGAGATCAGTCATTGGATACATTATACTTCTTGGCTCTTCTCCTATTTCTGGAAGTCAAAGAAATAGGCAAATGTCTCTAGAAGTTCATCTGAAGAAGAATATAGAGCTATGGCATAAGCTGTAACTAAGGTGACATGGTTAGTTCGATTGTTACATGAATTAGAAGTTAACACAATTAAACCAATCACTTTATTTTGTGATAATCATTCTACCATGCATATTGTGAAGAACCTATTTTTTTCATGAAAGAAATAAACATATAGAAGTAGATTGCCACTTTACTAGAGACAAAGTGATGGAAGGTCTGCTGAAACTTGCATATGTTCTTTCATCAGACCAATTAGATGATGTTTTCACGAAAATTCTGCCATCCCATCATCAGAATGCTATTTTATCCAAGCTAGGTTTGTATCAATCTCCAGCTTGAGGGGGGGGGGACTAAGAGTTATTTTCGGTTGTTATCTCATTTTAGAATTTTATTCTTCTTGGGCCATGTATTTGTTTGGGACTACAAGTGTACAAAGAAATGTATACTTTATTCTTAAAAGTAATGCAATATCTTGTAATTAGACTGTATTCATTCTCACTGAAATACAAGTTTTTCGTTCGTCTTCCCTAATACTCTGTAATGTTGACCTAAAATTAACACTCAATATAGCAATTAAAAAAGAATATATCTGATAAAATATATATTTTCGATCCTAATTTATCTATTTTAAAATTTATTTTTGTAGAACTAGATGCTATAATTATTACACTTTTTCAAAACCTTGTCTTTTTATGTATGCAACGACATATATTTATTATTCCTCCTACTTTACATACCCATTATGGAAAGTTTTTTTTTTTTTGCAGTTACATTGGAAAAAAAATCTAATATTTGGATCTTCTTTCACTAAATTATAACACAAATGTATCAAAATACCCCGGTTTATTATGCAATTTTTTGATCCTACTTTCAATATTTTAAAATAACCTAGTTTATTATTAGATAATAGAATTAGCTAGGGTGGTGGAAGAACATTATTATGAAGTGATTACTAATTATTGTTGTTTTCTTGCCCTGTTTTACATCTTTTGCACCATGAAAATAATTAATTTGTTAAAGCACATTTGATATCTATTTTCTTACGCAATATGCATTTGGAATATTCCTTGAATTTATTACTGAGTTAATACTTCTTTGATCAAGAATATGTGTAACGACCCGTATTTTTTAGTGTTAAATATTTAATATATTTTATTTTTAAATATTGATTTAGAATTTCTAAATGAAATTACAAGGTGTAGTTCATTTATTAAATAATATATAGACGTGCTAATTATATATAATTATAAATTGGATTTTTATATAAATAGAATATCGTTGTTGAATCTTGAATTTTCTACAGATTGGAATTGAAACTGTTATTAATCCGTTATCGTTAATTTAGTTAGTTGAATTTAATTTACAGTGTATCGAGGTTTTATGGGATTTAAAATATTAAACCAATCTAAAGCTTGAGCACAACATAAATATAGACCATACTATCAACATGTATATGCCATCAGCATTTTAACTAGGTTCGGCAAAAATATTCGGAACTAAATACATGCTTTCATCTCGCTCGCTCAACGAATAAAACATTGCTACATGAACCAAACAAAAACTGGAATGTGTATAACATCAGACTAAAAATGTAAATACAAAGAGAACAAGAAGTTCATGCTTGGTACAAATGGTAATTACATATATAAAATTCTCGGCCAACACAAAACCATGGAAGACTTGAAAAATAAATCTTGAACTGAAGTGAAACAATATACTTGTTTGTACAAGTGCCAACCCACAAATAGACAAGTAGAATAAAAAGGAAAAAAATAATACACCACACTTGTTGTACAATACAAAGCAAATTTGACAGTCACTTCTGTCAAAATAAATTTCTTCATGCTTTGTTCTTTTCCAAGGAAAGAGTAAAACAAGATCTTCTGCCTTGATCATGAGCTGCAAGGAAGAAAACAGTGAACCTATCAGTACTAAAATAAATAAATAAAAAGTCAAACAGCTAAAAGAGGGATGTGTACAGCTAGAACAAACATGACAACACATAGCCAAAGAAAACTAGCTAAACTGTTATAGATTTCAGCTAGACAGAACAAGGGGAAACGAATAAGCCACGTGGGTATTGTACAACCAAATTTTTTTAAATGGCAAACAAATAAACAATAAAATGTATGTACAATTTATCAAATCTTTACAGCTAGAAATGAACAACTATGGAAACAACATTGCACAGCTAAGGCAACTAGGCATCAACGTCTAAATGGATCAGTGAACAGCTAAAAGACATGACAATAAATAGCTAGAGAACAGCTAAAGTAATGGCCGAATGTGAAAACCCGTAACTTCCCCGTAAAGGAAAGTGTCGGATAGTTCGAGAACAAGCCACAACAGAACACATACAGAAGAACATTTCATTGTATATTACAACAATGCATCAGATTACAAGAATATACAGAGTATAAATGAATATTACACAGAAATATCAGAGATTTAAATTACATTTAAATACATAGCAGCGGAAAATAATACAATACACAACTAGAAGGAGATATACGGATACAAAGCTTTCCGGATATCGTTCCAGCTGTAAACCAGGATCCTGTGAATATAAATCTGCAAAACCAAAACTACTAGCTGCACGTGTCAAAATAAGGGCACCCAAAGTTTAGGTTAAAACAATAAACTCCAGGTCAGTCATGTGACTGGTGTGAGAACTAAAACAGTTATTATTCTTTATTTTAAAGCTATGTAAATCAAGGGACCACGCCGTATAACACGGAACGGGTTTCCTCCCAAGAATACCAGTGCATAAAACAAACAGCGCAATGCTAAATAAAGAAAAATGAAGCTGTTATAAGACCCAGGTCCCATCACACAATGCAACGCAGCCGAGGATAGGGTTTTCCCTTATAACAGCCAATGAATGCTTGATACGTTTAAAACAAATCATTTGATACTATTATAAGTGTATAGTGTATAAAACAACTTCAAATCATAAGTATCAATCATAGGCGGCATGGGTACCATATATCATGTCGCCGTACTAGTTCTACAAATAAAACCGCAAGATCATGTATTTGGAAATTGGATTTCCATCTATGAACCGAGGCAAAAGATAGTCCTCAACCGATTCGAGACGCTCTAGCCCGCCCCTCAGGACCCAGACTCAGGTGGGCCCTTGGATCCTCAGGGCCAGTCCACCGATGTGGATTAAACTTAAACCCTGAACATGCATTTCCCCGCCCTATGGGGCGTAAACGAGCCAACTAAATGACTCCATCGGTTCGAGAACGACCGATCAATCCGAGGCGCCTCGCAACAGCAACAACCACATAAGTCAAACTCGTCAGGGCATGTAAAACCACTGACGCCACTTCTAGCTAGAAAGAAACGCATGCCCTCCCTGACGTCCTCTCCCGTTTTTGGTTCATACCGGGTGTGAAACTCGCGAAGCAAACGTTACACAAAGCTACGCCACAAAGGCCTTGCTTTGATCATCACCACAAGACTTTGCTTTTCAACAGAAGCCTCGATCAATTGCCACTTAGGCATGCCACACAGGCAATTCACTCCATGCGTTTGATATCCATCAATATATAACCCCTGAGCTCGTACGTCTCAGAGAAGGGCGTTAAGCAAGAGAATAAATTCTCCGCCGCCAAACAGATATATATTTAATAGAGATCAATCACACGGACTAAATTCCAATGTCAGACACACAGTCCATTTACAAGTCCGTTCTGGGTCTGAACGAAACCGGAGGCACCTAGTACCCCGCATATCCATCGATCTCCAAGTACGTCTGGACGATCACTAACTGTTTCCATCTTCTTGGGTGTACAGCCCAATCAAGATCATCAGTAACCACCCAAACGACGTGAAGACTTCCGGTCTTCGACCATCGTCTTCATCTTAGACTTATCGTCGTATCAGTTATTCAGAATGGGATAAACCCGGTCTTCCCGAATAACTCGCGTATATTTTAAATAAGTGTTACACAAACACAGCATACGCCTCATTCCAACTCATCAGTCACTAGCCGTAAATTAATCAAGAGAATAATTCCCCAAATATTAACCCCGAAGGCCGAAACCAACATCAGATCAATATCCAGAAAACCATTCTGCTTGGCTAGCCGACAGTTAGTTTCTAAATTTCACATTCATAGGGAAAGGTTCCCATCAATTTTATCCAAGATAAATTCCTTGAATTTACTCTCTAATCTTCCTTTGAATTTCGATTCAAATTAGTCGGGATTAACGAAACTTACCGAAGTAATCATTTGTTTTAATTTCCCAATCCCAACCTATTTATCCCATGAAGTAAAACTGGTAATACTTCATATCTAACACCACGGGGTTATCGGTAAATTCAATTACCATTTCACGTTCAAATCTAATTAAAGATTTAACTATCGCCTGGAGCAAAACTGGAGGTACTCCATTTTCGATCTTTTCAATCTAATTAAAGATTCATTAAAACTCCACTTAGTTTTAATCTTCGACTGGGTTAAAGAATCAGTGTCATTTAAAACACGGTTCACGATAAACCCAAAATCACATTCCATTAATTACCGGGTTAAAGAACAAGTGTTATTTAAAACACTGTTCACGATAAACCTAAAAATCAATATCAATTCAATTAAATATTATTTAATTGGTACACTTCATTAAATCCAAATAAAAAGATTTAATCTTTTCTCAACTGGGTTCAAGAACAGTGTTCGTGAAGACACCACTCACGACAAACCCAAATCACATTTGATATTCAATACAAGGCTCTGAATAGAAAATATATCGGCTTATATTCAATATCAAATCCTACGATTAACAAATGTCGTATTGGAAATAACGATATAAATATATATCTTTCAAATTTCCATAACAACATCCGTATAATCACGAATTCCAACATCGAAATATTCCGAAGACAATTTCGATTCAATTCCATTCCAATGCAATCATTGGAAATTTTGATTATTTTTAAAACCCTTTTTAAATTCAATTTATTTATTTAAAAATAAATAGAATTATAATCCTAGTTCAAAATTAGTTCCTTTCGATAAAAATCTATTTTTATCTTTTCAAATATGGAGTTTTTCATCCCAATTCTTTCTAAATCATTTCTTATGATTTTACACAAATTATTACTATTTTTAATAATTTTATCAAGGCCCGTACATTCGATTTCCATCAATGGCCATCGAACTACACTTACATCGACCTTTTTCAAATTTGATTTGGACATAATTCCAAATCCAACCGTTAGATTTCTAATTTCTAATATTCGTTAGAAAGCTCTTTTCGATACGAACCCAACTGTTCCGGTTTTAGGAGAATCCGACGGTCGGATCTCCCGTAATGTCCGTTTGAAATAAATGGTCGAAATTCACGAACTGCCGCGGCGCGGCGCGTTCTATTCAGGCTATTATATTATATATATAATATATATTTCGTGGATTTCTATTTAAAACGAAATTTATAAATCGTTTTAAATTCCTTTCAAAATTCATTTCTATTTAATTCAAATTTCAATTCAATTTGAATTCGTTTTCAATTCAATTCATTTCGAAATCGTTTTATATTCAATTCATTTCGAAATCGTTTTCAATTCAATTCATTTCGAAATCGTTTTATATTCAATTCATTTCGAAATCGTTTTTAATTCAATTCATTTCGAAATCGTTTTTAATTCAATTCATTTCGAAATCGTTTTCAATTCAATTCATTTCGAAATCGTTTTCAATTCAATTCATTTCGAAATCGTTTTCAATTCAATTCATTTCGAAATCGTTTTCAATTCAATTCATTTCGAAATCGTTTTCAATTCAATTCATTTCGAAATCGTTTTCAATTCAATTCATTTCGAAATCGTTTTCAATTCAATTCATTTCGAAATCGTTTTCAATTCAATTCATTTCGAAATCGTTTTCAATTCAATTTGAATTCGTTTTCAATTCATTTCGAAATCGTTTTCAATTCAATTTGAATTCGTTTTCAATTCAATTCATTTTGAAATCGTTATATATTCAATTCATTTCGAAATGAATAAAATCGATATAAATATCGTTCACGTCAGAATGGCGTCAAACTAATCAACCCGGCTTCATAAATTTCTATTTTCAAATATTCTATTTCAAATATTTCTTTTTCAAAATAGTTGTTATTATCAAAATATTTCGTTCAACACATGACCAATCTCAATGGATGAGTACTGTCAACACATGAACCTTTATTTTATATTGATAAAGATGTATATTTTATTACTAAAATATTTCGTTCAACACATGACCAATCTCAACGGATGAGTACTGTCAACACATGAACTTTTATTTTATAATATTCTTTATTTTTCAAATTGGAATGAGGCCCAATCAATTACCATATAAAGTTAGTTATATGGATTTTCATACATTACACACATATAATAGCATTGAAAAATAATCAACCATCAACCAAAGTGCACTACACTGTATAAGCATCAAATATAGATATCTAACGCTTATAACAGCCTGTCAATCGATCGATCGACATATTTAATCAATCAGGATGAGTGAACTTCAAATTTCATCCTAACACCCGTGTGGGGTTTCAAACAATCAAACACATATTTTATTTGTGCAGTTGGGCGATGTGTAAAATTTATCGACCCAATCAATGTCCTTCAAATAGGTGTACATAAACAAACCGTCTGGTTTGTAAATGAATATTTATTTATTCACATTCACGTTAAAAATTATATTTTTAACGACAAAACATTTTATTCCAACATATGAATTTCTATTCAGTCCATTCTTTAAATAAAATGATATTTTTATTTTTCTAACTTATTTTAGAAAATTTCGGCGGCATAACGGCACGATACTAGAAACGGGACAAGGCCTAGCCTTATCCCCGGTCTAGTGAAGGCCCACGCCATTCACACATCAATCTATCCATTTAATTTCACCAAACAATTCAATCCAATCAAATAATCTAACTAATTTATGCAATCAAACAAACAAGTCCATGGTCTATGGACGATTGTGTCGGGTGCTACTAAGCACCGTCTGCATCCTAATATATATATATATGAATAGAAAAAGAAATTGAAAGGTGAGAAGTTCTCACATATAGCTATCCTAGCTCCACGGCTCTTCATTTGCAGAAGTCTTCGTCGTTTCGCCTTTTTGTCACCTTCGTTGTCCGCTTTCACTACATATGTAAAAATCGAATTTTTACTTCGCTATTCAATATATAAAAATCGAATTTTGACTTCGCTATTCAATATATAAAAATCGAATTTTTGGTTCGCTATTCAATATATAAAAATCGAATTTTTAGTTCGCTATTCAATATATAAAAATCGAATTTTTGACTTCGCTATTCAATATATAAAAATCATATTTTTCTCGCTACTCAACATAGGTAAAAATTATATTTTTATATCAACAAAAATCGTATTTTTCTATTATGAAAAATCTAACCTTTCCCTAATGAAAGATCATAACTTTCAACTAATAAAAATCCGATCTTTTACATTATAAAAATCTGACCTTTAACATTTAAAAATATATTCTTTTTATGAATAGAAAGCATAACCTTTTTTTATATATTATATATAAACAAAATCTTACCTTTTTCTATTCTTAAAAATCAATTCCTTGCTACTTTAAAAATCTAATATTCAACTTTAGATAATAAAAATGTTAACTTTATAACAAAGAAAAGAAAGGAAAAAAAACTGATATATATATATATATAAACTAATTACATAGAATAAATGAATATAAATAAAATAAAACTCAACGTTGGTTTTACAGGGGGGGGGTGGACTGTGGACCATCGGAGGGGGTAGAGGAGGGTCGTGGGTGCGGTGGGAGTCGTGTGGGTGGCGGATGGTGGCTCCAGGGGCTGCTCCGGCGGCTAGGGTTTCGAATTGGGGGGGGTGTAGGTCTTCGAACGGAGGAGGGCGCGGGTTGGCTGTGGGGGTCCCCTAAGGTGGCGCGCTCGACGGTGTAGGGGGTGAGATGGGCGGCGGCCTCCAAGTCCGCTCCGTCGAAGTCGAAGTTTTTTCTTTTTTTTTCTTTTCGGTTATGAAATCGATTATCTGTTTTGAAAAGTAAGGGGGGACCAGAACGATTTTAAGGAGGAGAAGGGAGAGAGGTAATTTAATTTTTTAATTTATTTTATTTTAATTGCAAAAAGTTGACTTTTACATACGACCCCTAAACGAGGTCCACCGCCTGTCGTCCATAGCGTTTCACCCCCATTCCGAACACAATGGGATATGTTTCGTATGTTGATTCGATCGTTTGAATCAGTTTCCGTTAAATTTACATTTAAATCACTATACTGAATTTTAAACGTACATTTCAAATTACTGGGGTCACATACTAACTAGAAAAATTCACGAAAAATATTTTCTAGTTTCGTATTGACGATACGGTCCTAACAAAACTAATTTCGTCGAATTCTGAGATCGTTTGAAAAATGGCCCATTTCCAGTCGATTAAAATCAACTGAAACTGGTCAAACACGTTTTCCTTTGCCACGCTCACATATTGATTCAGAAAATTATGAAATTTGGAATCTAGCAATAACTTGACACTGCGGACCCAACAAAACTGGTTTCGTCGAAATCCGAGGTCGTTTGCAAAATTCCCATTTTTAAGGGCCTGAATTCCATAGCGACTATTCAGAATTTTCAACTGGACATATCTTTTAATTCCTGCT
Source organism: Allium sativum (assembly GCA_030737875.1). Lineage (NCBI taxonomy): Eukaryota > Viridiplantae > Streptophyta > Magnoliopsida > Asparagales > Amaryllidaceae > Allium > Allium sativum. The sequence continues at coordinate 358,021,082 of CM060926.1, forward strand.
ATGAAATTTCGATTTCCCGGATTTGTTGGAAAGATATTATCAATTAGATCCTATCATTTTTGGTTTCACTAAAATCCGGATTGTTTTGCACCCGGTACATTCAATTGAAGTTTTAAATCGAATTATCGAACTACCGCGCCATTTTCAATTCCATTTATAATTATATATAATTATTTATATTCTAACGACGACGCGTATAATATATACGTTCGAATTATATTCAAAATAAATTTCTCGTCGATATTATTTAAAATAATTCATTTTAAATAATTAAAATTCGCTAAAATCGCCGAAATAAAAATTTTAAACTGGCCCAGATTTTCGGGTTATTACAATCTCCCCCACTTAAAACTTTTCGTCCCCGAAAAGGAACAAAGTCGAAAGTGGTTTGATCATTCAACTCTACATTCGATCTGGCTTCCCTTCTCTAACTTTTCAGTTTCTGAGAATTTTCAAAATTTCAAAAATTTGGCTAACACCCTAAATTTTCGAAAAATTTCGCCATAACCTCCCCTGCACCGGGAGCATCGGGGAATTTCAAATAGCTTACCCGGTCCTTCAGATCTCAAAAAGAAAAAGAAAAAGCCAACCGGCTAGCCAATAGGCTCATAAAATCATCATCACCCAAACAAAACAGTAAATTATGTAGTAAACATGTACCTATTTGTCGGGCAAACAAATTTTATTTTCTGCTCTAGCCTCCTTGCTATGACCTGTTCAATGAAAGTATATGTATATGCAAGCAAATGCGACCAATTTTCCAATACAATTCAATATTTGATCAAATTGGCTATATAATACAAATTTTAATAATTCAACCAATAATCAACAACACAACCATCAATCAATTAGTTGATTAGATTTTGAAATTCATAACTTTGATACATAGTCAAAAATCAGATTTTGATGCCAAATCACAACAATAGGCCCTATCTAATTTTGGTTCTCACACCAGTCAATAGGAGATATATAGATATTACATCTTCAAAACACGAACATAAATTCTGATAATGATCGATCAATCATCAGAACCATCTCCGGGTGTCTAGAATGTGATTCTATATCTATCCAGTATATTAAAATTTCAAATACACGTTTGCAAGGCGTATATGCAAAATCTTTATATACTGGACTGTCCAAATCAATATAAACTAAATAATCAAATACGAATAATTGATTTTAAATTTTCAAAACAAAATTGGTTTTCATTTTTCAAATATACTCTTCACACTCGTTCTAGGATACTACTGATCCCATCTCTAACGAGTCATTCCCATTGGATATTACTAATCCAATATCTGATGAATTCTTTCGTATGGTTCTAATGTGTCTCGTTCTCTGAGCTTTGTAAACCAAAGCTCTGATACCAACTGTGAAAACCCGTAACTTCCCCGTAAAGGAAAGTGTCGGATAGTTCGAGAACAAGCCACAACAGAACACATCCAGAAGAACATTTCATTGTATATTACAACAATGCATCAGATTACAAGAATATACAGAGTATAAATGAATATTACACAGAAATATCAGAGATTTAAATTACATTTAAATACATAGCAGCGGAAAATAATACAATACACAACTAGAAGGAGATATACGGATACAAAGCTTTCCGGATATCGTTCCAGCTGTAAACCAGGATCCTGTGAATATAAATCTGCAAAACCAAAACTACTAGCTGCACGTGTCAAAATAAGGGCACCCAGAGTTTAGGTTAAAACAATAAACTCCAGGTCAGTCATGTGACTGGTGTGAGAACTAAAACAGTTATTATTCTTTATTTTAAAGCTATGTAAATCAAGGGACCACGCCGTATAACACGGAACGGGTTTCCTCCCAAGAATACCAGTGCATAAAACAAACAGCGCAATGCTAAATAAAGAAAAATGAAGCTGTTATAAGACCCAGGTCCCATCACACAATGCAACGCAGCCGAGGATAGGGTTTTCCCTTATAACAGCCAATGAATGCTTAATACGTTTAAAACAAATCATTTGATACTATTATAAGTGTATAGTGTATAAAACAACTTCAAATCATAAGTATCAATCATAGGCGGCATGGGTACCATATATCATGTCGCCGTACTAGTTCTACAAATAAAACCGCAGGATCACGTATTTGGAAATTGGATTTCCATCTATGAACCGAGGCAAAAGATAGTCCTCAACCGATTCGAGACGCTCTAGCCCGCCCCTCAGGACCCAGACTCAGGTGGGCCCTTGGATCCTCAGGGCCAGTCCACCGATGTGGATTAAACTTAAACCCTGAACATGCATTTCCCCGCCCTATGGGGCGTAAACGAGCCAACTAAATGACTCCATCGGTTCGAGAACGACCGATCAATCCGAGGCGCCTCGCAACAGCAACAACCACATAAGTCAAACTCGTCAGGGCGTGTAAAACCACTGACGCCACTTCTAGCTAGAAAGAAACGCATGCCCTCCCTGACGTCCTCTCCCGTTTTTGGTTCATACCGTGTGTGAAACTCGCGAAGCAAACGTTACACAAAGCTACGCCACAAAGGCCTTGCTTTGATCATCACCACAAGACTTTGCTTTTCAACAGAAGCCTCGATCAATTGCCACTTAGGCATGCCACACAGGCAATTCACTCCATGCGTTTGATATCCATCAATATATAACCCCTGAGCTCGTACGTCTCAGAGAAGGGCGTTAAGCAAGAGAATAAATTCTCCGCCGCCAAACAGATATATATTTAATAGAGATCAATCACACGGACTAAATTCCAATGTCAGACACACAGTCCATTTACAAGTCCGTTCTGGGTCTGAATGAAACCGGAGGCACCTAGTACCCCGCATATCCATCGATCTCCAAGTACGTCTGGACGATCACTAACTGTTTCCATCTTCTTGTGTGTACAGCCCAATCAAGATCATCAGTAACCACCCAAACGACGTGAAGACTTCCGGTCTTCGACCATCGTCTTCATCTTAGACTTATCGTCGTATCAGTTACTCAGAATGGGATAAACCCGGTCTTCCAGAATAACTCGCGTATATTTTAAATAAGTGTTACACAAACACAACATACGCCTCATTCCAACTCATCAGTCACTAGCCGTAAATTAATCAAGAGAATAATTCCCCAAATATTAACCCCGAAGGCCGAAACCAACATCAGATCAATATCCAGAAAACCATTCTGCTTGGCTAGCCGACATTTAGTTTCTAAATTTCACATTCATAGGGAAAGGTTCCCATCAATTTTATCCAAGATAAATTCCTTGAATTTACTCTCTAATCTTCCTTTGAATTTCGATTCAAATTAGTCGGGATTAACGAAACTTACCGAAGTAATCATTTGTTTTAATTTCCCAATCCCAACCTATTTATCCCATGAAGTAAAACTGGTAATACTTCATATCTAACACCACGGGGTTATCGGTAAATTCAATTACCATTTCACGTTCAAATCTAATTAAAGATTTAACTATCGCCTGGAGAAAAACTGGTGATACTCCATTTTCGATCTTTTCAATCTAATTAAAGATTCATTAAAACTCCACTTAGTTTTAATCTTCGACTGGGTTAAAGAATCAGTGTCATTTAAGACACGGTTCACGATAAACCCAAAATCACGTTCCATTATTACCGGGTTAAAGAACAAGTGTTATTTAAAACACTGTTCACGATAAACCCAAAAATCAATATCAATTCAATTAAATATTATTTAATTGGTACACTTCATTAAATCCAAATAAAAAGATTTAATCTTTTCTCAACTGGGTTCAAGAACAGTGTTAGTGAAGACATCACTCACGACAAACCCAAATCACATTTGATATTCAATACAAGGCTCTGAATAGAAAATATATCGGCTTATATTCAATATCAAATCCTACGATTAACAAATGTCGTATTGGAAATAACGATATAAATATATATCTTTCAAATTTCCATAACAACATCCGTATAATCACGAATTCAAACATCGAAATATTCCGAAGACAATTTCGATTCAATTCCATTCCAATGCAATCATTGGAAATTTTGGTTATTTTTAAAACCCTTTTTAAATTCAATTTATTTATTTAAAAATAAATAGAATTATAATCCTAGTTCAAAACTAGTTCCTTTCGATAAAAATCTATTTTTATCTTTTCAAATATGGAGTTTTTCATCCCAATTCTTTCTAAATCATTTCTTATGATTTTACACAAATTATTACTATTTTTAATAATTTTATCAAGGCCCGTACAGTCGATTTCCATCAATGGCCATCGAACTGCACTTACAGCGACCTTTTTCAAATTTGATTTGGACATAATTCCAAATCCAACCGTTAGATTTCTAATTTCTAATATTCGTTAGAAAGCTCTTTTCGATACGAACCCAACGGTTCCGGTTTTAGGAGAATCCGACGGTCGGATCTCCCGTAATGTCCGTTTGAAATAAATGGTCGAAATTCACGAACTGCCGCGGCGCGGCGCGTTCTATTCAGGCCATTATATTATATATATAATATATATAATATATATTTCACGGATTTCTATTTAAAACGAAATTTATAAATCGTTTTAAATTCCTTTCAAAATTTATTTCTATTCAACTCAAATTTCAATTCAATTTGAATTCGTTTTCAATTCAATTCATTTCGAAATCGTTTTATATTCAATTCATTTCGAAATCGTTTTCAATTCAATTCATTTCGAAATCGTTTTATATTCAATTCATTTCGAAATCGTTTTTAATTAAATTCATTTCGAAATCGTTTTTAATTCAATTCATTTCGAAATCGTTTTCAATTCAATTCATTTCGAAATCGTTTTCAATTCAATTCATTTCGAAATCGTTTTCAATTCAATTCATTTCGAAATCGTTTTCAATTCAATTCATTTCGAAATCGTTTTCAATTCAATTCATTTCGAAATCGTTTTCAATTCAATTCATTTCGAAATCGTTTTCAATTCAATTCATTTCGAAATCGTTTTCAATTCAATTCATTTCGAAATCGTTTTCAATTCAATTTGAATTCGTTTTCAATTCATTTCGAAACCGTTTTCAATTCAATTTGAATTCGTTTTCAATTCAATTCATTTCGAAATCGTTATATATTCAATTCATTTCGAAATGAATAAAATCGATATAAATATCGTTCACGTCAGAATGGCGTCAAACTAATCAACACGGCTTCATAAATTTTTATTTTCAAATATTCTATTTCAAATATTTCTTTTTCAAAATAGTTGTTATTATCAAAATATTTCGTTCAACACATGACCAATCTCAATGGATGAGTACTGTCAACACATGAACCTTTATTTTATATTGATAAAGATGTATATTTTATTACTAAAATATTTCGTTCAACACATGACCAATCTCAACGGATGAGTACTGTCAACACATGAACTTTTATTTTATAATATTCTTTATTTTTCAAATTGGAATGAGGCCCAATCAATTACCATATAAAGTTAGTTATATGAATTTTCATACATTACACACATATAATAGCATTGAAAAATAATCAACCATCAACCAAAGTGCACTACACTGTATAAGCATCAAATATAGATATCTAAAGCTTATAACAGCCTATCAATCGATCGATCGACATATTTAATCAATCAGGATGAGTGAACTTCAAATTTCATCCTAACACCCGTGTGGGGTTTCAAACAATCAAACACATATTTTATTTGTGCAGTTGGGCGATGTGTAAAATTTATCGACCCAATCAGTGTCCTTCAAATAGGTGTACATAAACAAACCGTCTGGTTTGTAAATGAATATTTATTTATTCACATTCACGTTAAAAATTATATTTTTAACGACAAAACATTTTATTCCAACATATGAATTTCTATTCAGTCCATTCTTTAAATAAAATGATATTTTTATTTTTCTAACTTATTTTAGAAAATTTCGGCGGCATAACGACACGATACTAGAAACGGGACAAGGCCTAGCCTTATCCCCGGTCTAGTGAAGGCCCACGCCATTCACACATCAATCTATCCATTTAATTTCACCAAACAATTCAATCCAATCAAATAATCTAACTAATTTATGCAATCAAACAAACAAGTCCATGGTCTGTGGACGATTGTGTCGGGCGCTACTAAGCACCGTCTGCATCCTAATATATATATATGAATAGAAAAAGAAATTGAAAGGTGAGAAGTTCTCACATATAGCTATCCTAGCTCCACGGCTCTTCATTTGCAGAAGTCTTCGTCGTTTCGCCTTTTTGTCACCTTCGTTGTCCGCTTTCACTACATATGTAAAAATCAAATTTTTACTTCGCTATTCAATATATAAAAATCGAATTTTGACTTCGCTATTCAATATATAAAAATCGAATTTTTGGTTCGCTATTCAATACATAAAAATCGAATTTTTAGTTCGCTATTCAATATATAAAAATCAAATTTTTGACTTCGCTATTCAATATATAAAAATCATATTTTTCTCGCTACTCAACATAGGTAAAAATTATATTTTTATATCAACAAAAATCGTATTTTTCTATTATGAAAAATCTAACCTTTCCCTAATGAAAGATCATAACTTTCAACTAATAAAAATCCGATCTTTTACATTATAAAAATCTGACCTTTCACATTTAAAAATATATTCTTTTTATGAATAGAAAGCATAACCTTTTTTTATATATTATATATAAACAAAATCTTACCTTTTTCTATTCTTAAAAATCAATTCCTTGCTACTTTAAAAATCTAATATTCAACTTTAGATAATAAAAATGTTAACTTTATAACAAAGAAAAGAAAGGAAAAAAAACCGATTTATATATATATAAACTAATTACATAGAATAAATGAATATAAATAAAATAAAACTCACCGTTGGTTTTTAGGGGGGGGTGGACTGTGGACCATCGGAGGGGGTAGAGGAGGGTCGTGGGTGCGGTGGGAGTCGTGTGGGTGGCGGATGGTGGCTCCAGGGGCTGCTCCGGCGGTTAGGGTTTCGAATTGAGGGGGGGTGTAGGTCTTCGAACGGAGGAGGGCGCAGGTGGGCTGTGGGGGTCCCCTAAGGTGGCGCGCTCGACGGTGTAGGGGGTGAGATGGGCGGCGGCCTCCAAGTCCGCTCCGTCGAAGTCGAAGTTTTTTTTTTCTTTTCGGTTATGAAATCGATTATCTGTTTTGAAAAGTAAGGGGGGGACCATTACGATTTTAAGGAGGAGAAGGGAGAGAGGTAATTTAATTTTTTATTTTATTTTATTTTAATTGCAAAAAGTTGACTTTTACATACGACCCCAAAACGAGGTCCACCGCCTGTCGTCCATAGCGTTTCACCCCCATTCCGAACACAATGGGATATGTTTCGTATGTTGATTCGATCGTTTGAATCAGTTTCCGTTAAATTTACATTTAAATCACTATATTGAATTTTAAATGTACATTTCAAATTACCGAGGTCACATACTAACTAGAAAAATTCACGAAAAATATTTTCTAGTTTCGTATTGACGATACGGTCCTAACAAAACTAATTTCGTCGAATTCTGAGATCGTTTGAAAAATGGCCCATTTCCAGTCGATTAAAATCAACTGAAACTGGTCAAACACGTTTTCCTTTGCCACGCTCACATATTGATTCAGAAAATTATGAAATTTGGAATCTAGCAATAACTTGACACTGCGGACCCAACAAAACTGGTTTCGTCGAAATCCGAGGTCGTTTGCAAAATTCCCATTTTTAAGGGCCTGAATTCCATAGCGACTATTCAGAATTTTCAACTGAACATATCTTTTAATTCCTGCTATGAAATTTCGATTTCTCGGATTCGTTGGAAAGATATTATCAATTAGATCCTATCATTTTTGGTTTCACTAAAATCCGGATTGTTTTGCACCCGGTACATTCAATTGAAGTTTGAAATCGAATTATCGAACTACCGCGCCATTTTCAATTCCATTTATAATTATATATAATTATTTATATTCTAACGACGACGCGTATAATATATACGTTCGAATTATATTCAAAATAAATTTCTCATCGATATTATTTAAAATAATTCATTTTAAATAATTAAAATTCGCTAAAATCGCCGAAATAAAAATTTTAAACTGGCCCAGATTTTCGGGTTATTACACCGAATAGGAAAAGAGAGAAAATTAAATAAGAAACAAGATTTAGTGAACAACAAAATCTATGTAAAGAACTAAATCTATATTTATATTCAGAGCATATGTATTGTCAATGAATAGCTGATGAAAAAAAATGTAGGTACAACTAAGTCTATAGGTAGTGAATTCATATACACATTCGAACAGTGAATAAACAGCAAAGATACTCTTGAAGATTTTGAAATAGCTGAAGAATAAAAATAAACAGCTAAGGCACATGGTATGAGCAGCTCAAAACAGTAACACATACACATGGGAAAAGTGAATGAACAGCTATAGAACAGTATGGGACAACTGAGTAAAATCAAATCCAATGTATATATCTATACTATCAATTTCACTCAGATCGAAATAGATGTTGATTCATATACCAATTCAAACACTGCCATATCTTTAAAAATCCAATGAAAAATCTAACATGTGACTTCAAAATCACTGATCAAATAAACAAATCCATACCCATCAAATCTATATACAATGAATAGATCGACTAAAAGAAGTATAAAATCCCACAAAATATCTGTTAAATCCATCAACTATCACCAACACAAAATATGAAAAGATGAAAACATCCAATGGCCTATGTGGGGGTAGCCGAACCTACCTAGAAGGGTTTGATAGACGTTGATCCTATCTAACCAAATCAACCACTATAAATAGGGTATTCACGCACAAACAAGAGACCAAACCGGCAAAGAAAACCAATTCGTATCCACTTAAAAATCAAAAACAAAATATACAGTAAATTAAAATCTGGTAAATGGAAAACTTAGCTTTTGGGTCTGGGAGATTTGACCAACTTCGTGGTGAAGTAGTTCGGAAGACCAGGGTTAGCAGAACGAAGAGAAAGGGGGAAGAGGCTCGCTCGCTGGTGGTTGACCGTGGAGACGTGATGGAGCTCGAAGGGGTGCGATGCCATTATTTTCAATTATGGCTGGAGAATTAGGTTTTTTTTCATTTGAGAATTTGGGGGGCGGCGTCTGAAATGAGGGAAAAAAAAGAACGGATGAGGGTTTAAAAGGGGAGGCGGGTCGGGTCTGGTTGGTTGGGCCGGATGATAGAGGTAAAGCCCAAATTTAAATATAAAAGAAAATCTATGTTTAATTTAATTGATTTTTAAATTTGTTTTTACGATATTTCGTACATACGTTATCAGATTCAAGCACGGTCAGTCGCGTTGGGACAATGGAGACGAGAAGATTGAGATGGACCAGTGTCTGTCAGGACTGGAAGGACAGAATTTTTTTTAAAATTAAATGTTGTTTAATATAATTAAAACCAGCGCTGAACGACCCAAACCAGTCAATGTGAGTTAACCTCACTCGGTTTCTTCCCATTTATATTTCATATAAATTGGTTTTATTTCTATGTGCTCTGATTTCGGGTAGTTGACCATCTGCTAGTTATAGATATTTATTTTGATTTAATCAGTGGAATTAAACGGACATTTAATTCCAGTAAGTCATCAAACCTTGTTCGAATTCGATAAAGGAAATTTTCCCATGATTGTTCACGTTTATAAAATGAACGTGATTGAAATGGTTTGAATGGTTGTGTGATCTGTTTGTTGATTGATGGGTGTTATTACCTGATAAAGGAAATAGTTTGATTGGACAATTGATTTGATCGATAACAGTTGAATTGAAAATTCAACATGTGATTTGTTTTAACCAGTGAATATATTGGTTGAGTATTTTGGCATCACTGCCTGGAAGTCAATCATTTTAAAATTATAGATTTTTATCGTCAAGTGAACTGACCGTATTGAAGTTATAAATTTAGTTTATAACCAAAATAGGGTTTAAATATATTATTTTGAATAATGTGACTCTTAAAGAAAATAAGTATTATTATTATTATTCAAAGGTTTATAAGTCAGTAGTAAATTGTTTTGATAAAGTAAACGCTTCGGTTAAGAGAAAGTGTAAGCAGATGGGCAGGAAATAACACAACAGTTAAGAATTCGATTAATTTGTTTCGTAGAAACAATTATATCAACTTATTTGAATTAATTATATTATTAATTAATTTAAAGGAGAAATTTACTGGGATTGATTTAAATTTTGAAAAGAGATTATGAACGAGTTTTATATCTTAACTCGAGTTTATAATGAAATTATAAAGGGGATTTAAGCGAACTTATAAGCTTAAATGGGAGGGTTACTTAACAATTTGATTAAGTAAAGGAAAATGAAGGTATAAAGGAGTTATGATTAACCTGAGATGAAAAACAAGGTTTATAAAGCGATTGAGAATTGAAGAAATTGATTTGGAATTAGAAATACTTAAGGGTGGGAATTGGACCTTGAGATTTCCCAGAAGGAAAAAGGAAATGGGAAAAGGGGATTTATAATTAAGTTTGGTAAAAGGATTAAGTGATAAGGTATGTGATAATAACCCAGTTAGGAAACAAAGTACTGAATCAAAATGGGAAGTTAATACGAGCAATGTTTGGTAAGAAATTAAATAATCAACGGATTAAGCAATATTGGTTTATTTAAAAAAAAAAGATTTCCGAAAGAAAAAGTGAATTGTAAAGCTATAGTTTGGATTAAATAGTCAATCAGAATTTGATTTGATATTGGAATAAGGTATTGGGGTTTGGATCATGACTTATATTTATCTGAATATAAGGACGTTGTTGATCAAGGTCTGAGAGGTAATCAAAATACCCCAACTTGAACGACTTCGAAATTACTTGAAGATGATATTAGTTATGATGATATAAAGGACAGTAAGAGTTTATTATTTCCTTTAGAAATAATAATACAATGTTTAGTGAAACATTGAGGTATATACTTATAGGATGAGAATACCAAAGTCAAAAGGGAATTATGAGAGAATTTCCACGAAAGGGATACGTAAGATTGGGTTTTATTCAATAAGAATAAACACTGGAAGCTGCGAAGTAAATAAATGGAGTATATTTCACAATATTTTAAGAATAATAAGTTAATTTGGTTCCTCTATTATGGATTTTTAAATAATGTTTAGTCAATGTTTTGCAAACATTAGAAGTAAGAAAATTGAGAGATTTTTCATATAAATTTTGGGTTAAATAAGAAGCAAATACCGAGTGTCCAAGATATTTGGAATTAAGATATTTTAATTATTTGAATCAGAAGGGCATGTGATGCTGAATACAGAACATTAGGTTCAATTTTATTTTATGGTTGAATGACTGTTTTATTTGATAGTTAAATCACCGACTATCAAATCTGGCATTTACGGTTGTTGGTACGGAAAGACCGGGATCGAGTTATATTCGAAAACCATTCCGTCCAAAAAATACGAAAATGTAGAAGACATCAGATGATGATCAAGATGGAGCATTGAAGACCATCGATTTTCATGAAACGGAAGAACCACTTACAATCTATGATTCAACCCGGAGATATACTGGGGTTCTGTCGTGGTTGAAATCTGTGGATTACAAGGACAACTCGCTACTGATCGCTGGGGTGATTCCTATATGAGATGCAGTAGGAGAGGGCCTTCGGTTCATCCTGTTCCTGGATGACTTGTATGGACAAGTCTCTGACAGAGTATTTCCAAAAGAATCGCGTACGTTGATTTCCTCAAACGTGCCATAGTTGGTTAGCTCCCAACTAGAGCATTTTTGTGGTCGTCAATTAGCGTTATCTAATGGATTTGACGATGTGGCATTCAAAGTGAATGGCGATCAGATGTTTCGAAGAAAATTCTGGCCTCAAACCTCACAGCCGGTAGATGACAAAAATCGGGCAGGCAGCATGACTATGTGGGTCGCTCCCATTAGGGTGTATAATCACCTATATAGAGGAAATCTTATTTGCTTCTTTAATCTATTCGATGTCGTCCCTTGTCTGGAAGACGGTGGGTAGCTCCCAACCGTTGGTGATATACATTCGATACACTCAAGCAAAATGAGTGGTCGGTCATGTGTGGGCCGGGTTGCAAGACGTTCTTGTTGAACCCAGTGTATTCGTCTCTAGAGATACACGATCGACAGGTGGACCCATACCTTGTCATGGTTGGAATCCAATCTCCAATAAGCGCCTGCGGTTTTGTTTGTATACTATATATGTAGAACGTGAGATGTAAGCGTTCTACTAGATTTGATATTACTTGTATTTAGACATTATCATAATATCAGACAAGATATTGATTTCAAACTGTTTTGGGTTATCGTAAGGTAAAAACCGTCCATGTTTATGTGTGGATTGGTCTTACGATTATCTTTTTCTTTCGAAAGGATTTTAACTATAAAATCAAGTTGGGTGATATCTTAATACTGTGCGAGTTTATCCCACTCTGGTTCACCAGACTGACCCGGTGTTTTGTAAATGCTCGGGTTAGCCCGGGATGTACAGGTTCAGGTTATCGAATGCTATGAAGTTCAAAGACGAGTTGAAGGTGTTCAGATCTAATATCTTGTCGCTATGCGTTGTATATGAGGACAGATTATTAAAACTGTCCAGATGTATGTTGTACTCTGATATTGTAAGTTATTTCAAGCTCTCAATAAAATTATTTCCATATTATATTTTGTTCCACTGCGATGTGAGACTCTGTGTTATGTTGCTTCTTCTTCTCTTGTTCTAATATTTCTTTCTTTCTTATCTCACCCTCTAAATTCTTTCTAATAATGTCTAGTGTTTTTGGGTGTTTGGAAGGTTGGCATGAGTTACGGTAAATGTATTTATGTCGATTTTCAGGGCCGAAAATCCCTGGGTCGTTACAATATGAGTTATCATCTAACATTTACTCCATATTGATTGAACATATGACATGTAAGAAGATCCTCACTTGGGCAGTTATATACAAACAACCTTTGTATTTTTATGAATGCATATAGTCATGTGATGAAATAGTTAATAATATGTTATTAATCACGGGCGGTAGCATATAGAAACTGTAGTGCCCTTAAGCAAAGTAAAGAACACCCCATCATTTGTAACGTAACATACATTACTAATACATGAGAACTTTTTTCATTTTGTAGCAAAAGTTACTAAGCTTAGGCTAATATTATTGTCGCATTTTACTATTTAAGTATTTGATTTGGTGGAGATATATGAGCAATTGAACTCAGCCAACTATTGATATATATTAGTCAGAACAAAGCTGAAGTTTGGTATAGTGATTACAGTACTAATGACGACGAATGAAGTTTGGCAAGCAATACCTCTTGCCCCAAGTGAAAGGTGGATTTCCCTTCCTACAGCCGATAAAAAATAGGTTTGATGTGAGATATTTTACAATTATTATCATCTAAATTACCTCTCTACTACTATCTACATGATTTAGGAAGTTGAAACACCCCACCTCCGTTAAGGTCACTCACAAATGGAATGCCTTAACTTCGGTACAACATTTTAGGTAAAAGATGCACATAAATTACAAGATAGACAAATAAAGCAACGGAAAATAAAGTCATTTTATAAACAATGTGGTTCAGTCAAGCTTTTATAATAGTTGTCTCAATCATAAATAATAGTAATACATAGAACTTCTATCTTGAAAAAAACTTCCAAATATAAAAGAAGCATAAAAATAACAATGATATTCCCCATAAAGCATAAACCAGCCATAGCAGTGGAAGAGAGAATCCAAAGCAATACATCGACTATCTTGGAGCTTGGAAAGAAAAACTGAGCTAAGTGGTAACATTTCCTCCTTGTGAACCTGGAGGGGACGGAAGAAAAGAGGCGAAACAAAACTAGGTCAGACATAAGTATGGTAAGTCTAGTGACTTTCAGCATATAAACAGGCAAAAGCATCATGACATGAATAAACTGAATATAAGACCATACTGTGAGAACAAGGATAACAAGATAACATACAATTAGTATAGATATGATAAGGCAAGATAAACTGAATGTGCTTCTACTCTTTCTCTGCTTTGATATTACCTTGTTATTCTGATTTTTATATCTCTACACCACCTAACTAGTGTCCCGACTAGTAATCTATATAAAATGATCATATTATAATGTGATCCCAATCCCCGCAATTGTGGTAGCCTTCAGGTGTACATCTATCGTGAGGATTCCACACCAATCTTCCTAATTGCCATGAACATGTTAGATGTACCCTTACTACCCTATCGATCGGCTCCTTACTCGTATTATTTTTTCCTTATGTCTGTGTCAATCGACCCTCTCTTGCGTGTAGATACCCTGTGTTGGTCCCACCATAAGGTGTATCAATCCCTATGATAGCAATCCGACATGATTCAAGATGCACAGTGTATAACTATTGGTACCCAGTGCCTGCTTTTTCCCACTCTAGAGTACGAGCACGCCCGTAAATTGTCGGAACCTACACTGATGTACCCCCGCCGCTGTTTTGACCGCTTATAATTAACCCAGTAATCATGCCCCACCCTTCCTAATTCAGGGTACCATGATACATCTATGTGGGTTGCTACTAAAATGGTTCCCCATTACTAGGGTTTCCTAATGGTTAAGTTTGTGGGCCTATATATACAAAAATTACCCATCTACACGAGATGTACTTAACCCTCCCACTAATTCAAGCATGTTTATTTAATGGTTAAGTTTTGTGGGCCTATATTTACTAATATTACCCACCAACCCGATATGTACTTAACCCTCCTACTGATTCAAGCATGTTTATTTAATGGTTAAGTTTGTGGGCCTACATTTACTAATATTACCCACCCAACTTGATATGTACTTAACCCTCCAGCACATTATGCCATATTGGTTAAGTGTTGTCCATTTATGTTAACTTAACCCACCCATTCATCATGTCATGTTGGTTAAGTGTTTTCTTATCAACTCAACCCTCCTCACTTATCACGTTGGATTCGTTAAGTGTTTCCTATTAACTTAACCGCGTTCGTCAATCAAGTTATATTGGTCAAGTGTTTCTTGTTAACTTAACCCCATGTGTTCATTATGTAGTATTGGTTAAGTGTCATCAATCAATTCAAGTTACTTAACCCACCTACTTGTCATGTTACTTTGTTTAAGTGTTGCCTTCTTTTGTCAACTTAACCCTACCACAAATCAAGTTATATTGGTTAAGTGTTGCCCTCTTGTTTTAACTTAACCTTACCACAAATCAAGTCATATTGGTTAAGTGTTGCCCTCATGTTTTAACTTAACCTTACCGCAAATCAAGTTATATTGGTTAAGTGTTTCTTATTACTTAATCCTACCCATTCATCATCCTATACTGGTTAAGAGTTTCCTATTTACTTAACCCTAGTCATTCATCTTGTTATATTAGTTAAGTGTTTCTCATTAACTTAACCCAAGTCATTCATCTTGTTGTATTGGTTAAGTGTTTCTCATTAACTTAACGCTAGTCATTCATCTTGTTATATTGGTTAAATGTTTCTCATTAACTTAACCCTAGTCATTCATGTTATATTGGTTAAGTGTTCTTATGAACTTAACCCTAGTCATTCATGATATTGGTTAAGTGTTCTTATGAACTTAACCCTAGTCATTCATGTTATATTGGTTAAGTGTTCTTATGAACTTAACCCTAGTCATTCATCTTGTTCATTAGCATTAATTGATTTATTAATGCGCCAACCTCTCACACTAGATATGTGTTGTTGCGGTTACTGTTTGTGATGGGCAGTTCCGGGCAGTTCTACACCACAAATCAATCTAACCTCGAGTTTTCCTTGGGCATGATGCACTAACCTCTCACATTAAATAGGTGTTGTTGTGGTTACCGGATGTCCCAGGTGGTTCCGAGCAATTTTACATCACAACTCAATCTAACCTCGGGTTAGGCATGTTCATCTTTAATTTACACATTTACCATATATACCCAAATCTAGATTTTACATGCTAATTACCAAATTCACCAAAACTAGTCATGATCCAATTCCCAAGTTATGCCCAACAAATTCCAATTTCTAGTTATTAATCAAAATTGGCTATACCCAATCTAGTCATGCCCAAAATCATTATGCATTATGTTTGGCGTCCCAAATCAATAGTTAAGCCCAAGCTAAATTTAATATTCCAATTTACAGTTTATGCCCAAAACAAGTTTTTTTTTTCATGCCAAATTTCATACTTTGTTGTTCATGCCAATTCTAGATTCAATATGTCAAATTACATATTTCATAATTCAAGTCAAATTACTCCCAAATTGCATCTTAACAGTCATGCTATAATACATGTTCCAAATTATAACAAATAAATGTCAATTTCAAGTTATACCCAATTACCTCCACATTCATAATGTACGTATTTCGAGATTCAACTCAAGATTCATGAAATAAGCGGAGAAACAATATGGAACATAAGAGCCATATGAATAGGCGTATGACGATAAGACTATTGGTCCAATAAATTTGATATACCAAATTGACAAGTTTTGCATAGAATACATTGCAAGCATATAGATATGATATGAATATCATTATGAACCATCACAAACGTATAGGTTTGACAAGAGTTATGTCATGAACTTAAATAGGATTACAATTCCGATATACAACAAGGATAGATATGATTGGACTAATTCCATAGTCAATAATGGTTCCCAAAGGCATATACAAGCACAGATTCAAATGAAAGGATTACTTACATCAGGCATAAATATAATGGATTAGATTTGAATAACATCACAGGCATAAATATAATAGATTAGATTTGATAAATCTAAAAGGATTATCCCATAATCAAGTATAGCTTAGATCCAGATTATTACATGCCAAGAATCTCAATTAAGAATTCACAACTGAAAGTAACTTGAACTTACAAAAAGAGAATGATTCTTGTATTCTGTTTTCTGAAAATGAAAAGCATTCCTTTGACCTAGATTATCGATTCTCTAATTTAGATTTGATTCTTAGAAAATAGTTGTTGAAGTTATTGAATTAGCCTTTGAATCTCTACTTGAATTTTAAACTTGATTGCTTGAAGAACTAGAGCAACATAAGGACGTCTTTAATTTATTTTTTGATATGAATTAGGGTAGAGCATATGTGTAATGGAGTTGTGTAGAGAAAACTGTAGCCTTAGGGGTGTTTATATAGCATAGGGATCAACGAATCTGGTCAGAACGGGAGTCCAAATGTAGAAAAACGAACCAGGCCTCAGATCTCGGAATAGGGGGGAGGTGGACCCCTAGGTGGACCCCCTGGTCGACCTATGTGACCCAGGTCGACCCCCAGGTTGAACCCCTGGTCGACCTGGGTCCTGGGAGTAAATTTCCCGCCCAGCCCGGGTGTGTGATTTGAATTTTAAATATAAATCTGAGATGTTTTATTTTATTTAAATTCCTGAAACTTCTGAGAGCCATAACTTACTCATACGATGTCCGATTTACGAAAACTTGGACTCTATACCAACCAGAATTCCGAGACGAACGCAATGGCCTAACTTGTTTTCCTTAATTCTTCTTTTAAAAATTAAGTATACTCTAATTTGTTACTTTTAATATTCTCAAAAAATACGGGGTGTTACATTCTCCCCTCCTTAAAGGATTTCATCCCCAGAATCTCTAAGTTAAGAAGAATGCATATCCTAACATCCAACATCCATCTACTCAACCATTCAATCACAGGTGTCCATTGTCCTTAAAAGGATTTCTAATGCTTTCATGATCATATGCATAGTGTGTGTACATATCCTTATCTAACGCAAAATCAGGCGGT
Source organism: Allium sativum (assembly GCA_030737875.1). Taxonomy (NCBI): domain Eukaryota; kingdom Viridiplantae; phylum Streptophyta; class Magnoliopsida; order Asparagales; family Amaryllidaceae; genus Allium; species Allium sativum. Next base: position 358,038,840 of record CM060926.1, read on the forward strand.
CTACTGATTCAGTTGACCTCCTTAAATGTGAATTATATCAGTGCCATGAGTCCATCATGTATGCAATTATTGCTAATCGTACTTTATAACTTCTACATGTGTGCAAAATCATTCATACAAATGCAACATCCGTATGATAATACATCAAGTTTCAGTTTATATATATAAAAATTCAATCATGCATATGCAATATGAAAGTGACTGAGCCGATCTAGTGCCTAATGTGTGTATATGCATCCACGAGCAACCACTAGCAACCACTTGCAACCACTTGCAACCACCAATCATAACATGTTTCAAACACATGTTTACATCCATTGGGTTCTACCTAAGGATCGAAGATATGACCTAGATGATATACAAAAAAAAAAGATAGAAACAAACATGCATAGAATTCCTAGAAAAAGAGATCAAGGATATACCTCAAGAAAAAGGGTATGATGCGTGTGTCTTATCTTCAGTGTCGCGTATTCTTGAGCTTCACTCCACTGTACCTTAACTAATTTAACTTCATAGTTGCGAAGCTTCTTGACCTCCATTTCCAAAACTCACTAGTAAAGATAGGACCTCGATCACTTACTATGCTAGAGGGTATCCAATGTAGTCGAACTATCTTTCTAAGATAAACAGGTGTGAGCCATGATACCAAGTGTATATACTAAGATTATTAGAGGTCTCTCCTTTACTTAGCTTATCTATCATGTCACAAATCTGAGGGTCTAAAGCTAAACGTTGCTATGTACTTTTTACCTCTCTTAAGGTTAGTCTTACTTAGGGCACCTGCCACAACCATTTATTTCTCACGCAAACCATCCTAGTCGAACCTGACATCCCTCAAGTACAAGCCCCAAAGGCCTAAACCAATATCAGACAAGCACCCAAGGAATACCTCCTCCCAATTTGGACGATTTATGTGAGATGATAATAGCAAAACAACCAAACAATTGAGCACTTAACCGACTCTGGCTATCCTCGCCGATCTTGCTCTAAAACTATTGTTGATCGCATAACTGGCTTTGCATTGTCAACTAGATATTTGTTGAAGTCTATCTCGAGTTTTAGGGGGAAAATCCCAAACCTAATCAAAACATATGCGTACTCATGGACTATCTAACGGATCGCAAATCGTTGATAGATGCATCAAGTGATTCTAGGTAGCTAAGCCTAACTGATCCCTTCAAGATCGCACGAAATCTCGAGGGTATTCCTGAGGCAAGTAAAAAAGTCTAACTACCCTCCTTTCACAATTATTAGCTAACCAATCCATGCCTAGAATCAACCCATAACCCATGAAACCAAAAACATAAGCATTACACTTAAACTCAATCCTTAATATAGATATTCTTAAATCCTTACAAAGCAAAGATAAATGAGCCGATTCACCAACCGGATTTGAGACAATAATGGGATCTTCTATTATACTAGTACTAAGGTTTAGAGACTCAACTATGAAAGAAGATATGAGAAAATGTGAAGCGCTAAAATCAAAAAGAGTACTAACAGGATGATAAATAAGAAAAACTAAACTTTACTATCTTTCTCTCAGGTATGCTGGCGGTGAAAGCATGCACTTGCCTTCCTGAAAATCCTGTCCTTTATCCTTGTCCATTGGGAAATCCTTGATAAGATGCCCTGCCTCACCATGTTGAAAACAGCCACTCGTCTTTTACTTCCTTTAATTAAATGACCCGCTATACCGTAGAAAAGATACTCTCTCTTGTTGCGGGATCTATTATTTCCTCCGCTCTTATTATATTCCAATCCCTTGTTTGTGATTCTTCCCCTTTGGCCTCTTTCTCTTTACCTCCTTTGTGGACCATCTTGACAAGCCTTTCGAACATTGTCTCCATCGCACGGGAAACCCTACAAAGCTTGGAAGAGAATTGGTCGTAGGTGAAACTACTATGACTATGGATGGAGGTTGGGAACTTCTTCGCCCTTTGACAGGTGTTGTAGTCTCATCGAGCCTACAGAATCATGCCGCGATGAGGCTACCTGTTCAAAGCTTTCTAGGAACTAGAAAAGCACGAGTTTTGAAATAAATACTGCAAGCGCACAGATCGTGCAGTATGCAGGTCGAATCACTGGGAGGTAAATTAAATTGAATTATTTATATAATTTATTGGGCGAGTTAGACAAATCTTCGAGGTTGATTTTGAAAGCAAACGAAATCGAAACTGCAATTAAACTATTATTGAATTGAATCAGATATAAATCTCATCAAATCCGTTTCAATCCAATATTGACCTAGGAAAGCAGTAAAAAGAGCAGAAATTAAAATTGTAGAAATTACAATAACAAAGAAGAAATAAAATTAGGATTACCATTGAATCTAATCAGAAAGTCAATCACTAATAAAAATAATTGTAAAATACAAATAGTGTTCTACCAAATCTATTTGTGTAGACATTACTAATTGCTAAGAAAATAAAAAATGAAGGAAAGATAAAAAAGAAAACTTTATTAATTCTAGGATGATTTTTACAATGAGAATACAAGGGTATTAAAAGGATAGATAGCCAACCCTAACCCTAACTCTAATACAACAATAATGGGCCTTAGGGAAATCACAAAAGAGTTTACAATGAGAATTACAAATGGGCCTTAGTGAAATCTAGTAAATTTGGGTCTTTCCTCTTTTCCCCTTGCTTCCTTGACAATTCTTCATTGATATGTGATATGCATAGCCCTTCTACCAATTATTCTCTTGTCCAAAAAGGAAGTTGATTTATGATCTTCATCTGCAAGTCTTTGTATGTATATACACATCATTTTGGTCTTTATTTTCTATTTTTCTGACTGCATGTGGCATTGTCGGTATATCCGTAACAGTTAAAAAATAATACCCAAGTAATATTTTATTTATATACAAAAGATAAGATACAGGAGCATAAAATAACCACATTTTTATCTTTTACTCATCCTTGAGTAAAACAAGAAATGAAAAGTTAAACAAGATAGGTCACATTTTCGTAGGAAACACGATTGCACTGAGAATATGCAACAAGCCGTTAAACCTCTAGGTGTCCCTTGTAGGACGAGTGGTGTCTCGTGAGGGTTTTCAGCGGATACTACCCGCAAAATCCAAATGCAATATGCTATGGTTCTAATGTAACTTCATGAATGAAACAAACATATGCAAAATAAATAAATGAAAACACGACTTATTTCAGGAAAGTGGTACAACAAATTAAGTTGACAATTTCTAGTCAGTTGATTTTATTTTAGATACTTCAACTTGTCAAAAAATTTCAACACAATTCAAGTTTTCAAATATTAAATTCCAGTATGGCCAGTTGGTTCAGTCGATAACATAGTGCAGCCATGAAATAAATTCTTAGTTTGCTTGTCAGAGTTCGCAAAGTGGTATTCTAAATTTCTTGTGTATGACTATTGAAATCAATAAGGTCAAGAAGTGATTGGCATCATCGCTTTTTCTCTATTTCTATAAAAGTTAAAATTTATGATTAATTACGTACACCTAACTTAAAAGACCAAGGTATACCACCCATACACTGCCTTTCGGACTGACGGAGAGTTAGGATAGAGCTTGGCGAATTGTGTAGACCGATGCTGACTTTGTTAACAACATGTCAGTAATCCTTAGGTGTCCAACTCATAAAATGAGACTAAGATATTCCGACGCTGACTTTGTCAACAACATGTCAAATAGAGCTTAGCGGGTTTGTACACCAACGCTAGATATACAAGCAATGTTGGATACCCTTGGATTGATATTATTATTATTGAAAATATAAGAAAAGAGAGATTTACATGATTTCAGCTTAACACAACTTAGTTTTAAAGATTTGAAAAGTCAATATAAATATTTTAAGTCCTCCACTAATTAAACAAAGACTACAATTTAGAATAAACTTCATGGCCATCACCTATATATCTCCCTATGTACCAGTTATACTATTAAACCTCAAAATTCAACTTTTCATCATATTTCTTATTCGATCTAAGTTGAGAGAAAAAAATACTATCAACTGACTAAAAATTGTTAACTTATTTTGTTGTATCAATTTAAAATGAGTCGTATTTCAAAAAAAAATTATGGTATGTTACGACGATCTAAAATGTATGTTGGTTCTATCTAATGCATGAAATAAAAAGGGAAAATTGAAGAAAAATAAAAATGAATGCAATGCACACTCCCCCCACACTAGATTTAAACTGTGTCCACACTGTATTTTTTTTTTCTAAATTTGAAAGATCGTACCCAAAGGTGAATGAGTTGCAGAATTATTAGTAACATGAAATGAAGTTTTGCAACTATATATGAATGCCAATCATATGCAAAGTGAAATCTAGGATGACGATGAGTGTTATGTGGAAAATGCGATTTCCTTTTTCCCTTATACTTGTCTCTATCGAGAATGACACACAATGATTTCTTATTTGATTTATGAGGTGTAACAGGCATGTGAGTGAATTTTGAAATGAAAATATTTCCTATGAAAATTGTGTCAGGCCAATTATTTATACAATTCAGATGCAGATTATCCCATAAAATTTTCAAATGTTTTACTTCTTGGTGCTCGGGGAGATTAAACACCAAGATCATAGGAAAATTTTCTGTAGAGCCCAAGTAAGCATACTCAAGGTCTTGTAACAGGGGTTTGAGGTCTAACTTAGTAAGTTCTTGGGAGCTAAAATTGGTCAACATTCCTTTGTTAGATTCAGGTGACGAGGGTTTCTAGTCAAGGAGTTCATTTAGTTTAGAAATGTATTCGAACTCATCGAAATTAGAGTTGAAATGTTCCAGACACATTTCTAGGCTTTAGAAGTGTCATTAGAGGTTATCAATAGTTGTTTGAATCGTGTCAATCTCAAAATCCCTAGTAGAATTATAGTGGCAAAAACTCTTTTCACTCATCGTTGTTGATTATAGAAAATCCAAAACTTAAACTTGACACACGTATCTCTTATTACAAAATAAATAACGTACTCAAGTATATCTTATTAGTTGATAATCTCGATTTGAAGGAGGAAGAGGGTCTTATGGTCGTTCACGTATAGTACAAATACTAAGGGATATGGCCAATATTTTATGTGTAGTATGCAACCTCTTTTGCTAGAAGTTCAATAATTGAACTAATATATATCCGCGATCAAACCATTGAGACAACCAATTTCATAAAATACACTCTAGCAGTTAAATATTTTGAAAATCAAATCAGATTTTATTCTTGAAAAGTGATGAGAGTAATGCTTATAATTATGGTAATTTGTTCCTCGCCAAATCAATGTAGAAATTTCAGCCAACACAATAGTCAAACAAGAATAATTGCAGAAATAAAAATTGTACAAGCAAGCCGCTGCCCCTGCAAAATTTTTTTACAAGCAATCTCTATCTTTTTCTTTGCAGCAGAGCACTTGTAGAGTTCAGAAATTATTACAGTGGGGCATGGCTGTCCATCCAGAAAAAATAAGTAGCGTCAATGATTGAAATCTCACTATTTGCAATTTCTCTTGATTTCTGAATTCTTGGTTTGTTGCTTGAACTCCAGTCACTTTGTCCTTGGTTCGAAACTCCCTATTATTCTTTTTCTTTCGGGTTCTTTTTTGAATGAAGTAAATAACAAAAAAAGCATAATAAAAAGAAACAAAGGAATTAACAAAAAAAAGAAAACAAGAAGAAAAAAAAAACACAACTCAGATGAGGAAAGAAAAAAAAAACAAAAACTAAGGTTTTTTTTGGTCTATAAAACCTTACGAATCAATACTCCTAGAAAACCAAAGTAATTGGGTCATGCCCTCTCTTCAATTTCAGAAACAAATCACCACCACACAAATAAAGATAAAAGAAACAACGCCCTTTTCTTCTGGAAACAATTCGAACCCTACAACTACAAATGATTCATGCCTCCTTTATTGTTTTATTTCAGGAAATAATCAAAAATTTCAATTTATATAGATAAATATATATGAAAAAAATTCCTAGTTTCTGGTTTTTTTCTTGTTCGATTTCGGGTTTTGATTGTTGGAATCAGCGATTGAGGCAACAAAATATGAGGCTGTGGATTTGCGATAAATCAGTTAGGGCTCTCTATTCGAATTGGTTGTTCAAAGCAGAATTGGGTATTTCGAATTAAGGTAGACAACGATGGTTCCTGGAGTGGTTTGAAATTAGGTGAATGGTAAGGAAACAGAAGGGGTGATTGTTGATGGTTTTTAAACCATGGTGAAGATGTTGTTTGCTATACGTTAGGTTGAAGAAAGTTTGGAATTTGTTGAGAGAATGCATGTGGATGGGGTTGGTTTGTGCATTGTGGCAGAAGTATGGTTGGAAGGATGGATTGGAGAAGATGGTGAGCAGAGTGTGGATTGAATAAAAAACTATGGTGAAATGAGATTATGTGAGAGAGAGAGGGGTATCTGATCAGAGGGGAAGAAATGAAGCAGGGAAAAATAATTGCAAAAAAGAAGTAGAATCTTTTTATGGCTTTCCCTTTTTATTATTGTTGAAATGCGGAAAAATAGGAAAGAAACAAATGACAAAAAAATGGGAAGAGAGATTTCAGAAAAGAAAGAGAATTGCAAAGGAAGAAAGGAAAGTAATTGTAAAAGAATTGGAAAAGAAATTGAGAAGGGAAAGCAATAAAAGATAAGACAAAAACAGAAAGAATTTTTTCTTTTGTTTATTGTTGTAAAATAAGAAAAGAGAGAAAAAAAATGAAAAAGGAAAAACTTGAAAAAGGAAAGAAATAAATGGAGAAAGGAAAGAAAATTAATTACAAGGCAGAGAAGACAAAATTGTAAAAGGATTATTTTTCTTCAGCAAATTGTAAAAGAAGAAAGGATGCGGGATATTATTAAGAGGAGAAACAAACGAAAGAAAGGAGAAAGAAGTTGAAAACAGTGAAGAAATAAAAGAAAAATGGCAAGATTTTTTTTTGAACTTGTAAAAGAAGAATGAGAAGTAATTGTATTGAAAATTGGAAAGGAGGAATAAAGAGGAAAGAAATCAAAAGAGTTATTTTTTCTTGAAAAGAAAAGAAATTTGTAAGAGAAGAAAAGAAATCAAATGTATTGAGAACAAGAAAGACAAAAGAAGAAAGGAAAAAAATTGCAAAAGAGGAATCTTTTTTTTTTTTGAAATTTGTAAAAAGAAAAAGAATGTAGACGATTGGAAAGAAATTGGAAAGATGGAAAGAATAAAGGAAAATTAATAAAAAAATTAGGGCTTGTAAAACAAGAAAGAAATTTGGACAAAGCAGGAAATGATTAGGAAAAAAAGGAAAGAAGTAAAAGAAAAAAATGGCAAAGACAGAAAATCGATGAAAATGCAAGTTATTTTTTTTCTCTTTCTTAGAAGATTACGGTGTCATTGAATAATACCAAATCTATTCAATCAAGATTTTTTTCTATATACACAAGAAAACAAAAAGAAAATGAAATAAAATAAAAAAACTAACATGAATCAGAAATTAAATAAATAATAAAATTTAGTGTTTACCACCCTGGCAACAACGCCAAAAACTTGTTCGACGCTTTCTAGGAACAAGAAAAACGCGAATTTTGAAATAAATACTGCAAGCGTACGGATCGTGTAATATGCAGGTCGAATCACAGGGAGGTAAATTAAATTAAATTATTTATATAATTTCTTGGGCGAGTTAGACAAATCTTCGAGGTTGGTCTTGAAAGTGAACGAAATTGAAACTGCAATTAAACTATTATCGAATTGAATCAGATCTAAATCTAATCAAATCTGTTTCAATCTAATATTGACCTAAGGAAGCAGTAAAAAGAACAGAAATTAAAATTGTAGAAATTAAAATAACAAACAGGAAATAAAATTAGGATTACCGCTGAATCTAATCAGACAGTCAATCACTAATAAAAAGAATTGCAAAATACAAATAGTGTTATACCAAATCTATTTATGTAGACAATACTAATTGCTAAGAAAATAAAAAAAATGTAGAAAAGAGAAAAAAGAAAACTTTGTTAATTCTAGGATGATTTTTACAATGAGAATACAAGGGTAATTATATGATAGATAGTCAACCCTAACCCTCACCCTAATACAACAACAAATGGGCCTTAGGAAAATCACAAAAGAGTTTACAATGAGAATTACAAATGGGCCCTAGTGAAATCTAGTAAATTTGGGTCTTTCCTCTTTTCCTCTTTCTTCCTTGACAAATCTTCATTGATTTGTGATATGCATAGCCCTTCTATCAATTATTCTCTTGTCCATAAAGGAAGTTTACGTGAGATCTTCATCTGCAAGTCTTCGTATGTATATACACGTCATTTTGGTCTTTATTTTCTATTTTTCTGACTGCATGTGGCATAGTTGGCATATCTGTAAAAGTGACAAAATAATACCCAAGTAATATTTTATTTATATACAAAAGATAAGATATAAGAGCATAAAATAACCACATTTTCATGTCAATCATTACCTCCCAGAAAGCCAGGAGTCCCAGAGACTCAAGAAAGAAGGAAACAAGAATTCAAACAGAGGATCCAAAGATAGTGCATATGGCTTTGGGTAATATGCCTTTAAAACAAAACTTTTCTTTTGAAAATGCTTCTTTTAAAACCGTTTTGAAAATAATTTTTCAAATCTTTTATTGGATCCGGTAACCTTCATCTCTCATACCAAGTGAAACACCCCACCTCCGTTAAGGTCACTCACAAAGGGAATGCCTTAACTTCGGTGGAGCATTTTAGGTAAAAGATGCAGATAAATTACACGACAGGAAAATAATGCAGTGGAAAATAAAGTCATTTTATAAACAATGTGGTTCAGTCAAGCTTTTACAATAGTCGTCTCAATCATACTTAAAAGTAATACATAGAACTTTTGTCCTGAAAAAAACTTCCAAATATAAAAGAAGCATAAAAATAACAATGATATTCCCTAATAAAGCATGAACAGCCATAGCAGTGGAAGAAAGAATCCAAAGCAATACATTGACTATCTTCGAGCTTGGAAAGAAAACTGAGCTAAGTGGTAACATTTCCACCCTGTGAACCTAGGGGGAAACAGAATAAAAGAGGCAAAACAAAACTAGGTCAGACATAAGTCTAGTAAGTCCAGTGAATTTCAGCATATAAAGCGGCAAAAGTATCATGACAGGAATAAACTGAATATAAGATCATACCGTGAGAACAAGGATAACAAGATAACATATGATTAGTATAGATATGATAAAGAAAGATAAATTGAATGCGCTTCTACTCTTTCTTTGCTTTGCTACTACCTTATTATTCTGATTTTTATATCTTTGCACCACCTAACTAGTGTCCCAACTAGTCATCTATATAAAATGATCATATTGTAATGTGATCCGAATCCACGCAATTGTGGTAGCCTTCAGGTGTACATCTATCGTGAGGATTCCACCTCAATCTGCCTAATTGCCATTAACATGTTAGATGTACCCTTACTAAACTATCGATCAGCTCCTTACTCATATTAATTTTTCCTTATGTCTGTGTCAATTGGCCCTCTCTTGCGTGTAGAAACCCTGTGTTGGTCCCACCATAAGGTGTACCAATCCTTATGATAGCAACCCGACACGATTCAAAATGCATAGTGAATAACTACTGGTACCCAGTGCCTGCTTTTTCCCGCTCCGGAGTAGGTGCACGCCCGTAAACCGTCGGAACCTACACTGACGTACCCCCTACCGCTGTTTTGACAGCTTTTAATCAGCCCAGTAATCGTGCCCCACCCTGCCTAGTTCAGGGTACCATGATACATCTATGTGGGTTACTGCAGAAATGGGTCCCCGTTACTAGGGTTTCCCACTGGTTAAGTTTGTGGTCCTATATATACAAATATTACCCACCTACACGAGATGTACTAAACCCTCCCACTGATTCAAGCATGTTTATTTAATGATTAAGTTTTGTGGGCCTATATTTACTAATATTACCCACCAACTCAATATGTACTTAACCCTCCTACTGATTCAAGCATGTTTGTTTAAAGGTTAAGTTTGTGGGCCTATATTTACTAATAATATTACACACCCAACTTGATATGTACTTAACCCTCCCGCACATTATGCCATATTGGTTAAGTGTTGTCCATTCATGTTAACTTAACCCACCCATTCATCATGTCATGTTGGTTAAGTGTTTTCTTATTAACTCAACCCTCCTCACTTATCACGTTGGATTGGTTAAGTGTTTCCTATTAACTTAACCGCGTTCGTCAATCAAGTTATATTGGTCAAATATTTCTTGTTAACTTAACCCCATGTGTTCATCATGTTGTATTGGTTAAGTGTCATCAATCAATTCAAGTTACTTAACCCACCTACTTGTCATGTTACTTTGGTTAAGTGTTGCCTTCTTGTGTCAAGTTAGCCCTACCACAAATCAAGTTATATTGGTTAAGTGTTGCCCTCTTGTTTTAACTTAACCTTACCACAAATCAAGTCATATTGGTTAAATGCTGCCCTCATGTTTTAACTTAACCTTACCGCAAATAAAGTTATATTGGTTAAGTGTTTCTTATTACTTAACCCTACCCATTCATCACGCTATACTGGTAAAGTGTTTCCTATTAACTTAACCCTGGTCATTCATCTTGTTATATTGGTTAAGTGTTTTTCATTAACTTAACCCTAGTCATTCATCTTGTTATATTTGTTAAGTGTTTCTCATTAACTTAACCCTAGTCATTTATCTTGTTATATTGGTTAAGTGTTTCTCATTAACTTAACCCTAGTCATTCATGTTATATTGGTTAAGTGTTCTTATGAACTTAACCCTAGTCATTCATGCTATATTGGTTAAGTATTCTTATGAACTTAACCCTAGTCATTCATCTTGTTCATTAGCATTAATTGATTTATTAACGCACCAACCTCTCACATTAGATATGTGTTGTTGCGGTTACTGGATGTGTCGGGCGGTTCCGGGCAGTTTTACACCACAACTCAATCTAACCTCGAGTTTTCCTTGGGCATGATGCACTAACCTCTCACATTAAATAGGTGTTGTCGTGGTTACCGGATTTGCCGGGTAGTTCCGGGCAATTTTACATCACAACTCAATCTAACCTCGGGTTAGGCATGTTCATCTTTAATTTACACATTTACCATATATACCCAAATCTAGATTTTACATGCTAATTACCAAATTCACCAAAACTGGTCATGATCCAATTCCCAAGTTATGCCCAACAAATTCCAATTTCTAGTTATTAATCAAAATTGGCTATACCCAATCTTCCCTAAATTTGCAATAATAGTCATGCCCAAAATCAATATGCATTATGTTTGGCGTCCCAAATCAATAGTTAAGACCAAGCTAAATTTAATATTCCAATTTAGAGTTTAAGCCCAAAACAAGGTTTATTTTTCATGCCAAATTTCATACTTTGTTTTTCATGCCAATTCTAGGTTCAATTTGTCAAATTACATATTTCATAATTCATGTCAAGTTACCCCCAAATTGCATCTTAACAGTCATGCCATAATACATGTTCCAAATTATGCCAAATAAATGTCAATTTCAAGTTATCCCCAATTACCTCCGCATTCATTATGTACGTATTTCGAGATTCAACGCAAGATTCATGAAATTAGCAGAGAAACAATATGGAACATAAGAGGCATTAGAATAGGCATATGACGATTGGTCCAAAAAATTTGATATACCAAATTGACAAGTTTTGCATAGAATACATTGCAAGCATATAGATATGATATGAATTTCATTATGAACCATCACAAACGTATAGGTTTGACAAGTGTTATATCATGAACTTAAACAGGATTTCAATTCCAATATACAACGAGGATAGATATGATTGGACCAATTCCATAGTCAATAATGATTCCCAATGGCATATAGAACCATGGATTCAAATGAAAGGATTACTTACATCAGGCATAAATCTAATGGATTAGATTTGAATAACATCGCATGCATAATTCTAATAGATTAGATTTGATATATCTAAAAGATTATCCCATAATCAAGTATAGCTTAGATCCAGATTATTACATGCCAAGAATCTCAGTTAAGAATTCACATCTGAAAGTAACTTAAACTTACAAAAAGAGAATGATTCTTGTATTCTGTTTTCTGAAACTGAAAAGCGATCCCTTGACGTAGATTATCGATTCTCTAATTTAGATTTGATTCTTAGAAAATAGTTGTTGAAGTTGTTGAATTAGCCATTGAATCTCTACTTGAATTGTAAACTTGATTTCTTCAAGAACTAGAGCAGCATAAGGACGTATTTAATTTATTTTTTGATATGAATTAGGGTAGAGCATAGGCGTAATGGAGTTGTGTAGAGAAAACTGTAGCCTTAGGGGTGTTTATATAGCATAGGGATCAACGAATCTGGTCAGAACGGGCGTCCAAATGCAGAAAAACGAACCAAGCCTCGGATCTGGGAATAGGGGGAGGTGGACCCCTAAGTCGACCCCCTAGTCGACCTATGTGACCCAGGTCGACCCTCAGGTTGACCCCCTGGTCGACCTGGGTCCTGGGTGGGAAATTTCCCGCCCAGCCCGGGTGTGTGACTTGAATTTTAAATTTAAATCTGAGCTGTTTTATTTTATTTAAATTCCTGAAATTTCTGAGAGCCATAACTTCCTCATACGATGTCCGATTTACGAAAACTTGGACTCTATACCAAGCAGAAATCTGAGACGAACGCAATGGCATAACCCGTTTCCCTTATTTCTTCCTTTAAAAATAAAGTATAATTTAATTTTTTACTATTAATATTCTCAGAAAATACGGGGTGTTACATTCTCCCCTCCTTAAAGGATTTCAACCCCAGAATCTCTAAGTTAAGAAGAATGCATATCCTAACATCCAACATCCATCTACTCAACCATTCAATCACAGGCGTCCATTGTCCTTAAAAAATTTCTAATGCTTTCATGATCATATGCATAGTGTGTGTACATATCTTTATCTAATGCAAAATCAAGCAGTCTACTGATTCAGTTGACCTCCTCAAATGCGAATTATGTCAGTGCCATGAGTCCATCATGTATGCAATTATTCCTAATCGTACTTTATAACTTCTACATGAGTGAAAAATTATTCATACAAATGCAACATCCATATGATAACACATCAAGTTTCAGTTTATATATAAAAAAATTCACTCATGCATATGCAATATGAAAGTGACTGAGATGATCTAGGGCCTAATGTGTGTATATGCATCCACGAGCAACCACTAGCAACCACTTGCAACCACCAATCATAACATGTTTCAAACACATGTTTACATCCATTGTCTTCTACCTAAGGATCGAAGATATGACCTAAAAGATATAACAAAAAAAGATAGAAACAAACATGCATAGAATTCCTAGAAAAAGAGATCAAGGATATACCTCAAGAAAAAGGGTATGATGTGCGTGTCTTATCTTCAGTCTCCCACATTGCGTCTTCTTGAGCTTCACTCCATTGTACCTTAACTAATTTAACTTCACAGTTGTGAAGCTTCTTGAACTCCATTTCCAAAACTCACTAGTAAAGATAGGACCTCCCTCACTTACTATGCTAGAGGGCATCCAATGTAGTCGAACTATTTTTTCAAGATAAACAGGTGTGAGCCATGATACCAAGTGTATATACTAAGATGATTAGAGGTCTCTCCTCTACTTAGCTTATCCATCATGTCACAAATCTGAAGGTCTAAAGGTAAAGGTCGCTGTAACACCCCACCTCCACCAGGGTGGCTCTTGCAAGCACTCTGACTTTGGAGGGGCGTTTGAATCGGGTAAACATGCATAATGATATATCAAGGCAGAACAAGAACATATGTATATATGTAAATAGAGTAAATAACATAGATAAAACAGCGGAAGATTTCAATTACATTTCAAAACAAGTCTGGTACAACATAGCTTTCCAAATAAACAAGTCTAGATAAAACAACATCAACTGAAAAACTGAAATAAATAAGTGCTATCCCCAATTAAGTGGTAACCATAGCTAGCTTCATGTCGAAACCGTACATGAGCTGAAATCCCACAAGCAAGCAATCCGAAATCCAAGCTAAGCTCCAGTATTCCCTCCCTGAGAACCTAGGGGGGGAAACGGAAGAAAAGAAGCGAAAGAAAACAGGTCAGTCAAAAAGACTGAGTAAGCCCTACTACAATCAATGTAAACTGATAAAGTTAACTGGCATGAGCAGCAGGGATGAACATAAGGATAACAATATACTAGCATGATGATTAACTAACAAGGTAGATAAAGGTGTCATCGCATAATCAGGATTAAGGTTTTGCACCACAGGTGTACTAGCAAACTAACATGACTTGAATAAACAAGTATTGATCCCTTGGCCCAAGCTTTGGCCCAATTACATGAAATGACCCTAATACAAGGTCCAACCAAACGGTCTAGTCGATCGGCTCCCTAAGCCTAACTCGTCACGTGTTGGTGTCAATACGGCCCAATCATAATTGTAGTCGAACTGTGCCGGGTCCACCCTTCGGGTGTATCAATCCCTAGGGTGTCAACCCCTGGACACCATGAACATGAGTGCACAGTCCCGATCTACTGGTACCCGTGCATGTTTTCTCCGGCTACGAACTATGTGCACGACCAGAGTCCGCCCGGAACTACACCGGCGTACCCTCTGCCGTCGCTTTTGGTCACTTACCTCCAGTCCAGTAATCGTGCCCCCACCCTAGCCTAGTCCCTAGGGTCATGATGATACTAACTTGGGATTACTGCTGGAGTGGGCCCCCATTGCTAGGATTTTTCTAGTGGGTTAAGTACGGTTTAACCCTCTTGCTAATCCTGGATTAACTTGGTTAAGTGTAACGATGAGTTCACGACTTAACCCCGATTAATCTACCAAGCCCAAATTGGTTAAGTATTAAGTGGACCATGACTTAACCCTAATCACGAGGCATTAATTAATTTAATGCGCCTTAACCTCTCACATTAGACCTTGTTGTGGTTACTAGTTAAGCCGGGCGGGTCCGGGTAGCTTTACACCACAACTTGGTCTAACCTCGGGTTCAAGGTACAACATGACCAACTTCTCACATTGGGTCCTATTGTTTGTAGCAACTAGTTAAGCCGGTCGGTTCCGGGTAGGTTTACGCTACAAACTCAACCCAACCTCGAGTTGGCCACACTTGTCTTTTCTAAGTGTCATGTCCATCATGTTTCCAAAACATGTTACAAGTTTTCAAGCAATTGGGTAGACCTAACTTAATAGGTAAATTCCCAATGGGTAGACCTAACTTAATAGGTAAATTCCCAAA
Source organism: Allium sativum (assembly GCA_030737875.1). NCBI lineage: Eukaryota > Viridiplantae > Streptophyta > Magnoliopsida > Asparagales > Amaryllidaceae > Allium > Allium sativum. Next base: position 358,054,073 of record CM060926.1, read on the forward strand.
CTTATGTTTTATGTCTTTTAAGTTTACCTAACCCCAAACGCAATCCCATCGCTTACATATCGCAATAGCGCATAAAGGATAGAAAGAGGGAACTTGGCATAATCATGACATAAAGGTATTGAAGCCACAAGTTCAACATGGTGGCATATGAAATGTTCATATGTTCATACACTTGCATATTACATATTTTGGCCTCAAAAGCATGCATAAAACCAAACTTAGCATATTGGTGATACATGGTGATAAATGACATGTAGAAATGGCCATAAGTTCGCATTTAGCCACACATGCAAGTTATCATAAGAGATATGATAACTTACATGTTGCCAAAATGCAACCTTTGGCATAAAGCTTGATGCTTTATGTTCATAAACCCAAGATAAGCTTGCATAACATGATAGCATGAACAAAATGTTCAACCCAAACTTGCATAACACAACTTGCATATCATATGACAACTTGCATATCATATCATAGCATACTTGCATAACATGATAAACTTGCATATAAACTTGCATATCACAACATGATAAACTTGCATATAAACTTGCATATCACAACATGATAAACTTGCATATAAACTTGCATATCACAACATGATAAACTTGCATATAAACTTGCATATCATACATTTAACTTTAGAGTTTAAGTATGAAAGTAGAATAGGGCTTACAATGCTTAAGAAGTCACAAAAATATGACAAAGCCCTTATGAAATCAATTAAACCCAAAATGCAAGCAAAACCCTTGAGCCAAAATGATCAAGACTCTTTCTTTATGATGCAAATATATAAACTTGACTTGAATGCAAGCTAATGATGCTCATACAAGTTTGAAAACACTTGTATGCATGGAAAATCACTTAGGAATTTATTTAGGAATTTTATGAAGAGAGTGGAGGCCATGAGAGGATTGATTTTGCCATAGTTTAGTTGTATGAATGAATAATGATGATTTAGGGTAGGATAGGGTCTTATTTATAGATTAGGCAAGTGTTTTAGGCCATAGGATTAAACCTAGATTCAATCCAAGCCATCAAAGCATGTCTTGGGGAAGAAGTCAAGTGTAGGAACCATCTAGGGCCTTTAGATTAAAGATGAACCATGAGAACCATTCAAATGCAAAATCTGCATTTGAGCGAATCGGCCCACGGGTTGACAGCCAAACACCCTGGATTAACCCCTAGTCGACCCAGCGAGCTCGGGTCGACCTCAAAAATCGGCCGGTTCGGTTATTCCCTTCTCCCAATTCGCTGTTTTGAACATTTTTGCATATTTATTTATTTAATTTTCAATTATATATATATATATATCAATATATATATATATATATATATATTTCTCTGCGCAACCCATTTCACTTAATTAAGTATACTTTAATTTGGGAATTTTTCGTGAAACTTCGCGAGGCCATATCTTGGTCATACGGACTCCGATTTTCGAAAACTCGGACTCTATTTCGCATATTTTTCCGAGGTGAACGCAATGACATAGCCCGTTTCCCTTGATTCAGAATTTACTGTTTAATTCTGCCTCCATTTATGTTATAACATGTTATTCAAAAATACGGGTTGTTACATTCTTCCCTCCTTAAAGGATTTCGTCCCCGAAATCTCCAAGTTAGGAAGAACGTATCCTACCATCCATCATCCATCTACTCAAAACATCATCCACGAGCAATCATTGTCCTTAAAAGGTTCTAAATGCTGTATGATCATATGCAAAGGTGTGTGTATATGTACTTATCTAATGCGAAAATCAGGAGGTTACTGATTCAGTTAACCCCCTTAATGCAAAATATGTTAGTGAAATGAGTCCATATGTATGCAAATTCCTAACATAATTTATAATCTCTACATGAGTGCACATAACATTCATCCATATGCAACATCCATGTGATAACACAAAAATTTTCATCCATGAATAAGCATAAACACTCATGCACATGCAATATGAGGAGTGTGTGAGCCGATCTAGTGCCTAATGTGTATAATGCATCCACGAGTAACCACTTGCAAACACTTGCAACCACTTGCAACCATCAAGCATAACATGTTTCAAACACATGTTTCATCCAAAGGGTTTCTACCTATGGTTCTCATGACAAGATTAACACGATAAACTAGATAAACATAGATAGCAAAGAGAAAGATATGCTAACAAAGAAAAGAGATTGAGAGTGTACCCTCAAAAAGGAATGGATAAAGCCCACGCATCTTCTCCTCGGTTTCCCAAGTTGCGTCTTCTTCGGCTTCACCCCATTGAACCTTCACCAATTTGACTTCTCGATTCCTTAGCTTCTTGGTCTCCGTCCCCAAGATACGAATCAGAGCTCTCCTCAAGGTAGCCTCTTTCTCCACTTCTACATCTTATAGAACACTTGGCTCAACAACCTCTGCTGATTCATGTAAACACTTCCGGAGATGCGAGACATGAAAAACATCGTGTACTCCAGCAAGCTTCTCGGGCAACTTCACTCTATAAGCCATCTGCTCGATCCTCTCTATAATAGGGAATGGTCAAACAAACCTCGGTGCCAACTTCCCAACAGCTCCAAATCGGACCACATTCCGCAAAGGAGAAACCTTCACGAAAACCATATCCCCAACATCAAACTCCAAATCCGTTCTTCGCTTATCAGCATAGGATTTCTGTCGGTCTTGGGCCGCTTTCATCCGTCTCCGAATCAACTCGATCTTCTCGGATGTATCTCTGATCATATCAGGCCCAAGTATAAGCTCATCTGTAGTCTCCCACCAACATGTAGGCGACTTGCACGACCTCCCATATAAAGCTTCAAATGGTGCCATCCCTATGCTTGCCTGATAACTATTATTATATGCAAACTCAACAAGAGGAAGATGGTCTTCCCAAGTACCACCAAAATCCAGAATACAAAGCCTCAACAGATCCTCGGGTACCCTATTCACCCTTTCGGTTTGACCGTCCGTCTGTGGGTGATAAGCAGTACTTAGATTCAACCTCGTGCCCATGGCTTCTTGCAAGCTATTCCAGAATTGACTTGTAAAGATTGGGTCACGGTCACTGACTATACTAGAAGGGACTCCATGAAGTCTCACAATCTCACGAAGATATACAGACGCTAGCCAAGATGCGGTCCTTTTGCTCTTCACCGGAATGAAATGAGCACTCTTCGTAAGTCTATCCACAATAACCCAAATGCTCGTATTCCCTTTCCTTGACCTTGGTAGCCCATCGATAAAATCCATGGAAATACTCTCCCACTTCCAAAGTGGAACGTCTAGAGGATGCAATAGCCCACCGGGCTTCTTCGACTCGACCTTGACTTGCTGGCAAATGATACATCTAGAGACAAACTCTGCCACATCCTTCTTCATCCCAGGCCAAAAGAAAATGCGCTTCATATCTTTATACATCTTATCTCCGCCCGGATGTATAGTCAACTTAGAGTGATGTGCTTCCTCAAGAACTCTTCTTACTAGATCTTCTACCATTGGAACACATAACCTTCCGTCTCTCCTCAGCCAACCCTTGTCATCAATAGAATATCGAGCTTGATGACTAGACGTCTCTCCTTGAATTAGCTTATCCATAATCCCAACTATCTGAGGGTCTTCTCTCTGCGAAGCCCCAACTTGATCAAGAAGGGTAGGTCTGAGTTCCAGAGATGCTAAAGAACCGGTCATCGACTCAATCGCCAAAGAGAAATCAAAGGTTGCCACATACTCTAAATTCTTCATCTCAACGAACAGAGGACTTAGGGTCAACCTTCTTCTACTCAATGCATCTGCTACCACATTCCCCTTGCCAGGGGTATAAGCTATCTCAAAATCGTAGGACGCCAAGAATTCCATCCATCTTTGTTGCCTCAGATTTAGATCCTTCTGAGAGAAGAGATACTTCAATGACTTGTGATCGGTATAAAGCTCAAATCTTTCTCCCAGAAGATAATGGCGCCAAGCCTTGAGTGCATATACTATTGCTGCCAACTCTAAGTCATGAGTGGGATAATTCTTCTCATGCACTTTGAGTTGTCTACCGCCAAAGCATATCACTTTTCCTTCTTGCATAAGAACAACTCCTAACCCCGTGCCACATGCATCGGTGTATACGGTAAATAACTTCCCTCCATCGGGCAAAAGCTAGAACAAGTGCTGATGTGAGGGCTCTCTTGAGCTTCTGAAAAGCAAGCTCGCATTCTATGCTCCAAGCAAAACCTAAATTCTTCTTCGTCAATTTAGTGAGAGGAGCGGATATCTTTGCGAAGTCCTTGATGAACTTCCGGTAAAAACCCGTAAGACCTAGAAAACTTCTCACTTCGGTTGCATTCCTTGGAGTCTTCCAATCCTGGACTGCCACTACCTTAGCGGGATCCACCGCTAAGCCTTGCTTAGATACTATATGCCCAAGGAATCTAACTTCCCTTCTCCAAAAGTGACACTTGGAGAACTTGGCCTTCAACTGATGCGCTCTAAGCATATCCATCACCTCCATGAGATGCCTTGCGTGCTCTTCCTCATCCTTAAAGAATATCATAATATCATCTACGAAGACCACGACAAACTTGTTCAAGAACTCCCTGAACACCCTACTCATCAAGTCCACGAAATATGCGGGTGCATTAGTCAAGCCGAACGGCATGACAAGCCATTCGAAGAATCCATCTGGAGTTCTGAACGCAGTCTTGTCTATACTATCTTCAGCTACCCTGAGCTGATGGAACCCCGTAGCAAGATCAAGCTAAGAGAAAACAGAAGCATCGACAAGCTGGTCAAAGAGATCATCAATCCTCGGTAACGGGTGTCTGTTCTTCTTAGTCAGCTTATTCAACTCTCGATAGTCAACGCAAAGTCGGAGAGAACCATCCGCCTTGGTAGCAAATACCACAGGCGCTCCCCATTCAGATATACTTCGTCTAATGAAGTTCTTCTCAAGCAACTCTTTCACTTGCTTACTTAGCTCCCGCCTTTCACGCGGAGCCATGTGCCGAACAGGCAAAGAAACAGGCTTTGCATTGTCCACCAGATAAATGCGGAAATCAATCTCTCGCTTAGGGGGCAACCCCCTAACTTCATCGAAAACATCCAGATACTCTCGAACCACTCTCACAGACTGAAGAGTTTCCATTGACGAGTCGAGTGATTCCAGATAGCACAACATGACGGGACCTCTCGGATCACAAGAAATCTCTAGGGTGTTTCCGAGGCGAGTCACGAGCCTCACAACCCTATGCTCACAATCAAGAATGGCTCCATATCTGGACAGCCAATCCATGCCCAATATCAATCCGTATCCCCTAAAACCAAGAACATAAGCACTGCACAAGAACTCTACACTCAGTATAGAGATCCTCAAATCCCCACATATCATAGACCAATGGGCGGAACCCCCAATAGGATTTGAGACACAGACGGGATCATCTACCAAGCTAGTACTAAGGTGCAAACTATCAACAAGATCAGATGAGATAAAGCTATGCGATGCACCAGAATCAAACAAGGTACGAACTAGAAAATCAGAAATATATACAAGGCTCTCAACAGAAATACTACCTCGATCGGGAACTGGAGCGACATTGAGAGCATGAACTTGCCCTCCTGAAGGTCCAGCACGCTGAGTCTGACCCTGGCCTTGCCCTTGCTTCCTCGGGCAATCCTTACTGAAATGTCCAGTCTCACCGCAGAAAAAGCATTCACCATTCTTCCTTTTCCTCTTCTTACAATCCTTAATAAGATACCCAACTGAACCGCAATAATGGCACTTCCCCTTCTTGTTCTTGCCCTTGTTGTTATTGCCCTTGTTGTTGTTCCCCTTGTTGCCTTGACTCTTGTTCTTGTTCTGATTGCCTTGAATGCTCTGACCACTTGGATTACCCTGATTTCCTTTTCCCTGGGAATCAGTCTTCTTGGCTTGAGTATCATTCATCTTGGTTTCTTTATTGACATCTCCCTGAAGTAACGCCATATCAACCAAACTCTCAAACGTGGCCCCATGGGGAATATGTGACATAGCCAATCCCTGCAACGGCTCATTCAATCCTCTAGCAAAACGAAGAGCCTTCTTTAGAGGAGTATTCACCATATCCAAGCCAAAACGAGCTAACTGATTGAACTTGTTCACATATTCTTTGACAGACATATCTCCTTGTTTCAAAGTTATGAACCTCTCCATTTGCAGATTCTCCTCAGCAGAAGATAGAAACTTAAGTATGAACCTTGCCCTGAAATCGGCCCAAGTCTCAACAGGCCTAGTACCATTGGTGACTTCCCACCAATAAGCGGCTTCATCCTTCATAAGCCAAACCGCCAACAAGAGCTTCCTCTGATCGTCTATCCCAAAGATAGCAAATAAATCCTCGGTCTCTTTCAACCAATTTCTGGCCTCTACAAAAGTCTCAGTGCCTTGAAAGTTCTTGCCACCCATTGCTTTGAAATCTTTGCAAGTCTTTGCGAAGTCCACTTGAGGATGATGAGGGGGAGGAGGAAGAGGAACCTCAGCGACAGGAGGAGGAGGAACATTAACCACCGGAGGAGGAGGAGGAGGAACATTAACTACCGGAGGAGGAGGAGGAGGAACATCTGCGGGGCCGGCTTCGGTTGCCCTAGCCTCCAAAAGTCTGCTATACCAAACAGGTACGTGTACTCCCTCCGGAATAGCAAAGTTATCGGCCATACTGAAAACGAAGAAAAAGACAGATTCAGAATGGAGAAAAACGAAGGAATTTTGCTAATGGCTTTTTGGGGAATAGCCTTTAAAATAAACTAGACTTTTCTTTGGAAAATACTTTATACTTGGTTTTGAAAATAGTTTTCCAAAAGTTTTCTAAAAGCCTTTTTTGTTCCTTCTCGTACCATATGCTCTGATACCAAATGTAACACCCCACCTCCACCAGGGTGGCTCTTGCAACACTCTGACTTTGGAGGGGCGTTTGAATCGGGTAAACATGCATAATGATATATCAAGGCAGAACAAGAACATATGTATATATGTAAAAGGAGTAAATAACATAGATAAAACAGCAGAAAATTTCAATTACATTTCAAAACAAGTCTGGTACAACATAGCTTTCCAAATAAACAAGTCTAGATAAAACAACATCAACTGAAAAACTGAAATAAGTAAGTGCTATCCCCAATTAAGTGGTAACCATAGCTAGCTTCATGTCGAAACCGTACATGAGCTGAAATCCCACAAGCAAGCAATCCGAAATCCAAGCTAAGCTCCAGTATTCCCTCCCTGAGAACCTGGGGGGGGGGGGAAACGGAAGAAAAGAGGCGAAAGAAAACAGGTCAGTCAAAAAGACTGAGTAAGCCCTACTACAATCAATGTAAACTGATAAAGTTAACTGGCATGAGCAGCAGGGATGAACATAAGGATAACAATATACTAGCATGATGATTAACTAACAAGGTAGATAAAGGTGTCATCGCATAATCAGGATTAAGGTTTTGCACCACAGGTGCACTAGCAAACTAACATGACTTGAATAAACAAGTATTGATCCCTTGGCCCAAGCTTTGGCCCAATTACATGAAATGACCCTAATACAAGGTCCAACCAAACGGTCTAGTCGATCGGCTCCCTAAGCCTAACTCGTCACTTGTTGGTGTCAATACGGCCCAATCATAATTGTAGTCGAACTATGCCGGGTCCACCCTTCGGGTGTATCAAGCCATAGGGTGTCAACCCCTGGACACCATGGACATGAGTGCACAGTCTCGATCTACTGGTACCCGTGCATGTTTTCTCCGGCTACGGACTATGTGCACGACCAGAGTCCGCCCGGAACTATACCGGCGTACCCTCTGCCGTCGCTTTTGGTCACTTACCTCCAATCCAGTAATCGTGCCCCCACCCTAGCCTAGTCCCTAGGGTCATGATGATACTAACTTGGGATTACTGCTGGAGTGGGCCCCCATTGCTAGGATTTTTCTAGTGGGTTAAGTACGGTTTAACCTTCTTGCTAATCCTGGATTAACTTGGTTAAGTGTAACGATGAGTTCACGACTTAACCCCGATTAATCTACCAAGCCCAAATTGGTTAAGTATTAAGTGGACCATGACTTAACCCTAATCACGAGGCATTAATTAATTTAATGCGCCTTAACCTCTCACATTAGACCTTGTTGTGGTTACTAGTTAAGCCGGGCGGGTCCGGGTAGCTTTACACCACAACTTGGTCTAACCTCGGGTTCAAGGTACAACATGACCAACTTCTCACATTGGGTCCTATTGTTTGTAGCAACTAGTTAAGCCGGTCGGTTCCGGGTAGGTTTACGCTACAAACTCAACCCAACCTCGAGTTGGCCACACTTATCTTTTCTAAGTGTCATGTCTATCATGTTTCCAAAACATGTTACAAGTTTTCAAGCAATTGGGTAGACCTAACTTAATAGGTAAATTCCCAATGGGTAGACCTAACTTAATATGTAAATTCCCAAGCTTATGTTTTATGTCCTTTAAGTTTACCCAACCCCAAACGCAATCCCATCGCTTACATATCGCAATAGCGCATAAAGGATAGAAAGAAGGAACTTGGCATAATCATGACATAAAGGTATTGAAGCCACAAGTTCAACATGGTGGCATATGAAATGTTCATATGTTCATACACTTGCATATTACATATTTTGGCCTCAAAAGCATGCATAAAACCAAACTTAGCATATTGGTGATACATGGTGATAAATGACATGTAGAAATGGCCATAAGTTCGCATTTAGCCTCACATGCAAGTTATCATAAGAGATATGATAACTTACATGTTGCCAAAATGCAACCTTTGGCATAAAGCTTGAAGCTTTATGTTCATAAACCCAAGATAAGCTTGCATAACATGATAGCATGAACAAAATGTTCAACCCAAACTTGCATAACACAACTTGCATATCATATGACAACTTGCATATCATATCATAGCATACTTGCATAACATGATAAACTTGCATATAAACTTGCATATCACAACATGATAAACTTGCATATAAACTTGCATATCACAACATGATAAACTTGCATATCACAACATGATAAACTTGCATATAAACTTGCATATCATACATTTAACTTTAGAGTTTAAGTATGAAAGTAGAATAGGGCTTACAATGCTTAAGAAGTCACAAAAATATGACAAAGCCCTTATGAAATCAATTAAACCCAAAATGCAAGCAAAACCCTTGAGCCAAAATGATCAAGACTCTTTCTTTATGATGCAAATATATAAACTTGACTTGAATGCAAGCTAATGATGCTCATACAATGTTTGAAAACACTTGTATGCATGGAAAATCACTTAGGAATTTATTTAGGAATTTTATGAAGAGAGTGGAGGCCATGAGAGGATTGATTTTGCCATAGTTTAGTTGTATGAATGAATAATGATGATTTAGGGTAGGTTAGGGTCTTATTTATAGATTAGGCAAGTGTTTTAGGCCATAGGATTAAACCTAGATTCAATCCAAGCCATCAAAGCATGTCTTGGGGAAGAAGTCAAGTGTAGGAACCATCTAGGGCCTTTAGATTAAAGATGAACCATGAGAACCATTCAAATGCAAAATCTGCATTTGAGCGAATCGGCCCACGGGTTGACAGCCAAACACCCTGGATTAACCCCTAGTCGACCCAGCGAGCTCGGGTCGACCTCAAAAATCGGCCGGTTCGGTTATTCCCCTCTCCCAATCCGCTGTTTTGAACATTTTTGCATATTTATTTATTTAATTTTCAATTATATATATATATATATATATATATATATATATCAATATATATATATATTTCTCTGCGCAACCCATTTCACTTAATTAAGTATACTTTAATTTGGCAATTTTTCGTGAAACTTCGCGAGGCCATATCTTGGTCATACGGACTCCGATTTTCGAAAACTCGGACTCTATTTCGCGTATTTTTCTGAGGCGAATGCAATGGCATAGCCCGTTTCCCTTGATTCAGATTTTACTGTTTAATTCTGCCTCCATTTATGTTATAACATGTTATTCAAAAATACGGGTTGTTACAGTCGCTATGTACTTTTTACCTCTCTTAAAGTCAGTCTTACTTAGGGCGCCAGCCACAACCATTTATTTCCCACGAAAACCATCCTAGTCAAACATGACATCCCTCAAGTACCAGCCCCAAAGGCCTAAACCAATATCATACAAGCACCCAAGGAATACCTCCTCCCAATTTGGACGTTTTATGTGAGATGATATTAGCAAGACAACCAAACCATTGAGCACTTAACCGACTCTGGCGATCCTCGCCAATCTTGCTCCAAAACTATCGTTGATCGCATAACTGGCTTTGCATTGTCAACTAGATATATGCTGAAGTCTATCTCGAGTTTTAGGGGGAAAATCCCTAACCTAATAAAAAACATCTGCGTACTCATGGACTATCTAACAGATCGCACATCGTCGATAGATGCATCAAGTGATTCTAGGTTGCTAAGCCTAACTGATCCTCTCAGGATCGCACGAAATCTCGAGGGTATTCCCGAGGCAAGTAAAAAAGTCTAACTACCCTCCTTTCACAATTATTAGCTAACCAATCCATGCCTAGAATCAACCTATAACCCATGAAACCAAAAACATAAGCATTACACTTGATCTCAATCCTTAATATAGATATTCTCAAATCCTTACAAACCAAAGATAAATGAGCCGAACCACCAACCGGATTTGAGACAATAATGGGATCTTCTATTATACTAGTACTAAGGTGCAGAGACTCAACTACGGAAGCAAATATGAGCGAATGTGAAGCGCTAAAATCAAAAAGAGTACTAACAGGATGATAAAAAAAACCAAACTTTACTATCTTTCTCTCAGGTATGCTGGCGGTGAAAGCATGCACTTGCCTTCCTGAAAATCCTGTCCTTTGTCCTATGGGAAATCCTTGATAAGATGCCCTGCCTCACCATGCTGAAAACAACCACTTGTCTTTTACTTCCTATAATTAAATGACCCGCTATACTGCAGATAAGATGCTTTCTCTTCTTGCGGGATCTATTATTTCCTCCGCCCTTATAATATTCCAATCCTATGTTTGTGATTCTTCCCCTTTGGCCTCTTTCTCTTTACCTCCTTTGTGGACCATGTTAACAAGCCTTTCGAACATTGTCTCCATCGCTCGGGAAACCCTACAAAGCCTGGAAGGGAATTGGTCGTAAGTGAAACTACTATGACTATGGATGGAGGATTGGCACTTCTTCGCCCTTTGATAGGAGTCGTAGTCTCATCGAGCCTACGGAACCATGCCGCGATGAGGTTACCTGTTCAACGCTTTCTAGGAACTAGAAAAGCGCGAATTTTGAAATAAATACTGCAAGCGCACAGATTGTGTAGTATGCAGGTCGAATCATAGGGAGGTAAATTAAATTAAATTATTTATATAATTTATTTGGCGAGTTATACAAATCTCAGAGGTTGGTTTTGAAAGCAAACGAAATTGAAACTGCAATTAAACTATTATTGAATTGAATCAGATCTAAATCTCATCAAATCTATTTCAATCCAATATTGACCTAGGGAAGCAGTAAAAAGAACAGAAATTAAAATTGCAGAAATTAAAATAACATACAGGAAATAAAATTAGGATTACCGTTGAATCTAATCAGACAGTCAATCACAAATAAAAATAATTGCAAAATACAAATAGTGTTCTACCAAATCTATTTGTGTAGGCAATACTAATTGCTAATAAAATAAAAAATGAAGGAAAGAGAAAAAAGAAAACTTTATTAATTCTAGGATGATTTTTACAATGAGAATACAAGGGTATTAAAAGGATAGATAGCCAACCCTAACCCTAACTCTAATACAACAATAATGGGCCTTAGGGAAATCACAAAAGAGTTTACAATGAGAATTACAAATGGGCCTTAGTGAAATCTAGTCAATTTGGGTCTTTCCTCTTTTCCCCTAGCTCCCTTGACAATTCTTCATTGATATGTGATATGCACAGCCCTTCTACCAATTATTCTCTTGTCCAAAAAGGAAGTTGATGTGAGATCTTCATCTGCAAGTCTTCGTATGTATATACACATCATTTTGCCCTTTATTTTCGATTTTTCTGACTGCATGTGGCATACTCGGCATATCTGTAAAAATGAAAAAATAATACCCAAGTAATATTTTATTTATATACAAAAGATAAGATATAGGAGCATAAAATAACCACATTTTCATGTCAATCAGATACTCCTACACTTGTCTTTTACTCTTCCTCGAGTAAAACAAGAAATGAAAAGTTAAACTAGATAGGTCACATTTTCGTAGGAAACACGATTGCATTGAGCTTATGCAACAAGCCGTTAAACGTCTAGGTGTCCCAAGTAGGACGAGTGGTTTCTCGTGAGGGTTTTCAGCGGATACTACCCACAAAATCCAAATGCAATATGCTATGGTTCTAATGTAACTTCATGAATGAAACAGACATATGCAAATGGGAAAAAAAATGAAAACACGACTTATTTCAGGAAAGTAGTACAACAAATTAATTTGACAATTTCTAGTCAGTTGATTTTATTTTAGATACCTCAACTTATCTCAAATTTTCAACACAATTCAAGTTTTCAAATATTAAATTCCAGTTTGGCTAGTTGGTTCAGTCGATAACATAGTGCAGCCATGAAATAAATTCTTAGTTTGCTTGTCACAGTTCGCAAAGTGGTATTCTAAATTTCTTGTGTATGACTATTCAAATCAATAAGGTCAAGAAGTGCTTGGCATCATCGCTTTTTCTCTATTTCTATAAAAGTTAAAATTTATGATTAATTACATACACCTAACTTAAAAGACCAAGGTATACCACACATACACTGCCTTGCGGACTGATGGAGAGTTAGGACAGAGCTTGGCGAATTGTGCAGACCGATGCTGACTTTGTTAACAACATATCAGTAATCCATAGGTGTCCAGTTCATAAAATGAGACTAAGATATTCCGACGCTGACTTTGTCAACAACATGTCAAATAGAGCTTAGCGGGTTTGCACACCAACGCTAGATATACAAGCAATGTTGGATACCCTTAGATTGTTATTATTATTATTATTGAAAATATAAGAAAAGAGAGAGTTACATGATTTCAGCATAACAAAACTTAGTTTTAAAGATTCGAAAAGCCAATATAAATATTTTAAGTCCTCCACTAATTAAACAAAGACTACAATTTAGAATAAACTTCATGGCCATCAGCTATATATCTCCCTATGTACCAGTTATACTATTATCCCTCAAAATTCAACTTTTCATTATATTTCTTATTCGATCTAAGTTGAGAGAAAAAAATACTATCTACTGACTAACAATTGTTAACTTATTTTGTTGTTTCAATTTAAAATGAGTCGTATTTCAAAAAAAATATGGTATGTTACCACGATCTAAAATGTATGTTGGTTCTATCTAATGCATGAAATAAAAAGGGAAAATTAAAGAAAAATAAAAATGAATGCAATGCAGACTCCCTCTACACTAGATCTAAACAGTGTCCACACTGTAATTTTTTTTCTAAATTTCGAAGATCGTACCCAAAGGTGAATGAGTTGCAAAATTATTAGTAACATGAAATGAAGTTTTACAACTATATATGAATGCCAATCATATGCAAAGTGAAATCTATAATGACGATGAGTTTTATGTGGAAAATGCGATTTCCTTTTTCCCTTATACTTGCCTCTATCGAGAATGACGCACAATGATTTCTTATTTGATTTGTGAGGTGTAACAGACATGTGAGTGAATTTTGAAATGAAAATCTTTCCTATGAAAATTGTGTCATGCCAATTATATATACAATTCAGATGCAGATTATCCCATAAAATTTTCAAAGGTATTTCTTCTTTGTCCTCGGTGAGATTAAATGCCAAGATCATGGGAAAATTTTCTGTAGAGCCCAAGTAAGCATACTCAAGGTCTTGTGACAGGGGTTTGAGGTCTAACTTAGTAAGTTCTTGGGAGCTAACATTGGTCAACATTACTTTGTTAGATTCAGGTGACGAGGGTTTCGAGTCAAGGAGTTCATTTAGTTCAGAAATGTATTCAAACTCATCGAAATCAGAGTTGAAATGTTCCAGACACATTTCTAGGCTTTAGAAGTGTCATTAGAGGTTATCAATAGTTGTTTGAATCATGTCAATCTCAAAATCCCTAGGAGAATTATAGTGGCAAAAACTCTTTTCACTCATCGTTGTTGAGTGTAGAAAATCCAAAACTTAAAGTTGACACGTGCTCTTATTACAAGATAAATAACGTACTCAGGTATATCTTATTAGTCGATAATCTCGATTTGAAGGGGGAAGAGTGTCTTATGGTCGTTCACGTATAGTATAAATACTAAGGGATATGACCAATGTTTTATGGGTAGTATGCAACCTCTTTTGGTAGAAGTTCAATAATTGAACTAATATATATCCGCGGTCAAACAGTTGAGACAATCAATTCCATAAAATACACTCTAGCAGTTAAATATTTTGAAAATCAAATAAGATTTTATTCTTGAAAAGAGATGAGAGTAATGCTTATAATTATGGAAATTCGCTCCTCACCAAATCAATCTAGAAATTTCAGCCAACACAACAGTCACACAAGAATAATTGCATAAATAAAAATTGTACAAGCAAGCCGCTGCCCCTGCATATTTTTTTTACAAGCAATCTCTATATTTTTCTTTGCAGCAGAGCACCTGTAGAGTTCAGAAATTATTACAGTAGGGCATGGCTATCCATCTAGGAAAAATGAGTAGCGTCAATGATTGAAATCTCACTATTTGCAATTTCTTTTGATTTCTGAATTCTTGGTTTGTTGCTTGAACTCTAGTCACTTTATCCTTGGTTCGAAACTCCGTTTTTTCCTTTTTTTGGTTTTTTTTTTGAATAAAGTAAATAACAAAAAAAGAACAAGAAAAAGAAACAAAGGAATTAACAAAAAAATACTAAATTAATGAAAAAAAAGAAAACAAGAAGAAATTAAAAAAACACAACTCAAATGAGGAAAGAAAAAAAAAGTAAGGTTTTTTTTGGTTCTATAAAACCTTACGAATCAATACTCCCAGAAAACCAAAGTAATTGGGTCACGACCCCTATTCAATTTCAGAAACAAATCACGACCACACAAATAAAGATAAAAGAAACAACACCCCCTTTCTTCTGGAAACAATTCGAACCCCACAACTACAAATGATTCATGTCTCCTCCATTGTTTTATTTTAGGAAATAATCAAAAAAAAATATTTATATAGATAAATATATATGAAAAACATTCCTAGTTTCTGATTTTTGCTTGTTCAATTTCGGGTTTCAATTGTTGGAATCAGTGATTGAGGAAACGAAATATGACGCTGTGGATTTGCGATAAATCAGTTAAGGATCGCTATTCGAATTGGTTGTTCAATGCAGAATTGGGTATTTCGAATTATGGTAGACAACGATGGTTCCTGGAGTGGTTTGGAATCAGGTGTATGGTAAGGAAACAGAGGGGGTGATTGTTGATGGCTTTTAAACCATGGTGAAGATGTTGTTTGCTATACGATAGGTTGACGAAAGTTTGGAATTTGTCGAAAGAATGCATGAGGATGGGGTTGATTTTTGCGTAGTGGCAGAAGTACAGTGGGAAGGAGGGATTGGAGAAGATGGTGAGCATAGTGTGGATTGAAGAAAAAAAACTATGGTGAAATGAGATTATGTGTGAGAGAGAGAGGGGTATTTGATCAGAGGGGAAGAAATGAAGCAGGGAAAAATAATTGCAAAAAAAAAGAATCTTTTTATGACTTTCCCTTTTTTTATTATTGTTGAAATGCATACAAATAGGAAAGAAGCAAATGACAAAAAAAATGGGAAGAGAGATTTTAGAAAAGAAAGAGAATTGCAAAGGAAGAAAGGAAAGTAATTGTAAAAGATTTGGAAAAGAAATTGAGAAGGGAAAGCAACAAAAGATAAGACAAAAACAGAAAGAATTTTTTCTTTTGTTTATTGTTGTAAAATTAGAAAAGAGAGAAAAAATGAAAAAGGAAAAGCTTGAAAAGGGAAAGAAATAAATGGAGAAAGTAAAGAAAATTAATTACAAGGTAGAGAAGAGAAATTTGTAAAAGGATTATTTTTCTTCAGCAAATTGTAAAAGAAGAAAGGATGCGAGATATTAGTAAGAGGAGAAACAAACGAAAGAAAGGAGAAAGAAATTGAAAACAGGGAAGAAATAAAAGAAAAATGGCAAGATTTTTTTTTTTTTTTTGAACTTTAAAAGAAGAATGAGAAGTAATTGTATTGAAAATTGGAAAGGAGGAATAAAGAGGAAAGAAATCAAAAGAGTTTTTTTTTCTTGAAAAGAAAGGAAATTTGTAAGAGAAGAAAAGAAATCAAATGTATTAAGAACAAGAAAGACAAAAGAAGAAAGGAAAAAAATTGCAAAAGAGGAATCTTTTTTTTTGAAATTTGTAAAAAGAAAAAGAATGTAGACGATTGGAAAGAAAGTGGAAAGATGGAAAGAATAAAGGAAAATTAATAAAAAAAATTAAGGCTTGTAAAATAAGAAAGAAATTTGGACAAGTAGGAAATGATTAGGAAAAAAAGGAAAGAAGTAAAAGAAAAAAATGGCAAAGACAGAAAATCGATGTAAATGGCAAGTTATTTTTTTTCTCTTGCTTAGAAGATTACGGTATCATTGAATAATACCAAATCTATTCAATCAAGATTTTTTTCTACATACACTAGAAAACAAAAACAAAATGAAATAAAATAAAAAAACTAACATGAATCAGAAATTAAATAAATAATAAAATTTAGTGTTTACCTCCCTGGCAACAGCGCCAAAAACTTGTTCGACGCTTTCTAGGAACTAGAAAAGTGCGAATTTTGAAATAAATACTGCAAGCGCACAGATCGTGTAATATGCAGGTCGAATCACAGGGAGGTAAACTAAATTAAATTATTTATATAATTTCTTGGGCGAGTTAGACAAATCTTCGAAGTTGGTTTTGAAAGCGAATGAAATTGAAACTGCAATTAAACTATTATTGAATTGAATCAGATCTAAATCTAATCAAATCTGTTTCAATCCAATATTGACCTAAGGAAGCAGTAAAAAGAACAGAAATTAAAATTGCAGAAATTAAAATAACAAACAGGAAATAAAATTAGGATTACCGCTGAATCTAAACAGACAGTCAATCACTAATAAAAATAATTGCAAAATACAAATAGTGTTATACCAAATCTATTTGTGTAGACAATACTAATTGCTAAAAAAATAAAAAAATGCAGAAAAGAGAAAAAAAGAAAACTTTATTAATTCTAAGATGATTTTTACAATGAGAATACAAGGCTAATTATAGGATAGATAGCCAACCCTAACCCTAACCCTAAATACAACAACAAATGGGCCTTAGGAAAATCACAAAAGAGTTTACAATGAAAATTACGAATGGGCCCTAGAGAAATCTAGTAAATTTGGGTCTTTCCTCTTTTCCTCTTGCTTCCTTGACAAATCTTCATTGATTTGTGATATGCATAGCCCTTCTACCAATTATTCTCTTGTCCATAAAGGAATTTTTTGTGAGATCTTCGTCTGTAAGTCTTCGTATGTATATACACAACATTTCGGTCTTTATTTTCCATTTTTTTGACTGCATGTGGCATAGTCGGCATATCTGTAAAAGTGAAAAAATAATACCCAAGTAATATTTTATTTATATACAAAAGATAAGATATAGGAGCATAAAATAACCACATTTTCATGCCAATCATTAACTCCCAGAAAGCCCGGAGTCCCAGAGACTCAAGAAAGAAGGAAACAAGGATTCAAACAAAGGAACTAAAGATAATGCATATGGCTTTGGGGAATATGCCTTTAAAACAAAACTTTTCTTTTGAAAATGCTTCTTTTAAAACCGTTTTGAAAATAATTTTTCAAATCTTTTATCTGATCCGGTAACCTTCAGCTCTGATACCAAGTGAAACTCCCCACCTCTATTAAGGTCACTCACAAAGGGAATGCCTTAACTTAGGTAGAGCATTTTAGGTAAAAGATGCAGATAAATTACAAGACAGACAAATAAAGCAGTGGAAAATAAAGTCATTTTATAAACAATGTGGTTCAGTCAAGCTTTTACAATAGTCGTCTCAATCATACTTAAAATTAATATATAGAACTACTGTCTTGAAAAAAAACTTCCAAATATAAAAGAAGCATAAAAATAACAATGATATTCCCTAATAAAGCATGAACAACCATGGCAGTGGAAGAAAGAATCCAAAGCAATACATCGAATATCTTCGAGCTTAGAAAGAAAACTGAGCTAAGGGGTAACATTTCCTCCCTGTGAACCTGGGGGGGAAACAGAAGAAAAGAGGCGAAATAAAACAAGATTAGACATAAGTCTGGTAAGTCCACTGACTTTCAGCATATAAAGCGGCAAAAGCATCATGACAGGAATAAACTGAATATAAGACCATACCGTATGAAAAAGGATAACAAGATAACATATGATTAGTATAGATATGATAAGACAAGATAAACTGAATGCGCTTCTACTCTTTCTTTGCTTCGCTACTACCTTATTATTCTGATTTTTAAATCTCTGCACCACCTAACTAGTGTCTCAACTAGTAATCTATATAAAATGATCATATTGTAAAGTGATCCGAATCCACACAATTGTGGTAGCCTTCAGGTGTACATCTATCATGAGGATTCCACCTCAATCTGCCTAATTGCCATGAACATGTTAGATGTGCCATTACTACCCTATTGATCAGCTCCTTACTCGTATTAATTTTTCCTTGTGTCTGTGTCAATCGGCCCTCTCTTGCGTGTAGATACCATGTGATGGTCCCACCATAAGGTGTACCAATCACTATGATAGCAACCCGACATGATTCAAGATGCACAGTGTATAACTACTGGTACCCAGTGCCTGCTTTTTCCCACTCCAGAGTAGGTGCACGCGCGTAAACCGTCGGAACCTACACTGACGTAACCCCTGCCTCTGTTTTGACCACTTATAATCAGCCCAGTATTCGTGCCCCACCCTGCCTAGTTCAGGGTACCATGATACATCTATGTGGGTTACTGCAGAAATGGGTCCCCGTTACTAGGGTTTCCTACTGGTTAAGTTTGTGGGCTTATATATACAAATATTACCCACCTACACGAGATGTACTTAACCCTCCCACCGATTCAAGCATGTTTATTTAATGGTTAAGTTTGGTGGGCATATATTAACTAATATTACCCACCAACCCGATATGTACTTAACCCTCCTACTGATTCAAGCATGTTTATTTAATGGTTAAGTTTGTGGGCCTATATTTACTAATATTACCCACCAACTCGATATGTACTTAACCCTCCCGCACATTATGCCATATTGGTTAAGTGTTGTCCATTCATGTTAACTTAACCCACCCATTCATCATGTCATGTTGGTTAAGTGTTTTCTTATTAACTCAACCCTCCACACTTATCACGTTGTATTGGTTAAGTGTTTCCTATTAACTTAACCGCATTCGTCAATCAAGTTATATTGGTCAAGTGTTTCTTGTTAACTTAACCCTATGTGTTCATCATGTTGTATTGGTTAAGTGTCATCAATCAATTCAAGTTACTTAACCCACCTACTTGTCATGTTACTTTGGTTACGTGTTGCCTTCTTGTGTCAACTTAATCCTACCACAAATCAAGTTATATTGGTTAAGTGTTGCCCTCTTGTTTTAACTTAACCTTACCACAAATCAAATCATATTGGTTAAGTGTTGCCCTCTTGTTTTAAATTAACCTTACCGCAAATCAAATTATATTGGTTAAGTGTTTCTTATTACTTAACCCTACCCATTCATCATGCTACACTGGTAAAGTGTTTCCTATTAACTTAACCCTGGTCATTCATCTTGTTATATTGGTTAAGTGTTTCTCATTAACTTAACCCTAGTCATTCATCCTATTATATTGGTTAAGTGTTTCTCATTAACTTAACGCTAGTCATTCATCTTATTGTATTGTTTAAGTGTTTCTCATTAACTTAACCCTAGTCATTCATGTTATATTGGTTAAGTGTTCTTATGAACTTAACCCTAGTCATTCATGTTATATTGGTTAAGTGTTCTTATGAACTTAACCCTAGTCATTCATGTTATATTGGTTAAGTGTTCTTATGAACTTAACCCTAGTCATTCATCTTGTTCATTAGCATTAACTGATTTATTAATGCACCAACCTCTCACATTAGATATGAGTTGTTGCGGTTACTGGATGTGCTGGGCGGTTCCAGGTAGTTTTACACCACAACTCAATCGAACCTCGCGTTTCCCTTGGGCATGATGCACTAACCTCTCACATTAGATAGGTGTTGTTGTGGTTACTGGATGTGCCGGGGGGTTCCGGGCAATTTTACACCACAACTCAATATAACCTCCGGTAAGGCATGTTCATCCTTAATTTACACATTTACCATATATACCCAATGTAACGACCCGGAAAATCTGAACCAATTTAAAATTTTTAAATTGGCTAAAATAGTGGATTTTAAATATTTTAAATAAATATTTTAAATAATAGAAATGAAAAGTGAGTTTGAATCGACGTTTGAAAATGAATATAATTAATTCAAATTATAAACAAGGCCTGAAATGATGCGGTAGTTTCAAAATTTGAATTCAAACTTTGATTGACTGTACCGGGTGTAAAACAAAACGGATTTGAGTGAAACCAAAAATATTTAAATCTGTTAGTGAATACCTTTCTAACGAATCTGAAAATCGAAGTTTCATAGCGGAAAGTAAAAGTTATGGCCAAATGAATTTTCAGAAACGTCGCCATAGAAATTATATAGCCCATGAAAATGGCCATTTTGCAAATGACCTTGAAATTCGACGAAACCACTTTTGTTGGATCCGGGATGTGAAGTTATTGCTAGGTTTTAAAATTCATAATTTTTGAAGCTAGTATGTGAGTGTGGCAAAGGAAAACGTGTTTTGGTCAATTACAGTTAAATTGGATCGACAAAAAATGGGCCATTTTACAAATGGTCTCAGAATTAGACGAAACTAGTTTTGTTGCGACCGTATCATCGAAACATATCTAGATTTATTTTTCTGGAATTTTTCGAGTTAGTATGTGGGTCCGGCAAATTTAAATGTACGTTGAAAACAGAATTTGAATGTTTTATATTTTAATTTGAAAAATAACTAATCGTAACAGCCGAAATGGGTTACGAAACATATCCCATTGTGTTCGGGATGGGTGTAATTAGCTGGGGGCGACAGTCGTTAGGTTTGATTTCGAGTTCGTGTGCAAAAAACCGTATTTTAAAATTAAATAAAGTCTCGGCCAATGGAAATTTTTCTCTCATTAATTTAAGAAAAAAATTCAAAAAAATCCGCCGATACCCAGGCTCTCTCGACGGAAACCACTTCACCACCTTCTCTCCTCTTTTCCCACCGCCAGAGGCGACGATACCCTCTGCCACCACCAGATTTCGAAAGCCCCCTCCTCCCTCTTCACATCCATACCCGTTGCTCCACCCATCGTCACTCCAATCGAGAGAACCGTGCCCCCAAACGTCAGCCCTTTCCGCCGCCGCCATGAACAGTAGGGTCCACCGAGTTGGCCCACTCCCCCACGCACGCGAAGCTCTCTCCTAGCCCTTCGACGCTGCGAATGCCGATCGTCATCTAGCTTCACGGATTTCGCGAAATTCCCAATCCTAGTTTCGAATCAAAAGCTGAGGTATACGGCTGTGTATTATTTAAATTGATTTAAACACTTTTAAGTGTTGCAAACTTTGAAAAATCATATCTTTTTCGTTTGTTGACGAAATTCAGTGAAACAAGAGACAGTGGACTCGTGTGGACGCCTTCTACATTTTAGAAGAGACCGCATATTTTTCTGAGCCTTCTGCAATTTTTGGTGGAGTGGAACCCAATGTGAGATTTCTAATTTATAAACGATATGGGAAACGACGATGTATAAATTATATAATCGATGTATGAGTTATATAAGCGTTGTACACCTTTTGTATAAGCGTTGCATAAGTTGTACGTTCGATGTATAAGTTATATATGCGTTGTAAAAATTATATATGTGTTGAAATAGAAGTGAAATGCTATATATATATATATATATATATATATATATATATATATATATAATCCCCTCGTCCACAAACCATGGATGATATTTATTGGTTGTGATTGGTGTGAAAATTGATTGATAGCGAATGGTTGATTGAAATTGTTTATGGTTGAAATTGATTGATTGTGGTTGAAAAATACCCGTTTGTGGTTGATAAATATTTGGTTGAAACCACATAGGATTAGTTTGTGGAAATGAAAAAAATTATACGTGCCGCCTGCGTGCGAACTAGATGCATGATTCCCCATTGTCAAAAGCTGCGATGCTTTAAGGTAGAGCGAGGAGCCGTACTAGGGACGGTCCCGGTTTTAACTACCTGCCGTTATGCTGCCGAAATTTTGAATAATATTCATGTGTTAGAATTATTTTCATTTGTTGAAACTATATTTATTCGTTGATTAGAAATTCATGTGTTGGATGATATTCGAGTTTTGAATAAACTGTTTTAACGATAAAAATCACATTTTTACTTTATAAATATAAACTATAGAAAACCTTCATGTGTTGAATCGAAATTCATTTGTTGAATTGAAATTCATGTGTTGAATGGTATTCGTGTTTTAAATATAAAAATCACCTTTTTATCTATATATATAAACTATAGAAAGCCTCCATGTGTTGAATCGATATTCATTCGTTGGATAGAAATTCATGTGTTGAATGGTATTCGTGTTTTAAATATAAAAATCACCTTTTTATCTATATATATAAACTATAGGAAACCATCATGTGTTGAATCGAAATTCATTCATTGAATTGAAATTCATGTGTTGAATGGTATTCATATTTTGAAAGAAATTGTTTTACAATAAAAATCCTATTTTTATCATCAATATGAACTATATAAAATAGTCTTATTTTGAAATAAATTGCTTTATAATAAAAATCCTATTTTTATCACCTATATTAACTATATAAAATAGTCGAGTTTTGAAATAAATTGTTTTACATTAAAAATCACATTTTTATTATATACATGAATTGTGAAAAATAGTGAAGTGTTAAAATAGAAGACAGTTAGATAAAAATATCATTTTTATCAAATGTATGAAAATTATATAGTTTTGAAATCGAAGAATCGATATATATATATATAAATAGAATTGAAATATATCGAATAACGAAGCTGCAGTTCGTATTTTGAAACCGTGATTTCAAACGATTAGTGCGGGTGATCCGACCATCGGATTTTCCTGAAATTGCAACTATTGGGTTCGCTTTGGAAATATCTTTCCAACGGCACCAACTTTGTAAAAATCCAACGGTTGGATTGTCTGGAATGTTTAATTCAAATATGAAGAAAAACAACGCCATAATCGATTATATTTATATATATATAAATATAATTATATTAAATCGAATAATGATACTGCAGTTCGTATTTTGAAATCGGAACTTCAAACGATTATACCGGGAGAACCGACCGTCGGATTTTCCCGAAACTGGAACCGTTGGATTCGTTTTGAAAAGATCTTTCTAATGATGTAAATTTTGTGAAGATCCAATGGTTAGATTTTCAGATATGTGTAAATCAAATCTGAAGAAAAACAGCGCTACGGTCGCGTTATCGCCCGAAGCATCGTTTTGAATAAATTGGCTATTTTAAAATAAATAAAAATAGCGATAAATCGTTATAAAATATTATAAATGATATGGATGTGAAATTTAGAAACTAACTGAAGGTTGGCTAAGTCGAATGGTTTCATGGGTGTTGATCTGATGTTGGTTTCGGCCTTCGGGGTTAATATTTGGGAAATCGTTCTCTTACTGATTTACGTTTAGCGACTAATGAATTGAAATGATGCGTATGTGTGTTTGTGTAGCACTTGTTTATTATATACGTGAGTTGCTTAGAAAGATCGGGTTTATCCCATTCTGAATAACTGAATCGACGATAAGTAATCGGAGATGAAGACGATGGTCGAAGACCGATCTTCACCTCGTTTGGATGGTAACTGATGTCCTGATTGGGAGACATCCCGAAATATGGATAATGAGTGGTGATCGTCCGGACGTACATGGAGATCGATGGATATGCGAGGTATATAGTGCCTCCGGTTTCGTTCCGACCTAGAATGGACTTGCAAATGGATTGTGTGTCTGACATTGGAATTTATTCTATGTGATTGATAGCCATCAGTTGCATGGTGTGAATATCCTCTGTGACATGCTAAGATGCAGTGATCAGGGCTTTTGTTGAAAAGCAAAGTCTTGTGATTGATGATAAAAGCACCGCCTATGTGGCATAGCTTTGTGTATAACGTGAATTCGCGAGCTTCGCACCCCGGTATGAACCAGAAACGGGAGAAGGACCTCACGGAGGGCATGCGTTTCTTTCTAGCTAGGAGTTGTGTCGGTGTTTTTACACGGCCTAACATTTTACTTATGTGGGTGATGGATAGCGAGGCGCCTCGGATATATCGGTCGATCCGGGACCGATGGAGTCATTCGTTGGCTCATTTACGCCCTATAGGGCGGGGAAACGTAGTGTTCAGGAATTTTAATCAACATCGGTGGACCGGCCCTGTCGCTCCAAAGGCTTGACTGAGTACTTGCCTGAGACATGGGCTAGATTGTCTCGAAGTTGGTAAGGACTATCTTTTGCCTTGGTTCATGACGGAAATCCAATTTCCAAATACGTGACTGTGCGGTTTTGATTGTATACCTATATATGGCGACATAGTGGCATGGGACGCTCATGTCATCTATGATTGATAGTTATGATTTGAAATTGTTTTTGAAACATATAAACATTAGTAGTAATATCAAATGCTTTTGTTATATTCGTATCAAGCATATTTTGGCCATTATAAGGTAAAACTCTATCCTCCGGTTTGCGTTGCATTGTGTGATGGGAACTAAGTCTTATAATGGCTTCATTTTTATAAAAAAGCAGTGCGATGTTTAAAAGAATTATTCGTTTTGAAGCACTGGCAATCCGATGGGGCAAACCCGTTCCAGGAAAGTGCGTGGTCCTGTGATTAGCCATATTTTAAATGTGTTGAGTAGATTTCTCATACCAGTCCCATGACTGACTCGTAGTTTGTTTCACTTTCAAACTCGGGTGCCCCTTTTTCTACACGGGCAGCCTTGTATTCAGGTTTTAGCTGGCTTTCTCTGGATGGCTGGAGCTGAAGATGGATTCTATCATTTATCTCTTTTTATGTTGTTCAACTCCTATTGTACGTTATGTTTGTTTTTCCGTTGTAGACATATATGTATAGCTGAACTGTATTTGTACTAAGTATGATCCTGTATACTGTGTAACTCTGATGATTACGTTTATCCAGTATATTTTATTGTTCATTATCTGGTGTATTTATTTAATTCTGTTCTGCTATTATCTGTTTCTGTGTTATATTCCAACGATTACCCTTGCCGACGTCAGTACGGGGTTTGGGGTCGTCACACCCAAATCTAGATTTTACATGCTAATTACCAAATTCACCAAAACTAGTCATGATCCAATTCCCAAGTTGTGCCCAACAAATTCCAATTTCTAGTTATTAATCAAAACTGGCTATACCCAATATTCCCTAAATTTGCAATAATAGTCATGCCCAAAATCACTATGCATTATGTTTGGCATCCCAAATCAATAGTTAAGCCCAAGCTAAATTTAATATTCCAATTTACAGTTTGTGCCCAAAACTAGGTTTTTTTTTTTCATGCCAAACTTCATACTTCATTGTTCATGCCAATTTTAGGTTCAATATGAAAAATTAAATATTCCATAATTCATGTCAAATTACCCCAAAATGCATCTTAACAGTCATGCCATAATAAATGTTCCAAATTATGCCAAATAAATGTCAATTTCATGTTATACCTAATTACCCCCGCATTCATAACGTACGTATTTCATGATTCAACGCAAGATTCATGAAATAAGCGGACAAACAATATGGAACATAAGAGGCATAAGAATAGGCATATGATGATAAGAACTATTGGTCTAATAAATTTGATATACCAAATTGACAAGTTTTGCATAGAATACATTGCAGGCATATAGATATGATATGAATATCATTATGAACCATCACAGACGTATAGGGTTGACAATAAATTAGGATTACAATTCCGATATACAATAAGGATAAATATGATTGGACTAATTCCATAGTCAATAATGATTCCTAAAGGCATATACAAGCACGGATTCAAATGAAAGGATTACTTACATCAAGCATAAATCTAATGGATTAGATTTGAATAACATCACAGATATAAATCTAATAAATTAGATTTGATAAATCTAAAAGGATTATCCCATAATCAAGTATAGCTTAGATCCAAATTATTACATGCCAAGAATCTCAATTAAGAATTCACATATGAAAGTAACTTGAACTTACAAAAAGAGAATGATTCTTGTATTCTGTTTTCTGAAACTGAAAAGCGTTCCGTTGACATAGATTATCGATTCTCTAATTTAGATCTGATTATTAGAAAATAGTTGTTGAAGTCGTTGAAGTAGCCTTTGAATCTCTACTTGAATTCTAAACTTGATTTCTCGAAGAACTAGAGTAACATAAGGACGTCTTTAATTTATTTTTTGATATAAATTAGGGTAGAGTATAGGCGTAATGGAGTTGTGTAGAGAAAACTATAGCCTTAAGGGTGTTTATGTAGCATTGGGATCAACGAATCTGGTCAGAACGGGTGTCCAAATGCAGAAAAATGAACTAGGCCTCGGATCTGGGAATAGGGGGGAGGTCGACACCCTGGTCGACCTATGTGACCAGGTCGACCCCCTGGTCGACCTTGGTCTTGGGCGGGAAATTTCTCGCCCAGCCCGTGTGTGTGATTTGAATTTTAAATTTAAATCTGAGCTGTTTTATTTTATTTAAATTCCTGAAACTTCAAAGGGCCATAACTTCCTCATACAAAGTCCGATTTATGAAAACTTGGACTCTATTCCAAGCAGAATTTTGAGACAGACACAATGGCGTAACCTGTTTCCCTTAATTCTTCTTTTAAAAATTAAGTATACTTCAATTTGTTAATTTTAATATTCTCAGAAAATACGGGGTGTTACAGAAGTGTAGGTAATTCTTGTGAAACTTTATGGACTATTATCTTTAAATTCTTCTATGGATTCAGTTCTTCTAAATGAATCACATGTAAATATTGAATAAATTCATATCCACATTTTTATGGGGTATGAAATGGATAACAATTGGAATAAGTTCAATGCTTAGGTCAGGGAATAATGAATTGAGTTAGTCAAGCATTCCAGTAGCATAGATTTATGTGAGTTATATACTTCACAGTTTGTAATGTGACACATATTTCTAATACTTGAACATTTTTTGTAATTTTTAAGAAGAGTTTCTAGGCTTTGACAGATATTGTTGTTTCACTTTACTATAATAAATGTTTTATTTGTGGAAGTATACGGGTGCTCCAACTCGAGTTACTATTGAAACATAGTAGTCATAACAAAGTAAAAAGTAGATTTAGGGTTTGTAATAGGAACGATGATGAATGAAGCTAGATGGAAATTCATATGCTTATTGATGCTTGATTGGTATAACAAAATGAAAAAGAAGAAAACTGCTAGATCTTGGTTCGTGTTGTAAACAACATAAAATATTTCATGACTTCCCTTATATGACAGGGATAACTGTAACGGCCCGAAAATATGTACTATATGAGTCAACTAATAACACCACATGTCCAACCCAAATTGCACAGAAATACAAATCATTAATAGAAAGAAGATAGAGGATGAGGAATAAAAAGAAAGAAATATTAGAATAGAAGAAAAACGAAAATCACAAACTCACAGCGGAAACGAATAAAATATATTAAATAACATAACCTTTGAAGTACAAATATGTTTTGAATAAACATACCATTATTAGAGAACAACAGTTATACCTGGAACAGTTATAAACACTTGTTTACAGATACAACATAGTACACAGTGGAAATATGATAGTCTATAGCTAACTGGTGAAGCCTCCTGCTTCCAGCTCATCCAAGTGAATCTGTAAAATCCTGACTACTTGACTGCCCGTACAAATTGGGGCACCCAAGAGTTTAGGGAAAACAAACAAAATAAACTCTGGGTCAGTAATAGGACTGGTGTGAGTAAACTCCAACCATTTGTTTAGCTTTCAAAATCCTTTCGGAAGAAATGATAATCGTAAGACCGATCCACACATAAATGCGGATGGTTTTTACCATACGATAACCCAAAATATTTTTGATATCAAATCCAGTGATATTATAATAATGTCTACAACAAATAAATAACAATCTAGCGGAACGCTTGCATCTCACGCTCCATATATAATATAAAATCAAAAACCGCAGGACGCTTATTGGAGATTGGATTTCCAACATGACAAGGAATGGAACCGCCTTCCGATAGTGTATCTCTAGAGAGGAATACACTAGAACCCGGCCCACACATGACCAACCACTCATTTCGCTTGAGTGTATCGAATGTATATCATCAACGGTTGGGATCAGCAACCGTTCCCCGAAAAGGGACAGGATCGATAGATTAAAGAAGTAAAAGTAATTTCTCTAGATAGGTGATTATACGCCCTAATGGGAGCGACCCACATAGCCATGCTGCCTGCCCGATTTTTGTCATTTCCCAGTTGTTGAGGCCTGAGGTTACGATTTTTATCATTCATTGATAGCACAATCACTTTGAATGCCACATTGTCAGATCTGTTAATCACAAATTGATTTGCACAAATATTCCGGATATTATGCTAAGGGAGTAAATCCGTTGCCACTATATATATATATATATATATATATATATATATATATATGTATGTATGTATATATGTATAGACCAACATATTCGATCATTGGAAATACTTTGTCAGACATTCGTCCATGTACATTCGTTCTGGGACTGAATGAAACCGAAGGCACAATTTCTATTAATAGAAAAAGTATGTGCACTTTACTACGTCTTCGATTATCTTCATATAATCTGATTCACAACGCTACTGCCAATACAGAGTGGTTCTCGGATAACAATCCAACCGGTCTCTCCATATTGACAATGATATTGGCAAATACTTTGATAGTCGATTATTTAACTAACGAAGAAAAACAAACATTCAACCAAAGCATCAAACAAATCACTGGGTCCCTTAATTAATAATTCATTAATTGAATCACTTCTTCATTCCCTTACAAATATTTGTTAATCAAATATTTTCAATAATCATCTTGGTTTATTACGCTGTTTGGAAAACATTTCCAAATTTCGCCATCTTTTATTTTCTATACTTAGAAAATATTTTTTATTTATAATTGGAGAACATTCCAATTACTTATTTCTTTCCCGACTATTCATTTATATACTTAGGAAATATTTTTTGTTATATTTCCAAAATTTCCACTTTTTTGGGTCAAAATGAATGTGGTGTAAAACAATGTTACAACCCGAAATACTGTATTCAACTAAATCTTATTCAAATATTGATTATTGAGACTGAATCTTGTTATTTATCAATTAATAATGAAAACAATCAAGTTGGGGTAAAATTACCTTTCAGACCTTGACTGAAAACATCTTTAACTTCAAAACAGACAATACCATTATTCCCGAAAAATCAACAACATACAAACAAATTATTCATTTTTAAACGTATATATGTTTCTCTTTCTATTACTAGATTATCAATTTCCTTTTTGTTTATAATATTCTATTTTTAAATTCATTTACTTATCGAATTTTATATATATATCGATACATTGATTTCTAACTATCAAATTTTCTTAAAAATATTCTAACTCCTTAAATTTCCGGAAAATTTCTCCATAACCTCCTTTGTACCGGGAGCATCGGGAAAATCCCCAAACCGCCACACAGACCTCTCCAATCAAAAAGAAAAAGCCAAGCGGCTTGCCAATTCGTCGCATAAAACCTCATATGGAATTTAAACATGTACCTTTTAATTGGGCATTTCAATTTATAACCTTCATATACTTCATTCCAAACCTGCTCAAACTATATTCACTTGTTTTCCAATTTATCCCAACTCAATCCGGTCATTCCTAACTCAATTTGCTAATTTATTCTTTAATTAGCTATTTTGCCAAATCCCATTATTTTGAACATATCATGTTCAAATATAATTTAATTCATTTATAAACAAGTAGAATTTCATATCTAACTTGAGTTTCAAATATGATTTTGAATATGAATCCACAGAACCAATTTACTTACCCAATGCCAATTCCGTTTCAAAACTCAATTAACTATTTATTCTTCAAAATTAGTTAAATCTATTTAATAACTAAAAATCTGATTTTTGTTTCAAAAATCATTTCACTTACTTCACTAGAGTTCATATTTATTATATACCTCCAGTCCGGATTTTTCAAATGGCAATTCATATTTTATTTCTTTAAAATCCTTTTATTTATCTAAATAAACCGTTATGGTTTATAAATGATTTTGGCGCTGCTTTTCTGAAAATTTGATTTTGACATAACTCAAAATCTATATGAGGAAATCCAGATTTTCCTCTTCCATTAGAAAACTATTATTCAATCAGTCCTGATGATTCTTGTTTCAAAGAATTCCGACTTCAATTGAGTTATATATACCCAATTGAAGTTCGAATCGCAAATTTATGAACTACTGTGCTGCAGTGAGTTCGTTTTATTTATATTTATATATATAAACGTTTAAACTTTGTTTATAATAAATTCAACTCCATTCTGATATATTTTTAATATATTTGAAACCAATTTTCCCAATTCAACATAATACTTTCGATTATCTATAATTGTCGATTTTCCCTTACTCGGAAATATATTTATATATACTTTGATCTTCTATATTTAATTCCAATCCCTTTTACAAATTATAACACCTTTGGATTTATTTCTATTCTGTTTAAAAGTCCGCATTCTGAAATATATTTCATCGTTCCCATTTCAAAATGATTTCAACTTTCTATTTTCAAATTCTATTTTCAATTCTTTTTGAAATTTCTATATTCAAATTCTATTTGAATTCTCTATATTCAAATTCCATTTCAATTTCTATTTGAATTCTATTCTCATTTCTATATTTAAATTCTATTCTCATTTCTATTTGAATTTCCTATATTCAAATTCCATTCTCATTTCTATATACAAATTCTATTTGAATTTCTATATCAAATTCCATTTGAATTTTCTATATTAAATTCATATTTGAATTTAAATATTCAAATTATCTCTTGATAATTAATTCATTATATTCATAAACACCATTTTATATATTTTCCTTTGTTTTATATTTAAACAAATCTATTTAGAAATCTATTTAAAACCAAAGTCTCCTTTTGGGAATTTCTATTTATAGTAACTTATAACACCCAATTTATTTTCATATTCAATTTAACTTCTACTTAAATAAATTAGAATTGATTGAATTCAAATCATAAATCCCTATGGATTTATTTTAGTTTAATTTATATTCTGAACATCAGAATAAATTCCATCTTTTATTTCTTTAAAACGATTTCCCCATTTTTATATTTAAATTAACATTTGAATTTAAATATTAAAATTATCAAATGATAACTTTTTCACTTTATTTATAAACACTGTTTATAATTTCATTTCAATTATCTGATTATCCAATGAAAATCAATTTATTTTATTTATAAACACCATTTATACATTCACTTCAATTTCTTGTATTATTTAATTTACAAACATCATTTATAAGTTCAATACTTGTTTTATTTATATAAAACAAGTTAATATCTTTGTTCTATTCAAATTTCAAATTCTATTTTAGAAAAATAGATTTCCCTTTTTTAAAACTGGAAATCTCCTTTTCACGATGTTTTTAAATATCAACATTTAGGTCAAGTGGTAGTTAAACACACAAACATCCAATTGTTAATTTCAGTTTTTCTAACACATCATATATGACAGTATATATGCAAACAAACAAACAAATAGATAATATTTTTTTGAGGAATCCAGTTGGATCCCACCAACCTGTTTTCCTGCATCCAAAGACGTTAGCCAACATAAAAAAAATACCATCCTGCTTCGAGGCAGGATATCGCGGTATAGAAGGTCATCCACTATCATAGCGTGGGGCACATAGGGTAATCATCCGCTAATGAAACCGTGGGCATCCGCTAATGAGACTGCAGGAACCCAACCAATCACCCAATATATATATATATATATATATATATATATATATAATAGTCAACCCTAAATAACTAATATATTTAAAACAATCAGAAAGCATCCAAACAAGCAACAGCCAACTATTTTTAGTGAATAAAAATAATTCTAAATAAAGCGGTGAGTGAGATTTACTCACCTAAATTTTTGATTGTCTACTACCTCAATTTCATCGCAAAGTATAAGTCCATATGAGCTCAAACCATTCTACGACGTCTCGATGGGATCTAGATGAATAAGTTACAAAATTTGTAA
Source organism: Allium sativum (assembly GCA_030737875.1). Taxonomy (NCBI): domain Eukaryota; kingdom Viridiplantae; phylum Streptophyta; class Magnoliopsida; order Asparagales; family Amaryllidaceae; genus Allium; species Allium sativum. The sequence goes on from CM060926.1 coordinate 358,086,610, forward strand.
GAGTCCCAATTAACATAAAATTATTTAAATGCTAACAAAAATTTTAAATCCTTTAATTACCTTAATCATTGAACTAACGCCAGTGGATTAGGCCGCTCAATCCCTCAAAAATCTCGACATAGGTAAACTCAACACTAACCCCGATCGTTGACTGAACCTCTCGATCAACAGCGGTGAATTCCAGCTCCAAAAACTTGACAATAGGCAGTGCTTGCTCTACCCTCCCTTCGACAATCTCTGACGGCAGAAATATAGGATCGATCACCAAGAAGAACGTGCGACTTTGTGCTCTAAACCACCTCGATGTTGAGCATCGCTCTATGTCTTTGACTCCCCAACTCACATCACGACCTTCAAAAACTCACGTTACCAAATTTGAACCCCAGTAGTTGATTGCGACTTCACTGGTCTCCCTCTATCATCGCGAGCGCCTCCTAACACCGAGTTTCACAAATTCTTCACTTCGCAAGCACAAACACTCGCACAAGCACAATCGAGCATCTCCTTCATCGCGGACCTTAATTCATGTGCCTGAGGTCAATCTAGGAAGGAACGTTGTGAGCTTCTACTGAAATCACGATTTTGATCTCTCCACTTTTTTTTCATTTATTTAACAAGCAAGATTTCGAATTCAAAAAAAGAAAGGCACAATATTTATTTTAACTTGGAAGTAAAAGTGAACGAGGATTTGGGGATTTCAGGGATTGTGAATAGCTTCTTTTATAAGGGAGAACGGGAACAAGAAGTACCATCCATTAAATCAATGTGTTACTTAGCGGTGAAGATGGGGAACATATCGTACGCAATTAAAAAGAAGGCAGGAAGCTGTTCGGTAGGTTGCAGTGTACTTAGCTTAGGAATGAAGGAAATTATTTATAATTTATTTTATTTTCATTTTTATTCGAACCATTATGATTTCTATCAAATTCAGCTTTAATTTGAATTAAACTAGATTTGTTTTTGTATTACGATTATTCAATATATTCAAAGTAAATTGTATTTCGATTATTTAATCTATAACTCAATATAAAAATTTATTTATATTATCAATTAAATATCTAAAATGATATAAAATGTTTTAAAATTGATTGACACAAATCCGGGTCGTTACATTCTTCCCCCCTTAAAAGAATTTTCGTCCCTGAAATTACTAAGGTAGGAAAAGTGCTACTAACCCGTTACTTTTCAAGCTCCATTTATGTTGAAACTCAACTCCTCAAATTTCAACAAATTTAATTCCACCAAAACTTTTGGTCTTCCTTCATTTAATTCTAATGATCTATGATCAATCCATTTATATCCAATCTATATTCTATTAAACCTATTCAAATTGATTCTAGTCAATTGATTCACTTCAACCCATTTAACTAGCTTAAGTTAAATTCCAATTCCATGATCCAAATCCCAGGGTTTTTGTTTCAAATCCTTTTGAAATCACTTGAACATGTACATATATTTTAATCTTTTCAAATTCAAAATATTTGAATTTTCCAACTAAACTTGTTTTCTTTCAAAATAATTGTAACAACCCGTATTTTAATAACATGTTAAAACCATAAATCAAGGCAGAATTAATTTTTAAAATAAGAATCAGGGAAAATGGGTTGCGCCATTGCGTTCGCCTCGAAATTCTGCTTGGAAATGAGCCCGAGTTTTGGAGGAACGGAGTCCGTATGAGGGAGATATGACCCTTCAAAGTTTCAAGGATTTTCAGAATAGAAAAATAGCTCGAATTTGAATTCGAAATTCAAATTAAAACCCAGCACAGACTGGGCGAGAATTTTCCCGCCCAGGACCAGGTCGACCTAGGGATCGACACTATGGTCGACCTCCCAGGGAGCAGGTCGACCCTATGGTCAACCTGGTGGTCGACCTGGTGGTGAAGCCCAGTTTTGAGCCTGGGTTCATTCTGATGTATCTGGTCTCGTTTTCAGTCTAGATTCGTCCGGCTAATCCTATATAAACAGCCTTCTATCCCCATTCTCTTTACACTGTTTTTTCTAACCTTATGCTGCACAAATTCTTTATGGACATGGCTTCTTCTTCAATTTAAATAAATAAGTTAAAATAAAACACGAAGACTTCCTTGAAGATTACGACTAGGAATTGCATATTGGGGATTTTCTTCTACAATCAAATCAAGATTCGACGATTCAACAATTCGACGACAATTTTCTAGACTTAACTTCTGCATCTCGATTTCTTATTCCACGATCTGTAAGTTCTAATTACTTTGAGATTTAAACTTGTTAATTGTAATTTGGACATGAGATAAAGTGAAATTGGACTTAAGTTTGATAATCGGTTCACATCTATTCTAGTTTCCATCTTGGATCTTGACTTTTGGGAATATTGCTATGAAATCAGTTTGGACCTATTCATGTTGTAAATCAAACTCTTTCATGTCCATAACATTATCATGTCGGTGTTGTTGAATCAGTCTATTATTTATCACCTTATGCCATGACTATCACCTTATTATGCTATATTTGAAATCCTATTATTTTCTATGTGCCAGTGTTGTTGTAATCAATTATCTCAAGTTATGTCATGCTAGTCTTGTAATCCCTTTTATCACTTTATGCTCATCCTTTTTTCCTATCATAATTTTGATGTTATTCCCTTTATTTCTGGATCTGGATTTACCTGTAATTTAGATCGATTCACGTTTACGTGCGATGGGAATACGATTTGGGTATATTAAGAAAAACATGAATTGGTTATGAACATGAATCATGAACTTGATAATAGGCATAAGTTGAGACTTGACATGAAACTTGACACGAACTTGACATGAAACTGAACATGGACACGACACTAGAATGAATTTGAAAATGGTCAACTCGAGGTTGGGTTGATTTTGTAGTGTAATTCTGCCCGGAACCGCCCGGCAAATCCAGTGACTGCAAACAATAGGATCCAATGTGGGTAGTTGGTCATATCGCGCTTGAAAACCCGAGGTTAGACTGAGTTGTGGTGTAATTCTACCCGGAACCGCCCGGCATATCCAGGGACCACAACAACTAGTCTGATGTGAGAGGCTGGGGTGCATTAATGAATTAATGCCACATGATAGGGTTAAGTCATGAACATGAAAGACAACACTTAACCAACTTGACACGTGATTAGTGGGGTTAAGTCATGAAATTGAAAGACAACACTTAACCAACTTGACATGCTAGACTGATAAGGGTTAAGTAACGAATTTAAATGACAACAATTAACCTACTGGACGGAAACCCTAGTTACGCGGTCCATTTCAGCAGTAGCCCACTTAGATGCATCATGGTACCCTTGAACTAGGCAGGGTGGGGCACGATTACTGGGATGATTATTAGCGACCAGAACGACGACTGAGTTGGTACGCCAGTGTAGGCTTAGGCAGACTAGGGTTGTGCACGTAGTCCGGAGTTGAAAAAGCAGGCATTGGGCATCAGTAGGTTTACACTGTGCATGCTTGATTCGTGTTGGTGGTTGGAACCCTAGGGCTTGAGACACCCTATGGTGGACCTAGCACAGGTTACTACATTCGTGATAGGGCCGTATGACATAGACACACTATGAGCTAGAACTTGTAGGGAGCCGATCGATTAATGGATCGTTCCGTAGGACCCTGAAATGGGTCATTCATGATATTGGGCCAAGAGATCATTTCATCGTTAATATATGACATGGGTTTGGGATACTATTACAGTTGGTGCAGCGAATCTTGAACATGCAATGCTATACTTGATTTATACTTGAATTATCATACTATCTTAGTCTATCCTGCCCATCTTGCCATCATCCTTATGTTTACTTTCAATTTATACATGTCATGTTACCTTTACCTGTTTTTATGCTGAAAGTCACCAGGACTTACCAGTCTTTATGACTGACCCGTTTTCTTTCGCCTCTTTTTCTTTCTTCCCCCCTCCCCTCCCCCCAAGGTTCTCAGGGAGGAAACTCTAGCACTTAGCTTGGATTTCGCTTGCTTTCGGTTCAGCTCATGTACGATTTGATCTTGAGCTATGCTATGGCTGCATTTCTGCTACCTTTGGGGAATTAAGCTACTTTTGTTGTTTTAAGTTATATGCTTCTTTATTTATTCAAGGCAGAAGTTGTTGTAATGGAAAATAATAGTTGGTACTTTGGATGTAGGAGGTTTTGACTCTTTTTGAAAGTAATGAAACATAGCTTTTGATTCTTCCGTTGTTTTATTTATGTTATGTCTTGTAATATTTCTGTGTTTGTTTACCTCGATAACGCTCCTCCAAAACTAGTACATTCCCTTTGTGAGTGACCCTAGCGGAGGTGGGGTGTTACACTTGGTATCAGAGCAGAAGGTTACCAGACTGGGCAAAAGTTTTTAAAACCTTCTAAAACTATTTCCAAAACCATTTACAAAGAAGCATTTTTCAAAAGTCTTGTTTTATTTAAGGCTATTCCCCAAAAGCCATTAGCCCTATCCTTTATTTCCTCGTTTGAATCTTTTTTTTTTCATTTCAGCATGTCTGGAAATCTTAACCTTCCAGAGGGCGTAACAATACCTGGCTAGTTTAGGAGGTACTTAGAGGCTAGGGCCAATGATGTAGGCCTAGCAGATATTCCTCCTCCAGCTACAACAGTTCCTCCTCCTCCTCGTGCAAATGATGTCTCAAAGATCTGTAAAAAGTTTAGGGCCATGGGTGGAAAAGATTTCAAGGGTACTAAATCATTCGTAGAAGCAAGGAACTGGCTCAAAGAAACTGAGGATCTGTTCATTATCTCCGAGGTGGACGATAGGCAGAACGTACAGTTGGCAGTATGGTTGCTCAAAGACGAAGCTTCCTATTGGTGGGAAGTCACTAACGCTGAAAGACCTATTGACACATGGATGGATTTCAGGATGAGGTTTGAGATGAAATTCCTCTCACAAGCTGAACGAAGTTTACAGCTGGAAAAGTTATTATCTCTTAAGCAAGGAAGTATGATGGTCAAGGAGTACGTCAATCAATTCAATCAGCTGGCTCGGTTTGGACTGGACTTAGTGAATACTCCTCATAAGAAGGCTCTCCGTTTTGTTAAGGGATTGAATGAACCACTTCAGAACTTGGTTATGACCTACATACCACTAGGGGCTACTTACGAAAGGATAGGAGATATGGCACTCTTAAATGAGGAAGACAAGGGCAAGAATGGGGAAAAAGCAGAAGTGCCTCAAGATAAGTAGGGGGAAGGGTCACAGAACAAGAAAGCTGATCCAAAGAAAGGTGGGAAGAACAACAAACCCCGTGAAAAGAGAAAGAGTAATTTCTGTGGCATTCCTGGACATCTGGTCAAAGACTGCAGGAAGAATAAAAGGAAGATGGGTGGTTGTTTCCACTGTGGTGAGACAGGACACATGGCTAAGGCCTGCCCATGGAAGCAAGGGCAAGGAGCTGGACCATCTTCCGGAGGACAAGTCCACGCTCTCATGGTACCTCCTCCAGAACGAGGTAGAAATATTTCTGTTGAAAAGTTTAGTCTATCTTTTTGATCATCCTGTTCGAACATTGTTTGATTCTAGTGCATCGCATACTTTTATTTCTTCTGATATTGTTGAAACTCTGCACCTAAGTACTAGTCTAGTTGAGGATCCCATTATTGTTTCAAATCCAATTGGTGGCTCCACTCATTTATCTATGATTTGTGTGGATTTGAGGATTTCTATCTTAAGCGTAGAATTCACGTGTAATGCTTATGTTCTCGGATTTATGGGATACAGTTTGATTTTAGGCATGGATTGGCTGTCCAATAATGGAGCCATTCTCAATTATGAACGAAGTGTAGTTAGGGTCGTAACCCGCCTTAGTAATATCCTTGAAATTACTCGTAACCCTATGGATCTTGTCATGTTATGTTATCTATAATCTTTTGACTCGTCTATCGATGATTTGCAATCGGTAAGGGTAGTCTGAGGATATCTCGATGTCTTTAATGAGGTTAAGGGGTTACCCCCTAAACGCGAGATAGATTTCCATATATATCTTGTTGATAATTCTAAGCCAGTTGCATTGCCCGTTAGACACATGGCCCCGCGAGAGGGAAAAGAGCTTAGTAAGCAAGTTAAGGAGATGCTTGAGAAAAATTTCATTAGGCGAAGCATTTCTGAATGGGGTGCTCCGGTGGTATTCGCTACTAAGGCGGATGGTTCGCTTCGTCTATGCGTAGATTATCGTGAGTTAAACAAGCTGACTGAGAAGAATAGGCACCCACTACCGAGAATCGACGACTTTTTCGACCAGCTTGTAGGAGCGTCTGTTTTATCTCAACTCGATCTAGCTACAAGATTCCATCAGCTTAGAGTGGTTGAGGATAGCATTGACAAGACCGCGTTTAGGACTCCGGATGGTTTCTTCGAATGGCTCGTCATGCCGTTTGGTTTGACGAATGCACCCGCATACTTCGTTGATTTAATGAGCAGGGTGTTCCGAGTGTTCCTTAACAAGTTTGTGGTGGTTTTTGTGGATGATATTTTGGTCTTCTCAAAGGATGAGGAAGAACATGCTAGACATCTCAAGGAAATCATGGATACACTTAGAGCACACGAGTTAAAGGCTAAGTTCTCCAAGTGTCATTTTTGGAGAAAAGAAGTTCGGTTTCTTGGACATGTAGTTTCTAAGCAAGGTATAGCCGTGGACCCCGCAAAGGCGGCGGCGGTGCAAGACTGGAAAATTCCTAAGAACGCAACGGAAGTGAGAAGCTTTCTCGGTTTGGCGGGCTACTATAGGAAGTTCATTAAGGACTTCGCTAAAATTTTATCCCCTCTCACTAGGTTAACGAAGAAGAACCTAGCTTTTGCATGGGACATAGAGTGTGATGTTTCTTTTCAAAGGCTTAAGAGAGCCCTTACCACAGCTCCAGTTTTGGCATTACCCGACGGAGTTAAGATGTTTACGATGTACACAAATGCGTGCGGCACAGGATTAGGCGTTGTCCTAATGCAAGAAGGGAAAGTGATATGCTAGTTCATGAGAAAAACTATCCCACACATGACTTGGAATTGGCCGCGACTGTTTTTGCACTTAAGTCTTGGCGCCACTATCTTCTAGGTGAGAAGTTCGAGTAAAAAGATTTGAATCTAAGGCAACAGAGGTAGATGGAATTCTTGGCATCGTATGACTTCGATATAGCCTATACCCCTGGTAAGGGTAACGTGGTGGCGGATGCACTAAGCAGGAAAAGGTTGACTTTGAGTCCTTTGTTTGTTGAAAGGAAAAGTCTAGAGTTTATAGCAACCTTTGATTTCACACCTGTCGTTGAGTCGTTGGCTAGCACGTTAGCATCTCCCGAGTTAAGGCCTACGCTTCTAGACTAAGTAGGGACTTCACAGAAGGAAGACCCACAGATAGTCGAGATCATGGACAAGTTGATTAGAGGTGAGATGTCAACTCACCTCAGTAGGTATGCCATAGATGACAAGGGATGGCTAAGGCGTGATGGTAGACTACATGTCCCACAAGTGGGAGACTTAGTAAAGAGAGTTCTCGAAGAGGCGCATCACTCGAAGATGACTATACATCCCGGAGGGGATAAAATTTACAAGGATATGAAGCGCATTTTCTTTTGGAATGGGATGAAAAAGGACGTGGCAGAATTCGTTTCTAAGTGCATGGTGTGCCAACAAGTAAAGGCCGAGTCGAAAAAGCCCGGTGGGCTATTGCATCCTTTGGAGGTTCCGCTGTAGAAATGGGAGAGTGTCTCGATGGATTTCGTGGATGGATTTCCTAGGTCAAGGAAGGGAAATACTAGCATATGGGTTATAGTAGATAGACTCACGAAGAGCGCTTACTCCATTCCTGTGAAGAGCAAGAGGACCGCATCATGGCTAGCGTCTATATACCTTCGATAAATAGTACGGTTGCACGGAGTTCCTTCTAGTATATATAGCGATCGTGACCCGATTTTCACAAGCGAATTTTGGAATAGTTTAGAAGAAGCAATGGGTACATGACTACGTTTAAGCACGGCCTATCACCCACAGACGGATGGACAAACCGAAAGGGTAAATAGGATACTAGAGGATCTTTTGAGACTATGCATTCTTGACTTTGGTGGTACTTGGGAAGATCACCTACCTCTCATTGAGTTCGCGTATAATAATAGTTACCAAGCTAGCATAGGAATGGAACCATTCGAAGCTTTATACGGAAGACCATGCAAGTCACCAACTTGTTGGTGGGAGTCGACAGACAAGCTTGGACCTGACATGATAAGGGACACTTCCGAGAAGGTTGAGTTGATACGAAGACGGATGAAAACAGCCCAAGATAGACAGAAATCCTACGCGGACAAGAGAAGGACAGACCTAAAGTTCGAAATCGGAGATATGGTCTTTATAAAAGTTTCTTCTTTACGCAATGTAGTTCACTTTGGAGCGGTTGGAATGTTAGCACCGAGGTTTGTAGGATTGTTCCCTATCATCGAGAGGATTGGACAGATGGCCTATAAGGTAGAGTTATCCGAGAGGCTGGCCGGAGTACACAATGTCTTCCACGTTTCTCATCTCCGATAGTGCTTACATGAGTCTACGGGAGTGGTTGAGCCAAGCGTCCTTGAAGGCGTAGAAGTTGAGAAGTAAGCAACATTGAGACGAGTTCCGATTTGTATCTTAGGAACGGAGATCAAGAAACTAAGGAATCGAGAAGTCAAGCTAGTTAAAGTACAGTGGAGTGGAGCCCAAGAAGACGCAATTTGGGAAACCGAAGAGAAGATACGCTCGCTATACCCATTTCTTTTCTAGGGTACATTCTCGATTTCTTTTTCCTATAAGTTTACATACCTTCGTATCTTGTATATGCTTTTGCTATCCATGTTTGTCTTGTTATCTTCTCGATCCTATCTTGAGAACCTTAGGTAGAACCCTTTTGGATGTAAACATGTAATTGAAACATGTCATGGTTGATGATTGCAAGTGGTTGCTAGTGGTTGTCGTGGTTGCATAACACACATTAGGAACTAGATCGGCTCAGTCACATATCTCATATTGCATATGCGTGGGTGCTCATACTTGTATATGGATGGAAACTTGATATGCTATCATTTAGATGTTGTATATGAATGAATGTTTGTGCACTCATGTAGAGATTATAAAGTATGTTAGGAATTTGCATACATGTTGGACTCATTACACTAACATGTTTTGCATTAAGGAGGTCTACTGAATCAGTAACCGCCAGATCTTTTTCATTAGATAAGTACATATACACACACTCTTGCGTAAGTTCATACAACATTAGAAATCTTTTAAGGACAATGGCTGCTTGTGGATGATGGTTGAGTTGATGGATGATTGGTTGATAGGATGCATTCTTCTTAACTTGAATATTTCGGGGACGAAATCCTTTAAGGAGGGGAGAATGTAACAACCCGTATTTTAATAACATGTTAAAACCATAAATCAAGGAAGAATTAATTTTTAAAATAAGAACCAGGGAAAATGGGTTGCGCCTTAGCGTTCGTCTCAAAATTCTGCTTGGAAACGAGTCCGAGTTTTCGAGGAACGGAGTCCGTATGAGGGAGATATGACCCTCCGAAGGTTCAAGGATTTTCAAAACAGAAAAACAGCTCGAATTTGAATTCGAAATTCAAATTCAAACCCCAGCGCAGACTGGGCGGGAATTTTCCCGCCTAAGACCAAGTTGACCTGGGGGTCGACACTATGGTCGACCTCCCAGGGACCAGGTCGCCCCTACGGTCGACCTGGGGGTCGACCTGATGCTGAAGCCCAGTTTTGAGCTTGGGTTCATTCTGGTGTATCTGGTCTCGTTTTTAGTCTTGATTCGCCCGCCTAATCCTATGTAAACAGCCTCCTAGCCCCATTTTCTTTACACCATTCTTCTCTAACCTTATGCTGCACAAATTTTTGATGGACATGGCTTCTTCTTCAATTTAAATAAATAAGTTAAAATAAAACACGAAGACTATTCCTTGAAGACTACGGCTAGGAATTGCATATTGGGGAATTTCTTCTATTATCAAATCAAGATTCAACGATTCAACAATTCGACGGCTAGTTTCTAGACTTAACTTCTACATCTCGATTTCTTATTCCACGATCTGTAAGTTCTAGTTACTTTGAGATTTAAACTTGTTAATTGTAATTTGGACATGAGATAAAGTAAAATTGGACTTAAGTATGATAATCGGTTCACATCTATTCTAGTTTCCATCTCGGATCTTGACTTTTGGGAATATTGCTATAAAATCAGTTTGGACCTATTCATGTTGTAAATCAAACTCTTTCATGTCCATAACATTATCATGCCTGTGATGTTGAATCAGTCTACTATTTACAAGTTTGGGACTATCACCTTATGCCATGACTATCACCTTATTATGCTAGATTTGAAATCCTATTATTTTCTATATGCCAGTGATGTTGTAACCAATTACCTCAAGTTATGTCATGTTAGTCTTGTAATCCCTTTTATCACTTTATGCTCGTCCTTTTTGCCTATCATAGTTTTGATGTTATTCCCTTTATTTCTGGATCTGGATTTACTTGTAATTTAGATCGATTCACGTTTACGTGCGATGGGAATACGATTTGGGTAGATTAGGCAAAACATGAATTGGTTATGAACATGAATCATGAACTTGATAATAGTCATAAGTTGAAACTTGACATGAAACTTGCCATGAAACTCGACTCGAACTTGACATGAAACTGAACATGGACACGACACTAAATGAACTTGAAAATGGTCAACCCGAGGTTGGGTTGATTTTGTAGTGTAATTCTGCCCGGAACCTCCTGGCAAATCCAGTGACTGCAAACAATAGGATCCAATGTGGGTTGTTGGTCATATTGCGCTTGAAAACCCGAGGTCAGACTGAGTTATGGTGTAATTCTGCCCGGAACCGCCAGGCATATCCAGGGACCACAACAACAGGTCTGATGTGAGAGGTTGGGGTGCATTAATGAATTAATGCCACGTGATAGGGTTAAGTCATGAACATGAAAGAAAACACTTAACCAACTTGACATGTGATTAGTGGGGTTAAGTCATGAAATTGAAAGACAACACTTAACCAAATTGACATGCTAGACTGATAAGGGTTAAGTCACGAATTTAAATGACAACACTTAACCTACTGGACGGAAACCCTTGTTACACGGTCCGTTTTAGCAGTAACCCACTTAGATGTATCATGGTACCCTGGAACTAAGCAGGGTGGGGCATGATTACTGGGCTGATTATAAGCGACCAGAACAACGGCTGAGTTGGTGCGCCAGTGTAGGTTCAGGCGGACTACGGTCGTGCACATAGTCTGGAATTGAAAAAGCAGGCATTGGGCATCAGTAGGTTTACACTGTGCATGCATGATTCGTGTCAGTGGTTGGCACCCTAGGGCTTGATACACCCTATGGTGGACTTAGAAGAGGTAACTACATTCATGATAGGGCCATATGACACAGACACAAGACAAGCTAGAACTTGTAGGGAGCCGATCGATTAATGGATCGTTCCGTAGGATCCCGAAATGATATTGGGCCAAGGGATCATTTCATGGTTAATATATGACTTTGGTTTGGGATACTAAAACAGTTGGTGCAGCGAATCTTGAACATGCGATGCTATACTTGATTTATACTTGAATTATCATGCTATTTTAGTCTATCCTACCCATCTTGTCATCATCCTTATGTTTACTTTCAGTTTATACATGTCATGTTACCTTTACCTATTTTTATTCTGAAAGTCACTAGGACTTACCAGTCTTTATGACTGACCTGTTTTCTTTTGCCTCTTTTTCTTTCGTTTCCCCCCTCAAGGTTCTCAGGGCGGAAACTCTAGCACTTAGCTTGGATTTTGCTTGCTTTCGGTTCAGCTCATGTACGGTTTGATCTTGAGTTATGCTATGGCTTCATTTCTGCTACCTTTGGGGAATTAAGATACTTTTGTTGTTTTAAGTTTTATGCTTCTTTATTTATTCAAGGCAGAACTTGTTGTAATGGAAAATAATAGTTGGTACTTTGGATGTAAGAGGTTTTGACTCTTTTTGAAAGTAATGAAACTTAGCTTTTGATTCTTCCGCTGTTTTATTTATGTTCTGTCTTGTAATATTTCTGTGTTTGTTTACTTCAATAGCGCTCCTCCAAAACTAGTGCATTCCCTTTGTGAGTGTCCCTAGCGGAGGTGGGGTGTTACACAAATTCCCATCAAAACTTTTCTAAGGTAGCAATCCATCACTTAGAAACTCGAAAATGAACACTGATAATGCTGCAGTCATCATCAAAATTATTTCTCTGCCACTGAAGTGAGTTCAGTGCTTTATCACTTTCAGAATCCATTCTAAATGATTTTTATTCAAAAATCCTTCCAAAACAAAGCTATATTATTTGAATATACTTTGTAAAATATTTTTCAACTTCCCAGGATTTAAAATTCCAAATTTTGGTTTGAATTCAATACTAATTCATCTCATTTGTATAATTAATTCATATACAAATTATATTTGGTTATACATAACCATTCCTATTTTTATAATCCCATTTGATTATAATATTAACATCCAACACATCCATATATTATAATAATTTAAGAAAATTATTCCTTTTTCTATCAAAATAGAATTTTGGGGTAAAATGATTTCATCTACCCATTTTAAAACAATATCATGTTGAATTTTTTTGTTTAAGTGTTTAGAAATTCCTATCGACTTCGTGGCATCCCACGATTCGACCAGAATTCATAAACTACCCAATAGACTAGCCAACACAATATAAAACAATTTTTATATCAATTAACAAATATGTACTCTCATATATATACACACACTCAACTCATTCTAGGGCACTACTAACCCTATCTCTAATGAGCATAACCCCACCAAAGCCTAGGTATTCGCTCAACCTAAGCTCTGATACCAACTGTAACGGCCCGCAAATCTGTACTATTTGAGTCGACTAATAACACCACACGTCCAACCCAAATTGCACAGAAATACGAATCATCAATAGAAAGAAGTTAAAGGATGAGGAATAGAAAGAAAGAAATATTAGAATAGAAGAAAAACGAAGATCACAAACTCACAACGGAAACGAATAAAATATATTAAATAACATAACCTTTGAAATACAAATATGTTTTGAATACACATATCATTATCAGAGCACAACAGTTATCCCTAGAACAGTTGTAAACACCTATTTCCAGATACAACATAGTGCACAGCAGAAATATGATAGTCTATAGCTAACTAGTGAAGCCTCCTGCTTCCAGCTCTTCCAAGTGAATCAGTAAAATCCCGACTACTTGACTGCTCGTACAAATTTGGGCACCAAGAGTTTAGGGAAAACAAACAAAATAAACTCTCGGTCAGTCATGGGACTGGTGTGAGTAAACTCCAACCATTTGTTTAACTTTCAAAATATTTTCGAAAGAAATGATAATCGTAAGACCGATCCACACATAAACGCGGATGGGTTTTACCTTACGATAACCCAAAATATTTTTGATATCAAATCCAGTGATATAATAATAATGTCTACAGCAAATAAATAACAATCTAGCGGAACGCTTGCATCTCACGCTCCATACATAATATAAAATCAAAAACCGCAGGGCGCTTATTGGAGATTGGATTTCCAACATGAAAAGGTATGGAACCACCTTCAGATGTGTATCTCTAGAGAGGAATACACTGGGTTCAACAAGAACATCTTGCAACCCGACCCACACATGACCGACCACTCATTTCGCTAGTGTATCGAATGTATATCACCAACGGTTGGGATCATCAACCATTCCCCGAAAAGGGACAACATCGATAGATTAAAGAAGTAAAAGGAATTTCTCTAGATAGGTGATTATACACCCTAATAGGAGCAACCCACATAGCCATGATGCCTGCCCGATTTTTGTCATTTCCCGGTTGTTGAGGCCTGAGGTTACGATTTCTTATCATTCATTGATAGCACAATCACTTTGAATGCCACATTGTCAGATCCGTTAATCACCAATTGATTTGCACAAATATTCTGAATATTATGCTAAGGGAATAAATCCGTTGCCACCATATATATAGGTGCAGACCAACATATTCGATCATTGAAAATACTTTGTCAGACATTTGTCCATGTACATTCATTCTGGGACTGAATGAAACCGAAGGCACAATTTCTATTAATAGAAAAAGTCCTTACACTTTACTCCGTCTTCGATTATCTTCATATAATCTGATCCGCAACACTACTGCCAATACAGAGTGGTTCTCGGATAATAATCCAACCGGTCTCTCCATATTGACAACGATATTGGCAAACACTTCGATAGTCGGTTATTTAACCATCGAAGAAAAACAAACATTCAACCAAAGAATCAAACAAATCACTGGGCCCCTTAATTAATAATTCATTAATTAAATCACTTCTTCATTTCCTTACAAATATTTGTTAACAAATATTTTCAATAATCATCTTGGTTTATTACGCTGTTTGGAAAACATTTCCAAATTTCGCCACCTTTTATTTTCTATACTTAGAAAATATTTTCTATTTATAATTGGAGAACATTCCAATTACTTATTTCTTTCCCGACTATTCATTTATATACTTAGGAAATATTTATTGTTACATTTCCAAAATTTCCACTATTTGGGTAAAAACGAATGTAGTGTAAAACATCGTTACAACCTGAAATACTGTATTCAACTAAATCTTGTTCAAATATTGATTATCGAGATTGAATCTTGCAATTTATCAGTTAGTAATGAAAACAATTGAGTTGGGGTAAAATTACCTCTCAGACCTTGACTGAAAGAATCTTTAACTTCAAAACAGACAAAACCATTATTCCCAAAAAATCAACACCATACAAAAAAATTATTCATTTTTAAACATATATATGTTTCACTTTCTATTACTAGATTATCTATTTCCTTTTTGTTTATAATATTCTATTTTTAAATTCATTTACTTATCAAATTCTATATATATATCGATACATTGATTTCTAACTATCAAATTTTCTTAAAAAAATTCTAACTCCTTAAATTTTCGGAAAATTTCGCCATAACCTCCTTTGTACCGGGAGCATCGGGAAAATCCCCAAACCGCCACACAGGCCCTCCAATCAAAAAGAAAAAGCCAAGCGGCTTGCCGATTCGGCGCATAAAACATCATATGGAATTTGAACATGTACCTTTTAGTCGGGCATTTCAATTTATAACCTTCAAACACTTAAGTCCAAAACTGCTCAAACTATATTCACCTGTTTTCCAATTTATCCCAACTCAATCAGGTCATTCCTAACTCAATTTGCTAATTTATTCTTTAATTAGCTATTTTGCCAAATCCCTTTATTTTGAACATATCATGTTCAAATATAATTTAATTCGTTTATAAACAAGTAGAATTTCATTTCTAACTTGAGTTTCAAATTTGATTTCGAATATGAATCCACAAAACCAATTTTCCCAATTCAACATATCATGTTCAAATATAATTTAATTCGTTTATAATTTCATTTCAATTATCTGATTATCCAATGAAAATCAATCTATTTTATTTATAAACACCATTTATAAATTCTCTTCAATTTCTTATATTATTTAATTTACAAACATCGTTTATAAGTTCAATACTTGTTTTATTTATATAAAACAAGTTAATATCTTTGTTCTATTCAAATTTCAAATTCTATTTTAGAAAAATAGATTTCCCTTTTTAAAAATTGGAAATTTCCTTTTCACGATATTTTTAAATATCAACATTTAGGTCAAGTGGTAGTTAAGCACACAAACATCCAATTGTTAATTTCAGGTTTTCTAACACATCATATATGACAATATATATGCAAACAAACAAACAAATAGATAATTTTTTTTTTGAGGAATCCAGTTGGATCCCACCAACCTATTTTCCTGCATCCAAAGATGTTAGCCAACATAAAAAAATAACATCCTGCTTCGAGGCAGGATATCGCGGTATAGAAGGTCATCCACTATCAATGCGTGGGGCACATAGGGTAATCATCCGCTAATGAAACCGTGGGCATCCGCTAATGAGACTGCAGGAACCCAACCAATCACCCAATATATATATATATATATATATATATAATAGTCAACCCTAAATAACTAATATATTTAAAACAATCAGAAAGCATCCAAACAAGCAACAGACAACTATTTCTAGTGAATAAATATAATTCTAAATAAAGCGGTGAGTGAGATTTACTCACCTAAATTTTTGATTATCCACTACCTCAATTTCATCGCAAAGTATAAGTCCATATGAGCTCAAACCATTCTACGACGTCTCGATGGGATCTAGATGAATAAGTTATAAAATTTGTAAGAGTCCCAATTAACATAAAATTATTTAAATGCTAACAAAAATTTTAAATCCTTTAATTACCTTTATCATTGAACTAACGCCAGTGGATTAGGCCGCTCAATCCCTCAAAAATCTCGACATAGGTAAACTCAACACTAACCCCGATCGTTGACTGAACCTCTCGATCAACAGCGGTGAATTCCAGCTCCAAAAACTTGACAATAGGCAGCGCTTGCTCTACCCTCCCTTCGACAATCTCTGACGGCAGAAATATAGGATCGATCACCAAGAAGAACGTGCGACTCCGTGCCCTAAACCACCTTGATGTTGAGCATCGCTCTACATCTTTGACTCCCCAACTCACATCATGACCTTCAAAAATTCACGTTACCAAATTTGAACCCCAGTAGTTGATCGCGACTTCACTGGTCTCCCTCAATCATCGCGAGCGTCTCCTAACACCGAGTTTCACAAATTCTTCACTTCGCAAACACAAACACTCGCACAACCACAATCGAGCATCTCCTTCATCGCGGAATTTAATTCATGTGCCTAAGGTCAATCTAGGAAGGAACGTTGTGAGCTTCTACTAAAATCGCAATTTCGATCTCTCCACTCTTTTTTTTCATTTATTTAACAGACAAGATTTCGAATTGAAAAAAAGAAAGGCACTATATTTATTTTAGCTTGGAAATAAAAATGAATGAGGATTTGGGGATTTCAGGGATTGCGAATAGATTCTTTTATAGGGGAGAACGGGAACAAGAAGTACCATCCATTAAATCAATGTTTTACTTTATGGTGAAGATTGGGAACATATCGTACGCGATTAGAAAGAAGGCAGGAAGCTGTTCGGTAGGTCTGAAGTGTAATTAGCTTAGGAATGAAGGAAATTATTTATAATTTATTTTATTTTCATTTCTATTCGAACCAGTATGATTTTTATCAAATTCAGCTTTAACTTTGAATTAAACTAGATTTGTTTTTGTATTACGATTATTCAATATATTCGAAGTAAATCGTATTTCGATTATTTAATCGATAACTCAATATAAAATTTTATTTATATTATCAATTAAATATTTAAAACCATAAAAAATGTTTTAAAATTGATTGACACAAATCTGGGTTGTTACAATAACTTTAGCTTATTTCTTGTCACATATACTGTATTTTTCCTCTATATATATACAAGCAAAACTTCCTTTATTGGATCATACACACACACACACACACACACACACATATATATATATATATATATATATATATGTATGTATGTATGTATGTATGTATATTTCTTTGTAGGTGTATGATGTAATCAGTTTTATACATCAAAATAGGTAGAAATTTAGTGGTTGATAGAAAAGCAAGCACTATAACTGTAGCAACCTGGGTTTTTGGGGTACCCGAGGTAGACTATTTGCGACCTATTTTGAAATTTAAACTATATGAAAGAACATATTATGAGTTTAAAATCCAATGTCGTATGGTTTAGTAAGATGAGTGGATAATTTTATTAGAAGCTATGTGTGTTGGAGTAAAGTGAATTCCAATTATATAATAGGAAAAATTTATTCCAACTTGTGTTTGTTAAACAAATTTAAGATGATAATAATGAAGTTGTTGAAATCTTATAAATTGTGTTTGGCAAATTTATTTATTGAACGTAATAATTATTAATTATTACATTGCAATTTTTGTTGTTATTAAAGTAAAATAATTATAATATGGATATTTTATATCTTAAAATCATAGTTTGGAAATTTAATAAGTTTGGAAATAATTTTATGGTAAATTTGGAGAATTAGACAAGAATGAATTGGACAATTCTAAATAAGTGAATCTTGAAGTTAGGTTGTGGAATAAAATACAAAATATTTTAACTTGTCTATATATATTAAAAATTTAGATAAAAGATTTTAAATAAGTTTTTTGGTGTAAAACTTATCATTTATAGCTTTAAAACATGTAAATACATTGAGATAATGGACAAAATTGTGCTAGTCTCACTATTTTAGCCTGGTTGTATGTTAATAACCATTTGGGCCTTGATTTCCTTGTACTTCCTTATTTAGCCTAGGTAAATCTAGAAGGCGAAGGAAAATTATGTATATTTTATTTCAGCAAACTAAGGGGGAAAACATCTTCTTCCCTATCGAAAACCAACAATAAAATAAATTTGCTAAATCCTCCTCAATTCCATGTATTCAAAGCATCCAATTCTAATCAAAACATGAAGATATTAGCTATAATCTATTCCTAAAGGTAATCCATCACAAATATAGGAATGTTACTGTATCTTTTCCTACAAGCAAAATCAGGTTACCTTAAAGCGTAAAGCAAGTTTCTTCTCCAAACCTTCGCTGCAAAATTCATCTATCCGTTATAAAGGTAAATAAAACTCACCCACTCTAGCTGAAAATTTCTTTTGCTTGTAAATGATTGTTGTTTATGTTGAGTTTTATCTATGTAAAATGCAAGTTTCATCTCAGGCAAAATTTCATATTTGAAAACTCTTTTGTTCGTACCTTTCATGTTTCTTATCAGAATCTGATTTTTTTTAAAGTTTTGGAAAGCTTAGGATTTAGGCTACAATTTTCATGTTTTGAGTTTTGTTTGATTATGTTGTTTATATGGTGAAAATTTGATATTCCTTGTTGTTCTGTCATTGATTGACAATGTACACGTATTTTGGCTGAAAACTATTTCGATCATAACTTTCATGTTACTGATCGGAATCTCGAATTTTTTTATATTTTGGAAAGCCTAAGATTTAAGCTATGTTGGATCTAGATTAACCCTAGAGGGGGGTGAATAGGGTTTATCACAGTTTTTAACTAAATTAAAATTTAACGAGATATATAATAATAAACAGATCACAGAATATAGCAAAAAAAAATGCAGAAAATAAATTACACACAGATATACCCAGCTTCGGCAAAACCCTGCCTACTGCTGCATTTCTAAGGTTTCTACTAGGTGATAGAACAGACCCCGCATACAAGACCATGTACACTTGCGACTCTCGCTCCTATTCTAACCCTACGCTCAAAACCCTAGACTGATTGATATTCACTCGATCAGATTTCCCGAATTACAAACCCTGTAACTCGTAACCCAGATTTTACAGACTCTAGTGGACTGCCAATCAACACTCTGACTGGAACCCTAGAGATTTTGCAGACTTCTAGAAACTGTTCGATGGTTTTTACAAAGAAAAATAGAAAGTACAAAACAAGTAAAAAAAATAAGAAAAGCCTAGGAAATTAAGAAAAGAGGGTCATCCCCTTTAAATGAACAATTCAAAAACCCTTTCAACTTGACCGGCCCATTTACAAATTGGTTGCCCACTTATTTTGACCCGATCACTTTGTCTCTGAGAATTAAAAATGGCGGCTGCGATTTCTAGGGTTTCACTGAATCTTCCCCAAATCGATTTCAACTTCGATGGCCTTCTGGAATTGATGAAATAGCTTTTCAGATGCTCGATTCTTTGTGACTTTGCTCGTCTGATTTGGGATTGCTTTCTGGTTCGATCGAAATTGTGAGTTTTCTGAAATTTCTTGCTTTGAAAATGCTTGAATTGAGTTTGTGTGTTTCGATCTATTCGCCAGTGATGAAATGGTGATGTTAAATAGGGATATAATCGAACCCTAATAACTCTGATTTCAAAAAAAAACGGCTTGCTCTGATTTTGCCCGATTTGTTGAATTTCCCTTTTTGGTTCCTTGTTTTTAAAATCCTTGCGTGTAATATAGGGTAAAATAAAAACACCCTAATTGCTCTGATTTCAGAAAGTGATTCGATCTGATTGCTTGCTTTCCTATTTTGGGTGTCGGTTTCAATTGATTTGTGTTTGTGAAAATTTTGTGTCACCCTTGAAAAATTCCCCTGCGTGATTTGTAGTATGAATTCCTTGTTTGAATGATGGAATTACAGGAAACAAATAATTTGCCTTATATGTTAAATTGTTCCCTTGAATGAATTCGAACATTTCTGGAAAGTATTTGACCTTGATGAATTGATTACTTGCTCAATATAAATCTCCTTGAAATCTGATTGAAACATTTCAAAACAGATTTTCTGATTTCTGGAAACTTGTTGCCTTGTATAAATTCAATCGGCCTTGAAAGAAAACGACCTTGAATTGATTTTGAAATGTTGCAGTGATCCCCCAAAATATTTGTTTACATTTGTTCTGTTAGATGCTGTAAAATCTTGCCACATTTGTATGAACCATTTCTTGGAAAGCTTTAAAGCCGTGAATCCTGGCTTATTTATTTCTGAAAACAAATATATGTTTGCTTGATTTTTGCGTGCTTCTTTTGCTGAATGCCTTTGATTTCTCGTGTGAACACTTTGACCTGTTTCACTCTTTCCTGCTTGCATGTTGACATTGGCTTGAACTTTAAGCTCCACTGTCCATCCATTTCATTGATATTTCATTTTATGTACATGCACTGTCTCGAGTACTTTAATGATCTGCCATGAATTTGCTCATGTCATTTTGTCCATTAATGGATATGTACACATTTGTGCATGCTGCCACTATGATATGTTAAACATTTGTTGCTGCTGCACCCTTATACTTGAAATTATTTGCCTATATGCTCGTCCATTGATGTTGAGCTTGAAAATGCTTAAACTTGTTGCTTCCATACACCACCTGATGTTGATTAGATGAACCTTGCTTGTACACTTGTGTTTTGCTATTCAATCATTTGCATCATGCTTCACTGATATTGATGTATGTTTATTGCTGTGTCACCATGAGTATATGTTGTCGAGTACTTGTATGTGCCTGAGTACATGTAGCCATGCTTGTAGTAGCTCTGTTCACCATTCATGCTGAGTTAACCATATCATAACATTGTTTGAGAACTTGATCACCATTGCCTGCTTGCAAAACTGACTTGTATTCATGCACTTGTACATGTATTTGCTGATCCACTTTGCTGTGTACATGAACCTTCTTGCACCATGTACATTTGGCTTGACACTTGGACTGTACTGTTCCACTTTGCACTGAGTAGAGTTGGTCCACGTGGCTACTCCTCAGTTGCTCGCACTGTATTTTGATTGGCGAGGCAGTGCACACGTGTATATTTATACACGTGTGTATATGCAGCCATCAGATAATTTCCTGTCCCTGTACATATACAAACTGTCTGCCTAGACGCAGATGAATCAGATCAAGTCATGAAAAATGATGAGAAACACACCAGAAAACTGAGGCAAATAAAATTTCAAAAAATAAAATTCAAATCTGCATGTATTCAGTTTTTATTTCTATTGCAGTGTACTGTGTGGGTGTGTGTTTCATGTGACAGGTAAACAGGTGATGACTGGACTGACTGAGGAGATGCTGTGAAGACTGAAGACTGAAGTTAGAAGATTGAAGATGGAAAAACAGAAGAACAGAGTGTCAGTGTTTGTGAGTGTAGATAAGTCTGTATGAATGTGTCAATAAAATTATGTATACTGAAATGTAAACTGAGTGAATGTATGAGTGCTGCAGTGATATAGTGAGGAGCTAATGTGTATGAGAAAAAGTGATTGTATTGCTTATTTGTAATAAACACAATCTGTTTGAAATAAAATATTATTTCATTGTTGTCAAACGAACGTGTCTATTTTATTCTGTTTATATACAAGTATAATATGAAGTGAATGTTTAAATAGTGAAGTTATAAATTTTGTACTGTTTAGATATTGAAATAAAATATTCTATTTAAATAAAATACTGTGAATATTTGAATTTCTGTACAGTCGTATTTTATTTAAATATAAATATTATATTTCCGTCTGTGATATAAATATAGAACAGTACAGTAACAAACACATTAAAATAATATTTATTTGATTGTTATCATCAAACAAAAATCATATAATTGTGTATACAACACCGTTATATACAACAATCTCCCCCTTTTGATGATGACAAACAAATAAAAGATTTTGAGCATAATAAATGTGTTTGACAGTGTAAAATGAACTCCCCCTATTTATCTGCTCCCCCTACAACAGACAACTTCCCCTATAACCGTGCATGAGTGAAATGTATGAATATTAATAAATTTTCAAAATTAAAAATATTTATAAAATATTCACTCATAAATCAAAATCTCAATCCATTCTCCCCCTTTTGTTATCATCAAAAGGATACTAAGTTTAAAATACAGATGAAAAACGACTAAAAAATATAATTTCAGCTTAAGAGGAAGAACGATCATCATAAATTTCAATCAGTCAAACAAAAATCATAATATTCTAAGAACTGGAGGCATATTTCACATTTTTGAGAACGACGGATATATGATGAATTTTATATAAAATGGAGAGAGTCTTTAAAAAAATTCCAATTATTTTTCTAGGTTTTTTATAAAAATAAAGCACAAAAACAGTGATGGATTTGGACTATAATAAATAATTCAATTTAAGTGACAAGATCGGATAACCTCAAATCCCAATACCCATCAATCAGCAAATCATAATACGTTATAAAATATTAACACATTTCACAAATTAGAAAATGGATTGGTAGGCTGGCTTTTATACACAAAGGAGAATTTCAAGTTTATTTCAATTTATAGCACATTATTCCTTTTTCTTTTATTTTTATTTAAGAGCACACTGACCACGCATAACCAGAGCTTGGATTTTTAAATGAGGTCAGTTGCAGCTTAAGTTATAAGTTGTCTCTTAACCATGCATGACCAGACCTTGGATTTTTAAATGAGGTTAGAGACACACTTATATATTAATTATATTTATTATTTTCAGCATTTAAAGGAAAAACTCCTCAGTGTGTAAAACCAATATATGAATGATAGAAAATGGGATAGGTACAGAGATGGACTGTGAAAATAAATTTCTAAATTAATTGTATTACGAAATAAGCTCGACTGTACCGGGATTATTGAAAATTTCAATTATCACTAATTCTGAAAAATAATATAGTCCCATTTCTATCACAAATAATTCTCACTGTTTTAAAACAAGATGGTTTTTCTTTTTAAAATTAAACTCTCCACATTAATATAAAATCATGATGGATGGCAGACGGGTGATAGATAAAGGAGATGGTTGTGAAATATTTGTCAGTTCAAAGATATTATAATTAATATTCAACCATCATGAAAATTCAAATAAAATCTCCTCTTGTTGTGAAATACACTGCAGTTACAATTCATCACAATTTCAAAAACTGATAATAATTTTGATGAATTATTAACACAACACAAATTGGATATTGATTTTAATTTCTGAATGAATAAAAAATAAATAATTTTATAATTGAAAAACAATTACAAGAAGAAATTAAACAGATTTAAAAAAAAATGAATCTATACAGGGTGATAATTCAAAAACAGATGAGTGAAAAATGCTGATACCAAATGTTCTTGCTTATCGAGGAATTTAATTACGCCCTGATGGACTATCATGGACGTCTCAGGCTAAAGAAATATAAACACAAACCCAGCCAGACAAATTTAGCACATTTATTTGTATAAGACACACAAAAAAAAATGTATGGATCTATACAAGGTGAAATTTTGAATCTTAGTACAGATGGGTGAAACAAATATAAGAACTTCTGATAGCACTTGGTGTCTTTATTCACAAAGCCCAAACAGACAAACTTAACAAATTTGCACATTTTTCAAAACTGCAGACAAGAACAAGCAATTATTTGAAAAACAGTACCAGAGCAGCAAACAATTCTTCTCAATACAAGCAGTCATTTAGAGCATTTTTACACCAGTATCAGAGCGGGAAAAAAGTTTCAAAGCACACTTGTCAACATTTCTGATGGTCACATAATATGATTCATGATCCAAGATTAAAAGTGCTGTTTATTTGAAATCATTTGATGAAAGATGAAGTTATTAGGATTCAATGAATCGATCACACCAAATTATTATATTCATATTCAGGATATGTGTGTGATTCAATAAATCAACAATTTCAAATGATTTTAAACAAACAATCATTCAAATCAAATCATCATGAAATAACATTGACTTTCAAAGACCATTTTTCAAAAGACTTTTTCCAAATTATTTCTGACAAGCCCAAAGAATTTTTCAGCATTTTTACATCAAGTTTGACAGATAATTCATGATCCCAAAATATTTATTTGAAATCACTTGAAACAATGTCAAGTTTTGAGATATAATGAATTATTCACACAAGATTGATAATTTCAAAAATTAAGTGGTGTGTGATATTCAAAATATCTAGAATTCCAGATGATTTCAAACAAACAAATTTCAACCATAATAATCATGAATAAATGTGAAATTCAAGATGTATCACTACGATTCAAGCCAATCTGAAAATCAATGAAATTATCACGAATGATAAAAAGCAGTGTACTGTAGTGAGTATAATACTTTAAGCATTTCCAAAATGAATTGGAAGAAACTCAAAACAGCATAAATGTGTGAAATTTCATTAATTATTCAGATCTTCAAAAATTTAGAATTCAAAATAACAGTGTTCAAGATATAACATAAATGCTTCAGCACTGTTATGAATCCAAGAATAAAACAATTGCAGATAATTACAAGATTAAATTCAGAATCTAGAAATGATTATAACCATGAGAGTTTTATTCAAATAAGGTGAATTTCCAGACAAATATGAGTACTGCAATTGGAAGTTTAAGAAGCACAGACTAAACAAAGAGATATGGCAGTGACAAATCAAATAAAAACAAATAGAAGAAAATAAAATAGAAAGGGGTAGAAGAAGCAGAAATAAAAAAAAATTACAAGAATGAGGTTAGAAATCATACCTGATTCACAGAAGACGTTGTGGATCTCTAACTCATCAGACTTGGCTAAGGAACAGTAGACGATTCAATGATGTGAAGCAGTTTGAATTCAGTTTCTTTTTTTTTTTTTTTTGGCACAGTTGTTCCTCAGCCACTTCAGGTACCTAACAGTTGATATGATTGAGTGGTCTAACAAAATTTGTAAAACCACCCACAGTTGTATTTATTCGTTTTGGTACCCAAATATGTTTGTATAACAAACCCTCTGAATTTATTTTTGTACCCATTTGAACCCAAATCTGTTTGAATTTCATGAAGTTTGGTTTATTTCTTTTTGGGATCCAGGATTGTTTAGAAGGATTATTATAAAACAATTTCTCATTTTGATTTTGACTCAAAAAACCTTTGAAATTATAAGAGTCCAAATTTTCAAATCGATTCTTTTCAAAGTTGTTTGAATGATTTTTCAAATCATTCGAAATTCGTCTTTCAAAAACATTATTTTTCCCAAACCCAAGTCCACATTTATTTTGAACAGAAAATTGGTTTTTCAACAACATATTCAAAGATTTTTCACCGTTTGAAAAATTAGACAAGATTGTTTCAAGTTGTTGAATTTCAGTTTTATCACCATTTTCTTTCAATAAATCTGAACAACGATTTTTAGTGATCTCACATCTTTCAAAATCAGATTTCAAAACCAAATTTTCATCATTGAGTAACTTTATTTTGGTTTGGGACTCAGCAATCTCAGACTCAAAATGTTTTCGATTTTCAAATTCAACTTTCTTGAGTTTTTCAATCTCAATTTCTAACTCATTCAAAATAGACTCAGTTTTCAACAAATTTTCATTTTCAGCAATTTCTAGTTTGGAATGTATATCAATTTTAAAATTTTCAAATTCCTTTTGTAGAAGACTGTTCAAACTTGATAACTCAATCTTGTTCACATTTAAGATTAGAATTTCATTTTCAAACTTTTGAATATTTTTATTGAGTTGAACAAGATTGGTTTTTAGGTTTAAACAATTTTTGCAATTGGAATTTGAAGAATTCTTAACGTTTTTGAGTTTTGATTCCAAAACATTATTTTTGCAGATCAACTCAAGCTTCTCAGATTTCAGAAGTTTATTTTTAGATTTTAACTTCTCAACAGATTCAGTTAAACCATTTAAACGGTGAATCAAAGAAATATTTCCTGTTGAGTCTCCATCTGGATTTCCATCTATACAACCTATTAAGCACAAATCTGAAGCTGAGTTATCTTTCTGGGATTTTGAGCATTTGTCAGATTTTCCATATAGTTCGTTGAGAGTCTGCCAGATTTCCTGCGCAGTCAAACAATGGGAAATAAGGCTATATTGAACATCATCAATATAAGAATATAAAATATGAGTAGCATGTAAATTAAATTCAATATCAACTCTACTTACAATATCATACCCATTTTTAATACTATTCCAACATTTAATATCAACAGATTTTAAATAAGATTTCATTTCTGATTTCCAATTTAAAAAATCTGTACCATTGAAAATAGATGGAATATGACTGGACTGGCTCTCTATGGACTGACAACAGGGATTCACCATTTCTCTAGAGTTAACAGAAATACCTGCTCTGATACCACTTGTTGGATCTAGATTAACCCTAGAGGGGGGGGTGAATAGGGTTTATCACAGTTTTTAACTAAATTAAAATTTAACGAGATATATAATAATAAACAGATCACAGAATATAGCAGAAAAAAAATGCAGAAAATAAATTACACACAGATATACCCAGCTTCGGCAAAACCCTGCCTACTGCTGCATTTCTAAGGTTTCTACTAGGTGATAGAACAGACCCCGCATACAAGACCATGTACACTTGCGACTGTCGCTCCTATTCTAACCCTACGCTCAAAACCCTAGTTATTCACTCGATCAGATTTCCCGAATTACAAACCCTGTAACTCGTAACCCAGATTTTACAGACTCTAGTGGACTGCCAATCAACACCTTGACTGGAACCCTAGAAATTTTGCAGACTTCTAGAAACTGTTCGATGGTTTTTACAAAGCAAAATAGAAAGTACAAAACCAGTAAAAAAATAAGAAAACCCTAGGAAATTAAGAAAAGAGGGTCATCCCCTTTAAATGAACAATTCAAAAACCCTTTCAACTTGACCGGCCCATTTACAAATTAGTTGCCCACTTATTTTGACCCGATCACTTTGTCTCTGAGAATTAAAAATGGCGGCTGCGATTTCTAGGGTTTCACTGAATCTTCCCCAAATCGATTTCAACTTCGATGGCCTTCTGGAATTGATGAAATAGCTTTTCAGATGCTCGATTCTTTGTGACTTTGCTCGTCTGATTTGGGATTGCTTTCTGGTTCGATCGAAATTGTGAGTTTTCTGAAATTTCTTGCTTTGAAAATGCTTGAATTGAGTTTGTGTGTTTCGATCTATTCGCCAGTGATGAATGGTGATGTTAAATAGGGATATAATCGAACCCTAATAACTCTGATTTAAAAAAAAAAAACGGCTTGCTCTGATTTTGCCCGATTTGTTGAATTTCCCTTTTTGGTTCCTTGTTTTTAAAATCCTTGCGTGTAATATAGGGTAAAATAAAAACACCCTAATTGCTCTGATTTCAGAAAGTGATTCGATCTGATTGCTTGCTTTCCTATTTTGGGTGTCGGTTTCAATTGATTTGTGTTTGTGAAAATTTTGTGTCACCCTTGAAAAATTCCCCTGCGTGATTTGTAGTATGAATTCCTTGTTTGAACGATGGAATTACAGGAAACAAATAATTTGCCTTATATGTTAAATTGTTCCCTTGAATGAATTCGAACATTTCTGGAAAGTATTTGACCTTGATGAATTGATTACTTGCTCGATATAATTCTCCTTGAAATCTGATTGAAACATTTCAAAACAGATTTTCTGATTTCTGGAAACTTGTTGCCTTGGATAAATTCAATCGGCCTTGAAAGAAAACGACCTTGAATTGATTTTGAAATGTTGCAGTGATCCCCCAAAATATTTGTTTACATTTGTTCTGTTAGATGCTGTAAAATCTTGCCACATTTGTATGAACCATTTCTTGGAAAGCTTTAAAGCCGTGAATCCTGGCTTATTTATTTCTGAAAACAAATATATGTTTGCTTGATTTTTGCGTGCTTCTTTTGCTGAATGCCTTTGATTTCTCGTGTGAACACTTTGACCTGTTTCACTCTTTCCTGCTTGCATGTTGACATTGGCTTGAACTTTAAGCTCCACTGTCCATCCATTTCATTGATATTTCATTTTATGTACATGCACTGTCTCGAGTACTTTAATGATCTGCCATGAATTTGCTCATGTCATTTTGTCCATTAATGGATATGTACACATTTGTACATGCTGCCACTATGATATGTTAAACATTTGTTGCTGCTGCACCCTTATACTTGAAATTATTTGCCTATATGCTCGTCCATTGATGTTGAGCTTGAAAATGCTTAAACTTGTTGCTTCCATACACCACCTGATGTTGATTAGATGAACCTTGCTTGTACACTTGTGTTTTGCTGTTCAATCATTTGCATCATGCTTCACTGATATTGATGTATGTTTATTGCTGTGTCACCATGAGTATATGTTGTCGAGTACTTGTATGTGCCTGAGTACATGCAGCCATGCTTGTAGTAGCTCTGTTCACCATTCATGCTGAGTTAACCATATCATAACATTGTTTGAGAACTTGATCACCATTGCCTGCTTGCAAAACTGACTTGTATTCAGGCACTTGTACATGTATTTGCTGATCCACTTTGCTGTGTACATGAACCTTCTTGCACCATGTACATTTGGCTTGACACTTGGACTGTACTGTTCCACTTTGCACTGAGTAGAGTTGGTCCACATGGCTACTCCTCAGTTGCTCGCACTGTATTTTGATTGGCGAGGCAGTGCACACGTGTATATTTATGCACGTGTGTATATGCAGCCATCAGATAATTTCCTGTCCCTGTACATATACAAACTGTCTGCCTAGACGCAGATGAATCAGATCAAGTCATGAAAAATGATGAGAAACACACCAGAAAACTGAGGCAAATAAAATTTCAAAAAATAAAATTCAAATCTGCATGTATTCAGTTTTTATTTCTATTGCAGTGTACTGTGTGGGTGTGTGTTTCATGTGACAGGTAAACAGGTGATGACTGGACTGACTGAGGAGATGCTGTGAAGACTGAAGACTGAAGTTAGAAGATTGAAGATGGAAAAACAGAAGAACAGAGTGTCAGTGTTTGTGAGTGTAGATAAGTCTGTATGAATGTGTCAATAAAATTATGTATACTGAAATGTAAACTGAGTGAATGTATGAGTGCTGCAGTGATATAGTGAGGAGCTAATGTATATGAGAAAAAGTGATTGTATTGCTTATTTGTAATAAACACAATCTGTTTGAAATAAAATATTATTTCATTGTTGTCAAACGAACGTGTCTATTTTATTCTGTTTATATACAAGTATAATATGAAGTGAATGTTTAAATAGTGAAGTTATAAATTTTGTACTGTTTAGATATTGAAATAAAATATTCTATTTAAATAAAATACTGTGAATATTTGAATTTCTGTACAGTCGTATTTTATTTAAATATAAATATTATATTTCTGTCTGTGATATAAATATAGAACAGTACAGTAACAAACACATTAAAATAATATTTATTTGATTGTTATCATCAAACAAAAATCATATAATTGTGTATACAACACCGTTATATACAACAAGCTACACCTTTTATGATTTGAGTTTTGTCTAATTATGTCGTTTATATGGTGAAAATTTATATTTCCTCGATGGTCTGTCATTGATTACAAGGTACACATGGAATGATATTCGGAAAGCTCTGTATCCGCATATTCTTCTCAGTTGTGTTTTGTATTATTTTATGTTGCATTGTAATGTATTTAAATCTCTGATGTCTATCAAATGTGTAATATTCATTCATACTCTATATATTCTTGTATTCTGATGAAATTGTTGTAATAAGCAATGAAATGTTCTTCTGTTTGTGTTCTGATTCATCGTGTTCTCAAATTCAATCCGGGCTTTCCTTCACGGGGAAGTTCGGGTCGTTTTAACACATATTTCGGCTGAAAACCATTTCCACCGAAACTTTCATGTTACTAACTGAAATTTGGAAATTTTTGATATTTTGAAAACCTTAGGATTTAGGCCACAACTTTTATTTTCGAGTTTTGTGTGATTTTGAGGTTTATAAAGTGTGTGTTTTTCTTTAGAATTATTGTATATTCCGTGTTGATTTCTACACTATGCTTGTTTTAATAAAGTGATTATGAAACAAAAAAATCTCTATATTCATACATATTTGGCCTTAAGACAATTGTTTTTATATGTTTTCATTTTATAGATTAAAAAGGTATCAAGGCAATAGTAAAAACGGTACGTTTGAAACATAGAAAATTTCAAAAATATAATCCGAACATTTTCTCAATTGATTTATAATCTCGATTTCTCAACACCAATTATTTTTCTTATATAAAGTTAAACGTTTTTGCACACTGCAAGAAAGTGAGAATACGATTTATACATTGTGATTAATCGCGTGGTACAAGACCCGTAGATTAATTATATGGGTTAATTCCTGACTCGTTGATCGAAGATATTTGTTATTTCTTAGTGTGAAGTAGGTTGACTTATAGTAAATCGATTAGTGAAACGTGTAGTATGAGACATATTGATTTCACTTTTCGAGTTACTGTTTGGTAGTCTATGACACATTCTCTGGTTTTTGTTGTTGTGCTAGTACTTGCTCCAGAGAGAGCCTTATTTGCGTATTCACTTGACCGAAAGGGTCAAGATACACTCCGAGGGGGGGGTCGTATTGACAGACGCCTGAATACATATATAGTACTTGGCATAAGTTCGGGGGGAGCTAATTAGTTGAAGAACATGCAACAATTTGATGTTTTGGATCCATTTTGTAGTTTTGGTGATTTTGGTTCTGATCATGCTTTAGATCCATTTTTGGTGACATGTGATGATGGATTTGTATTATAGCCACATGGGTAATTTATGGATTTAAAATCACGTTTGATTTGTTTGAACTCTTATGAGTTATGAAGAATTTATAGTATTTTGGTGATAACTTTAGAGTATTTTTTTGATGACCTTTGGGATTTTAAAAGATGATGCACATGTTTAGCTCAAAGCTAACACTTGTTGATTGTAGTTAATTTCTTTCTGTTGACTCTATATTGTTCATGTGACCCTATATTCTATATGATATATCAACTTACTTTTCTTTGAGTAAGAAGAGTTTTCCCTTGTTTAAGCGTATATCATTATCATCTAGTTAGCGTTTCAGCTAGACTGACTCGTGTGTTTATTACTCAGGTCAGACCGAGTTGTTTCAGGTAAATTTGTGGATTCGAGCTTGCTTCATGTAACTTTGGCTATATCTTTCTGGGGCTATGTCTTGAGTCTTTTGTTAGAATGTTTGAGTTACTTGATGTATATTTTTTTAGACTCTCTATATCTGTACATAGTTAATTGTACCATTTGAGTATGTGCACATGTATTGTAATGATTCCTTTGTTTGTAACTCTATATGATATGTTCTGTGATCTGTTGTATGTGTTATATTTGTACTCTGTTCTGAATATAGTCTTCAGCCACCGTAGTTTATATTAGACACGATTAAATACGTCGATCATCTTTAGGTAAGAAAGAAAAAATTATACATCCAATCGACGTATTTGATACTCGTCTAATACGAAATTATGAATGGTCTTCCCTAACCTGCCCTATTCCCTGCTCTAATGGACAGTGTTACTCAGTAATTCTCTTTATTATGGTGGGTCTGGGGCGGGGCGTTACAATAGTGGTCACCAAATTAACCTTTTTAGTGCATCGATAATGAACAATGTAGGCAAAAGGGTTCCACATTATAATCGAAATTAGTACTTTTACATGGCATGTCAATTATTCGTCTATTAATTCTTAATAAGACTTCATTATAATAATGTGATAAATCTTTCTATACCAGTCAACTCTATCTTCTTCTTATGTGATTTTAACAATGCTTTTTCTATTGTATGTTATGTTATTTTCCACCATACATTGGAATGTATTTAGCTCCATTCTTTATAATGGAAAAGGCAGGTAACCGCTAAAGTGGCGAGCTAATCTCAGATTGCAATATGTAAATGTTCAGTTGAACTACACATATTGTGTGCATGTAATATAATTCTTGAGGTGATAAATAATCGATACCTTTTGGTTCACTCATAAATTGCAGTTTTTTTTTTTTTTTTTTTAAAATGGGTAAACCGCCTCGTTAAAAATCTGGATTAGGACTCAGCATGAGAAGTAGACAGGAAAAAAAAGTGCGATCCTTTATTGAAAACTCATCAATAAAAATGTACAAATTAGTACATAAGGCCAGCAGCACAACAAAGAACCATGCTGACTTACCCAATACAAATACAAGTCACGCAAAAACAAAGGCAGGGCTAAAATACAACTCTTAAACACGGAAATTCTTATCAACTCATAACCAACACGTGTAAAGCGAGCAATTACTCCACAAAAACACGGAACTAAGCTTAAACATGGAAAGATGGCTTCGGATCTGAAAAGCAATGAACCTTAACATTTCCATATTCAAAAACTCCCAACTATTCATGGCCGAATAGCTAGAATCAACCCCCGTCGAGAAGTTCTATCCCCTATCTTGCTCTGATCAGGGCATCAAACGAGCTCCATCTACTCTTCCATCTCGGTTTCTTCATCAGGTATCTGATTTTGAGCTCAATGCAGTCCCATCTTCGAAATTTATTCAATTTTCTATCGGTATGTAATCTTGTATTTCTCTCTTTCCATATGTGGTAAACAATTGTTGTGATGCTGCAAAAAGCGATGTCCTAGATGAAGAATGCCGAGGAGAACTAAGCTTTCAAAAAGGCTATTTCATCTTCTAGATCTTTTGATACATGTAATATGGATCTTTTTTTTTGTTTAGCCATGGTTTTTGCTTTATAGATGTATTTTTTTTTTTACTAATGTTCGAGATAATAAATATATTACCATAGTGTATAAGATGATAATGCAATTTTGAACTATAGGTTACTGATTGGATCTAGCCTTTTTCATTTTACATTAATGATTTGGACTAGAGTTTTTAATGAAATTATGCATGCAAGGAAAGGGATAGAAAACAAGGTGCATCGAAAAACAGTGGATTAATAAAACAAAGTTACACAATGAGCTGTAGCATTTGCATGGATTGTATCGGTGTTATTCAAAAGGAATGAAATGATATGTACCCATTTTGGAGAAATTTACGAATAACCTACTTGAACAACATATCGAAATCTGATAAATCTAACGGAACTACCATTAGTTGGCTTCTTTTGGTGTGTTTTAATAAGTTTGCCAGCAATATAAATATAAAGCAGCTCTATACCATGTCATTCTATTTCGAAGTAATCTTTTTCACTTAGATTCTTACACTACTAGAAACTATGCTTATTTCAATGGGGGGAGGGGTGCAGCAGTTTGCAATGGATGATTTTCGATGGCTTTTCGCATGCTGTAGGTGATGGTCGGAACCCATCGGAAGCTGTGAGAAATTATTAAAAATAATCTGCTCCACCAGAACCGTTTCTTCACCAAATTTCTATTCCTCCTCTTACATCACATTGGTTTGAAACCCTTACACCCCAAATTTCGATCTTTTGCCTCCAAATGCCCGTTTCTTCACGTAGGAACCTCCCCGACTTCAGTTTACACGTCTAAAGCAAGTAATTTCAGGTATAATCTCTTTTTTGCATGAAAATCAAGTTTTTACCTAAACCTATATATGCTTAAATTGAAAAATTAGAGTTATCTATTAATTTCCATTGGTTCCAATAGCGTTGTAATGGATTATAGCATCCTATATTGTGCATATTTCATATGATATAGTGAAATTGGAAATTTTATGTGCAATGTCTTGTTATTTATGTATATGTCCCGCTTAGTGTGTTTTTGCCCATTGTATAATTGTGGTTGTATGCGTATATGTGCAACGTTGTATTTGTTTAATCGTTATATTGTGTTCGTTGAAATAAGATACACTAAATGCACAAGCTAGGAATAATATATTGTGCACATTTTGACTTATGCACACAAAAAAGCATGAGTCTAAAATTTAATTTAGTCTATATATTGAAATGACAATAATGGTAAATTAGCTTTAAGTTGATGTAATATGTCGAACAAACGTAATAAATTAAAATATTTTTGTGTTGTAGTAAAACTATATTTTTTCGTAAAATACGCACATCTAATTGGCTAATATCCCTAGAATGGTTTCGATCCCCTCCAACGAGTGTTGTACACGATCATTATATAAATAGTCGTTTTTGTCAAAAAAAACGACTGTTTACATTCATTTGCTACAATGTTTGTTGGATTTTTCCTTGTATTGGACAAGTTATAAACACAATAAGCATTTACATTTTGTATACTGCTTTGTTTCAAACAATTCAAAAAAATTCGATTTAACTTTCCTTTTTGTTTCCTACATACATGCATTTGTGTACAATGCAGAAAATAAAAGGGAAATGCTGCTGAAATTTTGCTGAATTGTTTGAGATGAAGTAATATACAAATGTAAACACGTACTGTGTTTATAATGGAAAATAGGATGCCTGACCATGTAAAAAAGTTACATCAAAAAAAAGTGTCATATTTGAAAATATTTTTAAATTTATGAAATTGTTATTTATTTTCAACTATTATATATACATGCGTTGTACGATCATGAAAATAAGTTTTTTCATATTCTTGAAAATAAATATTAATTTTTCAACTTGTGACTTAATTTCTCAAATAGGAAAAATGAAAGATGATTTTGTTGATCGGAGGAGATTGATGTATCAAAAAAGTGAACTGAATGGTTCAATAAAAGAAGATTTTTATAATGATATAAATGTCTTTGTTGAATTCGCTTTAAGTAATAATGGATATGATACAGACAATCGTCGTCTTTGTAGCAAGTGTAGACATTTAAAGTATTTATTACCCGATATTGTGAAAGTCCATTTGTGCAAAAACGGATTCATACCTGAGTATTATTTTTGGGATCGTCATGGAGAAGTTGTAGAAAATAATTCTGTGGAGTCTTAGGTAGAAAGTGCTGTTAATGAAAATGTTAGTACGATCCATACTGAAAATATGGTCGAAGATGCAACACGATCAATATTTCAAATGGTTGAAGTTGACGATGACGATGGAAATGCTGAAGAACCGAATATTGAAGCCAATTTTTTTTTTTTATGATTTACTGGATGCTGCTAAGAAACCTATTTGGGATGGTTGTAAAAGCGGCATTCGGCTGTCGATAATCGTAGAATACATTGCGATGATGTCAAATTACAGCATCACTGAAGTTGGGTTTACAGCTATTGTACAAGATGCAAAAAGGCACATGCCGCCCGATAATTTAATGTATGAAAATCACTACAATGTTAAAAAACTTATGTCGGCATTTGGTTTACCATATCAGAAAATAGATACATGTTTAAATTGATGCATGTTGTTTTGAAAAGATGACGTAAACCTTAGAAATTGTAAACTATGT
This sequence comes from Allium sativum, assembly GCA_030737875.1. NCBI lineage: Eukaryota > Viridiplantae > Streptophyta > Magnoliopsida > Asparagales > Amaryllidaceae > Allium > Allium sativum. Next base: position 358,122,304 of record CM060926.1, read on the forward strand.
AATCATGAAATATGTAAACCAAGAATGAAGAAGGGAAAGGAAGTTCCATACAAACTTTTGCATTACTTACCCACTACTCGAAGGCTCAAAGATTATATGCATCTTCTGTAACTGTGTCTCATATGAGATGACATAATGTGAGATCGGAGGAGGAAGATATGTTGATCCATCCGGCCGATGGAGAAGCATGAAAGCATTTCGATAAAACTTTTCCAAATTTTGCAACGGAGAGTCATAATGTCTAACTAGGATTATGTACGGATGGTTTTTCACCATTTTCTCAATTTGGTGCTAAATATTCATCATGACACATTATCATCACAACTTATAATTTACCTCCATGGATGTGTGCGAAAACATATTATATATTTCTTACTGTTGTTGTTCCTGGCCCCGACGATCCGACACAAGGAATTGATGTTTATTTATGATCGCTATTTGAAGAATTAGAAATGTTGCGGAACGAAGGAGCAGAAACATACGATGTTTCAAAGAAGATTTTTTTTGTATGTTTGCTTCTTTGATGTTGACTATAAGTGATTTTCCTACCTATGCAATGCTTTCGGGATGTAGTAATGTTGGTCGTCTATGATGTCCATATTGCATGGAAGAAACACGAGCGTTTTCTTTACCGCATGGTAAGAAATTTTCATGGTTTGACAGTCATCGATGTTTTCTCCATGTAAATCATCCTTTCAGAGGAGACAAGAAAAAAAAATTAGCTAACAGAGTGGAAATCAGAAAACCACCAATGATACGGTCAAGCAAAGACATATACGATGTGACACCCCACGTCTGTTAATGTCACTCACTAAGGGAATGCATTAAGTTTCGTGAAGCGCTATAGGTAAAAAGACACAGAATAATTACAAGAAAGATATAAATAAGACAGTAGCGGAAATTTTAAATTTTTATTTCAAACATAACTCATAATATCATGGTCTACAATTCCATAAGTCACAAAAACCATTACAATAAAATAACTTCTGTCTTGCACCATTAGAGTACATAAGTAAATAAAAAGAATAATTCCCTAATTAAAAGAGTTAAACCACAGTAAAGACAAGAACTTGAGTCATACTTCCGAAGTAGCTCCTAGCAAGATGATATCTAAGTCCTGACTAAGCCTGAGCGTTTCCTCCCTAAGAACTTGAGGGGGGGACGGAAGAAAGAAGGAGAAACAAAAGGGTCAGACATAAAGTCTGGCGAGTCTAGTTACTTTTAGACAGTAGATAAATAAAAGCAACATAATAGACATATAAAGTGGATAAGAGGGATCACTACATAAATGGCAAGTGTGACAGGGTAAGCAAGATAAGGTATGAATGCTTCACTAATGATTACTCTGCACTATTGCTAGTATAATTAAAATGAGATGATCCCTTCCACTATAAGTTGGTAGACTTAGAGTATACGTCCGAGTGTACCCTAACCACTACCCTAATTGATCGGCTCCCTCCCCCGTAGATATCCTGTGCCGGTCCCACAGTAGGAGGTATCAATCCCTAAAGTGGCAACCCTTTATTACCAAGATGTGCACAACCATATCTACTGGTGTCACGGTCGTTTTATCCCCTTCTGCCCGGCTCATGCATGCAAATGGCCCGGTCTGTTTACGCCGCCCACAACATCCGTTCCGTTAGGATCTCTTATATTCAATCAGTAGGCATGCCCCTTCTCCGCCTAGTACGTAGTTCTTTATTTTACACCTACTCCGGGTTACTGACTTGAAATAGGTCCCATACAATATGATACAAGCTCTCCCCTTTGTCTTGTATCCTCCACTAGTTTTTCATTGACTATGTATACCCTTAGGTGTCTTTAATTACATAGCCCTGTGTCAGTTATGCTTACCCTAAAGGGTGTCTTTAATTACATAACTTTATTGTATTTTCCACTGGTTATGTAGACCACTAGGTGTCTTCAATAACATTACCTTATAGGGTTAAGTTCGTGGGCCTATATGTAAATATTGCCCACCCCCTTTAATTTACTTAACCCACTTAGTACCTATCCAGTTTTACTTAACCCTAACTTAAGTTCATAGTCATACAATCTTTATGGATTAAATTAGGTTAAGTAGTCCAAGTCTTTACCATATCCATTTATGGTTTTATAATGGGCTAGACCTCCCACATTTGGCCTACAACATGTGGAAGCTGAATATGCCGATCGGTTCTGGGCAGACTTTTTCCACAGTTGGGCCTAACCTCGTGTCATAGCCCGATTCGTATTTACGTACTTAGACCTCCCACATTAGGTTCAACATTAGTAGCTGCTGGATATGCTGATCGGGTCCGGGAAGACTTCCACCACTAATGCAACATAACCTCGTGTCATAAGTACAATTACAATTCCTAATTGCAATTACTAAATATTCCATTTTTATCCAAACCTAACTATGTCATTATAGGTGATTATTCCTATGTTTCCCTATTTGAATTATATGTCTAATATTACATAAAATATGCCAATTATAAATCCCTTTTTCCCCATTTCCTAACCAACGTATTCACGCGTATTTTGGCGGCATCTAGGCTATAAAGTAGCCTAGCCATAACAATGAAAATGGAATGTGACAAAGATGATAGTTTCAACATATCTTGGCATACAAATAAGCTAGCATAATAACAAGGTAAATGGACATATAATTTACATCATAACAAGGTGGACATAAAACTGATAACTTGTGGCAATTACTATGATGTAAAAGCAATATAATGAGATCTAAATGAACCCTTTTAGGTGTCCAACTATTTAGATCTAGCATAATTAGGGTGACATAGCAACATGTTTAGATCTAAAAATGGATTCACATGTCAAGTTTACAACATATTTAAATTGATCACAATATGACAGGTGAAAGGTGATTACATAAGGAACTGGATCTAGCCAATGTTACAACTGTCCAATTTAATAAATATATATTCACCATAACATGGTTACAAGTCAAGATCCACATAGGCAACATAATAGAATAACCACAATTGTATTAAATCTAGGGAAATAGATCTATCATGACATAGTATAGTATTTAACACTTGCACAGAATCATACTTTACGACATATCCAAGTCATAGTCTTTCACAATTTACTTTTATTTATCTAAACCTAAAAACAACTAGAAACTCACAGCGTTTGGTTAAGAGAATTGAGAAAGAATGGATCTAGAAATTCTGAATTTGATTTGCAAAGTATGTTGTTGTAGAAAACGATCCAATTCGCACTCCAACAGCATATGGCCTCCATGATTTCCAATGAAGAAAATAAGAGAATAGGACACATATATACATAGCTTCCAAACCCCCTGAAACCGAGTGCCACGTCAGCCCTAGGGGTGTTGACACCCCTTAAGGGGGGTCGACCCCTAGGTTGACACCCCTCTAGGGGGGTCGACCCCCTAGAGCAGGAATTTTGCTGCTTTGATGAATTTTCGAATTTGAATCGTTCTGGATAAGATTCTGACTCGTCTGACTCATGCATATATATAAAAAAATTCTGTGCGTATACAAACTTAAAACCCTTATAACTTCTTCATACATTGTCTGTTTTACGCAAACCAAATGTCTATCTTGACCAGAATTTCGAGACGGATGCAATGGTGCAGTCCGTTTCCTCTAATTCCGAATATTAAATTAAATATTATTTAATTTGTTCTCTTTAATGTCGTTAAAAATTTGGGGTGTTACATATGAATTGGTTAAAGATTTCCAAAGATATATGAAACTGGAGTTCAAACATAAATTGAAGGAAAATCGACCGTTTATAATTGGTGTAAACAGCCTTTTTTTTAGAGTTGTATTGCAAAAATCTTCTGCTTCATTATAATATTGACATGATGTAAAATGAGAAAAATGTATTTGATAATGTCTTTAACAAAATTTTAAATGTCAAAGGAAGAACTAAAGATGATTTGAAATCAAGGCGCGATATAGAAGAATTATGCAAACGTCCTGAGCTTCATATGAAACCAAATGACTGTAAAAAACCCAAATCATGTTAGATAATGATCAAGTTAAAGTTGTGTTAAAATGGGTTGAAGGGTTAAAATTTCCTGATGGGATTTCATCAAACCTTCGTAGATCTGTTAACTTTAAAAATGATAAATTGAGCGGAATGAAAAGTCACAACTGTCACATAATTCTGAAAAATTTATTTCCCGTAATGTTCAAAGAGCTACTTTCGTTAAGAGTTTGAAAGGTAGTAACGAAGCTTAGTATGTCTTATAAAGAGATTTATTCGACTACTTTAAAAGTGCAATATTTACGTAAACTTGGAGTAGATATTCCTATATTGCTCTGCAAATTAGGGAAAATATTTACACCAGGTTTTTTTTAGTGTAGTGAAGAATTTACTTGTTTACCTCCCAAACGAAGCATGACTTCAAGGCCTCGTCCAGTATGGATGGATGAACCCATTAGAGAAGTATATATAAAGATGTTACCTATTAATTTAATTGCATTTAAAATATGAAGTAATGTAAATTAATTTTGCATAGATATCTGAATTATCTGATGAAAAAAGTGAGACAAAAAGCACAAGTGGATGGTTCGATATGTAAATCTTACATGGAAGAAGAAGCTTCATTCTTTTTCTCTCACTATTTCATTGATCATGTGAATATATTATTTAGAAGTGTTCCTAGTAATGACGAAGGCGACAAACAAGAATCGTCTCAAACAATACTATCTATTTTTAGACAACATGGTCGACCTTCTGGGAAATGTGTAGACATATAGCTAGACGACAGAGATCTTCATGTAGTACACACTTATATTCTTCTAAATTGTGCTGAAGTTGCACCATTTGTTAGATATTCTAAAATATCAATTGGTGTTTTATTCATTTCTATAGTGCTTGCGTGTGTATAATCTAATTTAATATTTTATTTATATATACGGTGTTTATGAATGTGAACATCCAAACGAAGATCTCAGTAAATAATTTTCTAGTTGTTTTACAACTTATGTTTACAAACCCAGAAATTATGTTGTTGATGAAGGGTTGAAACATCTTATAATGGGAGCAAAAAAAGTGGTCAAGACATATCAAATATACTTTGTTAATGGATATAAATTTAATACCAAAAAATACGGTGTTGAGAAATTAATGAATAAAGCAGGTGTATTCGTTAAATTCAGTGATGATCTAGAAAATCACATAAATGATTTTTGTGGCATTTTAATACGAATTTTGCAACAGACATATTTCTCACGACCCGCGAAGGAGGTGTTTCTATTTAAATGCAATTGGTTTAGCAGTGTTCTAGGTTCTGGGATTAACGTGCACAAGGATTATAATATGATTGTAATAAAACATACATCGCACTATCACAAGTATAATCCTTTTGTACTAGCCAAACAAGCATTTCAAGTTTATTACGCTCCTTATCCATCTCTAAAACAAGATAAAGCAAATTGGTCGGCACTTTTTAAAACAAAGGCCATATTTACGTTAAATGGGAAGAATATTCCTGACGAAAAAGCTTATCGAGCAGATTTGGAGCAAAACAATGAAATAATAATTGAAGATCATCATGTAGATTTTGGACCTTTAGTCGATGAATTAAACGTTTTGGTAAAAGCGTTCTAGAGTACGGAGGAAAATATCGTAGAATATGAGACTGATTCTGAATTAGAAGACGATAATGAGCAATGTCGATGATGAGTATTATTTTCCTAGTTATAATGTAATTATGCAGTATGCGACGTATATTTTACAATTCTTGTAACTCTGTTAAATTGTTGAATATTATGAGCTTATCATTCATATGTAGTTTTCCTATTTCTTTATGTTAAAATTGCAATGTAATATGTTTCTCCTTGGAATATGAAACCCAATCTAATATAGGTATATACAATTTCATTTCCTTTTATGTCATTTATTTAGCAACTTATATCGTTTGTGTCTGTTAACCATAAAATATTTTTCAATATCATGTTATTATTCTCTTTTAAAATGATTTATATGTGACATGTTATACATATGTCATCGAGAGGGAGGAATACTTCTCATCCTTCAGGCAATGGTTCTAGCCCATCGCAGCACTCACAATGTCTCGTTGCTTCCTTAGTGCCTAGAACCGAGGGGTAAAAAATAAATTTTATTTTCCATGTTATTTTTTTTACCAACTATACACTTATGTATATCATATTTAGCACTAGGGTTTCGACCTACAACCTTCAAAGGTTGTTCTAGATGTGTCGAAAGTAGCTTATAGGGCTTGGATGTCGGCATGTTGACCGAAGTGGAATACCTTCCCACCTCACATCATAGAGTGCATTTGGAAGGACGTATTAGTAAGCTTATTCTTCTATATATTTTTCCATTTTATTTTATATTATCGCCAATATACGGTACATATTTTACTGCTTAATGTTTGTTTTTTATGAAATACAGGTCGCGGTGGATATACAGACTCAGGACTTATAATTGGCCCGAACCTATTTGATGCAAAAAATGAGAAAGAATTATAAGAATAGCATGTCAACAATAAATAACAGCATGAAAAAGCCTAGCTAGATGGGGGCAGCTGTGTGGGAAGGATTTTTAAGATATTGGGATACTACTGAGGCGAAGGTAAGTGTACTATTTTTTTTTAATATAAAAAATATTTGATTGATAAATAATGTATCAAATTTTGAATGTACAGGTAGAGTCGGAAAGAAACTCTACAAATAGAAATGTAAATCCAGTCACTCATCGAGGAGGATATAAGTCATTTCAACAGTATCAGCACGAGTTGGTAAATTTTAGAAATACGAATTATAAAAGGTTAATATGCTATATAATTTTGAATGTATAATAATTTTATGTAATAATCAAATTCAAGAGGCTGAATGGCATGGTCCAGTTTCATATATGGACGTCTTCACTCATACGCATACCATCGAGCATGTCAATCCAGATGACACTGTCTCATATACATGTCATGATGGAAAATCTAGGAAGAACCATGTAAGGTTACATTTTATATAGTAGTGTTTGTAGTAATTGTTAAATTATAATAAAATAAGATTTCATGATCTTAATTTTATCTACATTCTTATTTGGTCTTATAGGCCTAGTTTATGGAGCAACGCCAGCAGCTTCTATCTGAGACGGGATGAGAGCAGCTCACGACAGACAAGGAGGACGTTATATTCCAGTCAGTGATGGATCCAACGACAAGGAACATGCGTTATGGCTTTGGAAATCAAGTGGTAATCGATTTTTTCCTTAATTTAATTTTTAGTTTTGAAATAACATAACATTTACGAGTTATAGGTAATTAATATAATCGCACATGATTAATTTTTTTAAATAATTGTTACAAGCAAGTAGCCAAAGACAGAGTAGGCAGACTAAAGCTAATATAGACTTAGTACATATTGAGGTCTAGGATGGCGCAGCTTGAGGACCAGAATCGTTGCCAAGCCATTGAGATGACACAATTCCTGGACCAGCTTATGGCTGCTTTCCATCTTCAGCTGGCTCTGCAGGTTCCGGAGAGGATGATCAGAGATGGAGTGCGAGGTTGATTTTTTTAGGGCAGTGTACAAATGACTTGTGATTGACATGACTACGGGTTGATATTTTGTATATATTATGATGGTAGACTTGATGTATTTAATGTTATTTTGATGGTAGACTATGTGGTATGTAAAAATTTATGTATTGTATAATTAGTGGTTTAAGTTTGTGGTGAAATTTATGTTGTTTTCGTGTTTTTGTTAATTGATTGAGTTAGAATTGGTTTTATTTTTGTATTTGCTTGATATATGGTATGCTGGGGTTATAAATTATTGGTGAGTTAATGGTTTGTGTGAGAAATATAGCTGGAAGGCTAAATATCAGCAGAAATGCAAAAAAAAAGCAAGTTTTCTTATGGTTTCCGATGGCTTGCGACAGCTTGTTGGCAAGTTTATATGTAACGGTTTCCGATGGCCGACGCAAGCCGTTGGAAACCGACACAAACAATCACTAGCCGTCGGAATTTTATATTGATAGGCTATGTCATAGCTGTCAAAATCGCTATTCCCAAATGCCTTTAAAAGCAATGGCTATTTCCGACTGTTTCCGACGGCCGCCGACGGCCTGCGACCGTTTTGAGCCATTGGAAATAGCCTTTATTCTAGTAGTGTTAACTTTTGGTTATTTATCGTGTAAATATCTGGATATTTTGTCCCTGATGGGTTGTAGTGCATTATGTCGATTAGTACAAACTCCCGACTATAGGTCAATAAAATATTTTTTGACATGGATTCATCTAGAGATTTATCATGAAGAACGCATTATTCTCACTTAACACTTTTATTCACCAAATTAGTCAGTTGGAAGTTATTTAAGAAGTTTATCTTATAAGAAGATTCATGCCTTCTGATAATTTTTATATTTTGTGGGTTATAGTCATCTAAGACCTCGGTCTATCTTGGCGATATTACTATCTTTAATGAATATTTAAAGAAAGCTCCATACATTTAACACACCAAAATAGCATCAAGGATAGGTAACAAACTCTAAGAGTTTAAACCAATAGCTATAACATTAGATCAAGAGAACTTGTATGAAATCATGATGTACTATATTAAACCAACGAAATGAATGATGCCAAGATTTAAAGACTATGAGCAAGTAGATTACATGTGATAAATTAGCTAAATACACTTCTTTATTCGAGGAATGTATGTAATGTAGCTTTGTTTACATGAAGATCGAGCCATATGTGCAAATTGTTGAAGTATGCGATACTATACGTAGATTGTGGAGGATATTTTTGGATCTGAAGGATATTACAGGATATTTCGAATATTTATGTAACAAGACAGTAAATATTTAAATATCGATGTTATTTAAATATTTAAAACTTGGATTTAATGGTTTTATAACCTTTATTAAATCCCTTTATAAATAATAATTAATGAGTAGAAAATACGTTGTTGAATTTTTGTTTACGAAGATAAGTAGTTCGAAGAAATATCGATAATGTGACCGAAAACAGTTTTATTGATAAGTGACGTCTTACTTGCTAAAAGTTGTTAGAACATTATGTGCATGTAGTAAGATTAGAAGAACACATATATGTGTATGTACATATCATAAAAGTAGCATACAAATGGTATATGTGTACATCTTCTAGAAAATGAGAAATGGCTTAAAACGATAGGGACACGTGTCGCCAAATGAAAGGAACACGTCTTGTAAATAAATAAGATTAAGACACATACACCCATTAGGTTTCCATGTGTAGAAACCTCTTAATACATCTAAGTAGGCATGTGTCTTAATCCTAAATCATGCATTAAGATAAAGAGGACAAGTGTCCAAAACCAAATTACCAAACTAGCCTTGAAAACTACTATATAAAGGGTGGAAAGGTTCATTTCATTTCATGGATTCACAAACATATAACCATGATAAGAAAAAGAGGAGAGGTTTGGAAGAAGCCTAGAGGATAAATACAAGATCAAGGCACAAGTACAAGGTGAAAAAAATTATTTAAGTTCAAGTATTTATTTCATATTTTGAAGAAAAGTTGAGAAATTTATGATTGAATAATTGGACTTGAAACCCTGAAAATGACATTCAGTATTTTGGGCATAACTTTTGCAATTCTTGATGAAATAACGACTTCTCTATCAATTTGGAAAGATAACTCAAAGGAATACAACTTTCACCTAGGGTACTTTTCTCTAATTCGGCAGTTTGCATACCGGAAAACTGGATGCAAAGTGAGGTAAAAATCATCCCGAAATTGACATGTTAAAAATGCCTCATGATGTTTGATTTTATATATTAAATTTATAAATGATTTTGAGGTTTTCTTTTGATGATAATTAAGTAAACAAAGAGAGCTTTGTACTGTAGGAAATTTGGAGTCAAAAGCTATTTTTATCATAAAGAAACAACGTCAAACATTTGGCCCCAAAACAGGCTAAAAATCTGAGTTTTGACACTTTTTATAGCACTCCGAAACGCTATCTTTTCTATTTATAAAGCACGAAACCAAGTAGAAGCTTTTTATAGCACCCAAAAGCGCTGTAGTAGCTGATTTGAGTCTAAAACCATTATAAATTACCCAGAACATTTTATGGGGAGTCCGAAACGCTGTAATAGCTGTTTTAAGCTCAAAAACCACCCCAAAACTTTTCATAGCATCCCAGAAATGCTGTAGTAAATTGTTTTTAGTCTAAAATCATTATAAGTCATCCAGAACTTGTCATTGCATTTCTGGAAACGTTGTCTTTCGCTGCGTGGACTGCGAAGTACTTTAGGATGAGCAGAACTTTTCATAGCTACATAGAAACGATATAATATCTGTTTTCAGCCCAAAAACTATTTCAAACTACCCAGAAATTTAAGGAGTGTAACTGAAACGCTGTAATAGATGTTTTATGGCAAATTACTCCAAATCCTCTTAAATTTGGATTTGACATTTGATGTGACCTTTGACGTGACCTTTGATGTGACATTTGATTTGCATATATTAATAATAAATGATTGATGTGACCTTTGATGTGACCTTTGATGAGACAGTTGATGTGACATTTGATGTGACCTTTGATGTGACATTTGATGTGGCCTTGATGTGACATTTGATGTGATATTTGACGTGACAATTGATGTGATATTTGATTTGACATATTAAATAAATGAGTAATGCTTAAAGAACTTTTTAGAGAATACAAAGGTGGGTTGAAACTTGTTTATAAAGGAGCTTTTGCGAAAAGAAGATAATTCGTATTTAAAATAAAAGATATTTGTCTTTTGAAAGAAATATCTATATGAGATATATAGATGTTTTTTTCAAATAGAAGGCTAGAACGTTCTAGGGTGACAGAAAGGATAGTGTCTAGGCTTGGGTCTGGAAAATATAGTTTTCTGCTCTCCCTAGCTATCAATAACTGATCCAACGAACGGGATGGTTAATTCAAAAATTATTTGAAAAGTAATTTAAGATTACTTTTGAAAATCTCTACACGATCCAATGAGTATTTTGAAAGTAAACAATGATGATGATTTTAAATGTTTTGTGTAAAGAAGAACTACGTTGGCTTGATCCTATATCTAATACCCAATTAGATAAAGGTACGTAGGCAGTCATAAGGTGTAATGATGCAGCTTCTTTATTAATAAAAATATATATTTTTTGTTGATATTACAAAATTGAGTTATCATAAAATGGCAATTCGCGTATTTGAGTTATAAACTTTAAACGTTTATAACTTTTGGAATTTAAATCGGATTTTTACCAAACAAAGAACGTTTTATATATATTGACAAAAGCTTTCAAATGAGTGAAAGCAGATTTTAATTTCGGGGTACAATTTTCAAGTTAGTTTCAAACTGTTTCGGAAAAGAACGCTAGATCGACCTTAACCATAAATAGTTATTTTTAATGTTTTAAAAACATGGAAAAATATTGTAATTTTTTTATAAATTATGTAAGAGTGGATTGAATTGGATTGGTGCATTTTTCATGTTTATTATTTAAGTCATGCTAATGTATTTATCAAGTGTGCAGGAATGAATATCGATGTCCATCTTATTAGAGTTGCACAATGGTAGATTTACGGTAATTGTGTTTAATTCATATTTAAGCACAAATGATTAAGTAGATAAGTGATATTTATTAAAAAAAAATATCCAGAGCATTTAGTGATATCGTATACTTCCAAAATAAAATGCTAATTGTCATTGTTGGTTTTTGGAATGCATGGGGTTTTCGGCAATTTTGATTGGTCGGAAACCCCGGGGCGTTACAAAGTGGTATCACAGCTTAGGTTAGGTGCCTAAATAAAATTTCATATAAGATTAGAAAATCATTTTTTAGAAATTTTAAAATAAAGTTACCTTAATTTGGTGAATAAAAGTGGATATGGTAAGGTACCATTCCTCTGACCAGGTATATGAGTAATATTTATTTGTTTAACTTTTGTTTATGAATAATGTGTGGATTCATTTTTAAGCATCACATAAAGAGGTTTAACGAAGTTGTAAGTGCATATGACAAGCTAAAAAGTAATGAAGAAATGAATGAAGTGGCTTGCAAAGGAAGGAATGTTGCAGCTTGAAATGGATGCAACAGAGTTGCTTAAGAGGAATGAGGTATTGCAACTTATCGAGGAATGAGTTAAATGAGCTTGGGCAAATAAACTTGAGGAAGACCAGGATAAGTAAAATTGAGCATTACATTCATGCCAAATCAAGGTGAGAAATTTTGATATGATAAGAGATTAGAATTGTTTTGCATTAATGGTGTTAGCTTAAAAAGCTGCTGAAACATCTCTCAGCAATTCAGTCATGACTATTTATTCCTTGATTTGGGTTCAGACAAAGTTAATCTTACAGGGAAGCTAGATTAATTATCTGGAATACTTACAATATATTTTGAAATTCTGAAAATTTTCTATCTCAAAACAATTTTGCAAACTAAATTATGTGTTTGACAAAAAAAAGGGGGGGGGGAGGGATTATACTTAAGATGATTTTCGAAGTTGAAAGTATGGATTTTCCAAAATAAAATGGTTATCCATATGAAAGTAATGATTACAAAGTATAAAAGTACTTTGAGAATACTTTGTTTAAACTTATAAAAGATTTTTGGGGATTATTTCATCAACGATGGATACCTTCGGGTGACGATGACGATGTGCGGTATAAGACAATAGATCTTGGGTAGTGTACTATTACTCTATTTTGGTATCGAGCCGAGTAGAGTACATCCTATTTGATGACGGGATGCCGACATAAGACTACCGATCTTGGATAGTGCAACTATTACTCTATGTTGGTATTGAGTCGAGTAGAGTACACCCTATTTGATGACGGGATGCTGGCCGAAATAGGATAAAATATCCTAAATTGAGTGTGGATCCACGTTGATGAATATGATCCTAGTTTTAACAAAAGAAAAAAAAAGAACTTATTTGACTTAATGAAAAAAAAATTGATTAGAGACTATTTTGAAAATATTACTCTCTGGTACATTTTGATGGGTACTATAACAAGGAGAGTACAACATAACTGATCAGTTGAATTTGATGAATATAATCATGTTTTGAAGATATTACATGAGATGTCTAGATTACTCTCTGGCACGTCTTGATGAGTACCGCAATATGGAGAATACGTACTTACTTGATGATGATGAGTCGGATGAGCCGAAGCATGATGAATCTTTGGTACATTTCGATGGGTACCACACAAAAAGAGAAGGAGGCTGGGTATCGATGTGGATTGCAAAGAAATAATCTTGAATTTGGGCATGAAAAGAAGCTACGGCGTGCCTGATCCAGTAATAGCTTGCAATTTTGATGGAATGTTGGTCACAAATTTAAAGGTTCAGGTACGTCTTAGAATCTCAATTTATAAAATTGTTTTGCAAATATGCTTTCAAGAAAATGCCTTGAATACTTAGAGTTTTATGTGTGGAACTTTTGATTAAGTATAGCATAAAATTTCGGGGATGAAATTCATTTTCAAGGGGGAAAGAATGTAACAACCTGAAACTTCGGACGGTAAATACTTAAATATCGATGTTATTTAAATATTTAAAACTTGGATTTAATGGTTTTATAACCTTTATTAAATCCCATTATAGATAATAATTAATGAGTAAAACATGTTGAATTTTTGTTTACGAAGATAAGTAGTTCGAAGAAATATTGATAATGTGACCGAAAACAGTTTTATTGATAAGTGACGTCTTACTTGCTAAAAGTTGTTAGAACATTGTGTGCATGCAGTAAGATTAGAAGAACACATATATGTGTATGTACATATCATAAAAGTAGCATACAAATGATATATGTGTGCATCTTCTAGAAAATGAGAAATGGCTTAAAATGATAGGGACATGCGTCGCCAAATGACAGGAACACATGTCTTGTAAATAAATAAGATTAAGAACATACACCGATTAGGTGTCCATGTGTAGAAACCTCTTAAGACACATAAATAGGCATTTGTCTTAATCCTAAAGCATGCATGAAGATAAAGAGGACAAGTGTCCAAAACCAAATTACCAAACTAGCCTTGAAAACTACTATATAAAGGGTGGAAAGGTTCATTTCATTTCATGGATTCACAAACATAAAACCATGATAAGAAAAAGAGGAGAGGTTTGGGAGAAGCCTAGAGGATAAATACAAGATCAAGTCACAAGCAAAAGGTGAGAAAAATTATTTAAGTTCAAGTATTTATTTCATATTTTGAAGAAAAGTTGAGAAATTTATGATTGAATAATTGGACTTGAAACCCTGAAAATGACGTTCGCTATTTTGGATATAACTTTTGCAATTATTGATGAAATAAAGACTTCTTTATCAATTTGAAAGCTAATTCAAAGGACTACAACTTTCACCTAGGGTACTTTTCTCTAATTCGGCAGTTTTCATACCTGGAAACTGGATGCAAAGTGAGGTAAAAATCAGCCCGAAATTGACATGTTAAAAATGCCTCATGATGTTTGATTTTATATATCAAATTGATAAATGATTTTGAGGTTTTCTTTTGATGATAATTAAGTAGACAAAGAGAGATTTATACTGTAGAAAATTTGGAGTCAAAAGCTATTTTTATCATAACGAAACAACGTCAAACATTTGGCCCAAAAACAGGCTAAAAATCTGAGTTTTGACACTTGTTATAGCACTCCGAAACGCTATCTTTTCTATTTATAAAGCACGTAACCAAGTAGAAGCTTTTCATAGCGCCCAAAAGCGTTGTAGTAGCTGATTTGAGTCTAAAACCATTATAAATTACTCAGAAATTTTTATGGCGAGTCTGAAACGTTGTAATAGCTGTTTTAAGCTCAAAAACCACCCAAAACTTTTCATAGCGTCCCAGAAACGCGGTAGTATGTTGTTTTTAGTCCAAAATCATTATAAGCCATCCAGAACTTGTCATAGCATTTCTGGAAATGCTGTCTTTTGCTGCGTGGACTGTGAAGTACTTTAGGATGAGCAGAACTTTTCATAGCGACATAGAAACGATATAATATCTATTTTGAGTCCAAACTATTTCAAACTACCCAAAAATTTAGATAGCGTAACTGAAACGCTGTAATAGATGTTTTATGGAAAATTACTCCAAATCCTCTCAAATTTGGATTGGACATTTGATGTGGCCCTTGACGTGAAATTTGATGTGACATTTGATTTGACATATATTAATAATAAATGATTGATGTGACCTTTGATGAGACCTTTGATGTGACATTTGATGAGACCTTTGATGTGACATTTGATGTGACCTTTGATGTGACCTTTGATGTGACCATGATGTGACATTTGATGTGATATTTTACGTGACAATTGATGTGACATTTGATTTGACATATAATATTAATAAATGAGTAACGGTTAAAGAACTTTTTAGAGAAATACAAAGGTGGGTTGAAACTTGTTTATAAAGGAGCTTTTGCGAAAAGAAGATAATTCGTATTTAAAATAATAGATGTTTATCTTTTGAAAAGAAGATCTATAGGAGATATATAGATGTTTTTTTCAATTAAAAGGCTAGAACGTTCTAGGGTGACAGAGAGGATAGTGTCTAGGATTGGGTTTGGAAAAATATAGTTTCCTGCTCTCCCTAGCTATCCTAAACTGATCCGACGAACGGGATGGTTAATTCAAAAATTATTTGAAAAGTAATTTAAGATTACTTTTGAAAATCTCTACACGATACAAAGAGTATTTTGAAAGTAAACAATGATGATGATTTTAAATGTTTTGTGTAAAGAAGAACTTCGTTGGCTTGATCCTATATCTAATACCCAATTAGATAAAGGTACGTAGGCAGTCACAAGGGGTTGTGACGCAGCTGCTTTATTAATAAAAAAAATATTTTTTGTTGATATTACAAAATAGAGATATCATAAAATGGCAATTCGCGTATTTGAGTTATAAACTTTAAACGTTTATAAATTTTGGAATTTAAATCAGATTTTTACCAAACAAAGAACGTTTTATTTATATTGACAAAAGCTTTCAAATGAGTGAAAGCAGATTTTAATTTCGGGGTACAATTTTCAAGTTATGTTTCAAACTGTTTCGGAAAAGAACGCTATATCGGCCATAACCATAAATAGTTATTTTTAATGTTTTAAAAATATGGAAAAATATTGTAATTTTTTTATAAATTATGTAAGAGTGGATTGAATTGGATTGGTGCATTTTTCATGTTTATTGTTTAAGTCATGCTAATGTGTTTACCAAGTGTGCAGGAATGAATATCAATGTCCATCTTATTAGAGTTGCACAATGGTAGATTTACGGTAATTGTGTTTAATTCATATTTAAGCACGAATGATTAATTAGATAAGTGATATTTATAAAAAAAAAATATCAAGAGCATTGAGTGATATCGTATACTTCCAAAATAAAATGCTAAATGTCATTGTTGGTTTTTGGAACGCACGGGGTTTTCGGCAATTTTAACTGGTCGGAAATCCCAGGGCGTTACAATTTAGGATCTGGAGGATATTTTCAGATTTGAAGGATATTTCGAATATTTAGGATCTGGAGTATATTTTCAGATCTGGAGGATATTTGTGATCTGGAAGATATTTCGGATATAGAGGAAATTTTGGTAATTTCCATATACTTCCCTATGCCTATATAAGCTACATCGGATCCAAAAGGAGGATGTACAACTAAATCAAGAGATTAGATCAAGGTTAATTCTAATTAGGGTTTAGGCAATCCTAATCTTCTTTAATTCCTTTCTCCACAAAATCAATTTTTTCTAGTGAATTTAATCATTGTAATCAATCTCTTGTACTCTTCTATTGATATTAATAAAGGTTTCTCTCTCAAAGTGGATGTACATCGACAAGACGTCGGTGGCACCACTATAAATCCCTATGTGATGTAGTTTCTCATTATTGCTCAATTATTTCCATTGTTTGGTGATTGTGATTGGCTTGGATAAAATTGAGATTGTTTTTTATATATCGATTGGTTCTTTTTGCACTATTACCACGATCTCGTTTACCGTGGCGTTGGGGATTTTTGATTTGAGCGGTCTTGAATCAAAATTTCTCCACAACACAAATTATACTGGACCTTCCTATAAAAAATCAATATTAACTACAATGTTAGACATTTTGTTTAAATAATCATGTATAATAACTTGGACGATTACTTATTTATAAAGATCAGTATGGGAATGGATGATGCAAATGATGAAAAATATATGGTCCACGGAAGGAATTTCATATTAGAATAACTAAAATATTAAATATACAAATTTTTCTAACTTTCGATATAAAATGGTTTTTTTATTTTTCCGCGTGGACGCATACCCCAAAGCAACAAATAATGACGTCCACTCTCCACTTGAGGAGATGGTAGCCCAATCCAACAACAGGAACCATTAGACTAGGCCTAAGCCTTCATGATCACCCATACGCAAGCTGACAAAAAAAGTAGTGACCTTGTCTACCACTATTACAAAATCTCAGACATCGTTAGATTTCAACCTCGATTCTGATCATAGATCGGTCGTGCCTCCTGATTCAAGTTCGCTACAGCTACACAAAAACCGATCTTGTTCCTCAAAGCAAGAGATTTTGAAAAGTCTAGATCTAAACTCCAAGAGTGATTTTCCATATCTAATTCTCGATGATCAGACATGTATTAATTCGATAAACTTGTTACAATCGAAACCATGGATAAAAGCTGTTTGGGAGAACAATTCACATCTTAATGTCGTTCAACTCAATTTTTATGAACTGTTAGTCCAAGGAAATCTCAAAATTGAAGTCATCATTTAACACCTTGTTAACACAGCGAGGGAAAAATGGAATAATTCCGTTGTTTTTTACGTTTATGGTAGTAAACCTTACTATAAGTATTTGAAGGAATATGTAACACCCCTCTCGAAAAGATAACACGAAGATCTTTTACAATAGTGGTTAGTGCGTGGTGTTGCTTTTCAGGAGGTCGTGTGTTCGAATCCCGTGGGTGTCACATTTGGTATCAGAGCCTATACCTAGCCGGAACTGTGTGTGTAATGCTGTGGATGTCAGTCGGTGTGGTGCTGATGCGGGTTACATGCACAACGCCTAGGTGGTGAGTGATATGAGCCAACGAGGACATTGGGCTCTTTAAGGGGGGTAGTCTGTAACACTCTCGAAAAGCTAACACAAAGATTTTTTAGCACAGTGGTTAGTGCATGGTGTTGCTTTCCGGGAGGTCGTGGGTTCAAATCCCGTGGGTGTCATAGATTATATTGATAGAAACTGGAACTTGAAAGGTAATTATCAAATGTTTTCAAGAGATAACGGCTTCTTCATTATCAAATGTGAAATGCTTGAGGATTGCAAGAAAATTTCTATCAGTTGGTCCGTATTTCTATAATAAAAGGCTGGTTTTCATGAAGAAATGGCTACCTCGAATGAAGTTAACAAAATAATTCCTTAATTCTATTCCTATTTGGATAAGATTACCTAACCTAGATTTGGATTTTTGGTCAGATGAATCCAGAAATAGAATTGCTTCCACTTTAGGTCATCCTATTAGACTGGATAGTGTTACAGAAAATTTATGTCGAACATCTTATGCTAGGGTGCTGCTTGAGGTTACCATTGGTTTCAGTTTTCCTAAGATGGCCCCTATTCAATATTATAATGGAGAGGTTGTTTTGAAGAAAATTCACTATGAATGGATTCCTTTTTCATGTTCTAATTGTATAGTATTTAGTCATTCAACTAGTTTCTGCAAGTCAACCAAGGTATGGATGCCTAAGTATAAATATCATAATGATAGTGGGATGAAAATTGACAATAATTTGGAAAGTCAAGAGAAGAATAATATTGTACAGGCTGGTCAAAATAATTTTCCTTGAAATTTAGAATCCGATAAGGCTGTTGTTGGTAGTCAAGAGAATTACAGTAGGATCTTAAAAACTTCAGATTTGGATGAAGTGGAAAAAGCTCATATTCTCAGAATAATACAGTTAAATACTCCAATCCTCATAATGTGTTAGCAAATATTTCTATCTGCGTGCAGCAATTAGATGATGAAACTCATGTTGTTTCTAAGGTTGATGGGAATGTAAGTATTATGAAGGATTCTATTAATAAGATGGATGAGAAAATAGATAAGAGAATGAAGGTTAGAGTAGATGTTTCTGGCAAAGATAAAATCTTTATTCAATCTTCTTTGGATTCTTAGGTCGAGTTTCATGACAATGATTAACCTCAATCAGATATTAATGAGCCTCAAGATAGTATGATGGATGAATCGGATTGCTCATCAAGTAGTTATAGGGGGAGGAGAAACAAATATAAGATGGTTAAGATGAAAGGAGATCCTTTGAATGCTAATAACTCTGAATGGATAAAGTTAGTACCATATGATAAGACTAAATATAAGACAAGGAAGGCTGGAGAAGAGGGAGGTACCCAAGGTGGTGTGGTCAGCGGGGGTATTTCTAAAAAAAAAAAAAATCCTTGTCTGGACTTAGCTGTGTTGGATTTGGTAGTTGTTTTTATTTTGATGCTACAGTTTTTTGAGTTTGTTGGGGTTTCTTCATTATTTCTGATGGTGGTTAGATTTTTATTGTTGAATTTTGGCTTTGATTTTTGACGAGTTGCTGTTTTGCTATAGTTATATGTTTAGATGCTTTGTCTTTTTTCTTATTGGGATACTCTTTGAGTTTTTGGCTTGTTGGCGTATTGCTTAATGGAATTGTTACGTTGAATAACTATGGTCTTTGTTCTTAGGTTAAGATGGTGTTGAATTGATGCTATGTTGTGGGCTTTGATGTTGTGCGAATAGTTGGTTTCAGTCATGTAGTTCGTAGTGTATTTTGTTTTTCTTTTGATGTCATGACTTGGTTGTGTATGTATCTTGTAATGTTTTTGGTTTGAGTTGGCTTTTGGTGTGTTTGTATAGTATTCGTTGGGTCGTTTGTTTTATTTTGTGGCCAACTCAAACCTTATGTATCTTGTTTTTACTATAATTAAGTACCCATTTTGTCCAAAAAAATGAATTTTTTAATCAATATCTGAATTATTAGGTTTTGGTTTTACGATATAGGTCAACACTGATCCACAAAAGTTAAATATAAATTAATTGGAGTCTATAAGAAAGGTAATACCCACCATTTTGCTTGAAACAAAGAAAAATAAACCATAAAAGAATGAACCATGTACTATGTACCTATGATTTTTCATGTACTTATGAAATTATTTTCTCCATCTTCTCCCTATTTTTTTATTTTAGTAAATAAAATTGCCAAATTTATTTTCATGTATATGGCTGCAATGATAAATAATTTTAAATATGTAGAATTACCTGCTATATATGTAGTTAAAGCGTTCAGCGGATGCAATGCGGTAGAAGTGCAAAAAGTTGCACCGGGGATAAAGTGAGGAAATAGGTAGGATATAGCGAATGAGTCTAAAATAGCATATAAAACTTGTATTTAATGCATTTACAAATATAACTAGTAAATACATGGAAAATTAACATTCAACTTAATTACAATTAGTACATTGTTAATTTTAAATAAAAGTCTCGCTCAAAAAAGACATATGCAAATAAATGTAAACTTTTATTTTTCTTAATTAAATTTAATAGAATATTACACTATTTTCTATTCTAAAAAATATATGCTAAAAAATTATATTAAAAAACTAAATTAATAAATTTTATAATGTATAAATGTCAATTTTAAATTCATTTCTTTTATTGAAGATATAGGGGAGTTTAGCCAAAATAATAGGATATATTGGAATATAGCGGGGCTTAAAGCGGAAAGACTATTTGGAAATAGCGTAGTGGTAGAAATCCGCTACACGATATAGCGGGGATATGATGGGTAATAGCGGGGCATTATCCGCACAACATGCTATGTACCTATGAATTTAATTTCTCCATCTTCTCTCTATTTTTCAGTTATCATAAATCGAGTTGCCAAGTTTACTTTCATGTATACGGTTGCATGGATAAATAACTTTAAATAACCAGAATTTGAGTAGATTTGGACATAAATGTCAGTTAACTGTAATCATTTATGTTATTCCATTGCGTATAAAATACCTGTTTTACATTAATATATATCAATTTTGTTCGTTTACATAGGCCATCCAGTTTAGATGTCTGATTCTTCCAATTTTTCCAATGCATTAAACATTTACATCTTCCTTAAACAAGCTTCATTGATCCATTAAGAAGCTTTTGTACCTCGCAATTTTAATGTTTTTAAGCTTTATTTTTGTTATGTTTAGGTTTTTGTGCAAGTTTATACTATTACTAGAGATGTCACTTTCATTCCTAATTCGATTTTAGGGATTATGAATTTATCGGTTTTGAATTGTTAGTGACATATCGTGTGCTTTTTAAGCACATTATTGCTTGATATTTAATGGATGTCCAGAAGGATAATGAGCCTTCGGTAGCAAAGTAATTTTATCATCTATTTTCCATTATTATAATATAATAATAGTAAAGCAATGAACATGCTATATTATAAATTTAAAGTTCACCTAGGAGTTTCATCTCTTTTTTTATAAAAACTATGAGGTCCTTCCTTTTATACCTACTTTGTACAAGTTAGCAAACCGAAATAGTTTGTACACTCATTTATAATGGATGGGCCTCCACCCTATGTAATTTGTTATTTTTACTCCTTTATGCCTTTTGGTAAATTTATTTAATCTTTTGTTTCTTAAATAAATGTTTTGAAATGAAATTTTCGGTCCTAGTAAGAGTTGCATATATTTGGTTTCACCTATTTTCTTCTTCTTTCTAATGGGGGTTAAAACTATATTGACAAGAACAATTATACATATACTAGTTCTGGGAATCATTAATTTGGGAATTCAAAATGTATAGATTATATGAAGTAAGCATTAGACATTCCAAATGTATTTTTTGTTTCAGTCAATTTGGATACATATGTTGTAATAACCCGGAAATGCGGGCCAGTTTAAAATTTTTATTTCGGCAATTTTAATGAATTTTGAATATTTAAAATAGATTATTTTAAATAATATCGATGAGAAATTTATTTTGAATATAATTCGAATGTATATATTATATACGTCGTCGTTAGAATATAAATAATTATATATAATTATAAAAGGAATTGAAAATGGCGCGGTAGTTCGATAATTCGATTTCAAACTTCAATTGAATGTACCGGGTGCAAAACAATCCGGATATTAGTGAAACCATAAATAATAAGATCTAATTGGGAATATCTTTCCAACGAATCGGAAAAATTAAAATTTCATAGCGGGAATCAAAAGATATGTCCAGTTGAAAATTCTGAATAGTCGTTATGGAATTCAGGCCCTTAAAAATAGACATTTTGCAAACGACCTCGGATTTCGACGAAACCACTTTTGTTAGGTCCGTGATGTCAAATTATTGCTAGATTCCAAATTTCATAATTTTTCGAATCAATATGTGAGCGTGGCAAAGGAAAATGCGTTTGACCAGTTTTAGTTGATTTTAATCGACTGGAAAATGGCCATTTTTCCAACGGTCTCAGAATTCGACGAAACTAGTTTTGTTAGGACCGTATCATCAATACGAAGCTAGAAAATATTTTTCTGCAATTTTTAGAGTTAGTATGTGACACCAGTAAATTGAAATGCGCGTTCAAATTCAATATATAGAGTTATATGTTGATTTTAAACGGAAACTGATCGAAATGATCGAATCAGCCTACGATACCTATCCCATTGTGTTCGGAATGGGGGTAATTAGCTATGAGCGACAGGCGGTGGGCCTCGTTTCGAGGTCGAATAAAAAGTCAACCTTTTGAATTAAATAATTAAATAAAAAATACCTTTCCTCTCCTATACCCTCTGCCCCCCCTCTTAATTTTCGATTCAATCGTTTTTAGAAGAAGAAAAACCCGTCGATCTGTCCATCGCGCCACCCTCCTGGCGTTCGTCGCCGGCGCTCCACCTCAGCCACCATCGATCGGTGGCGCCCCTATCGAACCCCCTTCCCCACAGCTCCTCCTCCCAAATCGTAGACCCCCCCTCTCGCTGGCGCCACCGGAGCTGCGCCAAGCCTCACCACCAGCCGCCGCTCGCGCCTGGCATTTCCCCCTCCCCCTATTCGAGAACTACGAGCCCTAGACCCCCCCCCCCCCCCCCGCTCCAGCACTGCTTCGCCCCGTTCAGCACCCCTACCCGCGTCTTCCTCTCCCCAATCTCTTGTTCGATTTTGTCTTCCATCCCTCAAATGTGAGTTTAACCTATTTCTTTACATTTGATTTTGATTTTTGATAAAGTAAAATATGTTTTCTTTGCTGAAATAAATAGTGATTTTTACTTCTATAAAAAAAAGAAATATAGGATTTTCATTGATGTAGGATAGTAAAAATAGGATTTTTATATATTGAATAGCGAAGTAAAAATTCGATTTTTATATATTGAATAGCGAAGTAAAAATTCGATTTTTATATATTGAATAGCGAAGAAAAAATTCGATTTTTATATATTGAATAGCGAAGTAAAAATTCGATTTTTATATATTGAATAGCGAAGTAAAAATTCGATTTTTATATATTGAATAGCGAAGTAAAAATTCGATTTTTATATATTGAATAGCAAAGTAAAAATTCAATTTTTATATATTGAAAAGCGAAGTAAAAATTCGATTTTTACATATTGAACAGCGAAGTAAAAATTCGATTTTTATATATTGAATAGCGAAGTAAAAATTCGATTTTTATATACTGAATAGCGAAGTAAAAATTCGATTTTTATATATTGAATAGCATAGTAAAAATTCGATTTTTATATATTGAATAGCGAAGGAAAAATTTAATTTTTATATATTGAATAGCATAGTAAAAATTCGATTTTTATATATTGAATAACAAAGTAAAAATACGATTTTTACATATGTAGAGAATATGGGCAACGAAGGTGATATAAAGGCGAGGACGATGAAGATTTCTATCAATGAAGAGTCGTGGTATTGGATAGCTATCGGTGAGAATTTCTCACTCTTCAATTTCTTTTTCTAGTTATATATATATACTAGGATGCAGACGGTGTTTAGTAGCACCCGACACAATCGTCCACAGACCATGGACTTGTTTGTTTGGCTGTATTGTTAGTTAGATTGTTTGGGTTGAATTGAATTGTTTGGTGAAATGAAATTGATTTGATTGATGTGTGAATGGCGTGGGCCTTCACTAGACCGGGGATAAGGCTAGGCCTTGTCCCGTTTCTAGTATCGTGCCGTTATGCCGCCGAAATTTTCTAAAATATGTTAGAGAAATAAAAATATCATTTTATTGAATAAATGATCTGAATAGAATATTTTCATAGGTTGAATAAAATGTTTTATCGTTAAAAATATAATTTTTAACGTGATTGTTAATAAATGAATGTTTATAAACGAATCGACCGATTTGTTTATATACACTGATTTGACTGATGGATTGGGACGATAAATTTTACTCATCGCCCAACTGCACAAATAAATCCTTTGTTTGATTGTTTGAAACCCCACATAGGTGTTGGGATGAAATTTGAAGTTCACTCATTCTGATTGATTAAATATGTCGATCGATTGATTGACAGGCTGTTATAAGCGTTAGATGTCTATATTTGATGCTTATACAGTGTTGTGCACTTTGGTTGATGGTTGATTATTTTTCAATGCTATTATTATATACGTGTGATGTATGAAAATCCATATAATTAACATTATATGGTGATTGATTGGGCCTCATTCCTATTTAGAAAATAAAGAATAATATAAAATAAAGGTTCATGTGTTGACCGTACTCATCCGTTGAGATTAGTCATGTGTTGAACGAAATATTTTAATAATAAAATTTACATCTTTATCAATATAAAATAAAGGTTCTTGTGTTGACAGTACTCATCCGTTGAGATTAGTCATGTGTTGAACGAAATATTATAATAATAAAATTTACATCTTTATCAATATAAAATAAAGGTTCTTGTGTTGACAGTACTCATCCGTTGAGATTAGTCATGTGTTGAACGAAATATTTTAACAATAAAATTTACATCTTTATCATATATGAAATCAGAAATTAACTGGAAGATAGATAAGATGAGTGGTCTCCTGGATATTGATCTGATGTTGGTTTCGGCCTTTGGGGTTAATATTTAGGGAATCGTTCTCTTACTAATTTACGGTTGGAGTCTGATTTGATATCAAACGATAGATACCCTAATTTTTATAAAATATATTAAATAACAAAAATAGTCACACGTGGACAGTACTCATTCGTTGAGATTAGTCGTGTGTTGACAAAAATAAATATTCATTTGTTGAATATAGAATATTTGAAAATAGAAATATATGAAGCCGTGTTGATTAGATTGACGCCATTTTGACGTGAACGATATTTATATTGATTTTATTCATTTTAAAATGAATATTGAAAAGTGATTTTGAAATCGAATATTTTGAATTAAATTGAATATATAACGAATTTGATTTGAATAGAAAACGAATTTGATTTCAATTGAATATATAATGAATTTGATTTAATTAGAAAACGAATTTGAATTGAATCAAATAGAAAACCAATTTGAATTGAATCGAATAGACAACCAATTTGAATTGAATCGAATAGAAAACCAATTTGAATTGAATAGAAATGAATTTTAAAACGAATTTATAAGGAAAAATTCAATTTTGATTTGAATTGAAATGGAAGTTGAAATTGTTTTTGAAACGAATTTAAAACTATTTGTAAAATTCGTTTTAAAAGGAAATCGACGAAATATATATTATATATATAATATAATGGCCTGAATAGAACGCGCCGCGCCGTGGCAGTTCGTGAATTTCAACCATTTATTTCAAACGGACATTACGGGAGATCCGACCGTCGGATTCTCCTAAAACCGGAACCGTTGGGTTCGTATCGAAAAGAGCTTTCTAATGAACATTAGAAATTTGAAATCTAACGGTTGTACTTGTAGACACGTCCAAATCAAATTTGAAAAAGGTCGCTATAAGTGCAGTTTGATGGCCATTGATGGAAATCGACTGTACGGGCCTTGATAAAATTATTAAAAATAGTAATAATTTGTGTAAAATCATAAGAGATGATTTGGGAAAAATTAGGATGAAAAACTCCATATTTGAAAAGATAAAAATAGATTTTTATCGAAATGAACTAGTTTTGAACTAAAATTAAACCCATTTATTTTTAAATAAATAAATTGGATTTGAAATGGGTTCTAAATAGAATTGATTAGTGGGTTTATTGTGAAGAGTGTTTTAAATGACACTTGTTCTTTAACCCGATAAATAAATAGAAAGTGATTTAGGTTTGTCGTGAACTGTGTTTTAAAAGACATTAGTTCTTTAACCCAGTAAAAGGAGTTTTAATGAATCTGCAATTAGACTGAAATGTGAATTGATAATCTAAATTATCAAATTTGGAAAATGAGCGAGAATGGAGTATTACCAGTTTTGCTCCAAAGCGATAGTTAAATCTTTAATTAGATTTGAACGTGAAATGGTAATTAATTTTACCGATAACACCATGGTGTTAGATATGGAGTATTACCATTTTTGCTCCAAAGCAATAGTTAAATCTTTAATTAGATTTGAACGTGAAATGGTAATTAATTTTACCGATAACACCATGGTGTTAGATATGGAGTATTACCAGTTTTGCTCCAAAGCGATAGTTAAATCTTTAATTAGATTTGAACGTGAAATGTTAATTAATTTTACCGATAACACCATGGTGTTAGATATGGA
Organism: Allium sativum; assembly: GCA_030737875.1. Classification (NCBI taxonomy): domain Eukaryota; kingdom Viridiplantae; phylum Streptophyta; class Magnoliopsida; order Asparagales; family Amaryllidaceae; genus Allium; species Allium sativum. Next base: position 358,149,021 of record CM060926.1, read on the forward strand.
GTATTACCAGTTTTTGCTTCATGAGACGAATAGGTTGGGATTGGAAAATAAAATAAATAATTACTTCGGTATGGTTCGCTAATCTCGACTAGTTTGGAAAACCATAATTTGGTTTGAATTGACATCCAAAGGAAGATTAAAGGATAAATTTTAAAGAATTTATCTTGAATAAAATTAATGGGAACCTTTCCCTGAGAATATGAATTGGAATGAGGCGTATGTTGTGTTTGTGTAGCATTTGTTTAATATACGCGGGTTGTTCGGAAAGGCCGGGTTTATACCCATTCTGAATAACCGATTCGACGATAAGTCGAAGATGAAGACGGTGGTCGAAGGCCGGAAGTCTTCACATCGTTTGGATAATTACTAATGATCCTGATTGGGCTGTACACCCAAGAGGATGGAAATAGTTGGTGGTCGTCCAGACGTACTTGGAGATGGATGGATATGCGAGGAAAGTGCCTCCGGTTTCGTTCAGACCCAGAACGAACTTGTAAATGGATTGTGTGTCTGACATTGGATTTTATTCTGTGTTGATTGATTTTTGTTAAATATATATCTGTTTGGCGGCGGAGAATTAATTCTTTTGCTTAACTCCCTTCTCTGAGACGTACGAGCTTAGAGGTTATATATCGATAGATATCAATCGCATGGCATGAATTGCTTGTGTGGCACGCTGAGTTGCATGGATCGAGGCTTCTGTTGAAAAGCAAAGTCTTGTGGTTAATGATCAAAGCACGGCCTATGTGGCAGCTTTGTGTATAGCGTGGATTCGCGAGCCTCACACCTCGGTATGAGTTAAAAACGGGATACGGACCACTGGGAGAGCACGACGTTTCTTTCTAGCTTTGGTGGTGTCAGTGACTTACCAGCCCTGACATTTATATACTTTTCACCTATGTGGTTGTTGGATGCGAGGCGCCTCGATTATAGGTCTGTAAGGACCGGGAAACGTGTGTTCAGGCATAACTAATCCTCTAACGTAAGTGAGGACCGGCCCAGCCGAATCCGGGGTTGCCCAGGGTGTGTAGTCCCGAGGCATTTGCTAGAGTGTCTTGAAGCGGAGAGGAGCTTGCCCCTTGCCTTGACTCATGACGGAAATCCAATTTCCAATACGTGTATTGCGGTTTTAATTGTAAAACTAGTATGGCGACATGATAGATGGTACCCATGCCGCCTATGATTTATATTTATGATTGAAATTGTTTTGACACTATACACTTATTATAGTATCAAATGATTTGTTTTTAAACGTACCAAGCATGTTTGGCTATTATAAGGGAAAACCCTATCCTCCAGATTGCGTTGCATTGTGTGATGGGACCTGGGTCTTATAATAGCTTCATTTTTCGAAAAAGCATTGCGTTGTTTATTCTATGCACTGGTATTCTTGGGAGGAAACCCGTTCCGTGTTATACGGCGTGGTCCCTTGAATTACTCTCTTTTAAAGTAATATTTTAAATAACTGTTTTAGTTCTCACACCAGTCACATGACTGACCTGGAGTTATTTTTTTAACCTAAACTCTGGGTGCCCCTATTTTCCGCACGGGCAGCTAGTAGTTTTGGTTTTGCAGATTAATATTCACAGGATCCTGGTTTATAGCTGGAATGATATTCGGAAAGCTCTGTATCCGTGTATTACTTTCAGTTGTGTTTTGTATTATTTTTCTGCTGCTATGTAATTTACTGTAATCTCTGATATTTATCGAATGTAATTTATTCAATTATACTCTGTATATTCTTGTATCTGATGGAATTGTTGTAATAGCAATGAAATGTTCTTCTGTTTGTGTTCTGATTTGTCCTGTTCTCAAAACGATCAGGTGTTTCGAACGGTCTAGATCGGTTTAACAACTGATTCGGATCAAGCGAAATTCCTTGCCGTCACATTTGGTATTAGAGCTTTGGTTTACAGAGCTCGAGAACAAGACACATTAGAACCATACGAAAGAATTCATCAGATATTGGATTAGTAACATCCAATTATAATGACTCGTTAGAGATAGGATCAGTAGTATCCTAGAACGAGTGTGAAGAGTATATTTTTCAAATGAAAACAATTTTGTTTTGAAAATTTAAATCGATTCTACGTATTTGAATATTTTATTTATTTTGAATTTGGACAATCTAGTATATAAAGGTTTTGCATATACGCGTCATGAATGTATATTCGAAGTTTTAATATATTAGATAGATATAGAGTCACGCTCTAGTCGCCCGGACATGGTCCTGATGATGAAGTATACCATCACCAGTATTTATTTTCGAGTGACGAAGGTGTGATACTTATATATTTCCATTTAGACTGGTGTGAGAACCAAAACTTATATAGCTAGAACACATTGTTGTGACTTGGCATCAAAAACATGATTTTTGTATATGTATCAAAATTATGAATTTGAAACGTTAATCCACTAATTGATTGATGTTTGTGTTGTTTGTTTATTTGTTTGCTAATTTTTTTTTAGCCATTTAGCCTAATTGAATCACATATTGAATATTATTGAATTTGGTCGCATTTGCTTGCATATACATGTACTTACATTGAACAGGTCATAGTAAGGAGGCTAGAGCAGAGAATAAAATTTGTTTGCCCGACAAATAGGTACATGTTTAATATAATTTACTGTTTTGTTTGGGTGATTTTATGAGCCTATTGGCTAGCCGCTTGGCTTTTTCTTTTTCTTTTTGAGATCAGAAGGCCTATATGGCAATTTCGGGATTTTCCCGTGGCTCCCGGTGCAGGGGAGGTTATGGCGAAATTTTTCGAAAATTTAGGGTGTTAGCCAAATTTTTAAATTTTTTGAAAATTCTCAGAAACTGAAAAGTTGGAGAATGAAAGCCAGATCGAATGTAGAGTTGATTTATCAAACCACTTTCGACTTTGTTCCTTTTCGGGGACGAAAAGTTTTAAGTGGGGGGAGATTGTAATAACCCGGAAATGCGGGCCAGTTTAAAATTTTTATTTCGGCAATTTTAATGAATTTTGAATATTTAAAATAGATTATTTTAAATAATATCGACGAGAAATTTATTTTGAATATAATTCGAACGTATATATTATATACGTCGTCGTTAGAATATAAATAATTATATATAATTATAAAAGGAATTGAAAATGGCGCGGTAGTTCGATAATTCGATTTCAAACTTCAATTGAATGTATCGGGTGCAAAACAATCCGGATTTTAGTGAAACCAAAAATAATAAGATCTATTTGGGAATATCTTTCCAACAAATCCGAAAAATCAAAATTTCATAGCGGGAATCAAAAGATATGTCCAGTTGAAAATTCTGAATAGTCGCTATGGAATTCAGGCCCTTAAAAATAAACATTTTGCAAATGAACTCGGATTTCGACGAAACCACTTTTGTTGGGTCCGTGATGTCAAATTATTGCTAGATTCCAAATTTAATAATTTTTCGAATCAATATGTGAGCGTGGAAAAGGAAAACGCGTTTGACCAGTTTTAGCTGATTTTAATCGACTGGAAAATGGCCATTTTTCCAACGGTCTCGGAATTCGACGAAACTAGTTTTGTTAGGACCATATCGTCAATACGAGGCTAGAAAATATTTTTCTACAATTTTAAGAGTTAGTATGTGACCCCCGGTAAATTGAAATGTGCGTTCAAATTCAATATATAGAGTTATATGTTGATTTTAAACGGAAACTGATCGAAATGATCGAATCAGCCTACGATACCTATCCCATTGTGTTCGGAATGGGGGGTAATTAGCTATGAGCGACAGGCGGTGGGCCTCGTTTCGAGGTCGAATAAAAAGTCAACCTTTTCAATTAAATAATTAAATAAAAAATACCTTTCCTCTCCTATACCCACTGCCCCCCCCCCCTTATTTTTCGATTCAATCGTTTTCAGAAGAAAAAAAACCCATCGATCTGTCCATCGCGCCACCCTCCTGGCGTTCGTCGCCGACACTCCACCTCAGCCACCATCGATCGGTGGCGCCCCTATCGAACCCCCTTCCCCACAGCTCCTCCTCCCAAATCGTAGACCCCCCCCCCCTCTCGCTGGCGCCACCGGAGCTGCGCCAAGCCTCACCACTAGCCGCCGCTCGTGCCTGGCATTTCCCCCTCCCCTGTTCAAGAACTGCGAGCCCTAGACCCCCCCCCCGTCCAGCACTGCTCCGCCCCGTTCAGCAACCCTACCCGCGTCTTCCTCTCCCCAACCTATTGTTCGATTTTTTCTTCCATCCCTCAACTGTGAGTTTAACCTATTTCTTTACTTTTGATTTTGATTTTTGCTAAAGTAAAATATGTTTTCTTTGCTGAAATAAATAGTGATTTTTACTACTATAAAAAAAAGAAATATAGGATTTTCATTGATGTAGGATAGTAAAAATAGGATTTTTATATATTGAATAGCGAAGTAAAAATAGGATTTTTATATATTGAATAGCGAAGTAAAAATTCGATTTTTATATATTGAATAACGAAGTAAAAATTCGATTTTTATATATTGAATAGCGAAGTAAAAATTCGATTTTTATATATTGAATAGCGAAGTAAAAATTCGATTTTTATATATTGAATAGCGAAGTAAAAATTCGATTTTTATATATTGAATAGCAAGGTAAAAATTCGATTTTTATATATTGAATAGCGAAGTAAAAATTAGATTTTTATATATTGAATAGCGAAGTGAAAATTCGATTTTTATATATTGAATAGCGAAGTAAAAATTAGATTTTTATATATTGAATAGCGAAGTAAAAATTCGATTTTTATATATTGAATAGCATAGTAAAAATTCGATTTTTATATATTGAATAGTGAAGGAAAAATTCGATTTTTATATATTGAATAGCATAGTAAAAATTCGATTTTTATATATTGAATAACAAAGTAAAAATACGATTTTTACATATGTAGAGAATACGGGCAACGAAGGTGATAAAAAGGCGAGGACGATGAAGATTTCTATCAATGAAGAGTCGTGGTATTGGATAGCTATCGGTGAGAATTTCTCACTCTTCAATTTCTTTTTCTAGTTATATATATATACTAGGATCCAGACGGTGTTTAGTAGCACCCGACACAATCGTCCACAGACCATGAACTTGTTTGTTTGGCTGTGTTGTTAGTTAGATTGTTTGGGTTGAATTGAATTGTTTGGTGAAATGAAATTGATTTGATAGATGTGTGAATGGCATGGGCCTTCACTAGACCGGGGACAAGGCTAGGCCTTGTCCCGTTTCTAGTATCGTGCCGTTATGCCGCCGAAATTTTCTAAAATATGTTAGAGAAATAAAAATATCATTTTATTGAATAAATGATCTGAATAGAATATTTTCATAGGTTGAATAAAATGTTTTATCGTTAAAAATATAATTTTTAATGTGATTGTGAATAAATGAATATTTATAAATGAATCGACCGATTTGTTTATATACACTGATTTGACTGATGGATTGGGACGATAAATTTTACACATCGTCCAACTGCACAAATAAAACCTGTGTTTGATTGTTTGAAACCCCACACGGGTGTTGGGATGAAATTTGAAGTTCACTCATCCTGATTGATTAAATATGTCGATCGATTGATTGACAGGCTGTTATAAGCCTTAGTTGTCTATATTTGATGCTTATACAGTGTTGTGCACTTTGGTTGATGGTTGATTATTTTTCAATGCTATTATTATATACGTGTGATGTATGAAAATCCATATAATTAACATTATATGGCGATTGATTGGGCCTCATTCCAATTTAGAAAATAAAGAATAATATAAAATAAAGGTTCATGTGTTGACCGTACTCATCCGTTGAGATTAGTCATGTGTTGAACGAAATATTTTAATAATAAAATTTACATCTTTATCAATATAAAATAAAGGTTCTTGTGTTGACAGTACTCATCCGTTGAGATTAGTCATGTGTTGAACGAAATATTTTAATAATAAAATTTACATCTTTATCAATATAAAATAAAGGTTCTTGTGTTGACAGTACTCATCCGTTGAGATTAGTCATGTGTTGAACGAAATATTTTAACAATAAAATTTACATCTTTATCATATATGAAATCAGAAATTAACTGGAAGATAGATAAGATGAGTGGTCTCCTGGATATTGATCTGATGTTGGTTTCGGCCTTCGGGGTTAATATTTAGGGAATCGTTCTCTTACTAATTTACGGTTGGAGTCTGATTTGATATCAAACGAAAGATACCCTAATTTTTATAAAATATATTAAATAACAAAAATTGTCACACATGGACAGTACTCATTCGTTGAGATTAGTCGTGTGTTGACAAAAATAAATATTCATTTGTTGAATAAAATATTTGAAAATAGAAATATATGAAGTCGTGTTGATTAGATTGACGCCATTTTGACGTGAACGATATTTATATCGATTTTATTCATTTTAAAATGAATATTGAAAAGTGATTTTGAAATCGAATATTTTGAATTAAAATTTGAATTAAATTGAATATATAACGAATTTGATTTGAATAGAAAACGAATTTGATTTCAATTGAATATATAATGAATTTGATTTAATTAGAAAACGAATTTGAATTGAATCGAGTAGAAAACCAATTTGAATTGAATCGAATAGAAAACCAATTTGAATTGTATCAAATAGAAAACCAATTTGAATTGAATCGAATAGAAAACCAATTTGAATTGAATAGAAATGAATTTTAAAACTAATTTATAAGGAAAAATTCAATTTTGATTTGAATTGAAATGGAAGTTGAAATTGTTTTTGAAACGAATTTAAAACAATTTATAAAATTCGTTTTAAAAGGAAATCGACGAAATATATATTATATATATAATATAATGGCTTGAATAGAACGCGCCGCGCTGCGGCAGTTCGTGAATTTCAACCATTTATTTCAAACAGACATTACGGGATATCCGACCGTAAGATTCTCTAAAATCGGAACCGTTGGGTTCGTATCGAAAAGAGCTTTCTAATGAATATTAGAAATTTGAAATCTAACGGTTGGATTTGGATATACGTCCAAATCAAATTTGAAAAAGGTCGCTGTAAGTGCAGTTCGATGGCCATTGATGGAAATCGACTGTACGGGCCTTGATAAAATTATTAAAAATAGTAATAATTTGTGTAAAATCATAAGAGATGATTTAGGAAAAATTGGGATGAAAAACTCCATATTTGAAAAGATAAAAATAGATTTTTATCGAAATGAACTAGTTTTGAACTAAAATTAAACCCATTTATTTTTAAATAAATAAATTTGATTTGAAATGGGTTCTAAATAGAATTGATTAGTGGGTTTATTGTGAAGAGTGTTTTAAACGACACTTATTCTTTAACCCGATAAATAAATAGAAAGTGATTTGGGTTTGTCGTGAACTGTGTTTTAAAAGACATTAGTTCTTTAACCCAGTAAAAGGAGTTTTAATGAATCTGCAATTAGATTGAAATGTGAATTGATAATCTAAATTATCAAATTTGGAAAATGAGCGAGAATGGAGTATTACCAGTTTTGCTCCAAAATGATAGTTAAATCTTTAATTAGATTTGAACGTGAAATGGTAATTAATTTTACCGATAACACCATGGTGTTAGATATGGAGTATTACCAGTTTTGCTTCATGAGATGAATAGGTTGGGATTGGGAAATAAAATAAATAATTACTTCGGTATGGTTCGCTAATCTCGACTAGTTTGGAAAACCATAATTTGGTTTGAATTGACACCCAAAGGAAGATTAAAGGATAAATTTTAAAGAATTTATCTTGGATAAAATTAATGGGAACCTTTCCCTGAGAATATGAATTGGAATGAGGCATATGTTGTGTTTGTGTAGCATTTGTTTTAATATACGCGGGTTGTTCGGAAAGGCCGGGTTTATACCCATTCTGAATAACCGATTCGACGATAAGTCGAAGATGAAGACGGTGGTCGAAGGCCGGAAGTCTTCACATCGTTTGGATAATTACTGATGATCCTGATTGGGCTGTACACCCAAGAGGATGGAAATAGTTGGTGGTCGTCCAGACGTACTTGGAGATGGATGGAAATGCGAGGAATGTGCCTCCGGTTTCGTTCAGACCCGGAACGAACTTGTAAATGGATTGTGTGTCTGACATTGGATTTTATTCTGTGTTGATTGATTTCTGTTAAATATATATCTGTTTGGCGGCGGAGAATTAATTCTTTTGCTTAACGCCCTTCTCTAAGACGTACGAGCTTAGAGGTTATATATCGATAGATATCAATCGCATGGCATGAATTGCTTGTGTGGCACGCTGAGTTGCATGGATCGAGGCTTCTGTTGAAAAGCAAAGTCTTGTGGTTGATGATCAAAGCACGGCCTACGTGGCAGCTTTGTGTATAGCGTGGATTCGCGAGCCTCACACCTCGGTATGAGTTAAAAACGGGATACGGACCGCTGGGAGAGCACGACGTTTCTTTCTAGCTTTGGTGGTATCAGTGACTTACCAGCCCTGACATTTATATACTTTTCACCTATGTGGTTGTTGGATGCGAGGCGCCTTGATTATAGGTCTGTAAGGACCGGAAAACGTGTGTTCAGGCATAACTAATCCTTTAACGTAAGTGAGGACCGGCCCAGCCGAATCCGGGGTTGCCCAGAGTGTGTAGTCCCGAGGCATTTGCTAGAGTGTCTCGAAGCGGAGAGGAGCTTGCCCCTTGCCTCGACTCATGACGGAAATCCAATTTCCAATACGTGTATTGCGGTTTTAATTGTAAAACTAGTATGGCGACATGATAGATGGTACACATGCCGCCTATGATTTATATTTATGATTGAAATTGTTTTGACACTATACACTTATTATAGTATCAAATGATTTGTTTTTAAACGTACCAAGCATGTTTGGCTATTATAAGGGAAAACCCTATCCTCCGGCTTGCGTTGCATTGTGTGATGGGACCTGGGTCTTATAATATTTTAAATAACTGTTTTAGTTCTCACACCAGTCACATGACTGACCTGGAGTTTATTGTTTTAACCTAAACTCTGGGTGCCCCTATTTTCCGCACGGGCAGCTAGTAGTTTTGGTTTTGCAGATTTATATTCACAGGATCCTGGTTTACAGCTGGAATGATATTCGGAAAGCTCTGTATCCGTGTATTACTTTCAGTTGTGTTTTGTATTATTTTTCCGCTGCTATGTAATTTACTGTAATCTCTGATATTTATCGAATGTAATTTATTCAATTATACTCTGTATATTCTTGTATCTGATGGAATTGTTGTAATAACAATGAAATGTTCTTCTGTTTGTGTTCTGATTTGTCCTGTTCTCAAAACGATCAGGGGTGTCGAACGGTCTAGATCGGTTTTACAACTGATTCGGATCGAGCGAAATTCCTTGCCGTCACATATGTGAATATTATAATGAATAAAATTATGAATTATAAATTTAACTTTTTCATAGAATTCAGATGTTTTTGTTAGTTTTGTGTAGAAATGTTGCATTGTTAATTTTGTGCTATTTAAGCTGTATGATTCCTTCAGTGAAATTATTTGATGCCTATAGCATTGTTGATGACAAAAAATGTCATAAACACCCAAGATTCCAATTACATAGGAATTATAGTTTCGTCGCAAAAGTAAGTACGTAAAGTAGTAAGTAATACGAGAGATTTATAGTGGTTCAGCCTCGCGAGAGACCTACGTCCACTTTGGAAGAGTTGTCGGAATATTATTAATAACCAAGTGTTCCGAGGTTGAGAACATCTCATGACATCTCTTTACATACATCTCTAAGTTATATGATGTCATAATTATCATATATTTAATATATTAGGAAAAAGACAATTTTGCCCTTTTTCTTCCTCAAAGTGGAGATGCCATTAAAGAGGCTACTTGGAGCTCTCAAGAGGTCTCAATTTATCAAATTCAGAGCCCTTTGAAGTGTGAGGTCAACGGGTATTTATAGTGGAGAGGTTAAGTGGGAGTAGGAAGAAATAGGGGGCTGTAAGCCAATTTTCGTATCCCAGAGGAGAGTGCTCCAGAAATTCCGGAAACCCCCCCCCCCATTGTGCCAGGAAATTTGTACCTCATGCCAGGGGTACGAAATTCATAGCGGGGGGGGGGGGGGGGGGGGGTTACGAAGTTCATACCTGGTAGGTAGAAAATTCGTAACCGGTGGGTACGAAATTTGTACCCCATGGTTGTGACACATTGCTGACACCTGTTGGTATGAGTGCGGGTTACATGCATCGTAACGAGCTTTGACTCGCTTGAATCTTGCCGCTTGGGTTCACTACACTAAAATAACAAATTTAACACACCAGGATGCAGAGATATGATATAGCTTTAAGCCGTATCAAATTTGATACAGCTCATAGTCGTATCAAATTTAATTTGCTACGCTCCACCGATCCGCACCTTCTCCAATCCCTATAATCTAACCGTTGATCTTGAAGGCGTTGGATCGTTTCATTTGACATGGATTTACCCTGTATCAAATCAGCATCATATTTTCTTCCCCGTTGATTTTTGTTTCTCACAAACCCAAAAAAGATTGGCCGCTTCTTTTCTAATTATCTTTTTCCCATCTTCCCCTTTTGGATGAAAACCCTACGAAAATAAAATCCACTCTCCATCGGTAGATTCAATACGACTAATAATTACTACTTTCATTTTGAAAAATCCCTAACCCTTCGCCTTTGTGTGGTTTCATTACCTAGGATTTCCGTACCGTGCTCAAATCAAGCGGAATGTTTAAAAAATGAGTGATTTGTTTAATTGTTGTTTAATTCTATATCTTATTGCATTAGTGTTTAGATCTCAAAGAATTAAGGATGTCCAGTAACTATGAAGTGCGATATAAAATCTGTAGAGTATTAGCTTGCTTATATTATTTTTGTTTATCTTATATGAAAATTATGATGTTATATTTTTATTGGGTTTAGTAGCAATTTTAGTTGAAGAAATTATTGGTTTTTAATTAAGAAATGCCTGTTAAAAAAGTAAGATACAAATTTTTCCACTTGTCATTTCTTAAATGTATTTTCCTCCATCACTTGTTGCATGTTTCAGTCTATTGGAGAATGGAGTTTTGATGACAACAACCTTATTTCAATCATCGTTGATTATAAAATATATACTAACACTTTCTGTATAGAATATATATATGTGTGTGTGTATGTGCAGGAATTATATACAGGAAATATTACAGAAGACTGTACAGTTATAAAGATGATAGAGATTCAAAGATCAAAGAAATTTCAAGACTCGTGAGTAATCAATATTTCAAGAGTTCAAGATCAATATAGTTATAGAGTCTATATTTTCTAAGACTCTAAATAGCACTCCAGGTTCAAATTTTAATTCTAATTCTCAAATTCTGATTTTCAATTCTATCCTCAATACTCTCTATTTTATTTTTCTATTTTATTCTCAATCCTCTCTGTTTTGTTTTTCTATTTGTTTCTATTTTTATTTTACTTTGCTTTCAAAACCTAATTTTTGTATATACTTTGTATTTATACTTTATATAGTTTAAAACCCTATAATTTTATAAATATATTTATATAGTTTGAAATTATATTTTCATATGATTTTCTATAATATAATATTAATTTAGAACACTGGAATTTTACTCAAGAATTTCCAGAATTAGTTTTATATCAAAACACTTGAAAATGCTTTGATAATAAAAAATGTACATGGGTATGTCAATATAGCAAAAAGAGCAAGTCGACATATAAAAGCTATTTTTTCTAATTTTAAAGGGAAGTGTCTTTTCATTATTTGAAACGCTTCAGAACCATTGCAACCCTTCATACTCTATAAAAAGAGGTTAAAACCGAATTTTTTAACACATCTTCTTCCCTAACTTCATCCTCTTTCTCTCCACTATTATTCTTAATCATTTTATGGTTTTTCCACTTATACTCTGCGAATTCAATTCTGTTTTGATAAAACTTCTTCTCTCTACACTCTAATCTCTGAATCAAGTGCTAATGAAGAGTTATAGGGTTGTTTTATAATTGGTTGTGTTGAATAAACCTTGTTGTGAGTCAAAGAAGAGTCGGTGTGTCCTTGTGGGCCGTGAAATCAAGGAAATAGGAGTCGGTGTGTTCTTGTGAGCCGTGAAATCAAGATAGTAGGAATCGGTGTCTCCTTGTGAGCTATGAAATCAGGATGGGTGTAATTGACTATTGAAAGAGTAATTAAACTCTGCACAATCCAGCGTTGTGCGGGACTGGACGTAGGAGTAATCCGAACCAGTATAAAATCTGGTGTGTTCTTTCCTTTTCTGCATTTTTATTTCTATTTATCTTATTTGTGCTTGAATCTGTGTCTGTGATTGTGTTTGTGGTGTTTTATTCATCTCATAGTTTACAATAGTTTTAGAATTTGTTTAAATTCTTATAAACACTATTCACCCCCCATCTAGTGTTTGCTTTGCCTTAACGATCCATTCCGCATTCCCTAACAATTGGTATCAGAGCAAGGTTTTCCAAAAAGTTCATAATCTGATTTTTGAAAATAGTTATAATGGAAACCAACACTGGTAGCAATAATAGTTCTTTTATAGAGGTCAATCCACTATTAGACCACCAATGTTTAATTGTAGTAATTATTCATATTTGGCATATAGAATGAAAATTTATTTACAGTCTGTAGGATTAGACACATGAAATAGTACACAAAATGAATATTGTGAACCCACAACAGCATTTGCACAATGGAAAAATGAACAAAAGGCTGTTGCACAGAGCAACTCTAAAGCCATAAATATGTTATTTTGTTTATTAGATAGAAATGATTTTAATAGTGTATCAGTATGTAAGACTTCTTATGAAATCTGGAGAACTTTACAAGTTACTCATGAAGGAACTAGTAAAGTTAAACAGACTAAGATAGGCATTGTAACACCCCGTAATTTTAAAACATGACATAAGAGATAATTAAAGAATGCTTAGTTTTTATAAGAAGAATTAAGGGAAACGGGCTGCGCCATATCGTTCGTCTCGGAATTCTGCTAGGAATAGAGTCCTAGTTTGCGTAAATCGGATATTGTATGAAGAAGTTATGAAGCTTAGAATATTTCAGTTTAAAGCAGAATTTATTTAAATAATAATCGAATAACGAAAATTTATCAAAAATGAAAATTTAGACAAAGCAGGCTAAGTAGGAAATTTCCCGCTCGTGGGTGTCGACCCCATCGGCCCAAATCTGGCCTGACGTATTTTGTGGTGGATCTGATGACGTGTTCTTCTGGGATTAGCGGGATGACATGTTTTTTTGGGTCTGGATGGTTCAGATGGATCCTAATCTAATCTAAGGGTCCTAATTCACCTAGAGCATCTATAAAATACCCCTAAACCTAGCCCTAATCTCAATGTTTTCATCCATGGTGCCTCCATGCTGCTCTAATCTAAATCAAATCTAGCCTCTCTTCTCCACCAAAGCAAATCAGAATAGGAGTATTCAAATTAGAAGATCAGATCTACAAACAATCAAAGTAGATATTATTCAAGATCAAATTTACTACAATAACGCCTAATTCTCTTTTCTAAGAATCATATCGTTGTGAGTCTGTGTTACTCTCACATATAATTAAATTAAAAAGTAATCGTGATAGGATTGTAAATTGGATCTAGTGTATATGCCTGTGACTGAAATGAATCTTATCAAGCTTGTAAATCATTATCTTTCAGATTCATACCTATAATCTGTCATATGCCATTCAGATCCATTTTATCGTTATATGCTTGTTTGTATTTCATACGCCTGTTCTTATGTTTATGCCAATTTTGTTGTTTTGATTCTCTTCCCTTCTTCTTTTCCTTTTTCTTTACGAGAATAGGCTAACTTCGAGCCTAACATATTGCGTTGAGATTTACGTACGAATAACGTTGGAACGATTGGGAAAAGTTTGGGAAATATGCAATAAAATGAGATTTGGCATTTTATATATCTGTCTTGTGATGTTCTGTTCAATACTGTTATAACGCTCCATGAAAGTTAATGAATTCCTATAGTGAGTGACATTAACGGACGTGGGGTGTTACAGGCATGCTAATTAATCAGTTTGAATTATTCAAAATGAACGAGAATGAGTCTATTTCAGATATGTATTACAGATTTCATGAGATAGTGCATTCACTAACAACACTTGGAAAAACTTATACCAAAGCAGATAAGGTCAGAAAAATATTAAATTCATTAACTCAAGAATGGGATCAAAAGATTTTGGATATAGAAGAAGAATGATGTCGATGAAATGAAGATTGAAGAGTTAATTGGGTATTTCATGTCATATGATGTTCAAAGAAAAGAAAATCTATTGCACTGAAAGCAACAACAAATGATTCTGACTCAAGTAGTGAAGATGATGAAGAAACAACACTCATGACAAATCATTTTAGAATATTTCTAAAGTATAGAAGGAAGTGTTATAATCAAGCAAAATTAAATGATGGACGATGTTTTAACTACAACAAATCAAATCATATAAAGAGAATGTGTCCATATCCAGACAAATCTACTCAACAAACGTACAACACCAATTCATCAAGGAAAAGAAAGAAAGCTTATGCAACAACATTAGACGATTCAAATTCATCATCAAATGATGAAGAACCAGAAACTAGAAATATAAATATATGTTTTACAGTAATTCAGAATTCAGAAGATCATGAAGAAAAGGATCAAAAAACCTGGTACGCATTAATTAAATTTTAATCTTATTTGGTTGAATGGTTGCTTTGTTTGTTAATTTGTTTTGGTTTGAATTTAAAACTTAAGGAAATAAATTTTTGAAATTTGAAATTCAAATTTGAAATTTGAAATTTGAAATTTGAATTTTGAAATTCAAAATAATAATACAATATTAAATAACCAATAAATTAATAAAATAAATTGTTTGTATGTTCATTAGGATTTAACTATTTCAGGAAATAGTTAAACCCGAAATATAAATCGATAATTTAATTCAAAACTTGAAAATCCAATTTCGTTTTGAAATAAGCCTTGTATGTCGACATACACGAATATACATGTCGACATATCAAAAAGATTTGAAATTTAAATTTTGAATTTCAAAAGTTTAAACTTTCAAACTTCCCTCCAATCTTTTCACCAACTCCCAAGCTCTGAAAAAGTGTCCTTTCAATCTGAAAAGTTGTGCCTATTCAATTCATATTCATTCAATTCAATATACATACCTCGTTCAAAACACAAAACAATATTCTTCATATCTATTCTCTTCAAAATTATCATATCAATGGCTTCCTCAAGTTCATCTCAGAAATTGAAGATAACCAAAACCATAAAAGGTTATCTTTACAATGACAAAGAGGCCATCAAAACCTAGGGTGACTATTTAGCAAATGTTAAAGTTAACAAGGGTGTTTTTGCCGTCTTTAGCGACTTTCCATCTTATGATCTTGGCTCTCTTTTCTAACACAACGAAGTCTTGAGTCTAATTGACTCTCGTGAAAACGACGAAGTATGTTATCCCAAACTCGTGAAGATGTTCTATGCGAATCTCAACTGCGGATTTTATCAAGGCAACGAAAACCAAATTTGGAGTAGTGTTAAGGGAACTGAAATTGTTCTCGATGCCAACCTTTTTGGCGAAATTCTAAATTGTAGAAGCAAAGGCACGGATTTCTCAACTTTCGCTATCGATGAAACCGATAGGGTAACCTATCTTGACATCTTCGAAGATGATACTCCAATGGATTTCAAAAATCGTTTCTTTTTTCTTAAAACAAGGATTGTTAACCTCCTCCTTCAACACACCATCACTCCCCATTACAGAAATTTCAACAATCCAACTCTTAAAGTCCAAAAGGCTCTCTTTGCCATAATAGGTGGATATAATATCAATTAGGCCAAAATGATTCTTAATGAATTTAAGCCCATAGATGTATATATAAGAGAAAACACTCTTTACTATGGTGTTTATCTCACTCGCATTTTCAAATACTTTGGAGTTGATCTTAATGGAAAAGAATTTGTCCCTAGAAACGTGTTTGACGCATCAAACATTCATCTCATGCAAATTCATCTCACTTTCAAACCTTACGAGACATACAAGGACAAACAAGCTCGATCGCAACAAGAACAAGATCTAATGGAAGTCGAAGAAGAAGAGACTTCAATGGAAAGCATTGAGTATCCAACCTCAAAGCGTATTCTCAAAGACACGATTGTTCAAAATCTAGTGAAAATCGTCAAAAATAAAAAGAATCTTAACAAAAGGCTTTCAAAAATATCCAAATTCATGGTCAAGATAGGAAGAAAACTTGGAATTTCATCTTCCTCGTCATCATCCGAAAACTAGGCCATCTAGTTTAATATATCTTTATATATATCCTTGTATTTGCTTTCGAATCTCGTATCTAAAGTGTGCCTTGTTTTGTTTGATGTATTTACTTTCTATTAAGTAATGAATGGAGTTTTATTTCTAGTTAAATCATCTTTATGTTTCTGGAAAAACCATAAAACATATTATAATATTACAAGAGTTCAAAAGTATTCAAAAATTCAAAATTCTCAATAAGCATGCTATAGTATGTCGACATAACAAAACATGTATGGCGACATATAACAGACATATTTTCAAATCTTTTCAAATTTTAAAATTAAAATAACTACTCATGTCCATTCAAAATCCAACGAATTCCAGACCATATTTAAGTCCATTTCTCCCAGAAAACTTCATTATTTCATTACTCCTTCTTCTTTAATCATTTCTCATCAAATTCTATGGCAAATCCTATTCACAATCTAAGTGAAAATATTGAAGAAACTCTCAATTCGTTCAAAAATATCCTTTCTATTATACTACGAAATTAGAGTCATCTTGAATTTAGTCAAATAAAGATGTTAGAACAATACGAAAGCACTTTGACGCAATGCGATGGCTAATCTCTTCTCTTTTCAGAGATGAAGAAAGTAATCTCGCAAAGGCTCCACCAACCAAAGAAGATGAAGATTGGGAAGTAATTAAAAAGGATCCTATCTTTGGAGAAGATGGTTGGGTTAAAGTTCCCAGAAACGTTTAGTTGTTTGGTACAATTTGATTGATTTGTTTAACTATTCTAAAACATATGGTTTGGTATGAATTAGAATATATTTTGAAACTTTTATATATTAAGACATATGGTGTGATTTAGTTTGGTTTGATTTGTGTGTGTGTGTGTATATATATATATATATGTATATGTATATGTATATATATCAGACAAACATATGTAAATAATACTTGGATTGGTTTGTATTTAATCATCATAATGCTATGTATTGTTATAAATTAAGGGGAGTGTTCTACTCACACTACAAGAAATATGTATATTCACAGCGTTGAAAAAACGTTGTTATAGCCTTTAACAGTGTTTTGATGAACGCTGTCTAACAACGTGCTGTTATAGGTCCCTGGATATATTACAGCGTTTTCAAAAATATTGTAGAATATTGACATATTATAGCGTTTCAAATGGTGTTGTCCTTATATCTATACCCGTTTTATATTGTTTCAGAAATGTTATTATCTTCCCTTTTCTACAGCGTTTAGCCACATATCACAGCATTTCTCAAAGTTTACAAGTTCTTTCCTACCACAGCGTTTTGTCACATATCACAACGTTTCTGAAAATATACATGTTTTTTTACTATCACAGCGTTTTGCCACATATCACAACATTTTCTGCATCTATCAGAGCATTTACATGTTGTAGTATCAAAACATTCATGCACAAACATATCAACAACATGTAAACATATATCAACCAACTAATTATATAACATAATATTCATACATAATTTCCATAAAAAATAACACCATAAACTAAATTTACACAATATCCGTCGGACAAAGTCACGATGTCTAAAAATAAAACAAAATTTCCATAAAACAAGTTTGCGCCGAATACCATCAAAAATGAACATCTAAAAGTTACCTCTTTATCCGTAATCAAATACCACAAGCGGTCTTTTTGTTGAGGGATCTTCAGAAGCACCTAACGATATTCTGATTATAGCCGAATGCACAACGATGCTCATCCCCAATACCTATACACATGTGTTCATGTTAGCATTTGGTCATGATTACACATTAACAAGAAAACAATGCTCGATAACAAGAAAAAAGAATACAAGGAGAAAGTTGAAGATAACATAGCATACTTGGTAATATTTTATAATAGTTAGTTAATTTTTATAATGCTTAGTTAATTTTTAATTACTGCTATAATTATTATAGAATACTTGGTAATATTTTATATTTTAATATACTTAGTTAACTTTTATAAACTGAACTTTATTTTATTTTATAAATTTAGTAAATTTAGTTAATTTTTATAATATTTAATTAATTTTTATAATTCTTTGATAATTTTTATAATAGTTGGTTAATTTTTATAATAGTTAGTTAATTTTTTATAAAATTAGTAAACTTAGTTAATTTTTATAATACTTAGTTAATTTTTATAAAAGTTAGTTAATTTTTATAATAGTTAGTTAATTTTTATAAAATTAGTAAACTTAATTAATTTTTTATAATAGTTATTTAATTTTGATAATACTTAGTTAATTTTATAATACTTAGTTAATTTTATAATACTTAATACTTAGTTAATTTTATAATACTTAGTTAATTTTATAATACCTACTTAATACTTAGTTAATTTTTATGATACTCAGTTAATTTTTTTATAAAATTAGTAAACTTAGTTAATTTTTATAATACTTAGTTAATTTTTATAATAGTTAGTTAATTTTTATAATACTTAGTTAATTTTATAATACTTAGTTAATTTTCTAATACTTAATACTTAGTTAATTTTATAATACATAGTTAGTTTTTATAATAGTTAGTTAATTTTTATAATAGTTAGTTAATTTTTATAATACTTAGTTAATTTTTATAATAGTTAGTTCATTTTTATAAGTTTATTTATTTTTATATAAATCTTAGTTAATATACTACTATTATAAATCTTATTGTTATTATTATTATAGAAGTTTAGCTTTGTTTTGTATTTTTATGTACTATGTTAATCCTACATGAATGCCATAAACATGTAGTGTGATGAATATAATTACTTATAGAAAAATATGCAGAAGCATCGTCATCATCGTCGTCATTGGAAAGGCTCAAGGCATGTCTCATTAACAAAAGGGCCATAAGCTGCACAAGAAAAAGAAGTAATAAGTTGACATCGCATACAACCAACCGGTCGATAGAAAGAAAACTAGAAACAACAGCAAATTCCAAACGTCTGAACCTATTTTGAGATGTCTAACATGATTCAGACGTCTAAAAATAAGTTTCAGACGTCTGAAATTGATTTCGGCCATGTGACAACCCGGAAGGTGGGGCCAATTTTAAATTTTCATTTAGGGGTGTTTAAAAATTTAAAATAAATTATTTCAAATAAAAATGAATGGGAATTTGTTTTGAGCAAAGTTAATGCAGAGTTATTCAAATAAATTGCATAGAGAATTAGGAATAGGAAGGTAATTTGAAAAGTCAAACTTGAACTTTGACTGACTGCACAGGATGCAGAATAAACCGGATTTTGGTGAAACAAAAAATATCTAAATCCGTTAATGAGTATCTTTCTAACGAATCTGAAAAATCGAAGTTTTATAGTAGAAATCAAAAGTTATGGCCAAATGAATTTCCAGAAAAGTCGCTATAGAAAATATGTCGCCCTTGAAAATTGGCATTTTGCATACGACCTCGGAATTCAACGAAACCACTTTTGTTGGGTCTGGAATGTAAAATTATTGCTAGGTTTCAAATTTCATGATTTTTGAAGCTAGTATGTAATCATAGCAAAAGAATTTGTGTTTTGTCAGTTTCGGTCGAAATTAATTGACTGAAAAATAGCAATTTTTCAAACAGTCTCAGAATAAGGCGAAATAAATTTTGTTAGGACCGTATTGACATAAGAAAGCCAAAAATAATTTTTCTGGATTTTTCTGAGCAAGTATGTGGCCCTAGTGGAATTAACAAGTACGTTCGAATTTAAATTAAATGATTTATTTTAAAAATAAAAGAAACATGTCTGTAACTTCAAAATTAGACCTTGGCAATAGCGCCATCGCGATCAGAAGACGTCAACACATTAAGTTCGACAGTCGTTGAGCTTTGTTTGGAGATCGTATGGGAAAACACTAATTTCTAGAATTAATTAAATAAATAATAAAATAAAACCCTAGAAATACTAGTATAAATATGCCTGTATACAGCCGTCTTCTTCCTCCGTTTTGCACAGCCGTAACCCATCAATTGCTCAAATCTTTGAGCTCAGTTTTCTCCCTCATCTCACAATGAAATTCAACAAACTAATACTCGTATCGAAGCTCTTCCCGAACCCTACGACCTCCGACAAGAAGCACCTCGAACCGTGCCCTGTCGAAGCCGCCCCAGCCCCTCGAAGGTCCGCCGGTCACGCCCCCCTGGGCCCCACACGCCGCCGCCGAATGCCACCCCCCTCTGGACGAACCTACGCGTCTCCTCCCCGGCCCTTCTCCAACAAACGGTGCCCAAATCCGTTAACTACAGCTCGCGAAAATCGGATTTGAAATTTTGAACAAAACTGAACTATAAAAGGTATTATCTATTTCAGATTTAGCGACGCTTCTAAGCGTTGCTGCAGCAGTTGTTAAAAGTCTGTATATTTAAAACATTGATAACTAATTCGTGTGAACTTCAAATCATAAAATTTCAGATCCGGGTGAAACGTGACAACAAAAACTTCGACCTAGGATCAATTGGGACATTTTCTGTATTTTATTTCGATTTTAGATCTAAATCTGAAGTCGAGGTGAGCATTCTGATTTTTAACTGATCTATTTTAATTTCAATTCAACGTGGTTGTGGTTCATAAATCATACTATATGGATTCGTGATTCTGATCTATGTTATTGATGTTGGTTATTGATTTATGTGAGATATGACATGTTATCCCATGTTAGTAATCCATCTAGAAAACAATTTACACCATGTTTGCTTGATGTTGAAAGTACACCTTGCTTGCTAGATTCACATTTTCTTGTCAGATATTTAAATCTGTAAATTTTTGTTGCAAATAGATGAATGTTGGAGGATGAATATAGAAAATAAGAAAGAAAAATATGACGACATGAGTATGAATTTCATTATGATGTGATGAAAAGACGAGATCTTGGACAGATAAGGAACTTACATTGTATGAGAAATTGATATTTTGTTTAATGTTAATAATAAGTAATTTTCAATGCACGGAAAATTAACATTTATCTTTAATGTTAATATTCAAATTATTTACACCGTAGGATGATGTAACATTATTTTTAATGTTAAAATAAAAGAATTTGACCGTAGGATGATTTAACATTATTTTTAATGTTAAAATAAAAGAATTTGACCGTAGGATGATTTAACATTATTTTTAATGTTAAAATAAAAGAATTTGACCGTAGGATGATGTAACATTATTTTTAATGTTAAAATAAAAGAATTTGACCGTAGGATGATTTAACATTATTTTTAATGTTAAAATAAAAAAATTTGACCGTAGGATGATTTAACATTATTTTTAATGTTAATAAAAAGAGATTTCATCGTATGTTAAGTTAACATTATTTTTAATGTTAATAAAAAGAGATTTCATCGTATGTTAAGTTAACATTATTTTTAATGTTAATAAAAAGAGATTTCATCGTATGTTAAGTTAACATTATTTTTAATGTTAATAAAAAGAGATTTCTTCGTTGGTTAAGTTAACATTATTTTTAATGTTAATTAAAAAGAAATGTACGCCGTAGGGAAAGTTACATCACTTGTAAAGTAATTAAAAAGGATTTACACCATAATATTAATTTGCATTTTATTTATTGTATAGAAAGAGAGAAAATACGTCGCATGATAAAAATTACATTTTTCTTTGTAATTAAGAATGTGAATTTGCACTGCATGACAAAAATTTCATTATTTATGAATATATATATATATATATATATATATATATATATATATACGAAGGTTATTTGGAAAGGCCGAGTTAATCTCATTCTGAATAATCAAGCGATGTTAAGGTTTGAAGTAGAGGACGACGAATGAAGACCGTCAATCTTCCCCTCAGGATGACAGCGATTTAGGCTTTGAATTGATTTGCTCCCAAGTCAAGGTCAAGGTCATTACCCGAACGAACATGTTGATTGAACGGATTAGGCTTTCGCTTAGACCCAGAGCATAAGCTGTTAAATGGATTGTGTGTATGACATCATACTCTATTAAATATCACGTTATTGATCTTTTGTCGAAGGTATGGATGTTTGGTGGCGGGGATTCTATTCTCTTGCTTAACACCCGTTCATATATTTCGGCAAAGGGTTGGTAGCAGGGTATGTGGTGATGATGTGGCACGCTAAGGTGCATATGATCAAGGTTTTGTTGAAAAGCAGGCCTTGTGGGACGATCAAAGGATAGTCTGTTTAGGCATAGCTTTGTGTACAATGAGACTTCGCGAGCCTCACACACCGGGTAGTCTAAAACGGGAGAAGGGAACGCAGGGAGAGCAGCACGTTTCTTTCTAGCTAGAGTAGTGTCAGTGAACTACCAGCCCTGACATTTTACTCATGTGGATGATGGAATGAGGCGCCTTGGATGATAGGTCCTATAGGACTGGGAAACGTGTGTTCATGAATAACTAATCCGCAACTCGTATGGCGGACCGGCCCTGCAGGATCCAAGGGTTCACTGCGGGGAATTCTGAGACATTAGCTAGAGTGTCTCGAATTGGTAGGAGCTCCTCCCTAGCCTTGAAATCTAAATTCCAATTACGACCCTACGGATTTGATTGTATTACTAGTACAGAGGCATAGTATATGGTACCTATGCTTCCTAGGATTGATACATTTATTTTGAAATGTTTTGTTATATATGCTAATAATAATATTAAACCCGTATTTGCCGTATTTAGCATGTTTAATCACCATAAGGGAAAACTCTATCCTCTGGTGTGCGTTGCATTGTGTGATGGGACTTGAGTCTTATGGTGATTCCATTTTTCTAAAAAGCATTGCATTATTGCACGATTTATTTCTCTGCTTGTTCTGACACTTTTAAAATTATGCACGGCAATCCATTGAAATAAATCTGTTCCGCATTAGCGGCATGGTCTTTGGATTTGCCATATTATTAGTAGTATGTTAGTTAAGAATTCTCACACCAGTCCCACGACTGACCTGTAGTTTGTTTCACCTTTTTGCAAACTCGGGTGCCCTCTTTTCTATACGGCCGGCCAAGTAAACAAGTTATCTTTCGCTTGGAGTCTTTCCTTGGAGCTGCTTATTATTTCTCTTGGATTTGCTTGTGGGAAGGTGATGACTAGGAGATTTGAAGACTCATCATTCCCTGCTCTTACATTTTTCTCTTTCTTTTTATTTCAGTCATGAAACTGTTTTAATTCCACGTTGTTTAAGTTGGAGTTGGAACTTATTTCTTTTCTGCGAATTTGGTGTAATAATGTAGAAGTCTGTGACTGTGGATTTTCTGTGATGGATGACATTATATTTCCGTTGCTATGATGTTGTTACTCTATGAATTTCCTATGCTATATTGTATCTGTGATATGTATTATTGTATTTATGTTGTATTCCAAATGATCACCCCTTACTTTCACTTCGTGGAAGTTTGGGGTCATCATAGTTGGTATCAGAGCTTTGGTTAAACTTAGCTTTGGAATATAGCATATTTATGATAATTCGTTTACATATAATCACAATATTCTGTGGCGAACATTTCATGTGAATACATAATAGTCAGTCATTCTATCATTATCTTTTATCCGTCCTTCTATCTTGACCAACTCTTCAAATCACCATTATAGTTGTTCTGACTCTTTCCTTGATCGTACAGAACTAACTAAAAATGAGTACCGCTGCCGCTAGAGCCGCTAGAGCTAGAGCAAGGAGGCAGAATGCTGCTGGAACCGAAGAGGCTACTGTCCAACAAGCACCACCACCCCAACCCTTTGATTTAGATAAGACGGCTAAGAAGTACAAAAACTTGGGAGGGGTGCCATTTAAAGGTACGGAGACTGTGACACAAGCTCAAGCTTGGCTGAGGAACTGCGAGAAGATTTTTGGAGGATTGGAGCTGGAGGATCAGAGGAAAAGATTAGTGGCTTCATGGCTGTTACAAGAGGAAGCTCAAAACTGGTGGGACACTATCACGGTTGGAGGAATTGCAGACGATATGACTTGGACTAGGTTTAAGGAGCCTTTCAATGACAACTATATTCCAAGGCAAGAGGTAGAGAAGCTACATGATGAGTTCGCCAATCTGAAGCAATGCGACAAGACCATTTCAGAATATGTACGAAGATTTGAAGATCTTTCCCGCTATGCGCCTGAGTTGGTTCAAGATGACTTTCAGAAGAATAAGAGATTCATAAATGGGCTTGTGAGGAAGTATATTGATAGAGCTACTGCTCACATTGACCTCTCTTTCAACAGGTTGGTGGAGTTCGCTTGTCGTTACGAGGAAAATGATAGGAAGAATTCTCAGCAGGACAGGGAAAGGAGCTTAGCTAACAACAAAAGGAAGCAAGCAGAGAAGAATACTGAAGGAAACAACTCTGGAGCTGCTAAGGGCCACGATAAGTCAAAGGTGCAATGCTACAGTTGCCAAAAATTTGGGCACTACAGCAAGGACTGCAGGAATCCTAAGAAGGCCCGAAGCGACGACGCCAAGGAATGCTACAATTGCCACAAGAAAGGTCACATCAAGCCAAACTTTCCGCTATTGAAAGGAGCATAGATAGCACATGTGTATGAAGGGGCAAGTGCACCATCTTCTTCCGCTCCTACTTCTTCCGAAGGAGCAGGTAAGCCTGACGTTTTAGATGGTACCATTTCTGTTAAAAATATTCTTGTTACTGCCTTATTTGATACGGGTGCATCGAGAAGCTTTATTTCTAGCAATGCGGTCTAGAAATTGAAACTTAAGCAAAGAAGTCTTAAAAAACCACTAAATGTTCACAACCCTGTAGGAGGTTCTACCACTCTAGATTTATTTTGTAAAGTGCCTGTATCTTACTCCTATTTCAAATTTCCATTTAACTTGGTCATTATGAATTTCTCCGAGTTTGATATTATCCTTGGTCTTGATTGGCTAACAAAATTTGAGGCCAAAGTAAGATGTGCGGAGAGAATAGTTGAAATCAGAACGAAATTTGGAGATATTATTTCTATACCTTTACATGGGCCAAAATCTGACAGAAAAGCATTCTGGTCTTCCCTAGAGATCACTCCCATCTCCTTAGAAAATATTCCCGTGGTCAAAGACTACGCAGATGTATTTGAAGAAGTGGACAGCCTACCCCCGCGAAGGGAAATCGATTTCAGGATTGATCTTGTTCCTAATGCCAGACCTGTAGTTCATGCTATCAGGAGGATGACACCTAAAGAAAAGGAAGAATTGAAAACCCAAACCAAGCAGCTTCTGTGGAAGGGACTCATCCGACCTAGCATTTCAAATTGGGGTACAGCTGTAGTGTTTGCCCCCAAATCGGACGGTACGCTAAGACTTTGTGTCGATTACCACGATCTTAACAAACAAACATTGAAGAACAAATACCCCTTGCCCCGCATAGATGATTTGATGGACCAATTGAATGGAGCCAAGGTGTTTTCAAAGATGGATCTAGCCACAGGTTTCCACCAACTCCGCATAGCAGAAGAATGCATACCTTTGACCGCCTTCAGGGGTCCCGATATATTCTACGAATGGTTAGTGATGCCGTTCGGTCTATGCAATGCTCCAGCCTACTTTGTTGACTTAATGAATAGGGTCTTCAGGGAGGTCCTGAATAAATTCGTCCTAGTCTTCATTGACGACATTCTAATCTATTCTAAAACTAAGGAGGACCATGAAGGGCATTTAAGGGAAGTGTTGAAAATTCTGCGACGAAATTTTCTGAAAGCAAAGTTTTCCAAATGCACATTTTGGCAAGAGGAAGTAAAATTCTTGGGCCATGTTGTGTCAAAAGAAGGAATCGCAGTTGATCCAAGTAAAGTTGCCGCCATTCGAGATTGGAAGCGACCCAGTACTCCCACTGAAGTAAGAAGCTTCCTAGGTTTGGCCGGGTATTATAGAAAATTTGTCGAAGGTTTCGCCAAGCTGTCTAGCCCATTAACAAAACTTACCAAGAAGAATGCCAAGTTCAATTGGACATCAGATTGTGAGGAGGCATTCCAAAAGCTAAAGGTGAGTTTGACTACTGCTCCCGTACTCACCATCATCGATGGCAACCAAGATTTAAAGGTCTATACGGATGCTTCTCAAAGTAGTGGTCTTGGCGCGGTACTGATGCAAAGAGGCAGAGTTGTTGCATATGCAAGCCGTCAATTAAAGCCGCATGAGAAAAATTATCGTGTCCATGACTTAGAGTTGCTGGCCGTAGTCTTTGCTTTAAAAATTTAGAGACATTATCTTTTGGGCGAAAAATTTGAATTATACACCGACCATCAATCTTTGAAATATCTCTTCGATCAAAAGGATCTGAATTTAAGGCAGCAAAGGTGGCTAGAATTCCTTGCGGCATATGATCTCGACATCCTATATACGCCGGGGAAAGCCAATGTGGTGGCAGACGCACTCAGTAGAAAGAATGCCATTGTCGCAAGCCTTATCATTACCCCCTCTTTGATCGATAAAATTTCCGCTCTTCAAAAAGATGATAAATTTATTCAAAGAATTATTAAAAGAATCCAAGATGGAGAGAACACGAGCTTCCAAATTGATGGCAAGGGAATTCTTAGATTGCAAGGTCGGATTTGTGTTCCAAATATCCCAGAGCTCGTAAGGGAAGTTTTAGATGAAGGACACAAATCAAAGCTTTGCATCCACCCTGGTGTGAGCAAGATGTATAAAGATTTAAAGCGCACTTTTTGGTGGAAATCTATGAAGAGTGATATATCCGTATATGTGAGCAGATGCCCTACATGCCAACAAGTGAAGAGCGATCAACAAAAGCCGGCAGGGTTGTTGCAGCCATTAGAAGTTCCAGATTGGAAGTGGGACCAAGTCTCCATGGATTTCATAGATGGTCTGCCTCGTACTAGGAAAGGAAATGACAGCATATGGGTAATCGTGGATCGTTTCACTAAGTCCGCTCATTTCATACCTGTCAAATCCACTAGAACTGCTCAAGGTCTGGCGCAAATCTATTTCAAACAAATTGTCAGGCTACATGGGTAATAAAATCAAATCTTTCCTTCTCTTCATAATTAGAATGGATGTTTTCTTTTGCAAAATAAATTTTAATCCTTTCTTTTTCACAGAGTCCCTAGTAGCATTGTTAGCGACCGTGATCCTATCTTTGCTAGTAAATTTTGGGAAGCATTCCAAAACGAGTTGGGAACGAAGTTGAATCTTAGTACAGCATATCACCCTTAGACTGACGGCCAGACTGAGCGAGTGAATCGCATTCTTGAAGATCTATTGCGAGCTTGTATACTCGATTTTGGAGGGTCTTGGGAGGATCACTTGCATTTAGTTGAATTCTCGTACAACAATAGCTATCAAGCAAGTTTGAAAATGTCTCCATTTGAAGCCTTATATGGTAGGCCATGTAGATCGCCAGCATGTTGGGTTGAAAAAGGAAATCGGCTTGTGTTGGGTCCTGACATGATCCGAGAAGCTTCGGACAAAGTTGACTTTATTAAGAAGCGACTATTGGCGGCCCAAAGTAGACAGAAAAGTTACGCAGATGTAAGAAGGTGAGAGCTAGCTTTTGATGTGGGTGACTATGTCTATCTGAAAGTCGCTCCAATGCGAGGTGTTATCCGTTTTGGAAAAACAGGGAAACTAGCACCCAAATTCAACGGCCCTTTCCCTATTCTTGAAAAGATTGGCACCCTAGCTTACCGAATTCAGATGCCCGCCTGGTTGCCTGGAGTGCACGATTTATTCCATGTATCTCAACTTCGAAGGCATGTCAATGATCCGGATCTAGTTGTGGAGGAAGCTGCATAGCAAGATTTGGAAATTACCCCAAGCCTAGCAGTGAGAAGAGAGCCACTGAAAATTATTGGCAAAGAAACTAGAGTGTTGAGGAATAAAAGAATCAACCTAGTCAAGGTGCAGTGGAGTGGTGACCCTAGAGACTGCACTTGGGAAACGGAAGAGAGTATCAAATAGGCCTATCCCAACTGCAGAGTAGATATCTCTGATTAGCTTTTGTCTTGAGGTACGCTTAATCTTTTTAGTATTTTCTATGTTGGTTCCTACTCTTCTATTTTTCCTTTTTCCTTTTCGAGGATGAAAAGTTCTTAAGGAGGGGAGATTGTAACAACCCGGAAGGTGGGGCCAATTTTAAATTTTCATTTAGGGGTGTTTAAAAATTTAAAATAAATTATTTCAAATAAAAATGAATGGGAATTTGTTTTGAGCAAATTTAATGCAGAGTTATTCAAATAAATTGCATAGAGAATTAGGAATAGGAAGGTAGTTTGAAAAGTCAAACTTGAACTTTGACTGACTGCACAGGATGCAGAATAAACCGGATTTTGGTGAAACAAAAAATATCTAAATCCATTAATGAGTATCTTTCTAACGAATCCGAAAAATCGAAGTTTCATAGTAGAAATCAAAAGTTATGGCAAAATGAATTTCCAGAAAAGTCGCTATAGAAAATATGTCGCTCTTGAAAATTGGCATTTTGCATACGACCTCGGAATTCAACGAAACCACTTTTGTTGGGTCCAGAATGTAAAACTATTACTAGGTTTCAAATTTCATGATTTTTGAAGCTAATGTGTAAGCGTAGCAAAAGAATCTGTGTTTTGTCAGTTTCGGTCGAAATTAATTGACTGAAAAATAGCCATTTTTCAAACAGTCTCAGAATAAGGCGAAATAAATTTTGTTAGGACTGTATTGACATAAGAAAGCCAAAAATAATTTTTCTAGATTTTTCTGAGCCAGTATGTGGCCCTAGTGGAATTAACAAGTACGTTCGAATTTTAATTAAATGATTTATTTTAAAAATAAAAGAAACATGACTGTAACTTCAGAATTAGACCTTGGCAATAGCGCCATCGCGATCAGAAGACGTCAAAACATTACGTTCGACAGTCGTTGAGCTTTGTTTGGAGATCGTATGGGAAAACACTAATTTCTAGAATTAATTAATTAAATAAATAATAAAATAAAGCCCTGTAAATACTAGTATAAATACGCCCGTATACAGCCGTCTTCTTCCTCCGTTTTGCACAGCCGTAACCCATCAATTGCTCAAATCTTTGAGCTCAGTTTTCTCCCTCATCTCACAACGAAATTCAACAAACTAATACTCGTATCGAAGCTCTTCCCGAACCCTACGACCTCCGACAAGAAGCACCTCGAACCGTGCCCTGTCGAAGCCGCCCCAGCCCCTCGAAGGTCCGCCGATCGCGCCCCCCTGGGCCCCACACGCAGCCGCCGAACGCCACCTCCCTCTGGCCGAACCTGCGCCTCTCCTCCCCGATCCATCTCCAGCAAACGGTGCCCAAATCCGTTAACTACAGCTCGCGAAAATCGGATTTGAAATTTTGAACAAAACTGAACTATAAAAGGTATTATCTATTTCAGATTTAGCGACGCTTCTAAGCGTTGCTGCAGCAGTTGTTAAAAGTCTGTATATTTAAAACATTGATAACTAATTCGTGTGAACTTCAAATCAGAAAATTTCAGATCCGTGTGAAACGTGACAACAAAAACTTCGACCTAGGATCAATTGGGACATTTTCTGGATTTTATTTCGATTTTAGATCTAGATCTGAAGTCGAGGTGAGCATTCTGATTTTTAACTGATCTATTTTAATTTCAGTTCAACGTGGTTGTGGTTCATAAATCATACTATATGGATTCGTGATTCTGATCTATGTTATTGATGTTGGTTATTGATTTATGTGAGATATGACATGTTATCCCATGTTAGTAATTCATCTAGAAAACAATTTACACCATGTTTGGTTGATGTTGAAAGTACACCTTGCTTGCTAGATTCACATTTTCTTATCAGTTATTTAGATCTGTATATTTTTGTTGCAAATAGATGAATGTTAGAGGATGAATATAGAAAATAAGAAAGAAAAATATGACGACATGAGTATGAATTTCATTATGATGTGATGAAAAGACGAGATCTTGGACAGATAAGGAACTTACATTGTTTGAGAAATTGACATTTTGTTTAATGTTAATAATAAGTAATTTTCAATGCATGGAAAATTAACATTTATCTTTAATGTTAATATTCAAAGTATTTACACCGTAGGATGATTTAACATTATTTTTAATGTTAAAATAAAAGAATTTGACCGTAGGATGATTTAACATTATTTTTAATGTTAAAATAAAAGAATTTGACCGAAGGATGATTTAACATTATTTTTAATGTTAAAATAAAAGAATTTGACCGTAGGATGATTTAACATTATTTTTAATGTTAAAATAAAAGAATTTGACCGTAGGATGATTTAACATTATTTTTAATGTTAAAATAAAAGAATTTGACCGTAGGATGATTTAACATTATTTTTAATGTTAATAAAAAGAGATTTCATCGTATGTTAAGTTAACATTATTTTTAATGTTAATAAAAAGAGATTTCATCGTATGTTAAGTTAACATTATTTATAATGATAATAAAAAGAGATTTCAGCGTATGTTAAGTTAACATTATTTTTAATGTTAATAAAAAGATATTTCTTCGTTGGTTAAGTTAACATTATTTTTAATGTTAATCAAAAAGAAATGTACGCCGTAGGGAAAGTTACATCACTTGTAAAGTAATTAAAAAGGATTTACACCATAAGATTAATTTGCATTTTATTTAATGTATAGAAAGAGAGAAAATACGTCGCATGATAAAAATTACATTTTTCTTTGTAATTAAGAATGTGAATTTACACTACATGACAAAAATTTCATTATTTATGAATATATATATAAATATACGAAGGTTATTTGGAAAGGCCGAGTTAATCTCATTCCGAATAATCAAGCGACGTTAAGGTTTGAAGTAGAGGACGACGAATGAAGACCGTCAATATTCCCCTCATGAGGACAACGATTTAGGCTTTGAATTGATTTGCTCCCAAGTCAAGGTCAAGGTCATTGCCCGAACGAACATGTTGATTGAAAGATTAGGCTTTCGCTCAGACCCAGAGCATAAGCTATTAAATGGATTGTGTGTCTGACATCATACTCTATTAAATATCACGTTATTGATCTTTTGTCGAAGGTATGGATGTTTGGTGGCGGGGATTCTATTCTCTTGCTTAACACCCGTTCATATATTTCGGCAAAGGGTTGGTAGTAGGGTATGGGGTGATGATGTGGCACGCTAAGGTGCATATGATCAAGGTTTTGTTGAAAAGCAGGCCTTGTAGGACGATCAAAACATAGTCTGTTTACGCATAGCTTTGTGTACAACGAGACTTCGCGAGCCTCACACACCGGGTAGTCTAAAACGGGAGAAGGGAACGCAGGGAGAGCAGCACGTTTCTTTCTAGCTACAGTAGTGTCAGTGACCTACCAGCCCTGACATTTTACTTATGTGGATGATGGAATGAGGCGCCTCGGATGATAGGTCCTATAGAACTGGGAAACGTGTGTTCAGGAATAACTAATCCGCAACTCGTATGGCGGACCGGCCCTTCAGGATCCAAGGGTTCACTGCGGGGAATCCTGAGACATTAGCTAGAGTGTCTTGAATCGGTAGGAGCTCCTCCCTAGCCTTGACTCAGATGGAAATCCAAATTCCAATTACGACCCTACGAATTTGATTGTATTACTAGTACGGAGGCATAGTATATGGTACCTATGATTCCTAGGATTGATACATTTATTTTGAAATGTTTTGTTATATATGCTAATAATAATATTAAACCCGTATTTGCCGTATTTAGCATGTTTAATCACCATAAGGGAAAACTCTATCCTCTGGTGTGCGTTGCATTGTGTGATGGGACTTGAGTCTTATGGTGATTCCATTTTTCTAAAAAGCATTGCGTTATTGCACGATTTTTTTCTCTGCTTGTTCTGACACTTTTAAAATTATGCACGGCAATCCATTGAAATAAATCCGTTCCGCATTAGCGGCATGGTCTTTGGATTTGACATATTATTAATAGTATGTTAGTTAATAATTCTCACACCAGTCCCACGACTGACCTGTAGTTTGTTTCACCTTTTTGCAAACTCGGGTGCCCTCTTTTCTACACGGGCAGCCAAGTAAATAGGTTATCTTTCGCTTGGAGTCTTTCCTTGGAGCTGCTTATTATTTCTCTTGGATTTGCTTGTGGGAAGGTGATGACTAGGAGATTTGAAGACTCATCATTCGCTGCTCTTACATTTTTCTCTTTCTTTTTATTTCAGTCATGAAACTTGTTTAATTCCACGTTGTTTAAGTTGGAGTTGGAACTTATTTCTTTTCTGCGAATTTGGTGTAATAATGTAGAAGTCTGTGACTGTGGATTTTCTGTGATGGACGACATTATATTTCCGCTGCTATGATGTTGTTACTCTATGAATTTCCTATGCTATTTTGTATCTGTGATATGTATTATTGTATTTATGTTGTATTCCAAATGATCACCTCTTACTTTCACTTCGTGGAAGTTTGGGGTCATCACAGGCCAATACCTTGAGACCATTTCAGACGGCTGAAATTTATTTCAGACATCTGAAAATTTTCTCGGGCAATTCCAAGGCTTGGTATAGACGTCTGAAATAAATATCAGACATCTAACCTGTTATGTTATTGTTTTCCAAAAAACATGTTTATTCCAAGATGAACATATATAGTTCCATATTGACCATAGTATTCCTTCTTATTCCAAGATTAACGTGTTTATTCAATCCATCATCGTATATGTGTTTTCACTTATATAAATTACATACCATACCAATGCATATGAACGAATGGATTGCGTTTAGCAAGTGCGATAAGGACGTACTAACGTCGAAGTATTGTATTGCAAATTTTACTCATGTAAATAAACAGCTAGTGGAATTTACTTGAATTTTAAAGGAATAGCTAACCCGGAAATTTTGAATCAATCTGGTGTAACAACCCGGAAAATGCGAGCCAGTTTAAAAATTTTATTTTGGCAATTATAGCGAAGTTTGAACATTTAAAATAATTATTTTAAATAATATCGACAAGAAATTAATTTTGAAAGGAGTTAGAACGTATATATTTATATATGTCGTCGTTAGAATATAAATATTTATTTTAAATTATATAAGGAATTGAAAATGGCGCAGTAGTTCAATAATTCGATTTCAAACTTTAATTGAATGTACCGGGTGCAAAACAAACCGGATTTTAGCGAAACCAAAAATAATGGAATCTAATTGAGAATATCTTCCCAACGAATCCGAAAAATCAAAATTTCATAGCGGGGAGAAAAAGATACGTCCAATTTAAATTTCAGAGTAGTCGCTATGGAATTCTGGCCCATAAAAATAGCCATTTTGCAAACGACCTCGGATTTCGACGAAATCACTTTTGTTGGATCCGTGATGTCAAGTTATTGCTAGGTTTCAAATTTCGTAATTTTTCGAATCAATATGTGAGTGTGGCAAAGGAAAACGCGTTTGACCATTTTCAGTTGATTTTAATCGACTGGACAATGGACATTTTTCTAACGGTCTCGGAATTCGATGAAACTAGTTTTGTTAGGACCGTATCGTCAATACGAAGCTAGAAAATATTTTTCTGGAATTTTTCGAGTTAGCATGTGACCTCGGTAAATTGAAATGCGCGTTCAAATTCAATATATAGAGTTATATGTTGATTTTGATGAAAACTGATCGAAACGATCAAATCAGCCTGCGATACATATCCCATTGTGTTCGAAATGAGGGTAATTAGCTATGGACGACAGGCGATGGGCCTCGTTCCGTGGTCGAAATAAAAAGTCAACTCTTTGAAATTTAAATAATTAAATAAAAAAATTTTAATTAAAAGTCTCCCTCCCCCTTTAACCATTCACCCCCCCCCCCCCCCCCCGATTTAA
Organism: Allium sativum; assembly: GCA_030737875.1. Taxonomy (NCBI): domain Eukaryota; kingdom Viridiplantae; phylum Streptophyta; class Magnoliopsida; order Asparagales; family Amaryllidaceae; genus Allium; species Allium sativum. Next base: position 358,183,028 of record CM060926.1, read on the forward strand.
ATTATAAATCAAAAATAAAAAAATAAAAAAAAGAAAGAGAAGGAAGGGGGAGGAGCCGCCGCTCCTCCCACCGTCGGCACTTGGCGCCGTCCTCCCCTAAACTTCCTCTCCGCCCTCTTCTTCTCCTTCCCTTCGTTCTTCAACCGACCCCCCCCCCCAAAACCGCAACGCCCCACCTCGTACGCCACCCCCTCTCCCCTCCGAGCCATCCTCCCTTCTCTGATCAACCGACGACTGTAACGACCCAGAAAATCTGAACCAATTTAAAAATTTTAAATTGGCTAAAATAATGGATTTTAAATATTTAAAATAAATATTTTAAATAATAGCAATGAAAACTGAGTTTGAATCGACAATTGAAAACGAATATAATTAATTCTAATTATAAAAAAGGCCTGAAAGGGCGCTACAGTTTCAAAAATTGAATTCAAAATTTGTCGGACTGTACCGGGTGCAAAACAAAACGTATTTGAGTGAAACCAAAAATATTTAAATCTGTTAGTGAATACCTTTCTAACGAATCTGAAAAATTGAATTTTCATAGCGGAAAGCAAAAGTTATGGCCAAATGAATTTTCAGAAAGGTGCTATGGAATTTATATAGCCCGTGAAAATGGCCATTTTGCATACGACCTCGGAATTCGACGAAACCACTTTTGTTGGATCCGGGATGTGAAGTTATTGCTAGGTTTCAAATTTCATAGTTTTTGAAGCTAGTATGTGAACGTGGCAAAGGAAAACGTGTTTTGGTCAATTATAGTTAAATTGGATCGACCAGAAATGGGCCTTTTTGCAAAAGGTCTCAGAATTCGATGAAACTAGTTTTGTTGGGACCATATCGTCAAAACATAGCTAGATTTATTTTTCTGGAATTTTTCGAATTAGTTTGTGGCCCTGGCAAATTGAAATGCACGTTCAAATCAAATATTGAATGTTTTATATTTTTAATTGAATGGAAACTGACTGAAACAGTCGAATGGGCCTACGAAACATATCCCATTGTGTTCGGAATGGGGGTAAAACGCTAGGGACGATAGTCGTTGGGTTTAGATTGGTGGTCGTGTCAGAAAACCCCTTTAAAACCCACAGACCAATCAGAATTTAAATAAAAAAAAGGAAAAATCCTCAGACCCCCCCCCCCCCCCCGATCGACGACGGAAACGCCTCCATACCTTCCCGATCATTTTCCGACCGCCACGCGCGTCGATAGCCCTAACTCCAGTTCAACTTTTTGAAGCCCATCCTCCCAGCTTCGAATCCATCCTGGTCTCGCTCGTTATTGTGGAGCATTCGTCGAGTTCTGGGCTTACAAAGTTCGCCCGCATCGGAGGAGATTTCGCCGCCACCTGGAGCTCGAGCTGAGCAAGATCCACCTCGTCGGGAAGAGCTCTCGTAGGCGGAGGTTGTGGTCAACCCCGATCAGCCCCTAACGCAACGGATTTCGCGAGAGATCGAAACCTAGTTTCGAACAAAACAGTGGAGGTTCGGCGGTTTAATTTAAAACTGTTTTTAACAGTTTAAAACCATTGCAAAATTTGAAAAATCATATCTTTTTCGTTTCTTGTCGAAATCCAGTGAAACAAGAGACAGTGGACTCGTGTGGACGTCTTCTACCTTCTAGAAGAGACCGCATATTTTTCTAAGCCTTCTGCTATTTTTGGTGGAGTAGAACCCAATGTGAGATTTCTAATTCATAAACGTTATGGAAAACGATGATGTATAAATTATATAGTCGATGTATGAGTTATATATGCGTTGTACACCTCATGTATAAGCGGTTTATAAGTTGTACCTTCGATGTGTAAGTTATATATGCGTTGTAAAAATTATATGTGTTGAAATAGAAGTGAATTGCTATATATAAATATATATATATATATAAATACGCCCCTCGTCCACAAACCATGGACGATATTTATTGGTTGTGATTGGTGTGAAAATTGATTGATAGTGAATGGTTGATTGGAATTGTTTGTGGTTGATATTGATTGATTGTGGTTGAAAAATACCCATTTGTGGTTTTGAAATATTTGGTTGAAACCACATAGGATTAGTTTGTGGAAATGAAATAAATATATACATGCCGCCTGCGTGCGAACTAGATGCATGATCCCCATTGTCAAAAACCGCGAGGTTTTAAGGTAGAGCGAGGAGCCGTACTAGGGACGGTCCCGGTTTTAATTACCCTGCCGTTATGCTGCCGAAATGTTGAATAATATTCATGTGTTTGAATTATTTTCATTTGTTGAAACTATATTTATTCATTGAATAGAAAACCTTCATGTGTTGAATCGATATTCATTCGTTGGATAGAAATTCATGTGTTGAATGGTATTCGTGTTTTAAATATAAAAATCACATTTTTATCTATATATAGAAACTATAGAAAACCTTCATGTGTTGAGTCGATATTCATTCGTTGGATAGAAATTCATGTGTTGAATGGTATTCGTGTTTTAAATATAAAAATCACATTTTTATCTATATATATATAAACTATAGAAAACCTTCATGTGTTGAATCGATATTCATTAGTTGGATAGAAATTCAGGTGTTGAATGGTATTCGTGTTTTAAATATAAAAATCACATTTTTATCTATATATATAAGCTATAGAAAACCTTCATGTGTTGAATCGATATTCATTCGTTGAATTGAAATTCATGCGTTGAATGGTATTCATATTTTGAAATAAATTGTTTTATAATAAAAATCACATTTTTATTACCTATATGAACTATATAAAATAATAGAGTTTTGAAATGAATTGTTTTACAATAAATATCACATTTTTATTATATAAATGAATTGTTAAAAATAGTGAAGTGTTGAAATAGAAGACAGTTAGATAAAAATATCATTTTTATCAAATGTATGAAAAGAATATAGTTTTGAAATTGAAAAATCGATACATATATATATATATATATATAAATAAAATTAAAATATATCGAATAACAACGCTGCAGTTCGTATTTTGAAACCATGATTTCAAACGATTATATCGGGAGATCCGACGATCAGATTTTCCCGAAATCGCAACCGTTGGGTTCGCTTTGGAAAAATCTTTCCAACGGCACCAACTTTGTAAAAATCCAACGGTTGGATTGTCTGGAACATTTAATTCAAATCTGAAGAAAAACCACGCCAGAATCGATTATATATATATATATATATATATATATATATATATATATATATTTAATCGAATAGCGACGCTGCAGTTCGTATTTCGAAATCGAAACTTCAAACGATTGTACCGGGAGATCCGACCGTCGGATTTTCCCGAAACTGGAACCGTTGGATTCATTTTGAAAAGATCTTTCTAATGATGTAAATTTTGTGAAGATCCAACGGTTAGATTTTCAGATATGTGTAAATCAAATCCGAAGAAAAACAGCGCCAGGCCGCATTATGGCCCGAAGCGTCGTTTTGAATAAATTGGCTATTTTAAAAATAAATAAAAATAGCGATAAATCGTTATAAAATATTATAAACGATATGGATGTGATTTAGAAATTAACTGAAGGTTAGCTAAGTCGAATGGTTTACTGGATGTTGATCTGATGTTGGTTTCGGCCTTCGGGGTTAATATTTGGGAAATCTTTCTCTTACTGATTGACGGTTAGTGACTAGTGAATTGAAATGATGCGTGTGTATGTTGGTGTTGCACTTGTTTATTATATACGCGAGTTGCTCAGAAAGACCGGGGTTATCCCATTCTGAATAACTGAATCGACGAAAAGAAATCGAAGATGAAGACGATGGTCGAAGACCGGAGATCTTCACCTCGTTTGGATGACAACCGAGGTCCTGATTGGGAGGCATCCCGAAATATGGATAATGAGTGGTGATCGTCCAGACGTACGTGGTGATCGATGGGTTTGCGAGGTATATAGTGCCTCCGGTTACGTTCAAATCCAGAACGGACTTGTAAATGGACTGTGTGTCTGGCATTGGATTTTATTCTGTGTTGATTGATCTCTGTTAAATATACATCTGTTTGGCGGTGGAGAATTTATTCTTTTGCTTAACGCCCTTCTCTGAAACGCACGAGCTCAGAGGTTGTATATCGATGGACATCAGTCGCACGACATGAATTGCTAGTGTGGCATGCCTAAGTGGCAAATGAATAGGGCTTCTGTTGAAAAGCAAGGTCTTGTGGAGATGATCAAAGCACCGCCTGTGTGACATAGCTTTGTGTATAACGTGAAATCGCGAGCCTCACACCCCAGTATGAACCAGAAACGGGAGAGGACCTCAGGGAGGACATGCGTTTCTTTCTAGCTAGAAGTGGCGGCAGTGGTTTTACAAGCCCTGACGAATTTGACTTATGTGGTTGTTACTGTTGCGAGGCGCCTCGGTTTGATCGGACGATCCGGGTCCGATGGAGTCATTCGTTGGCTCGTTTACGCCCTAAAGGGCGGTGAAACGTATTGTTCAGGCATAATAATCCACCTCGGTGGACCGGCCCTGTCCCTCCAAGGCTTGCCTGTGGATCGGGCTAGAGAGTCGCGGATTCGGTAAGGACTATCTTTTGCCTTGGTTCATGACGGAAATCCAATTTCCAAATACATGACTGTGCGGTTTTGATTATATATATATATATATATATATATATATGGCGACATGATATATGGTACCCATGCCGCCTATGATTGATAGTTATGATTCAAATTGTTTTTGAAACATATAAACACTAGTAACAATATCAAATGCTTTTGTTTTATTCGTATCAATCATATTTTGGCCATTATAAGGTAAAACTCTATCCTCCGGTTTGCGTTGCATTGTGTGATGAGAACTGAGTCTTATAATGGCTTCATTTTTATAAAAAGCATTACGATGTTTAAAAGAAAGATTTGTTTTTAAAGCACTGGCGATCCGATGAAGTAAACCCGTTCCACGAAAGTGGCGTGGTCCTGTGATTAGCCATATTTTGAATGTGTTGAGTAGATTTCTCATACCAGTCCCATGACTGACTCGTAGTTTGTTTCACTTTCAAACTCGGGTGCCCCTTTTTCTACACGGGCAGCCTTATATTCAGGTTTAGCTGGTTCTTTCTGGATAGCTGGAGCTGAAGATGGATTCTATCATTTATCTCTTTTTATGATGTTCAGCTCCTATTGTACATTATGTTTGTTTTCCGCTGTAGACATTTATGTATAGCTGAACTGTATTTGTACTAAGTATGATCCTGTATACTGTGTAACTCTGTTGATTTCGTTTATCCAGTATATTCTATTGTTCATTATCTAGTGTATTTATTTAATCATGTTCTGCTATTATCTGTTTCTGTGTTATATTCCAAAGATAACCCTTGTCTCCGTTTGTACGGGATTTGGCGTCGTCACAACGACCCCCCCCCCCCCCCCCCCCCCGCGACTGGCCAGCGAGATCCCCCCCATTCAACAGCACTGTAAGTTTTTACTTTTAATTTTAAAACAGTTTTTATATGTTAAAGTAATGATTTTTACGATGTTAAAGTAATGATTTTTATGATGTTAAAGGAATGATTTATATATGCGAAGAAAATATGATTTTTATATAAGGATATTTAAAAAGAAAAGGCGATTTATATGTAAAGATATAATTTTTATTATTGTAAAAGGTTGAAGATATAATCTTTATTATGGTAGAAGGTTAAAAATATAATTTTTACATAAGAAAGAAGTTAAAAATATGATTTTTACTTGTGTAGAGTATTAAAAATATGACCTTTATGTAATAGAAGATATAAAAATACTATTTTTATATAAGTAGTTATTGAAAATAAAATTTCTATATAATAGATAATATAAAAATATTATCTTTATATATGTAGCGAAATAAAAATCTGATTTTTATTATATATATGTTGAGATAAAGATGTGATTTTCATAAGTGATAAAATAAAAATTAAACCTTTATATTTGAAAAGGCGAATATTTATATTTGAAAAGGCGAAATCGTTATATTTGAAAAGGCGAAATCTTTATATTTGAAAAGGCGAAATCTTTATATAGAGAATAGCGTGATAAAAATAGAATTCTTATCTATATAGTAACGATGTAAAAATAGAATTTTTATCTATATAGTAACGATGTAAAAATAGGATTTTTATCTATATAGTAACGATGTAAAAATAGGATTTTTATCTATATAGTAACGATATAAAAATAGAATTTTAATCTATATAGTAACGATGTAAAAATAGGATTTTTATCTATATAGTAACGATGTAAAAATAAAATTTTTATCTATATAGTAACGATGTAAAAATAGAATTTTTATCTATATAGTAACGATGTAAAAATAGGATTTTTATCTATATAGTAACGATGTAAAAATAGGATTTTTATCTATATAGTAACGATGTAAAAATAGGATTTTTATCTATATAGTAACGATGTAAAAATAGAAATTTTATCTATATAGTAACGATGTAAAATAGAATTTTTATCTATATAATAGCGGTGTAAAAATAGAATTTTTATCTATATAGTAGCGATATAAAAATCGAATTTTTATATACATAGCAACAATATAAAAATATGCTTTTTATATATGTAGTGGCTACGGACGATGAAATAGATAGAAAGGCGAGAACGACGAAGATTTCCACATATGAAGAATCGTGGAGTTTGGATTAGCTAGTCGGTGAGAACTTCTCACTTTGAATCTTGTTTTTCTAGTTAAAAATATATACTAGGATGCAGACAGTGCTTAGCAGCACCCGACACCCGTCATCCACGGACCATGGATGGCTTGTATGTTTGATTGTTTGTTGTGATGAAAATTGATTATGTGACGTGAAATAAAATATATATATAGTTAAAAATATTTTATCGTTAAAAATATTATTTTTAACGTGTGTGTGTGAATAAAAACGTGTGTTTGTTGATGTGAAACCCCACACGGGTGTTGGAATGATATTTGAAGTCCACTCATCCCGATTGATTAGTTGTATGTCGATCGATTGATTGACAGGCTGTTATAAGCGTTAGATATCTATATTTGATGCTTATACAGTGTGGTGCACTTTGGATGATGATTGATTATTTATTGTTGTGATTATATACATGTGTTGTATGGAATCCATATAATTAACATTATATGGTAATTGATTGGGCCTCGTTCCAATTGAGAAAATAAAGAATAGAATGAAGTATATATTCATGTGTTGAATAGAATAAATAATCATGTGTTGAAAATTGTCGTGTGTTGAAAGAAATATTTTAACAATAAAATTTACATCTTTATGATATTTAAAGTTATAAACTAACTGGAAAATAGATAAGATGAGTGGTTTCCTGGGTATTGATCTGATATTGGTTTCGGCCTTCGGCGTTAATACCTAGGGAATCATTCTCTTACTACTTTACAGTTGGAGTCTAATTTAAAAATCAAACAATAGATACCATAATTTTATAAAATATATTAAATAACAAAAATAGTTGTGTTGAGAGTACTCATTCGTTGAGATTAGTCAAGTGTTGAAAGAAATATAGATTCATGTGTTGAATAGAATAAATATTCATTTATTGAATAGAATAACGAAGTGATTGAAATATATAAAGCCGTGTTGATTAGTGATGCGCCATTTTGACGCGGACGATATTTATATCGATTTTATTCGAATATCGAAAAGGAAGTGATTTCAAAATACAACATTTTGAATATATATATATCGGTGATGTGGAATATTCAATTTTGATTTGAAATTGAATATGAAGTTGAATTTGTTTTGAAAACGAATTATAAAATACGTTTTTAAAAAAAGGAAATCGACGAAATATATATAATATATATATATATATATATATATTATGTATAATGGCATGAATAGAACGCGCCGCGCTGCGGCAGTTCGTGAATTTCGACCATTGACATCGAATGGACATTACGGGATATCTAACCGTCGGATTCTCCTGTAACCAGAACCGTTGGGTTCGTATCGAAAAGAGCTTTTTAACGAATATTCAAAATTTGAAATCTAACGGTTGGATTTGGAATTATGTCCAAATCAAATTTGGAAAAAGGTCATTGTAAGTGCAGTTCGATGGCCGTTGATGGAAATCGACTGTACGGGCCTTGATAAAATTACTAAAAATATCTATAATTTGTGTAAAAATCATAAGAAATGATTTATGAAGAATTGCGATGAAAATTTCCATATTTGAAAAGATAAAAATAGATATTTATCAAAATGAACTAGTTTTGAACTAGAATTAAAATCAATTTATTTTTGATATAAATAAATTGAATTTGAAAGTGGTTTTAAAAATAATCAGAATTTCCAATACGTGAATTGGACTGGAGTTGAATCGAAATTATCTTCGAAATATTTCGATGTTGGATTTCATGACTATACAGATATTGTTATGGGAATTTGAAATATATAATTTATATCGTTATTCCCAATACGATATTTGTTGGTTTCAGAATTTGATATTGAATATAAGCCGGTATATTTTCTATTCAGAGCCTTGTATTTAATATCAAATGTGATTTGGGTTTATCGTGAATCGTGTTTAAATGACATTGGTTCTTTAACCCAATTAAAGACAGGATATTGATTTTTGAAAAGATTAAAACTAAGTGGAGTTTTAATGAATCTTTAATTAGATTGAAATGTGAACTGATAATTTAAATTATCAAATCTGAAAGGTGATCGAGGAGGGAGTACCACCAGTTTTGTTCCAAAGCGATAGTTAAATCTTTAATTAGATTTGAACGTGAAATGGTAATTAACTTTATCGATAACACCGTGGTGTTAGATATGGAGTATGACCAGTTTTACTTCATGGGATGAATAGGTTGGGATTGGGAAATAAAATAAATAATTACTTCGGTGTGGCTCGCTAATCCCGACTAGTTGGAAAACCATAATACGGTTTGAAATGATATCCAAAGGAAGATTAAAGAATAAATTTAGAAGAATTTATCATGGATAAAATTAATGGGAACCTATTCCCTAATGACGTGAAAATGTGAATAAAAGAATATTCTGAATTGGAATGAGGCGTATGTTGTGTTTTTGTAACACGTGTTTATTATATACGTGGGTTATTCAGAAAGGCCGGGTTTTTACCCATTCTGAATAACCGATTCGACAATATGTCGAAGATGAAGACGGTGATTGAAGACCGGAAGTCTTCACATCGTTTGGGTGATTACTGATGATCTCGATTGGGCTGTAAACCCAAGAGGAGAGAAACAGTTGGTGATCGTCCAGACGTACTTGGAGATCGATGGATATGCGAGGAAAGTGCCTCCGGTTTCGTTCAGACCCAGAACGAACTTGTAAATGGACTGAGTGTTTGACATTGGATTTTATTCTGTGTTGATTGATCTCTGTTAAATATACATATGTTTGGCGACGGAGAATTTATTCTCTTGCTTAACGCCCTTCTCTGAGACGTACGATCTCAGAGGTTGTATATCGATGGACATCAGTCGTATGGAGTGAATTGCCAGTGTGGCACGCGTAAGTGGCAATTGATCAAGGCTTCTGTTGAAAAGCAAAGTCTTGTGGTTGATGATCAAAACACAGCCTATGTGGCGCAGTTCTGTGTATAACGTGAATTCGCGAGCCTCACACCTCGGTATGAGTCAAAACGGAATACGGACCGTTGGGAGAACACGACGTTTCTTTCTAGCTATGGGTGGTGTCAGTGCTTAAACTGGCTGACATTTATATACTTTTCACCTGTGTGGTTGTTGGATGAGGCGCCTCGATATTAGGTCTGTTAGGACCGGGAAACGTGTGTTCAGGAATAATTAATCCTCAAAAGTAAGAGAGGACCGGCCCAACCGATTCCAAGGATCATAGTGGGGTCCTGAGACATTTGCTAGAGTGTCTCGAATGGAGAGGAGCTTGCCCCTTTCCTCGACTCATGACGGAAATCCAATTTCCAATACGTGATATTGCGGTTTTAATTGTAGAACTAGTATGGCGACATGATAGATGGTACCCATGCCGCCTATGATTGATATTTATGATTGAAATTGTTTTGACACTATACACTTATAATAGTATCAAATGATTTGTTTTGATGTACCAAGCATGTTTGGCTATTATAAGCGAAAACCCTATCCTCCGGCTTGCGTTGCATTGTGTGATGGGACTTGGGTCCTATAATAGCTTCATTTTTCTAAAAAGCATTGCGCTGTTTTGTTATATGCTCTAGTGTTCTTGGGAGGAAACCCGTTCCGTGTTATACGGCGTGGTCCCTTGAATTACTCTCTTTTAAAATAAATATTAATAACTGTTTTAGTTCTCACACCAGTCACATGACTGACCTGGAGTTTATTGGTTTAACCTAAACTCTGGGTGCCCCTATTTTCCACACGGGCAGCTAGTAGTTTTGGTTTTGCAGATTTATATTCATAGGATCCTGCTTTACGGCTGGAATGATATCCGGAAAGCTCTGTATCCGTATATCTCTTCTAGTTGTGTTTTGTATTATTTTTCCGCTGCGATGTATTTAAATGTAATGTAAATTTCTGATATTTGTCGAATGTATATTTATTCATACTATGTATATACTTGTATTCTGATGGAATTGTTGTAATAAATAATGAAATGTTCTTCTGTCTGCGTTCCGATGTGTGTTTTTCTCAATTCTATTCGGGCTTTCCCTCACGGGGAAGTTCGGGTCGTCTCAGTGTGGTATCAGATCTTTGGTTTACAGAGCTCGAGAACAAGGCTCATTAGAACCGAACGAAAGAATTCATCAGATATTGGATTAGTAATATCCAATGAGAATGACTCGTTAGAGATAGGATCAGTAGTATCCTAGAACGAGTGTGAAGAGTATATTTTTAAAAATGAAAACAAATTTTGTTTTAAAAATTAAATTCATAGTATACGTATTTGAATAATTTATTTATATTGATTTGGACAATCTAGTATATAAAGGTTTTGCGTATACGCGTCATGAACGTATATTTGAAGTTTTAATATACTGGATAGATATAGAATCACACTCTAGTCGCCCGGAGATGATGTTGATAATGACCATGGCATCATCAATATTCATGTTCGTGTTTCGAAGGTGTGATATCTATATATATCCATTAGACTGGTGTGAGAACCAAAACTAGATAGATTTATTGTTGTGATTTGGCATCAAAAACATGATTTTCTGTATATATATATATATATATATATATATATATATATCAAATTATGAATTTGAAACGTTAATCCACTAATTGATTGCTGGTTGTGTTGTTTGTTTATTTGTTTGATATTTTGAACCATTTAGCCTAATTGAACCGAATATTGAATTGTTTAAAATTGGTCGCATTTGCTTGCATATACATGTACTTACATTGAATAGGTCATAGCAAAGAGGCTAGAGCAGAAGAATAAAATTGTTTGCCCGACAAATAGGTACATGTTTACCATAATTTAATGTTTTGTTTGGGTGATAATGATTTTATGAGCCGACTGGCTAGCCGCTTGGCTTTTTCTTTTTCTTTCTGATTGAAGAAGGCCATGGGAGGCTATATGAAATATCCCGAAGTTCCCGGTGCAGGGGAGGTTATGGCGAAATTTTTCGAAAATTTAGGGTGTTAGCTAAATTTTTGAAAATTTGAAAAGTTCTTAGAACTGAAAAGTTGAAGAACTTAAGCCGTAACGAAAATAGTGGAAACTGAGTTGATTTGTTAAACAACTTTCGGCTTCGTTCCTTTTCGGGGCGAAAAGTTTTAAGTAGGGGAGATTGTAACAACCCGGAAAATGCGAGCCAGTTTAAAATTTTATTTTGGCAATTATAGCGAAGTTTGAACATTTAAAATAATTATTTTAAATAATATCGACAAGAAATTTATTTTGAAAGGAGTTAGAACGAATATATTTATACACGTCGTCGTTAGAATATAAATATTTATTTTAAATTATATAAGGAATTGAAAATGGCGCGGTAGTTCGATAATTCGATTTCAAACTTCAATTGAATGTACCGGGTGCAAAACAAACCGGATTTTGGAGAAACCAAAAATAATGGAATCTAATTGAGAATATCTTTCCAACGAATCCAAAAAATCAAAATTTCATAGCGGGGATAAAAAGATACGTCCAGTTGAAATTTCAGAATAATCGCTATGGAATTCTGGCCCTTAAAAATAGCCATTTTGCAAACGACCTCGAATTTCGACGAAACCAATTTTGTTGGATCCGTGATGTCAAGTTATTGCTAGGTTTCAAATTTCGTAATTTTTCGAATCAATATGTGAGCGTGGCAAAGGAAAACGCGTTTGACCATATTCAGTTGATTTTAATCGACTGGAAAATTGCCATTTTTCTAACGGTCTCAGAATTCAATGAAACTAGTTATGTTAGGACCGTATCGTCAATACGAAGCTAGAAAATATTTTTTTGGAATTTTTCGTGTTAGTATGTGACCTCGGTAAATTGAAATGCGCGTTCAAATTCAATATATAGAGTTATATGTTGATTTTGTCGAAAACTGATCGAAACGATCAAATCAGCATGCGATACATATCCCATTGTGTTCGTAATGGGGGTAATTAGCTATGGACGATAGGCAGTGGGGCTCGTTCCGAGGTCGAAATAAAAAGTCAACTCTTTGAAATTTAAATAATTAAATAAAAAATAATTTAATTAAAAGTCTCCCTCCCCCGTTAACCACTCAGCCCCCCCCCCACCACCCTCCCCCGATTTAAATTATAAATCAAAAATAAAAAAATAAAAAAATAAAGAGAAGGAAGGAGGAGGAGCTGCCGCTCCTCCCACCGTCGGCGCCTGGCGCCGCCCTCCCCTCCACTTCCTCTTCGCCCTCCTCTTCTTCTCCTTCCCTTCGTTCTTCAACCGACCCCCCCCCCCCTCCCCAAACCGCGACGCCCTACCTCGTACGCCACCCCCTCTCACCTCCGCGCCCTCCTCCCTTCTCTGATCAACCGACGACTCCCCCCCCCCCTCCTACGACTGGCCAGCGAGATCCCCCCATTCAACAACACTGTAAGTTTTTACTTTTAATTTTAAAACAGTTTTTATATGTTAAAGTAATGATTTTTACGATGTTAAAGTAATGATTTTTATGATGTTAAAGGAATGACTTATATATGAGAAGAAAATATGATTTTTATATAAGGAGATTTAAAAAGAAAAGGCGATTTATATGTAAAGATATAATTTTTGTTATAGTAAAAGGTTGAAGATATAATCTTTATTATGGTAGAAGGTTAAAAATACAATTTTTACATAAGCAAGAAGTTAAAAATATGATTTTTACTTGTGTAGAGTATTAAAAATATGACCTTTATATAATAGAAGATATAAAAATACTATTTTTATATAAGTAGTGTATTGAAAATAAAATTTCTATGTAAAAATATTATCTTTATATATGTAGCGAAATAAAAATCTGATTTTTATTATATATATGTTGAGATAAAGATGTGATTTTTATAAGTGATAAAATAAAAATTAAATCTTTATATTTGAAAAGGCGAAATCTTTATATTTGAAAAGGCGAAATCGTTATATTTGAAAAGGCGAAATCTTTATATTTGAAAAGGCGAAATCTTTATGTAGAGAATAGCGTGATAAAAATAGAATTTTTATTTATATAGTAACGATGTAAAAATAGAATTTTTGTCTATATAGTAACGATGTAAAAATAATTTTTTTTTTCTATATAGTAACGATGTAAAAATAGGATTTTTATCTATATAGTAACGATGTAAAAATAGGTGTTAGACCAAAAAGTGGTTCTAACACCCAAATTGATTAAAAGCAAATGAAATGAGATAAAAATGAAAATGAACACACAGGATTTATAGTGGTTCGGCGAAGAAATGCCTACGTCCACTTATCTTTCACTATATTCAATGATTCAGTTGCAAGTACAATGTAAGATTCACTTGATTCCACTCACAACTCACTTATATTCACTCAATTGACTAAAACAAATAATGAAAGATGATTTGGATTCTCCGGGAGTACTGGAGTTCGGACTATGGAGGTGGTTGAATTCTCGAAATGCCCAAAAAAGATCCTTTTCTTTGTCTCCAGACGGGGTATTTATAGGTGTGAATTTGCTCAAAACCCGATCCGGATCAGAGCCACGTGTCGTCCATCCCATTTGCCTCGGGTTCGGATGAATTATTGTGTTGACAACGCATCAGAGTAATGAACGTTATGGACAGGAACTGGTCATAGCCGATCCGGATATCCAGGCGCTTATGCAGGGGGAACGATACGAAAAATGGGTTCGGGTCGGAGGTATATATATACCAGGGGTTCGGATCGGGATATCCGATCCGACCCGGGTTGTTTTGGTGACAATCCTCTCTTCTCTTTATTCTGCTCCGCTCCGCCCTATCTCTGTAGCAATTGGGTGGCTTTCCGATCCATCTTGAAGAAGACTGCCCTCCGATCCGAACACGCGCTCTCTGCCTTCAAAAGCAATAGCTCACCGATCCGAACAGGAGATTTTATCCGCTCCGAACCGATACGTTGCTTTGACCCGACCCGAACGATTGCAGCTGTCCGATCTAGGCTGTAGTGTCTTCTCCGATCCGAACCGAAGTCTTCTAATTAAAAATGCTCTTCAATGTCTGATATCTTGACTTTGTGTTGCCTAGTTCACAAAGTAGGCTAACACTTTGCCCCCTCAAAGGATGCTTCTGTTGGAAATGGAGCATGCTTTGATTGTTGTTGCACGACGCCTTCATTCTTCCCTTTGAATTCACATGCCACGCTGTCGTACTGCATCCTGTTCGGTTCGGATTCCGACCCGAACGAATTTCTGGTTCGGGTTCCGACCCGGACGGATCTTCTTCTTCCTATATTCTGCAATGGATTAGTGGGCCAAGCTGCGTCATTGGGCTTTTCGAGCCGGTCCGAGCGGGAATACGAATAGTCAGCTTGTTTTTTATATAAATTTACTTCACTTTTCTTCTTTTCTTTTATTCACTGTTCTTGCCCAACCGAACCGATTCCACATCGAAACCCTAGTCTTTCCAAAGAATTTCAAAATTCTCGCTTCAATCTTTGAACCAAATACATAGGTAGTCTTGCAATCTCGAATCTCGTTGCCATAATTGTTTTTAATTTACATTCGCAGTTAAGTTGAACGATTCTAGCAAGGTACTTGACTAACTCCATCGCCACGGCTTCCTTTATCCTCTGCCTTCGTCATTGATGGCATCGACGCCATTTCGAGGCGTTGGTGGAGGGTGTTGAGATTCGTCATTGAATACTTGAGTGCTTAAGCACTTGATTTTAATTAAGGCTTGGGATATCGAGTTGGGTTCGCTATTTAAGAGGAGGAAGAGGAAGGAAATTGAATGAGATCGGTTCGGGTGGGGGAACAGTAGGAGAAAAAGGGAAAGAGAGAAATTCACAGAACCGGACCGGGTCGGAGCAATATGGCAAAGAAATGGGACTTAACTAGTTTGACCGGGTCGGGTCGGACCTATGAATAAAATGGAGGTCAAGACTTATGCGCTCGGATCGGACCGGGTTGTGAAACAAAAGAGAGAATAGGGGCATTGTTATTCAGGTTAATCCGACCCGCCCCGAAAGTCAATCCCCGAACCGATCCGGATATATCTCTCTGAGTGTGAGCCTTTGCTTTAAGCTGACATGTGACCTTGCCTATCCGATCTGAACCTGATGTATACATCCGAACCGAAGACTACTCAATCCAAAGCACAAACTTTTGTCCAACTATTTAAAACAATGCTAGATATTACTTCCAACTTCATGAACAGTTAGGATAATGCCTTGCGGACATAAATGAACATTAAGAACTACTCTGACTATCGCTTTCTCTTCAAAGTTTCGTCTTACATTGTTGCACCTTTACTTTGCATTTCTCACATTCGCTGCACACATTTTAGTTCACACACATGCACAGGGGGGTACGGGCTAATTTACTCTAATTCGTGCTATTGCTTCTTCAATAGTTCTATGACAATGAGACCCAGACGCTCTTCCAGACTAGCTGAGAGGAAAGAAGCCCCGAAAACTTCTAACAAAATCACTCTTGAGGATATATCTTCTCCTTCGGATCCAGAATGGGATAGTGAGGGTCCAGATTACGGGGTTGGAAATCGAGAAAGCAACGAGGTGTCTTCAGAGAATGAAGTTTCCCTGGGTTTTGAGGAGGAAGGAGGGATTGGTGACGATCGAGCCCTTGATGAATTTGAATCGGCCATTATATTGGAATCACCTCCAGACTCCGTTGAATCAACAATCGACAACGATCGACTTGTCCGAATTTGCTTAAAGTACGGGATAATGAAAATGGACACTCTAGTGCCTTCACGCTCTGACCGTCCCCACAACCCTCCAGAAGGATATATGACGGTCACTCGATTGATGTGCATGGTCGGCGCCGTTCCTCCATTCTCTCCCTTCATCGTTGACTTTTTAAGACAAATGCGGATTGCCCCCATGCAGTTGCATCCCAATTCATATGCCTATTTGCACACCTTGTACATAGCATATCGTGAAATCTTAGGCATAGAGCTCACGTTTGATGACGTTCACTTCTTCTATAATTTCAAGCATCGGACTCGAGAGACTCCATCTTTCTGCTACTTTGAGTCAGTTCCAAAAAGGAAGATAATCTCAACACCATTCAGCAGTAAAGTTGGAGATTCCACACTAGAATGGTTCTACGTGAAGCTACAGCCTGGATGCGCCAGGAGGTGGATAAAATCAAGTAAAGCATTGATCTTCTAAATCCGGGCTCTATACACCTGAATCATCACCTTAACTTGTTTTCCTTTTTGTTTGCAGTCGACAATCCCAAACAGATATCAGATCAGGTGTTCTTTGACCGGATGCACCAACTTCTTAATGGCGATCAAAAATTCTTGACTATCGACGAAGTCCTTAAAGACGAATACCTTCACTTTCATGGGCTGTTATCCGTTTTTCGTAGCATCGGTCATGGGACGGCTCCATACGCATACATTCCTCCAGTGGAGGTAGTCCCAGAGACAGGAGAAGGCTCAGGAGTTCCTATAGCGCCTCTTCAAACTTCACCTTCTCCATCTTCTACACAAGATGACGAATTGGCTAATCTGGCCGAAAAGCATCGTGAAGGATATACTGCCCCCGAGGAGACTACTTCTCTGGAAAAGTCAAAATCCTCCCAAGAGTCGCCACTTCATGCTTCCGAGGGGGATGTCCCTAGTACTGATGAGCAGATATTTCAGGGTTTGGGGGATCTCCCCTTACCTGAGACTATATACACTTCAGAGGATTTCAGGAAGGATCCTTTAGTCTTCACCTCTTCTGAAGAAACCACTCCCGCTAAGGCCAAAGAGCCTGCCCGTACTAGTCTAGCTTCAGACTCGGGTTGGTTGGGGGGAAACACACCACTTAGGATACACTTTATATAACGGCATTAGCATTCATTGCACCTCTTTCTTCGTGAATCCATTAATTCTAAATTTCGTTTGTTTTATCATGCAGGTACGATGTCTCGATCCTACTACGATATCAGGAAGCTTCGCCGCAGCATGTCCAATCCACCTCAGGATATCGAGTATGATCGCCGGGATGATCGTGGTAGGGAGGAGAGAAGGCCTTATGATCTCTATCGTTCTCGACCCTCACGTTCTCGCTCACCAGTTCGGCCGGAACAAGAGAAATACAAGGGTTATCAGAGCCGTAGGGAAGAGGACAAACCACAATCTAAAGACTCCACTACGTCCCATGAAAAGCGCAGTAGGAAGAGAACTCCTCCAAAAGAAACTGGGTCTCGAAGTAAGCACAAGGTCCCTGCTACTAAACGACCTAGGACAGACAAAGAGACTACCGAATCCTCTTCACACAGGGACACCGAATCATCAATTCCCGCTCCTCCCCCACTAGATGCGGAAACTGCAGTAAAGCGGGCATATTTAGAGGAGCAATTTCCCAAGCACTACTTCGAGACTTTGACTTTTTTACCTGCCCTTGAACTTATTTCTTCTAAGTGGGCAGATGAGGCCAAAGCAAAGATTGATGCGGTGGAAAAACAGTATACTGAGATGTTCAAATATTCACGCAATCTTTCTAGAATCATCCGCACTCTAATCACAAATACTGATTCAATGCAAAAGACCGCGGAGGAGGATGCTAAGGCCTTAAAAGCTCTAGGAAAAGATTTAGAAGACACTCAAGCTCAGCTAGTTGTCGCTCAAAGGGACGCTTCTAACTTCAAACAACAATTCGAGGACATGCAAAAGCGTTATCATGACTTGCTTGAATCTCACACTCAGGAGCGCTCTGAATTAAAAAAGCAAGCTGACGAGGCCAAGTCAGAAGCTGCTAAGACACGCCTTGCTTATGCTGAGCTTGAACGGAAAAACGCCGAGTTAGCAAAGAGGAGTGCTGAATTAGAAAAGAAGAATGCCGACTTGGCTTCAAAGCTGTTGGAAGCAGAGAACAGGGCTGCCCTGGCCGAGGGCAATGTGGAGTGTGCTATCAAATCTGCGGAGGAAGCCCGCAAACAAGTGTCAGAGGCGGAGGCTGATATTCAGGGTTTTGGTGAATTAATGATTGAATTCTTCGCACATATCATCCGTCACCGAAACATTTCTTGGATCGAGGATTATCCCTCCACTCTAGTTCATGTATGGAATCAGATCGTCGAGTGGGAAAAAGAGGAACTTAAGGTCGATTCCCTAGATGAAGATAAACTAATGGAGAAATACTTGAGGGATGATGAACCGGAGCGCCTAGCTGAAGGGCGCCGCCTTATTGCTGAGGCCATGGAAGAAGAGAGACGGAAGTCTAAACAAAAAACTGTTCTCGAAGCTGGTTCCTCTTCTTCTGCCCCTACAACTTCTGAAGTAGAGGGGTATGATCCTGAAAATCCGGGAATTCCCCGAACAACTCTGCTATCCCCTATTCCTGAAACAGCACCAGAGGTAGTAGTCACCCCTACCGAGAGGTCTTCAGAAGGTATCCCTACCTTTTCTCCTCAATTTGCTAAGGCTATTTCTACCTTTCGCCACGTGATTGAACAACCGATGAAAGACCCATTGTTTTCGCCTGAGTTGATAACTGTTGCTTCTCATTCTGTAGGTGTTGAATCATCCGAAAAGACAGATGTGACTCAAGGAGCCACCGCTGGGGCAAAGCCCGCAGAAAAGGCCAAAAGAGGGGAAGACAAGGCTGCTTCTATAGACTTGGGAGAAGGAAGTGAGCCGACTAAGGCCGCCACTCCCCATGATGAAGAAATGATAGCGGCTTTAAGGGATGATGGCGGTGACGGGGGTCAGGAAGAGGAACCGGAAGTTGCAATAATCGGGGAATCAAAAAGTGCTGATGACGTTACTTTGGCTGCAATGAAAGCTGATCAAGACAAACGCTTGCAATTAAAAGCCGAAGAACTAGACCCTGAAGCCCTCAAGCCCCTCGCAGTCATGGATGCGGGA
This sequence comes from Allium sativum, assembly GCA_030737875.1. Classification (NCBI taxonomy): domain Eukaryota; kingdom Viridiplantae; phylum Streptophyta; class Magnoliopsida; order Asparagales; family Amaryllidaceae; genus Allium; species Allium sativum. Next base: position 358,202,422 of record CM060926.1, read on the forward strand.
TCAAGGTTAGTTGTTAAGCTCTCAACTAGATCTATTACAGAGGAACTCGCTAAAAAATCTTCTCTTGATTCCAGCGCCCCGCCCTCCGGGAATGTAACACCCCGAAAATTCTATAACTGTGAAATTAACAAATTAAAGTATAATTAATTTTAAATCAAAGAACTAAGGGAAACGGGATATGCCATTGCGTTCGTCTCGGAAAAATACACAAAATAGAATCCGAGTTTTCGAAAAACGGAGTCCGTATGAAGAAGATATGGCCTTCGGAAGTTTTGAATTAAATTTAAAATTCAAACAGAATAAAATAATTAAAAATCGGGCCCAATGGGCCAGGGCGGATAAACACCCGCCTAGGCCACCCAGGTCGACTGGGCTGTCGACCTGGGCTACCCATGTCGACAGGGCTGTCGACAGCCCTGTCGACAGGGGTGTCGACCTGGTCGAGCCCAGTCAACCTGGCTGGCCAGGTCTGTGTTTGGCCGATTCTCTGTGGTTTGCTTTGTCATTAGGGCTAGGTGGCGGGTTCTAATTGGTCTCTCTATCTAATGAATGGCTATGATCAATCCAAGCAACATCAAGGGTCCTAATCAGTTCCTAACCTCTATATAAACAACCCTAGACTAAACCCTAATCTATTCATTCAAAATTAAGAACATAGCCGCCATGTTGCTGAGGAACGACTAAGAGTAGCCGCCAACTAGAGAGAGAATTAGGAAGAAAGTTCTAAAGCCTAAAGCAATTCAAGCAACCTAAAGCAAATCAATTCCACAAAGGAATTTGCGTCTTCAATCCCTAAATTAGAGAATTCGCCGCAACCATTGTAAGTAGAGTATTACTTTGGTATGAATAAATAACTGTGTTGATTTGTATGCTTGAATTGGGATAATAAAGTAATTCATATTTGTGCAAAATTTATGTTATTCATTATAAAGAACTACATGCGGTAGTTCTATGCAAGTATGCGTTTGGAATATTTCGCAAATTATGTAATCTATGTTGAAGCTACATGTATGTAGTTGATTGAAATTCATGCAAGTTTGGGGCTTTGTTATTATGCCATCATGATGTATATTTTTGTGCATAAATCATTTTGCAAGTAATTGAAACAAGTTTGGTTGTTATAGTTCATATGAAACTATGTTGGAATTTTGGAACCATAATCTATGTATTAAGTCATGCTTTTGGACTAGAAAACCTATTTGCAAACTTTTGGATATGGCTAGGCTATGATGGATATTTTGCATAATTGAAATCCATATTGTTAACAAGCATTGTAAGATGACATATGTGGTACATAGGTAGGATTAGACTCAAAAATCCCTTTTTGCAAGTTTAAAACAAACACCATGATTAGGGATATTTATGCATAAGTATATTTATACCATCGTTATGTGATTAGACTTAAATCATGATTAAGTTGAACTATGCTTTTGTGTTAGTAACAAACTATCCCCTTTGTAAACATGTAGAAACCTTATGAACATGACATGTTTATTTTTGACATTATGCCTAAATGAGAACATAGGTCTATGTTGTAGTTAAGACTATGTGACACCTAATTTAGATTCTTATCTTAAGTTTACATGGTTTGGCTCATGTCACCTATGCTTTATGACCAAAGTATATATATGCAAGTACACCAGTTTCTATTATGTATTTCCAACGTCATATTGCAAGTTCATGCGCTCACTTTCCCCTCTTTGTGTATGTAATCACGCTTTAAGCCTCCCCTTTTCGCATGGCTAATTTGGGCTTTAAAAGGCTAAGCCCAAAATATATAAACGGACGTGTAAAACGGGGAAAAATAACGTTGGGTTAAAGTTAATTAATGAATGAAAATATAAAATAGAAGGGCCCAAATTCAAGTATGGGTTGGGCCCATGATTGGTGTAACCTTTACAACATTAACTTAATAATGGGCCGCAAATATTTACATATAAGAAATAAAGAAGAATGACAAGATATGTAAATGTAGAAAATACGATGTGTTTAACCCGAGGTTGGATTGAGTTGTGATGTAAACCTGCCCGGAACCGCCCGGCTGTCCAGTAGTCACAACAATACCTATCCAATGTGGGAGGTTAAACATGGAGCCCAATAAGGACCCGAGGTTAGACTGAGTTGTGGCGTAAGACTGCCCGGAACCAACCGGCAACAGGCAGCCACAACAATACCTGTCTAATGTGAGAGGTCAGGGCCTTAATAAGACAATTAAGGCTGAGTCAGGATTGTTAGGATTAAGTGAACTAAAGACTTAATCAAAATGGAACATGCTAAACTAAACGGACTGGTGGGGTTAGGTTAGGAAACACTTAACCAACTTAGCATGTTGGCTAGAGATAGAAAACCTAGTAACGGGGGACCCTTTTCAGCAGTAACCCTAAAAGGTGTATCAGGATACCCTGAAACTAGGCAGGGTGGGGCACGATTACTGGGCTGATTGTAAGAGGTCAAATCGACGGCGGTGGTGTAGCAGTGTAGGTTCTAACGGAGTGCGGGCGTGCACACACTCCGGTGCAGAAAAATAAGGCCCTGGACACCAGTAGCATACCTGTGCACTCTAAGGTTGTGTCGGGTTGCCACTATGGGACTTGATACACCCCATGGTGGGACCAGCATAGGTAACTACGACATCGGGGGCCGTAAGACACATGTAACTATGCGAGTAGGAGCCGATCATCATAGAATGGATCACTTCACCCTGATTATGGGGTGCCAATTGGAAACTAGTTCATATGGGTTCAGAGATTAACATGGGGTACGATAGTATATTCGACCCTAGACAACTTAACCAAGTTATAATGCATGCCCACTTCCTGTTTATACTTATCATACCCAGTTCTTTATTCATAGACAAAATAGTACTAGACTTACTCAGGCTTTATGTCTGACTCTACTTTTCTTTCGTCTTCTTTCTTCCGTTCCCCCCCCCCCCCTAGTCCTCAGGGAGGGAACACAACAGCTTGACCAGCCTTGACATCCAGCTTGAAGAAGAGAAACGTATTGCTTGGACTTTCCTGTTTTGAACTATGGCTTTGGACAATCCACTATGGGGGCTTTGGCAGTTTATCTATGTTTTATTTATGCTTCTTTAAATAATGTACTCAAGACAGATTATGAAAGTGTTATGTTATGTTTTTGGAAAGGATGTTGTTGTAACACGTATTTGACTTTATGAAATAAAAGTTTGTTGTTCTTCCGCTGTTTACAAATATGTGTTCTTATATCTGTCTTGTATATCTGTGACTTGTACTTATAAACCTCCACCAAAATTAGGGCATTCCCTTTGAGAGTGACCCTAACGGAGGTGGGGTGTTTCAGGGAAGAAGTCCACTGGCTCCAGAACCGCATCTTCAGGAAAAAAGAAGTCAAAACGAATCTTGACGGAGGCTGAGAAAGAAGCAAAGGACGCGGAGAAAGCCGCTAAGAAATCCAAGGCTCATTCAAAATCTAAATAGTGGATTGCCTTGTATCGTTTTAGCATTTAGTGAACCAATAATTGCTACTACAAGAGTAGCTCCTGCACTTTCATTTTTAGCTATTTTCCTGTACAAATTCATTCATTTGTAAATAAAAATAACTCATTTTCTGCAATGTTTGTTTGTTAGTAGTCTGCACTTATGTAAAAATGCATGTCTATAGTTATGAAACGAAGTTGTGGAGGGGGGAAATACGCGTATACATACGTGTCCCCAGTCAATTCCCACAAATTATTTAATGCTTAATCAAGCAATCTGAATGTTCCCGACTGTCTGACGGGATAGCACTTCCTGTGTCGTCAGTACCTGTCGTTTTTTCTGGCATTTCTTTTATACTCTCTCTCTCTTTCTCTTGAGAGTTAGAGTTCGAGCTCAGTAATCAATTCATTCCTCGGTCTTTCAACGGGGAAAGATTTCTTTCTCAGCGCTCAGTCGGAGACGCCTTTATACTCTCTTTCTCTCTGGAAAGTTAGAGTTAGTGGAAGAATTTCTTTTTCAGCGCTCAGTCGGAGACGCTTTTATACTCTCTTTCTCTCTGGAAAGTTAGAGTTAAGAATGTCGTTTTCTCATTCTTTTATGTCTTATCGCACAAATAGTCGTTGTGCTTCTTTTTATGTCTAAACTGTTTTCAACCTTTTTAGGCTCTGAGTCATCCTGTATTTTATAATCACAACAGAATAACTGATGAATGTAAATGCATAAAAGTAAATAACACACAATATTTTTATAGTGGTTCGGCTAAGTCGTAGCCTACATCCACTTTATAGTTCTTTATTCATATCGTCAGATTTTCCCAAGGCAAGTCGTGCCTTATTACAAAGTTCATAAGAAAAATAACACAAAGTACAGCATTTCTAATTCAAATATCGCATTAAGTGTTGGGCATTCCATGCTCTAGGGACTTCTTCGCCATCTACGGTCGTTAACTTGAAGGTTCCTTTTTCAAGTTTCCGTTGGATGACAAAGGGTCCTTCCCATTTTGGACCGAGGTGAGGAAGGAACGGAAAGACTCTCTTTAGCACCAAATCTCCTGGTTCAAAAGTCCTGAGGCGAACTTTTTTGTCGTAATAGCGTGCCATCTGACGTCGATGTCTTGCCGCACGCAAATCTGCTTCGTCCCTTTTTTCTTCGACTTCATCAAGAGACTCAAGTAAGAGTGCCCGATTCGTCATCGGGTCATAATATGTCACCCTGTGGGAAGGAACTTCCAGTTCAACTGGAATTACAGCTTCTGAGCCAAAGGAGAGAGAGAAAGGGGTATGACCGGTGGCCGTTTTAAATGTTGTTCGATATGCCCACAAAGCTAGGGGCAATTCGTCAACCCATTTTGCCTTTGCGCGCTCTAACCGTTTCTTGAGGATGGATTTTATTACTTTGTTTATTGCCTCTACTTGCCCATTCGACTGCGGATAGGCAACTGCAGTATATCGTTTGTCTATCTTATACTTCTGGCAGAAATTTCTGAATTCAGTACTATCAAATTGGGTTCCGTTGTCAGTTATAATCGTCCTTGGGATCCCGAACCGGCATATAATATTTCTGACCACAAAATTTATCATCTTTCTTGCCGTGATCTTGGTCAAGGGCTCAGCTTCCACCCACTTCGTAAAATAGTCCACGGCCACTATTGCATACTTTGCTCCTCCTTTAGCAATTGGTAGAACTCCAATGATATCAATTCCCCACGTGGCAAATGGCCAAGGACTCACCATTGATTTAAGTTGGGTCGACGGTGCCCTGGGGATTTTGGCGAATCTCTGGCACTTATCGCAGCGTTGTGAATAATCAGCTGCATCTTTATTGATCGTAGGCCAGAAGTATCCGTACCGCAATATCTTCTTTGCTAAAGTTTGACCTCCTGTATGATCTCCACACTCATCTTCGTGTACTTCTCTTAGTACACGCTTGATGTCGTCGTGTGCTATACATCGTAACAGGGGCATAGAAAATCCTTGCCTATAAAGAGTATCATCTTGTATGACATATCTGGTAGCTTTGCGAACTACAGCTCTTTTCTCACTCTTCTTTGATGGGAGTGTCCCATTCTTAAGGAAATTCTTAATTGGAGTCATCCACGACTCCTTCTCTGGTTCCGCTTCAAAAGCGAATTCAATTTCCATTGACTCAAAGCTTGGCGATTCCAACGTTTCAATTGGAATTATTTCAGTCTCTTCTGGATTGTCAGAACTAGCCAGCTTTGCCAGCCTATCCGCTTTCTGGTTTTCAACTCTGGGAATATGTGTTAAGTTGTACCGCTCTAAGCTATTCAATAGCTCTCTCACTTTCTTGAGGTAGGCGATAAGTCGAGGTCCTCGAGCCACAAATTCCTCTCGCACTTGGCAAACAACAATTTTAGAATCACAGAATATGTCTAACATTTTTACTCCGAGGTCTTTAGCAAGCTTCAGCCTGGCAATCAGGGCTTCATATTCAGAGTCATTGTTAGTCGCTGAAAATTCTAATCGTAGGGCGTAATATAACGACCGTCCTTCGGGAGTGACTAAGACGATTCCAGCTCCGGACCTTCGGTCGTTCTTGGCTCCATCTGTATATAGTTTCCACGGATCTATCTTTAACTCATCCTCTGACTTAACCACTCTGTCGCCGATTACTTCCTCCTATGGAATGGTGAACTCCGCAATAAACTCTGCTAGAGCTTGCCCCCTGATCGACTTTCGTGGTTGAAAATTCAAATCAAACTGACTTAGTTCTATGTTCCATTTGATCAACCTTCCCGATGCTTCGGGTCTCTGCAACACCTGCCTTAAGGGCTGGTCGGTGTATATGGTTATTGGATGAGCTTGGAAATAGTGACGAAGTTTTCGAGATGCGATTAGGAGGCTGTAAGCAAGCTTCTCAATCTTTGGATAGTTGCGCTCTGCCGCTGCTAATTTCTTGCTTACATAATACACTGGCCTTTGTATTTTGTCTTCTTCTCGAACCAGGGCTGTGCTAACGGCGTGAGCCGAGACTGCCAAGTAAACAAACAATTCTTCATGATCCACTGGCTTTGACAAAATTGGCGGCTTCTCTAGCAGTTCCAATAAATTTCGAAAGGCCTCAACACAGTCCGGAGTCCACTCGAAGTTCTTCTTTCCTCTTTTAATCAAATCAAAAAACGGAACGCATTTGTCTGTGGCTTTGGAGATGAATCTACTCAGCGCCGCTACTTTCCCTGCAAGACTTTGGATGTCTTTAATTCTCCTCGGCTCTTCGATATTTCTAATCGCTGCTATCTGGCTAGGGTTGATTTCAATTCCTCGGGAGCTCACAATGAAATCAAGGAACTTTCCCGATGCCACTCCAAATGAGCATTTCAGAGGATTCAATTTCATCCGATACTTTCGCAGGATACCAAACATTTCCGCCAAGTCTTGCGTATGGCTGGAGGACTGTTTCGATTTGATAAGCATATCATCCACATAAACTTCCATAGTCTTTCCTATTTGATTATAAAACATTCTGTTCACTAAGCGCTGATAAGTAGCTCCGGCGTTTTTCAATCCGAATGGCATTACAACATAACAATATAATCCCAAATTCGTAATGAAGCTCGTATGTTCTTGGTCTGGCACGTGCATAGGAATTTGGTTGTATCCAGAATATGCGTCCATGAAGAGAGAAGTTCATGACCTGCTGTCGAATCTACAAGCTGGTCAATCCTGGGAAGTGGGAAACTATCTTTTGGGCAAGCTTTGTTCAAATCTGAAAAGTCAATGCAAGTTCGCCACTTTCCGTTTGGCTTCTTTACCAAGACGGGATTCGATATCCAGTCGGGATATGTCGAATCTCGAATAAATCCATTCTGCTTCAACTTCTCTACTTCCTCTTTGAGAGCAGCCGACCTCTCTGGGCCCAGCATGCGTCTCTTTTGCTTCACAGGCGGATGTTTCGGGTTTACATTCAATTTGTGACTTATAATGGATGGCGATATCCCACACATGTCAGCATGGGTCCAGGCAAACACGTCTAAGTTTGCCTTCAAGAAGTCCGTTAGTTCTTTAGCTCGACGTGGAACCAATTGAGTACCAATTTTCAAAACTTTTGTCGGATCAGCTTTATCAATGGGAATTTCCACTGTCGCTTCATTAGGAGTTGCATTCCTAGCCTCTGGTTCCTCGTCTTTTCTGGGATCCAGGTCTTCAGGCGTTCCTTTGGGCAACTCCTTTGGGGTCAATCTCTCTAATTGCTATGCCGAGCCCCCCTTTGAGGGAGACGAGGCATCTTTACTCTCAACGTTAAGTCCTTTCATCAACATCTTTAATTTGGCCACATAGCAGGTCCGTCCGGAAACTTGATCCCCTCTCATTACTCCAGTTCCGGCTTCGGTTGGGAACTTAAGTAGCAAACACCAAGGGGCGATACAAACTCTGAATTCAGCAAGGGCAGGCCTCCCCAAAAATGCATTATAAGGCGAATCTACGTCCAATACCACGAACTGAAGCATCCGCACCCTTCTACGTTCTCCTTGCCCCAGGGTCACGGGCAACTCTATGTATCCCATGGGAGTTGTCGACGCCCCATTGAAGCCTCTGATCCATCCTTCACATGGCTTCAAATCTTCAGATTCAAGCTTCATCTGATCAAATGACTTTTTAAACAAAATATTAACGGAACTTCCGTTGTCTACTAATACCTTATGAACCAAGGCCGGCCCAATGGTGGTAGTAATAACCAACGGATCGTCAGTGGGTGACTGGATCCCAGTATTATCTCGGCTGTGGAATACCACGTCGTCAAACATGGTCTTCTGTTGTTTTATGGGGGTGATATCTTCCAAATCATCACCTTCATTCACGTCTAGATGCTTGGCAGCATTTACATATTGATCCATTGATCTGAAACTTCGGATTGCCGGGTGAGGTCCGCCCACTATGGAGTTGATAACAATTCCTTTACCTTTCTGCTGCGCTGTAGGCTTGGGAGCAGGTAGAATCTGTTTTGGAGCATGCTCTCCTTGCCCCCTGTCCCTCGGGGCAACCTTGTACTCATCCAACTTCCCTTCACGCAGCAGCTTCTCAATCACATCCCTCAAATGCCGACATTCATCGGTTGAATGCCCATGAGTTCCATGAAACAAACAAAATTTCCCTGTTGCCATTTCTTTCTCGGTCGAATCATGAGGTGGCGGTCTTTTGTACTGCAAAACAATGTACGTATCCAGGTAAATATTCTCCAGGGTGTCGTTCAATGGTGTATAATTCTCATAGGTCTGGAATCGGGGTCTTTTGTTAGGATCACTTCCCCTATTTCTGTTTCTTCTGTTACCGTTCGGATTACGGTTATTGTTGTTGTTACCCCCGCTTCCAGCATTGTTGTTTCCACCCTTGTTTCCTACATTTACTTCAACCTTTCCAGAACTTTCCCCAGACTGCTTCACGGCGATATTACTCTGCACATTTTCTTTTGAAGCCATCTCAGACTTTCTCTTTCGGTTTGCCCTGGCCTCCTCTCACCTTAGATAAATATCGGCTTTTTCGTAGAATATCTCTCTTGTGGAGGGTGTTTTCCCAGAAAGATAATCTCCGAACTCGGATTCAGGATCGACTCCTTCCTTCAATGCCATCAGAATAGTGGGCTCATGCGGGTCACTGACCTCAGTCACAGCTTGGTTAAAACGGTCAAGATATGCCCTCAAAGACTCTCCTGGTGCCTGCTTGATTCTCGATAATTCAATAACACTTTTGGACTTTCGGGCATGGAGTCGGAACTGCTTCATGAAACGCTCGCTTAGTTCCTTGTAATTCGAAATCGAACGAGGAGAAAGTCGGGTAAACCAGAACAGCGCCACATCTTCTAAGTAGATTGGGAATGCTTTGCACTTCACTTCATCAGGGGCATCAGCAGCATTCATGAGCCACGAGTATCACATCAAATGCTGTCCCGGATCAGTCCTTCCGTTGTATTTGTCCATCTGTGGCAAGTTAAAGCGTCGGGGAAATTGGAAGTCGAGGATATCATCGGTGAAGGGAGTATGGCTTCGCTCAATTCCATAATCTTCATTTGTATAGTTCCGGCTCTCGGACATGATCTGGCGAACCATTGCCTGCACATCTGCATTAGTTAGGGGCCGCTCAGGTTCCCTGGCCCTAGTATCCGAGTTCCTTCTGGGCTCTTGTTCAGGAGATGCCCTTCTTCTTCGAGCTGCTTCTGCTCGATTCCGTTCCCTGCGCTCCCGGTCGATCTCGGGAGGAGGGGACTGGAGTCTTTGCCCCCGAGTGGGGTCATTGTTTCCTAGCGCTCGTGCAATATCCTCACGAGATCCCAAAGATCCAAATGTCAGCTGCTCCACGTTCTGAGGTCGTTCGAGCGGCCTTTGTTCACGGGGCCACTCTTCCTCGGAAGATGAAGATTGATCCACTGGTGTGTGACGAACCGGTGATGGAGTTATCTATCGACGGAGTTCACTAATCTCCCGACTCATGAGCCTCATATTTTCCTGCATCATGAGATTAGTGCGCTCGTGGACTTTCATAGCCTCCCTTGTGCTCTCAAGCATGTCAAGTAAGCGCGAGAAATCTCCTTGAGTGATGGGCGCAGATGGATTGACCTGATCACTAACCCTGGTGGCTGGAATCGGAGCATTCGTAGGGACTCGAGTAGAGGTTCCAGCTTCACCAAGCGTCGGGTCGGATCGAAGATAGGAGGTCGGGTCGGTTCGGAGCTGGGGGGCATGGTCGGATCGGTACGTGGCAAGCTGCTCTGGTCGGTTCAGATTGGGGGAATGCACTGCTTCAGAATCTCCTACCCGGATCGGATCGGAGCTTTCCCCCTGTTGGCGGCTCGGATTTCCTGCATTGGTTCTTCCTGCTGCTGAACTCTGCCCTCGAGACCTTGTTACAACCGCATTTTGCTGATCTTTGCCAGCTCCATTTTCTCGACCAGACTGAACTTCTTTGCCTTTTCCTTTGGCCATAATTCTTTGACAATCACTTCAACAAATATAAAAGAGCGTAGAAACTTAAGGATTAACTTCTTTGAACTCAATGGTTCAAAAAGTAGAAAGCAATCCCGGAAAATAAAGAATTCAGATGAGGTTTCTCAGTGAAAGCACCAAAATGTTAGACCAAAAAGTGGTTCTAACACCCAAATTGATTAAAAGCAAATGAAATGAGATAAAAATGAAAATGAACACACAGGATTTATAGTGGTTCGGCGAAGAAATGCCTACGTCCACTTATCTTTCACTATATTCAATGATTCAGTTGCAAATACAATGTAAGATTCACTTGATTCCACTCACAACTCACTTATATTCACTCAATTGACTAAAACAAATAATGAAAGATGATTTGGATTCTCCGGGAGTACTGGAGTTCGGACTATGGAGGTGGTTGAATTCTCGAAATGCCCAAAAAAGATCCTTTTCTTTGTCTCTAGACGGGGTATTTATAGGTGTGAATTTGCTCAAAACCCGATCCGGATCGGAGCCACGTGTCGTCCATCCCATTTGCCTCGGGTTCGGATGAATTATTGTGTTGACAACGCATCAGAGTAATGAACGTTATGGATAGGAACTGGTCATAGCCGATCCGGATATCCAGGCGCTTATGCAGGGGGAACGATACGAAAAATGGGTTCAGGTCGGAGGTATATATATACCAGGGGTTCGGATCGGGATATCCGATCCAACCCGGGTTGTTTTGGTGACAATCCTCTCTTCTCTTTATTCTGCTCCGCTCCGCCCTATCTCTGTAGCAATTGGGTGGCTTTCCGATCCATCTTGAAGAAGACTGCCCTCCGATCCGAACACGCGCTCTCTGCCTTCAAAAGCAATAGCTCACCGATCCGAACAGGAGATTTTATCCGCTTCGAACCGATACGTTGCTTTGACCCGACCCGAACGATTGCAGCTGTCCGATCTAGGCTGTAGTGTCTTCTCCGATCCGAACCGAAGTCTTCTAATTAAAAATGCTCTTCAATGTCTGATATCTTGACTTTGTGTTGCCTAGTTCACAAAGTAGGCTAACAATAGGATTTTTATCTATATAGTAACGATGTAAAAATAGAATTTTTATCTATATTGTAACGATGTAAAAATAGAATTTTTATCTATATAGTAAAGAAGTAAAAAATAGGATTTTTATCTATATAGTAACGATGTAAAAATAGGATTTTTATCTATATAGTAACGATGTAAAAATAAGAACTTTATCTATATAGTAAAGATGTAAAAATAGAATTTTTATCTATATAGTAGCGGTGTAAAAATAGAATTTTTATCTATATAGTAGCGGTGTAAAAATAGAATTTTTATATACATAGCAACAATATAAAAATATGATTTTTATATATGTAGTGGCTACGGACGACGAAATAGACAGAAAGGCGAGAACGACGAAGATTTCCACATATGAAGAATCGTGGAGTTTGGATTAGCTAGTCGGTGAGAACTTCTCACTTTGAATCTTGTTTTTCTAGTTAAAAATATATACTAGGATGCAGACGGTGCTTAGCAGCACCCGACACTCGTCATCCACAGACCATGGATGGCTTGTATGTTTGATTGTTTGTTGTGATGAAAATTGATTGTGTGACGTGAAATAAAAAATATATATAGTTAAAAATATTTTATCGTTAAAAATATTATTTTTAACGTGTGTGTGTGAATAAAAACGTGTGTTTGTTGATGTGAAACCCCATATGGGTGTTGGGATGATATTTGAAGTCCACTCATCCCGATTGATTAGTTGTATGTCGATCGATTGATTGACAGGCTGTTATAAGCGTTAGATATCTATATTTGATGCTTATACATTGTGGTGCACTTTGGATGATGATTGATTATTTATTGTTGTGATTATATACATGTGTTGTATGGAATCCATATAATTAACATTATATGGTAATTGATTGGGCCTTATTCCAATTGGGAAAATAAAGAATAGAATGAAGTATATATTCATGTGTTGAATAGAATAAATAATCATGTGTTGAAAATTGTCGTGTGTTGAAAGAAATATTTTAACAATAAAATTTACATCTTTATCATATTTAAAGTTAGAAACTAACTGGAAAATAGATAAGATGAGTGGTTTCCTAGGTATTGATCTGATATTGGTTTCGGCCTTCGGCGTTAATACCTAGGGAATCATTCTCTTACTATTTTACAGTTGGAGTCTGATTTAAAAATCAAACGATAGATACCATAATTTTATAAAATATATTAAATAACAAAAATAGTTGTGTTGACAGTACTCATTCGTTGAGACTAGTCAAGTGTTGAAAGAAATATAGATTCATGTGTTGAATAGAATAAATATTCATTTGTTGAATAGAATAACGTAGTGATTGAAATATATAAAGCCGTGTTGATTAGTGATGCGCCATTTTGACAAGGACGATATTTATATCGATTTTATTCGAATATCGAAAAGGAAGTGATTTCAAAATATAACATTTTGAAAAAATATATATCGATGATGTGGAATATTCAATTTTGATTTGAAATTAAATATGAAGTTTAATTTGTTTTGAAAACGAACTTAAAACGATTTATAAAATACGTTTTTGAAAAAAAGGAAATCAACGAAATATATATAATATATATATATTATATATATATAATGGCCTGAATAGAACGCGCCGCGCTGCGGTAGTTCGTGAATTTCGACCATTGACTTCGAATGGACATTACGGGAGATCCGACCGTCGGATTCTCCTGAAACCGGAACCGTTGGGTTCGTATCGAAAAGAGCTTTTTAACGAATATTTGAAATTTGAAATCTAACGGTTGGATTTCGAATTATGTCCAAATCAAATTTGGAAAAAGTGTGTTGTAAGTGCAGTTCGATGGTCGTTGATGGAAATCGATTGTACGGGCCTTAATAAAATTACTAAAAATATCTATAATTTGTGTAAAATCATAAGAAATGATTTGTGAAGAATTAGGATGAAAATTTCCATATTTGAAAAGATAAAAATAAATTTTTATCAAAATGAACTAGTTTTGAACTAGAATTAAAATCAATTTATTTTTGAAATAAATAAATTGAATTTGAAAGTGGTTTTAAAAATAATCAGAATTTCCAATACGTGAATTGGACTGGAGTTGAATCAAAATTATCTTCGAAATATTTTGATGTTGGATTTCGTGACTATACATATATTGTTATGGGAATTTTAAAGATATATTTTATATCGTTATTCCCAATACGATATTTGTTGGTTTCAGAATTTGATAATGAATATAAGCCGGTATATTTTCTATTAAGAGCCTTGTATTTAATATCTAATGTGATTTGGGTTTATCGTGAATCGTGTTTAAATGACATTGGTTCTTTAACCAAGTTAAAGATAGGATATTGATTTTTGAAAAGATTAAAACTAAGTTGAGTTTTAATGAATCTTTAATTAGATTGAAATGTGAATTGATAATTTAAATTATCAAATCTGAAAGGTGATCGAGAAGGGAGTACCACCAGTTTTGCTCCAAAGCGATAGTTAAATCTTTAATTAGATTTGAACGTGAAATGGTATTTAACTTTACCGATAACACCGTGGTGTTAGATATGGAGTATGACCAGTTTTACTTCATGGGATGAATAGGTTGGGATTGGGAAATAAAATAAATAATTACTTCGGTGTGGTTCGCTAATCCCGACTAGTTTGGAAAACCATAATACGGTTTGAAATGATATCCAAAGGAAGATTAAAGAATAAATTTAGAAGAATTTATCTTGGATAAAATTAATGGGAACCTATTCCCTAATGATGTGAAAATGTGAATAAAAGAATATTCTGAATTGGAATGAGGCGTATGTTGTGTTTGTGTAACACGTGTTTATTAAATACGTGGGTTATTCAAAAAGGCTGGGTTTTTACCCATTCTGAGTAACCAATTCGACGATATGTCGAAGATGAAGACGGTGGTTGAAGAACGGAAGTATTCACATCGTTTGGGTGATTACTGATGATCTCGATTGGGCTGTACACCCAAGAGGAGAGAAACAGTTGGTGATCGTCCAGACGTACTTGGAGATCGATGGATATGCGAGGAAAGTGCCTCCGGTTTCGTTCATACCCAGAACGAACATGTAAATGGACTGCGTGTCTGACATTAGATTTTATTCTATGTTGATTGATCTCTGTTAAATATACATCTGTTTGGCGGCGGAGAATTTATTCTCTTGCTTAACGCCCTTCCCTGAGACATACAAGCTCAGAGGTTGTATATCGATGGACATCAGTCGCATGGAGTGAATTGCCAGTGTGGCACGCGTAAGTGACAATTGATCAAGGCTTCTATTGAAAAGCAAAGTCTTGTGGTTGATGATCAAAGCACGGCCTGTGTGGCGCAGTTCTGTGTATAACGTGAATTCGCGAGCCTCACACCTCGTTATGAGTCAAAAACGGGATACGGACCGTTGGGGGAACACGACGTTTCTTTCTAGCTATGGGTGGTGTCAGCGCTTAAACTGGCTGACATTTATATACTTTTCACCTGTGTGGTTGTTGGATGAGGCGCCTCGATATTAGGTCTGTTAGGACCGGGAAACGTGTGTTCAGGAATAACTAATCATCAAAAGTAAGAGAGGACCGGCCCAACCGATTACAAGGATCATAGTGGGGTCCTGAGACATTTGCTAGAGTGTCTCGAACGGAGAGGAGCTTGCCCCTTTCCTCGACTCATGACGGAAATCCAATTTCCAATACGTGATATTGCGGTTTTAATTGTAGAACTAGTATGGCGACATGATACATGGTACCCGTGCCGCCTATGATTGATATTTATGATTGAAATTGTTTTGACACTATACACTTATAATAGTATCAAATGATTTGTTTTGACGTACCAAGCATGTTTGGCTATTATAAGGGAAAACCCCATCCTCGGGCTTACGTTGCATTGTGTGATGGGACATGGGTCTTATAATAGCTTCATTTTTCTAAAAAGCATTGCGTTGTTTTGTTATATGCACTAGTGTTCTTGGGAGGAAACCCGTTCCGTGTTATACGGCGTGGTCCCTTGAATTACTCTCTTTTAAAATAAAGATTAATAACTGTTTTAGTTCTCACACCAATCACATGACTGACTTGGAGTTTATTGTTTTAACCTAAACTCTGGGTGCCCCTATTTTCCACATGGGTAGCTAGTAGTTTTGGGTTTGCAGAATTATATTCACAGGATCCTGCTTTACAGCTGGAATGATATCCGGAAAGCTCTGTATTTGTATATCTCTTCTAGTTGTATTTTGTATTATTTTTCCACTGCGATGTATTTAAATGTAATTTAAATCTCTGATATTTGTCGAATGTACATTTATTCATACTCTGTATATCCTTGTATTCTGATGGAATTGTTGTAATAAACAATGAAATGTTCATCTGTCTGCGTTCCGATGTGTGTTGTTCTCAATTCTATCCGGGCTTTCCCTCACGGGGAAGTTCGGGTCGTCTAATCTGGAAAGTTGATCTGTATTAATCCAATACACTCTATCGATTAATATCAGACTTGAAGTACCCACCGTGAATAGCAGACCTGAAATGGAATAGTTTTTTCTTTACCGACTGAATGTCAAAAGAGTGTCAAAATCAGAATATTGTATTCCTAGTAGATATGTATCAACTGAATGTCAAAAGAGTGTTACTCTACTGTAAGATCAATGAGGAATTATTTGTGGAGTAGCCAGAAGACTACTAGGTGGATGGTAAGACTAAGTCATATATCATCAACAAGGTGTTTGAAAAATGCTCAAGTGATTAAACAATTATCATAGAAAGGAGTGAAAATGAAGATGTTCTATATCAATAGCTGAATGCTCACTAGATTGTCCTATTTGGTGTGACCGTGTATTGTACAGAGACAGTCGTTCTATATCAGTAGCTGAATGCTCACTAGACTGTCCTGTTGTCAATGAAGGAAAGAATTTGGTCAGATGATGCAAACGAATGAGCAGATCATGCCTTTACTCAAAGAATACTGTGAAATACCTGAAACAATTGTAAGCATGAATGATATCATTCTTCAAAGTTCCAAAACATCGATTCTCAAAATTACCAATAAATGTGAGAATTACAAAGCTGCTTTTGAAATTGTATGCGAAGGTTAGTATAATGTCAATGAGGAAGGAGATTCTTCCGAGCTGCACGTGAAAGCATGTTATGGCTTTCCACAATGGTTACAGGTAAATAATCATATATAATTCTAGTACTTGAAAATACAACATATAAATTGTTTAATTGGTATACTTAAATCATCCGCGGATAATAAATTTAATCCCAACTCTATAAACTGAAGAGAAACGTTTATAAACTTGTGTGATTGTCCAAGAAAATATAAAGAGTCTGTGAACTAATAAACTAAGAAAAGTCAAATCGGATGGTCATCGTCATATGTGCTAAAGCTTCAATCTTCATTTAGCACTATTGTTTTGAGCAGATTCCTCAATTGTAGCTTCCTCGTCTTTCCCTTTATCGCCCTCCCTGCTGACATTGGGAAGCTGGGAAACGTTTACATCTTGACCTTGTTCTTTATCACCTCCGCATTGAATCATCCAAATTAAGCATTAACTCACAGGTTCTACTTTACCAAAGAAAAATTATAGAAATTAAACTGAATATATGATAAGTCCAACTACAACCGCACCAAAGGAGATGAAATACATCCAATCGACCAGCAATCTCAAAATGAACAAACATACATGGAACAATAATAATTGGAAAATATATTTATTTATTTATTTGTAGAAAATTTGTATACCGTACAATCTTCTGATGATAAGAAAAGATGCGAATTAGAACAACCCATATATCAGAAGTCAGCAACGAAAGGTTTAACATAGTCGATCCACTCATCTGTAGAAAGCAAACATACAGAAGAAACAACAACAACAATAAGCTTGGGTGGATGATGAAATGAAGCTAATATAATCAATCATTCATGCATAACTGATAGCACCTTAAGTAGTATTGGAACGGTAGAGTAGAACAGAAACATAGCCACGTCGAATCTAACAAATGGTAACACCTGCCAAGTCCTGAAGCAAGTAGACAGTACAACTGATATTTCTGGATTCTTATAATTGGGTTTCTGAATATGCTCTAGTAATAGAAGGAGGATTAGACTTACTGCACCGGTTGTCCAGTGGATAGATCTAAGCTCGTCTCTCTCTAGTATGCTCCTGAAGTATGCTCAAGAAAAAATAACATGCTCAAACAAATCAACAATGTGATAAAACATATTTATGCATGAATTATGAAGGAGGATACATTTGAACAGAACTGACAAATGCTCCAAAAAGGCCTAGCATCGCCATCAGCTCGACTTTATCCCCCTTCTTTACAAGGAATTCCTGAGACAAATATGGTTGCTGTTAGGAAACAAGAGATGATTTAAAATTTCAATCCATTCACTTAGCTACACTTATGGGAAAATGATGTTGGGTAACAGTGAATAAATAAAATTGCATAGCTTACTAACCTTACTAATTGAATAGAGCATAGATCCTCCTATGACAATAAAGTCCCCTTTCAAAGGGTTGCTTCCACTTGCACAACATGAAAGAGGGGATAGAACGTCATATGGTTGCCAACAGTTTGCCGTCTGTAAGCATTTTCTTTAGTCTTAGTAGTAACTATTTAGTTAAATTGCAGAACATTTGAGTAGTAGTCAGTATAAATATTCTTTATATGTTGTTTTTTCTTTTGTTTTACATTACACAGAACCCAGCTTCACTACTAAATTTCAATGGATATGAGTCTATCATTAACGCACATCCAAGTAAATCAAAAGCATTTATGTCACTATCCCATTTCAAACTTGCAACATCTCCCCATCGGTCCATCCTCTACTCTAAACTTTACCACCAGGCTACTTTTTGATAGTTTTTCATTATTCATAGTCGTTTTCACTAACTACTGATTTTTATTAAATTACTTTTTCCCCATAAAATTCTGGAAGGCCTTAATACATGAAAACAAGAAATAAGGAACTAGAAACAGATCACAACAAGCTTACCATGCGTATGCGAACAAGACACTAGATGGAGAAAAGTGTCTGCGTCTTTTTACGGATTAAGCCTGTAAAATTGAAATTGAAACTGAAATTAGAAACAAATCTAAACAAAAATTTCTAGGTCTGCCCAATTTAGGGCAACTGAAACGAAAATTGATGTGGATCAAAGAGCTAACAGAGAAGCTCAAACAAAATCGACGCGGAGGATGAAGGAAGATGAGATTATTATGGTGTTGGATTTCAAAATCAATGTAGGGAAAATGAAAATGTAAAAGGAAAATGAATATTGCGCTAAAAGAGGGAAAGTGAATTTCTTATTTCTTCGGCCCGTAAATGAGATCGCGGGAAATTAATGTTTTGGGTGGCGGGCAAATGAAATCGTCTTTCTCTCAGCGTTTTGCCCTACAGACAGTAATTTTGAGGACGTAATCTACAACATCCAGCATAAAATGTTGTCTTTTAGTGTTGTAGATAGACAGTTTTCTTGTAGCGTCAGATGTAGTTAATAGATTATAGGGGAGTATTTTTATTAGGGATAGTTACTTATGTTATATTTAGGGAATTATACAACTTAGGGGGAGTATTTTTAGGAATATTATTTAGGTTCTAGGGTTGTATAACTTAGGGGGAGTATCCTTAAAATTTCTTTTTGATAATGTTAAAGGGGGAGAAATTATAAAATATAGGCATAGTTAGTTTTTAGGATTCTTAAAGACAGGGGGAGTATAGAAGAAACATCATCAAACAGGTATACATGTATGATATTTTATAAACTAAGGTCGTCATCATCAAAAAGGGGGAAATTGTTGGAGAATGGAGTTTTGATGACAACAACCTTATTTCAATTATCATAGATTATAAAATATATACTAACATTTTTTGTATAGAATATATATATATATATGTGTGTGTGTGTGTGTGTGTATGTGTGTGTGTGTGTGCAGGAATCATATACACGAAATATTACTGAAGACTGTACAGTTATAAAGATGATAGAGATTCAGAGATCAGAGAAATTTCAAGACTCATGAGTAATCAAGATTTCAAGAGTTCAAGATCAATATAGTTATAGAGTCTAGATTTCGTAAGACTCTAAATAGCACTCCAGGTTCAAATTCAAATTTTCAAATTTTGATTTTCAATTATATCCTCAATCCTCTCTATTATATTTTTCTATTTTATTTTCAATCCTCTCTATTTTTTTCTGTTTGTTTCTATTTTTATTCTTCTTTGTTTTCCAAACCTAAATTTTTTATATACTTTATATTTATACTTTATATAGTTTAAAACCTTATAATTTTATAAATATATTTATATAGTTTGAAAGTAATTTTTCATATGATTTTCTATCATATAATATTAACTTACAACACTAGAATTTTACTCAAGAATTTCCGGAATTAGTTTTATAACAAAACACTTGAAAATGCTTTGATAATAAAAAATGTACATGGGTATGTCGACATAGCAAAAAGAGCATGGCGACATATAATAGCTATTTTTTCTAATTTAAAGGGAAGTGTCTTTTCATTATTTGAAACGCTTCAGAACCGTTGCAACCCTTCATTCTCTATAAAAAGAGGTTAAAACCGATTTTTTTTACACATCTTCTTCCCTAACTTCATCCTCTTTCTCTCCACCATTATTCTTAATCATTTTTATGGTTTTTACACTTATATTCTACTGAATTCAATTCTGTTTTGATAAAACTTCTTCTCTCTACACTCTCTACTCTCTGAATCAAGTGCTATTGAAGAGTTATATGGCTGTTTTTTAATTGGTTAGGTGGAATAAACCTTGTTGTAAGTCAAAGAGGAGTCGGTGTGTTCTTGTGGGCCGTGAAATCAAGGAAATAGGAGTCGGTGTGTTCTTGTTAGCTGTGAAATGAAGAAAGTAGGAATCAGTGTCTCCTTGTGAGCCGTGAAATTAGGGAGGGTGTAATTGACTATTGAAAGAGTAATAAAACTCTGCACAATCAAGCTGTTGGCGGCAAAAAATGTCGAAAACGCCAAAATTCCTATTACTAGGAATAGTTAATTTGGTCGCAAGACTGAGTAAGAGAAAGCGACAAATGACACAAGTATTTATAGTGGTTCAGACACAGATTAGGCCTTCGTCCACTTTGGAAAGGTGTTGGGATTTTATTAATCAATCAAGAATTACAAGGATAGAGCCATGCTTATTACATTCACTTTCATAATTGCCATATGCTAGGTATTTGGGAAAAAGAATATTTAATTCTCCTTCATCCTCAAATAGGAGATGCCATTAATGGGGATCATGAAGCTCTAGGAAGATCTCAAGTGAAAAAAATCCAACCCCCTTGAAGTGTGAGGCCATGGGCTATTTATAGGATAAGGGTTAAGTATGATCAGGTGGGAGTAAGTAGGAATAGTGGACCACTACTAGAATTTCGCATCCGCCACCTACACACACCAAAATTTCAAACCCGGGCATAGGTGTGAAATTTCGCACCCAGTAGGTGCGATGTTCTTCTGAGCGGCGCGAGGATCTTAGGGTCGGGCGCTTGTGGCTTGCGACTCATTCAAGGTCCGAGGCCTTGGTTCAGGGATATTTCTGGATGATGTGACGTCATGACCTACGTGGTCCCTTCTTGATCCTATTTCCCTCGTCCCTAAGCATCCTTTTCCAGCCTCAGCTTCACACGATAAGTCGAGTTGAGCGTGTCTAATGCACTCTTGGGGACCGGACCAAAAAGCCGGTTAACATTTTCCCATCAAAGTACATCTTGTCTTGACAAGGTGTTCGTTGTGCTGGTTGAGATAATAGCTAAGGTGTTAATTCTTCCTGTAATTCAAAAGGCGAATAAACATTAGCTATTGGGCTCATTCCCTCTGGTGGTGTGGATGACCCGTCGTTGGTGGATGCACCGTACTCAAATCGCAAAGTGCCCATAGTGTGCCGTCTCCGTGGATGCACAGGAGTTGGTATGCATATGCATGGAGTACGTATACGAGAGAGTATGGCACGACGCTTTCAAATCCGGTGGTGTGATCATCATCATCGTTTTTTTTTTGGACTTGGGGTTGGGAAATTTTGAGCCCAGGGGTTCGAAATTTCGAGCTCCTTAGGGTGCGAAATTTCAAACCCAGGAGGTTCGAAATCCCAAACCCAGTGGGCTCGAAAATTTCGAACCCGCCTTGGAATGCGAAGGGACATCTTTATCTTTTATAAATAGCGCCCCTCACTTTCTTCCTTCTATTTTTTTCTTATCTGGCCACCATTGTTGCTGAAGCTTCGAACCCAGTTTTTTCGAGCCCAATAGTTTTGAATCCAAACTAGGTGAGGCTATGCGTCGAGGAAGTGAGGGGGGAAGGAGGTCAAAGGACCACGACGGAGACTTCGAAATTCAAACCCAGCTGGGTTCGAAGTCCTAAACCCTCGTGAGTTCGAATTTTCGAACCCGCCGGGTTCGAAGTCTCGAGCCCTCGTGGGTTCGAATTTTTGAACTCCATGGGGTTCAAAGTATCGAACCCTTGCGGGTTCGAATTTCCAAACCCTGTGGGTTCGAACTTCCGAACCCTCTATCTGGGTTCGAAATTTCGAACCTGGAGAAGTCCGAATTTTCGAACATAGATGGATTCGGAATTTCGAACCCTTCTGGGTTCGAATTTTCGACCCTTAAGGGGTTCGAAATTTCGAACCTTGGTGTTCGAAATTTCAAGCCTGATAGGGTTTGTAGGGATTCAGATTTCAATGTGTCGGGCTTCCAATCTTTCATGCCGTTGGACTTTGACATTCTGACTATCTGTCTCCGGATTTGCATACTTAGCGTTGATGCATATATTGTTAACCGCGCGAGCGGGGTTTAGGATTGTTCACATAGGATGGAGCATACAACGAGACTGGGACTTGGATTGTTTCGAATTGTTCTGAACTTTTCTTTATGTAGCTTATCTTTGCATAGCATCGCTCACATATGTTAGTTGTCACCAACACGAAGGGTACAGGTTACTATACTGCCCGTACTAACACTGATGTATTGAAGTATTGTTCGCAATGCAAACAAGATTGAAGACCGGAAAGACCTCGGAGGCCGAGGCTTCCCCACCCTCATCAAACACATCTGGCTCTACCCTTAGCGGTAGCTCGTCTGGCAGCGAGCCTGAGACTACCGAAGGATCGGATCCTTCTCATATGACCAGCTCGCCTAAAGCATCTGAGCACGGGGAACAAATTGAGCGACTACACTCCCCGGTTGTGATCGAGGAGACCAACAATGTAGATATAATGGGTGAGGATGCGCCCGCACCTCCGGTAGCTCCGGACATGCTACCTGATGCGGTGATTTTGGAGAATCCCATCGATTCAGTACCATCGTGTATGGATTCTACCACGGTCAGGAAAATGGCGGTGCAATTTAACATACCGGCAGATGATGTTCATGCCCCCATAAGAGATGGCAGAGCCTATGTGCCGCCCGAGGGTCTTACTGCCTGGAACCGACAAGCTTGCTTTGCCGGGTGTGTGCCCCCGGCTAATAACTTCATTCGGGATATGATGTTCTATATCCGTCTCGCGCCATCACAACTGCACCCTAATGGTTATGCTTCTCTCCTGGGCACTTATGTTCTCTTCCACGAGTTCTTGCACCGGGAACCAAACGGAGAAGATATTCGATATTTCTTCCATCTAAGGAAAACGAGCACTGCTTCCCCCTCTCAATGGTTTTTAGAAGTGACAGATGCAACCAAATTCTTTGTCGGGAAGTGGCTCAGGCCGTCAGTGTTTAAGCGAGAGTGGTTCTTCGTTCCCTTCCCTCTCGGATTTACCAGAAGATGGATTGAAGGAAGTAATTATTTCTCTAACTCCATTCCTCGCCGTAAACTTTTGGATCTCTTCCCTTATTGATGACGGTATTTGATCGGTTATGGCACGAAATCCAGAGGTGCCCACCGGTGACGAGTTTCGGCAATGCCTTAACGCTTTAAGAGCAATACCGGAGAACCTCTGCGATACCAACTCGGTGACAAGCCAGAGCTCCTTTGCCGCGCTGGGTTTCTTCCTAACAATCAGGCTGTGATCAGGTCCGCGGTTCTCATCAGTGTGCCAAAGGAGGGAGTTGCGGCAGGTTCAACTACCACTTGGCAAAAGAGGAAAATGCCCCCGTGGGAGGGGAGCTGTAGGAGACAGCTCGACCTCAGCAAGATGTGCATGGAGGCAAGGCTCATGGTCAAGAGGAGGTCGCCAGAGATAAGGGGTTGCCGAGCACTCCCGTCCCGCCTCCGAAAGGGGAGAGGAAAGGAGCTCTAGTTAGACCGCAGTCTCTTGCGACTCACTCAGGGGCCACTGCCTTGTTCGAACCTGCGGGCCAGTTCGATGGCTTAAAAGGATTTGATTTAGTAGTGACTCCATGGCCAAATACGACGAGCCTAGAAGAAATTAATTGCGCTGCGGAGGGGTTGACTCCCTTGAGCGGACCAGAATCCGGTCTGTTGAGAGAACACTTAGGGCATACATCCATAACACTGCATATAATAGGTGTTTGCCTACGCGGGTGACTTGACAAATTTCGGCATGTTTCATTGGCAGGTGATATGGCAGGAAGATGCTGTGGAAGAGGTTATGGACGCGGGGATCACCAGCATCACCAAAGTTCTTCCTTCGGGAGTTTTCGAAGATCCACCTGTTTGTATGGTGCTCCACCTGCACTAGAACAAAGGCAGCGGGCATCGAGGCTGGGACCGATTGTAAAGGCCCGTAAATCCATACCAATTTGAGCTGACTAATTACTACTCATGTCCAACCCAAATTGCACGAAATTACGAATCTTTAATAGAAAGAAATTAGAGGATGAGAGGTAGAGAGAAAGAAATATTAGAATAGAAGAATAAGAAGAACATCAGAATCTCATAGCGGAAGGAATAAAATATAATACATTAAATCTCTTTATACAAAAAGAATCTGTGTATACATACCAATCATCAGAGTACATCGTATATCAGACACAGTGGAAATAAACTCTGAATAACTAATGGTGAAGCCTCCTACTTCCAACTCCTGAAACTCCGACGAAACCTCACCTGGAAATATACTCGGTTTGACCCGAGCACATTTGATTTAAAATAAAATTCACCCAGATCAGTCTGGAATACTTTTCAGTGATAAATTCACAACAGACAACTTGTTTAACTTTGGAAATCCTTTTTGAAAGAAAAGATAATAGTAAGACCAGCCCACACATAAATACGGATGGTTTTTACCTTACTATAATCCGAAACATTTTGATATATCAAAATCTCGTGATATTATAATAATATCTTACTAAGCCACAAATAAAAAATCATCTAGTAGAACGCTTGCATCTTACGCTCTACATATTTATTATATAATCAAAAACCACATGGCGCTTATTAGAGATTGGATTCCAACTATGACAAAGTATGGGATCACCTTCCGATCAGTGTACTCTAAAGAGGATACACTGGGGTTCAACAAGAATGTCTTGCAACCCGGCCATACATGACCGACCACTCATTTAGCTTGATGGTATCGAATATATTGTCACCCAGTAATTTTAAGGGCCCACTGCACATCCGTGGAGATACAGAATCGAAAGAAGAACAAATAAGGAATTTATCTAGATTGGTGACAATACATCCTGCTTGGGTATGACCCACCTAGACATATTGCATGCCCGATTTCTGTCAATTTTTGGTTGTTGAGGCTTGAGGTCACGTTTATTTACTCAAAGAACATCTCAATATCTTTGAATGCCACATCGTCAGATCCGTCAGATCAATAATTGACATCGAAAAATATGCTCTAGGTGTTAAGCAAGAGAAGGTGTCTTCTCAGCCATCAAACTTGGTATATTTGTAAAAATCAACGTGCCTGACCCTCAGGAAATACTCTGTCAGACATTCGTCCATACAACTCATCCAGGAACAGGATGAACCGAAGGCACCCTCCTACCTCATCCTTATATAGAAATCACCCCAGGGATCAGTAGCGAGCAGTCCTTACAACCCGTAAATTCCAATCACAACTAAACCACAGTGTATCTGTTTTATGTGGGAGCGACCCAGAGATTATAAGTGGTTCTTCTGTTTCATGGATATCTACGGTCTTTAATGCTCCATCTTCATTTACTGTAGTTCGTTTTGTAGGAAACGTTGGATCGAAGTGGTTTTGGGTCTAGCACCCATCCCGGTCTCTTCGAAACAACACGTCAAAAGGTCAATACAATATATATATTTGATAGTCGGTGTTTTAACTATCAATGTCAATAATATTGTTAAGTACATTGGCAGCCCAGACCCTTTGATAATAACAATTTCTTTAAACCATTATATCAATTTAATATCGTTATAGTATAATAAAACTTTTCCACTTTTACCTGGAAATATTACTTTATATTCTTCACAATCCCCTTTTACTCCACTTTGGAGAATATCGCTATATTATTCGCTTAATAATATAACTCCCATTATTAGTTCTCGTATGGCCAAACAATGTCAAGCGACAATCTAGTTATTATATAACCCAATTGGTTTCATTAACTCAGACTTCTAGTCTCACTCTTAATTCAAATCATTATGGAAATATATAAATTTAAATTCAAATATTTACCTTTGTTTCCCATTTAACATAACCAACTCCATTTCTTCGGAGAACATTCATAATTTACTTATCACTTAGAATAAGTGTATCTCATCCGAATATTTTATTCCACTTCAACTAGGGCCAAACAATTTTAAATTATACATTGTTATTTTCAAACCAAACAGTTTAATTGTACTTTAAAAACTTGCAAATGTTGCGGTATAATCCTAATCTCCTTTACCATTTCAAACTGATATCATCCTTCGATAATAGTGAAGCCGTTCAAGTTGGAGTATTTTAATTACCTCTCAAACCTTGATCGACAACGTTCCTATCTTAAGATAATAAAAGTTTGAAACACAATATCCGACATATTATTTCCATTTTCATTTACTAGTAAATAGGTTTATATAACCCATTTTATTTTATTTGAAATCCACCTTATATTCTAAT
This sequence comes from Allium sativum, assembly GCA_030737875.1. NCBI lineage: Eukaryota > Viridiplantae > Streptophyta > Magnoliopsida > Asparagales > Amaryllidaceae > Allium > Allium sativum. The sequence goes on from CM060926.1 coordinate 358,228,876, forward strand.
TTACTTAACTTGTTAATTTAGTAAATTATTTACTAACCTTCGATTAGAATCATTTTATACCACTTCATTTTGACTATACTTTCTTTATAAATGAACCACTAAAGCGTGCGCGTCGCACACGGTACTTTACTCTAAAATGTCAGTTTGTACATACGACGTTTTATAACACATTTTCATTTACTATGTCTTTACGCAAATTCCTTTTTCCAATCTAGTTTCCAAAATTTGGAATTTAGTTTAATCCCCTTTATTGGTTTGATTGAAAATCTCATTACTCTTTAAATGAGTAAATCACTTTAAAAATCCTTATCATTAAATTTGAAGTAAAGGTAGTTTACTTCAATATAAACTAATAGTTCATGATTAGAGAGATTATTAAATAATAAAAATAATTAATTAAATAAACAACTTTAAACCGTAGTTATTTAAAGGTAAATTAACTACTTGAAACATTCGTTTAATTTTAACGATCGTTCGTAACCATTTCTATTAGATTAAATTAATTCAAAATCCAATCTTCATTAACGGCTGACCTTGTTGATTTATACACATTAGTTAACTAACTAATCCACCTTCTTAAGTTAATTATCAGCATGATTAACTTAATACAAACCGTTTAATTGTTTAAAATAAAAAATTATTCTAATTTCCTAACCCAAGGTTAATTTGTACTTATATTCATCAAATCTTATTAATGACTTAAGAATTCGTTACATATAACATTTAATATTTTCCTTTATAAACCTGATTATAAATAACGATGTATTTATAATCCTTTTTATTTTAAATAAAAATCTAAGACTTCGATCCAGTTATATTTTATAACAGAAAACTCCCTTAATTTTCCTAATGGCACGACATTTTAAAACGATGGATATCAGGCCATCTGCTGCCAATAACTTAATCAATATTGTTTATTGATAAAGACACTACAATCGCTGAATATACATTCAACGATTAACATCCATTCAACCATTAATAACATAATTTGTAGATAAATAATTCATATGTGAACAATCAATAATATACAATTTATTTTGAGGAATCCGGTCGGATTCCTCCAACCTGTTTGTCCCTGCATCACGGATCATAATATAATTTTATAATAGCACATGAACAATAATTTAAACTAACACATCCAACTGTTAACAGACAAAAAGCAATCACGACATCCAATCAACCAATTTATTGTAAATTATAGCTATGTGAATTTAGCACATCATAGAATCCAGAAAAGTGTGAAAGTTAACCCACCTTATATTTCCGGTTGACGATTTCGACATTGTTCATTTAATTTTAAACACGCGTTTAAAATTAAACTGAAATCCAGTAGTCTCGGATCCCTTCCAAATCTGTGTAGCAGCCTAGTCTTCTTCAGTGTGACTCCCACAAAACTGGTTGCACTGTATTCTGATAATAATTGAACAAATTACAGTTTTCCAATTTTTATTTGAAATTATATAAATTAATTAATTTTAAATTAACGTTAATAATTTTCTAATACCATCATTAACCGGTTTAAATCCCTGTATTAGCCTACGCCATGCATTTCATCCCAACAACTCGACTGCAAATGCTTCACTTCAAAGATGGACCACCTCGCCTCCTACAGATTGTCGAGATCCCTAATCCTTTGTTTGTTTGTTTTTTTTCCCCTTACAAATGCATGTATCAGCTACTGTAGCTCACCGCCCCATCAGTCCATGCATGCCATGCCTCATCTCATTTCAAGGCATACAACACCACGTTTACTTCTCCGATAGACTTGGCCTTCACCGTTTGTTACCTCGCATCATCTCAGACATCCGCAACCATGGATCCGCCGCTGCCCATCAGTTGACCCACTAGCACCCGCTAGCACCCGCTAGCATCGCGTGCCGAAACCCCGTGTACCCTTCAACGCTCTATTTCTCGTGCCATCCACCCCGGTTTCGAAATGGACCGTTCCCATTATCTTTGCTTATATATCCATCTATATATTTTCACCAGGGGTATTACGGTTACGGCAACCGTCAGTTTTACCTCTAACCATAACCGCAACCGTAGCTGACGGTTAACAAATTTTATGATCGTTACCGTAATCGTCTAACCGTTACCACAACCATTACCGTAAATTTACATTGTTATCCATAAATAATTCAAGTTCTAACTTTTTTTTTAGAATTAGTTTGTTTATCAAAGAAACAAACCATTCATGTGCACGCTGTCTATAAATTAAAGCGTAAATAATTTATATATATGTTATTTCTCTACCTTAAGTTATTAAAAAACACATATTTTTATATGAAATACTACAAAAAAGTCATGTGCGGTCGTTATGGTTTACCGCGATTATCAAAATCCACAACCGTTACCGTCACCGTTACCGTAGTAGACGGTAACTGTGCATACAGTTAGTACGGTTTTACGGTTGAAAATCCAACCGTAACAGCCCTAATTTTCACGCTAGTACGTACCCGGATTTCCTTGCCACTCTACAGATCCTCAACACTAAAACATTTCGCCCTCCTCTCCTTCATTTTCTGTTGTTCCTCACAGTACATTTCACCAGTGCCAAACCGTACTCTCCAGCTTCGTATCAGTTCCCCCTGACCATCTTAACAGTGCGGACTTCCAACTCCCACCGCTACCAAGCTTTCACTCCATTGCCCCATCCATACTTCACGCATTAGAGGGTACAACACGTTATATACTCCTCATGATCTACTGCGGAACTCTCTTTTGTTTCTGTCAGTTTCGCCACTTACCAGTCCTCAAAACAAACCCCGACACTTCCTTCCTCTTGTAACCGCCCCTTATGAATTGGTGCGAGGTTGTAGGGAAGCTACCCGTGATCTTCAGGACACCAGTATTTTAATTTAAAATGGTTTGTGTATATGTTTCCATTTTTCTTTTAATTTACATCTTGCGGCTAATTTATTGTACCGGTTGGTTTTCTGAAGCAGGAAAGGGGAGAGGAGACGCTGTATATATACACGCGAGAAGCAGGCGATAAGCATCACGTCTTTTCTTTTAGACACAGCAGAGCAACATGTGGAGAGATAGATAAAAAATTTAATTTTTTCCCTTTGATGCTTGATTGATTACATGAGATACAACTTGTCTTTTATAATAAAATGCATGCGTTCTCTGGAATATTACAGATAATGCTTTATCTAGATTTATCTAATTATGTCATATATAGTAATAAATTATTCCCTATATTAATACAAAAGCATATTTGTCAGTGCATTTAGTTGTTGTCTAATAAAATTACAAATTACCTTTTAATACTCCTTAATTTTTAATTTTTAATTGCTTCATGAACTTTTCAAACTTCTCCAATGTGACTGCTTTAGTGAGGAAATTCGCTGGTTGGTCTTTTGTGCTAATGAAGTCCATGATAATCTCCTTCTTGCTAATCAATTCTCGTATAAAATGATAACGTATCTCAATATCTTCTCTACCACCTTCTTTTCTTGAATGTTATCTCCAAGGCATTGAAATATTTAATTTACAATTTCAGAGACTCTGGAGAAGAAATCTCTGATATTTTCAGATTCCTTTCTGCGACGCCGTTTTGCTGCGGTGTATATCGCACAGTAAGCTGCCTTGCAATCCCTTCTTTCTTGCAATGATTCATGAACTCGCTGTAAATAAACTGTCCTCCACGATCAGTTTGAAGAGTTTTTATTAAGTATCCACTTTGGCGTTCTACAAGAGCTTTAAACTGTATGAAACTTGAGAAAACTTCTGATTTTTCACTTAAAAAATAAATCCACATCATACGAGTGTAATCATCAACAAAAAGAATGAAATATCTCTTGTTATTTAGTGAAGGAGTCCTTGTAGGACCAAAAATATCAGCATGTATCTACTCCAAAGGAGCTTTTGCTCGCCATGAAGTTTTCGGAAAAGGAAATCGATGCATTTTGCCAAAAATACAACCTTCACACACCTTATTTTCTTTCATGATGATAGGAAGACCAATAACCATATTCTTTGATTTCAGCAAATGCAACCCCTTGTTGCTTAAGTGGTCATATCTCAAATGCCATAAATGAGACACATTAGAATTTTCAGATTTGAATGCACAATTCTCATTTAGATACATAAATAGGCGGAAAATTTTATTTGGAGTCATGTCAATATTTGCCACTGTTAAATTACTTTTCTTATCAATGATCTTGCAAGAATTATTATCAAAATTCACAAAACCAATTGGTTGTTGTGAACTATAGCCTCTTAGTATTTATCCAGGATCTTAGTTGATTATTTCCCGATGCGGGACTATTATTTTCATCACTCCCCCTTCACGTGTGGCGTATTTTGAGCCATCTACGTAAACATAGTATTTTGGATGGAGTGGGGAACGTATGACGGTTAAGCACATACGTATTTTTTTGCATTGGCTCTAATCCTGAGCTCTGATACCATGTTGGTATTTTTTTTTTATAACTTTAGAGTGCTATATAGTTTGTTCAGAAAACCAATTGGTTTTGTGAACAAACTATATAGCTCTCTAAAGTTATAAAAAAAAAATTGCCAACATTTTCAGTAGGCAGTAGGATAGAAAAAGATAGTGTAAAGGAGGATGGGTTTTTAAACAGGACGATGGAGACAAAAGTGCCTTGGTTTTTGTGTTACAGCAAATAGTACAAGGAATGTAATATTTAAGATTAATGTACATGCTTCATGATCTAAAAAATGTGAGATCAAATCCTCTGTCCCCAAATCTCCCTATCCCTCTGTACCCAACCACTCAGAGCCTCTAATTTTTACATTTTTACAACTAAGTCAGAGATAAAAAAAAGGGGTTAATTGAAAAAGGTGAAAATTAGGGGTCCTGATTGGTTGGGTATATGGGGACATGGAATATTGGGTACAGGGGATTTCATTTCCAAAAATGTACCATTGCCCAAATCTTTTACTAGCAAATTCAATTTTCACCCAAGGCTTTGAACCCGATTGGAACACGTATCTTTGATTGGGATTAAGACTAACGATTTTTTTCTGTTTTCCGCTGAGATGATGCAACGAAACACTTTATATGTAAGGAGAAAAGCCTTGGATAAAGATAATGTCATTCATGAGTTAAATCATAGGGGTTGAATTTCTGTTCCTATGAAGATGGCCTGTATAGAGTACTAAGGGTGCATTCGCAGCCTTTATTTGCCACACTCAGGATTTTTGTGGTGTCCGATGCGTCGGACGCAAGCACCATTTACCACTGCCAAATAGAACGTTTGTTGGAAGTTGGAAATCAAGCCGTTCGCGTCGGACGCCAACGACTTGATTTCCAGCTTCCCTTTCTCCCTATAAATCACCCACTCTATCCTTAACACCTGTCACAATACTACTTCAACAATTTCTTCAACTCTTTCTGCTTATTCGATAAATGTCTAACTCCGATTCATCCTCCTATTACGACGATTTGATGGAGCTCTACGGGGTCTATCTGGTTCAGAATGAAAGGAGAAATCATATGACGCGGATTAATACTTCGGAGTTCACTGGCTTATCTTGGATTAACGAAATTTTGAACGGTTATCAAAGCCGTTGTCAAAATAATTTTCGAATGAAAAGACTATGTTTCCACGCGTTATGTGAAAAACTGCAACATCATGGTCTCGCTTCCAGACCAGAAATCTATACCGTCGAAATGGTTGGAATTTTCATTTATACAATGGCTACTGGGCTTTCAAATAGACAACTTCAAGAAAGATTTCAACGATCAGGTAGCACAATTTCCGTTTGTTTTCATGATGTCCTAAACGCTTTTTAATTACTCGCTGCGGATGTAATAAAGCCAGGAGAACAACAATTTAATACTGTTCCACATCACAACAGAAATTCAACCCGGTATTATCCGTATTTCAGAAACTGTATTGGCGCTATAGATGGTACACACGTATCTGCACATTTACCTGCTGATCAAATTATCCCTTATATCGGACGAAAAGGCTTTGCAACTCAAAATATATTAGCGGTTTGTGATTTCGATTTACAGTTTACGTATGTTACGGTTGGTTGGGAAGGGACTGCACATGATAGTAGAATTTTTAATGCTGTTACAAACGATAGAAGCTCTAACTTTCCTAGCCCTTCAGTTGGACAGTATTATTTGGTTGATTCGGGCTATCCACTTCAGACTGGATATTTACCGCCATATCGAAATATGAGGTACCATATTCCATAATTCCGTGATACCATGAATCAACCAAAGTCGGCCAAACCGTACTCTCCAGCTTGCTATCAGATCCCCCTGACCATCTTAACAGTGCGGACTTCCAACTCCAACCGCGAGCAAGTTTTCGCTCCATTGCCTCATCCATACTTCACGCATTAGAGGGTACAACACGTTATATACTCCTCATGATCTACTACGGAACTCTCTTTTGTTTCAGTCAGTTTCGCCACTTACCAGTCCTTAAAATAAACCCGGACACTTCCTTCCTCTTGTAACCGCAACTTCTGAATTGGTGCGAGGAAGCTACCCGTTATAATACTCCTTCCGGTTCACAATATAAGTCGTTTTAGAGATTTGGATAGGAATTAAGAAAAAATTCAAATGCTTCTTTTTGATGGATTGACTCCTTTTTTCATGCAAAATTAAGTTATTTTCTCTATTTTCAAGTACAGAAAAGTGGCTGTTGGGATTTCCCAACGAGCCGCCTACCCACATAAGCCAATAAAATTACTTCATGTCAAATCAATAAAGTAGGTACAATTTATTATGGTTGAAAACGTCTTATATTTTGAAAAATAAAAAACTTCACAAAACGTCCTTTAATATGAAATGGAGGGAGTATTTAAGATTAATGTGCTCGCTTCAGGACCGACAAAAATGTACCTTTGCCGAAATCTTGTACCAGTAAATTCAATTTTCAACCAAGGCTTTGAACCCGATTGGAACACGTATCTTTGATTGGTACTAACTATTTTTTTTCTTTTTTGCGCTGAGAGGATGCAATGAAACACTTTATATGTAGGGAGGAAAGCTTTGGATAAAGATAATGTCATTCATGAGTTAAATCGTAGGGGTTGAATTTCGGTTCCTAGGAAGATGGCCTGTATGGAGTAATAAATTGTTGAAAAGATTAGACAACGATTCAGCCTGCCCGAATAGTACAAGGACGGACATAAATGAAATGCATATGTCATGGAGAGTTGACTTATAGGGTTAGATTTTTAATTTGCTGAATGGAGAACGCACGCAACCATTTTAATGAAATTTGTTTTAGTATGGTTAGATTTTTAGGGTACCAGCTGTACACAATTTTTTTTAATCATTCAAGGACCGCCATCGACAAAAAAAAATACTGTTGTGTCAACCAACGCACCAAGATTCAAAAAATACAATAATATCGGTAGGTTAACTTATATTATGAAACCCCGAAATGCTGATATATGGTGCAAAATACTCCAAATAAAAAGTTGCATATTTAATTGATTAAAAATTACAGTAAAATTCTAAAAATTAAATTATAATTTCGCCTCATAGTTCTTGTCCAAATTCTAATACGATATTAAATTATCATTATGGTTCATATACGATTGCATAGCAATTTTCTGAAAATTTGAATTGGACGTAACTATCAATTTACACGATGGAATCTCAATTTTTCTGTCCCATTAGAAAAATATAATTAAATCGATTCGTACGATTCTTGTTTCACTGAAATCAGTTTTATATCAGATCCGGTATAATCGATTGAAGTTCAAATCATTATTTTACGAACTACCGCGCCGCTGCAGCTGGATTTATAATTAAATTATAAATATATAAATTCGAACTCTATTTTAAATAAATAAATTTAATATAAAATCCATTTATATCTCCCAAATCATTATTTAAACAGATTTTATATTTTTAATTAGCGTACAAAAATCTGGGACGTTACACCGATCTAGGCGATCTCCGACACCTCCTCCTCCTATTCGTGTGTCCATGGAAGATACTCGGCTCAACGTAGGTGGCTCTCGATCATTGCCTTCGACAGCTCCCCCGTCTGTCGACCCTCCGGCTCCCGTTCATCTTGCTAGGATAGAGGAAGTGCCTCTTGGCCAGCCGAGGCCGGAGAGAGACTGAGATAGAGGTGCCAGACTTGACAGAACCCCAATTTCGAGGGCTATCCATAGAGGAGCAAAAGGCATTCCTGAAACACCATTTCCCTCAGCACTATTTTGACGAGCTAGAGTTTTCCCCTGACCTCCGTCCAGCTCCTGACAGAAAGTCTGGGGAGGTGTGGATGCATATGAAAGCTTCATATCATCAAACCAACGAGCTCATTAAGTATTCCTTCTGGCTTTCGGAGCTGATCAAAAAGAAGAACCTGCAGCTTGTTAATCATAGGTCGATCATTGACACCGAGAAGACCACCGTTGAAGCTTTGAATAAGAAGATAGGTATGCCCGTTCCCCGCATTGTAAGTTCTCTTTTATGCATTATCAGACCATTTAACGCTAGCTTTGTAGTTGCAGCTGAGATGACGCAGGTTTATGATACACTAAAGAGGGAGTCGGGGTAAGCCCTCTCGATTTTTAAAGTCAATGTGGTAGATTTAACTACTGAGACCACATCTCTAAAAAAGGACAAAGCTGATCTAGCGCGATCGTGTGGCATCTTGGGGAAGGACAATGCGAGGGTTACCAAGCTCCAGAATGACAACGCCGCTTTGAGGGCGGAAAATGAAAAGTTGCAGGCTGAGAATGTCGAATTCGCCAAGTTGAAGAGGCAGCTCGAGGTGGTGAGAAAAGCGAAGGAGGATGCCGAAGCTAGCAACAGGGATGTGCTGAGTACGACAGATGGGCCAGCTGAATGATGCAGAATTCCGTGTTGGGTCCTCCTTTGAGGAGAGTATCCACAATATGTATGTAAAGGCTTTGAGTTCCGGGGAATTTCGCGGGTCGAAGACTATCCCCGCGAGCTAGCCAGAACTTAGGAGAGGTTAGGTCCTTATGAGGCCTACTTGCGTCGAGTGGACGTGAGTACTTTAGATGAGTGTCAGACTGCGAATGTTCTCTTGGACAGTTACGAACGTGAGAAGCTAGAGGAAGGAAGAAGGATGTTGCGAGAGGATGCTGAGAATGAAAGTTTTGCGAGGCTCGCTGAGGAGAAGGGGAAGTTCGTGTTGACCGAGAGCGTGGTTGTGGCAGAAACATTCGAAGAAGGGAGTTCTTACCAGCCCGTGGCCCCTGAATCTGCTATGGTGAGCGGTCCTGAGGCTTTGGCCCAAACCGCTACTGAGTGCAATCCTGAATTCCCAGCACTGGGAGATACCAAATTCACCTTACCTACCGCCGCAAGCATCCTTCCTATCCTTTCCACGCCATCCTTGAACATAGGTAAATTCCTTTTACCCTGCATCCCTAGGGATGAAGTGATTACCGAATTTACAGACTAAAAAGGTTGTGTCTTTGCTATGCAGTTCCTCCTGAGTCTACGACGGCAGCAAACCCTGCCCCCGTGATCCCATAAGTGACCAAATCTGGACCAGGCCTCATAGGAAAACAGTTTGGAGAGGGTGGCGACCAACTCAATACCTTTTCTGGCATAGGCATAACTCCTAGCATGGTTGAAATTCTTAACAAGGAATGCGAGGTGATCGATGGACAGAGCGCCCCTGCCAGAGGCCCAGTGGAAGCCGATATGTCTAAGATGGCAGCTATGGTGGCGACTCAAAAGGCTTAAGATGGTGGCCAAGTGTAAGAAGGTGGAGGAGACGGCTGATGCCGAGGCCTAGAAGAAAAGGGAAGATGAGGAAGCCCAGCGGAGGGCCACTGAGACCCTCGAGAAAACCAAGGCTGCTGACATCATACCGCACAAGTCTCAGAAGCTCGCCGAGCGACGGGCCACTAGAGAGGCCAAGGAGAAGGCTGAGAGGGAAAGAAAGGAGATCCCAAAGAAGAACGAGGCTGTGGTAGGTCCTACTGCTGGGAGTGCCCCCATGCCTACACCGCTTGCCATTACTACTGATATCAAGGAGATTTCCAGCGGTGATGGTGCTGGGGATCATCGCCTTTCTGTCACTCACGAATCATTTACTCCTCCAAAGGGTCGAGCAGGCAAGAGTGGATCGGGCAGGAAGAGGTCTGGTGCTAGAGACGGACCGTCGAGCGCCGAGACTGCAAAAACGCACAAGTACAAGAAAAAGAACAAAGGACACGATTAGTGCTAGTGGCCTAAATAGAGGTTACAATTATTTTGGTATTGTAAGCTGATAGTTTACGTGAGTACAACCCTCGCTATTGGTTTTTCAAGACATAGTGTGGTTCTCATGTACACCCTGTCATTAGAAAGTAAAAGTGTTAGACACGTAGTTTGTTTTTTGTGTGTGTGTGAAAATGAAATATGAATTAGTAAAGATCGCAGTTTATGTCAAGTGTTCAGATGTTCATTTTATGTTTTCCAGCGTCCTGTACTAGCATAAGCATACTTATCGTTACACTTATCACAAAAGAGATTGGGGGTCGTCTCTGGTAAATTATTCCAAAGAGGTGAGGTAGAGCGTTGGTTTCAGTAAGTTTCCATTAGCTTAGGAAACCCGTAGTTTACGAAACAAGGTTGTGCGCCTTCTATTTTGGGTGGCCCGGGGTTAAACCCAAGTATAGAAAAGGCGTAGGGCGTCGCATTGTGCGGTCCGCCAGGTAGGTGACTCTCTCATCGTTCATCGGGTTGAGGCGAGCCGCCAAACGTCGTTTATTCGCTGGCGTAGTTTTCAGCCCCGATCATCAGCTCGTAAGGTCCGGTCGTGGCCATGAGCTGCCCCTAAGCCTTGAGATCTAGGGGGGAAGAAACGATTTAAGGTCAGTCTTCATGTTGCGCCAAGATCGACCAACACCTACAACCAGCGAAGAGAGATTTTCACGATCTTAGTCGGTCGCCGAGTGACGCCAAGTCGCCTGGACTAGGACGCGGAACGATTTATCCTTGACCTCGGCACTGAGCCGAGGTTCGAGTTAGTGGTTGTTTCTGCTCGGTCGCGCCACGGGTTGGCGATTCGAGTGGCGTTGTCGGCTCCCGTGCTCGGGGTGCCAGGCGTAGCCAAGTGTTTCAGCCTTTACGTTGCCTCGAGGTTGGGACAGCGGGATCGGCTCCCGTACCCGGGGTGTCGATGCGGCGGTCGCAGGCATGAATCAAGCTGGTTGTCGAAACAAACAAGACGCTTTACATGAGAAGTAAACAACAAGGAGATAGGAAACTGAACATCATTTATATTGATAACTTTGGTAGTAATAGCCTTTACAATGCCTTGAATTTCTAGAAAAACAGAACATTTTTTGAAAAGCATAAACAACTGTAAACTGAGTTATGTAAAGTAGTGGTGGAGATGTTCGCTGTTTCATGCCCTTGGGAGTTCAGTTCCGTCAACGGTGGCGAGTCTGAAAGTTCCATCGTTGAGCTTTCGGTGTATGGAGTACGAGCCTTCCCAGCGAGGCGCGAGGCATGTTAGTGGGGGAAACCCACTTTAGGACAAGGTCGTCGATGTTGAGGTCCTAATGGCGGACCCTGGAATTGAAGTATCGGGCTACTCACTGTCGTTGGGCGACAGCTTTGATATCGGCCTCGTTCCTCTTTTCTTCCAGCAAGTCGAGCGATCCCAGATGTAAATCTTGGTTTGTCCTTGGATCGAAGTATGTAACTCGATAGGATTGAAGCTTGAGCTCAATGGGGATGACGGCTTCGGATCCGTTGGCCAGGGCGAAGGGAGTGTGTCTGGTTGCCATCTTGTGGGTGGTCCGGTAGGCCCATAGAGCAGAGAAAATTCGTTCGCCCACATGCCCCCAGCCATCTCCAGACGTTTCTTGATGATGGATTTGAGGACTTTATTAACCGCCTCGACTTGCCTGTTAGCTTGGCGGTAAGCCACCGCTGAAAATCTTTTTTCGATACTATGGCGCCGATAGAAGGCTTTGAATTCGGCGCTCTCAAACCGAGTGCCGTTGTCGGAGATGACAGCTTCGGGCAACCCATAGCGGGTAATGATGTTGTGGACAACAAAGTTGATCATCTTCTTCGTGGTAATGGTGGCGAGAGCTTCTGCCTCTGCCCACTTGGTGAAATAGTCCACCGCGACGATGGCGTATCGTGCCCCGCCTCTAGCCATTGGAAGACTTCCGATGATGTCGATTCCCCAAATGGCGAACGACCATGGACTGACCATTTGAGACAATTTGGTAGGCGGGGCTCTTGGGATCTTGGAGAAGCACTAACACATCGCACAAACGAGTGTAGTCCACGGCGTCTTGTTCAAGTGTGGGCCAATAATATCCATGTATGAGTATCTTTCTGGCCAGGTTTTGTCCCTCAGTGTGGTCTCCGCATTCGCCCTCATGCACGCTGCTTAGCACTCGGAGGGTGTCGTCGTGGGCTATGCATCGGAGAAAGGGAACAGAAAAACCCGGCAGTAGAGTACTCCATCCATAAGGAGGTTACGAGCCGACTGGCGAGTGAGTGCGCGCCTTCCCTTGTAGTGCCTTGGTAGGGTCCCATGTTGTAGGTAATTTTTGATCGGTATCATCCAGGACTCGGGCTCGGGTTCGGTGCTCATGATCATCTTGTCTTGTCCTTGCTTGACACTCAGAGAGTTAAGGACTTCAATCGGGGCGAATCCGTTAAGTTGCGGATCTTCGGAGCTTGCCATTTTTGGAGAGGGAATCTTCCTTTTCATTTTGCTCGCGGGACATGGGTGATGGTGAATTGTTCGAGGTGGGTGAGTAGCCCCTGGAGCCGGACTAGGTATTGGGCAAGCCGTCCCTCTTTCGCTTGATACTCTCCCAGCATTTGTCGGACGATAAGCTGTGAACCGGAGAAGATGTGGATGGTCTCTAGCTTGAGTTCGATCGCGATTCTAAGCCCGACAATCAAGGCCTCATATTCCGCGTTGTTGTTGGTAGTAGGGAAATTTAGCCTTAACACGTAATATATCGGGTGTTCTTCAGGGGTGATGAGCAAGACTCCGACCCCGGGGCACTTTCTGTTAAAGGAGTCGTCTACGAACAATTTCCGTTGGGCGTCGGGAGCCCCAACGTTCTCCGTGGGAGACACCTCGGGGGCTGTGAACTCCACGATGAAATACGCAAGAACTTGACCGAGGATGGCTCGTCGGGGTATGAAGGTTATCTCGAACTGGCTTAACTCCATACTCCATTTCAATAATTGACTTGACGTCTTGGGTCGCTGTAGGACCGGACGCAACGACTGGTCAGTGAAAATTTTTATGGGATGAGACTGGAAGTACAGTCGGAGCTTTCTAGAGGAAATCAATAAGAAGAATGCCAGTTTTTCTATCTTCGGATAATTCTTCTCTGCCCCTGTCATCCAATTGCTAATATAGTAGACGGGCCGTTGGGTGCATTCTTCGAGGCGTATTAGCGCCGAGCTGATTGCCTACGCAGAAACAGTCAGGTAAATGTATAAGTCCTCATGGTCTATAGGATTAGAAAGGATAGGTGATCGCTCTAAGTGATCCAGAAGTTTCTTGAATGCAGAGACGCATTTGGGGGTCCACTCGAAATTGTGTTTCCCTTTTCGGAGTAAATCGAAGAAGGAGATGCACTTGTCAGTGGCCTTAGAGATGAATCAACTTAAAACGACAACCTTTCCGTTCAAACTTTGGACATCCCCGATGTTCTTGGGGACTCGGATGTCCCGAATAGCTTGGATTTTTCTAGATTGGCTTCGATGCCCCAGGAATTGACAATGAAACCCAAGAATTTTGCCGAAGCGACTCCGAAGGAGAATTTCAAGGGGTTGAGTTTCATGTCGTATTGGCGGAGGACATCGAACATTTCGGAGAGGTCGTGGACGTGATCGCTTGGTATTTTAGACTTCACTAGCATATCGTCCATGTACACCTCCATGGACTTTTCAATCTAATTTTTAAAGAGTCGATTAACCATTCGTTTATAAGTGGCGCCAGCATTCTTGAGGCCGAAGGGCATAACACGGTAGCAGTAGAGCCCAAGGTCAGTTATGAAAGAGGTATGATCTTGATCGCAGAGATTCATTAGGATCTGGTTGCAGCCTGAGTAGGCGTCCATGAAAGATAGCATCTGGTATCCGGCGGTCGAGTCGACTAATCGATTGATCTTCAGGAGCGGAAAACTGTCCTTGGGACATGCCTTGTTTAGATCGGAGAAGTCGACACATGTCCGCCATTTACCACAAGCTTTTTTAACCAGAACTGGATTGGAAAGCTATTCAGGATAGTCGGCTTCACGGATGAAGTTGTTGTTGAGCAGATGGTCTACCTCTTCCTCGAGTGCTTTGGACCTCTCGGGTCCCAAGAAGCGGCGCTTCTGTTTGACTGGAGGCATTCTAGGATCTAAACTAAGGGAATGACAAGAAATTGTGGGGTATATGCCCTTCATATCGGAGTGAGTCCATGCAAACACATCTAGATTGGCTTTCAAAAAATATAAAAGATCATCTTCGATTGTGGGGTGGAGTTGTGACCCTACCTTCAACACCCTTATTGGCTCGTCGAGGTTGACGGGAATGTCCATTGTGGATTCGACCGGGGTAGCCCTCTCGTACTAGGGCTCTTCGTCCTTCTATAGGTCGAGGTCATCGGAAAGACGGGAGTGGTGCCTGAGCCAGGGCCCAGACGCCGCTGATTGCTATGCTGAGACGCTCTTGGTGCAAGAAGGTGTGAGCACGGCTTTTCCCTTGTCCTTGTTGCACACATTCTTCCACTCTATTGCGTAGCATTCCCTGGCGCTTACTTGGTGGCCCTTAACGGTTCCAATCCCATTTTCCATCGGGAATTTCATTAGGAGAGACCATGGTGCCATGTAAACTCGGAATTCAGTGAGAAAAAGGCACCCTAAGAAATCTTTATAGGGGGTGTCGATGTCCATAACCATGAAATTGAGAATTCGGACTCGTCTTCGGTCCCCCTCACCCAGTTCCACACGTAGGTTGATCATCCCTATGGGGGAACTAGAGGCCCCATTGAAGTCGTGAATCGCTGCGTGACATGGCTTCAAATCATTTGTTTCCAATTTCATCTGGTCGTAGGCGGCCTTAAAGATGATGTTGACCGAGCTTCCTGAGTCAATTAAAACCTTTCGAACAGAAGCGACACCGATTTAGGCAGTTATGACTAACAGATCGGTGCTCGGGATTTCAACACCTGTAGATTCTCTTTCTCGGAAGAAGATGTCGTCCCGCATGGTTTTTTGTAGCTTGGCTGGGACAGACACAAGGAGAGCGGAGCAGGCTTCGTAAGTAGCATACTTTATGGAACTCACATACTCCTCCATTTTTCGAAAACTGTCGTGTATGGGTTAAGGTCCGCCACATATGGTGTTTTCACGATTCCTCATCTTGGGTTAGATGGTCCTAGAGCCCCCCTGTTTGCTGCTTGTGGAGCGGGCGCTGGAGGCTGTGAGTTTGCTTTGGGGGGAAAGGGCTCTTGGACATATTGCTCTAGCCATTTCTTACGAATAAGTTTCTCGATTGCATCCCTAAGTTGGGGGCATTCGTTGGTGTCGTGCCCGTACACGTCGTGGTATCAGCAGTACCTCCATGTGTTCTTCTCGCGATCAGTTGATTCTCTGACGCGTGGCTTCTTGTACGGCAAGGTGTTACATGTTTCCAAGTATATTGTCTCTATGTCTTCATTCAATAGGGTGTAGGTCTCGAAAGCTTGGCAAGGGCCGGGCTTTCTCGATTCTGCTGGAGTTGCCCGTTGTTCCGTCCATCCGTCCTGTCGTTGTTTGATTTTTGCCTGTAGGGACCTGCCCCTTGTTTTGGTCGAAGAGCTCCCCTCCTCGCCTACCCATGAGGTTGTTATTAGCTGTGTCCGCTTAGGGATTATTGGGACGACTTGTGGCGGAGAGCCGGTTCCGCCTTGCCTCTTCTTAGCACAAGTATTGATCTGCCTTCTCATAGAAGGTGTCGAGGCTTTTTGGCTACTTCCGATCGATCCAGGCCCCGAACACTGAAGTAGGGAGGACACTTTTCGCTAGCTGAAAGAGTATAATGTGAGGATCTGGATTCTCGACCTCGGCGAGAGCTGTGTTAAACCAGGAAAGGTAAGCTTTGAGCGACTCGGCAGGGCCCTGGTATAGGTTGGATAAAATGAGGGCATTCTTTGGAGTTGGGATATGTACCCTGAATTGCTTGACCAACTCTATTGCTAGTTGCTTGAAGTTGTTAATGGAATCAAGTGGGAGGCGAGAGAACAAATGTAAAGAGGTACCGGATAGGAAGACCGGGAAGCATTTGCATTTGGCTGGATCATTACCCCGGCTCGAGTCCATTTATCATTCGTATCGGTTCAAGAAGGCACAAGGATCAGTGGTAGCATCGTAGAGAAGCATTTGTGGCATGTTAAAGCGCCTTAGCCACTCGGCCTCATTTACTCTTCTTGTGAAGGGGTTACGCCTAACTTGAGCTTCCCATGAGCCTTGTGCGCCCCCTCGCATTTCCCTAATGATCCTTCGTACCATGTCAGGGAGATAGGCCGGGTGGGGATCCTCCATTGGGATCCATGGATTTTGATGTGGTTCCAAAGTCCTGTTGCGAGGTCGCCCTCTATGATGGATGTCCGGATCGTCTTCCTCCATGTCCTCGACATCTATGATTGGGTTTTGATGTGTAAGGTAAGGTGGAGCGGGGTGATGCGGATCCTGTTCTGGAGGAGCGCGAGCCGTTGGAATAGCGGGTCCATCACCCTGATTGGCGACCATCGGGTTGTGTCAAGGAAGAAGTTGGCTTGTAGGATCTGGTTCGTCGGTTATAAACAAGCGAGGGAGTTCTCGTTATTGTGCCCCCTCGCTATATGTGACTGTAGTTCGGTTGCCGTTGTCATTTCCTTTGCCATTGGCATGACCGTTACCGTTATCGAGGGCATTGGTACGAGCGGCGACGTTGTTAATAAGGCTGAACCTCCTCCTTCGGTGTAGGACCCTTGACTCGGAAGAGGAATTTTCTGAGGCAGTCGGTCGGGGTCTAGCATTGTTTCAAGTTAGTTGAAGTCGGGCGATGACGTGTTGACTTTCTTGAAGTTGCCGCATAAGGTCGATGTTATTCCTTAATGCTTGGTTGAGCTCGACCGCGGTGTTCTCATATCTTTCATTAACCGCGCGAATTTGAACTTGTGTAACGGGTGCTTCGGGGTCCACAATAGGAGGGGCGATTTCATTAGTGGCTGGGATATATGCTGGTTGAAGTTGTTGGGATGTACCGGCCTCGGCTGCGCTGAAAAGCTGACCATTGCGTTCTTGGACTTCTTTACCATTGTAAGCAGACTCGACAGCAGGTCGAGCAAGGAACATTAAGCTCGTCGAAGTCAGGATGATAATGTGGGAGAAAGACGCAAATCTTGAGTTCAATTCTCAGTGAAAGCAACAAATGTTGACGGCAAAAAATATCGAAAATGCAAAAGATTCCTATTACTAGGAATAGTTAATTTGGTCGCAAGACTAAGTGAGAGAAAGCGGCAAATGACATAAGTATTTATAGTGGTTCGGTCGCGGATTAGGCCTCCGTTCACTTTGGAAAGGTGTTGGAATTTTATTAATCACTCAAGAATTACAAGGATAGAGCCATGCTTGTTACATTCACTTTCATAATTGTCATATGCTAGGTATTTGGGAAAAAGAATATTTAATTATCCTTCTTCCTCAAATAGGAGATGTCATTAATGGGGTTCATGAAGTTCTAGGAAGGTCTCAAGTGAAGAAAATCCAACCCCTTAAAGTGTGAGGCCATGGGCAATTTATAGGAGAGGGGTTAGGTAGGAGTAGGTAGGAATATGGGACCACTAGCAGAATTTCGCACCCGCCACCTGCATACACCCAAGTTTCGAACTCGGGCACGGGTGCAAAATTTCACACATGCCCGGTGCGAAGTTCTTTTGAGGGGCGCGAGGATCTTAGTGTCGGGCGCTTGCGGCTTGCGACTTCTTCGAGGTCCGAGGCCTTGGTTCAGGGATGTTTCTGGATGTTGTGAGGTCATGAGCGACGTGGTCACTTCTTGATCCTGTTTCCTTCGTCCCTAAGCGTCCCTTTCCGGTCTCAGCTTCACGCGATAAGTTGAGTTGAGCATGTCTGATGCACTCTTGAGAACCAGACCAAAAAGCTGGTTAACACTAGCGTTATGCGGGACTGGACGTAGGAGTAATCCTTGTTGAAATTCCTAAAGAGAGTTGAATGAAATACATTTAGTCCCACATTGGTAAATAATGGGTTAATGTTGTGTATGTATATAGGATCCTCATTCTCTTAATTGGCCCTTAGGGTCAGGTAATTTTGTGCGAGAGGGAGGATCTATATCTGATGAACACACACGCGCGCGCGTGGGCCGCCCGCCCGTCCGACCGACCGTACCGAACCGGGTCGGGTTCGAGTTTGGGCTTGGGCTTGGGCCTTAAGTAAAACCTTATTTTTTGCACTGAAAAACTCAGCATTTTTAAACGGGTGCGACCCGTTAGAGACAAACGGGTGTGACCCGTGTAGAGCAATGGATGCAGCCCGTTACCATTCAAATTCAAACGGTAGCGGGTATATTTCAAACGGGTAGGAAACAGACGGACGCGTCTGTTCCGAAAAGATGCGGAATAGGTTATATAAACTACGCGATTCTGATCAAATCGATACGCAGTTTTTATTTCCCTTTCCTCTGTCATTTGCTCTCTCTTCTTTCCACTGCTGATTATCGCTGCCTGACATTATCGTTACGATCTCGAGCAGTCTTGTGTGTTGTATCCTGGGAGGCTTCGACTGAAATTCTTAAGGAAACTGTGAATACAGGCCTCAGACGAAAACTCGGTTAGACATCAATTTTCTGTTGTTTAACTTTCTGTTTACTATAATATAGTAACGCTGTTTAGCACAGATAATAATTCTGTTGTTGTGTTGATTTGTGTGCAAATCGTTTCAAAGTTCATTGAACGGATAATGTGCTGCTTCTGATTTGAAACGCTTAATTCTGTTACAAATTAGAAACGCTTGTAATCTGTTGCAAGTTCTGTGTTGAGAATACAGATTAAATAACATCTTAAGACTTTCACTGTTTTTGACAAAACAGGGATGGCAACAGAGCAAACGACGCTCAAAGCTGGAAATTTGAACAAACCAGAATTGTTCAAAGGAGAAGGTGATGATTTTCTGACATGGCAGAATCAGATGCTGTTCTATCTCACCACCCTTGGCTTGCAAAAGTATCTTGAAGAAGATGAACCGATGCCGCCTACACCAGGAAATGCCAAGGATGCACCAAAGCATGATGGTCCGTCTATTGATGCGTGGAGGCATTCGGATTTTTTATGCAGAAACTACATTCTCAACTGCCTAGATAAAGTCTTGTACAAAGTTTTCCAGCCTATAAAGACTGCAAAAGCTCTTTGGAATGCTTTGGCTACAAAGTACAAGACGCAGAATATGAGTTTGAAAAAGTTCATAGTCGACAAGTTCATGGACTACAAAATGGTGGATTCAAAGTCAGTGACTTCGCAAGTGCAAGAGTTGCAAATTATTATCCATGAGATGGAAGCAGAAGGTCACAAAGTTGGTGAGTCATTTCTGGTTGAAGCAATTACTGGAAAACTGCCACCATCTTGGAGGGACTACCGCAACTACTTGAAGCACAAAAAGAAGGAGATATCCTTACAAGACCTCATCGTCAGATTAAAGATAGAGGCAGATAATCGTGGAGTCACTCAACCTAAAAGTGAAGAGGCGCTTGTTACTGAAGGGTCAAAGAAGAAAGGGCACTTCAACAAAAACAAGAAAAGAAAGGCGCCAGAGAATAAGGAGAATAACCAGAAGAAGTCCAAGAAATTCAATGGTGATTGTTGGGTTTGTGACAAGACTGGTCATCAAACAAAAGAGTGCAGACACAAGAAAAAAGAAAAATTCGGAAGCAAATGTGGTGGATAACATGGACATCGATGAATCCAATTTTTCAGGAGTTGTAACCGAATGCAATTTGATCCAGAATTCTGCACAACGGTGGTTGGACACGGATGCTACTAGGCATATATGCTCTGATAAGTCCGTCTTTTCAACATACACCAAATTGGATCAAGATGAGAAACTCTATATGGGCAATTCATCGGTTTCCATGGTTGAAGGCAAAGGAACAGTCACCCTCAAGTTCACTTCTGGGAAGACTATTCGACTGAATGATGTCCTTCATGTTCCAGAGATCCGCAAGAATCTCATTTCTGGGTCCATGCTTTCGAAGAAGGGATTCAAGATGGTCTTCGAGTCAGACAAGATGGTTCTGTCCAAGGCAAGAATCTATATAGGAAGGGGTTACTTGTGTGATGGCCTATTTAAGGCTAATGTAGCCGTAATCGGCAATAATATGTATTCTGATAATGTTATGAATAAAAAGGAAGTTTCTTATATCGTTGAGCATGAAACTTTATTATGGCATGATAGATTAGGCCATATTAATTTCCGAAAAATGAGAAAACTTGCAAATTTAGAGTTAATTCCTAAGTTTCAAGTGGATAAAAACTACAAATGTGAGACATGCGTAGAAGCAAAAATGGTTAAGAAACCATTTCATACTGTTGATAGAAGTACTGAACCATTAGGAATGATTCATACTGATTTATGTGATTTCAAAAACTTACCTACAAGAGGTGGGAAAAAGTATTTTATCACATTTATTGATGATTATACACGATATTTCTACGTATATCTTTTAAACAGTAAAGATGAGGCAATTACATCGTTTATAAAATATAAAGCTGAAGTAGAAAATCAGCTTAATAAGAAGATCAAGATATTGAGATCCGATCGAGGTGGAGAATATGAATCGCCGTTTGAACAATTCTATGCAGAAAATGGAATAATTCATCAACCAACAGCACCATATTCGCCACAACAAAATGGCATAGCCGAAAGGAAAAACAGAACGTTAAAAGATATGATTAATGCAATGCTTTTAACGTCTGGTTTACCGACGAACCTGTGGGGGGAAGCCTTGAATATGTCCAATCACATATTAAATAAAGTTCCTCACAGTAAAACAGGAAAAATTCCATATGAGTTATGGAAAGGACACCTACCAAGCTTTAAATACCTCAAAGTGTGGGGGTGCTTGGCAAAGGTTCCTATCCCGCCTCCCAAGAAGGTCAAACTTGGACCAAAAACAGTAGATTGTTATTACTTAGGGCCAGCCCAAAATAGTAGTGCATATAGATTTTTGGTATTCAAGTCTGATATAGATGATATCCATGTAAATACAATCATGGAATCAAGAGATGCCTCATTCTTTGAAGATGTGTTTCCACACAAAAGAAATGAAGGAAATAATGTCCCTAAAAGGACACGAGAAGAATCAAGTATCCCACATGAAGATGAAACTCATCGTGAAGTTGATGAAGTTGAACCAAGAAGAAGCGTAAGGGCCAGAACATCCAAATCATTTGGCTCTGAGTTCCTCACTTACGTACTTGAACATGAACCTCAAACATATAAAGAGGCCATGTCATCTTCTGAATCTTCATGTTGGAAAGAAGCAATCCAAAGTGAGATTGATTCAATTCTAAGTAATAAAACTTGGGAAATTGTTGATATTCCACCTGGAATAAAACCAATTGGCTGCAAATGGATTTTCAAGAAGAAAACGAAAGCAGATGGCTCTATCGACAAATATAAAGCCAGATTAGTAGCCAAAGGATATCGTCAAAAAGAAGGAATAGACTTCTTTGATACATATTCGCCCATTACACGAATAACCTCAATAAGAATGCTAATAGCAATTGCATCCATATATAATCTAGAGATTCATCAGATGGATGTAAAGACGGCATTCTTGAATGGAGATCTCGATGAGGAAATCTACATGGAGCAACCCGAAGGTTTTATATCTAAGGGAAATGAAAATAAAGTCTGTAAATTGGTAAAATCATTATACGGACTCAAACAAGCTCCAAAACAATGGCACGAAAAATTTGATAGTGTCATGATGCAAAATGGTTTTCGTATAAATGAATGTGATAAATGTGTTTATTATAAACAAATTGGACAGTCATATGTCATGATTTGCTTATATGTGGACGATATGTTAATCTTCGGTCCTAACATAAAAGTTATAGAGACCATAAAGAAAATGCTGATCAACAATTTTGATATGAAAGATTTAGGAGTTGCAGATGTTATTTTGGGAATCAAAATAATAAGAACCCCTAATGGAATTGAATTATCACAGTCACATTATGTAGACAAAGTGATTGAAAGATTTCAAAATCTTGGGATTAAATGAGTAAGAACACCTTTTAATCCATCAGAAGTATTGCATAAAAACACTAATGAGAGTGTAATGCAACTGGAATACTCTCGTGTAATAGGATGTCTAATGTATCTTATGAATTGCACGAGACCAGATATAGCCTATGCAGTAAGTCGACTAAGCAGGTATACAAGTAATCCAGGAAATGAACACTGGAAAGCACTAATGTGAGTGCTTGGATACTTAAATAATACCACAAATTATTCTCTGCATTACGGAAAATATCCAGCCGTATTAGAAGGATATAGTGATGCAAACTGGATTGCCGATTCAGATGAATCAAAATCCACAAGTGGTTATGTTTTTACTCTAGCAGGAGCAGCAGTGTCGAGGAAATCTACTAAGCAAACATGCATAGCTCGATCAACGATGGAATCTGAGTTTATTGCTTTAGATAAAGCAGGCGAAGAAGTAGAATGGCTTCGTCACTTCTTAGAAGATATTCCATTTTGGCCTAAACCTGTAACGGCCATATGTATTCACTGCGACAATCAAGCAGCGCTAAATAGAGCGAAAAACTTTGTGTATAATGGAAAATCTCGACACATTCGTCGTCGTCATAACACAGTTAGGCAGTTACTCTCAAATGGAACAATCTCCATTGATTATATAAGAACCAATGATAATCTAGCGGATCCATTTACAAAAGGGTTATCAAGAGAGAAAATTGACTGCGCATCGAGGGGAATGGGTTTACAAGCCTAAACCAATAAGAGTTATCTGATACGGAAACCTATCCTAGCCACTGGAGATCCCACAGACTAGGATCAATAGGCAAACCAGTTCTGAATAACTCAAGACGTAATGCATTTGCTCAGACACAGTCCTACTCCATTCCTATGGTGCACAATATAAAATGCATGCCTACAGAAGTTTCACAGGTTAAAGCTATGCTTTTTAATGTTGACCATATCTTGTAACATAACAAGTGGGGTATATGTAGGATACTCCTAATGGTTGCGATCACCTATGTTAGTGTGAGCTGGGTCGGCTCTATGAGAATATTAAAGGCTGGTATTCTCTACATACACTCGCAGAACCAGAAAAGTGTTTCAGGACCGAAATGAACACAACCAAGAGATTGGGTGAGAAGGGAAATAATGTTCTGTTAAACTTATTGTCTGGTTATACAAAAACGGCTGACGGTTCAAGATGAAATAATTCACCGATTAGCCAAGTATATCCGATAAGTTTTAACTAAGGAAAGTTCAAAGTGAGATATCTACTTATCCTAAATAAAACATTATTCCATATGTAGTCAGTGATATTTCAATTTGTGTGGGGGATAAAATATATTATCATTCATGTGGGGGATTGTTGAAATTCCTAAAGAGAGTTGAATGAAATACATTTAGTCCCACATTGGCAAATAATGGGTTAATGTTGTGTATGTATATAGGATCCTCATTCTCTTAATTGGCCCTTAGGGTCAGGTAATTTTGTGCGAGAGGGAGGACCTATATCTGATGAACACACACGCGCGCGCGTGCGTCGCCCGCCCGTCCGACCGACCGTACCGAACCGGGCCGGGTTCGGGTTTGGGCTTGGGCTTGGGCCTTAAGTAAAACCTTATTTTTTGCACTGAAAAACTCAGCATTTTTAAACGGGTGCGACCCGTTAGAGACAAACGGGTGTGACCCGTGTAGAGCAATGGATGCAGCCCGTTACCATTCAAATTCAAACGGTAGCGGATATATTTCAAACGGGTAGGAAACAGACGGATGCGTCTGTTCCGAAAAGATGCGGAATAGGTTATATAAACTACACGATTCTGATCAAATCGATACGCAGTTTTTATTTCCCTTTCCTCTGTCATTTGCTCTCTCTTCTTTCCACTGCTGATTATCGCTGCCTAACATTATCGCTACAATCTCGAGCAGTCTTGTCTGTTGTATCCTGGGAGGCTTCGACTGAAAGTCTTAAGGAAACTGTGAATACAGGCCTCAGACGAAAACTCGGTTAGACATCAATTTTCTGTTGTTTAACTTTCTGTTTACTATAATATAGTAACGCTGTTTAGCACAGATAATAATTCTGTTGCTGTGTTGATTTGTGTACAAATCGTTTCAAAGTTCATTGAACGGATAGTGTGCTGCTTTTGATTTGAAACGCTTAATTCTGTTACAAATTAGAAACGCTTGTAATCTGTTGCAAGTTCTGTGTTGAGAATACAGATTAAATAACAATCCGAACCAGTATAAAATCTAGTGTGTTCTTTCCTTTTCTGCATTCTTATTTCTGTTTATATTATTTTTGTTTGAATCTGTGTCTGTGATTGTGTTTGTGGTGTTTGATTCATTCCACTGTTTACATTAGTTTTAGATTTTGTTTAAATTCTTACAGACACTATTCACCCTCCCTCAAGTGTTTGCTTTGCCTTAACGATCCATTCCGCATTCCCTAACACAGTCATGCAACTGTGCTGTTTGGTTTTCTTGAATACACGAAGGATTTTTTAATTCCGTTCACTTGGATATGAAAACATGCTTGGTAAACCATTTCATATCTATTTGCTATCATGCTATGTATTCGTTGAGGTTCTTTAGGCAACTTTTTTCCTTTCTAGTTGCTTATTAGTAGTTTAATACTCTATTCAACAGGGAAACTAAAGGAAGCTATTGAAGGAGAGAGGTTTGAGGTAATTACATTGACCAACCATTTTCTTTTAAGTGTTGATGTAGTTGTCTTTTATTTTTCATTTAGTGTATAAGGTCTATATGTTTCTACATGTATTATGTTTTTCTTGCTTAAGCCGAATAATGCACACCTCAGTAATGGAATGTGTAGGCAGATGGATTTGGTTATCATCTTTACATCTTTTTTTATGCACAAAAACTTGAAATATTGTCATATAGGGGGAAAAAAAAATCTTTCCAGCAGTTATTTGTATAGTTTTAAATCTCCTTCATCCCCAAAGATTTCTCTGGACGTCCACCTTTTGTACTTAAGCGAGATGAGGTTTCAAACATGTTTTTTTAATTATTTGGCGCTCGACTACCCCAGATCTCAAGACCTCAATCCGCGACACAATACGAGGTGTCAGTCTGAGATTCTGTTTGAAATCCGAGTTTTAAAAGTTTGATTATTTGCACTGTTGTTAAAATCCTTCTAAGCTTCTATTTAGGCCCTGCCTACGTGCCTAGCCTTTACCATCTAGTTTTTTGCATAGTTTGCCTTGCGAGACTTGTTGCATTATATTAGCGTATAAATAGATTTATAGAAACCATACATGCACCAAATTAAGGTATAATGTCTCTTATAAGCGTGGAAACATCAGCTGAATATTTATATCAACGTCTAGTCAATTTTGGGAAAAATTGGGTAGCCCAATAGATTATAACAGCCGAAGATAATTTTGTATATCATCTTTCATTTGGAAAATGAACGCGGTGAGGATGAATGTAGTCCTATGAATTTTATATGATTCTTCTTGCATTGAATCATAATATTTTGCGTATTATAATTGGTTATGATGTAGCATAGATAGTTGCCATAGTATCCTCTCCCTAGGTGACCCTTTTAGCAGCTATATTACATGTTCGTGATAATTATCCGAAAATGTGCTAGCAACTTCATAAATCTTATTTGAGCAATATATATTTTTTCCATGTGATTACAAATTTTTTTAGTTCCCTTTACTTGTGCTGAGCATAATCTGGTCTAATTCAATCAATGATTTGTGAATTTTTAATATTGACTTAAACTTGATAGTAAATTGTTGAATAGTCAAGAAGGAAAAAAAAATAATGTGCATGAGATCATTATCAACTGTTCTTAATTGTAACTTTTTTTCGAGTCTTATCTCTGTTATTCTGTTAACATCAATACTCTTTTTTGGACTTCTGTTTATGACCAAAGTTGTTATACATGTACTGTCATGGGCATCTCTGATACAAAATGACCATTATTCAGCATCATACTGACTATCGTCCATGCGATTTTAAGCAGATTTTGAAAGAGTTTCCTTCTTTAAGAAACAATGACATGATAATTACGTATGCATCAAAAGCAATTGTTGTCATTGTTACTTCTGCTCCAGAGAGCCACGAATATCCGTATCTGATCAAGGCCAAAGCCAAAAACTAAAACAAGCACCATGACGACGAGGTCAAACTTTACATAAACCATTGACAATTTACAAAGAGAAGCTCGTAGAGCATTTTCTTGGAATCGTGATGATGGACGAAAAAGTAGCCCAAAAGATAGTCATCGAAAAAGAAAGAGCTCAGTCCTTGAAGCTTCTGAAAGACTTGCTTGGGATGCAATGACAGGCATCCAAGAGGAGCATACTGTAATGGCTGATGGACAAGAGCGGCTTCCTTTTGTGCCTATTATTGAGGAGTGGGTGTGAAATCCAACTAAAGATAATGTTGTTCGTGCTTCTCACAAGTATGAAACTTCTCCGAATGTTACCCTTTTTAAGGTAACTATATTACGGGTTATATTCTGTCCTTTTCACATAATTTCATGGATAGATAAGTTAACTAAAATTATTAACAGTAGTGTAAGTGTTTATAAATAATTTTCTTTCAAGCATTCGACTTGTTTAAGGTGCAATTCAAAGTTTGGTTTAGGTGAAGTTACTTATATTAGTTGATAATTGACTATAGATTCAAAATTTCATAGACATGTGGTTTTGCTCCTTTTACTTCTTTTGAACCACCATACTTTATATTCAAAAGAGACAAATATGTATGCTATCATGAAAAATAAGTCAGATAGATTAATTGTTATATGACGCTCTGCAACCTACAGATCATTTTGTTAGCAAGAAAAATGGTAGCTGATTTGATCATTTTATTACCAAATTAATTGCTCTAGATTATAGCTAATATGATGATTCTGAGATGGTATTTTCCTTCTTTATAGCCTGAGATTATGCTGAGTATAAACTAACTTGAAATATTAGCTCTGTTGCTCATCATTAATTGTCAATACTATTAAAGTGGAGCGGTTTTTACTTGTGGCTTTAAATTTTGCAGGGAATATGTGTGCAAGTGAGGAGCATATACATAGAGGGGCGCAGCCTGCAATCAAAAGGTCAGTACTTCTTTGCCTATAGAATTAGGGTCACCAACAATTCTCAGCGCCCTGTTCAGCTCCTTAGAAGGCATTGGATCATAACAGATGCTAATGGAAAAATTGAGAACTTTTGGTATGCTAATCAATGTATGTTTGTATGTACATATACGTTTATATTCTCTTCTTCTTGGTAATTGATTTTTTTTCTGAATCAGGGGTGTTGGTGTAGGTGAACAACCTGAAAACTTCCTGTTCACCTGCATTATTATATAAAGATTGCTTCAAGCACCATGGGATACTGTTGCAAGGGATCTTATTTCTGTAACTAGCTGACAATTAGTGGCCTTTTTAACATGTAAGTTTTCTCATCGTCATTTGTTTTTGATATATTATTCATGCTTCTTATATTTCTTTTTTGACATACTGTTATGTTCATAATTCATGAGAACTCTGGCTTTTGACATGTTATCTGTTGATCAATAAGATTATCTTATTTCATGACATAACAGCAGTCAGTATGGCTTTTCTTAGTTGCACCCACCATTTTCTTCCCCTATAATTTGACTTTTAGTCCTGCATTTCACTTTACGTAAGTCAGTAAAAATGATTGATGTTGAATGCTACGACATCATACACATGCTCATGGAATACCTCTTTTTATAGGCATAATTTGTAAATATATCCAAAAAGGCATATGGACTGCCTCTTCTTACGGCATGATACACATTCATCATTGTGCACACTTGATATGTACAGCATGAATTTCTTCTTTATAGGTCGCTTTTATTATAAACTATGTATGTTCTAACAAGCTTGGGTAAAACTCTATCGTTAGTATTCTTAATATTTCCGCAGGACTGCTAAACCCAAAAAAAGGATAATAACTTCGGAACTTGCTGCAATTTGTTGACATTATTTCGGTTGATATACAAATACTTGCCATGCTCTTTTCTGAACTAAATGCACTTTAATCTATTTTCTGCATTATTGTAATTAAATATTTATCATTAAAAAAGTCAAAAAAATTATTTTCACTCTTAGAAAATTTTAATTTAATTCCATAACTCTTTCCTATTTCAACAGTTTTAAACCATAAATGACAGTACATAATATACCAAGGCCTGTAGCATTATGAAGAACACATGTTATGTATTGATCATTTGACTGCATTATGATGTTCGACCAACCATAAGAATTCCATATGAGAACAACTCTGGCTTTATGACTATTCATATTGTGTAGAGTTGTACACATTTGTTTTAGTGTGTTTTTTATGTTTCTTGGGTTTTATTCCTTAATGGGCTTTGGCCTATGTTTGAATGGCTTCGGCATGTTTTGAGATTGATATGTAAAACTGTTTCGTGCTTGTAAAAACACAATTCTGAAAATAATAGAAAAAGTGTTTTCTTCTCAGGTCTGTTTCTCATCATGGTATCGGAGCAGGCGATTCTGCTGGCGATGGCGAATCTGCTGGCGTTTCTTCTTCAAATCTTCTCGTAATCTTCTTTCTCGCAACCCTAGATCCTCTTTCAACCCTAGAATCAGCTCTACTCAACTGGAATGGTGAATTCGAACTCAGATTCAACTGGAACAGAAGCTAATTTTCAGTCGAATCAGGGAGTGAATTTTAATGATCCTTATTTTCTCTCAAATTCGGATCATCCTGGTATGCAACTTGGAAACAATACTTTAACTGGATCGAATTATATCAATTGGGCAAGAACTGTTAAGATGGCTTTAATTGCAAGAAATAAAATCCAATTTGTTGATGGAACCTTACCTTTACCATCTATTAATTCACCTGATTATCAAAAATGGATTAGAAACGATTATATGGTAATGTCTTGGATTCTTAATTCGATGGATAAGGTTTTATCTGAGAGTTTTATGTTTGTTGACTCTTCTGCACAATTATGGAAGGAATTGGCAGAGAGATTTGGTCAAACGACAGCACCAAGAATTTTTGAGTTACATCAGAGTTTAACCTCTACTCGTCAAAATGATCTTACTATTGCTGAGTATTATTCTCGTCTTAAAGGGGTGTGGGATCAACTACAGATGCTTGAAGGGTTTCCTGATTGTAGTTGTGGAATATTAAGAAACTGTTCTTGTGGAATTTTAAAGAAAATTCTTGAAAATGATCAGAGAAACAAATTAATGCAGCTTCTTTCTGGACTCACAAGCGATTATGATCAGGCTAAAACAAACATTTTAAGCTCAGATCCACTTCCTACAGTTCACAAAGCTTATTATATCTTGCAACAAGTGGAGCATCAGAATAAACTGGGTGATAAGAGCAATGAAAAACCAGAAATGAATGCTTTTAATGCTGTTAGGAATTTGCCTAAGCAAAATGTTCAAGGAACTTTTAGAGAAAGTAAGAAACAAAAGAGTGAGTATTTTTGTGATCTATGTAAAAAGAAAGGGCATTCAACTGAAAAATGCTTCAAAGTCATTGGGTATCCTGACTGGTGGATTAAAGATGGTACTGGAAGAGGAAAAGTGGTTCAGAAAAATGTTAACATGAGTAATACTTCTGCAAATCAAGGAATTCTTGGAAGCAAGCCAAATCCTGCTGAAGCTTCATCTGCAGCTATGAATTCTGCAATTTCTCAAAATGGACAGTTTGATCCAGTTTTGGTTACAAATTTCTACAATGAGGTGATGAAGATGATGCAAAACTCCAATTCTTTTAACAGTGTTGAAGATAATCCTTTGGCAGCTTGCATTAATCATGCAGGTAATAGTTATTCAACTATTATTCACAACAGTCTTCAACAAAAATCATGGATAGTTGATAGTGGTGCTTCTGATCATATGACATCTGATTTAACACTTTTTGCTTCAATAAAAAAAGTAGAAAAACCTATACAAGTATCTTTGCCTGATGGTTCTAGAATTCATGTTACTCATAGTGGAACTGTGAATTTAAATTCAAATTTGCAACTACACAATGTTTTATACATTCCTACTTTTAAAAATAATCTTTTATCTGTAGGAAAATTTCTTGATCAAAATAATATAGTTGCAAATTTTACTAAATCTTCTTGTGTTTTCCAGGACCTTGACTCAAAGCATCTACAAGTTGTTGGATCAAGAGTTTTTGGTCTTTACAGAATTTCTTTTCCATCTATGTTCAATAATTCCTCTGTATCTTCTTCTTTGTTTCTTAATAATTGTTCTCTTGCTTCTATTAACAACACTATAACTTCTTGTAATAAGCCTGGCATAGAAATTTTACATGCTAGGCTAGGGCATCCTTCTTTTAGTAAGATGAAACATTTTCAAAAATTTGTATCAGGCAAAGTACTTAATATAGATTTTACTTGTGAAGCATGTGTGTTAGGAAAACATCATAAACTCCCATTTCATCAGTCTGATTTTTATGCTGAAAATCCTTTTGATCTTGTTCATGTTGATTTGTGGGGTAAATATCATAGACCAGCTCTTTGTGGAGAGACTTATTTTTTAACAATTTTGGATGATCATACAAGAAATACTTGGACATATTTGTTACATTCAAAAGTTCAGGTTGTTTCTACAATTGCTGCTTTTATTGAATATGTGTTTACTCAGTTTAACAAGAAAATTAAGGTGTTTAGATCAGATAATGGGACTGAGATTATTCAAGCATCTTGCTCTCAATTATTTGCTTCCAAAGGCATTGTTCATCAAAAGTCTATACCAGGTAATCCTCAGCAGAATGGAAGGGTAGAAAGAAAACACAGGCATTTGCTTGAGACGGCAAGGACAATCAGAATTCATTCAGGTTTGCCTTATAAATTTTGGGGAGAATGTCTTCTGGTTGCCACTTCTCTTATAAATATTATGCCAAGTTCTATTTTACACTGGAAAACACCATATGAATTATTGATGCATAAACCTCCTGATTATCATTTTCTGAGAGTTATTGGGTGTTTATGTTTTTCATTTCAAAAGTTGCATGACAAGTTTGCAGAGAGAGCTAAGAGGTGTGTTTTAATTGGTTATCCTCATGGACAAAAGGGGTATAAGCTCTATGATTTGGATACTCACAAAGTTGTGTTTAGTAGAGATGTTCATTTTGTAGAAAATGTGTATCCTTTCAAGACAACATCAGCAATTCTTCCAGTTCAGACTCAAACACAGCAAGATATAATGCTTGTTAATCCAGCTTTAGACCAAAGTATTCCTTCAAATATTTGTCATGAACCCTCTCAACAACCTGCATATCCTTCAAATACACTATCAACTCCTATTGCATAGTCTTCTCCAGATAATGATTCTTCAAATTCAGATCATGTTTCTACTCCTCATATTCTACCATTAAGAACATCTTCCAGGATTTCTCAGTTGCCAAAGAAATATAGTGATTTTGTTGTGGGAAAGTTGCCTTCAAAACAAGTTAATAATTCAGAGACAAAAAATATTTTTTCTTCAAATATTTTCTTTGATCCTTTACCTGTTCAGCTTGATTCAGATGATTTGCATAGCATTTCAAATGTTCTTTCTTCATTTGAACCATCCTCTTATAAACAAGCAAAAAGTATTCCTGAATAGGTTGAAGCAATGAACAGAGAACTAGAAGCTTTAGAGAAAAATGATACATGGGATTTAGTTACTCTTCCTCCTGGT
The DNA here is from genome assembly GCA_030737875.1 of Allium sativum. Lineage (NCBI taxonomy): Eukaryota > Viridiplantae > Streptophyta > Magnoliopsida > Asparagales > Amaryllidaceae > Allium > Allium sativum. The sequence continues at coordinate 358,260,752 of CM060926.1, forward strand.
AAGAAACCCATAGCCTCTAAATGGGTTTTTAAAACAAAATTCAAAGATGATGGTCAAATAGATAAATGTAAAGCTAGAGTGGTTGCAAGGGGAGACAAGCAAATTTCTGGAAAAGACTACAAGCATACATTCAGCCCAGTTGCAAAATTCACTACAGTAAGAGTGGTAATGGCTTTAGCTGCTGCAAAGGATTGGGATATTCAACAATTGGATATAAATAATGCCTTCCTACATGGATATCTTCAAGAAGAAGTGTATATGACACCTCCTGCTGGATATGTTAGAGCTGCTTCAGATCAAGTTTGCAAGTTAAAAAAGTCTATTTATGGACTGAAACAAGCTTTTAGATGCTGGAATCAGGAACTAAGTAAGTTTTTAATCAATTTTGGTTTTGTTCAATCCAAGCAAGACTATTCTATGTTTACTCTGAAGAAAGATAGTCATTTTACTGTTTTAGTAGCTTATGTTGATGATTTACTTCTTACTGGAAATGATCCTTCCATAATTTCTGAATTGAAGAATCTTTTACATAAAGCATTTACCATTAAGGATTTGGGAAGGATTAAATATTTTTTGGGAATTGAAGTGTCAAGGTCAGCTTCAGGAATTTTTCTAAACCAAAGAAAATACATTATGGATTTGTTACGGGATCATCATATGGAAGAATGTAAAACTGTTTCTTTTCCTATGGCAAAAGGTTTGAAATTGAGTTCTTATGAAGGTGATGTTTTATCAGATCCTGAAATATATAGAAGAATAATTGGAAAATTAATTTATTTGAATTTAACAAGACCTGATATATCATATTCAGTGCAGCAGCTAAGCCAGTTTCTTCAAACACCCAGGATTCCTCATCTTGATGCAGCACTTCATGTTCTAAAGTATCTCAAAGGTACTATAAATATGGGTTTATGTTTTCCTTCTAAAACTGATTCAGTTTTGAATGCTTATTGTGATGCTGATTGGGGCATGTGTGATGATACTGGAAGGTCTTTGTCTGGTTATTGTGTTTTCTTTGGTAATGCTTTGATTTCTTGGAAAACAAAGAAGCAAAAAGTGGTTTCTAAAAGCAGCACTGAAGCTGAGTATAGGTGTATGAGTTACACTACTGGAGAGCTAGTTTGGATTGAGAGATTATTAGCAGATTTGGGTATTGAAGTTCCCACACCCATTACATTACACTGTGACAATTTGTCTGCTATGTATATTGCACAGGACCCTTGTTTCCATGAGAAGACAAAGCACTTGAGGACCAAGCATCAAAAGTTGGATGTGCATTTTGTTAGAGAGAAGGTGCAGTCAGGTTTCATTGCAACCAAGTATGTAAAATCTGTTTTGCAAATTGCTGATATTATGACTAAACCTTTAGCTGGTGACCAACATAGAAGCTTGGTTTGTAAACTTGGTATGGTTTCTCAGTTTTTGTTTCAAGATTGTCCTTTGAATGGGGTCAATCTTGAGGGGGGGGGGGTGTAGAGTTGTACACATTTGTTTTAGTGTGTTTTTTATGTTTCTTGGGTTTTATTCCTTAATGGGCTTTGGCCTATGTTTGAATGGCTTCGGCCTGTTTTGAGATTGATATGTAAAACTGTTTCGTGCTTGTAAAAACACAATTCTGAAAATAATAGAAAAAGTGTTTTCTTCTCAGATCTATTTCTCATCATATTGCTATGAGTATTTTTGCATCTACGTACCAGTTTATACATAAAGTTTTCAGTATTATCCATAGATTTGTACCAGTTGATTTGTGCACTTTGCTCACTTAGAACAGCATTACCATTCATAGCAAATATGGAACTCAAGACTATTAGTAAAATTCTCAAGTTGATGTTGAATTGGATAGCAAGTGAAAATGAGAGATTGTTTTTCAAAAGAGGAAGTGATACTTTATTGCAACTTTGCTTGCAAATTTTGCTTGGTTACAATGAGACATACCTCTCCTATTTATACTTGTTCAAATTTCAAATGAATGGTTGAGATGTTTTTAATCCTACGTTACATAGCTTTTCTCTAGAGTTTTCTATAACTCTCCTACAAAATATCTAGGCTCTTTTATACATAATTAAAGAGTAAAAAACTCTAGATACTAATTATTTTATTACAACATGAAAAAGGATAATTCCAGGCTCCTTCCACATCAACATGTATCTAGATATTTCTTGTTCTAGGCTTCTTTTTTTACATTTCCTCTTCAAATTATTTGTAGCCCAATCTCATGATCCAAACTAATAGCCCAAAGTCAAGTTTAATTTTTCAACATCCCCCCGTAAATTTGACTTTGCAAATTAATGCAAGATTTTGAATTCCTTGTATTTTACGTGCTTTGGCAGGACTGAAGCAATTATCCAAATTTTCTTTTTTCGTTTCTTCCTCTTTTCCAACATGAAGATCTTCGATGCGATTTCTTGAACGGCGCTTCATTCATTTTGTCCTCCTCCATTCGCGCAAGACGTTCCAAACAGTGTGTGCTCTAACTTCCATCTTATTCCAGTGTCATAAACTTTGAATGAGTCATATTAGTCATCTTTCCATTCTTTCATAATTTCACTCTTAAAATTTTTTATTCATCTAATTCCTTTGCATACTTCCCGAATATGAATTTTGCATGACATTTTAGAAAATATTGATTGAAAAATAAAGTTCTCTGAAATAGGAATGCTATAATCTTTGCTCACAGTTTTGTTATTATCTTTATAAAATTCATAACTGGACTTTTTCACTTTCCTTTTGCTTTCATCCACTTTCATTTTGCTTTCATCAACATCATTTTGCAATTCTTTCCCACTTCTTTCCTCCTTTATCTTGTTATCTTCTTTCGCATTTTCAGTACCAATTCCTTCTTCAATGTCTTTTATTTCTTCTTTTCGCTTGTCTGCAACATCCTCACATTTCAGATTGCTTTCATTACCCTTTCTTTTTGTTTCTTTGATTTCTAATTCAACAATTACACCTTTAGATACACCTTTTTCTTCTGTGCTTTTCATATTTTTCCTACCGGATGCTTTATCAACGTCCTTGCAAACTTTATTTATGTCCCGCTTCACATTCTTAGATGCTCCGTGAATTTCTTCCTTAATGTTATTTTTCTCATCTTCCTCTTCTTCATTTTCTTCGTGAGCTAGTAGCAATGTACTATCTTCAATACATCTTTCTTCAATTTAATTGGTTTTCTCTTTAACTTTTCTGTTTAATCTTTTTTCAAAAACTTGATGAATATCCAAAAGTTGACCAATGTTCATGGATTTTATATCTTTAGAATCTCCAAATTCAACAACTATGTTGTCAAATTTGGAATCTAAAGATCCTAAGTTTTTTTCAATAACTCTAGAATCTTCCATTTTTTCTTCATATTTTTTCAATTGATTTACAAGAGAAAAAACTCGAGAAAAATAATCATCAATCAATTCTGAAGATTCCATATATAAAGATTCAAACTTACATTGCAAATTTTGAAATCAAATTTTCTTCATTTTAGTAATTCCAATGAATTCATTCTCCAAGATCTCCCATGCTTCCTTGCTCGCAGTTGCATCCATTATCTTTCCGAACATGTCATCATCCAAGCCTTGATGAATGATGACTAAGGCTTGTAAATCCTTCATCTGCAAACTCTTCAACTTATCCCTTTTAATTTGGGATAAAGTGGTGATATCGGCGGGTTCTTCATACCCATTTTCTACGATATCCCACACATCTTGTGATTCTAGCACCGCCTTCATGCGAATTCTCCAAGTATCATAATACCCTTTTTTGAGTAAGGGAATTCCTATGCAACTTGATTCACTTGTCATTCTTCCTTGCGTGGCAACCTAGCTCCGATACCAATGTTAGCAAAATTCTCAAGTTGATGTTGAATTGGATAGCAAGTGAAAATGAGAAATTGTTTTTCAAAAGAGGAAGTGATACTTTATAGCAACTTTGCTTACAAATTTTGCTTGGTTACAATGAGACATACCTTTCCTATTTATACTAGTTTACATCTCAAATGAATGGTTGAGATGTTTTTAATCCTACGGTACATAGCTTTTCTCTAGAGTTTTCTATAACTCTCCTACAAAATATCTAGGCCCTTTTATACATAATTAAAGAGTAGAAAACTCTAGATACTAATTATTTTATTACAACATGAAAAAGGATAATTCTAGGCTCCTTCCACATCAACATGTATCTAGATATTTCTTGTTCTAGGATTCTCTTTTAACACTTCCTCTTCAAATTATTTGTAGCCCAATCTCATGACCCAAACTAATAGACCAAAGTCAAGTTTAATTTTTCAACAAAGGCTATATGATACTGCTTACATGTAACACCCCGCCTCCGCTAGGGTCACTCGCAAAGGAATACACTAGCTTTAGAGGGGCATCATTGGTAAACATGCACAGAAATATCACAAGACAGAACATATAAAATAGCGGAAGTAAAATCGAACTTTCATAAATTCAATAATTAAGGTCTAAAGCCTTTTACATCAGAGTACATCAAAACCTGTCTTGCAGTAGTAAAGAAGCATAAAGACTTTTTAATAAATTATTCCCCAAATAAAACAGTAAAGTAGCCATAGCCAATAAAGTCCAAGCCATCCATGATGACCTTCAAACAGAAGAAGTCTGAACTAAACAGCATTGTTTCCTCCCTGTAACCTGGGGGGGACGGAAGAAAAGAGGCGAAACAAAACGGGTCAGTCAAAAAGACTGAGTAAGTCCTATCTACTTCCAGTATAAAAACAGGTAAAGGTAACATGACATGCATAAACTGAAAGTAAACATAAGGATAACTACAAGATAGATAAACTAAACCAGGGTAGCCGGTTGACTACTGTGGCAAGGTGAACTAAGGTATCATGATAAACTACGGTGTTATGATAAGTCAAGGTATCACATCATCAGACTTCTATCGAGTACATTATCCCAAGGTATCTGCCCCGTCTAACATCCCACGGTATCTATTATGTATATTCTTCCTAGTTCTAACATGTATATTTGCTCTGCACCCTCCGTACTAGTATCCCAGCCTTGTTATGTGTTAACCATGAATGTCCCTTACTCAAAGTCGTGTAATGGTCCATGTCAACCTAATATATCGCATATATAGGTTACTCAAATCATATGTTTCTTTCCATGTATATAGGTTCAGTCCTTTGCCGTATCCCGTACGGGCTTCCTCATGTCGTATTATCCTTGAAATCGTTTGGACTGTCACCCTTGTTCTAGCTAGGCTCTTCCATATGAATCATCGTTTGAACTACTAGGACTTACGCCACCTAGCACCACTATGGATTACGCTTACCTATTGTACGCTTTCGTATTTCGGTTTGGGTTCAACCACCTAGGGATACTAGGGATTACGCTAACCCTCAACCACGCCCTTTTTCCCACGCATTCATCGTCAATCGTTTTTCTATGACTGTATGCACATGTATCATTATGTGCTACCCGAGTCCTATCACATGGCTAACCAAGAAGTACAGGACTCGGTCGGGAGCTTTCAGTTTATCTGCCGATGCAGATGCTAAGGTCTGCTTTTCTACACGTGGCTATGGTCCCACGAGACCCCTCCCTCAACTAGCGAAAGGCAACACAAGAGAAAATCTTGCATGAGAACTACACTCCGACCAGCCCACATCCTACGGCCTACCTCACCCATAATTAGATAGCAATTATGGTCTGTTGGGTGTTCCCTGCCTTTCCGTACGTACACGCTTGACTCAAGATGGTAGATGATCGACGAACTTGCTATCTCGGGCACCTTATGTATTCGTCGACTCACTGCTATCCACCCCAGTCTTTAGGTCGCTCGCATAGCAACCAAGGCATATTCTTGGTTCTTCTACCGCAGACCTCAACCTCTCGTGAGCCTAGTATAATGACCTGGCAGCTCACAGAGGGATCCCAAGAATATCCTCACGTTCCCCGAAGCCGTTGCTTCGTTACCCAGTTCGTTGGAGCCTTTATCTAAATCAGATAGCCTGCTCCTACACGCATACTTAAACGTTGACCTAACGTATCGGGTTACTAATCTTTCTAAGAAATGGTCCAAATTTCCTTGACTAAGGATTATTACTTAGTTTCCCTTAACTAAGGTTTACCACTTAGCCTTATTTCCCTTATCCTTGTTAACTATGGTCATTTACCCAATCCTCCGAATTGGGGTTTGTCTAATGGGTTAAGTGTTACTTAAGAAAATTTACTTAGCCTTATCAAGTTATCGTGTTGGATTGATTAAGTGTTAGTTAACTTAATCCCGTCCATTAGTCGTATAAAAATGGTCAAGTGTCGTTAGGCAAATCAAGTTACTTAACCTACCCAACCCTGTCATGTTTTGTTAAGTATCATTAGCCTAATCAAATTACTTAACCCATTTGTCCATGTCATATTTGGTCAAGCCTCATTAATCAAATTAACTTAACCCTATTACGTGGCATTAATTATTTAATGCACCCCAACCTCTCACATTAGACTTTGTTGTGGTTACTAGTTAAGCCGGGCGGGTCCGGGTAGATTTACACCACAACTTGGTCTAACCTCGGGTTCAAGCGCAACATGACCAACTTCTCACATTGAGTCCTATTGTTTGCAACTACTAGTTAGGTCGGTCGGTTCCGGGTAGTTTTACGTTGCAAACTCAACCCAACCTCGAGTTGGTCACTTTCATGTTTAGTCTAGTGTCACGTTCATATTCAAGTTTCAAGCAATTGGGTAAACCTAACTTAATAGGTAAATTCCCAATGGGTAGACCTAACTTAATAGGTAAATTCCCAAGCTTATATTTTTATGTATACTTACATGTCAACTTCCATGTTATAATTAAAGTCATGTTTTCAAGTATAAACACATGTCATATTTAACGTTACACGTTGTCATGTTTATACCCATTTACCCAAATCATGGTTCATGTCAAGTTTAGCTCGCCTATCGCGTTTTCATGTAACTTCAAGTTAAGTTTTTCATGCTATATTCACGCTTGTCTAACTTCAACCCAAATCGTGTTCCAACGCAAGAATGGACGAGTCACATCGTAGAGATACTATGCTACACAATGACCCCAAACATGCATAGTATCATGAGGGTTTGGCTTTAAACATACATAAGTTCATAAAGGTTTGGCCACAAGCATGCATAACATGAAAAGAAAAGGGAATTGGCCATAAGTATGCATAATGTCATAAAGGATTTGGCCACAAACTTGCATGTTAACATTAGGGTTTGGGTTCATAAACATGCATAAGCCCCAAAATCTAATCTTAGCCAATGTTTCACAAGTAAAAATGGTTCCTAAAGGTTCATGCTAGCATTTCATGCATAAAGATCCAAACTTGCAAGTTAAACTAGGTTATGCATAGCATGAGAGGCATGATTAAGTCACTCACATGGCCTAAAACCATAAACATGAACACAAGAGGCAAGGTAAGGTTCATATAGATTCGCATAATCATGTTTAGCCTCATTTTATCCCATGTCATTATCAAAACTACCATTTCCATCTAAAAGTAGCTAGAACTTACATAGTTAGGCCTAGGGAAAAGAGCATGAATCATATTTGCTAAGAAAGGTGCCTCCTTTGTTGAAGAATCGTCATGGAACTCGCATAGCAACGTTGATCTTCCTTCCATTTGGTGTAGCTAGCTTGCACTACTTGATTTGAACCCGATTTGAGTGCTTAGGCTTTAGGAAGAGGGAATGGAGGCCATGATCACTTGGCATTTGGGCAGCACTTCGTGGAGAGAGTGATTTATGAGGGTTTAGGAGGGGGCTTAGGGGTGTTTTTATAGAGATTAGGAGTGTTTTAGGCCATAGGATTAGATCTAGGATAGATTAGGACCATCAGATCTCGGAAGCTTCCAGAATCAGCCCAAGAACAAGACCAGGTGAGACAAACAGGTGCGCCAGGCAAATTGCCCCAGCCACCCACTGTCGACAGGCAAGTCGACAGGGCTGTCGACTTGGTCTGGGCCTAAGTCGACAGGCCTGTCGACAGCCCTGTCGACGTGCCCTAGGCGGGGAAACTTCCCGCCTAGCCCCAGATCTGGTTTTCAAACCTATTTCCGAATTTCAAATTTCCAGAATTCTTCTTTGGGCCTTTAACGGGTCATACGGACTCCGATTCTCGAAAACTCGGACTCTATTTCGCGTATTTTTCCGAGACGAACGCAATGGTGAATCCCGTTTACCTTAATTCTAGAAGTGTAAACAGAATATCTTTTATCTTCATGCTTCACTGGTTTATATGCTTTGCGTATCATCGTATACGTATGTAAATTCCTTAATTTTTAAAATGTAAGAATACGGGGTGTCACATTACATCTTTGCTCGGTTTGACTAATGGTCATTTAACAGTCTATGCGATTGTTGTTGCACCTAAAGGTTACATGGTAAGTGTAGTTGTAACAAAGATAGAAAAAAAATCAGTTTGTTATAACTCAGAAAGTTTGACTATGTTGGTAGCTCATTAGTCAACAAATTATCATTTCGTTGCCACTGTCAAAGATGATACAATGGTAGTTTTGTTAATTAGAGTTTATGTCATTGTTGGATTTCTATTATAGTTTGTTAGATGTTCTCAACTACTACATGGGGATATTTTAAAAATGTGTTCATATTGCAGGGACTTAAACTAGAAGTTGGTGAGCTAATTTAAACCAGAAACTTAGTTCAATGTTGCTGACTATATATTTTAAACCAGAAGCTTAATTCGCCTGGCCATCACATGGTGCAAATGGTCCAAAGCTTGAAGTTGAATACCAGTACCTACTTGAATAGGCATGGAGATTATATGAGAGCGGCGAGTTAGTAAAGTTACATTGGCTTGTTGTACGTTTCAGTTTGATAGTGTTGTGCTATTGGTTTGCATATACATGCTGTTTTGTAACTATAATTTGCAGATTTGGTGATTGATGTCATGTTACATTAATAATATGGTTTATAGATTTATTTCTTGGACTAGTTTATGTTTGTGTTGATGATGAGTTTTGAAATCCATAAATGTTTGTGCTGATTTTTCTTTCTATGTAAATTCAAATAGTAGCTAACTGTATTTTAAAAAAAAAAATTAGATATGGCTCAAGCCTTTATCTAATGATCAATTAGATATGGCCACTAGCCATATCAATATGGGAATTTGATACATTTTAAGCCCTATAATTATAGGAATTTGATACAGTTTAAGCCGTATCAAATTTCTATATTGATACGACTTAAAACCATATTAAACTATGAATTTGATACGGTTTTAAGCTGTTGTAAATTGATACGGCTTAAGACCATATCAAATTAACAAAGACGCCATTTTTTGATACGGCCCCGAGCATTATCAAATTGTATTTGATACGGACAAAAGTACAACTTAATTTGCAGTTATGTTGTGGTGGTTGGAACCTGCCCACGACATCTAATTTCTGTAGATTAAAGGCGTTCAATGTCAGTCGCCAATTCCCGATTGCATCGAAGTGTAAATGGTCCGTTATTGGGTCATAATAGCGTATGCAATCACAAGTTTGCATGTGGTCTTGTGCAATGCGATCTGAGTTGGAATAGGTAATATGAAGGTATATTGTATGCCATGGGCTTGTGATCGCGCAATTTAGCTTTTGAAAAGTTTTCAAGTCGAGAGGTGATCGTCTGGTGTGCACACTTAAACTATTAAAGCTTATGAGCACACATTTGGTTGACGAATCAAGTCAGTCTGCACTGTAGAGATTTCGAAAGTGTGTATGCTTGGTCATTTCCATGGGTTTGGTGCGCGATCGCATAACGTGGTTATCGAAACGTTGTTGGACTGGAGCTTGATTGTTTGGCGTATCTTGCTGAATCACTTGGACTCATAGGCCCAAAATCGTTCAATGATCTAAGCCGGTCTAAATGGTTAAAGTTTCGGTAACTCGTATACGCGAATGTCGTTGTAAGGACAATACTCGGCGTATGTCGAGGCATATGATCACATGGATAGGCCTTTGAAGTGAAGTCGAACCCCAAATGCCAAGTGCGTGGACTTTGTTGGTTAGGCATTTGGTGAGTACATGAGTGGTCATCGAGCCATGATTGACTTGGTAGTTGGGGCTTTGAAGGCAAGTGAATGTGATCATAGCTTGGTGTACATTTGGATCATGCCGATCCCCTAATTGTGGTTGCTTCCTTTCTTTTCTTCCCCTGACGAAAAATCATCTTAAGGCGTGGAGGATACAAAATACTTCTTTTGTAGTTTGGATGTTCAAGTTGTTTTTAGGTTTTCTGGAGAGGGGAAGAGCGATATGGAAAGTGAGAGGGTTTCATGATTCGTACTCAAGAGCGTGGTGCGGTGGATTTTGGGAAATGGAAGTAGGAGTTCAGATAAAAGTTGCCAAGTATGTGCAAATACGGGATTGGACTTCTTATCCCGGACACTTAATAAACCCTCCTTGTTTTTCAAAGGGTCGAAATCGATTTTAGGGACATGATAACCTAGCAAGTGTGTGGGAGCACGACGTATAACTTCGCACTTTGCACTTCACACTATGATGACTTCGCTGAGTCTTGGCTTCAAGCTTGAGCTAGTGAGCTTGAACCTTTGCATGACGTCAGATGAACGGACAATGATTAGTGAGTTATGGTCTTACGACGCGGTTCTCGAGGAATGGGCTTGCTTGGACTGGCGGCTCGAATGTGTATGTAGGATGTAGACACATAATTGAGCTGTTAGTCTCGGGACCTAATCAATAATCCAACAACAACGCAGTTGCATCTCGACTCCGACATCATGCTGGCAGTTGGTGATGGCCATGACGTTAGTTGTTGAGGATAAAGGTCACCATCATGTTCTGGAGTGTCTGCTTTTATGGAGTCCGGGCGCTGATGGAAAGCCGAAAAACCTCCAGGGCCTGGACTCTGGCTCTGGATTGCCTTCGTTGCGTGGTGGAGGCGCTCTCAAGATGGTTGCTCCAAAGGATGCGGTGAAGATAACACCAGTGCAGGGACTGAAGGGGATCTGATCAGTTCCTGTGATGGCCAGGCCGGTGTGATAATCAGTAGAGGCTGCCTCCAAGCGAGGGTACCTACTAGATTCTATTCGACATCAGGGACAAGTTAGCAAGTTCGAATTGTTTCTTAATGTTGCATGTCTGGATTGTAATAGAAGTTGAACGTAACACAATTGATTGGCGAATCATTCTGGAAATGAACTTATTCGGACTGACTGCTCAGATATGCCCATAAGATGTGGACATAAGGTCGAGTCGTTAGCTCCAACCCAATTATGTCGTGACCATTTTCTAACTCGAAAATGGTGTTGATGGTTACCGGTAATCATGGCTTTAGTTATTAAAAATAGATGTCGTCACCGCGTTCCAATGCGCTTGTAGGTAGGAAGCTTTTGCGTCGAGAGGTGTGAGTCAGCTTCTCATTGCGTTTAAGTATAAGTTTGCTGGTAAGGCATTGAGACTTTAGGAATCCAATGAACAGGCCGTGGGAACTTGAGAACTTAGAAAAGATGCATTGAGGTGTGCATTTTGTATTACGTGTATTGAGAACTTGTCTAAATTGCCCTGTTCCTATGGGGACTAGTGATTGTGTTGCTCCCCCTGTCCTTCAGTTCGGGCCTCTATGCCTGGCCTGCCTTGTATTGGTGGAAGTCCAGAAGCTTCCGAGACCCGAGCTTTTGGGTTTTAGTTACCCTTGACGCGAGGTGGGCGTTCCTTTTTAGAAATGGTTGCTTTGAAGCTTGCGATGATGGTCAAACCGGGGCAAGGATAGGTAGAGGACTGCCCCCAAGCTCGAGTGCTTGCCAACTGAAGAGAATGCTAGCGATGAACCCTCAGAAGGTAAATAGTTGCATGTTTTGCTGGGCAGCCCCCCTTGGAGTGGAGGAGACACCAGGCTTTGCCCCCATGCTTCCTCAAGCGTCCGAGTCCGGGCTGGAGTTATAGCGGGAACAATTTAGAGAAGTGGGAAAACCCGTGGCTTCGAGATCCAACATTTATATGAGTCGATTTGGAGGGGAAGAAGTTGTGGTTGGCCGAAGCGCTCATGTGATAGGTGTAGATGTTGTAAGTGTGCAAACAATGCAAGTTATGGTGGAAGATTAGGAAGCCCGGTTGGTGGCAAAGTCTGAGGAGCCGGAGGGGAAGAAGGACAGGATGAGGCTGCCATGCAAGATGCATGGGAAAAGGCTAGACAGGATGCCGAGGAGAAATTATCTGTTGTGGTAGAGAAGAAGTAGGCCGATGTTAAGGCGAAGAAGGAGAGGGTCTTTGAGCAGGCTAGGAAAAAGGAAAGTCGTCGATGATTCCCACCAAAAGGGGCGAGGGGACCCTTAGTAAACTTGAAGAAGATGCAGTTATACGACTCCAAGCTAGGGAGCTAGATGATCAGAAAGCCTCCAAAGATGCCAAGAAGAAAGCAGAGTTGGAGACCAGGAAGGCTCAGGGAGAAACTGAGGATGCACTCATTCTTGCTTCTGATATCGCCCTAAACCGTTGCCATGTATTGCCCTCGAGGAGATCACAGTGGTTACAAGTGGCGAGGATAATGGTGGGAGGTGCATATCAGCGCCTCATGAGTCCGCTACTACTATGAAGAGCAGAGGAGGAGAAGGAGGAAGCGACTCTGGAAGGAAGGGGTCCATCACTGGTGGTGACCCACCTGGTGCTGAACCTGTATAGAAAAAGAAAAGAAAGGAGAAGAATGAGTAGCATTAGTAATTGTTATAGAATTTATAGATACTTTGGGTTTTGTAGACCGATAGTATATGTCAGTGTGGCCCTTGATTTCGGTCCTTAAAGACATGGTGTGGTTTTCATGTATACCCTGCCATTAGAAAGAAAAGATGTTAGACATGTAGTCTGTTTTACGTGTGTGTGAAAGGAAATATGAATTAGTAAATATCGCAATATATTTCAAGTGTTCAAATGTTCTTCTTATTTTTTCCAACATCCTATACTTGCACAAGTGTACTTATCATTACACTTAAAAGAAATGCGATCAGAGATCACGCTCTGGGTTGTTTCCAGAGGGGTGAGATTGAGCGCTGGTTTCAGTAAGTTTCCCTCAGCTCAGGAAACCCATAGTTGCGAAATCGGGCCAGTCGCCTTCTATCTTGGGCTGCCCAGAGTTAGTCCCAAGTAGAGAGAAGGCATAGGACGTCAATTCGTCCGTGGGGGGGCTCTCCCGTCGTTCATTCGGGTTATGAGTGCAAGCGTCGTTTATTTGCCGGAGTAAGCCTGGATCATCAGCCCGTAGGATCCGATCGCGGCCATGGGTTGCATCTAAGCCTTGAGAGCTTTGGGGAGAAAACGATTTAAGGTTGGTCTTGGTGCTGCGCCGAGATTCGACTGACACTCGTAGCCAGGTGAGAAGTTTGCATCACATCAGGTTGGCTATTGGGCGGTCCCAAGTCTTGAGACTTGGGCACAGAACGATTTATCCTCGGTCTCGGTGCGGGGCCGACATTCGAGTTAGTGGTTATTTATACTCGGTCGCTTTGCTGGCCACATACTCGAGTAGCGATGTCGGTTCCCGTGCTGGGGGTGCCAATCGATGCCAGTAGTGTTTGTACTCTATGTTGGATCGAGGTTCAGATGGCGGCACCGGCTCCAGCGCTCGGGGTGCCGATGCGGCGATCAAATGTTTATACACAACCTGGTTGTCAAGGTTAATCAAACATGTCATGCACGGAGTAAACATGGAAGGGAGATAGGAAACTGAACATCATTCCTACTGATAACATTGGCATTAATAGCCTTTACAATGCCTTGAGTTACAAGAAAACAAGACATTGTTGGAAGGCATAAACAACTATACACTAAGTTATGTAAAGTAGTGGCAGATATGTTCGATGTTCCATGCCCTTGGGAGTTCGGCTCCTTCCACGGTTGAAAGTTTGAAAGTTCCATCGTTGAGCTTTTGTTGTATGGAGTACGAGCCTTCCCAACGAGGAGCTAAACCAGCTGGTGGGGAAAAGACCCGTTTTAAGACAAGGTCGCTGAAGTTAAGGTCCATATGGAGGACCCTGGAGTTGAAGTATCGGGCTACTCATCGTCGATACGAGGCTTGATCCAGGGGACTGGTTCCTGGGTCTAAGATGCCGATCCGGTGTAGCGCGCTTGTGTATGCGAATTTGCCGTAAAGGGTTACTATAGGTCAAACAGAAGCCATTTTGTAGTCTTACAGCACTTGAGGCTTGATAATAACTAGATCGGTTCAAAAGGCGACTCACGTGAGACGGGTTGTGAGGCATGGATGTTCATTGTTGTCATGGTCCTGACGAGTCAAGGGGACGATCTTGAGGGATTAGTCATCGGTCGAGGTCTTCTTTAGTGGGAATCTTCGATGAGCGTTGAGTGGCTCGGAGATCCCATGTAGTCGGGATCTTCGATGAGCATCGAGTGGCTCGAAGATCCCATGTAGTGGGAATCTTCAATGAGCGTCGAGTGGCTTGGAGATCCCATGTAGTGGGAATCTCTGATAAGCGTTGAGTGGCTCGGAGATCACATGCAGATGAGTTCCTCGATGTTGTTCTGTAAGTAGTGAAACGTGTTCGTGTTGTGTTAGTGGATGCTATAGAACCGACAATATCCTGCAGAGTCCCTTGGTGCGCTTGTCGGACCTTCAGGTCTTGGCCTTTTGCATGGTTGGGAATTGCAGGTTGCGAGATAGATTTCCTCGGGGGTGTCGTTGAGATTAGTATACCTGCGGAAAGACGGAAGTCGAAGACTCTTCCTTTTGTTATTGCGACTACCTTTGACATTGCTAGCATGAGTAAAATTGAGCATAGCGATCGAATTAGAGTCGTTGGAGCTCTAGGCGTTGCCACCATGCAGGATGTTGAGAGCAATCGAATTAGAGACGTTGGAGCTCTATGCGTCGCCACTAGGCAGGATCCTGAGGTGAGAAGCTCGATTCCTTTATGCTAACTTTCGGCATAGGAGGCAGTCGGCATTCGTGCAGAAGATCTCCTGAATTTTTGATTTCTTTTGATCATTCCATGCTTTAAGTTCGGAATCAGATGGCATGCCCTTCGTAACCTGGATGAGTGCAATTCGATGTGCAGGTTTCCTGACTTCGGCTAAGGCGGTATTGGATCTTTTGAGGTAGCCCTTGAGAGTTTCACGAGTGACTTGATAAATGTTCGAGACCTCCTTGGTGCCTTTGGACATTGCGTTGTGCACCTCGGATTGCGCGACCAAACTTTTGGCGAGTCAGTTGAGAGGGTTCAAGGCGGGAGTCGGGAGAACCATGATTGTGCCGTCTTGGTTAAGGACGGGGAAGCAGTTGCGCAAAGCGATCGAATTAGAGTCGTAGGAGCTCTAGGCGTCGCCACTAGGCAGGATGTTGAGGTGAGAAGCTCTATTCCTTTATGCTAACTTTCGGCATAGGAGGTAGTCGGCATTCATGCAGAAGATCTTCTGAATCTTTGATTGCTTTTGATCAGTCCATGCTCTAAGTTCGAAATCAGGTGGCATGCCCTTCGTAAGCTGGATGAGTGCGATTCGATAAGCAGGTTTCTTGACTTCGGCCAAGGCGGTGTTGGATCTTTTGAGGTAGCCTTTGAGAGTTTCACGGGTGACTTGATAAATGTTCGAGACCTCCTTAGTGCCTTTGGACATTGCGCTATGCACCTCGGATTGCGCGACCAAACTTTTGGCGAGTCGGTCGAGAGTTGAGATGGTTCAAGGCGGGAGTCGGGAGAACCATGATAGAGTCGTCTTGGGTAAGGACCGGGAAGCAGTTGCAATTTATAGCGTTGGTGGCGCGTAATGTACCCATGTGCCATTTGTGGCGGTAAATGAAGCTTCGAAGATCCTGGCTTTCTTGAGTAAGGAGTGAGTGTTGGCATATCGAAGTGCTTGCACTGTTTGCTATTAAGGATGGCTAGAGTAAATGGGTTACGCCTCAGGCTGGTTTACCAGACGTCGTTGGTAGGCCCCCGCGATCTCCTAACGATCCTACGGATCATGGCGGCAATAATCGGAGGTTGGGTTCCTTCTGCATTATGGCGGTCGTGATCCAGTTGAGGAGTTTGGAGCCTAGCACATCTTCTCGAAGGAAGGTCTTCTCCATTCTGTGAGTCTTCAACCTCGATTACACTTTGTGGAGGTTGGCTAAGGTGAATATGGGCCCAGTCGGATGCAAGAAGCGTAGGTGACAAGTCCGGACTCATCGCAGCTTGAGTCCACCTAGCGGAGGCTCGAGCGTTATTCCCTTGGTCGAGATTAGGTTCAAGCCGAGAATGGTGGGGATGACGCGTTCCATTCTCGACGGTGATATTGACGTTGCCAAGATTTAGAGGTCAGTCGTGCCGTCATAGAATGCCACCTGTGGCATGTTGAAGCGTCGGGGCCACTCAGCTTTGTGTACGATCCTAGTGAAGGGATTACACCTCAAGTGGGTTTCTCGCGAGTTGTTGATGTTCCCTCGCATATCTTTTATGATTATTCGGACCATGTCGGAGAGATATTCTAGATGGAGATCTTCTAATGGAACCCATTAGTTTTGGCGAACTTAGGGAGTTTTATTCCATGGACGTCTTCTTTGGTACACATCTGGTTCTCATTTTCCATTTCGTCGACATCGATGGTCTGGTTTTGATAAGGCTGGCGATGTTGAGCAGGATGTTGTGCACCGTGGTCCAGAAGTACTCGACCCTGATGGGCCGTTGGAAGAATAGGCCCCTGGTTCTAAGCGGCGACAGTTGCGATCTGTCGAGTAGGGGTCGGTTACTCGGACCCAGTTTGTCATTGATAATCAACCGGGAGCGGTCGCAGTACCGTGTCCCCTTGCCATAAGTGACGATGGTTCGATCATCATTTCCATTTCCGTTGCCGCTGCCGTTGTCGTATGAGTGTTGGAGCAGACGATGACGTTTTTAATGAGGCTAAACCTTCTTCTTTGACGTGGGCCCTTAGATTCGAAAGAAGGAGTTTCTGATACGGTATGCCCGGGAGGGCGTTGTTCGCTAAAATAGATAGATGATGCGTTGACTTTCTTGAAGTTGGTGCATAAGGCCGATGTTATTCTTCAACGTTTGGTTGAGTACGAGAGCGGCATTCATATTTCTTATGAAGCGCGTGAATCTGCGCTTGAGTCGCAGGAGCTTTGGGGTCCACAGGTGGAAGGAGATTCGTTTCGGTTGGGTCCTCTGCCGCTCGGGGCTACTGAGAAGTACCAGTATCAATTGCGACCAACGGGGGGAGCATTTGATTTTCCGGACTTTTGCTTAATGCCATTGAGAGTCATGATGCTTTTCGTATGAGCTATGTTGACTCTAAACTGTTCCACAAATCGGGTATTCAAAGCATTCCGAGAAGTGACGGAGCCCAGCTCCATGTGCCTATGTCATATTATGGCTATATCTATTAAGAAAAACGAAAAGCACTTGGCCATGACCTTTTCCGAAGCCGAGAGAAATTCTATATGTCAATGCGTCTTGCGAGGCGGGTGTAACACCCCACCTCCGCTAGGGTCACTCTTTCGGGGGCACTAGCTTCTGGGGGGCGTTAGAACTGGGTAAGCATGCATAATGATATATCAAGGCAGAACAGGAACATAAATATATATGTAAAACAGAGTAAGTGAGAATAAAACAGCGGAATGTCTCAAACCATCAAAACAAGTCTAGTACATCATAAAGTCATCTGCCAAAATAAATATGTCTAGTACAACATAAACAGAAATACATAGTGATATCCCCAAAAATAAAAGTGATGAACCATAGCGAGCTCAATATCCAGACATACATGAGCTATCCAGCGAACAAGCAAGCGATCCAAGCTAAGCACCACTGTTCCCTCCCTGAGAACCTGGGGGGGGGGGAACGGAAGAAAAGAAGCGAAAGAAAACAGGTCAGTCAAAAAGACTGGTAAGCCCTACTACGATCAGTCTATAAACTAATAAAGCTAACATCATGATGGAAACTGAGGTGAATATACTGGCAATAGATAAAGGTGTCATCACATAGAGAAGATTAGGCTTTGCACCACAGTGTACTAGCAAACTAACATAACAGGTAATGATCCCTCAGCCCAAACTTTGGCCCAATAGCATGAGGTGACCTTAATACAAGGTCCAGCCCAACGGTCTAGTCGATCGGCTCCCTATAAACCTAACACGTCAAGTGTTGGTGTCCATACGGCCCACATATGGTTGTAGTCAGACTGTGCTGGGTCCACCTTTGGGTGTATCAAGCCCTCGGGTGTCAACCCCAGACACCTAAGCAATAATGCACAGTCTAAACCTACTGGTACCCGTGCCTCGAGTTTGTCCAACACCGAACTACGTGCACGTCTGTAGCCCGCCTGGACCCGCACCGCTGTACCACTCAGCCATCGCTTTGGTCGCTTACATCAGTGCAGTAATCGTGCCCCGCCCTAGTCTAGCCTCTAGGGTTGTGAATGATACCAAACTGGGATTACTGCTGGAACAGACCACGTTGCTAGGGTTTTCTAAGAGGGTTAAGTGTGGTTTAACCCCTCACTAATCATGGATTAAATTAGTTAAGTGTAACCAACAGTTCACCACTTAACCCCATTTAATCCCTCGTATCCCCAAAATTGGTTAAGTATTAGTGGGCCATGACTTAACCCTAATTACGAGGCATTAATTTAATTGTACCTTAACCTCTCACATTAGACTTTGTTGCGGTTACTAGTTAAGTCGGGCGGGTCCGGGTAGCTTTACACCACAACTTGGTCTAACCTCGGGTCCCAGGTACACATGACCAACTTCTCACATTGGGTCCTATTGTTTGTAGCAACTAGTTAAGCCGGTCGGTTCCGGGTAGGTTTACGCTACAAACTCAACCCAACCTCGAGTTGGCCACACATGTTTTCTAAGTGTCATGTCCACTTTATTTCAAACCATAGTTACAAGTTTAACAAATACTTGGGTAGACCTAACTTAATAGGTAAATTCCCAAGGGGTAGACCTAACTTAATAGGTAAATTCCCAATCTTATATTTTCATGTATTTTAAGTTTTACCCAAAACCCCCCAACGTCATTCTATCGCTTACATATTCGTCATAACGCATAAAGGATAGAAAGAGGGAACTTGGCACAACATACATGACAAATCTTACATATCATAATAAGCATGCATAACATGTTGGACTTGCATATCTTAGCATAGTGAACTTGCATAAACATGCATAACTTGTTGAACTTGCAAATCATGGCTTAGTGAACTTGCATAAACATGCATAACTTGTTAAACTTGCAAATCATGGCATAGTGAACTTGCATAAACATGCATAACTTGTTAAACTTGCAAATCATGGCATAGTGAACTTGCATAAACATGCATAACTTGTTAAACTTGCAAATCATGGCATAGTGAACTTGCATAAACATGCATAACTTATCAAACATGTGTAACATAGCTTAGTGAACTCACATAAGTATGCATAACTCATTAAACATGCATAACATAGCATAGTGAACTCGCATAAGCATGCATAACTTATTAAACATGCATAACATAGCATAGTGAACTCGCATAAGCATGCATAACTTATTAAACATGCATAAATCCCAACTTTCATCACATATTAACTTTAGAGTTTCTAAAATGAAGGTAAGAGGGCTTACAAATATTATGAAGACACAAATCTACTAATAAAGATTGAGAAGCCCTTTTACGCAAGCATATAAAAACCCAAAACAAAGCTCCAATTAACAAAAATCCCAAAAACCTAGCTTAGCAAATAAAGCTTGCAACTTGATGATGTATGCAAGCTAATGATCATTCATACAACTTAGAAAAGCTTGTATGAACATCAAAATCTTCTTAGAATTGATTTTTGAAGAGGGTGGAGGCTAGGGTTCTTAGGTGGAGGCCATTTGAGAATTCAATTTGACATAGTTTGGTTGCTAGATTGAATAATGAGGTTTTAGGGTAGGATTAGGGGCTTATTTATAGAAGATTAGAGTGTTTTTAGCCCTAGGATTAACCCTAGGTTAGTTTAGGTCCGTCAGATTTAGGAATTCTCTAGAACCAAGCCACAAGACCAAGCCCCAAATCAAAATGGTGCGCCAGGCAAAACTGCCCGACCACCCCGTGTCGACAGGGCTGTCGACAGGGCAGTCGACACCCTTGGACCCCTGTCGACATGCCTGTCGACATGGGGGTCCTAGCGGGAATTTTCCCGCCTGACGCCAATTAGCCGTAATCCTTGTTTTTAATTTGAAATTTAAATCTGTTTTTAACATGGAAATTTCTGAAAACTTCAATGGGCCTTAACTGGGTCATACGGACTCCGATTTTCGAAAACTCGGACTCTATTTCGCGTATTTTTCCGAGACGAACGCAATGGCATAGCCCGTTTCCCTTGATTCAGATTTTAGAATTAAATTCTGCCTCGATTTATGTTATAACAGGTTATTGAAAATACGAGTTGTTACATTCTCCCCTCCTTAAAGGATTTCGTCCCCGAAATCTTCAAGTTAGGAAGAACGTATCCTACCATCCAATCATCCATCTACTCAAAGCATCATCCACGAGCAATCATTGTCCTTAAAAGGTTCTAAATGCTGTATGAACATATGCAAAAGTGTGTGTGTATGTACTTATCTAATGCAAAGGTCAATGCAAAATATGTTAGTGAAATGTATCCATATGTATGCAAATCCCTAACATAATGTATAATATCTACATGCGTGCTCAATCATACATCCATGTGATTGCATACAAATTTCATCCAAGAATAAGCATAAACACTCATGCACATGCAATATGAGGAGTGTGTGAGCCGATCTAGTGCCTAATGTGTATCATGCATCCACGAGTAACCACTTGCAAACACTTGCAACCACTTGCAACCATCAAACATGACATGTTTCAAACACATGTTTCATCCAAAGGGTTTCTACCTAAGGTTCTCATGACAAGCTTAGCACGATAACTAGATAAACATGGATAGCAAAGAGAAAGATATACTAACAAAGGAAAGAGATTGAGAGTGTACCCTCAAAAAGGAATGGATAAAGCCCACGCATCTTCTCCTCGGTTTCCCAAGTTGCGTCTTCTTCGGCTTCACCCCATTGGACCTTTACCAGCCTAACCTCTCGATTCCTAAGCTTCTTGGTCTCCGTCCCCAAGATACGAATCGGAGCTCTCCTCAAAGTTGCTTCTTTCTCTACTTCCACTTCTTCAAGAATGCTAGGTTCAACCACCTCAGCGGACTCATGTAGGCACTTTCGGAGATGCGAGACATGAAAGACATTATGCACTCCGGACAACTTCTCGGGCAATTGCACTTTATAAGCCATCTTCCCAATTCTCTCTATGATAGGGAAGGGTCCAACAAATCTCGGTGCTAATTTCCCAACAGCTCCAAATCGGACCACATTCCGCAAAGGAGAAACCTTTACGAAAACCATGTCCCCAACATCAAACTCCAAATCGGATCTCCGCTTATCAGCATAGGATTTCTGTCGGTCTTGGGCCGCCTTCATCCGTCTTCTAATCAACTCGACCTTCTCGGATGTATCCCTAATCATGTCAGGTCCAAGTATAAGCTTAACTGTAGTCTCCTACCAACATGTAGGTGACTTGCACGGCCTCCCATATAAAGCTTCAAATGGTGCCATGCCTATGCTCGCCTGATAACTGTTATTGTATGCAAACTCAACAAGAGGAAGGTGGTCTTCCCAAGCACCTCCAAAGTCCAGGATACAAAGCCTCAACAAGTCCTCAAGTACCCTATTCACCCTTTCTGTTTGGCCGTCTGTTTGTGGGTGATAGGCCGTACTCAGGTTCAACCTCGTGCCCATAGCTTCCTGCAAACTGTTCCAGAACTGACTAGTAAAGATGGGGTCTCGGTCACTGACTATGCTGGAAGGGACTCCATGTAGTCGTACTATCTCACAAAGATATACTGATGCTAGTCCAGATGCGGTCCTTTTGCTCTTCACCGGAATGAAATGAGCACTCTTCGTAAGCCTATCTACAATGACCCATATACTCGTATTCCCCTTCCTTGACCTTGGAAGCCCATCAATAAAGTCCATAGAAATACTCTCCCACTTCCATAGCGGGACCTCTAGGGGATGCAATAGCCCACCGGGCTTCTTCGACTCGGCTTTTACTCTCTGACAAACAACACATCGGGAGACAAACTCTGCCACATCTTTCTTCATTCCAGGCCAGAAGAAGATGCGCTTCATATCATTATACATCTTATCACCGCCTGGATGTATAGTCATTTTGGAGCGATGTGCTTCATCAAGAACTTTCCTCACCAAGTCTTCCACCATCGGAACACAAAGCCTTCCGTCTCTCCTCAGCCAACCCTTATCGTCTATAGAATATCGAGCAAGGTGACTAGATGTCTCCCCTCGAATCAGCTTATCCATGATCTCAATTATCTGAGGGTCTTCCTTCTGCGAAGCCCCAACTTGATCCAGAAGGGTAGGCCTGAGCTCTAGAGATGCCAAGGAACCGGTCATCGACTCAACTATCAAAGAAAAAATCAAAGGTTGCCAAGAACTCTAAATTCTTCATCTCAACAAATAGAGGACTTAGTGTCAACCTTTTTCTACTCAACGCATCCGCTACAACATTCCCCTTGCCAGGGGTATAGGCTATATCAAAATCATAGGAAGCCAAGAATTCCATCCATCTCTGCTGCCTCAAGTTCAGATCCTTCTGCGAAAAAAGATACTTCAAAGACTTATGATCAGTATACAGCTCAAATCTCTCCCCCAGGAGATAATGACGCCAAGCCTTGAGTGCATATACAATCGCTGCCAGCTCTCGATCATGAGTGGGATAATTCTTCTCATGCACCTTAAGTTGCCTCCCACCAAAACATATAACTCTGCCCTCTTGCATCAGAACGGCGCCCAATCCCGTGCCACAAGCATCAGTGTACACGGTAAATATCTTACCACCATCGGGTAAAGCTAGAATTGGTGCAGAGGTAAGGGCTCTCTTGAGTCTCTGAAAAGCAAGCTCACAATCCATATCCCAAGCAAAAACTAAGTTCTTCTTAGTCAACTTAGTAAGAGGAGCGGATATCTTCGCGAAGTCCTTGATGAACTTCCGGTAAAAACCCGCAAGACCCAGAAAGCTTCTCACCTCGGTTGCATTCCTTGGAGTCTTCCAATCCTGAACTGCAACCACCTTAGCGGGATCCACCGCTAAGCCTTGCTTGGATACGATATGCCCAAGGAATCTAACTTCCCTTCTCCAAAAGTGACACTTGGAGAACTTATCCTTTTGCTGATGCGCTCTAAGTGTATCCATCACCTCTACAAGATGCCTCGCGTGCTCTTCTTCATCCTTGGAGAAAACCAAAATATCATCCACAAAGACCACGACAAACTTGTTCAAGAACTCCCGAAACACCCTACTCATCAAGTCCACAAAATACGCGGGTGCATTCGTCAAACCGAACGGCATAACAAGCCATTCAAAGAATCCATCTGGAGTTCTGAATGCAGTCTTGTCTATACTATCTTCAGCCACTCTGAGCTGATGAAATCCAGTAGCAAGATCAAGCTGAGAGAAAACAGAAGCACCAACAAGCTGGTCAAAGAGATCGTCGATCCTCGGTAACGGGTGTCTGTTCTTCTTAGTCAGCTTATTCGATTCTCTATAGTCCACACAGAGTCGAAGAGAACCATCTTCCTTAGTAGCAAACACCACAGGCGCTCCCCATTCGGATATACTTCGTCTGATGAAGTTCTTTTCAAGCAACTCTTTTACTTGCTTGCTGAGCTCCCGTCTCTCACGCGGAGCCATGTGCCGAACGGGCAAAGAAACAGGCTTAGCATTATCCACCAGATAAATGCGAAAATCAATCTCTCGTTTAGGGGGCAACCCCTTAACTTCTTCAAAAACATCTGGATAGTCTCGGACCACCCTTACAGACTGAAGGGCTTCCTCTGACGAGTCGAGAGATTCAAGATAGCACAACATGACGGGATTCTTCGGATTGCATGAAATCTCTAAGGTGTTGCCAAGGCGAGTCACAAGCCTCACAACCCTATGCTCACAATCAAGAATGGCTCCATATCGGGACAGCCAATCCATGCCTAATATCAATCCGTATCCCCTGAAACCAAGAACATATGCACTACACAAGAACTCTACACTGAGTATAGAGATCCTCAGATCCTCACATATCATAGATAGATGAGCAGAACCCCCAATGGGATTCGAAACACAAACGGGATCATCCACTAAGCTAGTACTAAGGTGCAAGCTGTCAACAAGATCAGATGAAATAAAGCTATGTGATGCACCAGAATCAAACAAGGTACGAACTGGAAGATCAGAAACATAAACAAGGTTCTCAACAGAAACACTACCTCGGTCGGGAACTGGAGCGGTATTGAGAGCGTGAACTTGCCCTCCTGAAGGTCCAGCCTGTCCTTTCTTCTTTGGGCATTCCTTGCTGAAGTGTCCAGTCTCACCGCAGGAAAAACATCCACCACTAAGCTTCCTTTTCTTCTTCCTACAATCCTTAGCAAAGTGTCCAGGCACACCACAGTAATTGCACTTTCCCTTGCCTTTATTGTTGTTCCCCTTCTTGTTCTTGCTCTGATTCCCCTGACTGCTTTGACCACCTTGATTGCCTTTGCCTTGAGAGTCAGTCTTCTTTGCTTGAGTATCAGTCGTCTTGACCTCCTTCTTTCCATCTCCTTGAAGTAGAGCCATATTGACCAAACTCTCAAAAGTAGCTCCATGCGGAATATGTGACATCGCCAAGCCCTGCAGCGGCTCATTCAACCCTCTAGCAAATCGAAGAGCCTTCTTCTCAGGAGTGTTCACCATATCCAAACCAAAACGGGCCAGCTGATTAAACTTGTTCACATACTCCTTAACAGACATATCACCTTGCTTTAATGCAATGAACTTCTCCATCTGTAAATTCGCCTCAGCAGAAGAAAGAAACTTGGTCACAAATCTAGCCCTCAAATCGGCCCAAGTCTCAACGGGCCTCGTCCCATTGGTGACCTCCCACCAATAGGCTGCTTCATCCTTCAAAAGCCACACTGTCAATAAGATCTTCCTCTCGTCATCAATCCCAAAGATAGCAAACAGGTCCTCAGTGTCTTTCAGCCAATTCCTAGCTTCAACAAAAGATTCCGTGCCTAGGAAATTCTTGCCTCCCATCGCCTTGAAGTCTTTGCAAACCTTCGTGAACTCAACCTGAGGATGCTGAGGGGGAGGAGGAGGAAGAGGAGCCTCAGCAACAGGAGGGGGAGGAACATTAGCAACGGGAGGAGGAATATTAACTGTTGGAGGGACCACCGGAGGAGGGACATTAGCAACGGGAGGAGGAATATTAACATTAGGGGGAGGATTCTGAACTACAGGAGGAGGAGTGGGAGTCGGGTTTGCGGGGCCGGCTGCTGCCCTAGCTTCTAGAAGCCTCATATACCAGAGTGGCACATTTACTCCATCGGGGATGGCAAGATCCTCAGCCATACTGAAACGAAGGATAAGATAAGATTAGGTCAAGGGAACGAAGGATAACGCTAATGGCTTTTTGGGGAATAGCCCTTTTTAAAATACTAGACTTTTCTTTGGAAAATACTTTATACTTGTTTTGAAAATAGTTTTTCAAAAGTCTTTTTAAGAACTTTTTGTTCTTTCTTGTAAACCATATGCTCTGATACCAAATTTGTAACACCCCACCTCCGCTAGGGTCACTCTTTCGGGGGCACTAGCTTCTGGGGGGCGTTAGAACTGGGTAAGCATGCATAATGATATATCAAGGCAGAACAGGAACATAAATATATATGTAAAACAGAGTAAGTGAGAATAAAACAGCGGAATGTCTCAAACCATCAAAACAAGTCTAGTACATCATAAAGTCATCTACCAAAATAAATATGTCTAGTACAACATAAACAAAAATACTGAAATACATAGTGCTATCCCCAAAAATAAAAGTGATGAACCATAGCGAGCTCAATATCCAGACATACATGAGCTATCCAGCGAACAAGCAAGCGATCCAAGCTAAGCACCACTGTTCCCTCCCTGAGAACCTGGGGGGGGAATGGAAGAAAAGAAGCGAAAGAAAACAGGTCAGTCAAAAAGACTGGTAAGCCCTACTATGATCAGTCTATAAACTAATAAAGCTAACATCATGATGGAAACTGAGGTGAATATACTGGCAATAGATAAAGGTGTCATCACATAGAGAAGATTAGGCTTTGCACCACAGTGTACTAGCAAACTAACATAACAGGTAATGATCCCTCAGCCCAAACTTTGGCCCAATAGCATGAGGTGACCTTAATACAAGGTCCAGCCCAACGGTCTAGTCGATCGGCTCCCTATAAACCTAACACGTCAAGTGTTGGTGTCCATACGGCCCACATATGGTTGTAGTCAGATTGTGCTGGGTCCACCTTTGGGTGTATCAAGCCCTCGGGTGTCAACCCCAGACACCTAAGCAATAATGCACAGTCTAAACCTACTGGTACCCGTGCCTCGAGTTTGTCCAACACCGAACTACGTGCACGTCCGTAGCCCGCCTGGACCCGCACCGCTGTACCACTCAGCCGTCGCTTTGGTCGCTTACATCAGTCCAGTAATCGTGCCCCGCCCTAGCCTAGCCTCTAGGGTTGTGAATGATACCAAACTGGGATTACTGCTGGAACAGACCACGTTGCTAGGGTTTTCTAAGAGGGTTAAGTGTGCTTTAACCCCTCACTAATCATGGATTAAATTAGTTAAGTGTAACCAACAGTTCACCACTTAACCCCATTTAATCCCTCGTATCCCCAAAATTGGTTAAGTATTAGTGGGCCATGACTTAACCCTAATTACGAGGCATTAATTTAATTGTACCTTAACCTCTCACATTAGACTTTGTTGCGGTTACTAGTTAAGCCGGGCGGGTCCGGGTAGCTTTACACCACAACTTGGTCTAACCTCGGGTCCCAGGTACACATGACCAACTTCTCACATTGGGTCCTATTGTTTGTAGCAACTAGTTAAGCCGGTCGGTTCCGGGTAGGTTTACGCTACAAACTCAACCCAACCTCGAGTTGGCCACACATGTTTTCTAAGTGTCATGTCCACTTTATTTCAAACCATAGTTACAATTTTAACAAATACTTGGGTAGACCTAACTTAATAGGTAAATTCCCAAGGGGTAGACCTAACTTAATAGGTAAATTCCCAATCTTATATTTTCATGTATTTTAAGTTTTACCCAAAACCCCCCAACGTCATTCTATCGCTACATATTCGTCATAACGCATAAAGGATAGAAAGAGGGAACTTGGCACAACATACATGACAAATCTTACATATCATAATAAGCATGCATAACATGTTGGACTTGCATATCTTAGCATAGTGAACTTGCATAAACATGCATAACTTGTTGAACTTGCAAATCATGGCTTAGTGAACTTGCATAAACATGCATAACTTGTTAAACTTGCAAATCATGGCATAGTGAACTTGCATAAACATGCATAACTTGTTAAACTTGCAAATCATGGCATAGTGAACTTGCATAAACATGCATAACTTGTTAAACTTGCAAATCATGGCATAGTGAACTTGCATAAACATGCATAACTTGTTAAACTTGCAAATCATGGCATAGTGAACTTGCATAAACATGCATAACTTATCAAACATGTGTAACATAGCTTAGTGAACTCACATAAGCATGCATAACTCATTAAACATGCATAACATAGCATAGTGAACTCGCATAAGCATGCATAACTTATTAAACATGCATAACATAGCATAGTGAACTCGCATAAGCATGCATAACTTATTAAACATGCATAAATCCCAACTTTCATCACATATTAACTTTAGAGTTTCTAAAATGAAGGTAAGAGGGCTTACAAATATTATGAAGACACAAATCTACTAATAAAGATTGAGAAGCCCTTTTACGCAAGCATATAAAAACCCAAAACAAAGCTCCAATTAACAAAAATCCCAAAAACCTAGCTTAGCAAATAAAGCTTGCAACTTGATGTTGTATGCAAGCTAATGATCATTCATACAACTTAGAAAAGCTTGTATGAACATCAAAATCTTCTTAGAATTGATTTTTGAAGAGGGTGGAGGCTAGGGTTCTTAGGTGGAGGCCATTTGAGAATTCAATTTGACATAGTTTGGTTGCTAGATTGAATAATGAGGTTTTAGGGTAGGATTAGGGGCTTATTTATAGAAGATTAGAGTGTTTTTAGCCCTAGGATTAACCCTAGGTTAGTTTAGGTCCGTCAGATTTAGGAATTCTCTAGAACCAAGCCACAAGACCAAGCCCCAAATCAAAATGGTGCGCCAGGCAAAACTGCCCGACCACCCCGTGTCGACAGGGCTGTCGACAGGGCAGTCGACACCCTTGGACCCCTGTCGACATGCCTGTCGACATGGGGGTCCTGGCGGGAATTTTCCCGCCTGACGCCAATTAGCCGTAATCCTTGTTTTTAATTTGAAATTTAAATCTGTTTTTAACATGGAAATTTCTGAAAACTTCAATGGGCCTTAACTGGGTCATACGGACTCCGATTTTCGAAAACTCGGACTCTATTTCGCGTATTTTTCCGAGACGAACGCAATGGCATAGCCCGTTTCCCTTGATTCAGATTTTAGAATTAAATTCTGCCTCGATTTATGTTATAACAGGTTATTGAAAATACGAGTTGTTACAGCGGGCAGTTGGGTCCTTGCGACCGTCAAAAGGATCCAAGACTGGTAGCTTGAAATCAAGTGGGTTACGAGAGTTCCTGATATCTAAAGAAAGCGGGCTGCGAGTCACATAATCCATGCCCTAAGAAGAAGCACCCCCTCAAACGTACCGACGGATGACATCCGCGATCTCTGACCCATTTCCGAAAGAATATAGTTGATTTAGACTGTCCGAAGCGGCACCGGTGCCCCCAGTGGTTAAGTCCAAGTTGGGAGTCCATTGATTGAGAATAAAGTCTGGTTGGATTCCAATTTAAGGGGCCATATCGGGGGTAATCTTGATTCCCGGAACCGTGGGAGCACTGGCATCCAAAGCTGCACGCGTCGGTGCTTGAGCAACATTTCCGACTGCGGGGCTCGCAACCTGATCAACCAAAGTGTCACGAGCCGAAGTGACATTGGGATTAGGGGTTCCCCCGAGTGTAGCGGGACCGACACCATTTCGAGGAGCAACGTTGGCTAGTTGGTTAGTTTGTGGGGTTGCCCCCAAGTCCCAAGTCGCGGGTGGAGGGACATTGGTACTCGTCCCAATAATGTATGCCTGGCTAGTTGGCCTTGAAGTACTTCTTATTCAATCTTCAATGCGGGTGCAAAAGGTATTGAAAGCTTCTTCCTACCGCTCAAGTTGAGCGTACGAGGCTATAGAAAGATTCAGAATTATTCCATCGACGTCTTTCGAAGTGACGTAGTTCGATGGTGGTCCGGTCGAGGAGAGTTATCGACTTCCTCCCCCTTCTGCACCTTGAGCTTCGATTATAGCGTCGAGCTTCCAACGCTTAAACACCATGATGAGAAGCGAGTAACTGAATCATAGATAAGAAGTGAAGAAGAAATCAGATGGCGGATCGGAGGAACTTATCCACAACATTCTGTCATTTGATTCTTTGTTGCTTAGCTATCGTGAGCGGACTAGGTCGCAGGTTATCGAAGGAACCTAAAGCGCGTCGTAGTCGAAATGGGAACTTGCAACAAAGAAACAAATTCGAGTTCTCTCCATGATGCGCTTCTCCTTGTCGTGAAAAGGGTGATGCCTTGTTAAGCGTATTGCTGAACTAACTCCCGATTTTGCCTGACTTGGGCTTCAAGCCATCGTTCGGCTTCTTCCAATCGTTGACTGAGCGCGACAAGCTATACTTGAGCTACCGAGGCTTCGGGGCCGGAGGTAATGCCACGTCAATAGTGGTTAGGACGTTGGAAAGAGGTCGTTGATGGACCGAAGTGCCTTGATTATCGTTAGATGGTCTATCAAGGATAGATTTTCCCTTTCTCGCCACTGTCGAGAAGTCTGCTCAGTGGACAAGATGGAATATGAGTGGCATAAACAAACTTGTGGTCGAGGATAGGTGGGAAAATTCGTCTTCATGGAGTTTGATCAAAGGCATTGGTTGATGGAGACAGAGCGCCAAAGTCTGCCCGAAGGCGGAGAATATCTCGTTGATCGTATGGTAGAAATTATTGTATTGATCCAATGTTCTAGTAGATTGTCGACAAGGCATTGTCGTTTCTCGCTCGACTTCCTTGATGTTTCGTCAAATTGGGCTTGATCGACGGATGCGTCGAGGTTGGGCGCATTTAGGTTAGTCGGAGCTTTAGGGAGTCGAGGCTGAGGCTGTAATTCTGAATTAGGATTGACAACGGAAGGTTCGATTATGGGGTCCTTTCATTTGTTCACCATTGTCGATAGGCTTGGTCGGTAAGTCCGAGAACCTAAATAGTGCCCTAAGTCTTGGTGATTGAAAAGAAGAAAAGGCAAGGTTTTGATCCCTCGAATGAAGTGACAGAAAGTCGATCTTAGGTGGCACAGTTGGGTTCTGCTGAGGAGGGGGTCAGTTTCTCAGACCCAGTTCATTATAGATATCTAACCGGAAGCGGTCTCGAACTGTGCCCCCATGCTATAAGTGACAGTAGTTCGGTTGCCATTTCCATTTCCATCGACGTTGGCGTAGGAATTGCCGTTAACCGGGGTGTTGGAGCGGACGGCGGCATCGTTGATGAGACAAAACCTCCTTCTTTGGTGTGGCCCTTGACGCGAAGGAGGAGGTTTCCGAGATAGTGCGTCCAGCTCAAGCGTTGTTCTGAGCGAGCTGAGGTCGAGCGACTTGTTCGACAACGAATATTCTATGAATTAGAGAATCATCAACCACAAGCACACGGCGTACATTTCTAGTACGTTAATGAGTACGAGTCGATCCACGGAGAAATAAATAATTTCAATTATATTCAATCAAATTAAACCAAATCCAAGTGATGTTTTAACTACAACTAAACTAGTAAACTAAAATTGATAAAAACTATGAAATAAATGGCAACTTAGTAATAAATCCACTTTCTAGATCATGTAGTACAACAAGTTATGAAATTAAGATCTCTCTTCTTTTTTTGGTCATTTGTGAATTTAGTTGATATGATTATTATAAGTATAGCTTATTCATGCTATTAACTAGCATAACATAAACTATCTATCATATCCACTAAACCACCTTACAAATCTAATGTAAAATTAACAAGTTGAAATTGAAATATACTTTAAGCATGGCCTATGAACTATTAATTAGAACTATAGACCATCAAATTTTTGATTTCAACCTCCACTTAATCACCATGACATCAACATGACATGAAGCACAAAAAGAGAGAATGAACAGATAAATTATGTTGCAAGTACATAATCAAGAGAGCTTCATTACCCCTAAGTTGAAAGAGTTTAGCCTCTCATGTTTGTTATTCTAACAACGAACGTAAATTGCAACATAGAATAAAAAACAAGAGAAAAAGAAAATAAAAATAAAATAAAGGACAATCTAATCTACTTGCAGAAAAGAAAATAACATGTAAAAAACTAAAGAGAAAAGGGAGAAGACTAATTTTATTTCGACAGAAGAAAGTTACATAATAAAACACAATGTTGAATGAATCCAAATGAACAAGATACAAGTATACTTACAGTTGCCCAGGCCAAGACTAATTGGCCAATTACTCAATGTGGGACAAAAGCCCTTTTTTAAAATAACAAATAAACCAAATAGCTAAGTGTGAACGCGTATGAATGACTTTGCAAATGTCATAGCTTGCGGGCATCAAATGGCATTAACTTCTACTGTTTTGAGCATGATTAGGAACTGCATAACATTTGCGACAAGCTATCTTTATCAAAAGGCATTGAATCATTAAAATATGTGGCAGAAGGTGGTTGAACAGCAACATTTCTTCAAGCTTTAATCTAGTTCTCAAAATCAACACTCTTCTTACACCAACTCTTCAAGCTTTTCAACAATTAAGTGCACCAATTCCATTCATCATAAATAACCTGAAAACACAACTATAAATACACAATATCAATTATTTTTAAGACAAAACAAGATAAATAAACGGATAAAATATACACATTTACATGTATATCAAATACCCCCGCACTTGTATTTTTATTTGTCCTCGAATAAACTAAACTAGGATATGTCACATTTTCGTAGGAAACACGATTGCATTTTAGTGTATGCAACAAGCCGTTAAACCTCTTAGTGTCGCCAGTAGGGCGAGTGTTGTCTCGTGAGGTTTTCAGCGGATACTACCCACAAAATCCAAAAGCAAAAAATATGTACAAAATTCAAAAATGTTTGCAATATGAATGCATATTTTTAAAGGAATATTTACAAATGGACAATTTACCTTTAAATTTTACACGAATGAGGTAACACAAATTTGGGTCATCATTATCAAATTTGAGTCCGTTACTAATCAAAACTTCAAACAAAAGTCATGTTATCATCACAAACTCCTCCATCTTGACCATTTTTTGGTAGAAACATATTGCAAATATGAAATGAATTCTATAATCGACATCAACAATCGTAAAACGACATCTCAACTTCCTTTTTATTAACAAGTTAGGTCGAATAAGTGAAGAGTGTACTTGGATTTTAAGTTCTAACTCTCTCTTTATTACAAAGTATTCACATTACTATTATTTACAAACACCTAACCAAAAAGACCAAGGTATACCACCTGTGAGAGTTTGGGACAGAGCTTAGTGGATTGTGCAGACCGACGCTGACTTTGTCAATAAGATGTCGGTAATCCATAGGTGTCCAATTCATAAAACGAGACCAAGGTATACTACCCATGCACTGCCTCGGGGACTGACGTGAGAGTTGGGACAGAGCTTTGCGGATTTGCACACCAACGTTATATTTACAAGCAATGTTGGATACCCTTGGATTATTATATACACTTTTCTCTCTCGTTTTTTACATAAGAGAGAGTTAAGCGAGAATATCTTATCACAACTTCACTTAAAAGATCTAAAATGTTATCGCAAGTAGTCTAAATCAACCATTCATTTAATCGGATTACAATTCAAAAAACATTTCATACTCATTATCTACGAATCTCCCTATATACCATTTACACTAAATTTTCTCATAATTCAAACTTTCCTTTCGTTATCCGCTAAGAGAAGTTAATTTCCAAACATATTAATCGAACGACCAAAATCATATGCTAACTCCATTATGTCTTATTTAAAAATAAATAGAAGTGCGAAACTCTTCTCTCTTTTTTTAAAGAGGAATTTTTTTTTTTTTTTTTGAAGAGAAAGGAGGAAAAAATGCAAGATTAAACTATGCAAAACAGAATGAAAATGAGACTCCCCCACACTTGATTTCGACTGTGTCCCCATAGTCAATGCATGACACAATGAGTGAACGGAAGAGAAATATTTACATATGTACAAAAGAGGGTTAGTGCAACTTACCGAATGTGCGTGCAGAAAATATGCAGTCATTTAATAGATGAATCGGTCCACTATTTACCAATGGATCGGCCTCATTAAGATTATGAGACACAACTTAATCTTAAATTTTTGAGTTTTCAATTGATCCTAAAATCGAATTTAATATCTGTAGCAACTAAAGA
Organism: Allium sativum; assembly: GCA_030737875.1. Classification (NCBI taxonomy): domain Eukaryota; kingdom Viridiplantae; phylum Streptophyta; class Magnoliopsida; order Asparagales; family Amaryllidaceae; genus Allium; species Allium sativum. The sequence continues at coordinate 358,294,308 of CM060926.1, forward strand.
GAGGTCACTGAGATGGAGTTCAGTAAAAGTTTCAAAAACAAAGTTTGATTTGTTCAGATGATGAATAAATTGAGAGACGTGTGCATCGTTCTCACCCCCACACTGGTTTTGAGAAATATTGTTCAGTTTTTCTTTGATATTCGAAATTTTGTTGACTAAAGGTTCATTCGTAAACCTAAAGTAAAAAACCAAACAAATGAATTTTCAATAAATTTCGAAATCATGTTTTCTCAAAAACAGTGTTATTCTAAAGATAGTTCATATACTGCCGAAATTTATCATCGAAAAACAAGTGATCAAAGCGAGGTTCATTTGAAATGATTAAGTCGCAAGGAGTTTCAACAGTTTTTAAAAAATCATCATTGTGTTCAAGATCACATTCAGCAGTTTCGTTATTTTCAACCTCAAGAATTTCAAATTTTTCAAAATTTTCATTTTCAGTTTCAGACCCAACAACATTATCGTCGATCTGTTCAAGAAGTTTTCGCTCATCAAAGTCTTCCCCACCTAAACAGTTTTTAACAACTTCATCATTTTTGTCATGCTGACAATCTAAAGTTGCTAAATTTTCAAAATTTTCAGAATCTGAGAGAGGAAGATCAAATTGAAGACTGACATCTTCATTTTCAAGAGAACTTAAGTTCAAATCAATCACAGATCTTTCAACAACTTCAATAATATTTTCATCAATTTCAAAAGTTGTTATTTGAAAATCGTCGATTTTGGTAAAAGATGTGTTATCATTTGAATCGTCACACGTTCGGTTCTGATTATCTTGTTTTTCTCGAAAATTCAAGTAGTCTAGAAACAACACATTCGTGTAATTATCGTGAATTTCGTTCATTTGCTCAGCAAAATCAAATTTATAATTATTTACATGAGAATTTTCAATTTGAAATTGCTGAGAACCAAAATTTTCAGTTGCACCACAATTGAAATTATTCTCATTGCCAAAATCATTTGAAAAGTTATTCACATTTCCATTTTGAATTTGAAATTCATCTTGGAGTTTGAAATTGAATTGAAAAGAATTATAATCAAAATCATTTGAATTTGGATGTGAATTCAAATTTTGATTATTTTAAAAACTTTGAATTGAATTGTTGCCCAAATATGAATTACACCATTCACTTGTTCTTTGATTTTGTTGTGTGCACATTTCAAGTAAAGATTCAATACTTGTTTCAAGAGTTGAGGGTTGGACGTAATTTTGAAAATTTTGTGGCGCAAAATGAAGATTATTTTGAAAATTTTGAAAAGTTGGTGGTGTAAAATCCAAATTGTTTGTACAATAGTTGTTATTAAAATATCCATATGAATTTGGTGTAAAATTATATGGATTATATTAATTTTCACAAATATCGTAAAATTCATGAGGAAAAGGAAATTGGGACATTTTCAAGAAGCTATGAAAAAATATGTTAAAAATAACAAATTCGGATTATATGAATACAAGTCGAGGCCAGATACGGACAGGGGTTATCAGTGTGCCACGAATCACCATAGAAACACGACTGAAGGTTTAAGAATCTATTTGAGTTCTAGACTCTACCGTTCCTTAGACACCTAAGAGAGTATCAATCCAAATTGTCAATTTAACGAATATTTTATCCTATGAACTTTGGGGAATCCTCGATTCGATTTCAAAAATAATTTATTTCAAAAACAAACTTTCCAATTTATCCCACGTTCATTTTAAAAAATTCCAACCACACATCAATAGGCAAAATACTCAATCCCAGAATATGTAATTGCAGGAATAATTTTTTTGCAAGCAAGCCGAGGCACCTGCACGAAATCTTTACACACAATTTCAATATATTTTTCATGCAGCAGTAGACCCTATAGAGTTTAGAATATTCTCACTTAGATTGGCAGTCCGTCCAGTGCAACTGAGTAGCGCTAGCACGTTCACACCCCACTTGGTGTGCAACCGCTCCAACAATTCAAATTCTGCCAATTGCAAATTGCTTTGACCTTAGAATCCTTGTTCGCTTTGCTTGAATTCCTTCTGGAACTTTTGACTTTTTTTTAGCAACCTGAGACAAGTAGACAAAGAAAAGACAAGTTTATACAAAAGCAATAAAAAGAAAACAAACCAATGAGAACCAAAATTTAAAACCCATTGTTTTTTTAAACAAAAACTATAAACTATGAACAAATTTGAAAAGAAACAAGTGAAAAAAAAAAAAAAAATCAAAACAAACTACAAGCAACCCAGCTAACAAAAGGCCCAAGCACGTTGACAGGCCCTCTCTTGACCTATAATAGTTAAAAGTAAATAGCAATCCTTATTTTATTTTAGGGTGTTGTTATTGACACTCCAACTATTGTTAAGGGGAGGTCATTTTTTAAAAATACTCCACTCTTTGAAAAAATTGTTAAGGGACTACACGAACATATTATTTCACACTACTCAATATTCCCAGATTGCCCCTTCAAAGTAGATTAAAAAACTTATTCGACAAGGAAACCAAATTAAAATAAATAGTTCGTCACCGCTGCCTCGAATGCAACATGTAATCAATTATGTATGTATTCAACAGTGATATGTCGAAGATTAATAATCATTTCGGCGCATTGCCTCATAGTTATAAAATTCGGTATATTTATGTCAAAAAAAGTTCGATCTTATTACTCCGAAAACGCTTATCCTTTAGGATTAAAAAATAATAATCAATATATGCAAATTGAAAAAAAAAAACTATGGCCCTTGCAATATTTGATAAGGTAAATTTAACGTTATTTGTTAAGGGGCTAAATGGGTAATAAGGTAAAATTACTTTTATTTGTTAAGGGGCTACTCCTCATTGCTACACCCCTTAGCAATTTTTGAAAAAATAAAAGAATGGATCGTCCATAACAAAATTTGGAGTGTCAATAACAATGCGCTTATTTTAACAAAACAAATGTAACTCTCAGGAAATTGAAAGGAGATTGTTAACAACACCTCCATTTTGGTTAAGAGGGGACATTTTCTTAAGGGGACACCGATGTTTAAAAATTTGTTAAGAGGCAACACCAGTTATACTTTTAAGGGACAGAAATAACCCTGCTGTACTCAATGCTCGCTCTCGAACCAAAAAAAACGATAACAGTATACCGTTTTTATTTTATAAAAACGGTAGCATTAGAACATATTTTCTATCTCCATAATAAACTTAACAAAAACAACCTAAACGGTTATACTCTTCTGTGTTTGCACATTAAAAACGGTGACTCACGACCGACTTTCACCACGTCGTGCTTCTTCTTCACCTTAAAGGTAATTTGGTCTAAAAGTATTATATTGTTAAGGGGGGTTAAGCATGTATTGTACACCCTTAACATTGAAAACTTAAGATTTGCGTCACTCCTTAACCAAAAGGATGTCATTAGCGATCCCCAATTGAAATCAGAAGAAAGAGAGAAAACGAAGTGCGAAATCAACAAAACATCGGAGGAAAGAAAAACGAAGTTGGCTTGTGAATCGGGTGGATTTCTGCTTAGGCGAACTGCGAAATTGAGGTAGGGGTTTCAAAGTTGACTGATTTTGTGGCGCTGAGAATATACTCAGCGATTTCGGATTTGGGGAATTCGAGTTGAGTTTAGGTTTTGGAAGTTCAAAGCTGTGTTTGCGTTCAGGGTGATGCGATTGTGGTAGGAGGTGTTAAGTCGCGGCAGATGTCTGATGAATGGAAGCGGGTTTTGGGACTGCGATGATGGTAGAGGGTTTCTGGTGATTGGTTTTAGGGTCTGCAGTTCGAAGGAGATTGCGTGGTTGGCGTGAAGTGAATGGTGAAGGTGAGGACTATGGAGGGGGATGGTTTGTGCGACTTGCTGTTGAATTACGGTATTGAATGTGCGGTGAGATTGTTGTGCAGAATTTGAGGACAGGAGGCTTTTGACTGGTAATAGTTTGAGCGTGGAAATGATCTGCACTTGTAAAGGAGGGGTGTTTGAAGGCTGTCGTGATGATGTTTGTGAAACTAGCAGTGGGTAGGAATCATAGTTTTGAGAATGAATGGTGCACAGTTTGCTAGTTGAGGCTAGGGATTGGTGATAATGTGGGCTGTTTGAATCCGAGGGTTGGGTTTGTGGTTGATGAACTGGTGCTATGGCCATCGAATTGAGGATGCAGCGATTTTTGTGGTTGGATCGATATTTGCTTTTTTGTTTTTTTTTTTCGAGTGTTTATTTTTTTTGTTTTTTGCTGATGAGATTTTGCTTTGGTCAGAATGTGGAGTGAATTGGGTTGCGGTTTGGTTATACAAAGGGGGTGTTGCATGAGAAGTTTGGTGGGGATGAGCAGTTCTTCGAGTTGATTTGGGATTCGCTGAGTTTTGCAATTGCAGTCGGAAAGGAAGTATTGAACTGTATATGTGGTTTGTGGTTGTCGAGCTTTTGTGAGAATGTAGTTGAGGATGGACTCGGCGGTAGACTATTTTGTCGAAAAGGAAGTTGAAGCAGCAGTGGGTTGAAAAAGCTTGTGTGAGGGGTCTGTTCTGCTAAGTGGTGTTAGATGATGTTTGTGGATCGAAGGAGGGTCTGGAATTGAAGAAGATGGAAGAGGATTTTGGAAGTGCCGTATGAACGTGAATTGTTGATGGCAAAGGTTCAGCAGTGTTCGAGTTCAAGACGTGAAAATGGTTGGTGACTTAGTTGACGGGTTAAGCTCGTCGGTGGAGAAGTTGAGGTCGGGTTACAGGGTGTGAAAGTTGGTGGTTCACATGAAGATGTTATGGTCGGGAAGGTCTCTGTATGGCACTGCAGTGGCGGTGAAGGAGCTGATGATGGGAAGTGGTTTGTGTTGACAGGAATTGTGGAGCAATGATGACTAGTGGAGGAGATGGTGTATTGGTTTGAGCAATGGAGATTAGAAGGTGAGAGGATGGAGAAATGTAGGGAATGATTTAATGGTGTGAAGTGAGATTTGTTTATAAAGGATTGTCGTGAATTGTGAAGAATAAGGCAAAGAAGGAAAGAAAATTATAAAAGGAAGACAAGGAAAAGGAAAAAAATTTATAGAAGGAAGACAAGAAAAAGGAAAACAATAATTTTTTTTTATAAAAAATGTAAAAAGGGAAGAAATTTATAGAAAATCGAAAAGAACTAAATGAAAGTAAAGGGAAAGAAATTGAAAACAAAAGACAATGAAAGAGGGAAAGAAATTTTACAAAGGGAAAAAACCAAATGTACAAGGAGGAGATTGTATTGAAAACAGGAAAGGAATAGATAGCAAGGAGAGAAAAGTTGGAAAGATTAATTTTTTTTTTTTTTTTTTGAAATTTGCAAAAAGAAAAAGGAAAGAAATAAAAAAAATAGCAAGAAGTTTGAAGATGGAAAGAAAATAAGAGAAAAGATGGCAATTTTTTTCTCTTAGAGATAATAGGAGGGTATTGTGGCAAGAAGAGAAGATGACAGTAAAACACGAAAGAAGGAAAGAAACAAAAATGACAAAAATGCAAAGGATTTTTTTTTAAAATAAATTGTAAACAAAAGGAGAGAGATTGTAAAAATAATTTGGAAATGAAATTGAAAAAGGGAAAGAAATTTGAGAAAATAAATGGCACGAAATTGATGGGAAAAAACTGCAAGAATAATTATACATTTTTTCTTTTGTTTTGAGATTGTAGTACCAATAAATAATACCAAATCACCTAAACAAAAAATTCCTTTCCATACATACAAAAAATTAGAAGGAAAAAATAGAAAATAAAACAAACACTATTTATTTTTTTAAGAAAAATAACAAAATTAATCCGAAGAATAAAATCAAAATTAAATTCTTTCCCCAGCAACGGCGCCAAAAACTTGTTCGACGACAAATATACTATGAATTAGAAAATCACCGCGAAGTGTAATAAACCGCAAGCGCACGACGTACACATTTGTACGTTAGCGAGTACGAGTCGATCCACGAAGAAAAAAATAATTATAATTATAATTGTAATAAATTCACTTTCTAGATCATGTAGTACAACAAGTTATGAAATTACGATCTCTCTTCTTTTTTGGTCATTTGTGAATTTAGTTGATGTGATTATTATAAGTATAGCTTATTCATACTATTGACTAGCATAACATAAACTATCAAAACATAAACTATCAAACTATATCATACCCACTAAATCACCTTACTAGATCTAATGAAAAACGAACAAGTTAAAATTGAAATATACTTTAAGCATGACTTATGAACTATTAATTAGAACTATAGACCATCAAAATTTTGATTTCAACCTCCACTTAATCACCATTAAGTCAACATGACACGAAGAACAAAAAGAGAGAATGAACAGATAAATTATGTTGCAACTACATAATCAAGTGAGCTTTATTACCCCTAAGTTGAAAGGGATTAGCCTCTCATGTTTATTATTCTAACAATGAACGTAAATTGCAACATAAAACAAAAAAAACAAGAGAAAAAGAAAATAAAAATAAAATAAAGTACAATCTAATCTACTTGCAAAAAAGAAAATAACATGTAAAAAAACTAAAGAGAAAAGGGAGAAGACTAATTTTATTCTGAGAGAAGAAAGTTACATAATAAAACCCAATGTTGAATGGATCGAAATGAACTAGATACAAGTATATTTATAGTTTCCCAGGCTAAGGCTAAGTGGCCAATTACTCAATTTGGGGCAAAAGCCCATTTTCAAAATAACAAATAAATCAAACAGCTAAGTGTGAACGCGTATGAATGGATTTGAAAATGTCATAGCTTGCGGGCATAAAATGACATTAACTCCAACTGTTTTGAGCATGAATAGGAGCTCCATAACATCTACGACAAGCTATCTTTATCAAAAGGCATTGAATCATTAAAATATGCGGCAGTAGGTGTTTGAATAACAACATTTCTTCAAGCATTAATCTAGTTCTCAAAATCTTACACCAATTCTTCAAGCTTTTCAACAATTAAGTGCATCAATTCTATTCATCATAAATAACTTGAAAACACAACTATAAATACACAGTATCAATTATTTTTAAGAGAAAACAAGATAAATAAGCAGATAAAATATACACATTTACGTGTATATCATGACGACGCGCTGACTTTTTTGAAGTTGGCGCAAAACATCGATGTCATTTATTAACGCTTTAATTGAGCTCGACGGATGTGTTCTCATTTTTTTTTCTAAGCACGTGGATCTGCACTTGCGTTGCGGGAGCTTCAGGGTCAATGGGAGGAATGGTCTCAGTAATGGCCGGGATATCCGCCGGCTGAGCCTGTTGGGTTGTTCCAGCTTCGGTAGTGGAAGAAGAGTCGATTATTGCGTTCTTTGGTCGCTTTACCATTGTAAGCGGACTCAGCGGCAGGTTTAACAAAGGAATCTAAAGCTCATCGAGATGATAATGTGCGACAAAGAAGCAAATCTGAGTTTTCTCAGTAAATGCACCAAAATGTTGACGACAAAAAATGTCGTAAACACCCAAGATTCCAACTACTTAGGAATTATAGTTTCGATCGCAAAAGTAAGTGCGGAAAATAGTAAATAACACAAGAGATTTATAGCGGTTCGGCCTCGTGAAAGGCCTTTGTCCACTTTGGAAGAGTCATTGGAATATTAGTAATAACAAAAAATTACAAGGTGGAGAACATCTCATGACATCTCTTTACACACATATCTATGTTATATAATGTCAAGATTATCATATATTTAATATATTAAGAAAAATACACTTTTTCCCTTCTTCTTCCTCAAACTGGAAATGTCATAAAAGAGGCTACTTGGAGCTCTCAAGAGGTCTCAAGTTATCAAATTCCAACTACTTTGAAGTGTGAGGTCAAGGGGTATTTATAGTGGAGAGATTAGGTGGGAGTAGGTAGGAGTAGGTAGAAATAGGGGACCACAAGCCAATTTTCATATCCTAGAGGAGAGTGCTCTAGAAATTTAGATCCCTCCATCGTGCCAGGAAATTCGTACCCCATGCTAGGGGTATGAAGTTCGTACACAAAGGGGTGGGCATATGAAATTCATACCCCGTGGGGTACGAGTTGTATGCTGGCGCTTGGCTCGAGGGATTCAGGAAGAGGGGGATACAACAACGTGGACGTGGCCTAGTTTTGAGGGATACGAAGGTCTTGGAAGTTGTTGGTTGAACCTTAACTTTGAGTTGATCTGGTGATTCTGGCCAATAAGCTTGTTGGTGGAAATCGAATGAATCAGGCGGTGCCCACTGATTCGACCAAATCGGTTACGTCGATCGCCGCTGGGACTATGGGGCCCCGGACCCCCACCGGCCCTGCGCTCAGACACACTGGATGACTCGCCTTCAGCTCGGAGCATGGCTCGCCTTCGGCTCGGCTGCGGATGGATGCTGATGGAGGTCGCATCCAAGGGATGCAACATTATTCTAGTGGTCCGGCTCGATTCTTCTGCTATTGGACCCCTGATGATGCTGACAACACCTCTGGATTGTAGTATCACGGGATACGTTGAGTCGAGCGTGTCTTGCGTATTTTTGGGAGACGAATCAAAAGGCCCATCAACAAGCATAGAAGAATTCATAGCTAGTAAAGTTTATTTCATAGGTGATTTATTGGAAGAAATCGATCATTTCCTTTGAAATAAAATTATCGAATGAGAACCTTTTGTAGAAAAAAATGTTGATCTTTTATAATAGAACTTGTACTGTACGTGAATTATTGCTAAGAAAACAAATTAATTTTTACTATCAAAAGTTCGAGGGAAACTTACGTTTATTGTGTATCCCAGTGCAGATGTTTCCTTCACACATTTAATTTTGCCTAAACAAAAACTTATGTAACATCTTTGCGTCAAATTCAAAAAGTTTTGTAAAGATATGCAACGTAGGATCTCTCTTTTTCTCAGTTGTCAACTTTAAAGCATATACGCTATCATGCACCAAATCATACAAGAATAGTTTAGCTATATGATCTTTAACCCATGCTTTTACTATATGTTACATTTAACTAATAAAGTTTTTAAAATCATCCTCGAAATATAATAAACACGAAATAAGTACACCTCTTGCATTCTTGCATTTTTCTGTGAGCTGTTATAGTTGCCTACTCTTTTTGCATCTCTATTGTTCTCCAGTTTTTGCAAACCATTCTTGTTAGAATATTATGATACATATATAAACATGACTTACATGTATCCTTGTTGGTTAGCGTAACTATAGAATCTATCGAAATATTAACTTCCTCTATTTTTTATTTTTTTGAGAAAATAACAAAAGCGTCATGTGTACATGTGTGAATACAAATAAAAACAAAATAAATGTGCATTAATTTATGTACTCAAACAATATTTTATTGACCATGTCTTGCAACCGACATGCACAATGTTCATATATGATTTATTTTTGTTAAAGCATACAGAGAAATTAAAAATCATATTGTTTGCACTTGCCTCAGATAAGAAATATTTCTGCATTCTATTGTTTCTTTGTTTATCTATGCTGATGCAACATTTGCAGTGGCCAATACTTAGTGTATTACTTAACATTTGTGGTGAAACATGATAATATATGCACAATGGTACTGATATGTTGCTTTGAACTCAAAGTGATATATTTTAAGAATAATAGAAGAAGATGTCATTGTGGATTTGTTTTTGTCCTTGGAGCTAATAAAATAGAATAATGAGTCTTTCAACTGTATTATACTATTAGTTGTCCTTGGAGCTAAATATATCTCCCCTACAATATTTTTGTTAAGTTTTTTTGTACTATTATGAGTCGTTTCTGAAAACCAATTTGCCCAAAATTGCACTGGTTAAAGACCAAAATAGTTAAATATTCGTGTAAAGAAAAGACAATAGCTTGAGTTTGTTTGCATGATTTTTTACTCACTACAATATAGTGGAAAGTATTCTTTACATTCTGGATGTTGCAATCTGTTGTGCGAGAAGATTGCGCGAATGCGGAAGCACAATAAACATGATCTAGATTTTCCAATTGAACATCAATCTAATCTGATAGCAATTATTCTATTACATCAAAGAAGGAGTAAATAACTATAATAAAAAAACAAAGAGACACATAATATTTATACTTGCTCCACTATCATCGAGATAGTGTACGTCCAGTCCAAAAGAGAGAGATTTTATTCCATATGAGAGAATTACAAGAGATTACAAAACAAGAGTTTACATATCCAAACTTCAAATAGGATTAACGAGAAGAGACACCATTGGGGATCACTGGCTCCATGCCAGGATGGGTTTACAAAGAAGTCTACCCCTTAATATATAGCCAGTGCAAATCTATGTGAGTCATCAATTAAATTACCAACATATGGTAATAATATAATGAAGGCAAATTACCATAGCAACAAATGTGCATAGATAGAAAGTAAATCAATCCGTTTCTTTAGCATAGATGGAAGAAATTAATGCCGCATTTATTTCTTTCCATCTCATGCAAATGCAATCAATTAATTCATGCATTTCCATATTAACAAATATTTATTTTCCATCTATTTGTGGTTTTGTATCACCTAAATTTAATACTTGCAATCATCTACTGTTTTTTGTCAAATGCACCTAAAGCATCGGGTGGTGTTGTTTTCACTTACCAAACTCCTAGACATGCTGTAATTTGCGTTATATACACTGTTTGATCAGTACATTTACATTCCTTCATTTTTTTTATATAGGATATACATAGCTCGATTTATTTCAAAAGAGAGTTAAAGTATGTCGCGATCATTATACACCCTCTGTCTTCTCCAAAATGATCATAGTATGAAGTCGAATGGTTCATGTGAATGATTGATATTTCGTATGGGCAAGTCGTGATTAAAATATCATAGGCCAATTATTTGTTATAAACGTAGAGGAATCCATAGTCGATTATCATGAAATAGCCTGGAATTTTTAGCAAGTGCTAGTCATTTTATAGTGTACACCTAGCAATTTAGTTTTATATGTTATCTCAATGTCGTTTGCATGCATGTTCACATGTTATTGTTATTTGTGATGACCTGTTATACACCACAAGTGCTTATAATTAAAAATTTATGCTTCACAAGCGCCAAATTGATGTAGAGCCAGCGATCGTCAAGAGAAAGAAGAAGTGGAAAAGAAGAGAAAAGAGGAAGAAAAGAAGGTAGTCGAAGAGAAGAGAAGGAAGAAACAAATTGCAAACACAATCACAGAATTTGTCGTATATCTCACAACGCATCAAATAACGTATAATAATCAAATCAAAATATGAAACTAATGAGATGGTAATAATTATACAAATCATATAATCAGAGTACACAGACTCATGCAGTTATATAGAACAACAATAGAGTTTACACAAGAGACAAATAAACCCAAACTGATACACTGTCTGAAATAGGAATACATAAATCTGTCAAGCCTCCATAGTGTCACACAACTGAAAAAACAATAAGGTTACAAATATAAACAGGTAAATTGCAGCCTCCTGCTAATTCACTTTCGCAGCTCCGAATAATATCGGTACATGTCATATTGTATATTCATCGGCATCGTCAATGATCACCTACTACAAAAAAAATGGTTATTTCTGACGGCTCAAAATAGTCGACGGCCGTTGGAAACCGTCATAAATAGCCGTCACTTTTGGAGGCGTCGGGGAACAGAGTTTTCGATGGCTATCGACACAGTCCGTCATTTCTGAAAATCACTTATAGTCCACAACAAAGAAGTAAACATACGAAAGATTTCTTCTTTGAAACATCATATGTTTCTACTCTTTCGTCCCATAATATTTTTAGTTCTTCAATCAGCGGTTGTAAATAAACATCAATTCCTTGTGTCGGATCGTTGAGGCCAGGAACAACAACAGTAAGAAACATATATTGTATTTTCGTACATATCTATGAAGGTAAATTATAAGGTGTGATGATAATGAGTCATGATGAATATTTAGCACCATACTGAGAAATTGGTGAAAAACCATCCGTACATAATCCTAGTCTGATATTACGACTCTTTGCTGCAAAATTGGGATAAGTTTTATCGAAATACTTCCATGCTTCCCCATCAGCCTAATGGTTCAACGTAACTTCTTCCTCCGATCTCGCATTATGTCATCTCATATGAGATGCAGTTACAGAAGAAGCATATAATCTTTGAAACCTTGGAGTAATGGGTAAGTTATATACGTTTGTACAGAACTTCCTTTCCCTTCTTCTTTCTTGGTTGACATCTTTCATGATTACATATTTTACAATTTCTAAGGTTTACGTCATCTCATCAAGACAACATGCATCCATTTAAACATTTATCTATTTTCTGATAAGGTAAACTAAATACCGATATAAGTTTTTTAACTTCATAGTTGTTTTCACATATTGAATTATGGGGTGGCATGTGCCTTTTTGTAGCTTGTACAATAGTTGTAAACCCAGCTTCAGTGATGTTGTATTTTTCGCAATGTATTTTGTGATTACCAACAGCTGAGTGCCGCTTTTACAACCATCCCAAATAGGTTTCTTAGAAGCATCCAGCAAATCATAAAAAAATAGCTTCAGTATTCGCTTCTTCAGCATTTTCATCATCGTCGTCAACTACAACCATAAGAAACATTGATTGTGTTGTATCTTTGACCATATTTTGAATATGGGTTGTACTAAAATTTTCATTAATGATACTTTTTACCTTAGACTACAGAAGTATTTGCTACAACTTCTCCATGACAATCCTAAAAATAATGCTAAGGCACGAATCCGTTTTTGCACAAATGGACTTTCACAATATCGGTAATAAATACTTCAAATGTATACATTTGCTACACGGACAACGAATTTTTGGATCGCTTTTGTTATTACCCAAAATGAATTCAACGATATTGCTATACTTCAAATGTATACCTCTCTGTCCACTTCTTTGGTAAATCTATCTCCTCCGATCAAAAAAATATTCAATCATTTTTCCTATTTCAAAATTTAGTCACAAATTCAAAAATTAATATTTATTTTTAAGAATACAAATTCGAAAAAGTTTATTTTCATCGTCGTACAACGCATGTATATGTAATAGTTGAAAATAAATAACATTTTCATAAATTTAATTAAAAAAATATTTTCAAATATGGAACTTTTTTTTTTAAACATAACTTTTTTACATGATCAGGCATCCTACTTCCTATTATAAACATAGTAAGTATTTACATTTTATATATTACTTCATCTCAAACGATTCAACTGAATTTCGATAGCATTTCCCTTTTAATTCGTGCATTGTACACAAATGCATGTACGCATGAAACCAAAAGAAAAGTTAAACCAAAATTTTGTGAATCATTTGAAACAAAATAGCATACAAAATGTAAATGCTTAGTGCGTTTATAACTAGTCCAATACAAGGACAAATCCAAAAAATGTTGTACTAGATGAATATAAATGGTCGTTATTTTGACAAAAACGACTATTTATATAAGATCTTGTACAACAATCGTCGGACGGGCCCGAAAACACTTTAGGAGATATTAGCCAATTAGATGTGCGCATTTCATTAGAAAAATATAGTCTTACTACAATACAAAAATATTTTTATTCATCACATTGGTTCGACCTGCCAATCAACTTAAAGCTAATTTATCATTATTCCCGTTTAAATTGACTCATTTAGAATTTAGACTCATACATTTTCTTATGCATAAGTAAAAACATGCACGATGTACTATTCCTTGCTCGTGCATTCAGTTTTTTGTATATCAACTAACACAATATAACAATCACACATAAACAACGATGCACATATACACAAATAACCACAATTATACAATGGCCAAAACCATGCTAGGGAAGACAATGCACAAATAACCAAACATTGTACATAAAATTTCCAATTTCATTATATCACATGAATATGCACATAATAAGATGCTATAGCCCACTACAATGCTATTGGAAACAATTGCAATCATTAGATAGCCCTAATTTTCTATTTAAGCAAATACAGATTTGGGTAAAAACTTAATTTTTATGCAAAAAAGGACATTATACCTCAAATTACTCGCTCTAGACATTTGAATTGAAGCCGGGTAGGTTCCTATGCGAAGAAATAGGCGTTTGGAGGTACAAAAAACTCGGATTTGGAGTTGATAGGGTTTAAAACCCGTATGGTGCCGAAATAAGGAGGAAGAAAGATTGGGGAAGAAAGAGTTCGGTTGTTTCCATATCTTAATAATTTCTGATGGCTTTCGACGACCGCCTACGGCCCGTTGAAAGCCGTTGGAAATTACCCATCGCGAACCATCGCCCCCTCTATCGGATTTAGCAATGTTTCTAGTAGTGACCCAAGGTAATAAGAGGGAACAAAAATTGGGTCAGACAATAGTCTAGTGTGAGCAATATCAATTCTCAAAGTACAGTAAAAGTCGTAATAGTATGTATGATAGGGAGGGTATGGAGAATTATACATGTCTTACCCCTACATCCATAGAGTCAGCACATATTTCGATTATTAAATCGATAAACTCCATATTAAAATCCATTTATATTTCCAATTAAAAATTTACAACGGATTTAAATATTCAAAACTACGGTCAAAAATCCAGGTCATAACACCCTTATTGGAAAAATCTCTTGATTCGTTATAATATTGGAATGATGCATTGTAATGACCCAGATTTTTGAACGATTTATTTTAAACATTTAATATTGTTTTAAATGTTGAATGGATAATATAAATGGATTTTTTTATAGAGTTTAACGATTTAATTATCGTTTATAATTTAATTTTGAATATAATTGAATTTGAAGATAAAACTGATTTGAAACGATTCAGATAATTAATATAAATTCTATTTGAATAGAAACGATGATAATAATAATTTATTATTGAGAAATTGATTGTTTATGAATTTAAATTATATTATATCAATTTAATATGGTTATTTTATATATACGTTCGAAACAAATTTCAGAATTTATTCTGTTGAGTTCAGAACAACGTTATAACATTGAGACATCGGTCTTACGTTAAAATAGTGGTTCATGATTTCAAGTTATGAACCCCAAGATATTTTTAATGGATAAGCACGAAATCAAATCAGAATCTATTTAAATGAAATAAAAATCTCTTTAAATCAAATCAAATTAATTTGACTTTAAATCGAACTAAAGTCATTGTACTTAAGTCGACCTACAATCCTGCCTTGCGCAGACCTATTACCTTTCTTCATTTATAAAACTGCAACCATAGCCTCTTGTTTCCTTCTCTATTTCTTCCTCTCATCCATTATTATTATTATTATTATTATTATTATTATTTTCTTCCCCTCTTCAATTTCAAATCGAAAACCGCTTCCCTCTGCAATCCAAGAAATCGAAGCTTCAAAAAAATATCGAGAATGGCTGCACCCTTTTATCCTAGAAATCGCTCATATCCCCTTTCTTCTATTTCGTTCCTCCCAGCAAAATCAAAAGAAATCCTCCATTCCTAAAAAAAGGGTTAATTTAAAACTAAATTCGAATTTACGTCATCGAACGATACGTCGTTTGAACAGAGAAGTCTCGACTGTCAATCTCTCACAACTTGGGGTTGAGGACCGACTTCGAATAAGACGAAGTTGTGTTGAAAAAACGATGGAGCTCGGTGTTTATTTCTTCTGGAATTCGCGAGTAAGTGTTCAAGGGCTTGGGTGCGTGGACTGTGCTCAAAGTCGCAACATGGGATGTGATATGAATTGATGAACATAGTGATGGTAGTAGAGATGTGCACATCAAATACGCCAAAAATTTATTCGATGACGAATATTCTATCGTTTAGAAATCCGTTGCGAAGTGTATAAAACCACAAGAGCATGACATACACTTGTAGTACATGGCGAATATGTGTCGATCCACGGAGGAAGAAGTAATTCTAATTTTATTCAGTCAAATTAAAACAACCAAGTGAAAATTTAAATAGGTAAAAATTGTAAAATCTAACAAACTAACTATTACAAAAGTTCACAAAAACTATGAGATTAAATGACAACTTAGGAATTTTTCCACTCTCTAAATCACATGAATCAACATAAAATGTAACCATGATCTTTTTTTTTTTGGGTCATTTGTGATTTTAGTTGATATGATTATAATAAGTATAGCTTATTCATGCTATTAATTAGCAAAAAATAAACTATCGGACTATAACATACCCACTAAATCACCTTACTAGTTCTAATGAAAAATGACAACAAGGTGAAAGTGAAATATACTTTAAGCATGACCTATAAACTATTAATTAGAACTATAGACCATTAAATTTTTATTTCAACTTCCACTTAATCACCATCAACATATGTATTTTAAGAAGTAATTAGTGAACATAAGGCTAAGCATAGCCTGTTAGTGTAAACAACATAGTCTATCAAACTCAATAATGAACACATAAAACCAATAACATTAACATGACACATATCACAAAAAGAGAGCACGAATAAACAAATTATGTTACATCTACATAATCAAGAGAGCTTCATTACCCCTAAGTTGAAAGGAATTAGCTTCTAATATATGTAATCATGACAAAAAAGTGGATTGCAACATAAATTGGACGACCGCCAATAACCCCCGCACTGTACAAAAGAAATAATGCGCTGAAAGGTAGTCATGGACGATCATCAGGATAGGTAAACACAAGCGGAACCTGTCGTAAACTCACAGCGCAAGGATAAATATAATAGAACATATACAACAGGTAGTAACAGTGAAGCAGAAACAAAAGACTTTCATACAACCAGAAAGTAATATCCACAACCTGGAAATAGTGTTTATACAAAGTTGCCTCACTGCATTATTCAGAAAAGCAAACAGCGGAAACCCAAATATTAGATAGTATTAAAACTGGTACGTGAGCTTCCTGCTCGCCACCGATCAACACTATCATCCTCACTAAAGCATCACCTGTCATCTGCTACTTAGTCTGCCCATCCACAACCGGATGAATAGCCCAGGGTAATCAGAGGTAACATAAAACCTTGAGTCAGACAACAGTCTTAGTGAGCGATAAAATAGCTAACAAACTTCAACAATAAAGTGTATGAGAAAGGATAGATAAACGTACTAATCTACCCACGACACCAGAAAAGAACTCAACCTTATCGTCCCCACATCGGATAGTGATAGCCTTTACAATCTATTCAACCAAAGGAATAACAATTCATACATGGGAACCAAAACAACCATTGATAACATTCATAGCATTCAAATTACCTAGGTCTCGCGTAGACAACCCTAATCAAATTTAACATTCCCCAAGTACTCTCCCCAGAGGCCTAAACCAATATCAGTTAAGCACTCAAAGAACATCTCCCTCGACTTTGGATAATCTATATGAGATAGTACAAACAGAACAACCAATCATCCATGACTGACTCTGGCTGTCACCGCCAATCCTGCTTTGAAACCACCGTTAATCGTATGACTGCCAACCTTGCCATATGTAAAGGGCTAATGGTAACCCCAGTTCCAGCATAAACTCCATATGTCCAATCTTGACAACTAGTCCTTTCAACGATACCAAGGTACTCGACCAGCAACCTTCCAGTCTATTGGGTGCCCCCACTGCACCCCTGCTTTGAGCCTTCTAGAACTTACAACAACGATGACTTCTTGCCTTTGCATCTCTAGTCATCCAACCTTGACGACATTTCATAGCTCAAGCAACCTTCTCGAGCAACCATTATCCACCAACCCACGACCTTTGAGTTGTTACTTCATTTTGTGTTTTACTCCAATCAACGAACACCTTTCAACACTTTGAACCTTCCTACTTTAATTTACTTCGAAGTCACACCATCATCGAGCTAATTTCATCACTGCGCTGCGGCTAGGGTTCGGGAGGTTGCCCCCAAAAAAATATTTTTTTTCAAACCTTTTTCTCCAAATCTAAGTCGTACTCGAAAAACGTACTTTTTCATTTGACCCTATCGGAAACAACCCATAGCATCATCACTATCAACCACAGCATTTAAAAGTGCTATTAAAAACATGACCGATCCGCCTCCTTTCAGACCGACCCGATCCAAACTAGGCCGACCCGATCCACATTTGACCGACTCGATCCATATAACAACCAACTGACCGATCTAGTCTAGCCCGACCCAATCCAAGTATGACCCGATCCAAGTAGGACCCGATCCAAATATGACTTGATCCGATCCACTCCTAGCCAATTCAACCTATGGCCGAGCCAACTCCTAGCCGAGCCAATCTCTGGTCGAGTCAATCTATGGCCAAGCCAACCCCTGACCGAGCCGATTTCTGCATACTGCAATTCAACTTCGATTTCGACCAAAACTTCGCCAAACGACGAATCCGACGAAACCAACTCAAAAAAAATCACCAAACACAATCATAAACATATCATAACATTATTAACCACATTAATATGACGATTACCACAAAAACGATGTAAATCTCACCCAAAACCATTAAAATGAACATATGATAAAAATGAGAGATCTAACTAACATAAACATGTGAAATGACATGAAATTAACAAGTAAAACTTGTTAGATTAGATCATAGGGTGATGCATATGAAAATGAACTTATAATGGTGTAAATCTATGATAAAACATCCCAATTGATGAGAAACATGCACAAACACTCATATACTTCATTGCATTCATGTAAGAGATGTAAATAAGAATTCGGACAGCGAGCATTCCGAATCAAACCCCTCGATCCGATGAATTCGCCTTTGAAAAGATGTAGATATTGCCTTGGATGTTATAGATCTTCGATTTCCTCCCTTAGATTTGGATTTTTAATGGTGGAAAGGTGTAGGAGGAAGAAGGAGATCAAATGCCTTCCAATGAGAGAATGGGAAAAAGTAAACCTTTTCCCTTCACTCTCACCCCCTATTTATAGGATTCCACTAAGGCTCCAAAACATGAATAGCCAACTGAAAAACCTTAAAATAGCGATTTCTCCCAAACCGCCGAGCCAAACCCTTAATGTAACCACCACTCTACGGAAAGGCAATCATTAATTTCTTTCCAATGGCATAGGTCTCACCCTCTTATTTGACCTGAGTCAAAACTTATGCCCTGTACAAGGTTTACAAGGCAAAAATGGTCACAAACAAAATCGGTAAAAGTTATGGACATGTCTCACATCCCCATAAACAATATGTTTAAAGATGAGAATGATCCAACCCTTAGAGAATAAAACAAATAAATTTTATGATCTTCCGATACGTAAAATGTGGGCTGTTACGTTCTTCCCCTCTTAAGAATTTCGTCCCCGAAATTCCAAACAAACCCAAGTAATCACAACGATTCCGCATGCCTATCATCCAGGAAAAGCCAATTCTATCATCCAAACTAGCAACTATCAAGCCATGCATCCATAGCCTTATCCTAGCACGCGGAATTCTAACATTCAACAACAAGATACAATGATATAACGAAGATACGATATCAAAGGGCCCTACTAACGAAGAGTTATGGATGAGTCGCTCTTATGCTCTCTTCCGTCTCCCATGTACAATCGTCTCTATCCTCACTCCATTGCACCTTGACTAGCTTAACCGTCTTCCTCCTAAGCTGTTTCGTGTCATTCCCCATAATATGAAGTGGCTTACGAGGTCTCAAAACTACGGTCTCTAGGTCTTTGTACCGCTCTGGTGATACCACTATATTCTAATCGTGCACAAATTTCCGTAGAAACGACACACGGAACACATTATGCACACCCGACATCTTCTCAGGTAACTCCAATCTATATGCGAGCTTTCCAATTCGCTCGACTATCGGACATGGTCCAACAAACCTTGGAGCTAAATTTCCTTCCTTACTAAATCAAATCATGCACTTCAACGGTGAAGCTTTCACAAAAACAATATCGCCCACATCGAATTCCAAGTCCTTACGACGCTTGTCGGCGTAACTCTTCTGACGGTCCTGGGCTACCTTCATTCGTTGCCGAACTATCTCGATACAAACCGAGGTTTCTATAATCGTCTCAGGCCCAAGTACCAACTTATCTCCAGTTTCTAGCCAGCATGCTGGAGAATTGCATGGCCTTCCAAACAATGCTTCATATGGTGCCATCTCAATGCTAGATTGGTAGCTATTATTATACGCAAACTCAACCAGATGTAGATGGTCTTCCCATGATTCTCTGTAGTCTAACACACAAGCCCTCAAGAGATCTTCCAAAACTCGATTGACTCTCTCGGTCTGACCATCAGTTTGGGGAAGATATGTCGTATTTAAGCACAACTAGGTTCCCAAAGCTTCTTGCAAACTTTTCCAAAATCCACTCGTGAATAATGGATCTCGGTCACTCACTATACTCTTTGGTACACCATGGAATCGAACTATCCATTTCACATAAAGTTCAGCAAATTTTGATCCTGTCCTAGTCGACTTGACAGGAATGAATCTTGCACTTTTGGTCAAACGATCCACGATGACCCAAATTCCTTCGTTTCCTTCCCTGGTTCTAGGTAGTCCATTGATAAAATCCATCGATATCGTCTCCCACTTCCATTTGGAACTTCCAATGGCTGAAGTAAACTGCTCAGCTTCTTTTGTTCAGCTTTCACCAACTAACAGTTCATACACTTGGAAATGAACTTTACAATATCTCGTTTCATCCCTTCCTAGTAGTAGACTCTCTTCATGTCCTGATACATCTTATTTCCACTGGGATGAATCGTCAGCTTCGAGTGATGACATTCTCTCATAACCTCATCCCTCAATCTGTCAATATCAGGAACAACTAATCGCCCTTGCTTTCGAAGCCAACCTTCACGATCGACCTCGAACTCTTAATCTTCTGGTTCCAGTTTCTGAATGAACTCAACAAGCTTCGCATCCTTCTTTTGGCTTTCGCCAATCCTTTCGATACAAGTAGGTCTTATCAACAAGCTCGCCAACATTTCAGGTTCCAACTCACACCTTAGCCTGAAATCAAACCTTGCCAAGTACTCGAGGCTCTTCCATTCCGAAAACATCGCTCCTAAACTTGCGTGTCTTCGACTTAACGCATCTACAACTGCATTGCCCTTGCCCGGAGTATAGGCTATGCCAAAATCATATGACGCCAGAAACTCTAACCATCTTTGTTGCCGAAGATTCAAATCCTTTTGGGATAAAAGATACTTCAATGACTTGTGATCTGTAAACAACTCGAATCGAACTCCCAATAGGTAATGTCTCCACATATTCAGAGCAAACACAATCGCCGCCATCTCCAAATCATGAGTTGGGTAATTCTTCTCATGTGGCTTTAGCTGTCGAATCGCGTAGGCCACAACCTTATCCTTCTGCATTAGCACTACTCCAAGTCCAATACCACATGCATCGATATATACCACCATCTCTTCATTCCCACTTGGAATGGTCAACTCAGGTGCACTCATCAATCTCTCCTTTAGGATTCCAAACGCTTATTCACACTTTGCATCCCATGTGAACACTTTGTTCTTCTTCGTCAATCCTGTCAACGGTGCAGCTACCTTGGAGAAATCCTTGATAAACCGTCGGTAATATCCTGCCAACCCAAGGAAACTCCGAACATCCGTCGCATTCTCAAGTCGATCCCAGTCCTGGATTACTGCAACTTTAGTGGGGTCAACCGCTAACCCTTTTCCAGAAACTACATGACCTATGAACCTCACTTCAACCTTCCAAAAGTGACACTTTAAGAACTTAGCCTTAATATGATGCTTCTGCAAGATCTCTAACACAACTCTCAAGTGCGTCTTATGTTCTTCCTCATTTCTGGAGTAAACCAGAATATCATCCACGAAAACAAGCACAAACTTGTTCAACTGATCTCTGAACACTCTATTCATAAGATCCACAAAATACGCTGGCACGTTAGTCAACCCGAATGGCATCACCAACCATTCGAAGAAACCGGATGGTGTCCAAAAAGCAGTCTTTGGCACATTATCCTTAGCCACTCTCAACTGGTGAAATCACGTTGCCAGATCCATCTGAGAAAACACTTTGGCTTCGCGAAGCTGATCGAACAAGTCATCATTCCTTGGCAACAGATACTTGTTCTTCTTAGTCACCTTTTTCAGCTCACGACAGTCCACACACAATCTTAACGAGCCATCTGCCTTAGTTGCAAATACGACCGGAGCACCCCATTCGGATACACTCCTCCAAATGAATCCTTTTCCCAAAAGGTCTCTAACTTGCACCTATAACTCCCGTTGTTCCTTTGGCGCCATCCGCCTAAGTGGCATAACGATTGTCTAGCACCCTCGACCAAATCGATCCTAAACTCGATCTCACGATGCGGTGGTAACCCTTTGACCTCGTCAAAGAAATCTACATACTCATTAGCGATCAGCACTAATGACAGGTCATCTTGTGGAATCCTAAACGAATATAGATAACTCACGAAGACCCCATCTTCGCGCTTACATCTAATCAACACCTTTCGCCCTTCCACATCCCCGACCCTCACCTCCAGCTTCTCGCAATTCACCCTTGCCGCATACCTCTTGAGCCAATCCATGCCCAAGATGATCTCAAACCCAGCAAAGTTAAGAACAAAGCATTCACACACAAAAGAGCAATCATGACTCGACAACACTAGACCTCGACATATCATGCAAAGATCTGACGAACTCCCAATTGGATTAGTCACTATGAAGGGTCTATCACAAATCTCTGGTTCCAAACCCAAGAGACACACAAGCTCATTGCAAATGAAGGAATGTGATGCTCCAGTATCGAAATGCACACGAACTGAAACACCATTAACTGAAAGAGTACCTTGCACCACGACACCCTTTCCCTTCTCCTCTGTAGTAGGAGCTCTCGAAGAAGATGGCAGGCTTCCAAAGCATATGCCTTCACAATCTACTTGCCCTTAGTTGGTTCCAAACAATCCTTCTTCTCATGCCCACGCTTCCCACATTTGAAGCACTTTTTCTTAGCTTTGGGATTCTTGCACCCATTAGCAAAATGACCTTTCTGCTGGCAGTTGAAGCAAACCACCTAACTCTTGGGTTTCTTTTGGCCATCTTTTCCCTTTTGCTGCTTCCTCTTCTTATTATTACCACCCTACTATGGTTTCTGAGTTTCTTTGGTCGCGGCGACAACATTTGCTTCCTTAGAAAACAAGCTCTCATGACGAATAGATTTTTCCACAATCTTCTCAAACGAATCATCAAGATGGTCCACTAACGGTTTTCCAATATAAGCATTCAAACCCAAGACAAACTTCTTGTTCTTCTGATATGGTGTATCAATGTATGAATGAGCATATCTAGACAAGGCTTCGAAATCAGAAATATAGTCAAGCATAGAACGACCAGTCTGTTTCAGCTCTACGAACTTCTTGAATAGAGAAGATTTCTGAGCTGTGGAGATAAATTTTGCTTCAAACTTAGCTTGGAATAGCTCTCATGAAATTTCTTCCTCTGGAGTCTCGAGTGTAACAGAATTCCACCATTCCATGGCCCTATTCTGCAGTTGCCTTGTTGCAAGTTTTCTCTTTATTGCATCCTCGATTCCCAAGTCTCCAAAGATTCGAACACATGAATCCATCCACCTCTGAACCTCTTCAGCTGGTTCAGTTCCCTTGAATGGTTTTCCCCCTAGAGAGGTAAAGTCCTTGCACAACTTTGCAAAATCTTCTACTCTAGGAGCTCGCACACCAAGATCTACTGTTGCCGCCACTGGAGCAGGTACCCTTCGCATATTACTTCTGTCATGGCTTCAAACATAGCCGGGTAATTAGGTTCAACACCATTACCCCCTCCAGTATAGGCTCCCCTAGCAGCACGTCTTGTTTCTTGTTTATTCATTCTAAATCTGCAATTTAGAATAATTAGTCACCTCAAGAAAAACTGCTAAAGGAAAACAACCGTTACTACCATATATGCTAATATATATTGTAAGCATCCAACTGAAATTTACAAGTACGTCTCTTATACATGATTACCTCCTTGAACTTTGGCCAAAAATCGTTGACTTGAGCTACGATACCAAATGTGACGTCCGCCCATAACCCACGCACTATACAAAAGAAATAATGCACTGAAAGGTGAGCAAGGCAGTCATGGACGATCATAAGGTTGGTAAACACAAGTAGAACATGTCGTAAACTCACAGCGCAAGGATAAAATATAATAGAACATATACAACAGGTAGTAATAGTGAAGCAGAAACACAAGACTTTCATACAACCAGAAAGTAATATCCACAACCTAGAAATAGTATTTATGCAAAGTTGCCTCACTACATTATTCAGAAAAGCAAACAGCGGAAACTCAATTATTAGATAGTAGTAAAACTGGTACGTGAGCATCCTGCTCGCCACCGATCAGCACCAACGTTCTCACTAAAGCATCACCTGCTACTTAATCTGCCCATCCACAACTGGATGAACAACCCAAGGTAATAAGAAGAAACATAAAACCTTGAGTCAGACAATAGTCCTAGTGAGCGATAAAACAACTAACTAACTTCAACAATAAAGTGTATGAGAAAGGATACATAAACATACTAATCTACCCACGACACCAGAGAAGAGCTCAACCTTATCTTCCCCACATCGGATAGTGATAGCCTTTACAATCTATTCAACCAAAGGAATAACAATTCATACATGGGAACCAGAACAACCATTGATAACATTCATAGCATTCAAATTACTTAGGTCTCATGTAGACAACCCTAATCGAGTTTAACATTCCCCAAGTACTCTCCCTAGAGGCCAAAACCAATATCTGTTAAGCACTCAAAGAACATCTCCCTTGACTTTGGATAATCTATATGAGATAATACAAACAGAACAACCAATCATCCATGACTGACTCTAGCTATCCACGCCAATCCTGCTTTGAAACGACCGTTAATCGTATGACTGCCAACCTTGCCATATGTCAAGGGCTAATGGTAACCCCAGTTCTAGCATAAACTCCATATGTTCAACCTTGACAATTAGGCCTTCCAACGATACCCAAGGTACTCGAACAGCAACCTTCCAGTCTATTGGGTGCCCCCATTGTACCCCTGCTTTGAGCCTGCTAGAACTTACGACAACAATGACTTCTCGGCCTTCGCATCTCTAGTCATCCAACCTTGATGACATTTCATAGTTCAAGCAACCTTCTCGAGCAACCATTATCCACCAACCTACGAACTTTAAGTTGTTACTTCATTCGGTGTTCTACTCCGGTCAACAAAAACCTTTCAACACTTCGAACCTTCCTACTTGAATCTACTTCGAAGTCACACCATCACCGAGCTAATTACATCACTGCGATGCGGCTAGGGTTCGGGGGGTTGCCCCTGAAAAAATATTTTTTTCAAACCTTTTTCTCCAAATCTGATTCGTACCCGTAAAACATACTTTTTCAGAAAATGACCCTATTGGAAACAACCCATAACATCATCACTATCAACCAAAACGTTTAAAAGCGCTATTAAAAACATGACCGATCCGCCTCCTTTCATACCGACCCGATCCAAACTAGGCCGACTCGAACCATATCTGACCAACCTGATCCATATAACAACCAACTGACCCGATCCAGTCTAACCCGACCCAATCCAAGTATGACCCTATCCAAATAGGACCCGATCCAAATATAACTCGGTCCGATCCACTCTTAACCGATTCAACCAATAGCCAAGCCAACTCCTAGCCGAGCCAATCTCTGGCCGAGTCAATCTATGGCCGAGCTAACCCCTGACCGAGCCATTTTCTTCATATTGCAATTCAACTCCGATTTCGACCAAAACTTCGCCAAACGACGAATCCGACGAAACCAACTCAACTAAAATCACCAAACACAATCATAAACATATCATAACATTACTAACCACATGAATATGACGATTACCACAAAAATGATGTAAATCTCACCCAAAAACCATTAAAATGAACATATGATCAAAATGAGAGATCTAACTAACATTAACATGTGAAATGACATGAAATTAATGAGTAAAATTTGTTAGACTAGATCATAGGGTGATGGATATGAAAATGAACTTATAATGGTGTAAATCTATGATAAAACATCCCAATTTGATGAGAAAGATGCACAAACACACGTATACTTCATTGCATTCATGTGAGAGATGTAAATCACTCACCGATTTGCCAACACAATCTAAAAGGATAGAAATATGAATCTAGACAGTGAGCACTCCGAATCAAACCCCTCGATCCGATGAGTTCGCCTTTGAAATGATGTAGATCTTGCCTTGGATGGTGTAGATCTTCGGTTTCCTCTCTTAGATTTGGATTTTTAATGGTGGAAAGATGTATGAGGAAGAAGGAGATCAAATGCCTTCCATTGAGAGAATGAAAAAAGTAAACCTTTTCCCTCCACTCTTACCCCCTATTTATAGGATTCCACCAAGGCTCGAAAACCTGAATAGCCTACTGAAAAATCTCAAAACAACAATTTCTCCCAAACCGCTAAGGCAAACCCTTAATGTAACCACTCTACGGAAAGACAATCATTAATTCCTTTCCAATGGCACAGGTCTCAATCTCTGATTTGACCTAAGTCAAAAGTTATGCCTTGTACAAGGCTGATAGGTGCAAAAATGGTCACGAACAAAATCGGTAAAAATTATGGACATGTCTCACATCCCCATAAACAATATATTAAAAGACGAGAATGATCCAACCCTTAGAGAATAAAACAAATATATTTTACGATCTTCCGATACGTAAAATGCGGGCTGTTACAATAAACATAAACAAAACAAAAGATAGAACTAATTAATAAAAAATAAATAGACTAAACTACTTGCATAAAATTAAACTATACTAATGCATAAAGTAAATAACAAGAATTAAATGAACAAGAAATTAAATTGCATTAAAATGAAAATTACATAAGAGGGAAATGACTAAGAAGCCATGAAAAAGAAAGAGAGCTTTGATCCTCTAAACTAAAACTAACTAAAAGAGAGGATAAAAAAGAGGATATTTACATAAGCATATTTGGGGTATTTATACATGTTTATACGACCCTAACCCTAATCCATTTTGTTGGAGACTACCAAAAATACCCCCTTTATGAAGCTTCCATTTGTCTTTAGCCTCTAATTAATCATTAAAAGTTCATGAAGCCTTTTTGTCTCCACTTGCCAATATATTAGAATTTGATTGTTCCATTAAAGAAAGAGTGATAATGGTAGGGTCCTCCACTACGTTATGTGTGTCCATCTCTATTCCTTTGTATCCACTTTATGCATGCATATCTCCATGTAAACTTCATGTGCATACTTCATTTTTGCTCTTAAATTCCTACAAGACACATGAAAATGAACATATAACTTTTATCAAAAATAAATACATGCACAAACGACCGTTTTGCCCCAATATAAAGATGAGTACATGATAATTTGATAACTTTGGTTAAAACATGTAAAAATAACCCACTTATGTTATTTATTTAACTAAAACATGAATAAATATGTGAATATAAATGTGCATGTTTATGTGCGCATCAAATAACCCCGAACTTATTTTTTTATTCGTCCTCGAATATACTGAAAAACTAAGATAAATCCGTTTTCGTATGGAGCACGATTGCATTGAACGTATGGAACAACCCGTTAAAACTATGAATATCCCCAGTAGGATGAGTGTTGTCTCATGTGGGTTTTCAGCCGATACTACCTACAAAATACATATGTTAAATGCAAAAAATATTTATAAAATGCAAGATTTTAAAATATTTACAAGATGACTGCAAGTTTTCAAAAGAATATTTACAAATGGGTAATTTACTTTTAAATTTGACATGAGTGAGTTAACACAAATTTGGGTCGCACTATGAAAATTAAGTACGTTACTAATCAAAACTTCAAACAAAAGTCATGTTATCGTTACAAATTTTGGTCGAAAATAGTACAATTATGAAATGAATTCTGTAATCGATATCAACAATCGTAAAACGACATCTTCATTTCCTTTTGGTCAACAAGTTAGGTCAAATAAGTGAAGATAGTGGTTGGATTTCAAATGCTTATTCTCTCTTTATTTTGAAAAATATTTATATTATTATTATTCACAAACATCTAACTGAAAAGACCAAGGCTTACCATCTGTGAGAGTATGGGATAATGCTTGGCGGATTGTGCAGATCGACGCTGACTTTGTCAACAAGATGCCGGTAATCCTTAGATGTCCAACTCATAAATTGAGACCAAGGTATCCTACCCATGCACTGCCCCGCGGACTGACATGAGAGTTCGGACAGAGCTTGGCGGGTTTGCACACCAGCGCTATATTTACAAGCAATGTTGGATAACCTTGGATTATTATATATATATGTATATATATATATATATATATATATATATTTCTAAAAAAGAGAGAGTTAAGTGAGAAAATCTTAGCATAACTTTACTTAAAAGATCTAAAATGTTATCGCAAGTAATCTAAATCAACCATTCATTTAATCGGATTAAAATTTAGAAAACATTTCATGCTCCTCACCTATAAATCTCCATTTATACCAGTTACACTAAATTTGCTCATAATTCAAACTTTTCTTTCGTTATCCGTTAAGAGAAGAAAAATTCCAAACATTTTAACTGTACGACCAAAACTATATATTCACTTCATCGTGCCCGTTTAAAAATAAATTAAAATGTAATTTTTTTGAAATGTTTTTATTTTATTTTTTTGGGAAGAAAAAAAAAAAGAAAAAGAAATATATGCAAACCAAAATAAGTACGAAACTCCCCCACACTTGATTTTGACTATGTTCCTATAGTTAAGCCAAGTGGTAGGAGAAAAGGAGATTTTTTTTTTAATATGCCCTACATTTACCATTTTTTTAACAGTATATCAGAAAATATTGATAAGAAGTAAATGAGATGGTATTCTTAAGACCGATTCATTTGTCTCTTCAAGTATGAAAGACACAATTTAAGCTTGAAAAACCAAATCATAAATAAAATGGTATTCCAGACAAATGTCGTTTTATTAAACATCAAATGAGTTGGGTTTTTTTCAATGGTTTTTGGGGGTAGATTGAATAAATGGTTGAAATTCAAGTTTAAATTCACTAATTTAAATTTTAAATTTATCATTGAAATTTTCTTCAAAAATATTGATTTTAAAATCCAAATGGTGATTCAAATCTACCCTTTCATAATTCAATTCATCATCGAAAAGACCAAAATATTTGTGTTCATCGAATTCATCTTCCTTTGAATTATTCACAACTTCATTGTTTATATCATTTTCAACGTCTAAAGCTGTTAATTTCAAACATTCGAAATCTGGTCAAGGAAGATCGAATTCTGAATTTGTTCTCAAAGTCTCAAATGAATTAAAATCCAAATAAATTACCATGTTTTCTTCATTAAGATCTTTATCTTCCTTTTCAAAAGTTATTTGGAAATCGTCGATTGTGTTAAAAGATGGATTACCATTCGAATCGTCACACGTTCAAACTTGATTTTGTTAGTCACGTCATTTCAAGTACGTTTCAAATACCAAATCCGTATGATTAATAAAATTTCGTTCATTTGCTCAACAAAACCAAACTTGTAAATATTAACTTTAGAAGTTTCAATTTGATATTGTTGAGAACAAAAATCATTAATCGCACCATCATTGCAATTATTCTCATTGCCAAAATCATTTGTAAAGTGATTCACATTACGATTTTGAATTTGAAATTCATTTTGGAGCCCGAAATTGAATTGGCAAGGGTTATAGTCAAAATCATTTGAATTTTGAAGTGAATTCAAATTTTGATTATTTTGAAACTTTGACTTGATATGTTGCACAAATATGAATTACATAATTTGTTTATTCTTTGCTTTTTTTGTATGATCATTTCAAGTAAAGATTCAATATTTGTTTCAAGAGTTGAGGGTTGATCGTAAATTTGAAAATTTTGTGGTGCAAAATTAGGATCATTTTGAAAATTTTGAAAAGTTGGTGGTGTAAAATCCAAATTGTTTGTACAATAGTTGTTATTATAATATCCATATGAAATTGGTGTAAAATTATATAGATTATATTGATTTTCACATCTATCGTAAAATCTGTGGGCATAAGGAAATTGGGATAATTTCAAGAAAATGGTTGTTTGTTTTTTTTTTTTTGGTTATTTTTAGAAAAAGCTAGTTTTAAAAGAAAGGAAAATTAAAATTTAAAAAAAAATTTTAATTTTTTTTTTGATTTTTGATTTTTTTAAACAATATGGTTAATTAAAAATGGGAAGAGATTATGTACAAATGGATTTTTTTTTTTGAAAATTTTGATTTTTTTTTCTTTTATATATGCATGAACCTAATGCAAGTATATGAATGCAATTTACATATTTACAAATTTTCTAAAATTAAATAATGATGGTTATATTAATTTCAGCAAAAGATTTCTCAGCCATTTAACGGACAGGAGTTATCAATACACCAGAAATCACCGTAGTAATGCAACCGAAGGTTTAAGTACCTTCAGAGGAACAACCGATATTATATTTATGAACCACCATAATATTTATAAAAAGTTATTAATCTGCCGTAGTCTAGACACTGAGAAATAATTCGTTAGAAATAAGCCAATTTGTCAAAATATAATAATGTCCCTAGAAAATAAAAACAAAAATAAAATGAATGCAAAATGGAAATTAAACGTGAATTAACGATGCAACTACTAATAAATTTTTATTTTGTTTTTGGATTTTTTTAATGCAAATGTAAGAAATCAACAATGCAATTAAAATAAAAGAAGTTAAGACACCATACTTGAGCATGCAGAATTACTAGCACTTTTTTTATTAGCAAGCAAGCAGTGCAAAGTAATCCTTGTTTCAATTTTCTGCAATATGAAAAAGTTATATAAGCAAACCCCTATTTTTTTAATAAAAGCTTAATTAGCCAAATGCAGCTAAGCAGACCGACAATTAAAAAAAGCAACAGGCCCAAAGCCGCGTAACCACACTAAGTAAAACAAAACAACTGGCCCAAGGCGACGCAACCACCCTAAATAAAATAAGACTCGAACCCACTTAAAAGTCTGCAGTCCTTTTTCTAGATAGATCCACAAAATAAATGAATAGAAAATGAACGAAAGGAACGGAAGGGGGGGATATCGAACTAAAGGAGAAATTGTGAGATAATGTTTGAAAGGGGAGATCGTTTTCAGGCGATTTTGGTACTGATGATGGATTCCTGGTGGTTCTGTACACGCAAAGGTTGGTTTGAGTGTTTGAATTTTATTGTGGATTGGAGAAATGGGAAGCAAATTTCATGAATTGCAGGTCGAAAGGTCTGACGTTGAGAAGCAAGGGTTGAGTTGTCATGCGATTCGGGGTTCTGGAGGTTGGTGATTTTATGTGGTGATTTTGGTCGATGGTTGTGGTATGGCAATTTTCGGTCGTTCGATTGGCTATTCGGTTTGATACGGGAATGTGGACTGAAATGAGGATGGTGGTTGAGTTTTGGTTTGTGTAGAATGTTTGGTGTAAGGGGGTGTTGATTGATGAGGTGACAGTTTGTACGTTGATTTTCTGGCAAGGAGGAAGGGTAGTTAAAGAGTTGATGTTTCTAAGGAGAAGGGTTAGCAAGGTAAAGGTTGAAGTGAAGTTAGGGGTAATGATGGTCTGTAGTGTTGGTTGCTATGAGGGTGAAGAGGTTGCGATGTTGATGATGGCAGTGATGTGTTTATAAGTGGAGGTAGAATTAGTTTGTTGTTGATGAAAGCTTTGGTTACATAGGTGAATAAGTTTGTTTACAGTTGTCGGTTGAGGAGGCGTGGTGCTTGAAGTGTATATGCCCACTTGTGGTGACCATTGTGTAGTGATGAGGGTTGATGGTGTTGATCCCTAAAAATACATGCGCACATTGATTTACAAGATCTAAGCAGGAACTATAGAACGAACACCTTCAGGGTTGATCGCGCATAGTTTTGTCCGAGGCATTTAAACGACTCATGAAGGATAGGAAGCAACTGCGCAGAACAAGGTCCAAACATCAAATCCAAGAAAAGTCAATTGCCCAGCACGATCGGGAATGGTGGCACAATATATTATGAGTAGTGCGACTCAATGAAGATAAAGGTCCTATATCCTATAAAAGTCGCCCACAAAAAAGGAATACGCTGGATCTAATACCAAAGTTCGGTCGTACGTATCAGAGAAGGGGTCAAGGTCGTGCGTACATTTGACAATCGCTCATGAATTGCAACTCCTATCGCTCGTCAAACACCAACACTTTGGTCAGATATCATCTACTAGTCGGTCGTACACCAGCTCTTAGAAAGAGCACACTTACATTTCAAATCGCAAGCCTTGGTCAGTCACCTCCAAACTGAAAAGATCATCGCCTGCTCACTCGGGTTCAGACATAGCCGCATCAGGGAGTTATGATACTCCGCCCGCCTATCCAAGACGTTCATTCTTTTGCTTGCGTATAACAGCTGGATGCAGCTGTCAACAGCTAGCTACAGTTAGGCGATGGCATGTTTGTAATTAATGGGTCGAACGACCCATGGCCTGCATATACAGACTTCAGATCACTTCTTCAAGGGAGCTCACCTATAAATATGCCATGGCTGCCAACTAATGGGGATCAAACCTTTTTAACCACAAATTGCTGCTAAATTCTGTCCTTAGTCACTCCTTAAGCAGATGAAAGTAATGGTCATCTTCTTCACTCGAAGTTCCATCATTCATTTGGCCATGGTGTCAAGTACAACCTTGTAATCCGAGAAAACAAAGACATCCTCCTTCTCAATCATTCACCTATCCTTTTCCTCCTCAAACTCTACTATTCTCTCATAAAATCCCATGATTGAAATGTATGAATGAGAGTATATTGAGTGGATATAGAGATGTATGAAAAAAGAGAGTTTATGTATTTTGTAATCTCCATTATAAGAATACAAGCTATCTTCATAGTGGACGTAGGCCTAATATGAGGCTGAACCACTCTAAATCTTGTCTCTATTTTATCTTCCTCGCATTTTCATTTTCAATTGTTATCAAGTAGAGGCCCCATTTATTTCCCTACCATATTGGTGAAGTACAATTTTAGTACCTTTGATGTTTAAGCCATTTTTTGGTGAAAACAGATGGTTATTGTTAGAGGTTGAAAGGAAGTCGAGGGGGATGAGTTATTGCAATGTGCAACAGTGCGTGTAGCTGTCGTCTTTGGTTTGAACTGTATGGATGAGGTGACTTAAGAGAAAGTTTGAAGTACTGTAGCAGTATGTGTAGTAGCAGTCTTTGATTGAAGTTGAAGAAATGGGAGAGGAATTGTTGTTCAGGAATGAACTTTGGTGAACTGTTGATGGTGATTTTTGTGACTGGAAGAAAATGGGAAATAGAATTTTTGAGTTTGTAAACAACAGTGTAATGAAAAGAATTTTGTAAACAGCAGTGTAATGCACAGAATACCGAACTGAGTAATAATGCAATGAAAATGATATGCAAATGGAGATAAACAAAGAAAATGCAATCCGACTTTGACAAAGCAACAACAAAGCGGAATGAAAAGATTTTTTTAATCAATGCAAATTGAAACAATCAAGAAGAAACTGAAGTTAACTCATAATGAAAATAGCAAGACAAGCTAACTCATCAAGAAAACAACAAGACTGAGACTACTAAACTAAACACAAGAATGCAACAAGAAGAAAAAATAACAATGCTCAATGCACACAAAAATCTAATAACAAATGCAATTTTTTTAATAGAACAAAGAAAAATGGAACAAACTTTTTATAAAAAAATAAGCCTAATGGAGGACAAAGACACAACCAAAAACACCCTTTAAATGTGCAAGCAAACAAAATAGAACAACCACAAATGTGAAAAGCAATTCTTTTTTTTTAAAACAAAGGAAACAAATAAGAAAATTAATTCGAAAATTAAAATTAAAATTGAATTCATTCCCTGACAATGGCACCGAAAACTTGTTCGGCGATGAATATTCCATCGATTAGAATTCCATCACGAAGTGTATAAAACTATAACCACACGGCGTACACTTGTAGTATGTAGTCAATACGAGTCAATATACGGAGAAAGAAATGATTCTAATTTTACTTAATCAAATTAAAACAAAGTCAAGTGAAAATTTAATTAGCTAAAAATTGTAAAATCTAACAAATTAACTACAACAAAAGTTCACAAAAACTATGAGATTAAATGACAACTTAGGAACAATTCCGCTCTCCGGATCACATGAATCAATATAAAATGAAACCATGATCTTTTTTTTGTCATTTGTGAATTTAGTTGATATGATTATTATAAGTATAGCTTATTCATGCTATTAATTAGCATAAAATAAACTACCAAACTATAACATACCCACTAAATCACCTTACTAGTTCTAATGAAAAATGACAGCAAGATGAAAGTGATACATACTTTAAGCATGGCCTATGAACTATTAATTAGAACTATAGACCATTAAGTTTTTATTTCAACCTCCACTTAATCATCATCATCATATGTATATGAAGAGGTAATTAGTGAACATATGACTAAGCATAGCCTATTTGCGTAAACAACATAGGCTATCATACTCAATAATGAACACATAAAACCAATAACAGCAACATGGAATATAGCGCAGAAAGAGAGCATGAATAAAAAAATTATGTTGCATATACATAATCAAGAGAGCTTCATTACCCTTAAGTTGAAAGGGATTAGCCTCTAATGTATGTAATCATGACAACAAAAGTAGGTTGCAACATAAACATAAACAAAACAAAAGATAGAACTAATTAACAAAAACAAAATAAACTAAACAACTTGCATAAAATTAAACTATATTAATACATAAAGTAAATAATAGGAATTAAATGAACAAAAAAATAATTTGCATTAAAATGAAAATTACATAAGCGGGAAATGGCTAAGAAGCCATGAAAGAGAAAGAGAGTTTTGATCCTCTAAACTAAAACTAACTAAAAAAGAGGCTAAAAAAAGAGGATATTCACATAAGCATATATGGGGTATTTATACATGTTTATACAACGCTAACCTTAATCCATTTTTTGGAGACTACCAAAAATTCCTCCTTCATGAAGCTTCCATTTGTCTTTAGCCTATAAATAATCATTAAAAGTTCACAAAGCCTTTTTTATCTCCACTTACCAATATATTAGCTTCTAATTGTTCCACTAAAGAAAGAGTGATAATGGTAGGGACCTCCACTAAGTTGTGTGTGAATTAATTCCATCTCCGTTCCTTTGTATCAACTTTGTGCATCCATATCTCCATGCAAACATCATGTGCATACTTCATTTTTGCTCCTAAATTCCTACAAGACACATGAAAATGAACAGGTAACTTTCAGCAAAAATAAATACATGCACAAATGACCATTTTTCCCTAATATGAAGATGAATGCATGATAATTTGAGAATTTTGGTTAAAACAAGTAATAATAGCCCACTTATGTTATTTATTTAACTAAAACAAGAATAAATGTGTGACTATAAATATGCATATTTATGTGCACATCAAGATGTATGCAGGTGGAGGTTGGGTGTTGTTGAATGATTGTAGTGAAATATTGGCGAGCTGTTGAAATCGAAAGGGGAAATTGGGAATAGAGGTTGTCATGCGTGAATATGGGAAGAAAGAAAGGAACAACAACTTTGAGTGTGTAGAAGGTGAATTACAGTACAAGGAAGAAAGGGCTCTGAAATGGAGATTAAGTCAGATTCGAGAAAATGTTGTTGATGTTAGAGGCATCAATTGTAGCAATAGGATAGGTACATGTGAGCTTCATATTGGCAACATTTTAAGCTTAGACAAGGATAAAAGAGCAATTATGAGGAGTGGATTGTGATTTTTTTTCTTGGGGTTCTGTTGTAGTTGTATGGCTATGGCAAGATGATGGGCAACGCGAATTTGATACGTTCGGGAAAATATCAAGGTATAAGATAATTTCAATATATATGATACGAATTAAAGATTTAAATCATTTTTTTATAAAATCAAATAATCATATGTGCATGATAGATTCATTTGGGACGACTCGGGTTGATTTGTAGCCGCAACAATATGGAATTTAATAGGATATTCGACGAATTAAAAATCAAGGTGAGTAAACTCACTTTCTGGATTCATTTATAATTTTATTATAAACGAATTTTTATTTTAAATAAAATTTTATATGTTGTTTGTTGTTTGTTTGGATGCATTGAAATATTATTGTTGTTGTATTATATTATATATATTAGTTATATTTAGGCTTGGTGGTTGTGGCTATTATACACACACACACACACACACACACACACATATATATATATATATATACGTGCGTATATATATTGGATATTTCCCGCGGTACCATTAACGGATGATTTCCCTATGCACCCCACAATATATATAGAGGATGACCTTCTTTACCGCGATATCCTGCCTTGAAGAAGGATGGGTATTATTTATGTTGGCTAGCATCTATGGATGCATCCTGCCTTGAAGAAGGATGGGTATTATTTATGTTGGCTAACATCTATGGATGCAGGAAAAACAAGTTGGAGGGATCCAACTGGATTCCTCAAAATTAATTATTTGTTTATTTTCAAATATATTATCATATATGATGCGTTAGAAAACCTGTGATTGATAATTGGGTGTTTTGAATGTTTGAATATAACTGGCCCTAAATATTGATATAAAAAAATATCGTGAAAAGGAATTTTGAGATTTAAAAGGGAAAATCTATTTTTCTAAAATAGAATTTGAATTTCGATTGGGCTAGGAAATATCAACTTGTTTTGAATAATACAAACAAGTAGTGAATGTAACAACCAACATTTTACGCATCGGAGGACTATAAGACATTATAATTTAATTCCTAGAGGGTTGGATCATTCTCATATTTTGGTATGTTGGTTATGGGGATATGAGACATGTCCATTTTATTTGTGACCATTTTTTCCCATATCTATCAGTCTTGTACAGGGCATAACTTTTGACTGGAATCGAATCAGGGGCTGAGATCGATTTCGTTGGAAAGGAAATGGTGCTGCCAACTCCGTAGAGTGGTCACATTAAATATTTGGTTCATCGGTTTGGGAGAAATCTCTGTTTTAGTACTACACAGTTTTCTGTTCAGGTTTTCCGCTATTAATGGGCTGATCTGAGGAGACCCATTAGTGGGCTGATGGAAGACTATAAGTAGGGGTTAGAGGCATGAAGAATAGTTTACTTTCTTCATTCTCTCATTTAGTTGAGATCGTGGTCCTCCTTGCTCAATCAAATACACCTTTACACCATTAAAATTCTAGATCTACATATGAGAATCGAAGATCTATATTGTTTGAAGCTAGATCTACATCAAGCAAAGAGAGATTGCATCAAACCAAGAGGTTTGAAGCATATTCTTCGCTGTGCGAATTGAGAATTTAGCAAATTTGAGCTAGTTTGAATAATTGGTGAGTGATAAGCATCTCTCACGCAGATTCAATCAAGTATATGGGTTTTTGATCTTGTGTTCATCATTTCAAGTCGTTTTCATATAGGTCTAATGTAAGTATGATTTTAATTCAAATCACCATAGGATCTAATCTAGCAACTTATAAATAGTAATTTTATATGTTAGTTCTATGTTTAGATCCATTTATTAATTTGATCATTTGTTGAATCGTTGTTTTAATATTTGTTTAATATTGCTTGAATCAATGGTTGATTTGTTGATTGAATTTGGATCGGTGGTTATTGAGATGGAACAGTGTTGTTTGGGCAAGTTTTGGGCTTGGATCGGCGAGTTTTGGCAAAGACTGAATTTTTAGGTATTAACAGCATTTTTCAAACACTGTAGAAAGTCATGGATCGAGCACAAATCCTAGTATGGACAGGTCACCAAAAATCAGTGAATCAGCGCGAAAAAATGTTGGATCGGGCAAATTTTGATGAATCTGGCAAAAGCTGAATTTTCTGGAAACGAAGCGTTTGGAAAACGCTATGAAAAGTCCCTGGATCGGCGACGATCCAGGCATGGATTGCGTAGGCAAAATATGATGGATCACCAACGCTTTATTGATGGATCGGGACATTTTTCTTGGTTTGGCAAAGAGGATGGATCCCTAGAATTTGAAAGCGTTTGACAAATGTTGTAGAAAAGTCTTAGATCGCGCACGATCCATAGGGGCGAATCAACACATTTTCATGGAGCACACACATGGTTTTGGGGGTTTGGCATGGGTTCTGGCACATGGATCAGCCATGATCCAAAATGGATCGCACAGGAGCAATGATAGCATTCCAAAAACGCTATAAAAAGGTGTTTAAGTTCTATGGTATGGACTTTATCCAAATGGATCGGAAGCAATCCAGAAGATATAGTAGCGTTTCCTTAACATTATGAAAGCCAGTTTTGATGTTTTGCCTAGTTTTCACACTAGATTGATGCAGAATTGAACCAGGAGATATAATAGCATTTCAAAAACGCTGCAAAAGACTATTTTGACATTATGTCCAATTTTTCATAAAGAAAAAGCTGGAAATGCTATGAAATGTAGTATCGACTAAACGAAGCTTGTTTTGAAGTCGACAATGGTTAAAGCTTCGACACGTTTTCAAGTAGGAATGTCTGAGGCATAGTGATGTGTTTGTTGATCCAGCATAGTGCTATAAATGTGAATACGTTTCAGGTGTGTTTTGAGTTCATGGATAATTGTTGCTAAAGGGTTTTATGAGATTATGGATAGTTGTTGGTGATGATGACTAGAGATACCGAAGGTCGAGGAATTATTGTTGTCTTAGGTTTTAGCGGACTCAAAGAAGGGGTATAATACAGATGCCTAAAAGATAGATTGTACAGTTGAGTACCCTAGGCAGCTCGATGGGCCTAGTTACGTTTCGTAGTATAACGTATGAAGCTTTGCTAAAATTTGGGTTACATTAGCCCTTGACGGAGGGCATGATGATGAGGCAGTCATACAATTAATGACGGTTTCAAAGTAAGATTGGCAGTGATAGCTAGAGTCAGTCATGAATGTTGGTTTTTTGCATGTACCATCTCACATAAATTGTCTGACGTCGAAGGAGATGTTTCTTGGGTGTTTGTCTGATGTTGGTTTAGGCCGTCAAGGCTTGTGCTTGAGTGATGTCGATCTCAATTAGGATGTTTTACGTGAGATATAACTTGTTGTTATGATTGCTATTATCTAGTTACTTCTGATTTCCATGAATGAATAGTTATTCCAAATGCTTGTTGTAAAGGCTGATGACATGCAAAATTGTCGCTGGCCAACACTTAATCTGTATACGTGAACAATTATCCAAATACACAGTAAATAATGTAAGTGCGAGGAGACATAGCTTTTATAGTGATTCGGCACTAACGCCTACGTCCACTTTATAATCATCATTCATCGCATCTTTTTTCGATTACAGAGATGTAAAGTTCGGACAATAGTTAAGTCCAAAGTGTTACAATAGAATAACAAAATATATTTTTGTTCTATACTTTGACTAAATTGGCATTCTTCTTCTTCTTCATTGAGAAGAGTTGACTTGGTCAACAATATCCAAGTTTATTGTTCATGTCCGTGAAGTTCAAAAGTAGCACGACAATCCTTGCTAATGTTCATGTGTTGAGGGCAAACATGCATGTCATGTTCTGATTATCCTTCTTCTTCTTCCTTGAGATGAGTTGACTTGGTCAACTATAAGCAAAAAAAGCTTTAATGTCCAAGAGGTCTAGAGACCTTGTAACCATGCTTGCTAGTGTCCATCAAGCTATGGAATATGTATGCACCTCTTTCAACTATCCATGCCATGTCCACTGGCCATGGAGGAGGTGTTGGAAGCCATTAATGAGTGTTTGGAGGTCTCAAGGTCCAAAAATTCCAAGGGAGGAGGATCCAAATGAAGGCCAAGGCTGGGGGTATTTATAGGAGGAAGGTTAGGTTGGAGTAGGTGAGAAATGGGTCCCATAAGAATCAATTTTCGTACCCCAAAAGCAGCCTTGTAACAGGAATTTCGAACCCAGAATTTCGCACCTAGAATTTAGATCCTAGAATTTCGAACCCAGAATTTCGAATTCAGAATTTCGAACCCATAAGTCCGCATCCAGAATTTCAAAACCATAATTTCGAACCTAGAATTTCGAACCCCGAATTTCGCACCTATAAATTCAAACCCAGAATGTCGAAACCAGAATTTTGAACTCAAAATTTCGAACTCAAAATTTCGAACCCAGAACTTTGATTCGAACCTAGAATTTCAAACCCAGAATTTCAAACCTAGAATTTCGAATCCATAATTTCGAACCCAGAATTTCGAATCTAGAATTTCAAACCCTGAATTTTGAACCCAGAATTTCAAACCCCGAATTTCGAACCCAGAATGTCGAAACTAGAAGTCGAACCCAGAATTTCGAACCCAAAATTTCAAACCAAGAATTTCAAACCTAGAATTTGAAACCCAGAATTTCGAACCAAGAATTTCGAATCTAGAATTTCGAACCCAAAATTTCAAACCCAGAATTTCGAACTTAGAATTTCGAACCCATTTCGAACCAGTTGTAACGTGTCATCGAGCCAGTTGCTTTGTGATTTTTGATGCTTGAGTGCGTCGCTCACCAAATACTTGACGTGTGACAGCTTCGACAAAAAAGCATGTCAACATTTCCCCCAAAACATATCTTGATTGGTCCAAGGAAGGTGTGTTTTGTGAGGAGAAATCCAGAAATCGAAGCCAGCAGAAGTCTGGGGCAAGGTTCTATATTAATAAAACTGAAGAGCCACGACCACGCCGGATCGTATTATCCAAGAAACCAAAGCCAATAAGCCAGAAATTCGTGATTGCTTCGGATCATAATAGTGGAAGACCACGATCGCTTGGGATCGTATTAAGGAGAGAAATCCGACAATCGCTTAGGATTGTATTAAGGAGAGAAATCCGACAATCTCTTGGAATCGTATTAATAGAAAGCCATAATAGCCAGAGTATCTGAGAGACTGGAGGAGCCCAATAACCTACATAGAAAAGCTGTACACATAACCGTATATGAGCGGTCTTGCCGTGCTGCCGACAAGGCTTCCATAGATTATCGTATTCATTTGATAGACTGCATTCAAGGCGGTCTCACGTTGATGAGATAGCCAAGGTATGTTAGAGAATTTATGGAAATCTTGCGTTAGGGAGGTGGCCTTGGCAAATGGAGTCAAGGCAACCTTATCGAAGTAAGACAAAAGGTCAAGATAGTCACGAGTGGATATTCTTGTCGTGTCACTGACAAGTCCACCTGATGTAATCCAAGGTCGTTGACAAGGCGACACACTAAACCAAACGAGAAGGATCGTATAAGCTCTGAAACTCGCCACAAATTCATGAGTGGATATTCTTGTCGTGTCACGGACAAGTCCACCCGATGTAATCCGAGGTCATTGATGAGGCGACCCACTAAACCAAACAAGAAGGATCGTATGAGATCCGAAACTTGCCACAAATCCGCGAGTGGATATTCTTGTCATGCCACTTGACAAGTCCACCCAGTGTAATCCAAGGTCGTGGACAGGGTGACCCACTAATCCAAATGAGCAGGATTGTGCACAATCCAACACTTGCCACCAATCCATGAGTGGATATTCTTATCGTGTCAAGGACAAGTTCACCCGACGTAATCCAAGAACGTTGACAAGATGACCCACTAATCCAAACAAGAAGGATTGTGCATGATCTGTTGCTTGCCACGAACCAAGACGATCTCGTCGAAGTAGGACGAGAAGCCAAGATAGCCAGACGCTTATTAGAGTTCGCAATCTGGTTATCGATTTCATACTTCGCAAGTAGCGTCCTCACTTTGCGAAGTAATTTTATTAAAGTTTTAAAAGTTAGGGTTTCTTTAGTAAAGCCAAATGAAAACCTAATGGCTCGTCATCCATAAATAGCATGCCTAGGAAGTTGGCATGCCCTCGTGCTTGGGTAGGCGGACTTGGCCATTTCGTGCTTCCAAATTTATTTATGAAGGAAGGTAATCGATTTATCATTTACAAAGAGAATACCTGGGAACTTATTTGTTCTCGTCGCATGGGTAAGCAAACTTAGCCATTCAAAATCCAAAGCTGAGAAAGGTAAACCTTTCTGTAATAACCAGGAGGATACATCCAGAGGATCAAAAGTCCTTAAAAACAAAACTAAAGGAGCAATAAAACCAAAGCCCAAAAGCCGAAGGCCTTAAAACAAAATCCAAGAAGCCGAAGAATCCAAGAGATAGAAAGCAAAGAAACCAAGCCAGAGGTTCCGAGACCAGAAGACCGGAAAACCAAGACCAATATCCAATAGATCATGAAGAATCAAGATCACGTAACCAAAACATCCACCAAGTCGGAAGACCAGACCCGCAAGCCGAAAGACACAGGTGCCAGAGAGATTTGCATCCAAGACACTAGAGCCAATAAGGGGTTTAGTTTGAATCGGGCCCCGAGCGCGAGGCTTGGGCCTATCTCGAACAGCAATTGGTGGTTATACCTGTCCTGGCATCCCAGAACGAGTTCGAACGAATCGTGCCATTTCTCCATTTCTAACACGCTCTTCAATAGCGTTCTTCAGATGATGACACTCATTTGTATTGTGACCAGCGATGTCATGAAACATGTAGTGTCGTCTAGAATCTCTTTCTTGTTGAGAGGGCTCCCGAGCGGGAGGCTTCACTACAACAAAAACATCATATTACAACTTTAGTTTTACAACGGTGGTAAAATCAACGTTGTAATAAATGTTTTTTTTACAACTTTTCTCCCGAAAAGTTGTAATAAACTTACTTTTAACAACTGTGTTGTTTTGACAGTTGTAATAAAAGCCTATTACAACTTTTATTTTTTGACTGTTGTAATATATGACTACACTACAACAAAAATACAATATTAATAATTAATAAAAATTTGATAATT
Source organism: Allium sativum (assembly GCA_030737875.1). Taxonomy (NCBI): domain Eukaryota; kingdom Viridiplantae; phylum Streptophyta; class Magnoliopsida; order Asparagales; family Amaryllidaceae; genus Allium; species Allium sativum. Next base: position 358,337,073 of record CM060926.1, read on the forward strand.
AATAAAAATATTAATACTCAATAACTATTGTTTAATAATAATAATAAATAGTTTATTTAAATGTTTTCAAAAATTATTATTAATAATAATCAATTATATAAATATTTTAATTAAATGTTTAATAATCAATAAATAATCCACTCTCTCCATATATATTTTTAAAACAACATTAATTAACTTTTCACGTGAAACTGCTTATTAATTAATAATTATTAACATAAGATTTTAATTGCTATTACGTATTTAATAGTTAACTAGTAACATATATATATAATAATTAACTTTTAATCATTATTATTCAATTATAACTATGAAGAAATGAGTAATAAATAATAATAATAATAATTTTTTTGGCAAGGCAATAATAGCTATTATTAGTAAGTAATATTTAGTATTTTAATAAAAGATAATTACCAAGAAATCCACATTATATTTAATATTAGTTTTTACTTATTAATTCTAATTAATAATAGTTAATTTTAAAAACTTTGACAAAATTTTCATAATGAACTTACGAGAAAACTTGACAAAATTGAGCATTTGAATTACATTGGAACTAACCAATGACTCGCAAATCAGACCAAGGCTAACCTAGGGAAATTTTGAGTTCTCTTTGACCAAATATAACCAGTTGGTAGTTTATTATTCAAAAGAAAAAAAATGATAATGACCAATGAAGAGCTAATGCTCAGGGTAATGCAAAAGAACGAAATCCAAGCGGGAAACGTGAAAAATTGGCACCAGAAAAATCTCTCGTATTGAATTTTACTTTATGTGTCCGACCTCTCCTCTCCTGTACACTTCCCTAAATCAAATTGGATCCCTAATTTCTCTTAGATCTTAAACCACTGTCTGTTCCCTTCTTCCTGAACCCGCCTTCAACCGCCTAACGCTAGTCCCCAACTCTGGTCCGTCGGCCTGACATCCCCTCCACCAGTCAGCGTTCAATCCTGCTTCAACCTCGGGCTTGAAGACTTTCCCTTATCGATCGATCGGAAGCGGCGCTACATCGCGCCACCGCTCCTCTCACCCAACGATGGTCCTTCGTCTGCCACGTCCTTTACCAAGCCACGACCGCGAACCCTTCTCTCCCCTCCAATCAAATCGCCTCAGCCCGTCTGCTTGTGAACCCCTGCCTCCTTTGCTGTAGTTCTTCCATCGCTGCATCAGATCCGTACATAGGCTACCTTGGCAACTCAGTTCCGCGCCATCGCAGCCACCACCAAAATGATGCTCGTTCCTTCCTTCGCCACTAAAACTGCTGCCGAGCTCGCTTCATTCTCAGCGTTGCAAAGGTGAGTTTTCACGATTAATTTTGATTCAAGCACATTAACTTCATTAAAAACTAGAGTTGTTTTGATTGCGGTTGACTGTGACTGAGAGTTCTTTGTTTGGTTGGTCCTTAGTTATTGAGAAGGTTATTCCTTCTTCACTGTTCCTTTAGTTAGAGAACAGTTAAAAAATTACTAAATGTAGACTGTTCTGTCTATGATGACTAAAGCAACCATAGTTAGTCCGTCTATGATGTGCAAGCTATACTTGCACTAGATGTAGACTGTTCCGTGAATAGGTATGCACTGCTAACTATTAGGATGACTTCCCTATCTGTTCACACTAGTTTGCTGTCACTTTTACTACTTTTGCAAAGAAAGTGGATGGATTAAAAGGTCAAAACATCGATGATATGCTTAGTACTACCAAACTGGTATACTATTTCTAACCTAAGAAAATCTTATATGCCAGGAGAATGAAAAATGAAGATTTAAAACAATTTCCAAAAGCTAACTATTAGGATGACTTCGTTTATGTTGTTCCACGCCCATCCCAATAGAAAAGTTTCAGGTAGCCATAATTTATGATGTATGATTACTATCATTGACTTTTTGTATTAGCTTGAACATTATCACTAAAAGTCTTTTACTGTAAGGGAACCAGCATGCCTAAAATATATATCACATGCCATTACATTATAATCATCATAATGTCCACATACACACTGTATTATAGGTCTTCATATGTTATGGTTATGGCAGTTGAGGAATATGATGCATTCTTATACCCTTGGACCACTGCAGTATTACTTCTGGCTCAAATTATGATTTCATGTCATTCGATATCGGGTGGTCTCATTTCCTAGGTACAAAATTCATACTTTGTACTCCTTAAACTTTATTTCTTGGAAATGTTTATTATAAGGCATAATTCATATTCGAAAATACTTTGTTCCATGGAAAAATAAAATAAAAAACAGGCCTGCTATAAGAAAATGGAAGTTATTAATTTTAGACCACTGATTTGCACTAATGTTTATAAAATAATCTGCATTAGTATATGTAACCTGACTAGCATCAAATTTTTTCCTATCAAAAACAGTGCTGAGATTGATTGGCCTGATTATCTCATTTCAGTTAGTAAGAGAACTATCAACGATCATTTATGGCCGCTGTCTTCAGATTTTGTTCCAAAACTGAATCATCAACCAACTGTTAAAGTATATTGTACATACTGTATCATTTATAAATATTGAATCTAGTTAGTTAGCGAACTAACAAACAATTATCAACCAAAATCGTATAAACGTTCAGCCAACTGTCTCCTTTATTTAGTGTTGCAAGTACGTACTGTAGGATTCCTGTTGGGCACTCCTTCAAAAGTAGAACTTATTTTTAATGATGTGTAATTATGCAGTGTGCATACAAAAGAACTTGTTTATATAATTGTGATGAACTATATATTTCAGCTGTTAACAGAATGAACTACCTAAACTAGCCTAGGCAAGGCATTGCTTGTTCTTGTATTGTAGTAAAATTTGGGTCTGTGAGCTTACATTTATAGGTTTGGGAAAGTATAGACATAGATACCACTTGTTAGTTTGGAAAAAATCCGTATACTAGTATATATTAGCATCATTTGGAACCCCTGTTAGTTTGATACTGTTTTTTTTCCTTCTAGCCTGTACCTGAACTATTTAAGAAATGTGTATGGCACCTTTAGGAAACACGTCATGTTATTGATTATTAATAATTTAACAAAAAACAATGTACTAATTAATTGTTTTTATTTATAGCTCAAACGCACTACCCAAAGCATATGTGAACTTGATGACAAGCGAGGAATCTCTTTTGGCAGAATTCTACCCCAAAGGTAAAGATAACAATTCTTGTTTCTTCTTTTAATGAAAATTTTCAAGTTATTACAATGTTTGTAACCTTATAGTGTTGCTGCGTTATCTCCTATGCTTGGTGTGTCGGCTTGTTTGAGGCCGAGTGTTTCTTTGGTTGATGTGTACTGGCCTGTAGTGTTACTATGTTGAAGCTGTGGTTCTTATGCTACTGCGGTGACTTGAGATGAAGTAATTATCTATTGGATTTCTTGATGCATCAGCTTCGATTGGCAGCTTGTCTCCTCTTAGTTGCAAGTCAAGGAACTCAACTTAATGGTATTGCAAGTGAGTCTCGCCTGTCATGTTTCTAGGCCTGTTTGTTCAGAAATGTTTTTTCTGTGTCATTGTTGTTTGATGTCAAGCACGCAAGTTGGTGTATGATCATGTAATAATACGCTAAATATTTTCTAAAAATTATTGTTTGTAATATTGAAAATTTGAGTATTTAAATAAATTAGTTTGCAAATAACTGTAATATTTGTTTTGCTTATGGAGTATTGCTATATTTAGTGTATTGTTCATTTCAGCTGACAAAATACATTTATTTTTTTTAAAATGCAACTGTCAATCACAACGATGCATTGAAGTTGTAGTAGATATTATTACAACGGTGCATAACTGTTGTAATAAAGTTTATTACAACGGTGGAAAAAAGTTGTAAAATATACATATTACAATGGTGTTGCAACGGTGCAAAAAAGTTGTAAAAGATAATAATTTATTACAACTTCTTAATACACGACGATTTGCCCACCATTGTAAAATGTATATTACAATTGTGTTCCACCGTTGTAATAGGGTCATTTTGTTGTAGTGCTTTTTGAATGGAGCAATAGGGTGAACCTCTTGGCATATTTCCTCGAGAGTGTGAGTAAGCTCCGAGTAGGTCGGGAACCTATGTTGCCTATTAGCCTTGTTACGGGGCTTTCCTTTACTTGAGACCATAGCTCGAGTATCCAAAACTTGTAGGGCTGCGCTTCTATCGGGAATGGGGGTGCCACCAAGTGTCGAGGGAGTGGCACTGATCTGAGTATTGGCTTCGTATTGCTGTGGAGGTGTGCAAGGTTGCCCCCATGTCCCGAGTTACAAACTACGGAACATAGGCACTTGTTCCAATGACGTCTGTTAGGTCAGTTGACCTACCAAAACCATGTAGTCTACCCTTAATCCGAGCAAGGAACGCGTTCATAACTTCTGCTTGCCGATCCAAACAAGCAATTGATCCTCTACCAATTCCGTTAAGTCCTCTCGAGTAACCAAGTCCAAGATTTCCTCATTGGTAAAATGTTCTTGATTTTCCTCGCTACTAGCACTCGAAGCCTCGGAGGTAGCGTCGGTCGTTTTACCATGTTGAGAGGCGAGTAGCGAAGTCAAAGTCAAAAAAACTAAAACCGAAGTCCAGATCCGAAGACAAATCCAAGTACTTAATCTGATGCAGAGGTCGAAGTTGTGCGTCCTCCCTTCCTGGCATGCCAAAATTTTAACGTGCGAAATTGCCGCATGCCAACACTCAATGTGTATATGTGAACAACTATCCAAATAAGAAGTAAATAATGTAAGTGTGGGGCGACACAGCTTTTATAGTGGTTCGGGACTAACACCTACGTCCACTTTATAATCATCATTCATCATATCTTTTGTCGATTACAGAGTTATACAAGGTCGGATAATAGTTAAGTCCAAAGTGTTACAGTAGAATAACAAAATATAAGTTTGTTCTACACTTTGACTAAATTGCCCTTCTTCTTCGTTGAGAAGAGTTGACTTGGTTAATAAAATCCAAGCTCAGTCTTCATGTCCATGAAGTTCAAAAGTAGCATGACAATCCTTGCTAATGTTCAAGTGTTGACGGAAAACATGCATGTTATGTTTTGATTATCCTTCTTCTTCTTCCTTGAGATGAGTTGACTTAGTCAACTATAAACAAAACAAGCTTTAATGTCTAAGAGGTCTAGAGGCCTTGTAGCTATGCTTGCTAGTGTCCAACAAGCAAAGGAATATGTATGCACCGCCTTTTAACTATCCATGCCATGTCCAACGGCCATGGAGGAGGAGGGCTAGGTAGGAGTAGGTGAGAAATAGGACCCATAAGAATCAATTTTCATACCCCAAAACCAACCTCGTAACAGGAATTTTGAGCCTAGAATTTCGCACCCAGAATTTTCGAACCCAAAATTTCGAACCCAAAATTTTGCACCTAGAATTTCGCACCCAGAATTTCGAACCTAGAATTTCGCACCTAGAATTTCGAACCCAGAATTTCGAACCCAGAATTTCGAACCTCGAATTTCACACCCTGAATTTCGAACCTAGAATTTCGAGCCTAGAATTTCAAACCCAGAATTTCAAACCCGAATTTCGCACCCAGAATTTCGAACTCAGAATTTCGAACCCAGAATTCAAACCTAGAATTTCGAACCCTGAATTTCAAATCCAGAATTTCGAACCCAGAAGCTTGCACCTAGAATTTCGAACCCTGAATTTCGAATGCCGAATTTCTCACCTAGAATTTCGAACCTAGAATGTCGAACTCAGATTTTCAAACCCAGAATTTTGAACCTAGAATTTCGAACCTAGAATTTCAAACCCAGAATTTCGAACCTAGAATTTCAAACCCATTTCGAACCAGCTGTAACGTGACTTCGACCCAGTTGCTTTGTGTTTTTTGACGCTTGAGCGCATCACTCACAAAATACTTGACTTGTGACAGCTTCGACAAAAAAGCGAGTCAATATTTTCCCCCCAAATCATATCTTGATTGGTCCAAGGATGGTATGTTTTGCTAGTATAGAAGAAATTCAGAAACCGAAGCCAGCAGAAGTTCGGAGCGAGTATCTATATTAATAAAACAGAAGAGCCACGGCCACGCCCGATCGTATTTTCCAAGGAACCAAAGTCGATAAGCCAAAAATCTGTGATTGCTTCGGATCATATTAGTGGAAAACCACGATCGCTTGGGATCGTATTAAGGATAGAAATCCGACAATCGCTTGGGATTGTATTAAGGAGAGAAATCAGACAATCGCTTAGGAACGTATTAATAGAAAGCCAGAATAGCCAGAGTATCCGAGAGATTGGATCAGCCCAGTAACCTGCATAGAAAAGGTGTACGCATAACCATATGTGAGTGGTCTTGCCATGCTGCCGACAAGGCTTCCATAGATCATCGTATTCATTTGATAGACTGCATTCAAGGCGATCTCACATCAGTGAGATGGCCAAGGCATGTTAGAGCATTCGAGAAAATCTTGCGTTAGGGAGGTAGCATTGGCAAGTGGAGTCAAGGCGACCTTATCGAGGTAATACAAGAGGTCAAGATAGCCACGAGTGGAAATGCTATGAAATTCTAGGTTCGAAATTCCCGGTCAAGAAGATATGGTAACGTTTCCTAAATGTTATAAAAGCCAGTTTTGATGTTTTGCTTGGTTTTCACACCGAATTGATGCAGAAACCAGGAGATATGATAGCATTTCAAAAACACTACAAAAAGCTGTTTTGACATTGTGGCCGGTTTTTCATAGCGAAAAAGCTGGAAATGCTATAAAATTTAGTATCAACTAAACGGTTCTAGCTTCGATGCATATTCAAGGAGGAATGTATGAGGCAAAGTGATGTGTTCTTTTATCGAAGTAATGCAATGAATGTGAAGATGACTTAGGTGTGTTTTGAATTCGTGAATAACGGTTGTTCAAGGATGTTCAGAGCTTATGGATAATCACTAGTGATGATGACTAGAAATACCTAAGGCCAAGTTTATATCCTTGTCGTAGGTTCTAGGGATTCAAAACAGGGGTTATGTTTCATTGTATAGCGTATGGATTTTTCCTAGAACTGAGGTTATCATTAGCCCTTGACAAACGGCATGATGATGAGCAGGTCATACGATTAGTGATGGTTTCAAAGCAGGAGTGGAGGTGATAGCCAGAGTCAGTCATGAATGTTGGTTGTTTTCTTGTACCGTCTCACGTAGATTGTATGATGTCGGAGGAGATGTTTATTGGGTGCTTGTCTGATGTTGGTCTAGGCCTTCCGGGCTTGTGCTTGAGTGACGTTGGTCTCGATTAGGATGGTTTACATGAGATATTTTTTTGTTATGATTGCTATTATCTGGTTACTTTTGATTTCCATGAATAATAATTATGCCAAATGCTTGTTGTAAAGGCTATCACTGTTAGATGTGGGGAAGACAGATGTTGGTTCTTCTTAGTTGATACGGTAGATTAGTTTGTTTATCTACCTATTCGCTAGAGTCTATCATGGATGATTGGTTTCTTTGTTTGTACCTTCTCATGTAGATTGTCCAATGTCGAAGGAGATATTTCTTGGGTGCTCATCTAATATTGGTTTAGGCCTTTGGGGCTTGTGCTTAAGGGATGTTGAATTCGATCAGGATGGTTCACATGGGATCTATAATCTGGATGTTATGAGTGTTATTGTTGGTTGCTTATGCTTTCCATGACTGAACGGTTGCTTTGTTACCTTGGTCCTATGGTTGAAATGCTTGTTGTAAAGTTTATCACTATCCGATGTGGGAAAGATGGGAGTTGAGTTCTTCTCTAGTGTTGTGGGTAGATTAGATTGTTACTTACCCTTTCCCATATACTTTATCGATGTAGTTTGTTAGCTATTTTATCGCTCACTAAGACTGTTGTCTAACTCAAGGTTTTATGTTTCCCTCTTATTACCTTGGTTTGTTCATTCGATTTTGGATGGGCAGACTGAGTAGCAGGAAACATGTGATATCTTGGTGAGGACGATATTGTTGTGCGGATATGAACAGGAGGATGGCGTTTTACTTTTCTACTATATAGTATCTGTTATTTTTTTTTCTAATCGACTCTGAGTGTTGTAGTGAGTCAAATTTGTACTGACACTTATGTGGTAATCCAAGATGTATGGATATTCTTTCTAGTTGCTATGAAAGTTCAGGTTTCAACTCAAATATGCTTCACTATTATTGCCTGTTGTATATGTTCTATTATATTTTATCCTTGCACTGTGAGTTATACGATAGGTTCCACTTCTGTTATCCTACCTTGACGATCGTCCATAGCTTCCTGGCACGTCTTACAGTGCATTGCTTCCATTGTTAAGTGCAAGAGTTATGGGCGGTCGTCATGTTTGGTATCATAACTCTAGTTATTGATTTTAGCCAAAGTTTGAAGGCATAATTACGTATGAGAGATGTATTTGTAGGATTTTGATGAATGTATACTATATAGTAGTAATAGCATTCGAACTCCATTTTTGTAGTTATTTCTCATGTGGACTAATCATTCTATTTTTAGATTTAGAATGAGACATTAGATTACAGGAAACACTAATTGGGATGAGCTTGCAACTGGAAGGGTAGACGATGGTAACAAGCTAGGAGCTTCAGCTGTTATGCCGCAATGTCCGGTTATGTTCGGGTCCATGCTAACAGCAGTCCTACTAAGGATGCCCATTATAAAAGCGGCAGTAGAGAGTGGTGTTCCTGTGCAAGTGCCTAGGTATGATTCCGCTAAGCGACAGAGGGATTATACTCCTACGGATGAAGAAGATGAGTTAAGAAGAAGTATAGCTTTGAAACAACTTCGATGCCGAGTTAAGGAGCGAGAAGAAGGGATCTGTGCTGCTTGGAACAAGGCTTTTAGAAGCAGGCATGAGCCGCACGAAGATACTTTTACTGGCCCCAGTACAACAAAGAAGTTGAACAAGAAAAAGAAGAAACCTAAGAAGAATGACATTTGCTTCAACAGTCAGCTAGAGGGCCATTATTCCAAGGATTGTAAGAAGCTAAGAGCCAAAAGGAGTGCTTTAAATGCTGCAAGCCTGGACATAAGAAGAAAGACTGCCCAGGTTTTCTTAAGAATAAGAAACCGGAGAAAGCATGTGTTCTAGAAGCTATTCTGATTTCCTATAACATTCCTGATGATAATTAGGGGAAAGCTATTATTAGTTCAGATATGCTTTCTGACAGTGGAGTTGTTTGGGTACTATTTGGTACTAGATAGTCGTCTTCTTTTACCTATAATAAGATTGTATGACTGGGTTCAGGAGCTAAAGTTGTAAAAGACCTTTGATTGTAGCTAATCCAGTGTGGGGTTTCCTACTCTTTGCATGCTTTGTCGTGATATTGTGTTATCGAGTCATGGTTGCTCGTTTGTGTGTGATTACTTTGTTTTGAACTTCACTGGGTTTGAGATTAGCTTGGGTATGGATTGGCTCAAGAAGTATGCGGAAAGAGTGAATTACGAGAAGCTAGAGGTGAGAGTCAGGGATGTGGAAGGTCGAAAGGTTTTGTTCCGATGTAAGCCCGAAGATGGTGTCTTCGTGAGCTATTTATAATCACTTGTGATTCCACAAGAAGACTTGTCATCTGTGTTGATCACTAATGAGTATGAAGGTGTTTTTGAAGAAGTCAAAGGTTTTCCATCGCATCGTGGACTGAGTTTAGAATCAAGTTGGTAAAGGATGCTAGACCTATCGTTATGACCTTAGAAGAATAGCGCTTATGGATCAGTGAGAGTTATAGGTGCAAGTATGTGACGTTTTGAGGAGAAGGATTCATTCGGTGGAAAAGCCCGATTGAGATGCGCCAGTTGTGTTTGCAACCAAGGCCGATAGATCGTTAAGAGTTGTTTTGGAAATTTTGCGAAAGCATCAGCTGAGGGCTAAGTTTTCGAAGTGTCAATTCTAGAAGATCGGAGTGAGGTTCTTAGGCCATATTGCTTTTGGAAATGAAATAGCAGTTGACCCCTCTAAAGTGGAAGCAATCTAAGACTGGGATAGACCTAAAAGTGCGACGGATGTTCGAAGTTTCCTTGGATTGGCGGGGTATTATCGCCTGTTTATAAAGGATTTCTTCAATATAGTTGCACAATTAACATGATTGACAAAGAAGAACCAAGTGTTCACGTGGAATTCAAAGTGTGAGAAAGCTTTCGGAATCCTGAAAGAGAGACTAACGAGTGCGCCTGTTTTGACGATAACAAGTGGGACTGAAGAGGTGATGGTATACACTTATGCATGGGGTCCTGGATTAGGAGTAGTGCTGATGTACAAAATAGAGTTGCGACCTACGCGAGTCGACAACTGAAGCCACATGAGAGGAATTACCCAATTCATGATTCGGAATTGGCAGCGATTTGCGTTTTCTCTAAAGATGTGGAGATATTCTCTTTTGGGAGTTCGATTCGAGTTGTTTACGGATCACAAGTCGTGGAAGTAACTTTTCTCCCAAAAGGTTTTGAATCTTCAGCAACAATGGTGGTTAGAGTTGCTGGCATCGTATGATTTTAGTATAGCCTATACTCCCAGTGAAGTTAATGTAGTGGTAGATGCGTTAAGTCGAAGACATGCAAGTTTGGGAGCGATTTTTTTCGGAATGGAAGCACCTTGAGTAGTTGGCAGGATTTGATTTCAGGCCACAGTGTGAGTTGGAATCTGAAATGTTGCCAAGTGTTAGACCAAAAAATGGCACTAACACCCAAATGCAATGTGAAGTTCTCACAATCACAGTTTGTAGAATGCATAAACAGTAAAATGAGAGGAGACACACAAAGTTTTTATAGTGGTTCGGCTCAAAATAAGTCTGCGTCCACTTTATATCTTCTTAAATTATAAGAAGTTACTAGTAGGATGTCATCTTATGATCCATTAGATTCATTCACATACAAAATCCTTGTATTTTAATGAAGAAAAGGAGAAAAGAGGATGATTTTATACATGAAATCCTCATGTTAATTTGGCTTGAGAAGCACAAATTCCTTGTGTTGTAGCAAAGGCGGATGCCGCCCAGAACTAGTGCCCTCCCTCCTTTGAAAATCCTTCAAATGGTGTATTTATAGGGGTTGAGGAGCTCCGGGTTGGATGCTACGTGTCATGACCGGAGGCGATCTCGGAAGGTAGTGGAAAATTGCTTTTCAAGTCGTGTTATGCCAGGTGGAAGTTGATCCATGCTAGTAGGAGGTAGTTATGACTTGAGAAGTGGTCAACAAAGTTGTTTGGAGCTCTGTCTAGGTGGGTCGGTTTAAAACCGAATCGGTGTCTTTGAACCGTTGGTGTGCACTTCCGTCCAACTGATGTCGAGGCGGGCCACGTCTAGCTAGTTCGACCCGAACCGATGTGAGCCAGAGTCCATATCCGAGCTTACTGCCTAGGGATGTAGGAACGGGTTCTCCTCCTCTGATCCGACCCGTTTCGTACGATCCGACCCGGTTGGGTCAAGTCAATTCCAGAATCCAAGTTTCCTGTTCTGCCTGTGTTCACAAAATAGGCATAATTTCCGAACCGTAAGTTTGTTTTGACCAAACGAAAGTTGTACTTGAAGCAAATTCAGAGGGATACAAGAGTTATGGTGCACAACACTGGGATTGATGCTTTCGGGCCCAAAAAATGTCATCTAATAGGAGTTTACTACCACTTTGTCTTTGCGATGCGACTTCAACCCAATTGCTTCCAATATTCTGACGATGTTCCTAATGCTCAAGCACGTTGTTAACTAGACATTTTACATGTGATGGCTTTTACCAAAAAGCATGTCAACAGTAAGCTTATCGATAAGACTTACTCCCATTGAAAGGATTAGCGAGAGCCAAAAGAGAGATGCAAATCTTGTCAAGTTTATCCAGAAGTTGGAACATGAGGATAAAGAGTTCGAGTTCGATTGAGAAGGTTGGCTTCAGAAGCAAGGACGATTGGTTGTTTCTGATATCCAAGAATTTGGACATAAGGTTCTGAGGGAATGGCATCACTCAAAGTTGATGATTCATCCTAGTGGTAATAAGATGTATCAGTACATGAAGCGATCTTACTACTGGGAAGGGCTGAAAAAGATATTGGTAAGTTTATTTCCAAGTGAATGAACTGTCAGTTGGTGAAAGCTGAACAAAAGAAGCCAAGTGGTTTGCTTCAGCCACTGGAAGTTCCTACATGGAAGTAGGAGCAGATATCGATGAATTTTATCGATGGAATACCTAGAACCAAGGCAGGAAACGAAGGAATCTGGGTCATCGTGGTTCGCTTAACCAAAAGTGCACGGTTAATTCCTGTCAAATCGACTAGGATAGCATCGAAGTTGGTTGAGCTTTATATAAAATGGAAAGTTCGATTCCATGGTATTCCGAAGAGCATAATTAGTGAGCGAGATCCATTATTCATGAGTGGATTTTGGAAGAGTTTGCAAGAAGCTTTGGGAACCAAGTTGTGTTTAAGTACAGCTTATCATCTCCAAACTGATGGTCAAACTGAGAAATTTAAACGAGTTTTGGAAGATCTCCTAAGAGCTTAGGTATTGGACTTCGGGTGATCATGGGAGGACCATCTACATCTAGTTAAGTTTGCATATAATGACAACTACTAGTCAAGCATTAGGATGGCACCATTCTAAACATTGTATGGAAGACCATGTAATTCTCCAGCATGTTGGTTGGAAACTGGAAATAAATTGATCCTTGGGCCAGAGATGATTAGAGAGACCTCAGATTTTATCGAGATCGTTCAGCAAGGAAGGCAGCCTAAGATCGTTAGAAGAGTTATACTGGTAAGCATCGAAAGGATTTGGAATTCGACGTAGGCGATATGGTTTTCGTGAAGATTTCACTGTTGAACCATGTTGTTCGATTTGAAAGAAAAGAAAAGTTAGCTCCAAGATTTGTTGGACCGTTTCTGATAGTCGACGGATTGGAAAGCTCGCATATAGATTGGAGTTACTCGAGAAGATGTCAAGTGAGCATAATGTTTTCCATGTGTCATTTCTACAAAAGTGTGTGCATGATTCGAATGTAGTGGTATCTACAGAGGAGTACGAAGACTTCGAACTCGAGCCCATAGTTACGAAACCTCGTAGGCCGCTTCTTGTAGTGGGGACTGACACGAAAGAGCTTAGGATAAAGACGGTTAGGTTAGTCAAGGTACAATGGAGTGAGGATTATTACGATTGGACATTGTTATTGTTTTTGATGATTGTTGTTGTTAAAATTCCATGTGCTAGAGTAAGCTATGGATGCATGGTGTGATGGCTGCAAGTTGGATGATAGAATTGGTTGTTCATGGATGATAGGCATGCGAAATTGTTTTGGTGTCTTATTGTTGTTGGGATTTCGGCGGTGAAATTCCTAAAGGGGGGATAATGTAACAGCCCGCATTTTAAGCATCGAAGGACTGTGAGATATTTTTATTTATTTCCTAGAGGGTTGGATCATTCACATATTTTGGTATGTTAGTTATGGGGATATGAGACATATCCATAATTTTTACCAATTTAATTTGTGACCATTTCTCCCCAGTTAGTCTTGTATAGGGAATAACTTTTGACTGGAATCGAATCAGGAGCTGAGATTGATTTCATTGGAAAGGAAATGGTGTTTCAATTCCATAGTGTGGTCACATTAAAGATTTGTTTCAGTGGTTTGGGAGGAATCGCTGTTTTAGTGCTATACAGTTTTCTGTTCAGGTTTTCAGCCATTTGTGGGCTGATTTGAGGAGAGCCATTAATGGGATGATTGAAGACTATAAGTAGGAGATTAGTGGCATGGATAATAGTTTACTTTCTTCATTCCCTCATTTGGTGGAGCTCGTGATCCTCCTTTCTCAATCAGATATAATTGTCCACCATTAAAATTCTAGATCTACAGAAGAGAATTGAAGATCTACATCGTTTGAAGTAGATCTACGACAAGTGAAGAGAGATCTCATCAAATCAAGAGGTTTGAAGCATATTCTTCGCTGTCCGGATTGAGAAATTAGCGATATCGAGTTAATTCGAAGAATTAGAGAGTGATAAGCATATCACATGCGGATTCAATCAAGTATATATGTTGTTTAATCTTGTGTTCATCATTTCAAGTTGTTTCCATATAGATCTAGTCGATGTAAGTATGATTTTAATTCAAATCACCATAGGATCTAATCTAGCAACTTACAAACGGTAATTTCATCTGTTAATTCTATGTTTAGATCCAATTATTAATTTGATCATTTATTGAATCGTTGTTTTAATATTTGTTGATTATTGCTTGAATCAATGGATGATTTGTCTATCGAATTTGGATCGGTGGTGTTTGAGATGGATCAGTGGTGTTTGGGCGAGTTTTGGCAAAGGATGAATTTTCAGGTTTTAACAGAATTTTACGAACGATGTTGAGAGTCATGGATCGAGCACAAATCCTAGTATGGATCGGTCACCAAAAAGCAGTGAATTGGCGCGAAACAATGATGGATCGGGCATGTTTTGATGAATCTGGAAAAAGCTGAATTTTCTGTGTACAATAGCGCTTGGAAAACACTATGAAAACTCTCTAGATCGACCACAATCTGGGCATGGATCATGCATGCAGAATACGTTGGATCGCCCACGTTTTATTGATGGATTGGGCCTTTTTTCTTGGACTGGCAAAGAGGATGGATTGCTGGAATTTGACAGCGTTTGACAAAAGCTGTAGAAAAATCTTAGATCGTGCACGATCCATGGGGACGGATTAACACATTTTCATGGAGCACGCACGTAATTTTGGGGATTTGGCATGGGTCCTAGCACATGGATCGGCCATGATCCAGGATGGATCGCGCAGGAGCAATGATAGCGTTCCAGAGACGCTTTAAAAAGGTGTTTTAAGTGCTATGGTCTGGAATTTAGCCAAATGGATCGGGAGCAATCCTGTAGATATGGTAGCGTTTCCTAAATGCTGTAAAAGCCAGTTTTGATGTTTTTCTTAGTTTTCACACCGAATTGATGCAGAAACCAGGAGATATAGTAGCAGTTCAGAAACACTACAAAAGGCTGTTTTGACATTATGGCCAGTTTTTCATAGCGAAAAAGCTGGAAATGCTATAAAATGTAGTATCGACTAAACGAAGCTTGTTTTTGAGTCAACGATGGTTCTAGCTTCGATGCGTGTTCAAGGAGGAATATTGTAATGACCCAAACTTCCCCGGTCTCCGAAGAGAAGAGAAAGAACGGATTGTTTGAGAACACAACAAATCAGAATGCAAACAGAAGAACATTTCATTTCCCAAACCAAATTCAACAAATAATCTAATCAACCAAACAACCAAACAAACATGGTTCAAACAAAGGTGTCGGGTGCTACTAAGAACCGTCTCCATCCTACTATATGTATTTAACTAGAAATAAGATTAGAGTGAGAAGTTCTCACCTTTGAGATCCACTCCTCCAGTTTTATTTCTGAATCATTTGGATTTGTCCAAAATTCCAACGCAGTTCTTTCCATGTTGTTCATAATAAAAATAACATTTTTAATATGATGTTTATATATTAAAAATCATATTTTTACTTTGCTATATATATATATATATAATAAAATCATATTTTTATCGCTACTTCATATATATATAAATCATATTTTTATATCGAAGTTCGAATTATAAAAATCATATATTTAATTCACTACATATATAAAAATTCTATTTTTATCCTATTCAAAATATTATTTCATACATACGATAAAATTTATATTTTTATCTAACTAAAAATAATATTTTTATATAGTTATACATTTATAAAAATCGTATTTTTATTGCTATGCTATTCGTTTAAAAAACATATTTTTATTGTGTTATTCATAAAATAAAAATTCGATTTTTAATTTGCTATGTATATAAAAAAACGTATTTTTATATATTAATAATCATAGCTTAATTTCATAAAAATCACATTTTTATTTAATAAACGAATAAAAATAATCAAAGAAACTCACCTTCGGGCGTTGACAGGGCAGAGCGGCGGCAGGGAAAGGTGTGCGACGTCGGAGGTGGGCCCTACAGGTGCTGGAGTGGCGGTTTAAGGTTCTGGTTGGTGGCAGTTTAGGGTTCCGCGATTTTGGTCTTCGTGAATGGAGGAAGGGGGAGAGGAGAGGGCGGAGGAGGCGCTGATCATCAGGGGGAGGGGCGGCGCTGACTGGGACGGGCGGTGGTGGGCCATGGATCGCGATAGTAGTGGTTTTTTCTTTCTTTTTTCTGAATTGTGGAGAGAGAAGGAAAGGCGGTGTGTGTTATATAATATGTATTTAATAATTTTAAATTCAAAAAAGTCAATTTTTCTTACGAACCCCAAATCGGACCCAACGACCATCGGCTCTAGCTAATTACCCCCATTCCGAACACAATGGGATATGTATCGTAAGCCAGTTCGGTTATTTCGAACAGTTTTCATTTAAATTACAATATAAATCAATATATATTTAATTTAAATGCACATTTCAATTTATTGGGGCCACATACGGACTCCAATAATTCCAAAAAAAATAAATCTAGCTATATTTTGATAATACAGTCCTAAAAAAATTAATTTCGTTGAATTTGGAGATCATTTGAAAAACGGTCATTTTCCAATCGGTTAAATTCAAACTGAATTGACCAACGCGTTTATATTCACCATGCTCACATAATAATTCCAAAAATTATGAAAATTGGATTCCAGCAATAATTTGACATTCCAGATGCAACAAAACTGGTCTCATCAAAAACGGAGGTCGTTTGCAAAATCGCGGTTTTAAAGGGCAATATTCCATAGCGACTATTCTGAATTGTCAACCGGGCATAACTTTTAATTCCCGCTATGAAATTTTGATTTTCCAGATTCGTTGGAAATATATTTTCAACAAAATCAAATATTTCTGATTTCACTAAAATCCGGTTTATTTTGAATCCTATACATTCATTTGAAATTTGAAATCGAAATTTCAAAATACCGCGCCATTTTCAATTCCTTTTATAATTAAAATAAGTATTTATATTCTAGCTTCGATTTAAATA
Source organism: Allium sativum (assembly GCA_030737875.1). Taxonomy (NCBI): domain Eukaryota; kingdom Viridiplantae; phylum Streptophyta; class Magnoliopsida; order Asparagales; family Amaryllidaceae; genus Allium; species Allium sativum. Next base: position 358,353,994 of record CM060926.1, read on the forward strand.
AATATATACGTTCTAATTCTACTCAAAATAAATTTCTACTCGTTATTATTTAAAAAAAATCATTTAAATTAATCAAAATTCATTAAAATTGCCAAAATAAAATTTTAAATTGGTTATGATTTTCCGGTTACAATCTCCCCCACTTAAAATATTTTCATCCTCGAAAAGGAACGGAGCTAAAAGTTGTTTTACTAACCAACTCAACTTTAATTCTGGCTTTCATTCTTCAACTTTTCAATTTCTAAGAATTTTCCAATTCTTCAAAAATTTGGCTAACACCCTAATTTTTTGAAAAATTTCGCCATAATCTCCTTTGTATGGGGAGACATTTAAAACCGCAACTAGCCACGTAGGGCCCTCATCATCCAAAAATAAAAATAAAAATCCAATCGGCCCATAAAATCATACAAACCCAATAAATTAGTAAACATGTACCTATTTGTCGGGCATACAATTTTATTCCTCTTCTTAGTTTCCCTGTTATGACCTGTTCATTATATACATGTATAGATGTATGCAGTTCCAATCAATTTTCAATTTGGCTAAATTTCCTTTCATTCACATGTTGGTTTGATAAATAATCAAACAACACAATCAGCAATCAATTGTATGATTATCTTTTCAAACACATAGATTTTGTATATATAAAAAAAATCCATTTTTGAAAAGATTAAAATATATTTTTATCAAAATGAACTAGTTACGAACTAGAATTATAAATCCAATATTTTTAAATAAATAAATTGGATTTGAAATGGTTTTAAAAATAACCAGAACTTCCAATATATGAATTGGAATGGATTTGAATCGAAATTATCTTTGGAATATTTCGATATTGGATTCCATGATTATACGGATATTACGCAGGAATTTGGAAGATATATATATATATATATATATATATATATATATATATATCGTTACTCCCAATACGATATTTGTTGATTTCAGAATTTGATATTGAATATAAACCGATATAATTTCTATTCAGAGCCTTATATTTAATATTAAATTGGATTTTGGGTTTGTCGTGAACTGTGTTTTAAATGACACTGTTCTTAAACCCAGTTGAGAAAAGATTAAATCTTTTAAATAAGATTTAGAAGAGTTTACCAATTAATTAACATTTAATTGGAATTGAAATTGGAATGTGAATTGGGTTTATTGTGAACTTTTTGTTAAAGACATTCGTTCTTTAACCCGATTTACAATGAAATGTGATTTGGAATTTATAAATCTTTTTATTAAGATTTAACGGGAATTTTCCAAAGTAAAGTTAATATATTAAATTGGGATTGAATGGAATTTTCCAAATTAATATATTAAAAAGGCTTTGTCATTATTCCATTTATATTATTAGTCGGATACGGAAATTGATATGGATTATATATATATATATATATATATATATATCGATCCGTTTTCTTTGAAGATTCCATAATTAGTGGAATGTGATTTTGGGTTTATTGTGAACCATGTTTTAAATGACATTGGTTCTTTAACCCAGTTAGAGACAGGATTGCATGTCTAACATTGTATTTCGAACTGTGTGGTTGATCTATGCTAAATATATATCTGTTTGGTGGCAGAGAATTTATTCTCTTGCTTAACACCCTTCTCTAAGACGTACGAGCTTAGAGGTTATATATCGGCAACAATCAATAGTACGGTGTAGATTGTCGATGCGGCATATTGGAGTTTCCAAAGTTAAGTAATCATTACTATTTATTTTTGGGAGGATTAAAATAAGTAGAATTTTAATGTATCTTTAATTAGATTGAAAGTGAAGGTGATAATTTAAATTATCAAATTCGGGAAATGATCGAGAACGGAGTAGCACCAGTTTTGCTCCGAGCGATAGTTAAATCTTTAATTAGATTTGAATGGGAAATGGTAAATAATTTTACCGATAACACCGTCCATCGGATGAATAGGTTGTGGTTGGGAAATTAAATAAATGATTACTTCGGTAAGGTGCGTTAATCCCGACTAGTTTGGAAAATATTAATATGGTTTGAATGATATCCAAAGGAAGATTAAAGAATAAATTTTAAAGAATTTATGTTTGATAAAATTAATGGGAACAAATCCTAAAGATGTGAATATTTAAATAAAAGAATGTTCAGAATTGGAATGATGCATATGTTGTGTTTTATAGCACTTGTTTATAATATACGCGAGTTATTCGAAAAGGCCGGGTTTATACCCATTCTGAATAACCGATTCGACGATAAGTCGACGATGAAGACGGTGGTTGAAGACCGGAGGTCTTCACATTGTTTTGATGATTACCGATATCTTGATTGGGCGGTACAACCAAGACAAGGTAATAAGTGGTGATCGTCCAGACGTACTTAGAGATCGACTAGATATGCGAGGACCTCTCTCCTGTATTGGACATACGAGACGAGGAATAAGGTGCCTTCGGTTTCATTCAGACCCAGAACGAACTTGTAAATGGATGTGTGTCTGACATTGGATTTTATTCTGTGTTGATTGCTCTCTATTAAATATATATCTGTTTGGCAGTAGAGAATTTTTTCTCTTGCCTAACGCCCTTATCTGAGATGTACGAGCTCAGAAATTATATATCGATAGACATCAGTCACGTGGCGTGAATTGCCTGTGTCATGATGGGATGCAAATGATCAAGGCTTCTGTTGAAAAGCAGAGTCTTATGGTTGATGATCAAAGCATGGCTCTAATATAGCATAGCTTTGTGTATAGCGTTAATCCGCGAGCCTCACACCTCGGTATGAGTTAAAAAGGGGATAAGGGAACCCAAGGAGGGCATGACATTTCTTTTTAGCTATGGGTGGTGACGGGTTTTGCAAGCCCAAACATTTATATTATTTTTACCTATTGTGGTTGTTGGAATGCGGGGTGCCTCGGATATATCGATTACTACGGAGCCGATGGATAGTACCTATAGGTCCGAGAAACGTGTGTTCAGGAATAACTAATCCACAAACGTAAGGGTGGACTGGCCTTGGAGGATCCAAGGGTTACCCAGAGTGTGTAGTCCTGAGGCATTTGTTCGAGTGTCTTGAAGCAGGAAGGAATACATCCCTTGCCTTGACTCATGACGGAAATCCAATTTCCAATACGTGACATTTCGGTTTTGATTGTAGAGCCTAGTATTGGTGAATTGATATATGGCACCCATGCCATCTGTGATTGATACATTTATATTTAAAGTTGTTTTATACACTATGCACTTATAATAGTATCAAATGATTTGTTTTAAATGTACCAAGCATATTTGGCTATTATAAGGGAAAACCCTATCCTTCAGCTTGCGTTGTATTGTGTGATGGGACCTGGGTCTTATAATAGCTTCATTTTTTCAAAAGCATTGCGTTGTTTGTTTTATGCACTGGTATTCTTGGGAGGAAACCCATTCCGTGTTATACAGCATGATCCCTCGATTTACTTCATTTTAAAGTAAAGTTTTAAATAATTGTTTTAGTTCTCACACCAATCACACGACTGACCTGGAGTTTACTGTTTTAACCTGAACTCTAGGTGCCCCTATTTTCCATACGGGCAGCTAGTAGTTTTAGTTTTGCAGATTTATATTCATAGGATCCTGGTTTACAGCTGGAATGATATTCGAAAAGCTCTGTATCCATGTATCTCTTTTAGTTGTGTTTTGTATTGTTTTCCGCTACATTGTAAATTTGAAAATCTCTGATGTTTATCAAATGTATATTATTTGTTCATACTCTGCATATTGTTGTAATCTGCTGTAAATTGTTGTAATAAGCAATGAAATGTTCTTTTGTTTGTGCCCTGATTTGTCGTGTTCTCATTACAATCTGGGCTTTCCCGAAAGGACGAATTTGGGTTGTGTCAAATGTCTGAGGCATAGTGATGTGTTCGTTGATCGACGTAATGCAAGAATGTGAAGACGACTCAGGTGTGTTTAGAGTTTGTGGATAACGGTTATTCAAGGATGTTCTGAGCTTATGGATAATCGCTAGTGATGACGACTAGAGATACTGAAGGCCGAGGAATTATCGTTGTCGTAGGTTCTAGGGATTCAAAACAGGGGTTATGTTTCATTGTACGGCGTATAGGGATTTCCTAGAACTGAGGTTATCATTTGCCTTTGACGGACGGCGGTAGGATGAGTCGGTCATACGATTAGTGATGGTTTGAAAGCAGGATTGAAGGTGATAGCCAGAGTCAGTCATGAATGTTGGTTGTTTGCTTGTACCATCTCACGCAGATTGTATGATGTTGAAGGAGATGTTTCTTGGGTGCTTGTCTGATGTTGGATTAGTCCTTCAGGGCTTGTGCTTGAGTGATGTCGATCTCGAGTAGGATGGTTTACATGAGATATTTTTTTAGTTATGATTGCTATTATCTGGTTACTTTTGATTTCCATGAATCAATAGTTATTCCAAATGGTTGTTGTAAAGGCTACTGTTGTTAGATGTGGGGAAGACAGATGTAGGTTCTTCTCATTTGATACGGTAGATTAGTTTGTTTATCTACCTATTTGCATATACTTTATTAATGATTTTAGTTTGTTGTTTTATCGCTCACTAAGACTGTTGTCAGACTCAAGAATTTATGTTTTCCTCTTATTACCTTGGGCTGTTCATCCGATTTTGGATGGGCAGGCTAAGTAGTAGGTAACAGGATATCTTGGTGAGGACGATGCTGTTGTGCGGAGACGAGCAGGAGGCTGGCGTACTACTTTTCTACTATATAGTATATGTTATTTTCCCCTGTTTCCTAATTGACTCTGAGTGTTGCAGTGAGACAAATTTGTACAGATACCTGTGTTGTAATCCAAGATATATGGATGTTCTTTCTAGTTGTTACAAAAGTTCAGGTTTCTTCTCAAATATGCTTTATTATTATTGCCTGTTGTACATGTTCTATTATATTTTATCCTTGTGATGTGAGTTATACGACAGGTTCCGCTTGTGTTATCCTACCTTGATGATAATCCATAGCTTCTTAGCACATCTTGCAGCGCATTACTTCCCTTGTTAAGTGCCGGAGTTATGACGGTCGTCACAGTGAATTTATAAACGGTGTTTATAAATGAAATGGAATAATCATCATTGGATAATTTGAGAATTTAAATTCAAGTATGAATCTGAATATGGGAATTGGGAATCGTTTCAAAAAGTAAACGATGAAATTTATTCCAATGTTCGGAATGTAAATTAAATTAGATAAATTCATGTGGATTTGTGATTAGAATTCGACAATGTCGACTTTTATAAAATTAAGATATTCTAGAGGAAATATGGAAATTACATTAGATAGAAACTAAAATATAAAATTAAATATGGAAATAGATTCTATGTTATGTATATAATTTATAATAGATAAAATATTCCAAAGAAGGAATTGGGTTTCAAATAGATTTGAAATGGAACTTGTTTTAATATACAAAAAAGGAAGGTAATTTATAAATGATGTTTGTAAATTTAGTGATGTAATTATCATCGAATAATTTGAAATTTAGATTTAAACGTGAATTTAAAAGTGAACTGGAAATTGTTTCGAAAACGGAACGATAGATTTGTATTCCGAAATTCGGAATATAAACTAAAGTGAGAAAAATCAAAAGGATTTATAATTGGAATTCAATTATATAGAATTTTATAAATAATTTATTTATAAAGGAATTAGGATTTCTCACAGAAGATTCATTTATAAATTAATTTATAACTGAATTATGAAATAATCAACGATTAGGGGTAATTAGGAATTTTAAGTTGAATTTGAAAAACGGGCTTAAATTTTGTCAAAAGTATGGAAGAATGAGATTGAAATTTATTAATAAACAAAGTTTAAATGTTTATTTTTAAATATAATTAAATAGAACAAGCCGCGGCACGGTAGTTCGTAATTTGACGTTTCGAACTTCAATTGAATATATAGAATTCAATTGAAGTTGGAATTCTTTGAACAAGAATCATCGGGACCAATTGAGTAATATTTTCTAATGGAAGAGAAAAATATGGATCTCGTCTTATTGATTTTGAGTTATGTCAAAATCAAATTTCCAGAAAAATAGCAGTATAATCGTTTTTAAATTATAACGATTAAATAAATAAAATAGAAGGATTTTAGATTAATAAATTTTGGATTTTAATTTAAAAACCTAGACTTGAATTATAAAATAAATATGAACTCAAGTGGAGTAAGTGGATAGATTTTTCAAACAAAAATCAGATTTTTAATTATTGAATAGAGTTAACTAATTAGAAGAATAATTATTTAATGGAATTCTGGATCGAACTGGGCTTTGGATAAGTAAATTGGATTTTTGAACTCATATTTGAAATCGAATATGAAACTTGAATAGAAAATGGAATTCAATTAGTTTATAAGCAAGTTGAAAATATATTTGAACATGTTATGTTCAAATAAAAAGTGCAATAGACAAAAGAGCTAATTGGTGAATGAATTAGCAAATTGAGTTAAAATGATTGGATTGAGTTGGAATAAATTGGGAATCGTTAGATATATGTTAAGCAGGTTTGGAATGAAGAGAATGGAGATTTTATTTCGAGTGCACGACAAAAAAGGTACATGTTTAAATTCCATATGAGATTTTATAAACCTATTGAGCAAGCCGCTTGGCTTTTTGATTTTCTTTTTGAGGCCTAGAAAGGCGAGTTGTAGTTGTACCGATTGAGCCGTACAAAGGAGACGCTAGGGAAATTTTCTGAAAATTCAAGGAGTTAAAATATTTTTAAGAAAATTTGATAAGTAGAAATCAATATATCAATATATATAGAATTCAATAAGGAAACGAACGTAAAACAGAATATTATAAACAAAACGGAAATCTATAAATTTAAATCTGGTAAGAATAGAAAAAGAAACGTATACACGTTTAAAAGAATGGATAATTTGTTTTATATGATTATGATTATTCGAGATAAATAGTCTTGTCCGTTTTGAAGTTAAGGATGTTATTCAGCCAAGGTCTGAGAGGTAGTCATACTCAACTCGATTGATTTCATTATTAACCGACAAATAGAAAGATTCTGTTTCGAAGATCAGTGTTTAAATAAGATTTAGTTGAATGCAGTATTTTGAGTTGTTGTAACGATGTTTTACACAACATTCGTTTTAACCCAAGTAAGTGGAATGTTGGAAATATAATCATAAATATCTCCTAAGTATAGAAATAAATGAGTTCCGCAAGCAATTGGAATGTTTTCCAATTATAAATAGAAGGTATTTTCTAAGTATAGAAAATAGGAGAAGGTAATATATGGAAATGTTTTCCAAATAGTGTAAGAGGCCAATATGATTGTTGAAAATATTGGGTTAACAAATGTTGATAAGGAAATGGAGAAGTGATTTAATTAATGAAATACTAATTAAAGGGCCCAGTGATTGTTTGATGTTTTGGATGAATGTTTGTTTTTCTTCGATAGTTAAATAACCAACTATCGAAGTATTGGCAATGATCATTGTCAATATGAAGAGACTAGTTGGATTATTATCCGAGAACCTCTCTATATTGGTAGTAGCGTTGCGAATCATATTATATGAAGATAATCGAAGACGGAGTAGAATGCAAGGGAATTTTATATTAATCCTGTAACAACTCGTATTTCAATAACATGTTAAAACGAGAATCAAGGCAGAATTTAATTTTAAATTCTGAAGCAAGTGAAACGGGCTATGCCATTGCGTTCGTCTCGAAAAAATACGCGAAATAGAGTCCGAGTTTTTGAGAATCGGAGTCCGTATGACCCGTTAAAGGCCCAAAGAAGATTTCTGGAAATTTGAATTTCGGAAACAGTTTTGGAAATCAGATCTAGGGCTGGGCGGGGAGTCTCCCGCCTAGGCCATGTCGACAGGGCTGTCGATAGGCCTGTCGACTTGGGCCCAGACCAAGTTGACAGCCCTGTCGACTTGCCTGTCGACAGGGGGTGGCCGGGGCAAATAGCCTGGCGCACCTGTTTGTCTCACCTCGTCTTGATCTTGGGCTGGGTCTGGAAGTTTCCGAGATCTGATGGTCCTAATCTATCCTAGGGTTAATCTAAGGGCCTAAAACTATCCTAATCTCTATAAAAAGACCCTAAACCTAACCTAAATCCCTAAAAATCAAACCTAGCAACTAAGTGCTGCCAAAATCAATCTTGATCATGGCCTCCATCTCCAATCCCTAGAGCCTATGCACTCAAATCAAGTTCAAATCAAAAGGTGCAAGCTTGCTACACCAAATCAAGGTCAAATCAACGTTGCTATGCGAGTTCCATGGCGGATCTTCATCAAAGGAGCCACCTTTCTTCTCCAAAACGATTCATGCTCCTAGTCCTCTTGCTATGCTATGTAAGTTCTAGCTACTTTTGGGTCAAAACAGTATTTTTAATGATGACATGGGATAAAATGAGGCTAAACATGATTATGCGAATCTATATGAACCTTACCATGCCTCTTGTGTTCATATTTATGATCTTAGGCCATGTGAGTGACTTAATCATGCCTCTCATGCTATGCATAACCTAGTTTAACTTGCAAGTTTGGATCTTTATGCATGAAATGCTAGCATGAACCTTTAGGAACCACTTTACTTGTGAAACATTGGCTTATGCATGTTTATGAACCCAAACCCCTTATGGTAACATGCAAGTTTGTGGCCAAATCCTTTATGAGATTATGCATGTTCGTGGCCAATCCCCTCTTTTAAGTTGTGCATGTTTATGGCTAAACCCTTTTTGATGATATGCATGTTTGTGGCCAAATTACCTTATGACACTATGCATGTTTATGGCCAATCCCTTTATGATGTTATGCATGTGGAAGCCAAGCCCTTTTTGGCATCATGCATGTTTTGAGACCAATATGTGACAATAGTATCCTTACTATGTTGGCTCGCTTTGCTTGCGTTGGGAAAACACGATTTTGGGTAGTTAGATAAACATGAACATGTCGCAAAATCTTAACTTGAATATGACACGTGTTTATACTTGAAAGATAACATGGAAGTTGACATGTAAGTATGCATAAAAACATGAGCTTGGGAATTTACCTATTAAGTTAGGTCTACCCTTTGGGAATTTACCTATTAAGTTAGGTCTACCCAAATGCTCGAAAAACTTGTAACGTATTTTGGAAACATGATGAACTTAGATAATATAAGTATGGCCAACTCGAGGTTGGGTTGAGTTTGCAACGTAAAACTACCCGGAACCGACCGGCCTAACTAGTAGTTGCAAACAATAGGACCCAATGTGAGAAGTTGGTCATGTCGCGCTTAAGACCCGAGGTTAGACTAGGTTGTGGTGTAAATCAACCCGGACCCGCCCGGCTTAACTAGTAACCACAACAAGGTCTAATGTGAGAGGTTAAGAGTGCATTAATTAAATTAATGCCACATGATAAGGTTAAGTAAAATTAACTAATGACACTTAACCGATATGACACGAACGGGTAGGTTAAGTGGGACCGGGCTTGATTTCCTTAATGACACTTAACCGTGCAAGATGATTAGGAGATGGGGTTAAGTAATTTACACTTAACTAATCCGACTGGGTAATTAGATGAGGTTAAGTAATTAAGACTTAACTAACCTAACCACGGTAATTAGATGGGGTTAAGTAATCCACACTTAACTAATCTAAACACGGAAATTCGACGGGGTTAAGTTAAACACTTAACCAATTTAAACTTGGTAGTTCAATGAGGTTAAGTAACCAATACTTAACCAACTTAACGTGATAACTTAATGGGGTTAAGCAACTTATACTTAACCAATTATACATGAAGATTTGATGTGGTTAAGTGAACTAAACTTAACCAACCTAACTCGTTAATTGGATGTGGTTAAGTTAACCTATACTTAACCAATCTAACGTGAAAACATGATAAGGCTAAGTCATGAATCACTTGAATACCCTTGACCGATTTGACTCGGTAATTTGACAAGGTCAAGTTAATTTATATAATTAACCAATCTAAAATGATAATTAGACGAGGTTAAGTTATGGATTGCTTGATATGCTTAGCCAACTTGACACATGGTTTGTAGGGTTAAGTCTTGGACTTGGATAGCCAATTTTGGCATGGTTTGTAGACGGGCTAAGTTATGAACTTAAGTGACACTTAACCCATTAGATAAACCCTAATTCGGAGGATTAGGTAAATAACCATAGTTAGCAAGGGTAATGGGAATAAGGCTAAGTGGTAAACCTTAGTTAAGGGAAACTAAGTAATAATTCTTAGTCAAAGAAATCTGGACCACTTCTTAGATAGATGAGTAACTCGATACGGTAGGTCATCGTTTAAGCATACGCGTAGGAGCAGGCTATCTGATTTAGATAAAGGCTCCAGCGAACTGGGAACGAAGCAGCGGCTTCGGGGAACGTGAGGATATTCTTGGTATCCCTCTGTGAGGTCGCAGATGATCATCCTGGGCTCACAAGAGGTTGAGGTCTGTGGTAGAAGAACCAAGAATATGCCTTGGTTGCTATGCGAGCGACCTAAAGACTGGGGTGGATAGCAGTGAGTCGACGGATACATAAGGTGCCCGAGATAGCAAGTTCGCCGATCATCTACCATCTTGAGTCAAGCGTGTACGTACGGAAAGGCAGGGAACACCCAACAGACCATAATTTGCTATCTAATTATGGGTGAGGTAGGCCGTAGGATGTGGGCTGGCCGGAGTGTAGTTCTCATGCAAGATTTTCTCTTGTGTTGCCTTTCACTAGTTGAGGGAGGGGTTTCGTGGGACCATAGCCACGTGTAGGAAAGCAGACCTTAGTATCTGCATTGGTAGATAAATCTAAAGCTCCCGACCGAGTTCTGTATTTCTTGTTTTGCCCTGTGACAGGACTCGGATGGCACGATGTGATACATGTGCATACAGCTATAGAAAAACGATTCACGATGAATGCGGGGGAAAAAGGGCGCGGTTGAGGGTTAGCGTAATCCCTAGTGGCCTAGGTGGTTTAACCCAAACCGAAATACGGAAGCGAGCAATAGGTAAGCGTAATCCCTAGTGGTGCTAGGTGGCGTAAGTCCTAGTAGTTCAAACGATGATTCCTATGGAAGAGCCTAGCTAGAACAAGGGTGACAGTCCAAAACGACTTCAAGGATAATACGACATGAGGAAGCCCGTACGAGGTACGGCAAAGGACTGAACTTATATACATGGAAAGAAACATATGATTTGAGTAACCTATATATGCGATATTAGGTTGACATGGACCATTACACGACTTTGAGTACGGGACATTCATGGTTAACCCATGACGCGGGTAGGGATACTAGTACGAGAGGTGCAGAGCAAATATACATGTTAGAACTAGGAAGAATATACATAATAGGTATCGTGGGATGTTAGACGGGGTAGATACCTTGGGGTAATGTACTCGATAGAAATCTGACGATATGATACCTTGACTTATCATAACACCGTAGTTATCATGATACCTTAGTCTACCTTGCCGCAGTAGTTCAACCGGCTACCCTGGTTTATCTATCTTGTAGTTATCCTTATGTTTAATTTCAGTTTATGCATGTCATGTTACTTTTACCTGTTTTTATACTGGAAGTAGATAGGACTTACTCAGTCTTTTTGACTGACTCGTTTTGTTTCGCCACTTTTCTTCCGTTCCCCCCCCCCAGGTTTCAGGGAGGAAACAATGCTGTTTAGTTCGGACTTCTTCTGCTTGAAGGTCATCATGGATGGCTTGGACTTCTCTTGGCTATGGCTACTTTACTGTTTTACTTGGGAAATAATTTATGAAAAAGTCTTTATGCTTCTTTACTATTGCAAGACAGGTTTTGATGTACTCTGATGTAAAAGGCTTTAGACCTTATTTATTCATGTTATGAAAGTTTAATTTTACTTCCGCTATTTATATATATGTTCTGTCTTGTGATATTTCTGTGCATGTTTACCAATAATGCCCCTCTAAAGCTAGTGCATTCCTTTGCGAGTGACCCTAGCGGAGGCGGGGTGTTACATTTGGTATCAGAGCAGAAGGTTACCAGACTGGGCAAAAGTTTTTAAAGACCTTCTGAAAATTATTTGAAAAACCGTTTACAAAGAAGCATTTTTCAAGAAAATTTTCTTTTAAAAAGAAAAAGGCTATTCCCCAAAGGCCATTAGCATCATCCTTGTTTCCTTGATTTAATCTCTTTTCCTTTCTTTCCTCCATCTGTAGTCACAGTGGTTTTGACTGCGACTAGTCTTTCTAGCTGCGTAAGTGTCTCCCATACGATGGAGGTGGTTCTCGAGAGACCGTTGCAGAGTTATGCATGAAAGGATAGTAAGAACAAGGATAAAGGGTACGAGCTCTGGGATAAGCAACATGTTGGTATGGCTGAGTCCTAAAAGGAGGGAGAAAGACGAACAATGAAACCCATGACGAGAGGGTATCTTTGGCATAGTGAAACGGGATAGATAGTTAAGTAGCATGGGACGAGGACAAGATCATTGGGAGGGCAATAGTATGCTCTCATTTCTAAGGTACCTCAGAAGGAGGGTAACGATCTTGTTAAAGGTTTAGCTTTTCTTCTCTATCATCCTGTCGGGACTTTGCTTTGATCACCGCATCTTTTAAGTCCGCTTCGATAGTTGAGTCTCTGCACCTTAGTACTAGCGTAGTAGAGAATCCCGCTTTTGTCTCAAGTCCTATTGGAAGATCGGTCCATTTATTCATGGCTTGTTTGGATTTGAGAATGTCTATATCAAGTGTTGAGCTTGGAAATAATGCTTATGTTTATAAGTTGTGGATGGATTATAGGGATGAAGTGGTTATCCAGTAAGGGGTGCCACTCTCGGTTTTAGAAGGAGGGTAGTTAGACTCTTGGCTTGCTTTGGTAATACCCTCGAAGTCTCGTGTAACCTTTTGGGTTCTGTCATGGCTAGTTACCTAGAATCCCAGGATGCAGTTGTTGGTAATCCGTTTGAATAGGATTCGCCGCTAAGGCGGATGGTTCGTTTCGATTATGTATGAGTTATGGGAATCACCCTAGTAAGGACTCTTGGCAATTTGGATTGGCATCGGAAAACGAGATCCGGAATTCACTAGTGAATTTTGGAGAGCTGGCTTGAGTACGTAGATATGGTTGAGCCAAGTATACTAGGGAAAGAATAAGTGCAAGTGGAACGAGAGACGACGAGGAAATGAGTTCCAACTCATGTTATGGAAACAGGAAGTAAGAAGCTGCGAAATCGTGAAGTAAAAAGGGGCGGTCAAGGTACGATGGAACTAAGCTCAAGGTAATGCGACGCAGGAGACTGAAGACTAAATACGTGCATGATATCTATTTTGGGAATATATCCTCGACCCCTGTTTTCTGTTGAGCTTGCTTGTAGGCTATCTTTCATGGATATCCTCTCGGTCCTGTTTCTGTTACAAACCCCGTAAGGAGTTTGTTTTGTTTATCTTCTCGATCTTATTTTAGGGAATCTTAGGTAGAACCTTATGGATGTAAACATGTATTTGAAACATGTTTTGGTTGATATGGTTGCAAATGGTTGCAAGTGGTTGCTCGTGGATGCGCAAATACACGTTAGATACTAGATTGACGCAATCACATTTCATGTTGCATAAACACGAGTATTTATACTTGTTTATGGATGAAATTGAATGTGTTATCATGTGGACGTTGCATATGGATGAATGTTTGCGCACGCATATAGTGTATATATATGACTAGGACTATTTGCATACATGTTGGATTCATGGCACTATACATATTTTTGCATTAGGAAGATTATCCAGGCCTGATCATTAGCATTAGCTAAGGAACATGTACACACACGTTTTGCATATATTCATACAGCATTAGAAATCATCTAAGGACAATGGTTGCTTGTGGATGATGTTTTGAGTAGATGGATGATGGATGGTAGGATATGTTCTTCCTAACTTAGAGATTTCGGGGACGAAATCCTAAAAGGTGGGGAGAATGTAACAACCCGTATTTCAATAACATGTTAAAACGAGAATCAAGGCAGAATTTAATTTTAAATTCTGAATCAAGTGAAACGGGCTATGCCATTGCGTTCGTCTCGGAAAAATACGCGAAATAGAGTCCGAGTTTTCGAGAATCCGAGTCCGTATGACCCGTTAAAGGCCCAAAGAAGATTTCTGGAAATTTGAATTTCGGAAACAGTTTTGGAAATCAGATCTGGGGCTGGGCGGGGAGTCTCCCGCCTAGGCCATGTCGACAGGCCTGTCGACTTGGGCCCAGACCAAGTCGACAGCCCTGTCGACTTGCCTGTCGACAGGGGGTGGCCGGGGCAAATAGCCTGGCGCACCTGTTTGTCTCACCTCGTCTTGATCTTGGGCTGGGTCTGGAAGTTTCCGAGATCTGATGGTCCTAATCTATCCTAGGGTTAATCTAAGGGCCTAAAACTATCCTAATCTCTATAAAAAGACCCTAAACCTAACCTAAATCCCTAAAAATCAAACCTAGCAACTAAGTGCTGCCAAAATCAATCTTGATCATGGCCTCCATCTCCAATCCCTAGAGCCTATGCACTCAAATCAAGTTCAAATCAAAAGGTGCAAGCTTGCTACACCAAATCAAGGTCAAATCAACGTTGCTATGCGAGTTCCATGGCGGATCTTCATCAAAGGAGCCACCTTTCTTCGCCAAAACGATTCATGCTCCTAGTCCTCTTGCCATGCTATGTAAGTTCTAGCTACTTTTGGGTCAAAACGGTATTTTTAATGATGACATGGGATAAAATGAGGCTAAACATGATTATGCGAATCTATATGAACCTTACCATGCCTCTTGTGTTCATATTTATGATCTTAGGCCATGTGAGTGACTTAATCATGCCTCTCATGCTATGCATAACCTAGTTTAACTTGCAAGTTTGGATCTTTATGCATGAAATGCTAGCATGAACCTTTAGGAACCACTTTACTTGTGAAACATTGGCTTATGCATGTTTATGAACCCAAACCCCTTATGGTAACATGCAAGTTTGTGGCCAAATCCTTTATGAGATTATGCATGTTCGTGGCCAATCCCCTCTTTTAAGTTGTGCATGTTTATGGCTAAACCCTTTTTGATGATATGCATGTTTGTGGCCAAATTACCTTATGACACTATGCATGTTTATGGCCAATCCCTTTATGATGTTATGCATGTGGAAGCCAAGCCCTTTTTGGCATCATGCATGTTTTGAGACCAATATGTGACAATAGTATCCTTACTATGTTGGCTCGCTTTGCTTGCGTTGGGAAAACACGATTTTGGGTAGTTAGATAAACATGAACATGTCGCAAAATCTTAACTTGAATATGACACGTGTTTATACTTGAAAGATAACATGGAAGTTGACATGTAAGTATGCATAAAAACATGAGCTTGGGAATTTACCTATTAAGTTAGGTCTACCCTTTGGGAATTTACCTATTAAGTTAGGTCTACCCAAATGCTCGAAAAACTTGTAACGTGTTTTGGAAACATGATGAACTTAGATAATATAAGTATGGCCAACTCGAGGTTGGGTTGAGTTTGCAACGTAAAACTACCCGGAACCGACCGGCCTAACTAGTAGTTGCAAACAATAGGACCCAATGTGAGAAGTTGGTCATGTCGCGCTTAAGACCCGAGGTTAGACTAGGTTGTGGTGTAAATCTACCCGGACCCGCCCGACTTAACTAGTAACCACAACAAGGTCTAATGTGAGAGGTTAAGAGTGCATTAATTAAATTAATGCCACATGATAAGGTTAAGTAAAATTAACTAATGACACTTAACCGATATGACACGAACGGGTAGGTTAAGTGGGACCGGGCTTGATTTCCTTAATGACACTTAACCGTGCAAGATGATTAGGAGATGGGGTTAAGTAATTTACACTTAACTAATCCGACTGGGTAATTAGATGAGGTTAAGTAATTAAGACTTAACTAACCTAACCACGGTAATTAGATGGGGTTAAGTAATCCACACTTAACTAATCTAAACACGGAAATTCGACGGGGTTAAGTTAAACACTTAACCAATTTAAACTTGGTAGTTCAATGAGGTTAAGTAACCAATACTTAACCAACTTAACGTGATAACTTAATGGGGTTAAGCAACTTATACTTAACCAATTATACATGAAGATTTGATGTGGTTAAGTGAACTAAACTTAACCAACCTAACTCGTTAATTGGATGTGGTTAAGTGAACTAAACTTAACCAACCTAACTCGTTAATTGGATGTGGTTAAGTTAACCTATACTTAACCAATCTAACGTGAAAACATGATAAGGCTAAGTCACGAATCACTTGAATACCCTTGACCGATTTGACTCGGTAATTTGACAAGGTCAAGTTAATTTATATAATTAACCAATCTAAAAAGATAATTAGACGAGGTTAAGTTATGGATTGCTTGATATGCTTAGCCAACTTGACACATGGTTTGTAGGGTTAAGTCTTGGACTTGGATACTTAGCCAATTTTGGCATGGTTTGTAGACGGGCTAAGTTATGAACTTAAGTGACACTTAACCCATTAGATAAACCCTAATTCGGAGGATTAGGTAAATAACCATAGTTAACAAGGGTAATGGGAATAAGGCTAAGTGGTAAACCTTAGTTAAGGGAAACTAAGTAATAATTCTTAGTCAAGGAAATCTGGACCACTTCTTAGATAGATGAGTAACCCGATACGGTAGGTCATCGTTTAAGCATACGCGTAGGAGCAGGCTATCTGATTTAGATAAAGGCTCCAGCGAACTGGGAACGAAGCAGCGGCTTCGAGGAACGTGAGGATATTCTTGGTATCCCTCTGTGAGGTCGCAGATGATCATCCTGGGCTCACAAGAGGTTGAGGTCTGCGGTAGAAGAACCAAGAATATGCCTTGGTTGCTATGCGAGCGACCTAAAGACTGGGGTGGATAGCAGTGAGTCGACGGATGCATAAGGTGCCCGAGATAGCAAGTTCGCCGATCATCTACCATCTTGAGTCAAGCGTGTACGTACGGAAAGGCAGGGAACACCCAACAGACCATAATTTGCTATCTAATTATGGGTGAGGTAGGCAGTAGGATGTGGGCTGGCCGGAGTGTAGTTCTCATGCAAGATTTTCTCTTGTGTTGCCTTTCACTAGTTGAGGGAGGGGTCTCGTGGGACCATAGCCACGTGTAGGAAAGCAGACCTTAGTATCTGCATCGGCAGATAAATCTAAAGCTCCCGACTGAGTCCTGTATTTCTTGTTTTGCCCTGTGACAGGACTCGGATGGCACGATGTGATACATGTGCATACAGCTATAGAAAAACGATTCACGATGAATGCGGGGGAAAAAGGGCGCGGTTGAGGGTTAGCGTAATCCCTAGTGGCCTAGGTGGTTTAACCCAAACCGAAATACGGAAGCGAGCAATAGGTAAGCGTAATCCCTAGTGGTGCTAGGTGGCGTAAGTCCTAGTAGTTCAAACGATGATTCCTATGGAAGAGCCTAGCTAGAACAAGGGTGACAGTCCAAAACGACTTCAAGGATAATACGACATGAGGAAGCCCGTACGAGGTACGGCAAAGGACTGAACTTATATACATGGAAAGAAACATATGATTTGAGTAACCTATATATGCGATATTAGGTTGACATGGACCATTACACGACTTTGAGTACGGGACATTCATGGTTAACCCATGACGCGGGTAGGGATACTAGTACGAGAGGTGCAGAGCAAATATACATGTTAGAACTAGGAAGAATATACATAATAGGTATCGTGGGATGTTAGACGGGGTAGATACCTTGGGGTAATGTACTCGATAGAAATCTGACGATATGATACCTTGACTTATCATAACACCGTAGTTATCATGATACCTTAGTCTACCTTGCCGCAGTAGTTCAACCGGCTACCCTGGTTTATCTATCTTGTAGTTATCCTTATGTTTACTTTCAGTTTATGCATGTCATGTTACTTTTACCTGTTTTTATACTGGAAGTAGATAGGGCTTACTCAGTCTTTTTGACTGACTCGTTTTGTTTCGCCACTTTTCTTCCGTTCCCCCCCCCCCCAGGTTTCAGGGAGGAAACAATGCTGTTTAGTTCGGACTTCTTCTGCTTGAAGGTCATCATGGATGGCTTGGACTTCTCTTGGCTATGGCTACTTTACTGTTTTACTTGGGAAATAATTTATGAAAAAGTCTTTATGCTTCTTTACTATTGCAAGACAGGTTTTGATGTACTCTGATGTAAAAGGCTTTAGACCTTATTTATTCATGTTATGAAAGTTTAATTTTACTTCCGCTATTTATATATATGTTCTGTCTTGTGATATTTCTGTGCATGTTTACCAATAATGCCCCTCTAAAGCTAGTGCATTCCTTTGCGAGTGACCCTAGCGGAGGCGGGGTGTTACAAATCCTAGGTGGAAATATCCTAAGATGGATTAATGAAAATTGTGTCTTCGGTTTCATTCAATCCCTGAACGAACGTGTATGGACGAATGTCTGACAGAGATTTCCAATGATCGCATATGTTGGTCTCTACAAATATACATATAGTGGTGGTGAATTCATTCTCTTAGCAATAATATCCAGAATATATTTGTGAAAATCAATTAATGATTAATGGATCTGGCAATGGGGCATTCAAAGTGATTGTGTTATTGATGAAGGATAAGTAATCGTAGCCTCAACAACCGAGAAATGAAAAAATTTGGGCAAGCATCATGACTAAGTGGGTAGCTCCCAATTAGGGTGTATTATCACCTATCTAGAGAAAATTTATTTCTTTCTTTAATCTGTCAATTTTGTCCCTTTCGGGAAATAGTTATTGATCCCAACCATTGGTGATATACATTCGATACACTCAAGTGAAATGAGTGGTCGGTCATGTGCGGTCGGGTTGCAAGATGTTCTTGTTGAACTCAGTGTATTCCCCTCTTGAGACACAATATCAGAAGGTGGTTCCATACCTTGTCATAATTGGAAATCCATTACCCAATAAGCACTCACAGTTTTGATTGTATATTATGTATACGGAGAGTGAGATGCAAATGTTCTGCTAGATTATTATTTATTTGATTTAGACACTATTATAATATCAGAATAGTATTGATTATAAAGAAATGTTGTGGGTTATCGTGAGGTAAAAACCATCCGTGTTTTTGTGTGCATCGGTCTTACGATTATCCTTTCTTTTAAAAAGTTTTTTTAAATTAAACCAAGTAGTTGGAGTTTACTCACACCAGTCCTTGTTTCTTGTTGTGTTCTTGGTACGCATGATAAGGGGTTCTCGGTTTGCATTAGATAGCATATTTGTTCTTTATATTCCGCTGGGTTGTATACGTGATGTACTCCGATGACGTATGTAAGTAAAAATTTTATATTTCAAAGATTGCTATATATATTATATTTATTCCATTGCGATGCGAGATTCTGTGTTGTTGTTCCGGTTCTTCTTCTATCTTTTCCTATTTAACCCATAATGATTCGTATTCTATGCAATTTGGGTTGGACATGTGGTGTATTTAGTCAACTTAGATAGTATGGATTTGTGGACCATTATATGCATAATGAGAAAAACATGTTTGATAATGTGTTCAGTACATTTTGAATGTCAAGAGGAAGACGAAAGATGTTTGAAATCAAGACGTGATATCGAAGTAATATGTAGTTGTCCCAAGCTTCATATAAAGCCAAATGACCAAAAAAAAAAAATCAAAAGTGTGCCATGAGCTAGACAATAATCAAGTTAAAATACTTTTAAAATTGGTTGAAGGATTAAGATTTCCGGATTGTGTATCTTCTAATCTTCGTAGATGTGTTGACTATAAGAGCAACAAACTTAGCAGAATGGAAAGCCATGATTGTCATATTATGATGGAAAATTTGTTGTCCGTCGCTTTCAAAGAACTATTGCTCGTAAAAGTTTGGACTGTTCTAACAGAACTTAATCTGTTTTATAAAGAGCTTTATTCTACTATATTAAAATTTGATCGTCTACGTAAACTTGAGGAAGAAATCCCTACATTGCTCTACAAACTGGAAAAAAAATATTTCTTCTATGTTATGGAGCATTTACCTATTCATCTTCCATTAGAAGCACATCTTCGAGGGTCTATGCAATATGGATGGATGTATCCATTTGAAAGGTATATTAATATTTTGCTCATTGAATATTGGTTTAATTAAATCTATAAAAAAATTAATTTAAAATGATTCTTAATATGTACTTGAATCATATAATGGAAAAAGTGAGATAGAAAGCTCGAGTTGAAGGTTTGATTTGCAAATCATACATTGAAGAAGAAGCTTCCTTTTCCACTCTCAATATTTTAGTGATCATGTGAACATATCATTTGAAAGTTCCACGCATAATGATGAATACATTAATCATGATGATTGTCAAGAAACTTTATCTATTTTAATAATACATGGTCGGCCTATAGGTAAATATGTGGAAGTATGGTTGGATGATAGAGATTATTATGTAGCACACACATATATTCTTCTTAAATTCTATGAAGTTGCACGTTTTGTTAGGTAATGTACTTATATTCTCCGTAATACATTTATATCATCTACACATGCATATGTATAAATATGCACATGTGTATCCTAATCATAATGTAACATTTGTTCTATAATTGCAGTATTTACGAATCACAACATCCAAATGGCGATATCGACAAAGAATTCACTACTTGATTTTTCTAATTATGTTTTTCATACAACAAATTGCGTTGTAGACGAAGGATTGGAACATTTAGCCATGGGACCAAAAAGAAAAGCCAACTGGTTTAGCAACGTTTGCAATTGACATATTTCACATGACCTACACAAGAAGTATTTTTTTTGTTTAAATGCAACTGGTTTAGCAACATTTTTGATTCCGGAATCAACATGCACTCAAAATATAATCTTATAGAAATAAAACATACTTCACGTTGTTATAAGTATGATCCTTTTGTACTTACCAAACAAGCTCTTAAAGTTTATTATACTCCTTATCCGTCCCTAAGAAGAAATAAAATTGATTGGTCAGCTATTTTTAAAACAAAGGCAAGATTTACATTTGATAGACGAAATATTCCTGACAAACAAACTTATAAAGCAAATGTTGAGGAACATAGAAATAGTAAAAATCGACGATCAAACAAATTTTAGACCTCTAAACAATGAATCAGATGCATTAGTTGAGGCATTTGAGACTATAGAGAAACAAAATATAGAGTAGGAAACAGAGTCAGAATCCAAAATTGGCTAAGACTGATCAGTAATCCTCATTTTAAGAAGGTAAATTTATATTCATTTAACGTTATGTATACTATTTTCATTAAAATTATATGTTATGCTAATATGATATGTATCACATAGTCTTCCTACGTTATGCCATAATGTATGTTTTACATAATCCTTTTATGTCATCATTACTAGAAATATAGGCTATAACATCAATATTTGGCCAATGTCTAAGAGTGTTTCGACCAATGTCTTTGCAAGTGTAGAGAAAGTTCAGGGTCTTTCACATCGGTTTTTGGCTGATGTCCAAGATGGCTTTAGACAACGTTTTTACTAGGATATCTGATGTCTAAATGGTTTTATACAATATTTTTATCATTCTTGTTTTAATTAACTAATGTTTTAGGTTCTTTTGAAAATTAATTTTTTGAGTTTTTCTAATGTCTATAGTTTTTTACAACAATTATTTGTAATAATCTGATGTCATTTTCATTATACACATCAGTTTACAATAACTATATGATGTAAACAATTGAAACTAACATCACATAAAAAATGAAAATGATGTCAAATAGAATAAACACACAGAATCACAATGTCAAATAGAATAAACACACAGAATCACAAACAGAATAGATAACACAATATCTCACAATGGAATACTTTTATTACAAAAATATCAGAGTTGATATATATAGTAGAAATTTTAAAATACGTAATATTTTTCTTGAATGAAAATTTTATAGAAGAACGAACCCAAAGCCCTCTTCTTCACCATAGTTTAACTTTAATAACTGAAGTCTTTAAATCTGGAACACTCTGGTCTGACCCGAGCGTTCTATGCAAAAACATAAAACACTTGAGTCATGATTAACTCTAATCAAGTAAGTCGGCTTCAATAAAACACTAAATATAATAATTAATCATGCTTTAAGTATGTGTCATATGCAAATACACAGTTAGTGGTCATAGGAGCATGTATATACACATGTGTGCATGGACACGTGTGTACTTCTAGAGTATCCCAGAACTAGGAAATAAGTAGTGCAAGTAAAGCATATACAAGTGATAGCACAAGCCAAAGACAAAACAATGCAATAGCATGTATAAGGCATACCAATGCAAATATAAATTTCATATTTTCACTAGCACAAATACAAATATACATATAAATTTCATATTTGCACTAACACAAATACAAATATACACATACATTTATATGTATATACAAGTATATGCTTAAAATCAACAAGAGCATGTGAGGTAAATAGGTTGGAAACAACGATAAGTACCAAGCACACACGATAATGCACAAATGCATGCAGCCACACAAGATCAAGCAACAACAACAAACTCAGTAAATACACACATGCCAATGCACTTCAAGTATATGCATAGTAACCAGTGAAGAGCATATCAGTTGCTACAGAGTAAAAGTCATGGAAATAGAAAATGTAAAAACACAAGGTTCAAGTGATGCAAACACAAATGATTCTGCAACTCAACAGTTACATGAATATGCCCAGTAAAACAACAAGCTATGGGACAATACAAGGAAAGCAAAAGCAAAAGTGCACAAGAGCACTGCAAAAAGGCAGAAAGGGTATGAAGACAAAAGTGCACAAGTGCAAGTTGCTCTGCAAATTCAAGATAGTAGCATGGGTTCATATGCACAAGTGAAAAGCAAAACGGCAAGCAAAAGTAGTTTTTCAAGTTCGAACCAAGTGTATATTTTAGTTTCATAAGGTAGAATTTGCTAATACCATGGCAGTTTCGATTCAGGCTAATTTCTAACAAACCAACCAAAAGACGGTAGCATGTAACACAAAGTCAGCAACCAACAACAAGAATTTGACTATCAAATTTAATTTAAATCGAGGTCAAAATACTTGAATAAAGTCATGAGCTAACACTCACCTTTGGCACAACAATGGAAGGCCCAGAGAAGGTTGCAATGGCGGTTTAGTGGAAGGCTAGGGCTGAGGTTTGAGCTTGTGATTTCGGTGGAGTTATCTGATAATAACAGGAATGTCATCAGAAGTTGGTGGGATTAGACTAATCAAAAGCCTCCCGTTTTTATTAGCCTTATCTCACCAACCTGACGACGTTCCAATTGTGGCAAATAGCTCCATGGAAACCACAAGCTCAAGCCTCACCCCTAGCCGGTGCAAAAACCACTAAGTAGACCAACCTACAATCACAAGTAAGAGATACTCATCAGAAACCACTAAATATAACTCGAACTAAAAATAATATATTTTTTATATTATTTCCTCAGGTTTTTGGGTTGTCCTTCATCGTCTTTTGATTCTATAGTATCTGTTCTTATCAGTTTTGACCAAGTGTGGTATATGTTCTTATCAATTTTGAACAACTGTATGTATGCTAACGATATGTATATACACGTACTGGACTATATATGTAAACACACATGCCCGTCAGCCTCTACGTAAATACTAAGTCATATTTCCAATCATGCAACATCAAGTAAGGCATAAAAGCAACACGAAGCATCTGAGTACTAAGCACACATAGATGTCGGGCATGCAAGAATCAGCACATCATGACAATAGGAGTGTATGAGTTATCACATATATAAAACTCATACATATATAAATCAAAAGCTAAGAAAGTATACAAAATATCATGAATATAATACGAGTGCTTGAAGAAATAAATTCTTATCATTTTTTTCTCTTTTTAAACATTTCAGTGGAAAACAATAATATACACAAAAACTACATAGTAGCAGACAAATATGCTTGTTTTGTATATTGTTTTAACCAAAATCTGTTATATTATAATGGAAATGCATAAATAAAAATGCTAAGACCGAACTGAGCAAAGAATACATTTTTTAAGTGACTACCCAGTATAGCAAGATCAATTAAATTATATAAACTTCCATTTAAGCCAGTAATTATATAAACCTTTATACAAAGATTACATTTTTCTGAGTGAATGTATGAACTGAGCAACATACGACAAATCAAAAACACTTGAATCGATCAATCAGAACCAGACTGGAAATAGGAGTTTCAACTCCTATTTAAAAACTAATCATCATTGGCATACGAGTATATTAGAGTTTAATCTTAAACATAAACTGTGCTCGAGATAAGAGGACACATCGAGCAAAAGAAACAAATATAATTGCTTACAATTTTCCAGTCTCAAGTGTGCTCGAGATAAGAGGACGAATCTAAAAGAGAAGCATCAGTTCTTATCAAAAACCCTAATTTAAAGGAGGGTAACGCTTCCGCTTTCATTCATGCTCGATTGCAAGTGCGAGCTCACGATTTGGAGGTGGTTGCGAGGCGATTTGGAGGTTACGAGGCGATGGAGGAAACAGAAGATGGTTTGGTCTGCCATTTATTGTTTTAATTTTTTAAAAATGAGAAGGCACGAGAAATGATTTTGGGAAAAGTGTTATTTCACGGTCGTAGGTAATAGGGATTTATTTAAAAAAAAAAAAATGGTAGACATTGGGTTGTTATAACAATCGATGTATAAAGAAATATTTAAAAGATAGATATCAGTGGTTTCACTAACTAATATTAAAAGGATGACATCTAAAGATTTTTTTTTTAAACAAATTAATAGACATCAGTTATTCTAATAAGTGATGTCTATGAAAACTTTTAACATCGATAAAAATATAATGATGTAAACGTTCCTTTAACATCAGTGGTTTTAGTAACTGATGTTAAAGCACCGATGTGTAGCCACTATTTCTAGTAGTGTATGTTATAGTGTTTTTCTATAACAAGTACTATAAATATGTCGTCTCATAGACATACATCTACTCATTATGGTCTCCTTCTACTTTTCATCCTCTGGTAGGTGGTGATGGTGGTGGTCCATCACCGGAGTTAGCATGTCCTTTGGTGTGGCTTCAGCCTAAAGATAATAGAGGGTAAATATTAAGTTTTTTTTCATTTTTGTATAATATATTATAAATATATATAGTACTCATGAAATATTAAATGTTTTTTCTGTTTAACAAAGTGGATTTGAGTTAGGGTCATTCAGCACAATCCTTGGGATATATAGGTAGGCATAAATGAGTCGCATGACATCATGTTGACCTAAGTGGGCTTTAATTTCAGATAACGTAAAGGAGACTATTTGGCAGGATTTTTTAGAATGTATGATATATCAATTATTGCATTAGGTAGTCATGTATACTGATTTTTTGTAGTTCTTACTTCTTATGTTTAAATATCAATTTATTTTTATAAGGACATGATCAATTCATGTTTATACTATTTCTAAATGTACATGGTTCAACGGACCTCCAAGATGCTTGTATTTCTCTTGTATAGCACCATTGAAATGGTAAAATTATAAAAAATTACAAAGAAACGATAAATAGCATAAAAATAGTTAGAAAAAAAGCCTAATGTATGAGCGCTAATGTATGGGATGATTTTATCACTTGGTAGAGCGGTAAGGAGTTTCAGGTAAATTTACTACATATTTAATTCAAATTATTCTCCTTAATTAATATATAAATTAGAACCGTAAAACGTTTCCTAAACTTAAATTTACATAGGGAGTCCAAGAGAAATTCAGAAAATAGGAGTAAGAACACTGTTACACATCGCGGTGATTCCAAGTCTTTTCAGCATCATCGCGAGGACTTGGTATATTTATTAATTAAACTTTTAAAGATTTTGAGTTCTAAGTTGTTAAAAGATAAACAGTATAACAATGTATAATGCAAATTTATATATATGCACATTTCAGGAGAGACAGCGCAATGCTCCTGTGTTGTATTGGGATGTTTACATGCATACTCACGCGTGGACCAGACCGACGAATATGCAACAGACGCTATGGATTTAGTTCTTGAAGTGTTAAACGGATCGACCAACGTATCCTTCAACCCGCAACAGAAGCTATGGATTTGACTGTTGATGAGGAGAATTCAACTTTTGAGGCTATCATGGATCCACCAACCCACAACAGATGCTATGGATTTGGGAACCAAGCGGTAATTATAAATTAAATTTTATAATAATATTCTATTGCATTTCCAAAACTGTTGCGCATTATGATGGACTATAGTATACGTATACTATATTTTCTCTGATAATTTAATAAAAATTGAAATTTAGATGAATTGCAATTTTGAACCACTTAAAAATTAAAATTGTTTACCAGTTAAGACATCTCCAGAGGTGTACTATAAGGTCAGGACAAACAATAGACTACACAGCCACAAGACCAGATCATCACGCTTGAGAAATGTGATCACCGCCGTAAAAACCAGATGGAGACGCTAAACCAGCTTAGCGGAGTTCATGGCGCAGTACATGGAGTTTCCTTCATCTAGTGGTTTCGGAGGAGAGTGATTTGAGGTATGATTTGTTATATTCACTACAAGAAAAATACCCTATTGCAACTAGCTATTTGCAACAGGCGACAAATAACAGTTGCAGTAAATGATATTTAGCAACATACCTATTATAGCAGTTGCAATAGATAAGATTTAGCAACAAACATTTTATTTTTGTTGCGAAAAGCATATTTTTAGCAACTGCGCTTCCCTTCCTGTTGCAAAAGCATACTTTTAGCAACTATGTTTCCATAATAGCTGCAACAAACATATTATTTGCAACTGTCTTCATAGTCAGTTGCGAATAAATATCTTTAGCAACTGTTTTCGCCACTTGCAATAACTGTATTTTTTTACAACCGATAAAGCCAGTTGCGAAAAACATACTAAAAATAAGTATAAGCTTTTAATGAGTAGCTTTTAATAATTAATGTCAAATAATTAAAAATTATTAATTAATAATAAAATTTAAGTATTCTAAAGTGATATTTATAACTGATAATTAAATAATAATAATTAACATTTGAAAAATAATAAAATAGATAAATAATGATTAAATAATAATGAATTAATAAAAAAACTAATGGAAAATAATTAATCATTAAATATTAAATATATTCATAATAAATAAATAAATGGTAACTGTCTAATGTTACTATTAAGGTGTAATTAATAGTTAATAATAATTTATTTTATGAACTAATTTATAATTTGTGTTTGATAGAGGTATTTTTATGAATTAATTAGTAGTTTATGGTTATCAGTAATAATTAATTTTATATTTCTAATATTACATTTAATTAGTAGTGATTAGTAAATTGTGTATTTTTACAACTAGTAAAGCCAGTTGCGAAAAATAGACTTTTAAATATTATTATTTTACCCAACCTTTGTTAAGCATAATTACTATTAGATACAAAAGCATGAAGTAATATGCGATATTTAGTTATAATTTGATAAGTACTAAGTAAAAATAATTAATTGAAATGAATTAATACTTTAATAACTTCTCATGGTTAGTCATTAAATAGTGTGTAAATTATATTTAACAATTATTAATTATATTTAACAATTAATAATTCTAATTAACAACAAATATTAAGTAATTAATAAATATTCATCATGTATTATATTTAGCAAGTAATATTCAATTATAACTAAGAAGTAAAACTAATAATAATTAAATGTTATTAAATTTCATAATTAATGTATGTATTTTATTACTTAGTATTTTATAATTATAATTGACACTTCATGTTTCTTATTCAAAGTTTTTTGAAAAAAACTGCGATTCAAAGTTAGGAACACGTCGAAACATTATTGAACAAGAAAACATACATGTTATCTATGGCTTACAAGTAGAAAAAAAGGCGGTATCGTCCTAAAATTTCAGGTTCCGCTCTAATTTCAGTTTCACCGCCTACCTCCTCTTCGTCATTCAACCCTAAAAATGAAGCCTCATTAAATCAAAATCCCTAAAATCATGAATCACAAATCGCCTACCCAGCAATTATAGCCATAAAATCAGTAACAAAATCTTTTATCTAGCGAGGCATACCCATATTCGTGGAAAGAAGAGCTATAGAAATACAAGACAGAGCTTGAAAGAGGCGTTTGGGGATCTTGGCATCCCGAAGCGCGGAAGCCTCTTGCTCTCAGCGCTAGGAAGCGTGCAAGACTTAGAAAAGAAGTTCTTTTAGCAGGAGGGTTAGATTTGATAATTGCAAGTACAGGTTCCATCTTGAAACAATTTGATCTATTTTCTTTTCCTTTACTGGTGTTTTCTTCAGTTTTATGTGGTCAGTGCTTTTCTTCTTATTGAATCTTGACATAATTTAGGGACTGGGCGTATGATCCACTAAAAGGAGAGCAGAGGATGAAGAGGAAAGCGCACAAAATTGATTGGATTGCTGCTGAAAAGTACCTTTTTTAATATATATATATATATATATATATATATATCTTTATTACTAGAGCTATATCGCTAATTAATTTTATCTAATTTTTGTTTAATTTGGATAAGAGGGCAAATACAGCTGAGTTGATGAAGAATATGCCTGACATGCTACTTGATTACAAGTTTAGAGTATTTCTTATCTACTTTTTTTTCTCCAAAATGAACGATTTGCTTTGATAAAATAACACAGTTATTAGTAATTATAAAAAAAACAGAAACGAGACACAAACAGCCAAAATGCTGCTAGGAGTTGTCTACTTTTGGGTAAAACCAGCAACCACCTTGGTTTCTTCCTTGAGAGAAGTACCAGGCTTAGCTTTGACATTCAAAGAGAAACAACCAATGGTTGAAATAATGATAAATCATGAAAGATGAATTTTGTAAGTTGAGTATTAGACAAACTTACTCAAATGAAAATGAATTAAAACTATTGGATTTAAGAGGTCCCTCTTCTGTAAGATGGTTGTTTTTGATGGCTCAAATACTATTGATAATTGTTGGATAAGTGCTACTTGCATACTAATTGATAACCAGGTTTATTGATGCTAAGGTATTAGTCTATAAAGGATTGCAAACAAAACATTCTGGACTTTGGGTAGATTATGTCCAACAATGGTGTATGTTCCGGTGATGCTAGTTAATAATACATGTTGCCGCATACCATAATTAGACAAATAAAACACTACTATAACTACATGGTATCTTTGTTTTAAGATTTCAAATTATTTAGATTTCCCTTTCTTAAAATTGATGAAAAATTTCCTTCCTTAAAATTGAAAAATGTTGTTCATACGTTTCGGCTAATAACTTGGAAATAGTTGTCTTAATGAATAAGTGATGCTCAAACATTATCACGTAGCAAAAAAGTTACCATCTTTAACATGTAGTAATCGTTGCAAAAGATTTCTGATGCCTATTACTTATCAAAGGGTCTTCGTGTTTGGTATTGTTTTCCTTATGAAAAATTGGAACTGGGTAATATTCAAGCAATTTCAGGAGACATTTTTGAGATCATTTTCCCCGATGGAGCGGTAAGTTCTGAAATCTTGTATAGATATCATCTGTATTTTTCGATTTTATTTTATTATTTGTTTCTGTAGATTTTGAAAGAATCAATGAATTTTTTTTTTCCAGCAAACCCAGATATTTTTGTTGGCGCGGATGATCTTCTTGAACTTAGTTATTTGAATGTACCATCTATCATTCATCATCTTTAGATCAGATATTCTTGTGATATAATATCAGTACGCTCTAGCAACGACTTTTATAATCAGCTCCTTTGTTTATTTTTTAAGTGTGATGTGTCCAATCTTTATTTTTATGCTTTCGTCATTTCCCTGTCAGACAAAATTACGGTGTGTTCCTATTTCTTTAAATGCATTCAGAGAAATGTTTGTCTATGGTAACAGTTTCGCTAAAGCATACACAAAAAAAATCAATGGACATTCCACATATTTTTTCATTAGCATGTGCGGCTTACAATAAAATGATGATAGGTAACATATGAACGCTTCCGTTTCATCTTCTTCCTTATTTTATTCTTCTCGCAATAATTTCCTAGGTTAGTACTAACAGACATATTTTAATAAACTTTACAGATCGGAAAAACCAGTCAGAAATCGTTAGGTAAACAAAGCATCCTTTATAGGAAATGATTGCTTACTTTTGTAATGATATTTCACATTATATTGTAGTGGTAATAGCGGCGCGGCGAAAAGTGATACAGCAAAATTTATGATGCAGTATCTTTCCCTAGGTGATGGAAGTGGTATAAGTGTTAAAATCACGCAGTCAAATCTGATTATGGAGTCATTTGGAAATGAAAGAACAGTAAAAATCACAATTCTAGCCAATATGTGAGTACATATTCTATCATATTGTCATGGAAAATTTGAGATTTATATGTTTGAGTTTGGTTCCCTGCTTGAATGTGTTGTAGGGAAAGTTAACTAAAATACTATTTGATGATACTGGGAAAATCTGTGGTGCTAAGATACAAACTTGTAAGTACGTAAGAGATTTTTGTGCTTAATTTTACATTAGCTGGTAAAAGAGATTGCTGCATTTGTTCAAAGCAACTGACCATGTTCATTTTCCATGGCTACTCATCAAATTAATTATCTTGAATGTTCATCTTGATAAGGTTGGTAATCCAACTCCCCTTTTAAATTTCAATTTCATGATACATTTTTTTATGTTCAACGTCGATGCTACTTGTATTATTAATAGTGTTTTATTTTTATTTGATAAAATATGTGTTTCCTCTTTGAGAAAGTAGTCGAGGATGATTGAAAGTTCAACTGGAGAAAGATCGTATCACGTGTTATATCAGCTTTGTGCTGGAGCGCCAACTCATCTTCAAGGTATAGGTTGCTGTTATGTTAAACCTAAACATCACAGTTTATCTTTCATGATAAATATGTACACTTGTTTGATAAATTCTTCAATCTTATGTAGTTCAGATATAAACAAAGAGGGAGGCTTCTGCCTTGGTCGCATTCATTCGGTCGATTCTTTGTTTATCTAATGCTTCATTTACTAATAGATGATGCTCTATAATCTGCAGAGTTCTATTGAAAATTAAAGAGGCTGGTGATTAAGAATATCTGAAATACACCAACTGCTTGAAAACTGACAATAATGATGATGCTCAAAGATTTCACAAACTAATGGTAACTTCCGAGGTTATTTTCTATGAGTCATCCTTTTCCATTCAAATAATATATAGTTATTATATAGGCTCTTAAATTACATTTACTGCATTATAGTTTATTCAGCATTTTACTCTAGGAAGCCATGAATGCTATCGAGATCTCTAGAAAAGATCAAGATAATGCATTTGCTATGCTTGCTTTGGTGTTGTGGTTCGGGAACATTGGGTTTTCAGTTACAAATGATGAAAACCATATAGAAGCTAATTTGGGTGAAGGTGAACGTTGCCACTTTTTTCAGACATCAACAAATTATATAGACCGTTAATGTCTTTTTTGTGGAAATTTATAATAATAGCTGACTAAATTATTGGAGATCCTGCAATGACAAAAACTTGCTGATAGGTAGTTCACTGTTTATGTTCATGAAGTTGTGAGTCTAATTCAGCAAAGTTGATTGGCTGTGAAGTTTCCCACTTAATATTTACCTTATCAGCTCAACAACATAAAACCGAAGCTGAAAGTTTTGTTGAAAGACCAAATTCAGAGATGAACACCATTCAAGAGGCCGTCGGAACAGCCGTGGCTTGGCACAAAGTCTTCGTTTCACAACATTTTGGAATTGTTAGTTCAGTATGCGTTTATGTTTTGTATGGATCACGTTTGTTACTATGCTAAACTTTGAATGTAACTTCAACTAATATCATGTATGGATTGTGTTTATATTATGTATGAATATATTGTTTTGTCAATGCTTTTGGAATGTATGTTTATTTTTTCATAATATATCTTATCGTTACTACGGTAAATTAGTGAATGTAGGTATTGGTGAATTGCATGTAGCATCTGTAACTGTTAGTTGCAGTAGTCATTTGCAACAGGAAATAACAGCTGTAGTATTACTACCTGTTGCAAATTTACAACTGGTGTTTGTTGTTGCAAAATGACTTGTTGCAACAACTTAAGACAGTTGCATCAGATATTGCAACTGTCAATAATAATAGTTGTAGTATCATGTTTGTCTAATGCCTATTATAGGTTCACAACTATCATTTGTTGTTGCAAAATGATATGTTGCAACAACAAAAGCCAGTAGCAAAAAAATATACTACAACGTCTTATTGCAGCAGGCCGAAAATGTTGCAAGACTTTTCACAACTATGGCTATACCAACAGGAGTGGGCCTGTTGCAATTGGTCTACTGCAACAGATATGGTCTGTTGCAAAAAGTGTTTTTTGTTGAAGTGATTTTTTTGTTATATGTACATATACGCTTTGAATGGGCGAGGATTTAGTTGATTTATTGTGATGGTTTGTATACATTGTTGATGTGGTGGTGTGCTGATGGTTTATGTTTGTTTGATGATGTTGGTTTGTTGGATTTTTGTATACATTAGTTTATGTTGTGTAGATTGGATTGTATGTGTATGACTTGGGTTTAATATTATGTTATGGTATATATGTGTGTATTATTGCTATTATATACTCGAAATGGAGCAGTTATCATGATATATTTGAGATTGTGTTGTGGTTGGAGTAAGCGATCTAAAATCTAAAAAAAATACCTAGATTTCCAACAGATGGAAATGACTTACAGGTCAACAATTTTCATCGGCTTCAAACGGTTTTGGACAATTTCTGACGGCTATCTGGTTAGTAATTTCTTCTATGTGTCAACATTAGATGTTGGCGGCCGTTGGAAAATAGACTTTGATGGCCGTTGAAGCTAGGGCTGTCAACGGATACTTTCGGATACGGATAGTGCCATATCCGTATCCGCATCCGAAACCGTTTTCGGATATCGGATATCCGTATCCGCGGATACGGACGGATATCGGATAATTATCCGCTCCGCCAACAATCAACAAATCAATGAATATAAATGAATTTTTTTAGCTTAATATTAATCTTTTTCAACCTAGTTGATTACTAAATTGCTAAAAACAAATAAATATGATGATAATATATAATTTTGAGCAATTAACATGCGTTTAGTAGACTTTTAATTTTGCAAATTAATAAATTAGTATATTTAATTATGTTAAAATACACATAATTTAAACTATAATCGAGAAAAAAAGCAGACGGAAAATTTTCGAATGCGGATATGCCTATATCCGCATCCGCTTTCCCGGATATTGGATATTTATCCGCTTTTCGAATACGGGTGCGGACGGATTTCGGATTTTTCGGATATTCATTGACAGCCCTAGTTGAAGCGCATACCAACAGGGTTTCTAATGACTACGAACGACTTTCTAATGGCCCCTGGCCGTTGGAAACTATTATTGTTCTTGTAGTGCTTATGTATTTTAGTTAACTAGCATCTTTGAGTTGCAGAATTACGACAGAGTCGAATAGTTTGAAGGTGACAAGTGCTTCTCTCATATTAAGGAAAAGAGCAGTGGTCTGAAATATTTATATGTTAAAAGGATATACAGTTCCTGGAGAGTCCTATGTTAAAGTGATAACTTACGAGCTTCGGAAGTCACCAACCATTGGCATCTCAGATTGAGTCATGTATCAAAAAAAATTGGTGCTTCTTCGTAGAAGTAGAATGAAGGGTGAAAATTTCGAGGATATAGAATTCTATCAGCAGTATACGAATATTTTATATAAATATTGCCATTTAGCAAATGTATACTAGCTAGTATCCCATATTAGAGTAAAAATCACTATCATATGTGCAAATCCTTTATATGGGTACATCAGAAATATTGATAAATTTATTCAAAGCATCAAAAAGTGGATAATTTTTTTTTATCATTGCCATAGTTTTTACGTTTTGCTTATAAACATGTCACTATCCAGATATCTTCGTGATATTATTCAATATTTTTAAATGTCGCGTATCGTTCCTTTATCGTCACCATACTAATACAAAAAAGGGGTACTTGGAGCATCTTCGGCTGTTTTGTGGTTCAAAATTACATTTTCATGAGTTACTAAATGCAACCTTGTCAATTTTTCCAAATAGAAATCAAAATAAGTGTTTGTCAAAGGACGCCATTAAACAAAGCGATGGTGTGGAACTACAGCTCAGGTGCCCAATCACCCATCATTTGCTTCCGGCTATTGGTCGATTTTTAGAGCAAGCATCTGATAAAATGCAAATTTTGAACCCGTCGACTGAACATGAAACTATGTTCAATATACGTTTTGGATTTTGAAATAAGCATCAAACAAGTTCACGAGTCCCAATTAACTGTTCTTAAGACACCTGCATGAAGTCATATGATCAGCGGATCTTCATTGTGGAATAAGATGCTCATCAAGGTATCATGTTTCCAGGTTCATCTCCAGTCTAAGCATTAACATATTCAGTCAAAGAGCGCCACTACTACTGCATGGCGAATATATCCTCAACAATAAAAAATGAGTTATATATGCCACGGATTGCTAGTAGCTTTATTCGCAATAAACAATTATGAGACATTACAAAATACTTTATTATTCGCAATACAGACCGCTTTCAGAAACAGAATACAATGATAGCAATGCTAATGACATGGCGGGAGCGGTGCTCCACAGAGGCACTTGTTATGGCTAAATGCTTCCCTTGTGAACACCTCTTTTGGACCACCACTTGGGATCCGGCCACACAACTCATTATAGCTCACATTCAACTGTCGCAGCGACGGGAGTTGTGTATATTGTTTCGGTATCTTCCCACTTAATCTGTTCTTGCTAACAACAAAGTAGACTAGTTGCTTCGTCATTTGCTGTGGTAGTTCCCCTGACAAATTGTTGTTGTTAGCAACAAAGACCTGTAATTCTGGTAGCAGCATTAATTCTCTAGGAATTGCCCCGGACAATCTGTTATCATTAACCTGTACAAATGCAAGTTTGATCAAATCTTTCATTTGTTTTGGGAAGCCCCCATATATCATGTTATGATCCAACTCGAGGTGCACAAGATTTGATGGAAACCTGACGTTTGATAAATTAAAAGCTAGCCCGTTGTAGCTTAGTGTCATGGATGCAATACTCTTCTTCTCTACAAACAAAGCAGATACATCAGTGAACCGATTAGCTCCAATATTAAGGTAGTCGACATTATTAATAGATGCAGGGATAGCACCAGTAAGGTTATTGCCACCGACAACCAAATTCCATATAGTATCATTTGTGGTTCTTTTACTTAGAAAAGAAGCGGGGATTGAACCGGATAATCGGTTAATGTCTAGAAAGATATTAACTAGTCTTCCACCTAAGCAGCCTGGGATTTTGCCTGTCAGGTCATTTCCTGAAAGATGCAGGCTTTCTAGCCTCAAGAGTTTGCATAATGTTTTAGGTATGTGACCCGTAAGTAAAGTATTGCTTGAGATATCAAGAAAGGTTAGTTTCTTGAGGTTTCCTACGGATTTTGGGATTGTACCAGTGAGGTTTGGGTTTACAGCAATTGTAAGGTAGTTGAGTTCACTGAGTTTTCCTACGGACGACGAGATCGTTCCGGAAATATCTGTGGATCTTAGAGATAGTGCCGTTACTCTGCCATTTGTGTCACATTCGTCGATGCCTAGCCATTGGCAGCAGTCTGTTGATTCTTTCCAGCTGGATAATGTTGAAGAGCTGTTGAAAGATTTCTTCAGCTTTAGTAGTACTTTTGAGTCGTTCTTGTGGCAGACAAATTTGGAGTTTGAGGTTGTTGATGATACGAAGGCCAATATCAAAAAGGTGACCGGAACTAAGCGATATGAGGAAGTAACCATGTTTTCTGTTTTGATGATTATCGATCCCAAGCAGGAGAAGGGAGATGGAAAACACTTGAAACAAGCAATGGTTTGATGGACTCCTCAAACCACAGAGATTACTTATAATGGAGTAACGTGGAGTGTTTAATGCTGGAACATGACCTATTATGAATATACATGAAAGTAAATATTACTTTAATGCAGAGTTTTAAGGTTAAGTCAAGGAGATGGGGATTCGAATACACTAGTCAGGAATTTAAAATGTGGGATCAAGAGTTGAACGGCTCAAATTTCCAATAAAATGATATTTATTTGCCCTCGTGAAGCAAAACGTGCAGCCAATTTTAATATATTTTCTAGATAGGAAATATCCGGGGAATTGTTTGATTTAACACATGCATTAAGCCTGCTTCATGGAAAATGACAGATCATACCGGTGTAAAAGGATCCATGTGTGAACGCCTCATCATGGGGGATTACCATCTTTTATACTATTAAATGGAACCTTGCTGATATATGTACCATATTTTCAACCAAACCAAGAATCAAACCATGCAGTGGAGGTTCAAATATTATAATACTTTAGTCCACGGGACCAGAGAGTTGCATTAGTCGTTATATTCTAGCTAGAATATTAAAAAAATTCAAGTAATATTAAAATTTAACCAACTACATTTAACATATTGACATTAAAAATAATTATTTTTTGAACAATTAACAATACAAGACGCATTCGAAAATGCAACAGTTAAAAAAACGGCCATTGCAAGCTGTCGCAGCCGTTGCACGGCTTGCTGATACAAACAGCAACCGTTACTTCATTTTCCTCATAATTTTTTCATCTAAATTATCTTCTAAACCCTTTCTCTGTCGCTCCCCCTTGCTGCAGCGCCTCCAAGCCTCCAAACTCGCATCCAAGCTTCTACTTTCATACTGGTATGTCTTCTAATCCTATTTTATGTTTAATTAGAGGGTTTAGTTGCATGTTTACATGAGTTTGAAAAATTATTTGTTTATGAATATGAAATTGGTTGTCATGTGGAATGCCTGTGACGATGATTGTGTTGTAGGCTGATTTGGGAGTAAATGTAATTGATTAGAGGTTGAAAACTATGATTATCACATTGTTGTTGTCATTATTATTGTGTTAGTTGATGCAGAATTATTGATTGGTTGTGTGATTTGAAAATGGTAATTTTTATATCTATCCACAGTTTCAATCAGTCAATTTGCATCTAAGTTAATCCACATATTTATGGTTAGTTAATCCACATGTGGATTAACTAATCAATAAACTAAAGGTTATGTTTTAGTTTCTTATTTTCTTTGATTAATACATAACTTTTGTGAGTCAAGAGAAATATTATTATTGTATAAAACATGAATGAGAAAAATGAATCTAAAAGCTAAATAATTTGTTGACTATTAATATTTATTTATAGTTATCAGCCATAACGTAAGTTCAAATATAACATTAGCTCTCTACAAAATCATATATTTTTTATTAGCTCTCTGCGAAATCATGTATTTGCGAGCCTAGCCCATATAAAACCTTTAAATCTAGATTATTTGTTATTACTACTTCTTCGAGTTGACATTTTCTTCTCCGTGCATCGAAGGTTCTTAAGTAATTTCACAACCTTAATTTAAATTGTTGACTGTTCATTTGTTTTAAAAGATGGTGGGTTTAGTGTGTATTACAAGAAAAGTCAAAAATAGCGATGCACCATCTATGGTGAAGCCTCATTCTTTTAGAAAAGATTAACTGGTTCTAGAAAATAAAAAGAAACTTTTCACATCCGATATAAAAATAATTCATTGATTGTTTCTGACATTTTTGAGAAATATGATTAAATCATGTTCAAGAAACAACTTTAAGCATATATTGTTGATTGTTGTTGTTGATAGCCCTAATATAATTAGAGATGCATATAAATCGATATTTTTTATTTCGTAGCACGTACAAAGTGCTGGTAGTTTTCAGAAGAAGGTAACTACTTATGGACAAAACAATAATAATACGGTGGATAAAGAGAATAAATTTTAACTTAGTGCAAAAAACAAAGTATGTCTGAAAGTAGCATGGATGAACTGAATGATACAGTGGATGTAAACAAAAATTACCTTTGAAAATTAGTGTGTGCTATTATTAACATATTTATTGATAAGTTCATGCAAGTATTTGTTTTTCTGTAGTTTAGGCAAAAATATGTGTACTATATTAGAATTGCTACTAGCGCATGTTAGTTGTATGTATTAGCATAAGTTAAAATAATTAGAATTTAATCTATTAATAGTGCTAGCTTTTGAAAATTTTTTTAAAACATAATTTAAAATATGACATAGTTGGCTAAATTTTTAATTACGTGCTAATATTTCAAATTTAAAGCTTTTGAATGGAATTTACAATACGTTTAAAATTTAAATGGTAGTTAACAAATATTTATTGAGCATATTAAAAAATATTATGTAGACGTTAAAATATAAATTATATAATGTGTTCTAACTTATGTGAACCCTTAGAGATTTTTGGCCTCGTCTGATAAGTGTTGTATATGATTGTTCACTACAAGAAAACACTGGTTTAACATCATATTTTTAGAAACAAAATTTATGTCGCTAGTTGACGACATATTTCCATGCGATCTACAAGGGATAGTTTTATTGTTTTTTCAATCTTTTTTCTTTATTTTTTATTGCGTCTTCTATTATCCCTCGCTAAACCGTTGCAAATTGCGTCAAATTACTAACAAAAATTTTCTACCGTTATTATCCACTGCAAATAGAGGCAAAATACCAACGAATATATGTCGAAGCTATTTTGCAGCAGAACTACAATGGATTTGCAAGAGATGTTTATGTTGTTTTTCTAAAAAATACTTTAGATCCATGCTTATTTCATCCTACTCCGTGGAGTTTTCATTACTGTTCTCCATCTAACAATCCATTATCCCCCTTAGCGCATCCCCGTTTTTAATCATTTCGCGATTTCACCAGTCCATATTTTGAATAAAATATGTAGTCTATTATGTTATATTTACTGCGTAATATAAATATTAACAAATAGAAGTCCTTAGAATAATAATACAGAATTATATAGTTCAAGTAAGTGACTTTAAAATGCATGAAGTCATATGATCAGCGGATCTTCACTGTGGAATAAAATGCTCATCAAGGTATCATGTTTCCAGTGTGATCTCCAGTCTAAGCATTAATATATTCAGTCAAAGAACGCCACTACTACTACATGACGAATATATCCTCAACAATAAAAAATGAGTTATGCCACGGATTGCTAGTAGCTTTATTCGCAATAAACATCTTAAATAAGTACACACAATTATGGGACATTACAAAATACTTTATTATTCGCAATACAGATAGCTTTCGTAAAGAGAACATATATAATCATAGCAATGCTAATGACATGGCGGGAGCGGTGCTCCACAGAGGCACTTGTTATGGCTAAATGCTTCCCTTGTGAACACCTCTTTTGGACCACCACTTGGGATCCGGCCACACAACTCATTATAGCTCACATTCAACTGTCGCAGCGACGGGAGTTGTGTATATTGTTTCGGTATCTTCCCACTTAATCTGTTCTTGCTAACAACAAAGTAGACTAGTTGCTTCGTCATTTGCTGTGGTAGTTCCCCTGACAAATTGTTGTTGTTAGCAACAAAGACCTGTAATTCTGGTAGCAGCATTAATTCTCTAGGAATTGCCCCGGACAATCTGTTATCATTAACCTGTATAAGAAAAAGTTTGATCAAATCTTTCATTTGTTTTGGAAAGCTCCCGTATATCTTGTTATGATCCAACTGGAGCTGCTCAAGATTTGGTGGAAACCTGACGTTTGATAAATTAAAAGCTAGCCCGTTATAGCTTAGTCCCATGAATGCAATTCTCTTCTTCTCTCCAAACAAAGCAGATACATCAGTGAACCGATTAGCTCCAATATTAAGGTAGTTAACATTATCAATAGATGCAGGGATAGCACCAGTAAGGTTATTGCTACTGACATCCAAACTTAATATGGTATCGTTTCTGGTTCTTTTACTTAGGAAAGAGGCGGGGATTGAACCGGATAATCGGTTAAAGCCTAGAAAGATATGAACTAGTCTTCCACCTAAGCAGCCTGGGATTCTGCCTGTCAGGTCATTTTCTGAAAGATAGAGTCTTTCTAGCCTGTAGAGTTTGCATAATGTTTTAGGTATGTGACCCCTTAGTAAACTATTACCTGAGATTTGAAGAGAGATTAAATTCTTGAGTTCTCCTATGGATGCTGGGATTGTACCAGTGAGGTTTTGGTTGTAAGCAATTGTAAGGTGGTTGAGTTCACTGAGTTTTCCTATAGTCGACGAGATTATTCCGGATATATCCGTGGATCTTAGAGATAGTTCTGTTACCCTGCCATTTGTGTCACATTCATCGACGCCTCGCCATCCACAACAGTCGGTTGATTCATTCCAGCTGGATAATTCAGAAGAACTTCTGAAAGATTTCTTCAACTTCAGTAGTACTTTTGAGTCTTCTTTATGGCAGACAAATTTGGAGTTTAACGTTGTGGATGATACGAAGGCCAGTATCAAAAAGGTGGCCAGAAGTAAGATATAGGAGGAAGTAACCATGCTTTCTCTGTTTTGATGATTGACCCAAGTAATGGTGGTTTGATGGACTCTCTGATCACAGAGATTACTTATAGTGGAGTAAGGTGATTTGTTTAATGCAGAGTTTTAGTCAGGCGTTCCTCGCAATATACGTAAATAATTAATGGTCAAACCGGTCAAACTTCCAATATAATTAGTGATAATTATTTGCCCTCGTGAAGCATGACCTGCAGCCAATTTAAGTACTATTTAATTAAGGCGTGCATTAAGGTCAGTTTCATGGAAGATGACAGATCATACAGACTGGCATAAAAGGATGCATATTATATAGTACTATTAATTAAACAGACACTTGCTGGTTGGTATGTAGTACCATACTTTAAACCCAACCATGTAGATGTAGTGAAGAATCAAACCATGTAGTGTAGGATCAAATATTCTATTCCTTTGGTCGACCAGACCTGAGAATCGCATTACTCGTTATTTTTCAACCTTCAACAGAAGTGAAACGTTCTAACATGCTGAAGGCAGCGCGTCCCTATGCTATAAGCTTCTAAATGCGTTTTCCATAACAAATTTCGTTGAAATTTGCACACAATCATTTTTTGTTCATTCTGGATAACTGCATGCATTAGTCAAAACTAAGATCTACCATAAACAAGAGTAGTAGAGACGTTTACAAAAGCCACAATTGTTCACAATAGGGGCACATAATCAAATAAAGCTGCCCCTAAAAAAATGAGGGGCAAATGAAGAAAAACCTTTAAAACTGGCGTCCTTAATAATATGCAGGGGCATATTTTGTACTGAAAGAGTCCCAGATAATACACCAGCAACGTAGGACCCTTTAATTCAACCTAAAGCAAGAAAGACACAACTATGCGCCCCTAATAAAATCAATTTATAGAAAAAAAAAAAAAAAATTAGCACTTTAATATGCTGATGTGCAAATTAAACTAAATATAGAAAAATTTCATGGTATTAGAATAAATAAGCATACATGGCCATAATATTCATATCAACTATTTTGTCACCAGTTAAAAACTTGCATATGCAAGTATTACATGTTACAGAAAATCAGACAAAAATATAAATGGACAAACTACAACAGAGGAGAATTAAGCTATGCACTGACATGCTTAATGTTGTTACGAAAATGTATCAACCAAGTAACCAGTTTTTACTTTCATGAGCCTGGGGTTTGATGCCTCAGCTTTCTCAACTTGCAAGTTGCAACAAAGATAAATAGCAACTTGTTCTTTGAAATGACATGGGGTTGCACATGCACATCATCTCCTTTTCCATTGTGACCTCCTTTCTACAAACTTGGCTTTAAATTTAGCCCCACATAAATGGGTAAGAATTTTTGATGATGTCTCAACAGTCTTGCCATTAGCAGCCTAATCAATATAATCATAGCTTCAAACTCTCTAACTTATACTTCCATGTCATCTCAGATGGTAAAATCATCATCCCTAGCATTTTCCATGTGATCCAAATGCTACTAATGGAAGTTCTTGAGTAGGTCAAAGTACTGTACAAAATGTTTCAGGCTTAGCATATTTCACGCTGAGCAAACATAAGCAATACATATATCATCTATTGAGAAACTACCTAACCATAATATTCAAAAGCTAATGCAAGATATATTTCCAACCAATAGATAAGTAGATAAACTGAATGGGTCAAATTTTACCATATAATGAATTTCATAGATCATATAACCTCATGTGTACTAATGACAAACTATCATGATCTATATCGCATAATCATGCCGTAAACAAGTGTACATGTCCATTTAGTCTTTGCTAGTCAGCATAAATATAGTGCATCCTAAATATTTATTATGCCACAATTAACTACAGGAAAATACATCAACTATTACATTCACATCTCTAAAAAAATTGTACAAAATAATAGTCGGCTGCATAGAACATAAACGGTTATTGATATGAAGTACTATATTGAAGACATACAGATGGTATGCATCAAAGTAAATATAGGATATTAGCACACTTGTCATGTAATAAGATTTTGCAAAGAATTTAAGAAAACAACGCAACATTATTACTCAATCATTGCTACTTAAAAAACTGTATAATAACTAGTCCAAAAGAGTCGATCTGAATGATGACAGAACCAATGCACAAGGTTAAAAGCTAAATAGTTTGTGCTAAAGTCTGAATTCTATACTATAGTGTGTGTTGCTGAAGCAGTTTGACAAATTGCAACTAGCACAAACTCACATTTCAAATATTTACCATTATAAATGGTATGATACAGTTGCTAAACAAGACGAATAATGATTTCATCATAAAAAAGGTAGCACAACGAAGTGAAAAAGGTTCAAATATTCTGAATCCAAGGTTAAAAAAAAAAAAGCAACCAAGTAGAAAGAAGCTTATCAACACAGTAAGATGAATATCACAATGGGTACAAAGAAATATTAGTAGCAAACCTCAGATTCGGGAGTGTGCAAATTTCTGAAATACTAATATCAACAAATGAAGATAAAAATACCTTGGTCAGGCAATTAATGCAAATAACCAGTGTTTTCTCATCATCGCTAACCAGTAATGGAACAATTACCTGTGCATGCAAACGACATGAATTGGAAAAAGTTACTTAAGAATATCATGATATTGTGTTATTTTCAAATAAAAATATAAATCAAGTTAATTTACATACAGTAAGAGATTGAAATGGATCGTACTGAGTCAATACAGTAGTAAAGCGTTGGTGTCTCTCACTTGAAACCTG
The DNA here is from genome assembly GCA_030737875.1 of Allium sativum. Taxonomy (NCBI): domain Eukaryota; kingdom Viridiplantae; phylum Streptophyta; class Magnoliopsida; order Asparagales; family Amaryllidaceae; genus Allium; species Allium sativum. Next base: position 358,397,166 of record CM060926.1, read on the forward strand.
TAAAGCAATATACTTAGAAATAGAAGTAGCGTTATTTAATAAGATACGGCAACTTGAACCTATAAAGTAAGAAGCACAATACTTTTGCAACATCATCTTTTGCTGCATGTAATAACTTTTCGATAACAATCTCAACAGATCTTCCATCGCATCTTTCTAAAAAAAAAATAGTTACAAATGAGTAAACAAATGGATATTAATATATACCAAAAAATAGATAAAGATACTTTAAAACCTGATTGTTAAGCATTTCGATAATCAACGAAAGAGCTAGTTCCCTAGCTGATGAATCGGAGTTATCCAACACCTTAAGTACTGCTGTCAAAATTTGATTGAAGTACTGTAGATATATAATTAGCTATCAGTGAACCGTTCATGCATAACAAAATAATATGACCTAACCCTAAGCATGCAACCATGTATTTCACGAATATGTAAGGCTTACTACAGGGCTATACAATTTCAACGTCAAGTACAAAATACAATTCAGAATATTTCCATCGGGTTTATATATAACATTATTGTCGAAAATCTTATGACTTAAATCATAATTCAAAGCGGATTCATCCCTTTACGATTCGATTTACATTCCTATTCGAACTTACTTAAAACCACGACAAGAAACCACATCCAATTCATACTAACAAATTTAACATACATATTTAGATTCACAATTCCCATAATGTTTTAAATTAAAAATAAAAATGGAAGTAGGGAGAAAATTAGGACCCGTTTGGTTTCGTTTTGAATTTTGTGTTTTTAACTTCCACTAATAAATAACACGCTTTATTAAGAAATATGATTAAGATGTACAATTCTTAGCCATTGCGAAATGATGGAAGAGTTGAGTTGTTTTTTGTGCCTTTGTTACCTTCCAAAACGCAAAAAATAAAACAGACGTGTTTTCTATTTGACATGTTAATTTAATTTTTCAAAATTGTTTGTTTTCCAACAATACATACGACTAACACATTTTTGTATAAAAGAAAACTCAAAACTAAAAATGACAAGCCAAACGGTGCCTTAAGCATCCATTTGGTTTTCAATTTGAGTTCTCAATTTTGCCTTTTTGAAAATATCAAAAACTTTTCTCTTCTTTTACCAGTTGTTGTAATGCTAAAGATTTTTCACTTCTTCATCTTCTACATCTTTTGAAAAACACAATTTTCTCCTCTCCTGCATTTTTTGAAATGCATACTGGAAATATAAAACACAAAACTCAGTTTCAAGCCAAACATAACCTAATACATTCTCAAAACCTATCATCACCGATCAAGACCAAAGATGGAAGAAAATGATGACATAGAAAACTACTACAAAAAGCTTTTGTAGCAAGGAAACATCATTTGATACAATGAAAGATTGTATATAAGTTCGTACCCATGCTTGTGTTTTACTCTTTCTGTTTTCTTTTTAAACCTTTTTGTATCCATGTTTTGTTACGATGTTCATGCAGTAGGAATTTCTTGCTAATAGTGAAGAGTTTAGTAATTAATGTGTTTTCCTCGTAATAAAAGCAAAAAACAATATATTCAAAAACTTGCTTCATTTAATATATGAAACACATAGATAAAGAATTAGAAACATACAGCAGATAAAACACATGAAACCAGTGTAAGCATTAAAAAAATATCTTGTTCCCTTGAAATCAAACCTTCTGCTGCCATTTATATTTATTTTTCCAACACTAAGTATGTGGTTTACATACACTCTTACATTAAAGAATGCTAAGTATATATAATTATTTGATCTTAAAAAACATCATACCAGACATGATATCAACATACATGGTAGTCTTGTTTCTTTTATCTTATGTCATGTATCATCTTATGTTTATTTCTCTTTTTAATGTGCAGCATCTAACCAGTGTTATAACGGCACTTGATTAGTCGATTAGTCGAGATTGGATCATACATATAATTATTTCTGTAAACGAATCTGTTTGTTTTTAACCTCTGCCTGCCTATAGGAGCATGTGGATAGAAAGGGGAATTTTTATCGAAGAGGAACACTCCATCTATTTCAACATCCAGAAAATAAAACTTTGATTATGCACAAGATAAATTGTTGTTGTTTTCTGGTCCGAGAATCCTATGCTTATAGTGTTTACATCATCATAAATTTTGTAATCGTTGCATGCTGTGTTCAAGTCTTTGAAAAGACTGTTTCTCCATAGATTATGGTTTACATTTAAGGTGAAATGCATACAAGTTCAAAGTTGTTATTTTTGTTAAGGTGTGATTAGCGATTAGTGGATATATATACATAAGTTTGAACTCACTGTCATGATAGCGTGCATTGCTGGGGAAGTTACTAAATTCTTTGCTCGACAACCTTCTTGTTTTCAATAAAAACATGTGTTATGTATAATTGTCTGCTTCTACCTTGCTTATTATATGATCGAATTTTCACCTTAATCTCTTTTTCACCGAATTAACATATGTAAATAAGTATGGTTTGACCTTCCACCCCCCCCCCCCCCCCCCACAAAAAAACACACACACACACACATATGTATATGTATATATATATATGTATGTATACATGTATATATAGACAGAGAGAGAGATATTGGTTACTGAACCAGATATTTTAAAGCTTCTTTCGCACAAAATTCTCAAATTTAGTTGAAATGAGAAGTCGAGTGTTGAACTATTTAATAATCAATTAGAAAGAAAAATAACCTCTTCTCAGGTGGCGTCTAAGCTGGTATGCTTGAATAGATCTTTAGTAGCATATGCAATTGATAGTAGAAATCATACATACATAACATAAGTAAATAGTGATTTATCATACATATTGTATTAAAAATACATATCTACCATGCTTCGTGACAAGAGATGGATCTTCCTTATTTGTATGCTCGACTTTATTAGTTATTTTTGTACAATCATGTTCCGTACTGTAGAGGCAAAACAATGTCAAGGTGATATAACTATAATCAAAGACCAAAAAAAAAAAAAAATCCAATGAGGTTTGCAACATTCAAAGGAAAAAAAGTCTAGTAAGGAATACTTGATAGTTCCGAACATTTTGCAAACAATTTTATACAGAACGATAAAATCATTGGTTGCTATTTAAGTAAATGTATTTTTGGGAGAATAAAGATCTTCCCTAACAAGATATATTAAGGTAAAAATTAATGTACTTATCATAAATCATAATAGCAGGGTCTCACGCTTAATTTACTCGTGATTTTGTTCAATTATGTTACCACTAACTCTTTTTGCAACTCTAGTTGCTAATACTTGAAATATATGATCTGTTTCTACAATAAAAACTTCAAGTTGTTTCATTTATTTTTTAAATCAATAAATACTAAAGACTTTTAATAAGGGTCACTGCATAATAACAGTTAAATAAAAAAATTGCATGGACTTCGCTTTGAAATTGTTCACTTAGAACTTGTTCCTTATTTGCATGTGGAGGGCTCGGGGATTGCAATTTGAATTACCGTTTAAGAGTCAAATCCAATAAAGGTACTTTGAACTTTTAATAAGTTTTATTGGAATTTTACACCTTAAATTATTATCCCATGGTTTTAATTCACCCTTGATACATTAAAAAGAAAACACCCAATTACTCGGAAGTAAAAAGTTACAATATGTCTATGCATCACTCGATACCAATAACATGCAAGTTGCTCTTATCATAACATGCATAAAAATGCATGCAATATCCTATACATCCCATTATTTCTATGCCCATCCATATGATATAATCATATCACCATTAGCAACCACAAAAGGATATTAAAATGTGAGAGAGAAATCCTCTCCATTAAAAGTAGTTTGCAAAAGTGATGATAAACATGTACGATTCTATAAGTAGATAATGTCACTCATAGTTTTATTCATGGAATTCTTCTCCTCTTTACAATTTGAATCCTGTTAATTATAAAGTGTTCCATGTATTCACACTTCTCTCACTCATTTACCTAAAGCAGGCTAACTAAATCAAAGTACAAAATATTATCGACACCAAATATTTCTTGAATTTATGTCACAATAAAAAAAAAATCCAATCAATAAAGGTATCTAAAAAAATATACTAATATAATATCACATATCCACTTACCATGCTGCAGGTTTTAAATAGTAAGTTATACAGTGTGTTAAATCAATAACAGTCCACAACAAATTTCATCAAATTTTTTTAGCTGCTTGTAAAGCTAAAAATAAATTTACCGCACTAAAAAACAGCTATACTTTTTTAGACATTTCAACATATAACTTATGCTCAACTAGTTTTGAACTGGAATTCTCTAGCACAAGCTGAAGAAATAAAAGGTAACACTAATGTTTTGTTAACAAGAAAGAAAATTGTAAATATGATAGTCAAATTATAGGTAATTGGGCGTTTACTGTTTAATCCAAAATGATTACCTTTTCAACTTCACAAAGAACTTGAATGAAAAGAATATGAAAGGAAACAACATTGATAATAAAGCAAGCAGAATAGGTCAAATAGATAGAAGATTAGCGTCCAGTTTAATTAGATAGTAGCCACAACAGACAACTTGGGATTAGGGTTTAAAACAGTATTCAAAATAGTATTTCGTATAAATACTTACCATGACGTTAGATTAAGATGGAGAGTTTTCGATTGGATCCCAGTAACAGCTTTCATTAACTAGGATTTTCTTTGGAGGTTTTTTTTTTTCAATGATAAATTAACTAGTCGGAAGATGGATTTGAGGAAGATGAAAGAAATACCGATGGATACTCCAGCGGATATCTCAAATTTAACCGCCACGTATGCCAAAATTTTGCTGTAGATTAGGGGCGTAAATTTTTGCTATGATTGGTATCATTAGAAGCCAATTTCAATTCTGCCTTTAATTATTTCCAGGTGCGTTTTCTAATTGCCCCTACAGCTATTAGTAAAGGCTGGTATTAAGTTCGCCCCAAACAAAGCAAAATTAGAGGCTAAACATTTCTTAAGCCTCTAGTTTTGTGCCCCTAATTCCTCCAAAGTTGGTAGTGGTATCAGCAAGAACAAAATAAACTGATATTCGCATTGAGCTATCAAGCTTGACAAACTAAAGTGGTATTCACACTGAACAATCTAAAGTGATGGTCACATTAATCAAAACTAAGGTTTCAGCAAGAACAAACTAAAGCGGTATAACATGTTAATTAATTCACTGTGTTCCTTGAGCTATCAATCTTGACATTTGCTTTTGTATATGAAATTTTATTTATGCTCAACTTTTTGATATTCACATTAATATATACTGTGCATTTCATAAATTGTCGATTATTTACTTTCTCATTATTATTGTATGTTTCATTGTTTATAACTTGGCAACTTTTCTATTTTCATCAAGAAGACTATGTCTACATCTTATGTACCGTCCACAACATTAACTCGTAAGCAGATGGCCTTGGAAAGGCAAAAGCATATGGAAGTAAACAAAGGTAAAAAAGTGGATGTATCTATCTAGGAAGAAAGCGACGATTTATATAGTACTGATGGCTTTGAAAGGGATGAAGAGGACATAAATGTAGAGAATGGAGAGATTGAGGAAGACAACGATGACTCCGAAGTACAAAAAGATGATAATATTGTATAAGACCAGACTCAGATGAAGAGTTAGTAAAGGTGCTAAAGAGGAAACGTAAAATGATAGGGAAGAGTCCAATAAAACAAGCATCATCGAAGTTGTCTGAATCTCAAGGTCGACTAGCGTTGATGTTTGCATTCAAGGATCATATAGCACATAAAGTTATGCACTCCGATGTAAGTTTTCATGTTTTTATGTTGTTCATGTTTAAGTATCAATCACTTATATTTAGTCATATGTAACCTAGGAACCACGTGGGGAAGACAGAATAGTTAAAGATCATAATCATGTGGAAACACAACGGTCGTGGGATTATAGGAAAGAATGTTCTTTTTTTAATGAGGAAGTTGTTCACTCGGGATTTCATCAGCTAATATTGCATGCTCATGAGTCATGGTAAACTTGATAAAGTTGTTATAAAGGAAAATAAATTCATTTGGGCCAGTTTTAAAAACTTATAACAGAAATAGGCCACTATCAAAACTAATTACAAAAATAGATCACTTTTTTTTAACTGGTGTTGGGAAACAATGGCTGAGTCGCGGACTAGGTCGCTTTCTTAAAGACGATTCGGCGATCTGGTCGGAGGTGCAAACCAGTTCGTTCCTTCGCCGCCACCTCTAGGATAAAACAGCCTAAAAAACAATAACTGATTTGCTTGCACAACAAATCGGTGCAGATTTGCACTTTCTGGAAAAAATTGCTCGAAAATTTCTGAGAAGAGAATTTTAATGGCGGCTGAGAGAAGAGAGAATTTTCAATTCGGTGGTCTTCTCGTCTGAGGCTAATGTCAATATATAGAACGAAAATTAGGGTTTGGGTTTACAGATTAGCGGGCCGCTAAAATTTGGGGGATATAATTTTTTTACCGTTGTAGAAATCTTTTTCCATAAAAACGGTTCGAAAAAGGCTAAGTTTTATGGTCCAAAAAAAATATAAGTGTCTACACCACAAAGCCCAAGCCCAAGCCCGAGCCAAGCCGAACCGGACCGGACCGGGCCGGGTCGGGTCGGGTCGAGTCGAGTCGGTCGGTCGCGCGCGCGTGTGTGGTGGTCATATGATGCATGGTCTCCCTCCTCACAACAATGCATGTATTGGGAGCCCAAGGCCCCAACATGATTTCTTAGAAACAAGTATAAAAGCTTGCCTCTTCTATATAATCGCATGATGTGGGACTATTCCCATATAGGAGCCATTCTTACACTTATTCAAGATTTTTTAATAATTCACTTAATGTTTGTAAAACATTTCCAACAATCCCCCACTTGAATTTTTTTAAAAATATTTTCGAGCAGTTTCTTAAAAATATAAGATTGTGCATAAACAAAGGTGTCTTTCGACTTGAACCTTTGCATAGTGAATAAGATTCAGTTTTTACAAGAGTGACACATAGTCTTGAACTCTATTCCTGACATCAAACCACACACAATCTTTTCTATAGTGCAATCAAATAAGCCCGTGCATTTATGGCCATGCACGTCTATCCTAGTTTAGTGAATGCTCTAGAAGTTTTGCCCGAAACTCCATAGGAAACGACCACATTTCCACATTCCCAAAGGTGAGTCTATCAAGAGCACTCCTGAAGGTAGGCACTCCACTCCACATAGAGTATAGATCTCATTAAGAGTTTCTATTAACTCATCCTCTAATCACTTCAGGAATACATGCTTCTTGGTTTATTAAATAGCATGTTCAACTCATATCACTACACAACTTGTTATTACCCATTGAACCTAGTTCTTGGGATCTCCAGTCATTTAGGTCGGGTTACCATTGTGCGTGACTCAACAATCTAAGGGCAATAGTCTCATTCTTTTAGAAGAGTTATGGACTTTCTCTCTGGACAGTCCTTTCGTCAAAGGATCTGCCAAATTTTCCTCACTACGTACGTAATCCACTCTAACGGTACCTGTGGAAAGTAGTTCTCTAACCGTACTGTGCTTACGACGTATTTGTCGTCTCTTACCGTTATAATATCGGTTCTGAACTTTTGCAATAGCCGCGGTACTATCGCAATGTATCAACACAGCCGGTATCGATTTTTCCCATAAGGGAATCTCAGCTGGCAGATTTCTCAAGTACTCTGCCTCTTCACTAGCTGTAGCTAGTGCTATCATCTCAGACTCCATAGTAGACTGAGCCAAAATAGTCTGTTTCTTGGATTTCCAAGAAACAGCTCCTCCAGCGATGCTAAATATATAGCCACTGGTCGCTTTAGAATCATCAGATAAGGTATTCCAGTCTGCATCGGAATATCCTTCAAGTACAGCTGGAAACCTTTCATAATGTAATCCAAGGTTCATGGTTCGTTTAAGGTATCTCATTACCCTTTCAATAGCTTGCCAGTGCTCTATACTAGGTCTACTGGTAAACCTGCACAATAATCCCACGACATAGGCAATGTCGGGTCTAGTACAATCAGTGGCATACCAAAGGCTGCCAATGATGCTCGCATAATCAGACTGTCTTACACCTTCACCAGTGTTCTTAAATAACTTTACACTGTGATCATATGGTGTACTTGCAGGTTTACAGTCAAAGTAATTATATTTCTTTAGTATCTTCTCAATGTAATGAGATTGATCCAAAGAAATTCCCTTTTCTGACCTAGTAATCTTAATACCAAGGATTACACTCGCTTCACCTAGATCTTTCATATCAAAATTGACACTTAATAAGGATTTGACTGAGTTTATGGCATGAATATTTGACCCAAAAATGAGTAGGTCATCTACATAAAGGCATATAATAGTGCAAATGTCATTCTCAGATTTGTAATAAATGAATTTGTCACTTTCATTAACTTTAAAACCATTTGAAATGATTAAGTTATCAAATTTTTCATGCCATTGTTTAGGTGCTTGTTTTAAACCATATAATGATTTATCCAATTTACATACTTTATGTTCTTGACCATGTACTACAAATCCTTCAGGCTGGTCCATATAAATTTCTTCGTCTAATTCACCGTTCAAAAAAGCAGTTTTAACATCCATTTGGTGTATAAGTAAATTATGATTAGAAGCAAGTGAGATTAATACCCGAATGGATGTTATTCTAGTTACAGGTGAAAAAGTGTCAAAGAAGTCTATATTTTCCTTTTGTTTAAAACCTTTAGCTACTAGTCGTGCTTTATATTTATCTATAGTGCCATCAGGTTTTAATTTCTTTTTAAGTACCCATTTACAGCCTATAGACTTACAACCAGGGGGTAAATCTACCAAGTGCCAAGTCTTATTGGATTCTAAAGAATCCATCTCATCGTTTATAGCCTCTTGCGAGAAATCGGCATCTAAAGAAGATAAGGCTTCTTGGAGGTTTATAGGATCCTCCTCAATAGTAAAAACACAAAAATCTGAACCAAAGTCTTTTATGGTTCTTGCTCTTTTACTTCTTCTAGGTTCAGCTTCAGAGTTTTCATTAAGTTCTGTTCTAATAGGCATATTTGAAGTGCCCCCACTATTCCTTAATTTGAAAGGAAATTTAGTTTCATAAAAATCGGCATCATTTGATTCAATTATATTATGTGCATTAAGGTCATAAAATCTATATGCTTTGCTATTAATAGCATAGCCTATAAATGCACATTCATATGCTCTACTTGCCAATTTTATTCTCTTAGGGTCTGGAATGCGAACATATGCTAAACAACCCCAAGTTCTAAAGTATGAGGCATTGGGTTTATGATTCTTTAAAATTTCATAAGGTGAAATTTTATTCTTAGATTTAGGGATTCTATTCAGAACATAGCATACAGTCAATAAAATATCCCCCCACCAATGTTTTGCTGCACCGGAATTTAATAATATGGCAACTACTAGTTCGGTAAAGGTCATATTTTTCCTTTCTGCTTTACCGTTCATTTCAGGTGAGTAGAGTGCAGTTCTCTCATGTACTATACCATGTTGTTTATAGAAATCCAGAATAGAATTAGATTCATATTCTGTTCCTCTATCACTACGAAGTCTCTTAATTTTTCTATTTGATTGATTCTCAATCTCAGTTTTGAATGTTTTAAACATGTCAAAAGCATCACTTTTATTTTTCATAAGATATACATATGTGAAATCAGAGCAGTCATCAATAAAAGTGATAAAATAACGATGTCCCTGTCTAGTTAAAGTGCCATCAAGTTCACATATGTCAGAATGAATCAAGTCTAAGGGTTCAGAAACTCTACCAACAGATTTGTGAGGTTTCTTTGTGATTTTAGCTTGTGTACAGAATTCACATTTATCAGATTCAGATTCTGTCATTTTAGGTATCATATCTAGGGTGCTCATGTTACAAATAATTCGATTATTAACATGACATAATCTAGAATGCCATATATTAAAATCACACAACATGTAAGCAGAAGTAGTCACTTTATTAGATTCAACATTCAGTTTAAACATACCCTCACAAGCATAACCCTTTCCCACAAAAGTTCCCTTATAAGTAAGAGTGTACAAATCAGCCCCAATAACTTGAGTGAAACCAGCCTTATTAAGGAGGAAGCCAGAGACCAGATTCTTTCTTATCTCTGGAGTGTGCATAACATCTTTCAGAATTATAGTTTTTCCAGAGGTGAACTTGAGTTTCACATTTCCAATCCCCGCAACTGTAGTGGTGTGAGAGTCTCCAAACAGCACTTTCTGATTTTCAGCAGTCGTGTATGTAGAGAACATGCCACGATCATAGCAGACATGGCGAGAAGCACCGGTGTCTACCAACCAACCCTCTGATCCACCAACAAGGTGAATCTCGGTAACCATAGCCATAAGAGGCTCCTCAGTCAGGTTAGCCTGCGGTGCAGAGCTTGGCCTGTTCCGGCACTTTCGTGCCATATGCCCTGGTTTTCCACAGTTGTAACAAAGAAACAACTGTCCAGAGTCATTCTTTTGGGCTGGTTTCTGCTGTCCTTTTGGGTTTCCTTGCGGATTTCCATTCTGTTTGTTGTGCCTGTTCTAATTCTTAAAAGATTTCTGATTTGGTTTCAGAACAGCGGGAGTGGTCTTCTTAGTACTATTGTTATTCACAATCAGCACCTCTTCTTTCTGGTCCTGCTTGCGTGCCTCCTCCTCAATACGGAGGCGTGTAATCAAGCTTTCTAAGGAAAAATCCTTAGTCTTATGTCGCAAGACATTCTTAAAATCTTTCCAGCCTGGGGGTAATTTGTCAATGATAATAGCAATTTGAAATTGTTCGTCCAAGACCATACCTTCGGAGATGATCTCATGAGCTATTTTTTGCAGCTCATGAGACTGCATCTCTACCGATCTATCATCATTCATCTGGTACTTTAGATAGTGGCTCACAGCATATTTCTTTGCCCCTGTCTCCTCTGTATCATATTTCTTCTTCAGTGCTTCCCAGATCTCCTTTGCTGTCTTTTCATCTGAGTTATAATAATCATACAGATCATCGCTCAGTCCGTTCAGAATAAAGTTCTTGCATAGATAATCTTGTTCAGTCCAGGTCTGCAGTTGCTTTGACTGTTCGGTCCATGATGCCATGTTCGCTGCATCAGTCTCAGCAGGTTTATCTGGAAGCTGCGGTTTGTCAGTAGTCAGCGTAGCCACAACCTTTCTGATGGTGAGGAAGAACTCCATCTTCTGACGCCATCATTTGAAATGCAAGCCTTCAAATCTGAAAGGAGCATCCGTCACAAGAGGCTTCTGGAAAGCAGAGGGTGGAGCAGAATCGTCTAGGGTTGAATTGGAAGCCATTGTTTCAGTTCGTCTTCAATTTGTTGGGAAACAATGGCTGAGTCGTGGACTAGGTCGCTTTCTTGAAGACGATTCGGCGATCTGGTCGGAGGTGCAAACCAGTTCGTTCCTTCGCCGCCGCCTCTAGGATAAAACAGCCTCAAAAACAATAACCGATTTGCTTGCACAACAAATCGGTGCAGATTTGCACTTTCTGAAAAAAAATTGCTCGAAAATTTCTAAGAAGAGAATTTTAATGGCGGCTGAGAGAAGAGAGAATTTTCAATTCGGTGGTCTTCTCGTCTGAGGCTAATGTCAATATATAGAACGAAAATTAGGGTTTGGGTTTACAGATTAGTGGGCCGCTAAAATTTGGGGGATATAATTTTTTTACCGTTGCAGAAATCTTTTTCCATAAAACCGGTTCGAAAAAGGCTAAGTTTTATGGTCCAAAAAAAATATAAGTGTCTACACCACAAAGCCCAAGCCCAAGCCCGAGCCGAGCCGAGCCGAACCGGGCCGGGCCGGGTCGGGTCGAGTCGAGTCGGTCGGTCGCGCACGCGTGTGTGGTGGTCATATGATGCATGGTCTCCCTCCTCACAACAATGCATGTATTGGGAGCCCAAGGCCCCAACATGATTTCTTAGAAACAAGTATAAAAGCTTGCCTCTTCTATATAATCTCATGATGTGGGACTATTCCCATATAGGAGCCATTCTTACACTTATTCAAGATTTTTTATTAATTCACTTAATGTTTGTAAAACATTTCCAACAACTAGCGTTATCCCGGATAACGACAGTTAATTTTTTTATAAAGGCGTCATCCTATATAACTCTATTATCTGGGATAACGAAGGCATTATCCTAGATAATGCTAGTTGGCGTTATCTGGGATAACGCCCAGAGAAGTATAACCCTTCAGCCCCTTCTTCCCTTTCTCATTTCCTTCCTTCTAACTTTTCACTTCAACCGAAAATGGTCCTCCCCATTACAATTTTAGCCCAAAAAGTTTTTTTTAATCCGAAATTCAGTTGAATGGTCTTCTCTTCTTCTCATCCACCTCTATTGGTAAGTATTCCTAACTTTTTGTGATTAAAATAGTTAATTTTTGAAATTTAGGGTTTTTCATGTTTAGGGATTTCAACTCTAATTCCTTCTTTGGTGGAATGTATGTGATTTATAGTTCCTATGGTCTTCAAGTTAGTGTTACATCAACAAACTCATGATTTAGGGTTTAGTTTGTGTTTGTTTAAAGTTACATTGGTGATTAAGGTTACATTTATGCATGTTTAGTATGTGTTTGTGTATGTGTATGTGTATGTTTAATATGTGATGGAGGACAATGTGGCCTAAATTATTGTGAAAATACCAAAATATGATGAGTTTGGTTGTGAAAATTTTGCAAGAATATGAGAATGTGGTCTAAAATAGTTTGGTATGATGATGTTTCTTTATTGTGAAATGTAGATGTGTATTCTGGAAAGTGAAATGAGATGGTTGAGTCTTGGTTGTGTATTGTATGCGATAATACGGGAACGAGAGAATATGAGAATTTAACATTTGATAAGTATAGAAATGTGGAATGATTTTACGCAAGTTAGTTGTGCATTTGTTGGTTGGTTAATGCACTAATGTGTGCATCTTAACTATTTATAGAATATGAAGAGATGGAACCCGAACCGGTTGATCCAAGCATTCTTTACTTGCAGGCAGAACATAAAACTAATATCCCGCAATTGACGGTGGTAATATTATTTGATTTATTTATTAAGAATTTTTTTTATGTTGAAGTTCATCTATTGACTTATATGATATTATATTCATTGTAGCTGAAGGTTAATGAGAAGGAGGGAACTATCGACTATATGTCCACTATTAAGCAAGTTACGTCTAATCATCCGGAGGTTCTAGCACTATTAGATAGAGCTGGATTTGGGTTGGTGCACAAGGTAGGTTATGCACAACTTGATCGAAACTTGGTCACGGCATTACTTGATAGGTGGAGATCCAAGCCATCCACGTTTCATCTACGAGTTGGTGAGATGATGATAACTTTAAAGGATGTAGCGGTATTATCAGGTTTGCCAATAAATGGTGATCTAATTATTAGGCTTTATGTTGTATATGAGTACAAGCTAATGCTTGAGAATTTGCTTGACTTGACTCCTCCGGAAGAGGCTTGGTGGGGGAATGAGAATGTTTTGCTTACATAGTACCATTCTCAATTGTTGGTTAATATTTCGTCAAATGCAACTCCACTATAGATTCAACAACAAGCTTGTGCTATCGTATTGCACATTATTACTCAACGTATGTTCTGTGAAAGGTCGAAATCTAGAATTGCTCTTCGTTGGCTCCCTTTTATTGAGGAATTTGATGATTGTGGGACATATGCATAGGTTGCGGCGGTTCTAGCTACTACATATGCAGAGTTCACTAGGGGAGCTTTGGTGCAACAAAGGGATACCAGTGGATGCTTGAGTCTATTCAGGTATTAATGCAAATGATTATGTTTTATAAGTATGTGAAAAAATGAAAAAAAACACATAATAATTTTTCAGCTTTGGTCTTTGACCTACCTTCAGTCGGGCGTGTATTAATGAAGAGACCTGTAATGGGCAACATGAAGCCGTATGAGTAGGTGGATCGGATCGAAAAATACTAAGTAGTCTCCAGGACGCAATTTATTGTTCTATAGGAACAAATTAGATGCTCTTTCTACTGATGCAGTGATGTCGAATCCCTACTGTGAAGAAGACCTACATGTGCTACCCGCACCATGCACCGAGTCTAGAGGGCTATGGAGAGCCATATTGCTTTTGTTTTCACTGACTGACTGTGCATATCATCTTTCGGACAGAGTCATGAGGTAGTTTGGATTACGTCAACATCTTCCTCTTCCCGCTCCTCATTATCAAGTTAAAGGAAACAATGAGTTGTACGATGTCATGCTTGATTTGTGGGACAATCGTTATGTGTGTGAGGAACAAGAACATGATGCTCTGCTAACCAAGCAAGAGTACATGGCATGGTACTCGAACATTACATGTCGGTACGTGTTGCCAAGACCACCACCACATCCTCCTACATTTCCTCTTTCCTACGCACCTAGAGCTCCTCTTGAAAGGAATGCGGTACGTTTTCAATTTTTAAGATATATAAGACTTCCAAACGATATAAATTATTGTATTTATTTACAGGTGGATGGTGTTTACCGCGCACTTGAGTTAGTGGATGAGTTGGAGCGAGAAATTTCAGAAAAAAGCAAAAGGATGTGCTTGTCGATTAAACATATTATGCCTTTTTTCCTGTTTAAGAAAAAAATGGATAAACCACCACCTCCGCCGCCAACTTCTCAAATGGATGTTTTTCAACTACCTCCAGCTCCCTCACTGCGGAAGAAGTATGAAAGCTGCAGGAAAGGCAAGAAGGGTCAAGCGTCCGGTGAGTCGTCTTTGCAGCATTCCATACCGGTTGGAAGTTCACAGCCTCCCGTAGAGCATATAGAGGAGGGCATCCAGGAAGAGGAAGAGGAGGTGTCAATACTAGAGGAGGAAAGACTTTGACCACGGCCAAAAAGAAAAAAGCCTCGGCTTTTTAGAGTACTAAAGTGATTTTAAACTTTTAATGAACAATTTGCTATGATTTTATCTATGTAATGATTGCGTACGATGTTTTGGGTTGGTTAGATATGTTATTGTTTTATTGGTAGATATGCAATTGTCATGTTTTATGTACAACCTTAAGGTCATTATGTAATTTGGATATGTTATTATTTTGTTCGTTATGTATTTTGGATATGTTATTGTTTTGTTCGTTATGTATTTTGGATATGATTATGTTTTGTTGGTGGTTATGTAGTTGTCATGTTGGTCAAATAGTATATGTTTATAGCTTAGTCGTTTTGTAATTTGCTTTGTTATTTTCTTGTGTTGTGGCAGCCTAAATTTGTTCACTGCCTCTTTTGGAGGCAGTGAGCAATCAACAGAGCGATATCTCAGATACCACTCACTAGCGTTATCCGAGATACCGCTAAATCAAATGCTCACTGCCTCTTTTATAGGCAGTGAGCAATCATCAGAGCGTTATCCAGATAACGCCAACTAGCTTTATCTGGGATAACGCCATCTTTACCTAGATAATAGCATTATTTGGGATAATGCCTTTGTAAAAATAATTAACTGTTGTTATCCGGGATAACTCCAGTTCAAAAAAAAGTGGTCTATTTTTGTAATTAGTTTTGAAAGTGCCATATTTCTGTTATAAGTTTTAGAAGCTGGCCCAAATGATTTTTTTTTCCAATTCATTTGTTGAAAGAATTTATCCTGAAACAAATACGTTTCATCCTCCTTTCAGAGAAATGGGGATTACTATTGATGTAGTCATGCACATTACTGGGCTGCCTGTAGATCGAAGAGCCATGACAGGTCCACATGGCAGTTCTAGGAATATTACTTATCATGACATGTATTATTAACCGGCCTTTTGGTCCATTTCCCAAAAGTATGTATGACACGCTTGACTCAACATACCGCGTGATACTACAGCCCAAAGATATTGCCAGCATTATCAGGGGTTCTAGTACCAGAAGACTTGAGCCAGGCCACTAGAAGTACGTCGCACCCCTCGGATGTGACATCCATCAGCATCCATCCGAAGCCGAACCAAAGGTGAGCCGTGCTCCGAGCCGAAGGCGAGCCGTCAAGCGGGGACGGACGCAGCGCCGGTGGGGGTCCGGGGTCTCTACAGTCCCGACGGCGACTGCCCTTAGGGGTACGAATACTTTGCGTTAATGTCATATGATAGACCAATGGGTACCGCTCGACTCATGCGATTTCCACCAGCAAGTTGCCCAGAATTACCAGATCGACTCAAAGTCAGAAGTTCCGTGAACCTCGCCGCTCCTCCAAACATCGCCAAACTAAGACCTCGGACACCAAAGAGTCACAAGTCCAAATCTCAAAACCCTAGCCCGCATTTATATATGATCTTCATACTCCTCGGGGTTCAAAATTCATACCCCCCAGGGTACGAATTTTGTACCCCATGGGATACGAATTTCGTACCCCAAAGGGTACAAAATTCGTACTCCAGAGAGGGATACGAAGTCTATTCGAGCAAGTGCTTGGAGGTCAAAATTCCGGAGGCCGACCACAAGGGGTTCGCAATTCCGGGTGTGGTCCCCTATTTCTACCTACTCCTACCTAACTTCTTCACTATAAATACCCCTCTCATACTTCAACGGGGTTGGAATTATATCACTTGGATCCTCTAGAGAGCTTCAAGAGCCTCTTTAAAGGCATCTCTTCTTTGAGGAAGAAGAAGGACCAAATTGTCTTTTTCCCGAATACTTTGCATATGATGATTATGGCTCCATATGACTCGGAAATGAATGTAATGAGATATCATGAGATAGTCTCAACTTTGTAATCCTTGGTGATAAATAATATTCGAGTGACTCTTCAAAGTGGACATAGGCCTCTCTCGAGGCTGAACCACTATAAATATCTCATATTATTTACCGCTTCCCGCACTAATTTACTCGACCAAAACAATAATTCATAGTAATTAGAATCTTGGGTGTTTACTACATTTTTTATCATCAACATGCATCAGTTGATGAATCAATGTTTTTGGATTGATAAACCAGATGTCATTCTTGTGTTGGGTGGTGAGAAGAAGATAACATTGGAATGGATAAGGAAAAAATTTCAAGGCTCTAAAAAATGAGATGTGATGAACGCAAGAGACGATGTGTGGTCGCGTATTTGTTATACACAATTGGTTGTTTAATTTGTTGTGATAAGTCTGCAAATAAAGTGTCAGTGCATTTTCTACAGTGTCTTCAGAATTTAAATGAAGTTCGTACTTATTCCTAGGCCACTACTTGTTTGAGTTGGTATTTGTGTAATTTAGGTCAAACTACACAAAAATATGTCCAGTAGATGACTCCCTGTATGACCTTAATTCAGTTAAATTTTGCATCCAAATCATCTTTATTATAGTATATATTAACATTCAAGCACTTCCCGTGTCTCAGGCATCATAATCGATGTGTTGGTGCAGTTGACGGTGATGTGAGAGATGCTTTCTACTTTGTAAAGGTATCTAGTATGAACTTATCCGCTTATTTACTTGTTGTTAGGGAGGGGATGGATGATATGCAAAACAGTGACGTGATTTGGATTGTTTTAAGGGAAAAGATAGTTTTATCAGTTTCAACAATGTTTGTCATACAACAGTCCTGTTGTATGCTTCGAAACCATTGAACTATATCTCTCGCAAAGGTTCGTATGACAATTTGGTTATGTTCAGCCTATCTCAACCACTCTATTTACTTTGATCGAAAACAAATTTTGAGTTATCTTCTCGAGGACTCAACAGCTACATACATAAATTTAGGTTATTTTGGTGGGAGTGAATGGCGAAATCATTTTCTTAATGAGGATATCCTATCATGAGAAGTTGAGCATCCATGGGATTGTGATATACAGTATATGGAATGGAACAAAAAACTTCTTATCCGTTTGTGACTAAACCAAACAAAAGAATTACGGAACCGTTAAATGCTAGTGACAATAACTCATTTCTTGTTTGCATTGTAAGTGCCTTGCTTTCATTTAAATATTTGATTGCATAAATTACTTATACTGACTTATTGATTTTTCTTTCATAGAAATAACGACTACGACACATTGCTGGTTTCATTAAATCTTGTGCTCCTAGTGAATCGATGAGTCAAGTGTTAGAAAAGGTTGAGAGGATCGAGGAAGCTGAACCATTGAAAATTTATGGAGAGACTGCAGCGGGAGAAGAACAATTTAAGTAAATATGGGGATGCAAACTAACATCAGTTCATGGGAAATGATATCGTAAGAAGAAAATTGCGCAGAAGAAAAGTAAATATGATTTACACATTTTGGAATGTTGGAGTATTTAAGGTATTTTGGTGAAATGTGACAAGTATGGTATTCAAACTATCTATTAAAATGTAGAATGAATGTTGGTTTGTTATTGGTATTTTGTTGTTGAATTTAAGTGCAAACTATGACAAACCTATTACCAAACTGAATTGTGAAATGTAAAATATATATTGTTATGTTTGTGGAATTTTGTTATCAAATATTTTTTTAAACTACGGGGATACTAAATTACTAGGTGTTGCGAGTGGTTGTTTGAGTTGTGTTGTAGGAGATTGTTAAATAACTAGTTAATTAAACATGTTACAATTAAAAAATTTAATAGCAGTTATTGTATTAATTTTCTTAGAAGGGAAATAAGTTTCTATGCATAATAAAACAAAATATGGGAGTAACTAGTTGATAGGTGAAAGAAATAATGTATTATTTTATAGTTCAAAGAAGAAGAAAATCCAAGAAAAAAGAAATAAATTTGGAAGATAGACAAATAATTCAACATGCAAAAAAAATAGAAAAAAAAATAGAAGGTATAACTTTAAAAAATCATAGATATGCAGAATGACATATGATAGACTAGATTACAATAAAATTTCAAATATTGCAGGTCATTCAAGTCTAATGCAAAATATACTTCTTAGTAAAACATTTTTAATTTACCCTTTGCAGTTTCTAACGACATGCAAATTTAAATGGCATTATAATGCAAAGAGATAAGGGGCAGGTTCGTAAATGCAATTGTAAAGAAATAATTTAAAATAGTTTTTCATTTTCTTTAGTTAGCCTATTTTGAAAATGGCTATTTTCAAAAATGAATTATTTGCAAAGCAAACAAGTTTTACAATTTACAATGATATGATGTAAACTTGATGACTATACTTGTTTAGATATAAGCAAAAACTGTTTGAATATTAGATGATGTATAAGGCATATACAAAAATGTCATGTGTACAAATTATATATGCAAAAAAAAAAAAAAAAAAAAAAATGGCGATTCTTGGTCGAAAAGTTGCATGTCAAAGCACAAAATCTACAGGCAGCGATAGTACACTGTATTTATTAAGAAAAAACGATCATCCATTTACGACAATTTTCAGGTAAACTTGTTAAATATCAACAAACCGTGGTATGCCACCGTATTTAATCAGTTAAAACGTTCATACAAAGCGGAATAGTTCCAGGTTATTTATTCCCTTGTTCGAATTGCACCATGCTATATTTTCATATCATACTGTGATATATTTTCATATTACCATAATGAAATCGAATAATTTGACTTGAAATACAATTTACGATACATCATTCATTGTTTGCAATTTCACAGACTTATGCAAATAAAAACAGAAAAGAAAACTATAAAATACACAATCTCCAGATCACACATGCACACAAGTACCGATTAATAAAATTATATTTTGTAAAATAAATGATAATTTATCTGCCATCAAACATGTGAATAACTATGATCACTCATCCAGTGCCTACATATAACATATAAATTATTTAATTTAGGAACATGACAATTTAGCAAAAGTTTGCACCAAAAATAGAAACAAAAATTCCAGAAAAAGTTACAGTAACATCTGAAATTTTTACAAGTTAACACGACTAAAAAATAAACATAAAAGAGTTTATATAAAATAACTAAAGCAATTCCACAATCTTCCATATCATAGCATAAGAAAACTCGTTAATTGAAATGATAAAGACAATTTACAGATGGATGGACAGAACATGTCGGATGTAGTTGTTGGTGATGTAATTACTCATTTGTAATTGCATTGTATATGAAAATAGTCCATTCGTAATTAGCGAGTTGCCTATGGTTTCTTACCCCAATTAGCAAAACCAAAAATACCTAGACATATAGTATGAATATGAAAATAAAGTCATTGAACAATTTGAACTGCAACTAGGTTTAAACATCATTGAAGTCTAGAATGATCAGTATTAACAAACTACTTGTTAAACTAATGGAATCAACAAAATCAAAATAACCACAAACTGGCGTCTTGATTTTACGAACACAACCTAATATATGGAACATAAACAAATCATCATATATCTACTTTGAACACAACCTAATTCAATGAACTTGAAAATGCATATTGAATTAAAACGTTAAAAAGAAAAATTATATAAAAGAGGAAGTTCACCCTAATACAATGTAATAGCAGTATAAACATAAAAGTTTATTGTCAATTATAACGTCTTCCATATTCAAACAATTATATTATACAAGTATCGGCTAGCACTATCTAATCTACTACCACAACTATCTGAGCTCCATTATTTGATTCAACCATAGCCATGTATTTGTCAATTCTGTGTTCGTACTGTCTCATCTAATCACTTGCGTTAATATTGAATATCCGATTAAAATATGAACATTGCGAAGTTGGAGGTAACACAAGTCAGGTTTGAGTTAAATGCTAACAAGTGACATTTATCAACACAATCCATGACCATCATCCACTTCTGATTCGCTAGATTAACCCGAACTATTGTGGGGACATAAGTTCAACTAATAAACTTACCCAACAACTGTACCAAAAATTTCTTCCATAATAAATCCAGATTCAGGCATTTGCATCCATTCATTTTCTGTAATATAATTCTACAATTGTATCTTGCTTTTAAGTTCATCAAATCCACAAACATCCCACATAGCCTTGTACATTTCCTTGTTAAGCTCTAAGATGTTAATCATTGCCTCATGTACATATTTGCAAGGACTATCAGGTCTTTTACTATGTAACTTTAATTGGTATACGACGACCCAGTAAACATAATTTCCATTAAATGGCATATCATCTAACCTAGTTATGTAAGGATGCATTTATCTCCGGCATCTACATCAAGTGATTAGCATTGATAAGTTTTTGTATTTTACATACCATTCTTTTTAAATGATCGTGCAGGAGTAGGATTTAAACCACATGATAAAGAAGCTTCAACATGCTTAAAAAGAAGGATCTCATTTTATTGATTTATCTTTTCTTCTTTTTTCGAAGAAGGCCAATCTTTCCTTACCATAGCAACTGGTAATTCTAAGGTTTTTTTGTCAAAGGAAAAGCTAATAACTTCAATTCACTTTGCATCACAGCTCCTCATTATCTACTACACTCCCATATCTATTTTGAAGTGATTTAATTGCACGTAACTCATGAAATGCAATAATCGAACGGTGTACAGAAGGAGGTGTGCAAGTTAGTTGTTTCCAAAATCCATCGATGCTGCTAAGAGAGATAAAACCGTATGCCAATTTGAACTTAGCAATCATATGCGAACAAGGTAAACCATTAACTTTCCATAGAATGCATCCACAACTTTCAATACTTGAACCAACTTAACAAATGACACTCGACTCATGTAGTAGAAAATCCAAAGCTTTATGTAATACAAATCCACTGAATTCATTGAACATTGGTTCTTGACGGAAATGATGCATTAATCTTGTAGCACTTGATTCAATTACATGTTCAACTGCTGGTATTTCATTTTCTGCCCACAAGTGTGCATTCGTCCAACATAATACAAAACTACCAGCTGCAAAATCAAAATGTAATTTCAATCGTTGATGTGCATTTTCCATAATCCAAATGGAAGTATTATTCTAATGTTTATATTGGTTAGTCCATGCAATCACAAACATTTATTTGTATCTATTCAACAAATTTTTGAGCACGTATGCTATCGAACTTCTATGCTTGGAAGACCAATCTTCTTGGAATGAGTTCAAGTTTCATTCATATTCTTTGATAGTTAAAGAGTTGATTATATTGCTCCAGCTATCAAAAAATAGTTGATATTCCTTTTTACCCTGTTCATCTTCCACTGTAATTTCTTTTTCCCCAACCATCCTCTTTTAGACTTAAAGAACTTTGGTTTGTAATTTGCATGAACATTTCTATAAACTTGTGATTCACATGGGATATGATGGGAAAGTCTAAATACAGAGGACATAGCTGTAATAAGAGTGACTTCAACATCTGTTATAATAATATTTAGATGCTTGTTTTCTCTATAAAAAACTCCTAACACATTCAAAAGCCCATATATATGACTCCGTGGTTTACCGACTAATAAAAGAAAGTGCAACTATGAATGTATTTCCGGTTGATGTATGTGACACCATATGAAAACAAGGTGGCTTGTACCTATTTGTTTTAAAAGAACAATCCAAGAAAAAATTTGATGAAATTATTTTGCAAGATCTATTCACCTTGGATGACTAAAAAATAGGTCGGATACATGATTTGTGCCTGGATCAACTCTATGAAATACCGAATAATGGCGTTCAACCGATAGTTTCATAAACTGTTGCATTATAGAGCTCCCTTCAGTATTCATCAATTTCAAAAAAAAAATTGGCATTGTACGAATTTATAATTGTCGATCGATTGTCAGGGTTCTCTATCTTAATTATGGATAATATTTGACGTGGTCTAGCTCCATAATTAGTCATATTTTTAATAATTTTCAACTCACTATCTTTCATCTTCGCTACATAAGCATGAGTGGTAAGATAGGTTCGAAGATTATGATTATGACGATTGTTTTTTACCATCAACATCCACTTTCCATCAACTTGGCATGTAGCATTTAGCTCCAACGGACAACTATACCACATTTTTTACTTTCGGATCTTCTACGCATTTGTTGGGTTTTTGGAATATAAGTCTTAACTTTGCGGGTACAATATTCACCACTCCTCTCACATACCAGTAACATCTATGAACCTCTTTCATTAGTCATAACATTTCGAAATCTTGTATGTTTAATTAAAATAATACAATTTACTTTTAATCCTTGTTCCATATACCATTCTCTTACTTCCATATTCGAGTCAAATATCAACATTATTTAAAAACAATTTTCATCTCGTTTGATAACGAATCAAAATTGAAAATATTTAAGTTATAATGTTGGCATTACATCATATCCTATCAGTAGTGAAACACTCAGTTAAATCCGGATATTCATCATGGTGCTCAATAATACGTTGTTCTACAAATCCAACTCCTCATACTCCACTGTTTTCTCTTCTACACATCGTCGTGTAAGAACATCATTTTGAATTTGGTCAGCAAACTGCAATGAAATAGTAATAATAATATTAATTGTTTAGTGGAAACAAATAATATGATTTCAAGAAGGGGACAACCCATATAATATTAAAACTGACAACAACCGCTGTTCTAAAATAAAAAACAGCATATAGCCGTGAAAACGAGGAACATTTATTTATTGCAGATGTATCATTTTGGTTTTTAATTAGTTTACTCAATAAAATATGGCCGTATAAACTTGGTAGCATTTACAAAATTTTGACTGTACCAATGCCGTTTCTAATTATGTAACTCGGTAGTGTATGTCAGCTTAAAAATCCTCGATTAAAATGCAATCGCAACTACACAAACGACCATCAACTAACGACTTATGCACCATTCACTCTGTTTTATATCCTAACTTAACAAAATATGAAAATATTACCAACGCGATGAAATTATATTCGAGACGTATACTAGATGAAAATGACTTTGAATCCCACCAAATCTAACTATTATTCAATTTCAAATTCAGTCATCTAATTCCAATATGTACTTGATCCGATGTAATTTGATCATCCGTACAAATTTCTTTTGTCTGCTTTACTTTTTCTATATCCATTTTCTTATTTTTTATCTACCATTAAATTGTACTTATTAATTATGGTTTAGGCTTTCAGGTTAACATTAAATAGGATAAGGGGGTTAATATTGGAAATTTTATTTATATGTTTAAGGGGGGATAATTAATTTTAACCCCCCTTAACAATTTTTAAATATTTTGAAAAAGGTCCCCTGTTAATCAAAAGTGGAGTCTCTTTAACGATCCCCTTAAAATATACAAATAACATAGCTTGTCGTTCAAAATTTATTAGGTAACTCAACAATCATATAATAAAATATTGTATTTAATTATTAAAGTGGTTTTATGAAAAAAAGAAAAGAAAAACATATTTCACCTTGTTTTCCTAAATTGAAGGGGCGTTAAGGAGTAATGTTGATGTTTGACTCGAGATCCATATTAGCAAAGAGCATTAATGAGTAATGTTGTATGTTAATACGAAGAATAGAGCTGTTTAGGAGCGACCATCTATAGTTGTATATTAAAAAAGTATGTCAGGAATATGCCATAAACTTTCTTTCTTATCTCGAGAGGATCGACACACTTAAACTCGCCTAATACATTACTGTGGTAGCTACAAGATATATTCCAAAAAAACAAAACATATATTAGTATAAATCATAGAACGCTCAACACGATCACAAATATACATTAGGTAAAATACATAGTATAGTACAAAAATGGTGATATAATCACCATATACAAATATACATCGAGTCCCCATACTATGCGGTTAAAGCCCCGCAATATCCCTGCTGCAGCCCATAGCACACTTAATCGCTACGCTATTTTAATGTAGCGCCAATGAACAGTAGATCGGCTTTTAGCTCTGCTATTTCCACTGCATCTGCTAAATCAAGGCTTTTTAGCCATTCACTTTAGCAGTTTTAATATATAGAGCGTGATTTGACTAGTTCTCTTTTCAAAAAATTCAGTGCATTTAGCGTAAAGACCTCCCCCCAAGTCCAGCTTCTCCCCAAAACGAGTACTAGCACGCACAAACAACAAAGAATGTTTTACGTACTCTAAAACAATAATCCAAGTAATGAAAACAACATGTCCCATACCGTATGTTTTCACTATAGATTTACTATAAGCTAGCCCACTTCACACTATAAAACATCAAATATCTTTGAACAATGAATCTAGAATTAACTAATATAATTGATCTACATGTCCAGTACAACGTGATTTATTACATCGTAAATCACGTTCTCGCCTTCTCAAAATGCAAAAACATGTAATTTTTTATATAGAAAAATTACTTGATTTTAAGAAAATGGATTTTATAAAAATGATATAGAAAACAATTGAATTATTTCTTAAAAATCATTATATCTAGAAAATATTATTTTTACTTTTTTCCTTGAGACATGTTGATTTATAAAACCAAAACCTAGAAAATATTGTTATCTTAAAGCTAATAATGTGTATATATTCCTTTCCGAAACCATTATAAAAATGTCCACGGTGTCACAAAGAACTCACGAAATCCACAAGGAATCAACGCCAGAAATCATGAGGATCCGAATTATGAATTTCATATAATTTTTTTGCTTATCCAAGAATAGGATTAAGCCTCATCAATTTTCAAATTCTCTACAAAATCAACATAACAACCTAAAAAGCACACAAGGCAGGACAGATAATTACATATCACATCTGGAAGTTACGCAACATTCACTGCATGTGTCGATGCATGTGTCAACACAAGACTTACCTGTCTCGACACAGGACACAGAGATGTTAGAGACCAATCCACGGAGGAAAGACCTGGTGTACAATTTTAAAAATCATATATGGATCGATCTAGGGGTTGACACACTTCTAGGCTGTATTGACCTAGGGGTCGACCAACGCGAAGCATGTGTCGACCGATTACGGGCCAAAACGTCATATGTTGTTTTGTTTTAACGGCTCAGATTTAATTTTTCTGAATCGAACAAATGTGGTTCTTTTGGAAAGCTATAAATAAACCTACAACACCTAGCCTTCAAGTTACATTTTTCAAGAGGGCATCAGAGCTCTGCCATTTCCTTTCTACTTCAAACTCTTCAAAAATAAATTACATTTTAAATTTAGAATTTTTGATTCAAGAATTAAAGGAAAACATAGTAGATTCAAGTTTTAAATGTCGAGATCCCTATCCAGATAGATTTTTAAATCCAAATTGAAAAAAAAAACAAAAAAAATGCAGATCCAAATTAGATGTAAAACTTATAGCACAAATCCTAGTTGAGTGGATTTAAATTATATTTTCTTATAAAATATATGATATTGTTTGATTCTTGTAAAATTTATAATATGTTCTATTCTTCCTCTTTTTCCCCTTTTTGCATCGGAATATAAATAGTTTGTGTTAAATTCTGGTTATGCGCTAAGTATATATAAACCTGAAATGTTGACATATATATACACGACTTAATTGTGCGCCTAATTTATACAACTGATTATAATTCATTTTGTTTGTGCACATTGGAAAACATAATTTTATTGGAAGTATGAACAAAAGAGGATTTAATATTTGTGAACGTGACATAATTAATATTATGGATAGTAAATTTACCGTTAAATGGTTTGGATTGAAAAAGGAACATAATCCAATTGTGCCCAAATTTGTGGTAATTATGTGAAAAGGGGAAAATAAGTTAAAAACAGGAACTAATGTATACCAATTAAAATAGAAAGTCAGAAATAGTCAAAATTGATTGGTTAGAAAATAGGGAATATTTTTCCATAGTTTGGTTTAAAAAAGAAGTAGAAAACATAATTGCATGTTTTAAAATATATAAATATGTGGATTAATGCGAAATCAAGATATAGCCATATTTCCCACTATTTATAAAAAAAAATTGAAAGGAAAAGGTGGTGAATCAGCATGATTCACGCCTAATATATTACCATAGCATAACAAGTCGTGTGTATACAACATATGTACAACCAAAAAAATAGGCTATCACTCCAACACAGCGATCATAATAAATACATACGGCCTAACAAAAAGAGAGAGCAAATACTACAAGACATTACAAAACATAATAATTAAAGCCAAAATAAGTAGCGGCCAACATCCTTGTAACACCCCGAATTTCAATTAACACTAATGGTTAGTAATTAAAGTATAAATAATCTCAGATGTGAGAATCAGGGGAAACGGGCTGCGTCATTGCGTTCGTCTCGGAAAAATACGCGAAATAAAGTCCGAGTTTGCGTAAAACGGGTACCGTATGAAAGAGATATGGACGAACGAAGTTAGGCAGAAAAACCCGAAACAGGCCAGAAATGCAATGGCGCACTTGTGAAGTGCGCCAGTACAAAAATACACCGGCGCACTTGGGAAGTGCGCCCATGTCGGGACAGGGAACCTGCACAGTTTCTAGAGAGTTCTGTGGTTGGGTGCACCAGTTTGGGGTTTGGGCTTGGTCTTAGGGCTGGTTTCTGGAAGGTTCCGAAATCTAAGGGTCCTAATCTAATTTAGGGATAATCTAAGGGCCTAAAACACTCACCTAATCTATAAATACACCCTAAACCTACCCTAATCCATACTAAAAATAGAATTGAGGGCTACATGCCGCCAAATTAAATCTTAGAAGGAGCCTTCACTAATTTATGAAGAGGGTTGCAAGCTAATCACTCTCTAATCAACCTCTAATCCATTCTAAGCATCTTAATCTTCTTCATTTGGAGTGCAAATTGGCTAGTTGTGAGTTTCTATCACTCTAATGATCAATTGCTAAACTAAGTAGATGAGATATGATGAGATCATATGGTTTTGTTTGGGGATTAATGGGTTTTAAGTCATATGACATGATGTTAGTTTGCTAATGTATGTGGGTTATGCAAGTTTTGTGCTTTGTGATCATATGTTAATATGCAAGTTACATGTATGATAATATGCAAGTTACATGTATGATAATTATGCAAGTTGTATGTTTCTTCATATGCAAGTTTATGAGTTCATATGCAAGTATGTAACATGTTATGCAAGTTCATATGCAAGTTTATGAGTTCATATGCAAGTTATGTAACATGTTATGCAAGTTCATATGCAAGTTATGTGACATATTATGCAAGTTCATATGCAAGTCATGTATTTGTTAATATGTAAGTTTATGTAACATGTTATGCAAGTTAATATGCAAGTTATGTGACATGTTATACAAGATTATATGCAAGTTATGTGACATGTTATACAAGATTATATGCAAGTTATGTGACATGTTATGCAAGTTCATATGCAAGTTATGTGTTTGTTAATATGCAAGATGGCACCTTTGAAACATGTTCATACATATGCAAGTTGACACCTTTTATATGTGTTATGTCATGAGAACGAAATTACGTGGGAACGATGGGGTTAATTAAATGCATATGTTAATAAGATTGTGTGAAATTAATATAATTATGCATAACATAAAATAAATGAACATAGTATGGGAATTTGCCTATTTAGTTAGGTGTACCCATACTATGTGTTGGGAATTTGCCTATTAAGTTAGGTGTACCCACACTTTGGAGTTGGGAATTTGCCTATTAAGTTAGGTGCACCCATATTCCTAAAATAAACAGGATAATTAACACAAATTATGGGGGTGATTAATTAGGAGTAATTAATCGATTAAGACACGAGGTTGGACCCGTTTGTAGTACAAGACTGCCCGGAGTTTACCGGCTTAACCAGGCATCTACAAATGACGGTCCAATGTGAGGGGTCTTAATCATAAATTAAATACGTAACAAGGGTAAATGACACGAGGTTGGACCCGTTTGTAGTGTAAGACTGCCCGGAACCTACCGGCTTAACCAGGCATCTACAAATGACGGTCCAATGTGAGGGGTCCTTTACACGGTTACGGTGTTAATCAATTAAGAAACACTTAACCAGATAAGCATGTAGTGGGGCATGGGGGTTAAGTGGGTACCTTGGGTGGTATGTGGAAATTGCTAGTGGTTCCCAATAGAAAATATGATAAAATACTTAACCAAGATGAAACATGTAATTAAACATGATTAAAGGGTTAAGTGGGAAACACTAGTGTGTGGGCCAAGCTTAGGGGGATGGCTTGTGCTGGGGGCCCATTTCAACCAGTAACCCATACGTATCTTAGTGGGCTCGACCCATGTCGAGGACGGGACACGCATACTGGGCTTGACTATAAGAGGCCAAAATGGGTTAGCGGTGGCAACGCATGACCAACGGGTTTCATATGCGTGTGTGGACCTGGGCTGGTAAATAAGACGTTGTTGCATCGTGTAGATATAAGCCGTGCACCGTTAATTTTATCAGGTTGCCACGTTGGGGAATGGTACACCCCACGGTGGGGCCAACACGGGTATCTACGTTAGGGAGCCGATCGAATGGGGAGTAGTGTGTACACCTAGTGGATTGTAGGGCCCCGTGGCGTCTACTTAGTCACCTAGGGGTACGCGAGAACTATTAAGTTAATTTTATAAGTCCATGGGTGGGATCAACCTTTAAGTTAGGAATGACTGGTGTGGTGCAGTTTAGTAATTTACCTTTGGAAGGGTAGATGCGTCTTTATCTTTTATCTTAGTTTAGTTGACTGCTTAGTGTAGCCATTCATCCCCATTAGTTACCGTATATCAGTTTATGTCTTCTCTGGTTACTTTAACGATTGTATTGTTAAAGTTATAGGACTCGCTCAGACTTATGTCTGAACCCGTTGTTTTTTTTTTCCCAACCCTCAGGTCCTACGGTGGATCCTAGCAGTAGTGGAGCTTGATCGGATTGCTGTTCCAGTCTTTAGGAGCTTGGATAGATGTAAAGCTCCAGTTACCCAGTTATCTTTTCTTTTGTCATGGCTATTGTATGAGAGTGGGATTATGTACTTCTTTATTTTGATGGATATTGTACTTGACTTTTATTGTGGTTTTATGATGTAACCAGACATGTTTTACTTCCGCTGTTATGAGATGATGTTTTAAATTTCAAGTACTATTTATATCTGTCTTGTTGTAATTTTTCTGTTCTATATCCACTAAAATACTCCACCGATGCTATGGCATTCCCTTAGTGAGTGATAATAGCGGGAGTGGGGTGTTACACATGGTATCAGAGCTGAAGGTTACCGGAACAGATAAATTTTCGAGAAAAATACTTTTTTTTTTTAAAAATAGTAAAGGTATTATTTTTGGAAAAAGTATTTTCAAAAACATGTCTTTTAAGAGAAAAGTTTTTGAAAAAGAAAAGCATAATCCCCAATAGCCATATCTTTATCTTTCGGAATCTCCTTTTTGAATCTTTCCTCTTTCGTTTCAGCATGGCTGAAGATCTTAACATCCCGGAGGGCTTAATTATACCACTATGGTATAGGAGGTTACAAGAGGCTAGGGCCGCGGCTGCGGGTCCAGCCAATGCTACTACACCAGAGGCAACCGCTCCTCCTCCTCAGCCTAGAGTGGATAATTTTGCTAAGATTTGCAAGGAGTTCAAGGCTATAGGAGGAAAACCTTTTCTAGGTTCAGAGACTTTCGTAGAGGCTAGAGATTGGCTTAAGGAAGTGGAAGAGTTGCTAGATATCTTTGAAGTGGAAGAGGGAAAGAAAGTCAAGTTGGCGGCTTGGTTAATGAAGGGAGAGGCCTCATTCTGGTGGGAGGTCACTAATGGAGAACGCCCTGTTGACTCTTGGGCAGATTTCAAGCAAAGGTTTGGGGCTAAGTTTCTCTCAAGGGCGGAAGAGAATCTGTTTATGGAGAAGTTCTTGAATTTGAAGCAAGGGAATCTCACGGTGAAAGAATATGTCAACAAATTCAATCAATTAGCAAGGTTTGGCATAGAGTTGGTGAATACACCGGAGAAGAAGGCTTTGAGGTTCGTTAGAGGCTTGAACGAACCATTGCAAGGAATAACTATGACTCACATTCCTATGGGGGCCACCTTTGAGAAGCTTGTCTACATGGCACTTATGCATGAGGATGATAAGAGTTCTAAGGCACCAGAGAAGAAGGGGGATCAGAAGAAACCGCAACAACAACAACAAGGCAAGGGTGGAAAAGGCAATGGTGACAAGGGGAAGAAGAAGAAGAAGTGCTTCAATTGTGGGACCCCAGGCCACCTCAGCAAGGATTGTCGCAAAAAGAAGAAGACCGGTTGCTTTCATTGCGGTGAAGCAGGACATCTTGTGAAGGACTGCCCAAAGAAGGGGCAGAAGACGGGGTCTACCTCAGGAGGTCAGGTGCAAGCTCTTATGGCACCAGCTCAGGCAGGGGGGCAAGTTCAGGCTCTCTCAGTTCCACCGATTCAGCAGAGAGGTAGAACTATTTCCGTTGAAAGTCTGGTTTTTCTGTTTGATCATCCAGTTCGTACTTTGTTTGACTCTGGCGCATCGCATTCTTTTATCTCATCATCGTTAGTTGAGTCACTGCACTTAGACACCAGTCTAGTTGATGATCCCTTGGTTATTTCAAACCCAATTGGGGGCTCCATATATCTGTCTATGGTATGTTTGGGTTTGAAGATTTCTATACTTAGCGTTGAGTTTGGATGTGATGCTTTTGTATTGGGCTTCACGGGCTATGGGTTGATTTTGGGCATGGACTGGTTATCCAGTAATGGTGTCGTTCTTGATTGTGAAAGGAGAGTTGTCAGGCTTATGACCCGCTTGGGTAATACTCTCGAGATCTCTTGTAATCCCATGGAATCTGTTTTGCTAAGTTATCTTGAATCGCTCGATGCTTCGGTCGAGAGTTTGCGTTCTGTCAGAGTGGTCCGGGAATATCCGAATGTGTTTGAAGAGGTGAAGGGTTTGCCTCCGAAGCGGGAGATAGATTTCCGAATTTATTTGGTGGATAATGCCAAACCAGTGTCTTTGCCAGTGCGCCACATGGCTCCTCGTGAGAGAAGAGAACTTCATAAGCAAGTAGGGGAGTTGCTTGAGAAGGGGTTCATAAGGCGAAGTATATCGGAGTGGGGAGCTCCAGTAGTGTTTGCCACGAAGGCGGATGGGTCCCTCAGACTTTGTGGGGATTATAGAGAACTTAATAAGCTCACGAAGAAGAATAGACACCCATTACCGAGGATAGATGATCTCTTTGATCAGTTGGTTGGCGCCTCAGTGTTTTCGCAGATGGACTTAGCTACAGGGTTTCATCAGTTGAGAGTGGCGGAGGACAGTATAGAGAAGACTGCTTTCCGGACTTCGGATGGTTTTTATGAGTGGCTTGTGATGCCATTTGGGTTGACAAACGCCCCGGCATACTTTGTTGATCTGATGAGTAGAGTGTTCAGAGAGTATCTGAATAAGTTTGTAGTGGTCTTTGTGGATGACATCTTGGTCTTTTCCAAGAGTGAAGAAGAGCAAGCCTTACATCTCAGAGAAGTGTTGGAGACTCTTCGAGCACATAGTCTTAAAGCTAAATTCTCTAAATGTCATTTTTGGAGAAGAGAAGTGCGATTCTTAGGGCATGTGGTCTCTAAGGAAGGGATAGCTGTGGATCCCGCAAAGATAGTATCTATCCAGGATTGGAAAGTTCCTAGAAATGCTACCGAAGTAAGAAGTTTCTTGGGGTTGGCAGGATATTATAGGAAGTTCATCAAAGACTTCGCAAAGATATCAGCCCCATTAACCCGCTTGACGAAGAAGAATCTGGTTTTCTCATGGGACGTAGATTGTGATGATGCTTTCCGACGGTTAAAGAGAGCTTTGACCACCGCTCCAGTTTTAGTGCTTCCAGATGGGAGTAAGCCGTTTGTTGTTTATACCGATGCTTGTGGGACAGGATTAGGCGCAGTCTTGATGTAGGAGGGAAGGGTAATAGCCTATGGAGGGAGGCAATTGAGAGTGCATGAGAAGAATTACCCTACCCATGATCTAGAGTTGGCCGCGATTGTTTTCGCACTTAAGTCTTGGCGCCATTATCTTCTTGGTGAGAGATTCGAGTTGTTCACGGACCATAAATCATTGAAGTACTTATTCTCTCAGAAGGATTTAAACTTAAGACAGCAAAGGTGGATGGAGTTCTTAGCATCCTATGATTTCGAGATAGCGTATACCCCTGGCAAGGGTAACGTGGTGGCGGACGCCTTGAGTAGAAAAAGGCTATCTTTGAGTCCATTGTTCGTGGAACGGCGAAGCTTGGAGTTTCTTTCTTTGTTCGACTTCAGACCTTCTGTTGACTTTGTACCTGGTTTGTTAGCATCCTAGGAGGTTAGACCTACTCTTTTGGGATGGATTGGCGAGGCTCAGCGAGACGACCCACAGTTGGTTGAGTTGGTAGAGAAGCTTATAAGGGGGGAGTCGTCCAGCCATTTGGGTAGATACACCATAGATGATAGGGGATGGTTGCATAGAGACGGTAGACTTTGTGTACCGCAAGATGAGGGTTTGAAGAAGGCTATTTTGGATGATGCACATCGTTCAAGAATGACTATTCACCCCGGTGGAGACAAAATGTACCAAGACATGAAGAGAGTTTTCTTCTGGGCCGGTATGAAGAAAGATGTGGCCGAGTATGTGGCTAGATGCTTAGTGTGCCAACAAGTTAAAGCGGAGCAAAGGAAACCCGGTGGGTTGCTACACCCATTGGAAGTTCCGCAATGGAAGTGGGATAGTGTCTCGATGGATTTCATCGATGGGTTACCGAGATCGAGGAAGGGCAATACAGGAATTTGGGTTGTGGTAGACAGACTTACCAAGAGTGCCCATTTTATACCCGTGAAGAGTAAGAGGACCGCTCCATGGCTTGCTTCAGTCTATGTTAGAGAGATTGTTAGATTGCATGGCGTACCATCCAGCATTGTGAGTGATCGAGATCCTACCTTCACTAGTGAGTTTTGGAGAAGTTTGCAAGAGGCGGTAGGGACTCAGTTGTGTTTGAGCACCGCATATCATCCTCAGACGGACGGTCAGACCGAGAGGGTGAACCATATCTTAGAAGATCTTTTGAGGCTTTGTATCTTGGATTTTGGAGGTACATGGGAAGAACGTCTTCCTTTGGTGGAGTTCGCATACAATAACAGCTTTCAGTCTAGTATTGGCATGGCACCTTTCGAAGCTCTTTATGGAAGGCCTTGTCGATCTCCTACATGTTGGTGGGAATCTACGGATAAGATCTTGCTTAGGCCAGATATGGTTAGAGAGACTTCAGAGAAGATTGATTTGATTCGAAGAAGGATGAAGGCAGCGCAAGATAGACAGAAATCTTATGCGGATCGGAGAAGGACGGATCTTGAGTTTGAGGTTGGGGACATGGTTTTTGTCAAAGTATCTCCGTTGAGAAATGTTGTTCGCTTTGGGTCCGTTGGGAAGTTAGCACCGAGGTTTGTTGGGCCGTTTCCTATTAAGGAAAGGATTGGACGGATGGCATATAGGGTGGAGTTGCCCGACAGACTTAGTGGTGTTCATGATGTATTCCATGTATCACATTTGAGGAAGTGCTTACATGAGACCGCAGAGGTGGTAGAGCCGAGCTTGCTTAGAGATGTAGAGGTAGAGCGTGATGCGACGATTCGACCAGCTCCTACTCGCATCCTTGGGTCAGAAACTAGGAAGTTGAGGAACAGAGAAGTTCAGCTAGTTAAAGTGCAATGGGGAGATGACGAAAGCAATGCTACTTGGGAGACGGAAGCGAAGATGCGTTCTTTGTATCCATTTCTTTTTGAGAGTATGTCTTTTAACTTCTCCTTTATCGCTTGTCTAGTACTTATCTTATCTTTAGTATATCCTCTCGCTAGTACCTATGACCTTTAGATAGGGTAAAGCCTATGGTTGAAACATGTGTTTGAAACATGTTATGGTTGATGGATGCATGTGGATGCAATTGTTTGCTAGTGGTTGCTCGTGGATGCATATACACACACATTAGGCACTAGATCGGCTCAGTCACTTCATGTTGCATATCGCATAAATGGATTGATGGATGTATCATGGCTGTGTTATCATGTGGATGATGCATTTTTGTGTATGGTTGTGCACGCATATAGAAATTGTATGTGTCAATAGGGTTTCGCATACATATTGGATGCATGGCACTATCATGGTTTGCATTAAGGAGGTCGACTGAATCAGTAGACCGCCTGATTTTGCATTAGTATACGGACATATACACACACTTTCTGCATATGTTCATACATCATTAGAAGTTTCTAAGGATAATGGTTGCTTGTAGTTGATGGTTTAGTAGATGGTTGTTTGGTTGGTAGGATACGTTCTTCTTGACTTAGAGATTTCGAGGACGAAATCCTTTAAGTAGGGGAGAATGTAACACCCCGAATTTCAATTAACACTAATGGTTAGTAATTAAAGTATAAATAATCTCAGATGTGAGAATCAGGGGAAACGGGCTGCGTCATTGCGTTCGTCTCGGAAAAATACGCGAAATAAAGTCCGAGTTTGCGTAAAACGGGTACCGTATGAAAGAGATATGGACGAACGAAGTTAGGCAGAAAAACCCGAAACAGGCCAGAAATGCACTGGCGCACTTGTGAAGTGCGCCAGTACAAAAATACACTGGCGCACTTGGGAAGTGCGCCCATGTCGGGACAGGGAACCTGCACAGTTTCTAGAGAGTTCTGTGGTTGGGTGCACCAGTTTGGGGTTTGGGCTTGGTCTTAGGGCTGGTTTCTGGAAGGTTCCGAAATCTAAGGGTCCTAATCTAATTTTGGGTTAATCTAAGGGCCTAAAACACTCACCTAATCTATAAATACACCCTAAACCTACCCTAATCCATACTAAAAATAGAATTGAGGGCTACATGCCGCCAAATTAAATCTTAGAAGGAGCCTTCACTAATTTATGAAGAGGGTTGCAAGCTAGTCACTCTCTAATCAACCTCTAATCCATTCTAAGCATCTTAATCTTCTTCATTTGGAGTGCAAATTGGCTAGTTGTGAGTTTCTATCACTCTAATGATCAATTGCTAAACTAAGTAGATGAGATATGATGAGATCATATGGTTTTGTTTGGGGATTAATGGGTTTTAAGTCATATGACATGATGTTAGTTTGCTAATGTATGTGGGTTATGCAAGTTTTGTGCTTTGTGATCATATGTTAATATGCAAGTTACATGTATGATAATATGCAAGTTACATGTATGAAAATTATGCAAGTTGTATGTTTCTTCATATGCAAGTTTATGAGTTCATATGCAAGTATGTAACATGTTATGCAAGTTCATATGCAAGTTTATGAGTTCATATGCAAGTTATGTAACATGTTATGCAAGTTCATATGCAAGTTATGTGACATATTATGCAAGTTCATATGCAAGTCATGTATTTGTTAATATGTAAGTTTATGTAACATGTTATGCAAGTTAATATGCAAGTTATGTGACATGTTATACAAGATTATATGCAAGTTATGTGACATGTTATACAAGATTATATGCAAGTTATGTGACATGTTATGCAAGTTCATATGCAAGTTATGTGTTTGTTAATATGCAAGATGGCACCTTTGAAACATGTTCATACATATGCAAGTTGACACCTTTTATATGTGTTATGTCATGAGAACGAAATTACGTGGGAACGATGGGGTTAATTAAATGCATATGTTAATAAGATTGTGTGAAATTAATATAATTATGCATAACATAAAATAAATGAACATAGTATGGGAATTTGCCTATTTAGTTTGGTGTACCCATCCTATGTGTTGGGAATTTGCCTATTAAGTTAGGTGTACCCACACTTTGGAGTTGGGAATTTGCCTATTAAGTTAGGTGCACCCATATTCCTAAAATAAACAGGATAATTAACACAAATTATGGGGGTGATTAATTAGGAGTAATTAATCGATTAAGACACGAGGTTGGACCCGTTTGTAGTATAAGACTGCCCGGAGTTTACCGGCTTAACCAGGCATCTACAAATGACGGTCCAATGTGAGGGGTCTTAATCATAAATTAAATACGTAACAAGGGTAAATGACACGAGGTTGGACCCGTTTGTAGTGTAAGACTGCCCGGAACCTACCGGCTTAACCAGGCATCTACAAATGATGGTCCAATGTGAGGGGTCCTTTACACGGTTACGGTGTTAATCAATTAAGAAACACTTAACCAGATAAGCATGTAGTGGGGCATGGGGGTTAAGTGGGTACCTTGGGTGGTATGTGGAAATTGCTAGTGGTTCCCAATAGAAAATATGATAAAATACTTAACCAAGATGAAACGTGTAATTAAACATGATTAAAGGGTTAAGTGGGAAACACTAGTGTGTGGGCCAAGCTTAGGGGGATGGCTTGTGCTGGGGGCCCATTTCAACCAGTAACCCATACGTATCTTAGTGGGCTCAACCCATGTCGAGGACGGGACACGCATACTGGGCTTGACTATAAGAGGCCAAAATGGGTTAGCGGTGGCAACGCATGACCAACGGGTTTCATATGCGTGTATGGACCCGGGCTGGTAAATAAGACGTTGTTGCATCGTGTAGATATAAGCCGTGCACCGTTAATTTTATCAGGTTGCCACGTTGGGGAATGGTACACCCCACGGTGGGGCCAGCACGGGTATCTACGTTAGGGAGCCGATCGAATGGGGAGTAGTGTGTACACCTAGTGGATTGTAGGGCCCCGTGGCGTCTACTTAGTCACCTAGGGGTACGCGAGAACTATTAAGTTAATTTTATAAGTCCATGGGTGGGATCAACCTTTAAGTTAGGAATGACTGGTGTGGTGCAGTTTAGTAATTTACCTTTGGAAGGGTAGATGCGTCTTTATCTTTTATCTTAGTTTAGTTGACTGCTTAGTGTAGCCATTCATCCCCATTAGTTACCGTATATCCGTTTATGTCTTCTCTGGTTACTTTAACGATTGTATTGTTAAAGTTATAGGACTCGCTCAGACTTATGTCTGACCCCGTTGTTTTTATTTTTTTTCCCAACCCTCAGGTCCTACGGTGGATCCTAGCAGTAGTGGAGCTTGATCGGATTGCTGTTCCAGTCTTTAGGAGCTTGGATAGATGTAAAGCTCCAGTTACCCAGTTATCTTTTCTTTTGTCATGGCTATTGTATGAGAGTGGGATTATGTACTTCTTTATTTTGATGGATATTGTACTTGACTTTTATTGTGGTTTTATGATGTAACCAGACATGTTTTACTTCCGCTGTTATGAGATGATGTTTTAAATTTCAAGTACTATTTATATCAGTCTTGTTGTAATTTTTCTGTTCTATATCCACTAAAATACTCCACCGATGCTATGGCATTCCCTTAGTGAGTGATCATAGTGGGAGTGGGGTGTTACAATCCTTAAGCGTCAGGACCGGTGATGTGCCACACACGCTTGCGCACCCGGTCAGCGATGCTCTCCACATGCCTCTTTCTCTCCATGCCTGCCCAGTCATAAACAAAGTTAAGTATGGAGTAAATGATACTATTAGGGGCTTTCATCTTGCATTTAAATTTTCTGGACTTGCGCTCATGCCATAAAATCCAAGTATAAGCAAAGTTCAGCAAAGCAAAAAGAAAACTGTTGTGTGAATCATCTAAGGCCGGGTAAATGAAGTGCCAAAAGTTATATTGATCATAAATGAAATCCCCCCAATGCAAGTCCAAGTAAAGCAAAACTAGACACTTAGTCCAGATGTAAAACGCAAGGTCACAATTCAAAAAAAGTGATGGTAGTCTTCGTCGTCATGTTCGCAAAACACACAGCCACCCACTACGTTTACACCTCTTTGTCTAAGCCTGGAGACCGTATTCAAATGACCATGCATCACAATCCACATGTGGATTTTAACTTTATCAGGAATTTTGAATCGCCACATATGTATGAATCCCAACCTCTTAGTTCTAGCAAAGTTAATCAATTTGTATAAACTGCGAACGCTGAACAACTTTCTCTCCCCCTCAAGCATCCGTACAAAATCATCATGCTCATTGGATAAACTCACATTTTCAAGCAAGTCAAAGATACAGCGCAACTGGACTAACGCATTACCTGCCACCAATCTGGAGAATGTTAGCTTCCATTTGAAACTCGGAGCATCAAAGTCATACATCTCGCCAACTGTGAAATTCTTGTTACAAGCAATTGCAAAAAGATTCGAAAACTCCATACACAAAGGGATAGGGAGAGCCAATTATCAAACCAGAATGAAGTGTTATGACCATTTTTCACCACAATTTTAGTACCCAACTTCAACTAGTGAGCATGGACCATAACATTATGCCAAAACGAAGAACACATTGAATAGTCAGAATTCCAATCAAAGTTACCATTATATCCAGAACTGATAATCCATTCTTTCCATAAAGCCTTCTTATCAGAAATCATAAACCATAACCACTTACAAAATAACGTTGAATTCATGGCTTTCAAATTGATGACACCAAGGCCACCCTGCTCCTTCTATTTACAAACCTATTCCCATGAAATCAAACAGCTAAGTTTTTTCGTCTCTTTGTTTCCAGTCCAGAAAAAATTACGATGAATGGTATCAATCTTCTCCAGCACCCATCTAGGAAAGTTATAAAAAGACATCCAGTATAATGGGATTGAAGACAAAACCGAATTCACAAGTACGAGTCTGCCAGCTCTTTACAATGAATTTCCTTTCCACCTCGCCAGCCTTGTGTCAACCTTCTCAATCAAATGTTGCCAATCCTTCTTCATCAATTTCTTGGGATGAATGCACATACCCAGATAGTTCAAAGGGAAAACTTCAGCCTTGTAGTTAAACATCTCAGCACATGACCTGCGCAAATCATCACTACAACCCAGCATGTAAACACTACTTTTATGAAAGTTAATTTTTAAACCAGACAAGCTTTCAAAAGCATAAAGAATGAATTTAAGAGTAGCAAGATATTTACTGTCCGGTTTACTAAAAATGATCGTATCATCAGCATATTGTAAAGAATTAATGCCCCCAACCACAAGTTCGCTACCAAAGTTACTAATAATGCCCTCTGCGCACCCCAATTTCAGAATTTTTAAAAAAACATCTTCCGCCAGATCAAAGAGCAGAGGGGAAAGAGGGTCCCCTTGCCTCATCCCTCGTTTTGAATGAATAGTGGAGCCAGCAACACCATTAACACAGATGTTTGATTTACTAGATGAAAGGATCAAATGAATCCAATTGATCCACTTGGTAGGAAATCCTCTAGCCTTCAACACTTCGATCATAAATCGCCAGTCAACTTTACCAAATTCTTTGGCAAAATCCAACTTAAGAATAGCACAAGGGACATCAAACTTATCGCAATAAGAAATAACTTCTCCGACTAACACCGCGCCATCAAGAATGTTCCTACCCTTGATAAAAGCAGTTTGGGATTGATCGATCAACATATCCATTTTAGTTTTAAGTCTGTTAGCAAGCACCTTGGTAATCAATTTGAAGCTAGTGTTGAGAAGACTGATAGGTCTGAAATCAGCCGCAGTGACATTGCCTTCTTTTTTGGGGATTAAAATCACGTTAGCATAGCTGATTAAATCCAGCCTTAAAGATCCATTATGAAATTCTTCAAACAAACGAAACACGTCATTCTTTATTAAATCCCAATACTTCTTGTAGAAAAAATTAGGGAAGCCATCAGGTCCTGGTGCCTTATCACCAGGCATCTCTTTCAAAGCATTCACAATCTCCTCATCAGAAAATTCATTTGCCAAGTCTGAAAGATCCAGAGCATCAGGATAAAGCTTGCGCCAATCAACAGAAATGCGATTCTCAATGCGATCACCAAAAATGCCTTTATAGTATTCAGTGAAAGTGTCGCTCAACTTCTGTTTTTCACAAATCCCCTCTCCATCTTTCCAGATACTATGGATCAAATTGGTTCTTCTTCTGCCGTTTGCAACTTGATGAAAGTATGCAGTGTTTCTATCCCCTTCCTTCAACCACTGAGATCTTGAACGTTGTCTCCAAAAAATCTCTTCTTGATTCAAAACTTTATTAAGTTCCCGCTCTTTCTGATGCAACAACTCTCGTTCCTCAGCTTCTAAAAATCTTTCTTCTTCGAGGACATTAAGATCAAAGATCTCCTTTTCAATCCTCTCCTTTTTAAGTCTGATATGACCAAACACTTCGACATTTCATTTGGTGAGAAACTTCCTCAACAATTTGAATTTAGTACAGAGAGATCTCGCTGCACCACCACCACCTCCAAACTCAGACCATTTGTTATATAACATATCATCAAAATAATCTTCCAAGCACCACATTTTTTCAAATCTAAAGAAAGTCTTCTTTCTTATGGCATCACCAGAATCGAGCACCATAGGACAATGATCAGATAAAATCGAAGATAACCCTTTTTGAGAAGTTAATGGGTGAAGATCCTCAAAAGGAGCATTAATGAAGAAACGGTCAAGTTTAACTAGCGTTGGAGGAGATCTACCATCAGACCCAGTATACTTTCTATTTGCCTGAGGCAAATCAATCAATTCACATTCACCAACAAACTCGCTGAAATCAGCCATATCACCACCATGCTTAGCACTTTGTTTGTTTCTCTCGTATCCAAATCGTGTGACATTGAAATCACCACCAATGACCCAGGGGCCATACATCAAGTTATGAAATTATATTCCCTCCCTCCACAAAATCTTCCTTTCACATCTAGTATTTGGACCATAGACATTTGAAAAAAAATATAACCTCTTACTCATGACACATTCCAACGCCTCATGCAAACAATGGCTCTGGCAGATCTCTTGTTTGAAACACCACAAATTACTATTCCAACCAGTAAACAAACCACCAGCACTACCCACAACTGGTATAAATCTCCATTCATCCACCACACCCAACCCAGACTATGAAAGACGTGAATATCCGGGTTTTCAAGTTTAGTTTCTTGTAACAAAACGATGTCAAGTTTAATAGATTTGAGGTAATTCTTGACCTTAAGATGTTTATCAAGATTACCAAGGCCTCTAACATTCCAAGTTAAAACTATCATTGGGGTAATTCAGCCCTATCCAACTCTTTAATTTTTAAGTCACTCATAACAGAATCATTCAACATAAAACTGGAACTATTAGCATGCGCATGCATTTGATCAGAGGACATAGAATTAAGAATAGCAGGGATAAAAACACTACCTTCCAAAGGATGTGGAAGGCCCCTAATGCTCCTCCTTAAAATGACCAGTCCAGAATCCATGGGCTTCTTGCCTTTTCTTCTGCTAGTTGCACAAGAGCGTTCATCTGAGTTAGAGGCAACCAAGGAATTGTTACCACCACCAAGATCCACATTGTTATCATTGCCACCAAGATCCACATCATTATCCTCGCCACCAAGATCATAATCATCCCCCCTTCCGCAAACATAAGCCCCAAACCATTATCGTCACTGTCATCACTGTCATCCAGCCCAACAACCACATTCGCATCTCCACTTGGACCTCCCTCAACATTCTTCACAACATTCCTTTCCACCGCTTCAACCGAAATAGGAGCGAAAGAATTACTACCCAACCCCGCATCAACAACAGGAGCACCACCACTGCAAGCCCTCATAATCTTCATATTTCCATCTTCCCCCCTGGTAAAGACCGTTTTACGAAGCTCCCTTCTGTCAATCTCTCCAGAAGATTCACCATCCACTTTTGAAATCAGTACTTCATGAAAAAAACCTTCAACAGGAACCACAAAAGAAGGTGGGAGATCCATCTCCTCGTCAATTAACATCAGTGCCCTTAAAGAAGAAACATCAGTAACATTCCATACTCCGTGCTGTAGCCTGATCACCTCACCCAAATCCGCCAACGCCGTCTTGAGAGTGTCTAAGCTTCTGCAAACAAGAGGCACGTTCTTGAGTGCAACCCAAACTTCAATCCTCCTTTTAGCCATACTTCCAATCTGTGGAGTCCACCACTTTAAATTAACAACACCTTTCGGATTTTGAATTGAATAGTAAAATGAATCCATCAGCAAAGGGGGGGGGATTTCACAATGAAATCATCACCAAATCTCTGAACTGTCCATAACCAACCAGGCACCCTTTTATCGAAGTGAGAACCCAACAGTAGTTCCAGTTCGTTGATAGAAAACCACCACGGGAAAATGAGAGCACTATTATCGATCTAGCCTTTTTAAATTGCTCAGGATAATACGCCGCTGAAAACGGACGGAGTGATTTAGGGTTCGCCATAATTTTAGGATTTTTGAGAGAAGTTTTGCAATTAAAACCCTTCTGCCCAGTTTTATTACAATGAAAACAGATAACAGGATTTCGACAGCTCCTTGCCAAGTGATCTGAAGATCCGCATCTGAAGCAACCATTATTGGATTTGATGGTTTTTATTTTTTCAGGGTAATGGTTCATATTACAAGGCGGCTGATAGGAAAAAGAATAATTACGAGATTTAAAAAATGGGCGCTTATCTTGAGGAAAAAGGTTACGCTTAACACCTGGCCTCAGTAAAATCTCCTTGTACGAAGGAAGTACATCCTTGTTTTTATCCTGCCTGTCCTCTTCTGATGAAGTACGTGATTAGAGAGAGAAGAAGTAAGATTGTTAATCGCAATTTTTGAGTTTTCCACTAGAGTTTTGAATGTCACCATGGTTGAGAACGATTTATTCTCCCACTATTTATAATTGAAAGAGATGTCGTGCAATTATGGGTTTCTATAACAGTAATTTCCTTACGTACGAAAATAGATTTTTGCATAGTTTTAATAACCAATAAATTAGGGATAGGTTTAATTTCCTAAAATAAATAAATTGTAAAGACGAAAAGAAAAAGGGTAACTATTGGCTAGTTTTTGGACCAAGCCATCAAGAATATATGCATTAATATTTGGATGGACAAGAATGAACCTGTATGTGAACCCGAAAGGAAGCCCACCGGCTCATGACAACACCTATAGGGAACCGGTTCGTGATCTAGCCTCC
Organism: Allium sativum; assembly: GCA_030737875.1. Classification (NCBI taxonomy): domain Eukaryota; kingdom Viridiplantae; phylum Streptophyta; class Magnoliopsida; order Asparagales; family Amaryllidaceae; genus Allium; species Allium sativum. The sequence goes on from CM060926.1 coordinate 358,440,826, forward strand.
CCCACCAGTTCGCTGCCTTCCAACCGCGAACCACTTGTGATCATTAGCCACGACCCGATAGTGACAAAGTTTCACGAACCGACAACGAACCTAGGAGATGATGAACATGACCTAGTCTTCCACGAGCCGCAAATTCAGTAGCTGATGACACCTGTCCATAACTGCCATATTGACCATTTCTCCACCCACTCACGAACGACTCCGAGATCCTCGGGATTTGTGCCGTGTATCTTCACGAACCGCCTGTAGAAATCATCTATAAATATCCCAGCGCTTGGCTTTTTTAGGATCTTTTGGCAATTGAGAGCTCTAATTCCACCATTATCATATCTCCATTACTTTCAGTGTGATCTCGAGTTTACTGAGTGAAATATCATTGTAAAAGTGAGATTAAGAGAAAATATTGATTGTATTTGCATTCAAACGTATAATCAAAACCATATAAAGTGGACCTAGGCTCGTTAACGTCAAACCACTATAAATTTGGTGTGTTTGTTACATTTTCTTTCATTTCTAGTTATTATTTTCTACAATTCAAGACAATTTGGGTGTTACGGCCATAACTTGGTCTAACATTTTGGTGCTTTCACTGAGAATTGAATTCTCAGCTCATCGGATTATTTCTCTACTATTTGGATATCCAAGTTCGAAGAAAATAGTCCGAGCTCCTAGTGTTTTGGTTTTTAAAGATTTCAGCAAAGACAAGATGTTATGGCCGCAAAGAAATCCAAGGATTCTCAAACATCCCGAGCAAATGAGGCTAATAAAGAAACCAATCAGGAGAAGGTTGAGGTGAGAACCCCAGCTTGTGGCTCGCATGGGGTCACGACCCATTCGCAAATGGTCAGCACGAGCTGCCCCGAAGAGATCATCATGAGCCATCCCACGGAGGTCACCTCGAGCCGCCCTACTGATGTCCTCACGAGCCGCCAGGGAGACAGGGCCATGAACCGTCAGCAGGAGGGAACCATGAGCCACCAACCAGAGTGGGTCATGAACCGCCCCTACCAAGGGACCACAACTCGACCTGGAAAGGAGATTATGGCTCATTCTGCTCGCACTGGTGCTTCTGCTTGACCTGGCTCAACTGCTCTACGTCAAACGGCGAATACTGATGACCAGATACATACTTCTGCTCCAATAACAGAGAGATATTTATCTCATGTACTTGATATGCTGGAAAGGACAAATGATGAGTTGGCATCCTAAAGGCAAGAGAGTCCTTTGTTGTGACAGAACATGACCAAAATAGGCAGACAAATCAACAAACTCCGAAGGTAGAGAACACCTTCGCCAACTCATTGCTTCACCCTCGACTCTTCCTCCTTGTCCTAAGAACCTCCGAGACACCAACGACGACCTCCGCTAGAAAGGGCTGAAAACATGGATTAGTTCCGGTTCGGATCACTCCCTTCTAGAGTAGAGACGACACTGAACTTGGGACAGGACAATCGTAACAGGAATAATCCTGCCTCGCTACCTGCGGAAGGCCTCACAACATTACCTAGGGCTCAGGTTGTCGATAACCCTATCGACAACCAACCATTCCAACCACCTCGCCGCGTGATTGACCATGGCTCAAGTTCCATACTTTGGAGGACCTCGTAGGGCAAGGAGTGCTGACCCTGAATCCACCTTGACCAATGCCGACATTGAAGCAATGGTGAGGTAGATCATGGTAGATATCCTTGGACAAAGAAATGAAGATTGGGGTATAGACCGCAGTCATATGCCATTCACCGATGATATACTAGATGTTTGGTTCGCAAGGCGATTTACTATGCCAACGATGAACCTTTATTCCGGCAGGACGGATCCAGTCTAGTATTTAGTGAGAAATTCATGGTATATGAATGGTGCAGCTGCTCCTGACGCAGTAAAGTGTAAAGCATTCCCGATCTTTCTAAAGGATGTGGCATTAATGTGGTTTACCCGCTTGCCTGCTTGATCAATTTCCAGCTTCAAGGAATTGAGTGAAAGATTCATAAATCAATTTCGACTTCACGCCCAAAGGTCCAAAAACGTCGTTAAGCTATCACTTATCAAGCAGCATCGTGATGAGACCCTAAGATCATATTTGGACTGCTTTAATTTAGCAGTCGCAGAGGTTAGAAATCCTCATGAGCAGACGGTCATGATGGCCTAAATTGATGAAGTAGACAAAGATACAGAGTTTCATAGATAATTGATTGGGAAACCGTCGCTCACCAGAGAAATATTCTATGAAAAGGCCAATATCCTTCTGCGCCAAGAGGAGTTGTATGCAAATTGAAATAGGAAAGCCGCTGATAAGGAAGATATACAGAGCAATGTAGCCGTCAAACAATCCGGGGATAGCTCTAGAAAGGTAGAGGTGAATGTTGGAAATAAGAATCAAGGTAGCGGCCGCCAGAATGGGAAAGACGGTTGGAAGAAGAATCGGAGAAATGATTCACAAAAGAGACCTCGGTTCAAAGCATTTGAGAATTTTACACCACTGAATGATATGTTAGCAAATATCTTCCTAGACACTTATAATGTTCTCCAATATAGGAGGCCCCCATCGAGAGACTCAACAGAGAAAGAGCGTGAGACAGGAAAATTCTGCCTTTTCCATCAGACCCGTGGTCACTCCACTAACATGTGTCGTCACTTGAGAGATGTCGTGAAAAGACTCCTTAGAGAAGGGAAGTTGGACGAATATAAGGTCGCTCCAAGAGACAGGGGGCAAGTCTGACAGGCCCCGAATCAAAACCAACCTGCTTCTAGGCCGATTGCTCAGCAGAAGGGGAAGAATATTGTTATCAACACTATAGTTGGAGGACCTCACCTGGATGGACATAACTTCAGAGCGATGGATCAATATATGAATGCAGCTAAGCATGTTGGAGTAGGAGAGTGTATTAATACTGAAGATACCGCCTCGATCAAGAAACAGAAAACAATGTTCGACAATGTCATATTTCGCGATAGAGATAGTAGTGGAGTTCACTCCCCTACCGAAGACCCCTTAGTCATCACCGCTACTATTGGACCTGCTCTAGTCCATAAAGTCTTAGTGGACAATAGAAGCTTGTTTAATATTCTATTTAAGAAAGCGTTTGATCAGATGAAGCTCGAAGCCAGGGATTTGAATCCATATGATGGATTGATATGCGACTTCGATGGCTCCGATGGGATATGTAGAATTGTCAGTGACCTTAGGAGGAGGAGATAGCCGGAGAGTGAGAATTCTCCCATTTGTAGTTCTGGACATTGATTTGCCCTATAATGCCTTTTTGGGCCGACCAGCCCTGGCAGAATTCAGGGCCTACATTGCGCCCTGGTGCTTATTGTTGAAATTTCCGATAGATGCAGGAGTGGGAGTGATTAGAGGTGACTAGGCCACTGGTTGAGCCTGTTACATAGAGGAATTGAAGATGTTGATGAAGGGACTGAATATATAAACCAAAGGTGCTCCCCCTCCTGCGAAGGAAGGGTCAACATAGCAACTAAGGGGGACGACCCCAAGGGAGTCGCCCGGATAATTTCCCGAGGACATAGATCCCAGAGAGGACGAAAATCCAGGGAGCAGAATGGCGACGAACAATGAAACAACTGTGGATATCCCAATTGACAATAATGACCTAGCAAAGGTTTTGAAAATTAGATCCCAGTTAGACCCTCTTCAAGTAAAGGAATTGACTGATTTCTTAAAGGCCAACTTGGATGTTTTTGTCTGGACCCATGCTGACATGTGTGGGATATCACCCTTAATTATTAGTCACTCATTGAGTATCAACCCAAAACACTCGCGCGTCAAGCAGAAGAGGAGGATGCTCATCTCAGAAAGGTCAGCTGCCTTGAAGGAAGAAGTTGAGAAGCTGAGAAGCAACGGGTTCATTAGAGATTCAGTTTACCCATAATGGATCTCAAATCCCATGTTAGTAAAGAAGACCAATGGAAAGTGACGTACATGCATTGATTTTTTTTAGATTGGAATAAAGCTTGTCCGAAAGACAACTTCCCTCTTCCTAGGATCGATCAACTTGTGGATTCAGTAGCAGGCCATGAACTTCTCTCCTTCATGGATGCATACTTAGGATATAACTAAATTCCCATGCATGTTCCGGACTAGGAGCATACCAGCTTCATCAAAGACTTTGGACTTTACTGCTATGTAGTAATGCCTTTTGGTCTAAAGAATGGTGGAGCTACATACCAATGACTAGTGAATAGAATGTTCTACAATCAGATTGGGAAGACGATGGAAGAGTATGTTGATGATATGTTAGTAAAATCCAGACAATCATCCAACTATACTGGTGACCTAGCAGAATTGTTTGACATTCTTCGACGACACGGGATGAAACTCAACCCTTTGAAGTGTTCGTTCGCTGTTGCCTTCGGAAAATTCCTGGGCTTTATCGTTAGCTCGCGTGGAATTGAAATTAATCCAGATTAGATTGCAGTGATTAGGAATATTCAAGAACCAAGGCAAATCAAAGATGTGCAGATCCTCACTGGAAAAGTAGCCGCATTGAGTAGGATTATCTCTAAGGCCATAGATAAGTGCATTCCATTTTTCGAATTGATAAAGCGAGGGAAGCACAATTTCAAATGGACTCGGATTATGTGGAAGCATTCCAAAACCTCCTGAATCATCTAGAAAAGCCCTCGATACTATCCAAGCCAGTAGACAACAAGGATCTGTTCGTGTACTTGGCAGTGTTGTCCCATACAATAAGTTCAGCCTTGGTAAGAGAAGAAGATAAAGTCCAGAGGCCTGTGTACTATGTGAGTAAGGAGCTAGCGGTAGCAGAACAGAACTACCTAAAGATAGAAAAGCTTGCATACAATATGCTGATCGTATCTAGAAAGTTTTTCCACTATTTTCAAGCTCATCCCATCACTGTGTACACTGACCATCCACTCTGACAAGTTTTACAGAGACCAGAGGCGTCAGGAAGGCTACTCAAATGGAATATAGAGTTGAGTCAATTCGATTTGAATTTCTTGCTCCGAAGATCGATAAGGGGGCAAGCATTGGCAGACTTTATAGCAGAATTTACTATCCCAGAGGATGATGTAGCGAGTGAAGCAGTTGATACCTCAAAACAACTAGTTGACCCCAGCGCTTGGAAACTATATACTGACTGAGCCAAGAATGATGGACGATCTGGCGCTGGAGTAGTACTTGTAACTCCTAAAGAACAATAGATATATTATGCCCTGAGATTGGATTTCCATGCCACAAACAATGACTCAGAATATGAAGCCCTGATTGTCAGGCTTAGGCTTGTAAAGGAGTTGGGGATAGCAAAGTTGGATATCTTTTATGATTCCAAGATAGTTTTGAACCAGGTCAATGAAGAGTTTTAGGCCAAAGGGCCAAGGCTGGTATCATATTTGGAGAAAGTGAGAAAATTGCTAGGTGAATTTGAACACTACAACATAACTCATATCCCTCGATTAGAGAATCGGAAAGCAGATAAGTTGGCCAAGATGGCTAGTTCTGACAACCCCGAGGACACAGAGATGGTACCAATTGAGATATTGCAGTCTACAAGCATCGATCAGATGGAAATTGATCCTATACTAGAGACTGAAATAGAAAGGGAGTCGTGGATGACACCCTTAAAGAATTTCCTGATGAATGGAACACTTCCAACTAAGAAAAATGAGAGACACACTGTTAATCGAAAGGCCTCCAGGTATGTCATGCAAGGCGAAGTCCTCTACAGGCTGGGATTCTCGATGCCGCTCCTCCGTTGTATAGCTCATGATGACATCGACCAAGTATTGAGAGAAGTACATGAAGGCGAATGTGGCGACCACACTGGAGGCCAAACACTGGCAAAGAAGATACTACGGTATGGCTATTTCTAGCCAATCGTAAATAAAGATGTGGCTAAGTATGCACGATGTTGCGACGCATTCCAGAAAATTTCTAAGATTCCCAGGGCACCGACCAGCCAGTTGAAGACAATGTTGAACTCATGGCCCTTCGCTGTTTGGGGAATTGACATTATCGGAAGTCTCCCCATAATGAAAGGCAGAGCAAAACTCACTATTGTAGCTATGGATTACTTCACAAAGTGGGTCGAAGCAGAGCCATTGACCACGATCATAACCAAGCGAGTGATTAATTTCATCATCAAAAACATTATATGTCGGTTTGGAATCCCGAAGGTCATCATAACAGACAACGGGACCCAATTCGATAGTACGAAGTTTCGGGAATTTTGCCAGAGATATCATATCGAGAAAAGATACATGGTTGTGGAGCATCCTCAATCAAATGAACAGGTGGAAGCAGCAAACAAGGTGATCAAGTCCATTCTAAAGAAGCGATTGAAGAAGGCCAGAGCCATGTGGGTCGACGAGCTACCTCTGGCATTGTGGGCCTACAGAACTACTTACAAATTAGCAAATGGGCACACGCCCTTTTCCCTCGCTTTTGGATCTGAGGCGGTCATCCCGGTCGAATTAGAAGTACCATCTCATAGAACCACTTATTACGACCCGATGACTAACAATAAGTTATTCCTCGAGTCCCTAGATATGGTTGAAGAAAAAAGGGACGAAGCGGATCTACGTGCCTTGAGGCACAAGCAGTAGATTGCTCGGTATTACAATAAAAAATTCCGAGCTTGAACCTTTGAACCCGGAGACTTGGTTCTAAAGCGTGTCTTTCCACCCATAGTCCGTTTGGGTCCGAAATGGGAAGGACCATACACCACCTTATGAAGGCTTAATAATGGATCCTTTAAGTCAGCAACCGTGGACAGAGAAGAAATCCCCAGAGTGTGGAACGCCCAACACTTGAGGCGTTACTTGACATGAAATTGTCATCTTTACTCTTTTGTTTATTAGGACCATGTAAAAAGGCACGACTTGCCTAGAACAGTCTGGTTATATAAGCAAAAGATTATAAAGTGGACGTAGGTCATGATTCGACCGAATCATTATAAAATACTGTGTGTCATTTACTTTTATCGCACCCTTTTTATTTTACTTTTTCATTCCATATGAGCTGTTATAATTATGAAATTTGCTATGAATCTCACAGCAATTTCGAAGCATGTAATTCAAAGTGCATTCTATCAGATCAGGAAGCCAACAGTATGCAGAGCATCGAGGGTGCAATGAAGTAAATGACACAACTATTGACACTCTAGTTCTCATGACCTGAGAAAGAGTATAAAGGACAGGGAAATGAATTTTCCACGAGATGTGAAGGTGCACCATGATTAAAAAGACTGTCTCGACTAAACTCTACCCTTGGCATTCGACGGGAGAGTATAAAGGCGCCAGGGACTGAGCGCTGCCAGGAACTCCTACCTTACTGTAGGATTGGGGGGCAAACTGAAAGCTGAGTTCGAACTCTATCCTGGGCATACGACAGGAGAGTATAAAGGCGTTTTGATTAAATGCCACAAAAAGAGGCTCCTATTCCGCTGTAGAACCGGGAGGAAGAATGAAAGCTAAGCCTAAACCCCTTATTTCTGGACATGGAGGCAACATGTGCTCGACTCTAATCAATCCTTAACAAGCCCTGGCCAGGCATCACGTTGATGATTGATTGGGGGCATACTCATAAACATACACATGATACATATAAATGTAACGCATAAATTTAAAAAATTTTATTACAAGAATGATTTACAATATGATTCTAACTTAGTTATGATTCGAATATTTATGCTTATGACTAAGTATGATAAACTTGCAGGTACACAACAATGCAAAAGAAATGGATCTTCATTTACTAATGCAGGCTTACAAAACAAAGCTAGACAAAAAGTAAGGGCCATTCTCACGACTACATCATAAGGCCAGTGAAAGATCAAAAAACATAAACAGACAACCTCTATTTTGGCTTTGGAGATAGCTTCTGTTTCTTCTCTTGCTTCTGCTTCTCCGGCTCCTCCTTGTCGGCATTAGATTTGTTATGCTTCTTCCTCTTCTTCTTATCCAAAGTAGAGTCTTGCGGAATGTCAGAGGTTTGGGAAGCAAGTTGTGTAGTTATCGACTTAGTGGAGAGCTTTATAATTAATCTAGATTTGGGATCAGCTGTAGAGATAGGTGGCACATTTAGAGGCTCTTCCTCCTCTATTTTTAATTTCAGTTGTTCATCCTTTTTGGCCTTCATGTTGGCTAAGGTCATGCTATCTTCATCCTTTGTCTCTCCCGTGATGTCAACCTCCTCTTCTTCATCCCCGTGGCCACCGTCGGTATCCTGTAAGGCTTCAATGATTTCAACATTTTTAGGAACATCTGCACTTGATACCACAATGGCCTTCTCAGTTGCCTCGACCTCAGTTTGCTTTAGAACTTCAAGGACTTCGGTACTTAATGGTACGGTGACCTTCTCGATCTCTGCTTGCTTTTCTACAACCCCCTCAGTCGGCTTGACACCTATATCATGAGAAGAAACTGTTATTAGTTTGGGAGAAAATGTGGTCTTCTCGATTTTTTACTCCACAATGCGACGACAAGTTACAATAGCTTTGAAAAATTGTGGAGAGAATATGGAGATACCTTCCGCTGACACCTCGCCCGAAGTTGCAGAGGAAGCTCCAGGAGCTGGAGGAACTGGAACTTTGGAGATCAATGGATCATCTGGGTTATATTCCTCAACCTCAGAAATCAAGGGCTCCGCTGCTGAGCTTGAGCCTTCATCAACTTTGTACTTGCCCTTGAGCTTAACTGCAACAACCGGAAAATCTGAACCAGTTTAAAATTTTTTAATTGGCTATTTTAGTGAATTTTAAATATTTAAAATAAATATTTTAAATTTTTAAAATAAATATTTTAAATAATAATGATGAAAAGTAGTTTGAATCGATGTTTGAAATTGAATATATTACTTTGAATTATAAACAAGGCCTGTAATGGCGCGGTAGTTTCGAAATTTCAATTCAAAATTTGACTGACTGTACCGGGGGCAAAATAAAACGGATTTTAGTGAAACCTAAAATATTTAAATCTGTTAGTGAATATCTTTCTAACGAATCTGAAAAATCGAAGTTTCGTAGCGGGAGTCAAAAGTTATGGCCAAATGAATTTTCAGAAAGGTCGCTACAGAAATTATATCGCCCATGAAAATAGACATTTTGCAAACGACCTCAGATTTCGACGAAACAACTTTTGTTAGATCCAGGATGTGAAATTATTTCTAAGCTTCAAATTTCATAATTTTTGAAGCTAATATGTGAGCGTGGTGAAGGAGAATGTGTTTTGGTCAATTACAGTTAAATTGGATCGACCAGAAAAGGGCCATTTTTCAAACGGTCCCATAATTCGACGAAACTAGTTTTATTGGGTCCGTATCGTCAAAACATAGCTAGATTTATTTTTCGGGAATTTTTGGAATTAGTATGGGGCCCCGGGAAATTGAAATGTACGTTCAAATTAAATATTGAATGTTTTATATTTTAATTTGAATAAATACTGACTGAAACAGTCGAATGGGCCTTCAAAACATATCCCATTGTGTTCGAAATGGGGGTATTTAGCTAGGGGCGACAGCCGTTGGGTTTGAATTGGTGTTCGTTCGGAGGAAGGGGTATATTCGGATTTAAATAAATTAAAAATAAATATAAAAATCAAGGGCCAATCACAATCTTTCTTCCTTATCGCTCAGACCCGCTTCCCTCCAGATCCGAATGGCAGAAAAGCTTCTGCGCTTCTCTCCTCGATTCCTCTCAAATCTCTCATCAAAACCACTTGCTCCTTTGGAGATTTTTGTAGTGCTATCAACGATCTTCAAATCCATATAGATTTCATCTTCACTCGTTCAGTATTTCGCCAGATCGAGGTCCACGAAGTCACCGCCTTGTGAGCGCCGCCACGACCAGAATCCCCCATCGCACCTGACGCGGTCCCCACCCCCTGGTGCGTCGTTCGAAGCCCTACCTCGTGGTACCACATGATCGTCGCAGCGCTACACGGTTTGGAAGTAAGATCGAGACCTAGTTTTGAATCAAAATAGAAAGGTACGGCCTTGGCTATTTAAAACTTTTATCAACAATTTAAAAGCGTTACTAATTCAGTTTGTTTAGAAGAATCATATCTTTTTCGTTTCTTGTCGAAATTCAGTGAAATAAGAGACGCTGGGATCGTGTGGACGTCTTCTACATTTTAGAAGAGACCGCATATTTTTCTGAGCCTTCTGCTTTTTTGGTGGAGTGGAACCCAATGTGAGATTTCTAATTTATAAACGATATGGGAAACAACGATGTATAAATTATATAGTCGATGTGTGAGTTATATAAGCATTATACACCTCATGTATAAGCGTTGTATAATTTGTATGTTCGATGTATAAGTTATATATGCGTTGTAAAAATTATATATGCGTTAGAATGACATTGAAATGAATTGAAGTGAATTGAAATATATTTATAAACGAATGTATATATACATACTCCCCTCGTCCACAGACCATGGACGATATTTATTGGTTGTGATATTGTTTGGATTATTTGGTTGATGTGAAATTTGGTGAATAATGCGAATGGTTGATAGAATGGTTTGTGGTTGAGAATGATTGACTGTGGTTGAAAAATACCCATCTGTGGTTGAAAACAAAATTAGAAATGATTTTGGAAATGTATGAAAACATGCTCGCCTGCATGCGAATTAGATGCATGAAATCCCCATTGTCAAAACCGCGAGGTTTTAAGGTAGAGCAAGGAGCCGTACTAGGGACGATCCCGGTTTTAACTACCCTGCCGTTATGCTGCCGAAATTTTCAATAATATTCATGTGTTAGAATTATTTTCCTTAGTTGAAATTATTTTCATGTGTTGAAACCGAATTCATGTGTTGAATAGAAATTCATTCGTTGAATAGAAATTCGTGTGTTGAATGGTATTCGTGTTTTAAATAAATTGCTTTAACAATAAAAATCATATTTTTATTATATATACGAACTATAGAGAACATTCAAGTGTTGAATAGAAATTCATTCGTTGAATAGAAATTCATGTGTTGAATGGTACTCGTGTTTTAAATAAATTGTTTTATAATAAAAATCATATTTTTATCATCTATATGAACTATATAAAATAATCGTGTTTTGAAATAAATTGTTTTATAATATAAATCATATTTTTATCATCTATATGAACTATATAAAATAGTCGTGGTTTGAAATAAATCGTTTTACAATAAAAATCACATTTTTATTATATACATGAATTGTTAAAAATAGTGAAGTGTTGAAATAAATGTTTGTTGGATAAAAACATTATTTTTATCAAATGTATGAAATGGATAAGGTTTTGAAATCGTAGAATCGATTATATATATATTTATATATATAATTAAATTAAATCGAATAACGACGCTGCAGTTCGTGTTTTGAAACCGTGATTTCAAACGATTAGTGCGGGAGATCCGACCATCGGATTTTCCCGAAACCGAAATCGTTGGGTTCGCCTTAGAAATATCTTTCCAACGGCACCAACTTTGTAAAGATCCAACGGTTGGATTGTCTGGAATGTTTAATTCAAATCTGAAGAAAAACAGCGCCAGAATCGATTATATTTATATATAAATATAATTAAATTAAATCGAATAACGACGCTGCAGTTCATATATTGAAATCGTAACTTCAAACGATTAGTGTGGGAGATCCGACCGTCAGATTTTCCCGAAACGGGAACCGTTGGATTCGTTTTGAAAAGATCTTTCTAATGATATAAAATTTGTGAAGATCCAGCAGTTAGATTTTCAGTTATGTGTAAATCAAATCTGGAGAAAAACAGCGTCACGGCCGCGTTATGGCCTGAAGCGTCGTTTTGAATAAATTGGCTATTTTTAAATAAATAAAAATAGCGAAAAATCATGATAAAATATTATAAACGATATGGAATGGAAATAAACTGAATTTGCTCGGTTTATGTGATATTTGATGGTTGAATGTGTTTGGCGTGAAAACTACATTAAAGAATAGAATTGGTGATGTCGAATAATTTAACCATTGAAATGAATTGATTTGAAATTCTAAATATACGTGAATTATTTGAAAAGGCCGAGTTAATACTCTTTTCAAATAATTGATCGATGATTGAAAGTCGAAAATATGAAGACGATGCAAGACCGATGATCTTCACGTCGAATGGAGGGGTGCTACTAATGCTCATGATAGGAGTAGCTACCTGGAAGGGGTTGAAGTAGTAGCCGTCTGGACGTACATGTTGATTGTACGGGTATGCGAGGTATTGAGTGCCTTCGGTTTGGTTCAGACCCAGAACGGACTTGTAAATGGACTGCGTGTTTGACATTGGATTTCATTCCGCGTGATCAATAGCCATCAGTCGCATGGCGTGAATTGCCTGTGTGGCATACTGAGATGTAATGATCAAAGCTTTTGTTGAAAAGCAGAGCTTTGTGGTTGATGATCAAAGCAACGCTTGTGTGGCATAGTTTTATGTATAATGTAAATTCGCGAGCCTCACACCCCGGTATGGACTAGAAATGGGAGAGGACTTCGGGGAGACATGCGTTTCTTTCTAGCTAGAGGTGGTGTTAGTGCTTAAACTGGCTGACATTTATATTATTTTCACCTGTGTGGTTGTTGCTGTTGCGAGGCACCTCGGATATATCGGTGACCATGTGAAGCCGATGGAGTCATTCGTTGGCTCATTTGCGCCCCAAAGGGCAGGGAAACGTAGTGTTCAAGGTTTAAGTTTAATCCACATCGAGTGGACCGACCCTGTTGCTCCAAGGCTTGCCTGCGCGCTTGCCTGAGACATGGTAGGCTAGATTGTCTTGAAGCGGTGAGGACGATCCTTGGCCTCAGTTCATGACGGAAATCCAATTTCCAAATACGACATCGTGCGGTTTTGATTGTATATATATATGGTGACATGATATATGGTACCCATGTCATTTATAATTGATATTTATGACTGTATCTAAAATTAGATACTAACTGGAAACGAGCTAGGACGGATGGTTTCCTGGGTATTGGTCTGATGTTGGTTTCGGCCTTCGGGGTTAATACTTAGGGAATCGTTCTCTTACAAGTTTATGGTTGGAGTCTGATTAAGAATTAAACGATAAAATTTACATTTCAAATGATTTGTTTTCCTCGTATCAAACATATTTTGCCATTATAAGGTAAAACTCTATCCTCCGGTTTGTGTTGCATTGTGTGATGGGAACTGAGTCTCATAATGGCTTCATTTTTATAAAAAGCATTGCGATGTTTAAAAGATTTATTTGTTTTAAAGCACTGGCAATCCAATGGAGTAAACCCGTTCCGCGAAAGTGGCTTGGTCCTGGATTAGCCATATTTGAAAATGTGTTGACTGACTCGTAGTTTGTTTCACTTGCAAACTCGGGTGCCCCTTTTTCTACTCGGGCAGCCTTGTATTCAGGTTTTAGCAGGCTCTTTCTGGATAGTGGAGCTGAAGATGGATTCTATCATTTATCTCTTTCTATGCTGTTCAGTTCCTATTGTACATATTATGTTTTCTTTTCCGCTGTAGACATTTCATGTATAGCTGAACTGTATTTTGTACTAAGTATGATCCTATATACTGTGTAACTCTGATGATTATATTTATCCAGTGTATTCTATTGTACATTATCTGGTGTATTTAATTATTTCTATTCTGTTGTTATCTGTTTATGTGTTATATTCCAAAGATTATCCTTGCCACCGTCTTATCGGGAATGGGGTCGTCACAAACGTGGTATCAGAGCTTTGGTTAAGCTTAGTTCTGGAATATAACATATTAACAAACTCGTCAGAAATAGAACCAGTAGTGTTCTAGGACGAGTAACTCATTACAGATAGGATCAGTGTTATCATAGTATGAGTATAGCAGAATGAAATACACCTCGATAGACACATTTACATTCAAGTATATGTCTCTATGCTTTATAATATCTTTTCTGTTGACCTGACACTTGGTCTGCTATTTGTAGAAGTACTAGAAAATGAGTGCCAGAAACAGAAGGAATGCAGACCCCGATATAGAAGCTCTATTTATGAAATATAGAAATCATGGTGGAGCACTATTCTTGGGCGAATAATCTATTGCTAAAACACAAGCTTGGATTCATTCTGTTGAGAAAATCTTTGAAGGTTTAAAGCTGAGGGATGACCAAAAAAGATTACTGGCATCTTGGGCACTCGAAGACGAAGCTTTGTTCTGGTGGGATTCAATTGTTAAAGATAATCTAGAAGGTGATATCACCTGGGATAGATTCAAAGAGCTTTTCAGTGAAAAATTTACTCCTCCAGAGGCAACTGAGAGGTTATATGACGAATTCTACTACTTGATACAAGGAGATATGGATGTCCCAGAATATCATAAGAGATTCAATGAACTTTCTCATTTTTCCCCTCATCTAATTTAAAAGCCAAAGATGAAGAATCTGAGGTTTATTAATGGTCTTCAAAGAAAATACCAGAATAAATTAATGGGACATGTGAAGCTTCCTTTTTCTGAAATGATATACATGGCCTACCAGTATGAGGATCTCGATAGGAAAGGTATGTTGCGAGACGAAGAGGAAGTCAGTTCTTGCAGCAAAAGAAAATTCGAAACTGATAGCCCAGAAGCTAGTGCACAGCCTGAGGCCAGTACGAAGTCTGAGTTCAGAAAGAAGCCTAGAGTCAATCAGAAAAAGGTTAAAGCAGTCATATGTTTAAAGTGTAATAAGCAAGGGCATTCGATGAGGAACTGTGAATCTTCGAGCAGTCGAAAGAAGGATGGGTCTAAGTCCCAAAAGAAGGACGAGTTCCAAGAGAATAAAAAATGCTATAAGTGCCACTAAGCTGGACATATTGCAAGGGATTGCCAGCTCTCAAAGAAATCTGGGATAGTGTAGGTAAATGAAGTGGCTGGGACTTCAGGACCCTTAGATAATCAGGGAAGGCCAGATGTTTTAGAAGGCACGCTTACTGTCAAAAACAACCCAGTTAAAGTACTGTTTGATACAGGCACGTCGCAAAGCTTTGTTGCAAAGAATGCGGTTAAGAAGCTAGATTTGAATTTGAGAAAGCTCAAAGAACCCATGACTGTTTACAATCCGGTTGGGGGTTCCCTTGATATTAGTTGGATTTGTGGGGTGCCCGTTTCTTTTTCGTGTTATTGGTTCCCTGCTATCTCTATTGTCATGAATTTTACAGAATTTGATCTTATTCTGGGGATGGATTGGTTAACCAAATATGAAGCTGAGGTTAAATGCATCGACATAGTCATAAGGGCGAAGGCTAAATCAGGCAATTATATAACCATTCCATGTGAAGGACCGAATTCTGATAGAAAAGACTTCTGGGCAGCTTTGGATGTTTCTCCTGCTCAAATAGAACCTGTTCCTGTTGTCGTGGAGAACATTACGGTCGATATTGAAAATATTCCAGTTGTCAAGAACTATGCGGATGTGTTCGAAGAAGTTGTTCGCTTACCTCCGCAGAGAGAAATTGATTTCAAGATCGCTTTATTTCCAAATGCAAGGCCAATAGTTCACGCTATTCGAAGAATGACCTTGAAGGAGAAAGATGAGTTAGATAATCAAACTCGACAGCTACTATGGAAAGGTCTGATCAGGTCATGTTTTTCAGATTGGGGAGCAGCAATGGTATTTGTCTCGAAGTCAGACGGTAGTCTCAGACTATGTGTAGATTATTGTGACTTGAATAAGCAGACGCTGAAAAACAAATATCCATTACCGCGGATTGATGATTTGTTAGATCGATTGAACGGCGCACAAGTATTTTCACGAATGGACCTAGCTACAGGTTTCCATCAGCTTCGTATCGCCGAGGAGTGTGTTCCTTTGACAGCATTCAGTGGTCCAGACTTATTCTACGAGTGGTTAGTAATGCCATTCGGCTTATGTAACGCTCCAGCCTATTTCGTCGATCTAATGAACCAAGTATTCAGAGCAGTATTGAATAAATTTGTTCTGGTTTTCATTGATGATATCCTTATCTTCTCTAAGTCAGAAAGCGAGCACGAAAAGCATTTGGAACAAGTGTTAGAAATTCTGAGAAAGAACGTGTTGAAAGCAAAGTTTTCCAAATGTATATTCTAGCAAGAATAAGTCAAATTTCTTGGCCACGTCGTGTCAAAGTAAGGAATTTCAGTGGATCCCAGTAAAATCACTGCTATTCAAAATTGGAAAAAGCCTCGTACACCCACAGAAGTTACAAGTTTTCTTGGGTTAGCCAGTTATTATCGGAAATTCATTCAGGATTTCGCAAAGACATCTAGTTCCTTAACGAAACTGACTAAGAAACATTGAGATTCAATTGGACTTCAGAATGTGAGGAAGCTTTCCAGGAGCTGAAATTAAAACTGACGACTGCTCTAGTGTTAACAATAATAGATGGCAATGAGGACTTGAAAGTCTGGACTGGCGCTTCTAGAGAAGGCCTTGGCGCGGTGTTGATGCAAAGAGGTTAAGTTATCGCTTATGCTAGCCGTCAGTTGAAACCGCATGAGAAGAATTACGTTACTCATGATCTTGAGCTGTTAGCTATCGTATTTGCTTTGAAAATCTGGAGACACTATCTTTTGGGTGAGAAATTCGAACTGTATACAAACCATCAGTCATTGAAATATTTGTTCACTCAGAAAGACTTGAACCTAAGGCAGCAGCGTTGGCTAGAATTTCTTGCGGCGTACGATTTTGAGATTTTGTACACTACAGGGAAAGCCAATGTTGTGGCTGATGCGCTGAGTAGAAAGAATGTAATAATTACCAGTTTTATCATTACAACATCATTGATTGATAAAATATCTGCTCTTAAGAAGGATGATCACTTCATTCAAAGAATCAAAGAAAGAATACAGAAAGGCGAGTCCTTGAGTTTTCAGATAGATGACGAGGGAATCCTAAGGTTGAAAGGCCGAATATGTGTGTCGAACATTGCTGAACTTCGAAGAGAAGTATTGGATGAATGTCAGAAAGCCAAGCTTAGTATCCATATAGGAGTGAGCAAGATGTATAATGATATCAAACGCACTTTCTGGTGGAGATCTATGAAACAAGACATCTCCTTATATGTAAGCCGGTGTTCTACTTGTCAACAAGTCAAAAGCAATCAGCAGAAACTCGCTGGATTGTTGCAACCTTTGGAAATTCCAGGTGGAAAGTGGGAACATATTTCTATGGATATCATAGATGGTTTTCCCAGAACCAGGAAAGGAAATGACAGTATTTGGGTGATCGTAGATCGTTTCATGAAGACCACCCATTTCATACCTGTCAAATCGAATAGAACTGCTCAGAGTCTGGCGCAGGTATGTTTCAAGGAAATTGTTAGATTGCACGGAGTTCCCATGAGCATTTTTAGTGATCGTGACCCGATTTTTGCCAGTAAATCCTGGGAAGCATTCCAAGCAGAATTGGGAACGAAACTGAACCTGAGCACCACTTATCATCCTCAAACAAATGGTCAAACTGAGAGGGTGAATCGTATTCTTGAAGATCTATTGCGGGCTTGTATTATTGATTTTGGCAGATCATGGGAAGACCATTTACATTTGGCCGAATTCTCATATAACAACAGCTACCAGGCGAGCCTGAAAATGTCTCCATTCGAAGTATTGTATGGTAGACCGTGCCAATCCCCTGCTTGTTGGGTTGAACCCGGTAACAGACTTGTATTGGGGCCTGATATGATTCGCGATGCTGTGGACAAAGTCGATTTCGTTAAGAAACGATTACTATCCGCCCAAAGCCAACAGAAAAGCTATGCAGATAAGAGAAGAAGAGATATATCATTTGCTGTTGGCGACTATGTATATTTGAAGGTATCTCCGATGAGAGGAGTCATCCGTTTCGGTAAAACGGGGAAATAAGCGCCCAAATTCATTCGTCCGTTTCCTATTCTTGAACGGATTGGAACTCTCGCATATAGGGTTCAATTGCCAAATTGGTTGCCTGGAGTGCATGATGTATTTCACGTATCTCAACTTCAAAAGCACGTTCATGATCCAGACTTGATCGTGGAAGAAGCAGCGCAACATGATATAGAAATTACTCCAGAATTGGCTGTGAGAAGAGAGCCACTAAAGATAATTGGCAAAGAAACCAAAGAGCCGAGGAACAAAAAGGTTCACTTAGTCAATGTGCAATGAAGTGGAGATCCGCGAGATTGTACTTGGGATATAGAGGAAAGCATTAAGAAAGCCTATCCTAAGTGCAGGGTGAATATCTCTGATTGACTCTAGTGCAAGGTACATTTACCATATTCTGCATTTCCATTATGTTCTTTACTTTGCTGTTGTTTTTTTTCATGGATGTAAACTTTTAATCATATAGTTTGAATGATTTTTTTTAAAAGTACATGAATTAATTAGTATATTTTTGAAAGTTAAAAACAAATTGATTGTTGCTTGTGTTATGTGATAGTGGATTTGATTAATTAAATTATTAGAACGATAGTTAATTTAATCAATAAGAGAATGAATGGTAGAATTTATTCAATTAAATCACACATTGAACTGATTAGAGAATAGCTAAAAATATATACATGTGCATTATATATGTTTGAACAGGTAAATGGATTAGCTGTTGAGTAAAGATTTTATTTGCGTGCCCGACAAATAGGTAAACCTTAACGATTTGGATGCGCAATTTTATTATTATATCAACTCATGTCAATGCCATTGGATGCGGAGTGCTGGTTGTTCTGTGTGAAATAATAAACGTCGCCATAGGATAGTAACAATTAATTTTGAACTACACTACATGGCATACTCCTTGGAGATAGGCATACTTCATCATATGCCACATAAGCATTTGGAGCTTGTGTGACGAGGTTGAAGATTTACCATACCAGCGAGAGGCTTGTATGGCGATGACTATATTTTACAGGTTGAATTGATGACTGATATGGACCATATAAAATGTAACGGCAAATTGCTAGATTAATAAAAAAACCCCACACGGGTCTGGAGATGACAATAAACACGTCTCTCTGGTCATTAAGGCATAAAAAACCATTTATAGGGTGACGAGAATTTATTCTCTGAAGTTATGATCTATACACACTCCCCTGAGGACACCGGAATATATCACTATAAATATGTGCATGCTTATTAGGATTTATTGGGTACCTAATACGGCCCAATAAATTTCCAAACCCCTCCCCGTACAAAGGAGGTTATGGCGAAATTTTTCGAAAATTTAGGGTGTTAGCCAAATTTTTGAAGAATTTGAAAATTCTCAAAAACTGAAAAATTGGAGAATGGAAGCCAAATTGAAAGTAGAGTGGGTGAATCAAACCACTTTCGACTTTGTTCCTTTTCGGGGACGAAAAGTTTTAAGTAGGGGAGATTGTAACAAACCAGAAAATCTGAACCAGTTTAAAATTTTTTAATTGGCTATTTTAGTGAATTTTAAATATTTAAAATAAATATTTTAAATAATAATGACAAAAAGTAGTTTGAATCGATGTTTGAAATTGAATATAATTACTTTGAATTATAAACAAGGCCTGAAATGGCGCGGTAGTTTCGAAATTTCAATTCAAACTTTAACTGACTGGACTGGGTGCAAAATAAAACGGATTTTTGTGAAACCAAAATATTTAAATCTGTTAGTGAATATCTTTCTAACAAATCTGAAAAATCAAAGTTTCGTAGCGGGAGTCAAAAGTTATGGCCAAATGAATTTTCAGAAAGGTCGCTATAAAAACTATATCGCCCATGAAAATAGACATTTTGCAAACGACCTAAGAATTCGACGAAACCACTTTTGTTGGATCCGGGATGTGAAATTATTACTAAGTTTCAAGTTTCATAATTTTTGAAGTTAATATGTGAGCGTGGCGAAGGTGAATGTGTTTTGGTCAATTACAGTTAAATCGGATCGACCAGAAAAGGGCCATTTTTTAAACGGTCTCAGAATTCGACGAAACTAGTTTTGTTGGGACCGTATCGTCAAAACATAGCTAGATTTATTTTTCGGGAATTTTTAGAATCAGTATGGGGCCCCGGCAAATTGAAATGTCCGTTCAAATTAAATATTGAATGTTTTATATTTTAATTTAAAGAAAAACTGACTGAAATAGTCGAATGGGCCTTCGAAACATATCCCATTGTGTTCGGAATGGGGGTATTTAGCTAGGGGCGACAGTCGTTGGGTTTGAATTGGTGTTCGTTCGAAGGAAGGGGTATTTTCTGATTTAAATAAATTAAAAATAAATATAAAAATCAAGGGCCAATCACATTCTTTCTTCCTCATCGCTCAGACCCGCTTCCCTCCAGATCCGAACGGTGGAAAAGCTTCTGCGCTTCTCTCCTTGATTCCTCTCAAATCTCTCATCAAAACCACCTGCTCCTTTGGAGATTTTTGTAGTGCGATCAACGATCTTCAAATCCATATAGATTTCACCTTTTCTCGTTCAGTATTTCGCCAGATCGAGGTCCACAAAGTCACCGCATTGCAAGCGCCGCCACGACCAGAATCCCCCATCGCACCTGATGCGGTCCCCACCCCCTGGTGCGCCATTCGAATCCCTACCTCGTGGTACCACCTGATCGTCGCAGCGCTACACAGTTTGGAAGTAAGATCGAGGCCTAGTTTTGAATCAAAATAGAAAGGTACGGCCTTGGCTATTTAAAACTGTTATTAATAGTTTAAAAGCATTACTAATTCAGTTTGTTTATAAAAATCATATCTTTTTCGTTTCTTGTCGAAATTCAGTGAAACAAGAGACGCCGGGATCGCGTGGACGTCTTCTACATTTTAGAAGAGACCGCATATTTTTCCGAGCCTTCTGCTATTTTTGGTGGAGTGGAACCCAATGTGAGATTTCTAATTTATAAACATTATGGAAAACAACGATGTATAAATTATATAGTCGATGTATGAGTTATATAAGCATTGTACACCACATGTATAAGCGTTGTATAAGTTGTATGTTCGATGTATAAGTTATATATGCATTGTAAAAATTATATATGCGTTAAAATGACATTGAAATGAATTGAAGTGAGTTGAAATATATTTATATATAAATTTATATATATATATATATATATATATATATATATATATATATATATATATATACTCCCCTCGTCCACAGACCATGGACGATATTTATTGGTTGTGATATTGTTTGGATTATTTGGTTAATGTGAAATTTGGTGAATAATGCGAATGGTTGATAGAATTGTTTGAGGTTGAGAATGATTGACTGTTGTCGAAAAATACCCATCTGTGGTTGAAAACAAAATTAGAATAGATCGTGGAAATGATTGAAAACATGCTCGCCTGCATGCGAATTAGATGCATGAAATCCCCTTGTCAAAAACCGCGAGGTTTTAAGGTAGAGCGAGGAGCCGTACTAGGAACGGTCCCGGTTTTTACTACCCTACCGTTATGCTGCCGAAATTTTCAATAATATTCATGTGTTAGAATTATTTTCCTTAGTTGAAATTATTTTCATGTGTTTTAACCGAATTCATGTGTTGAATAGAAATTCATTCGTTGAATAGAAATTCTTGTATTGAATGGTATTCGTGTTTTAAATAAATTGCTTTAACAATAAAAATCACATTTTTATTATATATACGAACTATAGAGAACATTCAAGTGTTGAATAGAAATTCATGTGTAGAATGGTACTCATGTTTTAAATAAAATGTTTTATAATAAAAATCATATTTTTATCATCTATATGAACTATATAAAATAGTCGTGTTTTGAAATAAATTTTTTTATAATAAAAATCATATTTTTATCATCTATATGAACTATATAAAATAGTCGTGTTTTGAAATAAATCGTTTTACAATAAAAATCACGTTTTTATTATATACATGAATTGTTGAAAATAGTGAAGTGTTGAAATAAATGTTTGTTGGATAAAAACATCATTTTTATCAAATGTATGAAATGGATAAGGTTTTGAAATCGAAGAATCAATTATATATATTTATATATAAATATAATTAAATTAAATCGAATAACGACGCTGTAGTTCGTGTTTTGAAACCGTGATTTCAAACGATTAGTGCGAGAGATCCGACCATCGGATTTTCCCGAAATCGAAACCATTGGGTTCGCCTTGGAAATATCTTTCCAACGGCACCAACTTTGTAAAGATCCAACAGTTGGATTGTCTGGAATGTTTAATTCAAATCTGAAGAAAAACAGCGCCATAATCGATTATATATATATATAAATATAATTAAATTAAATCGAATAACGACGTTGCAGTCCGTATTTTGAAATCGTAACTTCAAACGATTAGTGCGGGAGATCCGACCGTCGGATTTTCCCGAAACTGGAACCGTTGGATTCGTTTTGAAAAGATCTTTCTAATGATATAAAATTTGTGAAGATCCAACGGTTATATTTTCAGATATGTGTAAATTAAATCTGGAGAAAAACAGTGCCACGGCCGTGTTATGGCCTGAAGCGTCGTTTTGAATAAATTGGCTATTTTTAAATAAATAAAAATAGCGATAAATCGTGATAACATATTATAAACGATATGGAATGGAAATAAACTGAATTTGCTCGGTTTATGTGATATTTGAATGTGTTTGGCGTGAAAACTACATTAAAGAACAGAATTGGTGATGTCGAATAATTTAACCATTGAAATGAATTGATTTGAAATTCTAAATATACGTGAATTATTTGAAAAGGCCGAGTTAATTCTCATTTCAAATAATTGATCGACGATTGAAAGTCAAAGATATGAAGACGATGCAAGACCGATTATCTTCCCGTCGAATGGAGGGGTGCTACTGATGCTCATGATAGGAGTAGCTACCTGGAAGGGGTTGAAGTAGTAGCCGTCCGGACGTACATGTTGATTGTACGAGTATACGAGGTATTGAGTGCCTCCGGTTTCGTTCAAACCCAGAACGGACTTGTAAATGGACTGTATGTTTGACATTGGATTTCATTCCGCGTGTGATAGCCATCAGTCGCATGGCGTGAATTGCCTGTGTGGCATACTAAGATGTAATGATCAAAGATTTTGTTGAAAAGCAGAGCTTTATGGTTGATAATCAAAGCAACGCCTATGTGGCATAGCTTTGTGTGTAACGTAAATTCGCGAGCCTCACACCCCGGTATGGACCAGAAATGGGAGAGGACTTCAGGAAGGACTAACGTTTCTTTCTAGCTAGAGGTGGTGTCAGTGCTTAAACTGGATGAAATTTAAATTATTTTCACCTATGTGGTTGTTGCTGTTGTGAGGCGCCTCGTATATGTCAGTGACTATGTGAAGCCGATGGAGTCATTCGTTGGCTCAATTGCGCCCCAAAGTGCGGGGAAACATAGTGTTCAGGGTTCAAGTTTAATCCACATCGAGTGGACCGACCCTGTTGCTCCAAGGCTTGCCTGCGCGTTTGCCTGAGACATGGTAGGCTAGATTGTCTCGAAGCAGTGAGGACGATCCCTGTCCTCGGTTCATGACGGAAATCCAATTTCCAAATACGACATCGTGCGGTTTTGATTGTATATATATATGGCGACATGATATATGGTACCCATGCCGTCTATGATTGATATTTATGATTGTATCTAAAATTAGAAACTAACTGGAAACGAGCTAGGACGGTTGGTTTCCTGGGTATTGGTCTGATGTTGGTTTCGACCTTCGGGGTTAATACTTAGGGAATCGTTCTCTTACTAGTTTACGGTTGGAGTCTGATTAAGAATTAAACGATAAAATTTACATTTCAAATGATTTGTTTTCCTCGTATCAAGCATATTTGGCCATTATAAGGTAAAACTTTATCCTCCGGTTTGTGTTGCATTGTGTGATGGGAACTGAGTCTTATAATGGCTTCATTTTTATAAAAAGCATTGCGATGTTTAAAAGATTTATTTGTTTTAAAGCATGGCAATCCAATGGAGTAAACCTGTTCCGCGAAAGTGGCGTGGTCCTGGATTAGCCATATTTGAAAATGTGTTAAGTAGATTTCTCATACCAGTCCCATGACCGACTCGTAGTTTGTTTAACTTGCAAACTCGGGTGCCCCCTTTTCTACACGGGCAGCCTTGTATTCAGGTTTTAGCAGGTTCTTTCTGGATAGCTGGAGTTGAAGATGGATTCTATCATTTATCTCTTTTTATGTGGTTCAGCTCTTGTTGTACATATTATGTTTTCTTTTCCGCTGTAGACATTTTATTTATAGCTGAACTGTATTTTGTACTAAGTATGATCCTATATACTGTGTAACTCTGATGATTATCTTTATTCAGTGTATTCTATTGTACATTATCTGGTGTATTTAATTATTTCTGTTCTTCTGTTATCTGTTTATGTGTTATATTCCAAAGATTACCCTTGCCACCGTCTTATCGGGAATGGGGTCGTCACATTAACCCTCTCTTTCTCCACCTCCTTTTGAATTTGACTTCTACCCTCCGCTAAGGCTTTGGGCTTTCCACCTCTGAGAAAGGTCTGCATAAGCTGCCCCTCATCGACTTCCTCAACCTTTAAGCGTTGCTTTTCTCCGTCGACAATCATATCCCATACGTTAACCAAGGTGGTGGGGTAGTTCGTAATCCAAGAAATGTGTCGGGTTCGAAAGACTTGAGAAAAAAATTCCACCAACAGTTCATTGAACCCTTCTATCTCCTATTTATCTATTGAAAGCCTGGCAGTAGCAGTGGAGGCTGACTCGAGGGTATCATTGGCATTACTCTCGGCAAGAGCTGCCCGTCCTTCAACATGGAAAGTTTGTCATTTAAGCTCGCCTTTTCTTTTTCCCAAGCATTATTTTCTACGACAAAGCGGTCCTATGATGCTTTCAACTCAGTGTTAGCCGCCTTGAGATCTTCTATCTCCTTTTTCAAAGCCACCCGCTCTTAGCTATTCGAATCGAGCTCAAGACGGAAACGTTTCTTAGAATTTTCCAACTCTGTTTTATAATTTTTAGCATCCCGCTAAGCTAAAGCGAGCTGAGCCTGTGTTTCTTCAAGTTCCTTCTCCGCCTTGCTCCTAGCCTAGGCATCATGATCAATATTTACCCTAGCTCTCGCTGCATCTATTTCCAGACGATGAATAACTTCTGAAAGATTCTTGGCATGCTTCTTCATCGCCCTATATTGTTTAGCCACATGACCGACTTGGCCCACAACTTCTGTATACCAGTCCCCGGGAACCGGTTCAAGATCTAGCACGAAATGCATCCTTTCAAAGTAGATGTTGGGGAACAACTTTTGCAAATGCTCTATCTTTTCCTTATTATCAGAAGTAAGGGCCACCTCCTGTACGGTGGTAATGTCCAAGTGGTGCTGACCAGACGGGACAAGAGCTGCTTTCTCTTTTTCCAAATCTTTGCTTGAATCATTGTGCTTGTCTATGGATTCATGATGCTTCTTGGAAGATTTGCCCTGAGTAGGTACACCCTTTGGAGGAGTCGGAGCTTTGGGGAGTTGTTTGCCTCCCGCTTGCGAGCCTTGACGACTATGGTACTTCCTGGGATCCTGCATCGAAGGAGAGCGAGAGCGCGTAGAATGAGGCTGATAAGAATCATGGTGCCTTTGTCTATCTCTTCCCCTACTATCACTGTGATCATGCTCAGTTACGGGAATAATCTTGGGTGTGTTCTCGCGAAGGTCACGATGAGAATAGGAATAGCGATGAGGCATTTTTCCTGCAAAAATAACAAGCAAGTATAAGCACCATGAATACAAACAGTGTATGGGTGCTGTGACGAGTGGTGCATGTGATGTGCGTATCCCATGTAATCCCCCCCTAACAGACCAGGGCCCGTAGCTTCGCTCGTCTGTACAATATCTTTCTCTTTGATGGGAGTAGTTTCTTCCTTAGAGATAAGGAAGAACGGTTCAGCTCCAAAGTCCTCGAACGAATAAATGTTATCAGGCAGGGGGATCTTGTCTGATTCCCCAAATATTTGTTCCTCTGTTAACTAGTGATGAGCTATGGGCTCCACTGGCGGTGGAGTCTTCAGAGGAGAATGCTCCTTGGAGACTGAGGTATCCTTTGGTCTGTCGACTCGAGAATCACCTCCTTTGTATATGTTCATTTCTTCGTCGTCTTGGATCTCCATAGGTGAAGGACTTTTATGAAACTTGGTCGTCTTTGTAGTTTCTATAATCACTTGCCCCTCGATTGGGGGCATACAACTAGATTCCCCAATCGTCAGAATAGGGGGTACGTACTTGTGGGGATTGTCGCCTGGACCGAGCCCAAATCTTACATCTAGAAGATGATGTTTGTGAAGGTTCTCGTCGGTTACACATTTCTTGATTTTGTAGAAGTCGGACTTTGCTTTCTAAGAGGCGAGACAATCGATCTTCGTACACCGGACCCTCTGTCTTTTTGAAATTATGAGCTGTACAGAAAAAGAAAACATTAGCACTTCAATCATGTAGTTGGATCATGCACCGAAGGATTCAGAATCTACTTGACTGTAGCCATTTCCTTGCACATCCAGCCTGATGTTTTATGTAAAACCAATCTAATTTAGCATCTCCTAAATTACTGCGTCCATCCTTCAAGACCTTTTTAGAGGGGATCAACTAGAAGAAGATGAAGTTCGGAGTCCCTGTGGAACGATGCTTGAAATAATAATTGAAGTTCAAATCTTTGAAGGTAAGCTCGATCCCTAAAATCTCTGGGTATGCGATATGCAAGGTGTATAGAGTAGCATAAGCATCGGGATGGAGTTGCATGGGAGCAATACGTAGTCATCTTAAGAGATCGACGAAAATTGGAGGAAATGGAGGAATAACACCTATCAAACACATGATTCTACTAATAGCCATGTGCCCTTCCGGAATAGAATGGGGTCTGTCCCCTTCCTCTGAAGTTTTCACGTCAATCCAGGGAATCCCGTGTCCTAAACATAATCTCTTTAGCTTTCTATCATCCAGTTTGGAGGCTACAGAGTTTTTCAGTTTGTCAACTTCATTAACACCTTTGATTTCGTCAGGAGCTCGATCATCTTCCTCTTCCTCAAGTGATGTGCTCTTAGAAGTTGTTGATTGTGTATCAAGATCCCTCTCATACTCAGATCCAGAGTTACTCCAATCCGGATTCGACGAGAGTACATCAGGATTATAATAATTTGATGACTCTGGGTCTGTACTCTTCTCTAATATTCTTGTTGAGTGTCTATCAGACATGGCTGTGTTGGTGAATAAACATGAGAGATTAGAACATAATCGCTCATGGGGTGTGCAAGTGTTGAGTGCACCAGTGTGTGCAGTACTGAAAGGAATACATAAAGAAAAACAAAAGGCAGAATTATTGGTCATAGCATGTCTTTAAGTTAAGTTCTTGTCTAATCCAATTCAAGAAATTTTTCCCGAAGGCTCTAACCTAACTGTCCATCAGTTCGTTCGGGTTATAGTTGATTTTTAGCTGAAGTGTAAAGTGAAATATTTGATTAGTTGGCGCTATGAGGTCGAGTGTAGATGTATAACGAGAATTGGCTAGAAAATAAGTCAATTCAAGAAGGTTTGTGAGAGGGTTCATGATAAGGGATCAGATCGCATGAAAAGATCGGTTCATGATGGGGGCTTAATCAGCGGACATGCACCGACTCGCCTAGGTAGCGGTTCGTGATGGAGGATAACTCCCGGAGAAAGGCCTGGCTCGTGATTGCATAGGGCTTGTGACGAAATATCCATTTATGTACCACTGCGAGACATGGCCGCGAACCGCCCAATCTGCTCCCATCCACGAATCGGTACCTCTGCTCCCATCCACGAATTGATGCCCCGCTCCTATACACAATCCAACCTGGCATCTAACTCCCCTTCACGGCCCGCTTCGACGCCACTGCATCCCACGACCCAAACTGCTGAAGTTGATCTTCCTTCCTACCAGCTCCCTCTTTTACTCGCGAAGCCATCACCGCGAATGGGTTCTTGACCGACCAGCTATCTCACAAACATATTTTTCTCCCTAACTCTCCATCTTCCATCTGCACGAGCGGATCCTCCACAATGAAGCTGATCTCGAGTCTCTCCCTCAACCTTCAACCTCTTAACCCTTCCTTCCTCTCGATCCTTAATCCCCCGAGCTCCGCCACCATTATCGCAAATTCTGGCGGCGATTTCAAAATCAGCAGCAAACCCAATAGATCGAAGGAAAATGAAAAACGAATTGACACTTGACCCGATGCGAAATTCTGAACAATATGATGATAATCGTAATCAAGAATCTCTTTGTTATTACTATTACCTCTTTGGTTGATCGGTTGGTAGCGAAGTTGGATGGATTTGGAGGAAGATATGAATTAGGGTTAATAAATGGAAAAGAACAGACGGCGGTAGTAAAAATTAAGAAGGAAAGGTAAAATAGAAAATGGGACCGACTTATATAGCCTTCGCAAGGACCTTTCATCTCCCCTTTTTTGTCCTGCTGGGATAGCTTGGCCCGTTGGGCCACGAGTACTCATACAAGCCCATCGCTGCTCGTGTAAGGGCAGCTGACGCCGATTCGTGATGGACACCACCCCAGGAGACATGGGTCATGAAACGATTCGATGACAAACACTTTGAGATGACTACTGAATTGAAAAGCTCGAGGCCCTTACTTATGGAAGCAATGAAATTATTTAAGACTATTTTTATGAAAGTTTAAAGGCTCACCTGGAGAATTGCTCACGATATGCTCTAAAGTTTTAAGTTAGGAGGTGACTAATGAATAGAGAAATAATTGGAAACTGGATGATATATATATACTTTTCAGAAAACGCGATCATTTGAAATAGCGTGACGATACAAATTGACACAACTGTCAACACTTATCTATTCAGGAATAGGTGTACTGATTAATTTCGAAGCATGTTCCATCTCCGATGAAACATACTTCGAGGGGAAAATGTTGGCTAGATTTTGTACCAAGCCATCAAGAATATATTCATTAATATTTGGATGGACAAGAATGCACCTGTATGTAAACCCGAGAGGAAGCCCACCGGCTCGTGACAACAATTATTGGGAACCGGTTCATGATCTAGCCTCCCGCACCAGTTCGCTGCCTTCCAACCACGAGCCACTCGTGGTCATTAGCCCGACCCGATCGTGACAAAATTTCACGAACCGACCACGAACCCAGGAGATGATGGACATGACCTAATCTTCCACGAGCCGAAAATTCAGAAGCTGATGACACCTGTCCATAACTGCCATATTGACCATTTCTCCACCCACTCACGAACGACTCCGAGATCCTCGGGATTTGTGCCACGTGTCTTCACGAACCGCTTGTAGAAATCACCTATAAATAACCCAACGCTTGGCATTTTTCAGGATCTTTTGGCAATTGAGAGCTCTGATTCCACCATTATCATATTTTCATTACTTTCAGTGTGATCTCGAGTTTACTGAGTGAAATATCATTGTAAAAGTGAGATCGAGAGAAAATATTGACTGTATTTGCATTCAGACGTATAATCAAAACCATATAAAGTGGACGTAGCCTCGTTAACGCCGAACCACTATAAATTTGGCGTGTTTGTTGCATTTTCTTTCATTTCTAGTTATTATTTTCTGCAATTCAAGACAATTTGGGTGTTAGAGCCATAATTTGGTCTAACAGTAATATAATTGAAAGATATCATGAAAGAAAAAAGGAATATATGAGGATTTATTTGAAACCTACAACCACAAATTAAATTTGCATAAATATGAAAATTGTAAAATCATAATAAAACAAGAAAGTTTTAATTGCAAATATGAATATGACATAAACTGGTTAAAAATGACAGTTAAGGCTTTAATATGAACATATTGACTTAAAAGGGTAAAGTTACGAGCCTAAAAGGCATTAGGCTTTAATATAAACATATTGATTTACAATGTGTAAGTTACGAGCATAAAATTCTATGGTAAGTAGTAAAGTTGACTTATAAATAAATAATATTCAATCAAATAATTAATGAATATTGTAAATTAATGAAACGGAAAGTATGTGGAACGCGTAATAGTAAATTAGGCATAGAGTCTAATTAATACAATGATATGTGTTTGGACTAGACGATGGGATGAACAATCCAATAGGGAGATATTGGGAGGTACGGTGGAAGCAAGTCCTACTTGTTAGACAGGATTAGAAGGAAGTGCAATACATCGACGGGACATGAGGATACTCTATGATGGCTCTTTGTGGTGATCCAATCGGGTATGTACCCACAGAGGAATGGTCTGTATGGTTTCATCTGGTGAGTATGCCTTGGCAGCATATACGGTCGAACACAGCCTAAAGACTGAGTGGGATGATTTCTAGGATGATTCAACGGTTTCCTCAAGACGAAAGGCTCCGTGTTCAAGACCCAAAAGAGATAGTAGGTCATCGGACACCTTTCATCGTCAGTCAGAGCAAGTATGGGAAAGACTGGGCTAAAGCAAGAGGTCAATGATCTTTTGCTAGTCGGACGTTGGGTAAGGGAAAACGTCAATTTGTATGCTTAAATTATTTGTTAGGGGCACGGTCACTTAGCTCTTTGAATGCTCTTTCATTAGTTTCGGGGGAGGGGGATAGCCAATGAAAGAGATAGACTAATATTTGATATCTGTATTTTTGGCCTAACGAAGGCATTCTTGACATATAGAAAGCCCCCGACTGAGTTCCGTGGAAGAACTCAGGCTCAAGGAGCCTTTATGGCGCAATGGTAGAAGCTTATTCGTATTTGTAGCGCAACTTAATACGCTTCCATGGCGTAGTGATTGAGTCGTGGTTCGCAGTCGCAACATGGTCTAGTACGCTTTCGTAACGTGGCGGTGGAGGTCTGTACATTTTCGCAGTACAACAATGAAAACAACTCGAGTAGGGTACTATGGGGACTAGCTCGAATATTGGGCATACAACTACATATATATGATTTATTAAAATAACCACCTATATTTCTGGCTATATTTAAATTGATTCTAAATAAGTTTATTCGTTTCAATTCATTTAACTTGCTTAAGTTAAATTTAAATTCTAGAATTCAAATCCTCGTTTTTTATTTCAAATCATTTTGAAATCATGTAAACAGATACATATATTTATAACCATCTCAAATTCAAACCATTTGAATTTTCCAAAGCAACTTATTTTCTGAAATAATTTCCATTGGAAATTTTACTATGATAGTAGTCCATTACCTAGAAACTCGAAAATGAATACTGATGATGTCGCGATAATCATCAGAATTATTTTCCAACCACTGAAGTGAGTTTAGTGCTTTAATAATTTTCAAATTCCAACAAATAAAATCATTCCAAAATAAAGCTATATTATTTTAATGTACTTATGAAAATATTTTTCCAATATCCCGGGAATGAATAACGAATTCTGGTTTGAATTCAACTTTAATTCATCTCATTTGATTATGATAACAACCAACACATCCATATATTATAATAATTTCAAAAAATTATTTCTTTTATATCAAAAATAGAATTTTGGGTAAAATTATTTCATTTATCCACTATAAAATCATATTATGTCGAATTCCTCCGTTCAAATGTTTAGAAATTCCTATCCACGTCGTGGCGTCCAACGGTTCGACCAAAATTCATAAACCACTCAACAGACAAACAAACATAATATAAAACAATTTTTATACCAATTAACAAATACGTGCTCTTGTAAATATATACACTCAACTCATTCTAGGTTACTACTGACCCTACCACTAATGAGTAACCCAACCAAAGCCTAGGAATTCGCTTAACCTAAGCTCTGATACCAAATGTAATGGCCTGAATTTTCGTACTATTTAAGTTGACTAAATACACCACACATCTAACCCCAATTGTACGGAAGTACGAATCGTTATCGGTAAAGAAGAAAAAGATAGAAGAAGAACTAAAATAACAATACAAAATCTCACATAGTAGTGGAATAAAATATAACACTTCAATAATACTTGATAGAAGGAACTGTATATTATATATCATCAGAGTACAATAACAATTTCTAGCTAACATTGGAACAGTTATAATTATATGTTTCCAAATACGTAAACAATACACAACAGAAATTAAAAGTAGATAACTAACAGTGAAGTCTCATGCTCCAAGCTCCTCTAAGGGTATCTGTAATACCTGAACTACTTGATTGCCCACACAAATTTAGGCACCCAAGAGTTTAGGGTAAAACTAAACAAAATAAACTCAGGGTCAGTTATGGAACTGGTGTGAGTAAACTCCAACCATTTTGTTTAACTTTTAAAAATCCTTTTGAAAGAAAATATAATCCTAAGACCGATACACACATAAACATGGATGGTTTTTATCTTACGATAACCCAAAATATTCTTTGCATGAATTATTTTTTGATATTATAATAGTGTTTAAATCAAATAAATTGTAATCTAGTGGAACGCTTGCATCTCACGCTCCATATATAATATAAAATCAATAATCGCATGGCACTTATTGGAGAATGGATTTCCAACTATGACAAGGTATGAGACCACCTTCCGATAGTGTATCTCAAGAGAGGAATACACTGGGTTCAACAAGAACATCTTACAACCTCGCCGCACATGACCGACCACCCATTTCACTTGAGTGTACGAACGTGTATCACCATTGGTTGCAATCGGTAATCGTTACCGAAAGCATACAACAATGAATAAATTAAGAAGCAATTGAATTTTCTATAGATCAGGCGAAAATGCATCCTAATTGGGTATGACTCGCTGAGCCATGCTGCCTGCCCGATTTTTGTCATTTCTCGGTAGATGAGGCTTAAGGTCACGATTACTTTTTAAAACATATGGCCACCATTTACTTTGAATGCCTCATAGTTAGATCCATTAAATACACTAATTGATGTCCTCAAAAATACAATGGGTGTTAAGCTAAGAGAAGTTTCTTTTTCTTCAACCAAACTTGGTATATTTGAAGAAATCAATGTACATGATCATCTAGAAATACTCTGTCTTACATTCATCCATACAAGTTGTCCTGGGTCTGGAAAAACCGAAGGAACTATTGTATAAATCCATCCTGGGCAATGTGACACCCCACGTCCGTTAATGTTACTCGTAGGAGAATGCTTAAGTTCCGTGAAGCGCAATAGGAAATCATTATGGAGAATATACAAGACAGATAAAATAAGCAGCGAAGAAATTTTAAACTTTATTATAAAAGAAATAAAGCATAGTCCTAGAAATACATCAAAACAAGTTACAACAAGCTAACTATCTCAAATCCGTCTTTCAAGCCATCTCAGAAAATAAAATACCAAAGTACATAAAGTCGTATCCCATGTCACAAGCCAAAACAAAGTAAAGAGTGTAGCGACCCACTTTTCCATACAATTTAAGTCGACATTAACTACCACAGTCAGCCCAGAATATAAAGAAAAGCTGAAAGTTAAGAGAAAGAAATTAGAGGATGAGAAAGAAAGAAATAATAGAATAGAAGGAAGAAGAAGAAGAACATCAGAATCTCACAGCGGTACAAATAGAATGTAAAATATATCAAATCTCTTTACACAAAAAGGAAATCTCATATATATACCAATCATTATAACATAACATATATCAGATACAGCAGAACAACTTTAAATAATCATCGGTAAAGCCTCCTGCTTCTAGTTCCTAAAACTCCAAGCGAAACTTATCCTGGAAAAATGTTCGGTCTGACCCGAGCACATTTTGAAGCAAAGCATTAACACCCAGATTAGTCTGGAATACTATCAGTGGTAAATTCACATTAAACAATTGGCTTAACTTTAGAAATCCTTTTTGAGAGAAAAAGATAATAGTAAGACCAGCCCACACATAAACATGGATGGTTTTTACCTTACTATAACCCAAAACATTTTGAAATCAATATCTTATTCTAATATTATGATAGTGTCTACCAAATCATAAATATATAACAATCTAGTAGAACGCTTGCATCTCACGCTCTATATATATAGTATACAATCAAAACCACGGGCTCTTATTGGAGATTGGAATCCGACTATGACAAGGTATGGAACCACCTTCCGATAGTGCATCTCTAGAGGGGAATACACTGGGTTCAACAAGGACGTCTTGCAACCCGGCCCACACATGACCGACTACTCATTTCGCTTAAGTGTATCGAATGTATATCACCAATGGTTGGGTGCGACCCACCGTTTCCCAAAAAGGGATAGCATCGAAAATAGATTAAAGAAATAAATGGATTTTCTCTAGATAGGTGATTATACATCCTAATGGGAGCG
Organism: Allium sativum; assembly: GCA_030737875.1. Classification (NCBI taxonomy): domain Eukaryota; kingdom Viridiplantae; phylum Streptophyta; class Magnoliopsida; order Asparagales; family Amaryllidaceae; genus Allium; species Allium sativum. The sequence goes on from CM060926.1 coordinate 358,474,931, forward strand.
ACCCACATAGCCATGCTGCCTGCCCGATTTTTGTCATTTCCCGGTTGATGAGGCTTGAGGTTATAATCTTTTGGGGTATCTGGCCACCATTCACTTTGAATCTCAAGTCATCCAGGAACAGGATGAACTGAAGGCACCCTCCTACCACATCCTATATAGGAATCACCCCAAGGATCAGTAACAAGAAGTTCTTGAAATCCGTAGATTCTAACCACGACAGATCCACATTGTATCTGTGGGAGCTAACCAGAGATTATTAGTAGTTCTTCCGTTTTATGAAGATCTTCGGTCTTCAATTGCTCCATCTTTACTCCCTACAAGTTAGTTTCGCACGCAACGTTGATTCGAAGTGGTTTTGGGTATAGTTCCCATCCCGGTTTCTTCAAAACAACACGACAAAAAGTCCAATAAAATATACATTGGTAGTTTGGTGTTTTAACTATCAATGTCAAAACAGTACGGTCAAGTATATTGGCATCTCAGATCCTCATCCATTAAAACTCTTTATCAAATCAATGAAAATAATTTCATCTTTAAAGTCGATTCCATTTACGTCTCTTGAAAGTTCATTCTTTGTTCGTCCTTTGGAAAACAATACATCATGTTTGTTCACACTCCGCTTTATTCTCCTTTACCTCTGTAAATATTGCTATAATTTCACAAACCATTAAATTCTTAACTTTGGAAATATATCGTTAACTCAATAGTGTAATCCAATTACAAATTCTTATGCGCCAAACCATGTTAAATGACATATGCCGTCTTATTAAACTTGATGGTTTTAATTCACTTTCTCTTGAAGGTCTTATAGAAAATCTTCTTAATTTCCAAACAGTTATTTCCATTTCCAAATTTATATATAACCATTCCATTTTATATTACTTATTCTTCTGAATAAAAATATTTCCACTCATATCATTTCCATTTTTCTAGGAAATAGCGCTGTATAAATAGCCTAAATGCATAAATAAAGCTTCATATTTCAACTCGGCTAAACCATATTAATTTTCTATCTTTAAATTCCAAACTTATTTTATTAGATTACATTTCATCTCTTGCAAATGAATTGCAAATGCTTTATGAAAGTAATAACTCGTTTCAACCTCCTTTCCCGTTACAAACTAATATCACTCTTCGATAATAGTGAAATCGTTCAAGTTGGGGTATTTTATTTACCTCTCAAAACTTGATCGACAATGTTCTTATCTCAGAAAAAGTAGAAGTTCATAAATCAAGACCCATATCATTATAATACCATTCAGATCTTATTTCTTTTTTTAAACTTTTGTAGACCATAACCCTGCTTTTGGAAATTTCAATCGACGATAACCATTTTACTTAATATATTTATTAAGTAAATCATTTACCAAATATTAATCTTTTTCTTCAAAACTTCTATATACTATTTTGTTTATAACTTGGATTATATTACACTAATCCATCCACGAATACTCTTTCCGAAACTTCTATACATTATAGGTAATCCAAAGTTTTGATTTATAACCATAAATTCCTTTATCGACTTCTTTTATTGAAAACCTTACTATCCTTTTCATCTTTGGTATTTCTCTTCGATTGTGTCATTTACTTAATTAAATTCTTAAGTAAAATATTTATTTAAGTCCCTTGCCTTAGTTTAAACTTCAAAACCCCTTTACTTATAAACTTGGATCCATTTTTAACATTCCTTTTGAAATCCATTTAGCCGTACTCAATAAGAATCCATTTAAGCTTAACCACTTCTTAAATGATTCCATTTAAGAGGTTAAACCCTTCTAAAATAATCATTACCCTTTTCATTACTAAAATAAAAATGTATTACTTTATTGTTAACTAACAATAGGTTAGTTAATCTCCTTGATAAGTTATTAAGATAATAATTAATTTTATAGATAATAAACTATTCGATAATTTGCCCTAAACACAGTTATATTAAGATTAATTAGCATTTAACAATCGCTAAATTAAAATTACATATAAATAATAGAATCCCAATCAATTATTTCCTTAGGAACAAGTATCCCGGATTATTAACTTCTGGTTACTACATATTATGTATTCAAACATAAGTTGTTACTATATAATCATTTTAATATTTCTATATAAACCAAGTCCTAAATATCAATTTATATAAAACTTTCTATTTAAAATAAAATTAAAACTTCGATTCAGTTATATATAAAAATAATAATTTACTAACTTAAAATACGTTAATTCGCCTGACGACGAATTTATATCTCAAAACGATGGATTTAGACCATCTGCTGCCAATTGCTTAATCATTACTGCCTATAGATTAAAATACGACGATTAAATTCAACCATCAACATTCATTCAACCATCGATATCTAAATTTGATATAATATAATTTGGAATAAAGAATTCGTATGAAACAACAAATAATATATGATATATTTGAGGAATCCGGTTGGATTCCTCCAACCTGTTCTTCCCTGCACGACATGTCATAATATTGGTTAACACTAGCATGAGAATTATAATCTAATACGATGGGTTTGAACGACCAATTTATAGACAAACAATTAATAAATAAACAAATAAAAATTATACCTAGCATCCATTCGGCCAATTTATACTTATTAATGATAAATATTAATAATATGAACTTAACACATCACAAAATTCCAGAAGTGTGAGAATTAACTCACCTTTGTTTTTGATTGAACCATTTCAGCGATGTTTTCAAATATTTTTAAACAAGGTTTTAAAAATATATGAAATTCCAGTTTCTTCCTTTACCAACCATTCCTGCTCGACTACGTAGTGCTCTCCACTGTGATTCCAACGAGTCCAAATTTGTGAAATTCCGATAAACCATGAGCAAGCTATCACGATTTCAGTGTTTAGTTTAAATTAAATAAATTCAAGCCTTAATGAAACTAAATTAATTAATTTAATTATTATTACCTTTTATTCATTTTTAACCATAGATTTAAACCCTTGTAACATGTCATCAACATAAATCAGCCCTCGCGCGTTTACCTGGTAAATGATCTCAAGCTCGAATTTCTTCTTTTCTTTGATACCATCTGCATTTTCAAAACCGACATTGCTTGCACCTCGTATATATTTTTTCCCCTTTTTTTTCCCTTTTTTCCGCTTATGACTACTGTTCCAACAAGTATGTCTCCTCCTTCCTACCTTTACTACCAACTCTCTTTCCCATTTCCTTCCATTTTGACCGCCCTTCCATTCCATATATTCTTCCACTTTACTTATTATCTCCTCCTCATTACACCCCATGCCTGTACATACTCCACCTTTGATAAATATCATGTTCTTCCCGCATGAAATATACTCTCCACCTCTCATTTCCTTATCCCAAAATACATCAGTTCATACCAGTTAACGCACTAAGGCTTATGCCATGTTTGCCACCAGAAAATGCGAAGGCCTGAGCTTACTTCAACCACATCCATACTATTTCCTCCCCACACCCTTTTTCTTCATGAAATAAAACTGCATACTGTCACTACCAGCGAGCTTCAATTTGCCATACCAACCCTCCTCTATACCGCCTCCGTTCCAGCAACTCCTCCAACTAACCGTATGTAACACCCCACTTCCGTTAAGGTCACTCGCAAGGGGAAGGCCTTAACTTCAGTGGAACGTTATAAGTAAACAAAACAGAAATTTACAAGACAGATTTGTAAAGTAGTACTTGAAAAATTTATAACTTTATTACCACAGAAACAAAAATAAGTTTGGTTACATCACAATACCAAAATCCAAGTACACAAATATCAATCTTATACAAAATCCTTCAGAATGCATAATTTTTTAAAGCCATAATCCCCAACAGAGAATGCCATAAATAGGTAGAATCAAAGCCAAGCAATATTTCAAGCACTTCTAGCATTTCAAGCAGATGGAACCTGAATCAAGCTCCTATGTTTCCACCTTGAGATCCTGGGGGGAGGGGGTGGAACGGAAGAAAAAAGGCAAAACAAACTAGGTCAGACATAAGTCTGGTGAGTCCAGTGACTTTCAACATATAAACAGATAACAGTATCATGACATGTAAATAAAACTGGATGAGAGATAACCATAACAGGAGTAGAAGGTTAACAGAAGAGACGAAATGATATAGACTAAACTAAGCTTCTTACTTGGTTTTCACTTCTCTGCACTAATACTAGTATAACAGAATTAGGTGTTGTCCTATATCTAAACACGAAACAGAACGATCTCTTTAGAAACATGACGCTAGTAATGGGCCTTTACCACCCTAACAGAGACAGATGTACCGAAACAGAATGCTAGTAATGGGCCTTTACCACCCGAATAGAGACAGATGGTTATAGAAACAGAATGCTAGTAATGGGCCTTTACCGCCCGAACAGAGACTGAAACAGAATAACCCCAATGGAAACAGAATACTAAAATTATGCAAACACTAGTAATGAGCCTTTACCACCCCAACAGACAGTACCACACAGTGAGACGACCCGAACTCTCCCGGTCTCCGAAGAGAAGAGAAAGAACGAATTGTTTTGAGAACACGACAAAATAGAACGCAGACGGGAGAACATTTCATTGTATATTACAACAATGCATCAGATTACAAGAATATACAGAGTATGAATAAATATTACACAGAAATATCAGAGATTTAAATTACATTTAAATACATCGCAGCGGAAAATAATACAATACACAACTAGAAGAGATATACGGATACAAAGTTTTCCGGATATCGTTCCAGCTGTAAACCAGGATCCTGTGAATATAAATCTGCAAAACCAAAACTACTAGCTGCCCATGTCAAAATAAGGGCACCCAGAGTTTAGGTTAAAACAATAAACTCCAGGTCAGTCATGTGACTGGTGTGAGAACTAAAACGGTTATTAATCTTTATTTTAAAGTTAGGTGAATCAAGGGACCACGCCGTATAACACGGAACGGGTTTCCTCCCAAGAATACCAGTGCATAAAACAACAGCGCAATGCTAAATAAAGAAAAATGAAGCTATTATAAGACCCAGGTCCTATCACATAATGCAACGCAAGCCGATGGATAGGGTTTTTACCTTATAATAGCCAAGAATGCTTGATACGTTTAAAACAAATCATTTGATACTATTATAAGTGCATAGTGAAAAAACAACTTCAAATCATAAGTATCAATCATAGACGGCATAAGCGCCCCATCCCACTATGTCGCCATATATAGGATTACAACTAAAATCGAAACGTCACGTATTGGAAATTGGATTTCCATCTATGAACCGAGGCTAGGGATCGTCCTCTACCGATTCGAGACAATCTAGCCCATGTCTCAGGCAAGCGCGCAGGCAAGCCTTAGAGCGACAGGGCCGGTCCACCGATGTGGATTATTATGCCTGAACACTACGTTTCCCCGCCCTTTGGGGGCGTAAATGAGCCAACGAATGGCTCCATCGGACATGGATCGTCCGATCTAACCGAGGCGCCTCGCAACAGCAACAACCACACAGGTGAAAAGTATATAAATGTCAGGGCTGGTAGGTCACTGACACCACCCTAGCTAGAAGGAAACGCATGCCCTCCCTGAGGTCCTTTCCCGTTTCTGGTTCACAACCGGGGTGTGAGGCTCGCGAATTCACGTTACACAAAGCTGTGCCACACAGGCTGTGCTTTGATCATCACCACAAGACTTTGCTTTTCAACAGAAGCCTTGATCAATTGCCACTTAGGCACGCCACACAGGCAATTCACTCCATGCATTTGATATCCATCGATATATAACCCCTGAGCTCGTACGTCTCAGAGAAGGGCGTTAAGCAAGAGAATAAATTCTCCGCCGCCAACGGATATATATATAATAGAAATCAATCACACGGACTAAAATCCAATGTCAGACACACAATCCATTTACAAGTTCATTCTGGGTCTGAACGAAACCGGAGGCACCTAGTACCCCGCATATCCATTGATCTCCATGTACGTCTGGACGATCACCGACTGTTTCCATCTTCTTGGGTGTACATCCCAATCAAGATCATCAGTAATCACCCAAACGACGTGAAGACCTCCGGTCTTCGACCACCGTCTTCATCTTCGACTTATCGTCGCATCAGTTATTCAGAATGGGATAAACTCGGTCTTTCCGAATAACTCGCGTATTATTTTAAATAAGTGTTACGCAAACACAATATACGCCTCATTCCAATTCATCAGTCACTAACTGTAAATTAATCAAGAGAATAATTCCCCAAATATTAACCCCGAAGGCCGAAACCAACATCAGATCAATATCCATAAAACCATTCTGCTTGGCTAACCGACAGTTAGTTTCTAAATTTCACATTCATAGGGAAAGGTTCCCATTAATTTTATCCAAGATAAATTCCTTGAATTTATTCTCTAATCTCCTTTTGAATTTCGATTCAACTAGTCGAGATTAACGAACCTTACCGAAGTTCATTGGTTTTAATTTCCTAATCCCAACCTATTCATCCCATGAAGTAAAACGGGTCTTACTTCATATCTAACACCACAGTGTTATCGGTAAATTCAATTACCATTTAACGTTCAAATCTAATTAGAGATTTAACTAACGCCTGGAGCAAAACTGGTGATACTCCATTCTCGATTTTTTTTCAATCTAATTAAAGATTCATTAAAACAACACTTAGATTTAATCTATGACTGGGTTAAAGAATCAGTGTCATTTAAAACACGATTCACGATAAACCCAAAATCACATCACATTAATTATCGGGTTAAAGAACAAGTGTTATTCAAAACACTATTCACGATAAACCCAAAAATCAATATCAATTCAATTCCAATTAAATATTATTTAATTGGTACCCTTCATTAAATCTAACTAAAAAGATTTAATCTTTTCTTAACTGGTTTCAAGAACCGTGTTAATCAAGACACCATTCACGACAAACCCAAATCACATTTGATATTAAATACAAGGTTCTGAATAGAAAATATATCGGCTTATATTCAATATCAGATTCTATGACCAACAGATATCGTATTTGAAATAACGATATATATATCTATATCTTTCAAATTTCCGTAACAACATCTGTATAATCACGAAATCCAACATCGAAATATTCCGAAGACAATTTCGATTCAAATCCATTCCAATGCAATTATTGGAAGTTCTGGTTATTTTCAAAACCATTTCAAATCCAATTTATTTATTTTAAAAATAAATAAATTACTATTCTAGTTCAAAACTAGTTCATTTCGATAAAAATCTATTTTTATCTTTTCAAATATGGAGTTTTTCATCCCAATTCTTCACAAATCATTTCTTATGATTTTACACAAATTATTACTATTTTTAATAATTTTATCAAGGCCTGTACAGTCGATTTCCATCAACGGCTATCGAACTGCACTTACAGCGACCTTTTCTAAATTTGATTTGGACATAATTCCAAATCCAACCATTAGATTTCAAATTTCTAATATTCGTTAGAAAGCTCTTTTCGATACGAATCCAACGGTTCTGGTTTTAGGAGAATCCGACGGTCGGATCTCCCGTAATATCTGTTCGAAGTCAATGGTCGAAATTCGCGAACTGCCGCGGCGCGGCGCGTTCTATTCAGGCCATTATATTATATATATAATATATACTTCGTCGGTTTCCTTTTAAAACGTATTTTATAAATCGTTTTAAATTCGTTTTCAAAACGATTTCAACTTCATATTCAATTTCAAATCAAAATTGAATTTTTTTCTTATAAATTCGTTTTAAACTCATTTCAAATTGATTTCAATTCAAATGGATTTCTAATTCAATTTCAGTTCGTTTTCAATTCAATTCAATTTCAATTCGAATTCATTTATATTCAATTTCAATTCGAACTCATTTATATTCAATTTCAATTCGAATTCATTTCTATTCAATTTCAATTCTTTTCAAAATATCAGATTTTGAAATCACTTTCGATATTCATTATAAAATGAATAAAATCGATATAAATATCGTTCACGTCAAAATGGCGTCAATCTAATCAACGCGTCTTTATATATTTCTATTTTCAAATATTCTATTTCAAATATTTCTTTTTCAAATATTTCTTTTTCAAAACTGGAATGAGGCCCAGTCAATTACCATATAATGTTAATTATATGGATTTTCTACAACACATGTATACAATAACAACGATGAATAATCAACCATCATCCAAAGTGCATTCTACACTGTATAAGCATCGAATATAAATATTTAACGCTTATAACAGTCTGTCAATCAATCGATCGACATACAACTAAACAATCGGGATTAGTGTACGTCAAATATCATCCCAATACCCGTGTGGGGTTTCAAACAATCAAACACAAATTTTATTTGTGCAGTTGGGCGATGTGTAAAATTTATCGTCCCAATCAATATCAGTCAAATGTGTGTATATAAACAAATCGTCCGATCTGTTTATTTTTATTTCATTTTATATACACGTTAAAATTTTTATTTTTAACTATAAAATATTTTCCACTATAAAATATTTTATTTCATTTCACAACACATCACACAATCAACTACACATCAAAATCAAACAAACAAGCATACAAGCCGTCCATGGTCTGTGGACGACGAGTGTCGGGTGCTACTAAACACCGTCTGCATCCTAGTATATATATATAACTAGAAAATTAGATTAAAGAGTGAGAAATTCTCATAGAATAGCTAAACCAGACGCCACGACTCTTCTTAGGTAGAAATCTTCGTCGTTCTTGCCTCTTGTCACTTTCTTTGCCCGCTTTCGCTACATATGTAAAAATCACATTTTTACTTCGCTATTCAATATACAAAAATCGAATTTTTACTTCGCTATTCAATATACAAAAATCGAATTTTTACTTCGCTATTCAATATATAAAAATCTCGCCTTTTCAAATATAAAGATTTCGCCTTTTCAAATATAAAGATTTCGGCTTTTCAAATATAAAGATTTCGCCTTTTCAAATATAAAGATTTCGCCTTTTCAAATATAAAGATTTCGCCTTTAACTTCTACTCCTAATATAAAGATTTAATTTTTATTCACTACATATATAAAGGTGATATTTTTACTATCTTACCTATATAAAAATTATATTTTTATACTTCTACAATATAAAAGGTTATATTTTTATTATTTATATAATATGAAAATTATATTTTTAACTTCCTTATCATATAAAAATCATATCTTTAACTCTCCAATCGAATAAAAATTCTATCTCTAATTTTCCTATCGAATAAATTCAGTTTTAAAATCAAATAAAATGATAAATGAAAATAGAAAAATAAAATAAAAACTTACATAGAAATAGAAGGGAGAAGAGCAGCGTTCACTGTCGGAGGGGGGGAGACTGTCGCAGAAGAGGAAAGGGAAGGGGTAGGGAGAAATGCTCTCGTCGCTGGAGCCAAGGGGTCGGGGATAGGGTTTTCCGGCGCTTGGGGTTCGTCGAGGTCACCAGGGGGCTTCGCGTCGGTTTAGGGGTTTAGGTATTCGGGTTGGAAGGGGAGAAGCCACGGGGAGGTTGGCCGAGGGGGGGTGAGGTGGAGGGGAGGTCGGCGGTCGTGGTTGAGGGCGGCGGTGGGCGTGGTCTGGAGGCAGTCGCGATTCGGTTTTTTTTTTCTCTGATCGAATGAATACGGGGGTAGGGGAGAGAGAAAGTAGGGAGGGGTTTTAAGTGAGAATAATTTTATATATTATTATTTTATTATTTTATTTTCAAAAGGGTTGACTTTTTCAAACAACCTCTAAACGAGGCCCACTGCCTGTCGTCCATAGCGTAATACCCCCATTCCGAACACAATGGGATATGTATAGTAAGCTGGTTCGATTGTTTCGATCAATTTTCATTAAAATCAACATATAACTCTATATATTGAATTTGAACGTGCATTTCAATTTACTGGGGTCACATACTAACTCTATAAATTCCCGAAAAATATTTTTTGGCTTCGTATTGACGTTACGGTCCTAACAAAACAAGTTTCATCGAATTCTGAGACCGTTTGAAAAATGGCCATTTTCCGATCGATTAAAATCAACTAAAACCGGTCAAACGCGTTTTCCTTTTCCACGCTCCCGTATTGATTCGAAAAATTATGAAAATTGGAATCTAGCAATAACTTTACATCACGGACCCAACAAAAGTGGTTGTCAAAATCCGAGGTCGTTTGCAAAATTTCCATTTTTAAGGGCCTGAATTCCATAGCGACTATTCAGAATTTTCAACTGGACATATCTTTTGATTCCCGCTATGAAATCTTGATTTTTCGGATTCCTCCAAATCCATTTGTTCAACAACACATCATTCATCATTCTGGTGTTTAAGATCCCTAACCCTCCAAACTCTTTGGGCCTGCATACAGCTTCCTATTTTACCAAATGGTATTCGAACAGAATTGGAAAGATATTCTCAATTAGATCCTAATGATTTTGGTTTCACTAAAATCCGGATTATTTTGCACCCGGTGTGTTCAATTGAAGTTTGAAATCGAATTATCGAACAACCGCGCCATTTTCAATTCTATTTATAATTATATATAATTATATATAATTATTTATATTCTAACGACGACGTATATAATATATACGTCGAATTCTATTCAAAATAAATTTCTCGTCGTCATTATTTAAAATAATTCATTTTAAATGTTAAAAATTCGCTAAAATTGCCAAAATAAAAATTTTTAAACTGGCCCAGATTTTCGGGTTGTTACACACAGAAACAGGCAGGTGTTACCACCCCAACAGAAACAGATGGTACCCCAACAAAAACAAACAGAACTAAGTGTACCCTAAATTCTACCCCAAGCGATCGGCTCCCTAATACATAAATACCATGTGCTAGCCCTACAGAAGGGTGTATCACTCCGTAAAGTGGCAACCTATAGACACAGACCTATTTACAGATGTCACAGTGTCTTACCTCCTCAGAGCAGACCGGATCCATGCACGCACATGACCTGGTTGGAATGCGCCATCAACACCCCTTGCCATTATCAGAGTGAACATCTTACAATTAGTTCAGTAAGCGTGCCCTGGACCCCTACCTAATTTTGGGTCACAGTTTTGATACCAGAAAGGGTTACTCACTAATATGGGTCCCAAACAACAGATGACACATAATTACCCTTCCTAACCTTGTGTCCCCAGACTAACAGATTTTAATTAACTTGCTTATAGATTTCAGATGTACAAAGTCCAAATTAACTATTTCTCAAATCAGACATACAGGTTAACAAGTTTTTAGACTAACGGATCAGATATACAGATTAACAAGTTTTCAGACTAATGGATCAGATATATAGATTAACAGACTTAGATTGTTACACCTAACCTTTTATTGGGCCTGTAGATTTTCAAACGGGTTTATTAGATTCATCAGTCCAGTTGATTTAACCTTATCTACCCAATACGTTTTAGGCATCCTATTTATCTTAGATTTGCATTAATTAAATATTAATGCACAGACCTCTCAAATTAGGTCGATAGCTTGTGGCCGCTGGATGCGCCGGGCGGTTCCGGGCAAACTTCTGCCACAAGCCAGACCTAACCTCGTGTCTAAGCATCTTTATGCCTATGACCTCTCACATTAGACTAACAGTTTGCGGTTGCTGGTTAAGCCAGTTGGGTCCGGGCAGGCTTCTTCCGCAAACAGAGTCTAACCTTGTGTCTCAGCATCCTTATTTTAGCTAAAGTATTCATTCACAGATTATGTCAATATCACACTAATTATGTCAATTCAACAAATTAACTTCTTTGCTAGTTACAACAGATTATCCAAAGTTCTATTAACATGTTTTGCTCAATTTTAGATCGAGCCTACAGATTTTCGTACCCCAAATTACCGTATTTAGTTTCAATAGATTTAGCAGATTAGGAATTTAACAGATTTAATTATCTCTTAAAATTCCATTGACATACCTCGCTTAATCATAAAATTAAGCCTAATTTTACATGCTCAAATTATGGTCATAATTCACAATATAACATATGCCCCAAATTCCTAGTTAAATTTACATAGTATAGAATATTCTCTAAGAACCCCAAATCATGATATACAATATGAATTATGCCAAATTATAGCCTTGGATTTTAGCGTATGCCAAATATCCAAAATCCCCATTTAGGCGTATTAACAATTAATAGTTATCCTATTTTAATATAGATCTTTTACGCCTAAATCATATATCCTTTTTCTTCCAAGTCATAGATCGTCGTATAAAATATGCCCCCAAATCTAGATCATAAATTACAACATATATTATATCCTCAAAATCAGATCTTGAATTATAACATGCATTATGTTCCCAAATTACAAGTCATATGTTGTCATACAATAATTCTCCTTCTTCCAAATCATAACTGTCATATATAGTATGCCTAGATCTAAATCTTAAATTACAACATATGTCCTTTTTCTTAAATCAGTCACAAATCAGTCATGTCCAATTATGCGTCATTCATTATTTTCCCCAAATTTAACGTTCGTGCGTCAATCTCTTATGAGATTTGGCTTAGGCTCGTGGTAGCCTGGCTATAGAACAAAGGAAGGAAGAGATACAAAATAGTTACAATAAGATAGATCTACATGGAAAAATAGATCTGATAAATAGGAAAAAGATAGATCTATACAGAAAAACAGATCTGATAAACAAGAATATACATAATCTCCAATTCAGATTTATAACCATGTCAAGATCATAATTAAATTTCATATCTGAAAATAACTGTACTCACTTTGGTTGGATTCGAAAAGAAAAATGGTTGTAGTTGTTTTCTTTTAATCCTATTCAGATTGGAAGAAGAAGGAGCACTTGTTCTAGCTTAGGTTTCAGCAGAGTAACGACGCCATTGATTTATATTAATATGAATTAGGATAGAGTATAGGCGTAATGAAATTGTGTGGAGAGAAAGTGAGGTTTGGGGGTGTTTAAATAGCTTAGGAGCAATGAATCTGGTCAGAACGGGCGTCTAAATACAAAAAAACGAATCTGTCCACGGATCTGAAAAAGGGGGGAGGTCGACCCCATGGTCGACCTGTTCTACCCAAGTCGACCCCCTGGTCGACCTGGGTCCTGTGCGGGAATTTTCCCACCCAGCCCAGATGTGTGATTTGAATTTTGAACCTTTGAATTTAGGATGGTTTTTATTTTAAATTCCTGAAACTTTAAGTGCCATAACTTCTTCATATGAACTCCGATTTACGCAAACTTGGACTCTATCTCAAGCAGAAATTCGAGACAAACGCAATGGCGTATCCCGTTTCCCTTAATTCTTCTCTTAAAAATTAATTATACTTTGTTTCGTTATTTTTATGCTCATAGAAAATACGGGGTGTTACATTCTCCCCTCCTTAAAGGTTTTCATCCCCGAAATCTTCAAGTTAAGAAGAATGTGTCCTACCATCCAATCAATCATCTACTCAACCATCATCTACAAGCATCCATTGTCCTTAGAAAACTTCTAATGTTGTATGAACATATGCAAGGGTGTGTGTATACGTCTCTTATCTAATTTAAAGATCAGGTGGTCTACTGATTCAGTTGACCTCCTCAATGCGAATTATGTTAGTGCCATGAGTCCAATTATGTATGCAAGAAATCCTATTTGATACACATCATTTCTATATGTGTGCATAACCATTCATCCAATGCAACATCCATGTGATGAGTCAATCATTTTGCATCCACAAAAATCGAAATATGCACATATATCCATATGTAGTATGACAGTGTTTTTGAGCCGATCTAGTGCCTAGTGTGTGTATATGCATCCACGAGAAACCACTAGCAACCACTTGCATCCACTTGCAACCATCAAACATAACATATCTCAAATACATGTTTACACCCATTAGTTTCTACCTAAAGGTCGAAGAATCAATCAATAGGATACAGCCGAGTGATAGAAGCAAGTACAAAAGTTCTTTTCCCGTTAGACATCAGTTAAGAGAATAAATCCCTAACTGTCAACCCTGAAGACCGAAATCAACATAAAATTGATACTCAGAGAATTATTCCCATTAAACAATGTCAAAACTGGAAATCTACTTCATGCTTCGAGTAAAAACCCCTATCCTTTTCAGAAATATTCAGATACTTATAGACTACTGGTATAGATTAGAATATCAAATGATTCTTAGGAAACTAAGCATGATGAAATCCTACCATATCCCATAAAACCAGAATGTATGCATTATGGTCAACTTAACGCCTAACACAGATACCCTCAAACCCCAACTTATCACAAACAGAAAAGTCGTAACCCTTATGGGGTTTGAGACCATAGCGGGATCAGAAACAAGACTAGTATTAAAGTGTAGAGTCTCAATTACAGAATCAAAATGCCATAATCAAAAAGAGTTTTATCTCAATAATCAGATAAGGAAATTAAACCTTCTACAGAAATTTTCCTATCTCTACCCTATCTACTTGTCATGTGAGCATTAGCATGCCCTCCAGAAGTAGGTTATGCCCTCTGCCCTTGCCCACGTTTCTTCGGGCAGTCCCTAGTGAAGTGTCCCATTTCTCCACAGTTAAAGCAAGCGCCTTTCCTCTTTCTTCAATCCTTGTTTAGATGAGTCAAGCATCCACAAGTAAATCACTTTTTCTCTTCTTATCTTTAGACTTTTCATTCTTCTTTTGTGTTTCCTTTTTGGGCCACGTTTTCTTGTTCTGTGGTCCTTTGATCTTTTCCTCTTTCTTCTCACTTTTGCCTTCCTCTTCATGCATTAACGCCATGTCAACCAATTTCTCGTAGGTAGCCCCCATAGGAATGTGGTTCATAGCCAACCCATGTAGCGACTCATTCAAACCTTTAACGAATCTCAAGGCCTTCTTCTCAGGTGTGTTCACCAAGTCTAAGCCGAATCTCACCAACTGATTGAACTTGTTGACATACTCCTTCACTGATGAATTCCCTTACTTCAATGCTAAGAACGTCTCCATGTATAAATTCTCTTCCGCTCATGAGAGGAATTTCATCTCGAACATATGCCTGAAATTCATCCATGTCTCTACCGGACGCTCTCCATTCGTGACCTCCTACCAAAACGAGGCTTCATTCTTCATTAACCAAGCAGCTAATTGGACATTCCTTCCATCTCCTATCTCGAAGATACCAAACAAATCTTCCACCTCCTTAAGCCAATTTAGAGCTTCAACAAACGGCTCCGATCCATGAAAAGGTTTTCCGCCCATTGCTCGAAAGTCTTTGCATGTCTTTGAAAATGTATCACCATGGGGAGCGGGAGGAGGCTGCAGCTGAGGGAGGAGGGATGTCTGCTGGGCCTGTGGCGGTGGCCCTAGCCTCCAGATACCTTCTGAACCAGATTGGTATCGGTATTACCTTGGGTATCTCGGGAAACCCAAACATGCTGAAAAGAAAAAGGAAGAGATTCAAAACGGAGAATCGAAAGAAAGATATATAGCTCTTGGGGATTATGTTTTTCAAAATGAACTTTACTTTTGAAAATACTTCCTTTTTAAAACCTTTTTGAAAATAGTTTCAATTTTTTTTTCTCAAATCTGGTAACCTTCATCTCTGATACCAAGTGTAACAGCCCACTTCCGTTAAGGTCACTCGAAAGGGAAATGCCTTAACTTCGGTGGAATGTTATAAGTAAACAAAACAGATATTTACAAGACAGATATGTAAACTAGTACTTGAAAATGTTATAACTTTATTACAGTAGAAATAGAAATAAGTTTGGTTACATCACAATACCAAAACCCAAGTACACAAATATCAATCTTACACAAAATCCTTCAGAATGCATAATTTTTTAAAGCCATAATCCCCAAAAGAGAATGCCATAAATGGGTAGAATCAAAGCCAAGCAATATTTCAAGCACTTCTAGCACTTCAAGTAGATGGAACCTGAATCAAGCTCCTATGTTTCCACCCTGAGAACTGGGGGTGGGAAATGGAAGAAAAGAGGCGAAACAAACTAGGTCAGAAATAAGTCATGTGAGTCCAGTGACTTTCGGCATATAAACAGATAACAGTATCATGACATGTAAATAAAACTGGATGAGAGATAACCATAACAGGAGTAGCAGGTTAACAAAAGAGACATAATGATATAGACTAAACTAAGCTTCTTACTTGGTTTTCACTTTTCTACACTAGTACTAGTATAACCGAATTAGTTATTGTCCTAATATCTAAACAGGAAACGGAACGATCACTTCAGAAACACGATGCTAGTAATGGGCCTTTACCACCCTCACAGAGACAGATGTATCGAAACATAACGCTAGTAATGGGCCTTTACCACCCGAACAGAGACAGACGGTTACAGAAACAGAATGCTAGTAATGGGCCTTTACCGCCCGAACAGAGACAGAAACAGAATAACCCCTATGGAAACAGAATATTAGAATTAGGTGTACACTAGTAATGGGCCTTTACCACCCCAACGGACGGTACCACACAGAAACAGGCAGGTGTTACCACCCCAACAGAAACAGACGGTACCCCAACAGAAACAGAAGAACTAAGTGTACCCTAAATTCTACCCCAAGGGATCGGCTCCATAATACATAAATACCTTGTGTCGGCCCCGTAGAAGGTGTATCACTCCTTAAAGTGGCAACATATAGACACAGACCTATTTACCGATATCACGGTTTCTTACATCCTTAGAGCAGACCGGATCCATGCATGCACATGACCCGGTTGGAATGCGCCATCAACACCCCTCGCCATTATCAGAGTGAACCTCTTACAATTAGTTCAATAAGCGTGCCCTGGACCCCTACCTAGTGTTGGGTCATAGTTTTGATACCAAAAAGGGTTACTGACTAATATGGGTCCCAAACAACAGATGACACAAGGAATTACCCCTCCTAACCTTGTGTCCCCAGACTAACAGATTTTAGATTAACTTGCTTATAGATTTCAGATGTACAAAGTCCAGAATAGCTAATTCTTAGATCAGACATACAGGTTAACAAGTTTTCAAACTAATGGATCAGATATTGATTAACAAGTTTTCAGACTAACGGATCAGATATACAGAATAATAGACTTGCAGATTGTTTCACCTAACCTTGTATCGGGCCTACAGATTTTCAAATGGGTTTATTTGATTCATCAGTCCAGTTGATTTAACCTAATCTACCCAATAGTTTTAGGCATCATATTTATCTTAGATTTGCATTAATTAAATATTAATGCACAGACCTCCCACATTAAGTCGGTAGCTTGTGGCCGCTGGATGTGCCGGGCGGTTCCGAGCAGACTTCTGCCACAAGCCAGACCTAACCTTGTGTCTAAACATCTTTATGCCTACGACCTCTCACATTAGACTGACAGTTGGCGGTTGCTGTTTAGCCCGTTGGGTCCGGGAATGCTTCCGCAAACCGAGTCTAACCTCGTGTCTCAGCATTCTTATTTTAGCTAAAGTATTCATTCACAGATTATGTCAATATCAGACTAATTATGTCAATTCAACAAAATAACTTCTTTACAAGTTACAGCAGATTATCCAAATTTCTTCTAACATGTTTTGCTCAATTTTAGATCGAGCCTACAGATTTTCATACCCCAAATTACCGTATTCAGTTTCAACAGATTTAGCAGATTAAGCAATTTAATAGATTTAATTATCCCTTTAGATTCCATTGACATACCTCGCTTAATCATAAAATTAAGCCTAATTTTACATGCTCAAATTATGGTCATAATTCACAATATAACATATGCCCCAAATTCCTAGTTAAATTTACATAGTATAGAATATTCTCCAGAAACCCTAAATCATGATATACAATATGAATTGTGCCAAATTATAGCCTTGGATTTCATCGTATGTCAAATATCCAAAATCCCCATTTAGGCATATTCACAATTAATAATTATCCTATTTTAATATAGATCTTTTACGCCTAAATCATATATCCTTTTTCTTCCATGTCATAGATCGTCATATAAAATATACCCCCAATTCTAGATCTTAAATTACAACATATATTATGTCCTCAAAATCAGATCTTGAATTATAACATGCATTATGTTCCCAAATTACAAGTCATATGTTGTCATACAATAACTCTCCTTCTTCCAAATCATAATTGTCATATATAGTATGCCTAGATCTAAATCTTAAATTACAACATATGTCCTTTTTCTTAAATCAGTCATGTCTAATTATGCGCCATTCATTATTTTTCCCAAATTTAGCGTTCGTGCGTCAATCTCGTACGAGATTTGGCTCAGGCTCGTGGTAGCCTAGCTATAGAAAAAAAGGAAGGAAGAGATAAAGAATAGTAACAATAAGATAGATCTACACAGAAAAATAGATCTGATAAACATGAATAAGATAGATCTACATAGAAAAACAGATCTGATAAACAGGAATATACATAATCTCCAATTCAGATTTATAACCATGTCAAATCATAATTAAATTTCATATATGAAAATAATTGTACTCACCTTGGTTGGATTCTAAAAGAAAAAGGGTTGTAGTTGTTCTCGTTTAATCCTATTCAGATTGGAAGAAGAAGGAGCACTTGTTCTAGCTTAGGTTTCAGCAGAGTAACGACGCCATTAATTTATATTAATATGAATTAGGGCAGAGCATAGGTGTAATGAAATTATGTGGAGAGAAAGTGAGGTTTGGGGGTGTTTAAATAGCTTAGGAGCAACGAATCTGATCAGAACGGGCGTCTGAATACAGAAAAACGAATCTGTTCGCGGATCTGGAAAAGGGGGGGAGGTCGACGACCCCATGGTCGACCTGTTCTACCCAGATCGACCCCCAGGTCGCCCCCCTGGTCGACCTGGGTCCTGGGCGGGAATTTTCCCGCTTAGCCCAGATGTGTGATTTGAATTTTGAAACTTTGAACTTGAATTTGGGATGGTTTTTATTTTAAATTCCCAAAACTTCTAAGTGCCATAACTACTTCATACGAAGTCCGATTTATGCAAACTTGGACTCTATCTCTAGCAGAATTCCGAGACAAGCGCAATGGCATGACCCGTTTTCCTTAATTCTTCTCTTAAAAATTAATTATACTTTGTTTTGTTATTTTTATGTTTATAGAAAATACGGGGTGTTACACCGTATTCTTCCTCTACACCATTCGCACCCTTAAACTTCCTCTCGAATGTAACCCCTGACGGGCCTGCTTGCTTCTACGGATTCCTTTAGTTATGACAACAACTTCTCAAACTGTGATGCTCCATCGCTACATTCCTTTGAAACCTGGCCTTGATGCAATAAGTTCACAACTTACACTGGCCTTATCTCAGGGTTTGGTTTATACTTGCTTAAGCGATTACTTGATAATTACTGAAATAGGGAAAGAATAGAAATAAGAGGCAGGTGGTTTTATCCGTATTTGGTTATTCTCGAACAAGAAGGGTGTTGTGTTAAACAAAAGAAGAACGGGTATTTATAACGGGAAGAGTTGATAAAAATGAAGTCAGTTATCAGTTGGGTACAATGTAGGTTGGCGAAGTGAAAGGATATAGCTTATACTAAAGCAGGTATAGGTTAGATCTTTATCTATTTTTATTTTTTTACTACAGTGAGATGTCTCTTTTCAGTAGTAAAATATTGCATCAAACCAAAAAAATATCTACATCGAGATTTTTTTCAGTTGGGTACATATACTGATCGGATTTGGTAATGGTATAATGTGTAGTTGCCGAGATTATGAGATGAAAAGCCAAGCTGTGTAAAGATTTTGTCCTGTTACCCTTTTTATTTTTATTTAGTAGTACCAACAACAGATGTAATTTTTGAACATAGCACATATGGGGATTCAGTGAGATTGGATAACGATTGTCAAAGATTTCCAGAGATTTTTGTATGTTTAGATTGATAGATTCTATTCAGATAGAAAAGAATGGGCACATGGAGATGGAGACAATTCAGCCGAGAACTTCTAACCAAGAATAGAAAAATATCCTTGTTGATATTGTGATATGGATTTGCTAAAATTTTGCACAGATTTTTTAAAGTCCTTGTCAAGATTTTCTTCTTTTTTTGGAAAGATATCGACATTTAGTTTAAATATTTTGTACAGTCTTCCTAAAATAGGGTACGCCAAGTGTTTAAAAAGTGACAGAGAAATCTAACCCAAGATTTTTCATGATTTGCAAGAATTTAAACGGGATTTTGGGTGGATCTAGTTTTTGATTAATTTTTCTTTTTTATATGAATCCTATTAATTTTTTAATATTATTATCCACCATGAAATTTACATTCATCATTTACAGCTCATACGAGAACATACAATGTCCGATCGTCACGAAATTGTCCTAGAAATTTTTTTTATTCCGGATATGAAAGAACCGATTCATCAAATTTTCAATATCGTTTGAAAATTAACGGTTATTAAGTTACATATTGAAACAAATATAATATATATTGATTTCAAAACAAATCTATTGATATCTTCAGATTGAATTGTATATAATTTCAAAATAAGCTACTTTAAATTTTAAATCCAACTTTCAAATTATAATTAAACGGTAAAAATTCTGGGACGTTACATAGATCAAGTGAAAACGATACATCACAAGAAGTCCAAGTTAAGTCCAAGTTGAAGAGATATCCTAGCTACTGTTGAGTGCTACCTCTCTGAGGACCTGAGAGGGAGAAGGAAGAAAGAGTAGAAAGAAAAAGGGTTAGACATAAAGTCCGGCAAGTTCTAGTGACAGATGAATATGCATAAAATAGGAATGGAAAGACGGGTAAATAAGACTGGATAAGAAAGGAATAGTGTCACAATAGATAAACTAAAGAGAATAGCAGGATGAACGGAATTACAGGAATAAACTTATGATCGGACAATGCTTCACATTTATATCCTAAAAACGGGTAATGTCTGAACATATATGTCTACACCAATACTAGTATAATAGGTTCTATAGGATTAAGTTCTTTACCTAACTACATATCAGCAGGATTACAACAAGATTAATTTTAGAAATAAACAACAGGATAAACAACAGGATTATACAGCAGGATTAGGTGTACCTAATTACATAATAGGATTAAGTGTTAACCTAATTACTTAACAAAAGGATTAGGTGTACCCTAATTACTATCCAAGTGATCGGCTCCCTACTATGTAAATACCCCGTTCAGCCCCAGCAGTTGGTGTATCACTCCCTAACCCAGCAATCATATGACACAGACTTATTTATTGGTGTTATAGCATCTTATCTTCCCTAGTCGGACCCATGCACACTCATGACTTCATTGGAACGTGCCCGTAACCACACCCATGTGAACCTCTTACTATCAAGTTCAATAAAGCACGCTATGGCACTTACCTAGTGCGGGACCCTCAGATACGATACCTATAGGGATACTGACTAATATGGGTTCCAAATAATGGACTGACACAAGCCAAACCCCCTAAGCTTGTGCCCCCAAGTAACTAGGATTGAAGAGTCCCCAAAACCCGATACAACAACAGATGGGGGACCTCTTTGCGTATTAGTATTTATGCTTATCCTAACAGGTTCAGGTTTATCAATATGCATTTTTATATAACCCTATTCTTAACATGTCATTTACTTAATGTCAGTTTAAGTCAAAGTTAACATGTCTAGTCCATATGCATATTATTTATAAACTTGTAATTGTCTACTTTAAGTCTAAACATGTATATCTATCCTTTTCCCAATTATAATCGATTTAGTCCAAGCCTAAATAACATGCCTAAATTCCTCTTTCATATTATTCATAATTGCCGCAGAGGTACGCTCATTTTAATCGGGTATAGCCTATGCTTCCAAATGCCTAAGCTTGGCATAAAATGAAAAGGAAGACAGAGGGAGAGAATAGAATCAAATCACGTATGTATATAGGCAAGACTAGATATAAACATAGAAAAACAGGAAAAGGAAGATAAATACATTTAACTTGTTTTTTATACAACATTACAGGCATTTGAATACCCTGTTCAATTAACAACATCACATGCATATGTATAACATGTTTATAACGACATTACAAGCATACATATAACAGGTTTATAATGATATCAAAGGCATATGTGTAGCAAGTTTGTAATGATAAACAGACATATGTATAACTAGTTAAAATGATATCACATGCATATGTAACAGGTTTATAATGACTTAGGTGATAATAATGAATCAAGTATATTTATTTTACTGTAGATCTTAGCCAGTTCTATTTAACTGTCATGTCCAAGGCCTAAGAAATCAGATTTGTAAATAATTGTTACTCATAGTGTGTCTTGGTGAAGATAAATATGTATATAACTAGACCACAGAAAAGTCCAAGTCCAATCTAGGTATACATATGCAAGTCTTGACTGATGTTGCTTTTGTTTGATCCAATCTTTAGTAACATTCCCCTATTATCTATTTATATTTTTCAGAATAATTTAGAGGCAGAGTAAGATATTAAGAATTTGTGTGAATTTCAGAATGAGGGAAGCCATCTATTTATAGAGTTACAGAGCCAACATCAACCGTTGGATCTAGGTTTTAAATATAAACCGTACACACCCTACTGAGTCAACATGAACACAGACACAAAACAAGCTAGGTTCAGTAAGAGGAATCTGGATGGATCAGGGGTGGGTCGACCCACCTGCTCCCTAGGTCGACCCAGCCACCCTTGGGTGGACCGAGGCTGGAGTGGGTCGTCCCTTAACAGGATGATCTCCCACCTATGTTCCCTCTTCTTCCATTCAAAATTCTGGAAATTTTATATTTAATATATATATATATATACATATACATAAGCCTCTTATATGTATTCAAATTTCTAGAGCTTATAACTTCTTCATATGTTATCCGTTTTATGCAAACTTGAGGTCTATCTGAACCAAAATTCAGAGATGAACGCAATGGTAATGACGATTTCAGTTAATTCTAAATATTAATTATGGTTGTAGTGTATTAAAGTATGGGGTGTTACATTCTCCCCAACTTAAAGGATTTCGTCCCTAAAATCTACAAGTCTAGGAGTCTGTTACTATATTAACATCCACTTAAAACCATTTAGTCATCCATCATTCACATGCATCCATTGTCCTTAAGAAATTTCTAATGCTTGTATGAACTTATGCAAAGTGTTGTGTGTATATGTCCTTACCCAAAGGCGAAAATCAGGCAGTCGACTGATTCAGTTGACTTCCTTAATGCATGTATGTTTGTACCATGAATCCAAAATGTATGCAATTAGTCCTAATATAAACTCTATATGTGTGCACAATCATTAATCCAAATGCAGCATTAATATGATGATACATCCTTTTCCATAGCTAGTTTAAAATGCACAAACATCCATATGCAACATGTAAGTGATTGAGTCGGTCTAGTGCCTAATGTATGGATATGCATCCACGAGAAAACACTTGCGTCCACTTTCAACCATCAACCACAACATGTTTCTAGCCATTTGATTCTACCTAAGGATCGAAAGGTTCGAACGATAGGATAAATAAACTGTAATGGTAGAAGCAAATGCAAAGTAAAGGTTTGGAAAAGAAGTCAAAAATGTACTCTCAAAGTGAAAAGGATAAGAAGCATGAATCCTATCTTCGGGTTACCATGTCACATCTTCACGGTCTTCGCCCCATTGCACTTTAACTAATTTGATTTCCTTGTTCCTCAACTTCTTGATTTTCGATCCATGGATATGGGTAGGAACTAATCTTAGTGATGCTTCCTTCTCAACTTCTGTGCCCTCAAGAGTGATCGGCTCTACTATCTTTATTGAATCATGGAGACATTTCCTCAAATGGGAAATGTGAAATACGTCGTGTATGCCCGCCAGTCTACCTAGTAGCTTAATCCTATAAGCCATATGTCTTATCCTCTCTATTATGGGCAATAGCCCTACAAATTTTGGCGCCAAATTCCCTACTGAACCAAAGCGAACTAGATTCCTTAGCGGTGACACTTTAATGAAGACCATATCCCCCACTTAAAATTCCAAATCGGTGCTCCTCTTATCAGCATAAGATTTATGTTTATCTTGAGCAACCTTCATCCTTCGGCAGATAAGGTCGATCTCTCTGAAGTATCTCGAATCATCTCTAGCCCAAGCAGAAGTCTATCGGTAGACTCCCACCAACAAGTCGGCGATCTACAAGGTCGTCCATATAATGCTTCGAAGAGTGACATTCCTATGTTGGACTGGTAACTATTGTTGTATGACACTCCACCAAAGGAAGATGTTCTTCTCAAATCCCTCCAAAGTCTAGGATATATAATCTTAGGAGATCCTCAAGAACTCTGTTCACCCTCTCAGTCCGTCTATCTGTCTGAGGATGGTATGTTATGCTTAAACGCAGTTGTGTCCTTAACGCCTCTTGCAAGCTCTTTCGAAACTCGCTAGTAAAGATGGGTTCGCGGTCGCTCACTATACTAGAAGGTATTCCATACAATTGAACTATCTCTCGGAGATAAACTGATGCCAGCCAAGATGCCATCCTCTTGCTCTTTACAGGAATAAAATGAGCACTCTTTGTAAGTCTGTCCACTATCACCCAAATGCTCATATTTCCCTTTATTGATCTGGGCAACCCATCGATGAAGTCCATAGAGACGCTCTCCCACTTCAATTATGGGGTATCCAAGGGCTGGAGCAATCTAATCAGTTTCTTTTGTTCAGCCTTTACCCTTTGGCAAGCAATCCATCGAGCTTCAAATTCTGCTACATCCTTCTTCACGCCAGCCCAAAAGAAAACCCTATTCATGTCTCGATACATTTGTCACCGCCTGGATGGATAGTAATCCGAGAATGATGACCTTCCTCAAGTACTGCCTTTAGCAATTCCCCAATCTTAAGGACAAGCCTTCCATCTCTTCTTAGCCACCCTTTATCATCCACGGTATATCTGGCAAGATGACTAGAAGTCTTTCCTCTATTGAGCTTTTCCAAGATGCCTGAAATCTGCGGATCCTCCCGTTGCGTAGATCCAACTTGCTCCAATAATATAGGTTGCACCTCCAATAATGCTAACAACCCCTCTGTGAAATCCATAGAAGGCTTAAAATCAAAAGTCGAGATGTAATCCAAGCTCCGCCTTTCTGCGAATATACGACTCAAAGTCATCCCCTGCCTACTCAGTGCGTTCGCCACTACATCACCCTTGCCAAGGGTATAATCTATCTCGAAGTCGTAGGACGTTAGGAACTCCATCCAATATTGTTGCCTTAGGTTGAGATCCTTCTGTGAGAACAAGTACTTGAGCGACTTATGATCTGTATATAGCTCAAACTTTTCTCTAAGTAGATAGTGTCGCCAAGACTTTAATGTTAACACTACAGCATCCAACTCTAGATCGTGGGTTGGGTAGTTCTTTTCATGAACCCTCAACTGCCTGCTTCCATAGCACATTACCCTTCCCTCTTGCATTAAGACAACACCAAGCCTTATGCCACAAATGTCAGTGAAAACTGAAAACATCTTGCTTCTGTTTGGGAGAGTCAGAACTAGGGTTGTTGTCAGAGCCCTCTTTAACCTCTGAAAGGCATTCTTACAATCAATGCTCCATGAAAAAGCCAAGTTCCTTTTCATCAATCGGGTAAACGAGGCTGATACTCTTGCATAATCTTTGATAAACTTTCTATAATAGTCCACCAACCCTAAGAAACTTCTCACCACCATTGCACTCATTGGAGCTCTCTGATCTTGAACTGCAACGACTTTCATGTGATCCACAACTATCCCGTCCTTGAAGACCATATGCCCTAGGAACCTTACTTCCTTTCTCCAAAAGTGACACTTAGAAAACTTCGCCTTGAGTTGATGTGAAATGAGGGTACATAGAATCTCCCCTAACTGTTGGGCATGTTCCTCCTCGCTCTTTGAGAAGATCAGAATGTCATCCACTGAGACCACCACAAACTTATTCAGAAACTCCCTAAACACCCTACTCATAAAGTCAACAAAATAGACGAGTGGTTAACCCAAAAGGCATAACCAACCATTCAAAGAAGCCATATGGAGTCCTGAATGCAGTCTTTTCAATGTTGTCCTCTGCCACTCTCAACTGATGAAACCTCGTAGCAAGATCCATTTGGGAGA
Source organism: Allium sativum (assembly GCA_030737875.1). Lineage (NCBI taxonomy): Eukaryota > Viridiplantae > Streptophyta > Magnoliopsida > Asparagales > Amaryllidaceae > Allium > Allium sativum. Next base: position 358,500,945 of record CM060926.1, read on the forward strand.
AAATCGATGCGCCAACCAACTGTTCAAACAGGTCATCAATTATCGGTAGCGGGTGTCTATTCTTCTTAGTGAGATTATTTAGGTCCCTATAATCCACACATAGACGAAGTAAGCCATCTGCCTTAGTTGCGAAGATGACTGGATCTCCCCATTCTGAAATGCTTCTCCTAACAAAACCCTTCTCAGATAGCTCCCCTACTTGCTTACTAAGCTCTCGCCTTTCCTTTGGATCCATGTGGCGCACTGGTAGAGCAACTAGCTTCACGTTCTCTATCAAGTAAATACGGAAGTCTATCTCACGCTTTGGAGGTATCCCCTTAACCTTCTCAAACATGTCTAGGAAGTCTCTAACTATGGGCATAGATTACAAGTCATTAACAGAAGTATCAAGTGATTATAGAAAATTGCGCATCACGGACCCTCGAGGGTCGCAGGAAATTTCGAGAGTTCTACCATAACAAGAAAGAAGTCTAACCACTATCTTTTCACAATCAAGGATGACACCATACATGGCTAGCCAATCCATTCCTAGAATCAAACCATAGCCCACAAATCTCAGTACATATGCGTCGCATTTAAATTCGACGCCCAAGATAGAAATTCTCGAACTCCTACACATCATGGATAAATGAGTCGATCCTCCTATGGGGTTTGGGACTATTACAGGTTTAGAGGCTATACTAGTAATTAGGTGTAGAATATTTACTAATGAACTGGATATAAATGAGTGTAAAGCACAAGAATAAAACATAGTTAGAATAGGATAGTTAAAAAGGGAAATCAAACCTTCATCCATGACTTTCCAACCTCGATCAGGACTACTTTCTTCCAAAGCATGCACAAGTCCATAAGTTCTTGTCCCTTGCTCTTGCTTTCTAGGGCATTTCTTGGTGAAGTGTCCCATTTGTCCACAATTAAAGCAAGCTCCGTTGTTCTTTCAGTGGTCTTTTACAAAATGACCCATAGCACCGTATCCATGACACTTTACCTCCTTTTTTATTTGGGCCTTATCAAGCTTTCCACCTTTCTTTTGTTGCTTTCCTTTGTTAGGCCACCATTTCTGCTTTTCATCCTTTGCTTGGGTCTCCCCAGTCTTATTTTCTTTCTTTTCCTCCTTACCATCTTCATGCATAAGCGCCATATCAACTGTCCTTTCAAAATTTAGCGCCATTGGTATGTGAGACAAAGAAAGTCATTGAAAGGTTAATTCAATCCGCTTGCAAAACCAAGTGCCTTTTTGTGGGGCCTATTCACCAACTCTCATCCAAATCTTGCTAGCTGATTAAACTTATTCACACATTCCTTAATCGGAATTTCTCCTTGTTTTAAAGCCAAGAACCATTCCATTTGCAGTCCCTCCTCTGCTTAAGATAAGAATTTCATCTCGAATCTTTGCCTGAAGTCATCCCATGTTTCCATCGGTTGTCCAACTTGTGTTACTTTCCAATAATAGAAAGCCTTATCTTTAAGTTGCCATGCAGCCATTTGTATTTTCCTATCGTCGACCTCAAAAAGTCCAAACAAGTTCTCTATCTCTCATAGCCAATTCCGTGCTTCAACAATGCTTTCGGTTCCACGGAATGGTTTTCCTCCCATAGCACATAAGTCTTTGCATATCTTAGAGGAGTTATCTACTCGTGGAGGTGGAGAAACAGCGGCTGCAGTTGGGGGAGGGGCATCTCCTTGACCTTCTGCGGGTATCGTAGCCTCGAGATATCTATGGAACCATGCTGATATCTGAACTTGCTCGGGAAGATAGGGTTCCCTAGACATGTTGAAAACAAAACGAATAAGAAAAAGGATTCAACAAGTGATCGAGAGAATTTTAACTATGCCTTGGAGGATATGTTTTTCAAAAACAGAATTTTATTTGAAAATACGTTGTCTTTTTTACAAAAAAAATGGGTTTTAAATCTTTTCTTTGATCTTGTAATCTTCGGCTTTAATACCAAATGTGACACCCCACGTCCGTTAATGTCACTCATAAGTGAATGCATTAAGTTCCGTGAAGCACAACAGGCAATCAATACATAGAATATACAAGATAGATAAAATAAGCAACGGGGAAATTTTAAACTTTATTATAAAAGAAATAAAGCATAGTCTTAGAAATACATCAAAACCAGTTAAAACAAGCAAACTGTCTCAAATCTGTCTTTCAAGTCATCTCAGAAAATAAAAATACCTAAGTACATAAAGTCATATCCTATGTCCCAAGCCAAACCAAAGTAGAGAGCAAGTCAAAATGATGCATTACAAGAAGTCCAAATCAAGTCCAGGCTGAACTGATATCCTATTTATTGTTGAATGCTGCCACTTTGAGGACCTTGTATGGGGGGGAGGAGGGAGGAAGAAAAAGGGTCAGACGTGAAGTCTAGTGAGTTTCAGTGACTTACAAATATGCATAAAATAGGAATGCCAAGACAGGTAAATAAGACTGGATAAGAAAGGTACAATGTCACAACAGATAAACTAAACAGAATAGCAAGATGAACATAATAACAAGAATAAACTTATGATTGGACAATGCTTCACATTTGTATCCTAAAAGCAGGTAATGTTTGAATATATATGTCTGCACCAATATTAGTATAACAGGATCTACAGGATTAAGTTCTTTGCCTAATCACATATCAGCAGGATTACAGCAAGAATAATTTCAGAAATAAACAACAGGATAAGCAGCAGGATTATACAGCAGGTTAGGTGTACCCTCATTACATAACAAGATTAGGTTTTAGCCTAATTACATAACAACAGTATTAGGTGTACCTAATTACTACCCAAGTGATCGGCTCCCTACTATGTATACACCCCGTTCAGCCCTGACAGTAGGGTGTATCACTCCCTAACCCAGCAACCATATGACACAGACTTATTTACTGGTTTTATAATGTCTTAACTTCCCTAGTCGGACTTGTGCACACTCATGAATCCTTCGGAACGCGCCCATAACCACCCCATGCGAACCTCTTACTATCAAGTTCACTAAAGCGTGCCATGGCCCCTACCTAGTGCGAGACCCCTAAATAAGATACCTATAGGGATACTGACTAATATGGGTTCCAAATAACAGACTGACACAAGCCAAACCCCTTAAGCTTGTGCCCCCAAGTAACTAGGATTTAAGAGTCCCCAAAACCCGATACAACAACAAACGGGGGACCTCTTTGCTTATTAATATTTATGCTTATCCTAACAGGTTCAGGCTTATCAATAACCATGTTTGTAATGTCGTTACGTGTATACAACCGTATTCTTAATATGTCATTTACTTAATGTCCGTTTAAGTCAAAGTGAACCTGTCTTGTCCATAAGCATATTATTTATCAGCTACATTCCCAAGTTATAGGATTGTGCATAACGTTCTTATGCAGCAAGCGTCTACAGTAAGTCTAAAAAGGTATATCTATCCTTTTTCCCAATTATAATCAATTTCATCCAAGCTTAAATAGTTTGCCTAAATTCCTCTTTCATATTATTCATTATTGCCATAAAGGAACGCCTATTTTAATCGGGTATAGCCTACGCTTCCAAAGGCTTAGGCTTGGCATAAAATAAAAAGGAAAATAGAGGGAGAGGAATCGAATCACATATGTATGTAGGCAAGACTGGAAATAAGCATAGAAAAATGGGAAAAGGAAGATAGATACATTTAACTTGTTATTTATCAAACATTACAGGCAAGTGCATAACTTGTTCAATTAACAACATCACGTGCGTATTTATAACATGTTTATAACAACGTCACAAACATATGTATAACATGTTCATAATAATATCACAGGAATATATATAATAAGTTTATAATGATATCATATGCATATGTATAATAGGTTTATAATAATATCACATGAATATGTATAACAAGTTTATAATGACATAGATGAAAACAATGGACCAGGTATATTTATTTTACTGTAGATCCTACCCAGTTCTATTTAACGATCATGTTCAAGGCCTAAGAAATCAGATTTGTAAATAACTGTAACTCATAGTTAGTCTTGGTGAAGATAAATATGTATAACACTAGGCCACAGAAAAGTCCAAGTCCACTCCAGGTGTGCATATGCAAGTCTTGATTGATGTTGCTTCTGTTTGATCCAATCTTTAGCAGCATTCCCCTATTACGTGTTTATATTTTTCAGAATAATTTATAGGAAGAGTAAGATGTGAAGAATTTGTGTGAATTTCAGAATGAGGGAAGCCATTTATTTACAGAGTTTCAGAGCCAACATCAACTATTGGATCTAGGTTTTAAATCTGAACCGTACAAGTCATGTTGAGTCAGCATGAACACTGCACATAACATGCCAGGTTCAGCAGGAGGATTCCATATGGATCAGGGGTGGGCTTACCCACCTACCCCCTGGGTCGACCCAGGCTGGAGTGGGTGTCCCTTAATGGGACGATTTCCTGCTTATGTTCCCACTTGTTTCATTCGAAATTCTGGAAATTTTATATTTAATTTACATATATATATATATATAAGCCTTTTATATGTACAATCTTCTAGCGCTTATAACTTCTTCATATGTTATCCTGGTAACACAAACTTAGGGCCTATCTCAAATAGAATTTTGAGATGAAAGCAAAGGTAATGCATGTTTCAGATAATTCTGAATATTTATTATGGTTATAGTGTATTAAAGTTTGGAGTGTTACAGGAAATTTCTACGTAAGATTAACAGAATAACCCTTGCACATCACTCCGTATTTAGTTATCTTCAAACAATCTGATTCGCAACGCTTATGCCAATAGGGAGTGGTTTTCTGATAATAAATCAAATCGGTCTCTCCGTATTGTCAATGATGGTATTAAATTAGCCAATACTTCGATAGTCAGTTATTTAACTATCGAAGAAACAAACATTCATCCAAATCCTTATTTCCAAAAGGAATATTATTGATTAGCATCAAACAATCACTGAGCCTTATGTAATTAACATTTCATTAATTAAATCATTTCCCACTATACAACTCAAATATCTTTACTGAGATATATTTTCAAATCGCTTGGGGCTTAACATAATTTTCATTATAAGTTTACTCTTTTATCAAATTCCCTATATAATCGGTACATCGATTTCTAGTTATCTAATTTCTTAAATTTTTCCAATATCCTTAATTTCTGGAAAATTTTGCCAACATCTACTTTGTACGGCTCAATCTACAACTACAAATCACCTCTCTTGGTCCTTCCCATTTAAAAAAAAAATCAAAAAGCCAAGCGGCTTGCCAAATAGGCTAATAAAAACTCATATTAAGTTAAATTTGTACCTCCTATCAGGCACTCAATTTATTTTCTTCCATTACTTCTTTCCATACCTACTTAATGCATATACATCCATTCTTAATCAATTCAATATTTTTAATTCAGTCGCCTTCCATTCGCCAATTTATTTTCTAATTAGCTTCTTTGATTATACTACGATAATTTAACATATCACGTTCAAATATATTTTTATTCGCTTATATACAATCGCATTTCACTTCTAACTCCAGTTCCATATTAAATTTCAATTTTTAATTTACAAACCCAATTGACTAAACCAAAGTTAGGTTTGATTCAAAAATTCTTTGACTAATTATTTTTAAATTAGTTAACTTCATTCGATAATTAAAAATCTGATTTTTGTTTCAAAAATGAATTTATTTGCTCCACTTGAGTTCATATTTATTTATACTCAAGTCGTGTTTTTCTAATGGAAATCCGAATTTTATTCATTTTAAATCCTTTTATTTATTTAAATAAACGGTTATGGTTTATAAATGATTATAGCACTGTTTTTCTAGAAATTTGTTCTTGAGATAACTCAAAATTTATAAGGCGAAATCTAGATTTTTCTCTTCAATTAGAAAATTATCATTCAGTAGGTCCCAATGATTCTTGTTTCAAAGAATTCCAACTTATACTGAGTTCTATATGCTCGATTGAAGTTTGAAACGTTAAAATATGAACTACTATGCCGCAGCGAGTTTGTTTTAATTAAATTTAAATATAAAGGTTTAAACTTTGTTTATTAAGTAATTTCAACTACAATCTTCGGTATTTTAATATAAATTAAACCGACTTTCCCAATCTAACTAACATATTTCCGATTATCTTGAATCGTCAATTACTCCATTCACAATTCATTACTCGGTTATAAATTTATTTATTGCTCAATTACACATTAAATTCCAATTCCTATATAAGCCCAACGATTTTATCCAACTTCCAACTTTGAGGATTACGATTGGACATAAAAGGAATAATAAACTAATTTCAATATCCTTTAACCATTACAAACTAATATCATCCCTTGATAATAGTGAACTAGTTCAAGTTCGGGTATTTTATTTACCTCTCAAACCTTGAACAACAACTTTCTTATCTTGAGATAGATAAAAGCTCGTAAGCCAAAAAAACGATATTACTTATAATATCATAAAAAATCTCATCTCTTATCTCTTTTGAAATATGGTTTTAGACGCCATTTCTTACATTTGGAAAATCTATTTCCAAATTATCTGATGAAAATTACTTCATCACATTTATAAACATTGTTTATGATTTAACTTCCTTATTTTATATATTAAAACAAACTTTCATTTTAATAATCCATTAGAACTCGATTTTCATTCTATTTTATTATTATAACTTATTTACATTAAATTTTAAATTTTAGTTTCTATTTAATATAATCCCAATAACCTTTCAGGAAATAATTTAATTTTACAAATTTGACATAGTCGAATTTAAATCATAAATCCATATGGATTTATTTTACTTCAATTTGCATTCCGAATGTCGGAAATAATTTCATCCTTTTCTTTTCCCTAAACGATTCCTATTTCTCCTTTTATATTCATACTTGGATTCAAATATTTAGATTATCCAAATGATAATTTTCATCTTTATTTATAAATATTGTTTATAATTTCGAGAATTGTATTTATTATTAAGAATAATGTAATATCTCCTAGCCCATTAAAATTCAAATTCTATTTTGGAAAAATAATTTTTCATTTTAAAAACCCAAATTATTTTCCCCTTCATTCGGATATATTCAAAAATTTAAATCACACAATCATCAACCATAGGTTATCTAACACATCATATATTATATTATATATGAAAACAAACAAAAATACATATGAGGAATCCAGTTGGGTTCCTCCAGCTTGTTTTCTCTGCATCCACAAACGTAAGCCAACATAAATAATTCCCATCCTGCTTCAAGGCAGGATATCATGGTATAGAAGGATATCCATTCTATATATCGTGGGGTGCATAGTGTCATATGCTAATAGTACTACGGGAATGTTTAAATACCAAGCCTAAATATAACTAATATATATATATATAATAGCCACAATTTATCAACAATTCACCAATGCATCCAAACAACCAATAATTATTTTTAACTACTTAAAATAATTCTAAATATTAAATCTAAGTGATATTCACTCACATTGATTTTTAATCGTCGCTTTACGTTTTAATTCCATTTAACTTCGAATGACGATTACAATTTCCCAAAATTCCCACTAGATCCAAATGCACCTAAATTAGTTCCATCACATTCTGAAATCGTATGAGAGATATATATGTTTTATAAGTATTGAACGAGTTAAACTTGGTCAAGAAATCTAATTAACTAACTATTTAATTACCTGTTTTAGCTAACTAGCCCACACTATATTCTTTTACTTCCTTTCAAACCTGGAATCCTTTACTATAAAAAAATTGAATCTGACCCAACTTTGATTGGCCACACCTTACTCTCTACCATGAACTTCAACAATCATCTTATTCAATTTGCACTCACCTTCTCCATTTGGTCCAACTGCTCCACCTGAAGCTAACCATTGTTCAACCAGCCTTATCACAATTTCCAAGTGCGCATGTCACTGAAAGTCCTCTTTCCTCAATCAAGACATTCACCACATTGACCTACATCTAATGTCTCTACCATCCCATTCAAACAACTCATCGCCCAAAATCGCGATCAAACTCTCTACCATCCCATTCAGACAACCCATCGCCCAAAATCGTGATCAAACTTAGAGCTGAATCCCCAAAATTTGCAAAACCTAACTTGCTTTGCTTTTGAAATCGAGTTTCAGCATCGAGAGACAAAACATGACCTTGAATTCACCTACCTTGGTTCGAAGATCAGAAATCTGAAACCCCTTGCCGTGATGTTCGAGCTTGAATAGCATCAGACTTGACATTGAGGCTTCAGGATGGAAGAATTTGATATTTTAAATCTAATAGATTAAGGATTTAGTAATTCCATTCAGTATTATAATTTTGAGATTTTTTTGAGATGGATGGTTTGATTTGAGGAAGAATTCAAAAGTAAAAAAGGGAAGTTCGGTTTCAATTTGGAATGCTGGAAATAATGAATGGAGAAAATAGAAGAGGGTAAAAATAAAGAAGAGGAGAAAATCGATTGTTTCAGTGGAGAATTATAGGGGTGACTTGGATTTCGTTTGTTCAGAAAGAATGAACAAAAGAGGAAAGGAAAATAGAAAAAGGGAGGGGTTATCGGCTGAGTTATATAATAGAAGTTGGGCAAGCTTCCTAAAGAAGATTAGAAGTAGGTTTCCAAGGAAAGATTAATTTTTTTTATTATTTTAATTTTAACACCCTACACTTTTCTGCACCCAAATTTCAATAAAAATCAAAACTTGAATACATCCAAGTATGGAGCATGTATATGTGGAACCTGCAATAAATGAGCATGAGCATAATCAAAGTACGATAAAAGATAACTCATAGCGGAAACAAAATAGGATAAACTAGTATAAACTCAAGTATCACTTTGCCAATACCGAGCATAAGAGAGAACAAGAACAGAAATCTGAACTTAAAACCTGTGAGAACCTGACCTTCTCTAGAAACCTGGGAGGTTGTAATGGGGGGGGGGGTTAAAAAACAAGATTCTGGTGAACAGGAATTGTACAACACAGATGTATCATGTTTGGTTCGACCTAAGATGTATGCCTCTCATGGTTATTTATTCTAACCTAACCTTGTAGATTTTACGCACAACTCTACCACTCTTCCCAAAGTGGAATTCTAAGACATAATATTGAGATAGAATGTTTGTGCACATATTTAGGAAGCCCTTTGAATTATAATTTAACTGATTATTAGACCGAGAATTGAATCCCTAACTGTGGAGTTCTCACATATGTGCATACCTTTCCATCCAATTTCACTTTATTATTTTCTGCTTCACCATCAATAATATATAGGGTGGATTCTCCCAATCACCAAAGACCCTAGGCAGACTCATTGGTTGGCGGACTTATTGGTGACTTAATACCTCTCGATAACTTATTCCATATTTTTATAAACTACATAGCACTAGCTACAGACCCTACCAGTGAAGGCTTCTGTCATTCATGCATATACCCTCGCCCTGCATAAGGTGAGAGATGGTGTAACACCCCGTGTTTTCTATTAACATTAAACTAACGAATTTAGGAAAAATTAATTTTAAATATGCGAATCAAGGGAAACGTGTTACGCCATTATGTTCGTCTCGGAATTCTGGTTGAGATAGAGTCCGAGTTTGCGTAAATTGGACTTCATATGAAGAAGTTATGGCTGTAATAACCCGGAAATCCAAGCCAATTAAAAAAAATTATTTTGGCAATTTTAGTGAATTTTGAATATTTAAAATGAATTATTTTAAATAATGACAACGAGAAATTTATTATGAATAAAATTCGAACGTATATATATATTCGAATCGTCGTTAGAATATAAATATTTATTTTAAGTTATAAAAGGAATTGAAAATGGCGCGGTAGTTCGATAATTCGATTTCAAAGTTCAACTGAATGTACCGGGTGCAAAACAAAATGGACTTTAGTGAAACCAAAAATATTAGAATCTAATTGAGAATGTCTTTCCAACGAATCCGAAAAATCAAAATTTCATAGCGGGAATCAAAAGTTACGCCCAGTTGAAAATTCAGAATAGTAGCTATGGAATTATAGCCCTTGAAAATGGGAATTTTGCAAACGACCTCGGTTTTCGACGAAACCACTTTTGTTGGATATCCGCGATGTCAAATTATTGCTAGGTTTCAAATTTCATAATTTTTTGAATCAATATGTGAGCGTGGCAAAGTAAAACGCGTTTGACCAGTTTTAGTTGATTTTAATCGACTAGAAAATGGCCATTTTTCCAACGGTCTCAGAATTCGACGAAATTAGTTTTGTTAGGACCGTATCGTCGATACGAAGCTAGAAAATATTTTTCAGGAATTTTTAGGATCCGTATGTGACCCCGATAAATTGAAATGTGCGTTCAAATTGAATATATACTGATTTATATTTTAATCTAAACGAAAATTGATCGAAATGGCTGAATCAGCTGATGAAACATATCCCATTATGTTCGGAATGGGGTAATGTGCTACGGACGACAGTCGGTGGGTTCGATTTGGGGTTCAAATGAAAAGCTTACGTTTTATGGAAAATAAAAATTAAATAAAATATATAATTGGGCCCGGGCCCCTTTCTCCTATACACGGTCAACGCGCCCCCTTCCTTCAGTCTCTCTCCCCGATTGTTTTTAGAAAGAAAAAAAATTGTAAAACCCAAATCGCTAGAACCCGTTCTCCTCCCACCCCGCTCCACTCCACCGCGCTGGCGCCCGCCTGCTCCACTCCCCCCCACAGTCGTCGATTAACGCAGCGTTAACCCTCCCTCTCCGATCCATCAACCGGCAAGCAAACTCCCCCCAATAGAGAATGAATACCACTTCATCCCTCCCCTTCCGATCCGCCCAAGTGCCTCCGGATCCTCCCTTCTCCAACTCGCGTCCAGCAAAGCCGACCCCCCCCCCTCGGTGAGCTTTTATTTATTTTTATTTAAAGCTGAAAATAAATACGCGATTTTTATGTGGTAAATCTGAAAGTAAAAATGCGATTTTTATTTAGGATAACATCGCATTAAAAATATCTGGTTTATATATATAGATTTGGTGAAAAGATTTTGTTTTTAACTTAGAAAAGTATGATTTTCTTTTTTTATGAATGGTTAGATTCTTACATAAAAAATTCAAATTTTTATAATATGAAAGACGATATTTTTAAAATACGAAAAGATTATATTTTTATATATGAAATGGTAATATAAAAATATGATTTTTATATAGCAGAGATTATAAAAATATGATTTTTATATAGTGGAGATTATAAAGGAATGATTTTTATATTATATAGATAATAAAAATTCGATCTTTATATCATAGGAAGAATAAAAATATGATTTTTATTCATGAAGAGTAATAAAAATATAATTTTTATTATATTAGTGGCAAGGTAAAAATAGAATTATTATCCATATAGCGTGGTTATAAAAATGTGATTTTTATATACATGGCAACAATATAAAAATGCGATTTTTATATATGTAGTGGATGCGGACAACGGAATTGACGAAAGGCGAGCACGACGAAGATTTTCTACATCAGAAGAGTCGTGGCGTTTGGTTTAGCTAATCGGTGATAACTTCTCACATTTAATTTATTTCTAGTTTGAAATATATACTAGGATGCAGACGGTGTTTAGTAGCACCCGACTCCCGTCATCCACAGACCATGGACGACTTGTTTGTTTGTTTGTTTTTAATGTGTAGTTGATTGTGTGATGTGGATTGAAATAAAAATATTTTTATACTTAAAAATAGAATTTTTAACGTGTATATGAAATCAAATAAATTAATATAAACAAATAGAACGATTTGTATATATACACACATTTGACTGATATTGATTGGGACGATAAATTTTACACATCGCCCAACTGCACAAATAAAATCTGTGTTTGATTGTTTGATACCACACACGGGTATTGGGATGATATATGAATACACTAATCCCAATAATTAGTTGTATGTCGATCGATTGATTGACATACTGTTATGAGTGTTAAATATTTATATTTGATGCTTATACAGTGTAGAATGCGCCTTGGATGATGGTTGATTATTTGTCATTATTGATATATACATGCGTTGTATGGAAATCCATAGAAATAAAATCTATGGTAATTGATTGGGCCTTATTCCAGTTTTGAAATAGAATATTTAAAGAGAAATATTTGAATAAAATATTTGAGAAGAAATTTTTGAAATGAAATATTTGAATAGAATATTTGAAATAGAAATATATGAAGACGTGTTGATTAGATATGTGCCATTTTGACGCGAACGATATTTATATCAATTATATTCATTTTTAAAATGAATATTGAAAAGTGATTTCAAAATCGAATACTTTGAAATGAAATAAGAATTAAATTGAAACGAATTAGAATTCGAATTGAAAATAAAATGAATTCGAATCGAACTGAAATTGAATGGAAATCAATTTGAAATGAATTCGAATTGAAAATGAATTCGATTTGAAATTGAATAGAATTGGATTCGAATTGAAATTGAATAGAAACGAATTCGAATTGAAATTGAATTGAAAACGAACTGAAATTGAATTAAAAATCGATTTGAATTGAAATCAATTTGAAATGAATTTAAAACGAATTTATAAGGAAAAATTTAATTTTGATTTGAATTTGAAAAGGAATTAGAAATCGTTTTGAAAACGAATTTAAAACGATTTATAAAATATGTTTTAAAAGGAAATCGACGAAGTATATATTATATATATAATATAATGGCTTGAATAGAACGCGCCGCGCCGCGGCATTTCGCGAACTTTGACCATTGACTTCGAACGGATATTGTGGGAGATCCGACCGTCGGATTCTCCTAAAATTGGAACCGTTGGGTTCGTATCGAAAAGAGCTTTCTAACAAATATTAGAAATTTGAAATCTAATGGTTTTATTTAGAATTATGTCCAAATCAAATTTGGAAAAGGTCGCTGTAAGTGGAGTTCGATGGCCATTGGTGGAAATCGATTGTATGGGCCTTGATAAAATTATTAAAAATAGTAATAATTTGTGTAAAATCATAAGAAATGATTGGAGAACAATTGGGATGAAAAACTCCATATTTGAAAAGATAAAAATAGATTTTTATCGAATTGAACTAGTTTTAAACTAGAATTATAATTCTATTTATTTTTAAAAATAAATAAAGTGGATTTGAAATGGTATTGAAAATAACCAGAAATTCCAATAATTGAATTGGAATAGATTTGAATCGAAATTTTCTTTGGAATATTTCGATGTTGGATTTCGTGATTATACAGATATTGTTATGGACATTTGAAAGATATATTGATATCGTTATTTCCGATACGATGTCTGTTGGTCGTAGAATTTGATATTGAATATAAGCCGATGTATTTTCTATTCAGAGCCTTGTATTTAATATCAAATGTGATTTGGGTTTGTCATGAATGGTGTCTTCATTAACACTGTTCTTAAACCCAGTTGAGAAAAAGATTAAATCTTTTTATTTAGATTTAATGAAGCGTACCAATTAAATAATATTTAATTGGAATTGAATTGGTATTGATTTTTGGGTTTATCGTGAATTGTGTTTTAAATAACACTTGTTTTTTAACCCGATAATTAATGGAATGTGATTTTGGGTTGTTGTGAACGGTATCTTCAATAATATTGTTCTTAGACCCAAAGGAGTTAAGAAAATCAAAAACTAACTAGAGATTAGTTAAGTTGAATGGTTTCTGGGGTATTGATCTGATGTTGGTTTCGGCCTTCGGGGTTAATACTTAGGGAATTGCTCACTTGCTAATTTACGGTTAGAGACTGATTGAAATGTGATGTGATTTTGGGGTTAATCGTGAACCGTGTTTTAAATGACACTAATTCTTTAACCCAGTTAAAGATTAAAACTAAGTGGAGTTTTAATGAATCTTTAATTAGATTGAAAAGATCGAGAATGGAGTATCACCAGTTTTACTCTAGGCGATAGTTAAATCTTTAATTAGATTTGAACGTGAAATGGTAATTGAATTTACCGATAACACCGTGGTGTTAGATATGAAGTATGACTAGTTTTACTTCATGGGATATATAGGTTGGGATTGAGAAATAAAATAAATAATTACTTCGGTGTGGTTTGCTAATCCCGACTAGTTTGAAGTGATATTCAAAGGAAGATAAAAGAATAAATTTAAAGAATTTATCTTTGATAAAATTAATGGGAACCTTTCCCTAAGAATGTGAAATTAGAAACTAACTGTAGGTTAGCTAAGAAGAATGGTTTCTCGGGTATTGATTTGATGTTGGTTTCGGCCTTCGGGATTAATGTTTGGGGAATTATTGTCTTGCTAATTTGCGGTTAGTGACTGATGAATTGGAATGAGGCGTATGTTGTGTTTGTGTAACACTTGTTTATTATATACGCGAGTTATTCAGAAAGACAGGGTTTATGGACATAATTTTAAGAGACAATTATGGACATAAATAAATTGGGAATTTATTTTACAAATTTGAATAGGGATATTAATCCAATTTGGGGTTAAATAAAGATGTGTAATAATAAACCGCCTAAGGCACGAGGTTAGACTCTTTTGTGGTGTTAGACTGCCCGAACCCCCCCGGCAAATCAAGCAGCCACAAAAGCCAGTCTAATGTGAGAGGTCAAAGGCATGAATTAAATGCGTAACAGTTGTAAAGACACGAGGTTAGGCTCATTTGTGGTGTAAGACTGCCCGGACCCGCCCGACAAATCAAGCAGCCACAAATGCCAGTCTAATGTGGGAGGTCTTTACAAGGTTACGGTTTTAATGAATTAAGAAACACTTAACCAGATAAACATGTGGTGGGACATCGGGGGTTAAGTGGGTGCCTTAGGTGGCATGTGAAATTAAGAGGGTGCCTTAGGTGACATGTGAAATACGATTAGATGCACTTAAACAGGATTGAAACATGTAAGAAGACATGAATAAGAATGGGGTTAAGTGGGCAAAATCTTAGAGGGGACCAAGCATAGCTGGAAAGCTTGTGTCATACATGGGGGCCCTTTTTAAACCAGTAACCCATTAAGTATCTTTGTGGGCTCGACCCAAGTCGAGGATGGGACACGCGTACTGGGTTTGATTGTAAGAGGTCAAAATGGGTTAGTGGTGGCAACGCAAGTCCAGTGGGGTCATGTGCGTGTGTGGCCCCGGGCTGGTAGGTAAGACGTTGTCGCATCATGTAGATATAAGTCATGCATTTTTGGTGGTATCAGGTTGCCACTTTGGGGAGTGATACACCCCACTGTGGGTCCAGCACGGGTATCTACGAGTTAGGGAGTCGATCGAATGGGGGTAGTGGGTACACCTAGTGGAGACAGGGTAAGACGGCACCTATGAAGGCAGCTAGGGGTACACGAAACTACCATTATCATTATTAAGTTTTGTAGGTGGGATCAACTTTTAGGGTGTTTGGTGTGGTGCAATGTAGTAATTATCTTATAGTGATTAGGTGCGCCTTTAACGTTATCTTTGTTCATCTTATTTCCTTTGTTTGCTCTGTCATGCCCATTGGTTCACAGTCATTTCCTTATATACCAGCTTATGCCTTATCCTAGTTACTTTAATGATTATATTGTTAAAGTTATTGCACTTGTCATACTTTATGTCTGACCCCCCCTTTGTTTCCACCTCTTTTATCCCTCCCCTCCCCCCCCCCCAAGTGCTCAGGGTGGGACTAGTACTAGTGGAGCTTGATTTGGACAGCTTTATCTCTTTCTTTTGGAATTTGCTTGGATTGCTGAAGTAAAGTTCGGCCTATGTTATTTATGGCTATTTTATGTTGGGGTTATGTCTTTTATTTTATGTACTCAAAACTTATTTATCAAGATGGATAATAAGTGTACTTGGTTTTGTAGTTGGTTTTTGATGTGATGTAACCAAACTATTACTCCGCTGCAATAAAAGTGGTTTGTATTTTCCAAGTACCAATATATTTATCTGTCTTTTTTACTTTTCTGTTCTATACACAATAAACGCTCCACCAAAATTAAAGCATTCCCTTTGTGAGTGACCTCAATGGAGATGGGGTGTCACACGTGGTATCAGAGCTGAACGTTACCAGAACAAATAAGATATTTTGAAAAACTATTTTTCAAAAAGCATTTTATAAAGAAATACTTTCAAAAGAATGTTTTAAGGAAAGTATTTTTAAGAGAAAAGTTTATTTTAAAAAACATAACCCCCAAGAGCCATATATCTTTCTTTCGAATTCTCCGTTTGAATCTCTTCATTTTCTTTTCAACATATCTGGAATTCCCGAGATACCCGAGGGGATACCGATACCAGGATGGTTTAGAAGGTATCTGGAAGCTAGGGTCAACGTCGCAGGCCCAGCAAATGCTCCTCCTTCTACTCCTCCCCGTGTTGATACTTTCGCAAAGATATGCAAGGACTTTCGGGCAACAGGCGGAAAACCTTTTCATGGGTCAGAGACGTTTGTTGAAGCTCGAAATTGGCTAAAGGAGGTGGAAGAATTGTTTGGAATCTTTGAGGTATAGGATGGAAGAAAGGTCCAATTAGTTGCCTGGTTAATGAAGGATGAGGCCTCGTTTGGTGGGAGGTCACTAATGGAGAGCGTCCAGTTGATACATGGCCGGATTTCAGGCGTAGGTTTGAGGCAAAGTTTCTCTCACGGGACAAAGAGAATCTATATAGGAAAGGTTTTTGGCATTGAGGTAGGGAAATCTATCAGTGAAAGAATACGTCAACAAGTTCAATCAGTTGGCGAGATTTGGCTTGGACTTGGTGAATACACCCGACAAGAAGGCCCTGAGATTTGTTAAGGGTTTGAACGAGCCGCTACATGGGTTAGCTATGACCCACATCCCTATGGGGGCCACGTTTGAAAGACTGGTTGACATGGCGCTCATGCATGTAGAGGAGAAAGGCGCCAATGCTAATAAGGCACCTGAGAAGAAAGGGGATCAAAAGAAACCACAACAGCAACAGCAGAACAAGAAGGGTGGTAAAGACAACAATGGCAAGGGAAAGAAAAGATGCTTTAACTGTGGGACACCAGGCCATCTGAGCAAAGACTGTAGGAAGAAGAAGAAGACTGGTTGTTTCCACTATGGCGAGGCAGGACATCTAATTAAGGACTGCCCAAAGAAAGGGCAGAGGGAAGGGCCTACCTCCGGAGGGTAGATTCAGGCTCTCATGGCACCAGGGAAGGCAAGGGGCAGGTCCAGGCTCTCGTGGCCCCACCGCTGCAAGAACGAGGTACAACGATTCCCGTTGGAAGTTTAGTTTATCTTTTTGATCATCCTGTTTGCACACTCTTTGATTCTGGTGCATCGCACTCTTTTATATCTACTGCTTTAGTTGAGTCACTACACCTAAACACCAGTATAGTAGAGGATCCCTTAGTTGTTTCAAATCCAATTGGGGGCTCAGCCTATTTGTCGATGATTTGTTTGGATTTGGAAATTTCTATACTTAGCATTGGGTTTAGATGTGATGCTTATGTTTTCGGCTTCACGAGCTATAGCTTAATTCTGGGCATGGATTGTTTATCCAGTAATGGAGCCATCCTACATTGTGAAAAGAGAGAGGTTAGGCTTATGACTCGCTTGGGAAACACTCTCGAAATCTCTTGTAATCCCATGAATTCTGTTATGCTGAGTTATCTAGAATCGCTTGACACGTCTGTTGAGAATTTGTAGTCTGTTAGAGTGGTCCGTGAATACTCGGATGTCTTTGAGGAAGTAGAGGGATTGCCTCCGAAGCGGGAGATATACTTCCGCATATACCTAGTTGAGAAAGCAAAACCTGTTGCTTTACCCGTTAGACACATGGCTCCAAGGGAGAGAAAGGAGCTTAGCAAGCAAGTTAAGGAGTTGCTAGAAAAAGGTTTTATAAGGTGGAGTATGTCTGAATGGGGTGCTCCAGTGGTGGTCGCAAACAAAGTGGACGGTTCACTTCACCTATGCGTTGATTATAGGGAGCTAAACAAGCTGACCCAGAAGAATAGGCACCCACTGCCAAGAATAGACGATTTGTTCGATCAACTTGTAGGTGCAATAGTTTCCTCCCAATTAGATCTGGCTACCAGATTTCATCAGCTAAGAGTGGCTGAAGATAGCATTGATAAGACCACGTTCAGAACCTCAGACGGTTTCTTCGAATGGCTCGTCATGCCTTTCGGCTTGACAAACGCACTTGCTTATTTCGTTGATTTGACGAATAGAGTGCTCCGGGAATTTCTCAATAAATTCGTGGTGGTCTTCGTAGATGATATTCTGATTTTCTCGAAGAATGAGGAAGAGCATGCTTTGCATTTAAGGGAAGTCATGGATACTCTCCGTGCACATCAGTTAAAAGCAAAATTCTCCAAGTGCCACTTCTGGAGAGAAGAAGTAAGATTTCTTGGGCATGTGGTGTCCAAAGAAGGGTTAGCTGTGGACCCCGCAAAAGTAGTTGCGGTCCAGGATCGGAAGGTTCCAAAGAATGCAACCGAAGCCCGAAGTTTTCTTAGACTAGCAGTCTTTTATCGCAAGTTCATTAAAGACTTTGCGAAAATCTCAGCTCCACTTACAAGGTTAACGAAGAAGAACCTGACTTTCACTTGGGATTTGGATTACGAAGTCGCTTTCCAACGATTGAAGAAGGCTCTGACAACAGCCCCAGTTTTGACATTACTAGATGGGGGCAAGATGTTTACGGTACACATAGATGTATGCGGTAGGAGACTAGGCGTTGTTTTGATGCAAGAGGGGAAGGTAGTAGCTTATGGTGGAAGGCAGTTGAAAGTGCATGAGAAAAACTACCCAACCCATGATCTAGAGTTAGCAGCCATCGTTTTTGGGCTTAAGTCTTGGCGCCACTATCTCTTAGGTGAGAAATTTGAATTGTATACTGACCATAAATCATTGAAGTAACTTTTCTCGCAGAAAGACCCCAATCTAAGGCAGCAAAGATGGATGGAGTTTCTCACCTCATACGACTGTGAGATCTGCTATACTCCTGGCAATGGCAATGTAGTAGCAGACGCCCTAAGTAGAAAGAAGCTGGCCTTAAGTCCTCTCTTTGTAGAAAGGCAAAGTTTGGAGTACCTAGAAAATTTTGATTTTAGACCCTCTGTTGATTATGTGACTAGCTTGATGGCAATGCTAGAGGTGCGGCCTACTTTGTTGGACTCGATAGGAACCGCGCAACATGAAGACCCTCAGCTAGTTGATGTGATAGATAAGCTGATTAGGGGAGAGACTTCTAGTCACCTCAATAGATACTCCATTGATGATAAGGTTTGGTTGTGACGGGATGGAAGACTATGCGTCCCACAAGCAAGAGATTTGGTGAAAATGGTTCTGGAAGAAGCACACCATTCCAAGATGACCATACACCCTGGGGGAGACAAGATGTATAAAGATATCAAAAGAGTTTTCTTTTGGAATGGAATGAAGAGGGATGTAGCTGAATTTGTTTCGAAATGCATGATATGCCAGCAAGTCAAGGCGGAGCAGAAGAAGCCTAGCGGTTTGCTTCATCCTCTAGAAGTTCTGCAACGGAAATGGGAAAGCATCTCGATGGACTTTGTTGATGGGTTGCCTAGGTCAAGAAGGGCCAATACTGGTATTTGGGTAATAGTGGACAGGCTCACGAAAAGCGCTCATTTTATGTCTGTCAAGAGTAGGAGGACCGCCTCGTCTTTAGCCTCCATTTATCTTAAGGAGATAGTTCGACTCCATGGGATACCCTCCAGCATAGTGAGTGATCGAGACCCCATCTTTACAAGCGAGTTCTGGAGGTGTTTGCAAGAGGCCGTAGGCACACAACTATGTTTAAGCACAACCTATCACCCTCAAACCGATGGTCGGATGGGAAGGGTGAATAGAGTACTAGAAGATCTTTTGAGACTGTGCATTCTTGACTTGGGAGGATCTTGGGAGGATCATCTCCCTTTGGTGGAATTCGCTTATAACAATAGCTACCAAGCCACTATAGGCATGGCACCCTTCGAAGCTTTATATGGAAGGCCATGTTGATCACCAACTTATTGGTGGGAGTCCACAGATAAACTTATACTTGGGCCGGACATGATTAGAGAGACTTCAGAGAAAGTGGACTTGGTACGAAGGAGAATGAAGACAGCCCAAGATAGACAGAAATCCTACGCAGACAAGAGAAGGACCGACCTTGAATTTGAAGTTGGGGATAAGGTGTTCCTTAAAGTATAACCTTTGATGAATGTCATCCGCTTTGGGTCCGTAGGAAAGTTGGCACCACGATTCGTAGGACCATTTCCTATCATCAAAAGGATTAGGACGATGGCCTACAGAGTAGAGCTTCCTGAAAAACTGGCTGGAGTTCATAATGTTTTTCATGTCTCTCAGCTACGAAAGTGCTTACATGAGTCGACAGAAGTTGTGGACCCAAGCATACTAGAGGAAGTCGAAGTGGAACGAGAAGCGACTGTGAGGAGAGTTTCAACTCGTATCTTGGGAATGGAAGTCAAAAAGCTACGCAACCGTGAAGGTAAGCTTGTCAAAGTTCAATGGAGCGACACCGAGGAAGACGCAACTTGGGAGACGGAGGCCAAAATACGTGCAACCTACCCTTTTCTTTTTTAGGATACATCTTTGATCTCTTTTTCGTTAAGTTTATTCAAGCTTGTATCTACCTTTTTAGTGTATCTCCTCGGTCATATTATTTATCCTTAGGTAGAGGCCAATGGATGTAAACATGTATTTGAAACATGTTATGATTGATGGATGCTAGTGGATGCAAGTGTTTGCTAGTGGTTGCTCGTGGATGCATATACACACACATTAGGCACTAGATCGGCTCAATCACTTTCATACTGCATATAAATGTATGCTTATTTAGGCTAATGGATGTATAATTGTTGTGTTATCATATGGATGCTGCACTCAGATGAATGGTTGTGCACGCATGTAGAAATAATATGTATCATTAGGGATCTTTTGCATACATAACGGTGCATGGCACTACAATAATTTGCATTAAGGAGGTCAATTGAATCAGTAGACCGCCTGATTTTCCATTAGATACAGACATGTAAACACACTGCGCATATAAACATGAAAGCATTAGAAGTCTTTTAAGGACAATGGATGCCTATGTTTGATGGTTGAGTAGATGGACGATTGGATGGTAGGATATGTATTCTTCGTAATTTGAAGATTTCGGGGTCGAAATCCTTTCAGGAGGGGGAGAATGTAACACCCCGTGTTTTCTGTTAACATTAAACTAACAAATTTAGGAATAATTAATTTTAAACGTGAGAAGCAAGGGAAACGGGTTACGCCATTATGTTCGTCTTGCAATTCTGGTTGAGATAGAGTCCGAGTTTGCGTAAATTGGACTTTGTATGAAGAAGTTATGGCTGTCGGAAGTTTCCAGAAATTCAAATTTAAATTCAAAAACGAATTCAGACTCAGAACTGGGCAGGGCGGGAAATTTCCCGCCCAAGGCTAGGTCGACCAGGGGGTCGACCTTAGTGTCGACCTACCTTATAGGTCGACCTGGGGGTCGACCTACCCCCCTCGGGCAGATTTGAATTAAACCCAATTCTGAGCAGCTGCTGAGTCATTAGGGTTGAGTTGTCTTTTTGGATGGTTCAGGTTGCTTCTAGGTTGATCAGATGGCCTAAAATTAATCCTAATCTCTATATAAATGCATGTAGACTCAAACCCTAAAACCTAATAAAAATTAGAACCATGGCCGTCATGCTATCACCCTGCAACCTAGAGTAGCCACCACCAACTAGGAGCAAGGAAAAGCTAATCAACTCAATTCAACTCAAGTTTATAACAACAACAAAAACAACAACAACAAAAATTTGTCTACTTCAAAGGTGAGCTAAATCAATTTCAGAACACAGATCCCAGAACTCAAGACCTTCTTTGAGTTGTGAGTTCAATTTCTTTAATAAGATAATTAACAAGTTAATTGGGTTGAGTTATAATTTGGGTTATATGGCTATGTTTGTGGAACATTTGGAAAAATGAGATATTTGTGAATATATGCTAATTGTTCATAGTGATAGTTTTTGTTGTGGATCCCTTTGTATATTCCCAATCACCTATGTTCAACCTGATTCATGTTTGACATCATTTTATATGCAAGTTTGGGTGCAGATTATATGCTAGTTTCTATGTGAATTGTACACAAGTTTACATGTGAACCAAATAAAGTGACTATATGCAAGTTTAGGTAGAAATTGGATTCACATATATGCAAGTTTACACCTTTAGATTTAGATCTATGACATACATAGTTTTATGCAAGTTTGTGACTATGGCCTATACAAGTTTAGGTGAAAACTATGTTCGTACCTGCAAGTTCACACCTTAAGGTCTATGATTAGATTCATGACAATACAAAGTTTATGCAAGATATGTTGTAATCCTTATTCGTAAGTTAGATCCATTTTGTGTGTTATGCAAACTTGCGATGTTTCTTCCCTTTTATGTCATTAGACTAATTGCTAGTCTAATATACATGTATAATGTCATGATAAGCGAACGAACAATGTGGGGACGATGGGGGTAATATTGAATATACACATATTGAGAATTGGCATAAATGGCCTTAAAAAGGCATATAATTAATTTAAGACATTAATTGGAAAAATTGGTATTTATGGACATAATTTTAAGAGACAGTTATGGACATAAATAAATTGGGAATTTATTTTACAAATTTGAATAGGGATATTAATCCAATTTGGAGTTAAATAAAGATGTGGAATAATAAATCGCCTAAGACATGAGGTTAGACTCTTTTGTGGTGCCCGGACCCACCCGACAAATCTAGCAGCCACGAAAGCTAGTCTAATGTGAGAGGTCAAAGGCATGAATTAAATGTGTAACAGTTGTAAAGACATGAGGTTAGGCTCGTTTGTGGTGCAAGACTGGCCGACCCGCCCGACAAATCCAACTGCCACAAATGCCAGTCTAATGTGGGAGGTCTTTACAAGGTTACGGTTTTAATGAATTAAGAAACACTTAACCAGATAAACATGTGGTGGGACATGGGGGGTTAAGTGGGTGCCTTGGGTGGCATGTGAAATTAAGAGGGTGCCTTGGATGGCATGTGAAATACAATTAGATGTACTTAACCAAGATTGAAATATGTAAGAAGACATGAATAAGAATGGGGTTAAGTGGGGAAAACCTTAAAGGGGACAAAGCATAGGTGGAAAGCTTGTGTTATGCATAGGGGCCCTTTTCAAACCAGTAACCCATTAAGTATCTTTATGGGCTTGACCCAAGTTGAGGATGGGACACGCGCACTGGGTTTGATTGTAAGAGGTCAAAACAGGTCAGCGGTGGCAACGCAAGTCCAACGGGGTCAAATGCGTGTGTAGGCCCGGACTGGTAGGTAAGACGTTGTTGCATCGTGTGGATATAAGTCGTGCATTTTGGTGGTATCGGGTTGCTACTTTTTGGAGTGATACACCCCACTGTGGAGCTAGCACGGTTATCTACGAGTTTGGGAGTCGATTGAATGGGGGTAGTGGGTACACCTAGTGGAGATAGAGGCAGACGACACCTATGAAGGCAGCTAGAGGTACATTAAACAACCATTATCATATTGAGTTCTGTAGGCAGGTTCAACTTTTAGGGTATTTGGTGTGGTTCAGTGTAGTAATTATCCTATAGTGATTAGGTACGCCTTTAACATTCTTTGTTCATCTTATTTCCTTTGTTTGCTCTATCATGCCCATTGGTTCACAGTCATTTCCTTATTTACCAGCGTATGCCTTATCCTAGTTACTTTAATGATTATATTGTTAAAGTTATTGCACTTGCCAGACTTTATGTCTGACCTCCTTTGTTTCCACCTCTTTTCTTCCTTCCTCCCCCCCAGGTGCTCAGGGTGGGACTAGTACTAATGGAGCTTGATTTGGACAGCTTTATCTCTTTCTTTTGGAAGTTTCTTGGATTACTGAAGTAAAGTTCAGCCTGTCTTATTTATGGCTATTTTATGTTAGGGTTATGTCTTTTATTTTACGTACTCAGAACTTATTTGTCAAGATGGATAATAAGTGTATTTGGTTTTGTAGTTGGTTTTTGATGTGATGTAACCAAACTATTTCTCCGCTGCAGTAAAAGTGGTTTTTATTTTCCAAGTACTAATATATTTATTTGTCTTGTTCACTTTTCTGTTCTATACACAATAAACGCTCCACGAAAATTAAGGCATTCCCTTTGTGAGTGACCTTAATGAAGAAGGAGTGTCATAGATGGTATTCTATCGCTCGTTATACCTTCTAGCTGACCTTATTGGATAACCGACTTAGGCGCTTACTACTTCCCATAGGGTAGGTAGCTATATCTGATGTTTTTATTTTTCATGTTTGGGTAGACAATATGCATACATGACACTTAAGATCCGTATACTGAAAGACGTATCCCCATGTGGACTCTTTAATACCAGCCGCTTAAGACCCAAGAAGCGGAGTACACGCGAAGGTTATAGGGTTCGTACCCCATTAGCCTTTAATACCTTTCCTTATTAGGATAAAGTGGGTTACATTATCGTGCCTTTTTTGTTTAGTCTCTCCCCACATATTTATTATCGTCATGGGTTCTTGTGTTAATAATATTTTTATCATTAACCTACTAAGACCAATTCTATTTCTATTTTTTCAGTTATAAGTTCTATATTCGTTAATATAAATAAGGAAGGTTATATCCTCTTTTTCTCGAGGATATTTATTTGATTACTTCCCTAATTTGGACTTAGTTTTTAAATGACAATCAATTTCCATTAATCCCCATTTTGGCACCCATTTTCCTTTATTTCTATTTTATTGCCCTTTACGACCATAACAGTCATATTTTCCTAGGTCAACTATTTTTCAGTCCCAAGGTATCTATTTGTTGTACCCCAATAGAAAATTACTATTCTTATTCATTTATTTATTTGTTGGTTAACTGTTATATTTATTTATTTATTTTATTTATGCACTATGCCTCTTACATTAAGTTGACTACTTGTGGATGCTGGATTTGCCGATCGGTTCCGGACAGACTTCTACCATAAGTTGAACATAATCTCGTGCCTTGGCACATTTATGTTTACGCAATAATCCCTTCACATTAATCTGACTACCTGTGGTTGCTGGATTTGCCGGTCGGTTCTGGGCAGGCTTATACCACAAATTGAGCTTAACCTCGTGTCTAAATGCGGTTATAATTCAAAATTCCTTACTTGGGGTTTACAACATTTATCCTCATTAATTTAGAAATTTTAACCATTTTCCTATTATATTCATTTTCCCCAATCAATATTGGTTACAATTGTTATTTATTGATTTATGGTTCTATATATATCAATTAATTATACTGATTGCTACAAATGGTCTCTATAAATTTATTAATTTAGTATGAAATACACTTACATATAATTTCATAATTTAATCTTATACAAACACTCAAACATTCCATATAATGTATATTTTACCGTTTTACGCTGATTTGGATGGATAATATGTGTTTTTTTTAGATTTATGTTTTCGTGCAATCAACATAATTTTTATTTTTATTCTAAATTTAATGATTTAGTTAAGTAAATAACCAAACATCCTTTTTTGCTGTCAATCTTGCCAAAAGGTTCCAATCTTACCAAAAGACCTTTAGTTGTAATCATTGTAAATTATGCCTAATTAGTGGAATTGGCATATTTCTAAATCACAATAAATATACATAAATATATAATTTGGAATAGTTGATGCAAATTACGCACAAATATATGTATTTATATTTATACGTATATTTGCAACACTTTTCCCTTTTTGATCTTTTTATCACACCTCTTGTGATTTCAAAGTAATGCCTTTTTATGCAAAAGGATGAAAACGACATATTTACAATAATTAAGCAAGAACCCAACAATATTGAATAAAAATAGACACATTTTTAATATTATAATCACTTAATTTATCAATCGTATCTTTATAACTGAATTCACATAATTTATTATTCAACTCTTAACTAGAGATCTAGAATGTAACTACATCTAAATGGTGTTTAATGAGACTAATTTTCAGATCTACAGTGCTTTACAACAACCACAATATATTTTACAATGTAACTGCAGGAATATGTGTAAACAAGTTTAAGAACCCTATAATTAATATTATGCATAACCACAATATACGATTCTCAAGTTTTAACAATATTTATAATCAGATCTGATGGGTGTCAATCTAATTCCAACAATTTAATGAACATATCTGATAGAAATAGACATAAAAATTTGTATCTATTACAAACGAGATAAATACATTATTATTAATATATATATAAATTTCCCACTCACCTACAAGAATCCAAATCCAAAGTTTGAACCTGTTAGGCCTACAATTCCCAAATTCTTATAAATCTATAATTTATCTGAAAAGGGGAAAATTCCAGATCTGTAGAGATGTAAGAAAATAGGAAGAGAGGGGAGAATCTTTTGTTGAGCGCTAATCTGCATTCTTTTCAATTGGATCTGATAATTCTCTCATTCTTATGTGATTCGGATTTGATTTGCTGTATAAGAATATATTTTGATAAAGAAATTAGGGTTGGAGAAGGAGGAAAATGGCAGAGCTTCGCTACTGCCCATAGATTTGTGTGGAAAAGAATGAGGTCCTACCCCTTTATTTATAGGAGTGGAACTGGCCTCGAACCATTGGATTCGTTTTAATTTATATCTGTTTATCTGTTATATATAAACTATAAACCAAACCTATATAACCTAGCCATCACTGGGCGTTCTGACGCCCAGTTGGTCGACCGTAGCGGTTGACCGTCGGTCGACTGCTATGGTCGACCGCCCGAGCGTAACGCCCACTCAGTCTGGTTAAATAAGGTAATATATATTATAATTTATTTATTTTCCTTCCATTTTCGTATTTCATCCGTAACTTTTTCATATGGACTGCGTTCGAGAAACTCCAAACATGAAAGTTCACCAGAATTCCGAGAAGAATGCATCGGTTAAAGTTTCCTGGTCAAATTCCATCGTTTGCATAAATTCCTATTTTTGAAATTATATTAATTAATTTATATCGCCAAAATTTCGGGTTGTTACATTTTTCCCTCCTTAAAAGGAATTTCATGCCGAAATTCTGACGCCTATAGTCCTATCCTACACAACCAACTTGCGTATATTCACTTTGCAACCATGTGTATATATGCATGGTGTACATAATGCATGGTGTACATAATGCAATTCAACCATAAAGCATGCATGCAAGATGATTCTAAATCGGACCCTCCTATATGTTTGCATTCAATCTTTGAAATACTTTTAAAACCACGATGCAAATCATCCTAAATATACTGCAGTTCTATATGAATGCAACTTTTGAAAACTCTTTTTCATCCATTACCTTCACACAATTACGAATAAAAGTGTGAAGAAGACAATTTTACATTCAAACCCTACCATCCAAAACGTCATGCAATCAAACTATTTCCAATCAAATAATGGAATTTTAACCTCAGCTACCTAAATACTTCGAAAATTCCTATCTACAGACTGTAAAGAAGCTTAAAACAAGCTTTAAAATGTAAAATGATTTAATTAATAACTCGTGTGCATCGTTGAAAAGTATGCAATGGTTCCATGGCTAAAAAAATCTTTGCTTGTTACCGTTAACGTTTTTATCGTATCATCGGTCCTTTTGCACCGCTAAACGCGCACGCTAAAACATCCAAAAATCTTCCTTATGCTATTCGTATGGCCAAAATTCAAAAATTTTCATAAAAGAATATTTCCGCTTAGAAACCTATCATGTTTATTTTGAAAATTTCTTTTCAAAACCGTTTCGCTTTCCTACAAAATAAGAAAATAATAAAAAAAAAATTCAAACAACATTTTCCAAAAACTTCAAAAATGTATTTTTCGGAAACTTAAATGATTCAAGTCACATGTAGGCAAAGAAGGAAGTCAGTCGCGCAAAAATGCGAAAACTGAAATCACATAAAAGACCAAAATAAATTTTGGATTTAACAAGGAGCGGTTATTTATTTATTTATATACCCATGACGTAGAACCAGTCCTTTACTAAAATTTATCCAACACAGAATTCTATTCTTTCCAGCTTTAGGGAAAATGCCAATTTTTGAACGAGACTCCATTTAAATAAATATGCATGAATGACACAACAATCTTATACATAGAAATATCATTAACCAAATTCGTGCGATTTTCATTACTTGCATTTACAGACACTACAACTACAACAAAGATAAAGAAAATGCTGGAAAGAGAAACACATGATACAAGATATAATATGCACATGGCATGCACCAACAATAACTACGACTATCCACTACAGGCTGGTCTACCATCGCGGCTGTAGCCTGATCCATTACCATTTCCACGCCAGGAGTGTAGTATGATGGAGATGCAACCAATCTCACGCGCTTGTCGGCGCTGTCCATTGTGAACCTCTCAGAGCTTAGCCTACATGGCGCAGATGGTAGTGAGCTCTGGACTCTCATGACCAGACTGCTGAGGCTGCTGAGCTGGAGCGGGTGGTGCAGAGACAGGAGCATCGGGCAGTTGAATGCCCATCTTTCGGAGAGTGGCACCACTGATGACAATCAATGCTTTTTCACTGTCATCTCCCCAGAAATTCTCACCTGGAAGTGTCGGAAGGCACGAGTGATGAGGTAGCTGTAAGGAAAGTGGCACCATGAAGTACCAATGAAGGACTCATAAAGATGGATCATTAGCACGTGTACTTAATTGATGGCTATGCCGCCAAGAATAACGTACGTGGCACGACGAACAGAAGGATAAATCTTCTCCAAGCTTCTTGTCTTCGGGTTGATGTTGTGCTGCATGATGCACACAATTACGTGTGCTATGGGTCGCAGATTAGTGGTGGTCCAAGCTCCGGGCTTTCCAAGAAAGATATGCTGAAGGATTTGAGGGTCATCCATCTCCATACATCTGCTCCGACTGCTAAAATGACCAAAATCTGAGCTAAGTCGTCGTCGGTGAAATCGATGTGG
This sequence comes from Allium sativum, assembly GCA_030737875.1. Classification (NCBI taxonomy): domain Eukaryota; kingdom Viridiplantae; phylum Streptophyta; class Magnoliopsida; order Asparagales; family Amaryllidaceae; genus Allium; species Allium sativum. Next base: position 358,529,888 of record CM060926.1, read on the forward strand.
GTGCTCATGACCTCAGATCGGATGATGTAGGACTCGTCATCGATGTCGGCATCTATCTGTGCATCAAACATATGGACGCAGCATATATACATGTCGCGCTCAAAAGTGTCGAAACACAGGATCAGTGCGAGGCCTGCGGTGACAAAAAGTTTTCCAAGCCAAATGCGGCAAAATCGGGAAACTTCACCAGTCGACCAATTTGAAACTCATAACTGGCCATGGCTAAGTAGTGCTTGATCTTTGCATCAATGCGGTCTAGCCAAGCGGCTTCCTGAGGCATGAGACTGGGGTATTGTTTGTGAGATGCCATGGAGGAATCGTTGAATTAGGAAAGAGAAATTGCAAATCTACAGTATAATTGGGTAAATACGTGCATTAGAAGGAATTTGATGGTAATTAGGAGCAAAACGGAGCAGGGGTTGCTCGGGTTGGAGCTTGGCAAGGGGGAGGGTTTGGGTTTTCAGTGGAATTAGGGTTTGGGGAGAAGGAGTCGGCTAAACGATATATTTATATTGTTTCAGCTGATTCAGGTAGGGTACATGCAACACAATTAAGGAGGAAGCGGTCGACCACTCGTCCTTAAAAAGGCGCGGTCTGAACCTCGGCCTAATATCGTGAATTAAATTATATATAATTAAAACTAAATTTTCTATTACGTTGAAACAACTTTCGATCCCAACCGAATTCTCTCATCGAATTCCACCACTCGTAGAGTTAAGAAATTTAATTTTCCAACGCCCTTTCCCTGCCTCCAAAAGACTTGTAACCAATGAAATGAACAGACTTAAAACAGGAAACCAGCTAGAAATCTGAAATAAAATTTAGAATGGATTTTCCCTTTGCTAGCTGACCAAACTAAACGATTCAAAATCAAATACCCAAAATATAGATGAAGAATTTTCTTAGCCTTTTCATAAAAAAAAAAACTTTTCCAAAAATAGAATTTTATTTTAATCTAACAGTTATGTATTTATAAATTCATTTTATTATTAATATTATGATCAATGCTAAGCACACTCTCTCTTAAGGAGAGTGAGATTATACTTGCCACCTGTTGGTGGAAATGGGTTGGCATCAATCATTGCATTTATAAAATTAATAACTGCCAACTCATTTCCACTAATTGGGTGGCAAGTATAAGCTCACTCTCCTTAAGGGAGAGTGTGCTTAGCGTTGTTGTACTATTATTTGCATTCTAGTTTATATTTAAACTGGGAAAAACCTTTTCGTGTTCAGAATGTTGGAGCTTTAAAAATATCAAGGATTAATTGGGATAATTTCAATAAATTATCAAATATACATAGGGAGAGGGATACTAGAAATCACAAGGAATGAATATTTATTATTCTTAAGTTCTGTGGTATGTTTCTTGTTATTTCTAACTCCATCTCTCTTACCAATTCTAATTTTGAAACACAAATATATACAAATTATAGAAACCATATCTTTACAAACTTATGCCTATATAAAACCAATTTCCCAAACCATATTTCAAAAACTTTTGAAACCCATTTTATTTTTCCAAATAGTTTTAAAAATAAGATTTCCTCAAATAAAAGGTCAAGAAATAAAATGAATATTTCAATAAAGGTAGATTCAAAAATTTAACGAAGTGACAAATGGATATACCTCGTAGTTATATTTTCGAAATGGATATGACATAATAACGTGGACATTTCCCGTTTTAGATCGAGTAATGGTGTAACAACCCGGAAAATCAGAACCAATTAAAATTTTTAATTTTAGCAATTTTAATCAATTTCAAATATTTAAAATGATTTATTTTAAAATAATAACGACTAGAAATTTATTTTGAATGGAATTAGAAATATATTTATTTAAATCGAAGTTAGAATATAAATATTTATTTTAATTACAAAAGGAATTGAAAATGGCGCGGTAGTTTGAAATTCGATTTAAAATGAATGTAAAAGATTAAAAATAAACTGGATTTTGGTGAAATTGGAAATATTTGAATCTGTTTGAAAATATCTTTCCAACGAATGTGAAAATTCCAGATTTCATAGCGGGATTAAAAAGTTATGCCTATTTGAAAATTCAGAATAGTCGCTATGGAATTTAAATAAAATATAGCCCTTAAAAATATAGATTTTGCAAACGACCTCCGTTTTTGACGAGACCATTTTTCTTGGATCCGGAATGTAAAATTATTGCTTGATTCCAATTTACATAATTTTTGGAATCAATATGTAGGCGTGTTGAATTTAAACGTGTTTGGCCAATTTAGTTGGAATTTATTCGACTGGGAAATGGCCGCTTTTCAAACAGTCTCCAAATTCGACGAAATTAGTTTTGTTAGGACTGTATCATCAAAACATAGCTAGATTTATTTTTCCGAAATTTTTAGAGTTAGTATGTGGCCCCGGTAAATTGAAATGTGTGTTTAAATTAAATATGTATTGATTTATATTTTAATTTAAAGAAAAACTGATTGAAACGATAGAATTGGTTTACTGGACATATCCCATTGTGTTTGGAATGGGGGTATTTGGCTGGAGGCGACACTCGTTGGGTTTGATTGGGAGTTCAGAATGATAAATTTCTAAATAAAGTAATAAATGGAATAAAATATTATTATAATATATATATATATATATATAAATTAAAACCCCTTTCCCTCTTCAAATTAGTCAAACCCTAAAATAAGAAACCCGCGGTCAAACTCCAGAAACCCGCCCTCATTTCTCAACTTGTCGCCTCCCTTTAACGCCGCCGCCACCCACTTGCTAGCCGTCGCGCCCCCTTGGCGTTGCGCCTCCACCCTCGACCCCCCATCTCGTTCCCTTCTCTCTCTCCTTCTTCCTCTAACTAAAGCTAACCCAAACCCACCGTTCAGACCCAACAGCCGCCTCTCCCCTCTGCTGCACCCTTCCCCGACCTTCCAGCCCCCCGAAGAACCCCAAACGCCCCTCCTCCGATGAAGAACAGTAAGTCTTTATTTATTTATTTTAGTTCTTTTATGTAATAATCTTTAAATAAAATTAGATTTTTTAATTTAAATAAAATTAGTTTTTTAATATAGATAAAAAAAATTAGATTTTTAATATAAAGAAAATTGGATTTTTAATTTAGAGAAAAGTATAGATTTTTAATAACGAAAAGTTTAGATTTTTATATTTGAAAAGAATGGATTTTTATATGTGAAAAGATACGATTTTTATTATATGAATCACTATATAAAAATACGATTTTTATACATATGAATAACAATATAAAAATACGATTTTTATACATATGGTAGCAATGTAAAAATAAGATTTTTAATGTATACATGGCATTGTAAAAATATGATTTTTATTTAGATAACTTTGCTATAAAAATATTATTTTTATTATGAGGTTAGCAAAATAAAAATATGATTTTTATTATTTAGAAAGCAAAGTAAAAATATGATTCTTATATGTACATATATCGATTATAAGGATATGATTTATATATATATAGCAATGGTAAAAATCTGATTTTTATATAATTAGCAATATAAAAATATGATTTTTATATAGAAAATAGTGTTTTAATAATGTGATGTTTAAAAATATAAACATCATATTAAAAATGTGATTTTTATACTACTACAAAAGTGGGCATATTCGACACTATTTTATGTGTGTTGCATGAAAAGTGTGGCGAAAGCTATGCTTTCTTTGATCTTCTGCAACAGTATTCATATGTTGTTGTGTTAGACGTGAATGCACTGTTGCGGTTGGAATCCTTGTGCCGTGACGTGCAATACTAGACCAAAGTGTAGCTTTACATAAATACAATTCAAGTCAGCGATCCGCGTTACCAGCATAAATAAAGCCACAACCATAGATGCATATTTAATCCTACGGTTAAAATCAATCCATGTTTCCTATCTAAACATTACCCTATCATCCAATCAAGGACAACCACCTCGTTGCATTCTTCCACTGAAATTCTGGCGTGACATTTCCCCCTCACAAAAAACATCTAGAAATAATCTCATCGTTCATCTTCTCTCTCCTAACTTTCCCCTTTTTTCCATTGACCAAATTGTAAACCTAAATTCACATCAGCTTCCATTCTCACATCGCCATGTCGATTAACACTCATGAATTACAGATCGGAGGAAGGAGCAACACAGAAAAATATAAGAGACAGATGGTCCATTTGTTATTGCTACTGCACTGGTTAATGGGAGTTCTTCACCCTTATATTTGAAGGAGCAACAGACGGTCCATTTAAAGGAAGAAAATGCAGGTTAGGGGGAGTTCTTCCACCTTAATATATCCTTAATCTATCTACAAGTAATTTTGTACCTTAATTTATCCTTAACCTATACATAAGTAATTATGTACCATAAGTAATTAGGTACCAACATCCTTAATCTATCCATAAGTAATTATGTGCCATAAGTAATTATGCAGGTTAGGAGCAAAAGACGGTCCACCTTAATCTATCCATAAGTAATTATGTACTTGGATAGTTATATTTGGGTTTGCAAATTACTTTTCAATGTAAGTCAGTTGGTAGCGAGCATACATAAATGATAAACCCAAAGTTAAATCTACCCAAAGTCAAACAAAGATACTATTAAAATGCTTGCAGTTACCAATCATCACCAGCATTCACAAACATTCACTACCATTCACAAACATTCAAGCCATTCACAAACAATCAAGCCAACATTCATCACCAACAATCACAAACTTCCACATACATTCAAGCCAACAATCATCACCAGCATTCATCACAACATTAGTCCACCAGCGAGCGTCAAAAGGCAGCATAAAGTATCATAAAGCAGTCATACATAAAACATAATTGAATATATACATACATGATACATAAATAGATTTCCACCAAGAGGCATGTTAATCTTCTTCTTCTTCTTCTTCAGAGTCAGTGTCCATGTCAGAGTCATTGTCAATCTCAGAGTGATTGAAAGGGGATTACATGATCATTGATATATTCCAATTAGCACCTCATATAAATGATCAGAGTTTTAAGATGAAATGATTACTTCTAGATAAGATAATCCACTTGCGATAACGTGTTGTTTTATGCTAATGTTGGTATAGCTACTTTCTAGTTGAATGTCGGTCATCTGATCGTATGTATGTATGTGAGTGTGTCATGTGTGGTTGTGTCTAATTATAAGGCTGTTAAGGATATAGCATAGTTGAATGAACACTTTGTGTCAAACTTCTATTATATTTTGGGCATGTGTGATTTGTATGTGAGTCCACCAACCACACAGGTGAAAACAATATAAATGTCAGGGCTGATAGGTCACAGACACCACCCTAGCTAGAAAGAGACGCATGTTCTCCCTGGATCCTCTCCCGTTTCCGGTTCATACCGTGGTGTGAGACTTGCGAATTCACGCTATACAATAAGCTATGCTACATAGGCCGCGCTTTGATCATCAACCACAAGACTTTGCTTTTCAACAGAAGCCTTGATCATCTGCCACTTAGGCATGCCACACAGGCAATTCACTCCATGCGACTGATTTCTATCGATATATAACCTCTGAGCTCGTACGTCTTAGAGAAGGGCGTTAAGCAAGAGAATAAATTCTCCACTTCTAAACAGATATATATTTAATAGAGATCAATCAGCACAGAACAAAATCCAATGTCAGACACACAGTCCATTTACAAGTTCGTTCTGGGTCTGAATGAAACCGGAGGCACTTTATACCTCACACATCCGTACAATCAACAAGTACGTCCGGACGGCTACCACTTCAGCCCTTTCAAGGTAGCTACTCCCATCATTAGCATCGGTAGCACCCCTCCATTCGACGTGAAGATCATCGGTCTTGCACCATCTTCATATCTTCGACTTCCAATTGTCGATCAATTATTTGAAATGAGAATTAACTCGGCCTTTTCAAATAATTCATCTATATTTAGAATTTCAAATCCATTCATTTCAATGGTTAAATTATTCGACATCAATAATTATGTTCTTTAATGAAATTTTCACGCCAAACACATTCAACCATCAAATATCAAATAAACCGAGCAAATTCAGTTTATTTCCATTCCATATCATTTATAATATTTTATCACAATTTATCGCTATTTTTATTTATTTAAAAATAGCCAATTCATTCAAACGACGCTTCAGGCCATAACGCGGCCGTGGCGTTGTTTTTCTTCAGATTTAATTTACACATATATGAAAATCTAACCATTGGATCTTCACAAATTTTATATCATTAGAAAGATCTTTTCAACAAGAATCCAACGTTCCAGTTTTGGGAAAATCCGGCGGTCGGATCTCCCGGTACAATCGTTTGAAGTTACGATTTCAAAATACGAACTACAGCGTCGTTATTCGATTTAAATTAATTATATTTATATATATAATTAATTCTGGAGTTGTTTTTCTTCAGATTTGAATAAAACATTCCATACAATACAACCGTTGGATCTTTACAAAGTGGGTGTCGTTGGAAAGATATTTCCAAAGCAAACCCAACGGTTTTGGTTTCGGGAAATCCGATGGTTGGATCTCCCGCACTAATCGTTTGAAATCACGGCTTCAAAACACGAACTGCAGCTTCGTTATTCAATTTATTTTAATTATATTAATATCTATAAATATATATAATTCATTCTTCGATTTCAAAACAATTTCACTTCATATATTTGATACAAACGATATTTTTATCCAACAGATATTTATTTCAATGCCTCACTATTTTTAACAGTTCATATATATCATAAAAATGTGATTTTTACTGTAAAACAATTTATTTCAAAACATGATTATTTTATATAGTTCATACATAAGATAAAAATATTATTTTTATCTTTCAAAGAATTTATTCAACACATGAATTTCTATTCAACACATGAATTTCTATTCAACACATGAATTTCTATTCAACACATGAATTTCTTTTCAACACATGAATATGGTTTCAACACATGAATGTTTTCTATGGTTTATATATATAATAAAAATGTGATTTTTATTGTTAAAACGATTTATTTTAAAACACGAACAATTTATATAGTCTATATATATAATAAAAATGATATTTTTATCTTTCAAATAATTTATTCAACACATGAATATGGTTTCAACACATGAAAATAATTCTAACACACGAATATTATTGAAAATTTCGGTAGCATAACGGCAGGGTATTTAAAACCGGCACCGTCCCAAGTATGGCTCCTCGCTCTACCTTAAAGCCTCACAGCTTTTGACAATGGGGATTTTCAATATCTAGTTCGTTGGCAGACGAATTTTCCCATATACTAATCTTATTGGGATTTCAATCACAATCAATCATTTCAAATCAACCATTCATGATATTCACCAAATTTCACATCAACCAATAATCCAAACAATATCACAACCAATATATATCGTCCATGGTCTGTGGATGAGGGGAGTGTATGTATATATATAGATATACGTATATAACTATATTTCGATTTCATTTCAATATCATTTCAATTTATTTCAATGCATATATCACTTTTACAACGCATATATAACTTATACATCGAACATACAACTTGTACGATGCTTATATATGAGGTGTACAATGCTTATATAACTCATACATCGACTATATAATTTATACATCGTCGTTTCTTTATCATTTATAATTTAGAAATCTCACACTGGTTTCCACTCCTCCAAAAATTGTAGAAGGCTCAGAAAAATATCCGGCCTCTTCTAGGATGTAGAAGACGTCCGCATGGGTCCACTGTCTCGTGTTTCACAGGATTTGGACTAGAAACGAAAAAGATATGATTTTTATTGTAAAATCATAAACCGTAGCGCTTTAAAGTGCTATAGAATAGTTCAAAATAAAAACAGCCGTATAGTTCTTTGAAATGTTCGAACCTAGGTCAATGATTTTCGCTCGATCCGCAGCACGATACTGAAATCGAACTGCACCACGACGAAGAGGATCAAGTCGCGCTCTGGCGCGTGTGGGTGGAGTTCAACTCGATTGGGGGGTTTGGGCGTGGTAGCCGCTCGAAATCCGGGTCTTTGAGGCGACGGTTCTCGATGTAGGGGCGACGAGGGGAGGTGAGGTCGGTCTTGATTTGAAGAAGAGAGAGAGTACTTTAAAAAGTTCCAAAGGGTCGGGGTGTAATTGTAACGACACGGAAAATCTGAACCAATTTAAAAATTTTAAATTGGCTAAAATAGTGGATTTTAAATATTTAAAATAAATATTTTAAATAATAATGATGAAAAGTAAGTTTGAATCGAAGTTGAAAATAAATATAATTCATTTGAATTATAAACAAGGCCTGAAATGGCGCGGTAGTTTCAAAATTTGAACTCAAACTTTGACTGGCCGTACCGGGTGCAAAACAAAGCGGATTTGAGTGAGACCAAAAATATTTAAATCTGTTAGTAAATACCTTTCTAACGAATCTGAAAAATCGAAGTTTCATAGCGGAAAGCAAAAGTTATGGCCAAATGAATTTTATGAAAGGTCGCTATGGAATTTATATAGCCCGTGAAATTGGCCATTTTGCAAACGACCTCGGAATTCGACGAAACCAGTTTTGCTGGATCTGGGATGTGAAGCTATTACTAGATTTCAAATTTCATAATTTTTGAAGCTAGTATGTGAGCGTGGCAAATGAAAACGTGTTTTGGTCAATTAAAGTTAAATTGGATCGACCAGAAATGAGCCATTTTTCAAACGGTCTCAGAATTCGATGAAACTAGTTTTGTTGGGACCGTATCGTCAAAACATAGCTAGATTTATTTTTTTGGAATTTTTCGAATCAGGTTGTGGCCCTGGCAAATTGAAATGTACGTTCAAATCGAATATTGAATGTTATATATTTTAAATTGAAGGAAAACTGACTGAAACAGCCGAATGGGCCTATGAAACATATCCCATTGTGTTCGGAATGGGGGTAAAACGCTAGGGACGACAGTCATTGAGTTTGGATTGGAGGTTGTGTCAGAAAACCCCTTTTAAAACCTCCAGGCCAATCAGATTTTTTTATATAAAAAAAAGGGAAAATCCATTTCTCTCTCCCCGACAGTCGCGATTGAAGGCAGAAAGCTCTTCAAATTTTCCAGCTCCGATTCCGACCACCTCCTCCACTTTCAACCCCTCCGCCAGTTAGGGTTTTTGTCCAGGTCTCCCTCCTCTTCAAATCCGACCTGGTCTCGCCCCTCCTCATTCAGCCGTCAGCAAGATCCGCCAGCTCGAAGTCGAGCGTTTCAGGCCGCCGCCATGAACACCAGGGTTCACTGAGCTGGCCCACTCCCCCACGCACGCGAAGCTCTCTCCTAGCCCTTCGACGCTGCTAAGGCCGATCGTCCTCTAGCTTCACGGATTTCACGAAATTCCCATCCCTGGTTTCGAACCAAACAGAGAGGTAACGGTTTATATATATTAAACTATATTATAGCATTTTAAAAGCGCTACCATTTATGATTTCACTGTAAAAATCATATCTTTTTCGTTTTTGACGAAATTCAGTGAAACAAGAGACAGTGGACTCGTGTGGACGTCTTCTACATTCTAGAAGAGACCACATATTTTTCTGAGCCTTCTGCTATTTTTGGTGGAGTGGAACCCAATGTGAGATTTCTAATTTATAAACGATATGGAAAACGACGATGTATAAATTATATAGTCGATGTATGGGTTATATAAGCGTTGTACACCTCATGTATAAGCGTTGTATAAGTTGTACGTTCGATGTATAAGTTATATATGCGTTGTAAAAATTATATGTGTTGAAATGGAAGTGAAATGCTATATATAAATATATATATATATATACGCCCCTCATCCACAAACCATGGAGGATATTTATTGGTTGTGATTGGTTTGAAAATTGATTGATAGCGAATGGTTGATTGAAATTGTTTGTGGTTGAAATTGATTGATTGGGGTTGAAAAATACCCATTTGTGGTTGAGAAATATTTGGTTGTAACCACATAGGATTAGTTTGTGGAAATGAAAAAATATACATGCCTCCTGCGTGCGAACTAGATGAATGATTCCCCATTGTCAAAAGCTGCGAGGCTTTAAGGTAGAGCGAGGAGCCGTACTAGGGACGGTCCCGGTTTTAACTACCCTACCGTTATGCTGCCGAAATTTTGAATAATATTCATGTGTTAGATTTATTTTCATTTGTTGAAACTATATTTATTCGTTGAATAGAAAACCTTCATGTGTTGAATTGAAATTCATTCGTTGAATAGAAATTCATGTGTTGAATGGTATACGTGTTTTAAATATAAAAATCACATTTTTATCTATATATATAAACCATAGAAAACCTTCATGTGTTGAATTGAAATTCATTCGTTGAATAGAAATTCATGTGTTGAATGGTATACGTGTTTTAAATATAAAAATCACATTTTTATCTGTATATATAAACTATAGAAAACCTTCATGTGTTGAATTGAAATTCATTCGTCGAATAGAAATTCATGTGTTGAATGGTATTCGTGTTTTAAATAAATTGTTTTAACAATAAAAATCACATTTTTGCTCTTTATATATAAACTATAGAAAACCTTCATGTGTTGAATCGATATTCATTCGTTGGATTGAAATTCATTTGTTGAATGGTATTCGTGTTTTAAATATAAAAATCACCTTTTTATTTATATATATAGAAACTATAGAAAACCTACATGTGTTGAATCGAAATTCATTCATTGAATTGAAATTCATGTGTTGAATGGTATTCATATTTTGAAATAAATTGTTTGATAATAAAAATCCTATTTTTATTACCTATATGAACTATATAAAATAATCTTGTTTTGAAATAAATTGTTTTATAATAAAAATCCTATTTTTATCACCTATATTAACTATATAAAATAGTCGAGTTTTGAAATAAATTGTTTTACATTAAAAATCACATTTTTATTATATACATGAATTGTTAAAAATAGTGAAGTGTTGTAATAGAAAACAGTTAGATAAAATTATCATTTTTATCAAATGTATGAAAATCATATAGTTTTGAAATCGAAGAATCGATATATATATATATATATATATATATAGAATTGAAATATATCGAATAATGAAGCTGCAGTTCGTATTTTGAAACCGTGATTTCAAACGATTAGTGCGGGAGATCCGACCATCGGATTTTCCTGAAATCGCAACCGTTGGGTTCGCTTTGGAAATATCTTTCCAACGGCACCAAATTTGTAAAAATCCAACGATTGGATTGTCTGGAATGTTCCATTCAAATCTGAAGAAAAACAGCGCCAGAATCGATTATATTTATATATATATATATATAATTATATTAAATCGAATAACGACGCTGCAGTTCGTATTTTGAAATCAAAACTTCAAACGATTATACCGGGAGATCCGACAGTCGGATTTTCCCGAATCTGAAACCGTTGGATTCATTTTGAAAAGATCTTTCTAATGATGTAAATTTTGTGAAGATCCAACTGTTAGATTTTCAGATATGTGTAAATCAAATCTGAAGAAAAACAGCGCCACGGCCGCGTTATGGCCAGAAGCGTCGTTTTGAATAAATTGGCTATTTTAAAATAAATAAAAATAGCGATAAATAAAATATTATAAACTATATGGACGTGAAATTTAGAAACTAACTGAAGGTTGGCTAAGTCGGATGGTTTCTTGGGTATTGATCTGATGTTGGTTTCGACCTTCAGGGTTAATATTTGGGAAATCGTTCTCTTACTGATTGACGGTTAGTGACTAATGAATTGAAATGATGCGTAGTAGTGTTTGTGTAGCACTTGTTTGTTATATACGTGAGTTGCTCAGAAAGACCGGGTTTATCCCATTCTGAATAACTGAATCGACGATAAGAAATCGAAGATGAAGACGGTGGTCGAAGACCGGAGATATTCACCTCATTTGGATGGTATCTGATGTCCTGATTGGGAGGCATCCCGAAATATGGATAATGAGTGGTGATCGTCCAGACGTACGTGGAGGTCGATGGGTTTGCGAGGTATATAGTGCCTCCGGTTTCGTTCAGACCCAGAACGGACTTGCAAATGGACGGTGTGTCTGATATTGGAATTTATTCTATGTGATTGATAACCATCAGTTACACGGTGTGAATTGCCTGTGTGGCATGCTAAGATGCAGTGATCAGGGCTTCTGTTGAAAAGCAAAGTCTTGTGATTGATGATCAAAGAACCGCCTGTATGGCGTAGCTTTGTATATAACGTGAATTCGCGAGCCTCACACCCCGGTATGAACCAGAAATGGGAGAGGACATCAGGGAGGGCCTGCGTTTCTTTCTAACTAGAGGTGGTGTCGGTGCTTAAACTGGCCGACATTTATATTATTTTCACCTATGTGGTTGTTGCTGTTGCGAGGCACCTCGGATATACGGGTGACTATGTGAAGCCGAAGGAGCCATTTGTTGGCTCATTTACGCCCCATAGGACGGGGAAGCGCAGTGTTCAGGCATAATAATCCACATCGGTGGACTGGCCCTGACGATCCAAGGGGCAGTTGCGGCTGTTCCTGAGGGGCGGGCTAGAGCGTCTCGAATTCGGTGAGGACGATCACTTGCCTCGGTTCATGATGGAAATCCAATTTCCAAATATGACACCATGCGGTTTTGATTGTATATACATATGGCAACATGATATATGGTACCCATGCCGTCTATGATTGATAGTTATGATTCGAAATTGTTTCGAAACCTATAAACACTAGCAATAATACCAAATGCTTTTGTTTTATTCGTATCAAGCATATTTTGGCCATTATAAGGTAAAACTCTATCCTCCGGTTTGCGTTGCATTGTGTGATGGGAACTGAGTCTTATAATGGCTTCATTTTTATAAAAAGCATTGCGATGTTTAAAAGAATTATTTGTTTTAAAGCACTGGCAATCCGATGGAGTAAACCCGTTCCACGAAAGTGGCGTGGTCCTGGGATCGGCCAGATTTTAAATGTGTTGAATAGATTTCTCATACCAGTCCCATGACTGACTCGTAGTTTGTTTCACTTTCAAACTCGGGTGCCCCTTTTTCTACACGGGCAGCCTTGTATTCAGGTTTTAGATGGCTTTCTCTGGATAGCTGGAGCTGTAGATGGATTCTATCATTTATCTCTTTTTATGCTGTTCAGCACCTATTGTACATATTATGTTTGTTTCTGCTATAGACATTTATGTATAGTTGAACTGTATTTGTACTAAGTATGATCCTATATACTGTGTAACTCTGACGATTATGTTTATCCAGTGTATTATTTGTTCATTATCTGGTGTATTTATTTAATTCTGTTCTACTGTTATCTGTTTCTGTGTTATATTCCAAAGATTACCCTTGCCGCCGTCAGTACGGGGTTTTGGGGTCATCAGAACGTGGTATCAGAGCTTTGGTTAAGCTTAGTGCTGGAATATTACATATTAACGAACTCATCAGAAATAGAACTAGTTGTGTTCTAGGATGGGTAACTCATTATCGATAGGATCAGTAATATCCTAGTATGAGTAAAGCAGAATGAAATTACACCTCGATAGACACATTCACATTGAAGTATATGTTTCTATTTTTTAAAATTTCTTTTCTGTGACCTGACACTTGATCTTCCATTTGCAGAAGTACTAGAAAAATGAGTGTCAAAAACAGAAGGAATGCAGAACCAGATCTAGAGGCTCTATTTAAGAGATATCGAAATCTGGGTGGAGCACAATTCTCGGGCAATGAATATATTATTCAAACTCAAGCTTGGGTGAGCTCCACAAAAAGAATATTTGAGCGTTTCCAGCTGAGAGATGATCAGAAAAGGTTAGTGGCATCTTGGGCGCTCAAAGAAGAACCTTTAATCTGGTGGGAAACAATCATCAAAGATAATCCAGAAGGTGATATCACTTGGGACAGATTCAAAGAGATTTTCCTAGAAAGATTTACTCCTCCTGAAGCGACTGAGCGATTATGTGATGAATTCTCTTATCTGATACAAGGAGATATGACCATTCCAGAATATCATAAGAAATTCAATGAGCTCTCTCACTTTGCCCCGCATCTTATTCAAGATCCAAAGAGGAAGAATCTGAGATTCATTCATGGCCTACAAAGAAAATACCAGAATAGTGTAATGAAGAATGTGAAGCTTCCTTTTTCAGAAATGATTTATATGTCTTATCAGTACGAAGACCTCCATAAGAAAGGTATGTTGTGCGACGAAGAAGAAGTCAGTTCGAGTAACAAAGTAGAGTCGATGATTGATAGTCCTAGGGCTAGTAAGAAGCCCAGAGCCAAGAGGAAGAGGACTAGATCTGAGAAAGAACCAACAATGACTGCCACATGCTCAAGCTGTAATAGGCAGGGACATTTGGCGATAAGTTGCAAGTCTTCGAACAAACGAAGAAAGGATGAATCTAAATCCAAGAAAAAGTTTCATTCAGACCGAGAATGTAATCTTTGTCATCAGGCTGGTCACATAAAGCAAGACTGCTGGATGTTAAAAAAGACCAATGTGGTTCAAGTAAATGAAGTGGCAGAAACTTCAGCACCCTCAGCTAGTCAGGAAAGGGCTGATGTTTTAGAAGGCACACTTAATGTCAAAAACATTCCAGTTAAAGTGCTATTTGATACAGGCGTGTCACGAAGCTTCATTGCCAAGAATGCAGTTAAGAAGTTGGATTTGAATTTGAAGAAGCTCAAAGAACCAATGACTGTTCGAAATCCGGTTGGGGGTTCCATCGATCTCAGTTGGGTTTGTGCAGTACCTGTCTCTTTTACCTACTATAAATTTCCTACTATCTCTATCGTCATGAATTTTACTGAATTCGATCTTATTCTGGGATTGGATTGGCTAACCAAATATGAAGCAGAGGTTAGATGCGCCGAGAGAGTTGTTAGGGCTAATATAAAATCCGGGAATTATATAACCATACCGTGTGAAGGTCAGAATTCTAATAGAAAAGACTTCTGGGCAGCTCTTGATGTTTCTCCAGCCCAAATAGAAAATATCCCTGAAGTCACAGAGAATATTCCCGACCTAGTGAAATATATTCCTGTCGTCAAGAATTATGCGGATGTGTTTGAAGAAGTTGTTCGCTTACCTCCGCAGAGAGAAATTGATTTCAAAATTGCTTTAATTCCGAATGCAAGGCCGGTAGTTCACGCTATTCAAAGAATGTCCTTGAAAGATAAAGAGGAATTAGACAATTAAACATGACAGCTCGTATGGAAGGGTCTGATCAGGCCTAGTTTCTCTGATTGGGGTGCAACAGTGGTGTTTGTCCCAAAATCTGATGGTACTCTATGGCTATGTGTGGATTATTGTGATTTGAACAAGCAGACCATAAAGAACAAATATCCATTGCCGCGAATCGATGATTTATTGGATCGTCTGAATGGAGCACAAGTATTTTCAAGGATGGACCTAGCTACAGGCTTCCATTAGCTTCGAATTGCCGAAAAGTGTGTTCCTATGACAGCATTCAGAGGTCCAGACCTATTCTATGAGTGGTTAGTAATGCCGTTTGGATTATGTAACACTCCAGCTTACTTCGTCGATTTGATGAATCGAGTGTTCCACAGTGTCTTAAATAAATTTGTTCTGGTTTTTATTGACGATATTCTAATCTTCTCTAAATCAAAGGCCGAACATGAAAATCATCTGGAACAGGTTCTAGAAATTTTGAGATGGAATGTATTGAAATCCAAACTGTCCAAATGCATATTCTGGCAAGATGAAGTGAAATTTCTGAGCCACGTCGTATCAAAAGAAGGAATTGCTGTGGATCCAAGTAAAATCACTGCTATTCAAAATTGGAAACAGCCCAGTACTCCTACAGAAGTCCGCAGTTTTCTCGGATTGGCTAGTTATTACCGGAAGTTCATTGAAAAAATTCGAAGATATCTGGTCACTTAACGAAGCTTACAAAGAAGCACTCAAAATTCAAATGAACTCCAGAATGTGAGAAGGCTTTTGAAGAGCTAAAGTTATGATTAACGACTGCTCCAGTGTTAACCATTATCGATGACAATCAGGATTTAAAAGTCTGGATAGATGCCTTTAGAGAAGGCCTAGGAGCAGTGTTAATGCAAAGAGGTCAAGTGATTGTGTATGCTAGCCGCCAGCTGAAGCCGCACGAGAAAAACTATGTAACTCATGATCTTGAGTTATTGGCTATCGTATTCTCTTTGAAAATCTGGAGACACTATCTTCTGGGTGAGAAATTCGAACTGTATACAGACCATCAGTCATTGAAGTATTTGTTCACTCAGAAAGACTTGAATCTGAGGCAGCAACGTTGGCTAGAATTCCTTGCAGCATATGATTTTGAGATTATATACACTCCAGGGAAAGCCAATGTCGTGGCCGATGCGTTGAGCCGAAAGAATGAAATGATCTCCAGTTTTATTATCACGACTTCATTGATAGATAAAATATCTGCTCTTCAAAAAGATGATCACTTCATTCAGAAGATCAGAGAGATAATTCAAAAAGGCGAGCCCTCGAGTTTTCACGTTGATAATGATGGGATTCTAAGGCTCAAAGGTCGAATCTGTGTCCCTAACATTTCTGAGCTCTGAAAGGAAGTGCTGGATGAATGCCACAAGTCGAAACTTAGTATCCATTCGGGGGTAAACAAAATGTATAATGACATCAAACGCACTTTCTGGTGGAAGTCGATGAAGAGGGATATTTCTTTATATGTTAGCCGATGCCCTACTTGCCAACTAGTCAAGAGCGACCAACAGAAACTGGCTGGATTGTTACAACCGCTAGACGTTCCAAGTTGGAAGTGGGAACATATTTCCATGGACTTCATAGATGGTTTGCCCAGAACCAGAAAAGGAAATGACAGTATTTGGGTGATCATAGATCGCTTCACGAAGACCGCCCATTTCATACCTGTCAGATCAAACATAACTGCTCAGAGTCTGGCGCAGATTTAAGTCAAGGAAATTGTTAGACTACACGGAGTGCCGATCAGTATAGTTAGTGATAGAGATACAATATTTACTAGCAAATTCTGGGAGGCATTTCAAGTAGAGCTGGGAACAAATCTGAACCTAAGCACCGCCTATCATCCTCAGACAGATGGTCAAACTGAGAGGGTGAATCGTATACTAGAAGATCTATTGCGGGCTTGTGTTCTAGATTTCGGTGGATCATGGGAAGACCATCTGCATTTGGCTGAATTCTCATATAACAACAGCTACCAGGCGAGCCTGACAATGTCGCCATTCGAAGCATTGTATGGTAGACCGTGCCGATCTCCTGGTTGTTGGGTCAAACCCGGAAATAGGCTTGTATTGGGACCTGATATGATCCGAGAAGTTGCCGACAAAGTCGATTTCGTTAAGAAACAATTACTCACCGCTCAAAGCCGACAAACGAGCTATGCCGATAGGAGAAGAAGAGATATATCATTTGCTGTTGGCGACTATGTATATTTGAAAGTATCGCCAATGAGAGGAGTTATCCGGTTCGGTAAAACAGGGAAGTTGGCGCCCAAATTCATTGGTCCGTTTCCTATTCTGGAACGGATCGGAACTCTCGCTTATAGGGTTAAGTTGCCTGATTGGTTGCCTGGAGTGCATGATGTATTTCACATATCACAACTTCGAAAGCACGTTCATGATCCAGACTTGATCGTGGAAGAAGCAGCGCAACATGATATTGAAATTACCCCAGAATTGGCTGTGAGAAGAGAGCCGCTAAAGATCATCGGCAAAGAAACCAAAGAGCTGAGAAATAAGAAAGTTCACTTAGTCAAAGTGCAATAGAGTGGAGATCCGCGAGATTGTACTTGGGAAACTGAGGAGAACATTCAGAAAGCCTATCCTAGATGCCGAGTGGATATCTCTGACTGACTCCGATGCAAGGTACATTTACCATACTTTGCATTACCAATTAATTCTCTACTTTGTTGTTATTTTCTTTCCATGGATGTGCACTTTTAATTCTATACTCTTCTTAATTTAAAAAGAATGTATGAATTAATTTGTGTGATTTTGAAAAGTTAAAAACAAACTGATTGATGTTTGTGTTGTGTGATAGTAAATTAGATTAATTAAATTATTGAAACGATAGTTAATTTAATTAATAAGAGAATGAATGGTAGGATTTATTCGATTAAATCACACATTGAACTGATTAGAAAATAGATAGAAATATATACATGTGCATTATATATGTTTGAACAGGTAAATGGATAGCTGTTGAGTAAAGATTTTATTTGCGTGCCCGACAAATAGGTGAACCTTAATGAGTTGGATGCGAAATATTATTATATCAACTCCTGTAAATGCCATTGGATGCGGAGTGCTGGTTATTCTGTGTGTAAAAATAAATGTCGCCATAGGATGGTAACAATTAATTTTGAACTACACTACATGGCATACTTCTGAAGATAGGCATACTTCATCATATACCACATAAGCATTTGGAGCTTGTGTGACGAGGTGGAAGATTTACCATACGAGCGAGAGGCTTGTATGGCGATGACTATATTTTACAGGTTGAACTGATGACTGATATGGACTATTTAAAAATGTAACGATAAAATTGCCAGATTAATAAAAAAACCCACACGGGTCTGGAGTTGACAATAATCACATCTCTCTAGTCATTAGATACGGCACATGGATTATTTATTTCCCACACGGGACGAGGTGACGAGGATTTATCCTCTGGAGCAATTAAAATACACACTCCCTCAGGCTTTGACAGGGTGACGAGAATTTATTCTTTGGAGTTATTATCTATACACGCTCCCCTGTAAACACCAGAATATATCACTATAAATATGTGTATGCTTTATAGGATTTATTGGGTACCTAATACGGCCCAATAAATTTCCAAACCTCTCCCCGTACAAAGGAGGTTATGGCGAACTTTTTCAAAAATTCCGGATGTTAGCCAAATTTTTGAAGAATTTGAAAATTCTCAAAAACTGAAAAGTTGGAGAATGGAAGCCAGATTGAACGTAGAGTTGATTAATCAAACCACTTTCGACTTTGTTCCTTTTCGGGGACGAAAAGTTTTAAGTGGGGGAGATTGTAACGACCCAGAAAATCTGAACTAATTTAAAAATTTTAAATTGGCTAAAATAGTGGATTATAAATATTTAAAATAAATATTTTAAATAATAATGATGAAAAGTAAGTTTGAATCGAAGTTGAAAATAAATATAATTCCTTTGAATTATAAACAAGGCCTGAAATGGCGCGGTAGTTTCAAAATTTGAACTCAAACTTTGACTGGTTGTACCAGGTGAAAAACAAAGAGGATTTGAGTGAAACCAAAAATATTTAAATCTGTTAGTGAATACCTTTCTAACGAATCTGAAAAAACGAAGTTTCATAGAGGAAAGCAAAAGTTATGGCCAAATGAATTTTCTGAAAGGTCGCTATGGAATTTATATAGCCCGTGAAATTGGCCATTTTGCAAACGACCTCGGAATTCAACGAAACCACTTTTGTTGGATCCAGGATGTGAAGTTATATCTAGGTTTCAAATTTCATAATTTTTGAAGCTAGTATGTGAGCGTGGCAAAGGAAAACGTGTTTTGGTCAATTAAAGTTAAATTGGATCGACCAGAAATGGGCCATTTCTCAAACGGTCTCAGAATTCGACGAAACTAGTTTTGCTGGGACCGTATCGTCAAAACATAGCTAGATTTATTTTTCTGGAATTTTTTGAATCAGTTTGTGGCCGTGGCAAATTGAAATGTACGTTCAAATCGAATATTGAATGTTATATATTTTAAATTGAAGGAAAACTGACTGAAACAGTCGAATGGGACTACGAAGCACATCCCATTGTGTTCGGAATGGGGGTAAAATGCTAGGGACGACAGTCGTTGGGTTTGGATTGGAGTTTGTGTCAGAAAACCCCTTTTAAAACCTCCCGGGCAATTAGATTTTTTTATAAAAAAAAGGGAAAATCCATTTCTCTCTCCCTGACAGTCGCGATTGAAGGCGGAAAGCTCTTCAAACTTTCCAGCTCCGATTCCGGCCACCTCCTCCACTTTCAGCCCCTCCGCCAGTTAGGGTTTTTGTCTAGCTCTCCCTCCTCTTCAAATCCGACCTGGTCTCGCCCCTCCTCATTCAGCCGTCAGCAAGATCCGCCAGCTTGAAGTTGAGCATTTCAGGCCGCCGCCAGGAACACCAGGGTTCACCGAGCTGGCCCACTCCCCCATGCGCGCGAAGCTCTCTCCTAGCCCTTTGACGCTGCGAAGGACGATCGTCCTCTAGCTTCATGGATTTCGCGAAATTCCGAACCCTAGTTTCGAACCAAAAGGAGAGGTAACGGTTTATATATATTAAACTATATTATATCATTTTAAAAGTGCTACCATTTATGATTTCACTGTAAAAATCATAACTTTTTCGTTTGTTGACGAAATTCGGTGAAACAAGAGACAGTGGACTCGTGTGGACGTCTTCTACATTCTAGAAGAGACCGCATATTTTTCTGAGCCTTTTGCTATTTTGGGTGGAGTGGAACCCAATGTGAGATTTCTTATTTATAAACGATATGGAAAACGACGATGTATAAATTATATAGTCGATGTATGGGTTATATAAGCGTTGTACACCTCATGTATAAGCGTTGTATAAGTTGTACGTTCGATGTATAAGTTATATATGCATTGCAAAAATTATATATGTGTTGAAATGGAAGTGAAATGCTATATATATATACCCCTTGTCCACAAACCATGGACGATATTTATTGGTTGTGATTGGTTTGAAAATTGATTGATAGCGAATGGTTGATTGAAATTATTTGTGGTTGAAATTGATTGATTGGGGATGAAAAATACCCGTTTGTGGTTGAGAAATATTTGGTTGTAACCACATAGGATTAGTTTGTGGAAATGAAAAAAATATACATGCCTCCTGCGTGCGAACTAGATGAATGATTCCCCATTGTCAAAAGCTGCGAGGCTTTAAGGTAGAGCGAGGAGCCGTACTAGGGACGGTCCCGGTTTTAACTACCCTGCCGTTATGCTGCCGAAAATTTGAATAATATTCATGTGCTAGATTTATTTTCATTTGTTGAAACTATATTTATTCGTTGAATAGAAAACCTTCATGTGTTGAATTGAAATTCATTCGTTGAATAAAATTCATGTGTTGAATGGTATACGTGTTTTAAATATAAAAATCACATTTTTATCTATATATATAAACTATAGAAATCCTTTATGTGTTGAATCGAAAT
This sequence comes from Allium sativum, assembly GCA_030737875.1. Classification (NCBI taxonomy): domain Eukaryota; kingdom Viridiplantae; phylum Streptophyta; class Magnoliopsida; order Asparagales; family Amaryllidaceae; genus Allium; species Allium sativum. The sequence goes on from CM060926.1 coordinate 358,551,058, forward strand.
TCATTCGTTGAATAGAAATTCATGTGTTGAATGGTATACGTGTTTTAAATATAAAAATCACATTTTTATCTATATATATAAACTATAGAAAACCTTCATATGTTGAATTGAAATTCATTCGTTGAATAGAAATTCATGTGTTGAATGGTATTCGTGTTTTAAATAAATTGTTTTAACAATAAAAATCACATTTTTGCTCTATATATATAAACTATAGAAAACATTCATGTGTTGAATCGATATTCATTCGTTGGATTGAAATTCACGTGTTGAATGGTATTCGTGTTTTAAATATAAAAATCACCTTTTTATCTATATATATAAACAATAGAAAACCTTCATGTGTTGAATCGAAATTCATTCGTTGAATTGAAATTCATGTGTTGAATGGTATTCATATTTTGAAAGAAATTGTTTGATAATAAAAATCCTATTTTTATTACCTATATGAACTATATAAAATAATCTTGTTTTGAAATAAATTGTTTTATAATAAAAAACCTAATTTTATCACCTTTATTAACTATATAAAATAGTCGAGTTTTGAAATAAATTGTTTTACATTAAAAATCACATTTTTATTATATACATGAATTGTTAAAAATAGTGAAGTGTTGAAATAGAAAACAGTTAGATAAAAATATCATTTTTATCAAATGTATGAAAATCATATAGTTTTGAAATCGAAGAATCGATATATATATATATATATATATATATATATAGAATTGAAATATATCGAATAACGAAGCTACAGTTCGTATTTTGAAACCGTGATTTCAAACGATTAGTGCGGGAGATCCGACCATCGGATTTCCCTGAAATCGCAACCGTTGCGTTCGCTTTGGAAATATCTTTCCAACGGCACTAATTTTGTAAAAATCCAACGGTTGGATTGTCTGGAATGTTTAATTCAAATTTGAAGAAAAACAGCACCAGAATCGATTATATTTATATATATATATAAATATAATTATATTAAATCGAATAACGACGCTGTAGTTCGTATTTTGAAATCGAAATGTCAAACGATTATATCGGGAGATCCGACCGTCGGATTTTCCCGAAACTGCAACCGTTGGATTCGTTTTGAAAAGATCTTTCTAATGATGTAAATTTTGTGAAGATCCAACGGTTAGATTTTCAGATATGTGTAAATCAAATCTGAAGAAAAACAGCGCCACGACCGCGTTATGGCCCGAAGCGTCGTTTTGAATAAATTGGCTATTTTAAAATAAATAAAAATAGCGATAAATCGTTATAAAATATTATAAACAATATGGATGTGAAATTTAGAAACAAACTGAAGGTTGGCTAAGTCGAATAGTTTCTTGGGTATTGATCTGATGTTGGTTTCGGCCTTCGGGGTTAACATTTGGGAAATCGTTCTCTTACTAATTGACGGTTAGTGACTAATGAATTGAAATGATACGTAGTAGTGTTTGTGTAGCACTTGTTTATTATATATGCGAGTTGCTCAGAAAAACCGGGTTTATCCCATTCTGAATAACTGAATGGACGATAAGAAATCGAAGATGAAGACGGTGGTCGAAGACCGGAGATCTTCACCTCGTTTGGATGGTAACTGATGTCCTGATTGGGGGGCATCCCGAAATATGGATAATGAGTGGTGATCGTCCATACGTACATGGAGGTCGATGGGTTTGCGAGGTATATAGTGCCTCCGGTTTCGTTCAGACCTAGAACGGACTTGCAAATGGACGGTGTGTCTGACATTGGAATTTATTCTCTGTGATTGATAGCCATCAGTTACACGGTGTGAACTGCCTGTGTGGCATGCTAAGATGCAGTGATCAGGGCTTCTGTTGAAAAGCAAAGTCTTCTGATTGATGATCAAAGCACCGCCTGTGTGGCGTAGCTTTGCGTATAACGTGAATTCGCGAGCCTCACACCCCGGTATGAACCAGAAACGGGAGAGGACATCAGGGAGGGCCTGCGTTTCTTTCTAGCTAGAGGTGGTGTCGGTGCTTAAACTGGCCGACATTTATATTATTTTCACCTATGTGTTTGTTGCTATTGCGAGGTGCCTCGGATATACCGGTGGCTATGTGAAGCTGAAGGAGCCATTCGTTGGCTCATTTACGCCCCATAGGGCGGGGAAGCGCAGTGTTCAGGCATAATAATCCACATCGGTAGACCGGCCCTGACGATCCAAGGGGCAGTTGCGGCTGTTCCTGAGGGGCGGGCTAGAGCATCTCGAATTCGGTGAAAACGATCCCTTGCCTCGGTTCATGATGGAAATCCAATTTCCAAATACGACACCGTGCGGTTTTGATTGTATATACATATGGCGACATGATACATGGTACCCATGCTGTCTATGATTGATAGTTATGATTCGAAATTGTTTCGAAACCTATAAACAATAGCAATAATACCAAATGCTTTTGTTTTTTTCGTATCAAGCATATTTTGGCCATTATAAGGTAAAAATCTATCTTCCGGTTTGCGTTGCATTGTGTGATGGAAACTGAGTCTTATAATGGCTTCATTTTTATAAAAAGCATTGCGATGTTTAAAAGAATTATTTATTTTAAAGCTTTGGCAATCCTATGGAGTAAACCCGTTCCACGAAAGTGGCATGGTCCTGGGATTGGCCAGATTTTAAATGTGTTGAATAGATTTCTCATACCAGTCCCATGACTGACTTGTAGTTTGTTTCACTTTCAAACTCGGGTGCCCCATTTTCTACACGGGCAGCCTTGTATTCAGTTTTAGCTGGCTTTCTCTGGATAGCTGGAGCTGAAGATGGATTCTATCATTTATCTCTTTTTATGTTGTTCAGCTCCTATTGTACATATTATGTTTGTTTCCGCTGTAGACATTTATGTATAGCTGAACTGTATTTGTACTAAGTATGATCCTGTATATTGTGTAACTCTGACGATTATGTTTATCCAGTGTATTATTTGTTCATTATCTGGTGTATTTATTTAATTCTGTTCTGCTGTTATCTGTTTTTGTGTTATATTCCAAAGATTACCCTTGCCGCCGTCAGTACGGGGTTTTGGGGTCGTCAGAGTAATTCTTCGTGGTTGGGTCGGAAAGTGGACGGGAGGGATGGAGCTTCTTCCGTCATTGATCGCAGGTCACGGGAGAGAGAAGTGGATTTTTTTATATTTTTTTATTTATGAAAGAAATTTTCTGATTCGCCAATATATATATTAATTCGAAAATTAGTGTTTTCCCACACGAACACCAATTCCAACCCAACGACTGTCGCCCTAGCTAAATACCCCCATTCCGAACACAATAGGATATATTTCGTAGGCCCATTCGACTGTCTCAGTCAGTTTTTCTTCAAATTAACATATAAAACATTCAATATTTGATTTGAACGTACATTTCAATTTGCCGGGACCACATACTGATCCCAAAAATTCCAAAAAAATAAATATAGCTATGTTTTGACGATACAGTCCCAACAAAACTAGTTTCGTCGAATTATGAGATCGTTTGAAAAATGGCCATTTTCTGGCCGATCCAATTTAACAGAAATCGACCAAACACATTTTCCTTCCCTACGCTCACATATTAACTTCAAAAATTATGGAATTTGAAACCTAGCAAAAATTTGACATCCCGAATCCAACAAAAGTGGTTTCGTCGAATTCTGAGGTTGTCTGCAAAATGGCTATTTTCCAAGGCTGTATATTCTCTATAGCGACCTTTCTAAAAATTCATTTGGCCATAACTTTTGACTTCCGCTATGAAACTTTTATTTTTCAGATTCGTTAGAAAGATATTCATAAACAGATTTAAATATTTTTTATTTCACTAAAATCCGTTATATTTTGCACCCGGTACAGTCAATCAAAGCTTGAATTCAAAATTTGAAACTATCGTGCCATTTCAGGCCTTGTTTATAATTTAAAATAATTATATTTATTTTCAAACATCGATTCAAACATACTTTTCGTCGTTATTATTTAAAATAATTTATTTTAAATATTTAATACCCACTAAAAAAGGCAAATTAAATTTTTTAAATTGGCTCAGATTTTCCGGGTTGTTACAGCTGGTGTGGCATGTGACACATGGGCAGTTGACATGGAGAGATGACGTGTCGTGTGACACGTAGACAGCTGACGTGGAAAGATGACGTGGCCCCACTAGAAGCCAGACCCTAACTAATGCTTAAGGCAACGCTGAATAGTGTTGCATTACGTGCAGAAAGTTTACATTACGGCTATAATGCAACACTTTCTTTCCATGGTAGTCGATGGGCAAAAGCATTGCTTTGGAGAGCTAAGGCAATGGCTGTAGATGCCACGGGTCTCTGGTGTTGCCTATTTGAAAAATGGGGCTACTGCAACGCTTTTTCAATATAAGGCCACATAAAAAGTGTCGAATTTGCCCACTTTTGCCATAGTGTTACTATGAACAGCGGGAAAGGATTGCGATGGAACCGACTGGAAACGAATCGAATTCTAAACGGTTCAGAAATTCAAAAGTAAAAATGGAGAAGTGGATCCCAAAGGTGAGAACTTCTTACTTTATTTTATTTTCTAGTTAAAAATATGTACTAGGATGTAGACGGTGCTTAGTAGCATCCGATACTTTTGTTTAAAACCATGTTTGTTTGGTTGATTGGCTTATTTGTTTGAATTTGGTTTGGGAAGTGAAATGAATTGATTAGATTTGGTTTGCACATGGCGCGAGCCATTAGTAGGTGAGGGATAAGGCTAGACCTTATTCCAGTTCTACTATCGCGCCGTTATGCGGCCAAAATTTACTAAAAATATTAGAACAATAAAATATCATTTTTATTGTATAAATGAACTGTATAAAATATTCATGAGATGAAATAAATATTTTAAAGTTAAAAGTATAATTTTTAACGTGTCTATGAATAAAATAAATATTCATTTACAAATCAAACGATTTGTTTATGTACACACATTGGACTGATATTGATTGGGACGATATATTTTACACATCGCCCAACTGCACAAATAATAATTTCTGTTTATTATTTGAAATACCCACAAGGGTATTGAGATGATATTGGACATACACTAATCCCAATATTTAGTTGTGTGTCAATCGATTGGTTGACAGGTTGTTGTAAGCGTTAATTATTCATATTTAACACTTATGCAGTTGTGTAATGCACTATGTATGATAGTTGACTATGTTCGATTATGGTTGTGTACATATGTGTATGAAATCCATATAAATAAAATTATATGGTAATTGAATGTGTCTGGTTCCAATTCGGAAAGAACGAATTAACGAATATTTTGAAATGGCAAATAGTATTTTAAAATAACTAATATTTTAAAATAATATTCAGTAATAGATTAAAATATGATTTTGATGTCCGATTTGGGATGGACACGTAAGTATTTAAATATATAAAGCCGTATTGATTAGATTAACACAATTTTGACGTGAATGATATTTATATCGATTTTATTCATTTTTATAATGAATTTCGAAAAGGAAATGATTTCAAAATCTGATATTTTGAAAATATTATCATTTATATATTATAATGATAAGGAAAATTCAGTTTTGATTTAAAATAGAAAATGAAGTTAGAAACGAATTTAAAACGATTTATAGAATACTTTTTAACTGGAAATCGACAAAAAAAATATAATATATAATATATATATTTTATGGCCTGAAAAGAACGTGCCGCGCCGCGGTAGTTCGCGAATTTCGACCATTGACTTCGAATGGACATTACGAGAGATCCGACCGTCGGATTCTCCTAAAACCGAAACTGTTAGGTTCGTATCGAAAAGAGCTTTCCAACCAATATAAGAAATTTGTAATCTAATGGTCGGAATTGGAATTATGTCCAAATCAAATTTGGAAAAGGTCGCTGTAAGTGTAGTTCGATCACCGTTTATGGAAATCGACTGTACGACCTTGATAAAATTATTAAAAATATCAATAATTTGTGTAAAATTGTAATAAATGATTCGAAAAGAATTAGGATGAAAAATTCCACATTTGTAAAGATAAAAATATATTTTTATCAAAATGAACTAGTTACGAACTAGAATTATAATCCAATATTTTTAAATAAATAAATTGGATTTGAAATGGTTTTAAAAATAACCAGAATTTCCAATATATGAATTGGAATGGACTTGAACCGAAATTATCTTCGGAATATTTCGATATTGGATTCCATGATTGTATGGATATTGTGGAGGAATTTGGAAGATATATATATATCGTTATTCCCAATATGATATTTGTTGATTTCAGAATTTGATATTGAATATAAGCCGATATAATTTCTATTTAGAGCCTTGTATTTAATATTGAATTTGATTTTGGGTTTGTCGTGAATGTTGTCTTCATTAGCACTGTTCTTAATCCCAGTTGAGAAAAGAATAAATCTTTTAATTAAGATTATTAGAGTTTCTAGTTAATTAACATTTAATTGGAATAAAATGGGATGTAAATTGGGTTTATTGTGAACTGTGTTTTTAACGACATTCGTTCTGTAACCCTATTTACAGTGAAATGTGATTTGGAATTTATAAATCTTTATATTAAAATTTAATGGAAATTTTCCAAAGTAAAGTTTCCCAATTTAATATATTAAATTGGAATTGAATGGAATTCGATTTGATAAAAATCGAAATGATCTTCTATTGAGGGAGACTGTTAATAAATATGGAATTTAAAAGGCTTTGTCGTTATTCCATTTATATTATTAGTTTGATACGGAAATTGATATCGGTTATATATATTGATCTGTTCTCCATTAAGATTCCATAATTAATGGAATATGATTTTGGGTTTATCGTGAACTGTGTTTTAAATGACAATAGTTCTTTAACCCAACTAAAGACAGGATTACATGTTTAACATTGTATTTCGAACTGTATGGTTGATCTCTGCTAAATATATATCTGTTTGGTGGCGGAGAATTTATTCTCTTGCTTAACACCCTTCTCTAAGACGTACGAGCTTAAGGGTTATATATCGGCAGAAATCAATAGCACGGTGTAGATTGTCGATGTGACATGTTTGTGTTTCCAAAGTTAAATAATCATTAATATTGATTTTTGGGAAGATTAAAACTGAATTAGAGTTTTAATGAATCTTTAATTAGATTGGGATGTGAATGAGATAATTAAATTTATCGAATTCCTGAAATGATTGAGAATGGAGTATCACCAATTTTGCTCCAAGCGATAGTTAAATCTTTAATTAGATTTGAACGTGGAATGGTAATTAATTTTACCGATAACACTGTGGCGTTAGATACGGAGTATCACAAGTTTTGCTCCAAGCGATAGTTAAATCTTTAATTAGATTTGAGCTTGAAATGGTAAATAATTTTACTGATAACACCAAGGTGTTAGATTTGGGGTATTACCAGTTTTTCTCCATGGGATGAATAGGTTGGGATTGGAAAATATAATAAATGATTACTTCGGTAAGGTTCGCTAATCTTGACTAGTTGATAAACCTTAATTTGGTTTAGAATTGATATCCGAAGGAAGATTAAAGAATAAATTTAAAATAATTTATCTTTGATAAAATTAATGGGAACTTTTCCAACGAATATGAACATTTAAATAAAGGAATATTCAGAATTGGAATGAGGCGTATGTTGTGTTTTTATAGCATTTGTTTATTATATACGCGAGTTATTTGGAAAGGCCGGGTTTATACCCATTTTAAATAACTGATTCGACGATATGACGACGATGAAGACGGTGGTTGAAAATTGGATGTCTTCCCATCGTTTGGATGATTACTGATGTCTTGATTGGGCTGTTAAGACAAGGTAATAAGTGGTGATCGTCCAGACGTACTTGGAGATCGACCAGATATGCGAGGACCTCACTCCTATATTGGACATATTGGACGAGGAATAAGGTGCCTCGAGTTTCGTTCAGACCTAGAACGAACTAGTAAAAGGATGTGTGTCTGACATTGTATTTTATCCTATGTTGATTGATCTCTATTATATATATATATATATATATATATATATGTGTGTGTGTGTGTGTGTTTGGTGGTGGAGAATTTATTCTTTTTCTTAACGCCCTTCTCTGAGATGTACGAGCTCAGAGGTTATATATAGATAGACATCAGTCGCATGGCGTGAATTGCCTGTGTGACATGCAGAGATGAAAATGATCAAGGCTTTTGTTGAAAAGCATAGTCTTGTGGTTGATGATCAAAGCACGGCCTTAAAGGCATAGCTTTGTGTATAGCGTTAATCCGTGAGCCTCACACCTCGGGATTAGTCAAAAAGGGGATCGGACCATTGGGAGAACATGACGTTTCTTTCTAGGTAGGAGTGGTGTCATGGCATGGAGCCTAGACATTTTTACTTATTTGGTTATTGGATTGTGTGGCGCCTCTGATATATCGGTTACTACGTAGCCGATGGATATTGAGTCATCTGGCTCATTTACGCCCCATAGGGCGGAACGTGTGTTCAGGAATTGCCAATCTTCAAACATAAGAGAGGACCGGCACAACCGATCCAAGGGTTGCCCAGATTGTATAGTCTTGAGACATTTGCTAGAGTGTCTCAAAGCGGTAAGGAGCCATTCCTGGCCTCGACTCATAGATGGAATCTAATTTCCAATACGTGACATTTCGGTTTTGATTGTAGAGCCCAGTATTGGCGACATTATATATGGTACCCATGTCGTCTAGGATTGTTTTAAACGTGCCAAGCATGTTTAGCTATTATAAGGGAAAACTCTATCCTCCAGCTTGCGTTGCATTGTGTGATGGGACCTGAGTCTTATAATAGTTTCATTTTTCCAAAAAGCATTGCGCTATTTTGTTATATGCACTGGTATTCTTGGGAGAATCCCATTCCGTGCTTTACGGCGTGGACTCTTGATTTACTTTATTTTGAAGCAAAGTTTTAAATAACTGTTTTAATTCTCACACCAGTCACATGACCGACCTGGAGTTTATTTTTTTAACCTAAACTCTGGGTGCCCCTATTTTCCATATGGGAAGCTAGTAGTTTTGTTTTTGCAAATATTATATTCACAGGATCCTGGTTTACAACTGGAGATATATTCGGAAAGCTATGTATATGTGTATTTGTTTCAGTTGTGTTATGTATTATTTTTCCGTTGCATTGTAATTTAAATCTCTGATATTTTTCTGATGTATATTATTTGTTCATATTCTGTATATTCTTGTACTCTAATGTAAATTGTTGTAATATGCAATGAAGTGTTCTTCTGTTTGTGCTCTGATTTGTCGTATTCTCAGACAATCCGTTCTTTCTCTTTACTTCGGAGACCGGGGAAGTTCGGGTCGTTATAGTTTGGTATTAGAGCTTTGCTTTACAGAGCTCAAGGGCAAGACACATTAGAACCAAACGAAAGAATTCATCAGAGATTGGATTAGTAATATCCAATGAGAATGACTTGTTAGAGATAGGATCAGTAGTATCCTAGAACGAGTGTGAAGAGCAGTGTTTTTAAAATAAAAATGAAAAAAAAAATTGTTTTGAAATTTAAACCATTTCATATGTATTTGAATATTTATTTTATATTGAATTTGGACAATCGAGTATATAAAATTTTTGCATATACGCCTGTAATGACCCAGATTTTTGATTAATTTATTTTAAATATTTAATATGGTTTTAAATATTGTGTTGATAATATAAATGAATTTTTATATTAAGTTATTGATTAAATAATCGAAATACAAGTTATTTCGAACATATAGAATTATCGTAATATGAAAATGAATTTAATTGAATTCAAAGTTAGAACTGAATTGAAAACAATTCAGATGATTTATAGAAGTTCAATTTGAATAGAATGATAATAATAATAATGTATTACTGTGGAATTTGTTAATTTTGTAGTTAGTTATATTATGTCGATTTATTACGTTATTTTATATATACGTTTGAATTAAAATTTTTAGCCTATTCCGTTGAGTTCATAATAGTGTAATTTCGTTGAAACGTTGGTCGGTAGGTTAAAGTAATGGTCCGTGAATTCATGTAATGGACCCCGAGATATTTGATTTGTAGATAAGCTTGAAATCAAATCAGAATCTGTTTAAAAGAAATAAAAATCTCTTTATTTCTAATCGTGTTTAAATCAAATCAAACCGGTATTAAATTTATATGTACCTTCACCTACCACCAATTCCTTAACACCAAAGTATTCATCTTCTATAAATAAAATTGCACTCTTCCCCTTTTGTTTTTCTATTCTAAAAACCAAAATCATAATAAACTACAGAAAACTTTGAATTTAAAATTGTCATCCCTTCCTTTTGTTCATTCAAAACGAAGCCAATATCATTCATTCTTTCCTCCTTTTCCAGTCTTCCGAGCAATGCGAAAAAAATCAAAAAAAGGACTCAACAAAAACCAAAGGCACCCAACATATGTTCCCCTCTTCCTAAATCATTTTTAAATCAAAGATTTATGCCCTAAAATTCATGAAATTGATTTGGGAAAAAGAAAAGGAAATGTAAATCAAAATCGCGGTAAAGACCGCGAGTTCCCAGAGCTCGACTCGAGCTCGCGTTAGGAGGAGATGCAATTAAATCATCATGGTTTGTTCGAAGTTTTGCAAATGGGGATTCTGACCTGAACGATGTCGTGATGGGATTTAAAAGGGTTGATTCGGTCTTTGGAGGCGAGTGGAGCTGATATTCAAAGAGGCGGTTTGCGTCCATACGAATCTTAGGGGAGCGTCGTGATCTTCAAAAGAGGTGAACTGGGTGGTTTTTGGGAGTTGGAACCACCGATGTTAAAGATGGTTGTGGTTAAGGTCCTTGTAGGTTTTCTGGAACATCGACAAGGGGGTCAGAGTTTAAGGTGCGTAGTGAGGTAGTTAGATGTTGGAGGAGACTTTGCAATGGATGGTGTTAATGTAGGGAAGGATGTTACTATTCGGAGATGGACAGTGGAGGGGGGAAGGTTTTCTGTGATGGCAGTAAAGCTATAGGAAGTTGATTTCTTTTTTTTGTGTACGGTACGGGAGAGAGTCTGGAGGAATTTAAGTTAAATGTTTGGGAAGGCAAGGCGAACCATCAGACGGGGTTGATGGTTAGCAAAGGGAGTTAGGAGTAATATAGCACGGTAGTTTGTACAGGGAGTTGGAAAGTTCAAAATGAGGAAGAAGAAATTATTAATAGGATTAGAAATGGTGGAGTTGTGTATGGCTCGAAATGGAGAAGACATATTACAGAAGCGATTAAGGTATAAATTTAATTATTAATTTAATTAATTCGCTTAGTTTATGTAATCAAAATTCTTATGTGCGATGTATTAAAATTTTACAAGGTCCGAAATATTAACGCAAGTCGAATTGGAATCCGTAGTTGCGAGATACCTAATCGGAAATTTAAATGGAATCAGAATGGATCAAAATAGAATCACAGTGAGTAAATCTCACTAAATTTATTATTTAGAATCAATTTTTAGTCATTAAAAATAATTAATGGTTGCTTGGTTGCATTAAATATTACTGTGGCGATTATTTACCTTTATTAATAATTCTCTTAGGAGTACAAAGTTTTGGTCCAATCGTGAACTTCCCAAAATGCCCTTATGTATGAGTTTTTAAATATACAAAATAATTATTTAACCTAAAATCCCCAATAAATTAGACATTAAATATCACTTAAATATGGATCTAATAAACCTTTTCAACAATTCAAATTGCCTCTTTAATATCGCTCAAAAAGAGGATCCCTAAATAGGCTTTCATTGCAAATTTTAATTGCTTCTCATTTTAGTTGCTATTTATTTTAGTTTATGCATTTCATTGGTTCTAATGATACGAATTTCCATGCGTAATTTACTATATCAATTCAGGTTTTTATTAGGCAATTAAAATTTTACATTCCAAAATAGTTTGCTTAAAACCTTTATTATATGTATGCACGGTACTATTATATGTATGGACATATTCCTGTTTAAAATTAGAACTAAGATCATTTATATTTTTCATATCGACCTACTAATTCAATTTATTTTCCATATACATAGAAATTAATATTGACGTGGATATATGGCAATTTCTCATATGGTTAGAAAGCAAAATTCACACTATATTAATGACGCTTTTTTGTCTTTATTTGAATACTTAAGGCATTAGCGATAGACTATGCATCATAACCCAATTTATTTAAAATATTTTAAGATTACGTATACACGTCAACGTAGAATCATTCATTCCGTGTTATCCATGAATATTGGGTTCTAGAGAATACTGTTGTACCATTTAAATATCCACCCATTCACATTCATATATCCAATTCTCACCATTCTTCTATTCACCTCATTTTTGTTCTTGATATCTCCATTGCTTCCCCTTTCAAAGCTTTAGCTTAGCTTTCTCCTGTAGGTATGTAAAATTTTATCTATAGCTCTCCATTACCAGTTTTTCTGTTATCTTTTATCTTTTATTTACTTTTTCTATATAGTACCTGTATGGTATGGTTTTATTATTTCTAAGTACTTACAGAATAAGGACGGACCCGCCATCGCCATGAATACTGGCTCCACTACAAAATCAGAAGCCGGTCTTAATACAAAGCATCTGTAACAACCCGGAAAATCTGAACTAATTTAAAAAAATTTAATTGGCTATTTTAGTGGATTTTAAATATTTAAAATAAATATTTTAAATAATAACGATGAAAAGTAAGTTTGAATCGACGTTTGAAAATAAATATAATTAATTCTAACTATAAACATGGCCTGAAATGGCGCGGTAGTTTCAAAAATTGAATTCAAACTTTGACTGATTATACCGGGTGCAAAACAAAATGGATTTGAGTGAAACCAAAAATATTTAAATCTGTTAGTGAATATCTTTCTAACGAATCTGAAAAATCGAAGTTTCATAGCGGGAAGCAAAAGTTATGGCCAAACGATTTTTCAGAACGGTCGCTATAGAGTTTATATAGCCCGTGAAAATGGCCATTTTGCAAACGACCTCGGAATTCGACAAAACCACTTTTGTTGGATCTAGAATGTTAAACTATTTCTAGGTTTCAAATTTCATAATTTTTGAAGCTAGTATGTGAGCATGGCAAAGGAAAATGTGTTTGGTTGATTTCTATTAAATTGGATCGACCAGAAAAGGGTTATTTTTCAAACGGTCTCAAAATTCGATGAAACTAGTTTTGTTGGGACCGTATCGTCAAATATAGCTAGATTTATTTTTTTGGAATTTTTCGAATTAGTCTGTGGCCCTGGCAAATTGAAATTTACGTTCAAATCAAATACTGAATGTTTTATATTTTAATTTGAAGAGAAACTGACTGAAACAGTCGAATGGGCCTGCGAAACATATCCCATTGTGTTCCAACTGGGGGTATTTAGCTAGGGACGACAATCGTTGGGTTTGGTTTGGTGTTCGTGTGTGAAAGGGGGTATTTTCGAATTTTAAAATTTATAATTATAAAAAAAATCTATTGGTCAAATCTATTTCTCTCTACCATCGCGAACGACGGAAACCCCTCAATCGCTTCCCCCTCCGATTTCTCCTTTCACACTCAATAAAAACCCATGCTCCTATTGGGGATTTTGTAGAGCTTGTCGAGATCTTCAAATCCATACCAAGTTTGATTTTTTTTTTCATTGAGTATATCGCCGGAATCACCTTCGTGAAGATCACTGTTTCAAACCGCCGTCGCCACTGCTACAGTGCATCGCACCTGACCGCACCACCAGCGCCAGGTGCGCCTCTCCTCCCTCTTCCTCGTGGCGAAGGCCGATCGACGTATCGTTGCGCGGATTCAAAGAAAAATCAAAACCTAGTTTTGAACATTTCAAAAAGGTATACGGCTATTTTTATTTTAACTATATTATAGCACTTTAAAACGCTACGGTTTTTGATTTCACTGTAAAAATCATATCTTTTTCGTTTCTTGACGAATTCAGTGAAACAAGAGACAGTGGACTCGTGTGGACGTCTTCTACATTCTAGAAGAGACCGCATATTTTTCTGAGCCTTCTGCTATTTTTGGAGGAGTGGAACCCAATGTGAGATTTCTGAATTATAAACGATATGGAAAACGACGATGTATAAATTATATAGTCGATGTATGAGTTATATAAGCATTGTACACCACCTGTATAAGCGTTGTATAAGTTGTACGTTCGATGTATAAGTTTTATATGCATTGTAAAAATTATATATGTGTTGAATAGAAGTGAAATTTACTTATATAAATAAATAAATATATATATATATATATACGCACCTCGTCCACAAACCATGGACGATATTTATTGGTTGTGATTGGTGTGAAAACTGATTGATAGCGAATGGTTGATTAAAATTGTTTGTGGTTGAAATTGATAGATTATGGTTGAAAAAAATACCCGGTTGTGGTTGAGAATTATTTGGTTGAAACCACATAGGATTTGTTTGTGGAAATGAAAAAAAAATATACATGCCGCCTGCGTGCGAACTAGAGGCATGAAATCCCCATTATCAAAAGCTGCGAGGCTTTAAGGTAGAGCGAGGAGTCGTACTAGGGACGGCCTCGGTTTTAACTACCCTACCGTTATGCTGCCGAAATTTTGAATAATATTTATGTGTTAGAAATATTTTCATGTGTTGAAACTATATTCGTGTGTTGAATAGAAAACCTTCATGTGTTGAATAGAAATTCATTCGTTGAATAGAAATTCATATGTTGAATGGTATTGGTGTTTTAAACAAATTGTTTTAACGATAAAAATCACATGTTTATTTTATATATACGAACTATTGAAAACATTCATGTGTTGAATAGAAATTCATTCATTGAATAGGAATTCATGTGTTGAATGGTATTCGTGTTTTGAAATAAATTGTTTTATGATAAAAATCATATTTCTATCATCTATATGAACTATATAAAATAGTCGTGTTTTGAAATAAATTGTTTTATAATAAAAATCATATTTTTATCACCTATATGAACTATATAAAATAGTCGTGTTTTGAAATAAATTGTTTTGCAATAAAAATCACATTTTTACTATATACATGAATCGTTAAAAGTAGTGAAGTGTCGGAATAAATGTCGGGTGGATAAAAATATCATTTTTATCAAATGTACGAAAAGGAAACAGTTTTGAAATCGAAGAATCGATTATATATATATATATAATTAAAATATATCGAATAACGAAGCTGCAGTTCGTGTTTTGAAACCGTGATTTCAAACGATTAGTGCAGGAGATCCGACCATCGGATTTTGCCGAAACCGAAACCATTGGGTTCGCTTTGGAAATATCTTTCTAACAGCACCAACTTTGGAAAGATCCAGCGGTTGGATTGTATGGAATGTTTAATTCAAATCTGAAGAAAAACCGCGCCAGAATCGGTTATATATATATATATATATATATATATAATTAAATTAAATCGAATAACGACGCTACAGTTCGTATTTTGAAATCGAAACTTCAAACGAGTGTACCAGGAGATCCGACCGTCGGATTTTCCCAAACTGAAACCGTTGGATTCGTTTTGAAAAGATCTTTCTAATGCTATAAATTTTGTGAAGATCCAAAGGTTAGATTTTCAGATATGTGTAAATCAAATTTAAAGAAAAACAGCGCCACGGCCGCGTTATGGCCTGAAGCGTCGTTTGAATAAATTGGTTGTTTTTAAATAAATAAAAATAGCGATAAATCATTATAAAATATTATAAACGAAATGGGATGTGAAATTTAGGAATTAACTGAAGGTTAGCTGAGTCGAATGGTTTCCTGGGTTTTGATCTGATGTTGGTTTCGGCCTTCGGGGTTAATATTTGGGAAATCGTTCTCTTACTGATTTACGGTTAGTGACTGATGAATTGAAATGAGGCATATGTTGTGTTTGTGTAGCACTTTTTATTATACACGCGAGTTGCTTAGAAAGACTGGGTTTATCTCATTCTGAATAACTGAATCGACGATAAGAAATCGAAGATGAAGACGATGGTTGAAGACCAGAGATCTTCACCTCGGCTGGATGGTAACTGATGTCCTGACTGGGAGGCATCCCGAAATATGGATAATGAGTGGTGATCGTCCAAACGTACGTGGAGATCGATGGGTATGCGAGGTATATAGTGCCTCCGATTTCGTTCAGACCCAGAACGGACTTGTAAATGGACTGTGTGTCTGATATTGGAATTCATTCTGTGTGATTGATAGCCATCAATTGCATGGTGTGAATTGTCTGTGTGGCATGCTAAGATGCAGTGATCAAGACTTCTGTTGAAAAGCAAAGTCTTGTGGTGATGATCATAGCACCGCCTGTGTGACGTAGCTTTGTGTATAACATGAATTCGCGAGCCTCACACCCTGGTATGAACCAGAAACGGGAGAGGACCTCAGGGAGGGCATGCGTTTCCTTCTAGCTAGAGGTGGTGTCAGTGCCTGAAATGGCTGACATTTATATTACTTTCACCTATGTGGTTGTTGCTGTTGCGAGTCGCCTCGGATATATCGGTCGATACGGGACCGATGGAGTCATTCGTCGGCTCATTTACGCCCCATAGGGCGAGGAAACGTAGTGTTCAGGCATTTTAATTTTAAAAACCCGTAACCTCCTCGTGAAGGAAAGCACGGATACTTTGAGAACAGGACAAAATAGAACGTAGACGGAAGAAAATTTCATTGTTATTACAACAATTCAATCAGATACAAGAATATACAGAGTATAAATGAATAAATTACATTCAACAAATATCAGAGATTACAATAAATTACATAGCAACGGAAAATATACAAAACACAACTAGAAGAGATACACGGATACAGAGCTTTCCGGATATCGTTCCAGCTGTAAATCAGGACCCTGTGAATATAAATATGCAAAACCAAAACTACTAGATGCCCGTGTCGAAAATAGGGGCACCCAGAGTTTAGGTTAAAACAATAAACTCCAGGTCAGTCACGTGACTGGTGTGAGAACTAAAACAGTTATTCAAAACTTTACTTTAAAAGAGAGTAATTCAAGGGACCACGCCGTATAACACGGAACGGGTTTCCTCCCAAGAATACTAGTGCATATAACAAAACAGCGCAATGCTCTTTGAAAAAATGAAGCTATTATAAGACCCAGGTCCCATCACACAATGCAAGCCGGTGGATAGGGTTTTCCCTTATAATAGCCAAACAAGCTTGGTACGTTTAAAACAAATCATTTGATACTATTATAAGTGTATAGTGTCAAAACAATTTCAATCATAAATATCAATCATAGGCGGCATGGGTACCATCAATCATGTCGCCATACTAGTTCTACAATTAAAACCGCAATATCACGTATTGGAAATTGGATTTCCGTCATGAGTCAAGGCAAGGGGCGAGCTCCTCTCCGCGTTCGAGACACTCTAGCAAATGTCCCAGGACCCCACTCTGATCCTTTGGAACCTCCAAGGTCGGTCCTCTCTTACTTTTGAGGATTAATTATTCCTGAACACACGTTTCTCGGTCCTTACAGACCTATATCCGAGGCGCCTCGTATCCAACAACCACACAGGTGAAAAGTATATAAATGTCAAGGCTGGTAGGTCACTGACACCACCCTAGCTAGAAAGAAACGTCGTGCACTCCTTGGGTCCGTATCCCGTTTTTGACTCATACCGAGGTGTGAGGCTCGCGAATTCACGTTATATACAAAGCTACGCCACACAGGCCGTGCTTTGATCATCAACCACAAGACTTTGCTTTTCAACAGAAGCCTTGATCAATTGCCACTTACGCGTGCCACACTGGCAATTCACTCCATGCGACTTATGTCCATTGATATACAACCTCTGAGCTCGTACGTCTCAGAGAAGGGCGTTAAGCAAGAGAATAAATTCTCCGCCGCCAAAGAGATGTATATTTAATAGAGATCAATCAACACAGAATAAAATCCAATGTCAGACACACAATCCATTTACAAGTTCGTTCTGGGTCTGAACGAAACCGGAGGCACTTTCCTCGCATATCCATCCATCTCCAAGTACGTCTAGACGATCAACAACTGTTTCCCTCATCTTGGGTGTATAGCCCAATCAAGATCATCAATAATCACCCAAACGATGTGAAGACTTCCGCTCTTCAACCACCGTCTTCATCTTCGACATCTCGTCGAATCGGTAATTCAGAATGGGTATAAACCCGGCCTTTCTGAATAACCCATGTATATGATAAACAAATGTTACACAAACACAACAAACGCCTCATTCCAGTTCAGAATATTCTTTTATTCACAAAATCACGTTCTTAGGGAAAGGTTCCCATTAATTTTATCCAAGATAAATTCTTCTAAATTTATTCTTTAATCTTCTTTTGGATATCATTTCAAACTAGTCGGGATTAGTGAACCACACCGAAGTAATTATTTAATTTATTTCCCAATCCCAACCTATTCATCCCATGGAGCAAAACTGGTAATACTCCATATCTAACACCACGGTGTTATCGGTAAAATTAATTACCATTTCACGTTCAAATCTAATTACAGATTTAACTACCGCTTTGAAGCAAAACTGGTGATACTCCATTCTCGATCACCTTTCAGATTTGATAATTTAAATTACCAATTAACATTTCAATCTAATGAAAGATTCATTAAAACTCCACTTAGTTTCAATCTTTTCAAAAATCAATATCCTGCCTTTAACTGGGTTAAAGAACCAATGTCATATAAAACACGATTCACGATAAACCAAAATCACATTTGATATTAAATGCGAGGCTCTGAATAGAAAATATATCGACTTATATTCAATATCAAATTCTGAAACCAACATATATCGTATTGGAAATAACGATATAAAATATATCTTTCAAATTCCCACAACAATATCTGTATAGTCACGAAATCCAACATCGAAATATTTTGAAGATAATTTCGATTCAGCTCCAGTCCAATTCACGTATTGGGAATATTGATTATTTTTAAAATCACTTTCAAATTCAATTTATTTATTTCAAAAATAAATTGATTTTAATTTTAGTTCAAAACTAGTTCATTATGACAAAAATCTATTTTTATCTTTTCAAATATGGAGTTTTCATCCCAGTTTTTTCCAAATCATTTCTTATGATTTTACACTAATTATCAATATTTTTAAAAATTTTATCAAGGCCCGTACAGTCGATTTCCATCAACGGCCATCGAACTGCACTTACAATGACCTTTTTCAAATTTGATTTGGACATAATTCCAAATCCAACCACTAGATTTCAAATTTCTAACATTTATTGGAAAGCTCTTTTTGATACGAACCCAACGGTTCCGGTTTTAGGAGAATCCGACGGTCGGATCTCTCGCAATGTCAATTCGAAGTCAAGGGTCGAAATTCACGAACTGCCACGGCGCGACGCGTTCTATTCAGGCCATTATATATATAATATATATATTATATATATTTTATCGATTTCCTTTTAAAACGTATTTTATAAATCGTTTTAAATTCGTTTTCAAAACGATTTCAACTTCATATTCAATTTCAAATCGATTTGATTTCAATTTAGTTCGAATTCATTTCAATTTTATTTAATTCGAATTCAAATTCGTTTCAATTCAATTTCTAATTCGTTTCAATTCAATTCAATTTGAATTTACCTTCTATTTAATTCAATTCGAATTCATTTTAAATTGATTTCAATTCAATTTCAGTTCCTTTTAAATTTCATTCAAAACGATATTAATTCGTTTTTAATTCAATTTCAATTTAATTCAATTTGAATTCATTTCTATTCAGTTTTAATTCAAATTCACTTTTTATTCAATTCGAATCGAATTCATTTTGTATTCAATTCAAATTGAAACTTGAAGAAAAAGATGAAAACACACGGAAAATCAAAAGAAAAATTACCTCGAAGAGCGCTGTGCAATGATAGTCAAAGCATGCTCCGTCTCCAACAGAAGCATCCTTTGAGGGGGCAAAATGTTAGCCCACTTTGTGAACTGGGCAACACAAAGTCAAGATGTGAAGTATTGAAGAACTTGGGAAGCACTGAAGCGGGTCGGATCGAAGCAATGTAGCGGTTCGGATCGGATAAAGTTTGCTGTTCGGATCGGTGAACTATTGCTGTTGGAATCAGAGAGGCACAGCCGTTCGGATCAGAGAGCAACCTACTTCCAGTTGGATCGGAGAGCTACCTGCTACAAAGACAGATCGGAACGGAGTGGAAGAGAACGAAGACTTAGCCTTGAGACAAAACCGGATCGGATCGGATACCCCGATCCGAACCCCTCCTGTACACTCTTCTGATCCGAACCCATCTTCCACGTCATTCTCCTGTATGATCGCCAAGTTATTCGGAGCGGCTATGACCAGTTCCTACCCACAACATCCACTGCTCTGATGCGTTGTCAACCCAGAAACCCATCTGAACCCGAGGCTAATGGGATGGATGACACGTGGCTCCGATCCGGATCGGGTTCTGAGCGAATTTTCACCTATAAATACCCTGTCTGGAGACAAAGAAAAGGATCTTTTTTCTAGCACTTCGAGAGTTCAACCACCTTCATAACCCGAATTCCAGCACTCCCGGAAAATCCAAATCTTCTTTCATTATTTGTTTTTAGACAATTGAGTGAATGCAAGTGAGTTGTGAGAGAAATTCAGTGAATATTTCATTGTAATTGCAACTACATTATTGAAAATAGTGAAAGACAAGTGGACGTAGGCATTTCTTCGCCGAACCACTATAAATCCTGTGTGTTCATTTTACTTTTGATCTTATTTCATTTTGTTATTAGTCAATTTGGGTGTTAGAACCACTTTTTGGTCTAACATTTTGGTGCTTTCACTGAGGACTATCTGAATTCTTTGTTTTTCGGGATTATCGTTCTACTTTTTGGACCGTTGAGTTCAAAGAAGTTAATCCTCAAGTTTCGATGCTCTTGGATATTTGTTGAATCGATTGTTGAAGAAACATGGCCAAAGGAAAAGGCAAAGAAGTTCAATCTGGTCGAGGAAATGGAGTTGGCGAAGATCAGCAAAATGCGGTCGTGACAAAGTCTCGTGGGCAGAGCTCAGCAGCGGGACAAACCGATACAGGAAACCCGAACCGCCTTCAGGGGGAGAGCTCCGATCCGATCCGGGTAGGAGATTCTGAAGCAGTGCATTCCCCCAACCTGAACCGACCCGAGCAGCTTGCCATGTACCGACCCGATCAGGCTCCCCAACTCTGAACCGACCCGATCTCCCATCTCCGAACCAATCCGACACTTGGTGATGTTGGAACCTCTACTTGAGTCCCTACAAATGCTCTAATTCCAGCCACCAGGGTCAATGATCAGGTTTCCATCCGCGCCCATTACTCAAGGAGATTTCTCGCGCCTGCTTGACATGCTTGAGAGTACTAGGGAGGCTATGAAAATCCGCGAGCGCACCAATCTCATGATGCAGGAGAATATGAGACTCATGAGCAGGGAGATTAGAGAACTCCGTAGACAGAGAACCCCATCACCGGTTCGTCACACACCAGTGGATCAGTCTTCTTCTTCCGAGGAAGAGCGGCCCCGTGAACAAAGGCCGCTCGAACGACCTCAGAATTTGGAGCAGCTGACATTCGGATCTTTGGGGTCTCGCGAGGATATTGCACGAGCACTAGGAAACAATGATCCCACTCAGGGGCAAAGGCTCCAGTCCCCTCCTCCCGAGATCGACCGGGAGCGTAGGGAACGGAATAGAGCAGAAGCAGCTCGAAGAAGAAGGGCATCTCCTGAACAAGAGCCCAGAAGGAACCCGGATACCAGGGCCAGGGAACCTGAACGGCCCCTAACTAATGCTGATGTACAGGCAATGGTACGCCAGATTATGTCCGAGAGCCGGAACTATACCAATGAAGATTACGGCATTGAGCGAAGCCATACTCCTTTCACTGACGACATCCTTGACTTTCAGTTTCCCAGGCGTTTTAACCTGCCACAGATGGACAAGTACAACGGGAGAACTAATCCGGGACAACATTTGATGCGATACTCGTGGCTCATGAATGCTGTTGCTGCTCCTGATGTAGTGAAGTGTAAAGCATTCCCGATCTATTTAGAGGATGTGGCGCTATTCTGGTTTACCCGACTTCCCCCTCGTTCGGTTTCGAATTATAGGGAACTGAGCGAACGTTTTATGAATCAGTTCCGACTCCATACCCAAAAGTCCAAAAGTGTTATTGAATTATCAAGAATTAAGCAGGCGCCAGGAGAGTCTTTGAGGTCATATCTTGACCGTTTTAACTTAGATGTGACTAAAGTTAGTGACCCGCATGAGCCCACCATTTTGATGGCATTAAAGGAAGGAGTCGACCCTGAATCTGAGTTTGGAGATTACCTTTCTGGGAAGACACCCTCCACGAGAGAGATATTCTATGAAAAGGCCGATATTTATTTAAGACGAGAGGAGGCCAGGGAAAACCGAAAGAGAAAGTCTGAAGCGGCTTCAAAAGAAAATGTTCAGAGTAACGCCGCCGTGAAGCAGTCTAGGGAAAGTTCCGGAAAAGTTGAAGTGAATGTGGGAAACAAGAGTGGAAACGACAATTCTGGAAACGGGGGCAACAACAATAACCGTAATGCGAACGGTAACAGAAGAAATAGAAATAGGGGAAGTGATCCTAGCAAAAGACCCCGATTCCAGACTTATGAGAATTATACACCGTTGAACGACACTCTGGAGAACATTTACCTGGATACGTACAACGTTTTGCAATATAAAAGACCGCCACCTCGTGACTCGACAGAGAAAGCAATGGCAACTGGAAAGTTTTGTTTGTTTCATGGGACTCATGGGCATTCAACCAATGAATGTCGACATTTGAGAGATGTGATTGAGAAGCTGCTGTGCGAAGGGAAACTGGATGAATATAAGGTTGCCCCGAAGGACAGGGGGCAAGGAGAGCAGGCTCCAAAACAGATTCAATCTGCTCCCAAGCCTACAGCGCAGCAGAAAGGCAAGGGAATTGTTATCAACTCCATAGTGGGTGGACCTCACCTAGCAATCCGTAGTTTTAGAGCAATGGATCAATATGTAAATGCTGCCAAGCACATAGATGTGAATGAAGGTGATGATTTGGAAGATATCGTCCCCATAAAACAACAGAAGACAATGTTTGACGACGTGGTATTCCGCAGCAGAGATAATACTAGGATCCAATCACCTACTGATGATCCGTTGGTCATTACTACCACCATTGGGCCGGCCTTGGTTCATAAGGTGTTAGTAGACAACGGAAGTTCTGTTAATATTTTATTTAAAAAGTCATTCGATCAGATGAAGCTAGAATCTGAAGATTTGAAGCTATGTGAAGGATGGATCAGAGGCTTCAACGGGGCGTCAACAGCTCCCATGGGGTACATAGAATTGCCCGTGACCTTGGGGCATGGAGAACGCCGAAGAGTGCGGATGCTTCAGTTCGTAGTGTAGGACGTAGATTCGCCTTATAATGCATTTTTGGGAAGGCCTGCCCTTGCTGAGTTCAGAGCTTGCATCGCCCCTTGGTGTTTATTGCTTAAGTTCCCAACTGAAACCGGAACTGGAGTAATGAGAGGGGATCAAGTTTCCGGACGGGCCTGCTATGTTGCCGAATTAAAGATGTTGATGAAAGGACTTAACATCGAGAGTAAAGATGCCTCGCCTCCCCCAAAGGGGGGCTCGGCGTAGCAATTAGAGAGATCGACCCCGAAGGAGTTGCTTAAAGGAACGCCTGAAGACCTGGATCCCAGAAAAGATGAGGAATCAGAGACTAGAAATGCAACTCCTAATGAAGCGACAGTGGAAATTTCCCATTGATGAAGCTGATCCAACAAGAGTTTTGAAGATTGGGTCTCAATTGGATCCACGTCGGGCCAAAGAACTAACGGACTTCTTGAAGGCGAACTTGGACGTGTTTTCCTGGACCCACGCTGACATGTGTGGGATATCGCCATCCATCATAAGTCACACACTAAATGTAAACCCAAAACATTCGCCTGTGAAGCAAAAGAGACGTATGCTGGGCCCAGAGAGGTCGGCTGCTCTCAAAGAAGAAGTGGAGAAGCTGAAACAGAACGGATTTATTCGAGATTCGACATATCCCGACTGGATATCGAATCCCGTCTTAGTAAAGAAGCCGAATGGAAAGTGGCGGACTTGCATTGATTTTTCAGATTTGAACAAAGCTTGCCCAAAAGATAGTTTCCCACTTCCCAGGATTGACCAGCTTGTAGATTCGACAGCAGGTCATGAACTTCTTTCTTTCATGGACGCATATTCTGGGTACAACCAAATTTCTATGCACGTGCCAGATCAAGAGAATACGAGCTTCATTACAAATTTGGGGCTATATTGCTATGTTGTGATGCCATTCGGATTGAAAAACGCCGGAGCCACTTGTCAGTGCCTGGTGAACAGAATGTTTTATAATCAAATGGGGAAGACTATGGAAGTTTATGTGGATGATATGCTTGTCAAATCGAAACAGTCCTCCAGCCATACGCAAGACTTGGCAGAAATGTTTGATATCCTGCGAAAGTATCGGATGAAGTTGAATCCTCTGAAATGCTCATTTGGAGTGGCATCGGGAATGTTTCTAGGCTTCATTGTCAGCTCCCGAGGAATTGAAATCAATCCCAGCCAAATAGCAGCGATTAGAAACATTGAAGAGCCAAAGAGAATTAAAGATGTCCAAAGTCTTGCAGGGAAAGTAGCCGCATTGAGTAGATTCATCTCCAAAGCCACAGACAAATGCGTTCCGTTTTTTGATTTGATTAAAAGGGGAAAGAAGAACTTCGAGTGGACTCCGGACTGTGTTGAGGCCTTTCGAAATTTATTGGAACTACTAGAAAAACCGCCGATTTTGTCAAAGCCGGTGGATCACGAAGAATTGTTCGTTTACTTGGCAGTCTCGGCTCACGCCGTTAGTACAGCCTTGGTTCGAGAAGAAGACAAAGTGCAAAGGCCAGTATATTATGTAAGTAAGAAATTAGCAGCGGCAGAGCGCAACTACCCAAAGATTGAGAAGCTCGCTTACAGCCTCCTAGTCGCATCCTGAAAACTTCGTCACTATTTCCAAGCTCATCCAATAACCATATACACTGACCAGCCACTGAGGCAGGTGTTGCAGAGACCCGAGGCATCGGGAAGGTTGATCAAATGGAAAATAGAATTAAGTCAGTTTGATTTAAATTTTCAGCCACGAAGGTCGATAAGGGGGCAAGCTCTGGCAGACTTTATAGCAGAGTTCACTATCCTAGAGGAGGAAGTGATCAATGACAGAGTGTTCAAGTCCGAAGATGAGTTAAAGATAGATTCATGGAAGCTATACACAGATGGAGCCAAAAATGACCGAAGGTCCGGGGCTGGAATCGTCTTAGTCACTCCTGAAGGACGGTCGTTATATTACGCTCTACAATTAGAATTTTCGGCGACTAACAATGAATCTGAGTACGAAGCCCTGATTGCCGGGCTGAAGCTTACTAAAGACTTCGGAATAAAAATGTTGGACATATTCCGTGACTCCAAAATCGTTGTTTGCCAAGTGCGAGAGGAATTTGTGGCTCGGGGACCTCGACTTATCGCCTACCTCGGGAAAGTGAGAGAGCTATTAGGCAACCTGGAGCGGTACAGTATAACACATATCCCAAGAGCTGAAAGCCAGAAGGCGGACAGGCTGGCAAAGCTAGCTAGTTCCGACAATCCAGAAGAGACTGAAATAATTCCAATTGAAACGTTGGAATCGCCAAGCTTTGAGTCGATGGAAATTGAATCCGCTTTCGAAGCGGAACCGGAGAAGGAGTCATGGATGACCCCAATTAAGAACTTCCTTAAGAATGGGACACTCCCATCAAAGAAGAGTGAGAAAAGGGCTATAGTTCGCAAGGCTACCAGATATGTCTTGCAAGATGATACTCTTTATAGGCAAGGATTTTCTATGCCCCTGTTACGATGTATAGCACACGACGACATCAAACGTGTACTAAGAGAAGTGCACGAAGGTGAGTGTGGAGATCATACAGGAGGTCAGACTTTAGCAAAAAAGATATTGCGATACGGATACTTCTGGCCCATAATTAATAAAGATGCAGCTGATTATTCATGATGCTGCGATAAGTGCCAGAGATTCGCCAAAATCCCCAGAGCACCGTCGACCCAACTCAAATCGATGGTGAGTCCTTGGCCATTTGCCACGTGGGGAATTGATATCATTGGAGTTCTACCGATTGCTAAAGGAGGAGCGAAATATGCAATAGTCGCTGTGGACTATTTTACGAAGTGGGTGGAAGCTGAGCCCTTAACCAAAATCACGGCGAGAAAGGTGATAAGTTTCGTGGTTAAAAATATTATATGCCGATTCGGGATCCCAAGGACCATTATAACTGACAACGGAACCCAGTTTGATGGTACTGAATTCAGAAATTTCTGCCAGAAGTACAAGATCGACAAGCGATACACTACGGTTGCTTATCCGCAGTCAAACGGGCAAGTTGAGGCAATAAACAAAGTAATAAAATCCATCCTCAAGAAACGGTTAGAGCGCGCAAAGGCAAAATGGGTGGACGAATTGCCCCTAGCTTTGTGGGCATATCGGACAACATTTAAGACGGCTACTGGTCATACCCCTTTCTCTCTCTCTTTTGGCTCAGAAGCAGTAATTCCAGTTGAGCTTGAAGTCCCTTCCCACCGGGTGACATATTATGACCCGATGACGAATCGGGCACTCTTACTTGAATCTCTTGATGAAATCGAAGAAAAAAGGGACGAAGCAGATTTGCGTGCGGCAAGACATCGACGTCAGATGGCACGCTATTACGACAAAAAAGTTCGCCTTAGGACTTTTGAACTAGGAGATTTGGTGCTAAAGAGAGTCTTTCCATCCCTTCCTCACCTCGGTCCAAAGTGGGAAGGACCCTTTGTCATCCAACGGAAACTTGAAAAGGGAACCTTTAAGTTAACGACCGTAGATGGCGAAGAAGTCCCAAGGGCATGGAATGCCCAACACTTGATGCAATATTTGGATTAGAAATGTTGTACTCTTTGATTATTTTTCTTATGAACTCTGTAATAAGGCACGACTTGCCTTAGGAAAATATGATGATATGAATAAAGGACTATAAAGTGGATGTAGGCTACGACTTAGCCGAACCACTATAAAAATATCGTGTGTTATTTACTTTTATGCATTATATATATACATTCATCGGCTATTCTATTGTGATTATGGAATATAAGATGAATCAAAACCTGAACAGGTTGAAAACAGTTTAAACATAAGAAAAAGCACAACGACTATTTGTGCGACAAGACATAAAAGAATGAGAAAACGATATTCTTAACTCTAACTCTCCAGAGAGAGAGAGTATAAAAGCGTCTCCGACTGAGCGCTGAGAAAGAGATCCTTCCCCGCTGAAGGATCGGGGAGTGAATAGATTGCTGAGCTCAAACTCTAACTCTAACTCTCCAGAGAGAGAGAGAGTATAAAAGCGTCTCCGACTGAGCGCTGAGAACGAGATCCCTCCCCGCTGAAGGATCGGGGAGTGAATAGATTGCTGAGTTCGAACTCTAACTCTCCAGAGAGAGAGAGAGTATGAAAGGACGGGAAGACGACGTCCTCTGAGGCGTGAAGGTGCACCCAGACAAGGGACCGCTTCAGTAAGAACTCTAACCTGAGTATAAGACAGGAGAGTATAAAAGAAATGCCAGAAAAAACGACAGGCATTGACAACACAGAAAAATGCAATCCTGTCAGAAAATCGGGAGCATTCAGATTACTTGATTAAGCCTTAAATTATTTCTTGAGATTGACTGGGGGCATATATGTATACACATATTTCCTCCCTCCGTAGCATCATTTCATAACAATAGTAAGACATGCATTTTTACATAAGTGCAGAACTACTGATAAACAAACATTGCAGAAAACAAATTATTTTTTATTTACGAATGAATTTGTATAGGAAAATAGCTAAAAAAGAAGGTGCAAGAGTCACCCTTACAGCAACAATTATTAATTTACCAAATACTAAAACAATGCAAGACAACCCACTATTTGGATTTCGAGGGAGCCTTGGACTTCTTGGCGGCTTTCTCCGCATCCTTTGCCTCTTTCTCGGCTTCAGTCAAGATGCGCTTTGATTTTTTCTTTCCTGAAGATGCGGTGCTGGAACCGGTTGACTTCTTCCCGGAGGGCGGAGCGCTGGAATCAATAAAAGATTTTTTTAGCGAGTTCCTCTGTAATAGATCTAGTTGAGAGCTTAACAACTAACCTTGATCCCGCATCAACAACAGCGAGAGGCTTGAGGATTTCAGGGTCTATGTCTTCAGCTTTTAACTGCAAGCGTTTATCTTGGTCAGCTTTCATTGCAGCCAAAGTAACATCATCTGCACTCTTCGACTCCCCGACTATTGCTACTTCTGGATCTTCCTCATGCCCTCCGTCACCGCCATCATCCTTTAAGGCTGTTATCATTTCTTCATCGTGGGGAGTTTCTGCCTTAAAGGGTTCGCTTCCTTCTCCCAAATCTATAGGAACAGCCTTGTCCTTCCCTTCTTTTGCCTTCTCTATAGGTTCTGCCCCAGACGCGGCTCCCTGAGTCACATCTGTCTTATCGGATGGCTCAATACCTATAGAGTGAGAAGCAACAGTTATCAACTCAGGAGAAAATAATAGGTTTTTCATCGATTGCTCAATCACGTAGCGAAAGGTAGAAATAGCCTTGACGAATTGAGGAGAAAAGGTAGGGATACCTTCCGAAGACTTCTCAACGGGGGTAACGGCTGTCTCTGATGCCATTTCGGGGATAGGGGATAGCAGAGTTGTTCGAGGGATTCCCGAGTGTTCATGATCATACCCCTCTACTTCAGGAGTTGCGGGGGCAGTAGAAGAGGAACCAGCCTCGGAAATGTTCTTCTGTTTAGTTCTCCGCCTTTCTTCTTCCGTAGCCTCAGCAATGAGGCGGCGCCCTTCAGCTAGGCGTTCTGGCTCATCATCCCTTAAGTATTTCTCCATCAACTTGTCCTCATCGATGGAATCGACCTTGAGCTCCTCTTTTTCCCACTCAACGATCTGACTCCATACTTGGACTAGAGTAGATGGATAATCCTCAATCCAAGAAATGTTCCGGAAACGGATGATATGTGCAAAGAATTCTATCATTAATTCGCCAAAACCCTGAATTTCAACCTCCGCCTCTGACAATTGTTTGCAGGCCTCCTCCGCATATTTGATAGCACACTCAACATTGCCCTCCGGCAGGGCAGCTCTGTTCTCCGCTTCCAATAGCTTTGAAGCCAAGTCAGCGTTTTTCTTTTCTAGCTCAGCATTGCAGGCCTCCTCCGCAGATTTGATAGCACACTCAACATTGCCCTCCGCCAGGGCAGCTCTGTTCTCCGCTTCCAATAGCTTTGAAGCCAAGTCAGCGTTTTTCTTTTCTAGCTCAGCATTCCTCCTTTCCAACTCGGCATTTTTCCGTTCAAGATCAGTGTAAGCAAGGCGCGTCTTAGCGACTTCTGACTTAGCATCATCAACTTGCTTTTTTAACTCAGAACGCTCTTGAGTGTGAGATTCAAGCAAATCATGATAACGTTTTTGCATGTCTTCAAATTGTTGTTTGAAGTTGGAAGCGTCCCTTTGAGCAACAGCGAGCTGGGCCTGTGTGTCCTCTAAATCTTTTCCTGAATTCTTTAAGGCCTTTGCATCTTCTTCGGCGGTTTTTTGCATTGAATCAGCATTCGTGATTAGAGTACGGATAATTCTGGAAAGGTTGCGTGAATATTTGAACATTTCAGAATATTGTTTTTCAACCGCGTCTATCTTTGCTTTGGCCTCGTCTGCCCACCTGGAAGAAATAGGTTCGAGGGCAGGTAAAAAAGTCAAAGTCTCGAAGTAATGTTCGGGAAATTTCTCCTCCAAATACGCCCTTTTGAGTGCAGTTCCCGCGTCTAGTGGTGGAGGAGCGGGGATCGTCAATTCAGTGTCCCTGTGTATGGAGGATTCAGTAGTTTCTTTATCTGTCCTAGGTCGTTTAGTAGCAGGGACCTTGCATTTACTTCGAGACTTAGTATCTTTTGGAGGACTTCTCTCTCTGCTGCGCTTTTCGTGAGAAGAGGTGGAGTCTTTCGATTGTGGCCTGTCCTCTTCCCTACGACTTTGATAACCTTTATATTTCTCTTGGTCCGATCGAACGGGAGAGCGAGAGCGTGAGGTTCGAGAGCGATAGGGTTCATAAGGCCTTCTCTCCTCCCTACCGCGATCGTCTCGGCGATCATACTCGATATCCTGAGGTGGATTAGACATGCTGCGGCGAATCTTCCTGATATCATAGTAAGATCGGGACATCGTGCCTGCACAATAAGACAAATGAAATTCAGAATCAATAGTTTCACAGAGAGGGAGGTGCAATGAATGCTAATGCTATTGTATAAAGTGTGTCCTAAGTGATGTGTTTCCCCCCAACCAACCCGAGTCCGAAGCTAGACTAGTACGGGCAGGCTCTTTGGCCTTAGCAGGAGTGGTCTCTTCAGAAGAGGTAAAGACTAAAGGATCCTTCCTAAAATCCTCTGAAGTGTATATAGTTTCAGGTAAGGGGAGATCCCCCAAACCTTGAAATAATGGGTCATCAGTACTAGGGACATCTCCCTCGGAAGCATTAAGTGGCGACTCTTTGGAGGATGTTGACTTTTCCGGAGAAGTAGCCTCCTCAGGGGCAGTATACCCTTCACGATGCTTTTCGGCCAAGTTAGCCAATTCGTCATCTTGAGTAGAAGACGGAGAAGGTGAAGTTTGAAGAGGCACTGCAGGAGCTCCCGAACCTTCTCCTGTCTCTGGGACTACATCCACTGGAGGAATGTATACGTATGGAGCCATCCCATGACCGATACTACGAAAAACAGATAGTAGTCCATGAAAGTGAAGATATTTGTCCTTAAGGACTGCATCAATTGTCAGGAACTTCTGATCGCCATTAAGGAGCTGGTGCATCCGGTCATAGAACACTTGATCTGATATTTGTTTTGGATTGTCGACTGCAAACAAAAAGAAAAACGAGTTAAGGCGATGACTTGAATGTATAGAGCCAAGATGTAGATAATCAGTGCTTTACTTGATTTCGTCCATCTCCTGGCGCACCCAGGTTGTCGCTTCACATAAAACCATTCCAGTCTGGAATCTCCGGCTTTACTACTGAATGGCGTTGAAATTATCTTCCTCTTAGGAACAGACTCAAAATAGCAAAAAGAAGGAGTTTCTCGAGTCCGATGCTTGAAGTTGTAGAAGAAATGAACGTCATCGAAAGTGAGTTCTATGCCTAGGATCTCACGGTATGCTATATATAAAGTGTGTAAGTAGGCATAAGAATTGGGATGCAGCTGCATGGGGGCAATCCGCATCTGTCTTAGAAAATCTATGATGAAGGGAGAAAATGGAGGGATAGCACCGACCATGCACATCAACCGAGTAATTGCCATGTATCCTTCTGGAGGGTTGTGGGGACGGTCAAATCTCGAAGGCACTAGAGTGTCCTTTTTCATTATTCCGTATTTTAAACAAATTCGGATAAGCCGGTCGTCGTCGATTGTTGATTCAACAGAATCTTAGGGTGACTCCAATATGATAGCCGATTCAAACTCATCAGGAGCCCGGTCGTCACCAACCCCTCCTTCCTCTTCAAAACCTAGAGAAACTTCATTCTCTGAAGACACCTCGTCACTTTCACGATTTCCAACCCCATAGTCTGAACCCTCATTATTCCATTTTGGATCCGACGGAGAAGATATGTCCTCGAGAGTAATTTTGTTGGAGGTTTCCAGGGCTTCTTTCTTCTCAGCTAGTCTTGAAGAGCGTCTGGGTCTCATGGTCATAAAACTATTGAAGAAGCAATAGCACAAATTAGAGCAAATTAGCCCGTATCCCCCCGTGCATGTGTGCAAACTAAAGTGTAAACTATGTATGCGGAAAGTGCAAAGTAAATGTTTAAAAGTGCGACGAAAAAGTTTGCCAAAATGTAAAGAGTTGAAGTAGTTCTTGATGTCCAGTTACATTTGCAAGGCACTATCCTAACTGTCCATTAGGTTGAAGATTATGTCAAAAGTTGATTGGGCCAGTTAAACGAGTTTTTATGCATTAAAATGGACTGCCCTTCGGTTCGGTTCGAGTGCATTCATTGGGGTCGGATCAGGGGCGTGGCCTCGTCTTGGGCTCGGATAAATTTTGAAGCTCAGAAATCAAAATCGGACCGGCTCGGAGGTAAAGTCCCCTAACGGTTCGGATCGGATCACGTAGTCATGCTTCCCCTCCTTTATCTTACAGTCCGATCTGATCCGGTTAGATGAGCTCCCTTCCCTCCTTTCTTTGATTACTTGCCCCGATCCGATCCGATCTTCTGAACTTCTTTCCTTTCTTTTTCCTTTCCTTTACTTGCCCCGATCCGATCCGACTTCCTGAACTTCCTATCTTTTTCCCTTATTTTTTCACCTTCAATATCCTACCGCCCGAACCGATTCCCTACTATCTTCTTCTTCTCCTCCATCCTCTTTCTTCCCTAACCAACGCCAAGGCCAGTTTCGTGCCAATCGCCCAAATCAAAGCCAAGCAATTATGCGCTGGCACACTCCACAACAAATCCTAACCCCCTCTGTTACTACCTCGAGATGACGACGAGTCTACTGACGACGATGACGAGGGGAGGGGTCACGGTGTCGAGGTTGTTCAATTTTCATACTCAAACGTCATAATCATCTATGAATCCGAATCGAGAGCATTTAAAGAAGGAATTATCTAAAGATTTGTAACCTACCGATGTAATTACTTCGGGAGTTAAAAAGAATTTCGAGGCGTCAGAAGTTTAGGTTTTTTTTTTCGTTTTGCAGAACTTGGGGAGCGGTAAAACAGTAAAAGTGAAAGAAGGAAGAAGACTCAGCTTATATAGAGGAGTAGAGTGTCCATTCGTCTCCCCATTCAGATCGGACCGACAATCCAGTAGTAGAGCCCTATTCGGATCGGATCGATAGTCCAGAAGCAAAGTTTGGCCCAATAGCCCAATGAAAAATAGAAAGAAGAAGGAGTCTGTTCGGATCGGAATCCGAACCGAACCGAATTCTTTAGCTCAGCAACGAATTAAATTGAAACTTGAAGAAAAAGATGAAAACACACGGAAAATCAAAAGAAAAAGTACCTCGAAGAGCGCTGTGCAATGATAGTCAAAGCATGCTCCGTCTCCAACAGAAGCATCCTTTGAGGGGGCAAAATGTTAGCCCACTTTGTGAACTGGGCAACACAAAGTCAAGATGTGAAGTATTGAAGAACTTGGGAAGCACTGAAGCGGGTCGGATCGAAGCAATGTAGCGGTTCGGATCGGATAAAGTTTGCTGTTCGGATCGGTGAACTATTGCTGTTGGAATCGGAGAGGCACAGCCGTTCGGATCGGAGAGCAACCTACTTCCAGCTGGATCAGAGAGCTACCTGCTACAAAGACAGATTGGAACGGAGTGGAAGAGAACGAAGACTTAGGCTTGAGACAAAACCGGATCGGATCGGATACCCCGATCCGAACCCCTCCTGTACACTCTTCCGATCCGAACCCATCTTCCACGTCATTCTCCTGTATGATCGCCAAGTTATTCGGAGCGGCTATGACCAGTTCCTACCCACAACATCCACTGCTCTGATGCGTTGTCAACACAGAAACCCATCTGAACCCGAGGCTAATGGGATGGATGACATGTGGCTCCGATCCGGATCGGGTTCTGAGCGAATTTTCACCTAAAAATACCCTGTCTGGAGACAAAGAAAAGGATCTTTTTTCTGGCACTTTGAGAGTTCAACCACCTTCATAACCCGAATTCCAGCACTCCCGGAAAATCCAAATCTTCTTTCATTATTTGTTTTTAGACAATTGAGTGAATGCAAGTGAGTTGTGAGAGAAATTCAGGGAATATTTCATTGTAATTGCAACTACATTATTGAAAATAGTGAAAGACAAGTGGACGTAGGCATTTCTTCGCCGAACCACTATAAATCCTGTGAGTTCATTTTACTTTTGATCTTATTTCATTTTGTTATTAGTCAATTTGGGTGTTAGAACCACTTTTTGGTCTAACAGATATAAATATCGTTCGCATCAAAATAACGCATCTCTAATCAACACGGCTTTATATATTTCAATAAATTCGTTATTCTATTCAACAAATGAATATTTATTCTGTTCAACACATGAATCTATATTTCTTTCAACACACGACTAATCTCAACACATGAGTCCTGTCTATACATCACTATTTTTGTTATGTAATATATTTTATAAAACTATGGTATCTATCGTTTGATTTTTAATTAGATTCCACCGTAAAGTAGATTCTAATCTTAAATATGATAAAGATGTAAATTTTATTGTTTAAAATATTTTACTCCACACATGAACAGCTTCAACACATAAATATATTTCATTATTTTCCCGATTGGAATGAGGCCCAATCAATTACTATATAACGTTAATTATATGGATTCCATACAACACATGTATATAATAGCAACGACAAACAATCAACCATCATCCAAAGTGCACCACACAACTGCATAAGCATCAAATATAAATGATTAACGCTTACACAGCCTGTCGACCAATCGATCGACATTCAATTAAATAATTGGGATTAGTGTACGCCAAATATCATCCCAACACCCGTGTGGGGTTTCAAATCAACAAACACATGTTTTCATTCATGCAGTTGGGCGATGTGTAAAATTTATCATCCCAATCAATATCAGTCAAATCAGTGTATATAAACAAATCGGCCGATTTGTTCATAAATATTTATTTATTCACTTTCATGTTAAAAATTATATTTTTAACAATAAAATATTTTTAAATATATAAATATTTTATTTCCCTTCAACACAAGAATATTTTATTATTCAATCATTCCACAACACAATCAATTTTCACAACACATCAATCAAACAAACAAGCCGTCCATGGTCTGTGGACGACGGGTGTCGGGTGCTGCTAAGCACCGTCTACATCCTAGTATATATATATAACAAGAAAAGAAATTTAAAGTGAGAAGTTCTCACCAATAGCTATTCCAACTCCACGAGACTTCATTTATAGAAATCTTCGTCGTTCTCGCCTTTTTGTCTCCTTCGTTGCCCGTATTCTCTACATATGTAAACATCGAATTTTTACTTTGCTATTCAATATATAAAAATCGAATTTTTACTTCGCTCCTATATAGATAAAAATTCTATTTTTACATTTCTGCTTCTTATATAAAGATCGAATTTTTATTTCCTCGCTATAAAGATCACATTTTTATTTCAACATATATATAATAAAAATCAGATTTTTATTTTGCTACATATATAAAGATAATATTTTTATAGTCTCTATTATATAAAAACCATATTTTTAATTTGCTACTACTATAAAGATCACATCTTTATTATTGATACAATATAAAAATTACACCTTTGTTGTTTCTACCATATAAAAATTATATTTTTAACCTTTCTATATTATAAAAATTATATTTTTATCCTTCACATCCAATAAAAATCGTATTTTTAATTTGCTAATTATACAATAAAAATCCTATTTTTGTGTCACTAAAAATCATAACTCCTCTATTTAAAATCAAAGCTTTTCTATAGTAAAAATCAAACCTTCATACTTTTTAAAAATCTGAAAATAAATCCATGTGGTTCATTTTCAGAAATCACATTTTTATTTATGGAATTAATTAAACTAATTAAAAACTGAGATAAATAAAATAGTAAATAAATAAAAAAAAGTAAAAGCTCACTGTTATCCTATCGAAGGAGGGAAGCGAGGTCCACAGCAGCAGGGGGGTCAGGGCGTCGCTCCAGGTGGTGGAGAAGGCGGAGAAGGTGGCGGCGGGTCACAGGAAGGGGAGTGGCGGCGCTGATTGCTTCAGGCAGTGGAGGGGTGTGGAAATCGAGGCTGGGGCTCGATGGGAGGGTGGCGGATGGTGCAGGCGGAGGGTGTGTGAGGCGGAGGCGGTGGACGGGGAAGAGGGGAGGGGCAGATCGGCGATAGGGCGCGGCGGCGCCACCCATCGGGGGAGCGACAGCTCCTTCGTCTTCTTCTTTATTTTTTTTCCTTTCTGTTTTGAATGAAATGATGAAGGGGGGGCAGCGGTTTTTAAGGGGAGAGAGAGAGAATAATATTTTTTTATTTAATTTACGAAAAGTTGACTTTTTCATACGACCTCTAAACGAGGCCCACCGCCTGTCGTCCATAGCTTTTTACCCCCATTCCGAACACAATGAGATATGTATCGTAGGCTGATTCGATCATTTCGATCAGTTTTCGTCAAAATCAACATATAACTCTATATATGGAATTTGAACGCACGTTTCAATTTACTAGGGCCACATACTAACCCTATAAATCCTAGAAAAATATTTTCTAGCTTTGTATTAACAATACGGTCCTAACAAAACTAGTTTCATCGAATTCTGAGACCGTTAGAAAAATGGCCATTTTCCAGTCGATTAAAATCGACTGAAACTGGTCAAACGCATTTTCCTTTGTCATGCTCACATATTGATTCGAAAAATTATGAAATTTGGAATCTAGCAATAATTTGACATCACAGATCCAACAAAAGTGGTTTCGTCGAAATCCGAGGTCGTTTGCAAAATTCCCATTTTTAAGGGCCTGAATTCCATAGCGACTATTCAGAATTTTCAACTGGACATATCTTTTGATTGCCGCTATGAAATTTCAATTTTTCGGATTCGTTGGAAAGATATTCTCAATTAGATCCTATTATTTTTGGTTTCACTAAAATCCGGATTATTTTGCACCCGGTACATTCAATTGAAGTTTGAAATCGAATTATCGAACTACCGCGCCATTTTCAATTCTATTTATAATTATAAATAATTATTTATATTCTAACGACGACGTATATAATATATACGTTCTAATCTATTCAAAATAAATTTTCGTCAATTTTATTTAAAATAATGATTTTAAATGTTCAAAATTCGCTAAAATTGCCAAAATAAAAATTTTAAACTGGCCCAGATTTTCGGGTTGTTACAATCTCCCCCACTTAAAACTTTTCGTCCCCGAAAAGGAACAAAGTCGAAAGTGGTTTGATCAATCAACTCTACGTTCGATCTGGCTTCCATTCTCCAACTTTTCAGTTTCTGAGAATTTTCAAATTCTTCAAAAATTTGGCTAACACCCTAAATTTTCGAAAAAATTCGCCATAACCTCCCCTGCACCGGGAGCCACGGGAAAATCCCGAAATTGCCGTATAGGCCTTCTGATCTCAAAAAGAAAAAGAAAAAGCCAAGCGGCTAGCCAATCGGCTCATAAAATCATCATCACCCAAACAAAACAGTAAATTATAGTAAACATGTACCTATTTGTCGGGAAAACAAATTTTATTCTCTGCTCTAGCCTCCTTGCTATGACCTGTTCAATGTAAGTACATGTATATGCAAGCAAATGTGACCAGTTTTCAATACAATTCAATATTTGATACAATTAGGCTAAATGGTTCAAAATTATCAACAAATAAACAAACAACACAAACATCAATCAATTAGTGAATTAGAGTTTCAAATTCATAATTTTGATACATATACAGAAATCATGTTTTTGATGCCAATTCACAACAATGTATTCTAGCTATATTTTGGTTCTCACACCAGTCTAATGGAAATATATAGATATCATACCTTCGAAACACGAACATAAATATTGATGATGCCATGGTCATTATCAACATCATCTCCGGGCGACTAGAGCGTGATTCTATATCTGTCCAGTATATTAAAACTTCGAATATACGTTCATGACGCGTATATGCAAAATCTTTATATACTCGATTGTCCAAATTCAAAATAAATAAATAATCAAATACGTGTAAAGCGATTTAAATTTTCAAAACAAAATTATTTTCATTTGAAAAATATACTCTTCACACTCGTCCTAGGATACTATTGATCCTATCTCTAACGAGTCATCCTAATTGGATATTACTAATCCAATATCTGATGAATTCTTTCGTATGGTTCTAATGTGTCTTGTTCTCGAGCTCTGTAAACCAAAGCTCTGATACCCAACTTTAAAAACCCGTAACCTCCCCGTGAAGGAAAGCGCAGATACTTTGAGAACAGGACAAAATAGAACGCAGACGGAAGAACATTTCATTGTTATTACAACAATTCCATCAGATACAAGAATATACATAGTATAAATGAATAAACTACATTCAACAAATATCAGAGATTACAGTAAATTACATAGCAGCGGAAAAATATACAAAACAAAACTAGAAGAGATACACGGATACAGAGCTTTCCGGATATCATTCCAGCTGTAAATCAGGACCCTGTGAATATAAATCTGCAAAACCAAAACTACTAGCTGCCCGTGTCGAAAATAGGGGCACCCAGAGTTTAGTTTAAAACAATAAACTCCAGGTCAGTCACGTGACTGGTGTGAGAACTAAAACAGTTATTCAAAACTTTACTTTAAAGGAGAGTAATTCAAGGGACCACGCCGTATAACACGGAACGGGTTTCCTCCCAAGAATATTAGTGCATATAACAAAACAGCGCAATGCTCTTTGAAAAAATGAAGCTATTATAAGACCCAGGTCCCATCACACAATGCAACGCAAGCCGGAGGATAGGGTTTTCCCTTATAATAGCCAAACATGCTTGGTACGTTTAAAACAAATCATTTGATACTATTATAAGTGTATAGTGTCAAAACAATTTCAATCATAAATATCAATTATAGGCGGCATGGGTACCATCTATCATGTCGCCATACTAGTTCTACAATTAAAACCGCAATATCATGTATTGGAAATTGGATTTCCGTCATGAGTCGAGGCAAGGGGCGAGCTCCTCTTCGCATTCGAGACACTCTAGCAAATGTCCCAGGACCCCACTCTGATCCTTTGGAACCTCCAAGGTCGGTCCTCTCTTACTTCTGAGGATTAATTATTCCTGAACACACGTTTCTCGGTCCTTACAGACCTATATCCGAGGCGCCTCGTATCCAACAACCACACAGGTGAAAAGTATATAAATGTCAAGGCTGGTAGGTCACTGACATCACCCTAGCTAGAAAGAAACGTCGTGCACTCCTTGGGTCCGTATCCCGTTTTTGACTCATACCGAGGTGTGAGGCTCGCGAATTCACGTTATATACAAAGCTACGCCACACAGGCCGTGCTTTGATCATCAACCACAAGACTTTGCTTTTCAACAGAAGCCTTGATCAATTGCCACTTACGCGTGCCACACTGGCAATTCACTCCATGCGACTGATGTCCATCGATATACAACCTCTGAGCTCGTACGTCTCAGAGAAGGGCGTTAAGAAAGAGAATAAATTCTCCTCCGCCAAACAGATGTATATTTAATAGAGATCAATCAACACAGAATAAAATCCAATGTCAGACACACAATCCCTTTACAAGTTCGTTCTGGGTCTGAACGAAACCGGAGGCACTTTCCTCGCATATCCATCTATCTCCAAGTACGTCTAGACGATCACCAACTGTTTCCCTCATCTTGGGTGTACAACCCAATCAAGATCATCAGTAATCACCTAAACGAGGTGAAGACTTCCGGTCTTCAACCACCGTCTTCATCTTCGACATCTCGTCGAATCGGTTATTCAGAATGGGTAAAAACCCGGCCTTTCTGAATAACCCACGTATATGATAAACAAATGTTACACAAACACAACAAACGCCTCATTCCAATTCAGAATATTCTTTTATTCACAAAATCACGTTCTTAGGGAAAGGTTCCCATTAATTTTATCCAAGATAAATTCTTCTAAATTTATTCTTTAATCTTCTTTTGGATATC
This sequence comes from Allium sativum, assembly GCA_030737875.1. Taxonomy (NCBI): domain Eukaryota; kingdom Viridiplantae; phylum Streptophyta; class Magnoliopsida; order Asparagales; family Amaryllidaceae; genus Allium; species Allium sativum. The sequence goes on from CM060926.1 coordinate 358,590,842, forward strand.
ATTTCAAACTAGTCGGAATTAGCGAACCACACCGAAGTAATTATTTAATTTATTTTCCAATCCCAACCTGTTCATCCCATGGAGCAAAACTGGTAATACTCCATATCTAACACCACGGTGTTATCGGTAAAATTAATTACCATTTCACGTTCAAATCTAATTACAGATTTAACTACCGCTTTGGAGCAAAACTGGTGATACTCCATTCTCGATCACCTTTAAGATTTGATAATTTAAATTATCAATTCACATTTCAATCTAATTAAAGATTCATTAAAACTCCACTTAGTTTCAATCTTTTCAAAAATCAATATCCTGCCTTTAACTGGGTTAAAGAACCAATGTCATATAAAACACGATTCACGATAAACCAAAATCACATTTGATATTAAATGCGAGGCTCTGAATAGAAAATATATCGGCTTATATTCAATATCAAATTCTGAAACCAACATATATCGTATTGGAAATAACGATATAAAATATATCTTTCAAATTCCCACAACAATATCTGTATAGTCACGAAATCCAACATCGAAATATTTCGAAGATAATTTCGATTCAACTCCAGTCCAATTCACGTATTGGGAATATTGATTATTTTTAAAATGACTTTCAAATTCAATTTAATTATTTCAAAAATAAATTGATTTTAATTTTATTCAAAACTAGTTCATTTCGACAAAAATCTATTTTTATCTTTTCAAGTATAGAGTTTTTCATCCTAGTTTTTCCCAAATCATTTCTTATGATTTTACACTAATTATCAATATTTTTAATAATTTTATCAAGGCCCGTACAGTCGATTTCCATCAACGGCCATCGAACTGCACTTACAGTGACCTTTTTCAAATTTGATTTGGACATAATTCCAAATCCAACCGTTAGATTTCAAATTTCTAACACTCATTGGAAAGCTCTTTTCGATACGAACCCAACGGTTCCGGTTTTGGGAGAATCCGACGGTCGGATCTCCCGCAATGTCAATTCAAAGTCAAGGGTCGAAATTCACGAACTGCCGCGGCGCGGCGCGTTCTATTCAGGCCATTATATATATAATATATATATTATATATATTTCGTCGATTTCCTTTTAAAACGTATTTTATAAATCGTTTTAAATTCGTTTTCAAAACGATTTCAACTTCATATTCAATTTCAAACCGATTTGATTTCAATTCAGTTCGAATTCATTTCAATTTTATTTAATTCGAATTCAAATTCGTTTCAATTCAATTTCTAATTCGTTTCAATTCAATTTCTAATTCGTTTCGATTCAATTCAATTTGAATTTACCTTTTATTTAATCCAATTCGAATTCATTTCAAATTGATTTCAATTCAATTTCGGTTCGTTTTAAATTTCATTCAAAATGGTTTCAATTCGTTTTTAATTCAATTTCAATTTAATTCAATTTGAATTCATTTCTATTCAGTTCGAATTCAAATTCACTTTCTATTCAATTCGAATCGAATTCATTTTCTATTCAATTCGAATCGAATTCATTTTCTATTCGATTCGAATTCATTTCAAATTGATTTCAATAAAATTTCAATTTGAATTTTAATCTAATTTAATTTGAATTTCATTTCAAAATATTAAATTTTGAAATCACTTTTCAATATTCATTATAAAACGAATAAAATCGATATAAATATCGTTCGCGTCAAAATAACGCATCTCTAATCAACACGGCTTTATATATTTCAATAAATTCGTTATTTTATTCAACAAATGAATATTTATACTATTCAACACATGAATCTATATTTCTTTCAACACATGAGTCCTGTCTACACATCACTATTTTTGTTATGTAATATATTTTATAAAACTATGGTATCTATCGTTTGATTTTTAATCAAATTCCACCGTAAAGTAAATTCTAATCTTAAATATGATAAAGATGTAAATTTTATTGTTTAAAATATTTTACTCAACACATGAACAGCTTCAACACATAAATATATTTCATTATTTTCCCGATTGGAATGAGGCCGAATCCATTACCATATAACGTTAATTATATGGATTCCATACAACACATGTATATAATAGCAACGACAAACAATCAACCATCATCCAAAGTGCACCACACAACTGCATAAGCATCAAATATAAATGATTAACGCTTACACAGCATGTCGACCAATCGACCGACATTCAATTAAATAATTGGGATTAATGTACACCAAATATCATCCCAACACCCGTATGGGGTTTCAAATCAACAAACACATGTTTTCATTCATGCAGTTGGGCGATGTGTAAAATTTATCATCTCAATCAATATCAGTCAAATCAGTGTATATAAACAAATCGGCCGATTTGTTCATAAATATTTATTTATTCACTTTCACGTTAAAAATTATATTTTTAACGTTAAAATATTTTTAACTATATAAATATTTTATTTCCCTTCAACACAAGAATATTTTATTATTCAATCATTCCACAACACAATCAATTTTCACAACACATCAATCAAACAAACAAGCCGTCCATGGTCTGTGGACGACGGGTGTCGTGTGCTGCTAAGCACCGTCTGCATCCTAGTATATATATAACTAGAAAAGAAATTTAAAGTGAGAAGTTCTCACCAATAGCTATCCCAACTCCATGACACTTCAATTATAGAAATCTTCGTCGTTTTCGCCTTTTTGTCTCCTTCGTTGCCCGTATTCTCTACATGTGTAAAAATCGAATTTTTACTTTGCTATTCAATATATAAAAATCGAATTTTTACTTCGCTCCTATATAGATAAAAATTCTATTTTTACATTTCTGCTTCTTATATAAAGATCGAATTTTTATTTCCTCGCTATAAAGATCACATTTTTATTTCAACATATATATAATAAAAATCAGATTTTTATTTCGCTACATATATAAAGATAATATTTTTATTGTCTCTATTATATAAAAACCATATTTTTAATTTGCTACTACTATAAAGATCACATCTTTATTATTGATACAATATAAAAATTACACCTTTGTTGTTTCTACCATATAAAAATTATATTTTTAACCTTTCTATATTATAAAAATTATATTTTTATCCTTCACATCCAATAAAAATCGTATTTTTAATTTGCTAATTATACAATAAAAATCCTATTTTTGTGTCACTAAAAATCATAACTCCTCTGTTTAAAATCAAAGCTTTTCTATAGTAAAAATCAAACCTTCATACTTTTTAAAAATTTGAAAATAAATCCATGTGGTTCATTTTCAGAAATCACATTTTTATTTATGGAATTAATTAAAATACTTAAAAACTAAGATAAATAAAATAGTAAATAAAAAAAAGTAAAAGCTCACTGTTATCCTATCGAAGGAGGGAAGCGGGGTCCACAACAGCAGAGGGGTCAAGGCGTCGCTCCAGGTGGTGGAGAAGGCGGAGAAGGTGGCGGCGGGTCACAGGAAGGGGAGTGGCGGCGGTGATTGCTTCAGGAGGTGGAGGGGTGTGGAAATCGAGGCTGGGGCTCGATGGGAGGGTGGCGGATGGTGCAGGCGGAGGGCGTGTGAGGCAGAGGCGGTGGACGGGGAAGAGGGGAGGGGCGGATCGGCGATAGGGCGTGGCGGCGCCACCCATCGGGGGAGCGACAGCTCCTCCGTCTTCTTCTTTATTTATTTTATTTATTTATTTTCTTTTTTTTCCTTTTTGTTTTGAATGAAACGATGATGGGGGGGCAGCGGTTTTGAAGGGGAGAGAGAGAGAATAATATTTTTTATTTAATTTACAAAAAGTTGACTTTTTCATACGACCTCTAAACGAGGCCCACCGCCTGTCGTCCATAGCGTTTTACCCCCATTCCGAACACAATGGGATATGTATCATAGTCTGATTCGATCATTTCGATCAGATTTCGTCAAAATCAACATATAACTCTATATATTGAATTTGAACGCGCGTTTCAATTTACTGGGGCCACATACTAACCTATAAATCCCAGAAAAATATTTTCTAGCTTCGTATTGACAATACGGTCTAACAAAACTAGTTTCGTCGAATTCTGAGACCGTTAGAAAAATGGCCATTTTCCAGTCGATTAAATCGACTTAAACTGATCAAACGCATTTTCCTTTGCCACGCTCACATATTGATTCGAAAAATTATTAAATTTGGAATCTAGCAATAATTTGACATAATGAATCCAACAAAAGTGGTTTCGTCGAAATCCGAGGTCGTTTGCAAAATTCCCATTTTTAAGGGCCTGAATTCCATAGCGACTATTCAGAATTTTCAACTGGACATATCTTTTGATTCCCGCTATGAAATTTCAATTTTTCGGATTCACTGGAAAGATATTCTCAATTAGATCCTATTATTTTTGGTTTCACTAAAATCCGGATTATTTTGCACCCGGTACATTCAATTGAAGTTTAAAATCGAATTATCGAACTACCGCGCCATTTTCAATTCTATTTATAATTATAAATAATTATTTTTATTCTAACGACGACGTATATAATATATACGTTCTAATCTATTCAAAATAAATTTTCGTCGATTTTATTTAAAATAATGATTTTAAATGTTCAAAATTCGCTAAAATTGCCAAAATAAAATTTTTAAACTGGCCCAGATTTTCGGGTTGTTACATTAATCCACATCGGTGGACCGACCCTGATGGTCCAAAGTCTTGACTGAGTAATTGCCTGAGACATGGGCTAGATTGTCTCGAATTCGGTAAGGACTATCTTGTGCCTTGGTTCATGACGGAAATCCAATTTCCAAATACGACATCGTGCGGTTTTGATTGTAAACCTATATTTAGCGACACAGTGGCATAGGACGCTCATGTCGTCTATGATTGATACTTATGATTTGAAATTGTTTTTGAAACGTATAAACACTAGTAATAATATCAAATGCTTTTGTTTTATTCGTATCAAGCATATTTTGGCCATTATAAGGTAAAAACTCTATCCTCCGGTTTGCGTTGCATTGTTATGGGAACTGAGTCTTATAATGGCTTCATTTTTATGAAAAGCATTGCGATGTTTAAAAGATTTACTTGTTTTAAAGTACCGACAATCCAATGGAGTAAACCCGTTCCACGAAAGTGGCGTGGTCCTGTGATTAGCCATATTATAAAATGTGTTAAGTGGATTTCTCATACCAGTCCCATGACCAACTCGTAGTTTGTTTCACTTGCAAACTCGGGTGCCCCTCTTTTTACACGAGCAGTCTTGTATTCAGGTTTTAGCAGGCTCTTTCTAGATAGCTGGAGCTGAAGATGGATTCTATCATTTATCTATTTTATGCTTTTCAGCTCCTATTGTACATATTATGTTTGTTTTCCCGCTGTAGACATTTATGTATATCTGAATTGTATTTGTACTAAGTATGATCCTGTATACTGTGTAACTCTGATGATTACGTTTATCCAGTGTATTATTTGTACATTATCTGGTGTATTTATTTAATTTTGTTCTGTTATTACATGTTTATGTGTTATATTCCAAAGATTACCCCTGCTGCCGTCAGTATGGGGTTTGGGGTCGTCACAATGTGGTATCAGAGCTTTGGTTAAGCTTAGTTCTGGAATATAACATATTAATGAACTCGTCAGAGATAGACCCGGTAGTGTTCTAGGACGGGTAACTCAATACAGATAAGATCAGTAATATCCTAGTATGAGTATAGCAGAATCAGGATAACTCGTTAGAGATGGGGTCAGAAGTGCCCCAGAATGAGTTGAGAGTAATATAATTATAAAAAACGTATTTGTGATTATATATATAGTATGGTTTTAGAAATATAATTTTTTTTGAATATATAAAAGATATATATTTGAAAAGTAAAGGAATATATGTATCGATTAGTATATTTTTGAAAAGTTAAAAACAAATTGATTGTTGTTTGTGTTGTGTGATAGTGGATTTGATTAATTAAATTATTAGAAGGTAATTAAATTAATCAATAAGAGAATGAATAGTAAAATTTATTCGATTAAATCACACATTGAACTGAGTTAGAAATAGATAGAAATATATAAATGTGCATTATATGTGTTTCAATAGGTAATTGGATTAGATGTTGAGTAAAGATTTTATTTGCGTGCCCGACAAATAGGTAAACCTTAATGAGTTGGATGCGAAATATTATTATATCAACTCCTGTGAATGCCATTGGATGCGGAGTGTTGGTTGTTCTGTGTGTAATAATAAACGTCGCCATAGGATAGTAACAATTAATTTTGAACTACACTACATGGCATACTTCTTAAAGATAGGCATACTTCATCATATACCACATAAGCAGTTGGAGATTGTGTGACGAGGTAGAAGATTTACCATACGAGCGAGAGGCTTGTATCGAGATGACTATATATTACAGGTTGAACTGATGACTGATATGGACCATATAAAATTGTAACGATAAATTGCCAGATTAATAAAAACCCCACACGGGTCTGGAGTTGACAATAATCACGTCTCTCTAGTTATTAGATACGGCACATGGATTATTTATTTCCCACACGGGATGAGGTGACGAGAATTTATTCTCTAGAGCAATTAAAAATACACACTCCCTCAGGCTTTGAAAGGGTGACGAGAATTTATTCTCTGGAATTAATATTTATACACGCTCCCCTGTAAACACCAGAATATATCACTATAAATATGTGTATGCTTTATAGGATATATTGGGTACCTAATACGGCCCAATAAATTTCCAAACCCCTCCCGGTACAAAGGAGGTTATGGCGAAATTTTTCAAAAATTCCGGGTGTTAGCCAAAATTTTGAAGAATTTGAAAATTCTCAGAAACAGAAAGGTTAGAGGATGGAAGCCAGATTGAAAGTAGAGTTGATAATCAAACCACTTTCGACGTTGTTCCTTTTCGGGGACGAAAAGTTTTAAGTGGGGGAGTTTGTAACAACCCGAAAAATCTGAACCAATTTAAAATTTTTGAATTGGCTATTTTAATGGATTTTAAATATTTAAAATAAATATTTTAAATAATAACAATGAAAAGTAAGTTTGAATCGATGTTTGAAAATAAATATAATTAATTCTAACTATAAACAAGGTCTGAAATGGCGCGGTAGTTTCAAAAATTGAATTCAAACTTTGACTGATTATACCGGGTGCAAAACAAAACAGATTTGAGTGAAACCAAAAATATTTAAATATGTTAGTGAATATCGTTCTAACGAATCTGAAAAATCGAAGTTTCATAGCGGGAAGCAAAAGTTATGGCCAAACGAATTTTCAAAAAGGTCGTTATAGAGTTTATATAGCCCGTGAAAATGGCCATTTTGCAAATGACCTCGGAATTCGACGAAACCACTTTTGTTGGATCTAGAATGTTAAACTATTGCTAGGTTTCAAATTTCATAATTTTTGAAGCTAGTATGTGAGTGTGGCAAAGGAAAATGTGTTTGGTCGATTTCTATTAAATTGGATCGACCAGAAAAGGGTCATTTTTCAAACGGTCTCAAAATTCGACGAAACTAGTTTTGTTGGGGCCATATCATCAAAACATAGCTAGATTTATTTTTCTGGAATTTTTCAAATCAGTTTGTGGCCCTGGCAAATTGAAATGTATGTTCAAATCAAATATTGAATGTTTTATATTTTAATTTGAAGAGAAACTGACTGAAACAGTCGAATGGGCCTGCGAAACATATCAAATTGTTTTCTTAAATGGGGGTATTTAGCTAGGGACGACAGTCATTAGGTTTGGATTGGTGCTCGTGTGTGAAAGGGGGTATTTTCGGATTTTAAAATTTAAAAATATAAAAAAAATCTATTGGTCAAATTTATTTCTCTCCCCCCGATATACCATCGCGAACGGCGGAAACCCCTCAATCGCTTCCCCCTCCGATTTCTCCTTCCACACTCAATAAAAACCCATGCTCCTGTTGAGGATTTTGTAGAGCTTCTCGAGATCTTCAAATCCATACCAAGTTTGATTTTTTTCATTGAGTATATCGCCGGAATCACCTCCGTGAAGATCACCGTTTCAAAGCGCCGCCGCTACAGTTCGTCGCACCTGACTGCACCACCAGTGCCTGGTGCGCCTCTCCTCCCTCTTCCTCGTGGTGAAGGCCGATCGACGTATCGTTGTGCGGATTTAAAGAAAAATCAAATCCTAGTTTTGAACATTTCAGAAAGGTATACGGCTATTTTTATTTTAACTATATTATAGCACTTTAAAGCGCTACAGTTTTTTATTTCACTATAAAAATCATATCTTTTTCGTTTCTTGACGAAATTTAGTGAAATAAGAGACAATGGACTCGTGTGGACGTCTTCTACATTCTAGAAGAGACCGCATATTTTTGTGAGCCTTCTGCTATTTTTGGTGGAGTGGAACCCAATGTGAGATTTCTGAATTATAAACGATATGGAAAACGACGATGTATAAATTATATAGTCGATGTATGAGTTATATAAGCATTGTACACCACCTGTATAAGCGTTGTATAAGTTGTACGTTCAATGTATAAGTTATATATGCGTTGTAAAAATTATATATGTGTTGAATAGAAGTGAAGTTTACTTATATATATATATATATATATATACACACATATACGCCCCTCGTCCACAAACCATGGACGATATTTATTGGTTGTGATTGGTGTGAAAATTGATTGATAGCGAATGGTTGATTTAAATTGTTTGTGGTTGAAATTGATTGATTGTGGTTGAAAAAAAAATACCCGGTTGTGGTTGAGAATTATTTGGTTGAAACCACATAGGATTAGTTTGTGGAAATGAAAAAAAAAATATACATGCCGCCTGCGTGCGAACTAGAGGCATGAAATCCCCATTGTCAAAAGCTATGAGGCTTTAAGGTAGAGCGAGGAGCCGTACTAGGGGATGGCCCTGGTTTTAACTACCCTGCCATTATGCTGCCGAAATTTTGAATAATATTCATGTGTTGAAACCACATTCGTGTGTTGAATAGAAAACCTTCATGTGTTGAATAGAAATTCGTTCGTTGAATAGAAATTCATGTGTTGAATAGAAATTCGTTCGTTGAATAGAAATTCATGTGTTGAATGGTATTCGTGTTTTAAACAAATTATTTTAACAATAAAAATCACATGTTTATTTTATATATACGAACTATAGAAAACATTCATGTGTTGAATAGAAATTCATTCGTTGAATAGGAATTCATGTGTTGAATGGTATTCGTGTTTTGAAATAAATTGTTTTATAATAAAAATCATATTTCTATCATCTATATGAACTATATAAAATAGTCGTATTTTGAAATAAATTGTTTTGCAATAAAAATCACATTTTTACTATATACATGAATCATTAAAAGTAGTGAAGTGTCGGAATAAATGTCGGGTGGATAAAAACATCATTTTTATCAAATGTATGAAAAGAAAATAGTTTTGAAATCGAAGAATCGATTATATTTTTATATATATAAATATAATTAAAATATATCGAATAACGAAGCTGTAGTTCGTGTTTTGAAACCGTGATTTCAAACGATTAGTGCGGGAGATCCGACCATCGGATTTTCCCGAAACCGAAACCGTTGGGTTCGCTTTGGAAATATCTTTCCAACGACACCAATTTTGTAAAGATCCAGCGGTTGGATTGTCTGGAATGTTTAATTCAAATCTGAAGAAAAACAGCGCCAGAATCGATTATATATATATATATAATTAAATTAAATCGAATAACGACGCTGCGTTCGTATTTTGAAATCGAAACTTTAAACGAGTGTACCAGGAGATCCGACCGTCGGATTTCCCCAAAACTGGAACCGTTGGATTCGTTTTGAAAAGATCTTTCTAATGATATAAATTTTTTGAAGATCCAATGGTTAGATCTTCAGATATGTGTAAATCAAATCTGAAGAAAAACAGTGCCACGACCGCGTTATGGCCTGAAGCGTCATTTGAATAAATTGGCTGTTTTTAAATAATTAAAAATAGTGATAAATTGTTATAAAATATTATAAACGATATGGAATGTGAAATTTAGGAATTAACTGAAGGTTAGCTGAGTCGAATGGTTTCCTAGGTTTTGATCTGATGTTGGTTTCGGCCTTCGGGTTAATATTTGGGAAATCGTTCTCTTACTGATTTACGGTTAGTGACTGATGAATTGAAATGAGGCATATGTTGTGTTTGTGTAGCACTTTTTATTATATACGCGAGTTGCTCAGAAAGACCGGGTTTATCCCATTCTGAATAACTGAATCGACGATAAGAAATCGAAGATGAAGACGATTGGTGAAGACCGGAGATCTTCACCTCGACTGGATGGCAACTGATGTCCTGATTGGGAGGCATCCCGAAATATGGATAATGAGTGGTGATCGTCCAGACGTACGTGGAGATTGATGGGTATGCGAGGTATATAGTGCCTCCGGTTTCGTTCAGACCAAGAACGGACTTGTAAATGGACTGTGTGTCTGATATTGGAATTCATTCTGTGTGATTGATAACCATCAGTTGCATGGTGTGAATTGTCTGTGTGGAATGCTAAGATGCAGTGATCAATGCTTCTGTTGAAAAGCAAAGTCTTGTGGTGATGATCAAAGCACCGCCTGTGTGGCGTAGCTTTGTATATAACGTGAATTCGCGAGCCTCACACCCCGGTATGAACCAGAAACGGGAGAGGACCTCAGAGAGGGCATGCATTTCCTTCTAGCTAGAGGTGGTGTCAGTGCTTGAACTGGTTGACATTTATATTGCTTTCACCTATGTGTTTGTTGCTGTTGTGAGGCGCCTCGGATACATCGGTCGATCCGGGACTGATGGAGTCATTCGTTGGCTCATTTACGCCCCAAAGGGCGGGGAAACGTAGTGTTCAGGCATTTTAATCCACATCGGTGGGCCGACCCTGACGATCCAAAGGCTTGACTGAGTACTTGCCTGAGACATGGGCTACATTGTCTCGAATTCGGTAAGGACTATCTTTTGCCTTGGTTCATGACGAAAATCCAATTTCCAAATACGACATCGTGCGGTTTTGATTATAAACCTATATTTGGCGACATAGTGGCATGGGACGCTCATGTCGTCTATGATTGATACTTATGATTTGAAATTGTTTTTGAAACTTATAAACACTAGTAATAATATCAAATGCTTTTGTTTTATTCGTATCAAGCATATTTTGGCCATTATAAGGTAAAAACTCTATCCTCCGGTTTGCGTTGCATTGTGTGATGGGAACTAAGTCTTATAATGGCTTCATTTTTATGAAAAGCATTGCGATGTTTAAAAGATTTACTTGTTTTAAAGTACTGGCAATCCAATGGAGTAAATCTGTTCCACGAAGGTGGCGTGGTCCTGTGATTAGCCGTATTATAAAATGTGTTAAGTAGATTTCTCATACCAGTCCATGACTGACTCGTAGTTTGTTTCACTTGCAAACTCGGGTGCCCCTCTTTCTACACGGGCAGCCTTGTTTTCAGGTTTTAGCAGGCTCTTTCTCGATAGCTGGAGCTGAAGATGGATTTTATCATTTATCTATTTTATGCTGTTCAGCTCCTATTGTACATATTATGTTTGTTTTCCCGCTGTAGACATTTATGTATAGCTGAACTGTATTTGTACTAAGTATGATCCTATATACTGTGTAACTCTGATGATTACGTTTATCCAGTGTATTATTTGTACATTATCTGGTGTATTTATTTAATTCTGTTCTGATATTACTTGTTTATGTGTTATATTCCAAAGATTACCCTTATCGCCGCTAGTACGGGGTTTGGGGTCGTCACAGCATCAGTGAATCTATTCAATTGACTAACGGAAATATAATTCGTTTTACTGAAATGTTTAAGATGTTCAATAATCTACAGTTGGGTAATGATTTTGTTTGCTTCTACCATGTTTTAGATAGCAATATAACAGCAAGAATAATTATGCTAAGTTGGAAGAATAGAAAGTCAAATTTGAAATCCAGACGAGGTTCGAGCGATAAATAGATAGCGGTTGTGCTCAGTTACTTGCGGTTTTCAAATCATGTTTATTATATTTTATTATTCAAATTTCTATGATTTACAACTTTTGAGTTTCTATGCACAATATACTTTTTGTTTATATATTTGAACGCACAAATAGTAGAAGCAAGGCTTGAGTACTCTTTTGTGAAATAGAAACATGAATGATAACAAAGAAGATGTCTGCAGGCAAGATGCATACGGTGTGTGCAGGCAAGTTGCATTCGCTTAATTAAATTATTTTTAAAACAACCCAAAACGGAACTATTGTTCTTCGTAGATCTACGCTGGCTAATTAAGTTATTTTTAAAACAATCCAGATGCAACTATTATCTCTCCGCAAATGTATGTTGAAATGAACAATTCAGCCTAATTGTATATTAGGCTTGCGTGTGTAATTTAGAACAGGTCAATTGCCTCAAATATCTTTCCAGGTGATATCTACCATTTTGATGCATGATCCTTGCATGGTGACGTGTTATTATGAAGATAGTTTGGATTTTGATTTGTTAAAGGTTAATTTTCCATTGAACATTTTGTTGTATTTATACATGTGAGTGATGAGACCTCCTTTATTTCATGTATGTACAGCAGTTGGGATTAAAACTATCACAGCAAATACAAATTGTTTCATATAGCCTGTTATTAAAACAAAAGTTTCTACGTGGTTTTGTTGCTTCAGTGCTATTTGTAATCTATAGATTTAATATGGGTATTATGACATGTATGTAGGCACCTAACATTAACTCATAACTTGGTATCCTTAGAATAAAATATGCACTAAGAGTTGTTTTATCCTCCTATTTTTGCAGGTGGACAATATAGGACACTGCAACTTTGACTTTATAAACAATATGAGACACTACAACTTTGGACTGCAAGCCTTCATATTACAAATAACGCATTTTATTATTATATAATAATATATTTTTTATTTTAATTCATGTTTTTAGGAAAATAAAATTTGCAACTGTGGTGTTCATATCAGTTCAAATTTTCATGTAAATTTATAACAATTTCTCTATATTTTCTTACTTACGTGTACATTATATTTTGCTGTACCTTTTTGGTTCGACTGTGAAGTATCCAAATTTCCCTTCAAATAATTAATTGTCCAAAATTTTAGGTACAATTCAAAGAATATGCATGTGAGGAAAAACGGATAAGCATATCTAAATAGTATTATAAATAACTAATATATAGAGAGAAAGAAAATGGGGGGAGAGAGAGACAAGGGGAAATACATGAAAAAACCGAAAATAAATCAATGTAGACAAAAATGGTAAATCTGGACTATAAATTCACACGTTTGAATATCGCCTTTTTTAGCACATAATCCCAAAATCAAATAATTAATTTATTAAAACTTTCCTTTTACGTTAACATAAACATATATGTACTATATTAATAAATCATTGATTATAATTAATGTACAATTCTTTTAAACTGAAAGATTCCAATCAAGTTAACAAAATTAATGTCAATTTTAAAATAGACCTAAGCAATGCATCTTTTATAGCATAAATGAATTTATTGGGTTCAACATTAAATCAAATGAGGCAACAAATGAAAAATTTTAGGCAACTGGCCAAAGGATAAGCATGTAAGGAAAAAGGAATAAGCATATGTAAAAATAAATAGAAATGAATAACATATAAAGAGAGAGAGAGAGAGAATTTGGGTGGGGGAGGAGGGGGGAAATAGCATGAAAAATCCGTAAATAAATCAATGAAGAAAAAATAAGGGGGAAACAACAAAATGAGGTGATCCACAATAAATTAAAATAAACATAACATGACCATTATTATATAACATAAAGATAAATCTGGACTATATATTCACATGTTTAAAAATCACTTTTTGAGCACATAATCCCAAAATCAATCAATTAATCTGTGACTATAAATTTGTAGCTTAACATTTGTACTAATAAGGATACAAATAGTTCTGTAGCTTAAGTTATATAGCCCTAACATTTAACCGTCTATGAAAGGTTTTCTAGATACCCATTCTATATATCGAAGGAACAACAATTCATTGGCAAAGCACATGTCAACACCACGCACGAAGCGCGTGCCACGATCACGTGCGTAGCGCATGCCATGAAGCGTGTGCCGTGATGCTCGTATATATATATATATATATATATTAGTTATTTAGGATTGGTGTTTGTGGTTATTATATATATTGGTGATTGGATAGTACCCGCAGTACCATTAGCAGATGCCCACAGCATCATAAGCGGATTACGCTATACGCCCCACGCTATGATAGTGGACGACCTTCAATACCGCGTTATCCTGTCTCGAAGCAGGATGGGTATTATTTATGTTGGCTAACGTCTGTGGATGCAAGAAAACAGGTTAGAGGAATCCAACTGGATTTGTAACACCCCACATCCTTTAGTGTCACTCACAAAGGGAATGCACTAAGTTCTGTGGAGCATTCAGGGTAAAAGATGCAGATAAATTACAAGACAGACAAAATTAAAACAGCGGAAAATAAAACTTTACTTTATTGATAAAATAGTTTGTACAACAATTGTTTTCCAATATCAGAGTATCATCTGTCTTACAAAATAAAGAAGCATAAAATAACATTTATATTCCCCAATGTAGCATAAGCCAGCCATAGCAGCAGAAAAAGAGAGTCCAAAGCACTTTGTCAAAGAATCTTCGAGCTTGGGAAGAGTGACGGTCCAATCTAACCTGAGCTATACTACTCCTTCCTTAACTACCTGGGGGGAAACGCAAGAAAAGAAGACGAAAGAAAACTGGGTCAGACATAAAGTCTGGTAAGTTCAGTTACTTCTAGCATGTGAACAAGGAAAAACAAAACGACATGAATTAACTGAATACAAGACAATACCATGATGATAGGGCCAACAAGATAGGATAAGATTAACACAAGATATGCTAAGACAAGATAAACTGGATATGTTTTAATACTTTCTCCGCTTCGCTATTAACTTGTTATTATGGTTTCTATGTCTCTGCACCACCTATCTAGTGTCCCAACTAGTAATCTGTCTAAAATGATAACGTGATCCCAATCCCAGTAATTGTGGTTGCCTTTAGGCATACATTTATTATTTATTACCTAGATCTAATCTAGAGTTTTATATCAAAGTGCTTCCTAGATTCCACTCAGGTTTACGCGGCTTATCTAATGCTTCACAGATTCAGGGTTTATGCCACCTAGGTCCAACTAGGGATTACGCTACATGTCGAACGATGCCCCTAGTCTAGGACACACTACCTAGAGCAGTATATGTTCCTAGACTTTCCCCACGTATGTGTCGCGAATCGTTTATCGCTGTCTAGATGCACATGTCCTGAAATGTGCGACCCGAGTCCCGTGGCAGGGCTGCTCTAGAAACACGAAACTCGGTCGGGAGCTTTCAGATATCTGCCGATGCAGATGCTAAGGTCTGATTTTCCAGTGGCTATGGTCCCACTCGACCCCTCCCTCAACTAATGAAAGGCACACCTTGAAAAATGAGAACCATACGTAGGCCCTCTACGCCCCACTAACCTATGGCCATCCTCACCTGTAACTAGATAGCAAGTATATGGTCTTTTGGAGTTCTCCACCTTTCCGGTTTACGTATCTCGACTGACTTAAGATGGTAGGTAGACGGTGAGTCGCTATCACAGGGCTACTGGTCTCGCCGAATCACGCTGGTCCATCCTAGTCTTTAGGTTGCCATATATTGCAACCAAGGCATACCCTTGGTTCTTCTCACGCAGACCTTAACCTCTGTGAGCCCATGCGGATCATCTGCATTCTCACAGAGGGATACCAAGAGTACCCTTACGTCCCCTCGAAGCCTCGGGCTTTGTAACCCAATTCGTTGGAGCCTACTTTAAGATCAAATGGATGTTTGCTCCTCTTTGTGTTATACTAAGGATTACTACTTAGTTTTTCTAACTAAGGTTTACCACTTAGTTTATTGAATCGTCGTTTTCTTAACTAAGGTTTACTACTTAGCCCTTTTTAACTAAGGTTTACTACTTAGTCCTCTTTCTCGTCAAGTTGGATTGGTTAAGTGTCATTAGTCGATACAAGTTAACTTAACCTATTCATTTGTCATGTTAAACTGGTTAAGTGTTACCAGTAATTCACGTTGACTTAACCCTGCCAGCATCAAGTTATATTGGTTAAGTATTTACTTAACCCTACCCATTCATCTTGTATTGGTTAAATGTTCCTTTTTAACTTAACCTTGCCTATCTGTTTTAACTAACATGTTATAACGGTTAAGTGTTCCCTTAGTTAACTTAACCCTAACATTGGTTTGATTAACATGCTCTAATGGTTAAGTATTGTCCCTTCATGTTTTTAACTTAACCCTATTCATTTATCACTCTCTGATGGTTAAGTGTTCAAGCTTACTTAACCCTACGGTCTAGTCCAGCTAACATATTAAATTGGCTAAGTGTATTAAATTTACTTAACCCCAACCTCTAGTCTAGTTAGCATGTTAAATTGGCTAAGTGTATTAACTTTACTTATCCCCAACCTCTAGTCTAGTTAACATGTTAAATTGGCTAAGTGTATTGAATTTACTTAACCCCCACTTTCTAGTCTGGTTAACATATTAAATTGGCTAAGTGTTTTTCTTAGTTACTTAACCCCTACAAATCTTGTCTTGTTACCATGTTAAGTTGGCTAAGTGTTCTAGTTAACTTAACCCTATCGTTCTAACTTAACTGTGTTAAGTTGGTTAAGTGTTCCTATGGACTTAACCCTCCCATTCTAGCTTAACAGCGTTAAGTTGGTTAAGTGCTCTTATGGACTTAACCCTCCCATTCTAGCTTAACTTTAATTGTCTTATTAAAGCACCAGCCACTCACATTAGACAGGTATTGTTGTGGCTGCCGGTATGCCGGTTGGTTCCGGGCAGTCTTACGCCACAACTCAGTCTAACCTCGGGCCTTTATCGGGCTCAATGCCTTAACCTCCCACATTAGATAAGTATTGTTGTGACCACTGGACAGCCGGGCGGGTCCGAGCAGGTTTACATCACAACTCAATCCAACCTCGGGTTAAGCATGTTCGTATTGCCTAAATTTACCTTTCTCATTTAGGATAAATTCTATAAGTAAATTTTTCCTAATTTACTTATCCCATTATTACTCTTTTAATGTACATTGTCAACATTTATTATTATGGCTCATTTTCCCTATATATATCATATTTATAGTTTTTGGTATGTAAATTATACCAAATTAAGTGTCACTAACCATGATTATTCTAAACATGACAATTACTCACAATTATGACTAAATTCAAAATTTGTGCTAATATACTTATTATGCCAAATTAACTTTAATTGACCCAATTCTGATTTAACATCCTAATTTACAGTTTATGGCAAGACTAAAATTATTATTCTAGTTTACCGTTTACGCCTAAAACTTAGTTTACTTGCCAATACTAAATTTAATATGTCAAATTACATATTCCATAATTCATGTCAAATTTTCAAATTTGCGTTCTAATAAACATGCCATAATACATGTTCTAAATTATGTCAATCATAATTATGTTAATGTTCTACATTATGCCAATTTCCAAGTTTACAACCATGTTTAAGTCAAATTTATGATTTTCCCAAATCATATTCCCATCGTTCGTGTAATCGTGATTTCATCCTAGATTATAGATAAATCTAGATTCGTGGATAAAAAGGGAATGAACCAAAATGCCATGAAAAGATAGACATGATGACTGGCAGAAGATGATAATTCACCAATCACAGATCTAACAAATTACACTGAATAAATTGATTAAAGCATCGAAGGCATATAGATCTGATAATATTATAACATGAAAAGGGTTGAACAAATAACATAGGTTCAAGTATATGGGTAGATCCAACTTAATAGATAAATTCCCATAATCAAGATCCAAGGATAATTAAGAATAAACTGAATAGATAATCAAGTTTAGATCCAATCTCACAGTCATAATCCTAGGCAATAATATCATGTTCATGAATCATAGGTAATTATCCACTATTGTCCTTGTCATAGTCATAGGCATTGGTTTATGCTCCTAGTCAAAGGCTTATGTTCATAGTCAAAGGCTTATGTTCATAGTCAAAGACTTTTGGTTTCAATGGCTACAGTTCCATAGTCATAATCTTAAGCATTGGCAATTTAGTCACAATGTGTTCTAGGCCATAATCAAGAATCAGATCCAAAGTCATAAACAAGCACAGATTCAACGAAATGATAAGGCATATTTCTTATATTCTTTTAATTTCATGTCACAAATAGAAAAGGCGTTCAAATCTAAAAAGTAACCGACTTACATTGACTGGATCTAGAAAAGAATAGATAGATAGCGTTGCTTGAAGCCGTTAAATCTTTACTTGAATCCTAACTTGTTTTGAATCTTCTCTTGAAAGACTTGAGAAGGATATCCTCGTCTTGATTTATATTTTATTTTAATTTATTTATTTAGATTTAGAGGAAGAAGAAGAAGCCATGTCCATCAAGAATTTGTGCAGCATAAGGTTAGAGAAGAATGGTGCAAAGAGAAGGAGACTAGGGGGCTGTTTATATAGGATTGCAAGTTAATTTGAGCCGTCGATGAAGCCAAGGTTAATCAAAGCCATCCATTCTAAAGAGAAGCCAATTTTGTTCACAATTACTTTCTTAATGTACATTATTAACATTTATTATTAAATTTGTATGCACATTAGATACATCCCCCCTTTACACATTTATTATTAAATTTGTATGCACATTAGATACATCTCCCCTTTACACATTTATTATTAAATTTGTATGCACATTAGATACATCTCCCCTTTACACATTTATTATTAAATTAGTAACTTTAGTGTTAACAGAAATACGGGGTGTTACAGGATTCCTCAAAAATATTATTATTTATTTGTTTCATATGTATTATCATATATGATGTGTTAGGAAACCTGTGATTGATAATTGAGTGGTTTGGGGTGTTTAAATATCACTAGGGCCTGAATGTTGGTTTATAAAAATATAGGGAAATGGATTTTGAGACTTAGAAGGAAAATTCTAATTTTCTAAAAATAGAATTTAAATTTCAAATGAGACATGAAATATTAACTTGTTTTGAATAAATAAAACAAGTATTGAATTTATAAACGATGTTTATAAATTAAATAATACAGGAAAATAAGTATTGAAAATTTATAAATGATGTTTATGAATTAAACAATGTAGGGAATTGAAGTAGATTTATATTGATGTTTATAAATAACATGGAATAATTTTCTGTGGTTAATGCATGGGGATTGGGATGAAATTATAAATGATGTTTATAAATCTGGCGAAAATAAATTATTATGAGATAATGTAACAGTTTAAATTCAAATATGAATTTAAACATGAATTGGAAAGCGTTTTGAAATGGGACGATTGATTATATTTCAAATTCCGAAATATAAACTGAATTGAGAAAAATCCAACGGATTTGTAAATAAAATCAGTTTTATATCGAATTTTATAGAATAATTATTTCAAAGAGGACTGGAATTCAATATCGAAGAATGAGTTATATATAAATTTATAAATGAATTATGAAATAATCAACGATTAGAAATAATCAAGAATATTAACTTGGATTTGATAAAGTAGATGAATTTATATTAAAAATATACATGAAAGGAGTTAAAATATTATTATAAACGAAGTTTAAATATTTTTATATATAAATATAATTAAAACGAACTCGCTGCAGCATGGTAGTTCATAAATTGGCTTTTCGAACATCAATTGAGTATATATAACTCAATTTAAGTCAGAATTCTTTGAAACAAGAATCGTCAAGACCAGATGAATAATAGTTTTCTAATGGAAGAGAAAGATCTGAATTTCATCGAATAGATTTTGAGTTATGTCAGAATTAAATTTTCAGAAAAATAGCGCCATAACCATTATAAAACCATAACGGTTTATTTAAATTAATAAAAGGATTTTGAGCAAATAAAAATCCCAATCTTCATTAGAAAAATCCAGATTTGAGTTATAAAATATATCTTAGCTCAAATGGAGTAATGAAATGATTTTTGAAAAAAAAAATCTGATGTTGTTAATTATTGAATAGAATTAAATAGTTTGAAGAATAATTAGTTAATGGAGTTTGAATTGAAATTGGGATTTGGATGAGTAAATTGGGTTTGTACATTTATATTCGAAATCAAATATGAAACTCGAGTTAAAAAATGGATTTTGATTGGTTTATAACCAAATTAAAAATAGTATATGAACGTGATATGTTCAATTAAAAAGTGGAATAGGCAAAAGAGCTAATTAAAGAATAAATTAGGGAATTGAGTTAAAATGGACAGGTTGAGTTGGAATAAATTGAGAATTGACGCATATGGGTTAGACATGTATGGAATGAAGTGTATAAAGATTATAATTCGAGTGCCCGACAAAAAGGTACACGTTTAAATTCCATATGAGTTTTTATGTGCCGAATCGGCAAGCCACTTGGCTTTTTGATTTTCTTTTTAAATGGAAAGGGCCTAGAGAGGCGAGTTGAGATTTGAACTATTGACCGGTACAAAGGAGGTTATGGCGAAATTTTCCAAAAATTTAAGGAGTTAAGATATTTTTAAGAAAATTTGATAGTTAGAAATCAGTGTATCGATATATATAGAATTCAATAAGAATTGAACTTAAAAATAGAAAGAGAAGCGTATACGTTTTCTAAAATTGAATAATTGGTTTTTAGGATGTTGATTATTCGAGGTAAGCGGTCTTGTCCGTTTTGAAGTTAAGGATGTTTTTAGTCAAGGTCCGAGAGGTAGTTATACCCCAACTTGATTGATTTCATTTTTAACCGGTAAATTGCAAGATCCAGTCACGAAGAGAAATGTTCGAATAAGAGTTAGTTGAATGCAGTATTTTAGGTTGTTTGTAACGATGCTTTACACAACAATCGATTTAGGAATTTTGGAAATATAAAGATAAATTTTTCCTAAGTATCGAAATAAATGAATGATCATGAGAGAGATAAGTAATTGGAGTGTTTTCCAATTATAAATAGAAAATATTTTCTATATATAGAAAATAAAAGGAGTCGATATATGGAAATGTTTTCTAAACAACGTAAGAGGCTAAGATGAATGTCGAAAATATTTGGTTAACAAATATTGATAAGGAAATGGACAAGTAATTTAATTAATGAAATATTAATTAAGGGCCCAGTGATTTTTTAATTCTTGAATAGATGTTTGTTTTTCTTCGATAGTTAAATAACCGACTATCGAAGTGTTTACCAATATCGTTGTCAATATGGAGAGACCGGTTGGATTATTATTCGAGAACCACTCCGTATTGGCAGTAGCGTTGCGAATCAGATTATATGAACATAATCGAAGATGGAGTAAAGTGCAAGGACTTTTTCTACTAATAGAAATTGTGCCTTCGGTTTCGTTCAGTCCCAGAACGAACGTATATGGGCGATTGTCTGAAAGAGTATTTCCAATAATCGTGTATGTTGGTCTGTATAAATGTATATGGTGGCGGAGAATTTATTCTCCTAGCGTAATATCCAGAATTTATTTGTGCAAATCAATTAATGATTAACGGATCTGACAATATGGCATTCAAAGTGATTGTGTTATCAATGAATGATAAGTAATCGTAGGCTCAGGCCTCAACAACCGGGAAATGACAAAAATTGGGCAGGCAGCATGGCTATGTGGGTAGCTTCCATTAGGGTGTATTATCATCTATCTAGAGAAATTCATTTAATTCCTTATTCTATTCGTGTTGTCCCATTCAGGAAACGGTTGCTGATCCCAACCATTGGTGATATACATTCGATACACTTAAGCGAAATGAGTGGTCGGTCATGTGTGGCCAGGTTACAAGATGTTCTTATTGAACCCTGTGTATTCTCCTCTAGAGGTACACTATCGGAAGGTGGTTCCATACCTTGTCATAGTTGGAAATTCATTACCCAATAAGCGCTTGCGGTTTTGATTGTGTATTATGTATGTGGAGCGTGAGATGAAAGTGTTCCACTAGATTTCTATTTGATATAAAGATTATCATTTCTTTCAAAAGGATTTTTGAAAGTTAAATCTAGTGTTTTGGATTCTCGTAAGGGAAAAACCCATTTCGTGTTATACGGCGTGGTCTTATGAGATATCGTTTAGTTTCTCAAACTGTTTTAAATTGTTTACCCATACCAGTCCTATGACTGACCCATAATTTGTTTTGTTTTGTTTTATCTAAACTCTTGGGTGTCCAAATTTGTACGAGCAGTCAAGTAGTTCAGGATTTTACAGATCTATATAAAGGAGCTTGGAGCAAGAGGCTTTAGTATTAGATATATAGCATTTTTATTTCCGCTGTGTTGTAAGTGTTGTACTCTGATAAGTGTATGTTATATAGGTAAAATTTTGTATTTCAAAGATATGATACATTAGTTCCGCTGCGATGTGAGATTCTGTATTGTTATTTCTGTTCTTCTTCTAGTTTTTTCTTCTAAAAAAATGATTCGTATTTGTGTGATGTTTGGGTTGGACGTGTGATGTATGTAATCAACTCAGATAGTACGGATTTGCGGGCCATTACAACGCCTTGCAAACGTAGATTCGATGTTTTAATATACTGGATAGATATAGAATCACACTCTAGTCGCTTGGAGATGATTCTGATAATGACCATGGCATCATCAGAGTTTATGTTCGAGCTTCGAAAGTGGGATTTCTATATATTTCCAATTGACTGGTGTGAGAACCAAAACTAGATAGGATTTATTGTTTGTGAATTGGCATCAAAAATATGATTTTTGACTATGCAGTAAAGTTATATGTTTGAAACGTTAATCAACTAATTGATTGCTGATTGTTGATTGTGTTATGTAATTATTCATTTAAACCGACATGTGAATGAAAGTAAATTTAGCCAAATTGTGCCAAATATTTAACTGAATTGAAAATTGGTTGAAATTGCATACTAGTACAAGCATATATATTGGACGTTCACAACAAGGAGACTAGAGAAGAGGAATAAAATTGTATGCCCGACAAATAGGTACATGTTTACTAATTTATTGGGTTTGGATGATTTTATGAGCCGATTGGCTTTTTCTTTTTTCTTTTTGGATGGTGAGGCCCTGGTGGCTAGTTGCGTTTTAAATGTCTCCCCAAACAAGGGAGATTATGGTGAAATTTTTCAAAAATTTAGGTGTTAACCAAATTTTTGAAGAATTGGAAAATTCTTAGAAACTGAAAAGTTGAAGAATGAAAGCCAAACTGAAAGTTGAGTTGATTAGTCAAATAACTTTCAGCTCCGTTCCATTTCGAGGACGAAAAGATTTTAAGTGGGGGAGATTGTAACAACTTAGAAAATCAGAACCAAATTAAAAAAATTATTTTAGCAATTTTAATGAATTTTGAATATTTAAAATGATTTATTTTAAATAATAACGACTAGAAATTTATTTTGAATAGAATTAGAACATATAAATTTATTTAAATCGAAGTTAGAATAAAAATATTAATTTTAATTATAAAAGATTTTGTAAATGGAGCGGTAGTTTGAAAATTCGATTTCAAATTTTAAATGAATGCACATGATTCAAAATAAACCGGATTTTGGTGAAATCAGAAATATTTGAATTTGTTTGAAAATATCTTTCTAACGAATGTGAAAAATCAAGATTTCATTCCGGGAATAAAAAGTTATACCTAGTTGAAAATTCAGAATAGTTGCTATGGAATTTATATAAAATATAGCCCTTAAAAATAGAGATTTTGCAAACGACCTCCATTTTCGACGAGACCACTTTTGTTGGATCTGGAATATCAAATTATTGCTAGATTCCAATTTTCATAATTTTTGGATTCAATATGTGGGCGCGGTGAATTTAAACATGTTTAGCCAATTTAGTTGGAATTTAATCGACTGGAAAATGAACATTTTTCAAACGGTCTCCAAATTGGGCAAAATTTGTTTTGTTAGGACCATATCGTCAAAACATAGCTAGGTTTGTTTTTCTGGAATTTTTGGAGTTAGTATGTGACCCCAGTAAATTGAAATGTGTGTTTAAATTAAATATATATTGATTTATATTTTAACGTAAAGAAAAACTGATCGAAACGATAGAATTGGCTTACCGAACATATCCTATTATGTCCGGAATGGGGGTATTTGGCTAGGGGCGACACTCATTGGGTTTGATTGGGAGTTCAGAATGATAAATTTCTAAATAAAGTAATGGAATAAAATATTGTTATAATATATATATATAAATAATTTAAAACCCCTTTCCCCCTTCAAATTAGTCAAACCCTAAAATAAAAAACCCGCGGTCAAACTCTAGAAACCCGCCATCATTTCTCAACCCGCCGCTTCCCTCTTAACGCCACCGCCACCCACTTGCTGGTCGTCGCGCCCCCCTGGCATCACGCCTCCGTCCTCGACCCCCCTCTCGTTCCCTTCTCCCTCTCCCTCTAACTGAACCCGACCCAAACCCGCTGTTCAGACCCAACAGCCGCCGCTCCCCCAGCTGCACCCTTCCCCGACCTTCCAGCCCTCCGACGAACCCCAAACGCCCCTCCTCTGATGAAGAACAGTAATTCTTTATTTATTTATTTATTTTAGTTCTTTTATGTAATAATCATTAAATAAAATTAGATTTTTAATTTAAATAAAATTAAATTTTTAATATAGATAAAAAATTAGATTTCTAATATAAAGAAAATTAGATTTTTAATATAGAGAAAAGTATAGATTTTTAATAACGAAAAGTTTAAATTTTTATATTTGAAAAGAATGGATTTTTATATGTGAAAAGATACGATTTTTATTATATGAATCACTAAATAAAAATACAATTTTTATACATATGAATAACAATATAAAAATACGATTTTTATACTTATGGTAGCAATGTAAAAATACGATTTTTAATGTATACATGGCATTGTAAAAATATGATTGTTATTTAGATAACTTCACTATAAAAATATGATTTTTATTATTAGGTTAGTAAAATAAAAATATGATTTTTATTATCTAGAAAGCAAAGTAAAAATATGGTTCATATATATATATATATATATATATATATAGCAATTATAAAGATTTCATTTATATATATATATATAGCGATGGTAAAAAACTGATTGTTATATAAGTAGAAATATAAAAATATGATTTTTATATAGAAAATAGCGTTTTAAAATTGTGATGTTTAAAAATATAAGCATTGATTTAAAATATAAAAATCATATTAAAAATGTGATTTTTACTATGAACAGCGGGAAAGGATTGAGATGGAACCGATTGGAAACAAATCCAAATCCAAACGGTTCGGAAATTCAGAAATAAAACTAGAGGAGTGGATCCCAAAGGTGAGAACTTCTGACTTTAATTTATTTTCTAGTCAAAAATATGTACTATGATGCAGACGGTGCTTAGCCGCATCCGACACCTTTGTTTGAAACCATGTTTGTTTGGTTGATTGGTTTATTTGTTTTAACTCGGTTTGGGAAGTGAAATGAGTTGATTTGATTTGGTTTGCACATGGCACGAGCCATTAGTAAGTGAGGGATAAGGCTAGACCTTATTCCGGTTCTACTTTTCGCGTCGTTATGCTATCGAAATTTTCTAAAAATATTAGAACAATAAAATATCATTTTTATAGTATAAATGAACTGTAAAAAATATTCATGAGATGAAATAAATATAAATAGTTAAAAATATAATTTTTAACGTGTATATGAATAAAATAAATATTCATTTTCAAATCGGATGATTAGCTTATGTACACACATTGGACTGATATTGATTGTGACGATATATTTTACACATCGCCCAACTGCACAAATGATAATTAGTGTTTGTTGTTTGAAAACCCCACACGGGTATTGGGATGATATTGGACATACACTAATCCCAATATTTAGTTGTATGTCAATCTATTGGTTGACAGGCTGTTGTAAGCGTTAATTATTCATATTTAACGCTTATGCAGTTGTGTAACGCACTCTAGATAATGGTTGACTATGTTTGATTATGGTTGTGTACATATGTGTACGAAATCCATATAGGTAAAATTATATGGTAATTGACTGTGTTTGGTTCCAATTCGGAAAGAACGAATATTTAAAATTAACGAATATTTTAAAATGACTAATAATGAATATTTTAAAATAACTAATATTTTAAAATAATATTCAGTAATAGATCAAAATATGATTTTGATGTCAGATTTGGGATGGACACATAAATATTTAAATATATAAAGTCGTGTTGATTAGATTAGAACCATCTTGACGTGAACGATATTTATATCGATTTTATTCATTTTTATAATGAATATCGAAAAGGAAATGATTTCAAAATATGATATTTTGAAAATATTATCATTTATATATTATAATGATAAGGAAAATTCAATTTTGATTTGAAATTGAAAATGAAGTTAGAAACGAATTTGAAACGATTTATAAAATATGTTTTAAATGGAAATTGATGAAAAATACATATAATATGTATAATATATATATTTAATGGCCTGAATGGAACGTGCCGCTCCGCGGTAGTTCGCGAATTTCGACCATTGACTTCAAAATGGACATTACTGGAGATCCGATTGTCGGATTCTCCTAAAACCAGAACCGTTGGGTTCATATCGAAAAGATCTCTCCAACGAATATAAGAAATTTGAAATCTAACGGTTGGATTTGGAATTATGTCCAAATCAAATTTGGAAAAGGTCGTTGTAAGTGCAGTTCGATGATCGTTTATGGAAATCGACTGTACGTGCCTTGATAAAATTATTAAAAATATCAATAATTTGTGTAAAATCATAATAAATGATTTGAAAAGAACTCGGGTGAAAAATTCCACGTTTGTAAAGATAAAAATATATTTTTACCAAAATAAACTAGTTGTGAACTAGAATTATAGTCTAATATATTTATATAAATAAATTGGATTTGAAATGATTTTAAAAATAACAAGAATTTCCAATATATGAATTGAAATGGATTTGAATCGAAATTATTTTCGGAATATTTCGATATTGGATTCCATGATTATACGGATATTGTGGAGGAATTTGGAAGAAATATATATTGTTATTCCCAATACGATATTTATTGATTTCAAAATTTGATATTGAATATAAGCCGATATAATTTCTATTCAGAGCCTTGTATTTAATATTGAATTGGACTTTGGGTTTGTCGTGAATGGTGTCTTTATTAACACTGTTCCTAAACCCAGTTGAGAAAAGAATATATCTTTTAATTAATATTATTAGAGTTTCCAGTTAATTAACATTTAATTGGAATAAAATGGGATGTGAATTAGGTTTATTGTGAACTGTGTTTTTAACGACATTCGTTCTTTAACCCGATTTGCAGCGAAATGTGATTTGGAATTTAAAAATCTTTTTACTAAGATTTAATGGAAAATTTTCAAAGTAAAGTTTTCCGTTTAATATATTAAATTGGAATTGAATGGAATTCAATTTGATAATAATCGAAATGAGCTTCGGTGGAGGAAGACTGTTAATATATTTAGAATTTAAAAAGCTTTGTCGTTATTCCAATTATATTATTAGTCTGATACAGAAATTGATATCGGTTATATATATTGATCTGTTCTCCGTGAAGATTCCATGATTAATGGAATGTGATTTTGGATTTATCGTGAACTATGTTTAAAATGACATTAGTCCTTTAACCCAGTTAAAGACAGGATTACATGTCTTACATTGTATTACGAACTATATGGTTGATCTCTGCTAAATATATATCTGTTTGGTGGCGTAGTATTTATTCTCTTGCTTAACACCCTTCTCTAAGACGTATGAGCTTGGAGGCTATATATCGGCAGAAATCAATAGTATGGTGTAGATTGTCGATGCGACATGTTTGTGTTTCCAAAGTTAAATAATCATTAATATTGATTTTTGGGAAGATTAAAACTGAATTAGAGTTTTAATGAATCTTTAATTAGATTGGGATGTGAGTGAGATAATTAAATTTACCGAATTCATGAAATGATTGAGAATGGAGTATCACCAGTTTTGCTCCTAGCGATAGTTAAATCTTTAATTAGATTTGAACGTGAAATGGTAAATAATTTTACTGATAACACCATGGTGTTAGATATGGGGTATTACCAGTTTTGCTCCATGGGATGAATAAGTTGGGATTGGGAAATATAATAAATGATAACTTCGGTAAGGTTGGCTAATCCAGACTAGTTGATAGACCTTAATTTGGTTTAGAATTGATATCCAAAGGAAGATTAAAGAATAAATTTAAAAGAATTTATCTTTGATAAAATTAATGGGAACCTATATGAATATTTAAATAAAAGAATATTCAAAATTAGAATGAGGCATATGTTATGTTTTTATAGCACTTGTTTATTATATACGCGAGTTATTCGGAAAGGTCGGGTTTATACCCATTCTGAATAACTGATTCGACGATATGTCGACGATGAAGTCGGTGGTTGAAGACTGGAGGTCTTCACATCATTTGGATAATTACTGATGTCTTGATTAGGCGGTACACCCAAGACAAGGTAATAAGTGGTGATCGTCCACACATACTTGGAGATCGACCGGATATACGAGGACCTCTCTCCTGTATTGGACAGATAGGACGAGGAATAAGGTGCCTCCGGTTTCGTTCAGACCCAAAACGAACTAGTAAATGTATGTGTGTCTGACATTAGATTTTATTCTTTGTTGATTAATCTCTATTAAATATATATCTCTTTGGCGGCGGAGAATTTATTCTCTTGCTTAACGCCATTCTCTGAGACGAACGAGCTCAGAGGTTATATATAGATAGACATCAGTTGCATGGCGTGAATTGCCTGTGTGGCATGTTGAGTTGCAAATGATCAAGGCTTCTGTTGAAAAGACGAGTCTTGTGCTTGATGATCAAAGCACAGCCTTAAAGGGCATAGCTTTATGTATAGCGCTAATTCGCGAGCCTCACACCTCGGTATGAGTCAAAAATGGGATCGGACCATTGCGAGAACATGACGTTGCTAGGAGTGGTGTCATGGTATGGAGCTCATACATTTTTACTTATGTGGTTGTTGGATTTCGAGGCGCCTCGGATATATCGGTTACTACGGTGCCGATGGATATTTAGTCATCTGGCTCATTTATGCCCCATAAGGTGGGGAAACGTGTGTTCAGGAATTCTCAATCCTCAAACATAAGAGAGGGCCGACCCAACCGATCCAAGGGTTGCCCAGAGTGTGTAGTCCTGAGACATTTGCTAGAGTGTCTCGAAGTAGTGAGGAGCCATTAGTGGCCTCGACTCATAGATGGAATCCAATTTCGAATACGTGACATTTCGGTTTTGATTATAGAGCCTAGTATTGGCGACATGATATATGGTACCCATGCCATCTAGGATTGATACATTTATATTTGAAGTTGTTTTATACGATATGCACTTATAATAGTGTCAAATGATTTGTTTTAAATGTTCCATGTATGTTTCGCTATTATAAGGGAAAACTATGTTCTCCGGCATGCGTTGCATTGTGTGATGGGACCTAAGTCTTATAATAGCTTCATTTTTCCAAAAAGCATTGCGCTGTTTTCTTGTATGCACTTGTATTCTTAGGGGAAAACTCGTTCTGTGTTATAAGGCGTGGTCCCTTGATTTACTTTATTTTGAATTGAAGTTTTAAATAACTGTTTTAGTCCTCACACCAGTCACATGACTGACCTAGAGTTTATTGTTTTAACCTAAACTCTGGGTTCCCCTATTTTCCACACGGGCAGCTAGTAGTTTTAGTTTTGCAGATATTATATTCACAGGATCCTGGTTTAAAACTGGAGATATATTCGGAAAGCTCTATATCCGTGTATTTGTTTTAGTTGTGCTATGTATTATTTTTCCAATGCATTGTAATTTAAATCCCTGATATTTTTCTGATATATATTATTTGTTCATACTCTGTATATTCTTGTACTCTGATGTAAATTGTTGTAATAAACAATGAAATGGTCTTCTATTTGTGTTATGATTTGTCATATTCTCAGACAATCCGTTCTTTCTCTTCTCTACGGAGACCGGGGAAGTTCGGGCCGTTATAGTTGGTCTTAACTGGAGCTACTAAACAAAACCAGAAACCAGAAAAGTGACTATCTCGGTTGTAGCTAGATTTTTATTTTATTATATATACTATTCCATTCTCCAAATTCAAATAAGGGAATTCATCATATCCTCATGCTCTTCATGATAAGATCGCCAACATACTATGGGGTAAGATAGAATTGGCTAGAGACCCGAACTCAACATATTTCAACTCTTAGTCGCTAAAAGCCCAATTTAACATAATTAGGCCCACAACTAATTCATCGTCGAAATAAATTTAAGTCGAGTAAGGAAGACGAAGAAAAACAGAAGAAAATTTCGAATTCTCTCACGAGTCCTAATTTAACTAATTCATCTGATCGTTTAATCTAAGCTCAATACCAAATGTAACACCCCACACTTTTCTATGCCCAAATTTTGACAAAAATCAAAACTTGATCCCATCCAAGTATGGAGCGTGTATATACAGTACCTGAAATAAATGAGCATGAGCATAATCAGAGTACGATAAAAGATAACTCACAGCGAAAGAAAAATAGGTTAAACTAGTATTAACTCAAGTAACTACATTTTCAAAGTAAGTCACTTTGCCAATACTGAGCATGAGAGAGAACGAGAACGAGAACGGAAAGCCAAACTTAAACACCTGTGAGAACCCAACCTTTTCTAGAAACCTGGGAGATTGTAATGAGGAGAGGGGTCATAACAACAATATTCTGGTGAATAGGAAATGTACAACACATGTTATAATACATCGATGTATCCCGTTTGGTTCAACCCAAGATATATGCCTATTAAGGTTAGTGATTCTAACCTAACCTAGTAGATGTTTACGCATGACTCTACCACGCTTTCCAAAGTATTATTCAAAGATATAATACTGAGATAGAATGTTTATGCATATATTTAGGAAGCCTTTAAATTATAATTTAATTGATTATTAGACCGAGAAGTGAACCCCTAACTGTGGAGTTCTCATATACGTATATACCTTTCCATCCACTTTCCCTTTATTATTTTCCGCCTCATTCTTAATAATATATAGGGTGGATTCTCCTGATCACTTAATACCCTAGGCGGATTCATTGGTTGGCGGACTTATTGATGACTTAATACCTCTCGATAACTTATTCCATACTTTTATAAACTAGATAGCACCAGCTACGGGTTGTACTAGTTAAGGCTTCCATCATTCACGCATATACCCTTGCCACGCATAAGGTGAGAGATTGTTTTGATCGCTCGTCATACCTTCTATCTCGCTCGTTATACCTTCTAGCTAACCTTATTGGATAACTCTCTTTGTCACTTACTACTTTCCATTGGGTAGGTAGCCATACCTGATGTTTTTAGTTTTCATGTTTGGGTAGATAGTACGCATACATGCCATTTAAGACTCCTATATTGAAAGAATGTAACGACCCGCATTCTACGCATCGAAGGATCGTAGAATATTTATTTCTTTCACATACGAAGTCGAATGGTCATGTAACTTTGGGAGACGACTATTAGGATCATTTCCCATATTCATGATTTTTGCCGATTTTTATATGACCGTTTTGCCCTTAGATGATCATTTTTCAGCCATAACTTTTGATTGGTAAGGAGTTTTGACCTGAAAATACTTCCATTGGATTCGGATGATGGTTTACAATTCCATAGAGTGGCCACATTAGCCAAACGGACTCACGTTTGGGAGATATGGCTGAAACAAGGTTCAAAAGGTGAAAAACAGCTTAATCGGGCCTAATTAAGGTGATTAGCAAGAGGGCCCATGACCCATTTCAGGATTAGGGTTATGGGAGGGCTGAGATGAGTTAGTAAATCAGTTTTTATTTCATTTCTTAGTCGCCACTTACAACCTTTGAACCCTAGCAATGGCCTCCACTTGCTAAAACACCCCAAATCACCTTCTAATCGCTAATTAAGCCAAATCTACATCAAATCAAAGCGGATTAGCACAAAAATCGAGATAGAGCTGCTGGAGTGTATTGGAATCCGAGCCATCTTGTCCAAAAGTATCATATCTGAGTTTGTTTGTTGCTAAGGTGAGTGATTTGCATAGTCTCTCACTAATTACGGTTGATTAGGGGTGATTAGTGATAATTAGCGAAATTTTAACTCAGAAAAATCTGGAAAAATTTGTAAAATTCTAAAACATCATTTTGTGTCTCTTTTATAAATTTGGGTTGATTTAGTCAAGTTTTGTTAGTCCTATCATTAGTTATGCTTGAACATGCTTAAGGGGAAAATATGGGTTTTGGGTAGATCTGATCCATTTTAACATATCAGATTATTGTTTTGGTGTTTGTGATCAATTTTATATGTTGCTATGACTGTATGGTATGCTTTGTGATTGATTAGATTAGTTAGAATAGTCGAAAATGTCGTCGTATGGCGTAAAACATTCGCAGGAAGAGTTGCAGGAATTTGACCCAGACTAGATCGGATTGCCGCTACCCGAACCGACCCGATTGTGACGACCCCATTTCCCGTACGGACGGAGACAAGGGTTATCTTTGGAATATAACACAGAAACAGATAATAGCAGAACAGAATAATTAAATGCACCAGATAATGAACAATAGAATATACTGGATAAACGTAATCATCAGAGTTACACAGTATACAGAATCTTACTTAGTACAAATACAGTTCAGTTATACATAAATGTCTACAGCGGAAATAAACAAAATATGTACAATAGGAGCTGAACAGCAAAGAAAGAGATAAATAATAGAATCCATCTTCAGCTCCAGCTATCCAGAAAGAACCAGCTAAACCTGAATACAAGGCTGCCCGTGTAGAAAAAGGGGCACCCGAGTTTGAAAGTGAAACAAACTACGAGTCAGTCATGGGACTGGTATGAGAAATCTACTCAACGCATTTATAATATGGCTAATCACAGGACCACGCCACTTTCGTGGAACGGGTTTACTCCATTGGATTGCCAGTGCTTTAAAAAAAATCTTTCTTTTAAACATCACAATGCTTTTTATAAAAATGAAGCCATTATAAGACTCAGTTCCCATCACACAATGCAACGCAAACCGGAGGATAGAGTTTTTACCTTATAACGGCCAAAATATGCTTGATACGAATAAAACAAGGCATTTGATATTATTGCTAGTGTTTATATGTTTTGAAAATAATTTCAAATCATAACCATTAATCATAGACGGCATTAATGCCCCATACCACTATGTCGTCATATATAGGTATACAATCAAAACCGCACAGTCACGTATTTGGAAATTGGATTTCCATCATGAACCAAGGCAAAAGATAGTCCTTACCGAATTCGAGACTGCCTAGCCCGAGTCTCAGGATCAGAACGCATCGACCCTTGGAGCGACAGGGCCGGTCCACACGGAGTGGATTAAAATGCCTGAGCACTACGTTTCGCCGCCCTTTGGGGCGTAAGTGAGCCAACAAATGACTCCATCGGACCCGGATCGTCCGATCTAACCGAGGCGCCTCGCAACAGCAACTACCACATAAGTCAAACTCGTCAGGGCGTGTAAAACCACTGACGCCACTTCTAGCTAGGAGGAAACGCAGGCCCTCCCTGAGGTCCTTTCTCCCGTTTCTGGTTCATACCGGGGTGTGAGGCTCGCGATTTCACGTTATACACAAAGCTACGCCACACAGGCGGTGCTTTGATCATCACCACAAGACTTTGCTTTTCAACAGAAGCCTTGATCACTGCGTCTTAGCATGCCACAAAGGCAATTCACACCGTGCAACTGATGGCTATCAATCACACAGAATAAATTCCAATGTCAGACACACTGTTCATTTGCAAGTCCGTTCTAGGTCTGAACGAAGCCGGAGGCACTAAATACCTCGCAAACCCATCGATCACCACGTACGTCTGGACGATTACCACTCATTATCCATATTTCGGGATGCCTCCCAATCAGGACCTCGGTTACCATCCAAACGAGGTGAAGATCTCTGGTCTTCGACCACCGTCTTCATCTTCGACTTTCAATCGTCGGTCAATTATTTGAAATGAGAATTAACTCGGCCTTTTCAAATAATTCACGTATATTTAGAATTTCAAATCAATTTACTTCAATGGTTAAATTATTCGACAACACCAATTTTGTTCTTTAAGCTAATTTTCACACCAAACACATTCAACCATCAAATACCACATAAATCGAGCAAATTTAGTTTATTTCCATTATATATCGTTTATGGTATTTTATAACGATTTATCGCTATTTTTATTTATTTTTAAAATAGCCATTTTATTCAAAACGACGCTTCGGGCCATAACGCGACCGTGGCGCTGTTTTTCTTCAGATTTGATTTACACATATCTGAAAATCTAACCGTTGGATCTTCACAAAATTTACATCATTAGAAAGATCTTTTCAAAACGAATCCAACGGTTCCAGTTTCGGGAAAATCCGACGATCGGATCTCCCGGTACAATCGTTTGAAGTTTCGATTTCAAAATACGAACTACTGCGTCGTTATTTGATTTATTATAATTATATTTATATATATACAAAAATTTAATCGTTTCTGGCGTTGTTTTTCTTCAAATTTGAATTAAACATTCCAGGCAATCCAACCGTTGGATTTTTACAAAGTTGGTGCCGTTAGAAAGATATTTCCAAAGCGAACCCAACGGTTGCGGTTTCAGGAAAATCTGATGGTCGGACCTCCCGTACTAATCGTTTGAAATCACGGTTTCAAAACACGAACTGCACGGCCATGTTTCGTTTTAATTTTATTTATATTTATATATTTATACAAATATAGTTCATTCAACAATTTCAATATCGTTTTCACTTCAAATATTTCACTAACGCCTTTAAATTTTGGAAAATTTCGCCATAACCTCCTTTGTACGGGAGAGGCTGGGAAAATTCCCAAATAGCCACACGGGCGTCTCATGTCAAAACAAAAAGGAAAAGCCAAGCGGCTAGCCAACAGGCTCATAAAATCATCACCCAAACAAAACAGTAAATGTGTACCTATTTGTCGGACACAAAATTTTATTCCTCTTCTCTAGCCCCTTTGCAATAACCTGTTCAATAAATATGCATGTATTATCACTTATCATTTTCCATTCAATTTCATATTTGATTCCATTTGGTTTAAAAACACCATTCATTCTAATGTTGCATGCATAGGCAAAAATCATATCATTAGCTAATTAATGAATATTTCAACTCATGAAGGTTTTCTATTCAATGGATAAATATAGTTTCAGCAAATGAAAATAATTCAAACACATGAATATTATTCAAAATTTCGGCAGCATAACGGCAGGGTAGTTAAAACCGGGACCGTCCCTAGTACGGCTCCTCGCTCTACCTTAAAACCTCGCAGTTTTTGACAATGGGGATCATGCATCTAGTTCGCACGCAGGCGGCATGTATAAATTTATTTCATTTCCACAAACTAATCCTATGTGGTTTCAACCAAATATTTCTCAACCACAGATGGGTATTTTTCAACCACTATCAATCAATATCAACCCCAAACAATCCCAAACAACCATTCGCTATCAATCAATTTTCACACCAATCACAACCAATAAATATCGTCCATGGTTTGTGGACGAGGGGCGTATATATATATATATATATATATATATATATATATATATATATATATATATATATAGCAATTCACTTCTATTTCAACACATATACAAATTTTTACAACGCATATATAATTTTTACAACGCATATATAACTTATACATCGAACATACAACTTATACAACGCTTATACAAGAGGTGTACAACGCTTATATAACTCATACATCGACTATACAATTTATACATCGTCGTTTTTCATATTGTTTATAAATTAGAAATCTCACATTGGGTTCCACTCCACCAAAAATAGCAGAAGGCTCAGAAAAATATGCGGTCTCTTCTAGAATGTAGAATACGTCCTCACGGTCACGATGTTTCCTGTTTCATCGAATTTCGTTAACACAACAAAAAGATATGATTTTTCGAAGTTTGCAACGGTTTTAAACTGTTAAAATCAGTTTTTAATTTAAACAGTCGTTACCTTTCTGAAATCTTCAAAACTAGGTTTGAAGTTTTCGTGCAATCCGTGAATCGATAGCTCGATCGGGCTACGCCGTGTCGAAGAGGGAGGAGAGAGCTTCCAGCGCAGGGGGGTGCGGTGGCGTTCGATCGCCTGAGGTGGCGGCGGCGGCGGTTGGAAGCTCGGAACTTTCGAGCTCGATATCTCTTCGAATGATGCACGAAAAAATACAAACTATATATGGATTTGAAGATCTTCTTGAGCTCTTCAAAATCTTCAACTGGAGGAGGGGCTAATTTTGCCTGGTTTGGTCGGAAATAGGATGGGAACGGCGAGGAGGGTTTTCGCCGTCAATCCGCTGTTACGGGGAGAGAGAAAAAGGATTTTTCTATTTATTTTTATTTAAATTCTGATTGGTCCGTAGATTTTATAAGGGGTTTTCTGACGCGACCACCAATCCAAACCCAACTACTGTCGTCTCTAGCGTTTTACCGCCATTCCAAACACAATGGGATATGTTTCGAAGGCCCATTCGAGTGTTTCAGTCAGTTTTCCTTCAATTTAAAATATAAAACATTCCATATTTAATTTGAACGTACATTTCAATTTGCCAGGGCCACAAACTGATTCGGAAAATTCCAGAAAAATAAATCTAGCTATGTTTTGACCATACGTCCCAACAAAACTAGTTTCGTCGAATTCTGAGACCGTTTGCAGAAAGGCCCATTTCTGGTCAATCCAATTTAACTGTAATTGACAAAAACACATTTTCCTTTGCCACGTTCACATACTAGCTTCAAAAATTATGAAATTTGAAAACTAGCGATAACTTCACATCCTGGATCCAACAAAAGTGGTTTCGTCGAATTCCGAGGTCGTATGCAAAATGGCCAATTTCACGGGCTATATAAATTACATAGCGACCTTTCTGAAAATTCATTTGGCCATAACTTTTGCTTTCCGTTATGAAAATTCGATTTTTCAGATTCGTTAGAAAGGTATTCACTAACAGATTTAAATATTTTTGGTTTCACTAAAATCCGTTTTGTTTTGCACCCGGTACAGTCTGACAAAGTTTGAATTCAAATTTTGAAACTGCAGCGCCTTTTCAGGCCTTGTTTATAATTATAATTAATTATATTCGTTTTCAATTGTCGATTCAAACTCACTTTTCATTGCTATTATTTAAAATATTTATTTTAAATATTTAAAATCCATTACTTTAGCCAATTTAAAAATTTTAAATTGGTTCAGATTTTTTGGGTCGTTACACCGATCGTGAGTCCTTCCCCACGAGCTGACCGGATCGAGCCCATGTACCATGATCCATGGAGCACCATACACCACGAGTCGCTAGATGTTCCTCACCTCTTCGAGTTTGATCACCACGAGCGGAGCGTCCACGAGTCGATCGCCTTGAAGATCGTGAGCTGAGACAAGCTAGAGCAAGAAGCCATGGACTGGACCACGAGCCACCAATGGAGCATTTCCACGAACCGACCCAATGGTAACGGTCCATCATGAGCTAGAATCCATCACGTGTCGAGGACAGGAGGGGCGATCCACGAGCCGAGGAAGCTGGTCACGAATCGTAGCGCCATGAATGAAGGAGTCACGAATCGAGCATATCTGAGCTGAAGTATGGAGACGAATGGAAATTGAAGTGCGAACGGGATAATGACCAAAACCCGAGATGCAGGGGTAGTCCAAATAGTAAGTAGAACTCAGGATCCATTTGGGAACCAACGAGTTAACTTCATGATTGGGCTTTGCTGCGGGACGTGTGCAAAGGGGTTATCGATATCTATAAATTTAGTTTACCATTGAGAGATGGACTAGTGGCTATGGATCAGTGCAATGGGGTCATTGTGACTCCATGGAGCAAAGTGATCATAGCAAACGATTGGGTTATCGAGTGGTGGATATTGTATGCTTTACGCACTGAGTGAGAAATGTGAGGGTGATTGCTATGTTTGATATTTGCTATCACCATGACCCCCACCCCTATTTACACTTTATGTTAGTGTCACCTTAGAGTATTGTACATCTTGTTGTGCTAACTCTTTGGTCAAAGGTCCAGGTTCAGGTATGATTGTATTGTACCAGTTATTGTTCTATTTTGTTGCTTATCACTCATACCAGAATTTTTTCTGACTTAGAGTTTTATGCCTCTTCTTATTACTCTGGGTGCTCCTAAATGAGCAGACTAGAGACAGGTCAGGTGGACATGCACGAGTAGATGTCCGGAGACGAGCAGGAGGATTACACGTACCATTTATACATATATTCTCCCTGTGTCACTGCTGGTCACTACTTTGGGCATTAGTAGTGTACCTTTCTTATTTTGCTTTAAAGGCAGTTTTTAAAAGTTGTAATAATGATGATGTGGAACAAAAGCTGTATTTTGGATTTTCCGCTGCTATGATGGTTTAGTTTTCAGCTTATGCACTGTCTCACCTGTTTTTTGCCAAAGTTATGTTATTATTATATTTTATCCCATGCGCTGTGAGACATTCTACAGGTTCCTTGTTAGTTCAAATTCCTTTCTTTTCCTTTCTTTGGCGATCGTCCTGTGCTAGTCGGGCATTGGCATAGCGCATTTCTGAGGAAATGTCGGCTGGTCCTGGGCGGGCCATCACATTTGGTATCAGAGCTCTAGGTTGCATAGTTAACCTAGGGAAAGACACCAAGGAGAGATTGTACACGTGTATGAGAGCGAGTATTTGTGAAATTTTGGTTTTCAAAGGCTATATATACACTATTTGTATATTTAAGGATGAAGTCGCACTGCACTGGCACCACTGAAGAGATGGTTAATCGTTTTCTCCTTACAGATTGAATGATGAGCCGATATACTAGGGGTACTGGTAGAGGAGCTAATAATGGGAATGCTCTTGATATGAGGACGATGTTTACTACCTTCATGCGAGAGATGCTTAGGGTTGCTCGTGGAGTAGTTCCTAATGCTGCTAACGGTGATGGTGCATTAATGCAGGCGTCTAGGGCCGATTTCACCAAGCTTAACAAGGATTATACTAGCCTTGGCAAGAAGTCGTTCCACGGAACGGAGTCGGCTACGGATGTTCAAGATTGGTTGGATAGTTGTGAGCGCTTCTTCGAGGACTTGGGAATCGATGATGCCATGAAGAGAAAGTTAGCATCGCGTCAGCTTCAAGGACAAGCTATGAATTGGTGGAATGTTATTAAAGCAGCTGCTCCTGAAGATCAAGTTACGTGGAATCGGTTTATGACTCGTTTCAGCGAAAAGTTCATTCCAGCTGCTCACATATCTGAATTGTTTAGGAAATTTTTGGAGCTTAAGAAGAATGGTAGGGCAGTCTTAGAATATATTGCTGAGTTTGATAGTTTATCGAACTATGGATTATCTCTTATCGATACTGCCGAGAAGAAGAATGAAGAGTTCATAACCGGCTTAGATGAGTACTTAGGGGAAAGGCTGATAAACCACATCGACGAGACGTTCGAGTCTATAGTGGGCAAAGCATTGAGTTCGGAGAGTCTTTACCCTAAATCAAAGGCTGATGTTGTTATTGCATCTGTAGAGGAACCAAAGCCGCAAGCAAGCAATGGAGGTAAGAAGGAGTCTCAGAATTAGAGAAAACAGGATCAGACTAAGGGTGGTCAGAAAAAGAAGGACACGAAAAATAAAGAGTGCTTTAGTTGTGGCAAGAAGGGCCACTATGCTAGAGATCGTCAGGAAAAGCCAGGGGAAAGGAAGTGCTTCAATTGCGGCCAAGTGGTATATTACAAGGATAATTGCCCACAACCCCCTAAAGAGAAGCAGATTGTGAAAGCATATGCTATCAACGTTGTTCCTTCTTCACCGAATGCCCCAACTGCGGCGGAGAAAGGAAAGGGCGTCATTATTCGAGGTATGCTTTCTATTTATGATGTTTTTGTTCTAGTTTTGTTGATACCGAGGCATCCCATTCCTTCATATCTATTGACCTGGTAGATAAGTTGGGATTGGAACCTGAGATAGTCGATAGACCTTTAGTTGTGACGAACCTGGTAGGTAGTTTGACTAGTCTTTGCATGATTTGTTGTAATGTGGTCTTATTGAGTTATGGATGTATGTTTGCTTGTGATTGCTTAGTTGTTTTGCTAGTATCATCTTACGTAGATTGTCTGAATTCGGAGGAGATGTTCCTTGAGTGCTTGTCTGATATTGGTTTAGGCCTTTGGGGCTTATGCTTAGGGAGTGTCGAGCTCGACTAGGATGGTTTGCGTGAGATATAAGTAGTTGTTGTGATTTCCATTAAATGATATCTCGGCTTACTCGAGGAGTGATGTGCAGCTGTGACATGATAGGATCGTTCAATGGTATGGGATGATGAGAGTTAGACTCGATAGGGTTATGAGATGACTCAAGTGGGACTCGAGAAAGATGCAAAGTAATGGATTGTTTAGGACCCTTTGTTGATGTTCTTTTTGAAGGAATAGGATGTGTTCGTTGATCATGGAAGATGCAACAACGTTTAGGACGGTTCAAGTTGGACTTGAACTCATAAAAGAAAATAGATGTTCTTTGATCAGGGAGATGCAACGAATAGGGAGACGACTCACGCCGGATTAGAGTTTGTCGGTAATGGATACTCAAGACTGGGTCTTAGTTTATGGGTAATAGATTGACTCGAGTTGGACTCGAGAAGGCTGCAAGGAAATGGATTGGCTCGAGTTAGACTCAAGAGGGCAGCAAGATAACGGATAGACTTGGGTGGGACTCGAGTATTTTAGGCGGACTAGAAGCAGAGGTATCTGGAGACGCCCGTTACCTTGGATCCGTTGGACGTGATCTAAGTATCCTTGAAGGATAAATGTACGTTGGACGTACGGTAGTCTGTATGAAGGCGGGGCTTCCATTAGCCTTGGGATTGGTTGGACCAGTCAAGTATGCATCGACGTATGTATGGAGGCGGGGCTTCCGTTAGCCTTAGGATTGATTGGACCAGTCAAGTAGGTATCGACGTGTGTATGGCTTTAGCAGGTGACAGATATGACATGTTTGATGGATGCTATGGTTAATATGTTTGTTCCTATTTTATTCCCTTGAGTAGACTATCACCCTTAAGATTTTGGTAATAGAGAACGAAGAGATGGCGGTATACACAGATGCATGTGGTACTAGACTAGGTGCTGTACTGATGCACTGAATAAGAAACATGCCAGTTTAGATGTTATGTTTCTTGAATGGAAGTAATTGGAGTATATCGTGGGAGATGATTTCAGACCTAAATATGGATTGGATCTAGAAATATTGGCAAGTCTCACTGTTAAACCGACTTTGATTGAGCGGAGTGGTTCCAGTTAGAGGGACGATCCTAAAACCTAAAAGAAATCATCTCCAAGGAAGAGATGAATACCGTTGGTGAGAAAATGAACAAGTATGGACCAGATTGAGAAGGATGGCTTCGAAAGGATGATAAACTGGTTGTACCCAATGTCAATGGATGGAGAGATGAAGTTCTTAAAGAATGTCATCACTCAAGACTGACTATACATCCCGGTGGTAACAAAATGTATCGAGACATGAGGCAGACCTACTACTAGGAAGGGATGAAGAGAGACGTTGGGAAGTTTATCTCCAAGAGTATGAATTGCTAGTTAGTTAAAGATGAGCAAAGGAAGCCTAGTGGTTTGTCACAACCGTGAAATTTCCAGAATGGAATTGGGAATAAGTCTCAATGGATTTCATAGATGGTTTGCCGAGGATTAGATCGGGCCATGATAGTATTTGGGTGATTGTGGATCGATTAGCCAAGAGTGTAAGGTTTATACCTGTCAAATTGAATAGAACGACAGCTAAGTTAGTAAAACTGTATATGAAGTGGGTTGTGAGATTTCATGGAGTACCCAAAGGCATTGTGAGTGACCGAGATCCATTATCTACAAGCTGGTTTTGGAAGAGCTTACAAGAGGCTTTAGGATAAGAATTACATCTCAGTACCGCGTGTCATCTTCGAACCGGTGGTCAAACAGAGAGGGTGAATCGAGTATTAGAAGTTCTCTTGAGAGCTTGTATATTGGATTTTGGTGGATCATGGGATGATTATTTGCATCTAGTTGGATTCGCATATGATAATAGTTATCAGTCTAGTATTGGAGTGACTCCATTTGAAGCTTTGTACGGAAAACCGTGCAACTCACCATCATGTCGGTTTGAAAACAGTGGGAAATTTGTGCTTGGACTAGAAGTAATAAGAAAAACTTCAGATAAGAACAAGGTTTTCCAACATCGAATGAAGGCTGCCCAAGATAGGAAGAAGGGTTAGGCTGATAGAAAACGAAGAGATTTGGAATTCTTCGTTAATGACTTGGTATTCGTCAAGATCTCTCCATTAAAGAGCGTGGTACGATTTGGTAGGAGAGGCAAGTTAACACCAAGATTTGTTGTTCCATTCCCAATCCTCGAGCAAGTTGGGAATTTGGCATATAAAGTTGAATTACCAGAGAAGATGACAGGAGTTCACGGTGTATTTCATGTTTCCCAGTTAAGGAAATTCGTGCACAACCCGATATAACTATTTCACCTGATCAGTCGAATGATATCGAAGAAGAACCCGAGGCGGTTGGGAACCGCAAGTCGATTTGTATTGTCGAGCAAGATACGAAGCAACTTCGAAGGAAAGCAGTGGATCTAGTCAAAGTTCTGTGAGGCAAGAATGAGAACGACTGTACTTGGGAGACAGAGGAGAGCATTAGGAAGACGTATCCAGAACTCTTTGCCTAGTAAGATTTTAATTGCAACTTAGTTTTCCGCATGCTAGGATAGACTTGTTTGTTTTTTTTTGTATGTTTGATTGTTGTGATTGGTTGGTAGGCATGCGGGATCCTTTTCTTGTTTCTTAGTTAAGGAATTTCGGGGGCAAAATTTCTTAAAGGGGGGGGGGGGGGTAAAGAATGTAACGACCTGCATTCTATGCATTGAAGGATCGTAGAATATTTATTTCTTTCACATACGAATTTGTATGGTCATGTAACTTTGGGAGACGACTATTGGGGTCATTTCCCATATTCATGATTTTTGCCAATTTTTATATGACCGTTTTGCCCTTAGACGGTCTTTTTTCGGCCATAACTTTTGATTAGTAAGGAGTTTTGACCTGAAAGCACTTCCATTGGATTCGGATGATGGTTTACAATTCCCCCCATTTGCCAAACGGACTCACCGTTTGGGAGATATGGCTGAAACAAGGTTCAGAAGGTGAAAAACAGCTTAACCGGGCCTAATTAGGGTGATTAGCAAGAGGGCCCATAACTCATTTCGGGATTACGGTTATGAGAGGGCTGAGATGAGTTAGTAAATCAGTTTTTATTTCATTTCTTAGTCGCCATTTACAACCTTTAAACCCTAGCAATGGCCTCCACTTGCTAAAACACCACAAATCACGTTCTAATCGCTAATTAAGCCAAATCTACATCAAATCAAAGCGGATTAGCACAAAAATCGAGGTAGAGCTGCAGGAGTGTATTGGAATCCGAATCATCTGAGTTTATTTGTGGCTAAGGTGAGTGATTTGCATAATTTCTCACTAATTACGGTTGATTAGGGGTAATTAG
Organism: Allium sativum; assembly: GCA_030737875.1. NCBI lineage: Eukaryota > Viridiplantae > Streptophyta > Magnoliopsida > Asparagales > Amaryllidaceae > Allium > Allium sativum. The sequence goes on from CM060926.1 coordinate 358,634,501, forward strand.
TGATAATGAACGAAATTTTAACTCAGAAAAATCTGGAAAAATTTGTAAAATTCTAAAACATCATTTTATGTCTCTGTTATAAATTTGGGTTAGTTTGGTTTAGTTTTGTTAATCCTATCATTAGTTATACTTGAACATGCTTAAGGGGAAAATATGGGTTTTGGGTAGATTTGATCCATTTTGACATATCAAATTATTGTTTTGGTGTTTGTGGTCAATTCTATATGTTGCTATGACTGTATGGTATGCTTTGTGATTGATTAGAACAATTAGAATAGTCGAAAACGCCGTCATATGATGTAAAATAGTTGCAGGAATTTGACCTGGACCGGATCGGATCGCCCCTACCTGAACCGACCCGATCGTGAGTCCTTCCCCACGAGCCGACCGGATCGAGCCCATATACCATGAGACGTGGGGCACCATACACCACGAGTCGCTAGATGTTCCTCACCTCTTCGAGTTTGATCACCACGAGCGGAGCATCCATGAGTCGATCGCCTTGAGGATCGTGAGCTGAGACAAGCCAGAGCAAGAAGCCACGGATTGGACCACGAGCAACCAGGGGAGCATTTCCACGAACCGACCCAATGGTCACGATCCGTCATGAGCTAGAAGCCATCACGAGTCGAGGACAGGAGGGGTGATCCACGAGCCGAGGAAGCTGGTCAAGAATCGTAGCGCCATGAATGACGGAGTCACGAATCGAGCATATCTGAGCTGAAGTATGGACACGAATGGAAACTGAAGTGCGAACGGGATAATGACCGAAACCCGAGATGCAACGGTAGTCCAAATAGGAAGTAGTACTCAGGATCCAGTTGGGAACCAACGAGTTAACTTCATGATTGGACTTTGTTGTGGGACGTGCAAAGGGGTTATCGATATCCATAACTTTAGTTTACTACTGAGAGACGGATTAGTGGATATGGATCAGTGCAATGGGGGTCATTGTGAATCCATGGAGCAAAGTGATCGTAGCAAAGGATTGGGTGATCAAGTGGTGGATATCGTATGCTTTACGCACTGAGTGAGAGATGCGATGATGATTGCTATGTTTGATGTTTTCTATCACCATGACCCCCACCCCCATTTACACTTTATGTTAGTGTCACCTTAGAGTATTGTACATCTTGTTGTGCTAACTCTTTGGTTGCAAGTCCAGGTTCAGGTATGATTAGATTATACCTATTATTGTTCTGTTTTGTTGCTTATCGTTCATACCAGACTTTTGTCTGACCTAGAGTTTTATGTCTCTTCTTATTACTCTGTGTGCTCCTAAACGAGCAGACTAGAGACAGGTCAGGTGGATATGCACGAGTAGATGTCCAGAGACGAGCAGGAGGCTTACACGTACCATTTATACATATATTCTCCCTGTGTCGCTGCTGGTCACTACTTTGGGCATTAGTAGTGTACCTTTCTTATTTTACTTTAGGGACAGTTTTTAAAAGTTGTAGTAATGATGATGTGGAACATAAGATGTATTTTGGATTTTCCGTTGCTATGATGGTTTAGTTTTCAGCTTATGCACTGTCTTACCTGTTTTATGTCAAAGTTATGTTATTATTATATTTTATCCCATGCGCTGTGAGACATTCTGCAGGTTCCGTGTTAGTTCAAATTCCTTTCTTTTCCTTTCTTTGGCGACCGTCCTGTGCTAGTCGGGCATTGGCACAGCGCATTTCTGAGGAAATGTCGGCTAGTCCAGGGCGGGCCGTCACAACCTATCTCTAAGTGGACTCTTCAACACCAGCCGCTTAAGACCCAAGAAGCATACTACACGCGAAGGTTATTAGGTTCGTACCCCCATTAACCCTTAATACATTTCACTATTGGGATAAAATGGGCTACGTTACTACTCCTTTTCTGTTTAGTCTCTCCCCACATGATTTATTATCGTCACGGGTTCTTAGGATTAATAATATTTTTATCATTAACCTACTAAGCCCAATTCTATTTTTTTAGTTGTAAGTTCTATATTCATTAATATAAGGAATATTGTATCCTCTTTTTCCCTAGGATATTATTGATTACTTCCTTAATTTAAGCTTAGTATTTAAACGACAATCAATATCCATTAATCCCCTTTTTGGCACTCATTTTTGTTTATTTCTTTTTTTATTGCCCTTTATGACCATGACGGTCATATTTTCCTAGGGAAACTATTTATCAGTCCTAAGGTACCTATTTGTTGTACCCTAACGGAAAATTACTATTCTTATTCATTTATTTATTTATCGACTGACTGTTAAATATATATATATATATACACACACACACACTAGGCGTCTAACATTAGGTTGACTACTTGTGGATGCTGGATTTGTCGGTCGGTTCCGAGAAGACTTCTACCACAAGTTGAACTTAACCTCGTGTCTAAGTACATTTATGTTTATGCATTAGACCCCTTACATTAAGCTGACTTCTGTGGTTGCTGGATTTGCCAGTCGGTTCCGGGCAGGCTTATACCACAAATTGAGCTTAAGCTCGTGTCTAATTGCAGTTATAATTCAAATTTCCTAATTTGGGGTTTACAACATTTATCCTAATTAATTTAGGAATTGTAACCATTTTCCTATTATATTCATTTTCCCCAATCAACATTGGTTACAATTGTTATTTACTGATTTGCGGTCCTATTTATAACAATTAATTATACCGATTGCTACAAATGGTCACCACAAATATATTAATTAAACATGAATTACATTTACATATAATTCCATAATTGAATCTTATCCAAACATTTAAGCATTCCATACAATGTATAATTTACCGTTTTACGTTGATTTAGACTGATAATATGTATATATTTTTATATTTATGTTTTCATGCAGTCAACGTAGTTATTATTTTTATTTTTATTATTATCTTAAATTTAATGATTTGGTTAAATAAATAACCAAACATCCCTTTTTGCATTCACTCTTGCCAAAAGGTTCCAATCTTACAAAAAGACCATTAGCCGTTATCGTTGTAAATTATGCCTAATTAGTGTAATTGGCATTTTTCAAAATCATAAGAAATATATATAAATATATAGTTTGGAATAGTCATGCAAATTATGCACAAATATATATACATTTGCACCACTTTTCCCTTTTTGATCTTTTTATCACACCTCTCATGATTTCTGAATAATGACTTTTTATGCAAAAGTAGGATAATGACATATTTACAATAATTAAGCAAGAACCCAACATATTGAATACAAATAGGCTTTTTCATTATTACAATCACATAATTTACCAATCGTATCTTTTACCCAAATTCATATAATTTAATATTCAACACTGAACTAGGGATCTGGAACGTAACTACATCTAAATGGTGTTTAATGGGACTAATTTCCAGATCTATAGTGCTTTACAACAATTACAATATATTTTGCAACATAACTGTAGGAAGATGTGTAAACAAGTTTAAGAATCCTACAATAATATTATGCATAACCACAATATACTATTCACAAATTTTAACAATTTTTATAATCAGATTTGATAGGCGTCAATCGAATTCCAACAATTTAATGAACAGATCTGATAGAAATAAGCATAAAAATTTGGATCTATTACAAACAAGATAAATACGTTATTATAAATGTATATATAAATTTCACACTCACCTGCAAGCATCTAAATTCAAATTTTGAACCTTTTAGGCCTAAAATTCCCAAATTCTTATAAATCTACAATTTATCTGAAAATGGAAAATTTCCTAATCTGTAGAGATATAAGAAAATAGGAAGAGAGGGAAGAATCTATTGTTGAGCACTAATTTGCATTCATTTCCATCGGATTTGATAATCTTCTAAATCTTATGTGATTTCGATTTAATTTGTTGTATAAGCATATTTTTTGATTAAGAAATTAGGGTTGTAGAAGGAGAAAAATGGTAGAGCTTCGCTGGTGCCCATAGATTTATGTGGAAAAGAATGAGGCCTTACCCGTTTATTAATTGGAGTGGAATTGGCCTTGACTAGTTGGATTTGTTTTAATTTATATCCGCCCATATGTTATATATAAACCATAAACTAAACCTATAAAACCTATTTGACACTGGGTGTTTTGACGCCCAGTGGATCGACCGTAGCTGTTGACCGCTATGGTCGACCGCCTGGGCGACAGAATGCCCAGCCAGGCTGGTTAAATAAGGTAATATATGTATATGTATATATATATATATATATTCTAATTTATTTATTTTTCGTCCATTTTTGTATTTTGTCCGTAACTTTTTCGTATAGACTCCATTCGCGAAACTCCAAACATGAAAGTTGACCAGAATTCCGAGACGAAGGCATCAGTTAAAGTTTCGTGGTCAATTTCGATCATTTGTAGAAATTCCTGTTTTTGAAATTCTAATAATTAATTTTTATCGCCAAAATTCCATGTTGTTACATTAATAGTCACGCGCTAAATGCCGTTTAGAGTTTTAAATTCTTACGACCACATATTAAATACAATTGCAACGAAAATTGATATCCTACTATAGTTTGATGTTCCGAACCCAATGAAACTGATTTTGTCGAATTCCGATATCGTTTGAAGATAAAACACTTTTTTAAATATTAAATCGTTAATCGATATGCATTTAAATCGCACACGATGACATATAAACTCCTATTAACATGAAACTTGAAACCTAAGCAAAAGTAACTATTATGGATTTTATAAAATTAGTTTCGTTGAAATTCGAGATCAACTGAGAATTAACTATTCTTAAATTCCAATTTAAATCGATAAAATATAATTTGAATTCGTAAATAATCAATCCCTTAATAATAAATTATTATTATTATTATCGATTCTATTCAAATAAAATTTATATTGATCATTTGAATCATATTGATTCAGTTTTATCTTAGAATTCAATTATTTGTCATTTCGTATTACAATAATTTGATATACTCGAATTTAAATCGTATTTGATTATTAAATCGTTAAACTCGATATAAAAATCCATTTATATTATCGATTCAACATTTAAAACAATATTAAATGTTCAAAATTAACTAAACAAAAATCCGGGTCGTTACAAATATTGTTGCCATGTGGTTTCGACAGGTTGAAATGGAATCAGTTCATTCTTGGAATGCTTTGGTTGGTAAGTTCATCGAGCACTTCATAATTCACATCGTTTGCCCTAAATGCATAAAGACTCTAACGTTGATCAAGAAAAAATCAGGAGAGATTTTACGCACGATCTTGGAAAGCTTTAATGTGGCGGTGGCATCTATCGATAGTCCCGATCCGTCCATGGACTTGATGGCTGCTATCTTTGGTGTCTTGGATAAGACTGACTTTAGGATCTCACGGCAACAAGACCTGCTGAGGGATCTCGGTGAGTTCTACTTTAAAGCAAAAAGATTTTTATGGAAAGAGGATGCGAGGACGGATAAAAGGGTTCTCGAGGCTAATGCGGTTAAGGGAGGAGGACCGCCCGACACTGGTAAAGAGAAGGAATTTGGCAAGGTAAAATCTTCTTTGGAGAATGATCATAACATGGCTTGGAATGAATCTTAGTTCCCATGTTATCGGAACTTACTCACACCCTATATGATATTTATCGGGAAGTTCATCCTGTTGCTTCTTTTAGAAAGCCTCCTAAGATAGAGCCAACTTGGAAGGAAAGGTATTTTGGTTGACACTGTTTGTTTTATAATCTTGACGATCGTAATATGAATGATTGTTGGAATCTTCATAATATGGCTGAGGAGTACGTTATAAGCGGCGAACTAGCGCAGTTTGTTCGGACTTGGACCGTGGTGCCGGGTTTGGCCTAACCCCTTACTACTATTCAGGATGGGCCCGGACCCAGTGCTTGAGGCCTCGTTATTCATTGATCTTGGATTTCTTCGATTTTGGTGTTTAGGCTCTGGCCTCCGGGGAGTAAGTATCTTTTGGCTTGTGGTTTCTGGTCTTTTGGATATTTTAGATATCTAGTTACTTGGTTTTTGGGTTTCGCAGGCTCTTTGGATTTTGGTTTTCTAGCTCTTGGTTTTCTCCGACTTTTAGTCTTTTTGGTTTTCTCTGGCTTATGGTTTGCCTTTGGCTTCTTCTGGACTTTGGTTATTTGGACTTTGACCACATGGTTATGGCTTTTTTTGGCTCCATCCCATGGTTTTGTCTTATGGCAATTTTGATTGCAGGTAGTTGGCTCGACCTACCCTTGTATTTGGTCTTAATCGTTAAGCATGCTCTTGGCTCAAAAAACACCATCTCCCTTGTTTTTTTAATAAAACTTAACTTCTCTAGCTTTTCCTGGTCATCATGCTCCGTAAGGCCACCATGAACTTTTCTGGCTTTGTGTTTTGGATGGCTAAGTTCGTCTACCCATGTAACAAGGTTCGGTAAGATCCTTAAGGCATGATCTTTGTGAAGGATAAACCTTTCAGTCTCTTTTATGAATAAATTTGAAATCGAAAATGGCCAAATCCACATACCCATGTATGAGAACAGGCAAAGTTTTCTTTTCAGTTCTGCTAAAAACTCACAACTTTTATAACTTTAATACAAGTACTTTGCTTTATCCTTCGGATTATGTAACTTGGAATTGGATTTTGAACTCTAAGGACTCGGGTCCACGTTTGTTAGACTCTGATCCATGATTATTGGAGCTGGCTTGCTAAATATAAAAAACTTGCTATTCTTGGTTGTCTTGTCACATCTTAGCAATGCCGCCTTGAACTTCTCTGGCTATTCAAGGTCGTCTTGTCATGGCACGACCGCTTAGTCTTATGGTTTTCTGGCTATTCTTGGTCGTTTTGCCCTAGTAAGGCCATCTTGAACTCGTTTTGCCTGGTAAGGCCATCTTGAACTCATATAGCTACTCTGGTCATCTTTCCGGCTCATAGAAAGGCCACCTTGATTTGTGGTAGGTAAGGTCTTTGCTCGTTTGATTTTTGGTTGTTCTGTTCGTTCATGGAAGGCAACTCATCTGGGTAAACTTGAGTGTTATTGTTGGTGACATGACGAGATCACTCAGTGTTGAATTTGGGTCATTTTATCTACTCACGGCATGTCACCCACTTGGCTATCTAGTTATTTAGTTATTTCTCTATTGGTTACTTTGGTTTTACGGATTTTGAGTTTCATGGATCTTTTGGATATGGTCACTTTGATTTTCCGGTATTCTTGCATTCGAGCTTCTCAGGATTCCCGACGGTAAGTTATTTTGGTATTCTGGTTCTCGGACCCCCGCGATCCCTCGGTTATTGGCTATTTTGGTTATTCTGCTTATCTCGATTGTTTTGGTTATCACTCAAGAAACAATATTCAATGGTCGCCGGTTTTCATTGGATTTCAATCTTTGGTTTTCTGTCTAGTATGATCCGAATCGATCATGGTTTTCTCGTTAATATGATCCAGTGCCATCGTGGTTCTTCGGTTTCTGGTTATTGGAGTTCTCTTCAGACTTCTCCCGGCTTTCGTCTTATGGATATGATATTTCTAAATTTTTCGCAAAACACATATTTTTCCATCAAGAAAGACAAGTTTTTGGGAGGGGGGGGAGTATTGACCCCTTTTTTGGCAAAGTAGTCAGACGTCAAGTGTATGCTTATCAGAGCACTCGACACTCGAGTACGAACTCAGATAAACGCGTAGCGATTTGGTCGAACTCGCAAGGTGTTCAAATTCTTGGAAATATGGTTAACCCCCATATCAACATTGAATATATGGAATCACATTTTGTTATTGGGCATCATCGGATATGAAGTTATACTTCATGCATGGCATGGATTAGATCACATCAAAAATGTTGCCTTTGGCATGCAAAAGCTCTGATCACTCTAATGTACTCGATCACATCGAGCTGGTCAAGTATTTACTTCGGATCACATTATCTAGCGATGGTTCGAATACGAAGCACATTCCATGCGAGACACACTTCTTATCCCAAATATCAGGTCGGTTCACTCAGGAAATAGTGATCACAATGGGTTGATCACCTAAAAAGCAGGATTTCAAGCTCAGGAAGCAATGCTTGGTAAAGTAACGATCCTTGGATCGATATATTGGTTCATATCCCCGTGATACGAAGCAATCTCTATGAAAAGTCTAATACCCTCGGGCGGATCTCCTCAAAAAGCACAGGACTTCGGATTGGGGAAAATTCGTATCCCTTGGAATACGGAATCCGGACTTCACCCAAAAACCGGATCGCATCGAAGATATCAACTTAGAGGACTTATGCGCATCATGTACCTCGGTTATGTATTTTCCACAAGAATCGACTATATCAGATACAATGCGATCATTCTAGAATACTTAGTCGCATCGCTAAACCCCGGGATCAGTAAACTTCAGATATGGAGTTTACCACTGGATTTGGCAAGTGCGCACACCAGCGAATCACCAGATTTCTTGGTAATGGCACGTGGTTTTCTGGATTGGGCATTCTCATTTCTGGATACGAAATGCGAGACGATATTTATGTGGTTTGACTTAGCAAAATTGGTAGTGTCTCAGGGATGCACGGATAACTGATTTTTGGTTGATCAACACGAGTTGATCATTGATTTCTAGCTTGGTATTTTATCTTCTAGGAAAACACTCTGATTTTGGCTAAGTCTTGGAATACATATCGATTCTGGGATAGGCACCAATCCTGGGATCGGTTCAACTCTTGAGATATTAATTTTGGACTCTGACCTGCATTTTCCACCTATAAATACCCCTGGTACTTTGCTGTTTTGGGCTCCTTTGGTTGCTTATTTCCTTCATATTGGACGCTTCTTCTAAGAGCATTTTAATGGCTTCTTTCATGATTTTGAAGGTTTTGGAAGGTCTCTTGGACCTATAAACTTCACATAGAAGTTTACTCTCAACTTTTTGGTATATGGATGGACTTTTGGCTTGCTACTTAGACATTGGAGCTTTTTTGATATTGAAGCATTTCTTACATATTTTGGCTTGAGAAAGATGACTATGACCTAATATGAAACTAACAAGGACTTTGTTATTCTCTAATACAACTTTGTGAACTCAAAGTGTTGAAACTTGGAAAACGTTTGTAATTGTAACAATGATGATGAATAGTTACATGGAAGTGGACGTATGCATTCGTGCCGAACAGCTATAAAACGTTGTGTGTCCCTTTACATTTCTTGCACTTAATTATTGTAATTACTACGTAACCCTCTCTTAGGTGTTGGCGTGTGCGAGTGACATATTCCCCACGTCAACATTTCACAAACAAACTACAAGCCATTGTTGGCTTGTTAAAATGATATAGAAGTTTTTTTCTTGGTTGAAAATTGTTATATGTTACGAACTTTTAGTATTTATTAATCTACTCGACGTTTGCATTTGGTTGCTCCAAGCACAAGGAGCGATTAATAAACAAATCTAATTTTGTTGTAGCTGTTAAAACTTCTAATAAAGGGTAAAATTATAACTACTGAATTATTACTTTTATTAGAAAAAGACAGTTACAGTACAATCGGCTAATCAAGTGCTTATGTTATATGATTCAAGGAAAAATCTTTTTTCTCTATTTTTAGCTAAACAGTAAATGATGATTTGTTGTTAAAATATTAGAATCCAAGAGATTAATGGACATGTAGAAAAGAATGTGGCAATATATAAATTTGGAGAAATTTAGAGAAGGTGTGCTAGTGATTAGTCCATTTTCTTCATTCGAATTTACACAATTTGATTTGTAAGCGAACTTTAACTCACTAAGCGTCTGTTTGGTGATCTCTCTTTAGTCTTGTGACTAATGTAAACGTAGATTCCAAGGCCAACTCATATCATGGTTCATCTTGAATATATTAGGATGATTAGACATAAAATGTTAACATGTGTTCTAAGCGTACATGTGAAGGTCATCAAATTATCAATATATACCATTAAATTAACCCGATATCAATTATACAATATCAAATTAGGTATTTAAAATATAATTTTGTCTTTATGGTGATAACTCTTTTTTTAACATGTCCTTAGAAAATATATTAGCAAAACATTGATTAGATGCGTAGGGAAAAAATAGTTTTATAAATAGCTGGTTAGGGAGTGCAAACTTCCAGTTTAATTATGAACTTTCAAATTTGCATTTATGTATAATTATCTTTGTTAATGCTTAAAAATTGAATTTAACCAAATTAATTCAAACTATACTTTTTTCAAATATTAATAAATTTTAATATCATTTAAATATAATATATAATAAATATACATTCTTTACGACATCATTTTGTTAACTACAGATGCACATAAATATTTAAAAAAGAAATAGATATTGCTACTTACAAACAAAAATTTAAATTAACTACCAATGATTTTACATGGAAATATAGCTAAAAGATTGTACGAATCTTTTTTTTAATGTATTAAAGATATACCTTTTTAGAAACTTGATTTACGCGCAAAGCATGTACTTTAATCATGCATAAATTGCATGTAGTAACACTCGTTATTAATGTTTATAGTGTCATTTAATGCTATTTACTTTTTAGTTAATTTCGTCATTCATGATACAAAAAATAAGTATAGTAGTTTTCTAAAAAAACATCTCTAAAAATATTGGATACTTTATGGAAATTTTTATTCTATTTTATTTTGCTATTACTATTATTTTTTCTTAATAAAAGCTAGTCTAATGAATAACAGGTTAATTGATGAGTGATTAAGCACTTTTGCATCTTTTTGAAAGATTGAAAAATTCAAAATTCTTGTGGAAGGCAAGAACTTTCAAATAAATAAACAATTTAAGGTACTTAATTTAATTCATTGATTTTTTTTCGAGTAAAAACACAAATGATTTTGATTTTCTTACAAAGCCAATAATTTATCATTTAAGATGTGCGTTTTCTTTAAAATAACAAAATGTTGTTTTACATGAATTATATTTATCATGATTGATTTGCCTAGTATAGGCTTGCTAAATCAAATTGAAGCTAACAAATATGGAGCATATCTTGTTAAATCCCTTCCACTTAATTTACTTAATTATTATTGTCCATTGGATTCTCTCTAATTTTAAATTTCCATTATAGTATTTCTATATGATGATTAGTTAAAGTTATAATAAATATCAATTTTTTTTTTAAACTATGCAATCTAATGGTCTGTTGTCACCATTACGCGATGTTAATAAAGTATTATTCCCGTTTTCACCACTAAGAGCTCCTATTTTTGGCATTCATGCTTAGATAATAACCTTAGTGTGTGAGTTCTGTCATCTCTGAACTCAAGTATGTTAGAACTATTTCATTCCCTACTAAAGCATGATCTTCTCTTTTTCTATAAAAGAATTTTTTTTACCACTGAAGTATGATTTAAGTGTTTGATTGTAATTCCAACCAACAAACTTTTCGATGGTGCTGCAAAGATAGACGTAGTCTGGGCTAGTCAATCATAAAATGCTAGCCTTAACAAATTATTTTTGAATACACGACGAAAGATATATATCTTCAAGAATGCTCTTAAAAATATTGTAATGTACATTTGAAGAATGTTATATGTTTTACATCACATGGTTCATGAGGTGATAAAAAAAATTCATTGCTTAGAAATTGTAACATAGTTATACTATATACGATATGTTCAGAAATCGTAACTAATGATCTAACTAATATCAATTTTTTTTGTAAAATCCAGATCTTCTACTCAAAATTTGTATAATATATGGACTCAATAATGTTCTTTCGTTTACACGTAGCAATCCTACCTTGGAACTTGATTGCACGAATATGTTGAAGTATTTTACCAGAACTTAAACCTGTGTATTATGCAACATGCGAATATCATCCAGAATGCAATACTAAAGAATCGTTTATTAGCCATTTCCCCTATAGCTACACACAGAGCTCTGCTCACAAGTTCGTTAGCATATATGCAATTCGGTGGATATGTAGCTATTCATAATATGCATGCATTAAAATGATTTTGATTCTTCTCTCTTTCCGATTTAAATCATATTGAATCACCTGACTGTTGTCTAGCCTACTTAATTTGATAAAAAAATAAATCATAAATTATTGTATTATTAGAAATCCATTCATACTCAAATATCAGAGTATGGTAAAATATTCAAATATATCAGTAATTTTCCCTCTTTGGCTAGTACCGAACAGACTCTAAGGTTGGTGGTTTTGGGTATCTGGTAAGGTGAATGATAAAGAAAATATCTGTTTTAGTAAACAATTTTGTTAAATTTTTGCCCAAAAAATGCACATTATATTAAAAGCTAAAAACTATCTTAGGCAAGATTTATTATCTTAGTAAAGACATATTCAAGATTCAATGTTATATCTCATGATCCCTAATTAAATCGTTGTCAAGATTTGAATTCTTGCATTTTCCTCAATGTAGTGCACTTGGAAATAAACAAGATCAACATAAATTTGTTCAAGTACATTTTAGGAATTTTAGAAAGAATATAAAGGTTTGATTCTTAATCTAAAAAGAAAAACTTTAAAATATGTTGCATCCATAGTAAAATTTAATTGATTTACCTCAATTTTCCAATGGCAACAAATGCATAAATAGTTGAATTAAATTTATTATGAATAAATATGTTATTTCTTCCTTCATAAGGAAATTTATATAAATCTCTAACCCATTTATAAAAATATCTAACTCTAATGTTAATGCATTGACTGCCTATCTTACTAATGTTTTAAGCTTTCTAATATGCATGTTGCCGCTAGTGTTTTTATGCGTAAACCTACTAATAGTTCAAAATTATTAGATAATGACAATATTTCATATAATAATTCTCTAAAGCACATCAAATTTGTGACAGCCCGTCCCGCACCAGCCGACATTCCCAATGAAAGTGCGCTGTGTCAATGCCCGACTAGCACGGGATGGTTGCTAAAAAAGGAAAAGAAATGAATTTGAACTAGCAAGGAACCCTTAGAATGTCACACAGCGCATGGGATAAAATATAATATTAACATAACTTTGACATAAAACAGACGAGACAGTGCATAAGCTAAAAACTAAAACATCGTAGCAGCGGAAAATCCAAAATACAGCTTATGTTCCACATCGTCATTATTACAACTTTTAAAACTGCCTCTAAAGCAAAATAAGAAAGGTACACTACTAATGCCCAAAGTAGTGACCATCAACGACACAAGGAAAATATATATATCATATGTAGGAGCCTCCTGCTCGTCTCCGGTACAGCTACTCGTGCATAATCACCTGACATATCTCTAGTCTGCCCGTTTAAAAGCACCCAGAGCAATAAGAAGAGATTAAAACTCTGGGTCAGACAAAAGACTGGTATGAGCAATGCGACGACCCCAAATCCCGTACTGACGGAGACAAGGGTAATTTTTGGAACATAACACAGAAACCGATATTAGCAGAACAGAATCAAATAAATACACCAGATAATGAACAATAGAATATACCGGATAAAAGTAATCATCAGAGTTACACAGTATACAGGATCTTACTTAGCACAAATACAGTTCAGCTATACATAACTGTCTACAGCAGAAAACAAACAAAATATGTACAATAGGAGCTGAACAGCATAAAAAGAGATAAATGATAGAATCCATCTTCAGCTCCAGCTATCCAGAAAGAACCAGCTAAACCTGAATACAAGGTTGCCCGTGTAGAAAAAGGGGCACCCGAGTTTGAAAGTGAAACAAACTACGAGTCAGTCATGGGACTGGTATGAGAAATCTACTCAACACATATATAATATGGCCAATCACAGGACCACGCCACATTCGTGGAACGGGTTTACTCCATTGGATTGCCAGTGCTTTAAACAAATCTTTCTTTTAAACATCGCTATGCTTTTTTGTAAAAATGAAGTCGTTATAAGACTCAGTTCCCATCACACAATGCAACGCAAACCGGAGGATAGAGTTTTTACCTTATAACGGCCAAAATATGCTTGATACGAATAAAACAAAGGCATTTGATATTATTGCGAGTGTTTATATGTTTTGAAAACAATTTCAAATCATAACTATCAATCATAGACGGCATGGGTACCATATATCATGTCGCCATATATATATACAATCAAAACCGCACGATGTCGTATTTGGAAATTGGATTTCCGTCATGAACCAAGGCAAAAGATAGTCCTTACCGAATTCGAGACGCTCTAGCCCGCCCCTCAGGACCCAGACTCAGGTGGGCCCTTGGATCGTCAGGGCCGGTCCACCGATGTGGATTAAAATTCCTGAACACTGCGTTTCCCCACCCTTTGGGGTGTAAATGAGCCAACGAATGGCTCCATCGGACCCGGATCGTCCGATCTAACCGAGGCGCCTCGCAACAGCAACAACCACACAGGTAAAAAGTATATAAATGTCAGGGCTGGTAGGTCACTGACACCACCCTAGCTAGAAAGAAACGCATGCCCTCCCTGAGGTCCTTCTCCCGTTTCTGGTTCATACCGAGGTGTGAGGCTCGCGATTTCACGTTATACACAAAGCTACGCCACACAGGCGGTGCTTTGATCATCACCACAAGACTTTGCTTTTCAACAGAAGCCCTGATCACTGCATCTTAGCATGCCACACGGGCAATTCATGCCATGCGACTGATGTCCGTCGATATACAACCTCTGAGCTCGTGTGTCTCAGAGAAGGGCGTTAAGCAAAAGAATAAATTCTCCGCCGCCAAACAGATGTATATTTAACAGAGATCAATCAACACAGAATAAAATCCAATGTCAGACACACAGTCCCTTTACAAGTCCGTTCTGGGTCTGAACGAAACCGGAGGCACTAAATACCTCGCAAACCCATCGATCACCACGTACGTCTGGACGATCACCACTCATTATCCATATTTCGGGATGCCTCCCAATCAGGATCTCGGTTACCATCCAAACGAGGTGAAGATCTCTGGTCTTCGACCACCGCCTTCATCTTCGACTTTCAATCGTCGGTCGATTATTTGAAATGAGAATTAACTCGACCTTTTCAAATAATTCACGTATATTTAGAATTTCAAATCAATTTATTCCAATGGTTAAATCATTTGACAACACCAATTTTGTTCTTTAATGTAATTTTCACACCAAACACATTCAACCATCAAATACTACATAAATCGAGCAAATTCAGTTTATTTCCATTCCATATCGTTTATGATATTTTATAATGATTTATCGCTATTTTTATTTATTTTAAAATAGCCCATATATTCACAACGACGCTTCGGGCCATAACGCGGCCGTGGCGCTGTTTTTCTTCAAATTTGATTTACACATTTCTGAAAATCTAACCGTTGGATCTTTACAAGGTTGGTGCCGTTGGAAAGATTATTCCAAGGCGAACCCAACGGTTGCGTTTTCGGGAAAATCCAATGGTCGGATTTCCCACACTAGTTGTTTGAAATCACGGTTTCAAAATGCGACCTGCACGGCCACGTTTCGTTTTAATTCTATTTATATTTATATAAATATAGTTCATTCAAAAATTCCTATATCGTTTTTACTTCAAATATTTCACTAACGCCTTAAAATTTTGGAAAATTTCGCCATAACCTCCTTTGTACGGGAGGGCTGGGAAAATTCCCAAATAGCCACACGGGCGTCTCATATCAAAAAGAAAAAGAAAAAGCCAAGCGGCTAGCCAACAGGCTCATAAAATCATCACCCAAACAAAACAGTAAATGTGTACCTATTGGTCGGGCACAAAATTTTATTCCTCTTCTCTAGCCCCTTTGCTATAACCTGTTCAATAAATATGCATGTACATATATACAGTTCTTATCATTTTTCATTTTCCATTCAACGTCATATTTGATTCCATTTGGTTTTAAAACACCATTCATCCCAACGTTGCATGTATAGGCAAAAATCATATCATTAGCTAATTAATGAATATTTCAACTCATATATGTTTATTTGAACGAGTGGCTATTTTTAACACTTCACATTTCAACGATTCATGTATATAATAAAAATGTGATTTTTATTGTAAAACAATTCATTTCAAAACACTATTATTTTATATAGTGTATATATAGGTGATAAAATAGGATTTTTCTTATAAAACAATTTCTTTCAAAACGAGATTATTTTACATAGTTCATATAGTCGATAAAAGGTGATTTTTATTATCAAACAATTTATTTCAAAATATGAATACCATTCAACACATGAATTTCAAATCAACAAATGAATATTGATTCAACACATGAAGGTTTTCTACAGTTTCTATATATAGATAAAAATGTGATTTTTATATTTAAACGCGAATACCATTCAACACATGAATTCTTAATCAACGAATGAATATCGATTCAACACATGAAGGTTTTCTATTCAGTGAATAAATATAGTTTTAGCAAATGAAAATAATTCAAACACATGAGTATTATTCAAAATTTCGGCAGCATAACGGCAGGGTAGTTAAAACCGGGACCGTCCCTAGTACGGCTCCTCGCTCTACCTTAAAACCTCGCGGTTTTTGACAATGAGGATCATGCATCTAGTTCGCACGCAGGCGGCATGTATATATTTATTTCATTTCCACAAACTAATCCTATGTGGTTTCAACCAAATATTTCTCAACCATAAACGGGTATTTTTCAACCTCAATCAATCAATATCAACCACAAACAATCCCAAACAATCATTCGCTATCAATCAATTTTCACACCAATCACAATCAATAAATATCGTCCATGGTTTGTGGACGAGGGGCGTATATATATATATATATATATATATATATATATAGCAATTCACTTTTATTTCAACACATATATAATTTTTTTACAACGCATATACAACTTATACATCGAACGTACAACTTATACAACGCTTATACATGAGGTGTACAACGCTTATATAACTCATACATCGACTATATAATTTATACATCGTCGTTTTCCATATTGTTTTTAAATCAGAAATCTCACATTGGGTTCCACTCCACCAAAAATAGCAGAAGGCTCAGAAAAATACGCGGTCTCTTCTAAAATGTAGGAGGCGTTCACACGGTCACGATGTTTCCTGTTTCATCGAATTTCGTTAACGAAGCAAAAAGATATGATTTTTCAAAGTTTGCAACGGTTTTAAACTGTTAAAATCAGTTTAAAATAAGAACAGTCGATACCTGCTTGAAATCTTCGAAACTAGGTTTCGATTTTTAACTCCACCCGTTGCACTTCGTCTCGATCAGGTTACACCACATCGTCGAGCTTGGAATGGGCTTCAAACGCCAGAGGCGGCGCTCCGTTCGATGGCCAGAATCAGTGGCGGCGACGAGATGAAGTTTCCGCCTTTGAGGTGCTGGTTCTCGCTCGACAGGGCATGGTGGAGGCCAAACCAGGTATGGATGGGAAGAGGGAGGAGAGTACTCTAAAAAGTTCAACTGGAGGGAGGTCTATCAAGGCGTGGTTTCGCCGGAAAATGGTCGAGAAGATGGGAACGCTGGCCGCCGTTCGTCGCTGAGGGTATCGGGGTTTTTTGTTTTTTTTTTTATATTTTTAAATTAATGAAATAAAAAATCCTATTGGCCGATGTTATATTAAATTCAAAAATTGGGGTTTTCTGGGACGAACTCGAAATCAAACCCAACGACTGTCGACCCTAGCGTTTTACCCCCATTCCGAACACAATGGGATATGTTTCGAAGGCCCATTCGACTGTTTCAGTCTGTTTTCCTTCAAATTAAAATATAAAATATTCAATATTTAATTTGAACGTACATTTCAATTTGTCAGAGTCACAAATTGATTCGAAAAATTCCAGAAAAATAAATCTAGCTATGTTTTGATGATATGGTCCCAACAAAACTAGTTTCGTCGAATTCTGAGACCGTTTGCAAAAAGGCCCATTTTTGGTCGATCCAATTTAACTGTAATTGACCAAAACACATTTTCTTTTGCCACGCTCACATACTAGCTTCAAAAATTATGAAATTTGAAACCTAGCAATAACTTCACATCCCGGATCCAACAAAAGTGGTTTCGTCGAATTCTGAGGTCGTATGCAAAATGGCCAATTTCACGGGCTATATAAATTCCATAGCGACCGTTCTGAAAATTCATTCGGCCATAACTTTTGCTTTCCGCTATGAAAATTCGATTTTTCAGATTCGTTAGAAAGGTATTCACTAACAGATTTAAATATTTTTCGTTTCACTAAAATCCGTTTTGTTTTGCACCTGGTACAGTCCGACAAAGTTTGAATTCAATTCTTGAAACTACAGCGCCATTTCAGGCCTTGTTTATAATTATAATTAATTATATTCGTTTTCAATTATCGATTCAAACTCATTTTTCATCTCTATTGGCGAAAATATTTATTTTAAATATTTAAAATCCATTATTTTAGCCAATTTAAAAATTTTAAATTGGTTCAGATTTTCTGGGTCGTTACAAGCAATAAGCAGCAAAATAGAACAATAACAGGGTATACATAACCATACCTGAACCTGGACCTGCAACCAAAGAGTTAGCACATTAGGATGTACAATACTCTAAGGTGACACTAACATATGGTGTAAAGATACGTGGGAGGGATGTGCATGTCATAGTGATGTCAAACAATCAAGCATAGCAACCATCCTCACATCTCTCACTCAGTGCGAAAAGCATACAATATCCACCGCTTTGATCACTCAAATCCTAGCCATGATCACTCTGCCCCATGGAGTCATGGAGACTCCACTGCACTGATCCATATCCACCAGTCCTTGTTATGTCCACTCTGCCCCATGAAGTCATGACAACTCCACTACACTGGCTCATAGCCACGCTACGATCACTCTGCCCTATGGAGTAATAACTACCCCACTGCACTAATCCGTAGCCCAACGTTCGCCTCACAGTGGTGAATTAAAGTTATGGACGTCGATAGCCCCTTAGCACACGTCCCACAGCAAAGCCCAACTCATTAAATTAACTCGTTGGTTTCCAACTGGATCCTGAGTTCTACTTCCCATTTAGACTACCTTTGCATCTCGGGTTTTGGTCTCCTCCGGATTGGTTCAGAAACAAGCTCCCATTTGTATCGGTCCTCTTCTCCTCATTCAGTCCATGGTCATCAACCCCGTTCAAGTCGGGTCGTGGGTTCCTTCCCAGGTCAGTTCGGTTCGTGATGTCTCCTCCAGGGTATGGGGTCGGTTCGTGCACATACTTCGGTTCTTGGTCCTCATGTCGCTCGTGGAATGCTCCCTGGTTCGGTTCGGACTCGTGATCGTGCTCCGTTTCGGGTCGAGCTCCCTTGGCCTGTGCAGGTGGATTGGTTCGGAGAATAATGCTTCCCTCAGGTCGTGATACATGCTTTGCTAGCGGGGGGGAAAGGAGGGGAGGGGCGATCCAATCCGATCTTGTATAATTTTTCTACAACTTTGTCTAGCGAGCTGTTTACGTCATTCGACGACGTTTCGACCAATCTAACTTTTCTATGCAATCACAAATCATTCCAAACAATCATAGTAACATGTATAATCAACCATAAACACCAAAACAACAATATAACATGTCAAAATGGATCAAATGTACCCAAAACTCATGTTTTCCCCTTAATCATGTTTAACAGTAATAAATGATAGGATTAGCAAAACATATCCAAATTAACCCAAATTTCTAACAGAGGCATAAAATAATATTTTATAATTTCTAAACATTTTCCCAGAATTTAATCATGTATAATTTCGTTAATTAACACTAATCACCCCTAATTAGCCGTAATTAGTGAAAACAATAAAATCACTCACCTTAGCCACAAACAAAACTTAGATCTGAAACTTTCTCTGATTTGGGGCATTTTCTTATGCAACACAACAGCGCCAACTCTGATTTGGTGTTGATTTGCCGTGATTTGATGTAGATCTTAATTAGTGATTAGAAGGAGATTTGGGAGTGATTTAGAAGGTGAAGGCCATTGTTAGGGTTAGGGAAATGTTTTAGGCGGCTGAGAAAATGAAATAGAATCGTTTCCAAACTGATTTCAGCCTCCCTATAACCTTAATCCCGAAATGGGTTATGAGCCTAGTTGTTAATCACCCTAATTAGGCCCGGTTAAGCTGTTTTTCGTCTTCTAAACCTTGTTTCAGCCATATCTCCCAAACGGTAAGTCTGATTGGCTAATGTGACCACTCTACGGAAAGGTAAACCATCATCCTGATTCAATGGAAGTGGTTCCAGCTCAAAACTCCTTACCAATCAAAAGTTATAGGCAAAATAAGATTCGCTAAGGGTAAAATGGTCATTTAAAAATCGGCAAAAATCGTGAATATGGGAAATGACCCCAATAGTCATTCCCCAAAGTTACACTACCATACGACCTCATATGAAAAAGAAATAAATATTCTACGATCCTTCGATACGTAAAATGCGGGTCGTTACATTTTCCCCCCTTAAGAAATTTCGCCCTCGAAATTCCCTAATTAAAGCATATAACGAGTCCCGCATGCCTAACAGCCATTTACAACGAATCAAACATACATTACAAACACATAAAGTCTATCCTAGCATGCGGAATAACTAAATCGCAATTTAAAATCTTACCAGACAAAGAGTTCTGGATGCGATTCCCTTATACTCTTCTCTATTTCCCAAGTACAGTCACTCTCATTCTCGCCCCACTGAACCTTGACCAGTTTCACCGCCATCCTTCGAAGTTGCTTCGTACCGCTCTCGACAATACGGATCGGCTTGTGGTTCCCAACCGCCTCGGGTTTTGCTTCGATGTCATCCAACTGATCCAATGAAATAGTCATATCGGGGTCGTGCACGAACTTCCTTAACTGGGAAACATGAAACACGTTATGAACTCCCGCCATCTTGTCTGGCAACTCAACTTTATATGAAAAATTCCCAACTTGCTCGAGAACTGGGAATGGACCGACAAATCTTGGTGTTAACTTCCCTCTTCTGCCAAATCAAATCACGCTCTTTAGTGGAGAAATTTTGACAACCGCCAATGGAGAATTTTAATTCTCTTCTCCTCTTATCGGCATAAATTTTCTACCTATCTTGGGCAGCCTTCATTCGATGTTGGATAACCTTGATCTTATCTGAGGTTTCTCTTATCACATCTGGCCCAAGTACAAATTTCTCACCGGCTTCTAACCAATATGATGATGAGTCGCACGGTCTTCCGTACAAAGCTTCATATGGAGCTATACCAATACTGGATTGATAACTATTATTATAATGTGAACTCCACTAGATGCAAATGGTCATCTCATGATCCACCAAAATCTAATATGCAAGCTCTCAAGAGATCTTCTAATACTCGAATCACCCTCTCTGTCTGACCGTCGGTTTGAGGATAGTACGCGGTACTAAGATGTAATTCTGATCCTAAAGCCTCTTGTAAGCTCTTCCAAAATTCACTAGTAAACAACGGATCTCAGTCACTCACAATGCCTTTTGGGTACTCCATGAAATCTCACTACCCACTTCATATACAGTTCTGCTAACTTAGCTGTTGTTCTATTGGACTTGACGGGTATAAACCTTACACTTTTGGTCAATCGGTCCACAATCACTCAAATGCTATCATGGCCCGATCTAGTCCTTGGTAACCCATCAATGAAATCCATTGAGACTTGCTCCCATTTCCATTCTGGGATTTCCAATGGTTGCAACAAACCACTAGGTTTCTTTTGCTTAGCTTTAACTAACTGGAAATTCATGCACTTGGATATAAACTTCCCAACGTCTCTTTTCATCCCTTCCCAGTAGTAGGTCTGCTTCATGTCTCGATACATTTTATTACCACCGGGGTGTATAGTCAGTTTTGAGTGATGACATTCTCTAAGCACTTCATCTCTCAATCCATTGACATTGGGTACAACTAATCTCCCGTTCTTTCTAAGCCATCCATCTCGAATATTGAATAAACCAAGATATCGTCCACGAACACAGGAACAAACTTATTCAATTGATCTTTGAATACCCTATTCATAAGATACACAAAATATGTTGGTGCATTGGTCAACCCGAATGGCATGACCAACCACTCATAGAATCCAGACGGCGTCCGAAATGCTGTTTTTGGAATACTCTCAACTGCTACTCGGAGCTGATGAAATCATGTCGCGAGGTCCAATTGGGAGAACACTCTTGCTCCCTCTAGTTGATCAAACAAATCATCTATCCGCGGAAGATGATAGTTATTCTTCCTACTCACTTTATTCAACTCGCGTTAGTCCACACATAAACGAAGGGAACCGTCTGCCTTAGTGGCAAACACAACTGGTGCTCCCCACTCGGAAACACTTCTTCTGATAAATCCCTTCTTCAAAAGGTCGCTTACTTGCACCCCGAGCTCTCTCTTCTCCCTTAGTGCCATACGACGAAGTGGCATCACTATAGGTCTGGCATCTTTCACTAAATCAATACGAAACTCAATCTCTCAGTGTGGTGGAAGTCCGGTCACATCCTCGAAGATATCTGAATACTGGCCAACAATGGAAATTCCTGCTAACTCGTCATGCGGGATGTCGAGGAAATTTAGAAAACTAGCCATCACCTCATCAATAGGTAGGCCACCAAACACTACCCTCTGCCCATCATCCGCCCTAATAGTCACTGAAAACCCCTTACGGTCTACCACCACCCCACATCTTTGGAGCAAACTGACTCCCAAAATAATGCCAAACCCACTAAAGCCCAAAACAAAGCAATCACAAGCAAACATACGTCCATGACTCGATAAGACCACATTACGAAAAATCATTCTAAGGCTAGTCGAACCACCAATCGGGTTCGTCAACGCTAAAGGTCTATCGACTATCTCGGGTTCCAATCCCAACATATCTACTAGGTCACTAGATATGAAGGAACGAGAAGCCCTAGTATCAAACAGTACTCGAATTGGAAAATCATAAACAGAAAGCATACCTTGAATGGCGACATTCTTTCCTTTCTCCGCTATAGCTGGGGCATTCGATGAAGAAGGAACAACATTAATAGCATATGCTTTCACTATCTGCTTCTCTTTGGGGGTTGCGGACATTTATCCTTATGTTGTCCCACTTGGCCGCAGTTGAAGCACTTCTTGTCTGTTGGATTTGCTCAACATTCTTTAGCATAGTGGCCCTTCTTGCCACAGCTAAAGCACTCAACCTCTTTCTTACTCTTCTTTTGGTCATCCTTGGTCTGACTTTACTTCCTTTTATTCTGAGAATTGTTTTTCCCTCCACCGCTTGCCTGCGACTTTGGCCCCTCTGCAGATGCAATAGCGATTTCAGTCTTGGGCTTAGGATAAAGGCTCTCTGATCTCAGTGTTTTCCCAACAATTGATTAAAAAGTTTCATCAATATGGTTTATAAGTCTTTCCCCTAAGTACTGATCTAAGCCCGTTATGAACTTCTCATTCTTCTTCTCGGCAGTGTCAATAAGGGATAATCCATACTTCGATAAAGTATTGAACTCAACAATATATTCCGAGGCCGCCTTACCATTCTGCTTAAGCTCCAAGAATTTGCTAAACAATTCTGATTTCTGAGCGGCTGGGATAAACTTATCACTGAATCGGACCTTAAACTGATCCCACGTAACTTGATCCTCAAGGATAGCTGCCTTAATAACATTCCACCAATTCATTGCCCGTCCTTGCAGCTGACGAGATGCTAGCTTTCTCTTCATCACATCCTCGACACCCAAATCTTCGAAGATGCGCTCACGGATATCAAGCCAATCTTGAACTTCTGTAGTCGATCTCGTTCCGTGGAACAACTTCCTACAAAGACTAGTGTAGTCCTTGCAAAGCTTGGCGAAATCGGCCCTAGGTGCATGCACCGCTGTACCACCACCATTTGCAGTATTAGGAGCTGCCCTCTGAACATCCCTTAGCAGCTCTCTCATGAAGTCAGTGAACATCGTCTTCATTTCAGGAGCATTCCCATTATTAGTTCCTCTACCAGTACCCCTCGTGTGTCGACTCATCGTTCGATCTGTAAGGAGAAAACGATTAACCATCCCTCCAACGGTTCCAGTGCAGTGCGACTCCATCCACAAATATACTAATTGTATATATATAGCTTTTGAAAACCAAAATATCACAAATACGCGCTCTCATTTACGTATACTATCTCTCCTTGGTGTCTTTCCCTAGGATAACTACGCAACCTAGTGCTCTGATACCAAGTGTGACGGTCTGCCCCACACCAGCCAACATTCCCAATGAAAGTGCGTTGTGCCAATGCTCGACTAACACGGGATGATCGCCAAAGAAAGGAAAAAGAAATGAATTTGAACTAGCAAGAAACATGTAGAATGTCTCACAGCGCATGGGATAAAATATAATAATAACATAGCTTTGACATAAAACAGCCGAGACAGTGCATAAGCTGAAAACTAAACCATCATAGCAGCGGAAAATCCAAAATACAGCTTATGTTCCACATCATCGTTATTACAACTTTTAAAACTATCTCCAAAGCAAAATAAGAAAGGTACACTACTAATGCCCAAAGTAGTGACCATCAGCGACACAGGGAGAATACATATATACCATACGTGGGAGCTTCCTGCTCATCTCCGGTACAGTTACTCCTGCATAATCACCTAACTTGTCTCTAGTCTGCCCGTTTAAGAGCACCGGAGTAATAAGAAGAGACATAAAACTCTGGGTCAGACAAAAGTCTGGTATGAGCGATAAGCAGCAAAATAGAACAATAACAGGTATACATAACCATACCTGAACATGGACCTGCAACCAAAGAGTTAGCACAGAAGGATGTACAATACTCTAAGGTGACACTAACATATGGTGCAAAGATACGAGGAAGGGGTGTGCATGTCATAGTGATGTCAAACAATCAAGCATAGCAACCATCCTCACATCTCTCACTTAGTGCGTAAAGCATATAATACCCACCGCTTTAATCACCAAAATCCTTGTTATGATCACTCTGCCCCATGGAGTCATAGCGACTCCACTGCACTGATCCACAGCCACTAGTCCTTGCTATGTCTACTCTACACCATGAAGTCATGATGACTCCACTGCACTGGCTCATAGCCATGCTACGATCACTCTGCCCCATGGAGTAATAACTACCCTACTGCATTGGTCCGTAGCCTAATGTCCGCCTCATAGTGGTAAATCAAAGTTATGGACATCGATAGCCCCTTAGCACACGTCCCGCAGCAAAGCCCAACTCATGAAGTTAACTCGTTGGTTCCCAACTGGATCCTAAGTTTTACTTCCCATTTGGACCACCATTGCATCTCGGGTTTTGGTCTCCTCCGGATCGGTTCAGAAACAAGCTCCCATTTGTATCGGTCCTCTTCTCCTCATTCAGTTTGTGGTCATCAACCCCGTTCGGGTTGGGTCATGGGGTCCTCCCCAGGTCGGTTTGGTTTGTGATGTCTCCTCTAGGGTATGGGATCGGTTTGTACACATACTCCGGTTCGTAGTGCTCATGTTGCTCGTGGAAGGCTCCCTGGTTTGGCTCGGACTCGTGATCGTGCTCCGGTTCGGGTCGAGCTCCCTTGGCCTATGCAGGAGGAGTGGTTCGGAGAATAATGCTTCCCTCGGGTCGCGATACAAGCTTCGCGAGTGAGGGGGGTCCGATCCGATCCTGCACAATTTTTCTGCAACTTTGTCCAGCGAGCTATTTACGCCATTTGTAACAATCCGCATTCCTATAGACCAATTTTTTTTAAAAAAATCCAATCCATCGAAACGCGAGTTGGTTTGCTATGGTATCCTGCAGAAAATACAAAGACATAAAACATGTCAAAGTTCGGAAAACATCTCACAGCGGAAGAAATAAAATATAATGTAATTAAAACATAGCTTTACCTTAATAATAATACTGCTAATCAGTATCCAAAGCCATACAGTCTCTGTCATGAACCTAACCTGCGAATGTTATGAGGAGGGGGACAGAACATAAGTTCTGTGTGAATGAATTTAAAATAAACTTCTGAATAATCCTACATATACCGTTCTATTATATTTTTCCTAATTTATTAGGTTATCTGTGATATTAGCACTCTAGGCTTACATACACGTCTCACCCATCTACTCACCAGTAGATCAACCTAATATAGTGTATATGTAGCTATCCCCTACTCGCACAGTCTCTTTCGTAAGTATGCAGTCCCCTTAATGTTCGCATGAATTCCCATATGTATATATGTAGCCCGAATTCCAATATGTATATACATATATATACATACATATATATATATGTATATATATATATATGAGGGAGGTTATATAGCACCCCTTTTTATGGGCACCCCTTTTGCACCCGAATGAGGGCCAAGTATTTATAATTAAATAAGTTAGTGAGGGGAGAGAGGGTTAGTGGGGGGAGAGAGAAACGGGAATGTGTGGTGGAAATCAGGGGGGCTAAAGGGGTGCTGCACTATTTGGGGTGCTCTTGAACGCTCCTATATATATATATATATATATATATATATATATCAAAACTATGTTTTCATAGAATCCTCTGTATTACGTAAGCGTTTGGACTGCTACCCTAAATCCCACTAGGTTCTTATGTAATGCCCTCTAGTCTATGATACACCACCCAGAGCGACAAGAGTGTACCTAGACTTTCCCATGTATGTATCGTCAATCGTTCTCGATGTCTATTGCACATGTTCTCTATATGTGCGCCCGAGTCCCGTGGCAGGGTTAATCAAGAAACGCGAAGCTCGGTCGGGAGCTTTCAGATATCTGCCAATGGCAGATGCTAAGGTCTGCTTTTACAGTGGCTATGGTCCCACTAGACCCCTCCCTCAACTAACAAATGAGACATCCAAGAAAATTGAATTCGAATAGAATTGAAATAGAATTGAAATCGTTTTGAAATGAATTCGAATAGAATTGAAATAGAATTGAAATCGTTTTGAAATGAAATTGAATAGAAATGAATTCGAATTGAAATTGAATTAGAAATGAAATTGAATAGAAATGAAATTGAATTGAAATCAATTTGAAATGAATTTAAAACGAATTTATATTGTAATATTCAATTTTGATTAGAAATTGAATATGAAGTTGAAACCGTTTTGAAAACGAATTTAAAACGATTTATAAATCACGTTTTAAAAGGAAATCGACGAAGTATATATTATATATATATTTTATATATAATATAATGGCCTGAATAGAACGCGCCGCGCCGCGGTAGTTCGCGAATTTCAACCATTGACTTCGAACGGACATTACGGGAGATCCGACAGTCGGATTCTCCTAAAACCGGAACCTTTGGGTTCGTATCGAAAAGAGCTTTCTAACGAATATTAGAAATTAGAAATCTAACGGTTGGATTTGGAATTATGTCTAAATCAAATTTGAAAAATGTCGCTGTAAGTGCAGTTCGATGGCCGTTGATGGAAATCGACTGTACGGGCCTTGATAAAATTATTAAAAATAGTAATAATTTGTATAAAATCATAAGAAATGATTTGGGAAAATTTGGGATAAAAACTCCATATTTGAAAAGATAAAAATAGACTTTTATCGAAATGAACTAGTTTTGAACTAGAATAATAATTTATTTATTTTTAAAATAAATAAAGTGGATTTGAATGGTTTTGAAAATAACCAGAATTTCCAATAATTATATTGGAATGGATTTGAATCGAAATTGTCTTTGGATTATTTCGATGTTGGATTTCGTGATGATATGGATATTGTTATGGGAATTTGAAAGATATATATATATATATCGTTATTTCCAATACGATATTTGCTAGTCGTAGAATTTGATATTGAATATAAGCCGGTATATTTTATATTCAGAGCCTTGTGTTTAATATCAAATGTGATTTGGGTTTGTCGTGAATGGTGTCTTCATTAACATTGTTCTTGAACCCAGTTGAGAAAAGATTAAATCTTTTTATTTAGATTTAATGAAGTGTACCAATTAAATAATATTTAATTGGAATTGAATTGATATTGATTTTTGGGTTTATCGTGGGCAGTGTTTTAAATAACACTCGTTCTTTAACCCGATAATTAATGTAATGTGACTTTGGGTTTATCGTGAACCGTGTTTTAAATGATACTAATTAACTCAGTTAACGATTAAAACTAAGTGGTGTTTTAATGAATCTTTAATTAGATTGAAAAGATCGAGAATGGAGTATCACCAGTTTTGCTCCAGGCGATAGTTAAATCTTTAATTAGATTTGAACGTGAAATGATAATTGAATTTACCGATAACACCGTGGTGTTAGATATGAAGTATTACCAGTTTTACTTCATGGGATGAATAGGTTGGGATTGGGAAATTAAAACCAATGATTACTTCGGTAAGGTTCGCTAATTCCGACTAGTTGAATCGAAATTCAAAAGAAGATTAAAGAATAAATTCAAGGAATTTATCTTGGATAAAATTAATGGGAACCTTTCCCTATGAATGTGAAATTTAGAAACTAACTGTCGGTTAGCCAAGCAGAATGGTTTTCTGGATATTGATCTGATGTTGGTTTCGGCCTTCGGGGTTAATATTAGGGAAATTATTCTCTTGATTAATTTACGGTTAGTGACTGATGAATTGGAATGAGGCGTATGTTGTGTTTGTGTAACACTTAATTTAAAATATATGCGAGTTATTCGGAAAGACGGAGGTTTATCTCATTCTGAATAACTGATACGACGATAAGTCGAAGATGAAGACGGTGGTTGAAGACCGGAAGTCTTTACATCGTTTGGGTGATTACTGATTATCTTGATTGGGCTGTACACCCAAGATGAGGGAATCAATCGGTGGTCGTCCAGATGTGCTTGGAGATCGATGGATATGCGAGGAAAGTGCCTCCGGTTTCGTTCAGACCCAGAACGGACTTGTAAATGGACTGTGTGTCTGACATTGGATTTCATTCTGTGTGACTTATATCAGTTGCATAGAGTGGTTTGCCTGTGCGGCATGCTAAGATGCAAATGATCAAGGCTTCTGTTGAAAAGCAAAGTCTTGTGGTGATGATCAAAGCACAGCTTGTGTGGCATAGCTTTGTGTAACGTTGATTCGCGAGCCTCGCACCCCGGTTGTGAACCCAAAACGGGAGACGGACCTCAAGGAGGGCATGCGTTTCCTTCTAGCTAGGGTGGTGTCAGTGACCTAACAGCCCTGACATTTATATACTTTTCACCTGTGTGGTTGTTGCTGTTGCGAGGCGCCTCGGTTTGATCGGACGATCCGGGTCCGATGGAGTCATTCGTTGGCCCATTGACACCCCATAGGGTGGGGAGACGTAGTGTTCAGGCATAATAATCCACATCGGTGGACCGACCCTGACGATCCAAGGGGCAGTTGCGGCTGTTCTTGAGACACGGGCTAGAGCGTCTCGAATCGGTTGAGGACTATCTTTTGCCTCGGTTCATAGACGGAAATCCAATTTCCAAATACGTGACTTTGCGATTTTGATTGTATAACCTATATATGGCGACATAGTGGTATGGGGCATTCATGCCGCCTATGATTGATACTTATGATTTGAAGTTGTTTTATGCACTATACACTTATAATAGTATCAAATGATTTCTTTTAAACGTATCAAGAATTATTGGCTATTATAAGGTAAAAACCCTATCCCCCAGCTTGCGTTGCATTATGTGATAGGACATGGGTCTTATAATAGCTTCATTTTTCTTTATTTAGTATTGCGCTGTTGTTTTATGCACTGGTGTTCTCGGGAGGAAACCTGTTCCGTGTTATACGGCGTGGTCCCTTGATTTACCTAACTTTAAAATAAAGATTAATAACTGTTTTAGTTCTCACACCAGTCACATGACTGACCTGGAGTTTATTGTTTTAACCTAAACTCTGGGTGCCCCTATTTTGGCACGGGCAGCTAGTAGTTTTGGTTTTGCAGATTTATATTCACAGGATCCAGGTTTACAGCTGGAATGATATCCAGAAAGCTTTGTATCTGTATATCTCTTCTAGTTGTGTATTGTATTATTTTCCGCTGCGATGTATTTAAATGTAATTTAAATCTCTGATATTTCTGTGTAATGTATATTCATTTATACTCTGTATATTCTTGTAATCTGATGCATTGTTGTAATATACAATGAAATGTTCTTTTGTATACGTTCTATTTTGTCGTGTTCTCAAAACAATTCGTCCTATCTCTTCTCTTCGGAGATCGGGGAAGTTCGGGTTGTTTCAGTTTATTTGATGATAATTTTAGGAAACCATGTAATTAATCTTAACTTGTATGAATACTTATGCTAATTTGTCACTTATTTCAATTAACATTAAAGAGAATATGATAATTTGTCACTTATGTTAACTGACAATAATAATTAAAAAAGAAAAAAATAATAAAAATATATATAGAATATATATACATACATATATATATATGACGTGTACGCATCATGCGACGCACGTGGTGCATTTTTGTTGGTCAAGGATTGTTTTTTTTTTTTTTTTGAACGTGGCCTTCTCTGATTGGCCTGGTGATGAATTCTGAGGTATTATGGCTTATGTGTCGTGCTGTGATTGGTTGAGTGACACATCTCATTGGTTTGGATGGCTCTGATTACTACTAGACTGATCTAAAGGCTAGAATTAATACTACACTCTTATATAATCACATCTAACCTAAACCCTAAATCAAAACAAAAATCATTCTCAAGCCGCTATGCTGCTGCAACATAGACTAAGCAAGCTTCTCTTATTCAACGAATTAAAACTTAGAATGGTGGAAAAAGGATTCTACACTTAATCTATTCTCTTCTTTAATCCGTTCATAGTGAGTACAGCTTCTTTAACAAGATAATTGTTGAACGTAATTGTGATGGGTTTATAAGTTGGACTATATGAATATGACTAATTATATATACTTGATTAAGTCCATTTTATGATGTTAATTCATGTGTCTAATTGTGTATGCTCGATTAGATTCATTTTATGATATTGTTGTATGCAAGTTTGTATGCAAATCATATGCAAGTTTATATGAAAATCATGTGATATTAGTCTACATGTCTAATTACATATGCAAGTTTGTATGCAAATCATATGCAAGCTTATGTAAAATTATATTCATACATACAAGTTCCTATTTATATGTTTAGATCTATGCAAGTCATATTTTATATAATTAGATCCATGCCAGTTTATATGTTTATGCAAATTCATATTTTATATGTCTACTGCTTATGCAAGTCATTGATTATGTAAATTTATGTCAATGTAAATTATGATCATGCAAGTTTATGATCCATGCTAGTCTATTTTCATATGTTAATTTAGATCTAATTTGCTATGCAAGTCCGTATGTTAATTTAGATCTAATTTGTTATGCAAATCTGTATGTTAATTTAGATCTAATTTGTTATGCAATTCCATATGTTGATTTATATCTAATTTGTTATGCAAGTCCATATGTTAAATTAGATCTAATTTGTTATGCAAATCCATATGTTAATTTAGATCTAATTTGTTGTGCAAGTCCATATGTTAATTTAGATCTAATTGGTTATGCAAGTCCATATGTTAATTTAGATCTAACTTGTTATGCAAATTCATATGTTAATTTAGATCTATTTTGTTATGCAAGTTCATAAATGGGATCTTTGTTACATGCTAGTTATGTTCATAATTGAATCTATATTGTTTTATACCAGTTTGAATGTTATACTTCTCTTTCTTTCCATTTTTCTTATGAGTAAGGCTAATTGCGAACCTAGCGTATTATATGAATCATACGAACGATTGACGTTGGGAAACAGTTAGGAAACATTAAATATTGGACATTATGTAATTGCCATAAAATGGGTTGTAATCATATAATTAATTTTGGGCATATCTAGTAAATGTGGCATAACTTGAATTGACCACACTTATGGATAATTTACATATAAATCTAGACTTGGATATAAATGGTAAATATGTAAAGTGGTTAAAATATGAGCATGCCTAACCCGAGGTTAGATTGAGTTGCGGTGTAAGACTGACCGGAACCGCCCGGCACATCCAGCGACCGCAACAACACAAATCTAATGTGAGGGGTTAGCGCATTGAGCCCAAAACCCGAGGTTAGAATGCGTTTGCGGTAGAAGTCTGCCCGGAACCGCCCGGCACATCCAGCAACCGCAAATAACAGTTCTATTGTGAGAGTTTAATGCATTAATAACTAAATTAATGCCAATGAACAGACATGCTTAGAATGGAAGGGTTAAGTAACATATGAGCAGGCGAAACTTAACCAATACAATATGTTAATTAGACAAGTGGGTGGGGTTAAGTGAATTTAAAACACTTAACCAATATAACATGATGAATAAACAGGGTTAAGTTAATAAGAAACACTTAACCAATACAACATGATGTGTTGGTGGGTTAAGTTAACATGAATGGACATCACTTAACCAATATTACATGAACAAAGGGGATAGGGTTAAGACAAGCTTAATCAATAACACATATTGACTTGATAAGTAGGAGTGTTAAGTAAACCTTGGGTAGGTGGGTAATATTAGTGTATATAGACCCACAAACTTAACCGTTAAATAAACATGTTTGAATCAGTGGGAGGGTTAAGTACATCTTGTGTAGATGGGTAATATTTGCATATATAGGCCCACAAACTTAACCAGTAGGAAACCCTAGTAACGAGGACCATTTCAGCAGTAACCCACATAAATGTATCATGGTACCCTGAACTAGGCAGGGTGGGGCATGATTACTGGGTTGATTATAAATAGTCAAAATAGCGGCGGGTGGTGCGGCAGTGTAGGTTCCGGCGGAATATGGACGTGCAAGTGCTCCGGAGTAGAAAACGCAGGCACTGGGCATCACTAGTATACACCGTGCATCTTGAATTGTGTCAGTTTGTCATCACAGGGATTGATACACCCTATGGCGGGACCAGCACAGATATCTACATACAAGCGGGGCCGAATGACACAAGTAAACAAGTGGGGCCGAATGACACAAGTAATAGATACATGCGAGTTAGGTAGTCAATCGATTAAGCGATAAGGGGGTAGTATGGGTGGCATCTAGTATTGAGTATGGGCAAGTAAGGATTGTATGGGTTGAATACCTCTTGCTAGATGTTATGCCTGAGGACTACCAATTACAAGATGGAGATCAACTTTCAGTATGGAACTAATAACGGTGCGGTGAAAATAGCATTGGTACAGTGTAGTCATTATCCTTTAGTGATTAGAAACGCGATCAACGTTTATTTTATTCTCCTGCTTACCTTGTCATGCATATTTATGTATAGTCATTTCTTACTTTCCAATTTATGTTTTTATCCTGTTACTTTAATGATTATATTGTTAAAGTCATTGAACTCACCAGACTTCTGTCTGACCTAGTTTGTTTTTGCCCCTTTTCTTTCGTTCCTCCCCCCTCCCCCCCCCTTCCTCCCCCCCCCCCCCCCCCCCGGTTTTTAGAGAGGAAATACTCAAGCTTAGTTCGGATATCCCTTCTTCCAGCTTGAAGTTGAAAGATGAATTGTTTGACTTTGATTCAGCTTATCTATGGCATTTTCTGTTGGGAATTATAGTTTTAATATTAAGTACTCTGAAGGTTTTGTACAAGACTGATATTATATACTTGGTTTTGGTATTTAGAAATGTAATCAAACTTATTTCTGTTTCCGCTGCAATAAAGTTATAAAATTTTTCAAGTACTAATTTCTCTGTCTTGTAATATTCCGTTCTGTTTACTTATAATACTCCACGAAACTTAATGTATTCCCTTTGTGAGTGACATTAACGGATGTGGGGTGTTACACTTAGTACATATATCTTTCTTCCGATTCTTTATTTCGAGTTCATATGTTAATTTAGATCTAATTTGTTATGCAAGTCTATATGTTAATTTAGATCTATTTTGTTATGCAAGTCCACATGTTAATTTAGATCTAATTTGTTATGCAAGTCCATATGTTAATTTAGATCTAATTTGTTATGCAAGTCTATCTGTTAATTTAGATCTATTTTGTTAGGCAAGTCCATATGTTAATTTAGATCTAATTTGTTATGCAAGTCCATATGTTAATTTAGATTTAATTTGTTATGCAAGTCCATATGTTAATTCAGATCTAATTTTTGTGCAAGTTCATATGTTAATTTATATCCAACTTGTTATGCAAGTTCATATGTTATTTTAGATTTATTTTGTTATGCAAGTTCATAAATGGGAACTTTGTTATATGCTAGTTATGTTCATAATTGGATCTATATTATTTGATGCCAGTTTGGATATTATACGTCTCTTTTTTTTCTTTTTTCTTATGAGTTAGGCTAATTGCGAGCCTAACGTATTATATGAATCATACGAACGATTGACAATGGGAAACAGTTGGGAAAAATTAAATATTGGACATTATGTAATTGGCATAAAATGGATTGTAATTATATAATTAATTTTGGGCATATCTAGAAATGTGGCATAACTTGAATTGACCACACTTATGGATAATTTACATATAATTCTAGACTTGGACATAAATGGTAAAAATGTAAATTGGTTAAAAGATGAACATGCCTAATCCAAGGGTAGATTGAGTTGCGGTGTAAGACTGCCCGGAACCGCCCGGCACATCCAGCGACCGCAACAACATAGATCTAATGTGAGAGGTTAGTGCATTAAGCCCAAAACCCGAGGTTAGAATGAGTTTGCGGTAGAAGTCTGCCCGGCACATCCAGCAACCGCAAACAACAATTCCAATGTGAGAGGTTGGTGCATTAATAAATTAGTTAACGCCAATGAACAGACATGTTTAGAACGAAATGGTTAAGTAACATATAAATAGCGAGACTTAACCAATACAACATGTTAATTAGACAAGTGGGTGGGGTTAAGTAAATTGAGAACACTTAACCAATACAACATGTTAATTAGACAATGGGGTGGGGTTAAGTAAATCGAGAACCAATACAGCATGTTAATTAGAAAAGTGGGTGGGGTTAAGCAAATTTAAAATACTTAACCAATATAACATGATGAATGAACATGGTTAAGTTAATAAGAAACGCTTAACCAATATAACATGATGTGTGGGTGGGTTAAGTTAACATGAATGGACAACACTTAACCAACATTACATGAACAAAGGCGATAGGGTTAAGGAAAGCTTAACCAACAATACATATTGACTTGGTAAGTAGGAGAGTTAAGTACATCTCGTGTTGGTGGGTAATATTTGCATATATAGGCCCACAAACTTAACCAGTATGAAACCCTGGTAATGGGGACCCATTTCAGCAGTAACCCACATAGATGTATCATGGTACCCTAAACTAGGAAGAGTGGAACACGATTACTGGGTTGATTATAAGCAGTCAAAATAGCGGCGGGTGGTGCGGTAGTGTAGGTTCCGGCGGAGTATGGGCATGCACGTGCTCCGGAGTGGAAAAAGCAGGCACTGGGCATTAGTAGTATACACTGTGCATCTTGAATTGTGTCAGGTTGCATAGGGATTGATACACCCTATGGTGGGACTAGCACATGTATTTACAAGCGGGGCCGAATGACACAAGTAAACAAGCGGGGCCGAATGACACAAGTAATAAATACATGCGAGTTAGGGAGCCGATCGATTAAGCGATAAGGGGGTAGTGTGGGTACATCTAGTATCTAGTATGGCAAGTAAGGATTGTATGGGGTGAATACTTCTTATTAGATGTTATGCCTAAAGACAACCAATTACAAGGTGGGGATCAACTTTCAGTATGGAACTAGTAAAAGTGTGGTGAAATTAACATTGGTGCAATGTAGTAATTATCCTTTAGTGATTAAAAGCGCGATCAACATTTATCTTATTCATCCTACTTACCTTGTCATGCATATTTATGTATAGTCATTTCTTACTTTCCAGTTTATGTTCTTATCATGTTACTTTAATGATTATATTGTTAAAGTCACTGAACTCACCAGACTTATGTCTGACCTAGTTTGTTTTCGCCTCTTTTCTTCCATTTCCCCCAAGGCTTTTAGGGAGGAAATACTCAAGCTTAGTTCAGATACCCCTTCTTCCAGCTTGAAGTTGAAAGATGAATTGCTTGGCTTTGATTCATCTTATCTATGGCATTTTCTGTTGAGGGTTACAGTTTAGTATTAAGTACTCTGAAGGTTTTGTACAAGAATGATATTATGTACTTGGTTTTGGTATTTGGAAATGTAATCAAACTTATTTCTGTTTCCGCTGCAATAAAGTCATAAAAATTTTCAAGTACTACTTTCTCTGCCTTGTAATATTTTATTCTGTTTACTTATAATACTCCACGAAACTTAAAGTATTACCTTTGTGAGTGACATTAACGGACGTGAGGTGTTACATTTGGTATCAGAGTCATCCAAACCAAAGAGATGTGTCACTCAGCCAATCACAGCACGACACGTAAGACCTAATACCTCAGAATTTGTCACCAGGCCAATTAGAGAAGGTCATGTTAAAAAAACAATCCTTAACCAACAAAAATGTGCCACATGTGCACATGATGCGTACACGTCATATATATATATATATATATATATATATATATATATATATATATATATAGTCAATTAACATAAGTGACAAATTATCATATTCTCTTTAATGTTGATTGACATAAGTGACAAATTAGCATAAGTATTCATACAAATTAAGATTAATTACGTGGTTTCCTAAATTATTATCAAATAAACATAACAATCAATCGAAGATAAATGACAAATTACTTATTTTCTAATCAATGTCATATTAAACATATCTACAAATCAATGTTTTTCTTTCTTTTGTTGCAATCAATTTATTGCATGTATTGATTCCTTCTGTACTCACACATTTTTAAATTTGTATCTTTATAACATAATAGCACATATGTACATATATGCATCTATTTATTTAATACTTTTACCGTATGCATTATTGCGTTAAATCTCCTTATTTAACGCACGTACTAATATGTTAATCTTCTTACCTTTAATTTGTCACATGCATTTCTTTACATTAATGCTTTTCTACATTTTCTTGTTCACTTTAGAATTTTCTTCCTTAATTAATTAATCCATAAATTAATTATATAAAAATTTGGGTTATTACATTCTCCTCTGCTTAAAGGATTTTGTCCCCGAAATCTCCAAGTTAAGAAGAATGTTATCATCCTACCATCCATCATCTATCTACTCATCCATCAATCACAGACATCCATTGTCCTTAAAAGATTTCTAATGCTTTAATGAACATATGCAAAAGTGTGTATATGTTTCTACTCTAATGCAAAATCAGGCGGTTTACTGGCTCAGACTACCTCCTTAATGCAACTCATGATAGCGTCATGCGTCCATTATGTATGCCAAAGAATCATAATGATACATATCATTTTTACATGCGTGCACAATCATTCATTCAAATGCAACATCCATATGATAACACGTTCAATATACATCCATCAAATTAATTATGCACACTTATTCATATGCAATATGAAAGTGATTGAGTCGATCTAGTGCCTAATGTGTGTGTAAATGCATCCATGAGCAACCACTAGCAAACACTTGCATCCACTAAACATAACATGTCTCAAACACATGTTTACAACCATAGGATTTTCCTACCTAAAGATCGAAGATGTAATCGAGAGGACATACTGAACGATAGAACAAGTATAAACAAAACGATAGAAAAAGGAGAAGTTAAGAACATACTCTCCAAAATGAAAGGGTACAACGTACGCATCTTGTCTTCTGTCTCCCAAGTCGCGTCTCCTTGATCATCTCCCGGTTGGACTTTAACCACTTGACCTCTCGGTTGTGTAACTTCTTGACCTCCGATCCAAGAATGCATGTAGGAGCTCGTCTAATCGTGGCATCTTGCTCCACTTCCACTTCCCTAAACATGCCTTGCTCCACTACTTTCGCGGTATCATGTAAACGCTTCTTCAAGGATTGTCTTCCTCAAGCTCTCGTCTCGTGATACGCAAAGTCTATTTCGCGCCTTGGGGGTAAACCCTGAACTTCATCAAAGACGTCATCAAAGTCACGGACCACACGAACAAATTTCAAATCATCGATGAATGCATCAAGAGATTTTAGGTAGCTAAGCATCACTAAACCCCTAGGGTCACAGGAAATATCAAGGGTCTTTCCACAACGAGTCAGCAGTCTAACTACCCTCTTTTCACAGTCTGGCTAGCCAATCCATTCCTAGAATCAAGCTATAGCCCGTGAAACCAAGAACGAAGGCGTTGCATTCAAGCTCAATGCCCAAGATAGACACACTCAAATCCCGACAAACCATAGATAAGTGAGCGAACCACCAATAGGATTTGAGACTACAATGGGATCATAACTAAACTAGTATTTAGGTGTCGTGTTTCAACTATCGAAGCAGATACAAACGAGTGCGAAGCGCAAAAGTCAAAAAGAGTTCTAGGAAAAAGAAATCAAATCTTCAACCAAAACTAAAAGAGTTCTAGGAAAAAGAAATCAAATCTTCAACCAAAACTTCCTATCTCTTTCCGATATACTGACCACCAGAACACAACCTGCTTTTCTGAAGATCATGTACT
This sequence comes from Allium sativum, assembly GCA_030737875.1. Lineage (NCBI taxonomy): Eukaryota > Viridiplantae > Streptophyta > Magnoliopsida > Asparagales > Amaryllidaceae > Allium > Allium sativum. The sequence continues at coordinate 358,672,901 of CM060926.1, forward strand.
TTATCCTTACCTTTGCCCTTGCCTCTTTGGATAATCCTGATAAGATGTCATGTCTCTATGTATTGATAACAACTAGTCTTCTTCTTCTTTCTAACGTCTTTCTTTCAGCAACCAGGTATTTCACAATTGTAGTACTTTCTTTTTCTCTTGGCCCTTGTTATCCTTACCGCCTTTCTTTGGATCCACTTTCTTATCTTGCGTCATATCCATGTCTCCCATGCACGTCCTCCATTCATGACCTCCCACCAAAATGAAGCTTCATCTTTCATTAACCAAGCAGCTGGTTGAACCTTCCTCCCGTTGTTTATCTCAAAGGTACCAACAAGTCCACCACTTCGTTGAGCCAACTTCTAGCCTCGACAAACGTCTCGGTCCCATGAAGCGGTTTTCCACACGGAAGTCCTTACACATCTTAGAAAAAACATCTATATGCGGAGGAAGAGATTCAAAAGGGAAAGAGGAAGGAACTCGAAACAAAGAATTGGAAGAAAGATATATGGCTTTTGGGGATTATGTTTTTCAAATAAACTTTCCTTTTTTAAAATACTTCCTTTTAAAACCTTTTAGAAAATAGTTTTCAAATTTTTTTATCTATTCTAGTAACCTCCAGCTCTGATACCAACTTGTAACACCCCACGTCCGTTAATGTCACTTACAAAGGGAATGCATTAAGTTTCGTGGAGTATTATAAGTAAACAGAATGGAATATTACAAAACAGAGAAAGCAGTGCTTGAAAAATTTTATAACTTTATTGCAGCGGAAACAGAAATAAGTTTGATTACATTTCCAAATACCAAAACTTTTACCCAAGTTTCCCTTGTCCCTACACCCCAGATATTTCTATAAATATTTGATTGTGTGTATATGTAAATATATGCATGGTCATTGATAATTTAAAAAAAAATGTTGTAAAGGTAATGCATGAGTATATGTTAAAAGAAAAGGATTCATGCATTTTAAAAAGGTTAATGCATTAAATGCGCAAGTAAAAGGAAGAAATCAATGTGTAAATGCATTAATATAAAAAGAAAAATAAGCAAAGATAAATTAATGAGACAATTTCATGCAACAATAAAAATAAGGAAATATGTAAAGTTTTAATGCATGAAAAAAAATTGGTCTATAGGAACGCGGGTTGTTACATCTGGTATCAAAGCGAGGTTTAGGATTCCTATATAGATAGTGAGCGAACGTATTTGTATTTTCAAAAATATGTATTATATGTATAAACCTAAATCCATAAAGGAACCCACGAAATAGAAAGAGTAGAATATGGAAATAGTTGGGACATTAGTTTTGTACACTAAAAGAACGAATATGGAGATTTAAGACTCTTAGGAAAGTTGGGTTGAAAGTGTACAAAAATGGTTGGTATAAAAGGAGGATGTATCCTATATGTTAGCAACTGAAATGTTAGTAATTCAGATTAGTGGGTTTGGTAGTGAAACCTTATAAATTAGAGAAATGTTAAAAAGTTGAAAATGAATTAGGAACATATAGTTGAGAGAATTAACTTCATGGGAGTGTCTAGCAAAGCCTAGTTGAGTCGAAGACTGTAACGACCCAGAAAATCTGAACCAATTTAAAAATTTTAAATTGGCTAAAATAATGGATTTTAAATATTTAAAATAAATATTTTAGATAATGGCAATGAAAATTGAGTTTGAATCGACATTTGAAAACGAATATAATTAATTATAATTATATATAGAATTGAAAATGGCGCGGTAGTTCGATAATTCGATTTCAAACTTCAATTGAATATACCGGGTGCAAAACAATCCGGATTTTAGTGAAACCAAAAACATTAGAATCTGTTAGTGAATAACTTTCTAACGAATCCGACCAATCGAAATTTGATAGCGGGAATCAAAAGATATGTCCAGTTGAAAATTATGAATAGTCGCTATGGAATTCAGGCCCTTAAAAATGGACATTTTGCAAACGACCTCGGATTTCGACGAAACCACTTTTGTTAGATCCGCAGTGTCAAGTTATTGCTAGGTTTCAAATTTCATAATTTTTCGAATCAATATGTGAGCGTGGCAAAGGAAAACGCGTTTGACCAGTTTCAGTTGATTTTAATCGACTGGAAATTGGTCATTTAGCAAACGGTCTCAGAATTCGACGAAACTAGTTTTGTTAGGACCGTATCGTCAATACGAAGCTAGAAAATATTTTTCTGGAATTTTTCTAGTTAGTATGTGACCCCGGTAATTTGAAATGTGCGTTTAAAATTCAATATAATGATTTAAATGAAATTTCAAAAGGAAACTGATTGTAACGATCAAATCAGCTTGCGATACATATCCCATTGTGTTCGGAATGGGGGTGAAACGCTATGGACGACAGGCGGTGGGCCTCGTTTCGAGGTCGTATGTAAAAGTCAACCTTTTTGCGAAATTTAATAATTAAATAAAAAAAAAATAATACTCCTCCCTCCCTTTATTCTTCTTCCTGCCCCCCCCCCCCCCCCCCGACTTCATTATCCAGAGAAAAAAAAACAAAACGAAAAAAAAAAAAAAATGAAAGCAAAAACCCTAAAAGCCAAATCGATCGACGCCTCCGCCTGAGCCCCCCCGATCGCTCGAGCTCCCTTGAAGCCCTCGACGCCGACGAAGAGGCCGCGCCCCCCCCCCCCCCCCTGAAGCCCTCGACGCCGACGAAGAAGCCGCGCCACCTCCCCCTTGAAGCTCCTCCCCCGTTCGCAGCCACAACGCCACCCTCGAGAACCCCCGCCTCCGACGTCTGCGGAAACACCCCCCCGCTCCTCGGTAAGTTTTTAATTTTATTTTATTTTTATTTTATATATAAACTGATTTTGTTTAAATTATAAAACTGATTTTGTTTAAAGTTATAAAAACTGAATTTATAAAAAGTATTAAAACTGAGTTTTTTTTTTTAGTTAAAACTGAAATTTATTTATAAAGTAAAACTGAGATTTTTAAAAAAGAATTTTAAAACCTGATTTTCAAAGTTAAAAACTGTTTATGTATAAAATAAAAACTGTTTTATGTTTTTAAAGTTAAAACTGTTTGATGTTTTTAAAGTTAAAAACTGCTTTTTTTCTAGGAAGAAATTAAAACTGCAATTTATAAAAATAAAAACTGCATTTTCTATGAAAATAAAAACTGCATTTTTATAAAAGAGAAAAACTGATTTTATATAAGAAATAAAACTGATTTGTTTTTTTTAAAGAAATAAAACTGTTTTTGAAATAAAGAATAAAAACTGAATTTTATAAAAAAATAAAAACTGATTTAGTTTTAAAGGTAAAAGCTTTAAAATGGGAAGAAAGGTTTGAACTTTCAAGAGAAGTAAAAATCATATTTTTATATGTGAAAGCAAAAGAAAAAATCATATTTTTATATGTGAAAGCAAAAGAAAAAAATCATATTTTTATATGTGAAAGCAAAAGTAAAAATCATATTTTTATATATTGAATAGCGAAGTCAAAATTCGATTTTTATATATTGAATAGCGTAGTAAAAATTCTATTTTTACATATGCAGAGAATACGGGTGAAAGCGACAAATAGGCGAAGATTTCTATTAAGAAGAGTCTTGGTATTGGATAGCTATTGGTGAGATTTCTGATTTAAAATTTATATATATATGTGTGAAGTAAAAGTGAATTGCTATATATAAATATATATATATATATATATACGCCCCTCGTCCACAAACCATGGACGATATTTATTGGTTGAAATTGTTGTGAAAAATTGAATGATTGTTTGGGATTGTTTGTGATGGATATTGGTTGATTGTGGTTGAAAAATACCCATTGGTGGTTGTGAAATATTTGGTTGAAACCACATAGGATTAGTTTGTGGAATTGAAATAAATATATATACATGCCGCCTGCGTGCGAACTAGATGCATGTTTCCCATTGTCAAAAACCGCGAGGTTTTAAGGTAGAGCGAGGAGCCGTACTAGGGACGGTGCCGGTGTAACTACCCTGCCGTTATGCTGCCGAAATTTTGAATAATATTTGTGTGTTTGAATTATTTTCATATGCTTAAACTATATTTATTCATTGAATAGAAAACATTCATGTGTTGAATTGATATTCATTCGTTGTTTAGCAATTCATGTGTTGAATGGTATTCGCGTTTTAAAATATAAAAATCACATTGTTATCTATATATAAAAACTATTGAAAACATTCATGTGTTGAATTGATATTCATTCGTTGTTTAGAAATTCATGTGTTGAATGGTATTCATATTTTGAAATAAATCGTTCGATAATAAAAATCACATTTTTATCTATAAATAAAAACTATTGAAAACATTCATGTGTTGAATTGATATTCATTCGTTGTTTAGAAATTCATGTGTTGAATGGTATTCATATTTTGAAATAAATTGTTTTATGATAAAAATCCCATTTTTATCACCAACTTGAACTATATAGAAAAATAGTGTTTTGAAATGAATTGTTTTACAATAAAAATCACATTTTTATTGTATGCATAAATCGTTGAAATGTGAAGTGTTAAAAATAACCACTTGTTCAAAATAAACATATATGAGTTGAAATATTCATTAATTAGCTAATGAAATGATTTGCACCTATTTATGTAACGTTAGAATGAATGGTATTTTTAAACCAAATAGAAATCAAATATGAAGTTGAATAGAAAATGAAAAATGATATGGACTGTATATATATGTACATGCATATTCATTGAACAGGTTATAGCAAAGGGGCTAGAGAAGAGGAATAAAATTTGTGCCCGACAAATAGGTACACATTTACTGATTTGTTTGGGTGATGTTTTTGAGCCTGTTGGCTAGCCGCTTGGCTTTTTCTTTTTCTTTTTGAGATTAGAAGGACCGGGACGCTATTTGCGATTTCCCGACGCTCCCGGTGCAGGGGAGGTTATGGCGAAATTTTTCCAAAATTTAAGGAGTTAGAAAAATTTTTGAAGTAAAAACGATATTGAAATCGTTGAATGAACTATATTTATATAAATATATAAATATAAATAAAATTAAAACGAAACGAAGCCGTGCAGTTCGTATTTTGAAACCGTGATTTCAAACGACTAGTGCGGGAAATCCGACCATTGGATTTTCCCGAAACCTCAACCGTCGGGTTCGCCTTGGAATAATCTTTCCAACGGCACCAACCTTGTAAAAATCCAACGGTTGGATTGTCTGGAATGTTTAATTCAAATCTGAAGAAAAACAGCGCCAGAATCGATTTTATTTATATATAAATATAAATAGAATTATATTTAATCGAATAACGACGCTGCAGTTCGTATTTTGAAATCGAAAATTCAAACGATTGTACCGGGAGATCCGACCGTCGGATTTTCCCGAAACTGGAACCGTTGGATTCGTTTTGAAAGAACCTTTCTAATGATGTAAATTTTGTGAAGATCCAACGGTTAGATTTTCAGATATGTGTAAATCAAATCTGAAGAAAAACAGCGCCACGGCCGCCTTATGGCCCGAAGCGTCGTTTTGAATAAAATGGCTATTTTAAAATAAATAAAAATAGCGATAAATAGTTATAAAATATCGTAAGCGATATGGAATGGAAATAAACTGAATTTGCTTGATTTATGTGATGTTTGATGGTTGAATGTGTTTGGTGTGAAAACTATATTAAAGAACACAATTGGTGTTGTCGAATAATTTAACCATTGAAATAAATCGATTTGAAATTCTAAATATACGTGAATTATTTGAAAAGGCCGAGTTAATTCTCATTTCGAATAATCGACCGACGATTGAAATTCGAAGATGAAGACGATGGTCGAAGACCGGAGATCTTCACCTCGTTTGGATGGTAACCGAGGTCCTGATTGGGAGGCATCCCGAAATATGGATAATGAGTGGTGATCGTTCAGACGTACGTGTTGATCGAAGGGTTTGCGAGGTATTTAGTGCCTCCGGTTTCGTTCAGACCCAGAACGGACTTGTAAATGGACTGTGTGTCCGACATTGGAATTTGTTCTGTGTGATTGATAGCCATCAGTTGCACGGTATGAATTGCATGTGTGGCATGCTAAGATGCAGTGATCAGGGCTTCTGTTGAAAAGCAAAGTCTTGTGGTGATGATCAAAGCATCGCCTGTGTGGCGTAGCTTTGTGTATAACGTAAATTCGCGAGCCTCACACCCCGGTATGAACCTAAAACGGGAGAAGGACATCAGGGAGGGCATGCGTTTCTTTCTAGCTAGGGTGGTGTCAGTGACCTACCAGCCCTGACATTTATATACTTTTCACCTATGTGGTTGTTGCTGTTGCGAGGCGCCTCGGTTTGATCGGACGATCCGGGTCCGATGGAGTCATTCGTTGGCTCGTTTGCGCCCCAAAGGGCGGGGAGACGTATTGTTCAGGTATAATAATCCACATCGGTGGACCGGCCCTGACGATCCAGGGGGCAGTTGCGGCTGTTCCTGAGACATGGTAGGCTAGATTGTCTCGAATTCGGTAAGGACTATCTTTTGCCTTAGTTCATGACGGAAATCCAATTTCCAGATACGACATCGTGCGGTTTTGATTGTATATATATATATGGCGACATGATATATGGTACCCATGCCGTCTATGATTGATAGTTATGATTTGAAATTGTTTTCAAAAATATATAAACACTAGCAATAATATCAATTGCCTTTGTTTTATTCGTATCAATCATATTTTGGCCATTATAAGGTAAAACTCTATCCTCCGTTTTGCGTTGCATTGTGTGATGGGAACTGAGTCTTATAACGGCTTCATTTTTTATAAAAAGCATAGCGATGTTTAAAAGAAAGATTTGTTTTAAAGCACTGGCAATCCAATGGAGTAAACCCGTTCCACGAAAGTGGCGTGGTCCTGTGATTAGCCAATTATATATATGTGTTGAGTGGATTTCTCATACCAGTCCCATGACTGACTCGTAGTTTGTTTCACTTTCAAACTCGGGTGCCCCTTTTTCTACACGGGCAGCCTTGTATTCAGGTTTAGCTGGTTCTTTCTGGATAGCTGGAGCTGAAGATGGATTCTATCATTTATTTCTTTTTATGCTGTTCAGCTCCTATTGTACATATTTTGTTTATTTCCGCTGTAGACATTTATGTATAGCTGAACTGTATTTGTACTAAGTAAGATCCTGTATACTGTGTAACTCTGATGATTACTTTTATCCAGTATATTTTGTTGTTCATTCTGGTGTATTTATTTAATTCTGTTCTGCTATTATATGTTTCTGTGTTATATTCCAAAAGATAACCTTGTTTCCGTGAGAACGGGAAATCGGGTCGTCTCAAAGACCCACTTTGAGTCTAACCCATTTGTTAACTTCTATGAACTTGAAATTGTAAAAATTTTGATAAAATAGTTTGGGGTGTTTTCAAGTTTTAATCTTAAAAGCATAGGCTAGTAATACACAACAAGGACTAGTATAGGCTACTAGATAGTGAAGAGCAAGTAAGTGTTGAGAGGTTGTGGTGGGACTTTTCTTAAGTGAAATAGTCTTAAGATTCTTGGCCCTCAGCAACAGCTGTTGGAAAGGCTTATTTGAAAAGAATAAACTGAAATCATTGGATTAAGTAAAATAAGCTAAGAAAGAAAGAAAATAGCCTAACTAAAACAATAAATTCAGAGAAGCAACAAACATGACAGGAAAAGAAAATGAAAATCTTCAGAAAAGATGAATAAAGATGAATTTTTTTCAAGATAAGATGAAATAGAAAAAGAAGTTTTCTTATGTAGTTGTGTTTGGGTAGGAAAATAGGAATTATGGAGTAGTTACGAAAAATCCAAGTGCAATTAAAAAAGGTACATAAAAGAAAAATGCAAAATGTAAATTTCTCCGTTTAATACCTTTTTGTAACATAAGAAATCGAATTTGGAAAATTAGATTTTTCTAAATTTCGAATTTAATAATGATTGGTAAGGTTTTGGATGCAATAATTGGATAAACTATGCTCTTACTCTGTAAGAGAGTGGGTAAATTTGGGTGAAAAATGTTTTGATTTTTCAAAAATATTGCATTCATATAGAAAAGCAAATATATTTAGGATGTGAGCATCATGTTTTGAAAGAATTTCTGAAAATTTGCATACATATAGGAGGTAACACTTAGGCATACATGTATTATTATAATGTATTGAACTTTGCACATGCGCACAATGGTTGCAAAAATTGTATGCATACATGATGATTGAATTTTATGCGAGGGATTATTTATTTTACCCCTATCGAATTTCGAGGACGAAATTCCTTAAGTGTGGGAGAATGTAACACTCCGGATATTTCTATAAATATTTGGTTGTGCGTATATGTAAATATATGCATGGTCATTGATAATTTAAAAAAATGTTATAAAGGTAATGCATGAGTATATGTTAAAAGAAAAAGATTTATGCATTTTAAAAGGGTTAATACATTAAATGTGCAAGTAAAAGGAAGAAATCAATGTGCAAATATATTAATATAAAAAAAGAGATAAGCAAAGATAAATTAATGAGACAATTTCATGCAACAACAAAAATAAGGAAAGATGAAAAGTTTTAATGCATGAAAAAAAGTTAACAATAAAGGTATGCAATAAATAGAAAGGAAATATGAAGAATCAATGTAATAAAATACATGCATATCATACATTAACGAGTAGATTAGTGCAAAGGAATACATGTAATGCATGCAATAAATCGCATGTAATAATATAAAAAGAAAAAAAGAAACATTAATGAATTGATGACATGCATAAAAATGGTTAATAAAAAAGGAAAAATTAATACGATAACAATGCAAAAGAATATATTAATGTCAATGTTAAAAATTAATGTGCAACGAAATTTACAATTAAAATATTAGTGCATGAAAGAAAATTCAATACGTTAAAATAGGCAATGTGTCAGTGCAATACATACGATAAAAAGAAAGATTTCATGCAAAGGTATTAAGTTGCATGCAATGAATATTTTGACATTGAAGGGTATCATAATCAGTGCATATATATATATATATATATATATATATATATATATATAAATGCAAACAGAAGAAAGAGATGAACTAATAACATGCAATTAATTATGTGCATGTGAATATATGCATAAGTTAATATATTGAAAGTATTTTGTTAATGCATAGAATAATAAAAAGAATTGAGCGCATAAAAGTAGGGTGCATTAATTAATGGTAAATTGATTGATTGTAAAATCAGGATGTGCAATCAAAATAAAAGGAAAGTTAAATGCATTGATAGTAGTAAGAATGATATATGCAATGCAGTGTGAAAGCGGTTAAAAAGATGGTTTAATTAAAAAGATGGTGTGAAAGGGGTTATATAGAGAGGAGGCTAAAAAGAGAAATAAATAATCTATTTTTTTAGGAGAAGAATAAACCATATAATTGTTCGCATACAATTACTTAGTTTACGCACAGTGCTGAAATATAAATGAAGATAAGTTAAAATAGCGCTACGCGCGAACAAAGGAATAACAAAACAAAAAAAGAAAAGATTGTCTTGAAATTTTATTTATGTGCAATGAATAAAAATTTCAAATCAAAAAGAAAAAAAATTATATATATATAATAATAATCACAACAACAACACATGCCCCTGCACATGGGGCTATGGGTGCAACGCACCCTAGCTGTGTTGGCTGCGTTTTGGAATGTTCTTTTCTAGGGTGAGGTGGACGGCTTAGATGAGTTTTTATTTAATCCTAAAGGCCCAGTTTTTTTAACCCACCTATGAATAAAATCTTAAACCCACTGATTTATTCATCTAATTCTATGGCGACAACGAAGTGCTGCTTCAACGTAGATTTTTCTAGCCTTTTTCTTCTTCAACCTATTAGGGGAATTCATGCTTGAAGATTTAGGATTCCACATCAGCAATCCCTAAAACTAATTAAAAATCTTCTCTCTTCTCTTTCAAATCTCTTCTTCAAAAATAAAAGAAAATTAGATTTAAGAATTCCTCTACATCAAATTAAAAAGAAAAGGGATTCAGATCTACAATTTACGCTGCGCAAGGAAAGGAAAAAACCAAAGATAAATCAGATCTATGAATTGGAGAGAAAAATTAAGGTAAGGGGATTTACAATACACTTTTTGTATAATAGTATAAATATCATTCGTTATTCCCAGTTAAAGATTCAATTTAAAATTCATGTTGTAACAAATTGTAATGCTTGTTGTATACCTATTCCATTCTTCTTCATCCAAATTCTTTTTTATTATTAAGCCTATGCTACCTATGAGCCTAGTTCAGATATCGTTGCGATTAATATTATGTAATTTGAAAGAATATTGGGAAATTGTTGAGGTATAATCTGTAATTGGGAATTTTGGAGCGTAATTCATAATGAATCTTTTAGTATAACTTGGGAACGAGAAGCTATGTTAAATAGCACATAATTATAAATTCTGATCTAAAACGTTAACAGGAATATGTGTGAATTGAAATCATTGGATATGGAATGAGATTTGGGAAGAGCTGATTCATTGCGAATCTAATATTATGGGTTTGAAGTTTTAAAATATAAGTTTGAATTGGGGATTTGGAAAACGGATTTAAAGTTAAAAAAACTTAATTTGATAAAGGAATGGGTGAAATAGAAACCTAATTAGAATTATATAGGTTGAGGTAAAACTTATCTTAGGTAATTACGGAACCTAACTTATAAGTCTGAAATTAGAGACATGAATACTTTCATAAATTTGGGTAATTGATTTGTTAAACATAATTTGGGAGCATGAATCGTAAGTGTACAATCCGTTTAAAAGATGAACATGCCAAAAACCCGAGGTCAGAATGAACTTGCGGTGAAAGTCTGCCCGGAACCGCCCGGCATAACCAGCAACCGCAAGTAACATGTCTAATGTGAGAGGTTATTGACATATTTACATAACGTCTAGACACGAGATTAGACTGCAATTGCGGTAGAAGTCAGCCCCGAACCACCCGGCATATTCAGCATCCGCAAAAGGTTAGTCTAATGTGGGAAGTCTAGTGTGTAAACATATTTGTTTTTATAAGAATCAAATGTAACACTTAACCACTTTTTCTTATTACGCTCATACGACCACTCGTGTATTATCTTGATTAAGTGTTACATTTGATTCTTATAAAAACAAATTTATATGTTTACAAACTAGACCTCCCACATTAGACTAACCTTTTGCGGATGCTAGATATGCCCAGTGATTCCGGGCAAAATTTCTATCGCAATTGCAGTCTAACCTCGTGTCTAGGTGTTATGTAAATATGTCAATAACCTCTCATATTATACATGTTACCTGCGGTTGCTGGTTATGTCGGGCGGTTCCGAGCAGACTTCCACTGCAAGTTCATTCTAACCTCGGGTTTTGTCATATTCATCTTTTAAACGGATTGTACACTTACGATTCATGCCCCCAAATAATGTTTAACATATTAATTACCCAAATATATGAAAGTATTCATGTCTCTAATTTCAGACTTATAAGTCAGAATCCATAATTACCTAAGATAAGTTTTACCTCAACCTATATAATTCTAATTAGGTTTCTAATTCACTCATTCCTTTATCAAATTAAGATTTTTAACTTTAAATCTGTTTTCCAAATCCCCAATCCAAACTTATATTTTAAAACTTCAAACCCATAATATTAGATCCACAATTAATCACCTCTTCCCAAATCCCATTCCATATCCAATGATTTCAATTCACACATATTCCTGTTAATGTCTTAGATCGGAATTCATAATTATGTGCTATTTAGCATAGCTTCTCGTTCCCAAGTTATACTCAAAGATTCATTATGAATTACGCTCCAAAATTCCCAATTACAGATTATACCTCAATAATTTACCAATATTCTTCCAAATTACATTAATATTAATCGCAACGATATCTGAACTAGGCTCGAAGGTAGCCTAGGCTTAAAAATAAAAAGGAATTAGGATGAAGAAGAATGGAATAGATATACAACAAGCATTACAATTCATTACAACATGAATTTTAAATTGACTCTTTAACTGGGGAATGACGAACGATATTTATACTATTATACAAAAAGTGTACTGTAAATCCACTTACCTTAATTTTGCCCTCCAATTCATTAATCTGATTTATCTTTGGTTTTTTCCTTTCCTTGCGCGGAGTAAATTGTAGATCTGAATCCCTTTTCTTTTTAATTTGATGTAGAGGAACTCTTAAATCTAATTTTCTTTTATTTTTGAAGAAGAGATTTGAAAGAGGAGAGAAGATCTTCAATTAGTTTTTGGGATTGCTGATGTGAAATCCTAAATCTCCAAGCATGAATTCCCCTAATAGACTAGAACAATCTACGTTGAAGCAGCACTTCATTGTCGCCAAAGAATTAGATGAATAAATCAGTGAGTTTAAGGTTTTATTTATAGGTGGGTTAGAAGAACTGAGCTCTTATGATTAAATTAAAACTCATCTAAACCGTCCACCTCACCCTAGAAAATAACATTCCAGAACCCAGCAAGGGTGCGTTGCACCCATAGCCCATGTGCTGGGGCATGTGCTATTATTATTATATGTATGTATATATATATATATATATATATATATATATATATTTCTCTTTTTGATCTGAAATTTTTATTCATTGCACATAAATAAAATTTCAAGACATTTTTTTCTTTCTCTGTTTTGTTATTCCTTTATTCGCGCGCAGCGCTAGTTTTAACTTATCTTCATTTATAATTCACCACTGTCCCTAAATTAAGTAATTATATGCGAACAATTATATGGTTTATTTTTTCCCTAATAAATTAGATTATTTATTTCACTTTTTAGCTTCCTCTCTAGATAACCCCTTTCACACCATCTTTTTAATTAAACCATCTTTTTAACTGCTTTCACACTGCATTGCATATATCATTATTACTCCAATCAATGCATTTAACTTTCTTTTTATTTTGAATGCACATCCTGATTTTACAATCATTCAATTTACCTTTAATGCATTTATTTATTTATTAATTCATTGTAATTAATACACCCTACTTTTATGCGCTTAATTCTTTTTTATTATTCTATGCATTAACAATATAATTTTCAATATATTAATTTATGCATATATTCACATGCACATAATTAATTGCATGTTATTAATTCACCTTTTTCTTCCGTTTGTATTTTAATATTAATATATATATTTGCATGAAATCTATTTATTTTTTTTTATCGCATGTATTGCACTGACACATTACCTATTTTAACGTATTGAATTTTCTTTCATGCACTAATATTTTAATTGTAAATTCTATTGCACATTAATTTTTAACATTGACATTAATATATTCTTTTGCATTGTTATCGTATTAATTTTTCCTTTTTTATTAACCATTTTTATGCATGCTATCAATTCATTAATGTTTCTCTTTTTATTATTATTATTACATGCGCTTTATTACATGCATTCCTTTGCACTAATCTTCTCGTTAAAGTATGATATGCATGTATTTTATTACATTGATTCTTTATCTTTCCTTTCTATTTATTACATACCTGTATTGCTAACATTGTTAACTTCCACTTTCTTTCTTTTTCATGCATTAAAATTTTACATCTTTCCTTATTTTTATTGTTGCATGAAATTGTCTCATTAATTTATCTTTGCTTATCTCTCTTTTTATATTAATGCATTTACACATTGATTTCTTCCTTTTACTTGCACATGTAATGCATTAACCTTTTTAAAATGCATGAATCTTTTTCTTTTAACATATACTCATGCATTACCATTATAACGTTTTTTTAATTATCAATTATCATACATATATTTACATATACGCACAATCAAATATTTGTAGAAATATCCGGGGTGTTACACCATTCGACAGCGTTTTCGACCAATCTAACTTTTCTATACAATCACAAATCATTCCAAACAGTCATAGCAACATGTATAATCAACTATAAACACCAAAACAACAATATAACATGTCAAAATGGATCAAACATACCCAAAACCTATGTTTTTTCCTTAATCTTGTTTAACAATAACTAATGATAGGATTAGCAAAACATATCCGAATTAACCCAAATTTCTAACAGAGGCATAAAATAATATTTTATAATTTCTAAATATTTTTCCAGAATTTAATCATGTCTAATTTCATTAATTAACACAAATCACCCATAATTAGTCGTAATTAGTGAAAATAATGCAAATCACTCACCTTAGCCAGAAATATAACTTAGATCTGAAACTATCTCTTATTTGGGGCATTTTCCTATGCAACACGGCAACTCCAACTCTGATTTGGTGTTGATTTGCCTTGATTTGATGTAGATCTTCTTAATTAGTGAGTAGAAGGCAATTTGGGAGTGATTTAGGAGGTGGAGGCCATTGCCAGGGTTAGGGAAATGTTTTAGGCGGCTGAGAAAATGAAATAGAATCATTTCCTAACTGATTTCAGCCTCCCCCATAACCCTAATCCCGAAATGGGTTATGGGCCTAGCTGTTAATCACCTAATTAGGCCTAGTTAAGCTGTTTTTCGCCTTCTAAACCTCGCTTCAGTCATATCTCCCAAACGGTAAGTCTGTTTGGCTAATACTCTACGGAAAGGTAACCCATCATCCTGATCCAATGGAAGTGGTTTCAGGTCAAAACTCCTATTACTATGTCAATGAACTTCTCTAGGGTTATATCTCCATATGCCAACATATCTCCATATGCCAACATAGTATGGGTTGAGGATATTGATCTTTCTTTCCAGAGTTGTTAACCTCTAAAAGATCAATATCCTCAACCCATACTATTTCATGCTCAGTATCATCCGAGATGAACCCATCATTGCTAAGGACACTAAAGTTATTCCTAGCTAAATAAAAAGGTTTCCCACTTAGACTGATGATATCCTCTACTGCAGTTATTTCAGAATCCATATATCATTGTCTACAACAAAAGATAGTATATGCCTAGCCTTATTATCTGAGACTCTCCTCCAAGTTTCCTTCCTTTTAAAAGCATGTTTCCCCATAATTCTTACAGCATTGACATCGACTTGTTCAGATTTGTCAACAAATGATTTGTTTCCTAGGGCAACCTTAACTCCTTTATCCAGACCATACTGATTATTCGAATCTACACTTTTTTCCTTATAGACTAAAACACATTTCTCAGTAATGTGGCTAATAGCTTTGCACCTAACACAGATATCGGGTTTCCATAAATAGGTTACATGTACGGCTTGTTCAGTGCCATCAGGCAGCAAAACAGTAAAATCTGAAGGCAAAATTTCATTGGGGTGACCTCTACCATACATTTAGCATGTTCTAGCCTTTCAAGTTTTTCTATTGACAAATCCATACACAATAATTTCCCTACTCTCGATGCCAGCCAAATCGCTCCTATTTTCGACCATGCATACAAGGGGAGGTTAGTAAGTTTGATCCAAATTGGAACAGACTTAATACTATTACTAATATCACCAAACTCAACATCCCAAGGTCCCACAATGAAGACTTTGTTTTGCATAATGACTGGGTCAGCTCCCAAAATTCTATCTTGATTTTCAGGACTAGCAAGAAGAAAAAAGAAAATCTTACCCATAAATATGACCTTGACACGGCCTGTAGGCTTGCAAAGTCGTTGAAGGTGCTTAATAACTACTGTGAAGGATAATGGCTTGTCTAGGAAATACCCAACTAGGTATTCGTTCCAGACTTCCTTGGTAACATTGATGATCCCATCTGAGGGAAGTAGTGATTTTCCAGAGAACATGAGTTTGAAGGGAGGAGGGCAAAAAGAATGTACAATCTTGGGCTTAGCTTCAAATAGAGAGGACCATTTCTTTTTTGTGATGACAATGACACGGTTGGACTGAGGAGGAGGGTCGTTGAGGGTTGCAGGAGGCTCAGGAAGAGGGCAGTGGAGGAGGAGATATCGAAGGAAGTTTGAGGTGATTGTTGATTTGGGAGGGAGAAAGGTAAGAAGAAAGATTTGGGTGGAAGGACAGATGCGCAAGGCTCGAGGCCGCCATAGAAGGACGCATTGCAGCTGTGTATGGTGTTTGAGTGGTTGTGAAACATCGTGACTTGCAAACTAAGCACAATAGCTCCCCTAAATTGAACTTTTATATCCCTCCTAAAATAACCAAACCAAAAAATCCCAAAATCTACATGAATAAATTTATTTTCATCTCTTTTATTTTCAAGTGCACCACATTGGGGAAAATACAAGATTTTAAATCTTGACCAAGATTTAAACAGGCATCATGAGATATAACATTAAATCCTGAATGAATCTTTACTAAGATAATAAACCTTGCCTAAGATAGTTTTTAGCTTTTAATATAATGTGCATTTGGTTGAGAAAAAAAGGTTAACAAAATTGTTTACTAAAACGGTTATTCTCTTTATCTTTACATTACCAAATAACCAAAACTACAAGCCTTAGAGTACGTTCAATAATGGACAGAATAGAAGAAAAAAAATTATACATTTTAACACTTTAACTTACTCTTATATCTGAATATGATCGATTTCTGATGCATAATACTGTAATGTATGATCGATTTTTTACCTAATGAAGTATGATTAGAAAACAGTCAGGTGATTCCACCCGCTTTAAATAAAAAAGAGAGAAGAATCAGAATCATATTAATGCATGCATATTATGATTACTTGCATATCCACCTGAAGTGCATATATGCTAACAAACTTATGCAGAGTTCCATGTGTACACGAAATACCAGTTATAGAGGAAAAAGACCAATGAATGATTCATTAGTATAGCATTATGAATGGTATTTGCATGTTGCGTAATACGAAATTTTAAGTTTAGATTAAACACTTCAACATATTAGTGCAATCAAATTTCTAGCTGGGCACGTTACGTGTAAACAAAAAACATTATTAAGTCCATATATCATATGAACTTTGAGTAGAGGATACGGGTTTTACAAAAAAAAAACTAATGATATTAGTTAAATCATTAGCTGCATTTTCCAACCATTCCGAATATGGTATAACCATGTTACTTTTTTAAAGAAATGAATTTTTTTTCACCTCATGAACTTTGTGATGTACAACATATAACATTCTTCAAATATACGTTAAAGTATTTTTGAAAACGATCTTTAAGATATCTTTTGTCATGTATTCAAAATAATTTGTTAAGGCAAGCATTTTAAGATTGACTAGCCCAGACTATGTTTAAATTAGTAACACCACTGGAAAGTTCGTTCGTAGGAATAAAAATCAAATTCTTAAATCATACTTTAATTTATTCTTTTTTAGAAAAAGCAGAGATCATACTTTAGTAGGGAATGGAACAGTTCTATCATGCTTGAACTTAGAGATGACATAGCTTACATACCGAGGCTATAATCTAGGCGAGTAAGCTTGAAATAAGAGCTCCTAAAGATGAAAAAAGATGTAGTACATTATTACAACTGCATAATGATGACAACGGTCTGTTAAATTACATGGTTTTAAAAAAATTAGTTTGACATTTATTAATTTTAATTAATCATCATATTATATGTTAAAGAAAATATAAAGTTAAATAGATTCGAAGAACTATAATAAATGAGAAAATTAATAGATTAAATTGAAAGGATTTAACGTGACATGCTTTAGACATGCTACATATTTTGTTAGCTTCATTTTGATTTAGCAAACCTACAGTAGAGAAACTGTCCATGATAAACATAAGTCATGCAAAATAACATTTTAAGAAAAAAAAATGTATTTCTTAACAAATAAATCATTGGCTTTGTAACCATTAATGTATTTTCTCCAAAAAATTAGTGAATTAAAATAACTACCTTAAATATTTTTTATTTATTCGAAATCTCTTGTCTTTCATAAAGATTATGAATTCTTTTAATCTTTCAAACTAACATAGAAATACATAATAACTCTTAACTTATTCTCTATTAATCTTGCTTCATTAAGTAAAATAACGGTAATGGAAAAATAAAAAAGAATAAAAGCTTCCACAAAACATCTAATATTCCCAAAGATGTTTATTTTCTAAGAAAATAACTTTGTTAATTATTTTTGGATCATGGATACTGAAATTAACTAAAAAGTAACAGTAGCATTAACAACACTAGAAATATTGATAATGAACATCAAGATCTGCGTGGAGGACATGCTTTGCGTGGGAATTAGGCTTTTAAATGCGGTGTATACTTAACACATTCCAAAGAAAATGATTTGTATGGACTTGTAGTCAAATTTTTGCACTGAAATAACAGATAATTAGATTGAATTTTTATTTTAAGTTGGGGTATCTTTTTTTTAATATTACTTTGCGTTGGTAATTAATAAAAAAAATTGATGTTGTAAAGAATGTGTATTTATTATGTTTGATACTAAAACTTATTAGTTTTTGAAGAAATAATGTTTGAATTTGTGAAAAGGTTTAATTGTTAGATCACTTAGATGGGGAAGAGAGTAGTCTGCCGATAAAATAGTTAGGCTTTCCCATCTCTTCAAACCAAATCAAAGATAATGACTGCATTGCTCTAATAGATAAAATTAAGGATAAAATGGAAACTAGGTCCTGCAAACATACCAAATTCATGCTTCTTTTATTAACAAAACAGAGAAATTGTGTGCCAATTTCTTTGGAGAAAAGCATATCACAAAATGTATTGAGACAAAATTTGCAGACCCAAAAAAGAAAGGGGCTTGTCATCAGAAATTTCAAAGATCCAATTGCAGCCTTAAGCTTACATGGAGACTTATTAGTTGTAATTCTCTTAGGGATATATAGATTAACAATAATTATATTAAAAACGCTAATTATGGAATGTTGTTATAAAAAATGATCAATCCAGTTGCAACAAGTTCAATTTAAAGCACAGTGATACTGCTAAAAAGACTATCATCAGAAAAACCAAAGATGGCAGTTGTACTAGTTTATGGTTTAACCCCTGCTACCATCATGAGACTCTTATTAATGTTTGGAGTTGGAATAATCTCCTTATTATGGGCAATGCTAAAGCTACTGTTGCTGACATTATCAAAGACCAACAATTGCATCCAGAAGCGCATAAAGCTACTTTCCAGCTGACAGGCCAAATTAATAAAAATGCCTATCTACACTGAAGCTGGCAAAGACGAATGAGACTGGAGTTTATCCAAAAATGACAAGTTCTCTTTCAAAAAAAACTTGGGAGTTTATCAGAGGCAAACAATCAGAAATGGAATGGGCATAAGCCATTTGGAACAAAATTAATTGTCCTAAAATGTCCTTTTATTCATTCTTTGCTATTACTGATAGACTCCAAACAAAATTTATTATCAGTAAATGGTGCAGCATAGATGATACTAAATGTATTCTATGCAATGCTAAAATAGAAACTGCTAATAACTTATTCTTTCAATGTACTTATGCAGGTTTCTTATGGAATAAAGTTAAGCTTCATTTAGGCCCTGAATGCAACTGGTCTATGGATCATAGGAGTGAAATTCAACTTATTCTAGAGCAATTAAAAGGCAAAAGTAAAGATAATGACAGCTTGCATTTTTATCACTGCTGCTATCTACCACATTTGGGAGGAATGCAATAATAGAGTTCACAACAACAATACTATGTCTAAAGATTATAGATGGTTCTACATCAGTAAAGATTGTTCAATTATAACGCCTAAATCTAGAAATTCAACAATAATTCATACCTTTTGGAGTTTTGTTTCAACAAAGATACCATAAATATAGAAGAGTTTCTCTCCTCCACCGATTTTGGCAACAAGCATCCAGAAAGCTTCGATTCAGAGGCTGCACTTCATTTCGAACCTTACCTGTCCTTGGCTACACTATCTGGGTTGTGCCGCCAGTCTCCAGCTGCTCATAACGAAGAGTCTCGCAAAGCTACTCCCAAAATCGAAGTTGTTATTACTAGATCTGAAAGTTTGGAGCTCCTCCCACTCAGATCCCCTCATCACTCTGTCGGACATCAATTGATCAACGAAGTCACTCCTCGCTTTAAATCTCTATCGAGGGTTATTCAAAATTTAGACATTGCTAAAGCCCGATCTAAAGATTCAATTTTGTCAAGCATCGTTAAAAACAACTTCAATGACTTCGGAAGTCTTAGAAGTAAGTTTAACAAGTGCCTTTCATACTTGGAAAGAGGAGAAAGTAGTAAGAGACACTGAAGCTCGGAAGCTCTTTCTATTTCTCCCTTTCTCTCCGCCATTTCTATGTTTTTGTATTCTCTCTTTTGGCAGCTATGTTTCTAACCCTAATAAGTCAGGGTTTTCTTTTTAATCGTGTTTTTTGTTGTGTGATGGTTCGGGTAGTTTACCCGTGTGTATGGGATTTGGCCAAACTTTTTGCCCATTTTCCGAAGAAAAAAAAAAAAAAAAAAGCAACAAACGATCTAAGTTGACATTGTTTTAAGTGAAATGGTTATCATAATAAATTTATCCATTTGTTAATATGACTGTAGAACTATTATTGAATGATGATAGTTTGACATATGAATTGTAGTTTAAGAAATGTGACTATTTTAATTTTATCATTTGAAATCTAATAAGCCTTATTTGAAAAAAAAAATGAGAATGTTATGTTATTTCATATTTGGCCAAAACGAGCCTGAATGAAGGACAATAATTTGGTATTATCTATTAGAATAAATAATCATTACCAAAAGATATCTATTACAATCGAAATATATAGGAAATATGATATTCATTGCCTCTTTCAAGACCATACATAAATATATCTACTAAAAACATTTTCTCGTTTCATTTCTTTCTTCTAAACATCACTTGCAATGAAGATTACAGTTCCTACCACCTGGGCCGCCCTAATAAATGCATGGTATTGGGACTTCTAAAAACTTTAAGGCATCTTTCAACGTTGTAACATTTATCATAAGAGGTAGACAAAAAACCGTAAACCGGAGCTGAAGATTTGGTTTTAGATGATAATATTTGAATTTCTCGTACATAACTAGCCTTTTTATTCCGCTCACTTGCATGTTGCATACGCTGCCACCCCAGCTGACCCATCGCACATCAAATGAATTTTCAGACAATATCATTGGCCAGTAACCTATGATATACCCTTAGAGTCTCCCACAAAATGCTTCTTGATTTTCATCTTTAATAATTGTCAATTTTTAGTCGTGTTGTTCTCCGTTGGTCGTCGAAATATTCAATAGTTCCCTACCGAGTGTGATTCCTCTTGATAAATCATTATTTTCATTCAAACAATGTTAAAGTGTGGTTGTGTATTGTGGCTTGTAGGTGAAGAATGATCATTACTGTGTACTCTTGAATTTGAGGTTCTTGATGCATGCCTAAGCTATTTGGCAACAACTACTAAGTATTTTTTGATTACAAACGGAAAAAACGAAATGATTTTCTCTTTTTTTTTGCATAATACAATTTATTCATGCATCATCCTAGGTCAATTATTTGATGTTGTATATAAACTAAGGTAGGAACTTCTATGCCATGTAAAAGTTGAATGAGCTGGGAGATGATGCAAAACATATTCTGTGGCCTCCAGTCAGGTGTTGCTTAAGCTGAGTAACATACGGCAAAATTTACCCTTAATTCACATTTAAGGTGCATTTTCGGAACTTCGGCTCACCTCAAATCAAATTGTGCTTTCTTCAACTTTATAATGTTCAATTTCTTGACAACCAGGGAATGAGATAATAAGAACAAAGATATAAATGTATTATCAAACGGATGAGGTTTCCATACTATAAGAGGTTCAAAATCTAACTCTCTAAAACCAACTATACTCGGCCGCAATATATGAAATTCGCATGACCATCGTTTTGCTCTTCCAATTCTTTATCTTCTACCCAATGCCGATTCTTCCTCTTTTAATCAAATCAATGCTGATTATTCATGTCCCGTTCAAATCAATCTGTGATTATCTCTTTGCTGAAACCCCACTTTGTTTACCTTCAAAAAGAAACCCTACGTTTAAAATCTCGACATCTTTTAATCAAATCTGATTCTTCTACTCTGTTCCACTGATCTTTTTGAAAAAGAAGGTACGTGCTAAATTATAAAAATTGAATGATTTTCCAGTTTCCCAAAAAAGTCTTGGGTGAACAAAAAGTTACGTTTAAGAAAGACAGTATCAACGATTTTGGAAATTGAGAAAGAAGGCTTAGAGAAATTTACTACAACCAAGCCTTTTCTGCCAGTAAGGTTTCTGGGTGAAGCGAAATTGTCATGACAATGAAGGTAGGAACTATATTTTGGAACGTTGGATTATTATAGCATGATTGGATTGTTTTGAGTTAATCGTGTATTAACACTCTACTGTGATTTTATACATCGTTGTTCCATTAAAATTAACACCTTTGTTCCATTATAGCAAGAAAATAGATTATATATTAGCACAGTTCAAATATAAAAGCTTTCATAGTCTGTACTTTTATACACCTCTGTTCCATTAATATTCTTCATCTTGAGTAAAAGCAATTCAAGAGACTACCAGTATCAAATGATCATGAAACTGGGATTCATTATTGAAATTCCAACCATTTTTAAATCATTCCCTTGTTCTTTTATATCTGCTGGAAAACCGCATTATGAATACACGTCCACTGTCCCTTTTTTTAACAGTGGAATTTTCGTGTCTATTTCACTCCAAGGGAAGGATTGGTAATATACACAGTGGCATATGCTGATAGTAATCGTGGTCGTAGGCTAGGGCTGCACACAACCCATATCTAATTTGACCCAACCCACCAACCCATATAAACCCAACCCAACTCATTCTTGTTCGGATCGGATATGCGTTACAATTTGTAATCCATACCATATACGGGTCGGGTTTGATATTTTGTTCAACTCAAACTTATTTTAAAACAACCCAACCTTATATTTAAAAACTAATTTAATATCACCCCAATTAAAATTAGAATAGCACAATCCTAAAATAATGTTTATGTATTATACATTAAATTTACAATAAAACATATTTCATGTCAATCCAAACTAGATGGAGTTTGAAAAATATATTTTAAAGAGCATTTTAATGTATTCTAAAATTAAACACTTGTTCTACTATGTAGTAAATTAATTTTATTATGATTTGTTTTACAATGAAATTTTAATAAAATATGTCTTAGAATGAATCAGTTATTTTAAATGCATTATGTTAGCTAAAATTTTATATATTATTTTAAATATTTTAATATTGTTTTTGAAAAATCCATTGTATTCTCATTTTTTAATATATTCAAGCAGCCCTGCTAAACCCGATCAACCTCATACTTCAACCCAAATCCGTATCTAACCTCATACAGGGTTGGATATTGATTGAACTACCTTAAACTCATACTATGTGGGTCGGATGAAGTATTCGGTCTAACCCGACCCAACCTAACCCGACCCAACCCATACTTGGAAATTTGAATTGCTTTTACTGAGTTTTGTTGAAATGGTGGTACAATATGGAGATTCGAATGAACCACACATTATCAAGAAAATGCATTTGATGCAGGGAAGGATGAACTTGGAACACATTCGTAAAAGAAGGTTAGTATTTATCGCTTCTTATTCTGCTAATGTTTCACAAATGAACATGTTTGTTGTCTTGATTATTATATATATGCGTATATAAAGGAAGACAAGCCAGAAAAAAATTAGTTGGCCATGGAGTTGAGAAACTGCACATGAAACCAGTTGCCAGGCTGATGCACGAAGACTAGAACTGCAAGTGCTATGGCATATACGCTTAAAAATGGAAGATATGCGCTTTTGGAAGGCTTCTACATCTCAGTGCAAATACCAATAAAATAAAGAGATGCTTCTGCCGCAAAGAAGCGTGCAAGTAAAAAAAAAAAAGCTTTAGTGGTTTATATATTGAATTTTGAAGCTCCATTTGGCCTCAACAATAAAGATACATGATCAGTAGGAGCACTTAACAGAGTCCCTCAACTTGACAGCAACAACGATGCTATAAAGCATGATAACATGCACTTCCTAGATAGTCTTTGGTTTCAATTGGTTGGTATAGGAGTAACCAGTTGGTCCAAGTTGAAACTAATTGGACATCACAGCAAATATACTCAGCAAAAGATGAAGAGGACTTTACTACTGTTGTACCATATTGAGTATGCGTAGCATCCTGACATGGTAAGCATTTTATTCTTAATTTTCAATTATAAATTTGCAGAATAATGAAATCATAAGTAACATTGGTCTTTATATCATAACTGGTGTATCGAATCAGGCGTATTTACTTGCTACTAAGGTCTCATATAGACTTGCAAAAAGAATGATTACAAGTTCAAAAATAAAAGAACAATAAGGAAGAGATAAGTCCCTCATGTGCAACATAGGATGGATAAAGCTGGTCTTATCTTCATATTGGTTTTATATATTCGTAAATTCTAGCACAGCATTGCTTTTTTGAGAATTTTCCTCTTTTCTCAATAAATAAATACTAAAGTAGTCAAATACCCTTTCTTGTGTTTGTGTTGATTGGACAGTTATCATCTCCCGTAGGTTTGATTGGAAATAACGGCATGCACTTGAGAGAAAGTTACTGGCACTTGGGAAATTATATATTGAAGTCTGGTTATATTGTGCTCTGGTTTGTCTTCGTGCACATGATGTTAACTGAAATGTGGTTAGGTTTGCCATTCGTTTCTTCTTATTGATTGGACTCGAGAGAGTGAGAATGGAAACTGAGATAAAAGTTGCAACTGCCCATGTTGGGCAGCATGGAAATGGTCAGCAGTACTGAATCTTGTTACACAACGTTAAATGATAGTTCTAGCATAAGTTTGATCATGATGTAGTTAAGAGCAGTGTATTTGAATACATAGTTATAGTACAGTTAAGAGCAGTGTATCTGGATACAGAGTTTGGTATTTCAACCTGCTATACTTGGTTTGGGAGATCAAGGTTCACGTGCTGCCTCTCAATGTGATGCACCTGATCAGGGATGAATTCTTGTTGGAATATGAATGAGCATGAATAAGAGAAATTTGGAAAAAAGAAGAGTTAGCAATTTATTGTTCAACATCATTAAAATGTAGATACAATAGTTGCTACTTGGGCTAGTGTGTTAAATGAGAATTGTTTACTCAGAATATGAAAGGCATGCCTGTTCAGTCAGGAATTCGAAAGGCATGGCTGTTCAAATTACAACCATTGGAATTCTGAGCACATGCACATTAATAACCGAGTGGTTAAAGGGTCGCAACCTTTCCACTTCAGCGGTTACTAATACACACGAATAGGCACTCCTCCAGCCTATAAATTCACTACACAAAACAAGACAGAACATATCTTTGGATCTGCTTGCATTGCTTCTTCTTCAACGTAATTTCTCCGATCTAGTTTCTATAACTTTTTCAGTTCATCAGGGCTCTGTTTGCTGGCACTACGCTACAAAGTTGGTCCGTTTTATCCTGAAAAACAAATTGCAACAACGTCTTTTAGTGCATACGATGGCAATATTTTTTCAAGGAAACAGAAACATCTCTGGACTCGGACATTACTTTCTTCTTCTTCTCTATTGAAGACGGTTCTGTACTGCTTCAATTTGTTGTACAATCGGTTGCGCTTTCTGTGGTTACTATGAACACAGTTTGACGTGACAATTGTTGAATAAATTATTAACATTGAATTTGTTACAATTATTGAACAACATTGTTTGTTGTTACCGTTTAATTTGCAATACAATAATGTATTGACAAAAGATTTAACTTTGTAATACAATCATGTATTGATAAAGAAAATTTTCTAACAATCTTGAAATAATATTTTACTTGTTTGAACGTATGCTAATTTGATAGATTATAAACATATCTTATCTTCATAAATTTGCTATACACTCAGGTATGCTTTGCTGTTGATTCATTTATTTTCGTGTATTTGTTTCTCAATTAAATTAACCTGAGTTTCATGTTCAGATTTAAAAACATTGTGTTTCCTACAAGTGGTATCAAAGCCACTCTTGGTTAATTCTATTGAGGAATCTTTGTTTTTATTTAAGACATGAATTATTGAAACATTTGAATCTTAAGATATGTTGAATTTGTTTGGATTTGTACTGATATTCTTAAAATTCATTTTTTTTCTTCTCTGATTCAGTTGCTGCAAACATCTTCAAGTTTTAAATGATTCATTTATATTATTAAATGATTCGTTTATATTATTAAATGATCCATTTATATTATATCAATCGCAATACCATTTAAAGGTCATAGATATATATTGTCAGTCTTTTCCTCTTCTGAAATTGGAAACTTGTGTGAATTAAATATGAAATTCATATGTTGGTAACTGACATTTGACTATTCATATTCAAAATGATTTGTGCTTTAAAAGTATATTTAATGAATCATTTGGCTTGTAACGCATGACATGTTTCAGCATATTCATATCTTAGTGTGAATTGTATGAATTATATTATGAAATTATTATTTTTGGCTTGCTTTCCAAGGTTTGACTTTTCAATATTGCCATGTAGTTGCAATTTTTTTTTTTTTTTGGTAATGTTAGCATTTGATGTGTTTAAACAATACAAAATGGAAGTTGCGAATCAACTTAATAAGAAAATGAAAAGCAAAATGGAAAGAGAGGAAAGCAAACAAAAGTCCCACATTATGAAATATGAGTACCCACCTCTTTATATGCTTATATAAATAAAGGGGAAGGGGACTTGTAAATAGGTGTGGCTAAGACAAGACACAATATTATATTGATGTCAAATTGGGTCTAGTTCCTTGAGATTCTTGGAGTCCGTGACACAATATTTTATTGATGTCAATTTGGGGCTTGTCAGATAACTTTTGGGGAGAAGCTATTATTTTGGGAAATCATATTTTAAATAAAATATCCCGAAAGAAAACTTCAAAGTCTCCTCATGAACTTTGAAAAAAAAATAGACCGCCATCCTACAAATAGCTAAAAGTGTGGGGGTGTCTTGCCAAAGAAGAGGTACCAAAACTAATGAAGGTAAAAATTGGACCAAAACAATTGATTGTGTATTCATTGGATATGCATCAATTTTTTGGTACACAAATTTGAAATTGATGATATTCATGAAAATACCATCATTGAGTCGAGAAATGCTAGATTTTTCGAACTTGTATTTCCTGAAAATCATGCACCTAAGAGACCAAAGGAAAATGAAGTTCCTTACTCTATTGAGGATGCTGAACAAAATAACACTCAGCAAAGTAGTGTTGAGCAGCAAGTGGAGAAACCAAAGGAAAAAAAAAGTCAAGGACCTTAAAAACCTTTGGACCGAACTTCTATACCTTTATGTTAGAAGATGATCCAATGACATACAAACAAGATGTATCCTCCAGTGATGTCCCTCATTGAAAGAGGCGATTAACAATAAGATTGAATCCATTATGTCCAATCATACATGGGAATTGGTTGATTTACCTCAAGGGTGCAATACCTTAGGTAATAAAAGAAAAAAAAGAAAAAAAATTGAAACCTGATGGTTTAACGGACTAAGTACAAAACGACAAATGCCGATGAACAAACTTTTATGGGTCATTCATCTACTTCAAAGGTGGAAGGCAAAGGAAAAGTTGTGTTGAAACTGACTTCTACAAAGGAACTAATGATTTCATGATCATCACTGAGCAAGCATGGTTTCAAATTAATATTAGAAGATGATAAGTTTGTACTTTCCAAGAACGGGGTGCATGTTAGAAGAGTATATAGGTGTGATGCTTTGCTTAAAGCAAATGTAACAATTATTCTACCACGCACCGATATAAATAAAAGTGAATCTTTTGCTTATATTGTTGAATCTTCTAACATATGGCATTCTAGATTAGAGCATGTAAACTTTGATACATTGCAAAAAAATATTAATCTAGAATTTACGCCAAAACGCATTCCAACTATAAATGTCAAGAACCTCGTTTCATCATGTTGAACGAGGGACCGAACCTCTAGACTTAACACATACTGATGTATGCGAATTGAAAATGTGTCAAACTAGAGGTGGAAAAATATATTTTATTACATTCATTGACGAATGTACTAGATATTGTCATGTATATCTCCTTAGAAATAAGGATAACGTCAATAAGAATGCTTACTGCAATTGCATCCTTACATGACTTAGAAATACATCAAATGGATGTTAAAACTGCACTTTTGAATGGTGAACTAGAGGAGGAAATCTATATGAAACAACCTGAAGGATTTCTAAGCTCAGAAAATGAGCATAAAGTTTGGAAACTGGTAAAATCACTTTATGGCCATAAGCAAGCTCCAAAACAGTGATATGAGAAGTTTGATAATACTATGTTATCAAATGGATTCACATAAAACATACACACATTGGATATGTCATTGTTTGTCTTTATGTTGATGACCTATTGATCCTAGGCAACAACAAGGCCATAATAACATCTACAAAGCATATGTTGTCCTCTAGATTCGATATGAAAGACCTAGGACTGGCTGATGTGATATTGGGTGTAAAAATTCTGAGAACACCACAGGGATATGCATTATCCCAATCGCATTACATCACCAAAATACTTGAGAAATTCAAGCAATATAATGTAACTACTGCAAAATCACCAGTAGATAAAATTGGGTAAAAAAACACTGGTGATGGTATTTACCAATTGGAATACTCTCGTATACTAGGAAGTATCATGTATGTTATGAACTATACTAGGCCTGATATCGCATATGTTATAAGCAAACTAAGTAGATTTACCAGCAATCCTGGTAAACATCATTGGAAAGCGATAATCAGAGTTCTAGGATATCTAAAGTATACACAGAGTTATGGTCTATACTATACAAACTATCCTTCAATAGTGAAAGGATACAGTGATGCAAATTGGATCACAGGATCAAATGATACAAAGTCTACAAGTGGATGCGTGTTCACATTAGGAAATGGAGCAATTTCATGGAAATCATCCAAATAGACTTGTATCGCTAGATTTACGATGGAATCAGAGTTTATTGCACTAGATAAGACTGCAGAAGAAGCAGAATGGATTCGAAGCTTCTTGGAAGACATTCCTAATTGGAGCAAACCTATGCCTCCAATATTATACATTGTGATAGTCAATCAGCTATTGGAAGAGCTAATAGTACACTATACAATGGTAAATCTAGGCATATTCGTCGTAGACATAAAACGATAAGACAACTTCTCTCTAATGGGGTTATCACAATAGATTACATTCGATCTAAAGATAACTTAGCGGATCCACTTACAAAAGGCTT
Organism: Allium sativum; assembly: GCA_030737875.1. Lineage (NCBI taxonomy): Eukaryota > Viridiplantae > Streptophyta > Magnoliopsida > Asparagales > Amaryllidaceae > Allium > Allium sativum. The sequence goes on from CM060926.1 coordinate 358,702,053, forward strand.
GCCAAGAGAGAAAGTTCAAACCTTATCGAAGGGAATGGGGCTAAGGCCTATAGACTAAAGGTTTTTCTAAAATGGAAACCCCACCTAGTTGACTGGAGATCCCAAGATCTAGGTTCAAAGGGACAACGAAGTTTTAGAGAAACTTGATGGCACTGTTATACACAAACCATTCCTATGATAAGTCAGTGCATTATATGTTGAATAAGGATAAGTATTAGTACTTTTAATGATGTCTGTATTTGAGGAATTAGAGAATACCCTTTACAGAATCACCTACGTAAGTGCGAAGGCGCCGCTTCAAAGAGAATTATGAGGCCAAATTCTCTAAGCACTTATGAGACCAGGCAGATGTTCAAGGCAAAAACGAACACATACAGAGAACGAAGGGTAATAAGAAACATTTATCTTGTGTTATCTACTTTGGAATTACACAAAAGGCTTACAGTTCAAGGACAACCTAGGTCTACTGATTCGCCTGTGATTCAAATAGGTAATTACTAGGAAAGTTCAAGGCCCATGTGCTACTTTAACCGATGCGATAAATGGTTCGCGAAAACTAAGATCAACTGCTCATTCATGTGGGGGATTGTTGGAATATGAATGAGCATGAGTAAGAGAAATTTGGGAAAAAGAAGAGTTAGCAATTTATTGCTCAACATCATTAAAATGTAGGGACAATAGTTGCTACTTGGGCTAGTGCGTTAAATGAGAATTGTTTACTCAGAATATGAAAGGCATGCCTGTTCAGTCAGGAATTCGAAAGGCATGATTGTTCAAATTACAACCATTGGAATTCTGAGCACATGCACATTAATAACCGAGTGGTTAAAGGGTCGCAACCTTTCCACTTCAGCGGTTACTAATACATACGAATAGGCACTCCTCCAGCCTATAAATTCACTACACAAAACAAGACAGAACATACCTTTGGATCTGCTTGCATTGCTTCTTCTTCAACGTAATTTCTCCGATCTAGTTTCTATAACTTTTTTTGTTCATCAGGGCTCTGTTTGCTGGCACTATGCTACAGAGTTGGTCCGTTTTATCCTAGGAAACAAATTGCAACAACGTCTTTTGGTGCATACGACGGCAATATTGTTTCAAAGAAACAGAAACATCTCTGGACTCGGACATTACTTTCTTCTTCTTCTCTATTGAAGACGATTCTGTACTGCTTCAATTTGTTGTACAATCGGTTGCGCTTTCTGTGGTTACTATGAACACAGTTTGACGTGACAATTGTTGAATGAATTAGTAACATTGAATTTGTTACAATTATTGAACAACATTGTTTGTTGTTATCGTTTAATTTGCAATACAATAATGTATTGACAAAAGATTTAACTTTGTAATACAATCATGTATTGATAAAGAAAATTTTCTAACAATTCTTCTGTACCCAACTCCGGTGTTCCCATGTGCCGGATCAATCTTATCCATTGATTTGTACAAAATCTAATGGCTTTGAGTGGATTGTAGGACCCGTTCATTAGATTATTAATAATATGCGTGGTTGATGTGTGGTGGTGATTTGTCGGGCACACGGGAACACCGGAGTTGGGTACAGAAGAATTGATCCCACCTTATCATATCTTTGTTGGTTCATTTTGTGTATGATTTTGATCTTCTTTTAGGTGGGACTTTGATGGCAGCTTGGGCTAAATGTTAATTATAGAGATCTTTACTACTGGCTAGTTGGACAGGGAACTCTTTTAGCATGTTTTGATATTTGCATGGCTTGATTGTCATGGAATTGAATGCTTTTGGAGGTACAATTACTAACTGGATGCTTGGGCGAATGTGCTTGGTACACGTTTTTAATCACTATGTTGCCTCGTAGGCAATTACTAAGTGGAATGCACCTCCCTGCATAGCACAGCTACGCAATATCATGTATATTTTGATTTTATAACTTGCTTATTTAGTGTGTACATGATATATATAGTGGGGTTAAGTGAGAATCATATGTACTGTTTGTAGTCAAAAGTTGCCACGCTTACGTTGGCGATCGTCTGATACGTCGGACGCGAGGCAACTTTTGCCCGTTCCCAAGGAACGTTCGGGAGACGTTGGAAAAGTATCTGTTCGTGTAATGAGATGTAGCCATTTTGTTTTGTGCAATTAGTGTTTAATTAATTTAAAATAATTAATTTAACAATTAAACATCCCGCTTAGATACCCCGTTCACAGCAAAAAAAAAAACCATTCCCCATTTGTTACAGTACCACGCTCAAATACCGTGTTACAATTCATTAAGAACGCAGCCTAAATGACCTGAGGGATCCATTTCTAAAACAATTAGCAGAAGCAATGGTGTCTAAGAATTGGACCGAGGAAAATAAACTAGTACTTAAAATGGTTTCAATATAACTAATATACACAGGAATAGCTCTTTCAACCTAGATAGCATTTTTTAGGGGAAGTTGGTACTCTGGTTTTTGTATTTCAGATACACAATTTAGCTGCTGTTATTATAGAACATGCTGTTATTTTAGCACTCAAAAGGTGCTTGCTAATAAATAATTAGGGGTTTTTTCCCTCTAGAACAAAAGGAACAAAAAAATGTTTCATAAGGACAAGGGGGCAAAATTTTAACCTCAAGGACAAAATTTAGTGTAAAGGAAGAAATTCAGGGATCCACTGTAATTCCTCCCTTTACATTAAAACTTGTACTTATGGAGAAAATTTTGCCCCTTGCCGTTATGGAACAATTTTTTATTCATTTGTCTTTCAGTGTATTTTCCTAAAATAATTATTACGAATATATATTGTTTACTTAGATTTCATGGCGCTTGCAACTGTTTAATCTCATGGGAAGAAGTAGATATCTTTGTGTTACACGTATACTACATCAACTGTTCTTATCCAACCTTTCAACAAAACTGAGTGTAATATTGTGCAACATATAGATATATCCCATGTATCCTAATACAGATAGAAACTTAGATACGTTAATTAAACATATTAAGCAAATTTTAAAATGTTATCTTCAGATTGTACAGTGGTACAGTGGAAGGATAACATATATTGAATGTTGTTTTGGCTCTAGCTTAAGCAAATGTTCACTGACATGGTTTGCCAATTTAAAATTTCCGTGAATTCTACATGCACCTAATAAAGTAGGCCAAATCATTGCGTAAGGTTTGTATAGATTTGATTTAATAAGATTTATAGCTTCATCCACTATAATTGAATCTCCACGTTTTTTAATTACTTTCATTCCTTAACAAATAATTTTATATTTCATATTAAAGATCTTAACGAACTCCGCCTGTATAGTTTTCTATGCAGCCTGTCCCAAGCAAGGGTAAAAGAGGAGGGTTGTGATAGGCTTGGCGAGCCAACGTAAAATCTTAGTCTCTCTTATGGATATGGAACCTTATAGCCAACCCCAACTTGTTTGGGATATATGGCTTTGTTGTTGTTGTTGTATATTAAAGATCTTAACGGCTGGTATTCCCACCGTTGTGCAGTAATACTAGTTATCCGTACTTAGTAAATTTTAAATGCATATTCAAGACTGATCCAACTTCTCACACAATATGCATAGGGGTAGCTATTTAAACATAAAAATCTGAACCGATAAATCATTTTATTTTCATATAGGAAGGTTGAATTCATATGGCAACCCAATGATGAATATTCATTCTGTCACCAATTATGTCAACAAAGTATGCATTTATGTGTGTGTACACATGCACATATACATGAGAGCGGCTATTTGGGTATAATTTTTTTAACACAAATCAGGAGACACAAAATCTTAGTCATTGGATTAATTTGTTTTTGTGTGAGACGTGGAAATTAAGGGACAATCCAATGGTAGATAATTTGTGCCACTCAATTTATGTCAAATTTTTGTGTGTGTGTATATTTATATACATATACACACACATATATAACACATCCACATTCTCTTTTATATGGCCTCCTCATGCAGTGTCTGATTTTCACCACACCTTTCTATTTAAACATTTGATTCTCTTTCTTTTGACTAACTCAAATATTTATACACTTGCACACTTGCTGGAAGTAAATGCGGACCAAAATCGATATGCACTTACCTTTGTACATTAACATGATTCAATCAGCTCAATTCCGGAACTATATTTCTTCGGTCTTTCGAATTTTGTGCATTTGCCACACCACCCATACAAGCAACACAAGGTATGGATCAACTTCCTGCATTAAGTTTCATCTTAATATAATGCATAATTATCGTATTTTTAGACGGTTTAACCATATATATATATATATATATACATATATATATATATATATATGTATGTATGTATGTATGTATGTATGTATTCATCATGATAACCTTTCCGGCTTTCATATATAATGCATATCATTTTTACTCCCACTATATTATTGCTTATCCATCTTAAATTGTAACTCAATCAAGCTTCATTCTGCAAGAAATAATCAAATTCAGGTGCAATTTGTGAATATATTTTTTACTTCAACAATATACCATGGTACTAAAAATTTCGATCTCATTCATACATTAGTTCAATCGAATTTTTACTTATATCACTCTATTTGTTCATAATACCACTGTATTTTTTTTCTGTGATATATGTTGATTGTTTCACCTACAAACAAGTTGAGGGTAGATGGAAAATTGTGGCAAGATTGCATACTAAGCAAGAGTGTGATTAAATTGTTTTGTTTTGTGCATTTATCCTCTCTTTTCTTTAATTTACGAGAAGTGAATAAGAATTTGGATCTTTGCGAAATACGTACAATTAATGTTTGTAGTTTTAAAAATGATGGACAAAATGTTCAGCACACAGTTCATTAGTTTATTTATTATTTCATTTACTATTTATCTTTTAGTTACCCTTTTACCAATTATATAAACAAGTTAAAGCCATAACACTCACGACGAAAAGGATGAAGTATTTTAAATTTTACCAATTATGTTATTAATTTATAAATAGAATATTATTCAAATTCATGCAAGTTTAATAAAACACAAATAACTATGTTTACGGACTGTAGTTATGCCATTTGTGTGGATATACATTATTGAATTAGTACACGTCTGTTAAGTTTTTTATATTTGTATGCAATATAGTTCATATGATGCATATCTATTGTAAAGTACTAATGTCTTCACGTTGGATTCACAGTGACCATATGTTATATGTTTATGTATAAATTTCACATTTCACAAGACATTGCATCTGTATCTATTTGTTGGACCTGCAAATCAGTTCTACATGTTTCTTATCTGATTCTTATAGCGACCTTTGTAAAACCCAGCCTATGAAAGCTTATCTCTTTTGTATTGTCGTGAACGAATTCATTTTTGTTCTTTCTAATGGATGAATGTGAATTCAGTGAAAATTTAGCAAATAACTCCAGTAAATACGTATGACAAAAAGCATGATGAAATTGTATTATACTTATTTTCCAAAATAGGAGTAGGGAATGCTTTGAATTTCAACTAATAATATATTATAGTTATTTACATTCCTATCCATTCTACTGTTGAATTATTGTCCTAAATTCACTACTCAATTTAAAAAAAAAACCAATGGTTATTATTTTCTTACTCAGTGTTCCTTCAATTAATCCATTCTTTTTAAAATTTCCATTTTTTTCTCCTTATTTTTAGCAGTTTAATTTACATCTCGATAGAAAATCTATATGATTATAATGACTACTGTGTTCCTCCTTATATCTTTACCGTCTTTCGTTCAACTACTTTCCTCAACATCTTCTGCCTTCTTCTCACTTATATTATTCTGCTCATACACCGCTACTCTTTTTAACTGCTTTGTTCATTACCTACATGGATGCTGAACAGCGAGAACACAGACGCCTTGCTCAAAGAGCTAGATGTGCTAGAATGCCTGACGAAGAACATGGACAACATCTAGCAAACCGTAGATAACGACGTCGTTCACAACGACTTCAGTCTATAGAAGAAGAAGCGGAACCTATCAGTGGTACTATTTGATATGATATTAAAAAAATTCTCTTACATTCATCCCCCTTCCTTTTATTTAGCCGTAATCTTAACTTCTATTTTTCCTCTTTCAGAAACAGTCCAAAATGATGTTCCTCTTTAAACACTGAGAACATCCCATAACTGCGCACACTTTCTAGCCAACAATGCCTTTTGTAAACATGTCCTGCCAAAACCAACTATTTGTACCTTCTTCTCAGCAAAATTTTTTTGCTTTTGAATCTTTATAATCCTGATGTTCAAATGGTACGATTCGTCTATTTCTACCTTCCACTCCTCCGCAGTTGCTTGACCTATTTACTGATCAAACTGAAGTTGGCACACATTTCCAGTCTAATATCAGATCTTACAACAATGCTTTCGTTTTTCACATCAATGGGTGCACATATTGACCAAAATTTGGCTAATAGAATGAATGGGGTTTACTCATATCGTTCTCATGGTTCCATCTACCATCGTATTGGCAGTGTGCTACCTTCTGATGGAATTAGACCACGATATTTACAGCTATACATTTACGACACAAAAATCGACAATTGGATGATGTAGTGTCAAGATCTGAGCTACTTCAAACTATAACAAAAGTTTTGAATTCAGTTAACCCATTTGTTTCCGTTCGACGTCAGTTGAGACAACGTCCTGATATGCACATTTGCAGAATTAAAATTAAAGAGATCACAGTTGATCGACATCTTCACGAGTTGCCTAGTGCGTCTTAAGTTGACGCCATAATTGTAGGCAACGAATTAGATGATTTACAAGGTAGGGACATAATTGTCAAAACACAGTCTGGAAATCAACAACGAGTTCCAGATACAGCTGGATATTATGATCCACTTCAGTATCCACTATTGCTACCTTATGGTCAGCATGGTTGGGATTTGAGCTTACACGATAGCGGAAACAATGAAATTAGTTGTGCATCTTATTACCCGAATCTTATACAGGTACATTTATGGTAATGCTATATCATATGTCAATACATGCTGAACTCGATTTAATTCATACACCCGTCAATCTAAGTCATTAATTTTCCAACATTTTAAACTTTTTAAACTTATGTTTACAATATGTTGTGGCCTACTTATATCATGTTAGCTTTGCACACAATTATTTCACATTACATACTTATCTTTTCAAATGCATGTTATTATTACTGCTTAATTTTTTTTATGTATTGGATTCACATTAGTTTTTACGTAATAACTTCAATTATGTATTGATTTAATTCTGACTGATTATAGCGCTGTACAAAATCCTCTTATATTTTTTCATTCTCCTTCACAATTGCTAATACCTTTATTTTCTCTTAGATACGACCTGGAGACACATCACTGCTCCTGCTTGTCGGCCAGCTTTTTCAAAAGTATGCGGTAGATATGTTTGTTAAAATAGAAATGATGAAACTGAGATTTGTTCATAATCATCAAGATAAAATCACGGCTGATTTGTATCAAGGGTTGCAAGATGCGTTGATCGCAGGCGAAACGTCGACCGGTATGTTACATATTCTACCACTGTCCTATTTACTTATTTTTGCTTGCTTCATACATCCTTATCTTACAACTACTTATACATTCTCAATGTCAGCCAATGTACGTATAAAAAAAATTCTTCCATCACCTCATATTGGTAGTCCACGAGATATGCGTCAACGTTACCAAGATGCAATGGCGGTAGTTCAACAGTATGGAAAACCTGATTTTTTTTGTTATGATTACATGTAATGCTAAATGGCCTGAAATTACTAAGGAATTGCTTCCCGGACAGCAACCGCAACATAGACCCGACTTAACAACTAGAATTTTTCATGCTAAATTAGAACAATTAAAACATGATTTATTTGACATAGGCGTTTTAGTATGCGTTATTGCACATGTACACGTTGTTGAATTTCAAAAAAGGGGATTGCCACATGCACATATTTTAGTAATTGTAGCTGACAACGATAAGATTACTAATCCCGATGAGTATAACTCCGTTGTTCGAGCTGAAATTCCATGTATAGAGTTAGAATCTGATTTACATGCAGCTGTTATAAAATACATGATCCGTCATCCGTATGTACATTTTAACCCTAATGCCGCATGCATGAAAAATGGCGAGTGTAAAAAGGGGTTCCTAATAGCATTTGCTCCCGTTACCTTACAAGGAAACGGCTCATACCTAATATATAGGAGATGTGATAACGTGACATAAAATCATTTAACAAATGACACAATTGACAATCGTTGGGTAGTGCCATATAACCCGTATATACTACTAAAATGTGACTGCCATTTAAATGTTGAAATATGTTCAAGTATTAAATCCGTTAAATATCTTTACAAGTATGTGTACAAAGGGTCTGACCACGTTTCCGTAGATGTTTATAACTCATCAACCGACAACAACGATGAAATATCCAAATTTGCTAACGCTCGATGGGTTTGTCCACCTGAGTATTTATGGAGAATCTTTAAATTATAGCTTAATAACATTATACCCTCCGTTATTGGTTTGCAAATCCATATCCCAAATAGACAGCAATTTCATTTTTCTTCATTCGAACAATTGGATGATATATTAAATGATGAAAATAGAACTAAAACTATGCTTACTGAGTATTTTAGTATAAATGTTAATGATGAAGAGGCAAGACATTACTTTTACCATGAGTTCCCACAAAAATATTGGTGGGACAATTAACATAAGTTGTGAATTCGTAGACAAAATAATCGTAGGGTTTAAGGCAGAATTTATACCGTGTCATCCACTGAAGGTGGTCGTTATTTTTTGAGATTACATGTAACACCCCGCATTTTTAAAGAAATTAAACATGTGGAAATATGTATATATATTATATACATAGATATATTTAAGAGAAAAATTAAATATTGCAATCAAAAACGAAAAAGAGGAATGAGAAAAGAATAATATTTAGCATTGTTCTAAGGTTTGTGAATAAAAAACTTAGTGGCTCATTTGGTTAGAACACGTGACTTGTATACAAGATGTTCTGAGTTCAATCCCCGCAAGCGCCATATTTTGGTTTTAGTGGAATGGCTAAAAAAGCGGCTTAGTGTGAAAAGAGTTAATTGGAAAGATAGTTAAAAAGATATATATATATATATATATATATATATATATATAATATATAACGTGTGGGTGTCAACACCCTGTTGCTGCGCATCATGTTGCACACATGGCACATTTTTATTTGTTGATGACGAGTTTTGGAGTTCTAGGGCTTATGTGGCTTTATCTAATTGGTCTGGCGATATGTCTTTCATTCTGGATGGCTTAGATGAATCCTAGTCAGATTTAAGGGTTCTAATTAATCCTACACATCTATATAAGCACACATAAACCTAAACCCTAATCTAAACTAAATTCATTCGTAATCTGCCATGCTGTTACTAACCTAGCCTCCACCATAACTAATCAAATTCAAGATGAAAGATAAAGATCAAAGCCTAAAAATTGCAAAAAGGGATTCTAGAACAACAAAGAACGAATCTATTCTTTCTTCTATCACAGTGAGTACAGTTGCTTTCACAAGATAATTAATTAAAATAATTATGATAAGTTTGTGAACTGGACTGTATGAATACGTCTGTTATCAAACTCTATTAGATCTGTTTTATTGATATATGCCAGTTCTATTATCGTATGTAATTAGATCTATTTTGTGATGCAATTCATATGTTTAATTACATATGCTTTAATCAGATATATGCAAGCTTATGTTTATTTATGTCTATGCAAGTTTATAATTAGATCTATGCAAGTTATGTTCATTTAGATCTATGCAAGTTTATAATTAGATCTATGCAAGTTATGTTCATTTAGATCTATGCAAGTTCATAATTTATGCAAGTTATGTTCATTTAGATTATGCAAGTTTATAATTAGATCTATGCAAGTTATGTTCATTTAGATCTATGCAAGTTCATAATTTATGCAAGTTATGTTCATTTAGATCTATGCAAGTTTATAATTAGATCTATGCAAGTTATGTAATTAGATCTATGCAAGTTTATAATTAGATCTATGCAAGTTATGTTCATTTAGATCTATGCAAGTTCATAATTAGATCTATGCAAGTTATGTTTATTTAGGTCTATGCAAGTTCATAATTTATGCAAGTAATGTTCATTTAGATCTATGCAAGTTTATAGCAAGTTATGTTCATTCAGATCTACGCAAGTTTATAATTAGATCTATGCAGTTATGTTCATTTAGATCTATGCAAGTTTATAATTAGATCTATGCAAGTTATGTTCATTTAGATCTATTCAAGTTCATAATTAGATCTATGCAAGTTATGTTCGTTTAGATCTATGTAAGTTCATAATTAGATCTATGCAAGTTACGTCCATTTAGATCTATGCTAATTTGTAATTAGATCTATGCAAATTATGTTCATTTAGATCTATGCAAGTTTGTAATTAGATCTATGCAAGTTATGGTCATTTAGACCTATGCAAGTTTATGATTTATGCTAGATTGTTTTCATATGCTAGTTAGATCCATTTTAAATGTTATGCGAGCTTGGATGCTTTTTCTTTTTTTTATGAGTTAGGCTAATTGTGAGCCTGACATATTATGTGAATTATACGTACGAACGACGTGAGAATGTTTTGGAAATATTAAATATTGGATATTATGTAATTGGCATAAACTGGTTAGTAACCATGTAATTAACTTGAGATATAAATTGGTATAATTTATATACATGGAAATTATGGACATAATTTGGAGGACAATTATGAACATAGCTTGAATTAGAAATTGTGGACAATTTGAAATAGGGATATTAATTCAAATTCGGGTTGAATAATAAAATGAGATGATGAACATGCCTAACCCGAGGTTAGATTGAGTTGCGGTGTAAGACTACCTGGAACCGCCCGGCACATCCAGCAACTGCAACAACAGGTCTAATGTGAGAGGTTATCACATCAAGCCCAAAACCCGAGGTTAGAATGAGTTTGCGGTAAAAGTCTACCCGGAACCGCCCGGCACATCCAGCAACCGCAAACAACAGTTCTAATATGAGAGGTTGGTGCATTGATAAATCAATTAATGCCAATGAACAAACATGCTAAGAATGGTGAGGTTAAGTAACATATGAATAGGCGACACTTAACCAATACAACATGTTAATTAAACAAATGGATGGGGTCAGGTTAAATTGAGAACACTTAACTGTTATAATATGTTGATAAGGAATCCCTAGTAATGGGGACCCATTTCAGCAGTATCCCACATAGATGTATCATGGTACCCTGAACTAGGCAGGGTGGGCCACGATTACTGAGTTGATTATAAGCGGTCAAAATACCGGTGGGTGGTGCGTCAGTGTAGGTTCCAATGGAGTACAGGCGTGCACGTGCTCCGGAGTCGAAAAATCAGGCACAAGTCATCAGTAGTTATACACTGTTCATCTTGAATTGTGTCGGGTTGCCATCATAGGGATTGATACACCCCATGGTGGGACCAGCACAGGTATCTACAAACAAGCGGGGCCTAATGACACAAGTAGTAAATACATGCGAGTTAGGGAGCCGATCGATTAGGGGTAGTGTGGGGACATCTAGTATCTATTTTGGGCAAGTAGGCTGTCGAGGATTGTATGGGGTGAATACCTCTTAATAGATGTTACGCTTGAGGGCTACCAATTGCGGGGTTGGGATCAACTCTCAGTATGGAACTAGTAATGGTGCGGTGTAACTAGTAATGCTATGGTGCAATTAGCATTAGTGCAGTGTAATAATTATCCCATAGTGATTAGAAGGACAATCAACATTTACCTTATTCATCTTGCTTGCCTTGTCATGCCTGTTTATATTACAGTCGTTTCTTACTTTCCAGTTTATGTTATATTGTTAAAGTTACTGGACTCGCCAGAATTTATGTCTGGCCTCGTTTGTTTCGCCCCTTTTCTTTCCGTTTCCCCCTCAGGTTCTCAGGGTGGGACTAGTGGAGCTTGATTTGGATCTCTTTCTCTCTCTTTTGGAAGTGCTTGGATTGCTGAAAGTATAGTTCAGCTTATCTCTTTTTATAGCTATTTATGTTGGGGTTATGCTTTTTGTATTATGTACTCAGAAATTAATTTGTCAAGATGGATATTAAGTGTACTTGGTTTTTGTTGATTTTGGTGTTGTAACCAAACTATTTCTCTGCTGCAATGAAGTTGTTTTAGATTTTTAAAGTACCAATATATGTATCTGTCTTGTTATATTCTGTTCTATACACTTATAATACTCCATGAAAATTAATGCATTCCCTTTGTGAGTGACATTAATGGACTTGGGGTATTACACGTGATATTAGAGCTGAAGGTTACCGGAATAGATAAAAGATTTTGAAAGCCACTTTCAAAAGCATTTTTTTAAGAAGTATTTTCAAAAACATGTTTTAAAGAAGGTGTTTTCAAGATAAAAGTTTATTATGAAAAACATAATCCCAAGATCCATAAATCTTTCTTCCGATTCTCCGTTTTGAATTTCTCCATTTTTCCTTTCTGAATCTCTCCTCCGCGTTTAGATGCTTTTCCTAAGATATGTAAGGACTTCCGTGCGATGGGCAGAAAACCACTTCATGGGGCTGAGACGTTTGTCGAGGTTAGAAATTGGCTCAAGGAAGTGGAGGACTTGTTTGGTATATTTGAGATAGATGATGGAAGGAAGGTTCAACTAGCTGCTTGGTTAATGAAGGATGAAGCTCCATCTTGGTGGGAGGTCACGAATGGAGAACGTGCAGTGGAGGCATGGATAAGACATAGGATAAGAAAGTGGATCCAAAGAAGGCACAATAACAACAAAATAAAGGCGGAAAGGATAAAAAGGGCCAAGAAAAAAGGAAGTACCACAATTGTGAAATACCTGACCACTTAAAGAAAGACGTTAGAAAGAAGAAGAAGAAGACTGGCTGTTACCATTGCGGTGAGGTAGGACATATGATTTAAGATTGCCCGAGGAGGCAAGGGCTAGGGCAAGGACAGAGGGAAGGATCCTCTGGAGGCCAGGTTGTGTTCTCGTGGTCAGTATATCGGAAAGAGATAGGAAGTTTCGGTTGAAGATTTGGTTTCTTTTTCCGAGGACTCTTTTCGACTCTTGCGCTTCACATTCGTTTATATCTGCTTTGTTAGTTGAAACACTGCACCTAAAATACTAGTTTAGTTACGGATCCCATTGTAGTCTCAAATCCAATTGGTGGTTCGGCTCATTTATCTGTGTCTTATCGGGATTTGAGAGTGTCTGTAACACCCCGTATGTTAAATAACTTGTTATAACATAAATCAGAGCAGAATTAAATTTAATATTCTGAATCAGGGGAAACGGGCTGTGCCATTGCGTTCGTCTCGGAAAAATACGCGAAATAGAGTCCGAGTTTTCGTAAATCGGAGTCCGTATGACCAAGTTATGGCCCGTCAAAGTTTCACGAAAAATCAAAAACGAAAACTGCTCATGTTTTGAGGCCGGGATGAGTTTTGGGCTGTTTTTTTGGGCCCTAAATGGTTCCTACACTTGACTTCTTCCCCAAGACATGCTTTAAAGGCTAGGATTGGTTCTAGGGTATATCCTATGGTCCTAAAACATCTAACTAATCTATATATACACCCTAATACCCCCCTTATCCTTACCAAAAATAGATCTAAGGCCATTATGCCACCACTTAGAAAATTGGAGAGCCTCCACTAAAAATCCTAAGAGGGTTTGCAAGCTAATCTACATCTTCTTCTACTTAATCATTGGGATTTGCTTCATTTAACTTGCTAATCTTGTTTTGGTGAGCTTATATCCCCTTAATAATCAATTATTGAATTGATTATGATAAGATGTGATAAAGTATGGCTATGTTTGTGGATCCATATATTTATGCAAGCTTGATGTAGTGAATATTATGTGTTTTGCAAGTTATATGCCTTATGTCATGCAAGTTTCATAATATGTAATCATGATATTTTTATGCAAGTTGTTTCATGATGTTTATGATGCAAAACACTAAGTGAATATGGATCCATTATGCAAACATGTTATGCAAGTATGTGAGTACTTATGCAAGTCATGTATATGCTTATATGCATGTTTAACATCTTATGCAAGTATATGAATGTTTATGCAAGTTATGTATATGTTGAAATGCAAGTTTAACATAATATGCAAGCCTATGCAAGTATATGAATGTTTATGCAAGTTATGTATATGTTGAAATGCAAGTTTAACATAATATGCAAGCTTATGCAAGTATGTGAATGTTTATGCAAGTTATGTATATGTTGAAATGCAAGTTTAACATAATATGCAAGCCTATGCAAGTATGTGAATGTTTATGCAAGTTATGTATATGTTGAAATGCAAGTTTAACATAATATGCAAGCCTATGCAAGTATGTGAATGTTTATGCAAGTTATGTATATGTTGAAATGCAAGTTTAACATAATATGCAAGCCTATGCAAGTATGTGAATGTTTATGCAAGTTATGTATATGTTGAAATGCAAGTTTAACATAATATGCAAGCCTATGCAAGTATGTGAATGTTTATGCAAGTTATGTATATGTTGAAATGCAAGTTTAACATAATATGCAAGCCTATGCAAGTATGTGAATGTTTATGCAAGTTATGTATATGTTGAAATGCAAGTTTAACATGATATGCAAGCTTATGCAAGTATATGAATGCTTATGCAAGTATGTGAGTGCTTATGCAAGTTAAGTATATGCTAAAATGCAAGTTCTACATGTTATGCAAATCACATGTATGATGATATGTAAGTTCATATGCAACATGTTATGCAAATCACATGTTTGATGATATGTAAGTTCATATGCAACATGTTATGTAAGACACATGTTTGGTAATATGCAAGTTTGGGTTGAATATAGTTGGGTTAATACATGCTCATATATGCAAGTTGACATCCTCTTAACCCATGATAAAGTTATATGCTAAACCCATGTTATGTGTGGTAAATCTTCCCTTTATTATGTTATGTCATAATGACGATTTACGTGGGGAACGATGGGGTTAATTAATATGTTAATTAAAAGTATGTTGAAATGGGTATGATTAAGCATACCATAAAAAATTAATTAACATAAGTGGGAATTTACCTATTGAGTTAGGTCTACCCCATGGGAATTTACCTATTGAGTTAGGTCTACCCATGTTATGAATAAATTGATATTAATTAGGGATAATTAATATGGGGGTGATTAATTAGGTGTAATTAATCGACTAAGACACGAGGTTAGGCTCTGTTATGACGTAAGACTGCCCGGACCCTACCGGCTTAACCAGGCGGTCATAACAGCCAGTCTAATGTGAGAGGTCTTAGGCACAAATTAAATACGTGATTAAAGTAAAGACACGAGGTTAGACTCTGTTATGACGTAAGACTGCCCGGACCCTACCGGCTTAACCAGGCGGTCATAACAGCCAGTCTAATGTGGGAGGTCTTTATGGGAGATCACGGTCTTAATTAATTAAGAAACACTTAACCATATTAGCATGTAGTGGGACATGAGGGGTTAAGTGGGTGCCTTGGGTGGCATGTAGTAACTAGTGGGGGTGCCTTGGGTGGCATGAGAAAACTAGTGGGTTGCCTTGGGTGGCAATAGAAAATACGATTAGAATACTTAACCAGAGTGGAACATGTAACTAAACATGATTAAAGGGTTAAGTAAGTGCCTTGGGTGGCATGGGGGAATCAAGTAAGTGCCTTGGGTGGCATGCGGAAATCTAGTGGGTGCCTTAAGTGGCAATTGTAATATAATTGGATGACTTAACCAAACCTTAACATGTAAGGGGGCATGATTATAAAAAGGGGTTAAGTGGAATGCACTAGATAAAATGACAAGCTTAAGTAGTAGCTTGTGGGGGCCCGTTTCAACCAATATCCCAAACGTATCTTTGTGGGCTCGACCCATGTCGAGTGACGGGACACGCATATTGGGCTTGATTATAAGAGGCCAAAACGGGGTAGCGGTGGCAACGCAAGTCCAACGGGTTTCATATGCGTGTGTGGGCCCGGGCTGGTAGATAAGCCGTTGTTGCATCGTGTAGATATAAAGCCGTGCACCGTTGATAGTATTGGGTAGCCACTTTAGGGGAGTGATACACCCCACTGTGGGACCAGCACGGGTATCTACGTTAGGGAGCCGATCGCTTGGGGTAGTGGGGTACACCTAGTAGAGATAGGGGCAGACGGCACCTATGTAGTCAACTAGGGTACAGGAAACTACTGGTTATATCTATCTTTGATATCCTTGGGTGGGATCAACCTTTGAGTAGGAGTGACTGGTGTGGTGCAGTTAGTAATTATCCTTGGGTGGGTAGATGCGTCTTTACGGTTATCTTAGTTCGTCCTGTGTTCGTGGGCAACTTAGTGTAGTCATTATCCCCAAAGATACCATACCGAGTTCATATCATACCCTAATTACTTTAATAATTGTATTATTAAGGAGATAGGATTCACTCGGGCTTATGTCTGACCCCCGTTGTTTTTATCTTTTTCCTTCAGGTCCTCAGGTTGGGCCTAGTGC
The DNA here is from genome assembly GCA_030737875.1 of Allium sativum. Classification (NCBI taxonomy): domain Eukaryota; kingdom Viridiplantae; phylum Streptophyta; class Magnoliopsida; order Asparagales; family Amaryllidaceae; genus Allium; species Allium sativum. Next base: position 358,718,567 of record CM060926.1, read on the forward strand.
TAGTGGGCTTTGATCAGTTTGCTTTATCTATCTCTTGGAGCTTGGACCGTAGATGTAGAGCTCAGCTTATCTTATCTTTTCTGTTATGGCTATTTGTTATGAGTAGTGGGATTATGTACTTATTTTATTCAGGATGGATATTTTGTACTTGACTCTTGTTATGGTTTTATGATGTAACCAAACATGTTTTACTTTCCGCTGCTATGAGATGATGTTTTAAATTTTCAAGTATTACATTATATCTGTCTTGTTGTAATTTTACTGTTCTATACTCACTAAAAATACTCCACCGATGCTATGGCATTCCCTTAGTGAGTGACTATAGCGGGTGTGGGGTGTTACACGTGGTATCAGAGCTTAAGGTTACCGGAACAGATAAAATTTTTAGAAAAACTATTTTCTAAGAATACTTTTGGAAAGGAGTATTTTCAAAAACATGTCTTTTAAGAGAAAAGTTTTTGAAAGGAAAGCATAATCCCCAATAGCCATATCTATATCTTTCGAATTCTCCATTTTGAATCTCTTCCTTTCTCTCGTTTTGAGTTTCCCCTCCGCGTATAGATGATCTTTCTAAGATAGATAAGGATGGAAAACCACTTCAAGGGACTTAGACGTTAGTCGGATTAGAAGTTGGTTCAAGAAGGAGGAGGACTGGTAGGTATCTATTGGATAAACGATGGGAGGAAGGCTCAAATAGTTGTTTGGTTAATGAAAGATGAAACCTCATTGGTGGGAGGTTACGAGTGGAGAATAGGGAAGAAGAAGGCAAGTGGTTATCCTTTTAAGAGGAATAGGACACCTTATTAGGATTGTTCAAAGAAGCAAGGGCAAGGTATGGAATCTTCTGGAGGGTAGTTGTATTCCCTCACGACTAGGGTACCAGATGGGGATATGACCGTCTAGGTTGGAATTTGGATTTCTTTATCATCCGATTCAAGCTTTATTTGATTCTGATATATTGAGTTCGTTTATCCCACCATTGTTAGTTGAGTCACTGCACTTAGACACCAGTTTGGTAGATGATCCCTTAGTTGTTTCAAACCCAGTTGGGGCTCCATGATATGTTTGGGTTTGAAAGTTTCTATACTTAGCGTTGAGTTTAGATGTGATGCTTGTTGAGCTTCGCGGGCTATGGGTTAATTTTGGGCATGGACTGGTTATCCAGTAGGAGTGTTGTTCTTCATTTTGAAGGGAGAGTTGTTAGGCTTATGGGCCGCCTAAGTAACACTCTCGAGATCTCTTGTAATCCCATAGAATCTGTTATGCTAAGGTATCTAGAATCGCCTGACACGTTGGTCTAGAGTCTGCGATCTGTTAGAGCGGTCCGGGAATACCCGGATGTGTTTGAGGAGGTGAAGGGCTTACCTCCGAAGCGGGAGATTGACTTCCGAATATATCTGGTGGATAATGCCAAACCAGTATCTTGGCCAGTGTGCCACATGGCTCCTAGTGAGAGGAGGGAACTCCATAAGTAAGTAGGCGATTTGCTTGAGAAGGGGTTCATCAGACGAAGTATATCGGAGTGGGGCGCTCCAGTAGTTTTTGTTATGAAGGCGGATGGGTCCCTCAGACTTTGTGTAGGCTAAAGGGAACTAAAGAAACTCACAAAGAAGAATAGATACCCATTGCCGAGGATTAATGATCTCCTTGATCAGTTGGCTGGCGCCTCAGTATTTTTGTAGTAGGACTTAGCCACGGGATTTCATCAGTTGAGAGTGGCTGAGAATAGTATAGAGGAGACTGCCTTTGGGACTCCGGATGATTTCTTTTATGAGTGGCTGGTGATGCCATTGGGTTTGACGAACGCCCCCGCATACTTTGTTGAGAAGGGTGTTCAGGGAGTACCTAAATAAGTTCGTGATGGTCTTTGTAGATGACATCTGGGTCTTTTCTAGGAGCGAAATAAGTTTTCGTATGTGCTCAATAGGCTGAGCAGGACCAGTATAGGATAAACGACGGTTTTGGAGCGAGACTGGCGAGAACATCCAGAATTGGTCAAGGGCTTAATTATTTAGCCATTTTTACTAGTATCGTCTCACGTAGGTCGTCTGAATTCGAAGGAGGTATCCCTTGGGTGTTTGTCTGATATTGGTTTAGGCCTTTGGGGCTTGCATTTGGGGGATGCCGAATTCGACTAGGGTGGTCTGCGTGGGAGACAGTTGTGATGATTTTGGATGATATTCTGGTGGAGAAGAGCATGCCCTACATCTTAGGGAAGTGTTGGAGACTCTTCGAGCGCATAGTCTTAGGACAGCAAAAGTGGATGGGATCCTTAGCATCCTATGAGTAAGGGTAACATGGTAACGGACACCTTAAGTAGAAAAAGGTTGTCCTTGAGTTCATTGTTCGTTGAACGACGGAGCTTAGAGTTTATTTCTAAGTTTGACTTTAGACCTTCCGTTGACTTTGTACCCGGTTTGCTAGCTTCTTTGGAAGTTAGACCTACTCTTTTGGGGCGGATTGGAGAAGCACAGAGGGGCGACCCACAGTTGGTTGAGTTAGTAGAGAAGCTCATAAGGGGGGAGTCGTCCAGCCATTTGAGTAGGTACACCCTAGATGATAGAGGGTGCTTGCGTAGAGACAGTAGACTTTGTGTACCGCAGGACGAGGGTTTGAGGAAGGCTATTCTTGATGACGCACACCGTTTTAGGATGACCATTCATCCCGATGGGGGTAAGATGTACCAAGACATGAAGAGGGCTTTCTTCTGGGCCGGTATGAAGAAAGATGTGGCCGAGCATGTCGCTCGATGCTTGGTGTGCCAACGAGTGAAGACGGAGCGAAAGAAACCAGGTGGGTTGCTTCACCCATTGGAGGTTCCGCAATGAAAGTGGGACAGCGTCTCGTTGGATTTTATTGACAGGTTACCCAGATCGAGAAAGAGTAATACAGGAATTTGGGTGGTGGTAGACAGACTTACTAAGAACACCCATTTCATACCTGTGAAGAGTAAGTGGACTGCTCCATGGCTAGCTTTTGTATATCTTCGAGAGATAGTTCGATTGCATCGGGTACCCTCCAGTATAGTGAGTGATCGAGATCCTATCTTCACTAGAGAGTTTTGGAAGAGTTTGCAAAAGGCGGTAGGGACTCAGTTGCGTTTGAGTACCGCATATCATCCTCAGACGGACGGCCAGACCGAGAGGGTGAATCATATTTTAGAAGACCTTTTGAGGCTATGTATCTTGGATTTTGGAGGTACATGGGAGGAGCATCTTCCATTGGTGGAGTTGCCCGACAGACTTAGTGGTGTACATGATGTATTCCATGGGAGGAAGTGCCTACATAAGACCGCAGAGGTGGTAGAGCCAAGTTTGCTTAGAGAAGTGGAAGCAGAGCGTGATGCGACTATTCGACGAGCTCCTACTCGCATCCTTGGGTCAGAGACTAGGAAATTGAGGAATCGAGAGGTTCAGCTAGTCAAAGTGCAATGGGGAGAAGAGGAGAGCAACGCAACTTGGGAGACGGAAGCGAAGATGCGTTCTTTGTATCCATTTCTTTTTGAGAGTATGTCTTTTAACTTCTCCTTTATCGTTTGACTGGTACTTATCTTATCCTTAGTATGTCCTCTCGTTAGTACCTTTGACCTTCAGATAGGATAGTCCTATGGTTGAAACATGTGTTTGAGACATGTTATGTATGATGGATGCAAGTGGATGCAAGTGTTTGCTAGTGGTTGCTCGTGGATGCATATACACACACTCTAGGCACTAGATCGGCTCAATCACTTCATATTGCATATTGCATAAAATTGTGTGTAGGAAGCTATATTTATGGATGTATAATGATTGTGTTATCATATGGATGATGCATTTTGGTGAATGATTGTGCACTCATGTAGATATTGTATGTGTCGATAGGGTTCCCTCGCATACATAATGGATGCATGGCACTATCATGGTTTGCATATGTTCATACATTAGATAGGGAACATATACACACACTTTTTGCATATGCTCATACATCATTAGAAATTGTTTTAAGGACAATGGATGCCAGTGTTTGATGGTTGAGTAGATGGTTGTTTGGTTGGTAGGATACGTTCTTCTTGACTTAGAGATTTCGGGGACGAAATCCTTTAAGTAGGGGAGAATGTAACACCCCGTATGTTAAATAACTTGTTATAACATAAATCAGAGCAGAATTAAATTTAATATTCTGAATCAGGGGAAACGGGCTGTGCCATTGCGTTCGTCTCGGAAAAATACGCGAAATAGAGTCCGAGTTTTCGTAAATCGGAGTCCGTATGACCAAGTTATGGCCCGTCAAAGTTTCACGAAAAATCAAAAACGAAAACTGCTCATGTTTTGAGGCCCGGGATGAGTTTTGGGCTGTTTTTTTGGGCCCTAAATGGTTCCTACACTTGACTTCTTCCCCAAGACATGCTTTAAAGGCTAGGATTGGTTCTAGGGTATATCCTATGGTCCTAAAACATCTAACTAATCTATATATACACCCTAATACCCCCCTTATCCTTACCAAAAATAGATCTAAGGCCATTATGCCACCACTTAGAAAATTGGAGAGCCTCCACTAAAAATCCTAAGAGGGTTTGCAAGCTAATCTACATCTTCTTCTACTTAATCATTGGGATTTGCTTCATTTAACTTGCTAATCTTGTTTTGGTGAGCTTCTATCCCCTTAATAATCAATTATTGAATTGATTATGATAAGATGTGATAAAGTATGGCTATGTTTGTGGATCCATATATTTATGCAAGCTTGATGTAGTGAATATTATGTGTTTTGCAAGTTATATGCCTTATGTCATGCAAGTTTCATAATATGTAATCATGATATTTTTATGCAAGTTGTTTCATGATGTTTATGATGCAAAACACTAAGTGAATATGGATCCATTATGCAAACATGTTATGCAAGTATGTGAGTACTTATGCAAGTCATGTATATGCTTATATGCATGTTTAACATTTTATGCAAGTATATGAATGTTTATGCAAGTTATGTATATGTTGAAATGCAAGTTTAACATAATATGCAAGCCTATGCAAGTATATGAATGTTTATGCAAGTTATGTATATGTTGAAATGCAAGTTTAACATAATATGCAAGCTTATGCAAGTATGTGAATGTTTATGCAAGTTATGTATATGTTGAAATGCAAGTTTAACATAATATGCAAGCCTATGCAAGTATGTGAATGTTTATGCAAGTTATGTATATGTTGAAATGCAAGTTTAACATAATATGCAAGCCTATGCAAGTATGTGAATGTTTATGCAAGTTATGTATATGTTGAAATGCAAGTTTAACATAATATGCAAGCCTATGCAAGTATGTGAATGTTTATGCAAGTTATGTATATGTTGAAATGCAAGTTTAACATAATATGCAAGCCTATGCAAGTATGTGAATGTTTATGCAAGTTATGTATATGTTGAAATGCAAGTTTAACATAATATGCAAGCCTATGCAAGTATGTGAATGTTTATGCAAGTTATGTATATGTTGAAATGCAAGTTTAACATGATATGCAAGCTTATGCAAGTATACGAATGCTTATGCAAGTATGTGAGTGCTTATGCAAGTTAAGTATATGCTAAAATGCAAGTTCTACATGTTATGCAAATCACATGTATGATGATATGTAAGTTCATATGCAACATGTTATGCAAATCACATGTTTGATGATATGTAAGTTCATATGCAACATGTTATGTAAGACACATGTTTGGTAATATGCAAGTTTGGGTTGAATATAGTTGGGTTAATACATGCTCATATATGCAAGTTGACATCCTCTTAACCCATGATAAAGTTATATGCTAAACCCATGTTATGTGTGGTAAATCTTCCCTTTATTATGTTATGTCATAATGACGATTTACATGGGGAACGATGGGGTTAATTAATATGTTAATTAAAAGTATGTTGAAATGGGTATGATTAAGCATACCATAAAAAATTAATTAACATAAGTGGGAATTTACCTATTGAGTTAGGTCTACCCCATGGGAATTTACCTATTGAGTTAGGTCTACCCATGTTATGAATAAATTGATATTAATTAGGGATAATTAATATGGGGGTGATTAATTAGGTGTAATTAATCGACTAAGACACGAGGTTAGGCTCTGTTATGACGTAAGACTGCCCGGACCCTACCGGCTTAACCAGGCGGTCATAACAGCCAGTCTAATGTGAGAGGTCTTAGGCACAAATTAAATACGTGATTAAAGTAAAGACACGAGGTTAGACTCTGTTATGACGTAAGACTGCCCGGACCCTACCGGCTTAACCAGGCGGTCATAACAGCCAGTCTAATGTGGGAGGTCTTTATGGGAGATCACGGTCTTAATTAATTAAGAAACACTTAACCATATTAGCATGTAGTGGGACATGAGGGGTTAAGTGGGTGCCTTGGGTGGCATGTAGTAACTAGTGGGGGTGCCTTGGGTGGCATGAGAAAACTAGTGGGTTGCCTTGGGTGGCAATAGAAAATACGATTAGAATACTTAACCAGAGTGGAACATGTAACTAAACATGATTAAAGGGTTAAGTAAGTGCCTTGGGTGGCATGGGGGAATCAAGTAAGTGCCTTGGGTGGCATGCGGAAATCTAGTGGGTGCCTTAAGTGGCAATTGTAATATAATTGGATGACTTAACCAAACCTTAACATGTAAGGGGGCATGATTATAAAAAGGGGTTAAGTGGAATGCACTAGATAAAATGACAAGCTTAAGTAGTAGCTTGTGGGGGCCCGTTTCAACCAATATCCCAAACGTATCTTTGTGGGCTCGACCCATGTCGAGTGACGGGACACGCATATTGGGCTTGATTATAAGAGGCCAAAACGGGGTAGCGGTGGCAACGCAAGTCCAACAGGTTTCATATGCGTGTGTGGGCCCGGGCTGGTAGATAAGCCGTTGTTGCATCGTGTAGATATAAAGCCGTGCACCGTTGATAGTATTGGGTAGCCACTTTAGGGGAGTGATACACCCCACTGTGGGACCAGCACGGGTATCTACGTTAGGGAGCCGATCGCTTGGGGTAGTGGGGTACACCTAGTAAAGATAGGGGCAGACGGCACCTATGTAGTCAACTAGGGTACAGGAAACTACTGGTTATATCTATCTTTGATATCCTTGGGTGGGATCAACCTTTGAGTAGGAGTGACTGGTGTGGTGCAGTTAGTAATTATCCTTGGGTGGGTAGATGCGTCTTTACGGTTATCTTAGTTCGTCCTGTGTTCGTGGGCAACTTAGTGTAGTCATTATCCCCAAAGATACCATACCGAGTTCATATCATACCCTAATTACTTTAATAATTGTATTATTAAGGAGATAGGATTCACTCAGGCTTATGTCTGACCCCCGTTGTTTTTATCTTTTTCCTTCAGGTCCTCAGGTTGGGCCTAGTGCTAGTGGGCTTTGATCAGTTTGCTTTATCTATCTCTTGGAGCTTGGACCGTAGATGTAGAGCTCAGCTTATCTTATCTTTTCTGTTATGGCTATTTGTTATGAGTAGTGGGATTATGTACTTATTTTATTCAGGATGGATATTTTGTACTTGACTCTTGTTATGGTTTTATGATGTAACCAAACATGTTTTACTTTCCGCTGCTATGAGATGATGTTTTAAATTTTCAAGTATTACATTATATCTGTCTTGTTGTAATTTTACTGTTCTATACTCACTAAAAATACTCCACCGATGCTATGGCATTCCCTTAGTGAGTGACTATAGCGGGTGTGGGGTGTTACAGTGTCTGTCTTGGGCATTGGGTTTGAATGCAATGCCTACGTTCATGGTTTCATGGGCTATGGCTTGATTCTAGGGATGGATTGGCTAAACAGGTATGGTGTTATCCTAGACTGTGAAAAGAGGGTGGTTATACGGTTGACTCGTTGGGGAAAGACCCTTGTTATTTCTTGTGCCCCTAGAGGTTCGGTGATGCGTATCTACCTAGAATCACTTGACGCATCCATCGATGATTTGAAATTTGTTCGTGTAGTCCGGTGACGCCTTTGATGAGGCTCGGGGTTTACCCCGAGGCGCGAGATAGACTTCCGTATATACTTAGTAGACAATGCAAAGCCAGTTGCATTGCTAGTGCGCCACATAGCTTCGAGGGAGAGGAGGGAACTCAGTAAGCAAGTGAAAGAGTTGCTTGAGAAAGGGTTCATAAGAAGAAGCATTTCGGAATGGGGTGCTCCAGTTGTTTTTGCTACGAAGGCTGATGGTTCGCTTAGATTGTGCGGGGATTATAGAGAGCTGAATAAGCTCACGAAGAAGAACAGACACCCACTCCCGAGGATAGATGATTTATTCGATCAGTTGGTTGGTGCTTCGGTTTTCTCGCAGTTGGACCTAGCTACATGATTTCATCAGCTTAGGATAGCTGAGGAGAATATAAATAAGACTTCTTTTAGGAATCCCAACGGTTTCTTCGAGTGGCTCATCATGCCTTTTGGTTTGACGAATGCATCCGCATATTTCATAGACTTGATGAGTAGGGTGTTTAGGGAGTTTCTAAACAAGTTTGTAGTAGTCTTTGTGAATGACATTTCGATATTCTCTAGAAGCAAGGAAGAACATGCCCTACGTCTTAGGGAAGTCTTAGAGACTCTTTGAGCATATCAACTCAAGGCTAAGTTCTCCAAATGCCATTTTTGGAGGAAAGAAGTGAGGTTCTTAGGACATGTGGTCTCTAAGGAAGGGAAACCAGTGGATCCCGCGAACGTGGTGGCAATCCAAGATTGGAAGGTTCCTAGAAACGCAACGGAAGTAAGAAGTTTTCTATGGTTGGCGAGCTATTATAGGAAGTTCATTAAAGACTTTGTGTTTCACGAGATGAGAGCTTGAGAAAGACAATTCTTGAAGTCGGCACAAGGCCGGAAAAAGTCATATGCTGATAAGAGAAGGACTGATCTTGGGGTCGATATTGGGGACATGGTTTTTATTATCGTCGTTGAGGAATGTAGTTCGTTTTGGATCTATAGGGAAGTTGGCACCGAGGTTCGTAGGGTCATTTCCCATTATAGAGAGGATTGGACAGATGGCGTACAGAGTGAAGTTGCCGTGGTGTTTATGGCGTGTTTCACGTGTCGCATTTGCTTAAGTGTTTACATAATATCATAGAAGTAGTGGAGCCGAGCATGCTTAGAGAAGTGGAAGTGGAGCGAGATGCCACGATTAGACGAGCTCCTATATGCCTCCTTGGATCGGAGATCAAGAAGTTACGCAATAGAGAGGTCAAGTTGGTTAAAATCCAATGGGGAGATGATCAAGGAGACGCGACTTGGGAGACAGAAGACAAGATGCGTACGCTGTACCCTTTCCTTTTTGAGGGTATATTCTTAACTTCTCCTTTTTCTATCGCTTTGTTTATACTTGTTCTTTCAATTAGTATGTCCTCTTGATTATGTCTTCGATCTTTAGGTAGGAAAATCCTATGGTTGTAAACATTTGTTTGAGACATGTTATGTTTGGTGGATGCAAGTGTATGCTAGTGGTTGCTCGGATGCATTTACGCACATATTAGACACTAGATCAACTCAATCACTTTCATATAGAATATGAATAAGTGTGCATATTTTAATGGATGTATATTAATTGTGTTATCATATGATTGTTGCATTTGAATGAAATTATTGTGCACTCATGTAGAAATGATTTGTATCATTAGGATTCCTTTGCATACATGTTGGACTCATGACACTGACATAATTTGCATTGAGGAAGTCAACTGAATCAGCAGACCGCCTGATCTTTGCATTAGATAAGGAACATGTACGCCCACCTTTTCATATGTTCATATAGCATTAGAAATCTTTTAAGGACAATGGATGCTTGTGGATGATGGATGAGTAGATGGATGATGGATGGTAGGATATATTCTTCTTAACTTGAAGATTTTGGGGATGAAATCCTTTAAGTAGGGGAGAATGTAACACCCTGCATTTTTAAGAAATTAAAAATGTGGAAATATGTATATATATATTATATACATAGATATATTTAAAAGAAAAATTAAATATTGCAACAATACATGAAAAAGAGGAATGAGAAAAGAATAATGTTTAGTATTGTTCTATGTTTTGTGAACAAAAGACTTGGTGGCTTATTTGGTTAGAGCACGTGACTTGTATATAAGAGGTTCTGAGTTCAATCCCTGCTAGCGACATATTTTTGTTTTAGAGGAATGGCTAAAAAAGCGGCTTAGTGTGAAAAGGGTTAATTGGAAAGATAGTTAAAAAGAAATATATATATATATATATATATATATATATATATATATATGACGTGGGGGTGTCAACACCCCTGCTGTTGCGCATCATGTTGCACACATGGCGCATTTTTATTTGTTGATGACGATTTTCAGAGTTTTAGGGCTTATGTGGCTTTATCTGATTGGTCTGGTGACATGTCTTTTCATTCTGGATGGCTTAGATGAATCCTAGTCAGATCTAAGGGTTCTAATTAATCCTACACATCTACATAAGCACACATAAACCTAAACCCTAATCTAAACTAAATTCATTCATAACCCGCCATGCCGCTAGTAACCTAGCCTCCACCATAACTAATCAAATTCAAGATGAAAGATAAAGATCAAAGCCTAAGAATTGTAAAAAGGGATTCTAGAACAACAACAGACGAATCTGTTCTTTCTTCTATCACAGTGAGTACAGTTGCTTTCACAAGATAATTAATTAAAATAATTATGATAAGTTTGTGAACTGGACTGTATGAATATGTATGTTATCATACGTTATTAGATCTGTTTTCTTGATATATGCCAGTTCTGTTATCGTATGTAATTAGATCTATTTTGTGATGCAGTTCATATGTTTAATTACATATGCTTCAATCAGATCTATGCAAGCTTATGTTTATTTATGTCTATGCAAGTTTATGTCTATGCAAGTTTATATCTGTGCAAGTTTATAATTAGATCTATGCAAGTTATGTTCATTTAGATCTATGCAAGTTTATAATTAGATCTATGCAAGTAATGTTCATTTAGATCTATGGAAGTTCATAATTTATTCAAGTTATATTCATTTAGATCTATGCAAGTTTATAATTCATTTAGATCTATGTGAGTTTATAATTAGATATATGCAAGCTATGTTCATTTAGATCTATGCGAGTTTATAATTAAATCTATGCAAGTTATGTTCATGTAGATCTATGCAAGTTCATAATTTATGCAAGTTATGTTCATTTAGATCTATGCAAGTTTATAATTAGATCTATGTAAGTTATGTTCATTTAGATCTATGCAAGTTCATAATTAGATCTCATAATTAGATCTATGCAAGTTATGTTCATTTAGATCTATGCAAGTTCATAATTAGATCTATGCAAGTTATGTTCATTTAGATCTATGCAAGTTTATAATTAGATCTATGCAAGCTATGTTCATTTAGAGCTATGCAAGTTTGTAATTAGATCTATGCAAGTTATAGGCATTTAGACCTATGCAAGTTTATGATTTATGCTAGTTTATTTTCATATGCTAGTTAGATCCATTTTATATGTTAAGGGAGTTTGGATGCTTTTTTTAATGAGTTAGGCTAATTGCAAGCCTAACGTATTATGTGAATTATACGTATGAACGACGTGGGAATGTTGGGGAATAGTTTAGGAAATATTAAACATTGGATATTATGTAACTGGCATAAAATGGCTAGTAATCATGTAATTAACTTGAGACATAAATTGGTATAGTTTATATACATGGAAATTATGGACATAATTTGGAGGATAATTATGATAATAGCTTGAATTGGAAATTATGGACAATTTGAAATAGGGATATTAATTCAAATTGGGGTTGAATAATAAAATGAGATAATGGACATACATAACTTGAGGTTAAATTGAGTTGCGGTGTAAGACTGCCTTCGGAACTGCTGGGCACATCCAGCAACCGCAACAACAGGTCTAATGTGAGAGCTTAGCGCACCAAGCCCAAAACCCGAGGTTAGAATGAGTTTGCGGTAGAAGTCTGCCCGAAACCGCCCTGCACATCCAGCAACCGCAAACAACAGTTCTAATGTGAGAGGTTGGTGCATTAATAAATCAACTAATGCCAATGAAAAGACACTCTAAGAATGGTGAGGTTAAGTAACATTTGAATAGGTGACACTTAACCAATACAACATGTTAATTAAACAAATGGGTGGGCTTAGGTTAAATTGAGAACACTTAACCGTTATAACATGTTGATTAGGAAACCCTAGTAACGGGGACCTATTTCAGCAGTAACCCACATAGATGTATCATGGTACCCTGAACTAGGCAAGGTGGGGCACTATTACTGGGCTTATTATAAGCGGTCAAAATTGCGGCGGGTGGTGCGTCATTGTAGGTTCTGACGGAGTACAGGCGTGCACGTGCTCCGGAGTGGAAAATCAGGCACTGTGCATCAGTAGTTATACACTATGCATCTTGAATTGTGTCGGGTTGCCATTATAGGGATTGATACACCCCATGGTGGGACCCGCATATGTATCTACAAACAAGTGGGGCCGAATGACACAAGTAATAAATACATGCGAGTTAGGGAACCGATCGATTAGGGGTAGTGTAGGGACATTTAGTATTCATTACGGGCAAGTAGGATGTCGAGGATTGTATGGGGTGGATACCTCTTACTAGATGTTACGCCTGAGGGCTACCAATTGCGGGGTGGGGATCAACTCTCAGTATGGAACTAGTAATGGTGTGGTGTAACTAGTAACGCTAGGGTGTAATTAGCATTGGTGTAGTGTAGTAATTATCTTACAGTGATTAGAAGTGCAATCAACGTTTACCTTATTCATCTTGCTTGCCTTGTCATGCATGTTTATGTTACAGCCGTTTCTTACTTTCCACTTAATGTTCTTATCCTGTTACTTTAACAATTTATATTGTTAAAGTTACTGGACTCACTAGACTTTATGTATGACCTCGTTTGTTTCGCCCCTTTTCTTTTCATCCCCCCCCCAGGTTCTCAGGGTGGGACTAGTGCAGCTTGATTTGGATCTCTTTCTCTCTCTTTTGGAAGTGCTTGGATTGCTGAAAGTAAAGTTCAACTTATCTCTTTTTATGGCTATTTATGTTGGGGTTATGTTTTTTGTTTTATGTACTCAGAAATTAATTTGTCAAGATAGATATTAAGTGTACTTGGTTTTTGTTAATTGTGTTGTTGTAACCAAACTATTTCTCCGCTGCAATGAAGTTGTTTTAGATTTTTAAATTACCAGTATATGTATCTGTCTTGTTATATTCTATTCTATACACTTATAATACTCCATGAAAATTAATGCATTCCCTTTGTGAGTGACATTAATGGACGTGGGGTGTTACATTACTCTTAACACACGTTAGAGGCGCCTTATCTTTTATTGATTTACTTACCTGCAAGGAACACAATACCACACATTTAAAGAAACCGCTGAACAAAGAGGCTTACTCGAAAATGATGATGATATTTACGATTGCTTACGGGAAGCTTCTAACACACATATGCCAACTGCACTTAGAAGGTTATTTGTTACAACTTTAGTTTACTACGAACAAATCATGTGCGTAAAATGTAGGATTTTATTTTTTACATGATAGAAGATTACCAACATACATCTTCAATTACCGACATTACATATTTCAGTCATGTTTGTCTTTCTGATCTTAATAGCTTGTACAACAATACAACAAATCAGTTTTTGACTATGATTTTCCACTTTCTTCTGTTAATTTCCAATCTTCCTATAAATTTTATACAACTATTTTGAATGAAAAATCTATCCATATACCAGAAGAAGACATCGACTCTATTAATTGCTTAAATTTAGAACAATGACAGACATTTGATGTTATCATGAACTCTATTTATCAAAACACAAATTCTGTTTTTTTTCATAGATGGACCAGGGGGTACAGGGAAAACATTTTTATATAAGTCTATTTTAGCTCATCATGAAGTAGAGGTTTAAATGCACTTGCAGTTGCCATATCGGGAATTGTTGCTTTAGCATAACCCGGTGGTCGAACTGCCCATTCTAGATTTAAAATACCAATAACACTTGATTCTTCTTCCACCTGTTACATTCCAAAACAATTTGATATTGCAAAACTAATTCGTGAAACAATGGTCATTCTATGGGATGAAGCAACAATGGCTCATCATCAAGCTTTTGAGGCCGTAGATAAAATACTTAGAGATATATATAATACAGACAAACCATTCGGTGGTAAAATCGTAATTTTAGGTGGTGACTTTCGACAAGTTCTGCCCATAGTCCAAAATGGTACTAGAGCTCAAACTGTTGATGCATGCATTACACAATCATACATATGGTCATACGTAATGGTTTTGTACTTGACACAAAATATGTGCGTTATTCATGATCCTTCATATGCTAGCTTTGTTTTACCTATTGGAAATGGAGATGAACCATGTAACATCTCGAGATTTTATGATAATTTATATTATTAAATTTAATGTTGATTTTGGATAACAATGTATAAATGCAAGTCTAATAAAAATTATTAAGTGAATTTAATTGATATAAACTTGAGTAAGCTTATGAAACAGTGAATTCAATAGGTTATTAATATAATAACTTGTATATGATTGTAGATATAAGATTTGGTTATTAATTGAAATAAAAGAAATTAAACTAAATTTTGTAAATAAATAGCAAGATTTCACGTGATCATATTGAAATGTATTTAAGTAAGGATAATTAACAGGTATGTGAACGCATTTGTTTATTTGTTTACAACAATAAACTTATAATATTTTAATTAGAATTTGTAACTAGTCATAGATTGTAAAAACCAATATTGATGCATTAAAATAAAGTGGAAACAAATGGTAATAAAGATAATTGAATGGTGTAATTAATGGAAATTAAGAATTGTAACTGAAGGAATAAACTGAATGTTTAACTAATTGTTAAAAATAACGATTACAATAGATTAATATATTAATATGTGAAACCATTTGCCTTTGTTATAAACAACAGATATACAAACGCATTTGAGTTGATAATTTATAACAATTCTTAAATTTTAGATTTATTATTTAATACATTGATGATAAATTGGAACTAAATGGCAACTAATGCATACAATTAATGCATTTAAGGTGAATAAAACTTGTAATACTAGAAGACTGACATAATATATTTTAAAACAAGCGTTAGGTAGGACCAAAATGTAATGATTTATGGAATAATAAAGTAAATATCGAATGTATGAAACTTAATCAAATTCAAGTTATAACAAATAAATTGATTCCAGTTAATTGTAATTAAGTATTTTGTTGTTGTACATTAAAAGATAAATGGAAGTTACTAACGTAATAGGATATAAACAGAAATATCAACTACAGTCTTAAATTAAAGATTTGTTGGATAAATAGAATTGAAATTAAATCAAACCATATTATCGAGACTAAATATATACCAAATTTCTAAGACTTAAATTAAGTTGATTATTTTTAAATTTAACGTTCAAAGGGAAATTGGAAAAATATATGAATTTGAGATTTTAATGTACGTAATTCATTCCTATAACTAAATGTAAATCCTATTTTGGATAAGAATGTAGTTAGCATTGTTGGAATTAAATTAAAGAAGAATAAGAATAGATCCAATGCTCTATTTATGTAATTACCATTGAAATTCCTTTCCTATAAATAATCTTCAAGTAGTAATCTAATTTTCTCATTTCCTTATATTCCTACTACTCAAACGCGTCGTCAAGTCTTGTATCAATCCTCTACTCACGTTCACAGTTAAAGAGAAAAGAAATGAAGAAAAAAAACATATCTCAAAATATTAACCATGAAAATTAATGAAACATGCTTCGAGTCGGCAACTATTAGATCTTCTATCCTATATGAGTTGTGAAGTGTGCAACGTCATCTGACTATGTTGGCGATGAAAAGTGTCGCACTGTTCCCTGTAGCATGCATGTAAGGATCAAAGGTCGAAATTTTTTGAGGTGTGCGAGTTAATCGAGATGATGAATGAGTCATAGAGTTTTTCGAAGAGAGGATCGATGGAACTGATGGTACTGGATTTTGCTGAGAACTGATGGGTGTTTTGAAGAGAGAATTCGCGTATTGGATGGGTTTCTTTCTTCGTACCGTGTTTGTACAGGTATTCAAAAGGAAAGGAGGAAAAGTGACGTGGAATGTTAATATGAGTTATTTTTGTTTTATTATTATTTTTATTCGTTTAAAATTCTTATGTTTAAATGTTTATAACTTTTTGCTATGAGGTCGGTTTTGGATGAAATAAATTGGGTTGGAATCGTATCGATGAGCTCTTCACGATGCCGCGGATTTGGACAGATTCTGAGACTGCTGGTTTTCGGGCTAAATTTTGGATTCTATTCTCGTTTGAAATCAAGGTGAGTGAATTTCTCGCTCACAATTAACCAAATTATCCCATATTTATTAAATTAAATTATGAAATAAATTTGATTGTTTGGTTGTGATTGATTGTTGGTGGTTGTTTAAATTGACATATAAGTTAACTACAGTGTTAATTTAGAATCGACATTAAATTATTTATTCGAAATTAAATTACTAGTCTGAAATCCCGACATTTGTTAACTACTGAAACGACATAATATTGAATATTTTGATGAAATGGTTGTGATGTGTGCCTTGTACTGATTACTGCATGGATATTGTTAATGTAAAGTTTCCTCGTTATTCAGTCTATGATGTGTATATTTATTTGTGCTAATTAATTCAAAATTTGAAGAAGAACAATTATGGTTTAAAAAGTAGTTAACTATATGTATACATACATTTTTGAAATAAATTATGTTTTATTATTTATTATTTAAAAGAATTTTTTTGTAAAAAAATTAATATATGTATATACAGGGATATAAATCATTTTATTATGCTCTAATTATTTTAATATATATTTTCATAAAAAGGTTTTATTTATAATCATTTATTTCTTTAAGTTATTTAAATGTTTGTAATGTTTATAACATTGGAATTTTTTTCTCAATTTAAACCATCGATTCAGATTGAGATTTAAAACAAAAATATATTCTCCTTTAGATAAAAATCGATGTTTAAATAATCATGATATTGACATGAAATTTTCGTCTAATTTGAATATGAATTTGGAGGAAGATTAAAATGGGAAATCCGTAATGATCCATAACTATTGTTTAAAAATGCACTTATTATTTGGGAAGACCGGGATAGAATATATGTTTGAAAACCATTCCAAGTAATAATACGACGTGATAAAGAAACTAAAGATGTGGAAATGACAAATAAAGACTGGGAATCTTTGGATTTATTTGTATTTATTTGGATTGATTGGTGATGTCTCGATTGGCCTGATCACCCAATACGAGGTTATAAGTGGCATGAGGTCTTAATATATTTGAGGATTTCCGGATTTTGTTCCATTCAAACCCGGGATGGACTTGTATGGATTGTGTGTCTGAAATTATAATTGGCTGCGTAGCACTGATTTCTATTAATATATATCGGATTGTGGCAATTAATTATTCTCATCTCTAAGTTTTACGTGCTTAGAGGTTATGTATTGATAGAAATCAGTGACATGTTGTAAATTGACAATGTGGCATACTCAAGTTATGAAACAAGCTAGTGCTGATCAAAGCTTGGTTTATTGAAGCATAGCATTGTGTATGTCGTGACCTCGATGAACCTCATGCCTCAGATTGATGGTAAACTGGCGGTTAGGTTGTATACATTTCTTTGTTGAAACTCGAAAGCTTCGGCGGTAGATCTACTTTGAAACCTAGGTAAAATAAGGGTATGTTCGTTGTCCGTGTCTGGATGTTAACCGGTGATTTACCTGGTGTTTGGTGTCTGTGTCTGGATGAAAACCATGAGATGCACCTTGATCGTGTTTCCAATTGATCTTTTGTGTCAGGAACCATCATATTGGAACCCATAACCAATACGAGCCTTTCATTTTGTTTGTAAACTATGTATGTGGATATAGCCACTATGCTTGCTAAGATTAATATATTTATTGGACGAAACGGTTTTCAATATAATGCATTAATAATAGTATTGAAAGAGGATTTCCACGTATGAATGCATTTGGTTATCATAAGACAAAACTCCTCCATCTGGTGTGTGCTTGCATTGTGTGATGTGGGATGAGCTTATGATAGCTTCATTTTTCAAAAGTCATTGCGAATTTATATGCACATGTGTTCACATGGAGTTAGCCCGTTCCGCATTAGCGGCGTGGACCAGTGAATTTCGCAACGTTAAAGTAAACCCATATCACTCATGTTATTTCTATTTTAATTTTACTAATATGAGAATGACTTAGTTCTGATCTGAGTGTTTGTTGTGTTTCTTTTTATGCAATACGCTCGGGTCAGCCAAAGTTGCAGTTAGCTAAGATTACTTCGCCTTGAAGATACCATTATGGAGATGAAGATGGAGCTCAATAGATGTATTATTATTACTATTCCACTGCAAAATTATTAGTATGTTGTATAATAGTTAACTCTGATAATTGTTGTAAAATATAATCAAATATATGTTTTAACAGCTTCATGAACTTTTATTTATTATATTTTGTCCTTCCGTAATGAGATTCTGTATTTATTTTATTTTTCCTTCTCTTTTCTTATTTTAATACCAATAACTACCTGTATTTTGATTTGTTTAAGTCGACATTTGAGTATCATTTTCGATTTGAATGGTCAAAAATCTGGATTGTTACAATTTGGTCTTAGAACTTTGGTTTTGGCGAAAACCTTGGCTCTATTTTGGATTAACTCATTAGAAATAGGGTTGTAATGCCCTAGAATGAGTTTGAGTGTATATGAGAGAGCTTACTTGGAATTTTGATATAAAATGATTTTGTATTGTGTCGGTTTATTCCGTTGAGTATTTATGAATTCTGGTCAGTACTTGGGACGCCACGACATCGATAGGGATTTCTACACACTTGAATAGGACTCATTAACATAATATTGTTTTGAATTATATTTTCATATATATATATATATAATTATTTGAAAATGTATGAATTTTGATTTTGTTGATGATAATATTAGATCTCCATCATTTATTATTCGATTAATCAATAACTAAAACTATTGGTTATTAAATGGTTTAAGAAAAAAAAATATTGAAAATTGATTGGTAATGAAATAAGAAGTAAAATATGAATTTGAGAATTTAATTTTGGGTGGTTTTGCAATATTGATTCAAAAATGATTTTTGAAATAATGACATTATATTTCAAATATTGTTTCGTATAGAAATTGTTTTCAAATAAATTTAAAAACTAAGTGTATACTCCCCACTTATCTTCGAGAAATGATTTCGGTGATGAGTGCACACATCACAGATGTCTATTTTCAAGAGTTTGAGTAGGGTGACAGCTTACAACTTTTATACCTTGTTTTGCGAAATTGAATTTTTATTTAAACCTTTTATAGCTTGGTTTGGTATAAAAGATATAATATATGGGATATTTTGAAAATGATTTGGAAATAAACCTGAAGTTGAATTCTTAAATTCTCAAATAAATATTATTTCTTTTCTTCTTAAAAACAATGAATTGAATTAAACTTGAAAGTGCATAAAACCTTCAAATGGTAAAATAAGGAAATAAATATAAGAAAGAGAAATTAAAGTAAGAAACTATTGGAGTTGAAATAATTTGGCAAAAATTAAACTCAAATAATACTCATTTTATATATCATGTATATGATTTACCGAACGTATATAGGAAGTTAAATTGTTATGGAAATAAGAAAATTGATAATATACCAATAGTGTTATGAATGATGAATGTTGAAATTAAATGAATGGCTTATGAAACAAATAAAAACTTAAGTCGCAATTATAAGCGATGAGTACTTAACTTGATATGGAATTTAGTGTAACTAAGTAAGGTAAACAAGGTGAACTAAATTATTAACGAAATGGATTAAATAAACTAATAAATAAGACAAGATTGAATGAATTACAAGTGAATAGTGAGTATAGCGATAAAATTTGAAATGAATCCAATTAGAAGCAAACAACTTACATGTAAATGAAATTAATGCAAATAAATAAAGGCAAAACAACGAAACATGGATAAGAAATGAAAGAAAAAAAAATGTGAATTGCATATCACTGAAAACAACAAAATAAAATTTTGTAAATAGTATATTCACAATGGCTAAAACTTGTAATTATGCTTTAATTAGATGAATTTGATTATTTAGATGTTTTACTTGTTGCTTTGTTAAAATTGTTATGTCATGTGTGAACTAATTAATGGCATGTATGTTTGTTACTTATATATTGGAATATTCCATATAAATATTTGTATGTTATTATTTGTTGTTTAGTTTTGTAGCAGGCACCGGTGGAATCCACTCGCTCAGCGGATGCTTATGCTTCGTGCTTCGCCTTTGCTCGCTTAAAATAAAGGTAAGATGCTAAGAAAAAAAACACAACGAAAACGCTAATGAAAGGTACATATAACGACTTTTATATTATGTTTGGATATTAAATATTATTCCCCATGTTTTGGGATGCCTGATCACTAAGATGGGATGTATACTTGTGATATTATATATATTGTTATTTTTCGGGCCTCATCGTACAAAGGAGTCTCTGCCGAATTTTTTCGTGAAATCTAGACTTAGAAAATTTTGTGAATTTGTTTTCAAACTCATGTTTCTATATATTTAAGTAAATTTTTTCTAAGTTTAGTAGAAATTTTATATTATTTTAATTTTATTTTCCACTTTATTACTACGTTCCTCTTCGGGGACGAAAAGTTTTTAAGTGGGGGAGAATGTAACATGTCGAGATTTTGAGATAATTTATATTATTAAATTTAATGTTGATTTTGGATAACAATGGATAAATGCAAGGTTAATAAAAATTATTATGTGAATTTAATTGATATAAACTTGAATAAGCTTATTAAACGGTAAATTCAATTGGTTATTAATATAGTAACTTATACATGATTGTAGATATAAGATTTGGTTATTAATTGAAATAAAAGAAATTAAACTAAATGATTTAAATAAATAGCGAGATTTCACGTGATCATATTGAAATGTCTTAAGTAAGGATAATTAATAGGTATGTGAATGCATTGTTTTATTTGTTTACAACAATAAGTTTTTAATATTTCAATTAGAATTTGTAACTAGTAATAGATTGCAAAACCCAATATTAATGCATTGAAATAAAGTGGAAACAAATGGCAATAAAGGTAATTGAATGGTGTAATTAATGGAAATTAAGAATGGTAATTGAAGGAATAAACTGAATGTTCAACTAATTGTTAAAAATAACGATTACAATAGATGAATATATTAATATATGAAGCCATTTGCCTTTGTTATAAACAAAGAACATACAAACGCATTTGAATTGATAATTTATAACAATTCTTAAATTTTAGATTTATTATTTAATACATTGATATTAAATTGGAAGTAAATGGCAATTAGTGAACACAATTAATGCAATTAAGGTGAATAAAAATTTGTAATAGTAGAAGACCGACATAATAGATTTTAAAACAAGCATTAGGTAGGACAAAAATGTAACGATTTATGGAATAATAAAGTAAATATTGAATGTATGAGAGTTAATCAAATTTGAGTTATAACAAATAAACTAATTCCAATTAATTGTAATTAAGTATTTTGTTGCTGTACATTGAACGATAAATGGAAGTTACTAATGTAATAGGATATAAACAAAAATATCAACTATATTCTTAAATTAAAGATTTGTTGAATAAATAAAATTGAAATTAAATCAAACCATCTTATTAGGATTAAATATGTACCGAATTTCTATGACTTAAATTAAGTTGATTAATTTAAATTTTAACATTCAAACGAAAATTGGAAAAATAAATGAATTTGAGATTTTAATGTACGTAATTCATTCCTATAAGTAAATGTAAATCCTATTTTGAATAAGGATGTAGTTAGCTCTATTGGAATTGAATTAAAGAAGAATAAGAATAGATCCAAGGCTCTATTTATGTAATTAACTATTGAAATTCCTTTCCCATAAATAATCTTCAAGTAGTAATCTAATTTTTCTCATTTCCTTATATTCCTACTACTCAAACACGCCATCACTTCTTGTATCATTCTTCGACACATGTTCACAGTTAAAGAGAAATGAAGCAAAAAAAACCATATCTCAAAATTTTATCCATGAAAAATTATGTAACACCCTTAAGTCCCACATCGTGGAAGCCTGTGTGAAGAGGGTACTTATATAGTAGAGCCCATCTCCTACTAACGTCGAGGCCTAGTGATGGAAAACCCTACACCTGAGAGGTGGCAAGGTAGGTACAATATCAGTGTTAGTAGGGAGGTTGGTTCAGCCTGTGCGGCAACGCCATGTGTTGGCGTATCTCGAAACTTAGCCGAGGCCTTTTGAGGAATAAAACCCCACACCTATATGGTGGCTAAGTTGAGGACAATATCTTGTGTTAACGGAGATGCAGGTTGTTACTGTGGTATCAGAGCCAATACCCGGCTGGAATTGTGGCTCCTGTGTGGACCACAACGCCTGGGTGGGGTGTTTGTGAGTTAACAGGGACGTTGGGCTCTGTAGGGGGGGAGAATGTAACACCCCTAAGCCCCACATCGTGGAAGCTTGTGTGAAATGTGGACTTATATAGTAGAGCCCATCTCCTACTAACGTCGAGGCCTAGTGATGGAAAACCCTACACCTGAGAGGTGGCAAAGTAGGGACAATATCGATGTCAGTAGGGAGGTTGGTTCAGCCTGTGTGGCAACACCATGTGTTGGCGGATCTCGAAACTTAGACGAGGCCTTTTGAGGAACAAAACCCCACATCTATATGGTAGCTAAGTTGAGGACAATATCTTGCGTGAACGGAGGTGCGGGCTATTACAAATTATGAAACAAGCTTCTCCGAGTCGACAACTATTAGTTCTTCTATCAATTAAAAATTGATATTACAACAATTTACATCAGAGTACAAGAATATATCAGAGTCTGAATAAATAATACGCAGCGGAAAATAAAATATCGTAGATTTACAAATTACAAAACAGCGAAAATACACATACATAAATATAATGTAGCAGAACAATCATCAACTAGCACAACTGAATGAAATATACAGATACAAAGCTTTCCGAATATAGCTCCAGTTGTAATCCAGGATCCTGGGAAAAGAAATATCTGCAGAAACCAAAACTACTAGCTGCCCATATGGAAAATACGGGCACTTAGAGTTTAGGTTAAATAATAAACTCTGATTTAGTCATGGGACTAGTATGAGAACTAAAACAGTTATTAAAACTTTACTTTAAAATAAGGTAAATCAAGGGACCACGCCGTATAACACAGAATGGGCTCACCCCCAAGAATACCAGTGCCTAAAACAAATAGGGCAATGCTAATTAAAGAAAAATGAATCTATTATAAGTCTCAAGTCCCATCACACAATGCAACGCAAGCCGGAGGATAGAGTTTTACCTTATAATAGCCAAATATGCTTGGTACATTTTAAAACAAATCTCTTATTATTACTATAAGTGAAGAAATCAACTTCAAATATAAATGTATCAATCATAGACGACATGAGCGCCCCATCCCACTATGCCGCCATATATAGGTTTACAACTAAAACCGAAAAATGACATATTGGAAGTTTGGATTTCCATCATGATGGCTACTAATCCGAAAGATCGATCTGTAGTGCAATTCCCCATGGCTTACGTCCCAGGCATGATAAAACGCTGTAATGCACATCCACACTATATCCTAGAAATTGAGTATCTCCGCGACTTACATCCCATGCATGAGAAAACGCCGATTACTCTATCCAATATGGGAATCGGAGGGGGGTGTCCCTACCCCTACTAGGCGTGTAGCGACCAAACCAGCATATCTCAGTCGACCAAATCCATCCATCTCAAAAGTATACTGATCTAACCATCAGTTCACCAACATACCGAGTGTGAGGCTCGCGAATTAATGCTACACAAAGTTGTGCTACTTAAAGCTGTTCTTTGATCATCATGCACCAAACTTTGCTTTTCAAAAAAAGTTTGGATCACTGCATCTCAGCATGCCACACTATCAATCCATGTCATACCATTGATTTCTACAAATATATAACCTCTAAGCTCGTACGTTTCAGAGAAGGGTATTATGAAAGAGAATAAATTCTCCGCCACCAAACAGTATATTTTTAGCAGAGATCAACAAATACAACATAATGCAATACAATGTCAGACACAACATCCATTTGCAAGTCCGTTCTGGGTCTGAACGAAACTGGAGGCACCTTATTCCTCGTCCTGTATGTCCAATATAGGAGAGATGCCCTCGCATATCCGAACAGTCAAAAAATACGTCCTGGCAGCTGTCACTTATCCCCTTCAAGGTAGCTACTCCAATCATGGGAATCAGTAGCACCCCATCCATTCGATGTGAAGATCGTCGGTCTTGCACTGTCTTTAATCTCTTCAACTATTAGTCGTCGTATCAATTATTCAGAATGGGTCAAACCCGGTCTTTCTGAATAACTCGTGTATCTTATAATCAAGTGCTATAACAACACATCATACGCCTCATTCTAGTCCAGAATATTCTTTTATTCATATTTCTTTATTCTGGAAAGGTTCTCATTAATCTTATCAAATAGTATCACTTTTAAACACACTGTTTAATCCATTTCTTTGGAAATCATTTCAAAAGATTTTATAGTATCTTTTCACAGTTTAAATCAAATTAAGGTTTATCAAACTAGTTGGGATTAATGCCTTACCGAAGTAATCATTCCTTTTATTATCCCATCCCAACCTATTCTTCCCATGGAGGAAAACTAGTAGTACTCCATATCTAACACCACTGTGTTATCGGTAAATTCAACTACCATTTCACATTGAAATCTAATTAAAGATTTGACTATCACATAAAGTAAAATTGGTGATACTCCATTCTCGAACACTTCTCAAATTTGGCAAATTTAATTAACAAATTAACATTTCAATCTAATTAAAGATTCATTAAAACTCCACTTAGTTTTAATCTCCAAAAATCATTATTTAATGACTATTTAAATTTAGGAAATAAATCCTGTCGTTACTGGGTTAAAGAACATCGTTCACGATAAACCCAAAATCATCTTCCATCAAAATGGAATCTTCACGGAAATCATAACAATATATAGTCGATATAAATTTCCATATCAAATAAATACTATAAATGGAATAATGGCAAGACCTTTTATATTATATATATAATAACGGTCTTCCTTTACAGAAGCTCATCTCGATTATTACCAAATCGAATTTCATTCAATTCCAATTTAATATATTAAATCTTTACTTTGGAAAATTCCATTAATCTTAATTAAAAGATTATAAATTCCAAATCATATTCTTCACTGCTAATTGGGTTAAAAAACAAATGTTACCTAAAACACCGTTCACAATAAACCCAAAATCCAATTTTAATTCAATTCCAAATAAATATTAATTAATTGGTAAACTTCACTAATTCTTAATTTAAAGATTTATTCTTTTCTCAACTGAGTTTGAAAACAGTGTTATTAAAGACACCGTTCACGACAAACCCAAAATTCAATTTGATATTAATATAAGGCTCTGAATAGAAATTATATCGGCTTATATTCAATATCAAATTCTGAAACCAACAAATATTTTATTGGGAATAACGATATATATATATGTCTTCCAAATTCCTCAACAATATCCGTATAATCACAGAATCTAACATCAAAATATTCCGAAGATTATTTCTATTCAACTCTAATCCAATTCATATATTGGAAATACTGGTTATATTAAAATCCATTCTCAATCCAATTTATTTATTTAAAACATTGGATTATTATTCTATCTATTAACTGGTTCCTTTTGATAAAATATATTTTTGTCTTTTCAAAACTGAAATTTTTCATTCGAAATCCTTTTAAATTATTGATTATGATTTTACACAATTTTTCCATATTTTTAATAATTTTAATAAGGCCCGTACAGTTGGTTTCCAATATCGGCCACCAAACGACATCCATGGCGACCTTTTCCAAAACTGATTTGGACATATCTTAAAATCCATCCGTTAGATTTCAAATCTCTTGTATTCATTAGAAAGATCCTTTTGATACGAACCCAACGATTCCGGTTTTAGGAGAATCCAACAGCGGATCTCCCGTAGCATCAATTTGAAGTCAACGGTTGAAATTCGCAAACGGTCGCTGTGTGACGCGTTCTATTCAAGCCATTAATATATATATATATAATATATTTCATTGATTTCCGTTCAAAACGTATTTATAAAATATTTATAAATTCATTTTAAAATGATTCCCACTTCTATTTCAATTTTAAATCAAAATTGAATATTCTATATCATTATAGTATTAAAATGATAATATTTTCAAAATATCAGATTTTGAAATCACTTTTCGATGTTCATTATAAAATGAATAAAATCAATAGAAAATCTCGTTCGTGTTAAAATGGCGTTTAACTACTTAACATGGCTTTACATTTCAATATTTTCATGTCCATCCAAAATCGGATGTCAAAATCACATTTTAATTATTCACCGAATATTATTTTAAAATATTCATTAATTCTAAACTGGATTCAGACTCAATCAATTACCATATAATTTCTGTTATATGGATTCATACATCGCATGTATACAACAATAATGATAAATAATCATTAAAATTCATACAACATTCAGAGTGCATTTTACAACTGTATAAGCACAAAAATAAATAAATAACGCTTATACAGACTGTCAACCCATCGATTGATATACAGCTAAACTATTGGGATTGGTGTATATCAAATATCATCCCAATACCCGTGTGAGGTTTCAACCAACAAATACTGTTTATTATTTGTGCAGTTGGGCGATGTATAAAATATTATCGTCCCAATCAATGTTAGTTAAATGAAGTACATAAACAAACGGTCCAATTTGTAAATGAATATTTATTTTATTTCAGAAGAATTTTATATAGCGTATATGAATAATTTATATATCGCTATATAAATAATTTATACACGTTGTTTCCAAAAAATTCGGCATTATAACGGTGCGATATTAGAACCGGAATAATGCTTAGCATTATCCCTCTCCTAATACAGGCTCGCGCCATGCACGTCAATCAATCAATCCAATAATACCACAATACAATAGATTTTCCCCACAATACAATCAAATCACACAAATCACCCATGGTTTGTACAAAAAAATAGTGTCAGGAGCTACTAAGCCCCATCTACAACCTATTATATAATAATTGTAAAGTAATTTGAGTAAGAGTTCTCATAATCGGTTTCCAATCCATCAGTCTTTATTTCTGATTTTTGTTATATTTGTTTTTAAAATCGCCAGAAATTCTGATTTGCTCCGTCTCTGTCCTAGTTTGTTCCATCGTATAGTGCTCGACAAGAGGAATCCAACGCATCATGTTTCACTGAATTCTGCTTTCGGATGATCAAGATATCAGCTTTTATATGCTGAATATTATTTTAATTAAACTTATACAATTAATTAACTAATTAATTTTAACTACTCCCAAATCCCGTTTTTAAGCCTTCGTCTTCTCCAGTTCGAGAAAACGCAAGGCTCGATTCCTAGGGCTAGAAATCGCATGTGCATGGAGCCGTCGCTCCACGATCTGACCACCTCACGATGACCGGATGATCTCGTTCCCCCATCTCCTAACATGGACCGCAGTTTGAGGCACGAGATCACCAAGAAATTGAGGCTGAACTCAGCAACTTCGAGGCAAAAATTCACTCGAACTACTACACAATTTTTGATCAGACCCATATGGGATCAAAGCCCTCCCCTAGATCTATAAATTTTGTTTGGCAATTATGATGAAATTTGCATTATGGTGGAAGAAAATTGGGGATGTATTTTGGAGTAATATCGTCCCTTGATGAAGGACTGGCGGCGGCTCATACGATGAATGAAGGTTTTGGGAATTTTAGCTGTATATAATATATTTTTATTAATATTTAATTCCACTTTTTCTTGTTTAACGCTACGACTCCAAAGTGACCCAACGACTATCGTTCCTAGCTAATCACCCCCATTCCGAACACAATGAGATATGTTTCGTAAACCAATTCGACTGTTTTGATCAGTTTTTTATCAAAATTAAAATATAAATCAATATATATTGAATTCAAAGTACATTTTAATTTACTAGGGCCACATACTGACTCCAAAAATTACAGAAAAATAAATCTAGCTATGTTTTGATGATACAGTCCTAACAAAAATAATTTCATCGAATTTGGAGACGTTTGAAAAATGGTCATTTTCCAGTCGATGCAATTTAAACTAAAACTATCAAAACACATTTAAATTTACCATGCTCACATATTAATTCCAAAAATTATGAAATTTGAAATCTAGCTATAATTTGACATTCTAAATGCAACAAAAGTGGTTTCATCAAAAACGGAGGTCGTTTACAAAATGGCTATTTTTAAGGGCTATATATTACATTAAAATATATATAAATTCCATAGCAATTACTTTAAATCTTAATCTGGACATAACTTTCGATTTAAATTATGAAATCTCAAATTTTCACATTCATTAGAAAGATATAATTAAACAAATTCAAATATTTCTAGTTTTACTGAAATTCGATTTATTTTGAATTATGTACATTCATTTGAAATCAGAAATCGAATTTTCAAACTACGGCGCCATTTCAAACTCTATTTATAATTATATATAGTTTCTAACTTCGATTTAAATAAATTTTAAATCGTTATTATTTAAAATAAATCATTTTAAATATTCAAAATCCATTAAAATAACTAAAATAAAATTTATAAATTGGTTCTGAAATTCCGGGTTGTTACAATCTCCCCCACTTAAAGTCTTTTCATCCTCAAAAAGGAAAGGAGCTAAAAGTTGTTTAACTAACCAACTCAACTTTCATTTTGGCTTGAGTTCTTCAACTTTTCAGTTTCTAAGAACTTTCAAATTTCTCAAAAATTTGGCTAACACCCTAAATTTTCGAAAAATTTCGCCATAACCTCCTTTGTACGGGTTGATCGATAAAACTACAACTTGCCTCATAGGGCCCACATCAATCAAAAAGAAAAAGAAAAAGCCAAGCGGCTAGCCAATCGTCTCATAAAATAATCAAACCCAATGAATATAGTAAACATGTACCTATTTGTCGGGTATACAATTTTATTCCTCTTCTTAGCTTCCATGCTATGACCAGTTCATTATACATACATACATACATACATATATACATATGTACATATATGCAATTTCAATCAATTTTCAGTCAAGTTCAATATTTGATTCTATTTGGCTAAATTTTACCTTTTGTTCTCTTATTGGTTTTATTGTTCTAATATTTTAATTAGTCAAACTAATTATCATACAACACAACCATCAGTCAATTAGTTGATTAGTTTTTCAAACATATAATTTTAATAAATAATCAAAATCATATTTTCAGTGCCAAATCACAAATAATAAACGCTATCTAGTTTTGGTTCTCACACCAGTCAATTGGAAATATATAGATATCCCACTTTCGAAATTCGAACATAGTTACTGATGATGCCATGGCGATCATCGGAATTATCCCCAGGCGATTAGAGTATGACTATATATCTACCCAGCATATTTGAGACTTTGAATACACGTTAATTATGCGTATATTCAAAATATACCTATACTCGATAGTCCAAAATCAATTTAAAATAAAATACTCAAATATGTATAATAAGATATAATTTTAAAAATTAATTTTGTTTTTAGAAATAGCACTCTTCCAACTCATTCTAGGGTATTACTAACTCTATCTCTAATGAGTCACTCTTATAGGATATTACTAATCCTATCTCTAATGAATTTTTTGGTTTGGTTCTAACGTGTCTTGTTCTCTAGCTTTGTAAACCAAAGCTCCGATACCAAACTGAAACGATCCAAACTTCCCCTTACGGGAAAGCCCGGATTGAATTGAGAACAAGACTCATCAGACACAAACAATATAACATTTCATTGCTATTAAAACAATTTACATCAGAGTGCAAGAATATATCAGAGTATGAATAAATAATATACAACGGAAAATAAAATATCAGAGATTTACAAATTACAAAACAACGGAAATACACATACATAAATATAATGAAGTGGAACAATCATCAACTAACATAACTGAATGAAATATATGAATACAAAGCTATCCGAATATAACTCCAGTTGTAATCCAGGATCTTAGGAAAAGAAATATCAGTGAAAACCAAAACTACTAGCTGCCCGTGTGGAAAATATGGGCATCCAGAGTTTAGGTTAAAACAATAAACTCTGGGTCAGTCATGGGACTGGTGTGAGAACTAAAACAGTTATTAAAACTTTACTTTAAAATAAGGTAAATCAAGGGACCATGCCGTATAACACGAAACGGGTTTACCCCTATGAATACTAGTGCCTAAAACAAACAGCGCAATGCTACTTCAAGAAAAATGAAGCTATTATATGACTCAGGTCCCATCACATAATGCAATGCAAGCCGGAGGATAGAGTTTTACCTTATAATAGCCAAATATGTTTGGCACGTTTTAAAACAAATATTTTATTATTACTATAAGTGAAGAAATCAACTTCAAATATAAATGTATCAATCATAGACGGCATGAGCACCCCATCCCACTATGTCACCATATACAGGTTTACAACTAAAACCAAAAAATGTCGTATTGGAAGTTTGGATTTCCATCATGATGGCTACTAATCCGAAAGATCGATCACGTAGTGCAATTCCCCACGGCTTACATCCTAGGCATGAGAAAACGCTGTAATGCACATCCGCACTATATCCTGGAAATCGGGTATCTCAGTGACTTACTTCCGGTGCATGAGAAAACGCCGCTTACTCTATCCAATCTGGGAATCGAGGGGGGTGCCCCTATCCCTACTAGGTGTGTAGCGGCCACACCCAGCCTATCTCAATTGACTAAATCCATCCATCTTGAAAGTATACTGATCTAACCATCAATTCACCACCATACCGGGGTGTGAGGCTCTCGAATTAACGCTACACAAAGTCGTGCTACTTAAAGCTATGCTTTGATCATCATCCACCAAACTTTGCTTTTCAATAAAAGTTTGGATCACTGCATCTCAGCATGCTACACTATCAATCCGTGTCATACCATTGATTTCTACCAATATATAACCTCTAAGCTCGTACGTCTCAGAGAAGGGTGTTAAGCAAGAGAATAAATTCATGCCACCAAACAGATATATATTTAGCAGAGATCAATGAATACAACATAATGGAATACAATGTCAGACACACCATCCATTTGCAAGTCCGTTCTGGGTCTGAACGAAACTGGAGGCACCTTATTCCTCGTCCCGTATGCCCAATACAGGTGAGAGGCCCATGCATATCCAAACAATCAACAAATACGTATGAACAGCTACCATTGTAGCCCCTTCAAGGTAGCTACTACAATCACGGGCATCAGTAGCAACCCATCCATTCGATGTGAAGATTGTCGGTCTTGCACCGTCTTCAATGTCTTCAACTGTTAGTTGTCGTATCAACTATTCAGAACAGGTTAAACCCGGTCTTTCCGAATAACTCACGTATCTTGTAATCAAGTGCTACAACACATCATATGCCTTATTCCAAACCAAATATTCTTTTATTCATATTTCTTTATTCTGGAAAGGTTCTCATTAATTTTATCAAAGATTATCACATTTAAACACACTGCTTAATCCATTTCTTTGGAAATCATTTCAAAAGATTTTGTAGTATCTTTTCACAGTTTAAACCAAATTAAGGTTTATCAAACTAGTCGGGATTACTGCCTTACCGAAGTAATCATTCCTTTTATTATCCAATCCCAACCTATTCATCCCATGGAGCAAAACTCGTAGTACTCCATATCTAACACCACCGTGTTATCAGTAAATTCAATTACCATTTCACGTTCAAATCTAATTAAAGGTTTAACTATCTCATGGCGTAAAATTGGTGATACTCCATTCTCGAACACTTCCCAAATTTGGCAAATTCAATTTCCACATCAACATTTCAATCTAACTAAAGATTCATTAAAACTCCACTTAGTTTTAATCTCCAAAAATCATTATTTAATTATTACTCAAATTTAGGAAATAAATCCTATCGTTATTGGGTTAAAGAACAAATGTCGTTTAAAACATCGTTCACGATAAATCCAAAATCATCTTCCATCAAAATGGAATCTTCACGGAAATCATAACAGTATGTAGTCAACATAAATTTCTGTATCAAATCAAAACTATAAATGGAATAAAGGCGAAACCTTTTAAATTCCATTATAACGGTCTTCCTTTATAGAAGCTCATCTCAATTATTGCCAAATTGAATTCAATTCAATTCCAATTTGATATATTAAATTGGAAATCTTTACTTTGGAAAATTCCATTAATCTTAATTAAAAGATTTATTCTTTTCTCAACTAGGTTTAAGAACAGTGTTATTAGAGACACCATTCACGACGAACCCAAAATCCAATTTGATATTTATATAAGGCTCTGAATAGAAATTATATCGGCTTATATTCAATATCAAAATCTAAAACCAACAAATATTGTATTGGGAATAACGATATATATCCTCCGAAATCCTCAGCAATATCCATATAATCGCGGAATCTAATATCGAAATATTTTGAAGATTATTTCTATTCAACTCCAATCCAATTCATATATTGGAAATACTGGTTACATTAAAGCCTATTCTCAATCCAGTTTATTTGTTTAAAACATTGGATTATTATTCTATTTATTAACTGGTTCCTTTTGATAAAAATATATTTTTATCTTTTCAAAACTAGAATTTTTCATCCAAAATCCTTCCAAATCATTGATTACAATTTTACACAATTTTTCCATATTTTTAATAATTTTGTTAAGGCCCGTACAGTCGATTTCCAATAACGGCACCGAATTGCATCCATAGCGACCTTTTCCTAAACTAATTTGGACATACCTTAAAATCCAACCGTTAGATTTAAAATCTCTTATATTCATTGGAAAGCTCTTAAAAATACGAATCCAATGGTTCCGGCTTTAGTAGAATCCGACGGTTGGATCTCTCATAACATCAATTTGAAGCCAATGGTTGAAATTCGCGAACGGTCGATGCGTGGCGCGTTCTATTCATGCCATTAATATATATATATATATAATATATATATATTTCATCGATTTTTGTTCAAAACGTATTTATAAAATATTTATAAATTCGTTTTAAAATGATTCCCACTTTTATTTCAATTTTAAATCAAAATTGAATATTCTATATCATTATAATATTAAAATGATAATATTTTCAAAATATCAGATTTTGAAATCACTTTTCGATATTCATTATAAAATAAATAAAATTGATAGAAAATCCCATTAGTGTTAAAATGGCATTTAATTACTTAACACGGCTTCACATTTCAATATTTTCATGTCCATCCAAAATCGGACGTCAAAATCACATTTTTGATTATTCACCGAATATTATTTTAAGATATTCATTAATTCTGTATTGGAATCAGACTCAATCAATTACCATATAATTTCAGTTATATGGATTTCATACACCGCATGTATACAACAATAATGATAAACAATCATTAAAAATTCATACAACATCCAGAGTGCATTTTACAACTGTATAAGCATTAAAATAAATAAATAACGCTTATACAGACTGTCAACCCATCGATTGACCTACAGGTAAATTATTA
Source organism: Allium sativum (assembly GCA_030737875.1). NCBI lineage: Eukaryota > Viridiplantae > Streptophyta > Magnoliopsida > Asparagales > Amaryllidaceae > Allium > Allium sativum. Next base: position 358,752,356 of record CM060926.1, read on the forward strand.
GGATTAGTGTATGTCAAATATCATCCCAATACCAGTGTGGGGTTTCAACCAACAAATACTGTTTATTATTTGTGCAGTTGGGCGAAGTGTAAAATATTATCATCCCAATCAATGTCAGTTAAATGATGTACATAAACAAACAGTCCGATTTGTAAATGAATATTTATTTTATTTCAGGAGAATTTTATACAGCGTATATAAATAATTTATATATCGCATATATAAATATTTATACACGTTGTTTACAGAAAAATTCGGCATTATAACGGCGTGATATTAGAACCGGAATAATGTCTAGCATTATCCATCTCCTGATACTGGCTCGCGCCATACACATCAATCAATCAATCCAATAATACCACAATACAATCAATTTTTCCCATAATAAAATCAAATCACACAAATCACCCATGGTGTGTACAAAAAAATAGTGTCAGGAGCTACTAAGCCCCATCTACAACCTATTATATAATAACTGTAAAATAATTTGAGTGACAGAGAGTTCTCACTATCGATTTCCACTCCATCATTCGTTATTTCTGATTTCTGTTTTTTTTTTTTAAATCTCCACAAGTTCTAATTTTCTCCATTTGTGACCCAGTTTCTTCCATCGTGTAGTGCTCGACGAGAGGAATCCAACACAACTTGTTTCACTGAATTCTGCTTTCGGATGATCAAGATATTAACTTTTATATGCTGAATTTTATTTTAATTAAACTAATACAATTAACTAACTAATTAATTTAAATTACCCCCTAATCCCATTTTTAAGACGTTGTCTTCTCTTCGACGAGAGGAATCCAACACAACTTGTTGCACTGAATTCTGCTTTCGAATGATCAAGATATTAGCTTTTATACGCTGAATATTATTTTAATTAAACTAATACAATTAACTAACTAATTAATTTAAATTACCCCCTAATCCCATTTTTAAGACGTCGTCCTCTCTAGTTCGAGAAAACGCAAGGCTCAAGAAATCGCACGTGCCTGGAGGCGTCACTCCACAATCTGACCACCTCACGACGACCGATTGACCTCGATCCCTCATCTCCTAACCTGGCCCATAGTTCAAGGCACGAGATCGCCTAGAAATAAAGGCTGAACTCGGCAACTTCGAGGCAAAAATTCACTCGAACTACTACATAATTTTTCATTAAACCCATATGGGATCAAAGCCCTCCCATAGATCTATAAATTTTGTTTGGTAATTATGATGAAATTCGCATTGTGGAGGAAGAAAATTGGGGATGTATTTTAGAGCAATATCGTCCCTTGATGAAGGACTGGCGGTGGCTCATGCGATGAATGAGGGTTTTGGGAATTTTAGCTTTATATAATATATTTTTATTAATATTTAATTCCACTTTTTCTTATTTAACACTACGAACTCCAAGTCATTCCAAGCTAACTACCCCTATTCCAAACACAATGGGATATGTTTCATAAGCCAATTCGACTGTTTCGATCATTTTTTATCCAAATTAAAATATAAATCAATATATGTTGAATTTAAACGTACATTTTAATTACACAAGCCACATACTAACTCCAAAAATTACCAAAAAATAAATCTAGCTATGTTTTGACGATACGGTCCTAACAAAACTAATTTCATCGAATTTGGAGACCGTTCGAAAAATGGTCATTTTCCAGTCGATCCAATTCAAAATAAAACTATCAAAACACATTTAAATTTACCACGCTTACATGTTAATTCCAAAAATTATGAAATATGAAAGCTGACTATAATTTGACATTTTGGATCCAACAAAAGTGGTTTCATCGAAAACATAGGTCGTTTGCAAAATGGATAATTTTTAAGGGCTATATATTATATTAATGTATATATAAATTCCATAGCGACTATTTTAAATTTTAATCTGGACATAACTTTCAATTTATATTATGAAATCTCAAATTTTCACATTTGTTAGAAAGATATAATTAAATAGATTCAAATATTTCTGGTTTTACTGAAATCTGATTTATTTTTAAATCATATGCATTCATTTGAAATTAGAAATCGAATTTTCAAACTACCACGCCATTTCAAACTCTGTCTATAATTAAAATAAATATATAGTTTCTAACTTAAATTTAAATAAAATTTAAATCGTTATTATTTAAAATAAATCATTTTAAATATTCAAAATCTATTAAAATAGCTAAAATAAAAATGTTAAACTAGTTTTGAAATTCCGGGTTGTTACAATCCTATATGAGTTGTGAAGTGTGCGGCGTCATCTGGCTATATTGGCGATGAAAAATGTCATACTGCTCCCTATAGCACGCACGTAAGGATCGAAGGTCGAATTTTTTTGGGCACACGAGTTCATCGAGATGATGAAGGAGTCGTAGAGTTTTCGAAGAGAGGACCAATGGAACTGATGGTGTCTGGATTTCACTGAGGATCGACGGATGTTTTGAGGAGAGAAGTCACATGTTTGATGGGTTTCTTTCTTTGTATCGTGTTTGTACAGAAATTCAAAAGGAGAGGAGGAAGAAGCAAGTGACGTGGCATGTTAGTTTGAGTTATTTTTGTTTTTTTATTATTTTTATTCATTTAAAATTCTTATGTTTAAACGTTTATAACTTCTGCTACGAGGACGGTTTTGGACGAAATAAATTGCGTTGGAATCATATCGACGAACTCTTCGCGATGCCGTGGATTTGGATAGATTCTGAGACTGTTGATTTTTGGGCTAAATTTTGGATTCTAATCTCGTTTGAAATCAAGGTGAATGAACTTCTCGCTCACAATTAACTGAATTATTCCCATATTTATTAAATTAAATTGTGAAATAAATTTGATTGTCTAGTTGTGATTGATTATTGATGGTTGTTTAAATTGACGTACAAGTTAACTACAGTGTTAATTTAGAATCGACATTAAATTATTTATTCGAAATTAAATTGCTAGTCTGAAATCCCGACATTCGTTAACTAGTGAAATGACATAATATTGACAGTTTTGATGAAATGGTTGTGATGTGTGCCTTGTACTGATTACTGCATGGATATCGTTAATGTAAATTATCTCCTAATTCAGCTTATGATGTGTATGTTTGTTTGTGCTAATTAATTCAAATTTGAAGAAGAACAATTATGGTTAAAAATTTAATTAACTATATGTATACCTATATTTTTGAAATAAATAATGTTTTATTATTTATTATTAAAAAGAATTTTTTTCTGTAAAACTTTTAACATATGTATATACAGTGATTTAAATTATTTTATTATACTCTAATTATTTTAATATATATATATATTTATAAAAAGGTTTTATTTATAATCATTTTTTAAAGTTATTTAAATATTTGTAATGTTTATTAAATTGGAATTTTTTTCTCGATTTAAACCATCGATTCAGATTGATATTTAAAATAAAAATGTATTCTCCTTTAGATAAAAATCGATATTTAAATAATTATGATATTGACATGAAATTTCAGTCTAATTTGAATATAAATTTGGAGGAAGATTAAAATGGGAAATCCGTAATGATCCATAACTATTGTTTTAAAACGCACTTATTATTTGGGAAGACTGGGATTGAATATATGTTCGAAAACCATTTCGAGTAATAATGTGACGTGATAAAGAAACTATGTGGAAATGACAAATGAAGACCGGGAATCTTTGGATTTATTTGGATTGATTGTTGATGTCTCGATTGGGCTAATCACCCAATACGAGGTTATAAGTGGCATGAGGTCTGAATATATTAGAGGATTTTCGGATTTTGTTCCGTTCAGACCCAGAATGGACTTGTATGAAATGTGAGTCTGGCATTGTAATTGACTGCATAGCACTGATTTCTATTAATATATATATATATATCGGATTGTGGCAATTAATTATTCTTGTCTCTAAGTTTTACGTGCTTAGAGGTTATGTATTGATAGAAATCAGTGACATGTTGTAAATTGAAAATGTGGCATACTCAAGTTATGAAATGTGCTAGTGATGATCAAAGCTTAGTTTATTGAAGCATAGCATTGTGTATATCGTGACCTCAATGAACCTCACACCCCGGATTGATGGTAAACTGGTGGTTTGGTTGTATACATATCTCTACTGAAACTCGAAAGCTTCGACGGTAGGTCTACTTTGAAACCTGTGGAAAATAAGGGTATGTTCGGGGTCTGTGTGTGGATGTTAACCGGTGATTTACCTGGTGTTTGGTGTCCGTGTCTGGATGAAAACCGTGAGATGAACCTTGATTGTGTTTCCGATTGATATTTCGTGTCAGAAACAATCATATTGGAACCCAATAACTAATACAAGCCTTTCGTTTTGTTTGTAAACTATGTATGTGGGCATAGCCACTATGATTGCTAAGATTAATATATTTATTTATGAAACGGTTTTCAACACTATGCACTAATAATAGTATTGAAAGAGGATTTCCACATATGATGTGCGCTTGCATTGTGTGATGTGGGATGAGTTTATGATAGCTTCATTTTTCAAAGTCATTGCGGATTTATATGCATGGGTGTTCACATGGAGTCAACCCGTTCCGCATTAGCGGCGTGGTCCGGCGAATTTCCTAACTTTAAAATAAACCCATAACACTCATGTTATTTCTATTTTAATTTGACTAATATGAGAATGATTTAATTCTGATCCGAGAGCTTGTTGTGTTTATGCAATACGCTCAGGTCAGCTGAATTTGCAGTTAGCGAAGATTACCTTGCCTTGAATATAACATTATGAAGATGAAGATGGAGCTCAACAGACGTATTATTATTACTATTCCGCTGCAAAATGATTGGTATGTTGTATAATAGTTAAATCTGATAACTGTTGTTAAATTTAATCAAATATATGTTTTAACAGCTTCATGAACTGTTATTTATTTATTATATTTTGTCCTTCCGCTACGAGATTCTGTATTTGTTTTCTTCTTCCTTCTCTTTTCTTATTTTAATTCAAACAACTACCTGTATTTTTGGTTTGTTTATGTCGACATTTGAGGATCATTGTCGATTTGAACGGTCAAAAATCCGGGTTGTTACAAACCATATGTGCATGATGACATGATCAGACTCCCTAGTGATATTGTTATCTCCTCGAACAATACAAACCCTATTTATTCCTTAATTGACCATGTTTTCCCAGCAATTAGCGAAACAGTATATGATGCTGCTTCTATTTTAAATAGAGCCATTTTGGCCCCTACAATTGAATCTGTTGATGCTACCAATAATACTGTTGTTAACATGTTTTCTGGTCCGGAATATATGTACTACTCAATTGATTCCATTAAAGAAGACACACATAATTTGTACTAACATGAATTCCTAATTTCTCTTGCTCCAGTGGACTACCACCACATGAACTTTCTTTTAAAGTTGGTTGTCCAATAATGCTTCTTCACAATATTGACCCTAAAATAGGATTATGTAATGGAACAAGGTTAAAATGCCATGTTTTCCACCAAAATCTTATTGATGCAGAAATTGCAGTCGGTCATTTCCGTGGTATAAGAGTTTTTATTCCCGGAATACCTTTAAAGCCTTCGGAAAATGTTAGCATTCCTTTCACGCTTATTAGAAAACAATTTCCTATTAAACTGGCTTTTTCTCTTACAATCAACAAATCTCAAGGACAAACCATTCTGATTGTTGGTATCTACCTACACCAACATGTATTCACCCACGGTCAGTTATATGTAGCTTTATCTAGAGGTATTGCACGACGAAGAACAAAAAATTTAGTCCAAAACGGAAGCATTCCATGAAAACATGGTACTCATACGAGAAATGTGGTTTACAAGGATGTTTTACTAACATGTACTTCAAACATGAGTTATGCAATTTGTTATCCTACCATCTATAATTCACACAAAGTGCTCATTATTGTTACCGACATCTATCTATTTGCACTTTTATATTTGCCTCACTGCTACCTGCAATGTTCAGCCTTTTTTCCCACTTAAATACAGTACTATTTTTTCAAACTTATTCCTCTTATTCCTAAGCATTAAAATTAATAATCATGTTGCGTAAAAAAAAACATTTTTAACTCCGCCATCAAATATTAACTTATTTGATGCTGGTCTCAAGCCCCAAAAAGGAAGAGAGGAAATGTTTATTTACTACTCACCTTGCTGGAAATACTCTCCATTCATAAACTGCAGGTACAAATGTCGATTTCTACATTCAGTACTACCTTTGTTTATCCTCCTTACCTTTCTGCTTCCTGCTGTAAACCAGATTTACCACTTCCAGACTCCTCGATAATCTGCTTTCACATGACCAAGTACACCAATGTGACAAACAAATTACGTCTATATGCACCTCAATAAGAAATTACCTTTCTTGAGTTCATCGATACATTCAATACATCTTCAGAAGGTTAGAACCAGTGACATAGTGATTATTTTACAAACCTGATTTCAAATGCTTTACGTATGTAGATATTACCTTTATATGCTAAATGTACTTTGTAGACAACATTAATCGATTTCTTTTCCGCAAGAATTGAGGGGAAAAAAAAACCAAGCTAGATAGGGCTGTGGCACAGTCAAATGAAATAGAGAAGGAATGACAGAAGTAAATGGTCAGCTGCATACACAACATGCAAAGGAAAATGAAGATGGACATGTATTTGGACCGATTTTCAAAGCAAAGGTAAAATTTACCAACTTTTAACCTAATATATGCAATAAATATTTCTTTTAAGGTATGTTTACGTTGACAGAATATGTTGTATTTGGACCGATTTTCAAACCATAGGTATGATTGACGATAGTTTAGTTTGACAAAAAAATGTTTCTGCTTTACTTTTCATTCCTTTCCGACTGAGACAAGCAGGCTATGAGCAATGGACTAACTGACATAAACTGTTCAATAGACAAACTAACTAAAGAAAATATTTTCCGTCGACAAAGAACACTGGAGAATGAAGGGGATGATAAAATGGTATTAATTTTCACTTTATACCGATGTTTACAGTTTTACTTTGCCTCTCATTCGTCGTTGCTACTTCACATATTTTTAATCCCTTCTTCTTTTCCACTTTGCTGCCATTTAATCTGAAAGAGTACAATTATCTAACTGATTAATGGTATTGATATTCTTTTCATCCACTGGGTATTTGTATGGCATTTTGGTTGCTTTCATTAGTTTACATGGATTTTACTCCATAAAATGTATCAACAAACAAGTATGATTGTTATTTCTTTTGGTATATGGTTTGGTTAGTGTTGTTGTTGTCCACTTTTGTTATAGTTGACTTTTTAATCTCATTTGTCTGATAATATTTGTTAACATATCACCATAGGTTTTGTACGTGCTTATACAGATGGATGACATCGAAAATGTAGAGGTGTGTTGATAATATGTGAATACTTTTTACCAATTTCATCTTCCTAACTTTTTCTGTTTGACATGTGTATCTCTTCATTATACACAAACATCCAAAACATAAAAGATTGTATGTTGCTAATATTAAATACGAGTACCATACAGAAAGTTTCATGTGATTTTACATGCTACTTCAATGGATTGATATTCAGTCAACGGTTTACTTCCTATTTTTTTCTTTGGTAATGCATGTGATAGTTTGGTAATTGAATTCATCTACTCAAACTCATAGTTTAGTTAGCATATATTAGGAGGAAGCATCACCTTTTATCACAGTTCAAAACTCAAAGTATAATATCTTATGCCAAATTACTTTTGGACGCTATACAGTTTAATTTTTACATTTTATGGTGAACAATGACTTCGATTTTGGTATCAGTCATGTCTTTTCCCTAAAATCTAGATGTTTATTTGCTACAAGATTGCTGCTTTTTTTTGTAAACTTCACTGAGTTATTTGATCAACAATTTCCCTTTCGAACATGAGATGATAACAACTGAAATTACATTTGTTATTTGATTAACAAAAATAATATTTGTACTGTGTTTTGCATTAATATCAACCGAAATTACTACATTTTATACATGTACAAGTTAATGTCAGTTATGTTGCAAAGCTCCTTACATTTGTTGTTAACTGCTGTGACCATAGATGCCAGGAAAGCTAATGGATTTACTGAACATTGCAAGACACAACTTATTCTGTTGTGCTATTGGAAAAGGGTATGTGTAATATGATTGTGTTATAAAAAGTTGACGCGGATGACATATCTGACAAAGAACATTACTTTGTTTTCATGATTTACTGTTGAAAGCTCCTTGCAATTCATGTTGTTGATCGACTTCTTCATCTATAATTTAATGGAACCGTCGAAAAACTGTGGGTGCTATACTCCTCGATTGTCACATCTGAATGTAGTGCTTGGATTATGTGGATCTCTTGTAGAATGTACTTCAGTGTAAGCACCATTGTTTCAATTTAGTTCAATGTTATATTAGTCTTTATACAGAAGTTTAATATTTGCACTTTTTGTAATTATAAAATTTACGTTTCCAGTTATGCTTTGTGACGTTGTATGTATATTGTTTTTCTTCTTCCCATTATAGGTTCAACATCATTCAATCCTGATTAATAAAAATATATCAATATGAGAGTAACGAGCACGAGATGAATGTGGTGGAGAATTTGGTTAGATGGCTGATTCTGGAGACACAACTGTAAGGTAATCACAATAAATGGTCTTCTATATTTCTTATTAGTATCTATATTTTTAGCGTTTCATTTGCTTTTTATTTTACAAAATTCATATTTCAGCTTGCACATTTGAAGCTCTGCACAATTGAATCTCATACATTACACACTGATTCAGAAGCTTACTTAGGATTCAACTAAGCTTCCTCACATTTGAATTTCAGTACACTCAACACGGAGCACAGACACACATAAAAACTCACATTTTTTCATTCATTTGGCTTACTGCATTTTCATGCTAAATTCTCTCCATAGATTACCAATTTAGAACCTCTTACTTTACTGATCTCCTTATTTTCCTCCATTCTATTGCTCATTTTTCCTACACCTGTTCACTAACTTTGCAACAACACTGTTTTATTGCTATATATATCTCCCCACATGCACTACTTTATTACTATCTTCCTTACTCTTCTCCACTTTCGATCCAAACGACTGCGCTTTCATAACCAAAAAATGACAAAGGTACTATAACCCTATCACTTCCATTATTACTGTTTGCATTTTTTTTTTCTGAACTCTTTTTTCTTGCTCACTTTACCAACTTTCGACTAATATTGTTAAACACAACCCAAAAGTTCAGCTAAAGGTAAGGAGTTGGCAATGCTTCCTATTGAAAAGCTGACACGTAAGAGCTCCCGTAATACAAAACATCATACTTCTACAACTTATGAAACACTTTTTGATGATTGGGTTTCACCGTTTCAACACCTAAACAAATTCCAGCATGTTATTAGCAATTGACTTGAAATTGGAGTATTTAATATCACCAATGAGTGCCTTTTATATGCGTTAAATACATGGAAGATCCGCATGACATCCGCTTTTCCATTTCGCGTAAACCAATCGCGCAACTCTATCTATTCTAACCAAATTCTCAATACATAAACCTTGAGGCTCAAGCGAAAGTCGCCACACTTGTAGACATCTTGGTTTATCAAAAGGTAAGACCTCGTTTGACTTGTCATTTTTAGCTTTGTGGTTTAAGTATAAATGTGATTGTTGCTTGTGCTGCTAAAAAATAAACAATTTTTAAAATTTTAAATTAACATGTAAAATAAAGATGAAATTTGTTTTGTTTTTCGTGTTTTATGGGACAACAAGGGCACAGAAAACAATGCAACATCTCCGTTTAAAAATTGTACATCCTCTTCTCATATTTCTTGATATTTCATGGTGCAAGTTAAATATACCAAACTCAAAAAGCAAAACTAAACAAAATGGACCTAAAAACTTCAGTAAAAATGACTATTTTCAATAAATATCTATGTAACACCTTGTGTCTGATAATCAATTGCTTTCCATGATTGTATCAATAACAATGGGATTACCATGCAATAATTTCTAAGGGCATTGATGTTTGATCTTTCATAACAGAAGCTCCAACAACTTCACCAAATCCTCTAAAGAACAAGGAAGGTGGTTAACAACCTGTTGAGGTTTTGTGCATTGCAGAAGTTCGACAAAATGCTAAGAAAAATAGGATATTTTTTACCCAATTACTTGAAGATGAATTTGATTGAAAATAACAATACAATAGATCAGAAATAATGGCACTACACATGATATTCCACCCAACCACCCTCTTTATTGTTTCACCAAAATCAAATTTTGTTTACACTCAATGGATCAAAACAAAAAAAATAAACAAAGTACAATTGAATTAATAACCTTATTAATATAGGCAAATAATATCTAGATGACTACAAATATTGTTGGAGCAGAAGAGCGATAAATAAGGTTATTGTTGGAGTAAAATACAAATATTTTTAGTCATCTACATATTCTTTGCTTATATCAATAAGGCTATTGATTCAATTGTATTTTGCTTATTTTTTTTTGTTTTTAATCCATTGAATGTAAACAAAATTTGTTTTTGGTGAATCAATAAAGAGGGTGATAGGGTGGTTGGATAGAATATTTGTGTATTGCTATTATTTTTGATTTATTGTATTTTTGTTTTAATCAAATTGATCTTCAAATGGTTGGGTGAAAAATATGATGTTTTTCGGGTGTTTTGTCAAACTTACGCTGCGCACAAAAGCCCAACATAAACATAATAACTATGGCTCTAAAATTTACATTCAGCAGGTTAATTCCTTTACTCCAAATTTTATGTAAAATATAAATAAAATTTGAAAGTGATCTAAGAGAGTACATAAGTAAATTTTGTTAGAGAGACAAAATAACAATTTTAACAAATAGCCACGTTAGCTGACGGAAGTTGCATTATTGTATAGCTCTCATTTTAACGGTTCAGATAAGATATTTATTTTTCAACTTATGTCAGACGAGCTAGATACCAGAGCTTTAATTAAGGGCGGAAAATGTGTGCGGTAGGATATATTAGGCTAAATTAGGCCGGGTTCTATGGTTTAATTTGAAATTGAAGTATCAATTCTATATTCGTTCCAAATACTAGTTTAAAAATATTTTATTTCTGTTTCTTCTGCGTTTTCTACAAACAATGCCTCTTCCTCCTCCTCCTCCATACATATACTAATATAACAGCACATCGGTGGGGAACCGACCGATAGATTGAATAATTTAAAAAAAAAAAAAAAAAAACTAGTTTTTTTTATTAATCTTTGTTAAATATCAAAAAATAATGATAGATAATATTTAAATTTTAGAGATCTAAAGAGACAAATGTTCAGAAAATTGAGTGAATTAGACCAGTGAGTATTAAGTAAATTAAACTGAAAAGATTTAATAAGATATTTTATAGACATGTTCCAGGTTTTCTTTGGTTTTGGAAAATTTGATTTTTGTCAAAACACTATGCAAATTAAACATCAAAAAATAATATGGTTAATGGAAATAAACTCCCTAATGGTGGAAGACCAACCGTTAGATTGTATGGTTAAAAAAAGATAAAAGAAAAACTAGTTTTTTTTATAAATCTTAGTTGAACATCAAAAAAATAATATGCTAGATAATATTTAAAATTAGAGAGATCTAAGATGACAATAGTGGAGAGAATTAAGTAAATTAGATTATTTTAAAGAGACGTGCGCTATAGATATGTTCTTAACGCATTATATTCTTAACGAATTATGGGTGAATCTTCTCCAGACTCTAATCATGTTACAGTGCCTTGATACTGCAATAGGATGATTTGGAACCGGACTAGGGTATAATTGTGAAGTAGCTTAGTCTAAACAATAAGGCCAGAAACTGAGAAGAAGTCAATAACCTACTTTGTTTCTGTAAATCAACGTAACCCCAAATTGACCTAAAATTTTGAATTAAAACGCAATCAAGTATTAGATTAGTGTGCATGAATGCGTTAGGGCTCCAGAAACATTGTAGTTAGTGTAAATATGATGTGCAGCCCTTTGATAAACTGGAACTGGAAGTGAAAAACACAAAAAAGACGCAAGATGAAAATCTACAATTGGGCTTCATAATGATGCACATAATTCCACTGGTGGACAACCCAATATGGGAATTTCTAGCATTTGCATGCCTGACGTACAATGCTCTGGCATTCTCTCGCGACTCATTGGTGGCTTCTTTGACTTTTTTGGTCATTGTTTTGGATGTGAAAATTGTCGTCTATTCGGTGGACGAATACCAGAATCATGCAGCGCATGCGGTTGGTCTTGGTTCATACTTCATGGCATCAGCCCGGCCCTAGGCATAGGCCAACTAGGCGGCCGTCTAGGGCCTCAGGCTGGTGGTGGCTGGCGGTTAATGATGGAAGGCCTCAGAATTGTAGGTTTAGTATTTATAATGAATGATGGTTACAATTTCTTGAAGAAATGCATGGTCAGGTGGAATGCACATGGGATGTTCTAGGGTGGATGCATGGTTCAATTCCTGTCTACTTCATTTTTGGGGCCTCCATTCAATTTTCCTGTCTCCCCTTGCTTTTTCCACTTTTCCATTTGGTCTAGGGACTCATGAACTACAGGGCCGGCTTTGCATGGCATTGATGTACGGTCTCTTTTAGAGCAATGCCGCGGGTACAGGAGATCATGGGTGCGTCTGATTTTGAACGGCAACGCATATTCGGATGGATTATTTTGAAGAGATATTTGAAGGGGAATTGTTACAAACGAGAAATGTGTTTTTTTATGAAAGGGACAAATTGGAAAGGGGAAAGTTATTATATTTATTGTTTTTGTATTTATTATTTTATTGTTTGTATTTGTTTATTGTTGAACAGAATAGTAGAATGCAGAATACAAATTACAAAAATGAAATTACGTGATTGCGGAATTGAAAGTGCAACACATTACGACACCATTACAAAAGAAAACACCACTACAACACAATAAAAAAAAAACAAAGTACAACACAATTCAAACATGCAAATACAAATCACATCTGTCCAGCCCTCTGCTTCATAACATAATGCATAACACAACGCCTAAGCAGGAGCCCAAATTATATTACCATCCTTTCTTACTAATGGCAAGATATGTAATAACTATGGATATGCAATCCTTTACCATATGTGGTGAAACTAGATTGTGCATGAAGATTGCCATACAACACCAGTACCCAACCTAAGTCCTAACTACAACCATCCTCCCATACCATGTGCATTAAATGGCAAGAAACATGCGCTGCAAGCTATGCTAGGCTGCAATCATTAGGGGAAATATCAACAAGTGGCGTAATGACCCCCCCCCCCCCTCTCCCCTCTTCTCTTAGCTCGTCTTCGATCCTCAAACTCCTCACCAAACCTACTATCAATATCACCGATGAGCATTCAAAATAATAAAAGAAACATAAAACCTTGGTCAAACGAAGTCCGGTGTGAGCAATAAGTTACTAGAAAATGTGCTACTATATAGGTTAAAGTCTCACCCTTAATTCATACTTCAATATCCTAATGGCGATAGCCTACCCAAAGAAAAAACAGAGCATCCATAACAAACATAACATTCATGAAACAAAACCAAGCTACCACTTTCTAAAGCCTTAAATATATTGATAACCCGAAAGTTATGATTGTTTCGCATGTTGTTAAGGTAGGAATGACATTTTGAACAAATAGTTTCACATCACGAAATAATTAAATTAAAGGAGTGACCGATTTTAATCTCACACTGAATGACCATCCTCATACATGGCAGAGGCTAATGAAAAATCTATTTTAGTCGAAACTTCATGCTTACACCAGCACGTTCTCACAACTAGCGCTAGAAACCTAATGGTCCAAACCTAAGGTATTCGATCATCGCTAACAGTCCTAATAGGCATCTCCATGACACCCTTGCTTTGAGACAACAACTAAAACACTTCGAGCTATCAAAAATTCTTTGGCACCTCCAATCATAAGAGCATCCACTATTCCATCTTAGGTTCGAGTCCCGTCCAAACTAAACTTGCGGCCTCATTCCATTCCAAGCTCCACATCACAGTCCTTCGATCACTCTCATGCAAGTTCTCAATTGAAGGTTCATAACGTCAAGATGCCACTCGTAGGGATTCTTATAGCTCTCCATTTGATGGACCGATGCCGATCCATGCCACATGTGTAACACCCCGTAATTTATAACACACTAAAATGATAAGTTAAAGAATACTTAATTAAATATTAGGAATTAAGTGACGGCGCCATTGCGTTCGTCTCGGAATTCTGCTTAAGATAAACACCAACTTTGCGTAAAACAGACATCGTATGAAGAAGATATTAAGGTCTGAAGCTTGTATACACATAAGATATATATATATACACATATCCAAGTCAAAACCGTTCAAAATAGTTCAAAATCAGAAGCGGGAAGTCAGGGAGGAAAATGGACCCGTTGGGGGTCGACATACCCTAAGGGTGTCGACCCATGGGTCGACACCATAAGGTGGGTGTCGACACCCCCCAGATCCGGGCTAAATACATTTCTGCGTATGTGGACTGAATTCTTGGCTAGATTCGTTGGCTTTAGGCTATAAATAGGACCCCATTTCTCTTGTTTATACACACCAAAAAATTGAGAACTAGATGCTACCTCCGCCAAGATTAAAATAGCTTATTCTTCTTCAACAATCAAGTTATTCAAGTTCAGAGATTTGTGATTCAACATCTGCAATTATTCTTCTGTTTCTTAGATCCAATCAAGTAAGCCTACGTTATTTTTAGATATAAACACTTAAAAAAAAATTATTTTAACATGTTTGTGAATTGGATCTAAGCCCATGGCTATTTGAATCATATCAGATCTTCCATAACCTATGTATCTAAGTTAACCTTGACATGTTATGAATTGGATCTAACCCTTTGACTAATTGAATCATGTCAGATCTGTCATTATTTGTATATCTAATTCACTGATTAGATCTCATAATGCCTTTTTATGATCATGTCACTATGCCTAATCATTTCTATTATCACATGTTCATCAGATCTGCTCTTATATGCATATCTTGTCATTATGCCCAATTTTGTCACTATATGCTTATTCAGTTGCTATGCCTTTTTCTATCACCGTATGTCCATCTTGTTATTATGCTTATTTCTATTTTCTTCCCTTCTTCTTTTCCCTTTTTATTTTGTGGCCAGGCTACCTTCGAGCCTAAGCATACCGCTGAAATATGTGAAGCGTGAAATTGGGAACGAGGGGAAAACGTTAAAATTGGGGCATAACTTGTATTGGGAAATTTGGGCATAACTTGAATTAAATACATAAATATGGATTTGGGGCATAAATCAAATTATGATTTAGATCTTAATTTGGGGCATATGGTACATGATAAATATGACTTGGGAAAGAGGCATGAAAACCTATAATGAATTAGGGATAATTGTTAAATAAAGAAAATGCCTAGATTTACAGTAATTAGAAACTGTAACCGCGCTTAGACACGAGGTTAGATTACACTTGTGGCAGAAGTCTGCCCGGACCCGTCCGACATATCCAGCGACCACAAGTGGTGAATCTAATGTGAGGAGTCTAAGTGCATAAACACGTAAAGGGCTAAGATACGAGTTTAAGTCCGACTTGTGGAAGAAGTCTGCCCGGACCCGCCCGACATATCCAGCATCTACAAGTTGTCGGCTTAATGTGGGAGGTCTAACACATATAACCATAAATAAATAAATGGCGATGAACTTGAATACTAAACCTGATTGAATCCATAGGAATTACGTGAACATGTTAAATTGAGTAGGGTTTAAGTAAACTTGCTTGAAACAGTGGGCGGGTTAAGTATATCTTGGGGTGGTGGATAATATTTATATATATAGGCCCACAAACTTAACCTGTTGGGGTTATGCAATTTTATTACACTGGTATGGCATAACCTATGGAAACCCTAGTAGTGGAGATGCAAGCGTAGGGGGAAGCTTGTATCATCTTGTGTGTGAGACTTGTTTCAGTCAGTAACCCATATATAGGTATCAAACGAGTACTCCGAGCTATGTCGGAGTCGGGACACGCTTACTTGGCTGATTGTAAGAGATCCAAAAGAGGGGACGGTGTGGGAGGCCCATTCCGATGGGGTCATATGCGTGCATGGTTCCGGACAGGGGAGGCTAAGACATCGTGACATCGGTAGATATGGTTGTGCACATCCGGAGAACAAAGTGTAACAGCCCGCATTTTACGTATCGGAAGATCATAAAATCTTTTTATATTATTCCCTGAGGGTGGGATCATTCTCATATTTTAATATGTTACTTATGGAGATGTGAGACATGTACATAATTTGTACCAATTTTGTTTGTGACCGTTTTGCCCCTGTCAGCCTTGTACAGGGAATAACTTTTGGCTTAAGTCAAATCAGGTGGTGAGACCTGTTCCATTGGAAAGGAAATGATGATTTCCTTACCATAGAGTGGTTACATTAAAGATTTGGCTCAGCGGTTTGGAAGGAATCACTGTTTTAAGGTTTTTCACTTGGCTGTTTAGGTTTTGGGAGCCTTAATGGGCTTATTTGTAGAGGCCCATTTGTGGGCTGGTGGAAGCTATAAATAAGGGGTGAGAGGTATGGAGAATGATTTACTTTCTTCATTATCTCGTTTGGTGACCTATGTTCCTCCTTCCCCTAACACCTTTCCACCATTAAAATCGAAATCTAAAGGAGAAAAACCGAAGAGCTACACCATTTGAGGCTAGATCTTCATCATTTGAAGTGAAGGTTCATCGGATCAAGGGGTTCGGTTTGAATTGCTTGCTATCCGGAATCTTAATTCATTGATTTTAGCTTATTTTGAAGAATTGGTGAGTGATTTACATCTCTCACATGTATTCAGTGAAGTATATGAATGTTTGATCAAGTTTTTCATCAAATTCAAGTGTTTTACCATAAATCTATACCATAAGAAGATCATTTTCATATGAATCACCCTATGATCTATTTTAGCAAGTTTAAATTGATAATTCCTATGTCATTTCATATGTTTACGCAAGTTAGATCCATTATTTTGGTCATTTATTCATTTATCATGATTTTGGTAAATTTCATATGGTTATTGATGAAAATTTGTTGTTTTAATGATTGTTGATGATTGATTTTGATGAATTAGTTAGATTGAGTAGTTTGCATAAATTTTGAATCAAATTGAAGTTGAATTGGGCGGGAAATCAGATCAGTGATGGATAAGTGACAGAATGGATCGGTCCAGATTTATGATGGATTAGTGACAGAATGGATCGGTCCAGATCTGCAATGGATCAGTGACGGTATGGATCAGTCATGGATTTGTGATGGCTCACGCATGGATGGATCGTGCATACATGGCTCGCGCATGCTCCAGATCTGCAATGGATCAATGATGGAATGGATCGGTCATGGATTTGTGATGGAATGGATCGGTTCTGGATCAGTGACGGATCTATGATGGCTCGCGCATGGATGGATCAGTGACGGAATGGATCGATCATGAATTTGCTACGGATCTGTGATGGCTCGCGCATGGATGGATCACCCATGGATGGATCGTGCATAGATGGCTCATGCATGGGTGGATCAGTGACGGATTTATCAGTGATGGATCTGTGATGGATCGGTGATGGATGGATCGCGCATGAATGGATCGACTCAAATCTGTGATGGATCTGTGATGGAATGGATCGGCTTAGGTCAGTGACGGATCAGTGATGGATCGGTGATGGATTAATGCAGAATTGATCCAGGGGATATGATAGCATTTCAAAAGCGCTGCAAAAGGCAGTTTTAACATTTTGGCCAGTTTTTCATAGAGAAAAAGCTGGAAATGCTATGAAATGCAGTATCGATCAAACGAAGCTTGTTTTTGAGTTGACGATGGTTCTAGCTTCGAAGAGAGTTCAAGTAGGAATGTTCGAAGTGATGTGATGCATTCGTTGATCAATGAAATGCAACGGATGTGGTGATAACTCAAGAGTGTTCTAAGTTGGTTGATAATGGTTGGATAGTCGCCGTCGATGACGAATAGAAATACTGAAGGCCAAGGAATTATCGTTGTCCTAGGTTCTAGCGGGCTCAAAGCAGGGGTATAATAGGGGCACCTAAAAGACCGGATGTAGGTCAAATACCCTGTGTATCGTTGAAAGGCATAGTTACGTATCAATGAAAGGCGTATGGTTTTTTTTTTGCTAGAGTTGGGGTTACAATTAGCCCTTGATGGATGGCAGTATGATATAGCCAGTCATACGATTAACAGTGGTTTCGAAGCAGGATTGGCAGTGATAATCAGAGTCTGTCACGAATGATTGGTTTCTTTGTTTGTACCATCTCATGTAGATTGTCCAACGTCAAAGGAGATATTTCTTGGGTGTTTGTCTGATATTGGTTTAGGCCTTTGGGGCTTGTACTTAAGGGATGTTGAATTCAATTAGGATGATTTATGTGAGATCTATAATTTGGATGCTATGAGTGTTATTGATTGGTTGCTTCTGTTTTCCATGATTGAATGATTGTTCTGATTATCCTGGATGGATTGTTGTTCCTTTGGTTGTAAGGATTGTAAAGGCTATCACTGTCCGATGTGGGGAAGATGGGAGTTGTGTTCCTCTCTGATGTTGTGGGTAAATTAGTTAGTTTATTTACCCATTCTCATATACTTTATTGATGAAGTTAGTTAGCTGTTTTATCGCTCACTAAGACTGTTGTCTGACTCAAGGTTTTATGTTTTCCTCTTATTACCTTGGGTTGTTCATTCAATTTTGGATGGGCAGACTAGGTGGCAGGTGATAGGTGATAGCTTAGAAAAGACGACGTAACAGTTCAGATGCGAGCAAGAGGCTGGCGTACTATCTTTCTTAATATATAGTATTTGGGTTTCCGTTGTTGATTATTCTACTCTAAGTGATGTAGTGAGGTAAATTTGTATAGACATATGTTGCAGTCCAGGTGTATGGATATACTTCCTAGTTGTTTTAAATATTTGAGTTTTCTGCTCAAATATGCTTCGCTAATATTACCTGTTGTATATGTTCAATTATATTTTATCCTTACGCTGTGAGATTTACAACAGGTTCTGCTTGTATTATCATACCTTGATGATCGTCCATAGCTTCCTGGCACACCTTTTAGCGTACTTTTCCTCTTGTTTAGTGCAGGGGTTATGGGTGGTCGTCACATAAAGGGTTTCCACTTTAGGAAGTGATATGTCCTACTGTGGGGCCAACATAGGGCATCTACAGAGTAGGGAGTCGATCGATTAGGGTAGTAATTAGTGTACATCAAAACTCTAGTATGTTGGAGCCCATTATTATCTTTAGGGGTAACTCCGGTATGTTCAGTTGGGCTGCCTGTTATTGCATGGGGTTAAAACTCTCACTAGAAGTACGCCTAAGTTTACCATTTTATACTTGTTGGGAATCATCTTGTTCATATGATACTAGCATTGGTGCAGAGAAAGAAAAGTGTTAGGGAAGCGCTACTTATTCTATCCTGTTTATCCTGTTACCTAGTCATATCTGCCTTATATGTTTTTATCTATCTCTCCAGTCTATATGTCTGTCATGATGCTTTTACTTATTTATATGTTAAAGGTAACTAGACTCGCCAGACTTTATGTCTGACCCATTTTGTTTCCTCTTCTTTCTCTTCCATTTTCCCCCAGGTTCTTAGGGTGGGAATACTCAAGCTTGACCAGGATTCTGCTTTCGTTCTGCTTGAAGCTGCTTAGATGTACTGCTTGATTTCATATCTTCTCTACTATGGCTATGCTTTTGGGAATTATGCTCTTTTCATATTTATTGTACTCTGATGATTTTAGTACAAGACAGAAGTTTTAAGCTGATGTACTGGGTTTTATGTATTTCAGACTTATGATGTAACTAAGTTTTGAACCACAATGTTTTCTGCTTAATAAAAGTTTTAAATTCCGCTGCTATTTTATATCTGTCTTGTAAAGTTTTTGTTTCTGTTTACCTATAATGCTTCATGAAACTTAATGCATTCTCTTAACGAGTGAAATTAATGGACGTGGGGTGTCACATTTGGTATCAGAGCTGAAGGTTACTAGATCGGATAAAAGATTTTGAAAATTGTTTTCAAAAAGGTTTTAAAAGAATGCATTTTCAAAAGAAAAGTCTGTTTTTGAAAACATATTCTCAAAAGCCATATGTAGTATCTTTCGATTCTCTGTTTGAATCCCTTTTTCCTTTCTTTTCAGCATATCTGGGGAACCTAATATTCCTGAGGGCGTCACGATACCAGGCTGGTTCCATAGGTATCTTGAAGAGCAGACATTCCTCCCCCAGTTGCACCTGATGTTCCTCTTCCTCCTCCGTAAGCAGATAATTTCTCTAAGATCTGCAAAGATTTCTGTGTTATGGGAGGAAAGCCATTCTGAGAAACTGAAAGTTTCGTAGAGGCAAGGAATTGGCTTAAAGAGACGGAGGATTTTTTTGGAATTTTCAAAGTTGACGATCGTAGAAAGATCCAGTTAGACGCTTGGCTGCTGAAAGATGAGGCTTCATTCTGGTGGGAAGTGATGCAAGCAGGGCGTCCAGTGGAGACTTGGGATGATGTTCTACAGAGATTTGAAATGAAGTTTCTTTCTCAAGCTGAGAAAAGTATGCAAATGGAAAGGTTTCTGGCACTCAAGCATGGAGGCATGACTGTCAAAGATTATGTTAACAAGTTCAATCAATTGGCGAGGTTTGAGTTGGATCTAGTAGATACCCCGCATAAGAAAGCTTTGCGGTCTGCTAGAGGAATGAATGAGCCCCTCCACAGGTTAGCTATGCCTCATATTCCGATGGAAGCAACTTTTGAAAGGCTCGTTGATATGTCATTGATGCATGAGGAAGGTAAAGGTGAAAAGAAAGAAGTTAAGGTTGAGGAAACACAAAACAAGAAAGTGTGGCCCAAGAAAGGACAACCACAACAAAAGAAGGGCGGAAAGGATGACAAGGCTAGAGATAAGAGGAAGTGTCATAATTGTCGACACGACGGTCATTTGATCAAGGACTGCAAAAGAAAGAAGAATGCTTGTTCCAATTGTGGAGAGGTCGTACACTTTTCTAAGGAGTGCCCGAAGAAGCAAGGACAAGGTCAAAGGGTAGGATCTTCGGGAGGGCAGGTGCATGCTCTCATGACCGTTGCGCTAGACAGAGGTATGAAAGTTTCCATTGAAGGTTTGATTTCTCTTTCCAATCATCCTGTTAGAACTCTTTTTGATTCGGGCGCTTCACATTCTTTCATATCTGATTCTATGATTGAGTCTCTGCACCTTAGTACTAGTATGGTTTTGGATCCCGTTGTTGTCTCAAACCCCATTGGGGTTACGAACTCATCTATCTATGATTTTTCGGGGTTTGAGAATATCTGTGTTAGGTGTTGAGTTTGAGTGCAACACATATATGCTTGGTTTCATGGGATATGGTTTGATTCTAGGGATGGATTGGCTAGCCATGTATGGTGTCATTCTGGATTGTGAGAGGAGGGTCGTTAGACTTTTGACTTGCCATGGGAGGACCCTCAAGATTTCTTGTAACCCTAAAGGGTCTGTCATGCTTAGTTTCCTAGAGTCACTTGGTGCATCTATCGATGATTTACGATCTGTACCAGTAGTCCGTTAGTATCCTGATGTTTTTGAGGAGGTTCGGGACTTACCCCTGAGGCGCGAGACTGATTTCCGTATATACTTGGTGGACAATGCAAAGCCAATTGCATTGCATGTGCTCCATATGGCTCCAAGAGAAAGGAGGGAGCTTAACAAGCAAGTAGTGGAGCTACTTGAGAAAGGGTTTATCAGGCGAAACATATCTAAATGGGGTGCTCCGGTAGTATTTGCAACTAAGGCGGATGGTTCGTTTCGCTTATGTGTGGACTATAGAGAGTTGAATAAACTCACCAAGAAGAATAGGCACCTACTTCCGTGGATAAATGATCTGTTTAACCAGCTTGTTGGTGCATCTGTTTTCTCCTAGATAGACTTGGCCACGGGATTTCATCAGTTGAGGGTGGCCGAGGATAGTATAGATAAGACCGCTTTTAGAAATCCAGATGGTTTCTTCAAGTGGCTCGTCATACCTTTTGGGTTGACGAATGCAACTGCCTATTTTGTTGATCTGATGAGTATGGTGTTTTGGGAGTTCCTAAATAAGTTCGTTGCGGTCTTTGTTGACGATATCTTGATTTTCTCGAAGAGCGAGGAAGAGCATGCCTTACATTTAAGGGAGGTTTTGAAAACTCTCCGAGCGCACCAGCTTAAGGAGAAATACTCCAAATGTCATTTTTGGAGAAAAGAAGTGAGATTTCTAGGGCATGTGGTCTCTAAAGATGGGATAACAGTAGATCCCGCAAAGGTAGTTGCAGCTCAAGATTGGCAAGTCCCAAAAAAATGCAACAGAGGTGAGAAGTTTTCTGAGGTTAGCAGGCTATTATAGGAAGTTCATTACGGACTTCGCAAAGATATCAGCCTCACTCACCAGGCTGACAAAGAAGAATCTGACATTTTCTTTGGATGTAGATTGTGACGATGCTTTCCAGCGATTAAAGAAGGCTCTGACAACAGCCCCAGTCTTGACCTTGCCTGATGGGAACAAAGTGTTCACAGTATATATACACTGATGTATGTGGTACATAGCTTGGTGTAGTTCTAATGCAAGAGGGGAGGGTAGTATGTTATGGAGGTAGAAAGCTAAGAGTTCATGAGAAGAACTACCCTAGCCATGACTTAGAGCTAGCTGCCATAGTATTTGCGCTTAAGACTTGGCGCCATTATCTACATGGAGAGAAGTTCGAGTTGTACACCGATCATAAATCTCTCAAGTACTTGTTCTCGCAGAAGGATCTCAATTTGAGGCAACAAAGATGGATGGAGTTCCTAGCATCCTATGATTTTGAAATCTCTTATACCCCTGGCAAGCGTAACGTGGTGGCAGACGCACTGAGTAGAATAAGGATGGCCTTAAGTTCTCTGTTTGTGGAGATGAAAAGCTTGGAGTTTATATCAACTTTTGATTTTAGACCCTCCACCGAGTTTATACCCGGTTTATTGGCATCACTAGAGGTGTGACCTACTCTTTTGGACCAAAATAGGAACTTTACAGCGAGGGGATCCATATATTTTAGACATCTTGGATAGGCTCAGTAGAGGGGAGACTTCTAGTTACCTCAGTAGATATTCCACAGACGATAGAGGGTGGTTGTGACGAGATGAAAGGATTTGTGTTCCCCGAGTTGGGAGTTTATTGAAGACATTCCTTGAGGAAGCCCATCATTCTAAGATGAATATTCATTCAGGCAGTGATAAGATGTATAGTGATATGAAGAGGGTTTTCTTTTGGGCTGGGATGAAGAAAGATGTGGCGGAGTTTGTTTCTCAATGTTTGGTTTGCCACCAAGTCAAAGCTTAGCAAAAGAAGCCCGGTGGTTTACTTCATCTCTTGGAAGTCCCACAGTGGAAGTGGGAGAGCGTTTCTACGTATTTCATCGATGGTTTTCCTAGACCGAGAAAACAATATTTGGGTTATAATAGGCAGACATACTAAGAGTGCTCATTTCATTCCGATTAAGAGTAAGAGGACGGCAACATGGTTGGCAGTAGTTTACATTCGTGAGATAGTCCGTCTTTATGGAGTACCTTCCAGTATCATAAGTGATCGTGACCCCATTTTCACCAGTGAATTCTAGAGGAGCATGTAAGAAGCATTGGGTACACAGTTAGTTTGAGCACTGCTTATCGCCCTCAGACTGATGGAAAAATAGAAAGGGTGAATAGAGTCCTTGAGGATCTTTTAAGGCTGTGTATCCTAGACTTCGTAGGGACTTGGGAAGAGCATCTTCCTTTAGTAGAGTTCGCCTATAACAATTATCAAGCTAGTATTGGCACGACATCCTTCGAAGCATTATACATACGACCCAGTAGATCACCGACTTATTGGTGGGAATCTACAGAAAGACTTCTACTTGGACCAGATATGGTTAGAGAAACTTTCGAAAATATTGATCTTATTAGACGGTGAATGAAGACAGCTTAGGATAGACAGAAATCCTATGCAGATAGGAGAAGGACTGACATTGAGTTTGAGGTAGGAGACATGGTTTTCATCAAGGTATCACCTTTGAGGAATGTGGTTCGCTTTGGATCTGTAGGGAAATTGGCACCAAGATTTGTAGGTTCATTTCCCATAACAGAAAGGATTGGCCAAATGGCCTATAGAGTAAAGCTACCAGAGAGGCTATCTGGTCTTCATGATGTTTTCTATGTTTCTCATTTACGGAAGTGCTTTCATGATACTGCAGAAGTAGTTGAGCTGAATATGCTTGAGGAAGTAGAGGTAGAACGGGAGGCGACAGTTAGACGAGTTCCTACCCGTATTCTTGGATCAGAAGTTAAAAAGCTACGTAACCGAGAAGTCAAGTTGATGAAAGTTCAGTGAGAAGATAACCAAGAAGATGCAACTTGGGAAACCGAAGACAAGATTCACGCTTCGTACCCTTTTCTTTTCAAGGGTATGTTCTTAACTTCTTTTCCAAAGCTTTTATTCATGCTTGTTTCCATCATTTGAGTGTATCCTATCGACCGAATTTTCGACCTTTAGGTAGGAATTTCATGGATGTAAACATGTGTTTGAAACATGTTACGTTTGATGGATGCAAGTGGTTGTTAATGGTTGCTCGTGTATGCATATACACGCAAATTTGGCATTAAATCGGCTCAATCACTCTCATACTGCATATGGATGTGTGTGCATTTTTCTTCTTTTAATGGATAAAAGTGGGTGTATCATCATATGGATGTTGCATTTGGATGAATGATTGCGCACGCATATGGAACTTACATGATATAATAGGATTATCTGCATACATATTGTATTCATGGCACTAACATACCTTGCATTAAGGAGGTCGACTGAATTAGTAGACCGCCTGGTCTTTCACATTAGTATAAGGACATATACACACACCTTTGCATATGTTAATATAAGCATTAGAAATCTTTTAAAGACAATGGATGTCTGTGATTAGTGGATGAGTAGATGGATGATGGATGTTAGGATATACAATCTTCTTAACTTAGAGATTTCGGGGACGAAATCCTTTAAGTAGGGGAGAATGTAACACCCCATAATTTATAACACACTAAAATGATAAGTTAAAGAATACTTGATTAAATATTGGGAATTATGTAAAACGGACTGTGCCATTGTGTTCGTCTCGGAATTCTGCTTAAGAGAAACACCAAGTTTGCGTAAAACGGACATCGTATGAAGAAGATATTAAGGTCTGAAGTTTGTATACGCATAAGATATATGTATACATACATAACCAAGTCAAAACCATTCAAAATAATTCAAAATCAAAATCGGGAAGTCTGGGAGAGAAATGGACCCATTGGGGGTCGACATACCCTAATGGTGTCGACTCATGTGTCGACACCATAAAGGGGGTGTCGATACCAATGCCGACACCCCCCCGATCCGGGCGAAATACATTTCTGCGTATGTGAACTGAATTCTTGGCTAGATTCGTTCGCTTAAGGCTATAAATAGGACCTCATTTCTCTTGTTCACCAAAAACAATGGAGAAGTAAATGTTTCCTCTGCCTAGATTAAAATAGCCTATTGTAGTGACCCGAAAATCCGGTCCAATTTGAGCTGACTAAATAACACAAGTCCAACCCCAAATTGCACTGAAAATTCAAGAAACTAATAGAAAGAAGATAGAGGGTGAGGATAGATAAGATAGAAACTTAGAATAGAAGAAGAAGGAGAACAACAACAACAACATCAGAGTAACACGAATCTCACAGCGGAACGAATAAAATATAACAAAACTTTTGAAATACAAAGTTATAACTGTTTATACATACCATTTTCAGAGTACAACATATAACATCACAGCGGAATAAATAATAGCTATCGACTGCTGAAGCCTCCTGCTCCAAGCTCTCCAAGTGCATCTGTAAATCCCGACTACTTGACTGCCCGTACAAATTTAGGCACCCAAGAGTTTAGGGAAAACAAAACAAATAAACTCCGGGTCAGTCATGTGACTGGTGTGAGTAAACTCAAATCATTTAAACAGGTATATGATATCTCATAAGACCACGCCGTGAATACGGAACGGGTTTTTCCCTTATGAGAATCCAAACATCTTTGAAAAGCAATATCATTCTGATATTATGATAATGTCTAAATACAAATAGATATCAGTCTAGTAGAAACACTTGCATCTCACGTTCTACATATATAGTATACAATCAAAACCGCAGGTGCGTATTGGATGATTGGGTTTCCAACTATGACAAGGTATGGAATCACCTTCCGATCAGTGTACTCTAGGAACGATACACTGGAGTTCAACAAGAACATCTTGCAACTCAGCCACACATGACCGACCACTCATTTCGCTTGAGTGTATCGAATGTACATCACCAACGGTCGGGATCAGCAACCGTTTCCCGTATATATATGGGACAGCATTGATAGATTAAAGAAGCAAATGAATATTCTCTAGATAGGTGATTATACACCCTACTTCGGTGCGACCGACTTAGCCATGCTGCCTGCCCGATTTCTGTCATTTACCGGATGTGAGGCTAGAGGCTACGCTTACTTTCCATTCATTTATAACACGATCACTTTGAATGCCACATTATCAGATCCGTTAATCATTAGTTGGATCTGCACAAATAGATTCTGGATATTATGCGAAGGGAATAAATCCGTTGGCCACCATATATATTTGTACAGTCCAACTCTTTCGATCATTGGAACTATTCTGTCAGACATTCGTCCATATACGTTCATTCCGGGACTGAACGAAACCGAAGGCACTATTCTGTAAACAGGACAGCCCTTGCACTTTACTCCGTCTTCAATTTCTTCATCGTATTTGATCACAACGCTTATGTCGATAAGGAGTGGTTCTTCGGATAATAATCCAACCGGTCTCTCCATATTAACAACGTAAAATGGTCAAAACTTCGATAGTCTGTGATTTAACTATCAAATGAAAATATGTCGGTGTACAAACAACGATCTTAATTCCAAATGGAATTATCGATCCAATCATCAATCATATATATATATATATACATATATTTCCTTATTTTCTAAAACTAGAAAATATACATTTTCAACATTGGAAAACATTTCCAATCCTCATTTACGCATCACTATCATTCCACAACTATTAGTCCCTAACTGTAAACTAGTAAGAGAACAATTCTCTAAGTATAAACCCCGAAGGCCGAAACCAACATCAGATCAACACTCAGAAAACTATTCAACTTACTAATCTCTAGTCAGTTTCTAATTTTTGTTTAACTTCACTTCTTAATTTCTATATTCGATTAACCCCTTTTTATAAACTACGTTTGATTAACTCCTTTTGATAAACTACGTTTTCCGTTACAACTATTTCCCTTTTACAACGTTTACTTACCGTTACAAATATTCTCTATTTACAACTTCTATTTACCGTTACAAATATTTCCTATTTACAACTTCTATTTACCGTTACAAATATTTCCTATTTATAACTTCTATTTACCGTTACAAATATTCCTATTTACAACTTCTATTTACCGTTACAAATATTTCCTATTTATAACTTCTATTTATTATCTAAATATTTCCTTTATTCTATTTATTTTCTAAATATTTCCTTTATTCTATTTATTTTCTAAATAAATCTCCCTTTTATAAAACTCTATTTGTTTTATAAATACTATCCTTTTATAAAACCGTGTTCGTTTTATAAATACTCTATTTTCAAATTGTTTCCTTTTATAAAATCGGTTGATTTTATAAAACTCCTTTATTTCGATATACATTGAAATATTCCTTTTTCACAACTCAGGGTTTCTTATGATATGTAAAATATCGAATAACAATGATTAATATCATTCTAACACACATAATCCAGAATAGATTATATAACACATCATATAACACAATATATGAAAACAGTAAAATAATTGTTGAGGAATCCAGCCGGATTCCTCCAACCTGTTTCCCTGCATCCACAGATGTTACACAATATAATGTATATATCATATTTCATTTTGAAATGAAATATCCTGCTGTACAGAACCATATTTGATTAACAGTACATAGATTAACTATAACTACGTTTTCAATCAAATCTATTTAACAGTCCAGTTTAGCAATCAATATACAGCAGTCAATAAATAAAGTACAATTTATATTAAAATATAAATTGAGGAGAGTTAGTGAGTTTTACTCACATTGGACGATCATCATTAATAACGATAACCATCGCTTGATTCAGACAGACAATTTATTTTGCTATAAATTGTACCGAGCTTCGATTTACTCCCCGTCAGTTGCATTGGGTAGTGTCCGTCCATACGATCCTGTCAAATCTTGTTTCGCATTGAATTTCGGCCCATCAAGACAAAAACCCAGACCCGACGTCATTCTTCTTCCTGATCCAAAAATCCTTCTTCCTCGATAGAGAGAACATGCTGCTTCTCTTTTATTCAATGCAAACTACCCCTCTTCTTCTTATTATATATACATGGGCCTCGGATCAATTTACATCAGCCCAATTATGTGATACCTGATCTGCCTAAACACTCCTTCCTCAAGAGTGTCTTCTTCCTCCAATAATAGAAGTATAGAACCATCTGCTCCAGTATATAAAAATGCCGCTCATATACCATGGTTGCATATAAAGGTTAGTTAACCTTAACAACACTTCTAAATCACTACTGGACCTTACGTTAATAGCTCAACAAATCAGCCCATTCACCCTCACTGCTTCTCCCCCAATATCTGGATCCCGACCTTTCCTTCTTCCCACTAACACACAAGCAATACCGTAGACCCCTTTCGAAACTGCCCTCCATCTTTCAACGGACACCACAACTAAATACGTTACTTAACATCTCTCCGCGTCCCTCTGTTCTATTCGATTCCTGTTGCTCCCAAACAGAACACGCCATTACTGAACTTTGGAACCATCGCATCTCTCTCCTTACAACATTATCTAACTTCTCATTTTCAAACCCGTCACTTACAGGCAGTACTCCAGTTCTTCACCACAACCCCGTTCCTTTGATTGGTCATCAGCAACTCCAGAGACTGCCAAGCCTCGCTGAACTCCCGCTAGATCCAACACTGGCCTTCCTCCATCAATTTACACCATCCACTCCTTTCAAAATCAACCCAATGACATCACAATTCCCAAACAACCGAACCCTAAAACAAAGCATCATCGCTGGAAATTTTATCAGCGAACTAAAATAGTTCGAACCCAACAAATAGCACACCGAATCGAACCTCATCCCATGTTGAATTCATACATATGTATATTACGCTTTATGGAAATTTATTTGAGTTGATTTGATTTCTTTTGCTCACCGTTTCCACGTTGAAGAAAAGGAAAAGGAAAGCGACGGAAATGGGGTTTGACTATTGAATGAATTTTCTAGGATAAGGATTGAAATGGTATTATATAGGGGTGAGATTCTAGATATTTTGTTCAATCTGAAGACGTGGGTTCTGGTGGACTTCTCGTGGGTGAGAAAGGTTGTATCGTGGCCTATATTATAGCCAAGGAGAATTTGTTTAGTTTTAAAATGGTATGGTACCCTTCTATATGAAATTCCATTCAAGTACAAACTGCAGTGGGCAGATATAAAAACACCATTGTGACGAGCGAGGTGTCCCGACTCCAGAAATATAATAATATCGGTAGGTTAACTCATATTGGGGAACCCTCAAAATGTTGATTACAGGGTGCAAAATACTCTAAATAAAAAGTTGCTTAATTAATTAATTAAAATTTTCGATAAAATTCTAAAAATTTAAATTATCGCTACGCCTCAAAAGAACCTTGTCTAGATTCAAACCCTAGCTCTAGTTATATCGAATAAACCATTACGGTCGATAAACGATTCTATAGCGACTATTTTAAAATTTGATTTGGACGTATCTCAAAATCTACACGACGAAATCCTGATTTTTCTCTTCCACTAGAAAGATATACTTCACCAGCTCCACACGTTTCTTGTTTCACAGAAATCCGATTTAAAACGGCCTCTGTACATTCAGTTGAAGTTCGAATCGTCAAATAACGAACTGCAGCGCCATTTCAAGCTCAATTTTAATTATAATATAATTATACGTTCTAACGTCGACGATTAAATAATATATTCGTTATTTAAATAATTAAATAAGTTAATTATCTCACCGTCAAATATCCGGGTCATTACATTCTTCCCCACTTAAAATAATTTCGTCCTCGAAATTGCTAAGGTAGAGGACGACCCTATCTATTGGAATCCCTAAGATTTGTTTACTCCTTATTTCTGATTTCAATTGAACAAATTAATATTGACTAAAATATTAATTCCTTCCGACTATCCTAAATTTTCAAAAATTCTGAAAATTTTCTAACCCTTTAAATTTTTCGGAAAATTTCGCCATAACCTCCTTTGTACAGCTCTATCGGTAAAACCACAACTCGCCTCTCTAGGCCATCTCCAACCAAAAGAAAAATCGAACAGCCAAGCGGCTTGCCAATTCGGCTCATAAAATCCAAACTCATATATAAAATAAACTTGTACCTTTTTGCTGGGCATATCACTATATCCCTACCATCTGCTATCACTTTGCATATATCATGCCATCCAAATCAAACTCCAGTCTGTCTTTATTCTCAACACAATTATTGGCTTGTACCCAAGTAAAATTCCATTCAAACTCTAATCTCAAATTTCAATCTCCCAACTTACCAACTCAATTTCATATTCACTTATTTCAAGTTAAATCCCAATTTATAAATCATTTTTACCAGTTCATCTATTTAACTCATAAGTTAATTTAATTTCCGAATTTAAATTCCTGGGTTTATTCAAATCACTTGAAATCATAATAACAATTCAAAATCCTTTGACTTCCTGAATAACTTGTTTTTGCAAAATAATTTCAAAACAAAATCTTCAGCAGTAATCCGTCACTTAGCAACTCGAAAATTATACCGATGATGTATCGATCCATCCTCGGAATTATTTCCCAGCGATCAAAGTGAGTTCAATACTATATTCCTTTCAAAACCACTTTTAAACACCTCCCATTTTGAAATCAATCCCAGACATCCTTATCAAAACAAATTTAAAACCTCCCAGGATTTTAAAATTCACGTATACTTAATCCAAATTCAATTACAGACACTGGTCTGAATTTCCAGTTTTATTCTTCAATTCTGATTTTAATTTCAGATTTAATTCATCTTATTTCATATACTTTACTTATATGAATTCTGTTTAGTTATTTATAACCATTTCACCTTTATAATCTTATTCGATTATAATAACAACCAACACATTAATATTTCCAATATATATACTTGGGTAAAATTATTTCATTTACCCTCTTTTCAAAACATACCATGTCGGTTCATCGTATTCAAGTGTTTAGTAACTCCTATCAACACAGTTTGCATTACTGTATCGACCAGAATTCATAAACTACTCGACCAATAAATCTCCATAATATAAAACAAATTTTTATATCAAATATCAAATACGCGCTCATATATATATACACTCAATCTCAGTCTAGGGTATTACTAACCCCATCTCTACTGAGTCACGCCACAGAGCCAAGGTAATTCGCTTAACCTCGCTCTGATACCAACTGTAGTGACCCGAAAATCCGGTCCAATTTGAGCTGACTAAATAACACAAGTCCAACCCCAAATTGCACTGAAAATTCAAGAAACTAATAGAAAGAAGATAGAGGGTGAGGATAGATAAGATAGAAACTTAGAATAGAAGAAGAAGGAGAACAACAACAACATCAGAGTAACACGAATCTCACAACGGAACGAATAAAATATAACAAAACTTTTGAAATACAAAGTTATAACTGTTTATACATACCATTTTCAGAGTACAACATATAACATCACAGCGGAATAAATAATAGCTATCGACTGCTGAAGCCTCCTGCTCCAAGCTCTCCAAGTGCATCTGTAAATCCCGACTACTTGACTGCCCGTACAAATTTAGGCACCCAAGAGTTTAGGGAAAACAAAACAAATAAACTCCGGGTCAGTCATGTGACTGGTGTGAGTAAACTCAAATCATTTAAACAGGTATATGATATCTCATAAGACCACGCCGTGAATACGGAACGGGTTTTTCCCTTATGAGAATCCAAACATCTTTGAAAAGCAATATCATTCTGATATTATGATAATGTCTAAATACAAATAGATATCAGTCTAGTAGAAACGCTTGCATCTCACGTTCTACATATATAGTATACAATCAAAACCGCAGGTGCGTATTGGATGATTGGGTTTCCAACTATGACAAGGTATGGAATCACCTTCCGATCAGTGTACTCTAGGAACGATACACTGGAGTTCAACAAGAACATCTTGCAACTCAGCCACACATGACCGACCACTCATTTCGCTTGAGTGTATCGAATGTACATCACCAACGGTCGGGATCAGCAACCGTTTCCCGTATATATATGGGACAGCATTGATAGATTAAAGAAGCAAATGAATATTCTCTAGATAGGTGATTATACACCCTACTTCGGTGCGACCGACTTAGCCATGCTGCCTGCCCGATTTCTGTCATTTACCGGATGTGAGGCTAGAGGCTACGCTTACTTTCCATTCATTTATAACACGATCACTTTGAATGCCACATTATCAGATCCGTTAATCATTAGTTGGATCTGCACAAATAGATTCTGGATATTACGCGAAGGGAATAAATCCGTTGGCCACCATATATATTTGTACAGTCCAACTCTTTCGATCATTGGAACTATTCTGTCAGACATTCGTCCATATACGTTCATTCTGGGACTGAACGAAACCGAAGGCACTATTCTGTAAACAGGACAGCCCTTGCACTTTACTCCGTCTTCAATTTCTTCATCGTATTTTATCACAACGCTTATGTCGATAAGGAGTGGTTCTTCGGATAATAATCCAACCGGTCTCTCCATATTAACAACGTAAAATGGTCAAAACTTCGATAGTCTGTGATTTAACTATCAAATGAAAATATGTCGGTGTACAAACAACGATCTTAATTCCAAATGGAATTATCGATCCAATCATCAATCATATATATATATATATATATACATATATTTCCTTATTTTCTAAAACTAGAAAATATACATTTTCAACATTGGAAAACATTTCCAATCCTCATTTACGCATCACTATCATTCCACAACTATTAGTCCCTAACTGTAAACTAGTAAGAGAACAATTCTCTAAGTATAAACCCCGAAGGCCGAAACCAACATCAGATCAACACTCAGAAAACTATTCAACTTACTAATCTCTAGTCAGTTTCTAATTTTTGTTTAACTTCACTTCTTAATTTCTATATTCGATTAACCCCTTTTTATAAACTACGTTTGATTAACTCCTTTTGATAAACTACGTTTTCCGTTACAACTATTTCCCTTTTACAACGTTTACTTACCGTTACAAATATTCTCTATTTACAACTTCTATTTACCGTTACAAATATTTCCTATTTACAACTTCTATTTACCGTTACAAATATTTCCTATTTATAACTTCTATTTACCGTTACAAATATTCCTATTTACAACTTCTATTTACCGTTACAAATATTTCCTATTTATAACTTCTATTTATTATCTAAATATTTCCTTTATTCTATTTATTTTCTAAATATTTCCTTTATTCTATTTATTTTCTAAATAAATCTCCCTTTTATAAAACTCTATTTGTTTTATAAATACTATCCTTTTATAAAACCGTGTTCGTTTTATAAATACTCTATTTTCAAATTGTTTCCTTTTATAAAATCGGTTGATTTTATAAAACTCCTTTATTTCGATATACATTGAAATATTCCTTTTTCACAACTCAGGGTTTCTTATGATATGTAAAATATCGAATAACAATGATTAATATCATTCTAACACACATAATCCAGAATAGATTATATAACACATCATATAACACAATATATGAAAACAGTAAAATAATTGTTGAGGAATCCAGCCGGATTCCTCCAACCTGTTTCCCTGCATCCACAGATGTTACACAATATAATGTATATATCATATTTCATTTTGAAATGAAATATCCTGCTGTACAGAACCATATTTGATTAACAGTACATAGATTA
The DNA here is from genome assembly GCA_030737875.1 of Allium sativum. Lineage (NCBI taxonomy): Eukaryota > Viridiplantae > Streptophyta > Magnoliopsida > Asparagales > Amaryllidaceae > Allium > Allium sativum. The sequence goes on from CM060926.1 coordinate 358,786,495, forward strand.
ACTATAACTACGTTTTCAATCAAATCTATTTAACAGTCCAGTTTAGCAATCAATATACAGCAGTCAATAAATAAAGTACAATTTATATTAAAATATAAATTGAGGAGAGTTAGTGAGTTTTACTCACATTGGACGATCATCATTAATAACGATAACCATCGCTTGATTCAGACAGACAATTTATTTTGCTATAAATTGTACCGAGCTTCGATTTACTCCCCGTCAGTTGCATTGGGTAGTGTCCGTCCATACGATCCTGTCAAATCTTGTTTCGCATTGAATTTCGGCCCATCAAGACAAAAACCCAGACCCGACGTCATTCTTCTTCCTGATCCAAAAATCCTTCTTCCTCGATAGAGAGAACATGCTGCTTCTCTTTTATTCAATGCAAACTACCCCTCTTCTTCTTATTATATATACATGGGCCTCGGATCAATTTACATCAGCCCAATTATGTGATACCTGATCTGCCTAAACACTCCTTCCTCAAGAGTGTCTTCTTCCTCCAATAATAGAAGTATAGAACCATCTGCTCCAGTATATAAAAATGCCGCTCATATACCATGGTTGCATATAAAGGTTAGTTAACCTTAACAACACTTCTAAATCACTACTGGACCTTACGTTAATAGCTCAACAAATCAGCCCATTCACCCTCACTGCTTCTCCCCCAATATCTGGATCCCGACCTTTCCTTCTTCCCACTAACACACAAGCAATACCGTAGACCCCTTTCGAAACTGCCCTCCATCTTTCAACGGACACCACAACTAAATACGTTACTTAACATCTCTCCGCGTCCCTCTGTTCTATTCGATTCCTGTTGCTCCCAAACAGAACACGCCATTACTGAACTTTGGAACCATCGCATCTCTCTCCTTACAACATTATCTAACTTCTCATTTTCAAACCCGTCACTTACAGGCAGTACTCCAGTTCTTCACCACAACCCCGTTCCTTTGATTGGTCATCAGCAACTCCAGAGACTGCCAAGCCTCGCTGAACTCCCGCTAGATCCAACACTGGCCTTCCTCCATCAATTTACACCATCCACTCCTTTCAAAATCAACCCAATGACATCACAATTCCCAAACAACCGAACCCTAAAACAAAGCATCATCGCTGGAAATTTTATCAGCGAACTAAAATAGTTCGAACCCAACAAATAGCACACCGAATCGAACCTCATCCCATGTTGAATTCATACATATGTATATTACGCTTTATGGAAATTTATTTGAGTTGATTTGATTTCTTTTGCTCACCGTTTCCACGTTGAAGAAAAGGAAAAGGAAAGCGACGGAAATGGGGTTTGACTATTGAATGAATTTTCTAGGATAAGGATTGAAATGGTATTATATAGGGGTGAGATTCTAGATATTTTGTTCAATCTGAAGACGTGGGTTCTGGTGGACTTCTCGTGGGTGAGAAAGGTTGTATCGTGGCCTATATTATAGCCAAGGAGAATTTGTTTAGTTTTAAAATGGTATGGTACCCTTCTATATGAAATTCCATTCAAGTACGAACTGCAGTGGGCAGATATAAAAACACCATTGTGACGAGCGAGGTGTCCCGACTCCAGAAATATAATAATATCGGTAGGTTAACTCATATTGGGGAACCCTCAAAATGTTGATTACAGGGTGCAAAATACTCTAAATAAAAAGTTGCTTAATTAATTAATTAAAATTTTCGATAAAATTCTAAAAATTTAAATTATCGCTACGCCTCAAAAGAACCTTGTCTAGATTCAAACCCTAGCTCTAGTTATATCGAATAAACCATTACGGTCGATAAACGATTCTATAGCGACTATTTTAAAATTTGATTTGGACGTATCTCAAAATCTACACGACGAAATCCTGATTTTTCTCTTCCACTAGAAAGATATACTTCACCAGCTCCACACGTTTCTTGTTTCACAGAAATCCGATTTAAAACGGCCTCTGTACATTCAGTTGAAGTTCGAATCGTCAAATAACGAACTGCAGCGCCATTTCAAGCTCAATTTTAATTATAATATAATTATACGTTCTAACGTCGACGATTAAATAATATATTCGTTATTTAAATAATTAAATAAGTTAATTATCTCACCGTCAAATATCCGGGTCATTACATTCTTCCCCACTTAAAATAATTTCGTCCTCGAAATTGCTAAGGTAGAGGACGACCCTATCTATTGGAATCCCTAAGATTTGTTTACTCCTTATTTCTGATTTCAATTGAACAAATTAATATTGACTAAAATATTAATTCCTTCCGACTATCCTAAATTTTCAAAAATTCTGAAAATTTTCTAACCCTTTAAATTTTTCGGAAAATTTCGCCATAACCTCCTTTGTACAGCTCTATCGGTAAAACCACAACTCGCCTCTCTAGGCCATCTCCAACCAAAAGAAAAATCGAACAGCCAAGCGGCTTGCCAATTCGGCTCATAAAATCCAAACTCATATATAAAATAAACTTGTACCTTTTTGCTGGGCATATCACTATATCCCTACCATCTGCTATCACTTTGCATATATCATGCCATCCAAATCAAACTCCAGTCTGTCTTTATTCTCAACACAATTATTGGCTTGTACCCAAGTAAAATTCCATTCAAACTCTAATCTCAAATTTCAATCTCCCAACTTACCAACTCAATTTCATATTCACTTATTTCAAGTTAAATCCCAATTTATAAATCATTTTTACCAGTTCATCTATTTAACTCATAAGTTAATTTAATTTCCGAATTTAAATTCCTGGGTTTATTCAAATCACTTGAAATCATAATAACAATTCAAAATCCTTTGACTTCCTGAATAACTTGTTTTTGCAAAATAATTTCAAAACAAAATCTTCAGCAGTAATCCGTCACTTAGCAACTCGAAAATTATACCGATGATGTATCGATCCATCCTCGGAATTATTTCCCAGCGATCAAAGTGAGTTCAATACTATATTCCTTTCAAAACCACTTTTAAACACCTCCCATTTTGAAATCAATCCCAGACATCCTTATCAAAACAAATTTAAAACCTCCCAGGATTTTAAAATTCACGTATACTTAATCCAAATTCAATTACAGACACTGGTCTGAATTTCCAGTTTTATTCTTCAATTCTGATTTTAATTTCAGATTTAATTCATCTTATTTCATATACTTTACTTATATGAATTCTGTTTAGTTATTTATAACCATTTCACCTTTATAATCTTATTCGATTATAATAACAACCAACACATTAATATTTCCAATATATATACTTGGGTAAAATTATTTCATTTACCCTCTTTTCAAAACATACCATGTCGGTTCATCGTATTCAAGTGTTTAGTAACTCCTATCAACACAGTTTGCATTACTGTATCGACCAGAATTCATAAACTACTCGACCAATAAATCTCCATAATATAAAACAAATTTTTATATCAAATATCAAATACGCGCTCATATATATATACACTCAATCTCAGTCTAGGGTATTACTAACCCCATCTCTACTGAGTCACGCCACAGAGCCAAGGTAATTCGCTTAACCTCGCTCTGATACCAACTGTAGTGACCCGAAAATCCGGTCCAATTTGAGCTGACTAAATAACACAAGTCCAACCCCAAATTGCACTGAAAATTCAAGAAACTAATAGAAAGAAGATAGAGGGTGAGGATAGATAAGATAGAAACTTAGAATAGAAGAAGAAGGAGAACAACAACAACATCAGAGTAACACGAATCTCACAACGGAACGAATAAAATATAACAAAACTTTTGAAATACAAAGTTATAACTGTTTATACATACCATTTTCAGAGTACAACATATAACATCACAGCGGAATAAATAATAGCTATCGACTGCTGAAGCCTCCTGCTCCAAGCTCTCCAAGTGCATCTGTAAATCCCGACTACTTGACTGCCCGTACAAATTTAGGCACCCAAGAGTTTAGGGAAAACAAAACAAATAAACTCCGGGTCAGTCATGTGACTGGTGTGAGTAAACTCAAATCATTTAAACAGGTATATGATATCTCATAAGACCACGCCGTGAATACGGAACGGGTTTTTCCCTTATGAGAATCCAAACATCTTTGAAAAGCAATATCATTCTGATATTATGATAATGTCTAAATACAAATAGATATCAGTCTAGTAGAAACGCTTGCATCTCACGTTCTACATATATAGTATACAATCAAAACCGCAGGTGCGTATTGGATGATTGGGTTTCCAACTATGACAAGGTATGGAATCACCTTCCGATCAGTGTACTCTAGGAACGATACACTGGAGTTCAACAAGAACATCTTGCAACTCAGCCACACATGACCGACCACTCATTTCGCTTGAGTGTATCGAATGTACATCACCAACGGTCGGGATCAGCAACCGTTTCCCGTATATATATGGGACAGCATTGATAGATTAAAGAAGCAAATGAATATTCTCTAGATAGGTGATTATACACCCTACTTCGGTGCGACCGACTTAGCCATGCTGCCTGCCCGATTTCTGTCATTTACCGGATGTGAGGCTAGAGGCTACGCTTACTTTCCATTCATTTATAACACGATCACTTTGAATGCCACATTATCAGATCCGTTAATCATTAGTTGGATCTGCACAAATAGATTCTGGATATTATGCGAAGGGAATAAATCCGTTGGCCACCATATATATTTGTACAGTCCAACTCTTTCGATCATTGGAACTATTCTGTCAGACATTCGTCCATATACGTTCATTCTGGGACTGAACGAAACCGAAGGCACTATTCTGTAAACAGGACAGCCCTTGCACTTTACTCCGTCTTCAATTTCTTCATCGTATTTTATCACAACGCTTATGTCGATAAGGAGTGGTTCTTCGGATAATAATCCAACCGGTCTCTCCATATTAACAACGTAAAATGGTCAAAACTTCGATAGTCTGTGATTTAACTATCAAATGAAAATATGTCGGTGTACAAACAACGATCTTAATTCCAAATGGAATTATCGATCCAATCATCAATCATATATATATATATATATATATATACATATATTTCCTTATTTTCTAAAACTAGAAAATATACATTTTCAACATTGGAAAACATTTCCAATCCTCATTTACGCATCACTATCATTCCACAACTATTAGTCCCTAACTGTAAACTAGTAAGAGAACAATTCTCTAAGTATAAACCCCGAAGGCCGAAACCAACATCAGATCAACACTCAGAAAACTATTCAACTTACTAATCTCTAGTCAGTTTCTAATTTTTGTTTAACTTCACTTCTTAATTTCTATATTCGATTAACCCCTTTTTATAAACTACGTTTGATTAACTCCTTTTGATAAACTACGTTTTCCGTTACAACTATTTCCCTTTTACAACGTTTACTTACCGTTACAAATATTCTCTATTTACAACTTCTATTTACCGTTACAAATATTTCCTATTTACAACTTCTATTTACCGTTACAAATATTTCCTATTTATAACTTCTATTTACCGTTACAAATATTCCTATTTACAACTTCTATTTACCGTTACAAATATTTCCTATTTATAACTTCTATTTATTATCTAAATATTTCCTTTATTCTATTTATTTTCTAAATATTTCCTTTATTCTATTTATTTTCTAAATAAATCTCCCTTTTATAAAACTCTATTTGTTTTATAAATACTATCCTTTTATAAAACCGTGTTCGTTTTATAAATACTCTATTTTCAAATTGTTTCCTTTTATAAAATCGGTTGATTTTATAAAACTCCTTTATTTCGATATACATTGAAATATTCCTTTTTCACAACTCAGGGTTTCTTATGATATGTAAAATATCGAATAACAATGATTAATATCATTCTAACACACATAATCCAGAATAGATTATATAACACATCATATAACACAATATATGAAAACAGTAAAATAATTGTTGAGGAATCCAGCCGGATTCCTCCAACCTGTTTCCCTGCATCCACAGATGTTACACAATATAATGTATATATCATATTTCATTTTGAAATGAAATATCCTGCTGTACAGAACCATATTTGATTAACAGTACATAGATTAACTATAACTACGTTTTCAATCAAATCTATTTAACAGTCCAGTTTAGCAATCAATATACAGCAGTCAATAAATAAAGTACAATTTATATTAAAATATAAATTGAGGAGAGTTAGTGAGTTTTACTCACATTGGACGATCATCATTAATAACGATAACCATCGCTTGATTCAGACAGACAATTTATTTTGCTATAAATTGTACCGAGCTTCGATTTACTCCCCGTCAGTTGCATTGGGTAGTGTCCGTCCATACGATCCTGTCAAATCTTGTTTCGCATTGAATTTCGGCCCATCAAGACAAAAACCCAGACCCGACGTCATTCTTCTTCCTGATCCAAAAATCCTTCTTCCTCGATAGAGAGAACATGCTGCTTCTCTTTTATTCAATGCAAACTACCCCTCTTCTTCTTATTATATATACATGGGCCTCGGATCAATTTACATCAGCCCAATTATGTGATACCTGATCTGCCTAAACACTCCTTCCTCAAGAGTGTCTTCTTCCTCCAATAATAGAAGTATAGAACCATCTGCTCCAGTATATAAAAATGCCGCTCATATACCATGGTTGCATATAAAGGTTAGTTAACCTTAACAACACTTCTAAATCACTACTGGACCTTACGTTAATAGCTCAACAAATCAGCCCATTCACCCTCACTGCTTCTCCCCCAATATCTGGATCCCGACCTTTCCTTCTTCCCACTAACACACAAGCAATACCGTAGACCCCTTTCGAAACTGCCCTCCATCTTTCAACGGACACCACAACTAAATACGTTACTTAACATCTCTCCGCGTCCCTCTGTTCTATTCGATTCCTGTTGCTCCCAAACAGAACACGCCATTACTGAACTTTGGAACCATCGCATCTCTCTCCTTACAACATTATCTAACTTCTCATTTTCAAACCCGTCACTTACAGGCAGTACTCCAGTTCTTCACCACAACCCCGTTCCTTTGATTGGTCATCAGCAACTCCAGAGACTGCCAAGCCTCGCTGAACTCCCGCTAGATCCAACACTGGCCTTCCTCCATCAATTTACACCATCCACTCCTTTCAAAATCAACCCAATGACATCACAATTCCCAAACAACCGAACCCTAAAACAAAGCATCATCGCTGGAAATTTTATCAGCGAACTAAAATAGTTCGAACCCAACAAATAGCACACCGAATCGAACCTCATCCCATGTTGAATTCATACATATGTATATTACGCTTTATGGAAATTTATTTGAGTTGATTTGATTTCTTTTGCTCACCGTTTCCACGTTGAAGAAAAGGAAAAGGAAAGCGACGGAAATGGGGTTTGACTATTGAATGAATTTTCTAGGATAAGGATTGAAATGGTATTATATAGGGGTGAGATTCTAGATATTTTGTTCAATCTGAAGACGTGGGTTCTGGTGGACTTCTCGTGGGTGAGAAAGGTTGTATCGTGGCCTATATTATAGCCAAGGAGAATTTGTTTAGTTTTAAAATGGTATGGTACCCTTCTATATGAAATTCCATTCAAGTACAAACTGCAGTGGGCAGATATAAAAACACCATTGTGACGAGCGAGGTGTCCCGACTCCAGAAATATAATAATATCGGTAGGTTAACTCATATTGGGGAACCCTCAAAATGTTGATTACAGGGTGCAAAATACTCTAAATAAAAAGTTGCTTAATTAATTAATTAAAATTTTCGATAAAATTCTAAAAATTTAAATTATCGCTACGCCTCAAAAGAACCTTGTCTAGATTCAAACCCTAGCTCTAGTTATATCGAATAAACCATTACGGTCAATAAACGATTCTATAGCGACTATTTTAAAATTTGATTTGGACGTATCTCAAAATCTACACGACGAAATCCTGATTTTTCTCTTCCACTAGAAAGATATACTTCACCAGCTCCACACGTTTCTTGTTTCACAGAAATCCGATTTAAAACGGCCTCTGTACATTCAGTTGAAGTTCGAATCGTCAAATAACGAACTGCAGCGCCATTTCAAGCTCAATTTTAATTATAATATAATTATACGTTCTAACGTCGACGATTAAATAATATATTCGTTATTTAAATAATTAAATAAGTTAATTATCTCACCGTCAAATATCCGGGTCATTACACCTATCCTTCTTAAACAATCAAGTCACTCAAGTTCAGAGATTTGTGATTCAACATCTGCAATTATTCTTCTGTTTCTTAGATCCAATCATAGTGAATCTACGTTATTTTTAGATATAAACACTTAAAAGTTATTTTGATATGTCTATGAATTGGATCTAAGCCTATAACTATTTGAATCATATCGGATCTGTCATAACCTGTGTATCTAAGTTAATCTTGACATGTTATGAATTGGATCTAAGCCTGTGACTAATTGAATCATGTTAGATCTGTCATTATTTGTATATCTAATTCACTAATTAGATCTCATCATGTCTGTTTATGATCATGTCACTCTGCCTAATCAGTTCTATTATCACATGTTCATCAGATCTATTCTTATATGCCTATCTTGTCATTATGCCCAATTTTGTCACTATACGCTTATTCGGTTGTTATGCCTATTTATGTCACCGTATGTCCATCTTGTTATTATGCTTTTGGTGATTATGCACTTTTCATGTTTGTTTTACTCTGATGATTTTAGTACAAGACGGAAGTTTTAAGTTGATGTACTGGATTTTATGTATTTCAGACATATGATGTAACTTTGAACCACAAAGTTTTCTGCTTAATAAAAGTTTTAAATTCTGCTGCTATTTTATATCTGTCTTGTAATGTTTCTATTTCTGTTTACCTATAATGCTTCACGAAACTTAATGCATTCTCTTAACGAGTGACATTAACGGACGTGGGGTGTCACATTACCTCATCTTAAGTTATATCATTTTTGATAATGATATAATATCGTTTTAACATTCCCCGTTATTATGCAATGTGAATTTGCTAGAATAATTAAAAGTGTTAAAATGCTATTATGACATGTTGAGATATTAATATGAATAAGTTAGATAAATTTATATGTTGAAACGTTTAATATGCTGAAATATTTACATGTTGAAAAATAAACATGTAAGGGTGCTATGACACGAGGTTAAGTCAACTTGTGGAAGAAGTCTGCCCGGAACCGTCCGGCAAATCCAACATCCACGAGTGATAGGCTTAATGTGAGAGGTCTAGTACATAAACATATATATATATATAAGAATAGAAATAAATGGCATTAATTGTGATTAATGGAAATGAATAAGGAAACAAATGGAAGGTAGTTATAACAGTAAAAGAAGTGAATGAATGGGGAATGATAATAACCTATTATAATTAATTACATTAATGAGAATGTTACATAATAGGTAGACTTGTCCTAGGGACAAGTGGAGATTATAACTTAGGTTATAATAAACTAGTAAGAAAATGATATAACTTGTTTAATGAGATAAGTGGTACTTAATTGTAAATTAAGTGATCTGGAAACTTGGAAATCTGAAATTTGCTGATAAGAATAACATGTTAAGGTTTGTCCTAGGGACAAGAGGAAATTATAACATAGGTTATAATAAATGGAAAGGAGAATTATTAGTGAACCTTAATTAAGTGAACTAAGTTAATAAGTAAACAACGATAAGTTGTAGTGACGGTGTAAGATAGAATTATGATTAAATAGGAAAGAGTGAGGCAAACTTATGAAATGAAATAAGTTAAATTTAATCATAAATAATGATTGACATGTTAAACAGAAACATGTGAATTGATATATACATAATTACATATTAAGTAGAACATGTTATTGTAACTATGAAATCAAACAAGAATATAAAGGGATTGTGGATTATAGACCTTGGATCACAATATAGAAGATAACATGTTGTGGGCTTATTAATAAACTTAAATGGATTAAGTTATATGACTGAAATTAATAAGCGAGAGGAACTCGGTAACTTGAATAAGAAGTCAATGTGAATGGGAATTACCAAGTTAAATGGAAACCCAATGAGGTAGAGCAAGCACATAATTGAATGTTTAGACATAGGGTCTAATAACATATTAAAATAAGGCGCTTGGACCAGTCCGCACGTTTAAGGTAAATAACTCAACGGGGTAGATCAGAGCGCACGTCCGGCTGATTATTCTGTTAGCTCCGAAGGACTAGAAGGGGAAGCACATGGCTTCCTGATATACGTAAGGTGCTCCTGATAGTCCTCTGTTCGATGGCAGATGTTTAGGCTGTGCTCGCAGAGGTTTGGTCTGCGCGTTACTACCAGGTGGGTGGGCCTTGACTGCAAAAGTAGCTTTGCAGTCAAAATGCTGAGATGAGGTGACACTAGGGTGATTCGACGATTGCCTCAACGGGAGGCGAGGTTAGGACCAACAAGGATAGTAGATCGTCGGGTACACGTCATTGGCAACCAGTGGGATGCGAAAAGACTAGAGCTAAACCCAAGATGCCATTCATCTTTCACTATCGAGGTACTGTTGTTGAGGGGAGATGCCAACTGGATGTTTAGATTGTTTGTTAGGGGCAAGTCGCTTAGCTCTTGTAGTCTTTACTAGTTGAGGGAGGGGCCGAGGTGGGGCCATTACCATCATGAAAAACAGACCCGAGGGATATCTATATTTTGAGGCCCTTAAAAGCGGGCCTATACAGATATGGAAAAACTCCCGATCGAGTTATGTGTTTCTTGTACAGCCTTGCCACGGAACTCGGTGCACATTAGAGGTTATGTGCGGTTAAGGCATCGAATACGATTGACGATGCATACGTGGGAAAGTCTAGATACATGCATGTCTGCTCTGGGTGGTGTATTGTAGACTTGAGGGCATTACTCTGTGATCGAATCTAATTCGATCGAAGGTGGCAGTCCGTACGCTTACGTAGCGTAGTAATGGCAGGTATATGCGGAACATAACATTGTTATATAGAGATCTGTACGTCACTCCAGCGTACGATGAGGGACTGCGTACATTTTTGTGGCATTACGGTGGAGATCGTGCAAGTGGGGTACCATGGGGTGTACTTTAATATTGGGGGTAGCTACATATATACTGTATTAGGTTAATCCACTGGGAAGTAAATGGGTACGACGTGTGTGTAAGCCTTGAATGTTGTTAACCCAAGTAACATATTAAATAATACAATGTGACTGAACGGTATTTGTATGGTTATCCAAAATGCATAGTTTAAATCCAGTCACCAGAACTTGTGTTCTGACGCCCTCATCATAACATACTCGCAGGTTAGATTTGTGGCGGAGATATGATAGCATTGGATACTGGTTAGGCAGTATTATTAATACGGTAAGGCTATACTTTGATTATATTATACTTTATCCATTCCGCTATGAGATATTTTCTAAGCTCTAATATATTTTATATCTCTGTCTTTTATGCAGGATACCAGAGCAACCAACACGGGTTCGATGGATTAAAATTTTGAAAAAAAATCGGTCTGTCGAGTTGTTACATCTTGAATGGCGTGATTATTGAAGAAGAATAGGCTATTTTATTCTTGACATGTTATGAATTGGATCTAAGCCTGTGACTAATTGAATCATGTCAGATCTGTCATTATTTGTATATCAAATTCACTAGTTAGATCTCATCATGCCTGTTTTTGATCATGTCACTATGCCTAATTAGTTCTATTATCACATGTTCATCAGATCTATTCTTATATGCATATCTTGTCATTATGCCCAATTTTGTCACTATATGCTTTTAGGGATTATGATATTTTCATGTTTATTGTACTCAGATGATTTTAGTACAAGACAGAAGTTTTAAGTTGATGTACTGGGTTTTATGTATTTCAGACTTATGATGTAACTATGTTTTGAACCACGATGTTTTCTGCTTAATTAAAGTTTTAAATTCCGCTGCTATTTTATATCTGTCTTATAATGTTTCTGTTTCTGTTTACCTATAACACTTCACAAAACTTAATGCATTCTCTTAACGAGTGACATTAACAACAGTTATCAAACTAGTATTGGCATGGCACCCTTCAAAGCATTATACGGACGACCATGTGGATCACCGACTTGTTGGTGGGAATCAACAGAAAGACTTCTATTTGGACCACATATGGTCAGAGAAACTTCCGAAAAGATTGATCTTATTAAAAAGCAAATGAAAACAACTCAGGATAGGCAGAAATCCTATGCAGATAGGAGAAGGACTGACATTGAGTTGTATCAACTTTGAGGAATGAGGTTCGCTTTGGATCTGTAGGGAAATTGGCACCATGATTTGTAGGGCCATTTCCCATAACCGAAAGGATTGGCCGAATGGCCTATAGAGTAAAGTTACCAGAGGGACTATCCGGCGTTCATGATGTTTTCCACATTTGTCATTTATGGAAGTGCTTACATGATACTGCAGAAGTAGTTGAGTCGAGTATGCTTGAGGAAGTAAAGGTAGAACGGGAGGCGACGGTTAGACGAGTTCGTACCCGTATTCTTGGATTGGAAGTCAAAAAGCTACGCAACCGAGAAGTCAAGTTGATGAAAGTTCAGTGGGGAGATAACCAAGAAGATGCAACTTGGGAAACCGAAGACAAGATTCGCGCTTCGTACCCTTTTCTTTTCAAGGGTATGTTCTTAACTTCTTTTCCGAAGCTTTTATTCATGTTTGTTTCCATCATTTAAGTATATCCTATCGATCGGATCATCGACCTTCAGGTAGGAATCCCATGGATGTAAACAAGTGTTTGAAACATGTTATGTTTGATGATTGCAAGTGGTTGCTCGTGGATGCATACACACACATTAGGAACTAGATCGGCTCAATCACTCTCATACTACATATGGACGTGCGTGCATTTTTCTTCTTTTAATGGATGAAAGTGGATGTATCATCACATGGATGTTGCATTTGGATGAATGACTGCGCACGCATATAGAACTTACATGATATAATAAGAATACTTGCATAGATATTTGATTCATGGCACTAACATACCTTGCATTAAGGTTGTTGACTGAATCAGTAAACCACCTTATCTTTCGCATTAGTATAAGGACATATACACACACCTTGGCATATGTTCATATAAGCATTAGAAATCTTTTAAGGACAATGGATGTCTGTGATTGGTGGATGAGTAGATGGATGATGGATGTTAGGATATACATTCTTCTTAATTTAAAGATTTCGGGGAAGAAATCCTTTGAGTAGGGGAGAATGTAACACCCCATAATTTATAACACATTAAAATGATAAGTTAAAGAACACTTAATTAAATATTGGAAATTAAGTAAAACAGACTGCGCCATTGCGTTCATCTTCGAATTCTACTTAAGGTAGACACCAAGTTTGCGTAAAACGAACATCGTATGAAGAAAATCTTAAGGTTTGAAGTTTGTACACGCATAAGATATATGTATACATACATAACCAAGTCAAAACCATTTAAAACAATTCAAAATCAAAAGCGGGAAGTCTCGGAGGGAAATGGACCCGTTGGGGGGCGATATACCCTAAGGGTGTCGTGCCATGGGTCGACACCATAAGGTGGGTGTCGACACCCATGTCGACACCCCCCCCCCCCCGATCCGAGAGAAATACATTTCTGCGTATGTGGACTGAATTCTTGGCTAGATTCGTTGGCTTTAGTCTATAAATAGAACCCCATTTCTCTTGTTTTTACACACCAAAAACAATGGAGAACTAGATGCTGCCTCTGCCAAGATTAAAATAGCCTATTCTTCTTCAACAATCAAGTCATTCAAGTTCCGAGATCTATGATTCAACATCTGAAATTATTCTTCAGTTTCTTAGATCCAATCACGGTGAGTCTACGTTATTTTTAGATATAAACACTTAAAAGTTATTTTGACATGTCTAAGAATTGGATCTAAGTCTATGACTACTTGAATTATATTAGATCTGCCATAACCTGTGTATCTAAGTTAATCTTGACATGTTGTGAATTGGATCTAAGCCTTTGACTAATTGAATCATGTCAGATCTATCATTATTTGTATATCTAATTCACTGATTAGATCTCATCATGCCTTTTTATGATCATGTCACTATGCCTAATCAGTTATATTATCACATGTTCATCAGATCTGTTCTTATATGCCTATCTTGTCATTATGCCCAAATTTGTCACTATATGCTTATTCAGTTGCTATGCCTATTTCTGTCACCGTATGTCCATCTTGTTATTATGCTTATTCCTGTTCTCTTCCCTTCTTCTTTTTCCTTTTTATTTTGTGGCCAGGCTACCTTCGTGCCTAGGCATACCACTGAAATATGTGAACGCACGAAATTGGGAATGAGAGGAAAACGTTAAAATGGGGCATAACTTGTATTGGGAAATTTGGGCATAACTTGAATTAAATACATAAATACGGATTTGGGGCATAAATTAGATTGTGATTTAGATCTTAATTTGGGGGCATATGGTACATGATGAATATGACTTGGGAAAGGGGCATGAAAACCTATAACGAATTAGGGATAATTGTTAAATAAAGAAAATGCCTAGATTTACAGTAATTGGAAACTGTATCCGCTCTTAGACACGAGATTAGATTACACTTGTGGTAGAAGTCTGCCCGGACCCGCCCGACATATCCAACGACCACAAGTGGTGAATCTAATGTAAGGGGTCTAAGTGCATAAACACGTAGCGGGCTAAGACACGAGGTTAAGTACGACATGTGGAAGAAGTCTGCCCGGACCCGCCCGGCATATCCAGCATCCACAAGTTGTAGGATTAATGTGGGAGGTCTAGCGCATTTTATCCACAAATAAATAAATGGTGATGAACTTGAATACGTAACCTGATTGAATCCATAGGGATTACATGAACATGTTAACTTGAGTAGGGGTTAAGTAAACTTGCTTGAAACAGTGGAAGGGTTAAGTATACCTTTGGGTGGTGGGTTATATTTATATATAGGCCCACAAACTTAACCTGTTGGGATTATGGAATTTTATTACATTGGTATGTCATAAACTATGGAAATCCTAGTAGTGGGGATGCAAGCGTAGGGGGAAACTTGTATCATCTTGTGTGTGGGACCCGTTTCAGTCAGTAACCCATATATAGATATCAAATGAGGACTCCAAACTAGGTCGAAGTCGGGGGACGCTTAATGGGCTAATTGTAAGAGATCCAAAAGAGGGGACGGTGTGGGCGGCGCATTCCGACTGGGTCATATGCATGCATGGGTCCGGGCAGGGGAGGCTAAGACGCCATGACATCAGTAAATATGGTTGTGCACATCCTGAAAATAAAGGGTTGCCACTTTAGGAAGTGATACGTCCTACTATGGGGCCAACACATGGTATCTACGGAGTAGGAAGCCGATCGATTAGGGTAGTAATTAGGGTACATCTAGACTCTGGTATGTTTAGGAGACCGTTATTATCCTTTAGGGTAACTCCGGTATGTTCAGTTGGGCTGCCTGTTATTGTATGGGGTTATTCCTCTCACTAGAAGTACACCTAAGTCTACCATCTTATACTTGTTGGGGATCATCTTGTTCATATGATACTAGTATTGGTGCAGAGAAAGAAAAGTGTTAGGGAAGCGCTACTTAATCTATCTTGTTTATCCTGTTACCTTGTCATACATGCCTTATATGTTGTTGTCTATCTCTCCAGTCTATATGCATGTCAAGATGTTTTTACTTATTTATATGCTAAAAGTAACTAGATTCGCCTGACTTTATGTCTGACCCATTTTGTTTTCACTTCTTTCTCTTCTGTTCCCCCCAGGTTCTCGTGGTGGGAATACTCAAACTTGACTAGGATTCTGCTTTCGTTCTGCTTGAAGCTACTTAGATATATTGCTTGATTTCATATCTTCTCTACTATGGCTATGCTTTTGGGGATTATGCTCTTTTCATGTGTATTGTACTCTGATGATTTTAGTACAAGATAGAAGTTTTAAGTTGATGTACTGGGTTTTATGTATTTCAGACTTATGATGTAACTATGTTTTGAACCATGATGTTTTCTGCTTAATAAAAGTTCTAAATTCCGCTGCTATTTTATATCTGTCTTGTAATGTTTCTGTCTCTGTTTACCTATAACGCTTCATGAAACTTAATGCATTCTCTTAATGAGTGACATTAACGGACGTAGGGTGTCACAACATGGACCGATGATGATCCTTGTACTTAACCAAAATTTTACCTAGGTTGCATCGGGTCTTTAACATTCTCCTCTATATTATCTTGGACCATGCTCCCTTCAGTTTAGCGTAAGTCTAGCACATCAATGACGTCACATCTGATACCTATATAGCTCTAGACAATCCATCACCCTGCTGACACATGGCATATCCAATTGTCACCATCTCTTCACAGTACCTTCTACAAAGCACCTTCATCCTTCTTAATGTATCGCTCCACTATTGGAGAAACATTTATGAATCGTATCGATCCATATCATATGGATTGGTGTCGATCCATGGAGTTAGCTCCAATCTTGTTGTGATTTCTCAGGCATTTTTCCGTCATGCTTCACAGCCTATCCTTTAAGTTTCATGCAATTCTGATGAACTTTGCTTCAAATATGCTTTGAATATCCATCTAAATTCTGAAATATGAACAACACTAACATACAAATTAATCATATCAAGCAATTCAATCATAAAACAATAAATATAAACATACATAATCATCAAATTATGTAACACCCCACGTCCATTAATGTCACTCACGAAGGGAATGCATTAACTTCCATGGAGGTTATAAGTGAATATAGAGCAGAAAAATTACAACAAGATAGATAGTAAATAGTACTTGGAAATCTAAAACTTCATTTTATTGCAGCGGAAATTAAACATGTTTGTTACATCATAAAACCATAGATCATAACCAAGTACAATATCCATCTTCATAAAAACAAAATACATAATCCCATTACATAAATAGCCATTAAAAAGATAACAAGCTGGACTTTACTTCAACGGTCCAAGCTTTCCAAAGAGAGATGAAGAAATTCAATTAAACTCCACTAGAGCTGGGCCCAACCTGAGGACCTGGAGGGGGAAAAAGGATAGAAATAGAGGGGGTCAGACATAAAGTTTGGCGAGTATGATAATTCTAACAATACTACTATAAAAATAACTAGACTAAGGCATAAGCTGGAAGACAAGTAAATGTCTATGAACTCTTAGGAAGATAAAGATAGCGTTTAAGATAACGTTAAAGATAACGGTAAAGGCACACCTAATTACTAACGAATGATTACTACACTGCACCACACCAGTCACCCTATTGTTTGATCCCACTTGCTTCACACAGAAACTTTATAAATAGCCTTACGTACCCCTAGCTGACTACATAGGTGCCGTATGCCCCTATCTCCACTAGGTGTACCCCACTACCCACTTTCGATCGGCTCCCTACTCGTAGATACCCGTGCTGGCCCCACAGTGGGGTGTATCACTCCCCTAAAGTGGCAACCCGATACAACTTGAGAATGCATGACTTATACCTACACGATGCAACAACGTCTTATCTACCAGCCCAGGTCCACACACGCATATGAAACCCGTTGGACTTGCGTTGCCACCGCTCCCCGTTTTGGCCTCTTACAGTCAAACCCAACATGCGTGTCCCGTCCTCGACTTGGGTCGAGCCCACAAAGATACGTTTGGGATACTGGTCGAAATGGGCCCCCACAAGCTACCCACCTAAGCTTGTCACTAGTATATGCCACTTAACCCTCTTAGTCATGTTCATTTACATGTGTGTTTGGTTAAGTCTTACTAATCGTATTTCACATGCCACTAAGGGCACCCCTTAGATTCCTCGTGCCACCCAAGGCACCTACTTAACCCCCATATCCCACTTTACATGTTTATCTGGTTAAGTATTTCTTAATTCATTCAGGCCATAACCTCATAAAGACCTCTCACATTAGACTGGCATTTATGGCAGCTGGATTTGCCGGGCGGGTCCGGGCAGTCTTACACCATAAAAGAGTCTAACCTCGTGTCTTTACAACTGTTATGCTTTAGTTTAGGCCAAGGACCTCTCACATTGGGCTGACATTTGTGACCACTGGATTTGTCGGGCGGGTCCGGGCAGGTTTACGTCATAAACGAGTCCAACCTCTTGTCCTAAGCATTGATAAACACTTAAAATCTTTTACCCCAGTTTTAATAATTCCCTATTCAAATTATTAATTAAGTCATCTTTTAATGATGTCCATAATTGACTCAATTATGGCCATCCACTTATGGCATGCAAAATCATATCAATTGCACCCCAACTTTTTAATATTAAATCCTTAATATTACCCCTACCCCACGTTTATACGTTCGATTATTCAACGCATAATATAGGCTAGACTTGTATAGTATAACACCTAGCACAAAGATAAATTATCACAACATATAGACAATTAAAATAAATCTAATCATAACAGGGGTGAAACTTGCATAAACTACACATGTTAAGGATCAAAAGGTGTCAACTTGTTAAATGTCTCAATTTACATGATATGATCATAGCCCAAATCTATACATAAACTTGCATATGGGGTTTTTAGGCAACATAATGATGGTGTGAACTAGCATAGGATATCACATATGTCATAGCATAATTCTAGATGTCATAATAGATGTCTTGGCATATGTTCATAACTTTTCTAATCAATCTAACTTGCATATGTGACTTGTCATATAGATCAACATAACCCAAACATGATGATTTAATTAATATGAACTAACTAGCATAGATGGTAACATCGTGGCCTTTTTAACATGTATGATTCATCACAACTTAGCATAGAAACTTTCAACATACATAACATCATCATAGCATGATTTACAACATATAAGATATCATCATCACATAACATTGGATTTACAATATACATGATAGCAAAAGGGGTTTACAACAACATATATGATAATTCACATCATCTACTCATAATCCATTCATAACTCAACCTAATTAAAATGATAATAATCTTGTTAAGATCATCATACTCACAATTTAGAAAAGAAAAGACAGAGTTTTGCTTTGCTTTAGGGTTGAGAGAATTAGAATTGAATTTGCTTTTCTTCTTTCTTAGTTGGCGGCGGCTCCATTGATTTCCATGGCGACGGTATGACGGTAACTATTCTGTTTTAATTAGGTTTAGGGTTAGCATTAGGATGTATTTATAGGTGTAGGAAGTTATTTAGGACCATTAGATTAACCCTGAACCATGAGAACCAATCAAATGCAAAATCTGCATTTGAGCGAATCAGCCCACAGGTTGACAGCCAAACACCCTGGATTAACCCCTAGTCGACCCAGCAAGGCTCGGGTCGACCTCAAAAATGGGTCGGTTCGGTTATTTCCCCTCCCAATTCGCTATTTTGAACTTTTTCGCATATTTATTTATTTAATTTTTAATTTATATATATATATATCAATATATATATATATATATATATTTCTCTGCGCAACCCATTTAACTTAATTCTTTTCTAAAAATTAAGTATACTTTAATTTGTGAATTTTAATGTTATAAAATTACGGGGTGTTACATTCTCCCCTCCTTAAAGGATTTCGTCCCTGAAATCTTCAAGTCAAGAAGAATGTATATCCTACCATCTAATCATCCATCTACTCAACCATCAAACACCAGCATCCATTGTCCTTAAAAGACTTCTAATGCTTTAATGTTTATATGCACAGTGTGTGTATATGTCCATATCTAATGCAAAATTAGGCGGTCTACTGATTCAGTCGACCTCCTTAGTGCAATTCATGATAGTGCCATGCGTCCAATATGTATGCAAAAGATTCCTAATGATACATATTAATTCTATATGTGTGCACAACCATCCACCCGAATGCAACAACTATATGATAATGCAATCATTATACATCCATTTTACTAAATACATCCATATATATGCAATATGCAATATGAAGTGACTGAGCCGATCTGGTGCCTAATAGTGTGTGTATATGCATCCACGAGCAACCACTAGCAAACACTTGCATCCACTTTGCATCCACCATACATAACATGTCTCAAACACATGTTTCAACCATAGGATTATCCTAACTAAAGGTCAAAGATACTAGCGAGAGGATATACTAAAGATAAGATAAGTACAAGCTAAGCGATAAAGGAGAAATTAAAGGACATACCCTCAAAAAGAAAAGGGTATCATGAACGCATCTTCTCTTCCATCTCCCAAGTAGCGTTGCTCTCATCATCTCCCCATTGCACTTTGACTAGTCTGACCTCTCGATTCCTCAACCTCTTGATCTCCGACCCAAGAATGCGCGTAGGAGCTCGTCGAATTGTCGCATCACGCTCTATCTCCACCTCTCTAAGCAAGCTCGGCTCTACCACTTCCGCGGTCTCGTGCAAGCACTTCCTCAAATGTGACACATGGAATACGTCATGTACACCACTAAGTCTCTCGGGCAACTCCACTCTATACGCCATCCGTCCAATCCTCTCCTTAATAGGAAACGGCCCTACGAACCTTGGTGCTAATTTCTCAACGGACCCAAAGCGAACAACGTTTCATAATGGAGACACTTTGACAAAGACCATGTCCCCAACTTCAAACTCGAGATCTGTCCTCCTCTTATCCACATAAGATTTCTGCCTATCTTGCGCTGCTTTCATCCTCCTTCGAATCAAGTCGATGTTCCCCGAAGTCTCCCTAATCATATCGGGCCCAAGTAAGATCTTATCCGTAGATTCCCACCAACATATAGGTGAACGACAAGGTCGTCCATAAAGAGCTTCGAATGGTGCCATACCAATGCTGGACTGAAAGCTGTTATTATATGCGAACTCAACCAATGGAAGATGCTCTTCCCATGTACCCCCAAAGTCTAGGATACACAGCCTCAAAAGATCCTCTAGAATGCGATTCACCCTCTCAGTCTGGCCGTCCATCTAAGGATGATATGCGGTGCTCAAACATAACTGAGTCCCTACCGCCTGTTGTAAGCTTCTCCAAAATTCGCTAGTGAAAATAAGATCGCGGCCGCTCACTATGCTAGAAGGAACACCGTGCAAACGAACTATTTCTCAGACATATACAGAAGCTAACCATGGAGCAGTCCTCTTACTTTTCACGAGAATGAAATGGGCGCTCTTAGTAAGTCTATCTACTATAATCCAAATCCCCGTATTACCCCTCCTCGATCGCGGTAATCCATCCACAAAATCCATCGAGATGCTTTCCCATTTCCATAGTGGAACCTCCAATGGGTGAAGCAACCCACCAGGTTTCTTTTGCTCCGCTTTTACTTGTTGGCACACCAAGCATCTAGCAACATACTCGGCCACGTCTTTCTTCATGCCGGCCCAAAAGTAAACTCTCTTCATGTCTTCGTACATCTTATCCCCGTCGGGATGAATGGTCATCATCGAACGATGTGCTTCATCAAGAATAGTATTTCTTAGGTCATCGTCTTTTGGTACACAAAGCCTACCGTCCCTACGTAACCAACCCTTATCATCTAGGGTATACCTACGGAGATGGCTTGATGACTCCCCTCCTTTGAGCTTTTCTACTAACTCAACTAACTGTGGGTCGTCTCGCTGTGCCTCGCCAATCCGTCCCATAAGCGTAGGTCTGACCTCCAAGGATGCTAGCAAACCGGGTACGAAGTCAACGGAAGGTCTAAAGTCAAACATCGAAATGAATTCTAAACTTTGCCGCTCAACAAACAAAGGACTTAAGGATAATCTTTTTCTACTTAAGGCATCGGCCACCACGTTACCCTTACCAGGGGTATATGCTATCTCAAAGTCGTAGGACGCTAAGAACTCCATCCACCTTTGCTGCCTTAAGTTCAAGTCCTTTTGAGAGAATATGTATTTTAAAGATTTGTGGTCAGTGAATAGTTTGAATTTCTCATCAAGAAGATAATGACGCCAAGACTTAAGCGCGAAAACAATAGCGGCCAACTCTAGGTCATGTGTGGGGTAATTCTTCTCATGCGCTCTCAACTGCCTTCCACCATAGGCTATTACCCTACCCTCTTGCATTAAGACTGTGCCTAGTCTTGTCCCATAAGCGTCAGTATAAACGGTAAATGGCTTACTCCCGTCTGGCAATACTAAGACTGGGGCTGAAGTCAAAGCTCTCTTCAAACGTTGGAACGCATCATCACAATCTACGTCCCATGTGAAAACTAGGTTCTTCTTCGTCAAGCGTGTCAATGGAGCTGATATCTTTGCAAAGTCTTTGATAAACTTCCTATAGTAGCCAGCCAACCCCAAGAAACTTCTTACTTCGGTAGCATTTTTAGGGACCTTCAAATCTTGGATGGCCACCACCTTCGCGGGATCCACAGCTATCCCTTCTTTGGAAACCATGTGTCCTAAGAACCGTACTTCCTTCCTCCAAAAGTGACACTTAGAAAATTTAGCTTTAAGCTTATGCGCTCGAAGAGTCTCCAACACTTCCCTAAGATGTAGGGCATGCTCTTCTTCATCCTTAGAAAAGATCAAGATGTCATCTACAAAGACTACCACAAATTTGTTATGGTACTCCCTAAACACCCTACTCATCAGATCAACAAAGTATGCGGGGCGTTTGTCAAACCGAAGGGCATCACTAGCCATTCATAGAAGTTGTTCGGAGTCCTAAAGGCAGTCTTGTCAATGCTATCCTCAGCCACTCTCAACTGATGGAAACGAGTGGCTAAGTCCAATTGCGAAAACACTGAGGCGCCAATTAACTGATCGAAGAGATCGTCAATCCTCGGCAGTGGGTGTCTGTTCTTCTTAGTAAGCTTATTAAGTTCTCTATAGTCCACACAAAGTCTAAGGGACCCATCCGCCTTCGTGGAAAATACTACTGGGGCACCCCACTCCGATATACTTCGTCTTATGAACCCCTTCTCAAGCAACTCCTTCACTTGCTTACCGAGTTCCCTCCTTTCACGTGGAGCCATGTGGCGTACTGGCAAAGATACTGGTTTCGCATTATCCACAAGATATATTCGAAAATCTTATCTTCCGCTTCAGAGGCAAGACCTTCACCTCCTCAAACACATCCGAGTATTCTCGGACCACTCTAACAGATCGTAGATTTTCCTCAGACACGTCAAGCGATTCTAGATAACTTAGCATAACCGAATTTATGGGATTACAAAAGATTTCGAGAGTGTTGCCAAGGCGAGTCACGAGCCTAACTACTCTCCTTTCACAATCAAGAACGACCCCATTTCTGGATAACCAATCCATTCCTAAAATTAGCCCATAGCCCGTGAAGCCTAACACATAAGCATCACATCTAAATTCAACGCTAAGTATGGAAATTTTCAAATCCAAACACATCATTGACAAATAAGCTGAGCCCCCACTTGGATTCGAAACAACTAAGGGATCCTCTACTAAACTGATGTTTAAGTGCAGTGATTCAACTAATGATGTAGAGATAAACGAATGTGATGCGCCCGAATCGAATAAGATACGGACAGGATGATCAAACAGAAAAACTAAGCTTTCAACAGAAATGGTTCTACCTCGTTCTTGCAGCGGTGGGACCGCGAGAGCCTGAACTTGTCCCCTTGCCTGCCCTGGTGCCATAAGAGCCTGCACCTGTCCTCCCGAGGTAGCTCCTGCCCTCTGCCCCTTCTTTGGGCAGTCCTTCACTAAATGTCCCGCATCGCCACAATGAAAACAGCCTGTCTTCTTTTTATTTCGGCAATCCTTGCTGAGATGGCCCGGTGTCCCACAGTTAAAACATTTCTTCTTTCCCTTACCGTTATTGTCTTTACCACCCTTCTTGTTTTGCTGTTGTGGTTTCTTCTGATCCCCCTTCTTCTCGGGTGCCTTATCAGCTTTAGCGCTTTTCTCCTCATGCATGAGCGCCATTTCTACTAACTTCTCAAAGGTGGCCCCCATCGGGATGTGGGTCATAGCCAACCCTTGCAATGGTTCATTCAAGCCATTCACGAACCTTAGAGCCTTCTTCTCCGGCGTGTTTACTAAGTCCAAGCCAAACCTTGCTAACTGATTAAATTTATTGACATATTCTTTTACTGATGAGCTTCCTTGCTTCAATGTCAAGAATCTTTCCATATATAGATTTTCTTCCGCCCTTGAGAGAAACTTCGCCTCGAACCTACGTCTGAAATCCGCCCAAGAGTCAACAGGACGCTCCCCATTAGTGACCTCCGACCAAAACGAGGCCTCTCCCTTCATCAACCAAGCTGCTAATCGAACTCTCCTCCCTTCTTCTACTTCAAAGATTTCTAGCAATTCTTCCACCTCCTTAAGCCAATCTCTAGCTTCCACAAATGTTTCTGACCCTTGAAATGGTTTTCCACCCATAGCCTTGAATTCCTAGCACGTCTTTACAAAAGTATTTACGCGAGGAGGAGGAGGAACGGGTGCAACTAGTGGTGGAGGAACATTGGCTGGACCTGCAGCGGCCCTAGCCTCTAATAACCTCCTATACCATCCGGGTATCGTTACACCGTCGGGTAGATTAAGATCTTCAGCCATGCTGAAACGAAAAAGGAAAAATTCAGAATGGAGAATTCGAAAGATAAAGATATGGGCTATTGGGGATTATGTTTTTTTTTCTTAAAAACTTTTCTCTTTAAATTTCTCATTAAAACATGTTTTTGAAAGCACTTCTTCCAAAAATAACTATTTTTCTAAAGTATTTTTATCTATTCTGGTAACCTTAAGCTCTGATACCACGTGTAACACCCCACGTCCATTAATGTCACTCACGAAGGGAAAGCATTAACTTCCATGGAGGTTATAAGTGAATATAGAACAGAAAAATTACAACTAGACATATAGTAAATATTACTTGGAAATCTAAAACTTCATTTTATTGCAGCGGAAATTAAACATGTTTGTTACATCATAAAACCATAGATCGTAACCAAGTACAATATCCATCTTCATAAAAACAAAATACATAATCCCATTACATAAATAGCCATTAAAAAGATAACAAGCTGGACTTTACTTCAACGGTCCAAGCTTTCCAAAGAGAGATGAAGCAATTCAATCAAACTCCACTAGAGCTGGGCCCAACCTAAGGACCTGGAGGGGGAAAAAAGGATAGAAATAGAGGGGGTCAGACATAAAGTCTGGCGAGTATGATAATTCTAACAATACTATTATCAAAATAACTAGAATAAGACATAAGATGGAAGACAAGTAAATGTCTATGAACTCTTAGGAAGATAAAGATAGCGTTTAAGATAACGTTAAAGATAACGTTAAAGATAACGGTAAAGGCACACCTAATTACTAACGAATGATTACTACACTGCACCGCACATTACAACACTACACCACACCAGTCACCCTATTCTTTGATCCCACTTGCTTCACACAGAAACTTTATAAATAGCCTTACGTACCCCTAGCTGACTACATAGGTGTCGTCTGCCCCTATCTCCACTAGGTGTACCCCACTACCTACTTTCGATCGGCTCCCTACTCGTAGATACCCGTGCTGGCCCCACAGTGGGGTGTATCACTCCCCTAAAGTGGCAACCCGATACAACTTGAGAATGCACGGCTTATACCTGCACGATGCAACAACGTCTTATCTACCAGCCCGGGTCCACACACACATATGAAACCCGTTGGACTTGCGTTGCCACTGCTCCGCGTTTTGGCCTCTTAAAGTCAAACCGAGCATGCGTGTCCCGTCCTCGACTTGGTTCGAGCCCACAAAGATACGTTTGGGATACTGGTCGAAATGGGCCCCCACAAGCTACCCACCTAAGCTTGTCACTAGTATATCCCACTTAACCCTCTTAGTCATGTTCATTTACATGTGTGTTTGGTTAAGTCTTACTAATCGTATTTCACATGCCACTAAGGGCACCCCCTAGATTCCTCGTGCCACCGAAGGCACCTACTTAACCCCCATGTCCCACTTTACATATTTATCTGGTTAAGTATTTCTTAATTCATTCAGGCCATAACCTCATAAAGACCTCTCACATTAGACTGGCATTTATGGCAGCTGGATTTGCCGGGCGGGTCCGGGCAGTCTTACACCATAAAAGAGTCTAACCTCGTGTCTTTACAACTGTTATGCTTTAGTTTAGGCCTAGGACCTCTCACATTGGTTGACATTTGTGACCACTGGATTTGTCGGGCGGGTCCGGGAAGGTTTACGTCACAAACGAGTCCAACCTCTTGTCCTAAGCATTGATTAACACTTAAAATCTTTTACCCCAGTTTTAATAATTCCCTATTCAAATTATTAATTAAGTCAACTTTTAATGATGTCCATAATTGACTCAATTATGGCCATCCACTTATGGCATGCAAAATCATATCAATTGCACCCCAACTTTTTAATATTAAATCCTTAATATTACCCCTACCCCACGTTTATACGTTCGCTTATTCAACACATAATATAGGCTAGACTTGTATAGTATAACACCTAGCACAAAGATAAATTATCACAACATATAGACAATTAAAATAAATCTAATCATAATAGGGGTGAAACTTGCATAAACTACACATGTTAAGGATCAAAATGTGTCAACTTGTTAAATATCTCATTTTACATGATATGATCATAGACCAAATCTATACATAAACTTGCATATGGGGTTTTTAGGCAACATAGTGATGGTGTGAACTAGCATAGGATATCACATATGTCATAGCATAATTCTAGATGTCATAGTAGACGTCTTGGCATATGTTCATAACTTTTCTAATCAATCTAACTTGCGTATGTGACTTGTCATATAGATCAACATAACCCAAACATGATGATTTAATTAATATGAACTAACTAGCATAGATGGTAACATCATGGCCTTTTTAACATGTATGATTCATCACAACTTAGCATAGAAACTTTCAACATACATAACATCATCATAGCATGATTTACAACATATAAGATATCATCATCACATAACATTGGATTTACAATATACATGATAGCAAAAGGGGTTTACAACAACATATATGATAATTCACATCATCTACTCATAATCCATTCATAACTCAACCTAATTAAAATGATAATAATCTTGTTAAGATCATCATACTCACAATTTAGAGAAGAAAAGAGAGAGTTTTGCTTTGCTTTAGGGTTGAGAGAATTAGAATTGAATTTGCTTTTCTTCTTTCTTAGTTGGCGGCGGCTCCATTAATTTCCATGGCGACGGTATGACGGTAACTATTCTATTTTAATTAGGTTTAGGGTTAGCGTTAGGATGTATTTATAGGTGTAGGAAGTTATTTAGGACCATTAGATTAACCCTGAACCATGAGAACCAATCAAATGAAAAATCTTCATTTGAGTGAATCGGCCCACGGGTTGACAGCCAAACACCCTGGATTAACCCCTAGTCGACCCAACGAAGCTCGGGTCGACCTCAAAAATGGACCGGTTCAGTTATTTCCCCTCCCAATTCGCTATTTTGAACTTTTTCGCATATTTATTTATTTAATTTTTAATTTATATATATATATCAATATATATATATATATATATTTCTCTGCGCAACCCATTTCACTTAATTCTTTTCTAAAAATTAAGTATACTTTAATTTGTGAATTTTATTGTTATAAAATTACGTGGTGTTACAAATTACATATAAACATAAATCAATTAGATCTAGTCTTAAATGTGTTAGGGATTGTGGAATGCAGTTCTTAAGGCAAAACAAACCCTAAAGGGGGGTGAATAGTGTTTATAAGGAATACATGAAAATCTTAAACTTAAATGATCTACTAAATGACTCACATAAAACAGAAATGACCAAGGACACAAAATCAAACACAAACACAAACACAGGAATATATAAATATAATATGAAGAAAAAGAAAGAACACACCGAATTTTATACTGATTCGGATTACTCCTACGTCCAGTCCCACGCAACACTGGATTGTGTAGAGTTTTATTGTTATCAATATCTAAGTACAACCCCTTGATTTCACGGCTACAAGGTTAACACCGCTCCAAACACTCTTGATTCTACGGCTACAAGGTTGATATCGCTCCCTTTCCTTGATTTCAGGGCTAAAAGGAACATAACCTTTCTCAAACACTTCCCAAATGATTACAACATCCCTATAACTCTTCAATAGCCCTTTAATTCATATAGTAGTAGATAGAGATTGAGAAAAGAAGAAGTTTGACGTAATTTGAGTAGAAATCAGCGAAGTTTGATGTAATTTGAGTAGAAACCGACGAAGTATGTGTAGAAATCAAGAAAATGATAAAGAATAATGGTGGGATGAAAAGGGGTAAAGATGGAGAAGAATAATTATAAAAAAGTCGAAATCATCCCCTATTTATAGTATGTGAAAGGTCGCAATGTCTCAGAAACGTTACAAATGGTGAAAAGACACTTCCTTTGAAAATTGAATTTCTGCCAAGTTGTATGTCGACATAGCTATATATGTATGTCGACATATGTATATAATTTTTATTTTTCAAAACTATTTTTCAAGTGTTTAATAATATATATTATTCTAGAAATTCTTGAATCAAAACATAATAATATAAATAAATATTCTAAAGTGTAAAATCATACGAAATCATAATAACATATTATATAATCATATTTATAAAATTATAAGGTTTAAAACTATTTCACTATATATAAACTTATATTTATTAAAACTTTAAACTTATATTTGAAATCATAAGTAAGACAATAGTTTGAAAACAATTTGAAATCAGAATTTGAAATTTGAAAAACAGAATTTGAACCTGGAGTGCTATTCAGAGTTATGCATATAAACTAGATTCTATTACTATATTTTTCTTAAACTCTTGATATCTTGATAAATTGATTACTCATAAGTCTTGAATCTCTTCTGAATCCTGAATCTCTTGAAACTCTAAAACTGTATAGTCTTCTGTATGTAAGTCCTGTATACAAATCCTACATATATATATATATATATATATATATATTAGATAGAGATGTTAGTATATATATTTTATAATCAATTAATAATGATAATAAAATAAGATTGTTGTCATCAAAACTCCATTCTCCAACAATCTCCCCCTTTTTGATGATGGCAATCTTGATTTATAAAATATTCATACTTGTTCATTCCTGACGATACTATTTGATCTGGTCCTTCTAATACTACCCCTGTCATCATGAATCCTACATACTCCCCCTTAAACTAAGCATAGATCATCCTTATTTTATTATTTTCCCCCTTTTCCATCAACAAAAAGAAATTCTAAATATACTTCCCTTAAAATCATAAACACCTATAACTTATATCTATCTATATATTTTAAGATTATAATACTTAATTCTATACTAAAATATTAATATATATGACGCCCCCTATATTCATACCTATATTATTCTATGTATTACTATTCTAATACTAACTCCAAAATCTATGGAAAAAAACAGTGTATAAACTTAACAATTTAACCATTGTTTTACAAGCCAAACAATACACACTAATGCAAATTACAAAATTTCACGAGAACACGAAATACTGTGTACATATTACATCGTTTGTACGAATAAGCGAGAAACCTAAACGTCTAATTCTTTGTAATTGGGAACTTATGAATTGGGTAATTGGGGTAACGGAGACAAAATCCCCCATTTTTCTCAATTATATTCTCTTCTCGATCGAAACAAATTTCGCCAATGCATATGACTTGATCATCCTCTTCCATGCCTTCATTCTATGCCTCTTCTTGTTCTTCCTCTTCTGTCGTCTCTTCCTCCTCTTCTTCCTCTTCAACTATTGTATTATCATCTTCGATGATAATAGGATTTGTTTGATTATCCATAACAAATTTCTGTATATTCTCAATATTTTTCCTTGTTTTACATGCTCTTGATTCATACAAATTTGTAGAACTTGGATTTCAGGAAGCATTTGGAGTACATTCTCCATTTTCTTTTCCAATTTCATCGCACGAGCAAGAGTAGAGCATTGAATTGGACCTTCAGACGGTCCAGCGGACGATTCGGGGTTAATTTGATTATTATAATTAGTGGAGGCCATTGTTTAATTTAGTTTTAAGTTTTTCCATAAATGAAATGAGAAGATGAAGAAGAAAATTCGAAATTGAAAGTGTAAATAGTTGTTGTAACTAACTATTGGTAGGATTTAATTTTTGAATCTGGCAGTTATATGTCGACATATCAAAAAATGTATGTTGTAACACCTCGTAATTTTAACAAAACTAAAGATGATAAATTAAATAATAATTAATTTAATATACAGAATTAAGTGAAATAGACTACGCCATTGCGTTCGTCTCGGAATTCTGGTCAAAATAGACACCTGGTTTGCCTAAAACAAACAACGTATATAAAAGTTATTAAGGTTTGAAGTTTGTATACACATAAGAAGAATATATATATATATATATATATATATATATATATAAGTGGTCCAGAAAATTCAAAACAGATCAAAAACTCATAAATCAGGGGAGCTAGAAAAATCCAGCCCAGGGGTGTCGACCCCGCCTACCGCAGATCTGGGAAAATCCTTTCTGGCTGAATGTAGACTCCTTTCTTGACCTGCTTCGTTGGCTTTATGCTATAAATAAGACCCCATTTCTCTTGTTTCTCCATACCAAAAATAATGGAGAACTAGATGCTGCCTATGCCCAGATTAAATCAAGTCTTTTCTTCTTCTACAATCAAGTCAAACAACTAGAGTCTAGAGATCTGTGATTCAACATCAGCAATTCTTTGATCTATTTTTCTAGATCCAGTCACAGTGAGTTTACATTACTTTTAGATCTAAATGTTTAAAAGTAAAACCGGACATGACTATAATTTGGATATATGCCTGTGACTATTTAAATTATATCAGATCTACTATAACCTGTTAATCTAAGTTATTATGACATTACTATGAATTAGATCTGAACCTATACCTATTTATCATGCCAGATCTGCCATTGTTTGTAGATCTAATTCACTATTTAGATCACCTATTGCTTGTTCCTATGATGCTTGTGGCTAAATCGGATCTGTTATTAGTTGGATACCTAATTTGTTGTTTAGAACTCATCATGTCTGTTTATGATATCCCTATTACGTTAGAATCAGTTTTATGGTCACATGTTCATCAGATCTGTTCCTATATGCCTATCTTGTCATTATGCCACTATATGTTTATGCCTATCTCTGCCATTATATGTAGATCTTGTTAGTATGATCATTTTTGTCCTCTTCCCTTCATCTTTTCCTTTTTTATTTTTATAGCCAGACTACCTTCAAGCCTAGGCATGCCGCTGAAATATGCGAACACGTTAAATTGGGAATGAGGGAAAACGTTAAATTTGGGGCATAACTTGTAATTGGAATTTTGGGCACAACTTGAATGAAATATATGAACATGAATTTGGGAACATAAATTGAATTATGATTAAAGACCTTAATTTGGGGCATATGGTTCATTATGAACAAAACTCGGGAAAGGGGCATGAAAACCTATAACGACATGGGAATAATTGGTTAATAATTGAAATGCCTAGAATTACAGTAATTAGAAACTGTAACCGCGCTTAGACACGAGGTTAGATTAAACTTGTGGTGGAAGTCTGCCCCGAACCGCCCGGCATATCCAGCGACCACAAGTGGTGAATCTAACATGAGGGGTCTAAGTGCATAAACACGAGACGTGCTTTGATACGAGGTTAAGTTAGACTTGTGGAAGAAGTTTGACCGGAACCGACCGGCATATCCAGCATCCACAAGTGATAGGCTTAATTTGGGAGGTCTAACACAATATAACCATAAATGAATATGGTAATGAACTGGAATACTTAACCTAGTTGAATCCATAGGGATTGTGTGAACATATAACTAGAGTAGGGGTTAAGTAAACTTGTATGAACAGTGGGTGGGTTAAGTAAATCTTGGGTGGGTCGGTAATATTTATATATAGGCCCACAATCTTAACCTGTGGGATTCTGCAATCTATTACTCTGATATGGCATAACATGTGGAAAACCTAATGGGGATGCAAGCGTAGGGGGAAGCTTGTATCATCTTGTGTGTGGGACCCGTTTTAATCAGTAACTCATATATAGGTATCAAATGAGTACTCCGAACAAGGTCGGAGTCGGGGCACGCTTACTGGGCTGATTGTAAGAGATCCAAACGTGGGGGACGGTGTGGGCGGCGCGTACCGACCAGGTCAAGTGCGTGCATGGTCCGGACAGAGGAGGATAAGACGTCGTGACACCTGTAGATATGGTTGTGCACATCCTAAAAAAAAGGTTGCCACTTTAGGAAGTGATACATCCTACTATGGGGCCAGCACAGGGTATCTACGGGGTAGGGAGACGATCAATTAGAGTAGTAATTAAGGTACATTTAGACTTCGATATGTTGGGGAGACTGTTAATGCCCTAGGGGTAACTCCATTATGTTGGGTTGTCTGTTGATTGTATGGGGTGCAAACCTCTCACTGGAAGTACACCAAGGTCTACCATCTTACACTTGTTAGGGATCATCTTGTTAATAAGACAGTAGTATTGGTGCAGAGAAAGAGAAAAAGGAAAGTGTTAGAGAAGCGCTATTTATTATATCCCGTTGTCCTGTTTACCTTGTCATACTTGCCTTATATGTTGTTATCTCTCTTATTCACTTTATATGCCTGTCATGATACTTTTACTTATTCATATGCTAAAAGTAACCGGACTCGCTAGACTTTACGTCTGATCCATTTTGTTTCCTTTTCTTTCTCTTCCATTTCCCCCTAGGTTCTCAGGATAGGAATACTCAAGCATGATCAGGATTCTACTTGCATTCTGCTTGGGGCTTCTTAGATGTATTGCTCGAGCTCTTATCTTTTCTACTACGACTATTTTTTTAATTTTGGGAACTATGCTTCTTTTATTATTGTACTTGGATGTTTTAATTACAAGACAGAAATTTTAAGATGATGTACTGGGTTTATGTATTTTCAGACTTATGATGTTTTGAACCACGATGTTATGCTTTATGATTAATAAAGTTTTTTTTAATTCCGCTGCTATTTTATATGTCTTGTAATGTTTCTGTTTCTGTTTACCTATAATCCTTCACGAAACTTAATGCATTCTCTTAATGAATGACTTTAACGGACGTGGGGTGTCACATATGTCGATATAAGTGTATTAAAAATTTAATTTAATTTTTGTTATACTTTATTATATATTAATATATTTAATTACTCTAATTCACTTAATGAACAAATACCTAATTCTCTTCTAAATTTAGTGCATGTTGCTTTGTTTAATGGGTTAGTTAATATGTCTGCTATTTGTTTTTCAGTTTCTATAAATTCGAGTGATATTTTCTCTTTACTTTTGTTATCCCTTAGAAAATGATGTCGTATATCTATATGTTTAGTTCTTAAATGATGAGTTGGATTTTTAGATATATTTATAGCGCTTGTATTATCACAGTATATTGGTGATTTATTTATATTTAATCCAAAATCTTTTAAAGTTTGTTACATATATATTGCTTGTGAACAAGCCAAAGTAGCCGATATATATATTCTGCTTCAGTTGTTGAAAACAAGATTTTAAATCTCGGATATCAGTCGCGTTTTGTATCGGGGATTTCAGAGACTTGATCTCGTATCAGGAGAGATCTTGGATGAGATGAGTCTAACTCGGGGGTTCGTCTCGGATTTCCATCTCAGGCCTGAAAGTTTGTATCGGAACAATCTCGGGGTACAGGATGTGCTTTAAAAAATGATATTCTTATAAAATGATTTTTATGGATGCTATTAAAAACATTGTAACTTAAACTTGAATTAAAAAATCACTTTATTATTTTTAATTTACGAAAGATCATTTATGCTCTAAATCGTAATATGCTTAAAGAAGAAATACAACACAATGCAAATAGATTAGAACTTAAAACATATAATCCATGAAAATGAATTATCGTTAGACATAAAACATTAAAAAGATCCAAAAAAATAAAAAATACAGCATAAGTAAACCATAAAATACATAATTTTCTAGGTAACATGTATTTAAAAAGATGAATTTGAAAATCATAAGCATTGTAGAACATATATGAACATACAATATAGTCGTTTACATGCAAAATGTAAAATAATAGGAGATTATCGTGGCTAGATTTGATATTTTTAATTATTGTTCTAGTTTAGGCACAAATTTAAATCATGAACAAAAAAAACCAATATCTCGGATGATATTCCAGTATTTCGTATTGATCGATATATCATTTGATATTGCAACATCTCAGACGATATATTCAAAAGGAGTTTAACAGTGATATTTGTTGTTTCGTTTCGGAAGGAGCCCGAAACGAGATCTCGGACGATATTTTCAAAATTTGAAACAGTGGTTAACAAAGATACTATATTTTGCTTTTTGCTAACCACAAAACTTGTGAATGTCCTAAGAAATGACATGTTCCACTAGTGCTTTTACGATCGGATTTACATCCGACATAATTAGTGCCACAATAGGAAATTAAATCAAACGAATCATCCTTAGGATAAAATAATCCGAAATCTGTTGTATGTCTTACATATCTTAAAATACGTTTTACGGCTTTTAAATGTTTTTCCTTAGGTTGCGATTGATACCTTGCACAGAGACATACACTATGCATTATATCTAGTCTACTAATGGTTATATATAATAAGATCCTATCATACCTCTATATAATTTTTTATTAACGTCTTTTGATGTATCATCTTTACTTAAGGCTATATTAGTCACCATTGGTGTTGGTCTCCCATTAGTTTTCATTCAATTATATTTATTAATTAAATCTCTTGCATATTTTTCTAGATTAATAAATATACCATTCTTTAATTAATGAATTTGTAAGCCTAATAAGAATGTTAGTTCTCCCATGTGACTCTTCTCAAATTCTTGGGTCATAATATCTGAAAATTCTTTATTCACTTTATTATTCGTTGATCCGAAGATTATATCATCAACATATATTTGTACTAATTATATATCATTATTGTTTCTTTTAATAAAAAGTGTATTATCTGTTTTACCTATTTCAAAGTTAGATTGTAATAAATAATTTCTTAATCTATCATACCAAGCTCGAGGAGCCTGTTTTAATCCATATAATGCTTTCTTTAATTTATATACGTGGTCTGCAAACTTTTCATCTTTAAAAAGAAGTGGTTGCTCTACATATACGTCTTCTTTAACATATCCATTTAGAAAAGAACTTTTAACATCTGTTTGATACAATTTGGAATTATTATGATTTGCAAAGGCTAATAATATCCTAATTGCTTCTAATCTTGCTACGGGGGCAAACGTCTCATCATAATTTATTCCCTCTTCTTGAGTATAACCATGTGCTATTAATCGTGCCTTATTTCTTAAGACCTCACCGTGTTCATTCATTTTATTTTAATAAAACAATTTGGTTCTTATTATACTTTTATCCTTTTGTTTAGGAACAAGTCCTCATACATCATTCCGGGTAAACTGATTAAAATCCTCTTGCATAGAAAGGATCCATGAATCGTCAGATGATGCTTCCTTTGATTCTTGGGTTCGATAGTAAAAATAAATGCTGAATTACTCATATTATTTAATTGGTTTTGAGTCCTAACAATGAATTCAATATCTACTAAGATATTTTCTATAGGGTGATATCTTAGTAATCTAATTCGTTTATTTGGTTGATTAATTTTATTGTCTGTTTCATCCATCTCATTTCCACTTTCATCTTCGTTATGGTTTGTTATATTTTCATAATTTTCATCAAAGGATACGTTTAATGTTTCTTCGATGGTATTAGTTCTTAAGTTAAAAACTCTATATTCCTTACTTCTCTCTGAATATCCAATAAATATTCCTTTATCAGATTTTGAGTCAAATTTATCTAAATTTTATTTAGTGTTAAGAATAAAACATTTACTTCCAAATATTTTAAAGTATTACACTTTTGGTTTCGTATTATACAAAAGTTCATATGGTGTTTTATGAGTTAAAGGTCGTTTTGAAATTCTATTTAAAATATAACAAGATGTTGCAACTGCCTCAGCCCAAAAATTCCTTGGTAAGTTACTATCAGATAACATAGTTCTCGCACATTCTTGTACCGACCTATTTTTATGTTCGACTACTCCGTTTTGTTGAGGGGTTCTAGGGAAGGAAAAATTATGGGTTATTCCCTTTTTATTACAAAAATTTTAAGTTTTGAATTCTCCACCATGGTCACTACATATTGTTTTGATTTTTAAAGATAATAAATTTTGAATTCTTTTAGCAAAGGTTTTAAATTGATCAAAAGCATCACTTTTATTTTTAAGAAACAAAGTCCAGGTGAATCTAGAAAAAACGTCGATTATTACATAAACATATTTATTATGATTTAATGATTGAGTTTGGGATGGATATAATAGATCCATGTGAATTAATTCTAATGGTTTTGAGGTAGTAATTTCCTCTTTTGATTTAAACGAACTTATTTTCAATTTTCCGAATTGACAAGCATCACATAAATTATTTACTTTTAAATTCATTTTGGGTAATCCCCTAATTGAATATAACTTTGAAATCCTAGAGATGTGTTTATAATTTATATGACCGGGTCTCTTATGCCAGATCCAAGGGTCACTTGTAATGGCCATAAGACATAAATTATCGTTGGAGATTTTCATATTTAATATATAGATATTTTTCTTTCTATCTCTTTCGAATATTATTTTTTAATTCCTATCTTCTATAAAGCATTTATCTTTCTCAAAATTGATTTTATAGATTTTATAGCAAAGTTGACTTATACTTAGTAGGTTGTGTTTTAGATTCCTAACTAGTAAAACATTGGAAATAGTAGGAGTTTCAGAATTAACGACATTGCTGATGCCAACTATATATCCTTTAGTTGTATCACCAAAGTTGACCATTCCACCATCTTCATATACTAGATTACTCGGTAATTCCGGATTTTCCATCATATGTCTCGAATTGCCACTATCCAATATGCATTTGTCCTTCTTGATTTCCACCATTTGTTCATCAGAATTTGAATTCTCAACAGCCATATAACACACCATTTAGAATTTGAATTTTCAGCAGCCACATAACCCATCTTTTCAGAACTTGAATTTCCAATAGCCATATAACACATCTTTTCCTGTACTAGACAACAATTCAGTAGATTTCAACATAACTGAACGCATACTCTTCCAACATTGATACAATGCATGAATCGAGATTAATGTTATAAATTATTTCAAAATTTTCCATTTAATATTTTCAAAAATCAGATTATGAACTATTTGAAAATCTATGCTCTGATACCAATTGTTAGGGATTGCGGAATGCAGATCTTTAGGCGAAACAAACACTAGGGGGGTGAATAGTGTTTATAAGGAATTTATGAAAATCTTAAACTTAAATGATCTACTATATGAATCACATACACCAGAGATGATTACAGACACAGAATCAAACACAAATATAGAAATAGATAAATATAAAATGCAGAAAAAGGAAAGATCACACCGGATTTTATACTGGTTCAGATTACTCCTACGTCAAGTCCCACGCAACGCTGGATTGCACATAGTTTTTTTTTTATTATTATTATCAATATCCAAGTACAACCCCTTGATTTCATGGCTACAAGGTTAACACCACTCCAAACACCCTTGATTCTACGACTACAAGGTTAACACTGCTTCCTTTCCTTGATTTTAGGCTACAAGGAACACACCCTTTCCCAAATACTTCCCAAATGATTACAACAACCCTATAACTCTTCAGTAACACAATAATTCAAAGAGTAGTAGATAGAGATTGAGAAAAGAAGAATTTGATGTAATTTGAGTAGAAATCGGCAAAGTATAAGTGTAGAAATCAAGAAAATGATAAAAAATAATGGTGGGATGAAGAGGGGTGAAGATGGAGAAGAAGGATTATAAAAAAATTGAAATCATCCCCTATTTATAGTATGTGATAGACGTCTCAAAAATGTCACAAATGATGAAAAGACACTTCCTTTGAAAATTGAATTTCTGACAGTTGTATGTCGACATAACTATATATGTATGTCGACATATGTATATAATTTTTATTTTTTAAAACTATTTTTCAAGTGTTTAATCATATATATTATTCTGGAAATTCTTGAATCATAACTTAATAATATAAATGAATATTCTAAAGTGTAAAATTATATGAAATCATAATAATATATTATATAATCATATCTATAAAATTATAAGGTTTAAAACTATATTACTATATATAAACTTATATTTATTAAAACTCTAAACTTATATTTAAAATCATAAGTAAGATAATAGTTTGAAAACAATTTGGAATCGGAATTTGAAATTTGAAAATTAGAATATGAAATTTGAAAAATAGAATTTGAACCTGGAGTGCTATTCAAAGTCTTTTTTTAGCATGCTATTCAAAGTCTTACGTATAAACTAGACTCTATTACTATATTTTTCTTAAACCCTAGATAACTTGATTACTCACGAGTCTTGAGTCTCTTCTGAATCCTGAATCTCTTGAAACTCTAAAACTGTACAGTCTATTGTATTTAGGTCCTATATACAAATCCTACATATATATACTATAGACAGAAATGTTAGTATATATTTTATAATCAATTAATAATGATAATTGAAATAAGGCTGTTGTCATCAAAACTCCATTCTCTAACAAAATGTAGCATTAAACATGTTTAATTACTCACTAATTATATTGGATCTAACATGTTAATCACTATATGTCATAATTAGGTTAGCCTAAGGATTTCAAGGCTTGAAATTAATAATTCTAATCATGTTATAAGTTTAATGTAACATAGGTGATTAATTCTCCTAATTACAACACATCAGCCAATATATATATATATATATATACACACACACACACACACACACACACATCATCATCATTTACAAATCTCACAGTTCCGTGAAATCAAACAGAGATCTAATCCAAACAACAATGAATTTAAATGAATATGTAACCAAATGAAGAGATCTAATCAACATAAATCTATTTAATGATTAGAGATGATTGGGTATGAATTTGAGTGTTGATTTGAGAAATTAGAGATGAATTAGAGTATATTTATGTTTGGAACTAATAGGAAATGAGAGAGAAAACTTCAGATGTCACCTTTAAACTCCTACCAGTTCCCAACTCCAATCCAATCATTAGAAATTTTTGATATTTCAATTCCACAAATTTCTTTTTATTTCTTATTCCATATTTCATTTGGTTTTAAAAAAAAATACATACTAATAAATACTAAAAGTTTATGTTTTTTAAAGTATTATATCTCAGTTCATTGATTTATATGTAATCTTACTGCAAAAATGAACAAACTCAAAATTTTCAAATATCATAAAATACATTAAGAAGCCCGAATAAAGTATTGTGCTTAAAATAACAAGTCTCAATTTTGTTTAGAATAGCCTATTTGGTCAAAAACCCAAAATATTACCTATTCCAAACCTAAATAGAAAACTGCATCTTCTTCTTAAATTTGTCGAAGGCAAAGTGAGAGAAAAAACTATGGCCTCCTGCTTCTTTTTTCCCTTGCTTACTGTATTGTGCATCTTTCACTTCCTTAAATTTGAAATTTGAATACTTAAGTTGACTTTTTAATTTTTTCCACCTAGATCCAGAATTTTAATATAATTGGATACGTTGATGCTGGCAGGAGTAGTGGTCCAGATGATAGGAAATCATTCATTGGTTACTGTATTTACTTTGGAGACAATCCTTGTAATGACTCGGTTTTTATTAAGAAATATTTAAATTTATTTAAATATTTAAAACCATTTATTTTAAGAATTAACGATATGATATTTATATAACTCAAATTAAAATGAGTTTGAACGTAAAATTTATAATATAATAATAAACGAGGTCGCAACGGCGCGGTAGTTCGTAACATTACGTTTTAGACTTTAAATGAATACTCAGAATGCAATATAAGTCAGAATTCGTTGAAGCAAGAAACGTAGAATATATTTAACTATATATTTCACCTCATCGGGAAAAAACTGCTCTTTTACTAACCGCCTTAATGAAGGTGAAAATTTGAGATTTCGTCATATATATTGTAAGTTATGTCCAAATCAAATTTTCAAACAGTAGCTATGGAATCAATTAATGTTTTATCGATTCATATAATAAATAACTAACGTTTTTATATATAATATGAGTGTCCATTAACTCTGAATTGATAAATATTAAGTTGGAAGTTATATACAATATCATTTGGATATATATGATAATAATAATTAGTTTATTATCAAATTGAATAGTTTTGGAATTAAATAATATTATAATAGTATTATATAGGCCTTAAAAATAGCCATTTTTCCAATGACCTCCATTTTGAATGAAACCAATTTTGTTGGAGCAG
Source organism: Allium sativum (assembly GCA_030737875.1). Lineage (NCBI taxonomy): Eukaryota > Viridiplantae > Streptophyta > Magnoliopsida > Asparagales > Amaryllidaceae > Allium > Allium sativum. The sequence goes on from CM060926.1 coordinate 358,826,870, forward strand.
GAATAGTAAATTATTATAAGATCTAAAATTTCGAGCCAATCGGAGTTAGTATGTGGCCGTGCGAGATATAAACGCTTAATGTGAATATGTATGTATAATAAAATCAATAATTTAAGCTCGAACGAGCACTATTTGAGTAAACGGACTTGTAATTCGATGAAACAAGTATCATTAGGACCGAATGACAAACCATAGCTACATGTCAATTTTCATCACGATTGGAGGTCATATATGGTCATTTAAGCGTGATACTTCTTGTGTAAGTAACCCCTCACTTATAAATGAATATAATATTTAAAATATCTAAAATCCTTTCACTGTAAAATATCCTAAGCTCCCACTCTCTCTTCTCCTTCTTCCGTTTGTTTCCAGTAAACCGAGGACTCATGCCCCATTTCAAAAATCAAAATCAAATGAAAATAAGACCCTAAAATCTTTAAAAAAATTGCTTTGAGTCCATGGGCTTGTGCTATTTGATCCTATATGTATTCGGTTGCATACGATTTTAAATTTTGGGATTGACGGTTTGATATCGAACAGCTAGGGTTGGAGCTTGATGGAGTTGTGGTGATTAATTTGAAACTTGGATCTTGGCTTCGAGTTCGTGGAGGAAAATGATGGAGATTGGGGGAGTTTGGAGAAATTTTAAAACAAGATGGTTCGCACCCTATAGAATGAGCTATAGGGGAGGAGGCAGGTCGGAAATTGATAGGAGATACCGAGGTTGACGTGGTGATGGTCAACATGTCGAGTTCGAGGTAAGCGACACGTCGTTGAAGATTGTTCATCGAACGGAGGTCTGGAACTCCATATCAGTGTGGATAGTGCACAAGGATACACCGTTTTCATGTATCAAGGAGGAAAGAAGCATGAGTTATTTAGGGAAGAAGAGGGGGAGATGTTGCGCACGTGCGTTGTGACGACCCATATTTTTTACCGTTCAAATCGACAATAAACCACACATGTCGACCCAAACAAATCACCAACACAGGCAGTTATTGGGAACAGAAGAAAGAAGAGAAAAACAAATCTCAGAATCTCACAGCGGAAGGACAACATATAATAGACAAATAGCAGTTTAAAAATAATTGAAATGTATACATTGGTTATAACATTCAATGATTATCAGAGTTACATATACATACAGAGGTACATAATAAGCAGCGGAAATAAATGCAGCGGAAATACATGCAGCGGAAATACATACTTATAGTTGATACACACACACACACACACACACCCCAAATCCTCGTCTTCATCCTCCAAGATATTGAAATCTTCGCTAACTGCAAACGTCTGCTGACCCGAGCATATTACATAAAAAGAAAACGCAACAAACACTCGGATCAGCACTAAATCATTCTCATATTAGTCAAATTAAAATACGAAACAAGATCAGTGTCATGGGTGCAGTAACTCAAGAGATGTTACGGGATTCTTTTCCATCCCCCGAGGATCCGTTAAACTAATACATACATAGTATAATACGCTATTATGATAGTGTCTATCCAGTAAAGTAAATATCATAAAAATAGCGTAAGCGGGATACCATGTTACCCTTACGCCATTTACAGGCATCAACAGTCTATACAGTTCCGTAAATTCACCGTACTGGTGTTATTAGAGGGCACTTCATAGAAGGCAATGCTAAATCAAAATCGTATGGGACTCGATATGGATAAATATGACAAGGCACTCGAGGCAATGCCCAGGGTAGGATTCTACCAATTGCACTCCCGGACCGGTGGTAACGCATAGCAACCACTACCGCCCACCTCGGAACACACTCCCAAAATCATAAAGGGCATAAATCATCATCATCATAGTCATAGAAATTGTATTGAGGAAGTGTGTCCGATCAAAGGTGCTACCTCAATTAGTCACGGTATAGCTCCTGTTTTAGTCATTTCAATTATGACCCGAAGGTCAGGGCTATTTCGTCATCGTTCATCTTCTTCAATCCAATAATACCCTCTGAGTCATCATATCTCATTCTGGATACGTCATAACGTTCACAGTTGTTAAAGTGGTATCGACACAGATAGAGAGTATGTCACTTGTCAACTCCGGCCTCTTTAACAACCAACGTTTACATTTTTCCACATCGGTCGGTTCTTTTACATTTCACGAAGGTTCGCTTTATATCCAAATATCATGTTTTGTTTCGAACCCAATTTATATTCAAAAGAATATAATTTTCATATCAACATATCATAATCATACCAAACTGATTATATTATAAACTAGAATATATTTCATTTCATTATATTATAATCATATAATATTTCACCAAATCGATTTATATTCAAGTAGAATATACTTCATATCAAAGATTATAATTATCTCAAATCGATTTGAATTCGAAATCCATTCATATTCAATAGAGTATAAACCTCCATAACAACTCATTCATATCATTTATGGAATCCATTATATTCGAAAAAATATCAATTACCTTTCCATATAAAATTGGTTAAAGTCGATTCATATTTGAATTCTTAATCTCGACTCCATCTCGAACTAGGATTTAAATCCATCACTTTCCATTCGGAAGAAATTTATGATCATTTAATATAACTTGAAAATAGTTGCTTTTAAATGAAATCTTTATATAAACATATATGTATAGAAATAATGGTTAAAACAAAATAAGCTAATTTAGATCATTATGAATATGTATATAAAATAAACTTTTACTAATTAGTTTAAATAATAAAATATAAGAAAATTTAAGCTAAAATAAATTGTCTATAGGTAAAAGTTAAATAATAAATTTTAAGGAAAGAATAACTTATTTGAAATCAGACATTGTAAATATATATATATATATATATATATATATAATAATAAAATTCTTTAAATCAAAATTGTTTCTTTCTTTCAAACTTCAAATACTTGAACCCATACTCCAGTCTCAATGGAGTCACATATTTCAATATGTTGTTTCAAACGCCATTCAAACCCATCTTTCAATTCATGGAAATTCAAACCATATTCACTTAAGTTTAAAACAACCCCAAGTATCCTCGATCCTCTTTTTCCAAATTAAATTCAATAAGAATTTATTACATTCAAATCCAGCCCTTAGTTTGAAAATTTCAGGTTATATTCAAATCCCACTTTAAGAATTTCCACCACCTTTGGAAAAATTTCTTAACCACTTCTAATAACATTCGCGATCCAGATCTTTTACAGGAAACAAGTTTATAGAGTATCGGCTCATTCCTTTAAATGAAATTCTGGTCAAATAAAATCTCCAAATATTTGAAAAATCATTTAACCAACCAATGTCTGTATAAAATTTTCTATCCTATGGACAAGTGATATTAAATTTAATTTCTCGATATTTTAGGGATGTATCTTATCATTTCAATCCAAATTAGGGGTCACAAAGATTTATCATTTCACTCCGTGTTCTTAATTTGTTTTATCGTTATTAGATGCCCGTAACGTCAAGGGTAAATGGGATTTATCGCTAAAATCAACATGTTATACACTATACTGAAATGTGGAGCATTAGCGGTGTCAATCTAAATTCAGTAATAAATTTCAACCAACATCCATCACCACTATTCCATTCAACTGATCAGCATGAAACTGTTTCAGGATTTAGCAAGGGTTCGAATTTCCAACTAGGAATGTAAATTTAATTAAATAAATAATCATTGACCTAAATTTGCATGGTAACACACTTGCATGTCAAATCTAATCAACACATCAACCTTCAAACACAACCATGCAACCAAACTTACTTCATGATTCAATTTGATAAATATGGGAACAATTCAATTCATCGTGAGTAGAAAAATCACTCACCTTTGGGTCTTTAGTGGATCGAACGTCCAACTAAAGCTCAAAATTTCACAGTCTCTAAACACAGCTAAACCAATGCCAGAACGTCCGCAATTCCGCCACGATCCCAACGCACCCACCACGTCCAAATCCGAGTTAAAACGAGAAAGTTATTAATGTTTTGACCTTTGAATTTAAAATTAAAAAAAAACCGAAATCTCACCCAATGAGAAACAGACACGTCAGCACCCAAGTCTTCGTTCCCGCTCGTGTTCCTTCAGCTCGCTACAAAAATTGAACGATGCAAAACCCACTCCAGGCGCAGACATTGACCGTAAATTCCTCCTCCCTCCGACCAAATCACGACCGGAGACCGCCACCAAAACGAAGCTCTCCCAGAACCGCACCGGCCCCACCCCTTGACCATGACTCCGGCGGCTCCTATCTCTTCCAACGCCGAGACAACAAATGGTTTTTCAAACCCTAAACCAAAAAATTCCGTCAATCTACTGAGCGATAGACACCCTGACCACGCTCAACAAACTCGTATCGACGAGAGAAACAAAACCCATGTCTCCGTTTCTCCGATTACGTCCTAAATCAAAAACACCCAAAATCAACGCTTAGGGTTTCGAAACTGCTGGCTTTGACTGCGAATTCCGGCCAAATTGCTCACTGCATGCTGAAACAAACTGCACCAAAAGTTTCGTATCGTCAAGGGTTTCAGTTTGATAAATAATACGCTAGGGTTTGAAAGATTTGATTTTCAAAGCTTGGATTTTTATTTTTTTAGCTAGGTTTATAAATTTGATTTCTGCCATCGAAGAAAAGAACAGGCAGATGAAATATACGTGAAGTGAGAAATGAACAGATGGAGGGGTAAAAGGGTTTTATTTATATAATGTATGAGGCCCAATATTAGAAAATAAATAATTATCATATTACACTGACTTCTTTCACATTTTCTCTCGTACAATCAAACGACAAGTCCGATTATAACGAAAATTGAAATCCTACAATAATTCGCCGTTCCGGATCCAATGGCGCCAGTTTCATCTAATTCCGAGACAGTCGCCAAAACCATTAAATTCCACAGATAATTAATAAATAAAATATTCAAAAATTCAATCAACTATTTTAATTTCAAATTAAATACTTATAATTTCAATTTTAATTTAATTATAACCTAGATATATTTTACACATCGATTTCTCATATTTTAAGTTCCTGAATTTGATTCCTTAGAATTTAAATTTGGATTTCAAATCTTTAACTTAAACAATTTAAATTTAAATCATTTAAATATTAAATCCCAGTTCATAACATTTCTAAGTAAACCCAATTTAAAGTATATTTATACTTAATTCAAACAATCGTCTAACATTTTAAATCAACAAAATTTGATTTTTCTCTAATATTATTCCATTTTATTTATTTTAAATCGAAATTTAAATATATAGAAAATTTGGGATGTTACATTCTCCCCCACTTAAAAATCTTTTCGTCCTCGAAAAGAGACCGAAATATGGTATTAAACAAATCATACTTTCAAATCCATACTTATAAAATTAGCATTTATAAATAAGTATATAGTTGTAAAACCTCATAAATTTTCTAACTCCCGAAATCACGGAAAATTTCGGCAGCATCTCCTTTGTACGGAGAGGTCCGGAAAAATCACATATTTATAAAAATTTCAAATATACATCTCATCATTCGATGAGGCATCCCAAAATGGGGAAAACACACGTATACGTACGTAGCCACAAAACCATGTAACATAAGTACGTATCTGCTTTAGCATTTATTTGCAAATTTTATTTACCTTAGCAATTTAGTATTTAGTGCAAGCGAGCTCCAAGGCGTAGCACGACTTCCTTACACCTGCTCTATACTCACATACGCATAAGAATTAAATATATATACAATATATAGCAATGTATATAACTTACACAACATATATGGAACATTTCAACAACAAAATCAACATGTTAACAACAAGCCAGCAAACAAATCAACGATTATCACCCTATAAATGATGGAATTTGACTAAAACACACAGGCCAAAGTTGTACTATTTATTTCAGGCTTTCCGAATTGTCCAGGTTCGTTGAATTCGGATAATCCGTTCAAAAGTTATGGCAGTTTTAGTGGAAGTGAACGCTTCAGTCCATACACACAAAATTGCAGGTCCGAGTTGTTTAACCCAGTTTTTAACCATTTAAACATCAAATTTTTACTCAGCATGTTAAAGAAAAGTTTTAGTTCAGATCCTGGGCTTTCCGAATTGTATTCGCACATTAAAATCTGACGTTCCGTTAGGAAGTTATGGTCAAAACAATATAGGTATCCGCTTTAGATTTTTATTTTCTGCGTATACAACTACGACTAACTCTCGGATTTCAACCTAATTAACTTGAAAATTCGACGAGGCTCGATTAACGAAAGTTCTAGCTCAGTTTCTTAGGTTTCCAAAAAGTCCGTAATCATCGAATTCCGATCAGCCTACTAGAAGTTATGCTTATTTTACTTCAGCTAAATGAATATTTCAGATTTTTACATAAACATCGGTTCATTTTATTTCAAGTTTAACTTTTCTGAATCAAAAATTTTTAGCAACGTTTATCCATCAAAAATGGATTATAATTCCATTATATTCGTAATATAATTTTCCCTTTGTACTTCTTAAATGTATGCGTATTTGTTACTTCATTCCAATATATTTTCTATGCATTTTCACGTTTCTTTCCAAGGATTAAATTTTAACAAAATTTGGATTCATTCTAAATTTTCCGATTAACCGGATTATATTAGATCATTAATTCATTATCATGAGTCCATTTGCCAATATTTTATGATTCATTTCTTTTCTAAATACTTAATTCTCGAGCAACCTTTTTACGGTCTTCTGAGTTAACTCTTATCAACACTTGACACGACTTAGTTTAACTTAATTTCATATTTTACTTGCCAATTCCATTCACATCTATTTCCATTACTAATGATTTTATTTCCCAAACGGACTTTAAAATTCACTTCCGTACCTTTTATTTCAACCAAATTTTCCTTTGAATGTTGATTTATTTGAGTTGGAGTTTCAAACCTTCAGATTTCCACCTTAGCACCCTCGACCGCTAGATGTGGTTATCACTTATTGATGCCATGATTACCCTTAAGTTGTTCATATAAATCAAATTATTCTTACCCAACCCAACAATCTAGATAAACTTTAAATCGACCTATTTAATTTTCCTAAGCTGATTTCCTTATATTAAATCTATCCAACCCAGATTAAGTTCTATTCTTATGTCTCATTTTAGTATTTCTAATTCTCAAATTAGAATTCGTTTTACTTCATTATCTTATTCCAAATAAGCCAAATTATATATTTACTCTACATTTTCTTGTTTTGGCCTTTCCACTCATTCATTTAACCCTCCCCTTATTCTCTTAGTCCCATTTCATTTCAAATTGAACCTTATTCTATTTACAGAATTTATTTATTCAACTCACAAACCATGGTTTGAGTTAAGGACTCAAGTTTATACCTAGTTCTCAAATCATTATTCGATTTCTAAGTTGACATTATTTAACTCCACTCACTTAAGTTATATTCGTTTGGCGAAAGGGTTTGCATTCCAGTTAGTTCATATGTATACTACTTCACTATAAAATTTCATGACAATTCACATTTTATCTCAACATCGCATCCTTTCTAACTCTTCCTCGACTAACCTAATGTTTCTACTAATTAGCCAAGTCTTGGGTTGTCCCTTTTATTCTCGACCTAATCTTCAATTTATTTTAGTCAATCTAGTTGAATTTTGATTCTGCAGTCAATTACGTTTCTCTAACACTTATATCGACCAATTTGGAATTTGTTTAACTTAATTGTCATCCACGTTTTGAGTTTAAACGATAGTTCCCTTTTCTCCACACTTATGTCCATTTCTTAGTTTAAAATCAAAAATTCAAATGAACCGAATTTCCTTAGTACGTAAATCCATATTATAGTTAAGATGAACTTAAATACTTCGATTCCGGGTTTAAAACCAAGTTTAAAACTAACATATGTTTATACGATTTATAGAAAACCATACCATATAATTTTAAATCCAAACCTTTATCAACCAGTTATGAAAATACAGGGTGGTCTCCCCCACTTAAACGCTTCAGAATAAACGTTGATAATGCATGCACTCATTACCAAAATCATTTCTACTATTCCAAGTACGGATTACACACTTTATTCCTTAAATTCCTTTAAACCATTTCCTTTCCGAAACACTTACCAAAGTACCATATTTCCCAAAAATCCTGGCAAATCTATTTTCCAAGTCCCAAAATCAAATCCTCAAGTTCATTTCTACTTTAATCGCAAACTGTTTTGCAACCAATTATATTTAAAGGTATTATTTCATTTTCAAATATTTTCTAAATTCATTACATTTTTCCTTATTAGATTTATTATCTGATCAACCATAATAGGTAGTAACTTAATATTACCACCTACCAAAACGAATACATATATACTTGAACCAATAATATATATTTGATAAATTATGAAATAAAATCAAAAACCATATTATGTCGATCCATTCTGTTCGACTATTTAGAAATTCCTATCGATTCTATGGCGTCCCATATATCGACCAGAATCTATAAATATTCAACAGAACAAGTCAACACAATAAAATCATTTTTATATCAAAATACAAATACGCTCTCTCATATATCACTCAACCTCATTCTAGGGCAAAACTAACCCTATCTCTAATCAGTTGATTCCCAGACAGAGCCATGGTTGTCGCTAACCATCGCTCTGATACCAACTGTAACGACCCATATTTTTTACCGTTCAAATCGACAATAAACCACACATGTCGACCCAAACAAATCACCAACACAGGCAGTTATTGGGAAAAGAAGAAAAAGAAGAAAGAAGAGAAAAACTAATCTCAGAATCTCACAGCAGAAGGACAACATATAATAGACAAATAGCAGTTTAAAAACAATTGAAATGTATATCTGATACATAAAGAGGTACATAATAAGCAGCGGAAATAAATGCAGCGGAAATACATACTTATAGTTGATACTATATATACACCAAATCCTCATCTTCATCGTCTAAGCTATTGAAATCTTCGCTAAATACAAACGTCTGCTGACCCGAGTGTATTACATAAAAAGAAAACACAACAAACACTAGGATCAGCACTAAATCATTCTCATATTAGTCAAATTAAAATATGAAATAAGATCAGTGTCATGGGTGCAGTGACTCAAGAGATGTTACGGGATTCTTTTCCATCCCTCGAGGATCCGTTAAACTAATACATACATAGTACAATATGCTATTATGATAGTGTCTATCTAGTAAAGTAAATATCATAAAAATAGAGTAAGCGGGATACCATGTTACCCATACGCCGTTTACAGGCATCAACAGTCTATACAGTACCGTAAAATCACCGTACTAGTGTTATCAAAGGGCACTCCATAGAAGGCAATGCTAAATCAAAATCGTATGGATCTCGATATGGATAAATATGACAAAGCACTCGAGGCAATGCCCAGGGTAGGATTCTACCAATTGCACTTCCAGACCGGTGGTAACGCATAACAACCACTACCGCCCACCTCGGAACACACTCCCAAAATCATAAAGGGCACAAATCATCATCATCATAGTCATAGAAATTGTATCGAAGAAGTGTGTCCGATCAAAGGTGCTACCTCAATTAGTCACGGTATAGCTCCTGTTTTAGTCATTTCAATTCTGACCCGAAGGTCAGGTCTATTTCGTCATCGTTCATTTTCTTCAATCCAATAATAGCCTCAGAGTCATCATATCTCATTCTGGATACGTCATAACGTTCACAGTTGTTAAATTGGTATCGACACAGATAGAGAGTATGTCACTTGTCAACTCCGGCCTCTTTAACAACCAACGTTTACATTTTTCCACATCGGTCGGTTCTTTTACATTTCACGAAGGTTCGCTTTATATCCAAATATCATGTTTTGTTTCGAACCCAATTTATATTCAAAAGAATATAATTTTCAAATCAACATATCATAATTATACCAAAAGCGACTATATTCTAAACTAGAATATATTTCATTTCATTATATTATAATCATATAATATTTCACCAAATCGATTTATATTCAAGTAGAATATACTTCATATCAAAGATTATAATTATCTCAAATCGATTTAAATTCGAAATTCATTCATATTTAATATAGTATAAACCTCCATAACAACTCATTCATATAATTTGTGGAATCCATTATATTCGGAAAAATATCAATTACCTTTCCATATAAAATTGGTTAAAGTCGATTCATATTTGAATACTTTATCTCGACTCCATCTCGAACTAGGGTTTAAATCCATCACTTTCCATTCGGAAGAAATTTACGATCACTTAATATAAATTGAAAATAGATGCTTTTAAATAAAATATTTATATAAACATATATGTATAGAAATAATGGTTAAAACAAAATAAGCTAATTTAGATCATTATGAATATATATATATATATAAAATAAACTTTTACTAATTAGTTTAAATAATAAAATTTAAGCTAAAATAAATTGTCTATAGGTAAAAGTTAAATAATGAATTTTAAGGAAAGAATAACTTATTTGAATTCAGACATTGTAAATATATATAATACTAAAAGTCTTCAAATCAAAATTGTTTCATTCTTCCGAACTTCAAATATTTGAACCCATACTCCAGTCTCAATGGAGTCCATATTTTAATATCTTGTTTCATACGCAATTCAAACCCATCTTTCAATTCATGGAAATTCAAACCATATTCACTTAAGTTTAAACAACCCCAAGTATCCTCGATCCTCTTTTTCCAAATTAAATTCAATAAGAATTTATTACATCCAAATCCAGCCCTTAATTTGAAAAATCTAGGTTATATTCAAATCCCACTTTAAGAGTTTCCACCACCATTGGAAAAATTTATTAACCACTTCAAATAGCATTCGCGATCCAGATCTTTTACAGGAAACAAGTTTATCGAGTATCGGCTCATTCCTTTAAATGAAATTCCGGTCAAATAAAATCTCCAAATATTCGAAAAATCATTTAACCAACCGATGTCTGTATAAAATTTTCTATCCTGTGGCCAAGTGATATTAAATTTAATTTCTCGATATTTCAGGGATGGATCTTATCATTTCAATCCAAATCAGGGGTCACAGAGATTTATAATTTCACTCTGTGTTCTTAATTTGTTTTATCGTTAAATCCCGGGTTTATTAGATGCCCGTAACATCAAGGGTAAATGGGATTTATCGCTAAAATCAACATGCAATACAATATACTGAAATATGGAGCATTAGCAGTGTCAATATAAATTCAGTAATAAATTTCAACCAACATCCATCACCACCATTCCATTCAACTGATCAGCATGAAACTGTTCCAGGATTTAGCAAGGGTTCGAATTTCCAACTAGGAATGTAAATTTAATTAAATAAATAATCATTGACCTAAATTTGCATGGTAACACACTTGCATGTCAAATCTAATCAACACATCAACCATCAAACACAACCATGCAACCAAACTTATTTCATGATTCAATTTGATAAATATGGGAACAATTCAGTTCATCGTGAGTGGAAAAATCACTCACCTTTGGGTCTTTAGTGGATCGAACGTCCAACTAAAGCTCAAAATTTCACAGTCTCTAAACGCATCCAAACTAGTGCCAGAACGTCCGCAATTCAGCCACGATCCAAACGCACTCAACCGCGTCCAAATCCGAGTTAAAACGAGAAAGTTATTAATATTCTAACCTTTGAATTTAAAATTAAAAAAAATAAACCGAAATCTGACCCAATGAGAAACAGACACGTCAGCACCCAAGTCTTCGTTTCGCTCATGTTCCTTCAGCTCGCTATAGAAATCGAACGATGCAAAACCCACTCCAGGCGCAGACTTTGACAGTAAATTCCTCCTCCCTCCGACCAAATCACGACCGTAGACCACCACCAAAGCGAAGCTCTCCCAGAACCGCACCGGCCCCACCCCTTGACCATGACTCCGGCGGCTCCTATCTCTTCCGGCGCCGAGACAACAAAAGGGTTTTCAAAACCTAAACCAAAAAATTCTGTCGATCTACTGAGCGATAGACGCCCTGACCACGCTCAACAAACTCGTATCGACGAGAGCAACAAAACCCATGTCTCCGTTTTTTCGATTACGTCCTAAATCAAAAACGCCCAAAATCAACGCTTAGGGTTTCGAAACTGCTGGCTTTGAATGTGAATTCCGGCCAAACTGATCACTGCATGCTGAAACGAACTGCACCAGAAGCTTCATATCGTCGAGGGCTTCAGTTTGATATATAATATGCTAGGGTTTGAAGAGATTTGATTTTCAAAGCATGGATTTTTATTTTTTTAGCTTGGTTAGAAATTTGATTTCTGCCATGGAAGAAAAGAACAGGCAGATGAAATATACGTGAAGTGAGAAATGAACAGATGGAGGGCTAAAAGGGTTTTATTTATATAACGTATGAGGCCCAATATTAGAAAACAACTAATTATCATATTACACCGATTTCTTTCACATTTTCTCTCGTACGATCAAATGACAAGTCCGATTATAACGAAAATTGAAATCCTATAATAATTCGCCGTTCCGGATCCAATGGCATCAGTTTCGTCTAATTCCGAGACATTCGCCAAAACCGTAAAATTCCACAGTTAATTAATAAATAAAATACTCAAAAATTCAATTAACTGTTTTAATTTCAAATTAAATACTTATAATTTCCATTTTAATTTAATTATAACCTAAATAAATTTTACACATCGATTTCTCATATTTTAAGTTCCTGAATTTGATTCCTTAGAATTTAAATTTGAATTTCAAATCTTTAACTTAAACAATTTAAATTCCATTAAATCATTTAAATATTAAATCCCAGATCATAACATTTCTAACTAAACCCAATTTATAATATATTTATACTTAATTCAAACAATCGTCAACATTTTAAATCAACAAAATTTGATTTTTCTCTAATATTATTCCACTTTATTTAGTTTAAATAGAAATTTAAATATATAGAAAATATGGGATGTTACATGCGTAGAGGGGTAAGGAATGTATTTTACAATTAATTTAAGTTAAGTATCCTTTAATTTTGTATTAACTTAGAAATGTGATATTTTATACGCACGAACTCAAAATTGCGCAAAATCGGATCCTTTGGAATCGTGGAGACAAGGGCTTCACAATAAAACCGATTTGGCTGAATTTGGAGCAAATTGGAATTTTTGGTTAAATTAAATCTACATTTAGTTTAATCCAAAAACGAATCTTATTATAACGACCAAAAATCAATGTGATATCTCCCTGAATTGGTTTAAAAGTTATTATAATCTTATCTGATTATATATTGATTGTTTGTGATTGCATTGGTTGCTTTGTGGATGATTGACATTTATTTATAGTTATGTATATATTATTTATGTACATTTAAGCGTTGAAAATTATAAACATTTATCTTATGACTGTGTTTGATGGATGATAAACTGTTATGGGTGTTATTATAAATGTTTGCACACATTGACACCACGAATATGAAATTATTTGGAAAGTCATTGAGTTTTGTTCCACTGGGATTTTAAATGAATTTTATGTTCTTTTAAGTGAAATTTGACGTAAAAATGTAAATTGTATTTTTATATCCGAAACGATCTGAAAATGTAATTAAGTTGATTTCAAACAGCATTTGAAAATGTTGAAATGGATTTGTTAGAGATTTGAATTAAAAATGACTTGTTTTAATTCAAATTAGGATTTGAATAGTAAATTCAAAAAGTGAATATGAGTTAGGTATATAAACGACGTTTTTAACTCGAACAGGTTGTTCCATTAATCATATTTATTTTAATAATGGATGTCAGAAAAGTTTGGATTTCAGAATGTTATATTTTGAAAAATATTATTATTTTAATATTATAATAATATAGAATATTGAATTTTAATTTAAAATTGAATTTGAAGTTTAAATCATTTTTAAACAAGTTTATTAACGTTTTATAAAATACGTTTGGGTGGAATCAACAAATTTTAGTTTAAATAATAATATGGTTTGAATAGGACGTGTCGCGCAGCGACAATTCGCGAATTTCGACCATAAACTTCAATTAGCAACAAATCATGCAATTTAAATCGAATTTGCACAAGATTGGAAATGTTTGATTTCTATTGATAAGAGCTTACAAATGAAAGAAGAAAATTTGGATTCCAATTTACAGGTTTCAAGTTATGTTTAAATCTATTTTTGAAAATGTCGCTGTAAACACAGTTCGGTGACCGTAATTGGAAATCGATAAAAATGAACATATAAAGATTATTAAAAATATGGAAAAATTATGATAAAATATAATAAGTGATTTCAAGGAGATTTGAAATAGAAATATGAAGTTTTGAACTACATCTTGATATTTGTGTTTTTCAGCCTAACTTGCTAAATACGGTAAACGCTATTTTCAACGTTTAAAGTTGAATATGGAATATATAGATTTCAAAAGCTATTTATACTGTTTATATAATTAATAAATTATTTGGAAGGCAATTCGAATTGGTTTCAAATTATAAGTCGAGATTTGGTCGGAATAGGACTAGTCACATAACGACGGTTCGCGAACGTCGACCATTAACTTTAAATTGATGCACCGGGAGATCTGACCATTAGATTCTCCTCAAACGAAAAGCATTTGGTCCGTAATGAAAAGAGTATTCAAATGGAAAAAGAAAGCTTGAGGATGCAATGGTTAGATCTTGGAATATGTGCAAATCAAATTTGAATAAAATTGGATTTTGGGTTTGTTGTGAGTGACGTCTTAAATAATGTTATTCTTTTAACCCAACTATGACGAACATATGATTTGGAACAAAATGATAAATATTTTTATTAATATTTAATGAAGTTTTCCAATTAAAAATTAAATTGGAATGCAAGTACGATTTTGCTCCAAAGATAAGATTTGGGAAAGTTAAAAGTGATTTACCATTATAATGGTTAATGAATGATTTGGATTTGTGAAAGCGTATTTTCACATAATTAAAAGATTTAATATTTAATTAGATTTGAAATGAATGAAGGTAATTAAACTTACCAAAATACGTGGGGTATTAGAATATACGCTTAGTTAATGTATATCTGAAGTCTTAAATATACCAGTTAGATATAGAATCACATTCTAATCGCTTGGGGATGATTATGGTGATAGTTTGAACATCACCAGTGTTTATTTTCGAGTTTCGAAAGTGGGATGACTATATAATTCAAATTGAAATGTCAAGATATTCTTAGACCAGTTAAAATGATTTGAGCTTCAAATTTAACTAATACAAGTTAAATAGATTGAAAATATAAAAGTGAATTGAATGACTTATAATTTAACTTAAGAGAAGTTAAATGAATTGGAATGATAAAACCAATGTAAGGATGAAAAATAAGTCGAGATAAGTAAAATTTAACATTAATGTTGAATTGAGTTAGGAATTGGATATATATATATATATAGGTTATTGACTAGAAGCTAAGATGAGGAATAAAATTTGTATGCCCGACACAAAGGTGCATATTTACTATATTGATTGGGTTTGGTTATTTTATGAGCCGATTGGCAAGCCATTTGGCTTTGGATTTTCTTTTAATTGATGAGAGCCTAGACAGACAAGTTGTAGAGTTACCGATAGGGCTGTACAAAGGAGGTCATGACGAAATTTTTCAAAAATTTATGATGTCAGCAATTTTGGGAAATGGGAAGTTCTTTGAACCTAAAAAGTTGAATAACTTAGGTTGGTTAGAACGAAGGCTGAGTTAGTTAAGTAAACGACCTTTAGTTGCGTCATTGATATCGGGGAAGAAATCTTTTTAAGTGTAAGAGAATGTAACGACCCGAATTTTGTAAAGAAATATTTAAATTTGTTGAAATATTTAAAACGATTTATTTTAAGAATTAACGACTTGAAATTTATATAACTCGAATTAAAACAAGTTTGAACGTATAATTTATAATATAATTTAAAACGAGCTCGCAACAACACAGTAGTTCGTAATATTACATTTTGGACTTTAAATGAATATACAAAATGCAATATAAGTCAGAATTCGTTGAAACAAGACACATTAGAATCTATTTAACTATATCTTTCTAACGAAGGTGAAAAACCGAGATTTTGTTGTATAGATTGTAAGTTATATCCAAATCAAATTTCCAAAAAGTCACGATGGAATTAATTAATATTTTATCGATTTATATAATAAATAACAAGGGTTTTGTTATAAAATATAAAATTGACAAATATTGAGTTGGAAGTTATATACAATCACATTTGGATATATATGATAATAATAAGTGTATTATTAAATTGAATAGTTTTGGTATTAAATAATATTATAATAATATTACATAGGCCTTAAAATAGTCATTTTGCAAACGACTATCATTTTCGATAAAACCAATTTTGTTGGATCCGAAATAGTAAATTATTGTAAGATTTCAAATTTTGGGCCAATCGAAGTTAGTATGTGGTCGTGCTAGATATAAACGCTCAATGTAAATATGTATGTATAATAAAATCAATAATTTAACCTCGAATGAGCGCTATTTGAGCAAACAGACTCGTAATTTGGCGAAACACAATTTATTAGGATTGTAATGACAAACCATAGCTACATGTCAATTTTCATCACGATCGGAGATCGTATGTGGTCATTTAAACGTGATACTTCATGTGCAAGTAACCCCTCACTTATAAATGAATATATTATCTAAAATATCTAAAATCCTTTCCCTATAAAATATCCTAAGTTCCTGCTCTCTCTTCTCGTTCCAACGTTTGTTTCAAGTAAACCAAGAATGCATGCCCCATTTCAAAAATCAAATGAAAATGAAAATAAAATCCTAAAATCTTAAAACAAATTGCTTTGAGTCCATGGGCTTATGCTCTTTGATCCTATATGTAACACCCCACACCCGCTAAGGTCACTCATTAAGGGAATGCCTTAACTTCGGTGGAATATTTTAAGTGAATATAGAACAGAAAAATTACAACAAGACAGATATAAATAATACTTGAAAATCTAAAACATCATTTCATTGCAGCAGAAGGTAAACATGTTTAGTTACAACACCATAAAGAGTCAAGTACCAAATATCCATCCTGATAAAAACATAAGTACATAATCCCACTACATAACTAATAGCCATAATAGAAAAGATAAGCTGGGCTTTACATCATGGTCCAAGCTCCAAAAGATAGATAAAGCGATCAGATCAAAGCCCACTAGTGCTAGGCCCACTCTGAGAACCTGAGGGTTGGAAAAAAATAAAAACAACGAGGTCAGACATAAGTCTGAGTGAGCCCTATAACTTTAACAATACAATCATTAAAGTAATTAGGGTATGATATAAACTTGGTACGGTGATGACTGGGGATAAATGACTACACTAAGCAGCCAACTAGACATAGGATGAACTAAGATAACGGTAAAGACGCGTCTACCCACCCAAGGGTAATTACTAACTGCACCACACCAGTCATTCCTACTTAAAGGTTGATCCCACCCAAGGACTTAGAAAATTTAACTAGTAGTTTCGTGTACCCCTAGCTGACTACATAGGTGCCGTCTGCCCCTATCTCCACTAGGTGTACCCACTACTCCCCAAGCGATCGGCTCCCTACCGTAGATACCCGTGCTGGCCCCACAGTGGGGTGTATCACTCCCCAAAGTGGCAACCCGATACAACCAATGGTGCACGACTTATACCTACACGATGCAACAACGTCTTACCTACCAGCCCGGGTCCACACACGCATATGAAACTCGTTGGACTTGCGTTGCCACCGCTAACCCGTTTTGGCCTCTTATAGTCAAGCCCAGTACGCGTGTCCTATCCTCGACATGGGTCGAGCCCAATAAGATACATATGGGTTACTGGTTGAAATGGGCCCCCACAAGCTACCCACCTAAGCTTGTCCCTTTTTCTAGTGCATCCCACTTAACCCTTTAATCATGTTTAATTACATGTTTCCACTTGGTTAAGAATTCTAATCGTATTTTCTATTGCCACCCAAGGCAACCCACTAGATTTCCACATGCCACCCAAGGCACTTACTTGATTTCCACATGCCACCCAAGGCACCCACTTAACCCCTCATGCCCCACTACATGCTTATCTGGTTAAGTGTTTCTTAATTGATTAAGAATGTAACCTTTGTAAAGACCTCTCACATTAGACTATCTTTTATGGCAGCTGGATTTGTCGGTCGGGTCCGGGCAGCCTTACGCCATAACCGAGTCTAACCACGTGTCTTTACACTTGTCACGTATTTAGTTTATGCCTAAGACGTCTCACATTGGGCCAATCATTTGTAGCCGCTGGATTTGCCGGTCGGTTCCGGGCAGTCTTATGCTACAAAAGGGTCCAACCTCGTGTCTTAGTCGATTAATTACACCTAATTAATCACCCCCATAATTTGTATTAATTATCCCTAATTAATTACAAATTTAACGATGTACATAATTGACTCAATTATGTCCATCCACTTTATGGTATGCATAATCATACCAACTTCACACCATTTCATTAACATGAATATTAACCCCATCGTTCCCCACGTAATTCGCTAACATGACATACTTAAAAGGGAAGATTCATCACACATACAATGGGTTCAACTTGCATAACATTAGCATCAACATGGGTTTTAAAGGTGTCAACACGCATATAGCATCAAACCCAACTAGCATAAACAATCAACCCAAACTTGCATGAATCACATATGTCATAAAGAGGGTAACTTGCATAAGCTACTTATGTCATACAAAGGGGTAAACTTGCATATGTATGTATGACATACAAAGGGGTTAACTTGCATATGTATGCATATCATACAAAGGTGTAAACTTGCACATGTTACTTGCATATAATCAAACACCAAACTTGCATAACATGTCATATATGAACTTGCATATAATCAAACACCAAACTTGCGTAACATATCATATATGAACTTGCATATAATCAAACACCAAACTTGCATAATCATGGTGTCAAAATGGATCAATGTTTATCATAGTGATTTGCATAACTAGCATCATGAACTCATAGCATATGACTTGCATAACTTGCATAACATCATGAACACATAGCATATGACTTGCATAAGTTGCATAACATCATGAACACATAGCATACGACTTGCATAACTTGCATAACATCATGAACATATAACATCAAACTTGCATAACTAACATCATGAACACATAACATATGATAACATAACTTGCATTGATCCACATTCATAGCCATAACCTCATTATATTCTATCATAATCATTTCAACAATTGGTCATTAAGGCTATAGTACTCACAACTTGTTGATTTGCACTCCTATGAAGAAGATTAAGTTGCTAGAGTTGATTAGAAGTTGATTTGAGAAGCTATCTTCCTCTTTAATTTGTTGGTGGCTCCTTCTAGTTGCATTTTGACGGCATAACGACGTTGTCTCCAATTTTAGTATGAATTAGGGTAGTCTTAGGGTGTATTTATAGATTAGTTAAGTGTTTTAGGCCATTAGATTAACCCTAAATCAGATTAGAGCCGTCAGATCTCGTCACTAGCCACCAAACATAGCCTAAATCCCAAATCAGTGCACCCAGGTCCATCTGACCGACAAGGGGGGTCGACCCCTAGGGGGGTCGACACCCATGTCGACCCTAGGGTCGACACCCTCTGTCTGGCGGGAATTTTCCCGCCTCTTCTGAAATGTGAAATCTGAATATTTTAAATCTGTTTTGAATTTTCTGAAAACTTCTTCGGGCCTTAACTGGGTCATACAGACTTCGATTTTCGAAAACTCGGACTCTATTTCGCGTATTTTTCCGAGACGAACGCAATGGCATAGCCAATTTCCCCTGATTCAAATTTTAAAATTTAATTCTACCCTGATTTATATTACATCAAGTTATTTAATATACGGGGTGTTACATTCTCCCCTACTTAAAGGATTTCGTCCCCGAAATCTCTAAGTCAAGAAGAACGTATCCTACCAACCAAACAACCATCTACTCAAACCATCAAACACTGGCATCCATTGTCCTTAGAGTTTCTAATGCTGTATGAACATATGCAAAGAGTGTGTGTATATGTTCCTTGTCTAATGCAAAATCAGGCGGTCTACTGATTCAGTTGACTTCCTTAATGCAAACCATGATAGTGCCATGCATCCAATATGTATGCGAAAGAACTCTATCGACACATACTATTTCTACATGTGTGCACAACCATACACCAAAATGCATCATCCATATGATAACACAACCATTATACATCCATTAATATAGCTACCTACACACAGTTATATGCAATATGCAATATGAAGTGACTGAGCCGATCTAGTGTCTAAAGTGTGTGTATATGCATCCACGAGCAACCACTAGCAAACACTTGCATCCACACGCATCCATCAAACATAAAATGTCTCAAACACATGTTTCAACCATAGGTTTACCCTATCTAAAGGTCAAAGATACTAATGAGAGGACATACTAAAGATAAGATAAGTACTAGACAAACGATAAAGGAGAAGTTAAAAGACATACCCTCAAAAAGGAATGGGTACAATGAACGCATCTTCGCTTCTGTCTCCCAAGTAGCATTGCTCTCATCCTCTCCCCATTGCACTTTGACTAGTCGAACCTCTCTGTTTCTCAACTTCCTAATCTCTGACCCAAGGATGCGGGTAGGAGATCGTCGAATAGTCGCATCACACTCTACCTCCACTTCTCTAAGCAAGCTCGGCTCTACCACCTCTGCGGTCTCATGTAGGCACTTCCTCAAATGTGACACATGAAATATGTCATGTACCCCATAAGTCTCTCGGGTAAATCCACTCTATATGCCATCCGTCCAATTCTTTCCTTAATAGGAAACGGTCCCACAAATCTTGGTGCTAACTTCCCAACGGACCCAAAGCGAACAACATTCCGTAATGAAGATACTTTGACAAAGACCATGTCCCCAACATCAAACTCAAGATCCGTCCTCCTCTTATCCGCATAAGATTTCTGCCTGTCTTGTGCCGCTTTCATCCTTCTTCGAATCAAATCAGTCTTTTCTGAAGTCTCTCTAACCATATCAGGCCCAAGCAAGATCTTATCCGTAGATTCCCACCAACATGTAGGTGATCGACAAGGCCTTCCATAAAGAGCTTCGAAAGGAGCCATACCAATACCAGATTGAAAGCTGTTATTATATGCGAACTCCACCAATGGAAGATGCTCTTCCCATGTACCTCCAAAATCTAAGATACATAGCCTCAAAAGGTCTTCTAGAACACGATTCACCCTCTCAGTCTGGCCGTCCGTCTGAGGATGATATGCGGTGCTCAAACACAACTGAGTCCCTACCGCCTCTTGCAAACTCTTCCAAAACTCGCTAGTGAAGATAGGATCTCGATCGCTCACTATGCTAGAAGGTACCCCATGCAATCGAACTATCTCTCGAAGATAAACTGAAGCTAGCCATGGAGTAGTCCTCTTGCTCTTCACGAGTATGAAATGGGCGCTCTTAGAAAGTCTGTCTACCACAACCCAAATTCCCGTATTACCCTTCCTCGATCTCGGTAACCCATCAATAAAATCCATCGAGACGCTATCCCACTTCCATTGCGAAACTTCCAATGGGTGAAGCAACCCACCAGGTTTCTTTTGCTCCGCTTTCACTTGTTGGCACACCAAGCACCTAGCGACATACTCGGCCACATCTTTCTTCATACCGGCCCAAAAGAAAACTCGCTTCATTTCTTGGTACATCTTGTCCCCACCGGGATGAATGGTCATCTTTGAACGATGCGTATCATCAAGAATAGCCTTCCTCAAACCCTCGTCTTGTGGTACACAAAGTCTACCGTCTCTACGCAAGCACCCCCTATCGTCTAGGGTGTACCTACTCAAATGGCTGGACGACTCCCCCCTTATGAGCCTCTCTACCAACTCAACCAACTGTGGGTCGTCCCGCTGTGCCTCGCCAATCCGTCCCAAAAGAGTAGGTCTGACCTCTAAGGATGCTAGCAAACCGGGTATAAAGTCAACGGAAGGTCTGAAATCAAACATCGAGATAAATTCCAAGCTTCGTCATTCCACGAACAATGGACTCAAGGACAACCTTTTTCTGCTCAAGGCGTCCGCCACCACGTTACCCTTGCCAGGGGTATACGCTATCTCGAAATCATAGGATGCTAAGAACTCCATCCACCTTTGCTGTCTCAAGTTCAAATCCTTCTGAGAAAACAAGTACTTCAATGATTTGTGGTCAGTGAACAATTCGAACCTCTCTGCAAGAAGATAATGGCGCCAAGTCTTAAGCGCAAAAACAATAGCGGCCAACTCTAAATCATGGGTAGGGTAATTTTTCTCATGCGCCCTCAACTGCCTTCCACCGTAGGCTATTACCCTTCCCTCTTGCATTAAGACTGCACCCAGTCCTGTCCCACAAGCATCGGTATAAACAACAAATGGCTTACTCCCATCTGGCAACACTAAGACTGGAGCTGTGGTTAAAGCTCTCTTTAACCGTTGGAACGCATCATCACAATCTACGTCCCATGCGAAGACTAGATTCTTCTTTGTCAAGCGAGTTAATGGGGCTGATATCTTCGCGAAGTCCTTGATAAACTTCCTATAGTAGCCAGCCAACCCCAAGAAACTCCTCACCTCGGTAGCATTTTTCGGAACCTTCCAATCTTGGATAGATACTACCTTCGCGGGATCCACAGTTATCCCCTCCTTACAGACCACGTGCCCTAAGAACCGCACTTCCTTCCTCCAAAAGTGACATTTAGGGAATTTAGCCTTAAGGCTATGCGCTCGAAGAGTCTCCAACACTTCCCTAAGATGTAGGGCATGCTCTTCTTCACTCTTAGAAAAGACTAAGATATCATCCACAAAGACCACCACAAACTTATTAAGGTACTCCCTGAACACCCTACTCATCAAATCAACAAAGTATGCTGGGGCGTTCATCAAACCAAATGGCATCACAAGCCACTCATAGAAACCATCCGGAGTCCTAAAGGCAGTCTTGTCTATGCTATCCTCAGCCACTCTCAACTGATGAAACCCCGTGGCCAAGTCCAACTGCGAAAACACTGAGGCGCCAACCAACTGATCAAAGAGATCATCAATCCTCGGCAATGGGTGTCTATTCTTCTTTGTGAGCTTGTTGAGATCTCTATAGTCTACACAAAGTCTGAGGGACCCATCCGCCTTCGTGGCAAAAAGTACTGGAGCACCCCACTCCGATATACTTCGTCTTATGAACCCCTTCTCAAGCAACTCCCCTACTTGCTTATGGAGTTCCCTCCTCTCACGAGGAGCCATGTGGCGCACTGGCAAAGATACTGGTTTAGCATTGTCCACCAGATATATTCGGAAGTCTATCTCCTGCTTCGGAGGTAAGCCCTTCACCTCCTCAAACACATTCGAGTATTCCCGGACCACTCTAACAGATCGCAAACTCTCGACCGAAGCGTCAAGCGATTCAAGATAACTTAGCATAACAGAATCCATGGGATTACAAGAGATCTCGAGAGTGTTACCCAAGCGGGTCATGAGCCTAACAACTCTCCTTTCACAATCAAGAACAGCACCATTACTGGATAACCAGTCCATGCCCAAAATCAACCCATAGCCCGTGAAGCCCAAAACAAAAGCATCACATCTAAACTTAACGCTAAGTATGGAAATCTTCAAACCCAAACATATCATGGACAAATAAGTGGAGCCCCCAGTTGGGTTTGAAACAACCAAGGGATCATCTACTAGACTGGTGTCTAAGTGCAGTGACTCAACTAATGATGATGAGATAAACGAATGCGATGCGCCAGAGTCAAACAAAGTACGGACAGGATGATCAAACAGAAAAACCAAACTTTCAACGGAAATAGTTCTACCTCTTTCCTGAATCGGTGGAACCGCGAGAGCCTGAACTTGCCCCCTTGCTTGACTTGGTGCCATAAGAGCTTGCACCTTTCCCCCTGAGGTAGATCCCGTCCTTTGCCCCTTCTTAGGGAAGTCTTTCAATAGATGCCCTGCTTCGCCACAGTGGAAGCAGCCAGTCTTCTTCTTCTTACGACAATCTTTGCTTAGGTGGCCTGGTGTCCCGCAATTGAAGCACTTCTTCTTTCCCTTGCCACTATTGCCTTTCCCACCCTTGTTTTGCTGTTGCTGTTGAGGTCTCTTCTGATCTCCTTTCTTATCGGGTGCCTTATTAGCATTGGGACCCTTCTCTTCCTCATGCATGAGTGCCATGTCTACTAGCTTCTCAAAGGTGGCCCCCATAGGGATGTGTGTCATAGCCAATCCATGCATCGGTTCATTCAAGCCTTTAACGAACCTCAAAGCCTTCTTCTCCGGTGTATTCACCATGTCTATGCCAAACCTTGCCAATTGATTAAACTTGCTGACATACTCCTTTACTGGTAGGTTTCCTTGCTTTAGAGTCAAGAACCTTTCCATATACAAGTTTTGTTCCTCCCTTGAGAGAAACTTTTCCACAAACCTTTGCCTGAAATCCGCCCAAGAGTCAACAGGGCTTCTCCATTAGTGACCTCCCACCAGAACGAGGCCTCTCCCTTCATTAACTAAGCAGCTAACTTGACTTTCTTTCCTTCTTCCATCTCAAAGATATCTATCAACTCTTCCACCGCCTTAAGCCAATCCCTAGCCTCCACAAAAGTTTCTGATCCTTGAAAAGGTTTCCCTCCCAAAGCCTTAAATTCCTTGCAAGTCTTAGCAAAAGTATCAGTGCGAGGAGGAGGATGGGGAGGAAGATCGGGTGCTACGGTTGGTGGAGGAACATTTGCTGGACCCGCAGTGGCGGCCCTAGCCTCCATCAATCTCCTATACCATACTGGTATCGTCACACCCTCCGGAAAGTTAAGATCCTCAGCCATGCTGAAACGAAAAAGGAAAGATTCAAAACGGAGAATTCGAAAGATAAAGATATGGCTATTGGGGATTATGCTTTTCTTTCAAAAACTTTTCTCTTAAAAGACATGTTTTTGAAAATACTTCTTCCAAAAATGTTTTTAGAAAAATAGTTTTCTAAAAATTTTATCTGTTCCGGTAACCTTCAGCTCTGATACCACGTGTAACACCCCACACCCCCTAAGGTCACTCACTAAGGGAATGCCTTAACTTCGGTGGAATATTTTAAGTGAATATAGAACAGAAAAATTACAACAAGACAGATATAAATAATACTTGAAAATCTAAAACATCATTTCATTGCAGCAGAAGGTAAACATGTTTAGTTACAACACCATAAAGAGTCAAGTACTAAATATCCATCCTGATAAAAACATAAGTACATAATCCCACTACATAACTAATAGCCATAATAGAAAAGATAAGCTGGGCTTTACATCACGGTCCAAGCTCCAAAAGATAGATAAAGCGATCTGATCAAAGCCCACTAGTGCTAGGCCCACTCTGAGAACCTGAGGGTTGGAAAAAAATAAAAACAACGGGGTCAGACATAAGTCTGAGTGATCCCTATAACTTTAACAATACAATCATTAAAGTAATTAGGGTATGATATAAACTTGGTACGGTGATGACTGGGGATAAATGACTACACTAAGCAGCCAACTAGACATAGGATGAACTAAGATAACGGTAAAGACGCGTCTACCCACCCAAGGGTAATTACTAACCGCACCACACCAGTCATTCCTACTTAAAGGTTGATCCCACCCAAGGACTTAGAAAATTTAACTAGTAGTTTCGTGTACCCCTAGCTGACTACATAGGTGCCGTCTGCCCCTATCCCCACTAGGTGTACCCACTACTCCCCAAGCGATCGGCTCCCTACCGTAGATACCCGTGTTGGCCCCACAGTGGGGTGTATCACTCCCCAAAGTGGCAACCCGATACAACCAATGGTGCACGGCTTATACCTACACGATGCAACAACGTCTTACCTACCAGCCCGGGTCCACACACGCATATGAAACCCGTTGGACTTGCGTTTCCACCGCTAACCAGTTTTGGCCTCTTATAGTCAAGCCCAGTACGCGTGTCCCGTCCTCGACATGGGTCGAGCCCAATAAGATACATATGGGTTACTGGTTGAAATGGGCCCCCACAAGCTACCCACCTAAGCTTGTCCCTTTTTCTAGTGCATCCCACTTAACCCTTTAATCATGTTTAATTACTTGTTTCCACTTGGTTAAGTATTCTAATCGTATTTTCTATTGCCACCGAAGGCAACCCACTAGATTTCCACATGCCACCCAAGGCACTTACTTGATTTCCACATGCCACCCAAGGCACCCACTTAACCCCTCATGCCCCACTACATGCTTATCTGGTTAAGTGTTTCTTAATTGATTAAGAATGTAACCGTTGTAAAGACCTCTCACATTAGACTATCTTTTATGGCAGCTGGATTTGTCGGTCGGGTCCGGGCAGCCTTACACCATAACCGAGTCTAACCTCGTGTCTTTACACTTGTCACGTATTTAGTTTATGCCTAAGACGTCTCACATTGGGCCAATCATTTGTAGCCGCTGGATTTGCCGGTCGGTTCCGGGCAGTCTTATGCTACAAAAGGGTCCAACCTCGTGTCTTAGTCGATTAATTACACCTAATTAATCACCCCCATAATTTGTGTTAATTATCCCTAATTAATTACAAATTTAACAATGTACATAATTGACTCAATTATGTCCATCCACTTTATGGTATGCATAATCATACCAACTTCACACCATTTCATTAACATGAATATTAACCCCATCGTTCCCCACGTAATTCGCTAACATGACATACTTAAAAGGGAAGATTCATCACACATACAATGGGTTCAACTTGCATAACATTAGCATCAACATGGGTTTTAAAGGTGTCAACACGCATATAGCATCAAACCCAACTAGCATAAACAATCAACCCAAACTTGCATGAATCACATATGTCATAAAGAGGGTAACTTGCATAAGCTACTTATGTCATACAAAGGGGTAAACTTGCATATGTATGTATGACATACAAAGGGGTTAACTTGCATATGTATGCATATCATACAAAGGTGTAAACTTGCACATGTTACTTGCATATAATCAAACACCAAACTTGCATAACATGTCATATATGAACTTGCATATAATCAAACACCAAACTTGCGTAACATATCATATATGAACTTGCATATAATCAAACACCAAACTTGCATAATCATGGTGTCAAAATGGATCAATGTTTATCATAGTGATTTGCATAACTAGCATCATGAACTCATAGCATATGACTTGCATAACTTGCATAACATCATGAACACATAGCATATGACTTGCATAACTTGCATAACATCATGAACACATAGCATACGACTTGCATAACTTGCATAACATCATGAACATATAACATCAAACTTGCATAACTAACATCATGAACACATAACATATGATAACATAACTTGCATTGATCCACATTCATAGCCATAACCTCATTATATCCTATCATAATCATTTCAACAATTGGTCATTAAGGCTATAGTACTCACAACTTGTTGATTTGCACTCCTATGAAGAAGATTAAGTTGCTAGAGTTGATTAGAAGTTGATTTGAGAAGCTATCTTCCTCTTTAATTTGTTGGTGGCTCCTTCTAGTTGCATTTTGACGGCATAACGACGTTGTCTCCAATTTTAGTATGAATTAGGGTAGTCTTAGGGTGTATTTATAGATTAGTTAAGTGTTTTAGGCCATTAGATTAACCCTAAATCAGATTAGAGCCGTCAGATCTCGTCACTAGCCACCAAACATAGCCCAAATCCCAAATCAGTGCACCCAGGTCCATCTGACCGACAGGGGGGGTCGACCCCTAGGGGGGTCGACACCCATGTCGACCCTAGGGTCGACACCCTCTGTCTGGCGGGAATTTTCCCGCCTCTTCTGAAATGTGAAATCTGAATATTTTAAATCTGTTTTGAATTTTCTGAAAACTTCTTCGGGCCTTAACTGGGTCATACAGACTTCGATTTTCGAAAACTCGGACTCTATTTCGCGTATTTTTCCGAGACGAACGCAATGGCATAGCCAATTTCCCCTGATTCAAATTTTAAAATTTAATTCTACCCTGATTTATATTACATCAAGTTATTTAACATACGGGGTGTTACATTCTCCCCTACTTAAAGGATTTCGTCCCCGAAATCTCTAAGTCAAGAAGAACGTATCCTACCAACCAAACAACCATCTACTCAAACCATCAAACACTGGCATCCATTGTCCTTAGAGTTTCTAATGCTGTATGAACATATGCAAAGAGTGTGTGTATATGTTCCTTGTCTAATGCAAAATCAGGCGGTCTACTGATTCAGTTGACTTCCTTAATGCAAACCATGATAGTGCCATGCATCCAATATGTATGCGAAAGAACTCTATCGACACATACTATTTCTACATGTGTGCACAACCATACACCAAAATGCATCATCCATATGATAACACAACCATTATACATCCATTAATATAGCTACCTACACACAGTTATATGCAATATGCAATATGAAGTGACTGAGCCGATCTAGTGTCTAAAGTGTGTGTATATGCATCCACGAGCAACCACTAGCAAACACTTGCATCCACACGCATCCATCAAACATAAAATGTCTCAAACACATGTTTCAACCATAGGTTTACCCTATCTAAAGGTCAAAGATACTAATGAGAGGACATACTAAAGATAAGATAAGTACTAGACAAACGATAAAGGAGAAGTTAAAAGACATACCCTCAAAAAGGAATGGGTACAATGAACGCATCTTCGCTTCTGTCTCCCAAGTAGCATTGCTCTCATCCTCTCCCCATTGCACTTTGACTAGTCGAACCTCTCTGTTTCTCAACTTCCTAATCTCTGACCCAAGGATGCGGGTAGGAGCTCGTCGAATAGTCGCATCACACTCTACCTCCACTTCTCTAAGCAAGCTCGGCTCTACCACCTCTGCGGTCTCATGTAGGCACTTCCTCAAATGTGACACATGAAATATGTCATGTACCCCATAAGTCTCTCGGGTAAATCCACTCTATATGCCATCCGTCCAATTCTTTCCTTAATAGGAAACGGTCCCACAAATCTTGGTGCTAACTTCCCAACGGACCCAAAGCGAACAACATTCCGTAATGAAGATACTTTGACAAAGACCATGTCCCCAACATCAAACTCAAGATCCGTCCTCCTCTTATCCGCATAAGATTTCTGCCTGTCTTGTGCCGCTTTCATCCTTCTTCGAATCAAATCAATCTTTTCTGAAGTCTCTCTAACCATATCAGGCCCAAGCAAGATCTTATCCGTAGATTCCCACCAACATGTAGGTGATCGACAAGGCCTTCCATAAAGAGCTTCGAAAGGAGCCATACCAATACCAGATTGAAAGCTGTTATTATATGCGAACTCCACCAATGGAAGATGCTCTTCCCATGTACCTCCAAAATCTAAGATACATAGCCTCAAAAGGTCTTCTAGAACACGATTCACCCTCTCGGTCTGGCCGTCCGTCTGAGGATGATATGCGGTGCTCAAACACAACTGAGTCCCTACCGCCTCTTGCAAACTCTTCCAAAACTCGCTAGTGAAGATAGGATCTCGATCGCTCACTATGCTAGAAGGTACCCCATGCAATCGAACTATCTCTCGAAGATAAACTGAAGCTAGCCATGGAGTAGTCCTCTTGCTCTTCACGAGTATGAAATGGGCGCTCTTAGTAAGTCTGTCTACCACAACCCAAATTCCCGTATTACCCTTCCTCGATCTCGGTAACCCATCAATAAAATCCATCGAGACGCTATCCCACTTCCATTGCGGAACTTCCAATGGGTGAAGCAACCCACCAGGTTTCTTTTGCTCCACTTTCACTTGTTGGCACACCAAGCACCTAGCGACATACTCGGCCACATCTTTCTTCATACCGGCCCAAAAGAAAACTCGCTTCATTTCTTGGTACATCTTGTCCCCACCGGGATGAATGGTCATCTTTGAACGATGCGTATCATCAAGAATAGCCTTCCTCAAACCCTCGTCTTGTGGTACACAAAGTCTACCGTCTCTACGCAAGCACCCCCTATCGTCTAGGGTGTACCTACTCAAATGGCTGGACGACTCCCCCCTTATGAGCCTCTCTACCAACTCAACCAACTGTGGGTCGTCCCGCTGTGCCTCGCCAATCCGTCCCAAAAGAGTAGGTCTGACCTCTAAGGATGCTAGCAAACCGGGTATAAAGTCAACGGAAGGTCTGAAATCAAACATCGAGATAAATTCCAAGCTTCGTCATTCCACGAACAATGGACTCAAGGACAACCTTTTTCTGCTCAAGGCGTCCGCCACCACGTTACCCTTGCCAGGGGTATACGCTATCTCGAAATCATAGGATGCTAAGAACTCCATCCACCTTTGCTGTCTCAAGTTCAAATCCTTCTGAGAAAACAAGTACTTCAATGATTTGTGGTCAGTGAACAATTCGAACCTCTCTCCAAGAAGATAATGGCGCCAAGTCTTAAGCGCAAAAACAATAGCGGCCAACTCTAAATCATGGGTAGGGTAATTTTTCTCATGCGCCCTCAACTGCCTTCCACCGTAGGCTATTACCCTTCCCTCTTGCATTAAGACTGCACCCAGTCCTGTCCCACAAGCATCGGTATAAACAACAAATGGCTTACTCCCATCTGGCAACACTAAGACTGGAGCTGTGGTTAAAGCTCTCTTTAACCGTTGGAACGCATCATCACAATCTACGTCCCATGCGAAGACTAGATTCTTCTTTGTCAAGTGAGTTAATGGGGCTGATATCTTCGCGAAGTCCTTGATAAACTTCCTATAGTAGCCAGCCAACCCCAAGAAACTCCTCACCTCGGTAGCATTTTTCGGAACCTTCCAATCTTGGATAGATACTACCTTCGCGGGATCCACAGTTATCCCCTCCTTACAGACCACGTGCCCTAAGAACCGCACTTCCTTCCTCCAAAAGTGACATTTAGGGAATTTAGCCTTAAGGCTATGCGCTCGAAGAGTCTCCAACACTTCCCTAAGATGTAGGGCATGCTCTTCTTCACTCTTAGAAAAGACTAAGATATCATCCACAAAGACCACCACAAACTTATTAAGGTACTCCCTGAACACCCTACTCATCAAATCAACAAAGTATGCTGGGGCGTTCATCAAACCAAATGGCATCACAAGCCACTCATAGAAACCATCCGGAGTCCTAAAGGCAGTCTTGTCTATGCTATCCTCAGCCACTCTCAACTGATGAAACCCCGTGGCCAAGTCCAACTGCGAAAACACTGAGGCGCCAACCAACTGATCAAAGAGATCATCAATCCTCGGCAATGGGTGTCTATTCTTCTTTGTGAGCTTGTTGAGATCTCTATAGTCTACACAAAGTCTGAGGGACCCATCCGCCTTCGTGGCAAAAACTACTGGAGCACCCCACTCCGATATACTTCGTCTTATGAACCCCTTCTCAAGCAACTCCCCTACTTGCTTATGGAGTTCCCTCCTCTCACGAGGAGCCATGTGGCGCACTGGCAAAGATACTGGTTTAGCATTGTCCACCAGATATATTCGGAAGTCTATCTCCTGCTTCGGAGGTAAGCCCTTCACCTCCTCAAACACATTCGAGTATTCCCGGACCACTCTAACAGATCGCAAACTCTCGACCGAAGCGTCAAGCGATTCAAGATAACTTAGCATAACAGAATCCATGGGATTACAAGAGATCTCGAGAGTGTTACCCAAGCGGGTCATGATCCTAACAACTCTCCTTTCACAATCAAGAACAGCACCATTACTGGATAACCAGTCCATGCCCAAAATCAACCCATAGCCCGTGAAGCCCAAAACAAAAGCATCACATCTAAACTCAACGCTAAGTATGGAAATCTTCAAACCCAAACATATCATGGACAAATAAGTGGAGCCTCCAGTTGGGTTTGAAACAACCAAGGGATCATCTACTAGACTGGTGTCTAAGTGCAGTGACTCAACTAATGATGATGAGATAAACGAATGCGATGCGCCAGAGTCAAACAAAGTACGGACAGGATGATCAAACAGAAAAACCAAACTTTCAACGGAAATAGTTCTACCTCTTTCCTGAATCGGTGGAACCGCGAGAGCCTGAACTTGCCCCCTTGCTTGACTTGGTGCCATAAGAGCTTGCACCTTTCCCCCTGAGGTAGATCCCGTCCTTTGCCCCTTCTTAGGGAAGTCTTTCAATAGATGCCCTACTTCGCCACAGTGGAAGCAGCCAGTCTTCTTCTTCTTACGACAATCTTTGCTTAGGTGGCCTGGTGTCCCGCAATTGAAGCACTTCTTCTTTCCCTTGCCACTGTTGCCTTTCCCACCCTTGTTTTGCTGTTGCTGTTGAGGTCTCTTCTGATCTCCTTTCTTCTCGGGTGCCTTATTAGCATTGGGACCCTTCTCTTCCTCATGCATGAGTGCCATGTCTACTAGCTTCTCAAAGGTGGCCCCCATAGGGATGTGTGTCATAGCCAATCCATGCATCGGTTCATTCAAGCCTTTAACGAACCTCAAAGCCTTCTTCTCCGGTGTATTCACCATGTCTATGCCAAACCTTGCCAATTGATTAAACTTGCTGACATACTCCTTTACTGGTCGGTTTCCTTGCTTTAGAGTCAAGAACCTTTCCATATACAAGTTTTCTTCCGCCCTTGAGAGAAACTTTTCCACAAACCTTTGCCTGAAATCCGCCCAAGAGTCAACAGGGCTTCTCCATTAGTGACCTCCCACCAGAACGAGGCCTCTCCCTTCATTAACTAAGCAGCTAACTTGACTTTCTTTCCTTCTTCCATCTCAAAGATATCTATCAACTCTTCCACCGCCTTAAGCCAATCCCTAGCCTCCACAAAAGTTTCTGATCCTTGAAAAGGTTTCCCTCCCATAGCCTTAAATTCCTTGCAAGTCTTAGCAAAAGTATCAGTGCGAGGAGGAGGATGGGGAGGAAGATCGGGTGCTACGGTTGGTGGAGGAACATTTGCTGGACCCGCAGTGGCGGCCCTAGCCTCCATCAATCTCCTATACCATACTGGTATCGTCACACCCTCCGGAAAGTTAAGATCCTCAGCCATGCTGAAACGAAAAAGGAAAGATTCAAAACGGAGAATTCGAAAGATAAAGATATGGCTATTGGGGATTATGCTTTTCTTTCAAAAACTTTTCTCTTAAAAGACATGTTTTTGAAAATACTTCTTCCAAAAATGTTTTTAGAAAAATAGTTTTCTAAAAATTTTATCTGTTCCGGTAACCTTCAGCTCTGATACCACGTGTAACACCCCACACCCCCTAAGGTCACTCACTAAGGGAATGCCTTAACTTCGGTGGAATATTTTAAGTGAATATAGAACAGAAAAATTACAACAAGACAGATATAAATAATACTTGAAAATCTAAAACATCATTTCATTGCAGCAGAAGGTAAACATGTTTAGTTACAACACCATAAAGAGTCAAGTACTAAATATCCATCCTGATAAAAACATAAGTACATAATCCCACTACATAACTAATAGCCATAATAGAAAAGATAAGCTGGGCTTTACATCACGGTCCAAGCTCCAAAAGATAGATAAAGCGATCTGATCAAAGCCCACTAGTGCTAGGCCCACTCTGAGAACCTGAGGGTTGGAAAAAAAATAAAAACAACGGGGTCAGACATAAGTCTGAGTGATCCCTATAACTTTAACAATACAATCATTAAGGTAATTAGGGTATGATATAAACTTGGTACGGTGATGACTGGGGATAAATGACTACACTAAGCAGCCAACTAGACATAGGATGAACTAAGATAACGGTAAAGACGCGTCTACCCACCCAAGAGTAATTACTAACCGCACCACACCAGTCATTCCTACTTAAAGGTTGATCCCACCCAAGGACTTAGAAAATTTAACTAGTAGTTTCGTGTACCCCTAGCTGACTACATAGGTGCCGTCTGCCCCTATCCCCACTAGGTGTACCCACTACTCCCCAAGCGATCGGCTCCCTACCGTAGATACCCGTGTTGGCCCCACAGTGGGGTGTATCACTCCCCAAAGTGGCAACCCGATACAACCAATGGTGCACGGCTTATACCTACACGATGCAACAATGTCTTACCTACCAGCCCGGGTCCACACATGCATATGAAACCCGTTGGACTTGCGTTTCCACCGCTAACCAGTTTTGGCCTCTTATAGTCAAGCCCAGTACGCGTGTCCCGTCCTCGACATGGGTCGAGCCCAATAAGATACATATGGGTTACTGGTTGAAATGGGCCCCCACAAGCTACCCACCTAAGCTTGTCCCTTTTTCTAGTGCATCCCACTTAACCCTTTAATCATGTTTAATTACTTGTTTCCACTTGGTTAAGTATTCTAATCGTATTTTCTATTGCCACCGAAGGCAACCCACTAGATTTCCACATGCCACCCAAGGCACTTACTTGATTTCCACATGCCACCCAAGGCACCCACTTAACCCCTCATGCCCCACTACATGCTTATCTGATTAAGTGTTTCTTAATTGATTAAGAATGTAACCGTTGTAAAGACCTCTCACATTAGACTATCTTTTATGGCAGCTGGATTTGTCGGTCGGGTCCGGGCAGCCTTACACCATAACCGAGTCTAACCTCGTGTCTTTACACTTGTCACGTATTTAGTTTATGCCTAAGACGTCTCACATTGGGCCAATCATTTGTAGCCGCTGGATTTGCCGGTCGGTTCCGGGCAGTCTTATGCTACAAAAGGGTCCAACCTCGTGTCTTAGTCGATTAATTACACCTAATTAATCACCCCCATAATTTGTGTTAATTATCCCTAATTAATTACAAATTTAACAATGTACATAATTGACTCAATTATGTCCATCCACTTTATGGTATGCATAATCATACCAACTTCACACCATTTCAGTAACATGAATATTAACCCCATCGTTCCCCACGTAATTCGCTAACATGACATACTTAAAAGGGAAGATTCATCACACATACAATGGGTTCAACTTGCATAACATTAGCATCAACATGGGTTTTAAAGGTGTCAACACGCATATAGCATCAAACCCAACTAGCATAAACAATCAACCCAAACTTGCATGAATCACATATGTCATAAAGAGGGTAACTTGCATAAGCTACTTATGTCATACAAAGGGGTAAACTTGCATATGTATGTATGACATACAAATGGGTTAACTTGCATATGTATGCATATCATACAAAGGTGTAAACTTGCACATGTTACTTGCATATAATCAAACACCAAACTTGCATAACATGTCATATATGAACTTGCATATAATCAAACACCAAACTTACGTAACATATCATATATGAACTTGCATATAATCAAACACCAAACTTGCATAATCATGGTGTCAAAATGGATCAATGTTTATCATAGTGATTTGCATAACTAGCATCATGAACTCATAGCATATGACTTGCATAACTTGCATAACATCATGAACACATAGCATATGACTTGCATAACTTGCATAACATCATGAACACATAGCATACGACTTGCATAACTTGCATAACATCATGAACATATAACATCAAACTTGCATAACTAACATCATGAACACATAACATATGATAACATAACTTGCATTGATCCACATTCATAGCCATAACCTCATTATATCCTATCATAATCATTTCAACAATTGGTCATTAAGGCTATAGTACTCACAACTTGTTGATTAGCACTCCTATGAAGAAGATTAAGTTGCTAGAGTTGATTAGAAGTTGATTTGAGAAGCTATCTTCCTCTTTAATTTGTTGGTGGCTCCTTCTAGTTGCATTTTGACGGCATAACGACGTTGTCTCCAATTTTAGTATGAATTAGGGTAGTCTTAGGGTGTATTTATAGATTAGTTAAGTGTTTTAGGCCATTAGATTAACCCTAAATCAGATTAGAGCCGTCAGATCTCGTCACTAGCCACCAAACATAGCCCAAATCCCAAATCAGTGCACCCAGGTCCATCTGACCGACAGGGGGGGTCGACCCCTGGGTTGACCCATGGGTCGACCCCTAGGGGGGTCGACACCCTCTGTCTGGCGGGAATTTTCCCGCCTCTTCTGAAATGTGAAATCTGAATATTTTAAATCTGTTTTGAATTTTCTGAAAACTTCTTCGGGCCTTAACTGGGTCATACAGACTTCGATTTTCGAAAACTCGGACTCTATTTCGCGTATTTTTCCGAGACGAACGCAATGGCATAGCCAATTTCCCCTGATTCAAATTTTAAAATTTAATTCTACCCTGATTTATATTACATCAAGTTATTTAACATACGGGGTGTTACATTCTCCCCTACTTAAAGGATTTCGTCCCCGAAATCTCTAAGTCAAGATGAACGTATCCTACCAACCAAACAACCATCTACTCAAACCATCAAACACTGGCATCCATTGTCCTTAGAGTTTCTAATGCTGTATGAACATATGCAAAGAGTGTGTGTATATGTTCCCTGTCTAATGCAAAATCAGGCGGTCTACTGATTCAGTTGACTTCCTTAATGCAAACCATGATAGTGCCATGCATCCAATATGTATGCGAAAGAACTCTATCGACACATACTATTTCTACATGTGTGCACAACCATACACCAAAATGCATCATCCATATGATAACACAACCATTATACATCCATTAATATAGCTACCTACACACAGTTATATGCAATATGCAATATGAAGTGACTGAGCCGATCTAGTGTCTAAAGTGTGTGTATATGCATCCACGAGCAACCACCAGCAAACACTTGCATCCACACGCATCCATCAAACATAAAATGTCTCAAACACATGTTTCAACAATAGGTTTACCCTATCTAAAGGTCAAAGATACTAATGAGAGGACATACTAAAGATAAGATAAGTACTAGACAAACGATAAAGGAGAAGTTAAAAGACATACCCTCAAAAAGGAATGGGTACAATGAACGCATCTTCGCTTCTGTCTCCCAAGTAGCATTGCTCTCATCCTCTCCCCATTGCACTTTGACTAGTCGAACCTCTCTGTTTCTCAACTTCCTAATCTCTGACCCAAGGATGCGGGTAGGAGCTCGTCGAATAGTCGCATCACACTCTACCTCCACTTCTCTAAGCAAGCTCGGCTCTACCACCTCTGCGGTCTCATGTAGGCACTTCCTCAAATGTGACACATGAAATATGTCATGTACCCCATAAGTCTCTCAGGTAAATCCACTCTATATGCCATCCGTCCAATTCTTTCCTTAATAGGAAACGGTCCCACAAATCTTGGTGCTAACTTCCCAACGGACCCAAAGCGAACAACATTCCGTAATGAAGATACTTTGACAAAGACCATGTCCCCAACATCAAACTCAAGATCCGTCCTCCTCTTATCCGCATAAGATTTCTGCCTGTCTTGTGCCGCTTTCATCCTTCTTCGAATCAAATCAATCTTTTCTGAAGTCTCTCTAACCATATCAGGCCCAAGCAAGATCTTATCCGTAGATTCCCACCAACATGTAGGTGATCGACAAGGCCTTCCATAAAGAGCTTCGAAAGGAGCCATACCAATACCAGATTGAAAGCTGTTATTATATGCGAACTCCACCAATGGAAGATGCTCTTCCCATGTACCTCCAAAATCTAAGATACATAGCCTCAAAAGGTCTTCTAGAACACGATTCACCCTCTCGGTCTGGCCGTCCGTCTGAGGATGATATGCGGTGCTCAAACACAACTGAGTCCCTACCGCCTCTTGCAAACTCTTCCAAAACTCGCTAGTGAAGATAGGATCTCGATCGCTCACTATGCTAGAAGGTACCCCATGCAATCGAACTATCTCTCGAAGATAAACTGAAGCTAGCCATGGAGTAGTCCTCTTGCTCTTCACGAGTATGAAATGGGCGCTCTTAGTAAGTCTGTCTACCACAACCCAAATTCCCGTATTACCCTTCCTAGATCTCGGTAACCCATCAATAAAATCCATCGAGACGCTATCCCACTTCCATTGCGAAACTTCCAATGGGTGAAGCAACCCACCAGGTTTCTTTTGCTCCGCTTTCACTTGTTGGCACACCAAGCACCTAGCGACATACTCGACCACATCTTTCTTCATACCGGCCCAAAAGAAAACTCGCTTCATTTCTTGGTACATCTTGTCCCCACCGGGATGAATGGTCATCTTTGAACGATGCGTATCATCAAGAATAGCCTTCCTCAAACCCTCGTCTTGTGGTACACAAAGTCTACCGTCTCTACGCAAGCACCCCCTATCGTCTAGGGTGTACCTACTCAAATGGCTGGACGACTCCCCCCCTTATGAGCCTCTCTACCAACTCAACCAACTGTGGGTCGTCCCGCTGTGCCTCGCCAATCCGTCCCAAAAGAGTAGGTCTGACCTCTAAGGATGCTAGCAAACCGGGTATAAAGTCAACGGAAGGTCTGAAATCAAACATCGAGATAAATTCCAAGCTTCGTCATTCCACGAACAATGGACTCAAGGACAACCTTTTTCTGCTCAAGGCGTCCGCTACCACGTTACCCTTGCCAGGGGTATACGCTATCTCGAAATCATAGGATGCTAAGAACTCCATCCACCTTTGCTGTCTCAAGTTCAAATCCTTCTGAGAAAACAAGTACTTCAATGATTTGTGGTCAGTGAACAATTCGAACCTCTCTCCAAGAAGATAATGGCGCCAAGTCTTAAGCGCAAAAACAATAGCGGCCAACTCTAAATCATGGGTAGGGTAATTTTTCTCATGCGCCCTCAACTGCCTTCCACCGTAGGCTATTACCCTTCCCTCTTGCATTAAGACTGCACCCAGTCCTGTCCCACAAGCATCGGTATAAACAACAAATGGCTTACTCCCATCTGGCAACACTAAGACTGGAGCTGTGGTTAAAGCTCTCTTTAACCGTTGGAACGCATCATCACAATCTACGTCCCATGCGAAGACTAGATTCTTCTTTGTCAAGCGAGTTAATGGGGCTGATATCTTCGCGAAGTCCTTGATAAACTTCCTATAGTAGCCAGCCAACCCCAAGAAACTCCTCACCTCGGTAGCATTTTTCGGAACCTTCCAATCTTGGATAGATACTACCTTCGCGGGATCCACAGCTATCCCCTCCTTACAGACCACGTGCCCTAAGAACCGCACTTCCTTCCTCCAAAAGTGACATTTAGGGAATTTAGCCTTAAGGCTATGCGCTCGAAGAGTCTCCAACACTTCCCTAAGATGTAGGGCATGCTCTTCTTCACTCTTAGAAAAGACTAAGATATCATCCACAAAGACCACCACAAACTTATTAAGGTACTCCCTGAACACCCTACTCATCAAATCAACAAAGTATGCTGGGGCGTTCATCAAACCAAATGGCATCACAAGCCACTCATAGAAACCATCCGGAGTCCTAAAGGCAGTCTTGTCTATGCTATCCTCAGCCACTCTCAACTGATGAAACCCCGTGGCCAAGTCCAACTGCGAAAACACTGAGGCGCCAACCAACTGATCAAAGAGATCATCAATCCTCGGCAATGGGTGTCTATTCTTCTTTGTGAGCTTGTTGAGATCTCTATAGTCTACACAAAGTCTAAGGGACCCATCCGCCTTCGTGGCAAAAACTACTGGAGCACCCCACTCCGATATACTTCGTCTTATGAACCCCTTCTCAAGCAACTCCCCTACTTGCTTATGGAGTTCCCTCCTCTCACGAGGAGCCATGTGGCGCACTGGCAAAGATACTGGTTTAGCATTGTCCACCAGATATATTCGGAAGTCTATCTCCCGCTTCGGAGGTAAGCCCTTCACCTCCTCAAACACATTCGAGTATTCCCGGACCACTCTAACAGATCGCAAACTCTCGACCGAAGCGTCAAGCGATTCAAGATAACTTAGCATAACAGAATCCATGGGATTACAAGAGATCTCGAGAGTGTTACCCAAGCGGGTCATGATCCTAACAACTCTCCTTTCACAATCAAGAACAGCACCATTACTGGATAACCAGTCCATGCCCAAAATCAACCCATAGCCCGTGAAGCCCAAAACAAAAGCATCACATCTAAACTCAACGCTAAGTATGGAAATCTTCAAACCCAAACATATCATGGACAATTAAGTGGAGCCCCCAATTGGGTTTGAAACAACCAAGGGATCATCTACTAGACTGGTGTCTAAGTGCAGTGACTCAACTAATGATGATGAGATAAACGAATGCGATGCGCCAGAGTCAAACAAAGTACGGACATGATGATCAAACAGAAAAACCAAACTTTCAACGGAAATAGTTCTACCTCTTTCCTGAATCGGTGGAACCGCGAGAGCCTGAACTTGCCCCCTTGCTTGACTTGGTGCCATAAGAGCTTGCACCTTTCCCCCTGAGGTAGATCCCGTCCTTTGCCCCTTCTTAGGGAAGTCTTTCACTAGATGCCCTGCTTCGCCACAGTGGAAGCAGCCAGTCTTCTTCTTCTTACGACAATCTTTGCTTAGGTGGCCTGGTGTCCCACAATTGAAGCACTTCTTCTTTCCCTTGCCACTGTTGCCTTTCCCACCCTTGTTTTGCTGTTGCTGTTGAGGTCTCTTCTGATCTCCTTTCTTCTCGGGTGCCTTATTAGCATTGGGACCCTTCTCTTCCTCATGCATGAGTGCCATGTCTACTAGCTTCTCAAAGGTGGCCCCCATAGGGATGTGTGTCATAGCCAATCCATGCATCAGTTCATTCAAGCCTTTAACGAACCTCAAAGCCTTCTTCTCCGGTGTATTCACCATGTCTATGCCAAACCTTGCCAATTGATTAAACTTGCTGACATACTCCTTTACTGGTAGGTTTCCTCGCTTTAGAGTCAAGAACCTTTCCATATACAAGTTTTCCTCCGCCCTTGAGAGAAACTTTTCCACAAACCTTTGCCTGAAATCCGCCCAAGAGTCAACAGGGCTTCTCCATTAGTGACCTCCCACCAGAACGAGGCCTCTCCCTTCATTAACTAAGCAGCTAACTTGACTTTCTTTCCTTCTTCCATCTCAAAGATATCTATCAACTCTTCCACCGCCTTAAGCCAATCCCTAGCCTCCACAAAAGTTTCTGATCCTTGAAAAGGTTTCCCTCCCATAGCCTTAAATTCCTTGCAAGTCTTAGCAAAAGTATCAGTGCGAGGAGGAGGATGGGGAGGAAGATCGGGTGCTACTGTTGGTGGAGGAACATTTGCTGGACCCGCAGTGGCGGCCCTAGCCTCCATCAATCTCCTCTACCATACTGGTATCGTCACACCCTCCGGAAAGTTAAGATCCTCAGCCATGCTGAAACGAAAAAGGAAAGATTCAAAACGGAGAATTCGAAAGATAAAGATATGGCTATTGGGGATTATGCTTTTCTTTCAAAAACTTTTCTCTTAAAAGACATGTTTTTGAAAATACTTCTTCCAAAAATGTTTTTAGAAAAATAGTTTTCTAAAAATTTTATCTGTTCCGGTAACCTTCAGCTCTGATACCACGTGTAACACCCCACACCCGCTAAGGTCACTCACTAAGGGAATGCCTTAACTTCGGTGGAATATTTTAAGTGAATATAGAACAGAAAAATTACAACAAGACAGATATAAATAATACTTGAAAATCTAAAACATCATTTCATTGCAGCAGAAGGTAAACATGTTTAGTTACAACACCATAAAGAGTCAAGTACTAAATATCCATCCTGATAAAAACATAAGTACATAATCCCACTACATAACTAATAGCCATAATAGAAAAGATAAGCTGGGCTTTACATCACGGTCCAAGCTCCAAAAGATAGATAAAGCGATCTGATCAAAGCCCACTAGTGCTAGGCCCACTCTGAGAACCTGAGGGTTGGAAAAAAATAAAAACAACGGGGTCAGACATAAGTCTGAGTGATCCCTATAACTTTAACAATACAATCATTAAAGTAATTAGGGTATGATATAAACTTGGTACGGTGATGACTGGGGATAAATGACTACACTAAGCAGCCAACTAGACATAGGATGAACTAAGATAACGGTAAAGACGCGTCTACCCACCCAAGGGTAATTACTAACCGCACCACACCAGTCATTCCTACTTAAAGGTTGATCCCACCCAAGGACTTAGAAAATTTAACTAGTAGTTTCGTGTACCCCTAGCTGACTACATAGGTGCCGTCTGCCCCTATCCCCACTAGGTGTACCCACTACTCCCCAAGCGATCGGCTCCCTACCGTTGATACCCGTGTTGGCCCCACAGTGGGGTGTATCACTCCCCAAAGTGGCAACCCGATACAACCAATGGTGCACGGCTTATACCTACACGATGCAACAACGTCTTACCTACCAGCCCGGGTCCACACACGCATATGAAACCCGTTGGACTTGCGTTTCCACCGCTAACCAGTTTTGGCCTCTTATAGTCAAGCCCAGTACGCGTGTCCCGTCCTCGACATGGGTCGAGCCCAATAAGATACATATGGGTTACTGGTTGAAATGGGCCCCCACAAGCTACCCACCTAAGCTTGTCCCTTTTTCTAGTGCATCCCACTTAACCCTTTAATCATGTTTAATTACTTGTTTCCACTTGGTTAAGTATTCTAATCGTATTTTCTATTGCCACCCAAGGCAACCCACTAGATTTCCACATGCCACCCAAGGCACTTACTTGATTTCCACATGCCACCCAAGGCACCCACTTAACCCCTCATGCCCCACTACATGCTTATCTGGTTAAGTGTTTCTTAATTGATTAAGAATGTAACCGTTGTAAAGACCTCTCACATTAGACTATCTTTTATGGCAGCTGGATTTGTCGGTCGGGTCCGGGCAGCCTTACACCATAACCGAGTCTAACCTCGTGTCTTTACACTTGTCACGTATTTAGTTTATGCCTAAGACGTCTCACATTGGGCCAATCATTTGTAGCCGCTGGATTTGCCGGTCGGTTCCGGGCAGTCTTATGCTACAAAAGGGTCCAACCTCGTGTCTTAGTCGATTAATTACACCTAATTAATCACCCCATAATTTGTATTAATTATCCCTAATTAATTACAAATTTAACGATGTACATAATTGACTCAATTATGTCCATCCACTTTATGGTATGCATAATCATACCAACTTCACACCATTTCATTAACATGAATATTAACCCCATCGTTCCCCACGTAATTCGCTAACATGACATACTTAAAAGGGAAGATTCATCACACATACAATGGGTTCAACTTGCATAACATTAGCATCAACATGGGTTTTAAAGGTGTCAACACGCATATAGCATCAAACCCAACTAGCATAAACAATCAACCCAAACTTGCATGAATCACATATGTCATAAAGAGGGTAACTTGCATAAGCTACTTATGTCATACAAAGGGGTAAACTTGCATATGTATGTATGACATACAAAGGGGTTAACTTGCATATGTATGCATATCATACAAAGGTGTAAACTTGCACATGTTACTTGCATATAATCAAACACCAAACTTGCATAACATGTCATATATGAACTTGCATATAATCAAACACCAAACTTGCGTAACATATCATATATGAACTTGCGTATAATCAAACACCAAACTTGCATAATCATGGTGTCAAAATGGA
The DNA here is from genome assembly GCA_030737875.1 of Allium sativum. Taxonomy (NCBI): domain Eukaryota; kingdom Viridiplantae; phylum Streptophyta; class Magnoliopsida; order Asparagales; family Amaryllidaceae; genus Allium; species Allium sativum. The sequence continues at coordinate 358,870,379 of CM060926.1, forward strand.
TCAATGTTTATCATAGTGATTTGCATAACTAGCATCATGAACTCATAGCATATGACTTGCATAACTTGCATAACATCATGAACACATAGCATATGACTTGCATAACTTGCATAACATCATGAACACATAGCATATGACTTGCATAACTTGCATAACATCATGAACACATAGCATACGACTTGCATAACTTGCATAACATCATGAACATATAACATCAAACTTGCATAACTAACATCATGAACACATAACATATGATAACATAACTTGCATTGATCCACATTCATAGCCATAACCTCATTATATCCTATCATAATCATTTCAACAATTGGTCATTAAGGCTATAGTACTACTCACAACTTGTTGATTTGCACTCCTATGAAGAAGATTAAGTTGCTAGAGTTGATTAGAAGTTGATTTGAGAAGCTATCTTCCTCTTTAATTTGTTGGTGGCTCCTTCTAGTTGCATTTTAACGGCATAACGACGTTGTCTCCAATTTACTATGAATTAGGGTAGTCTTAGGGTGTATTTATAGATTAGTTAAGTGTTTTAGGCCATTAGATTAACCCTAAATCAGATTAGAGCCGTCAGATCTCGTCACTAGCCACCAAACATAGCCCAAATCCCAAATCAGTGCACCCAGGTCCATCTGACCGACACCCATGTCGACCCCTAGGGGGGGGGGGGTCGACACCCATGTCGACCCTAGGGTCGACACCCTCTGTCTGGCGGGAATTTTCCCGCCTCTTCTGAAATGTGAAATCTAAATATTTTAAATCTGTTTTGAATTTTCTGAAAACTTCTTCGGGCCTTAACTGGGTCATACGGACTTCGATTTTCGAAAACTCGGACTCTATTTCGCGTATTTTTCCGAGAAGAACGCAATGGCATAGCCAATTTCCCCTGATTCAAATTTTAAAATTTAATTCTACCCTGATTTATATTACATCAAGTTATTCAACATACGGGGTGTTACATTCACCCCTACTTAAAGGATTTCGTCCCCGAAATCTCTAAGTCAAGAAGAACGTATCCTACCAACCAAACAACCATCTACTCAAACCATCAAACACTGGCATCCATTGTCCTTAGAGTTTCTAATGCTGTATGAACATATGCAAAGAGTGTGTGTATATGTTCCCTGTCTAATGCAAAATCAGGCGATCTACTGATTCAGTTGACTTCCTTAATGCAAACCATGATAGTGCCATGCATCCAATATGTATGCGAAAGAACTCTATCGACACATACTATTTCTACATGTGTGCACAACCATACACCAAAATGCATCATCCATATGATAACACAACCATTATACATCCATTAATATAGCTACCTACACACAGTTATATGCAATATGCAATATGAAGTGACTGAGCCGATCTAGTGTGTGTATATGCATCCACGAGCAACCACTAGCAAACACTTGCATCCACACGCATCCATCAAACATAACATGTCTCAAACACATGTTTCAACCATAGGTTTACCCTATCTAAAGGTCAAAGATACTAATGAGAGGACATACTAAAGATAAGATAAGTACTAGACAAACGATAAAGGAGAAGTTAAAAGACATACCCTCAAAAAGGAATGGGTACAATGAACGCATCTTCGCTTCTGTCTCCCAAGTAGCATTGCTCTCATCCTCTCCCCATTGCACTTTGACTAGTCGAACCTCTCTGTTTCTCAACTTCCTAATCTCTGACCCAAGGATGCGGGTAGGAGCTCGTCGAATAGTCGCATCACACTCTACCTCCACTTCTCTAAGCAAGCTCGGCTCTACCTCCTCTGCGGTCTCATGTAGGAACTTCCTCAAATTTGACACATGAAATACGTCATGTACCCCACTAAGTCTCTCGGGTAAATCCACTCTATATGCCATCCGTCCAATTCTTTCCTTAATAGGAAACGGTCCCACAAATCTTGGTGCTAACTTCCCAACGGACCCAAAGCGAACAACATTCCGTAATGAAGATACTTTGACAAAGACCATGTCCCCAACATCAAACTCAAGATCCGTCCTCCTCTTATCCGCATAAGATTTCTGCCTGTCTTGTGCCGCTTTCATCCTTCTTCGAATCAAATCAATCTTTTCCGAAGTCTCTCTAACCATATCAGGCCCAAGCAAGATCTTATCCGTAGATTCCCACCAACATGTAGGTGATCGACAAGGCCTTCCATAAAGAGCTTCGAAAGGAACCATACCAATACCAGATTGAAAGCTGTTATTATATGCGAACTCCACCAATGGAAGATGCTCTTCCCATGTACCTCCAAAATCTAAGAAAGATAGCCTCAAAAGGTCTTCTAGAACACGATTCACCCTCTCGGTCTGGCCGTCCGTCTGAGGATGATATGCGGTGCTCAAACACAACTGAGTCCCTACCGCCTCTTGCAAACTCTTCCAAAACTCGCTAGTGAAGATAGGATCTCGATCGCTCACTATGCTAGAAGGTACCCCATGCAATCGAACTATCTCTCAAAGATAAACTGAAGCTAGCCATGGAGTAGTCCTCTTGCTCTTCACGAGTATGAAATGGGCGCTCTTAGTAAGTCTGTCTACCACAACCCAAATTCCCGTATTACCCTTCCTCGATCTCGGTAACCCATCAATAAAATCCATCGAGACGCTATCCCACTTCCATTGCGGAACTTCCAATGGGTGAAGCAACCCACCAGGTTTCTTTTGCTCCGCTTTCACTTGTTGGCACACCAAACACCTAGCGACATACTCGGCCACATCTTTCTTCATACCGGCCCAAAAGAAAACTCGCTTCATTTCTTGGTACATCTTGTCCCCACCGGGATGAATGGTCATCTTTGAACGATGTGTATCATCAAGAATAGCCTTCCTCAAACCCTCGTCTTGTGGTACACAAAGTCTACCGTCTCTACGGAAGAACCCCCTATCGTCTAGGGTGTACCTACTCAAATGGCTGGACGACTCCCCCCTTATGAGCCTCTCTACCAACTCAACCAACTGTGGGTCGTCCCGCTGTGCCTCGCCAATCCGTCCCAAAAGAGTAGGTCTGACCTCTAAGGATGCTAGCAAATCGGGTATCAAGTCAACGGAAGGTCTGAAATCAAACATCGAGATAAATTCCAAGCTTCGTCATTCCACGAACAATGGACTTAAGGACAACCTTTTTCTGCTCAAGGCGTCCGCCACCACGTTACCCTTGCCAGGGGTATACGCTATCTCGAAATCATAGGATGCTAAGAACTCCATCCACCTTTGCTGTCTCAAGTTCAAATCCTTCTGAGAAAACAAGTACTTCAATGATTTGTGGTCAGTGAACAATTCGAACCTCTCTCCAAGAAGATAATGGCGCCAAATCTTAAGCGCAAAAACAATAGCGGCCAACTCTAAATCATGGGTAGGGTAATTTTTCTCATGCGCCCTCAACTGCCTTCCACCGTAGGCTATTACCCTTCCCTATTGCATTAAGACTGCACCCAGTCCTGTCCCACAAGCATCCGTATAAACAACAAATGGCTTACTCCCATCTGGCAACACTAAGACTGGAGCTGTGGTTAAAGCTCTCTTTAACCGTTGGAACGCATCATCACAATCTACGTCACATGCGAAGACTAGATTCTTCTTTGTCAAGCGAGTTAATGGGGCTGATATCTTCGCGAAGTCCTTGATAAACTTCCTATAGTATCCAGCCAACCCCAAGAAACTCCTCACCTCGGTAGCATTTTTCGGAACCTTCCAATCTTGGATAGATACTACCTTCGCGGGATCCACAGCTATCCCCTCCTTACAGACCACGTGCCCTAAGAACCGCACTTCCTTCCTCCAAAAGTGACATTTAGGGAATTTAGCCTTAAGGCTATGCGCTCGAAGAGTCTCCAACACTTCCCTAAGATGTAGGGCATGCTCTTCTTCACTCTTAGAAAAGACTAAGATATCATCCACAAAGACCACCACAAACTTATTAAGGTACTCCCTGAACACCCTACTCATCAAATCAACAAAGTATGCTGGGGCGTTCATCAAACCAAATGGCATCACAAGCCACTCATAGAAACCATCCGGAGTCCTAAAGGCAGTCTTCTCTATGCTATCCTCAGCCACTCTCAACTGATGAAACCCCGTGGCCAAGTCCAACTGCGAAAACACTGAGGCGCCAACCAACTGATCAAAGAGATCATCAATCCTCGGCAATGGGTGTCTATTCTTCTTTGTGAGCTTGTTGAGTTCTCTATAGTCTACACAAAGTCTGAGGGACCCATCCGCCTTCGTGGCAAAAACTACTGGAGCACCCCACTCCGATATACTTCGTCTTATGAACCCCTTCTCAAGCAACTCCCCTACTTGCTTATGGAGTTCCCTCCTCTCACGAGGAGCCAAGTGGCGCACTGGCAAAGATACTGGTTTAGCATTGTCCACCAGATATATTCGGAAGTCTATCTCCCGCTTCGGAGGTAAGCCCTTCACCTCCTCAAACACATTCGAGTATTCCCGGACCACTCTAACAGATCGCAAACTCTCGACCGAAGCGTCAAGCGATTCAAGATAACTTAGCATAACAGAATCCATGGGATTACAAGAGATCTCGAGAGTGTTACCCAAGCGGGTCATGAGCCTAACAACTCTCCTTTCACAATCAAGAACGACACCATTACTGGATAACCGGTCCATGCCCAAAATCAACCCATAGCCCGTGAAGCCCAAAACAAAAGCATCACATCTAAACTCAACGCTAAGTATGGAAATCTTCAAACCCAAACATATCATGGACAAATAAGTGGAGCCCCCAATTGGGTTTGAAACAACCAAGGGATCATCTACTAGACTGGTGTCTAAGTGCAGTGACTCAACTAATGATGATGAGATAAACGAATGCGATGCGCCAGAATCAAACAAAGTACGGACATGATGATCAAACAGAAAAACCAGACTTTCAACGGAAATAGTTCTACCTCTTTCCTGAATCGGTGGAACCGCGAGAGCCTGAACTTGCCCCCTTGCCTGACTTGGTGCCATAAGAGCTTGCACCTTTCCCCCTGAGGTAGATCCCGTCCTTTGCCCCTTCTTAGGGCAGTCTTTCACTAGATGCCCTGCTTCGCCACAGTGGAAGCAGCCAGTCTTCTTCTTCTTACGACAATCTTTGCTTAGGTGGCCTGGTGTCCCGCAATTGAAGCACTTCTTCTTTCCCTTGCCACTGTTGCCTTTCCCACCCTTGTTTTGCTGTTGCTGTTGAGGTCTCTTCTGATCTCCTTTCTTCTCGGGTGCCTTATTAGCATTGGGACCCTTCTCTTCCTCATGCATGAGTGCCATGTCTACTAGCTTCTCAAAGGTGGCCCCCATAGGGATGTGTGTCATAGCCAATCCATGCATCGGTTCATTCAAGCCTTTAACGAACCTCAAAGCCATCTTCTCCGGTGTATTCACCATGTCTACGCCAAACCTTGCCAATTGATTAAACTTGCTGACATACTCCTTTACTGGTAGGTTTCCTTGCTTTAGAGTCAAGAACCTTTCCATATACAAGTTTTCCTCCGCCCTTGAGAGAAACTTTGCAACAAACCTTTGCCTGAAATCCGCCCAAGAGTCAACAGGGCTTCTCCATTAGTGACCTCCCACCAGAACGAGGCCTCTCCCTTCATTAACTAAGCAGCTAACTTGACTTTCTTTCCTTCTTCCATCTCAAAGATATCTATCAACTCTTCCACCGCCTTAAGCCAATCCCTAGCCTCCACAAAAGTTTCTGATCCTTGAAAAGGTTTCCCTCCCATAGCCTTAAATTCCTTGCAAGTCTTAGCAAAAGTATCCGTGCGAGGAGGAGGAGGGGGAGGAAGATCGGGTGCTACTGTTGGTGGAGGAACATTTGCTGGACCCGCAGTGGCGGCCCTAGCCTCCATCAATCTCCTATACCATACTGGTATCGTCACACCCTCCGGAAAGTTAAGATCCTCAGCCATGCTGAAACGAAAAAGGAAAGATTCAAAACGGAGAATTCGAAAGATAAAGATATGGCTATTGGGGATTATGCTTTTCTTTCAAAAACTTTTCTCTTAAAAGACATGTTTTTGAAAATACTTCTTCCAAAAATGTTTTTAGAAAAATAGTTTTCTAAAAATTTTATCTGTTCCGGTAACCTTCAGCTCTGATACCACGTGTAACAACCCACACCCGCTAAGGTCACTCACTAAGGGAATGCCTTAACTTCGGTGGAATATTTTAAGTGAATATAGAACAGAAAAATTACAATAAGACAGATATATATAACACTTGAAAATCTAAAACATCATTTCATTGCAGCAGAAGGTAAACATGTTTAGTTACAACACCATAAAGAGTCAAGTACTAAATATCCATCCTGATAAAAACATAAGTACATAATCCCACTATATAACTAATAGCCATAATAGAAAAGATAAGCTGGGCTTTACATCACGGTCCAAGCTCCAAAAGATAGATAAAGCGATTTGATCAAAGCCCACTAGTGCTAGGCCCACTCTGAGAACCTGAGGGTTGGAAAAAAATAAAAACAACGGGGTCAGACATAAGTCTGAGTGATCCCTATAACTTTAACAATACAATCATTAAAGTAATTAGGGTATGATATAAACTTGGTACGGTGATGACTGGGGATAAATGACTACACTAAGCAGCCAACTAGACATAGGATGAACTAGGATAACGGTAAAGACGCGTCTACCCACCCAAGGGTAATTACTAACCGCACCACACCAGTCATTCCTACTTAAAGGTTGATCCCACCCAAGGACTTAGAAAATTTAACTAGTAGTTTCGTGTACCCCTAGCTGACTACATAGGTGCCGTCTGCCCCTATCTCCACTAGGTGTACCCACTACTCCCCAAGCGATCGGCTCCCTACCGTAGATACCCGTGTTGGCCCCACAGTGGGGTGTATCACTCCCCAAAGTGGCAACCCGATACAACCAATGGTGCACGGCTTATACCTACACGATGCAACAACGTCTTACCTACCAGCCCGGGTCCACACACGCATATGAAACCCGTTGGACTTGTGTTTCCACCGCTAACCAGTTTTGGCCTCTTATAGTCAAGCCCAGTACGCGTGTCCCGTCCTCGACATGGGTCGAGCCCAATAAGATACATATGGGTTACTGGTTGAAATGGGCCCCTACAAGCTACCCACCTAAGCTTGTCCCTTTTTCTAGTGCATCCCACTTAACCCTTTAATCATGTTTAATTACATGTTTCCACTTGGTTAAGTATTCTAATCGTATTTTCTATTGCCACCCAAGGCAACCCACTAGATTTCCACATGCCACCCAAGGCACTTACTTGATTTCCACATGCCACCCAAGGCACCCACTTAACCCCTCATGCCCCACTACATGCTTATTTGGTTAAGTGTTTCTTAATTGATTAAGAATGTAACCGTTGTAAAGACCTCTCACATTAGACTATCTTTTATAGCAGCTGGATTTGTCGGTCGGGTCCGGGCAGCCTTACACCATAACCGAGTCTAACCTCGTGTCTTTACACTTGTCACGTATTTAGTTTATGCCTAAGACGTCTCACATTGGGCCAATCATTTGTAGCCGCTGGATTTGCCGGTCGGTTCCGGGCAGTCTTATGCTACAAAAGGGTCCAACCTCGTGTCTTAGTCGATTAATTACACCTAATTAATCACCCCCATAATTTGTATTAATTATCCCTAATTAATTACAAATTTAATGATGTACATAATTGACTCAATTATGTCCATCCACTTTATGGTATGCATAATCATACCAACTTCACACCATTTAATTAACATGAATATTAACCCCATCGTTCCCCATGTAATTCGCTAACATGACATACTTAAAAGGGAAGATTCATCACACATACAATGGGTTCAACTTGCATAACATTAGCATCAACATGGGTTTTAAAGGTGTCAACACGCATATAGCATCAAACCCAACTAGCATAAACAATCAACCCAAACTTGCATGAATCACATATGTCATAAAGAGGGTAACTTGCATAAGCTACTTATGTCATACAAAGGGGTAAACTTGCATATGTATGTATGACATACAAAGGGGTTAACTTGCATATGTATGCATATCATACAAAGGTGTAAACTTGCACATGTTACTTGCATATAATCAAACACCAAACTTGCATAACATGTCATATATGAACTTGCATATAATCAAACACCAAACTTGCGTAACATATCATATATGAACTTGCATATAATCAAACACCAAACTAGCATAATCATAGTGTCAAAATGGATCAATGTTTATCATAGTGATTTGCATAACTAGCATCATGAACTCATAGCATATGACTTGCATAACTTGCATAACATAATGAACACATAGCATATGACTTGCATAACTTACATAACATCATGAACACATAGCATATGACTTGCATAACTTGCATAACATCATGAACACATAGCATATGACTTGCATAACTTGCATAACATCATGAACATATAACATCAAACTTGCATAACTAACATCATGAACACATAGCATATGATAACATAACTTGCATTGATCCACATTCATAGCCATAACCTCATTATATCCTATCATAATCATTTCAACAATTGGTCATTAAGGCTATAGTACTCACAACTTGTTGATTTGCACTCCTATGAAGAAGATTAAGTTGCTAGAGTTGATTAGAAGTTGATTTGAGAAGCTATCTTCCTCTTTAATTTGTTGGTGGCTCCTTCTAGTTGCATTTTGACGGCATAACGACGTTGTCTCCAATTTTAGTATGAATTAGGGTAGTCTTAGGGTGTATTTATAGATTAGTTAAGTGTTTTAGGCCATTAGATTAACCCTAAATCAGATTAGAGCCGTCAGATCTCGTCACTAGCCACCAAACATAGCCCAAATCCCAAATCAGTGCACCCAGGTCCATCTGACCGACAGGGGGGGTCGACCCCTGGGTTGACCCATGGGTCGACCCCTAGGGGGGTCGACACCCTCTGTCTGGCGGGAATTTTCCCGCCTCTTCTGAAATGTGAAATCTGAATATTTTAAATCTGTTTTGAATTTTCTGAAAACTTCTTCGGGCCTTAACTGGGTCATACGGACTCCGATTTTCGAAAACTCGGACTCTATTTCGCGTATTTTTCCGAGACGAACGCAATGGAATTGCCCGTTTCCCCTGATTCAGATTTTAAAATTTAATTCTGCCTTGATTTATATTACAACAAGTTATTGAACATACGGGGTGTTACACTATATGTATTCTGTTGCGTGTTATTTCAATTTTTAGACTCGATGGTTTGATGTCGAACAGCTAGGGTTGGAGCTTAATGGAGTTGTGGTGATCGATTTGAAATTTGGATCTTGGCTTCGAGTTCGTGGAGGAAAATGATGGAGATTGGAGGAGTTTAGAGAAATTTCGAGACAAGAAGCTTCGCACCCTGTAGCTTGAGCTACAGGGGAGGAGGTAGGTCGGAAATTGATAGGAGACACCAGAGTTTACGTGGTAATGGTCGGCAAGTCGAGTTTGAGGTGAGCGACACGTTGGCGAAGACCGTTCGTCGAACAGAGGTCTAAAACTCCGCACAGTGTGGATAATGCACAAGAATACACAGTTTTCATGTATCAAGGAGGAGAGGAGAACAAGTTATTTGGGGAAGAAGAGGAGGGAGGTGTTGCACACGTGCGTTGAGGGGTGAGAGATTTACTTTATAAATAATTTAAATATCGTTTAATTTTGCATAACTTAGAAATGTTATATCTTGTACAGATATACTCAGAATTGAGCGAAACTGGATTCTTTGGAATCGTGGATCCGAGAGTTTCACAATAAACTGATTTGGGTGGATTTTGGGAAAGTTAAAATTTTGAGTAAAATTAAACCCACGTTTAATTTAATCCCAAAAGCGATTGTTACTATAACGATCAAAAATCAATGTGAGAACTCCCAGAACTATTTTAAAAGTTATTACAATCTTATCTGATTGATTGCAATGGTTGCTTCATGGATGGTGGACGTTTAGTTACTGTTATTTATATATTGTTTATGTACATTTAAGCGTTGAAAATTATAAACGCTTATCTTATAATTGTATTTGATGGATAATAAATTGTTATGGGTGGTATTATAAATGTTTATACACATTGACACCACGAATATGAAATTATTTGGAAATTGATTGAGTTTCGTTCCATTGGGATTTTAAATGAACTTTATATCCATTTAAGTGAAATTTGACATAAAAATGGAAACTGAATTTTTATATATGAAACGGTTTGAAAATGAAATTAAGATGATTTCAAACAACGTTTGAAAAGGTTGAAATGGATTTGAAAGAGATTTGAATTTAAAATGGCTTATTTTAATTCAAATTTGAACTTGAATAGTAAATTCGAAAAGTGAATTCGATTTAGGTATATAAACGACGTTTTTAACTCGAATAAATTGTTCCACTGATCTTATTTATTTTATAATGGATGTCAAAAAAGTTTGGATTTCAAAATGTTATATTTTGAAAAATATTATTATTTTAATATTACAATAATATAGAATATTCAATTTTAATATAAAATTGAACTTGAAGTTTAAATCGTTTTTAAACAAGTTTATATACATTTTAGAAAATACTATTAAGTGGAATCGATGAACTTTAATTTGAATAATAATACAGTTTGAATATGACGTGTCGCGAAGTGATAGTTCACGAATTTCGACCACAAAGTTCAAATGGTCATAACTAATGCAAATTAAATCGATTTTGCACGATACTGGAAACATTTGTTATCTATTGATAAGAGCTTTCAAATGAAAGAAGAAATTTGGGATTTCAATCTATAGATTTCAAGTTATGTTTTAATATATTTTTGAAAAGGTCGTTGTATACGTAGTTCGATGACTATAATTGAAAATTGATAAAAATGCCATATAAAAATTATTAAAAATATAGAAAAATTATGATAAATCATAATAAGTGATTTTAAAGAGATTTGGAAAAGAGATATGAAATTTCGAACCATATCTTGATACTTTTGTTTTTCAGCCTAACGTACTAAATTCGGTAAACGTTATTTTTGACTTTTAAAGTTGAATACGGAATATATAGTTTTCAGAAGCTATTATATATGGTTTATATAATTAATAAATTATTTGAAAGGCAATTCGACTTGGTTTTAAATTATAAATCAAGATTTTGTCTGAATAGGACTAGTCGCATAGTGACATTTCGCGAACGTCGACTATTAACTTTAAATTGACATCGGGAGATCCAACCATCAGATTCTCCTGAAATGAAAAGCATTTGATTGGTAATGAAAAGAGTTTTCAAATGAAAAAGAAAGTTTGAAGATCTAGCGGTTAGATCTTGAAATATGTGCAAATCAAATTTGAATAAAATTGGATTTTGGGTTTGTTGTGAATGACGTATTAAATAACATTATTCTTTTAACCCAACTATGATGAAGATATGATTTGGAATAGAATGATAAATCTTTTAATTAAGATTTAATGAATTTTCCTAAAGTGAAGTTTTCCAATTAATAAATTAAATTGGAATACAAGTACGATTTTGCGCCAAAGATATGATTTGGGAAAGTTAAAAGTGATTTACCATTATGATGGTTAGTAAATTATTTGGATTTGAGTAAGCATGTATTCATGTAATGACAAGATTTAATCTTTAATTAGATTTGAAATGAATGAAGGTAATTAAACTTACCAAAATACGTGGGGTATTAGATATGGAATACCACTAGTTTTGCTCCATGGGATGAATAGGATGAGAAAGAGATAATGATCGAAAATTTACCTTTTCGTAAGGTTCGATAATCCCGATTTGGCGTAGAAACTCAATTTGAGTTAATTTTGTGAAAAGAAATTTTTATAATCTTTTGAAATGATTTCCACGGAAAAATTTAAACAAGAGTTTAATGAATGTAAATCTTTGATAAGATTTATGGGATTAACTCCCAATGGAAAGAATGATTTGAGTAAATGAATATTCCAAAATTGAATGAGACTCATGATATGTTTATATATCAAAATTGTTTTTAATGAGGCGCTAGTTATTTCAGAAAGACCGGGTTTTGACCCATTATGAATAACTATATGACGAGTATTGAAAATACTGAAGACGGTGGTTGAAGACCGGGGATCTTCACATCGTTTGGATTATTGTTGATGTTTCAATTGGGAGGTACACCCACGAAGAAGTTATAAGTGGCATTCGTCGAGACATACTTGGAGATTGTCCGGATTTGCAAGGGCCTCTCTCCTTAATTAGACGAGGAATAAGGTGCTTTCAGTTTCGTTCAGACTCAGAACGGACTTGTAAATGGATGTGTTTCGGACGTTGTATTTTACAACATAACCAATTGGTTTCTATTGATGTTATATCAGTTGGTGGCGGATAATTTATTCTCTAAGCTTAACACCCTCCTCTGAGACTTATGTACTTAGAGGGTTATATAATTATAGACACCGATTATATGTTGTAAACTGACAGTGTGACATAATAAATGCTGAGCCGATCAAATCTGTTGTTTGAAAGAAGAGCTTTGTGGATGATGATAAAAGCATGGCTGATATAGCGTAACTTTATGTTGAAATGTGATTGCAGAGACTCACAACTCATGAATGACCAAAAACAGGATGATGGACCGTAGAGTAAGGACATACGATTTCTATTCTCGCTGAAAAGTGATGTCATGGTATGGAGCCAGACAAATTTACTTATATGGATGATGGAGTGAGGCGTCTTGGATGATGGTCAAATACGACCAGAACGACGGTTAAATACGACCGTGGGAACGTTATGTTCAGGAGTAACCCGGACTTACTGAGAATTGGTGGGCTGACTCTGCCGCTCCGAAGGATCACATGCGTGTGAGTCTTGGACTTCTTGCTAGAGATGATCCGAGCGGTTAAGGAAGATCTTTTGCCTTGATCATTGATGGAATCCAACTTTCAATACGAGCTTTACGTTTTCAGTTATAACCTACTAGCCAACATAATGGGATGGGGCATTATACGAGCTAAGATTTATGCATTTACTTTAGAAAGTGATTTCCACACTATGCGCTAGTAATAGTAACAAAAATATTTGTTCGTCGCATATCAAGCATGTTTGGTTATTATAAGGTATAACTCTTTCTCCCGGCTTGCATTGCATTGTGTGATGGGACTTGAGTCTTATAATAGCTTCATTTTTCAAAAAACATTGCGAGTTGTTTAAAATTGGTATTTATGTGGAGAAAACCTGTTTCGTATTATACGACGTGGTCCTATGATTTACCCGACTTTTAAAATAAAGTAAATTACTATTTTAGTTCTCACTCTAGTCTCATGGCTGACTCAGAGTTTATCGTTTCCCACCTAAACTCTGAATGCCCATATTTTTCACACGGGCAGTCTGATAGTTTTGGTTTGCTGATATTTTATAGAGCAGGTGCTGGATTGATGCTAAAGCTATGTGCAGAGCATTTTATCTCTTCTGCTAAGTTTATGATTTCTGCTGTGTATATATTATATTCTGATAGTTATTTCCGCCGTGCATTGTATTTATTAATGTACTCTGAGTAAAAATTATTATAATGATAATGAAAAAAGTTGTTTTGTTCAATTCTTATTAGTCGTAAGTCGAAGTGATACGTCTTGTTGATCGATTAAAGTCGGTTGGATTATCGGTTTGAATCGGGAGGTAGGACGGGTCATCACAATCCTATATTGTGATGTTCAATGAAATAGTTCACTATTTTCTGATTTAGTACAATGGTCGAGTGATAGAGTGTAGCATGTTTCATAATAGAAATAATATGGATGTAATCACTCTTAAAGAACTAAAGATCAAAAGTAAACTTAAAACAATACTTTGGTGTGACAATAAGAGAACAATTTACATGTTTGCTTATCCAATTTTTTACTCTAGAACGAAGCATATTGAAATAGATTTATATTTGTTTCGAGAACAAATAATGAAAGGAAGTTTACAAGTAAATCAATTACCTACTTTCCATCAAAGAGTTGTTGTACTTACCAAAGCTCATTCTGCTCGAAACTTACAGATTGTTATCCAAAATCAACTCGAAGAAGGATCAAATCAAAGAGAATGTCACCAAATCAAGCAAAAAATAGAAACTTGAGGAAAGCTGGAGCTAAATCACTCTCAAATCCGTGTGTATTTGTCTATCCGAGCTATCCTCATCAAGTGAGCCTTCATCAGAGTATTATCTTATTGGATCTACATCTTCTTTGTACATCAGAATGCTAATCTCAAGAATTTTTGTTAATTTTGCATTGTTTCGAAGATCCTTTATAAGAATGTTGATTTGAGAATTTCATGACTATAACCCTAAGTATCAATTTGAAGGGAGGGCGGGTAATGAAATGTACATAAAGAGTTGCGACTGGATATTTACCTTATATTGTGAAAGCGGGTACATAGTATAGTGGGTTGTAATGTAACAAAGCCCAAATATGTGTTGTATTATAAATAATTGAGAACTGTAACCAAAAGTCTTTGTACGATATATCAATTTCATTCCTTCAAAACAAATCGATTCTCAATATTTTATCAAATTCAAGAATCATTAGATCGGTTCAAAACAACTATTATCCAAAGTTAATAGAATGAAGCGCTTTTGCATTATCTATAAGGTCTTGTTTCCCGACAACTCATAAGGCAAAATTTTAACTTATAGGTACCTTTTTTTTTACATCCATGAAGTCAAAATTTTAACTTATTTCATGAGCAACTCTTTGTTGCTTATGATTTGCAAGTTACTTTTGAGATAAGTAACTTATAAGTCATTTTGCAATAAATAGTTGCCAAATCTATGTAAATAAAATTTGTTTTAAGTTATTCTTCTTGAGAAGTAGTTAACAAATTTCTTTTATGTATTTTTTTTTTACAAGAGAAATGCAAGTCGTGCTCAGTTTCTTTATATGTATTCCAACAAGAGCAAGTGCATACTATGAATGTGTATCAACAAAAAGAACTCGATAAATATTTACAAAGAGTATATAGTAAGGGGAAGCATATGTAACATGGCACATGAGTCTTTAAATAAAGAAAGTAAAAGAAGAAAGCGTTCTGCATAGTTCAGTAAAAACTATCATTCACCCACTCCATTCTCACAAAAATGCTGTAGCAGAGGGCCGTGGTATATAACATCAACAGTAGTGCAGTACTGGTGGGGGGAATGCTACGGATCATTATTTGCAATTATTCTTGTCTCTTCTTTCTTCGTGCTTTATTTCTCTGTTCTTCTTCAGGCTTTGTACCACTACTCCTGCTGCTGTACCGCACCTTCTTCTCTTTAGTAATCAAGAAGCTCACTTACTAAATTTTACAAAATATAGGTCTACAATGAAAGGCTCCTTCGTGAATTATTAAGGAAGTATCATAGTCTTACACCTGATTCATATTATGTACATCAATGGTCCTTAAGTATGAAACAATTTTAAGGCCTTAAAAACATTGTCAAAATATATACTAAAAGTTATACAATATGCATATAAATCTTTTCAATGTGCCTCAAAACTTAGGATTCTAGCAATTAGATTGGGATCCAACAAGTGTTGTTACTCATCATTCCACTTTATTGCTCTACTTTCTTTCTACCTATTTTGGTTTATTGAACTTTTCTCTTTTTTAATCAAGTCTGTGTCTCTTCTTTTCTTGCTTACAAATCATATGATATAGTTTTATGAGTGGTTGTCATAGGCCTGCAGTTCTTTGTTTTACAAAAGATTTCATATTACTTAAGTATTTTCTTTTCATTTATGTTTATTTAGTATAGATGTTTATTGTTTTGTCCACCAACATTTTTTGAATGAAAATATGCAGAAGTATTATTCGATCATATGTGATCTGTGGTTGAAAAGTTGAGGTCAGACCAACAATGTGAGATAAATTTTATGTCATGTTTTAAGATTGTTAGGAATATGCTGCAATGTTTATGTGAGAAACAACATGATCTCTTATTGCTCTTGTATGAAACAGATTAGAAGATTGTAAAATGAAATTGATAAAAGTATAAAATAGCATTACAATGGAAGGTCCTACCGTTGTACCACAGAACGCTTTTATTTGCAGAAAACATAAATTAAATAATTGCTTTTGTTTATATGAAAGCAACTGATATAATACAAACAAGCCAGAAAAATACAGATTAGTAGTCAGAGATCACTATCAAGGATTTTCTAACAAATGGTCGCTTGTCAGCAAATTAAGGAAAAGCTTCTATTGACAATTTCGATAATGCCAATAAATTTTAGAATATAAACCAGTTGCAAATGTTTATACAAATTTTCACTGTTTTATTACAGGATTGCTATATTTTGATAGGATTATGCTAGGGAGCCCGGAAAAGAAGTTTAGGGAAAGTGCGGCATTCACGCAATTCACGGGTGTACGTTCAATTTCCACGATTTATTAAATCTGCACCGTGTATTTCAAAAGCCTGACGATTTGTGCAAAAAACTTTCGGGCTCTCTAGCATTTTCGATTTTGATAATGCCAATAAGTTTTATACATAACTAATCCAAAGGAAGATTGTTATAGTCATCTCTCATCTACACTCATGCTTTGTAACATTTTCGTTGTATGCATTATGAATATATATTATGCAATTCGATTAAAAAGCGTAAATTTGAAATCGGATCCATATATTCCATTGCATGAGTATGTGCCATTAGAGATCTCATACAAAATTTTACTAATGATCATTGAACAATGGTGCACATATTTTTTTTTTAATAATCAAAATTAGCTCTCTTTCTTGTTTATCTAATTGTAATGTTTTATTTTGTCAAAATACCCTGCTATTTTACACATGTTGATCACACGTGGATTAGTCATGAGAAGAAACGGTCGCCTGCACTCTTGTTTCTTTTACTTTTGTTCCTACTCATTTTCTTTATTCACACCTGCTCCCTTTGTTTTACAGCACCAGCAGTGCCAGTAACGCTGCTACCTACTAAATAAAGAGTTTGTTTACCGATTCCATGGAAACCAAACATAAAAAGAAAGAGAAGAAGATGATGAAAACTTCATCGTCAAGCAGAGAGAACCTCATAAAAATGCCGATACCTGAGAATTCCAGGAATGCCAAACAGAGTAGTATAGGGTGCATGTCTGGTATATTTCATTTTCTTTCTCGCCACACTCATAATAACTCTCGCAAACGTTTATCTTCAGGTTAGTTATATGTTGATTTCTTCATATATTTTCTTTCCAGATTTACGTCGTAGACGCTCTTAACTTATTTTTGCTATGCGTACAGTGGAAAGAAGAAAGAAAACGAATTGTATAGCAACAAAAGAAAAACCACCATTACATCAGACTCAGAAACCGAGCAGTGTACATGACAAAACGATAAGGGCAATCGAAGAAATTAAGCGTCACTCAGGTGAGGTACAACGCAGCCCAACACTGCCTTCAGGAATAAGAAGATCGAGCTCAGTTGAACCCTGTGCAGAAAGCCCACGCCGTCCAACTCCATTAATAGTGAAACTTATGGGGCTTGATGAAGTTCCGGTCACTTCATCTGACACTAATGACAATGCGTCGGATCAGAAGAGAAGAAAGCTGCTGAATGCATTGGAGAAGTGTGATTCGGATCTAAAGTCTTTGAAAAGGATAATAGATGCTGTTAGTGAAGCTAACAAAAAAAGAGATGAAGTGATGTTAGTTGGAAAACTGAACGATGATTATGTGGAGTCGGAGAAGGAATGCCAGTCCAGTTTTGAAAGTGATAAGAGTGTGGAGCAGCCAAGTCCTGTTTCGGTTCTTGATCATGCCATTTCTTCACCGACTTCTCCATTGAGTAAATCATTGAATGGTATGTTCATATATGGAGCTCTATTAAAGTTCTATTTTACTAGTTCCCTGCTCTGTGTTAAATGAAATACATTTAAGACAGGAAGTGAGCTTCATAAGTAAATTTTGAATCATGTATAGTTGATGCTAACTTACATATGGATCATGTATTTATGATTCGTGCTCTAACTTCTACTGCCGCATCTTGCTTCTTGAATTGAATAATTTTATTTAAACTTATTTGGGGTAATTTTTTATGCAGTCAAGCAAATAGAATTATCAGATGCAAGTACCATATTAAAAGGCCAAGACCCGAGTTTTTCTGCACAATTCCCTTCAGGCTAGTTCTTCATTCTCTAGCATTGAACATTTACTTTAATTTATATGTTCTGACCTAATTTACTGGTTCCAATAAGCAATACAGGGAAGTATGAAAAAACAAGGTATGAAACTACAAAGGAAAGCTATCAGTCCATCTTTCACAAAACTATTCCAACTGATAAACTACAAAGGACAATGCAGAATCATAGAGAGAACGAATATCAGCTAGAAGAGTATAATTGGATGAAACTAAAAACGGACTCTCAAATTTCAGAGAAGAAATTGGAGAGAAACAAAGAAATGGTGGAGACTGTAAGTGAAATATGCATAAAAGGAACAAGAGAACTAAGCAAGGAATTTGCTATGGTTGCGTTCGGGATTGAGAGAGGCATATATAGCGATTTGGTAGATGACGTTGTCAAAGATTTCTCTGCTTATTACTTTCAGATGTTGATTCCTCAAGGAAGTTGTAGGAAAAGATTGTGTTTTTAATAGTTTGCTGAATGTGACTTGCACTAATGAAATCGTAGTTTTACCACTTGACTAATAATGAATATGTTGTTTATGAACTTTAGTATATTTTTCGATGAAACTTTTCCTGAACTGAGTGAGTTTTAAGTCGCAACAAAACATTTATTTTCCTTTTCCCTAAGGAATTAAAGTATTCCCAATATCTATGACAAATCTGTATCTGACATCTCCTTTCACCAGTCGCTCCACTGCAGTGTTTATATAACTCATCGGTATGGTCTCTATTTCTGCACATATATTGTGCTGTGCAGCAAAATTTATCATCTCTTGGGTCTCTTTTATGCCTCCAGTGTTGCTTCCTCCTACAAGCTTCCTCCCTGTTTTTGTGTACTGGTGAATTAAGCATTATGCATATTTCAAACAGAATGAATCGAACAACCACATTTCATGAATAACTTACCAACAAGTAGTGGAATTGAAGGAACAGACAGAGGTTCCGATGCAACACCGACTATGACAAGTTTTCCATTTGTTTTCAGCAAATCTATCAGAGGTGCGACAGAATGTGCAGCAGATACTGTATCAATTATACCATCCAAGCTACCAGCTGCAGCCTATAAAATTTAAACTGGTATCATGTATTTGTCATCGAAGTTTATGGTATAAGTTCTAACACATATAATTTCACTGATATTCCAGACCTTCATCGTTGTTTCATCATGACTGATCAAGAATGTATCTGCCCCTAACAGTTCAATGGCGTCCCCTTTCTTATAAGATGATGTACTAATAACTGTAACTTCCATCCCAAATGCCTTTGCAAATTTAACTGCAATATGGCCAAGTCCACCAAGGCCAACTACACCTATACGAAGTCCAGGTTTATTCAAGCCGAAATATTGCATTGGACTGTATACAGTGATTCCTGCACACAGTAAAGGAGCAGCAGTATCTAACGACAAATTATCAGGAATTTTCAGAATGTAATACTCGTCTACTACGATTTTGTTTGAATAGCCGCCATAGGTAACCGATCCATTGTAATCAATGCTACTGTATGTGTAAACGGGTTTCGGACAGTAGTTTTCATGACCCGCTTTGCAGTTGTCGCATTTACGGCATGTTTGGGCTAGACAGCCAACTCCTACTCTGTCTCCAACTTTGAATTTTGTAACCTCTGTTCCTACTTCGGTTACCTCTCCCGTTATCTCATGCCTGTAAAAGTTAGCATTTTGATCATCATAATATAAGATTTTTTAAGATATGAATGAGCAGTAGTACCCAGGAACAAGAGGATAAATGGACAATCCATGGTCGTTTTTGGCATAGTGCAGATCAGTGTGGCATATCCCGCAGTACAAAATTCTCACTGTGACATCAAATGCACCATTGCCTCTGTATAGATTGTAACCATTTTAATGACAGTTGTTGATATTGCACATATCATGTTATATGCATTAATGCAGATGTTATACCTTCTTGTGAAGGTAAATGGAGAGAAATTAAGAGAAGCACTGTCTCTTACAGCCCAACCAACAGCACTTTGATCGCCTTCATTTGTCATTGCTATTTAGCTTAAGAGTAGAATTTGAAGCAAGAACAACACGCTATATATAGCGCTAGATATATAGGTGATTACTATATTTGTGTGGCGACATAATCAACTTTGCAAGTGTTCCACTTCCATATGGTCGGTTTCAAAGTTTCTCTACATCATCGATCTATCAATCACAAAAAAACAATGATAATAACTAAGGATAAAAGACCTTAAATTGGACGTAATCAATGACATCATATGGCAATCCGGTTATTAATTAATTTTTAGCCTCTCATCCCATGTTAACACCTGTATTATAATCAGAGGATTTGCTAAAAGCTTGTCAACATTTTGTATTAATATCAATGAAGTGATAAGGTTGACTATGCTCTTCTATCGCCCTCTTTATTATCAACTTAACGATCTCCTTTTGAGGCTACTGGTCACAATGCAATAATGCATTGGAATTGTATGGCATATTTTGTAGATAGGTTTTGTGGAGATGGGTCCTGTGCTGTACCTAGTATATCATCAAGTTTATCACACAGTAAGAGCATCCTGCTCCAATTCAATTAATAATTTAACCAGAAGCACATTAACACTGTTTCTTTAAAAAAGCCTAAATCTCGCATGTGCTATTCTTTCTTCCTTTCAACGTGTCCGATATTTTTTTTCCTCTATCTTGTGCGTTTCTCCCCAATTTTGTTTTTGAGCGTTCAAGCTCGTTGTTCTCCATCTCGATCTCGAATTTTGCCTTTAAATATTGATACAATCTTGCATATCGTGCTCAAAAATTGATCCCGGCTAAGATTATTATTTTTTCCTCGTTTTCTGTCAGTTGTTTTTTTTTTCTGTATCATGATCATTGTAATTTAATTTGATATATTCCGATCAGGTGTTTTTGATTCATTTGGGTATTAATGGCGTGTTTAGGCAGTACGAGCAAGTTTGTTTTAATTTTGCCTTATTTATGTATTTGGGTGTCAGTTTTTGATTTTCTTAAGTATTAGTTTTTTGTAACACAACAATTTATTGGTTTTGAATTTTTGTTCTGTCGTTGTCGTGTTTCTTTCATTATAAACTGTTGAATCGAACTTGTAATATTTTAATCAATCAATCTGTGATATAATTGTTTCTGTTATGTTTTTAGTTTTAACGTTATAGCAATTTTTAGGTGTCAGTTTTATTTAATTAGGTATCATCTTAATTTATGTGGGTATCAGAAACAATGTTATGTGGGTGTATCAATTTTGTGTTGTTTGCTTTGCTAATTGAATTTACATAATTATATTATTATTATTTTTGCAGCAGTGAAAAACGTCTTATTGTTGTATTTGTCTTTAATGAATCTTCTTTTAGCACTCGGTTGTTCGTTGATTGCTTAATTTACGATTTGAGGAATAAATTATGTTGGTATTAGTCTCAACTAACTCTTTTATCCATTGGGATTAGTTATCTGCTTGAGAACAAAACTATTAGTGTTGAAACTGATTCTGATCTCCAAAAGTATCGTTTGTTTTCAACTACATAAGAATAGTGCTTTTTTTTACTGTTAAGTTGAAGGATTTTCAAGTGGAAAATATCGTTGATGGTTCTTTTTTATTTTCATCTAATGTTTCAATGCATTCATCGTCTAACGGATCTTTGTGTTCAAATATTGTCGTGCATAAGAAAAGTTATTTGAAAGACATAATGAAAAGAGGTTCTACGTTATCAGTTTCTGATTTTATTGGTCTTTGTTTTGGAAGCACCGATGATTTTAGAGAATTTTTAATGGCATACCAAA
The DNA here is from genome assembly GCA_030737875.1 of Allium sativum. NCBI lineage: Eukaryota > Viridiplantae > Streptophyta > Magnoliopsida > Asparagales > Amaryllidaceae > Allium > Allium sativum. The sequence continues at coordinate 358,892,260 of CM060926.1, forward strand.
TTCAAAAGAGGTTCTACGTTATCCCTTTAAATTGCATGCTTCTTGTGATTTCGGGCATCAGTAGTTTTTTTTAATTCGGAATTTGATTGTTGGGTATTCTTGTGGTGATGGGCTTAGAAATTTAAGTAATCCCCATCTTTCTATCTCATTTGTTAAATCTTTGATAAATGATGAAATTCGAGATCATTCCAATAAGAAGCCTAAAGATATCATTGTTGATTTTCGTATAGAGTTCAATCTTCAATTTTCTTACTCTTTTTCCTATTGCGTAAAGCAACTTGCTTAAACGGAATTGCACGAAAATGATGTCATGCCTTACAATGATTTGAGCTCGTATTTAGAGGCGTTAAAGAATCATAACCGGGTTCTTATGTTGACATGGATGTTAATCCTTCAACAAACCAATTTGAGAGAGTTTTGTCAATCTAGGTGATTGCATTCTTGGTTTCAAGTATTGTCAACCTATGATATTTCTAGATGGTACTCATTTAAAGAGTAGGTCAGGTGTATTGATGGGTGCTACTGCAAAGAATAGTAACCAAGGTACGATGTTATTTTATGTTGATCATTAGTATTAGTTTTATGTATTTGATAGTATCATTTTTATGTTTTAGTGTTTATTATAAATATCAATTTCTATTAGATATGATTGAGAATAACAACTCCAAGCCTTAAGGGAAAGCACAACACAGGAGGGTAGGACTCGAACCCACGACCTCCAGGAACTTCGTTCCATGATTGCTTAGTGGCTCTAACCTCCAGGAACTTCGTTCCATGATATCAGTTTACCGTGATTTAGTATTAGTTTTTAGTTATTTTCTTTTAAGTATCAGTTTTATATGTCTGATGGTATCAGCTTTTAGTGTTAAACTTATTAGGTATCATTTTTGATTGTCTAATGGTATCAGTTTTTAAGTATTATACAGTTATTAGGTATCATTTTTGTATGTCTGATGGTTATCAGTTTTCAGTGTTACGACTATTACGCAGCAGTTTTGTACGTTTGATGGTATCAATTCAATTTTAGTGTTACAGCTATTAGGTAGCAGTTTTTAATTTTTGATAATAGAATTTTTTATTATGATCATTAATTTTGTTTTATTTTTTCGATTTTGAATTTTAAAATTTCTTTTGCATGTTTTTCCCCTTTAGCAATGGTTGTAGTCTCTATAGAAAACGTGGAGGTGGTTTTTTATGATTTAAAGGAAATGCTTCTAGAATGTCGTGATTTGGTTTTTATGTCAAATCGTAATCAAGGTTTAATTTCACGTATTTATGAGGTTTTTCCTACGACATTTAACAGTTATTGTTACCTTCAAATGGAACAACATATGCTTTCAGCGGTTAAGTCAAGAAATGCGAACATTTCAATTATGGAGTTGTTTAAGATATGTTCTAGAGTTTCAAATGTGTATGAAGTTGATGATGCACATTCTAATTTTTTTGAAATTAGTGGTATCGTGGCTGTGAAATTTTGAAAGACAAACCATTTGATAAGTAGGCTGACTTATTTTTTCAGGGTAAACAGTACGAGGAATGTTGCTCTAACTTGGCTGAAAGTTTTAACAGTTGGATTTTAGATGAAAGGGCATTACCTAATCGTAACGTCCCATATTTTTAACGATATAATAATTAATTTATTTAATTATTTAAATAGTGATTTAGGGATTTAAATGGTTGTTTAATTGAATAATATTGAATATTTAATTAATATAAATAATATATTTAATTCCAAAATAGTCGGAAATAGTGGAATTCGCATTATTGTGTGAATTGGATTATTTATAAGATTCAATTCAGTTTAGAATTGAATTATAATAATGATTTTTTTTAAAATGAAGTTTGAACGTATAATTATTATATAATTTAAATTGAGCTCTTAATGGCGCGGTAGTTTGTAATATTGAGTTTTGAATTTCAATTGAATATACAAAATCCGCTATAAGTCGGATTTCTATGAAACAAGAAATGTTTAAATCCATTTAACGATATTTTTCTAATGGAAGAGAAAAATCGAGATTTCGTCTTGTAGATTGTAAGTTATGACCAATAAAATTTCCAAAAAGTCGCTATGGAATTTGTTTACAATTTATAATGATTCATATTATAAAAGAATTTTTAATATAAAATGAATATTGATTAACTCGGATTTCGAAATATCGGGTTATAAAACAAAATATATTTATTTTGGAGCTGTATGATATTATATGTGAATATATACGATAATATTTATTTATTATTATTAAATTTAAATTGTTTTAAATATATTAATATTTATTGGTTTATTTAGACCTTATAAAATAGTCATTTTGCAAACGACTTCTGTTTTCGACGAAATTAATTTTGTTGGTTCCAAATATTAAATTAGTGTTAAATTTCAAACTTCGTGATTTTTGGAGTCAGTATGTGGCCTTATGGGATTTTAATGTGAAATACAGTCAATATTTTGACTTTAAAAATACGTTGTGTGAGCAAATAGACTCGGAATTCGACGAAACAGGTTTCGTTGGGTCTGTTATGTCAAACCATAGCTGTATGTCCATTTTCATCGAATTTGGATATTGTGTGTGATCATGTGAATTTTTAAACAGTAAACGAAAGCAATAATTCAGTAAAATTCAATAAACAATTCGAATATAATAATATAAAATTTATCCTATAAATACACCATACCTTTCCTTAACCCTACCTTTTTCATTCCCCAGTCAACATTATTTTCCACTGTCATATTTCTTCCTTCAAGCCAAAAATCATGGCTTTTAAAGTCTATATTAAATCAAATATATTCCTATAAATTCCAGAATATATATGTTTGGATTCGCATGGGAATTAGCTTCAACTGGTGTCAATCTGGAAGAACTCGAACGAGTTTTGGATCGTTGGGAATTTTCCAGTGTTACTCGATGGTACCTAGGGTTCGGGAAACAGTTGGATGGAAGCGCTGATTGTAAAAATGAGGTATGTAGTCCAGTCTATAAGGTTGAATAGCACCTATGTACGAGTTTTGGTGAAATTTGAAGTAAGAAAGGATTGCTATTTTTTTTTGTAGGTCACGCGAGCTGCTGATAACGGAAATAGAAGAAGACACTCAAGATAGATGAAAATGGTACTAGAAGATAGGGATTTTGAAATGAAGAATTTAGGTTATTTTTGTTTAATTTTTAACGAAAGGGTGATGGAGTTTAGATGGAAATAAATCACGGCTATGGCTATGGAATTTGTACAAGAAGACGTGATTTGTATTTAGGGAAGAAAGAACTGTTGGGCGGATTTTTAAATTATACGTGGGCCAAGTAAATAAAAGGGTGAGGCCCAATGGGATTAAAATTCTAAGTTTTTATTAATATAAAACGTATATTAACTTCTTAATATCATAACTATTGCATACACTGTCAGTTTGACGAGCGGTTTGTCACATTGAAATCTTGTGGACACAGGCTACACAATGGAACTGATTCGGAGTGAATTGGAGTACGTTACAATTTATAGCGAAATAAATTGCCTGATCTGAATCAACGACACTTTATCATTGTTTAACAATAAACGTCCAATGTGAGTAAAACTCATTAATTCTGTTCAGTTTATAATTTTATAAACATAAATTAGTAGTGATAAATGGTAATTGATTGCTATGTGATGGTTGTTTGGATTTATTTACTAATTTATTGGTTGAAAATATAATTACGGTTATATATCTAAATCGTTAATTAAATATTGATTCTGTTTATCAGAATATTTCATATCGATATAAAATCGTTTTTTATGTTGATTAACATATGGTAATGCAGGGAAACAGGTTAGAGGGATCCAACTGGAATCCTCAACATTTATATTACGGTTTTTCATATATTGTGATATATGATGTGATATATAATCTGTTATTGATTATGTGTGTTTGGATGATGATTGATTCTTGTTGTTTGGTATATTTAAATACCATAAATGATATTATAATATATAAAAAGAAATTTTTAAGTGGGTATTGAATTTAAGTATTTTATAAAAGGAAATATTTGGAAAATTAATAGAATTATAAAAAAAGGGAATTCACGAGTTATACAGGAATTACGAGAAGTTTGATATAAAGTAGATTTTAAATGAAAATTTGTTTTAACAAATAAATTGAGAAGATTAATTATTAAGCGATATTTATAAATTTAATTAAAATATTTATTACTGGATATAGTGAATATATATATAAGTATGAATTTATATTAAGAACTAAAATCAATTTTAACACCGATGTTTGAAAATAGAATTTAAAGTTAACATTTATAATGGGAATTATAAAGGACGGAACATAAATTTGAAAATGGGAAAATCTATTTCAAAAATAGAAATGGAATTTCCAATGACTAGAAATAAATAACTTGTTTAATAATAAAAAAAAAGTAGTGTGATTTATAAACAATGTTCATAAATGAAATAAACATAATTATTAGTGGATAATTTTGATTGTAAATTCAGCAGTGAATTTAAAACGGGAAATTGGGAGTTGTTTTAAAAAGGAAACAATGGAATTTATTTCGATGTTCAAAATGTGAATAGGATTAACATAAAATCCATAAAGATTTGTAATTAGATTTCGACCAGGCCAAACGTTATAAAATAATTTATTGTAAGAAATTATATATTGAATAAATCTGAATTTGACAAGATAATTAATATTCGACTGGAAACCGATATTTTATAATCAAATATAAAGGCGATAAAGAATTATAAACTTATTAAATAAAATCAACTATGAAGTTGACATGTAAACGAGATTTGATAAATAAAATGGAATGTGAATAAGAAGTTATAAAATGACTCGATAATTGGAGTTTAAACCAGTGTTAGTATTTAAATTATGAAATCAAGTTTTGATTTGATAAAACGAGTCCAGTTTTCTGTAAAGGAATAATATTCACGTTTTAAAGTGAATAATGATCTAAAAGCAAACATTTTGCAAATTTAAAATAATTATAAAAGGAAACTGATATATATTGGGAAGTACTAAATTCAAAAATGAATTTAGAAATTGAGTTGACATGAATGGTAAATTATTCTGGAGTTCGGAACGTAAATCGAATATAGTTTATTCGAAAGAGAGAAATCGAATATAGTTTATTCGAAAGAGAGTTCTCAAATAATGTTTACTCGAAAGAGAGTTATGCATTGAAATTCGATTATATCGAATTCGGGAAAGTATTCTGTACTTTCCAATTTTTAATCAAGATTTATTTATTTATAAATAAATTGTTTATTTTGTTATTTATTTAAATTAAGGAATAAAAGTTATATTTTTAAGTTAGATATTTCGGAAGTACAGATTATAACTCTATCGTTATAATAAATGTTTTTCACAAAAGAATTGGATTCATAAACTGAATCAAGAGTTGCGCAAGCAATGATTTGATAAGAAGATAAGAAACGAAGTTAAGGAAATTAGAAACTGACTGGAGATTAGTTATGTTGAACAGTTTTATTGGTACCGATCTGATGTTGGTTTCGGCCTGCGGGGTTGATATTCAGGGAATTGCTCTCTTACTAGTTTACTGTTAGAAACTGATAGATGTGGGTGGATAGTGTCACGTGAAAAAGGAATGGAAATGTTTTCTAATGTTAATAACGTATATTTTCTAAATTTAGAAAATACAGATTTATTAATATATGGAAACAGGGAATGGATAAATTAATGGTAATTAATTTAAAAGGGAAAAATGTTGATTGATGATTGATCGATAAAATTTTCATTTGGAAATAAGATCGTTGCGTGTATGGATGTTTTCCTTTGATAGTTAAATAACTGACTATCAAAGTTTTGACCATTTTTTCGTTGTCAATACGGAGAGACCGAGACCAGATTTATTATCTGAAAACCACTCCGTATGGGCATTAGCGTTGCTAATCAAATATGATGAAGATAATTGAAGACGAAGTTTATGCAAGGGCTATTCTGCAAATCCTAGGTAGAAATTGCCTAAGATGGGTTTATAGAATAGTCCCTTCGGTTTGTCCAGTCCCAGGACGACCTGTATGGAAGAATGTCTGACAAAGTATATTTAATAGATCACGTAAGTTGATCTCTTCAAACGTATTTATGTTTGGTGGTGGAGGAATTCGCTTCTCTTAACTGTATATCTGTGGTATTTTTGGAGAAATCAATTTGTGATTTGGTGGGTATAACGATGTGACATTCAAAGTAAATAAAGGTGTGATCTGTCAGAGATAAGCGTGGCCTCAAGCCTCACAACCAGGAAATGTTAAAAATCGGGTAGATCGCATGGCTAAGTGGGTAGCTCCTAATTAGGGTGTATTGTCACCTGATCTAGAGAAATTCCATTTACTTCTTTAAACTATTTCGATGCTGTCCCTTTCGAGCAATGGTTGTTGATCCCAACCATTGGTGATAATACATTCGGTACACTCAAGCGAAATGAGTGACCGGTCATGTTTATCCCGGGTTGCAAGATGTTCTTGTTGAACCTGGTGTATTCCTCTCTAGAGATACATTGTCTGAAGGTGGTCCCATACCTTGGCAGTTGGAATCCATTACCAATAAGGGTCTGCGGTTTTTGATTATATATTATATATGTGGAACGTGAGATGAAAGCATTCCACTAGATTGCTATTTATTTGATTTATACATTAATATAGTATCAGAAGAGTATTGATTTCAAAGAATATTTAGGTTTATCGTAAGGTAAAAACCATCCATGTTTATGTGTGGATCGGTCTTACAATTATCCTTTCTTTAAAAAGGATTTTAAAAGTTAAACCAAGTAGTTGGAGTTTACTCACACCAGTCCCATGACTGGCCCAGAGTTTATTTTGTTTTGTTTTACCCTAAACTCTTGGGTTCCCAAATTTGTACGGGCAGTCAAGTAGTTGGGATTTTTCAGATATACTTGGAGAGCTTGGAGCTGGAGGCTTCAGGATTATATAGCTATTGTTTATTTCCGTTGTGTTGTAAGTGTTGTACTCTGATAATGGTGTTGTATACAAATACTGGTTTTAATTCAAAGTTATATTATATAATATTTTTATTCGTTCTGCTAGGAGATTCATGTTAATCTGATGTTGCATTTATGTTCTTCTTCTTCTATTCTAACTTTCTTTCTTCCTATTTCCCACCCTCTAACTTCGTTCTATTGACGTTCCGGTATTTTCGATTCTTGAATAGTCAACATGGTGTTGTATGTCGATCTTCGTTGTCGAAAATCTCCCGGGCTGTTACAGTGGTATCAGAGCTGAAGGTTAAAGTGATTACCTTGGCTCTATGTCGTAACTCGATAGAGATAATGTAGTGATACCCTAGATTTAGTTTGAGTATATATATACGAGAGAGCGTATGTGTAGATTTTATAAAAATGGTTTTGTATTGTGGAGGTTTATTGGTTGAGTTGTTTATGAGTTCGGGCCGATCAGTTTGATCCACTGTATCGATATGGGCTTCTAAACACTCGAGTACGATGAACCGACACAGTATGTTTTGAAGAGGGTAAATGAAATAATTTTACCCAAGGTATATTTTGATATAAAGAAAAATATTTATCTTAAGATTATTGTTTAGTATATTGGATGTGTGGGTTGTTATATTAATCGAGTAAGATTAAAATTGAGTTGGTTATGCATATATAACCAAATAAAATTCATATAAGTATTATGAAATGTATTAAAGCTGGTTTTAAGCCAGAATCGAAATTTAAAACTTTGGACATTTGGAAAAATGTTTGTAAATGGACTTGGATTAAATGTATGAGAATTTTAAAATCCTAGATATTTTAAATTGTTTTACAAGCATTGAGAAGGATATCTTGAAATAATTTCAAAATAGAAGTGTTTAAAACTGAGTTTTGAAATGATATAGTATTGAACTCACTTTTATAGCTGGGAAATAACCCAGATGATGCTGGCCACATCATCAGTGTTCATTTTCGAGTTCTAAGTGACAGATTACTACCAAAGATATTGTTTTTGAAATGTTTTGAGGAAACGAGTTGTTTTGGATCCTGAAAAGGAAAGTTTGATTTTTTATATTGTAAGCTGTTTAAAATTTCCAGGAAAAGATTGTTTGATTTAAAAACAAATTAATAAAAATTTGGGAAAGCAAGTCGAAAATGAATTGGATAAGTGAGTTAAAAGTTTGGAATTAAGAATGGAATTGAGATTGAGAATGAGATTTGGTTTGGGTAGAATGATTGGATTTGAGGACAAGTGATTGGAGATTGATTGGAATGGCATTGGTATATGCTGAATTGGTAGCAGATGGAAAGGATATAATGATATGCCCGACAAAAAGGTACCAGTTTATATTTTATATATGGTATGAGATTTTATGAGCCTATATGGCAAGCCACTTGGCTATTTGATTTTCTTTTGGATTGGAGTAGGCCTAGAGAGGCGAGTTGTAGTTGTAACGATTGAGCCGTACAAAAGAGACATTGGCGAATTTTTCGAAAATTTAAGGTGTTAGAAAATTTTTAGGATTTTTGAAATTTTTTGTTAATAAGAATGAATTAGTATTTAATTGAAATTAATTGGTACAGTTGAAACTGAAATTTCAGAAGTAAACAAATAATTTTAACCCAGTTAATAGGGTTTGTTTTCTACCTTAGTAATTTCGGGGATGAAATCCTTTTAAGGGGGAAAGAATGTAACTCCCGTATTATTAACGGTATAATAATTAATTTATTTAATTATTTAAATAATGATTTATAGATTTAAATGGTTGTTTAATTAAATAATATTGAATATTTAATTGATATAAATATTTGAATAATATATTTAATTCCGAAATAGTCGAAATTAGTGGAATTCACAATACTGTGTGAATTGGATTATTTATAAGATTCAATTCAGTTTATAATCGAATTATAATAACAAATTTTTTATTTAAAACGAAGTTTGAACATATAATTATAATATAATTTAAATCGAGTTCGTAATGCCGCGGTAGTTTGTAATATTGAGTTTTGAACTTCAATTGAATATACATAATCTGTTTTAAGTCGGATTTCTGTGAAACATGAAACGTTCTGTAACACCCCACACCCGCTACGGTCACTCACTAAGGGAATGCCATAACATCGGTGGAGTATTTTAAGTGAATATAGAACAGAAAAATTACAACAAGACAGATATAAGTAATACTTGAGAATTTAAAACATCATTTCATTGCAGCAGAAAGTAAAACATGTTTGGTTACACCAAAACCATAAACAAGAGTCAAGTACATAATATCCATCCTGATAAAACAAAAGTACATAATCCCACTACATAACTTAATAGCCATAATAGAAAAGATAAACTGAGCTTTACATCCACGGTCCAAGCTCCAAAAGATAGATAAAGCAGTCTGATCAAAGCCCACTAGTGCTAGGCCCACTCTGATAACCTGAGGGTTGGGAAAAAGATAAAAACAACGGGGTCAGACATAAGTCTGAGCGAGTCCTATAACCTTAACAATACAATCATTAAAGTAATTAGGGTATGATATAAACAAGGTACGGTACCTCTGGGGATAATGACTACACTAAGTAGCCAACTAAACACAGGATGTACTAAGATAACCGAAAAGACGCATTTACCCACCCAAGGATAATTACTACAATGCACCACCCCAGATCTACCCACCTAAGGGTAATTCCTACACTGCACCACACCAGTTCTACCCATCCAAGGGTAATTCCTACTTAAGGTTGATCCCACTAAGTGTACTTAGTAATTTTTAATAGTAGTTTCGTGTACCCCTAGCTGACTACATAGGTGCCGTCTGCCCCTATCTCCACTAGGTGTACCCACTACTCCCCAAGCGATCGGCTCCCTAACGTAGATACCCGTGCTGGCCCCACAGTGGGGTGTATCATTCCCCAAAATGGCAACCTAATAATATCAACGGTGCACGACTTATACCTACACGATGCAACAACGTCTTACTTACCAGCCCGGGTCCACACACGCATATGAAACCCGTTGGACTTGCGTTGCCACCGCTAACCCGTTTTGGCCTCTTACAGTCAAGCCCAATATGCGTGTCCCGTCCTCGACTTGGGTCGAGCCCACAAAGATACGTTTGGGATATTGGTTGAAATGGGCCCCCACAAGCTACCCACCTAAGCTTGTCATTTCTAGTGAATCCCACTTAACCCTTTAACCATGTCCACTTACATGTTATAAATTTTGGTTAAGTCTTTTAATCATATTTTAATTGCCACTCAAGGCACCCACTAGATTTCCACATGCCACCCAAGGCACTTACTTGATTCCCACATGCCACCCAAGGCACTTACTTAACCCTTTAATCATGTTTAATTACATGTTCCACTTTGGTTAAGTATTCTAATCGTATTTTCTATTGCCACCCAAGGCAACCCACTAGTTTCCTCATGCCACCCAAGGCACCCCCACTAGTTACTACATGCCACCCAAGGCACCCACTTAACCCCTCATGCCCCACTACATGCTAATTTGGTTAAGTGTTTCTTAATTAATTAAGATCGTAACCTTTGTAAAGACCTCTCACATTAGACTGTCTTTTATGGCAGCTGGATATGCCGGTTGGTTCCGGGCAGCCTTACACCATAACATAGTCTAACCTCGTGTCTTTACACTTGTCACGTATTTAGTTTATGACTAAGACCTCTCACATTGGGCCAATCATTTGTAGCCGCTGGATTTGCCGGTTGGCTCCGGGCAGTCTTATGCTACAAAAGGGTCCAACCTCGTGTCTTAGTCGATTAATTACACCTAATTAATCACCCTCATAATTTGTATTAATTATCCCTAATTAATTACCAATTTCAAGAATATGGGTAGACCTAACTTAATAGGTAAATTCCCAATTCCATAATATGGGTAGACCTAACTTAATAGGTAAATTCCCAATTCCATAATATGGGTAGACCTAACTTAATAGGTAAATTCCCAATTATGTCCATTCACTTTATGTTATGCTTAAGCATACCCATTTCACACCATTTTATTTACATGCATATTAACCCCATCGTTCCCCACGTAATTCGTTCTCATAACATGACATAATAAAGGGAAGATTCATCACAAATGCCATGGGTTTAACCAATCATAGCATATAACTTTATCATGGGTTTAAAAGGTGTCAACTTGCATATATGAGCATACATTAAACCCAACTAGCATTTAACCCAAACTTGCATGAAGCACATATGTCACAAAGGGGGTAACTTGCATATGATTCTTATGTCATACAAAGGTGTGAACTTGCATAGCATGTCACATGTTAACTTGCATATAACCAAACACATAACTTGCATAACATGTTACATATGAACTTGCATATAATCATGCACATAACTTGCATATAACCAAACACATAACTTGCATAACATGTTACATATGAACTTGCATATAATCATGCACATAACTTGCATATAACCAAACACATAACTTGCATAACATGTTACATATGAGCTTGCATATAATCATGCACATAACTTGCATATAACCAAACACATAACTTGCATAACATGTTACATATGAGCTTGCATATAATCATGCACATAACTTGCATTACATGTTACATATGAACTTGCATATAATCTCACATATAGCTTGCATAACATGTTACATATGAACTTGCATATAATCTCACATATAGCTTGCATAACATGTTACATATGAATCAATGTTCAACATAGTGTTTTGCATAATGAGCATCATAAAACATAGCATTAAACTTACATAACATATAGCATAAAACTCGCAAAACACACAACATACACTATACTAAACTTGCATAAACACATTGATCCACAAACATAGCCATATCTTATCATATCCTATCATAATCAATTTAACAATTGATTATTAAGGCTATAGAAACTCACCACTAAACTCCAATAAGCAAACCCTTGCCAAAAATCACCCAAAAACTCTAGCCTTGAAAATAAAGCTTGCAACTTGATGATGAATGCAAGCTAATGATCACTCATACAACTTAAAAATGCTTGTATGAACATGAAAGCCTTCATAGAAATAGTTTAGAAAGAGGATGGAGGCTAGGGTTTTGAGTGAAGGCCATGATCATAGAAAATTTTGGCATAGTTTAGTTAGAGGATAGGATTATGATCATTTAGGGCTAGCTTAGGGTCTTATTTATAGGATTAGGATGTGTTTTAGACCCTTAGATTAACCCTAGGTTAGTTTAGGTCCGTCAGATTTCGTCCCAAGCCCTCCAACCCAGCCCAAAACTCAACCAGGTGCACCCAGGCCAGAATCAGCCGACAGGGCAAGTCGACAGCCCTGTCGACTGCCAAGTCGACAGGCAAGTCGACAGCCCTGTCGACTTGGCTGGGCGGGAGTTTTCCCACCTGGCCCCCATTTCTGCATGTTTCGAAATTCAAGTTTCCCGAAAACTTCTTTGGGCCTTAACCGGGTCATACGGACTCCGATTTACAAAATTTCGGACTCTATTTCGCGTATTTTTCCGAGACGAACACAATGACGTAACCCGTTTCCCCTGATTCTCACATCTGAGATTATTAATTATGTAATTAGTGAATATCAGTGTTAACTGAAATTCGGGGTGTTACATTCTCCCCTCCTTAAAGGATTTCGTCCCCGAAATCTCCAAGTTAAGGAGAATGCATATCCTACCATCCAAACAACCATCTACTCAATCCATCAAACACGTGCATCCATTGTCCTTAAAACAATTTCTACTGATGTATGAGCATATGCAAAAAGTGTGTGTATATGTTCCCTATCTAATGTATGAACATATGCAAACCGTGATAGTGCCATGCATCCAATATGTATGCGAAAGAACCCTATCGACACATACTATATCTACATGAGTGCACAATCATTCACCAAAATGCATCATCCATATGATAACACAACCATTATACATCCATAAATATAGCTACCTACACACAATTATATGCAATATGCAATATGAAGTGATTGAGCCGATCTAGTGTCTAGAGTGTGTGTATATGCATCCACGAGCAACCACTAGCAAACACTTGCATCCACATGCATCCATCAATCATAACATGTCTCAAACACATGTTTCAACCATAGGTTTACCCTATCTAAAGGTCAAAGGCACTAACAAGAGGACATACTAAAGATAAGATAAGTACTAGACAAACGATAAATGAGAAGTTAAAAGACATACCCTCAAAAAGGAATGGGTATAATGAACGCATTTTCGCTTCCGTCTCCCAAGTAGCGTTGCTCTCATCTTCTCCCCATTGCACTTTGACTAGTTGAACCTCCCTGTTTCTCAACCTCTTAATCTCTGACCCAAGGATGCGTTTAGGAGCTCGTCGAATAGTCGCATCACGCTCTATCTCTACTTCTCTAAGCAAGCTCGGCTCTACCACCTCTGCGGTCTCATGTAGGCACTTCCTCAAATGTGACACATGGAATACATCATGTACACCACTAAGTCTGTCGGGCAACTCCACTCTATCGGCCATCTGTCCAATCCTTTCCTTAATAGGAAACGGTCCAACAAACCTTGGTGCTAACTTCCCAACAGATCCAAAGCGAACCACATTCCGTAACGGAGATACTTTGACAAAGACCATGTCCCCAACATCAAACTCAAGCTCTGTTCTCCTCTTGTCCGCATAAGATTTCTGTCTGTCTTGCGCCGCTTTCATTCTTCTTCGAATCAAATCAATCTTTTCCGAAGTCTTCCTAACCATATCGGGCCCAAGCAAGATCTTATCCGTAGATTCCCACCAACATGTAGGTGATCGACAAGGCCTTCCATAAAAAGCTTCGAAAGGAGCCATGCCAATACTAGACTGAAAGCTGTTATTATATGCGAACTCCACCAATGGAAGATGCTCTTCTCATGTACCTCCAAAATCTAAGATACATAGCCTCAAAAGGTCTTCTAAAATGCGATTCACCCTCCCGGTCTGGCCGTCCGTCTGAGGATGATTTGCGGTGCTCAAACACAGCTGAGTCCCTACCGCCTCTTTCAAACTCTTCCAAAACTCGCTAGTGAAGATAGGATCTCGATCACTCACTATGCTGGAAGGTACACCATGCAATCTAACAATCTCTCGAATGTAGATTGAAGCTAGCCATTGAGCAGTCCTCTTACTCTTCACGGGTATAAAATGGGCACTCTTAGTAAGTTTGTCTACCCCAACCCAAATTCCCGTATTACCCTTCCTCGATCTTGGTAATCCATTGACGAAATCCATCGAGACACTATCCCACTTCCATAGCGGAACCTCCAATGGGTGAAGCAACCCACCGGGTTTCTTTTGCTCCGCTTTTACTTGTTGGCACACCAAGCATCTAGCGACATACTCGGCCGCGTCTTTCTTCATACCGGCCCAAATGAAAACTCGCTTCATGTCTTGGTACATCTTGTCCCTACCGGAATGAATGGTCATCTTCGAACGGTGTGCATCATCAAGTATAGCCTTCCTCAAACCCTCGTCTTGCGGTACACAAAGTCTACCGTCTCTACGCAACCACCCCTTACCATCTAGGGTGTACCTACTCAAATGGCTGGACGACTCCCCCTCCTCATGAGCTTCTCTACTAACTCAACCAACTGTGGGTCGTCTCGCTGCGCTCCGCCAATCCGCCCCAAAAGAGTAGGCCTAACCTCCAAGGAGGCTAGCAAACCGGGTACAAAGTCAACGGAAGGTCTAAAGTCAAACATAGAAATAAACTCTAAGCTCCGTCGTTCAACGAACAATGAACTCAAGGACAACCTTTTTCTACTTAAGGCGTCCGCTACCACGTTACCCTTGCCATGGGTATACGCTATCTCAAACTCATAGGATGCTAAGAATCCCATCCACTTTTGCTGTCCTAAGACTATGCGCTCGAAGAGTCTCCAACACTTCCCTAAGATGTAGGGCATGCTCTTCTCCACTTTTAGAGAAAACCAGGATATTACCCCATCCAAAATCATCACAACTGTCCATCTCTCACGCAGACCACCCTAGTCGAACTCGACATCCCCCAAATGCAAGCCCCAAAGGCCTAAACCAATATCAGACAAACACCCAAGGGATACCTCCTTCGAATTCAGACGACCTACGTGAGATGATACTAGTAAAAACGGCTAAATAATTAAGCCCTTGTCCAACTCTGGATGTCCTCGCCAGTCTCGCTCCAAAACCACCGTTTATCCCATAACTGGCTTTGCTCAACCTATTGAGCGCATACGAAAACTTATTTCGCTCCTAGAAAAGACCAAGATGTCATTTACAAAGACCATCACGAACTTATTTAGGTACTCCCTGAACACCCTTCTCATCAAATCAACAAAGTATGCGGGGGCGTTCGTCAAACCAAATGGCATCACCAGCCACTCATAAAAACCATCCGGAGTCCTAAAGGTAGTCTTCTCTATACTATCCTCAGCCACTCTCAACTGATGAAACCCCGTGGCTATGTCCTACTACGAAAACACTGAGGCGCCAACCAACTGATCAAAGAGATCATCAATCCTCGGCAATGGGTGTCTATTCTTCTTTGTTATCTTGTTAAACTCCCTATAATCTACACAAAGTCTGTGGGACCCATCCGCCTTCATAGCAAAAACTACTGGAGCACCCCACTCCGATATACTTCGTCTTCTAAACCCCTTCTCAAGCAAATCGCCTACTTGCTTATGGAGTTCCCTCCTCCCACGAGGAGCCATGTGGCACACTGGCCAAGATACTGGTTTGGCATTGTCTACCGGATATATTCAGAAGTCAATCTCCCGCTCCGGAGGTAAGCCCTTCACCTCCTCAAACACATCCGAGTATTCCCGGACCACTCTAACAGATCGCAAACTCTAGACCGACGTGTCAAGCGATTCTAGATAACTTAGCATAACAGATTCCATGGGATTACAAGAGATCTCGAGAGTGTTACCCAAGCGGGTCGTAAGCCTAACAACTCTCCTTCCACAAACAAGAACGACACCATTACTGGATAACCAGTCCATGCCCAAAACTAACCCATAGCCCATGAAGCCCAAGAAGCATCACATCTAAACTCAACGCTAAGTATAGAAACTTTCAAACCCAAACACATCATGGAGCCCCCAATTGGGTTTGAAACAACTAAGGGATCATCTACTAAACTGGTGTCTAAGTGCAGTGACTCAACCAACAACGATGAGATAAACGAACTCGATGCGTCAGAATCAAATAAAGTTCGAACCGGATAATAAAGAAATCCAAATTCCAACCTAGACGGTCTTATCCCCATCTGGTACACTAGCCGTGAGGGAATACAACTACCCTCTAGAAGATTCCATACCTTGCCCTTGCCCCTTTGGACAACCCTAATAAGGTGTCCTATTCCTCCCAAAAGGATAACTACTCGCCTTCTTCTTCCCATTCTCCACTCGTAACCTCCCACCAATGAGGTTTCATCCTTCATTAACCAAACAACTATTTGAGCCTTCCTCCCATCGTCTATCCAATAGGTACCTACCAGTCCTCCTCCTTCTTGAACCAACTTCTAATCCGACTAACGTCTAAGTCCCTTGAAGTGGTTTTCCATTCTTATCTATCTTAGAAAGATCATCTATACACGGAGGGGAAACTCAAAACGAGAGAGGAAGAGATTCAAAACGGAGAATTCGAAAGATAAAGATATGGCTATCGGGGATTATGCTTTTCTTTCAAAAACTTTTCTCTTAAAAGACATGTTTTTGAAAATACTCCTTTCAAAAATATTCTTGGAAAATAGTTTTTCTAAAAATTTTATCTGTTCTGGTAACCTTAAGCTCTGATACCACGTGTAACACCCCACACCCGCTACGGTCACTCACTAAGGGAATGCCATAACATCGGTGGAGTATTTTAAGTGAATATAGAACAGAAAAATTACAACAAGACAGATATAAGTAATACTTGAGAATTTAAAACATCATTTCATTGCAGCGGAAAGTAAAACATGTTTGGTTACACCAAAACCATAAACAAGAGTCAAGTACATAATATCCATCCTGATAAAACAAAAGTACATAATCCCACTACATAACTTAATAGCCATAATAGAAAAGATAAACTGAGCTTTACATCCACGGTCCAAGCTCCAAAAGATAGATAAAGCAGTCTGATCAAAACCCACTAGTGCTAGGCCCACTCTGATAACCTGAGGGTTGGGAAAAAGATAAAAACAACGGGGTCAGACATAAGTCTGAGCGAGTCCTATAACCTTAACAATACAATCATTAAAGTAATTAGGGTATGATATAAACAAGGTACGGTACCTCTGGGGATAATGACTACACTAAGTAGCCAACTAAACACAGGATGTACTGAGATAACCGAAAAGACGCATTTACCCACCCAAGGATAATTACTACACTGCACCACCCCAGATCTACCCACCCAAGGGTAATTCCTACACTGCACCACACCAGTTCTACCCATCCAAGGGTAATTCCTACTTAAGGTTGATCCCACTAAGTGTACTTAGTAATTTTTAATAGTAGTTTCGTGTACCCCTAGCTGACTACATAGGTGCCGTCTGCCCCTATCTCCACTAGGTGTACCCACTACTCCCCAAGCGATCGGCTCCCTAACGTAGATACCCGTGTTGGCCCCACAGTGGGGTGTATCATTCCCCAAAATGGCAACCTGATAATATCAACGGTGCACGGCTTATACCTACACGATGCAACAACGTCTTACTTACCAGCCCGGGTCCACACACGCATATGAAACCCGTTGGACTTGCGTTGCCACCGCTAACCCGTTTTGGCCTCTTACAGTCAAGCCCAATATGCGTGTCCCGTCCTCGACTTGGGTCGAGCCCACAAAGATACGTTTGGGATATTGGTTGAAATGGGCCCCCACAAGCTACCCACCTAAGCTTGTCATTTCTAGTGAATCCCAATTAACCCTTTAACCATGTCCACTTACATGTTATAAATTTTGGTTAAGTCTTTTAATCATATTTTAATTGCCACTCAAGGCACCTACTAGATTTCCACATGCCACCCAAGGCACTTACTTGATTCCCACATGCCACCCAAGGCACTTACTTAACCCCTTAATCATGTTTAATTACATGTTCCACTTTGGTTAAGTATTCTAATCGTATTTTCTATTGCCACCCAAGGCAACCCACTAGTTTCCTCATGCCACCCAAGGCACCTCCACTAGTTTCTACATGCCACTCAAGGCACCCACTTAACCCCTCATGCCCCACTACATGCTAATTTGGTTAAGTGTTTCTTAATTAATTAAGATCGTAACCTTTGTAAAGACCTCTCACATTAGACTGTCTTTTATGGCAGCTGGACATGCCGGTTGGTTCCGGGCAGCCTTACACCATAACAGAGTCTAACCTCGTGTCTTTACACTTGTCACGTATTTAGTTTATGACTAAGACCTCTCACATTGGGCCAATCATTTGTAGCCGCTGGATTTGCCGGTTGGCTCCGGGCAGTCTTATGCTACAAAAGGGTCCAACCTCGTGTCTTAGTCGATTAATTACACCTAATTAGTCACCCCCATAATTTGTATTAATTATCCCTAATTAATTACCAATTTCAAGAATATGGGTAGACCTAACTCAATAGGTAAATTCCCAATTCCATAATATGGGTAGACCTAACTTAATAGGTAAATTCCCAATCCCATAATATGGGTAGACCTAACTTAATAGGTAAATTCCCAATTATGTCCATTCACTTTATGTTATGCTTAAGCATACCCATTTCACACCATTTTATTTACATGCATATTAACCCCATCGTTCCCCACGTAATTCGTTCTCATAACATGACATAATAAAGGGAAGATTCATCACAAATGCCATGGGTTTAACCAATCATAGCATATAACTTTATCATGGGTTTAAAAGGTGTCAACTTGCATATATGAGCATACATTAAACCCAACTAGCATTTAACCCAAACTTGCATGAAGCACATATGTCACAAAGGGGGTAACTTGCATATGATTCTTATGTCATACAAAGGTGTGAACTTGCATAGCATGTCACATGTTAACTTGCATATAACCAAACACATAACTTGCATAACATGTTACATATGAACTTGCATATAATCATGCACATAACTTGCATATAACCAAACACATAACTTGCATAACATGTTACATATGAACTTGCATATAATCATGCACATAACTTGCATATAACCAAACACATAACTTGCATAACATGTTACATATGAGCTTGCATATAATCATGCACATAACTTGCATATAACCAAACACATAACTTGCATAACATGTTACATATGAGCTTGCATATAATCATGCACATAACTTGCATTACATGTTACATATGAACTTGCATATAATCTCACATATAGCTTGCATAACATGTTACATATGAACTTGCATATAATCTCACATACAGCTTGCATAACATGTTACATATGAATCAATGTTCAACATAGTGTTTTGCATAATGAGCATCATAAAACATAGCATTAAACTTACATAACATATAGCATAAAACTCGCAAAACACACAACATACACTATACTAAACTTGCATAAACACATTGATCCACAAACATAGCCATATCTTATCATATCCTATCATAATCAATTTAACAATTGATTATTAAGGCTATAGAAACTCACCACTAAACTCCAATAAGCAAACCCTTGCCAAAAATCACCCAAAAACTCTAGCCTTGAAAATAAAGCTTGCAACTTGATGATGAATGCAAGCTAATGATCACTCATACAACTTAAAAATGCTTGTATGAACATGAAAGCCTTCATAGAAATAGTTTAGAAAGAGGATGGAGGCTAGGGTTTTGAGTGGAGGCCATGATCATAGAAAATTTTGGCATAGTTTAGTTAGAGGATAGGATTATGATCATTTAGGGCTAGCTTAGGGTCTTATTTATAGGATTAGGATGTGTTTTAGACCCTTAGATTAACCCTAAGTTAGTTTAGGTCCGTCAGATTTCGTCCCAAGCCCTCCAACCCAGCCCAAAACTCAACCAGGTGCACCCAGGCCAGAATCAGCCGACAGGACAAGTCGACAGCCCTGTCGACTGCCAAGTCGACAGGCATGTCGACAGGCAAGTCGACAGCCCTGTCAACAGCCAAGTCGACTTGGCTGGGCGGGAGTTTTCCCGCCTGGCCCCCATTTCTGCATGTTTCGAAATTCAAGTTTCCCGAAAACTTCTTTGGGCCTTAACCGGGTCATACGAACTCCGATTTACAAAATTTCGGACTCTATTTCGCGTATTTTTCCGAGACGAACACAATGACGTAACCCGTTTCCCCTGATTCTCACATCTGAGATTATTAATTCTGTAATTAGTGAATATCAGTGTTAACTGAAATTCGGGGTGTTACACGTTCGAATCCATTTAACGATTTTTCTAATGGAAGAGAAAAATCGAGATTTTGTCTTGTACATTGTGAGTTATGACCAAATCAAATTTTCAAAAATTCGCTATGGAATTCGTTTATAATTTATAACAATTTATTTATATTGTAAAAGGATTTTTAATATAAATTGAATATCGATTAACTCGGATTTCGAAATATCGAGTTATAAATCCAAATATATTTATTTTGGAGCTGTATGATATTATATATGAATATATATGATAATATTTATTTATTATTATTAAATTTAAATTGTTTTAAATATATAAATATTTATTGGTTTATTTGGACCTTAGAAAATAGCCATTTTTGCAAACAACCTCCGTTTTCGACAAAATTAATTTTGTTGGATCCAAATATTAAATTATTGTTAAATTTCAAACTTCATGATTTTTGGAGTCAGTATGTGGTCATGATTTTAATGTGAAATACAATCAATATTTTGACTTTAAAAACACGCTGTGTGAGCAAACGGACTCGGAATTCGATGAAACAAGTTTCATTGGGTCCGTAGTGTCGAATCATAGTTATATGTCCATTTTCATCAAATTTGGATATTGTATGTGATCATGTGAATTTTTAAACAGTAAACGAAGGCAATAATTCAATAAAATTCAATAAAAAATTCGAATGTAATAATATAAAATTTATCCTATAAATACACCATACCTTTCCTTAACCCTACCTTTTTCATTTCCCAGTCAACATTATTTTCCACCGTCATATTTCTTCCTCCAAGCCAAAAATCATGGCTATTAAAATCTATATTAAATCAAATATAATCCTATAAATTCCAGAATATATATGTTTGGATTCGCATGTGAATTAGCTTCAACTGGTGTCAATCTAGAAGAACTCGAACGAGTTTTGGATTGTTGGGAATTTTCCAGTGTTACTCGATGGTACCTAGGGTTCGAGAAACAGTCGGATGGAAGCGCTTATGCTCAAAATGAGGTATGTAGTTGAGTTTATAAGGTTAAATAGCACATGCATACGAGTTTTGGTGAAATTTGAAGTAAGAAAGGATCGCGATTTTTTTCTGTAGGTCATGCGAGCTGCTGATAACGGAATTTAAACTTAACATTTATAAAGGGAATTTAAACTTATTATTTATAAAGGGAATTATAATGAACGGAATATAAATTTGAAAAAGGGAAAATCTATTTTAAAATTAAAAATGGAATTTCGAATGGCTAGAAATAAATAACTTATTTAATAATAAAAACAAGTAGTGTGATTTATAAAAATGTTCATAAATGAAATAAAAATAATTATTAGTGGATAATTTGGATTGTAAATTCAGTAGTGAATTTAAAATGGGAAATTGGGAGTTTGGTTTAAAAAGGAAACGATGGAATTTATTTCGATGTTTGAAATGTGAATAGGATTAAAATAAAATCCATGAAGATTTGTAATTAGATTTCGACTAGGACGAATGTTATAAAATAATTTATTGTAAGAAATTATATATTGAATAAATCTGAATTTGACAAGATAATTAATATTTGGCTGGAAACTGATATTTTATAAATCGTATATAAAGGTGATAGAGAATTATAAACTTATTAAATAAAATGGAATGTGAATAAGAAGTTATAAAATGACTCGGTAATTGGAGTTTAAACCTATGTTATTATTTAAATTATGAAATCAAGTTTTGATTTGATAAAACGAGTCCAGTTTTCTGTAAAGAAATAATATTCATGTTTTAAAGTGAATAACAATTGAAAGGAAAATGTTTTACAGATTTAAAATAGTTATAAAAGGAAACTGATAAATGTTGGGAAGTACTAAATTCAAAAATGAATTTAGAAATTGATTTGACCTGAATGGTAAATTATTCTGGAGTTCGGAACGTAAATTGAATATAGTTTATTCGAAAGAGAGAAATCGAATATAGTTTATTCGAAAGAGAGTTATCGAATAAAGCTTATTTGAAAGAGAGTTATCGGATAAAGTTTATTATATCGAATCCGGGAAAGTATTATTTACTTTCTGATTTTTAATCAAGATTTATTTATTTATAAATAAATTGTTTATTTAGTTATTTATTTAAATTAAGGAAAAAAAGTTATATTTTTAAGTTAGATATTTCGGAAGTACAGATTATAACGTTATCATTATAATAAATGTTTTTCATAAAAGAATTGGATTCGTAAACTGAATCCGAGAGTCGCGTAACAATGATTTGATAAGAAGATAAGAAACGAAGTTAAAGAAATTAGAAACTGACTGGAGATTAGTTATGTTGAATAGCTTTCTGGGTATCGATCTGATGTTGGTTTCGGCCTTCGGGGTTGATATTCATGGAATTGTTGCTAGTTACAGTTAGAAACTGGTAGATGTAGAAGGATAGTGGTGCATGAAAAAGGAATGGAAATGTTTTCTAATGTTAATAACATATATTTTCTAAATTTAGAAAATACGGATTTACAAATACATGGAAATAGGAAATGGATAAATTAATGGTAAATATATTTAAAAGGAAAAAATTTTGATTGATGATTGATTGACAAAATTTCCATTTGGAAATAAGATTGTTGCGTGTTTGGATGTTTTCCTTTGATAGTTAAATAACCGACTATCAAAGTTTTGACCAATTTTTCGTTGTCAATCGGAGAGACCGGGATCAGATTTATTATCTGAAAACCATTCCGTATGGGCATTAGCGTTGCTAATTAAATATGATGAAGATAATTGAAGATGGAGTTTATGCAATGGCTGTTCTGGCAAATCCTATGTAGAAATTGCCTAAGATGGGTTTACAGAATAGTTCCTTCAGTTTGTCCAGTCCTAGGACGACCTGTATGGAAAATTATCTAACAGAGTATATTTAATAGATCGCGTAAGTTGATCTCTTCAAACGTATTTACGTTTGGTGGTGGAGGAATTCGTTTCTCTTAGCTATATACCCGTGGTATTTTTGGAGAAATCAATTTGTAATTTGGCGGGTGTGACGATGTGGCGTTCAAAGTAAATAAAGGTGTGATCTGTCAAAGATAAGCGTGGCCTCAAGCCTCACAACCAGGAAATGGTAAAAATTGGGTAGGTCGCATGCCTAAGTGGGTAGCTCCCAGTTAGGGTGTATTGTCACCTGATCTGGAGAAATTCCATTTACTTCTTTAAACTATTTCGATGTTGTCCCTTTCGGAAAACGGTAGTTGATCCCAACCGTTAGTGATAATACATTTGGTACACTCAAGCGAAATGAGTGACCGATCATGTTTAGCCTGGGTTGCAAGATGTTCTTGTTGAACCCGATGTATTCCTCTCTAGAGATACACTGTCGGAAGGTCATCGTATTGTAATGTCCCAGATTTTTGAATGTTGATTATGAATATTTAAATCCATTTTAAATAATGATTTGGTGATATAATAGATTTTATGTCGAATATATTTATTTAAATTGGAGTTTAAATTTATAAATTAATTATAAAACGAGCTGCAGCAACGCGGTAGTTTGTATTATAACGCTTTGAACTTCAACTGAATATACAGAATCCGATATAAATCAGATTTCAGTGAAACAAGAATCGTCCAGATCGATTTAATTATATCTTTCTAACGAAACAGAAAAATCGAGATTTCATCGTATAGATGTTAAGATACATCCAATTTAAATTTTCAAGAAATCGCTATGGAAGCATTTAAAAACCATAACGATAATTTAATATAATTAAATATTGTTTTCGAATATGGACAAAACCTTTGAGGCGTAGTTATAATTTAATTTTTAGAATTTTTTGTAATTTTTAATTAATTAAATATGCAACTTTTTATTTGGAGTATTTTGCACCCTATATCAGCATTTCAGGGTTTCACAATATAAGTTAACCTACCGGTATTATCATATTTTTTGATTCGTGGGACGTTGGTCGATACAACGATATTTTTTGTTCGATCTATAGGTGTCCTTAAACAATAAATTTTGTAAAAAGCTCACGTAGTCATCTAAGTGTTGTTCTTTCCAAATTCAATGGACATGCAAAATTTCTTTTCATGTATAGTGCGCTAAAAATTCATGCCATTCCTTCATATGAAAATTCAGACATAATGAATAAAAGTATTTTGTTCTTATCCTATTCACTATTCTGGAGCAGGCAACTTGTATAAAAAAGGACAGCTGTTTTCTTCCATTCGAAGACTCAGTTGATCATATATTTATATAAAGTATAAATTGTACGTATCCTAATTTAAACACCCGCACCTGTTATATCTTAAACAAATCTTATCTATACGTAAGCACTGATTTTACATCTCTTCAAACTCAAAGCAAAAATCTTGTGAGATTTCCTTTCCATACAGATGAAAGCAACGTTTTATTTGTTCTTTCTCAAACTAATAAATATGCAGCATATCCAAACCATGTGCAATATGAAATTCTGCCAACACCCGTACTTGCATTCTACCCATTTTTCTTCTGATTGCGCTGTGTAACCATGTGGCAAGCTGTGAAAAAAAATCTTTCATCAATTCACCATTTAAAGCTTCTGATTGCACACATGCTACTATCCTCGTTCTTTAGCCATCAGTGAATGCCACGTGCCATTTTCAGAATTCATATGCTTCACTAAACGAAGAAAAATATATAAAATTCCTAACTCTCGCCTATATAAGCAGTGGCACAGTTTGCTTTCTTCCATTCAACCCATCTTCTTAGTTTCGAAAAACAAACAAAACTAAAGTAAATAAAATCACAGTAGTTATATATTTATGTCGAAAGCTTCAGGAGACCAAACAAATACAGAAACACGGCAAATCTATATAAAAACAGCTCGCCTCGTTCTCTCTTCTTCTTTGCTTAATAAACGAAAATCGGACTTCAACAAATCATTCAACTGTGGACTGTTGAGTTCGTAGCATTGAGTATTTCGCACCGTCATGCTTCCTTTCAGATGCGAACGAACTGATGTTGCTGGAATCAAGAACTTCACCCTCCTACTACTCATATGGGGTGGTCGGGTGTGTGGTTCCAGGTGTCAACAACAACAGATTTTTGAATTTTCGTTGGTGAGGAGGGAGTAGCGAGTTGTGTTACAACATGAGAAAGGAAGGGGCTCCAGGAGTTTGACGTAGTTCTGATGGTTGCGGTGAAATGGAGCGTGCGTTAGAGTGACGTGATACCATTCGTGCATGGCTGAAGACAAAGTGGGAGGAAGTAAGTTTGAGCATTCCAGTATACTTTGGAGTAGGAAGCTCTGTAGTGTGTCAAGCGATGTGGAGTTGGGGTGGTCACGAAATGGCGGTGGAAATGTTTTTTGTACAGTAAGAAAATAAATGGAAGAAGATGGGTAGGGGGATAATAGGAGAAGTGGACTGTTCGTGCATCCATGAAATGGAGATGATTGGTTGTTGGCGTGTACATAGAAGAAGCTGAGTTTGCTTTAACAACCAATGACAATAAACATTTTTTGGTTGCCTGTAGATGGTGGTGGGAGAACTGGTGTCGTCGCATTTGATGAAGAAGTTGCACGGTGTATGGTTTGAACTGAAGAGAACTGGAACCAAAACAGCATCAGCCTATACGCGAGGGCAAAGGAGTAATTAACGATAATTATCAATTTAAATAAAAAAGTTAATTCGTTTTAAAAGTGTAATCATATAATAATTATAAGTATTTTATCATGCAGAATGAAGAGCGAACGGTGGAAGGCTTCATGCCTTGTATTTTGCGTGAGGAGTAGTAGGCAAGGCAAGTCAGCTTTTCAGGGAGGAGTTGGATCCTTATGTAGTTTGGGTTTATGGAAAAAATAAGTAGCAATATTCTTTTGCATGTGGGGGAGAAGTGATATTGGAGTGGTGTTAGTACCAGGAAAGCAAGAATGGAAAATGTAAAGGAAGAATTAAAGTGGAGAACATGAGGTCTGGGGTATGGGAGATGTGAGGGTGGTGTGGCGTGAAGTAAGCAGTGTAAGAGAAACACATGAAGTTGTGTACGCATAGGTGGTAACTCTGTTGTTCAGATGGGTGCAATGTGAAGAAGGCGGTCAGGTTTCATGTGTGAAGAAACAGGAGAGAAAGGGGTATAAACCATTGGATTGATTCTCCACTAAGAGGTAATTAGCTATTAGTGAATACTAATTAATTAAATGTATACATATGATATTGTATAACTTTCGCGTGATGTGTATGGAGCTAGCACTTGAATATATGGTAAAACTCGTGTTATTTCAAGCTAGTGGAAGAAAAAGGGAACCTGAAATGCAGATTCGAACGGAGTAACATGATTGACTAAGTGTTCTAACCATTGAGCAGGGTAATCAGTTTGAGTTATGAAAATTAATTAAATTAGTTAAGTAATTAATTTAAAATTATAATAGTTTAATTTGAATAATCCTTGTAACAGTTATAATTCATCCGTACGTTTAACGGATTGCGATGAAAAAAGAGATGTTGGAATCGCGCCGAGGAACACTACATTGTTGAGCTGATTCAGAAGGCACTGGGAAGCTGTCAGGTTTATTTAATTTTAAACGTCAGTTCAGAATTAAATAAAAACAACACCCGAACCATGAATCGTAAATAAGGTGAGTTAATTCTCACACTTTTTCTGGATTACTATGATGTGCTAAATCCAGATAGCTATAAATCATAATTTATTGTTTGATTGGATGTCGTGATTGCTTATTGTTTGTTAACGGTTGGATGTTAGTTTAAGTTATTGTGTTATTATAAATTATATTATGATTTGATATGCAGGGAAGAACAGGTTAGAGGGATCCGACCGGATTCCTCAAATAAATTATATATTATTGATTGTTCATATTATTCACATATGAATTGTTATTCCAAATAATGTTATAACCTGTTTGAATTATTGATGGTTGAATAGATGTTAATCGTTGAACTTATATTCAACGATTTTTGTGTCTTAATCAATAAACAATATTGATTAAGTTATTGGCAGCAGATGGCCTGATATCCATTGATTCAAAATGTCGTTGTGCCGTTAGGCAAATTAACGAAGTTTTATGTTATAAAATATAACTGAATTGAAGTCTTCGATTTTTATTTTATAAAAGTTATTTAAAATAATAAGGATTATAGATACATCGTTATTTATAATCAGGTTTACAAAAGAAAATATTAAATGTTATGTATAACGAATTTTTAAGTCATTAATAAGATTTGATGAATATAAGTACAAATTAACCTTGGGTTTGGAAATTAGAATAATTGTTTATTTTAAACAATTAAACGGATTGTATTAAATTAATCAAGCTGATAATTAACTTAAGAAGGTGGATTAGTTAGTTAACTAATGTGGATAAATCAACAAGGTCAACCATTAATGAAGAATGGATATTGAATTAATTTAATCCAATGGAAATGGTTACGAACGATCATTAAAATTGAAAGAATGTTCCAAGTAGTTAATTTACCCTTAAATAACTACGGTTTAAAGTTGTTTATTTGTTTAGTTATTATTATTATTTAATAATCTCTCTAATAATGAACTATTAGTTTATATTGAATTAAACTACCTTTACTTCAAATTTAATGATAAGGATTTTTAAAGTGATTTACTCATTTAAGGAGTAATGAGATTTTCAATCAAATCAATAAAGGGGATTGAACTAAATTCCAAAATTTGGAAACTAGATTGGAAAAAGGAATTTGCGTAAAGATATATTAAATGAAACTGGGTTATAAAATGTCGTATGAACAAGCTGACATTTTAGAGTAAAGTACCGTGTGTGATGCACACACTTTAGTGGTTCATTTACAAAGGATAGTCAAAATGAAGCGGTATAAAATGATTCTAATCGAAGGTTAGTAAATAATTTACTTAATTAACAAGTTAAGTAAATTTGAATATAAGATGGATTTTAAATGAAAGAAAATGGGTTATAAAACCCTATTTAATAGTAAATGAAAATGGAAATAATATGTTGGATACTGTGTTTCAAACTTTTATTATCTTAAGATAGGAGCGTTGTCGATCAAGGTCTGAGAAGTAATTATAATACCCCAACTTGATCGACTTCACTGTTGTCGAGGGATGATATCAGTTTGTAATGGTAAAGGAGATTTAGATTATATTGCAACATTTGCAAGTTTTTAAAATTATGATTAAACTGTTTGGTTTTAAAATAAACAATGTATAATTTAACATTGTTTGACCCGAGTTGAAGTGGAATAAAATATTCAGGATGAGATACACTTATTCTAAGTAATAAGTAAATAATGAATGTTATCCGAAGAAATGGAATTGGTTATGTTAAATGGGAAACAAAGGTAAATATTTGAATTTAAAATTTTATATTTCCATAATGATTTGAATTAAGAGTGAGACTAGAAGTCTGAGTTAATAAAACCAATTGGGTTATATAATAACTAGAGTGTCGCTTGACATTGTTTTGGCCATACGAGAATTAATAATGGGAGTATACTATTAAGCGAATAATATAGCGATATTCTCCGAAGTGGAGTAAAAGGGAATTGTGATGAATATAAAGTAATATTTCCAGGTAAAGGAAATGGAAAAGTTTTATGATACTATAACGATATTAAATCGATATAATGGTTTACAGAAATGGTTATTATCAAAGGGTCTGGGCTGCCAATGTACTTGACAATATTATTGATATTTATAGTTAAAACACCGACTACAACGAAATATTCTATTGGGCCTTTTGACGTGTTGTTTCGAAGAGACCGGGATGGGAACTAGACCGAAAACCACTTCGAACCAATGTTGCATTCGAAACTAATTTGCAAAGATTGAAGATTAAGCATTGAAGACTGTAGATCTTCATGAAACGGAAGAACTACTTATAATCTCTGGGTTGCTCCCATAAAAGAGATACACTGTGGTTCTGTCGTAATTGGAATTTATGGATTGCAAGGACTACTTGCTACTGATCCTTGGGGTGATTCCTATATAGGATACGGTAGAAGAGTGCCTTCAGTTCATCCTATTCCTGGATGACTTGTATGGACGAGTGTCTGACAAAGTATTTCCTTAAGAATCATATACGTTGATTTTTACAAATATACTAAGTTTGGTGGCAGAGAAATTCTCTTTCTTAACACCCAGAGTGTATTTGTGGACGTCAATTAGTGATTTAACGGATCTGACGATGTGACATTCAAATTGAATGGGGATGTGCTAAAAGATAAACGTAACCTCAAGCCTCATCAACCAGGAAATGGCACAAAATCGGGTAAGCAGCATGGCTATATGGGTCGCATCCATTAAAAGGGTACATCATTACCTGATCTGGAGAAATCGAATGCCTTCGGTTGTTCCTTTTATTTTATATGAATGCCATCGCTTCGGTTGGCTGGCCCCCAACCGTGGTAATGATATATTCGGTACTCTCAAGCGAAATGAGGGGTCGGTCATGTGTGAGCCGGGTTGCAAAACGTTCTTGTTGAACCCCATGTATTCATCTCCGGAGGTACATTGTCGAAAGGTGGTCCCATACCTTGCCATAGTTGGAATCCATTCTCCAATAAGAGCCTGCTGTTTTGATTGTATACTATTTATGTAGAACGTGAGATGCAAGCGTTCTGCTAGATTCTTATTTATTTATGGTTTGATAGACATTATTATAATATCAGAAAAGATATTGATTTCAAAAAAGTTTTGGGTTATATTAAGGTAAAAACCGTCCGTGTTTATATACGTTGGTCTTACTATTATCCTTTTATTCAAAATAAAAATATTTTCAAAGTGAAACAAGTTATTTGTGCTGTGAATTTATCACTGAAAGTATTCTAGACTGATCCAGGTGAATTTTGCTTTGCTTCAAATGTACTCGGGTCAGACCGAGTATATTTCCAGGTTAGGTTTCGTTTGGAAGTTTCAGGAGCTAGAAGCAGGAGGCTTCACCGTTAGTTATTTAAAGTTATCATCCGTTGTGACAGATATATGTTGTACTCTGATGATTGGTATGTATATACAGTTTTCTTTTGTATAAAGAGATTTGATATATTATATTTATTCGTTCCGTTGTAAGACTCTGATGTTGATCTTTTTTTCGTCTATTCCGATATTTCTTTCTTTCTATTTCTCATCCTCTAATTTCTTTCTATTAAAGATTCGTAATTTTGTGTAATTTGGGTTGGACATGAGTGGTGATTCGTCAGCTCAATTTGGTACAGATTTACGGGCCTTTACACCCATACCTTGCCAGTTGGAATCCATTACCAAATAAGAGTCTGCGGTTTTTGATTATATATTATATATGTGGAACGTGAGATAAAAGCATTCCACTAGATTTCAATTTATTTGATTTAGACATTATTATACTATTAGAAGAGTATTGATTTTAAAGAATATTTTGGTTTATCGTAAGGTAAAAACCATCCGTGTTTATGTGTGGATCGGTCTTACAATTATCCTTTCCTTAAAAAAGATTTTAAAAGTTAAACGAAGTGGTTGGAGTTTACTCACACCAGTTACATGACTGACCTAGAGTTTATTTTGTTTGGTTTTACCCTAAACTCTTGAATCCCTAAATTTGTACGGGTAGTCAAGTAGTCGGGGATTTTCAGATATACCTGGAGAGCTTGGAGCAGTAGGCTTCACGATTACATAGCTATTGTTTATTTCCGCTGTGTTGTAAGTGTTGTACTCTGATAATGGTATTGTATACAGATACTTGTTTTATTTCAAAGTTATGTTATATAATATTTTTATTCTTTCCGCTGTGAGATTCGTGTTTACTCTGATGTTGCATTTATGTTCTTCTTCTTTTTCTATTCTAACTTGCTTTCTTCCTATTTCTCACCCTTTAACTTCTTTGTATTGACGTTCTGGTATTCTTGAATAGTCGACATGGTGTAGTATGTCGATTTTCGTGGTCGAAAATCTCCTGGGCCGTTACACTAATACATCGTGCTTGGTTGAAATTCATATTAAAGTTACAGAACAAATGGCTAAAATGGAAGAGGAATGTCGATTATGCAATGCGATTTTATGCCCTTCTATGGAAAATTGGTTAAAAGAGTTGACTGAGGAAGGTTTTTGATGGGATGTTTACAAATCTTCTGAGTTCCATTTTTGAAGTTAAATACAGTTGTAATCAGTGGAAAGTGACAATATTTCCTTATGCTCATGCTATAAAATGCATTAACAGATCGAAATTAAATGTTTATGACTTTGTTGAACATTATTTTACTATAGATGCTTGTCAATCTTCATATTATAACACTGTTAATTCTATTCCTATCTATGATATGCCTATTGTTGATTCTAGCAGTGATGATGTGATTAAGCCACCAAAGGATAAACGTGAAAAAGGGGGACCATCTACAAAATGAAAAGGAGGTTTTACATTCTTTCAAAACAAAAAAATAGATGTGACATGTGCAAACAATATTGGTCATAACAAGCGTAATTGTCAAGCTTTTAATACGATGTGATTTTATTTTATTTTTATTTGTTTTCGGGCATAAATGCATTTTCAGATTTTATTGAAATAAATCTGTATAGATAAATAAACTGGTATATGATATATTGGAAATGTGCTGAATCTTTTATAGTTTTAATTGAATTTTTTATATCGTGGTGTTTTTATTTTATCGTTACATTGTTGCATTGCTGGTGTAATAGGGTCTCAGGTTTTTATGATCACCGGTAGCAGTTTTATATGCTGGTTTTCATCTTTTTTTTATTTTGATGCTCTTTTAACATTAAGCGAGTATCAATTTTATACCTATACTGGTAATAGTTTTTCTTATGTTGATTTACTGTCAACAGTAGCTAGATATCAGTTTAATAATGTTAACGGTGTTAGTTTTTTGATGTTAATATTTTGTTTACAGTAATTGGGAATCAGTTTTACTCCCTTATAGATACCAGTTTTTTGTGTTATTTTTTATTTACAGTAAATGAGTATCAGTTTTACTCTCATGTATGTATCAGTTTTCTATGTTAATTTTTGTTTACAATAACTGGGTATCAGTTTATTTCCTCTATAAGTATCAGTTTTCTATGTTATTTGTTGTTTACAATAACTGGGTATCGGTTTTATACCCTTGTAGGTATCAGTTTTGTTATTTTATTGTTTACAGTTAATAGATATCAGTTTTAAAAAATTTAATTGTGTATGCAGTTTCATAGTACTACATTCAATAATTATACTTGCAAAACAACAACATTTTCAATATTTCATTCATCAAAATGTATAGGAGCAATGATAACATCTGTACATAGAAAATATAACACAAGAAATTGTTTTGCAAGACTATTCAAATCTATGAAATGATAAAGCTATTTCATAAAAGATATCTAAAATACAACATAACTGAAATAATAACAGCAAGACATGTAACACTATTTTTCAACATGGTATATATTTACATATAAACTGTCGCTCAACATTTCAAACACTTTTAGCCTAATTCAAGTTCAAGTTAAACACTGTTCTAGAACATTGTTCTGCAACATCACGTTCAAGTTCAACACTACATTCAATTATTTTTTCTAAATCCGGGCATGAAGACAACCAAATACCAACAACACTTGGTATCAGCAAGTATTTCATAGACTATTCTTGCTCTTGTTTTCAGCATGTTTGTTGGAAAAACTTTTAGTGGTATTTTAGTTCTATTCAATGGTACTATAAAAATCATGAAATAAATTCTGTAGTCTACCCTGCATGAATGAAATATGTTGTTGGTTAGCCATAATTGTTGTAGTATATGATATAAGTGAGGATATTCCAGAAATAATCAATTGAAGCGATAGTCTTAATAGCTGGTATGAAAAAATAACATGTACCATGTTTGAAATGTTAATTAGTTAGAGAATGTGTTTTGATGTGGGATCAGTTGAAGTGATGGTATCAATGAATTAATGTATGATGGTGGTGATGAAAGTGTTCGGAGGGTTTTGGTGCTTGATGGTTTTTGATTGTGATGATAGTGGACATGGTGTTGATGGATATCCTTTTTTTATATGGGTATCAATTTTTAATTCTATTGGTACCAGTTATTATTTTTGTGGGCATCAATATGAAAAATTGCTATGTACTAATGAAAGTTTATAAGAAAGAAAAGTATATAAAAAGTTTACGTGTCAGAAGCTTGCTGTACAAATTCGAGTTGATGGATTTCGGTTATTTTGAGCTCAAATCTTGAATATTATACTTCTTCCATTGTTGTAATATTTTTTTTCAATTTCACATCTCTACAAAAAAATAATACATTAATATCTGTTTTTTCTTTTTAAAAAATATTTTGAAAATAATTCCATACCAATTTCTTCGCTTCTTTTGTACATTCGAATGCCTTAGACGCAAAGAATCAAAATATGACCATTGCATTGTTGCATATGTCAACGTAACAAGTGTCCATTGACTATTTATATTTATACCAATGAGAAGAGGTATAAACTATGATAGTTATTTTATGATGAGTTTAATGATGGATTTGTAATTTTTTTATATTTGTACCGATGAGATCTATGATGGATCCTGTAACAACCCGTAGTATTACGTATCGACCGATCTTAAAATAATTACATTTCATTCCTTAGTAGTCGGACCATTCTCAGATTTTAATATGTTGTTCATGGGAATGTGAGACACGTCCATGATTTTTAGTGGATTCAAACATGACCATTTTACACTTGAGCTTACTATTTGGGCCATAAATTTTTATAGTGATCGAATTAGGTGATGCGATCGATTCCACTGGACCAGAATGGTTGTTTATGATTCCGCTGAGTGGTCACATGAAGGATTCGGTTTAGCGGTTTGGAAGGAATCGTTGTTTTAAGTTTCATCTTGTGTTTAGGCAGACAGATTATCAGCTAATGGGATGATTGGCCAAACCTCATTAGATCTATGACCAGAAGATATAAATAGGGGGACTTAGGGAGAGAATTAGGGTTACTCTCTTCATTCTAAGTTTTAGGTTGGGTGTCTGTGATTCTCCAGGTTCTTCCTAAAACCATATTTCTCCATTCTTTTCAATCAAATTCATTGTAAATTGCATCTAGAAGATAGATCATCATTAGAGAAGAGTAAATCATCATCAAAAAGGGTTAAAGCACATCATATTGCATCGAATTCAAGGGGTTTCAGCATTGTCCGGATCTAATCTCATTGAATCTACATTAAATCTATAAATTGGTTAGTGATAGATATCTCTTGCACAGAAGCTATAGATTGTATGGGTAATTAGGATCATATTCATATGTTTCATGTTAAAATCACCTTTGATCTGATCATATATGTTTAACTCAGATTTAGAAACCCTACGAAACCCTAATTTGATCATACTAACCGGATAATTGTTAGATTAATCATGTTTATCCATATGTTTAGATCCAAACAATGTCAGATCTCACGTTTATGATATGTTTGTATTATGTTTATGGATTGTTCATGTTTGTATAATCATTGCGATTTGGATTGAAGTTTGTTTTGATTGAATTGGTTGCAATACTTGAGTTGTATGTTAGATTGTTTGTCTTAGAATCATAGGATTGAAAAACAGAGCAAATCGGAGGTTCGGATGATCGTATTTAGAAGAAATTTGGCGGAGGCACTCTGGAAGCTGTGAAGATGGGACACAAAAAATTTCATGCCCATATGCACTAAGTGCATGGGTCGACACCAACCCATGGGATTGCATCATATGGTTGTTAATTTTTCTATGTAGCATCGTGGCAATGAGTCGAAGCTACATGTGAAATTTCAAGTCATTCAGAGTTGATTGTGATGGGTCGAAGGTTGATTTCTCAAAGTGTGAATGGGCCAGCAAAAGCTTCATGAATGAATGTCGGAACGATTGGAGATTTCACTAGAAGAACACAATTAAGGTGATGAAGGACTAGGACCAGACACTTATCCAAAATTACCTAAGTGTGAGGGTCGGCACCGACTCATGAGGGTCGGCACCGACCCATGAGGGATGGTCGGATCGGCGTAAATTTGGGGGAGCATGGCTAAGGTGGCTTCCTAAAGTTACTAGTGAAGTTTGGATTAAAACGGACTTCTGATGATTGACATTCAACTCAAAGATGAATGGTGGTTCGATTGTGAACTCAGAAAATTGTGGTCGAAGCTAAGTCGATAAGACACATGTCATGGAATGATATAAGATACAGTTCGATGAAGGGTTGACTAAGGTAGGAGTTAATCAGGTACGATAATGGTTAACTCAGGTAGAAGCTAACCAAGGTTGATAATGAAATTAGTTCAAGAGGCAACTTGACTAAAAAAGTGAAATCTCCATGAAGAAAGGCTCGATGAATTTTATGCACCAAGAAATCATTGGTTATCTAAGTGTTCTAGCAGACTCAAAGCAGGGGTATCGTAGGGACGCCCATAAGGATCAGGTAGGATCGAGTACCTTGGATCCCTCACGTTCGAGTGATCTTGTTGTCTCAGGTATGAGGCAAACATACGAGTCATATTAGCGTATGGTAGTTTGGTTAGAACTGGGGTTTTCCATTACTCTTTTTGATCGGTGAAATGCAAGTTCGATAACTGATGGATTCACGGTTGTAGATGGTGATAGCTAGGATATTCAATGTTATGGATGATGCTGTGTGCTTTCTTCTCTATTTTCTCTGGGTAGGCTATCAACGTAGGATGTTGAAGAGAAGCAGGATTAGGGTAGTCCTTTCCCATTTATGATGTGACATGCGATGGATGGTTTTCACGTGTTAACTTGTTAGTTGTGGGACAGACCGGTTAATTGATTCTCCTATACTCATATTATTATGTGTATCTCCTGTTAATTATTTTATCGCTCACTAAGACTATTGTCTAACTCAAGATTTTATGTTTTCCTCTTATTACCTTGGGTTGTTCACCAATTTGATGGTCGGCAGACTGAGTAGCAGGTACGGTGACAGTATTACTGTGCGGTGACGAGCAAGAGGCTGGGGTATTATTACTATCCACTATTTCAGCTATTTATTTTCTATTTTTGATGTATGTTAATGTTATTGAGACTCTGAGGGATGTAGTGAGGCATATTGTATTCATAGATTCATGTATAGAGAAGTATTTTACTCAAGATTCTACGGTTTTATGAAAATTTGATTTTCTGTTCGGTTGTGCTTTACCTTTTGGCAAAGCCAGCGGGGTTGAATGACCCCTACCATTTATTTATATCATAAAACATAACTTACAATATAAATGAGAGTCTAAGAAAAGAAAAATTCAAGGAGATAAGTTAGGCGAAGTGGATAAGAGAGTGTTATATCCTTCTGGCATAAGACCGAGTGTAAAAGCATATGATGACAACTTGATCTCATGACTTATGAAGCTGCATATTGCATGGTACAGTTGCACTTTGCATTTTGTCTTATTATTAAATATCCTTTGGTTTCTTTCTTTCCAAATTTCCTTCAATACTACTTTTAGCAGTAAAAACATCGTATAAGCTGCTTCATCCTTCCATCTTGTGACCTTGTGGATACCATTCCTCATCATTGTCGCTCCTTGGTGGTGAGAGACCACCTCTCTGCCTTATTTTCCCCCCATAAGAATGAGTACAGACAAACAAAGTATAGATGGTTTATGTCTTCAGGGGATGAACGACATAGAATACATAAGTTGTTTACGTTTATATCTTTTCTTTGAAGTTTTTACATGGTGTGGAGAGCATTATGCTGAACTCTCCAAAGAAGAAAATTTAAATGCTCACTCATTTTGTTGTTCCAAATTCTTCTATAACACCTTACCTTATTCAATCGATCTTCATCAGTCATTTTGTTGAAGTTCTAAATTGGCTGGATACTTATGTTTGAATTTTTGGAGACTTGGGAATTGACGATGCAACTAAGCGAAATCTTGCATCGAGGCAGTTGCAAGGACGAGCGATGGAATAGTGGAGTTCTATTACTTTCGAGACTCCGGAGGACTAGAGCACTTGGGGTCAATTTAGAACTAAGGTTGAAGAGAAGTTCATTTCTACGGTCCATAAATCAATATTTTTTAAAAGGTTTTTCGATCTAAAGCAAGGTGGGAGGCCTATTGCTCAGTATGTGACGGAGCTTGAGGCTTTATCCCAGTATGCTTTATTGTATGTCGAGACTCCTTACCCAAAAAATGAGAAATTTACCATGGGTTTAGATGAGTGTTTGGGGAAGCAATTAATAGACCATATTGACGACTCTTTTGAGAAATTGGAAGAGAAAGCTTTGAGGAAGGAGAGTTTGTTTCCTCAAAAGTGGAAGCTTTTGTTGGGGGTAAGGAGGAAGCGAAACCACAACAAAGTGGTGGTAATAAGAAAAGGTGGAATGGTAAATGAAAACAACAGCAAGGAAAGAATAGCCGGAAGAAGCCTATGAGGCAATATTACTTGTTTTAATTGTCAACAGAAGGGCCATTATTCCAATGAGTGTAAGAACCCTAAGCTGGAGGGAAAGTGTTATAACTGTGATAAAACTGAGAATATGAGAAAGAACTATCCAGAACCACCAAAAGGTAAGCAGATTGTGAGGGCGTATGCTTTGGATGATGTTCCATCTTCTTCGAAGGGTCCGACTGCGGAGGAGAAGGGAAAGAATGTTGTTGCGCAAGGTATGCTTTCAGCTCAAGGTATTTTTGTTCGAGTTTCGTTTGACACTGGAGCATCGCATTCTTTTATCTGTAATGAGCTTGTTTACAAGTTAAGTTTGAACCTGAAATTGTTGATTAGTTGTGACTAATCTAGTAAGGGGTTTGTCTTATCTTTGTATACTTTATCGTGGTCTAGTTTTAATGAGTCATGGGTGCTCTTTTGTGTGATTGTTTTGTTTTGAATTTCGCTGGGTTTGGAATTATTTTGGGTATGGATTGGCTCAAGAAGTATGCGGCTGTTGTGAATTGCGAAAGACTGGAGGTGACAATTGGGAATGTGGAAGGGTGAACGATTGTGATACGCTGTCTACTAGAAGATGGAGTTCGGGTTATCTTTTTATATTCGCTTATGGTTCATCAACGCCAATCATACGAGAATTTTCTGATGTGTTTGATGAAGTCAAAGGGTTGCCGCCGCAGCAAGAGTTTGAGTTTCGGATTGATTTAGTAGATGGAGCCAGAATTATGGTTATGCCTCTTGGAAGGATGGTACATAAGGAACAACGAGAGCTAGAGGTGCAAGTAAATGATCTTTTGAGTAAGGGATTCATTCGAAGAAGCGTATCCAAATTGGGTGCACCAGTTGTTTTTGCAACCAAGGCTGATGGATCATTACGATTATGTGTGGATTATCGTGATCTGAAAAAGATGACCAAAAAGAACAAGTATTCATTGCCGAGAATCGATGACTTGTTTCATTAGCTTCACGAAGCCAATGTGTTTTCCCATATAGATTTAGCAATGGGATTTCACCAATTGAGAGTGGCTAAGGATAATGTGTCGGAGACTGCTTTTAGAACACCATCCAGATTTTATGAGTGGTTGGTGATGTCGTTTGGATTGATTGACGCGCCAGTATATTTTGTGGATCTTATGAATCGTGTCTTCAAAGATCAGTTGAAAGTTCGTACTTGTGTTCGTTGATGACATATTGGTTTACTCAAGGGATGCGGAAGAACACAAGACACACTTGGGAATTGTTTTTGAAATCTTGCGAAAACATTGGTTGAGGGCTAAGTTTTCGAAGTGTCACTTCTCGAAGGAAGAAGTGAGGTTCTTGGGTGTTGTGTCAGGACAAGGAATAACGTTGGATCCAAGATTGGGATCGACCCAAGATTGTGATGGATGTTAGAAGTTTCCTTGGTTTAGCTGGATATTATCGATGATTTACCTAGGATTTCTGTAAAGTAGACGCACCATTAACCAGATAACGAAGAAGAATCAAGTCTTCGCATGGGATGTGAACTTTGAGCAAGCCTTTGGAAGTTTAAAAGAGAGATTGACGAGTGCTCCTGTTTTGACTACTCCAAACGAAAATGGGGAGACGGTAGTATACACCGATACATGTTGTAACGACCCGTATTTTTACGGGTAATAATTAACTTATTTAATTATTTAAAATAGTGATTCAGGGAATTAAATCTTTGTTTAATTAAATAAAGTGAATATTTAATTAAATTAAAATAATATAATAATATATTAAATTCAAAAATAATCAAAGAGAGTGGAATTCACAATATTGTGTGAATTGGATTATTTAAAATATATATAATTCAGTTTAGAGTTCAATTATATTCACGAATATATTATATAAACGAAGTTTGAATGTATAATTATATTATAATTAAAATTGAGCTTGAAATGGCGCTGCAGTTCGTAATTTGGCGATTCGAACTTCAACTGAATGTACAGGATTCGTTTTAAGCCGGATTTCTGTGAAACAAGAAACGTTCGAAGCTAGTGAAGTATATCTTTCTGATGGAAGAGAAAAATCGGGATTTCGTCGTGTAGATTTTGATTTATGTCCAAATCAAATTTTAGAAAAGTCGCTATGGAATTCCTTTATAATTTATAACGATTTATTTATATTTATAAAAGGAATTTCATTATAAATCGAATATCGATTTATATCAGGATTTGAAATATCGAGTTAGAAATTCATATAGGAATATTGTGGTGTTGTATGATGTCGTATGTAAATATATACGATAATATTTATTTATAAATATTAAATTAAATTATTTTTAAATATATTTATATATTTAAAGGGGTTATTTAGGGCTTTAAAAATAGCCAGTTTTGCAAACGACCTCAGAATTTGATGAAACTAATTTTGTTAGATCCGCAATGTTAAATTATTGTTAGATTTCAATTTCTGTGATTTTTGAGGTTAGTATGTGACCGTACCGATTTTTAATGTGAGAAACAGTCGATATTTTGACGGTTAAAAATACGCTGTGTGGGCAAACGAAGTCGGAATTCGACGAAACCAGTTTTGTTGGGACCGTAATGTCGAAACTGTAGACACATGACCATTTTCACGATTTTTGAATATCGTGGTGATCACACGGATTTTTAGAAGGCGAAATGAATATAAAAACATAAAATATCCCAAGTATTTGTGAACATAAACAAAGCCACATCCTCTTCTTTTTCAACCACAAAAAAATCCCGTCCCCTTATATAACCAATTTCAAGCCGCCACCAGTTTTTTGTTTCAAACGTGAAAAATCCTCAAAGAAAAATCAAAAGAAAAATCAAAACAAATCATATAAATTTCTATAAATCGAGACTTAAACATTTCTGAAATCTGCAAGGGATTCTCTTCAGTCCAGT
This sequence comes from Allium sativum, assembly GCA_030737875.1. NCBI lineage: Eukaryota > Viridiplantae > Streptophyta > Magnoliopsida > Asparagales > Amaryllidaceae > Allium > Allium sativum. Next base: position 358,932,745 of record CM060926.1, read on the forward strand.
ACCCATCTTATAGGGTGCGATGCCGGTCTTCGAGGACCCAAATGAAGCAACGTCTTCTAGGGTTACGGTTCGATCTCGTTTGAAGCAATGACAGACGGATTGATGTTTGTATTTGGGATAAGAGGATCGAATGGCATTGATTTTGATTTTGTGGAAATTTTCTGGGTTGAAAAGTGTCGATCGACACTGTTGGGGGACGTGGAGAAATGGAAACCGCGAGCTGGTCTTTGAGCTCGAGTTGGCCATTCAGGGCATGAGGTGATCGAGATTTGTGAGGAGATGAAGATGGTGATTTTTTTGGATTTAATCGTGAGGTGTGGGTGGAGTTTGGATCGAAGGAAGAAGTGGAAATGGTTGTGAAATTTATTTGGAGGAGTCGGCCTTTTTCTTTTTGGGGAAGACACATATTAAAGGGGAGCGGGCATGGGTTATAAAAGGTAATGGGCTGAGATAGTAAGGCCCAACAAGGAATAAAGATTTAGTTTATTTAAATTTAAATAATGTTTGAATCTTGTTAATTATATAACTTGTACATACGTTATCAGTTCCGCAAACGGTCAGATCCGTTGGGATCGTAGGGATGGACACTACACGATGGAACTGATTGGAAGTCCATCGGAGCTCGTTACAATTTATAGCAAAATAAATTGTCCATCTGAATCAAGCGATGGTTATCGTTATTAACGATGATCGTCCAATGTGAGTAAAACTCACCAACTCTGAACAATTATATTTTTATAACGTATTCTTAGAACTGATAATTTTCTGTTGATTGATGTGTGTTAACTGTTTGGTTGAATTGCTTACATGTTGGTTGAAATTATAGATAACGATATAGATATAAATCGTTAATCAAATATTGATTCTGTTTAGCAGAATATTTCATATTGAAATGAAATCGATGTTAATTATATTGTTTAACATCTGTGATGCAGGGAAATAGGTAGGAGGAATCCAACTGGATTCCTCAACATTTATTTTATTGTTTTTCATATATATTGTGATATATGATGTGATATACAATCTGTTGTTGATTGTGTGTGTTTGTGTGATACTGAGTATTGATATATGGTATTTGAAACACCGTAAGAAATACTGGAATATACAAAGGGATTTGTCAAAGTGTATATTGAAAATAAATTATATTTGTAAAACAAATATAATTGAAATTGGAATTATTTGTGAAAACAAATATAAAAGAATATATTTGTAAAACAAATATAAAAGAAAATATTTGTAAAAAATTGTAAAAGGAAATATTTATTTGTTAAATAAATAGAAAAGATAAAGGAAATATTTATTTGTTAAATAAATAGAAAAGATAAAGGAAATATTTATTTGTTATACAAATAGGAAAGATAAAAGAAATATTTATTTGTTAAATAAATAGAATTTGAAAAGGGAATAGTTATTTGTTAAGTAAACAAATAGAAAAGGAATAATTCAAAGGAGATAATTCAAAGGAGATAATTCAAAGGAATAATTCAAAGGAATAATTCAAAGGAATTATTCAAGGGAATAATTCAAAGAAATAATTCAAAGGAATAAATCAAAGGAGTTAATTCAAAAGAGTTAATCGAAATGAGTTAATCGAATATTAGTTATTCGGTTAGAGTTAATCAAATAGAGTAAATTAAATAGAGTTAATCAGTTAGAATTAATCAGTTAGAATTTATCAGTTAGAATTAATCAGTAAGAGTTAATCAGTTAGAGTTAGAGTTAACCAGTTAGAGTTAGAGTTAACCAGTTAGAGTTAACTAGTTTGAGTTAATCAAATGGAGTAAATCGAGTAGAGTTATCGAATATCACTTATTCGATGTAGAGTTATCGAATATAGTGTATTCGAGAGAAGAGAAATCGAATATAGTGTATTCAAGAGAAGAGTTATCGAATATAATTTATTTGAAGAAGAGTAATCGAATACAGTTTATTCGAGAAGAGTAATCGAATATAGTTCATTCGAGAAGAGTTATCGAATATAATATATTCGAAGAGGAGTTATCGAATATTGGTTATTCGAAGTGAGTTAATCGAATATTGATTATTCGAAAAGAGTTATCAAATATTGGTTATTCGAAAGGAGTTATCAAATCTAGTTATTCGAAAGGAGTTATCGAATCTAGTTATTCGAAAGGAGTTAATCAAATATTGTTTATTCGAATAGAATTAAACGAGTTAATCGAATATAGTTTATTCGAATAGAATTAAAGGAGTTATCGAATATAGTTTATTCGAAAGGAGTTAAGTGAAAAGAGTTAATAAAAAAGAGTTAATCAAATAGAGTTAATTGATTAGAGTTAAATCAAAAAGAGTCAATCCAATAGAGTTAATTGATAAGAGTTAATTGAATAGAGTTAATCGAATATAGTTTATTCCAAGAAAGATTTTCGAATCTAGTTATTCGTAAGAGAGATTATCGAATATAGTTATTCGAAGGGAGGAGTTATCAAATAGAGATTATTCGAAAGAGAGTTACGTAAGGAAGTTTGTTAAAGGTTTAAAAGATAAACTTTGTCTATTCCGAAGTTAAAACGTTGTTCAATTAAGGCCTGAAAGGTAATTATAACCCAACTTGATTGACTTCCTTCTTAACTAAGGAAAGGGCTAAGGTTTGATAGTAATGGATGGTTAAGTAAATTTTGTTAATAAGTGTAATGGTTTGAGTTGGCATAGAGATGGTTTGTTTAAACATCTGTTTAAGTCCAATGTAAGAGTTTTGGAAATGTTTTCCAAATAAGAATCAGAAATGTTTTCTAATATAGAAAACAAGAAATGGAAATGTTTTCCAGTGTTAATAACATATATTTTCTAAATATAGAAAATAAGAAATGTTGAACTTATGGAAACAGGAAATGACAAATGAAATAAATTAATGATAAATTAATTTAAAGGATAAAAGTTGATTGGTGATTGTTCGATGTAATTTCCATCTGGAAATAAGATCGTTGTTTGCACACGTGTTTTTCTTTGATAGTTAACTCATCGACTATCGAAGTTTTCGACCATTTTAACGTTGTTAATATGGAGAGACCGGTTGGATTATTATCCGAAGAACCACTCCGTATTGGCATAAGCGTTGCGAATCATATATGCCAAAGAAAATTGAAGACGGAGTCAAGTGCAAGGGATGTTGTATAAATCCTAGGTAAAGATTGCCTAAGATGGTTGTACTGAATAGTGCCTTCGGTTTGTCCTTTCCTAGGACGACCTGTATGGAAGAATGTCTGACAGAGTATATTTAATAGATCGCATAAGTTGATCTCTTCGAACTTATTTACGTTTGGTGGCGGAGGAATTCATTTCTCTTAGCTGTATACCCGTGGTATTTTTGGGAAAATCAATTTGTGATTTGGCGGGTATGACGATGTGACATTCAAAGTGAATAAATGTGTGATCTATCAGAGATAAGCGTGGCCTCTAGCCTCACAACTGGGAAATAACAAAAATCAAGAAGGCAGCATGGCTATATAGGTCGCACCGATTTGGGTGTATAATCGCCTGATCTAGAGTTTCATTTACTTCTAAAAATTTATTGTCGATGCTGTCCCATTCGGGAAACGGTTGCTGATCCCAACCGTTGGTGATATACATTCGATACACTCAAGCGAAATGAGTGGTCGGTCATGTGTGGCCGGGTTGCAAGATGTTCTTGTTGAACCCAGTGTATTCCTCTCTAGAGGTACACTAGCGAAAGGTGGTTCCATACCTTGTCATAGTTGGAAATCCATTACCCAATACGTGCTTGCGGTTTTGATTGTATACTATATATGTAGAACGTGAGATGAAAGCGTTTCTGCTAGATGATTATTATATTGTGGTTGATAGACATTATTATAATATTAAAAGGTTTTTGATATAAAGATATTTTGGATTCTCATAAGGGAAAACCCGTTCCGTTATACGGCGTGGTCTTATGAGATATCGTTTACTTGTTCAAACTGTTTTACTCACACCAGTCCCATGACTGACCTGGATTTTATTTTATTTTGTTTTCCCTAAAATCTTAGGTGCCCAATTTTATACGGGCAGTCAAGTAGTCGGGATTTACAGATACTTGAAGAGCTGGAGCAGGAGGCTTCAGGATCATATAGCTATTGTTTATTTCCGCTGTGTTGTAAGTGCTGTACTTTGGAAATGATATGTATATTCAAGTAAAGATTTATATTTCAAAGTTATGATATATATTATATGTTATTCATTCCGCTGTGAGGTTCGTGTTACTCTGATGTTGTGTTCTTTTTCTTCTTCTATTCTAAATTTCTATCTTATCTATTCTCACCCTCTAATTTCTTTCTATTAACTTTCCGGTTATTTTCGATCCTTGGATGTTCGATATGTGTCGTATATCGGATAACCAAGATCGCCTTTTTCCGGGTCGTTATATTTGGTATTAGAGCTTAAGGTTAAGTGAATTACCTTGGCTCTGTGGCGTGACTCAGTAGAGATAGGATTAGTATTACCCTAGATTGAGTTGAGTGTATATATAGGAGTGAACGTGTTTGTTATTTGATATAAAATGATTTTATACCATGGAGATTTATTGGTTAAGTTGTTTATGGGTTCTGATCGATCAGTTTGATCCACTGTATCGGTAGGGGTTTATAAACACTCGAATACGATGAACCGACACTGTATGTTTTGAAAAGAGGGCAAACGAAATAATTTTACCTAAACTATATTTTTGATATAAAGGATTTATATTGGAATGATTATAATATATAGGATATACTGGTGATTATTATAATCGAGTAAGATTATAAAAACGCGAAATGGTTATGTAAATAGCCAATCAGAATTCATATAAGTGAAATACATGAAATGAAGTGAATTAGATCTGAAATTTAAATCAGAATTGAAATTTCAAACCCTGGAAATTTGGAAAAGTGTTGTAAATGGATTTGGAATGAATATATGAGAATTTTAAAATCCTAGGAGATTTTAAATTGTTTTGAGCATGGTATTTTGAAATATATTTCAAAGTGGAAATGTTTAGATATGGTTTTGAAAGTGATATATTATTGAACTCACTTCGGTCGCTGGAAAATAAATTCCGATGTTGATCCGGACATCATCGGTGTTCATTTTCGAGTTGTAAGTGACGGATTACTACCAAAGAGATTGTTTTTGAAATTGTTTAGAAAAAAAAGTTGTTTGAATCCTGCAAAGGAAAGTTCGGTTTTTGAGAAATACAAAGCTGTTTAAAACTCCCAGGAAAAAGATTGTTTGATTTAAAACCAAATTGAATTGGAATTTGCAAAAGCAAATTGGAGTTGAATTGGATTAGATGGATATCGAGAAATTTGGATTTGTGGGATAGAAATTCGAAATGAGATTCGGTTTGGATAAAAGCGAATGGTTGTGTTGAAATAAAAACTGATTGGAAATTGGTTGAGACGACGTTGACATATGTGGACTGATAACAGGTGAAAGTGATAGAGTTAATACGCCCGACAAAAAGGTACAAGTTTATATTTGATATAAGCATGAGATTTATGAGCCGAATTGGCAAGCCGCTTGGCTGTTTGATTTTCTTTTGGATTGGAGATGGCCCAGAGTGGCGAGTTGAAGTTTGACCTATTGACCAGTACAAAGGAGGTATTGGCGAAATTTTTCAGAAATTTCGGGTGTTAGAAAATTTTCAGGATTTTTGAAAATATTCGTTAATAGAATTAAATTAATAATTTAATTGAAATTAAATTAGTCAGGGGAAACTGAAGTTGAGAAGTGAACAATATAGTCTAGCGAGTCGATAGGGTTTGTTTTCTACCTTAGCTATTTCGAGTACGAAATTATTTTAAGTAGGGAAGAATGTAACGACCCGTATTTTTACAGGTAATAATTAATTTATTTAATTATTTAAAATAGTGATTTAGGGAATTAAATCATTGTTTAATTAAATAAAGTGAATATTTAATTAAATTAAAATAATAGAATAATATGTTAAATTCAGAAATAATCAAAGATAGTGGAATTCACAATATTGTGTGAATTGGATTATTTAAAATATATATAATTCAGTTTAGAGTTGAATTATATTCACGAATATATTATATAAACGAAGTTTGAACGTATAATTATATTATAATTAAAATCGAGCTTGAAATGGCTGCAGTTCGTAATTTGGTGATTCGAACTTCAATTGAATGTACAGGATTCATTTTATGCCGGATTTCTGTGAAACAAGAAACATTCGGAGCTGGTGAAGTATATCTTTCTGATGGAAGAGAAAAATCAGGATTTCGTCGTGTAGATTTTGATTTATGTCCAAATCAAATTTTAGAAAAGTTGCTATGGAATTCCTTTATAATTTATAACGATTTATTTATATTTATAAAAGGAATTTCATTATAAATCGAATATCGATTTATATCGGGATTTGAAATATCGAGTTAGAAATTCATATAGGAATATTGTGGAGCTATGATGTCATATGTAAATATATACGATAATATTTATTTATAAATATTAAATTAAATTGTTTTTAAATATATTTATATATTTAAAAGGGTTGTTTAGGGCTTTAAAAATAGCCAGTTTTGCAAACGACCTCAGAATTCGACGAAACTAATTTTGTTGGATCCGCAATGTTAAATTATTGTTAGATTTCAATTTCCGTGATTTTTGAAGTCAGTATATGACCGTACCGATTTTTAATGTGAGAAAAAATCAATATTTTGACGGTTAAAAATACGCTGTATGGGAAAACGAAGTCGGAATTCGACGAAACCAATTTCGTTGGGACCATAATGTTGAACTGTAGCCACATGACCATTTTCACGATTTTTGAATATCGTGTGTGATCACACGGATTTTTAGAAGGCAAAGTGAATATAAAAACATAAAATATCCTTAGTATTTGTGAACATAAACAAAGCCACATCCTCTTCTTTTTCAACCACAAAAAAATCCCGTCCCCCTTATATAACCAATTTCAAGCCGCCACTAGTTTTTTGTTTCAAACGTGAAAAATCCTCAAAGAAAAATCAAAACAAATCGTATAAATTTCTATAAATCGAGACTTAAACATTTCTGAAATCTGCAAGGGATTCTCTTCATTCCAGTACCCATCTTATAGGGTGTGATGCCGGTCTTCGAGGACCCAAATGAAGCAACGTCAACTAGGGTTACGGTTCAATCTCGTTTGAAGCAACGACGGACGGATTGATGTTTGTATTAGGAATAAAAGGATCAAATGGCATTGATTTTGATTTTATGGAAATTTTCTGGGTTGAAAAGTGTCGATCGACACTGTTGGGGGACGTGGAGAACTGGAAACCGCAAGGTGGTCTTTGAGCTTGAGTAGGCCATTCAGGGCATGAGGTGATCGAGATTTGTGAGGAGATAAAGATGGTGATTTTTGTGGATTTAATCGTGAGGTGTGGGTGGAGTTTGGATCGAAGGAAGAAGTGGAAATGGCTGTGAAATGTATTTGGAGGAGTCGACCTTTTTCTTTTTGGGGAAGACGCAGATTAAAGGGGAGCGGGCATGGGTTATAAAAGGTAATGGGCTGAGTTAGTGAGGCCCAACAAGGAATAAAGATTTAGTTTATTTAAATTTAAATAATGTTTGAATCTTGTAAATTGTATAGCTTGTACATACGTTATCAGTTTCACGAACGGTCAGATCCGTTGGGATCGTAGGGACGGACACTACACGATGGAACTGACTGGAAGTCCATCGGAGCTCGTTACAATTTATAGCAAAATAAATTGTCCATCTGAATCAAGCGATGGTTATCGTTATTAACGATGATCGTCAATGTGAGTAAAACTCACCAACTCTGAACAGTTATATTTTTATAACGTATTCTTAGAACTGATAATTTTCTGTTGATTGATGTGTGTTAATTGTTTGGTTGAATTGCTTATGTATTGGTTGAAATTATAGATAACGATATATATAAATCGTTAATCAAATATTGATTCTGTTTAGCAGAATATTTCATATTGAAATGAAATCGATGTTAATTATATTGTTTAACATCTATGATGCAGGGAAACAGGTCAGAGGAATCCAACTGGATTCCTCAACATTTATTTTACTGTTTTTCATATATATTGTGATATATGATGTGATATACAATAAATTGTTGATTGTGTGTGTTTGGGTGATACTGAGCAGTGATATATGGTATTTGAAACACCATAAGAAATACTGGAATATACAAAGGGATTTGTCAAAGTGTATATTGAAAATAAATTATATTTGTAAAACAAATATAACTGAATTTGGAATTATTTATGAAAACAAATATAAAGGAATATATTTGTAAAATAAATATAAAAGAAAATGTTTGTAAAACAAATGTAAAATGAAATATTTATTTGTTAAATAAATAGAAAAGATAAAGGAAATATTTATTTGTTAAATAAATAGAAAAGATAACGGAAATATTTGTTTGTTAAATAAATAGGAAAGATAAAAGAAATATTTATTTGTTAAATAAATAGAATTTGAAAAGGGAATAGTTATTTGTTAAGTAAACAAATAGAAAAGGAATAATTCAAAGGAGATAATTCAAAGGAATAATTCGAAGGAATAATTCAAAGGATTAATTCAAGGGAATAATTCAAAGAAATAATTCAAAGGAATAAATTAAAGGAGTTAATTCAAAAGAGTTAATCGAAATGAGTTAATCGAATATTAGTTATTCGGTTAGAGTTAATCGAATAGAGTAAATTAAATAGAGTTAATCAGTTAGAATTAATCAGTTAGAATTAATTAGTTAGAGTTAACCAGTTAGAGTTAACCAGTTAGAGTTAGAGTTAACCAGTTAGAGTTAACCAGTTAGAGTTATTCGAATGGAGTAAATCGAGTAGAGTTATCAAATATCACTTATTCGAAGTAGAGTTATCGAATACAGTGTATTCTAGAGAAGAGAAATCGAATATAGTGTATTCGAGAGAAGAGTTATCGAATATAATTTATTCGAAGAAGAGTATTCGAATATAGTTTATTCGAGAAGAGTAATCGAATATAGTTCATTCGAGAAGAGTTATCGAATATAATTTATTCGAAGAGAAGTTATCGAATATTGGTTATTCGAATATTGGTTATTTGAAAAGAGTTATCGAATATTGGTTATTCGAAAGGAGTTTTCGAATCTTGTTATTCGAACGGAGTTATCGAATCTAGTTATTTGAAAGGAGTTATCGAATCTAGTTATTAGAAAGGAGTTAATCGAATATAGTTTATTCGAATAGAATTAAAGGAGTTAATCGAATATAGTTTATTCGAATAAAATTAAAGGAGTTATCGAATATAGTTTATTCGAAAGGAGTTAAGTGAAAAGAGTTAATCAAAAAGAGTTAATCAAATAGAGTTAATCGATTAGAGTTAAATCAAAAAGTGTTAATCCAATAGAGTTAATTGATAAGAGTTAATTGAATAGAGTTAATCGAATATAGTTTATTCGAAGAAAGGTTTTCGAATCTAGTTATTCGTAAGAGAGATTATCGAATATAGTTATTCGAAGGGAGGAGTTATCGAATAGAGATTATTCAAAAGAGAGTTACGTAAGGAAGTTTGTTAAAGGTTTAAAAGATAAACTTTGTCTATTCCGAAGTTAAAACATTGTTCCGTTAAGGTCTGATAGGTAATTATACCCCAACTTGATTGACTTCCTTCTTAACTAAGGAATGGGCTAAGGTTTGATAGTAAAGGATGGTTAAGTAAATTTGGTTTATAAGTGTAATAGTTTGAGTTGGCATAGCGACGGTTTGTTTAAACATCTGTTTATGTCCAATGTAAGAGTTTTGGAAATGTTTTTTAAATAAGAATTAGAAATGTTTTCTAATATAGAAAACAAGAAATGGAAATGTTTTCCAGTGTTAATAACATATATTTTCTAAATTTAGAAAATAAGAAATATTGAATATATGGAAACAGGAAATGACAAATGAAATAAATTGATGATAAATTAATTTAAAGGATAAAAGTTGATTGGTGATTGATCGATGTAATTTCCATCTGGAAATAAGATCGTTGTTTGCACACGTGTTTTTCTTTGATAGTTAACTCATCGACTATCGAAGTTTTCGACCATTTTAACGTTGTTAATATGGAGAGACCGGTTGGATTATTATCCAAAGAACCACTCCGTATTGGCATAAGCGTTGCGAATCATATATGCCAAAGATAATTGAAGACAGAGTCAAGTGCAAGGGATGTTGTATAAATCTTAGGTAAAGATTGCCTAAGATGGTTGTACTAAATAGTGCCTTCGGTTCATCCAGTCCCAGGACGACCTGTATGGAGGAATGTCTGACAGAGTATATTTAATAGATCGCGTAAGTTGATCTCTTCAAACGTATTTACGTTTGGTGGCGGAGGAATTCGTTTCTCTTAGCTGTATACCCGTGGTATTTTTGGGAAAATCAATTTGTGTTTTGGCGGGTATGACGATGTGACATTCAAAGTGAATAAATGTGTGATCTGTCAGAGATAAACGTGGCCTCTAGCCTCACAACCGGGAAATGACAAAAATTGGCAGGCAACATGGCTATGTTGGTCGCACCTATTAGGGTGTATAATCACCTGATCTAGAGTTTCATTTACTTCTAAAAATCTATTGTTGATGCTGTCCCATTCGGGAAACGGTTGCTTATTCCAACCGTTGGTGATATACATTCGATACACTCAAGCGAAATGAGTGGTCGCTCATGTGTGGCCGGGTTGCAAGATGTTCTTGATGAACCCAGTGTATTCCTCTCTAGAGGTACACTAGCGAAAGGTGGTTCCATACCTTGTCATAGTTGGAAATCCATTACCCAATACGTGCTTGCGGTTTTGATTGTATACTATATATGTAGAATGTGAGATGAAAGTGTTTCTGCTAGATGATTATTATATTGTGGTTGATAGACATTATTAAAATATCAAAAGGTTTTTGATATAAAGATATTTTGGATTCTCATAAGGGAAAAACCCGTTCCGTTATACGGCGTGGTCTTATGAGATATCGTTTACTTGTTTAAACTGTTTTACTCACAACAGTCCCATGACTGACCTGGAGTTTACTTTGTTTTGTTTTCCCTAAACTCTTAGGTGCCCAATTTTATACGGGCAGTCAAATAGTCGGAATTTACAGATACTTGAAGAGCTGGAGCAGGAGGCTTCATGATCATATAGCTATTGTTTATTTCTACTGTGTTGTAAGTGCTGTACTTTGGAAATGATACGTATATCCAAGTAAAGATTTATATTTCAAAGTTTAATATATATTACATGTTATTCGTTTCGCTGTGAGGTTCGTGTTACTCTGATGTTGTGTTCTTCTTCTTCTTCTATTCTAAGTTTCTATCTTATCTATTCTCACCCTCAAATTTCTTTCTATTAACTTTCCGGTTATTTTCGATCCTTGGATGTTTGATATGTGTCGTATATCAGATAACCAAGATCGCCTTTTTCCGGGTCATTACAGTTGGTATCAGAGCTTAATGTTAAGTGAATTACCTTGGCTGTGTGGCCTGACTCAGTAGAGATAGGGTTAGTATTACCCTACATTGAGTTGAGTGTATATATACGAGTGAACGTGTTTGTTATTTGATATAAAATGATTTTATACCATGGAGATTTATTGGTTGAGTTGTTTATGGGTTCTGATCGATCAGTTTGATCCACTGTATCGGTAGGGGTTTATAAACACTCGAATACGATGAACCGATACTGTATGTTTTGAAAAGAGGGTAAACGAAATAATTTTACCCAAACTATATTTTTGATATAAAGGATTTATATTGGAATGATTATAATATATAGGATATACTGGTTGTTATTATAATCGAGTAAGATTATAAAAATGCGAAATGGTTATGTAAATAGCCAATCAGAATTCATATAAGTGAAATACGTGAAATGAAGTGTGACGACCCCAAATCCCGTTCAGACGGAGACAAGGGTTATCTTTGGAATATAACACAGAAATAGATAATAGCAGAACAGAATTAAATAAATACACCAGAATGAACAATAGAATATACTGGATAAACATAATCATCAGAGTTACACAGTATACAGTATCAAACTTAGTACAAATACAGTTCAGCTATACATAAATGTCTTGTAGTAACCCGAATTTTCGGCGACTTTGGTTATCGACGTAAGCTCGACGTCGATAACCAAAACATCGAAAAATCCCGGTAATTTATGAAAGAAATTAGAAGGTGAGAATAGATAAGATAGAACTTATAGAATAGAAGAAGAAGAAGAACATCATCATCAGAGTAAACACGAATCTCACAGCGGAACGAATAAAATATAACATAACATATCTTTGAAATAACATCAGTATATGTATACAATAACACTTATCAGAGTACAACACTTACAACAACAACGGAAATAATAATAGCTATAGAATCCTGAAGCCACCTGCTCCAAGCTCTCCAAGTGTATCTGTAAAATCCCGACTACTTGACTGCCCGTACAAATTTAGGCACCCAAGAGTTTAGGGAAAACAACAAAATAAACTCTGGGTCAGTCATGGGACTGGTATGAGTAAAACGGTTTAAACAGGCATATGAACAAGTAAACGATATCTCGTAAGACCATGCCGTAGAACGGAACGGGTTTTTCCCTTATGAGAATCCAAAATATCTTTATATCAAAAACCTTTTGATATTATAATAATGTCTATGTACAAATAGATATCAACTAGCAGAAACGCTTTCATCTCACGTTCTACATATATAGTATATGATCAAAATCGCAAGCACGTATTGGATAATGGATTTCCAACTATGACAAGGTATGGAACCACCTTTCGCTAGTGTACCTCTAGAGAGGAATACACTGGGTTCAACAAGAACATCTTGCAACCCGGCCACACATGACCGACCACTCATTTCGCTTGAGTGTATCGAATGTATATCACCAACGGTTGGGATCAGCAACTGTTTCCCGAATGGGACAGCATCAACAATAGATTTTTAGAAATAAATGAAACTCTAGATCAGGTGATTATACACCCTAATAGGTGCGACCTACATAGCCATGCTGCCTGCCCGATTTCTGTCATTTACCGGATGTGAGGCTAGAAGCTGCGCTTTATCATCACAATAGATTCACTTCGAATGCCACATTGTCAGATCCATCGAAAATCACTAATTGACGTCTACAACAATACATTACGTGTCAGCTAAAAGAAGTTTCCTTCTCCGCTTCCACTCTTGGTACGGTTGAAGAAATCAATGTACGTGACCTTTCTGGAAATACTCTGTCAGACATCCATCTTCATTCACTTAAAATGTCACATCGTCATACCCGCCAAATCACAAATTGACTTATCCAAAAATAACACGGGTATACAGCTAAGAGAAACGAATTCCTCCGCCACCAAACGTGAGTACGTTTGAACAGATCAACTTACGCGATCCATTGGATATACTCTGTCAGACCTTCGTCCATACAAGTTGTCCTGGGACTGGACAAACCGAAGGCACTATTCTGTAAACAGGATAGCCCTTGCATTTTACTCCGTCTTCAATTATCTTTGGCATATATGCTTCGCGACGCTTATGCCAATACAGAGTGGTTCTTTGGATAATAATCCAACCGGTCTCTCCATATTAACAACGTTAAAATGGTCAAAACTTCGATAGTCTATGATTTAACCATCAAAGAAAAACAAGTGTGCAAACAACGATATTATTCCCAGATGGAAATTATATCGAACAAACATCGTTTAACATTAATCTCTTTAGTTCATTTATTTACTTATCTCCTGTTTCCCTATATTCTAAATTCTTATTTTCTTTTATCAGAAAACATTTCTGATTCTCGTTTGGAAAACATTTCCAAAACTCCTTTACGATCAAACCTTACCATTTCTTAGTTAAGAAGGAAGTCACTCAAGTTGGGGTATAATTACCTCTCAGACCTTAACTGAACAATGTTATCACTTCGAAATGGTCAAAGTTTATCTTTTAATCTTTAACAACTACTTTACGCCTTTCTCGGATTCAATTTTACTAGTCCACTTCTATATTTAAAACATTGGTTACAACGATAACGTTATAATCCCTACTTTCGAATTATCTAACTTTAATTATAACTTCTATTCTTATTAGTGAATAATTAACCTACACTTATTTATTTATAAATAAATAAATTTCTATTTAGACATTGGAAAGTATAAGTACTTTCCCGAATTCGATATAATCGAATTTTCCGATTAACTCTCTTCGAGAAATCTCTATTTGATTAATTCTTCTTCGAATAACCTATATTCGACTAACTCCTTCTCGAATAAACGATATTCGATAATCTCTCTCTTCGAATAACTAATATTCGATAACTCTTCCTTTTCAAATATCTCATATTTGAAAATCTCACTTCGATTAAACTATAATCGATAACTCCCTTCGATGAAACTAACATCGATAACTCCTTTCGATGAAACTAACATCGATAACTCCTCTCGATGAAACTAACATCGATTTATTTAACTCAACGAACTTAACTCGACTAACTTAACTTGACTCGACTAACTTGACTTACTTGGTTCGACCAATTTGATTCGATTAACTAGGCTCGACTAACTCTATTGGTTTAACTCTAATCGATTAGTCTTATGGTTTAACCCTAATCGATTAATTCTATCTGACTAACCCTATTCGGCTAACTCGACTAACTTGGTTCGACCGACCAGGTTTGACTAACCTGACCCATTTGGTTTGACTGACCAGGTTTGGCTAACCTGACCCATTTGGTTTGACTGACCAGGTTTGGCTAACCTGACCCATTTGGTTTTGCTGACCATGTTTGGCTAACCTGACCCATTTGGTTTCACCACTGGGCTTGACTACTTGGTTTGACCATTTGGTTTGACCATTTGGTTCGAATACCATATTCAACTAACTCCTCTCGATTCATTAAAACCGATTAACTCAACTCGATTGACTAAATTCAATTAACTTCTATCAATTAACTAAATCGATAAACTCCTTTCGATTAACTAAGTTTGATTTACTCGATTCGACTGACCAGGTTCGACTAACTTGACCAGCTTGGTTGTACTGACCAGGTTTGACTAACTTGACCAGCTTGACTCGATTGGTTCGACTCGACCATTTGGCTCGATTTGGTTCGACTCGACCATTTGGCTCGATTGGTTCGACTCGACCATTTGGCTCGATTTGGTTCGACTCGACCATTTGGCTCGATTGGTTCGACTCGACCATTTCGACTCGGTTGGGTTCGACTAGCTTGACTAGTTTGGTTCGACTAGCTTGGTTTGACCACTTAACTAACTTGATTCGAATATTTATATCCGACTAACTAACTTTTCTTTTATTTCTATTTATTTTAACTTCTATTTATTTCCTAAATAGATTTCCTTTTGTATAATCTATTTATTTTCCTAAATAGATTTTCCTTTATAACTCTAATTATTTAATCCCTAATTAAATATCCTTTATTCTATTTATTTAATCTAAATAAACATTCCTTTATTTTATTTATTTATTTCTAAATAAATATCCTTTTATAAAATCCTTCGATTTTATAAATAGATTCATTTTCAATATAAATATTGAAAATCCCCCTTTCTACATTTTCAGTGTTTTCTATTGTTTTTGAACAACCAACTGTCAATGATCAATATCATCCAAACATATACAATCAACAACAGATTATATATCACAATATATATCACAATATACAAATAACAGTAAAATAAATGTTGAGGAATCCAGTCGGATTCCTCCAACCTATTTCCCTGCATCCACCGATGTTAAACAACGTATATAACATCACTTGCATTTCTAATGAAATACACTGATAACAAAATCACCGTTTAATAACGATATATATATATATATATATGTAAATATATATATATATATATATATCCATACCGTTTTCAATCAATTATTTAACAGTCCAATCTATAGTCCAATTTAACAATACAACTTAACAGTCCAAATTAACAGTACATAACTAGCAGTCAAATACAGAAATAAAATACAATTTATATTAAAATATAAATTGAGGAGAGTTAGTGAGTTTTTACTCACAGTTGCGCATTAACCGAAAAATATCGGTTTACGTTATTCGACTCAGTTGGACAATTTATTTCGCCATAAATTGTAACGAGCTCGGATTCGCTCCCGGTCAGTCTCATTGTGTTGCTCCCATCCATACGATCCTACCGGATCTTGTTTCGCTGAATTTCGATAACGTATGATCAAGTTACGAGTTATACAAGTTTGTACGGATATTTAAATTAAATAAAAAACTAAAACTTGAATTTTTATTTGGGCTTAACTTGTTTTTAAACGGCCCATCACCTCCCACGTACAAGCCCACCCGAAACTTCATCACCCTCAAATCCTTTTCGCTGCTCCCAGTACAACACTCCACCACTTCGGATCCCAACTGCTCGTCACCCTCTTCACTGAATCACACCAGAATCCCACCAACATGCTTCTCGTCATCTTCTCCTTCTTCCCATCCTGGTCTGGTCAATCCCGTACGCACCTATGGAAGTGCGACTTCCAGTCCACGGCGCTGGCCCCATGGGTTCGAGCGACAGTTTTGGTGTGGATACCACTCAAAACTTTGGGAGCATGACTCAATTTCCACCACAAACCCAAAATAACCTTCACTACATAGTTCGATTTCCCCAAAATCAAAATATACCGAACACTAGCCTTCGCTGTTCGAAAAACTCGGTCACCACAGTGGGGATCGAACGCCCCAAAACTGGTATCCACACGTTGGAAATCATCTCAGGAACTCAAGGAGATTTAACTTGGAATTCATAGAATTTATTTTCTATTTGTTTTGAATTTGTTTTGAATTTGTTTGCTCAAGAAATGTTTGCTGTAAGAAAGAAGAGTGACGGCGCATAATTTGACTCAGGAATTAGGTTACAGAGGTGTAGAGGAGTATTTATAGGCAACACAAAATATATAGATATTTTTATATTAATATTTTAATATTTTTATTTAATCCTTTATATACATTTCTGACTTCTAAAAATCCGTGTGATCACACATGATACCTAAAAATCACGAAAATTGACATGTAGCTAGAGTTTGACATTACGGTCCCAACGAAACTGGTTTCGTCGAATTTCGACTCCGTTTGCTCACACAGCGTATTTTTAACTGTCAAAATACTAACTGTTTTACACTCTAAAAATCCTTACGGCCACACAATGACTCTAAAAATCACGAAACTTCACATTTAACAATTATTTGATATTGCGGATCCAACAAAACTAGTTTCGTTGAATTCTGAGGTCGTTTGCAAAACTGGCTATTTTTAAAGCGCTGAATAGACCATTTAAATATATAAATATATTTAAATATAATTAAATTTAATATTAATAAATTAATATTATCGTATATCTTCACATATGATATCGTACAGCCCTAGAGTATCATATCAGAATTTACAGTTTGATATTTCAGATTCCCAATTACCTCGATATTCAGTTTTACATTGAAAAACCCTTTTATAACGTATATAAAGCGTTACGAATTATAAAGGAATTCTACAGCGACTTTTCTGAAATTTGATTTGGACATAAATCAAAATCTACACGACGAAATCCCGATTTTTCTCTTCCACTAAAAAGATATACTCCACCAGCTCCACACGTTTCTTGTTTCATAGAAATCCGGCTTAAAATGAATCCTGTACATTCAGTTGAAGTCTGAATCGCCAAATAGCGAACTGCCGCGTCGTTTCAAGCTCTATTTTAATTATATTATAATTATACGTTCAAACTGTCGTCGATTGAATATATTCGTCAATATAATCCAACTCTAAGTTGAATTACATCTTTGGGATTACCCCATTCACAGAATATTTGTATTTCCAATATTTTTGATTATTTCGACATTATAATATATTTTATTATATTACAATTATTAATTAAATATTCAATATTATTTAATTCACGTTCTCGATATCGATAAATCGATATTTGATAATTAAATAAATAAATTATTCAACAACTAAAAATGCGGGTCACTACAATCTTCCCCCCTTAATAAAATTTCGTCCTCGAAATTGCTAAGCTAGGGGACAACCCTATCTATTGGGTAAAAATTTATCTGTTTACCTCTTGTCTCCGGTTTCAACTGAACCAATTAATATCGACTAAAATATTAATTTATTCCGACTAACTAAATTTTCAAAAATTCTGAAAATTTTCTAACACCTTAACTTTTCGAATTTTTTTGCCAGCACCTCCTTTGACTTGGTCAATATCTCAAACTCCAACTCGCCTCTCTGGGCCTTCTTTAACCCAAAAGAAAATCAAATAGCCAAGCGGCTTGCCAATTCGGCTCATAAATCTCATCTCCATATATAATATAAACTGGTACTTTTTTGTCGGGAATATCAACTCTATCACTTCCATATGCTATCAACTCAGCATATACCAGTGTTATTTCCATCAAATTTCAATCAGTTCATATCCTCAAAACCAAATCGAATTTCATTCAAATCCGAATATCAAATTTCAAATTCTTAACTCATCAATCCAATTCCATAACAGATTATTCTCTAATCCAATTCAGTTCTATTTAACTCAGTTCAAGTTAATATTTCAATTTATTTCTACTATCTTATTCTATTTAACTTCATAAGTTAAAATTAAATTCCGAAACTTAATTTCCTGGGTCTATTTCAAATCAATTTGAAATTACAATGCCAATTCAAAACCTTTGAATTTCTAACAACTTGTTTTCTCAAAACAATTCAAAAACAAAACCTTTGGTAGTAGTCCGTCACTTAGAACTCGAAAATGAACACTGATGATGTCGCGATTCATCGTCAGAATCTATTTTCCAGCTATCGAAGTGAGTTCAATACTATATCACCTTCAGTTTGAAAAACGTTTTCAAAATCCCCAGGAACTTAAAATTTCCTTATTTAAATTCCAATCTGATTTAAATTCAGATTTTTTCTTCATTTTATTTCATATACTTTACTTATATAAATTTTGATTAGTCATTTATAATCATTTTACCTTTTTATAATCTTACTCGATTATAATAACAACCAACACAACCAATATACTATATCAAATATCTTCGGGTAAAATTATTCCATTTACACTCTTTCAAAACATACCATGATGGTTCATCGTATTCGAGTGTTTAGTAACCCCTATCGATACAGTGGATCAAACCGATCAACCAGAATTCACAAACAACTCAACCAATAAAACTCCACAATATAAAATCATTTTATATTAACTAACAGATACGTTCACTCGTATATATACACTCAAACTCAGTCTAGGATATTACTAATCCCATCTCTACTGAATCACGCCACAGATCCAAGGTAATAACTAAACCAATGCTCTAATACCAACTGTAGTAACCCGGATTTTCGGCGACTTTGGTTATCGACGTAAGCTCGAGGTCGATAACCAAAACATCGAAAAATCCCGGTAATTTATGAAAGAAATTAGAAGGTGAGAATAGATAAGATAGAACTTATAGAATAGAAGAAGAAGAAGAACATCATCATCAGAGTAAACACGAATCTCACAGCGGAACGAATAAAATATAACATAACATATCTTTGAAATAAGATCAGTATATGTATACAATAACACTTATCAGAGTACAACACTTACAACAACAACGGAAATAATAATAGCTATAGAATCCTGAAGCCTCCTGCTCCAAGCTCTCCAAGTGTATCTGTAAAATCCCGACTACTTGACTGCCTGTACAAATTTAGGCACCCAAGAGTTTAGGGAAAACAACAAAATAAACTCCGGGTCAGTCATGGGACTGGTATGAGTAAAACGGTTTAAACAGGCATATGAACAAGTAAACGATATCTCATAAGACCTCGCCGCAGAACGGAACGGGTTTTTCCCTTATGAGAATCCAAAATATCTTTATATCAAAAACCTTTTGATATTATAATAATGTCTATGTACAAATAGATATCAACTAGCAGAAACGCTTTCATCTCACGTTCTACATATATAGTATACGATCAAAATCGCAAGCACGTATTGGATAATGGATTTCCAACTATGACAAGGTATGGAACCACCTTTCGCTAGTGTACCTCTAGAGAGGAATACACTGGGTTCAACAAGAACATCTTGCAACCCGGCCACACAAGACCGACCACTCATTTCGCTTGAGTGTATCGAATGTATATCACCAACGGTTGGGATCAGCAACCGTTTCCCGAATGGGACAGCATCAACAATAGATTTTTAGAAATAAATGAAACTCTAGATCAGGTGATTATACACCCTAATAGGTGCGACCTACATAGCCATGCTGCCTGCCCGATTTCTGTCATTTACCGGATATGAGGCTAGAAGCTGCGCTTTATCATCACAATAGATTCACTTCGAATGCCACATTGTCAGATCCATCGAAAATCATTAATTGACGTCTACAACAATACATTACGTGTCAGCTAAAAGAAGTTTCCTTCTCCGCTTCCACTCTTGGTATGGTTGAAGAAATCAACGTATGTGACCTTTCTGGAAATACTCTGTCAGACATCCATCTTCATTCACTTAAAATGTCACATCGTCATACCCGCCAAATCACAAATTGACTTATCCAAAAATAACACGGGTATACAGCTAAGAGAAACGAATTCCTCCGCCACCAAACGTGAGTACGTTTGAACAGATCAACTTACGCGATCCATTGGATATACTATGTCAGACCTTCGTCCATACAAGTTGTCCTGGGACTGGACAAACCGAAGGCACTATTCTGTAAACAGGATAGCCCTTGCATTTTACTCCGTCTTCAATTATCTTTGTCATATATGCTTCGCGACGCTTATGCCAATACAGAGTGGTTCTTTGGATAATAATCCAACCGGTCTCTCCATATTAACAACGTTAAAATGGTCAAAACTTCGATAGTCTGTGATTTAACCATCAAAGAAAAACAAGTGTGCAAACAACGATATTATTCCCAGATGGAAATTATATCGAACAAACATCATTTAACATTAATCTCTTTAGTTCATTTATTTACTTATCTCCTGTTTCCCTATATTCTAAATTCTTATTTTCTTTTATCAGAAAACATTTCTGATTCTCGTTTGGAAAATATTTCGAAAACTCCTTTACGATCAAACCTTACCATTTCTTAGTTAAGAAGGAAGTCACTCAAGTTGGGGTATAATTACCTCTCAGACCTTAACTAAGCAACGTTATAACTTCGAAATGGTCAAAGTTTATCTTTTAATCTTTAACAACTTCTTTACGCCTTTCTCGGATTCAATTTTACTAGTCCACTTCTATATTTAAAACATTGGTTACAACGATAACGTTATAATCCCTACTTTCGAATTATCTAACTTCAATTATAACTTCTATTCTTATTAGTGAATAATTAACCTACACTTATTTATTTATAAATAAATAAATTTCTATTTAGACATTGGAAAGTATAAGTACTTTCCCGAATTCGATATAATCGAATTTTCCGATTAACTCTCTTCGAGAAATCTCTATTTGATTAACTCTTCTTCGAATAACCTATATTCGACTAACTCCTTCTCGAATAAACGATATTCGATAATCTCTCTCTTCGAATAACTAATATTCGATAACTCTTCCTTTTCAAATATCTCATATTTGAAAATCTCACTTCGATTAAACTATAATCGATAACTCCCTTCGATGAAACTAACATCGATAACTCCTTTTGATGAAACTAACATCGATAACTCCTCTCGATGAAACTAACATCGATTTATTTAACTCATCGAACTTAACTCGACTAACTTAACTTGACTCGACTAACTCGACTTACTTGGTTCGACCAATTCGATTCGATTAACTAGGCTCGACTAACTCTATTGGTTTAACTCTAATCGATTAGTCTTATGGTTTAACCCTAATCGATTAATTCTATCTGACTAACCCTATTCGGCTAACTCGACTAACTTGGTTCGACCGACCAGGTTTGACTAACCTGACCTATTTGGTTTGACTGACCAGGTTTGGCTAACCTGACCCATTTGGTTTGACTGACCAGGTTTGGCTAACCTGACCCATTTGGTTTCACCACTGGGCTTGACTACTTGGTTTGACCATTTGGTTTGACCATTTGGTTCGAATACCATATTCGACTAACTCCTCTCGATTCATTAAAACCGATTAACTCAACTCGATTGACTAAATTCAATTAACTCCTATCGATTAACTAAATCGATAAACTCCTTTCGATTAACTAAGTTTGATTTACTCGACTCGACTGACCAGGTTCGACTAACTTGACCAGCTTGGTTGTACTGACCAGGTTTGACTAACTTGACCAGCTTGACTCGATTGGTTCGACTCGACCATTTGGCTCGATTTGGTTCGACTCGACCATTTGGCTCGATTGGTTCGACTCGACCATTTGGCTCGATTTGGTTCGACTCGACCATTTGGCTCGATTGGTTCGACTCGACCATTTCGACTCGGTTGGGTTCGACTAGCTTGACTAGTTTGGTTCGACTAGCTTGGTTTGACCACTTAACTAACTTGATTCGAATATTTATATCCGACTAACTAACTTTTCTTTTATTTCTATTTATTCTAACTTCTATTTATTTCCTAAATAGATTTCCTTTTGTATAATCTATTTATTTTCCTAAATAGATTTTCCTTTATAACTCTAATTATTTAATCCCTAATTAAATATCCTTTATTCTATTTATTTAATCTAAATAAACATTCCTTTATTTTATTTATTTATTTCTAAATAAATATCCTTTTATAAAATCCTTTGATTTTATAAATAGATTCATTTTCAATATAAATATTGAAAATCCCCTTTTCTACATTTTCAGTGTTTTCTATTGTTTTTAAACAACCAACTGTCAATGATCAATATCATCCAAACATATACAATCAACAACAGATTATATATCACAGTATATATCACAATATACAAATAACAGTAAAATAAATGTTGAGGAATCCAGTCGGATTCCTCCAACCTGTTTCCCAGCATCCACCGATGTTAAACAACGTATATAACATCACTTGCATTTCTAATGAAATACACTGATAACAAAATCACCGTTTAATAACGATATATATATATATATATGTAAATATATATATATATATATATCCATACTGTTTTCAATCAATTATTTAACAGTCCAATCTATAGTCCAATTTAACAATACAACTTAACAGTCCAAATTTACCGTACATAACTAGCAGTCAAATACAGAAATAAAATACAATTTATATTAAAATATAAATTGAGGAGAGTTAGTGAGTTTTTACTCACAGTTGCGCATTAACCGAAAAATATCGGTTTACGTTATTCGACTCAGTTGGACAAATTATTTCGCCATAAATTGTAACGAGCTCGGATTCGCTCCCGGTCAGTCTCATTGTGTTGCTCCCATCCATACGATCCTACTGGATCTTGTTTCGCTGAATTTCGATAACGTATGATCAAGTTACGAGTTATACAAGTTTGTACGGATATTTAAATTAAATAAAAAACTAAAACTTGAATTTTTATTTGGGCTTAACTTGTTTTTAAACGGCCCATCACCTCCCACGTACAAGCCCACCCGAAACTTCATCACCCTCAAATCCTTTTCGCTGCTCCCAGTACAACACTCCACCACTTCGGATCCCAACTGCTCGTCACCCTCTTCAAGGAATCACACCAGAATCCCACCAACATGCTTCTCGTCATCTTCTCCTTCTTCCCATCCTGGTCTGGTCAATCCCGTACGCACCTATGGAAGTGCGACTTCCAGTCCACGGCGCTGGCCCCATGGGTTCGAGCGACAGTTTTGGTGTGGATACCACTCAAAACTTTGCGAGCATGACTCAATTTCCACCACAAACCCAAAATAACCTTCACTACATAGTTCGATTTCCCCAAAATCAAAATATACCGAACACTAGCCTTCGCTGTTCGAAAAACTCGGTCACCACAGTGGGGATCGAACGCCCCAAAACTGGTATCCACACGTTGGAGATCATCTCAGGAACTCAAGGAGATTTAACTTGGAATTCATAGAATTTATTTTCTATTTGTTTTGAATTTGTTTTGAATTTGTTTGCTCAAGAAATGTTTGCTGTAAGAAAGAAGAGCGACGGCGCATAATTTGACTCAGGAATTAGGTTAGAGAGGTGTAGAGGAGTATTTATAGGCAACACAAAATATATAGATATTTTTATATTAATATTTTAATATTTTTATTTAATCCTTTATATACATTTCTGACTTCTAAAAATCCGTGTGATCACACATGATACCTAAAAATCACGAAAATTGACATGTAGCTAGAGTTTGACATTACGGTCCCAACGAAACTGGTTTCGTCGAATTTCGACTCCGTTTGCTCACACAGCGTATTTTTAACTGTCAAAATACTAACTGTTTTACACTCTAAAAATCCTTACAGCCACACAGTGACTCTAAAAATCACGAAACTTCACATTTAACAATTATTTGATATTGCGGATCCAACAAAACTAGTTTCGTTGAATTCTGAGGTCGTTTGCAAAACTGGCTATTTTTAAAGCGCTGAATAGACCATTTAAATATATAAATATATTTAAATATAATTAAATTTAATATTAATAAATTAATATTATCGTATATCTTCACATATGATATCGTACAGCCCTAGAGTATCATATCAGAATTTACAGTTTGATATTTCAGATTCCCAATTACCTCGATATTCAGTTTTACATTGAAAAACCCTTTTATAACGTATATAAAGCGTTACGAATTATAAAGGAATTCTACAGCGACTTTTCTGAAATTTGATTTGGACATAAATCAAAATCTACACGACGAAATCCCGATTTTTCTCTTCCACTAAAAAGATATACTCCACCAGCTCCACACGTTTCTTGTTTCATAGAAATCCGGCTTAAAATGAATCCTGTACATTCAGTTGAAGTCTGAATCGCCAAATAGCGAACTGCCGCGTCGTTTCAAGCTCTATTTTAATTATATTATAATTATACGTTCAAACTGTCGTCGATTGAATATATTCGTCAATATAATCCAACTCTAAGTTGAATTACATCTTTGGGATTACCCCATTCACAGAATATTTGTATTTCCAATATTTTTGATTATTTCGACATTATAATATATTTTATTATATTATAATTATTAATTAAATATTCAATATTATTTAATTCACGTTCTCGATATCGATAAATCGATATTTGATAATTAAATAAATAAATTATTCAACAACTAAAAATGCGGGTCACTACAATCTTCCCCCCTTAATAAAATTTCGTCCTCGAAATTGCTAAGCTAGGGGACAACCCTATATATTGGGTAAAAATTTATCTGTTTACCTCTTGTCTCCGGTTTCAACTGAACCATTTAATATCGACTAAAATATTAATTTATTCCGACTAACTAAATTTTCAAAAATTCTGAAAATTTTCTAACACCTTAACTTTTCGAATTTTTTTGCCAGCACCTCCTTTGTACTGGTCAATATCTCAAACTCCAACTCGCCTCTCTGGGCCTTCTTTAACCCAAAAGAAAATCAAATAGCCAAGCGGCTTGCCAATTCGGCTCATAAATCTCATCTCCATATATAATATAAACTGGTACTTTTTTGTCGGGAATATCAACTCTATCACTTCCATATGCTATCAACTCAGCATATACCAGTGTTATTTCCATCAAATTTCAATCAGTTCATATCCTCAAAACCAAATCGAATTTCATTCAAATCCGAATATCAAATTTCAAATTCTTAACTCATCAATCCAATTCCATAACAGATTATTCTCTAATCCAATTCAGTTCTATTTAACTCAGTTCAAGTTAATATTTCAATTTATTTCTACTATCTTATTCTATTTAACTTCATAAGTTAAAATTAAATTCCGAAACTTAATTTCCTGGGTCTATTTCAAATCAATTTGAAATTACAATGCCAATTCAAAACCTTTGAATTTCTAACAACTTGTTTTCTCAAAACAATTCAAAAACAAAACCTTTGGTAGTAGTCCGTCACTTAGAACTCGAAAATGAACACTGATGATGTCGCGATTCATCATCAGAATCTATTTTCCAGCTATCGAAGTGAGTTCAATACTATATCACCTTCAGTTTGAAAAATGTTTTCAAAATCTCCCAGGAACTTAAAATTTCCTTATTTTAATTCCAATCTGTTTTAAATTCAGATTTTTTCTTCATTTTATTTCGTATACTTTACTTATATAAATTTTGATTAGTCATTTATAATCATTTTACCTTTTTATAATCTTACTCGATTATAATAACAACCAACACAACCAATATACTATATCAAATATCTTCGGGTAAAATTATTCCATTTACCCTCTTTCAAAACATACCATGACGGTTCATCGTATTCGAGTGTTTAGTAACCCCTATCGATACAGTGGATCAAACCGATCGACCAGAATTCACAAACAACTCAACCAATAAAACTCCACAATATAAAATCATTTTATATTAACTAACAGATACGTTCACTCGTATATATACACTCAAACTCAGTCTAGGATATTACTAATCCCATCTCTACTGAATCACGCCACAGAGCCAAGGTAATAACTAAACCAATGCTCTGATACCAACTGTAGTAACCCGGATTTTCGGCGACTTTGGTTATCGACGTAAGCTCGAGGTCGATAACCAAAACATCGAAAAATCCCGGTAATTTATGAAAGAAATTAGAAGGTGAGAATAGAAAAGATAGAACTTATAGAATAGAAGAAGAAGAAGAACATCATCATCAGAGTAAACACGAATCTCACAGCGGAACGAATAAAATATAACATAACATATCTTTGAAATAAGATCAGTATATGTATACAATAACACTTATCAGAGTACAACATTTACAACAACAACGGAAATAATAATAGCTATAGAATCCTGAAGCCTCCTGCTCCAAGCTCTCCAAGTGTATCTGTAAAATCCCGACTACTTGACTGCCTGTACAAATTTAGGCACCCAAGAGTTTAGGGAAAACAACAAAATAAACTCCGGGTCAGTCATGGGACTGGTATGAGTAAAACGGTTTAAACAGGCATATGAACAAGTAAACGATATCTCATAAGACCACGCCGCAGAACGGAACGGGTTTTTCCCTTATGAGAATCCAAAATATCTTTATATCAAAAACCTTTTGATATTATAATAATGTCTATGTACAAATAGATATCAACTAGCAGAAACGCTTTCATCTCACGTTCTACATATATAGTATACGATCAAAATCGCAAGCACGTATTGGATAATGGATTTCCAACTATGACAAGGTATGGAACCACCTTTCGCTAGTGTACCTCTAGAGAGGAATACACTGGGTTCAACAAGAACATCTTGCAACCCGGCCACACATGACCGACCACTCATTTCGCTTGAGTGTATCGAATGTATATCACCAACGGTTGGGATCAGCAACCGTTTCCCGAATGGGACAACATCAACAATAGATTTTTAGAAATAAATGAAACTCTAGATCAGGTGATTATACACCCTAATAGGTGCGACCTACATAGCCATGCTGCCTGCCCGATTTCTGTCATTTACCGGATGTGAGGCTAGAAGCTGCGCTTTATCATCACAATAGATTCACTTCGAATGCCACATTGTCAGATCCATCGAAAATCACTAATTGACGTCTACAACAATACATTACGTGTCAGCTAAAAGAAGTTTCCTTCTCCGCTTCCACTCTTGGTACGGTTGAAGAAATCAATGTACGTGACCTTTCTGGAAATACTCTGTCAGACATCCATCTTCATTCACTTAAAATGTCACATCGTCATACCCGCCAAATCACAAATTGACTTATCCAAAAATAACACGGGTATACAGCTAAGAGAAACGAATTCCTCCGCCACCAAACGTGAGTACGTTTGAACAGATCAACTTACGCGATCCATTGGATATACTCTGTCAGACCTTCGTCCATACAAGTTGTCCTGGGACTGGACAAACCGAAGGCACTATTCTGTAAATAGGATAGCCCTTGCATTTTACTCCGTCTTCAATTATCTTTGTCATATATGCTTCGCGGCGCTTATGCCAATAAAGAGTGGTTCTTTGGATAATAATCCAACCGGTCTCTCCATATTAACAACGTTAAAATGGTCAAAACTTCGATAGTCTGTGATTTAACCATCAAAGAAAAACAAGTGTGCAAACAACGATATTATTCCCAGATGGAAATTATATCGAACAAACATCATTTAACATTAATCTCTTTAGTTCATTTATTTACTTATCTCCTGTTTCCCTATATTCTAAATTCTTATTTTCTTTTATCAGAAAACATTTCTGATTCTCGTTTGGAAAACATTTCCAAAACTCCTTTACGATCAAACCTTACCATTTCTTAGTTAAGAAGGAAGTCACTCAAGTTGGGGTATAATTACCTCTCAGACCTTAACTGAACAACGTTATAACTTCGAAATGGTCAAAGTTTATCTTTTAATCTTTAACAACTTCTTTACGCCTTTCTCGGATTCAATTTTACTAGTCCACTTCTATATTTAAAACATTGGTTACAACGATAACGTTATAATCCCTACTTTCGAATTATCTAACTTCAATTATAACTTCTATTCTTATTAGTGAATAATTAACCTACACTTATTTATTTATAAATAAATAAATTTCTATTTAGACATTGGAAAGTATAAGTACTTTCCCGAATTCGATATAATCGAATTTTCCGATTAACTCTCTTCGAGAAATCTCTATTTGATTAACTCTTCTTCGAA
Organism: Allium sativum; assembly: GCA_030737875.1. NCBI lineage: Eukaryota > Viridiplantae > Streptophyta > Magnoliopsida > Asparagales > Amaryllidaceae > Allium > Allium sativum. The sequence continues at coordinate 358,961,471 of CM060926.1, forward strand.
TAACCTATATTCGACTAACTCCTTCTCGAATAAACGATATTCGATAATCTCTCTCTTCGAATAACTAATATTTGATAACTCTTCCTTTTCAAATATCTCATATTTGAAAAACTCACTTCGATTAAACTATAATCGATAACTCCCTTCGATGAAACTAACATCGATAACTCCTTTCGATGAAACTAACATCGATAACTCCTCTCGATGAAACTAACATCGATTTATTTAACTCGATGAACTTAACTCGACTAACTTAACTTGACTCGACTAACTCGACTTACTTGGTTCGACCAATTCGATTCGATTAACTAGGCTCGGCTAACTCTATTGGTTTAACTCTAATCGATTAGTCTTATGGTTTAACCCTAATCGATTAATTCTATCTGACTAACCCTATTCGGCTAACTCGACTAACTTGGTTCGACCGACCAGGTTTGACTAACCTGACCCATTTGGTTTGACTGACCAGGTTTGGCTAACCTGACCCATTTGGTTTGACTGACCAGGTTTGGCTAACCTGACCCATTTGGTTTTGCTGACCATGTTTGGCTAACCTGACCCATTTGGTTTCACCACTGGGCTTGACTACTTGGTTTGACCATTTGGTTTGACCATTTGGTTCGAATACCATATTCGACTAACTCCTCTCGATTCATTAAAACCGATTAACTCAACTCGATTGACTAAATTCAATTAACTCCTATCGATTAACTAAATCGATAAACTCCTTTCGATTAACTAAGTTTGATTTACTCGACTCGACTGACCAGGTTCGACTAACTTGACCAGCTTGGTTGTACTGACCAGGTTTGACTAACTTGACCAGCTTGACTCGATTGGTTCGACTCGACCATTTGGCTCGATTTGGTTCGACTCGACCATTTGGCTCGATTGGTTCGACTCGACCATTTGGCTCGATTTGGTTCGACTCGACCATTTGGCTCGATTGGTTCGACTCGACCATTTCGACTCGGTTGGGTTCGACTAGCTTGACTAGTTTGGTTCGACTAGCTTGGTTTGACCACTTAACTAACTTGATTCGAATATTTATATCCGACTAACTAACTTTTCTTTTATTTCTATTTATTTTAACTTCTATTTATTTCCTAAATAGATTTCCTTTTGTATAATCTATTTATTTTCCTAAATAGATTTTCCTTTATAACTCTAATTATTTAATCCCTAATTAAATATCCTTTATTCTATTTATTTAATCTAAATAAACATTCCTTTATTTTATTTATTTATTTCTAAATAAATATCCTTTTATAAAATCCTTCGATTTTATAAATAGATTCATTTTCAATATAAATATTGAAAATCCCCTTTTCTACATTTTCAGTGTTTTCTATTGTTTTTAAACAACCAACTGTCAATGATCAATATCATCCAAACATATACAATCAACAACAGATTATATATCACAGTATATATCACAATATACAAATAACAGTAAAATAAATGTTGAGGAATCCAGTCGGATTCCTCCAACCTGTTTCCCTGCATCCACCGATGTTAAACAACGTATATAACATCACTTGCATTTCTAATGAAATACACTGATAACAAAATCACCGTTTAATAACGATATATATATATATATATATATATATATCCATACTGTTTTCAATCAATTATTTAACAGTCCAATCTACAGTCCAATTTAACAATACAACTTAACAGTCCAAATTAACAGTACATAACTAGCAGTCAAATACAGAAATAAAATACAATTTGTATTAAAATATAAATTGAGGAGAGTTAGTGAGTTTTTACTCACAGTTGCGCGTTAACCGAAAAATATCGGTTTACGTTATTCGACTCAGTTGGACAATTTATTTCGCCATAAATTGTAACGAGCTCGGATTCGCTCCCGGTCAGTCTCATTGTGTCGCTCCCATCCATACGATCCTACCGGATCTTGTTTCGTTGAATTTCGATAACGTATGATCAAGTTACGAGTTATACAAGTTTGTACGGATATTTAAATTAAATAAAAAACTAAAACTTGAATTTTTATTTGGGCTTAACTTGTTTTTAAACGGCCCATCACCTCCCACGTACAAGCCCACCCGAAACTTCATCACCCTCAAATCCTTTTCGCTGCTCCCAGTACAACACTCCACCACTTCGGATCCCAACTGCTCGTCACCCTCTTCACCGAATCACACCAGAATCCCACCAACATGCTTCTCGTCATCTTCTCCTTCTTCCCATCCTGGGGTGGTCAATCCCGTACGCACCTATGGAAGTGCGACTCCCAGTCCACGGCGCTGGCCCCATGGGTTCGAGCGACAGTTTTGGTGTGGATACCACTCAAAACTTTGCGAGCATGACTCAATTTCCACCACAAACCCAAAATAACCTTCACTACATAGTTCGATTTCCCCAAAATCAAAATATACCGAACCCTAGCCTTCGCTGTTCGAAAAACTCGGTCACCACAGTGGGGATCGAACGCCCCAAAACTGGTATCCACACGTTGGAAATCATCTCAGGAACTCAAGGAGATTTAACTTGGAATTCATAGAATTTATTTTCTATTTGTTTTGAATTTGTTTGCTCAAGAAATGTTTGCTGTAAGAATGAAGAGTGACGGCGCATAATTTGACTCAGGAATTAGGTTAGAAGGTGTAGAGGAGTATTTATAGGCAACACAAAATATATAGATATTTTTATATTAATATTTTAATATTTTTATTTAATCCTTTATATACATTTCTGACTTCTAAAAATTCGTGTGATCACACATGATACCTAAAAATCACGAAAATTGACATGTAGCTAGAGTTTGACATTACGGTCCCAACGAAACTGGTTTCGTCGAATTTCGACTCTGTTTGCTCACACAGCGTATTTTTAACTATCAAAATACTAACTGTTTTACACTCTAAAAATCCGTACGGCCACACAGTGACTCTAAAAATCACGAAACTTCACATTTAACAATTATTTGATATTGCGGATCCAACAAAACTGGTTTCGTTGAATTCTGAGGTCGTTTGCAAAACTGGCTATTTTTAAAGCGCTGAATAGACCATTTAAATATATAAATATATTTAAATAAAATTAAATTTAATATTAATAAATTAATATTATCGTATATCTTCACATATGATATCGTACAGCCCTAGAGTATCATATTAGAATTTACAGTTTGATATTTCAGATTACCAATTACCTCGATATTCAGTTTTACATTGAAAAACCCTTTTATAACGTATATAAAGCGTTACGAATTATAAAGGATGTAATGTCCCGCATTTTTATCGGTTTATATTTGAATATTTAAATCAGTTTAAATATTGAATTCTTAATATAAGTGGATTTATATATTAATTAAACGAAGTTGAACGTATAAAAATATATATTAATTATAATCGAGCTCATAACGACGCTGCAGTTCGTGATTTAACGTTCTGATCTTCAACTGAGTATACAAGACTCGTTATTAACCGGATTTCTTCGAAACAAGAAATACTGGAATCTGTTAAACTGTATCTTTCTAACAGAAGTGAAAAATCGAGATTTCGGATTATATATTGCAAGATATGTCAAAATCAAATATTCAAAAAGTCGCTATGAAATCGTATATCGACCATAACGGTTCATTTGAAATAACTTCTTATCGGTTTCGAATTTAGACAAGGTTCTTTTGAGACGTGGTGATAATTTAATTTTTAGAATTTTACTGTAATTTTTAATTAATTAAATATGCAACTTTTTATTTGGGGTATTTTGCACCCTGTATCGGTATTTCGGGATTTCACAATATGGGTGAATCTACCGGTATTATTATATTTTTGGGGTCGTGACACCTCACTGGACACAACCGTAATCTTATTTCTGTCCATAAAAGCTCGAACATGAATGTAATTTTATGTGATGGGATACACTTTCGTATGAAGTAAAGTTAAATGCATATAAAATGATTATTAAACAAAATGTACACTACCACCTGCCAACCTTTAGATATACATGCATGACATCGTGGAGGACAAAATCGTGCACATGCCACACCTATATTTTCAAATGGACATATCATGCAGACCCTAAAGCAAGGTGCCAACCCATTCTTTCTTTTCATAATTAAAACCCCACATGCCTCATACTGTAATCTATTAGCTCTATGTCCATCTGCAAGCTTTCAATCAAAAATAACTTAGCACCCAAGTATATAGATTGGCGCAGACTACACAAAAATGACGTGCAGACCTATGTACATTGTATGATGAGACCATACAATGGTACAAAATGCAGTGCAGCTACATATTGGAAATTCAACCTAGCCTAAAAACATATGCGTGTACAGTGTACACCATACCCTATCTTCATCAAACATAAAAGAAAACGCAAGCCTATACCCTAAGGAACTCCACCATTAAGTCTATATTTCCCCTACAGCTAACATGCAACTAATGAAATGAAACACAAGGACTGACCTACCCTGTTCTACAGCCTTGCATGAATGTCAGAATTCGAATTGTCACCGTCCTTTCAAAAGACAACTCGTGCTCTTATACAGATCTTTTACGTAGACAATACTTCAATATCACCATTTACCTACCATTTTCATCAGACTATCCTACCGAAGAAACTGCAGACCTACGTTTCCTTCATATTGAAGCTTTCAGACTTCACATGCCTATGGGACGAGCTGTGTTTTAGCTTTAGGCCTAAAACTTCTGGTGCAAGAAACTTTCCCATTATATATAAATAGAAGGGCAGTGTGGAACAAAGAACAGCGGCCCACCCTCCCTGTTTTCAGATTGACGAACCTTTCTACACTTTAAAAATTCGGAAACCATTTAAAACTCCCATTAAAAATATTGAAGGATATCCATTAAGCTCCTCTGATCATGGACTTCAAGTTCATACGAGATTTGGTGAGTTCGAACCAGATATTCATCGTTGTCATATTGAAGTTGCAAGCTAAAGTTTTTCGTATTATGTGGGACGTGGGTTGATGGACTTCTTTACTGGGTCCATGCTGTGTTCATTATGAAGTAGGAGTATGAAGGAGCATGAGGGGTGCGTTGTGTTGGAGAAGCTACACTGTCGTAGCACGCTTGATGGATGTATTAGCCGCGAGGTATAAGGGTGAGCTCGTTTGGCAAAACGTTGAATGAGAAAGTGGGACTGGGTGCGCCTCTTGCATGACGGAAGGGTTTAACGTGGATGTTTGTTGAGGAGATGGACACATGTTAAAGTAAAATGGCCAGAAGCGAGAGTGGGCATTTGAATGGGTAGTGTAAACAATAGTGGCGGTGGACGTTGAAAATGAGGGATTCTAGTGTGGGGTTCATGACTGAAAGGTCAGAGAATAACAATTGCCGAGGGTTAGCATGTAAGGGGGATGAATGGGAACCAACGGATTATGTTTTAAAATGGAAGAAGAAGTAAGATCGGTTAAGAATTGGGCCGGGATGATAAGACGCAGTCCACCGGGTGAACCTGGTTTGGAGCGATTGGAGCTCATTGCGAATTACAACAGAATTAAATGCCAGATCGGATCAACCAACGCAAACCGTTATTTAACGGTTAACGCGCCAAGGTGAGTAAATTCACTAACTTTGTTTTATTTAAAATATTTTATTTATATTTTTAATAATGGTTGAATGTTGTGTGATGTTTGATTAGGTAAATCACAATTAAATTGGTTGAAACAAACATATATCGTTGCATATGTACACATCATTGGTTGATACTGATTTGACTAATATCAGTGGATGCGGAAATCGGTTGAAGGAACTCAACCGGATTCCTACATATTTAATTGTATTGTTTGTGCACTGTTTGAACCATGTGGAATGAAAATTCAACGTTATTTCGATTAAATCGATAACGATATCGATTAAGGAAGCGGCAACAACCGACATAAATCCATCATTTGGTTAAGAAATCGATTGCCGATTAGCGGATCGATTAAGTCAGTTATAAGAATTATATTTTTATAATTAAAGAAAAGTTTTAAATTATAATAGACGTTCTATTATAAACTGATATTTTATGGTTCGTTTTTATAAAATAAATAAAAACGATTATTTGATACATTATGAAACTGTAATTATTCGTCGAGTAAATATTGAATAATTATTTTAATACAAATAGGTTAGAGAATATTATTGGATTAATTATATTAATCAAACGAGGAAAAGTAATTAAAAATTAGTTAATGAATTAACTGATGGCTTGAAGTTGATTTAATCAACTGTCTTATTGGAAATTGATTTTTGATTAATTGGTCTTTAATTAATCTAATGATAACAACCTAGAAATAAATTGATCAAAAGTAATAAGCCTTTTTATCAATTACCTTTGAAATTAATGGAGTTTAAAAGAATTATTGAACCAAGATAATTAGTTGTGATTTATTAAATCAAGCAACTAACCTATTTTAAGTGAAAAAGAATGAACACTGTTTTACTTCAGAGATGATGGAGTTAATTACCATTTAACCATCTTAATTAAATTAATGGATTTCATTTAAGATAATATTGAACTCATAAGGAGATGATTACTTGAATTATGTATACTAATTCGAAAGGAAAGAAAGATGTCAAAGATGAAGAATGTTAATGGACTTGGTAAAGATGTTATAAGTGGAATTATATAATACAGATAAAGCGAAGAGTTAATGTCTGAAATAAATAGTTAGGAACAACAGAGATTTCAAAATAAGGTTATGATGTTATAAAACCATATTCGAAATGAAAAGCAAGACATACGGTTTGTAACGGAAAGAGATATCAAGATTTTTGTAATGTAAAGAGATGTCAAGAATTTGTAACGGAAAGAGGTGTTGAGATAAATTATAAAGTGGAATATAGTAGCATAGCAGTAAAGTAACGCTGTTGACTAGGCTTAAGCGTGACTGTTATGTCAAGATTAGTTATAAAGGGATATAGCAGCGTATAGCTAGTTTGAACTGTAACGATAAATGAAACGCTGTTAACCAAACTTAAGCGTGATGTTGATATACAGTAGCATTTCCTAGGGAAGGGAAACAGCTTGTTTGAAATTCACTTATTCAAAAGGAATAAGTAATGACGTTTGTCCAAAGAAATATAAGAACGAATGTTAATTAAAAAGTGCCTGTGATTTGTGTGATATTGGTTGTACATTGAATGGATGTTGTTTTTACTTCGATAGTTAAACAACCGACTATCGAAGTGTTTTGAACCATCGTGTCGATACGGAGAGACCGGTTGGATATATTATCCGAAGACCACTCCGTATAGGCATAAGCGTTGCGAATTCGATTAGGCTGAAGACAATTGAAGACGGAGTGAAATGCAAAGGTCGTCCTGTTTCAGGATGGTGTTTTCTGTTTGTCCAGACCCAGGACAACTTGTATGGATGAATGCCTGACAGCGTATTCTTAGAAGATCACCTAAGACGTTCTTTTCAAGATATTACGTCTGGTGGCGGAGAAATTCGTTTCTCTTAGCTTTTATACCCGTAATATGTTTGGGAAGACCAACTAGTGATTTGACGGGTTTGACGATGTGGCATTCAAAGTATATGGTGGCCAGATGTTCTAAAAGGTAGGCGTAGCCTCAAGCTTCACAACCAGGAAATAACAAAAATCAGGCAGGCAGCATGGCTATGTGGGTCGCTCCCATTAGGGTGTATAATCACCTATCTAGAGAAATTCTTTTTTGTTTCTTAATCTATCGATTCTGCCCATTCGGGAACGGTGGTTTGAGTCCAACCGTTGGTGATATACATTCGATACACTCAAGCGAAATGAGTGGTCGGTCATGTGTGGGCCGGGTTGCAAGACGTTCTTGTTGAACCCAGGTGTATTCGCCTCTAGAGATACATCATCGGAAGGTGGTCCCATACCTTGTCATAGTTGGAATCCAATCTCCAATAAGCGCCCTGCGGGTTTCTGATTTTATACTATGTATGTAGAGCGTGAGATGCAAGCGTTCTACTATTTGGTTATTTATTTGATTAGACATTATTATAATATCACTGGATTTTGATATCAGAAATATTTTGGGTTATAGTAAGGTAAAAGCCGTCCATGTTTATGTGTGGATTGGTCTTACTATTATCCTTTTTGTTTCAAAAAGGATTTTCAAAGTTAAACCGTATGGTTGGAATTTACTCACACCAGTCCCATGACTGACCCAGAGTTTATTTTGTTTGTTTTCCCTAAACTCTTGGGTGCCCAAATTTGTACGGGCAGTCAAGTGTTTCAGGCTTTTACAGATACGCTGGAAGGAGCTAAAAGCAGAAGGCTTCACCGTTAGTATTTAGAGACTATTTCCGCTGTGATATGATGTATTGTACTCTGATAATGGTATGTATATACAATACAGTTTGTATTTCAAAGTTATGTTATATAATATATTTTATTCGTTCCGCTGTGAGATTCGTGTTTACTCTGATTATGTTCAACTGTGTTCTTCTTCTTCTCCTATTCTATTAGTTCTATCTTTTCTATCTCATCCTCTAACTTCTTTCTATTAATGGTCCGGTGTTTTCGATGTCTGAACAGTCGACGCTGGGTTTTGTGTCGATTTTCGGAGTCGAAAATCGCTGGGTCGTTACAGTGGTATCAGAGCATAAGGTTAAGTGATTACCTTGGCTCTGTGGCGTGACTCAATAGAGATAAGGTTAGCAGTACCTTAGATTGAGTTTGAGTATATATATATGAGCGCGTATTTGTAAATTGATATAAAAACTGTTTTATATTGTGTTGATTGATCTGGTGAGTGGTATATAAATTCCAGATCGACGCGTTTAGCTGACGAGGTCGATAGGGATTTATAAACACTTGGAAAGAGAATTTCGACATAGTATTGTTTTTGAAGAGGGTAAATGAGATAATTTTACTCGAAATATATTTTGATATAAAGAAAACATATATATTGGAATTATCTAGTATATATTGAATGTGTTGGGTGAACTTATGATCGAATAAGATTTATAATTGAATTGGTTATATAAATAACCAATCGAAATATTTTATACATATAATATGTAAAATCAGATGAACTGAATCTGAAATTTAAACTAGAATTGGAATAAAAATTCTGATACATGAAAATGTTTGTAAATGGAATTTGAATTAAACATATGGGAATTTTAAGATCCTGGGGAAATTTTGAAATATTATCCAAGTTTCGAAAAGATATTTTTGAAGTAATTTCAAATAAAAGTATTTGAATATGAGTTTTGAAAGTGATATAGTATTGAACTCACTTTGATCGCTGGAAAATAATTCCGATGATGAACCGCGGCATCATTGGTGTTCGTTTTCGAGTTTCTAAGTGACGGATTACTAGCAAAGATTTTGTTTTGAAATAAATTGTTCAGAAATTCAAATGTTTTGAATTGCTATGTTATGAATATATATGATTTCAAACTGATTTGAAATGAAAACCCTAGGAATTTGAATTCTGAAATTTAAAATTTACTTATGAAGTAAATAAACAGCGAACTTAAATAAGTTAAATAAAATTTGAGTTGAATTGAAGCCAAATAAGTGGAAATCGTACTGGAATAAGGATTTGACTTGGCAAAGTAGTTGAGGTGTGAATTGAGATTGGGAATGGAACCGAACTTGGTTGAGATATTTGATTATTTGGAATTGGAATTGAACTAGAGTTTGAAAAAGAAATTTGAGTTGGAATTATTGATTGAAGATAAACTGACTCGAGATCAGTTGGAGATGTATTCGGGTATGCTGAATGGATTGCAAATGAAAGCGAGAAAGTTAGATGTCCGATAAAGGGAGAAGGCCCAGAGTGGCGTGTGGTAGTAGTACCGAATGAACCATGCAGCAGAGAGGCTGACGAATTTCTCCGAAAATTAAAGTGTTAGAAAATTTTCCGAATTTTGAAAAATTTCGTTACAAAGAAGGGAATTAATATTTTGATCAGTTCAGTTGGAACTGAAATTATGAAGTAAACCAAAAGAATTTTTAACATGTTTACAACAGAAATTGTAGCATTTTTCCTACCTTAGCAATTTCGAGGACGAAATTATTTTAAGGGGGAAGGAATGTAATGTCCCGCATTTTTATCGGTTTATATTTGAATATTTAAATCAGTTTAAATATTGAATTCTTAATATAAGTGGATTTATATATTAATTAAACGAAGTTGAACGTATAAAAATATATATTAATTATAATCGAGCTCATAACGACGCTGCAGTTCGTGATTTAACGTTCTGATCTTCAACTGAGTATACAAGACTCGTTATTAACCGGATTTCTTCGAAACAAGAAATACTGGAATCTGTTAAACTGTATCTTTCTAACAGAAGTGAAAAATCGAGATTTCGGATTATATATTGCAAGATATGTCAAAATCAAATATTCAAAAAGTCGCTATGAAATCGTATATCGACCATAACGGTTCATTTGAAATAACTTCTTATCGGTTTCGAATTTAGACAAGGTTCTTTTGAGACGTGGTGATAATTTAATTTTTAGAATTTTACTGTAATTTTTAATTAATTAAATATGCAACTTTTTATTTGGGGTGTTTTGCACCCTGTATCGGTATTTCGGGATTTCACAATATGGGTGAATCTACCGGTATTATTATATTTTTGGGGTCGTGACACCTCACTGGACACAACCGTAATCTTATTTCTGTCCATAAAAGCTCGAACATGAATGTAATTTTACGTGATGGGATACACTTTCGTATGAAGTAAAGTTAAATGCATATAAAATGATTATTAAACAAAATGTACACTACCACCTGCCAACCTTTAGATATACATGCATGACATCGTGGAGGACAAAATCGTGCACATGCCACACCTATATTTTCAAATGGACATATCATGCAGACCCTAAAGCAAGGTGCCAACCCATTCTTTCTTTTCATAATTAAAACCCCACATGCCTCATACTGTAATCTATTAGCTCTATGTCCATCTGCAAGCTTTCAATCAAAAATAACTTAGCACCCAAGTATATAGATTGGCGCAGACTACACAAAAATGACGTGCAGACCTATGTACATTGTATGATGAGACCATACAATGGTACAAAATGCAGTGCAGCTACATATTGGAAATTCAACCTAGCCTAAAAACATATGCGTGTACAGTGTACACCATACCCTATCTTCATCAAACATAAAAGAAAACGCAAGCCTATACCCTAAGGAACTCCACCATTAAGTCTATATTTCCCCTACAGCTAACATGCAACTAATGAAATGAAACACAAGGACTGACCTACCCTGTTCTACAGCCTTGCATGAATGTCAGAATTCGAATTGTCACCGTCCTTTCAAAAGACAACTCGTGCTCTTATACAGATCTTTTACGTAGACAATACTTCAATATCACCATTTACCTACCATTTTCATCAGACTATCCTACCGAAGAAACTGCAGACCTACGTTTCCTTCATATTGAAGCTTTCAGACTTCACATGCCTATGGGACGAGCTGTGTTTTAGCTTTAGGCCTAAAACTTCTGGTGCAAGAAACTTTCCCATTATATATAAATAGAAGGGCAGTGTGGAACAAAGAACAGCGGCCCACCCTCCCTGTTTTCAGATTGACGAACCTTTCTACACTTTAAAAATTCGGAAACCATTTAAAACTCCCATTAAAAATATTGAAGGATATCCATTAAGCTCCTCTGATCATGGACTTCAAGTTCATACGAGATTTGGTGAGTTCGAACCAGATATTCATCGTTGTCATATTGAAGTTGCAAGCTAAAGTTTTTCGTATTATGTGGGACGTGGGTTGATGGACTTCTTTACTGGGTCCATGCTGTGTTCATTATGAAGTAGGAGTATGAAGGAGCATGAGGGGTGCGTTGTGATGGAGAAGCTACACTGTCGTAGCACGCTTGATGGATGTATTAGCCGCGAGGTATAAGGGTGAGCTCGTTTGGCAAAACGTTGAATGAGAAAGTGGGACTGGGTGCGCCTCTTGCATGACGGAAGGGTTTAACGTGGATGTTTGTTGAGGAGATGGACACATGTTAAAGTAAAATGGCCAGAAGCGAGAGTGGGCATTTGAATGGGTAGTGTAAACAATAGTGGCGGTGGACGTTGAAAATGAGGGATTCTAGTGTGGGGTTCATGACTGAAAGGTCAGAGAATAACAATTGCCGAGGGTTAGCATGTAAGGGGGATGAATGGGAACCAACGGATTATGTTTTAAAATGGAAGAAGAAGTAAGATCGGTTAAGAATTGGGCCGGGATGATAAGACGCAGTCCACCGGGTGAACCTGGTTTGGAGCGATTGGAGCTCATTGCGAATTACAACAGAATTAAATGCCAGATCGGATCAACCAACGCAAACCGTTATTTAACGGTTAACGCGCCAAGGTGAGTAAATTCACTAACTTTGTTTTATTTAAAATATTTTATTTATATTTTTAATAATGGTTGAATGTTGTGTGATGTTTGATTAGGTAAATCACAATTAAATTGGTTGAAACAAACATATATCGTTGCATATGTACACATCATTGGTTGATACTGATTTGACTAATATCAGTGGATGCGGAAATCGGTTGAAGGAACTCAACCGGATTCCTACATATTTAATTGTATTGTTTGTGCACTGTTTGAACCATGTGGAATGAAAATTCAACGTTATTTCGATTAAATCGATAACGATATCGATTAAGGAAGCGGCAACAACCGACATAAATCCATCATTTGGTTAAGAAATCGATTGCCGATTAGCGGATCGATTAAGTCAGTTATAAGAATTATATTTTTATAATTAAAGAAAAGTTTTAAATTATAATAGACGTTCTATTATAAACTGATATTTTATGGTTCGTTTTTATAAAATAAATAAAAACGATTATTTGATACATTATGAAACTGTAATTATTCGTCGAGTAAATATTGAATAATTATTTTAATACAAATAGGTTAGAGAATATTATTGGATTAATTATATTAATCAAACGAGGAAAAGTAATTAAAAATTAGTTAATGAATTAACTGATGGCTTGAAGTTGATTTAATCAACTGTCTTATTGGAAATTGATTTTTGATTAATTGGTCTTTAATTAATCTAATGATAACAACCTAGAAATAAATTGATCAAAAGTAATAAGCCTTTTTATCAATTACCTTTGAAATTAATGGAGTTTAAAAGAATTATTGAACCAAGATAATTAGTTGTGATTTATTAAATCAAGCAACTAACCTATTTTAAGTGAAAAAGAATGAACACTGTTTTACTTCAGAGATGATGGAGTTAATTACCATTTAACCATCTTAATTAAATTAATGGATTTCATTTAAGATAATATTGAACTCATAAGGAGATGATTACTTGAATTATGTATACTAATTCGAAAGGAAAGAAAGATGTCAAAGATGAAGAATGTTAATGGACTTGGTAAAGATGTTATAAGTGGAATTATATAATACAGATAAAGCGAAGAGTTAATGTCTGAAATAAATAGTTAGGAACAACAGAGATTTCAAAATAAGGTTATGATGTTATAAAACCATATTCGAAATGAAAAGCAAGACATACGGTTTGTAACGGAAAGAGATATCAAGATTTTTGTAATGTAAAGAGATGTCAAGAATTTGTAACGGAAAGAGGTGTTGAGATAAATTATAAAGTGGAATATAGTAGCATAGCAGTAAAGTAACGCTGTTGACTAGGCTTAAGCGTGACTGTTATGTCAAGATTAGTTATAAAGGGATATAGCAGCGTATAGCTAGTTTGAACTGTAACGATAAATGAAACGCTGTTAACCAAACTTAAGCGTGATGTTGATATACAGTAGCATTTCCTAGGGAAGGGAAACAGCTTGTTTGAAATTCACTTATTCAAAAGGAATAAGTAATGACGTTTGTCCAAAGAAATATAAGAACGAATGTTAATTAAAAAGTGCCTGTGATTTGTGTGATATTGGTTGTACATTGAATGGATGTTGTTTTTACTTCGATAGTTAAACAACCGACTATCGAAGTGTTTTGAACCATCGTGTCGATACGGAGAGACCGGTTGGATATATTATCCGAAGACCACTCCGTATAGGCATAAGCGTTGCGAATTCGATTAGGCTGAAGACAATTGAAGACGGAGTGAAATGCAAAGGTCGTCCTGTTTCAGGATGGTGTTTTCTGTTTGTCCAGACCCAGGACAACTTGTATGGATGAATGCCTGACAGCGTATTCTTAGAAGATCACCTAAGACGTTCTTTTCAAGATATTACGTCTGGTGGCGGAGAAATTCGTTTCTCTTAGCTTTTATACCCGTAATATGTTTGGGAAGACCAACTAGTGATTTGACGGGTTTGACGATGTGGCATTCAAAGTATATGGTGGCCAGATGTTCTAAAAGGTAGGCGTAGCCTCAAGCTTCACAACCAGGAAATAACAAAAATCGGGCAGGCAGCATGGCTATGTGGGTCGCTCCCATTAGGGTGTATAATCACCTATCTAGAGAAATTCTTTTTTGTTTCTTAATCTATCGATTCTGCCCATTCGGGAACGGTGGTTTGAGTCCAACCGTTGGTGATATACATTCGATACACTCAAGCGAAATGAGTGGTCGGTCATGTGTGGGCCGGGTTGCAAGACGTTCTTGTTGAACCCAGGTGTATTCGCCTCTAGAGATACATCATCGGAAGGTGGTCCCATACCTTGTCATAGTTGGAATCCAATCTCCAATAAGCGCCCTGCGGGTTTCTGATTTTATACTATGTATGTAGAGCGTGAGATGCAAGCGTTCTACTATTTGGTTATTTATTTGATTAGACATTATTATAATATCACTGGATTTTGATATCAGAAATATTTTGGGTTATAGTAAGGTAAAAGCCGTCCATGTTTATGTGTGGATTGGTCTTACTATTATCCTTTTTGTTTCAAAAAGGATTTTCAAAGTTAAACCGTATGGTTGGAATTTACTCACACCAGTCCCATGACTGACCCAGAGTTTATTTTGTTTGTTTTCCCTAAACTCTTGGGTGCCCAAATTTGTACGGGCAGTCAAGTGTTTCAGGCTTTTACAGATACGCTGGAAGGAGCTAAAAGCAGAAGGCTTCACCGTTAGTATTTAGAGACTATTTCCGCTGTGATATGATGTATTGTACTCTGATAATGGTATGTATATACAATACAGTTTGTATTTCAAAGTTATGTTATATAATATATTTTATTCGTTCCGCTATGAGATTCGTGTTTACTCTGATTATGTTCAACTGTGTTCTTCTTCTTCTCCTATTCTATTAGTTCTATCTTTTCTATCTCATCCTCTAACTTCTTTCTATTAATGGTCCGGTGTTTTCGATGTCTGAACAGTCGACGCTGGGTTTTGTGTCGATTTTCGGAGTCGAAAATCGCTGGGTCGTTACAAAGGAATTCTACAGCGACTTTTCTGAAATTTGATTTGGACATAAATCAAAATCTACACGACGAAATCCCGTTTTTTCTCTTCCACTAAAAAGATATACTCCACCAGCTCCACACGTTTCTTGTTTCATAGAAATCCGGCTTAAAATGAATCCTGTACATTCAGTTGAAGTCTGAATCGCCAAATAGCGAACTGCCGCGTCACTTCAAGCTCTATTTTAATTATATTATAATTATACGTTCAAACTGTCGTCGATTGTATATATTCGTCAATATAATCCAACTCTAAGTTGAATTACAACTTTGGGATGACCCCATTCACAGAATATTTGTATTTCCAATATTTTTGATTATTTCGACATTATAATATATTTTATTATATTATAATTATTAATTAAATATTCAATATTATTTAATTCACGTTCTCGATATCGATAAATCGATATTTGATAATTAAATAAATAAATTATTCAACAGCTAAAAATGCGGGTCACTACATGTCTACAGCGGAAACAAACAAAATATGCACAATAGGAGCTGAACAGCATAAAAAGAGATAAATAATAGAATCCATCTTCAGCTCCAGCTATCCAGAAAGAACCAGCTAAACCTGAATACAAGGCTGCCCGTGTAGAAAACGGGGCACCCGAGTTTGAAAGTGAAACAAACTATGAGTCAGTAATGGGACTGGTATGAGAAATCTACTCAACACATTTATAATATGGCTAATCACAGGACCACGCCACTTTCGTGGAACGGGTTTACTCCATTGGATTGCCAGTGCTTTAAAACAAATCATTCTTTTAAAACATCACAATGCTTTTTATAAAAATGAAGCCATTACAAGACCCAGTTCCCATCACACAATGCAACGCAAACCGGAGGATAGACTTTTTACCTTATAATGGCCAAGATATGCTTGATACGAATAAAACAAAAGGCATTTGATATTATTGCTAGTGTTTATATCTTTTGAAAACAATTTCAAATCATAACTATCAATCATAGACGACATTAATGCCCCATACCACTATGTCGCCATATATAGGTATACAGTCAAAACCGCATAGTCACGTATTTGGAAATTGGATTTCCGTCATGAACCAAGGCAAAAGATAGTCCTTACTGAATTCGAGACAATCTAGCCCATGTCTCAGGAACAGCCGCAACTACCCCCTGGATCGTCAGGGCCGGTCCACCGATGTGGATTTTTATGCCTGAATACTACGTCTCCCCGCCCTATGGGGCGTAAATGAGCCAACGAATGACTCCATCGGACCCGGATCGTTCGATCAAACCGAGGCGCCTCGCAACAGCAACAACCACACAGGTGAAAAGTATATAAATGTCAGGGCTGGTAGGTCACTGACACCACCCTATCTAGAAAGAAACCCATGCCCTCCCTGAGGTCCTTTTCCAGTTTCTGGTTCATACTGGGGTGTGAGGCTCGCGAATTCACATTATACACAAAGCTACGCCACATAGGCGGTGCTTTGATCATCACCACAATACTTTGCTTTTCAACAGAAGCCCTGGTCATTTACCACTTAGGCATGCCACACTAGCAATTCATGCCATGCGACTGATATCCACCGATATACAACCTCTGAACACGTGCGTTCCAGAGAAGGGCGTTAAGCAAAAGAATAAATTCTCCACCGCCAAAAAGATGTATATTTAATAGAGATCAATCAACATAGAATAAAATCCAATGTCAGACATACAGTCCATTTACAAGTCCGTTCTGGGTCTGAACGAAACCGGAGGCACTATATACCTCGCAAACCCATCGACCACGACGTACGTCTGGACGATCACCACTCATTATCCATATTTCGGGATGCCTCCTAATCAGGACCTCGGTTACCATCCAAACGAGGCAAAGATCTCCGGTCTTCGACCACCGTCTTCATCCTCGACTTTCAATCGTTGGTCAATTATTTGAAATGAGAATTAACTCGGCCTTTTCAAATAATTCACGGATATTTAGAATTTCAAATCAATTTATTTCAATGGTTAAATCATTCGACAACACCAATTTTGTTCTTTAATGTAATTTTCACACCAAACACATTCAACCATCCAATACCACATAAATCGAGCAAATTCAGTTTATTTCCATTCCATATCGTTTATGATATTTTATAACGATTTATCGCTATTTTTATTTATTTTAAAATAGCCAATTTATTCAAAACGACGCTTCGAGCCATAACGCGGCCGTGGCGCTGTTTTTCTTTAGATTTGATTTGCACATATCTGAAAATCTAACCGTTGGATCTTCACAAAATTTACATCATTAGAAAGATCTTTTCAAAACGAATCCAACGGTTCCAGTTTCGGGAAAATCCGACGGTCGGATCTCCCGGTATAATCGTTTGAAGTTTCGATTTCAAAATAAGAACTGCAGCGTCGTTATTCGATTAAATATAGTTATATATATATATATAATCGATTCTGGCGCTGTTTTCCTTCAGATTTGAATTAAACATTCCAGACAATCCAACCGTTGGATTTTTACAAAGTTGGTGTCGTTGGAAAGATATTTCCAAAGCGAACCAACGGTTGCAATTTCAGGAAAATCCGATGGTCGGATCTCCCGTACTAATCGTTTGAAATCACGGTTTCAAATTACGAACTGCAGCGTCGTTTTTTGATATATTTCAATTCTATTTAAATATATATATCAATTCTTCGATTTCAAAACCATATGAATTTCACACTTTTGATAAAAATGATATTTTCATCTAACTGCCATCTATTTCAACACTTCACTAATTTTAACAACTCATGTATATAATAAAAATGTGATTTTTATTGTAAAACAATTCATTTCAAAACACTGTTATTTTATATAGTTCGTATGGATGATAAAAATGGGATTTTTATTATAAAACAATTTATTTCAAAACACTGTTATTTTATATAGTTCGTATAGATGATAAAAATGGGATTTTTATTATAAAACAATTTATTTCAAAATATGAACACCATTCAACACATGAATTTCCACTCAACAACGTTTCCACACATGGAGGTTTTCTACTCAACGAATAAATCTAGTTTCAACAAATGAAAATAATTCAAACACATGAATATTATTCAAAATTTCGGCAGCATAACGGCAGGGTAGTTAAAACCGGGACCGTCCCTAGTACGGCTCCTCGCTCTACCTTAAAACCTCGCGGTTTTTGACAATGGGGATCATGCATCTAGTTCGCACGCAGGCGGCATGTATATATTTATTTCATTTCCATAAACTAATCCTATGTGGTTTCAACCAAATATTTCTCAACCACAAATGGGTATTTTTCAACCACAATCAACCAATATCAACCACAAACAATCACTATCAACCATTCGCTATCAATCAATTTTCACACCAATCACAACCAATAAATATCGTCCATGGTTTGTGGACGAGGGGCGTATATATATATATATATATATATATATATGTGTATATATAGCAATTCACTTCTATTTTAACACATATATAATTTTTACGACGCATATATAACTTATACATCGAACGTACAACTTATACAACGCTTATACATGAGGTGTACAACGCTTATATAACTCATACATCGACTATATAATTTATACATCGTCTTTTCCATATCGTTTATAAATTAGAAATCTCACCTTGGGTTCCACTCCACCAAAAATAGCAGAAGGCTCAGAAAAATATGCGGTCTCTTCTAGAAGGTAGAAGACGTCCACACAGTCACGATGTTTCCTGTTTCATCGAATTTCGTCAAGAAACGAAAAAGATATGATTTTTACAAGGTTTGCAATGGTTTAAAGGTGTTAAAATCATTTCAGAAAATAAAAACCGTACCTTTCTATTTCTGTTCAAAACTAGGTTTTGAATTTTCTCTCGATCCGTAACACGAGACTCAGATCCAGTTGTGCCACGACGTAGGGCTACGAAGGGGCTTTCCGGCGATGGGTCCCACCACCAGATCGACGCCGGATCTGGAGAGAAAAGGGGGGCGACGCGGCGGAAGTTCGGGGGCTTAGATCTCGACGATGGGGCGATGGCAGGAGGTGAGACTTAGTCGGATTTGAAGAGGGAGGGGAGGGCTTTCGAACGTGGGTGGTGGCGAGGCCTGGCATGGACGGTGGCGGCCGGAATCTGGGAGGGAAGATCTGAGGGGTTTCCGCCGTATATCGGGGAGAGAGAAAAAAAGGAATTTTCTTTTTTTTTATTTAAAAAAATATGATTGGCCGGGGGAGTTTTAAAGGGGTTTTCTGACACGACCTCCAATCCAAACCCAACGACTGTCGTCCCTAGCGTTTTACCCACATTCCGAACACAATGGGATATGTTTCGTAGGCCCATTCGACCGTTTCAGTCAGTTTTCCTTCAAATTAAAATATATAACATTCAATATTTAATTTGAACGTACATTTCAATTTGCCAGGGCCACAAATTGATTCGAAAAATTCCAGAAAAATAAATCTAGCTATGTTTTGACGATACTGTCCCAACAAAACTAGTTTCGTCGAATTCTGAGATCGTTTGCAAAAAGGCCCATTTCTAGTCGATCCAATTTAACTGTAATCGACCAAAACACGTTTTCCTTTGTCACGCTCACATACTAGCTTCAAAAATTATGAAATTTGAAACCTTGCAATAACTTCACATCCCGGATCCAACAAAAGTGGTTTCGTCGAATTCCGAGGTCGTAAGAAAAATGGCCAATTTCACGGGCTATATAAATTCCATAGCTACCTTTCTGAAAATTCATTTGGCCATAACTTTTGCTTTCCGCTATGAAAATTCGATTTTTCAGATTCATTAGAAAGGTATTCACTAACAGATTTAAATATTTTTGGTTTCACTCAAATCTGTTTTGTTTTGCACCCGGTACAGTCCGAAAAAGTTTGAATTCAATTATTGAAACTGCAGCGCCATTTAATGCCTTGTTTATAATTAGAATTAATTATATTCGTTTTCAATTGTCGATTCAAACTCAGTTTTCATTGCTATTTTTTAAAATATTCATTTTAAATATTAAAAATCCATTATTTTAGCCAATTTAAAATTTTTAAATTGGTTCAGATTTTCTGGGTCGTTACAATCTCCCCCACTTTAAACTTTTCGTCCCCGAAAAGGAACAAAGTCGAAAGTGGTTTGATTAATCAACTCTACGTTCGATCTGGCTTCAATTCTCCAACTTTTTAGTTTCTGAGAATTTTTAAATTCTTCAAAAATTTGGCTGTAACAACCCGTAAAATGCGAGCCAGTTTGAAATTTTTATTTTGGCCATTTTAGCGAATTTTGATTATTTAAAATGAATTATTTTAAATAATATCGACGAGAAATTTATTTTGAATATAATTCGAACGTATATATTATACGCGTCGTCGTTAGAATATAAATATTTATATATAATTATAAACAGAATTGAAAATGGCGCGGTAGTTCGATAATTCGATTTCAAACTTCAATTGAATGTACCGGGTGCAAAACAATCCGGATTTTAGTGAAACCGAAAACATTAGGATCTATTTGATAATATCTTTCCAACAAATCCGAAAGATCAAGATTTCATAGCGGGAATAAAAAGATATGTCCAGTTGAAAATTCTGAATAGTCGCTATGGAATTCAGGCCCTTAAAAATGGACATTTTGCAAACGACCTCGGATTTCGACGAAACCACTTTTGTTGGGTCCGTGATGTTAAGTTATTGCTAGATTCCAAATTTCATAATTTTTCGAATCAATATGTGAGCGTGGCAAAGGAAAACGCATTTGACCAGTTTTAGTTGATTTTAATCGACTGAAAAATGGCCATTTTTCTAACGGTCTCAGAATTCGACGAAACTAGTTTTGTTAGGACCGTATTGTCAATACGAAGCTAGAAAATATTTTTCTGGAATTTTTCTAGTTAGTATGCGACCCCGGTAAATTGAAATGCGCGTTCAAATTCAATATATAGAGTTATATGTTGATTTTAACGGAAACTGATCGAAACGATCAAATCAACGTACGATACATATCCCATTGTGTTCGGAATGGGGGTAAAACGCTATGGACGACAGGCGGTAGGCCTTGTTTCGAGGACATATGTAAAAGTCAACCTTTTTACCAAAATTAAATAATTAATTAATGAAAAAAAAAATATATTATTTTAATTTTCGTTTCCCCCCTTTTTCTTCATTGGCCCCCCCCCCCCCCCCGTTTTCGTTTAACAGAAAGAGGAAAAAAAAAAAGAAAAAAAACCCTAAAACCCGCCCCTTCCTCGATAACCTCCGTCGCCCCTTGTATAGCCGCCGCCCACCTCCATCGGACCGCGCCACCACCCACGGACCCCACCCCGTCAGGCCGCACTCCCCCTCTCTCCTCCTCCCCCGTGTAAACAACACCACCCCCCCAATGCCCAAATCGAGGTTCGAGCTCGATTTCCTCCGCCTGAGGACCGCCGAACTGGCAGCGGTGGCCAGTGCTGACAAGCACCGTCGAGGCGCAGGAGGGGGACGCCTCCGATCAGACTTCGGCACCTCGGATTGCGGGCGGGTTGAAGTGCTAATGGATGAGTTCTTCGAAGCAAACGTCTTAAGCGTGATAATCGGGGATGAAGGTGGTTTATTTCTTCTTTTATTGTTATTATTTACAATCATATACCTTGTTGATTGTTTTTGAAGTATATATAAATTTGTTTTGAAAAGAAAATCAACATTTGTTTTGAAAAGAAAATCAACATTTGTTTTGAAAAGAAAATCAACATTTGTTTTGAAAAGAAAATCAACATTTGTTTTGAAAAGAAAATCAACATTTGTTTTGAAAAGAAAACCAACATTTGTTATGAAAAGAAAATCAACATTTGTTTTGAAAAGAAAATCAACATTTGTTTTGAAAAGAAAATCAACATTTGTTTTGAAAAGAAAATCAACATTTGTTTTGAAAAGAAATAGGAGAAAATTTAGATCTTTATATATGAAAGCGAAGAATAAAAATTAGTTTTTTTATATTGAATGGCGAAATAAAAATTCGATTTTTATATATTGAACTTCGAACTAAAAATTCGATTTTTATATATTGAACTTTGTAATAAAAATTCGATTTTTATATATTGAACTTTGAAATAAAAATTCGATTTTTATATATTGAACTTCGAACTAAAAATTCGATTTTTATATATTGAATAGCGAAGTAAAAATGTGATTTTTACGTATGTAGTGAAAGCAGCAACGAAGGTGACAAAAAGGCGAAACGACGAAGACTTCTGCAAAAGAAGAGTCGAGATGGTTGGATAGCTAAAGGTGAGAATTTCTCACCCTTCAATTTATTTTTCTAGTTATATATATACTAGGATGCAGACGGTGCTTAGTAGCACCCGACACCCGTCCACAGACCATGGACTTGTTTGTTTGACTGTTTGGTGATTGATTGTGATATTGGTTTGAATGTGGTTTGTGGTGTGAAAAATCGAATCGATAAATTGGTTAGGATTAGACGTGCGCCGTTATAAGGCGAAGGAGTAAGGCTAGGTTAGACCCTTACTCCAAAGTTTATGGTTTGCATAACGAATTGATTTGATTGATGTGTGAATGGCGTAGGCCTTCACTAGACCGGGGATAAGGCTAGGCCTTGTCCCGTTTCTAGTATCGTGCCGTTATGCCGCCGAAATTTTCTAAAATAAGTTAGAAAAATAAAAATAGCATTTTATTTAACGAATGAACTGAATATAAATTCATATGTTAAAATAAAATGTGTTATCGTTAAAAATATAATTTTTAACGTGAATGTGAATAAATAAATATTCATTTACAAACCAAACGGTTTGTTTATGTACACCTATTTGAATGACGTTGATTGGGTCGATAAATTTTACACATCGCCTAACTGCACAAATAAAATATGTGTTTGATTGTTTGAAACCCCACACGGGTGTTAGGATGAAATTTGAAGTTCACTCATCCTGATTTATTAAATATGTCGATCGATTGATTGACAAGCTGCTATAAGCGTTAAATGTCTATATTTGATGCTTATACAGTGTAGTGCACTTTGGTTGATGGTTGATTATTCATCATTGTTGATATATACATGTGTTGTAGAAAATCCATATAATTAACATTATATGGTAATTGATTGGGCCTCATTCCAGTTTCGAGAAAAAAAGAAATATTTGAAATAGAAATATTTGAAATAGAAATATTTGAAATAGAATATTTGAAAATAGAAATATGTGAAGCCGTGAGGATTAGATTGACGCCATTTTGACGTGAACGATATTTATATCGATTTTATTCATTTTAAAATGAATATTGAAACGTGATTTCGAAATCGAATATTTTGAAATGAATTGAATTGAAAACGATTTCGAAATGAATTGAATTGAAAACGATTTCGAAATGAATTGAATTGAAAACGATTTCGAAATGAATTGAATTGAAAACGATTTCGAAATGAATTGAATTGAAAACGATTTCGAAATGAATTGAATTGAAAACGATTTCGAAATGAATTGAATTGAAAACGATTTTGAAATGAATTGAATTGAAAACGATTTCGAAATGAATTGAATTGAAAACGATTTCGAAATGAATTGAATTGAAAACGATTTCGAAATGAATTGAATTGAAAACGATTTCGAAATGAATTGAATTGAAAACGATTTCGAAATGAATTGAATTGAAAACGATTTCGAAATGAATTGAATTGAAAACGATTTCGAAATGAATTGAATTGAAAACGATTTCGAAATGAATTGAATTGAAAACGATTTCGAAATGAATTGAATTGAAAACGATTTCGAAATGAATTGAATTGAAAACGATTTCGAAATGAATTGAATTGAAAACGATTTCGAAATGAATTGAATTGAAAACGATTTCGAAATGAATTGAATTGAAAACGATTTCGAAATGAATTGAATTGAAAACGATTTCGAAATGAATTGAATTGAAAACGATTTCGAAATGAATTGAATTGAAAACGATTTCGAAATGAATTGAACTGAAAACGATTTCGAAATGAATTGAACTGAAAACGATTTCGAAATGAATTGAACTGAAAACGATTTCGAAATGAATTGAATTGAAAACGATTTCGAATTGAATTGAAAGCGAAGTGAAATAAATTCAAATTGAATTGAAATTTGAATTGAATGGAAATGGATTTTGAAACGAATTTATAAAGAAGAATTCAATTTTGATTTGAATTGAAATGGAAGTTGAAAATGTTTTTGAAACGAATTCAAAACTATTTATATAATTCGTTTTAAATAGAAATCGACGAAATATATATTATATATATTATATATAATATAATGGCCTGAATAGAACGCGCCGCGTCGCGGCAGTTCGCGAATTTCGACCATTTATTTCGAACGGACATTACGGGAGATCCGACCGTCGGATTCTCCTAAAACCGGAACCGTTGGGTTCGTATCGAAAAGAGCTTTCTAATGAATGTTAGAAATTTGAAATCTAACGGTTGGATTTGGAGATACGTCCAAATCAAATTCGAAAAAGGTCGCTGTAAGTGCAGTTCGATGGCCGTTAATGGAAATCGACTGTATGGGCCTTGATAAAATTATTAAAAATAGCAATAATTTGTGTAAAATCATAAGAAATGATTTAGAAAGAATTGGGATGAAAAACTCCATATTTGAAAAGATAAAAATGGATTTTTATCGAAATGAACTAGTTTTGAACTAGAATTATAATTCTATTTATTTTTAAATAAATAAATTGAATTCGAAAAGGGTTTTAAAAATAACCAAAATTTCCAATGATTGCATTGGAGTGGATTTGAATCGAAATTGTCTTCGGAATATTTCGATGTTGGAATTCGTGATTATACAGGTGTTGTTATGGAAATTTGAAAGATATATATTGATATCGTTATTTCCAATACGACATTTGTTAGTCGTAGAATTCGATATTGAATATAAGCCGATATATTTTCTATTCAGAGCCTTGTATTGAATATCGAATGTGATTTGGGTTTGTCGTGAATGGTGTCTTCACTAACACTATTCTTGAACCCAGTTGAGAAAAGATTAAATCTTTTTATTTAGATTTAATGAAGTGTACCAATTAAATAATATTTAATTGGAATTGAATTGATATTGATTTTTGGGTTTATCGTGAGCAGTGTTTTAAATAACACTCGTTCTTTAACCCGATAATTAATGAATGTGATTTTGGGTTTATCGTGAACCGTGTTTTAAATGACACTGATTCTTTAACCCAGTCGAAGATTAAAACTAAGTGGAGTTTTAATGAATCTTTAATTAGATTGAAATGATCGAAAGTGGAGTATCACCAGTTTTGCTCCAGGCGATAGTTAAATCTTTAATTAGATTTGAACGTGAAATGGTAATTGAATTTACCGATAACACTGTGGTGTTAGATATGAAGTATTACCAGTTTTACTTCATGGGATGAATAGGTTGGGATTGGGAAATTAAAACAAATGATTACTTCGGTAAGGTTCGCTAATCCCGACTAGTTTGAATTGATATTCAAAAATGGATTAAAGAATAAATTCAAGGAATTTATCTTTTATAAAATTAATGGGAATCTTTCCCTATGAATGTGAAATTTAGAAACTAACTGTCGGTTAGCCAAGCAGAATGGTTTTCTGGATATTGATCTGATGTTGGTTTCGGCCTTCGGGGTTAATATTTGGGGAATTATTCTCTTGATTAATTTACGGTTAGTGACTAATGAATTGGAATGAGGCGTATGTTGTGTTTGTGTAACACTTTTATAAAATATACGCGAGTTATTCGGGAAGACCGGGTTTATCCCATTCTGAATAACTGATACGACGATAAGTCGAAGATGAAGACGATAGTCGAAGACCGGAAGTCTTCACGTCGTTTGGGTGATAACTGATGATCTTGATTGGGCTGTACACCCAAGAAGATGGAAACAGTTAGTGATCGTCCAGACGTGCTTGGAGATCGATGGATATGCGGGGTACTAGGTGCCTCCGGTTTCGTTCAGACCCAGAACGGACTTGTAAATGGACTGTGTGTCTGACATCGGATTTCATTCTGTGTGACTGATATCGGTTGCATAGGATGGCTTGCCTGTGTGGCATGCTAAGATGCAAATGATCAAGGCTTCTGTTGAAAAGCAAAGTCTTGTGGTGATGATCAAAGCACGGCCTTTGTGGCGTAGCTTTGTGTAACGTTTACCTCGCGTGTTTCACACCCGGTATGAACCAAAAACGGGAGACGGACCTCAGGGAGGACTTGCGTTTCTTTCTAGCTAGAAGTGGCGTCAGTGGTTTTACACGCCCTGACGAGTTTGACTTATGTGGTTGTTGCGGTTGCGAGGCGCCTCGGTTATATCGGTTTCGGCCGAATGCATTCTGGTCGGCTGACGGACCAGACTTACACCCCATAGGGTGGGGAGACGTAGTGTTCAGGCATTTTAATCCACATCGGTGGACCGGCCCTGTCGCTCCAAGGCTTGACTGAGTACTTGCCGGTGGCTCGGGCTAGAGAGTCACGAATAGGTTGAGGACTATCTTTTGCCTCGGTTCATAGATGGAAATCCAATTTCCAAATACGTGACATTTGCGGTTTTAATTGTAACCCTATATATGGCGACATAGTGGGATGGGGCGCTTATGCCGCCTATGATTGATACTTATGATTTGAAGTTGTTTTATACACTTATAATAGTATCAAATGATTTGTTTTAAAACGTATCAAGCATTCTTTGGCTGTTATAAGGGAAAACCCTATCCTCGACTGCGTTGCATTGTGTGATGGGACCTGGGTCTTATAACAGCTTCATTTTTCTTTATTTAGCATTGCGCTGTTTGTTTTATGCACTGGTATTCTTGGGAGGAAACCCGTTCCGTGTTATACGGCGTGGTCCCTTGATTTACCTAACTTTGAAAATAAAGATTAACTGTTTTAGTTCTCACACCAGTCCCATGACTGACCTGGAGTTTATTGTTTTAACCTAAACTCTGGGTGCCCTTATTTTGACACGGGCAGCTAGTAGTTTTGGTTTTGCAGATTTATATTCACAGGATCCTGGTTTACAGCTGGAACGATATCCGGAAAGCTTTGTATCCGTATATCTCTTCTAGTTGTGTATTGTATTATTTTCCGCTGCTATGTATTTAAATGTAATTTAAATCTCTGATATTTCTGTGTAATATTCGTTTATACTCTGTATATTCTTGTAATCTGATGCATTGTTGTAATATACAATGAAATGTCCTTCTGTATGCGTTCTGCTGTGGTTTGTTCTCGAACTATCCGACGCTTTCCTTTACGGGGAAGTTGCGGGTCTTTACATTTGGTATCAGAGCTTTGGTTTACAAAGCAGAGAACAAGGCACGTTAGAACCATACGAAAGAATTCATCAGATATTGGATTAGTAATATCCAATGGGATGACTCGTTAGAGATAGGATCAGTAGTATCCTAGAACGAGTGTGAAGAGTATATTTTTGAAAATGAAAACAAATTTTTGTTTTGAAAATTTAAATCACTTATTCGTATTTGATTATTTAATTATATTGAGTTGGACAGTCCAGTATATAAAGATTTTGCGTATACGTCTGATCCGCGTGTATTCGAAGTTTTAATATATTGGATAGATATGGAATCATACTCTAGTGGCCCGAAGATGATTCTGATGGTTGAGTACTCATCGTCAGAATTTATATTCGAGTGACGAACGTGTAATATCTATATATTTCCTATTGATTGGTGTGAGAACCAAAATTAGATAGGGCCTATTGTTGTGATTTGGCATCAAAATCTAATTTTTGACTATATATCAAAGTTATGCATTTGAAAAGCTAATCAACTAATTGATTGATGTTTGTGTTGTTAGTTTATTTGTTTGCTAATTTTGAACTATTATGCCTAATTGAATCAAATATTGAATTGTATTGAAAATTGGTCGCATCTGTTTGCATATACATGTATATCATTGAACAGGTCATAGCAAGGAGGCTAGAGCCAGAGAATAAAATTTGTTTGCCCGACAAATAGGTACATGTTTACTACATAATTTCCTGTTTTGTTTGGGTGATGATGATTTTGTGAGCCTATTGGCTAGCCGCTTGGCTTTTTCTTTTTCTTTTTGAGATCTGAAGGACCGGGGAAGCTATTTGAAATTCCCCGATGCTCCCGGTGCAGGGGAGGTTATGGCGAAATTTTTCAAAAATTTAGGGTGTTAGCCAAATTTTTGAAATTTTGAAAATTCTCAGAAACTGAAAAGTTAGAGAATGAAAGCCAGATCGAATGTAGAGCTTAATAATCCAACCACTTTCGACTTTGTTCCTTTTCGGGGACGAAAAGTTTTAAGTGGGGGAGATTGTAACAACCCGTAAAATGCGAGCCAGTTTGAAATTTTTATTTTGGCCATTTTAGCGAATTTTGATTATTTAAAATGAATTATTTTAAATAATATCGACGAGAAATTTATTTTGAATATAATTCGAACGTATATATTATACGCGTCGTCGTTAGAATATAAATATTTATATATAATTATAAACAGAATTGAAAATGGCGCGGTAGTTCGATAATTCGATTTCAAACTTCAATTGAATGTACCGGGTGCAAAACAATCCGGATTTTAGTGAAACCGAAAACATTAGGATCTATTTGATAATATCTTTCCAACAAATCCGAAAGATCAAGATTTCATAGCGGGAATAAAAAGATATGTCCAGTTGAAAATTCTGAATAGTCGCTATGGAATTCAGGCCCTTAAAAATGGACATTTTGCAAACGACCTCGGATTTCGACGAAACCACTTTTGTTGGGTCCGTGATGTTAAGTTATTGCTAGATTCCAAATTTCATAATTTTTCGAATCAATATGTGAGCGTGGCAAAGGAAAACGCATTTGACCAGTTTTAGTTGATTTTAATCGACTGAAAAATGGCCATTTTTCTAACGGTCTCAGAATTCGACGAAACTAGTTTTGTTAGGACCGTATTGTCAATACGAAGCTAGAAAATATTTTTCTGGAATTTTTCTAGTTAGTATGCGACCCCGGTAAATTGAAATGCGCGTTCAAATTCAATATATAGAGTTATATGTTGATTTTAACGGAAACTGATCGAAACGATCAAATCAACGTACGATACATATCCCATTGTGTTCGGAATGGGGGTAAAACGCTATGGACGACAGGCGGTAGGCCTTGTTTCGAGGACATATGTAAAAGTCAACCTTTTTACCAAAATTAAATAATTAATTAATGAAAAAAAAAATATATTATTTTAATTTTCGTTTCCCCCCTTTTTCTTCATTGGCCCCCCCCCCCCCCCCCGTTTTCGTTTAACAGAAAGAGGAAAAAAAAAAAGAAAAAAAACCCTAAAACCCGCCCCTTCCTCGATAACCTCCGTCGCCCCTTGTATAGCCGCCGCCCACCTCCATCGGACCGCGCCACCACCCACGGACCCCACCCCGTCAGGCCGCACTCCCCCTCTCTCCTCCTCCCCCGTGTAAACAACACCACCCCCCCAATGCCCAAATCGAGGTTCGAGCTCGATTTCCTCCGCCTGAGGACCGCCGAACTGGCAGCGGTGGCCAGTGCTGACAAGCACCGTCGAGGCGCAGGAGGGGGACGCCTCCGATCAGACTTCGGCACCTCGGATTGCGGGCGGGTTGAAGTGCTAATGGATGAGTTCTTCGAAGCAAACGTCTTAAGCGTGATAATCGGGGATGAAGGTGGTTTATTTCTTCTTTTATTGTTATTATTTACAATCATATACCTTGTTGATTGTTTTTGAAGTATATATAAATTTGTTTTGAAAAGAAAATCAACATTTGTTTTGAAAAGAAAATCAACATTTGTTTTGAAAAGAAAATCAACATTTGTTTTGAAAAGAAAATCAACATTTGTTTTGAAAAGAAAATCAACATTTGTTTTGAAAAGAAAACCAACATTTGTTATGAAAAGAAAATCAACATTTGTTTTGAAAAGAAAATCAACATTTGTTTTGAAAAGAAAATCAACATTTGTTTTGAAAAGAAAATCAACATTTGTTTTGAAAAGAAATAGGAGAAAATTTAGATCTTTATATATGAAAGCGAAGAATAAAAATTAGTTTTTTTATATTGAATGGCGAAATAAAAATTCGATTTTTATATATTGAACTTCGAACTAAAAATTCGATTTTTATATATTGAACTTTGTAATAAAAATTCGATTTTTATATATTGAACTTTGAAATAAAAATTCGATTTTTATATATTGAACTTCGAACTAAAAATTCGATTTTTATATATTGAATAGCGAAGTAAAAATGTGATTTTTACGTATGTAGTGAAAGCAGCAACGAAGGTGACAAAAAGGCGAAACGACGAAGACTTCTGCAAAAGAAGAGTCGAGATGGTTGGATAGCTAAAGGTGAGAATTTCTCACCCTTCAATTTATTTTTCTAGTTATATATATACTAGGATGCAGACGGTGCTTAGTAGCACCCGACACCCGTCCACAGACCATGGACTTGTTTGTTTGACTGTTTGGTGATTGATTGTGATATTGGTTTGAATGTGGTTTGTGGTGTGAAAAATCGAATCGATAAATTGGTTAGGATTAGACGTGCGCCGTTATAAGGCGAAGGAGTAAGGCTAGGTTAGACCCTTACTCCAAAGTTTATGGTTTGCATAACGAATTGATTTGATTGATGTGTGAATGGCGTAGGCCTTCACTAGACCGGGGATAAGGCTAGGCCTTGTCCCGTTTCTAGTATCGTGCCGTTATGCCGCCGAAATTTTCTAAAATAAGTTAGAAAAATAAAAATAGCATTTTATTTAACGAATGAACTGAATATAAATTCATATGTTAAAATAAAATGTGTTATCGTTAAAAATATAATTTTTAACGTGAATGTGAATAAATAAATATTCATTTACAAACCAAACGGTTTGTTTATGTACACCTATTTGAATGACGTTGATTGGGTCGATAAATTTTACACATCGCCTAACTGCACAAATAAAATATGTGTTTGATTGTTTGAAACCCCACACGGGTGTTAGGATGAAATTTGAAGTTCACTCATCCTGATTTATTAAATATGTCGATCGATTGATTGACAAGCTGCTATAAGCGTTAAATGTCTATATTTGATGCTTATACAGTGTAGTGCACTTTGGTTGATGGTTGATTATTCATCATTGTTGATATATACATGTGTTGTAGAAAATCCATATAATTAACATTATATGGTAATTGATTGGGCCTCATTCCAGTTTCGAGAAAAAAAGAAATATTTGAAATAGAAATATTTGAAATAGAAATATTTGAAATAGAATATTTGAAAATAGAAATATGTGAAGCCGTGAGGATTAGATTGACGCCATTTTGACGTGAACGATATTTATATCGATTTTATTCATTTTAAAATGAATATTGAAACGTGATTTCGAAATCGAATATTTTGAAATGAATTGAATTGAAAACGATTTCGAAATGAATTGAATTGAAAACGATTTCGAAATGAATTGAATTGAAAACGATTTCGAAATGAATTGAATTGAAAACGATTTCGAAATGAATTGAATTGAAAACGATTTCGAAATGAATTGAATTGAAAACGATTTCGAAATGAATTGAATTGAAAACGATTTCGAAATGAATTGAATTGAAAACGATTTCGAAATGAATTGAATTGAAAACGATTTCGAAATGAATTGAATTGAAAACGATTTCGAAATGAATTGAATTGAAAACGATTTCGAAATGAATTGAATTGAAAACGATTTCGAAATGAATTGAATTGAAAACGATTTCGAAATGAATTGAATTGAAAACGATTTCGAAATGAATTGAATTGAAAACGATTTCGAAATGAATTGAATTGAAAACGATTTCGAAATGAATTGAATTGAAAACGATTTCGAAATGAATTGAATTGAAAACGATTTCGAAATGAATTGAATTGAAAACGATTTCGAAATGAATTGAATTGAAAACGATTTCGAAATGAATTGAATTGAAAACGATTTCGAAATGAATTGAATTGAAAACGATTTCGAAATGAATTGAATTGAAAACGATTTCGAAATGAATTGAATTGAAAACGATTTCGAAATGAATTGAACTGAAAACGATTTCGAAATGAATTGAACTGAAAACGATTTCGAAATGAATTGAACTGAAAACGATTTCGAAATGAATTGAATTGAAAACGATTTCGAATTGAATTGAAAGCGAAGTGAAATAAATTCAAATTGAATTGAAATTTGAATTGAATGGAAATGGATTTTGAAACGAATTTATAAAGAAGAATTCAATTTTGATTTGAATTGAAATGGAAGTTGAAAATGTTTTTGAAACGAATTCAAAACTATTTATATAATTCGTTTTAAATAGAAATCGACGAAATATATATTATATATATTATATATAATATAATGGCCTGAATAGAACGCGCCGCGTCGCGGCAGTTCGCGAATTTCGACCATTTATTTCGAACGGACATTACGGGAG
Organism: Allium sativum; assembly: GCA_030737875.1. NCBI lineage: Eukaryota > Viridiplantae > Streptophyta > Magnoliopsida > Asparagales > Amaryllidaceae > Allium > Allium sativum. The sequence goes on from CM060926.1 coordinate 358,994,252, forward strand.
ATCCGACCGTCGGATTCTCCTAAAACCGGAACCGTTGGGTTCGTATCGAAAAGAGCTTTCTAATGAATGTTAGAAATTTGAAATCTAACGGTTGGATTTGGAGATACGTCCAAATCAAATTCGAAAAAGGTCGCTGTAAGTGCAGTTCGATGGCCGTTAATGGAAATCGACTGTATGGGCCTTGATAAAATTATTAAAAATAGCAATAATTTGTGTAAAATCATAAGAAATGATTTAGAAAGAATTGGGATGAAAAACTCCATATTTGAAAAGATAAAAATGGATTTTTATCGAAATGAACTAGTTTTGAACTAGAATTATAATTCTATTTATTTTTAAATAAATAAATTGAATTCGAAAAGGGTTTTAAAAATAACCAAAATTTCCAATGATTGCATTGGAGTGGATTTGAATCGAAATTGTCTTCGGAATATTTCGATGTTGGAATTCGTGATTATACAGGTGTTGTTATGGAAATTTGAAAGATATATATTGATATCGTTATTTCCAATACGACATTTGTTAGTCGTAGAATTCGATATTGAATATAAGCCGATATATTTTCTATTCAGAGCCTTGTATTGAATATCGAATGTGATTTGGGTTTGTCGTGAATGGTGTCTTCACTAACACTATTCTTGAACCCAGTTGAGAAAAGATTAAATCTTTTTATTTAGATTTAATGAAGTGTACCAATTAAATAATATTTAATTGGAATTGAATTGATATTGATTTTTGGGTTTATCGTGAGCAGTGTTTTAAATAACACTCGTTCTTTAACCCGATAATTAATGAATGTGATTTTGGGTTTATCGTGAACCGTGTTTTAAATGACACTGATTCTTTAACCCAGTCGAAGATTAAAACTAAGTGGAGTTTTAATGAATCTTTAATTAGATTGAAATGATCGAAAGTGGAGTATCACCAGTTTTGCTCCAGGCGATAGTTAAATCTTTAATTAGATTTGAACGTGAAATGGTAATTGAATTTACCGATAACACTGTGGTGTTAGATATGAAGTATTACCAGTTTTACTTCATGGGATGAATAGGTTGGGATTGGGAAATTAAAACAAATGATTACTTCGGTAAGGTTCGCTAATCCCGACTAGTTTGAATTGATATTCAAAAATGGATTAAAGAATAAATTCAAGGAATTTATCTTTTATAAAATTAATGGGAATCTTTCCCTATGAATGTGAAATTTAGAAACTAACTGTCGGTTAGCCAAGCAGAATGGTTTTCTGGATATTGATCTGATGTTGGTTTCGGCCTTCGGGGTTAATATTTGGGGAATTATTCTCTTGATTAATTTACGGTTAGTGACTAATGAATTGGAATGAGGCGTATGTTGTGTTTGTGTAACACTTTTATAAAATATACGCGAGTTATTCGGGAAGACCGGGTTTATCCCATTCTGAATAACTGATACGACGATAAGTCGAAGATGAAGACGATAGTCGAAGACCGGAAGTCTTCACGTCGTTTGGGTGATAACTGATGATCTTGATTGGGCTGTACACCCAAGAAGATGGAAACAGTTAGTGATCGTCCAGACGTGCTTGGAGATCGATGGATATGCGGGGTACTAGGTGCCTCCGGTTTCGTTCAGACCCAGAACGGACTTGTAAATGGACTGTGTGTCTGACATCGGATTTCATTCTGTGTGACTGATATCGGTTGCATAGGATGGCTTGCCTGTGTGGCATGCTAAGATGCAAATGATCAAGGCTTCTGTTGAAAAGCAAAGTCTTGTGGTGATGATCAAAGCACGGCCTTTGTGGCGTAGCTTTGTGTAACGTTTACCTCGCGTGTTTCACACCCGGTATGAACCAAAAACGGGAGACGGACCTCAGGGAGGACTTGCGTTTCTTTCTAGCTAGAAGTGGCGTCAGTGGTTTTACACGCCCTGACGAGTTTGACTTATGTGGTTGTTGCGGTTGCGAGGCGCCTCGGTTATATCGGTTTCGGCCGAATGCATTCTGGTCGGCTGACGGACCAGACTTACACCCCATAGGGTGGGGAGACGTAGTGTTCAGGCATTTTAATCCACATCGGTGGACCGGCCCTGTCGCTCCAAGGCTTGACTGAGTACTTGCCGGTGGCTCGGGCTAGAGAGTCACGAATAGGTTGAGGACTATCTTTTGCCTCGGTTCATAGATGGAAATCCAATTTCCAAATACGTGACATTTGCGGTTTTAATTGTAACCCTATATATGGCGACATAGTGGGATGGGGCGCTTATGCCGCCTATGATTGATACTTATGATTTGAAGTTGTTTTATACACTTATAATAGTATCAAATGATTTGTTTTAAAACGTATCAAGCATTCTTTGGCTGTTATAAGGGAAAACCCTATCCTCGACTGCGTTGCATTGTGTGATGGGACCTGGGTCTTATAACAGCTTCATTTTTCTTTATTTAGCATTGCGCTGTTTGTTTTATGCACTGGTATTCTTGGGAGGAAACCCGTTCCGTGTTATACGGCGTGGTCCCTTGATTTACCTAACTTTGAAAATAAAGATTAACTGTTTTAGTTCTCACACCAGTCCCATGACTGACCTGGAGTTTATTGTTTTAACCTAAACTCTGGGTGCCCTTATTTTGACACGGGCAGCTAGTAGTTTTGGTTTTGCAGATTTATATTCACAGGATCCTGGTTTACAGCTGGAACGATATCCGGAAAGCTTTGTATCCGTATATCTCTTCTAGTTGTGTATTGTATTATTTTCCGCTGCTATGTATTTAAATGTAATTTAAATCTCTGATATTTCTGTGTAATATTCGTTTATACTCTGTATATTCTTGTAATCTGATGCATTGTTGTAATATACAATGAAATGTCCTTCTGTATGCGTTCTGCTGTGGTTTGTTCTCGAACTATCCGACGCTTTCCTTTACGGGGAAGTTGCGGGTCTTTACATTGGCTAACACCCGGAATTTTTGAAAAATTTCGCCATAACCTCCTTTGTACTGGGAGGGGTTCGGAAATTTATTGGGTCGTATTAGGTACCCAATAAATCCTAATAAGCATACACATATTTACAGTGATATATTCTGGTTTTTACAGGGGAGCGTGTATTGATAATATCTTCAGAGAATAAATTCTCGTCACCCTGTCAAAGCCTGAGGAAGTGTGTATTTTAAATGCTCCAGAGTATAAATCCTCGTCACCTCGTCCCGTGTGGGAAATAAATAGTCCATGTGCCATATCTAATAACTAGAGAGACGTGATTATTGTCAACTCTAGACCTGTGTGGGGTTTTTATTAATCTGGCAATTTAATCGTTACAATTTAAATAGTCCATATCAGTCATCAGTTCAACCTGTAAAATATAGTCATCGCCATACAAGCCTCTCGCTCGTATGGTAAATCTTCCACCTCGTCACACAAGGTCCAAATGCTTATGTGGTATATGATGAAGTATGCCTATCTTCTGAAGTATGCCATGTAATGTAGTCCAAAATTAATTGTTATTATCCTATGGCGACGTTTATTATTTCACACAGAAAAACCAGCACTCCGCATCCAATGGCATTCATAGCAGTTGATATAATAATATTTCGCATCCAACTCATTAAGGTTTACCTATTTGTAGGGCACGCAAATAAAATCTTTACTCAACAGCTAATCCATTTACCTGTTCAAACATATATAATACACATGTATATATTTTTCTATCTATTTTTAATCAATTCAATGTGTGATTCAAATGAATAAACCCTACCATAATTCTATTGTTGATTAAATTAACTATCGTTTCAGTTATTTAATTAATCAAATCTACAATCACCCAACACTAACAACAATCAATTTGTTTTTAACCTTTCAAAAATATACTAATCAAATCCTATATTCCTTTAAAATCATTCAGACTATAGAATTAAAAGTGCACATCCATGGAAAGAAAATAACAACAAAGTAGAGAACTGATTGGTAATGCAAAGTATGGTAAATGTACCTTGCACCGGAATCAATCAGAGATATCCACTCGGCATCTAGGATAAGCTTTCTGAATGCTCTCCTCGGTTTCCCAAGTACAATCCCGTGGATCTCCAGTCCATTGCACTTTGACTAAGCGAACCTTCTTGTTCCTCAGTTCCTTGGTTTCTTTGCCGATAATCTTTAGCAGCTCTCGTCTCACAGCAAATTCTGGAGTAATTTCAATATCCTGCTGAGCTGCTTCTTCCACGATCAAGTCCGGATCATGAACGTGCTTTCGAAGTTGAGATATATGAAATACATCATGAACTCCAGGCAACCAATCTGGCAGTTTAACCCTATAAGCGAGCGTTCCGATCCGTTCCAGAATAGGAAACGGACCAATGAATTTGGGCGCCAACTTTCCAGTTTCACCGAACCGGATAACTCCTCGCATCGGCGATACTTTCAAATATACGTAGTCGCCAACAGCAAAGGATATATCTCTTCTTCTTCTATCGGCATAGCTCTTTTGTCGGCTTTGAGCGGCAAGTAATCGCTTCTTAATAAAATCAACTTTGTCGGCAGCTTCTCAGATCATATCCGGCCCCAACACAAGTCTATTACCGGGTTCGACCCAACAAGCAGGAGATCGGCACGGTCTACCATACAATGCTTCGAATGGCGACATTGTCAGACTCGCCTGGTAGCTGTTGTTATATGAGAATTCAGCCAAATGCAGATGGTCTTCCCACGATCCACCAAAATCTAGAACACAAGCCCGCAATAGATCTTCTAAAATACGGTTCACCCTCTCAGTCTGACCATCTGTCTGACGATGATAAGCGGTGCTCAAGTTCAACTTCGTTCCCAGCTCGACTTGAAACGCCTCCCAGAACTTACTAGTGAATATCGTATCTCTATCACTGACTATACTGAGCGGCACTCCATGAAGTCTAACAATTTCCTTGAAATATATCTGTGCCAGACTCTGAGCAGTTCTGTTTGATCTGACAGGTATGAAATGGGCGGTCTTCGTGAAGCGATCTACGATCACCCTAATACTGTCATTTCCTTTTCTGGTTCTAGGAAGACCATCAATGAAGTCCATGGAAATATGTTCCCACTTCCAACCAGGAACGTCTAGCGGTTGCAACAATCCAATAAGTTTCTGTTGGTCGCTTTTGACTAGCTGGCAAGTAGGGCATCGGCTAACATACAAGGAAATGTCCCTCTTCATCGAATTCCACCAGAAAGTGCGTTTGATGTCGTTATACATTTTGGTTACTCCCGGATGGATACTAAGTTTTGACTTGTAGCATTCATCCAGTACTTCCTTTCGAAGCTCAGGAATGTTAGGGACACAGATTCGACCTTTGAGCCTTAGAATCCCATCATCATCAACTTGAAAACTCGAGGGTTCGCCTTGTTGAATTATCTCTCTGATCTTCTGAATGAAGTGATCATCCTTCTGAAGAGCAGATATTTTATCTATCAATGAAGTCATGATAATAAAACTGGCGAACATTTCATTCTTTCGGCTCAGCGCATCGGGAGGAGTAAATCTTTCTAAGAAAATCATTTTGAATCTGTCCCAGGTGACGTCACCTTCTGGATTATTCTCAATAACTGAATCCCACCAGAACAAAGCTTCATCTTTGAGTGCCCAGGATGCCAGTAATCTTTTCTGGCCATCCCTCAGCTTTAATTCTTCGAAGATTTTCTCAGCAGAACGAATCCAGGCTTGTGTTTTCATAATTGATTCTTCACCCGTGAAGGGTTTTCCACCCAGATTTCTATATTTCATAAATAGAGCTTCTATATCCGGGTCAGTATTACCTCTTCTATTTCTGGCACTCATTGTCTAGTAATTCTGCAAATAGCAGATCAAGTGTCAGGTCACAGAAAAGATATTTCAAAATATAGAGACAAATACTTGAATGTAAATGTGTCTATCTAGGTGCTATTTCATTCTGCTACTCATACTAGGATATTACTGATCCTATCTGTAATGAGTTACCCGTCCTAGAACATTACTGGTTCTATCTCTGACAAGTTCGTTAATATGTTATATCCTACAACTAAGCTTAACCAAAGCTCTGATACCACGCTTTGACGACCCCAAATTCCGTTCAGACGGAGACAAGGGTTATCTTTGGAATATAACACAGAAACAGATAAAAGCAGAACAGAATTAAATAAATACACCAGAATGAACAATAGAATAAACTGGATAAACATAATCATCAGAGTTACACAGTATACAGGATCAAACTTTGTACAAATATAGTTCAGCTATACATAAATGTCTACAGCGGAAACAAACAAAATATGTACAATAGGAGCTGAACAGCATAAAAAGAGATAAACAATAGAATCAATCTTCAGCTCCAGCTATCCAGAAAGAACCAGCTAAACCTGAATACAACGCTACCCGTGTAGAAAAAGGGGCACCCGAGTTTGAAAGTGAAACAAACTACGAGTCAGTCATGGGACTGGTATGAGAAATCTACTCAACACATTTATAATATGGCTAATCACAGGACCACGCCACTTTCGTGGAATGGGTTTACTCCATTGGATTGCCAGTGCTTTAAAACAAATCATTCTTTTAAAACATCGCAATGCTTTTTATAAAAATGAAGCCATTATAAGACTTAGTTCCCATTACACAATGCAACACAAACCGGATGATAGAGTTTTTACCTTATAATGGCCAAGATATGCTTGATACGAATAAAACAAAAGGCATTTGATATTATTGCTAGTGTTTATATCTTTTGAAAACAATTTCAAATCATAACTATCAATCATAGACGGCATTATATGCCCCATACCACTATGTCGCCATATATAGGTATACAATCAAAACCGCACAGTCACGTATTTGGAAATTGGATTTCCGTCATGAACCAAGGCAAAAGATAGTCCTTACCGAATTCAAGACAATCTAGCCCATGTCTCAGGAACAACCGCAACTGCCCCCTGGATCGTCAGGGCCGGTCCACCGATGTGGATTATTATACCTGAACACTACGTCTCCTCGCCCTATGGGGCGTAAATGAGCCAATGAATGACTCCATCGAACCTGGATCGTCCAATCAAACCGAGTCGCCTCGCAACAGCAACAACCACACAGGTGAAAAATATATAAATGTCAGGGCTGGTAGGTCACTGACACCACCTTAGCTAGAAAGAAACGCATACACTCCCTGAGGTCCTTTTCCTGTTTCTGGTTCATACCGGGGTGTGAGGCTCGCGAATTCACATTATACACAAAGCTACGCCACATAGGCGGTGCTTTGATCATCACCACAAGACTCTGCTTTTCAACAGAAGCCCTGATCATTTGCCACTTAGGCATGCCACACTGGCAATTCATGCCGTGTGACTGATATCCACCAATATACAACCTCTGAGCTCGTGCGTTCCAGAGAAGGGCGTTAAGCAAAAGAATAAATTCTCCGCCGCCAAACAGATGTATATTTAATAGAGATCAATCAACATAGAATAAAATCCAATGTCAGACACACAGTCCATTTACAAGTCCGTTCTGGGTCTGAACGAAACCGGAGGCACTATATACCTCGCAAACCCATCGACCACCACGTACGTCTGGACGATCACCACTCATTATCCATATTTCGGGATGCCTCCCAATCAGGACCTCGGTTACCATCCAAAGGAGGCAAAGATCTCTGGTCTTCGACCACCGTCTTCATCCTCGACTTTCAATCGTCGGTCAATTATTTGAAATGAGAATTAACTCGGCCTTTTCAAATAATTCACGGATATTTAGAATTTCAAATCAATTTATTTCAATGGTTAAATCATTCGACAACACCAATTTTGTTCTTTAATGTAATTTTCACACCAACCACATTCAACCATCCAATACCACATAAATCGAGCAAATTCAGTTTACTTCCATTCCATATCGTTTATGATATTTTATAATGATTTATCACTATTTTTATTTATTTTAAAATAGCCAATTTATTCAAAACGACGCTTCGGGCCATAACGCGGCCGTGGCGCTGTTTTTCTTCAGATTTGATTTGCACATATCTGAAAATCTAACCGTTGGATCTTCACAAAATTTACATATTAGAAAGATCTTTTCAAAACGAATCCAACGGTTCCAGTTTCGGGAAAATCCGACGGCCGGATCTCCCGGTATAATCGTTTGAAGTTTCGATTTCAAAATAAGAACTGCAGCGTCGTTATTCGATTAAATATAGTTATATATATATATATATATATATATATATATATATATATATATATAAAATCGATTCTGGCGCTATTTTCCTTCAGATTTGAATTAAACATTCCAGACAATCCAACCGTTGGATTTTTACAAAGTTGGTGTCGTTGGAAAGATATTTCCAAAGCGAACCCAACGGTTGCGATTTCAGGAAAATCCGATGGTCGGATCTCCCGTACTAATCGTTTGAAATCACGGTTTCAAATTACGAACTGCAGCGTCGTTTTTCGATATATTTCAATTCTATTTAAATATATATATCGATTCTTCGATTTCAAAACCATATGAATTTCACACTTTTGATAAAAATGATATTTTCATCTAACTGCCTTCTATTTCAACACTTCACTATTTTTAACAACTCATGTATATAATAAAAATGTGATTTTTATTGTAAAACAATTCATTTCAAAACACTGTTATTTTATATAGTTCGTATGGATGATAAAAATGGGATTTTTATTATAAAACAATTTATTTCAAAACATTGTTATTTTATATAGTTCGTATAGATGATAAAAATGGGATTTTTATTATAAAACAATTTATTTCAAAATATGAACACCATTCAACACATGAATTTCCACTCAACAACGTTTCCACACATGGAGGTTTTCTATTCAACGAATAAATCTAGTTTCAACAAATGAAAATAATTCAAACACATGAATATTATTCAAAATTTCGGCAGCATAACGGCAGGGTAGTTAAAACCGGGACCGTCCCTAGTACGACTCCTCGCTCTACCTTAAAACCTCGCGGTTTTTGACAATGGGGATCATGCATCTAGTTCGCACGCAGGCGGCATGTATATATTTATTTCATTTCCATAAACTAATCCTATGTGGTTTCAACCAAATATTTCTCAACCACAAATGGGTATTTTTCAACCACAATCAACCAATATCAACCACAAACAATCACTATCAACCATTCGCTATCAATCAATTTTCACACCAATCACAACCAATAAATATCGTCCATGGTTTGTGGACGAGGGGCGTATATATATATATATATATATATATATATATATATATATAGCAATTCACTTCTATTTTAACACATATATAATTTTTACGATGCATATATAACTTATACATCGAACGTACAACTTATACAATGCTTATACATGAGGTGTACAACGCTTATATAACTCATACATCGACTATATAATTTATACATCATCTTTTCCATATCGTTTATAAATTAGAAATCTCACCTTGGGTTCCACTCCACCAAAAATAGCAGAAGGCTCAGTAAAATATGCGGTCTCTTCTAGAAGGTAGAAGACGTCCACACAGTCACGATGTTTCCTGTTTCATCGAATTTCGTCAAGAAACGAAAAAGATATGATTTTTACAAGGTTTGCAATGGTTTAAAGGTGTTAAAATCATTTCAGAAAATAAAAACCGTACCTTTCTATTTCTGTTCAAAACTAGGTTTTGAATTTTCTTTCGATCCGTAACACGAGACTCAGATCCAGTTGTGCCACGACGTAGGGCTACGAAGGGGCTTTCCGGCGATGGGTCCCACCACCAGATCGACGCCGGATCTGGAGAGAAAAGGGGGGCGACGCGGTGGAAGTTCGGGGGCTTGGATCTCGACGACGGGGCGATGGCAGGAGGTGAGACTTGGTCGGATTTGAAGAGGGAGGTGAGGGCTTTCGAATGTGGGTGGTGGCGAGGCCTGGCGTGGACGGTGGCGGCCGGAATCTGGGAGGGAAGCTCTGAGGGGTTTCCGCCGGATATCGGGGAGAGAAAAAAAAGGAATTTTCTTTTTTTTTTTTAAAAAAAATATGATTGGCCAAGGGAGTTTTAAAGGGGTTTTCTGACACGACCTCCAATCCAAACCCAACGACTGTCGTCCCTAGCGTTTTACCCCCATTCCGAACACAATGGGATATGTTTCGTAGGCCCATTCGACTGTTTCAGTCAGTTTTCCTTCAAATTAAAATATATAACATTCAATATTCAATTTGAACGTACATTTCAATTTGCCAGGGCCACAAACTGATTCGAAAAATTCCAAAAAAATAAATCTAGCTATGTTTTGACGATACGGTCCCAACAAAACTAGTTTCGTCGAATTCTGAGACCGTTTGCAAAAAGGCCCATTTCTGGTCGATCCAATTTAACTGTAATCGACCAAAACACGTTTTCCTTTGCAACGCTCACATACTAGCTTCAAAAATTATGAAATTTGAAACCTAGCAATAACTTCACATCTCGGATCCAACAAAATTGGTTCCGTCAAATTCCGAGGTCGTATGCAAAATGGCCAATTTCACGGGCTATATAAATTCCATAGCGACCTTTCTGAAAATTCATTTGGCCATAACTTTTGCTTTCCGCTATGAAAATTCGATTTTTCAGATTCGTTAGAAAGGTATTAACTAACAGATTTAAATAATTTTGGTTTCACTCAAATCCGTTTTGTTTTGCACCCGGTACAGTCCGACAAAGTTTGAATTCAATTATTGAAACTGCAGCGCCATTTCAGGCCTTGTTTATAATTAGAATTAATTTTATTCGTTTTCAATTGTCGATTCAAACTCAGTTTTCATTGCTATTATTCAAAATATTTATTTTAAATATTAAAAATCCATTATTTTAGCCAATTTAAATTTTTTAAATTGGTTCAGATTTTCTAGGTCGTTACAATCTCCCCCACTTAAAACTTTTCGTCCCCAAAAAGGAACAAAGTCGAAAGTGGTTTGATTAATCAACTCTACGTTCGATCTGGCTTCAATTCTCCAACTTTTCAGTTTCTGAGAATTTTTAAATTCTTCAAAAATTTGGCTAACACCCGGAATTTTCGAAAAATTTCGCCATAATCTCCTTTGTACGGGGAGGGGTTTGGAAATTTATTGGGTCGTATTAGGTACCCAATAAATCCTAATAAGCATACACATATTTATAGTGATATATTCTGGTGTTTACAGGGGAGCGTGTATTGATAATAACTCCAGAGAATAAATTCTCGTCACCCTGTCAAAGCCTGAGGGAGTGTGTATTTTAAATGCTTCAGAGGATAAATCCTCGTCACCTCGTCCTGTGTGGGAAATAAATAGTCCATGTGTCGTATCTAATAACTAGAGAGACGTGATTATTGTCAACTCTAGACCCGTGTGGGGTTTTTATTAATCTGGCAATTTAATCGTTACAATTTAAATAGTCCATATCAGTCATCAGTTCAACCTGTAAAATATAGTCATCGCCATACAAGCCTCTCGCTCGTATGGTAAATCTTCCACCTCGTCACACAAGCTCCAAATGCTTATGTGGTATATGATGAAGTATGCCTATCTTCTGAAGTATGCCATGTAATGTAGTTCAAAATTAATTGTTATTATCCTATGGCGGCGTTTATTATTTCACACAGAAAAACCAGCACTCCGCATCCAATGGCATTCACAGGAGTTGATATAATAATATTTCGCATCCAACTCATTAAGGTTTACCTATTTGTCGGGCACGCAAATAAAATCTTTACTCAACAGCTAATCCATTTACCTGTTCAAACATATATAATACACATGTATATATTTTTCTATCTATTTTTAATCAGTTCAATGTGTGATTCAAATGAATAAACCCTACCATTATTCTATTGTTGAATAAATTAACTATCGTTTCAGTTATTTAATTAATCAAATCTACAATCACCCAACACTAACAACAATCAATTTGTTTTTAACCTTTCAAAAATATACTAATCAAATCCTATATTCCTTTAAAATCATTCAGACTATAGAATTAAAAGTGCACATCCATGGAAAGAAAATACAACAACGTAGAGAACTGATTGGTAATGCAAAGTATGGTAAATGTACCTTGCACCAGAATCAATCAGAGATATCCACTCGACATCTAGGATAAGCTTTCTGAATGCTCTCCTCGGTTTCCCAAGTACAATCCCGCGGATCTCCAGTCCATTGCACTTTGACTAAGCGAACCTTCTTGTTCCTCAGTTCCTTGGTTTCTTTGCCAATAATCTTTAGCGGCTCTCATCTCTCAGCTAATTCTGGAGTAATTTCAATATCCTGCTGAGCTGCTTCTTCCACGATCAAGTCCAGATCATGAACGTGCCTTCGAAGTTGAGATATATGAAATACATCATGAATTCCAGGCAACCAATCTGGCAGTTTAACCCTATAAGCGAGCATTCCGATCCGTTCCAAAATAGGAAACGGACCAATGAATTTGGGCGCCAACTTTCCAGTTTTACTGAACCGGATAACTCCTCGCATCGGCGATACTTTCAAATATACGTAGTCGCCAACAACAAAGGATATATCTCTTCTTCTTCTATCGGCATAGCTCTTTTGTCGGCTTTGAGCGGCGAGTAATCGCTTCTTAATAAAATCAACTTTCTCGGCAGCTTCTCAGATCATATCCGGCCCCAACACAAGTCTATTACCGGGTTCGACCCAACAAGCAGGAGATCGGCACGGTCTACCATACAATGCTTCGAATGGCGACATTGTCAGGCTCGCCTGGTAGCTATTGTTATATGAGAATTCAGCCAAATGCAGATGGTCTTCCCACGATCCACCAAAATCTAGAACACAAGCCCGCAATAGATCTTCTAAAATACGGTTCACCCTCTCAGTCTGACCATCTGTTTGAGGATGATAAGCGGTGCTCAAGTTCAACTTCGTTCCCAGCTCGACTTGAAACTCCTCCCCGAATTTACTAGTGAATATCGTATCTCTATCACTGACTATACTGAGCGGCACTCCATGAAGTCGAACAATTTCCTTGAAATATATCTGTGCCAGACTCCGAGCAGTTCTGTTTGATCTGACAGGTATGAAATGGGCGGTCTTCGTGAAGCGATCTACGATCACCCAAATACTGTCATTTCCTTTTCTGGTTCTAGGCAGACCATCAATGAAGTTCATGGAAATATGTTCCCACTTCCAACCAGGAACGTCTAGCGGTTGCAACAATCCAGCAAGTTTCTGTTGGTCGCTTTTGACTAGCTGGCAAGTAGGGCATCGGCTAACATATAAGGAAATGTCCCTCTTCAACGACTTCCACCAGAAAGCAAATGGTTGTGTTGAAAATAAAAACTGATTGGAAATTGGTTGAGACGACGTTGGCATATGTGGACTGATAACAGGTGAAAGTGATAGAGTTGATATGCCCGACAAAAAGGTACAAGTTTATATTTGATATAAGCATGAGATTTATGTGCCGAATTGGCAAGCCGCTTTGCTGTTAGATTTTCTTTTGGATTGGAGATGGCCCAGAGTGGCAAGTTGAAGTTTGACCTATTGACCAGTACAAAGGAGGTGTTGGCGAAATTTTTCTGAAATTTCTGGTGTTAGAAAATTTTTAGGATTTTTGAAAATATTCGTTAATAGAATTAAATTAATAATTTAATTGAAATTAAATTAGTCAGGGGAAACAGAAGTTGAGAAGTGAACAATATAGTCCAGCCAGTCGATAGGGTTTGTTTTCTACCTTAGCAATTTCGAGGACGAAATTATTTTAAGTGGGGAAGAATGTAACGACCCGTATTTTTACGGGTAATAATTAATTTATTTAATTATTTAAAATAGTGATTTAGGGAATTAAATCGATGTTTAATTAAATAAAGTGAATATTTAATTAAATTAAAATAATAGAATAATATACTAAATTCAGAAATAATCAAAGATAGTGGAATTCACAATATTGTGTGAATTGGATTATTTAAAATATATATAATTCAGTTTAGAGTTGAGTTATATTCACGAATATATTATATAAACGATGTTTGAATGTATAATTATATTATAATTAAAATCGAGCTTGAAATGGTGTTGTAGTTCGTAATTTAGCGATTCGAACTTCAACTGAATGTACAGGATTTGTTTTATGCCGGATTTCTGTGAAACACGAAACATTCGGAGCTGGTGAAGTATATCTTTCTGATGGAAGAGAAAAATCAGGATTTCGTCGTGTAGATTTTGATTTATGTCCAAATCAAATTTTAGAAAAGTCGCTATGGAATTCCTTTATAATTTATAACGATTTATTTATATTTATAAAATGTAATTTCATTATAAATCGAATATCGATTTATATCGGGATTTGAAATATCGAGTTAGAAATTCATATACGAATATTGTGGAGTTGTATGATGTCATATGTAAATATATACGATAATATTTATTTATAAATATTAAATTAAATTATTTTTAAATATATTTATATATTTGAAAGGGTTATTTAGGGCTTTAAAAATAGCCAGTTTTGCAAACGACCTCAAAATTCGATGAAACTAATTATGTTGGATCCGCAATGTTAAATTATTGTTAGATTTCAATTTCCGTGATTTTTGAAGTCAGTATGTGACCGTACCGATTTTTAATGTGAGAAACAATCGATATTTTGACGGTTAAAAATACGCTGTGTGGGCAAACGAAGTCGGAATTCGACGAAACCAGTTTCGTTAGGACCATAATGTCGAACTGTAACCACATGACCACTTTCACGATTTTTGAATATCGTGTGTGATCTCACGGATTTTTAGAAGGCGAAATGAATATAAAAACATAAAATATCCCAAGTATTTGTGAACATGAACAAAGCCACTCCTCTTCTTTTTCAACCATAAAAAAATCCCGTCCCCCTTATATAACCAATTTCAACCCGCCACTAGTTTTTTGTTTCAAACGTGAAAAATCCTCAAAGAAAAATCAAAACCAATCGTATAAATTTCTATAAATCGAGACTTAAACATTTCTGAAATCTGCAAGGGATTCTCTTCAGTCCAGTACCCATCTTATAGGGTGCGATGCCGGTCTTCGAGGACCCAAATGAAGCAACACCAACTAGGGCTACGGTTCAATCTCGTTTGAAGCAACAACGGACGGATTGATGTTTGTATTTGGTATAAGAGGATCGAATGGCATTGATTTTGATTTTGTGGAAATTTTTTAGGTTGAAAAGTGTCGATCAACACTATTGGGGGACGTGGAGAAATGGAAACCGCGAGCTGGTCTTTGAGCTCGAGTTGGCCATTCAGGGCATGAGGTGATCGAGATTTGTGAGGAGATGAAGATGGTGATTTTTGTGGATTTAATCGTGAGGTGTGGGTGGAGTTTGGATCGAAGGAAGAAGTGGAAATGGCTGTGAATTATATTTGGAGGAGTCAGCCTTTTTCTTTTTGGGGAAGACGCAGATTAAAGGGGAGCAGGCATGGGTTATAAAAGGTAATGGGCTAAGATAGTAAGGCTTAACCAGGAATAAAGATTTAGTTTATTTAAATTTAAATAATGTTTGAATCTTGTAAATTATACAACTTGTACATACGTTATCGGTTTCGCGAACGGTCAGATCCGTTAGGATCGTAGGGACAGACACTACACGATGGAACTGACTGGAAGTCCATCGGAGCTCGTTACAATTTATAGCAAAATAAATTGTTCATCTGAATCAAGTGATGGTTATCGTTATTAACGATGATCATCCAATGTGAGTAAAACTCACCAACTCTGAACAGTTATATTTTTATAAAGTATTCTTAGAACTGATAATTTTCTGTTGATTGATGTGTGTTAACTGTTTGGTTGAATTGCTTATGTATTGGTTGAAATTATAGATAACGATATAGATATAAATCGTTAATCAAATATTGATTCGGTTTAGCAGAATATTTCATATTGAAATGAAATCGATGTTACTTATATTTTTTAACATCTGTGATGCAGGGAAACAGGTCGGAGGAATCCAACTGGATTCCTCAACATTTATTTTACTGTTTTTCATATATATTGTGATATATGATGTGATATACAATCTGTTGTTGATTATGTGTGTTTGGGTGATACTGAGCAGTGATATATGTATTTGAAACACCATAAGAAATACTGGAATATACAAAGGGATTTGTAAAAGTGTATATTGAAAATAAATTATATTTGTAAAACAAATATAATTAAATTTGGAATTATTTGTGAAAACAAATATAAAGGAATATATTTGTTAAACAAATATAAAAGAAAATATTTGTAAAACAAATGTAAAAGGAAATATTTATTTGTTAAATAAATAGAAAAGATAAAGGAAATATTTATTTGTTAAATAAATAGAAAAGATAAAGGAAATAATTATTTGTTAAATAAATAGGAAAGATAAAAGAAATATTTATTTGTTAAATAAATAGCATTTGAAAAGGGAATTGTTATTTGTTCAGTAAACAAATAGAAAAGGAATAATTCCAAGGAGATAATTCAAAGGAGATAATTCAAATGAATAATTCAAAGGAATAATTCAAAGGAATAAATCAAGGGAATAATTCAAAGAAATAATTCAAAGGAATAAATCAAAGGAGTTAATTCAAAAGAGTTAATCGAAATGAGTTAATCGAATATTAGTTATTCGGTTAGAGTTAATCGAAAAGAGTAAATTAAATAGAGTTAATCTGTTAGAATTAATCAGTTAGAATTAATCACTTAGAGTTAACCAGTTAGAGTTAGAGTTAACCAGTTAGAGACAACCAGTTAGAGTTATTCAAATGGAGTAAATCGAGTAGAGTTATCGAATATCACTTATTCGAAGTAGAGTTATCGAATAGAGTGTATTCGAGAGAAGAGAAATCGAATATAGTGTATTCGAGAGAAGAGTTATCAAATATAATTTATTCGAAGAAGAGTAATCGAATATAGTTTACTCGAGAAGAGTAATCGAATATAGTTCATTCGAGAAGAGTTATCGAATATAATTTATCCGAAGAGGAGTTATCGAATATTGGTTATTCGAAGTGAGTTAATCGAATATTGGTTATTCGAAAAGAGTTATCGAATATTGGTTATTTGAAAGGAGTTATCGAATCTAGTTATTCGAAAGGAGTTATCGAATCTAGTTATTCGAAAGGAGTTAATCGAATATAGTTTATTCGTATAGAATTAAAGGAGTTAATTGAATATAGTTTATTCAAATAGAATTAAAGGAGTTATCGAATATAGTTTATTCGAAAGGAGTTAAGTGAAAAGAATTAATCAAATAGAGTTAATCGATTAGAGTTAAGTCAAAAAGAGTTAATCCAATAGAGTTAACTGATAAGAGTTAATTGAATAGAGTTAACTGAATATAGTTTATTCGAAGAATGGTTTTCGAATCTAGTTATTCGTAAGAGAGATTATCAAATATAGTTATTCGAAGGGAGGATTTATCGAATAGAGATTATTCGAAAGAGAGTTACATAAGGAAGTTTGTTAAAGGTTTAAAATTTAAACTTTATCTATTTTGAAGTTAAAATGTTGTTCAGTTAAGGTTTGAGAGGTAATTATACCCCAACTTGATTGACTTCCTTCATAACTAAGGAAAGGGCTAAGGTTTGATAGTAAAGGATGGTTAAGTAAATTTAGTTAATAAGTGTAATGGTTTGAGTTGGCATAGTGATGGTTTGTTTAAACTTCTGTCTAAGTCCAATAGAAGAGTTTTGGAAATGTTTTCCAAATAAGAATCAGAAATGTTTTCTGTTGTGTATAACGTAGTTGTATACACAATTATATGATTTTTGTTTGATGATAACAACCAAATAAATATTATTTTAAATGTGTTTGTTACTGCACTGTTCTGTGTATACATCACAGACAAGAATATAATATTTATATTTAAATAGAATGCATCTATTCAAATAACTACACAGTATTCTACATAAATATAATATTTTATTTCGATATTCAACAATACAGATTTACAACTCCACTATTTTCTCAATATTGTATTTCACTGAAATAAATTTCATTCATATACATTTCACTTGTTAAGCTCCTCATTACAACACTTTG
The DNA here is from genome assembly GCA_030737875.1 of Allium sativum. Lineage (NCBI taxonomy): Eukaryota > Viridiplantae > Streptophyta > Magnoliopsida > Asparagales > Amaryllidaceae > Allium > Allium sativum. The sequence continues at coordinate 359,012,232 of CM060926.1, forward strand.
TTTATAAAACTCATATATACTTTCTTTCACTGTTTCATACATTCAGTTATACAGACACATTGACACTTATACATCTCACTGACACACATTCATTCACTATCTTCAGTCTTCTGTCTTCACAGCTCTCTGTCAGTCCAGTCATCATCTTCTTACCTGTCACATTGAAATACACACAGTACACTGCAACAGAAATAATATTCTAAATTCTAGAAAATATAATTTTTTATTTTGAAAATTTTATTTACCTCAGATTTTTGGTGTGTTTCTCATCATTTTTCATGACTTGATCTGATTCATCTGTGTCTAGGAAGACAGTTCGTGTATGTACAGGGACAGAAAATAATACTGAATGGCTGCATATACACATGTGTATATATACACGTGTGCACTGCCTCGCCAATTCAGTGTGCAACTGAGGAGTAGCCACGTGGACCATCTCAACTCAGTGCAACACAATCAATAAAGCCAAGTGTCGAGCAAAACAAAAATGGATACCCATGCAAACCCAAAACAGCAAAAATCAAGGTGATCATAAAACAGCAAAAGTGACAATACAGTTTAACATGAAAGCTCGAGCACTAGGCAGAAGAGCACATTGGTTCAGCAAGCATGTATGGTCAGTGGAGTACAAGTCAGCACAACATGTGCAGCCAAGCAAAATGTCAAGATAGGTGCAAACATGAACAAGTTACAACAGCTTTGGTGTCGAGGAGCAATGAAAATGGACACAACAGCATGGAACATGTTTTTCAAGTTCATCTCAAAACTGCATAATGTTTGGTGCAACAAATTTTACACAGTGAACACACACATATCAGCTTTGACATCAAGATTCAAGTTCAGGCCAATACAAGTGCATGCATGTTTCATGCAGCAAACCCATATGTCCAAATAAAAGTATTGTGTAAGTCAAGGAGCCCAAATACATGCGGTCTATTTGTGTTCAAGAGTGGGTGCTAACTGAATATGGATGGTTCATATTGGGTCATGCCAAAAAAAATGACACAGCAAAATATTTAACAAAGCGTCGAGATATGTTTTGATATGCTCCAGCAGATTTCAATGTAAACAGAGCAAAGATACACAGCTATATGAAGTGCACAGGTCAAGGCAAAATATAGTGTTGCTGCATCAAAGTTACAAGCAGTTCATGTGATACAAGCGACAAGCAGGATGGCACAAATTCAGTACAAAGTAAATACATGCTCAGCAATAAAGAATCAGTAATTCAAAATGGAGTAATGTTTCTCTGAAATTAAACCTGGCATATATTTTTCACAGTACAAGATTTTTTCAAATGTTTCCAGAAAAGAAAATCATCTCATTCTTTTTCAGAGAGCAATTCAAGACATGTTTTAATCAAGGCAAATTTAGATTCATTGATGGCAAAGTTTTTAATACGAAGATTAAATGAGTTTCCAGAATATCAGCATATACATGAATAGGAATGAAATGTGTCCAGAAATTCAAGTTTGGCAAGTGTTAAATGCCTTTCCAGAATTCAACTAATTAAGGGAAAATATAGACACAAACTTCACAAATGATTCCAACGATTCAATCAAGGAATTTAATAAATTTGGCAAGCAACAATCTTTACTGGAAAGGAAACAACTCATAAAACATGCAAAGGGGCAAATTCGATTTAGAGATTCATTGCCAACCAATTTTGTCCATCCAGGTTCATAATTAAAGCCGACTCATTGGATTTAAGAAATTTCAAAAGGGGCTAAATTCACATCTGGATTCATCTTAAACAAGGAAACATGGGACAATTTAAAGACCAGAAAATCAATCAGATGTTCATTGCCGAAATTGAAAACCAGGAATTCACATACGTGCCTAATCAATCAAAGCCGAGTTAATTGAACCAAAAGAGGAAACCAGACCAAGTAATTATACGTGAAATCAGAGAGCATGTTATAGGATTATATAATCCTATTTAACGCCAATATCATCACAAGCAGGGACAAGAAATCGAAAACAAAATCCAACATTTCGGATCAAAAAAAAAACCCACAATCAATTCAGAAAAAGATAAATCCAGAATACTCACAATTTTCCAAGTTTTTGTCGATCGCAGATTTTCCCAAATCGGAGAGAAGCAAGTCAAAATTTTTGAAGACATCAGAGATTCATCTTCCAAAGAACAATCGAGATTTGATTTGGGAAATTTGCTGAAACCCTAGTTTCCTATTTCGGCCGCCATTTTTGAGACAATAATTTGGGTGAAGACAAATAAAAGTGGGCCAGCTATTCTTCTTATGGGCTAAAGAAATGGGGAACATGTTTTAACATATATTAGGGTTTTAGATTTTTTATTTTAAATTGTTTTAAATTTTAAATTCATTTGTAAAACCGATCAAACAGTTTCTAGAATTCTATAAAAATCTAGGAGGATCAGTCAGGGTGTTGACTGACAGTTGACAGAGTCTGTAAAATCTGGGTTACGGATTACGGGTTTGTAATTCGGAAAAATCTGGTCAAGGGGATATCGATCAGTCTACGGTTTTGAGCATAGGGTTAGAATAGGAGCAGGGATTGCGAGTGTATATGGTCTTGTATGCGGGATCTGTTCTATCACCTTGTAGAAACCTTAGGAATGCAGTAGTAGGCAGGGTTTTGCTGAAGCTGGGTATCTCTGTGTGTTATTTCCTTTCTTCTTTTTTATTTCTGCTGCATTCTATGTTCTGATTATTATTTATTATCCCATCAAATTTTTAATTCAGTGAAAAACTGCCTTAAACCCTATTCACCCCCCTCTAGGGTTATTCTAGATCCAACAAGTGGTATCAGAGCTGGTTTAAGGTAACAGCATGATAGGGGGTTCTCACTGTATGATCATGTGGCGAAGTATTGACTCTTGCCCCTACATGCCCGTGGGTGGTCGTCCGTGTCAAGAGGCAGGACGTGAAACCAGTGTCTAAGGTAACTTTAGTGGCCACCAGGGTGATTTAAAATTCCTCGTAAATAGAGACACCATTTGGTATCAGAGCTGGTATAAGGTTACAACATGATAGGGAGTTCTCACTCTATGATCTAGTGGCGAAGTAGTGACTCTTATCCCTACATGTCCATGGGTGGTTGTCCATGTCGAGAGGCAGGACGTGAAATCAGTCTCTGAGGTGCCATTGTAGGCCACCGGGGTGTGATTAAAATCCTCGAGAAGGAGACTACAAGTGGTATCAGAGCAGGTATTTCATTAACTCTAGAGTCATTGATCATCCTAGTTGTCAACCGATAGAGAGTCAGTCCAGTTCATCTTCAACTATTTTCGATGGAACAGATTTTTTAAACTGGAAATCCAAAATGGAATTTTATTTAAAATCTGTTAATATTAAATGTTGGGATGTGGTTATCAACGGGATTGATAGTGTAGATATTACTTTCAATGCTTGTGCCATGAAAATTATATTTGATTATCTTAGCACTGAACAGTTTAATCTAAACTGTCATTGTTTATCTGCACAGGAAATCTGGAGAACTCTTAATGCAAAGTATGGACCAATTGGCAACAGCTCAAAACCCCAAAATGTCAACTCAGATTCAGATCTATGCTTAACAAGTCATGTAGATAAAACTTTAGATGAATCAGATGATGGAGAATCAACAAATGCTGAAACAGAAAATCTCTCATATGAAGATTTGGTTTACATGTGTCTTGATTTAACGAAATCTGCTGATAAACTCCAACTGAAAAATAAGTCTCTGAAATCTAAGAATTTTGAGTTGACTAGCAAAATTGATAATTTGGAATCACAACTAGAATATGTTAAAAATTCTTCAAATGCAGTTTGCAAAAATTGTTTGAAATGAAAACCAATCTTGTTCATCTCAAAAAATATATTCAAAAGTTTGAAAATGAAATCTTGATCTTAAATGAGAACAAGACTGAGTTATCAAATTTGAATAACCTTCTGCAAAAAGAATTTGAAAATTTTAAAATAGATATAAATTCCAAATTTGAAATCGCTGAAAAGGAGAACTTGTTGAAATCAAATTTGATTTTAGAAGAACTTGAAAATGAGATTGAAAAATCCAAGAAATTTGAGTCTGAAAAGCAAAAACGATTTGAACTTGGAATTTCTGAATCCCAAGCCAAAATTAAATTGCTTGAAAATGAGAATTTGGTTTTGAAACAGTTCAATGCTGAACAGAAGATCGCTATAAATAATTCCTCAAATTTATTAAAAGAAAACAGCTACCTAAAATCCAAAATTCAACGATTAGAATCAAATTTGGTAAATTTTCTAATGGGGAAAAATCGTTGAATATGCTATTACCAAACCAAGTTTCTATTGGAAATAAATCTGGTCTTGGCTTTGGGAATATCAATCGTTTTGATAGGATAAACTCAAATGATTTTAAAGACACTTCAAATTATCTTGGAAAAGATTGTTTTGAATTTTTAAACTCTGGCAATTTAAATGATTTTTTGAAACATAAGCAAAATAAGAATTTGTTTTATAACAATCCATTCTATCATTCTTGGACCTCAAAAAGAAGTAAAGTGAATTCGTCTAATTTCAAACAGATCTGGGTCCCTAAAGGTACTTTGGTAAATTCTGATGGATTGTTATATAAACAAGTTTGGGTACATAAAGCTGTGAACAAAACTGTGAGTGGTTTTACAAATTTTGTTAGACCACTCGATTCTCTAAACTGTTAGGTACCAGAGGTGGCTGAGGAACTGCTAAACAAAAGAGATTTGAATTCAAGCTGCTCAATACTTCTGTAATCATTCACAGTTCCTTAAGCCAAGACTGTTGAGTTAGAGATTTGGTTTTACATTGGATTCTGGTATGATCTCTAAACTCACCTCTGTAAATATTTTCTGTTTTGATTTTTTTCCCTTTTTTTATTTCTTCTTCTTCTCTCTTCTATCTCTTTCTTCTATTCTGATTTGATTTATCACTGCCATATTTTTTGTGCTTCTTGAATTGCAGTATTCATGATATTCTGGAAATTTGTTTTGCATGTATAGAACTCTGAAATTTTTAATCACTTCCAGATACTGAATCTTTTTTATCTGCAATTGCTTTGAAGTTCATTTTCTGTTTTCTGAATTCCTAACGGTGTTGACGTATTCCTGTTATATCTTGAACACTGTTAATCTGAATTCTAAATTGTTTTGAAGATTTGAAAATTATATGGAAATTCACACACCATTGCTGTTCTAAGTTTATTCTAATTCTTTTTAGAAAAGCTCAAAATATTATACTCATTACAGCACACTGTTATTTATCAGTTGTGACAATTCCACTAATTTTCAGATTGGCTTGAATTTTTTTTTAATGTCTTGTCTCAGTGATACATCTTAAAATTCATTTTTATTCATGATTAGTACAGTTGAAATTAGTTTATTTGAAATCATCTGAAATTCCTGATATTTTGAATCTCACACACCTCCTAAATTTGAAATTATCCTTGTGTGACTGATTCATTATATCCCAGAACTTGACATTGATTCAAGTGATTTCAAATAAATTACTTTAATTTTTTGGATCATGAATATCTCTTAAATTTGATGTAAATGATCTGAAATTAGTCATGTGTTTGTCAGAAATTGTTTTTGAAAAATTCCTTGAAAAATTTGGGTCCTGAAATTTATTGGTATTTCATGGTTATTTGATTTGAATATCCGTTTGTTTAAAATCATTTGAAATTATTGGTTTACTGAATCACACACATATCTTGAATGTGAAACTAATAATTTGGTGTGATCGATTCATTGAATCTAGAGTTTTTCATATTTCTTAAATGATTTCAAAAAAACAGTATTTCTAATCTTGGATCATGAATGATCTTATGTGACCATCCTCTGACAAGTCTGATGTGATATTGTTTTCTGTGCTGCTCTGATACTGCTTCAAATAATTTCTAGTTCTTATCTGCAGCTTTGAAGAAAAAAATGTGAAAATTTGTTAATTCTGTCTATTTGGGCTTTGTAATTAAAATTTGTTAATAGAGACACCAAGTGGTATCAGAAGCGCTGAATTTTTATGTATTTTTTCTTATCCCTCTTGCTTTGTATAGCTCTTCATATTCCTCTTGTAATTGATTTTCAACTTTAAACTTATTTATTGATTATTCATTCAGAAATTGAAATCAATATCCAAAATTGAACTGTATTTATAATTCATCAAAATTATTATCAGATCTTGAAATTGTTATGAGTTGTGACCGCAGTATATTTCACAGCAAGAGGAGATTTTATCTGGATTTTAATGATGGTCGAATATTTATTACAATATCTTTGAACTGGCAATTATTTCACGACCATCTTCATTATCTATCATCCTTCTACCATCCATTATGATTTTATATAAATATGGGGAGTTAATATCTTTTAAAGGATAATCTTGAATAAACAGTGAAAATATTTGTGATGGAATTGTGACTATATTATTATTCAGAATTAGTGATAATTGAAAATTTTCAATAATCCCTGTACAGTCAAGCTTGCTTCATAATATAATTAATTTATAAATTTATTTCACAGTCCATTTCTGTACCTACCACATTTCTATCATCCATATTGGTTTCATATACCGAGGATTTTTTTTTCTTTATAAAGCTGAAAATGATAAAAATATAATTAATATATAAGAGTGTCTCTAACCTCATTTAAAAATCCAAGCTCTGGTTATGCATGGTTATGAGACGTCTTATAATTTAAGCTGCGACTGATCCCATTTAAAAATCCAAGCTCTGGTTATGCGTGGTCAGTGTTCTCTTGAATAAAAAAAATAAAAAAAGGAAAGAAAGTGCTAAAAATAGAAATAAATTTGAAATTCTCCTCTGAGTATAAAAACCAGCCTAACAATCCATTTTCTAATCTGTGAAATGTGTTAATATCTTATGACGTATTATGATTTGTTGATTGATAGCTACTGGGATTTGAGACTATCTGATTTTGTCACTTAAGTTGAATTTATATAATTATAGTCCAAAATCATCACTGTTTTTTGTGCTCATTTTTATAAAACTCCTTTTGAAAAATAATTGGAAAATATTCATATTTTTTCTAAACTCTCTCCATTTTTATATAAAATTCATCGTAAATCCATCATTCTCTAAAATGTGAAATATGCCACCAGTTCTTAGTTTATTATGATTTTTGTTTGACTGATTGAGATTTTTTATGACCGTTCTTCCTCTTAAGCTGATACTATATTTTAGTCATTTTTCATCTATATTTTAAAATTTTGTATCCTTTTGATGATAACAAAAGGGGGACAATGGATTGAGATTTTGATTTATAAGTGAATATTTTATAAATATTTTTAATTTTGAAAATTCACTATAATCATTATTATTCATTCATTCACTCACGCACAGTTATAGGGGGAGTTAAAAATTTACTGTCAAACACATTTATTGTGCTCAAAATCTTTTATTTGTTTGTCATCATCAAAAGGGGGAGATTGCTGTATATAACGTAGTTGTATACACAATTATATGATTTTTGTTTGATGATAACAACAAAATAAATATTATTTTAAATGTGTTTGTTACTGTACTGTTCTATATATAAATCACAGACAGGAATATAATATTTATATTTAAACAGAATGCATCTATTCAAATAACTACACAGTATTCTACATAAATATAATATTTTATTTCGATATTCAACAATACAGATTTACAACTCCACTATTTGCTCAATATTGTATTTCACTGAAATAAATTTCATTCATATACATTTTACTTGTTACACAGCTCCTCATTACAACACTTTGTTTATAAAACTCATATATACTTTCTTTCACTGTTTCATACATTCAGTTATACAGACACATTGACACTTAAACATCTCACTGACACACATTCATTCACTGTCTTCAGTCTTCTGTCTTCACAGCTCTCTGTCAGTCCAGTCATCATCTTCTTACCCGTCACACACAGTACACTGCAACAGAAATAATATTCTAAATTCTAGCAAATATAATTTTTTATTTTGAAAATTTTATTTGCCTCAGATTTCTGGTGTGTTTCTCATCATTTTTCATGACTTGATCTGATTCATCTGTGTCTAGGCAGACAGTTCATGTATGTACAGGGACAGAAAATAATACTGAATGGCTGCATATACACACGTGTATATATACACGTGTGCATTGCCTTGCCAATTCAGTGTGCAACTAAGGAGTAGCCACGTGGACTATCTCAACTCAGTGCAACACAGTCAACAAAGCCAAGTGTCGAGCAAAACAAAAATGGATACCCATGCCAACCCAAAACAGCAAAAATCAGGGTGATCATATTCAAACAGCAAAAGTGACAATACAGTTTAACATGAAAGCTCGAGCACAAGGCAGAAGAGAACATTGGTTCAGCAAGCATGTATGGTCAGTGGAGTACAAGTCAGCACAACATGTGCAGCCAAGCAAAATGTCAAGACAGGTGCAAACATGAACAAGTTACAACAGCTTTGGTGTCGAGGAGCAATACAATTGGACACAACAGCATGGAACATGTTTTTCAAGTTCATCTCAAAACTGCACAATGTTTGGTGCAACAAATTTTACACAGTGAACACACACATATCAGCTTTGACATCAAGATTCAAGTTCAGGCCAATACAAGTGCATGCACGTTTCATGCAGCAAACCCATATGTCCAAATAAAAGTAATGTGTAAGTCAAGGAGCCCAAATACATGCGGTCTATTTGTGTTCAAGAGTGGGTGCTAACTGAATATGGATGGTTCAGATTGTGTCGTGCACAAAAAAATGACACAGCAAAATATTTAACAAAGTGTCGAGACATGCTTTGATATGCTCAAGCAGATTTCAATGTAAACAGAGCAAAGATACACAGCTATATGAAGTGCACAGGTCAAGGAAAAATATAGTGTTGCTGCATCAAAGTAACAAGCAGTTCATGTGATACAAGTGACAAGCAGGATGGCACAAATTCAGTACAAAGTAAATACATGCTCAGCAATAAAGAATCAGTAATTCAAAATGGAGTAATGTTTCTCTGAAATTAAACCTGGCATATATTTTTCACAGTACAAGATTTTTTCAAATGTTTCCAGAAAAGAAAATCATCTCATTCTTTTTAAGAGAGCAATTCAAGACATGTCTTAATCAAGGAAAATTTAGATTCATTGATGGCAAAGTTTTTAATATGAAGATTAAATGAGTTTCCAGAATATCAGCATATACATAAATAGGAATTAAATGTAGCTAGAAATTCAAGTTTGGCAAGTGTTAAATGCCTTTCCTGAATTCAACTAATTAAGGGAAAATACAGACACAAACTTCACAAATGATTCCACCGATTCAATCAAGGAATTTCATAAATTTGGCAAGAAACAATCTTTACTGGAAAGGAAACAACTCATAAAACATGAAAAGGGGAAAATTCGATTTAGAGATTCATTGCCAACCAATTTTGTCCATCCAGGTTCATAATTAAAGTCGATTCATTGTATTCAAGAAATTTCAAAAGGGGCTAAATTCATGTCTGGATTCATCTTAAACAAGGCAACATGGGACAATTTAAAGACCAGAAAATCAATCAGATGTTCATTGCCGAAATTGAAGACCAGGAATTTACATACGTGCCTAATCAATCAAAGCCGAGTTAATTGAACCAAAAGAGGAAACCAGACCAAGTCATTATACGTGAAATCAGAGAGCATGTTATAGGATTATATAATCCTATTTAATGCCAATATCATCACAAGCAGGGACAAGAAATCGAAAACAAAATCCAACATTTCGGATCGAAAAAAAAAACCCACAATCAATTCAGAAAAAGATAAATCCAAAATACTCACAATTTTCCAAGTTTTTGTCGATCGCAGATTTTCCCAAATCGGAGAGAAGCAAGTCAAAATTTTTGAAGACATCAGAGATTCATCTTCCAAAGAACAATCGAGATTTGATTTGGGAAATTTGCAGAAACCCTAGTTTCTTATTTCGGCCGCCATTTTTGAGACAAGAATTTGGGTGAAGACAAATAAAAGTGGGCCAGCTATTCTTCTTATAGGCTAAAGAAAAGGGAAACATGTTTTAACATATATTAGGGTTTTAGAGTTTTTATTTTAAATTGTTTTGAATTTTAAATTCATTTGTAAAACCGATCAAACAGTTTCTAGAATTCTGTAAAAATCTAGGAGGATCAGTCAGGGTGTTGACTGACAGTTGACAGAGTCTGTAAAATCTGGGTTACTCATTATGGGTTTGTAATTCGGGAGAATCTGGTCAAGGGGATATCGATCAGTCTACAGTTTTGAGCGTAGGGTTATAATATGAGCAGGGATTGCGAGTGTACATGGTCTTGTATGCGGGATCTGTTCTATCACCTAGTAGAAACCTTAGGAATGCAAAAGTAGGCAGGGTTTTGCCAAAGCTGGGTATCTCTGTGTGTTATTTCCTTTCTGCTTTTTTATTTCCGCTGCATTCTGTGTTCTGATTATTATTTATTATCCCGTCAAATTTTTAATTCAGTGAAAAACTGCCTTAAACACTATTCACCCCCCTCTAGGGTTATTCTAGATCCAACATTTTCTAATATAGAAAACAAGAAATGGAAATGTTTTCCAGTGTTAATAACATATATTTTCTAAATTTAGAAAATAAGAAATGTTGAATATATGGAAACAGGAAATGACAAATGAAATAAATTAATGACAAATTAATTTAAAGGATAAAAGTTGATTGGTGATTGATCGATGTAATTTCCATCTGGAAATAAGATCGTTGTTTGCACACGTGTTTTTCTTTGATAGTTTACTCATCGACTATCGAAGTTTACGACCATTTTAACGTTGTTAATATGGAGAGACCGATTGTATTATTATCCGAAGAACCACTCCATATTGGCATAAGCATTGCGAATCATATATGCCAAAGATAATTGAAGACGGAGTCAAGTGCAAGGGATGTTATATAAATCTTAGGTAGAGATTGCCTAAGATGGTTGTACTGAATAGTGCCTTCGGTTTGTCCAGTCCCAGGATGCCTGTATGGAAGAATGTCTGACAGAGTATATTTAATAGATCGCGTAAGTTGATCTCTTCAAATGTATTTACGTTTGGTGGCGGAGGAATTCGTTTCTCTTAGTTGTATACCCGTGGTATTTTTGGGGAAATCAATTTGTGATTTGGCGGGTATGACGATGTGACATTCAAAGTGAATAAATGTGTGATCTGTCAGACATAAGCATGGCCTCTAGCCTCACAACCGGGAAATGACAAAAATCGAGCAAGCAGCATGGCTATGTAGGTCGCACCTATTAGGGTGTATAATCACCTGATCTAGAGTTTCATTTACTTCTAAAAATCTATTGTCGATGTTGTCCCATTTGGGAAACGGTTGCTGATCCCAACCATTGGTGATATACATTTGATACACTCAAGCGAAATGAGTGGTCGATCATGTGTGGCCGGGTTGCAAGATGTTCTTGTTGAACCCAGTGTATTCCTCTCTAGAGGTACACTAGCGAAAGGTGGTTCCATACCTTGTCATAGTAGGAAATCCATTACCCAATACGTGCTTGCGGTTTTGATTGTATACTATATATGTAGAACGTGAGATGAAAGCGTTTCTACTAAATGATTATTATATTGTGGTTGATAGACATTATTATAATATCAAAAGGTTTTTGATATAAAGATATTTTGGATTCTCATAAGGGAAAAACCCGTTCCGTTATACGGCGTGGTCTTATGAGAGATCGTTTACTTGGTCAAACTGTTTAAACTGTTTTACTCACACCAGTCCTATGACTGAACCGGAGTTTATTTTGTTTTGTTTTCCCTAAACTCTTGGGTGCCCAATTTTATACGGACAGTCAAGTAGTCGGGATTTACTGATACTTGAAGAGCTGGAGCAGGAGGCTTCAGGATTATATAGCTATTATTTATTTCCGCTGTGTTGTAAGTGTTGTACTTTGGAAATGATATGTATATTCAAGTAAAGATTTATATTTCAAAGTTATGATATATATTATATGTTATTCGTTCCGCTGTGAGGTTCGTGTTACTCTGATGTTGTGTTCTTCTTCCTCTTCTATTCTAAGTTTCTATCATATCAATTCTCACCCTCTAATTTCTTTCTATTAACTTTCCGGTTATTTTCGAACCTTGGATGTTCGATATGTGTTGTATATCAGATAACCAAGATCGCCTTTTTCCGGGTCGTTACACATGTGGCACTAGACTTGGAGCGGTGTTAATGCAAAAGGATAGAGTTGTAGCTTACGCGGGCCGACAACTGAAGCCGCACGAAAGAAATTACCCGACCCATGATTTGGAGTTAGCGGCAATAGTGTTTGCTCTAAAAATTTAGTTGTACTATTTGCTAATATTTAGATTTGAGTTGTTTATGGACCATAAGTCGTTGAAGTATCTTTCCTCCTAGAAGGATTTGAATCTTCGGCAGCAAGGATGGTTAGAATTTCTGGCATCATACGATTTTGGAATAGCCTATACACCAGGAAAGGGTAGCGCGTTGACCGACGCGTTAAGTAGAAGACATACGAGTTTATGAGCCATGTTTTCATAATGGAAACATCTCGAGTATTTGGCCGGATTTGATTTTATACCTCATTATGAGTTAGAACCCGAGATGTTAGCTAGCTTATCGATTAGACCAACTCTTATTGATAGGATTGGTGAAAGCCAAAAGCGAGACGATAAGCTTATGGAAATCGTTCGAAGGTTAGAGATGAGAATTGAACCAGAGGAAATTTGGGGTTTCGAAGTCGATCGAGATGGTTGGCTTCGTATGAACAGACGAATGGTTGCTCCTGACATAGAAGGATTAGGAGATGAGGTTATGAGGGAATGTCATCACTCTAGATTGACGATACATCCTGGAGACAATAAGATGTATTGAGATATGATGCGAAATTATTATTGGGAATGTATGAAATGGGAGGTCAGGAAATTTATCTCGAAGTGTATGAACTGTCAGTTGGTTAAAGCTGAGAAAAAGAAGCCGAGCGGATTGTTATAGCCATTGGAAGTTCCTACGTGGAAATCAAAGCAGGTGCCGATGGATTACCTAGGACAAGGACAAGGAATGATAGTATTTGGGTTATCATGGATTGCTTAACCAAAAGCACAAGGTTTGTTCCTATCAGATCAACTAAGACGTCATCGAAGTTAGTTGAAGTATATCTTAAGTGGGTAGTTCGATTCCATGGAATTCTAAAGAGCATTGTTAGTGATCGAGATCCGTTGTTCACTAGTGGGTTCTGGAAAAGTTGACAAGAAATGTTGGGAACCGAGCTATGTATGAGTATGCTTATCATCCCCAAACAGATGGTCATACTGAAAGAGTTAATCGAGTATTAGAAGATCTCTTTGTAGCTTGTGTATTGGATTTTGGAGGATCGTGGGAAGACCATCTACACCTAGTCGAGTTTTCCTATAATAATAGTTATAAATTGAGTATTGAAATGGCACTATATGAGGCATTGTACGACAAACCGTATAATTCTCCATTGATATACAGGTAAATGTTTTATCCGCTTATTTATCTTGTTTTCTATTTAAAATAATTGATACTATGTATTTATAGTTGTGTTTTCAGATTATTTAGGATAAATGGATTAATGCACTTAATTGTTGAAAAGCTTGAAGAATTGGTGCAAGAAGAGTGTTGATTTTTAGAGCTAGATTAAAGCTTGAAGACCAGAAGAAATGTTGTTGTTCAACCACCTTCTGCCGCATATAAAGATTCAATTCCTTTTCATAAAGATCACTTGTCTAAGACGTTATGGAGTTCTTATTCATGCTCAAAACAATTGAAGTTGATGCCATTTGATGCCCGCAAGCTATGACATTTGCATATCCATTCACACGCATTCACATTTAGCTATTTCGCTTATTTGTTAATTGGGAAAAGGGCTTTTATCCCACATAGTGTAATTAGCCACTTAGTCTTGGCCATAGCAACTATAAATAGACAGTATCTCCATCATTTGTAATTACATTGGGTTTTATTCTGTAATCCTAATCTTGGAATAAAATTATTCTACTCCCTGTTCTTTTTAGTTTTTATTTTATTTATGTTTATGTTATTTCTTTTCTTTTTTTCCTTCATCTTCTTTAGCTATGTCTAGCTAATCTCCTTTAATTAGAGGGTGATGATGCTTAGATTAGATTCAATATGAATCACATAGCTAAAGAGATGAGGACTTTATTTATATAGATCTAGATTTAACCAAGAATTAGATCTGAACCTTCATACTCTGTGTCGTTTAAGAGCTATGCTCCTTCACAGGGTATATTCGAGTTCAATCTAACGCTTATCAGATTTAGATCTAACTTTTAGGGTTTTAGAAATAAAATAGTGAATTTGTCCTGATAGCTTATAGTTGTTTAAGAGCTTAGCTCCTGCATAGGCTATACTTGTCGTTATTCACCTATTTGTTTCTAGAAACCTAATTATCGTTGATTCATGTTTGTGACAGAAACATGAATTAGATCTACATCAATCTGTTTGGTTATTAATTCATATTAATCTAGTTTATGTCATTGCTCCCTAATTGCTTTCATTTATTATTAAAAACTCTCTTTTTCTTTATTTTCTGTTATTTTCAATCAATCAAACTCTAGGAATAATTTGATTGGATTTATTAATTAAAGTAATTTTGGTCCCAGATTTCGACACCCTTTACAACAACCCTTATTGTTTAGGAAAGCCGAACGAAATAAATAGTTGTTTTTAATTGTTTAATTTGTTCACAAACATCCATCTTGTTGATTAGAGACTGGCGAGAAGTTGGTACTTGGACCGGACATGATAAGGGAAACTATAGATAATATTAAAGTCATTCGGCAACGAATGAAAGCAGCCCAAGATCGTCAGAAAAATTATGCCGATAAACAAAGTAAAGATTTGGAATTCTCAATTGGAGATATGGTGTTTATTAAGATTTCTCTTCTAAGAAATACTGTTCCTTTTGGGAAGAAAGAAAAGTTAGCGCAAGGGTTTGTTGGGTCGTTTCTGAGTATCGAGCGTATTGGAAAGCTTGCTTATAGGTTGGACTTACCTCAGAAGATGACGAGTGTGCATATTATTTTTCGTATATCATTTCTATGGAAGTTCGTGCATGAATCGAATGTTACCATATCCCCATATCAGCTTGAAGATTTTGAAGTCGAGCCCAAGGTTTCTAGGCCTCGTAAGCTGCTTCGCGTCATAGGGAATGATAGGAAACAACTTAAGAGGAAGGTTGTTAAGCTGGTCATGGTACAATGGAGCGAGAAAGATAACGATTGCATGTGGGAAACGGAAAAGAGTATGAAGTCGACCCATCCAGAACTCTTCAAGTGGTATATCCCATATATCGTACCTTACTTATGCCATTGTGTCTTATGCTATTAGAATTCTGCATGCTAGGATAGGATTTTGATTGCATGTATGGTGGTATGCTAGATTGGCTACTCGTGGATGGTAGGCATGCGGGATGTTGTGTTTTCTCGTGTTTGCCTGGGATTTCAAGGGAGAAATTCCTAAAGGGGAGGGGGGAGAATGTAACGACCCGTATTTTACGTATCGATCGATCGTAAAATACTAATATTTTATTGCCTAATGGTTGGATCATTCTCAAATTTTAATATATTGTTCATGGGGATGTGAGACATGTCCACGATTTTTACATGATTCAGATATGAATATTTTTCCTTTGAGTTTACTGTTTGGCCATAACTTTTGTTAGAGATCGAATCAAGTGCTGAGATCAATCCAATGGATCAGAATTGTTGTTTAAAATTCTGTATAGAGTGGTCACATAAAGGATTTGGTTCAGTGTTAGGGAGGAATCACTGTTTTAAGTTTCAGCTTGTGTTTAGGCAGACTGGTTAGCAGCTAATGGGCTGATTAGCCCAACACATTAAATCTATGATCAAACCAACATATATAAATAGGGGGACTTAGGGAGAGAATTAGGGTTACTCTCTTCATTCTAAGTTTTAGGTTGCGCTTCTATGATTCTCCACGTTCGGCCTAAAACCCTATTTCTCCATTCTTTTCAATCATATTCATTGTAGATTGCATCTAAAAGATAGATCATCATTAAGGAAGAGTAGATCATCATTACAGAGGGTTAAATTACATCATCTTGCATCGAATTCAAGGGCTTCCAGCGTTGTCAGATCTGATCTCATTGAATCTACATTAAATCTAGAAATTGGTGAGTGATAAATATCTCTCACACGGATGCTACGAATTGTATGGGCAAATTAGGATCATATTCATATGTTTCGCGTTAAAATCACCTTAGATCTGATCGTATATGTTTAACTTAGATTTAGAAACCCTAGGAAAACCTAATTCGATCATATTAACCGGATAACTGCTAGATTAGTCATGCTTATCCATATGTTTAGATCCAAACCATGTAAGATCTCATGTTTATGATATGTTTTACTATGTTTATGGATTGTTCATGTATGATCATTGCGGTATGGATTGATGTTTGTTTTGGTTTAATTAGTTGCATTGCTTGAGTTGTATGTTAGATTGTTTGTCGTAGAATCATAGGAATAAAGAATAGAGCAAATCAGAGGTTCAAATGATCGGATTCAGATGAAACTTGGCGGAGGCGGGCGCTCTGGAAGCTATGAAGATGGGACACAAAAATTTTCATGCCCATATGCACTAAGTGCATGAGTCGGCACCGACCTAAGGAATTGCGTCATATGGTTGTAAATATTTTTGTGTAGCATCGTGGCTGTGATTCGAAGCTACAGGTGAATTTTCAAGTCATTCGGAGTTGATTGTGATGGGTCGAAGGTGGATTTCTCGAAGTGTGAATTGGCCGGCAAAAGCTTCATGAATGAACATCGAAATGATTGGAAATTTTACCATAAGAACGCATTTGAGGTGATGATTGGCTAGAACCAGACACTTAGCCAAAAATGGATAAGTTCGAAGGGTGGCACCGACCCATGAGGGATGGTCGGGTTGGCATGAATTTTGGTGAGCATAGCTAAGGTGGCTTCTTGAAGTTGCTGGTGAAATTTGGATTGAAATGGACTTCTAATAATTGATGCGCAACTCAAAAATGAATAATGCTTCGATTATGAACTCAGACAGGAGTGGTCGAAGCTAAGTTGATGTGACACTGGTCGTGGGATGATATACGATATAGTTCGACGAAGGGTTGACTCAGGTAGGACTTAATCATGTATGATAATGATTGACTCAGGTAGGACCTAACCAGGGATGATAATGGAATTAGGTCAAGAGGCAGCTTAACTAGAAATGTGAAATCGCCAAGAAGAAAGGCTCGACAAATTTGATGCACCAAGGAATCGTTGGTTATCGAAGTGTTCTAGCAGACTCAAAGCAGAGGTATCGCGGGGACACCCATAAGGATCAGGTAGGATCGAGTACCTTGGATCGATCAGGTAGGAGTGGTCAAGTTTCTCGGGTAGGAGGCAAAAATACGAGTCACGATGGCATATGGTAGTTTGTCTAGAACCAGAGTTTTCCATTATCCCTCTTTATCAGTGAAATGCAAATCCGATAGCTGTTTGATTCACGGTTGTAGATGGTGATAGCTAGGATATTGGATGTTATGGTTGATTCTGGTACTTTCTTCTTTGTTTTCTCTAGGTAGGCTATCACCGTAGGTTGTTGAAGAGAAGTAGGATTGCAGATACTCCTTTCCTATTTCTGATGTGACATACGACGGATGTTTTTATATGCTAACTTGTTGGTTGCTAGGCAGATCGGTTGATGGATTTGCTTATAGTCATATTACTCTGCGTATCTGTTGTTAGCTATTTCATGGCTTACTAAGACTGTAGTCTGACTCAAGGTTTTATGTTTCCCTCTTATTACCTTGGGTTGTTCACCAATTTGATGGCGGGTAGACAGTGTAGCAGGTAGCAGATTTGGTGACGGTATTATTGTGCGGTCTTCCGTGTTGACTAAAAATAGATAACATTGTTTGAGAAGACTCCTGCTCAACGACTTGTTCATTACGGGGAACAGTTACAAAAGGCAAGTTCACATCTTCACTAAAGTAATGAGAGAAAAAAAATAAAGAGAAAAAAAAATGGAGCTTCTTCTTCAAGGTAAGATTTGCAAATCGAAACTTCTTGTAACACCCCGTAATTCTGCGACATTAAGATTCTCAAATTAAAGTATAATTAATTTTTAAAAGAAAAATTAAAAGAAAAAGATCCATGCAGTTGTTTAATTTAAGTATTGTAACTAACATGAAAAAAAGAAGTAAGGAGAGAACAATAATTATTATTGTTCTAAGACTTATTAACAAAAGCCTCTGTAGCTCAGTTGGTTAAGGCATTGGATTTGTAGCATGGAGGTCGGGGGTTCGAACCCCGGCGGCGGCATAATTTTTTATCTTTGTTTTAGAGAGGGCCAACTGAACATGCAAAAATATGTACACATACAAATTCAAAATTTGAAAGGATAAGAACGTACATATAAGGAAATAAAGAAAACATATATATACATATGAGAATACAAATATATATATATATATATATATATATATATATATATATATATGCAAAAATATGTGTATACGAAAGATAAAATTCAAGATAAGGCTACAGTCAATGAAATATGGCAACATCATTTGAATTTTGAAAATAAAATGGAAGTTGTGCGTATATATATATACGCGTAAAATGGTCGTTAGAGGAATTGTATACATATAAGAATATTTCATGTGAATAAAACAGTTAAATAAATTCCAGAAATTCAAAAGTTCGAAAATCAAATTTCTACGCCAAAATAGTGGGATTCAATGCTGACTCAACGCTGCGTGTACGATAAGGTCTTGAGCAGCTATATAAACAGCCCTAGTCTTCATTCTCTTTGCACCAATTCTCTTCTATCCTTATGCTGCTAAGATTCATGGCTTCTTCCCCTCCTCTAAATTTTCTTAAATAATTAAAATAAAATATAAATTCAAGACATGGAGATGCTGCTCAAATCTGTTCAAGAGAAGATTCAAATCAAAGTGAAGAATTCAAAGGCTAAATCAACAAACCTCGAGCAACGACATACGAATCTTAGCATCGCCATTCTTCTATTCTAGATCTAATTTCTGTAAGTTGATTATTTCTAGATCTGAATATTTTGTTTTATTTGTGACATGAAATTAAAGGAATAAAGGAATATGCCAAATCTCTCTCTCTCTCTCTCTCTCTTCGAATCTGTGTTTATACTCTTGGACTGAATTAAGAACTGTTATGATTCGAGGACAAATAAGACTGTAACCGTGACTATGACTATAGAACTGTGGCATTTGAAAGCATATGCCTTTGGACTATGACATAAGCCTTTGATTTTGGGACATATAAACATTGCCTATGACAATGACTTAGGACTATGGGAATTATTTTCCCTTTTGGACTATGAACATCGCCTATATTGCCTATGACCATGGACATTACTTATGACTAAGAACATAAGCCTTTGAATTGGACATAAACTATTGCTTATGACATAATGAGGACAATTGTGATTTTGACACCCATGATTCATGATTAGGAAAATATTGCTTTAGTTTGGTGATTGTGAAATTGGGTCTAAACCCAATTATTTATTCTACCTGTTCCTTGGTTTTTTTTCTTTGGTTTTAAGACAGTGGGAATTTACCTATTAAGTTAGGTCTACCCACGTTCTTGAACCTATTTTGCCCATTCTTTGGTTTTAAGACAGTGGGAATTTACCTATTTAGTTAGGTCTACCCATATTCTTGAACCTACATTGTTATCCAAACCTTTTTATGCCAATTATTCCTTCTTGTCATTTTGATTCATTCCCTTTTTATCTACGAATCTAGATTTATTTATAATCTAGGTTGAATCACGATTATTCGAACGGTGGGAATGCGATTTGGGGAAAAACATGGAAATGAATATGAACGTAATTGTAAACTTGGAAATTGGCATAATTTGGAATATGTATTATGACATGCATATTAAAATGAAAACGGGGAAATTTGACATGGATTAGGGAATATGTGATTGACATATTAAATTTAGCATTAGTAAGTAAGCTAAATTTTAGGCATAAAATGTAAACTAGAAAAATAATTCTAGTTTTGCCATAAATTGTGAATTAGGATGTTAAACCAAGATTGGGTTAATTAAGGTTGATTTGGAATAAGTATATTAGCACAATTTTGAATTTATTCATAATTGTGAGCAATTGTCATGTATAGAATAAATTATGGTTAGCGACACTAAATTTGGTATAATTTACATACCAAAAAGTATAAATATGATAAATAAGAGAGAATGGGCCATAATAATAAATGTGACAATGTACATTAAAAGAGTAGTAATGAAATAAGTAAATTAGGAGTAATTTACTTATAGAATTCGTCATAAATGTTAAATTGTTCATTTACCACAAAATATGTAACTTGGTTAAGTTTTGGCCATAAATTATAAACTAGGATATTTAATCTAGTTTCGGCAATGAAATAGGAAATGGCCTAAACTGCATGTTGGGTTAGGACTTGGGCCTAGAATATAAGTATACTAGTAGGCTTGACAAATAAATATAGGCCAAATTTGTCTAAAAAGGGGAAATGGGCTTTTGAAATAAATTGTTAACAATTTATAAACAAAAGAAAAGTATTTTGATAACATCCCTTTTTATAACACATAGACCAGAAGGTTCTAGGGTGACAGAGAGGATAGTGTCTAGGCTTGGGTTTGGAAAATACAAGTTTCCTGCCCTCCCTGGCTATCCCTAACTGATCCGAAGGACGGGATGGTTGTTTTCAAAACCAGATTTGGAAATTAATCAAAAACCCTTTGAACTTAGAAAACATGAATATGCCTAACCCGAGGTTAGACTGAGTTGCGGTGTAAACCTGCCCGGAACCGACCGGCACATCCAGTAACCGCAGCAATATCTGTCTAATGTGAGAGGTTGCGGCTTTAATTTATTAATTAAAGCTAGAACAAGAATGGGAGAGTTAAGTCCATAGGAACACTTAACCAACCTAACACGGTTAAGCTAGAATGGGAAGGTTAAGGAACACTTAACCAACTTAGCACAGTTAAAGCAAGAATGGGAGGGTTAAGTCCATGGGAATACTTAGCCAAATTAACATGTTGACTAGACTAGAAGGTGGGGTTAAGTAAAATTAATACACTTAGCCAATTTAACATGTTAATTAGACTAGAGGTTGGGGTTAAGTAATACACTTAGCCAAATTAATATGTTAACTGGACTAGACCATAGGGTTAAGTAAACTTGAACGCTTAACCATCAGAATATGATAAATGAATAGGGTTAAGTAAAAAGCATGAAGGGATAACACTTAACCAGTGTAATAGGAAGAGGGTTAAGATAGCTTGAATCGACTAAAGACACTTAACCAACCCAACCTGGCGAGAAAGAAAACTAAGTAGTAGACCTCAGTAGAAAAAGGGACTAAGTAGTAAAACTTAGTTAAGAAAACAAGGAATTTGGAAACTAAGTGGTAAACCTTAGTTAGTAGAACTAAGTAGTAATTCTTAGTATAACACGAAGGAGCAGACATCCATCTGGTTTTAAGAAGGCTCCAACGAATTGGGTTACGAAGCCCGAGGCTTCGAGGGGACGTGAGGGTACTCTTGGTATCCCTCTGTGAGGCTGCAGATGATCATCCTGGGCTCACAGAGGTTAAGGTCTGCGTTAGAAGAACCGAGGGTATGCCTTGGTTGCAATATATAGACTAGGATGGACCAGCGTGATTCGGTGAGAAGACGGTAGCCCCGTGATAGCAACTCGTCGTCTACCATCCATCTTGAGTCAATCGAGATACGTGAAGCGGAAAGGCGGAGAACTCCAAAAGACCATATACTTGCTATCTAGTTATGGTTGCGGATGGCCATAGGATAGTGGGGCACCGGGGGCCGGCGTATAGTTCTCATTTTACAAGGTGTGCCTTTCATTAGCTGAGGGAGGGGTCAAGTGGGACCATAGCCACTGGAATTAAGACAGACCTTAGCATCTGCATCGGCATATATCTGAAAGCTCCCGACCGAGTTCTGTATTCCTTGATTTGCCCTGTCACAGGACTCGGATCGCACATTACAGGACATGTGCATCTAGACAAGCGATAACGATTCGCGATACATGCGTGGGAAAGCCTAGGAACATATACCACTCTAGGTAGTGTGTCCTAGACTTGGGGGCATTGTTCGACAAGTAGCGTAATCCCTAGTTGGACTAGGTGGCATAAACCCTGAACTCGAAAAGCGTTCAGCAGATAGCGTAAAACTATAGTTAAATCTAGAAAGCAGTGGATAGAAAACCCTAGATTAGATCTAGGTAACAACTAATAAATGGATGCCTGAAGGCGATGGAAAATACAGGGATTGGGATCACGTTATCGTTACTAGTTGAAACACTAGTTAGGCGGTGCAGAGATATAGAAACCAGTATAACAAGTAAATAGCGAAGCAGCGAAAGTATTAGAGCGTATCCAGTTTATCTTAGCATATCTTGTGACTACCTTGTCTAATCTTGTTGACCCTATCGTCATGGTGTAATCTTGTATTCAGTTAATTCATGTCGTTTTGTTTTTCCATGTTCACATGCTAGAAGTTACTGAACTTACTCAGGCTTTATGTCTGACTCTGTTTTTCTTTCGTCTTCTTTTCTTCCGTTCCCCCCCCCCCCAGGTAGTAAAGGCGGGAATAGTTTAGCTCAGGTTAAGTTGGACTGCCACTCTTTCCCAGCTTGAAGATTCGTCGAAGTTTGCTTGGACTCTCTTTTCAGAAGCTATGGCTGGCTCTTGCTAAAATCGGGGAATATAAATGTTGCTTTTATGCTTCTTTATTTTGTAAGACAGATGATACTCTGATATTGTAAAGAAACCATTGTACAAACTATTTTATCAATAAAGCAAAGTTTTATTTTCCGCTGTTTAATTTCTGTCTGTCTTGTAATTTATCTGCATCTTTTACCCTAAATGCTCCACAGAACTTAGTGCATTCCCTTTGTGAGTGACACTAACGGATGTGGGGTGTTACACTTCTACTCGAGCTTTTTGCCTAATTTTTTTCTTTAGATGATTCAAGTACTTATAATAAGATTAATTTAATTTATACGTTAGTACAATAATCTAAGTTGTAATCTATCACGATTATTGAAATTATATACAAAATTACCTCTTAAACGGATACATCCATCCATACTGGATTGGACCTCGAAGAAGTGCTTCGGACGGAAGATGAATAGGTAAATGCTCCATTACATTGAAAAAAATCAGGTGGAAATATTTTCTCGAGTTTGCAGATCAGTACAGGGATTACCTAGGATTTCTAGTACAGGGTAAATACTGGATTGTAGGCAATAGTTGCTTGAATTCCATAGGTAGAAGTATTCCATCATTATATGACAATCATGACTTTTCATTCCACTCAATTTACTATTTTTAAAGTCCACACATCTACGGAGATTTGAAGAAATCCCATCAGGACATCGTAATCCTTCCACCACTTTAGCACGAGTTTTACTTGTCTAGCTCATAGCATGCTTTAGGTTTTTTTATTTTTGTCATACAAATGCAGATCCGGCCGTTTACAAAAGTGTAATATATTGCGTCTCGAATTCGCATCGTATTTGGTTTTACCCTTTACGTTCAAAAATGTATTAAAACATTATCAAAAACGTTCTTTTCATTATGCGTCACGTCAATATTATGCCGAAATCTTAGATTTTTCCAGTAAGGTGACTCCCAAAATATACTTTGTACGCACCAATTATGAATGTTCGATTTACCTGGAATTTCAACCTGCTCTTCAGCTTCATGTATCTTTGGGTACTCACTTACAACTTCATATATCTCTCCACTTGTCCAAACTTTAGGCGGTAGCATAGTCTCTGCACTGTTAGCTTCAAAGTTCTTTTTATCCGTTCTAAATTTATGATTAATATGGAGAAAACAACAATGACAGTCAAACCAAGAATTTTTTTCCATACTTTAATGAAAATGCTCATGTCTCCTCCATACAATGAGGACAAGCTAGACGTCCAGCAGTGCTCCAACCTGAAAGAGTGCCATACGCGGGAAAATCACTAATAGTCCATATTACAGAAGCAAACATACGAAAATTTCTTTTTCTCGAAATGTCATATGCTTCGACTCCTTCATGCCACACTTTTTTCAACTCTTCAATCAACGGTTGTAGATAAACATCAATTCCTTGTGTCGGATCATCGGGACCTGGGACGCCAATTGTTAAAAACATATATAGATTTTTCATACACATCCATGGGGGTAAATTATAAGGAGTAACAATGATAGGCCATGATGAATATTTACTAAAACTGAGAAAATGGCGAAAATCCATCCGTGCATAAACCGAGCCTAACATTACGACTCTCTACAGCAAATTCAGGATAAGTCCTATCAAAGTGTTTCCATGTTTCACCATCAGACGGATGTATCATATTTCCTTCTTCTGATGTTCTCACGCTATGCCATCGCATGTGACACGCTGTAGCAGAAGATACATATAGCCGTTGAAGTCTGCGAGTTATGGGTAGATAATGCATTCTTTTATATGGAACTTCTTTTCCTTTCTTTTTCCTTAGTTTATATCTATCTTCCCTGCAAAATTTTCATTTTCTATGGTTAGCATCTTCTTTCCAATACAACATGCAACCTTTAACACATGTATCTATCTTATGATACAGTAGTCCAAAAGGAGACATAAGTTTTTTCACTTTTTAATGACTATCGCACATCAAATTATTACCCGGCATATGTCATTTTGCAGTTTGTACAACTTTTGTAAATGCAGCTTATGTAAGCTTGAATTTTGATTTCATAGTGATGAATTCGGCGGTTACAGACAACTCGGTCTTGCTTGTACACCCTTCCCACAATGGCCTCTTAGCATAATTCAATAAATCATAAATTTTTTTGCTTCCGTCATTGGTTCTTCAACATTTCCAGTCTCATCGTCGCCTTGCTCAATGTTAGGAAACATTGATCTTGCTGCATCTTGCACCATATTTTCTATCGGATTTGGTATTGTATTATCGTTCATCATTGCACTATCATCCTCTACCACTACAGGGTTAGACGTAGGTTGAACAAGTTCTCCACGACGATCCCATAAGTGATAATTCGACACAAAACCAAATTTATACAAATGTACTTCTACTACATCTGGCTTCCAATGCTTTAGATGTCTGCACTTACTACACGGACAATGAATGTCTATGTTACTCCGATAATTATATTTAGCGAATCTAATAAATTCTTGGACTCCATTACAAAAATGTTATTTATCGATCCTTTCTTACCAGTTCGGGGTTGATACATCCAACTGCGATCACGAAAATAATCGAACATTTTCCTGATTTGCAACAAATATGTTAGAAAGTTCGATTGAATGTAACACTTTATATTATTTTAAATCTTGTAAAATTTCATTTATAACTATTGCATGTTTTTGATTTTTTTGTTTATTTCTTTTTTACTTTGACGGCCGGTCTACCTACTTCCCATTACAAATATAATAACGTAAGCATATTTTGTAAATCATTTTAGGTTAAACGGTTCAACAAAATTTCGGCAGCATTTCCCTTTAGTCCCTGTATCGTACACAAATGCGTGTACACAAAGAACAAAAAGGAAGTGCCATCGAAACTTTGTTAACCATTTAAACCGAAATGATTTATAAAATATGCTTACGTTATTATATTTGTAACTTGTCCAATACTAGGAAAAATCCAACGAATATTGTTTCAGATGAATATAGATTTCCGTTTTGTGTAAAAACGAATACCCATATAACGATCATATACAACATTTGTCGGACGGGGCCAAATTTATCTAAGGGGTTCACATAAGTAGTCAAAAAAACATTCAACCTAAGTTTAAACCAAAAAACAATTCAAATGGAAAAAGCACTCTTTTTGCGCTTTGGGATTTTTTGCGCTTCACTAATACGTGCGACTTAAACTTCAAAAGAGCTCCTTAGTTGCGCTTTGCGCCTTTTTCCGTCTACGCTCGCGCGTTAACTACATAGCGTCAATATAATATTTTTCAATACTTTCAATTTGTAAAATAACATGACAATGAAAATTATGAAGTATAAATTAGTTTTAGTTATTTTTAGTTTAAAGTATAAATTATGAAGTTAATTTTATTAATTAGTCTCAATTTTTGAAAGAAAAACTAAGCTTTCAAATTTGATAATATTATAGCAACAAATTTGTCAATTTTAGTTTGTTAATATTATAGCAACAAACTAAGCTTTCAAGTTTGTCAATTTTAGTTAATATTATAGCAAATTTTTTTTTGGAATATTGCTGATGCATTCTTCAAATTTGTTTGGACCGACTATTCTTACATCCGATGGTGACATAATTAACCGTGCATGCATAGAGGGACATCATTACACCGTTTCAATAGTCATAATCAAGTTACTACCGCTAAACAATCACATTTACTTCATTTTTTCTCAAATGATCCTACAACACAATCAACCTACAACACTATCAACGTAAGCCCAATTACATACATGGAAATCATTGTTTTCATGCTTCTAAATCAAGTACATATGTGATAATTAACGTTTTCAACATCTTAATCAATTACACTAATTCCCAAATCAATCTGTAACATAATAAACATCATATGCATCTCACAAGACAACCAATTTCATATCCATAAACATTCAATTAACAAACTCATATAAACGTGCAAATTAACCCTAATTAAACATATAATACTGATTAGAAGACATACCAGAACAATTTGAGAAGATGAGAATGGAATTTGGATGAAGAAATCAGAGCTTGAAGGGGAGGCGACGGCAACAAGGGTTTAACCCCTTTTTTCATTTTACTGTTGAAATGAATTGGGGAAAAAAGCCATGGGTGCGGATATGTTCTGATCGAGGACGGCTGGCGACGGCCGCTTTTTTAACCGCCGCTAGTCGTCGCCCAGTGTCATCGCAAAATGAAGCCTTTCTAGTAGTGTTCTGATCTGACACATTAACACCTGCGCTAAGTCCCACAGAAGCACCTATATTCAAGTCTTGTTTTTGATGTGTTGTATTTATAGTCTCATCGTGCTGGAATGCATTTTTTAACTGGGATGCATTATTTGAATGATGGGATTCCATGTTCATAATGTTTTGTTGTTGTTCATAAAACCATGAATTTTTTCACTTGTTATCTTTGTTAGTGGTTGAACAATATTAGTTCGTATTGGTTTTTTAGAGGCTACCATTGAAAGTTGAAACACTGTTTTAGAAACCCTGGAAAAATTAATTATGAATTGACCTATATCCCTCAGCTGATTTCCTTATCAAGCTGATTTTGGGCCATGTTAAATCTACATTATTGCAGATTGCAATTTTCTGATTTGAAAATGCCGTTGTGATATGAGTTTCTCATACGACATCTAGTGTCAGTTAGGTACCTTCAAAAACAGGTTTATTTTAGTCAAGTGAGCCAAAGCATTAATATGATACTCGTGTTCAAGAAAGAAATGGCTGCATAAATACTATTTGAAATTTTGGTTTGGACTGGCTTTGTAAACCATGTAGCTGGGACATGGTATTCTGCAACAAATAGTCGCTTCTACAGAGAAAAGATTAAAACATGCACACAAGTCTAGACAATTTGACAAAAATCACTAGATGTTTGTTGTTAAGTAGCCTTCAATAGATTTTTATGTTATGCGCAAGGTACTAAAGCAGAAAATATAAGTCTACCTATCTCCTACTAATGAATTTGATAGTTTTCCTTGGTCATTAGATTTCAAACATAAGAATAAAAATTAGCAAAATTTCAATGTACTATCAATAGTATTCACATATGTATACTGTCAAAAATATCCTTTGCCACAACATGAAGGTTAAAACATTAATGGTTCAAGAAAAAAAATCATGTCAAATGAAATGTAGTAAATTAAATTTCAATCGCTTCTTATCCAATATGAGTAAGAACACAGAAAATTCATTGTCCACCTTTCACCGCTGTTACCAAGGCAGACTTAATTCTATAAATATTTTCTCGGTACAATACTTTGTAAAAGAATAACTACGGTTTCGATCGAGCTAATCAAGGCAATACATATCAGACCGAAGCCCATTATTTGTTAAAACCCATCACCGACAAAGCACAAAGCATTATCTTTTGTTACCGTTATTTATAAGCCTATATATATAGAGACTTTGTACATATTTTCTATATCAGTTTAAATTTCTGAAATACTCAATAAAAGATTTACCTTCGTCTCTCTCAATTACAACATTTCATTCTGCAAACCTTGTAAAGAATTATATCAAAATTCTTACATGGTATCAGAGCTAATCGCTTTATAGCCTTACTCAACTATCAATCCATCAAATTGAAGGTATACTTCATAAACCCATTAGAGTATCTTCATCATTTGGGTTTTTCCTCTCATCCGAGTCAAAAAATTGTCATTTGAGAGTTAGCCAGCGTTCAGATTTGTGCCTCGCCACATCAACTGATAGGCTGCATTAGGTCTAAACTGTATTAGCTAGTTCAAAGTATTTCAGAGTTAACCAATATCTTCCACCAAGAATATCGAGAATCGTGTTCAAGAAAATTGCCTTACCAGTGCCTGTCATCAGATGATATTTATCATCTAATAGGAAATCTGATTGCAGTTTTCTAAAGCAAAAGAGCCTGTTTCGGCATCAAGAAACAGTTCACTCCTCAACTTTTAACTCTGATCCTCGTTTTTGTGTACTATTTGAATCCATACTTTTGTCATCATGGGTGATTAAATTCTATAAATTGGATCTATCGCATCTCAAAATCAATTTGCCACTTTGAACCAATCTGCACCTCCTGTAACGGCAGTTGATCAACTTGTAAAGACTGTGATAAGTCCGCAAAGCCAACTTATTACAACCAAACTCGGTGAAAACAACTACGTGCTATCGAGTTTTAGATTCAAACGGTAATTGAAGGTTATGGTCTAGAGGGCCATCTCTACGAACCTTCATATTCCATCAAAGTTTGTTACTGATCAAGAAAAAAGGGTTGTAGTAAACGAAGAATTTACAAAGTATCATCACTACGCCATAGATGACATACTGCAACGAAAATTCAAGGTGTTACTAACTACAATGTTGCCATATCTATGCTGATTTTTGTCTATTGCAATGCACGTTTCAATGTGTTAGCATAAATACCGGCATTGTGTTGCGGTAGTTATAGATATATTCTAACTAAAAAAATTAAAAAAATTACACCTCAGCGATCCACACAGTTAATTAAAACAAAATCTCAAGCGTCCATGCACTATCTAATCCACTGTCTGCTACATTTCATCTGTTCCGGCTAACATTTTCGTTTCGTTCTCCCCAAATTGCTAATTCTAGGGTTCTTTGGAGAATCAAAAATGGTTTCCTTTTGAAATTACTGGTGATTTATATTTCATTATTCATAGTAAAACTTTAGTGATTATCCTTTAATTGCCGATAAGCCACGATAAATCCCTAAATCTTTACCATTGATCAAAACTCGGAGTTTAGTTCAGTGATTTCCGATTTTACATTCCTTAAAATTTTCCCCTTATTTTACATTGAACTAGAAAGACGTTGCTCTGTTAGATTCCAGAAGGATCAAGCCATCGAAGTAATTTGAGTTTTGGCGAAATTGTATCCACTTACATCATCTTACTACTGGAAATTTCTGATTCTCACAACCGTCACAACCGATACTTTGATAAGCTGGATTTTAGGAAACGTTGGTAGTTCGACTAACAAAGGTATGATTTTTAAAATCGATCTCCGCTTCTACGATTTGGGATTTTACTATGTTACTTGATAGCCATAGGGATTCAACTATTATTTTTTCTGGCATTTTTACTTTAAGGCGAAACCGCTCCTATTGTTAAATTTCTGCCAATCTAAAGCTTACTGTCAAATTAGGATTACCAAAAGAGAAAATATTATCCGTGCTATATTCTTGTTCGCATTGTGTATTCTCCCTTACTAGTATACAAAGTTACTTTCGCTTCTGAACTGCTTGGAAAAAGAAGTTCCACAATTTCAGATTTTTACATTTGCATTTAACATATGTCACCATAAGCTTTACGCTTCTGTTTGTTTTTGGTAAGGAAACCAATTTAAACCATTATATATATATATATATCAATTCTGACTTCCGCTATTGTTGTTCAAATTCATGTGTACCCTTTTATTGGGTTGGAGAGCTGTAACAACCTGCCTTTTTTACCAATCTAAGTCGGTATTTAAACCAACTCGGAACGTTCAAAACGACAGATTGTTATTTAGCTTAGTAGGTTTAAACAGAATTCACACAGAATCACAGAAAACAAATATATACAGCGGAATAAAATTTCATAAAGTATTAGAGTTTACAAACAATTTTTATACAGCGGAAGAATATTAAATTATAAGTACATTACATGAAATTCTTTAAATAAATAAAAGCTTTACGATTTTTGTCGAGCGCGCCACATGCGTCTTTACACTTCTCCACTTCATTGAGAGCCGAA
Source organism: Allium sativum (assembly GCA_030737875.1). NCBI lineage: Eukaryota > Viridiplantae > Streptophyta > Magnoliopsida > Asparagales > Amaryllidaceae > Allium > Allium sativum. The sequence goes on from CM060926.1 coordinate 359,042,711, forward strand.
TTCTTTAAAATCTTCAACGCTCGTATCTGACCCAAGCGTATTGCATAAAAGAAACACAACAAACACTCGGATCAGGATTAATCATTGTTCAAGTAAATTAACTTCAATATAAACTGAATATAATAGTAAATCTTAACAGCCGTTATATATTCGGGCATCAAACCTAGGTAAAGACTGCCACTTGAATTTTTATCAAAATAAAATAAAATAATAATAAAAAAAAAATAAAAGATAAAAAAATAAAAGACATTTCTACTTCAGACAGTATATACACTGGAAAAAAAATCTCAAATGGTGATTGCTCATGTAAACTGGCGGTTAAACATATCAAGTGTATGTATGTATATACTATCCAAAACCTTTAAATGTAAGCTCACATACCCAATTTTACTCCAACACAAGAACAAGTAATGTTTGCCTAGGCTAGTTTAGGTAGTTCATTCTGTGAACAATTGAAATGCATAGTTCATCACAACTAATATAAACAAGTTCTTTTGCATGCACACAATATAATTATATATCATTGAAAATAATTTCTACTTGTGAAGGAGTGCCCAAAAGCAACCTATAGTACATACTCGCAACATTAAATAAAGGAGATAGACTCCTGTAATCAATGAATATTTATGGTGTAAGCTGGATTTCAGTGAAGAAGGTAAACATTACAACATGACCAATTCGGTAAAATCAGCAATATGTGTAATTTTTATGCAAATTTATGAGCATACACTAGCATATAAAATGGATACTTCAGGTTCTTTTTTTTTTGCTCTTCCATTTACTTGTATTTTAGTTTTATTTTCCTGTCAAATAAGGTACCAAGTAGACAAAATGGTAAGCCCCATGGTATATAAATATTCATATATCAAGGACAAAACACAACAGTGCAACTATTTGGTACTTGTATGGTCACAACAAGAGGACGTGCAGGCAAGGAAAAACAAAATATGCCACCATTCAAAACAGCATAGGACTACACATGCAAAACAAGTATCATGTTGGCAATTTTATGAGTTTCATGCATGTATGAAATCAAGACAATATAGGGTGTTTCATGCCAGTGTAACATTGTTTTAGTTACCAGTCTACTAACTTGAATAATATTTGCTAAACAAGTATTTTGAGGTCATGGCCATGCTCCAGCAACAGTAGAAAACACAACATCTAAGTGTCAAACCACACAATGGATTTACCATTTAATTTAGTTTATACCAAAGTCAAAATCCTTGAACAAGAATTAATCAATAGTGAGCATTTACTCACCTCAAAACGCGAAGAAAAGGAGCAGTGATGGAGTTGTTGAACGACACACAGATCTGGAGCTCGTAGTAGTTCAATCGGAAGCAACGGACGGTGCGGTTGTAGTATACAGTCTCCACGGTGGTGACGGCTTCAGAGAGAAGGGATGGGTGGCGAAGGATTAAAACGTTGGGTTTGAGATGGAGTATTATATGTCTCCTTTTATTTAGCTTATCTAATTTTGTTTGTTGGAGTGGAAGGGCAGCAGCTTTTCATTTATATATATTTTAATGGTCACATGAAAGTAGGAGAATTAATCAAGGGGTTTTAAATGGAAGCAGCGATTTCTTTGCTAGGCTATACAGTGCCTTTTTTTATACTTAGTAATGTCAAAAGAAAATCTAAAAAATTGTTTAATATACTTAATGGGTATTTAATGTTATCGTTTCATACGCTTGTTTATTTAATTAATTTTATCTACCTCTTCCTAATGTATTTAATGTTTACCATTTATTTCTTCGTATTATTTCCATTGTATGTCAATTAATTTAGATTCATTACGAATCAGAATTAAATCCGGTTTAAGGTCCGTTAAACATTTATAAAAAAAATTATTTAAACGAACACCGATCACCAAATTTGACAAACAAACATTGACATTTAAACTTATACATTCCCGAAATCATTTTATGCAGAATAATTATGTTCAAGATCTGATATTCCCATTGCTTATTAATAATTTACGTTTGCAGCAAAATTTAAGAATAGAATTATATTTCCATACTGTTAAAATTTCCTTTAATTAACCTTAAATGTACGCAGTTCAAATTTCGATCCAATTTAAAGTTGGAGTAAATTCACATGTCAAACCGTTTCTACGTTATTATGCTTATTATTTCACGATTATCATTTCAAACCCAGATTTAAAAATATACTTATATTGAGAAATGTACATGTATAATTTATTAGATTATTAATGTTACCATAAATTTCGTTAACCACGCTAGTTAAACATATGCTATATATATCGTTGACATTTAATTTCTTTACAATTTCTTTTAATGAATTAAATTTAAATGTTGATTTAAATATTGATTATCGTATTTGTTCATGTAATAAGTCTTTAAACAAATCAAGGATTCAACTACTAAATTTCCTTTTATAAACAATTGTTCAAATTTAATGATTTCAAACATACATACAATTTGACAAACTTTTCCTTTGTTATAAATCATCATTCATCCTATCATAAATTGTCATTTATTGGAAATAAATTTAAAATCATGTATTAATAATATTATAAAATTAAATTTAAATCCATAACATTCAAATATCGAAATTAAATTAATACATACCACATTAATTCAAAACCAAATTGAAATAAACTAGACTTCCAAATTCTAAGTAAAATTTCAAATATAAATTTCGATTATTAACGTTAAATACTTAAATTACTTTATATTTTAAACATCGAAAATTTTAAGTTGTTACAATCTCCCCCACTTAAAGCTTTACGTCCTCGAAAAGGAACGAAATAAGAAACTGGTAATTAAACGATATATCATTCATACACACATCGACTTTGATTGCTTGTTCAAACACATAATTTTTTATTTCTAATTAGTATTGTTAACCCAATCACCCTAGTGCGAACTTCTGATTCAACTTCTTGATTAGAAACTTATATTCTCCTTGCATAAAAATAAACTAGGATAGAGAATTTCAGATTCATATCAAAAACTCTTATCAGTGTTCGCCATCGAGAAAGAAGAAGACAATTCTATTTAGAATCAAAATCGTATATTTAAACTGAATCAGAATTGTTATGCGAGTGGAATAATTTACGTTCAAGTACGTATTTATTCCATTAATTCTTTTCTTTTCCAAGACGAAAATTAGTACTTTAGTATATTTCAAAGCTGTAAACTTGCAAAACATTCAAAACCTCTTTCTTAGTTGATTATGTTGAGGTGGTATAATATTAAATTTCCATGGTATTGATTTTGTTATTTAAAGTCAAAATACTTCTATAACTTGAAATCTTAACAAGTTTATTTTAGTTCTTAAAAGTTTTAGACATACGTTGATCAGACACACGACTAAAAATCTCCAAGTACTCAATATACTTGTTTCGACTTCCAGTGAAAATACTTAAAAACTTTTAAAAATAGATATGAAAAATACATTCCCCCATGGATCGCGGACACGCGGCGGTTACGCTACTATCCCAGTAGAATCGCTTGTGCCCGTAGGTATCACACCCCATCAAATTTCGCCATGGTTGTTGCCATAGATCGCAGTTACGCGGCGGTTACGCCACTATCCCAGTGGAATCGCTTGTAACAGTAGGCATCTCGCCCCTCGAATTTCGCTATGGTTATAGATCGCAGTTACGCAGCGGTTACGCCACTATCCCAGTGGAATCGCTTGTAACTATAGGCATCTCTTCCCTCGAATTACGCTATGAAACATCAAGTGAATATAGATAAATCAAAGTGACCTCACCGAGTGGGATTCCAGTACGTGTTCCTACCGAGTAGGACCCCGATTTCCAATGGACACCCCGTGCGGAGTTCCAACGCAACCCTATCAAGTAGGATCACGATTTTCAATAGAAAGTACTTTCCATATCTTCGACTTCAAAACAGATAATACTACATATAGTATTTTTCATTTCGTACATCACATATATCGTGCTTATATAAAATTCCATTTACAAAAGTTTTCTTACTCCAATCGGGATTTGTTCAAATCAGTAATATCAAATTCACCACATACTTATATAACTGCCAAATTTTATATAAGAATCAAATTGTTCAATATCGAATCTTTGCCGAATTCAAAATTTTAGTAGTCATAGCTTTCAAAACTATTTCATTTCCACACTTATATAAATATAAGATTATCAGTTTCCAACTTTTAACATTTTATATTTAACCGTTTGGATTTTATTTCATGTTCGAATAACATTCGTTCTTGATATTTTCAAATATCTTTCATAAATCATTTTCCATATAACTCAACAAGTAAATTTCAACATAACTCGTACGAATTCTGTTTTATCAAGTCGTAATTTCGAGTTCAACGTACTTACATAGTTATCTATAAGATTTCTCAATTCCATGAAGTAAGTTTCATTTATAAATGATTTCCATATCTTCATTTCAAACATACATACTACTATATAATACTTCATTTCACGTTTCGCATATATCGCACTTACATAAATATCAACTTTCATAAGATTTGCTGTCCAAATCACATTTCAACATATCATTCTTATATTAATTCCATTATATAAGATTTCACAAAATTCCATTTCAATACCAATTTAGTTTTGATTTCACAATTGATACGAATATTCAATTTCATTTCAAAACTAGTTCATATTCACAAATTAATCGAATTTCAAAATTCATATTTGATTTAGGTTACACATCAAAGAATATCATTATTCAGTTGAATCTTTACATTCAATTACTTCGGGCAAAATTGCTCGGATCGGGAATAAATAATTTATCTCAAATTAGTTTTAAAAAAGTAAGCTTGAAATAAAATAGGTTCGAATAAATAAGTATTTAGAAAAATAGAATTTGAATAAATTAGATAAGTTATGATATAAAATAGTTTAAGTAAATTAAATAGGTCTGACAAAATAGGTTTGAATAAATTAAATATATTTTAATACAAAATTGTTTGCAGAGTAGTTCGAAAATCAAAATAGATTTGGTAGAGAATAATTAAATAAGACAGATAAAAGTTATACTTTAGTTCACATAAAACAATAATAAAACATATAATAGTTATAAAATAAATACTATTTTTAGGAAATATTCCAATCCGAACTAAATTTCCCGAACTTTACAAAATTTAGCTAACATCGATTTAAATGTCGTAATCAAACTCAAATTTAACTAAAAGTTAAATTTGAAACCTTTAGTTTGAACTAATCGTTCAAGTTAGATCACAACTTAAATTTCTCATTTTAATTTTTCATTTGAAGTTTGAATTTTTCATTCATTCCATGTTCTTTGTTTTAAGCCAATTTTCAAATTTCGACTTGTGCATATATTTTGTTAAAGCAATTCAAAGGATCGAGATAAGATTTGGATAGTTTCAAAATTTTAAGCACGAATGGTTCGAACGATACGCGAACAATAACGGCAGGTCAAGGCCAACAAACAAAACAAGTGAAAAGGCAAAATTATATTTTTAAACATTCATTTCTATTTGAATCTTTATTCAAATTATTCCCAATTTCATCGCAATTCATTTGCAATTTCAATTTATACTTTACAAAATATTTAATATGTCGCTTATCTATTTCAGTTCATATTAATTTATCAAAACGATTTATTAAATTTTATCCAAACGTGATCATCTAATCGGTTTCAAGTATTTATCGACGTTTAAATCAGAACCATACAGTCATCCCATTTTTGAAACTCGAAAATGAATACAAGTGATGTCGCGATCATCCCCAGAATTATTTCCAAGCGACTAGAATGTGATTCTATATCAGTCTCGTATATATTGGACTTTGTATATACGTTAGCTAGGCGTATATTCAAAATCCATACATATTTGACAGTCCAATCTCGACGTCGAATAAAATACTCAAAACTCTTATCGTAGATTATATTTCAAAAAAAATAAAAAAAAATTGCTTTTCAAAACTATTACTTTAATTTCAAAATAATTCAAATTTTCAAAATACGCTCTCTCAACAGTGATTCTTGTGATAATTCCACTCATTCTAGAGCATTGCTACTCTATCTCTAATGTGTTTTTAAACCCGATAAGCTAAGCTTTGTCAAACCAAAGCTCTGATACCAACAGTAACAACCTGCCTTTTTGACCACTCTAAGTCGGTATTTAAAACAACTCGGAACTTTCAGAATGACAGATTGTTATTTAGCTTAGCAGGTTTAAACAGAATTCACACAGAATCACACAAAACAAATATATACAGTGGAATAAAATTTCATAAAGTATTAGAGTTTACAAACAATTTTTATACAGCGGAAGAATATTAAATTATAAGTACATTACATGAAATTCTTTAAATAAATAAAAGCTTTACGATTTTTGTCGAGCGCGCCACATGCGTCTTTACGCTTCTCCACTTCGTTGAGAGCCGAATTCTTTAAAATCTTCAACGCTCGTATCTGACCCAAGCGTATTGCATAAAAGAAACACAACAAACACTTGGATCAGGATTAATCATTGTTCAAGTAAATTAACTTCAATATAAACTGAATATAATAGTAAATCTTAACAGCCATTACATATTCGGGCATCAAACCTGGGTAAAGACCGCCACTTGAATTTTTATCAAAAAAGAAAAAAAAAGGAAAAAAATAAAATACATTTCTACTTCAGACAGTGTATACACAGGAAAAAAAAATCTAAAATGGTGATTGCTCATGTAAACTGGCGGTTAAACATATCAAGTGTATGTATGTATATACTTTTCCAAACCTTTAAATGTAAGCTCACATACCCAATTTTACTCCAACACAAGAACAAGTAATGTTTGCCTAGGCTAGTTTAGGTAGTTCATTCTGTGAACAATTGAAATGCATAGTTCATCACAACTAATATAAACAGGTTCTTTTGCATGCACACAACATAATTATATATCATTGAAAATAATTTCTACTTGTGAAGGAGTGCCCAAAAGCAACCTACAGTACATACTCGCAACATTAAATAAAGGAGATAGACTCTTGTAATCAATGAATATTTATGGTGTATGCTGGATTTCAGTGAAGAAGGTAAACATTACAACATGACCAATTCGGTAAAATCAGCAATATGGGTAATTTTTATGCAAACTTATAAGCATACACTAGCATATAAAATGGATACTTCAGGTTCTTTTTTTCTCTCTTCCATTTACTTGTATTTTAGTTTTATTTTCCTGTCAAATAAGGTACCAAGTAGACAAAATGGTAAGCCCAATGGTATATAAATATTCATATATCAAGGACAAAACACAACAGTGCAACTATTTGGTACTTGTATGGTCACAACAAGAGGACGTGCAGGTAAGGAAAAACAAAATATGCCACCATTCAAAACAGCATAGGACTACACATGCAAAACAAGTATCATGTTGGCAATTTTATAAGTTTCATGCATGTATGAAATCAAGACAATATAGGGTGTTTCATGCCAGTGTAACATTGTTTCAGTTACCAGTCTACTAACTTGAATAAAATTTGCTAAACAAGTATTTTGAGGTCATGGCCATGCTCCAGCAACAGTAGAAAACACAACATCTAAGTGCCAAACCACACAATGGATTTACCATTTAATTTAGTTTATACCAAAGTCAAAATCCTTGAACAAGAATTAATCAAACGTGAGCATTTACTCACCTCAAAACGCGAAGAAAAGGAGCAGTGATGGAGTTGTTGAACGACGCACAGATCTGGAGCTCGTAGTAGTTCAATCGGAAGCAACGGACGATGCGGTTGTAGTTTACAGTCTCCACGGTGGTGACGGCTTCAGAGAGAAGGGATGGGTGCCGAAGGGTTAAAACGTTGGGTTTGAGATGGAGTATTATATGTCTCCTTTTATTTAGCTTTTCTTATTTTGTTTGTTGGAGTGGAAGGGCAGCAACTTTTCATTTATATATATTTTAATGGTCACATGAAAGTTGGAGAATTAATCAAGGTGTTTTAAATGGAAACAGCGATTTCTTTGCTAAGCTATACAGTGCCTTTTTTTTATACTTAGTAACGTCAAAAGCAAATCTGGAAAATTGTTTAATATACTTAATGTGTATTTAATGTTATCGTTTCATACGCTTGTTTATTTAATTAATTTTATTTACCTCTTCCTAATGTATTTAATGTTTACCATTTATTTCTTCGTATTATTTCCATCGTATGTCAATTAATTTAGATTCATTACGAATCAGAATTAAATCCGTTTTACGGACCGCTAAACATTTATAAGAAAAAATTTATTTAAACGAACACCGATCACCAAATTTGACAAACAAACATTGACATTTAAACTTATACATTCCCGAAATCATTTTATGTAGAATAATTATGTTCAAGATCTGATATTCCTATTGCTTATTAATAATTTACATTTGCAGCAAAATTTAAGAATAGAATTATATTTCCATACTATTAAAATTTCCTTTAATTAACCTTAAATGTACGCAGTTCAAATTTCGATCCAATTTAAAGTTGGAGTAAATTCACATGTCAAACCGTTTCTACGTTATTATGCTTATTATTTCATGATTATCATTTCAAACCCAGATTTAAAAATATACTTATATTGAGAAATGTACATGTATAATTTATTAGATTATTAATGTTACCATAAATTTCGTTAACCACGCTAGTTAAACATATGCTATATATATCGTTGACATTTAATTTCTTTACAATTTCTTTTAATGAATTAAATTAAAATGTTGATTTGAATATTGATTATCGTATTTGTTCATGTAATAAGTCTTTAAACAAATCAAGGATTCGACTACTAAATTTCCTTTTATAAACAATTGTTCAAATTTAATGATTTCAAACATACATACAATTTGACAAACTTTTCCTTTGTTATAAATCATCATTCATCCTATCATAAATTGTCATTTATTGGAAATAAATTTAAAATCATGTATTAATAATATTATAAAATTAAATTTAAATCCATAACATTCAAATATCGAAATTAAATTAATACATACCACATTAATTCAAAACCAAATTCAAATAAACTAGACTTCCAAATTCTAAGTAAAATTTCAAATATAAATTTCGATTATTAACGTTAAATACTTAATTTACTTTATATTTTAAACATCGAAATTTTTAAGTTGTTACAAGTGCAATATCAAGAAGTTATATAAATCTATTATGTTAAATGAAGATTTGATGCATGGTGGATTAGCAAAAAAATTGAACTACCCTAACTAAACGAAAAACAATCAACCATTGCTGAACTACAGGGAACTTTTATGCATTGAGATCCCTTTGGCATCCGCTTAATATGATTCTTACATTCTTATATTCATGAATGGAATAGGACATGAACCAACACATCTTATAAATCTATTTGCAGATTGTTCGTTGGCTCTTGCAAAATTCTAAAGCCATGAGCGGCGTATCCAGTGCTATGTGCAGATTATTTGAGCAAGGCGGTGCAGATTATTTTAGCAAGCTGTATATGATTTATGCAATAATGTTTAGGGATATGTAAGTATATTTTTAATTCAAAATTTAGATATGCAATTATAGGTTAGCAGCATTTGCTAAGCTTTATTATGAACAGGAAAGCCTAGTAATATTCTTCCATTTTCTATAGTGCTATTTTAGACTTTTTTTTACTGCTTAGCAGAATTGACATGTGTATAAACTTTTCAGAGGTAATAGCAGCTTTGCCACCAACGCCTGGTGTCGAAGATTGGCCTACTCTTCACATCAGGGTGATGCAAACATTGTCCTTTTTAGAATTCATCATGTTCGCAAGGTATCTTATGAAAACTAGAGGCCTTTTTTTGGGTTAAGTGATATGATGTGTTAATAATACTATGTATCAACTAAAATTGGTTTTAGGTTAAGAAAGCATAGATCTATCTCTAACTATGTATATATCCAATAATGTCAGTTTATTTTTACATGCTGATATGCTATTCATAATAAACTAGACAACTATCATATGGTATATACTAGAATTAATACCTCAGCTGCAATGCATTACAGATTGTTTTTAGACCCTCTAGACGCCTTGAATCAGGAGAAAAATGCTTCTGATTCATGTGTTCTTGGTTTTTCGGATATGGAGATAATTTTTCTTGTTTTTTTAATGATATGCAATTATTGTCTAAGGTGTTAATTCCAAGTGTAGAAAACAGCCTGCTCCTACAGGGTGCTGGATCTTTTGGTGAATGTGTGGGCTTATAACAATGCTAGAATTGCTCCCTTGTTTCTTCAAATGACAACAATGACAAATGTCTTGGAGTTGAAACTGACGATCAAAGTGCAGATGGTGTCTACAGTTTGATATGTAAATAAGCAGGGATGGTTGATGCAAAGCATTATGAATGGTATTTTTTCATGATATCTTTTGAATTTTTAGTTCACCTTTATATTTAGAACTAGGAAGCAATGTAGAGAGAGATGGTTCTGCCATCCAAGGCCAGGCATAAAGGTTTGATTCCTTTTAAAATTTTCCTCCTTAGCTCTTCCCTATTGCATTTGCCATTTCAATTTAAACTTTTTTTTTGATACAGAATAGAAGATTGAACTATTTATTTGGAACTCCAATATACAATTAGCTTATAGAACTTTGTCTTAAAATTTATACAATATACAATTCCACATTAATGCTATATTTATCTGTAATCTAGTATGCATATTCACTGTAAATCGTTCTCATATTTTGTCTAAACAAGTTAAAACAAAAAAACTTATGATTTACCAAGGTGGTCACTAGAGTAGAATAACTTGTTTATTGGGAAAAGATACCTACTAGTGACTGCTTTACTGTTCCCATACGTTATCATTCACAATGCCTTATCTTTTGCTATTCCATATACATTACATGCTAGTGATCATACTTTGCATTTCTATTCTCATTCAGTTGTTTTTATAATGTCACATATATCTATATCTATATCTATTTTGCCATCCATTTTTCTCCAATATGATTGGCATGTTCTCTTGGAGGCATTTCTTCCATTATCTAAAGTTGGCATGAATTATATCTATGGGGCTCAAAAGTCAAAATAATCGGCCATCTACAGATATAGCTGTACTCAACTTGGGAAGCCATTGTTTTGTAATAGCGAACATTTGATGTATTATTTTTCTTACTTAGTAACTGTCATATTTTAGAAAAAAGGGTCTGTTAAATCAATAAAAGAAAAGGTGGAAAAGAGTATTTTTATTGGATTAACAGTGAACACACAGTGAAATGTTTGGAGGTAAGACTAGGATCAACAGACGTCGAAGGCAACTAACATCAGGTAGTAGTCTCCTTCAGAATTACATGTAGTGCTCAGCACGGGTTCCTGCTGCCGATAAAAGTGAGAACATGCCTGATGTTGTCCAGCAAATACACTATGGTGGTTTGTTGTGGTTCTTGCTTGCTGGTCATTTAAATTTTACTTTTCTTACTACTAAATTTTGCAATACTATTATCATGAATGTATATTTGTTATTATTTTCTACATGAGTAATTTACTTTAACGGTTATATTAGGGGAATCGCAACGCATTTAAATATGAATGATTGTGTAATATACCAGTGAATGTACAATAGTATAGTTAAGAAATTTGTTCCATTTGAAATGTTGAAATAAAATATTTATTCGAATAAAATACTGTGTTTGAATACTGTGTTATAATAATATTCATTATAATGTTATGAAAATTTTGATTAATAACAGTTGAGGTATAATTACTTTTAACAGTTGTAAAACAAATTTTAACAACTGCTAGAAATAGTTGTAAAAAAGGTTGACTTTGCTACGATTGTAATATAACTAGTGATGCATGCCAGTTGTAATAGACATATTACAACTGTTTTTGGCAGTTATGAAAGGGTATTTTTGTTGTAGTGGTACCTGTGGCAACACCTGTACCTATGTTTCCATAGGGTCGCAAAGGTATTGTAAAAACCTCAAATTTTAAGAGTATTTATTTAATTATTTAATTTAAATTTTTTTATATTTATTTTATTTGTTTGGATTTTATTAAAATAATATTTATTTTTGATTAAAACCAAATTATTATCTATTTTATAAAATAAATGAATGTGTTTTTTGATATAGATATAATTTAATAATACAAAAAATATTGCGTATTTTAGAATCTTATTTATCATAAATTTTAATTGAGTTATTTATGTGAATTCATTCTCGAATTTTTATTTAATTATTTAAAACTCGTGTAATTATACAATCCATTTTCAATATTAATGGAATCATATTTTTGATTTAATTTTAATTCGTATTGATTATTGTTATTAAAATTTTATTTGTCAAATTTATTTTTCTTTTAATATTGTCGATTATATATTTGATTTGCAAAATTAGTCGTTAATATATATCTCCAAAACCGTTTGTCCTTTGAATTAAAAATTTGTACCATTTTCCATTTATTTGCAAACACATTTGTATTGGTTCCTTTTATTTGCCAACACTGTTTACATTTTTAAGGTTCAACGTTCATTTATTTCTATTATTCCTTTCCTTGACTGGTTGTTATTTTCAAAATTAAAATGTTCATCTCCTTCCATATATTTTCCTACATTCATTCCTTTTCGGTTCCTCGTGACATTTCCCTTTCCAGTTCAGTGCACCGTTTGAATTAATATCACATCCATTCATTCTCCAAAACAGTCATTTGTGTTTTGAATTTCAAAATGTTTGTTTTTATTATTGTTTATTTAGGGCTTTTTAATCTCAAGGACAAAATGAACAAAAAGTTATTCCATAAGGACAAGGGGGTAAAATTTTATCCATAAGGACAAATTTTAGTGTATATGGTGGAATTCAGGGGCCCACTATAATTCATCCTTTTACACTAAAATTTGTCCTTATAGACAAAATTTTAGCCTCTTGTCCTTATGGAATAAATTATTATTCATTTTGTCCTTCAGGGTATTTTCCTGGTTTATTTATTGCCTAAAGTTTACCTCGTTTAATCCCCAATCGGTCCCATTTATATTTATTTCTAAGACATCGTTCCCATTTGAAAATTTGTTTTATTCTCCATCTGCCTCATCCGCTCATTTTAATTGTTGCCAAAAACCGTGAGTTTCTTTGAATTTAATATCTGTATTTTTCATTTGTTTACAATTAATGTTTACCATTTATAGTTCAACATTCATTCATTAATATTAGTTCTTTCCATGAACGTCCGTCATTTTCAAAAAATTAAACTATTCATACTCTTTTATTTATTTCCTTTTGTTTATTCCTGACGCAATCTCTGCGTACATAACCCTTCAAGGCTACTGTTTCGTGTATAAATGGAAAGGGAAAACAAACAGTCACGGTTTCATAAAGCCACCTTTTAAAACTCACCAAACTCGCTACCATTTATTTATTTGTCCTCCCAAAATAAATATTCACCTTCACGCAACAACCGATTCAAGGTGTCCTCTTTAAAACTTTTGAAACGCGTGGCCTTAAATTTTGGAAATCGCTTGGCTCCTAATTAAAGCTGTCCATTTATTTTTCCCATTTTGCCCATCGTTTTCATTCCTTTACCCAACAGCCTTTATATTTTTTCCATCCCCATTTTATTTTTTTGTACGTCATCTTATTTCCCGATCTATTTTTTCTCTCCTCCCTGACATACGTAATGAGGCATATTATATTCGGAGATTCATGTATCGAAGTATTGTACACAAGATTCTATGGTTTTATAGAAATTTGATTCTCTATTCAGTTGTGCTTCATTACCATATCATATTGTATATTTTGTTATTATATATTATCCACATGCTGTGAATTATACGACATGTTCTGTTTTTGAATTATTCTACCCTGATGATCATCCCGTATCAGCCTCGCACATCTTACAACATACTTCTCTTTAGTTTTGTGCAGAAGGTACGGGGCAGCCATCATAGATCCATATTTTTTGCTTTAAAACATAGAATAGATTCTGAAAAGGTTTAATCATTTTGATTGCAAACCTTTAAGCACCACCGTTGACCTAAATATGCAATGTGGTCTGTAACAATTCGGATTTCGCCCCAGACCTAACGATCGCAAAATCGACTAAGACCGTTCAAAAACCCGAATACGCTAATTCTGGGTATACAACACACCAGAAAAAATAACAGTAGACTTTTATAAACATCATAATAATGTTACATCAGAGTGCAAAATATATCAGAGTACATCGATAAATAATAATATAGTGGAAGATTAATTACAATAATTGTAATACAATATGGTGGCAACGAATAAATAACACAGCGGAAGGCTATCAGTGCTCTGGACACAACTTTAAGCTTCGATCCAGAATCCTGCTTAATATATTTGCAAAATAAGCTACTCGACTGCCCGTGTGGAAAAGAGGGCACCCGAGTTTGCAAGTGAAACAAACTGCGAGTCAGTCGTGGGACTGGTATGAGAAATCTTAACCTATTTAATAATAAGGTCAATCAAAGGACCATGCCGCTAACGCGGAACGGGTTTACTACATTGGATTGCCAGTGCATAAACATCAACCATAAAGATCTACAATGCATCAATCAATATGCAGTTCCTTAATCTACCCATTTAGGCTTAATCCCCAAAATTAAATTTCAAAATCCAATTCATTTTACAGAAATTATTTCTTTGGACTTTATTTCCCGATATCTTTTATTTCAAATCATTTGAAATACATATCTATTTTTATTTATATCAAAGTAGATTTCACTTTGGGATTTGAAAACAAAACATTTGGAAATATGAATTTCAAAACGTAACAAAAAATACAAACAAGTATGAAACCAAATATTGGTCATGTTCCCTCAGGATCGGGCAGTACGCACCCTAACCGAACCAATATATATATATATATATATATATATATATGCACCTAATGGCTACACTGACATTGCACCATCCCACCAATTGGGGAAGATATGCATGCCCTTACACTGTTAGTCAATTTCGGGTCACCCGCATCTTCAACCATATACTTGCTAAATCATTTTATATCCCGAAGTAGGGAAAATCATTTCACAACATAATAATCACAAGTAAATTCAAATCTATATAGATTTCTACTTCCAAATCATTTCGGAATCACCGGGTATAGTCCCCAAAATCCTTTCTGTTTTATAAAACATTCCCTGTCCAAAATCGGGAATACTATTCTTTTTACTTAAGAAATCTCATTTCAAAATCATTTATTAAATTTTGAAATAAATAATATCGCTAAATACCTTATAGTCAAATCGTGAAGTGTTTCACAAGGTGCTAGCATACATATATTTTTCCCAAGGCAATGCTAAATGTAAAAACATATTTTGCTCATAAACTGGTCGAGCACAATCCAAACATTCAATCCATCACAATCAATATCAGCAACCAAGTGTATTTGGTTCAATCACATTTCATGTTTTACATATACAATAAAAAGGGATTTTTTTTTGTAAACATATTTTCTATGTTGCTTATGACAAATAAAAAGAAAGATTTTTATTTGTATACAAATTCCAATCTTTAACGTAACAAATAAAAGCGAATATTTATTTGTACACAAATTTCAATCTTTAATATGACAAATAAATGTGAATATTTATTTTTTAACATATCTCTATTTCAAAACAATGATCATTTTTACATATTCTATTTATACAATAAAAATGTGGTTTTTATTCTTAACATATTTTTATTTCCTATAATGATCATTTTTAATCTTTTCTTATATACAATAAAAATGTGAATATTTATTGTTAACATATCTTCATTTTAAACAAATGAACATTTTTAATCCATTCTACATATACGATAAAAATGTAAATTTTATCGTTAACATATTTTCATTTCAAATAAATGAACATTTATTATCTTTTCTACATATACGATAAAATGTAAATTTTATCGTTAACATATTTTCATTTCAAACAAATGAACATTTATAATCTTTTCTACATATATGATAAAATGTAAATTTTATCGTTAACATATTTTCATTCAAACAAATGAACATTTATAACCTTTTCTACATATACGATAAAATGTAAATTTTATCGTTAACATATTTTCATTTCAGACAAATGAACATTTATAATCTTTTCTGCATATACGATAAAATGTAAAAAAATTCATTAACATATTTTCATTTCAAACAAATGAACATTTATAATTTTTTCTGCATATACGATAAAATGTAAATTTTATCGTTAACATATTTCATTTCAAACAAATGAACATTTATAGTCTTTTCTACATATACGATAAAATGTAAATTTTATCGTTAACATATTTTCATTTCAAACAAATGAATATTTATAATCTTTTCTGCATATAAGATAAAAATTTAAATTTTATCATTAAGATAATTTAACAATTCTAACTTGTTAAATATGACAATTGTAATTTAACAATCATGGTAATGTTTAAATTAACAAAATCATATTTTCTACATCGTTAATCATGACAATGTTTAACAAAATCATATTTTCTACATCGCTAACATGACAATGTTTTAATTAACAAAATCATATTTTCTACATCGTTAATCATGACAATGTTTAAATTAATAAAATCATATTTTCTACATCATTAATCATGACAATGTTTAAATTAACAAAACCATATTTTTACATCGTTAATCATGACAATGTTTAAATTAACAGAATTAGGCAATTTTAGGATTAACATGTTTACAATAAAAAGAGAATTTTTATTGTAAAACAAATCTAACTATTATATGATTAACAATTCCTAATCAATCCAATTTCATCCAACGTATCATCACAACAAATAAATCAATTCACATCATATACCATATACAACTGAATTTTTTTACGGTGTATATATAAATAAATTCCTCAATGAAATAATAATTAATTTTAAATTTAAAAAGAAATCTCACATTGGTTTTTGTTTGAATTTTCAATGTGCTCTGTTTCCTCTCTGGTCTATTCTATGTTGTAGATATCGTCGCTGCGAATCCAACGCATCTGATTTCATCTGATTTTGAGTTCGTTTGAATAAGATAGAGACATTTATTCATTGACTACATAAATAATATTAATTAATTAAAAATTAATTTAAATTACATTGATTAAAAAGAAAGCCGCTCCTTTCTTCTTCTTTGACTCTATAATACACGAACTAACCGAACCCATCCCTCCATCACTTTTCCTCCTTGCGCAGATCACCAGAGGCCATTGGCCTCCAATCAACTGCCACCTCGCCAATCGCCGTCGAGCTCCCTGCCAGTGCCGTGAATAGTGCAGAACTCAGTGTCTCCTGGCCAATGCAAATCCATGTTGAACTGAACCTCTTTTTGGCAAAAATTCGAACGATATACGGCTTGTCATCTGATCATAACCGTTCGAAATTGAAGAGGAGAGGAATCTCTTTGATCTTTGTTTTGGAATTTTGATTTAATTCGAATTAGATTAAAAGATTTTAGCATTTAAAATGGCCATTAAAGTAAGAAACGACGGCTCATTGACAAAATTAGGGTTAGGGTTTCTTGGGGTTTGGGGTATTTATAATATTTTAATTCATTAATTCACAGAAAAGTCCGATAATTCCTAATAGCTCTAAATTCAACGCAACAAATACCGCCCCTAGCCAAATACCCCTATTCCGGACATAATGGACTAGGTCCCATCAACCCGTTTGATTGTCTGAGCCCACTTTTCTTTAATTAAAATATAAACCATTTAATTAATTAATTTGATCGTACATTTAAATTTACCGGGGCCACGTACGGACTCTAAAAATAACAGAAAAATTATATCTAGCTATGTTTTGACGATACAGTCCTAACAAAATTAATTTCGTCGAATTTGGAGATCGTTTGAAAAATGGTCATTTTTTGGTCGATCCAATTTGACTGAAATTGACAAAACACATTTATATTTACTGTGCTCACATATTAATTCCAAAAATTATGAAAATTGGAATCTAGTAGTAATTTAACATTCTGAATCCAACCAGGGTGGTTTCATCGAAAATGGAGGTCATTTGCAAAATGGCTATTTATAAGGGCTATATATTATATTATATTTCATAGCGACTATTCTGAATATTCAACTGGCCATAACTTTTGATTCCCACTATGAAATTTCAATTTTTCAGACTCATTGGATACATATTTTTAAACATATTTAAATAATTTTGGTTTCACTAAAATCTGATTTATTTTGCATCCTGTATATTCAGTCAAAGTTCGAATTCAAATTTTCAAACTACCAAGCTATTTCTAACTGCTTTTATAATTAAAATAAATATATTCGTTCAAACCTTGATTTAAATAAATTTTTAAACGTTATTATTTAAAATAAATTATTTTAAATATTAAAAATCCATTAAAATTGTTAAAATAAAATTTTTGAATTGGTTCAGAATTTCCGGGTTGTTACAATCTCCCCCACTTAAAATCTTTTCGTCCTCGAAAAGGAACGAAGCTGAAAGTTGTTTAACTATCCAATTTGATTTTCATTTTTTTATTCGTTTCAATAATTTTGTTAGTTGAACTAATAATCACACAACACAATCATCAATCAATTAGTTGTTTAACTTTTCAAATATATATAACTTTTATATATTCAAAAATTATATTTTCTAAAATCGGATTATATATATAATCACAAATACGATAATTATAAACTTGTCACTCTCGACTCATTCTAGGGCATTACTAACCCCATCTCTAATGAGTTTTCTCATTCTAGGATACTATTGATCCTATTTCTAATGAGTATTCTTTTATAGGATATTACTAATCCTACCTCTGATGAGTCTTTCGTTCAGTTCTAATGAGTTGTACCCCAAAGATTTGAGCTAACCAGAGCTTTGATACCAACTGTAATGATTCGGATTTCGCCCAGACCTAATCAATCGCAAAATCGACTAAGACCGTTTAGAAACGCAAATACGCTAACTCTGGGTATACAACACATTAGAACAAATAACAGCAGACTTTTATAAACATCATAATAATGTTACATCAGAGTACATAATATATCGGAGTACATCGATAAATAATAAAACAGCAGAAGATTAATTACAATAACTGTAATCCAATGTAGCGGCAACAAATAACTAACACAGCGGAAGGCTATCAGTGATCTGGACACAGCTTTAAGCTTCGATCCAGAATCCTGCTTAATATATCTGCAAGATAAGCTACTCGACTGCCCATGTGGAAAAGAGGGCACCCGAGTTTGCAAGTGAAACAAACTACGAGTCAGTCGTGGGACTGGTATGAGAAATCTTACTTAACCTGTTTAATAATAAGGTCAATCACAGGACCACTCTGCTAACGTAGAACGGGTTTACTCCATTGGATTGCCAGTGCATAAACATCAACCATAAAGATCTACAATGCATCAATCAATATGCAATTCCTTAATCTACCCATTTAGGCTTAATCCCCAAAATTAAATTTCAAAATCCAATTCATTTTACAGAAATTATTTCTTTGGACTTTATTTCCCGATATCTTTTATTTCAAATCATTTGAAATACATATCTATTTTTATTTATATCAAAGTAGATTTCACTTTGGGATTTGAAAACAAAACATTTGGAAATATGAATTTCAAAACGTAACAAAAAATACAAACAAGTATGAAACCAAATATTGGTCATGTTCCCTCAGGATCGGGCAGTACACACCATAACCGAACCAGTGTATATATATATATATATATATATATATATATATATATATATATGCACCTAACGGCTACACTAACAATGCACCATCCCACCAATTGGGGAAGACATGCACACCCTTGCACTGTTCGTCAATTTCGGGTCACCCGCATCTTCAACCACATAATTGCTAAATCATTTTATATCCCGAAGTAGGAAAAATCATTACACTACATAATAATCACAAGTACTTTCAAATCTATATAGATTTCTACTTCCAAATCATTTCGAAATCATCAGGTATTGTCCTCGAAATCCTTTCTTTTTTATAAAACATTTAATAAAACATTCCCTGTCCAAAATCGGTTATACTATTCTTTTTACTTAAGAAATCTCATTTCAAAATCATTTATTAAATTTTGAAATAAACAACATCGCTAAACACCTTATAGTCAAATCGTGAAGTGTTTCACAAGGTGTTAGCATACATATATTTTTCCCAATGCAATGCTAAATGTAAAAACATATTTTGCTTATAAACTGGTCGAGCACAATCCAAACATTCAATCCATCACAATCAATATCAGCAATCAAGTGTATTTGGTTCAATCACATTTCATGTTTTACATATACAATAAAAAGGGATTTTTTTTTATTGTAAACATATTTTCTATGTTGCTTATGACAAATAAAAAGAAAGATTTTTATTTGTATACAAATTCCAGTCTTTAACGTAACAAATAAAAGTGAATATTTATTTGTACACAAATTTCAATCTTTAATATGACAAATAAATGTGAATATTTATTTGTTAACATATCTCTATTTACAAACAATGATCATTTTTACATATTCTATTTATACAATAAAAATGAGGTTTTTATTCTTAACGTATTTTTATTTTCTATAATGATAATTTTTAATATTTTCTTATATACAATAAAAATGTGAATATTTATTGTTAACATATCTTCATTTCAAACAAATGAACATTTTTAATCCTTTCTACATATACGATAATAATGTAAATTTTATCATTAACATATTTTCATTTCAAACAAATGAACATTTATAATCTTTTCTACATATACGATAAAATGTAAATTTTATCGTTAACATATTTTCATTTCAAACAAATGAACATTTATAATCTTTTCTACATATACGATAAAATGTAAATTTTATCTTTAACATATTTTCATTTCAAACAAATGAACATTTATAATCTTTTCTACATATACGATAAAATGTAAATTTTATCGTTAACATATTTCATTTCAAACAAACTATCATTTATAATCTTTTCTACATATACGATAAAATGTAAATTTTATCGTTAACATATTTTCATTTCAAACAAATGAACATTTATAATCTTTTCTTCATATACGATAAAATGTAAATTTTATCGTTAACATTTTTTCATTTCAAACAAATGAACATTTATAATCTTTTCTACATATACGATAAAATGTAAATTTTATCGTTAACATATTTTCATTTCAAACAAATGAACATTTATAATCTTTTCTACATATACGATAAAATGTAAATTTTATCGTTAACATATTTCCATTTCAAATAAATGAACATTTATAATCTTTACTACATATACGATAAAAATGTAAATTTTATCGTTAACATAATTTAACAATTCTAATTTGTTAAACATGACAATTATAATTTAACAAAATCATATTTTCTACATCGCTAACCATGACAATGTTTAAATTAACAAAATCATATTTTCTACATCGCTAATCATGACAATGTTTAAATTAACAAAATCATATTTTCTACATCGTTAATCATGACAATGTTTAACAAAAACATATTTTCTACATCGCTAACATGACAATGTTTAAATTAACAAAATCAAATTTTCTACACCGTCAATCATGACAATGTTTAAATTAACAAAATCATTTTTTCTATATCACTAACATGCCAATGTTTAAATTAACAAAATCATATTTTCTACATCGTTAATCATGACAATGTTTAAATTAACAAAATCATATTTTCTACATTGTTAATCATGACAATGTTTAAATTAACAGAATCAGGCAATTTTATGATTAACATGTTTACAGTAAAAAGAGAATTTTTATTGTAAAACGAATCTAACTATTATATGATTAACAAATTCCTAATCAATCCAATTTCATCCAACGTATCATCACAACAAATAAATCAATTCACATCACATACCATATACAACTGAATTTTTTTACGGTGTATATATAAATAAATTCCTCAACGAAATAATAATTAATTTTAAATTTAAAAAGAAATCTCACAGTGGTTTTTGTCTGAATTTTCAATGTAATATGTTTCCTCTCTGGTCTGTTCTATGTTGTAGATATCGTCGCTGCGAATCCAACGCATCCGGTTTCATCTGATTCTGAGTTCGTTTGAATAAGATAAAGACATTTATTCATTTGACTACATAAATAATGTTAATTAATTAACAATATTTAAATTACATTGATTATAAAGAAAGCCGCTCCTTTCTTCTTCTTTGACTCTGTAATACACGAGACAACCGAACCTACCCCTCCATCACTTTTCCTCCTTGCGCAGATCACCAGAGGCCATCGGCCTCCGATCAACTGCCGCCTCGCCAACCACCGTCGACCCCCTACCGGCGCCGTGAATAGTGCAGAACTCGGTGTCCCCTAGCGCTTGCAAATCCATGATGAACTGAACGCCTTAGTGGCAAAAATTCGAACGATATACGGCTTGTCATCTGATCATAACCATATGAAATTGAAGAGGAGAGGAATCTCTTTGATCTTGGTTTTGGAATTTCGATTTAATTCGAATTAGATTAAAAGATTTTAGTGTTTAAGATCTAAAAATTTCTGGCCATTAAAGTAAGAAATTGTCGCTCATTGACAAAATTAGGGTTAGGGTTTCTTGGGGTTTGGGGTATTTATAATATTTTAATTATTTAATTCATTAATTCACAGAAAAGTCCGTTAATTCTTAATAGCTCCAAATTCAGTCCAACAAATACTACCCCTAGCCAAATTCCCCTATTCCGGAGACAATGGAGTAGGTCTCGTCAGCCAGTTTAACCGTCTGAGCCCACTTTTATTTAATTTAAAATATAAACCATTTAATTATTTAATTTGATCGTACATTTAAATTTACCGGGGCCACATACAGACTCTAAAAATTACAGAAAAATTATATCTAGCTATGTTTTGACGATATAGTCCTAACAAAATTAATTTTATTGAATTTGGAGACAGTTTAAAAAATGACCATTTTCTGGTCGATCCAATTTGACTGAAATTGACAAAACACATTTATATTTACGGTGCTCACATATTAATTCCAAAAATTATGAAAATTGGAATCTAGCAATAGTTTGACATTCCGGATCCAACCAAGGTGGTTTCGTCGAAAATGGAGGTCGTTTGCAAAATGGCTATTTATAAGGGCTATATATTATAATAAATTTCATAGCGACTATTCTGAATATTCAACTGGCCATAAGTTTTGATTCCCGCTATGAAATTTCTATTTTTCAGATTCGTTGGAAAGATATTTTTACACAGATTTAAATATTTTTGGTTTCACTAAAATCTGATTTATTTTGCGTCCTGTACATTCAGTCAAAGTTCGAATTCAAATTTTCAAACTAACGCGCTATTTCTTACTCCTTTTATAATTAAAATAAATATTTTTGCTCAAACCTCGATTTAAATAAATTTTTAGTCGTTATTATTTAAAATAAATTATTTTAAATATTAAAAATCCATTAAAATTGTTAAAATAAAAATTTTAGATTGATTTAGAATTTCTGGGTTGTTACATAGTCTTGCACTAGTAGAGTAATAAATCATTTAGAATATGTAAATGGTTATCGATAGTCTAATGTATACCATGACAGCACAAAACCGAGTATTGCCTAAGCAATTGGAAAAATGAGTAGATATATTAGTAACTCTAGTCATATTAACTAGCTAACTACACAAAGAATTTTAAAACATTTAAAAGGAATCACGGTTTATGGTATATTATACAATGGGCATTCAAGTGTAATAGAATGATACAACCATGCTAGTTGGAATAATGAAAGAGAGCATAATAATAAATAAACAAGGGATGAATATTCACTCTAAGAAGGAGAGTAATATCTTGAGCCACAAAGAAGCAAACGTTTTTGTAGATTTTACCATAGGTGCTAAATTTGTAGCCACTAGCTTTTTGTAGGAAAGAAGTTGAATGGTTAAGAAAATTGATGTTATAAATTTTTGTATGTCCAATACCAATGCCTTTGATATATGTGCATTGTGATAATAAAGTAACACTATTAAGAGCATATAACCAGTTATATAATGGAAGATTAATCATATTGGCTGCGACATAGTACGGTGAGACAAACACTTCTATTAAGGTAACTACCATGGATTTTGTGAGATCAAGCCAAAACCTGGCTGATCCATTTACAAAAGGACTTGCAAGAGATTTGATGTTAGAAACGTCAAAAGGAACGGATTCAAAGCCAACATAGTAATCATTTATGTCAGCAACTCAACATAATAAAACTCGTTATCTTGAGTTCAATGAGCATAAGTACATATATGTTGTGACTTGAAGCATTATATTATTAATCCGAAAATTATTTACATTTTAAGAATGATTTATACCTATAATGAGATGGAAGAAGTTGCACTACTAAGTTCTTAATAGGTTTATAATATAAGTATTAGCAGAACATACACTTATATGACACTTGCAATAAACTTACCTATACGAATGCACGAAGGTGATGTTACCTTCTATGAGACTATGGCTTAAGTCTCTAAGGTGATGTTATCTGCGGAAGTGGTGGAGCCAAGCATTCTAGAAGAAGTTGAAATAGAATGAGAAACCACTGTAAGGAGAGTTCCAACTCGAATCGTAGGAACTGAAGTGAAAAAGCTACGCAACCGCGAAGTCAAGCTTGTCAAAGTTCAATGGAGCGATGCCGAGAAAGACGCGACTTGAGAAACTGAGGACAGAATACGCGCGGCTTACCCTTTTCTTTTTGAGGGTACATCTTTGATCTCTCTTTTTCCTTAAGTTGTGCTTGTATCTATCTTTTTAGGTATATCTCCTCGATATTATCCTTTATCCTTAGGTAGAAACCCCTTTGGATGTAAACATGTAATTGAAACATGTTATGGTTGATGGCTGCAAGTGGTTGCTAGTGGTTGCTCGTGGATGCATATACACACACAACCTAGGTTTTAGATCGGCTCAGTCACTTCATATTGCATATGCATATATGTATTCATATTTGTATATGGTTGAAACTTGATGTGTTGTCATATGGATGTCGCATTTATATAATTGGTTGCGCACTCAAGTAGAATTATGAGTAGGGAAAAATTTGCATACATAATGGATTCATGACACTTACATGATTCGCATTAAGGAGGTCAACTGAATCAGTAGACCGCTTAATTTTTGCATTAGATAAGGACATATACACACACTATGCATATGATCATGAAGCATTAGAAGTCTTTTAAGGACAATGGACGCCTATGTTTGTTGGTTGAGTAGGTGGACGATTGGATGTTAGGATATACATTCTTCTAGACGTGGAGATTTCGGGGACGAAATCCTTTAAGGAGGGGAGAACGTAACACCCCGAATTTTCTGTTAGCGATAAATTAACAAATTAATGTATAATTAATTATAAATGAAAGAATTAAGGGAAACGGGATACGCCATTACGTTCATCTCGGAATTCTGCTTGAGATAGATTCAGAGTTTGCGTAAATCGGACTCCGTATGAAGAAGTTATGACCTCCGGAAGTTTCAGAATTCGATTTAAAATTCAAACAGCCCGAAAACAAGTTCAAAATTAAAAACTGGACCAGAACTGGGCTGGGCGGGAATTTTCCCACCCAGGACCCAGGACCCAGGTCGACCAGGGGGTCGACCTGGGAGTCGACCTACAGGTCGACCTGGTTGGTCGACCTGACCTGCTTGGTCTGGTCCTGGCTCGGTTTCTGGGGCTTCGTTTTGTCCCTAGGGATGATTTTTCACTTTCTGATTGGCTTCTCTTGAGATGGATGGCCTTGATTAACTCTATCTTCATCGACGACTCTAATTAGTTTGAAATTCTATATAAACAACCTTAGTCTTCAACCTAAATTCATACAAATAAAATAGAGCTAGAGTCGTCATGCTGCTGGAAGGAAGCCAAGAGTAGCCTCCACTTGAAGAAAGCTTAGAGACAAGAAAAACTAAAGTAAAAACAAGATTCAAACAACGTTTATCTACCCAAAGGAAAGCATTGCAACTTCAGAACTCAGAATCCAGAATTAAAGTTCATCGTTTGTAGTAAGTATAGTGATTTTTCCAATGAGAATAAAATTGAGACTTGATTCGATGTAAAATGGAAACGGGATTTTACTATTGTATAACGACGATGCTAATTTATATCTGTGTATTGCAATGATTGTATTGTGAATGGTATTGGGATGTTTGTGGTATAATTGACTTGATGTTGGTCCTATTGTACATTTAGAATGAAAGCAACATCACATACAAGTATAAGGTTAATGTTAGAATTTACACTTATATGTTTATATGTTTAACATAGCTTGTATACATTTTTCTAAGTCCAAGTTAAGGCTTATATACACATGTTCTATGTTAAGACCATTATGCCTACATGATTAAATCCCATGTATATGTTCTTATGTTCTTTGCAAGTTTGCAATTGGGTCCATGCCAAGTACCATTCAGTTTCACATGATTATAACAAGTTTCATGTAATAATAGAATATGTGATTTGATCTAGTTCATGCTTTTGGGTTAATGTCAAAATTAGAAATTTTTATGGACATGTAATAACTTTGTCACATGCTAGTTTGTGTTTGAAGTTATGCCTAGATAAAAGTATGTTTAGGCTTATGTTTTATGCAAATCTAAATTATGCCATTTCATGTGACACCTATTTAATTAGATTCTTATTTGAATGCAAGTTCACATGACAAGTTGAAACCCATGATTTATGATAATTAGATCGCAAAGTTGCAAGTTCATATGTTACACACCTTTTATGTTATTTAGAATATTTCATGTCCTTGGCTTTCCCTTCTATGTTTATAAGTTAGGCTGAAATATCTAGCCCAACATTCATTATAATCTTGCGAACGTACTAAGGGGGGAAATATCATTGGGGTTAAACATTAAAAATATATGAAATTGGCATGTTTGTCATATGCCAATAATTGGTGGCACTTAAATGGTATAAATTCTTATACCAAAAATGATGAATTTGGAAAGTGGGCCATAACATTTAATTGTTAACAAATTTGTATAAGAATAAAAGAACAAATATGTAAATTTAGAAAATACGAGTATGCTTAACCCGAGGTTGGATTGAGTTGTGATGTAAACCTGCCCAGACCCGCCCGGTTGTCCAGTAATCACAACAATACCTATCCAATGTGGGAGGTTAAGCATTGAGCCCAATAAGGACCCGAGGTTAGACTGAGTTACAGTGTAAACCTGCCCGGAACCGACCGGCACATCCAGTAACCGTAATAGTACCTGTCTAATGTGAGTAGTCGGTGCTTTAACTAATTAAAGTTAAGGACAAACAAGTCAGGATGGTAGGGTTTAGTTAACTAGAACACTTAACCAATTCAACATGTTAATTAAACTGATGAGTGGGGTTAGGTTAATACAGACACTTAACCACTTAACATGTTTGACTAGAAAACCCTAGTAATGGGGACCCATTTTAGCAGTAACCCAATTAGGTATCATGGTACCCTGGAACTAGGCAGGGTAGGGCACGATTACTGGGCTGATTGTAAGCGGTCAAAAGCGACGGCGGTTGGTGCAACAGTGTGGGTTCTAACGGAGTGCGGGCGTCCACACACTCGAAGCAGAAAAACAGGGCACTGGGCACCAGTAGTATAACCTATTCATTCTAGAATTGTGTCGGGCCGCCACCATGGGGCTTGATACACCCCATGGTGGGACCAACATAGGTATCTACAATCATTGGGGGCCGTATGACACATGATTTTGCGAGTAGGAGCCGATCTTTAGAAAGGGGATCACTTCACCCCGATTATAGGGTGCCAGTTGAAACAATACAAGTAGGTGCAGAGATATAGTGTGGGGTGCGATAGTATATTCGGTTCAAAACTGTTTTATCTTAGTTTATGATACTTTCCTGTTTCCAGTTTATACCTATCATGCCCTTTTTCTTATTCTCATACTGAAGAGTCATTAGACTTACCAGGCTTTATGTCTGACTCTATTTTTCTTTCGTCTTCTTTTCTTCCGTCCCCCCTCCCCCCAGGTCCACAGGGAGGAAACAACCCAGCTTAGTCAGACTCTTTGCAAGCTTCAAGATAATAGATGTATGGTTTGGACTCTCTTCCCTCGGCTATGGCTTTTGAACACGTTCTATGGGGATTTATGCAGTTTTAATTATGTTTTATGCTTCTTTATTTAATAATCAAGAGAAAAATGATGATGTAATGTTTTGGAAGTTATTGTGAGACAATTATGGAAATGTTTTGTATGAACACGTATTTATGAAATGAAAGTCTGTTTGTTTTCCACTGCTTATATATATATATATATATGTTTATATCTGTCTTGTGTTTTATCTGTGACTTTTACTTATAAATCTCCACCGAAGTTAAGGCATTCCCATTGTGAGTGACCTTAATGGAGGTGGGCTGTTTCACTTGGTATCAGAGCACAGATTTACTAGATTAGATAAAGGTTTTTGAAACTATTTTCAAAAAAAAGTTTAAAGAAGCATTTTTTTTCAAGAAAAAGCGTTGTTTTTAAAAGGCATAATTCCCCAAAGCCATATGCATTATCTCTCTATCCTTTTGTCTTGAATACTTTCCTTTTTATTTCAGCATGTCTGGAGATCTTACCCTTCCAGAAGGAGTACCGATACCTGGCTGGTTCCGAAGGTACCTAGAGGCTAGGGCCAATGATGCGGGCCCAACAGATATTCCTCCTCCCAAAGTGGTAGCGGTTCCTCCTCCTCCTCTTGCTCGTGGAAATACTTTCGCTAAGACTGTAGAGACTTCAAGACTATGGGTGGAAAGGACTTTTATGGAACTGAATCCTTTGTGGAAGCAAGGAACTGGCTGAAGGAGACCGAAGATTTGTTTGTCATCTTCGAAGTTGACGACAGGCAAAAGATATAGCTAGCAGTGTGGTTTCTTAAAGATGAAGCTTCTTATTGGTGGGAAGTTACCCATGTTGAGAGGCCAGTGGAAACTTAGGAAGATTTCAGGATGAGGTTTGAGATGAAATTTCTCTCCCAAGCTGAAAGAAGCCTGCAGATGGAGAAGTTCCTAACTCTTAAACAAGGAAGTATGACAATCAAGGAGTACGTCAATCAGTTTAATCATCTGGCCAGATTTTAGTTGGATTTAGTAAACACCCAACACAAGAAGGCTCTTCGCTTTGTCAAAGGTATGAATGAGCCTCTACACAGCCTTGCTATGACCCATATACCTATGGGAGCGACTTATGAAAGCTTGGTGGACATGGCGCTGCTACACGAGGAAGATAAAGGCAAGAAAGAGGCAAAGGTGGAAGTGCCTCAAGAAAAGAAAGAGGGTTCATAGGCTAAGAAAACAGAATTCAAGAAGGGCGGGAAGAACAACAAATCCCGTGAAAAGAGAAAGTGTAATTTATGTGGCATTGTTGGACATATAGTGAAAGACTGCAGAAAGAAGAAGGCGAAGATGAATAGTGGCTGTTTCCATTGCGGCGAGACTGGACACCTGGCTAAGGACTGCCCAAAGAAGCGAGGGCAGGGACAGAGGACTGAATCCACTTCAGGGGGACAGGTTCACGCGCTGGTGGCACCTCCGCAGGAACGAGGTAGAAATATTTCTGTAGATAGCTTAGTTTATCTCTATGATCATCCAGTTCGCACTCTCTTTGATTTTGGTGCATCACACCTTTATTTCATCTGCTTTAGTAGAATCTCTGCACCTAGACACTAGTATGATAGAAGATCCCTTGGTTGTTTCAAATCCAATTGGGGGCTCAGCTTATTTGTCAATGGTTTGTTTGGATTTGAAAATCTCTATTCTAAGTGTTGAGTTTAGATGTAGTGCCTTTGTTTTGGGCTTCTCGGGATATGGACTGATCTTAGGCATGGACTGATTATCCAGTAATGGTGCCATTCTATATTGTGAAAAGAGAGTGGTTAGACACTTGACTCGGCTCGGTAACACTCTAGAAATTTCTTGTAATCCCTTGAATGATGTTATGCTTAGTTATCTAGAGTCGCTTGATGCTTCTGTTGAGAACTTGCAGTCGGTTAGAGTGGTCCGTGAATATCCGGATGTCTTTGAAGAGGTAAAGGGCTTACCTCCGAAGCGGGAAATAGACTTCCGCATATATCTTGTTGATAATGCAAATCCCGTAGCCTTACCTGTAAGACACATGGCTCCAAAGGAGAGAAAGGAGCTCAGTAAGCAAGTTAAGGAGCTTCTCGAGAAGGGGTTTATAAGGCGGAGTATCTTGGAATGGGGTGCTCCAATGGTGTTTGCCACCAAAGCAGATGGCTCACTACGTCTTTGTGTGGACTATAAGGAGCTAAACAAGCTGACTAAGAAGAATAGACACCCGCTCCCCAGAGTAGACGATTTGTTTAATCAGCTTGTAGGTGCGTCGTTCTTCTCCCAACTTGATCTGGCTACTGGGTTCCATCAGCTAAGGGTAGCTGAAGATAGCATTGATAAAACAGCGTTCAGAACCCCATACGGTTTCTTCGAGTGGCTTGTCATGCCTTTCAGCTTGACAAACGCACCCGCTTATTTCGTAGACCTGATGAGCAGGGTGTTCAGAGAATTCCTCAATAAGTTCGTGGTGGTCTTCGTAGACGATATTTTGATCTTCTCAAAGAATGAGGAAGAACATGCTCAGCATCTGAAGGAAATCATGGATACTCTCCGTGCACATCAGCTAAAAGCAAAATTCTCCAAGTGCCACTTCTGGAGAGAAGAGGTACGGTTTCTTGGACATGTAGTGTCCAAAGAGGGGTTAGATGTGGACCCCGCGAAAGTGGTAGTGGTACAAGATTGGAAGACACCCAGAAATGCAACCGAAGTCCGAAGCTTTCTTGGGCTAGTAGGTTTTTACCGAAAGTTCATTAGAGATTTCGCGAAAATCTCGGCTCCACTCACAAGGCTAACAAAGAAGAATCTAGCGTTCGCTTGGGATTTGGATTGTGATACTTGCTTTCCAACGCTTAAAGAGGGCTCTTACAACAACCCCAGTTCTGACTTTGCCTGACGGAAGCAAGATGTTCACAGTATACATGGATGCTTCTGGTACGGGATTAGGCGTTGTTCTGATGCAAGAAGGGAAGGTAGTAGCTTATGGTGGAAGACAATTCAAAGTTCATGAAAAGAACTACCCAACCCACGATCTTGATTTAGCCGCCATCGTCTTTACGCTTAAGTCTTGGCGCCATTATCTCCTAGGTGAGAAGTTCGAATTATATACTGACCATAAATCGTTGAAGTATCTTTTCTCGTAGAAAGATCTTAACTTGAGGTAGCAAAGGTGGATGGAGTTCCTTGCCTTGTATGATTTTGAGATTTCCTATACTCTTGGAAAGGGCAATGTAGTAGCAGACGCCTTGAGTAGAAAGAAGCTGACCTTAAGCCCTCTCTTTGTAGAAAGGCAAAGCTTGGAGTATATAGCCAGTTTTGACTTTAGGCCCTCCTCTGATTTTGTACCTGGTTTATTGGCATCACTAGAAGTACGGCCCATTCTTTTAGACTCAATAGGGTTCGCACAACGCGAAGACCCTCAACTTGTGGATGTGATTGATAAGCTAATTAGGGGTGAAACTTCCAGTCACCTCAATAGGTACTCTATCGATGATAAGGGTTGGCTGAGGCGAAATGGAAGACTATGCATCCCACAAGCAAGGGATTTGGTAAAGATGGTTCTCGAGGAAGCACACCATTCCAAGATGACAATACACCCAGGTGGAGACAAGATGTACAAGGACGTAAAGAGAGTTTTCTTTTGGAGCGGCATGAAGAAAGATGTGGTAGATTTCGTTTCTAAGTGCATGATATGCCAACAGGTCAAGGCGGAACAAAAGAAGCCTGGAGGACTGCTTCATCCTCTAGAAGTCCCGCAATGGAAATGGGATAGCATTTCAATGGACTTCATTGATGGGTTGCCTAGGTCAAGGAGGGGCAATACTAGCATTTGGGTAATAGTGGACAGGCTCACAAAAAGCGCCCACTTTATACCTGTCAAGAGTAGAAGGACTGCCTCGTCTCTAGCTTCTCTTTATCTCAAGGAAATAGTTCGACTCCATGGAATACCTTCCAGTATAGTGAGTGACCGAGATCCCATCTTTACGAGCGAGTTTTGGCGGAGTCTGCAAGAAGCTGTAGGCACACAATTATGCTTGAGCACGGCCTATCACCCCCAAACTGATGGTCAGACGGAAAGGGTGAACAGAGTATTGGAAGATCTTTTGAGACTGTGCGTTCTTGACTTTGGAGGGACATGGGAGGATCATCTTCCTTTAGTGGAATTCGCCCACAACAACAGCTACCAAGCCACCATCGGCATGGAGCCCTTCGAAGCTTTGTATGGAAGACCGTGCGGATCACCAACTTGTTGGTGGGAGTCTACAGACAAGCTTATACTTAGGCCAGACATGATTAGGGAGACATCAGAAAAAGTGGACTTGATACGAAGGAGAATGAAGACTGCCCAAGATAGACAGAAATCCTACGCAGACAAAAGAAGGACCGACCTTGAGTTTGAGGTTGGGGATAGGGTTTTCCTTAAGGTATCTCCTTTAAGGAACGTCGTTCGCTTTGGATCCGCAGGAAAGCTAACACGAAGGTTTGTAGGACCGTTCCCTAGCATCGATAAGATCGGGAAGATGGCTTATAGAGTAGAGCTGCCCGAAAGGTTGGCTGGAATTCACAATGTCTTTCATGTTTCTCATCTCTGGAAATGTTTACATGAATATGCGAAAGTGGTGGAGCCAAGCATTCTAGAAGAAGTTGAAATAGAACGAGAAACCACTGTGAGGAGAGTTCCAACTCGAATCGTAGGAACTGAAGTGAAAAAGCTACGCAACCGCGAAGTTAAGGTTGTTAAAGTTCAGTGGAGCGACGCCGAGGAAGACGCGACTTGGAAAACTGAGGACAGAATACGCGTGGCTTACCCTTTTCTTTTTGAGGGTACATCTTTGATCTCTCTTTTTCCTTAAGTTGTGCTTGTATCTATCTTTTTAGGTATATCTCCTCGATATTATCCTTTATCCTTAGGTAGAAACCCCTTTGGATGTAAACAAGTAATTGAAACATGTTATGATTGATGGCTGCAAGTGGTTGCAAGTGGTTGCTAGTGGTTGCTCGTGGATGCATATACACACACAACCTAGGTTTTAGATCGGCTCAGTCACTTCATATTGCATATGCATATATGTATTCATATTTTTATATGGTTGAAACTTGATGTGTTGTCATATGGATGTCGCATTTATATGTTGCGCACTTATGTAGAATTATGAGTAGGGAAAAATTTGCATACATAATGGATTCATGACACTTACATGATTCGCATTAAGGAGGTCAACTGAATCAGTAGACCGCCTAATTTTTGTATTAGATAAGGACATATACACGCACTATGCATATGATCATGAAGCATTAGAAGTCTTTTAAGGACAATCGACGCCTGTGTTTGTTGGTTGAGTAGGTGGACGATTGGATGTTAGGATATACATTCTTCTAGATTTGGAGATTTCGGGGACGAAATCCTTCAAGGAGGGGAGAATGTAACACCCCGAATTTTCTGTTAACGATAAATTAACAAATTAATGTATAATTAATTCTAAATGAAAGAATTAAGGAAAACGGGTTAAGCCATTGCATATGTCTCGGAATTCTGCTTGAGAAAGAGTCCGAGTTTGCATAAATCGGACTCCGTATGAAGGAGTTATGACCTCCGGAAGTTTCAGAATTTGATTTAAAATTCAAACATCCCGAAAACAAGTTCAAAGTTCAAAACTGGACCAGAACTGGGTTGGGCGGGAATTTTCCCACCCAGGACCCAGGTCGACCAGGGGGTCGACCTAGGAGTCGACCTGGGTACCCAGGTCGACCATGTAGTCGACCTGGGGGTCGACCTACAGGTCGACCTGCTTGGTCGACCTGACCTGCTTGGTCTGGTCCTGGCTTAGTTCCTGGGGCTTGGCTATGTCACTAGGGTTGATTTGTCACTTTCTGATTGGCTTCTCTTGAGATGGATGGCCTTGATTAACTCTAGCTTCATCGACGGCTCTAATAAGTTTGAAATTCTATTTAAACAACCTTAGTCTTCAACCTAAATTCACACAAATAAAATAGAGCTAGAGTCGTCATGCTGCTGGAAGGAAGCCAAGAGTAGCCTCCAGTTGAAGAAAGCTTAGAGACGAGCAAAATTAAAGTAAAAACAAGATTCAAACAACGTT
Source organism: Allium sativum (assembly GCA_030737875.1). Taxonomy (NCBI): domain Eukaryota; kingdom Viridiplantae; phylum Streptophyta; class Magnoliopsida; order Asparagales; family Amaryllidaceae; genus Allium; species Allium sativum. Next base: position 359,076,780 of record CM060926.1, read on the forward strand.
TATCTACCCAAAGGAAAGCATTGCAAATTCAGAACTCAGAATCTAGAATTCAAGTTCGTCGTTTGTAGTAAGTATAGTGATTTTTCCGATGAGAATAAAATTGAGACTTGATTCAATGTAAAATGGAAATGGGATTTTACTATTGTATAACGACGATGCTAATTCATATCTGTGTATTGCAATGATTGTATTGTGAATGGTATTGGGATGTTTGTGGTATAATTGACTTGATGCTGGTCCTATTGTACATTTAGAATGAAAGCAACATCACATACAAGTATATGTTTAATGTTAGAATTTACATCTATATGTTTATATGTTTAACATAGGTTGTATACATTTTTCTAAGTCCAAGTTAAGGCTTATATACACATGTTCTATGTTAAGACCATTATGCCTACATGATTAAATCCCATGTATATGTTTTTATGTTCTTTGCAAGTTTGTAATTGGGTCCATGCCAAGTACCATTCAGTTTCACACGATTATTACAAGTTTCATGTAACAATAGAATACGTGATTTGATCTAGTTCCTGCTTTTGGGTTAATGTCAAAATTAGACATTTTTATGGACATGTAATAACTTTGTCACATGCTAGTTTGTGTTTGAAGTTATGCCTAGATAAAAATATGTTTAGGCTTATGTTTTATGCAAGTCTAAATTATGCCATTTCATGTGACACCTATTTAATTAGATTCTTGTTTGAATGCAAGTTCACATGACAAGTTGAAACCCATGATTTATGATAATTAGATCGCAAAGTTGCAAGTTCATATGTTACACACCTTTTATGTTATTTAGAATATTTCATATCCTTGGCTTTCCCTTCTATGTTTATAAGTTGGGCTGAAATATCTAGCCCAACATTCATTATAATCTTGCGAACGTACTAGCGGGGGAAATATCGTTGGGGTTAAACATTAAAAATATATGAAATTGGCATGTTTGTCACATGCCAATAATTGGTGGCACTTAAATGGTATAAATTCTTATACCAAAAATGATGAACTTGGAAAGTGGGCCACAACATATAATTGTTAACAAATTTGTATAAGAATAAAAGAACAAATATGTAAATTTAGAAAATACGAGTATGCTTAACTCGAGGTTTGATTTAGTTGTGATGTAAACTAGCCCGGACCCGCCCGGCTGTGCAGTAATCACAACAATACATATCCAATGTGGGAGGTTAAGCATTGAGCCCAATAAGGACCCGAGGTTAGACTGAGTTACGGTGTAAACCTGCCCGGAACCGACCGGCACATCCAGTAACCGTAATAATACCTGTCTAATGTGAGTGGTCGGTGCTTTAACTAATTAAAGTTAAGGACAGACAAGTCAGGATGGTAGGGTTAAGTTAACTAGACCACTTAACCAATTCAACAAGTTAATTAAATTGATGAGTGGGGTTAGGTTAATACAGACACTTAACCACTTAACATGTTTGACTAGAAAACCCTAGTAATGGGGACCCATTTCAGCAGTAACCCAATTAGGTATCATGGTACCCTGGAACTAGGCAGGGTAGGGCACGATTACTGGGCTGATTGTAAGCGGTCAAAAGCGACGGCGGTTGGTGCAGCAGTGTGGGTTCTAACGGAGTGCGGGCGTGCACACACTTTGGAGCAGACAAACAGGGCACTAGGCACCAGTAGTTTAACCTATGCATTCTAGAATTGTGTCGGGCTGCCACCATGGGACTTGATACACCCCATGGTGGGACCAGCATAGGTATCTACAATCATTGGGGGCCGTATGACACATATGATTTTGCGAATAGGAGCCGATCTTTAGAAAGGGGATCACTTCACCCCAATTATGGGGTGCCAGTTGAGACAATACTAGTAGGTGCAGAGATATAGTGTGGGGTGCGATAGTATATACGGTTCAAAACTGCTTTATCTTAGTTTATGATACTTTCCTGTTTCCAGTTTATACCTATCATGCCCTTTTTCTTATTCTCATACTGAAGAGTCATTAGACTTACCAGACTTTATGTCTGACTCTATTTTTCTTTCATCTTCTTTTCTTCCGTCCCCCCTCCCCCCAGGTCCATAGGGAGGAAACAACCCAGCTTAGTCAGACTCTTTGCAAGCTTCAAGATAATAGATGTATGGTTTGGACTCTCTTCCCTTGGCTATGGCTTTTGGACACGTTCTATGGGGATTTATGCAGTTTTAATTATGTTTTATGCTTCTTTATTTAATAATCAAGACAGAAATGATGATGTAATGTTTTGGAAGTTATTGTGAGACAATTATGGAAATGTTTTGTATGAACACGTATTTATGAAATGAAAGTCTGTTTGTTTTCCGCTGCTTAAATATATATATATATATGTGTGTGTGTGTGTGTGTGTGTGTGTGTGTGTGTGCGTGTTTATATCTGTCTTGTGTTTTATCTGTGACTTTTACTTATAAACCTCCACCGAATTTACGGCATTCCCTTTGTTAGTGACCTTAATGAAGGTGGGGTGTTTCAAAGATAGACTTGGAATATTCTTATATCTTAGAATACTAGAAACTTTATTTTGCCAAATATAGGTTCCACAATGAAAGACTGAGCCCTTTGGACATCTAATGTTTTCTCTATTGGGAGATAGAGGTCTTGCATGACCACCACACGCGTGTCGCTGCCGTCCTATGTCTGGCTGACAGGAATTGGTCAAAATATAAGTCCAAACTATATTTCTAGACATAAATATTATAACTAAAACGGGTTCAATTTGAATCCATTAACAAGTCCAAATTTTGAATTTGAATGGTTGTAAATGGTGGGAGATTGGGTTGGTGCAAACAAGCAAAAAATGTAATCATACATTTGAAAAATAAAAAAGGTAATTTGGTAGTAGGCGCGACTATTATAAATTAAAAGACACATCTCTGTGATTATAAATAGTAACATCAGAAAACAGTTTCAAAATAATCACTTTCTTCCTGAAATTTGCAATCCTTGAAAATTGTTTCAGAATAATTTCGTTTTTTTGAAACAAAAATGCCTAGAACAAAAAGCTCTGTATACAGAGAAGAATTGTAAACGGCGACTAGGTTATCCATTTTCTTCCCTTTCCATTTCTTCACGTTTACCTCATCTCTTCAAATCAAATCTCCTCATAATTCCGATCCACAAATTCTCGTCTCCACATGACAGAGCTTTCATCACACGTGATTCTTTCTCTGTGTACCACTTTGTCTTTTTCAGATCTGAGCTTCGATTAATCCCTCTTACTTCGCCTCATCTCTTCAACTCCCTTCTACTTGAAATCTCCACTGTAAACCTTCCTACCTATGCGGTTTTTCCACTTCAGGCAACTACTTGCTGCTGCAGGTTATTTAACTAGTAGAATCGTATGTGAAGGACGACTGTCATTAACATGGAGGCTAACGGTAAGCAGCAACTCCTTTATGCTGATTAGATTCGCGTTTGGACTCTAGTCTGTGATGGTTCCTTTTGGCATTTGGGCCTTCAAAGATTGCTGGTTAGTTCGTCTTGTTGGTCATACTAGTGTTATAGTTAGAGGTATTTGGTTCATATATATTGGTTATTGGATCTTGGTTCTTTAATTTGCACACTTGCAGTTTTTTTGTTTATTTTAATGGTGCTCGACACCTTTTCATGTTACTCATGGACTGTTCGGACTTATTTTTTTTCGAGTCTGTTGATTCAAGTGAATGCTGTCCGGCTAATGTATGATTGGGTTAGCATCGACGAGCGACGGCGATGCACGAGATGCCTAGCACTGAATTTTGTTGTAGTTCGTTTGGTGTTGCTTCTTCTTGCTCATGCAATTTCTAGGATATGTTCTACTTATTATTCAGCTTTTTATTGTTGAGCAGTTTTCTTTTCGTGGCATAGTATGGTTTGTTGTGGATTTGGCGCTTTGGTTCATCGTCTGGTCATCAGTTCTTTAGTGAAACAAGTGAAGCCTTGTTCTCTCAACTTTGTTGTTGAAGTGGTGGTTAATGTGATAGTTTCCTTCCTATTCCCATGGCATGTCGGTATGGCCACTATGCTAGGTTCTTTTCTTGAAAGATGTGCATGGTAGTGCTTCATAGCCGCGGCGTGGATTTCAAGAAATTTGGGCTTGTCACCGTTTGGTGCCTTTTTTGAAACTGGTACTTTTCATAATTACCTTACTATGGTCAAGTCATGCAAGTCTTTGGATGCTTTGCATTAAATATAACAGTCTAGTATTGTATCGTTGGTATTGAAAATGTAACTGCACTCCTTTTAGAGTATGTAATTTTTTCTTTACCTCCTTGCATGGAGATCATGTATGTATTTGTAGCCTAGTGATGTAACTAGCTCCGGTGCTATAAGCCGTTAGGTACAGTGGACGGAACACTATAAACTCCGTATGCGGTGGATGGTCCACCTTAAAAACTAAAATTAGCTGATAGTCAACCACAGTCACCTGTATTTTTTGTATTTTTTTATTATTGGTTATAATAAAAAGATGTTTGCAGACACCTTAAAAATCGGTCGGCTTTGCCAAAAAAGTGTCTGAAAAGCATTGTAAATTTAATTTATTTTCTCATTCTCTTTTTATCTTTATTTGCTTTGTAAACTATATCGGGTTCGCGATACTACAGATCATAGGTTCAATACTCTTATGACTGATGTAAATTCAGAAGATAATTTGGATTGATTTCGACGTTGCTATCACATTTGATTAAATATAATAATCATTTTGACTCCATTGTATATTGAAAGACGATTTCTCTTAACTCACAACACTCATTTGTTTAAACGGCTAGTGATGTCAAATAACATCTTAATGAAATCATCATCAATGTTCTTTGAAGTGATTTGAAAGGTAGTAGTAAAAAGAGATTTAAGAGATTGAAATATATCTGATGACCTGGTGGCGGACATAATTGCATTGAAGTTAGCAATCCATGTACCAAAATCATGAGCATATGGTTGGTGTAGGGGTTGTGTTTTAGTTTTAGATTATAGGATTAGTGAATATAAGCTAAGACGTAGTGTTTGGTCTTTGGTCTTTGGTCTCTATTACTATACCATTATTACCATTAATGTTATTGTTATTACTATTACTTTGGTTGTTATTTTTATTTTTATTTTTATTGTTTACTTTATTTTGCTTTTACATTTTTTATATTTTCACATTTGAATTCATTATTTTATTATTACTTTTAAATTGACTTTGTAATTTAGTTTTATATTCCCTATATAGTCGACCCCAACTTGTTTGGAATTATGGCTTACTTGTTGTTGTTGTTGTTGTATGCTGCTTCACCAGACATTCAAAAGTCAATACCAACAAGAACTACAAGTTTAAGATACGACAACTTATTGGACCAATGCAATCCTATATGACACTTAAATGTTAATAGCCTTTTTAATCGGGAAAAGGACATCTTACTCCTCGTGAAACAGTTACATCCTACATTACAACATCAATAGTCTTTATTATTAATAAAGAGATTTCAATGAGTAAAATTTCTCATCGTCGATTTGCAACCTCCACTACCATTCCCTTTACGATTACTCATCAACGCAAATTTACTACTAGTTTACTCTACCAACAAAACAAACTTGAATAAAAATGATGCGACTACTAAAGCTTTTGCACCTGCAACTTTAATTATCCATTTTATTAAAAAAAATCCAGTCATTAAATGCACATTCATGCAACTCATACTAGTAATAATATAATATCAATAACTCAATGAACCGGATTTGTAACACCTCATAATTTTATAACATTAAAATTCACAAATTAAAGTATACTTAATTTTTAGAAGAAGAATTAAGTGAAATGGGTTGCGCTATTATGTTCGTTTTAAAATTTTGGGTCAAGATAGACATTTGGTTTGCACAAAACAGATACCTTATGAAGATGTTATTAAGCCTTGAAGTTTGTATGCATGTGAGAAAAATATATATGGAGATATATATAAAAATTAAATAAATAAATATGCAAAAAAGTTCAAAACAGCTAATCGGGAGGGGGAATAACCGAACCGGCCCATTTTTGAGGTCGACCCAAGCTCCGCTGGGTCGACTAGGGGTTGATTCAGGGTGTTTGGCTATCAACTCATGGGCCGATTCGCTCTAAGGCAGATGTGGCATCTGATTGGTTCTCATGGTTCAGGGTTAATCTAATGGTCCTAAAACACTCTCTACAACTATATAAGGACCCTAAACCTAAACCCTAATTCATTAACAAAGAGGAATGGTGCCTCCATGCTCCTAAAACCTAAAGTGACCTAGCCTCCACCCAAATCAATCAATTCAAAAGAGAAGATAAAGATAACAAATCAACGCCTACATCAACGGAAAGCTAAATCAACCCCAGAAAATCAGATCCCAGAATCGTTCTTCTCTTTCTTAAACCACGATTTGTGAGTACAGTTATTTTCAGATATGAAATTTAATTATGATCTTGACATGGGTATAAATTTGAATTGGAGATCTATCTTATTCTTGTTTATCGGATCTGTTTTTCTGTGTAGTTCCATCTTATTCTTGTTTATCAAATCTGTTTTTCTATGTAGATCTATCTTATTGTAACTATTCTGTATCTCTTCCTTCCTTCTGTTCTATAGCCAGGCTACCACGAGCCTGGGCCAAATCTTATAAGAGATTGACACGCGAACGCTAAATTTGGGGAAAATATTGAATGATGCATAATTGGACATAACTGATTTGTGACTAAATTGAGAACACAACATAAGTGGTAATTTAAGATCTAGATCTAGGCATACTATATATGACGGTTTATGAATTGGAAGAAGGAGAATTATTGTATGACAACATATGACTTGTAATTTGGGGTACAAAATGCATGTTATAATTCAAGATCTGATTTTGAGGACATAATACATGTTGTAATTTAAGATCTAGATTTAGGGGCATATTTTATATGACGATCTACGACTTAGAAGAAAAAAAGGATACATGATTTAGGAGAAAAAGATCTATATTAAAATAGGGATAATTATTAATGTGAATACGCCTAATTCGGATTTTTGGATATTTGACACACGCGGTAATCAACGGCTATAACTTGGCATAATTTATATTATGCATCATGATTTGGGGTTTTTAGAGAATATCCTGTACGGTGCAAATTTAACAAAAAAATTGGGACATATGTTATATGGTGAATTATGACCATAATTTGGGCATGTAAAATTAGGCTTAATTTTATGATTAGGCGAGGTATGTCAATGGAATTTTAAGGAATGAATAAATCTGTTAAATTGCCCAATCTGCTAAATTTGTTGAAACTGAATACGGTAATTTGGGGTATGAAATCTGTAGTCTCGATCTAAAATTGAGCAAAACATGTTAATAGAACTTTGGATAATCTGCTGTAACTTGTGAAGAAGTTAATTTGTTGAATTGGCATAATTAGTCTGATATTGGCATAATCTGTGAATGAAAACTTTAGCTACAAATAAGAATGCGGAGACACGAGGTTTGACTCAGTTTGCGGTGGAAGCCTGCCCGGACCCAACCGGCTTAACCAGCAACCGCAAACTGTCAGTCTAATGTGAGTGGTCGTAGGCATAAGGATGCTTAGACAGGAGGTTAGGTCTGACTTGTGGTAGAAGTCTGCCCGGAACCGCCCGGCACATCCAGCGGCCACAAGCTACCGACCTAATGTGAGAGGTCTGTGCATTAATATTTAATTAATGCAAATCTAAGATAAATATGACGTCTAAAACGTGTTGGGTGGATAGGGTTAAAACAACTGGACTGATGAATCTAATAAACCCGTTTCGTGAATCTGTAGGCCCAATACAAAGTTAGGTAAAACAATTTGTAAGTCTGTTAATCTGTATATCTGATCCGTTAGTATGAGAACTTGTTAATCTGTACATCTGATCCGTTAGTCTAAAAACCTATTAACTTGTATGCCTGATCTGAAAACTAGTTAATCTGAATTTTGTACATCTGAAATCTGTAAACAAGTTAATCTGAAATCTGTTAGTCTGGGGACACAAGGTTAGGAGGGATAATTACTTGTGTCATCTATTGTTTTGGACCCATATTAGTTAGTAACCCTTTCTGGTATCAAAACTATGACCCAACACTAAGAGGGGTCTGGGCATGCTTACTGAACTAATTGTAAGAGGTTCACTCTGATAATGGCGAGGGGTGTTGATGGCGCATTCCAACCGGGTCATGTGCGTGCATGGATCTAGTCTGCTCTGAGGATGTAAGACACTGTGACATCTGTAAATAGGTCTGTGTCTATAGTTTGCCACTTTAGGGAGAGATACACCCTTCCGTGGGGATGGCACAGGGTATTTATGTATTAGGGAGCCGATTGCTTGGGGTAGAATTTAGGGTACACTTAGTTCTATTTGTTTATGTTGGGGTACCATCTGTTTCTATTGGGGTGGTAACAACTGTCTGTTTCTGTGTGGTACCGTCTGTTGGGGTTGTAAAGGCCCATTACTATTGTACACCAAACTCTAATATTCTGTTTCCGTAGGGATTATTCAGTTTCTGTCTTTGATTTCGTTCCTGATTCTGTTTCTGTATCGTCTGTCTTTGTTTGGGTGGTAAAAGCCCATTTCTAGCATCATGTTTCTGAAGAGATCATTCTGTTTTTTGTTTAGACAATAGGACAACACATAATTCTGTTATACTAGTATTAGTGCAGAGAAGTGAAAACTAAGTAAGGAGCTTAGCTTAGCATATATCATTCTGTTTCTTCTGTTAACCTGCTACTCCTGTTACGGATCTCTCATCCAGTTTTATTTACATGTCATGATATTGTTATCTGTTTATATGCTGAAAGTCACTGGACTCACCAGACTTATGTCTGACCTAGTTTGTTTCGCCTCTTTGCTTCCGTTTCCCCCCTAGGTACTCAGGTTAGGAACGTAAGAGCTTGACTTAGATTTCTCTCTGCTTGAAGTGCTAGAGTGCTTGAAGTATTGCTTGGCTTTGATTCTACCTATTTATGGCATTTTCTGTTGGGGATTATGGCTTTAAAATTACGTACTCTGAAGGCTTTTGTACAAGACTGATATTAATGTACTTGCATTCCGATATTGTGGTTTTGAAAGATGTAACCAAACTTACTTCTGTTTCTGCTGTAATAAAGTTATAAAATTTTCAAGTACTACTTTATGTATATGTCTTGTGATATTCAGTTCTGTTTAATTATAATCCTTCATGGAAGTTAATGCATTCCCTTTGTGAGTGACATTAACAGACATGGGGTGTTACACTTGGTATCAGAGCTGAAGGTTACCAGATTTGACAAAAAAATATTGAAAACTATTTACAAAAAGGTTTTAAAAAGGAAGTATTTTCAAAAGGAAAGATATTTTGAAAAACATAGTCCCCAAAGCCATATATCTATCTTTTTATTTTCTGATTAATTCTTGTTTCCTTCTTTTCTGAGTCTCCGGGGCTCCTGACTTTCTGGGAGGTAACCTCATCGCGACATGATTCCGTAGGCATAATGAGACTGCGGTGCTTGTCAAAGGGCAAAGAAGTGCCTAACTTCCATCTGTAGCCGCAATAATTTCACCTACGGCTAATTCTCTTTCGAGCTTCGTAGGGTTTTTCGCGCGATGGGGGCAACTTTAGAGAAAGACTTGTTAACATGTAAGAAGACTGGTTGTTTTCAGTGCGGTGAGATAGGACATATGATCAAGGATTGCCCCAGAAGGCAAGGGCAAAGGGCAGAATCTTCTGGAAGGTAGGCGAATGCTCTCGCAGTTGGTGGCGAGGATAGAGGTGGAAAAATTTTCGTAGAAAGTTTAATTTCCTTATCTGATCATTCTGGCATTTTAATTCTGTAGTTGAGTCTCTACACTTTAATACTAGTCTTGTTTCTGATCTCCCTATAGTCTCAAACCCCATAAGGGTTACGACTCATTTGTTTGTGATAGGTTGGGGTTTGAGGGTGTGTTAAGCGTTAAGTTGACTATGACGCATACATTCTGGTTTTTGTGGGATATGGTAAGGTTTTATCATGCTTAGTTTCCTAAGAATCATTTGATAATCTAATATGTACCAGTCTATAAGTATCTGAATATTTCTAAAAAGGATAGGAGTTTTTACTCGAAGCGTGAAGAAAATTTCTAGTATTGACATTGTTTAATGGGAGTAATTCTCTGAGTGTTAATCTGATGTTGATTTCGGTCTTCGGGGTTGATACTTAGGGATTTATTTTCTTAACCGCTGTCTAATGGGAACAAAACTTTTATTTTAATTGTACTTGCTTCTATCACTCGGCTGTATCCTATCGATCGAGTCTTCGACCTTTAGGTAGAAACTAATGGGTGTAAACATGTGTTTGAGACATGTTATGTTTGATGGTTGCAAGTGGATGCAAGTGGTTGTTAGTGGTTGCTCGTGGATGCACATACACACACTAGGCACTAGATCGGCTCAATAACACTTTCATACTGCATATGGATGTGTGTGCATTTTTTATTTTTGTGGATGCAAAATGATTGACTCATCACATGGATGTTGCATTTGGATGAATGGTTATGCACTCATATAGAAATGATGTGTATCAAATAGGATTTCTTGCATACATAATTGGACTCTTGGCACTAACATAATTCGCATTAAGGAGGTTAACTGGATCAGTAAACCACCTGATTTTGCATTAGATAATAAACATATACACACTCTCTGCATATGTTTATATGGCATTAGAAAACCTTTTAAGGACAATGGATGCTTGTGGATGATGGTTGAGTAGATGGATGATTGGATAGTAGGATACATTCTTCTTAACTTGGAGATTTCGGGAACGAAATCCTTTAAGGAGGGGAGAATGTAACACCCCGTAATTTTATAACATTAAAATTCACAAATTAAAGTATACTTAATTTTTAAAAGAAGAATTAAGTGAAATGGGTTGCGCTATTATGTTCGTTTCAAAATTTTGGGTCAAGATAGACATTTGGTTTGCACAAAATGGATACCTTATGAAGATGTTATTAAGCCTTGAAGTTTGTATGCATATGAGAAATATATATATATATATATATAAATTAAATAAATAAATATGCAAAAAAGTTCAAAACAGCGAATCGGGAGGGGGAATAACTGAACCGGCCCATTTTTGAGGTCGACCCAAGCGCCGCTGGGTCGACTAGGGGTTGATTCAGGGTGTTTGGCTGTCAACCCGTGGGCCGACTCTCTCTAAGGCAGATGTGGCATCTGATTGGTTATCATGGTTCAGGGTTAATCTAATGGTCCTAAAACACTCTCTACAAACTATATAAGGACCCTAAACCTAAATCCTAATTCATTAACAAAGAGGAATGGTGCCTCCATGCTCCTAATACCTAAAGTGACTAGCCTCCACCCTAATCAATCAATTCAAAAGAGAAGATATAGATAACAAATCAATGCCTACATCAACGGAAAGCTAAATCAACTCCAGAAAATCAGATCCTAGAATCGTTCTTCCCGTTCTTAAACCACAATTTGTGAGTACAATTATTTTCAGATATGAAATTTAATTATGATCTTGACATGGGTATAAATCTGAATGGAGATCTATCTTATTCTTGTTTATCAGATCTGTTTTTCTGTGTAGATCCGTCTTATTCTTGTTTATCAGATCTGTTTTTCTGTGTAGATCTATCTTATTGTAACTATTTTGTATCTCTTCCTTCCTTCTGTTCTATAGCCAGGCTACCACGAGCCTGAGCCAAATCTCATAAGAGATTGACACGCGAACGCTAAATTTGGGGAAAATATTGAATGATGCATAATTGGACATAACTGATATGTGACTAAATTGAGAACATAACATAAGTGGTAATTTAAGTTCTAGATCTAGGCATACTATATATGACGGTTTATGATTTGGAAAAAAGAGAATCATTGTATGACAACATATGACTTATAATTTGGGGGACAAAATGCATGTTATAATTCAAGATCTGATTTTGAGGACATAATACATGTTGTAATTTAAGATCTAGATTTGGGGGCATATTTTATATGACGATCTATGACTTGGAAGAAAAAAAGGATATATGATTTAGGCGAAAAAGATCTATGCTAAAATAGGGATAATTATTAATGTGAATACGCCTAATTCGGATTTTTGGATATTTGACACAGGCGGTAATCAACGGCTATAATTTGGCATAATTTATACTGTGCATCATGACTTGGGGTTTTTAGAGAATATTCTGTACGGTGAAAATTTAACAAAAAAAATTGGGACATATGTTATATGGTGAATTATGACCATAATTTGGGCATGTAAAATTTGGGTTAATTTTATGATTAGGTGAGGTATGTCAATGGAATTTTAAGGAATGATTAAATCTGTTAAATTGCCCAATCTGCTAAATCTGTTGAAACTGAATACGATGATTTGGGTATGAAATATGTAGACTCGATCTAAAATTGAGCAAAACATGTTAATAGAACTTTGGATAATATGCTGTAACTTGTAAAGAAGTTAATTTGTTGAATTGGCATAATTAGTCTGATATTGGCATAATCCGTGAATGAAAACTTTAGCTACAAATAAGAATGCTGAGACACGAGGTTAGACTCAGTTTGCGGTGGAAGCTTGCCCGGACCCAACCGGCTTAACCAGCAACCGCAAACTGTCAGTCTAATGTGAGTGGTCGTAGGCATAAGGATGCTTAGACAGGAGGTTAGGTCTGACTTATGGTAGAAGTCCGCCCGGAACCGCCCGGCACATTCAGCGGCCACAAGCTACCGACCTAATGTGAGAGGTCTGTGCATTAATATTTAATTAATGCAAATCTAAGATAAATATGATGTCTAAAACGTGTTGGGTGGATAGGGTTAAAACAACTGGACTGATGAATCTAATAAACCCGTTTCGTGAATCTGTAGGCCCAATACAAAGTTAGGTAAAACAATCTGTAAGTCTGTTAATCTGTATATCTGATCCGTTAGTTTGAGAACTTGTTAATCTGTACATCTGATCCGTTAGTCTGAAAACCTGTTAACTTGTATGTCTGATCTGAAAACTAGTTAATCTGAACTTTGTACATCTGAAATCTGTAAACAAGTTAATCTGAAATCTGTTAGTCTGGGGACACAAGGTTAGGAGGGATAATTACTTGTGTCATCTGTTGTTTGGGAGCCATATTAGTCATTAACCCTTTCTGGTATCAAAACTATGACCCAACACTAATAGGGGTCCGGGCACGCTTACTGTACTAATTGTAAGAGGTTCACTCTGATAATGGCGAGGGGTGTTGATGGCGCATTCTAACCGGGTCATGTGCGTGCATGGATCCGGTCTGCTCTGAGGATGTAAGACACCGTGACATCTGTGAATAGGTCTGTGTCTAAAGTTTGCCACTTTAGGGAGTGATACACACTTTTGTGGGGCCGACACAAGGTATTTATGTATTAGGGAGCCGATCGCTTGGGGTAGAATTTAGGGTACACTTAGTTCTGTCTGTTTTTGTTGGGGTACCGTCTGTTTCTGTTGGGGTGGTAATACCTGTCTGTTTCTGTGAGGTACCGTCTGTTGGGGTGGTAAAGGCACATTACTAGTGTACACCTAACTCTAATATTCTGTTTCCGTAGGGATTATTCTGTTTTTGTCTTTGATTTCGTTCTTGATTTTGTTTTTGTACCGTCTGTCTCTGTTCGGGTGGTAAAGGCCCATTTCTAGCATCATGTTTCTGAAGAGATCATTCTGTTTTCTGTTTAGACAATAGGACAACTCCTAATTCTGTTATACTAGTATTAGTGTAGAGAAGTGAAAACTAAGTATGGAGCTTAGCTTAGCTTAGCCTATATCATTCTGTTTCTTCTGCTAACCTGCTACTCCTGTTACGGCTATCTCTCATCCAGTTTTATTTACATGTCATGATACTATTATTTGTTTATATGCTGAAAGTCACTGGACTCACCAGACGTATGTCTGACCTAGTTTGTTTCGCCTCTTTTCTTCCGTTTCCCCCCAGGTACTCAGGTTGGGAACGTAACAGCTTGACTTAGATTTCTCTCTGCTTGAAGTGCTAGAGTGCTTGAAGTATTGCTTGGCTTTGATTCTACCTATTTATGGCATTTTCTGTTGGGGATTATGGCTTTAAAATTACGTACTCTGAAGGCTTTTGTACAAGATTGATATTTATGTACTTGAATTCCGATATTGTGGTTTTGAAAGATGTAACCAAACTTACTTCTGTTTCTGCTATAATAAAGTTATAAAATTTTCAAGTACTACTTTATGTATTTGTCTTGTAATATTCTGTTCTATTTATTTATAATGTTTCATGGAAGTTAATGCATTCCCTTTGTGAGTGACATTAACGGACATGGGGTGTTACAGGATTTCCGTGATATCATTTTGAAATTCCAAAAATATCGTCATTCGTTAACGGAATCTCAACGTCGATTTGCAACCTTCAACGTCGTTCCATTTCTGACTACTTCAATAGAATTTTACTGCTAATTTATCATCCATGCCATCAACAAAACAACTTAAAAAATATCATGACTAACAAAGTTTTTACACTTACAATAGATGCATGCAATCATTTTGTTATTATATAAACAGTATGTATCTATAATAGTTAGATACACCTTACTGGCGGTTCATACCCGTTATATTGGTAGTGACTAGCGTAATCACAAAACGTTGGGAAACCAGCCGTTTGGTTATATAATTAGAAAACTTGTTGTATTTTTAAATTAATCGACAAAAACATAATTGATTTAAGAAATTTTTTTATTTAAAATTTGTTGTATTTTCTAAATAATTTATTTAGATCGATCAAAGGATATTGTTGTAGAAATAAGATATTAACAGTAGATCTGAAGTAGATTTGAAATGCAATGGATGTTTTAGAGAAATTTTAGAGATTGGAATTTGAACTATTAAAACATTGGAGAAAATAATTTCCAGAAAAGGGGAGTATTTGTAACAATCTGGGTTTGGAATGCCTGTATAAATAGATTTTAATGAAATTTGAGATATGAGAATAGAGAAAATAAAGTTTGAAAAACTTAATATTGTGCATTTTGATTCAATACAAATGATAAAGGATCTTATTTGTGTTAAAGGCAACAATTTTGTAAATTATTGCTAACAACGAATTTTGATTGGAAAAGGTGTAACTTTGAATTTAATTGGGTGTAAATTAAATATTGAAGTGAAATAATGATTGGAAATCCATATTTAAGTGTTTAAAATATTTTAACGTGATGTGTACAATTGTTTCGGACAAGTAAAAGAATTTTTGTAAATTTTCATAATGTGAGTTTTGATTTAAAGACGGTAGAAATGTGAACTTTAACTCACATGAAAATATTAATGTGTTACATTGAAAATTATATTTAAATCGGTTTGAGAATAATAATTTTATGTTTAAATATTTTTTATAGCCTTAATAATGTAAAATATAAATAAGGATTTGATGAAAATGTGAAAAAATGTGTTATTTTGTGTTGAGTTAAGAGAGAAAGTTGCAACACTTAGCCAAATTGTTGAATTTGTAACACTAGTTTATTGGGTAGGGTTTTGTATTGAACCCAAATCCACTTGGAAGTATATGGAAAATGACTGAGAGAAAGGTATGTATTCTTTCTCCTCATTTTCCTCCTCCTTCTTTGACACTTCATTGAGAATGAAATGAGGAAGCAAGCATTTTCTTCCTCTCAAAATCAAAACCCTAGGCTGTTTGGAAAATCAAATCAAATCAAATAAATTTCCTTAAATTCTCAAATTTTGGTATATTGTGTTGATATGGTCCAGCCCCTCTTCTCCAAATTTCATGGCATTTGGTTTAGTTTTGAGTGGTCAAACATCTTCATTTCCTTAGGTTTTCGGTTAGATCTAGGCTAAAAACGAAGGTCAGCATAAAAATCATAACTAATCCTAGAAAAATCGAAAAATTCTGAAATTATGATATGTTATTCTCAACTCATTAACACACCTTCTGTAAAACTTTTGTATGAGAATAATTAAGTTTGTTATGTCAAATCCTTGCTGCATCGACATCAAAAATGCAGATTTTTCAGGGGAATGTTTGTGTGTTGATGCATGCAAATTTGGGATGTTAAGGTGAGTTGTTACGCTCACACTTTCTAGTTTAAACGTATCATGAACTTGAATCTAAGTATTCTCACTCCTTCTAGTTCAATTCATGCTCTCTTTGATGATATTTGTAGCTTTATATAGGTTTGTGTGCTCTTATCTTTGTTGGTTGCTAGAAATAAAATTTTGAGATTATAGCTAAAATGAATTTGACCATATCTCCTACATTTATTATCCAAATTCGATAATCCTTGATGTTTCAGAAAGCCTAAATCATCTTCTCCATGGTTTGTTTTGAGTTTTGTGATATTTTGTGGTTTATATGGTCAAAAACATGTTTTTGTATTGCTATCTTGAGATTTAAAATGACAACAATAGCATAACTTAGATCTGAGAATCGCTTCAGTCGTATCTTTCTTATTACTTATCGGAATTCGATAATTCAAGATGTTCTTATTACTTATTGGAATTCAAAAATTCAATATGTTGTTGTCTCGAGAGCAAATCGAAAGCAACAACAATCGCTTGTCTAAGAATTGTTTTGGCCATAAGTTACTCATTTCTTATCCAAATTTAAAAATTTTGGATGTTCAAGAAACCTTAGAATGTAGGCTTTAAGTTTCATGTTTAGAGTTTCTTGGAATTTTGAAGTTATCTTGGACAAAAATATGTTTTTATACCGCTGTCCTGAGAGCAAAATGACAGCAGTTAATCTTAAAATTGTGTTCTCTCATTTTTCTCTCACTCTCGATAGGATTTATTGTTGTTATTTGAGATGATGTTTTATTTTGGGCTTATTATATGGTTCTAAAACTACTCTTTTGGGGTATGTTCGATGACGAGCCAATCAAGATGCATTCTTATATTCGTCGACGAGATGAGGCGTAATATATATTTCATGATGCTTAGAATGTTTTCTGATGTTTTCTAATGTGGTATCGACTAACGGTTAGTAAACCGTTTGGTGCAAACGTATGGTATGGGACATACGTTCATGTCTTATGGGTTCCCATCCGAGCAGTTGTGACACTTTCACGATGTTGCTAGTACTATTGTCCGAGTATAACATTGGAGTCGTTACGATGTTCATGATGCCATTGCTAGACTCTAATAATCACGATGTTATTGCTCTAACTTTGTGATTTGGGTGTCATCACGATATTGTAACTATAGTCAGTCAAGATGATCATGATGTTATGATGTTTTATGATCACGATGTTGTGAAGTTTTAAATTTTTCGATTTCACCTTCTTGATAATGATGCTTTATTATAGCCATATGTAAGAAAAGGCTTAGTTAAATACATGGTTTTATGGTGATTCCACATATGATGTTTTAAACTCTTTCCGAGTTTAACCAAAATGGATTTGAAATATATTTATATTTTTACCAAGAAGACGAGATATAAATTATGGTAGTTATTTTATGATGGGCTTAATGTTGGGTTTGAATTTTTTCTATATTTGTACCGATGAGACCTGTGATGGATCCATACTTTGTGTTTTTGTGTTTTGTGTTTATCATTGATTTCACCATAATGATTAATATTATTATTTGTGGTGACTTCATTAGTGGTTTTAAACTTATAATAGAGGTTTGGTGATTCCATGATTTTATGATCAGTGGTTTAGTGAATAACGTGGTTTTTTGATTTCACCTTGTGATTTCTGGGCACCTCTGACTCTCCCTTTCGTGTTATATGATTCCATGTGTTTATTACCCTATGTTAAGTCCATATTCAAGTTTCTATTCTCAAATCATATACTAATCTTGTGTACTTATAAATGATGTGCTTTGTTGACTTCAGCGTATGTCATTTCTTTCTGATAGAAAGGAAATAGCTAAATCTGAGCTTCATGAAATCTGTGTATTGTGATTCCTTTTCTTATGAAAAGGAATTAGTGTCACTAGACATTCTATTTCATTTATCATGTTATTACTGATATATTTAAGCTAGATTGATCCGTGTATGTAATACTCGGGTTAGACCGAGTTGTTTCAGGTTCAGTTCCAGTTGTTCCTTAGTATACCTGTGTTGTAGAGTAATTGTACCGTTTGACATTATTATATTATGTATTATATATTCTTTCGAGATGTAGCACACGTATATGTTGTACTCACTGATTGTATCTATGTGTATATGTTTTGTGATCTGCAATCTGTGAATTGTTGTATATTGTTCTGAAATGATCCTTAGTCATCATAGTTTCTTATTATGAGTATTTAGTATATAATCCACTTGAAATAAGAAAAGAAAAGAAAAACATTCACTCAATCTACGTATCCTTGTCTCATATGAAATTATGAATAGTCGCCCCTAACTAGCCCTAGTTTGTTGTGTGATCCGCTTGATAGGGAGTTCTTGCCTTGTGATCAGTGACGAAGCATTGAGTCTTACCCCAACATCTCCCATTTGGGTTGGTTGTTGTGTACGACAGTCAAGAGGCTGGCCGTAAGCTAGGTTGCTGAGGTATCGGTGGTGGCCACATGAGGATAGACACCATTTACAAATTGTATCAGAGCAGAAGTTCAAAAAAAAAATACAATAAACTCATAACCATAAGAATACATGCGTTACAACATGTAAGGATAACAATCGTGTCTACATTATTACTTCCTTTGTTATCCTTATCTAGTTTTTCTTATCATAGAGTCGTGTGGAAATTTACAGTTGGTAATACGTTTAGAAATGAGTAGTTCATTCCATAGTATTCCATTGTTGGTGTCTATCTTTCAAGATATGTCTTCATCGCGAAATTTCCATCCTCTGTCTTTCGATATTGAATCCCTCAGGTAAAATTTGTGGAGAAAATTTTTACTATATCTTTGGTGTTTGAGTTGATTGTTGGTTTTTGTAATGGGAATTTGATAGTACTTGAGACCCAAATTTTAAAGTGGTTTTCACTTTAAGTAAGGGATGTTAAATTTTTTTGAATTAAATTGGAGTTGCGGAGCGAAAGCAGGTAGCCCTTCGACTGTGCTGAATTTTTGAATTAATTAATTATAAGGTAAGGGATGTAAATAAAGAAAATTATAAATGTTGCTAATTACTTTATAACGCGACGATTAAATGAAAATATGGGGATGTGGGTTGTCTATTTGTGTAAAGATAAGAATATTGATGATGTGTAATAATAAAAGCAACCTTATGTGGAATTTAAATTGTTAATCGTTTATGTGTTGAATGGTCCAATGAGTGCCTTAAGTGTTTTGGTCGATACGCCTGACCAGCGATATCAATAGAAATTTCTTGAACATTTATGCGAGACTATCTAACATTGAAGATCAGAAGTAAAGTGAAATTTGTTGGGAAATAAAATATGAGATTATCACTTTAGGATAGTGTTAAACCACTACGTGGGATGTATAGTATGGTGACTTTGCCATGGCGATTGTAACGACCCGCATTTTACTTATTGGAGGATTGTAAAATATTTTTATATAATTCCCTGAGGGTCGAATAATTCTCATATTTTGATATGTTGGTTATCAGGATATGAGACATATCCATAATTTTTATCAATTTTATTTATGACCATTTTTCCCCTACACGTTTGTATAGGACATATCTTTTGACAGAGATCGAATCAGGTGCCGAGATCGATTTCATTGGAAAGAAAATGATGATTCTAATTTTGTAGAGTGGTCACACTGAAGTTTTGGCTGAGCGGTTTGGGAGGAATCATTGCTTTAATGTTACACAATTTCTGGACAGACTAATTAGTCATTATTCGGCTGATTAGTGAGGCCCATTAAAGCTAAGGCTGTTGGTTATAAATAGAAGGGTAGAGGAAAGGATAATAGTTTAGTTTCTCTATTTCTTTCATTTGGTCAAGCTCGTGATTCTCCTTGCTCAATCAATACATCTCCACTCCATTAAATTCTAGGATCTACATAAGAAGATTGAGGATTTACATCAAGGGAGAGTAGATCGCATCAAAGAAGTTGATTTGAAGATCATTCTTCGCTGTACGGATTAGAGATTCATCGATTTCAAGCTATTTTGAAGATTTGGTGAGTGATGTGCATCTCTCACAAAGATTCAATCAAGTATATGGGTTTATTTGATCTTATTTTCGTCAATTCAAGTCGTTTTCACCTAGATCTAATCGAGTTAAGTCTATTTTCATTCGAATCACCATAGGATATAATCTACCAAGATAATAACGGTAAATTCATATGTTAATTCATGTGTTTATGCAAGTTTAGCTCTATTTGTTGATTCATTCATTGTTTTATCATGATTTGGTGAATTCTATATGATCATATGATGATTGATGTGCTATGGATTGTTTGGATGAAATTGGTCGATTTGGATGGATTGGATGCACGAATGTTTTTCAAAAAGTGGATTCTTATATGGATCAGGTTCGAAAAGGTGAATTCTGGGCATATATTGGTCGGAAGGGGATGGATCAATCGAAGATGGCATGTAAAGGACAGTTTGTTGGAGTATGGCCCAAAAAATTGATGGATCGCTTGGCAAGGCATGGATCGGGTGACATGGATTGGGCTTGATGGATTGGTGATGCTGGGTCGGGTCGTTATAACATATGGTTCGATCGAGATGAGCTTGCATCTTGATGGATTGGATTGAACTATGGTTAATAGATCGCTACTCAAATGTGACAGATCGGGCTAGACGTCTATTGATGGAACGCTGTGGTGAAACGCGATGGATCAGTTGTTGTGATGGATTGATGGATCGGTTGCTGTGATGGATCGGTTGGCCAGATGTATGGATCGAGGGACGATCCATATGGATCGGTGGACGATCCATCAGGGTGTTGACCAAATTAAGTTTTATTTTGGTTCGATGATGAGCGTAGCTTCGATGTGAATTCAAGGTGGAATGTTTGAAGCATCGTGAAGTGTTCGTTGATCGATGAAATGCAACGAAGATGTGAGACGACTCAAAGATGTTGAGTTCGTGGATAATGGTTGCTCGAGAAGTCGCTTTAGCTATGGATAGTCATCAAGGTGGATGGCTAGAGATATTGAAGACCGAGTGATTATCGTTAGTCGGAGGTTCTAGCAGACTTAAAGCAGGAGTATAATGGGGACGCCCAAAAGATAAGAAGATGTCTGGTCGAGTACCCTGGGTATCGATGAAAGGCCTGGATACGAGTCACAATGGCGTATGGAGTTTTGCTAGAATTGAGGTTCCCGTTAGCCCTTGAAGGATGGCAAGTTGGGCCAGTCATACAATTAACGATGGTTTCAAGGCAAGGTTGGAAGTGATAGCCAGAGTCATGGATGTTATTGTTTGATCATCGTGTGTGAATTATTTGACGTCAAGTGAGATATTTCCTGGGTGCTTGTCTGATGTTGGTTTAGGCCTTCGTGGCTTGTGCTCGGTAAATGTTGAACTTGATTAGTGTGCTACGTGCTTGATTATTGGTTGTTATGAATGCTACTGTTTGTTTGTTTCTGTCTGATTGGGAGGCTATCACTGTCAGATGTGGAGGAGACGGGTTGGGGTTCTTCTCTGTTGAGGTGTTGGTAGATTGGATGTTTAATCTGCCTATTTCTCATAAACTTTATTGATGATGTTAGATAGTTGTTTATCGCTCATTAAAACTATTCTCTAACTCAAGGTTTTATATTTCCCTCTTTTTACCTTGAGTTGTTCATCCGGTTGTGGATAGGCAGACAGAGTAGTAGGTAACAGGTAGTAGATCTTGATGAGGACAATGCTGCTGAGCGATGACGGGCAGGAGGCTGACGTATTATTTCCTACTATCTACTATTAGTTGTTTCCACTGTTATGTGTGATGTATGCTACTCTAAGTGAACATGTAGTGAAGCTGAATGTACATATTCTGTTGATGTATTCCAGTTGATGTATGGATATTTCATGATGATATGAAAGTTTAAGATTTTGCTCAATTATGCTTCACTATTATTACCTGTCGTATGTGTTTTATTATATTTTATCCTTGCGTCGTGAGTTATACGACAGGTTTCGTTTGTGTTTTCTTCTTCGATGATCGTCCCCTATCGGCCTGGCACGTAATACAGCACACTTCATCCTTGGTTTTTGCGGGAGGTACAGGGTGGTCATCACATTTGGTATCAAAGCTTTGGTTAAGCGATTTTATCCAAAGTTCGTAGATGTAATCACATATGAGAGACATATTTGTAGATTTTTGATGGATGTATACTATATATAGTGTGTAATATAGTAGCGCTTGAACTGCATTTGCAGCTTTTATCATGTGTTGGCTAATCATTCCATTTTTCAAATTTAGAATGAGTCGTTGAACTTTGAAACATACTGCTAGGGAGTAGACTGTTCCTGATGGGGAAGATGGCAGTATACCAGATTACCCAGCTATGTTCAAGGCCATGGTGGCAGCGATCATGAAAAGGGTACCCGCTCCAGAGACAGCTACGGTAGATGTAGGGGTTTAGGTGCAAGTGCCTAGGGTTGTGGACTTTGCGAAGCTGTGCAAAGACTTCACTACTCTGAGGGGAAACCGTTCAAAGGGACAGAACCCACTATAGAGATTCAAGGGTGGCTTGATACTTGCATTCAGATATTTGAATACTTGGGCATTGATGATGCGACTAAGTGGAAGCTTGCATCGAGACAGCTACAGGGCAGAGCTATGGATTGGTGGAACTCTATCACTTTAGAGACTCCAGAAGATAAGATCACGTGGGATCAACTCGAAGTCAAGTTCGAGACGAAGTTCATTTCTACCATTCAGAAGTCTACTGTTCAAGAGGTTCGTTTAGCTAAAGCAGAATGGTCGACCAGTGTTGGAGTATGTTTCTGACTTTGAAGCTTTGTCTAAATATGCCCATTCGTATGTTGAGACCCCTTACCAGAAGAACAAGAAATTCGTAATGAGCTTGGACAAATATCTTGGAAATCAGCTGGTTGATCATTTGGATGACACTTATGAGATGATCGTGGAGAAAGCTTTAAGACACGAGAGTTTATTTCCCAAAGAAGAGAGCATTGTTGCAACTAAATAGGAACCGAAACCACATCAGGGTGGTAACAACTAAAAGAGGAAGCAACAAAAGAAGAAAGGAAAGGATGGTCAGAAGAAGCAGAAAAGCGAAGTGACTTGCCTCAACTAGTAACGGAAAGGCCTTTTTTCCAGGGATTATAAGAATCCAAAGGTCGAGAAGAAGTGTTATAACTATGGCAAATTTGTGCATAATAAGAAGGATTATCTAGAACCAGCTAAGGGTAAGCAGATTATGAAGGCATATGCTTTGGAAGTCGCGTCATCTTCTTCGAGGGCTCCTACGACGGAGGAGAAAGGGAAGAGTGTTGTTGTTTAATGTACTCTTTCTATTATAGGTGTTTCTGTTCGAGTGTTATTTGATACTGGAGCATCGCACTCTTTCATTTGCAATGAGCTTGTGTGACGCTTGGGCTTGAAACCGAGATTTGTGATAGACTATTGATTATGACTAATCCAATCGGGGGTTCGTCTAGTTTGTGTATGATTTTTCGTGATCTAGTGTTATCGAGTCATTGTTTCTCCTTTGTGTGTGATTGCTTTGTTTTGAACTTCGCTGGGTTTGGGATCTGGCTCAAGAGGTATGCGACAAAAGTGGATTGCGAGAAGCTCAAGGTGATAGTCGAGAATGTGGAAAGGCGAATGGTTGTAATTCAATGTAAGCCAGAATAGGGGTTCTTCGTAAGCTTTTTATATTCGCTTGTGATTCCACGGGAAGACTTGTCATTGGTGCCGATCGCTAGTGAGTTTGATGATGTCTTTGACGAGGACAAAGGGTTGCCACTGCATCACAAGATTGAGTTCAGGATCGATTTGGTCGAAGGTGCTAGACCTATCATCATGCCTCTTAGGTGGATGGCGCCTAAGAAACAGCAAGAGTTAGAGGTGTAAGTACGTGACCTTTTGGGAAAAGGATTCACTCGGAGAAGCGTGTCCGAATAGGGTGCACTAGTTGTGTTTGCAACCAAGGTGATGGATCTTTGAGATTATGTGTTGATTATCGTGAGTTGAATAAGGTGACCAAGAAGAACAAGTATCCATTGCTGAGGATAGATGATTTGTTCGATCAGCTTCATGAGGCCAAAGTGTTTTCCTAGATGGATATGGCGACGGATTTCACCAGTTGAGAGTGACAAAGGATAGTGTGCCGAAGACAACTTTTAGGACATCATCTGGTTTCTTTGAGTGATTGGTGATGTCGTTTGGATTGACCAATGCATCAGCATATTTCGTGGATCTTACTAATAGAGCGTTTAGAGATCAGTTAAACAAGCTCGTGCTTGTGTTCGTGGATGGTATTCTGGTTTACTTTCAGAATGAGGAAGAGCATAAGATGCATTTGCAGTTGTTTTGAAAATCTTGCAAAGGCATCAGTTGAGAGATAAGTTCTCGAAGTGTCACTTCTGGAAGAGCGAAGTGAGATTCTTAGGCCATGTTGTTTCTGGAAATGGAACAGCGGTGGAAACTGTTAATGTGGCAGCATTTCAGGACTGGGATAAACCTAAGAATGTGACGAACGTTCGGAGTTTCCTTGGATTGGTGTGATATTATCGTCGTTTTATCAAGGATTTCTCCAAGGTAGCTGCAACATTAACAAGATTGACGAAGAAGAATCAAGTGTTCACATGGGACGTGAAGTGTGAGCAAGCTTTCGGAATCCTGAAAGATTGACTGACGAGAGCTCATGTTTTGACGATTTCAAGTGGGAATGAAGAGATGGTGATATACACCGATGAATGACTGGGCTTGGAGCAGAGCTGATGCAGAAGGACAGAGTTGTGGCCTACGCAAGTCGACAGCTAAAACTGCATGAAAGGAATTATCCGACTCATGATTTAGAGTTGGCAGGGATAATGTTTGCTCTGAAGATGTGGAGACATTACCTGTTCGGAGTTTGATTCAAGCTATTTACGGATCATAAGTCATTGAAGTATCTTTTCTGCAAAAGGATTTAAATCTTAGACAGCAATGGTAGTTAGAGTTTCTCGCATCGTATGATTTTGGTATAGCCTATACTTCTGGTAAAGTAACCCAGTGGCAGATGCGTTAAGTCAAAGACATGCAAGTTGGGAGCGATGTTTTCGGAATGAAAGCACCAGGAATACTTGGCAGGATTTGATTTCAGGCCGAAGTGTTAGTTAGAACCTGAAACTTTGGCAAGCTTATCCATAAGACATACTCTCATCGAAAGGATCAATGAAAGCCAAAAGCGTGACTGAAAGCCTGTCGAGATCATCCAAAAGTTGGAACCAGAGGATAAAGAATTCAAGGTCGATCGAGAAGGTTGGATTCGAAAGAAAGGACGACTGGTTGTTCCTGATATTGATGGATTGATAGATGAGATTCTAAGGAAATGTCATCAGTTAAAGTTGACAATTCATCATGGTAGTAACAAGATGTATCAGTACATGAAGCGAGCCTACTACTGGGAAGGGATGAAGATGGATGTTGGAAAGTTTATTTTCAAATGCATGAATTGTCAGTTAGTGAAAGCTGAACAGAAGAAGCCAAGTGGATTGCTTCAGCCACTGGTAGTTCCTATGTTGAAGTTGTAGCAGATATCCATGGATTTTATCGATGGACTACCTAGAAACAGAGCAGGAAATAAGGGAATTTGGGTCATAGTGGGTCGTTTGACCAAGAGCGCAAGGTTTATTCCTGTCAGATCGACTAGGACAACATCGAAGTTGGCTGAGCTATATATAAAATGGATAGTTAGATTCCATGATATCCCAAAGATCATAGTGAGTGATAGAGATCCATTGTTCACGAGTGGATTTTGGAAGAGTTTGCAAGAGACTTTGGGAACCGGGTTATGTTTGAGTATGGCTTATCATCCCTAGATTGATGGTCAAACTGAGAGAGTTAACTGAGTTTTGGAAGATCTCCTTAGAGCTTGTGTATTGGACTTTGAGGGATCATGGGAAGACTATCTACATCCAGTTGAGTTTGCATACAACAACAGCTACCAGTCGAGCATTGGGATGGCACCATATGAGGCGTTGTATGGTAGACCGTGTAATTCTCTGGCATGTTGGTTAGAGACTGGAGATAAGTTGATACTTGGGCCTGAGATGATAAGAGAGACCTCGGATTGCATCGAGATCGCTCAAAAACGAATGAAGGAAGCCCAAGATCGTCAGAAGATTTACGCCGATAAACGTCGAAAAGAATTGGACTTCGATGTTGGTGATATCGTTTTCGTGAAGATTTCGTCGTTGAAGAATGTTGTTCGGTTCAGAAGTAAAGGAAAGTTAGCTCCAAGGTTTGTTGGATCGTTTTCAATAGTCGAGCGATTTGGAAAGTTAGCGTATAGATTGGATTTACCCAAGAAGATGTCGAGTGTGCACAATATTTTTCATATGTCCTTTCTACGAAAGTGTGTATACGATTCGAATGTGGTGGTATCTCCAGAGCAGTATGATGATCTAGAAGTCGAGTCCGTAGTTTCAAGACCTTGTAAGTCGCTTCGCATTGTGGGGAATGACACGAAATAGCTTAGGAGGAAGACGAGTGAGGATGATGACAATTGTACGTGGGAAATAGAAGAGAGTATGAAGAGGATCCATCCAAAACTCTTCGCTGGTAATGACCCATTAATGTCATGTCACCTTACACCATTGTAACTTGTGATATTATTAGAATTCCTCGTGCTAGGATAGGGCTATGGATGCATGACTGGATGGATGATAGATTGGTTGCCCGTGGATAATAGGCATGTGGAATTGTTTCTGGCTGCTTGATTTGGTTTGGGATTTCGGAGGCGAAATTCCTAAAGGGGGGAAGAATGTAACGACACGCATTTTACGTATCGGAGGATTGTAAATATTTTTATTTAATTCCCTGAGGGTCGGATCATTATTATGATATGTTGGTTATGGTGATATGAGATATGTCCATAATTTTTATCAATTTTATTATGACAATTTTTCCCCTATATGTTTACAGGACATATCTTTTGACGGAGATTAAATTAGGTGTTGGGATCGATTTCATTAGAAAGGAAATGATGTTTCCAATTCCGTAGATTGGTCACATAGAAGTTTTGGCTGAGCGGTTTGGGAGGAATTGATGTTTTAATGTTACTCAACTTATGGACATGCTAATTAATCATTAGTGGACCGATTAGTGAGGCTCATTAAGGCTAAGAGGTATTGGCTATAAACAAAGGGGTAGAGGAAAAGAGAATAGTTTGGTTTCTTCATTCTCTCATTTGGTTGAGCTCGTGATTCTCCTTACTCAATCAAATACATCTCCACTCCATTACATTCTTGGGTCTACATAAGAAGATTGAAGATCAACATCAAGGAAGAGGAGATCACATCAGTTGATTTGAAGACCATTCTCCGCTGTTCGGATTAGAGATTCATCGATTTCAAGCTATTTTGAAGATTTAGCGATTGATAAGCATCTCCCATAAGTATTCATCCAAGTATATGAGTTTGTTTGATCTTATTTTTATCAATTCAAGTTGTTTTCACCTAGATCTAATCAAGGTAAGTTTATTTTCTTTCGAGTCACCATAGGATCTAATCTAGCAAGATAATAACGGAAAATTCATGTGTCAATTCATGTGTTTATGTAAGTTTAGATCTATTTGTTGATTCATTCATTGTTTTATCATGATTTGGTGAATTCTATATGATCATATGATGATGGTTGTCATGCTATGGATTGTTTGGATGAAATTGGTCGATTTGGATGGATTGGATGCACGAACGTTTGTCAAAAAGTGCATTCTCATACGGAACGGCTTCGAAAAGGTGAATTTTGGGCATGGATCGGTCGGAAGGAGATGGATCGGTCGAAGATGATGCGTGTAACGACCCGGGGGATTTGCGACCTTGGTAATCGACATAACTCAATGTCAACTATCCAAGCATCAGAAATACCAGATAGTTAATGGAAGAAGTTAGAGGGTGAAAATAGATAAGATAGAAAATTAGAAAAGAAGAAGAAGAACGTAATAACAGAATCAAAGTAACACGAATCTCACAGAGAAATGAATAAAATATAGTATACAACATAACTTGAAATAAAATCAGTATCTGTATACAATACCATATCGAAGTACAATACTTACAACACAGCAGAAATAAACACTAGCTATATAATCTTGAAGCATCCTGCTCCAGCTTTCCAATTATATCTGTAAAATCCTGACTACTTGACTTCCCGTACAAAATTGGGCACCCAAGAGTTTAGGGAAATCAAAACAAAATAAACTCTGGGTCTGTCATGTGACTGGTGTGAGTAAACTCCAAACACTTTGTTTAACTTTTCCAAATCCTTTTCAAAAGCAATGATAATCATAAGACCGATCCACACATAAATACGAATGGTTTTTACCTTACGATAATCCAAAATATTTCTTAAGATCAATATTTTCTGATATTATAATAATGTCTAAATAAAGTAGATAACAATCTAGTAGAATGCTTTCATCTCACGATCAACATAATATACAATCAAAAACTGCGGGCTCTTATTGGGTAATGGATTCCAACTATGACAAGGTATGGAACCACCTTCCGATCAGTGTACTCTAGAAGCGATACACTGGAGTACAATAAGAACATCTTGTAACTCAACCACACATAACCAGCCATTCATTTCGCTTGAATGTTCCGAATATATTGTCACCTTACGGTTGGTATACCAATATAACCGTTCCCTGGAGATATAGAATTGAAAGAAGTAATAAATATGAATATTCTTTAGATGATGACAATATAACCTAATTGGGTGCGACCCACTTAGCCATGCTGCCTACCCGATTTTTGCCATTCCTAGTTGATGAGGCTTGAGGTCATAACGTATCTTTTAACAGATCACTCCTTCATTTACTTTGAATGCAACATCGTCATATCCGTCAAATCACAAATTTATTTCCCCAAAATTACCACTGGTATAAGCTAAGAGAAACGAATTCCTCCGCCACCAACGTAAATACGTTTGAAACGATCAACTTACGCGATCCACCAGATATACTCTGTCAGGCACTCGTCCACTCAAGTTGTCCTGGAACTGGACAATCCGAAGGAGTTATTCTATAAATCCATCTTAGTCAATTTCTACCTAGGATCGTCAGAATAAACCTGGCATAAACTCCCTCTTCAATTGTCTTCGATATATTTTATTCGAAACGATAATGCCCATACGGAGTGGTTTTCAGATAATAAATCTGATCCCGGTCTCTCCGTATTAACAATGGAAATGGTCAGAACTTTGATGGTCGGTTATTTAACTATCAAAGGAAAACATGTGTACAAACAACGGTCGTATTCCCAAATGGAAATCTTAACGATTAATCATCGTTTCATTTCCCAGTTTCCCATTTATCGTTTCCATATATTCATAAATTCCTTATTTTCTAAAATTAGAAAATATATATTATTAACTTTGGAAAACGTTTCCATTTCTGATTCATGCATCAATATCTTCCCACCTCTATCAGTCTCTGACTGTAAACTAGTAAGAGAACAACTTCCCAAGTATAAACCTCGAAGGCCGAAACCAACATCAAATCGATACCCAGAAAGTCATTCAACACAACTAATTTCCAGTCAGTTTCTAATTTCAGTAATCCCATTTAAATTCCTAATTCAAACCCCAAATTCCTTTATAATATTTTATTTACTTTAATCTAATTTTTCACATAAAATGTGAATAATATTTCTTTATAATCAAAACAGTTTGATTTCGTACTTAAAAACAATATCTCAAACCCAAATCCAATTTATATTTTTATTCGCAGAATTATCCATACGAATCTTATTTCGTTTCCAGCATTTATAATCTCATTGCAAATTTCCTTTATAACTTCTACGTTCACATTCCATTTCAATTATCAGTGTTAAAACTGATTTTTCTTCTCTATATAAATTCAGATTTATATATTAAATTTATTAAATGATAAATATTTCTTTAATTTATAAACATTGTTTATAAATTATTATCCTCACTTTAACTATTAAAACAGATTTCTATTAAATATTTACTTCAAACAATCTTCTTATAATTCTTTTATTTCTCGTCAATTTCCTTTTATAATCCTATTTATTTTCCAAATATTTCCTTTTATAATTATATTTATTTTAAAAATATTTCCTTCTATAATTCTATTTATTATCCAAATAGATATTCCCTTTATAATTCAATTTATTTTCCAAATATTATTCCTTTTATAAAATCCTATTTATTTTCTAAATATTATTCCTTTTATAAAATCTTTTGATTTTATAAATAAATTATGTTCAATACGCACTTTGAAAATTTCCATTTTTACATCCCAATATTACTTATAGTATTTTGGAAATACCAAATCATAGTGCAAGTGTCATCCACACATACAAAATCAATCACAGAATATATATTACATCATATATCACAATATATGAAAATAACAGTAATAATATTTGAAGAATCCAGTTGGATCCCTCCAACCTATTTCCTGCATCCACAAATGTTAAACAATATAATTAACATCAATTTCATTTCAATATGAAATATTCTGATAAACAGAATCAATATATAATTAACGATTTATATATATAATTATATCTATATTTTCAATCAACTAATTAGCCGTTCATCCAGACAATCAACACACAGCAATCAACCAACATTTATCAATTCTAAAAATACGTTATAAAAATATAAACTGATCAGAATTAGTGAGATTTACTCACATTGGACGATCATCGTTAAATAACGATAACTGTCGATTGATTCAGAAAGACAATTATTTTTCTATAAATTGTAACGAGCTCCAATCCACTCCCAGTCAGTTCCATTGTGTAGCCACCGTCCATACGATCCCAACGGATCCTGTTTTGTTGGATTTGGACAATGTATGGATAAGATAATGAATTTACAAGTTTATATGGTTATTTAAAAGAGATTAACTAATTATTTATTTGCGTTGGGTTTTACCAAATTATGTCGGCCCATCTTCTCAACCTTACAAACCTAACCCATGCGCATTCATCTTCCACCAAATGAAAACCGCGACCTCCTCCTACTTTACTCCTCCATTCCAGTTGCTTCTTCCACCATTATCCTCACTTCTACTTCATAATATTTCAAACCAAAAATTCCATTCAACTCTTCCTCACATCCTCTTGCTCTTCATGCCCGACATGGCCAACCCGAGCTCATCAATAAAAATGCATCACGACAGTACCTGCCCTTGACATCAACTCAGCACTGAACCACAACATCACCGTTAACTCCAAAACTTTGCACACAAACCCCATTTTTCCTCCTCAATCCCAAAACGACATCACAAACATGGGTCGAAACTCAAACAGTCCACAATCCCGAACCCTAGAATCGCTGTGCAAGTTTCCAGCGAATGGTAACAACATTGGACTCAACAAAAATCACAAGTGAGAAGCTATTACCAAATAGAGGCGAACTAAATGGGTATATGGATTTATTGAATTTTATTTGGATTGATTTCTTTTTTTTCAACCTCACGAAATTGATTTCTAGAAACAAAGAAGTGGCGGCTACTCATTTTGACCAGAAGGAAAGTTCTGTTTAGGTTTGGAGAGAATTGTGGTGTATTTATAGGAAAATTTTAATATATTTTTTATTTGATTTTATATTCCATTTTAATGAATCGTTATCTTCATTCAGCGTCTAAAAATTCCTATGATCACACACAATATCCAAAAATCATGAAAATGGGCATGCAGCTACAGTTCGTTATTACGGACCCAACGAAACTTATTTCGTCGAAATCCGAGTTCGTTTTCTCACACAGCATTTTTTTAAAGTCAAATTATTGACTCTTTTTTTACATTAAAATTTCATACGGCCACATACCGACTCCAAAATTCACGAAAATTGAAATCTAACAATAATTTAATATTCCAGATCCAAGAAATTTAGTTTCATCGAAAACAGAGGTCGTTTGCAAAACTTGCTATTTTTAAAGCTCTAAATAAACCCATTTAAATATTAATATATTTAAAAACAATTAAATTAAATATAAATAAATTTATATTATCGTATATATTCACATAGAATATTATCCAGCTCCAAAATAAATATATCTGGATTCATCACTTGATATTTCAAAATTCCAGATTATATCGATATTCAATTTATATATAAAAATCCATTTATTATATAAATAAATCGTTATAAATTATAAAGGAATTCCATACCGACTTTTCAAAAATTTGATTTGGACATTAATCAAAATCTATACAACGAAATCCCGATTTTTCTCTTCCATTAGAAAAATATAGTTCACCAGCTCCGAACGTTTCTTGTTTCACAAAAATCCGGCTTAAAACGGATTCTGCATATTCGCTTAAAGTTCGAATTGCCAAATTATGAACTGCCGTGCCATTACAAGCTCGATTATAATTATAATACAATTTATACGTTCCAATATCATTTATAAATGAATTCATTATTATAATTCTAATCCAAACCCAACCAAATCTCTTACACTATCCAATTCACACAATATTGCCAATTCTGCTATTTTCGACTATTTTAGAAATTAAATATATTACTATATTATTTAATTAAATTAAATATTCACTATTATTTAATTCTGCTCATTTTAAATTACCAAACCATTATTTAAATAATTAAATAAATTATTTATTACCTGTAAAAAATATGGGTCGTTACATTCTTCCCCCCTAAAAATAATTTTGTCCTCGAAATTGCTAAGGTAGAAAACAAACCCTACTAACTGGTTAAAAATTATTTGTTTACTTCTTTTTCAGTTTTAAATGAACCAATTAATTTCAATTAAAATATTAATTAATTCTTATCAACGGAAATTTTCAAAAATCCTGAAAATTTTCCAACACCCGAAATTTTCGAAATTTTCGCCAGCACCCCTTTGTATGGCTCAATCGGTACAGCTACAACTTGCCTCTCTAGGCCTTCTCCAACCCAAAAGAAAATCAAATAGCCAAGCGACTTGCCAAATCGGCTTATTAATCACCAAATTGAATGAAACATGTACCTTTGTTGAACATACCATTTTATTTCTTGCACTTGCTTCTACTCAATACCTGCTAATCATATATCCATCTATACCAATCGATTTCCAATCAATCAATCTCAACAAAATTATTCGCTTATATCCAAGCCAAATTTCAATCTCAACTCAAATTCCATTACTAATTTCAACTCTTAACTTATCAGTCCAATATAATTCCAGATTCCCATCTCACAATCAAATTTTACTCGATATCATTCTATTTCAATTCAATTACCACTAAACTGGCTTTACTTTAATTCCAATTTGCTTTTACAAATTTTGGTTCAATTTGGTTTTAAATCAAACAATCTTTCCCTGTGAATTTTAAATAACTTAGATTTTCTAAAATCAAATATCCCTTTTCAGAATTTAAAACAACTTGTTTTCTCAAAACAATTCAAATACAATCTCTTTAGTAGTAATCCGTCACTTACACACTCGAAAATGAACACTGGTGATGTGGCCAGCATCATCAGGGTTATTTCCCAGCTACTGAAGTGAGTTCAATACTATGTCACCTTTCAAACTCATATTTAAACAATTTCATTTTGAAATCAGTTCAAAATACCATTCACACTGCTTGTAAAACAATTTAAAATCTCCCAGGATTTTAAAATTCTCATATATTTAATCCAAATCCATTTACAAACACTTTTTCACATTTTCAGAGTTTAAATTCCATTTTTGAATTTAAATTCAGATTTAATCTATTTGATTTCATATACTACACTTATATAAATCTCGATTGGCTATTTACATAACCTTTTTACTTTTATAATCTTATTTGATTATATTAACAACCAACACATCCTATATAATATAATAATCCAAATATAAATCGTTTATATCAAAATATAATTTGGGTAAAATTATTTCATTTACCCTCTTTTCAAAACATACTGTGTCGGTTCATCGTATTCGAGTGTTTAGAAACTCCTACCGATACAGTGGATCAAATTGATCGATCAGAACTCATAAACAACTCAACCAATAAATCTCCACAATACAAAACAATTTTTATAAAATCTACAAATACGTTCACTCGTATATATACACTCAACTCAATCTAGGGTATTGCTAACCCCATCTCTGTTGAATCACGCCACAGAGCCAAGGTAATTACTTAACCTTCAGCTCTGGTACCACTGTAACGACCCGGGTGATTTGCGACCTTGGTAATCGACATAACTCAATGTCGACTATCCAAGCATCGGAAATACCAGATATTTAATGAAAGAAGTTAGAGGGTGAGAATAGATAAGATAGAAAATTAGAATAGAAGAAGAAGAAAACAACAGCAGAATCAGACTAACACGAATCTCACAGCGGAACAAATAAAATATAGTACACAACATAACTTAAAATAAAATCAGTATCTGTATACAATACCATTATCGAAGTACAATACCTACAACACAGCGAAAATAAACACTAGCTATATAATCCTGAAGCCTCCTGCTCTAGGTTTCTAATTATATCTGTAAAATCTCGACTACTTGACTGCTCGTACAAAATTGGGCACCCAAGAGTTTAGGGAAAACAAAACAAAATAAACTCTGGGTCAGTCATGTGACTGGTGTGAGTAAACACCAAACACTTGGCTTAACTTTTCCAAATCATTTTCAAAAGCAATGATAATCATAAGACTGATCCACACATAAATACGGATGGTTTTTACCTTACGAGAACCCAAAATATTTCTTAAGATCAATATTTTCTGATATTATAATAATCTAAATCAAGTTGATAGCAATCTAGTAGAACGTTTTCATCTCAGGCTCTGCATATATAATATACAATCAAAAACTGCAGGTTCTTATTGGGTAATGGATACAAACTATGACAAGGTATGGAACCACCTTCCGATAAGTGTACTCTAGAAGCGATACACTGGAGTTCAAAAAGAACATCTTGTAACTTAGCCATACATAACCGTCCATTCATATCGCTTGAATGTTCCGAATATATTGTCACCTTATGGTTGGTATACCAACATAACCGTTCCCGGGAGATACAAAATTGAAAGAAGTAACAAATACGAATATTCTCTAGATGGTGACAATATACCCTAATTGGGTGCGACTCACTTAGCCATGCTGCCTGCCCGATTTTTGTCATTTCCCAGTTGATGAGGTTTAAGGTCATAATGTATCTTTTAACAGATCACTCCTTCATTTACTTTGAATGCCACATCGTCATACTTGTCAAATCACAAATTGATTTCCCCAAAGATACCATGGGTATAAGCTAAGAGAAACAAATTCGTCCGCCACTAATGTAAATACATTTGAAACGATCAACTTACGCGATCTACCAGATATACTCTATCAGACACTCGTCCACTCAAGTTGTCCTGGGACTGGACAATCCGAAGGAATTATTCTGTAAATCCATCTTAGGCAATTTCTACCTAGAATCGCCAGAATAAACCTTGCATAAACTCCATCTTCAATTGTCTTCGATATATTTCATTCGAAACGAGAATGCCCATACGGAGTGGTTTTCAGATAATAAATCTGATCCCGGTCTCTCCGTATTGACAACGGAAATGGTCAAAACTTTGATAGTCGGTTATTTATCTATCAAAGGAAAACATGTGTACAAACAATGGTCGTATTCCCAAATGGAAATCTTACCGATCAATCATTATTTCATTTCCCAGTTTCCTATTTATTGTTTCCATATATTCATAAATTCCTTATTTTCTAAAATTAGAAAATATACGTTATTAACTTTGGAAAACGTTTCCATTTCTGATTCAGGCATCAATATCTTCCCACCTCTATCAGTCTCTGACTGTAAACTAGTAAGAGAACAACTTCCCAAGTATAAACCCCGAAGGCCGAAACCAACATCAGATCGATACCCAGAAAGTCATTCAACTCAACTAATTTCCAGTCAGTTTCTAATTTCAGTAATCCCATTTAAATTCCTAATTCAAACCCCAAATTCCTTTAGAATATTTTATTTGCAAAATATTTACTTTAATCTAATTTTTCACATAAAATGTGAATAATATTTCTTTATATAATCAAAACAGTTTGATTTCGTACTTAAAAACAATATCTCAAACCCAAATTCTATTTATATTTTTATTTGCAGAATTATTCATACAAATCTTATTTCATTTCCAACATTTATAATCTCATTGCAAATTTCCTTTATAACTACTACGTTCACATTCCATTTCAATTATCGGTGTTAAAACTGATTTTTTTTCTCTATATAAATTCAAATTTATATATTAAATTTATCAAATGATAAATATTTCCTTAATTTATAAACATCGTTTATAAATTATTCTCCTCACTTTATCTATTAAAACAGATTTCTATTAAATATTTACTTCAAACAATCTTCTCATAATTCTTTTATTTCTCATCAATTTCCTTTTATAATCCTATTTGTTTTCCAAATATTTCCTCTTATAATTCTATTAATTTTATAAATATTTCCTTTTATAATTCTATTTATTTTCCAAATAACTATTCCTTCTATAATTTTATTTATTTTCCAGATATTATTCCTTTTATAAAATCCTATTTATTTTCTAAATATTATTCCTTTTATAAAATCTTTAGATCTTATAAATAAATTATTTTCAATGTACACTTTGAAAATTTCCATTTTTACATCCCAGTATTAATTATGGTATTTTAGAAATACCAAATCATAGTGCCAGTGTCATCCACACATACAAAATCAATCACAGAAAATATATCGCATCATATATCACAATATATGAAAATAATAGTAATAATATTTGAGGAATCCAGTTGGATCCCTCTAACCTGTTTCCTTGCATCCACAGATGTTAAACAATAGAATTAATATCAATTTCATTTCAATATGAAATATTCTGATAAACAAAATCAATATATAATTAACGATTTATATATATGATTAGATCTATATTTTCAATCAACTAATTAGCAGTTCATGCAAACAATCAACACACAACAATCAACCAACATTTATCAATTCTAAAAATACGTTATAAAAATATAAACTGATCAAAGTTAGTGAGATTTACTCATATTGGACGGTCATCGTTAAATAACGATAACTATCGGTTGATTCAGACAGACTATTATTTTTCTATAAATTGTAACGGGCTCCAATCCACTACCAGTCAGTTCATTGTGTAGCCACCGTCCATACGATCCCAATGGATCATGTTTTGTTGGATTTGGACAACGTATGGATGAGATATTGAATTTACAAGTTTATATGGTTATTTAAAAGAGATTAACTAATTTTTATTTGCGTTGGGCTTTACCAAATCATGTCGGCCCATCTTCTCAACCTTACAAACTAAACCCGTGCGCATTCATCTTACACTAGATAAAAACCGCGACCTCCTCCTGCTTTACTCCTCCATTCCAGTTGTTTCTTCCACCATTATCCTCATTTCTACTTCATAATATTTCAAACCAAAAATTCAATTCAACTCCTCCTCACATCCCCTTGCTCCTCATGCCCTACATGGCCAACTCAAGCTCATCAATAAAAATGCATCGCGACAGTACCTTCCCTCGACATCAACTCGGCACCGAACCACAAAATCACCGTTAACTCCAACACTTTGCACACAAACCCCATTTTCCCTCCTCAATCCCAAAACGACATCACAAACATGGATTGAAACTCAAACAGTCCACAGTCCCGAACCCTTGAATCGCTGTGCAAGTTTCCAGCGAATGAGAACAACATCAGACTCAGCAAAAATTACACATGTGAGAAGCTATTAACAAATGGAGGCGAACTAAATGGGTTTTTGGATTTATTGAATTTTATTTGGATTGATTTCTTTTTTATTAACCTCACGAAATTGTTTTCTGGAAACAAAGGAGAGGCGGCTACTCATTTTGACCAGGAGGAAAATTCTGTTTAGGGTTGGAGAGAATTATGGTGTATTTATAAGAAAACTTTAATATTTTTTATTTGATTTTATATTCCATTTTAATGAATCGTTATCATCATTCAGCATCTAAAAATTCCCATGATCACACACAATATCCAAAAATCATGAAAATGGGCATGCAGCTACAGTTCGACATTACGGACACAACGAAGCTTGTTTCGTCGAATTCCGAGTCCGTTTGCTCACACAGCGTAATTTTAAAGTCAAATTATTGACTATTTTTCACATTAAAATTCCATACGACCACAAAATGGCTCCAAAAATCAAGAAAATTGAAATATAACAATAATTTAATATTCCGGATCCAACAAAATTAGTTTCGTCGAAAACGGAGGTCGTTTGCAAAACTTGCTATTTTTAAAGCTCTAAATAAACCCATTTAAATATTAATATATTTAAAAAAAATTAAATTAAATATAAATAAATTTATATTTTCGTATATATTCATATAGAATATTATCTAGCTCCAAAATAAATATATCTGGATTCGTCACTTGATATTTCAAAATTCTTGATTATATCGATATTCAATTTATATATAAGAATCCAATTCTTATATAAATAAATCGTTATAAATTATAAAGGAATTCCATAGCGACTTTTCAAAATTTGATTTGGACATAAATCAAAATCTATACAATGAAATCCTGATTTTTCTCTTCCATTAGAAAAATATAGTTCACCAGCTCCGAATGTTCCTTGTTTCACAGAAATCCGGCTTAAAACGGATTCTGTATATTCGCTTAAAGTTCGAATCGCCGAATTACGAACTGCCGCGCCATTACGAGCTCAATTATAATTATAATACAATTTAAACGTTCCAATATCATTTATAAATGAATCCGTTATTATAATTCGAATCTAGACTCAACCAAATCTCTTACATTATCCAGTTCACACAATATTGCCAATTTTACTATTTCCGACTATTTCAGAAATTAAATATATTACTCTATTATTTAATTAAATTAAATATTCACTATTATTTAATTTTGCTCATTTTAAATTACCTAACCATTAAGATAATTAAATAAATTATTTATTATCCGTAAAAAATATGGGTCGTTACAATGCGTAAAGGATGGACCGGTTGGTGTATGGCCCAAGAAAACAATGGATCGCTTGATAAGGCATGGATCAGGCTTGATGGATCGGTGTTGCTAGATCATGTCATTAAAACGTATGGATCAGTCGAGATGAGCTTGCATATTGATGGATCAGATTGAGTTGTGTTGATGGATCGCTACTCAAATGCGATGGATCGGGCAAGGCGGCTATTAATGGATTGCTGTGGTGGAACACGATGGATCGGGTCGCGTAGCAACCGATGGATTGGCTGTTGTGAAGGATCAATGGATCAGTTGTTGTGATGGATTGGTTGACCAGAGGTATGGATCGGGGGACGATCCATATGGATCGATGGATGATCCATCGGAGTGTTGACCAAATAAAGTTTTATTTTGGTTCGATGATGAACGTAGCTTCGATGTGAATTCAAGGTGGAATGTTTGAAGCATCATGAAGTGTTCATTGATCGATGAAATGCAATAAAGATGTGAGACGACTCAAAGATGTTGAGTTCGTGGATAATGGTTGCTCGAGAAGTCGCTTGAGCTATGGATAGTCATCAAGGTGGATGGCTAAAGATATTAAAGGCTGAGGGACTATCGTTAGTCGGAGGTTCTAGCAGATTCAAAGCAGGTGTAATGTCCCGTATTTTTATGGTATAATAATTAATTTATTTAATTATTTAAATGGTGATTTAGAGATTTAAATGGTCGTTTAATTAAATTATATTGAATATTTAATTAATATAAATAATAGAATAATATATTTAATTTTCGAAATAGTCGAAAATAGTGGAATTCACAATATTGTGTGAATTGGATCATATATATAATATATAATTCAGTTTAGAGTTGAATTATATTAATGAATATACTATATAAATGACAGTTGAACGTATAATTATATTATAATTAAAATCGAGCTCGAAATGGCATGGTAGTTCTTAGTTTGGCGATTCGAACTTTAAACGAATATACGGAATTCGTTTTAAGTTGGATTTCTGTGAAATAAGAAACGTTCGGAGCTGGTGAAGTATATTTTTCTAATGTAAGAGAAAAATCGAGATTTCGTCATGTAGATTTTGAGTTATGTCCAAATCAAATTTTAAAATAGTCGCTATGGAATTCCTTTATAATTTATAATGATTTACTTATATTATAAATGGATTTTTTTCAATATAAATCGAATATCGACTCAACCGAGATTTGAATATCGAGGTATAAATTCCGATATATTTATTTTGGAGCTAAATGATATTCTATGTGAATATATACGATAATATTTATTTACAAATATTTAATTTAATTATTTATATATATATATATATTTAAATGGGTTTATTTAGACCTTTAAAAATGGCCATTTTTGCAAATGACCTTTGTTTTTGGCAAAGCTAATTTTGTTGAATCCGGAATATTAAATTATTGTTATATTTTAATTTTCGTGATTTTTGGAATCAGTACATGGCCGTACCGGATTTTAATGTGAAAAACAGTCGATAATTTGACCTTTAAAAATACGCTATGTGAGCAAACGGAGTCGGAATTCGACGAAACAAGTTTCATTGGGTCCGTAATGTCAAACTCTAGTTGTATGTCAATTTCCACGATTTTTGGATATTATATGTAATCATAGGAATTTTTAAACAAATAATACATATAGAAATTGATTTAAAATGAATATAAAATAGAATAGAAAAATATCTTAATTTTCCTATAAATACCACTACCTAACCCTTAACCTTAATTTCTTGCTTTCCTTGGTCAACATGTTTTCAACCGACATCAGAGAGCTAAAAACGTAAGTAAATTTTGTTCATAAACATATAGAATACATGAAAAAATTGATAAATCATTAAATGTATATTTTTGGATTCCTATAGGCGAGCTCTTCAATCTGATACCAGTTTCATAGGGTCCGGAGCCGACTTAGTTCGCTGTATATATTGCAGCATCAATTTTCAGATTGTAGGGTTGGAATTCAGGAGTGATTTAGGCAACGATCTTCAAATTGGAGATTTGAATTGAGTTATTGGTAGGATGAGGAGCTTGTTGGCAAAAGGATGATGGATTCGATGTAAAAAGATGTCGCGCAAGCACTGGAAGCTCGAATAGGGCTACCGTCGACGCGTTTCTGGTTTGGAGTGCGAGGTTGATAAATCGTACATAGGAAGAAAGAGATTTTGGAGAGATGATTTGTGGTATTTTTAGTTTGATTTTAAAACAGAGTATGGAAGGAAAATTTGAGCATGAAGTTTGGAAATGGCCAAGTGTTGGAACGGGAATTTCGTGACCGAGAAGAAGAAGCTACAGCAGCAGCAAGTGCAGGTAGGGGGAAAGGGGATGGGCAGGCTAAAAAGGTTGAAGGCCCATTTATCATTAAATCCAAATTTTAATTTATTTAAATGTATATTAACTTCTAAGCCTCAATAACTTTGTCATACATGAACGAAATTCAGCGAAACTAGTCACGTTGGGTCGTATGGACGATGGCTACGCAATGGAACTGACTGGGAGTGAATTGGAGCTCATTACAATTTATAACGAAATAAATTGTCTGTCTGAATCAACCGATACTTATCATTATTTAATGATGATCGTTCAATGTGAGTATTATCTCACTAACTCTGCTCAATTTATATTTTCATAACATATTTTTAGAACTGATAAATATTGGTTGATTGTTGTGTGTTGATTGGTTGGTTGAACTACAAATTGATTAGTTGAAAATATCGATATAGTTATATAAATATCGTTAATTCTGTTTATCAGACTATTTCATATTGAAATGAAGTTGATGTTAAATATATTGTTTAACATCTGTGGATGCAGGGAAACAGGTTGTAGGGATCCAACTGCGTTCCTCAATATTCAACATACTGTTTTTTTTTTCATATATAGTGATATATGACGTGGTATGTAATCTGTTATTGATTATGTGTGGATGGATGATGATTGATCCTTTTGATTTGGTATTTTATAACCATAACTGATATTGGAATGTAAAAAGGGAATTTTCAAAGTTTTTTTGAAAATAAAAAAATATTTATATAAAATCAATGGATTTTATAAAAGGAAATATTTATATGAAATAAATATAATTATAAAAGGTAATATTTTGGAAAATAAATAAAATTAGAAAAGGGATTATATATAAAATAAATAGAATTATATAAAGGAAATATTTATATAAAACAAATAGAATTTTGTATATGAAATAAAGAGAATTATATAAAGGAAATATTTGTAAAACAAATAGAATTGAAAAGGGAATGTTTGTAAACATTTACAAATAGAATTGAAAAGGAAATATTTGGAATCATTTATAAATAGAATTATAAAGGGGATATTTATTCAGAAAATAAATAGGAGTTATAAAAGGGAGTATTGTATAAAATGAATAGAACTTTGTAAAAGAAAATAAGTGGGAAATAAGTATTAAATGGAAATCTGTTTTTAACAGATGAATGGGAAAGATTAATTTAAAGTAGAATTAAGTAGAAATCTGTTTTAACAGATAAAATGTAGAAAATTAATTTATAAATAATGTTTTATAAATTAAGTAAATAATTTATCATTGGATAAATTGAATATATAAGTCTGAATTTATATATGAAAGTAAAAATCGGTTTCAACATTGATATTTGAGATTGAAATTGAATGTAGCAATTATAAAAGGATTCATAAATGAGATTTAGTGTTAGAAATAAAAAGGAGATTTCGTATGAATAACTCTATAAATAGAAGTATAAATAGAATTTGGAATTGGAATATTATTTTTAAATACGAAATCAAACTGAATTGATTTATAAAAGAAATATTATTCACATTCGATATGAATAATGGATTAAAATGAATATTTCACAAATTAATACATTTATAAGGAAAATTTGGT
This sequence comes from Allium sativum, assembly GCA_030737875.1. NCBI lineage: Eukaryota > Viridiplantae > Streptophyta > Magnoliopsida > Asparagales > Amaryllidaceae > Allium > Allium sativum. The sequence continues at coordinate 359,119,665 of CM060926.1, forward strand.
TTTGAAATAGGAATTTCAAATGGGGATTTGAATGAGTTAGGGATTAGAGTTAAATCAAATATTAGTTATTCGAATAGAGATAATCAAATTAGAGTTAATCGATTAGAGTTAATCAATTAGAGTTAAATCGATTAGAGTTAATCGAATAGAGTTAAATCGAATAAGAGTAATCGAATATTAGTTATTCGAATTAGAGTTTATCAAATAAGAGTAATCGAATATTAGTTATTCGAATTAGGGTTAATCGCATTAGAGTTAATCGAATTAGAGTAATCGAATATTAGTTATTCGAATAGAATTAATCGAATATATTTTATTTGAAGAGGAGAGATTATCGAATATATTTTATTCGAAGAGGAGAGATTATCGAATATAGTTTATTCGAAGAGGATAGATTATCGAATATAGTTTATTCGTAGAGGAGAGAGTTATCGAATATAGTTTCGAAGAGGAGAGATTATCGAATATAGTTTATTCGAAGAGGAGAGATTATCGAATATAGTTTATTTGAAGAGGAGAGATTATCGAATATAGTTTATTCGAAGAGGAGAGTTATCGAATATAGTTTATTCGAAGGAGGGATTATTGAATATAGTTATTCGAAAGAGAGTTATCGAATAGAGAATATTCGAGAGAGAGTTATACGTTGGGATTCGACTATATCGAATGTAGGAAAGTACTATTTATATTCCGGTTTTTAAATCAAGATTTATTTATTTAATAAATCGTTTATTTATTTATTTATTTATTTAAATTAAGGAATAAAAATTATATTAAAGATTTTATATTTCAGAAGCATGGGATTATAATACTATTGTTATAATCATATAATTTCTGTAAAGGATGTGGATTCGTAAATGGAATCCGAGAGTTATGTAAGTAAGTTTGGTGAAGATTTAAAATGTGAACTTTGTCTATTTCGAGGTTAGAAATGTTGTTCAGTTACGGTCTGAGAGGTCCCCAACTTGATTGACTTCATTTTTAACTAAGGAATGGTTAAGGTTCGATAGTGAAAGGTGGTTAATTGAATTTAGATAATAAGTGTTAATGGTTCGAGTTGGCATTGCGATGTTTTATTTAAACATCTTTTCGAATTCAATGAAGGAGTTTTGGAAATGTTTTCCAAATAAGAATCAGAAATGTTTTTTAATATAGAAAATAGGAAATGAGAGTAAATATGGAAATGTTTTCCAATGATTAATAACGTATATTTTCTAAATTTAGAAAAATAAGGATTTACAAATATATGGAAACAGAAATAGGGAAATGAATAATTGAATGGGAAATTAAATTAAAGGGGATCAGTGTTGATTGATGATTTGCTCGATAAGATTTCCATTTGGAAATACGACCGTTGTTTGTACACATGTTTTCCTTTGATAGTTAAATCATTGACTATCGAAGTTTTTGACATTTCCGTTGTCAATACGGAGAGACCGGGATCAGATTCATTTTCTGAAAACCACTCCGTATGGGCATTAGCGTTGCGAATCAAATATGATGAAGATAATTGAAGACGGAGTTATGCAAGGGCTGTTCTGGTGATCTTAGGTAGAAATTGCCTAAGATGGATTTACAGAATAGTGCCTTCGGTTTGTCCAGTCCCAGGACAACTTGTATGGACGAATGTCTGACAGAGTATATCTAATGGATCACGTAAGTTGATCGCTTCAAGCGTATCCATGTTTGGTAGCGGAGGAATTCGTTTCTCTTGGCTTTATACCCGTGATATTTTTGGGGAAATCAATTTGTGATTTGGCGGGTATGACGATGTGGCATTCAAAGTAAATGAATGTATGATCTGTCAAAAGATACGTTATGACCTCAAACCTCATCAACTGGGAAATGACAAAAAATCGGGCAGGCAGCATGGCTATGTGGGTCGCCCCCATTAGGGTGTATTGTCACCATCTAGAGAATATTCATATTTGTTACTTCTTTTCACTTCTGTATCTCCCGAGAACAGTTATGTCGCTAGCAACCGTAGGTGACAATATATTCGATACAATCAAGAGAAATGAGTGGTCGATCATGTGTGGGTCGGGTTGCAAGACGTTCTTGTTGAACCCAGTGTATTCCTCTCTAGAGATACACTATCGGCAGGTGGTCCATACCTTCTCATAGTCGGAATCCAATCTCCAATAAGCGCCTGCGGTTTTTATTATATACTATATATATGGAGCGTGAGATGCAAGCGTTCTGCTAGATTGTTAATTGTTTGTGATTAGACATTATTATAATATCAGAAAAGTATTGATTTTGAAAATGTTTTGGGTTATTGTAAGGTAAAAACCATACGTGTTTATGTGTGGATCGGTCATACGATTATCATTTCTTTTGAAAATGATTTTGAAAAGTTAAATCGAATGGTTGAAGTTTACTCACACCAGTCCCATGACTGACCCAGAGTTTATTTTGTTTTGTTTTCCCTAAACTCTTGGGTGCCCAAATTTGTACGGACAATCAAGTAGTCAGGATTTACAGATACACTAGATGGATCTTGGAGCAGGAGGATTCAGCAGCATTTTATGGCTATTGTTTATTTCCGCTGTGATGTAAGTGTTGTACTCTAATATACAAATACAGATTTGTGTTTCAATGTTACTTGTTATACTATATTTTACTCGTTTCGCTGTGAGATTCGTGTTACTCTGATGTTGTTGTGTTCTTCTTCTTATATTCTAATAGTTCTATCTTATTTATCCTCACTCTCTAACTTCTTTCTATTAACTATCCGGTATTTCCGATGTCTGAATAGTCGACATTGGTATTTGTGTCGATTTTCGGAGTTGAAAAACCCCCGAGTCGTTACAGTGGTATCAGAGCGAAGGTTAAGTGATTACCTTGGCTCAATGGTGCGACTCAGTAGAGATGGGGTTAGCAATACCCTAGATTGAATTGAGTGTATATATACGAGTGAACGTATTTGTAGATTTTATTAAAAAATGTTTTATATTGTGGAGATTTATTGGTTGAATAATTTGTGAATTCTGGTCGATTCCACTGTATCGATAAGGGTTACTAAACACTCGAATACGATAAACCGACAGAGTATGTTTTGAAAAATGGGTAAATGAGATAATTTTACCCAAAATTATATTTTGATATAAAGAATGATTAATATTGGAAATATTATAGAATATTGGATGTGTTGGTTATCATTATAATCGAATGAGATTATAAAAATAAAATGGTTATGTAAATAGCCAATCAGGATTCATATAAGTGTAATATGTGAAATCAGATGAAGTAAATCTGAATTAAATCAGAACTGGAATTAAAACTCGGGAAATTTAAAAAAAAAGTGTTTATAAATGGATTGAATTAAATATATGAAAAATTTAAAATCCTGGGAGATTTTAAATTGTTAAACTAGAATTGTGAACGATATTTTGAAATAATTTTAATATAGAAATGATTATGAAAAGTGATATAGTATTGAACTCACTTTGATAGTTGGGAAATAATTCTGATGATGCTGGCCACATCATCAGTGTTCATTTTCGAGCTCTAAGTGACGGATTACTACCAAAGATATTGTTTTTGAATTGTTTCGAGAAAAACAAGTTGTTTTGAAATTCCAAAAAAAGGGGATATTTGATGTTTGAAAAGGGTAAGTTGTTTAAAACTCCCAGGAAGATTGTTTTGAATTAAAAACAAATTTAAAGAAAATTCGGGGAAGTAAATTGGAATTGGATTAAAGCCAGTTAAGTGAAAATTGAATTGGATTAGAATAATATGGAAAAAAACTTGAATTATGAGATCGGAATTTAAAATGGAACCAGATTAGTGGAGTATAAGTTTGGAATCGAGAATGGAACTCGAGTTTGAAATGATATTGGGTTGGAGAGTTAACAGTTTGGGATCAGGAACGAGTTTGGAATGGGATTTGGTTTGTATAAGCGAATAGCTATGTTAAGGATAAATTGATCGAAGTTGATTGGAATGATATTGGTATATGCAGAATTGGTGGCAGATGAAAGGGATATAATGATATGCCCGACAAAAAGGTACATGTTTATTTATGTATGAGTTTGGTGATTTATGAGCCGATTTGGCAAGCCGCTTGGATATTTGATTTTCTTTTGGATTGGAGAAGGCCCAGAGTGGCGAGTTGTAGTTGTACCGATTGAGTCATACAAAGGAGGTGCTGACGAAATTTTCCGGAAATTTAAGGTGTTATAAAATTTTCAGAATTTTTGAAAATTCTAGTTATTTGGAAATGAATTAATATTTTAATTGGAATTAATTAGTATAGTGAGACTAAAGTTAAAGAAGTAAACAAATAAATTTTAACCCAGTTAATAGGGTTTGTTTTCTACCTTAGCAATTTCGAGGACGAAATTATTTTAAGGGGGGAAGAATGTAATGTCCCGTATTTTTACGGTATAATAATTAATTAATTTAATTATTTAAATAGTGATTTAGAGATTTAAATGGTCGTTTAATTAAATTATATTGAATATTTCATTAATATAAATAATAGAATAATATGTTTAATTTCGAAATAGTCGGAAATAGTGGAATTCACAATATTGTGTGAATTGGATCATATATAATATATAATTCAGTTTAGAGTTGAATTATATTAACGAATATACTATATAAACAACAGTTGAACGTATAATTATATTATAATTAAAATCGAGCTCGAAATGGCGCAGTAGTTCTTAATTTGGCAATTCGAACTTTAAACGAATTTACAGAATCCGTTTTAAGTCGGATTTCTATGAAACAATAAATGTTCGGAGCTGGTGAAGTAGATTTTTCTAATGGAAGAGAAAAATCGAGATTTCGTCGTATAGATTTTGAGTTATGTCCAAATCAAATTTTAAAATAGTCGCTATGGAATTCCTTTATAATTTATAACGATTTATTTATATTATAAATAGATTTTTTCAATATAAATCGAATATCGATTCAACTGAGATTTGAATATCGAGTTATAAATTCCGATATATTTATTTTGGAGCTAAATGATATTCTATGTGAATATATACAATAATATTTATTTACAAATATTTAATTTAATTATTTTTAAATATATATATATATATATATATTTAAATGGGTTTATTTAGAACTTTAAAAATGGTCATTTTTGTAAACGACATCCGTTTTCGACAAAACTAATTTTGTTGGATCTGGAATATTAAATTATTGTTATATTTCAATTTTTGTGATTTTTGGAATCAGTATATGGCCATACCGGATTATAATGTGAAAAACAGTCGATAATTTGACCTTTAAAAATACGCTATGTGAGCAAACGAAGTCAGAATTCGACGAAACAAGTTTCATTGGGTCCGTAATGTCAAACTCTAGTTGATTTCAATTTCCATGATTTTTGGATATTATATGTAATCATAGGAATTTTTAAACGACTAATACACGTAGAAATTGATTTAAAATCAATAGAAAATAAAATAGAAAAATATTATAATTTTCCTATAAATACCACTACTTAACCCTTAACCATAATTTCTTGCTTTCCTTGGTCAACATGTTTTCAGCCGACATCAGAGAGCTAAAAACGTAAGTAAATTTGGTTCATAAATAAATAGAATACAGGTAAAAATCGATAAATCACTAAATGTATATTTTTGGATTCCTATAGGCGAGCTCTTCAATCCGATACCAGTTTCATAGGGTTCAGAGCCGACTTAGTTTACTGTATATATTGCAGCATCAGTTTTCAGATTCTAGGGTTGGAATTCAGGAGTGATTTAGGCAACGATCTTCAAATTGGAGATTTGAATTGAGTTAGTGGTAGGATGAGGTGCTTGTCAGAAAAAAGATGATGGATTCGATGTAAAAAGATGACGCGCAAGCACTGGAAGCTCGAACAGGGCTGCCGTCGACGTGCTTCTAGTTTAGAGTACGAGGTTGTTAAATCGTACATAGGAAGAAAGAGATTTTGGAGAGATGATTTGTGGTATTTTTAGTTTGATTTTGAAATAGAGTATGGAAGGAAAATTTGAGCATGAAGTTTGGAAATGGCTTAGTGTTGGAACGGGAATTTCGCGACCGAGAAGAAGCTACAGTAGTAGCAAGTGCGGGTAGGGGGAAAGGGGATGGGCCGGCTACAAAGGTTAAGGCCCATTTATCATTAAATCCAAGTTTTAATTTATTTAAATGTATATTAACTTCTAAGCTTCAATAACTTTGTCATACGTGAACGAAATTCAGCGAACTAGTCACATTGGGATCGTATGGACGACGGCTACGCAATGGAACTAACTGGGAGTGAATTGGAGCTCATTACAGTTTATAGCGAAATAAATTGTTTGTCTGAATCAACCGATATGTATCGTTATTTTACGACGATCGTTCAATGTGAGTATTATCTCACTGACTCTGCTCAGTTTATATTTTCATAACATATTTTTAGAACTAATAAATATTGGTTGATTGTTGTGTGTTGATTGGTTGGTTGAACTACAAATTGATTGGTTAAAAATATCGGTATAGTTATATAAATATCATTAATCAAATATTGATTATGTTTATCAGACTATTTCATATTGAAATGAAGTTGATGTTAATTATATTGTTTAACATTTGTGGATGCAGGGAAACAGGTTGGAGGGATCCAACTGGATTCCTCAATATTAAAAATACTATTTTTTTCATATATTGTGATATATGACGTGGTATGTAATATGTTATTGATTATGTATGTTTGGATGATGATTGATCCTTTTGATTTGGTATTTTAATACCATAACTGATACTGGAATGTAGAAAGGGAATTTTCAAAGTGTATTTTGAAAATAAAAAAATATTTATATAAAATCAATGGATTTTATATAAAAGGAAATATTTATATGAAATAAATATAATTATAAAAGGTAATATTTTGGAAAATAAATAAAATTAGAAAAATGATTATATATAAAATAAATAGAATTATATAAAGGAAATATTTATATAAAATAAATAGAATTTTATAAATGAAATATTTATATGAAATAAAGAGAATTATATAAAGGAAATATTTGTAAAACAAATAGAATTGAAAAGGGAATATTTGTAAACATTTACAAATAGAATTGAAAAGGAAATATTTGGAATCATTTATAAATAGAATTATAAAGGGGATATTTATTCAAAAAATAATTAGGAGTTATAAAAGGGAGTATTGTATAAAATGAATAGAACTTTGTAAAAGAAAATAAGTGGGAAATAAATATTAAATGGAAATCTGTTTTTAACAGATGAATAGGAAAGATTAATATAAAGTAGAATTAAGTAGAAATCTGTTTTAACAGATAAAATGTAGAAAATTAATTTATAAATAATGTTTTATAAATTAAGTAAATAATTTATCAATGGATAAATTGAATATATAAGTCCGAATTTATATATGAAAGTAAAAATCGGTTTTAACATCGATATTTGAGATTGAAATTGAATGTAGCAATTATAAAAGGATTCATAAATGAGATTTAAGTGTTAGAAATAAAAAGGAGATTTCGTATGAATAATTCTATAAATAAAAGTATATATAGAATTTGGAAATGGAATATTATTTTTAAATACGAAATCAAACTGAATTGATTTATAAAAGAAATATTATTTACATTTGATATGAATAATGGATTAAAATGAATATTTTATAAACAAAAACATTTATAAGGAAAATTTGGTTTTGAAATAGGAATTTCAAATGGGGATTAGAATGAGTTAGGGATTAGAGTTAAATCGAATATTAGTTATTCGAAAAGAGATAATCGAATTAGAGTTAATCGATTATAGTTAATCAATTAGAGTTAAATCGATTAGAGTTAATAGAATAGAGTTAAATCGAATATTAGTTAATCGAATAAGAGTAATTGAAACACCCCACCTTCATTAAGGCCACTCACAAAGGGAATGCCTTAACTTTGGTGGAGGTTTATAAGTAAAAGCCACAGATGAACCCAAGACAGATATAAATACACATATTTTAAACAGCGGAAACCAAACAAACTTTTATTTCATCAATACGTATATCAAACAAAGATTTCCAGAATTGTCTCAAAATACTTCCAACATTACAACCTCATAACTGCCTTGATTATTAAAGAAGCATGAAAACATAAATAAAGTGACAAAAATCCCCATAGTGATATCCAAAGCCATTTTCCGAGCAAGAAAGATCCAAATCATACATCTACGTTCTTGGTGCTTGTAAAGAGCCTGACTGAGTTAAGATGTTTCCTCCCTGTGGACCTGGGGGGACGAAAGAAAAGAAGACGAAAAGAAAATAGGGTCAGACATAAAGCCTGAGTAAATCTAGAAACTCTTCAATATGTGAATAAGAAAAGGGTATGATGGATGTAAACTAAAAATAGGAAAGTGTCACAAGCTAAGGAAATGTCGAATGTACTATCACACCCATACTATATCTCTGCACCTACTCGAGTTTATTCTAACTGGCACCCCATGGTGAGGGTGAAGTGATCCCCATTCTTATTAAAGATCGGCTCCTACTCGCGTTAACATGTGTCATACGGCCCCCAAGAATTGTAGATACCTATGCTGGTCCCACCATGGGGTGTATCAAGACCCATGGTGGCGGCCCCGACACAAATCCTAGAAGGCATAGGTAATACTACTGGTGTCCCCAGTGCCCAGGTTGTCTGCTCCGGAGTGTGTGCACGCCCGCACCCCGTTAGACCTGCACTGTGCACCCACTGTCGTCGTTTGACCGCTTACAATCAGCCCAGTAATCGTGCCCCACCCTGCCTAGTTTCAGGGTACCGTTGATACCTAACTTTGGGTTACTGCTGAAACGGGTCCCTCGTTACCAGGATTTTCTAATCAAACATGTTTAGTGGTTAAGTGTCTGTATTTACCTAACCTCACCCATCAATTCTTGTTAACATGTCGAATTTGGTTAAGTGTTATAGTTGACTTAACCCTACCATCTGTCCTTAGCCTCTTAGGAGCATCAGACCACTCACATTAGACAGGTATTGCTACAGTTACTGGATATGCCGATTGGTTCCGGGCAAGTTTACACCATAGCTCAGTCTAACCTCGGGTCCTTATTGGGCTCAATGCTTAACCACCCACATTGGATAGGTATTGTTGTGACTACTGGACAGCCGGACGGGTCCGGGCAGGTTTACATCACAACTCAATCCAACCTCGGGTTAAGCATGTCGTGTTTTCTAAATTTACATATTTTATTACTTCTCAACTATATGTAAATGTCATATCTTTTATTTTTGGGTATTTCAATTCATACCGCTTATTTGTCATAATCGTTGGCATGTGCCAAACATGCCAATATATATTTTCATATTTTACACTCAACGTTATTACCCCTGTTTGTTCGCAATGTTATAACATCTGTTGGGCTTGTCACAATTCAGCCCAACTTTATAAACGTGAGGAAAAGGAGAAATCAAGAACATGTAATACATAAAGGTGTGTGGCGCATGAACTTGCAATTTGGCGATTCAACTAACATATAACATGGGTCATGTGAACTTGCATTCAAATCAAAGTATGACTAAGTAGGTGACATATGAAATGACATAGTTTAGGCAAATACAAACTTGTGTTTAAACATGTTTAACTTGGCATAATATCGACCACAAAATTAGCATGTTATATATTCATCAAAAATGTACAATTTTTACATCTAATCATATAGCCTATTTCAACATGAACTTGCATAGTTTATGAAACCCAAACGATGTTTGACATAGAACCAATTATATTTTGCAAATAAACATGAACTTGCATAGTTTATGAAACATAGATCCAATTATACTTGCAAACATAGATCTAATTATACTTGCCAATAAACATAAGAATGATATCATAGGTTTTGGGTTATGTAGGCATAAAAGGTCTATAACATGTTTACATAAATTCTAATTTAGACTAAGGGAATAAACATAGTCCATGCCATCGACATATACAAAAAGGGATCAATTTCTAGTTTTTGCCACAAACTTGCAAGTGTCATTGTTTTCATATACAATTGTTCAATAGGCTTGCATCAATCAATTTATGCCACAAACATCAATACACAAGTCATGGTAGAACCATTACAATACACAAAAATTATAACAACACGATTCTATTTTCATTTACATCGAATCACATCACAGTTTTTATTCATATTCTGAAAGGTCACTATACTTACAACGAATGCAGAATCTTGAATTCTGGATTCTGAATTTTGAAACTGAGATGCGCTCCTTTGGGTAGACTAACGTTGCGTTGATTTATTTGATTAAACTTTAATTTGATTCGTCTCTTAGGCTTTGGTGTTGGCTTGTCTCTAGGATTTCTAATTGATGGCCATTCCTAGTTCCTCTCCAGCAGCATGACGGCTTTTGTATTCTATTATTTGTGTGAATTTAGGGTTAGATTTGAGTTGTATTTATAGAATTTTAAATTGTTTTGAGCCGTCAGATGAAGATAGGAGGAATCTAGACCATACAAAGTTCAAAGAGCCAATCAAGAGGTGACACGTAAGCCCTGGTGACTCAGCCAAGCATCAGAATTCGACCAGACCCTGACCAGGCCAGCCAGGACCTGACCAGTAGGTCTTTCTGACCTGGGCGCACTTGGCAGGTGCGCCAGGCTAAAAATGTACTGGCGCACTTCCCAAGTGCGCCAGTTCAACTTTGTTCTGGCGCACTTCGCAAGTGCGCCAGTGCATTCTGACCCATTTTCTGGTTTTTCTGCCCAACTTTGTTCGTCCATATCTTCTTCATATGATATCCGTTTTACACAAACTTGGACTCTATCTCAAGCAGAATTTTGAGACAAACGCAATGGCGTAACCCATTTCCCTTGATTTCATCATTTATAATTAATTATACTTTAATTTGTGAAGCTTAACGTTATAGAATTCACGGGGTGTTACATTCTCTCCCCCTTAAAAGGATTTCGTCCCCGAAATCTTCAAGTTAGGAAGAATGTATATCCTACCATCCAACAGTCCATCTACTCAACCAACAACCACAGGCATCCATTGTCCTTAAAAGACTTCTAATGCTTCATGATCATATGCACAGTGTGTGTACATGTCCTTATCTAATGCAGAAATCAGGCGGTCTACTGATTCAGTTGACCTCCTTAATGCGAATCATGTAAGTGTCATGAATCCATTATGTATGCAATTTTTTTTTCCTACTCATAATTCTACATGAGTGCACAACTGTTCATACAAAATGCGACGACCATATGACAGCATATCAAGTTTTCAACCATAAACAAATAAGAATACATATATGCATATGCAGTATGAAGTGATTGAGCTGATCTAAGACCTAGATTGTGTGTGTATATGCATCCATGAGCAACCACTTGCAACCACTTGCAGCCATCAACCATAACATGTTTCAAATACATGTTTACATCCAAAGGGGTTTCTACCGAAGGATAAAGGATAATATCGAGGAGATATACCTAAAAAGATAGATACAAGCACAACTTAAGAAAAAGAGAGGTCAAAGATGTACCCTCAAAAAGAAAAGGGTAGGCAGCGCGTATTCTATCCTCAGTTTCCCAAGTCGCGTCTTCCTCGGCGTCGCTCCACTGAACCTTAACGAGCTTCACTTTGCGGTTGCGTAGCTTTTTGATTTCAGTTCCTACGATTCGAGTTGGAACTCTCCTTACAGTTGCTTCACGTTCCACTTCGGCTTCTTCTAGAATGTTTGGCTCCACCACTTCCGCTGATTCATGTAGACATTTCCGAAGATGAGAAACGTGAAAGACGTTGTGAATTCCGGCCAATCTTCCAGGCAGATCTACTCTATAAGCCATTTTCCCAATCTTCTCGATGATAGGGAACGGTCCTACAAATCTTGGTGCTAGCTTTCCTGCGGATCCAAAGCGAACGACGTTCCTTAAAGGGGATACCTTAAGGAAAACCCTGTCCCCAACCTCAAACTCAAGGTCGGTCCTTCTTTTGTTGGCATAGGATTTCTGTCTGTCTTGGGCTGTCTTCATTCTCCTACGTATCAAGTCCACTTTCTCTGAAGTTTCTCGAATCATGTCTGGTCCAAGTATAAGCTTATCTGTAGACTCCCACCAACAAGTTGGTGATTTGCACGGTCTTCCATACAAGGCTTCGAAGGGTGCCATACCGATGGTAGCTTGGTAGCTGTTGTTGTAGGCAAATTCCACTAAAGGAAGGTGATCCTCCCACGTCCCTCCAAAGTCAAGAACGCAAAGTCTTAAAAGATCCACTAAAACTCTATTCACCCTTTCCGTCTGACCATCGGTTTAGGGGTAATAGGTCGTGCTCAAACATAACTGCGTGCCTACAGCTTCTTGCAGACTCCGCCAAAACTCACTCGTGAAGATAGGGTCTCGGTCACTAACAATGCTGGAGGGTATCCCATGGAGTCGAACTATTTCCTTGAGATAAAGAGATGCTAGAGATGAGGTAGTCCTTCTACTCTTGATACGTATAAAGTGGGCGCTTTTAGTAAGCCTATCCACTATTACCCAAATGCTAGTGTTGCCTCTTCTCGACCTAGGCAGTCCATCAATGAAGTCCATTGAATTGCTATCCCACTTCCACTGTGGGACCTCTAGAGGGTGAAGTAGTCCTCCAGGCTTCTTTTGTTCCGCCTTGACCCGTTGGCAGGTCATGCACTTAGAAACGAAATCTGCTACGTCTTGCTTCATGCCGCTCCAAAAGAAAGTCCTTTTTATATCCTTGTACATCTTATCACCGCCAAGGTGTATAGTCATCTTGGAATGATGCGCTTCCTCGAGAACCTTCTTTGTCAACTCCCTTGCTTATGGGACGCATAATCTTCCATCTCACCTCAGCCAACCCTTATCATCGATGGCGTATGTAACGACCCGGATTTTTCGAACAGTTATTTTAAATATTTAGTATGGTTTTAAATATTGAATTTATAATATAAATGGTATTTTATTTGGTTATCGATTAAATAATCGAAATACGATTTATTTTGATAATTATCGAAATACGAGAAATTTGAAATAATTCAATTCGAAGTTAAAATTGAATCGAAACAATGCCGATTAATATAAATTGTATATTGAAATAAAGCGATGATAATAATTTATTTTTGTTAAATTAAATTGTTTTGAAATCGATTTATGTTTTAAATCATTAATTTAAATTGTTATTTCCTCTACACAGTCGAATTAAATTCCAGAACTAATTCCGTGAAGTTCAGAATAACACCATAATCTGACTACGTCGGTCGTTACGTTAGGATGGCAGTTCTGGTTTTCGAGTAACGGTACCACGGGATATTTTGGTTATTTTAAAAAAAAAAAAAATCGAATCATATTAATTAACGCCTACCTTAAGTACAGACAACCACCCTAAAGTCTTTATCACGCAGACCTAAGGAAATCAATCCCCATAACCTATCGTTCTCGAGCATCAAATTCTGTCTCTATGTTTCAACGCAAAGAAAAAACATAGAATTAATGGCGTATGTACGAGTGTCTCCCATTCCTTCACTTATAAATACCGAAACCCCTTTCTTCCTTTCTGCTCAAAACCAAAGCCTCAAATTAAATACGACCGCAACTTTCCTTTTCCTCATTGCAGAAATCGTGGGTTTGTACTAGGAGCTGCGGAAGGGGGTCTCGACTTAGGGTTATGGTTCGCGATTTATAGGAGTGTCGATCATTAGAAAAGGGGGGGTGACGCGTTTTGGAGTACGGTTTCAGGAGTTGGGGAAGGTGCTGATAGGTGCGTAGGGGTTCGAAGCAGGGATTTCTGAAGTTCAGATCCTTGATTTGTGAACTCGAAGGTATTGCTGAAGGCGACAGGTCGAGAAATTGGAAAAAGGGTTGTAGTCGACGCCGGTTCTAGGTGGTGCGATAGGCTTGAGGGGTTCCGTTACGGATGATTCTCGCGCATCGCTGAAGAACGTGAGTTTCTCTGAGGCTCGAACTGTGAACTAGAGTGGTTCGAGGGTTGACTGGACTGAGCTGTTTGGGGTTGCGCTGTGAGGATTTGGAAATGAGAGATGGTGGATGCGGTCGGTGCAGGCAAGAGAGGGATGATTTACTGTCAGAGTATAAGGTGATAAAGGGAAGGGAAAAGAGGATGACTGCGAGTTGTTCGACAAAATGCCGAGGTGAAGAATTATCGTTTGAACTGGTGCTACTCTTATGGGACTGTTCTGGGTTTAGTTCGTCGACCGGTCGAGTAGGTTATGATAGCAGTAAGGTAAATTTTATTAGATTAGAAATTTCTATATATTAAAATAAATTAGTTTGAATTTATTTGGTAAGTAGTTAATTTAAATAAATTGCTAATCAATGAATAAATGATCGTAGGAGCTTGATAAAATTCGAGACCAGTCAAGTGATACATAGACACAGTTATGGAATTTTAAATACTCAGCAAAGGAAAATTCTGGTGAGTAAATCTCACTCACCTTTAGAATTATTTTTATTTCATTAAAAATAATTGTTTGTTGCTTGTGTGAATGTTTTATGCTGGTTTTATATATATTAGTTATTTAGGTTATATATATATATTGGGTTGATTGATTGGTTGGATTCCCGCAGTCTCATTAGCGGATGCCCGCAGTTTCATAGCGGATGATTACCCTATACGCCCCACGCTATGATTAGTGGATGACCTTCTATACCGCGATATTCTGCCACGAAGCAGAATTGGTATTATTTATGTGCTAACATCTGTGGATGCAGGAAAAACAGGTTGGAGGAATCCAACTGGATTCCTCAAAAAAAAAAATATTATCTGTTTGTTTATTTGTTTGCATATATATTGTTATATATGATGTGTTAGAAAAATTAAATACTTCGTTGATTTGATTGTTTTAAATATCACTGGGCCAATTAAAAGGATATTGAGATTTTTAAAGGGAAAATTCTATTTTTAAATAGAATTTGAATTTTAAATAGGAATAAAAACATAAACTTGTTTTTGAAAAATAAAACAAGTAGTTCCTTTATAAACGAAATTTATAAATAGTTCTTTTATAACGAAGTTATAGATGAAGTGAAAAGAATTATCATTTGATAATTCAGAAATAGAAATACAAGTGTTTTGAAAATATGATTCAAAAGGGAATTTGAATATAGGATTTGAATAATAGAAAAGGAAATGGAAATTTGAATTCAAAAAGAAAAGGAAATAGAAAATTTGAATTTAGAATTCAAATAGAAAATCCAAGGTGGATTTGAATATAGAACTTTCGAATGGTGTTTGAATATAGAGAATTTGAAATAGAATTTCCAAATAGAATTTGAAATAGAATTTCAAAATAGAATTTTCAAAAGAGAATTTGAAATAGAATTTGAATTATAGAATTTCAAAGAAGAATAGAATAGAATTTGAAATATAGTATTTCAAGGAAGAATTCAAATGTGAAATTTGAATGGAATTTAAATAGGAAATTTGAATTGAGAATTGAATAGAAATTCAAGTATTGAATTTGAACATGGAATTGAATACAGAAATTCAAGTAGAAATTTGAGTATGAGATTTCAAAATAGAATTTGAAATAAACTTTGAAAAAATAGAATTTCAAAGTAGAATGGGAAATGGAATTTCAAATAGGATTTCAAAATAGGAAATCCAAAAGGATCTTTGAAATGGAATTTGAATTCAAGGGAATTCAAATGAATTTGAATATTAGAAATTCAAATGGTGTTGAAAATGGATTTGAATATTAGAAATTCAAATGGGGTCGGAAATGAAAAATGGAATTTGTATATAAGAGGTTCAAATTGAATTCAAATAAGATTAAATCTATGGGATTTGAATATGAAATTCAAATGGATTTTAAACTATGGAATTTTGAATATAGAATTTAAAAGGAGTTTGAATATTTGAATTTCAATAAAAATTCAAATATAGAAATTGGAATATAGATGTGCAAATGGAATTTGAAACATTTAGAATTTCAAATAGAAATTTAAATGGAGTTTGGATATTTAAATTCAAGTATGAATTTCAAATATAGAAATTCAAAACGGAGTTGAATTAAAGTGGGAATTCGAATAAAGAATTTGAAATGGTATTCGAATAAAGGATTTCAAATAGGATTTGAATACAGGATTTAAAACTATGGAATTTGAAATGTAAGGATTCAAATGGAATTTGAAATATATATGAATATATATATACTAAATGGAGTTGAATTCATTTTAAGAAGTTTAAAAAAGTATATATATAAATATAATTAAAACGAACTCGCCGCAGCGCTGCAGTTCGTAAAATAGCGATTCGAACTTCAATCGAGTATACAGGACTCAATTGAAGTCGGATTCCTTTGAAACAAGAAACGTCAGGACCGATTCGATAATAGTTTTCTAATGAAGGAGAAAAATCTGAATTTCGTCGTATAGATTTTGAGATATGTCAAAATCAAATTTTCAGAAAAACAGCGCCAGAACTATTTAACGACCAAAATGGTTTATTTAATATTTTAAAGGGATTTTAAGCAAATAAAATCCGAAGTTTCTATTTAGAAAATTTCAGACTTGAGTTATAAAATATATGCGAATTCAAGTGATGTAAATGAATATGATTTTTGAAGCAGGAACCAGATTTATGATTTATTGAATAGAATTAATTAAATGGAATAGAAATTAGTTAATGAGATTTCAAATGGATACTGGGCTTGAATAAGTAAATTCGATTTGAAAATTTATATTCAAAATCAAAAAGAGAACTAGAATTGAAATTGAAATTCAATTTGGTTATGAACAAGTCAAATATTTTGTTTGTACATGTTATGTTCAAAAACAAAGAAGTGAAATAGACAAAAAGGCTAAGTAAAGAATAATTGAGCGAAACTGAATTCAAACGATTTGAATTTGAATTCAAACGAATGGATTGAGTGGAATTGAATTGAAAACAGGTGAACATGTGTAAGCAGGTTTGATAGGAAGTATATGAAGACTTTCATTTATGTGCCCAACAAAAAGGTACATGTTTAATTCATATATGAGATTTTATGCGCCGTATCGGCAAGCCGCTTGGCCTTTCCTTTTTCTTTTTGATTGAGGAAGATACCGGGAAGCTATTTGAAATTTCCCGATGCTCCCGATACAGGGGAGGTTATGGCGAAATTTTCCGGGAATTTAAGGAGTTAGAATATTTTTAAGAAATTTGACAATTAGAAATCTATATATCGAATTCGATAAGGAAACGAAATCAAAAATAGCGAGAAAGGCCAATATGGTTATTGGAAAATATTTGGTTAACAAATGTTGATAAGAGAATATAGAAGAGATTTAATTAATGAATATTAATTAAAGAGCCCAGTGATTTGGTTTGATATGTTTGGATGAACACTTGTTTTTATTCGATAGTTAAATCACAGACTATCGAAGTTTTTGACCATCGTTGTCAATATGGAGAGACCGGTTGGATTATTATCCGAAGAACCACTCCGTATCGGCATAAGCGTTGCGAACCAAGTATGCTGAATATATTGAAGACGGAGTGAAGTGCAAGGGCTTTTCTAGAAATAGAAATGGTGCCTTCGGTGTCGTTCAATCCCAGAACGAACGTAAAATGGACGAATGTCTGACAGAGTATTTCCAATGATCAAATGGGTTGGTCTGTATGAATATATATGGTTGCAACGGATTTATCCCTTAGCATAATATCCAGAATATTTGTGCAAACTCAACTAGTGATTAACGGATCTGACGATGTGGCATTCAGAGTGATTGTGTTATCAATGAATGGTAAGTATTCGTAGCCTCAGGCCTCAACAACCGGGAAAGGACAAAAATCGGGCAGGCAGCATGGCTATGTGGGTCGCACCCATTAGGGTGTATAATCACCTATCTAGAGAAATTCCTTTTGTTTCTAAATCTATCGATTCTGCCCATTCGGGAAACGGTGGTTTGAGTCCAACCGTTGGTGATATACATTCGATACACTCAAGTGAAATGAGTGGTCGGTCATGTGTGGGCCGGGTTGCAAGATGTTCTTGTTGAACCCAGTGTATTCGCCTCTAGAGATACACAGTCGGAAGGTGGTCCCATACCTTGTCATGTTGGAAATCCAATCTCCAATAAGCGCCATGCGGTTTTTGATTTTATAATATATATGTAGAGCGTGAGATGCAAGCGTTCTGCTATTTGGTTATTTATTTGATGTAGACATTACTATAATATCACTGGAATTGATATCAAAATGTTTTGGGTTATAGTAAGATAAAAGCCGTCCATGTTTATGTGTGGGCTGGTCTTACTATTATCTTTTCTTTTGAAAGGATTTTAAAGTTAAACAAGTGGTTGGAGTTTACTCACACCAGTCCCATGACTGACCCAGAGTTTATTTTGTTTTGTTTTTCCTAAACTCTTGGGTGCCCAAATTTGTACGGGCAGTCAAGTGTTTCAGGCTTTTACAGATACACTTGGAGGAGCTTGAAGCTGGAGGCTTCAACGTTAGTTATTTAGAGTTACTTCCGCTGAATCAAATGTTATGTGTACTCTGATGATGGTATGTATATATGTACAGAACAGATTTGTATTTCAAAGCTTATGTTATATAATATATTTTATTCGTTCCGCTGTGAGTTGTGATCTTCGTTGTTCTCCTATTCTAAGTTTTCTATCTTATCTATTCTCACCCTCTATCTTCTTTCTAATAATGAGTCGTATTTCTGTGTTATTTGGGTTAGACGTGTGTTGTATTTAGTCAACTCAGATAGCACGGATTTGCGGGTCGCTACAGTTGGTATCAGAGCTTTGGTTGAGCGAACACCTAGGCTTGTGTGGTATGTACTCATTAGAGATAGGGTCAGTAGTACCCTAGAATGAGTTGAATGTATATATATGAGAGAGCGTATTTGTATGTTGATATAAAAATTGTTTTATATTGTGTTGGCTTGTCTGTTAAGTGGTTTATGAATTCTGGTCGAATCGTGGGACGCCACGACGTCGATAGGAGTTCGTAAACACGTGGACAGAAGAATCGACATAATATTGTTTAAAGTGGGTAAATGAAATAATTTTACCCGAAATTTCTATTTTGATATAGAAAGAATAATTTTCTAGAATTATTATTATATGGATGTGTTGATTGTTAGGATTATAAACAAGTAGATTGAAAATTTAAAATGGTTATTTACAACCAAAATAGAATTCATATAGGAATTAAATATACAAATGGGATGAATTAGAATTAAATTCAAACCAGAATTAAGCATTCAAAATCCTGGGAAGTTGAAAAATATTTTTGAAGTATATTAAAATAATATAGCTTTGTTTTGAAAGGATTTTTGAATAAAAATCAGTTTGAGTGGATATTGTAAGTAATAAAGCACTGAACTCACTTCAGTGGCTGGGAAATTATTCTGATGATGATTGCAACATCATCAGTGTTCATTTCCGAGTTTCTAAGTGATGAATTGCTACCGTAGAAAAAGTTTTTGACGGAAATTTGTTTGGAAGAAAACAAATTGGTTTGAATATTCAAATGTTTTGAATTCGAGATGGAAATAAATATATGTATATATTTATGGGATTTCAAAAGAATTTGAAAAGAAAACCCAGGGATTTGAATTCTGGAATTTAAATTTAACTTAAACAAGTTGAATGGGTCGAAGTGAATGGATTGATTAGAATCAATTTAAATAGATTTATTGAAATAAATTGAAATAAATATGAATTGAATGTGAAGGCATATGAAATGAAGGAAGACCAAAAGTTTTGGTGGAATTAAATATGTTGAAATGTAAGGAGGTGAGTTTCAACATAAAGAAGTTGTGAAAAGTAATAGATTTGTATCATTTTTCCTACCTTAGCAATTTCGAGGACGAAATTATTTTAAGGGGGGAAGAATGTAACGACCCGGATTTTTCGAACAGTTATTTTAAATATTTAGTATGGTTTTAAATATTGAATTTATAATATAAATGGTATTTTATTTGGTTATCGATTAAATAATCGAAATACGATTTATTTTGATAATTATCGAAATACGAGAAATTTGAAATAATTCAATTCGAAGTTAAAATTGAATCGAAACAATGCCGATTAATATAAATTGTATATTGAAATAAAGCGATGATAATAATTTATTTTTGTTAAATTAAATTGTTTTGAAATCGATTTATGTTTTAAATCATTAATTTAAATTGTTATTTCCTCTACACAGTCGAATTAAATTCCAGAACTAATTCCGTGAAGTTCAGAATAACACCATAATCTGACTACGTCGGTCGTTACGTTAGGATGGCAGTTCTGGTTTTCGAGTAACGGTACCACGGGATATTTTGGTTATTTTAAAAAAAAAAAAAAAAAATCGAATCATATTAATTAACGCCTACCTTAAGTACAGACAACCACCCTAAAGTCTTTATCACGCAGACCTAAGGAAATCAATCCCCATAACCTATCGTTCTCGAGCATCAAATTCTGTCTCTATGTTTCAACGCAAAGAAAAAACATAGAATTAATGGCGTATGTACGAGTGTCTCCCATTCCTTCACTTATAAATACCGAAACCCCTTTCTTCCTTTCTGCTCAAAACCAAAGCCTCAAATTAAATACGACCGCAACTTTCCTTTTCCTCATTGCAGAAATCGTGGGTTTGTACTAGGAGCTGCGGAAGGGGGTCTCGACTTAGGGTTATGGTTCGCGATTTATAGGAGTGTCGATCATTAGAAAAGGGGGGGTGACGCGTTTTGGAGTACGGTTTCAGGAGTTGGGGAAGGTGCTGATAGGTGCGTAGGGGTTCGAAGCAGGGATTTCTGAAGTTCAGATCCTTGATTTGTGAACTCGAAGGTATTGCTGAAGGCGACAGGTCGAGAAATTGGAAAAAGGGTTGCAGTCGACGCCGGTTCTAGGTGGTGCGATAGGCTTGAGGGGTTCCGTTACGGATGATTCTCGCGCATCGCTGAAGAACGTGAGTTTCTCTGAGGCTCGAACTGTGAACTAGAGTGGTTCGAGGGTTGACTGGACTGAGCTGTTTGGGGTTGCGCTGTGAGGATTTGGAAATGAGAGATGGTGGATGCGGTCGGTGCAGGCAAGAGAGGGATGATTTACTGTCAGAGTATAAGGTGATAAAGGGAAGGGAAAAGAGGATGACTGCGAGTTGTTCGACAAAATGCCGAGGTGAAGAATTATCGTTTGAACTGGTGCTACTCTTATGGGACTGTTCTGGGTTTAGTTCGTCGACCGGTCGAGTAGGTTATGATAGCAGTAAGGTAAATTTTATTAGATTAGAAATTTCTATATATTAAAATAAATTAGTTTGAATTTATTTGGTAAGTAGTTAATTTAAATAAATTGCTAATCAATGAATAAATGATCGTAGGAGCTTGATAAAATTCGAGACCAGTCAAGTGATACATAGACACAGTTATGGAATTTTAAATACTCAGCAAAGGAAAATTCTGGTGAGTAAATCTCACTCACCTTTAGAATTATTTTTATTTCATTAAAAATAATTGTTTGTTGCTTGTGTGAATGTTTTATGCTGGTTTTATATATATTAGTTATTTAGGTTATATATATATATTGGGTTGATTGATTGGTTGGATTCCCGCAGTCTCATTAGCGGATGCCCGCAGTTTCATAGCGGATGATTACCCTATACGCCCCACGCTATGATTAGTGGATGACCTTCTATACCGCGATATTCTGCCACGAAGCAGAATTGGTATTATTTATGTGCTAACATCTGTGGATGCAGGAAAAACAGGTTGGAGGAATCCAACTGGATTCCTCAAAAAAAAAAATATTATCTGTTTGTTTATTTGTTTGCATATATATTGTTATATATGATGTGTTAGAAAAATTAAATACTTCGTTGATTTGATTGTTTTAAATATCACTGGGCCAATTAAAAGGATATTGAGATTTTTAAAGGGAAAATTCTATTTTTAAATAGAATTTGAATTTTAAATAGGAATAAAAACATAAACTTGTTTTTGAAAAATAAAACAAGTAGTTCCTTTATAAACGAAATTTATAAATAGTTCTTTTATAACGAAGTTATAGATGAAGTGAAAAGAATTATCATTTGATAATTCAGAAATAGAAATACAAGTGTTTTGAAAATATGATTCAAAAGGGAATTTGAATATAGGATTTGAATAATAGAAAAGGAAATGGAAATTTGAATTCAAAAAGAAAAGGAAATAGAAAATTTGAATTTAGAATTCAAATAGAAAATCCAAGGTGGATTTGAATATAGAACTTTCGAATGGTGTTTGAATATAGAGAATTTGAAATAGAATTTCCAAATAGAATTTGAAATAGAATTTCAAAATAGAATTTTCAAAAGAGAATTTGAAATAGAATTTGAATTATAGAATTTCAAAGAAGAATAGAATAGAATTTGAAATATAGTATTTCAAGGAAGAATTCAAATGTGAAATTTGAATGGAATTTAAATAGGAAATTTGAATTGAGAATTGAATAGAAATTCAAGTATTGAATTTGAACATGGAATTGAATACAAATTCA
Source organism: Allium sativum (assembly GCA_030737875.1). Classification (NCBI taxonomy): domain Eukaryota; kingdom Viridiplantae; phylum Streptophyta; class Magnoliopsida; order Asparagales; family Amaryllidaceae; genus Allium; species Allium sativum. The sequence goes on from CM060926.1 coordinate 359,142,084, forward strand.
AGTAGAAATTTGAGTATGAGATTTCAAAATAGAATTTGAAATAAACTTTGAAAAAATAGAATTTCAAAGTAGAATGGGAAATGGAATTTCAAATAGGATTTCAAAATAGGAAATCCAAAAGGATCTTTGAAATGGAATTTGAATTCAAGGGAATTCAAATGAATTTGAATATTAGAAATTCAAATGGTGTTGAAAATGGATTTGAATATTAGAAATTCAAATGGGGTCGGAAATGAAAAATGGAATTTGTATATAAGAGGTTCAAATTGAATTCAAATAAGATTAAATCTATGGGATTTGAATATGAAATTCAAATGGATTTTAAACTATGGAATTTTGAATATAGAATTTAAAAGGAGTTTGAATATTTGAATTTCAATAAAAATTCAAATATAGAAATTGGAATATAGATGTGCAAATGGAATTTGAAACATTTAGAATTTCAAATAGAAATTTAAATGGAGTTTGGATATTTAAATTCAAGTATGAATTTCAAATATAGAAATTCAAAACGGAGTTGAATTAAAGTGGGAATTCGAATAAAGAATTTGAAATGGTATTCGAATAAAGGATTTCAAATAGGATTTGAATACAGGATTTAAAACTATGGAATTTGAAATGTAAGGATTCAAATGGAATTTGAAATATATATGAATATATATATACTAAATGGAGTTGAATTCATTTTAAGAAGTTTAAAAAAGTATATATATAAATATAATTAAAACGAACTCGCCGCAGCGCTGCAGTTCGTAAAATAGCGATTCGAACTTCAATCGAGTATACAGGACTCAATTGAAGTCGGATTCCTTTGAAACAAGAAACGTCAGGACCGATTCGATAATAGTTTTCTAATGAAGGAGAAAAATCTGAATTTCGTCGTATAGATTTTGAGATATGTCAAAATCAAATTTTCAGAAAAACAGCGCCAGAACTATTTAACGACCAAAATGGTTTATTTAATATTTTAAAGGGATTTTAAGCAAATAAAATCCGAAGTTTCTATTTAGAAAATTTCAGACTTGAGTTATAAAATATATGCGAATTCAAGTGATGTAAATGAATATGATTTTTGAAGCAGGAACCAGATTTATGATTTATTGAATAGAATTAATTAAATGGAATAGAAATTAGTTAATGAGATTTCAAATGGATACTGGGCTTGAATAAGTAAATTCGATTTGAAAATTTATATTCAAAATCAAAAAGAGAACTAGAATTGAAATTGAAATTCAATTTGGTTATGAACAAGTCAAATATTTTGTTTGTACATGTTATGTTCAAAAACAAAGAAGTGAAATAGACAAAAAGGCTAAGTAAAGAATAATTGAGCGAAACTGAATTCAAACGATTTGAATTTGAATTCAAACGAATGGATTGAGTGGAATTGAATTGAAAACAGGTGAACATGTGTAAGCAGGTTTGATAGGAAGTATATGAAGACTTTCATTTATGTGCCCAACAGAAAGGTACATGTTTAATTCATATATGAGATTTTATGCGCCGTATCGGCAAGCCGCTTGGCCTTTCCTTTTTCTTTTTGATTGAGGAAGATACCGGGAAGCTATTTGAAATTTCCCGATGCTCCCGATACAGGGGAGGTTATGGCGAAATTTTCCGGGAATTTAAGGAGTTAGAATATTTTTAAGAAATTTGACAATTAGAAATCTATATATCGAATTCGATAAGGAAACGAAATCAAAAATAGCGAGAAAGGCCAATATGGTTATTGGAAAATATTTGGTTAACAAATGTTGATAAGAGAATATAGAAGATATTTAATTAATGAATATTAATTAAAGAGCCCAGTGATTTGGTTTGATATGTTTGGATGAACACTTGTTTTTATTCGATAGTTAAATCACAGACTATCGAAGTTTTTTACCATCGTTGTCAATATGGAGAGACCGGTTGGATTATTATCCGAAGAACCACTCCGTATCGGCATAAGCGTTGCGAACCAAGTATGCTGAATATATTGAAGACGGAGTGAAGTGCAAGGGCTTTTCTAGAAATAGAAATGGTGCCTTCGGTGTCGTTCAATCCCAGAACGAACGTAAAATGGACGAATGTCTGACAGAGTATTTCCAATGATCAAATGGGTTGGTCTGTATGAATATATATGGTTGCAACGGATTTATCCCTTAGCATAATATCCAGAATATTTGTGCAAACTCAACTAGTGATTAACGGATCTGACGATGTGGCATTCAGAGTGATTGTGTTATCAATGAATGGTAAGTATTCGTAGCCTCAGGCCTCAACAACCGGGAAAGGACAAAAATCGGGCAGGCAGCATGGCTATGTGGGTCGCACCCATTAGGGTGTATAATCACCTATCTAGAGAAATTCCTTTTGTTTCTAAATCTATCGATTCTGCCCATTCGGGAAACGGTGGTTTGAGTCCAACCGTTGGTGATATACATTCGATACACTCAAGTGAAATGAGTGGTCGGTCATGTGTGGGCCGGGTTGCAAGATGTTCTTGTTGAACCCAGTGTATTCGCCTCTAGAGATACACAGTCGGAAGGTGGTCCCATACCTTGTCATGTTGGAAATCCAATCTCCAATAAGCGCCATGCGGTTTTTGATTTTATAATATATATGTAGAGCGTGAGATGCAAGCGTTCTGCTATTTGGTTATTTATTTGATGTAGACATTACTATAATATCACTGGAATTGATATCAAAATGTTTTGGGTTATAGTAAGATAAAAGCCGTCCATGTTTATGTGTGGGCTGGTCTTACTATTATCTTTTCTTTTGAAAGGATTTTAAAGTTAAACAAGTGGTTGGAGTTTACTCACACCAGTCCCATGACTGACCCAGAGTTTATTTTGTTTTGTTTTTCCTAAACTCTTGGGTGCCCAAATTTGTACGGGCAGTCAAGTGTTTCAGGCTTTTACAGATACACTTGGAGGAGCTTGAAGCTGGAGGCTTCAACGTTAGTTATTTAGAGTTACTTCCGCTGAATCAAATGTTATGTGTACTCTGATGATGGTATGTATATATGTACAGAACAGATTTGTATTTCAAAGCTTATGTTATATAATATATTTTATTCGTTCCGCTGTGAGTTGTGATCTTCGTTGTTCTCCTATTCTAAGTTTTCTATCTTATCTATTCTCACCCTCTATCTTCTTTCTAATAATGAGTCGTATTTCTGTGTTATTTGGGTTAGACGTGTGTTGTATTTAGTCAACTCAGATAGCACGGATTTGCGGGTCGCTACAGCGTACCTACTGAGGTGACTAGAAGTCTCACCCCTAATAAGTTTATCAATCACATCAACAAGCTGAGGGTCTTCACGTTGTGCAGCCCCTATTGAGTCCAAGAGAGTAGGGCGTACTTCAAGAGATGCTAACAAACCCGGTACAGAATCCGAGGAGGGCCTAAAGTTAAAACTGGCTATATACTCCAAGTTTTGCCTTTCCACAAAGAGAGGGCTTATGGTCAGTTTCTTTCGGCTCAACGCGTCTACTACCACGTTGCCTTTTCCGGGAGTATAGGAAATTTCAAAATCATGTGAGGCAAGAAACTCCATCCATCTTTGCTGCCTCAAGTTAAGATCCTTTAGGGAGAAGAGATATTTCAACGATTTATGGTCAGTGTATAATTCAAACTTCTCACCTAGGAGATAATGGCGCCAAGACTTAAGTGCAAAGACGATGGCGGCCAACTCAAGATCGTGGGTTGGGTAGTTCTTTTCATGAACTTTCAATTGTCTTCCGCCATAAGCTACTACCCTTCCTTCTTGCATTAGAACCGCGCCTAGTCCCGTTCCACATGCATCCGTGTATACTGTGAACATTTTGCTTCCGTCAGGCAGAGTTAGAACTGGGGTTGTTGTAAGAGTCCTTTTTAATCATTAGAAAGCAAACTCGCAGTCCAAATCCCAAGTGAACGCCAGATTCTTCTTTGTTAGCCTTGTGAGTGGGGCCGAGATTTTCGCGAAATCCCTAATAAACTTTCGATAAAAACCGGCTAGCCCAAGAAAGCTTCGAACTTCGGTTGCATTTCTTGGTGTCTTCCAATCTTGCACTGCCACCACTTTCGCGGGGTCCATAACCAACCCTTCTTTGGACACTATATGCCCAAGAAACCCTACTTCTTTTCTTCAGAAGTGACACTTGGAGAATTTGGCTTTTAGTTGATGTGCACGGAGAGTATCCATGATTTCTTTCAAATGCTGAGCATGTTCTTCCTCACTCTTTGAGAAGATTAAGATATCATCTACGAAGACAACCACAAATTTGTTGAGGAATTCTCTGAACACCCTGCTCATTAGGTCTACGAAATAAGAGGGTGCGTTTGTCAAGCCGAAAGGCATGACAAGCCACTCGAAGAAACCGTCTGGGGTTCTGAACGCTGTCTTATCAATGCTGTCTTTAGCTACTCTTAGCTGATGGAACCCAGTTGCCAGATCAAGTTGGGAGAAGACCGTCGCACCTACAAGTTGATTAAACAAATCATCAATTCGGAGAAGAGGGTGCCTATTTTTCTTGGTCAATTTGTTTAACTCCCTATAGTCGACGCAAAGGCGAAGCGAACCGTCTGCTTTGGTCACGAACACCACTGGAGCACCCCATTCCGAAATGCTCCGTCTAATGAACCCCTTTTCGAGAAGTTCTTTAACCTGCTTACTGAGCTCCTTTCTCTCCCTTGGAGCCATGTGTCTGACAGGTAAAGCTACAGGCTTTGCATTATCCACAAGATATATGCGGAAGTCTATTTCCCGCCTCGGAGGTAAGCCTTTTACTTCCTCAAAGACATCCGGATATTCCCGGACTACTTTAACTGATTGCAAATTCTCATTAGAAGCATCAAGCGACTCAAGATAACTAAGCATAACTGCATTCAAAGGATTACAAGAAATTTCTAGAGTATTACCAAGCCGAGTCAAGAGCCTAACTACTCTTTTCTCACAGTCAAGAATGGCACTATTACTGGATAACCAGTCCATGCCTAAGATCAAACCATATCCCGAGAAGCCCAAAACAAAGGCACTACAACTAAACTCAACGCTGAGAATAGAGATTTTCAAACCCAAACAAACCATTGACAAGTAAGCGGAGCCCCCAATTGGATTTGAAACTACTAAGGGATCTTCTACCATACTAGTGTCTAGATGCAGAGATTCTACTAAGGCAGATGAAATAAAAGAGTGTGATGCGCCAGAGTCAAAAAGTGTACGAACTGGATGATCATAAAGATAGACTACATTTTCTACAGAAATATTACTACCTAAAGTTCTCAAAATAGGATTGAGAAGATAAGAAGGATAAAACAAAGCATCTAGGAGAAGAAGTTAAAGAGGTACCCCCAGAAGGTCCTGCTTGCGGGTCTTGCCCTTGCTTCTTAGGGCAGTCCCTAACCATGTGTCCAGCCTCACCGCAATGGAAGCAAGTAGCACTCATCTTCCTCTTCTTCTTTCTGCAGTCGTTCACCACATGTCCAACAATGCCACAGAAATAACATTTCCTTTTCTCACGTGTGTTGTTATTATTGTTGTGGTCCTTTCCTCCTTGACTATTATCCGTCTTCTTACTTGACGATTCTTCCGTTTGCTGGTTCACGTAGAGGAGGAGGGGTAACAGCATTTGTAGTTGGGGAGTAAGGTCCCCAGACAAGCTAAAACAGAAAGGAAAATTTCAAAACGAAGGATAGAGAAGGATAAATAGGGCACATGGGTTTGGGGGATTTTGTCTCTTTATAAATATAACACTTTTTCTAAAAAAATGCTTCTTTAAACTTTCTTTTTTGAAAACAATTTTCAAAAACTTTTATCTTGTCTGGTAAACCTATGCTCTGATACCAAGTGAAACACCCCACCTCCATTAAGGTCACTCACAAAGGGAATGCCTTAACTTTGGTGGAGGTTTATAAGTAAAAGCCACAGATGAACTCAAGACAGATATAAATACACATATTTTAAACAGCGGAAACCAAACAAACTTTTATTTCATCAATACGTGTATCAAACAAAGATTTCCATAATTGTCTCAAAATACTTCCAACATTACAACCTCATAACTGCCTTGATTATTAAAGAAGCATAAAAACATAAATAAAGTGACAAAAATCCCCATAGTGACATCCAAAGCCATTTTCCGAGCAAGAAAGATCCAAATCATACATCTACGTTCTTGGTGCTTGTAAAGAGTCTGACTAAGTTGAGCTGTTTCCTCCCTGTGGACCTGGGGGGGAACGAAAGAAAAGAAGACGAAAAGAAAATAGGGTCAGACATAAAGCCTGAGTAAATCTAGTAACTCTTCAATATGTGAATAAGAAAATGGTATGATGGATGTAAACTAAAAATAGGAAAGTGTCACAAGCTAAGGAAATGTCGAATGTACTATCACACCCATATTATATCTCTGCACCTACTCGAGTTTATTCTAACTAGCACCCCATGGTGAGGGTGAAGTGATCCCCATTCTTATTAAAGATCGGCTCCTACTTGCGTTAACATGTGTCATACGACCCCCAAGAATTGTAGATACCTATGCTGGTCCCACCATGGGGTGTATTAAGACCCATGGTGGCGGCCCCGACACAAATTCTAAAAGGCATGGGTTATACTACTGGTGTCCCCAGTGCCCTGGTTGTCTGCTCCGGAGTGTGTGCACGCTCGCACCCCGTTAGACCTGCACTGTGCACCCACCACCGTCGTTTGACCGCTTACAATCAGCCCAGTAATCGTGCCCCACCCTGCCTAGTTTCAGGGTACCGTTGATACCTAACTTTGGGTTACTGCTGAAACGGGTCCCTCGTTACCAGGATTTTCTAGTCAAACATGTTAAGTGGTTAAGTGTCTGTATTTACCTAACCCCACCCATCAATTCTTGTTAACATGTCGAATTTAGTTAAGTGTTATAGTTGACTTAACCCTACCATCTGTCCTTAGCCTCTTAGGAGCACCAGACCACTCACATTAGACAGGTATTGCTACGGTTACTGGATATGCCGGTCGGTTCCGGGCAGGTTTACACCATAGCTCAGTCTAACCTCGGGTCCTTATTGGGCTCAATGCTTAACCACCCACTTTGGATAGGTATTGTTGTGACTACTGGACAGCCGAGCGGGTCCGGGCAGGTTTACATCACAACTCAATCCAACCTCGGGTTACGCATGTCGCGTTTTCTAAATTTACATATTTTATTACTTCTCAACTATATGTAAATGTCATATCTTTTATTTTTGGGTATTTCAATTCATACCGCTTATGTGTCATAATCGTTGGCATGTGCCAAACATGCCAACATATATTTTCATATTTTACACCCAACGTTATTACCCCCGTTTGTTCGCAACGTTATAACATCTGTTGGGCTTGTCACAATTCAGCTCAACTTTATAAACGTGAGGAAAAGGGGAAATCAAGAACATGTAATACATAAAGGTGTGTGGCGCATAAACTTGCAATTTCTCGATTCAACTAACATATAACATGGGTCATGTGAACTTGCATTCAAATCAAAGTATGACTAAGTAGGTGACATATGAAATGACATAGTTTAGGCAAATACAAACTTGTGTTTAAACATGTTTAACTTGGCATAATATCGACCACAAAACTAGCATGTTATATATTCATCAAAAATGTACAATTTTAACATCTAATCATATAGCCTATTTCAACACGAACTTGCATAGTTTATGAAACCCAAACGATGTTTGACATAGAACCAGTTATATTTTGCAAATAAACATGAACTTGCATAGTTTATGAAACATAGATCCAATTATACTTGCAAACATAGATCTAATTATACTTGCCAATAAACAAAAGAATGATATCATAGGTTTTGGGTCATGTAGGCATAAAAGGTCTATAACATGTTTGCATAAATTCTAATTTAGACTAAGGGAATATACATAGTCCATGCCATCGACATATACAAAAAGGGATCAATTTCTTGTTTTTGCCACAAACTTGCAAGTGTCATTGTTTTCATATACAATTGTTCAATAGGCTTGCATCAATCAATTTATGCCACAAACATCAATACACAAGTCATGGTAGAACCATTACAATACACAAAAATTATAACAACACGATTCTATTTTCATTTACATCGAATCACATCACGGTTTTTATTCATATTCTGAAAGATCACTATACTTACAACGAATGCAGAATCTTGAATTCTGAATTCTGAATTCTGAAACTGAGATGCGCTCCTTTGGGTATACTAACGTTGCGTTGATTGATTTGATCAAACTTTAATTTGATTCGTCTCTTAGGCTTTGGTGTTGGCTTGTCTCTAGGCTTTCTAATTGACGGCCATTCCTAGTTCCTCTCCAGCAGCATGACCGCTTTTGTATTCTATTATTTGTGTGAATTTAGGGTTAGACTTGAGTTGTATTTATAGAATTTTAAATTGTTTTGAGCCGTCAGATGAAGATAGGAGGAATCTAGACCATACAAAGTTCAAAGAGTCAATCAAGAGGTGACACGTAAGCCCTAGTGACTCAGCCAAGCATCAGAATTCGACCAGACCCTGACCAGGCCAGCCAGGACCTGACCAGCAGGTCTTTCTGACCTGGGCGCACTTAGCAGGTGCGTCAGGCTAAAAATGTACTGGCGCACTTCCCAAGTGCGCCAGTTCAACTTTGTTCTTGCGCACTTCGCAAGTGCGCCAGTGCATTCTGACCCGTTTTCTGGTTTTTCTGCCCAACTTTGTTCGTCCATATCTTCTTCATATGATATCCGTTTTACGCAAACTTGGACTCTATCTCAACCAGAATTTCGAGACGAACGCAATGGTGTAATCCATTTCCCTTGATTTCATCATTTATAATTAATTATACTTTAATTTGTGAAGCTTAACGTTATAGAATTCACGGGGTGTTACAGTAATCGAATATTAGTTACTCGAATTAGAGTTTATCAAATAAGAGTAATCGAATATTAGTTATTCGAATTAGGGTTAATCGCATTAGAGTTAATCGAATTAGAGTAATCGAATATTAGTTATTCGAATAGAGTTAATTGAATATAGTTTATTCGAAGAGGAGAGATTATCGAATATAGTTTATTCGAAGAGGAGAGAGTTATCGAATATAGTTATTCGAAGAGGAGAGATTATCGAATATAGTTTATTCGAAGGAGAGATTATCGAATATAGTTTATTCGAAGAGGAGAGTTATCGAATATAGTTTATTCGAAGGACGGGTTATCGAATATAGTTATTTGAAAGAGAGTTATCGAATAGAGAATATTCGAGAGAGAGAGTTATATGTTGGGATTCGACTATATCGAATGTAGGAAAGTACTATTTACTTTCCGGTTTTTAAATCAAGATTTATTTATTTAATAAATCATTTATTTATTTATTTAAATTAAGGAATAAAAATTATATTAAAGATTTTGTATTTCAGAAGCATGAGATTATAATACTATTGTTATAATCATATAATTTCTGTAAAGGAAGTGAATTCGTAAATGGAATCTGAGAGTTACGTAAGGAAGTTTGGTGAAGATTTAAAATGTGAACTTTGTCTATTTCGAGGTTAGAAATGTTGTTCAGTTACGGTCTGAGAGGTAGTTATACTCCAACTTGACTGACTTCATTTTTAACTAAGGAATGATTAAGGTTCGATAGTGAAGGGTGGTTAATTGAATTTAGATAATAAGTGTTAATGGTTCGAGTTGGCATAGCGATGTTTTATTTAAACATCTGTTTGATTCCAATGAAGGAGTTTTGGAAATGTTTTCCAAATAAGAATCAGAAATGTTTTCTAATATAGAAAATAAGAAATGAGAGTAAATATGAAAATGTTTTCCAATGATTAATAACGTATATTTTCTAAATTAGAAAAATAAGGATTTACGAATATATGGAAACAGAAATAGGGAAATGAATAATTGAATGGCAAATTAAATTAAAGGGGATGAGTGTTGATTGATGATTATCTCGGTAAGATTTCCATTTGGAAATACGACCGTTGTTTGTACACATGTTTTCCTTTGATAGTTAAATCACCGACCATCGAAGTTTTTGACCATTTTCGTTGTCAATACGGAGAGACTGGGATCAGATTCATTTTTTGAAAACCACTCCGTATGGGCATTAGCGTTGCGAATCAAATATGATGAAGATAATTGAAGACGGAGTTGTGCAAGGGCTGTTCTGGTGACCCTAGGTAGAAATTGCCTAAGATGGATTTACTGAATAGTGCCTTCGGTTTGTCCAGTCCCAGGACAACTTATATGGACGATATCTAATGGATCACGTAAGTTGATTACTTCAAACGTATCCACGTTTGGTGGCGGAGGAATTAGTTTCTCTTAGCTTTATACCCGTGATATTTTTGGGGAAATCAATTTGTGATTTGGCGGGTATGACGATATGGCATTCAAAGTAAATGAATGTATGATCTGTCAAAAGATACGTTATGACCTCAAGCCTCATCAACCGGAAAATGACAAAAATCGGGCAGGCAGCATGGCTATGTGGGTCGCCCCATTAGGGTGTATTGTCACCATCTAGAGAATATTCATATTTGTTACTTCTTTTCACTTCTGTATCTCCCGGGAACGGTTATGTTGCTAGCAATCGTAGGTGACAATATATTCGATACACTCAAGAGAAATGAGTGGTCGGTCATGTGTGGGCCGGGTTGCAAGACGTTCTTGTTGAACTCAGTGTATTCCTCTCTAGAGATACACTATCGGCAGGTGGTTCCATACCCTGTCATAGTCGGAATCCAATCTCCAATAAGCGGCTGCGGTTTTGATTATATACTATATATATGTGGAGGGTGAGATGTAAGCGTTCTGCTAGATTGTTAATTATTTGTGATTAGACGTTATTATAATATCAGAAAAGTATTGATTTTGAAGATGTTTTGGGTTATCGTAAGGTAAAAACCCTCCATGTTTATGTATGGATCGGTCTTACGATTATCATTTCTTTTGAAAATGATTTTGAAAAGTTAAACCGAATGGTCGAAGTTTACTCACACCAGTCTCATGACTGACCCAGAGTTTATTTTGTTTTGTTTTCACTAAACTCTTGGGTGCCCAAATTTGTACGGGCAGTCAAGTAGTCGGGATTTACAGATACACTAGATGGAGCTTAGAGCAGGAGGCTTTAGCAGCATTTTATGGCTATTGTTTATTTCCTCCGTGATGTAAGTGTTGTACTCTAATATACAAATACAGATTTGTGTTTCAATGTTACTTGTTATACTATATTTTATTCGTTTCGCTGTGAGATTCGTGTTACTATGATGTTATTGTGTTCTTCTTCTTCTATTCTAATAGTTCTATCTTATCTATTCTCACCCTCTAACTTCTTTCTGTTAACTATCTGGTGTTTCCGATGCCTGAATAGTCGACATTGTTATTTGTGTCGATTTTCGAAGTCGAAAAACCCTCGGGTCGTTACAGCAGGGGTATAACGGGGAAGCCCAAAAGACTAGAAGATGTCTAGTCGAGTACTCTAAGTATCAATTTAAGGCCTAGATACGAGTCACAATAGCGAATGGAGTTTTGCTAGAACCGGGGTTGCCATTAGCCCTTGACGGGTGACAAGTTGGGCCAATCATATTATTAATGATGGTTTCAAGGCAAGGTTGGCGGTGATAGCCAGAATTATGGATGCAATCGTCTTGTGTGGATTATTCAACCTCAAGGGAGATATTTCCTGGGTGCTTATTTGATGTTGGTTTAGGCCTTCAGGGCTTGTGCTCGGTAATTGTTTAACTTGATTAGAGTGGTATATGTTTGATTATTGGTTGCTATGAATGCTACTGTTTGTTTCTTTCTATTTGGTTGGGAGGTTATCACTGTCGAGTGTGGAGCAGACGGGTTGGGGTTCTTCTCAGTTAAGGTTTTGGTAGATTGGGTGTTTAATCTGCTATTTCTCATATACTTTATTGGTGATGTTAGATAGATGTTTATCGCTCATTAAGATTATTGTCTGACTAAAGGTTTTATGTTTCTCTCTTATTACCTTGGGTTGTTCATCCAATTGTGGATGGGCACACTGAGTAGCAGGTAACAGGCAATAGATCTTAATGAGGACGATGCTACAGAGCGATGATGAGCAGGAGGTTGTCATATTATTTCATGCTATCTACTATTAGTTGTTTCCGCTGTTATTGTGATGTATGCTGCTCTGAGTGACCTTGTAGTGAGGCTGATTGTATAGATTTTGTTGATGTATTCCAGTTGATGTATGAATATTTCATAATGATATGAAAGTTTAAGATTCTGCTCAATTATGCTTCACTATTATTGCCTATTGTATATGTTATATTATATTTTTATCCTTGCGTTGTGAGTTATATGACAGGTTCCGCTTGTGTTTTCTCCTTCGATGACCGTCCTGTATCGGTCTGGCATGTAATACAGTGTACTTCATCCTCGGTTTGTACGGGAGGTACGGGGCGGTCGTCATAGTGATGATATGTCGATACCGCAGCCAAGTGCTAAAAAGGACTGATGGAAAATAGTGATTTAGTGCTATTCCAATCTCATTGTAAACGGGAAATTAAAGTGTATTGGTTATAAAAAAGTGTTTTAAATATACAACTTTCTGATACAAGTGCGTCACTTTTGGAATACACATTCATAATTACATACAGTTGACAAGTTACCGCCATTGAATGGGATATAAACCTCGGGGAATGGCGAGGCTATTCGATGATTAAAGATCCAAGTAGCAGCCATAGTTGAGAAAATTTTGATAACTTCGATGGCAAGGTAGCATCAAGTAATGATGTGAGAGCGAAAATCTTGAGTGAGTACCTCAAAATACACCTTGTGAAAGGTAAGTTGTGTTGCTTAAAGTATGATATTAATGAGTAAATGAATGTGGTTAAAACTTTGACTAAGAATTGGGAGAACTCACATGAGGGAAGTTGGTGTCAAAATAAAAAATGTCGGAAATTTTAAATTTCATGGGGTAGCTTCCTTAATCGAGAAGTTCTTGAGAAATAAAATTAAGATAAGTAACTTGTAGAAAGTAAATTGAGGAGGTTCGAGGACGCAATTTACTTAAGAGGGAAAGTCGGTAACAACCCAGATTTGGAATACCTGGGAAAATAGATTTTAATGAAATTTGAGATATGAGAACAGAGAATATAAAGTTTGAAAAACTTTATAGTCTATATTTCGATTCAATAAAAGCGATAAAGGATTTTATTTTTGCAAATTATTGCTAACAATGAATTTTGATTAAAAAAAATGTAACTTTGAATTTAATTGGGTCTGAATTAAACAATAAAGCGAAATATTAATTGGAAATCAATATTTAAGTGTTTAAAATATTTTAACGTGATGCGTACAATTGTTTGGACAAATAAAAGAATTTTTATAAATTTTCATAATGTAAGTTTCGATTTAATGACAGTAGAAATGTGCATTTTAACGCACATGAAAATATTAATGTGTTACATTGAAATTAGTATTTGAATCGGTTTGAGAATAATTATTTCATGTTTAAATACTTTGTATAGCCTTAATAATGTAAAATATAAATAAGGATTTGATGGAAATGTGAAAAAAGGTGTTATTTTGTGTTGAGTTAAGAGTGAAAGTTGCAACACTTAGCCAAATAGTTGAATTTATAACACTAGCTTATTGGGTAGGGTTTTATATTGAGCCCAAATCAACTTGGAAGCATCCGGAAAATGGCTGAGAGAAAGGTACATATTCTTACTCCTCGTTTTTTTTTTTTTTTTTCATTTTCTTCTTCTTGTTTGACACTTCACTGCGAAATGAAATGAGGAAGACTTTTCTTCCTCTCAAAATCAAAACCCTAGGTTGTTCGAAAAATCAAATCAAACCAAATCAAATTTCCGAAAATTCTCAAATTTTGGTATAGTGTTGATCATATGGTCCAGCACCTCTGCTCCAACTTTAATGGCATTTGGTTTAGTTTTGATCAGTCAAACAACTTCATTTCTCTAATGATTTTCGGGTTAGATCTGGGCTAAAAACGAAGGTCAGTATAAAAATAATAACTAATTCTAGAAAAATCGAAAAATTCCGAAATTTGGATATGTTATTCTCAACTCATTACCACACCTTCTATAAAAAAAAATTGTAGGAAAATAATTAAGTTTGTTATGCCAAATCCTTATTGCACCAACGTCAAAAATGCAGATTTTTCACGAGAATGATTGTGTTTTGATGCAAGCAAATTTGGGATGTTAAGGTGAGTTGTTACACTCAAACTTTCCAGTTTAAACGTTTTTATGAACTTGAATCTAAGTACTCTTACTACTTCTAGTTCGATTCATGCTCTCTTTGATGATATTGGTAGCTTTATACCGGTTTTTGTGTTCTTATCTTTGTTGGTTGCTAGAAATAAATTTTTGAGATTATAGTTGCAACGAATTTGACCATATCTCCTGCATTTCTTATCCAAACTCGATAATCCTTGATGTTTCGAAAAGCCTAGATCATCTTCTTCACGTTTTATGTTTTGAGTTTTGTGATATTTTGTAGTTTATATGGTCAAAAACATGTTTTTGTATCGCTGTCCTGAGATTTAAAATTGCAGTAGTATAACTTAGATCTGAGAATCGTTTCAGTCGTGTCTTTCTGATTACTTGTCGGAATTCGATAATTCAAGATGTTCTGGAAAGCTTAGGTTGTCATCTACAACTTTCATGTTTTGATATTTCCAAAATTTTGAGGTTTACTTGCTCAAAATCGTGATTGTTTGTTGCTGTCTCGAGAGCAAATCGACAACAACAACAATCACATGTCTGAGAATTGTTTTGGTCATAAGTTACTCATTTCTTATCCACTTTAATAACTTTAGATGTTCTGAAAACCTTAGAATGTAGAATTTAAGTTTCATGTTTTGAGTTTCTTGAAATTTTGAAGTTATCTTGGACAATATTATATTTTTATACCACTGTCCTGAGAGCAAAATGACAACAATTGATCTTAAAATTGTGTTCGCTCGTTTTTCTCTCACTCTCGATCGGTTTTAATGATGTTTATTTGAGATGATGTTTTATTTTGGGTTTATTATATGGTTCTAGAACTACTCTTTTGGAGTATGTTCGATGACGAGCCAATGAAGACGCATTCTTATATTCGCTGATGAGATGAGGCGTAATATATATATTTCATGATGTTTACAATGTTTTTCTGATGTGGTATCGACTAACGGTTAGTAAACCGTTTGGTGCAAACGTACAGTATGGAACATACGTTCGTGCCTTATGAGTTACTATTCGATAAGTTGTGACACATTCGCGATGTTGCTAGTACCATTGACCAAGTATAAGATTGGAGTCGTTACGATGTTCATGATGTCATTACTAGACTCCAATCATCACGATATTATTGCTCAGATTTTGTGATTTGGGTGTCATCACGATATTCTGACTATAGTCAATCAAGATGATCACGATGATATGATGTTTTATGACCTCAAGTCATCACGATGAATGGTACCAAATAATAGTAGTACTAGTCAAGATGTAAGGACGTGTTATTCTCTATGAAGTTTTACATTTTTCGATTTCACTGTTTTGATGATCATGCTTTTTTTATAGCCTTATGTAAGAAAAATGCTTAGTTAAATACATGGTTTTATGGTGATTTTGAATATGATGTTTTAAACTCTCTTCGAGTTTAATCAAGATAGATTTGAGATATATTTGTATTTATACCAATGAGATGAGGTATAAATTATGGTAGTTATTTTATGATGAGTTTAATGATGGATTTGGAGGTTTTCTATATTTATACCGATGAGATCTGTGATGGATCCATATTTTGTATTTATCATTGATTTTACCATAATGATTAATATTATTATTTGTGGTGACTTCATTAGTGGTTTTAAACTTATAATAGAGTTTCAGTGATTCCATGATTTTGTGTTTTCAGTGATTCCATGATTTTATGATTCAGTGCTTTAGTGAATTATGTGGTTTTGTGATTTCACCTTGTGATTTCTATGCACCTCTGAGTCTCTCATTCGTGTTATATTATTCCCAGTGTTGATTACCCTAACCATGTAGTTCAGGTGATTTGTGCTATGACGGTGTTTGTCCATATTCGAGTTTCCATTCTCAAATAAATTACTAATCCTATGAACTTATAAATGGTGTGTTTTGTTGACTTCAGTGTATGACATTTCTTTCTGATAGGAAGGAAATAGCTGAATCTGAGCTTCATGACAATCTGTGTACTGTGATTCCTTTTCTTATGAAAAGGAATTAGTGTCTAGTGACATTCTATTTCACTTATCATGTTATTACTGATATGTTTAAGCTAGACTAATCCGTGTATGTAATACTCGGGTCAGACCGAGTTGTTTCAGGTTCAGTTGCTATTGATTCGCGGGTTTGCTCATATAGCTTGGACTATCTTGAAGACTTATTCCAGTTGTTCCTTAGTATACTCGTGTTATAGAGTAATTGTTCCATTTGACATTATTATATTATGTATTGTATATTCTTTCGAGATGTAGCACATGTATGTGTTGTACTCAGTGATTGTATCTAAGTGTATTTGTTCTGTGATCTGCATCTGTGAATTGTTGCATATTGTTCTGAAACGATTCTTAGTTGTCGTAGTTTCTTATTAGGAGCATTGGGTATGTCGTCCACTTGAAATAAGAAAAGAAGAAAAAAAACATTCACTCAATCGACATATCCAATACTTGTCTAATATGAAATTACGGATGGCTGCCCTCAACTAGCCATATTCTCTGCTCTAATAGACAACACTACTCGTTAATGCTCTTTATTAGGGTGAGTCTCAACTCTCGGAGTGGGGGTTACAGTAGTTTTGACTTCACAAAAGTTTATTTTGACCAAATGATAGTAAACAAACATCTCTAATGGTTGGTTTGATACTAGAAGTTTGAAGTGCCGCATATGCATGAGTTAACACCGACAATCACAACATAATTTTCTTCACGAGTTTATTGGTATGTAGAATTCTTCTAGAATATAAAAACAAAAAATATCGCATATCCCTCAGTGAGGGGAAAAAAACCTGTATTACACATGTCAAGTAAAACGAATCCGCTCGTTAAACCCATGGACCCAAAATGAGATAATTATCCACTAAATTCATTATTTAAACCTTATGAATATAGCTCTGGGAGCTCTGTTAGAGTCATAGAACTTGGCTGACTGCTCAAAAGGTCTAGCATGAAATATGATTTGCATTAATGCTGGCATAAAACAAATAAATTCCATTGAATTTGGACGTAACAAACGTGTTTATTAGTTAATCCACATGGAGATAACTGAAGAAATTTGATGTATTAACTTAATGAGGTTACATTACTGATGAATTGAGAGAAGTAACCAAAATGAACACAATTTTCCTCTTTATTTTCTGCGGTTTTCTGTTCTCAGCTCCTATCCTGCTATTGTTACATTATCCCGAGAAAAGTGTCCGCGCTAAGAAAGAGCATGACACTCCAAAAATGATTAGGGGAAGACCTGAGTGAAATTCAGTAAGGCTTGATTTGACGTTATTGGCATTGGAAAAGTTTGGTATGTATTTTTGATACACAATTTTAATAATCCTCTGAACTGTTATTGACCAGGCTAAAACGGAAGTAATATTTTAAGAATGCAACAAGTTCGGATTTGTTTATGTGGACGATCCCATGTATATAACTCAAATTAGAGAGATCGTTTTATCCTGAAGATGGCGGCGCTAATTGAAGACAGTTTTCACCTTTGAACGGACGTCGGGACGTCTTCAAAATAGTGACTGACTTAACCAAAATTCGTTACCATTGTTAATAGGTTTCCAACAGAAACAATTACTGACACCGTCCAGCGGTTCAAATTGAAGTGGAGCTATACTAACTACTGCACAACTTTATATAAATCAGCAAGCATTAAATACTTCTAGAACATAAAATTCTTCACTAAAAGAATGGCATTTAAAACAAAAACTGTCGCTATAGAGTATAGATAAATATCTAATTCTTGTATGAATGTGGCAAAATTTCTTGGGTGCCACAAGATAGGAAATATGAGATGCTTATGTACCGTTTTACCAAAGACTCGACGAAGATAGTTGGCTGATGGTTGAAGCAGAAGTAGACCTCTGATAATGTAATAGACTCACTCAGACTTGACTTTTTGATCTTCAGCCATCTGCTCCTGGCTTTTCTTTGGTCTATTTAACAAACTAAATGTCCAA
Source organism: Allium sativum (assembly GCA_030737875.1). NCBI lineage: Eukaryota > Viridiplantae > Streptophyta > Magnoliopsida > Asparagales > Amaryllidaceae > Allium > Allium sativum. The sequence continues at coordinate 359,160,235 of CM060926.1, forward strand.
AGTGCTACTATTGTAGCCTGAAGAGGTGCAAACCAGTACACTAATATATGCTCCTTGGTTATATGATCTCCTCGAGCGTATGCCCAACCCACAGCCTGTCAGTAAAAACATTATATGTATATGTACATAGGAATGTGTGTGCGAAAGTAGGGACAAGCATATTAGCATAGAACTTCTGTGCTAAGCCACATTTATAAAACATAAAGCATCCATATAGGTTCATTTCCCTTTTGGATTTTATTTTCTTTTCCTTTTTTATATAAAGTAAAATTTGATAGAGCGTATGGATATATTGAGAACTTGATGAAATGAACTGAAATTAGACCCAGTAACTTTCTTCTGTGCAAATTCATATTTCAGACTCGCATATTGTGACCAATTTACATCCATTTGGTAACTCCTTTCTAAGAAATAATTTCAACCAAGCCTGATGTATTTAATTATATGATGCACATGATGATTTAAAGATGGTGATTTCAGACACTTATACTGCAACTCATCCTGACTAGTTGGAAATTGTCTTTAAAGAAATCAGCAACCACACTGGTTTCCATGAAGTTGAAACATAGCCAATGTGATTTTCAAATATTAGAACATTGTGAACTATGCCTAATTTTTTATGTGCATTTTAACGAAGAAAATGAGCATACTGTCCTATTATTCTAAACTTTTTAATGTTTTAGAGACTCGGGTGTCCTAATACGAACATTAATATGACCACAAATCAGCAGTTTTCTATAAGAATTTATCAGCTGATTAGACATGCAACTTCACTCAGATCTAAACAAATGATTCTACAATAAAATAATGGTTAGACAGTATCAAAATCATTAAGAAATAAGACCACTTGGTTATAATTCATGTAAGATGCTTCAAATCTAAGCAGTTGTTTAATGTCATTAAAAATAATCATGTTTGAAGAAACTAAAATGCAGGGGCATTTCAACATTTTATAAGCTGTTGGCAAGTTGTGTAGCATATGCTCATGCTTAAAATTCAAGTATGCATTGACAAATACCTATTGTACAAAATGACTTCATAATAAGTATGAAGAAAGGTAATAAGCATCAAATTCCGTTGAAATTTTACTAACAATGAATTGGTTGCTATTCAGAGAATCGATAATTTGTTTTTAAATGGCTTTTAATTTACGCATAGGGTATAAATCAAGTCACCTAGCAACGATTTAAGCTGGATGACTAACCACTTAAGACGGTAGTCAATGATGACAACCAGCAAATAAATAAATAAAATCTCTTGTTAAGAGTTATTACGCTGATTAATACATTCAAATTAATATCCAAATCAGCATAGACTTTTAATTGCAAAACATCCAAAAACATATCGCAGTCACAAAATTGCTAGCATTGCGAATTATTTACCAACTATTTTTTGTAGTACTAACGTCAGATAAACCAGACAATGTTCTTAACTTTAGAAAGAGCGTGTCATAAAGGCCCAATACTTCAGACAATGAATCAATCTAACTGTGTTATCAAAACACATTCAATGTTTCACTCTTATACCAATTAGGAGGAGCTGACAAAGATGTACTTACGGAGGCAGGATTCATGATTCCTCCAGTCAAATCAGCACCAAGAAGGTGAATGCTCAACTTACAAATTGTTGATATCCATGTTCTCATTCCAAAGCTTTTAGGATTTGCCTTGTTCAGTGCCAAATTAAACAAAACAATGACAAATGTGAGCATCCCTTCTATAATTGCTCCATGATGAATATCAACATTCAACTTCGGCCCATGACCTACTTCTGGAAAGTTCTTCTTTATCAGGAGAACCCCAATAATCGATCCAGCAATCTACAAAATCATCCCATTAACTTAAACATGACTGCCTTTTGAATACAATTTTTCCTTCAAAATATTATTCTATAGCACTATGAAAAGGGTTGATACCTGAGTTGGAATTCTAGCAAAAGCAACAAAGAGAATGCCACGAATGCCATGAGAGAGATCCAAAATAGTTAAAGGATTATAAGCTCCGCCTCTTGTCAATTTTCTGAGAAAAGCAAACAAAAACATGTACACGACAGCTAGAGAGTATCTCAAGACTTGAGCTTCAGATGTATTCCCAAATCCTAAGACTGAATGCACAAAAAGTTTTGCCAATGAACCCGCCCATGGCCACATGAACGACAGGATAAAATCCCAAACTATTATCATACCCAAATTTGGTCTTTGGGTAAAAGTCTTCGACTTGAGAGAGATGGGTTTTCTTCTTTGACGACGAATATTGATTATCAATGGCCGACTGCTAAATAATTGAATGCACGTTGAATCAGACGGAAATGGATTTTAGTAAGTTTATCAGGAAAATTAATACTGAACTGATTTAGGATGCTTTGATAACAACACGTAATTAGTTTTTTATGGTTTTACGCCAGTGACAATGCGACAGCAAGCTTAGACTACAACACGTAATTAGTTTTTTATGATTATCAATGGCCGCCTTTTGTCCTCTTTCTTTCTTCAATTTTTATATAAAAAAAAAGGAAAATATTAACCCTTTTCAAATCCTAGAAAACCACCAATAAAGGTTATGAAAATTCAAAATAAATAAAAAATTTATTATTATTTAAAATGATATTAGTCCAAAGGGAAATAATGATATCATTTATAGCCAAACCAACTCAAGCTTGAAAATTTAGCGTGAAGAACAACAAAATGACACATTGATATTGCATCCATTTGTTGGCGTCAAAAGGTGGTTCTTCAACGTCCAATCCCCGAATTCACAAATTGCAGAAGTTCCAATCACAGAGTGCAATAAAATAAAATAACACGCAAAGTTTTTAAAGTGCTCCGACAATCAAACCTACGTCCACTTTGATAATCTATTGTTTACAATGTTAGACTACAATACAGTTAGTTTCAATGAAAGAAAACTAAAGGAAGTGTAATTTCCTCTCTAGGAATGTCCTTGCTCGGTTTGGTCATTCTTGGAGAGTTTGATCCCTGTTTTTGTCCAAGAATGCCATCAACCCCGGTTCAGCTAGGACATGTGGCTCCAGGTTCGGTTCGGTAGGAGGCTGTTGAATGAGCCTTCAGGTGGTGGAAATATACAGCTTGGCTCGAGCTTGGGTACGTGGCGTCCGATCTGATGTTGTAGGACGTGAATTGACCAAGTACTTAGGTAGATGAATGGGTCTTCGAAGCATCTCCAGTATTCGGTTCGACCTAGCCTGGTTCGACATAGTCGAACCGGGTTAGTCGATCTGGAGATGTCAATCTGTATTGGTGGAAACTTTGGCATATTGATCCGAGATGCACCGAACTGAACTTCACCGAGCAGAGTTCCTTCGAGCCGAAATGAAAACTTGAGTAGGAAGGCCGAACCGGCTTTATTATCCGAAATCCAAGCTTCCTTATGTCCATATCTTTGAGTGCTTCCCCACTCCAATTATGTTCATCCAGGCTCTCTTGAGCCTACGTTCAAATCCTGAGCACTTTGATAGTTGGAAACCCATGATGTGACTGCCTTGCCAAAAGTAACAACTCGGATTTCGACAAATCGAATTTTTAAAAAAAAATCCAATCTATCGACGCCTGAGTCGGCTTGTTTGGTATCCTACAGAAAAGACAGAGATAATAAATATACCAAAGCTCAGTAAACATCTCACAGCGGAATGGATAAAATATAATATAATCAAATATAGTCTTACCAAGGTAATAATACTACCTAACTAGTATCCAAAGCATCATATCTCTGCCGCAAACCTAACATGTGAGTGTGTTATGAGGAGGGGGTCAGAATACAAAGTTATAGTGATTGGACAAATTATATATTCTGAAATAACCCTACATATACCGTTCAGTTATGTTTTCTTATTTATTAGGTTACTTGGGTTAACAACACTCAAGGCTTTATACTCATGTCGTACCCATCTACTTCCTAGTAGATTAACCTAATATAGTATATATGTAGTTACCCCCCAACATATCAAGGTACTCCCGATAGTACCATCCTCGCATGGTCTCCGTCGTCACGCCATGGAGTCATATGCAACTCTATTCCTACGTTGAACGATGTATAAAATTCATATTACTACGCCATGTTACCGCCATCCTATGCCACGCAAGCTTACCTATCGTCATATCTGAACCCCTCGTTCAAACCAAGTCTCAATACAGAGTAAAGCCCTAACATCTACGATTCACCACCCGGTGCGTGTATCTAGACCCTCACACGTACCTACTGCCTATTGTATCCTAAGTCCCGTAATAGGGATGCATCCAATGCATAAGACTCGGCCAGGAGCCTTCCACGTGTTTATAGGTCCGCTCAAAGGACTTATAGTACATATATCCAGAGTATGGTCTGCATTTTCATGGTGGCTATGGTCTCACCCTGACTTCTCCCTCAACTAGTGAAAGACTACATCAATAGCTAAGTGGCGTGACCCTAGCAAACAATCTATCATCGAATTTGGTGTGTCCCACAACGAACGTCTCGATAGAGGAAGATCGGCGGTCTCTTGGTTTAGCTCTAGTCTTTCTGCATTCCACTGACTGCCGATGATAGGTACCCGACGATTACTATCCTTAATTTGGTCCTGACCAACCTCTCTCGAGGCCAGTCGCCAAATCACCCATCGCCATCTGCCACTGCCTTCTGACTGCTAAACTATCGTTGCAGTCAAGATATTCTCACCACGTGGTACCGTGTAGACCAAACCTCTATTAGTACAGCCTGAGCGGTACCGGAATAGAGGACCACCACGGAGTACCCTACCACATTCCTCAGAAGTCGTGGCTTCCCTCTAGTTCCGCAGAGCAAGCTAACATAATAACCGGGAAGAATAGTCAAATGGACGTGCTCCTCCCCTGTCTCAGGACACCTCGATAATCTACCCCATTGGGTACTTCACCTTCGTACATGCGGACTGGTCCAAGCGCATTACACTATTGTGTTATTAGATGCTACGTCTAATCTTTTAATCAAGCGCTTGTCGTATCTCATCATTGTTGCTAATTAACTTGATTGTTCCTTTTTTCACTGTTACCTCAATTTACTAGATTCATTAGCACATAGTTGGCTGCTTACTTCCTTTATTCAGCCCTACGTCACCGGAGCGCGCTTCCGCTTATTATTGATTTCCTTTATTAGACTTTATATTTTCTATTTTATAAGTCTACTAATAATAAGCCTACTTTATTCTTTTCTTATTTAGTCATAAACTCATCAACACAACCTCTCGTTGTTATTTACTTATTAACTTAGTTATCTTAACTAAGGTTTATTACTAAGTTTCCTTTAACATTTATTATAATTTATGTTATAATTTCTACTTGTCCCTAGGACAAGCCTACCTGTTATATTACATTCTCATTAATATAATTAATTATTATAGGTTATATTCCTCTTTCATCACATTTTTCCTTGGTTTCTTAACATTAACCAAACTTTTACTGTTGTAACATCCATTTATTTATCGTCTTGTATATTCTTATTATTTCAGGAAAATATTTCACACGTCTCATTAGATTGACTAGCGGCAAGATGTAAAGATCCATTTCCATAGCGCACATCAATCAAGACTTGTAGTTGCAAGTTATTTCTATTATTTTCATCGTGGACATACATATATATTTTTATTTGATTAGTGTCCAATACGGTGAAAGAATCCTTATTTCACACTAACCCTTTTTTCTCTTTTCTTGCAACTACGTTCTTAAAATTTTTACTGTTATGGAAATGTATCAATCTTCCCAAATTCATCTAACTTAGTCCACAACAAAATTTTCCCCTTTTTATTTTTTGAGTAAAACGTTAATTCCTACTTTCATTTACCAATTCCAAATCTCTGTAAATTTTCCATGCAAACTAGATGCATTTATTCTTTTTCCATTATTCCTAATTTTATTGTAGTTCTATTTACAACATATTCATATTTATTGTAAATTCCACAGTTTTCAGTAATACAGTGGTTCTTAATCCAAATAGAAGATTCATAGAACATATTTGTACAATAGTGATATTCTTAACATACATGAAAATAAATTATATCACAATTACCACAGATTATAATTATTTAACATGTTAAGAATAACAGAGAATGTAAATGGTAAATATCCAAAAGGTATAATTTTAAATCCACTCACTTGTCAACTTTCCAATTCGTGAATCTGATTTAGATCTGTAATTCCGTGGTCTTCCTAACTGAATCTAGTATTAAGATAAGTACGGATTTACAAATCCGATACTAAAAGAATAGAGGAAGGAAGAAAAAAAACTAAATAAATCATATTCAATAACTTACCTCGTGTTGATCAGAAATTTGAACACTTGTGTTATAGATTTACATTCTTTGCCTTCAAATCTTGAATCAAAATTCCCTAAAACTAATATTCTAATTTTCTGAAAGATTTGAAGGAGAAAGAAAATGGTAGAGCCTTGGCGTCGTCTCATAAAATATGAGTTGGAGGCTAGGCCCTACTAGTCTATTTATAGGTGTACAAGAAATTCTTGTCCATCGGATTCGATAATATAAAATCTGAGCCATATAAATCATAAAAACACGTTACAAACCCGAACAGATCTGGTCCGGGTGGGTCGACCCCTCTGTCGACCCACCTTAGAGGCGGGCCAACCCTATGGTCGACACATGTGTCGAACCATGTGAAGCCTGGGTTGACCCATCTCCTGGGTCTTAACGCGTTTTCTATTATATTGTTTTTCTAATTAACGTTTAATTTATTTCTTAATATAACTCATCTGAATTATTATTTTCCGTTTATAACACATATCTAATTTCAAATTTTAAATTTATGCGTGTATATACTCATACAATCTTTCAATTCCTTGTCCGTTAATAGCTGCTCAATTAATGTAATTAATAACGTTATCAATTCGTTTTTTATTCCTTTAATGCATTCTAATTTCAAGTGCAGCTAATTTCTTGTCCATTTTTCATTTATTATGCATTTATTACTTTATGCTCCAATCTTGCACTTTTTATTTCAACATTTGAATTTATGCATATATATATATATATATATATATATATATATATATATACGCGCAATCTTTGTTTATTTTTCAAAACTCAAATGGTGTTATGCCGTCATTTATTTCTTATCTATTTTATTGTTTGCAGGTTATTTTCGATTTCTCATTCACATGTAAATATTTTTACACACACATACACATATATTCACATATGCATGTATACATATATTTTATACTCATCTAGATGTATAATTTTCCTTATATGTACATTTATACAAAAAAGTTTCTTAGAATATGCATTTCTTTAATCGTCCCTCTAAAATAAAAATATGGTGCCAGCGGGACTCAAACTTGCACCACTCATCTGGAGTAGACATACATCTACCAACTAGACTACACAGGCTTTTGTTAACAAGACTAAAAACAATGGTGGTCATTGTTCTTTTTAGTTTTCATATATCTTCTTTCCACGTTTGTTGTAATATTTCATTTAAAGATTATCTTTTTCATCTTAAATCCGTTTTCTACAAACCATAGGTCTAAATTGATTAGAAAATCGCCACAAATGCAATGATGCTAATTTTTCGATCAAATTTTGAAAGCTTTTCAAAATTTATTTTATTATTTAATAAAAATGCAGGATATTACAGGCGGGTCAACACTTTACCCCCCAAAACATATCTTTCTGTGGAAGATGCATTCTGTATTATCCAGAAATCCATAGAAATTCAGTATCCGAAGACCAGAAATCCATGATCATGCTGGATCGTAATAATCATTGAAAACCCTAAATCCACGATCACTCTTGATCATATTATGGAAATTCGTGATCACTTCGGATCATATTAACAGAGAACCATGATTACTCCAGATCATATTAAGGGAAAATAAAAAACCCAGAACTCCATACAAATCCAACGTTCTTTCTTAATCATAATATAAGAGAAATCCACATCCACGGCCTCGTCGAGCATTTCCAGTATGAGTATAGTCCATACTTGAGCAATGATCAGGCAATCTCAACACTTTCTTATGTGGTAATCTGTTGCACGTCGATATGAATCCATCTTGTCATGCTCCAGTGATGGGATTTGCAGCTCATCGTTATGAGTACATCCTATCTCTCTTCGATGACAGAACCTATAGTTCATCGATATGAGTCTATCTTATCTCTCCCCAGCGATGTAACCCATAGTTCATTAATATGAGTCCATCCTATCGCTCTTCGGCGATGGAAATCATAGTTCATGAGTTCATCTTATCACTCTATGCTCATGGAACTCATCTATATGAAATCATCCTATCGCTCTCCGGTGTCGGAGTTCATAGTTCCTCATATAGATTCATCCATTCACCTCAGGTGAAAGGAATCCATGATCAACAATTACTAGTCCATCCAATCACCATCCAGCGAAAGGGACTAGCAGTCAAGTCGCACGATCCGATCCAATCACGATCTAGTGAAAGGAGTTCGCGGTCAGGATCTTCAACTTCATCTCTCCGATTGAAGCAAAGACATCATTTATTACATTCATCGCAAAGGACGAGTCGAAGTAAAAACATAAACAAAGCGTAAAAAAGGAAAAAACAAATTAGAGGGAGCCTCCCCGGGATATTCTATCTCCTCACCTATCATAAGATGACGATTCACGCTCTAAGCCTATGATTTTCTCGATTTTGGGCAATGGATGGCTGCCCGCGCTCAGGCACTGATGCTTCAACATCAACATAGTCGCGGTGTTGTATATAACAGTGTTATATACACAATTATATGATTTTTGTTTGATGATAACAAACCAAATATTTATTATTTGAAATGTGTTCGTTATTGTATTGTTTCATATATACATCACAGACAGGAATATAATATTTATATTTAAATAAAATACGACTGTACAGACATTCAGATATTTACACAGTATTTTGTTTAAATATAAATATATTATATCAAATATTCAAACAGTACAACTATTTATAACTCCACTATTTGAACACATCACATTTCATATACATTCCCAAAATATTGTACTTGTAAATAAACTGAATATAATAGACAAGTTTGTTTGAACACAATAAAATAATATTTTATTTCAATCGAATTTGTTTATTACAAAATCCAGTACAATTCTCTCATTATACATTCATACTCAGCTCCTCACTACAACACTGTCACTCAGTTATACAATTCACATTTCATATACAGACACACATTGACACTCTGTTCTTTTCTTCCATCTTTTGTCTTCACAGCATCTTCACTGTCAGTCCAGTCATCACCTGCTTACCTGTCACATGAAACACACATACAGTACACTGCAATAGAAATAAAACTGTATGCAAATATAAATTTTATTTGCCTCAGATTTCTGGTTTGTTTCTCATTATTTTTCACGACTTGATTTGATTCATTTGTATCTAGACAGTTGTATATTTATAGTACATGGACAGGAAATCTTGTCTGATGGCTGCATATACATACGTGTATAGATATACACGTGTGCACTGCCTCCCCAATCAGAATGTAGTAGTAAGCAACTGAGGAGTAGCCACATGGACCATCTCGACTCAGTGCACAACATATCAAAATGGTCGAGCTCAATACATGACAAGGCAGGTCAACTCAATGAAACATGAAATCAAACACAGCATGGTCGAGCCAGCATGGTTCATGTCAACACTGTCATGATGCTTCAATACAAACTGGTTTATGGCGACAGCTAAATCGCACATGGAATGCACCAACACAAGTCAATGGATATACAAGCAGCATGAGGCTAACAAGTCAGGGTGCATCAATTTCAAATTAGGTACAGCATGGTTTTTGCAATATGTTTGCAAGCATAAAGCTCCCAACAAAAACAGCAAGGGTTGCATATACAAGCATGGTCATCTCAAAAGTAAAGTCTCAAATAAGGGATACATACATGGTACAACATTCAAGATAACATAAGTACAACATTGCCAATGTTAAACATGCAAAAATGTACTGGATGGTCAAACTTTAACATGCAAGTTTCAAGTGCACAACAAAGTGAAAAATGAACAGCATGATGAAGTTTATGCAGCATTGAGATTCATTCATATATACATGTAGTGTACGCAACATTGAGATTCATTCATATATACATGTAGTGTACGCAGCATTGACAATGGATTATGAAACAGCCCAATGGTATGAGAACAAGTCCATGTCAACAACTCAGCAAAGCTCAAAAGAAAGTATACATGTAGTGATGAATGGGAGAATATATGTGCAACTCAAGTAAACAAACACTTGTGTGAAACAAGTCAGAGAAAATCATGCTACAAATCAGCACCAAGGTCAAAACAGTATTCAAATGCTAGAACAAGTTAGAGAAAAATACATTGGTCAAAGACTCATAGCCAAGTCAATAACACATGACCAGGTAAGAAGCTCGAATACTTTTTCTGGCAGAAAAGTTTATTCAAACATTTCCTGAAATTCCCAAGAACTTATTTTCAGAATTAAACAGCATGTTTTTGGCAAGACTTAATTTTGGCAAACAGGATTACAGTAAATAATCAGGAATTTTTTAAAGCCAAGATAATCAATTTCGAAATGGAATTTTGTTTCCTATTTTCCATTCTCAATTTCAAATCATTTCTTTCCTGGAAATCATTCATGTTTTTCTCGGTAATAAATCATGGCCACTGCACAAGAAATTCAAGGCAGTACAATATTACTCAATCAATTTTTGGGTAACACAATTCTGTTTCCAGATATGGAATGTACAATATTTTTGACAATAAGAAAATCAGTTTTGAAAAAATGTTTTGCAAGTTATATTCTTTCCTGATTTTGTTTTATCAATCAAGACTAAGTAGTAAAGCATGCAGTAAATCATATAATCAAGGTTGCTTAATTCCAGAATTTCATGCATGAAAAAATTTCCAGTTTTATCATTTCAAAATGCTTCTAGAAATTAACCAACAGAGCATATATGCTTTTACAAGAGTGGACAGTGCTTCAATCAAGCAAGGGACAATGAATTCAGACTGCTACGGAAAGTTTTCAGAACCACAAATATATATTGATTTCCAGAATTGATTTATTCAATTAATGCCGGGATGAAGATGTGCAAATAAATGTTCAAGGGGCCACAAACGTTTCAAGAAATGTTTCACAACAACAAATCAGTGAAAAATCAAGCAACTCGCAACAAATCAGAGCATGCAAATAATCAGGAAATCAGAGAATAAACGAAGGGTTTGAAACCCTATATAATATCACCATATCATCATCGACAATTTATCGAAACCAAAATCAACTCAAGCAAGAATTGAAAATCAAAATTTACTCACAGTTTCGATTGAGAGAGAAAGTATTTCCCAAATCGAAGCACCGAAAGCATTCAACATTTCAAGAGCATCACTGAAGAAATTCCATCAACAATCAAAGCATCGTGATTTGGGGAGGAATTCAGAAAACCCTAGATATTTTTTCAGGGCCGTCGCCATGTTTTTTCCGAAGCAAAGTAATCGGGACAAAATGAAATAAGGGTGGAACCTAGTTGATGTGGCCAGCCAAGTCATTTGAAGTGTGAAAGGGAGTTTGTTATTCCTTTTTGGAAACTAGGGGTTTAGTTTGTTTTTGTGCTGTATTTTATTTTGTAATTCATCGACCAGTTTCTAGAGTCTGTAAAATTCTAGGGATTCAGTTAGGAGTTAACTGACAGTTTACTAGTGTTTGTAAAATTAGGGGAAAATCTGGTCTAGTGGATATAGACCAGTCTAGGGTTTTGAGCGTAGGGTTAGAATAGGAGCGAGGGGTTCGTGAGTTTACATGGTCTTGTAAGCGGGATCTGTTCTATCACCTAGTAGAAACCTTAGGAATGCAGCAGTAGGCAGGGTTTTGTCAAAGCTGGGTATCTCTGTGTGTTATTTCCTTTCTGCTTTTTATTTCTACTGCATTTTTCGATTTGTTTATTATTTAATATCCCATCAGTTCTTTAACTCAGCAAAAAAAACTGTGATAAACCCTATTCACCCCCCCCCTCTAGGGTTGATCTAGATCCAACAAGTGGTATCGAAGCCTGGTATTTCATTAACTCTAGAGTAATGGGTCATCCTAGTTGTCAATCCTTTGAGAGTCAGCCCAGTCGTATTCCATCTATTTTTAATGGTACAGATTTTTTAAATTGGAAATTAGAAATGGAGTTATACTTAAAATATGTTGATGTTAAATGTTGGGATACTTTTATTAATGGATTTGATGTGGTTAGTAGAAATGATATTGGGTTTAATTTTCGTGCTATTCATATTTTATATCTCATATTGATGATGTTCAGTATAGCCTTATCTCCCATTGTTTAACTGCGCAGGAAATCTGGAATACTCTCAATACGAAGTATGGCCAAATTGACAACAGCAGCTCAAAACCCCAAAAAGTCAACTCGGTTTCAGAATTGTGCTTAACAGGTTGTACAGATAAAACTTCAAATGGAGACTCAACAGAAAACTTTTCTTATAAAGATTTAGTTCATCTTTTAAATGGTTTAACATAATCTGTTGAGAATCTAAAATCTGAAAATAAAATTCTGAAATCTGAAAAACTTGAATTGATCAGCAAAAATAATATTTTGGAATCAAAACTTGAGAAGGACAAGAAATCTTCAAATTCCAGTTGTAAAAGTTGTTTAGTTTTGGAAAATAATCTTGTTTATCAAAATAAAAATATTCAGAAGCTTGAAAATGAAATTGTGATTTTAAAAGAAAACAAGATTGAACTTGAAGATACAAACAACTTTTTACAAAAGGAATTTGAAAATTTTAAGACTAAAAAAAATTCCAAATGTGAATTTGCTAAAAAACAAAGTTTGTTGAAAACAAATTTGATTTTAAAAGAGCTTGAAAATGAAATTAAGGATTTCAAGATTTGTGAGATTGAAAAACAAAAACAGTTTGATATTGAAATTTCTGAGTCTAAAACCAAAACTGAGAAGCTTCTAATTGAGAATGATCTTTTGAAATCTAAAATCAATAACCTTGAGTTGAGTTTGAAATGTTTTTCTACTGGAGAAAAATCTTTTAATATGCTGTTGAAAAATCAAGTTTCTTCTGGTAATAGGAATGGTATCGGTTTTGGGAAAACACATGATTTTGAAAAATTGAATTCTTATGATTTTAAAAATCTTTTAAATTGCTTCAAAAAGGGTCTTTCTGAAAATTTGAACTCCGGAAATTCCAAAAGATTTTTAAATCATAATCGAGATGAGAATTTGTTTTATAACAAACAGTTTAAACAATCTTGGAGCCCAAAAGCAAATAAAACAAACTTTATTAAATTCCAACAGATCTGGGTTCCAAAAGGTACAAAGATAGATTCGAATGGTTTGTTGTACAAACAAGTCTGAGTACCAAAATATATGAATACAGGTGTGAGTGGTTTTACTAATTTTGTTAGAACACTCGATTCCTTGAACTGTTAGGTACCGGTGGAGGCTGAGGAACTGCTTTGCGAAAGAGAAACTGAATTCAAATTACTTCATATCATCAAATTATTTACATTTTCTTAAGCCAAGTTTGCTGAGTCGGACATTCTGGATTTCTGGTATGATCTCTGAACTCATCTTTGTAAATATTTTGTTTCCTTTGTTTGTTTCTTTTTATACCCTGTCTTTGTTTTTGCTTGATTTGTCATTGTCATATTTTTGTTTCTTCTTGGGCTTTCTTAACTTCCAATTGCAGTCATGATCTTCTAGAAATTCACTTTATTACAATAAAACTCTTATGTTTTAATTATTTCCAGATCTTGAATTTAAACTTGTAAATATTTGCAATTGTTTTGAAGTTTATTTTTTGTTTTCTGAATTCATAATAGTGTTGATGTAATCTTGTCATATCTTGAACACTGTTGATTTGAATTCTAAATTTTTGAAGATCTGAAAGTTTAATGGAATTTTACACACTTCTGCTGTTTTGAGTTTCTTTTAATTCAGTTTAGAAAAGCTTGAAATATTATACTCATTACAACACATTACTACTTCTCAGTCGTGATAATTTCATTGATTTTCAGATTGGCTTGGATATTTTAATCTGTCTTGAATCATTGCTTGCACCTTGATATTTACCGTTATTCATGACCATGTGGTTTAGATTTTTTGATATCATTTGAAATATCTGATATTTTGAACACACCTCTCAGATCTGAAATTATTTATCTTGTGTGATTGATTCATTATATCTCATGTTTTACATTTGTTCAAGTGATTTCGAATAAACCATTGTTTTTGGATCATGAATTATCTTTCAAACTTGATGTAAATATTCTGAAATATTCTTTGGGCTTGTCAGAAATAATTTAGAAAAATTCTTTGAAAATCCGGTCTTGAAACTCATTGTTATTTCATGATTTTTTGATTTGTTTTTATTAATTTCTTGAATCTCACACACATCGTGAATTTAAAATTTATAATCTGGTGTGACTGATTCATTAAATCTCGATCTTTTCATATCCCTTCAAATGATTTAAAATAAACCATATATTTAATCTTGGATCATGAACTATTCCTTGAATGTTTGAAATATCTTTGAAACATCCCCTTGACAAGTCTGGTTTGAAAATGATTTTTGTGATGCTCAGATATTGGTCTTGAAAATATTTTATGATGACTGCTTGTTTTGGTATCAAATATATACCATGCTCTGATAGATGAAATTAATTTTCTTGATTTGTTAACTGTGTCTGCTTGGACTCTGTGATTAAAATTCTATTGTCTGAGATATCCTTGTTTGTCTCCAGTGTCATGTTAACATCCTCATTAATTGAGACATCAAGTGGTATCAGTTTAGAAGTGCTGTTTTGTTTATTCTCATCATGTATATATTTTTTTAGTCCCTCTTGTCTTGTAGATCAACATATTCCTCTTGTAATTGATTTTCAATTTTAAAATTATTTATCGATTATTCATTCAGAAATCGAAATCAATATCAAAATTGAACTATATTTATAACATCAATATAATTATGAGAATTTGAAATTGTGATTGGTTATGACTACAATATATCTCACAACAAGGGGAGTTTTTATTTAGATTTTCATGATGGTGAATATTTATTATAATATCTTTGAATTGGCGATTATTTCACGACCATCTTCTTTATCTACCATTATTCTGCCATCCATCATGTTTTTTATATTTATGTGGAGAGTTTAAATTTTTTTTAAATCATCTTGAATAAACAGTGAAAATATTTGTGATGGAATTTTGGTTATGTTATTATTCAGAATTAGTGATAATTGAAAATTTTCAATGATCTCGGTACAGTTGATCACATTACATAATATGATTAATTTAGAAATTTATTTCACAAACCATTTCTGTACCTATCACATTTCTGTCATCCATATTGGTTTTATATACTGAGGAGTTTTTCTATTTGAACTGAGAATGATAAATATAAATATAATTAATACATAAGTGTTTCTCTAACCTCATTTAAAAATCCAAGCTCTGGTCATGCATGGTTAAGAGATAACTTATAATTTAAGATGTGACTGGCCTCATTTAAAAATCCAAGCTCTGGTTATGCATGGTCAGTGTGCTCTTAAATAAAAATAAAAGAAAAGGAAATAATATGCTAAATTGAAATTAAACTGAAATCCTCCTCTGTGTATAAAAACGAGCCTATCAATCCAACTTTCTAATATATGAAATGTGTTTAAATTTTATGATGTATTATGATTTGTTGATTGATAGCTATTAGGATTTGAGATTATACGATTTTGTCACTTAAATTGAATGATTAATTATAGTCCAAATCCATCACTGTTTTTGTGGTTCAATTTTATAAAATTCTTTTGAAAATAATTGAAATTCATATCTTTATAACTCTCCCCATTTTTATAAATTTCATCATAAATCCGTCATTATCTACAATGTGAAATATAACACCAGTTCTCAGTTTATTATGATTTTTGTTTGATTGATTGAGATTTATGATGATCGTTCTTCCTCTTAAGCTGAAATTATATTTTTAACCATTTTTTCATCTATATTTTAATTTCTAAATCCTTTTGTAGGTAACAAAAGAGGGAGAATGGGCTGAGATTTTGACTTATGAGTGAAAATTTTATAAATATTTTAATTTTGAATTTTTCAAAATTAATTTTCATCCCATTCACTCATGCACAGTTATAGGGGAAGATTCTGTTGTAGGGGGAGCTTTCAAATAGGGGGAGTTCAGTTCCTCACTGTCAAACACATTTATTATATTCAAAATCTCAATATTTGTTTGTTATCATCAAAAGGGGGAGATTGTTGTATATAACGGTGTTGTATATACAATTATATGATTTTTTTTTATGACAACAAACCAAATATTTATTATTTGAAATGTGTTTGTTATTGTATTGTTTCATATATACATCACAGACAGGAATATAATATTTATATTTAAATAAAATACAACTATACAAACATTCAGATATTTACATAGTATTTTGTTTAAATATAAATATTTTATTTCAAATATTCAAACAGTACAACTATTTATAACTCCACTATTTGAACACATCACATTTCATATACATTCCCAAAATATTGTACTTGTAAATAAACTGAATATAATAGACAAGTTTGTTTGAACACAATAAAATAATATTTTATTTCAATCGAATTTGTTTATTACAAATGCCAGTACAATTCTCTCATTATACATTCATACTCAGCTCCTCATTACAACACTGTCACTTAGTTATACAATTCACATTTCATATACAGACACACATTGACACTCTGTTCTTTTCTTTTATCTTCTGTCTTCACAACATCTTCACTGTCAGTCCAGTCATCACCTGCTTACCTGTCACATGAGTACTTGTCACAGGAAACACACACACAGTACACTGCAATAGAAATAAAACTGTATACGCACAAATATAAATTTTATTTTTAAAATTTTATTTGCCTCAAATTTCTGGTGTGTTTCTCATCATTTTTCATGACTTGATTTGATTCATCTGTGTCTAGTCAGTTGTATATGTATAGTACATGGAGAGGAAATCTTGTATGATGGCTGCATATACACACGTGTATAGATATACACGTGTGCACTGCCTCACCAATCAGAATGTAGTAGTGAGCAACTGACGAGTAGCCACATGGACCATCTCGACTCAGTGCACAACATATCAAAATGGTCGAGCTCAATACATGACAAGGCAGATCAACTCAATGCAACATGAAATCAAAGCCAGCATGGTTCATGTCAACACTGTCATGATGCTTCAGTACAAACTGGTTTATGGAAACATCTAAATCACATATGGAATGCACCAACACAAGTCAATGGATATACAAGCAGCATGAGGCTAACAAGTCAGGGAACATCAATTTCAAATTAGGTGCAGCATGGTTTTTGCAATATGTTTGCAAGCATAAAGCTCACAACAAAAACAACAAGGGTTGCATATACAAGCATGGTCATCTCAAAAATAAAGTCTCAAATAAGGGATACATACATGGTACAACATTCAAGATAACACAAGTACAGCATTGCCAATGTTAAACATGAAAAAATGTACTGGACGGTCAAACTTGAACATTCAAGTTTCAAGTGCACAACAAAGTGAAAAATGAATAGCATGATGAAGTTTATGCAACATTGAGATTCATTCATATATACATGTAGTGCGCACAGCATTGACAATGGATTGTGAAACAGCCTAATGACATGAGAACAAGTCCACGTCAACAACTCAACAAAGCTCAAAAGCAAGTATACATGTAGTGATGAATGGGTGAATATATGTGCAACTCAGGTCAACAAACAATGGTGTGAAACAAGTCAGAGAAAATCATGCTACAAATCAGCACCAAGGTCAAACCAGTATTCAAATGCTAGAACAAGTTAGAGCAAAATACATGGGTCAAAGACTCATAGCCAAGTCAATAACACACGACAAGGCAAGAAACTCGAATACTTTTTCAGGCAGAAAAGTTTATTCAAAAGTTTCCTAAAATTCCCAAGAACTTATTTCCAGAATTAAACAACA
The DNA here is from genome assembly GCA_030737875.1 of Allium sativum. Classification (NCBI taxonomy): domain Eukaryota; kingdom Viridiplantae; phylum Streptophyta; class Magnoliopsida; order Asparagales; family Amaryllidaceae; genus Allium; species Allium sativum. Next base: position 359,178,220 of record CM060926.1, read on the forward strand.
TGTTTTTGGCAAGACTTAATTTTGGCAAACAGGATTACAGAAAATAATCAGGATTTTTTTAAAGCCAAGATAATCAATTTCGAAATGGAATTTTGTTTCCTATTTTCCATTCTCAATTTCAAATCATTTCTTTCCTGGAAATCATTCATTTTTTCTCGGCAATAAATCATGGCTACTACACAAGAAATTCAAGGCAGTACAATATTACTCAATCAATTTTTGGGTAACACAATTCTGTTTCCAGATATGGCATGTACAATATTTTTGACAAGAAGAAAATCAGTTTTGGAAACATGTTTCGCAAGTTTTATTCTTTCCCGATTTTGTTTTATCAATCAAGACCAAGTAGTAAAGCATGCACTAAATCATTCAATCAAGGTTGATTAATTCCAGAATTTCATGCATTCAAAAATTTCCAATTTTATCATTTCAAAATGCTTCCAGAAATTAACCAACAGAGCATATATGCTTTTACAAGAGTGGACAGTGCTTCAATCAAGCAAGGGACAATGAATTCAGACTGCTACGAAAAGTTTTCAGAACCACAAATATATATTGATTTCCAGAATTGATTTATTCAATTAATGCCGAGATGAAGATGTGCAAATAAATGTTCAAGGGGCCACAAACGTTTCAAGAAATGTTTCACAGCAACAAATCAGTGAAAAATCAAGCAACTCGCAACAAATCAGAGCATGCCAATAATCAGGAAATCAGAGAATAAACGAAGGGTTTGAAACCCTATATAATATCATTATATCATCATCGATAATTTATTGAAACCAAAATCAACTCAAGCAAGAATTGAAAATCAAAATTTACTCACAATTTCGATCGAGAGAGAAAGCATTTCCCAATTTGAAGAACTGAAAGCATTCAATGTTTCAAGAGCATCACTGAAGCAATTCCATCAACAATCAAAGCATCGCGATTTGTGGAGGAACTCAGAAAACCCTAGATATTTTTTCAGGGCCGCCGCCATATTTTTTCCAAAGCAAAGTATTCGGGACAAAATGAAATAAGGGTGGAACCTAGTTTATGTAGCCGGCCAAGTCATCAGAAATGTGAAAAGGAGTTTGTTATTCCTTTTTAGAAACTTGGGTTTTAGTTTATTTTTGTGCTGTATTTTATTTTGTAATTCATCGAACGGTTTCTAGAGTCTGTAAAATTCTAGGGATTCAGTTAGGGTTAACTGACAGTTTACTAATGTTTGTAAACTAGGGTAAAATCTGGTCTAGTGGATATAGACCAGTCTAGGGTTTTGAGTGTAGGATTAGAATAGGAGCGAGGGGTTCGCGAGTTTACATGGTCTTGTAAGCGGGATATGTTTTATCACTTAGTAGAAACCTTAGGAATGCAGCAGTAGGCAGGGTTTTGCCGATGCTGTGTATCTCTGTGTGTTATTTCCTTTTTGCTTTTTATTTATGCTGCATTATGTGATTTTTTTTATTATTTAATATCCCATTATTTCTTAAACTCAGCAAAAAAAACTGTGATAAACCCTATTCACTCCTCTCTAGGGTTAATCTAGATCCAACACGGGGAGTATTCCACTCTTGACATGTTGCTCTATCTCATCCCGGACATGCCTACACTCTAACATTGTATGCCCGTTCAGTTCATGAAATTTGTAGTATTTTCCAAATCTCCTTTTCTTTTCAGAAGGTCCTCTTAGTTTCGATATGGGATAAGTCCCGACGTATCCATGTAAATCTTTTCCAGAGATGCAGTCAGCTTCATGTAAGAGGAATACTTCTACCCCTCTTACTCTTCTTTGAGCTTCCATGCTCGTTTCAAACTTCCATTTTACCGTTATCACGTTTGACCACATCCTTAGGTGCCTCTTGATCATTCAAAACATTGATCTCAACCCTACTATATGCATGCGCATCCTTAGGGCGCAAATACCTATCGGGTTCGAAATAAAATTCGTCGAGATCGCTTGGGGATCCCTTTGCAAACTAGCTTTAAACTCGGATTTCTCGGCCACTCCAGATACAATGCCATAAAAACCATCGATGAATCCGACTTATCTACCGAAGCCACTGCATCATTAAACCTTTTGAGGAAACTCCTTAGCGTCTCCTCTAGCCTTTTCTTTATCGTCATCATTGTCATCACATTTTTCGGATGAGCTATATGAACTCTGAACTGTCCCATGGACCTATCCACGATTTCATTCCAAGAACTAACAGGCTCGTTGTTGAACTGCCTAAACAAAAGCACAGCCAAATCTGTTAAGAATAATGAAAAGGACTTCTCCATAAGCTCGGAAGATTCCCTTAGCATTACCATGTGTCTGATATAGCGTGTTAAATGTGCAGTAGGATCCAAGCTCCCATTGTAAGTCGTTAACATGGGTAACTTGAAGTCTGGTGGGGCCTTTGCATCCTAGATGTTAGAAGTGAAAGGACTTCGAGTGACATCCTTATATCCATGGTCGGGGACTCCGCCCCTAGTTATCCATTATATAATTTCTGCTAGCTATCTCCATCGAATCGAAAACCTTGTCCTCGAAGCCTTAAAGGAAATTCTGGAAAGTGATGTTCAGGTTGTACTTGGGTAAAGCTTCCCGCTGGTCCTTCATGCCTAATCACGACATTCAAGCTTGGTTTGGTAGTGTCCCCGATACCGGTTTGACATTATCGAACCGGGTTGGTTCAGCATTGCTGAACCGGGATTCCGGTGCTACTGCACCTTCTCCATTCAAAGTCAAGTGTGGTTGGATTCTGCCAACGTTCCTCCTACCATCATTTCGAGCATCATGGATCAGAGACTCTAGACCCATGATTATACATCCAGAGGGGTTGCACTATATCATATTCGTTTCGATGTCCAAGTTTGATCGAACCAGAGGAAGGGTTGAGCCTAATGTGCCCCCGGCACTGTTCTAATTGCCCCAACTGCAACGTCACTGGTGTATGCGCCAACATTTGCTCCTTGTCCCAACTGTCCTCCTGATCCATCATGTCGTGATAAGAAGGTATTCATCATTATCTCTAGCTTGTGTAGGAGCTCATCTTGTCTCTCCATACATGATCTCAATTCTCTAATCACATCATCAATCTCCTTCTGAGAGAGTTGATTAGAATGATCCCCTGTAGACGAAGCCTTTTGACTTCCCTCGTTCCTAGTACTATATCCTCAGCATCTCATGCACGAGAGAATGTTTAATCCTTCTTCCTTTTCACCATCTTCAACTCCTGAAGCGAGCATTTTTCTTTAAGCAGAAGGTCGAAGTCGTGTGCCCCTTTCTGGCACACCAAAGTGTTGACATCAAAAAATGATTCTATATTATCCAACACCCGAATCCATAAGTCACAAAAGTTCAGAATCACATAGTACAAAAAATTAAGGAGACACACAGAGTTTTTATAGTGGTTCGACAATCAAGCCTAGGTCCACTCGACATTCTATTGTTTATACTGTTAGATCATAATACAGTTAGTTTCAATGAATTTTTTTTAGAGAAAGAAGTGTAATTTCCTCTCAAGGAATGCCTTGCTCGGTTCGGTCGTACTAATAGAGTTTGATCCTCGTTTTTATCCAAGAATGGTGCATTTATAGTGACCATTAACCCCAGTTCAACTAGGACATGTGGCTCTAGATCTAGTTCGGTAGGTGGCTATTGAACGAGTCTTCGGGTGGTGGAAATATATAGGTCGACTCGACCTTAAATACAGACGTCTGATCTGATGTTGTAGGAAGTGAATTGACCAAGTATTTAGGCAGATGAATAGATCTTCAAAGCATCTCCAGTATTCAGTTCGACATAGTCGAATAGGGTTAGCCGATCCAAAGATACCAATATGTGTTGGTGGCAACTTTGGCATATCGATCCGAGATGCACTAAATTGAACTTCATCGAGTCGAGTTCCTTCGAGACAAAATGAAAACTTAAGTAGGAAGGTCGAACCAGCTTTATCTATCCAAAATCCAAGCTTCCTTTGTCTATATCTTTGAGTGATTCGCCATTCCAATTATTTTATCCAGTCTCTCCTGAACCTGTGTTCAAATCCTGAACACTTTGATAGTCGAAAATCTATGATGTGTCTGTCTTGCTAAAAGGCGGGTCAACACCATTAAATAATATTAAAGTGGAAAATTTTGAAGTTTTTTTGTCAGTTTTAGTAGTTTTCCCTCTTCTCCCTAGTTCTCGCTGGATATTTTATTTTCAAATTAGTCTACCACTTTATGCTTATTTAATGATTCCATCCCATCATTCATATTGCATCTATTAAATAATAGTGAAGCAAAAGAATTTGAAGCTTTTTCGTTAATTCTAGAAGTTTTTCCACTTTTCCCTATTTCTCTCTGGATATATTATTTCCAAATTAGTTTATAACTTTACGCTTGTTTACTAATTCTCTCCCATCATGTTACCTCTTTACCGTTTCACATTTGGCACAAACATTTCAAAGTCTACATAATTATTTATATATAATTTAACAATTAACTTCTAAAATTTTATATTTTATGCTCATACATTTAAATTAATTAAAAGAATCGAAATTCAAGTAAATTTAGTTAACTAATATTTCTTTCAAATATTAAAGAGTGACAAAATGTTATTGTTAGATCCAAAATTGGCTCTAACACCCAAACTAGTAAAGATTCTAATGAAATGAGATCAAAAACGACGAAAACACACAATTTATAGTGGTTCGGCGTTAAGTAGCCAACGTCCACTTTCTACTATTCGAATTGATAATTCAAATGCAAGTACAATGATGATCTTCACTCTCTTCCACTTATACAATACATTAATTCACTCAAAATTATCTAAAATATTGTTTGAAAGATGATTGTAGTCTGAAAGAGATGATAGAATTCGGGTTGCAAAGAAGTTTGAGTTCTGAAAATGCCAAAAGATCCTTCAAAATGCCTCTTGATGTTGTATTTATAGGTGGAAAATCCCCCTGGAGTGGGATCGGTTCGGATCCACGTGGCATCAATCCCGCCACAATCGGGCTCGGATGGAATCTGATGATGATAGCACACCAGGTTAGTGGCAAACGTGGGTAGATCATGTGCATAACTGTCTTGAGTATTAAGGAAAACGCAGGGTGGAAGTTGTTGCGATTCTGGGATCGGATCGGATCGGATATGTTTGTGTATGGGGTTCGGATCAGCTCCGTTCCTTCCGATCCGATCCGACTTGTTTTCCTTCCCTTTCTGCTTTGTGCTGATCTGTCTCTGCCTAAGGAAACCCGATCTGATCCGATTATCTAGCAGGGTGCTCTTCATTGTTTAAGTCTTTAACTTTGTGTAGCCTAGTTCACAAAGTAGGCTAACATTTTGACTCCTCAAGGGATGCTTCTATCGAAGATGGAGCATGCCTTGACATCGTCTGTTCATTGGTTTTTGAATTTGAATCGTTAAATAGTCACCTCCATTCGTTCATAGGGATGTGTTGCTTCATAAAACCGTGTCTCTTGCCGTCTATATATACACCATGACGCATATGAATTACCATCCTCGTTTTTTAAACAAATTTAAGAACTCTTCTTGATGTCCAGCAGTTCCTCCAGGTAAACTTTTTCATTATTTTCCTTCGTTTTTGATTTACATACCACTTCGATGTGTGAGATTCCATTCGGTTCGGATTCCGACCCGAACAACTTCTATCTTCGGTTTTGCTTAGTACCAAATAAATGGGCCAGAGCACATTCTTGGGCCTAAACTCCGGTCCGAAACGGGGTAAAAGGCTAGGAATACAAAGGGCTGCGTTATATCTATATAAACTCACTACCCCTTCTCTTTCTTTCCTTCGTTACTATTATTGCCTTCACTTTCCAGATTTTGGACCAAAACCCTAACTCTTAAAAACTCCAAAAATCCTTCTCGTTAATCTTCAAATCAAACTCGTAAGTGGGTTTAAAACTTCGATTATCCTTGTAATAATCGGTTTCAGCTAGTATTTGTGGTTAATTTGAACGGTTTGATTCTGGCTTTTGCTTGGCTTCGACGTCGTGGCCTCCTCCTCCCTCGCCATCGTCGGTGACTCCATTATCACCTCGAGATGTCGGGAGATGGGATTAGGATCCATTATTGGATATTTAGGCACGTAAGTGCTCGATCTCAATAGGGGTTTTTGAGATGGAGTTGGGTTCGGTGTTGGTTGAGCGAGATGGAAAATGGAGAAGAAAAAGAGAAAGAGAGGAGCTTGGACCGGTTCGGGTGGAGAAATATTAGAGTGAAGGGAAGGGGAAGAGGTTCATATGACCGGATCGGGTCGGAGTAAGAAATAAAGAGGAAGAGAGGCATGGATACTTAAGTCAATCCGGACCGCTCCGAATGCCTACTTTCGAACCGATCCGGTTTTGCTGGCTGGTTGCGAGCGTTTGCTTCAGACCAAAACATAGCTCCCCCCCGATACGATCCCAACACTTACATCCGAACCAAACCGAAGAAGTCCTACTCAATGCACAAGAATTTTTTCAACTGGCCAAATCAATACTTGACATAACCTTCAACTTAAAGAATAGTTAGGATAGTGCCTTACGAACATAAACGAACATCAAGAACTATTCCGAACATTACTGCTTTATCGATCCTTTGCATTACGCCCTTATGTGTTTACTTTGCATCCTTTGCACACATATCACACACTTTAGTTCACACACGTACACGGGGGGATATGGGCTATCTTACTCTAACTCATGTTATTGCTTCTTCAGTAGTTTAGCGATCATGGCAGAGAGGCATTCATCTAGGTTAGCAGAGAAGAGAGAAGCTGTAGAAACTTCTGAGAGATTCACTCTTGATTATAAATCCTCTCCCTCAGACCCTGAATGGGACGATGAGGGCCCAGATTATGAAGTAGAAGCACACAATAGTGAAATACCTTCTGATAGTGAAGTTTCTCTTGGCGATGAAGAGGAAGGAGGGATAGGAGATAATCGTGCTCCTGATGAGTTTGAATCTGCCACTATATTGGAGCTACCCAAAGATTCTGTTGAATTGACGATCGATGATGACAGAATCGTTCGAATATGTCTAAAACATGGAATATTAAAAAGAGATACCCTTGTACCATCGAAAACAGATCGCCCCCACAATCCACCGGAAGGATTCATGGCAATTACCCGGTTGATGTGCCTGGTTGGGGCTATTCCACCGTTTCCGCTTTTTGTCGTCGATTTTCTGAGACAGATGCGAATTGTCCCCATGCAATTGTATCCCAACTCTTATGCTTATTTGTACACCTTGTATATAGCATACAAAGAAGTTTTAGGTATATAGCCTACCTTTGATGACGTCCACTTTTTTTATAATTTCAAGCATTGGACTCAAGAGACTCCTTCCTTCTCATATTTTGAGTCAGTTCCGAAAAGGAAAATTATTACTGTTCCATTTAGCAGCAAGGCTGGCGATTCTAAGCTTGAATGGTTTTATATCAGACAGCAACCACGGTGCGCCAGAAGATGGACCAAATCAAGTAAAGCACAGACATTCTAGATCTCAATTTTAAATGCTCATGTCAACACATTAACTTGCTTTCTTTTTCATTCGCAGTTGATAACCCAAAGCAAATATTGGATCAATTATACTTTGATCGTTTGCATCGGCTTCTCAATGGCGATCAAAAATTCCTAAACATCGACGAAGTTCTTAAGGATGAGTATCTCCATCATCACGGGTTACTATCTATTACCCATAGTATAGGTCATGGGATGGGTCCATATGTGTACATATCCCCGGTAAACATTATTCCTGAGACGGGCGAGGGCTCGAAAGGTCCAAAAATACCTCTTCGGACTTCGCCTTCTCCATCTTCGACTCAAGACGATGAGTTAGCCAACATAGCTGAAAAGCATAGAGAAGGGTATACCGTCCCTGACGACGCTATTTCTCCTGAGAAGTCAACATCCCCTAAAGAGCTGCCAATAGATACTTCTCAAGGAGATGCTCCTACTACCGATGATTCCACATTTAAGGGTTTAGGAAACCTTCCCCTGCCTGAAACCATCTATACTTCAGAGGACTTTGGCAAGAATCCTTTAACTTTCACTTCTTCAGAGGAGACCACTCCCGTGAAGACCAAAGAGCCCGCTCATGTTAGTCTGGCTTCAGACTCGGGTTTGTTGGGGGGAAACAACACTTAGGATGCACATATCACATTAGCACCACGCGTCACAGCACTCATGTCTTATGTGAACTTTGATTCTGAATTCCACTTATATTGTTGCGCAAGTACAATGTCTCGCCCCTACTATGATGTCATAAAAATGCGCCGTAGCATGTCTAGACCTCCTTCCGATATCGAGCATGATCGCCGTGAGAGCCGGGGAAGAGATGACAGAAGGCCTCACGATTCTCATCGACCACACATCTCACGCTCTCGTTCCCCTGTCCGGTCGGATCCATAGGTATAAGGGCTACCAGAGCCGTCGAGGAGAAGACACGTCGCAATCCAAAGATCGATCTTCTCCTCAAGACAAATATAGTCGAGAAAAAAGTCCACCGAAACATACCAATTCGCGAGACAAACACAAAGTTTCTGAGAAGCGATCTGGAAAGGGTGATGCATCCATTGTCCCGGCTAATCGAAAAACGTTGAACTAACATACTGCAAGCCTCCACCACTGGATGTTGATTCCAAAATTAAGCTGGCATATCTGGAGAAGCAATTCCCAAATCACTACTTTGAGAATCTAACTTTTTTACCCGCACTTGAGCCTATTTCTTCAAAGTGGGAAGATGAGGCTAAAGCAAAGATTGACGCAGTTGAGAAGCAACACTTAGAGATGTACAAATATTCACGCAATCTCTCCAGAATTATTCAGACTTTAATTACAGACGTTAATTTAATGAAAAAGGCTGCGGATTAGGATGAGAATGCCTTGAAAAAATTAGACAAGGACCTAGAAGACACACAGGCTCAACTCGCCATCGCTCAACGAGATACCAACAACTTCAAACAGCAATTTGAGGAGTTACAGAAGTGTTATCATGACTTGTTGGAATCTCATAGTCAAGAGCATTTGGAGTTGAAGAAACAAGCGGAAGACGCTAAGTCAGACAATGTCAAAATGCAACTGGCTTACAATACTCTTGAGCAAGAAAAAACCAAGTTAGCGAGAAAAAATGTTGAACTGGAGAAACAAAATGCTGACTTGGAGTCCAAGTTAATGGAAGCCGAGAATAGGGCTGCCCTAGCTGAGGGGAATGTGGATAACGCCATTAAGTCTGCTAAAGAGACCCATAAACAGCTACCAGAGGCTCAGGAAGAAGTGCATGGTTTTGGCGAACTATTGATTGAATTCTTTGCACACATAATTCATCGCCGAAACATCTCTTGGATTGAAGACCATCCGACTACCTTAGTTCATGTATAGAGCCAAATCATAGAATGGGAGAAAGAGGAACTTAAGGTAGACTTCGTTGATGAAGATAAACTTATGGAGAAGTATCTGAGAGATGATGAACCGGTACGCCTGGCCGGGGGACGTCGCCTCATTGCTGCTGCTATGGAGGAGGAGAAACACCTGGCCAAATAAAAGAATATCCCTGAAGTTGGTTCTTCTTCTGCTACCACTGAAACTACTGAAGTTGAGGGATATGATCCCGAGAATCCAGGAATTTCTAAAGCGTCTCTTTTATCTCATATACCCGAATCAGCGTCAGAGACGGTAGCCACCCCAATTGAGAAATCATCGGAAGGTATTTCTACTTTTTCACCTCAATTTGTCAAGGCCGTCTCCACCTTTCATCACATCATTGGGCAATCGATCGAGGATCCTTTATTTTCTCCTGAGTTGATAACTGTTGCTTCTCATTCTGTAGGTGCTGGACCAGCCGAGAAGATTGATGAGCCTCGGGGAGCCTCTGTTAGAGAAGAATCCGTGAAAAAGGCTCAGGGAGGACAGGATAAGGCTACCATCTTCGAATCCGGAGGGGGAGCTGAATTGTCTAAGGCCGACACTTCTCATGATGACGAGATGATAGATGCCTTAAAAGACGACGGTGGTAATGAGGGGCATGAAGAAGATCCTGATGTGGCTATAATTGGGGATTCAAAAAGTGCCGATGACGTTACTTTGGATGAAATGAAAGCCGAACAAGACAAGCGCATGCATCTGAAAGTTGAAGACTTGAACCCCGAAAGCCTTAAGCCCCTTGCAGTGGTGGATCCTGGATCAAGGTTAGTTGTTAAGCTTTCAAATAGATCTATTACAGAAGAGCTTGGTAAAAAATCTTCTCTTGATTCCAGTGTTCCGACTCCTGGGAAGAAATCCACCGATTCTGGCACTTCAACTACAGAGAAGAAAAGGCCAAAGCGTCTTATGTCTGATGCTGAAAAAGAGGCTAGAAATGCTCTTAAAGCTGCCAAAAAATCCAAGTCTGCTCCAAAGCCCAAGTGATGATGTGCTTTGTTTTATTTTATTTTGATGTTCAATTGGTCCGTAATTGTTGTAGCGAGTGTGGCCCTCGCATCTTTTGCTTGATTTCCCTGTACAAACTCACGTGTTTGTAAATAAAATAGTTTATTTCCTGCAATGTCTGATAGTTATAAGTTTAGCACTTAAGTAAAAATGCAAATAGACAGCATGTCATATTACAGTTATATAATAAAGTCATTGTTCAGGGGAACATGTGTACACATATATGCCCCCAATCAATCTTGGATAACTGAGCAAGAATTACTCAAGATTAATTGAATTCAAAATACAATTGCCACCGATTCTCCGATGGGGCCATATTCCTTTCGTCATTGACACCTATTCTTTCTAGCATCTTTATACTCTCCTGTCTCATGACCAAGTTAGAGTATTATTGAGGCGGTCTCTTATCGGGGTGCACCTTCACGCCCCAAGGGATGTCGTCTTCCCGTCCTTTATACTCTCTCTCGATTCATGAGAGTTAGAGTTAAGAATGTCATCTTCCCATTCTTTTGCATTTTATCATGCAAGCGGTCATTTTGTTCGCTCCTGCACATAGGTTATCTCCAATTTTCCAGATTTAATTTAATGTTTCGTGTTTCATGGTCATGATAGAATAATTGTCGAAGATATAAATAATGCAGGAAAGTAAATGACACACGATATTTTTATAGTGGTTCAGCTAAGTCGTAGCCTACATCCACTTCATAATCCTTTGTTCATATAAACAGACTTTTTAAGGCAAGTCGTGCCTTTTTACACTGCTCATAAAAACAAAAAGGAAGACATTTCATATTTAGCTCAGATATCGTCGTAAGTGCTGAGCGTTCCAAGCTTTGGGAATCTCTTCACCGTCCACAGTCGTTAGCTTGAATGCTCCTATATAAAGCTTCCGTTGGATGGTGTATGGCCCTTCCCATTTTGGGCCCAATTAGGTCGAAGGTGGGAAGACTCGTTTCAGTACTAGGTCTCCTGGTTCAAAATTCTTGAAGCGAACTTTCTGATCATAATAACGTGCTACTTGATGTCGATGTATCGAGGCATGAAAGTCTGCTTCGTCTCTTTTTCTTCAATCATATCAAGAGACTCTAGGAGGAGTGTTCTATTTGTCATCGGGTCATAATACGCGACTCGATGAGAAGGGACTTCTAATTCTACTGGGATCACTGCTTCTGACCCAAAAGAAAGTGAATAGGGAGTATGGCTGGTATTCGTCTTAAAGGTTGTCCTGTAGGCCTATAAAGCTAGTGGAAACTCGTCTACCCATTTGGCCTTGGCCCGCTCGAACCGCTTCTTGAGAATATATTTAATGACCTTGTTTATTGCTTCGACCTGGCCATTTGACTGCGGGTGAGCTACTGCAGTGTACCGTTTATCAATCTTGTACTTCTGGCAGAAGTTTCTAAATTCGACGTTGTCAAACTGTGTCCCATTATCGGTTATGATGGTCTTCGGTATCCCAAATCGACAGATAATGTTTCTGACCACAAGACTAATCACCTTTCTTGCCGTGATTGTTGTTAAAGGTTCAGCTTCCACCCATTTTGTGAAATAGTCCACGACGACGATCGCGTACTTAGCTCCTCCTCTGGCAATAGGTAACACTCCAATAATTTCAATCCCCCACATGGCGAACGGCCATGGGCTTACGATTGACTTGAGCTGAGTCAGAGGCGCTATGGGAATCTTGGCAAATCTTTGACATCTGTCGCAGCGTCATGAATAATCAGCCGCATCTTTATTCACGGTAGGCCAGAAATATCCACCGTAATACTTTCTTTGCTAGGGTTTGGCCCCCGGCGTGGTCCCCACACACACCTTCATGTACTTCTTGTAGTACACATTTGATGTCATCATGTGCGATACACCGTAGTAGGGGCATTGAAAATCCTTGGCGATAAAGGACGTCGTCCTGTAAAACGTATTTGTAGCCTTACGTCTTACATCTCGTCTTTAGCTCTTTTTTAACGGGAGGGTTCCATTCTTAAGAAAATTATTGATCGATGTCATCCATGATTCTCTCTCTGGGTCGACTTCCAAAGCTAGTTCCACTCCCATCAGGTCGAAACTCAGCAATTCCAAAACCTCTATCGGAACCATTTCAGTTTCTTCGGGGTTATCAGAACTTTCTAGCTTTGCAAGCCGATCTGCTTTCTGATTTTTCGTTCTTGGAATATGCATTATGCTGTATTGCTCCAAACTACCCAGCAACTCTTTTACCTTTTTGAGATAAGTAACGAGTCGAGGCCCTTTAGCAATAAATTCCTCCTGAACCTGGCATACATGTATCTTGGAATCGCAACATATATCTAGTGTCTTCACTCCCAATTCTATGGCGAGTTTCAGCCCGGCAATCAGGGCTTCATACTCGGAATCGTTATTAGTAGCAGCAAACTCTAATCGTAATGCATAGTAAATAGATCGTCCTTCAGGAGTTATTAAAGCAACTCCGGCGCCGGACCTTCGATCATTTTTGGCTCTGTCCGTATATAGCTTCCATGGACTAAGCTCTAACTCTTGGTCCAAACTTACTACCTTGTCACCCACCGTTTCCTCTTCGGGAATTGTGAATTCAGCTATAAAGTCGGCCAATGCCTGCCCTCTTATTGATTTCCGTGGTTGAAAATTTAAATCAAATTGACTCATCTCGATGTTCCATTTAAGTAACTGCCCCGATGCTTCGGGTTTTTGCAACACTTGTCTTAAAGGTTGGTCGGTGTATACAACTATTGGGTGAGCCTGAAAGTAATGACGAAGCTTGCGGGAAGCAATCAGGAGACTATAAGCAAGCTTTTCTATCTTCAGATAATTACGTTCTGCAGCAGCTAGCTTTTTGCTTACGTAGTATACAGGCCTCTGGACTTTATCCTCTTCACGTACCAATGCTGTACTGACGGCATGAGATGATACCGCTAGGTAGACAAAAAATCCTCATGTTCCACGGTTTTGATAATATTGGAGGCTTTTCTAATAAGTCTAATAAATTCTGGACCGCCTCCACACAATCGGGGGTCCACTCAAAATTTCGCTTTCCTCGTTTTATTAGATCGAAGAAAGGTACACACCTATCTGTAGCTTTGGAGATAAACCTGCTCAATGCAACAACTTTTCCGGCTAAGCTTTGAACATCTTTGATCTTTCGTGGTTCTTCAATATTCCTTATTGCTGCTATTTGGCTAGGATTTATCTCAATTCCTCGAGAACTCACGATAAACCCAAGGAATTTTCCAGATGCGACCCCAAATGAGCATTTTAAGGGGTTTAACTTCATTCCATACCTTCGAAGAATATCAAACATTTCAGCTAAGTCCCTTGTATGATCGAAAGATTGTTTAGACTTCACAAGCATGTCATCCACGTAAACCTCCATGGTTTTCCCGATTTGATTATAGAACATGCGGTTGACCAAGCGCTGGTACGTGGCTCCTGCATTCTTTAACCCAAATGGCATTACCACATAACAATATAACCCCAAGTCTGTGATGAAACTTGTATGCTTCCGATCTGGTATGTGCATGGGAATTTGATTGTACCCAGAATAGGCATCCATAAAGGATAAAAGTTCGTGCCCAACCGTCGAATCTACTAGCTGATCAATTCTGGGGAGAGGAAAGATATCCTTCGGGCAGGCCTTGTTCAAATCAGAAAAGTCAATACATGTACGCCACTTCCCGTTAGACTTTTTGACTAGGACAGGATTCAATATCCAGTCAGTACATTTCGATTCCTTAATGAATCCATTATCTTTTAATTTCTCTACCTCTTCTTTCAAAGCTGCTACCGCTCTGGGCCTAACATCCATATTTTTTGTTTGATTGGTGGGTGCTTTGGATTAATACATAAAGAGTGGCTCATAACGGCAAGCGAAATCCCACACATGTCAGTGTGAGTCCAGGCAAACACATCCAGATTTGCCCTTAAAAATTTAGCCAACTCTTTCGGTCGAACTGGATCTAGTTGCGAGCCGATCTTTAGTACTTTTGTCGAACTTGTCTCATCAATTGGTATTTCTACTGTTATCTCATTGGGAGTCACCTTCCTATCCTCAGGTTCTTTATCCTCTCTGGGATCTATATCCTTGAGCACATATGAGGGCGACTCTTTTGGGGCTGGACCCCTTAGTTGCTATGCTGAGTTCTCCTTCAGAGGGGCAGAATCGTCCTTTGTTTCTATATTCAACCCCTTCATTAGCATCTTCAACTCCGTCATGTAACAAGCTCGTCCCGTAGCTTGGTCGCCTCTCATCACTCCAATTCCTGCGTCAGTCGGGAATTTAAGCACCAAGGTGCAATACATGCCCTAAACTCGGCAAGGGCCGGTCGGCCTAGGAAGGCATTGTAGGGCAACTCTACATCCAAAACTACAAACGGCAGGATCCTCACTCTCTGGCGATCTCCCTGCCCCAATGTCACTGGTAATTCTACATAGCCCATCAGAGCCGTCGACGCCCCGTTGAAGCCACGTATCCATCCTTCACAGGGCTTTAGATCTTTTGCTTCAAGTCTCATTTGTTCAAAAGCTTTCTTGAAGAGGATATTGACCGAGCTCCCGTTGTCCACTAACATTTTATGGACTAAAGTAGGGTCGATTGTCGTGGTAATTACCAGTGGATCTTCAGTTGGGGATTGAACTCTGGAATCATCTCTACTGCGGAATATGACGTCGTCTGACATCGTCTTTTGTTGTTTTACTAGAGTAATGTCTTCGAGGTTACTGCATTCTCCTACTTCAAAATGCTTGGCGGCGTTGACGTACTGATCCATCGCTTTGAAACTACGACCAACTAGGTGGGGTCCTCCTATAATGGTATTAATAACGTTCCCCTTACCTTTCTACTAGGCTGTGGGTTTTGAAGTAGGCTGGTTTTGGTCCGGGGCTTGTACCCCTTGCCCCCTGTCCCTTTGGGCAACCTTGTACTCGTCTAACTTCCCTTCCCGCAGCAATCTTTTGACTATATCTCTCAAATGATGGCATTCGTTGGTGGAATGACCGTGGGTTCCATGGAACAAACAAAACTTTCCCGTTGCGATCTCTTTCTCAGTGGAGTCTCTGGGTTGTGGTTTTTTGTACTGCAATATGCTATACGTATCCAAGTAAATATTCTCCAACGTATCATTTAACGGCGTACAGTTTTCAAAAGTCCGGAATCTGGGTCTTTTACTAGAGCTATTCCCTCGGTTTCTGTTCCTTCTATTGCCGTTCCCATTCCTGTTGCTATTACTCCCGCTCTGGTTGCCAACGTTTACTTCAACCTTCCTTGAACTGTCACCAGATTGTTTCACAGCAACATTACTTTGGACACCTTCCCTCGAGGCCCCTTCGGACTTTCTCTTCCTATTTGCATGAACTTCTTCTTGTCTCAAGCAAATGTTTGCTTTTTCATAGAACAATTCTCTGGTAGGAGGCGGTTTCCCAAACAAGTAATCCCGGAATTTTGTGTCAGGGTAAACCCCTTCTATCAAGGCCATCAGAATAGTGGGCTCATGTGGGTCACTAACTTCGGTGACAGCTAGGTTAAAGTGGTCTAAATATGACTTCAAAGATTCTCCTGGGGGCTGTTTAATATGTGACAACTCTATGACACTCTTGGACTTTCGGGCGTGAAGTCGAAACTGCACTACAACAAAATGACCCTTCAATAGCGTTTAAAAAACGCTATAATAGGCTATTATGGCATTTTTATAAACGCTGTATATTAACAAGCTATAATAGGTTAGGTATATATAATAACTAAATAAAAAACGCTATAAAAAGCATGCTATCAATAAGTACCTTTCAGTAGCGTTTTTAATTGTATAAAAAGTCATGTTGTGGCTTATTTCAATTGCTGACTTGTAGACATACAGCGGGTACAAAACGCTGTTAAATCGTCTAATAACATTTTTAAACGCTGTTAAATGGTCTAATAGCATTTTTAAATGCTGTTAAATCGTCTAACACCATTTTCAAAATGTTGTATGCTAGTAAAAATTATTTCTGCACCGTTTACATAACCATTATCACACTATAATCGACAGATTACATAAACACAATATATCATTTCACAAAATTATATAAGTCACATTGAACCAAAATTATCTAACCAATCAACTTGCAAAAAAAAGAATACATTATACGTTATAATATTAATGAACAATACATTTAGCGTGTAAATGAGATCATACTACACATGAGGATTAAGCATGCAAACCAAAAAAAATGTAACTTCAAAAGAACTTCAAATCCTTAATATACTGCAGCATGTTGTCGTTCGTATGCACCATAGACAGGTACCTATGAAAAAAAATTCAACAATTAGCAATTATAACTATGTGTGTGTGTGTATGTTACATAATTATATAAACTTCATTAATTTAGTTACTTTTTATAAACTTAGTTCATTTATATAAACTAATTAAATTAACTCAGTTAATTTTATAAAATTTAGTTAATTTATATTAACATATGGAATTTTTTCAAATGAACATAATTTTGTTTTAAATACTTTATTCAACAATTATATGTCTATTGCTATAAGCTTATTAGTTTTAGTAAAAGTTACTTTAAGAAAATTGTTGTTTATTTAACTATTTGAAAACTTAATTAACTTAGTTACATATTTTAAACTTAGTTACTTTATTATTATTATACTATTATTATTATAAATTTAGTTAAATTTATAAACTTAATTAAATTTTATAACTTAGTCAACTTTAGTTAATTTTTATAAAAAATTAGATGATTTTTAGTAAACTTAGTCAACTTTTATAACAATTTAACAAATATTTCAAAATAGAGTATATTTAATATCATAATAATATTATTACAATATTATTAGTTAAATATCTCTAATATTAGTTTATAAATTTATTATTATTATACTATATTATATTATTATATCATATTATATTATAATATCATATTATATTATAATATTATTATATATTTATTTTTATATACATTTGATTAAATTTTGTAAATCTTGATTAACTTAGTTAAATATTTATAAAATATGTTTATAAATTTATTATTATTATATTATATTATTAATTAATTTTTATATACCTTTCGTTAAATTTTATAAAACTCAATTAACTTGTTAAATTTTATATAGCTTTAGTTAAATTTCACAAAACTAACTTAACTTAGTCAAATATTTATAAAATTAGTTTATAAATTCATTATTTTTATTATTTTACTTTTATTATAATATTACTATTATTATAATATTATTTTTTATATGTTTTTATATACCTTCAGTTAAATTTTATAAAGTTGAATTAACTTATAGTTAAATATTTATATAATTAGTTTATAATTCTATTATTATTATATTACATTTATTATTGTGTTATTATTATTATTTATTTTTCATATATCTTTTGTTAAATCTATTATTGAACGCATGGTGCAGGACGAACCTGGTGTCTACATAACTCTAACTTCTTTGTCGGGTGGTGCTACTTTGAGGTGAGAACAAGGCAAGGGTTTACCAACGATACAATGTCCACGCACCTGACAGTCAAAATCTGCTGCAAATAGAATTTTACAAATGATACATAGAAAGAGAGATTAATTGTTAAACCTGTTTGTCTCCAAGTTTTATCCATGACTGACATCTCTGTAAAAGTCATTTCTTTCACTTCTATGCTCACCAAACCTGTACACATGGAGAAACCCCTATAATGTACCATGTTCTACAGATCTTCACTAAACCAAAATGCACTCAATACAGGCATGATAAACCTCATTTCACTCAACCACTTGCAAATACATCCATAACTTGCATCAACTTGTTTTATGTTCATATAGTAACCAACTATCTGTAGTTTGCTTCATGTATGAATACAACCTTCTCAGGAAAACATATAAAGAAAATACATGTTGCAGGTCCACACATCTATTTTGTTTGGGACTAATGCCTCTGTTTTGTTTGGGAACAACATCTATGATACTAAGGAACATAGAAGGATTATTTTTTCTGCTAAGCTTGTCCATTTTGCTTACTACTTATACCAAGCCATGCTCTTCTTTAATTGCTTGTCTGGTTATTACTACATCCACATGTTTCATGCTTCTCTTACCTTTTGCAATCTTCATTTTCACAGAATAGCATAAAATAGACAATAACCGGTATGACATAGTTTTTTATCATTAAAACCCAAGGTATCCACCATATTGAGTTGGTGTTTTTCTCCATCAAGAACCAAGGGTATTACTATGAGCCCTCAAAAGGCTGAGCATGAGCTTTGCTCAGTTTTCTTTGAAACTGAGCGAGCTTGGTTTCTTTAAAATTGAGCAATGAGCTCGGTTTCTTTGAAACTGATCTTTGCTCGATTTCAAAGAAAACTGAGCTCAGATTCAAAGTAAACTGAGCATTGCTCAGTTTCAAAGAAAACTGAGCGATAAGCTCGGTTTCATTGAAACTGAGCAAAGCTCGTTTTCACGAAAACTGAGCAAAGCTCGTTTTCAAGAAAAATGAGCATTGCTGGTTTTTGTTGGAAACAAGCATAAGCTCAGTTTCTTGCTCAGTTTCGTTGAAACTGAGCAATGCTCAATTTATTGCTCAGTTTAGTTGAAACTGAGTTCAAAGAAACCGAGCATTGCTCAGTATTAATGTTCAAATGTTGGTTCTAACCTATAGTCAATAATTGGTCTGCACATGTATTGTTGACGTTTAATTATAACATATAAGATTAAGAACTTTATCTCAGTATGATTACACACACATATAAATACACAAAGCACATGTATATATAAACGCACACATATATATGGCGTAATTCATGAGTCCTTATTGTTTATTTGCTCCTCACCATGAATCTTGTGAAAAAGGGGGGAAACACACCTGAACAGAGGTCGATAATATAACAGCAACATCATATATCTTGCTCCAATGATTTTGTAGGATATCCAAGCGCATACTTCGATCAGCATAATATTCAGATAGTCCACTGTGCAATTTATTCTACATTTGATAACCCACTGCACAATATATATGGTCAAACAATGTTGGATACGAATTATGAAAGGTAATGGCACTCGTATATGTAAATTGGTTAAATAAAATCCATTTTCCGAGTTTATATATGGACCATACATGGGTAATATAAAATTAAATTATGCATTAGTCTAGTGGGTATTAAATAAGAAGCTTAACAGTGCAAAATGAGTAATAAATGATGTACCTTGTCTGCGTTAGAACCTATCTATCAATAAGTGAAAGAAGCATGTAGCTGAGCTGCACATGTTAAATGTTGGCTCCATCAACGTATTGCATGTTAATCAAGCGAAACACATACACTATATCCATTAACGGTTACTCAAATCTTACAAGTTATCAAAAACACTACTGTAACCCTTCATGAACTTTTATATGGTTGAGTTTCACCCAGATAATAAGTTTGATTGCTGATTAATGTTGTTTAGTTTCTTAAATATCTTCAAACCTGCCTTCCACTTCCATCATCAATCTCTACTTCATTAAACAAACTTCTGCACAAACCACTAGTAACCACAAACTCTAGCAACCATGACTTACAGAAAATCATCCCCAGCAGTACCCTTACCATCCACAACAACTCAGTTAGTAAACACACACCCCCCCTAACAAATAAAAATTACCTCCTCCCTTCCAAAGCACTTTACTTGGAAAAAGTTGAGCGAAGGCTCAGTAGTAAATTTTCAGCACACTGCCACGAACACTTAGGTAAGATAAACATTTCTGTTGATTACAGTAATACATTTCTGTTTAGACATAAAATCACATTTTTTTATATAGAACAATTCAGCAATGTTATTGATATACGCTAAAAACAGTATACCAGTTCGTTATATGCTCATTGATTTGGAGCCATTGTTTGTTGATTACATTAGATATACCAGTCTTTCTTTTCGTTATATGCTCACTGTCATGAGTGTCATAAATTTGAGGGAAAATATGTTACCTGCTCTGACGGTGTGCGTCTAGATTGAGAAATGGCTGTCCAGGCATGAGGGGAAAGTGCTTGCAGTGATGAAATCTTTCCTTGCTCATATCCCATTTCATCATTAGCCTTTGCTCTAAGCAATATAAATAGAAATTGCATCATCATCATAACTAGTAGTTGATAATATACCAACAGAAGGGTAGAAATGTTCAAGAATTTTGGAAAAGGAGATTTTAAGATCAAATATAGTTTGGTCAATAAGCTCGTTTGGTTTTGAACAACAGGCCTATTTGCATATAATCAAAACATAGGTATGGAAAATCCAATGCAAAGAGATGAATGATATCCTTTCTCTCTGATTTGATTGTAAAGGTTGAAGGCTGGACTAATTCCCTTGAGTGGATTGAGATTTCTGCCATTTGCTCTTTCTTATTCTGCTTGTATTCTTGATGTATAAACTGGTCTGCAATTAATTAACAGTTTTGTTACAACAGTGGTATTACCAGAATTGCATTTAATATACATTGAGTACGTTACATTAAGGAAATTCAACAAACTCGAAACACAGTAAACTTTGGAAAAGAGATTTCACATGAGTACAACACATACACAAACATACTTTAAGAGACTCCAACCATCTCGTTTAACAATGACCAAGCATCTTTTCACAACCATAAAATATTGTTGCACATCAGTTATTGATAGTAGATAACACATATTAATTTCAATTTGTAAGCATCCAGGAAATAATGTACTAATGATTTTGAAGTGTTTGATACGTAACGATTGCTATAAAGCCAAAAAACTTACGCTACCAGAAATAAATATCATAACAACAAGATAATGAATTAATGATAAAATATTTGCAGTAGAAGTCATTTCAGTGTTGCATGATGTAAAAAACACTAAAATTTACAAATGAAACCATACTTGCAAACAGTTAAAGTATCTGAACAGAGATCGCCCGAACAGGTAGTTGTCAGCAAAGTTGTGATGTACTCGACTGGCCACCCAAAGGGAAGTCACTCGCTGAAGTTGAACATCAACTGTACAATTATGTGAATTTGTTGCCGACTAACCATGAATGATGAACATTTCTTTAATTCATGGGTTGAAGGAAAAAATCATTAACAAAATTGATGGAAATATTTAAAAGGTTTGAAAAATTTCATATACAGTATAAGTTGGGGTTTGTACTCTGGAAATAGTAATGGTTTGGCGCATTGCTTATATTAAATTACCTGAATTCATTGAAGAAACCCAATATTTCCAAGTATATGCGAAGCAAGCTATTGCAAATTCGATCA
Organism: Allium sativum; assembly: GCA_030737875.1. Lineage (NCBI taxonomy): Eukaryota > Viridiplantae > Streptophyta > Magnoliopsida > Asparagales > Amaryllidaceae > Allium > Allium sativum. The sequence continues at coordinate 359,199,820 of CM060926.1, forward strand.
GCAATTTACGTGGTGGTGGATAAACAAAGAAACCGAGGAAGGTGGATTTTAGGAGAAGAAATGAAAAAGGGGAATGGTTACGTTAGTAGCAGTGGTCAAAAATAGGGGAAAAATTGTGTTGAAGTAGAGGAAAAAGAGAGAGGGTGCGGGGAGGGCGGTATTTTGAAGTGCTTACTTGAACGGGATCCATGGCAGCATGGCTTGGTTCCTGTTTTCTATTTGTAGTAATATATTTCACGTAGTCGACGATCTGGGATTAGGCTAGGGAAGAAATAATGAAGTTAAGAGAAGTGAAAGAACGTGTATGCACAGTTTGAAACAAGTGCTCCGAGTGATTTTTTCTCTTATGTTTTCTATATATCAAAACAAGTGCTCGATTACGATACATACAAAGATGTAGTGAAAGAGTAACCTGGATTTTTTCGATTGAATGAGTACTTGGTAACACTGGACAGACCTGCTCTTGGTCCTGCTACTGGAAAAAGTACTACATCTCTCTTCTTTATTTCCTCCATTATTAATAATCTCTTATCTCCTTCGTCTTCCTTATAATCCTTTTATGACAACAAGAAAATCCAATATAATAATTGTCACAAAATGAACAGTATCCAAGATAAATGATAAACAATCAAACAAAAACTAACTGCTTGGGAAGATCTAGTCTCCTGGATCTAGGTTCAACATTGATTCCACAGTCTATTTTCAAAGATTTATACTGTCCCAATTCAAGGTATGCAGTCAAGAAAGAACCCAAAAGAATTTACATCCAGATCCCTTAGACTTCACTTAAAGCACGGAAGGGCGCATTGTTTAGTGTTTTCTTATTTATTCAAACAGTTGTAGTTTTAAGTGAATCATTATATTATTCATTATATGTTACATATTATATTGCAAGTTATGTACATCCAATCAAAATGCATTGTGATAATTTATTTACCACAAATTTTAACACTGTAAAATGACAGAAAATGAAGCTGCAACCTTGTACAGAGATTCACCATTCATGCTCAGTTTTAAGTTAATCTTTCCTCATATTAATAAAAGTCCAAGACAGTGGTCCAATAGTATAAACCGATATGAATTTTTGCAAACTGAAGAGCAACCGGTGCCAGTTAATACAACAAATTCATTCAAAACAGCTCGCTATTGGTACGCTGACAAAAACAAGGGATAGCCGACCTGAAATTTTGTAAAAACGGTGCTTGACTTTCGAAAAATATACCTGAACCCTAGTTTGCAAAGGAGAAATCGCACTTCAGCTGCTTTTAAGAATCATGCTTCAGCTAGCTTGAGGAATTCCGAATTTGAAATTGAAATTAATTTGTGAATCGCACTTCAGCTTCCTTGAAGAATCGCGAAATCGATCAAGGTTGTTACGGAATCGTGCTTTAGAACTCTCGAAATAGAGCCTTGACGAAGAAAAGGTTACGGAGCCTTGAGCCAGAGAGGGTTGTGAATCACGCTTTGTTAAAGAGGATTAGGTATTGAAGAGAGTGAAGAGGAAAATCGGAAGTGAAGAAGTCGATTAAGAATTTTGGGAGGGAACGCGAAAAGATAAAATGTGGCGGCTTGGTAAAGATAAAAATTTGGGGCGTCTGAAGTGGAGAGTGGGGGGAAAACGAAAAGGAAATTTTAGCTGTCAGGAACTGAGAGGGAAGCGTGAAATGTTTGACCGCCAAATTTTTAGGGCGGTGTTTAACATTGCGTGGCTCATGGCTATCTTTTACCACTTAAAGCTATCTTTTATCCTTAATAATGACTAGCATATTTAATCATAGCAAGTTTAAATATCGTGCTATCCTCTCTTGCTATTAATAAAACATTTTCTTGTAGTGCTGGTTCATAAAGAGCTCACTAATTTCGGTGAAATTCGATATCGACCGAGGAGGGAGTTAGGTGAACCACATTAAAGCCACGTCTTCAAGATAAATTGGAAAGGCTTTACATTTTACAGCATCTGGAGCTGCTGCAGCATTCATGAACCATGCATACCTCATCAGATGCTTCCCTGGGTCTGTTCTTCCTGAATACCGATCCATCTGAGGCAAGTTGAACCGCCGAGGGAATTGGAAATCCAATATATCATCTGTGAAGGGAGTATGACTTCGCTCAATACCCCAGTCCTCATTAGTGTGCCGCCGACTTTCGGACATAATCTGACGCACCATCGCCCATACATCGGCATTTGTTAATGTCTGCACCAGTTCTCTAGGTCTAATATTCGGATTACCCCTAGGCTCCTGATTGGGGGATAACCTCCTGTTTCTAGCGGCGGCTGCTCTACATTGCTCCCTACGCTCCTGGTCGATCTCAAGAGGAAGGGGCTGAAGAAGTTGTTCTTGCGTAGGATTAGTAATGTTAGGATCCCTAGGTAGAACGTGGGATCCATGCATGGGAAATAACATAGGCTCTTTTAAGCTTGGGTCATCAGGCCCTAACACACGAGCATAGTCTTCACGGGATCTTAAAGATCCAAAAGTTAGCTGATCAAGGTTCTGAGGTCGCTCTAGCGGTCTTCTTTCACGAGGACGTCCCTCATCTGAAGAAGACGAATCATCTATAGCAAGGCGGCGTGTTGGGGAAGGTGTGTTTTGCCTCCGGAGCTCTTGGAGTTCTCTACTCATAGTGATCATGTTTTCTTGCATGCAGAGAATGTCATGCCTATGGGCTTCCAATGCCTCCTTAGTACTCTGGAGCATGTCAAGGAAGCGAGAAAAATCTCCTTGGGTGACGGGTCAGACGGATCAAGCTGATCATTGGTCATAGCGGCTGGAATCGGAGCATTGGAGGGAGCTTGAGTAGAAGTTCCAACTTCATTCTGGTTCGGATCAGATTGGAGCAAGGTACTAGGACCGGACCGGTTCAGATGGGGGGAGCGAGTGACTTCAACGTCTTCTAATCAGCTCGGATCGGTGTCATCCGCTCGGATCGGACCTTCTTGACTGGAGCGGCCTGCTCCAGAGTCTTGTCCATGCGACCTCGTCAATACCATGGCTTGTTGATTCTCTCAAGCATCGTTCTCCTTAGCGCCTTGCATTTCTTTTCCTTTCGTTTTGGCCATAGTGTTCAATTATTCAATGGTTCAAAAAAGGTACTTAAAGATGTCAAAAACAGAGGATTAACTTCTTTGAACTTTGAGGGTCCAAATAGTAGAATGATAATCCCAAAAAGCGAAGAATTCAAAGATTTCTCAGTGAAAGCACCAAAATGTTAGATCCAAAATTGGCTCTAACACCCAAACTAGCAAAGATTCTAATGAAATGAGATTGAAAACGACGAAAACACACGATTTATAGTGGTTCGGCGTTAAGTAGCCAACGTCCACTTTCTACTGTTCGAATTGATAATTCAAATGCAAGTACAATGATGATCTTCACTCTCTTCCACTTATACAATACATTAATTCACTCAAAATTATCTAAAATATTGTTTGAAAGATGATTGTAGTCTGAAAGAGATGATAGAATCCGGATTACAAAGAAGTTTGAGTTCTGAAAATGCCAAAAGATCCTTCAAAATGCCTCTTAATGTTGTATTTATAGGTGGAAAATCCCCCTGGAGTGGGCTCGGTTCGGATCCACGTGGCATCAATCCCGCCACAATCGGGTTCGGATGGAATCTGATGATGACAACACACCAGGTTAGTGGCAAACGTGGGTAGATCGTGTGCGTAACCGTCTCGAGTATTAAGGAAAACGTGGGGTGGAAGCTGTTGCGATTCTGGGATCGGATCAGATATGTTTGTGTATGGGGTTCGGATCGGCTCCGTTCCTTCCAATCCGATCCGGCTTGTTTTCCTTCCCTTTCTACTTAATGTTGATCTGTCTCTGCCCAAGGAAACCCGATCCGATCTGATTATCTGGCAGGGTGCTCTTCATTGTTTAAGTCTTTAACTTTGTGTAGCCTAGTTCACAAAGTAGGCTAACAGTTATTTTTTGGCTCCAAATATTTACGCTTCATTTTCTCTATAATCATTTAAGTCTCTCTTAATTTCTTTTCTTAAACTATATATTTAATATCATATTTTATAATTAATTATGTAATATTGAAAGTATTCAAATAACTTTAGCAAATTATTATTTATTGATTCACACAATTAATCACATTAAGGTTAAATATATTCATATTAACAAAAATGAGAAAAAAATATTTCAAATATATAAACATGTCAATCACATAACAAAAATTATACCTGTAATGACCTGGTTTGTCTTACCATTTGAATCGGTAATAAAACTAACTCACATCATTCAAAACAGATGTTGTTTTAACCATAAGGTTTAAAAAGATCAAATTATCGTACATTGACAGATCATAGATACAAAATAGCAGAATAATTCACAGTGAAATAAACAACTTAGTATGAAGATACTAAACATAAAATATCAAAACAAATTACATAAAATATTAGATTCATAATTTAATACATTAGAAAATTTCAGATACATAAATGCTTAGAACATAAGCAAGTGATGGAAATGGAATAGCTGAATCACTAATATCGCAATATCATATAGATAATAAGTTGAATAGTTAATGGATCTCCAGCACTGAAAAGATGAATCGCCATGGCTGAACCCCTTAGTCTGAATCGAGCATCAAGTCAAAAGTACAAAACACTCGAGTCAGGGTTAACATGTTCAATAGTAAATCAACTTCAGGTGAAATGCTCAAATGAAATGCATAAGTAACTTAGAAAATGTTTGAGATTCCATTCTTTAAGGATCCATTAAATTGGATATTATATTATACAATACACTATTCTAATAATGTTTATGGTTAAATATACTGTTGAAAATAACGTAAACGGGATTACCATTATTACCCTTACATCGTTTTTGATTTCATAGTCAATATGGATACCGTAAGTCCCCTGTAAACTAGTGGCAATCAGAGGACACTCCACAGGTGCGACACAAATTAAGATCGTAAGGGGTCGATAAGGATAATATAAGATGGCACAAAAGGCATTACCTAGGGTAGAAGTTTACCAATTGCATATCCTGACCGGTGGTAATGCATAGCCGCAACTACTGCTTACCTTGAAACGCATTTTTATAATCAAAGGTGTCCTAAATCAATAACAAAGCAATAGAAAGGTATTGAAGAAGTGCGTCTGATAGGAGGTGCGACCTCACATAATCACGATATAGCTTCTGTTTTAGTCATTTTGTTTATGACTCGAAGGTCAAGGCTATTCATCATCGTTCTCTTACATCATTCCCATAGCGTTCGCCAAACCAAATTACTTCATTCTGCATTCTCCATCACATGCACAGTTGTTAAAGTAGTATCGATATTGGTAGAGGGTATGACAATATCCGGCCGCGGTCTCTTTAACAGCCAAATGCTTACTTCATACCATGGTCATTTATAATCAAAATCATATTTTAAAAATCATAAATCAAATAATAACAATATTGGCTTATATTAAAATAATTACGTTTAAATATTTCAATGTCATAAATCATAATCCTAATCAATCAAATATTTGATTAAGTTTATAACTCATAAATTAATTCATTATTCGATTAAGTTCAAGATTCAAATTCCATATTTACCAGACAGTTTATTTACAAAATTACATGTTGATTTCACATTTCTATATCTAAAATATCATTTTTTCAAAAATCTTTATTTTAATAATTATGAATTCAATAGCTTTGATTGGAACAAATTTATTTAAAATAGTAAATATAATATTAGATAGTTTATTTTAAAAATAAATATACTTATAAAAAAATTGATCTAAAATAAGTTTAAATATATAACAATTAAAGTTAAGGAAAATGGTATAATTAAGATGGTTACAACAAGTCATAATAATTAAACTAAATATATATATAAAAAAAATTAGTTGTAAAATAAATATTAATGTTACATAGTAAAACTTTAATTTAGATCAATATAAAATAATTCATATTTCAATTGATTTAAAATTAGTCTATTCCAAACCACTCATCTTTATTCCTTAGTTCAGTTTCATTAATTTTAGATTCAACAAAATTACTTTAAATCAATTTTTAAACGTTAAACGATAGAAATTTTAAGTTCATTTCATTTCAAAATAGTTTTTAAGTTCATAAAAGCCTCGAAATTCCTTGGAAATGGCGACTGTTTCATTTCTTCTTCCTTTTTTCTTCCTTTCGCACTACATCTTCTTCTCATCGCCCGTTCTCTTATGCATTTTGCTCGTCTTGTTTCATCTCGTGAAATAGATTTCGATGTGCTTGGGGAATTTCTAAAGCGCTCCTCTCAACTCAATCTTTCAAGGTCAGATCTATATTGGCCTTTGTGCTTTGTGCTTTTGCTCGATTAATCAGCTCTGATGAACCACTTTGGCTTGGATCTTGCGCGGAACACTCGGCTCATCTTCTAATGTTTCGTCATGCGATTGTCTTACTTTCCTCACAACGAGATTGTTTATCAGCTAATAGAGGAAAGATATTTAGGTATCCTGTAATAACCCGAAATTCTGAACCAGTTTAAAATTTTTATTTTAGCAATTTTAGCGAATTTTGAATATTTAAAATGAGTTATTACAAATATTATCGACGAAAAATTTATTTTGAATATAATTAGAATGTATATATTATATACGTCGTCGTTAGAATATAAATAATTATATATAATTATAAATAGAATAGAAAATGGCGCGGTAGTTCGATAATTCGATTTCAAACTTCAATTGAACATACCGGGTGCAAAACAATCCGGATTTTAGCGAAACCAAAAATAATAGGATCTATTTGATAATATATTTCCAACGAATCCGAAAAATCAAGATTTCATAGCGGGAATCAAAAGATATGTCCAGTTGAAAATTCTGAATAGTCGCTATGGAATTCAGGCCCTTGAAAATGGAAATTTTGCAAACGACCTTGGATTTCAACGAAACCACTTTTGTTAGATCCGCAGTGTCAAATTATTGCTAGGTTTCAAATTTCATAATTTTTCGAATCAATATGTGAGCGTGGCAAAGGAAAACGCGTTTGACCAGTTTCAATTGATTTTAATCGACTGGAAAATGGCCATTTTTCATACGGTCTCAGAATTCGACAAAACTAGTTTTGTTAGGACCGTATTGTCAATACGAAGCTAGAAAATATTTTTCGGGAATTTATAGAGTTCGTATGTGACCCCGGTAAATTGAAATGCGCGTTCAAATTCAATATATAGAGTTATATGTTGATTTTGACGAAAACCGATCGAATCAGCTTACGATACATATCTCATTGTGTTCGGAATGGGGGTAGAACGCTATGGACGACAGGCGGTGGGCCTCGTTTCGAGTTCGTATGTAAAAGTCAACTTTTCCATAATAAAATAAAAAAATTTAACCCTCTCTTCCCCTTATACTTCTGCCCCCCCCCCCCCCCCCGTTCAAAATTATTATACAGAGAAAAAAAAAGAAAAAAAAAGGAGAGGAGCGTCGCCCCCCCTAAATCGTCGCCACCTCGAAGAGACCCCCCCTCCTCGTCAGATCGGAGACTCCCCCACCTTGCGCGCAACCGCGAAGAACCCCCCCCACCCTCCCCTTGCGCGCAACCGCGACAGCCCCCCCTTCGCCTGACCTCCGCCCTCCCTTCCACCTCCTTGACCTCCGACGAAAAAGCACAGCCCCCCCCCCTTCGACCAAAATCTGTAAGTTTTAATTTTATTTTTATTTATAAAATCATTTTGTTTATGTGAATTAGCATTTATATATTCGTATAGCATAAAAAAATATGATTTTTATATTTTTAAAGTAGTAAAAATATGATTTTTTTATTTTTAAAGTATTAAAAATATAATCTTTACTATATAGAAGATGTAAAAATATGATTTTTGTTTATGTAGAGAATTAAAAATATAATTTTTACATGATAGGAATATTAGAAATACCATCTTTATATGTGTAGAAAAATAAAAAAATGTGATTTTTATAATGCTATATTTGAAAAGGCGAAATCTTTATATTTGAAAAGGCAAAATTTTTATATATTGAATAGCATAGTAAAAATTCGATTTTTATATATTGAATAGCATAGTAAAAATTCGATTTTTATATATTGAATAGCATAGTAAAAATTCGATTTTTATATATTGAATAGCATAGTAAAAATTCGATTTTTATATATTGAATAGCATAGTAAAAATTCGATTTTTATATATTGAATAGCGAAGTAAAAAATCGATTTTTATATACTGAATAGCATAGTAAAAATTCGATCTTTATATATTGAATAACAAAGTAAAAATTCGATTTTTATATATTGAATAGCGAAGTGAAAATTCGATTTTTACATATGTAGAGAATACGGGCAACGAAGATGACAAAAAGGCGAGAACAGTGAAGATTTTCTGCAAAAGAAGAGCCGTGGAGTTTGGATAGCTATTGGTGAGAATTTCTCACTCTTCAATTTCTTTTCTATTTATATATATACTAGGATGCAGACGGTGTTTAGTAGCACCCGACACAATCGTCCACAGACCATGGACTTGTTTGTTTGATTGCAAAAATTAGTTAGATTATTTGAATTGAATGGAATTGTTTACTGAAATGGAATGGATTTAATTGATGTGTGAATGGCGTGGGCCTTCACTAGACCGGGGATAAGGCTAGGCCTCGTCCCGTTTCTAGTATCGTGCCGTTATGCCGCCGAAAATTTCTAAAATAAGTTAGGAAAATAAAGAAATCATTTTATTTAATAAATGAACTGAATAGAATATTTTCATAGGTTCAATAAAATGTTTTATCGTTAAAAATATAATTTTTAACGTGAAAGTGAACAAATAAATATTTATAAACAAATCGGCCGATTTGTTTATATACACTGATTTGACTGATATTGATTGGGTCGATAAATTTTACACATCGCCCAACTGCACAACTAAAATCTGTGTTTGATTGTTTGAAACCCCATACGGGTGTTGGGATGAAATTTGAAGTTCACTCATCCTGATTGATTAAATATGTCGATCGATTGATTGACAGGCTGTTATAAGCGTTAGGTATCTATATTTGATGCTTATACAGTGTACTGCACTTTGGTTAATGGTTGATTATTTTTCAATGCTATTATATACATGTGTTGTATGGAATCCATATAATTAACTTTGTATGGTAATTGATTGGGCCTCATTCCAATTTAGAAAATAAAGAATATTATAAAATAAAGGTTTATGTGTTGACAGTACTCATCCGTTGAGATTAGTCATGTGTTGAACGGAATATTTTAACAATAAAATATACATCTTTATCATATTTAAAATTAGAACTATTTCATGGTGGAGTCTAATTGAAAATCAAACGATAGATACCATAAATTTTATAAAATATTTTAAACAACAAAAATAGTCACACGTGGACAGTACTCATTCGTTGAGATTAGTCGTGTGTTGAGAAAAAAAATGAATATTCATTTGTTGAATAGAATAACGGAATTATTGAAATATATAAAGCCGTATTAATTAGAGATGCGCCTTTTTGACGCGAACGATATTTATATCAATTTTATTCATTTAGAAATGAATTGAATATAAAGCGATTTCGAAATGAATTGAATATAAAGCGATTTCGAAATGAATTGAATATAAAGCGATTTCGAAATGAATTGAATATAAAGCGATTTCGAAATGAATTGAATATAAAGCGATTTCGAAATGAATTGAATATAAAGCGATTTAGAAATGAATTGAATATAAAGCGATTTCGAAATGAATTGAATATAAAGTGATTTCGAAATGAATTGAATATAAAGCGATTTCGAAATGAATTGAATATAAAGCGATTTCGAAATGAATTGAATATAAAGCGATTTCGAGTTGAATTGAATATAAGGTGATTTCGAAATCGAATATTTTGAAACCAATTTGAATTGAATCGAATAGAAAACCAATTTGAATTGAATCGAATAGAAAACCAATTTGAATTGAATCGAATAGAAAACCAATTTGAATTGAATCGAATAGAAAACCAATTTGAATTGAATCGAATAGGAAACCAATTTGAATTGAATCGAATAGAAAACCAATTTGAATTGAATCGAATAGAAAACGAATTTGAATTTAATTGAAATTTGAATTGAATAGAAAAGAATTTTAAAACGAATTTATAAGGAAAAATTCAATTTTGAATTGAAGTGGAAGTTGAAATGTTTTTGAAACGAATTCAAAACTATTTATATAATTCGTTTTAAATAGAAATCGACGAAATATATATTACATATATTATATATATAATATAATGGCCTGAATAGAACGCGCTACGCCGCGGCAGTTCGTGAATTTCGACCATTTATTTCAAACGGACATTACGGGAGATCCGACCATCGGATTCTCCTAAAACCAGAACCGTTGGGTTCGTATCGAAAAGATCTTTCCAACGAATATTAGAAATTTGAAATCTAACGGTTGGATTTGGAGATACGTCCAAATCAACTTCGAAAAAGGTCGCTGTAAGTGCAGTTCGATGGCCGTTGATGGAAATCGACTGTACGAGCCTTGATAAAATTATTAAAAATAGCAATAATTTGTGTAAAATCATAAGAAATGATTTGGGAAAAATTAGGATGAAAAACTCCATATTTGAAAAGATAAAAATAAATTTTTATCAAAATGAACTGGTTTTGAACTAATATTAAAACCCATTTATTTTTAAATAAATAAATTGGATTTGAAATGGGTTTTAAATAGAATTGATGTGGGTTTAACGTGAACAGTGTTTTAAATAACACCAGTTCTTTAACCCGATAATAAATAGAATGTGATTTGAGTTTGTCGTGAACTGTGTTTTAAATGACACTAGTTCTTTAACCCAGTAAAAGGAGTTTTATTGAATCTGCAATTAGATTGAAATGTGAATTGATAATTCAAATTATCAAATTTAGAAAGTAAGCGAGAATGGAGTATCACCCGTTTTGCTCCAAAGCGATAGTTAAATTTTTAATTAGATTTGAACGTAAAATGGTAATTAATTTTACCAATAACACCATGGTGTTAGATGTGGAGTACTACCAGTTTTGCTTCATGGGATGAATAGGTTGGGATTGGGAAATAAAATAAATAATTACTTCGGTGTGATTCGCTAATCTCGACTAGTTTGGGGAAAACCATAATTTGGTTTGAAATGACATCTAAAGGAAGATTAAAGTATAAATTTTAAAGAATTTATCTTGGATAAAATTAATGGGAACCTTTCCCTGAGAATATGAATTGGAATGAGGCATATGTTGTGTTTGTGTAACATTTGTTTTTAATATACGCGGGTGTTCGGAAAGGCCGGGTTTATACCCATTCTGAATAACCGATTCGACAATATGTCGAAGATGAAGACGGTGGTCGAAGACCAGAAGTCTTCATATCGTTTGGATAATTACTGACGATCCTGATTGGGCTGTACACCCAAGAGGATGGAAATAGTTGGTGGTCGTCCAGGCGTACTTGGGGATGGATGGATATGCGAGGAATGTGCCTCCGGTTTCGTTCAGACCCAGAACGGACTTGTAAATGGATTGTGCGTCTGACATTGGATTTTATTCTGTGTTGATTGATTTCTATTAAATATACATCTGTTTGGCGGGGGAGAATTTATTCTTTTGCTTAACGCCCTTCTCTGAAACGTACGAGCTCAGAGGTTGTATATCGATGGACATCAGTCGCATGGCATGAATTGCCTGTGTGGCACGCTAAGATGCGATGATCAAGGCTTTTGTTGAAAAGCAGAGTCTTGTGGCAGCTTTGTGTATAACGTGAATTCGCGAGCCTCACACCTCGGTATGAGTCAAAAACGGGATACGGACTGCAGGGAGAGCACGACGTTTCTTTCTAGCTTTGGTGGTGTCAGTGACTTACCAGCCCTGACATTTATATACTTTTCACCTATGTGGTTGTTGGATGAGGCGCCTCGATTATAGGTCTGTAAGGACCGAGAAACGTGTGTTCAGGAATAAATAATCCTCAAACGTAAGAGAGGACCGTCCCTGAAGATCCAGGGGTTACCCAGAGTGTGTAGTCCTGAGGCATTTGCTAGAGTGTCTCGAAGCAGAGAGGAGCTTGCCCCTTGCCTCGACTCATGACGGAAATCCAATTTCCAATACGTGTATTGCGGTTTTAATTGTAGAAGTAGTATGGCGACATGATAAATGGTACCCATGCCGCCTATGATTGATATTTATGATTGAAATTGTTTTGACACTATACACTTATTATAGTATCAAATGATTTGTTTTAAACGTACCAAGCATGTTTGGCTATTATAAGGGAAAACCCTATCCTCCGGCTTGCGTTGCATTGTGTGATGGGACCTGGGTCTTATAATAGCTTCATTTTTCGAAAAAGCATTGCGTTGTTTATTCTATGCACTGGTATTCTTGGGAGGAAACCCGTTCCATGTTATACGGCGTGGTCCCTTGAATTACTCTCTTTTAAAGTAAAGTTTTAAATAACTGTTTTAGTTCTCACACCAGTCACATGACTGACCTGGAGTTTATTGTTTTAACCTAAACTCTGGGTGCCCCTATTTTCCGCACGAGCAGCTAGTAGTTTTGGTTTTGCAGATTTATATTCACAGGATCCTGGTTTACAGCTGGAATGATATTCGGAAAGCTCTGTATCCGTATATCACCTTCAGTTGTGCTTTGTATTATTTTCCGCTGCTATGTAATTAATTGTAACCTCTGATATTTATCGAATGTAATTTATTCATTTATACTCTATATATTCTTGTATTCTGATGGAATTGTTGTAATAACAATGAAATGTTCTTCCGTCTGCGTTCTGTTTTGTCTTATCCTCACAGTAATTCGTTCTTTCTCATCTCTTCGGAGACCGGGGAAGTTCGGGTCGCTTCATATCCACGTCTCGTTATTTTTTTGGTGAGTTCTCGGTTTGTCTATGAGTCGTTTTCTTATGGTATGCTTTTCCTGAATCTTAGGGTTTGAGGTGATTTATCTTGCGATTTGGATCTGTTCACTTTTTTTTGAGTGAAGCTAGGTGATGTATTGGTTCTATGGCCTACGGTTGGTACCATCGCCAGTTTTTTTTTTTGGTGGTTGGTGGTGCTATTATTTTGATCAGCATCTACCTGTGATATTCTAATGCGCTAAAGGCCTTGTTGACGCCTGTGAAGGATTTTGTGATTGCTTTATGCTACTTGAATGTAATGCTCGTGCTTGTTATTTGTTTGGATGTTAGTTGTTGTCTTGATCATGTTACTGCCGAGTTGTTGGTGGAGTGTTCCTTTTTGGTGTTGCTCTTGCGGTGTTATTTAATGTGGTTAATGGGTTGGTATTTGTGAATTTTGCTACAGTGTGGCAAGTACTACTTTAGAAGGAAGCTTTGTTCTGTGTTGATTGCAATGGTTGCTTGTGTTGCTCTTAGATAGTTTTTTGGGGTACAGATAGCTCCTTGCATCTGCGTAGTTATGTCATGTCATGTCTTGCTGTTTTTACAACTATAAGCTATGTTGTAATGTTTATTCTAATGTGACACCTTCTAGTGTAAGTCAGTTGTGTAGGCTTGTGCCTAGGATATTTGTTTTATCTTGCACTGTAGGCTAGCCTATTGTTGGTCAGTTGAAATTGTGAAAGTTGGCTCCCTACGTGCAGATGTTTTGAGTAGTCTAGTCTTTATGATTAGCTCCTGTCCTTTAAACTTGTATAGTCGTAGCGGACGATCCACTTTAAAAACTATTGGTTGTGGACGGTCCACCTTAAAAACCGAATTTTGTAGTTAGACGAGCTATCTAATTACTGTAATAATATATTTAATATTTGTTATAATAAAAAGTGTTAAGGATCACTTTAAAAATCGGTTGGCCTTGCCAAGAAAATGAGTATTCATGTTGCGTTATTCAGTTTTATTCAAAATGATTCAAATTACACTCAAATCATAAAGTTCATATAAATTAAATCTAAATTTCAATTTAATCAATTATAAATTTTTAACTCCGATTATATTTTGATTCAAAACATCTACCAAATCAATTATTCTCAAATCACCTCATTAAGTTTCATAATCATATTTAATTCATAAAATCATTCAATAAATTTAATTTATGTCTTAAAATCTATTTATCTTTCATGATAAATTACATATCACTGATGTCATTTAAACAAATCAAGTTACCATTAAATTTCAAAATTCTCTTTAAAATCTTTTATATTTATACATATAGTTTTAAAATTTAGAATTTCAAAAAATTTCCGTTTCGGAACCGCCGCTTTCGTAAAACCCCAAATGTTAGGTCTTCTCACCAAAATCCCCAATTCCTCGAGACGGCTTCCGGATCTATATTGAAACCCTTCCACCGCCGATCCGTCATCCAAATAGGCTTCCAAACTTTAAAATCGCTGCACCCTTCTATCTCCTACCCCCAGCAATGCTTCAGGCGATCAAGTTGCTGACTGGTGTTGTAAGTTCTCCGTGGAGAAGGTTTTTTAGACAAGACGATTAAAGGTTTTGGAAGAGGCAGGAGGAGAAGTTTTCGTTGGATGGGGTGATTTAAGTGTTCGAAGTTTGGCATTCCAAGTTTTCAGTTGTGGTTCGATGTTTCAATCGAAATATAAATGGAGTCGCAGACAGAGTTCATGTCTGAATCAGAATTTGATTTGTAAGATTTTTAATTTTTTTACAACAATTATTAAACCTTTTAAGATATACTTGTATGTATAAAAAAATGAATCCTTCTCTTCAACTCTTCATCATGGTATCAGAGCCTTAATCCAAAATAATTCAACTTCCTCTTCTTCAATGGCTCTCATTAACCAAACTTCATCTTACCAGATTATTAATGGCAGTGATCCTACAAAGCCCTACACTTTTCTAGGCAAATGTCAATGATGTTGAGAACAAGGACATGTGATCGCTCGTTGTCCTTTATTAAGCAAAGGTTTCCTAATTCCATTCCTCCTTCTTCAAATTCTCAACCTCCGTCAAACCTATTCATACCAAAGCCTCAAGCAAACATCGTAAATCCCTCTGCCTCTTCAACATGGCTTCTCGATAGTGATGCTTCCCACCACATCATGACAGAATTTAACAATCTATCCCTCCATGCTCCTTATGATGGAACCGAAGAGTTGATCGTCGGTGATGGAAAAGGCCTTAAAATCACTCACGTCGATTCTTGTTCTTTATCATCACTCAAACTAAATAATGTCTTAGTTGTTCCTGCCATGTCCAAAAATATAATTTCTGTTTCTCAAATTTATCATGATAATAATATCAATTGTCTTTTCTTCCACCTCTTTTCATATGAAGGATCTCAAAACGGGGAAATCTCTATTCCAGGAGCTAGTTGCAACAGGAATTTACCAGCTCAAATCCACAACCCCTACAGTCTATGCAAGCACAACTAGTTCACTTGATTGACATCATCATTTAGGGCATCCGTCTTGTAGTGTTTTTAGGAAAATTATTTCTAAAAATAAACTTAATGTTCCTAGTATCTCCACTTTAGATTGTGATTCATGTGATTGCAATAAAAGTCATAAACTTCCTTTTTCTACTTCCTCTATTGTGTCTACTGCCCCACTTGAGTATGTTTATTCTGATCTTTGGACATCACCAATTTACTCTCATGATGGCTTTAAATATTATCTTATTTTCATTGATCATTTTTCTAAATACATATGGTTGTATAATTTGAAACGAAAATCAGATGCAAAACATATATTCATTCGCTATAAAGTTCTAGTTGAACAATACTTTCAACTGCCTCTCAAAACTCTCTACTCGGACAATGGTGGTGAGTATGAAAGCCTATGTAACTACCTATCCATCGATGGAATTTTCCATCTCACAACTCCATCCCACCCCCCTCAACACAATGGCTATTCAGAGCAACAACATTGACACATTGTTGAGACATTTCTATCTCTCTTAACTCATGCTAAAATACCCCTTGAATATTGGACAAATACTTGCTCAACAACTATTTACTTGATTAATCGACTTCCCACGCCAACTCTAAACAATGTGTCACCCTACTTTAAATTATTCGGCCAACATCCTAATTATTCCAAGCTTCGAAGTTTTGGATGTCTTTGCTACCCATGGCTTAAACCCTACAATTCTCACAAACTTGAACTCAAATCTCAACCATGTATTTTTGTTGATTATTCACCTACTCAAAGTGCATATTATTGTCTCGAATTAAACACTAATTGTGTTTATGTTTCTCGTCATGTTCACTTCAAAGAGAACATTTTTCCTTTCTCTAAACTTAAAAATTCAACTGCCTCCTTGTCTGACTTAGTGGAACAATGGGCACCTCTCACATTATCTATATTATCAAACACTCAATCTTCCTCCTCTCATTCATTGCAAACTAACTCACCTTCCAGCACACCTCCTACCTCGTTCCCCACTTCTCCCCTTTCAACTCCTATGTCTGCAACAAACTCATCTCAACCTCCTAATACCACTGCTGAGCTTTCCTCTACTTTATCTCAGTCAAACCTCGATATATCCACATCTACAAATTCAACACTCAACAATCCTGTACATTCTCCTCAAATGACCATAAGACTTTAACATGGCATTTGGAAACCAATCACTAAACTGAATTTAAATGCGGAGGTCCATGAAATAGAGATCCCAAAAAATATCACCCAAGCATTAAAAAGCCCCGTTTGGCGTAAAGCTATGGATGAAGAGATTAATGCAATGATGAAAAATAGAACTTGGGATCTTGTAACTTCATCTATGTTACAAAATGTAGTGGGATGCAAATGGATTTTTCAAATTAAAAAGAATAAAGATGGTAACATTATTCAGTACAAGGCTCGCTATGTTGCAAGAGGTTTTAATCAGAGAACTGGCATTGATCACGATGAGACTTTTAGCCCCGTAGTTAAACTCGCCATAGTTTGGCTTTTTCTCTCACTTGTGGTTAGTCAAGGTTGGTCGTTGCGCCAACTTGACATAAACAATGCTTTTCTACAGGGCACACTCACTGAAGATGTATACACCATACAACCTCCTCGCTACACAGATCCTATACATCCAACACATGTATGTAAATTAAATAAGGCACTGTATGGGTTAAAACAAGCTCCAAGAGCTTGGTATAAAGAATTGCGGCAATATTTAATTGACTTGGGATTCAAGAATACGGTCTCTGATTAATCCTTGTTTACATTGCACAAAAATGGTGACATTATTTATTTGTTGGTTTATTGGATGATATTATTGTTACAAGTAATGCAACTCATGCACTGGAAGCTTTCATAAAAAAATTGGCGATACGTTTCTCACTCAAAGACCTTGGAGAATTGTCTTACTTCCTAGGAGTGGAAGTAATGCCTCATCCAAAAGGTATTTTCTTGAGTCAAAAGAGGTATATTGCTGATATTTTGTGCAAAGCTAATATGGACAATGCTTAACCAGTTGCAACACCATAAGCAATTCATCCTCCGTTAACTATACATGGAAATCTTCTCAACGATCCTACTGAGTATTGTACTTTGATAGGAAGTTTACAATATTTAAGTCTTACAAGGCCTGATGTGGCATTCGCAGTGAACAAGTTAGCTCAATACTTGCAGCATCCAATTGAGGAACACATGCGATCTCTACATCGTCTTCTTCGGTATCTAAGTGGTACATCTAATATGGGTTTAATTATACACAAAGATTCACCTCTCACTCTCCATGCTTATTCTGATGCGGATTGGGCTCGTGACAAAGACGATTACATTTCTACAACAACATATATAGTCTATATGGGCAAGAATCGTATCTCCATAACATCAAAGAAGCAACGTACCAGAGCTAGATCATTTACCAAGACTGAGTACAGGGCAGTGGCAAATGCTACTGCCGAAATTCTTTGGGTAGGAAATTTATCCAAGGAGCTTGGTTATAACCTCACTCTCTCGCCAGTCATCTATTGTGATAATGCTGGAGCTACATATGTGAGTGATAATCCGGTTTTTCATTCTAAAATGAAGCATCTGGGATTGGATTACCATTTTATCAGAGAAAATGTGCAAAGTGGAAATTTGAGTGTCTCTTACATCTCCACTAATAACCAGCTTGCGGATGCGCTCACCAAACCACTACAACGTACCTTCTTCACAACATTGGTTAGTAAAATCGGTCTTTCATCTTGGTCGTCCGTTTTGAGGGGGCGTGGTAAGGATTGACATAATTTATGTCAATATCTGCATATATGGTCTGCCATTGAAATAGAATAAATATCATGATAAGGATTGACATAATCTATGTCAATCTCTACGTATATGGTATGCCATAATATGACAAAAAATATAATAAATATCATTTATTATATTTATTCCATAATTATTGCAGTTATAATAAATATGATGAAATGTAATAAATATCATGATAAGGATTGACTACATGTATTTGTACCTTTATATTTTTGTAATTCATGAATAGAAAATGAATCCTTCTCTTCAACTCTTCATCACTCTCTTTTATTTATTCTAAAAATGAAGGAACCCCTCGTTTTATCGAGTAGCTTCCCGTCCAAATAAAAAAAGGCAATTATACTTTCATCGTAAGAATATTATGTGGGACCCTTAATGCACCATGCAGACACCACATAAGGGCACTGTGCATGGTGCCTTTATGGCACAATATAGAGCCATTACGTGGTGTCTTCATGGTACCATGCAGTGTCCAAAAGACATCACTAAGTAGTTCTACATGATAGATTGAAAATTTAAAAACAACATAATACAAAGGGGGCAGTTATGTCCATAATTCTCGTTTAATAAAAATGGGGTTGTTCAGTAGATTCTTATGTCTGAATAGAATTTGCTGGTTATTTTTACTCTTTAATTGTTAAGTTATGATAATTATTTATTGGGTACATTGCATCCTACTTATGTAGCACGTAGTGTACAAAAATGAGCTCTACAGGGTCTGTTGAGTAATTTGTCTACAACTTTGGATGGAGTCACTTTATGTAATAACCCGGAAATCCGAACCAATTTAAATTTTTTATTTTGGAAATTTTAATGAATTTTGAATATTTAAAATGAATTATTTTAAATAATAATGACGAGAAATTTATTTTGAATAGTATTAGAACGTATACATTTATTTGAATCGGCGTTAGAATATAATTAATTATTTTTAATTATAAAAGGAATTGAAAATGGCGCGGTAGTTTGAAAATTCGATTTCAAATATCAAATGAATGTACAGGATTCAAAATAAACCGGATTTTAGCGAAACCAAAAATATTGGAATCTAATTGAGAATATCTTTCCAACGAATTCGAAAAATTGAAATTTCATAGTAGGAATCAAAAGTTATGCCCAGTTGAAAACTCATAATAGTCGCTATGGAATTTTGGCTCTTAAAAATAACCATTTTACAAACGACCTCTGTTTTCGACGAAACCACTTTTGTTGGATCCGGGATGTCAAGTTATTGCTAGATTCCAAAATTCATAATTTTTGAAAGCAATATGTGAGCGTGGTAGAAGAAAACGTGTTTTGAACAGTTTAAGTTAATTTGGATCGACCAGAAAATGGCCATTTTTCAAACGGTCTCAGAATTTGACGAAATTAATTTTTTTAGGACCGTATCGTCAATACGAATCTAGAAATAATTTTTCTAGAATTTTTAGAGACAATATGTGGCCTCAGTAAATTAAAATGGACGTCCAAATTCAATACATACTAATTTATATTTTGAATTTGATGAAAACTGAGCATAACGGTCGAATGGGCTTACGAAACATATCCTATTGTGTTCGGAATGGGAGTAATTAGCTAGGGGCGACGGTCGTTGGGTTTGATTTGGAGTTTGTATTGTTAAACAAGAGTTGTGAAATCAAAAGGATTAAATAAAATAAAATATTAATTAAATATAATCCCCTTTCTTTGACCCTCTCTCCCTCGTTCTTCACCCCGATAGTTTTGAAATGAAAGAAGAAGAAGAAAAACGCTCGAACCCTGGAGCCGCCTCCGCTCAGGCAATCTCCTCCGCCGCTCGCAGTCAAGCGCTACCCCTCTGATGTCGGCCCTCCCCCTTCCTTCGCGAATGGGCCCTCTCGAACCCCCATCGACCCAAACCCTTCACCGCGAGTTCGAGATGAACGCTCCCACCCCTGACGCCATCGCCTGGCCGCTGCTGGCGATTCCCACACCATCGCAAAGGCTCACGCCTCCCCGGTGACCCCCTACTCTCCGACGATCGGATCCCTGCGAAGAAAAATGACGGTAAGTTTTATTTTTCTGTCCTTAGTTTATTTAAAATACTTAGCTTCAAAATCTGACTATTTTTATAAGTAAATATTAGTTTAAAAAAAGTGATTTTATGTTATTTTATTTACATTTAGTTTATTTTTCAGTTTTATTATATGTATAAAATATAAAGAAGTGATTTTTGCAAATAGAAAGATTTAATTTTTAAAATTAGAAAGATTTGATTTTTAACATTATTAAAAAATGATTTTTAACATTAAGAAGATTCGATTTTTACATTGGAAAAGATAAGATTTTTTATATATGTAGTGGCAATATAAAAAAAATTCGATTTTTATTTATGTAATAACGATATAAAAATAGGGTTTTTAATGATGTAAAAACATGACTTTTATATATAATAACGAGGTAAAAGTATGATTTTTAATTATGTAGAGTAATAAAAATATAATCTTTACAGTGTATGAAGTGAAATAAAAATATGAACTTTATTTTTATCATGAAGTAGTGAGAATAAAGATTCGATTTTTATATGAGTAGCGGATTAAAAATAGGATTTTTATATAATAGAGAAAATAAAAATATGATTTTTATATGTGTAGCGAAATAAAAATCTGATTTTTATTATATATCTAGCGTTGAAACAAAAATGTGATTCTTATAGCTTTGAATTAAAAATGTGATTTTTACTATGAACAGCGTGAAAAGGATTGTGTTGGAAATGCGAGCAAATCTAAAATTCAGAAATAAAACTGGCGAAGTGGATCCCAAAGGTGAGAACTCCTCACTTTTATTTTATTTTCTAGTTGAAATATATACTAGGATGCAGACGGTGCTTAGCAGCACCCGACACCCATCGCCCACAGACCATGGATGACTTGTTTGATTGATTGGTGTGTTGTGAAAATTGATTGTGTGATGTGGATTGAATAAATATTTTATAGTTAAAAATATAATTTTTGACGCGTATATAAAATAAATATTTATAAACAAATCAGATGATTTGTTTATGTACACACATTTGATTGATACGGATTGGGACGATAAATTTTACACATCGCCCAACTGCACAAATAAAACCTATGTTTGATTGTTTGAAACCCCACATGGGTATTGGGAAGATATTGGACATACACTAATCCCAATAATTAGCTGTATGTCGATCGATAAAATGACAGGCTGTTGTAAGCGTTGAATATTTATATTTGATGCTTATACAGTGTAGAATGCACTCTGGATGATGGATTGTTATTTTCATTGTAGTTATACACATTTGTTGTGTGAAATCCATAAAATTAAATTATATGGTAGATGACTGTGTCTGATTCCAGTTTAGAAAGAATAAATATTTTAAAATAACGTTTATTTTAAAATAACGAATATTTTCAAATAATATTCAGAAAAGAATCAAAATTTGATTTTGATGTCCGATTTGGGACGGACACGAATATATTTAAATATATAAAGCCGTGTAGATTAGATTGACGCCATTTTGACGTGAACGATATTTATATCGATTTTATTCATTTTTATAATGAATATCGAAAAGGAATTGGTTTCAAAATCTAATATTTTTGAAAATATTATCATTTATATATCGGTGATATGGAATATTCAATTTTGATTTGAATATGAAGTTGAGTTCGTTTTGAAAACGAATTTAAAAAGATTTATAAAATACATTTTAAAAGGAAATCGACGAAATATATATTATATATATAATATTATGGCCTGAATAGAACGCGCCGCACTGCGGCAGTTCGCGAATTTCGACCATTGACTGCGAATGGACATTACGGGAGATCCGACTGTCGGGTTCTCCTAAAACCGGAACCTTTGGGTTCGTATCGAAGAATGCTTTCTAACGAATATTAGAGATTTGAAATCTAACAGTTGGATTTGGAATTATGTCCAAATCAAATTTGGAAAAGGTTGTTGTAAGTGCAGTTCGATGGCCGTTTATGGAAATCGACTGTACGGGCCTTGATAAAATTATTAAAAATATCAATAATTAGTATAAAATCATAAGAAATGATTTGGAAAGAACTGGGATGAAAAATTCCATATTTGAAAAGATAAAAATTGATTTTTATTGAAATGAACTAGTTTTGAACTAGAATTATAATCCATTTATTTTTAAAATTAATAAATTGGATTTGAATTGGTTTTAAAAATAACCAGAATTTCCAATATGTAAATTGGAATGGATTTGAATCGAAATTGTCTTCGGAATATTTCGATGTTGGATTTCGTGATTATACAGATATTGTTATGGAAATTTGAAAGATATATTTATATTGTTATTTGAAATACAATATTTGTTGGTCGTAGAATTTGATATTGAATATAAGCCGATATATTTTCTATTCAAAGCCTTGTATTTAATATCAAATGGGATTTGGGTTTGTCGTGAATGGTGTCTTCATTAACACGGTTTTTAAACCTGGTTGAGAAAAAGATTAAATCTTTTTACTTAGATTTAACGAAGTATACCAATTAAATAATATTTAATTGGAATTGAATTGGAATTGATTTTTGGGTTTATCGTGAATGGTGTTTTAAATAACACTTGTTCTTTAACCCGATAATTAATGGAATGTGAATGGGGTTTGTTGTGAACTGTGGTTTAACGACATTCGTTCTTTCACCCGATTTACAGTGAAATGGGATTTGGAATTTATAAATATTTTTGATGAGATTTAAAGGAGATTTTCCAAAGTAAAGTTTTCCAATTTAATAAAATAAATTGGAATGGAATGGAATTCAATTTGGTAATAATCGAAGTGAATTTCTTTGGAGGAAGACTGCTAATATATATGGAATTTAAAAGGCTTTGCCGTTATTCCATTTATAATATTAGTCGGATATGGAAGTTTATATCGATTACATATATTGATCTTTTTTCCATGAAAATTCCATTGTTAATGGAATTTGATTGTGGGTTTATCATAAACTGCATTCTAAATGACATTGGTTCTTTAACCCAGTTAAAGACAGGATTTATTTCCTGGATTTGAATAATCATTAAGTAATAATTTTTGAAAATTAAAACTGAATTAGAGTTTTAATGAATCTTTAAATAGATTGAAAGGTGAATTTGATAACTAAAATTATCAAATTCAAGAAATGATCAAGAATGCAGTATCACCAGTTTTGCTCCAACCGATAGTTAAATCTTTAATTAGATTTAAACGTGAAATGGTAATTAATTTTACCGATAACACTGGTGTTAGATATGAAGTATTACCTGTTTTACTTCATGGGATGAATAGGTTGGGATTAGGAAATTTAAAACAAATGATTACTTCGGTAAGGTTCGTTAATCCCGACTAGTTTGGATAAACCATAATTTGGTTTGAACTGATATTCGAAAGAAGATTAAAGAATAAATTTAAAGAATTTATCTTTGATAAAATTAATCGGAACCTTTCCCAAAGTATAAGAATATTTGAATAAAAGAATATTTTGGATTGGAATTAGGCGTATGTTGTGTTTTTATAGCACTTGTTTATTATATATGTGAGTTATTTGGAAAGACTGGGTTTATCCCATTTTGAATAACTGAATCGACGATAAGTCGACGATGAAGACGATGGTTGAAGATCGGAGGTCTTCATGTCGTTTGGATAATTACTGATGATCTTGATTGGGCTGTACACCCAAGAGGAGGGAATCAGTTGGTGATCGT
Source organism: Allium sativum (assembly GCA_030737875.1). Lineage (NCBI taxonomy): Eukaryota > Viridiplantae > Streptophyta > Magnoliopsida > Asparagales > Amaryllidaceae > Allium > Allium sativum. The sequence goes on from CM060926.1 coordinate 359,223,676, forward strand.
CCAGACGTACTTGGAGATCGATGGATATGCGAGGAATAAGGTTCCTCCGGTTTCATTCAGACCCAGAACGGACTTGTAAATGGATTGTGTGTTTGACATTAGATTTTATTCTGTGTGGATTGGTTTCTATTAAATATATATATATATATATATCTATTTGGCGGCGGAGAATTTATTCTCTTGCTTAACGCCCTTCTCTGAGACGTACGAGCTCAAAGGTTATATATCGATAGATATCAGTCGCATGGTATGAATTGCCTACGTGGCATGCTGAGTTGCAAATGATCAAGGCTACTGTTGAAAAGTAGAGTCTTGTGGTTGATGATCAAAGCACGGCTTTAATACAGCGTAGTTTGTGTAGCGTTAATTCGCGAACCTCACACCCCGGTGTGAACCAGAAACATGAGACGGACCTCAGGGAGGGCATGTGTTCCCTTCTAGCTAGGTGTGGTGTTTTGGGTTTTACACGCCCGGACTTTTTACTTATGTGGATGATGGATAGCGAGGCGCCTCGGTTATATCGGTCGATCTGGGACCGATGGAGTCATTTGGCTCATTGGCGCCCCATAGGGCGGGGAAACGCATTGTCCATGGTTTAAGTTTAATCCATATCGAGTGGACCGGCCTTGACGATCCAAGGGCCCACCTGAGTCTGGGTCCTGAGACACGGACTAGAGTGTCTCGAAGCAGTAAGGACTATCCCTTGCCTTGGTTCACAGATGGAAATCCAACTTCCAATACGTGACAATTGCGATTTTGATTGTAGAACCTAGTTTTGGCGACATGATATATGGTACGCATGTCATCTAGGATTGATACATTTATATTTGAAGTTGTTTTATACACTATGCACTTATAATAGTATCAAATGATTTGTTTTAACATACCAAGCATGTTTGGCTGTTATAAGGGAAAACCTTATCCCTCGGCTTACGTTGCATTGTGTGATAGGACCTGGGTTTTATAATAGCTTCATTTTTCCAAAAAAGCATTGCGTTGTTTTGATATCTGCACTGGTATTCTTGGGAGGAAACCCGTTCCGTGTTATACGGCGTGGTCCCTTGATATATCTGATTTAAAGTAAAGTTAAATAACCGTTTTAGTTCTCACACCAGTCACATGACTAACCAGGAGTTTATTGCTTTTACCTAAACTCTGGGTGCCCCTATTTTCCACACGGGCAGCTAGTAGTTTTGGTTTTGCAGATTTATATTCACAGGATCCTGGTTTACAGCTGGAATGATATTCGGAAAGCTCTGTATCCGTTTATCTCTTTCAGTTGTGTTTTGTATTATTTTCCGCTGCTACGTAATGTATTGTAATCTCTGATATTTTTCTGATGTATTTTATTCATTCATACTCTGTATATTCTTGTATTCTGATGGAATTGTTGTAATTGACAATGAAATGTTCTTCTGTTTTTGTTCCGATTCGTCTTGTCCTCAAAGTCAATCTGCGCTTCCCTTAATAGGGAAGTTCGGGTCGTCTCAGTGGTATCAGAGCTCAGGTTTACAGAGCTCGAGAACAAGGCACATTAGAACCATACGAAAGAATTCATCAGAAATTGGATTGGTAATATCCGATAAGAATGAGTCGTTAGAGGTGGGATCAGTAGTATCCTAGAATGAGTCGAAAGAGTATATTTTTAAAATGAAAACGAATTTTGTTTTGAAAATTTAAATCAATTATTCGTATTTGAATATTATTTTTATATTGATTTGGATAATCCAATATATAATGATTTTGCATATACGTCTGATCCACGTGTATTTGAAGTTTTAATATACTGGATAGATATAGAATTTCACTCTAGTCGCCCGGAGATGATTCTGTTGATGACTACGTAGCATCAGCAGTTTGTGTTCGAGCTTCGAAAGTGGGATATCTATATGACTTCCAATTGACTGGTGTGAGAACCAAAACTAGATGGGGCTTATTATTGTGATTTGGCACCAAAAATGTGATTTTTGACTATATATCAAAGTTATGAATTTGAAAAGCTAGTCAACTAATTAATTGCTGATTGATGGTTGTGTTGTATGATTATTTGTTATATAATAAAACCATTATGTGAATGTATGGTAAATTTAGGCCAAATTGAACCAAATATTGAAATGTATTGAAAATTGTTTGGAAATGCATGCATGTACATATATATGTGAAAAGGTCATTGCAAGAAGGCTAGAGAAGAGGAATAAAATTGTATGCCCGACAAATAGGTACATGTTTATTGTATTTCTTGGGTTTTTGATGATTTTATGAGCCGATTGGCTGTTTCTTTTTCTTTTTGGATTGGAGTGGCCTGTATGGCAATTTCGGGATCTTTTCGGTGCTCCCGTGCAGGGGAGATTATGGCGAAATTTTTCGAAAATTTAGGGTGTTAGCCAAATTTTTGAAGAATTTGAAAAGTTGAAGAACTTAAGCCATAATGAAAATAATGAAAGTTGAGTTAATTTGTAAAACAACTTTCAGCTTCATTCCTTTTCGGGGACGAAAAGTTTTAAGTAGGGGAGATTGTAATAACCCAGAAATCCGAACCAATTAAAAAATTTTATTTTGGCAATTTTAATGAAATTTGAATATTTAAAATGAATTATTTTAAATAATAATGACGAGAAATTTATTTTGAATAGAATTAGAACGTATATATTTATTTGAATCGATGTTAGAATATAATTAATTATTTTTAATTATAAAAGGAATTGAAAATGGCGCGGTAGTTCGAAAATTCGATTTCAAATTTCAAATGAATGTACAGGATTCAAAATAAACCGGATTTTAGCGAAACCAAAAGTATTGGAATCTGATTGAGAATATATTTCCAATGAATCCAAAAAATTGAAATTTCATAGCGGGAATCAAAAGTTATGCCCAGTTGAAAATTCCGAATAGTCGCTATGGAATTTTGGCCCTTAAAAATAACCATTTTGCAAACGACCTCTGTTTTCGACAAAACCACTTTTGTTGGATCCGGGATGTCAAGTTATTGCTAGATTCCAAAATTCATAATTTTTGAAAGCAATATGTGAGCGTGGCAGAAGAAAACGTGTTTTGAACAGTTTAAGTTAATTTGAATCGACCAGAAAATGGTCATTTTTCAAACGGTCTCAGAATTTGATGAAATTAGTTTCGTTAAGATCGTATCGTCAATACGAATCTAGAAATAATTTTTCTAGAATTTTTAGAGATAGTATGTGGCCTCGGTAAATTAAAATGGGCGTCCAAATTCAATATATACTAATTTATATTTTGAATTTGATGAAAATTGAGCATAACGGTCGAATGGGCTTACAGGACATATCCCATTGTGTTCGGAATGGGAGTAATTAGCTGGGGCGACAGTCATTGGGTTTGATTTGGAGTATGTATTGTTAAACAAGAGTTGTGAAATCAAAAGGATTAAATTAAATTAAATATTAATTAAATATAACCCCCTTTCTTTGACCCTCTCTCCCTTATTCTTCACCCCGACAGTTTTCAAATAAAAGAAGAAGAAAAAAAATGCTCGAACCCTGTAGCCGCCGCCGCTCAGGCAATCTCCTCCACCGCTCGCAGTCAAGCGCTACCCCTCTGATGTCGGCCCTCCCCCTTCCTTCGAGAACGCGCCCTCTCGAACCCCCATCGACCCAAACCCTTCACCGCGAGTTCGAGATGAACGCTCCCACCCCTGATGCCATCGCCTAGCTGCTGCCGGCGATCCCCACACCATCACACAGGCTCACGCCTCCTCGCTGACCCCCTACTCTCCGACGATCGGACCCCTACGAAGAAAAATGACAGTAAGTTTTATTTTTCTGTCCTTAGTTTATTTAAAATACTTAGCTTCAAAACCCAACTATTTTTATAAGTAAATATTAGTTTAAAAAAAAAGTGAGTTTATGTTATTTTATTTACATTTAATTTATTTTTCAGTTTTATTATATGTATAAATATAAAGAAGTGATTTTTGCAAATAGAAAGATTTGATTTTTAACATTAGAAAGATTTGATTTTTATTATTATAAAAATTTGATTTTTAAGTTTAAAAAGATTCGATTATTACATTGGAAAAGAAAAGATTTTTTATATATGTAGTGGCAATATAAAAAAATTGGATTTTTATTTATATAATAACGATATAGAAATAGGGTTTTTAACGATGTAAAAACATGACTTTAATATATAATAATGAGGTAAAAATATGATTTTTAATTATGTAGAGTAATAAAAATATAATCTTTACAGTATATGAAGTGAAATAAAAATATGAACTTTATTTTTATCATGTAGTGAGAATAAAGATTCGATTTTTATATGAGTAGCAGATTAAAAATAGAATTTTTATATAATGGAGAATATAAAAATATGATTTTTATATATGTAGCGAAATAAAAATCTGATTTTTATTATATATCTAGCGTTGAAACAAAAATGTGATTCTTATAGCGTTGAAATAAAAATGTGATTTTTACTATGAACAACGTGAAAAGGATTGTGTCGGAAATGAGAGCAAATCTGAAATTCAGAAATAAAACTAGCGGAGTGGATCCCAAAGGTGAGAACTCTTCACTTTTATTTTATTTTCTAGTTGAAATATTACTAGGATGCAGAAGGTGCTTAGCAGCACCCGACACCCGTCGTCCACAGACCATGGATGACTTGTTTGTTTGATTGGTGTGTTATGAAAATTGATTGTGTGATGTGGATTGAATAATTATTTTATAGTTAAAAATATAATTTTTAACGTGTATATAAAATAAATATTTATAAACAAATCAGACGATTTTTTTATGTACACACATTTGACTGATATGGATTGGGACGATAAATTTTACACATCGCCCAACTGCACAAATAAAACCTGTGTTTGATTGTTTGAAACCGCACACGGGAGTTGGGATGATATTGGACATACACTAATCCCAATAATTAGCTGTATGTCGATTGATATATTGACGGGCTGTTGTAAGCGTTGAATATTTATATTTGATGCTTATACAGTGTAGAATGCAATCTGGATGATGGATTGCTGTTTTTATTGTAGTTATACACATTTGTTGTGTGAAATCCATATAATTAAATTATATGGTAATTGACTGTGTCTGATTCCAGTTCAGAAAGAATAAATATTTTAAAATAACGTTTATTTTAAAATAACGAATATTTTCAAATAATATTCAGAAAAGAATCAAAATTTGATTTTGATATCCAATTTGGGATGGACACGAATATATTTAAATATATAAAGCCGTGTAGATTAGATTGACGCCATTTTGACGTGAACGATATTTATATCGATTTTATTCATTTTTATAATTTCGAAAAGGAATTGGTTTCAAAATCTAATATTTTGAAAATATTATCATTTATATATCGATGATATGGAATATTCAATTTTGATTTGAAATTGAATATGAAGTTGAAATCATTTTGAAAACGAATTTAAAACGATTTATAAAATATGTTTTAAAAGGAAATCGATGAAATATATTATATATATATATATATAATATAATGGCCTGAATAGAACGCGTCGCGCTGCGGCAGTTCGCGAATTTCGACCATTGACTTCGAATGGACATTACGGGAGAGCCGACCGTCGGATTCTCCTAAAACCGGAACCGTTGGGTTCGTATCGAAAAGAGCTTTCTAACGAATATTAGAGATTTGAAATCTAACGGTTGTATTTGGAATTATGTGCAAATCAAATTTGGAAAAGATCGCTGTAAGTTCAGTTCGATGGCCGTTTATCGAAATCGACTTTACGGGCCTTAATAAAATTATTAAAAATATCAATAATTAGTATAAAATCATAAGAAATGATTTGGAAAGAACTGGGATGAAAAATTTCATATTTGAAAAGATTAAAATAGATTTTTATCGAAATGAACTAGTTTTGAACTAGAATTATAATCCATTTATTTTTAAAATAAATAAATTGGATTTGAAATGGTTTTAAAAATAACCAGAATTTCCAATATATAAAGTGGAATGGATTTGAATCGAAATTGTCTTTAGAATATTTCGATGTTGGATTTCGTGATTATACAGACATTGTTACGGAAATTTGAAAGATATATTTAAATCGTTATTTCCAATACGATATTTGTTTGTTGTAGAATTTGATATTGAATATAAGCCGATATATTTTCTATTCAGAGCCTTGTATTTAATATCAAATGGGATTTGGGTTTGTCATGAATGGTGTCTTCATTAACACTGTTCTTAAACCCAGTTGAGAAAAAGACTAAATCTTTTTATTTAGATTTAATGAAGTATACCAATTAAATAATATTTAATTGGAATTGATTTTTGGGTTTACCGTGAACGGTGTTTTAAATAACACTTGTTCTTTAACCCGATAATTAATGGAATGTGAATGGGGTTTGTTGTGAATTATGTTTTAATGACATTCGTTCTTTAACCCGATTTACAGTGAAATGGGATTTAGAATTTATAAATCTTTTTGATGAGATTTAAAGGAGATTTTCCAAAGTAAAGTTTTCCAATTTAATAAAATAAATTGGAATGGAATGGAATTCGATTTGGTAATAATCGTAGTGAATTTCTGTGGAGGAAGACTGCTAATATATATGGAATTTAAAAGGCTTTGCCGTTATTCCATTTATATTATTAGTTGGATATGGAAGTTTATATCGATTATATATATTGATCTGTTTTCCATGAAAATTCCAATGTTAATGGAATTTGATTGTGGCTTTATCGTGAACCGCGTTTTAAATGACATTGGTCCTTTAACCCAGTTAAAGACAGGATTTATTTCCTGGATTTGAATAATCATTAAGTAATGATTTTTGGAAATTAAAAGTGAATTAGAGTTTTAATGAATCTTTAAATAGATTGAAAGGTGAATTTGATAACTAAAATTATCAAATTCAAGAAATGATCAAGAATGGAGTATCACCAGTTTTGCTCCAAGCGATAGTTAAATCTTTAATTAGATTTATATGTGAAATGGTAATTGATTTTACCGATAACACTGTGGTGTTAGATATGAAGTATTACCAGTTTTACTTCATGGGATGAATAGGTTGAGATTGGGAAATTTAAAACAAATGATTACTTTGGTAAGGTTCGTTAATCCCGACTAGTTTGGATAAACCATAATTTGGTTTGAACTGATATTCAAAAGAAGATTAAAGAATAAATTTAAAGAATTTATCTTTGATAAAATTAATGGGAACCTTTCCCAAAGTATAAGAATATTTGAATAAAAGAATATTTTGGATTGGAATTAGGCGTATGTTGTGTTTTTATAGCACTTGTTTATTATATACGCGAGTTATTTGGAAAGACCGGGTTTATCCCATTCTGAATAACTGAATCGACGATAAGTCGACGATGAAGACGGTGGTTGAAGACCGTAGGTCTTCACATCGTTTGGATAATTACTGATGATCTTGATCGGGCTGTACACCCAAGAGGAGGGATTCAGTTGGTGTACTTGGAGATCGATGGATATGCGAGGAATAAGGTTCCTCCGGTTTCGTTCAGACTAAGAATGGACTTGTAAATTGATTGTGTGTCTGACATTGGATTTTATTCTGTGTGGATTGATTTCTATTTAATATATATATATATCTGTTTGGCGGTGGAGAATTTATTCTCTTGCTTAACGCCTTTCTCTGAGACATACGAGCTCAGAGGTTATATATCGATAGATATCAGTCGCGTGGGATGAATTTCCTGTGTGGAATGTTGAGATGCAAATGATCAATGCTTCTGTTGAAAAGCAGAGTCTTGTGGTTGATGATCAAAGTACGGTTTTAATACAGCGTAGCTTTGTGTTGCGTTAATTCGTGAACCTCACACCCCGGTGTGAACTAGAAACGGGAGAAGGACCTTAGGGAGGGCATGTGTTTCCTTCTATCTAGGAGTGGTGTTTTGGGTTTTACACGCTCGGACATTTTACTTATGTGGATGATGGATAGCGAGGCACCTCGGTTATATCGGTCGATCCAGGACCGATGGAGTCATCTGGCTCATTGACGCCCCATAGGGCAGGGAAATGCATTGTCCAGGGTTTAAGTTTAATCCATATCGAGTGGACCGTCCCAGACGATCCAAGGGCCCACCTGAGTCTGGGTCCTGAGACACGGGCTAGAGTGTCTCGAAGCGGTAAAGACGATCCCTTGCCTTGGTTCACAGATGGAAATCCAACTTCCAATACATGACAATTGCGGTTTTGATTGTAGATCCTAGTTTTGGCGACATGATATATCGTACCCATGTCGTCTAGGATTGATACATTTATATTTGAAGTTGTTTTATACACTATGCACTTATAATAGTATCAAATGATTTGTTTTAACGTACCAAGCATGTTTGGCTATTATAAGGGAAAACCTATCCCCCGGCTTGCGTTGCATTGTGTGATAGGACCTGGGTCTTATAATAGCTTCATTTTTTCAAAATGCATTGTGCTGTTTTGATATCTGTACTGGTATTCTTGGGAGGAAACCCGTTCCGTGTTATACGGCGTGGTCCCTTGATATATCTGATTTAAAGAAAAGTTAAATAAATGTTTTAGTTCTCACACCAGTCACATGACTGACCTGGAGTTTATTGTTTTGACCTAAACTCTAGGTGCCCCTATTTTCCACACGGGCAGCTAGTAGTTTTGGTTTTGCAGATTTATATTCACAGGATCCTGGTTTATAGCTGGAATGATATTCGGAAAGCTCTGTATCCGTTTATCTCTTTCAGTTGTGTTTTGTATTATTTTCCGCTGCTATGTAATGTATTGTAATCTCTGATTTTTTTCTGATGTATTTTATTCATTCATACTCTGTATATTCTTGTATTCTGATGGAATTGTTGTAATTGACAATGAAATGTTCTTTTGTTTGTGTTCTGATTTGTCGTGTTCTCAAGGTAATCCGTTCTTTTCCTTCTCTTCGGAGATCGGGGAAGTTCAGGGTCCTTACACTTTAATGGGTTTTTTTAGTAGGTCATGTCATTTATTCTATACTGGTTATGATTCTAATTCACCTTGTTGAATTATAATACAAAATCGAAAGGTGTTCCTATATATACAGTTGTCATGGGATGTCAAAAGTGATGTTTTTTTTTCATGTGGTAGTGAGCAGGGTCGATCGAAGGTAGGGAGATCAAGACAATTGTTAGATGCATAACTAGAAAGGATGTAGTTCTCAAATGACGCTTCTATCTCTCCTACATTGTTTCTAGATTTTGATAATCACACAGTTGTGAAAGGACGCGCATAGATGTGCCCATGACACATGACGCAGCGCAGCGTTTGTGCCTTTTCTGCTTGCTGTGCAGCGCGGTGCATATGAAAATGCATGCCAAATGGTGCATGCCGCAAAAATGGCGCGCGGCGCAAAATGACTTTTTCTTTATTTTATTGTTTTTTGTTTGTTTTTTTTGCATTTCAAACTGCATAAAAATAAGTATTTATCATTAAGAAAAGAGGAATATGCTAGCACATTCTAAACTAAATGATTTTGTGTTTGTTAAATACAATCGAGCATTAAAAATATTGTATAACATATGTGACACCATTGATCATTTATCATTAAACGATATTGATAATTGTAATGAATGGTTAACGAGAAATATGAATGATGCACCCAATGTTGAAGATGAGCTTGTATTTGATGATGAGGATGACTTGACTTTTTTAGTGTTGCTGCTAAAGCAGCACGAGTGGAGGAAGCTAGATATCCATGTAGAAGAATATCGACCTCGATAGATTTTTTAGCATCTGCTTCAACTTGTTCACATATTCATCAAGAAGAAACAAATATAAATGGTATGTGATGAGGTAGATGTTGAAACTTATGATTCTGATGATGTAGACATTGTGTAACACCCCACGTCCATTAACGTCACTCACAAAGGGAATGCATTAGCTTCTATGGAGCGTTTTAAGTGAGTATAGAACAGAAACTTAACAACAAGACAGATATAAACAGTACTTAAAATTTAAAACCTTATTCATTGCAGCGGTAAACACATAAGTTTGATTACGTCATCAAAAACCAGAGTCAAAGTACATAATATCCATCTTGACCAAATCAAAGTACATAAATTGAAACACATAACCCCAGTACAAAATAGTCATAAATAAGAGAGGTTGAACTTTACTTCAGCGATCCAAGCAACTTCTAAAAGCAAAAGATACAGCTGTCCAAAATCAAGCTCCACTGGTGCTAGTTCCAACCTGAGCACCTGGGGGGAAAGGAAGAAAAGGGGTGGAAACAAAGGGGGTCAGACATAAAGTCTGGCGAGTGCGATAACTTTAACAGTATAATTACCAAAATAACTAGGCTAAGGCATAAATTGGAAAATAAGGAAATGACAGTGAACAATTGGGTACGACAGAGTAAACAAGGAAACAAGATGAACAAAGATAACGTTAAAGGCACACCTAAACCATTATAAGATAATTACTATACTGCACCACCACTACTATACTGCACCACCACTAGTCACTCTAAGGTTGATCCCGCCTACAGAACTTAATAATGATAATGGTAGTTTCGTGCACCCCTAGCTGCCTTCATAGGTGTCGCCTGCCCCTATCTCCACTAGGTGTATCCACTACCCCCATGCGATCGGCTCCCTAACTCGTAGATACCCGTGCTGGCCCCATAGTGGGGTGTATCACTCCCCAAAGTGGCAACCCGATACCACGAATAGTGCATGGCTTATACCTACACGATGCAACAACGTCTTACCTACCAGCCCATGCCCACACACGCATATGAACCCGTTGGACTTGCGTTGCCACCGCTAACCCGTTTTGGCCTCTTACAGTCAAGTCCAGTATGCGTGTCCCGTCCTCGACTTGGGTCGAGCCCACAAAGATACGTATGGGTTACTGGTTGAAACGGTCCCCCCATTACTTGACACAAGCTATCCACCTAAGCTTAGTCCCCTCTAGTACATCCCACTTAACCCTCTTCTTATTCATGTTCACTTACATGTTTCAAATTTTGGTTAAGTGTTTCTAATCGTATTTCAAATGCCACCCAAGGCACCCACTAAATTCCACATGCCACCCAAGGCACCCACTTACCCCCCACATGTCCCACTACATGTTTATCTGGTTAAGTGTTTCTTAATTCATTAAGACCGTAACCTTGTAAAGACCTCTCACATTAGACTGGCATTTGTGGAAATTGGATTTGCCGGGCGGGTCCGAGCAGTCTTACACCACAAACGAGCCTAACCTCGTGTCTTTACAACTATTACGCATTTAATTTATGCCTAAGACCTCCCACATTAGACTGGCATTTGTGGCAGCTGGATTTGCCGGGCGGGCCCGGCCAGTCTTACACCACAAAAGAGCCTAACCTCGTGTCTTAGACGATTAATTACTCTTAATTAATCATTCCCCAATTTGAATTAATTTCCCTATTCAAATTATCAATCAATTCCAAATTTAACTATGGCCATAATTGACTCAATTATGTCCATATATTTATGGTATGTAAAATCATACCAATTTTCATCACAAATTTATTTTATGCCATTTAAGGCATTTATGCCAATTCTCAATATTAAATCTTTTAATATTATCCCATTACCCCACGTTGTACGTTCGTTCATTTAACGTAAAATATACGTTAGACTCGAATAGTCTAACTTATGGAATAAAGAGAAAACATCACAACATACATACAGATAAAACTAGATCTAAACATAAGGGGTGAACTTGCATGTGTGAATGAGGTTCTACATCTAAAACTTGCATAGGCCAAACTCACAACTTGCATAAAACTACGTATGACATAGATCCAAATCTAAAGGTGTAAACTAGTTTAGGTAATGGTCACAAACTTGCATAAACCATGTATGTCATAGATCTACATCTAAAGGTGTAAACTTGCATAGGCAATAACCACAAACTTACATAACATGATTCATACTCCAAACACATACATTTATATAAACTTGCATATGTGATTTATGCAACATAACGATGGTGTAAACTTACATCTAAACATGTAAACTAGCATATAGAATTTTGTATACTAGCATATAACTCACACATGTCATAGCCTAACTTTAGATCAAATTTTTACATAAACTAGATGTCATGAACCATGTAAGGTTACATATAATTTTCCCCAACTTTCATATGATTCATGTTTAAATCAAAATCTAAACTTGCATACATACTTATGATTTATCATATGAATCAACATAACCAAACTAGCATATGAAACACCATTATGACTTGATTATACATAAGCCAATCATAAAATTACAACATAGATGATCACAGCTTTACAACATAGATGATAACATCATAGAATTTAAAACATAAATGATAACATCACAAAATTACAACATAGATGATAACATGCGGTCAATAATTCACAACATAATCATATAATCTGCATCATAACTTAATCCAATTAAATTACTAATTATTTTATTAAATAAATCGAACTCACAACTCAAAGAAGGTCTTGAGTTCTGAATTCTGAGTTCTAAAGTTGAATTAGCTTTCCTTTGTAGTAGATTCATTGTTAGAGTTGAAAAGAATTGAATTTGATTAGCTTTCTTCCTCTCTAATTGGTGGCGGCTATTCTGAGTTGCAAGGTGACGGCATGGAGGCCATGACTCTAATTTTAATTTGATTTTAGGGTTTGAGTCTACATGTCTTTTTATAGAGTTTAGGATTATTTTAGGCCGTCCGATCAACCCAGAATTAATCCCAACCGATCAGAGCAGATCAGAAACCCTACTGAGTCAGCACACAGTCATTAACAGGTCACTAATCAAATCTGCTTGAGGGGAGGGGTAGGTCGACCCCCAGGTCGACCCTATGGTCGACCTGGTGAGGGTAGATCGACCCCCAGGTCAACCCTATGGTCGTCCTGGACCTGGCGGGAAATTTCCCGCCTAGCCCATCTGACTCTGAAATTTTGAATTCTGAAATCTGTTTTGAATTTTCTGAAACTTCTGATGGCCATAACTTCTTCATACGAAGTCCAATTCACGCAAACTCAGACTCTATCTCAACCAGAATTCCGAGACGAACAGAATGGCGCAACCCGTTTCCCTTAATTCTCACGTCTGAGATTAGTTATTCTTTAATTTGTGAACATTAATATTAACAGAAATACGGGGTGTTACATTCTCCCCTCCTTAAAGGATTTTGCCCCCGAAATCTCCAAGTTAAGGAGAATGCATATCCTAACATCCAAACAACCATCTACTCAACCATCAAACACAGGCATCCATTGTCCTTATAAAATTCCTAATGTTGTATGAACAAATGCAGGAAGTGTGTGTATATGTTCTCTATCTAATGCAAAATCAGGCGGTCTACTGATTCAGTTGGCCTCCTTAATGCGAACCATGATAGTGCCATGCATCCATTATGTATGCGAAAGAATCCTATCGATACATATTATTTCTACATGTGTGCACAACCATTCACCAAAATGCAACATCCATATGATAACACAACCATTATACATCCATTAACTTAAATATGCATGCACATTTATATGCAATATGAAGTGACTGAGCCGATCTAGTGCCTAAAGTGTGTGTATATGTATCCACGAGCAACCACTAGCAAACACTTGCATCCACATGCATCCATCATACATAACATGTCTCAAACACATGTTTCAACCATAGGACTACCCTATCTGAAGGACAAAGATACTGGCGAGAGGACATACTAAAGATAAGATAAGTATAAGGTAAGCGATAAAGGAGAAATAAAAAACATACCCTCGAAAAGAAAAGGGTACAATGAACGCATCTTCTCTTCCATCTCCCAAGTAGCGTTGCTCTCATCGTCTCCCCATTGCACTTTGACTAGCTTGACCTCTCGATTCCTCAATTTCTTAATCTCCGACCCAAGAATGCACGTAGGAACTCGTCAAATCGTCGCATCACGCTCTATCTCCACCTCTCTAAGCAAGCTCGGCTCTACCACTTCTGCGGTCTCATGCAAGCACTTCCTCAAATGTGATACATGGAATACATCGTGTACACCACTAAGTCTCTCGGGCAACTCCACTCTATACGCCATATGTCCAATCCTATCCTTAATAGGAAATGGCCCTACGAACCTTGGTGCTAACTTCCCAACGGACCCAAAGCGAACAACGTTCCGTAATGGAGACACCTTGACAAAGACCATGTCCCCAATATCAAACTCAAGATCTGTCCTCCTCTTGTCCACATAAGATTTCTGCCTATCTTGCGCCGTCTTCGTCCTCCTTCGAATCAAATCGATCTTTTCCGAAGTCTCTCTAATCATATCGGGCCCAAGCAAGATCTTATCAGTAGACTCCCACAAACATGTAGGCGAACGACACGGCCGTCCATAAAGAGCCTTGAACGGTGCCATGCCAATGCTAGACTGAAAACTATTATTATATGCGAACTCCACCAACAGAAGATGTTCCTCCCATGTACCTCCGAAGTCTAAGACACACAACCTCAATAGGTCCTCTAGAATACGATTCACCCTCTCGGTCTGGCCGTCCGTCTGGGGATGATATGCGGTGCTCAAACATAACTGAGTCCCTACCGCCTCTTGCAAGCTCTTCCAAAGCTCGCTAGTAAAGATAGGATCGCGGTCGCGCACTATGCTAGAAGGAACACCGTGCAAACGAACTATCTCTCGAACATATACGGAGGCTAACCATGGAGCAGTCCTCTTACTCTTTATGGGAATGAAATGGGCGCTCTTAGTAAGTCTGTCTACCACGACCCAAATCCCCGTATTACCCTTCCTCGATCTCGGTAGCCCATCAACAAAGTCCATCGAGACACTTTCCCACTTCCATTGTGGGACCTCCAATGGATGAAGCAATCCACCGAGCTTCTTTTGCTCTGCTTTTACTTGTTGGCACACCAAGCATCTAGCGACAAACTCTGCCACATACCTCTTCATATCGGCCCAAAAGTAAACTCGTCTCATCTCCATGTACATCTTGTCTCCGCCGGGATGAATGGTCATCTTCGAACGATGTGCATCATCAAGAATGGTCTTCCTCAAATTCTCGTCCCGTGGTACACAAAGTCTACCGTCCCTACGTAACCAACCCTTATCATCTAGGGTATACCTACGGAGATGGCTCGATGACTCCCCCCTTTTGAGATTTTCTACTAACTCAATCAATTGTGGGTCATCTCGCTGTGCCTCACCAATCTATCCCAAAAGCGTAGGTCTGACCTCTAAGGATGCTAGCAAACCGGGTACAAAGTCAATGGAAGGTCTAAGGTCAAATATAGAGATGAACTCTAAGCTTCGCCGCTCAACAAACAACGGACTCAAGGACAACCTTTTCCTACTTAAGGCGTCTGCCACCACGTTACCCTTGCCAGGGGTATATGCTATCTCGAAATCATAGGACGCTAAGAATTCCATCCACCTTTGCTGCCTTAAGTTCAAGTCCTTCTGAGAGAACAAGTATTTTAGCGATTTGTGGTCAGTGAACAATTCTAATTTCTCGCCAAGAAGATAATGGCGCCAAGACTTAAGCGCGAAAACAATAGCGGCCAACTCTAGGTCATGTGTAGGGTAATTTCTCTCATGCACTCTCAACTGCCTTCCACCATAGGCTATTACCCTTCCCTCTTGCATTAAGACTGCGCCTAGTCCTGTCCCACAAGCATCGGTATAAACAGTAAATGGCTTACTCCCATCTGGTAAGACTAAGACTGTGGCTGTGGTCAAAGCTCTCTTTTATCGTTGGAACGCATCATCACAATATACGTCCCATGTGTAAACTAGGTTCTTCTTCGTCAAGCGTGTTAATGGGGCTGATATTTTTGCGAAGTCTTTGATAAACTTCCTATAGTAGCCAGCCAACCCTAAGAAACTTCTCACCTCGGTAGCATTTTTAGGGACCTTATAATCTTAGATGGCCACTACCTTTGCGGGATCCACAGCTATCCCTTCTTTGGAAACCACGTGCCCTAAGAATCGCACTTCCTTCCTCCAAAAGTGACATTTAGAAAATTTAGCTTTAAGGCTATGCGCTCGAAGAGTCTCCAACACTTCCCTAAGATGTAGGGCATGCTCTTCTTCGCTTTTAGAAAAGATCAAGATGTCGTTCATAAAGACTACCACGAATTTATTAAGGTAC
The DNA here is from genome assembly GCA_030737875.1 of Allium sativum. Lineage (NCBI taxonomy): Eukaryota > Viridiplantae > Streptophyta > Magnoliopsida > Asparagales > Amaryllidaceae > Allium > Allium sativum. The sequence goes on from CM060926.1 coordinate 359,239,770, forward strand.
TCCCTAAACACCCTACTCATCAAGTCAACAAAGTATGCAGGGGCGTTTGTCAAACCGAAGGGCATCACAAGCCACTCGAAGAAGCCGTCTCAAGTCCTAAAGGCAGTCTTGTCTATGCTATCCTTAGCCACTCTCAACTGATGTAAACCCGTGGCTAAGTCCAACTGTGAAAACAATGAGGCGCCAACTAACTGATTGAAGAGATCGTCAATCCTCGGCAGTGGGTGCCTATTCTTCTTAGTAAGCTTATTAAGTTCTCTATAGTCCACACAAAGTCTAAGGGACCCATCTACCTTCGTGGCAAATACTACTGGAGCACCCCACTCCGATATACTACGTCTGATGAACCCCTTCTCAAGCAATTCTTTCACTTGCTTACTGAGTTCTCTTCTCTCTCTTGGAGCCATGTGGCGCACTGGCAATGCTACTGGCTTTGCATTATCTACTAGATATATTCGAAAGTCTATCTCATGTTTTGGGGGTAAACCCCTCACCTCATCAAAGACATCAACATATTCATGGACTATACAAACAGAATGTAAATCATCATCGCATGCGTCAAGGGATTCTAGGTAGCTAAGCATTACTGGACCTCTAGGGTCACAAGAAATATCAAGGGTCTTTCCACATCGAGTCAACAATCTAACTACCCTTCTTTCACAATCTAGGATGGCCCCATATTTAGTTAGCCAATCCATACCAAGAATCAAGCCGTAGCCCATGAAGCCAAGAACAAAGGCGTTGCATTCAAACCCAACGCCCAAGATAAACACTCTCAAATCCCGACAAATCATAGAAAGATGAGCCGAACCACCAATAGGATTTGAGACTACTAAGGGATCCGTAACTAGACTAGTATCTAGGTGCAGTGTTTCAACTAATGTTGTAGAGATAAATGAATGTGATGCGCCAGAATCGAATAAAGTATGGACATGATGATCAAACAGAAAAACTAAACTTTCAACGGAAATTGCTCTACCTTGTTCTTGCAGCGGTGGGACCACGAGAGCCTGAACTTGCCCCCTTGCCTGCCCTTGTGCCATAAGAGCCTGCACCTGTCCTCCCGAGGTAGACCCTGCCCTCTGTCCTTTCTTCGGGCAATCCTTAATCAGATGTCCCGCTTCGCCACAGTGGAAATAGCCAGTCTTCTTTTTCTTCCTACAATCTTTGCTTAGATGGCCTGGTGTCCCACAATTAAAGCATCTTTTCTTTCCCTTACCATTGTTGCCTTTACCACCTTTCTTGTTCTGTTGTTGCTGTTGCAGTTTCTTTTGATCCCCTTTCTTCTCGGGTGCCTTATTAGCATTGGCGCCCTTCTCCTCTTCATGCATAAGCACCATGTCAACTAGTCTCTCAAAGGAGCACCCATGGGGATGTGGGTCATAGCTAACCCATGAAGCGGCTCATTCAAACCCTTAACAAATCTCAGGGCCTTCTTTTCTGGTGTATTCACCAAGTCCAAGCCAAATCTTGCCAACTGATTGAAATTGTTGACGTATTCTTTCACCGATAGATTACCTTGCTTCAACGCCAAAAACCTTTCCATGTATAGATTCTCTTCAGCCCGTGAGAGAAACTTTGCCTCAAACCTCCGCCTAAAATCTGGCCATGTATCGACTGGACGTTCTCCATTAGTGACCTCGCACCAAAACGAGGCCTCTTCCTTCATTAGCCAGGCGGCTAACTGGACCTTTTCCCATCTTCCACTTCAAAGATACCAAACAATTTTTCCACCTCCTTTAGCCAATTTCGAGCTTCTACAAATGTTTTCGTCCCGTGAAAAGGTTTTCCACCCATTGCCCGAAAGTCCTTACATATCTTAGCAAAAGTATTGACACGAGGAGGAGGAGGAGCATTTGCTGGACCTGCGGTGGTGACCCTAGTCTCCAAATACCTCCTAAACCATCCTGGTATCGGTATCCCCACGGGTATCTTGGGAATTCCAGACATGCTGAAACGAAAAAGGAAAGATTCAATACAAAAAGACCGAAGGAAAGATATATGGCTCTTGGGGTTATGCTTTCTAAAATAAGCTTTTCTCTTGAAAATACTTTCCTTAAAACATACTTTTGAAGGTACTTCTTTATAAAAGTGTTTTTGAAAAACAGTTTTTCAAAATTCGTATCTGTTCTGGTAACCTTCAGCTCTGATACCACGTGTAACACCCCATGTCCATTAATGTCACTCACAAAGGGAATGCATTAACTTCTATGGAGCGTTTTAAGTGAGTATAGAACAGAAACTTAACAACAAGACAGATATAAACAGTACTTAAAATTTAAAACCTTATTCATTGCAGCGGTAAACACATAAGTTTGATTACGTCATCAAAAACCAGAGTCAAAGTACATAATATCCATCTTGACCAAATCAAAGTACATAAATTGAAACACATAACCCCAGTACAAAATAGTCATAAATAAGAGAGGTTGAACTTTACTTCAGCGATCCAAGCAACTTCTAAAAGCAAAAGATACAGCTGTCCAAAATCAAGCTCCACTGGTGCTAGTTCCAACCTGAGCACCTGGGGGGAAAGGAAGAAAAGGGGTGGAAACAAAGGGGGTCAGACATAAAGTCTGGCGAGTGCGATAACTTTAACAGTATAATTACCAAAATAACTAGGCTAAGGCATAAATTGGAAAATAAGGAAATGACAGTGAACAATTGGGTACGACAGAGTAAACAAGGAAACAAGATGAACAAAGATAACGTTAAAGGCACACCTAAACCATTATAAGATGATTACTATACTGCACCACCACTACTATACTGCACCACCACTAGTCACTCTAAGGTTGATCCCGCCTATAGAACTTAATAATGATAATGGTAGTTTCATGCACCCTTAGCTGCCTTCATAGGTGCTGCCTGCCTCTATCTCCACTAGGTGTACCCACTACCCCCATGTGATCGGCTCCCTAACTCGTAGATACCCGTGCTGGCCCCACAGTGGGGTGTATCACTCCCCAAAGTGGCAACCCGATACCACTAATAGTGCACGGTTTATACCTACACGATGCAACAACGTCTTACCTACCAGCCCGGGCCCACACATGCATATGAACCCGTTGGACTTGCGTTGTCACCGCTAACCCGTTTTGGCCTCTTACAGTCAAGCCCAGTATGTGTGTCATGTCCTCGACTTGGGTCGAGCCCACAAAGATACGTATGGGTTACTGGTTGAAACGGGCCCCCCATTACTTGACACAAGCTATCCACCTAAGCTTGGTCCCCTCTAGTACATCCAACTTAACCCTCTTCTTATTCATGTTCACTTACATGTTTCAAATTGAGACGACCCCAAACCCCGTACTGACGGCGGCAAGGGTAATCTTTGGAATATTACACAGAAACAGATAATAGCAGAACAGAAATTAATAAATACACCAGATAATGCACAATAGAATATACTGGATAAACGTAATCATCAGAGTTACACAGTATACAGGATCATACTTAGTACAAATACAGTTCAACTATACATAAATGTCTATAGCGGAAACAAACATAATATGTACAACAGGAGCTGAACAACATAAAAAGAGATAAATGATAGAATCTATCTTCAGCTCCAGCTATCCATAGAAAGCCAGCTAAAACCTGAATACAAGGCTGCCCGTGTAGAAAAAGGGGCACCCGAGTTTGAAAGTGAAACAAACTACGAGTCAGTCATGGGACTGGTATGAGAAATCTACTTAACACATCATACAATTGGCTAATCACAGGACCACGCCGCTTTCGCGGAACGGGTATACTCCATTGGATTGCCAGTGCTTGAAAACAAATCATTCTTTTAAACATCGCAATGCTTTTTATAAAAATGAAGCCATTATAAGACTCAGTTCCCATCACACAATGCAACGCAAACCGGAGAATAGAGTTTTTACCTTATAATCGCCAAGATATGCTTGATACGAATAAAACAAAATAATTTTATATTATTACTAATGTTTATACGTTTCAAAGACAATTTCAAATCATAAGTATCAATCATAGACGGCATTAATTCCCCATACCACTATGTCGCCATATATAGGTATACAATCAAAACCGCACAGTCACGTATTTGGAAATTGGATTTCCGTCATGAACCAAGGCAAAAGATAGTCCTTACCGAATTCGAGACTGTCTAGCCCGAGTCTCAGGCACAGCCGCAACCGTACCTTGGATCGTCATGGCCGGTCCACACAGAGTGGATTGTAATGCCTGAACAATGCGTTTCTCCGCCCTTTGGGGCGTAAATGAGCCAACGAATGACTCCATCGGTCCCGGATCGATCGATATAACCGAGGCGCCTCGCAACAGTAACAGCCACATAAGTCAAACTCGTCAGGGCGTGTAAAACCACTGACGCCACTTCTAGACAGAAAGAAAACGCACGTCCCCCCTGAGGTCCTCTCCCGTTTCTAGTTCATACCGGGGTGTGAGGCTCGCGAATTCACATTATACACAAAGCTACGCCACACAGGCGGTGCTTTGATCATCACCACAAGACTTTGCTTTTCAACAGAAGCCTTGATCACTGCGTCTTAGCATGCCACACAGGCAATTCACACCATGCAACTGATGGCTATCAATCACACAGAATAAATTCCAATGTCAGACACACCGTCCATTTGCAAGTCCGTTCTGGGTCTGAACGAAACCGGAGGCACTATAAACCTCGTAAACCCTTCGATCTCCACGTACGCCTGGACGATCACCACTCATTATCCATATTTCGGGATGCCTCCCAATTAGGACATCAGTTACCATCCAAACGAGGTGAAGATCTCCGGTCTTCGACCACCGTCTTCATCTTCGATTTCTTATCGTCGATTCAGTTATTCAGAATGGGATAAACCCGGTCTTTCTGAGCAACTCGCGTATATAATAAACAAGTGCAACACAAACACACATACGCATTATTTCAATTCATTAGTCGCTAACCGTAAATCAGTAAGAGAACGATTTCCCAAATATTAATCCCGAAGGCCGAAACCAACATCAGATCAACACCCAAGAAACCATTCGACTTAGCCAACCTTCAGTTAGTTTCTAAATTTCACATCCATATCATTTATAATATTTTATAACGATTTATCGCTATTTTTATTTATTTTAAAATAGCCAATTTATTCAAAACGAAGCTTCGGGCCATAACGCGGCCGTGGCGCTGTTTTTCTTCAGATTTGTTTTACACATATCTGAAAATCTAACCGTTGCATCTTCACAAAATTTACATCATTAGAAAGTTCTTTTCAAAACGAATCCAACGGTTCCAGTTTCAGGAAAATCTGACGGTCGGATCTCCCGGTATAATCGTTTGAAGTTTCGATTTCAAAATACGAACTGCAGCGTCGTTATTCGATTTAATATAATTATATATATATAAATATAATTGTTTCTGGCGCTGTTTTTCTTCAGATTTGAATTAAATATTCCAGACAATCCAACCGTTGGATTTTTACAAAGTTGGTGCCGTTGGAAAGATATTTCCAAAGTGAACCCAACAGTTGCGGTTTCGGGAAAATCCGATGGTCGGATCTCCTGCACTAATCGTTTGAAATCACGGATTCAAAATACGAACTGCAGCTTCGTTATTCGATATATTTCAATTCTATTTATATATATATATATATATATATATATATACCGATTCTTCGATTTCTAAGCTATATTCTTTTCATACATTTGATAAAAATGATATTTTTATCCAATATACATTCACTTCGATGCTTCACTATTTTTAACAATTCATGAATATAGTGAAAATGTGATTTTTATTGTAAAACGATTTATTTCAAAATCCGACTATTTTATATAGTTAATATAGGTGATAAAAATAGGATTTTTATTATAAAACAATTTCTTTCAAAATATGAATACCATTCAACACATGAATTACAATTCAATGAATGAATTTCGATTCAACACATGAAGGTTTTCTATAGTTTATATATATAGATAAAAAGGTGATTTTTATATTTAAAACTATTTATTCAAAACACGAATACCATTCAACACATGAATTTCTATTCAACGAATGAATTTCAATTCAACACATGATGATTTTCTATAGTTTATATATATAGATAAAAAGGTGATTTTTATATTTAAAACACGAATACCATTCAACACATGAATTTCTATTCAGCGAATGAATTTCAATTCAACACATGAAGGTTTTCTATAGTTTATATATATAGATAAAAAGATGATTTTTATTGCAAAACAATTTATTTCAAAACATGAATGTCGTTAAATAGATGAATTTCCATTCAACACACGAATATAGTTTCAACACATGAAAATAATTCTAACACATGAATATTATTCAAAATTTCGGCAGCATAACGGCAGGGTAGTTAAAACCCGGGCCGTCCCTAGTACGGCTCCTCGCTCTACCTTAAAGCCTCGCAGCTTTTGACAATGGGGAATCATGCATCTAGTTTGCACGCAGGCGGCATGTATATTTTTTTTCCATTTCCAAAAACTAATCATATGTGGTTTCAACCAAATATTTCTCAACCACAAACGGGTATTTTTCAACCACAATCAATCAATTTCAACCACAAACAATTATAATCAACCATTCGCTATGAACCAATTTTCACACCAATCACAATCAATAAATATCATCCATGGTTTGTGGACGAGGGGCGTACATATATATATATATATATTTATATATAAGCATTTCAATTCTATTAAACACATATATAATTTTTACAATGCATATATAACTTATATATCGAACGTACAACTTATACAACGCTTATACAAGAGGTGTACAACGCTTATATAACTCATACATTGACTACATAATTTATACATCATCGTTTTCCATTTCGTTTACAATTTAGAAATCTCACATTGCTTTTCGCGTCGCCAAAAATGGTAGCGAGCTCAGAAAAATATCCGATCTCTTCTAGAATGTAGAGAGTGTCGACACGGTCCCGGTGTCTCTTGTTTCACTGAATTTCAATAACAAACGAAAAAGATATGATTTTTCAAAGTTGATCGAATTTTGCAACACTTTAAAGTGTTAAAACCAGTTGAAATTAGAACAGCCGTTACCTTTCAGTTCGGGTTCAAAACTATGGATCCATTTAGCGCGCAAACCGGTGCACGATAGGGGGATCAGCCAATGTCATGTAGAAGAGGGAGGAGGGGCGCCTCCACACATGGTGGTGGAGTGCAGTTCGGTGGGGCCCAGCTGGCGTGGCGGAGCTCCCAAGGCCTGCCGTTTTCGATGGTGATTCTCTCGATATACTCACCGATAATCTGCAAACTTCATATTGATTTGAAGAGGAGGTCAAGAGCTTCGAAATGGATCCAACCGCGCTCGATTTCGTTGAGAAACGAGGGAGAAATCAAGCCGGGAAGATTTGAATACCCATCCGCCGTTCGTCGCTGTCGGGGAGAGAGAAGGAGCGATTTTCTTTTTATTTTATTTAATGAATGGAATTTTCTGATTTGCCGATATATATATATTTTCAAAAATTGGGGTTTTCTCACACGAACTCGAAATCAAACCCAACGACTGTCGCCCCTAGCTAATTACCCCCATCCTGGACACAATGGGATATGTTTCAAACGCCCATTCGACTGTTTGAGTCAGTTTTCCTTCGAATTAAAATATAAAACATTCAATATTCGATTTGAACGTACATTTCAATTTGCCAGGGCCACAAACTGATTCGAAAAATTCCAGAAAAATAAATCTAGCTATGTTTTGATGATACGGTCCCAACAAAACTAGTTTCGTCGAATTCTGAGACCGTTTGCAAAAAAGCCCATTTCTGGTCGATCCAATTTAACTGTAACTGACCAAAACACGTTTTCCTTTGCCACGCTCACATACTAGCCTAAAAAATTATGAAATTTGAAACATAGCAATAACTTCACATCCCGGATCCAACAAAAGTGGTTTCGTCGAATTCTGAGGTCGTATGCAAAATGGCCATTTTCACGGGCTATATATTTTCTACAGCGACCTTTCTGACAATTCATTTGGCCATAACTTTTGCTTCCTACTATGAAACTTCGATTTTTCAGATTCGTTAGAAAGATATTCACAAACAGATTTAAATATTTTTGGTTTCACTCAAATCCGTTTTGTTTTGCACCCGGTACGGTCAGTCAAAGTTTGAATTCAACTTTTGAAACTGCCGCGCCATTTCAGGCCTTGTTTATAATTAGAATAATTATATTCGTTTTCAAATGTCGATTCAAGCTTACTTTTCATCGTTATTATTTAAAATATTTATTTTAAATATTTAAAATCCACTAAAATAGCTAATTTAAAATTTTTAAATTGGTTTAGATTTTCCGGGTCGTTACAATCTCCCCCACTTAAAACTTTTCGTCCCCGAAAAGGAACAAAGTCGAAAGTGGTTTAATTAATCAACTCTACTTCCAATCTGGCTTCCATTCTCCAACTTTTCAGTTTCTGAGAATTTTCAAATTCTTCAAAAATTTGGCTAACACCCGGAATTTTCGAAATTTTTTGCCATAACCTCCTTTGTACGGGGAGGGGTTTGGAAATTTATTGGACCGTATTAGGTACCCAATAAATCCTGTAAAGCATACACATATTTATAGTGATATATTCTGGTGTTTATAGGGGAGCGTGTATAGATAATAACTCCAGAGAATAAATTCTCGTCACCCTGTCAAAGCCTGAGGGAGTGTGTATTTTAATTGCTCCAGAGGACTCGTCACCTCGTCCCATGTGGGAAATAAATAATCCATGTGTCGTATCTAATAACTAGAGAGAAGTGATTATTGTCAACTCCAGACCCGTGTGGGGTTTTTATTAATCTAGCAATTTATCGTTACAATTTAAATAGTCCATATCAGTCATCAGTTCAACCTTTAAAATATAGTCATCGCCATACAAGCCTCTCGCTCGTATGGTAAATCTTCAACCTCGTCACACAAGCTCCAAATGCTTGTGTGGTATATGATGAAGTATGCTATCTTCAAGAAGTATGCCATCTTCAAGAAGTATGCCATGCAGTGTAGTTCAAAATTAATTGTTACTATCCTATGGCAATTTTTATTATTACACACAGAACAACCAGCACTCCGCATCCAATGGCATTCACAGGAGTTGATATAATAATATTTCGCATCCAACTCATTAAGGTTTACCTATTTGTCGGGCATGCAAATAAAATCTTTACTCAACAGCTAATCCATTTACCTGTTCAAACATATATAATGCACATGTATATATTTCTATCTATTTTTAAATTAGTTCAATGTGTGACTTAATCGAATAAATTCTGCCATTCATTCTCTTATTAATTAAATTAACTATCGTTCTGATAATTTAATTAATCTAATCTACTATCACACAATGAAAACAACAATCAATTTGTTTTTAACTTTTCAAAATCATACAAATTAGTTCATACACTCTTTTTAAATTAATCAGACTATAGAATTAAAAGTGTACATCCATGGAAAGAAAATTACAACAAAGTAGAGAATTAAACGGTAATGCAAAGTATGGTAAATGTACCTTGCACTGGAGTCAATCAGAGATATCCACCCGACACTTAGGATAGGCTTTCTGAATGCCCTCCTCAGTTTCCCAAGTACAATCTCGCGGATCTCCACTCCATTGCACTTTGACTAGGTGAACCTTCTTGTTCCTCAGCTCTTTGGTTTCTTTGTCGATAATCTTTAGCGACTCTCTTCTTACAACCAATTCTGGAGTAATTTCAATATCCTGTTATGCGGCCTCTTCCACAACCAAGTCTGGGTCATGAACATGCTTTCGAAGTTGAGATACGTGAAATACATCATGCACTCTAGGCAACCAATTAGGCAATTGAACCCTATAAGCGAGAGTTCCAATCCGTTCAAGAATAGGAAACAAACCAATGAATTTGGGCGCCAACTTCCCTGTTTTACCGAACCGGATAACTCCTCTCATCGGCGATACTTTCAAATATACATAGTCGCCAACAGCAAATGATATATCTCTTCTTCTCTTATCGACATAACTCTTCTGTCGGCTTTGAGAGGCGAGTAATCGTTTCTTAACGAAATCGACTTTGTCGGCAGCTTCTCAGATCATATCAGGTCCCAATACAAGTCTATTACCAGGTTCGACCCAATAAGCAGGAGATTGGCATGGCCTACCATTCAATGATTCGAATAGCGACATCGTCAGACTCGCTTGGTAGCTGTTGTTATATGAGAATTCAGCCAAATGTAAATGGTCTTCCCATGATCCACCGAAATCTAGAACACAAGCCCGCAATAGATCTTCTAGTATACGATTCACCCTCTCAGTTTGACCATCTGTCTGAGGATGATAAGCGATGCTTAGATTCAGCTTTGTTCCCAGCTCTACTTGAAATGCCTCCCAGAATTTGCTAGTGAATATTGGATCTCTATCACTAACTATACTGATTGGCACTCCGTGCAGCATAACAATCTCCTTGAAATATATCTGCGCTAAACTCTGAGCAGTTCTGTTCGACCTGACATGTATGAAATGGGCGGTCTTCGTGAAGCGATATACGATCACCCAAATACTGTCATTCCCTTTTCTGGTTCTGGGCAAACCATCTATGAAGTCCATGGAAATATGTTCCCACTTCCAACCTGGAACGTCCAGCGGTTGCAACAATCCAGCCAGTTTCTGTTGGTCGCTTTTGACTAGCTGGCAAGTAGGGCATCAGCTAACATATATTGAAATGTCTCTTTTCATAGCCTTCCACCAGAATGTTCGCATGAGATCGTTATACATTTTGGCCACACCAGGATGGATACTCAGCTTGGACTTGTGACACTCGTCTAACACTTCCCTTTTTAACTCTGGGATGTCGGGAACACAAATCCTTCCTTTCAATCTCAGAATCCCATCGTTATCTATTTGAAAACACGAGGGTTCGCCTTTCTGAATCCTTTTGATCATATCCTTAATAAAGTTATCATCCTTCTGAAGAATAGATATTTTGTCAATCAAGGAAGTCGTAATAATAAAACTGGTGATCATTACATTCTTTCGGCTTAACGCATCGGCCACGACATTGGCTTTCCCTGGAGTGTATAGAATCTCAAAATCGTATGCTGCAAGGAATTCTAGCCAATGTTGCTGCCTTAGATTCAAGTCTTTCTGAGTGAACAAATACTTTAACGGCTGATGGTCTGTATACAGTTCGAATTTCTCACCTAGAAGATAGTGCCTCCAGATTTTCAAAGAGAATACGATAGCGAACAACTCAAGATCATGAGTTACGTAGTTTTTCTCGTGCGGCTTCAGGTGACGGCTAGCATAAGCAATCACTTGACCCCTTTGCATTAACACTGCGCCAAGGCCTTCTCTAGAGGCATCTGTCCAGACTTTTAAATCCTGATTGCCATCGATAATGGTTAACACTGGAGCTGTCGTTAATCTTAACTTTAGCTCTTCAAAAGCCTCCTCACATTCTGGAGTCCACTTGAATTTCGAGTGCTTCTTTGTAAGCTTCGTTAAGTGACTAGATATCTTCGAAAACTTTTTAACGAACTTCCAATAATAACTAGACAATCCGAGAAAACTGAGGACTTCTGTAGGAGTACTAGGCTGTTTCCAATTTTGAATAGCTGTGATTTTACTTGGATCCACAGCAATTCCTTCTTTTGATACGACATGGCCCAGAAATTTTACTTCATCTTTCCAGAATATGCATTTGGATAGTTTGTCTTTTAGAACGTTCCTTCTCAGAATTTCTAGAACCTGTTCCAGATGCTTTTCATGTTCGGCCTTTGATTTAGAGAAGATTAGAATATCATCAATAAAAACTAGAACAAATTTATTCAAGACACCGCGGAACACTCGATTCATCAAATCGACGAAGTAAGCTGGAGCGTTACATAAGCCGAACGGCATTACTAACCACTCATAGAATAGGTCTGGACCTCTGAATGCTGTCATAGGAACACATTCTTCGGCAATACGAAGCTGATGGAAGCCTGTCGCTAGGTCCATCCTTGAAAATACCTGTGCTCCATTCAGACGATCCAATAAGTCATCGATTCGCGGCAATGGATATTTATTCTTTATTGTCTGCTTGTTCAAATCATGATAATCCACACATAGCCGTAGAGTACCATCAGATTTTGGGACAAACACCACTGCTGCACCCCAATCAGAGAAACTAGGCCTGTTCAGACCCTTCCATACGAGCTGTCTTGTTTGATTGTCTAGTTCCTCTTTCTCTTTCAAGGACATTCTTCGAATAGCGTGAACTACCGGCCTTGCATTCGGAATCAAAGCGATCTTGAAATCTATTTCTCTCTGCGGAGGTAAGCGAACAACTTCTTCAAACACATCCGCATAATTCTTGATGACAGGAATATCTTTCACTAGTTCGGGAATATTCTCTATGACTTCAGAGATATTTTCTATTTGAGCAGGAGAAACATCCAAAGCTGCCCAGAAGTCCTTTCTATTAGAATTCTGACCTTTATAGGGAATGGTTATATAATAACCTGATTTAATCTTCGCCCTAACGACTCTGTCGGCGCATTTAACATCAGCTTCATATTTAGTCAACCAGTCTAACCCCAAGATAAGATCAAACTCTGTAAAATTCATGACGACCGCGATAGTAGGAAACCGATAACGAGAAAAAGAAACCGGCACTCCACAAACCCAACTGAGATCGAGGGAACCCCCAACTGTATTCTGGACAGTCATTGGTTCCTTGAGCTTCTTCAAATTCAAATCCAGCTTCTTAACCACATTCTTTGCAACAAAGCTTCGCGACGCGCCTGTGTCAAACAATACTCTAACTGGAATATCTTTGACAGTAAGCGTGCCTTCCAAAACATCTGGCCTTTCCTGAGCAGACGAAGATGCAGGCACTTCGGCTACTTCATTTACCCGAGCTTCTTTGGTTGTTTTTAACAGCTAGCACTCTTGTTTTACATGACCAAACCGATGGCATTGACTGCATCTTTTACTTTCCTGGAGCTTTTTGCCGGATTTAAACCCATCATTCTTTCGTTTCTTCGAGGATTTATACTTCCTGGTCAGATGCCCCTGTTTATTGCAGTTAGAGCATGTGGCAGTTGTTACTGGTTCCTTCTCAGATTTAGCCCTTTTTCTTTTGGCTCCGGGTTTCTTACTTACCTCAGGACTATCAATCACAGACTCCACTTTGTTACTAGAACTGACTTCCTCTTCGTCCCGCAACATACCTTTCTTATGGAGATCTTCATACTGATAAGCCATATAAATCATTTCTGAAAAAGAGAGCTTCACATTCCTCATCACACTATTCTGATATTTTCTTTGCAGGCCATGAATAAATCTCAGATTCTTCCTCTTTGGATCTTGAATCAGATGAGGAGAAAAGTGAGAAAGTTCGTTGAATTTCTTATGATATTCTGGAATGGTCATATCTCCTTGTATCAGATAAGAGAATTCATCACATATTCGCTCTGTCACCTCAGGAAAAGTAAATCTTTCTAGGAAAATCTCTTTGAATCTATCCCAGGTGATATATATCACCTTCTGGATTATCTTTGATGATTGTTTCCCACCAGATTAAAGCTTCTACTTTGAGCACCCAAGATGCCACTAACCTTTTCTGGTCATCTCTCAGCTGGAAACGCTCAAATATTCTTTTGCAGAGCTCACCCAAGATTGAGTTTGAATAATAGATTCATTGCCCGAGAATTGTGCTCCACCCAGATTTCGATATCTCTTAAATAGAGCCTCTAGATCTGGTTCTGCATTTCTTCTGTTTCTGACACTCATTTTCTAGTACTTCTGCAAACAGCAGATCAAGTGTCAGGTCACAGAAAAGATATTTCAAAACATAGAAACATATACTTCAAATGTAAATGTGTCTAGTGGGGTGTATTTCATTCTGCTTTACTCATACTAGGATATTACTGATTCTATCTGTAAAGAGTTACCCGTCCTAGAACACTACTGGTTCTATTTCTGACGAGTTCGTTAATATGTTATATTCCTGCACTAAGCTTAACCAAAGCTCTGATACCAAAATGAGACGACCCCGAACCCCATACTGACGGCGGCAAAGGTAATCTTTGGAATATAACACAGAAACAGATAATAGCAGAACAGAAATTAATGAATACGCCAGATAATGCACAATAGAATATACTGGATAAACGTAATCATCAGAGTTACACAGTATACAGGATCATACTTAGTACAAATACAGTTCAACTATACATAAATGTCTACAGCGGAAACAAACATAATATGTACAACAGGAGCTGAACAGCATAAAAAGAGATGAATGATAGAATCTATCTTCAGCTCCAGCTATCCATAGAAAGCCAGTTAAAACCTGAATATAAGGCTGCCCGTGTAGAAAAAGGGGCACCCGAGTTTGAAAGTGAAACAAACTACGAGTCAGTCATGGGACTGGTATGAGAAATCTACTTAACACATCATATAATTGGCTAATCATAGGACCACGTCGCTTTCGCGGAACGGGTATACTCCATTGGATTGCCAGTGCTTGAAAACAAATCATTCTTTTAAACATCGCAATGCTTTTTATAAAAATGAAGCCATTATAAGACTCAGTTCCCATCACACAATGCAACGCAAACCGGAGGATATAGTTTTTACCTTATAATGGCCAAGATATGCTTGATACGAATAAAACAAAAGAATTTGATATTATTACTAGTGTTTATACGTTTCAAAGACAATTTCAAATCATAAGTATCAATCATAGACGACATTAATGCCCCATACCACTATGTCGCCATATATAGGTATACAATCAAAACCGCACAGTCATGTATTTGGTAACTGGATTTCCATCATGAACCAAGGCAAAAGATAGTCCTTACCGAATTCGAGACTGTCTAGCCCGAGTCTCAGGCACAGCCGCAACCGTACCTTGGATCATCAGGGCCGGTCCACACGGAGTGGATTATAATGCCTGAACAATGCGTTTCTCCGCCCTTTGGGGCGTAAATGAGCCAACGAATGACTCCATCGGTCCCGGATCGACCGATATAACCGAGGTGCCTCGCAATAGTAACAACCACATAAGTCAAACTCGTCAGGGCATGTAAAACCACTGATGCCACTTCTAGCTAGAAAGAAAACGCACGTCCCCCCTAAGGTCCTCTCCCGTTTCTGGTTCATACCGGGGTGTGAGGCTCGCGAATTCACATTATACACAAAGCTACGCCACACAGGCGGTGCTTTGATCATCACCACAAGACTTTGCTTTTCAACAGAAGCCTTGATCACTGCGTCTTAGCATGCCACATAGGCAATTCACACCATGCAACTGATGGCTATCAATCACACAAAATAAATTCCAATGTCAGACACACCGTCCATTTGCAAGTCCGTTCTGGGTCTGAACGAAACCGGAGGCACTATATACCTCGCAAACCCTTCGATCTCCACGTACGCCTGGACGATCACCACTCATTATCCATATTTCGGGATGCCTCCCAATCAGGACATCAGTTACCATCCAAACGAGGTGAAGGTCTCCGGTCTTCGACCACCGTCTTCATCTTCGATTTCTTATCGTCGATTCAGTTATTCAGAATGGGATAAACCCGGTCTTTCTAAGCAACTCGCGTATATAATAAACAAGTGCAACACAAACACACATACGCATTATTTCAATTCATTAGTCGCTAACCGTAAATCAGTAAGAGAACGATTTCCCAAATATTAACCCCGAAGGCCGAAACCAACATCAGATCAACACCCAAGAAACCATTCGACTTAGCCAACCTTCAGTTAGTTTCTAAATTTCACATCCATATTGTTTATAACGATTTATCGCTATTTTTATTTATTTTAAAATAGCCAATTTATTCAAAACGACGCTTCGGGCCATAACGCGGCCGTGACGCTGTTTTTCTTCAGATTTGATTTACACATATCTGAAAATCTAACCATTGGATCTTCACAAAATTTACATCATTAGAAAGATCTTTTCAAAACGAATCCAACGGTTCCAGTTTCGCGAAAATCCGATGGTCGGATCTCCCGGTATAATCGTTTGAAGTTTCGATTTCAAAATACGAACTGCAGCGTCGTTATTCGATTTAATATAATTATATTTATATTTATATATATATATAAATATAATCGATTCTGGCGCTGTTTTTCTTCAGATTTGAATTAAACATTCCAGACAATCCAACCGTTGGATTTTTACAAAGTTGGTGCCGTTGGAAAGATATTTCCAAAGCGAACCCAACAGTTGCGGTTTCGGGAAAATCCGATGGTCGGATCTCCCGCACTAATCGTTTGAAATCACGGTTTCAAAATACGAACTGCAGCTTCGTTAGTCGATATATTTCAATTATATATATATATATATATCAATTCTTCGATTTCAAAGCTATATTCTTTTCATACATTTGATAAAAATGATATTTTTATCCAATATACATTCACTTCGACGCTTCACTATTTTTAACAATTCATGAATATAGTGAAAATGTGATTTTTATTGTAAAACGATTTATTTCAAAACCCAACTATTTTATATAGTTAATATAGGTGATAAAAATAGGATTTTTATTATAAAACAATTTCTTTCAAAATATGAATACCATTCAACACATGAATTTCAATTCAACGAATGAATTTCGATTCAACACATGAAGGTTTTCTATAGTTTATATACATAGATAAAAAGGTGATTTTTATATTTAAAACTATTTATTTAAAACACGAATACCATTAAACACATGAATTTTTATTCATCGAATGAATTTCAATTCAACACATGAAGATTTTCTAAAGTTTATATATATAGATAAAAAGGTGATTTTTATATTTAAAACACGAATACCATTCAACACATGAATTTCTATTCAACGAATGAATTTCAATTCAACACATGAAGGTTTTCTATAGTTTATATATATAGATAAAAAGGTGATTTTTATTGCAAAACAATTTATTTCAAAACATGAATGTCGTTAAATAGATGAATTTCCATTCAACACACGAATATAGTTTCAACACATGAAAATAATTCTAACACATGAATATTATTCAAAATTTTGGCAGCATAACGGTAGGGTAGTTAAAACCGGGGCCGTCCCTAGTACGACTCCTCGCTCTACCTTAAAGCCTCGCAGCTTTTGACAATGAGGAATCATGCATCTAGTTCGCACGCAGGTGGCATGTATATTTTTTTTTCCATTTCCAAAAACTAATCCTGTGTGGTTTCAACCAAATATTTCTCAACCACAAACGGGTATTTTTCAACCACAATCAATCAATTTCAACCACAAACAATTATAATCAACCATTCGCTATCAACCAATTTTCACACCAATCACAATCAATAAATATCGTCCATGGTTTGTGGACGAGGGGCGTACATATATATATATATATATATATAAACATTTCAATTCTATTCAACACATATATAATTTTTACAACGCATATATAACTTATATATCGAACGTACAACTTATACAACACTTATACAAGAGGTGTACAACGCTTATATAACTCATACATCGACTATATAATTTATACATCGTCGTTTTCCATTTCGTTTATAATTTAGAAATCTCACATTGCTTTTCGCGTCGCCAAAAATGGTAGTGAGCTCAGAAAAATATCCGGTCTCTTCTAGAATGTAGAGAGCGTCGACACGGTCCCGGTGTCTCTTGTTTCACTCAATTTCAACCACAAACGAAAAAGATATGATTTTTCAAAGTTGGTCGAATTTTGCAACACTTCAAAGTGTTAAAACCAGTTGAAATTAGAACAGCCGTTACCTTTCAGTTCGGGTTCAAAACTATGGATCCGTTTAGCGCGCAAACCGGTGCACGATAGGGGGATCGGCCAACGTCATGTCGAAGAGGGAGGAGGGGCGCCTCTGCGCGTGGTGGTGGGGTGCAGTTCGGTGGGGCCCAGCTGGCGTGGCGGAGCTCCAAAGGCCGGCCGTTCTCGAGGGTGATTCTCTCGATATACTCACCGATAATCAGCAAACTTCATATTGATTTGAAGAGGAGGTCAAGAGCTTCGAAATGGATCCAACCGCGCTCGATTTCGTTGAGTAACGAGGGAGAAATCAAGCCGAGAAGATTTGAATACCCATCCGCCGTTCGTCGCTGTCGGGTAGAGAGAAGGAGCGATTATTTATTTATTTATTTAATGAATGGAATTTTCTGATTCGCCGATATATATATATATATATATATATTTTTAAAAATTGGGGTTTTCTCACACGAACTCGAAATCAAACCCAACGACTGTCGCCCCTAGCTAATTACCCCCATCCCGGACACAATGGGATATGTTTCGAAGGCCCATTCGACTGTTTGAGTCAGTTTTCCTTCGAATTAAAATATAAAACATTCAATATTCGATTTGAACGTACATTTCAATTTGCCAGGGTCACAAACTGATTCGAAAAATTCCAGAAAAATAAATCTTGCTATGTTTTGACGATACGGTCCCAACAAAACTAGTTTCGTCGAATTCTGAGACCGTTTGCAAAAAGGCCCATTTCGGGTCGATCCAATTTAACTATAATTGACCAAAACACGTTTTCCTTTGCCATGCTCACATACTAGCTTCAAAAATTATGAAATTTGAAACCTAGCAATAACTTCACATCCCGGATCCAACAAAAGTGGTTTCGTCGAATTCCGAGGTCGCATGCAAAATGGCCATTTTCACGGGCTATATAATTTCTACAACGACCTTTCTGAAAATTCATTTAGCCATAACTTTTGCTTCCTACTATGAAACTTCGATTTTTCAGATTCATTAGAAAGATATTCACTAACAGATTTAAATATTTTTGGTTTCACTCAAATCCGTTTTGTTTTGCACCCGGTACAGTCAGTCAAAGTTTGAATTCAACTTTATAAACTGCAGCGCCATTTCAGGCCTTGTTTATAATTAGAATAATTATATTTGTTTTCAATTGTCGATTCAAGCTTACTTTTCATCATTATTTTTTAAAATATTTATTTTAAATATTTAAAATCCACTAAAATAACCAATTTAAAATTTTTAAATTGGTTCAGATTTTCCGGGTCATTACACAAATTTTGGTTAAGTGTTTCTAATCGTATTTCAAATGCCACCCAAGGCACCCCCTAAATTACACATGCCACCCAAGGCACCCACTTAACCCCCTCATGTCCCACTACATGTTTATCTGGTTAGGTGTTACTTAATTCAGTAAGACCGTAACCTTGTAAAGACCTCTCACATTAGACTGGCATTTGTGGCAGCTGGATTTGTCGGGCGGGTCCGGACAGTCTTACACCACAAACGAGCCTAACCTCGGGTATTTACAACTGTTACACATTTCATTTATGCCTAAGACCTCCCACAATAGACTGGCATTTGTGGCAGCTGGATTTGTCGGGCGGGTTCGGGCAGTCTTACACCACAAAACAGCCTAACCTCGTGTCTTAGACGATTAATTACTCTTAATTAATCATTCCCCAATTTGAATTAATTTCCCTATTCAAAGTATCAATCAATTCCAAATTTAACTATGGCCATAATTGACTCAATTATGTCCATATATTTATGGTATGTATAACCATACCAATTTTCATCACAAATTTATTTTATACCATTTAAGGCATTTATGCCAATTCTCAATATTAAAACTTTTAATATTATCCCATTACCCCCACGTTGTACGTTCGTTCGTTTAATGTAAAATATACGTTAGACTCGAATAGTCTAACTTATGGAATAAAGAGAAAACATCACAACATACATACAGATAAAATTAGATCTAAACATAAGGGGTGAACTTGCATGTGTGAATGAGGTTCTACATCTAAAACTTACATAAGCCAAAGTCACAACTTGCATAAAACTACATATGACATAGATCCAAATCTAAAGGTGTAAACTTGTTTAGGTAATGGTCACAAACTTGCATAAACCATGTATGTCATAGATCTACATCTAAAGGTGTAAACTTGCATAGGCAATAACCACAAACTTACATAACATGATTCATACTCCAAACACATACATTTATATAAACTTGCATATGTGATTTATGCAACATAACGATGGTGTAAACTTACATCTAAACATGTAAACTAGCATATAGAATTTTGTATACTAGCATATAACTCACACATGTCATAGCCTAACTTTAGATCAAATTTTTACATAAACTAGATGTCATGAAACATGTAAGGTTACATATAATTTTCCCCAACTTGCATATGATTCATGTCTAAATCAAAATCTAAACTTGCATACATACTTATGATTTATCATATGAATCAACATAACCAAACTAGCATATGAAACACCCTTATGACTTGATTATACATAAGTCAATCATAAAATTACAACATAGATGATCACAACTTTACAACATAGATGATAACATCGTAGAATTTACAACATAAATGATAACATCACAAAATTACAACGTAGATGATAACATGCGGTCAATAATTCACAACATAACCATATAATCCGCATCATAACTTAATCCAATTAAATCACTAATTATTTTGTTAAAGAAACCGAACTCACAACTCAAAGAAGGTCTTGAGTTCTGAATTCTGAGTTCTGAAGTTGAATTTGCTTTCCTTTGTAGTAGATTCGTTGTTAGAGTTGAAAAGAATTGAATTTGATTAGCTTTCTTCCTCTCTAATTGGTGGCGGCTATTCTGAGTTGCAAGGTGACGGCATGGAGGCCATGACTCTAATTTTAATTTGATGTTAGGGTTTGAGTCTACATGTCTTTTTATAGAGTTTAGGATTATTTTAGGACATATGATCAACCTAGAATTAATCCTAACCAATCAGAGCAGATCAGAAACCCTAATGAGTCAGCACACAGTCATTAACAGGTCACTAATCAAATCTGCCCGGGGGGCGGGGGGGGGGGGGGGGGCAGGTCGACCCTATGGTTGACTTGGTCAGGGTAGGTCGACCCTATGGTCGACCTGGCCCTGGCGGGAAATTTCCCGCCTAGCCCATCTGACTCTGAAATTTTGAATTTTGAAATCTGTTTTGAATTTTCTGAAACTTCCGATGGCCATAACTTCTTCATACGAAGTCCAATTCATGCAAATTCAGACTCTATATTAACCAGAATTTCGAGACGAACACAATGGCGCAACCCGTTTCCCTTAATTCTCACATCTGAGATTAGTTATTCTTTAATTTGTGAACATTAATATTAACAGAAATACGAGGTGTTACACGTTGATTTGGAAAATATAGTTGTTGAATCATATTCAGATTTATAGTTTATCAGTAATATGTATTATTATTTTGGATTTGAAAACTATTGTGCTTGTAAATTAATGCTTATGGTATTATATTTGATTATGTTGTTTTGTAAAATGCATAAAAATCTATGTTGTATATGTTTTAGCAAAAACTACTGATTTTTTTTATTAAATGTTAGATTTATTATAAAAATAAATATGCACAATAAATTACAAAAGTGTGCGCCGTTTGTTGCATCATGCACCAAGGCTTCAGAGAGGTTTTGCGCATTTTTACGTCATGCACCATTAATAACACTGGATAATCGTTATTGATTCAGTTGATATTGTTTAGGAGTATGGTCATTGTTATGTTGAAATATTTGACAATGGCTTGTTAGAGACACTTCCATATTGTATGGTTTGCATTCGATTTGGCTTTTGTTCATAAATAGTTTTTTTTTAATCTTAATGTTGTTTGCTAGTTGCAAATTGAATTAACCATTTGCTTGTCATTAACAACAAGAACTTGGTTATGGTAATTTGATAAGGCTGGTCTTTTAGTACATTTGCCATATTTCTTTTTTTCCTTAGAGGAGTTCAAACGACATTCATTTAATCATAGTTACTGCTGTAGAAGTTGTGAATAAATCAATTATGTAAAGAAATGAAGTTTTTCTCAATTTATTCACAAGAATTATTGTTTCCAACATTCATTTGGGTGTTTACTGAGCGCATGAGACATCCTAATTTGTGCAATAATTTCATCAACGTCAAACAAGCATTAGATGGTTGATTATAGCTACTGTGATACCTGGTTAGTACTCACGGAATCCCTTTGCTCATGCTCCAACTGACACATATTATATACTTTAAGATTTGTTTTGTGTTAAAACTTGGTTCTAAATTTTCTTCATTTTTGATATTGAAGTTATTTTGATCCTTGTAAATAAGGTTCACTTATTTGTACACAATTCAGTGAGGGTAAAATTCTTTTGTCATTAGTTAATTTTGTATTTACACTTCGAGTATGCTCTAACAAACACATATTTGCTTATATACACTTTAAGATTTGTTCGGTATTTTCAAACTTTATTTCAAATTTTCTTTATATTTGACATTAAAGTTATCCCAACCCTCTTTAAAAAATTCATTTGCCTGTTCTAATTGAATGAGAGTGAAATTTATTTGTCATTAATTAGTAGGGCTAGCAACGGGTACCCAAAAAATCCGATATCCATCCGCATCCATATCCAAAAAGTGGATAATCATCCGATATCCGAAAAAGCAGATGCAGATACGAATACATAGATATCCGCATCCGAAAATTATCCATCTGAATATTTTTAACATTATGCTCAAAATGATATGTATTTTAGTATAATGAATCAGATTTATTTATTGCTTTACTAAGTCGAAGGTTTATATCATATGCACTAAATGCATATTAGTTACTCAAATCTATTTAATTTCATCATATATGCTTATTTTTAACACTTTAGTGATCAAAGAAATTGAAAAACAATTATGTTAAACTATAAATTTTCATTTATATTTCATGATTTATCGATCGTTGGCGGATAAGATTATTATCTGATATCCATCTATATCCGCGGATACGGATATTTGATATCCGAAAATGATTTCAGATACGGATATGGATGTAGCACTATCCGTATCCGAAAATATCCATTGACAGCCTTATTGATTAGTATGTTTTTCTCACTTTGAGCTATAGCAACACACATTAACAATAATTACATCCTCATGTTCTATATTTGGATTAATTTATGTAATGATTTTTAATGAGAGTGAAATTGTTATTTAATGGCCTCTCGCCTGTAACAATTTTTAATGGCTTCTTGCCAACAATTTTTGCAATTTCACATCCTTCGCCTTCGTTCCCTTCATCGTCTCCGCTTTCCTTCGTCTTCTCTTCTGATGTTGCAAACAAGAGAACCGCCTGACTTTACTGCCTCAACCGTCAGATCTGGATGCCTTCTTCACCCAACCCATACTTTTTTCCATTGGTAATCCACTCGCCTTTGAATTGCTTGCCCCGTTGTTGGATGTGTTTTCTTCCTCCTTGGCTCGTTGCCTTACTGCTCAATTTCGTGAAGGCTAATTCTATTTATACCCAGGAAATTGCTGAGTTAACCAGATAAATTGATGACCAAACTGCCTTTGTTTTGTTATATATATTTTTAAAATTTTCAGCATACCTCGTACTGACTCTACTAGGTTACATAGGAAACCTCGTAGGGTCTCTACGAGGTTCCATAGGAAACCTCGTAGGGTCTCTACAAAGAAGAGTAAAATTGGTTTTTTTTTAATATTATACGGGTGAACTCAGCAAAATGTTGGGTTTTATCATTCTTTTTCAAAACTTCGTGGGTTTACTTAGCAAATCAGCGGGTTTAAATAGAATCAACCTTTCGTGAATTTTCAAACGGGCAAATAAATCTACTTTGTTGGGTACTAGACCACTTTTAGGTGTCACACAACCTGCTGCTAGCAGAGATAGCTCATGGTTTTCTCAAATGTCCTTGGGCTCTACTGTTCCTTTGGCAGTGTAGAAGACGGTTAGTACTTCAGGTGCAAATCCTCTAGTCCGGATTTGCCTGGACCCGATGAACCAAGCAAATCCAGGCCCTTGATTCCGGTGGGACCCACTGGAAATCATGGGTCCGGATTTGTTTGGTCCACTGGGTCCATACAAATTCGGACCAGATGATAATTTCCCTGGTACTTCTGGCTTGGACTGCCTCCATTTCGGTGATGTGCGGGATGTGGAAAACGAGTCTGTCATTGGTGTAATTCCAAACGTAGCTTCGTCTGACAGTGCTGAGCATAGTAATGTTTCTAATGATGTACGTTTGAATGTGGTGGCACCTTATGCACATGCTGATTTGTGTGAGAATAATGTTTGCAGTTCATGTGCTCTTGTAAATGTTTATGAGAACTGTGATATTAATATACACTTTGATTATGATATGTTCTTTTTCAAGTTTGCAAAACATCAGGAAATACGAGGTATTCTAGAAGCTGAATCTATTATCATTGACCGTAAGTCTTTCCTCGTTACAACTTGGAGCTTGTCTTTTTTGAAAGCCAAGGAGCATGTGATGTCTATTGAGTATGGGCTCATTTCTCTCGCATTCCGTCTGTTCTGCAACCCATGATTGGTCTTGATTGGTTAGTCGGCTTAGTTGGTAAGGTTATATGTTATGACGCTAATACTGTGTTCAGAAAAAGACTAGTTTACGCTAAGTCTTTGATTGAAATGACACCGAAGAAGTCTCTTTCTTCTTTTATAGGGTTCATGTTGCCGAAGGGTTGGATGTTGAGTTATATTTCGTTACAGTTGGAAGCCAGATATTTGTACGACATGTCAGTCGTTTGGACACTCCCTGGAGTTTTTTTTCTATTTTGTCTAATGTTGTTCCTATTCCGCTTGAAGACAGGACTTCTCTTGCTCGTCCTCCAGCTCAGCCATCTCCTCTTGCTTCTTGTCTAAAACCAATTGTCCATGTTGTTGTCCATACGCTTGTTTTGCCACCTCTTATCTAGCCTTTTGGGTCTAACTTGTGTAATAACATGGTTTCGGGCACTTGGGTAAAATAGTAAAGCGATAATTAAAATTTTGTCAATTGGGAAATAAGTGGAATTGGGTGGGGAGTGGGAATAGTTTATTTAATTATAGGGGTGGTTAAATGATGGTTTTGGAGTAAGAAGTAATTCATGAGCTTTGATAGTAAAAATTGAATTGACATAATATTGAGGGAAATTTGAGTTTCGAATTCAATAGTTGGAAATAAAAAAAGTTCAATATGGAAATAAAGGCTATAAAATCTTTATAAGGTGCGATTTGGGTGAAATATGTTTTGACAATGTTTATGTATGGTTTATTGCAGTACATGTCGGAATTTTAACTAAATGTTAGGTTTTGATGTAAAATAATGTTTCTTGACTCAATGGGGTACAAATAAAAGGTTAAAATGTAAATATTATATGCAAAATAATACTTGTGTGTAAAAATAATTTTTTAGTGTGTTTATATATTTGTTTAAGTCAAAATGAATTAACTTAAATAGTTTTGGTATTAAGAAATGACAATATTTAATAAAGAATTTTATAATTTAACATTATAGGGAAAAAGTAAGATTTTAATTCTAAATTTTGTTAAAAACAAAGTTGTGAAGGTGGAAAATAATTATTATTTTTTGAATGAATTTTATTGAAGTTGCATGGATTTTAAAATTGCAAAACATAAGTTGAAATAGTGTAAAATGTTGAAATGTTAGCCTAACATTGTTAAATAGGCTACTTAAATTTACGTGAGCTTAGAATATTTATACATGGCCTAACTAAGGCTTAATAAAGCCCATGAGCATAAAGATTAAGGAAAGAGAGATCTGGAAAGAATACAATACATACTCTTCTTCCTGAAATAAACATTCCCTTCTTTCTTTCTGAAACTACAGCAAGGGGAAAATACAAATCCTCTTACAAATCTCCATCTCCAACCCCAAACTTCAATTAAAAACTGAAAATAAATTGTGAAATCAAGCTATAAGTAGGTACTCAAAATCATAAATTTCTTCCGTCTTTGTTTTAGTTTTGAGAATTTGCTGTCATGTGTTGAAAGGGGTTTTTACATTTTACTGTAGTTTTCTCTACAGGTGTTCTAGCCTCATCTCAAAGTTGTAAGCTTCAAAATATGCATCAACCCTTGCTATAAGCTTCTGAGAATCGCTTCATAAGGTGAGTGATCTTCACACTTTCTAGTTTATCGGTGTTTGAATGGAATCCATGTCTAGTTTGTTGAATTTCGCTTAATACTGTTAATAAAAAGCTTCAGCTTTTAGTTTACAATGCATAATGATTTTTGAAAGGCAAGTAAAAAACTTTATTATTTACATGGGTAATACAAAGTTTGTGTAGAAAAACTATACAAAACATAAATGTAACTAGTACATGCATCTCTACTCAAAAGAAAACATTAGCTTGAAATCTGTGTAGCTTTAATCATCCTCCGTAAGATTTACATGCACAATTGATTAGCATTGACAGCTCCCACTCCAAAAATGCATAATGATTTTTGTCCTACTTTGAAAGTGTACAACTCTCTCATTTTACATCTATTTAGTTGCTTCTTTTCCCAGTATGTGTTTCGAGTTATGATCTTTGAACTTGTAAATTTTTATTGTGAAACTTCGACTATAGCTAGGTCAAAACATCGTTGAAATATGTGTTCGGAGGTGGCAAACTCCACCTGGAATTCACATCCAAATGGGTCGACCCACAACTCCCTTGGGTCGACCCAAGTTATAAAAGGGGTCAAGCCAAGCCTTGGACATGAAAACCAGACGTTAGCCAAGCCCCTTGTGTCCATTTTGTTTGCGTTATTTTCTAAAGAGTGAAGCCTAGTTTTGTTGCAAGTGTTACCTAATTTTCCTATGCCATTTGACGTGAATGTTTATGCCATTTATGGATATTCAAAAACCAAAAAATTTGGTGTATTCGCATGACCATTTGCATGAGTTTTCATTCGTATGTTGTTCTATAAGTGATGTGTTTTTACACACCATGCACATTTTATAGATCGAGCTTTGTAACGAATTTCTCTATATAATCATGTAAACAGCTTTGAGGCAAATATTTTTCGATGGTTTTTCTACATAAATAAAATCATCTCAAGGCAATTGTATAAATAATAATTTTCCGAAATATATAGATTTTCAAAGGAATAATACAAACATTTTGAAAATCGTTTTACAAACTCGTTTTCTCAAACCAAGTATTTTCTATATATAAAATTTCTCATTATAATAGTACTTTGCAGACTTCAACCATTTATGTTGATGTTCTCGTTGTTGATGCACGTGTAATTCATTGTTTTGGATCCATTTGATGTATTTGTTGACTTTATTATTGTTAGACGTTTTGGGTCCAATTTATGTTGCTTTGTTGATGTCTAATCTCTCATATAGCCTAAGAGCTATTTTGGTGTTTGTCATATTTAATGATCATTAGTAATTTAATAACATGAGTATAGTTTTTTAACCCTTGATGGAGTTCCTTTATTATTCTTTAATGTTTGGAGATTTTGTTTAGGTTCTTATCTTTTATGCTTAGCACCTTATAGTGGAAGTAAACTTCCATTTAGTGTCATTTATATTGTAATGAAATCCTTTTTGTTGGTAGTGGTAATTTGTCTCTTAAGTCGTATGTCAAACTATATTAATAATCACTCATCGCATCTCGAGAAAGAGTCATTCCTTATGATGTTATACATCAATTATTACCCTTTCTACTCACTGCTTGTATTAGAATGGCCCGTGTATTTAATTGCTTGGGACAAATTGAGATTTTTCAGTTTAGCTTTTGACATAAATATCGGTTAACTAGTTTCTACATCCCGATCATGTCATTTTTTGGCACCTTTGTTAGCATACTTAAGTAGTTATTTAGCGATGGTTCATGTGCTTTGGTTATGTATTTATTCGTTTTGGCTCGTTGTGTATATTATGGTTAGTATAACCATTTTTGAGACACTGCGTGCGGTATGGTGAGTTTTATATGTATATTGTTGGATTTACTATTATGTGATGTGTATTTATTTAGTGTAATCAAGCCTTGTATAAGTTAATTATGTAGTCATCATAAAGTTATATTAGATAAGAGTTATGTATGTTGATCCTCCTGAGGTAAGAGAGAGAAAAAAATGAGCCCTCCATCGATATAGTTAATACTTATTTAATTTAATACATTACTCATGGATGGTCGCTCCTAACTAACCCGATTCTCTGCACTAGTAGATGAAATTACTCTTTAATGTTGTTTATTAATGTAGGTCTCGAAGTAAGGCATTACAGTTAGTATCTGAGCGAGGTTCAGAACAAAATGTATTAAGCACAGTGCAATAGACAAGCAATACAGTATATCGACATACAATGCACGTATATGTAGCTACTTCACCCACTTAGGAGGCAAGCCTTTTAAAGGCTCAGGGTCCGTTCCTGAAATTAAGGTGAGGTTCTGCACATGTGAGCGTATTTTAATTCGCATGGAGATATTTGACCATCATCCATTCTCATAGCATCGAGTATGATGCAAGAATATGCTTTCGATTAGTACGAGTTTCATGTTGCTGAGATCAATGAGGCCACCCTTAGGTGGAAGTAATTCAAGAAACGTTTCGAGCTTAATTTTTTTTCCGAGTTTGAGAAAGCTATCCTAACCCGACGGTTTCTTGAATTAAAGCAAGGAAAGTCTACATTGGTTGGGTATGTATCCTACTTCGAGGCTTTATCCAAATATGGTCTTGAGTGTATTAACACTCCATATGAGAAGAATCTAAATTTTGTGATTGGTCTGAAGTACCTAAAAAAGGTATTAATACTCCAGCTTAGGTTATTTTTCGAAGAGTTAATTGACGCGACACTTTGTCTCAAAACTGTCAAAAAGGAAAAGGACAACAACGATGAGACTGAGCATAGTAAAAATTTTAATAAGAAGAGGCCCCCATTTCATGAGTTTAATTTCTTTCAGTCCAATAAAAAGGAGAAGCAAATGTATTTAGGTTCCCATTTTGGTACAACACATCGTTTTCATAAATCTTGCTTTAAGTGTGGCTCTCGTGAACATTTTAATTGAGATTGTCCCAAACCTCTCATCTGCCACAACCGAGAACATGAGGGACACTAGTCTTCTCAGTGTCCTGAATCTGCTAAGCCTATAAAAACTGCGGAACTCAATGTGGCAGATGCTTTTGATGGATCTCAATGGTTCCAAGGTACCCTCTTCTTTGTTCTTGACTATTTTATTTCATTCCCTGATTACATTGTTCAAGATCCTTATTGATACGAGTGTGCCCTATTCGTTCATATCAAAATAACTAGTAGATAATACCCTTTGGTTATATCTTGTCCTTGGACATCTTTATAAAACAGTGTATCCTATTAATGGATCCGCAACTTGATGACCCTTTGTGAGAATATCGAGACTTTTCTTGTCGATTTTTTTTTCTTCGAAAAATTTATTTAATAACCTGGCTTGGCTTCGGTTTTTTTTTACAATATGGCATTGGCTATTTGCTGTAGAATTGAATCTTATTTTCTAATGGATTTTTGTTGCTTGTGTATCCCAATTTTTTTTGACTAGATGTTGTAGGCACTTCAGGAAGTTGATTGCAATTCCATAGTTCATCAAATTACCTTTTATTCTCGAGATGGTAGTGAGGCATCTCGACACCATGGGTTAGGGAAAATCTTCTTTGGTGTTTGAGTCTATTAGGGATTACCACTTGGAGGGAAACTTAGTTTCATGCTGATCTTTTGCTCAAGGTTTAGCCTGTTAGTCGCCCTCCCACGAGGATGGCTATTAAGGGGAACCAGTAACTATAATTTTTATCTTTTCGTGACGGTCATAACTGTTTTACATATTTGAGTCGCCCGCTCTATTATTTAAGGTTCGTCCTAATCCTAATCCTATATCTAATTTTAAAGGCTCAATTTAAATCTTACTCCCTGTATTCAACTTAGTGAAATTAAATCTTGTGTTGACAAAGTAATAACTCTGAGAATAGAACGAGTCTTGAATTGGGACGACGGGGATGTATTAGTTAAAAAAATCAGAGTTTGTAGCAGAAATGAGTGAATTATTTCAGCTGAACTTTAGATGTATGTATATAATTTGACATGTGGGGATTTTGGAATGATACACACACACACACAAAAGTAAGTGATAAGAGAATTAAATGCTTGGTTAAATTCACTTAGTAATGTTTTTGGTGGGTATGGATAAAATAAGAAGTAATTGTGATGAGATGCTTTGTTGAATTATCTGTTGAGTACTTAAAAATTCTGGTAATATGTTATTATTAACTAAATAAGAACTTCACACATTATAACATTAGCGTATGGTGAGGTAATATCTATGTTGTATCATTTTGCAGCCTAGTGGAAAAACATAATCTTAAGAATTTAAATGCTTAATATTAACTTGGTGAAAATTTTAGAATTTTTTAAAGAGTAGCCATCTTAAAATAAGCAATGTTTTAAAAATACACTCACACGCAAAGTATTAAATAGCATTCACAACTATCGGGATATTAAGAATGAGGGAAAATTGGTGAGGCAATTTTGATTCTACAGCTAAAATTTGTAGCAGTTTGTCCCAATAGTTTGAAATTACTTGATAGCGAGGCAACATCATTAATTAAAATATAAATGATAGAAGCAAGTGTGTATTTTCGAAATAAATTCTAATAGAAAATTTAAGATGTATCGAATTTACTCTAATTGTATATAACTTAAGATGAATGGCAAATTTTTGGTGAATTGTGTATTTGGGGAAAAGTGAGCTATAATCTCTGAATGGAGAAAAATTTATGAGGAGTTACTTTAAATTCATTAGAATTACTTATATGTGCTATCTCAAGGAAATTACGGGCATGCAATTTCTTTAAGGGGAGAGTCTGTAACAACCTAGGATTCGGGCACCTAGGTAAAATAGATTATTGCAATAATTAAAAAAAATTAGTTGGGGAATTAAGAAGAACTTAGAATTATTTAATTATTGGGATGGTTAAATGATGGTTTTAGTACAATAAGAAGTAATTCATGAGCTTTGAAAGTAAAAATTGAATTAATATAATATCGTGGGAGAATTGAATTTCAAATTTAGTAGCTGGAAATAAACAAAAGTTAAATATGGAAAATAAAAGATGTAAAATCTTTATAAAGTGGGATTCGGACGAAATAGGTGTTGACAATGTTTATATATAGAATACATGTCGGATTTTTAATCAAATGTTAATTTTTGATGTAAAACAGTGATTCTAGATTCAATAGAGTATAAATAAAAGGTTAAAATGTAAAAATTATTTGCATGTAAACGTAATTTTTTAATGTGTCTATATATTTATTTAAGACAAAACAACGCAATTCAAATAGTTTCGGTATTAAGAAATGTTAATTTTTAAAAGAAGAATTTTTAAATTTAACGTCATGGGGGAAAAGTTAAAATTTAGTTCTAAATTTTATTATAAACAAAGTTGGAAAGGTGTAAAAATGTTTTTAAAATGTTGTTTGAAGTTTCATGGTGTTCAAAATTGCAAAACGTAAGTTGAAATAGTGTAAAATGTTGAAATCATAGCCTAACATTGTTAAATAGACTACTTAAATTAACTTGAGCCTAAAATATTTACACGTGGCCTAGTTATCCATTAGTATAAAGGTTAAGGAAAGAGAAATCTGGAAAGAATATAATATGTACTCTTCTTTCATAAAAATCATTTCCTTCTTTCTTTCTAAAACTACAACAAGAGGAAATTACAAATCCTCTTATAAATTTTCATCCCCTACTCCGAGCTTCAATCATAAACTGAAAATAAATTGTGCAATTGTGACGGGACACCCCGAGACCCATATTAACAAACAGTTTAACTAGTAATACTGCTTGTTAATACAAAGAATAGGGTTTTTAAGAGCGATCATCTATAATATTGTATCAAATAAGTATTAAATATATCGATTTTTTCCACATATAAACATACCTAATTCTTATTTAATACATTACTATGGTGGCTTCAAGATCTATCCATAACAAACACAATATAATTTCACACATAGTATACAAAATAGTAGACATATGTATACATGCATATGAATACATTTTGTATAATACATCATACATCATATGTGGTTTGATGGTCATTACACAAAATATATGTATATGTACATCAAAAACCCCACAAAAGAATATACATCATAATGTCCAAGATAAACTACAAAAGTTGGCAACAAAAACTATGTGGTCCCAAAAGCGAATCATGTTATTCAAGATGAACAGTTAAGCATGGGGAAAAAGATCCTAACCAGCAACTCCGTCTGACCCGAGGAATACACATACATGTCACTCTAACCTGAATCAGATAATTAGTAAAATACGATAAATGGAATAATATCAATAAGGGGAAGCATTCCTTTACATCATAAAGGAATGAAACGTTAAGGTTATCCATGTAGGTTTTTATCACAAGTCAACACCTAGAATATCATTGGAAGGCACAAGATGAAATCAAAAAATTACGTAAATCATGAAATAGCTGAAATTATGTAAGAGTTCAAAAAACAAATGAAACCACCACAAATAGTAATAATCACTATAGTGGAATCAATAATAAACATAGAACACAAAATCACAAAGTATGGATCCATCACAGAGTGGCAAGCTGATGTCATACCTACACATGCAATCACACAAGATGACTTGAAACCCTAGCCGATACTATTTTCACAAAGGAAGGGCACCCAAATGACCCAAAGGTCCGTAAAGTTCATGCATGATGACCTGAAGGTCCACATAATTCACAGAGGATGACTTAAAGGCCTAGCACTGGCTTTCACATAGGAATGTGTCACAAACCCTCGGATAGTGACCCGAAAAGTGGTAATCGTGCACCCTACACCACACGTGGATCACACATTGTAAGTTAGCACCACAACATGAAACACATAAAACCACAAGAAATCACATATAGAATTACTGGAACTCACTGAGATTTCATTAGTTCGATGGGACGGACCTGGGATTAATCAATATCACAAACCATTGCACCTCATACCATGCGATTTACGATACCAATTGATCGCCAACACGACTTCTCGAGGAGTGCAAATAATTTTGATTTTATATTAAAATCATACCTTAGAAATAGTTTAGAAAATACGGTTCTTTAGAAAAATCTTCGAAAACTGTTAAGTTAAGAAATCCTTGTATATATATATATAATTTCCTATAAATTTGTAATTCTCGTTAAAACAATATTTTATTTCAAAAATATATTTTCCTTGTTCAGTTCTTTCAAAAATAATTTCTAAAATCTGTGCACATGTCATAGGAAATACACAAGAAATAGCACAAACACACTTAAATGCATCCATAAAACCATTGGGAATTCACTAAATATCTCGCTTCTTCACTATTGAAGCTTGCTATTATAATGTCATAATAAACCATGAAAATATCAATAACTAATTGCGTTTGAATCGGCACTTGATTTAAAACAAAACAGGTTCAAGACATGCTCTAAACCAAGTATAAAAAGGCTCTTAATACCCACAACAAAGGCTCAAACTTAGGAATCTCTACTCAGGAAAATTCGACTAAAGATCGACCTCAGGTTGACCCCTAGGTCGACACCTTGGACGACCGGGGCTCGGGGAATACGTCCAAGTTAAATCTTCATGATATTGCCTCTTCGAGGTTGATTTCAGGACATCAGTACAACTTAGAATTGAATGAAATTTTGTAGGTGTAAACTAGGAGTTCGAGGAAAACACACAGGATAAATGATCACCTCATTTCATAAAGAAACGAGGGAGATATTCAACTTCAAATATGGGCCTTCGTCATATTTGGCTGCTCAGAAACACACAGTAACAAACTTGAACATAACTTACAAATTTTGAAACAAATTCACATAGATTTACATATGAAGCGAGTTAAAAAGTATGTGGAATTCCTCCCCTTTTATTTTCGCAAGAATAAGCTTCAAAACTGATAAAAACATGGAGCTTTTTGGCCTTTTTTAAAGCTTGAGTACATGTAGAATGATCTACAACAACATGCAACAACAAATAGAGATAAGTTTCTATCTAAAACAGAATATACGGGTTTGAGATGAAATAAAATTCCTAAATATGGATTACCTTTTGTAAATTAAGCGAAGGTTGAAAATTTTCCATTTAGTTTACAATTTGGAGCTAATGTAATAAGTTTCAAGACGAAATGGCCATGGTGTTTTTGCTATTTCTGAGAAAAACTAATGTTTCTATTTTCTAGAAAATGGAACTACGTAGTTTTATTTTTACTGGAGAATTCCCTTCTCTTTCCACTAGTTAGGCCCAATAAACCTTAATTATGCTATTAACCCCTTAGATTAACCTTAGTATGTAATTAGAGCCTTATGACCTATTAACATAAGTTTGTATACATTTCCTTCGCAAATTCACTTGTGTATA
The DNA here is from genome assembly GCA_030737875.1 of Allium sativum. Classification (NCBI taxonomy): domain Eukaryota; kingdom Viridiplantae; phylum Streptophyta; class Magnoliopsida; order Asparagales; family Amaryllidaceae; genus Allium; species Allium sativum. Next base: position 359,273,989 of record CM060926.1, read on the forward strand.
TAATTTAAATCTTATAAAATTTTCACAAGTCCTTTGTAAAATGTGAAATATGTATTTCAGCCTATTTTTAACCACTTTTAATATTAGTTTCATCTAATTTACAAATAATTTTGGTGGATGGTTCACCTTAAAAACCGATAGTAATAACTAGACAATCTAACTAACTCCTGTAATATTTAATTATTATTTTTTATAACAAAAGCTGTTACGAACCACTTTAATACTAGTCGGCCTTGCTAAAAATTTTACACTTAATTTACATTTTACATAAAAAAAAGCATTTTAAACTTAATTTACACAAAAATGAACATTGTTAAGGATTTAATCGTTTTAAACATACAATCATAACCCAAATAAATTCTTAAACTCAAAATTATCATTATTAACAATCTTCTAAATATTTTAAACAGTCCTAACAAGCCATTAATATATATTAACTTAAACTTTATTTTAAATACACGTAGTTTTACATAATATTTTACTTATAATAGATTTATTACTCTTTCCAAACAAAATCTCCTAGGAATTTCTAAAATTCCTATTTATTAATTTCTTTATAATTTTATTGTTTCAAAAAATATATTTTTCATCATAACTATTATTTTACAAATCTTAAGTACACAAGATTGCTTATTTACCCATCCATCTTAATATTTAAATTACATCTTAACGTAAATTTCACATATTCATTCTCAGTTCAATCCAAACACAATATTAAGCTTATTTTTCTCATAAGCTTAAATTTCATTCAATAACAATTTCCCATAATCATATTTTAATCAAATTAAATAAATGATATTCATTTCATCAAATCATCACCTAAATAATTAATTAATGCTCAAATTATAATTTAAGCCCCATTATAATTTCAGTGTTATGGTTTAACAGGTAATCACACAAGGTCGGGTCATTACAGAATTCAAGCTGTAAGCAGGTAATCCTCTCAAAACCATTGATTTCTACTGTCTTTGTTTCAAATTTGAGAATTTTTTGTTGTGTATTGAAAATGGTTTCGCACGTTACCGTAATTTACTCTATATGTGTTCTAGCCTCATTTCAAAGCAAAAAGGTTCAAAATTTTAATCAGCCTTTGCTATAAGCTTATGAAAATCTCTAAATAAGGTGAGTGACCCTCGTACTTTCTAATTTATCAGTGTTTGAATGGAAATCAAGTCTCTTTTTCTGAATTTCATTTGATATCATAAACAAAAAGTTTCAGCTTTAGTTTACAATGAAAAATGAGTTATGTCCAACTTTGGGAGTGCATAACTTTCTCATTTTGCATCCATTCAGAGTAATTGTTTTTCTAATATGTTGTCTGAGTTGTGATCTTTGAATCTACAATTTTTTTATTGTGAAGAGATGATTATATAGCTAATTCAAAGCATCATCGAAAAATGGGTTCAAAGGTGGTAAACTCCACCTGGAATTCGTGTCAGGGAGGTCGACCCCCACCTCTTATGCATCGACCTTAGTTATAAAAGGGGCTAACCCGTCGATGTGAAAGCCAGATGAGGGTCGATCACCTTATGTCCCTTTTTCCTGTGTTATTTTTTAAAGATTGAAGTCTGGTTTTGCATCAAGTGTCACCTAATTTTCCTATGCCATTTGAAGTGAATGTTGATGCCATTTATGGCATATTTAAGAATCTTAAAAATAAAATGTATCCATATGGTGTTTTGGATGAGTTTTCATGCATATGTTGTTCATTGTTGTTCCCTTTGGGATGACCTTTTACACACCATCACGTTTTTACAAAGTGATTTTCATAATTAATTTCTCTATATAATTATGAAAATAACTTTAAGATATTTTTTTGGGTTTATTTTACATAAATAAAATTGTCCCAAGGCAATAGTATAAATAATATTTTCTGAAATATATAGATTTTCAAAGGAATAATTCAAATGTTTTGAAAATCATATTAGAAACTCGTTTTCTCAAACCAAGTGTTTTCTATATATAAAACTACTTGTTTTGCATCTTTAAGAAAGCGAAAACGTGATCTAAACAATATAATAAATCATCTAGTATGGGACACATAGAATAATTATATCGGTTAATTCTAGACCCATCGATGGAAGTTATTGTTGGTTTCCGTGTGAAGTGGGCTAACTTGTAGTGAATTGATTAGTGAAACATATGGTACATGACATATTGTTTTCATTTTTCGAGTTACTATTTAGAAGTTTGTGACACATTCATTATTGTGCCAGTTGTTGAGGATATTAGATCCTATATGTATTCAAATATACATATAAAGTTGTTTGATGTTTGGTGAAGGTCGTTGGGTCAGAATTAGGGCATTTTCGGTATCTTATTCAATTATCGAGCTATTAAGATTTGATAGAGAGATGTCAATCTCTCAATATATGTTGTTGTCGGGCTGACATATTATGACTGAGGGATTACGAGTCTCTTAATATAGAAGTACTTGGCAGGCTTCGGCCGTTTATGTTGATGTTCTCATTGTTGATGCATGTGCAATTTGTTGTTTTAGATCCATTTAATGTATTCGTTTACTTTACTGTTATTAAACTTTTTGGATCAAATTTATGTTGTTTTGCTGATGTCTAATCTCCTCATATAGCCTAAGAGCTATTTTGATTATTATTATATTTAGCAACCATTGGTAATTTATTAAACTCTCACATAAGTTTAGTTTGTTAACCCTTGATAGATTTCCTTTGTTGTTCTTTGATATTTGGAGATTCTGTTTAGGTGCTTAGCTTTGATGCTTAGCACCCTATAATGGAAGTAAACTTCCATTTAGTGTCATTTATGTTTTTGTGAAATCCTTTTTCTCGATAGTGTATTTTATCTCAAAATCCCTATATCGAATTATATTAATAATCACCCATTCTCATCCCGAGAAAGAGTCAATCCTTATGAATTTATGCATCGCTTATTAACCTTTCTACTCACCTTCTAAACTAGACTGATTCGTGTATTTAATTGCTCGGGACAAACTGACATTTTGCAGGTTTGCATTTGAGATAAATATCAGTTAGCCAGTTTCTACATCTAGACCATGTCATCTTTTGGGCATCTTTGTTAGCATACTTGAGTGGTTGTTTAGTGGTAGTCCATGTACTATGATTATGTATTTATTCATTTTGAATCGTTGTTTATATTGTGGTTAGTATAACCACTTTTGGAGGCGCTGTGTACTGTATGGTAGGTTGTATTTGTATATTGTTCGATTTACTATTCTGTGATGTGTTTTTATTTAGTGTAATCATGTCTTGTTCTGGATTGATTATGTAGCCATTATAATGTTGTATTAGATTAGTATTAAGTACGACAACCCTCTAGAGGTAAGAAAGTAGATAACAAGCACCCTATCGACGTATTAAATACTTATTTAATACATGACTCACGAATGGTCGCTCGTAACCGGCCCTATTCTTCGCTTTAGGTGATGGCATTACTCGTTAATGCTCTTTATTAATTAGATCTCGTGGTGGCGCATCACAGCCTGCCTCCTCTTGTTGTCTTCCCTTGCCTGATGTTGATCCTTCCCTTGCTATAGAAGACAACTGCCAACCCCCAATGTTAGTTGACTAGCCTATAATTGGGTGGTATCCTGATGAACGTCCTCGGTATTATACTCCCACGGACATGAAATTTGCTCCTGAGACATGTACATATTATTCCTCTGTTAGTGTGCATGAAGGTGAGATCAGAGCGTTAACCGACCATTTGCCCTGGCTACCAAAAGCAATCCAGACCTACATGACTCGGCCTATTGCGTGGGTTAACAACTCAGAAGCGTTGCTTAAACATTCAGGACTCAAGCCCAGATGAAGTCGTACAAGAATAGTCACCCCGGCTTGAACAAGCTGCTCAAATATAGCCTAACAACTTGGATCGGTATTGAACACCATGAAGATTTCGTATATTGAAGTCCTCAACAAGTCCTTAAAATCCCACCAATCCCAAAATCGTTCCCCACCGTATAAATCCCGAGGTCGGTGTCCCTCCTCACCATATTTCATACCACGTCTCCCTTGTACAATTCGATTCCAGTTTCCTTCTGCTTTTCATATGCCGAAGTATCTATGCCATTTTCATACCCTACGAATAACACTTCACCTAATCAACAACTCTCCAAAAATTGACCAAGTGCTTGGATACGAAATGGTTAGGTACAAACAAGTATGGACACGAAGAGAAGAAGATATGAAAGTTTCAAAGCAAAACACAAGGAAAAGTCAACATTGGTATACGAACCGACCCTGGGTATGAAATGTGGGCGTAGGCCCTACGACCTCACCTACTCCCACTGGCTCTACTTTCTCCAACTTTCCTATAAATACCCTCAACCCAACAGTGTGAAAAAGGATGACTCTTGGCTCTTTAAACTCCTTAGAAAGAAGATAAGCTTCCTAGCACCTCCCAAGCATACTCCATCACTCCGGGAAGAAGAAGCTATTTCTCGGACACATGAACTATTTTGGGCCGCATAGGCATTTTGGGGAAAAAGGGATTACTTCCATTTTGGTCATACTAGAACCTTATTTCCACCATTGCCATTTTTACTGACATGGAACTATTGTTACCACCATTATAAACTTGTACAAAGAGCATAATAAAAGAGAAAAGCGATTCAAAGTGGAAGTAGTCTTTTGCAGGCCGAACCATTATACACACTGTGTGATTTAACTTTATGAATATCATTTCCACTCTGGACGTTTAGTTTTATTGTCTTGCAAATTGTTGGATGTTGCACCAACTTTTGCACGTCAACATTTTGGTGCTTACATTGATAAACTAAAAACTTCAACCTTCCTACCATTCGTCCACCAAAACTTGGAAGCACTACTTAGGTCTTCCGAAGACTTACCGACCAAGTTTATCGATAATGGTGACCAAAGGAAAGATTATTATATCTATACCTTCTACAGTTGATCGTGACTTGGAAAATCCTCCTCAAGCTCGACTCACTGAAGTTTTGACCAACTTGGAAATCGCTACTGCCTCTGATCTAAAAGATCGTGTTACCCAAACTCAATCTGTCGATGTCGCGAGAAAATTGAGAGAAACACGAAGAAGCTTAGGCAAACAAATCAAGCCAAATTTTGAATTGGGCAAAACAAATAAAGCTCCTTCACCTTCAAGCCAACAGGAGCACTCAAACTCCTCCAAATTTCGTCTCCCAGAGCTCCATTCTCATTCCTTTCCACTGTAACTGAAGCAAGCATCAGATAACCAGACATCATGGTACTGGAATCGCCATCGAAGAGGGGACTCGTTATCTCGACCATTTCCAGTTTGGGCCTGATCTCGATCAAAGGATTAACGCTCAACCCTACACCTGGCTGGATCGACTTGTCACATGTCAGAACTTGGCACCTACGCTTTGTACAACAAAACTGGTCCAATCTCCCTCTTATCGACCTCTGCAAATTCAAAGAACCAAAGTCAAAGATTCTTTAGATAAAGCATATATTCATCCGAGAAGACATCCAAGGATGCACACTCCTGAGTTGGATCTCGATTGCTGGAACCCATCAGAGATCCGAACTCCCATTCTCGCCAACTGGTTCGCATCATCTTGAAAGAATCTCAGGTCACGTTATCGATGACTGGGAAACCAGTGCGAGGCGTAACCCCTTCACCAAATATGTGCACAATGCTGAATGGCCCAAATACTCCAATATGTTGCAGACAAAGGCTTATCCGGGGAAACGAAACCCTTGGGACTTCATAAACCATTATTCTTACGCCACAGACGCTGTGAAGTGCAAGTGCTTCCTTGAATTTTTAGAATGCGTGCCTCTTTAATGGTTCGCCCGACTCCCTTCGAAAACCATCTCGACCTTTGATCAGCTCGTAAGGGTTTTGATCAAACAGTCTGATATGCACATCTTCGAAGGCAGTGGGGAAAGTGTGAAAAGGTATCTCTAAAGAGTCAACAACACGTTAATGGATGTTAAAAACCCAAGTCCCGGCACTGTCCTATCCCAACTTTCCAAGGGCATTCATCCTGATCTGAATTCGAAGCTTAGATCGACTGAAGGTAACCAGATAATTTAGAATCTTTTACGAGAAAGCCAATTAAATTCTATGCCAAGAAGAAGCACAAAGGAATTGAGATCTTTTTTATGACAACCTACGTCGAGATAAAGTATAAAGCTCCAACGACTCCAGTCTCAATGCTTTGAATGAACCTGCTCAAGTTGGGAACAACTAAGGTAGTCACAACAAGAAAAGGAAATGTCTTAGGCTTCCATTTTTCCGCAACTACACTCTGCTCAATGAATTCATCGAGAACATCTATCTCGAGTCCTATAATGTCCTATAGTACAAGTAGTTATACCCAAGGAGGTCATCTGTTGAAAAGAGAAAAAACGAAAAGTACTACTGGTTCCACATCGTCCATGGGAACAATACGAACGAGTGTCGTCACTTGAAGGACAACATTGAAAAGCTCGCCCGTAAGGGAAAGCTTGAGCAGTTTCCACAAGGTTCCTCACATGAAATTTCTGAGCCATCCAACGCTCAACAAGAATTTCAACTGACCTGGACCTTGCCTAGCAATTAGATCCTTCGGGATCCATCTTAGGACTCAATAAGACTATAACAAAAACGATAGGCTTAGACATCAACGTCGCACTGCACGACTCTTCTTGCTTGAGTTATACCTTGTACAAGATTAGTTGTATCTATTTTCAGAAGTAGGTTGATTGTATGTTCTAATTTCAGAAAGTTGCTGGAGTTGTCTCAAAACTGACTTTGCTGTAATCCTTGCATGAAGTATTAAAACATTAGCCTCAACCTTCGAGGTTCATCTGTGGACCGTCGGAGTACCGCTACCGCAAATACAATCGAGCAATCTCATCCATGCTTACCTCCGAGCTGGAGGCAATAATTTTAAGCCTAATGGATTTTTCCTGACCTACCTATGCTCAGGCATACTCTGACTGCGCTCTGTTGCAACCATCATTAAGCCCGATGTCTCGTATATGACCTATTTATGCTCAAGCATGTTTGGAAATCTATCCATTAGTATCAGTCGAGCAAGTGTGATACCGACCGCTTCCTTAGCCAATTCTGATCCTCAGAGTTGGATCTGAGCATAAAACTAACGAACCAATAACGCCCTACAGTTCTAACCCGAACGAAACGACGAGGGAGTATAATGGACGAATCGACGATGTGCACTCTCGACTTCACAATGCCTCGAGATTAACAATCGAAAAGGAGTCTTAAGAGTGAAGTTAGTCTTCTCGAACTCCACATGACTTGAGTTTCTTCAGTGTGGAGTTTCAACCAATCCTGATCTAAGTTCAACGTCGAGTCACCTTACATGAGTACAAATTTCGGAAAGTGAAAAAGCACTAGAGCACTTAGAATGACAACTTCCATCAACGCGGTGGTCGTTGAGGTCGTCATTGGAGAAACTGGTTTGTGACTCACTCCCAAATTTGTCTCCCTTATTAGAGATGAAATGGGAATGAGAAAAAACCCTTTTCTCCAAAGAACATCTCCTCTTCTCCATCGTTATGGCTTTATGCCTCCACTTATGCTCCGGCCACCCCCCAGTTAGCTGAGGGCACATCAGAAAGCACTACCAGAGGCACACCTATAAGTGGGCCAAGAGGTTCCAGTTCTCCACCATTTCTAACAACCATCCATCAACACAGTAGTCTCTGTGGTCATCATTCGAGAAAGCGGTTTGCGACTCACTCCCAACTTTATCTCCCCTGTCGAAGATGAAACGAGAATGAGAAACAAACCCTCTTCTCCAATGAACACTTCCTCTTTGCTGTCGTCATGGCCTTATGCCTCCACCTGAGCTTCGTCCATCTCCCAAGCAGTTTGTATCACATCAAGAAGCACTACCCTAGGCACATTCAGAAGCCGCCCCGGGGCCACTAGTCCTCCACCAGTTCTCGCAACCATCTCCATCGATGTAGTGGTCACTAAGATCGTCATCGGAGTAACTTGTTTGTGAATCACTCCCAAAACTTTCTTCCTCGCATGATATGAAAAGGGAATGAGAAGCACACCCTCTTCTCCAACAAACACCTCCTCTTCGTTGTCATTATGGCTTTCGGCCTCCACCTGAGCTATAGAATCCTCCCAATTAGTTGGGTGAACGTCAGGTAGTACAACTGGAGGCACAACAGAGAGCAGACCCAGGTGCATTGCACCTCCACAAGCCCTGCATCCTCACTACTATCATTTTTTCCGTAACTCACAAAGCAATACTTTGGGGAGAAAACCTACCATGCAGAGATTATGGTCCAAAATCGAAGTCTCGGCACCACGGAAGTCAACTTGGATGTCACTCGAGTCCAAGACTCTCCACAAATATACATTCCAGAATGTGGCGACAAATTTTGGTTCATAACTAAAACCATTGTCATCACCGTTCGCAAATGCAATACTTGGAACGAATAGCGATCATGACGTAATTGGATTAAGAATCAAATCCTGAAATTGGTGAATCAATTATATGACCACGTCTTATGTGCATATCTGAGTAATCATTTTCAAATAAGTTTGCTTCTTGAGCGCCACCAATTGGCTGTGTGACGTTTTACTTCAATCCCAATACTATCACGCGACATCGCATGGTGATCCAAGCTTATGAACTCAAAATCGGAATCGAAGAAAGCAACACAACTTCTAACTTTCAAAAAATAGGAAAATTTGACTTAATCTACAAGATGCGAAAGAAAAATTTGTATCCCCATATATTTTTCAGAAATTCTCGTGTTTTCCTGGTCCACCTTCGAATTTCTGAAGTCTTGAAACTCCTTCAACAAACTCAAATATAAGTGTAACAACAAGTTAATTTATGTGAGTACAATCCTGGAAAGTGTAAAAAGTGCTCAAACATTTAGAACGATATGTGATATAAGAAATGTAAATAAACTTTCATTCATAGGTCAAAATACATTCTTTTACTAACTACACGATGTACATCAAAACCATATTGTGTTTCCAAAAGCGAGGGTCGTATTCGCACATCCTATCGGCCTACAAAAACAAGATTTACCTACAACAATCACTTGGAAGATCCCCCTTCTACCCCTTCTTCTCGAATTTAGCCTTCAGCAGCTCATCCTTTTTCCTTGTCTTCCACTTCGACTGTCTGATCCCTCCAAAACCTTTCTGCTCTTTCAGTCAGGTTGGAAAGGGGCGAGGCTTGAACTTATATCCATTGGTCAAGGATGTGGGGCGGACCCACACTTGTTTTTCTTCTTCAGTGATATATATGGTCCTAGATTTGGGAGGATTACCTTCAGTGGAGGAGGGATAGTTTCTACGATGGCCCCCGAAGTTTGAGTCTTATCGGCCCCTTTCTTAGCTTTCGATGCCTCCTTGTCGGCTTCCTTCTTTGCTTGCTGCTCAACATACAACTTTGCCTCTACCAGAGCCTTTGCCCGAGCCTCTTCCTTGGTTTTCCGCCTCGCCTCCTTGTTGGCCTTCCTCTTCGCTTCCCCCTCCTAAGACTTTTTATGTTTGGACCAGTTCATGCATTGATGGCCCGCCTCCCTTGATCTTCCCGTCATGTGGACACCCGCTTCTTGCTTTTCCTTATCTTCCTCGAACAATCTTGAGTAGCCATCTAGTCCTATCTCTCTCATCCCCAGATCGAGGTCTTCAAGTCGCTCAAACTCTTTCTCCATTTGCCTTTTATAATGTAGCACTCACATTTCTTAACATTACCCGTATAAGGATTTCATTAAGAATCATGAAGCATTCTAGGTATAAGATAGCATCACGGAGACTAAAATTCATACGACAACATAAAAAACAGCGAAAAACTTAAAATTTCATTTAAAATGAAATAAAAAGCGTCATTACATAATACACCATAAAAACCATAGTTGTCTCATAAAAACTACATAATCAGAGTATCATAATAAAAATCCCCCTCAATGCCAAATATAGAAATAAATAGAACGTGGAACAATACGTGTAAAGATAGAGAGCAGGATAAATGAAAATCTCTAACGGACTAAGCTGGGCTAAAGCTCTCTCAAGCACTAAATCCTCCACCTTAAGAACTTGGGTGGAAGGAAGGAAGAAGAGAAAAAGAAAACTAGTGAGACATAAAGCTTGGCTAGTTCAGTAATTACTAGCATGAGTTATAAAATGATGAAATATAGACAAGAAAATAATTTGAAGTCAAAACAGAAAATAAGAATAAGAACATACTTCCTTGAATATAGTTGATTATCAAGTCATTCGATTTCGATATCATTTACCATAATCACGTAAATTAGGGTATTAGCTAATTTTATCCATTAATTGGTTCCTAAACCACAACTGTGATAACCTATGCCGATTATGGTCATTTGTTTATCAGACCAGACCTATAAGCTCTAAGGACATAGCAAAAATCACTGGCGTTGTAACGTCTTATCTTCCCTAATTGGAATGATGCACGCTTATAGACCCACTGGAATGCGCTCGTACCCACTACGTTTGGACCCCTTACTACCTAGTTCAGTATAAGTATGCCTCCGCCTCCTCGTGAGAGCTTGGTGTAGTGTGATAAAAAGGAATGCTGAATAATATAGATCCCCAACCAAAAATGCAAATTGACATAACTCACCCCTAGACTTAGTCCTTAATAATTATTTTTATTGGGCTCTTATTTCCCTAATCAGCATACATTTACTGTTGGAACAGACCAATACTTCGAGCCCTTATTTTCCCAAATCAGTCATCGTTGCTGGAATAGACCCTTACTATACATGCTTATTAATTTTTTTTTATTTTAAACTTAACGCCAATCTTAAGTTTATTAATAAGCCTATCTTCTTCATGTAACTTTTGTCATATCATTAATTTCAATTTATAGGTTGTTTATAAACATCTCTTTTGTTTAATTTCACTATACAACCCAACCCCCACCATTAGCGTCTAACCAAATATCATTTATTCAGTTTATCAAAGTTACATTTCAATTATCTTTATTGCATGATTTCAATAAGCCTAGTTTACCCTTTTTATTCATATATTTTTTCTAATTGCGCCTTTATTATCGTTTTTTATATTTTTAACCCAAACAATGCATAAACAAGAAGAAATAAATGGTTTAATCTCTTGAAGGCCTAAACTTAATATCAAAATAAAAAGGGCAATGGCATAGGCTCTCGCGTGGCTAGGCTAAAATAAATAAGAAAAAATATGAAATAAAATATATGGCTTAAACATCAGGGTTCGGTTCAGATATCTCTGTCGTTAATGGCAACAAGAGATCTCTTTCTTTTCTACGCAAACTCCTTTCCCATCTCACTCTACGCCGCATCACTTCTCTTCATCGTTCTTCATTTCCCTTGCTTTCATCTACGTGGTAGGAACTCAGAATCGCGATTAACCTCTTTCAAGTATAACCCTGACTTCTGATTTAATCGCAATCCTCCTCAGATCCTCATAATCCCTGATCCATTTTCTTGGGATTACTTCTGCCTACACTTTCTTTACGTGTCATAGTGGTACTCCTTGTTATCTTCAGGGTTTCTGGTGTGACTTTATAGTAGATTTACCGTTCTTCTTACTGTATGATGTCCTATAAAGTGCAACTCTAGGATCCTTCGCGAGTATGAGCTTTTCATTGTTAAGTGACTTTATTGTCCAGTGTTGTCTGGTTAGTGCTAAGAGACCTGGGGATTGTTTTGGAGTACGATGGATCTATTGTGTTGTTTCATTGGGGTTTTGGATTTACCTGGCCGTAGTTTTGAGACTTGTACGAAACTGGGAGATTTTAGTGTTAATGTGGAGCCTCATTGGTCATCAGCAACTTCTCGCGTCATGTATTGTTTACGTGACTCACCTGAAATCGGATCTGGTATGCTTTAGTTTTCATTATTTGCAGGGTCGCTTAGGGGTAGCAAAGCTTTGTCTCTGCTCGATGAGCGATTGTTGAAAGCTATACATATCCCATTTTGGTTTTCTAGTTGTGTTGGAATATTACGTGATGTCTGATATTCAATGTTGGCTGATGTAGGCATCTTGTTGGTATTCAAATCATAGGTGGTTTGTGTAGTTTTGGGAATTTGGATTTTAGCTTTATGCTTAGGGTTTATTTTTTCGAGTGTCAGATATTGTGTATGCAGGATGGAAGTGAGTTCTTTTGGTAATTTGTTGTGTTTATTTTGGTTGATGTCGGAATTTGGTGACCTGATTATTGTCCACCTGCTGTGTAATTGCAAGCTAGGTCAATTTATGCTCTCAATATTGCTATTCTCGTTCGCGGGTTTTTTATTCCCTTCCATTTACGATCTCCATGGTAAATTCTGCTTGTGTTAATCTTGGATGTGATTGGCTGGGGTCTTCTGTCCTTGCCAACTATGATTTTACCTATGTGTTGCATGCCATCCTTGGCATGGAGCTCTAGGAATGGTCCTTGTTGTCTGGCCATCACGTGAAGCTATTGCAATAGCTATTTTTTGTTTGCTGCTGTATGTAATTTAACGTGTAATTTTTCCATCTGTATTGGGCAGTATATGTAACACTCTCCTTATGTGGAGTTGTAATTATAGTCTAGTAATTGTTACTAGCTCTAATGCAATAATCCTGGATGGATTATGGTGGACGGTCCACCTTAGAAACCGAATTTGTTGTAGATTGACATCCGCTCAATCTCCAGTTTAAACAGTAATTATTATTTGTTATAATAATACGTGTTTGCAGTCACTTTAAAACCCGGTTTGCTTTGCCAAAAATATAGGGCTCAAAGTGAACTGTAATGAAATTGTATACGAACAAAAAGGGGTATAGATGAACTGAATAAAACTACAGTAATAAAATAGATTACTGAATCAGAAAGAAGAAGGGATAAGACAATAATCAAATAACATAGATTATTGACACAAAGGAAAATAGAAATCATAAGGAATCTACAATTTATTATACTGCCAAGAAACCTAAATTTGTACGGAATCTTGCAATTACATAAATTACTCAATTTTTTTAAAGCAAATCCAATTAAACCCTGGTAGGAAATCTCTATCTATGAATATTTTTCAAAAATTTATGCAAACCCAAGCTTCAGTAGTCTATTAGAAATATATTTGAGAAGCAGGTTGTTTTAGGTGGAGGTAGAGATTGGAGCAGTGAGAAATAGGTTAGGCTTGGAGCTTATTTATAATAGAGCTAGGGGATTTAGGTTCGTTGGATTTTAGGTTTAAAACTTAGACTATCAAATCAAAGAATATGCTATAATAACGCATCTCAAAAGACAACCAAAATGATCGATAACGTGCATACCAGGTTGGCACACTACCCAGGTGGGTCAACCATCCAATATGTGGGTCGACCCCCAGGTTGACCCAGCTATGAGCTGGATCCAAGGTTTTAAATCTTCGATTTCGATCACGTTTCATTTAGAAACTTTTTGAGACCTAGTCTCATATCGGGTGAGATCATGAACGAGATAAATGTATATCGGTGTTCATCTCGGAATTGTGTCCCGGACCTTAAAATACATCTCGGAACAATCTCGGATTGCAAGATTCTTTCAATATTGGTATACACATAAGGATATAGATAAAGGTACAAATGCTAACTAATAAAATAAATTAACTTACTTGATATTCATCGAGAGCGCACTGGCTGTTAATTATTTACAACTTGAAAATCTATCCAGACTATAAGTACTAAGTGGTAATAGAAAATGTTTTTTTAAAACTGTCACTAGTTAGACTTCATATTGAATGTTAATAAATAGAAAGCCTGAACTTTATATCGGTAGACAATAAGCCCTGGGCTTTGTATTAATAAACAATAAGCCCTGCGCTTTGTATTAACAAACAACAAGTCATATTTTTATTAATAAATAACAACTCAAACTTTTTACTGTTAACTAGCAGGTCAGAAAGTTCAACATATTAGTTATATAGAAAATGATGACCTACTATTTATTCTTGATATTGGTTTACAATTAAGCAAGAAAACATACTCTTTATATAAAAAGATGAAATGTTAAATTCATTGCTCAGTTTCTTTTAATAGAGCATATATAAATAAGGAAATAATTTTAACCAGACAAATATCACTGGTATCATTCTTTAAAGCACAAATACATATTTCTACAAAATTTGGATTCAGAAAGTTTTTGCAAAAAGAAAAGAAAAATACAAATAAATTAAATTGGTAGTATTCATGATTTGAGAACTAGAAATTACAAACAAAAATACAAAATAAAGACCTATATTTCAGAAAAAAGCAATGTTCCAAATGAGAACTAGAAATTCTAAACATGTATTCGTGATTTGAGATTAGAAATAAATAAACAGTTGGAAATTAAATTGGCAGTTCACTTGTTTATTGAAATAAAGCATGAATTTTACCAAAGAACAAGACATATATTCCAAGCCCAACCCACTTAAAAATGTAAAATTCAAAAAATATATTATTTCGATCGAGATCTCGTAAATTGATCTCGGTCGAGATCTCATCTGAGATTTGAATATCTTGCCCGAGATTTAGTTAAACTGAAATATATCCGATTTTTCTTGTTTCGAATTGCTTAACCCTGAAAACGAGATCTCGGTCGAGATTTTCGAGTTAAAAGGTTGGTTGGGTCACCCATTGTGATTAGCACTATCTTAACTTTCGTTTTAATTCAACGTTCATTCCATTTTCAAATTTTTAATTTCAAACTTCTTTCTTATCTTCTTTGTTTTAAGTTTGATTTCATCAAACCAAATGCCTATATTAGCCAGAATTTCATAATGGACTCAATGCCACAAACCCTATTGCCCATTTTCCAATATTTTTCTGATTAATATTTATTTTATATATCTCCTATTTACATTTCTTTATCAAAATTTTGGATTGTTACATATATGCCTCTTGATCAGTCCCGATCCTGATAGCCGTCGTCACTTCAATCTCGGTTGTTGTCCTAACTTCAAAGTTACCTACTCATTGGAGATATAGACGTGTTAGTTTATTTCCACTTCATGCTATCATCCTTTTGGATATCGGCGAGCAATTGTATATACCTCATAACATTTGTTGTGTGGCTTTTGTTGACACTTACCCTTTGCTAATCGATGGAAGGAAACCTCGGTGAAGGGCCATTGGTGGAAGTAACAGGAATGGCTTATTGTTGTTGGAAAACATCCTAGTGAGCAACTATGATGCTCTCTGTTAAAATCTTTTTCTACTTTACAACAACATGTCTTTTTCCTTCCTCTATCTCGACATATTCCTTAAGTAATCATCTTTCCTCCTCCAACTCCCAACATTCCTCCTCTGTCAAGTATTGGTCCATCAACATTACCTCATCTGTCGACTCCACCTCTCGGGCAGTGGCTTTGTCTTCCACTATGGTATCCCAAGTCAAAGCCAGATTTTGAGCATATGTTCTGATTCATGAGGGCCCATGGTGTCGAAGTGTTTGAGCATATGAACCCAAGATCGCCGACTCCATGTGTCTCTCCCTTTCTCTGAGCTCTTCAATCCTAGCCTCGTACTCAGCCCTAACTCCTTCGAACTCGGTGAGCACTTCCTTGTTTGAAGCTTCTGTTGCCTCCTTCTCCTTCCTGGCCAGTTCAAGGTCGGCATGGTTTGTTGCAAGTTCTTGCCTGAGCTCCTCATTCTCCTTCATCAGGCATTGAATTGCTTCGTACTCCTTTCAATGCCTTTCATTCCCTTCAATCAATGTTTGGTTGTCGTTTCTGAGCTATTGCACTACTTTAGTCTCTTTCTACAGTTGAAGGCTCCCCATAGACATAGCCTTGTTATCATTCTCCAGTTTGGTGTCGCAAGCCAACATGGAGGACAATATATCTTTTGTTGTTCACGAGCTACGACCATGGTTGCCTTTACGTCCGCCAGCTCCTTCTTTTGTTCGTTTGGCAATAGAGAGTTAACACATAAAAGTGTTACTCGAATACATAGAAATAAAAGCTAATTGAATTTTTGTCTTACTCATTTCGGCATCCGGCCTTTACCTCGCTGTAAGCCTTGAATCTTTTGCAATCTTTTAGAAGACCAAATATGAGAGTCTCCGTGCATACTTGTATAGCTCCCATTATTGGTGATAGACAATATATACCCGCGATCAAGTATCTTCATCGATGTGTAGTTGGATCTAATGAATATCGGGTAATTAACAACTCTTTGAAGTAAAAGTCGGGGAAATACTTCTTTAATATCACCTTCTTTTCCACGACACTCAACTCCAGGATCGTCGACATATCGGGAATTGTCGGGACCTGACTCCTCACATCCTTTCCTCTTCTCCCTGATCCTTAACCAGACCTTACCCTGCCTATGGTTGTCGCCACCAGTGTGGGGGTCGGTATATAAGAAGGTGGGACAGTCACCGCTCGTTGCTTCATGCTAACAACCTCTACTTCTGTTTTTGCATCACCAGTCTCATGCTCGCTGGTAGAGACGCCGAGTGCAAGGAATATTCTCAATGGCGATGACTACTTTTGGACTCATGAGACTTTTTCTTTGTATGCAATTGTGTACTGTTGAAGAAATCTCCTATAATGCCTCTTTTCAACTGTCGAGAATGTTTCTGATCTCGATCTTTGTCACTTTCCCGAGACATGGCACCTGAAAAGGCAAAATCTTGAATCATAATTGAACATTTTACATGCACGAATCAAGTGATGTGTTATGTTGTGCCTGTGAGTGTGTTTATCCTAAGTATTCCCTAGTGGACCAGGTGTCTGCTTGCTTGAAGGGGTGATTTCCCCAACGCTCGGCAATAACCTTTTGACACCAGCGCCGCCAAGCCCAAAAGAAGATGTCTCTATAAGACCAAATCTAATCTCTTGAATATGAGTTTGGGTGATGCCTTCACTAGTCGGTTCTATGCCCAACCACTCTACAAGCATGATGTAAGTGCCAAGAATGAAGGCATATGCATTTGGGTGAAGCTGCATTAGGGCTAATCGAAGAAATATAGAATATCTCATATATATGAACACGATGAGGGCACACATCTAATGGAGCACATATGCCTATTCCAGATTGTATACCCCTCTAGAGGAGCATGTGCCCTATCTTCTCTTCGGGGTTCCAGAACATCACCCCAATATATTCAGTATTTCATGTAAATCCGCCTCAACGAAGCTTCATCTATTTGCAAGACAACCAAATTAGGGGAAATTTCAAGTATCACAGTATTTCTTATCATGTCTTGCGCTAAAAAAAGCCTTCATGTTTGCTGTCAGCATCCTTCTCTTCCAATGACCCCTTTGCTCTAAGTTTTCCTTTGTAACACCCCAAAATTCGATAAACAATAACTATATAAAGAAGAATAATAAGTTGAATATTAATTAATAAAATATTCAAAACTAGATAAAATGGACTTTACAGTTGTGTTCGTTACGAAATTTTGAGTCAGATAGACCTTTGGTTTGCTTAAAGCGGACTAAGTATGAACAAATTATGATTAAACAAAGTTTGAATTAAAATTAATCAACTAATTAAATTGGAAAAGTTGTAATGGTGATTGGGCGACCCAGACCCTACATGGGTCGACCCCTGTGTTGACCAATGGGTCGACACTAGTGTCGACCCATGTAGGAGGTAGTTCGACCCACCAAAGGCCAGGCAACGTGCCTGCTCCTAGTCAGGTTGGCTTCTATGTAGTAGGTTCTCTTTAATGACTCAGCATGATGTGTCTTCTCCGGTATGGGTTGAAACCCTAATATCCTATGGTCTAAATTATCCTAGCACACCTATTTATAGACTAGCAACCCTCACTATTTTTGTACACTAAATATTTCTTCATCTTCTTCCTCCACTAAGTTAGGTTCTGAAATAAAATTGGGAAAAGGGTCTGGGTGATGTCAAAATATAGATTGAAAGGATAATTCTTCTTCTACTTCAATTTCAAAGTCTTTCTCTGCATCTACTACAAATCTCTATGAGTTTACATTATTTTTATATTAGTAATCTAAATAAAATGGGATTTTTGACAATAAATTATTTTGGATCTGAAAGTCAATATTTATATGTTCACCTTAAAAAGATTATTATTCATTTTAATTACTACCAGTTACCTATTCCTTTCTCAGTTATTATTTGTTCATATGTACATCCTTCTTCCTTATCCCCTTTCTATCATAGTTCTATTTACATTCTTATTATGCCTATTTATTCTATTTGTTCATTTCTAAGTTTGGATATGTTCTCCTTTTTCTTTCCTTTTTTGCGTTGAGCCTAAGCCAACGATAGCCCTGGCCTTTACCGTTTGAGTTGCGTAAAATTGGAATAATTTGCATTACTAATAAAAAGGGGATTTGGCCATTTTGGAATTTGTGAATCTTAGATTTTTAAAAATTGGGGTAATTAAAAAGGAAGAATACACAAACAAGTGAACCAGAATAGGTTGGACTTAATTATATATTTAGTAAACATATCGGAAGGATTGGGTTAAGATGTACTTAATTATACATTAAGCATAACATGTTATTGTAACTTGTAAACATGTAATTGGACTATAAATGAAAAGGTAATAGGGTAAAAAGGTTGTAGATTACTTTTGTTAATTACAATTTAGGGAATAATATGTTATAGGCTTATTAACGAAATTAAGCAGGTAAGTTAAAAACACCGGATTAATAAGCAAGGGAAAGGGTTGTAGATTACTTTCGTTGATTACAATCCGAGGGTAGAAAGGTTGTAGGTTACTTTTGTTAATTACAATCTAGGGAATAAAGTGTTATAGGCTTGTTAATGAACTTAGATAGGTCAAGTTAAAACACTGGATTAATAAGCAAGGAAAAGGGTTTATAGATTACTTACGTTAATTACAATCTGAGGGTAAAAAAGGGTTGTAGGTTACTTTCGTTAATTATAATCTAGAGGATAACATGTTATGGTCTTATTAATGAACTTAAACGAGTTAAGTTAAAACATTGGATTAACAAGCTGGAGGTGTCCATTCCTTTGAGATATAAGAGGCTCGTGGAAAACCTAGTTAGCATGGGGAACAAGTCTCAGGGAGGCTTATGTCATATGCATTTTGTGTGGGATCCATATCAGCCAATATCCCTTGGTTATCGATGGGGCCTTACACTAGGTGGAGGTCAAGGCACACTTATACTGAATTTGATAGTAAGAGGTCCAAATGAGAGTTGGGTACGGGAGCGTTCCAGCGGAGTCATGAGCGTGCATGGGTCCAAAAGTGGAAGATAAGAAGAAGTAATGCCTGTGATTAAGGCTGTGTCTTCCTTAGTTGATAGGTTCGGCAGTGATAACCCCAAATGCCATAGTTGGCATAGATTATTCACATCATGTTTAAGAAGCCAATCACTGGTAGAAATCAGGTAAAGTCTAATATTTAAGATATAATAATTGGTGCAGAATTTTTTGGGATATGAATGAGAAGCTTATCTTACCTTATTTTTCGTGTTTCCTACTTTACTGTATTTTCATTTCTAGTTTTATTGATTTGTCTTGATACTTCTTTTTCTCTTGCTTATGCTAAAAATCATTGGAACTCGCTAGACTTTATGTCTAACCTATTTTGTTTTTCCTCTTTCTTCCTTTCACCCTAGGTTCTCGGAGAGGTGAATTGCAGTAGTGACCGTGACTCCTTGATTCAGCCTGGACTTGGACTATCTCTTACTCCATGTATTGTTTTGATTTTTTTTCTATGACTATTGTTATGACTCTTGTAGGATATGATTTTCATGGTTTTGTACTTGTACTCTGATTTTCATAAGGCATATGTTTTATGACTCTATGGTATTTGAAACTATAATGTTGTGATGTTAGTTTAATAATAATAAAAGTTTTGAAAGTTTCCACTGCATTTTATATTCTATCTTGTAAATTTTAGCCTATGTATTATTACTTTATACCTATTACGTTTTAGAAAACTTAATGCATTCTCATATAGGTGACATTAAGGGATGTAGGGTGTCACATTTGGTATCAGAACCTAAGGTTACAAAATTGGAGAAAATGTTTTTGAAAAAGTATTTTTAGATCAAAAGATTTTCAAGCAAAACCTATTTTTGAAAAATACATCCCCTCAAGTCAATTACAATATTCCTTTGATTTTTTGAATCCTTGTTTCTTCTCTTTTCAGTATGTCTGGGGCTCCTAGTTTCCCTGAGTGCATTCTCATTCCGACATGGTTCCGCAGATATGTAGAGGCTATGTCACTTGCAGAAATGCAAGGAAATGTCCCACCCCCAGCTTCTGGCGCAGTAGTTCCACCCAATCCAGTAGTTAACTTCTCTAAGCTCCGTAAGGATTTCTATGCGATGGGCAGCAATTGGCTTGGGGAGATAGAGAATGTGTTTGGATTAATAGAGCTAGACAATAGGAGGAAGATTCAGTTAGCTTCTTGGTAGCTGAAAGATGAAGCATCATATTGGTGGGAGGTAACTCATGCAGGGCTAATGGTGGCCACATAGGATGAGTTTAAGAATTGATTCGAAATGAAGTTCTTATCACAAGATGAGGAAGGAATGCAAATGGAGAAGTTCTTAAGTCTGAAACAAGAAAGTATAACGGTGCATAAATATGTCAATAACTTTAATCAATTGGCAAGGTTTGGCTTTGATTTGGTGAACACTCCTCATAAGAAGGCTTTAAGGTTCGCAAAAGTGTTAAATCAACCTCTCTAAGGATTGGCAATGAAACATATCCCTATGCGAGTTACATTTGAGAGACTAGAGGATATGGCCTTGATGCATGAGGATGGGAAAGAGGAAAAGCAAGAGGTTAAGACTGAAGAGGCCAAACCCAAATCCAAAAAGAAAAATTGGTGGACTATGAAGGGTGCAACAAAAAAAAGGAGGAAAACCTGAAAAAGAACAAATCAAGACAAAGGTTAAATGTCATGGCTGTGGAAAGGCGGGACACTTTGTCAGAGGCTGTAAGAAGACTAAGAATGCTTGTTTGAGTTACAGACAGAAAGGGCACTTTAGCAAGCAATGCCCTCAGAAACAGGGTCAGGGGCACGATCATCCAGGGCACAAATTCATGCGCTTGAGGACGGTAGCTAGGATCGAGGTAGGAAAGTCACCGTGGAAGGTTTTATTTCTCTTTTTGACTCTATTAGGACTTTGTTCGATTCTGGTGCTTCTAATTGATTCATATCCAATTCTATGGTTGATAGTCCGCACCTAGATACTTGTATTGTTTCTGATCCGGTAGTGGTCTCAAACCCCATAGGAGGTATGACTCACTTGCCTATGATATGTACGGGTTTGAGAATTTATGTTATGGGTGTCGAGTTTGAGTGTGACGCTTACGTTCTGGGCTTTATGGGTTACGGGCTTATTTTAGGAATGGATTCGTTATCTACGTATGGTGCCATTCTTGATTATGAGAGGAGAGTTGTTAGGCTTTTTACATGCCATGGTATAACTGTTGAGATTTCTAGTAACCCATGAGGGTGAGTTATGCTAAATTCCCTTAATGCTTCTATTGATGATCTTAGTTCAATACCCATAAACAGAGATCTTCCGAATGTGTTTGATGAGGTGAGAGGATTACCTCCCAGACGAAAGATAAATTTCTGGATATACCACATGGAGAATGCAAAGCCTGTTGCTTTACCAGTGTGCCGCATGGCACCTAGGGAGAGGAGGGAGCTCAGCAAGCAAGGCGATTTATTCGAGGAGGGATTCATTAGATGAAGCATTTTTGAGTGGGGCCACCAGTCGTCTTTGCGAACAAGGAAGAGGACTCTCTATGTCTATGCGTGGACTATAGGGAGTTGAATAAACTCACAAGAAGAATAAATACCCACTCCCACGGATAGATGACTTGTTTGACTAGTTAGTGGGCGCTTCAGTTTTATCACAGTTGGATCTAGCCACAGGTTTTCATCAGCTTATGGTAGCAAATGACAATATAAACAAGACTTCTATCAGGACTCTCGAAGGATTCTTTGAGTGGTTGTCATACCTTTTGGGCTAACCAATGCACCCGTGTATTTTGTGGATTTGATGAGTCGGGTATTTAGGGAGTACCTGAATAAGTTTGTAGTGGTCTTTGTGGATGATATTCTGGTTTTCTCGGGGAGCGAGGAAGAGCATGCCATACACTTAGGAGAGATTCTTCGCACTCTCATACAACATCGGCTAAAGGCTAAGTTTTCTAAGTGTCATTTCTTGTGGAAAGAAGTAAGGTTCCTAGGGCATGTTGTCTCCAAGGATGGAATAGCTGTGGACCCCGCTAAAGTTGTCGCGTTTTGAGATTGGAAAGCCTCAAAGAATGCGACATACGTTAGGATTTTCTTGGGGTTGACGGGTTATTATAGAATGTTCATTAAGGACTTTGCACGAATCTCAGCTCCGCTTACCTATCTGACAAAGAAGAATCTGGTTTTTACTTAGGATATATATCACGAGGATGCATTCCTGAGATTAAAGAAGGCCGTTATGTCAGCCTCGAATTTTACACTTCCTGATGGTACTAAGATGTTTATCGTATACAAGAATGCTTATGGTACAAGTTTAGTTGTCGTGTTGATGCAAGAAGGGAGGGTAGTTTGCTACGGGAGTAGATAGTTGAGGGTACATGAGAAGAACTCCTACCCACGATTTGGAGTTGTCGGCGATAGTGTTTGCACTCAAATCTTGGAGGCACTATTTACTTGGTGAGAGGTTCGAGCTTTACACGGATCATAAGGTGCTCCAGTACTTTTTTTCGTAGAAAGATCTTAATTTGCGACATCAACGTTCGATGGAGTTCCTTGCATCCCATGATTTTAAGACAGCGTATAGCCCAGGGAAAGGGAATGTGGTTGTAGGCACAGTGAGTAGGAAAAGGATGACACTGAGTCCTTTATTCCTAGAGTGGCAGAGCTTGTAGTTTATCTCATCATTTGATCTTAGACCATCAATGAATTTTATACCCGGTTTGTTGGCATCGTTGTAGGTGCAACCTACTCTTTTGGAGCGCATTGGATCCACTTGATGCAAACATCAGCGATTAATGGGCTTCTTGGATCAACTTAGTGGAGGAGAGACCTCTAACTACCTTGCTAGATATTCCATGAACGAGAAAGTGTAGATGAAGGTTGTGTATTCCCAGAGTTGGTGATTTGTTGAGATCAGTTCTAGAGGAGGCTCGTCACTCTTGGATGACTATCCATCTGGGTGGTGACAAAATGTACCGAGATATGAAAAGAGTTTTTCATTGTATTGGTATGAAGAAGGACATGGTCGAGTATGTGGCCCGATGTTTGACTTGCCAGCAAGTATAGGCTAAATAAAGGAAGGCTGGAGGAATGCTTCAGCCTCTAGACATACCACAGTGGAAGTGAGAGAGCATCTCTATGGATTTTATTGACGGTTTACCTAGATCGAGGAAGGGAAACACCAGTGTATGGGTTATAGTTGATAGATTGACTAAGAGCGCTCACTTTATCCCAATCAACAGCAAGAGGATGACAACTTGGTTAGCATCGGTATACCTTAGAGAGATCATCCGACTTCATGGGGACTCCAGTATTGTTAGTGACCTTGAACACATCTTTACGAGTTAGTTTTAGAGAAGCTTGCTGGAGGCACTAGGGACACAATTATGATTTAGTACCGCTTATGACCCTTAGATGGATGAACGGACTGAGAGGGTCAATAGGGTTCTCGAGGATTTATTGAGATTGTGTATCCCAGACTTCGGAAGGGCGTGGGAGAAGCATCTCCTATTGGTAGAGTTTGCCTACAATAATAGTTATTAAACGAGTATTGGTATGACTTCGAGGGACTTTATGGATGACCCTGAAGATCAACCACATATTGGTTAGAGTCTACGGACAGACTTCTACATGGTCCTAAGATGGTAAGAGAAACTTCATAGAAGATAAACCTGATTCGCAGACGGATGAAGGCAGCTCAGGGCATGCAAAATTCATACGTCGACCAGAGGAGGGCTGACTTAGAGTTCGAGGTAGAAGATATGTTCTTTAACAATGTGTCACCTTTGAGGAACGTTGTTCTTTTTGGCTCGGTAGAGAAGTTGGCGCCAAGGTTTATAGGGTCATTCCCCATAGTTGAGAGGATAGGTCATATGACCTACAAAGTTAGACTACCAGAGAGACTGGAGGGATTTTACGATGTGTTTCATGTTTCCCACTTAAGGGAGTGTCCACATGATTCCGCAGAGGTAGCAGAGATGAGTACACTTGAGGATATTGAAGTTGAAAAGGAGGCATCAATTGAAAAAGTTCCTACCCATATACTTGGATCGGAAGTTAAGAAGATACACAATAAGGAAATCAAGTTGGTGAAGGTTCAATGGGGAGAAAAGCATGACAATGCGACTTAGGAACCTGAAGATACGATTCACGCTTCTTACTCGTTTCTCTTTTAGAGTAAGTTTTTAATTCCTTTCTAAGTTTTGAGTGTGAATATGCTTTCCTATCATTTGAATCTCGGTTCTTAGGTAGAAGCCTATGGATAATAGTAATGCTTGGAAACATGTGTTTAAGACATGTTATGTTTGATGTTTGCAAGTGGATGCAATTATTTGCTAGTGGATGCATACACACACATTAGGCACTAGATTAGAGATCAGCTTAATAAAAGCACTTTCATATTGCATATGGATGTGTGCGCATTTTACTTTTTAATGGATGGAAATGGTTGAAGCATCACTTTGACGGTGCATTTTAGTGAATGATTGTTGCACACATATAGAATTTATATGTACTATTAGGATTCTTTTGCATACATATTGGATACATGACACAGACATAAATTGTATTAAGGAGGTCAACTAAATCAGTGGACCGCCTGATTTTCGCATTAGCTTAGGGACATATACACAACATATTTATATATGTTCATATAAAGCATTAGAAATTTTAAGAAAAATAGATGCCAGTGCTTGATGGATGAGTAGATGGGTGTTGGGAATGATTGGTAACAACAATAACATTCTTCTTAACTTGGAGATTTTGGGGACAAAATCCTTTAAGAAGGGGGAATGTAACACCCCAAAATTTAATAAACAATAATTATATAAAGAAGTTAATAAATTGAATATTAATTAATCACATACTCAGAACTGGATACAATAGACTTTACATTTGCGTTCGTTATGAAAATTCTGAGTCAGATAGACTTTTGGTTTTCTTAATTCTGACTAAGTATGAACAAGTTATGATTAAACAAAGTTTGAATTAAAATAAATAAATAATTAATTAAATTGGAAAAGATGTAACAGTAGTAGAGTGACCCATACACCCAACAAAGGTCGACCCTTGTGTCGACCCACGAGAAGCTCGAACCCGAGGCCAGGCAGCGTGCCTGCTCTTGGTCAGGTTAGCTTGTGCGTTGAAGGTTCTTTTCGATGACTCAGCGTGATGTGTCTTCTATGCTATGGATTGAAACCCTAAAATCCTATGGTCTAAATTATCCTAGCATACCTATATATAGATTAGCAACCCTCATTATTTTCCTACACCAAATATTTTTTCATCTTCTTCCTTTACTAAGTTATGTTCTGAACTAAAATTAGAAAAAGGGTTAGGGTGCTGTCAAAATATAGATAAAGGATAATTCTTCTTCTCCTTCAATTTCAAAGGCCTCTTCTGGATCTATTACAAATCTCTATGAGTTCTATAATATTTTTAGATTAGTAATCTAAATAAAAAGGGACTTTTGACAGTGAATTATATTTGACTAAAAGTCAGTGTTTATATGTTCATCTTCAATATTTTATTGTTCATTTTAATTACTATTGGTAACCTATTCCTTTCTCAGTTACTATTTGTTATGTGTACATCCTTCTTCCTTATCCCCTTTCCATTATAGTTTTATTTACAATCTTATTATGACTATTTATTCAATTGGTTCATTTCTAAGTTTGGATCTGTTTTTCTTTTTCTTTTATTTTGCATTGAGCCTAGGCCAACGAGAGCTTAGGCCTTTACAGTTTGAGTTGCATAAAATTAGAATAATCTGAATTAACAATTAAAAGGGGATTTGGGCATATTGGAATCTGTGAATCTTAGACTGTAAAATTTAGGGTAATTAAATAGGAAGAATATGCAAACAAGTGAACCAGAATAGGTTGGAGTTTATTATATATTAAGTAGACATGTTATGAGGATTGGGGTAAGATGTACTTAATCATACATTAAGTAGAAAATGTTATTGTAACTTGTAAACATGTAATTGGACAATAAATGGCATGGTAATAGGGCAAAAAATTGTAGATTACTTTCATTAATTACAATCTAGGGAATAACATGTTATAGGCTTATCAATGAACTTAAACATGTTAAGTTGAAACACTGGATTAATAAGCAAGGTAAAGGGGTTGTAGATTACTTTTGTTGATTATAATCTGAGGGTAAAAAGGCTATGGATTACTTTCGTAAATTACAATCTAGGGAATAACATGTTATAGACTTATTAATGAACTTAAACAGGTTAAGTAAAAATACTGGATTAATAAGCAAGGAAAATGGGTTGTAGATTACTTTCATTAATTACAATCTGAGGGTAAAAAGGGGTTGTAGATAATTTTCGTTAATTACAATCAAGGGGATAACGTGCTATGGGCTTATTAATGAACTACACGAGTTAAGTTAAAACACTAGATTAATAAGTAGGAGGAGTCCATTTCTTAGAGATATAAAGGGCTTGTGGAAACCTAGTTAGCTTGAGGACCATTCGGAGAGGCTTATGTCATATGCATTCTGTGTGGGATCCATATCAGTCAGTATCCCTTGGTTATCAACTGGGCCTCACTTTAAGTAGAGGTCAAGGCACACTTATACTAAATTGGATGGTAAGAGGTCAAATGAGAGGTGTGTACGGGCACGTTTTAGCGTAGTTATGACCGTGCATAGGTCCGAAAGTGGAAGATATGACATTGTAACGCCTGTAATTAAGGCTATGTCTTCCTTAGTTGATGGGTTTGGGAGTGATAACCCGAATGATATAGTTGGCATATATTATTCACATCATGTTTAAGAAGCCGATCACTGGGTAGAAATTAGGGAAAGCCTAATCTTTACGATATAATAATTGATGTAGAAATTTTGGGGATATGAATGAGAAGCTTATCTTACCTTGTTTTCCGTGTTTCCTACATTACAGTACATTCATATCTATTATTATTCATCGGTAGTGATACTTCTTTATCTCTTGCTTATGCTAAAAATCACTGGAACTCGCAGACTTTATGTATAACCAATTTAGTTTTTTCTCTCTCTTCCTTTCCCCCGAGGTTCTCAGGGCGGTGGATTGCAGCATTGACCGTGACTCTTTGATTTAGCTTGGACTTGGACTATCTCTTACTCCATGTATTATTTTGATTTATGTTCCATGGCTATTTTATGACTTGTGATGGATATGATTTTTATGGTTTCGTATTTGTACTCTAATTTCCACGAGACAAATGTTTTATGACTTTATGTTATTTGAAACTATAATGCTGTGATGTGGGTTTAATAATAAAAAAAAAATGAAAGTTTTCTGCTGCATTTTATATTTTGTCCTGTAAATTTTAGCCTCTGTATTATTACTTTATACCTATTGCGCTTCGTAAAACCTAATGCATCCTCATATAGGTGACATTAAAGGATTCATGGTGTCACATTCTTCTTCTTAAACCACTAACTCTTCCACATGCTCACTCGAATGCTACGATCCTTCAGGTTGTCCCTCTCGTTCGGGCACACTGGATGGGCCTACTTATTAAGAAGATGTAGAAGCTTCAGAAATTCCATGATCACAAACTGATAGGCTAGAACTGTAGGAAGACTCATTAGAACACGGAGACACGTCTGCTGCTTTGGCTGCCAAGCCTTCAAATCGTTTGAAGCTTCTCCTTACCATTGCAAACTATTCTTGCAAGATAGTAACATTTGTTAATGCATTTAAACATGTACCCCTTGTGTTGGTGTAAACTAATGTGGAATGTGCAAATGTTGTGCATGCTGATACAATTATAATAATCTCTTCGCAACACGATGTTGATTTCCAATTTTCACGAAATTAAACTATCGTCATCGCAAACCAAAGTCGTTGAATTCTACTCGAATCACGGTCACGACCCAATCAGGTCGAAAATCGAATCCTGAAAGCAATGCTTAGGTCATGTGTTCATAGTCTGAGTTAATGCTGTAATCCTATGTGCATATCCGAATCGTCGTTTCAAACAAGTCCTTTACTCAAACGCTAATGCATTATGCAATGGAACATTCGTTTTTAAGCTCAACCCAATTGTGCGACATAGAGTTTGAAAGGTGAAGTTTCGAAGTTGGAATTTTCACAAGTTTCTGAGATATGAAATTAAATTTCCTACCCCCACATGCTCGAAAAACTTTCCGTCCTGAACGCTTCAACTCAGAAATTATGAAGTGGCAAGGTACAAAAATCTGAAGTGTTTAGAATAGGAAATAATGACTTCGTATCCTACACACTTCCAGAGTTTTGTATCTCCTGCACACTTTCTCCTTTTTAGTCTCCCATTCCACCGATCCCCTCCTCTCTTCACTCTTCGTATTCTGTGTTTTACGTCTCCTCCCATGCGACTTTTTCCTAAGTCGTAATTTAGATACGAAAAACACGGGCTCCACTAGGATACGAAATTCATTCGTACCCTCATACTTTGGCTTCTTCTCCATCTCCTTGTAAAAATTCGTACTCCATCCTTTGATCAAATTTTATACTCCACTCCTTCAACTCTTCTCCTATGGCTCTACTTCGAGCTCCTCCAGCTCCGATATCGAGCTTGCTATGGCGAAAGCCATCACCAAACTCCTCCACCAACTTCCACGGCTATCTCCATTCAACTCCAGGCTTAAATCAGTACACAAATGAACCAATTCAGTTGCCTAATTAAATTGGTTTACCCACCGGTAAATTTATGAGAACGGAGATACAAAGAGTTGGTCTAAGTTACAGTGGTTCGAATGGGGATGTGGAGGTTCTGAAAGTTTCGAATATTTTCAAGAGATTGGAGTAAGAAATGTGAGAGGGAACGAAATTTCGTACCTTAATACATATAGTGGGGGTGGAGAGATGTCCATAAATCTTAGAAAATTTTTCTAAGCATAAGGATTAGTACCAATCCTCGAATCAGCATCGACTCCATTAAAAGAAGGAAACAAACCATAGGAAGGATGGACATAAGAAGTGCAAAGGAAAACTTGGCTAACCTGGGATCAGCGATAGACTTCTAAACTCAATCAACAGCAATGATCGCGTACACGCGTTAACGAAACTTTGACCATCGAGACCGACTCGAATCGTTAAATGATCATGTACTTAGAATCTAAATAGTTCTATGAAACATGGAAAACGATCAAGTTTCAATCGATGACATTTTGATAATTAACTTACGTGACTGCACTCCCAAACTACAGCTATGATCATGCATACACGCTTTTGAAATCTTGATCGTCCAAACCGACTCGAGTCGTATTGACTGATAGTGTACTCGGGAACTTAAATAGTCTAAGAGTGCATGCCAACTGATCTGGTCCTAATTTGACAACTGTTCGAAAGCTAGCTTGTGCAGTCGCACTCCCACGGCATACCAACTACTTTAAGCTTCGATTGAATCGTGTAAAATCAAATGCAAACGTGTGAGTTCGTACGTGACCTTAGGCTGACAACGACTTGTTTGTGTTATGATGTAAGCGAGAGTTGGTGACTAACGTTTAATTTCTTAAGTCAATAGGAAATAGACATTTACCTAAGCTATCATACAGGAGTCCAGTCTGAATGATCAAAAGTCTCTACAATGTTGGAATTCCATAGTTACATCGACAAGCTACGACAAAGCATCATGGTTGCTCAACGGAAAGGACACGACCAGTTATTCGACATGCCTTGGAGACTTTTCTGGCTCTTAAGAATACTTAGCTCAACTAAAAGCATGTCATGTTATCACAAGACATCCTTTGGAGGACAAGTATTAACCGGCCTTTTGGTCTGACTACCAAAAAACCTAGGCCCATACGACTCGGCTCATCGCGCAGTTTAACATCCCAGAAGCATTGCTGAAACATTCAGGACTCAAGCCTAGATGAAGTCGTACAAGAATAGTTGTCGCGGCTCAACCAAGCTGCTCAAATATAACCTCACAACCCGAATCTGTATTGAACACCATGAAAATTTCATATCTCGAAGTCCATCAACAACTCCTCAAAATTCCACCAAGCCCAAATTCATATGCCACCGTACGACTCCCTAGGTCGGTGTCCCACCTCACCATATCTTGTACCCCTTCTCCCTTGTACATTTTGTATCCGGCTTCCTCCCTCTTTTTGTATCTCAGAGTCTCTGTGCCATTTTCATACCCCATGAATCACACTCTATCAAATTCAAAACTCTTCAAAAATCAACCAAGTGTTGGGACACGAAGTGGACAGGTGCGTATAAGTATGCATACGAAGTGAAGCAGATACGAAAGTTTTAAAGAAAAACATAAGGAAATTTCAACATTAGGATACGTAAGGGCCCTGGGGTACGAAATGTGAGCGTGGTCCCCACGACCTCACCTACTCCCACCCGTTGCACTTCATATAGCTCTTCTATAAATACCCTCAACCCTACAGCATGAAAAGGGTTGGCTCTTAGCTCTTTGAACACCTTAGGAAGAAGGTAATCTTGCTAGCACCTCCCATGAATACTCCATCACTCTGGTAAGAAGAAGAAGCTATTTCTTGGACACTTAGTCTATTTCGGGTAACATGGGATTTTGGGAAGAAGGGGCTTTGACATGCTAGAACCTTGTTTCTACAATTAACATTGTAGTGACATGGAACTATTGTTCCCACTATTTTAAACTTGTACAAAGAGCATAATAAAAGAGCAAAGTCATTCAATGTAAATATAGGCCTTTATGGCCAAAACACTATAAACACTGCGTCATTTAATTTTATGCGTATTATTTCCACTTTGGACATTTAGTTTCATTCTCCTGGAAATCTTAGATGTTGCGCCAACTTTTGTGCGTCAACAAGATGCTTGTTATACCGAGTGCAAGCCTATGGCTTTACCATTGCCTTTGATGGTAAAACAAAGAGCGGGGCAGGTAGGTTTTTAGTGATGCTTCGTGGGATATGAGATTTGATTATACTTGTGATTCTGATTATTGCACTCTATACTTAACTCATATTTTTTTGGGAGTTTGGATATGTATATGTTCCTGTTGAGAATACAGGAAGCAGCTTATCCAACACCTTTGTGGTTGGATAGCCGCTCTGCCTAGTTGTTGACGCGTATTACCCTATATATGTTTTGTATTTTTAAGTGGTCTAGCCAATATAAAACTAGTCTGGTTGTTCTGTACATGTGTAGAATGCCTATTTGAGTAATCATCATAAAAATGGTACGGTCACTATAAAATTGGTTGGTATTTCCAAGAAAATTATACATTTTCTACGATATGGTGAACTTGAATAAAGTTCATATTCTTTATATACTATTTATTCTTCTTTTAACCATTTGTTCAAGCTTGTATTCTTCATATGTTGCTTATTCTTCTTTTAACCATTTTTCTTAAATGTGTAAGAGAATTGCGAATTTCACCAGGACTATATTGATTTATTCATTACAGTAACTCACTGGATTTAATTTTGTAATCCTTATTTGCCAAGTGTTTTTCATTCTTTCCTTTCCCTTTTCTTTGTTTGTTGGTTGAGTTTATCTTTTGATTGTTCTTTATAACTAAGCTGGTAATAAAACTTACAAGGTGGACAAGATATTTTATTTTTTCATGAACTACGCTGATAGAAATATATTTCAAGCTTATCCATTTGGAAACAATTAACATCCACACCTTAACCAGGATTAATTACAGTAAGGTACTGCAAATTATGCATCAAATCTACTTAGATAACTGTAGACACCTGGTTTTAATATGTGCCACTTACTTTGAATTTCAAACGTATAATTTTAGTTTCCTCAATATTTTTTTGTATATGAAAAAACTGTATAACATTTGTAATGAAAATCAAGAATTTTTTCACACTTTACTTCTGTCGACACTATGAGAAAATCAAGAATCTTCTATCAGATTTTTTTCTTCAAAATAAAGTACAAACTAATAAATTAAATGGCATTAATTAATTAAATGTAAAAAAATTAAATAAGTTCATAAAATTTAACTAAATTAAATTATTTTTGTGAAATTAAACAAAGCAATTATGTTTTTTCTAAAATTAAATGAAGTTGTAAAAATTGAATAAGTTAATGAGGCTTTATAGAAATTAAATAAACTAAGTTTTGTTAAAAGTTGATTAAGTTTTATAAAAAGTAACTAAATTTTATAAAATTAACTTGGTTGAATAAGTTTTGTAGAAATTAAATAAGTTTATAGAAAATTGAGATTATGAAAAATAACTAAATAAAAAAATTAAGTAAATTTATAAAATGATTAAAGTTAACTATGTTTTGTTAAAATTAACTAAACTTAAAATAAGCAAATATGCTATGTATTACAACACTAAACTAAAATTTAAAGAAAAAACAAAGTCAACAAAATCATAAACTATTGTAATAATATTATAAAAAATGTCAAGTTTATGATAATTAACTAAATGTTATAAGAAAATAAAATATAACTGAATCTTCTATAATAAAAGTAACTAGAAAAAAGCAAGAAAGAAAAATAATAACGACTAAATTTTATGAAAATTAACTAAGATTCATTAAATAGCTTTATAAAATAAACTAAGTGTTATGAAATTTTAAACAATTTTTATTAAATTTAACAATAATAATAACAACAACAATTGCTAGATTTATTACAAAATTAACTAAGATATGTAAATATTATATAAGTTTATAAATTAACAAAGTATTATAAAATTTGATATAATAATTGACTATAGTAGCTAAACTTTACGAAAATTAATAAAGATTTGTAAATATCGATTAAGTTCACAAAAATTAACTAAATATTATGAGAATTTTACCAAATTTTATATGATTAACAACAATGATAATAATAATTACTATATTTTATAAAAATAGACTAAGATTAATAAATATTAAATAACTATATAGAAATTAACAAGGAATTATAAAAATAAATATTTAGCAACAATAATAATAATAGTAAATATTTTTTTGAAAACTAACTAAGATTTATAAATATTAAATTAGTTTATAAAAATTACCTTAGTATTACCAAATTTTAGCTATGTTAACAATAATAATGATGATGGTGATGATAACGATTAATTATCGATAGCTTAAGAATATATCCAAGGCTACCTTATCTAAAGATGTTTCATAAGTAAGTATCTAAGGGACCCGTTTATTGATAGGCAGAGGATGGTGGCCGACATTGTTACAATTTTTAATGAAAACTGCGTACTTATGTACGGTAGTGATGACTAAGTTTGTCATTTAGTACTATTCCATTCTTTATAATTTGATTTCCTTTTTTATGGTCATATTAATACGAAAATGCAAAACGTTTCAATCAATTTTTAGATAAGTTAGATTAACTTTCATGTTAAAAGTTTAATTTTTTTCACCAAGAAGGTAAACAAAAAGTAGCACGCATAAACAAGTGACATATAAGTTCAGCAACTATATTCAAATTCATTTGAGATTGAATCGTTTGTATGCTCCAGTTTTTGATAATTCAGAAGATCTATTTTGATATTGAATTTGATTAACATAGAAATGTGTTTATTTTATGCTCTTATATCTTATCTTTTGTATATAAATAAATATTACTTGGGTAGTATTTTGTCACTTTTACAGATATGCCAACTTAGCCACATGCAGTCGGAAAATATAAAAATAGATATCAAATTGCTATATATTTACATATGAAGACTTGCTGACGAAGATCTCACATCCAGTTTCTTTTTGGATAAGAAAATAATTGGCAGAAAGGTTATGCATATCACAAATCAATGAAGAATTGTCAAGGAAGCAAGAGGAAAGGCCCAAATTTACTAGATTTCACTAAGGCCCATTTATCACTGTATTAGGGTTAGGGTTGGCTATCTATCCTACAAATACCCTTGTATTCTCATTGTAAACATCATCCATGAATTAAAGTTTTCTTTTACTTTTCTGCAATTCTATTCTTCTTAGCAATTAGTTTGTCTACACAATTAGATTTGGTAGAGCACTATTTGTCTTTTTCATTTATTTTTCATTTATTTTCCATTAGCGGTTGACTGTCTGATTAGATTCAATGGTAATCCTAATTTTATTCTCTATTTGTTATTTTATTCCTGCAATTTTAATTTCTGCTTTTATTTGCTTTCCTAGGTCATATTGGATTAAATATAGATTTGATTAGATTCAGATCTGTATTCAATTGAATAATAGTTTTATTGTTTTTCAACCCAACCTCCAAATTTCGTCTAGCTCGCCCAAGAAATTGTATAAATAATTTAATTTAATTGTGATTCGACCTGCATATTACACGATCTGTGAGCTTGCGGTATTATTACATAATTTGCGCTTTTCTTGTTCTTAGAAAGCGACAAACAAGTTTTTGGCGCCGTTGCCGGGGGGTAACGATTAAATTTTATTATTTATTATATTTCTGATTCGTGTTAGTTTTTTTTTCATTTCTTTTCTTGTATATATATATATATAAAATCTCAATTAGTTGATTTAGTGTTGATTGTTGATACTTTAATCATGTAAATAAGGGAAGAAAAAAATTCTTTCCATTTTTCTTTTATTTCATTCTTGTTTTCAACCTCTTTCCCCTTTCCCCTCTCTTTCATTTATTTGTTTCTCTCTTGCAAATTTGTTCCTACTTTAAACCAAAAAAAAAGAAGAAGAAGAAAAAAAGGAAAAAGAAGAAAAAGGAAAGTCATAAAAAGATTCTACTTTTGCAATTATTTTATTATTTATTATCCACACTTCGTCACCATCTTCTTCACATCTCCATCTAATCTTCATCACTAACCCCACCGTGAGCAACTGCAACTCTATCAGGAACCCCTCTTACATTCACGTCTTAACACCCTCCTTCCACGTTCCATAAAAACCACCACAACTCTCTACATAGTATCGCTCAAACTACACAATTCAAGACCTAAACACATCAGTCGCCCGTCCGAACCCTACTCCCTTCAACCAAATCGAATTCACCATTCACCAGCCCGATCATCCTTCACCCATCATGCCAACATAAATCAATCCCAACTTACTGAAACACTACATCAACTCCCCTGCTGATCAACTAGTCCCTCAAATCAACTACCCACCCCGCACCACAACCAAATCCAACAAGCCTCAGCCAATCTCTTGTTTAGACTCCTCCTCCATCAAACTTCTCCACCGCAAATCCTGCCACCCACCGCAACTTCAACACTCCTCAAAGCAGCGTCTTTCCATCATAATTCTAACATACCATGCATCATAAACCCCTCCACCAACTCATCAACCTACCACAAACTCACGCACAGACCATCCCCTTCGAACAGCTCAAACAATAACCCCAAGACCTGATCCGACTTCGAAGCCTCAATTCAAGTCCGAAACCCTACTCAGATAACAGTCATCGCGCAGACAAAATTCGCATCAAATACCGAATCAAATTCGAATCATCAACAACAAAACCTGCTCCTGAATTTTCCAAACCTCATCGATTCAACACTTCGTCAAAACTCAAATCGCAACCCATACATGAACAATTGCAATTCGAAACCGAAAGCAACAGAATCGAAACCCCCAAAATTCGATTCAAGTCTCAATTGCGATTTCGAATTTCCTGTTCGATTTGGGGAAAGAATTTTGAGTTGCCTTTGTTTCTATTTCTTTTAAAGAGGATACGAATTTTTTTGTTACTGTTTGTACGGAGTCCAATTTGTTTTGTGGGCGTTCCCTTTTGTTTTTGGTAAATAATAATGGGGCATTCATGATTTGGTTTAATACTAAATATGTTTTAACTGGTTGAGCGAATGATACATCGGTTTTGTGCTTTTAGGTGATTCTACATTGGTTTAAGTTTGAGTGGGACTGTGATTTTCTTCTCTAAATCTTGGTTGGGGCAATCCCTTCTCTTGGTTTTTCAGGCGAGTTTAAGTTAGTTTCACCCTTGATTTTTTGTTTATTTTTTTAATTCCGATTTAGTGAGTTTTTGTTTCTTTTATCTTTTCATTTCTTTTCTTAAAAACAGGCAATGTATAAAGAGACCAAAGCAAGAGATAGTGTTCAAGCCATCGAACAAGAATTCAGACATCGGTCCATTTGCAATTAGCTGAAGTGAAATCGTTAGCACTACCCAAATATTCTGGACGGACTACCATACCTCACTGTAAAATTTTCTGAACTCTACAGGTGCTCTGCTACAAAGAAAATATATATATATATATAAATTGCTTGTAAAAAATTTATGTAGGGGCTGCGGCTTGCTTGTACAATATTTTAATTTTCCGCAATTACAATTGTTTGACTATTGTGTTGACTGAAAACTGCTGAATAGATTTGGTGAGGAACGAATTTCCATAATTAAAATCATCACTCTCGTCATAAAACTTCCTTTGATTTGCAAATATTTAATTGCAAAAGTGTATTTTGTGAAATTGATTATCTTAAGGGTTTGATCGCGGATATATATTAGTTCAATTTATTGAACTTCTAGCAAAAGAGGTTGCATACTACCTGTAAAAAATTGGTCATATCCCTTAGTATTTATACTATATGTGAACGGCCGTAAGACCTTCTTCCCCCTTCAAATCGAGATTATCAACTAATAAGATATACTTGAGTACGTTATTTATTTTGTATTTACAACTACTTGTGTCAAACTTAAGTTTGGATTTTCTATACTCGACAACGATGAGTGAAAAGAGTTTTAGCCACCATAATTCTCCTAGGGATTTTGAGAATGATGAAACTGACATGATCCAAACAAAAATTGATGAAACCTCTATCAACACTTCTGAATTCTTAAAAATATGCCTTGACCATTTCAAATTCGATTTCGATGAGCTTGAATACATTTCTGAGCTGAATGAACTACTAAACTCAAAACCCTCGTCATTTGAATCAAACCAAGGAATGTTGACTAATGTTTGCACACAAGAACTTCCTAAGTTATACCTCAAACCCCTGCCACAAGGCCTTGACTATGTTTACTTGGACTCTACAGAAAATTTTCCCGTAATCTTGGCCTCTGATCTTACCGAGGACCAAGAAGAAAAACCAGTGAAAACTTTATGGGATAATCTGCATCTTAATTATATAAATCATTGGAACGACAACGTTTTCATAGGAAAGATTTTGATTCCAGAATTTATTGACATGCCTCTTGTACCTCAAAAATCATATACGAAATCATCATACATCATTTTCGATATAGGCAAGTGGCGGGGGAAAAGAAAATCTCAAATTTCACATAACACTCATCATCATTATAAATTTCATTTTGTATGTGATTGGCATTAGCATATAGTGGCTAAACTTCATCTCATTTTACAAATAATTTTGCAACTCATTCACCTTTGGGTACGATCTTTCAAATTTAGGAAACGTTTACAGTGTGGACACTGTTTAGTTCAAGTGTAGAGGGGAGTCTGCACTGCATTCATTTTTATTCTTCTTTAATTTTTCCTTTTCATTTTCATGCATTTAAATAGGACCATCATGCATTCTAGATCATAGGAACATACCACATTTTTTGTTTCGAAAAAACAACACATTTTAGTTTGATACAACAAAATAAATTAATGATTGTTAATCGGTTGATAGTATTTTTTTCTCTCAACTAAGATTGAATAAGAAATATAATGAAAAGTTGAATTTTAAGGGATATTAGTGTAACCGGTACATAGGGAGATTCTCAGGTGATGGCCATGAAATTTATTCTATATTGTAGTTTTTGTTTAAATAAGTGGAGGACTTAAAATACTTATATTGGCTTTTTGAATCTTTAAAACTAAGTTATGTTAAGCTGAATTCGTGTAACTCTCTCTTGTTCTTATATTTGCAATAATAATAGCAATCCAAGGGTATCCAACATTGCTTGTATATCTAGCGTTGGTGTGCAAACCCGCCAAGCTCTATCCGACATGTTGTTGACAAAGTCAGCGCTGGAATACCTTGGTCTCATTTTATGAGTTGGACACCTTAGGATTACCGACATATTGTGGACAAAGTCAGCATCGGTCTGCACAATCCGCCAAGCTCTGTCCCAACTCCCCGTCAGTCCGCAAGGCAGTGTATGGGTGGTACACCTTGGTCTTTTAAGTTAGGTGTATATAATTAATCATAAATTTTAACTTTTATAGAGATAGAGAATACGCGATGATGCCCAAACATTTCTTGACCTTATTGATTTAACTAGCCATACACACGGAAATTAGAATACCACTTCACAAACTATGACAAGCAAACTAAGAATTTATTTCATGGCTGCACTATGTTATCGACCGAACTAACTTGCCAAACTAGAATTTAACATTTGAAAATTTGATTTATATTGAAAATTTGTGATAAGTTGAGGTATCTAAAATGAAATCAACTGACTAGGAGTTGCTAATTTAATTTGTTGTACCACATTTCTGAAATAAGTCATGTTTTCATTTTGCATATGTCTGTTTCATTCATGTAGTTGCATTAGAACCATAACATTTGGATTTTATGGGTAGTATCGGCTGAAAACCCTCGCGAGACACCACTCGTCCTACTAGGGACACCTAGGAGTTTAACGGCTTGTTGCATACACTCAACGCAATCGTGTTTCCTACGAAAGTGTGACCTATCTAGTTTAGCTTTTCATTTTTTTTATTTTTCTTTCTTTTTACTCGAGGACGAGTAAAAGATAAGTGTGGGGTATTTGATTAACATAGAAATGTGTTTATTTTATGCTCTTATATGCTCTTATATCTTATCTTTTGTATATAAATAAATATTACTTGGGTATTATTTTGTCAGTTTTACAGATATGCCAACTTAGCCACATGCAGTCGGAAAATATAAAAATGGAGATCAAATTGTTGTATATTTACATATGAAGACTTGCTGACGAAGATTTCACATCCAATTGTTTTTTGGATAAGAAAATAATTGGCAGAAAAGCTATGCATATCACAAATCAATGAAGAATTGCCAAGGAAGCAAGAGGAAAAGAGGAAAGGCCCAAATTTACTAGATTTCACTAAGGCCCATTTGTAATTCTCATTGTAAACTCTTTTGTGATTTCTCTAAGACTCATTTGTCATTGTATTAGGGTTAGGGTTAAGGTTGGCTATCTATCCTATAAATACCCTTGTATTCTCGTTGTAAACACCATCCACGAATTGAAGTTTTCTTTTACTTTTCTGCAATTTTATTCTTCTTAGCATAGTGTTGTCTACACAATTAGATTTGGTAGAGCACTATTTTTCTTTTTCATTTATTTTCCATTAGTGATTGATCGTATGATTAGATTCAGCGGTAATCCTAATTTTATTCTCTGTTTGTTATTTTATTCCTGCAATTTTAATTTCTGCTTTTATTTGCTTTCCTAGGTCATATTGGATTAAATATAGATTTGATTAGATTCAGATCTGTATTCAATTCAATAATAGTTTTATTGTTTTTCAGCCCAACCTCCAAATTTCATCTAGCTCGCTTAGAAATTATTTAAATAATTTAATTTAATTTACCTCCCTGTGATTCGACCTGCATATTACACGATCTGTGCGCTTGCAGTATTATTACATAATTTGCGCTTTTCTAGTTCTTAGAAAGCGACGAACAGAAATCATTTAAGGAAAATAATGTCCAACTCTGATGTAGAGCAAAGGTCAAACTGGGAAAATAATAATCATACGGTGAGACCACTGGTTGTAAATTCTACTATGAAAGGAAAAGTAATGTAATGGCATGGTCCAATAAATAGTTCGTTTGTTGTAATAAAAAAAGGAGTACAGATTTAAGGGACAAAGTGTAAGAATTTTGATATAATTATTGATAAGGTTTGCAGAATGAAATGTTTTAATTGAGAGAGACAAAGGTAAATATTTTATTGAGTATTTCATAAATGTAAACCGATACAGAAAATATGTACAAAGTCTCTCTATATATAGGCTTATGAATAACCATAACAAAAGATAATGCTTTGGGCTTTATCAGTGATGGGCTTTAACAGATAACGGGCTTCAGCTTTGATATATATTGTCCTGATCAGCTGCATCAAAACCCTGGCTATTCTTTTACTCCCCTCAAATCGATATTAGGGCATCCTCTTTAATGTCTTCAGCTTCCACGATCTGATGCTTTCTCCACTTTCATTCTCAAATAAATTGATGAATTCACTTCCTTTCTCTACTCTTCATCCCGTCTACTCTTGGGTTTAGTTGTCTGAGTTGTTATGTCCTCGACTTTGCCGAATTGCTTGGCTTTAATGGATTTTGGCTTGAAGCTTGTGCCTTTCTGCTCCTTTTCAGACACCTAAGCTTCGGTGAGATTTTCTTCATCTTCTCAATGAGTTTTTTCAGTGATTCTCAGCTCTTCTCGAAACTTCGAGAAGTTCTAGTATGACAGAGCTTTAGTTAGGGCGTTTGCGCGCTAGTAAGTGGCAGGTACATGTCTTACATCCATAATTCCTTTGACTACTTGCTCCCTAACAAAGTTTTGATCAATCTTGATGTGTTTTGATCTTGAATGAAGTACTGGGTTAGATGACATGTACACATCACTCTGATTATCACACCATAATATCGATTTGTCTGTATTGATGCATAACTCTGATAATAGTGATTTAACCCACATTATTTCTTCTGTTCTATTGGCTATGCTTCTGTATTCTGCCTCTGTGCTTGATCTTGATATTATGGACTGTTTCTTAGAACATCATGAGACGATGTTGCTTCTAACATAAATGTAGTAGAATGTTGTTAATTTTCTGTCATTGGGATCTAATGCCCAATCTTCATTGAAAAATCCAAGATATTGAAGTTGTTTGTAGCTTTGATGTGTAGACCATAGTTTATGGTAGCCTTTAGATATCTTATAATTCTCTTTACTGCTTTCCAATAATTATCTAGAGGAGTCTGCATGAATTGAGACACTCTGTTAACAGTGAACACTATATTAGGTCTAGTGATAGTTGCATACTGTAAAGCATTAACTTTATTGTTTTATATTATATGTGTGTTCTCCCCTATGTTTTGAGTAGTGTTGATTGCTAATTATTGGAGTGGGCTATCCCTTTGCATTGCTCGTTTGAGTCTTTTCAAGTAGCTCTGCTATATATTTAATTTGGGATAGAACAATCTCTATTGATGATATTGTAATGACTTCTACCTCCAGGAAGTAATTTAATTGTCCAAGGTCCTTAACAGAAAATTGTTTGTCAAATGCATTGACAATTGAGTTGATTTCTTCGGTGTTGTTTCATGTAATGACAAGATCATCAACATATATTAGAATATATATAGTAGAGTGTTTGTTAATCTTGATAAATAATGAGTTATTTGATTTGGCAGATTGAAAATTCATTGTAAACATTGTATTCTTCAATCCATCAAACCATATTGGGATCATGTTTTAACCCATAAATTGATTTATTGAGTTTGCAAAAATATTCAGGCTTCTAACTGTATCCCTGTGGTTGATCCATATACACATCTTCTTCAAGTATTCCATTCAGGAATGCATTATTGAGGTCTAACTATCTTAGTTTCCATCCCTTGCTTATAACAATTGTTAAAATAATTCTAATGGTTGATGGTTTGACCACAGGGGAAAAGTTTATTTGTAATAAATGTCTTGTTGTTGAGTATATCCCTTAGCAACCAGTCTTGCTTTATATCTGTTGATAGCGCCACGTGGATTTCTTTTGATCCTATATGTCCATTTACAACTAATGACATTTTTGTCTTTTGGAGGTTTGACTAGTTTCCATGTCTGATTTTGCATGAGAGCTTGATATTCTTTGTTCATATCTATTCTCCAACTGCTATCAGCTTTGGCTTGATCAAATTTTGTTGGTTCTTCAAGTAGTGTAATAGCTTTGTAGAGTTTGGGCTTAGAAATCCCACTTTTTGCTCTTGTAATCATTGGGTGAGTTGATGTAGCTTGTTGTCCAATGTGAGGTTGTTCACTTTCATTCTGACTTTGATTATCTTATTCTTGAGTAGTATCTTGTTGATTTCTGACACTCTGATCATTGTTTTGAATTACAGGTTGTTATGACCCGAACTTCCCCGAGAAGGAAAGCACGGATTGAGTTGAGAACAAGACGAATCAGAACAGAGACAGAAGAACATTTCATTGCTTATTACAACAATTCCATCAGAATACAAGAATATTACAGAGTATGAATGAATAAAATACAACAGAAAATATCAGAGATTTAAATACATTACTGCAGCGAAAAATAATACAAAACACAACTGAAAAGAACATACAGATACAGAGCTTTCCAAATATCATTCCAGCTGTAAATCAGGATCCTGTGAATATAAATCTGCAAAATCAAAACTACTACCTGCCTGTGTGGAAAATAGGGGCACCCAAAGTTTAGGTTAAAACAATAAACTCCAAATCAGTCATGTGACTGTTGTGAGAACTAAAACAGTTATTTAAAACTTTACTCTAAATCAGATAAATCACGGGACCACGCCGTATAACACGAAATGGGTTTCCTCCCAAGAATACCAGTGCATATAACAAAACAGCGCAATGCTTTTTGAAAAAATGTAGCTATTATAAGACCCAGGTCCCATCACACAATGCAACGCAAGCCGGAGGATAGGGTTTTCCCTTATAATATCCAAACATGCTTGGTATGTTAAAACAAATCATTTGATACTATTATAAGTGCATAGTGTATAAAACAACTTCAAATATAAATGTATCAATCCTAGACGGCATGGGTACCATATATCATGTCGCCAATACTAGGCTCTACAATCAAAACCGAAATGTCACGTATTGGAAGTTGAATTTCCGTCTGTGAACAAGGCAAGGGATCGTCCTTACCGCTTCGAGACGCTCTATCCTGTGTCTCAGGCAAGCGCGCAGGCAAGCCTTGGATCGTCAGGGCCGGTCCACTCGATGTGGATTATAATGCCTGAACACTGCGTTTCCCCGCCCTATGGGGCGTCAATGAACCAAATGACTCCATCGGTCCCTAATCGACCGATATAACCGAGGTGCCTCGCAATCCATTGTGACGGCAAGGAATTTCGCTCGGTCCGAACCAGTCGCTAAACCGATCCAGGCCGTTCGAAATGCCCTATCGTTCGAGAACACGACAAAACAGAACGCATACAGAAAAACGTTTCATTGTATATTACAACAATGCATCAGATTACAAGAATATACAGAGTATAAATGAATAAATATTACACAGAAATATCAGAGATTTAAATTACATTTAAATACATCGCAGCGGAAAATCATACAATACACAACTAGAAGAAGATATACGGATACAAAGCTTTCCGGATATCGTTCCAGCTGTAAACCAGGATCCTGTGAATATAAATCTGCAAAACCAAAACTACTAGCTGCCCGTGTCAAAATAGGGGCACCCAGAGTTTAGGTTAAAACAATAAACTCCAGGTCAGTCATGTGACTGGTGTGAGAACTAAAAC
The DNA here is from genome assembly GCA_030737875.1 of Allium sativum. Classification (NCBI taxonomy): domain Eukaryota; kingdom Viridiplantae; phylum Streptophyta; class Magnoliopsida; order Asparagales; family Amaryllidaceae; genus Allium; species Allium sativum. The sequence continues at coordinate 359,317,436 of CM060926.1, forward strand.
AGTTATTAATCTTTATTTTAAATCATTAGGTAAATCAAGGGACCACGCCGTATAACACGGAACGGGTTTCCTCCCAAGAATACCAGTGCATAAAACAACAGCGCAATGCTAAATAAAGAAAAATGAAGCTGTTATAAGACCCAGGTCTTATCACACAATGCAACGCAAGCCGGGGGATAGGGTTTTCCCTTATAACAGCCAAAGAATGCTTGATACGTTTAAAACAAATCATTTGATACTATTATAAGTGCTTACTATATAAAACAACTTCAAATCATAAGTATCAATCATAGGCGGCATGAATGCCCCATAACACTATGTCGCCATATATAAGTTTACAATCAAAACCGCAAATGTCGTATTGGAAGTTGGGTTATCATTTATGGTATGAACCGAGGCTAGGGGCAAGATCCTCAACCGATTCGAGACTGTCTAGTCCGAGCCTCAGGACCCAGACTCAGGTGGGCCCTTGGATCATCAGGGCCGGTCCACCGATGTGGATTAAAATTCCTGAACACTGCGTTTCCCCGTCCTTTGGGGCGTAAGCCTGGCCCGTCAGCCGACCAGAAGCATCGGCCGAAACCGATATCACGAGGCGCCTCGCTTTTCAGCAAGTAATAATAAGTAACATCCACATGAGTCAAACTCGTCAGCCAGTTCAAGCACTGACGCCACTCATAACTAGAAAGAAACGCATGCCCTCCCTGAGATCCGTCTCCCGTTTTTAATTCATACCGGGTGTGATACTCGCGAATCAACGTTACACAAAGCTACGCCACAAAGGCCGTGCTTCGATCATCAACCACAAGACTTTGCTTTTCAACAGAAGCCTTGATCATTTGCCACTTAGGCATGCCACACAGGCAATTCACTCCATGCGATTGATATCCATCAATATATAACCCCTGAGCTCGTACGTCTCAGAGAAGGGCGTTAAGCAAGAGAATAAATTCTCCGCCGCCAAACAGATATATATTTAATAGAGATCAATCACACGGACTGAAATCCAATGTCAGACACACAGTCCATTTACAAGTCCGTTCTGGGTCTGAACGAAACCGGAGGCACCTAGTACCCCGCATATCCATCGATCTCCAAGTACGTCTGGATGATCACCAACTGTTTCCATCTTCTTGGGTGTACAGCCCAATCAAGATCATCAGTTATCACCCAAACGACGTGAAGACCTCCGGTCTTCGACCATCGTCTTCATCTTCGACTTATCGTCGTATCAGTTATTCGGAATGGGATAAACCCGGTCTTTCCGAATAACTCGCGTATATTTTAAATAAGTGTTACACAAACACAACATACGCCTCATTCCAATTCATTAGTCACTAACCGTAAATTAATCAAGAGAATAATTTCCCAAATATTAACCCCGAAGGCCGAAACCAACATCAGATCAATATCCAGAAAACCATTCTGCTTGGCCAACCGATAGTTAGTTTCTAAATTTCACATTCATAGGGAAAGATTCCCATTAATTTTATCAAAGATAAATTCCTTGAATTTATTCTTTAATCTCCTTTGAATATCAATTCAAACTAGTCGGGATTAGCGAAACTTACCGAAGTAATCATTTGTTTTAATTTCCCAATCCCAACCTATTTATCCCATGAAGTAAAACTGGTAATACTTTATATCTAACACCACAGTGTTATCGGTAAATTCAATTACCATTTCACGTTCAAATCTAATTAAAGATTTAACTATCGCCTGGAGCAAAACTGGTGATACTCCATTTTCGATCATTTCAATCTAATTAAAGATTCATTAAAACTCCACTTAGTTTTAATCTTTAACTGGGTTAAAGAATCAGTGTCATTTAAAAACACAGTTCACGATAAACCCAAAAGCACATTCATTAATTATCGGGTTAAAGAACGAGTGTTATTTAAAACACTGTTCACGATAAACCCAAAAATCAATATCAATTCAATTCCAATTAAATATCGTTTAATTGGTACACTTCATTAAATCTAAATAAAAAGATTTAATCTTTTCACAACTAGGTTCAAGAACAGTGTTAGTGAAGACACCATTCGCGACAAACCCAAATCACATTTGATATTCAATACAAGGCTCTGAATAGAAAATATATCGGCTTATATTCAATATCAAATTCTACGACTAACAAATGTCGTATTGGAAATAACGATATAAATATATATCTTTCAAATTTCCATAACAACATCTGTATAATCACGAATTCCAACATCGAAATATTCCGAAGACAATTTCGATTCAAATCCACTCCAACGCAATCATTGGAAATTTTGGTTATTTTCAAAACCATTTCAAATTCAATTTATTTATTTAAAAATAAATAGAATTATAATTCTAGTTCAAAACTAGTTCATTTCGATAAAAATCTATTTTTATCTTTTCAAATATGGAGTTTTTCATCCCAAATCTTCACAAATCATTTCTTATGATTTTACACAAATTATTACTATTTTTAATAATTTTATCAAGGCCCGTACAGTCGATTTCCACCAATGGCCATCGAACTGCACTTACAGCGACCTTTTTCCAATTTGATTTGGACATAATTCCAAATCCCACCGTTAGATTTCAAATTTCTAATATTCATTAGAAAGCTCTTTTCGATACGAACCCAACGGTTCCGGTTTTAGGAGAATCCGACGGTCGGATCTCCCGTAATGTCCGTTTGAAATCAATGTTCGAAATTCACGAACTACCGCGGCGCGGTGCGTTCTATTCAGGCCATTATATTATGTATATAATATATATAATATATATTTCGTCGATTTCTATTTAAAACGAATTATATAAATAGTTTTAAAATTTGTTTCAAAATCTATTTCAACTTCCATTTCAATTCAAAGCAAAATTGAATTCTTCTTTATAAATTCGTTTTAAAATTCATTTCTATTCAATTCAAATTTCAATTCAATTTGAATTCATATTCAATTCAATTCATTTCGAAATCGTTTTCAATTCAATTCATTTCGAAATCGTTTTCAATTCAATTCATTTCGAAATCGTTTTCAATTCAATTCATTTCGAAATCGTTTTCAATTCAATTCATTTCGAAATCGTTTTCAATTCAATTCATTTCGAAATCGTTTTCAATTCAATTCATTTCGAAATCGTTTTCAATTCAATTCATTTTGAAATTGTTTTCAATTCGATTCATTTCGAAATCGTTTTCAATTCGATTCATTTCGAAATCGTTTTCAATTCAATTCATTTCGAAATATTCGATTTCGAGATTACTTTTCAATATTCATTTTAAAATGAATAAAATTGATATAAATATCGTTTACGTCAAAATGGCGTCAATCTAATCAACACGGCTTCATAAATTTCTATTTTCAAATATTCTATTTCAAATATTTCCTATTATCAAAATATTTGTTATTATCAAAATATTCTTTATTTTCACGATTGGAATGAGGCCCAATCAATTACCATATAAAATTAATTATATGGATTTTCATACAACACATGTATATAATAACATTGAAAATAATCAACCATCAACCAAAGTGCACTACACTGTATAAGCATCAAATATAGATATTCAACGCTCATAACAGCCTGTCAATCAATCGATCGACATATTTAATCAATCAGGATGAGTGAAATTCATATTTCATCCCAACACCCGTGTGGGGTTTCAAACAATCAAACACAGATTTTAGTTGTGCAGTTGGGCGATGTGTAAAATTTATCGTCCCAATCAATGTCATTCAAATAAGTGTACATAAACAAACCATCTGGTTTGTAAATGAATATTTATTTATTCACTTCACTATTTTCATATTCACGTTAAAAATTATAGTTTTAACGATAAAACATTTTATTTCAACCTATGAATTTCTATTCAATTCATTTATTCAATAAAATGATATTTTTATTTTTCTAACATATTTTAGAAAATTTCGGCGGCATAACGGCACGATACTAGAAACGGGACAAGGCCTAGCCTTATCCCCGGTCTAGTGAAGGCCCACGCCATTCACACATCAATCAAATCAATTTCGTTATGCAAACCACAAAATTTGGAGTAAGAGTCTAACCTAGCCTTACTCCTTCGCCTTATAACGGCGCACGTCTAATTCTAACCAATTTATCGATTCGATTTTTCACACCACAAACCACATTCAAACCAATATCGCAATCAATCACCAAACAGCCAAACAAACAAGTCCATGGTCTGTGGACGATTGTGTCGGGTGCTACTAAACACCGTCTGCATCCTAGTATATATATATATAACTAGAAAAGAAATTGAAAGGTGAGAAATTCTCGCTGATAGCTATCCTAGCTCCACGGCACTTCTATTGCAGAGATCTTCGTCGATCCCGCCTTTTTGTCATCTTCGTTGTCCGCTTTCACTACATATGTAAAAATTGAATTTTTACTATGCTATTCAATATATAAAAATCGAATTTTTACTTCGATGTTCAATATATAAAAATCGAATTTTTACTTCGAAGTTCAATATATAAAAATCATATTTTTATTTCGACTTTCAACATATAAAAATCCTATTTTTATTTCGACTTTCAACATATAAAAATCCTATTTTTATTTCGACTTTCAACATATAAAAATCCTATTTTTATTTCGACTTTCAACATATAAAAATCCTATTTTTATTTCGACTTTCAACATATAAAAATCCTATTTTTATTTCGACTTTTCTAATCTCCTTTTAGTTTATAAATCATTTTAAAATCAGTTTTTAAACTTTTATAAAATTCAGTTTTTATTCTTTTTTAAAAATCAAATCAGTTTTCTGTTTTAAATAAAATCAAATCAGTTTTCTGTTTTAAATAAAATCAAATCAGTTTTCTGTTTTAAATAAAATCCGTTTTCTGTTTTAAATAAAATAAGTTTTCTGTTTTAAATAAAATAAGTTTTCTGTTTTAAATAAAATAAGTTTTCTGTTTTAAATAAAATAAGTTTTCTGTTTTAAATAAAATAAGTTTTCTGTTTTAAATAAAATAAGTTTTCTAAATTAAAAACTGAATATAAATTAAAATAAAACAAACTTACAGTAACATGGAGGGGGGGGGGGGGGGAAGAAGTCACGGCAGTGTTCAGGAGGAGAAGGTGGCGCGGTCTCAGGCGATGGGCGTCGGAATGGGTTTCGAGGGGAGGAGGGGCTCGACCTCTGACGGCGGTGGCTAAGGCTGGAGGTGCGGCTTCGAAGGAGGGATGGCGCGCGTCGGTCTCGTGGCAGAAGGGAAGAGGATCGATGCGGAAAAGAGAAGAGGAGGAGGGAGATCGGATCGAGGCGGAGGGCGGATGAAGGTGGAGGAGGGTGGCGGATCGCGACAAGGTGGATGGTGGTTAGGGTTTTTCTTGTTTTTTTTTTCTTTTCTGGTTCGATTTCGGTTTTGAAATAGTGGGGGGGGGGCAGAGTGATTAAAGTTTTTTTTTTTTTTTTTTTATTTAATTATTTAATTTGGCCAAAAAGTTCACTTTCACATACGACCTCGAAACGAGGCCCACCGACTGTCGTCCATAGCGTTTTACCCCCATTCCGAACACAATGGGATATGTATCGCAAGCTGATTTGATCGTTGCAATCAGTTTCCGTTTGAATTTTCATTTAAATCACTATATTGAATTTTGAACGCACTTTTCAAATTACCGGGGTCACATACTAACTAGAAAAATTCCAGAAAAATATTTTCTAGCTTCGTATTGACTATACGGTCCTAACAAAACTAGTTTCGTCAAATTCTGAGACCGTTAGAAAAATGGCCAATTTCCAGTCGATTAAAATCAACTGAAACCGGTCAAACGCGTTTTCCTTTGCCACGCTCACATACTGATTCGAAAAATTATGAAATTTGAAACCTAGCGATAACTTGACATCACGGACCCAACAAAAGTGGTTTCATCGAAATCCGAGGTCATTTGCAAAATGTCCATTTTTAAGGGCCTGAATTCTATAGCGACTATTCAGAATTTTCAACTGGACATATCTTTTGATTCCTGATATGAAATCTTGATTTTTCGGATTCGTTAGAAAGATATTCACTATTAGATTCCATTATTTTTGGTTTCACTAAAATCCGGATTGTTTTGCACCCGGTACATTCAATTGAAGTTTGAAATCGAATTATCGAACTACCGCGCCATTTTCAATTCTATTTATAATTATATATAAATATTTATATTCTAACGACGACGCGTATAATATATACGTTCGAATTATATTCAAAATAAATTTCTCGTCGATATTATTTAAAATAATTTATTTTAAATAATCAAAATTCGCTAAAATTGCCAAAATAAAAATTTTAAACTGGCCCAGATTTTCGGGTTGTTACAATCTCCCCCACTTAAAACTTTTCGTCCCCGAAAAGGAACAAAGTCGAAAGTGGTTTGATTATTCAGCTCTACGCTCGATCTGGCTTCCCTTCTCCAACTCTTTAGTTTCTGAGAATTTTCAAAATTTCAAAAATTTGGCTAACACCCTAAATTTTCGAAAAATTTCGCCATAACCTCCCCTGCAATGGGAGCATCGGGGAATTTCAAATAGCTTCCCCGGTCCTTCAGATCTCAAAAAGAAAAAGAAAAAGCCAAGCGGCTAGCCAATAGGCTCACAAAATCATCATCACCCAAACAAAACAGGAAATTATGTAGTAAACATGTACCTATTTGTCGGGCAAACAAATTTTATTCTCTGCTCTAGCCTCCTTGCTATGACCTGTTCAATAATATATATGTATATGCAAGCAAATGCGACCAATTTTCAATACAGTTCAATATTTGACCAAATTAGGCATAATGGTTCAAAATTATCAAAAAATTAAACAAACAACACAAACATCAATCAATTAGTGAATTAGAGTCTCAAATTCATAAATTTTGATATATAGTCAAAAATCAGATTTTTGATGCCAAATCACAACAATAAGCCCTATCTAATTTTTGGTTCTCACACCAGTCAATAGGAAATATATAGATATTACACGTTCGTCACTCGGATATAAACTCTGATGATGATATATCAATCATCAGAATCACCCCTGGGCGACTAGAGTATAATTCTATATCCATCCAGTATATTAAAACTTCAAATACACGTTTGCAAGGCGTATATGCAAAATCTTTATATACTGGACTGTCCTAATCAATATAAATAAATAATCAAATACGAATAATTGATTTAAATTTTCAAAACAAAATTTGTTTTCATTTGAAAAAAATATACTCTTCACACTCGTTCTAGGATACTACTGATCCCATCTCTAACGAGTCATTCTCATTGGATATTGCCAATCCAATATCTGATGAATTCTTTCATATGGTTCTAATGTGTCTTGTTCTCTGCTTTGTAAACCAAAGCTCTGATACCAACTGTGACGGCAAGGAATTTCGCTCGGTCCGAACCAGTCGCTAAACCGATCCAGGCCTTTCGAAACGCCCTATCGTTCGAGAACACGACAAAACAGAACGCATACAGAAGAACGTTTCATTGTATATTACAACAATGCATCAGATTACAAGAATATACAGAGTATAAATGAATAAATATTACGCAGAAATATAAGAGATTTAAATTACATTTAAATACATCGCAGCGGAAAATCATACAATACACAACTAGAAGAAGATATACGGATACAAAGCTTTCCGGATATCGTTCCAGCTGTAAACCAGGATCCTGTGAATATAAATCTGCAAAACCAAAACTACTAGCTGCCCGTGTCAAAATAGGGGCACCCAGAGTTTAGGTTAAAACAATAAACTCCAGGTCAGTCATGTGACTGGTGTGAGAACTAAAACAGTTATTAATCTTTATTTTAAATCATTAGGTAAATCAAGGGACCACGCCGTATAACACGGAACGGGTTTCCTCCCAAGAATACCAGTGCATAAAACAACAGCGCAATGCTAAATAAAGAAAAATGAAGCTGTTATAAGACCCAGGTCCTATCACACAATGCAACGCAAGCCGGGGGATAGGGTTTTCCCTTATAACAGCCAAAGAATGCTTGATACGTTTAAAACAAATCATTTGATACTATTATAAGTGCTTACTGTATAAAACAACTTCAAATCATAAGTATCAATCATAGGCGGCATGAATGCCCCATAACACTATGTCGCCATATATAAGTTTACAATCAAAACCGCAAATGTCGTATTGGAAGTTGGGTTATCATTTATGGTATGAACCGAGGCTAGGGGCAAGATCCTCAACCGATTCGAGACTGTCTAGTCCGAGCCTCAGGACCCAGACTCAGGTGGGCCCTTGGATCGTCAGGGCCGGTCCACCGATGTGGATTAAAATTCCTGAACACTGCGTTTCCCCGCCCTTTAGGGCGTAAGCCTGGCCCGTCAGCCGACCAGAAGCATCGGCCGAAACCGATATCACGAGGCGCCTCGCTTTTCAGCAAGTAATAATAAGTAACATCCACATGAGTCAAACTCGTCAGCCAGTTCAAGCACTGACGCCACTCATAACTAGAAAGAAACGCATGCCCTCCCTGAGGTCCGTCTCCCGTTTTTGATTCATACCGGGTGTAATACTCGCGAATCAACGTTACACAAAGCTACGCCACAAAGGCCGTGCTTCGATCATCAACCACAAGACTTTGCTTTTCAACAGAAGCCTTGATCATTTGCCACTTAGGCATGCCACACAGGCAATTCACTCCATGCGATTGATATCCATCAATATATAACCCCTGAGCTCGTACGTCTCAGAGAAGGGCGTTAAGCAAGAGAATAAATTCTCCGCCGCCAAACAGATATATATTTAATAGAGATCAATCACACGGACTAAAATCCAATGTCAGACACACAGTCCATTTACAAGTCCGTTCTGGGTCTGAACGAAACCGGAGGCACCTAGTACCCCGCATATCCATCGATCTCCAAGTACGTCTGGACGATCACCAACTGTTTCCATCTTCTTGGGTGTACAACCCAATCAAGATCATCAGTTATCACCCAAACGACGTGAAGACCTCCGGTCTTCGACCATCGTCTTCATCTTCGACTTATCGTCGTATCAGTTATTCGGAATGGGATAAACCCGGTCTTTCCGAATAACTCGCGTATATTTTAAATAAGTGTTACACAAACACAACATACGCCTCATTCCAATTCATTAGTCACTAACCGTAAATTAATCAAGAGAATAATTTCCCAATTATTAACCCCGAAGGCCGAAACCAACATCAGATCAATATCCAGAAAACCATTCTGCTTGGCCAACCGACAGTTAGTTTCTAAATTTCACATTCATAGGGAAAGATTCCCATTAATTTTATCAAAGATAAATTCCTTGAATTTATTCTTTAATCTCCTTTAAATATCAATTCAAACTAGTCGGGATTAGCGAAACTTACCGAAGTAATCATTTGTTTTAATTTCCCAATCCCAACCTATTTATCCCATGAAGTAAAACTGGTAATACTTCATATCTAACACCACAGTGTTATCGGTAAATTCAATTACCATTTCACGTTCAAATCTAATTAAAGATTTAACTATCGCCTGGAGCAAAACTGGTGACACTCCATTTTCGATCATTTCAATCTAATTAAAGATTCATTAAAACTCCACTTAGTTTTAATCTTTAACTGGGTTAAAGAATCAGTGTCATTTAAAAACACAGTTCACGATAAACCCAAAAGCACATTCATTAATTATCGGGTTAAAGAACGAGTGTTATTTAAAACACTGTTCACGATAAACCCAAAAATCAATATCAATTCAATTCCAATTAAATATCGTTTAATTGGTACACTTCATTAAATCTAAATAAAAAGATTTAATCTTTTCACAACTAGGTTCAAGAACAGTGTTAGTGAAGACACCATTCGCGACAAACCCAAATCACATTTGATATTCAATACAAGGCTCTGAATAGAAAATATATCGGCTTATATTCAATATCAAATTCTACGACTAACAAATGTCGTATTGGAAATAACGATATAAATATATATCTTTCAAATTTCCATAACAACATCTGTATAATCACGAATTCCAACATCGAAATATTCCGAAGACAATTTCGATTCAAATCCACTCCAATGCAATCATTGGAAATTTTGGTTATTTTCAAAACCATTTCAAATTCAATTTATTTATTTAAAAATAAATAGAATTATAATTCTAGTTCAAAACTAGTTCATTTCGATAAAAATCTATTTTTATCTTTCCAAATATGGAGTTTTTCATCCCAAATCTTCACAAATCATTTCTTATGATTTTACACAAATTATTACTATTTTTAATAATTTTATCAAGGCCCGTACAGTCGATTTCCACCAATGGCCATCGAACTGCACTTACAGCGACCTTTTTCCAATTTGATTTGGACATAATTCCAAATCCAACCGTTAGATTTCAAATTTCTAATATTCATTAGAAAGCTCTTTTCGATACGAACCCAACGGTTCCGGTTTTAGGAGAATCCGACGGTCGGATCTCCCGTAATGTCCGTTTGAAATCAATGGTCGAAATTCACGAACTACCGCGGCGCGGCGCGTTCTATTCAGGCCATTATATTATATATATAATATATATAATATATATTTCGTCGATTTCTATTTAAAACGAATTATATAAATAGTTTTAAAATTTGTTTCAAAATCTATTTCAACTTCCATTTCAATTCAAAGCAAAATTGAATTCTTCTTTATAAATTCGTTTTAAAATTCATTTCTATTCAATTCAAATTTCAATTCAATTTGAATTCATATTCAATTCAATTCATTTCGAAATCGTTTTCAATTCAATTCATTTCGAAATCGTTTTCAATTCAATTCATTTCGAAATCGTTTTCAATTCAATTCATTTCGAAATCGTTTTCAATTCAATTCATTTCGAAATCGTTTTCAATTCAATTCATTTCGAAATCGTTTTCAATTCAATTCATTTCGAAATCGTTTTCAATTCAATTCATTTCGAAATCGTTTTCAATTCGATTCATTTCGAAATCGTTTTCAATTCAATTCATTTCGAAATATTCGATTTCGAGATTATTTTTCAATATTCATTTTAAAATGAATAAAATTGATATAAATATCGTTTACGTCAAAATGGCGTCAATCTAATCAACACGGCTTCATAAATTTCTATTTTCAAATATTCTATTTCAAATATTTCCTATTATCAAAATATTTGTTATTATCAAAATATTCTTTATTTTCACGATTGGAATGAGGCCCAATCAATTACCATATAAAATTAATTATATGGATTTTCATACAACACATGTATATAATAACATTGAAAATAATCAACCATCAACCAAAGTGCACTACACTGTATAAGCATCAAATATAGATATTCAACGCTCATAACAGCCTGTCAATCAATCGATCGACATATTTAATCAATCAGGATGAGTGAAATTCATATTTCATCCCAACACCCGTGTGGGGTTTCAAACAATCAAACACAGATTTTAGTTGTGCAGTTGGGCGATGTGTAAAATTTATCGTCCCAATCAATGTCATTCAAATAAGTGTACATAAACAAACCATCTGGTTTGTAAATGAATATTTATTTATTCACTTCACTATTTTCATATTCACGTTAAAAATTATATTTTTAACGATAAAACATTTTATTTCAACCTATGAATTTCTATTCAATTCATTTATTCAATAAAATGATATTTTTATTTTTCTAACATGTTTTAGAAAATTTCGGCGGCATAACGGCACGATACTAGAAACGGGACAAGGCCTAGCCTTATCCCCGGTCTAGTGAAGGCCCACGCCATTCACACATCAATCAAATCAATTTCGTTATGCAAACCACAAAATTTGGAGTAAGAGTCTAACCTAGCCTTACTCCTTCGCCTTATAACGACGCACGTCTAATCCTAACCAATTTATCGATTCGATTTTTCACACCCCAAACCACATTCAAACCAATATCGCAATCAATCACCAAACAGCCAAACAAACAAGTCCATGGTTTGTGGACGATTGTGTCGGGTGCTACTAAACACCGTCTGCATCCTAGTATATATATATAACTAGAAAAGAAATTGAAAGGTGAGAAATTCTCACTGATAGCTATCCTAGCTCCACGGCACTTCTATTGCAGAGATCTTCGTCGATCCCGCCTTTTTGTCACCTTCGTTGTCCGCTTTCACTACATATGTAAAAATTGAATTTTTACTATGCTATTCAATATATAAAAATCGAATTTTTACTTCGATGTTCAATATATAAAAATCGAATTTTTACTTCGAAGTTCAATATATAAAAATCATATTTTTATTTCGACTTTCAACATATAAAAATCCTATTTTTATTTCGACTTTCAACATATAAAAATCCTATTTTTATTTCGACTTTCAACATATAAAACTCCTATTTTTATTTCGACTTTCAACATATAAAAATCCTATTTTTATTTCGACTTTCAACATATAAAAATCCTATTTTTATTTCGACTTTTCTAATCTCCTTTTAGTTTATAAATCATTTTAAAATCAGTTTTTAAACTTTTATAAAATTCAGTTTTTATTCTTTTTTAAAAATCAAATCAGTTTTCTGTTTTAAATAAAATCAAATCAGTTTTCTGTTTTAAATAAAATCAAATCAGTTTTCTGTTTTAAATAAAATAAGTTTTCTGTTTTAAATAAAATAAGTTTTCTGTTTTATATAAAATAAGTTTTCTGTTTTAAATAAAATAAGTTTTCTGTTTTAAATAAAATAAGTTTTCTGTTTTAAATAAAATAAGTTTTCTGTTTTAAATAAAATAAGTTTTCTAAATTAAAAACTGAATATAAATTAAAATAAAACAAACTTACAGTAACATGGAGGGGGGAAGAAGTCACGGCAGTGTTCAGGAGGAGAAGGTGGCGCGGTCTCAGGCGATGGGCGTCGGAATGGGTTTCGAGGGGAGGAGGGGCTCGACCTCTGACGGCGGTGGCAAAGGCTGGAGGTGCGGCTTCGAAGGAGGGATGGCGCGCGTCGGTCTCGTGGCAGAAGGGAAGAGGATCGATGCGGAAAAGAGAAGAGGAGGAGGGAGATCGGATCGAGGCGGAGGGCGGATGAAGGTGGAGGAGGGTGGCGGATCGCGACAAGGTGGATGGTGGTTAGGGTTTTTCTTGTTTTTTTTTCTTTTCTTGTTCGATTTCGGTTTTGAAATAGTGGGGGGGGGGGGGGGGGGGCAGAGTGATTAAAGGGGAAGAAGGTTTTTTTTTTATTTAATTATTTAATTTGGCCAAAAAGTTCACTTTCACATACGACCTCGAAACGAGGCCCACCGCCTGTCGTCCATAGCGTTTTACCCCCATTCCGAACACAATGGGATATGTATCGCAAGCTGATTTGATCGTTGCAATCAGTTTCCTTTTGAATTTTCATTTAAATCACTATATTGGATTTTGAACGCACATTTCAAATTACCGGGGTCACATACTAACTAGAAAAATTCCAGAAAAATATTTTCTAGCTTCGTATTGACTATACGGTCCTAACAAAACTAGTTTCGTCAAATTCTGAGACCGTTAGAAAAATGGCCAATTTCCAGTCGATTAAAATCAACTGAAACTGGTCAAACGCGTTTTCCTTTGCCACGCTCACATACTGATTCGAAAAATTATAAAATTTGAAACCTAGCGATAACTTGACATCACGGACCCAAAAAAAGTGGTTTCATCGAAATCCGAGGTCATTTGCAAAATGTCCATTTTTAAGGGCCTGAATTCTATAACGACAATTCAGAATTTTCAACTGGACATATCTTTTGATTCCTGATATGAAATCTTGATTTTTCGGATTCGTTAGAAAGATATTCACTATTAGATTCCATTATTTTTGGTTTCACTAAAATCCGGATTGTTTTGCACCCGGTACATTCAATTGAAGTTTGAAATCGAATTATCGAACTACCGCGCCATTTTCAATTCTATTTATAATTATATATAAATATTTATATTCTAACGACGACGCGTATAATATATACGTTCGAATTATATTCAAAATAAATTTCTCGTCGATATTATTTAAAATAATCAAAATTCGCTAAAATTGCCAAAATAAAAATTTTAAACTGGCCCAGATTTTCGGGTTGTTACATCCATCATCCACATAACTAAAATGTCCGGGCGTGTAAAACTCAAAACACCACTTCTAGCTAGAAGGAAACGCATGCCCTCCCTGATGTCCTCTCCTGTTACTGATTCACACCAGGGTGTGAGGCTCGTGAATTAATGCTACACAAAGCTACGCTGTATTAAAGCCGTGCTTTGATCATCAACCACAAGAATCTGCTTTTCAACAGAAGCCTTGATCATTTGCATCTCAGCATGCCACATAGGCAATTCATGCCATGCGACTGATATTTATCGATATAACCTCTGAGCTCGTACGTCTCAGAGAAGGGCGTTAAGAAAGAGAATAAATTCTCCGCCGCCGAACAGATATATATTTAATAGAAATCAATCAACACAGAAGAAAATCCAATGTCAGACACACATCCATTTACAAGTCCATTCAGGGTCGAACAAAACCGGAGGAACCTTATTCCTCGCATATCCATCGATCTCCAAATACGTCTGGACGATCACCAACTAATTCCCTTCTCTTGGGTGTACAGCCCAATCCATATCATTAGTAATTATCCAAACGATGTGAAGACCTCCGGTTTTCGACCAGCGTCTTCATCCTCGACATACCGTCGAATCAGTTATCCAGAATGGGATAAACCCGGTCTTTTCGAATAACTCGTGTATATAATAAACAAGTGTTATAAAAACACAACATACGCCTTATTCCAATCCAGAATATCCATTTATTCAAATATTCTTTCACTTTGGGAAAGGTTCCCATTAATTTTATCAAAGATAAATTCTTTAAATTTATTCTTTAATCTTCCTTTTGAATATCAATTCAAACCATATTATGGTTTATCCAAACTAGTCGGATTAATGAACCATACCGAAGTAATCATTTGTTTTAATTTCCCAACCCCATCCTATTCATCCCATGAAGTAAAACAGGTAATACTTCATATCTAACACCACGGTGTTATCGATAAATTCAGTTACCATTTCACGTTCAAATCTAATTAAAGATTTAACTATCGTCTGGAGTAAAACTGGTGGAACTCCATTCTCGATCATTTCTTGAATTTAATTATTTTAGTTATCAAATTCACCTTTCAATCTATTTAAAGATTCATTAAAACTCTAATTCAGTTTTAATTTCCAAAAATCATTACTTAATGATTATTCCAATCCAGAAAATAAATCCTGTCTTTAACTGGGTTAAAGAACCAATGTCATTTAAAGCACGGTTCACAATAAACCCAAAATCACATTCCATTAACAATGGAATTTTCACGGAAAACAGATCAATATATATAATCTATATAAACTTCCATATCTAACTAATAATATAAATGGAATAACGGCAAAGCCTTTTAAATTCCATATATATTAGCAGTCTTCCTCCACAGAAATTCACTTCAATTATTACCAAATCGAATTCCATTCCATCCCAATTTATTTTATTAAATTGGAAAAACTTTACTTTGGAAAATCTCGTTTAAATCTTATCAAGAAGATTTACAAATTCCAAATCCCATTTCATTGTAAATCGGGTTAAATAATGAATGCCATTAAAACATAGTTCACAACAAACCCAATTCACATTCCATTAATTATTGAGTTAAAGAACAAATGTTATTCAAAACACTGTTCACGATAAACCCAAAAATCAATTCCAATTAAATATTATTTAATTGATATACTTCATTAAATCTAAATAAAAAGATTTAACCTTTTTCTCAACTGGGTTTAAGAACAGTGTTAATGAAGACACCATTCAAGACAAACCCAAATCCCATTTGATATTAAATACAAGGCTCTGAATAGAAAATATATCGGCTTATATTCAATATCAAATTCTACGACCAACAAATATCGTGTTGGAAAGAACGATATAAATACATCTTTCAAATTTCCATAACAATATTTGTATAATCACGAAATCGAACATCGAAATATTCCGAAGACAATTTCAATTCAAATCCATTTCCACTTTATATATTGGCAATTCTGGTTATTTTCAAAACCATTTCAAATCCAATTTATTTATTTTAAAAATAAATGGATTATAATTCTAGTTCAAAACCAGTTCATTTTGATAAAAATCTATTTTTATCTTTTCCAATATGGAATTTTTCATCCTAACTCTTTCCAAATCTTTTCTTATGATTTTACACTAATTATTGATATTTTTAATAATTTTATCAAGGCCCGTACAGTCGATTTCCATCAACGGCCACCGAACTGCACTTACAACGACCTTTCCCAAATTTGATTTGTACATAATTCCAAATCCAACCGTTAGATTTCAAATCTCTAATATTCATTAGAAACCTATTTTCGATATGAACCTAACGGTTCCGATTTTAGGAGAATCCGACGATCGGATCTCCCGTAATGTCCATTCGAAGTCAAAGGTCGAAATTCGCGAACTACCGCAGCGCGGTGCGTTCTATTCAGGCCATTATATTATATATATAATATATATTTCATCGATTTCCTTTTAAAACTTATTTTATAAATCATTTTTAAATTTGTTTTCATGAGATTTAAACTTCATATTCAATTTATAATCAAAATTGAATATTCCATATCATCGATATATAAATGATAACATTTTCAAAACATTATATTTTGAAATCAATTCCTTATCGATATTCATTTTAAAAATGAATAAAATCAATATAAATATCGTTCACGTCAAAGTGGCGTCAATCTAACCAACACGGCTTTATATATTTCTATTTCAATATATCTATTTCAAATATTTCATTTCAAATATTTCTATTTCAAATATTTCTATTTCAAATATTTCTATTTCAAAACTGGAATGAGGCCCAATCAGTTACCATAGATTTTATTTCTATGGATTTCCATACAACATATGTATATATCAATAGTGATAAACAATCTTCCATCATCCAGAGTGCACTACTCAACTGCGTAAGCATTGAATATAAATAATCAACGCTTACAACAGCCTGTCAACCAATCAGTCGACATACAACTAAACAATTGGGATTGGTGTATGTCAATATCATCCCAACACCTATGTGGGGTTTCAATCAATTAAACACATATTTTATTCGTGCAGTTGGGCGATGTGTAAAATTTATCGTCCAAATCTATGTCAGTCAAATAGGTGTACATAAACAAATCGTTCTGATTTGTAAATGAATATCTATTTTATTCACATCAACGTTAAAAATTATATTTTAACTATAAAATATTTATTCATTCTACATCACACAATCAATTTTCACAACACATCAATTAAACAAACAAGTCATCCATGGTCTGTGGACGACAGGTGTAGGGTGCTGCTAAGCACCATCTGCATCCTAGTATATATTTCAACTAGAAAATAAATTAAAAGTGAGAAGTTCTCACCTTTGGGTTCCACTCTGCCAGTTTTACTTCTGAACACCTGAACCAATTGGATTTGTTTGAAATTCCAATGCAGTTCTTACCACGCTGTTCATAATAAAAATTAATTTTTTGTTGCTTCATTCCAATAAATAAAAATCCCATTTTTATTTCTACTTCATATATTTTTACGACGCTTCTTTCTATATAAAAATTATTATTATATTCCTACATCTTATATAAAGATCGAATTTTTATTTCGACGCTATAAAAATCACATTTTTATCTCAACATATATATAATAAAAATCAGATTTTTATTTCTCTACATCTATAAAAATTATATTTTTATATTCTCTATTATATAAAAATTCTATTTTCAATCCGCTACTCATATAAAAATCGAATTTTTATTTCGCTACAACATATATAAAAATCGTATTTTTATATTCTCTATCTTATAAAAATCATATTTTTATTCTTTCTATAATATAAAAATCATATTTTTATTCATAAAAAAACATATCTTTATATTTATAAAGACCATCACTTCATAATATACAAAAATTATCACTTCATAACATATAAAAATCTCAACTTTATATAAAAATCAAAATTTTATTACATTAAAAACTGAGAATAAAGTTAACGCTCCTTATATATAAATCAGATTTTTATTCAAAAATTATTACGTATAAAAAAACTGAAATAAAAATAATTAAAATACAGAAAACTTACTGTTAGAAGAGGGCGGATTCTCTGGTTGTTTGCGCAGTCGGAGGCGGACGGGACTGGGATGGTGCGACCAGGCGAGGTGGGGGTGGGTCCAAGGTGGCGCATGTGGCGGTTGGGGAGGTATTGTGGCGGGTTTCGTTGGTTTTGGGTTCGCCTGGGGGGAGGGGAGTCTCTAAACGAAGGAGGAGAGGGAGAGTCGGGCGAGAGGGGTTCGAGGGTGGAGGGCGCCAGAGGGGGCGGCTCCCCTGGTGGCGCGCGACGGTGGATGGGGGGAGCGGCGAGCGTCTAGGATTCGTTTCATTTTTTATTTGGTTCGATGTCGGTTTTGAAATGAAAGAGAGGGAGGGGTTTAAGGGAAAAGGGATTATATTTATTTTATTTCCAAAAAAAAGGTGATTTTTCATCCGAAGTCCAAATCGAACCCAATGACTGTTGCCCCTAGCTAATTACCCCCATTCCGAACATATGGGATATGTTTCATAACCCAATTCGGTTGTTACGATCAGTTTTCATCTAATTTAAAACATAAATCAATATATTGAATTTGAACACACATTTCAATTTACCGGGGCCACATACGAACCCCAAAAATTCCAGAAAAATTATTTCTAGCTTCGCATTGACGATACGGTCCTAACAAAACTAATTTCATCAAATTCTGAGATCGTTTGAAAAATGGCTATTTTCTGGTCGATCGAAATTGACTGAAACTGTCAAAAGACGTTTTCCTGTGCCACACTCACATATTGATTCAGAAAATTATGAATTTTTGAATCTGGCAATAACAAGATATCTCGGATCCAATAAAAGTGGTTTCGTCGAAAACCGAGGTCATATGCAAAATTTCCATTTCTAAGGGCCAAAATTCCATAGCGGCTATTCTGAATTTTCAATTGGACATAACTATTTATCCCCGCTATGAAATTTCAATTTTTCGGATTCGTTGAAAGATATTTTCAAATAGATTCAAATATTTTTGGTTTCGCTAAAATCCGGTTTATTTTGAATCCTGTACATTCATTTGAAATTTGAAATTGAATTTTCAAACTACCGCGCTATTTTCAATTCCTTTTATAATTAGAAATAAATATTTATATTTTAACGTCGATTCAAATAAATATATACGTTACACTTCTAATTAAAATAAATTTCTCATCGTTATTATTTAAAATAATTCATTTTAAATATTCAAAATTCATCAAAATTGCCAAAACAAAAATTTTAAATTGGTTTAGATTTTCCGGGTTGTTACAATCTCCCCCACTTAAAATTTTTCGTCCCCGAAAAGGAACGAAGCTGAAAGTTGTTTTACAAACCAACTCAACTTTCATTATGGCCTAAGTTATTCAACTTTTCAGTTTCTAACAACTTTTCAGATTCTTCAAAAATTTGGCTAACACCCTAAATTTTCGAATTTTTTTGCCATAACCTCCTCTGCACGGGATCGCCGGGAAAATCCCGAAACTGCCATACAGGCCTCTCCAATCCAAAAAGAAAAAGAAACAGCCAAGCGGCTAGCCAATCGGCTCATAAAATCATCCAAAACCCAAGAAATTAGTAAACATGTACCTATTTGTTGGGCAAACAATTTTATTCTTCTACTCTAGCCTCTTTGTAATGTCCTGTTCAATGGATACACATGTATATGCATGCAATTTCAAACAATTCTCAATTCAGTTCAACATTTGATACAATTTGGCTTAATGGTTCAAATTTTAATTAATCAACTAGTAATCAAACAACACAATCAGAAATCAATTAGTTGATTAATTTTTCAAATTCATAACTTTGATACATAGTCCAAAAATCAGATTTTTGATACCAAATCACAACAATAAGCCCTATCTAGTTTTGGTTCTCACACCAGTCAATTGGAATCATATAGAAATCCCTTTTTCGAAACTCGAACATATAACCACTGATGATGCAGCTGCTATCATCAGTGTCGTGTCCGGGCAACTAGACTGTGATTCTATATTTATCCAGTATATTAAAACTTCAAATATCCATGGATCAGACGTATATGCAAAATCTTTATATATTGGATTGTCCAAATTCAATACAAAAAAATATTCAAATACGTTGAATAAGGTTTAAATTTTCAAAACAAAATTCGTTTTCATTATATTTTAAAAAGTATCACTCTTCACACTCGTTCTGGGATACTATTGATCCCATCTCTAACGATTCATTCTTATTGGATATTACTAATCCAATCTCTGATGAATTCTTTCATTTTGTTCTAACGTGTCTTGTTCTCCGAGCTCTGTAAACCAAAGCTCTGATACCACGATGTTACGACCCGAACTTCCCCGAGAAGGAAAGCACGGATTGAGTTGAGAACAAGACGAATCAGAACAAAGACAGAAGAAAATTTCATTGCTTATTACAACAATTCCATCAGAATACAAGAATATTACAGAGTATGAATGAATAAAATACAAAAGAAAATATTAGAGATTTAAATACATTACTGCAGCGGAAAATAATACAAAACACAACTAAAAAGAATATTCGGATACAGAGCTTTCCGAATATCATTCCAGCTGTAAATCAGGATCCTATGAATATTAATCTGCAAAACCAAAACTACTAGCTGCCCGTGCGGAAAATAGGGGCACCCAGAGTTTAGGTTAAAGAAATAAACCCCTGGTCAGTCATGTGACCGGTGTGAGAACTAAAACAGTTATTTAAAACTTAACTTTAAATCAGATATATCAAGGGACCACGCCGTATAACATGGAACGGGTTTCCTCCCAAGAATACCAGTGCATACAACAAAACAATGCAATGCTTTTTGAAAAAATGAAGCTATTATAAGACCCAGGTCCCATCACACAACGCAACGTAAGCCGGAGGATAGGGTTTTCCCTTATAATAGCCAAACATGCTTGGTACGTTAAAACAAATCATTTGATACTACTATAAGTGCATTGTGTATGAAACAACTTCAAATATAAATGTATCAATCCTAGACGGCGTGGGTACAATATATCATGTCGCCAATACTAGGATCTACAATCAAAACCGAAATGTCACAAATTGGAAGTTGGATTTCATTCTGTGAACTAAGGCAATGGATCGTCCTTACCGCTTCGAGACGCTCTAGCCTGTGTCTCAGAAAAGCTCGCATGCAAGCCTTGGATTGTCAGGGCCGGTCCACTCGATGTGGATTATAGTGCCTGAACACTGCGTTTCCCCGCCCTATGGGGCGTCAATGAGCCAAATGACTCCATCGATCCCGGATCGACCGATATAACCGAGGCGCCTCAAATTCCATCATCCATATAAGTAAAATGTATGGGCATGTAAAACCCAAAACACCACTCCTAGCTAGAAGGAAACGCATCCCCTCCCTGATGTCCACTCCCGTTACTGGTTCACACCGGGGTGTGAGGCTCGCGAATTAACGCTACACAAAGCTACGTTGTATTAAAGCCTTGCTTTGATAATCAACCACAAGAATCTGCTTTTCAACAGAAGCCTTGATCATTTGCATCTCAGCATGCCACATGGGCAATTCATGCCATGCGACCGATACCTATCGATATATTACCTCTGAGCTCGTACGTCTCAGAGAAGGGCGTTAAGCAAGAGAATAAATTCTCTGCCGCCAAACAGATATATATTTAATAGAAATCAATCAACACAGAATAAAATCCAATGTCAGACACACATCCATTTACAAGTCCATTCTGGGTCTGAACGAAACCGAAGGAACCTTATTCCTCGCATATCCATCGATCTCCTCCTCGCAAATCCATCGATCTCTAAGTACGTCTGGACGATCACCAATTGATTCCCACCTCTTGGGTGTACAGCTCAATCTAGATCAGCAGTAATTATCCAAACGACGTGAAGACCTCCGGTCTTCGATCACCGTCTTCATCCTCGACATATCGTTGAATCAGTTATCCAAAATGGGATAAACCCAGTCTTTCCGAATAACTCGCGTATATAATAAACAAGTGTTATAAAAACACAACATACGCCTTATTCCAATCCAGAATATTCCTTTATTAAAATATTCTTTTACTTTGGGAAAGGTTCCCATTAATTTTATCAAAGATAAATTCTTTAAATTTATTCTTTAATCTTCCTTTGAATATCAATTCAAACCATATTATGGTTTACCCAAACTAGTCGGGATTAACGAACCTTACCGAAGTAATCATTTGTTTTAATTTCCCAACCCCAACCTATTCATCCTATGAAGTAAAACTTGTAATACTTCATATCTAACACCACGGTGTTATCGGTAAATTCAATTACCATTTCACGTTCAAATCTAATAAAAGATTTAACTATCGTCTGGAGTAAAACTGGTGGTACTCCATTCTCGATCATTTCTTGAATTTGATAATTTTAGTTATCAAATTCACCATTCAATATATTTAAAGATTCATTAAAATATAATTAAGTTTTAATTTCCAAAAATCATTACTTAATGATTATTCCAATCCAGAAAATAAATCCTATCTTTAACTGGGTTAAAGAACCAATGTCATTTAAAACACGGTTCATGATAAACCCAAAATCACATTCCATTAACAATGGAATTCTCACGGAAAACAGATCAATATATATAATCGATATAAACTATCATATCTGACTAATAATATAAATGGAATAATTGAAAAATCTTTTAAATTCTATATATATTAGCTGTCTTCCTCCACAGAAATTCACTTCGATTATTACCAAATCGAATTCCATTCCATCCCAATCTATTTTATTAAATTGGAAAAACTTTACTTTGGGAAATCTCGTTTAAATCTTATCAAGAAGATTTATAAATTCCAAATCCCATTTCACTGTAAATCGGGTTAAAGAATGAATGCCATTAAAACACAGTTCACAACAAACCCAATTCACATTCCATTAATTATTGACTTAAAGAACAAATGTTATTTTAAACACTTTTCACGATAAACCCAAAAATCAATTCCAATGCAATCCCAATTAAATATTATTTAATTGGTATACTTCATTAAATCTAAATAAAAAGATTTAACCTTTTTCTCAACTGGGTTTAAGAACAGTGTTAATGAAGACACCATTCACGACAAACCCAAATCCCATTTGATATTAAATACAAGGCTCTGAATAGAAAATACATCGGCTTATATTCAATATCAAATTCTACGACAAACAAATATCATGTTGGAAATAATGATATAATATATCTTTCAAATTTCCATAACAATATCTTTATAATCACGAAACCCAACATCGAAATATTCCGAAGACAATTTCGATTCAAATCCATTTCCACCTTATATATTGGCAATTCTGGTTATTTTCAAAACCATTTCAAATCCAATTTATTTATTTTAAAAATAAATGGATTATAATTCTAGTTCAAAACCAGTTCATTTCGATAAAAATCTATTTTTATCTTTTCCAATATGGGATTTTTCATCCCAACTCTTTCCAAATCATTTCTTATGATTTTAAACTAATTATTGATATTTTTAATAATTTTATCAAGGCCCGTACAGCCGATTTCCATCAACGGCCATCGAACAGCACTTACATCAACCTTTTCCAAATTTGATTTGGACATAATTCCAAATTCAACCATTAGATTTCAAATCTCTAATATTCGTTAGAAAGCTCTTTTCGATACGAACCCAACGGTTCCGGTTTTAGGAGATTCCGACGGTCGGATCTCCCGTAATGTCCATTCAAATTCAATGGTCGAAATTCGCGAACAACCGTAGCGCGACGCGTTCTATTCAGGCCATTATATTATATATATAACATATATTTTGTTGATTTCCTTTTAAAAGTATTTTATAAATCGTTTTAAATTTGTTTTCAAAATGATTTCAACTTCATATTCAATTTCTAATCAAATTTGAATATTCCATATCATCGATATATAAATGATACTATTTTCAAAACATTATATTTTGAAATCAATTCCTTTTTGATATTCAATTTAAAAATGAATAAAACCGATATAGATATCGTTCACTTCAAAATGGCGTCAATCTAACCAACATGGCTTTATATATTTCTATTTCAAATATTTCATTTCAAATATTTCTATTTCAAATATTTCTATTTCAAAACTGGAATGAGGCCCAATCAATCACCATAGATTTTATTTCAATGGATTTCCATACAACTCATGTATATATCGATAGTGATAAACAATCATCCATCATCCAGAGTGCACTACTCAACTGCATAAGCATTGAATATAAATCATCAACGCTTACAACAGCCTGTCAACCAATCGATCGACATACATCTAAATAATTGGGATTAGTGTACGTCAATATCACCCCAACACCCATGTGGGGTTTCAATCAATCAAACACATATTTTATTTGTGCAATTGGGCGATGCGTGAAATTTATCGTCCCAATCTATGTCAGTCAAATAGGTGTACATAAACAAATCGTTCTGATTTGTAAATGAATATCTATTTTATTCACATCAACGTTAAAAATTATATTTTAACTATAAAATATTTATTCATTCTACATCACACAATCAATTTTCACAACACATCAATCAAAAAAACAAGTCATCCATGGTCTGTGGACGATGGTTATTGGGTGCTGCTAAGCACCGTCTACATCCTAGTATATATTTCAACTAGAAAATAAACTAAAAGCGAGAAGTTCTCACCTTTAGGTTCCACTCCGCCAGTTTTACTTCTGAACATCTGAACCGTTTGGATTTGTTTGAAATTCCAATGCAGTTCTTGCCACGCTGTTCATAATAAAAATTATATTTTTATTGCTTCATTCCAATAAATAAAAATCACATTTTTATTTCTAATTCATATATTTTTACGATGCTTCTTTCTACATAAAGTTTATTTTTATATTCCTATTTATATAAAGATCGAATTTTTATTTCGACGCTATAAAAATCACATTTTTATCTCAACATATATATAATAAAAATCAGATTTTTATTTCGCTACGTATATAAAAATTATATTTTTATATTCTCTATTATATAAAAATTCTATTTTCAATCCACTACTAAAAAAAATCGAATTTTTATTTCACTACAACATATATAAAAATCATATTTTTATATTCTCTATCTTATAAAAATCATATTTTTATAATCTCTACTACATAAAAATCATATTTTTATTCTTTCTATAATATAAAAATCATATTACTATTCATAAAAAAACATATCTTTATATTTATAAAGATCATCACTTCATAATATATAAAAATTATCACTTCATAACATAAAAAAATCTCAACTTTATATAAAAATCAAATTTTTATTACATTAAAAACTGAGAATAAAGTTAACGCTCCTTATATATAAATCAGATTTTTATTTAAAGATTATTACGTATAAAAAAATTGAAATAAAAATATTTAAAATACAGAAAACTTACTGTTATAAGGGGGGATTCTCTGGTCGTCTGCGCAGTCGGAGGCGGACGGGACTAGGATGGTGCGGCCAGGCGAGGTGGGAGTGCGACCGAGGCGGCGCAGGTGGCAGTTGGGGAGGTACGGTGGCAGGTTTCGGTGGTTTTGGGTTCGCCTGGGGGGATCTCTATACGAAGGAGGAGAGGGAGAGTCGAGCGAGAGGGGGTCAAGGGTGGAGAGCACCAGAGGGGGCGGCTCCCCTGGTGGCGCGCGACAGTGGATGGGGGGAGCGGTGGGCGTCTAGGTTTGATTCTTTTTTTATTTGGTTTGATGTCTGTTTTGAAATGAAAGAGAGGGAGGGGGTTTAAGGGAAAAAGGGATTATATTTATTTTATTTCCAAAAAAAGGGTGATTTTTCATTCAAAGTCCAAATCGAACCCAACGACTGTCGCACCTAGCTAATTACCCCCATTCTGAACACAATGGGATATGTTTCGTAACCCAATTCGGTTGTTACGATCATTTTTCATCAAATTTAAAACATAAATCAATATATTGAATTTGAACGCACATTTCAATTTATCGGGGCCACGTACGAAACCCAAAATTTTCAGAAAAAATATTTCTAACTTCGCATTGACGATACGGTCCTAACAAGACTAATTTCGTCAAATTCTGAGATCGTTTGAAAAATGGCCATTTTCTGCTCGATCAAAATTGACTGAAACTGTCAAAACACGTTTACCTGTGCCACACTCACATATTGATTTAGAAAATTATGAATTTTGGAATCTAGCAATAACTAGACATCCCGGATCCGACAAAAGTGGTTTCATCGAAAACCGCGGTCGTTTGCAAAATTTCCATTTCTAAGGGCCAAAATTCCATAGCGACTATTCTGAATTTTCAATTGGACATAACTTTTTATCCCCGCTATGAAATTTCAATTTTTTGGATTCGTTGGAAAGATATTTTCAAATATTTTTGGTTTCGTTAAAATCCGGTTTATTTTGAATCCTCTACATTCGTTTGAAATTTGAAATCGAATTTTCGAACTACCGCGCCATTTTCAATTCCTTTTATAACTAAAAATAAATATTTATATTCTATCGTCGATTCAAATAAATATATACGTTACACTTTTATTCAAAATAAATTTCTCATTGTTATTATTTAAAATAATTCATTTTAAATATTCAAAATTCATTAATTGTTTCAGATTTTCCGGGTTGTTAAACAGGTGATTCTCTGTGCTGATCAGATGGCTGAACAGTATCATCTACAGATGGTGATGTACTATCATGGCTGCACATTGGTTTACATGCACTTGATATATCTGAATATACAGGTAAAGGAGGTATACATATACTAGTATCATACATTTATTTCGTGGTTCTGGTATTTTTAGATTGATATGGGAAGATTTCAACATGTCTACTTATAATTATTCTTCCATTATCATCTAGACATTTATATCCCTTTCGATTTTGAGAATAACCTACAAAGGTGCATGGCCTTGTTCTAAACTCCAATTTGTGTCTGTTGTATGGTCTCACATATGGGTAACATAGGCATCCAAATGTTTTCAAATGGTTGTAGTCTGGTTTGACACTTAATAATTTTTCGTAAGGATTGGCTCCTTTGAGAACCTTTGTTGGCAACCTATTTATTAAATAACAGCAGTACTAAATGACTCTGGAAAAATTTCAGTGGCATTTTAGCATTAGCTTAAAGTGTTAAACCAGTTTCGACAATATGCCTATGTTTTCTCTCAACAAGGTCGTTTTTTCAGAAGTGTGTGGACATGTTATTCTATGAACTATTTCCCTTTTTGAAAAATAATCTTTTAGTGGCTTAAACTCAGAACCACCATCAGACTGAAATAGTTTAACATGAGATTTGTTTGTTTTTCATCCTATGTAATAAAATGTATGACAGTTTGAGATGTTTCAGTTTTAGACTTCGTAAAATATATTCATGTATATCTACTGAAAGCATCTCTACAAATAATATATAATACTTGTATCCATAATCAGAATTAATTGGTGTCGGATCCTATAAATCAGTGGCAATCAAGCTTAGAGGTTCTGTGTATTCAGTTTCAGAAGCATTAAAAGGTAATTTATGACTTTTTCCTATTTGGAAATACTTGCAAACATGAGATACGGAATTATCATAAAACTTGATATTGTTTTCAGTAAGTACTTGCTTTACAACACCAATACTTAGATGACCAAGTTTACTGTGCCACAAATTTAAGATGCTACTTTGTTTTTCTAAACTGGTTTCACTGTGATTACATAGTATTCTCTCTTTCATATGACTGCTACAATTGTTGAGTGTGAACTTGTATAGTCCCTTCATCTCATTGCTCTGTAATAAAATATTTTTAGTAAGTATGTCTCTAACCAAGCCATATTTTGAATAGAATTCAAAATATACGTGGTTGTCATTTGCAAATTGAGACACACTTAGAAAATTTTTCTTGATATCATGAACTCTTGGTAAATTTTTAAATACCAACTTTTTGTCTCCATTAATATAACCACTACCAGTATGAGTAATATGAATAGACTTACCATTTCCCATGTAAATTGATTTATTACCTCTTTACTCCTTTGATCCCAAGTTTAGAATGTCCAAATTTTTTATTGGATGATTAGTTGCTCCTGAATCAGTGTACCAGCTTTCATCATTTATGTTTTCAGCACTTGCAACTTCTGATTGACTGTTGTTATCATTCTGGGCAGTTTGATCAGATTGAACTTGTGCCACATTTGCATTAGGATTAACATTTCTTTGATTGGCAATACCCTGATTTGGTGTATAGCTTTGATTGAATCTAAAGTAACACTTAAAAGTTGTGTGCCCAATTCTTTCACAAATTTGACACTTTGGTCTGTTACCAGTATTGTTATTTTTGCCTCTTCCTCTTAATCTTCAGTTGAAACCACCCATTTGAGGTTGATAATTATTTCTTTCCCTTTGTTGCTATTAGCATAGTTGATAGATAGATCTGAGTCTTGAGGCTTTTTTACTTCCTATTCTGGCTTCATGTGCCAAAAGAATTGAGTGCACTTCTTCCATAGGGGGAGCGACTCTTTGTGATGAGATTATTGCTTCCACTGCTTCATACTCATTACCTAAAACATGTAAAATGGTTAGAACATGTTCTAGTTCTGGTACTTTTTGCCCAGCAGTTTTAGGTTGATCACATATTTACTTGAACTTTGCAAGATATGCAGCTATTGTCCTTTCTTGAATTATGCAACTGCCTTCTGTAATGCATAATCTTTGCAGAAGATAGTGAGTTAAAGTTCTTTTCAATATTATCCCAAATATCATTTGTAGAATTGCAACCTACAACTTGTGACAAGAGATTATGGCTTATTGATGATAGCAGCCAAGCACTAATTAGTTTATCTTGTCTATGCACTACGCCATAGATTGCATACTGCAACACCGGAGAAGTGATGCAGAAAGTGCCAAAAAGTGTTGCTATAGGCAAAATGATCTATGACAACACTTTCTCGGCGTTGCGTTTTGCCGCGTTGCCTTAGAGTCAAAGGCAACACCTGTAACATACCGTTTTTCATCCACTTCAAGCTGGTAATTAATACAACTCAAATCATTCGAAATGACAGAATGTTATTAGCTTCTGAGGTAAATAGAATAAATCATAGAATCACATACATAGAAAAATAGAATATCTCGCAACGGAATAAATAAATTATACAATAGTAGTCCATAAAGCTACTAAATAAAAATCAAAATTTATACATAATACCAGAGACATAAAATTTAAATACAGCTAAAGTCTAAATACAAGAATTTCTAATACAAAGGGGAATTAACCAGAAACAACAGATAGAGGTGATGTCTTCAATAGTCTCTAGCTTCAAAAGG
The DNA here is from genome assembly GCA_030737875.1 of Allium sativum. NCBI lineage: Eukaryota > Viridiplantae > Streptophyta > Magnoliopsida > Asparagales > Amaryllidaceae > Allium > Allium sativum. The sequence continues at coordinate 359,346,823 of CM060926.1, forward strand.
TGAAATCTCAACACTGCAATACTCGATCTGACCCGAGCAATATTGCAAAACAAAACAACTCGGATCAGGACTAACATTTTCATGGAGATAAATCAACTCAAATGAAGTGTTCAATGAAATGCCTCAGTAATTTAAAGGATGTTTAGGATCACCATCCTTTAAAGATCTATTAAACTAATATCATATAATATAATTCTCTATTATAATAGTGTCTATAGTTAAATATAACATATTAAAATACCGTAAGTCGGATTACCATTATTACCCTTACACCGTTTATAATACCGTAGTCTATACAAATACCGTAAAGTCCACAGTAACGCAGCGGCTATCAGAGGGAACTCCATAGGTACAATACAAATCAAATCATAGGGGTCTCGATTAGGATAATATGACAAGGCACACGAGGAATGCCCAGAGTAGGAATATACTAGTTGCACACCCGGACTGGTGGTAAAGCATAGCCGCGACTACCGGCCACCTCGAACAACACTCCCAATCAAGGATGCGCATCAAATTAATCAAACTGAGGTACTATAGTAATAAAGGAAGAAGTGTTTCCGATGGAGGTAGCTAACCCAACTTGGTCCGGTATAGCCCTGTTTTTGTCATTTTAATTATGGCCCGAAGGTCAAGGATATCCATCATCGTTCTCTTTCTTCAAATCCAGTAATCGCCACCAAACCATCCTACTTCATTCTGGAACTTCACCGCGTACACAGTTGTTAAAGTGGTTTTCGGTATTGATAGAGAGTATGACAATATTCGATCTCGGTCTCTTTAACAACCAAACGTTTACATTTTCCGCACCTGGCCATTTTCTAAAATCATATCTTGAAATAAATTGATTTAAGAAACTTCTTTAATTCAAACCAAACAGTTTATGAATCAATTCAATATATAAAATTATTTCAATTCGTATTTAGTCAATTTATAATCGAATTCATATATTCATATCAATTATAAATTCAAATTCAAGTCAATTACGCAATTCACGTTCATTTCCTATGAACTTCAATATTTAATTCAATTCAAAATCGCATTTAGTTGATTTAAAATCAAATTCATTTCATATCCATTGTAGGTTCAAATTCATTCCTTAAAATTTGAAATTCAATTTCAAAACAATTACACAACTCAAGTTCATCTCTTACAAGTTCATATTTTAAGCCAACTCTAATTCATCTCTACTAAAAGTTCGTATAAATTCGAATTCAAATTCGTGTCTTATATAAGTCCATTCGTTAAGTCAAATATAGTTATATAAATTCAAATCTTTAAATCTCGAATTTAAATCGCGAATCTCAACCTATCCATCTTTGTTTTTATTATTAAAGTTTATAAAACATATATAAAAACAAGTTTTAAAATAGGTTTAAAAGAAATATTTATTATAATATAAAAGTTTAAAATAATTATATGATTAAATTATATGGTTTAAAATATATAAAATTATAAGTAAAAAAAATTAAATAAATATTTAAATCCATATTTACTCATAAAATCATTTTAAAACATATAATTCAAAATTTACAGAACTTAAGTTTTAAAATCTTTAAAATATAAAATCTTAAGTTATTATTTAAAAATAAAATTTCAAAATCTTTTTTCTATAAAACATGACCAACGGTGTCCGTATATAGTTTTCTACCCTATAGTCAAGTGATACGGATATTTATCATTTCAATCCACAATTTATAACATTTCTACGGGTTTATCATTTCAACCCGCAATCCTAAATTCAATAAAATCATTTAGGTCTATCATTTCCACCCATAACGGTTTTTCCCTAATCTAATGTCCATGTATCATTTCAACCCTTAGTAATTTTTCCTAAACTAGGGGAATCAACAGCATAGATAAACAATATAGATTATTCATAGCATTAATATCATTACATCACAAAAATTTTGTTATTAGTGCACCTTCGTGTCATATGAATATCATTGTGTCATATATGAATTGTGTATACATATCAAATAAAACAATTTCTATCAGCAGTCCTATACATTTCATAATAATTCATTTAAGTTGATCTAACAACCATGAAACAATGTAGGTCAAGTGTGAGATAAACTCACCTTTCGTGGCATAGAATGAAGACGACAAACGGATTGACATGAATTGAAACGACGGCTTGCAGGCACAATTCAGAATGGATTCAACTCGCTATTCCTTAATATATTTGTTTTATTTTATAAGAGAGGTTAGGATATGTCTCAATTGATCAGTACAACAATCGAGTTTTGGATGGTACAGTATTGAGTTTTGGAACGGTTTCGGAACTCAACCCCAAATTCAATTCGACAAAAATAAAAATAAAGACAAAACTCTTTTATAAAATATTATATATATTTCTATATACATAAACACGCAATAAATTTATACAATATATATATTTGAAATTCAACGCACACCACCCAAAGAAAATTATAACGTATACATACATACATACACACACACACACACACACATATATATATATATATATATATATATATATATATATATATATTATAAATTACGAAAACACCACAACAGTAAATATATATATTATAAATTATACAAATATATGCATAAACACACAAAAAATCCCTTTTCAAAATAGCGTGTATATATGTATTTAATATAAATGTATACACAATAAATTACTATATACTTATATATTTAAAATTAGAAACATTCCACATCACCTATATAAATATATGTATTAAATTATAAAGCACCAAACAATATATATTTTTAAATTACATACAACGCAAACACACACACAAATTAAACCGTAAAGCGCGCACACACACACACACACACACACACACACACATATATATATATATATATATATATATATATATATATATATTCACATAATTTATATTAAAACAAACACATACACACACACCGTACACACAACATAAATTATAACATATATATTATAAATTATAGAAATACCCAAAACCAATTATATAACTATATATACCATATATAAGCACACAAATTGTATAACTATGTGTTTATATATATATTTATACAGATAAATTTCAAAACTAATAAATTTTAAAACAACTCACACGAAACCATTGTAATATATACGTATATATATATATAATTTACGTTTAAAACATACACACACAATACATAAAACACACGCGGTATACACACATAAATATACATAGGAAATGAAACACAATTAAATATATACACACAAAAAAAATTATAATATATATTTTATAAATTTACAAAGTTACACATCCTAAAACATTTATATAGCAAAACATATATAACATCACCACACACACTCAACATGAAATACACACGCATGAATACACACCAAAAAAACTCACACATATACACCACGCACACACATCACACATGCACAACACCAAGAACAAAAACTCACACAAAACATACATATATATTACTACACACATAAGAATCCATACGCGCAACACTCACAGAAAACTCACCTAAGGAAGGTCACAGCAGGCTGTTGTGAAGGCTTGGGTGTGCGATTGGGCTCAGTCAGGAATATTGGTGAGTTCGGCGGCTTCAAGTGGGATAGCATGCGGAGCAACGGTGGTCTTGGTTCGGGTGGCGAGCTGGGTGGCTACTGCTTGTTGTTAGCATCGATTAATGGCGAGGTCTGCTGGAGGTTCAGCACGAGTACGTGTAGCGGACGGGACTGGCTTGGGTGCGGCAATTTTCAAGTGGAGCTGAAGAGCGAATTGGGGCGGAGATCGGATCAGCGTAGGTGGACTTGGGTTTTTCTTGTCGGCTATGGGGAGGATCTGGCGCGTTTTGGACTGCTGGCGCGACGAAGGGGAGCAAGGAGAAGGGAGGAGGAAGGTCAGGGCGGAGAGAAAAGTAGATCGGGAAATAAGATGACGTACAAATATAAAGGCTGTTGGGTAAAGGAATGAAAATGATGGGAAGAATGAGGAAAATAAATGGACAGCTTTAATTATGAGCCAAGCGGTTTCCAAAATTTAAGGTTATGTATTTCAAAAGTTTTAAAGAGGACACCTTGAACCGATTGTTGCGTGAAGGTGAATGTTTATTTTGGGAAGACAAATAAAGAAATGACAGCAGGTTTGGTGAGTATTAAAAGGTGGCTTTATGAAACGGTGACTATTTGTTTTCCCTTTCCATTTATACACAAAACGGTAGCCTTGAAACAAATTAGCGGATGAGTTATGTACGCAGAGACTGCATAAGGAATAAACAAAAGGAAATAAATGAAAGGGTACTAACGGTTTATTTTTTTAAAAATGACAAATGTTTAAGGAAAGAACTAATATTAATGAATGAACGTTGAACTTTAAATGGTAAACATTAAGTGTAATAAAAGAAATTATAGATATTAAATTCAAAGGAATCCACGGTTTTTGGCAATAATTAAAATGAGCGGATGAGGCAGATGGAGAATAAAACGGATTTGCAAATGGGAAGGATGGCTTAGAAATAAATATAACTGGGACCGATTGGGGATTAAACGAGGTAAACTTTAGGCAATAAATAAATAATAATAATAATAACAAACATTTTGAAATTCAAAACGCAAATGACTATTTCGGGAAATGAATGGGTGTGATATTAATTTGAATGGTGCATTGAAATGGAAAGGGAAAATAAATGTCACGAGGAACCGAAAAGGAATAAATGTAGGAAAATATATGGAAGGAGATGAATGTTTTAATTTTGAAAATAACAACCAGTTAAGGAAAGGAATAATAGAAATAAATAGACGTTGAGCCTTAAAAATGTAAACAGTGTTGGCAAATAAAAGGAACCAATATAATGTGTTTGCAAGTAAATGGAAAACATTACAAATTTTTAATTCAAAGGACAAACGGTTTTGGCAATATATATTAACGACCAATTTTGCAAATCAAATATATAATAGACGATATTAAAAGAAAAATAAATGTGACAAATATATTTTGGTAATGTTTGCATAACAATAATCAATACGAATTGAAATTAAATCAAACATATAAATCCATTAATATTGAAAACGGATTCTATAATTATACGAGTTTTAAATAATTAAATAAAATCCATGAATGAATTTACATAAATAACTCAATTAAAATTTAACATAAATAAGATTCTAAAATACTCAATACTTATTTGTATTATTAAATTATATCTATATCAAAACACGTTCATTTGTTTTATAAAATAGATAATAATTTGTTTTAATTAGAAATAAATATTATTTTAATAAAATCCAAACAAATATAATAAATATTATTTTAATAAAATCCAAACAAATATAATAAATATAGCAAAATTTAAGTTAAATCATTAAATAAACTACACTTAAAACTTAAGGTTGTTAAAATCCTCCCACTCAAACCTTTTCATCCCCGAAAAGGAACGAGGTAGGGAAATAGTAGTTAAATACATAATATTTTAAACCAAATGGTTCATATTTATATTCATACCTTTATATATATATATATATATATATATATATATATATATATATTCATAAATATATAAATCAAAAAGTTAAAATATTTTCAAACACATTTAAAAATAGTATTAAGTATTCACTCAACGTTTTGATTGGCAATATATATCTATCTCACTTTCGAAACCTGAAAATAAATATCGACGATGCCACGGTCATCACCTGAATCATTTTCAAGCGACTAGAGTGTGACACTATATCGATCTAATACACATAAGATTTAACATATACGTTGATCAGACATATACCCAAATCACTAAGTATTCGATAGGCCAATTTTAACACTAAACAAGTACTCAAAACATTTTCTATATTTAAACAGTATATATACCAAATTTTCAATCATATATTATAAATAATATGTATCAAATCATAAGAATTAATATTTTAGGTAGGGAAAACTATATGTGAAACACTCTTCCTCTAGTGAATCAATTAGGGCTTGTAATTTCAGATTTTATTTTGATTATATGATTTCAAATATGATAGGTAATGATATTTCTTGTTATACTTGTGTTTTGATAGATCTGAAAATTTAAACCCTCTTCAGTAGAAAATTCGAATTTTATTCATATAGATTTGAAAAATACCCAAATTTTACTATATTCTTTCTGTTATATTGCAGCAACTCTCTACCGGTTTTCTTGGATTTTTATTAAGATTTGATATGTGAAACATGGTGATTTTCGAGTAACTTTTCTATAAAATCTGGACAGAAAAACGTAGATTGGTTTAAAAATCATAACTAATTGTAGAAAATTCATAAAATCGTGAAATTTGTATATGTGTTTCCCAACACATCTGACCATCTTCAGTAAAAATTTCGTTGAAAAATATTAATGTTTGTTATGTTAAATGTACCCTGTTCCAGTGATAAAAATTTGGGCTGTTTTTGGGTACTTCACTTGACGTTAATGTTTCTAGCTATGAAGCTCTTTGGATTATAAGGTGAGTTGTTCGACTCACACCTTCTATCTCTAAATAGTGTGTTGCATGCTACAAATTTTAGCTTATATATGGTTGGTTTTATAATTGATTGGGTTGGTTTTGGATGCAAGTGGTTGTTTGATTTTGTGTGCTGGAAATTTTGGTGATAATATCACTGTTGTAAAACAGTGATAACTTATAGTTAAAATATCCAAATTAACTCAACTTTTTTGCAGTTGAAAGATATTTCAATTTCCTACAACTTTCAATTGTTGTGTTTCTATTGATTTTGAAGTTTAAATGGTGAAAGACTCATTTATTTGTCGCTGGGCTGTCGTTAGGAAATCATGAAAATGCTTAAAACTGAGAATTTGTTTTGTTCATAACTTTTGAGCCACTTATCTGAATTTGATAATTTTTAATGCTTTGGAAAGCTAAGAGATTAAGTACAACTTTCATTTTTCCTCTTGTGATTTTGGAGTTTAAACGGCGAAAAACTCTTTTCTTTGTCGCTGTCCTATCGCTGAGAAAATTTGTCAATGCTTAAACATAGAAAATTGTATTGGTCATAACTTTTGAGTCACTTATCGGAATTGTATAATTTTTGATGTTTTGGAAAGCTAAGAATTTTTGCTATAATGGTATGGATTAAGTTTTGTTAAATTATATGACTTAGCAAATTGAAATTGCAATTTAAAATTGAGATCTTTAGTATGAACTTTTGGAAACAATAAAATATTTTTGTGAACAACTAAGTGTTTTAAACAATGGAATTCAAAAGAGATAATAGTTTTGAGAATCTTAATTCTATAGATTGGAATGAGCAAATTTTCGACTTAATGCTACCGATTGTTTTATATGCTCTTGTGAAACATTTTATCGAAAATGGTATATTCCAATGAATAGAATGTTGAAGTGGAATTTACTTATTCTTGACCGAATACTAGAACCCAACTGAGTAGTATGGGATGCTCGATTTAGATTCTTGTAATCAATTTTCAGATAGTAATTAACACTTTAGAGTTATATTTTTTTATGGTGTACGACAAGTGGTCTCTAGATCCATACGAGAATATAAATCAGGTTTTCCGAGTATATCCATAATAAATGAAATTTACTAATTCTCAGTAAATACTTGTGTTTCACCAGATGATATGGGACGTTTATGTTAAACTTTAGTGGTTATTGTGGGTGATAGTATATAGCACTTTAGAGTTCACTTTCTATTGGTGTGCAGCAGAGGCTGCTAGATCCTTAAGAGGGTTACTTCTGGATTTCTTTCAAACTTGTAAATGTAAAAAGATTGAGAAATTCATTATTTTAAATGACTGGGCTTTTATACCACTTTTGGTAGTAAAGATTTAAATAAAATAATTATTAATATGCAATAGTGAAGTCATGGTTGCCATTATCTTTACGATTGTCGAGGTTTTGTTTCTTGGATTATTGAGATCAGATGGTTCCTCGATCACTTAGATCGAGCAAGTGGAACTACAATTTACATGATAGTATGTTTATGGTTCCTCAATCCCTTAGATTGATAATGTGATTCTTTAGTCTCAGTAATCATAGAAATGGATTGTTATTGCTTGTTTTCTTGTGTTTCCTCAGTCAAGACGATTGAGTATGAGTTCCTCGATCCTAGTGACCATGTATGAGTTCCTCGATCCTAGTGATCGTGCATGAGTTCCCAATCATTGGTATCAGATCGGTATGAGGGATACCGCCAAGCCATGAGACCATCTTGGATTTTAATGTACGTATGTTTGTTTGATACGTTGATTCCTTGTCCTTACTTAGTTATTTAACTAAGAAGTAATTCCTTGATCAGGTCGGTCATGAATGAGTTGTGGGCTCGTCGTGTATATAATGTGAACTTGTGATAGAGATTAAAACCATACTTGGAAACCAAACATACATCATTGTGAAACAATGAATTATAGTTACTATCACTTCATGTTGAGCTAAAGCCTATTTATATGTTTATATATATAAGGATCTCACTTGTATGATATATTTGGAGATAGACTGATCTGGATTTTTGTGTTGCCGGGTCCGACCTGGATTTTCAGGTAAAAAGGACTTTTCGACTTTTGGAAAGGTGAGATGGCTATGGATAGACATTTTTGAGATCCTTAGTTTATCTTCTATAAGATATCCATTTGAAGTAATATGTGATGTATCTGTTAAGATAGTGACTTATTTTGTAATGTGTAAAATGTAAGCTTAGAAGTATATTTGTGGACAAACTCTATGTATAGCATGTTGTATATTTTTCTACTATGATCTATGATTGTAGGTGTATGATATATTATTCTGATTATGTGGAATCGATGTGTCTATTACTTTGTGTTAATACTGAACACGTTAAACTCAGATCAGACATTAAGTGAAAAAAGGTATAAGTGACGTGTCAATGTCAGTATAAAGATGTATTCACATTCGATCGCCCCTATTGAGCTGTATTCTCCGGATCAGCAGATAACATTACTTATAATGTTCTTTGCTAAACTGGGTATAACAGTGGGGTTGTTACAGTTTGTTATCGGAGTAGTGGTCAGAACAATATTACATATACAATCATGGATCTGAGACCTAGTGAGACAAAGAGTCATATCCTTTGGAGGGTATGTAGGTGGTTTGCATGGACTATCCACATAGGGATAGAAGTATAGAATAATTTTTGGAATAAATGTAGGGCATTTATTATTTATTTTACTAAGGTTAACAATTTAATGTAGTATTAGAATTGGATGCGCAAGATTAGTATTAGGGCTGAAGGAGGACCTAGGCCAGATGTGGGAGCAATTAGTGGTCCTAATGTTGGGTGTAACACCTCACCTCCATTAATGTCACTTACAAAGTGAATGCATTAACTTCAGTGAAGTGTTATAGGTAAGAGATGCAGATAAATTACAAAACAGACAAATAAAGCAGCGGAAAATAAATTCATTTTATAAGCAACGTAGTTCAGTCAAGCTTTTACAACAATTGACTCAATCATAATTAAAAGTATTACATAAAACTTCTATCTTGATTCAAAAACTTCCAAGTATATAAGAAGCATAAAACATAGCAAAGTAGCATAAGTCCCCAAATTAAAGTGCAATCACAGCTGTGGCCAAAGATAAGAGGTTTCAAGCCATACATCACAGAATCTCCAAGCTTGGAAAGAGAAACGATCCAAACTAAGCTGAGCTATTCCCTCCCTGACCACCTGGGGGGAGAAACGGAAGAAAAGAAGACGAAAGAAAATAGGTCAGACATAAGTCTGGTAAGTCCAGTGATTTTTCAGCATGTAAACAAGATAAAGGATCATGACATGAATAAACTGAAAATAGGACAATACCATAAAACAAGAAAACTTAAGACAAGATAAGGAAAGGTAAACTGAATGCGCTTCTACACTTTCTCTGCTTTGCTACTACCCTGCTATTCTGATTTCTATATCTCTGCACCGCCTAACTAGTGTCCCAACTAATAATCTGTATAAAATGATAATATTACAACGTGATCCCAATCCCCGCAATTGTGGTAGCCTTCAGGTGTACATCTAGTAAGAGGGTCTTACCTCAATCAGCCTAATCGCCACGTAAATGTTAAATGTACCTTTACTACCCTATTGATCGGCTCCCTACTTGTATTAATGTTCCATGTGTCTGTGTTAATCGGCCCTCTCTTGCGTGTAGATACCCTGTACTGGTCCCACCATAAGGTGTATCAATCCTTATGATAATAACCCGACACAATTCAAGATACACAGTGTGTAACTACTGGTGTAACACCCTGGATTTTTGAATAATCGAATTAACTAAATTAAAGAATAATTAATCTCAGACGTGAGAATTAAGGGAAATGGGTTGCGCCATTGTGTTCGTCTCGGAATTCTGGTCGAGACAGAATCCGAGTTTGCGTAAAACGGATATCAGATGAAGACGATATGGACGAACAAAGTCAGAAGGGAAAATAGAAAAAAAAAGATTGCACTGGCGCACTTGGGAAGTGCGCCGGTACAAATTTGCATTGGCGCACTTCCCAAGTGCGCCCAGGCCGAGAGAAAACCTGCACAGCTTTCTGGTTCAGTCTGACCCATGTTGTTGAGTCCTTTCTGACTCCTTGCTGAGTCATTAGGGCTGAGGTGTCACCCTATCACGACTGAATGGTTTTGATTAACCCTAAGATCTTCTGATGGCTTTAATTAAATTAAAATTCTATATAAACATGGGTAGACTCAAACCCTAAATCAAAATAAAAACTGAAACTATGGCCGTCACGCTGTCATCTTGTAACCTAGAGTAGCCGCCACCAATTAGAGAGGAAGAACAACAAATCAAATCAGTTCTATTCAACTTTAACAACGAATCTTCTTCAAAGGAAAGCTTTTACAACTTCAGAACTCAGAATTCAGAACTCAAGACCTTCTTTGAGTTGTGAGTTCGATTTCTTTAATAATATAATTAGTAATTTAATTGGATTAAGTTATGATGCGGATTATATGGTGATGTTGTGAATTATTGACCGCATGTTATCATTTATGTTGTAATTTTGTGATGTTATCATTTATGTTGTAAATTCTATGATGCTATGTTGTGATGTTATCAACTATGTTATAAAGTTATGTTGCAATCATCTATGTTGTTATTTTATGTATAATCAAATCATCATGCTGTTCATATGTTAGTTTGGTTATGTTGATTCATATGATAAATCATACGTATGTATGCAAGTTTAGATATTGATTTAAACATGGATCATATGCAAGTTAATAGATTTTATGCATAACCTTACATGTTTCATGACACCTATTTTATGTGAATTGAATCTAAAAGTTAGGCTATGACATGTGTGAGTTATCTGTTAAATTCTACATGCTAGTTTACATGTTTAGATATAAGTTTAGACCCTTGTTATGTTGCATAAATCACATAAGCAAGTTTATATAAATAGATGAGATTGGAATATGAATCATGTTATGCAAGTTTAGGGTTATTGCCTATGCAAATTTACACCTTTAGATGTAGATCTATGACATACATGATTTATGCAAGTTGTGACCATTAGCTAAAAAGTTTACACCCTTAGATTTGGATATATGACATATGTAGTTTTATGCAAGTTGTAACATTGGCCTATGCAAGTTTTATATGTAGAACATCATTCACACATGCAAGTTCACCCCTATGTTTAGTTCTAGTTTTATTATATGTATGTTGTGATGTTTTCTCTTTATTTGATGAGTTAGACTATTCGAGTCTAACGTATATTTTGCGTTAAACGAACGAACGTACAACGTGGGGTAAAGGGGATAATATAAAAGATTTAATTGGCATAAATGCCTTAAATGGCATAAAATTAATTAGTGATGAAATTGGTATGATTTTACGTACCATAAATGGATGGACATAACTGAGTTAATTATGGCCATAGTTAAATTTGGAATTAATTGATAATTTGAATAGGGAAAGTAATTCAAATTGGGGAATGATTAATTAGGTGTAATTAATCGTCTAAGACACGAGGTTAGGCTCTTTTGTGGTGTAAGACTGCCCGGACCCGCCCGGCAAATCCAGCTGCCACAAATGTCAGTCTAATGTGAGAGGTCTTAGGCATAAATTAAATACGTAACAATTGTAAAGACACGAGGTTAGACTCGTTTGTGGTGTAAGACTGCCCAGACCCACCCGGCAAATCCAGCTGCCACAAATGCCAGTCTAATGTGAGAGGTCTTTATGAGGTTACGGTCTTAATGAATTAAGAAACACTTAACCAGATAAACATGTAGTGGAACATGAGGGGGTTAAGTGGGTGCCTTGGGTGGCATGTGGAATCTAGTGGGTGCCTTGGGTGGCATTGGAAATACGATTAGAAACACTTAACCAAAATTTGAAACATGTAAGTGAACATGAATAAGAATTGGATTAAGTGGGATGTACTAGAGGGGACCAAGCTTAGGTGGATAGCTTGTGTCAAGTAATGAGGGCCCGTTTCAACCAGTAAGCCATATGTATCTTTATGGGCTCGACCCAAGTCGAGGGCGGGACACACATACTGGGCTTGACTGTAAGAGGCCAAAACGGTTTAGCGGTGGCATCGCAAGTCCAACGGGTTCATATGCGTGTGTGGGCCCGGGCTGGTAGGTAAGACGTTGTTGCATCGTGTAGGTATAAGCCGCGCATTGTTTGTGGTATCGGTTTGCCATTTTGGGGAGTGATACACCCCACTGTGGGGCCAGCACGGGTATCTACGAGTTAGGGAGCCAATCGCTTGGGGATAGTGGGTACACCTAGTGGAGATAGGGGCAGGCGACACCTATGAAGGTAGCTAGGGGTGCACGAAACTACCATCATCATTATTAAGTTTTGTAGGCGGGATCAACCTTAGGATGACAAGTGGTGGTGCAGTATAGCAAATATCCTATAGTGGTGGTGCAGTATAACAAATATCCTATAGTGGTGGTGCAGTATGGTAATTATCTTATAGTGGGTTAGGTGCGCTTTAACGTTATCTAAGTTCATCTTGTTTCCTTGTTTACTCTGTCATACTCAAATGTTCACAGTCATTTCCCTATTTTCCAACTTATGCCTTATCCTAGTTATATTGGTAATTATATTGTTAAAGTTATCGCACTCACCGGACTTTATGTCTGACCCCCCTTTGTTTCCTCCTCTTTTCTTCCTTCTCCCCTAGGTTGGAACTAGCACCAGTGAAGCTTGATTTTGGACAGTTGTATTTCTTGCTTTTATAAGATTGCTTGGATCGCTGAAGTAAAGTTCAGCCTCTCTTATTTATGGCTATTTTGTATTGGGGATTATGTCTTTCAATTTATGTACTTTGAGTTGGTCAAGATAGATATTATGTACTTTGACTCTGGTTTTGATGTTGTAATCAGATTTATGTATTTTCTGCTGCAATGAAATAAAGTCTTAGTACTATTTATATCTGTCTTGTTGTTAAGTTTCTGTTGTATACTCACTTAAAACGCTCTATGGAAGTTAATTCATTCCCTTTGTGAGTGACATTAATGGACATGGGGTGTTACACGTGGTATCAGAGTTGAAGGTTACCAGAACAGATATGAATTTTGAAAAGTTTTTTTGAAAAACAACTTTTATAAAGAAGTACTTTCAAAAGTATGTTTTAAGGAAAGTATTTTCAGAGAAAAGCTTATTTTAGAAAGCATAACCCCAAAAGCCATATATCTTTCCTTCGGGTCTTTTGTATTGAATCTTTCCTTTTTCGTTTCAGTATGTCTGGAGTTCCCGAGATACCCGAGGGAATAACGATACCAAGATGGTTTAGGAGGTATTTGGACACTAGGGCCACCACTGCAGGTCCAGTAAATCCTCCTCCTCCTCCCCCTCCTCCTCCTCCTCATGTCGATACTTTCGCGAATATATGTAAGGACTTTCGGGCAATGGATGTAAAACCTTTTCACGGGACGGAGACATTTGTTGAAGCTTGTAATTGGCTAAAGGAAGTGGAAGAATTGTTTGGAATCTTTGAAATGGATGATGGAAGAAAGGTCCAGTTAGCCGCTTGGCTAATGAAGGATGAGGCCTCGTTTTGGTGGGGGATCACTAATAGAGAACGTCCAGTTGATACATGGCCAGATTTCAGGCGGAGGTTTGAAGCGAAGTTTCTCTCACGGGCTGAAGAGAATCTATATATGGAAAGGTTTTTGACACTGAAGTAAGGGAATCTATCAGTGAAAGAATACATCAATAAGTTCAATCAGTTGGCGAGATTTGGCTTGGACTTGGTGAATACACCAGAAAAGAAGGCCTTGAGATTTGTTAAGGGTTTGAACGAGCCGCTTCATGGGTTAGCTATGACCCACATCCCTACGGGGGCTACCTTTGAGAGACTAGTTGACATGGTGCTTATGCATGAAGAAGAGAAGGGCGCCAATGCTAATAAGGCACCCGAGAAGAAAGGGGATCAAAATAAGCAGCAACAACAACAACAACAGAACAAGAAAGGTGGCAAAGGCAACAATGCTAAGGGGAAGAAGAGATGCTTTAACTGTGGGACACCCGGCCATCTAAGCAAAGATTGTAGGAAGAAAAAGAAGACTGGTTGTTTCCACTGTGGCGAAGCGGGACATCTAATTAAGGAATGCCCAAAGAAAGGGCAGAGGGCAGGGTCTACCTTGGGAGGACAGGTGCAGGCTCTTATGGCACCAGGGCAAGCAAAGGGAAGAGTTCAGGCTCTCGTGGTCCCACCGCTGCAAGAACGAGGTAGAACAATTTCCGTTGAAAGTTTAGTTTTTCTATTTGATCATCCAGTCCATACTTTATTCGATTCTGGCGCTTTTATCTCTACATCATTAGTTAAAACACTACACCTATATGCTAGTCTTGTTACTGATCCCTTAGTAGTCTCAAATCCTATTGGTGGTTCGTCTCATTTTTCTATGATTTGTCGGGATTTGAGAGTGTTTATCTTGGGCGTTGAGTTTGAATGCAATGCCTTTGTTCTTGGTTTCATGGGCTAGGGCTTGATTCTAGGTATGGATTGGCTAACTAGATATGGGGCCGTCCTAGATTGTGAAAGAAGGGTAGTTAGGTTGTTGAATCGTTGTGGAAAGACAATTGATATTTCTTGTGACCCTAGAGGTCCAGTAATTCTTAGTTACATAGAATCCCTTGACGCATCCGATGATGACCTACATTCTGTTCCTATAGTCCGTGAATATGTTGATGTCTTCGATGAGGTGAGGGGTTTACCCCTAAAATGTGAGATAGACTTTCGAATATATCTAGTAGATAATGTAAAGCCAGTTGCATTACCAGTGCGCCACATGGCTCCTAGAGAGAGAAGAGAACTCAGTAAGCAAGTGAAAGAATTGCTTGAGAAGGGGTTCATCAGACGTAGTATATCGGAGTGGGGTGCTCTAGTAGTATTTGCCACGAAGGCAGATGGGTCCCTTAGACTTTGTGTGGACTATAGGGAGCTTAATAAACTTATTAAGAAGAATAGACACCCACTGCCAAGGATTGATGATCTCTTCGATGAATTAGTTGGCACCTCAGTGTTTTCGCAGTTGGACTTAGCCACGGGTTTCCATCAGTTGAGAGTGGCTGAGGATAGCATAGACAAGACTGCCTTTAGGACTCCAGACGGTTTCTTTAAGTGGCTTGTGATGCCCTTCGGTTTGACAAACGCCCCCACATACTTTGTTGATTTGATGAGTAGGGTAGTTAGGGAGTACCTTAATAAATTCGTGGTAGTCTTTGTGGACGACATCTTGATCTTTTCTAAGAACGAGGAAGAGCATGCCCTAAATTTAGGGAAGTGTCGGAGACTCTGCGAGCAAATAGCCTTAAAGCTAAATTTTCTATGTGTCACTTTTGGAGGAAGAAAGTGCGATTCTTAGGACACATGGTTTCCAATGAAGGGATAGCTGTGGATCCCGCGAAAGTAGTGGCATCCAAGATTGTAAGGTCCCTAAAAATGCTACTGAGGTGAGGAGTTTCTTAGGGTTGGCTGGCTACTATAGGAAGTTTATCAAAGACTTCGCAAAAATATCAGCCCCACTAACACGCTTGACGAAGAAGAACCTAGTTTTCACATGGGACGTAGATTGTGATGATGCGTTCCAATGTTTGAAGAGAGCTTTGACCACAGCCCCAGTCTTAGTGTTGCCAAATGGGAGTAAGCCATTTACCGTTTATACCAATGCTTGTGGGACAGGACTAGGCGCAGTCTTAATGCAAGAGGGAAGGGTAATAGCCTATGGTGGAAGGCAGTTGAGAGTGCATGAGAGAAATTACCCTACACATGACCTAGAGTTGGCCGCTAATGTTTTCGCACTTAAGTCTTGGCGCCATTATCTTCTTGGCGAGAAATTCGAATTGTTCACTGACCACAAGTCGCTAAAATACTTGTTCTCTCAGAAGGACTTGAACTTAAGGCAGCAAAGGTGGATGGAATTCTTAGCGTCCTACGATTTCAAGATAGCATATACCCTAGGCAAGGGTAACATGGTGGCAGACGCCTTAAGTAGGAAAAGGTTGTCCTTGAGTCCGTTGTTTGTTGAGCGGCGAAGTTTATAGTTCATCTCTACGTTTGACTTTAGACCTTCCGTTGACTTTGTACCCAGTTTGCTAGCATCCTTAGAGGTCAGACCTACGCTTTTGGGATGTATCGGCGAGGCACAGTGAGATGACCCGCAGTTGGTTGAGTTAGTAGAAAAGCTCAAAAGGGGGGAGTCATCGAGCCATCTCCGTAGGTATACCATAGATGATAAGGGTTGGTTGCATAGGGACGGTAGACTTTGTGTACCACGGGACGAGAGTTTGAGGAAGACCATTCTTGATGATGCACATCATTCGAAGATGACCATCCATCCCGGCGGGGACAAGATGTACATGGACATGAGACGAGTTTACTTTTGGGTCGGCATGAAGAAGGATGTGGCTAAGTTTGTCGCTAGATGCTTGGTGTGCCAACAAGTAAAAGCAGAGCAAAAGAAGCTCGGTGGATTGCTTCACCCATTGGAGGTCCCACAATGTGAGTGGGAAATTGTCTCGATGGACTTTCTTGATGGATTACTAAGGTCGAGGAAGGGTAATACAGGGATTTGGGTTGTGGTAGACGAACTTACTAAGAGCGCCCATTTCATTCCCGTGAAGAGTAAGAGGACTGCTCCATGGTTATCCTCTGTATACATTCGAGAGATAGTTCGTTTGCACGGTGTTCCTTCTAGCATAGTGAGCGACCGCGATCCTAATTTTACTAGCGAATTTTGGAAAAGCTTCCAAGAGGTGGTAGGGACTCAGTTATGTTTGAGCACCGCATATCATCCTCAGACGGACGGCCAGACCGAGAGGGTGAATCGTATTCTAGAGGACCTATTGAGGTTATATGTCTTAGACTTCGGAGGTACATGGGAGGAACATCTTCCGTTAGTAGAGTTCGCATATAATAATAGCTTTCAGTCTAGCATTGGCATGGCACCGTTCGAGGCTCTTTATGGACGGCCGTGTCGTTCGCCTACATGTTGGTGGGAGTCTACAGATAAGATCTTGCTTGGACCCGATATGATTAGAGAGACTTTGGAAAAGATCGATTTGATTCGAAGGAGGATGAAGACGGTGCAAGATAGGCAGAAATCTTATGCGGACAAGAGGAGGTCAGATCTTGAGTTTGATATTGGGGACATGGTCTTTGTCAAGGTGTCTCCATTTCGGAATGTCGTTCGTTTTGGGTCCGTTGGGAAGTTAGCACAAGGGTTCGTAGGGCCGTTTCCTATTAAGGAGAGGATTGGGCAGATGGCGTATAGAGTGGAGTTGCCCGAGAGACTTAGTGGTGTACACGATTTATTCCATGTATCACATTTCAGGAAGTGCTTGCACGAGACCGCGGAAGTGGTAGAGCCTAGCTTGCTTAGAGAGGTGGAGATAGAGCGCGATGCGACGATTCGACGAGCTCCTACGTGCATTCTTGGGTCGGAGATCAAGAAGTTGAGGAATCGAGAGGTCAAGCTAGTCAAAGTGCAATGGGGAAACGACGAGAGCAACGCTACTTGGGAGACGGAAGAGAAGATGCATTCATTGTACCCTTTTCTTTTCGAGGGTATGTCTTTTAATTTCTACTTTATCGCTTAGCTTGTACTTATCTTATCTTTAGTATGTCCTCTCGCTAGTATCTTTGACCTTTAGACAGGGTAGTCCTATGGTTGAAACATGTGTTTGAGACATGTTATGTATGATGGATGCATGTGGATGCAAGTGTTTGCTAGTGGTTGCTCGTGGATGTATATACACAAACTTTAGGCACTAGATCGGCTCAGTCACTTCATATTGCATATTGCATATAAATGTATGTGCATATTTAAATTAATGGATGTATAATGGTTGTACCATTATATGGATGCTGCATTTTGGTGAACGGTTGTGCACACATGTAGAAATAATATGTATCGATAGGGTTCTTTCGCATACATAATGGACGCATGGCACTATCATGGTTTGCATTAATGAGGTCAACTGAATCAGTAGACCGCCTGATTTTGCATTAGATAAGGAACATATACACGCACTTTTTGCATATGTTCATACAGCATTAGAAATTCTATAAGGACAATGGATGCATGTGTTTGATGGTTGAGTAGATGGTTGTTTGGATGTTAGGATATGCATTCTCCTTAACTTGGAGATTTCGGGGCGAAATCCTTTAAGGAGGGGAGAATGCAACACTCCGGATTTATGAATAATCGAATTAACTAAATCAAAGAATAATTTATCTCAGACGTGAGAATTAAGGGAAATGGGTTGTACCATTGTGTTCGTCTCGGAATTCTGGTCGAGATAGAATCCGAGTTTGCGTAAAACGAATATCAGATGAAGAAGATATGGACGAACAAAGTCAGAAGGGAAAATAGGGAAAAAAATAGATTGCACTGGCGCACTTGGGAAGTGCGCCAGTACAAATTTGCATTGGCGCACTTCCCAAGTGCGCCCAGGCCGAGAGAAAACCTGCACAGCTTTCTGGTTCAGTCTGACCCATGTTGTTGAATCCTTTCTGACTCCTTGCTGAGTCATTAGGGCTGAGGTGTCACCCTATCATGACTGAATGGTTTTGATTAGCCCTAAGATCTTCCGACGGCTTTAATTAAATTAAAATTCTATATAAACATGGGTAGACTCAAACCCTGAATCAAAATAAAAACTGAAACTATGGCCGTCATGCTGTCATCTTGTAACCTAGAGTAGCCTCCACCAATTAGAGAGGAAAAACAGCAAATCAAATTAGTTCTATTCAACTTTAACAAAAAATCATCTTCAAAGGAAATCTTTTACAACTTCAGAACTCAGAATTCAGAACTCAAGACCTTCTTTGAGTTGTGAGTTCGATTTCTTTAATAATATAATTAGTAATTTAATTGGATTAAGTTATGATGCGGATTATATGGTGATGTTGTGAATTATTGACCGCATGTTATCATTTATGTTGTAATTTTGTGATGTTACCATTTATGTTGTAAATTCTATGATGCTATGTTGTGAAGTTATCAACTATGTTATAAAGTTATGTTGCTATCATCTATGTTGTAATTTTATGTATAATCAAATCATCATGTTGTTCATATTTTAGTTTGGTTATGTTGATTCATATGATAAATCATATGTATGTATGCAAGTTTAGATATTGATTTAAACATGGATCATATGCAAGTTAGTAGATTTTATGCATAACCTTACATGTTTCATGACACCTATTTTATGTGAATTGGATCTAAAAGTTAGGCTATGACATGTGTGAGTTATATGTTAAATTCTACATGCTAGTTTACATGTTTAGATGTTAGTTTAGACCCTTGTTATGTTGCATAAATCACATATGCAAGTTTATATAAATATATGAGATTGGAATATGAATCATGTTATGCAAGTTTAGGGTTATTGCCTATGCAAGTTTACACCTTTAGATGTAGATCTATGACATACATGATTTATGCAAGTTGTGACCATTACCTAAACAAGTTTACACCCTTAGATTTGGATCTACGACATATGTAGTTTTATTCAAGTTGTAACTTTGGCCTACGCAAGTTTTAGATGTAGAACATCATTCACACATGCAAGTTCACCCCTATGTTTAGATCTAGTTTTATTATATGTATGTTGTGATGTTTTCTCTTTATTCCAAGAGTTAGACTATTCGAGTCTAACGTATATTTTGCGTTAAACGAACGAACGTACAACGTGGGGGTAAAGGGGATAATATAAAAGATTTAATTGGCATAAATGCCTTAAATGGCATAAAATTAATTTGTGATGAAATTGGTATGATTTTACATACCATAAATGGATGGACATAATTGAGTCAATTATGGCCATAGTTAAATTTGGAATTAATTGATAATTTGAATAGGGAAAGTAATTCAAATTGGGGAATGATTAATTAGGTGTAATTAATCGTCTAAGACACGAGGTTAGGCTCTTTTGTGGTGTAAGACTACCCGGAACTGCCCGGCAAATCCAGCTGCCACAAATGCCAGTCTAATGTGAGAGGTCTTAGGTATAAATTAAATATGTAACAATTGTAAAGACACGAGGTTAGACTCGTTTTGGTGTAAGACTGCCCGGACCCGCCAGGCAAATCTAGCTGCCACAAATGCCAGTCTAATGTGAGAGGTCTTTGTGAGGTTACGGTCTTAATGAATTAGGAAACACTTAACCAGATAAACATGTAGTGGGACATGAGGGGGTTAAGTGGGTGCCTTGGGTGGCATGTGGAATCTAGTGGGTGCCTTGGGTGGCATTGGAAATACGATTAGAAACACTTAACCAAAATTTGAAACGTGTAAGTGAACATGAATAAGAAGTGGGTTAAGTGGGATGTACTAGAGGGGACCAAGCTTAGGTGGATAGCTTGTGTTAAGTAATGGGGGGCCGTTTCAACCAGTAACCCATACGTATCTTTGTGGGCTTGACCCAAGTCGAGGACGGGACACGCATACTGAGCTTGACTGTAAGTAGCCAAAACGGGTTAGCGGTGGCAACGCAAGTCCAACGGTTTCATATGCGTGTGTGGGCCCTGGCTGGTAGGTAAGACTTTGTTGCATCGTGTAGGTATAAGTCGTGCATTGTTTGTGGTATTGGGTTTCCACTTTGGGGAGTGATACACCCCACTATGGGGCCAGCACAGGTATCTACGAGTTAGGGAGCCGATCGCTTGGGGGTAGTGGGTACACCTAGTGGAGATAGGGGCAGGCGGCACCTATGAAGGCAGCTAGGGGTGCACGAAACTACCATTATCATTATTAAGTTTTATAGGCAGGATCAACCTTAGGATGACTAGTGGTGGTGCAGTATAACAAATATCCTATAGTGGTGGTGCAGTATAATAAATATCCTATAGTGGTGGTGCAGTATAACTAATATCCTATAGTGGTGGTGCAGTATAAAAAATATCCTATAGTGGTGGTGCAGTATAGTAATTATCTTATAGTGGGTTAGGTGCGCTTTAACGTTACCTTAGTTCATCTTGTTTCCTTGTTTACTCTATCATACTCAATTGTTCACAGTCATTTTCCTATTTTCCAACTTATGCCTTAGCCTAGTTATATTGGTAATTATATTGTTAAAGTTATCGCACTCGCCAGACTTTATGTCTGACCCCCCTTTGTTTCCTCCTCTTTTCTTCCTCCCCCCCTCCCCTAGGTGCTCAGGTTAGAACTAGCACCAGTGGAGCTTGATTTTGGATAGCTGTATTTCTTGCTTTTAGAAGATTGCTTGGATCGCTGAAGTAAAGTTCAGCCTCTCTTATTTATGGCTATTTTTTATTGGGGATTATGACTTTCAATTTATGTACTTTGAGTTGGTCAAGATAAATATTATATACTTTGACTCTGGTTTTGATGATGTAATTAGACTTATGTATTTTCCGCTGCAATGAAATAAAGTTTTAGTACTGTTTATATCTGTCTTGTTGTTAAGTTTCTGTTCTATACTCACTTAAAACGCTCCATGGAAGTTAATGCATTCCCTTTGTGAGTGACATTAATGGACGTGGGGTGTTACAACTGGTACCCAGTGCCTGCTTTTTCCCACTACAGAGTACATGCACGCCCGTAAACCGTCGGAACCTACAGACGTACCCCATGCCGCTATTTTGACTGCTCATAATCAGCCCAGTAATCGTGCCCCACCCTGCCTAGTTCAGGGTACCATGATACATACATGTGGGTTACTGTTGAAATGATCCTCGTTACTAAGGTATCCTATGGTTAAGTTTGTGGGCCTATATATACAAATATTACCCACCTACACGAGATGTACTTAACCCTCCCACCGATTCAAGCATGTTAATTTAACGGTTAAGTTTGTGGGCCCATATATACTAATATTACCCACCTACACGAGATGTACTTAACCCTCCCACCGATTCAAGCATGTTTATTTAACGGTTAAGTTTTTGGGCCTATATATACTAATATTACCCACCTACACGAGATGTACTTAACCCTCCCACCGATTCAAGCATGTTTATCTAACGGTTAAGTTTGTGGGCCCATATATACTAATATTACCCACCTACACGAGATGTACTTAACCCTCCCACCGATTCAAGCATTTTTATTTAACGGTTAAGTTTTTGGGCCTATATATACTAATATTACCTACCTACACGAGATGTACTTAACCCTCCCACCGATTCAAGCATGTTTATCTAACTGTTAAGTTGTGGGCCTTTATATACTAATATTACCCACCTACACGAGATGTACTTAACCCTCCCACTGATTCAAGCATGTTTATTTAACGGTTAAGTTTGTGGGCCTACATATACTAATATTACCCACTTACACGATATGTACTTAACCCTCCCACTGATCAAGTCAATACGTACTATTGGTTAAGCTTGCCTTAACCCTATCCGCTTCGTTCATGCAATATTGGTTAAATGTTGTCCATTCATGTTAACTTAACCCACCCACACGTCATGTTGTATTGGTTAAGTGTTTTCTATTAACTTAACCCCACTCTTTCATCATGTTTTATTAGTTAAGTGTTGTCCTCTTGTGTTATTTAACCCAATCATACATCATGTTATATATATATATATACATAGGTTAAGTGTTGCATTCTTGTTTTACTTAACCCTAGCATAAATCATGTTATATATTGGTTAAGTATTGCCTTCTTGTGTTACTTAACCCTACCATACATCATGTTATATCGGTTAAGTGTTGCCTTAGTTAACTTAACCCTTACATTTGTTTAACTAACATGTTGTATTGGTTAAGTGTTGCTTTAATTAACTTAACCCTACCATTTGTTTAATTAACATGTTGTACTGGTTAAGTGTTGCCTTAGTTAACTTAACCCAACCATTCTTAGCATGTCTTGTTCATTAGCATTAATTGATTTATTAATGCACCAACCCCTCACCTTAGATCTGTGTTGTTGCGGTTACTGGATGTGCCGGGCGGTTCCGAATAGTTTTACACCACAACTCAATATAACCTCGGATTTTTCTTAGGCATTATGCACTAACCTCTCACATTAGATAGGTGTTGTTGCGGTTACTAGATGTGCCGGGCGTTTTCGGGCAGTTTTACACCACAACTCAATCTAACCTCGGGTTAGGCATGTTCATCCTTTTATTTAATTTACATATTCGTCATTTATGTCAAGTTTATATGTAAATTATCCACAAGTGTTGTCATGTCGCATTTACTATTTAAATTATGTTCATAATTAATGGTATACAAATTATACCATTTCATGCTATTAATCATTTACATGATTATGAGCCAATCTATGCCATTAGCATGTAAATTTAATGTTTTACCCCAACGTTTCCCCCTCCCTCCCCCCTCCCCCCTTCCCCCCCGTTATTCGTTCGCATTATTTACATAGAACGTTAGGCTCGCAAATTAGCCTAACTCATAAACAAAAGGGAAAAGAAAGGAACATGTAGCAACAACACAAAATAACATGAATCTAACTAAGCATGTGTAATACTAATTTTTCATGAACAATACAAACTTAATCAAGCATGTCAATGTGAACTTGTACTTGAGTTAGATCCAATTAACATAGATCTTAAGCATATGAACAGGAATTTACATAGATCTTAAACATATGTATTAACTTGGATCTAAACATGTAAGCATATATGAATATGACTTAGTTTATGAACATGTACATAACATAACATAAAAGCATCACCAAATTAATATACAATATGGTAGGTTCAATTATACAAATCACAGTAGTCTCATAGGCATAGTTAATTTCAGATTTGTCATAAGGATAAACACGAATCGGAATCACAATTAGGCATAGTTATAGATTCGATTTATAACAAGTCATGACTTTTATATATTTAAATCTGAAATATAACTGAACTTACAGAAAAAGAACAGTTCTTGTATTCTGGAATCTGATTTCGAAATTTGTTAAGCTATTCCTTTGATGTAGACTATTGATGTTCTTCTAATTGATTTCTAGTTGAAGAAGATATTATAGTTTTAAGAAGATGGAGGCTACGCTAGTTCAGAGAGAGACAGCATGACGGCTTCATAGAATGTGTTTATTTGTTTTAGGTTTTGGGTTTGAGTTGATTATATAGAATTCTAGGATTAATTCTAGCCTTTTGATCAATCTAGGAGAAATCAGAGCCATCCAAACCAAAGAGATGTGTCACTCAGCCAGTCACAGTACGACACATAAGCCCTAGTACATCAGAATTCGTCACTGGGCCAATCAGAGAAGGCCACATCTGCTCAGAACTATAGAAATCGTCACAGGAATTGGATCTCGGAAAGGGTCTACCCCCTTAAGTGGGGTCGACACCTATGTCTACCACCCTTAAGGGGGGTCGACACCATTTGAGCGGGATCTTTCTCGCTCACTCGTCTTTGACTTATTTTGGTTCTGGAGATGATTTTGTGTATATATATACTTCCTTGCCTGTATACAACTTCTACGGCTTATAACTTCTTCATACGTTGTCCGATTTACGCAAACTCAGACTCTATCCTAAGCAGAATTCCGAGACGAACGCAATGGCATAACCTGTTTCCCTTAATTCCCACTTTTAAAATTAAGTATTCTTTAATTCGTTATTTTAACATTCACAGAAAATAGAGAGTGTTACATTCTCCCCTCCTTTAAAGGATTTCGTCCCCGAAATCTCTAAGTTAAGAAGAATGTATCCTAACATTCAACATCCATCTACTCAACCATCAATCATAGGCATCCATTATCCTTAAAAAGATTTCTAATGCTTTCATGATCATATGCACAGTGTGTGTACATGCCCTTACCTAATGCAAAAATCAGGTGGTCTACTGATTCAGTTTGACCTCCTTAATGCAAATTATGTCAGTGCTATGAGTCTATCATGTATGCAATTATTCCTAATCGTACTTTATAAATTCTACATGAGTGCTCAATCATTCTTACAAATGCAACATACATATGATAACACATTAAGTTTCAATCCATATATACACACATATATGCATGTGCAATATGAAAGTGACTGAGCCGATCTAGTACCTAGTGTGTGTGTGTATATGCATCCATGAGCAACCACTAGCAAATACTTACATCCACTTGCATCCACCAAACATAACATGTCTCACATACATGTTTACATCCATTGGCTTCTACCTAAGGATCGAGGATAGGACCGAGAGGATATACTTAAAAGATAAAGACTAGCAAATAAACTTTACAGAAAAAGAGAGATCAAGGATATACCCTCAAAAAGGGTATGATGCACGTATCTAATCTTCAGTCTTCTAAGTCGCATCTTCTTGAGCTTCACTGCATATTGCTCTGATTGTCTTAAATTCACGATTGCGTAGCTTCTTAATTTCTGTTTCCAGAATATGCGTTGGAACTCATTTCACTGTCGCCTCTCGTTCCACCTTTTCTTCTTATAGTATACTTGGCACTACAACTTCTGTCGTGTCATGCTAACATTTCCTCAAAAGGTCTTCCAAAATCCTATTCACCCTTTCTATTAGAGGATGACAAGCGGTGCTCAAACATAACTGCGTACTCATGGCTTCTTGCAAGCTTATTTATTAAGGTGACTAGAGGTCTCTTCTCTACTTAATTTATCCATTGCGTTAGCTATCTGAGAGTCTTTTCTTTGTGAAGTCCCTATTTAATTCAAAAGCGTAAGTCTTACTCCTAGCGATGCCGACTACTAACTTAACTGAAGGTTTTAAAATCAAAGTTTGATATGTATTCTGAACTTTTTATTTTCAAATAAAGAAGACTTGAAGTCAACCTTTTTATTCTTAAGGCATCCGTTACAACCTTACCCTTACATCAAAATGGCGCCTAGTCCCGTGCCGCATGCATCCGTGTATACCGTAAGTCTTTTACTACCGTAAGGTAAAAGTCAAAACTGGGGCCGTTGTAAGAGCCCTCTTCGATTGTTGGAAAGCGATATCATAACCAATATTCCGAGCAAAGGTTAGATTCTTCTTCGTCAATCTTATAAGTGGGGCCGATACCTTCATAAAGTCCTTAATTAACTTCCTATACCAGCCCGCTAATCCAAGAAAATTTCTTACTCCTGTTGCATTCCTCGGGACCTTCTAATCTTGCACTGCAACTACTTTCGCGGGATCTACTGTTATCCCTTCCTTGGATATCACCTGTCTTAGAAACCTAATTTTTTCTCTCCAAAAATGATATTTGAAGAACTTCGCCTTAAGTTGATGCGCTTGGAGCGTATCCAAGACTTCCCTTAGATGCAAAGCATGTTCTTCCTCATTCCAAAATATCGGCTATGCACAAGTGAAGTGAACCATCCGCCTTTGTAACGAAAACGACTGGAGCACCCCATTCAGAAATACTTCGACTTATGAACCCTTTTTCAAGTAACTCTTTTACTTTTTTACTGAGCCCTTCCTTTCCCTTGGATTCATGTGTCGTACAGGTAATGCAACTGACTTTGCATTGTCAACTAGATATGTGCGGAAGTCTATCTTGCGTTTTAGGAGACAAACCCCTAACCTAATCAAAAACATATGCATACTCATGGACTACTCCAATGGATCGCAAATCATCGATAAATGCATCAAGTGATTCTAGGTAGCTAACACAAACTGATCCCTTAGGATCGCACGAAATCTCGAGGGTATTCCCGAGGCAATTCGAAAGTCTAACTACCCTCCTTTCACAATTACTAGCTAACCAATCCATGCCTAGAATCAACCTATAGCCCATGAAACCAAAAATATAAGCATTACACTTAAACTCAATGCTTAACATAGCTATTCTCAAATCCTTACAAACCAAAGATAAATGAGCCGAACCACCAATTGGATTTGATACAATAATGGGATCTTCTACTATACAAGTACTAAGGTGCAGAGACTCAACTATGGAAGTAGATATAAATGAATGTGAAGCGCTAAAATCAAAAAGAGTACTAACAGGATGATAAAAAAGAAGAACTAATTTTTTTTCAATAGAAACTCTACTACCTCTCTCTCAGGTACGCTGGTAGTGAGAGCATGCACTTGCCCTCCTGAAAATCCTATCCTTTGTTCTTGCCCTTGTCCTTAATTATATGATCCGTTATACCATAATAACAACACTTCCTCTTGTCTTAGATTTTTCTATTCTTTCCTCCTTTGTGAACCAAGTCCATATCCATGTGTTTCTCATCCTTGGTTGTGCTCCTTAGCCGAACTCCCGCATTCTCATCTTTGCCATCCTTGTGTGGCTTGTTGACAAGTTTCTTGAAAGCTGCCTCCATCGCACGGAAAACCCTACAAAGCTTGAAAGAAAATTAGCCGCATGTGAAACTACTGCGGCTATATGAAAGTTAGGTACTTCTTCGCCCTTTGACAGGTGCCGTAGTCTCATCAAGCCTACGGAACCATGCCACGATGAGGTTACCTCCCAGAAAGCGAGGAGCCCCGGGACTCAGTAAAGAAGAAAAACAAGGATTCAAACAGAGGATCAAAAGATAATGCATATGGCTTTGGGGAATATGCCTTTAAAACAAAACTTTTCCTTAGAAAATGCTTCTTTTAAAACCGTTTTGAAAATAATTTTTCAAATCTTTTATCTGATCTAGTAACCTTTAGCTCTGATACCACGTGTAACACCCCACCTCCATTAATGTCACTCACAAAGGAAATGCATTAACTTCAACGAAGTGTTATAGGTAAGAGATGCAAATAAATTACAAGACAAACAAATAAAGCATCGGAAAATAAAGTCATTTTATAAGAAACATAGTTCAGTCAAGCTTTTACAACAATTGACTCAATCATAATTAAAAGTATTACATAAAACTTCTGTCTTGATTCAAAAACTTACAAGTATATAAGAAGCATAAAACATAGCAAAGTAGCATAAGTCCCCAAATTAAAGTGCAATCACAGTCGTGGCCAAAGATAAGAGGTTCCAAGCCATACGTCACAGAATCTCCAAGCTTGGAAAGAGAAACGGTCCAAACTAAGCTGAGCTATTCCCTCCCTGACTACCTGAGGAGGGAGAAACGGAAGAAAAGAAGATGAAAGAAAACAGGTCAGACATAAGTCTGGTAAGTCCAGTGATTTTTCAGCATGTAATCAAGATAAAGGATCTTGACATCAATAAAATGAAAATAGGACAATACCATAAAACAAGATAACTTATGACAAGATAAGGCAAGGTCAACTGAATGCGCTTCTACTCTTTCTCTGGTTCGCTACTACCCTGTTTTTCTAATCTCTATATCTCTGCACCGCCTAACTAGTGTCCGAACTAATAATCTGTATAAAATGATAATATTACAACGTGATCCCAATCCCCGTAATTGTGGTAGCCTTCAGGTGTACATCTAGTAAGAGGGTCTTACCTCAATCAGCCTAATTGCCACGAAGATGTTAGATGTACCCTCACTACCCTATCGATCGGCTCCCTACTTGTATTAATGTTCCATGTGTCTGTGTCAATCGGCCCTCTCTTGCATGTAGATACCCCGTGCTGGTCCCACCATAAGGTGTATCAATCCTTATGATAGCAACCCGACACGATTCAAGATGCCCAGTGTATAACTACTGGTACCCAATGCTTGCTTTTTCCCACTCCGGAGTATGTGCACGCCCGTAAACCTTCAGAACCTACAATGACGTACCCCCTACCGCTATTTTGACCGCTTATAATCAACCCATTAATCGTGCCCCACCCTGCCTAGTTCAGGGTACCATGATACATCTATGTAGGTTACTGCTGAAATGGATCCCTGTTACTAGGGTTTCCTACTGGTTAAGTTTGTGGGCCTATATATACAAATATTACCCACCTACACGAGATGTACTTAACCCTCCCACCGATTCAAGATGTTTAATTAACAGTTAAGTTTGTGGGCATATATATACTAATATTACCCACCTACACGTGATGTACTTAACCCTCCCACCGATTCAAGCATGTATATTTAACGGTTAAGTTTGTGGGCCTATATATACTAATATTACCCACCTACACGTGATGTACTTAACCCTCCCATCGATTTAAGCATGTTTATTTAACGGTTAAGTTTGTGGGCCTATATATACTAATATTACCCACCTACACGAGATGTACCTAACCCTCCCACTGATCAAGTCAATACGTACTATTGGTTAAGCTTGCCTTAACCCTATCCGCTTCGTTCATGTAATATTGGTTAAGTGTTGTCCATTCATGTTAACTTAACCCACCCACACATCATGTTGTATTGGTTAAGTGTTTTCTATTAACTTAACCCCACTCGTTCATCATGTTATATTGATTAAGTGTTGCCCTCTTGTGTTACTTAACCCTATCATACATCATGTTATATATTGGTTAAGTGTTGCCTTCTTGTATTACTTTACCCTACCATACATCATGTTATATCGGTTAAGTGTTGCCTTAGTTAACTTAACCCTACCATTTGTTTAACTAACATGTTGTATTGGTTAAGTGTTGTCTTAGTTAACTTAACCCTACCATTTGTTTAATTAACATGTTGTATTGGTTAAGTGTTGCCTTAGTTAACTTAACCCTACCATTCTTAGCATGTCTTGTTCATTAGCATTAATTGATTTATTAATGCACCAACCTCTCACATTAGATCTGTGTTGTTGTGGTTACTGGATGTGTCGGGCGTTTCCGGACAGTTTTACACCACAACTCAATCTAACCTCAGGTTTTTCTTGGGCATGATGCACTAACCTCTCACACTAGATAGGTGTTGTTGCGGTTACTGGATGTGCCGGGGGGTTCTGGGCAGTTTTACACCACAACTCAATCTAACCTCGGGTTAGGCATGTTCATCATTTTATTTAATTTACATATTCGTCATTTATGTCAAGCTTATACGTAAATTATCCACAAGTGTTGTCATATCACATTTACTATTTAAATTATGTTCATAATTAATGGTATACAAATTATATCATTCCATGCTATTAATCATTTACACGATTATGAGCCAATCTATGCCATTAGCATGTAAATTTAATGTTTTACCCCAATGTTTCCCCCCCGTTATTCGTTCTCATTATTTACGTAGAACGTTAGGCTCGCAAATTAGCCTAACTCATAAACAAAATGGAAAAGAAAGGAACATGTAGCCTTCCAACAGCACAAAATAACATGTAACTAAGCATGTGTAATACAAATTTTTCTTGGACAACGCAAACTTAATCAAGCATGTGAATGTGAATTTGTACTTGAGTTAGATCCAATTAACATAGATCTTAAGCATATAAACAGGAATTTACATAGATCTTAAACATATGTAATAACTTGGATCTAAACATGTAAGCATATATGAACATGACTTAGTTTATGAACATGTACATAACATAACATAAAAGCATCACCAAATTAATATACAATATGATAGGTTCAATTGTACAAATCACAATAGTCTCATAGGCATAGTTAATTTCAAATTTTTCATAAGGATAAACATGAATCAGAATCACAATTAGGCATAGTTCTAGATTCGATTTATTTCAAGTCATGACTTTTATATATTTAAATCTGAAATATAACTGAATTTACAGAAAAAGAACAGTTCTTTTATTCTGGAATCTGATTTCTGAATTTGTTAAGCTATTCTTTTGATGTAGACTATTGATGTTCTTCTAATTGATTTCTAGTTGAAGAAGATATTCTAGTTTCAAGAAGATGGAGGCTATGCTAGTTCAGAGAGAGAAAGCATGACAGCTTCATAGAATGTGTTTATGTGTTTTAGGTTTTGGGTTTGAGTTGATTATATAGAAGTCTAGGATTAATTCTAGCCTTTAGATCAGTCTAGGAGAAATCAAAGCCATCCAAACCAAAGAGATGTGTCACTCAGCCAATCACAGTATGACACATAAGCCCAAATACATCAGAATTCGTCACCAGGCCAATCAGAGAAGGCCACATCCGCTCAGAACTATAGAAATCGTCACAAGAATTGGATCTTGGAAGGGGTCTACCCCCCTTAAGGGGGTCGACACCTATGTCGACCCGCCTTAAGAGGGGTCGACACCATTTGAGCGGGATCTTTCCCGCTCACTCGTCTTTGACTTATTTTGGTTCTGGAGATGATTTTTTGTGTATATATATATATATACTTCCTTGCGCGTATACAAACTTCTACGGCTTATAACTTCTTTATATGTTGTCCGATTTACGCAAACTCGGACTCTATCCCAAGCAGAATTCCGAGATGAACGCAATGGAGTAACCTATTTCTATTAATTTCCACTCTTAAAATTAAGTATTCTTTAATTCGTTATTTTAACATTCACATAAAATATGGCATGTTACATTGGGGGAGTATTTTTAACTCCATAACAAATAGCTGAAATGATTAGGACAGTACAGACTCAGGCTGTCAGTGCCCAACCCGCTCGATCCGAATTTTCTTGGTTGTGTCAGGATTTTGTGCTCTTAGGAAGAAAACCTTTTATGGGTACTGAGCCAATTAATGAGGTACAAGCATGTATAAAGAGTAGTGAGAGGATATTCACAAGCCTAGGACTTACAGATGAGCAGAAAATTAGAGTTGTTTGTAGTCAGTTGCATGGTAGAGCATTAGAATGGTATGATTTAATGGAAGCAGAATTTGCAGAGACACCACTTTCTTGGGCCCAATTCAGACAAAGATTCAAATTGAAGTTTATCCCGGAAGCAGGAAAAGAAGCCATGACTAGACGCTTTATAGATCTTAACCAGGGTCAAATGTCTATTGCAGAGTATGCAGCTGCTTTTGAGCGATTATCCAAATATGATCTTGAATTTATTGATACCCCAAGAAAGAAAAATCAGAGATTTATTTAGGGATTATACAAACCCTTGAGAAAAGCCTTATTGCTCCAACTTGATATACCTTTTGAATCTTTGGTGGATTCCCCATTCCGATTGGAAGAAGAGGAGGAAATTGATGAACAAATGGAAACTAATGAGAAGAAGATGCAAAGTTTTAATCAAAAGGGAAAGAAACAAAATGAGCAAAAGAATTTCGAGTCAAATGGTAAAAAGAAGAAGCAAGAGGAGTCTAGTTTTGCAACTATACCTGTAACGATCTCGAAAATTTTAACATTTAAAAATGAGTTAATAAGTTTAACACTTAAAAATGATAATGGATTAATAATTTTGAAGAGAGGAAATTTAAATAAATAGATTTAATATTGAAATCAAATTTTATTTTAATTCAATTTCTAAAATTTAACGTTGTATAAGATTAAAAAATTTCATTAAATAAATTTTAGTGATGTATAAACTTAGCGCGCGTAGTGGATTTTTGCATACAACAGTTTAGCATTCGTTACCGCATTCGTTGCATTTTCCGTTCCTGTCCATCTCAACAAATAAATAAATAGAAATTTAAAATTTTCCCTTAACCATGTGAACGAACAAGGAATGTAATGAATGGTAAACACAAATGTGAATCGTAGGACATGTTCAGCCAACAATTAACACTTATTCTAGTAACAATGGTTTTCCCTCTTTGAATTAGTATACACGGTACCTCTTAGATCTGAAAAATTCAAATCACCCTAAAAATATGGAGACTACAAATATTTCCTTGTCAGTAGCCAAATATTTGAAGCTACTGTTCAAGATTTGAAAACCTCTCCCCCTCTGAAACAAATATTCACCTGTCAGTAGAAAATATATGGGTATTGTTCATGAACAGAGAACACACCGCCACGCTGAATAAAATAATTCGAAACCACTGTAATAAAAAGAGGCCATCTCCTTCTCGCGTGAACACCATCTTCTTCCAACTCATTTTCTCCTACCACTCTCAGTATTCAATCCGGGAAAAAAATGAAAAAAAAAAAAACAGACAATTTTTTTTTTGAATTCTACTTGAAGCCTTACACCAATCCACTACTTTTACCTCACCCCTCTTTCCGCCTCGCGAACCATTTTCCCTTTTACTCTGCTTCTGTTCCAACCCTTTTCTCTAAACCGCAACCTATTCTCAGTCCTGCTCCAAACAGTGCCTTCATGTGAGTAGACCACCGCTGTTACACCATTCCTCTCCGCGCACCATACACCTTTGCTTCAACCCATTCTCCTATAGTAACCCCAAATAAAGAATCTGCAAGCATCCACCACCCTTCACATAGTGCACCACCACACTTCGCATCAACCCAGCAAGGACCACGTGCTATTGCTTCCAACCTATCTTCACGTGAGCTTGAACCCCTTCTCTCCCAAAATCCGTGCCCCCTCTCTCTTCCACAAGCACCGCAAGCATTCACCTCGTTTTAGCTACAGCCACCTTTCCTCACTTCGTAACGCAAAACAAAAAAGAGAAAAGGAAAAAAGAAGGAAAAAAGAATAGCAACTGTCGAGAGTAGCAGGTCCGCTTTGGATCACCGTTACGGTCACCTACAGAGCCTCATTTGAGCTCGGCACCCAGTCTATGTTTTGGTCTTAGTGCATAAGTTCCTTGTTCCTCTTTTTTCTTTGCATGAAAGATGTAGTACATGCGCAGGCATATATTGGTAACCATAGGTGCATGTACATGCTCTCATCCATGCTACTCTTGTTGGCATACTTGTTTTGGCCATGCATGTGTGTCATAGGCTGGACTCACAGTATATTGTTACATGATACACCCTAAGCTGCTGAAACCGAACTCTGCGTACTGCTAAGAACAGCAGTGTGCACATGCAAGCTTTAATGGGAGGTGTTGTGTAAATTTTTGACCATCAGTCAGTAGTTTTAAAGATCACTCTCCTCTATTTTATAACAAAAAGCATACTAGCTGAGTGGTTTGGCATGTGACCGAAAACAAAGAGGTCACTGGTTTGATCCCGCTTGTAGCCACTTGGTTTTGGTCATTTATTTTTGACTGAAATATTTTATCGTAAATTTACTCATAAAATTTTGTTTGCTTTTCTAAATAAAAATCGCGCCTTTGTTCTAGGTAGCCGAAATTCCTCCTTGTAGCCGTTAGGCTCGTTCGACTCATATCATACCTTCTCGCTTTGCCACCGAAGGTGAGTTTTTCTCACTCACAGACTAACTGATTATTAAGTGAATTAAAACATGAGATGTTGAATGAAATGTTAGGGTGCTCTAGTTTTGTTTGCTTCGTGATTGTGCACGTGTGACACACACACTATTATCTCACATGACACAGTATGGATGTATACTTGACATGCTATGTTTATTTTCTCATCATGCAAGTTCCCCTTACATTATAAAACATTATGGGTTGAAATGATACATACCCGAATCCCTTGTATATTCGAATCGATTTGGGATGCTGGTTGAAATGATACATACCCGAGATTCGAATATTTTAAAGAATGGATTGAAATGATAAATATCTGTATCATTTGACCATAGGATAGCCGTGGTCAATAAAAATAAATTATTTTAAATTAATTATGTCGATTTTGTAGAAAGAAATATTTAAACAAAATTTCCATATAACGTAAAAAGTGATTAATAGAAACTTTGAATTTATGAGAATTCCGATTTGCATATAAACTTGTTTAATAACCTCAAGTTATAATTTATTTTAAATGAATTCTCCATAAACTTTATGTTTCACATAATAAACGAATTTAAAGGTTGGTGGTTCAATGTAAAGGGTTTCAACTTGTTAAATGCTTTAGAAATAATTTTAATATATATCTGGGTTAATGATTTCTATCATTTTAAATGTAAAAGATTTGTCAAAATATAAATTTGTTAAATTCGAGTTTAAAAAGGAATGTGCTCATTTAGGCCATGGTGAATTTGGGTTTTGTTAACTAATTTGGAATTTACCAAATCATCCCTGGCTAATGAATTAAGTTGAAATTGTTTTGGGAATTATATTAAAATGAATTTGATTTGATTATGAAACCTAGTTTGGAAAAGGAGTGGCGTGGATTTAGGATTGGACTTGGATTGATATTTTTGTATAAAACTATAACTTCGTCAAAGCTAGTTTTCACATTACTTGATTTTGTAAACATTCTTTTATAAAATATTATGACCACTTTAACTATATAAAATTTACAATAGTTTTCAACTATACATATACACATCACTTTAATTTAACACACACACACACTATTTTCAAAACTGACCTTTTCTAAATATATTTATAAATTTAAATAAATTCTAATGTCCAATCTAGTCTAGTGAACGCAAATGATGAAATAAAGAATTTCAAGCAATAACGATATTTCTTGGAAGTTAAAATTTAAATCCGATGTTTGACAAAGAAATGGTAAATATTGGTTTATGAACATTAATCGAAACAATGATAACGTATTTGAGTAATTGATTTTGGGGCAATATTTGAAATAGATTGATTTGCGGTACATGAAATATGATTTCAAATTTAATGTCCATGGTGTGAAAAATGTAAACGTTTGGTTGTTAAAGAGACCGGAGTCGGTAGATGTAATACTCGCTGCCAATACCGATACAACTTTAACAACTATGTATGCGGTGGAGTTCCAAAACCGAAGTTGGATGGTATGGAGACTATTACTGGATTAGAAGAAAGAGAATGCTGATGGATTAGCCTTGACCTTTGGTGTAACGTCCCACTTTTCAGTACAATTTAGGCTGACATTTAACTGTCACAGTCAACTCAAATTACACAGAAAAGCAGAATGTTAAGAGAAAGAAATTAGAGGATGAGAGAGAAAGAAAGAAATATTAGAATAGAAGAAAGAAGAAGAACATCAGAGTCTCACAGCGGAATGAACAAAATATTTAATATAACAACATATCTTTATACAAATGAAAAATCTCGAATACACACCAATCATCAGAGTACAACATGAATCAGATACAGCGGAATAACTTTAATAACTAATGGTGAAGCCTCCTGCTTCCAGCTTCTGAAACTCCAAGCGAAAACTATCGTATCAAATATATTCGGTCTAAGCCGAGCACATTTTGAAGCAAAGCAAAAACACATGGGTCAATATGGAATACTTTCAGTACTAAATACATATCAACAATTGGTTTAACTTTGGAAATCCTTTTTGAAACAAAAGGATAATAGTAAGACCAGTCCATACATAAACACGGACGGTTTTTACCTTACTATAACCCAAAACACTTATGAAGAACAATATTTTTCTGATATTATAATAGTGTCTATCAACCACAAATAAATAGTAATCTAGTGGAACGCTTGCATCTCACGCTTCATATATATAATATACAATCAAAATCGCTGGCGCTTATTGGAAATTGGATTCCGACTATGACAAGGTATGGGACCACCTGCCAATAGTGTATTTCTAGAGGCGAATACACTGGGTTCAACAAGAACGTCTTGCAACCCGGCCCACATATGACCGACCACTCATTTCAGTTGAGTGTATCGAATGTGTATCACCAACGGTTGGGATCAGCAAACCATTTCCCGAAAAGGGACAGCATCGATAGATTTAAGAAGGAAATGGAATTTCTCTAGATAGGCGATTATACATCCTAATGGGAGCGATCCACATAGCCGTGTTGCCTGCCCGATTTCTGTCGTTTCTCGGTTGTGAGGTTTGAGGTTATAATCGACTCTTGTAGTCATCTGGCCACCATTCACTTTGAATGCCACATCGTCAGATCCGCCAGATATCACTAATTGAAGTCCACAAAAATACTCTAATTGGGAGCTACCCAACTATGGCACGTTTGAAGAAATCAACGTACGTGATCCATTTGGAAATACTCTGTCAGACATCCATTCATACAAGCCATCCAGGAATAGGATGAACCGAAGGTACTCTCCTACCGCATCTAAAGAATCACCCTATAGATCAGTAACGAATAGTCCTTGCAAATCCGTAGATCTCAATTACGACAGAACCACAGTATATCTTAAGCTGCGGACTAAAGATTATAAGTAGTTCTTACGTTATGAATATCCACGGTCTTCACTTGCTCCATCTTTATCCCTTGCAAGTTAGCTTCGTACGTAACGTTGATTCGAAGTGGTTTTGGGTCTAGTTCCCATCCCGGTCTCTTCGAAACAACACGTCAAAAGGTCCAATAAAATATTTCGTTGATAGTTTGGTGTTTTAACTATCAACGTCAAACCAATACGGTCAAGTATATTTGCAGCTCAGGTTCTCATTTCTGAAACCATTCATTAAAAACTCTTTATTAAATCATTTAAAATCATTTCTATGACTTAAAGTCGATTACATTTAAGTTGCTTACCAACTTATCTTTTGTTTCGCCATTTGGAAATAATATATCTCATTTATTCTCACTTCGCTTTATTCTCCTTACATTCTGAAAATATCGCTATATTTTCATCAACTATTTATTCCTTAATTATGGAAATGTACATATATAAATACATCGTCAATTCACTAATATAATCCCGTGCCAATTCTTATGCGGTAAAAACCTTGTTAAATGACACATGCTTTCTTATTAAAGCTTAATAGCTTTAACTACTTAAATTCCAAATATTGATTTCTGTTTCAAAATTAATATAACCCTTCCATTCTAATTACTTATTATTTCAAATAAATATACGTTATTCATATTATCTCTATTTCTAGAAAACTAGTGTTATATAAATAGCCTATAGGTATAATTAAAACTATATATCTGGACTCAGACTAAACAATGTTAATGTACATTGTTTAATTTAAAACTTATTTTAAATTTCATTTAAAACCTCACAAATGGATCACAAATGTTTTACGAGAATAATAACTCCTTTCCAAACTCCTTTACCGTAACAAACTAATACCATTCCTCAATAATAGTGAAGTCGGTCAAGTTGGGGTATTTTATTTACCTCTCAAACCTTAATCGACAACTTTCTTATCTCAGAGTAGATAGAAGTTCGTAACTTAAAACCCATGCTCTTACAATATCGATCAGACCTTAGTTCCTATATTTTCATTTAAAACATGGTTTTAAGAACCATATCTTTTCTTTTGGACATCTCGATCGACCATCACCATTTTACTTAATATACTATTAAGTAAATCATTTGCTCGAATCTTAACCATTTGTTTCAAACTCCTGTGTCGTATCCTATACGTAACTTGGATTATATTACTCTAATCCATTCGCTAATATCTTTCCAGAAACCCTTTTCGTCGTATAATCTAAACTTTGGGTTCATGACCATAAATCTCTTTTCTTTTATGCAAAGCATTAACTATCCTTTTTACTTTTCAAATTTCACTTTGATTACGCCATTTACTTAATTTCATTCTTATGTAAATTATTTATCTTAAAGCCTTTGCCTTAGTTTAATGCTTTAAATCCACTTTTCTCATACACTTGGATTTTTTTACTAATACCTTACCCAAATCTCTTTTTAACATCGTTTAAAAAAATGGTTGAACTTTATAATTCAAACCCTTATTAGCTTCTTTACTCTAATCGATGGGTACTTCCTTTTACATATTTTATCATTCTTCTCTTTTATTCCAATTCGAATAGAATCTTTATTTTAAACTCAAACTTCTTTCATAACTTGTTTATGAAATTCGGATTATAAAATCCATTTCCATAAGCTTCTTTCATTTTACTAATTCTTGCTACACATTCAATTACTAAAATGAATTCTATTTAAGAAGTAATAACTTAAATTATTAAATTGATAATTTACTTAATCATTTGTTGAAGTAAAATTGTATTACTTCATTATTAACAAAAAACGGGTTAGTTAATCTCCTTAATAAGTTATTAAGAAAAATAGTTACTTTAATAAAGTCGAACTAAAAGTTTATTTAGCTTTTAAAACAAACCGTTGGTTTGAAATAATAAATCTCACTAAATTGTTTTCTTTGGATCGATTATTCTAAATGATCAACTCTCTAGTTAATCTCAGTCTTTCTTGTGTATTAAAACATACGTTGTTACCATAAAAATCCTTTTAAAAATTCTTTATAAAACAAAGTTATAAATATTCGCTTCATTAAAACTTTTTATTTAAATAACTAAAATAAATTCAAAACTTCTATTTAGTTATAAAAAATAAGTTTTATAACTTAAATACGTAAATTCGCCTAACGGCCAATTAATATCTCAAACGATGGATTCTAGACCATTCGCTGCCAAATTCTTAACCAATACCGCGTATTGATAATAAACATGACAATTATATTTAACAATCCATATCCGTTCAATTATTGATTACTAACCAGGGTATAATAACATAAATTAGAATAAACAACAAACAATATACAATTGATTTGAGGAATCCGGTTGGATCCCTCCAACTTGTTCTTCCCTGCACAACAGTTTATAACATCGTTTAACACTAATACAAGAAATTTCATGTATTTGAACGGTCAATTTATAAACACAAACAAACAACCAACCAATAAATAAAAACCAACCATAGCATCCATTTCAACCAATTATTAATGATAAGTATTAATGATATGAATTTAACCCATCACAGTATTTCAGAAACTGACATTTAAAACTACATAAAATTCCCATGGCTTTAGAATCACTTTATTCCAGCTCGTATACGTCGGCGATGTGATTACGAACCCATCGGTTCCAGTTTGGTCCAATTCTGTTTACGAACGCGAAGGTTATACGAATTACAATGCTTGATTTTAAATTGAATTAATTTATAAATTAACTATCATTGTTAATATTAATTAACTATATATTAATGTTAACTCACTGTGTTAATTACCTTGTATAATTGAATCCACGTTAGTGGCTCAAAACGCGGTTTCGTTGAATCTATTTCCACAAACCCGTTTCTTCAACAAATTCCCTGAAGCCTCCTTTTTCTCCTTGTTCTAGCTTGACACTGCCATTTTCCTTTACATACTTCGGCTACCGTTATAAGATTTGAAAAGTTAATTGAAAAAGTCAAGTAGTAATTAAATACCTTTTAAAACGGTAATCAGTTCTAATTATTCACTACCTTAAACACTGTCCATGTCAGACCGACACGTTCTCCCATTGTCACCCGATACTCAACTTCCTGAAGAAACCAATGGCCATGTTTAATTCAAGCCATTACCTTCCACCATAACGCTCCTGCACCATTTTCCAGCCGAACACCCATCGTCTATTCCGTGAAACCAGACCCCAAGACACCCTCATCACCTCATATCAGTGCCTGCCACATTCTTACTGTCCTTCCCCACTTCTTTGCGTTAAACCTTCTCCAGGTTTGATGCAAAACGAACGTCCCCCTTTACACTCAAGGCAGCACACGAACCATTCAACCAAAACATTTCTCCTTGCATGAATCCCCCGTCCTCTCCAATGATTGCTGCTCCTCCCATCCCGCATTAATTCGTGTTTAACTTATTTACAAATAATAGTGCCGCCACATCACCCAATTGTACTGCCAACACAGTGATTACCCTTCCCCCATGTTTTAGTTTTTTTTTCTATCTGAAGATTTACAGTTTCAGAAAAGAATAAAAGTTTGCTTGTGTTTTTCCATTTTTGTTGAATGGGAAAAGAATAGGATTCGCAGTGGATATATAAGGGGAGGGAACGTAGGAGGCAGACACGGTTACGTGGAGCTAAAGGAAACCAAAGTTTGGACCGCATGTAACTCGTTGGTATGGCTTGCAAGCAACTGTTTGTTTGGTCGGCAAGCAAAGAAAAATGACATTTACGCACAGAACATGCGCAGATAATTTAAAGAATGGCACATGGGAAAGTTTCCTATCAGATTATAATATACCCACTTATGATCCGACCATGTTTATTATATATATAGGGGGGATAGGATTAAATATTAGTTTATTTTTAACGAAACTTCGCCGTAAAGTATCACGTAAAACTAATAATAATCGATTCCTGTTTACTGATAAAAATGCTAATCCTAGTATAGAAAAATATTCCGGACCCAATGGGACAGTTTCGTCGAATTCCGACATCGTTTGAAAAAAAATTCCTTTATAAAACCAGCGAAAAAAACACGTTTAAATTTTCCACGATCACTAGATAAATCAAATCAACTTGAAACTTTGAAATCCTACAATAATTAATTCAATGGCACTAGTTTCGTCACATTCTAAGACTATTTCGCGGTACGCTATTTTTTCCGTGCACCGCACTGCCATTTTGGACACCAAATTAACCGGTCTCCAAAAATAATAAACTATATACCTATCCTAACTCTAAACGTCGATACGAACTCAACGGAATTGGTTTCGTGGATTAATTCAACCGTCTGCTCAAGTTACCCTCAAATATCCCTTTATTAATTTAATTACGCATTATAGAAAATGAACGAGCATTTATGGCTACCGTGGTCACATACGACATCGGTTTGCCACGCAATTCAACACCATACAATAATTCAATGTTACGGTTCCAATGAAACTAATTTCGTCGAAAACAGATTCCGTTTGCAAAATAGCTATTTTAAAGGCCTGTATTTCAATACCGATTTCCATAGCGACTATTTAAAAATTTGATTTGGCCATAAAACAAAATCTACAAGGCGAAAACTTGATTTTTCAGCTTCATTAGAAAATTATTATCAAATAGATTCGAATGTTTCTTTTTTCGAAGAAATCCGACTTAAATTGGATCTTGTACGACCAATTGAAGTTCAAAACGCTATATTACGAACTACCGCGCCGCTGCAGCTCGTTATATAATTAAAATTATAATTTTAACGTTCAAACACCGTTTACTAAACGAGATCATAAATAAAATTAAACATAACTTAAATAAATCTTATAATATTACCAAATCACATAATATTACAAATTCAGTAAATTTTGACTATTTCGAAATTAAATTATTATTTATATTAATTAAAATAATATAATATTCAAATTTATTAAATTCAAACCATTTAAATTGAAAATCGACATTTAAACCAAATTTAAAAATATTAAATTAAATGGTTAAAAATTGGGTCGCTACATTCCTTCCCCCTTAAAATAATTTCGTCCTCGAAATTGCTAAGGTAAGAAGAATACTACAAACCCATTATATTTCAAAAATTTATTTTAATTAAAATCGTTACTTTCTAAATTTCTAATGAAAATTTTATCCAAATAATTTCAATCGAAAAACAAATTTATACTTATCAACTAAAATTTCCAAAAATTTCAAAATTTTTCTAACACCTTAAATTTTGGAAAAAATTTGGCAGTGTCTCCCCTGTACGGAGGACATCTGCAATATTGCAGGTCCAACAAATATATATACCTCGACCAACACTGCCGGAAGAAGAAAAAAGTCCAATCCAAAAACCCAAATCAAAACCAAAAGTTCATATTTTGCGTAAGCGTACCCTTTTTGCGAGCGTTATTACGTGATAAGCGATAAACAATAAGCGAGCCTGCTCAATTACTATGCAGCCCCGATCAGACTAGATTCAGTTAACTGCAAAATCTTCTTAGACTCGGTTTAAAGACAAGTTAACTCTTTTGCACCTGTTCTCAATTCTAATGCACTTCATTAGTTTCAAACAATGCCAGTTAAATTCAAATATCCATACCATCCTGGATTTATCTCGATAAATCAATTCTATTCAAGCCTGGTTTCAAACAAGTCTATCAACAATAAATCCATACTTATGCAATCAGTCTCGACCAAATAATCCCAAAACATTCCGTTTGGATATTTCAATTTCTTAACCCAAGTCAAATTAGTTGTTGATTTAAGTTATATTTTATTTCAATATTTAAATTTAACTTATATGATTTATTTAACCTAACATGAGTTAAATTCCCATATTCTACATTTCAAATTTGAAATGTCCTTCGATTGATCCAATCCAACTACATAATCAAACACATTCAAACCAATCAATCAAGCCAATATACGTTTCAAACAAACAGTCAACAATTTGAAAGATTTATTTATTTCAAAAAATATGATTTGGGTAAAATTATTCCATATACCGTCTTTACAAAATAATTTTATATTCAAATACAAATACGTGTACTCATATATATACACTCAAACTCAATCTAGAGTATTACTGACCCCATCTCTACTGAGTTACACCACAGAGCCAAGGTTATCACTAAACCAATAGCTCTGATACCAAGTTGTAACGTCCCACTTTTCAGTACAATTTAGGCTGACATTTAACTGCCACAATCAACTCAAATTACATAGAAAAGCAGAATGTTAAGAGAAAGAAATTAGAGGATGAGAGAGAATGAAAGAAATATTAGAATAGAAGAAAGAAGAAGAACATCAGAATCTCACAGTGGAACGAACAAAATATATAATATAACAACATATCTTTGAACAAATGAAAAATCTCGTATACATACCAATCATTAGAGTACAACATGAATTAGATACATCGGAATAACTTTAATAAATAACAGTGAAGCCTCCTACTTCCAGCTTCTGAAACTCCAAGCGAAAACTATCATGTCAAATATGTTCGGTCTGAGCCGAGCACATTTTGAAGCAAAGCAAAAACACACGGGTCAGTCTGGAATACTTTCAGTGCTAAATACATATCAACAATCGGTTTAACTTTGGAAATCCTTTTTGAAACAAAAGGATAATAGTAAGACCAGTCCACACATAAACACGG
Organism: Allium sativum; assembly: GCA_030737875.1. Lineage (NCBI taxonomy): Eukaryota > Viridiplantae > Streptophyta > Magnoliopsida > Asparagales > Amaryllidaceae > Allium > Allium sativum. Next base: position 359,390,672 of record CM060926.1, read on the forward strand.
ACGGTTTTTACCTTACTATAACCCAAAACACTTTTGAAGAACAATATTTTTCTGATACTATAATAGTGTCTATCAACCACAAATAAATAGTAATCTAGTGGAACGCTTGCATCTCACGCTTCACATATATAATATACAATCAAAATCGCTGGCGCTTATTGGAAATTGGATTCCGACTATGACAAGGTATGGGACCACCTGCCGATAGTGTATTTCTAGAGGCGAATACACTGGGTTCAACAAGAACGTCTTGCACCCCGACTCATACATGACCGACCACTCGTTTCACTTGAGTGTATCGAATGTGTATCACCAACGGTTGGGATCAGCAACCGTTTCCCGAAAAGGGACAGCATCGATAGATTTAAGAAGGAAATGGAATTTCTCTAGATAGTGATTATACATCCTAATGGGAGCGACCCACATAGCGGTGCTGCCTGCCAGATTTCTGTCATTTCCTGGTTCTGAGGTTTGAGGTTATAATCGAATCTTGTAGTCATCTGGCCACCATTCACTTTGAATGCCACATCGTCAGATCCGCCAGATATCACTAATTGAAGTCCATAAAAACACTCTAGTTGGAAGCTACCCAACTATGGCACGTTTGAAGAAATCAACGTACGTGATCCTTTTGGAAATACTCTGTCACACATCCATCCATACAAGCCATCCAGGAATAGGATGAACCGAAGGTACTCTCCTACCGCATCTAAAGAATCACCCTATAGATCAGTAGCGAGTAGTCCTTGCAAATCCGTAGATCTCAATTATGACAGAACCATGGTATATCTTAAGCTGCAGACCAAAGATTATAAGTAGTTATTACATTATGAATATCCACGGTCTTCACTTGCTCCATCTTTATCCCTTGCAAGTTAGCTTCGTACGTAACGTTGATTCGAAGTGGTTTTTGGTCTAGTTCCCATCCCGGTCTCTTCGAAACAACACGTCAAAGGTCCAATAAAATATTTCGTTGATAGTTTGGTGTTTTAACTATCAATGTCAAACCAGTACGGTCAAGTATATTGGCAGCTCAGGTTCTCATTTCTGAAACCATTCATTAAAAACTCTTTATCAAATCATTTAAAATCATTTCTTCGACTTAAAGTCGATTACATTTAAATTGCTTACCAACTTATCTTTTGTTTCGCCATTTGGAAATAATATATCTCATTTATTCTCACTTCGCTTTATTCTCCTTACATTCTGAAAATATCTCTATATTTTCATTAGCTATTTATTCCTTAATTATGGAAATGTCCATATATAAATACATCGTCAATTCACTAATATAATCCCATGCCAATTCTTATGTGGTAAAAACCCTGTTAAACGACACATGCTTTCTTATTAAAGCTAATAGCTTTAACTACTTAAATTCCAAATATTGATTTCTATTTCAAAATTAATATAACCCTTCCATTCTAATTACTTATTATTTCAAATAAATATACTTTATTCATGTTATCTCTACTTCTAGAAAACTAGTGTTATATAAATAGCCTATAGGTATAATTAAAACTATATGTCTCGACTCAGACTAAACAATGTTAATGTACATTGTTTAATTTAAAACTTATTTTAAATTTCATTTAAAACCTCACAAATGGATCGCAAATGTTTTATGAGAATAATAACTCCTTTCCAAACTCCTTTACCATTACAAACTAATACCATTCCTCGATAATAGTGAAGTCGGTCAAGTTGGGGTATTTTATTTACCTCTCAGACCTTAATCGACAACGTTCTTATCTCGGAGTAGATAGAAGTTCGCAACTTAAAACCCATGCTCTTAAAATATCGATCAGACCTTAGTTCCTATATTTTCATTTAAAACATGGTTTTAAGAACCATATCTTTTCTTTGGAACATCTCGATCGACCATCACCATTTTACTTAATATACTATTAAGTAAATCATTTGCTCGAATCTCAACCATTTGTTTCAAACTCCTGTGTCGTATCCTATATGTAACTTGGATTATATTACTCTAATCCATTCGCTAATATCTTTCCAAAAACCCTTTTCATCGTATAATCTAAACTTTGGGTTCATGATCATAAATCTCTTTTCTTTTATGCAAACCATTAACTATCCTTTTTACTTTTCAAATTTCACTTTGATAACGCCATTTACTTAATTTCATTCTTAGGTAAATTATTTATCTTAAAGCCTTTGCCTTAGTTTAATGCTTCAAATCCACTTTTCTTATACACTTGGATTTGTTTACTAATACCTTACCCAAATCTCTTTTTAACATCGTTTAAAAAAATGGTTGAACTTTATAATTGAAACCCTTATTAACTTCTTTAATCTAATCGATGAGCACTTCCTTTTACATATTTTACCATTCTTCTCTTTTATTCCAATTCGAATAGAATCTTTATTTTAAACTCAAACTTCTTTCATAACTTGTTTATGAAATTCGGATTATAAAATCCCTTTCCATAAGCTTCTTTCATTTTACTAATTCTTGTTACACATTCAATTACTTAAATGAATTCTATTTAAGAAGTAATAACTTAAATTATTAAATTAATAATTTACTTAATCATTTGTAGAAGTAAAAGTGTATTACTTCATTATTAACTAAAAACGGGTTAGTTAATCTCCTTAATAAGTTATTATGAAAAATAACTACTTTAATAAAGTCGAACTAAAAGTTTATTTAGCTTTTAAAACAAACCGTTCGTTTGAAATAATAAATCTCACTAAATTGTTTTCTTTGGATCGATTATTATAAATGATCAACTCTCTCGTTAATCTCAGTCTTTCTTGTGTATTAAAACATACGCTGTTACCATAAAAATCCTTTTAACAATTCTTTATAAAACAAAGTTATAAATATTCGCTTCATTAAAACTTTTTATTTAAATAACTAAAATAAATTTAAAACTTCTATTTAGTTATAAAAAATAAGTTTTATAACTTAAATACGTTAATACGCCTGACGACGAATTAATATCTCAAACGATGGATTCTAGACCATTCGCTGCCAAATTCTTAACCAATACTACGTATTGATTATAAACACGACGATTAGATTTAACAATCCATATCCGTTCAATTATTGATAACTAACCAGGGTATAATAACATAAATTAGAATAAACAACAAACAATATACAATTGATTTGAGGAATCCGGTTGGATCCCTCCAACCTGTTCTTCCCTGCACAACAGTTTATAACATCGTTTAACACTAATACAGGAAATGTCATGTATTTGAACGGTTAATTTATAAACACAAATAAACAACCAACCAATAAATAAAAACCAACCATAGCATCCATAGCGTCCATTTCAACCAATTATTAATGATAAGTATTAATGATATGAATTTAACCCATCACGGTATTTCAGAAGTGTGAGAATTAACTCACCAGTTTTGTTTCTGACGTTGTTGCGTTGTTTTACATAGTTTTAAACTAACGTTTAAAACTACATAAAATTCCCATGGCTTTAGAATCACTTTATTCCAGCTCGTATACGTCGGCGCTGTGATTATGAACCCATCGGTTCCAGTTTGGTCCAATTCTGTTTACGAACGCGAAGGTTATACGTATTACCATGCTTGATTTTAAATTGAATTAATTTATAAATTAACTATCATTGTTAATATTAATTAACTATATATTAATGTTAACTAACTGTGTTAACTACCTTGTATAATTGAATCCATGTTAGTAGCTCAAAACGCGGTTTCGTTGAATCTATTTCCACAATCCCGTTTCTTCAACAAATTCCCTGAAGCCTCCCTTTTCTCCTTGTTCTAGCTTGACACTGCCATTTTCCTTTACATATTTCGGCTACCATTATATGATTTGAATAGTTAATTAACAAAGTCAAGTAGTAATTAAATACCTTTTAAAACGATAATCAGTTATAATTATTAACTACCTTAAACACTGTCCATGTCAGACCGACACGTTCTCCCATTGTCACCCGATACTCAACTTATTGAAGAAACCAATGGCCATGTTTAATTCAAGCCGTTACCTTCCACCATAGCGCTCCTGCACAATTTTCCAGCCGAACACCCATCATCTATTCCGTGAAACCAGACCCCAAGACACCCTCATCACCTCATATCAGTGCATGCCCTATTCTTACTATCCTTCCCCACTTCTTTGCGTGAAACCTTCTCCAGGTCTGATGCAAAACAAATGTCCCCCTTTACACTCAAGGCAGCACACGAACCATTCAACTGAAACATTTCTCCTCGCATGAATCCCCCGTCCTCTCCAATGATTGCTGCTCCTCCCATCCCGCATTAATTCGTGTTTAACTTCTTTACAAATACTAGTGCCACCACCTCACCCAACTGTACTGCCAACACAGCGATTACCCTTCCCCCATGTTTTAGTTTTTTTTTCTGTCTGAAGGTTTACGATTTCAAAAAAGAATAAAAGTTGGGTTGCGTTTTTTCATTTTTGTTGAATGGGAAAAGAATGGGATTCGCAGAGGATATATAAGTGAAGGGAACGTGGGAGGCAGACACGGTTACGTGGAGCTAAAGGAAACCAAAGTTTGGACCGCAAGTAACTCGTTGGTTTGGCTTGCAAGCAACTGCTTGATTGGTCGGAAAGCAAAGAAAAAGGATATTTACGCACAGAACATGCGCAGATAATTTAAAGAATGGCACATGGGAAAGTTTCCTATCATATTATAATGTACCCACTTATGATCCGACCATGTTTATTATATATATAGGGGGAATAAGATTAAATATTAGTTTAATTTTAACGAAACTTCGCCGTAAAGTATCTAAAACTTATAATAATCGATACCTGTTTACTGATAAAAATGCTAATCCTAGTATAGAAAAATATTCCGGACCCAATGGGATAGTTTCGTCGAATTCCGACATCATTTGAAAAAAAATCCTTTATAAAACCAGCGAAAAACACGCGTTTAAATTTTCCACGATCACTAGATAAATCAAATCAACTTGAAACTTTGAAATCCTACAATAATTAATTAATATGAATTCAACGTCACTAGTTTCGTCGCGTTCTGAGACTATTTCGCGGTACACTATTTTTTCCACCACCGCAATGCCATTTTGGACACCAAATTAACCGGTCTCCAAAAATAACAAACTATATACCTATCCTGACTCTAAACGTCGATACGAACTCAACGGAATTGGTTTCGCAGCTTAATACAACCGTCTGCTTAAGTTACCCTCAAATATTCCATTATTAATTTAGTTACGCGTTATAGAAAATGAACGAGCGTTTATGGCTACCGTGGTCACATACGACATCGGTTTGCCCCGCAATTCAACACCATAAAATAATTTAACGTTACGGTTCCAATGAAACTAATTTCATCGAAAACAGAGTCCGTTTGCAAAATGGCTATTTTAAAGGCCTATATTTTAATAGCGATTTCCATAGCGACTATTTGAAAATTTGGTTTGGCCATAAAAAAAAATCTACAAGGCGAAAACTCGATTTTTCTGCTTCATTAGAAAATTATTATCAAATAGATTCGGACGTTTCTTATTTCGAAGAAATCCGACTTAAATTGGATCCTGTACGAGCAATTGAAGTTCAAAACGCTATATTACTAACTATCGCGTCGCTGCAGCTCGTTATATAATTAAAATTAAAATTTAAATGTTCAAACAGCGTTTACTAAACGAGATCGTAAATAAAATTAAATATAACTTAAATAAATCTTATAATATTACCAAATCACATAATGTTACAAATTCAGTCAATTTCGACTATTTCGAAATTAAATTATTATTTATATTAACTAAACTAATATAATATTCAAATTTATTAAATTCAAACCATTTAAATTGAAAATCGACATTTAAACCAAATTTAAAAATATTAAATTAAACGGTTAAAAATCTGGGTCGTTACATTTGGGTCATATTTAAAATGACTAAAACAAGAGCCATGCCCGGGTTAAGTTAGGTAGCACCTCTGATCCCACACGCTTCTTCAATACCATATCTTTTACTATATGATTGATTTGGGATACCCCTTTTGATTTTGGGAGTGTTGTTTGAGGTGGGCGGTAGTGGCTGCTATGCGTTACCACCGGCCCGGAAGCCGTAATCCGGTAGAATCCTACCATGGGTATTTCTCGTGTGCCTTGTCATAATATCCTTATCGAGCCTCCTACGATTTTGATTTGTATCGTACCTATGGAGTGCCCTCTGATGCCATCCGTGTTTGGTTGGGTTTACGGTACTGTATAGACTACGGTATTATATACGGCGTAAGGGTAATATGGTAATCCCGCTTATGCTATGTTCATTATGTTTACTTTACTGAATAGACATTACAATAATAGTGTATTATTATATAAATATTATTTTAACGGATCCTTAGAGGATGGGCATCCCAAACATTCTTTAAGTTACTGTACATTTCAGTGAACACTTCATTTGAGTTAATTTACTTATATGAGGCTGTTAGTCGTGACCCTTGTATATTTTTCTTTGACTGTATGCCTGGGTCAGCTTGAGCACGATAGCCGTTCGTGATGTCCTTGGGAGGTTGGCATCTCACTTGGATCCTTCAGTATCAGTTATCTAGCTATCTATTATCCAGTCTTATTATCAATATTTCTATGCACTTTATCTATTGTATGAGCTTATGACTCACTATGTACTATTATGTATCATGTATTATGTAAGTACCTATGTATTATTATGTTTCCGCCACGAGTTACTTTGCTTATGTTTTTGTGATTCAGTGTTCTGATTTGCATTTACCACATTAGTTAATATAACAATTCACGGTTTTAAGAAATTCAAGTCTGACATGTGTGGTTTATTGTCGATTTGAATGGTTTGAAATAGTGGGCCGTTATAATACCTAAGAATCAAGTCACATACTTTAACTATGGGATTAAGGGACACTATTCAAATGAATGTCGTAAGCCCCGAGTTTCTTCTCCGGTAGGAGTTTGTTTCTTTTGCAAGAAGAAAGGGCACTTAATAGCTAATTATCCATATAGGAAATTAAAGGAAAAAGGAAAGGCTGCTAGCACTTCTGGAGCACCGGCCCAGTAAGGGAAAAATAAGAAGATATGATAATATTTTTCTTCTTTTTGTTTGGTTGCCAAATGTTTAGTTGAGGGTAAATTGCCTGCTTTCGCTTGACTGCTTCCTGGTGTTGGATGTTAGAAATTGTTTTTCCTGTCAATACTTGTTAAAAATTGGATGCATGGATGCAAGATATAATAGAATAATACCTCAAAAAAATGGTTAACCCATCATGTTGAATTATCTGGTCGTTGTTTAAGGATTTCGGTCAATACATAGGGCGCCATGTTATCGATAGAGGTTCCTAAGCCTTAAACGTGATATTTTGACATAAGGAGAAAAATGAAATGTCTGGAGTTAAAATAAATTGGAATAATATTTTTCCATGAGACATTTTGTAACAACCCGCTCATTCATGATAGTAGATTTAAATATTTTATTAAAATATATCATCATGTCCGATGTGTCATTCAAAATGTCGTTTTTCGTAAATGATAAAATTAGGATTCGGGTCCACTTCCATTGAGTATGAATCATCGTTTACGACCTTTTTGACTGTGAACATCGATACCTTTTGAGTTAGTGAAATTTGATCATTCTCTCATTAAAGTGTATGAACAAAATATCACTTTTCACATATGAATGGTTATGGACTCGAAATCACTTCCATTGAGTTCAAAACGTCGTTTGCGTGTTCGAAAACTATAAGCTTCAATATGTTCCGAGATTCGTAGATTTGGTACTTTGGGTTGGTTCTTGGTTGAGCTAGCCTAGCTCATCATATAACCGCCAAATCATCCTCCTCCTCTACATTCACTCCACACTTCATCAAATTAGAAAATGGGGAAAGGAATGGTAAATTAGAATTCCCTAAACTCTAGCTTAATCTTGGAGCTCCAATTCTTGTTGAAATCAAGTGCAAATCCAAGGAAAAGCTTAGGTAAGCTCCTCTCCATCTTCTCTTTCTTGTTTCCTCTTCAATTTGTGGTATTTACTATGACCTAATTCCTAGGAAATCCATTTATATGAGTTTAGGTTGGAGATTAGCAAGCTATATTGGAAGAGAGGTTGATTTAACGAAGCTTTGGACTGATTTCTTGCTTCTAGCAAGCAAAGGTGAGTTCTTTTTTGAGCTCACATCTATGCCACAAGCCATTGGCTTGTACAAGTGTAATTTAGTGTTCATATGTGTTTGCATGTGCTAGTGAATTGGTTGTGTTAGTGTAACTTAGCCGATTCTGTATGTTTATGTTCCATTGAGTTGAAATTATAAGTAGGATTGTTTACATGATCTTATGCATATGTTTTGATTTAAATTGGTGATGTTGTGAAGCTCCGTTGTCCCCCGACAATGATCTAAGTCTTCACAAGTCGCTTGAATCGCTTTCGTAGGCTTTGGTTTGGAATTCAGTTCATATTTGAATAGATAATCAAAATCATTGCAACCTTATGTATATATGTTTATGCATGTTGTTTTTGTGCTTTAGAGAGTGTATGCAAGCCCTCTAAACATTTAGAATAAATGCGAGAGGTCCGGGATAGTACGAAAATCGATTGCATATCATTACCTAGGCAAAATGCAATATTTTGCCCAGTTCAGACGTCTGTTGCACCGCTTCAGACGTCTGACCGACGCAACCGACGTCTATAGAACTCTCCTGAATGAACATAACTATTGGCTTCAGCTCAGACGTATGTTGCACCGCTTCAGATGTCTGAATGACGCAACAGACATCTGTAGAACTCTCTATAACTACAGTAACTTTTTGCATCTGCTCAAACGTCTGACCCGATGCAACAGACGTCTGTTAAGGGGCAAAATAGTTGAATTCTTAAAACGATCATAACTTTTTCATACGTTGTCGGAATTCAACAAAATCAGGTGCGTTGGAACCGTCATGACGAGAGCTTTCCAATGAAGCTAATATTAGAGTAATTTACACTATTTGAGATCAATTGTAGCCTTTTTATGATTTCATAAACCTTTTTCATGACTCTAAAACGTGAATTCTTGACTCGATATCCTTCGAGTCTATTCCGATGTAGTTTAAACCTTCGGGTGCTAGTTTGGAATTTCGATTCGTTCGTTGATCGAAATTGCAACTGTTATCCATTGATTTCTTGTATGTTGTTGTAATATGAGTTTATATTTCATGATGTTTGTGTTCCATTCGCTACGGCGACGGTTTTCATGAATAATTAAACCATAATGGATAATGGGGTTTTATATTATCAATGGGCATCGAACCAACGTTTAATCAGTTTTTAAATTCAAATCCTTTTAAAATAAATTTGGTTTCTAAACCGGGTTTTGATTCTATTGATTTATATACGATTTTTTATATTATCGATCGGACGAGAAATTTAGTTTATTTACCTTAGTAAAACTGAGGACTATAACCCCTTATATGTTCACTTCAGCGAATAACTCTTGGACTCGTGCGTTTGAACATGTGTGGTGATTTTCTCTGTTTTGAATAGAAACCAATTACGGGTTCGTAAATATTTGAGAATAGCATGTGGTTATGGGACATGTTGCAATTTCCTTATATTAACTAGCTCGAAGTAATTTCTATTCACCTGGATCAATATGATCCATTTTATGATTTGGACTTAGCTTCCTGGCTATGTCTCCGGGGGACTGTGGTTCACTGTAATAGTTTCCACGCTATTAGGGGAACTCCAGTCAGATAGTTTCTGCACTATCTTTTGATACCTCCTGTTCATTTTATGACTTATGTTTTGTGGTCCTTGATAGCCCGAGTGGGATTTACGATTCTTGGATTTCATCTGTGGGACCTCGGTCCAACTTTCTATGATTTATAATGTTTTCTTTTAGAGATTTCATGATTTATGTGTTTTCTCCCTTCTGGGGTCACGACCCGGCTCTGTGGGGAGCTTCGGATCAAACAAATGGGTTCGCTACCTAGAGATCGTATCTCACCACTTTGACGCATTGCGCGTCAATTTGACCACTTTGACGCATTGCGCGTCAATTTAATAAATGATTTCTGATTCTTGATTACTTTGATGCATTACGCGTCAATTTGATAAATGATTTCTGATTCTTGATTACTTTGATGCACTATGCATCAATTTGATAAATGATTTCTGATGCTTGATTACTTTAATGCATTACACGTCAATTTGATAAATGATTTCTGATTCTTGATTACTTTGAAGCATTACGCGTTAATTTGATAAATGATTTCTGATTCTTGATTACTTTGATGCATTACGTGTTAATTTGATAAATGTTTTCTGGATTTCTACTGATTTTTGGATTTTTGATTTCCTCTGTCATTTCCTATTGTGTGCTATTGTTTGAACATTGCATTCTACATTAGCTAGGAGTTTATTTAGAGATATTTGTGTGCTGACATTCCATTGTCATTTACTGATTGTGTTGACATGCCATATTTCATATTTATTTATGCTTAGATATTATTACTAGAATCATGTCATCCTCTGTTATATCTCTTATTATCTCAGTTTACTTGATAAGTATAGCTAGACTGATCCGTTTATTGTTTATTCTTATAAATAATACTCAGGTCAGACCGCCGAGTCATTTTAGGTACTCCTCTGGGACTCATCGTAGGATTGATCTTCTGCATTCAGCTTGCTACTCTGTCTCAGCAGCTTTATTTACTTTTGTACCTATGACATTATCTATCGTAGTGTACATATTCTTTTATGTAGATCATGGTACATGTATTAGTGGATCTTTGTTGACCACTAACTTGTTTTACACACTCTTAGTTTACGCATATCTATTCCGCCTTTGTGATATGATTATTCTGTGTCTGGCTTTGAGATATACCATATTTATATTATTGTTGATGTCTATTTTTGTAATAACCCAGAAATTCTGAACCAGTTTAAAATTTTTATTTTGGCAATTTTAGCGAATTTTGAATATTTAAAATAGATTATTTTAAATAATATCGACGAAAAATTTATTTTGAATTGAAATTCGACGTATATATTATATACGCCGTCGTTAGAATATAAATATTTATATATAATTATAAATAGAATTGAAAATGGCGCGGTAGTTCGATAATTCGATTTCAAACTTCAATTGAATGTACCGGGTGCAAAACAATCCGGATTTTAGTGAAACCAAAAACATTAGGATCTAATTGATGATATCTTTCCAACGAATCCAAAAAATCAAAATTTCATAGCGGGAATCAAAAGATATGTCCGGTTGAAAATTCTGAATAGTCGCTATGGAATTTAGGCCCTTAAAAATGGAAATTTTGCAAACGACCTCGGATTTCGACGAAACCACTTATGTTGGATCCGCAATGTCAAGTTATTGCTAGATTCCAAATTTCATAATTTTCTGAATCAATATGTGAGCGTGGCAAAGGAAAACACGTTTGACCAGTTTCAGTTGATTTTAATCGACTGGAAAATGGCCATTTTTCCAACGGTCTCAGAATTCGACGAAACTAGTTTTGTTAGAACCGTACCGTCAATACGAAGCTAGAAAATATTTTTATGGAATTTTTCGAGTTAGTATGTGACCCCGGTAAATTGGAATGTACGCTTAAAATTCAATACATAGAGTTGATGTTGGTTTTGATGGAAACTGATCGAGACGAACGAATCAGCCTACGATACATATCCCATTGTGTTCGGAATGGGGGTAAAACACTATGCACGACAGGCGGTGGGCCTCGTTTAGAGGTCGTATGTAAAAGTCAACTTTTTGAAAAAAAAATTAAATAATAATAAAAAAAATATCTTCCTCCCCTTATTTCTCTCTGGCCCTCCGCCCAATTAAATTCATTCGAACAAAAAAAGAAAAAAAAGAAAGAAAAAAACAAATCAGAGAGGGGCGACGTGGAGGGGGGAACCCACCGCCGACGCCATCGCGCCCCCCCCCCAGGAGGTGCGCCGCCATCTCCAGCTACCCCCTCGCCCTCGCGTCTCGCTCCTCCTCCCCCTCTTGAAAACCGCACCCCCTTCCATGATCGTACCCCCCCCCCCCCCCCCCCCCCCGACGCACCCACCAGCGACGGCGCCTCCGGTCGCCGAACCCTCTCTCCCCCTCCTCCGTGCCTCCTCCTCGCTTTCCCTCTTCTAATTCGAACCCTAAACTCCCCAAACCCCCTACCCTTTCAGAAAATGCAAAGGTAATTTTATTTATTTATTTGTTTAACTACCCTTTCGGTTTTTTCATGGATTAAGGTTCTATTTTTGTTAGGTAGATTTAAAATAAAGGTAAAGCTTTTTGTTAAATGAAAAGATGAGATTTTTCATGTAGGAAAAATATGATTTTTCATGTTAGAAAGACGTGATTTTTAGCAATGTAAAAATATAATTTTTCTATATGAAGTAGTAGCGATAAAAATTTGATTTTTACTTATATAGTGGATTAAAAATATAATCTTTACTTTTATAAAGGCGAAATCTTTATTTTTATAAAGGCGAAATCTATATTTTTGAAATGGAATTTTTATCTATATGACATCGTGGTAAAAATTCGATTTTTATATATTGAATAGCATAGTAAAAATTCGATTTTTATATATTGAATAGCATAGTAAAAATTTGATTTTTATATATTGAATAGCATAGTAAAAATTCGATTTTTATATATTGAGTAGCGAAGTAAAAATTTGATTTTTACATAGGTAGAGGATACGGGCAACGAAGGTGATAAAAAGGCGAGAACGATGAAGACTTCTACAAATGAAGAGTCAAGATGATTGGATAGCTATCGGTGAGAATTTCTCACCTTTCAATTTCATTTTCTAGTTATATATATACTAGGATGCAGACGGTGTTTAGTAGCACCCGACACAATCGTCCACAGACCATGGACTTGTTTGTTTGGTTGCATAGATTAGTTGGATTATTAGATTTGAATTGAATTGTTTGGTGAAATGAATGGATTTGATTGATGTGTGAATGGCGTGGGCCTTCACTAGATCGGGGATAAGGCTAGGCCTCGTCCCGTTTCTAGTATCGTGCCATTATGCCGCCGAAATTTTCTAAAATAAGTTAGAAAAATAAAAATATCATTTTATTTAAAGAATGAACTGAATAGAAATTCATATATTAAAATAAAATGTTTTATCGTTAAAAATATAATTTTTAACGTGAATATGAATATAGTGAATGTGAATAAATAAATATTCATTTACAAACCGGACGGTTTGTTTATGTACACTGATTTGACTGACATTGATTGGGACGATAAATTTTACACATCGCCCAACTGCACAAATAAAATATGTGTTTGATTATTTGAAACCCCACACGGGTGTTGGGATGAAATATGAAGTTCACTCATCCTGATTTATTAAATATGTCGATCGATTGATTGACAGGCTGTTATAAGCGTTAGATATCTATATTTGATACTTATACAGTGTAGTGCACTTTGGTTGATGGTTGATTATTTTCAATGCTATTATATACGTGTGATGTATGAAAAGTCCATATAATTAACATTATATGGTGATTGATTGGGCCTCATTCCAATTTAGAAAATAAAGAATATTAAAATATAAAGGTTCATGTGTTGACTGTACTCATCCGTTGAGATTAGTCATGTGTTGAACGAAATATTTTAATAATAAAATTTATATCTTTATCAATATAATATAAAGGTTCATGTGTTGACTGTACTCATCCGTTGAGATTAGTCATGTGTTGAACGAAATATTTTAATAATAAAATTTATATCTTTATCAATATAATATAAAGGTTCATGTGTTGACTGTACTCATCCGTTGAGATTAGTCATGTGTTGAACGAAATATTTTAATAATGAAATTTATATCTTTATCAATATAATATAAAGGTTCATGTGTTGACTGTACTCATCCGTTGAGATTAGTCATGTGTTGAACGAAATATTTTAATAATAAAATTTATATCTTTATCAATATAATATAAAGGTTCATGTGTTGACTGTACTCATCCGTTGAGATTAGTCATGTGTTGAACGAAATATTTTAATAATAAAATTTATATCTTTATCAATATAATATAAAGGTTCATGTGTTGACTGTACTCATCCTTTGAGATTAGTCATGTGTTGAACGAAATATTTTAATAATAAAATTTATATCTTTATCAATATAATATAAAGGTTCATGTGTTGACTGTACTCATCCGTTGAGATTAGTCATGTGTTGAACGAAATATTTTAATAATAAAATTTATATCTTTATCAATATAATATAAAGGTTCATGTGTTGACTGTACTCATCCGTTGAGATTAGTCATGTGTTGAACGAAATATTTTAATAATAAAATTTATATCTTTATCAATATAATATAAAGGTTTATGTGTTGACTGTACTCATCCGTTGAGATTAGTCATGTATTGAACGAAATATTTTAATAATAAAATTTATATCTTTATCAATATAATATAAAGGTTCATGTGTTGACTGTACTCATCCGTTGAGATTAGTCATGTGTTGAACGAAATATTTTAATAATAAAATTTATATCTTTATCAATATAATATAAAGGTTCATGTGTTGACTGTACTCATCCGTTGAGATTAGTCATGTGTTGAACGAAATATTTTAATAATAAAATTTATATCTTTATCAATATAATATAAAGGTTCATGTGTTTACTGTACTCATCAGTTGAGATTAGTCATGTGTTGAACGAAATATTTTAATAATAAAACGATTTCGAAATGAATTGAATATAAAACGATTTCGAAATGAATTGAATATAAAACGATTTCAAAATGAATTGAATATAAAACGATTTCGAAATGAATTGAATATAAAACGAATTCGAAATGAATTAAAACGATTTCGAAATGAATTGAATATAAAACGATTTCGAAATGAATTGAATACAAAAAGATTTCGAAATGAATTAAATATAAAACGATTTCGAAATGAATTGAATATAAAACGATTTCGAAATGAATTGAATTGAAAACGAAATGAATTGAATTGAATAGAAAACGAAATGAATTGAATTGAATAGAAAACGTAATGAATTCGAATTGAATAGAAAACGAAACGAATTCGAATTGAATAGAAAACGAAATGAATTCGAATTGAATAGAAAACGAAATGAATTCGAATTGAATAGAAAACGAAATGAATTCGAATTAAATTGAAAAGAAAATGAATTCGAATCGAATTAAAAATCGATTTGAATTGAAATCAAATAGAAATGAAAACAAAAGGGATTTATAATAGGAAATTCAATTTTGATTTGAATTTGAAATAAAGGTTGAAGTTGTTTTTGAAATAAATCTGAAACTATTTATAAAATTCGTTTTAAATAGTAATCGACGAAATATATTATATATATATTATATATATAATATAATGGCCTGAATAGAACGCGCCGCGCCGCGGCAGTTCGTGAATTTCGACCATTTATTTCAAACGGACATTACGGGAGATCCGACCGTCGGATTCTCCTAAAACCGGAACCGTTGGGTTCGTATCGAAAAGAGATTTCTAACGAATATTAGAAATTTGAAATATAACGGTTGGATTTGGAGTTACGTCCAAATCAAATTTGAAAAAGGTCGCTGTAAGTGCAGTTCGATGGCCATTGTTGGAAATCGATTGTACGGGCCTTGATAAAATTATTAAAAATATAAATAATTCCTGTAAAATCATAAGAAATGATTTGAGAAAAATTGGGGTGAAAAACTCCATATTTGAAAAGATAAAAATGGATTTTTATTGAAATGAACTAGTTTTGAACTAAATTTAAAACCCAATTATTTTTAAATAAATGAATTAGATTTAAAAAAAAGGGTTTTAAATAAATCGGAATTTCTAATATATTTGATTGGATTTGAAATGGGTTTATCGTGAACAGTGTTTTAAATAACACTAGTTCTTTAACCCGATAATAAATAGAATGTGATTTGGGTTTGTCGTGAACTGTGTTTTAAATAACACCTAGTTCTTTAACCCAATAAAAGGAGTTTTAATGAATCTGTAATTAGATTGAAATGTGAATCTATAATCTAAATTATCAAATTTAGAGATGAGCGAGAATGGAGTATCGCCAGTTTTGCTCCAAAGCGATAGTTAAATCTTTAATTAGATTTGAACGTGAGATGGTAATTAATTTTACCGATAACACTGTGGTGTTGGATGTGAAGTACTACCAGTTTTGCTTCATGGGATGAATAGGTTGGGATTGGGAAATAAAATAAATAATTACTTCGTTACGGTTCGCTAATCTCGACTAGTTTAGAAAACCATAATTTGGTTTGAACGACACCCAAAGAAAGATTAAAGGATAAATTTTAAAGAATTTATCTTGGATAAAATTAATGGGAACCCTTCCCTAAAATTGTGATTTTGTGAATAAAAGAATATTCTGAATTGGAATGAGGCGTATGTTGTGTTTGTGTAACATTTGTTTTAATATACGCGGGTTGTTCGGAAAGTCCGGGTTTATACCCATTCTGAATAACCGATTCGACGATAAGTCGAAGATGAAGACAGTGGTCGAAGACCGGAAGTCTTCACATCGTTTGGATTATTACTGACGATCCTGATTGGGCTGTACACCCAAGAGGATGGAAATAGCTGGTGGTCGTCCAGACGTACTTGGAGATGGATGGATATGCGAGGAAAGTGCCTCCGTTTTCGTTCAGACCCAGAACGGACTAGTAAATGGATTGTGTGTCTGACATTTGATTTTATTCTGTGTTGATTGATTTCTATTAAATATACATCTGTTTGGCAGCAGAGAATTTATTCTTTTTCTTAGCGCCCTTCTCTGAGTCGTACGAGCTCAAAGGTTGTATATCGATGGACATCAGTCGCATGACATGAATTGGCTATGTGGCACACTGAGATGCAATGATCAAGGCTTCTTTTGAAAAGCAAAGTCTTGTGGTTGATGATCAAAGCGGCCTACGTGGCAGCTTTGTGTATAACGTAAATTCGTGAGCCTCACACCTCGGTATGAGTTAAAAATGGGATACGGACTGCAGGGAGAGCACGACGTTTCTTTCTAGCTTTGGTGGTGTCAGTGACTTACCAGCCCTGACATATATATACTTTTCACCTTTGTGGTTGTTGGAATGAGGCGCCTCGATTATAGGTCTGTAAGGACCGAGAAACGTGTGTTCAGGCAAAATTAATCCTCTAACGTAAGTGAGGACTGGCCCTGAAGCATCCAAGGGTTGCCCAGAGTGCGTAACCCTGGGACATTTGCTAGAGTGTCTCGAACGCGGAGAGGAGCTTGCCCCTTGCCTCGACTCATGACGGAAATCCAATTTCCAATACGTGTATTGCGATTTTAATTGTAGAACTAGTATGGCGACATGATATATGGTACCCATGCCGTCTATGATTTATATTTATGATTGAAATTGTTTTGACACTATACACTTATTATAGTATCAAATGATTTGTTTTAAACGTACCAATCATGTTTGGCTATTATAAGGGAAAACCCTATCCTCCGGCTTGCGTTGCATTGTGTGATGGGACCTGGGTCTTATAATAGCTTCATTTTTCGAAAAAGCATTGCGTTGTTTATTGTTATGCACTGGTATTCTTGGGAGGAAACCCGTTCCGTGTTATACGGCGTGGTCCCTTGAATTTCTCTCTTTTAAAGTAAAGTTATAAATAACTGTTTTAGTTCTCACACCAGTCACATGACTGACCTGGAGTTTATTATTTTAACCTAAACTCTGGGTGCCCTTATTTTCGACACGGGCAGCTAGTAGTTTTGGTTTTGCAGATTTATATTCACAGGATCCTGGTTTACAGCTGGAATGGTATCCGGAAAGCTCTGTATCCGTATATCACCTTCAGTTGTGCTTTGTATTATTTTTCGCTGCTATGTAATTTATTGTAACCTCTGATATTTATCGAATGTAATTTATTCATTTATACTTTGTATATTCTTGTATCTGATGGAATTGTTGTAATACCAATGAAATGTTCTTCCGTATGCGTTCATTTGTGTGTTGTTCTCAAAGTATCCGCTCTTTCCTTAACGGGGAAGAAACGGGTCCTCACAGTTTTATACTGCTTTTTGGATTGCATATAGCCGTTGTGTAGTTTCCCTATGTTCCGAATGGCCATGTCGAAAGTTTAACCAGTATCAGAATTCGATGTGCATTCCTCACATGGAGAAATCATAGAATCGATCGCTCTTCACAAACCACATTCTTCATTATGGTCTATGACATTTCTCTGAAATGAACTGGACGACAGTGGGTATAGAGGCGGGGCGCTACAGTTGGTATCAGAGTCAACTTTCCGGAATAGTGTAAGATAGTATGACGATGGTATTGTCTTAAGCCTCTCTCGGGAATCGTGCTTTAGGGTTTTAGTTAGAGTCTTAAGACCCATCATAGCTTATCTTCCTATACAATTCCATTTTGATTGAATTCGCGTCGCTTGAATTCAACTTGAGACTAACTTTTTCCTCCTTCTTTTTCCTTAAAAAAGCGAAATAGTTGGTCGTAGCCGTGCAAGTGCCGGTTCACCCAGTGTACCTCCTACGGGACGGGTGATTATATCTCAAGTGGCCTATTTTTAGTCTTTTGGAATAGTTATCGACTTGTCCCCTTTGGGTTGATTTCTATAGTCCGTCTAGGGCCCGTGTTCTCTAGTGGTGCTTCTGTTTCATTCTATGTCTCGAGTTGCTAATCGATGTATGTTTCGCCTATTGTGTATCACACTTATCTTGTTGATCATTTATGATCTTGTAGTTGATTGATCATTGGATATCTTTCCCGTGCGTCATTACGCACGTTATAAGCGTCCTTGATCCTGATATTTCTTGATTTCTAGTTAAGACTGTTTCGTACGTCGTTACGTACCTAACATGCTCTGTTGATCACTCGTCGGTCGGTATGGAGATACCATGTCCTTGTGACTGAATCTACTCCCTTGTTGTCAGCTATATAGTTCTAGTTCGGTGTGAGATCACCAAGCCTTCGGGCTAAAACAACTCATTTGTTACTTCGTTGTGCCGGTGTGAGTCACCAAGCATTTGTGCTAAATTAACTCAACAAATGTATCGTTGCGTTCCAGTCTCAAGATCAAGAACGAGGGAAAGCGTCCCGCTTCTTGTGATCCCTCTTCTTGAGTCAAGGTACGTGTCATTAATTCCTTAATGTCATTCACCTTGTTCAAAGATTATTTTATTTATGTTCTTTTGATATACGTCGAACGCGTTCTTCGTTATCAAAAGATATCAATTGTGTTTTATTCATAAGTTGATAAAGGAATTTTATTTCCTTTATGCCATCCCGAATGATTTATTGAATTTTTATATTTTCACGAGATCTGCGTGAACATTAGAAATTGTGAGGACTTTCTTGTGTTGATTTGTCCATCGAGTGCGTTAAGGATCTCGAACGAGATATGGTACGCCATGTTGTAGTTCAGAATTCCTAAACACCATTATGTGACAATCCGACATTTGAAATGATCCCTAAAATTAAATTAACCATTAATAAGTTAATCAAAATAATGATATTTTGGACTTTTTGTGATTTTTCATAATCGTTTGTTGTTTTTCTAGATAATTTATTTCTAGACTTCCTTGAAGTAATTCCAAGAATTCGTATGTTTCAAGAATTTTAATTAGAAATTATCTTGAGTCCTTTCATTGAGTAAATAAACAACTCGGGGATTGGGAGCCTCGCATTATTCCTAATCCTTGTTTTTGAGTGGTTCAAAATTGTTTATTTATGTCTAAAATTTCTGTATTTCAGTTCTTTGATTCTCGTAAATTCTTAATGATTGAGAATCTAGCTTAATTCTTAATACTTTTTTCGATTTTCTAAAGAGATTTTATTATTCTTGTGATTCCATGAGTCTCCTTATTTTCTCTAGTGAACGATCGCTCGAGAGAATGGGAATCCCATGGGTGAAGGGAAATTTGAGTTTTTGTGATCCACGGCAAACTCAATAATTCCTTTCTTCGAATCTATGATCTAGTCGATCAACTGGAAGTGCTATAGTCAATTCACTTACGGACTTAGCCTTGCGTTGTAAGAAATGAATATCGGAAGGATGAGCTCTTTTGATATTCCTTCTTTGTTTGTTTGAATCATTTGGATTGACAATTGTCTCCGCACGTTTGTTAACACTTGTCAATCAAATCTTTGGGGATTATGACCTCTTTGGTTTAATCTCATCTTGTTAGAGAAATTGTCTATTGCTTCTTTGATTAATTGTTGATGTTTTTGCAGTTTGAGATTTTTGGCAGAAAATTATCTTAAATCTTGTTGTTCCAAAGTGGTAAGTTGTGCACTGCTTATCCATCATCTTCTCGATGTTTTCGATTTTCTAATATCGATTCTCGAGTTTCTGAATATTGGGAATTTCGTATAATTCCTAATGATTCATCTTTATAGTTACTAAATGAGATTTAGTACTTGGGTAGAAATCGATTTCCCTGAGTAATTCATTGGTATTCCGTTACCAATATTTGTTATCAACTTGTAGTTCATTGGTATTCCGTTACCAATATCCACTTATCGGTTTCTAGCTGGTTGGTATTCCGTTACCAAACTTGAATCATTGATATTAAAATTGATTATTCCTTCGAAAATTGCTTTCCTTAGCTAAATTCGTTGTAATCTCTATGTTGTGCTTTTGTTGGTGTCAGCCACCTTATCGCAAGACTAAAGTGCTGAAGATCGGTGTTCGCTATGTCGTCGTGATTGAGTTTAGGGATGGATTAGTCAACCACCGTAATTTTCCATCTCATATCCTAAGAGAAATATCTACTATGATATCTCGCGTCTGTAGGACACAGTCTCGTTGCTTCTTGAAATTCCAAGTTAGATTCGCCTGGTTTTTGTGCATTCTATTGATTCTCATTCCCTTGAGAATCATACGAAGAAAGGCGAGTCTATTTGAATTCATAGCGCTTATGAATTTTTCTGGAATTATTTTACCCGTTTGGGATGGCTACCTTCATGGGTAATGAAGTTCGAGATTGAACTCTAGTTTTTATGATCTTGAGAGACGAAATGGGGATCTCACCTAGCCGGTGGTGTGATCTTTTCATTTCGTGTCGGTTCTTATTGTACCACTTCCTGGTATAATTTTGATTGTTACTTATTACTTCATTCTTAAGGAATTGCGGGGACACAATTATTTTAAGGGGGAAGTCTGTAACAACCCGCTTATTCGATGATAGTAGATTTAAATATTTTATTTAAATATATCGTCGTGTCCGATGTGTCATTCAAAATGTTGTTTTTCGCAAATGATAAAATTAGGATTCAGGACCACTTCTATTGAGTCTGGATTATCGTTTACGACCTTTTTGACTTTAAACATTGATACCTTTTGAGTTAGTGAAATTTGATCGCTCTCACACTAAAATGTATGATCAAAATATCGCTTTTCACATATGAATGATTCTGGACTCGAAACCACTTCCATTGAGTTCAAAACTTCGTTTGTGTGTTCGAAAACTATAAGCTTCGATATGTTCCGAGATTCGTAGATTTGGTACTTTGGGTTGGATCTTAGTTGAGCTAGCCTAGCTCACCATATAACCCCCAAATAATCCTCCTCCTCTACATTCATTCCACACTTCATCAAAATAGAAAATGAGGAAAGGAATGGGAAATTAAAATTCCCTAAACCCTAGCTTAATCTTGGAGCTCCAATTCTTGTTGAAATCAAGTGCAAATCCAAGGAAAAGCTTAGGTAAGCTCCTCTCCATCTTCTCCATCTTGTTTCCTCTTCAATTTGTGGTATTTCCTATGACCTAATTCCTAAGAAATACATTTATATGAGTTTAGGTTGGAGATTAGCAAGCTATATTGGAAGAGAGGTTGATTTAGCAAAGCTTTGGATTGATTTCTTGCTTCTAGCAAGCAAAGGTGGGTTCTTTTTGAACTCACATCTATGCCACAAGCCATTGGCTTGTACAAGTGTAATTTAGTGTTCATATGTGCTTGCATGTGCTAGTGAATAGGTTGTGTTAGTGTAACTTAGCCGATTCCATATGTTTATGTTCCATTGAGTTGAAATTATAAGTAGGATTGTTTACATGATCTTATGCATATGTTTTGAGTTGATTTGGTGATGTTGTGAAGCTCCATTGTCCCCCGATAAAGTTCTAAGTCTTCAGAAGTCGCTTGAATCGCTTTTGCAGGCTTTGGTTTGAAATTCAGTTCATATTTGAATAGATAATCAAAATCATCGTAACCTTATGTGTATATGTTTATTCATGTGAATGCGTGTATATGCATGTTGTTTTTGTGCTTTAGAGAGTGTATGCAAGCCCTCTAAGCATTTAGAATCAATGCGGGAGGTCCGGTATCATTCGAAAATCGATTGCATACCATTACCTAGGCAAAATGCAATATTTTGCCCCATTCAGACGTCTGTTGCACCGCTTCAGATGTCTGACCGACGCAACAGACGCCTATAGAACTCTCTTGAATGACCATAATTATTGGCTTCAGCTCAGGCATTTGTTGCACCGCTTCAAACGTCTAACCGACGTATCAGACGTCTGTAGAACTCTCTATAACTACAGTAACTTTTTGCATCTGGTCAGACGTCTGGCCCGACGCAACAGACGTCTGTTAAGGGGCAAAATAGTTGAATTCTTAAAACGATCGTAACTTTTTCATACGTTGTCGAAATTCAACGAAATCAGGTGCGTTGGAACCGTCTTGACGAGAGCTTTCCAATGAAGCTAATATTAGAGTAATTTACACTATTTGAGATCAATTGTAGCCTTTTTATGATTTCATAAACCTTTTTCATGACTCTAAAACGTGAATTCTTGACTCGATATCCTTCGAGTCTATTCCGATGTAGTTTAAACCTTCGGGTGCTAGTTTGGTATTTCGATTCGTTCGTTGATCGAAATTACAACTGTTATCCCTTGATTTACTGTATGTTGTTGTAATATGAATTTATGTTTCATGATGTTTGTGTTCCATTCACTACAGCGACGGTTTTCATGAATAATTGAACCACAATGGATAATGGGGTTTTATATTGTCAATGGGCATCGAACCAACGTTTACTCAGTTTTTAAATTCAAATCCTTTTAAAATAAATTTGGTTTCTAAACCCGTTTCGGATTCTATTGATTTATATACGATTCTTTATCCTATCGATCAGACAAGAAATTTAGTTTATTTACCTTAGTAAGACTGAGGACTATGACCCCTTGTATGTTTACTTCGGCGAATAACTCTTGGACTCGTGCGTTCGAACATGTGTGGTGATTTTCTCTGTTTTGAACAGAAACCAATTACGGGTTCGTAAATATTTGAGAATAGCATGTGGTTATGGGACATGTTGCCATTTCCTTATATTAACTAGCTTGGAGTAATTTCTATTCACCCGGATCGATGTGATCCGTTTTATGATTTGGACTTAGCTTCCTGGCTATGTCTCCGGGGGACTGTGGTTCATTGTAATTGTTTCCACGCTATCAGGGGAACTCCAGTCAGATAATTTCCGCACTATCTTTCGATACCTCCTATTCATTTTATGACTTATGTTTTGTGGTCCTCGATCGCCCGAGTGGGTTTTACGGTTCTTGGATTTCACCTATGGGGCCTTGGTCCAACTTTCTATGATTTATGATGTTTTTTTAGAGATTTCACGATTTATGTGTTTTCTCTCTTCCGGGGTCACGACCCGGCTCCGTGGGGAACTTCGGCTCAAACAAATGGGTTCGCTACCTAGAGATCGTATCTCACCACTTTGATGCATTACGCGTCAATTTGACCACTTTGACGCATTGTGCGTCAATTAGATAAATGATTTCTGGTTTTTGATTACTTTGATGCATTACGCGTCAATTTGATAAATGATTTTTGATTCTTGATTACTTTGATGCATTACGCGTCAATTTGATAAATGATTTCCGATGCTTGATTACTTTGATGCATTACGCGTCAAATTGATAAATGATTTCCGATGCTTGATTACTTTGATGCATTACGCGTCAATTTGATAAATGATTTCTGATTCTTAACTACTTTGATGCATTACGCGTCAATTTGATAAATGATTTCTGATTCTTGATTACTTTGATGCATTACGTGTTAATTTGATAAATGTTTTCTGTATTTCTAGTGATTTCTGGATTCTTGATTTACTCTATCATGTCCTATTGTGTGCTATTGTTTGAATGTTGCATTCTACATTAGCTAGGAGATTATTTAGAGATATTTGTGTGCTGACATTCCATTGTCATTTCCTGATTTTGTTGACATGCCATATTTCATATTTATTTATGCTTAGATATTATTACTAGAATCATGTCATCCTGTGTTATATCTCTTATAATCTCAGTTTATTTGATAAGTACAGCTAGACTGATCCGTTTATTATTATAAATAATACTCAGTTTAGACCGCCGAGTCATTTTAGGTACTCCTCTGGGACTCATCACAGGATTGATCTTATGCTTTCAGCTTGCTACTCTGTCTCCGCAGCTTTATGTACTTTTGTACTTATGGCATTATCTGTCGTAGTGTACATATTCTTTTATGTAGATCATGGTACATATATTAGTGGATCTTTGTTGACCACTAACTTGTTTTACACACTCTTAGTTTAGGCATATCTATTCCACCTTTGTGATATGATCATTCTGTGTCTGGCTTTGAGATATACCATATTTATATTATTGTTGATGTCTATTTTATACTACTTTCCGGATTGCATATTGTCGTTGTGTAGTTGCCCTATGTGCCGAATGGTCATGTCGAAATTTTAACCGGTATCAGAATTCGATGTGCATTCCTCACATGGAGCAATCATACAATCGGTCACTCTTCACAAACCTCATTCTCCGTTATGGTCTACGACATTTCTCTGAAATGAACAGGACGATAGTGGATATAGAGGCAGGGCGCTACACATTTATATGAAACTAATCAGCTTGGGAAGACATTATTGGTGGCTTATGCAATCAACGTTGTTGTTATGAAGTGAATCATAATGATTCATAGTTTAATACTATTTCTGGTATTAGAAGAACTTTAAATTTATAAATTTGAGAATCAGAAGGAAAAAAATTGGGATTGGATTAAAAATATTAAGTTTTGAAAACCAAAAGTGAAAGAAAAACCTATTTTGTGAACTATTAAGAGTGTGAATGGAATGGTATAAGTAAAGATGAAATGGATTTCTAAATAGGTTGAAATTTAATCCTAAGAGTTACAAAGAATAAAATCTTGATAGTAAGGGAATCAGAATTAAATGTTGTTGTCAAGTAAGTAAATGATATTTTTAATATATTAAATCATGGTTAAACGGAAATTTTTATAGGTTATTTCACTTAACAAATTGCGAGGACACAATTTTTTTAAGGGGAGGAGTCTGTAACAACCTTGTTGTTAATTACCTAGTTAATTGAGTTTAATTAGAGATAGATAATTTCATTTGCGATTTGTGAAAAAAATATTATTTAACTAAAAATGATTAGAGTATATCATGGGTTTGTTCATAAAAATTTCTATGTGAAATCCAATTGGAGAGAAGAGTTTTAAAGTGTAAGAAAATAAATAAAAAGAACATCAATTCATTTAATTAAAACTTGGGCTTGGGCCTAATTAAAACTCAACCCATTAGTGCAAATAAGGGAAAGTTACTCTACTTAACTTATTCTGAATGAACCATACGTTCATTTTGTTCCAACCATCAAACATAGGAAGTTTCTCAAAAACTAAGAAAAACCTTAGCTTCACAAATCCTCAATTTCATGTCTTGAATGAAAGGCCTTTTAGTTAGATCTTTCAGGAATCAAAAGAAGGTAAGTTCCTATACCTCTAGTGAACCAATTAGGGCTTGTAATTTCAGATTTTATCTTTGGTTATATGATTTCAAACAAGATAGGTAATGATTTTTCTTGTTATACTTGAGTTTTGATAAATCAGAAAATTTAAACCCCCTGTAGTAGAAAATTCGAATTTTATATATATTGAGTTGAAAAATTCCCAAATTTTACTATGTTCTTTCTGACATATTGTAGAAACTATCTACCAATTTTCATGGATTTTTGTTAGTATTTGATATGTTAAACACGGTGATTTTCAAGTAACTTTTCTATAAAATATGGACAGAAAAACTTAGGTTGGTTTAAGAATCATAACTAATTGTAGAAAATTCATAAAATCCTGAAATATGGGTATGTTGTTCCAAACACATCTCAGCATCTACAGTAAAAATTTCGTTGAAAAATATTAATGTTTTTAATGTTAAATGTACTATGTTCCAGAGATAAAAATCTGGACTGTTTTTGGTTACTTCACTTGAGGTTAATGTTTCTACCTATGAAGCTCTTTGGATTATAAGGTGTGTTGTTCGACTCACACCTTGTATCTCTAAATAGCGTGTTGCATGCTACAAATTTTAGCTTAGATATGGTTGGTTTCATAATTGATTGGGTTGCAATGTGGTTTTGGATGCAAGTGGTTGTTTGATTTTGTGTGCTGGAAATTTTGGTAATAATATCACTGTTGTAAAACAGTGATAACTTGTAGTTAAAGTATCCAAATTAACTCAATCTTTTTGCAGTTGAAAGATATTTCAATTTCCTACAACTTTCATTTGTTGTGTTTCTGTTGATTTTGAATTTTAAATGGCGAAAGACTCATTTGTTTGTCGTTGGGCTGTCGTTAAGAAATCATGAAAATGTTTAAAACTGAGAATTTGTTTTGTTCATAACTTTTGAGCCAATTATCGGAATTTGATAATTCTTAACGCTCTGGGAAGCTAAGAGATTAAGCTACAACTTTCATTTATGGTGCCTCTTGTGAATTTGGAGTTTAAATGGCGAAAAACTCTTTTCTTTGTCGTTGTCCTGTCGCTGAGAAAATTTGTCAATACTTAAACATAGAAAATTGTATTGGTCATAACTTTTGAGTCATTTATCGAAATTGTATAATTTTTGATGTTTTGGAAAGCGAAGAGTTTTTCCTATAATGGTATGGATTAAGTTTTATTAAATTATATGACTAAGAAAACTGAAATTGCAATTTAAAATTGAGAGCTTTAGTATGAACTTTTGGAAGCAATAAAATATTTTTGTGAAAAACTAAGTGTTTTAAACAATGGAATTCAAAAGAGATAATGTTTTGAGAATCTTAATTCTATAGTCTGGAATTAGAAATTTTTTTACTTAATGTTACCAATTGTTTTATATGCTCTTGTGAAACATTTTGTCGAAAATGGTATATTCCAATGAATAGAATGTTGAAGTGGAATTTACTAATTCTCGACCGAATACTAGAACCCAACTGGGTCGTATGGGATGCTCGAGTTAGATTCTTGTAATCGATTTTGAGATAATAATTAACACTTTAGAGTTTTATTCTTTTATGGTGTGCGACAAGTGATCTCTAGATCCATACGAGAATGTAAATCAGGTTTTCCGGGTACATTTATAATAAGTGAAATTTACTAATTCTCAGTAAATACTTGTGTTTCACAAATGGTATGGGACGTCGATGTTAAACTTTAGTGGTTACTGTAGGTGATAGTATTTAGCGCTTTAGAGTTCACTTTCTTTTGGTTTGCGGCAGAGGCCGCTAGATCGTTAAGAAGGTTACTTCTGGATTTCTTTCAAACTTGTAAATGTAAAAAGATTGAGAAATTCATTATTTTATAAGGCTAGGCTTTTATACCACTTTTATTAGTAAAGATTTAAATAAAATAATGGGTAATATGCAATAGTGAAGTCACGGTTGCCATTATCTTTACGATTGCCGAGGTTTTATTTCTTGGATTATTGAGATCAGATGGTTCCTCGATCGCTTAGATTGAGCACGTGGAACTACGATTTACATGATAGTATGTTTATGGTTCCTCAATCCATTAGATTTAGAATGTGATTCTTTAGTCTCGGTAATCATAGAAATGGATTTTTATTGCTTGTTTTCTTGTGTTTCCTCAATCAAGTCGATTGTGTATGAGTTCCTCGATCCTAGTGATCGTGTATGAGTTCCTCGATCCTAGTTATCGTGCATGATTTCCCGATCATTGGTATAGATCGGTATGAGGGATACCACCAGGCCTTGAGACCATCTTGGATTTTAATGTATGTTTGTTTGATACGTTGATTCCTTGTCCTTCCTTAGTTATTTAACTAAGAAGTATTTCCTTGATCAGGTCGATCATGAATGAGTTGCGGGCTTGTCATGTATATAATGTGAACTTGTGATAGTGATTAAAACCATACTTGGAAACCAAACATTCATCGTTGTAAAACAATGAATTATAGTTACTATCACTTCATATTGAGAGAAAGCCTATTTATATGTTTATATATATAAGGATCTCACTTTTCTGATATATTTAGAGATAGACTGATCTGAATTTTTTTGTTGCCGGGTCAGGCCGGGATTTTCAGGTAAAAAGGACTTTTCGACTTTTGGACAAGTGAGCTAGCCATGGATTGGCATTTTTGAGATCCTTAGTTTATCTTCTATAAGATATCCACCTGAAGTAATATGTGATGTATCTGTTAAGATAGTGACTTATTTTGTAATGTGTAAAGTGAAAGGTTAGAAGTATATTTTTGGACAAACTCTATGTGTGACATGTTGTATACTTTTCTTCTGTGATCTATGATTGTTAGGTGTATGATATACTGTTCTGATTATGTGAAATCGATGTGTCTACTACTTTGTGTTAATATTGAACACGTCAAACTCAGACCAGACATTAAGTAAAAAAGGTATAAGTGACGTGTCAGTGTTAGTATAAAGATATGTTCACATTCGATCGCCCCTATTGAGCTGTATTCTCCGGATTAGCAGACAACATTACTTATAATATTCTTTGCTATACTGGGTATAATAGTGGGGTTGTTACAGTTTGGTATTAGAGCAGTAGTCATAACAATATTACATATACAATCATAGATCCGAGACCTTGTGAGACTTAGAGTTATATCCTTTGGAGGGTATGTAGGTGGGTTGCATGGACTATCCACATAAGGATAGAAGTATAGAATAGTTTTTGGAATAAATGTAGGGCATTTATTATTTATTTTACTAAGGCTGACACATTTAATGTATTAGAATTGGATGCGCAGGATTAGTATTATGGCTGTTAGCCTACTTTGTGAACTAGGCAACACAAAGTCAAGAAACCAAACATTGAAGGGTATTTTTAATTATAAGACTTCGGTTCGGATTGGAGGAAAACACTACAATTCAGATTGATAGCTGCAGTTGTTCGGGTCGGGTCAGAGCAACATATCGGTTCGGATCGGATAGAGTCCTCTGTTCGGATCGGTGATCTCTTACTGAGTAGATTGGTAAGGCATATCTAATCGGATCGGAAGGCAACTAAATCTCGAATGGATCGGAAAGCCACCTGTTTGCCACAACAATGGAACGGAGCGGAACAGGTTAGAGAAGGAGAGTCGCACCCAAGCCAATCCGGTTCGGATCGGGTGTCCCGATCCGAACCCCTTATCTGCGCGTCTCCGACCCACACCCATGATCCACGTTATTCTCCTACAAAAGCGCCTGGATATCCGGACCGGCTATGACCAGTTCATACCCATAACGTCCTTCCCTTTGATGCGTTGTCAACATGATAGTTCATCCGAACCCGAAGAGAGTGCGATGGATGACACGTGGCCCGACCCGGATCAAGTCTCAAGCAAATTCACACCTATAAATACCCCGTCTGGAGACAAAGAGAAGGATCTTTTTTCAGCACTTTGAGAATTCAACTACCTCCATCATCTGAACTCCATTACTCCCGGAGAATCCAAATCATCTTTCATTTCTTATTTTAGTCAGTTGAGTGAACAAAAGTGAGTTGTGAGTGAATCTTACATTGTATTTGCAACTGAATTATTGAATATAGTGAAAGATAAGTGGACGTAGGCATTTCTTCGCCGAACCACTATAAATCCTGTGTGTTCATTTTTATTTTTGTCTCATTTAATCTTGTTTCTAATCAATTTGGGTGTTAGAACCACTTTTGGGTCTAACATTTTGGTGCTTTCACTGAGAACCCTCATCTAAATTCTTTATTTTCCGGGATCACTTTCTACTTTTTGGACCGTTGAGTTCAAAGAAGTGAATCCTTAAGTTTCTCCGCTTTTTTACATTCGTTGAAGTGATTGTCAAAGACTCATGGCCAAAGGAAAAGGCAAGGAAATTCAGTCTGTTCGAGGAAATGGAGCTGGCGAAGATCAGCAAAATGCTGTTGTAACAAGGTCTCGGGGGCAGAGTTCAGCAGCAGGAAGAATCAATGCAGGAAATCCGAGCCGACAGCAGGGGGAGAGCTCCGACCCGATCCGGGTAGGAGACTCTGAAGCAGTGCATTCCCCCAATCTGAACCGACCCGAGCTGCTCCCTGCATACCGATCCGACCAAGCACCCCAGTTCCGATCCAATCCGACCTCTTACCTCCGACCCGACCCGATGCTTGGTGAAGCTGGAACCTCTACTCGAGCCCCCACGAATGCTCCAATTCCAGCTGCCAGGGTTGGTGATCAGGTCAATCCATCTGCGCCCATCACTCAAGGAGACTTTTCGCGCTTGCTTGACATGCTTGAGAGCACAAGGGAAGCTATGAAAGTTCATGAGCGCACTAATCTCATGATGCAGGAAAATATGAGGCTCATGAGTCGGGAGATTAGTGAACTCCGTCGGCAAAGAACTCCATCACTGGTTCGTCACACACCAGTAGACCAATCTTCATCTTCCGAGGAAGAGAGGCCCCGTGAACGAAGGCCACTCGAACGACCTCAGAACGTGGAGCAGCTGAAATTTGGATCTTTGGGATCTCGTGAAGATATCGCACGAGCATTAGGAAACAATGACCCCACTCGGGGGCAAAGACTCCAGTCCCCTCCTCCCGAGATCGACCGGGAACGCAGGGAACGGAATCGAGCAGAGGCAGCTCGAAGAAGAAGAGCATCTCCTGAGCGAGAGCCCAGAAGAAGCTCGGACACTAGGGCCAGGGAACCTGAGTGGCCCCTAACTAATGCTGATGTACAGGCAATGGTTCGCCAAATTATGTCCGAGAGCCGGAATTATACAAATGAAGACTATGGCATTGAGCGAAGCCATACTCCGTTCACCGATGATATCCTCGACTTCCAATTTCCCCGACGCTTTAACTTGCCACAAATGGACAAGTACAACGGAAGGACTGATCCGGGACAGCATTTGATGAGGTATTCGTGGCTCATGAATGCTGCTGCTGCCCCAGATGAAGTGAAGTGCAAAACATTCCCAATCTACCTAGAAGATGTGGCATTGTTCTGGTTTACCCGACTTCCTCCTCGTTCGATTTCTAATTACAAGGAACTAAGCGAGCGTTTCATGAACCAGTTCCGACTACATGCCCGAAAGTCCAAAAGTGTTATTGAATTATCGAGAATCAAACAGGCACCAGGAGAATCTTTAAGGGCATATCTTGATCGTTTTAACCAAGCTGTAACTGAGGTCAGTGACCCGCATGAGCCCACTATTCTAATGGCATTGAAGGAAGGAGTCGATCCTGAATCTGAATTTGGAGACTACCTTTCTGGGAAGACACCCCCCACAAGGGAGATATTCTACGAAAAAGCCGATATTTATTTAAGGTGAGAGGAGGCCAGGGCAAATCGAAAGAGAAAGTCTGAAACGGCTTCAAAGGAGAATGTGCAGAGTAATATCGCCGTGAAGCAGTCAAGGGAGAATTCTGTCAAGGTTGAAGTAAATGTAGGAAACAAGAGTGGAAATAGCAATATTGGAAGTGGGGGAAACAAAAACAATAACCGTAATTCGAGCGGTAACAGAAGAAACAGAAATAGGGGAAGTGACCCCAACAAAAGACCCCGATTCCAGAACTACGAGAATTATACACCATTGAACGACACCCTGGAAAATATTTACCTGGATACGTACAATGTGTTGCAGTACAAAAGACCGCCACCTCGTGATTCGACCGAGAAAGAAATGGCGACAGGGAAATTTTGCTTGTTTCACGGAACTCATGGGCATTCGACCAATGAATGTCGGCATTTGAGGGATGTAATTGAAAAGCTGCTGCGTGAAGGAAAGTTGGATGAGTACAAGGTTGCCCCAAGGGACAGGGGGCAAGGGGAGCAGGCACCAAAACAAATCCTACCTGCTCCCAAGCCTACAGCGCAGTAGAAAGGTAAAGGAATTGTCATCAACTCCATTGTAGGCGGACCTCACCCGGCAATCCGAAGTTTTAGATCAATGGAACAATATGTGAATGCTGCCAAGCATCTAGACGTGAATGAAGGTGATGATTTGGAAGATGTCGCCCCTATAAAACAACAGAAGACCATGTTCGACGACGTGGTATTTCGAAGCCGAGACAATACTGGGATACAATCACCCACCAATGATCCGTTGGTTATTACTACCACCATTGGGTCGGCCTTGGTCCATAAGGTATTAGTAGACAATGGAAGTTCCGTTAATATTTTGTTCAAGAAGTCATTTGATCAAATGAAGCTTGAGTCCGAAGATCTGAAGCCTTGTGAAGGATGGATTAGAGGCTTCAACGGGGTGTCGACAGCTCCCCTGGGATACATAGAGTTGCCCGTGACCCTGGGGCAAGGAGAACGTAGAAGAGTGCGAATGCTTCAGTTCGTAGTATTGGACGTAGATTCGCCTTATAACGCGTTTTTGGGGAGACCTGCCCTCGCTGAATTTAGAGTTTGTATCGCCCCTTGGTGTCTGTTACTTAAGTTCCCAACCGAAGCCAGAACTGGAGTAATGAGAGGGGATCAGGTTTCCGGACGGGCCTGCTATGTGGCCGAGTTAAAAATGTTGATGAAAGGACTTGACGTTGAGAGTAAGGATGCCTCGTCTCCCTCAAAAGGGGACTCGGCATAGCAATTAGGGAAATTGACCCCAAAGGAGTTGCCCAAAGGAACACCTGAAGACCTGGATCCTAGAAAAGACGAGGAACCAGAGGCTAGAAATGCAACTCCTAATGAAGCGACAGTGGAAATTCCCATTGATAAAGCTGATCCGACAAAAGTTTTGAAAATTGGTTCTCAATTGGATCCACGTCGAGCTAAAGAACTAACGGACTTCTTGAAGGCAAACCTGGATGTGTTTGCCTGGACCCATGCTGACATGTGTGGGATATCGCCATCCATTATAAGTCACAAATTGAATGTAAATCCGAAGCATCCACCTGTGAAGCAAAAGAGACGCATGCTGGGCCCAGAGAGGTCGGCCGCTCTCAAAGAGGAAGTAGAGAAGTTGAAGCAGAATGGATTTATTCGAGATTCGACATATCCCGACTGGATATCGAATCCCGTCTTAGTAAAGAAGTCAAACGGAAAGTGGCGAACTTGTATTGACTTTTCAGATTTAAATAAAGCTTGCCCGAAAGATAGTTTCCCACTCCCCAGGATTGACCAGCTTGTAGATTCGACAGCAGGTCATGAACTTCTTTCTTTCATGGACGCATACTTTGGATACAACCAAATTCCTATGCACGTACCAGACCAAGAGCATACGAGTTTCATTACGAATTTGGGGTTATATTGTTATGTTGTAATGCCATTCGGGTTAAAAAACGCTGGAGCTACTTATCAGCGCTTGGTAAATAGAATGTTTTATGATCAAATAGGAAAAACTATGGAAGTTTATGTGGATGATATGCTTGTCAAATCAAAGCAGTCTTCCAGTCATACGCAAGACTTGGCAGAAATGTTTGGCATCTTGCGAAAGTATCGGATGAAATTGAATCCTCTGAAATGCTCATTTGGAGTGGCATCGGGAAAGTTCCTTGGCTTTATTGTGAGTTCCCGAGGAATTGAAATCAACCCTAGCCAGATAGCAGCGATTAGAAACATCGAAGAGCCGAGGAGAATTAAAGACGTCCAAAGTCTAGCAGGGAAAGTAGCGGCGCTGAGTAGATTCATCTCCAAAGCCACAGATAAATGTGTTCCGTTTTTTGATTTGATAAAAAGGGGAAAGAAGAACTTCCAGTGGACTCAGGATTGTGTTGAGGCCTTTCAAAATCTGTTAGAACTGCTAGAGAAACCGCCGATTTTATCAAAGCCCGTAGATCACGAAGAATTATTTGTTTATTTGGCAGTCTCGGCTCATGCTGTCAGCACGGCTCTGGTTCGAGAAGAAAACAAAGTACAAAGGCCGGTGTATTATATGAGTAAGAAATTAGCAGCGGCAGAGCGCAATTACCCAAAAATTGAGAAGCTCGCTTACAGCCTCCTGATCGCATCCCGAAAACTTCGTCATTATTTCCAAGCCCATCCAATAACCATATACACCGACCAGCCCTTGAGACAGGTATTGCAGAGACCCGAAGCATCGGGAAGGTTGATCAAATGGAACATAGAACTAAGTCAGTTTGATTTGAATTTTCAACCACGAAAGTCAATCAGGGGGCAAGCTCTAGCAGACTTTATTGCGGAGTTCACCATTCCAGAGGAGGAAATAATCAATGACCGAGTGGTTAAATCTGAGGAAGAGCTAGAAATGAATCCGTGGAAATTATATACAGATGGAGCTAAGAATGACCGAAGGTCCGGAGCTGGAATTGTCTTAGTTACTCCCGAGGGACGGTCGTTATATTACGCCCTGCGATTAGAATTTTCGGCAAATAACAATGACTCTGAATATGAAGCCCTGATTGCCGGGCTGAAACTTGCTAAAGATCTTGGAGTAAAAATGATAGACATATTTTGTGACTCTAAAGTTGTTGTTTGTCAAGTGCGAGAGGAATTCGCGGCTCGAGGACCTCGATTATCGCCTACCTCAAGAAAGTGAAAGAGCTATTGAATAGCTTAGAGCGGTACAACATAACACATATTCCCAGAGTTGAAAACCAGAAAGCGGATAGACTGGCAAAACTGGCTAGTTCCGACAATCCAGAAGAGACTGAGGTAATTCCAATTGAAACGTTGGAGTCGCCAAGCTTTGAGTCAATGGAAATTGAATTCGCTTTTGAAGCAGAACCGGAGAAGGAGTCATGGATGACTCCAATTAAGAATTTTCTTAAGAATGGGACACTCCCATCGAAGAAGAGTGAGAAAAGAGCTGTAGTTCGCAAAGCTACCAGATATGTTATACAAGACGATACTCTCTATAGACAAGGATTTTCTATGCCCCTGTTACGATGTATCGCACACGACGACATCAAGCGTGTACTAAGAGAAGTACACGAAGGTGAGTGTGGAGATCATATAGGAGGTCAAACTTTAGCGAAGAAAATATTGCGGTACGGATACTTCTGGCCTACGTTCAACAGAGATACAGCTGATTATTCACGACGCTGCGATAAGTGCTAGAGATTCGCCAAAATCCCCAGGGCACCGTCAACCCAGCTTAAATCGATGGTGAGTCCTTGGCCATTTGCCACATGGGGAATTGATATCATTGGAGTTTTACCGATTGCTAAAGGAGGAGCTAAGTATGCAATAGTGGCTGTGGACTATTTTACGAAATGGGTGGAAGCTGAGCCCTTGACCAAGATCACAACAAGAAAGGTGATAAGTTTTGTGGTCAGAAATATTATATGCCGATTCGGGATTCCAAGGACGATCATAACTGACAACGGAACCCAATTTGATAGTACTGAATTCAGAAATTTCTGTCAGAAGTATAAGATAGACAAGCGATATACTGCAGTTGCCTATCCGCAATCGAATGGACAAGTAGAGGCAATAAACAAAGTTATAAAATCCATCCTCAAGAAACGGTTGGAACGTGCAAAGGCAAGATGGGTTGACGAATTGCCCCTAGCTTTGTGGGCATATCGAACAACATTCAAGACAGCCACCGGTCATACCCCTTTCTCTCTCTCCTTTGGCTCAGAAGCTGTGATTCCAGTTGAACTAGAAGTTCCTTCCCACAGGGTGACGTATTATGACCCGATGACGAATCGGGCGCTGTTACTTGAGTCTCTTGATGAAATCGAAGAGAAAAGGGACGAAGCAGACTTGCGTGCAGCAAGACATCGGCGTCAGATGGCACGCTATTATGACAAAAAAGTTCGCCTCAGAACTTTTGAACCCGGAGATTTGGTACTAAAGACAGTTTTTCCATCCCTTCCTCACCTTGGCCCAAAATGGGAAGGGCCCTTTGTCATCCAACGGAAACTTGAAAAAGGAACCTTCAAGTTAACGACCGTAGATGACGAAGAAGTCCCTCGAGCATGGAATGCCCAACACTTAATGCGATATTTGGATTAGAAATGCTATACTTTTTGTTATTTTTCCTGTGAACTCTGTAATAAGGCACGCCTTGCCTTGGGAAAATCTGATGATATGAATAAAGGACTATAAAGTGGATGTAGGCTACGACTTAGCTGAACCACTATAAAAATATTGTGTGTTATTTACTTTTATGCATTTACATTCATCAGTTATTCTGTTGTAATTATAAAATACAGGATAACTCAGAGCCTAAAAAGGTTGAAAACAGTTTAGACCTAAAAAGAAGCACAATGATTATTTGTGCAATAAGACGTAGAAGAATGAGAAAATTCTATTCTTAACTCTAACTCTCCAAAGAAAGAGAGAGAGTATAAAAGCGTCTCCGACTGAGCGCTGAAAAAGAAATTCTATTCCTAACTCTAACTCTCCAGAGAAAGAGAGAGAGTATAAAAGCGTCTCCGACTGAGCGCTGAAAAAGAAATTCTACTCCTAACTCTAACTTTCCAGAGAGAAAGAGAGTATAAAGGCGTCTCCGACTGAGCGCCGAGAAAGAAATCTTTCCCCGTTGAGAGACCGGGGAATGAATAGATGACTAAGCTCGAACTCTAACTCTCAAGAGAAAGAGAGAGAGTATAAAAGAAATGCCAGAAAAAACGACAGGTATTGACGACACAGGAAATGCTATCCCGTCAGAAAATTGGGAGCATTCATATTGTTTGGTTAAGCATTGAATAACTTGTGGAAATTGACTGGGGACACATATGCATACACATATTTCCCCCCTCCACAACTTCGTTTCATAACTATAGACATGCATTTTTATATAAGTGCAGAACTACTAACAAATAAACATTGCAAAAAGTGAATTATTTTTATTTACAAGTGAATGAATTTGTACAGGGAAATAACTAAAGAAGAAAGTGCAGGAGCTGCTTTTGTAGCAGCAATTATTGGTTCACAAAGATGCTAAAAAGATACAGGGGAACCCACTATTTGGGTTTGGAATGAGCCTTAGATTTCTTGGCGGCTTTTTCCGCATCCTTTGCTTCCTTCTCGGCTTCAGTCAAGATTCGTTTCGATTTCTTTTTCCCTGAAGATGCGGTACTGGAGCCAGTAGACTTCTTCCCGGAGGGCGGAACACTGGAATCAAGAGAAGATTTTTTAGCAAGTTCTTCGGTAATAGATCTAGTTGAGAGCTTAACAACTAACCTTGAACCCGCATCCACAACTGCGAGGGGCTTGAGGACCTCAGGGTCGAGTTCTTCGGCCTTTAATTGCAAACGCTTGTCTTGGTCGGCCTTATTGCAGCCAAGGTAACGTCATCAGTACTTTTTGACTCCCCGGTTATTGCGACTTCTGGTTCCTCGTCATGCCCCCCGTCTCTACCATCGTCCTTTAAAGCTGCTACCATTTCTTCATCATGGGGAGTGGTGACCTTAGTTGGCTCACTTCCTTCCCCCAAGTCTATGGAAGCAGCCTTGTCTTCCCCTTCTTTGACCCTATCGGCGGGCTTTGTCCCAGCGACAGCTCCTTGAGCTACATCTGTCTTTGCGGATGATTCAACACCTACAGAATGTGAAACATCGTTTATCAACTCAGGCGAAAACAAAGGGTCTCTCATCGAATGTTCAATCACGTAGCGAAAGGTAGTAATAGCTTTGGCAAATTGAGGAGAAAAGATAGGGATACCTTCCGAAGACTTTTCAGCGGGGGTGACTACTACCTCTGGGGTTATTTCAGGAATGGGAGATAGCAAAGTGGTTCGAGGAATTCCCGGATTTTCGGGATCATACCCTTCTACTTCGGGAGTTGCAGGAGCAGAAGAAGAGGAGCCAGCGTCGAGAATGGTTTTTTGTTTAGACTTCCGTCTCTCTTCTTCCATGGCCTCAGCAATAAGGCGGCGCCCTTCAGCTAGGCGCTCCGGTTCATCGTCTCTCAAGTATTTCTCCATCAGTTTATCTTCATCAAGAGAATCGACCTTAAGTTCTTCTTTTTCCCACTCAACGATTTGATTCCATACTTGAACCAGAGTGGATGGATAGTCCTCGATCCAAGAAATATTTCGACGACGAATAATGTGTGCGAAGAATTCAATCATTAGCTCACCGAAGCCCTGAATATCAGCCTCCGCCTCTGATAGTTGCTTGCGGGTTTCCTCTGCAGATTTAATAGCACATTCCACATTGCCCTCGGCCAGAGCAGCCCTGTTCTCTGCCTCCAACAGTTTTGAAGCCAAGTCAGCGTTCTTCTTTTCTAAGTCAGCACTCCTCTTTGCTAACTCGGCGTTTTTCCGCTCAAGCTCAGCATAAGCAATGCGTGCCTTAGCAGCCTCTGACTTGGCCTCGTCAGCTTGCTTTTTTAATTCAGAACGCTCCTGAGTATGAGATTCAAGCAAATCGTGATAGCGCTTTTGCATATCCTCGAATTGTTGTTTGAAATTAGAAGCGTCCTTTTGAGCGACCGCTAACTGAGCTTGAGTGTCTTCCAAATCTTTTCCTAAAGCTTTTAAGGCCTTAGCATCATCCTCCGCAGTCTTTTGCATTGAATCAGTATTTGTGATTAGAGTGCGGATGATTCTAGAAAGATTGCGCGAATATTTGAACATCTCGGTATATTGTTTTTGCACCGCATCAATCTTTGCTTTGGCCTCTTCTGCCCAATTAGACGAAATAGGTTCAAGGGCAGGTAAAAAAGTCAGAGTTTCGAAGTAGTGTTCGGGAAATTGCTCTTTCAAATATGCCCGCTTTATGGCAGTTCCCGCATCTGATGGGGGAGGAGCGAGGATTGTCAATTCGGTGTCCCTTCCCGAAGAGGATTCTGTAGTCTCTCTGTCTGTCCTAGATCGTTTAGTCGCAGGGACCTTTTGCTTACTTCGAGACCCGGTTTCCTTTGGAGGACTTTTCTCTCTACTACGTTTCTCATAGGAAAAGGTGGAGTCTTTGGATTGTGGTCTGTCCTCCTCCCTACGGCTTTGGTAACCTTTGTATTTCTCTTGTTCTGGCCTAACTGGTGAGCGGGAACGTGAGGGTCGAGAACGATAGGGATCATAAGGTCTTCTCTCCTCCCTACCACGATCATCCCGGCGATCATACTCGACATCGTGAGGAGGATTGGACATGCTACGACGAAGTTTTCTTATATCGTAGTAGGATCGAGACATTGTACCTGCATGATGAAATAAACGAAGTTTAGAATTAATGGATTCATGGAGAAAGAAGCGCAATGAATGCTAATGCTGTGGTGTAAAGTGCATCCTAAGTGGTGTGTGTCCCCCCAACCAACCCAAGTCTGAAGCTAGACTAGTGCGGGCAGGCTCTTTGGCCTTAGCGGGAGTAGTTTCTTCAGAAGAAGTGAAGACTAAAGGATCCTTCCCGAAATCCTCTGAAGTGTATATAGTCTCAGGTAAGGGGAGATCCCCCAAACCCTGAAATATGTGCTCATCAGTGCTAGAAACATCCCCTTCGGAAGCATGAAGTGGCGACTCTGCTGGGGATTTTGACTTGTCTAGAGAAGTAGTTTCCTCGGGGGCAATATACCCTTCACGATGCTTTTCGGCTATGTTGGCCAATTCATCATCTTTTGTGGAAGATGGAGAAGGTGAAGTTTGAAGAGGCGCTGTAGGAATTCCCGAGCCCTCTCCTGTTTCTAGAACTATCTCCACTGGAGGGATGTATGCATAAGGGACCGTCCCATGACCGATGCTACGAAAAACGGATAGCAGCCCATGAAAGTGAAGGTATTCATCTTTAAGGACCTCGTCGATAGTTAGGAATTTTTGATCGCCATTAAGAAGATGGTGCATCCGATCAAAGAACACCTGATCTGATATCTGTTTGGGATTGTCGACTGCAAACAAAAAGGAAAACAGGTCAGGGTGATGATTCAAGTGTATAGAGTCCGGGTTCAGAAAATCAACGCTTTACTTGATTTTGTCCATCTCCTGGCGCATCTAGACTGTTGCTTTATATAGAACCATTCTAGTCTGGAATCTCCAGC
Organism: Allium sativum; assembly: GCA_030737875.1. Classification (NCBI taxonomy): domain Eukaryota; kingdom Viridiplantae; phylum Streptophyta; class Magnoliopsida; order Asparagales; family Amaryllidaceae; genus Allium; species Allium sativum. The sequence continues at coordinate 359,430,797 of CM060926.1, forward strand.
TTTACTGCTAAATGGTGTAGAGATTATCTTCCTTTTTGGGACTGATTCAAAGTAGCAGAAAGATGGAGTTTCTCTAGTCCGATGCTTGAAATTATAGAAGAAATGAACATCATCGAACGTGATCCCTACGCCTAGGATTTCACGATATGCTATGTACAAGGTATGCAAATAGGCATATGAATTGGGATGCAACTGCATGGGGGCAATCCGCATTTGTCTTAAGAAATCAACGATGAAAGGAGAGAATGGAGGAATGGCACCGACCATGCACATCAATCGAGTGACCGTCATATATCCTTCTGGAGGGTTGTGGGGACGGTCAGAGCGTGAGGGCACTAGGGTGTCCCTTTTCATTATTCCATATTTTAGACAAATTAGAACAAGTCGATCGTTGTCAATTGTTGATTCAACGGAGTCCGAGGGTGATTCCAATATGATGGCTGATTCAAATTCATCGGGTGCTCGATTGTCACCAATCCCTCCTTCCTCCTCGAAACCCAGAGAAACTTCATTCTCTGAAGACACCTCGTCGCTTTCCCGATGACCAACCCCGTAATCTGGACCCTCACTGTCCCATTCCGGATCAGACGAAGAAGATATATCCTCAAGAGTGATTTTGTTAGAAGTTTCCGGGGCTTCTTTCCTCTCAGCTAGACGGGAAGAGCGTTTGGGCCTCATTGTCATGGAACTATTGAAGAAGCAATAGCACGGATTAGAGTAAATTATCCCGTGCCCCCCTTGTGTATGTGTGTGAACTAAAGTGTGTGCAGCAAATGTGGGAAATGCAAAATAAAAGTACAACAATGTAAGACGAAGCTTTGAAGAGAAAGTGATAGTCAGAGTTGTTCTTAATTCTCGTTTATGTCACGAGGCACTATCCTAACTGTTCATTAAGTTGAAGATTATGTCAAGCATTGATTAACCCTGGTTGGATAAAGTCTAATGCTTTGAGTTGGAATATGCATAACATTCGGTTCAATGCGTTCATTGTCGGGTTCGGATCGGGTGTGCATATAGCTGGGATCGGTTCGGGTTTGTGTATTGTTTGGTTCGGGGAAGACGTTCATGATTTGGCAGGTTCAATCCGGATCGGAGTAAGCATTTGAGGTGGTTCAGCAAACAAGCAGGTCCATACGTCCTTTCCCTTTCTCTATCTCTTCCCCCGACCCGACCTGGTCGGACAAGCAAGGCTTTCTCCACATCGCATTTCATTCCGACCCGATCCTAACATATGAACTTGTCCTCCCCTCTGCTGCTTCAGCACTTCGTAACCCGAACCGAACCCAATTCCAGTTCTCCCCTTTCTCGTCTTCAAATTTCATTAGACCCGAACGAAATTAAGCGTTTGTGTGCTTGAACGTTTAACGCTGGATCCAAATGACCCCCGTTGCTACCTCGAGACGGCGAAGACACCATCAACGACGATGGCAAACGGTGGAGGAGACCCAGGCGTCAGAGTTCAACAAACACCACACTCCAATCGTTCGTTTTAAACGCAAATTCTAGTTGAAATCAGTTATTACGCAAACAATTGAAGATTTAAAATACCTAGATGTGTTATTCGAAGATTGAAACAAGGAGTTTGGAGTTTTTAGATTTTTAGGAAGTGGGGGGTTTCGGTGTAAAAATAGGAGAACAAGAATTGTGGGAGTAAAGAAGGAAGAAGAGTATGGGTGGTCGAGTTTATATAAGGCGTGAGATGGCTCTTTGTATTCCCCGTGTTTTACTCTGTTCGGACCGAGTCCAAGCTAGCCCACACCTTCTGGTCCATCAACCCAGTGCAAAGCGGAACGGGAAGAAAATGTGCCCAAGTCGCGCCACCGAACCGGATTGAAATCTGTGCATTCTTCTAGCATCCGAACCGAGTAGAAATCTGTGCATTCCTCCTGACTGTTCTGATTCAAGGACTAGCATTTTAAACGACATCAAAGCACGCTTCGTATACAACAGAAGCATCCTTTGAGGGGGCAAAATGTTAGTCTACTTTGTGAACTAGGCAACACAAAGTCAAGAAACCAAACATTGAAGGGTATTTATAATTATAAGACTTCGGTTCGGATTGGAGGAAAACACTACAATTCAGATTGATAGCTGCAGTTGTTCGGGTCGGGTCAGAGCAACATATCGGTTCGGATCGGATAGAGTCCTCTGTTCGGATCGGTGATCTCTTACTGAGTAGATTGGTAAGGCATATCTAATCGGATCGGAAGGCAACTAAATCTCGAATGGATCGGAAAGCCACCTGTTTGCCACAACAATGGAACGGAGCGGAACAGGTTAGAGAAGGAGAGTCGCACCCAAGCCAATCCGGTTCGGATCGGGTGTCCCGATCCGAACCCCTTATCTGCGCGTCTCCGACCCGCACCCATGATCCACGTTATTCTCCTACAAAAGCGCCTGGATATCTGGACCGGCTATGACCAGTTCATACCCATAACGTCCTTCCCTTTGATGCGTTGTCAACATGATAGTTCATCCGAACCCGAAGAGAGTGCGATGGATGACACGTGGCCCGACCCGGATCAAGTCTCAAGCAAATTCACACCTATAAATACCCCGTCTGGAGACAAAGAGAAGGATCTTTTTTCAGCACTTTGAGAATTCAACTACCTCCATCATCCGAACTCCATTACTCCCGGAGAATCCAAATCATCTTTCATTTCTTATTTTAGTCAGTTGAGTGAACAAAAGTGAGTTGTGAGTGAATCTTACATTGTATTCGCAACTGAATTATTGAATATAGTGAAAGATAAGTGGACGTAGGCATTTCTTTGCCGAACCACTATAAATCCTGTGTGTTCATTTTTATTTTTGTCTCATTTAATCTTGTTTCTAATCAATTTGGGTGTTAGAACCACTTTTGGGTCTAACAATGGCTGAAGGAGGACCTAGGACAAATGTGGGAGCAACTAGTCGTCCTAATGTTAGGGGAGTATTTTTAACTCCAGAACAAATAGCTGAAATGATTAGGATAGTACAAACTCGGGCTTTCGGTGCCCAACACGCTCAATCCGAATTTGTTCGGTTCTGTCAGGATTTTGTGCGCTTAGGGGGAAAACCTTTTATGGGCACTGAGCCAATTAATGAGGTACAAGAATGGATAAAGAGTAGTGAGAGGATATTTACAAGCCTAGATGAGACACCCCACATCCGTTTATGTCACTCACTAAGGGAATGCATTAAGTTTCGTGAAGCGCTATAGGTAAACAGACACAGAATAATTAAAAGACAGATATAAATAAGGCAGCAACGAAAAATTTGATCTTTTATTTCAAACATAAGTCATAATACCGTGGTCCACAATTTCATAAGTCACAAAAACTATTACAATAAAATAACTTCAGCCTTGCACTATCAGAGTACATAAGTAAATAAAATGCATCATTCCCCCAATAAAAAGAGTTAAGCCATAGTAGAGACAAGAACTTGAGCCATACTTCAGAAGTAGCTCCTAGCAAGATGATATCTGATTCCTCATTAAGTCTGAGTGTTTCCTCCTTGGGAACCTGGAGGGAAACGGAAGAAGTAAGGAGAAACAACAGGGTCAGACATAAAGTCTGGAGAGTCTAGTTACTTTTAGCCAGTGGATAAATAAAAATACCATGATAGGCATATAAAGTGGATGAGAGAGATCACTACAAAAATGGCAGGTGTGACAAGGTAAGCAAGTTAAGGTGTATGTGCCTCACTAATGACTACTCTGCGTTATTACTAGTATAACTAAAATGAGATGATCCCTTCCACTATGAGTTGGTAGGCTTATGTCATATGTCCAAGTATACCCTAACCGCTACCCTATTCGATCGGCTCCCTACCCTGTAGATATCCTGTGCTGGCCCCACCGTAGGAGGTATCACTTCCTAAAGTGGAAAACCATAGTTTGCACAACCATATCTACTGGTGTCGCGGTCATCTTAGCCCCCTCTGCCCGGCCTATGCATGCACATGTCCCCGGTCGGTTTGCGCCGTCAACACCATATGCCTATTTTGGATCTCTTACAATCAATCAGTAAACGTGCCCCTTCTCTGCCTAGTACGAAGTTCTTTACTTGATACCAACTCCGGGTTACTGACTGAAATGGGTCCCACACAATATGATACAAGCTCTACCCCTTGTCTTGTATCCCCCACTAGGTTTTCCACTGACTATGTATACCCTTAGGTGTCTTTAATTACATAGCCCTATACTAGTTATGCTTATCCTAAAGGGTGTCTTTAATTACATAACTTCATTAAATTATCTATCGATTATCTATGGCACTAGGTGTCTTTAATTACATAACCCTGTTACATTATCTATTGGTTATGTATACCACTAGGTGTCTTTAATTACATAACCTTATTGGGTTAAGTACGTGGGCCTATATATACATATTACCCATCCCCTCTAATTTACTTAACCCACCACTACCCATCCAATTTTACTTAAGCCTAACTTAAGTCCATAGTCATATTAAGAGAGGTTAAGTAGTCCATCTCATTACCATGTCCAATTATGGTTATAATCGGCTAGACCTCCCACATTAGACCTACAACGTGTGGATGCTGGATATGTCGTTCGGGTCCGGGCAGTCTTATTCCACAGTTGGGCCTAACCTTGTGTCTTAGCCCGATTCGTATTTACGTACTTAGACCTCCCACATTAGGTTCAACATTAGTGGTTGCTGGATATGTCGATCGGGTCCAGGCAGACTTCCACCACTAATGTAACCTAACCTCGTGTCATAAGTATAATTTACAATTCCTAATTGTAAATTACTAAACATTCCAAATTAATCCAAATCTACCTATGTCATTATAGGTAACTATTTCTTTGTTATCCCCATTTGAATTTCATTTCCTATATAATATTAACATTACATAAATCATGCCAATTATAATCCCTTTTTCCCTGTTTCCTCTCTAACGTAGTCGTACGTATTTTGGTGGCATCTAGGCTATAAAGTAGCCTAGCTATAACAATAAAAAGGGAATATGACAAAGGTGGTAGTTTCAACATATCTTGGCATAAACATAAACTGGCATAATAACAAAGTGAATGGACATGTGATTATCATCATAATAAAGTGGACATCAAACTGGTAACTTATGGCAATCACTATGATGTTTAAGCAACCATAATGAGATCTAGATTAAACATTAGGTGTCCAATTACCTAGATCTAGCATAGCTAGGGTGACATAGTAACATGTTTAGATCAAAAGGTGGATTCACATGTCAAGTTTACAACATATCTCAATGTATCACAATATGACGGTGAAACGTAATTAACATAATGATCTAGATCCAAGTAATGTCACAATTGTCCAAATTATAGGTGTACATCCACCATAACATGGTTACAAGTCAAGATCCACATAAGCAACATAATCGAATCACCACAATTTTATTAGATCTAGGAAAATAGATCTGTCATGACATAGTACATAATTTCACATTAACTCATAATCATACTTTACAACATATCCAATTCATAGTCTTTCAAAGTACACTTTTACTTTTCTAAACCTAAAAGTAATCTAGAAACTCACAGCGTTAGGTTTAGAGAATTTAAGAAGAACGGATCTAGAATTTCTGAATTGGATTTGTAGAATATGTTGTTGTAGAAACGGTTCAGTTTTCACTGCAGCAGCATATGGCCTCCATGACTCCCAATGAAGAGAATATGAGAAATATGGCATATATATATATATATATATATAGTTTCCAGACCCCCAGAAACTGAGTGCCACCTCAGCCCTAGGGGTGTCGACACCCCTGTGGGTTGGTCGACCCCTAGGTCGACACCCCTTTAGGGGGGTCGACCCTCTAGAATGGGAATTTTGCCGCTTAGAGGAATTTTTCGAATTTGAATCCTCTAGATAGGATTCTGACTCATCTCTGACTCATGCGTATAAATAAAAAAATTCTGTGCGTATACAAACTTAAAACTCTCATAACTTCTTCATACGGTGTCCGTTTTACGCATACCAAATGTCTATCTTGACCAGAATTTCGAGACAGACGGAATGGTGCAGTCCATTTCCTATAATTCTGAACATTAAATTAATTATTATTTAATTTAATCTCCTTAATGTCGTTAAAAATTCGGGGTGTTACATTCTCCCCTACTCAAAGGATTTCGTCCCGGAAATCTCTAGGTTGAGAAGTGTGCATATCCTACCATCCATCATCCATCTACTCATCCACTAATCACTGGCATCCATTGTCCTTAAAGATTGCTAATGCTTATATGAATATATGCAAAGGTGTGTGTATATGTCCCAACACTAATGCGAAGATCAGGCGGTTTACGGATTCAGTTGACCTCCTTAATGCAATGTATGTTAGTGTTATGAATCCAATAGGTATTCAAATAAACCTATTATATCATATAAGTTCCATATGTGTGCACACCCATTCATCCAAATGCAACATCCATATGCCAGTTCATCCATTTCCATCCGTAAAAGAAAAGAAAATGCATATGCATCCATATGCCATATGAAAGTGATTGAGCCAATCTTAGTGCCTTATGTGTGTGTATATGCGTTCACAGGCAACCACTAGCAAACACTTGCATTCACTTGCATCCATCAAACATAACATGTTTCAAACACATATTTACATCCATAGGATTCTTATCTAAAGGTCGAAAATATGATGGATAAGATATATTCTATTGAAAGAAACAAGCACTGATAAAACATAGGAAAGGAGTTAAGGACATACCCTCGAAAAGTAAAGGGTACGAAGTACTAATCTTGTCTTCGGTCTCCCAAGTCACATCTTCTGGGTTATCTCCCCATTGAACTTTTAGCAACTTGATTTCCTTATTGCGCAGCTTCTTAACCTCTGATCCAAGAATACGGGTGGGGACTCGTCTGATTGTCACCTCCTGTTCCACTTTGACTTCTTCTAACAAGCTCAGCTCAACAACTTCCGCGGTGTCATGGAGGCACTTCCGTGGATGAAAGACATGGAAAACGTCATGAACACCGGATAAATTTTCTTGGAGCTTTACTCTGTAGGCCATTTGGCCAATCCTCTCGGTTATGGGAAATGGTCCCACAAACCTAGGTGCCAACTTTCCTACTGATCCGAAGCAAACCACATTCCTTAGAGGTGATATCTTGATAAAAACTAAGTCTCCCACTTCGAATTCGATGTCAGTCCTTCTTTTGTCTGCGTAGGACTTCTGCCTATCTTGAGCTGTCTTCATTCGCCGTCGAATAAGGTCAATCTTTTAGGACGTTTCCTAACCATTTCTGGTCCAAGTAATAATCTTTTTGTAGATTCCCACCAATAAGTTGGTGATCTATAGGGTCGTCCATATAGTGCTTCGAATTGTGCCATACCGTTGCTAGCCTGATAGCTGTTATTATAGGCAAACTCTACTAAAGGAAGATGCACTTCCCAAGTCCCTCCGAAGTCAAGGATACACAATCTTAAAAGATATTTTAGAATTCTATTCATCCTCTCCGTCTGCCCATCGGTCTGAGGATGATAAGCGGTGCTCAAATACAACTGTGCACCTAATGCTTCTTGCAAGCTCCTCCAAAATTTGCTGGTAAAGATGGGGTCACGATCGCTCAAGATGATGGAAGGAACTCCGTGGAGACGAACTATCTCACGAACATAAATTGTTGCCAACCATGATGCCGTCCTTTTACTTTTAACTGGAATAAAGTGAGCGCTCTTAGTGAGTCTATCCACTATCACCCAAATACTGGTATTACCTTTCTTTGATCTAGGCAAACCATCCATGAAATCCATAGAGACACTCTCCCATTTCCACTGCGGAACCTCCAACGGATGAAGCAATCCACCGGTCTTCTTTTGCTCAGCTTTGACTTGCTGGCAAACCAAACATTGAGAAACAAATTCGGCTACATCCTTCTTTATCCCAGTCCAAAAGAAAACCCTCTTCATGTCTCTGTACATCTTGTCACTGCCTGGATGAATGGTCATCTCAGAATGGTCGACTTCTTCTAGGACTGCCTTTATCAAGCTTCAAGTTTGAGGAACACTAAGCCTTCCATCTCGTCGCAACCACCCCTTTTCATCTATGGCTGTAATAACCCGGAAATCTGGGCCAGTTTAAAAAATTTATTTTGGAAATTTTAGCGAATTCTGCACATTTAAAATAGAATATTTTAAATAATATCGATGAGAAAATTTATTTGAATATAATTCGAACGTATATTTTTGTTTGAATCGTCGTTAGAATATAAATATTTATTTTAAATTATAAAAGGAATTGAAAATAGCGCGGTAGTTCGATAATTCGATTTCAAACTTCAAATGAATGTACCGGGTGCAAAACAAACCGGATTTTAGTGAAACCAAAAATAATGGAATCTAATAGTGACTATCTTTCCAATGAATCCGAAAAATCAAAATTTCATAGTGCGAATCAAAAGATATGTCCAGTTGAAAATTCTGAATAGTCGCTATGGAATTTAGGCCCTTAAAAATGGAAATTTTGCAAACGACCTCGGATTTCGACAAAACCACTTTTGTTGGCTCCGTGATGTCAAGTTATTGCTAGGTTTCAAATTTCGTAATTTTTCGACTCGATATGTGAGCGTGGCAAAGGAAAACGCGTTTGACCAGTTTTAGTTGATTTTAATCGACTGGAAAATGACCATTTTTCAAACGGTCTCAGAATTCGACGAAATTAGTTTTGTTAGGACCGTATCGTCAATACGAAGCTAAAAATAATTTTTCGAGAATTTTTCGAGTTAGTGCGTGTCCCCGGTAATTCGAAATGTACATTTAAATTGAATATATAAAGATTTATATTTTAAATTCAATGAAAACTGATTGTAACAATCGAATTGGCCTACGATACATATCCCATTGTGTTCGAAATGGGGGTAAAACGCTAGGGACGACAGTCAGTGGGTCTCGTTTCGTGTTCAAAATAAAAAGTTACATTTTGGTAGAAAATAAAATAATAAATTAATTAAATATAAACATTTCCCTCCATCCTCCCCCTTAGTCAACGGTACCCCCTCCCTTTCGTTCATTCCAGATCTAAACTAACTAAATAAAAAAAAACCTCGATCAGTTAAAACCGCGTCACGCCCTCCTCTTCCACCCTCCTGCTGATCGTGCACCGCCGTTGACCTCGCCTTGCCCCTCCCCCCCCTCCTCGTCGATCTTCCACCTACCACGCCCCTCCTTCCTCTCGCGATAGCTTATCCTGCAAGACCTCCAAACCGAGATCACCACCCTCCTGAAAAACCATACCCAACTCCGGCGTGACGCACAGGCGAACTCCTCCGACCAGGCACCCCTCCAGTCGACGCTGACAGCGCAGAAACCCCCCCATTCTCGGAGAAAATACAGTAAGTTTCTATCTTAATTTTTATTTATTTAAACATTAAAGTATGATTTCTTTTAATGCATATAAAATCAGATTTCGTATATAGAACTGCCTTAAATTCGTGTTCGATTTTTATATGACTGAAATTATTATAAAGATGAGATTTTTATTTCAGTTTTTGTTATATATAAATCGATACAAAGATTTGATTTTTAATATAAAGAAAGATTTGATCTTTAATATAAATAAAGATTCGATTTTTATTTATAAAAAGGAACGATTTTTAAATTAGCAAAAGATGAGATTTTTGATTTGGGAAAAGACGAGATCTTCATAAGAATAAAAATACAATCTTTATGGAAGTAAAAATATAATTTTTATGTATGAAAATATATGATTCTTATAGAATAAAAAGGTGTGATTTTTATATATGTAGTGAAAGAGGACAACGAAAGTGACAAGAGGCAAGAACGACGAAGATTTCTACCTAAGAAGAGTCGTGGCGTTGGATTAGCAAATCTGTGAGAATATCTCACTCTTTAATTTAATTTTCTAGTTATATATGTATACTAGGATGCAGACGGTGTTTAGTAGCACCCGACACCCGTCGTCCACAGACCATGGACGGCTTGTATGCTTGGTTGTTAGATTTAGATGTGTAGTTGATTGTGTGATGTGATGTGAAATGAAATAAAATATTTATATAGCTAAAAATATTTTATAGTTAAAAATAGAATTTTTAACATATATATGAAAGGAAATAAAAATAAACAAATTGGACGATTTGTTTATATACACACATTTGACTGATATTGATTGGGACGATAAATTTTACACATCGCCCAACTGCACAAATAAAATCTGTGTTTGATTGTTTGAAACCCCACACGGGTATTGGGATGATATTTGACGTACACTAATCCCGATTGTTTAGTTGTATGTCGATCGATTGATTGAAAAACTGTTATAAGCATTGAATATTTATATTTGATGCTTATACAGTGTAGAATGCACTTTGGATGATGGTTGATTGTTCATCGTTGTTATTGTATACATGTGTTGTAGAAAATCCATATAATCAACATTATATGGTGATTGATTGGGCCTCATTCCATATTTGAAATAGAAATATTTGAAATAGAAATATTTGAAAAAGAAATATTTGAACAGAAATATTTGCAAAAGGAATATTTGAAAATATGAATATATGAAGCCGTGTTGATTAGATTTACGCCATTTCGACGTGATCGATATTTATATCGATTTTATTCATTTTATAACGAATATCGAAAGTGATTTCAAAATCTGAATTTTTGAAAAGAATTGAAATTCGAATTAAATTAAATAGAAATGAATTCAAATTGAAATTGAATAGAAATGAATTCAAATTAAAATTGAATAGAAGTGAATTCGAATTAAATTGAATAGAAGTGAATTCGAATTAAATTGAATAGAAATGAATTCGAATTGAAATTGAATTGAAAACGAACTGAAATCAAATTAGAAATCAATTTGAATTGAAATCGATTTGAAATGAATTTAAAACGAATTTATATTGGAATATTCAATTTTGATTTGAAATTGAATATGAAGTTGAAACCGTTTTGAAAACGAATTTAATACGATTTATAAAGCCCGTTTTGAATTGAAATCGACGAAGTATATATTATATATATTATATAATGGCCTGAATAGAACGCGCTGAGCCGCGACAGTTCGCGAATTTTGACCATTGACTTCGAACGCATAGTACGGGAGATCCGACCGTCGGATTCTCCTAAAACCGGAACCGTTGGGTTCGTATCGAAAATAGCTTTCTAACTAATATTAGAAATTAGATATCTAATGGTTGGATTTGGAATTATGTCCAAATCAAATTTGGAAAAGGTCGCTATACATGCAGTTCGATGGCCGTTGATTGAAATCGATTGTACGGGCCTTGATAAAATTATTAAAAATATCAATAATTTGTGTAAAATCATAAGAAATGATTTGAGAAAAATTGGGATGAAAAACTCCATATTTGAAAAGATAAAAATAGTTTTTATCGAAATGAACTAGTTTTGAACTAGAATTATAATTCTATTTATTTTTAAATAAATAAATTGGATTTGAAATGGTTTTGAAAATAACCAGAATTTCCAATAATTGCATTGGAATGGATTTGAATCGAAATTGTCTTGGGAATATTTCGATGTTAGATTTCGTGATTATACAGATGTTGTTATGGAAATTTGAAAGATATAGCTATATATATCGTTATTTCCAATACGATATCTGTTAGTCGTAGAATTTGATATTGAATATAAGCCGATATATTTTCTATTCAGAGCCTCGTATTTAATATCAAATGTGATTTGGGTTTGTCATGAATTGTGTCTTGACTAACACTGTTCTTAAGCCCAGTTGAGAAAAGATTAAATCTTTTTATTTAGATTTAATGAAGTGTACCAATTAAATGATATTTAATTGGAATCGAATTGGTATTGATTTTTGGGTTTATCGTGAACAGTGTTTTAAATAACACTTGTTCTTTAACCCGATAATTAATGGAATGTGATTGTGGGTTTTTGTGAAGGGTATCTTCAATAATACTGTTCTTAGACCCCAAGGAGTTAAGAAAATCAAAAACTAACTGGAGGTTAGTTAAGTTGGATGGTTTCAGAGGTATTGATCTGATGTTGGTTTCGGCCTTTGGGGTTAATACTTAGGGAATTGCTCACTTGCTAATTTACAGTTAGGGACTGATTGAAATGTGATGTGATTTTGGGTTTATCGTGAACCGTGTTTTAAATGACACTGATTCTTTAACCCAGCCACAGATTAAGACTAAGTGGAGTTTTAATGAATCTTTAATTAGATTGAAATGATCGAGGATGCAGTATCACCAGTTTTGCTCCAGGCGATAGTTAAATCTTTAATTAGATTTAAACATGAAATGGTAATTAAATTTACCGATAACACCGTGGTGTTAGATATGAAGTAAGACCCGTTTTACTTCATGGGATGAATAGGTTGGGATTGGGAAATTAAAACAAATGATTACTTCGGTGAGGTTCGCTAATCCCGACTACTTTGAATTGATATTCAAAAATAGATTAAAGAATAAATTTTAATGATTTATCTTTGATAAAATTAATGGGAACCTTTCCCTATGAATGTGGAATTTATAAACTAACTGTCGGTTAGCTAAGCAGAATGGTTTTCTGGATATTGATCTGATGTTGGTTTCGGCCTTCGGGGTTAATATTTGGGGAATTATTCTCTTGATTAATTTACGGTTAGTGACTGATGAATTGGAATGAAGCGTATGTTGTGTTTGTGTAACACTTATTTAAAATATACGCGAGCTATTCGGAAAGACCGGGTTTATCCCATTTTGAATAACTGATACGACGATAAGTCGAAGATGAAGACGGAGGTCTTCACGTCGTTTGGGTGATTACTGACGATCTTGATTGGGATGTACACCGAAGAAGATGGAAACAGTTGGTGATCGTCCAGACGTATTTGGAGATCGATGGATATGCGGGGTACTAGGTGCCTCCGGTTTCGTTCAGACCCAGAACGGACTTGTAAATGGACTGTGTGTCTGACATTGGATTTTAGTCTGTGTGATTGATTTCTATTAAATATATACCTGTTTGGCGGCGGAGAATTTATTCTCTTGCTTAACGCCCTTCTCTGAGACGTACGAGCTCAGGGGTTATATATTGATGGATATCAAACGCATGGAGTGAATGGCTTGTGTGGCACGCCTAAGTGGCAATTGATCAAGGCTTCTGTTGAAAAGCAAAGTCTTGTGGTTGATGATCAAAGCACGGCCTGTGTGGCATAGCTTTGTGTAACGTGAATTCGTGAGCCTCACACCCCGGTTGTGAACCAGAAACGGGAGAGGACATCAGGGAGGGCATGTGTTTCCTTCTAGCTAGGGTGGTGTCAGTGACCTACTAGCTCTGACATTTATATACTTTTCACCTGTGTGGTTGTTGCTGTTGCGAGGCGCCTCGGTTTGATCGGACGATCCGGGTCCGATGGAGTCATTCGTTGGCTCATTTACACCCCAAAGGATGGGGAAACGCAGTGTTCAGGCATAATAATCCACATCGGTGGACCGGCCCTGACGATCCAAGGGGCAGTTGCGGCTGTTCCTGAGACACGGGCTAGAGCGTCTCGAATCGGTAGAGAACTATCTTTTGCCTCGGTTCACAGACGGAAATCCAATTTCCAAATACGTGACATTTGCGGTTTTAATTGTAGAACTAGTAGGGCGACATGATATATGGTACCCATGCCGTCTATGATTGATACTTATGATTTGAAGTTGTTTTATACACTATGCACTTATAATAGTATCAAATAATCCGTTTTAAACGTATAAAGCATTCTTTGGCAGTTATAAGGGAAAACCCTATCCCCCGGCTTGCGTTGCATTGTGTGATAGGACCTGGGTCTTATAACAGCTTCATTTTTCTTTATTTATCATCGCGTTGTTTGTTTTATGCACTAGTATTCTTGGGAGGAAACTCGTTCCGTGATATACGGCGTGGTCCCTTGATTTACCTAACTTTAAAAATAAAGATTAATAACTGTTTTAGTTCTCACACCAGTCTCATGACTGACCTGGAGTTTATTGTTTTAACCTAAACTCTAGGTGCCCTTATTTTGACACGGGCAGCTAGTAGTTTTGGTTTTTGCAGATTTATATTCACAGGATCCTGGTATACAGCTGGAATGATATCAGGAAAGCTTTGTATCCGTATATCTCTTCCAGTTGTGTATTGTATTACTTTCCGCTGCTATGTATTTAAATGTAATTTAAATCTCTAATATTTCTGTGTAATATTCATTTATACTTTGTATATTCTGGTAATCTGATGCATTGTTGTAATAACAATGAAATGTTCTTTCGTCTGCGTTCTATTTTGTCGTGTTCTCAAAACAATTCGTTCTTTTTCATCTCTTCGGAGACCGGGGAAGTTCGGGTCGTTTCATCGTGGTATCAGAGCTTTGGTTTACAAAGCTAAGAGAACAAGACATATTAGAACCATACGAAAGAATTCATCAGATATTGGATTAGTAATATCCAATTAGAATGACTCGTTAGAGATAGGATCAGTAGTATCCTAGAACGAGTGTGAAGAGTATATTTTTAAAATTGAAAACAAGTTTTGTTTTGAAAATTTAAATCAACCATTCGTATTTGATTATTTATTCTATATTGATTTGGACAATCCAATATATAAAGATTTTGCGTACATGTCTTGCAAATGTGTATCCGAAGTTTTAATGTATTGGATAGTTATAGAATCGCACTCTAGTGCCCGGGGATAATTCTGGTGATGGGGCGGCATCGCCAGTATTTATCTTCGAGTTTCGACAGTGAGATTTCTATAAATTTCCAATTTGACTGGTGTGAGAACCGAAACTAGATAAGGCTTATTGTTGTGATTTGGCATCAAAAATCTGATTTTGACTATATATCAAAGTTATGCATTTGAAAAGATAATCCACTAATCGATTGATGTTTGTGTTGTTTGTTTATTTGTTTGATAAATTTTAACCATATAGCCAATTTGATCAAATAGTGAATTGTATTGAAATTTGGTTGCATTTTCTTGCATATATGTGTACTTACATTGAACATGTCATAGCAAGGAGGCTAGAGCAGAGAATAAAATTTGTTTGCCCGACGAATAGGTACATGTTTACTATAATTTACTGATTTGTTTGGGTGATGATGATTTTATGAGCCTATTGGCTAGCCGCTTGGCTTTTTCTTTTTCTTTTTGAGATCAGAAGATCTATATGGCAATTTTGGGATTTTCCCGTGACTCCCGGTGCAGGGGAGGTAATGGCGGAAATTTTCGAAAACTCCGGATGTTAGCCAAATTTTTGAAGAATTTGAAAATTCTCAGAAACTGAAAAGTTGGAGAATGGAAGCCAGATCGAACGTAGAGTTGATTGATCAAACAACTTTCGGCTTTGTTCCTTTTCGGGGACGAAAAGTTTTAAGTGGAGAAGATTGTAATAACCCGGAAATCTGGGCCAGTTTGAAATTTTTATTTTGGCAATTTTAGCGAATTCTGCACATTTAAAATAGAATATTTTAAATAATATCGACGAGAAAAATTATTTGAATATAATTCGAATGTATATTTTCGTTTGAATCGTCGTTAGAATATAAATATTTATTTTAAATTATAAAAGGAATTGAAAATAGCGCGATAGTTCGATAGTTCGATAATTCGATTTCAAACTTCAAATGAATGTACCGGGTGCAAAACAAACCGGATTTTAGTGAAACCAAAAATAATGGAATCTAATAGTGACTATCTTTCCAACAAATCCGAAAAATCAAAATTTCATAGCGGGAATCAAAAGATATGTCCAGTTGAAAATTCTGAATAGTCGTTATGGAATTTAGGCCCTTAAAATGGAAATTTTGCAAATGACCTCGGATTTCGACGAAACCACTTTTGTTGGCTCCGTGATGTCAAGTTATTGCTAGGTTTCAAATTTTGTAATTTTTCGACTCGATATGTGAGTGTGGCAAAGGAAAATGCGTTTGACCAGTTTAGTTGATTTTAATCAACTAGAAAATAGCCATTTTTCAAACGGTCTCAAAATTTGACGAAATTAGTTTTGTTAGGACCGTATCGTCAATACGAAGCTAAAAATAATTTTTCGAGAATTTTTCGAGTTAGTGTGTGTCCCCAGTAATTCGAAATGTACATTTAAATTGAATATATAAAGATTTATATTTTAAATCCAATGAAAACTGATTGTAACGATCGAATTGGCCTACGATACATATCCCATTGTGTTCGGAATGGGGGTAAAACGCTAAGGACGACAGTCGGTGGGTTTCGTTTCGTGTTCAAAATAAAAAGTTACATTTTGGTAGAAAATAAAATAATAAATTAATTAAATATAAACATTTCCCTCCATCCTCCCCCTTAGTCAACGGTACCCCCTCCCTTTCGTTCATTCCAGATCTGAACTAACTAAATTAAAAAAAACCTCGATCAGTTAAAACCGCGTCGCGCCATCCTCTTCCACCCTCCTGTCGATCGTGCGCCGCCGTTGACCTCGCCTGCCCACCCCCCTCCTCATCGATCTTCCACCTACCACGCCCCTACTTCCTCTCGCGACAGCTTATCCCGCAAGCCCTCCAAACCGAGATCACCGCCCTCCTGAAAAACCCTACCCACTCCGGCGCGACGCACAGGCGAACTTCTCCGACCAAGCACCCCTCCAGTCGAAGCTGACAGCGCAGAAACCCCCCCATTCTCGGAGCAAATACAGTAAGTTTCTATCTTAATTTTTATTTATTTAAACATTAAAATATGATTTCTTTTAATGCATATAAAATCAGATTTCGTATATAGAACTGCCTTAAATTCGTGTTCGATTTTTATATGACTGAAATTATTATAAAGATGAGATTTTTATTTCAGTTTTTTTTATATATAAATCGATACAAAGATTTGATTTTTAATATAAAGAAAGATTTGATCTTTAATATAAATAAAGATTCGATTTTTATTTATAAAAAGGAACGATTTTTAAATTAGCAAAAGATGAGATTTTTGATTTGGGAAAAGACGAGATCTTCATGCGAATAAAAATACAATCTTTATGAAAGTAAAAATATAATTTTTATGTATGAAAATATATGATTCTTATAGAATAAAAAGGTGTGATTTTTATATATGTAGTGAAAGCGGACAACGAAAGTGACAAGAGGCAAGAACGACGAAGATTTCTACCTAAGAAGAGTCGTGGCGTTGGATTAGCAAATCTGTGAGAATTTCTCACTCTTTAATTTAATTTTCTAGTTATATATGTATACTAGGATGCAGACGGTGTTTAGTAGCACCCGACACCCGTCGTCTACAGACCATGGACAGCTTGTATGCTTGGTTGTTAGATTTAGATGTGTAGTTGATTGTGTGATGTGAAATGAAATAAAATATTTATATATCTAAAAATATTTTATAGTTAAAAATAGAATTTTTAACATATATATGAAAGGAAATAAAAATAAACAAATCGGACGATTTGTTTATACACACACATTTCACTTATATTGATTGGGACGATAAATTTTACACATCGCCCAACTGCACAAATAAAATCTGTGTTTGATTGTTTGAAACCCCACACGGGTATTGGGATTATATTTGACATACATTAATCCCGATTGTTTAGTTGTATGTCAATCGATTGATTGACAGACTGTTATTAGCGTTGAATATTTATATTTGATACTTATACAGTGTAGAATGCACTTTGGATGATGGTTGATTGTTCATCGTTGTTATTATATACATGTGTTGTAGAAAATCCATATAATCAACATTATATGGTGATTGATTGGGCCTCATTCCGTATTTGAAATAGAAATATTTGAAATAGAAATATTTGAAAAAGAAATATTTGAACAGAAATATTTGCAAAAGGAATATTTGAAAATATGAATATATGAAGCCGTGTTGATTAGATTTACGCCATTTCGACGTGATCGATATTTATATCGATTTTATTCATTTTATAACGAATATCGAAAGTGATTTCAAAATCTGAAATTTTGAAAAGAATTGAAATTCGAATTAAATTAAATAGAAATGAATTCAAATTGAAATTGAATAGAAGTGAATTCGAATTAAATTGAATAGAAGTGAATTCGAATTAAATTGAATAGAAATGAATTCGAATTGAAATTGAATTGAAAACGAACTGAAATCGAATTAGAAATCAATTTGAATTGAAATCGATTTTAAATGAATTTAAAACGAATTTATATTGGAATATTCAATTTTGATTTGAAATTGAATATGAAGTTGAAACCGTTTTGAAAACGAATTTAAAACGATTTATGAAGCCCGTTTTAAATTGAAATCGACGAAGTATATATTATATATTATATATTATATATATAATATAATGGCCTGAATAGAACGCGTCGCGCCACGGCAGTTCGCGAATTTCGACCATTGACTTCGAACACATAGTACGGGAGATCCGACCATCGGATTCTCCTAAAAACGGAACCTTTGGGTTCGTATCGAAAAGAGCTTTCTAAAGAATATTAGAAATTAGAACTATAACGGTTGGATTTGGAATTATGTCCAAATCGAATTTGGAAAAGGTCGCTATATGTGCAGTTCGATGGCCGTTGATGGAAATCGATTGTACGGGCCTTGATAAAATTATTAAAAATATCAATAATCTGTGTAAAATCATAAGAAATGATTTGGGAAAAATTGGGATGAAAAACTCCATATTTGAAAAGATAAAAATAGTTTTAATCGAAATGAACTAGTTTTGAACTAGAATTATAATTCTATTTATTTTTAAATAAATAAATTGGATTTGAAATGGTTTTGAAAATAACCAGAATTTCCAATAATTGCATTGGAATGGATTTGAATCGAAATTGTCTTCGGAATATTTCGATGTTAGATTTCGTGATTATACAGATGTTGTTATGGAAATTTGAAAGATATAGCTATATATATCGTTATTTCCAATACGATATCTGTAAGTCGTAGAATTTGATACTGAATATAAGCCGATATATTTTCTATTCAGAGCCTCGTATTTAATATCAAATGTGATTTGGGTTTGTCGTGAATTGTGTCTTGACTAACACTGTTCTTAAGCCCAGTTGAGAAAAGATTAAATCTTTTTATTTAGATTTAATGAAGTGTACCAATTAAATGATATTTAATTGGAATCGAGTTAGTATTGATTTTTGGGTTTATCATGAACAGTGTTTTAAATAACACTTGTTCTTTAACCCGATAATTAATGGAATGTGATTTTGGGTTGTTGCGAACGGTATCTTCAATAATACTGTTCTTAGACCCCAAGGAGTTAAGAAAATCAGAAACTAACTGGAGGTTAGTTAAGTTGAATGGTTTCAGAGGTATTGATCTGATGTTGGTTTCGGCCTTTGGGGTTAATACTTAGGAAATTTCTCACTTGCTAATTTACAGTTAGGGACTGATTGAAATGTGATGTGATTTTGGGTTTATCGTGAACCGTGTTTTAAATGACACTGATTCTTTAACCCAGTCACAGATTAAAACTAAGTGGAGTTTTAATGAATCTTTAATTAGATTGAAATGATCGAGAATGGAGTATCACAAGTTTTGCTCCAGGCGATAGTTAAATCTTTAATTAGATTTAAACGTGAAATGGTAATTAAATTTACCGATAACACCGTTGTGTTAGATATGAAGTAAGACCCGTTTTACTTCATGGGATGAATAGGTTGGGATTGGGAAATTAAAACAAATGATTACTTCGGTAAGGTTCGCTAATCCCGACTAGTTTGAATTGATATTCAAAAATAGATTAAAGAATAAATTTTAATGATTTATCTTTGATAAAATTAATGGGAACCTTTCCCTATGAATGTGAAATTTAGAAACTAACTGTCGGTTAGCTAAGCAGAATGGTTTCTGGATATTGATCTGATGGTTGTTTCGGCCTTCGGGGTTAATATTTGGGGAATTATTCTCTTGATTAATTTACGGTTAGTGACTGATGAATTGGAATGAAGCGTATGTTGTGTTTGTGTAACACTTATTTAAAATATACGCGAGTTATTCGGAAAGACCGAGTTTATCCCATTCTGAATAACTGATACGACGATAAGTCGAAGATGAAGACGGTGGTCGAAGACCGTAGGTCTTCACGTCGTTTGGGTGATTACTGACGATCTGGATTGGGATGTATACCCAAGAAGATGAAAACAGTTGGTGATCGTCCAGACGTATTTGGAGATCGATGGATACGCGGGGTACTAGGTGCCTCCGGTTTCATTCAGACCCAGAACGGACTTGTAAATGGACTGTGTGTCTGACATTGGATTTTAGTCTGTGTGATTGATTTCTATTAAATATATATCTGTTTGGCGGCGGAGAATTTATTCTCTTGCTTAACGCCCTTCTCTGAGACGTACGAGCTCAGGGGTTATATATTGATGGATATCAAACGCATGGAGTGAATGGCCCGTGTGGCACGCCTAAGTGGCAATTGATCAAGGCTTCTGTTGAAAAGCAAAGTCTTGTGGTTAATGATCAAAGCACGGCCTGTGTGGCATAGCTTTGTGTAACGTGAATTCGCAAGCCTCACACCCCGGTTGTGAACCAGAAACGGGAGAGGACATCAGGGAGGGCATGCGTTTCCTTCTAGCTAGGGTGGTGTCAGTGACCTACCAGCCCTGACATTTATATACTTTTCACCTGTTTGGTTGTTGCTGTTGCGAGGCGCCTCGGTTTGATCGGACGATCCGGGTCCGATGGGGTCATTCGTTGGCTCATTTACACCCCAAAGGGTGGGGAAACGCAATGTTCAGGCATAATAATCCACATCGGTGGACCGGCCCTGACGATCCAAGGGGCAGTTGCGGCTGTTCCTGAGACACGGGCTAGAGCGTCTCGAATCGGTAGAGCACTATCTTTTGCCTCGGTTCACAGACGGAAATCAAATTTCCAAATACGTGATATTTGCGGTTTTAATTGTAGAACTAGTAGGGCGACATGATACCCATGCCGTCTATGATTGATACTTATGATTTGAAGTTGTTTTATACACTATGCACTTATAATAGTATCAAATAATCCGTTTTAAACGCATCAACCATTCTTTGGCTGTTATAAGGGAAAACCCTATCCCCCGGCTTGCGTTGCATTGTGTGATAGGACCTGGGTCTTATAACAGCTTCATTTTTCTTTATTTAGCATTGTGCTATTTGTTTTATGCACTAGTATTCTTGGGAGGAAACCCGTTCCATGATATATGGCGTGGTCCCTTGATTTACCTAACTTTAAAAATAAAGATTAATTACTGTTTTAGTTCTCACACTAGTCCCATGACTGACCTGGAGTTTATTGTTTTAACCTAAACTCTGGGTGCCCTTATTTTGACACGGGCAGCTAGTAGTTTTGGTTTTTGCAGATTTATATTCACAGGATCCTGGTATACAGCTGGAATGATATCCGGAAAGCTTTGTATCCTTATATCTCTTCTAGTTGTGTATTGTATTATTTTCCGTTGCTATGTATTTAAATGTAATTTAAATCTCTGATATTTCTGTGTAATATTCAATTATACTCTGTATATTCTGGTAATCTGATGCATTGTTGTCATAACAATGAATTGGTCTTCCGTCTGCGTTCTATTTTGTCATGTTCTCAAAACAATTCGTTCTTTCTCATCTCTTCGGAGACCGGGGAAGTTCGGGTCGTTTCAATGGCATACCTACTGAGGTGACTAGAAGTCTCCCCTCTTCTGAGCTTATCCATGATGTCTAGAATCTGTGGGTCGCCTTGTTGCGAAGCTCCTATCTGATCCACAAGAGTTGGTCGTATCTCTAAGGATGCAAACAAATCAGGCAAAACTTTGATGGAGGGTATAAAATTAATAGCTGATACGAACTCCAAGTTCTTTCTTTCCACAAACAGAGGACTCAGGGTCACCCTCTGCCTACTTAGTGCGTCTACCATCACATTACCCTTACCAGGGGTATAAGAAAATTCAAAATCATATGAAGCTAAGAACTCCATCCACCGTTGTTGCCATAAGTTTAGATCCTTTTGTGAGAATAGATACTTGAGAGATTTATGATCAGTGTATAACTCGAACTTTTCTCCAAGTAAATAATGACGCCACGTCTTTAGCGCGAATACTATGGCAGCTAGATCTAAATCATGGGTGGGGTAGTTCTTTTCATGAACTCTCAACTGTCTACCTCCATAACATATTACTTTCCCACCTTGCATCAGAACCGCACCAATCCCTGTACCGCACGCATTAGTGTAAAAAGTAAACACTTTACTCCCATCGGACAAGGTCAAGACTGGGGCTGTTGTCAGAGCCCTTTTTAGTCGTTAGAAAGAAACGTCATAGTTTATGTCCCATAATGTCAAATTCTTCTTTATCATCCTGGTGAGAGGGGCTGATATCTTCGCGAAGTCCCTAATGAACTTCCTATAATAACCTGCCAACCCAAGAAAGCTTCTCACCTCGGTTGCATTTTTAAGAATCTGTCAATCTTATACTACAACCACTTTGGCAGGATCTATAGCTATCCCTTCCTTGGAGACTACATGCCCCAAGAATCCCACCTCCTTTCTCCAGAAATGGCATTTGGAGAACTTTTCTTTTAACTGATGGTCACGAAGAGTTTTCAAAACTTCTCCCAAATGTTGGGCATGCTCTTCTTCACTCTTGGAGAAGATCAAAACAACATCAACGAAGACTACGACGAATTTGTTTAGGAACTCCCGTAACACCCTACTCATCAAATCAACAAAATAGGGTGGTGCATTCGTCAACCAAAAAGGAATAACTAGCCCTTCAAAGAAACCGTCTGGAGTTCTAAAAGTAGTCTTATCTATGCTGTCCTCATCCACCCTCAGCTGATGGAACCCTGTAGCCTAGTCCAACTGAGAAAATACCGAGGCACCAACAAGCTGATCAAATAAATCATCAATCCTCAAAAGCAGGTGCCTATTCTTCTTGGTGAGCTTATTTAACTCTCTATAGTCAACACATAAATGAAGTGAACCATCCGCTTTAGTTGCAAATACCACTGGAGCACCCGATTCCGATATACTTCGTCTGATAAACCCTTTCAAGTAGATCACCTACTTGCTTACTCAGCTCCCTCGTTTCCCTTGGAGCCATGTGGCATACTGGTAATGCAATTGGCTTTGCATTGTCCACTAGATATATACGGAATTCAATTTCGCACCTTGGAGGTAAACCTCGTACCTCATCAAAAACATTTGAATGATCTCGAACCACTGGAACAGATTGCAAATCATTTATGTATGCATCTAGAGACTCTAGGAAGCTAATCATAATAGACCCTTGAGAGTCACAAGAAACTTCGAGGGTCTTCCCATGACAAAGTCGGGAGTCTAACAACCCTTCTCTCATAATCCAGAATGGCCCCATATGTGGTGAGCCAATCCATTCCTAGAATCAACCCATGGTCCATAAACCCGAGCACATACGTGTTGCATTCAAATTCGACGCCTAACACGGATATTTTCAAGCCCCGACAAATCATCAATAAATGAGCCAAACCACCAATAGGGTTTAACAACTACGGGATCTACTACCATACTAGTAATTAAATGCAGAGATTCAACCACAGAACTAGATATAAATGAGTGTGAAACACCAGAATCAACAAGTGTTCTAACTGGATGGTTTGAAAGAGAAACTAAACTTTCTATGGAAATTTTTCTACCTCTTTCAGGAGCACTGATCACGAGTGCATGCACCTGCACTCCATAAGTCCTTGCTCTTTGCCCTTGTCCCTGCAATCCCTGTTTCTTTGGGCACTCTTTAGAGAAGTCTCCGACCTCTCCGCAATTAAAGCAACTTGCCATCCTTCTCTTATAGTCTTTGATCAGGTGGCCCTCCTTTCGACAATTGTGACAATTTCTCTTATCCTTTCCTTTATCATATTTTCCTCCTTTCTTCTGTTGTTGCTGTTGTTGCTCAGTCTTTGCTTCCTTATTCTCTCCCTTGTCCTCCTCATGCATTAGGACCATATCAACAAGCTTTTCAAAGGTGGCCCCCATTGGAAGAAGGGACATAGCTAAACCATGCAGAGGCTCATTTTTCCCCTTAGCAAACTGCGAAGCCCTTTTGTGCGGTGTATCTACCAACTCTAGCTGAACCTTGCCAGCAGGTTGAACTTGTTCACATACTCCTTCACCGTCATATTTCCTTGTTTGAGAGCTAAGAACCTCTCCATCTGTATGCTTCTCTCTTCTTGGGAAAGAAATTTCATTTCGAACCTCTGTCTAAAGTCTTCCCAAGTTTCTACCGGACGTCCAGCTTGGGTGATTTCCCACCAAAATGAGGCTTCATCCTTTAACAGTCAAGCAGCTAATTGAATTTTTCTTCGGTCCTCCACTTCAAAGATTACGAATAAGTCCTCAGTCTCCTTTAGCCAGTTCTGAGCTTCTATGAATGTCTCATTCCCATGGAATGGCCTTCCTCCCGTAGCTCGGAAGTCTTTGCAGATCTTGGCAAAGTTATCGGCTCTTGGAGGCGGAGAGGAGGAATGACTGATGCAGCTGGGGGAGGAACGTTTTTTTGGCCTTCGGCAGGCGCTATGGTCTCCAAATACCTACGGAACCATCCGGGTATTGTGATGCCCTCCGGGATATTAGGGATGTTTTGTTCCCCAGACATGCTGAAAAAAGGAAAATGGAAGAAATTTAGATAAAGGATCAAAGGATACTACATATGACTTTTTGGGAAATGTTTTTCAAAATAGACTTTTCTTTTAAAAATGATTTTCTCTTAAAACCTTTTTGAAAATAATTTCTAAAAACTTTTATCTAATCTGGTAACCTTCAGCTTTGATACCAAGTGAGACACCCCACGTCCGTTTATGTCACTCACTAAGGGAATGCATTAAGTTTCGTGAAGCGCTATAGGTAAACAGACACAGAATAATTAAAAGACAGATATAAATAAGGCAGCAGCAAAAAATTTGATCTTTTATTTCAAACATAAGCCATAATACCGTGGTCCACAATTTCATAAGTGACAAAAACAATTACAATAAAATAACTTCTTTCTTGCACCATTAGAGTACATAAGTAAATAAAAAGCATCATTCCCCCAATAAAAAGAGTTAAGCCATAGTAGAGACAAGAACTTGAGCCATACTTCAGAAGTAGCTCCTAGCAAGATGATATCTGATTCATGATTAAGTCTGAGTGTTTACTCCGTGGGAACCTGGGCGGGAGGGGTGTGAACGGAAGAAAGAAGGAGAAACAACAGGGCCAGACATAAAGTCTAATGAGTATAGTTACTTTTAGCCAGTGGATAAATAAAAGCAACATGATAGGCATATAAAGTGGATAAGAGAGATTGCTACATAAATGGCAGGTCTGACAAGGTAAGCAAGTTAAGGTGTATGTGCCTCACTAATGACTACACTGCATTATTACTAGTATAACTGAAATGAGATGATCCCTTCCACTATAAGTTGGTAGGCTTAGGTCATACGTCCAAGTATACCCTAACCACTACCCTAATCGATCGGCTCCCTACCCTGTAGATATCCTGTGCTGGCACTACAGTAGGAGGTATCACTTCCTAAAGTGGCAACCCATAGTGTGCACAACCATATCTACTAGTGTCACGGTCGTCTTAGCCCCCTCTGCCCGATCCATGCATACACATGTCGCCGGTCGGTTTGCGCCGTCCACACCATCCACCTCAATTGGATGTCTTACAATCAATCAGTAAGCGTGCCCCTTCTCCGCCTATT
The DNA here is from genome assembly GCA_030737875.1 of Allium sativum. NCBI lineage: Eukaryota > Viridiplantae > Streptophyta > Magnoliopsida > Asparagales > Amaryllidaceae > Allium > Allium sativum. Next base: position 359,456,428 of record CM060926.1, read on the forward strand.
ACGGAGTTCTTTACTTGATACCAACTCCGGGTTACTGACTGAAATGGGTCCTACACAATATGATACAAGCTCTCCCCCTTGTCTTGTATCCCCCACTAGGTTTTCCACTGACTATGTATACCCTTAGATGTCTTTAATTACATAGCCCTATACTAGTTATGCTTACCCTAAAGGGTGTCTTTAATTGCATCACTTCATTACATTATATGTCGCTTATGTATACCATTAGGTTCCTTAATTACATAACCCTATTACATTATGTATTGGTTGTGTGTACCACCAGGTGTCTTTAATTACATAACCTTATTGGGTTAAGTACGTGGGCCTACATATACATATCACCTATCCCCTCTAATTTACTTAACCCACCACTACCCATCCAATTTTACTAAACCCTAAATTAAGACCATAGTCATATTAAATTAGGTTAAGTAGTCCATCTCATTACCATGTCCAATTATGGTTATAATGAGTTAGACCTCCCACATTAGGCCTACAACGTGTGGATGCTGGATATGCCGGTCGGGTCCGGGCAGTCTTATTCCACAGTTGGGCCTAACCTCGTGTCTTAGCCCGATTCGTATTTCCTTACTTAGACCTCCCACATTGGGTTCAACATTAGTGGCTGCTGGATATGCCAGTCGGGTCCGGGCAGACTTCCACTACTAATGTAACATAACCTCATGTCATAAGTACAATTTACAATTCCTAATTGTAAATTACTAAACATTCCAAATTAATCCAAATCTACCTATGTCATTATAGGTAACTATTTCTATGTTTCCCCCATTTGAATTTCATGTCCCATTTAATATTAACATTGCATAAATCATGCCAATTATAATCCCTTTTCCCCCGTTTCCTCTCCAACGTATTCGTACTTATTTTGGCGGCATCTAGGCTATAAAGTAGCCTAGCTATAACAATAAAAAAGGAATATGACAAGGGAGGTAGTTTCAACATGTCTTGGCATAAACATGAACAAAAACTTGCATAATAATAATAACAAAGTGAATGGACATGTGATTATCATCATAATAAAGTGGACATCAAACTGGTAACTTGTGGCTATCACTAAGCAAGCATAATGAGATATAGATTAAACATTAGGTGTCCAATTACCTAGATCTAGCATAGTTAGGGTGACATAGTAAAATGTTTAGATCAAAAGGTGGATTCGCATGTCAAGTTTACAACATATCTCAATGTATCACAATATGACAGGTGAAAGGTAATTAACATAAAGATCTAGATCCAAGTAATGTCACAATTGTCCAAATTAATAGATGTACATCCACCGTAACATGGTTACAAGTCAAGATCCACATAAGCAACTAAATCGAATCACCACAATTTTATTAGATCTAGGAAAATAGATCTGTCATGGCATAGTATATAATTTCACATTAACACATAATCATACTTTACAACATATCCAATTCATAGTCTTTCAAAGTATACTTTTATTTATCTAAACCTAAAAGTAATTTGGAAACTCACAGCGTTAGGTTTAGAGAATTTAAGGAGAACGGATCTAGAATTTCTGAATTGGATTACTAAAATATGTTGTTGTAGAAACAGTTCAGTTCACACTCCAGCAGCATATGGCCTCCATGACTCCCAATGAAGAGAATATGAGAAATATGACACATATATATAGCTGCCAGACCCCCTGAAACCGAGTGCCACCTTAGCCCTAGGGGTGTCGACACCCCTGTGGGTGGGTCGACACCCCTGTGGGTGGGTCGACAACCCTTCAGGGGGGTCGACCCCTAGGTTGACATCCCTCTAGGGGGGTCGACCCCCTAGAGCAGAAATTTTGCCACTCAGAGAAATTTTTCGAATCTGAATCCTATGGATAGGATTCTGACTCATCTCTGACTCGTGCATATATATAAAATATTTCTGTGCGTATAGAAACATAAAACTCTTATAACTTCTTCATATGGTGTCCGTTTTACGCAAACCAAATGTCTATCTTGACCAGAATTTCGAGATGGACGCAATGGTGCAATCCGTTTCCTCTAATTCTGAACATTAAATTAATTATTACTTAATTTATTCTCCTAAATGTCGTTAAAAATTCGGGGTGTTACACTAGGACTTACAGATGAGCAGAAAATTTGAGTTGTTTGTAGTTAGTTGCATTGTAGAGCATTAGACTGGTATGATTTAATGGGAGCATAAGTTGCAGAGACACCACTTTCTAGGGCCCAATTCAGACAAAGATTTGAACTGATGTTTATCCCAGAAGCAGGAAAAGAAGCCATGACTAGACGCTTTAAACATCTTAACCAGGATCAAATGTCTGTTGCAGAGTATGCAGCTGCTTTTGAGCGATTATCCAAATATGGTCTTGAATTTATTGATACCCCAAGAAACAAAAATCAGAAATTTGTTCAAGGATTATGCAAACCCTTGAGAAAAGCCTTGTTGCTCCAACTTGTTATACCTTTGGAATCTTTGGTGGATTCCGCATTCCGGTTGGAAGAAGAGGAGGAAATTAATGAACAAATGGAAACTAATGAGAAGAATATGCAAAGTTTTAATCAAAAGGGAAAGAGACAAAATGAGCAAAAGAATTCCAAGTCAAAAGGTAAAAAGAAGAAGCAAGAGGAGCCTAGTTCTGCAGATATACCTAAGAATCAAGTCACATGCTTTAATTGTGGGATTAAGGGTAACTATTCAAATGAATGTCGTAATCCCCGAGTTTCTTCTCCGACAGGAGTTTGTTTCTTTTGCAAGAAGGAAGGGCACTTAATAGTTAATTGTCCATCTAGGAAATTAAAGGAAAAAGGAAAGGCTGCTAGTGCTTCTGGAGCTCCGGCCCAGTAAGGGAAAAAATATAAGAAAAAATAATATTTTTCTTCTTTTTGTTTGGTTGCCAAATGTTTAGTTAAGGGTAAATTGCCTACTTTCGCTTGACTGATTCCTGGTGTTGGATGTTAGAAATTGTTTTTACTTTCTATACTTGTTAGAAATTGGATGCATGGATGCTAGATATAATAGAATAATACCTCAAAAAAAAAAAAATTGGTTAACCCAATATGTTGAATTATCTGGTCGTTGTTTAAGGATTTCGGTCAATACATGGGACGCCATGTTATCGATAGATGTTCATAAACCTCAAACGTGATATTTTGACATAAGGAAAAAATATGAAATGTTTTGAGTTAAAATAAATTGGAATAATATTTTTTCATGAAACATTTATGTGAAATTGATGAGCTTGGGAAGACATTATTGGTGGCTTATGCAATCAACATTGTTGTTATGAAGTGAATCATAATGATTCATAGTTTAATACTATTTCTGGTATTAGAAGAACTTTTAATTTATAAATTTGAGAATCAGAAAAAAAAATTGGGATTGGATTCAAAATATTAAGCTTTGAAAACCAAAAGTGGAAGAAAAACCTATTTTGTGAACTGTTAAGAGTGTGAATGGAACAGTATAAGTAAAGATGAAATTGATTTCTAAATAGGTTGAAATTTAATCCTAAGAGGTACAAAGAATAAAATCTTGATAGTAAGGGAATGAAGTTGTTTTAAGTTAGTAATTTGAAGAAGTTTTAATCAGAATTAAATGTTGTTGTCAAGTAAGTAAATGAGATTTTTAATGTATTAAATCGTGGTTAAAAGGAATTTTTTATAGGTTATTTCACTTAACAAATTGCGAGGACGCAATTTTTTTAATGGGAGGAGTCTGTAACAACACTATTGTTAATTACCTAGTTAATTGAGTTTAATTAGGGATAGATAATTTTAGTTGTGATTTGTGAAAAAAATAATATTATTTAAATAAAATGGATAAGAGTATATCTTGGGTTTGTTTAAAAAAAATTCTATGTGAAATCCAATTGGAGAGCAGAGTTTTAAAGTGTAAGAAAATAAATAGAAAGAACATCAATTCATTTAATTAAAACTTGGGCTTGGGCCTAACTAAAACTCAACCCATTAGTGCAAATAAGGGAAAGTTACTCTACTTAACTTATTTCTGAATGAACCATACATCCATTTTGTTCCAACCAGCAAACGATAGGAAGTTTCTCAAAAACTAAGAAAAACCCTAGCTTTACAAATCCTCAATTTCATGTCTTGAATGAATGGGCTTTTGGTTAGATCTTTATGGAATCAAAAGAAGGTAAGCTCCTATACTTCTAGTAAACCAATTAGGCTTGTAATTTCGGATCTTATCTTTGATTATATGATTTCAAACATGATAGGTAATGATATTTCTTGTTATACTTGTGTTTTGATAGATCTGAAAATTTAAACCCTCTTTAGTAGAAAATTCGAATTTTATTCATATAGAGTAGAAAAATTCCCAAATTGGACTATTTTCTTTCTAACATATTGCAGCAATCTACCAATTTTCTTGGATTTTTATTAAGATTTGATATGTTAAACATGGTGATTTTCAAGTAACTTTTCTGTAAAATCTAGACAGAAAAACGTATGTTGGTTTAAAAATCATAACTAATTGTGGAAAATTCATAAAATCATGAAATTTGGATATGTTATTGCCAACAATCATATTTTGTGAAAATTTCGTTGAAAAATATTAATGTCTGTTATGTTAAATGTACTCTATTCCAGGGATAAAAATCTGGGCTATTTTTGGTTACTTCACTTGATGTTAATGTTTCTAGCTATGAGGCACTTTGGATTATAAGGTGAGTTGTTCGACTCACACCTTATATCTCTAAATAGTGTGTTGCATATTAAATTTTTTAGCTTAGATATGGTTGGTTTTATAATTGATTGGGTTGCAGTATGGTTATGGATGCAAGTGGTTGTTTGATTTTGTGTGCTGGAGATTTTGATGATAATATCACTGCTGTAAAACAGTGATAACTTGTAGTTAAACTATCCAAATTAACTCAATCTTTTTACAGTTGTAAGATATTTCAATTTTCTACAACTTTCGTTTGTTGTGTTTCTGTTGATTTTGAAGTTTAAATGGTGAAAGACTCATTTGTTTGTCGCTGGGCTGTCGTTAGGAAATCTTGAAAATGCTTAAAACTGAGAATTTGTTTTGTTCATAACTTTTGAGCCACTTATCGGAATTTGATAATTCTTAATGCTCTGGAAAGCTAAGACAATAAGCTACAACTTTCATTTATGGTGCCTCTTGTGATTTTGGAGTTTAAATGGTGAAAAACTCTTTTGTTTGTCGCTGTCCTGTCGCTGAGAAAATTTGTCAATACTTAAACATAGAAAAATGTATTGGTCATAACTTTTGAGTCACTTATCGGAATTGTATAATTTTTGATGTTTTGGAAAGCTAATTTTTTTGTTATAATGGTATGGATTAAGTTTTGTTAAATTATATGACCAAGCAAATTGAAATTGCAATTTAAAATTAAGAGCTTTAGTATGAACTTTTGGAAACAATAAAATACTTTTGTGAACAACTAAGTAAGTGTTTTAAACAATGGAATTCAAATGAAATAATAGTTTTGAGACTCTTAATTCTATAGTTTGGAATGAGCTAATTTTCGACTTAATTTTACCGATTGTTTTATATGCTCTTGTGAAACATTTTGTCGAAAATGGTATATTCCAATGAATAGAATGTTGAAGTGGAATTTACTAATTCTTGACTGAACACTAGAACCCAACTGAGTAGTATGGGATGCTCAAGTTAGATTCTTGTAATCAATTTTGAGATAGTAATTAACACTTTAGTGTTGTATTCTTTCATGATGTACGACAAGTGGTATTTAGATCCATACGAGAATATAAATCAGGTTTTCCGGGTATACCCATAATAAGTGAAATTTACTAATTCTCAGTAAATACTTGTGTTTCACTAGATCGTATGCGACGTCTATGTTAAACTTTAGTGGTTACTATGGGTGATAGTATTTAGCACTTTATAGTTCACTTTCTTCTGGTGTGCACTAGAGGCTGCTAGATCCTTAAGAAGGTTACTTCTGGATTTCTTTCAAACTTGTAAATGTAAAAAGATTGAGAAATTCATAATTTTAAAAGATTGGGCTTTTATACCACTTTTATTGATAAAGGTTTAAATAAAATAATGATTAACATGGAATAGTGAAGTCATGGTTGCCATTATCTTTACGATTGTCGAGGTTTTGTTTCTTGGATTATTGAGATCAGATGGTTCCTCGATCCCTTAGATCGAGCACGTGGAACTACAATTTACATGATAGTATGTTTATGGTTCCTCGATCCCTTAGATTGAGAATGTGATTCTTTAGTCTCAGTCATCATAGAAACGGACTGTTATTGCTTGATTTCTTGTGTTTCCTCAATCAAGTCGATTGAGTATGAGTTCCTCGATCCTAGTGATCGTGCATGAGTTCCCGGTCTTTGGTATCAGATCGGTATGAGGGATACCACCAGGCCTTGAGACCATATTGGATTTTAATGTATGTATGTTTGTTTGATACATTGATTCCTTATCCTTCCTTAGTTATTTAACTAAGAAGTAGTTCCTTGATCAGATCGATCATGAATGAGTTGTGGGCTTGTCATGTATATAATGTGAACTTGTGATAGAGATTAAAACCATACTTGGAACCCAAACATACATCATTGTGAAACAATGAATTATAGTTGCTATCACTTCATGTTGAGCTAAAGCCTATTTATATGTTTATATATATAAGGATCTCACTTTTCTGATATATTTAGAGATAGACTGATTCGGATTTTTGTGTTGTCGGGTCAGACCAGGATTTTCAGGTTAAAAGGACTTTCCGACTTTTGGACAGGTGAGCTGGCCATGGATAGACATTTTTGAGATCCTTAGTTTATCTTCTATAAGATATCCACTTGAAGTAATATGTAATTTATCTGTTAAGATAGTGACTTATTTTGTAATGTGTAAAATGTAAGGTTAGAAGTGTATTTGTGGACAAACTCTATGTATGGCATGTTGTATACTTTTCTAGTGTGATCTATGATTGTTAGGTGTATGATATATTGTTCAGATTATGTGGAATCGATGTGTCTATTACTTTGTGTTAATACTGAACACGTCAAACTCAGATCAGACATTAAGTGAAAAATAGATATATTCACATTCGATCGCCCCTATTGAGTTGTATTCTCTGGATTAGCAGACAACATTACTTATAATGTTCTTTGCTAAACTGGGTATAACAGTAGGGTTGTTACATAACGCATAGCCGTAACTACCGCCCACCTCAAACAACACTCCCAAATCAAGGATGCACATCAAATCAAATCAATCAAACTGGGTGACTATAGTAATAAAGGAAGAAGTGTTGCCAATGGAGGTAGCTAACCCCACTTGGTCCGGTATATCCCTATTTTAGTCATTTTACTTATGAACTCAAGGTCAAGGATATCCATCATCGTTCTCTTTCTTCAAATCCAGTAATCGTCACCAAGCCATCCTACTTCATTTTGGAACTCGACCGCGTACACAGTTGTTAAAGTGGTTTTCGGTATTGGTAGAAAGTATCGATCCTGGTCCCTTTAACAACCAAATGTTACATTTTCCATACCGTGATGAAACACCCCACCTCCGTTAGGGTCACTCTCAAAGGGAATGCCCTAATTTTTGGTGGAGGTTTATAAGTATAAGTCACAGATATACAAGACAAATATAAGAACACATATTTGTAAACAGCGGAAAAACAACAACTTTTATTTCATAAAAGCAAATACGTGCTACAACAACATCACCATAATTGTCTTACATCTTTTCCAAAACATAACATAACACTTTCATAATCTGTCTTGATTACATTATTTAAAGAAGCATAAATAAAACATAGATAAACTGCAAAAGCCCCATAGTGGTTGTCCAAAGCCATAGTTCAAAGCGAAAAGGTCCAAGCAATACATTTCTCTTCTTCAAGTTGGATGTTAAGGCTGGTCAAGCTGCAGTGTTCCCTCCCTGTGGACCTGGGGGGGGGGGAACGGAAGAAAAGAAGACGAAAGAAAAGTAGAGTCAGACATAAAGCCTGAGTAAGTCTAGTACTATTCTGTCTATGAATAAAGAACTGGGTATGATAAGTATAAACAAGAAGTGGGAAAGCACTATAAACTTGGTTAAGTTGTCTAGGGTCGAATATACTATCGTACCCCATGTTAATCTCTGGACCCATATAAACTAGTTTCCAACTGGCACCCCATAATCAGGGTGATGTGATCCATTCTATGATGATCGGCTCCTACTCGCATAGTTACATGTGTCTTACGGCCCCCGATGTTGTAGTTACCTATGCTGGTCCCACCATGGGGTGTATCAAGTCCCATGGTGGCGGCCCGACACAACCTTAGAATGCACAGGTATGCTACTGGTGCCCAGTGCTTTATTTTTCTACGCCGGAGTGTGTGCACGCCCGCACCCCGTTAGAACCTACACTGCTACACCACCGCCGTCGATTTGACCTCTTACAATCAGCCCAGTAATCGTGCCCCACCCTGCCTAGTTTCAGGGTATCCTGATACACCTTCTAGGGTTACTGCTGAAAAGGGTCCCCCGTTACTAGGTTTTCTATCTCTAGCCAACATGCTAAGTTGGTTAAGTGTTTTCTAACCTAACCCCCCCACCAGTCCGTTTAGTTTAGCATGTTCCATTTTGATTAAGTCTTTAGTTCACTTAATCCTAACAATCCTGACTCAGCCTTAATTGTCTTATTAAAGCCTTGACCTCTCACATTAGACAGGTATTGTTGTGGCTGCCTGTTGCCGGTTGGTTCCGGGCAGTCTTACGCCACAACTCAGTCTAACCTCGGGTCCTTATTGGGCTCCATGTTTAACCTCCCACATTGGATAGGTATTGTTGTGACTACTGGACAGCCGGGCGGTTCCGGGCAGGTTTACATCACAACTCAATCCAACCTCGGGTTAAACACATCGTATGTTCTACATTTACATATTTTGTCTTTCTTCTTTATTTTCTTATATGTAAATTTTTGCGGCCCATTATTAAGTTAATGGTGTAGAGGTTACACCAATCATGGGCCCAACCCATACTTGAATTTGGGCCCTTCTACTTTATATTTTCATTTATTAATAAATTTAACCCAACGTTATTTTCCCCCGTTTAATACGTTCGTCTATCATAAAATATATTGGGCTTAGGCTTTTAAGCCCAACTTAGCCATGAGAAAAAGGGGAGGCTTAAAGCGTGATTACATACACAAAGAGGGGAATGTGAACGCAGGAACTTGCAACATAACGTTGGAATTACAAAATAGAAACTGGTGTACTTGCATAGTAGTAATGTATACTTTGGTCATAAAGCATAAGGGACATGAATCAAAACATGTAAACTTGTAGTTGAGATAAGAATATCACTATTTGACACATAGGCTTAACTACAACATAAACCTATATTTTTATTCAGGCATAATGTCAAACATAAGCAAATCATGTTAATAAGATTACTACATGTTTACAAAGGTGTTTACTTTTGTTACTAACACAAAAGTATAGTTCAAACTAACCATGATTTTAAATCTATTCACATGGCATAAATATTTATAACATGAAATCATGATTTTTACTTTAGTCATGCAACTTGCAAAAGGGATTTTTGAATCTAACCTAGCTATGTACCACATATGTCATCATATAATTCTTGTTAACAATATGGATTTCAATTATGCAAAATATCAATCATAGCCTAGTCATATTCATAAGTTTGCAATTAGGTTTTCTAGTACAAAAGCATGGCTTAATGCATAGATCATGGTGCCAAAATTTCAACATAGTTTCATATGAACTATAATAACCCAAATTTGTTCCAATTACATAGAAAATGATTTATGTACAAAAATATACATTATGATGGCATAGTAGCAAAACCCCAACTTGCATGAGTTTCAATTAAACAACTACATACATGTAGCTTCAACATGGATTACATAATTTGCGAATATTCCAAACGTATACTTGCATAAAACTACCGCAAATATGTAGTTTTTATAATAAATAACATGCTTTGCGAATATCCAAACGTATACAATATTCCAAATCGATAAGAATCATAGTAACGCACAAATATGAATTACTTTATCACCACAATCAAGTATACAAACCAACACAATTATTTGTTCATACCAAAATAATACTCTACTTACAATTGTGTGGCGAATTCTCCAATTTAGGGATTTGGAGATGCGATTCCTTGTTGATTTGATTTGTTTAGGTTGCTTTATGCTTTAGAATTTGCCTCCTAATCCTCTCTCCAATTGGCGGCTACTCTTAGTCGTTCCTCAGCAACATGACGGCTTTGTTCTTATTTTTGAATGAATAGATTAGGTTGAGTCTAGGGTTATTTTTATAGAGGTTATGAACTGATTAGGGCCATTGATGTTGCTTGGATTGATCGTAGCCATTCATTCGAAAGAGAGACCAATTAGAGCCTGCCACCTAGCCCTAATGACAAAGCAGACTACAGAAAATCGACCAACATAGAATAGGCCAGCCAGGTTGGGCTGGGTTCGACCTGGCTCTGGACCAGGTCGACAGCCCTGTCGACAGCCCTGTCGACCTGGCTAGACCAGGTCGACAGCCCAGTCGACCTGGGTGCATTAGGCGGGAGTTGTCCCGCCCTGGCCAATTGGGCCCGATTTTGGAATTTAGACTCGTTTTATTCTGTTCGAATTTTAAACTTAATTCAGAAACTTCCGAAGGCCATATCTTCTTCATACGGACTCCGTTTTTCGAAAACTCGGACTCTATTTCGCGTATTTTTCCGAGACGAACGTAATGGCGTGTCCCGTTTCCCTTAGTTCCTTGATTTGAAATTAATTATACTTTAATTTGTGAATTTCACAGTTATAGAATTTGCGGGGTGTTACATTCTCCCCCACTTAAAAGGATTTCGTCCCCGAAATCTTCAAGTTAGGAGGAATGTATATCCTAACATCCAATCATCCATCTACTCATCCATCAAACACGAGCATCCATTGTCCTTAAAAGACTTCTAATGCTTCATGATCATATGCGAAGTGTGTGTGTATACATGTACTTATCTAATGCAAAATCAGGCGGTCTACTGATTCAGTTGACCTCCTTAATGCGAATTATGTAAGTGCCATGAATCCATTATGTATGCAAATTTTCCTATTCAAGATTCTACATGAGTGCACAATCATTCATTACAAATGCAACATCCATATGACAACACATTAAAGTTCAACCATATAAGAATGCAAACATATATGCATATGCAATATGAAGTGACTGAGCCGATCTAAAACCTAGATTGTGTGTGTATATGCAACCACGAGCAACCACTAGCAATCACTTGCAACCACTTGCAACCATCATCCATAACATGTTTCAATTACATGTTTCCATCCAAAGGGTTTCTACCTAAAAGATAAGGTCGAGGAAATATACCTAAAAAGATAGATAAAAGCGCAACTTAAGGAAAAGAAAGATCAAGGATGTACCCTCGAACAGAAAAGGGTAGGCAGTACGTATTCTAGCTTCAGTTTCCCAAGTCGCGTCTCCCTCGGCGTCGCTCCACTGAACTTTAACGAGCTTGACTTCGCGGTTGCGTAGCTTCTTCACTTCCGTTCCTAATATGCGGGTTGGAACTTTTCTTATGGTTGCTTCGCGTTCCACTTCGGCCTCTTCGAGGATATTTGGCTCTACCACTTCAGCAGACTCATGTAGACATTTTCGGAGATGTGAAACGTGAAAAACGTTGTGGACTCCAGCCAACTTCTCGGGTAGCTCTAATCTATAGGCCATTTTCCCAATTTTCTCGATGATAGGGAATGGCCCTACGAACCTTGGTGCCAGTTTTCCTGTGGTTCCAAAACGAACAACGTTTCTTAGCGGAGATACCTTGAGAAAAACTCTGTCTCCAACCTCAAATTCAAGGTCGGTCCTTCTCTTGTCGGCATAGGACTTTTGTCTGTCTTGGGCCGTCTTCATCCTTCTTCGTATTAAGTCTACTTTCTCTGAAGTCTCTCGGATCATATCCGGTCCAAGTATGAGCTTATCAGTAGACTCCCACCAACAAGTGGGCGATCGACACGGTCTTCCATATAAAGCTTCGAAGGGCGCCATTCCGATGGTTGCTTGATAGCTGTTGTTGTAGGCAAATTCCACCAAAGGAAGGTGGTCTTCCCATGTCCCTCCGAAGTCAAGGACGCATAGCCTTAAAAGGTCTTCCAAATCTCTGTTCACTCTCTCTGTTTGGCCGTCGGTTTGGGGATGATAGGCTGTGCTCAAGCATAACTGCGTTCCTACTGCTTCTTGCAGACTCCGCCAAAACTCACTGGTGAAGATGGGGTCTCGGTCACTAACAATGCTAGATGGTATTCCATGGAGTCGAACGATTTCCTTAAGGTAAAGTGATGCTAGGGATGAGGCAGTTCTTTTACTTTTGACAGGTAAAAAGTGGGCGCTTTTAGTAAGCCTATCCACTATTACCCAAATGCTAGTGTTGCCTCTCCTAGACCTAGGCAGCCCATCAATGAAGTCCATTGAGATGCTATCCCACTTTCACTGCGGGACCTCCAGAGGATGTAGTAGTCCGCCAGGCTTTTTCTGTTCCGCTTTAACCTGTTGGCACACCATACACTTAGAAACGAATTCTGCCACGTCCTTTTTCATACCGTTCCAGAAGAAAGTCCTTTTTATGTCTTTGTACATTTTATTTCCACCTGGATGTATCGTCATCTTGGAGTGATGTGCTTCCTCGAGAACCTTCTTTACTAAATCTTTTGTCTGTGGGACGCATAGTCTTCCGTCTCGCCTTAGCAAACCCTTATCGTCGATGGAGTATCTGTTGAGGTGACTTGAAGTCTCACCCCTAATTAGCCTATCAATTGTTTCCACAAGCTGAGGGTCTTCGCGTTGTGCTGTCCCTACTGAATCCACTAAAGTTGGGCGCACTTCGAGAGATGCTAGCAAGCCTGGTACGAAATCGGAGGAAGGCCTAAAGTCGAAGCTGGCTATAAACTCTAGGCTTTGTCTTTCAACAAAAAACGGGCTTAGGGTCAATTTCTTTCGGCTCAACGCGTCTGCCACTACCTATGCCTTTGCCCGGAGTGTAGGAGATTTCGAAATCGTACGAGGCAAGAAACTCCATCCATCTTTGTTGCCTCAAGTTAAGATCCTTCTGCGAGAAAAGATATTTCAACGATTTATGGTCAGTGTAAAGTTCGAACTACTCACCTAGGAGATAATGTCGCCAAGACTTGAGTGCAAAGACGATGGCAGCTAACTCAAGATCGTGGGTTGGGTAGTTCTTTTCGTGCACTTTCAACTGCCTCCCGCCATAAGCTACTACCCTTCCTTCTTGCATTAAGACGGCGCCTAGCCCTGTCCCACATGCATCCGTATAAACAGTGAACATCTTGCTCCCATCTGGCAGCGTCAAAACTGGGGCTGTTGTAAGAGCCCTTTTTAGTCGTTGGAAAGCAAACTCGCAATCCAAATCCCAATTGAACACTAGATTCTTCTTAGTCAATTTCGTGAGTGGAGCTGAGATCTTTGCAAAATCCCTTATAAACTTTCGATAGAAACCTGCTAGTCCTAGAAAGCTTCGGACCTCAGTTGCATTCCTTGGTGTCTTCCAATCCTGTACCGCCACTACCTTAGCAGGATCCACTGCTAACCCTTGTTTGGATACTATGTGCCCAAGGAACCTCACCTCTTCTCTCCAAAAGTGGCATTTGGAGAATTTGGCTTTTAGTTGATGGACTCGCAAAGTTTCCATGATTTCCCTTAAGTGCTGAGCATGTTCCTCTTCACTCTTTGAGAAGATAAGGATATCATCTACGAAGACCACTACAAATTTGTTGAGGAAATCTCTAAATACCCTACTCATCAGGTCCACGAAGTAAGCAGGTGCATTTGTCAAGCCGAAAGGCATGACAAGCCATTCAAAGAAGCCGTTTGGGGTTCTGAACGCCGTTTTATCGATGCTATCTTCAGTCACCCTTAGCTGATGAAAACCGGTTGCTAAATCGAGTTGGGAGAAAACAGACGCTCCTACAAGCTGGTCAAACAAATCGTCAATTCTAGGGAGTGGGTGCCTATTCTTTTTCGTTAGCTTATTGAGCTCCCTATAGTCAACACATAGACGGAGTGAACCATCCGCCTTTGTATCGAACACCACTGGAGCGCCCCATTCTGAAATGCTCCTCCTAATGAACCCCTTTTCTAGAAGCTCTTTAATTTGTTTACTGAGCTCTTTCCTTTCTCATGGAGCCATGTGTCTAACGGGCAACACAACGGGCTTTGCATTATCTACAAGATATATGCGGAAGTCTATTTCCCGCTTCGGAGGCAAGCCCTTCACCTCTTCGAAGACATCCGGATATTCCCGGACCACTTTAACTGATTGCAAATTTTCAACAGAGGCATCTAGCGATTCAAGGTAACTAAGCATAACTGCGTATGAGGGATTACAAGAAATTTCCAAAGTATTACCGAGCTGGGTTAGGAGCCTAACAACCCTTTTCTCACAATCAAGGATGGCCCCATTACTGGATAGCCAATCCATACCCAAAATCAAACCATAACCCGAAAAGCCCAAAACAAAGGCACTACATTGAAATTCTACACTTAGAATAGAGATTTTCAATCCCAAACAGATCATAGACAAATAAGCTGGGCCCCCAATTGGGTTTGAAACAATTAAGGGGTCCTCTACCATACTAGTTTTTAGGTGCAGAGATTCTACTAAAGCAGACGAGATAAAGGAGTGTGATGCGCCAGAATCAAATAAAGTGCGAACGGGGTGATCATAAAGATAAACTACACTTTCTACAGAAGTATTTATACCTCGCTGTTGCGGAGGTGGCGCTTCCAGCACATGAACCTGTGCCCCTGGGGTGGATCTAGCCCTCTGCCCCTGTCCTCGTTTCTTTGGGCAGTCCTTAGCCCTGTGGCCTGTCTCACCGCAAGAAAAGCACCCACCATTCTCCTTGGCCTTCTTTTTCCGGCAGTCCTTTACTAAGTGCCCCACTTTGCCACAGAAATTACACTTCCTCTTCTCTTTGTTGCCTTTCCCGCCCTTCTTAAAGTCTGTCTTCTTAGGCTGCAAACCCTCTTTCTTCCCTTGAGAGCTTTCTGCCTTTGTCTCCTTCTTGCCCTTATCCTCTTCATTCAGCAATGCCATTTGCACCAATCTTTCATACGTGGCTCCCATGGGTATATGGGTCATGGCCAAACTGTGTAATGGCTCATTCAACCCTTTGACGAAACGGAGAGCCTTCTTGTGCGGGGTGTAGACTAGGTCAAGCCCAAACCTAGCCAGCTCATCGAACTGATTCACATACTCTCTGACTGTCTTGTCCCCTTGCTTAAGAAATAAGAATTTTTCCAACTGCAAACTTCTTTCCGCATCTGAGAGAAACTTGGTCTCAAACCTTGCCCTAAAGTCCTCCCATGTCTCCACTGGTCTTTCAGCATTAGTGACTTCCCACCAGTAGGACGCCTCGCCCTTCAATAGCCATACTGCCAATTGTACTTTTTGTCTATCTTCTACCTCAAAGATGATGAATAGGTCCTCCGTTTCTTTCAGCCAATTTCTAGCTGCCACGAAGGACTCAGTTCCATGGAAATCCTTTCCTCCCATAGCTTTAAAATCTTTACATATCTTAGCAAAAGTGTTTCCCCGAGGAGGAGGTGGAGGAAAAGGTGCCGCTGCAGCTGGATGGTTTCCGGCAGCTGGGGGAGGAGGAACGGTAGGACCTGGCTGAGTGGCTCTTGCTTCTAAGAACCGTCTAAACCAACCAGGTATTGGCACCCCTTCTGGCAAGTTAAGATATTCGGACATGCTGAAACAAAAAGGATAGATTCAAAACGAAGGATAAGAGATAGTACCTATGGCTTTGGGGAGTGGACTTTGCCTTTTTAAAATAAAATAATATTTTTCTTTTAAAAATGCTTCTTTAAATTTCCTTTTTGAAATTTTTTTTTTTAGAACTTTTTATCTTATCTGGTAAACCTATGCTCTGATACCAAGTGAAACACCCCACCTCCGTTAGGGTCACTCTCAAAGGGAATGCCCTAATTTTTGGTGGAGGTTTATAAGTATAAGTCACAGATATACAAGACCGATATAAGAACACATATTTGTAAACAGCGGAAAAACAACAACTTTTATTTCATAAAAGCAAATACGTGCTACAACAACATCACCATAATTGTCTTACATCTTTTCAAAAACATAACATAACACTTTCATAATCTGTCTTGATTACATTATTTAAAGAAGCATAAATAAAACATAGATAAACTGCAAAAGCCCCATAGTGGTTGTGCAAAGCCATAGTTCAAAGCGAAAAGGTCCAAGCAATACATTTCTCTTCTTCAAGTTGGATGTGTTAAGGCTGGTCAAGCTGCAGTGTTCCCTCCCTGTGGACCTGGGGGGGGGGGGGGGAACGGAAGAAAAGAAGACGAAAGAAAAGTAGAGTCAGACATAAAGCCTGAGTAAGTCTAGTACTATTCTGTCTATGAATAAAGAACTGGGTATGATAAGTATAAACAAGAAGTGGGAAAGCACTATAAACTTGGTTAAGTTGTCTAGGGTCGAATATACTATCGTACCCCATGTTAATCTCTGGACCCATATAAACTAGTTTCCAACTGGCACCCCATAATCAGGGTGATGTGATCCATTCTATGATGATCGGCTCCTACTCGCATAGTAACATGTGTCTTACGACCCCCGATGTTGTAGTTACCTACGCTGGTCCCACCATGGGGTGTATCAAGTCCCATGGTGGCGGCCCGACACAACCTTAGAATGCACAGGTATGCTACTGGTGCCCAGTGCTTTATTTTTCTGCGCCGGAGTGTGTGCACGCCCGCACCCCGTTAGAACCTACACTGCTACACCACCGCCGTCGATTAGACCTCTTACAATCAGCCCAGTAATCGTGCCCCACCCTGCCTAGTTTCAGGGTATCCTGATACACCTTCTAGGGTTACTGCTGAAAAGGGTCCCCCGTTACTAGGTTTTCTATCTCTAGCCAACATGCTAAGTTGGTTAAGTGTTTTCTAACCTAACCCCCCCCCCCCCCACCAGTCCGTTTAGTTTAGCATGTTCCATTTTGATTAAGTCTTCAGTTCACTTAATCCTAACAATCCTGACTCAGCCTTAATTGTCTTATTAAAGCCTTGACCTCTCACATTAGACAGGTATTGTTGTGGCTGCCTGTTGCCGGTTGGTTCCGGGCAGTCTTACGCCACAACTCAGTCTAACCTCGGGTCCTTATTGGGCTCCATGTTTAACCTCCCACATTGGATAGGTATTGTTGTGACTACTGGACAGCCGGGCGGTTCCGGGCAGGTTTACATCACAACTCAATCCAACCTCGGGTTAAACACATCGTATGTTCTACATTTACATATTTTGTCTTTCTTCTTTATTTTCTTATATGTAAATTTTTGCGGCCCATTATTAAGTTAATGGTGTAGAGGTTACACCAATCATGGGCCCAACCCATACTTGAATTTGGGCCCTTCTACTTTATATTTTCATTTATTAATAAATTTAACCCAACGTTATTTTCCCCCGTTTAATACGTTCGTCTATCATAAAATATATTGGGCTTAGGCTTTTAAGCCCAACTTAGCCATGAGAAAAAGGGGAGGCTTAAAGCGTGATTACATACACAAAGAGGGGAATGTGAACGCAGGAACTTGCAACATAACGTTGGAATTACAAAATAGAAACTGGTGTACTTGCATAGTAGTAATGTATACTTTGGTCATAAAGCATAAGGGACATGAATCAAAACATGTAAACTTGTAGTTGAGATAAGAATATCACTATTTGACACATAGGCTTAACTACAACATAAACCTATATTTTTATTCAGGCATAATGTCAAACATAAGCAAATCATGTTAATAAGATTACTACATGTTTACAAAGGTGTTTACTTTTGTTACTAACACAAAAGTATAGTTCAAACTAACCATGATTTTAAATCTATTCACATGGCATAAATATTTATAACATGAAATCATGATTTTTACTTTAGTCATGCAACTTGCAAAAGGGATTTTTGAATCTAACCTAGCTATGTACCACATATGTCATCATATAATTCTTGTTAACAATATGGATTTCAATTATGCAAAATATCAATCATAGCCTAGTCATATTCATAAGTTTGCAATTAGGTTTTCTAGTACAAAAGCATGGCTTAATGCATAGATCATGGTGCCAAAATTTCAACATAGTTTCATATGAACTATAATAACCCAAATTTGTTCCAATTACATAGAAAATGATTTATGTACAAAAATATACATTATGATGGCATAGTAGCAAAACCCCAACTTGCATGAGTTTCAATTAAACAACTACATACATGTAGCTTCAACATGGATTACATAATTTGCGAATATTCCAAACGTATACTTGCATAAAACTACCGCAAATATGTAGTTTTTATAATAAATAACATGCTTTGCGAATATCCAAACGTATACAATATTCCAAATCGATAAGAATCATAGTAACGCACAAATATGAATTACTTTATCACCACAATCAAGTATACAAACCAACACAATTATTTGTTCATACCAAAATAATACTCTACTTACAATTGTGTGGCGAATTCTCCAATTTAGGGATTTGGAGATGCGATTCCTTGTTGATTTGATTTGTTTAGGTTGCTTTATGCTTTAGAATTTGCCTCCTAATCCTCTCTCCAATTGGCGGCTACTCTTAGTCGTTCCTCAGCAACATGACGGCTTTGTTCTTATTTTTGAATGAATAGATTAGGTTGAGTCTAGGGTTATTTTTATAGAGGTTATGAACTGATTAGGGCCATTGATGTTGCTTGGATTGATCGTAGCCATTCATTCGAAAGAGAGACCAATTAGAGCCTGCCACCTAGCCCTAATGACAAAGCAGACTACAGAAAATCGACCAACATAGAATAGGCCAGCCAGGTTGGGCTGGGTTCGACCTGGCTCTGGACCAGGTCGACAGCCCTGTCGACAGCCCTGTCGACCTGGCTAGACCAGGTCGACAGCCCAGTCGACCTGGGTGCATTAGGCGGGAGTTTTCCCGCCCTGGCCAATTGGGCCCGATTTTGGAATTTAGACTCGTTTTATTCTGTTCGAATTTTAAACTTAATTCAGAAACTTCCAAAGGCCATATCTTCTTCATACGGACTCCGTTTTTCGAAAACTCGGACTCTATTTCGCGTATTATTCCGAGACGAACGCAATGGCGTGTCCCGTTTCCCTTAGTTCCGTGATTTGAAATTAATTATAATTTAATTTGTGAATTTCACAGTTATAGAATTTGCGGGGTGTTACACGTGATCATTTTATAAAATCATATCTTGAAATAAACTGATTTAAGAAACTCATTTAGTTCAAACCAAACAGTTTATGAATCAGTTCCATATACTAAATTATTTCAATTCATATTCCGTCAATTTATAATCGAATTCATATATTCATATCAGTTTCAAATTCAAATTCAAATCAATTACGCAACTCACGTTCATTTCTTATAAAGTTCAATATTTAAGTCAATTCAAAATCATATTTATTTGATTTAAAATCAAATTCATTTCATATCCGTTGTAGGTTCAAATTCATTCTTTAAATTTTGAAATTCAATTTCAAAACAATTACACAATTCAAGTTCATTACAAGTTCATATTTTAAACCAACACTAGTTCATCTTTACTAAAAGTTTGTATCAATTCGAATTTAATTTCGTGTCTTATATAAGTCCATTCATTAAGTCAAATATAGTTATTTAAATTCAAATCTTTAAATCTCGAATTTAAATCGCGAATCTCAACCTATCCATCTTTGTTTTTATTATTAAAGTTCATAAAATATATATAAAAAGAAGTTTTAAAATATGTTTAAAAGAAATATTTATTATAATATAAAAGTTTAAAATAATTATATGATTAAATTATACGGTTTAAAATATAAAAAATTATATGTAAAAAAAATCTTTTAATAAATATTTAAATCCATATTTACTCATAAAATCATTTTAAAACATATAATTTAAAATTTACAAAACTTAAGTTTAAAAATCTTTAAAATATAAAATCTTATTTAAAAATCAAATTTCAAAATCATTTTTCTACGAAACATGACCAATGGTGTCCGTATATAGTTTTCTACCCTATAGTCAAGTGATACGGATATTTATCATTTCAATCCGCAATTTATAACATTTCTATGGGTTTATCATTTCAACCCGCAATCCCAAATTCAATAAAATCATTCAGGTATATCATTTCAACGCATAACGATTTTTCCCTAATCTAATGTCCATTCGGGTATGTATCATTTCAACCCTTAGTGTTTTTTCCTAAACTAGGGGAATCAACGGCATAGATAAACAATATAGATTATTCATAGCATTAATATCATTACATCACAAATCATATACTATCAGTGCACCTACGTGTCATATGAATATCACTGTGTCATATATGAATTGCATATACATATCAAATAAAACAATTTCTATTAGTAGTCCTATACATTTCATAACAATTCATTCATGTTGATCTAACGACCATGAAACATTGTAGGTCAGGTGTGAGATAAACTCACCTTTCGTGGCATATATTGAAGATGACAAATGGATTGGCACAAAATTGAAACA
This sequence comes from Allium sativum, assembly GCA_030737875.1. NCBI lineage: Eukaryota > Viridiplantae > Streptophyta > Magnoliopsida > Asparagales > Amaryllidaceae > Allium > Allium sativum. Next base: position 359,477,020 of record CM060926.1, read on the forward strand.
ATGACTTGCAGGCACAATTCAGAATGGATTCAACTCGCTAGTCGCTATCCCTCAATATATTTGTTTTATTCTATAAGAGAGGTTAGGAGATGTCTCAATTGATCGGAACGACAATCGAGTTTCGGATGGTACGATATTGGGTTTTGGAACGGTTTCGGAACTCAGCCCCAAATTCAATTCGACAAAAAATAAAAATAAAGACAAAACTCTTTTATAAAATATTATATATATTTCTATATACATAAACACACAATAAATTTATACAATATATATATTTGAAATTCAACGCACACCGCAAACACACAAAGCAAATTATAACATATATTATAAATTATGAAAACACCGCAACAGTAAATATATATATTATAAATTATACAAATATATGTATAAACACACAACAAATCCCTTTTCAAAATAGCGTGCATATATATATAATATAAACGTATACATGGTAAATTAATATATACTTATATATTTAAAATTAGACACATTCCAAATCACCTATATAAATATATATTTAAATTATAAAGCACCAAACCATATATATTTTTAAATTACATACAATGCAAACACACACAAATTAAACCGTAAAACACACACACACACACACACACATATATATATATATGTATGTATATTCACATAATTTATATTAAAATAAACACATACACACACTGTACACACAACACTAATTATAACATATATATTATAAATTGTAGAAATACCTAAAACCAATTATATAACTATATATACCATATATAAGCACACAAATTATATAACTATGTGTATATATATATATATATTTATACAGATAAATTTCAAAACTAATAAATTTTAAAACAACTCACACAAAACCATTATAATATATACGTGTATATATATGTATATATATATATAATTTACATTTAAAACATACACACACAATACATAAAACACACCCGGCATACACATATAAATATACACAAGAAATGAAACACAATTAAAATATATACACACGAAAAAATTTGTAATATATATATATATATATTATAAATTTACAAAGTTACACATCCCAAAACATTTGTATAACAAAACATATATAACATTACCACAAACACTTAACATGAAATACACACACACGAATACACGCTAAAACAACTCACACATATACACATACACACATCACACACGCACAACACCATGAACAAAAACTCACACAAAACATACATATACTACACACATAAGAATCCATACACGCAACACTCATAGGAAACTCACGCAAGGAAGGTCACAACAGGCTATTGCGAAGGCTTGGATGTGCGACTTGGCTCAGTCGGAAATATTGATGAGTTTGGCGGCTTCAAGTGGGATAGTAGGCGAACCGATGGTGGTCTTGGCTCGGGTGGCGAGCTGGGCGGCTACTGCTTGTCGGAGCATCGATTAATGGCGAGGTCTGCTGGTGGTTCGGCACAAGTAGGTGTAGGGGACAGGACTAGCTTGGGTGGGGTAGTTTTCCGGTGGAGCTGAAGAGCGAATTGGAGTGGAGATCAGGTCAGCGTAGTTGGACTTGGGGTTTTGCTTGTCGGCTATGGGGAGGAGCTGGCGCGTTTTGGGCTGCTGGCGCGGTCGAAGGGGAGCAAGGAGGAGGGTGGGAGGAAGCACTACAACAAAATAGTGCTTTGATAGCAGTTTTAAATAGCGTTTCCGCCTATCCACTTCAAAATCTTCGAAGTGTATGACTTCCAACGCTAACTACGAAGCAAATCTCGTGTACAAAACGCCGTACAAAGGAAAAAGCGGGAACGAACCAAAAATAAGCCTTGCTCTTTCCTTCACAAAGCAAACTTTCTTTTATACTTTCGTCGCCTCCAGAAGACAACAAAATCCTTAATCCCAACATTAAATCAAAAAAATCCATGACCCACAAAATCGTGAATAACGAAATCACCATAATCACTCCTGTCATCAACAGCCTAGATCGCGTCTCATCAATTTGAACAAGGATGGAGGCACTACGAATTTTATTGTATATTCTCGCTATTTTTTTGTTAATTAATCTGAATTAACGTATTAGTTAACCGAAAAGGCTAAATTCATGAGAATGTTTCTCCAATCTGAATTCACATGTTTCAGCTTAGTAGCTTATCAACATATAGTTTGGTGGTCAACAGTTCAATGCCTTGTAGTTTCAGCGTAATTAATAATTTCCTAGCAGCGCAGTTCTGATTTTGATCCCATCATTTTATAGGGAAATTAAAGACACTTGTGGGGCAGATATAAAAAAGTAGCGACTCTAGAATTGGCATCTTAAATTTGAACTTCCATCACTCTTCAATCTATTATTCAGGTAAGAATTTTAGAATAATTTATGTGTCTAGCAAGAAAAAGGCTATTTAATGGTTAATTTACTATGAACTGTTTATGTTAAGATGACACATAATATGTTTGAAGGATTGTTGAGTAAGTTGTTACTGCTTTCGTCTCAAGTAGTAGCATATACTGATATATATGTAAGAAGTAAAAAATAATAATCAATTAAGGGTGATCAATGCATTAATTGTGACTTAATAACATGGCTGAAATTCCGTCCGGTACGCCGGAATTTCGGTCATTCCGACCCGGTTATGGCAGTGACCGGACCGGAACAAGGCAACAAACCTGGTTCCGGATCTCAATGAACAAAAAAATAAAAAAGTCGATTTGGGAAATAATGAAAATACCAAGTCACAGGCAACGAGTTTGAGAAAGGAAACGATGACAAAACAGGAAGCAACGGAGTGGAGAAGCAGCAGGCAATGAGTTTTCTCTCTTTGGTTCGGCGGCGAAATAAGGAGGAGAAGACACGGTTTACCTTTTAGGGTTAGGAATGGGTAATATTTTGGTTTTTATTATTAAATGGGTTGTTTCGAAAAAAGTCGAGCCTTATTATTTCAACAACAACGACTTGATTTGGGCTTCTTCTTCAACTTATTTAAAATATTTGAGACTTTTGTTTGTCTAATTTGCGTTTGCAGTAAGATCACATTACAAATATAATACTTCTAAACACAAACTTTTAGTATTTAATGCTACGTAAGTTTTTTTATATCCTAATGAAGTCTGGAATCGAAAATAGAAGGAACTTCCGAAATGGAACTGGAATTTCAAAATTGTCTAATGACCGGAACAGAACCGGAAACTGGAACTTCAAACCTTGCTTAATAGTGGCCTTATGATGGTCTTGAAATTAAAGGAAAAAAAATCAATAGTTGCTTGTTTGTTGGAATAAGAGATGGAGTCATATTTCAGTTTTAAAAATGAATACATATATGATACTTTGAGAAAAATATCCAAACTAGATTTTATTTATTTGAGCTAGAATGATCCCATACAATGCATCACGCATTTGATTTTATTTATTTGAAATTTGTAATGGTTATTTAAAAGCAAGTACAGAAAGTAATACATGGATCTGAGTAAGCTTAAGATGTTTTAACAAGCTTCAGATCTAAATAGTGAGACAAAAGCGTCGTCATACAGGCATAATAGTTGATATCATGGTTGAGGCTCTAAGGAGTGGTAATGTCCGGTCCTTTTCCTTTTTGGCAGTTACCCTAGGACATTTAAAAATCAATATTTTTTTAATCAAACACCACTGCCTAAAGTTCTATCTATGCGACGGTTGATGTGGTGAGGGACCACTCCAAATACATCCCTTATAGCATATCTACTGCTGCAATCTGTCCACCAACCAGCAGCTCGCACCATGCAGTACTGCTTTATTTTGTCGCTCCGGCTCAGTTTTTCTTTGCCATTCATTTTCACCTTCATGTTCAGAGATTTAAAATCATGTGAAACCGATGACATTTTCCTTATTTTTCCTTTTTTTCAAATGGCTTGAAACTACACTATTCTGCTTACTATTTCACGCTTCCAATTTTAGTTTCACGATGATTCATCTCGTCTTGCATTGGATTTCATTTCGGCTGCAATTCCATTAAATTTTTATGTATCCCTATGATATGGAGCTAATTTAGAGAAGGAAAAAATTAGAGAAGAAGAATTGACTTGAGGAGGAAGAAGACATTGAAACTGCAGAGAAAGAAACTTATCATTTTCTTCATACCAATTTTTCATTACATCTATGCATATATAGCCGAGCTCACACAACCAACAGCTGGCATTTCTATAACAACTTTCTTGGCGGGAAAGAAATCAAAAGGACAAAAATAAAAAGAAAAGGCGGGATAATATTTCAGGTGCTACGTTATGCATTCAGTCAAGTATTTCCTGGGCATGTGAGTCTCTTTGGGTAATAATATGTGTATCATTACCCACGCCTTGAAATTGACCTTGTCCTCAAGGTCATAGGTTGGTGCAAACAATCGCTCGACTTATGTTTTCTGCCCGGATCAAAGATGAGCCGCTTACTTTCACATTTCCACTTCAGCTTCAGCTTGTGCATTTCAACAAACAGCATATGTGCATCCGCCCATTTCTGTATAATTGGCCATGTCGGATCTAACGCTTGTCTCGTGCACAAAACCGCAAAGGTCATGACTCCTAAGTACGCATCTAGAGAGATCCGCTGTTTTAGGGAATTGCCGAAAAGGAATTCGATGTGAGACTCGGAGAAGTGCTCAAGTATTCGAAGGGTAGAGTGGATTGGCTTAATTGGTGAGAAGGGAGCCATGCTTATTAGTGTTGGCTGGTGGAAGGAAAGAGCATTAACAGCGACGATGTTAGAGGTGGGCTGAGGACACTTAGGCGAAGGAGGAGCATCAGTATTTGCAAAGGTGGGCAGGGTTGTAGGGGGTTTAAGCAAGGGAAGAGAAGCAGTTGTGGAGTTCCTTACCGCAGTTTCAGAGGTAGCAACGACAATAGCGGTAGGAAGAGGTGCAACTACAGCTGCAGCAGTTAGAGGTAGATCTGGTATCGTAGAGATCACGACAGCGGCAGGCAGCCAAGTTGTAGGATGTGGTGTTTGATTGTCTACTTTACGGGTGAGTACGGGCACGGATTTGGCGAGTTCGGACACGGATTTGCTGAGGTCGTGAAGTAGTGTTTTAATGTCAATGGTGTTGGCACGTAGGGTTTTCAGCATGGTGGTTTGGTTGGTTAGAATGGTGTTCATGATGACAGTTTGGATCTTAGGGAAGATGAAGGTGAGATGAGAGGTAGATGAAGGAGGTGAGGTCAAGAATGAAAGCACCAAAATGATATGGAGCTAATTTAGAGAAGGAAAAAATTAGAGAAATTAGAGAAGAAGAACTGACTTGAGGAGGAAGAAGACATTGAAACTGCAGAGAAAGAAACTTATCATTTTCTTCATACCAATTTTTCATTACATCTATGCATATATAGCCGAGCTCACACAACCAACAGCTGGCATTTCTATAACAACTTTCTTGGCGGGAAAGAAATCAAAAGGACAAAAATAAAAAGAAAAGGCGGGATAATATTTCAGGTGCTACGTTATGCATTCAGTCAAGTATTTCCTGGGCATGTGAGTCTCTTTGGGTAATAATATGTGTATCACACTATTTGGTAATTGTTCCTAGTATATTCGAATTGGTGGTGTAACTGAAGATTATTTTATAAATTGTATAGAAATTATAAGTTATATGCTATATTTAAGGACACCGTTGGCAATCATCTCTTTCAACGACGGAATTTACAAGTGGACTGTGATAAATAATTAGAGGTGACAACTAATATTTACCCTTGGCAATGACTGTATATATGACTGTAAGTGATGAATTAAGCATGGAACAATATATGTTAATATTTCCAGACGCACAAGTAAAAAAAAGGTCATTCTATTTTCAGCGAACTCCAAAAATCTTCTGATGTCCAAGCAACGAAGATCGCTAAGCTGGAAGGTAGATTGCCTCTTTCAATTAACAGAAGAATTGGAAGAAGCCTAATTGGTATTATTTGTTTGCATATTTTCAATTATAGTTTCATTTTTTAGTAAATTTGAACTTCGAAAATTTATAAAAAATTATATTTGTTGTGTTTCATTAACAGAATCATGATTTGAATGTTTGATGTGTTTTCCCGGGCTTTAAGCAGATGTTATTGAATACTTTATGTTGTTCTATTTTTGCAATCAATGTACGTGCTAGTTATAATAATCGACATTTGCAAACTAAAGAGTAATTCTATGCCTTTACTCTTTTTTTGAACTAATTCGTATTAACAATTCACTAAGATTGCATTCAAATGTATTCTTAATAAACCCTGCTTTTGTGGACCATGAAGCATATCATAGTTGTACTTGACCTTCTTGCAGAATAATGCCACTTTCGGTTAAGCGAAGAATTGGAAGAAGAATAACATGTATTATCTCTTCTTATATTTTAACTTGAATTTTTGTTATTTTCTTTTCTGTTGTAAATTTGGTTTTCAAAAATTTATGGAAAAATCATCAAAGGGTTGTGCTTTATTAGTAAAATCATGATTTAGATGCTTGTTTTATTCGCTTCGACTTTAATTGATGCTAATTAGAATAAATTCCATTTAATATTTGCAGTCCACTTTTTCTATAGTTGTTCATTTTATATTAATGCATGTTCCAGTTTTATAGAAATTTGATGTTTTAAAATGGTATTTTGGTTGATTTAAGCTGTTATTTTTTCTATCATTTTAAGCAGTTTTCTTGATGTTTTCTTTGTAAGTGTACCTGTTGGTGATCAAGTGTGTCATCATTTCTGCAGATGAACAAGTGCATTGCCATAGAAATATTGCTCATTGTTCTATTTCTAGGGTGAAGCCCATGCTTAGGCAAGAGATAGTGAGATCGCTAAAAGAGGAAGAAGTTGTTGAAATGGCTGGAGATGGAGATAACTGTGCTTTTGCATCGAAAATAGCCGAGTGAAATAGAACTACAAGGATTGAGGTTAATAATGTACTGTGGTTAATGTATATTCTAGCTTTTGTGGAAATAACCTATAGTGTTTGAGAGTATTATGGCTAATAGGTACACATATTTCAATTCTTTTATTATTAAGTTGCAGCAGAAACTGGTGCCCTCCAAGATGCAAAAATTATTCGAAAAGAAATTGGTACTGCTAAAGTATGAACAATAGTTGGAGAAACACATAAGGGTATGTGACTTTTTGCATTTTTATGTTCCTTTAAAATACAACATGTCCAAGTCATGTCCACGGTCTATAGTATTTGAATTAAATCAAAATATGTTAACTACTAGTCAAATTGCTTTGGCAAAGCACGTTATTCATTTTATATCCATTTTTCTTGTTTTGGTTACAGACACATACAAAAATGTTCGGAACAGTGATGTTATAATTGTTCTTGGTATAATTCCGGTTTAGCTCTTTAAATAATAGGCACTTTATTATAATAAGGTGATATAAAATATACTAAGGGAACAAATAGTTGTGAGGGTAGTTGGAAGACTGCTCCAACTATACAACCAACCTACCTTCCGTTGATAACACCTATACAACCAAGTATTGACAAATGCATATGAAATTGGGACAAAATAGGACAAACTTGTCCAGAAGCCAAGAAACCACGACACAAATGGAAGACTGCACCAACTATTTGACTACTAGCTAATGAATTGAGCACATCAATCAATGCAAAAATAATCATATCCATGTCAAACTCAAAACTCTGCAAATACCATTCATCATAGTCCCTCCATGGTGATAAAATGTCCGTTAGATGGATTCTCTGCTTAATCATAGGCCAGATAAATATCACTTGCTCGTTCTACAAATATTGCTCATTCTTGTAATGTGCATTTTATTTCAGGTACATCATCAACCTATCGTTATTGGTCCGTTTATTATTTCAAGTGCATTTCATTTCAGGTACTTCGTCAACCTATCATTATTTCAAGTACTGTCCAATGGTATAAGATTGATTATTTGTTTGTTTATACTATTTTTTTAAGTACGATTTTTGCAGTACCGTAATGTTCTATTTCCAGTTGGATGTACACGCTTGAGGCCCAAGGAACAAGCATCACACTGTTGCAATATGAGGATAGATGTGTGATAGCTAGTGCACAGCAAGTAGTAAATAATTATGCGGGCAGGGATTACTGGAATGCAAGCATGAGCATTGCAGTGGTGGTCAAAGTCAAAATGCATGTAGAAGAAATGCACGGACTCTTGAAGTTGAAAATGTTGGAGCATTGAGACTTCATCAATTGGGTTGAAGTGCTCGGTCAAATCTGAAGTGACTGTGTATCCTCATCAGTGAGCAAGGGGGGATTGAGACTAGAATGGGATGTGAAAATAATTTTTCATAATAGAAATAATAACATTCTATGTTTTGAATGCAAAGATTATGGATATTCAGATATGTTAGATGATGATACTAAAGGATCCTAGGGAAAATTTAGTTCTTGCCTGTGTAAGAATGGAAAATTCAGGAAGCCTATGCGAGAATTTGTAGGTGGTGTTATGTTTGCGTTTTTGGATGTATACTTGAATGGAAATATGAAGGAGTTGCTGGCTACTGGCGATCTATTGCAATATGCCAATTGAATTTTCGGTTACTGCTAGTCTTTGAAATATCAAAATTTTCCCTCTTTTGTACTGAAATGTTAAGATTTCTCTATGAAAAAACATGTACATATACTGTAATTACCACGTCATTGCATACCCTATTATGATACTTCTGATGCTAAGTGTTTTGTAGTTCAAATTTGAGTCAACATGAAATTGGTTCATCGCTGCTTGTGACTTAATTTGTCACATAGGCAAATATTGACGATTCTCTTTATTCTGTTATTGTTTATTGATGACACTATTCCTTGTATATGGTTGCAGATTATTGATGACGATGGTATGAGATCTCCTTATAGCGACTAAGGTACATAGATATCTTGTGAAGATCTTGTTTGATTAGATATATGTGATATGTAAGTGCAAAATCCAAGTGCATAAATACTAGAGGGATCCCATGAGTTTGAAAAATTGGAATTGATTTTGATGTAAATGAACGAAACTCTTAGGTAATTTTAAACAATCATGATTAGCCTACTACTACAAGTAATTTTAAAAACACGTTGTTGTTAGCTTGTTCATGTTCTCAACAACAACTTAATAACTTAAAAGGTAAAGTGACATGCAATAAAATTGATATTAAATTTAAATCTAAATCTTGAAAAAGTTATGGGGGTCTTTCATGTCTGTTGCTGGGTTTCCCTTTACCGACTAAAATTGATATAATATTTTGGTAATCTAATTGATCATGTATACGGATAGGTATCATGTAACACCCCGTATTTCAACTACACTAAATAGGATTAATTAAATAATAATTAATTTAATATTCATATTTAAGGTAAACGGACCGTGCCATTGCATCCGTCTCGAAATTCTGGTCAAGATAGATATTTGGTTTGCGTAAAACAGGCACCGTATGAAGAAGTTAGGAGGATTTGAGGTTTGCATACGTGCAAGATATATATATATATATATATATATATGCATATATATGTATATATATATATGCATATATATATATGGCCCATGAATTCAAATTTCGGTTTAAAAATTCGAAATCATGAAAATTGGGGGAAGCGGGAAAGTTCCCGCCCCAGGGGTGCCGACCCCTTAGTAGGGGGGTCGACCCCACAGTAGAGGTGTCGACCCCTTAAGGGGGGTCGACTCCATAAAGGAAGGGTCGACCACCCTAGGGCTGAGGTGGCAGACGGTTTCTGGAGGCTGGCAGCTATATATAGAGGTCCATTTCTCTTGTTTTCTTCATTGGAAATCAATGGAGGCCAAACGCTGCCGGTGTCTGAACTAAACTGAATTCTTTATCTTCTACAACAATCAAATAAGGCCAATCAGTTAGAGATTCAAGATCCATTCTTCTTCTAGTTCTATTTTTTTAATCCAAACACTGTGAGTTCTTAGTTGCTTTTAGATTTAAATGTTTAAAATTAAAACTGATATGACTATAGTTTGGATTTGTTCCCGTGACTAAATTATACTGGATCCATTGTAAATTGTAAACATATGAAATTCCGAATTGGTTATTACTTGGATCTAAATCTCTATTTAGTCGGATCTATTGTAACTTCTGTGACATTATATGATGTGTATCTTAAACCTTATTTGTATGATATACTCTTAACTATTGGATCTGAATTATGTAGACATCTAAATTATTAATCAGACCTGTCTTATTATTTAGATCTTCTTGTGCTTATCATACTAGATCCACTTTTATAGATCTAATTCGCTTGTGGTTAATTTGTCATGTCACAATTGTGGATCTTAAATATTATCATGCTAGATATACATTTATATATCTAATTTTCTTGTGGTTAATTTATCATGTCACAATTATGGATCTTAAATATTATCATGTTAGATCTACCTTTATAGATCTAATTCGCTTGTGGTTAATTTATCATGTCACAATTGTGGATCTTAAATCTTATCAAGCTAGATCTACCTTTATAGATCCAAATCGCTTGTGGTTAATTTATCATGTCACATCTACTTATGGATCTAATTCTTTTTAGATAATTTGGTACTTATCATGTTGTGGCTAATTTAGATCTATCATTAATTGGACATATTCATCCTTATTTATTCATGCCTATTATGACATTCTTAGTATGTTAAATCTAGTTTTATTATCACATGCTCACTAGATCTATTTTTATATGTCCACCTTATCACTATGCCAATTACATGTTTTTGTCACTTGTGCTAAAATAATCACTATTGTCATCTTTCCCTTTTACTGTTTATGGCTAGGCTACTTTCTAGCCTAGACATGACGCCAAATATATGCGAATGCGTTAGTTAGGGAACAAGAGAAAACATTAGAATTGGCATAACTTGAATGACGAATATGAATTTGGACATATAATCCATTATGAATAAAATTGGGTAAATGGGCATGAACACCTATAAAGACAAAGGTATAATTAATTGGTTAATAATTAAAATGCCTAGGATTATAGTAATTAGAAAACTGTAACTGCACTTATGACACGAGGTTAGATTGCATTTGTGGTGGAAGTCTACCCGAACCAACTGCCATATCAAGCAACCACAAATGTTGAGTCTAATATGAGGGGTCTAAGTGCATAAATACGAGACGGGGTAAGACACTAAGTTAGGCCCAACTTGTGTAAGAAGTCTGCCCGGACCCGACCAGCATATCCAGCATCCACAAGTTGTTGGCCTAATGTGGGAGGTGTAGCCCATTATAACCATAAATGGGCATGATAACGAATTGGAATACTTAACCTAGTTAATTCCATAGGGATTGTATGAACATGTTAATTTGAATCGGGGTTAAGTAAACTTGGTTGAAATAGTGAGTGGGTTAAATAAATCTTGTGGCGGTGGGAAATATTTATATATATAGGCCCACAAACTTAACCTATTTTATACTTTGGGGTTATACAACTTTGTTAAGTAAACTTGCTTGGATCAGTGAGGGTTAAGTAAATCTTGTGGCGGTGGGGTAATATTTACATATACAGGCCCGACAACTTAACCTGTTTTACATGTTGGATTGGTAAGCATAACCAGTTGAAATACTAGCAGTGGGGATGCAAGCCTAGAGGGAGCTTATATCATCTTTTGTGTGGGACCCGTTTCAGTCAGTACCCCATCTAGGTATCAAACGAGTACTCCGAACTAGGTCGGGGTAGGGGCACGCTTACTGGGCTGATTATAAGAGATCCAAAATAAAGGGGCGGTGTCAACAGTGCAGAAAACCACGGAGTCATGTGCGTGCATGGGTCCGGCTTGTTATATGAATTAAGACGCTGTGACATTAGTAGATATGGTAGTGCACATCTTGAAAATGAAGGGTTGCCACTTTAGGAAGTGATACATCCTAATGTGGGGCCAGCACATGATCGATTATGGTAGTAGTTAGGGTATATCTAGACTCTGGTAAGTTTAGGAGTCCGTTATTGGGGCTGCCTGTGGATTGTATAAGGTTAAAACCTCTCACCAGAAGTACGCCTAAGTCTACCATTTCATACATGTTGGGGATCATCTCATTCTGGATATACTAGTAGTACCGCGGAGTAATCATTAAGGAAGCGTATACACTTTATCCTGTTTATCTTGTCATACCTGCCTTATATGATGTCTTTCTTATCCATCTTATATGTTTGTCATGCTACTTTTACTTATTTACTTGCTAAAAGTAACTGGACTCGCCAGACTTTATGTCTGACCCTTTTTGTTTCCTCTTCTTTCTTCCGTTTCCCCCTCCCCGCAGGTTCTCAGAGTGGTAATATTCGGGCTTAGTCAGGACTCAGTTATCATCTTGCTAGGAGCTGCTTTCGAAGTATGGCTCAAGTTCTTATCTCCGCTATGGCTTTGTCACTTTTTGAGGAATCATGCTTTTTATGTACTCTGATGGAACAAGACAGAAAGTTTCATATTTTTGTAATGGCATTTGTGTAGTTTCAGACTTGTGCTATTTTGGACCACGATGTTATGATTTATGTTTGAAATAAAAATTTAAATTCCGCTGTTGCTTTTATATCTGTCTTGTAATATTTTTGTTTCTATTTACCTACAATGCTTCACGAAACCTAAAGCATTCCCTTAGTGAGTGACATTAACGGACGTGGGGTGTCACACTTGGTATCAGAGTTGAAGGTTACTAAACTGGATATAAGTTTTTGAAAATTATTTTCAAAATGGTTTTAAAACAAAGCATTTTTCAAAAAGAAAAGTCTGTTTTGAAAAACATATTCCCCAAAGCCATATGTAATATCCCTTGATCCTTTGTCTAAATCTCTTTCCATTTCTTTTTAGCATGTCTGGGAACATAATATCACAGAGGGCGTTAAGATATCAGGCTGGTAACGTAGGTATCTGGAGGCCACGACGACTGCCGAAGGCCAAGGAAACATTCCTCCTCCAGCAGCACCCGTTGTTCCTCCTCCTCCTCCGCGTGCAAACAACTTTTCCCAGATCTACAATGATTTATGTTGTATGGAAGGAAAGCCATTCCATGGAACCGAGACATTTGTAGAGGTAAGGAATTGGCTCAAGGAGATCGAGGACTTGTTTGTAATATTTGAAGTGGAAGATCGAAGGAAGATTCAGTTGGCTGCCTGGCTACTGAAGGATGAAGCATCGTTCTGGTGGGAAGTAACCCAAGCGGGGCGTCCGGTGGAAACTTGGGATGACTTTAGACAGGTTTGAAATGAAGTTTCTTTCTCAAGTTGAGAAAAGCATGCAAATGGAGAGGTTCTTGGCGCTCAAACAAGGAGACATGGCTGTTAAAGAATATGTGAACAAATTCAACCAGCTAGCTAGATACGGTTTGGAAATAGTAGACACTCACATAAGAAGGCCTCGCGGTTTTTTAAAGGACTAAATGAACCCCTTCATGGGTTAGCCATGTCCCATATTCCAATGGGAGCTACTTTTGAAAGACTCGTTGATATGATATTAATGCATGAGGAAGATAAAGCTGGAAAGAAAGAAGCTAAGGTTGAGGAAACACAAAAGAAGGGAGGAAAAAACGACAAAGCTTGAGACAAGAGGAAATGTTTTAATTGTGGACACGTGGGTCATGTAAGCAAAGATTACAGAAGAAGGAAAAATGATTGTTTCCATTGTGGACAGGTCGGGCATCTTATTAAGGATTGCCCGAAGAAACAAGGACAAGGTCAAAGGGCAGGTGCTTCTGAAGGGCAAGTGCATGCTCCCGCGATTGGTGCTCAAAATCAAGGTAGGAAAGTTTCTGTTGAAGGTTTAATTTCTCTTTCCAATCATCCTATAAGAAAACTTTTGATTCTAGCGCTTCGCATTCATTTATACCTAGTTCTGTGGTTGAATCTTTGCACTTAAATACTAGTATGATAGTGGCTCCCGATGTTGTCTCAAACCCATTAGTGGTTCGGCTCATTTATCCATGATTTGTCAGGGTTTAAGAATATCTATATTGGGCATCGAGTTCGAGTGTGACGCGTGTGTGCTTGGTTTTATGGGCTATGGTTTGATTCTAGGGATAGGTTGGCTAGCCATGTACGGTGCCATTCTCGATTGTGAGGGGATGGTCATTAGACTTCTGACTTGCCAAGGGACCCTCGAGAATTCTTGTGACCCAAAAGGGTCTGTCATGCTTAGTTTCCTAAAATCTCTTGATGCATCTATCGATGATCTACAGTCTGCAGTGGTAGTCCGTGAGTACCCCTATGTTTTTGAGGATGTTCGGGGTTTATCTCCAAGGCGCGAGATCGATTTTCGCATATATTTGGTGGACAATGCAAAGCCAGTAGCATTGCCTGTGCGCCATATGGCTCCAAGAGAAAGGAGGGAGCTCAGTAAACAAGTAGGGGAGCTACGTGAGAAAGGATTTAGTCGGCGAAGCATTTCTGAATGGGGTGCTCCAGTGGTATTCTCAACTAAAGCGTACAGCTCGCTTCGCATATGTGTGGATATTCATGACGTTTTTCCTCATTTCTTAATTATCGAAGTGTCTACACGATACAGCAGAGGTAGTTGAGCCGAACATGCGTGAGGAAGTAAAGGTAGAACGAGAGGCGAAAATTAGACAAATTCTTACCCGTATACTTGGATCAAAGGTTAAGAAACTGCGCAACAGAGAGGTTAGGTTAATAAAAGTGCAATGGGGAGAAGGCAGCAAGGATGCGACTTGGGAGACTGAAGACAAAGATCACACTTCATACCTTTTTCTTTTTGGGACTATGTTCTTAACTTCTTTTTCCAAAGCTTTTACTCACACTTGCTTCTATCATCTGAGTATGTCCTATCGATCAAATCTTCGACCTTTAGGTAGGAGTCCCATGATTGTAAACATGTGTTTGAAACATGTTATGTTTGATGGATGCAAGTGGATATAAGTGTTTGCTAGTGGTTGCTCGTGGATGCATATACACACACATTAGGCACTAGATTGGCTCAATAACTCTCATACCGCATATGGATGTGTGTGCATTTTTCTTCTTTTAATGGATGAAATTGAATGTATCATCATATGGATGTTGCATTTGGACGGATGATTGTGCACCCATATAGAACTTACATGTTATACTAGGATTGTTGCATACATGTTGGACTCATGACACATACATACATTTCATTAAGGAGGTCAACTGAATCAGTGGACCACCTGATCTTTCGCATTAGTGTTGGGATATAAACACACACCTTTGCATATGTTCATATAGCCATTAGAAAATTTTAAGAACAATGGATGCCTATGATTGGTGGATGAGTAGATGGATGATGGATGGTAGGATACATTCTTCTTAACATGGAGATTTTCGGGACGAAATCCTTTGAGTAGGGAAGAATGCAACACCCCATATTTCAGCTACACTAAAGAGAATAAATTAAATAATAATTAATTTAATATTCAGAATTAAGGGAAATGGACTACGTCATTTCGTCCGTCTCGAAATTCTGGTCAAGATAGATATTTGGTTTGCGTAAAACGGACACCGTATGTAGAAGTTAGGAGGATTTGAAGTTTGTATATGAGCAAGATAATTATATATCTTTACTAATAATACAAATACCTTTCCATGGTGAAGCTTTTTAGGATTGTCAAAAAACCCCTTTGCTCTCAAACCAACTCAGATGAATTACAACATATAACAAAGGGAGAAATGGTACTTGCAACCACACATATCCCCTACCCACTACTTTTTCGGTTGGTCAAACCATGTCCACATTTTTCTGTTCTCCTCCACTTTTCCACTCCGTTCTTCCCGTCTTCTTTCTTCTTCTTCTTAAAAACAGTAAGCTTAAATATTTCGTTGATGGCGTCAAACCCTTTATTCCTACTCCGCTAACCTCTTATTTCTTCCGCCTCTTCAGATCTACTCCTGCCCCCAGCTCACTGTCATTTATGTCCTCTTCACCGCCATTTAGTTTGGTTTCTCCTTCACTCCACCGCTCCCCGTTTCGATTTTTCCTTCCTTGCCCTTCGATAACCGACTTATGTCCAGATCTGTATGTTTACACCCTCCACGATCTTTTTTCCCACCGTGACGTCTTCCGCCAAGGTAAAATCCGATTTTACTTCACTTACTTCACATTAATGCTCTTCGATGGTTTTATTTTCTCGAAATCCGCAGATACCCATGTTTCTACTCGTCTTATCACTCCAATAACCTGTCTACTCGAAGAGAGAATACGTAAAAAAAATTTACTTCTTACCTGCTTCTTCAACTTTTCTTACTACTTGCTTTGATTTTTCCAGGTTTCGGCAAATCTGCTACTGAAATTCGTATCTACCGCTGCACAAACTGTATTATCGATTCTTTCCTTCCGAACTACTTAGGTATAATTTTTACTAGCTTTTTGCGATATTTTCTTATATTTACTATTTATGCCAACTTACCGTGGTGACAAAACCCTATTCACTATCCTATTTTAGATGGATAACTTCTGCTACAAGGAATTGATTTTTGACTGTCTGATAGCCTATAATACATGTTGATTGTAAATATCATATTATTTGATAGTTCATGAATTAAACTCCATATTTACTGTGGACTGAGGGATATTTGTTATATTCAACCAACAACAAAAGCTTTATCGGCCTTCAATTGCATAAATGATGCATATGAATGACGGCGTAGCCGTTAGCATGCTTTTTATTATATTTTTCAGTAACTATAATTTTGTATTTACTCTCTGCACTGCAAAAATAATTCCGAGCTATTATGCAAAGTTGAAACCCAGTTATTGGTGTTACTAAATTAGGAAACATGATTCTTGTCACTTTTTTTACTCTCATTTTTTTCCTCCTAATCATTGACAAAATCTTTTAATGGGTTGACACGTACAACACTGAATACACACTAATCAAATGATAGATTGGTTTAATTTGGATATTTTCACAACTTGATTTTTTTATTCTTCTAATTTTACAAGTTGATTTTAAATGCCTTCAGCTTATATGCATCTGAACAGGCAATTACGTTTGTACTTTTTGGATTTTATGTTGCTGTATTTTTAAATATCTTTAGTTTTCGAGTAAAGTTAGTTGAATTCATTTAATTGAAGATTTCTTTAAGTAATGTACCATATGATATCATCTATTATTAGAATGTAGACATTATATATGGGTAGTAAAATGTTGATATAGTGACAAAAATAGGAGAGAACGGTGACATCTATGCATGAATTTGGAGAAAACAAAACAAAACAAGGACAATTAATATGTCTTGCACTCTATTATGTGCTTGCTTACCAAATTCTTCGACTAACCCATTTGGTTAGGAAGGCATGTCCTACCACGTAAATGTATGTACGTTAATAATTTATATTGGCACTTTCATATATTGCGTTCCCAAAGTGAATGATCAGAATAATTTCCCTGTGCAACTCAGTCTTCCGCTAACTCACATTGTTGGGGTGCTATTAATAATCCTAAGCTGATAACATTAAATAAATGAGTTGTTTGTATATATAATTTTATCAAGAAGTCAACTTTATCCTTTTATGGCATTTATGGTTTATTTCAGTTTCTTAATTAATTGGGTGAATGTTATTTAATGTGGGGCCAGCTGCTTGATAAAAAAATGAGACTAATAGAAAGGCTGAGCATTTTGTTAATCGATCTTGAGTTGAATCATGTTATTAAAAGAAATGTAGGAGGTCTGTCAGGTACTGAGTTGCAGAGGTTCGCTACTGTCATGGTTGCTGTACAAAATGCAGATATATATATACCTATACACACACATATATATCTATATATAATAGGAATATTAGAATTGAATTTGAAGCTTTTGAAATGACCGAGTTACCATTTCAATTTTGGCTAGATGCAGGAATTGTGCATTCCGACGTCAGCTAAACCTATCAGATTGGCCATGCCTTCAAGACCCATAACTGCTGAAAGTTTAGTTGGACTTCTACAACAATTGAGAAGTTGTTTTTAATTTATTTTTTATTATTGTCTATCGAATATTGTAAATCATTTTATTTCTTTCCATCTTTGTGTGCACCAATTTAAGTTTGTTTATAATTTGATTCTTCATTCATGATTGCTCAATATTGGTTTTAGAATGCCAAATATTGTGCTTTGTTGATTTATTGTCATGTGCGATTAATCTGTACTTTATCTCCAAAATATACAATATACTTTTAGGAACTTTAACATCCACAAAATCAAGATTTTTTGGGGTACTAATACCAATTACATATAAATAGAAACAAGTGTGTGCCAACCCAGTAATTTATTATTGTTTGTAAATTTATTTTTCTGTTGACTTGAAGTTACATGCATATTTTAACCATATTATTATGAATTATCAAATTTAGTTTGTATTATTGACTTTAGAGAAACACATATGATTGTATTTTTGATTTCATATATGTGTAAAAATACAGTAGAATAAAGCAACGATAGTTGTGAAAAATTGGCTACGACTTGAATGTCAACTTATCTCAAGTATTGTTTTACTCATTATCAAATTTCCAATTCAAAGGACTCTTCGAAAAATTAAAAATACGATCTTCCCACTTATCACAACTGATTATATTTTTGGATTTTCCTGATTAAACGGACTCCTGTACTTAGTGAACAAAATCATGAAGCATATATACTTTCTGTCAGTTGGCGAAAAGAAGAATAGATGATATTGCATTGGATCAGGTATGACGAATCTCGATGTTGGATGTTAAACAAGTATTACAATTTATATTTTTTCTTAATTGGATCATAAATCTTGGGATGTAAGCTTTATTTATTGTGTCGTTTACAAACTTCGAGTATAGTTAGTATTGCATCAAGAAAGAATGCTAGAAAATAATAAGTTCTACAGTAGGGTTGGTTCACTGTGACTATAGTTTGATAGACATCGAGATCTTTAATTTGTGATTACAACAGTCCATTCCCTAGCAAATATAATTTTAAAGGATTTATTTCACTATGTGCGTAACTAAACGGTTGAGCACAATGAGTAATATAATAACCTGTATCAATGAAGTAAAGGTTATATCATGCTAGCATTTAGATTATTGTAACACTAGATACTACCTACACAAATTATCTTTTCGGATACCTATTCATTTCGAAGCATTTCATCACCATTATCTTTTCGGACACCTATTCATTATGAAGCATTTCATCACCAGCTGCAAGAGCTTAAATATTTGGAACACTACCTTGAAGCTCAAAAAATGAACCAGTAAAAGCAGAATTGCAATAGGTATGGATTTGAATCTGTAATTTTAATTTTCATTTTTAGCATCAGAGCATCCACTATAATGAATTAACAGGACTATTATCTTACATCTACAGCTAGGACTATAAAATTTGATGATGGAACAATGTACACGGAATTATATAAAAACAAAGTAAAAAGGGAGTTCACAATTTAGTAGTGGAAGTTACGGCTCAACCTCCTACGCTGGCTGCACTGTGTTCTCTTCTTCTTCTTCTTCCATCCCGATGTCATATGCCTTGGGTTCGCGACGAAGATTGGCGAGCTTTCCGCCCATTCTTACTTTAGGTAAACTACTTGCTTTTGTTATATGTCTGAGTTCGCTTTAATTTTTTTTCCACTTAACATTGATTTATTCATCAACTACTTTCAAAAAATGATAGTTTCAACTCCTTAGTTTGCAGAAAATTCCATGACATCGCTTATGACTTCAGTTCGACCTTCGGTAATCAAATTGATAAATAAGAAGCTGATTGGGAAATGAGCGGGCTTGGAGTACACGAGTTTTGAAGCGTAGGGGGCTTCATCCTGATCACTGAGTAGTAAAGGAAGACAAGGTATTGTTTGATCATAGAATTTTTATTTGTTAGTGCATAGTTCATTCTAAATTTATTTGTTTATAGATTGTAGATTTTATTGACTGATTCTATTAACTATGCTTTCTGATCTTCATCATGAAGTTAACCTTATGTAGATTTTTGTTTATTTCTTTTGTATGAATTTCGGTCATGTACGCAATAATTTTAATATCAATGAATGACAAGTGCATTGGTTTTTCCATCTAAATGCTAAGTTATTAATTTAGTTGACATTCACATACCTTTTGAAAGACTATACGTTCATTTTGCAAAAATTTCTTGGTTATTAAAGACAAATATAGTGCATTTTTGCCTCCCTGCTGAAACACTTATTTTTGGTCAAAAACCATACAACATGGGTAATCAATGTTAATTAACAACAATTAATTGCTACCTTATGACTGGCCGAAGTATCCATTGACCTGGACAAAGACATGATGATGAATTGATTGTCAATTTAGTTAGTATTCATTAGTCTGTGCATGTTTCAGTGGCTCTCTTTATGTTTATTTTTCACATTCATCTGTGTTGTTGTACAACAATTATGATGGTAGTATATTCTATTATGACTCTTTGTACTGTCATGACCATTATACCTGCTTTGCAGTGCAAAAGAATGAGAAAATACTGATTGTTCTATAATTTAGCATTTTGTTTTATGATGATAGCATCATACTAATATTAAACTTACATTTACACTTGGTTTTTGCACATAAAAAAGTTTGCACACAAAGAAGTTTGCACCGCGTGCACAGTGGTTTTCACCATCCATTAACAAACTTCAATATTGTCTTCTTTCATTTATGAACTAAGTATAAATGCCGAGTTACTCGACAAACTTGATAAATTTTTATGCTACATCTACTTCATCTTTAATCTAAATCAACCATTTATTAGAGTTCCAGTTTCCAATGTATTTAAGATAAATAATCATTTACAGTTTTTTCCTTGCATTCTATGTACACAATTTAAGATAATATTTTGTTGTAAATTGCATCTACATGGAAAAATCTTTTTTCCCATGTCTGCCTATTTTAGTTAGTGATTAGTATATTTTATGAGTTAATGTCAAAATTAATGGAAATTCATATTTCAGCTTGCACATTACAACCTCTGCACATTTGAATCTCATGCACTAACATTGAGTCAGAAGCTTACAACGGCTTCGACTGCGCTTCCTGTTGAAAAGCTAACACGTAAGAGCTCCTGTAATACAAAACATCATACTTCTACTACCAATGAAACTTCTGTTGAAATCCCGGACGATTTCGACCGCAATAACACTCAATTTCACACACGTAATGAGATCTAACTTAGCCACGATGATGCCACTTCAGACATTTCTCCTCACATCGACATTGCTGACATTGATGATGATGATTACTGCAACGACCCAGCAGTGGTCAGATCTATTTTTAACTTAATAAAATTTTCTTATTCCTATCATATTAATAGTTTATAAACCTAACTTCTAACTCCTTTTTTCCATTCCTTGCAGCTTGCAGAAGTTGATAGGGTTTTTGCTGAGCTTGAATTAATGCTTCTGCTGCTCCTACTTTTGCTGAGCAGTTTTTTTGCCATCCCATTATATTTTTTATGTCATTCTCCTTTTTTGACTTTCTACTACCAAATAACTGTTAATAGCTAATGCAAACTGCGTTATAAACAGTTATTGTATGTATTTTGCTTCCTCTGCTAACAACTTGCCAATTATTTAATATTCATGCTTCTGCTGCATTAAATAGCAGTCAAGTTTTCTCCCTTTTTATGCAACATTTAAGTTTCTTCATGCCTACTTGTTCTTCAGTTATGTTATGACGCAGCTTTACTGTTTTTTTCTAAACTGCATACGTTTTCTTTGCAGCACGAACTATTTCTACTTTGTTTACTTCCTTTTCCAAAATTTCTGCTTACACAAAGCTGCAACAAGCGCTCATTTTAACCTTCATTTTCAGCTTTGGTCACATACATCTATTCACACGCCCATCGGGCGTGCGTATGTACTGGTATATATATATACATATACATATACATATATATATATATATATATATATATAGGGCCCAGGAATTCAAATTTCAGTTCAAAAATTCAAAATCACGAAAATTGGGGGAAACGGGAAAACACCCGCCCCAGGGGTGTCGACCCCTTAGTAGGGGAGTCTACCCCATAGTAGGGGTGTCGACCCCTTAAAGGGGGGTCGACCCCCCCAGGGTTGAGGTCGCAGACGGTTTCTGGAGGCTGGCAGCTATATATAGAGGTCCATTTCTCTTGTTTTCTTCACTGGAAATCAATGGAGGCCAAACGCTGTCGGTGTCTGAACTGAACTGAATTCTTTATCTTCTACAACAATCAAATAAGGCCAATCAGTTAGAGATTCAAGATCCATTCTTCTTCTAGTTCTGTTTTTCTAATCCAAACACTATGAGTTCTTAGTTGCCTTTAGAATTAAATATTTAAAAGTAAACCTGATATGACTATAGTTCTGATTTGTTCCTATGACTAAATTATACTGGATCCATTGTAAATTGTAAACATATGATATTCTGAATTGGTTATTACTTGGATCTAAATCTCTATCTAGTCGAATCTATTGTAACTTCTATGACATTCTATGATGTGGATCCTAAACCATATTTGTATCAGATCTACTCTTAACTATTGGATCTGAATTATATAGAAATCAAAATTATTAATCAGACCTAGCTTATTATTTAGATCTCCTTGTACTTATCATACTAGATCTACCTTTATAGATCTAATTCGCTTGTGGTTAATTTGTCATGTCACAATTGTGGATCTTAAATATTATCATGCTAGATCTACCTTTATAAATCTAATTCGCTTGTGGTTAATTTAACATGTCATAATTATGGTATTAAATATTATCATGATAGATCTACCTTTATAGATCTAATTCGCTTGTGGTTAATTTATCATGTCACAATTGTTATTCTTAAATATTATCATGCTAAATCTACCTTTATAGATCCAATTCGCATGTGGTTAATTTTTAATGTCACATCTACTTATGGATCTAATTCTTTTTAGATCATTTGGTACTTATCATGTTGTGGCTAATTTAGATATGTCATTAATTGGTCATATGAATCCTTATTTATTCATGCCTATTATCACATCCTTTGTATATTAGATCTAGTTTTATTATCACATGCTGACTAGATCTATTTTTATATGTCCGTCTTATCACTATGTCAATTACATGTTTATGTCACTTGTGTTAAAATAATCACTATTGTCATCTTACCCTTTTATTGTTTATGGCTAGGCTACTTTCTAGCCTAGACATGACGCCGAATATATGCGAATACGTTAGTTAGGGAATGGGGGAAAACATTAGACTTGGTATAACTTGAATGACAAATATGAATTTGGACATATAATCCATTATGAATATAATTGGGTAAATGGGCATGAACACCTATAAAGCCATAAGTATAATTAATTGATTAATAATTAAAATGACTAGGATTACAATAATAAGAAAAATGTAAATACACTTATGACACGAGATTAGATTGCATTTGTGGTGGAAGTCTGCCCGGACCCGACCGGCATATCCAGCAATCGCAATGTTGAATTTAATGTGAGGGTTCTAAGTGTACAAATACGAGACGGGCTAAGACACGAGGTTAGGCCCAACTTGTGGAAGAAGTCTGCCCGGACCCGACCGGCATATCCAGCATCCACAAGTTATAGGCCTAATGTGGGAGGTCTAGCCCATTGTAACCATAAATGGACATGGTAACAAACTGGAATACTTAACCTAGTTAAATCCATAGGGATTGCATGAACATGTTAATTTGAATAGGGGTTAAGTAAACTTGGTTGAAATAGTGGGTGGGTTAAGTAAATCTTGTGGCAGTGGGTAATATTTATATTTATAGGCCCACAAACTTAACCTATTTTATACTTTGGGGTTATGCAACTTTGTTAATTAAACTTTCTTGGATCAATGAGGGTTAAGTAAATCTTGTGGCGGTGGGTAATATTTACATATATAGTCCCGACAACTTAACCTGTTTTACATGTTGGACTGTCAGGCATAACCAGATGAATCCTAGTAGTGGGGATGCAAGCCTATGGGGAGCTTGTATCATCTTGTGTGTGGGACCCGTTTCAGTCAGTAACCCATGTAGGTATCAAACGAGTACTTTGAACTAGGTCGGGGTAGGGGAACGCTTACTGGGCTGATTGTAAGAGATCCAAAACGATGGAGCAGTGTCAACAACGCAGGAAACCAATGGAGTGAAGTGCGTGTATAGGTACGACTTGCTATGGGAATTAAGACGCTATGACACCAGTAGGTATGGTTGTGCACATTTTGAAAATTAAGGGTTGCAACTTTAGGAAGTGTTACATCCTACTGTGGGGCCAGCACGGGGTATCTACGGAGTAGGGAGCTAATCGATTAGGGTAGTAGTTAGGGTACATCTAGACTTTGATAAGTTTAGGAGTCCGTTATTGGGGCTGCATGTGGATAGTATAGGGTTAAAACCTCTCACCAGAAGTACGCCTAAGTCTACCATTTCATACATATTGGGGGCCATCTCATTCTGGATATACTAGTTATAGCGCAGAGTAATCATTAAGGAAGCGTATACATTCTATCATGCTTACCTTGTCATACCTGCCTTATATGATGTTGTCTTTCTTATCCATCATATATGCTTGTCATGCTACTTTTACTTATTTATTTGCTAAAAGTAATTGGACTCACCAGACTTTATGTCTGACCCTTTTTGTTTCCTGTACTTTCTTCCGTTCCCCCTCCCAGGTCCTCATGGTGGGAATACTCAGGCTTAGTCAGGACTTGGTTATCATCTTGCTAGGTGCTGCTTTCGAAGTATGGCTCAACTTCTTATCTCCTCTATGGCTTTGTCTCTTTTTGGGGAATTATACTTTTTATGTACTCTGATGGAACAAGATAGAAAGTTTCATATTTTTGTAATGGCTTTTATGTAGTTTCAGACTTGTGATATTTTGGACCACGATGTTCTGATTTATGTTTGAAATAAAAAATTAAATTCCGCTATTACTTTTATATCTATCTTGTAATATTTCTGTTTCTGTTTACCTATAACGCTTCACAAAACTTGATGCATTCCCTTAGTGAGTGACATTAACGGATGTGGGGTGTCACATATTGCAGTAAATTTTTGTTCAGTTTTTTTTTTGTTTCATTTTCATTTGTATATGATTCAAAATTTCTTGTTTACACCCCAACATTGCATGTAGTTTAGTTATAATTCATCATTGCAAAATCACAACTTTTGGATTCTAATGTGTATATCGATTGAACTTTTGCCAACTTGCGATCACTATATTTTTCTTTAGATACACAGGGTTTTACTTGCGATTTATGATATTCATCTTAAGTTTGATAACTCATTCGTTGTGATTGTTGCTACAAAATGAGTATGATTAGAGTATCTAACATTATAGGTCTTAGTATATTTGCTGGAGCAGATGGTTTGTTCCTAATTATGTAGGAAATTTAAAGATAGTCGACCTTTTGGTATGAAATAAGTTAAAACTAATAGGTTAGGTTTCATTTAGAAAGTTACTATAGTTTAGATGCATAATTGCAGCAATCCCTTATATAAGTGTGTTTCCTTTTTTGTTTTAGTTGCATTTTCTTTTTCTTTTTGGTTTTTTTACTTTATCTATATGTGATATAACAATTACTAACACGTTAATTGTTTATTTGACATTAACAGGACCACTATTGTTCATGTTAAGCAAAAAATATCAGAAGCAAAGCATGACTAATTCTATTGTTTTTCTGTTTTGTAAGTAAATTTTTAATGTAAAAATATATGACATATTATGTGTGGACATGAAAAGTTGATAAAATAGTATGTATGAAATACTAAGTTTGAATGATATGCATGAATATTATGTTGTAATTTATATATTTGTTTGCGAAAATTTGTTATATTTATATGCAAATAAGAAATGTTTAAATGTGTATGTGTACATGAAAAAAGCTGAAACAATGGTAAAAGGATCCATAAATTAATAATATAAGCAATAGCATTTCTAAAACGCTATTGAATAAATAACGCTATAGAAAGAGACATTGGAAATGCTATAGTATAACTAAATAAACGTTATAGAAACAGTAACAAATGCCAACAATTATGACAACAAACGCTATAGAAAATTCATAGTAAACGCAATAGAAATATACACATAAACGCTATAAGAATTAAATAGGATAGTACATTTTATAGCGTTTTTGTTTGATAGCAAATAAAAACGCTATGTAAAAGTCATCTTTCATAGTGTTTTTCCCACTGTTCAAAGTAGAAGGTCTAAAATAGCATGTCATTACATGGCGTTCTCTGAAATGCTATATTAGGTTATAATAGCTTTCCAAACGCTATGAAAGCCTTATTTTGTTGTAGTGAAGGCCAGGGAGGAAAGAAAAATTAGATCGGGAAATAAGATGACATACAAAAAAATAAAATGGGAATGTACAAAATATAAAGGTTGTTGGGTAAAGGGATGAAAACGATGGGAAAAATGGGAAAAATAAATGGACAGCTTTAGTTAGGAGCCAAGCGATTTCCAAAATTTAAGGCCATGCATTTCAAAAGTTTTAAAGAGGACACCTTGGAACCGATTGTTGCATGAAGATGAATATTTATTTTGGGAAGACAAATAAAGAAATCGCAGCAGATTTGGTGAGTATTAAAAGGTGGCTTTATGAAATGGTGGTTGTTTGTTTTCCCTTTCCATTTATACACAAAACAGTAGCCTTGAAACAAATTAACAGATGGGTTATGTACGCAGAGACTGCGCCAGGAATAAACAAAAGGAAATAAATAAAAGGGTATGAGCGGTTTAATTTTTTGAAAATGAAGAACATTCAAGAAAAGAACTAATGAATGAACATTGAACTATAAATGGTAAACATTAATTGTAAATAAAAGAAAAATATAGATATTAAATTAAAAGAAATGCACGGTTTTTCGCAACAATTAAAATGAGCAGATGAGGCAGATGGAGAATAAAACGGATTTGCAAATGGGAACGATGTCTTAAATATAAATGGGACCGATTGGGAATTAAACGAGAGAGCTAATCCTCTGCCCCCATAATTCTTTGTCCCTCTATACCCAACCAATAAGAATCTCTGATTATTATCTTTTTGCAATTAAATTAACAAATAAAAAAGGGTTTAATTGCAAAAAGGTGAAATTCAGGGGGTGTTGATTGGTTGGGTATAGAGGGACAGAGAAATTTGGGGACATGTGATTTTATTTGATTAAACGAGGTAAACTTTATGCAATAAATAAATAATAATAAAAACAAACGTTTTGAAATTCAAAACACAAATGACTATTTTTGGAAATGAATGGATGCGATATTAATTCGAACGGTGCATTGAAATAGAAAGGGAAAATAAATGTCATGAGGAACCGAAAAGGAATGAATGTAGGAAAATATGTGAAAGGAGATGAACGTTTTAATTTGGAAAATAACAACCAGTCAAGGAAAGGAATAATAGAAATAAATGAACGTTGAACGTTAAAAATGTAAACAGTGTTGGCAAATAAAAGGAACCAATATAAATGTGTTTGCAAATAAATGGAAAACGGTACAAATTTTTAATCAAAGGACAAACGGTTTTGGAGATATACATTAACGACCGATTTTGCAAATCAAATATATAATAGACAATATTAAAAGAAAAATAAATGTGACAAATAAAATTTGGTAATGTTTGCATAAGAATAATCAATACGAATTGAAATTAAATCAAAGATATAATTCCATTAATATTGAAAACGGATTGTATAATTATACGAGTTTTAAATAATTAAATAAAAATACAAGAATGAATTTACATAAATAACTCAATTAAAATTTACCATAAATAAGATTCTAAAATACCCAATATTTTTTGTATTATTAAATTATATCTATATCAAAACACATTCATTTGTTTTATAAAATAGATAATAATTTGGTTTTAATCAAAAATAAATATTATTTTAATAAAATCCAAATAAATAAAATAAATATAAATTTTTTTAAATTAAATCATTAAATTAAATACTCTTAAAATTTGAGATTTTTACAAGGGTGCGTTTTTTACAGGTCCCTGTTATAGTTTCAAAATAGAAAAAAAAAAAACCCGGTCATAAACTTATTGTAAATTAGGTCCCTATTTTCTGAAAATTCATCAAAAAAATATAAAAAAATCATGTAAATTCGTATTTAAATAAAACATGTAAACACTAAAAAATTCAGAACAAAAAATCATCAAACAAGGCGTCAAAAATAAAAAAAAACGAAATTTCCAGTTAAATGCATAATAATATGCCCATATATCATTTTCCTGCATACATCCGTGCTTATTTTTCACCACATTCATCTTCGTTGATTTTTCTTCATGCAAATACGTGCATACATGTGTGCAAATATTTCAAATACTTGCACACATTTATGCAGGTTTATTTTCAGATTTTAATCCGAACACAGCTTACGGAAAAGTTGCATACATATATGCAATTATCAGTAATAATTGCATAAATGTATGCAACTATTTTTTTTATTTCCGTACAATCCTGACATTATTTCCAGATTTTAGATTTTTTTTTAATGAACGAAAGCACATTTTTTTTAAAAAAAATAAAAAAAGGCGGAAGTAATAAAATAGGGGGCGGGTTTAAAATTTTCAAAACTTTTTTTTTATAAATTAGGTCCCTACTTTTAGCCAGTGTGTTATCCTATAAAAATGTTGCACACATTTGTGCATGTTTCTGAGAAATTTGCACATTTGGATGCAAATAAAAATGAACTGAAATATTAACTTAAATCTATGCGCTGGAAGAAATGCAATAATTGCACATATGCATGCAATAAAATAAAAAACGTGCATAATATTATGCATTTAACTGCAGTTTTTCTGTTTTTTGCTGTTTTCTTCTTTCTGACATTATTTTTGTTGTTTTTTTAACTAAATTTTTTGTATAATGCATAATATATTTTATTACTAATTTACGATTTTTTTTTTTAATTTTTTAATTATTATTTTATAAGTTTTGAAAACAGGGACCTAATTTATATTAAGTTTATGACCGGATGTGAGCCTAATTAAGTTTCAAAATAGGGATGTGAGCCTAATATTCGCTTTTTACAATACCTTTGTGACCCTATGGCAACATCGGTACAGATGTTGCCACAGGTACCACTACAACAAAAAATACCCTTTCACAACTACCAAAAACATTTGTAATATGTCAATTACAACTGGCGTGCACCACTAGTTATATTGCAATCATAATAAAGTCAACCTTTTTTACAACTGTTTCTAGCAGTTGTTAATATTTGCTTTACAACTATTAAAAGTAATTATACCTCAACTATTATTAATCAAAATTTTCATAGTATTATAATAAATATTATTATAACACAGTATTCAAACACAGTATTTTATTCGAATAAATATTTTATTTCAACATATCAAATGACACAAATATCATAACTCCACTATTGTACATTCACTGGTATATAGTAATGCAAAATAATAACAAATATACATTCATGATAATAGTATTGCAAAATTTAACAGTAAGAAAAGTAAAATTTGCATGACTAGCAAGCCAGAACCACAACAAACCACCATAGTGTATTTGCTGGACAACATCGGGCATGTTCTCACTTTTATCGACAGCAGGAACATGTGCTGAGCACTATATGTAATTCTGAAGGAGACTACTACCTGATGTTAGATGCCTTCGACGCCTGTTGATCATAGTCTTACCTCCAAACATTTCACTATGTGTTCACTGTCAACCTAATAAAAATATTCTTTTCCACCTTTTCTTTTATTGATTTAACAGACCCTTTTTTTTCTAAAATATGACAGTTACTAAGTAAGAAAAATAATGCATCAAATGTTCCCTGTTACAAAACAATGGTTTCGCAAGTTTAGTACAGCTATATCTGTAGATGGCTGATTATTTTGACATTTGAGCCCCATATATATAATATAGCACAACTTTAGATAATGGAAGACATGCCTCCAAGTGAATATGCCAATCATATGTGGAGAAAAATGGATGGCAAAATAGATATAGATATAGATATATGTGATATTATAAAAACAAGTGAATGAGAATAGAAATGCAAAGTATGATCATTAGCAAGTAATGTATATGGAATAGCAGAAGATAAGGCATTGTAAATGATAACGTATAGGAAAAGTAAAGCAGTCATTAGTAGGTATGTTTTCCCAATAACCTAGTTATTCTACTCTTGTGACCACATTGGTAAATCATAAGTTTTTTTTTTCGTTTTAACTTGTTCATACACAATATGAGAACGATTTACAATGAATATGCATACTAGATTACAAGTAAATACAACATTAGTGTGGAATTGTATATTGGATCAATTTTAAGACAAAGTTCTATAAGTTAATTGTATATTGGAGTTCCAAATAAATAGTTCAATCTTTTATTCTGTACCACAAAAAAATTTAAACTAAAATGGAAAATGCAATAGAGAAGAGCTAAGGAGGGAAACTTTAAAAGGAATCAAACCATTATGCCTGGCCTTAGATGGCAGTATCATCTCTCTCTACATTGCTTCCTGGTATAAAATATAAAGGTGAACTAAAAATTCAAAAGATATCATGAAAAAATACCATTCATAATGTTCTGCATCAACCATCCCTTCTTATTTACAATGGAAAACTGTAGACACGATCTGCACTTTGATCGTCAATTTCAACTGTAAGATATTTGTCATCATTATCAATTGAAGAAACAAGGGAGCGATTCTAGCATTGTTATAAGCCCACACATTCACCAAAAGATCCAGCACTCTGCAGTAGCAGTCTGTTTTCTACACTTGGAATTAACACCTTAGACAATAATTTCATATCATTAAAAAAACAAGAAAATTTATCATGGAAGGTTGTATCTTTACCTCCATATCCGAAAAACCAAGAATACATGAATCAGAAGCATTTTTCTCCTGATTCAAGGCATCTAGCGGGTCTAAAAATAATCTAAAATGCAGTGCAACTGAGGCATTAATTCTTGTATCTACCATATGATAGTTGTCTAGTTTATTATGAATAGCATATCAGCATGTAAAATTAAACTGACATTATGGGATATATACATAGTTAGAGATATATCTATGCTTGCATAACCTAAAACCAATGTTAGTTGATACATAGTATTGTTAACACATCATATAACTTAACCAAAAAAAGGCCTTTAGTTTTCATAAGATACCTTGCGAACATGATGAATTCTAAAAAGGACGACGTTGGCATCACCCAGATGTGAAAATTAAGCCAATCTTCGACACTAGGCATTGGTGACAAAGTTGCTTTTGCCTTTGAAAAGTTTATACACGTGTCAATTCCGCTAAGCAGTAAAAAAAGAGTCTAAAATAGCACTATAGAAAATGGAAGAATATTACTAGGCTTTCCTGTTCATAATAAAGCTTAACAAATGCTGCTAACCTATAATTACATATCTAAATTTTGAGTTAAAAATATACTTACATATCCCTAAACATTATTGCATAAATCATATGCAGCTTGCTCAAATAATCCGCACCACCTTGCTCAAATAATCCGCACATAGCACCAGATACGCCGCTCATGCCTTTAGAATTTTGCAAGAGCCAATGAACAATCTGCAAATAGATTTATAAGACGTTTTGGTTCACGTCCTATTCCATTCATGAATATAAGAATATAAGAATCATGTTAAGCTGATCCCAAAGGGATCTCAATGCATAAAAGTTCCCGGCAGTTCAGCAATGGTTTATTGTTTTTCTTTTAGTTAGGATAGTTCGGTTATTTTATCAATCCACCGTGCATCAAATCTTCATTTAACAAAATAGATTTATATAACTTCTTGGTATTGCTCTCCAAACCCATTAAAAGGGTACATATGAATTTGAACAACAATAGTGGAAGTTAGCATATATATATATATATATATATATATATAATTGTTTAAATTGGTTTCCTCCCCAAAAATGAACAGAAGCGTAAAGCTTATGGTAACATATGTTAACTGCAAATGTAAAAATATGAAATTGTGGACCTTCTTTTTCCAAGCAATTCAGATGCGAAAGTAACTCTGTATACTGGCAAGGGAGAATACACAATCCGAACAAGAATATAGCACTGATAATATTTTCTCTTTTGACAATCCTAATTTGACAGTAAGCCTTAGATTGGCAGAAATATAACAATAGGAGCGGTTTCGCCTTAAAGTAAAAATGCCAGAAAAAATAATAGTTGAATCCCTATGGCTATCAAATAACATAGTAAAATCCCAAATCGTAGAAGCTAAGATCGATTTTAAAAATCATACCCTTTGTTAGTCGAACTACCAACGTTTCCTAAAATCCAGTTTATCAAAGGATCGGTTGTGACGGTTGTGAGAACCAGAAATTTCCAGCAGTAAGATGATGTAAGTGGATACAATTTCGCCAAAACTCCAATTACTCTGATGGCATGATCCTTCTGGAATCTAACAAAGCGACATCTTTCTAATTCAATGTAAAATATAGGGAAAATTTTGAGGAGTGTAAAATCGGAAATCACTGAACTAAACTCCGAGTTTTGATCAATAGTAAAGATTTAGGGATTTATCGTGGCTTATCGGCAATTAAAGGATAATCACTAAAGTTTTACTATGAATAATGAAATATAAATCACTAGTAATGTCAAAAGGAAACCATTTTTGATTCTCCAAAGAACCCTAGAATTAGCAATTTGTGGGAGAACGAAACGAAAATGTTAGCCGGAACAGATGAAATGTAGCAGCCAGTGGATTAGATAATGGATGGACGCTTGAGATTTTGTTTTAATTAAAGGTGTGGATTGTTGAAGTGTTAGTTTTTTTAATTTTTTAGTTAGAATATATCTATAACTAGCGCAACACAATGCCGATATTTATGCTAACACATTGAAACGGGCGTTGCAATAGACAAAAATCAGTATAGCTATGGCAACATTGTAGTTAGTAATAACACCTTGAATTTTCGTTGCAGTATGTCATCTATGGCGTAGTGATGATACTTTGTAAATTCTTCGTTTACTATAACTCTGTTTTCTTGATCAGTAACAATCTTTGATGGAATTTGCAGGGTTCATAGAGATGACCCTCTAGACCATAACCTTTAATTACCGTTTGAATATGAAACTCCATAGCACGTAGTTGTTTTCATCGAGTTTGGTTGTGATAAGTTGGCTTTGCTTACTTATCACAGTCTTTACAAGTTGATCAACTGCTGTTACAGGAGGTGCAGATTGATTCAAAGTGGCAGATTGATTTTGAGATGCGGTAGATCCAATTTGTGGAGTTTAATCACCCATGATGACAAAAGTATGGATTCAAATAGTACACAAAAACGAGGATCAGAGTTAAAAGTTGAGGAGTGAACTGATTCTTGATGCCAAAACAGGGTCTTTTGCTTCATAAAAACTGGAATCTGATTGCCTATCAGATGATGAATAGCTTCTGATGACAGACACTGGTAAGGCAATTTTCTTGAACAAGATTCTTGGTATTCTTGGTGACAGATATTGGTTAACTCTGAAACACTTTGATCTAGCTAATATAGTTCAGGCCTGATGCAGCCTATCAGTTGATGTGGCGAGGCACATATCTGAACGCCGACCAACTCTCAAATGACGAGTTTTCGACTCAGACGAGAGGAAAAACCCAAATGATGAAGTTACTCTGATGGGTTTATGAAGTATACCTTCAATTTGATGGATCAATAGTTGAGTAAGGCTGTAAAGTGATTAGCTCTGATAGCATGTAAGAATTTTGTTATAATTGTTTACAAGTTTGCAGAATGAAATTTTGTAATAGAGAGAGATGAAGCTAAATCTTTTATTGAGTATTTCAGAAATGTGAATTGATACAAAAAATATGTATAAAGTCTCTCTGTATATAGGCTTATGAATAACGGTAACAAAAGATAATGCTTTGGGCTTTGTGGGTGATGGGCTTTAACAAATAATGGGCTTCAGTCTGATATGTATTGTCTTGATTAGCTCGATCGAAACCCTTGTTATTCTTTTACAAAGTATTGTACCGAGAAAATCTTTATAGAATTAAGTCTGCCTTGGTAACAACGGTGAAAGGTGGACAATGAATTGTCTTTGTTCTTACTCATGTTGGATAAGAAGCGATTGAACTTTAATTTACTACATTTCATTTGACATGAATTTTTTCTTGAACCTTTAATGTGTTAACCTTCATGTTGTGGCAAAGGATATTTTTGACAGTATACATATGTGAATACTATTGATAGTACATATGAAATTCAGCTATTTTTATTCTTATATTTGAAATCTAATGACTAAGGAAAACTATCAAATTCATTAGTAGGAGATAGGTAGACTTATATTTTCCGCTTTAGTACCTTGCGCATAACATAAAAATCTATTTAAGTCTACTTAATTTGTATTGTGGCACAGCAATGCTTGATCAAACAAAATTTTGTTACTGCATAGACTTTATCTGCTTCAAATTCAAATTTAAATTCAAAAATAAAGAGAAGAAGAAGAAGAAATCTTATACTGAGGTCTTTTTAAGTTCCTCATTCAGTATAGCACCTTCTCCTAGGCTCAACATAGGAAAGTAGAAAATACATGATCCCAACAAACACCTAGTTATTTTGGTCAAATTGTCTAGACTTGTGTGCATGTTTTAATCTCTTCTCTGCAGAAGCAACTATTTGTTGTAGAATGCCATGTCCTAGCTACATGGTTTACAAAGCCAGTCCAAACCAAAATTTCAATTGGTATATATGCAACCATTTCTTTCTTGAACACGAGTATCATATTAATGCTTTGGCTCATTTGATTAAAATAAACATGTTTTTTGAGGTACCTAACTGACACTAGATGCCGTATGAGCAGCTCATATCACATTGGCAGTTTCAAAACAGAAAATTGCAATCTGCAATAATATAGCTTTAACATGGCCCAAAATCAGCTTGATAAGGAAAGTAGCTGAGGGATATTGGTCAATTCATAATGAATTTTTCCATGGTTTCTAAAATAGTGTTTCAACTTTCAATGGTAGCCTCTAAAAAACCAATACGAACTAATACTGTTCAACCACTAACAAAGATAACAAGTGAAAAAATTCATGGTTTTATGAACAACAACAAAGCATTATGAACGTGGAATCCCATCATTCAAATAATGCATCCCAGTTAGAAAATGCATTCTAGCATGAGGAGACTACAAATACAACACATCAAAAATATGACTTGAATATAGGTGCTTCTGTAGGACTTAGCGCAGTTGTTAATGTGTCAGATCAGAATGATGATCATATTATGGCCGATAGTGAGGAAACGTTTTCATGATCTGAAAACTCGGTGCTACCATTTGATGATCATAATGGAATGCGTTCAAATTCTAACATTATATTAAGCATAGATGGAAGAAATTCCTTTTGAGTATACTACAATAATGCCTTATACGATTGATAACACTACGTGGTAGAATATATGGTATCACATTTAAAGTCAAAAGGCAAGAAAATAAAATTAACAAAGTCAATCATGAATATTTTGTCAAGGAGCATAACCAATAATGTTGATTCACTAAGAGGAAGTAGCGTTGGACCTTCTCTTGGGTGAGGAGTAAATGTAAAAATCGATGAACTTTGATGAAATGTTAATCTTCATGGCAGCTATGAATTTTTGCTTGGATGCAGAATTTAGTAATAAACAGAGTTTATAATGATCAATATGAGATATAATTTAGTCTTGAACGACTAATGCTTTTATGCTACCATGCGGTGTTTTTATTCCTAGGCATAAAAGGAATGCATGATGGTTTTTAAGATTTATGTTTAACACTCCTACCCTTGTTTGTTCTTTATATTCTATAAGTTGCACTTGTTTGTTGACGTTTAATATATAAGTATTAGAAGTGAATAAGTGTTTTAGGGGAATCAATAAGTCCCGCATTGGGAAAAATTAAAACACATCGCATGAACAATGGCATGAACAAAGTTTTCATAATTAATATTAAAGTTCAAAGATAGAGCCTTGGACCTTGGGGTCTCGTGGTTGATTGAGCCCCCGATTGCCATTGGGATTGCAATGCTAAAACGGCTATCTTTTAAAAAAAACGAGCCGTGCATTTTTAAATTCCAATTAACGGTCGTGTCTGTTGGTAAAAGGGTCGCAACATTTACAACAGTCGCCACCATTCGAATTCAGACAGTCACGCCTCTTCCTAAATGTACGCTTCCTCTTGCCTATATATAGGCAGTCAGAAAACGAGATTAAAATAAGTTTTCTTGTTTTCTATCCTCTGCATCTTCTTCCACCATTATTCTGTTATGCACATACCAACTTCATACGTTCGTCGTCACTCTGTGATTGCCACGTAACATCACGAAGAAGTTTCGTTTCATCCTTGGAAAACAATTGCTCAATAACCTAAAGCGCCATAGAGGAAGTAATTTCATTTCAAGGAAATAGCAATCGCTAGAATCGAACAATAATCGATAAATCATTATTCTTCTCTTGCTTCTGCATTGTATGTCATTGTTTATAACATTTTTCTTGCAAACATGTGGTTGTTTCTTGTTATTCTGAATAACAATAGCATTGAAACAATATTACTAACACTTTAAGACGTTACTGGTCACTGTAAAAGTGATTGCAACAGTTTTCTGCCGTTTCTGTTACAAAGTTGCTAACAATAAGTACCTATTTCAAAGGAGTTAGTTTACTGGCTCTATTGCCAATAATGCTCTTTTAGTGTTGCATAATCTTTTCCTAGTTCTCAAATATTAAGATAATTTACATAATAATAATAATATTCATTTTAAAGTTTTATAATCTAGTTTTAGTGAAAATATTCATGCTTAAAAATGAAGATATTTGCGTGGAGCAATAATTTGATGTAAAAGAAAATTTGCTCTAAAAGCTACTTACTAACTACCATAGAATATTATTAATTTCCACTAGTAAATATAAATATATCAAAACACTATAGATTTAATTAGGAACTTACAAATACAGGCACTATACTTATATTTTATGTTTAAAATAACTAAATATCTTTGTAATACCTTTAGTGCCACATTCTTTTGGTATTAGCATGAACTACCAAAAATACCCTTATTTAGATATATTACTAGATTAGATATTAATACCACTTACAAAATAAAATCTTAGTATTACTCAAATATATCATCTTAATATTACTAGATTAGATATTAATATCGCTTAAAAATAGGATCTTAACATTGCTTAAGTTAGGATCTTTATCATCACTTAAATTAGGATCTTAACAAATAAACATTCATCCCAAATACAAAACATCCTTTATATTTGTTGGTTAATAGAAATGAGACTTTGAAATATCGAAGCTAAACATGATTGAATATTTATGTATATTATTTTTTATTGAATGTGTAAAATATAACATAATTTTCATAAAAATAACTCATGCGCGAAGCGCCTGCCAAACGCTCGTTCATAAGACATAACGATACATTAGAGAGTCTCTGTTGGAGCACTTTTTTTCTTACTGAAAGGTGCACTGAATTACAATAATGTTATTTTATTATTTCTACTTCATTTCGTTTTAAATAAAGTTACTCTGACTATATTAAAAGTTATATCTATATGGTTGATTCTATGATTGAGTGGTTGAATACATCTCAACATCAATATGGTCCATGAATAGATATTTTCTGCAGTTCTATCTCTCTGCCATAGTGATAACTACGATATTTCATTATCTAAGTTCACATTTATGAAAGAAAGATTAGCTCTTACCTATCTAGTAATATCCAGATATTCTTTCCCAAGCTTAGTCATTAAACCCAACATCCACAAAATCCAAATCAAATAATGCATGAAAATAAAGCACGCTATTATTAATAGTGTTACGGAACATACTTCGCAGGTAAATTTATTTTTTAAAGGAAATTATATGTGTTTAACATATTCAAGATAAATGATTTTCTTAAATATTTACTGTATGTTTTTGCATTGTAATCTTGTATGCTGGGTATAAATTTTTATTTTTAAGTTGCAACTATTTGTTCATTAGTGCGAAATTTTGTTTTTATTATCAATTAATGAATTGTGAAGATATATATGTAGTTTATTTGTTAGATCTTGCATTTAAGTGATATTAAGTTTAGTAACATATGTGAAAGAGCGTTTTGAATTTGTAAAGAAAATATCTGTTATATCCTAATTTTAAGCAATGTGCACATTTATAGAAAAGTAACTTTCTTTTATTTAGATATTATTTTCTAGGATATTTTTTAGAAGAATTGTATATGAATGGTAATTTAGAAACTTTACGGTTGAACCGAAAGTTTGTGTTTTCGAAACAACTATAATTAAAGATTAATAAATTATGAAAATGTATATGTAGTTTATTTGTTAGGCCCTACATTTAAGTGATATTAAGTTTGGTAATATATGTGAAAAAGTGTTTTAAATTTGTTGATAAAATATTTGCTAGATCCTAATTTTAAGTGATGTTAACATTTATAAAAAAGTAACACTATTTTATTTAGATATTTTTAGCATGAAATTTTTAAAGAATTGTATAAGCAGGGTTATTTAGGAATTTCATGATCGAAGCAAAAGTTTGCACTTTCAAACAAAATATTAAAGTAGATTATTATTACTTGTAAACATGATTGACAAGTTGTGATGGAAGGAGTATGATAGTAATTTCAATTTGCGCACAATAATGTTGTATCAAACAAGCTTCATCAACAAATTGACCATTATACTTGTTCATTGGTTCTTTTCTCACTCAGGAATGCCACCAAGTGTTTTTGTGCTTGGTGCATGTGCAACAAACTAGATATTATGTATAAATTTAGTTTAGTGCAAAAAAATCATTTTAATCTTTATAATATTTCAAAGTTAGAGGTTATTGAGTAGGCTTCGGTCTTGGTTGTGGATTTTTAAGTGCATTTGGGGACCAAGGACCGTTCCTCTATAGTAATATTTTAGTGAAGTGAACATGACTCAAACCAAAAGTGTAATTGTTAGTTGCAGCCAATCAAGACAAAGATACTTCAAACATTATGGAAGTTAGCTGATAGGTTAGTTGATGTGATCTCATTTTGGTTACAATAAAACAATTTATATTTTCTTTTGGATATTGCAATGGACTAGATGATGCAGTTGGTTTGGTGTAAATATTCTGTAGTTTGACTTACGGTATTGTGCAAATTTGGCTTATAGATATTATACGAGCCTGATATGTTTATTATGTATAACGTGTTAAACTATTTAAATTATTCAAATGTGTTTATATTATTATTATTTGAATTTAATTTGGATATGTTTTATATATTGATTAATTGAAGCATTATCAATTAGGATATTTCTATGGTATTGTTCTAAAAAATTAGTAAAAGGATGCACTACTTTTTGCAGGGTTTCATCAATGTTGTGAAAAGTACTGTTGC
This sequence comes from Allium sativum, assembly GCA_030737875.1. NCBI lineage: Eukaryota > Viridiplantae > Streptophyta > Magnoliopsida > Asparagales > Amaryllidaceae > Allium > Allium sativum. Next base: position 359,516,241 of record CM060926.1, read on the forward strand.
AGCATTTTTAAAACTCTGCTTAAAACGTACATAGGATTTTAAAGAACATTGTCTAACAACGAGGTGCAACAGGATTAGCCATATTGTGATATGTCCCTGTCTATAACACTTGTTATTAGACAGAGTTCTTCAAAACATTGTGAAACTATTTGTCGCCTTTTTATGACACTGCAAAATACCTTTTTTGTAATGATTGAACCTTGGTTGGTTTACATTGAGCATAACCGAGTAATTATCGATTTACCTTCAGCAGGATTAATTCAAAGCTGGTTTACCTTGAGCTGGATCGTGTCATGGTCAGTTTACCTTGAGTGGGACTAACTATTGGTCGGTTTATCTTGAGTAGGTTTGGATTTTGGTTGGTTAGCCTAACAGTTTTGCTTTGAGTGGATTCAATTAGCATAGTCTGATAGCATCGCGTCAAGAAGGTTCAGTTGGCTTGGCTTTGTCTAGAGCGTATTTGTTTGATATGGCCTTACAACTTTGCTATGAGCAGCCGTGATCGACTCAATTTAACGATTTTTCCTTAAGTGGGTTCAATCAGTTTAGATAAATAGCTTTTCCTGGAGTGGATTCGAGCCGCTTGGACGGAGGATTTTGAGGATTAAATGCTTAATATATTAGATAAGGATTTGGACTTCAAAGCTAGAGAGATTCAGCCTAGTTAGATGGGGAGCTTTGTTTGGATAACACTTAGGTCAAATAGAGAATTTCATATTAACTTGGATTTACTAGATGCCAAAGTAATCGGAATTTGACTAATGACTTTGGATGGAAAGCCACTATAATGCTAAATCATTGAACTTGGATTATCGAAACTTGTTTTCATTTAAAGCACGTGTGTGATCCAAAAAAAGTATTTTAGAGGGAAAATGTTAACCAGCTTTTAGAAAATGTGGCTTTAGCTGCACTTAAAGAATTTAAAGAGATTGAATTGGAACCAAAAATCACAAAGGCATTTAGAAAGGAAAAGTTTAGAGTTAAGCCTATGAGTCGCTATTGACACATCCACATAGGTTGATACGAAGTCATAGTGGCTTACGATATGGGAGTGCCACTCGTATGGGGTACTCTCCTACACCTTCTAAGTTCATGTGATTTGCATAAGTATAGAACATGACGAGGATAGCTCTTCCTTTGATTTCGATAGGATTAGTTAGCTCATGGAAATAGGTAATCAAACTAACTGAGATTGACTCTAGATTGGATGAGATGACTCAAGAAGAAGATAGGAAGGCAACCCACAAATACAGTAACTTTATAAGCCAACCCTGATTCTTAGAGATGAGACGATCCCATCCACTTGTAACTCACAGGTTAGACTTGACTTGATATATGGATTCTTTTGAACACAAACTCCAAGCCAATTATTTAATGGTTTGCCTATAAATAATGTGTCATCAATACTAGAAAAGTGATCGGATCTTGTTAGAGACACCATTACTCTATCGAACTAAAACCACTTCTTCACTTATATTCACCTCTGACATATATTCAAATACTTGTAAACTAGTACCAAGGTTAGCTGAGATCTAGAGAGATCTAACCATCAAGATCATAATAAAAGAAAGAAGAAAGTGGATGTAATCCATAGTAAATAGAACCACTTTAAAAAAATATGTCTCTTTTCTCTTTTCAATTCTAACGTGCCATTTCTTTGAGATATGCGTCTGATATTACCTGGATTGACTTTAAGCCTGGCGCACATTCATTTAGTGTTAACTCTATTTTTGGAGTTAACAGTTCTAAACATTTCCTCGTATGGAAGTATCCCTCCTCCTATCCTATTAGCTATTCCTATCTTTATATCTTCTATTTCCTGATTCCAAAACAGGTTTTATTTCCATTTATACAACTATTAAATAAATTTAGGAAAGGTTTATTAAGTAGGAACATCCAAAAATAGATAATCAAAAATTGAAAACTTTTCTGGTTCGATAACAATTTTTTAATCAGGAAGTTAATAAATAGAAACCTTCTTTCTCTTTATTTTCAACTTTTCCAAGTCATCAAGTATATGAGAAAAAAAAAATCATAGGTACAACATCTTTTTAAACTTTTTACAAAACTAATGGTTGTATATTCCAAAAGTCATCTAAAATTCACTTTTAAACAAAAATTTCCAACTCATAAGATTTTCACTTAAAATTCTTTAGAAGGCACTTTTTTAATTATTCAAGGGGATTTTATAAGAAACTTTTTATCAAATTCTTTCTCAAGGGTTACGATTAAAAATTTTCTACCTTTGAAAATTTCTACTTTATCTCTTAAAATTTATTCATCTCCCTATGCTGATAAATGTACACCTTCTGTCGCAAGCTTATTCCACCGTCGTAGTCTTTACTTTTGTATCTACCAATACTCTATCTAACTAATACCTAAGTCCAATTCTTCATCCATAAATGTCATTTTATCCATACTAAATGGTCGTTATCCTAATAGATGTTTTTAAAGACCTTTATTCGCTCATTCAAACCTTACCTATTTACTTCTCCGTTTTCTTTCCATAAGTGCATTGGTGGTCTAGTTAATATATTTAAATTTCTTATCATTCCTTACTCCCTATTTATTACCCATTAAATTGTGAGTTACAACATTATTGTCCATAATTTCTACCCTTATTTACGCCTATAGAGTCCATGATGATAAGGAAGTCTACGTCCAGTCAAAGAGCCAAACTGTATTTAGCTTCCAAGGTATTTCCATTTTCTACTCCTAAAGTTACATTCTCTACTCCATGGCTAACTTTAGTAGGAGTAAAAAAACATCTTTAGTCATTCTTCAAATTTATAGTTGCCTTGCGTGTGCTTTCAGAATATGAATACAACCATTTTTATAGTTAGAATTTATAGAGTTATGCGTAAATTCAAAATAATTACATATACTCACACACATACACAACTTGTGTGTGTGTTAATGTATACACACACATATTTATTTTTGCTGCAATCAGAAAATGAATTCATGAATATGATGCCGGAATGATATAGATTATAGTTTGAAGAATTTACCTGGGGATTACTGTCTTTTTAACTGTTTGCATATCACAAATACAAAGGTGTTGGTCACATGTAGCAGATTGGATCCAACGTGCTAAGAATTTGATGTTGGTTTCACGGATCATGCACCATAAAGTGGAGCTGTATGTGTGGAGTGAAGTGCACAATATGTGCAGCAAGCCGAACGATGAATATGACCATATCATGGGTCTTATCTAGAATAATCTTTATGTATTTTGTTTTATGTTTGCAGTCTGTTTTTCGCATGTTTATTTTATTTTATGTCTTGTGCTATGATTTCGTAAGTAATAAAAGTAAGTAATAAAAGCCTACCAATTTTCAATATATATATGTATATGTACATATATAATAGGATTTTCGTAAAATACTTTTAATATTGACAAATACACCACTCATACGCATACATTTCCAGATAGATCAGATAACGGAAGCTCTCATATCAATTATAATAACTCACTCCGGAATAACTTAGATTCCGGTTTAGAAAAGGGTCATTGAAACTTAATCCAATTCCAAAGCTAATTGTCTGTTAGTAAAACATGAATAATATAGAGTTTTTCAAAACTCAAAGCGAAAGAAATAAAATATAATTACAATAATTGTATCCATTTCATTTTAGATCAAATGTCATAAAAACATACACAGTGTCAACATAATTCGTTATGTTCAAAAATACGTATCTTTTGAAGGGCTATAATTGAAAATATAAAGAATAAACAAAATATCAAGAATAAATAAATAGTAAAAACAGGTGAGGCAGACGTATTGGTTATGTGCTTTCACTGTTATGGCGTCTCTTGACCCGCTTACCCAAAACCCACCTTCTCTTTCCATTGCTCCTCTTCCAACCAATCAACCATCAGATCAGCCGCCCAAACCAATTCCTCCCTCGTCAGTCCCGCCTCCGTCGTCGGTCCCATCCAATCCTCCAGACCCGCTGCCCATACCAATTCCACCTACGTCAGTCCCTCCCCCGCCCACTGCTTACCCTCGCAACTCATCAGATCCTCCTCCTCACTTCGATCCCTCCAACCCAGATCCGCTACCAAAGTTGAAATGGTCCTCTCTTTTTGCTGCTAAGCCTCAGAATGCGGGAAGCTTCGAGGTAAATGACATCGAATTGAAATTCGACGGGGGTAATCTTGTACCAACAGATGACATAATTCAAGCGAGCGTTGATCAATGCAATGGATTTCTCGTCGGTTTTTTCCTCGATGCGCCGCTGCCTTACTACACTGTGGTCAACTTCTTGCAGAATCATTGGGGGCCGCAAGGTACGATAGACTTTAAATCGAATGGCACTGTGTTTTTCTTCCAGTTATCGTCTCTTGCAGATCGTATCAGGGTCCTTGAGGCTGATCCTGTAGTAAAACACAATAAACTGTTCATTGTTAAGCCATGGAATCCCAGTTCAAGTAATCTTGCAAATTATGTTAAGGTAGTTCCGGTGTGGATTAAAATGTTTAACCTTCCGCTTGTTGCGTGGTCAAAGCATGGTATAAGTTGGATGGCAACCAGAGTTGGGAAGTTTCTGTGTATGGACTCAAACACTGAAAGTATTAGACGTCTCGAATTCGCTAAATGCATGGTTGAGGTAAGCGCTAACTCTCCCTTGCCTGATACCTTTCCTGTTCATAACTTGGACGGAACCATTCAAATTGTGAAGGTTTTTTATCTTTGGAAACCTGAACAATGTCTGCATTGCAAAGTGTTTGGGCACATGACGGATAAGTGCCAAATTCATAGGGGAAAGGAAAGTGATAAATCAAACAATGAAGTTGTTAGACTTGTTAATTTACAGTAGCAAAAAGAGGATTTATGTGATGCAAAAGAGAAGAGAGCTAATGTCGAAAAAATCTAGAAAAGTGCACCAACGCTCTCGTAATGAAGCTACTAACAGAGACAACATCTGGTCCACAGTTGTAAAGAAAATGAAAACAGTAAGGGCTGTAAATGGTAAGGACAAAGGTAAGCAAGTTATAATCGATACGTCTCCGGTTATTAATCCCATTGGGACCTCTAACTGCTTCTCGCTATTTCCGGGATGTGATGATGTTAGTGATATATATAAAATAAATTATGAGATTGAGGAAGGAGAAATTCAGAATGAAGTAATGAATGGAACTAGCGAATTTGGCAGCCCTGATGGTAAAGAGATTAATGATAATGTACCAGGTAATCTACTACAGAGTCAAGGAGGGAATCATCAAGTAAAAGACAAGGTTGATGATAACTTAGCAAAGGATAAACTTGATGTACATATAACATTAGTTGATGAAATTCTGACAGCTACTTTTGGGAGTCCTAAGGGTAAGGGACGTGCTACTAGGTGCAATGCTGATTGTACTGCAATAGTTCCCGATGTAATATTAGATGATAAGCAACAGGAAACCAAATCTATTGGTGAGTCTTCTACTCCAATCACATTAGATACCTCTGTTATGCAGAGGACTCATGAGGTAGATTGCACTACACCAAATGAGAAGCTAATCCAAATAGAAAAATCAGAGAAGAGTGCCATAGAAACTGCAAGATCTGCTCATATTAGAACTATCAACGCCGATATTTTGACAATCTCAAATGCTCTTCATGCTGAGCTGCCAACCGGGAATCTAACTCTCCTGAATACCTTGCTATATTGAAAAAACAAGAGGATTTTAACATTTTCTGTTTTGAATTGGTTTTTGATCAGTTACATACAGCGCAGGTTGACACAGTTTCAGCTGTGCTTCATAGAACTATTGCTAGTAGGAAGAAGAAGATGCAAAAATTTCCTACAGTCAAAGACAAAGTAGCAAATCCTTATGCGCACATCGCCCCCCTGCAGCTTACAAGGAAAGGCCGCCTGACATAGTCACTGGTCCGGTGACTTCAAGCTCCTTAGATAAAGCAAGGCCTATAACTCATGTCACTCGGAGCGTGAAGAAGGAGATGCTTAGAAATCTTCAGGAGAAAGGCTAGCTCTCTGAAAATTGATGTTAGTAGAAGGTCATTAAAGAAGTGATTTCTTAAGGAAAATGTAATTGAAATCTACTTTGTGATAGTTGTATCTGTCTTCCGAGTGTGGAAGCTTTTGCTGATATGTACTTCACATATCACCAGTCCTTCTTTGTATTTTATATTTTTTTAATAAAACAGTGTTACGGATCACTATAAAAACCGGTCAGCCTTGCCAAAAAAATAAATAAATAAATAAATAGTAATAACACAAGATCTACTCTGGCCATCTTCAGGTATCATATCATGAAATCCTTTTTTAGCACATGTTGTAATGACGAGGAAGTGTGGCAAGTGCTTCTTTTGTAGAGATGAAGCGATAGTGGCAATCTTGGGAGGCGGAGTCGCATATAGCAAAAAGCGATGTTGACTTTAGCAAAGGGAAGGAAATCCCAGTACCCAATATCGTCTGTCCCTCTCCCAATCAGGACCCCATGAATTCCACATTTTTGTAATTAAGCCCTTAGACTTAATTGCAAAAAAGTGGAAATCAGGGTTCCTGATTCGTTGGATACAGAGGGGATTACAAGATTTGGGTACAGCTGATTTTCTCTCTTAGCAAAGTGGGGTTGAATGGAGGTAATACATAGTTTTGTGCATGTAGAACCTCCATTGGAGGGGAATCTAGAGTAATTTAAAGATTAATTAGTTAACTAATTAACTTAATTGTTCTAGTTTCTTAAAATATCATATGAAATCCACATTTATATGTAGTCTTTTGCATTGAGCTCATAGGAGAATTATCCATAAATCCAATTGATTATGTAAAGTTTGGAGTTTGTTAGAGAACTCCAAATTATCACAAAACCAATTGCCAATGTGAATGGTGGACTCTTAATATTTATACATGATTTATTTCATGTATGACATATCTTGAGCCTTAACATGTGGATCTTATTGGGTGACATGGACAAGTGTGGCAGTTATGTGCACACGAATTAAATCCTCTCTGATACCATGTTAGAGAGACCCAAATTATCACAAAACCAAATGTCAATGTGAAGGGTGGACTCTTAATATTTATAAAGAAATTATTTAAATTCCCCGATGTGGGACTTGACTCAACAGAGTTAGTAGAATTTTGAGCTAAAATTAAACACCATTTGGTTTTGGACCAAATTCGAACGCATAAGCATTTACTAAAATGCAAGTGAGTTAATTCTTCCTGACTAAACATTATATGATATATATGCTTTGAAATGAATTTTTATTAGCACGCTTGAATGTTTTATTATTTGGTTTGGGTGATTTGCCACTTTTGATAGTGGGTAGTAAGGAAAAAGTTTGAAAGGACTAATATGACGTGTATGGAAATTTTGCAAAGGGATACAATACGAGCATCTCCAACTAATCCGGAGTGTGGAAATTCGATTTACGATTTTACACACTCCGAGAAATAGGGAATCGCAACAGTTTTAAGTCCACGCGCTTGTTCAACAAATGCGTGGATTTACGCGTTTGTTGAACAAGCACGTGGATTATTTAAAAACTGGCCCAATAATAAAAAAAGCGCGCGCTTGTTCAACAAACGCGTAAAGCCTACGCGTTTGTTGAACAATCGCCTAAACATTTCCGCTTATATCAGGCGGATTTCCGTCATTTTCATTCATAATTTTCAGAAAATTTCCTTTTTAATTTTTATTTTTAATTATTTCTACGACGAAATGCCGCCACGTCAAGTTAAGTCTGGAAGACACATCTGCCATCCTCCGACAGATCCTAATGTCGGGCCAGCACATATCTCACCAGATGTCATGTGACTACTGAGAACCTTCGAGTATTGCATGATCTGCCTGCAACATTTACACATCGAGTGTCTGTTGTTGTTGCTACGCCTCAGGTATAATTTTATAACTTTATTACGTATATCGACAATTGTTTTACTATACACGAATGTTGTTTAATATTATATGTTTACAACAAAACATTATATGTTTAGGTTCGACATATTGCTATGCAAGGTACTTGGTCACGTTGTATGACACATTTTGCGCAGTTACCTCATCCTGTATCTGTTAGAATTCATGATACACCATTTGGAATTTTTTTTAGATTTATCTAGGTTTGGTCATGTTGACCGATGCCTTGTAGAGGCTATTAGTGAGCGATGGTGGCCTACTACACACACATTTCCCTTCGTTGAATATGAGTTAGGGCTTACTCCTTTAGATTTTTACGTGCTCATGGGCATCGATGTTGGTCGTCCAGATCGTGTCCATGTACCCTTTGATGTATCGTTTGAGGAGGTTGATAGTTTTTTAGAGCAGTTACCGGGTTTAGATCCTTAGACCGTTGCTTTAGGTGTCATTAGCCTACCTACTCTGCAGACCTATATAGTTGCACATCGGACCACTGAGGCTATGCACACCCCATTATTAGGGCCTTTTTATTATACCTTTTTGGTTCCACCCTTTTTTAGCAACAACAGGGGGATTATTAGACTTGTGTTTTTGGCTAGCCTTGTACACATAGAGCAGCTGCATTCGTTCGATTGGGGTACAACCATATTAGGCTATTTGTATGTAGCTTTGGATCTCTATGTCGTACAGCGCTGCAAGCAGCTGTACAGTTTCTGGAATATTCTGCCCTTCTGGTATTACGAGTACATGGCGAACATGCACCCCGACTTATTGATAAGGCCATCACTACACCTTACATATACTTTCCGAGATTACGACGATGGGGTCCTGCTATGCATCTCGCTCGTTCTGCACAAGGTGTGCATAACGAGCTCATGGAGGCGTGCACGCAGATTGATTTGAGGAAGCGGGATGGCATTATTCGGTGTCAATGGCAGACGTACATAGATTTTTTAGCTCCTCAGCAGGACTACCCGCTCATTTTCCATTCTAGGCTTTCGAGGCGTAGGGTATGCTTCCAAGTGCCTACATGCCCTTTCATTTGGTATTTGGGGGAGCGCTGTTGGCTACAGCTATATAGGTTAGAGCGCATTCCTTCCGATCCACTCCCATGGGATCAGATGTTCGGGGATATACAGGTAGGATCAGCATATATTGCAGGTTTGAGGGCTGCAGGCTGGGTGGATGGTGAGCCTTTTAGAGTGCCCGAAGATTTTGATACCTATTGGGCTCGAGTTGCGCCACGCGCTTATGCTTTACCAGACTATATTCGGGGTTAGAACTCCAACCATATCGGGCCATCTTCAGTAGCAGGCATCCACTATATTCGGGGTTTGGACCCTCCGCCACACACTTTTAGGGCGTATGACGTACAGGGTCAGATTGTAGAGATTCTGTTGCAGTATCCACCTGTTGACCCTCCCGGAGTACTGTCAGCCGGTTTGAATCATTCACATCAGGTACGTAAGAGTTATACAATAATACTGGTATACGATTTCATTATAAAAACTGCATTTGTGTAACACAAGTTGTCACATTATCAGTACTCGTTGTATATGGATCATGATAGACGGATATTTGATGCTTTTGAGCGTATGACGTTGGATTATACACAATTGATATACCAGAGTTTACATACAGCTTTGGCACAGCAGCAGTCTCAGTATGAGGCCCAGATTGCTTCCCTACAGGCCCAAATTGCCGACCTATAGCCGCCGGGTACTGCTGATGGTGATGGATCAGATATGGCCGATGATTTTGATGACGCTCATGATGACAGTTCCGATAGGGCAGGTAGCGATGCTATGCCTATTGACTGATGGTTCATGCAGCGACACAGTTGTATGTTTTTGTTATGGCTGGCATTGTTTATATTACATGTGTTGTTGATAATGACATGATTGTATGTTTTTGGTATGACTGACGGTATGTTGATGATGACTTTGTTGTATGTTTTTGTATTATAGCCCCTGTGACATGGTTTGTATTACTGTACGTTATTTTGTCTGCCATATTTTTGAGTGCACACGTGTTTAGACATTAAAGTATGTTTTTTTATTGCTATTAGGATGATGACAATACTGTATCTGTGGTGTTCTATATTTTCTGGTTTAAACAACGTTATTGTTTAAATAAACGTATAAATTTAATTTAATTTTAAAACGAGCCTGAAATGGCGTGGTAGTTTGAAAATTCGATTTTGAATTTCAATTGAATGTACAGGACTCAAAATAAATCGAATTTGGATCCAACAAGAAATATTAGAATTTGTTTAGTTACATCTTTCTAACGAATGCAAGAAATTTATATTTCACTTTATAATTTCTGAGTTATATCCAGTTTAAAATTTAAAATAGTCGCTATGGAATTTATATATATTTTAATATAATATAAAGCCCTTAAAACTAATTTCAGAGTCACGTACTGACTCAAAAAATGAAGGAAAAATTATTTCTAGCTCTGTTTTGACGATATGGTCGTAACGAAACTAATTTCGTTGAATTTGGAGACCGTTTGAAAAATGGGTATTTTTAAGAGCTTTATATTATTTAATATATATATAAATTCCATAGAGACTATTTTAAATTTTAAACTGAACATAACTTTCAATTTATATTATGAAATCTGAATGTTTCACATTCGTTATAAAGATATAATTAAACAGATTCAAATGTTTTTGGTTTTACTGAAATCCGACTTATATTGAATTCTATACATTCAAGTGAAATTTAAAATCGAATTTTCAAACTACCGTGCAATTTCAATCTCTATTTATAATTAAAATAAATTTATATGTTCTAACTTTGATTAAAAAAAATTAATTGGTTATGATACCATTTTACGTCGATTTTCAAACTCCTTGCATTTTTAAACTGCTTCCATTACAAATAACCTATCACATACGGTGCTTTCATAAGTCAACTTTTAAACATTCCTACGCTATAAAGACAAAATGCAACTTACATACGGTGCTTACATACCTCCTTCGTCTCATTATCTCAAATCTCCGAGACTCCGTATACTCGCGTTGCATATCATCCATTTGCGAAATATCCGTAAACATGACTGCATTTTCCTCCTTTCGTCACTTTACCTCAACTAGTTGATGAATTGCGTCAATCCATTCTTGGTGGTGAATGCTTTTGCTCTCGAGGTGCTCAAATACATATCGTTAGACTCCTTTAATAGTTTTCTGATTTTTCCTTCATTTGCTCCTGCCACTTGTTTTTTCTTTGCCGCCTTGGATCCTTCGGGCCTAACATATTGGTCTTCAATAAGGTTTACATCTTCTTCTAAACCAATAGTAGCACTGTCCTGCGAATCTCTCGGACTACAACTGTCTCCAAATCTTGGAGATTTCCCACGACTATTGCTTGATTGGACGTCTTGGACTGTTTTCTGAAGTGAAGATTTCCATTTCACGTGATTAACCAATAGGTCATACACATGCATGAACTGATAGAAATGAGGTCCTTGTTTACTATTTGGTTTATTTGTTTGAATAACTTGTTTGCGACAAGTCTCTGCATTAATAATATGAAGCTTTTACTACAGGGCTAAGATGTAAAGTACAAAAAAAACGTAAAAAATTATTACCATATGAGTTTCGCTTCCAAATCCGCTTGGGTTACTCTTCTTCAACTTGAACATCTGCGAATCAAAACATTGAGTTTGACGATTGATTTTACAATAACGGCGTTTGATGGAAGCTACACTTCTATTCCAATCCATGTTCTTCTTGTTGTATGTATTAGTGATTCTACCCCCAAAATATTTCACCACTTTGATCGGCACCACAGACAGGATCTAGCGAAAGTGAGCAGTATATGTATCTAAGATCATAGTCTTCCCTAGCACTCCAACTTGATGTAGTTAGCATTCCACCAAACGGTTGGCCTGGGTCTTGCAAATCAAATGTTCCGAAGCTAATTCTTGCGGCATCGACATCAAAATCAGTAACCATTTTTTTAGTAATTTTAGATGTGGTAGAAGAAGAGTTGATGTGGAAGAAAGTAGATGAGGGATGGTGTATTTGTAGGGTTTGAAAAATATAACCGTTACTAAATTCAGCCGTTGGCCTCCTCGCGTTTGTTCAACAGACGCGCGCGTAGTATGGCCGTTGAGCTTTACGCATTTGTTGAACAAGCGCATAACTCTACGCGCTTGTTCAACAACCGGGTGGAGAGTTTGGAGATTCTGAAACTCTAAGGCCAAATTTCAGAACAGCGGTCAAAATGTGCACCCTGTTAGAGCAAGTTTTGGGTGTGGATATCACATTTTCACAATTCCATTACTTTGTTGGATTTTCCCTAAGATTCCTCACAAGAGATAATTTTAGTTTCATTTATATAATCGTTGACTGTTGGAAGCTGGGTAGCTTGGACATATCGAATGTAACTATGATGTATAGAAAAGTTGTAATCTTTTTAGAATGAAAACTGTGACAACATTTGTTAAGTTATGTGGTAGCTCTAGTCCCCATTTTAATATATTGAGATATTATTATTTTTTATTTGAAATTTGTTTCGATTCGATGAGTTATTTTAAATATGTCTTTTTGGAACTTTAGATGGTTTTTTTTATTAAGGAGTGATTTCAAAACTTCCCTATTCATTTCAACCTTTTTATTAGACTTTTCTAACATATATGGAGATGTTTTGAAAGTACTTTAGAAATTATTTATTATGCAAAAAAGATAATATAATGTCTATTAAAAGAAAAAGATAAATTTATCTTTTATAATAAAGTGAACCTATTTCTAAAGAAGACTGAAATATTTTGGAATAAATTTTGTCAAATGCATTATATAAAATAATGTGTGAAAGGAAAAGTTTATAAATGTATTTTATAAATAAAAGAATATATCTGCAAACGATATTTTGTAAAAGGGAAACTAGCTCATATAGATATATTTTTATAATAAATCACATTTGTAAATTTAAAGTAATATACGAAATGATCGTTTATGAAAAGCTTTTAGTCCTATCTTGAGATTGAGATCTAAAACCAGTAGATTTATAGACAAATTTAAAGACTTATAAAAGGTATTTCAAAAATAAATTTATAAAATAGGTTTATTAAATAGAAATAGATTTATAAAAGGGTTTATTAAATAAAATGTAGATTAAAAAAAAGGAGTTTTAAATATGGAATACATTTGTAAAGTAAATTCGGAAAAGGAATGAGATTTGATTAAGTGATCTTTATAGTTTATAGTAGTGTGTAAAGCAACCACTTCATATTTAATGCTAAATATCAAAGTAGGTTAACTCATCTTTTTGTGAGAATTAAGAGTGTATGTCGAGTCAATGTTGTTTTCAAACTTGTTCGAATTCATTATTGAGAGATGATACAAGTTTGAAATGAAAAAGTGATGGTGATTATATTTGGCATTCCCATATGGTCCATTTGTTTACGTCAAAAGAAAATTGTATTGGCTTGTAGTATACATGTTTTAAACGACATTTGTTTTTGGCTCATTTAAATATGAATTTCGAAAAATGGAAATCTCCTTAAGGTTTGTTAATTTGCTTGTAACATTGAGATAAATATATAAATAGATTTTCCAACTATTGAAAGTATAGTGTTTTTTAAATATATTTATCCAAGAGATGAGCATATGAATAATTTTCTAGGCATTGAAAGGGTATAAATGAATAGTGAAAAGTAGTATACATATGCATATCTTTGTAAATGAATTTTGATACAAATATGTATAGGTGTTTTTGATTAACAAAAGGATTAAGTATATATAAATAGGAATTGTTTATTTACTTAATCGTTATTGGTTTTCATATGAGATTAAATCTTTGATTTGTTTGTTTTCTTATTTGATAGTTAAGTAACAAAAATATTCGCTAGGTAAGGAATCATAAACTTATTAGAAATTCAATTTGAACCCGCTTAAGCAATCAAATTAAAGACATTTTTAAAATTATGTAACTAAAGATAGAGTTTTTCGAAGTACAAGGGATGCTTGCTAGAAATCCAGAATATGCAATAGAAGTAGTGCATTCAGTTTGTGCAGTTCCAAAATAACTTATATGTTGGGCTACTTTGTGACTAGGCCACATAAAGTCCAAATATCGCGATTATGTGTACAAGAAGGCAAGGGTCATGACTATTTGAAGGGTAAGCTTCAGATCGGATAGGCATTCCTGTTCAACCTTTATTATTGAGTATAATTCAACAAATATTGAGGGTGAATTAATTGTAATTGAGTGATTGAGTGATTATAATCCTTTTACTTGTAATTCTCCATTGAATCAAAGAATTATAAATTGGACCTAGGCTTTTTAACGCCGATCCACTATAAATCTCATATGTTTGATTTCTTTTCTTTATTTTTAGTTTATAATTCTTCATTATTCTGTACAAGACATGATCTATTGGGTGTTGGTGCAATTTTTTGATCTAACATTTTGGTGCTTTCACTGAGATATTTGAATTTTCATCTTTCTGGATTATTTTTCTACTGTTTGGATCACCAAGTCCGAAGAGATAATCCACATTTTCATCAATTTTAAAGTTTTCGTTGATTTCAACGAATTTGAATTCCATGGTTCTAAGGAAAGATAAGAACCTGCAAACCTCTCAAAGGAATGAGGCTAATGAAGAGGCATGAGATGGTGTGCAACTCCTTACCAACACATAAAATCCCAGGTCAAATGCGAACAGGTCGGGTCTGACCTGACCCGATGATGTTCCTCCGTTCCGACCCGATGGGGTAGACATGAACCAACAGGTGTCGGTGCCCCAACCCGAGCCAACGTGAATGCTTCAACTCCAGCTGCTATGACCAACAATCAACCCCCTCTATATGCACCTATTTCGCAGATTGATTTTGCACGCTTACTCGCCATGATGGAGGAAACAAATGTGGCCTTAGAATCTCAAAGACGTGATAATGTCGTGATCCATATTGATGTGAAAACGATGGCTAGATGGATGGATGAACTTAGAAGACAAAGAACACCATCACCTACTCGTTATCGAGAAGCGGTAGATTCATCTTCCTTGGAGGAGAACGAAAGGCGTCCACATCAGAGGAGGCCATATGAGAGACTTGAGAACCTTGAACAAGTCCAATTTGGCTCACTAGGTTCTCGTGAAGATGCAGTTCATCGCCTGAGCCCTAATGATCTAGCCTATCAGGCTAGCAGAACCTATGTTGTTGCCGATGCATGGTTCTCATGTCCTTCCTAGGGACCCAAACATTGCCCATCCTACTCAAGGCCAACTCCTTCAGCCCACTCTTCTTGTGAATGACCGGGATCGTAGAAGGTAAGGGACTGTGCTCAAGCAACAAACCGAACAACGTTACCTGTGACAAGAGCAGGAGGATCTCAAAGAGCTAAAAGTGTTGAGCCTGAGCATGCTTTGACTAATGTCGAAGTAGAAGCAATGGAATGCCAGCTAGTGGCTGATAGTAGAGGCTACACCAACGAAGATTGGGGTATTGATCGCAGCAATATGCCCTTCACAGATGATATATTGGACTTCCAGTTTCCAAGGCGATTCAACCTACCTCCTGTGAACCGTTATGCAGGAATAACCAATCCAAGACAACATTTAAAGAGATATTCCTGGTATGTGAATTCCGCAGCATCCCCAGGTGTCTTCAAGTGCAAAGCTTTTCCGGTATACCTGGAGGACGTTGCTATGATGTGGTTCACCCGGCTTCCACCGTGGTCAATTTCCAACTTTAAAGAGCTAAGCAAGAGATTCCTGATTCATTTTTAGTTGCATGCCCAGAAGTCCATGAACGTCATCGAGCTATCAGTGGTTAAGCAAGCTCTTGGAGAAACTTTGAAAACATATTTGGACCATTTCAGTTTAGCAGTTACTGAAGTGAGTAATGCCCATGAACAGACTATCTTGATGGCACTAATAGACAGAGCAAATAAAGATACTGAATTTGGGAAGTACCTAGTTGAGAAACCACTGATAACCATGGAATTGTTTTATGAGAAAGCTAATATCCATCTGCGGCAGGAAGAGGTATATTCGAATCGAAAAAGAAAATCCAGTAACCCTGTAAGAGAGGATATCCAAGCAACGTCGCTATCAAACAATCTGGTGATAGCTCAAGGAAAGTTGAAGTCAACGTCGACAACCAGAATGAAGGGATACAATACAAAAAGCCTTAGTTTCTATCCTTTGAAAACTACACGCCATTGAACGATACCTTAGAAAATATCTACTTGGATACCTTTAGAGTCATACAATACAAAAAGCCTTTGCCGAGAGACTCAACGAAAAAGGAATGCGAGACTGGAAAGCTTTGCTTTTTCACGCAATATATGGACATTCAACTAATGAATGTCGCCACCTAAGAGATGTAGTGGAAAGGTTTCTTTGAGAAGGAAAGCTAAACGAGTATAAAGTCACCCCAAGGGACAGGGGCAAGGAAGTTCAGTCCAAATCAAGGATACCCAGCTCCCAGAGGAACAGCTCAACTGAAAGGGAAAGAGATAGTAATCAACACCATGGTCGGAGGATCGCACCCGACAGGATTCAGTGCCAGGGCCATGGAACAGTATGTCAATGCCGCAAAACATCTAGAGGTAGAGGAGTGCAGTGCCCCCGAGGGTGCCACACCCATAAAGAAACAAAAAATGATGAAAGACGACATTGTCTTCCGCGATAGAGAAAATATGGGAATAGAAGCCCCGAGTTTAGACTCGTTGGTATTATCAGCCATCAATGGCCGGACAGCCGTATGGAAAGTCCTTGATTGTGGGAGTTCCATCAACATTCTATTCAAAAAAGCTTTCGATATAATGAAGCTGGAAGCTAAAGACCTGAAGTTATGCACTGAATGGATACGTGGCTTTAATGGTTCATCAACAATGCTGATAAGAGTGGTAGATTTATTTGTCGAATTCGGGGAAGGAGACCGTAGGAGAGTGTGGATCCTCTCATTTGGGGTCATGAATATTGATTCTTCATATAACACCTTCTTTGGTCGACCAGCTTTACCAGAATTCGGAGCTTGCATCGCACCTTGGTGTCTACCGTTAAAGTTCCCAACCGAGGCTGGAGTGGGAATGGTCCGTAGGGATCAAGTTACTGGAAGATCTTGCTATTTGGCAGAATGGAAGGCGTTACGCAATGGAGACCATGTGGACCCTAATAATGCTCCCCTCATGCAAAGGAGGCGTCGGCATAACAAGTAAAGGAAGCATCATGGAAGGAGTCGCCCGATCATCTATCCGAAGACATAGACCCAGAGAGGATGAAGATTCGAGATGTAGAAGGGTGACACCTAATGTAGCAACTATGGATATTCCGATCAATGATGACGACCTTATGAAGGTCTTGAAGATCAGATCTCATTTAGATCCCCTTTGGACGAGGGAGTTGACAGACTTTCTACGAACAAATCTGGATGTATTTTCCTGGACACATGCTAACATGTGTGGAATATCACCATCGGTCATGAGTCATTCTCTGAGCATAAACCCGAAGTCTAGCCCCGTCAAACAAAAGAGATGAATGCTCGGTCCAGGGAGGTCAGCTGCGTTAAAAGAGGATGTCAAGAAGTTGAGAGGCAATGGTTTTATACGAGATGCTACATACCCTGACTGGATATCAAATCTCGTCTTTGTCAAGAAAGCCAATGCAAAATGGCACACGTGCATTGATTTTCGGATTTGAACAAAGCTTGTCCAAAATATAGCTTCCCATTACCAAGGATTCATCAGCTAGTGGATTCGACGGATGGACATGAGCTTCTTTCTTTTATGGACGCATACTCAAGTTACAACCAGATTCCCATGCACGTGCCTGATCAAGAACATACAAGTTTTATCGCCAATCTTAGATTGTGTTACTACGTGGTAATGCCATTCGGATTGAAAAATGCCGGAGCAACATACCAGCATTTAGTGATTCATATTTTCCACAACCAGATTGGAAAGTCCATGGAAGTTTATGTGGATGATATGCTTGTGAAGTCCAAGCAATCATCCGATCACGTATCTGATTTGGCAGAGATGTTCAATATCCTCCGACACTGTGGAATGAAGCTTAACCCTTTGAGTTGCTCTTTAGGCATTGGGTCAGGGAAGTTTCTTGGCTTTATAGTCAGCTCAGGCGGAATCAAAATTAACCCCGACCAGATTGCAGCTATCGGGAACATTAGTGAGCCACAAAGAATCAAAGATCTGCAAAGCTTAGCATGAAAGATGGAAACACTGAGAAGATTTATTTCCTGGGCTACTGACAAATGCTTCCCTTTCTTCAGTTTGATAAAAAGAGGAAAGCGCAGTTTCGAATAAACCCCGGATTGCATCGAAGCCTTTCAGAACCTATTAGGTCACTAAGAGAGGCCCTCGATATTGTCTAAGCTAGTGGATCATGAAGACTTATTCATGTACTTAGCAGTATCATCACACACAATCAGTTCAGCACTTGTTCATGAGGAAGATAAAGTTCAGAGACCAGTGTATTACGTGAGCAAGAAGCTAGTAACGGAGGAATGCATTTATCCAAAGATCGAGAAGCTCGCGTACAGCTTGTTGATCGCTTTAATAAAGCTCCACCGCTACTTTCAGACTCATCCAATTGTAATATACACTGATCAACCACTTCGATAGGTCCTGCTATGACCTAAGGCATCTGGAAGATTACTCAAATGGAACATCGAGCTAAGCCAATTTGATCTCAATTTCCTGCCAAGGAAGTCTATATGGGGGCAAGCACTAGCAGACTTCATTGCTGAATTCACCATAACCGAAGAGGGTGTGTTAGACAAAGAAGATGGCCCTCATAAAGAATTTCCTGTAGAATGGAACGCTTCCAGCAAGGAAAAGTGAAAGGCGTTCCATCATTCATAAAGCTTCGAGATACATTATGTATGGCGACATGTATTATCGGTGGGGATTTTTAGTTCCTTTGCTCCAGTGTATAGCACATGACAATGTCAAACGTGTATTGAGGAAAGTACACGAAGGCGAATGTGGAGATCACACCAGAGAACAGACACTGATAAAGAAGATATTGCAGTATAGTTACATCTGGCCTACCATAAATGAGATGCAGATGATTACTCATGACGCTATGACAAGTGCCAATAATTTGCGAGGATTCCTAGAGCACCTCCCAACTAACTCACCTCGATGGTGAGTCCATGAACGAATGGGAGATTGACATCATTGGAAGCCTTCCAATCGCCAAAGGAGGAGCAAAGTATGCAATTGTGGTTGTGGAATACTTCATGAAATTGGCATAAGTTGAACAATTTACCACAATCATGACGAAGCAGGTGATTATTTTTATTGTCAGAAGTATCATTTGTCGATTCGGGATCCCCAAGCAATCATAGCCGACAACAAAACTCAGTTCGACAGCACAGAGTTAAGGTATTTCTGTCAAAGATATCACATTGAGAAAAGATACATTGCTGTAGCACATCCGTAGTCAAATGGACAAGTAGAAGTAGTAAATAAGATTATCAAGTCCATTCTGAAGAAACAATTGGAACGGGCAAAATCCATGTGGGTTGATGAATTACCATTGCCCTATGGACCTATAGGACGACCTACAAAACAGCAACTGGCCACACTCCTTTCTCGTTATCTTTCAGATCAGAAGCTATAATCCCTGTGGAGTTAGAAGTCCCCTCTCACAGAACGACATACTACGATCCATTGACAAACAAAGCTCTCATTCTTGAGTCTTTGGACATGGTTGACGAAAAGAGAGATGAAGCGGACTTGCATGGCACGAGGCACATATATCAGGTTGCTCGATACTACAATAAGAAGGTTCGACCCATGACCTTTGAGCCTGGCAACGTAGTACTAAAGAGCATCTTCCCGGCTCTAGTCTTCATGGGCCCGAAGTGGGAAGGACCATACATCATTCAGCGGAGGCTTGATAATGGAGCTTTCAGGCTAACGACCATTAATGGCAATCATATCCCGAGAGCGTGGAATGCCCAGCATCTATGGCACTACTTGACTTAAGCTTATACTAATTCTTTTGTTTTTTAAACTATGTAAAAAGCGACGACTTTCCTGAAACAGTTTGGTTGATATAGATAAAAGATTATAAAGTGAACATAGGCTACGATTTGGCCGAACCACTATAAAAATATTGTGAATCATTTACCTTTCCTGCATTTATTTTTCTCTGTGCCTTGTGATATGTTTGACATTCATTCCATAATCTATGACTGTTCTGATATTTGATTTAACGATGTGATGAATTGGCTGGTGTCGGATTTATGAAAGAGGGACGATTCACCCCTTAACGATGTTCGGTCGCTCATGCTTGGACAAGTAGACTCAAATCCATGGCTGATCGAAGTTAGATTGGCTAACCTCGAGCTTGATATCTACACCAGATGTGGTGATTTTGACTTTGTGTACCAAAGTGAGGATACAACACCCAGACATCACACAAACTCCACCCCCCGAGTCGACGGGAAAAGAGAGACTTGATTATCGCAGGTGGCCCTCTACCTTTGAATCGGGGATGAAAAGGTAGCACCTTAGCAAGTGTAACCCGACCACTTGCCTGACAAGCTCCATCTGCAAGAGTGTAGCGTGGAGTACGGAATAAAATCGAGTTCGAGAACAACACTCGAGTCGGTGGAATCCCTCTCTTGGAAATAGAGCGTAAAGGGAAAGCCGAGGCGAATGACATGACCGTTCGCCGGATTAACTCAAACTCTCCCAATTCGGGAAGTGAGCATAAAAACAGGCGTGATTGGTGTACCATGATTAGAGACGCATCAACCAGACTCTAACCTAGGCATACGACGAGAGAGTATAAAAGCACCGAGACCATGTTCTGAAAGAAATTGGCTCCTACCCCCACAGAAGGATTGGGGGAAGGACTAGCTAAGCCTGGATTCCCCACAGTAGGATTGGGGGTAATATAATGTCTCTACTAATCAATCCCGAATGAACCCTGGCCAGGCAATTTATTTAGGATTGATTGGAGGCATACACATACACATCGCACCCCTATGATAATTGCAATATGATGTGTTGTTTATTACTTAGTTTAGTAATGATTTTTGATTGCAAGAATTTTGATTTGCAGGGATTTTGGATAGAAATCTTTGTATGATTTGTGATGTGATTTATTGTTTATTACTTAGCAAAGTAATGTCCTAACTACAAGAATATTTGATTGAAATATATAACAAACTTGAAAACATATGACATTGTAGGAATACTACTTTATTTACAGAATGCAGGCCAACACAAGATAACTAGATAAAAACGCAAGGGCCGTGTGACGACTGCCCATAACCCCTGCACTAAACAAGAGGAATAATGCGTTGGAAGGTGTGCACGACAGCTACGAACGATCATCAAAGTAGGTAAACATCATCGGAACCTGTCGTAAATATCACAGCATAAGGATAAAATATAATAGAATATATACAACTGGTACTAATAGTGAAGCAAAAATCATTATACTTTCATAACGACTAAAAAGTAATATCCATAGACTTGAATTACAACAATAGTGTTTTTACAAATTGCCTCACTACAGCACTCAGATAATAAAAAACAACTAAAATACAAATACTATATAGTAGAAAGATAGTAAGCCAGCATCCTACTCGCCTCCGAACAGCCACACCGTCCTCACTAAGCAATCACCTGTCACCTGCCACCTATTCTGCCCATCCACAACTGGATGAACATCCCAAGGTAATAAGAGGGAAACATAAAACCTTGAGTCAGACAATAGTCTTAGTGAGCGACAAAACAACTAACAAACTTCATTAATATAATATATGAGAATAGGTAGATGAACAAACCAATTTACCAAACACCAGAGAAGAACTCAACTCTCGTCTTCCCCATATCGGACAGTGATAGCCTTTACATCAAACAATTCAACCATTCGTCCATGGAAACCAGAACACCCATTCAATTATGGTAAAGCACTCATGAAATCCAAATTACATGTCTCACGTAAACCATCCTAATTGAGTTCAACATCCCTCAAGCACAATCCCCTGAGGCTTAAACCAATATCAGACAAGCACCCAAGAAACATCTCCTTCAATGTTGGACAATCTACATGAGACAGCACAAACAGAGCAACCAAACAACCAGACATCCATGACCGACTCTGGCTATCACCAAAAATCATGCTTTGAAACCATCATTAATCGTATGACGACCCATCATGACTGCCATATGTCAAGGGCTAATGTTAACCCCAGTTTTAGCAGAAACTCCATACACCATCATGACTCATATGTTTGTCTTCTTAAATCTCGATAACTAGGCCCTTCACGACTGCCTAAGGTACGAGGCCCTTCACGACTGCCCAAAGTACACCTGCTTTGAGTCTGCTAGAACTTACGATAACGATAATCTCTCGGCCTTCACATCTCTAGTCATCGTCACCGGCGACTAATCACAAACTCAAGTCCCACTCGAGTAACTATTATCCACAACCCAGCGCCTTTGAGTTGTTTGCTTATTCGTTGCATTACACCGATCAATGAACTTATCACACTACTTCGAACATCCTCATATGGACTCTCATCGAAGTCATCATGTAACAACCCGTATTTTGAATAATATGTTATAACATAAATCAAGGCCGAATTGAATGATAAATCTGAATCAAGGGAAATGGGCTGTGCCATTGCGTTCGTCTCGGAAAAATACGCGAAATAGAGTCCGAGTTTTTGAAAATCGGAGTCCGTATGACCAAGTTATGGCCCATCAAAGTTTTCAGAAAATTTCAAGTTCAAAAACAGTTCAAATTCAAATTCAGAATTCAAATTCAGCCAAGCAGGACAGGCGGGAAAATTCCCGCCACCCCCAAGTCGACTGGGGAGTCGACTTGGGAGTCGACACACCCCAGGTGGTGTCGACTGCCCAGTCGACACCCCTGTCGACTTGGGTGGTCGACCAGTTTGGCCTGGGTGCACCTGACTTGTTCCTCAAGACATGCTTTAGGGCTGGTGACGGATTTTAATGGCTTAGATCTGAATTAGGGTTAATCCTATGGCCTAAACTAACCTAAACTTCTATAAAAAAGACCCTAAGACCTAGCCTAAACCCACACAAATCAATCCTACAACTAGGTTATGCCAAAATGCTCCTTGATCATGGCCTCCATCCTCTTCATGAAAGTTTGAGTGTTCTAAGCTAGCAAAAGAGCCACCTTTCTTCATCAAAACAAGGATCTTTCTTCATACAAATCAAAGGAGCTTGTTGTTTCTCAAGACAACTTGGAGCTTGTATTCATTAGGGGGTTTTTAGTGTTGCTAGTGTGGCTTCGTCTCAATCTTGTTTTATTTTATAGTCTTCATAGCATTGTAAGCCCTATTCTACTCTTAGATTCTAACTATGAAGTTAAATATGACATGTTGCAAGTTTGAGTTTGGACCTAAGTATGATTTGTGCTTTGATTCTATCATGTTATGCATAGATTTATTCTATGCATGTTTGTAAAGCTATCACCTTGACTTTGTGCATAGAAAGCTATGAGCCTTGATTTGAAATGTTGCATAAAGCAACATAGAAACTCTCATAACCCTTACGTTATCTTGCGTATGATGTTATATGTGAATCACTAATTATCATCCTATGCCATCTATGACCATGTATCACCTATTTGCTAAGTTTAATGCCATACATGTGTAGATTTGAATTGGACCTAAGTGCAATATTTGCCTTGAACCTATAATTGTATGCATAGATCTATTCATGCCTCTCTTGATTTATGATTGTGGACCTATCATGAACCTAGTACCGTTCATGTTGACCTTGGGAAAAAAATGCTATGAAATGGATTATGGCTTATGCATGTTAAAAAAACCTTAACCCCTCATGTTCCTTAACATGCATATGATGATATTGAACCTATTAGCTATGCACAAGTTAGGATTGTCACCCTATGTCAACTATTACCATGCTACCACCATATATGCTATTATGCATGCTTGTGGCCAAATCACCCTTATGCTATTATGCATGCTTGTGGCCAAATCACCCTTATGCTATTATGCATGCTTGTGACCAAATCACCCTTATGCTATTATGCATGCTTGTGGCCAAATCACCGCTTGTGGCCAAATCACCCTTATGCTATTATGCATGCTTATGGCCAAATCACCCTTATACTATTATGCATGCTTGTGGCCAAATCACCCTTATGCTATTTGATATGTTTGAGGCCAAGTCACCTTTTATGCTATCATACATGTTGAGGCCATATGCTAGTATGTTGAACCCCCTTTGGCCTCAAATATCACCATGTTTAACTTGTGATAGACTTTGCCATCTTATGCCCACCTTGTCATATTCTTATGTTCCCCCTTTTTGATCTATTTGTGTTGATGCGAACTTACGTGCGATGGGGTTACGTTATGGGTAAACTTAAACGACATGAAACATGACTTGGAAAATATGACATGTGATGATGCTTGAAAACATGAACGTGGACATGACATGTAGAAAACATGAAAGTGGCCAACTCGAGGTTGGGTTGAGTTTGTAGCACAAATCTACCCGGAACCGACCGGCTTAACTAGTGGCTACAAGCAATAGGACTCAATGTGAGTAGTTGGTCACATCGCACTTAAAACCCGAGGTTAGACTAGGTTGTGGTGTAAAGCTACCCGGACCCGCCCGGCTTAATTAGTAACCACAACAAAGTCTAATGTGAGAGGTTGGGGTGCATTAAGTTAATTAATGCCACATGGTAGGGTTAAGTCAAGGACTACTTGAATACTTAACCAATTAAACACGATGGATTGGTAGGGTTAAGTCATGGACTACTTGAATATACTTAACCAGTTGAACACGATGTATTGATAGGGTTAAGTCATGAACTGCTTGGATACACTTGACCAACTCAATACATGGTTAGGATAGGGTTAACCACACTTAACCCATTTAAAATCCTAGTTACGTGGTCCTTTTCAGCAGTAACCTACTTGGGAGTATCTGGATACCCTGGACTAGGCTAGGGTGGGGCACGATTACTGACCGATTGTAAGAGACCAAAAGAGACGGCTGAATCGTGCACCAGTTAAGTTCAGGCGGACCATGGTCGTGCACATTAAGTCCGGAGTTGAACATGGGCACCGGTAGGTTTAGACTGTGCGTGCTTGAATTGTATTTGTGGTTTACACCTTAGGGCTAGATACACTCTAGGGTGGGCCTTGCACAGTTAACTACATTCCATGATTAGGTCGTATGACACCGACACACGACGAGTTAGGCTTATAGGGAGCCGATCGACTAGACCGAGTAGTTGGACCTTGATTTAGGTCGTCTCATGAGTTTGGGCCAACATTGGGCGAAGGGATCATTTCTTGTTTATACTTGACATGGATTAGAATACTAGTACACTTGGTGCAACTTAACCTTGTATATGCGATGCCACACTTGATCTATCTTGTTAACTTTTTACCATGCCAGTAATCATCCTAGGTTTCATCTCTGTTTTACATGTCCAGTTAACTTTATTAGTTTTTATACTAATAGTAGGTAGGACTAACCAGTCTTTTTGACTGACCCGTTTTCTTTCGCCTCTTTTCTTCCGTTTCCCCCCCAGGTTCTCAGGGTGGGAATACTAGCACCTAGCTTGGATCTTTAGCTTGCTTACTGGATAGCTCATGTACGGTTTGGACTTGAGCTTTGCTATGGAGACACTACTGTTTTCTTTGGGGAATACTTTACTTATGTTATTTTTCAGTTTATGCTTTTCTAGACTTTGTTTTGTTGGGAAAATGTTGACTAAGTACTTTGATGTAACTTGACTATGGTTTAGAAATAGAAATTTTATCCGCTGCTTTATTTACTCTGTTTTACTCATATGTTCTGTCTTGTGATATCTTCATGCATGTTTACCTTGACCAACACCCCTCCAAAGCCAGTGTACTTGCAAGAGTGACCCTGGCGGAGGTGGGGTGTTACATTTGGTATCAGAGCATAAGGTTTACAAGATCTGAGCAAAAGGTTTTTAAAACTTACCTTTTGAAAGACTATTTTCAAAACCAATTAAGTATTTTCCAAGAAAAGTCTAGTTTATTTTAAAAGGCTATTCCCCAAAAGCCATTAGCCCTATCCTTTGTTTCCTCGTTCTCAATCTATCTTTTTCTTCGTTTCAGTATGGCCGATAATTTTGCCATTCTGGAGGGCGTACCAGTACCTATTTGGTTTAGAAGGTACATGGAGGCAAGGGCGAATGAAGCCGGCCCCGCGAACATTCCTCCTCCTTCCCCCGTGGCTAACATTCCTCCTCCTCCCATAGCTGAGGTTTCTCCTCCTCCTCCTCAGCATCCGCAAAAGGATTTCGCGAAGATTTGCAAGGACTTTAAGGCGATGGGTGGCAAGAATTTTATTGGGACGGAGACTTTTGTTGAGGCAAGAAACTGGTTAAAGGAAACTGAAGACCTCTTTGCTATCTTTGATATAGAATACCGTAGGAAAGTTCTGTTAGCGGTATGGCTGTTGAAAGGGGAAGCTGCATATTGGTGGGTAGTCACCACCACTACTAGGCCAACTCAGACTTGGGATGACTTTAGGAGAAGCTTTGGATTGAGGTTTCTATCATCGACAGAAGAGAACCTTCAGATGGAGAGGTTCCTATCTCTAAAGCAAGGGGACATGACAGTTAGGGAATACGTGGATACGTTTGATCAACTTGCTCGGTTCGGTCTAGACTTGGTTAACACAGCTCAGAAGAAGGCCCTACACTTTGCTCTAGGATTGAACGAGCCATTGCACGGTTTGGCCATGTCTCACATACCCATGGGGGAGACCTTCGAGAGTTTGGTTAATATGGCCCTGCTTCAAGAGGAAGATAAGAGTAGTAAGAAGGAAGTCAAGTTGAATGAGTCTCAAAGCAAGAAGGTAGATTCCGAGAAAGGAGGCAAGGACAACAACAACCGCAATGACAACAAGACCAGGGAGACAAGGAAGTGCAACTTCTGTGGGATCGTTGGACACATAGCCAAAGATTGTAGGAAGAAGAAGAGGAAGTTGGGAGAATGCTTTCATTGTGGAGAGTCTGGACAGAATAGCAAGGATTGCCCGAAAAAGCGAGAACAAAGGGAAAAGGCAAACTCAGCGAGCAGGACCCTCTGGAGGGCAGTTGCAGGCTCTCCTCGCTCTTCCAGCTTTTGATCGAGGTAGTGTTTCTATAGAAAGTCATGTTTACATTTCTGATTTCCCTGTCCGTACCTTATTTGATTCTGGCGCATCACATAGTTTTATTTCTGATCTTGTTGAAAGTTTGCACCTAAGTACTAGTCTAGTTGAGGTCCCGTTAGTGTTTCAAATCCAATTGGGGGTTCCGCCCATCTACCTGTGGTTTGTATGGATTTGAAAATCTCTATCTTGAGCGTAGAATTCATGTGTAATGCTTATGTTCTCGGGTTTATGTGATACAGGTTGATTTTGGGCATGGATTGGTTATCCACTTATGGAGCCATTCTTTATTTTGAACATAGGGTTGCGAGGCTCATGACTCGCCTCGGTAATACCCTCGAAATCTCGTGTGACCTTTAGGGTTCCGTCGTGATTAGTTACCTAGAATCCCTTGGCACCTTTATTGGAAATTTGTAATCCAATCGAGTAGTGTTCGCCACTAAGGCGGATAGTCCATTTCACTTAAGCAAGGGTTAGAGAAATCACCCTAGTAAGTACATTTGGCAACGTGGATTGGCACTTGTTTTCAAGAGATAGTTCTTCTGCGTGGGATACCGTATAGTATGTAAACGAGGTCCAGGATTCACTAACAAATTTTGTAAAGCTTGCATGAAACCATGAGCACGCAGTTATGTGGAAACCAAGTATTTTAGGAAAAGAATAAGTGGAAGTGGAACGAGAGGCAACGGTGAAATGAGTTCTAACTCATATTTTGGAAATAAGAATTAAGAGCTAAGAAATTGTGAAGTTAAAAGACGGTCAAGGCACGATAGGATTAAGCTCAAGAAAATGCGGCTTAGAAGATTGAAGACTAGATATGCGCATTACATCTCTTTCTAAGAGTATATCCTTGATCCCTATTATTCTATAGAGCTTACTCGCATGCTATCTTTTAAGTATATCCTCTCGGTCCTATTCTCAATCTTAGTTCTGTTGCAAACCCCATAAGGAGTATGACTCGCCTATATAGTTGGGGTGAGGATGTCCATTAAGTTGACCAAACTATTTGGGCTTTATGGGATATGGGTCATAGTTGATAGACTTACGTAGAGTGCTCACTTTGTTCGGTTGAAGAGCAAGAGGGCCACATCATGGCTAGCATCTGTTCATCTTCGAGAGATAGTGCGATTGCATGGAGTTCCTTCTAACATAGTTAGCGATCGTGACCCAATTCTCACTAGCCAATTCTGGAATAGTTTGCAGGAAGCGATGGGTACGCGATTGAATCTAAGTACGGCCTATCACCCATAGACGGATGGCCAGACCGAAAGGGTGAATAGGGTACTAGAAGATCTGTTGAGGCTATGCATCCTTAACTTTGGTGGCACATGGGAAGATCATCTTCCTCTCGTAGAGTTTGCTTATAATAACAGCTATCAGGCAAGCATAGGAATGGCACCATTCGAAGCTTTGTATGGGAGGCTGTGCAAGTCACCAACATGTTGGTGGGAGACGACGGATGAGCTTATACTTGGGCCCGACAGGATAAGGGACACATCCGAGAAAGTTGAATTGGTGAGAAGACGGATGAAAACGTCCCAAGACAGACAGAAATCCTATGCTGACAAGCGAAGGAAAAATCTGGAATTCGAAGTTGGAGATATGGTTTTCGTGAAGGTTTCTCCTTTGCGTAATGTGGTTCGTTTTGGAGCAGTTGGGAAGCTGGCACCAAGGTTCGTAGGACCCTTCCCTATTATAGAAAGAGTTGGGAGGATGGCTTTTAAGGTGGAATTGCCCGAAAAGCTGGCCGGAGTGCATAATGTCTTTCATGTCTCGCATCTCTGAAAGTGCCTACATGAGTCTGCTGAGGTGGTTGAACCTAGCATTCTTGAAGACGTGGAGGTAGAAAAAGAGGTAACTTTGAGGCGAGCTCCGATTCGTATCTTGGGAACGGAGATCAAGAAGCTGAGGATTCGAGAAGTCAAGTTAGTAAAGGTTCAGTGGAGCGAAGTCGATGAAGATGCAACTTGGGAAACCGAGGAGAAGATGCGTGGGCTTTATCCATTTCTTTTTTAGGATACATTCTCAATCTCTTTTCCTAGTTAGCATATCTTTCTTTTGCTACCCATATTTATCTTGTTATCTCGTTAACCTTGTCATGAGAACCTTAGGTAGAAACCCTTTGGATGAAACATGTATTTGAAACATGTTATGCTTGATGTTTGCCAGTGGTTGCAAGTGTTTGCAAGTGGATACTCGTGGATGCATGATACACATTAGGCACGAAGATCGGCTCACACACTTTCATATTGCATATGCATGAGTGCTTATACTTATTCATGGCTGAAACTTGTTATGCTATCACGTGGATGTTGCATATGGATGAATGTTATGTGCACTCATATAGAGATTATGAATTATGTTAGGAATTTGCATACATATGGACTCATTTCACTAACATACTTTGCATTAAGGAGGTTTACTGAATCAGTAACCGCCTGATTTTTGCATTAGATAAGTGCATATACACACACCTTTGCATATGATCATACAACATTTAGAATTTGTTAAGGACAATGGTTACTTGTGGATGATGTTGTGAGTAGATGGATGATGGATGGTAGGATACTTTCTTCCTAACTTAGAGATTACGGGGACGAAATCCTTTAAGGAGGGGAGAATGTAACAACCTGTATTTTGAATAACATGTTATAACATAAATCAAGGAAGAATTGAATGATAAAATCTGAATCAAGGGAAACGGGCTATGCCATTGCATTTGTCTTGGAAAAATACGTGAAATAGAGTCCGAGTTTTCGAAAATCGGAGTCCGTATGACCAAGTTATGACCCGTCAAAGTTTTCAGAAAATTTCAAGTTCAAAAACAGTTCAAATTCGAATTCATAATTCAAATTCAGCCAAGCAGGACAGGCGGGAAAATTCCCGCCACCCCCATGTCGACTGGGGAGTCGACACACCCCAGGTGGTGTCGACTGCCCAGTCGACACCCCTGTCGACTTGGGTGGTCGACCAGTTTGGCCCGGGTGCACCTGACTTGTTCCTCAAGACATGCTTTAGGGCTGGTGACGGATTTTAATGGCTCAGATCTAAATTAGGGTTAATCCTATGGCCTAAACTAACCTAAACTTCTATAAAAAGACCCTAAGACCTAGCCTAAACCCACACAAATCAATCCTACAACTAGGTTATGCCAAAATGCTCCTTGATCATGTCCTCCATCTTCATATCATGGCCTCCATCCTCTTCATGAAAGTTTGAGTGTTCTAAGCTAGTAAAAGAGCCACCTTTCTTCATCAAAACAAGGATCTTTCTTCATACAAATCAAATGAGCTTCTTGTTTCTCAAGACAACTTGGAGCTTGTATTCATTAGGGGGTTTTTAGTGTTGCTAGTGTGGCTTCGTCTCAATCTTGTTTTATTTTATAGTCTTCATAGCATTGTAAGCCCTATTCTACTCTTAGATTCTAACTATGAAGTTAAATATGACATGTTGCAAGTTTGAGTTTGGGCCTAAGTATGATTTGTGCTTTGATTCTATCATGTTATGCATAGATTTATTCTATGCATGTTTGTAAAGCTATCACCTTGACTTTGTGCATAGAAAGCTATGAGCTTTGATTTGAAATGTTGCATAAAGCAACATAGAAACTCTCATAACCCTTATGTTATCTTGCATATGATGTTATATGCGGATCACTAGTTATCATCCTATGCCATCTATGACCATGTATCACCTATTTGCTAAGTTTAATGCCATACATGTGTAGATTTTAATTGGACCTAAGTGCAATATTTGCCTTGAACCTATCATTGTATGCATAGATCTATTCATGCCTCTCTTGATTTATGATTGTGGACCTATCATGAACCTAGTACCGTTCATGTTGACCTTGGGAAAAAAAATGCTATGAAATGGATTATGGCTTATGCATGTTAAAAAACCTTAACCCCTCATGTTCCTTAACATGCATATGATGATATTGAACCTATTTGCTATGCACAAGTTAGGATTGTCACCCTATGTCAACTATTACCATGCTACCACCATATATGCTATTATGCATGCTTGTGGCCAAATCACCCTTATGCTATTATGCATGCTTGTGGCCAAATCACCCTTATGCTATTATGCATGCTTGTGACCAAATCACCCTTATGCTATTATGCATGCTTGTGGCCAAATCACCCTTATGCTATTATGCATGCTTATGGCCAAATCACCCTTATGCTATTATGCATGCTTGTGGCCAAATCACCCTTATGCTATTTGATATGTTTGAGGCCAAGTCACCTTTTATGCTATCATACATGTTGAGGCCATATGCTAGTATGTTGAACCCCCTTTGGCCTCAAATATCACCATGTTTAACTTGTGATAGACTTTGCCATCTTATGCCCACCTTGTCATATTCTTATGTTCCCCCTTTTTGATCTATTTGTGTTGATGCGAACTTACGTGCGATGGGGTTACGTTATGGGTAAACTTAAACGACATGAAACATGACTTGGAAAATATGACATGTGATGATGCTTGAAAACATGAATGTGGACATGACATGTAGAAAACATGAAAGTGGCCAACTCGAGGTTGGGTTGAGTTTGTAGCATAAATCTACCCGGAACCGACCGGCTTAACTAGTGGCTACAAGCAATAGGACCCAATGTGAGTAGTTGGTCACATCGCACTTAAAACCCGAGGTTAGACTAGGTTGTGGTGTAAAGCTACCCGGACCCGCCCGGCTTAACTAGTAACCACAACAAAGTCTAATGTGAGAGGTTGGGGTGCATTAAGTTAATTAATGCCACATGGTAGGATTAAGTCATGGACTACTTGAATACTTAACCAATTAAACACGATGGATTGGTAGGGTTAAGTCATGGACTACTTGAATATACTTAACCAGTTGAACACGATGTATTGATAGGGTTAAGTCATGAACTGCTTGGATACACTTGACCAACTCAATACATGGTTAGGATAGGGTTAACCACACTTAACCCATTTAAAGTCCTAGTTACGTGGTCCTTTTCAGCAGTAACCTACTTGGGAGTATCTGGATACCCTGGACTAGGCTAGGGTGGGGCACGATTACTGACCGATTGTAAGAGACCAAAAGAGACGGCTGAATAGTGCACAAGTTAAGTTCAGGCGGACCATGGTCGTGCACATTAAGTCCGGAGTTGAACATGGGCATCGGTAGGTTTAGACTATGCGTGCTTGAATTGTGTCTGTGGTTTACACCTTAGGGCTGGACACACCCTAGGGTGGACCTTGCACAGTTAACTACATTCCATGATTAGGCCGTATGACACCGACACACGACGAGTTAGGCTTATAGGGAGCCGATCGACTAGACCGAGTAGTTGGACCTTGATTTAGGTCATCTCATGAGTTTGGGCCAACATTGGGCGAAGGGATCATTTCTTGTTTATACTTGACATGGATTAGAATACTAGTACACTTGGTGCAACTTTACCTTGTATATGCGATGCCACACTTGATTTATCTTGTTAACTTTTTACCATGCCAGTTATCATCCTATGTTTCATCTCTGTTTTACATGTCCAGTTAACTTTATTAGTTTTTATACTAATAGTAGGTAGGACTTACCAGTCTTTTTGACTGACCCGTTTTCTTTCGCCTCTTTTCTTCCGTTTCCCCCCCAGGTTCTCAGGGTGGGAATACTAGCACCTAGCTTGGATCTTTAGCTTGCTTACTGGATAGCTCATGTACGGTTTGGACTTGAGCTTTGCTATGGCGACACTACTGTTATCTTTGGGGAATACTTTACTTATGTTATTTTTTAGTTTATGCTTTTCTAGACTTTGTTTTGTTGGGAAAATGATGACTAAGTACTTTGATGTAACTTGACTGTGGTTTTGAAATAGAAATTTTATCCGCTGCTTTATTTACTATGTTTTACTCATATGTTCTGTCTTGTGATATCTTCATGCATGTTTACTTGACCAACACCCCTCCAAAGCCAGTGTACTTGCAAGAGTGACCCTGGCGGAGGTAGGGTGTTACACATCATCACCATCAAACCAAACAACTTCAATATAAGGTTCAACATAGTCTATAACGTTCACATACATTTGTTAAAGAAACAAATTATAGCACTCAAGCCATTCACCATAGCGATTCAAAACGCTGCCCAAAGCCCTTCACGATCGACCCACTACTTTGGACCGACCGACCCATGTATCCAGCTCGACCAACACGTGTGATTCAGCTCAACCGACCCAGTTCCTTCATAGCTTCAAGGCGTGACCCACACGCCTTCTTCCTTTGGGACTGACAACCCGGCCACCTTCTCCTAAACAGGACTGACCACCCTCTGCTCGATCGACCCATCCCAGAGCAGACCATCCTCTGCTACTCTAGTCGACTAACCAGACTCCCTGCACACTTGGCCGACCCACCTCGAGTGACCAACATCAAACCAGACCTCCGGCCTGCTTGACCGACTCAGTCGCTAAGGCTTGATCGACCCAATCACCATGAGGCCGATCGACCCATTCTGATTTGTTCCCCAAGACACGTTTTAGCCGACCGACCCTACTAGGACCGCCCCTTTCCTGCACCACCCCAATGCAACCCCAATTTCAATCAAAACTTCTCCAATCGACGAAATATACTCGTCCAATTCATTCAACACAATCATAAGCATGTTATGAAGTCACTAATGACATGAAGATGATGATTATCACTAAAGCTATACAAAATTCACCAAAATCATGATAAATGAACATATGAACTAAATTATACATCTCACTTGCATAATCAAATGAAATCACATAGAAATTACCGTTTTAACTTGCTAAATTAGATCCTATGGTGATTCATATGAAAATGGACT
Organism: Allium sativum; assembly: GCA_030737875.1. Classification (NCBI taxonomy): domain Eukaryota; kingdom Viridiplantae; phylum Streptophyta; class Magnoliopsida; order Asparagales; family Amaryllidaceae; genus Allium; species Allium sativum. The sequence goes on from CM060926.1 coordinate 359,550,088, forward strand.
TACCGTGGTGTAGATCTATAAGAAAACACTTGAATTTGATGAAAAACATGACCAAACATTTATATACTTGATTGAATCCATGTGAGAGAAGCATATCACTCACCAATTCTCTAAATCAAAGTAAAAATGGTGAAATTTGTTTCTGGACAGCAAAGAACTTGATATGAATCCTTCGATTTGATGAACTCTCCCCTGCAACAGTGTAGATCTAGCCTCAAATGGTGTAGATCTTCAATTTCCTAAGCTTTAATGTGGAAAGATGGAGGAATGGAGGAACACAAGGCCACCAAATGAGAGAATGGAGAAAGTAGACTATTCTCCATACCTCTCACCCCCTATTTATAGCTTCCACTAGTCCACTAATGGGCCTCTACAAATCAGCCAATTAAGGCTTACATAACCTGAACAACCAACTGTTAAACCTTAAAACAGTGATTCCTCCCAAACCGCTGAGCCAAATCTTTAATGTAACCACTCTACGGAAAGACAATCATCATATCCTTTCCAATGGCATAGGTCTCACCACTTGATTCGACCTGAGTCAAAAATTATGCCATGTACAAGACTGATAGAGGCAAAATGGTCACACAAAAAATTAGTAAAAATTATGGACATGCCTCACATCCTTATAAGCAACATATTAAAATATGAGAACGATCCAACCCTTAGGGAATAAAATAAAAATATTTTATGATCCTCCGATACGTAAAATGTGGGTTGTTACACTCTCATCCCTTAAGAATTTCTCCCCCGAAATTCCAAGCAAACACAAGCAACCACAACAATTTTGCGTGCCTATCATCCATGAGAAGCCAATTCTATCATCCAAACTAGCAACCATCAAGCCATGCATCTATAGCCTTATCCTAGCACATGGAATTCTATTAAACAACAACACGATACAACGATATAACGATGATACGATATCAAAGGGTCCTACCGACGAAGAGTTCTGGATGAGTCGCCTTCGTGCTCTCTTCCGTCTCCCACGTACAATCGTGGCCATCTTCATTCCATTGTACCTTGACTAGCTTAACCATCTTCGTCCTAAGCTGTTTCGTGTCATTCCCTGCAACACTAAGTGGCTTACGAGGTCTCGTCACTACGGTCTCAACCTCCAGATCTTGGTACTGCTATGGAGAAACCACCACATTTGAATCATGCAAGAACTTCCGTAGAAACGACATATGGACACTATGGTCACAACCTCCAGATCTTCATACTGCTCTGGAGATACCATCACATTCGAATCATGCAAGAACTTCCATAGAAACGACATATGGAAAACATTATGCACACTCAACATCTTCTCGGGTAACTCCAATCTATATGCGAGCTTTCCAATTCGCTCGACTATCAGAAACGGTCCAACAAACCTAGGAGCTAACTTTCCTTTATTCTGAATCGAACCACATGCTTCAAAGGCGAAATCTTCACGAAAACCATGTCTCCAACGTCGAATTCCAAATCCTTTCGATGCTTATTAGCACAACTCTTCTGACGATCTTGGGTTGCCTTCATTCGTTGCCAAAAAATCTCGATACAATCTGAGGTTTCTCTTATCATCTCTGGCCCAAGTATCACTTTATCTTCAGTTTCTAGCCAACAAGCTGGAGAATTACATGGTCTACCATACAACGCCTCGTATGGTGTCATCCCAAAGCTCGACTGGTAGCTGTTGTTATAAGAAAATTCAATTAGATGTAGACAGTCTTCCCATGATCCCCCAAATTCCAACACACAAGCTCTTAGGAGATCTTCCGAAACTCGGTTAACCCTCTCAGTTTGACCATCATCTTGGGGATTGTAAGCCGTACTTAAACACAACTCGGTTCCAAAAAGTTTCCTGCAAACTCTTGCAAAATCCACTCGTAAACAATGGATCTCATTCACTCACTATGCTCTTCGGGATACCATATGGAATCGAACTATCCATTTCACATAAAATTCATCCAATTTCGATGTCCTCCTAGTTGACTTGACAAGAATGGACCTTGCACTTTTCAACAAGCGATCCACGATGACTCAAATTCCTTTTTTCCTGCCCTCGTCCTAGGTAATCCATCGATATTTGTTCCCACTTCCACGTAGAAACTTCCAATGGCTGATGCAAACAACTCGGCTTCTTTGTTCAACTTTCACCAACTGACAGTTCATACACCTGGAAATGAACTTCACAATATCTCGCTTCACCCCTTCCCACTAGTATACTCGGTTCATGTCCTGATACATCTTATTACCACCGGGATGAATCATCAACATTGAGTGATGATATTCCCTCAGAACCTCATCTCTTAATCCATAAATAGCAAGAACAACTAGTCGCCCTTGGTTTCGAAGCCAACCTTCTCGATCGACTTCGAACTCTTTATCCTCTGGTTCCAGTTTTTGGATAAACTCGACGAGCTTTGTGTCTCGCTTTTGGCTCTCGCTAATCCTTACGATGAGAGTAGGTCTTATCGTTAAATTTGCCAATATTTCAGGTTCCAACTCACACCTTGGCCTGAAATCAAATCTTGCCAAATACTCGAGGCTTTTTCATTCCGAACTCCCAATAGGTAATGTATCCACATCTTCAGAGCAAACACAATCGCCGCCAACTCCAAATTATGAGTTGTATAACTTCCCTTGTGCGGCTTCAGATGTCGATTCGCGTAGGCCACAAACTTATCCTTTTACTGCTCCAAGTCCAGTGCCATGTGCATCGGTATATACCACCATCTCTTCATTCCCACTTGGAATGATCAACACAGAAGCACTCGTCAATCTCTCTTTCAAGATTCCGAATGCTTGTTCACACTTCGCATCCCATGTGAACACTTGGTTCTTCTTCGTTAACCATGTCAACGGTGCAACTATCTTTGCGAAATCCTTGATAAATTGTCAGTAGAAACCAACCAACGCAAGGAAACTTCTCACATCTGTCGCATTCTTAGGTCTATCCCAGTCCTGGATTGCTGCCACTTTAGCAGGGCCAACCACTATCCCATTACCAGAAACAACATGGCCTAACAACCTCACTTCACTCTTCCAGAAGCGACACTTCGAAAACTTAGCTCTTAGCTGATGCTTTCGCAAGATTTCCAAAACGACTCTCAAGTGCATCTTGTGCTCTTCCTCATTCCTGAAGTAAACCAGAATATCATCCACGAACACAAGTACGAACTTGTTCAACTGATCTATGAAAACTTTATTCATAAGATCCTCGATGTATGCTAGCGCGTTAGTCAACCCGAATGGCATCACCAACCATTCAAAGAAACCAGATGGTGTCTTAAAAGCGGTATTTGGCACACTATCCTTAGCCACCCTCAACTGGTGAAATTCAGTTGCCAAATCCATCTAAGAAAACCCTTTGCCTTTGTGAAGCTGATCGAACAAGTTGTCTATCCTTGGCAACAGATACTTGTTCTTTTTGGTCACCTTGTTTAGCTCAGATAGTCCACACATAATCTCAACGAGCCATCTACTTTGGTTGCAAATACAATAGGTGCACCCCGTTCAGATTCACTCCTCCGAATGAATCCTTTTCCCAAAATGTCACGAACTTGCACCTCTAACTTTTGATGTTCCTCAGGCGCCATCCGCCTAAGAGGCATAATGATTGGTCTAGCACCCTCGACCAAATAGATCCTAAACTGATCTCATGATGCGGCGATAACTGTTTGACCTCGTCAAAGACATCCTCATACTCATTAGCGATCAACACAAATGACAAGTCTTATTGTGAAATCCCAAGCGAATATAGATAGCTCACGAAGATCTCGTCTTCGGGATTACGTCTAATCAACACCTTTAGCCCTTCCACGTCCCCGACTCCCACCTCTGGCTTCTCGCAATTTACTCTATCGCTTGCCTCTTGAGCCAATCCATGCACAGGATGATCCCAAACCCAGCGAAGTTAAGAACAAAGCAATCACACACAAAAGAGAAACCATGACTCGACAACACTAGACTGCGACACAACATGCACAAACTGGACAAACTCCCAACTGGATTAGTCATGATCAATGGTATATCACAAATCTCGGGTTCCAAACCCAAACAACACACAAGCTCATTGCAAATGAATGAATACGATGCTCCAGTATCAAACCAAACTCGAACTGAAACACCACGGATAGAAAGAGTACCTTGTACGATGACACCCTTTCCTTTCCCCTCTATAGTAGGAGCCCTCCAAGAAGTTGGTATGGCTTCTGAAGCATAATCCTTCACAACATGCTCCCCATTAGCCGGTTCCAGACAGTCCTTCTTGAAATGCCCAGTCTTGCCACAATTGTGACCCTTCCTCTCAACCTTCGAATTCTTGCACTCATTAGCAAAATGACCATTTTGTTGGTAGTTGAAACAAACCGACTCACTCTTAGGCTTCTTTTGGTCATCCTTTCCTTTCTGTTGTTGCTGCTTCCTTTTCTTATTATTACCACTCTGTTGTGGTTTCTAAGCTTCCTTGGTTGTAGCGGCAACATTTTCTTCCTTAGGAAACAAGCTCTCATGGCAAACAGATTTTTCCACGAGCTTCTCAAATGAATCATCAAGGTGATCCACCAACAGTATTCCGGCGTAGGCAACCAGACCCATGACGAACTTCTCGTTCTTCTGATAGGGCATATCAATGTATGAACGAGCATATTAGGACAAGGCTTCGAAATTAGAAATATAGTCAAGCATAGGACGACCATTTTGCTTCAATTCCACAAATTTCTTGAATAAAGTAGATTTCTGAGATGTGGAGATAAACTTTGCTTTAAACTTAGACTGGAATTGCTCCCATGAAATCTCTTCATCTGCAGTCTCAAGTGTAACTGAATTCCACCATTCCATGGCCTTACCTTGCAGCTGTCTTGATGCAAGTTTCCTCTTGGTTGCATCATCCAACCGTAAGTCTCTAAAGATACGAACACAAGAATCCATCCACCTCTGAACCTCTTCAGATGGTTCCGTTCCTTTGAATGGCTTTTCTCCTAGAGATGTATAATCTTTACATAGCTTCGCAAAATCCACAACCCTAGGCAATTGAACTCCTACATCTACCGTTGCTGCCACTAGAGCGGGTACCATTCGCATGAATGCCTCCATTATGGCTTTAAACATGGTAGGGTAGTCTGATATACCGCCATTACCCCCCTCCAGTATTAGCTTCCCTAGAAACGTGTCTTGATGCTCGTCTACTCATTCTAAATCTGCAATTTAGAATAATTATCCACTTTCAATAAAACTGCTAAAGGAATACAATCGCTATTACTATATACACTAATATATACATACATGCATGCATGCATGCATACATACATACATACATACATATATAATAAGCATCCAACTGAAACCTACAAGTACGTCTCTCATACATAATTACGTTTTCGAACTTTGGCTAAAATCGTTAACCAGAGCTCTGATACCAAATGTGACGACCTCCCACAGCCCCTGCACTAAACAAGAGGAATAATGAGCTGAAAGGTGTGTATGATAGCTATGGACGATCATCAAAGTAGGTAAACATCATCGGAACCTGTCGTAAATCTTACAGCGCATGGATAAAATATAATAGAATATATACAACAGGTATTAATAGTGAAGCAGGAAACACTAGACTTTCGTAACGACTAGAAAGTAATATCCATAGACTTGAATTACAACAATAGTGCTTGTACAAATTGCCTCACTACTGCACTTAGAGAATAACAAGCAGAGGAAATCCAAATACTATATAGTAGAAAGACAGTAGCCAACCTCATGCTTGCCTCCGAATAGCCACACCGTCCTCACTAAGCAATCATCTGTCACCTGCCACCTAGCCGGCCCATCCACAACAAGATGAACAACCCAAGGAAATAAGAGGGAAACATAAAACCTTGAGTCAGACAAAAGTCTTAGTGAGCGATAAAATAGCTAACAAACTTCATCAATAAAATATATGAGAATAAGTAGATTAACAAACCAATCTATTAAACACCAGAGAAGACCTCGACTCGCGTCTTCCCCACATCGGACAGTGATAGCCTTTACATCAAACAATTCAACCATTCGTCCATGGAAACCGGAACACCCATTCAATCATGGTAAAACACTCATGACATCCAAATTATATATCTCATGTAAACCGTCCTAATCGAATTCAACATCCCTCAAGCACAAGCCCAATAAACCTAAACCAATAGCAAACAAGTACCCAAGAAACATCTCCTTCAACGTTGGACAATCTACATGAGCCGGTACAAACAGAGCAACCAAACAACCAAACATCCATGACTGACTCTGGCTACCACCGCTAATTCTACTTTGAAACCATCGTTAATCATATAACATCCCATCATGACTGCCATATGTCAAGGGCTAATGGTAACCCCATTTCTACCAAAAAACTCCATATGCCATCATGACTTGTATGTTTGTCTTCTTAAATATTGACAACTAGGCCCTTCACAACTGCCCAAGGTACAAAGCCCTTCACGACTACCCAAAGTACCCATGCTTTGAGTCTGCTTGACCAACCCAGTTTCAAAGGCTTGACCGCCCAATCACCACGAGGCCGACCGACCAATTCTGACTTGTTCCCCGGACACGTTTTGGCCGACCGTCCCTACTAGGACCGACCCCTTTCCTGCACTACCCCAATGCAACTACAATTTCGACCAAAACTTCTCCAATCGACACAGTCGACGAAATATACTCGTCCAATTCATTCAACACAATCGTAAGCATGTTATGAAGTCACAAATAATATGAATATGACGATTATCACTAAATTTATGCAAAATTCATCAAAATCATGATAAATGAACATATGAACTAAACTATAGATCTAACTTGAATAATCAAATGAAGTCACACAGAAATTACTGGTTTTAACTTGCTAAATTAGATCCTATGGTGATTCATATGAAAATGGACTTATGTAATAACCCGGAAATCTGGGCCAATTTAAAAATTTTATTTTGGCAATTTTAGCGAATTTTGAATATTTAAAATGAATTATTTTAAATAATAACGACGAGAAATTTATTTTGAATATAATTCGAATGTATATATCCGTTTGAATCGACGATAGAATATAAATATTTATTTATATTTATAAAAGGAATTGAAAATGGCGTGGTAGTTCGATAATTCGATTTCAAACTTCAAATGACTGTACTGGTTGCAAAATAAACCGGATTTTAGTGAAACCAAAAATATTTGAATCTAATTGAGAATATCTCTCCAACGAATCCGAAAAATTGAAATTTCATAGTGGGAATCAAAAGATATGTCCAGTTGAAAAATCTGAATAGTCGTTATGGAATTCAGGCCCTTAAAAATGGAAATTTTGCAAACGACCTCGGATTTCGACAAAACCATTTTGTTGGATCCGTGATGTCAAATTATTGCTAGATTCCAAATCTCATAATTTTTCGAATCAATATATGAGCGTGGCAAAGGAAAACGTGTTTTGACCATTTCAGTTGAATTTAATCGACTGGAAAATGGCCATTTTTCAAACGGTCTCAGAATTCGATGAAATTGGTTTTGTTAGGACCGTATCATTAATACAAATCTAGAAAATATTTTTCGGGAATTTTTAGAGTCTGTATGTGGCCCCAGTAAATTGAAATGCGCGTTCAAATTCAATATATAGAGTTATATGTTGATTTTGACGAAAACTGATCGAAACGATCGAATTAGCTTACGATACATATCCCATTGTGTTCGGAATGGGGGTTATTAGCTATGGACGACAAGCGGTGGGCCTCATTAAGAGGTCGTATGAAAAAGTCAACTTTTAGAAATTAAATAATTAAAAATAAAATCCCCTTTCCCTCTCCTATACCTTGCCCCCCACGTACATTTCATCTCAGATAAGAAAAAAACCTAATCGATCGCGAGCACCCCCCCCCCAGTGGCGGCGCCGCGATTCCGCACCCCCTCCTCTTGAGCGACGCGCGCGCACCCCCTCCTCCTGTTGTGCGACGCGACCCCCTCCCCTCCTCCTGCTGAGCGACGCGACCCCCCTCCTCCTGCTGAGCGACACGCACCCCCCTTCAGCTCCAACCTCCCACTCGAGAAACCAGCGCGCCGCCCGCCTCCACAGCCCGCTACCGATCGTCATCAACTCCACCGACCCCTTCATCCGTATGTAAGTTTTATTATTTACCTAGTTATAGAATAAAAATTCAATTTTTAAGTGTGTACTAGTGAGATAAAGGAACGATTTTTAATTATGTGAATAGCAAATAAAAATATGGTTTTTTATTTGTTTGAATAGCGAAGAAAGTTCATATTTTTATTCGTATAAAAGTGTGATTTTTAAATAGATAAAAATCTGATCTTTATAAAGGAAAGGTTAGTTATTTAGCAAAGTAAAAATTCGATTTTTATATATTGAATAGCGAAGTAAAAATTCGATTTTTATATATTGAATAGCGAAGTATAAATTCGATTTTTATATATTGAATAACGAAGTAAAAATTCGATTTTTATATATTGAATAGCAAAGTAAAAATTCGATTTTTATATATTGAATAGCAAAGTAAAAATTCGATTTTTACATATGTAGAGAATACGGGCAAAGAAAGTGACAAGAGGCAAGAACAGCGAAGATTCCTACATAAGAAGAGTCGCGGGATTGGATTAGCTAATCTGTGAGAACTTCTCACCTTTTAATTTTGTTTTTCTAGTTAAAATATATACTAGGATGCAGACGGTGTTTAGTAGCACCCGACACCCGTCGTCCACAGACCATGGACGGCTTGTATGCTTGTTTGTTTGATTTTGATGTGTAGTTGATTATGTGATGTGAAATGAAATAAAATATTTATATAGTTAAAAATATTTTATAGTTAAAAATAGAATTTTTAACGTATATATGAAAGGAAATAAAAATAAACAAATCAGACGATTTGTTTATATACACACATTTGACTGATATTGATTGGGACGATAAATTTTACACATCGCCCAACTGCACAAATAAAATCTGTGTTTGATTGTTTGAAACCCCACACGGGTATTGGGATGATATTTGACGTACACTAATCCCGATTGTTTAGTTGTATGTCGAACGATTGATTGATAGACTGTTATAAGCGTTGAATATTTATATTTGATGCTTATACAGTGTAGAATGCACTTTGGATGATGGTTGATTATTCATCGTTGTTATTGTATACATGTGTTGTAGAAAATCCATATAATTAACATTATATGGTAATTGATTGGGCCTCATTCCAGTTTTGAAATAGAAATATTTGAAAAAGAAATATTTGAAATAGAATATTTGAAATAGAATATTTGAAATAGAAATATTTGAAATGAAATATTTGAAATAGAATATTTGAAATAGAATATTTGAAATAGAAATATTTGAAATAGAATATTTGAAATAGAAATATTTGAAAGGAAATATTTGAAATAGAATATTTGAAAATAGAAATATATGAAGCCGTGTTGATTAGATTGACGTCATTTTGACGCGAACGAGATTTATATCGATTTTATTCATTTTTCAATGAATATTGAAAAGAATTGAAATTCGAATTATATTGAAAAGAATTGAAATTCGAATCAGATTGAATTGAATTGAATATAAAACGAATTCGAATTGAATTGAATGTAAAACGAATTCGAATTGAATATAAAACGAATTCGAATTGAATTGAATATAAAACGGATTCGAATTGAATTGAATTGAATTGAAAAGAAAATGAATTCAAATCGAATTAAAATCGATTTGAATTGAAATCAATTTGAAATGAATTTAAAACGAATTTATATTGGAAAATTCAATTTTGATTTGAATTTGAAGTGAAGTTGAAATCGTTTCGAAAACGAATTTAAAACGATTTATAAAATACGTTTTAAAAGGAAATCGACGAAGTATACATTATATATTATATATATAATATAATGGCCTGAATAGAACGCGCCGCGCCGCGGCAGTTCGCGAATTTTGACCATTAATTTCGAACGGATATTACAGGAGATCCGACCGTCGGATTCTCCTAAAACTGGAACTGTTGGGTTCGTATCGAAAAGAGCTTTCTATCGAATATTAGAAATTAGAAATCTAACGGTTGGATTTGGAATTATGTCCAAATCAAATTTGGAAAAGGTCGCTGTAAGTGCAGTTCGATGGTCATTGATGGAAATCGACTTTACGGGCCTCGATAAAATTATTAAAAATAGTAATAATTTGTGTAAAATCATAAGAAATGATTTAGAAAGAATTGGGATGAAAAACTCCATATTTGAAAAGATAAAAATAGATTTTTATCGAAATGAACTAGTTTTGAACTAGAATTAAAATTCTATTTATTTTTGAAATAAATAAAGTGAATTTGAAATGGTTTTGAAACATAACCAGAATTTTCAATAATTGAATTGGGAGGGATTTGAATCGAAATTGTCTTCGGAATATTTCGATGTTGGATTTCGTGATGATACAGATATTATTATTGAAATTTGAAAGATATATATATATATATATATCGTTATTTCCAATACGATATTTGTTGGTCGTAGAATTTGATATTGAATATAAGCCGATATATTTTCTATTTAGAGCCTTGTATTTAATATCAAATGTGATTTGGGTTTGTCATGAATGGTGTCTTTATTAACACTGTTCTTGAACCCAATTGAGAAAAGATTAAATCTTTTTATTTAGATTTAATGAAGTGTACCAATTAAATAATAATTAATTGGAATTGAATTGGCATTGATTTTTGGGTTTATCGTGAACAGTGTTTTAAACAACACTTGTTCTTTAACCCGATAATTAATGGAATGGGATTTTGGGTTGTCGTGAACGGTATCTTCAATAATACTATTCTTAGACCCAAAGGAGTTAAGAAAATCCGAAACTAACTGGAGATTAGTTTAGTTGAATGGTTTCTGGGGTATTGATCTGATGTTGGTTTCGGCCTTCGGGGTTAATACTCAGGGAATTGCTCACTTGCTAATTTACGGTTGGGGACCGATTGAAATGTGATGTGATTTTGGGTTTATCGTGAACCATGTTTCAAATGACACTGATACTTTAACCCAGTTGAAAATTAAAACTAAGTGGAGTTTTAATGAATCTTTAATTAGATCGAAATGATCGAGAATGGAGTATCACCAGTTTTGCCCCAGGCGATAGTTAAATCTTTAATTAGATTTAAACGTGAAATGGTAATTGAATTTACCGATAACACCATGGTGTTAGATATGAAGTATTACTAGTTTTACTTCATGGGATGAATAGGTTGGGATTGGGAAATTAAAACAAATGATTACTTCGGTAAGGTTCGTTAATCCCGACTAGTTTGAATTGATATTCAAAAGTAGATTAAAGAATAAATTTAAGGGATTTATCTTTAATAAAATTAATGGGAACCTTTCCCTAAGAATGTGAAATTTAGAAACTAACTGTCGGTCAGCTAAGCAGAATGGTTTTCTGGATCTTGATCTGATGTTGGTTTCGGCCTTAGGGGTTAATATTTGGGAAATTATTCTCTTGTTAATTTATGGTTAGTGATTGATGAATTGGAATGAGGCGTATGTTGTGTTTGTGTAACACATGTTTATTATATACGCGAGTTATTCGGGAGGACCGGGTTTATCCCATTCTGAATAACTGATACGACGACGGTGGTCGAAGACCGGAGGTCTTCACGTCGTTTGGGTGATTACTGTTGATTTTGATTGGGATATACACCCAAGAAGATGGAAACAGTTGGTGATCATCCAGACGTATTTGGAGATCGATGGATATGCGGGGTACTAGGTGCCTCCGGTTTCGTTCAGACCCAGAACGGACTTGTAAATGGACTGTGTGTCTGACATTGGATTTCAGTCTGTCTGATTGATTTCTATTAAATATATATCTGTTTGGCACCGGAGAATTTATTCTCTTGCTTAACGCCCTTCTCTGAGACGTACGAGCTTAGGGCTTATATACTGATGGATATCAAACGCATAGAGTGAATTGCCTGTGTGGCATGCCTAAGTGGCAAATGACCAAGGCTTCTGTTGAAAAGCAAAGTCTTGTGGTTGATGATCGAATCACGGCCTTTGTGGCGTAGCTTTATGTAACGTTTACTTCGCGACTTTCATACCTGGTATGAAACAAAAACGGGAGAGGACATCAGGGAGGACATGCGTTTCTTTCTAGTTAGAAGTGGCGTCAGTGGTTTTACATGCCCTGACGAGTTTGACTTATGTGGTTGTTGCTGTTGCGAGGCGCCTCAGTTTGATCGGACGATCCGGGTCCGATGGAGTCATTTGTTGGCTCATTTACTCCCCAAAGGGCGGGGAAACGTAGTGTTCAGGCATAATAATCCACATCGGTGGACCGGCCCTGACGATCCAAAGAGTTGATGCGTTCTGATCCTGAGGCTCGGGCCAAAGAGTCTCGAATCGGTTGAGGACTATCTTTTGCCTCGGTTCATAGATGGAAATCCAACTTCCAAATACGTGACATTTGCGGTTTTAATTGTTGAACTAGTATGGCGACATGATATATGGTACCCATGTCGCCTATGATTGATACTTATGATTTGAAGTTGTTTTATACACTATGCACTTACAATAGTATCAAATGATTTGTTTTAAATGTATCAAGCATTCTTGGCTATTATAAGGTAAAAACCCTATCCTCCGGCTTGCGTTGCATTGTGTAATGGGACCTGGGTCTTATAATAGCTTCATTTTTCTTTATTTAGCATTGCGCTGTTTGTTTTATGCACTGGTATTCTTGGGAGAAAGCCCGTTCCGTGTTATATGGCGTGGTCCCTTGATATACCTAACTTTAAAAATAAAGATTAATAACTGTTTTAGTTCTCACACCAGTCACATGATTGACCTGGAGTTTATTGTTTTAATCTAAACTCTGGGTGCCCTTATTTTGACACGGGCAGCTAGTAGTTTTGGTTTTGCAGATTTATATTCACAGGATCCTGGTTTACAGCCGGAACGATATCCAGAAAGCTTTGTATCCGTATATCTCCTTCAGTTGTGTATTGTATTATTTTCCGCTGCTATGTATTTAAATGTAATTTAAATCTCTGATATTTCTATGTAATATTGATTCATTTATACTCTGTATATTCTTGTATTCAGATGGAATTGTTGTAATATACAATGAAATGTTCTTCCATCTGCATTCTAATTTGTCTTGTCCTCACAGTAATCCGTTCTTTCTCTTCTCTTCGGAGACCGGGAAAGTTCGGGTCGCTTCATTTGGTATCAAAGCTTTGGTTTATAAAGCTCAGAGGACAAGACACATTAGAACCGTACGAAAGAATTCATCAGATATTGGATTAGTAATATCCAATGGGAATGATTCGTTAGAGATGGGATCAGTAGTATCCTAGAACGAGTGTGAAGAATATATTTTTAAAAGTAAAAACAAGTTTTGTTTTGAAATTTAAATGACTTATTCATATTTGATCATTTATTATAAATTGATTTGGACAATCCAATATATAAAGATTTTGCATATGCGTCTTGCAAACGTGTATTCGAAGTTTTATTAAACTGGATAGTTATAGAATCATACTCTAGTTGCCCGGGGATAATTCTGGTGATGGGGCACCGTCACCAGTATTTATTTTCGAGTAACGAAAGTGAGATTTCTATATTTCCATTAGAATGGTGTGAGAACCGAAATTAGATAGGGCTTATCGTTGTGAATTGGCATCAAAAACATGATTTTCTGTATATGTATAAATTTATGAATTTGAAACGTTAATCCACTAATTGATTGATGTTTTTGTTGTTTGTTTATTTGTTTGATAATTTTGAACCATTACGCCTAATTGTATCAAATATTGAATTGTATTGAAAATTAGTCGCATTTGCTTGCATATACATGTACTTACATTGAACAGGTCATAGCAAGGAGGCTAGAGCAGAGAATAAAAATTGTTTGCCCGACAAATTGGTACATGTTTACCATAATATACTGTTTTGTTTGGGTGATGATGATTTTATGAGCTGATTGGGTAGCTGCTTGGCTTATTCTTTTTCTTTTTGAGATCAGAAGGCCTGTATGGCAATTTCGGGATTTTTCCGTGCTCCCGGTGCAGGGGAGGTTATGGCGAAAATTTTCGAAAATTTTGGGTGTTAGCCAAATTTTTGAAAAATTTGAAAAGTTCTTAGAAACTGAAAAGTTGAAGAACTTAAGCCGTAGTGAAAACACTGGAAGTTGAGTTGATTTGTTAAACAAGTTTCGGCTTTGTTCCTTTTCGGGGACGAAAAGTTTTAAGTTGGGGAGATTGTAATAACCCGGAAATCTTGGCCAATTTAAAATTTTTATTTGGGCAATTTTAGCGAATTTTGAATATTTAAAATGAATTATTTTAAATAATAACGATGAGAAATTTATTTTGAATATAATTCGAACGTATATATTCGTTTGAATCGACGATATAATATAAATATTTATAAAAGGAATTGAAAATGGCGCAGTAGTTCGATAATTCGATTTCAAACTTCAAATGAATGTACCGGGTGCAAAATAAACCGGATTTTAGTGAAACCAAAAATATTTGAATCTAATTGAGAATATCTCTCCAAGGAATCCGAAAAATTGAAATTTCATAGCGGGAATCAAAAGATATGTCCAGTTGAAAATTCTGAATACTCGCTATGGAATTCAAGCCCTTAAAAATGGAAATTTTGCAAACGACCACGGATTTCGACGAAACCACTTTTGTTGGATCCGTGATGTCAAATTATTGCTAGATTCCAAATCTCATAATTTTTCGAATCAATATGTGAGCGTGGCAAAGGAAAACATGTTTTGACCATTTTAGTTGAATTTAATCGACTGGAAAATGGCCATTTTTCAAACGGTCTCAAAATTCGATGAAATTGGTTTTGTTTGGATCGTATCATCAATACGAATCTAGAAAATATTTTTCGGGAATTTTTAGAGTCTGTATGTGGCCCCAGTAAATTGAAATGCGCGTTCAAATTCAATATATAGAGTTATATGTTGATTTTGACGAAAACTGATCGAAACGATCGAATTAGCTTACGATACATATCTCATTATGTTCGGAATGGGGGTTATTAGCTATGGACGACAGGCGGTGGGCCTCGTTTAGAGGTCGTATGAAAAAGTCAACTTTCAGAAATTAAATAATTAAAAATAAAATCCCCTTTCCCTCTCCTATACCTTGCCCCCCCCCCCACGTTCATTTCATCTCAGAAAAGAAAAGAAAAGAAAAACACCTAATCGATCGCAACCCCCCTCCAGGCGGCGCCGCCACGATTCCGCACCCCCCCTCCTGAGCGACACGACCCCCTCCCCTCCTCCTCCTGAGCGACGCGACCCCCCTCCTCCTGCTGAGCGACGAGCACCCCCCTCCCTCTTCAGCTCCAACCTCCCACTCGAGAAACCAGCGCGTCGCCCGCCTCCACAGCCCACTACCGATCATCAGCAACTCCACCGACCCCTTCATCCATATGTAAGTTTTATTATTTACCTAGTTATAGAATAAAAATTCAATTTTTATGTATGTACTAGTGAGATAAAGGAACGATTTTTAATTATGCGAATAGCAAATAAAAATATGGTTTTTTATTTGTTTGAATAGCGAAGAAAGTTCATATTTTTATTCGTATAAAAGTGTGATTTTTAAATAGATAAAAATCTGATCTTTATAAAGGAAAGGTTAGTTATTTAGCAAAGTAAAAATTCGATTTTTATATATTGAATAACGAAGTAAAATTTCGATTTTTATATATTGAATAGTGAAGTAAAAATTCGATTTTTATATATTGAATAGCGAAGTAAAAATTCAATTTTTATATATTGAATAGCGAAGTAAAAATTCGATTTTTATATACTGAATAGCGAAGTAAAAATTTGATTTTTATATACTGAATAGCGAAGTAAAAATTCGATTTTTATATATTGAATAGCAAAGTAAAAATTCGATTTTTATATATTGAATAGCAAAGTAAAAATTCGATTTTTACATATGTAGAGAAAACGGGCAAAGAAAGTGACAAGAGGCAAGATCGGCGATGATTCCTACATAAGAAGAGTCGTGGGATTGGATTAGCTAATCTGTGAGAACTTCTCACCTTTTAATTTTGATTTTCTAGTTAAAATATATACTAGGATGCAGACGGTGTTTAGTAGCACCCGACACCCGTCGTCCACAGACCATGGACGGCTTGTATGCTTGTTTGTTTGATTTTGATGTGTAGTTGATTGTGTGATGTGATGTGAAATGAAATAAAATATTTATATAGTTAAAAATATTTTATAGTTAAAAATAGAATTTTTAACGTATATATGAAAGGAAATAAAAATAAACAAATCGGATGATTTGTTTATATACACACATTTGACTGATATTGATTGGGACGATAAATTTTACACATCGCCCAACTGCACAAATAAAATATGTGTTTGATTGTTTGAAACCCCACATGGGTATTGGGATGATATTTGACGTACACTAATCCCGATTGTTTAGTTGTATGTCGATCGATTGATTGACATACTGTTATAAGCGTTGAATATTTATATTTGATGCTTATACAGTGTAGAATGCACTTTGGATGATGGTTGATTATTCATCATTGTTATTGTATACATGTGTTGTAGAAAATCCATATAATTAACATTATATGGTAATTGATTGGGCCTCATTCCAGTTTTGAAATAGAAATATTTGAAAAAGAAATATTTGAAATAGAATATTTGAAATAGAATATTTGAAATAGAAATATTTGAAAGGAAAATTTTGAAATAGAATATTTGAAATAGAATATTTGAAATAGAAATATTTGAAATAGAATATTTGAAATAGAATATTTGAAATAGAAATATTTGAAATAGAATATTTGAAATAGAATATTTGAAATAGAAATATTTAAAAGGAAATATTTGAAATAGAATATTTGAAAATAGAAATATATGAAGCCGTGTTGATTAGATTGACGTCATTTTGACGCGAACGAGATTTATATCGATTTTATTCATTTTTCAATGAATATTGAAAATAATCGAAATTCGAATTATGTTGAAAAGAATTGAAATTCGAATCAGATTGAATTGAATTGAATATAAAACGAATTCGAATTGAATTGAATGTAAAACAAATTCGAATTGAATTGAATATAAAACGAATTCGAATTGAATATAAAACGAATTCGAATTGAATTGAATATAAAACGGATTCGAATTGAATTGAATTGAAAAGAAAATGAATTCAAATCGAATTAAAATCGATTTGAATTGAAATCAAATTTGAAATGAATTTAAAACGAATTTATATTGGAAAATTCAATTTGAATTTGAATTTGAAATGAAGTTGAAATCGTTTCGAAAAAGAATTTAAAACGATTTATAAAATACGTTTTAAAAGGAAATCGACGAAGTATATATTATATATATAATATAATGGCTTGAATAGAACGCGCCGCGCCGTGGCAATTCGTGAATTTCAACCATTGACTTCGAACGGATATTACGGGAGATCCGGCCGTCGGATTCTCCTAAAACCGGAACCGTTGGGTTCGTATCGAAAAGAGCTTTCTAACGAATATTAGAAATTAGAAATCTAACGGTTGGATTTGGAATTATGTCCAAATCAAATTTGTAAAAGGTCGTTGTAAGTGCAATTCGATGGATTATATTATTAAAAATAGTAATAATTTGTGTAAAATCATAAGAAATGATTTAGAAAGAACTAGGATGAAAAAGTCCATATTTGAAAAGATAAAAATAGATTTTTATCGAAATGAACTAGTTTTGAACTAGAATTAAAATTCTATTTATTTTTGAAATAAATAAATTGAATTTGAAATGGTTTTGAAATATAACCAGAATTCCCAATAATTGAATTGGGAGGGATATGAATTGAAATTGTCTTCGGAATATTTCGATGTTGGATTTCGTGATGATACAGATATTATTATGGGAATTTGAAAGATATATATATCGTTATTTCCAATACGATATTTGTTGGTCGTAGAATTTGATATTGAATATAAGTCGATATATTTTCTATTCAGAGCCTTGTATTTAATATCAAATGTGATTTGGGTTTGTCGTGAATGGTGTCTTTATTAACACTATTCTTGAACCCAGTTGAGAAAAGATTAAATCTTTTTATTTAGATTTAATGAAGTGTACCAATTAAATAATAATTAATTGGAATTGAATTGGCATTGAATTTTGGGTTTATCGTGAACAGTGTTTTAAACAACACTTGTTCTTTAACCCGATAATTAATGGAATGGGATTTTGGGTTGTCCTGAACGGTATCTTCAATAATACTGTTCTTAGACCCAAAGGAGTTAAGAAAATCAGAAACTAACTAGAGATTAGTTTAGTTGAATGATTTCTGGGGTATTGATCTGATGTTGGTTTCGGCCTTCGGGGTTAATACTTAGGGAGTTGCTCACTTGCTAATTTACGGTTAGGGACCGATTGAAATGTGATGTGATTTTGGGTTTATCGTGAACCGTGTTTTAAATGACACTGATTCTTTAACCCAATTGAAAATTAAAACTAAGTGGAGTTTTAATGAATTTTTAATTAGATCGAAATGATCGAGAATGGAGTATCACCAGTTTTACTCCTGGCGATAGTTAAATCTTTAATTAGATTTAAACGTGAAATGGTAATTGAATTTACCGATAACACTGTGGTGTTAGATATGAAGTATTACCAGTTTTACTTCATGGGATGAATAGGTTGGGATTGGGAAATTAAAACAAATGATTACTTCGGTAAGGTTCGTTAATCCCGACTAGTTTGAATTGATATTCAAAAGTAGATTAAAGAATAAATTTAAAGGATTTATCTTTGATAAAATTAATGGGAACCTTTCCCTAAGAAAGTGAAATTTAGGAACTAACTGTCGGTTAGCTAAGCAGAATGGTTTTCTGGATATTGATCTGATGTTCATTTCGGCCTTCGGGGTTAATATTTGGGGAATTATTCTCTTGTTAATTTATGGTTAGTGATTGATGAATTGGAATGAGGCGTATGTTGTGTTTGTGTAACACATGTTTATTATATACGCGAGTTATTCGGGAGGACCTGGTTTATCCCATTCTGAATAACTGATACGACGATAAGTCGAAGATGAAGACGGTGGTCGAAGACTGGAGGTCTTCACGTCGTTTGGGTGATTACAGATGATCTTGATTGGGATGTACACCCAAGAAGATGGAAACAGTCGGTGATCGTCCAGACGTATTTGGAGATCGATGGATATGCGGGGTACTAGGTGCCTCCGGTTTCGTTCAGACCCAGAACAGACTTGTAAATGGACTGTGTGTCTGACATTGGATTTCAGTCTGTATGATTGATTTCTATTAAATATATATCTGTTTGGCGCCGGAGAATTTATTCTCTTGCTTAACGCCCTTCTCTGAGACGTACGAGCTCAGGGGTTATATACTGATGGATATCAAACGCATAGAGTGAATTGCCTGTGTGGCATGCCTAAGTGGCAAATGACCAAGGCTTCTGTTGAAAAGCAAAGTCTTGTGGTTGATGATCGAAGCACGGCCTTTGTGGCGTAGCTTTGTGTAACGTTTACTTCGCGACTTTCACACCCGGTATGAACCAAAAACGGGAGAGGACATCAGGGAGGACATGCGTTTCTTTCTAGTTAGAAGTGGCGTCAGTGGTTTTACATGCCCTGACGAGTTTGACTTATGTGGTTGTTGCTGTTGCTAGGTGCCTCGGTTTGATCGGACGATCCGGGTCCGATGGAGTCATTCGTTGGCTTATTTACGCCCCAAAGGGCGGGGAAACGTAGTGTTCAGGCATAATAATCCACATCGGTGGACTGGCACTGACGATCCAAAGGGTTGATGCGTTCTGATCCTAAGGCTCGGGCTAGAGAGTCTCGAATCGGTTGAGGACTATCTTTTGCCTCGGTTCATAGATGGAAATCCAACTTCCAAATACGTGACATTTGCGGTTTTAATTGTAGAACTAGTATGGCGACATGATATATGGTACCCATGTCGCCTATGATTGATACTTATGATTTGAAGTTGTTTTATACACTATGCACTTACAATAGTATCAAATGATTTGTTTTAAACGTATCAAGCATTCTTGGCTATTATAAGGTAAAAACCCTATCCTCCGGCTTGCGTTGCATTGTGTGATGGGTCCTGGGTCTTACAATAGCTTCATTTTTCTTTATTTAGCATTGCGCTGTTTGTTTTATGCACTGGTATTCTTGGGAGGAAGCCCGTTCCGTGTTATACGGCGTGGTCCCTTGATTCACCTAACTTTAAAAATAAAGATTAATAACTGTTTTAGTTCTCACACCAGTCACATGACTGACCTGGAGTTTATTGTTTTAACCTAAACTCTGGGTGCCCTTATTTTAACACGGGCAGCTAGTAGTTTTGGTTTTGCAGATTTATATTCACAAGATCCTGGTTTACAGCCGGAACGATATCCGAAAAGCTTTGTATCCGTATATCTCCTTCAGTTGTGTATTGTATTATTTTCCGCTGCTATGTATTTAAATGTAATTTAAATCTCTGATATTTCTGTGTAATATTGATTCATTTATACTCTGTATATTCTTGTATTCTGATGGAATTGTTGTAATATACAATGAAATGTTCTTCCGTCTGCATTCTGATTTGTCTTGTCCTCACAGTAATCCGTTCTTTCTCTTCTCTTCGGAGACCGGGGAAGTTCGGGTCACTTCAACTTACCATGGTGTAGATCTATAAGAAACACTTGAATTTGATGAAAACCATGACCAAACATTCATATACTTGATTGAGTCCATGTGAGAGATGCATATCACTCACTAATTCTCCAAATCAAAGCAAAAAACGGTGAATTGGATTCCGAATAGCGAAGAACTCGATCTGAATCCTTCGATTTGATGAACTCTCCCTTATAACAGTGTAGATCTAGCCTTAAATGGTGTAAATCTTTGATATCCTAAGCTTTAATGGTGGAAAGATGGAGAAATGGAGGAATGGAGGAACACAAGGCCACTAACTGTGAGAATAGAGAAAGTAAAATATTCTCCATATCTCGTGCCCCCTATTTATAGCTTCCACCAGGCCACTAATGGGTCTCTACAAATCAGTCAATTAAGGCTTACAAAACATGAACAACCAACTGTTAAATCTTAAAACAGCGATTCCTCCAAAACAGTCGATCCAAATCTTTAATGTAACCACTCTATGGAAAGACAATCATCATTTCCTTTCCAATGGAACAGGTCTTACCATCTGATTCGACCCGAGTCAAAAGTTATTCCCTGTACAAGACTAACAAGGGCAAAATAGTCACAAACAAAATTGGTAAAAGTTATGGACATGTCTCACATCCCCACAAGCAACATATTAAAATATGAGAATGATCCAACCTTCAAGGAATAAAATAAAAATATTTTACGATCCTCCGATACGTAAAAAGCGGGCTGTTACAAGTCGCACTCACAATAACCACAATAGGCCAGTGGAAAACAAAAGTGAAATCAAAACAATGCTTGACTTAGACTTGGGACAATGCTTGGACTTCTTGGCATCCTCAAGCCTTTTCTTCTCCTCTTTCCCCGCATCGGTCTGGATGTGCTTCTTCTTCTGCTTGGACTTTTCGGATGAAGGATTATCTACATTAGCAGGAGTCTGGGAAGCCATCTCTGTAGTAACCGATCGGGGAATCTTGATGGTTACTTTGGTTCTAGGAGGAGGAACCATCTGGATAGGATCGACCGAGATGGGCTCTTCTTCAGCCTTAGCGTTCAAAAGTTGCTCGATCCTTGCTTTCATCCGCGAAAGGGTCAGATTCTCAGTCTTGTCAGAAGCCCCAGTGATTGTGACATCTGCATATTCTTCACCCCCTTTCCATCAACGTCTTTTAAAGAGTCAATCATTTCTCTATCCTTGGGGGTTTAAGCACTAGAAAGCACTATAACCTTGTCAGTAGCTTCTTTTAGCTTCTCGTTAGCAGGCTTTCTACCAAAAGAATGGGAAGCAACAATTATTAACTTTGGGGAAAACATGGGTCTTTCAATTATCTACTCCATGATTCAACGACACACTAAAATAGCTTTGACAAATTGTGGGGAAAAGCTGGAGATACCTTCCACAGACTTGTCACCAAGTGTAGAGGGAGTTGTAGCTTTAATAATAGGAGATAGAAGAGTGCTTTGTGTAATCCCTGGATGTTCGAGATCATACTTATCAGACTCAGTAGCATTAGGCATCACAGAAGAAGAACTGGAGCCACCCTTAATAGTATCTGTTGGCTTGATGTTTGGCCGCCTCGTTAGTTTCCTAAAGTAATCTCCTCCCCTCGGCTAAGCATTATGGCTCCTCCCCTCTTAAATATGTTTTCTTTAGCTCCTCCTCATCAATAGTATCGACTTTCAATCGCTGGTTCTCGTCCTCGACGATTTCAACCCATATATCGAACAGTGTTGTTGGATAGTCTTGAATTGATGATATATCTCGGGTCCGAAGCACCTGAGCAAAGAAGGATATCATAAGTTCCCCATAACCATCCAATTCCTTTTGAGCTTCAATGAGTTGTGCCTTAGATGCAGTAGCAGATTTGAGAGAAAGGTTAGCATTCCCTTCAGCTAGAACTACCTTTCCTTGGCCTCGGCCAACCTAGCTTTCAGACTAGCGATTTCCTTTTCTAATTCAGTCTTCTCCTGTCTGAGGCAAGTACAAGAAAACTTTAATCCAGTGTTCTCAGAAGTGTTGTCCTCGACTTGTTTCTTGAGAGTTGTATGTTCTTGGCTATGAGAATCAAGCTTATTATAATAACGCTTCTGTGGTTCGCCATGTTGCTTTTTGTAGTTTTCAATGTCACACTGTACAAGAGCAACTTTGGCCTAAGCTTCTTCAAGTTCTTTCTCTATGGCCTGTTTAGAATATGTGTCGTACTCTACCATTCTCTTTAGGTGGTCCATGTCCATTAAAAGGTCCTTGATGATTTTTGAAAGCTTTCGAGCGAATTTGCATATCTCCTAATACTGACAGTCAACGAAACCTATCTGAGCTTTAATGCCCTCCGTCCAATCTAAAGGAACCGACTTGAGGTTTGGAACGAAGTGCATATTACTGAAGTGGTAATTTGGGAATTACCCTTTAATAACCTCTATCCTTGCCTTAGTGTCGAAATCAAGGACCACCGGTCTTGTCGTGGTAATATCGATGGACTTGCGCTTATAAGAATGACAACGGCACTATCTTTATCTATCTCCTTGTCCAGATCCTTGGTCTTATCCTTTGGTCGGAATGCTTCTTTGTTGACTTATCTTGATAATGTGAAGCCCTCAGGAGGACTGGAACTTTTGGAGGTTTTCTGTCTCCTTCACTATGGCCTTGGTGACTCTTGAACTTATCAGAGTCCAACTTAAAGGCATAACGAGAGCGTGAATAGTGGGGATAATGTGATTCGTAATGCCTCATGCTGTCTCTCTTGCAGATATCCCTGTGATCGTGTTCAATATTAGAACCGTACCTAGGTAGGCTTGCGCGGACATCCCTAAAATTATAGCCGGGACGATGCATCTTTCTTGCAAGTTAAGATAAACCAATATTAGAATCAAGAAGTAGCATAACACATGGTAACTATGACATGCAGTGTTAATGTGGTGTGTGTCCTAAGTGATCCCCCCAAATGACCAGAGCCAAAAGTTATGCCTATGGATGTTGTCTTCCCAGCTTGCACAGAAGTTACTTCCTCTTCAGAGTTAAGAAAGAAAGATCCAGAAACAATATCCTGAGAAGTGCATATGTCATTGGGCAGAGGAAGTTTAGCTAACTCTCCAATATGGAATCCTTTAGCTGGGAATCATGGATAGGGGACTGTGTGTTCGCAGACGACCGTCTTTCACGAGGATATGCATCTTTGGGAATGCTACCTTAGAGCTTGCCTTCAAGCGATCTTTCCGTGAGCTCCTCAGTAAGAATGTTAACTGGAGAAGGACTTGGGGGAATCACAATGTTCTGTTTCTCCAGAATTATCTCTTTTTCTCTTGGTTGTGGTTCTTGACTAGAAACCGTGAGACCTTTACTCTTAGACCTTCTCCTACCTCAGTTGTAGTCGTAACTTGGACCTCGACAAGGGGCACACTGCCAGTTTCCGTAAGAGAACAAGGAATTTAGGTTGGGGGCTTGTATATGTAAGCACAGCCTCCATGACCTATGCTCCATCTCCTATCAAGTAGACGGTGTCGATGAAAAAGCTCGTCCACCAAACATTTCCTGACACTCAAGAAGTCTGGATTACCATTCAGTAGAAGATTCAAACGATCCAGTTATATCTGTCCTTGCTCTTTTCATGGATTTGAAACTGAAAACAAGAAAGAAAGGTCAGTGCATTCAATAATATGATTGAAACGGGAACGCCAAGATTTGAAGCTTACTTGAGTGGACCCATCTCCTAGCACAACCCCGTTGGTGCTGAATGAAGAATCATTCAGACCTTATGTGGCCTACATTGCTGAATCCTTCACTATGTATCTTTCTCTTAGGAACGGATTCGAAGTAAACAAAGGAAGGAGTCTCCTTTTTGCGATGTTTGAAGTAATAGAAGAAATTTATGTCCTTGAAAGTGGGTTGCACGCCTAAGATTTCCATATAAGCTGGGTACAGTGTATATAAATAAGAATATGCCATTGGCTGGAGCTGCATGGGCGTAAACTGCATTCGTCTTGGAAAGTTGATGGCAAACAGTGGAAATGAGGAATAGCTCCCACTGTGCACATCAACCGACTGATAGCCATATACCTCTCCGAAGGATTGTGGGGTCTATCTGTAACACTAGCAACTCTAACTTCTTCCCAAGATATCCTTTGCCTTAAGCATATCCGTCTGAGTTTGTCTTCGTCAGTTGTCAAAACCCAAGAGTCATTAGGTTTATTTAGGATGACTACACCTTTAAATTCGTCAGGAGCTCGATCTTCTCCTACTCCTCATTCCTCTTCTTCATCCATTTTCGTTTCTCCCCAAATGACTCTACATTTTCATGAACCTCGACTTCGAAATCTGAGCCCATGCTATCCCAATCTGAGTCTGATGGAAGAACATCGAGATTGGGATTGCTAAATGACTCTGGAGCTTTATTCTTATCTGATTCAGAGAACCGTGTCGGATACCTTCTAGATATGTTGGATGTACTATCCAAGAAACACCAAGGATTAGATTATAGTAGCCTATGCCTCTCCTCTGTGTGTGAGTACTAGTGTGTGTAATGCAGGTGCAGTAAACATAAAAAATAGTAAAAGCATGTTGATGGTCAAAAGGGTTCATGTTTCAAGTTCTGAAGTTGACAAAAATTTGTTATGCATTTCCGAAGTTTGAACTTTAAGGAGGCTCTATCCTAACTATAGCTAGCTTCGGTCGAGCTATATACAAGCATCTACAATGGATTTGTATTGTCAAAATATTCACATTTACATAATTTAATGGTATGCCGAAGTACACAGGAATCATGTCGATGATACAAGCCTCGGGTCGAAATTACACGTCGGGTCGGATGATGGACCTAGGTCGGATTGGCATCGGGTCAAATTAACTCGACCCGACCCTACTCACGAGATTCTTTTCTCTCCAACCCTCCAAAGTTAATTCCATTCATCCATCAAATCCATTTCTCCCTTTTCTCTTTTCTTCAAAAACCGTTGCTCTTCAATTACCAGTTCCTCTCTTAAACCCCTCGGTGCCTGACATGAGCGCCATGGCCATCTCCTCGGGGTAAGTTTGGCATCACTAGCAATGAACGATGGCCTCGAGACTCCTAACAACCGCATCACAAAAGCAGAAAAGGGGATTAGTACCCAGTTCTAAGCGGATACAATCATGAATTAGAAACTAAAAAGCATGAAATAAATGATCTTGAACCCACCTGTGAATTGTATTTGAAGATCGAAAAGAATTCGTGGGATTTGTGAGTTAGGGTTTTTCGGATTTAAGTAGCTTGATTATGAAAGAAATAAAGTAAAGAGGAGAGAAATATTCAATTTATATATGCTAAAGAATGGGCTATTTAAATTCCTTTGAAATGACAGGCCGAACCGATCTATAGGCCGACCCAATCGCAGTAGCAATTTGAAACCGTTCAGGTTGAACAGGGTGACGGTTCAAACGATTTTGACCCTACCCATTTCATGACCTTCGACCCAGCAATGAATTATATAAATCGAGGACAGAAATAATTGAAAATGGTAGAAATTGTGTGTACACGTGAAAGTGAAGTGACAAAGCAATGTAGTCCAGTCAGATAACTTGGACTTTTCGATGTGAAAAAGGTCGAGGAATTTATCTGGGAACTTGCTTGCATTCCAGTGAAAAATCCTAATTTTCCGATAACAATAAAGACAATTAAATTATTGATATAGTCCTGCTTTTATATGTATAATGCAGGAACCAAAAGTCACAACTTCGCAGATGGACACGACTGTTCACTATCGCCGAATCTAGGATAGGCAGATTGATAATTTCAAAGCATGCCTCGTCTTTGATAAGACATACTTTGAGGGGGCAAAATGTTAGCCAACTTTATGAATAAGCCACACATAGTCCAAACATCGCAATCGTGTGTACAAGAGGGCAAGGGTCATGACTATTTGAAGGGTAAGCTTAGGATCAGATAGGAAACACACACTTTAGTCTTCGTAGAGCATAGGGCTTGGGTCGGGTACTTCTGGGTCGAATGAATTCGACCCGACCCACGCGTATCCATGAGCTTGAAAGTCCTGGCATAGCTGGTTCGGCTCGAGCAAGTACCTAACCGACTTGCCTGAAGTGGAAGCGCGACATGGTCCTACCTTTTAAGCTACAAGCTTGGTCAGTACATGCAGATTCAGCTCCACCTATTGCCCACAATTTGAGATACCATCTCCACTACAATTCCGAGCTTCATTGGGAATTTACCACATGTCATCCAACCCGGAGGCTCCCCACGCCTATAAATACGTACATGCAAGACATTTTTGGGGATCTTTTGACACTCTCTACACTCGAACTCCATAATCATCATCACCATTCCCGTTCAACCTATATTATTGAGTATAATTAAACAAGTATTGAGGGAGAATTAATTGTATTTGAGTGATTGAGGGATTATAATCCTTGTACTTGTAATTCTCCATTGAAATTTAGAATTATAAATTCGACGTAGGCTCGTTAACGCCGAACCTCGTGTATTTGTTTGCTTTTCTCTATTTTTAGTTTATAATTCTTCATTATTCTCTACAAAACCTGATCTATTTGGTGTTAGTGCCATTTTTCGGTCTAACATTATATATATACACACACATTGGTATTGCATTATTGTGAGAAGATGGTGTTAGCATTCCATGAGAGATTTGTAAAAGTTAAAACATAGCTTTAAGCCTCATTCCTGGAAGATGATTAGAACAAGTTAAGTTATGCCAAGCTATGTGGGTTGCTCCCATTAGGGTATGATCATCTCTTGTATCTCGGTTGTCATTTCTAGATTATGTATGTTGGGCCTTGAGAAATGGTTTTTCAAGTTGGTAGTAAAGATGGTGACCATGATCGGTATTATGTAGGAAGAGGTAATCATGTTCTGTGTTGGTAGAGATGCATTATTTGCAGCCTTGGTATATTTTATCTAAATATGTACTATATGAAAGGTAGAGTCGTACCTTGTCATTATTGGAATCATTCTCCAGTACATGCCTTACGAAATTAGTTATACACCAAATATGTTAGAATGTGACATGAAGTCATTTCAGGTGTGTTATATATTTATGTTAAACCCTAGTCATTTTTATAATATCACAAGCTTTTTAATAAAATGGTTTAGTAATCATAACCTGAAAAATTGGTCTGTGTTGCGATGTATTCTCACGAGATACCTTTATTTTCAAAAGTTTTTATAAATATAAAAATCCATATGATTTGAGTTTTTCATGCTTAATTACCAGACTAATCCAAATGTTGTTTTCTTATAATGGTCGGGTCAAACCCAAGTATTTTTTCCAAACTTAAAGATGGATATTTTGGAGCTTTTAGGAGATGAGTTGGATACCTCCAAGATTTATTCATATATTTTACTTTACTGCATTTTAATGTTTATCAATAATTGTGAGGA
Organism: Allium sativum; assembly: GCA_030737875.1. Taxonomy (NCBI): domain Eukaryota; kingdom Viridiplantae; phylum Streptophyta; class Magnoliopsida; order Asparagales; family Amaryllidaceae; genus Allium; species Allium sativum. The sequence continues at coordinate 359,578,148 of CM060926.1, forward strand.
AGGACTATTATAATTGTTTTGCCTAATGATAAGTTAATTTATTTGGATTAATGTTTGTAAATAAAAGATTTTTTGTAAAAATATATTGTACATTATATATTACTCGTCATGATGTGAGATTTTATTTTGTCTTATCTTTTCTAACATCCCAAAACCTATCTTTTTGGCACTCTGATGATCTGCACATGAATATCATAGATTTATTAATGTCGATCTTCGAGGGTCAAAAAAGTCGTTTGTTTTAGAAAGTTATATGTTTGAGAATGTATTATTCTACACTGGATAAATAAAATGGATTACTAATGATTCTATCTTTTTCAAATATTAGCGATATTCGTTGGGTAAAAGCATATCCACTCTCAAGCTCATTCAAAGAGTAATGGTCAAGGCGCATACACAAAAAGTAACAGGCGATTAAACCTTAATCCAACCGCTGTCCCGAATGAACCACCGATCCAATGGAGATGGTCAATAAATCATAAGAACCACAACCAAGCCCAACCAAACATCCATCCAAAGAGAATTGACCAATTAAGACTTTAGCACCATTTTGGGCCTAAATAAAGCACTCATATAAGAGAGATAGTCAATAAAATATTCTCTCGTTGTTGGGCTTGGCCAAAGCTTCTATCAAAAACGTGATATCAATTAAGTATTCGGTCTTACTACTAGACTCCATAAAAAACATATATCCAAGAGAAATGGTCAATAAAGCTCTTAGTCTCATTATTTGGCCCGGCCAAAACATTAGCCCATAGTGTGATAATCAATTAAAGAATTGGTTCCTTCGTCAAGCCTCAGCAAAGTACAAATCCATGGGAAACAATTAATAAAGCCTATGATCCTGTCGTTGGTCCAGACTAAGGCACTCATCCAAAGTGTGATGATCAATTAAGCTTTCGGACCCTTCTCTTAACTCAGCCAAAGAACCCATCCAAGAGAGATGGTCGACAAAGCCTATAGTACATCATCGCCCATGCCAAAGCACTCTTTCAAGGGAGATAGTCTATAAGAACAATCGATAAGTAGTGAGGCATGATGTGATATGCCAACCTCTATACAAGTCAATATATAGAAGTATAAAGGAGTCAATCCTGACTCAAATTCTTGAAAACGAAACACATGCGTAGTAGATCATCGTCTCTAAAGAAGAATCTTAGTACATAACGGTCGACATGCAGGCAAATGTAGGAAATTATTGAACGATAATGCATATAACTTAGTTCTAATTGGCTTATGCAATGTGTGAAAGTACCCGATCAGATGTTATGCCAACTACTAGACATAATTATGTTACTGATTTATATATGTTATTATTTAATATTAACAGAAAATTAAGAAAACCAACAAAATTTAAAGTTTTTGGCAGACATTTATATTTAATAACGTTATATTAAAAGTATACATGTGTTGTCGTTAGCACTGCACTTAATTGATGTGTCCTTGTCGGGGTAGCTCATGTAAACAAGAAGATCATCTACAATCATATTAGCATCTAGAATAGTATGAGCTATAATAACATCAAAATCAATTATAATAACCCGAAATTTCATTAGTTTAATTTGTGAATATTTAATTTATCTAAATATTCAGTTTATGGTTTAATCATTTCATTTCCTATTAAACTGCATATTTATAATACAAATGTAATAATAATTAATTTAAGAGCCTTTCCAAATTATATAATTTATAAAAGAAACTGAGATTTTATTTTGTGATAAATATAAATATGATTTTAAAACAACAAAAAATATTCTTAAAATGTATATGTATGTGATAATATTACATGATTTTAAGGTTTATAAAGTTATATTTTATAAAATAAAATTTTAATTTAGCGTCTAATAATAAAATAAGGTAATATATATTTAAATTTATATTTTAAAGTACACAGATTTGATAGAAATTAAATATGCAAATGTATATTTAAATGCATATTTTTTATAATATATATAAGTTTATGATTTAATGTTTACTTAAAGTATACGTATGTTATTTATAAAATTAATATTTTTATAAAATAAAAAACTTTATTTGACGTTATATTAAAAAAAGATGATTAAAATTGAAAAGGATAGCTTGAAGTGATGTTTGATAAATGAAAAGGAGTAAGATGTAAATATGATATTTTATGTAAGTACCTCAAGTACATTTGCATTAAAAAATGTTGTACCAAGTTAAGTTTTGATGAAAAGTTGAAATGATAAGAGGACAAATAAATACTTACAATCCTCAAGCCTCAAAACCTTCTTTTGTCCTTCCCTACTGAATAATTCATCACCCATTCCTCCTCTTAAATCACCATCCACTTGTCACTTCCACAGTCTTCCTTGCCTCTTCAAACCGATTCCAATTTCCCCTGACCATCCTCCCTTGACCCAGGCGTTGACCCGCCCCTCCTCCAACTTCGAGGCTCGCCATTCCCTCGCCTACCTCTTCATCGACTATTTGTTCATCTCCTATACCTTCGAAACCAAAATGGTCAACCTTTTTTCGATCCAAACCAAGGAATTCTTGAGTGTTCTCTGTGATACCTACCCTCTACTTTTCTCTGGTAAAACTCTGCTTCCTACCGATTATATTATTCATTCAACTGAAGAAGTTTGGCAAGATTATCTAGTAGGATTATTTATAGATAAAATATTTTCATACTTCATAGATAAATCTCACTTGAAGAGGATATGGAAACCTATGGGTGCGATCAAAATCAGATTCAGCGGTAACCTATTTTTCTTTCACTTAGCTAGCTTTGATGATAGAAAGAAAATGCTAGAAGCCAACCCTGTTATTATTAGGAATAAATTGTTCATTGTGAAACAGTGGGTTTCGGCAATAAGTGATACCAGAAGTTGTATTAGGCATGTCCCAATCTGAATTAAAATGTTTAACTTACCATTGAATCACTCCTTAGTATTAGCTGGCTCGCCTCAAAAATTGGCAAGTTTTTTTGAATGGACTCATCCACTGAACGCTTAGATAGGTTGCATTATGCTAAGTATATGGTTGAAGTACCCCTAACTGATGGCATGCCACTTGAATTCCCTGTTAAATTAATAGATGGAACCGATCAAATAGTGCATGTTCAATACCTTTGGAAGCCCTTAGTTTGCACCAAATGTGTGGCCGTTGGTCATGAGTTGAAAAACTGTGCTCATTCCATCTTGGAAACAAGAATTGCCAATGGTGATATAGTTGATCAAAGTAATGTGATAAGTCAAAATAAAGTGGATGCTGCCTTAGGTACCAGATTTGATTCTCCAGTAATTTTAGCCGATAAAACTATGTCTCAAGTGACTAAATAAAAGCAAGCTTGGAAAAGTTGTTATCACTAAAGTTTGCATTGATCTAATGGAAATAAGTAGAAGCTTCAAAACCAAATGACGATATTGAAAATAGATCGCTTGAGGTAACAAAATCGAAACCAAGAAGAAAAGGCTTTGGGGGAAGCTAAACCAACACCAAATTTTGGGGCCCAGGAACACAAAGTCAAAACCAAAAGCTGGGGTTGAAAGATAAGAAACTGGTACCAAAAAATATAAACATAAAGCGAATAGTGTCTGCACCAAAAGCGGGATTGAAAAACAAGAAAGTTGATATCGAGTACGGGTGAAGAGACAGTGGAGCCGATACCAAGAGAAACAGGGTTGAAGCACGAAGATGATACTGAGAGTTAGTACACCGAGAATAAAGATGGAACCAAATACTGAGAACCGGTGTCGTCGGAGGCGACACCGAACCCCAAAAAATATGAAGCAATTAAACTAGCACTAAATACATAAGCTGGAAGTACGAGATTGAAACCAAATTCATGAAAGGGAAGCGTAGAGATGGTAATGAATATTTTGGGAACAAAAGAACTCTATCAACACCAAGAAGCTTAGAGTCGATTCCATTGCACAAATGCGGCACAAAAGTTACGAAGGTAAAAGCATAAATGCGATACCCATAAGTGCAAGCGGCAAGGGATCAAAGTTGGTACCGAAGCTAGAAAGCGCTGACATGGGACGATATTAAGAGGTTGATGCGAAAGGGGGGTTTCCCATACGATTGCTACAAAAGGGGGCCCGAATCTTCTATAAATAAGACCCTAGGGTCCACATTTTGGAAGGAATTTTCTGACTTCTCAACTCTTTATATAAAGTCAAATCTTATAACCTTAAATCAGATTGGGTAATTTTCTCACCAATTGTAATAGACTCACGATAAATAAAAAGGGAGATTGAGATTATATTTATTCTCGATTCTATAATCAGATTTTGATCAAGCTAGTTTAACAGGGAGTTATCAATTATTCTTGTATACAAAAGATTCAAGCACAAGCACATTAGAAGGAGTATCATCAAGCAAATCAATGATTCTTCTCTCATTATCTATGCTTTGTGTCTTAAACCTTTTTGAACATGTCTAATATACCATAACGTATACAACACGATAACCGACACAACCAAGGCCTTTAATGGGCTGGATCGATATGGAAGTGTCACTTTTAGATGTTAAAGACTACGATATATCATCAAATGTGAATGCTGTGACATCTTAGCATGTTTCCTCTTAGCACAACGTACATTATTTTATCTTGATTCTAAAGAACACCTTTGCAATAAGGTTACCTACATATATGAGAGGATCACATAATGAATAGCCCCAAATGGTAATACGAGCACTTAGTATGTCATCCCCGATATAACCCTTTTTCACTTAAAAATGCACTATTGATACACTCGAAAGATGGTGACTTTTGCACTCAAGAGGAAGCATCGATATTTTAGGAGACAAATAAAATTTGATTAGTTATGAGGTTTTCTTGTTTAAACTCAACATAGCTTAGGTCGACCTGCTTTTGAATGATGTTCTCTAGATTGATCATCTTCTAATTTAATTATATATATATATATATATATATATATATATATATTCTGCCAGTTCCTAATTGGGTGTTGACGATTTTTATTGTCAACATTTTGGCGCTAGAAGGAGGGCTTAAACCTCTACTCTTTTATCTTATTATAGATTAATTGTGAATGTTTGCATAATGACAGGATGAGATGAAATAAAAATGATTAAGCAACATTAACGAGGGGACATCTCAAACGACCACTCTCAAAAAAAAATATAACCCCATCATTTAACCCAAATGCTGCTGAAGCAGGCCAACCCTCACTCCAGCACAATCTCCAACCTAGAATTTTTTGGATGAGAATGCCATCAGAATCAAGGCTCTAGAACAACAACTTCTTGAATTGCAGGATCTCTTACAAATTGCTTTAGCATTCAGATCTTTAAGGAACATCGGACCGAGTCGAAGGGAAGAAGTTGAGTCCCCAAGGAGAAATGCATCTGTCCTACAAATGTTGTTCGATCCCGACTATTTCCGGTGATGCTTCAAGGAGCAGCTACTAAATGGTATCGCCAGTATCGAGAGAAAACCATCTACTCTTGGAAGAAGCTTTCTTATGAGTTCTCTACACAATTCTGCATTTGCAAAGATCCAACTGTGGACTACACTGTCATTGCAAATGTATAACAAAGACAAGGAGAATATTTGGGCGATTACCTAAAGAGATTTAATGTTGAAGCTCTGAAAGCAAAGGTCATGAATGACCGTGATAAACTCATCGTCGTTCATTCAGGATTGATTGAGAATACTCCATTTTGGAAAGAGACGTACATTCATGGATGCAAGGACTTACAAGATTTTCATTTCCATGCAGATAAATTCATCTGCATGGATGAATTATATTATTCAAAGAAGAAACTTGGCTTTAGTGGGGAAGAAGGGGAATCCAACTTTAATCGAAATCATAAACCACAAGGTAGGAAATTCAAATTTGATAAAAATTAGAAAAAAGCCAAGGTGGGAAGATTCTAAAACTTATTCTATAGCCTTGAGCAAACCCATCTCATTCATATATGTTGTAGCAAAGGAAGAGTCAACTTCTCGGTTTCTTTCAAAGCTAAAAATTTCCCAGAACCATTCAATAGAGGGAAATTTGGCGAGTATCAGAAGATGAATGGGCATAGAACTAATGAGTGCAAAGTGCTCGAGGGCATAATTCAGAAGCTTATTCGGGAAGGATACCTAAAAGTGTTCATCCAAGGAAAACAGAAAACAACTCAACATTCCGATGAACACCATAAGATCTCAGTTAATGCGGTAAAGGTCCCAATTAAAGAGGATTAACAAAATCTGGTTCCTCCGGTAAATTGGATAAATGTGACCTATGGAGGGCCACATCCTGCTTGAAACGGTCAAGCTGCCCGAAACAAATATCTGAAAGAGGCCCGTGAAGGGATATTTTCCATTCAGGAGAAGTCGCCCTTTAATAATGCTCGATTCAGCATCGAAACGAATAACTTGGTGGTGTCACCAAACGAGATGCAGATAGGTATCCATCATCCACATAGTGACCCTTTAATGATCACATCAAAGATTGGGCTTTCAATGGTTTTTAATCTTTTTTTTGGTACTAGAAGTGCATTAATGTGATCTACAAGTATCCATTTCACTAAATGGGTCTTTTTGAACAAGAGCTTGAATCTAGCAGTGAACACATCTTCGGGTTCTACAAAAAAGGGTACTCTCTGATTGGGCAAATTAAGTTGTTGGTTCAGGTTGGATTGCCTCCTCTTTGCCAAACCTTCGAGACTCTTTTTGTTATCATCGACCAGCCTTCTTACTACAACGCATTCTTCAGTAGCCCAACTCTTGATGAAGTGGATGCCTTTTTTTAATCAAAGTACCTCATGACGAAGTTTCTGACTAAACAAGGTTAGGACACCATTAGGTGAGAGAAATTCATCTCCTATGAACTGTGCTTTACTACTCTCGATCAATATAAAAGCGAGTATTTTTCTTGCTTTGATTCTTCTACAATTTTCAGTGTTTGGATAATGGATTTCTACATTCGACATTCGAAGCCAATGTGAGAATTAATAAGTCTAAGAAGCGTGTGAATGATAGGTACAATCCTTTGGGAAATAAAAGGAAAAGGGCTGAAGAGATAAACTCAATCGAAGAAGCAAAAATCATAACAGAACTAGATTCATGAGGAAATACAAAAAGAATCAAACCCATTGAGGATTTGGATGAAGTATGCATAGATTCAACCGACTCAACAAGACCGACCAAATAGGGAAAAAGTTGGAAGGGTTATTGAGAACAAATTTGATTCAATTTTTGCAGCATAATAAAGATGTATTTGCTTGGACCCATTCAGATATGATAGGGATTAACCAGTCTATCATGAGCCATACGCTAAACGTTAACTCATGTGCGACAAAAGAAAAGGTAGTATAACGGGTATAGATTAGAAGCCTTAAAAGAAGAAGTAAAGAAATTACTTGCAAATGGATTCATTCAAGAGGACTTCTATCCTAAATGGTTAGCCAACCTAGTATTAATGAAATAGTCAAATGGAAAATGGAACAGATTTGAATAAATCATGTCCAAAAGATTGCTATCCCCTTCGCCGAATAGATCAATTAATTAATGCAACTAGTGGACACAAGTTGCTATCACTCATGGATGCCTACTTAGGATATAACCAGATTCCCATGTTCAAATTAGATGAAGAGCTTACAAGATTCATTACTGATTGGGGTAGATATTGCTATAAGGTAGTGCCCTTTGGATTAAAAAATACAGGTGCTACATATCATAGACTTGTCAACAAAATGTTCCAAGAGAAAATAGGGATGAATATGGAGGTATATGTAGATGACATGCTAGTAAAATCCAACGAAGCGGAAATTCATTTGAAAGATCTAAAAGAAATGTTTGATGTCTTAAGGGAATATCATATGAAGTTAAATCCAAGGAAATGTTCTTTTGGGATTCAATCTGGGAAATTCCTAGTATAAGTTGTTAGTGAATATGGAATTGAAGCTAGCCCCGACTAAATTAAACTCATAAGGAATATGGATGAACCCAAGACGACTAAAGTGGTCATGAGTTCGAATGGGAAAGTAGCATCCTTGAAAAGGTTCATTTTTAAAGCCACTGATAAGTGCATACCTTTCTTTGACATGATTAAAAAAAAGAAGAATTTTGAATGAAGTGAGGAGTGTAGAAAGGCTTTTCAGGAATTGAAAGATTATTTAGGAAAACCTACAACTTTATCCATTCCTGAAAGTGGAGAAGACTTGTATCTTTACATGGCTATTTCAGAGTATGTGGTCAACTTGGTTCCTATTAAGGAAAGCAATTGAATGCATCTTCCAATTTATTATGTTAGCAGAAGGTTAAATGATGCAGAAATATGATATCCGGTAATAGAAAAATTATCCTACTGTTTGATACTTATAGCTCGAAAACTTAGAGGTTACTTTTAAGCACATCCAATTAAAGTTCTAACCAACTTTCCGCATAAACAGATTTTCAGCAAACCAGAAACATCAGTAAGGTTGGTCAAATGGGTAATCGAGCTTAGTCGATATGAGGTTGAGTTTCAATCGCGAGCGGCGATTAAAGGATAAGCCTTAGAAGACTATGTTAATGAGTGTACAAGCTTTGTTAAAGGACAATCGACAAAGGAAAATGATCTTACGTCCAAATGGAAATTGTTTGTAGACGGAGCATCAAACGAGTAACGAGCAGGGCCAAGATATGTGATAATTACCCCTGATGGGCACCGTCTACACTATGCAATGAAACTTAGGTTTGCCGCAACAAACAAAGTGGCTGAGTATGAATTAACAATGGCAGGGTTGAACATAGCCTTACAATTGAAAATACCCCAAATTGAAATCTTTAGTGATGCACAGCTAATAGTAAATCTGATAAAGCAGACTTATCAAACGAAGGATGGCCAGTTAGCACTGTACTTGGAGAAAATATTGAAAATGCTTACTCAATTTGAAAACTTTTCTATACATCAAATTCCAGAGGGGAAATTCTCAAGCTAATTCTTTAGCAAAGTAGGCTAGCTCTAGAGGAGCTCTCGAAACTCGCATTGTATCAGTAGACTAGCAAGAAAAACCCAGCACTGAATAAGAGACATCCTAATCTGGAAAAGAGTTGCTAGTTTTAACTAAATCCCAAGCTTTGGCAAGAGAGACTGAAAGCGAAAAAGATACGAATGAAATCTCTATTAAAGAACCCATGCAACCCGAAATGGACTATTGTTATAAAAGCAGTTGGATGACTCCCATTGTGGATTACCTCATAAATGGAACGTTACCTACCAATAAACAAGAGGCAAGGAGAATTAATCATCAAGCCCCAACTGTTATTATGGACAAAATAATCTATAAGAAAAGGGATTCGCTCCCCTAACCGAGATGTGTAAGCCTTGAGGATAGGCTCAAATAATTAAAGGAAACACATGAAGGGATATGTGGAGCCCATTCCAATGGAATCAAGTTAACAAAAAGGATTATGCAACAAGGCTTCTGTAAATGGTTAATCAAGCAACGAAATATGTCAAGAGATGTGAAAAATGCCAAAGATATTCTAAAATATCTTGATTACCTCCAAGTGACTTAACCATAATCTCGAGCCCATGTCCTTCTGATATATGGGGAATAGATTTAATTGGACCGCTAGCGATATCTAAAGGAGAAGCTAAATATGCCATGGTAGTGATCGACTACTTCCCAAAATGGGTGGAAGCGGAACTACTTCCGAACATCACATCTAAAAAGGTACTCAAATTTATGATTAAAAAACATCGTCGCTTGATTCAAAATCCCCTACAAAATCATATCTACCAATGGAACACAATTTAAAAGTGAAGAGTTTACATGCTTTTGCAACAAAAATGGAATCATAAAGAGTTTCTATTCTGTGGCACATCCAAGAGAAAATGGAGCCGTCGAGCCTGCAAACAAAACCATAAAGACGATCTTGAAGAAACGGCTAAATCAAGCTACGGGAAATTGGGCAGATGAGTTACCATTGGTATTTTGGGCATATAAAACTTCTGCTAAAACGGCGATGGGACACACCCCATATTCTCTAACATACGGATGTGATGCTATGCTTCCAATTGAAGTTGAAATTCTTTCACAAAGAAGAATAGCTTATGCATTTGATCTGAATCAAGAGTTAAAAAAGGAATCGTTAGACCTAATCCAAGGGTCAAGAGATTAAGCTACTATTAGAAAAGCAAAATATCAAAGAAGAATCACTAAGTACTATAACTCGAGAGTAAGGACAAGAACATTTCGAAATGGAGATTTAGTCTTACAAAGGGTAATGGAAAGTACTAAGAATATGAAAGACGGACCCTTTGGTCCAAACTCAGAAGGACCCTTGATCATTCATTAAGAACCGATGCCCTTAACATTTCAACTCTGTAAACCAAATGGTGATCCAGTACCTAGAACATGGAACACAGAACACTTGAGATCATACTTTTCAATGGTGAATGAATAAAAGAACATCTTAAGAATGTCCACATGGTCCAGAGTACGAAAATTCCTTAAAATTTGAAACTACTCGAAATGGGTATAGCTACATACGAAGGTAGAAAACCCTTGTCCGCACCAAGATGGCTAGGACGAGGCATCTCCTGGAGGGAGGTTGGTGTAAGCCTTTACCCGTATCCAAATTAGATAGAGCCATGTTAAAGCATCACAAACCCTTATCTGCTCGTACGATGGCCAGGGCAAGGCGCCTTTTGGAGGGGGTGGGTGTAAGCCTCTACCTGCTCCTACGATGGCCAGAGTAGAGCATCAAAAGAGTAAGCCATTATCCATGTCCATAACGGTCAGGATAAAGCATCTAAACACTTAGCCGCATCTACGATGCCCAGGTTAAGGAGCGTCCTAGAGGGAGGTCAGGTAATTCCTTGAGCCCTGCTTGAGAATATGCTAGCCAAGCGCACCGGACACACAAAACCTAGAGAGTGGCTCACAAGGCTGAAACGCCTTGTTAAAGCCCAAGAAGTGGCTCACAAATCAAATTAGAGCCTAGAGAGTAGCTCACGAGGTGACAACCAATCAAAGCCAAAGGATTTGCAACACGAAGCCCAATTGGCGACTAAAAGCAAAAGCTATAAATATCCAAATATAGGTTTCAAGTCTTCTATTCTACATTACTAGAAGTGGATTTCTGGTCTTCTATTATAAATACCCAAATATGGATTTCGGGTCTTCAATTCTACATTACTAGAAGTCGATTTCTAGTCTTCTATTATAAATACCATAATAAGGGTTTCAGGTGATTTATTTTACATTATTAGAAGTGGATTTCTGGTCTTCTATCAAAAATACCCGAATATGGGTTTCGGTGTTTTCTATTTATAATGCTAGAAGTGGATTTCTAGACCACTATTACAAAGTGTCCGAATTTTGGGGCTTTAGATCTTCTATTTTCATTACCAAAAGTGGATTTTTGAACTATTATTATAAGTGCCTTAACGTGACTTTTAAATCTTATATCCACAATTCTAGACAAATTTCTAGACTCCTATTACAAATATCCGAGTCTGGATTTTGGGTTTACTATTCCACGTTTTCAAGAATGGACTCCTGAGAATAAATATCCGAATTGAAATCTTGGATTTCCTATTCCTATTAACGAAAAAAGGTCCTAAGTCTCTAAATTTTCATTATAAGGGCCCAAATGGATACATTATTGGGTTCTCGTGTTATATATTTAAACTAGAGTTTAAACCCTAAATTAAAAACTCTTTATCATGGAAAGGCTTATCATAATTCATAAATCTCAAATCCAATTCTGCCATCTAAAAAGATTTAATATTCTTTCTTATGTCAGTATTGTGAATTATACAAAACTTATAACGTAAAATTTCTCTAATAATTCTCGAGTTATAGAAAGGCAATGCAGGAATCATAGGATTTTTATCCTAAAGAACAAAAGCCTCTTTATACTAGGGGGTTCTAAATGTTATCACTAAAGTTTGCTTTGATCTAACGGAAAGAAGTGGAAACTTCAAAACCAGAAGACGATAGTGAAAACAAATGGCTTGAGGCAACGAAACAGAAATCAAGAAGAAAAGGCTTTGGTGGCAGCTAAACTGACATCAAATTTCTGGCATAGGAACACAAAGTCAAAAGCAAAATCTGGGGTTGAAAGCTACAAAACTGGTACCAAACAATATAAACAGAAAGCCAATAGAACCGACACTAAAAAGCGGATTAAAAAACAAGAAAGCCGATACCAAGTATGGGTAAAGAGACAATGGAGTTGATACCAAGAGAAACGGTTAAAGCACGAAGATGATACCGAGAGTTAATACACTGAGCATAAAGACTGAACCAAATACTGAGAACCGGTATCGTCGGAGGTGATGCTAAACACAAAGAATAGGAATTAATTAAATCGGCTCCAAATACATAAGATGAATGTACGAGACCGAAACCAAATTCATGAAAGGGAAGTGCAAAGCCGGTAACAAATATGTTGGGAGCAAAAGAACGATATCGACACCAACAAACTTGGCATTGATACCATTGCATAAGGGCGGCACAAAAGTTATGAAGGTAAAAGCATAAAGTCGACACTCATAAGTGCAAATGGAGGGGATTAAAGCATGCTTGCGAAGCCAGAAAGCATTGACATGAGCTGATATTAAGAGGTCGATGTGAAAGGGGGGATCTCCCATACGATTGCTATAGAAAGGGGCCCGAATCTTCAATAAGTAAGACCTTAGGGGTCACGTTTTGGAGGACTTTTATGACTTCTCAACTCTTTCTATAAAGTCAAATCTTGTAATCCGAAATCAGATTGGGGAATTTTCTCACCAATTGTAATATACTCATGATAAATAAAATGGGAGATTGATATCATATTTATATTCTATTCCATAATCATATTGTGATCAAACTAGTTCAACAGGGAGTTAGCAATTAATTTCATTACAAAAGATTCAAGCACAAGCACATCAGAAGGAGGACCATCAAGCTAATGAATGATTCTTCCCTCATGATTTATGCTTGTATCTTTACTCTTTTTGAATATGTCTAATATACCATAACGTTAAATGATTATTATAGCTTTACACCACGATAACTGACACAACCATGGCCTTTAGTGGGCTGGATCGATGTGGAAGTATTACTTTTATTTGTTAAAGACTATGTACATCATCAAATGTGAATGTTGTGATATCTTAGCCTGTTTCCTCTTAGCACAACGTACATTATTTTATTTTGAATCTAAAGCACACCATCGCAACAAGATTACCTATGTACATGAGAGGATCATAACATGAATACTTTCAAACGCTAATACGAGCACTTAGTATGTCATCCCCGATATAACCATGTTTAACTTAAAAATGCATTATCGATACACTCGAAAGAGCATAACTTTTGCATTCAAGAGGAAGCATCAATATTCTAGGACGCAACTAAAGCTCGATTAGTTAAGAGGGTACTGTGTTCAAACTTAATATGGCTTAGCCGACGTGCTTTTGAAAGGAGTTCTCTAGATTGACATCTTCTAATTTCATTAAATATATATTCTTCCAGTTCCCAATTGGATGTTGATGATTTTTATCGTTAACAAGTTTTGAAAAAGAAAAGAAAGTAAATTCCTCCTTTGAAAGCAGAAGAGATGTTAGCGCAAACACAAATAAAGTGTTGTGTATAGAACAGTTGGTTGAAATAGCTTCATATGATAATGATGAGTCAACCCCGAACTGACAGAAATATTACCGAGTCAAATGCAAGAATAAAGAACATAATAGTGTTGTGGTTGACATTTTTACATCGAACAAGTTTGGACTTCGTTGATGGCAATGAGTTTGAAGAAGGAGAAATAGAAAATAGAGAAGAGTTGATAACAAGGAGAATATTACCCTCCACAATTAAAATTTGGGTGAGATGAATACGAGCATTGCTGTTTCTTTTGACTAGGAAAACCAGGCTAAATGTTTAGAGCTAAAGTCAACTCAGGGAAAGCAAATAACCGTCCACAAGCAACTAATGGTAAGTCTACTATTTCTAGTGAATTTTTTTTAAACAAAAATACTTGATAATGTTAAGGATTTCGAAAATGTCATGTCTTCAAATGATTTGGAGACAGTGAATCATGATAGTTTGTCGCATGAAACTCTTTAGGATAATCCAAACAGTCCTATTCTTACTAGCTCTTTTAGCTTCAAGCCTGGCTTCTTGAATAAAGCTAGTCCCTCACCAAGGTTTGATGTTGCTAAAGTGAAGTCTTCTTCTTATAGCAACTATGTTAAGGTTGTTGGCAACAAAGAAGATGAAGCATCAACTTTGTAACAACCCATTTTTTCCGTATAGTTTAAGCCGACACTTAACAATCCATGTCAACTCAAATTACATTGAAAAATATGGTTATTAATGGAAATAAGTTAGAGGGTGAGAGAAGAAAGAAATATAAGAATAGAAGAATAAGAAGATCAGAGTCTCACAACGGAATAAACAAACTATATATATATATATATGATTACAATATCAAAGTATACATTTATATCCATCAATGCTCAACGGAATAACTAGTACCAGTAAATATAGGAATATGTCTTGACTCCAGCTCCTCTTCTGGAAACTCCAAGAGAAAACCAACCTCGAAGTATACTCGGTCCGATATGAACACATAAATTCATAGCCCACACTTAAATACTGACGGTTTTTACCTTACTATAACCCAAAACATTTTTGATATATAGAAATCCGGTGATATTATAATAGTGTCTATCAAATCATAAATAAATAACCATCTAGCGGAACGCTTGCATCTCACGCTTCACTCGTATAATATAAAATAAAAAACCGCATGGCGCTCATTGGAGATTGGATTCCAACTATGACAAGGTATAGGACCACCTTCCGATCAGTGTACTCTAGAGGGGATACACTGGGGTCAACAAGAACATCTTGCAACCTGGCCACACATGACCGACCACTCAATTAGTTTGAGTGTATCAAATATATTGTCACCCACAGTCGGTACCGACATGACCGTTCTCGGGAGATACAGAAGCGAAAAAAGAATGAAATGAATTTTCTCTAGATCATTGACAATATGCCCTGCTTGGGTGCGACCCAACTAGCCATGCTGCTTGCCCGATTTTTTTCATTTCCCAGTTGTGAGGTTTGAGGCTACATTTATCCTCTTAGAACATCTGTCCACCATTCACTTTGAATGGCACATCGCCGTACCCGTCAAATCACCAGTTAATCTTCTCAAAATATTACGGGTATAAAAGCTAAGAGAAATGAATTCCTCAGCCACCATCGTAATACCTTGAAAATATTGTCATATGTGATCCGTTAGGCATACTCTATTAGACATTCATCCATATAAGTTGTCCTGGGTATGGAAAAATCGAAGGCACTATCCAGTTAACAGAATAGCCCTTGCATTTTTCTCCGTCTTCATACACATCCCTGCTAATTATTTTCGTATGAAACGTTGATTTGAAGTGGTTTGGGGTCTAGTTCCCATCCAGGTCTCTTCGAAACAACACGTCAAAAGGGTCCAATAATATTTCATTGATTGTTTTTAACTATCAATTTCAAAACAGTAAGGTCAAGTATATTGGCAGCACAGACCCTTTTTATTTCAAAATCATTCATTAACTTTCCTTGTCGATCTTTGAAAACATTTCATCGATTTAAAATCGATTACATTCACTTATCTCAACAATTATCTTGGGTTTCGTCATTTGAAAAACAATAACACTTCTTAATTCTTCTAATCATATTTGCCAACTTCCCTCTTTACTTTGAAAATATGGCTATATTTTCTTATAACCTATTGCATTCCATTACTTTGGAAATATTGACACATATTATTAACTCAACGATAGATTTACAGTTACCAATTATGATACAGGGCAATAGTGTCAGATGACGTATTTATTATTTTATAAACTAATGGCCTTATCAAACCCCAATTCTACAATTTTGACTTAATAATGATGCTTACTATTATATAAACTTATTATTTCCAATATTATCTTCCAATTCCCACCCAAAACATCTCTTTTCATTTCTTCGAAAAAAAACAAATCGTCTTTAATTAATATTCCAAAACATATCAATTCTCGAAAATAGTGCCATATATCTTATCAATTGCATAAAGAGGTAATTAGGGAGAAGGACAAACTTTGCCGAAAAATTAGGCTGAAGGACACCAAGTTTATTTTTTAGTCTGAAGGACAAACTTTGAACCCAAATTAAGCTGAAGGAAAATGCTAAATGTAATTAGCATTATATTCAATTTTTTACACTGCACGAAAATGCTAGTTTTAACTAGCATTATTCAGTTTTACACTGAAAATGCTAATTATATTTAGCATTATCCTTCAGCCTAATTTTTTTCAAAGTTTGTCCTTCAGCCTAAAAATAAAACTTGATGTCCTTCAGACTAACTTTTTTTTTCAAAGTTTGTCCATATGCCTATTTTCCACTTGCATAAATATAAATCACATTTCAATGTTACTAAACAATGTTGAATTACACATTGTCTTACTTTTAAACCAACAGTTTATTTATATTTCAATATCTTGCCAAGATCGTTGCATTATTACATTTCAGATCCTGCAACTAATGTTGCAATAT
This sequence comes from Allium sativum, assembly GCA_030737875.1. Taxonomy (NCBI): domain Eukaryota; kingdom Viridiplantae; phylum Streptophyta; class Magnoliopsida; order Asparagales; family Amaryllidaceae; genus Allium; species Allium sativum. The sequence goes on from CM060926.1 coordinate 359,594,651, forward strand.
TTCTTTTATGGAAATGATAACTTAAATCCGTCACTCTTCACCATTACAAACTAATATCACCCCTCGATAATAGTGAGGTCGTTCAAGTTGGGGTATTTTTTTTAACCTCTCAGACCTTGAACGATAATGTTCTTATCTCAGAATAGATAGAAGTTCGTAACTCCAAAAATCCATAATTCTATGGTATCTACCAAATCATATATTTTTATTTTCAAGTGTGGTTTTGTAAACCATATTCTTACTTTTGAAATATTAAGTTGATTATGATCATTTCCACTAAATATAAACCCTCTGCTTCGTTACAGAATTCCATTCATAATTGGAATTAAAATAATCCATTTCCAGAATACTTCGCTCAAGACATTTTATATCGTATTAGAACTAAATCTCGGATATTATAATCAAATCCATTTTTCCAACTTCTTTACTCAAATCACTAAGAAATTTCCTTTTTATGCTAGAAAAATATTTCCATTTATCTCAACTCGAGTTTAAACATAATATTAAACTTGTCGAATTAGCTCACTCTCCTTTTATAACTTCATTTATATTATTCGATCACTTTATAAATCCTTTTAAAATTAACCAATCTTATCCCATACTCGATTTTATTCTTAAATGAATTTCATTTGAGAGGAAATCATTTCAAATATAATTAACTTCATTGTTTACTAAAGTAAAACGGTTTATTTCTTTATTAACTAGAACAACTCAGTTAATCATTTTTGCAGTTATTAAACAGTAACTAATTATAATATTAATCTTTAAACATCATTATTAAAATAAAATAGCTAAATTATATTGAAGAACTCTTATCAAATATTTATTAACAACATTCTCGATCAAAACTGTTGACTCAGTCAACTTAAACCCCTCGGTAAATTTGTTAACCGACTTCAATCATCCCTTCCCATTAGATTAATAAATTTAATTTAATAATATTACTTAATTATTTACTAAAAAATTAATTGTTTAAAATATTAACCCGTAGGTCAATTACAGCTTCGGTTACTTATAAAACTGATTTAAACCTTAAATTCTGATTATATAATCATTCAATAATATTTTCAATAAAACTCATTTACAAACATCGACTTATTTTTCAAAACTCCATTATAACGTATAAACTATAATTAAAAATCTCGTTTCAGTTATAAAAATCAATTATATAACTTATCTTCGGTAATTCGCCAAATGACAAATCAACGTTTAAACAAAAATGTGGATTCTTAGCCATTTGCTGTCAATCCCTCAGTCAGTACCATTTATTGATTCAAATCACTACAACATTGAATTTTAATTCAACGTTCAACCATTAAACAGGTTTTAACATCCATAGGGTTCAAACAGTTCAAATATAAACAATAAAAAAACAAACAACATATACAATATCTGAGGAATCCGGTTGGATCCCTCTAACATGTCCCTCCCTGCATCACAGTTCATTATAATATTTCTTAACAACACATAAATTTTTATCCAATATATTTAATGATGATAATAAAATTAACGCCAACCATTCAATCAACAATAGGCATCCAAGGCATCCAATCAACTAATTTATATTATTAATGATTAAATTTAATTATATGAATTTAACACATCACAGAATTCCAGAAATGTGTGAGAGTTAACTCACTGTTTGTTTCCAACTGAGAATTCAGTGTTGATTCATACAATTTCAAAAAAGCGTTTGAAATTATATAAAAATCCAATTGCATCCGAATTAGTTCGATAATGTGGTGTTTGTAGTCACGATCCCAACAGATCTATTTTCCTCAGAATCCGTTCATATCCAAATAAGTTATGCTAGTTTCAAACTTTGAATAGATTTAAACTAATTAAAACTATTGTTGTATATATTCGTTTATTACCTTGTATAAACCTTAACACGGTCATCAGGATTTAAGCACTTCAGTTGCCCTTTTCTTTCGCGATAAAAATACAATGGTTCCTACTCCCAATCTTAAACCTGATGAGGCCATGCAGGCTACCAACATTCCCTCCTTCCATTTTTTTTCTTTCTTTTTGAAACTTCAAGGCCCAAGCCCGACATGAAATCAAAGCCCACCCCTCACGCATTTCTTCTTACCTTCCAAAATTCTTCTAATCCTCCTTCCTCCTCCAAATAACACATATGCAACAAACATCCTTCCACATTTTTTTTCCTCTTAGCCAATCATAAACACAAAACCCACTACTTTCTTCTTCCAAAATGAAAAAGTCACATTCCAGGCATGACTTCATCTCTCGTCTTCTATTGTGACGTTGCCACCTCAACCTCCCTTCAACCGCGTCGTCTGCACCGATCATCGGACTGCCTCCCAACGATTGCCAGCCTTCTACGCAGGTCCTCCAATCACTGTTGCATTTATCTCGAGCTCCCCCTTCTATCCGCGTCACCCTAAAAAAGACGAACTCAGGCCACAAAACGCTGACCAAGAAACAGCGACCCAAAATTCCTCTCAAACACTGTCAAACTCTTCCGTTATGCTCCTCGCGTCGTGTAACACCCCTAAGTCCCACATCGTGGAAGCCTGTGTGAAGTGGGTACTTATATAGTAGATTCCATCTCTTACTAACGCCGAGGCCTTTTGAGGAACAAAACCCCACACCTATAAGGTGGCTAAGTTGGGGGCAATATCTTGCGTGAACGGAGGTGCGGGCTGTTACAGTGGTATCAGAGCTAATACCCAGCCGGAATTGTGGCTCCTGTGTGGACCGCAGCGCCTGGGTGAGGTGTTTGTGAGCCAACGGGGACGTTGGGCTCTGTAGGAGGGGAGAATGTAACACCCCTAAGTCCCACATCGTGGAAGCCTGTGTGAAGTGGGTACTTATATAGTAGATTCCATCTCTTACTAACGCCGAGGCCTTTTGAGGAACAAAACCCCACACCTATAAGGTGGCTAAGTTGGGGGCAATATCTTGCGTGAACGGAGGTGCGGGTTGTTACACGTCGCCTTGTCTTCGACCACTCCCTTCATTTCCACTCCGGCCTCCTCTAATTTGCTGCGAACCGAACCCGTAATTTACTGTTCAATTTTCGAATAGTACAAAGATCGATCAGGTTGAAGAAGGAGTACACCATCGCGAAGAGGATGATTTTATGTGTTCAATGAATCAAACATCGAATGGTATCGATTCGAACTTGATTTCATATTTGTGACGACCTCCCACAACCCTCGCACTAGACAAGAGGAAAAGTGCGCTGAAAGGTGTGTCAGGAAGCTATGGACGATCATCAAGGTATGATAACACAAGAGGAACCTATCTTAAATCTCACAGCGCAAAGATAAAATATAATAGAACATATACAACATGTAGTATTAGTGAAGCATGTTTGAGCAGAAATCTCAAATTTTTGAAACAACAAGAAAATATATCCTTACACTAGGATTGCAATATGTGTCTATACAAATTTGCGTCACTACGACACTCAAAGTAGAGTAATAAACAGCGAAAACCCAAATATTATATAGTAAGAGAGATAGTATGCTAGCCTCGTGCTCGTCTCCGAACTACTACGTCGTCCTTACTAAGCTATCACCTGTCACGTGCCACCAAGTCTGCCCATCCAAAATTGGATGATCAGCCTAAGGTAATAAGAGGGAAACATAAAACCTTCAGTCAGGCAATAGTCTTAGTAAGCCATAAAACAGCTAACAACATCATCAATGAAGTATATGAGAATGGGTAAATAAACGAACTAATCTACCCGCAACACCAGAGAAGAACACAACTCCCATCTTTCCCACATCGACAAGTGATAGCCTTTACAACAAACATTTCAACCATACAATTAAGATAATCCAAGCAACCATTGAATCATGGCAACCAGAAGTAATCCATAATAACACTCATAACATCCAGATTATATATCTCACGTAAACCATCTTAATCGAATTCAACATCCCTCGAGCACAATTCCCAAATGCTTAAACCAATATCAGACAAGCGCAAGCCCCAAAGGCCTAAACCAATATCAGACAAGCACCTAAGAAACATCTCCTCCGATGTTGGACAATCTACGTGAGACGGTTCAAGCAAGACAAACAATCATACAAGACAGACTCTAGCTATCACCGCTAATCCTGTTTTGAAAACATCTATAATCGTATAACTGGCCATATCATACTGCCATCCATCAAGGGCTAATGGTAACCCCGGTTCTAGCAAAAACCCCATACTCCTTGCAACCGATACATATCTAGGCCTTTTCAACCGATACCCAGGGTACTCGACCTACATCCAGTCTTTTAGGTGCCCATATTATCCCTTGCTTTGGGCCTGCTAGAACCTACGACAACGATAATTCCTCGGCCTTCAGTATCTCTAGTCATCTTCGCTTGTGACAATCCATAAGCTCAAAACACTTTAGAGCAACCATTACTTCACACGAGCTCAATACATCCTTGAGTCGTTCTTTCACATGAACTCAATACATCCTTGAGTCGTTTCCACATTCGTTATATACAATGAACAAATCACATCACTTCGAACATCCTTATCTAGACTCTCGTCGAAGCCACCATCACCATCGAACCAAACAACTTCAGTATAAGGTTCATTACAGTCTATAGCCTTATCACCCTACTCAGGACACCTTTGAGTTGTCATACCATTCGTTGTTCTACACCGATCAACAAACACCTTCAACACTTCGAATATTCCTATTTGAGTCCACTTCGAAGTCACAACATCACTGAGCCAAATTACATCACCGCTCTGCAGCTAGGGTTCGGGGGGTTGCCCCCGAAGAATATATGTTCAGTCTCTTTTGTTCAAATCTGAGTCATAACCGAAAATATAAATTTTCAGAAAAAGACCCTGTGTGACCGACCCCCTTGTACAACTGACCCATATGTGCTTCGACCCCAATGTGCTCGGCCGACCAGAACCATGCCTGCTCGACCGACTCGAACCATGCCCACCCATGCTTGACCAAAGATGACCGACCCTAGCTCGCGTGACCGACCAGGACTACGGTACTCGACCTCCTTTACTCAACCAACCTGAACCCTGCTCGACCGACCCACTCAAGCATGACCAACCCATTCTACCTGTGCACGACTCAAAGCTGTTCGACCCGAACTCAACATGCACGATCAGATGTTGCTCGACCCGGTTCTGCTTGAACCCATGCATTTCTGTTCGACCGACCGACGAAAGCCGCTCGATCGAACCTGCTTCCCTATGCTCACTCGACCGAACCTACTTCCCTATTCTCCCTTGACCAAAACCTGCTTCTTGTCTTGTTCCCCAAAAAAATCACATCGTGGTGCGACCGACCCTTCATGTGCGACCCAAAACCTGCACCACTCCAATGCAACTCCAATTTCGACCAAAACTTCGCCAATCGATACAATCGATGAAACCAACTCAACCAATTCACCAAATAAAATAATAAACATGTCATAAGGTTGCTAACAACATGAATATGACGATTATCACTAGAATGATGTAAATTTCACCACAACCATCAAAATGAACATATGATCAAAACGATGGATCTAATAGACATAAGCATGTGAAATGTCATGGAAATAACCAATTTAAATAAATTGGATCATAAGATGATTCATATGAATATGGACTTATAATGGTATAGATCTATGATTAAACACTTGAATTAGATGAAAAACATGATCAAACGCCCATACACTTCATTGAATCTATGTGAGCGATGTAAACCACTCACCAATTCTCCAAAACAAGCTAACATCAATGTAATAAAATTCTAGGCATCAAGCAGTTGAATCCGAAATCCTTGATTTGATGAATTCGCCCTTCAATTGATGTAGATCTAGCCTCCAATGGTGTAGATCTTCGATTTCTCTCCTTAGATTTTCATTTTAGTTAGTGAAAGGTGTGAGAGGGAGAAGGAGCACAAGGCCTTTAAATGAGAGAATGGGAAAGTAAACTATTTCCCATACTCTCACCCCCTATTTATAGTTTCCTCCAGCCCATTAATGGGCCTCCTCAAATCAGACCATTATGGCTCCAAAAACCTAAACAGCCAACTGAAAAACCTTAAAACAGCGATTCATCGCAAACCGTTGAGCCAAATCTTTAATGTAACCACTCTACGGAATGGCAATCATCATTTCCTCTCCAATGGCACAGGTCTCACCACCTGGTTCGACATGAGCCGAAAGTTATCCCTTGTACAAGGCTGACAAGGGCAAAATTGTCACAAACAAATTTAGTAAAATTTGTGGACATATCTCTCATACCCATAAGCAACATATTAAAATATGAGAATGATCCAAACCTCAAGGAATAAAATAAAAATATTTTTCGATCTTTCGATGTGTAAAATGTAGGTTGTTACAATATTGCTGTTTGAAGTATGGACTCATGACGGGTTTCGTTCCTTTGAAGCTACAGCAGATGAATGTAATTTAGGAATTTGAACAAGTGGTTATACAAAAGATTTGATTTTTCTAATGAACAATCGATTATAAATCGATTTTTGTGAAGTGCAGTTTACCACTGAAAGAAACAGAATTCGAAAGGAATTGGGAACGAAGATTGGGGTTTAGGGATTTTATTTTTGCAATGGTTAGAACGGGGTTGCTGAGGTTACTATATAAGTGAAATATATATTAACTTATTTTGATGTGACAGGAGATATTTTTCTGATAACGACTTATGATTTTTATTTTGTACCTATCGCCATTTCTGAACATTGGCTATTTGTTTCTGTGTTACATGCAAACTCCATTCACAATGACAATGCACGTCATGATATAATTTGACATTACGGTCCTAATGAAATTTGTTTCATCGAATTCCGAGTCCATTTGCTCAAATGACGCTCATTCGAGCCCAAACGGTCGTTTTATTTGCATTTAATTTTTCTGTGCTCACATAATAACTCCAATCTACGCGAAACTTGAAATCTAGCAATAATTAGCTATTGCGGACTCAATAAATTTTGTTTTGTTGAAAAACGGAGGTTATTTGAATCAAATTCCTTTTTAAAGGACCAACTTAAATTAAAATAAACCAATTTTAAAATACCTTAATATAGTAGTAATAAAATATTATAATCGACCATACCTAACCAGAATTTCATGTAGTTTCGTAATAAATTACAATGAGTTAAAATCTAAGCCAAATCGATATTAAATACATTGAAAATCCCTTTATTTAATATAAATAAATGTTATAATTCATAAACAAATTCTGTAGCGACTATTCCAAAATTTGATTTGGACTTAAAATAAAATCTACAATGTGAAAACTTGAATTTTCTCTTGCACTAGAAAAAATATTATCTAATAGATCTAAACGTTTCTTGTTTCGAAGAAATCAGACTTATATTGAATCCTGTACAACCATTTAAAGTTCAAAACGTAATATTACGAACTACCGCACTGCTGCAGCTCGTTTTAAAATTAAATTATAAATTAAATATTCAAATGTTGTTTAATAACGAAATCATTAATATAATTCAAAACCAGACAACATTAAATTCCTTTTAAATTGCCAGTTCATATTATATAGCAAATTCAACAAATTCCGACCATTCCGGAATTTAAATTATTATTTTATTATCTATATTGATAAAATACTCAAAATTATTAAATTCAAGCCAATTAAATTCTAAAATAAATTTTTAAACAATTTTGAAATATTAAATAAAACATTTAAAAATCTGGGCCGTTACATTCCTCCTCCCCTAAAAGAATTTCGTCTCCGAAATTACTAAGAAAGGAAGAATGCTACGAACTTAGTAATTTTAAAATTCAAATTAGTTAAAATTATTCTGTTACACTTCCTAAATTTCTAGTCTAACTAATCCAAATAGTTTCTCTAGAAAAAATCCAATTTAAAATTTTTCAAAAATACTAAAAATTTTCTAACCACTTAAATTTTGGAAATTTTTCGGTAGAGTCTCCCTTGTACGGAGGGACTTCTGCAATATTGCAAGAACAATAAAAAGTTATACATCGACCCATACGATCAGAAAACTTCAAAACCATCCCAAAATCCGAACCAAAATCAAACATTTATATTTTTCGTATGCGTACTTTTTTGTGAGCATTATTATTCGATAAGCGATAAATTATACTCGAGCGTGCTCAATTATTATGCAGCTCTAAATAAACTGGATTCGATCATCTCCAGAATTCTCTTGGACAACTTAAAAGATGGATTATTCTCTGCACCTATTCTTGACTCAGATGGAATTCATTAGTTTCGAAATCATCAATTATGTCCAAATATTCCCGGCAACCATTTTAAACAAGTTTTACATACCATCCAATTCACACAAATTTTATGTCCAATATCATTCTTGTTCCATTACACTTCAATTTATTCATCCATTGTTCCTTATTCCAATTCAAATCCATATCCAACCAATATATTTTAACTCATTTTCTCATTCAATTTTAACTTACCAGCTACCAACTTTAATTTCCAATCCAATACAGTTCTTCTTAACTTGACTTAAGTAAAATTTCAATCCATTTGATTTCAATCTGTTTAACTTATACAAGTTAAATTTATATTCCAGAATTCAAATTCTTATCTTTTATTTTAAATCAGTTTGAAATCATATTGTTATACACATAAATATAACCATCTACAAATTCAAAAATTTTGAATTTTTTTAAACAACTTGTTTTTTTTCTAAACAAATTTCCCATTAATGAACCATTATGGTAGCATTCCTTCACTCAGAAACTTGAAAATGAATACCAATAATGTCGCGTTCCATTATCAGAATTATTTTCTAGCCACTGAAGTGATTTCAGTGCTTAATCACTTTTAAGATATATTTAAAAATCATTTTTTTTATCCAAAAACCTTCCAAAGTAATATTATATTACTTGGTAATACCTCAGAAAATATTTTCCCAAATATCCGGGATTTAAATTCTCAATACTGGTATGAATTCAATTTTTATTAACCTTATTTGTATATTTTATTCTATACGAATTCGATCTGGTTATAAATAACCATTTCCATATTATAATCTCATTTGATTATATTAATAATAATAACCAATCACATCAATAATTTTAGAAAAATGTCCCTTTACATCAAAATATAATTTTGGGAAAAATTATTTCATTTACCCACCTTTTTAAATCAATATTATGTCAATTTTCCTTGTTTAAGTGTGTATAAATACCTATCAACCACATCAGTTAAACGCATCGATTTGGAATTTATATACGACTCAACAGATCAACCAACACAATATAAAACCATTTTTTATACAAATTTACAAATACGCACTCTCATATATATTCACTCAAAGTCAATCTAAGATATTGCTAATCCCATCTCTATCGAGTTACGCCGCAGAGCCAAGGTTACTACTCAACCTTCAGCTCCGATACCAAATGTAACGACCCACTTTTTCCGTACAACTTAAGCCGACACTTAACAATCCATGTCAAGTCAAATTACACAGAAAAAGAAGATTGTTAATGGAAAGAAGTTAGAGGGTGAGAGAAGAAAGAAAGAAATATAAGAATAGAAGAATAAGAAGATCAGAGTCTCACAGCGGAATTGACAAAATATAATATAACAATAATGCTTTACTCAAATGGAAACTATATATATGTGATTACAATATCAGAGTATACATTTATATCCATTAATACATAGCGGAATAACTAGTACCAGTAAATATAGGAATACGTCTTGACTCCAGCTCCTCTTCTGGAAACTCCAAGTGAAAACTAACCTGGAAATATACTCAGTCTGACCCGAGCACATTTGAAGCAAAGCAAAATTCATTCGATCAGTCTGGAATACTATCAGTGATAAATTCATAGCACAAACAACTTATTTAACTTTGAAAATCCTTTTTAGAGAAAAGGATAATAGTAAGACCAGCCTACACATAAACATAGATGTTTTTTTACCATACTATAACCCAAAACATTTTTAATATATCAAAATCCGGTGATATTATAATAATGCCTATCAAATCACAAATAAATAACCATCTAACGGAATGCTTGCATCTCACGCTCCACATATATAATATAAAATAAAAAACCGCAGGGCGTTTGTTGGAGATTGGATTCCAACTATGACAAGGTATGGGACCACCTTCCGATAAGGGTACTCTAGAGGGGATACACCAGGGTTCAACAAGAAAATCTTGCAACCTAACCACACATGACCGACCAATCATTTAACTTGAGTGTATCGAATATATTGTCACCCACGGTCGGTACCAACGTGACTGTTCCGAGGAGATACGGAAGAGAAATAAAAATGAAATGAATATTCTCTAGATGAGTGACAATATACCCTGCTTGAGTGCGACTCAACTAGTTATGTTGCCTACCCGATTTTGTCATTTCCCGGTTGTGAGGCTTGAGGCTACGTTTATCTTCTTAGAACATCTGTCCACCATTCACTTTGAATGTCACGTCGTCATTCCCGTCAAATATCCGGTTGATCTTCTCAAAATATTACGAGTATAAAAGCTAAGAGAAACGAATTCCTCCGCCACCAACGTAATACCTTGAAAAGATTGTCTTATGCGATCCGTTAGGCATACTCTGTCCGACATTCATCCATACAAGTTGTCCTAGATCTGGACAAACCGAAGGCACTATTCAGTAAACAGAATAGCCTTTGCATTTTTCTCTGTCTACATACACATCCCGACAAATTAGTTTTGTAAGCAACGTTGATTTGAAGTGGTTACGATTATATATACTTATCAAACCCAAATTTGATTATTTTCATTTAATAATGATGCTTATGATTATATATACTTATTATTTCCAACATTATCTTCCAATTCCCACCCATAACATCTCTTTCCATTTCTTCGGAAAAAAACAAATCACCGTTACTTAATATTCCAAAACATATCAATTCTCGAAAATAGTTGTAACGACCCGCCTTTTTGCCCGATTCTCGCCGGTAATTAAACACACTTAAATCGTTCACAAAGATGGATAGTTATGGGTACTTACATATTCGAACAAAAATAACATAACTTTTATTTCATTTCATTGATTACATCAGAGATTGCAAGAGATATCAGAGTACCATATATGCTCAGCGGAAGTCTAATGCTCTCAGCGGAAGAAGAAAAACATCAAAACAAGACTCTAGCTTCAAATCTGAATCCAGCTCTAAAATCTAAACCTGCAAACTAAACTTCAAGTTGCCTATGCAAAATTATGGGCACCCAGAGTTTAGATGTGGAAACAATAAAATCCAGGTCAGTCGTGGGACTAGTGTGAGAATTCGAAAATAGTTTTTATTAGGATTCATTTTAAATTTGGGAAATTCACCGGACCACGCCGCTTAATGCGGAACAGGTTTTCTCCATGTGAATGCCCGTGCACATAAATTCGTAATGGCTTTTGGAAAATACGGCTGTCATAAGCTCGTTCCACATCACACAATGCAAACGCACAACAAATGGGCGAGTTTTACCTTATGATAACCAAACATGCTTTCAAATGTAAAAATCCTCTTTCAATACTTGATATATAGTGTGGAAAGCCATTTCTCAAATAGATGTAGAAGCATAGCCCCCATAACCCCTATTGGTTATATTGACATATAGGTATACAATCAAAATTCGTATGGCCCGTGTTGGAGGTTTGGGTTTCCAACTTGATGATTCCTGGCACGAAAGATCAATCTGGGATACAAGCGAAGTGTAACACGATTTTTTCGTCCATCTCGGACACCAACAACAAATCGTAGGGTAGATCAACAATTTTCGACCACACACGGCCCCCCGAACATACCCCATTTCCTTGAGTTCATAAGTGGTTTCCCACTACTGCACAACTTTCATCATAATCATATATATATATATATATATATATACATAACCTAACCGCCAATTTCTCATCATCCGGGGTGTGAGGTTTGTCGATGTCACGTCATACACAAAGCTTCGCTTCAATAAGCGGTGCTTTGATCATTACTAGTCCATGTCATAACTCGAGTATGCCACATTGACAATTCACGACATATCACTGATTTCGATCAATGCATACCCTCTAAGTACATATGACTTATAGCCGAGGATAATATTTTTCCATAAATCCGATATATATATTAACGGAAATCAGTGTTATGCGATCGATTTCAATGTCGGACACACAATCCATACAAGTCCGTTATGGGTCTGAATGGAACAACAACCCGAAAATATTCAAATATATTCAGGTTTCATGCCACATATAACCTCATATCGGGTGTACGGCTCGATCCGAGACATCAGCAATCAATCTAAACAATTTGAAAATACTCCGTCTTCACTTATCGATATCAAAGTCTTAAGTTTCATTATAACGTGGTGTTAGTACTTGGAATGGTTTTCGGATCCATATCCGATCCCGGACTTTCCAAGTAATCGGTGTATTTAAAATAATAGCTATGGACCACACGAGTTCCTCAGTTCGAATCTCCTTTCCAAATATTGTCGTTTTACTTCGAATTATTATTGGATTCAATTCCCGGAAGCCCGTTATCGTCTTAACCTTTTCTCAAAATTCAACATTTATTTTCCAACCTTATATTTCAAGCAACTTCATTTATTCGTTGTTGTCCCAAAATTACCAAATCTTTGTTTGGATTTAAATTTCCATTTAGATAATAAATATTTTCAAATATAAGTTAATATAGAATTTAATCGACTTACATTTGATATTGATTCACAAATCAGGAAAACACTGTCAGAATCTGGATATGGATATGTTTTAATAACTCTGATCGTATTTATCTGCTCCAGTAATTCCATATCGAATATCAGACGACAAATTCTATTCAAAACTCATTCCCATTCAATTCAAATCCTATTTCAATTCCATATCATATATTTAATTTCTTCTAAACAAATCCTTTTCCGTAATGATTCATGTTTGACATCTTTAAATTCGAATCATTTCAAAGAAATGGTATAATAATGTTAAAAGCGTTACGGAAAGCGTTGTAAAATGGTTATTTAATCGAATGGATCAAAAATCATTTCAAATCCACAATTTAAAACTCAAATTACTTTTTAAATAATAAAATATGATTTTTCAAATTTTTTCTGGATTTTTAATTCATTTTTATAAGTCCATTCTATTCAATTTTCATTATGGTCGACGAACTGCACGTATAACGACTTTTTCAAATTTTAGCTTGAACATAACTCAAAAACCATAGATAAAATTTGAAAATTCTTCTTTTATACAAAACCCATTATCAACAGAAATCCTTCGTTTTCTGTTTCACGTCAATTCGATTCAAAATGTTCATGTTATGATCATTTGAAATATAAAATCGATATTATCGAACTGTCGCTGCGCGACGCATTCGATTTTCGTTATATTACGTTTAAATTGAAATCATTCCATTCCTTTCTCCAAAACAGATTCCATTTCCATAACTTAGAATAAAACCATATTTCAAATCTTGCTTTCTCGAAATGATATTTCATATGTTCAATTCTTTAGCTCAAAAATCATTTTAAATTCTAAGTTTCCATTTCAAATCAAATAATAGAGAAAAAAATAATATTATTATTTAAAACATGTTAGATTACTATCCAAAATTCTTACGAAATCGAATACTCATAAAAATCCATCTATTCCAATTTGCCGAATTCTTCATAACTTATTTCATTAAATATTTAATGATTACTCCAAACTTGTTCAATCCATTTCCAACATAAACATTTCAAAATAATCACATTAAATTGAACATTATATGGTAATATTTCGGTCTCGTTCAAACCTTTTCAAAAAAAACTAAAGTTGTCATAACAAATTTCACACTTTTAATTTAAAACAATAATATTTATCAAAACTTTATTAATCATTTACAATCGAACATTCATTTTGTATATCCAAATCAATGTTGTATATCATTTCCCAATCCTTATCAAATATTTAAATAACAAATGAATGGTCTAAATTATGTTCAAAACCATTCCATTCGAATAGATTTTTATTCAATTCAATTATAAATAGTTTTAAAATTTAATTTAAAACTACATTCCCATTTCATTTTAAAAATTTATTATTTATATGGAAAGGGGATTTAAATTAGTCACACGTACGGTTCCACCACTAAGGTGTATGTGATTTTTCTCAATCGAATTTAACTAACTAATCTGATCACATCAACAGTCATGAGTCCATTCATCACAATAGTTTATACAACCAAATAACGGTGCGCAAAGCGTTACTGCGAATAACGCTTGGTGTATAAAGTGGTACAACTGCATAAACATCCATCAACAACCAATAACAATTCATGACCATTTGCTAACCGTAATAACTAATTTAAATAAATTTAAATTAGAATTCTAACCTGCATGCTTCCTAATTAACCGTAAAAGTCGTTTGAACTGCTAATCCAATCCTGGATGATAACGTACAACCCTTCACGAACGCTAATACCGTCACGCGTACATTCCTTTTCCGCAAACTCAAGTATATACAATACAAACACCATACACCACTTTGTATTTTCTTAATGGAGGCTAAGGCGAATGGCACAGTAGAGGAGGACTGTGGACTAATTAAGCAGGGTTCGAAAGTGGTTTGGAGAAGCCTTGGCTTGCGGACGTTTGAAATGGTGGGAGGGGTTGCGGCTAACTATAGAGAGAAGTGGAGGGAGAGTGCTCACGTGTTGATGGAACTGGATGGCTTGCGGGCTATTAAAAGGAAAGTATAATGTTCTTGGATGTTGGGTGGAAGGGTGACGTGGCGTACTGAGGGAGATGGGAAGGTGATGGTGCGGAAGTAGTACTAAAAGGGAATGTTGAGATTAATGGGTAGTGGCTGATGGTTACAAAAGGGAAAAGGGAATGGAATGCAGTTGTTGCGGAAAAGCTGAAGGGAGATGGAAGGCCGTGGTTTATTGAGTAGGAAAGGAGGAAGGATGTGGAAGTTTGGTGTGAAGAAAGGTGGCTTTTACTGAAAAATGAAGTGCGGTTTGGTGGATGGACTGGAGAGGACTAGAGGCGGTGGTTGCGGCAACTAGGGTGGTGAGTCGGTGGATGCGTGGGAGAAAGGAGAATAAGAGAGAGAAGTGAGGAATATATGACAGAGAAATGGTGCAGAAGGATTTGGTACATGAACAATTAACGGATGCGTGAGTTTATATACATGATATTAGGGGTAGATTTGTACATTCAAAACAAGGACACTTTTCCACATTATATTTTCTTTTCCATGCGTTATTACACATAGAAGACACATGTTTTAATTACAAAATTCAATTTCATTCCTAATTCCACATATAGGACACTTGGCACCATCATATAAAATACTCCATGCATGATGACAAATATAGCATATTTATTTATTTCATTAAAATTTAATTTTAGTAACGACATTGTAACATTTATATATGAAACTATTTTAACACTTATATGTATATAACTATAATATAAAATGTTACTACATATCATATAACACACATAAAAATATATTTTAAAATAGATTATTATATAAAATGTATATATAAAATATATACATATGTATAAACGTTATATATTAAAGTCATATAACCTATAAAAGTTTATAAAAATCATTACAAAGATTTATATCTTATTATATCAATCAAAATATACTTGTAAAGGACTTACAAAATAAGAAAAAAAAACTTCTACAAAATCTCGTAATCAAAATAAATTATCCTTTACGAAATATAGAATTCAAATAATGTCATTACTTAACAAATATTCATATATATTGATATAATTTTAAATAAAAGTGAGAATCTTTATAAAATTTATCTGTAATTGTTTAAATATTAAACATACTTTAAAAATAACTTTGCATTACATAATCTATTTCAAATATACGAAATTCATAAAACACTATATATATATAATATTACTTATAAAATTATTATATCTTTAAATATAAATTTTAAATACTCAAAAGATGTTTGTAAAAGTCCTATGTACTAAAGAAATACCATTTCATAATAAAAATCAAAATTAGATAACAGAACTTATAACATCTTAAAATATTCTCAAAATAAGTTTTTATAAAATAAAATAAAATTATTTATTCAAAACTAGTAAAAGAATTGCCAATATTTAAACCTTATAAAATTCAAAATACATATAGAAAATTCCAAATTAACTTTGGTAAAATACTGGGTTGTTATATTCACCCCTCCCGCCCTTAAGGATTTTCGTCCTCGAAAAGGGGAATAAAAAATTTTAAACTTCTATATAAACTATAAATCAACTTTTCTATATGTTTTGGAACAGGTTCTATAAATATTCAAAACAATAAGACTTAAATTAAAAGTGGAACACACATATCATAGTCAATCCAAAATATCATGTCATACAGATCATTCAACTCAGCATACAAAATGTAACTATCCCTACCTGAGTGCGTACTACGTACTTGGGGTAGTCCAAAATACAGTCACCAAAAGTGTACCTAGCTATCTGGTACTAGTCCCTCAAAAACCGTCCTAGCCCAAAACATCTTAGTGCATCTAGGCACTTAAGACAACATACATACACTACACACAAGGTCCAGACTCATCGCAGACTAAACATCCGATGTATCTGATCCATCGTCGGATGGACCAGACAAACTTATCTCCTCGGGCTCCTCATCAATGAACCCTTCCTCGTCATCAGCCAAAGACCCATCATCATCAACAATCTCCCCATCGTCATCATGTCCTATGATGAATCCATCCTCTTCTACTATGAATCCATCATGCTCATTGCCCATAAATCCGTCCTTATTAGCCTCGTCCAAGGGCTGCTCTATATCCTCCATTTCCTCATCAAACTCATCATCTTCCATCTCTGGAAGTGGGTCATTCTCGAATATAAGCTACTCAATCTCACCATCATCTGCCACAACGTCATCATCATGTGCTACCACATCATCATCGCTTACTATGACATCATCGTCATGCAGGGGATGCTCCATAACATCGTCAAATCCATCGTCTCCCACCTCTGGAAGTGGGTCGTCCTCAGTTACAACTGCCGGCTGCCCTATCTCATGTAACAACACATCAAACTGCTCAATTAATGCAGGATCTATCATCCACCCAATGACCTCTGATGCGACCTGCGCTAGTGTGGCATCTCCCAATAACTATTGACCCTCTCGTCAAGGATCTGCTGCCATATAGCCTCTAATGTATGTTCATCCAAATCAGGGGGAATCTCAATCCCGAAATATGCGGCTGCCTCAAACCCCGTCATCTGATCAAGAATTGTTGGTCCTGGTACATACTCATACATCATCTCATGATCATCCTGCTGTGGAGAAGGGTCCGCTCCTAGCATACCCAGATAATGGTCTGATCTGACGTCCATATCACTATCGGTGTATATCGTCTGATCCTATGTAGGCGTGGAATCTGAGGATATCTCGATGATCTCATGCTCACTGGTGTCACTAGAGATGTCTATAATGGAGTCCTCTGAGTTGGACCCACAACTACTACTAGGTGGAGAAAGGTATTGTCTAATGTCACCCTAAAAGTAAAATTTAAAGCTTTGAAATCATCCAAATTTATTATTAAATCAAAACTCATTACTAGTTTAACTTAACCAAAATGATTCAAGTTAAGTGTTTATATCCACATTTCTTTTCCCAAAGTTTTCAAAAATTCAATAAGGTTTATTTATCAAACCAAAAATCATATAAATGGTTAAGGGTCCAAATCGGGTCATCCTAATTCCTAACAAACCAATCCAGAAATCATTCTTATACAAAATGGTTGATAAACTTTACTTAAGTTTTAATGCAATTCCAACATTTCCTTAACTACCATTTAAATAATCTTATACTTAAGTTATCCAATTTTATTCATACCAAATAAATCTTAGAATTTTAAGTTCACAAATTTCAGTAAAACACGTTGATTTAAATAAGGAAGGACGCTCTCTCAAATGTAATATTCTGGAATCCCATTTTAGGGTATTCCTAACCCTATCTACAATAAAATATTGTACTATGATGAGTTCTATTTTTGTTTAAATATGCCGCACCCCATTAGCTTTGTTTAAACCAAATCTCCGATACCAACTGTAACAACCCGTCTTTTTGCCCAATTCTTGCTGGTAATTAAACCAACTTAAATCATTCACAAAGACGGATAGTTATGGGTACTTACATATTCGAACAAAAATAACATAACTTTTATTTCATTTCATTGATTACATCAGAGATTACAAGAGATATCAGAGTACCATATATGCTTAGCGGAAGTCCAATGCTCTCAGTAGAAGAAGAAAACATCAAAACAAGACTCTAGCTTCAAATCTGAATCCAGCTCTAAAATCTAAACCTGCAAACTAAACTTCTAGCTGCCCATGCAAAATTATGGGCACCCAGAGTTTAGGTGTGGAAACAATAAACTCCAGGTCAGTCGTGGGACTGGTGTAAGAATTCGAGAACAGTTTTTATTAGGATTCATTTTAAAGTTGGGAAATTCACCGGACCATGCCGCTTAATACAGAACGGGTTTTCTCCATGTGAATGCCCGTGCACATAAATTCGTAATGACTTTTGGAAAATGAGGCTATCATAAGCTCGTTCCGCATCACATAATGCAAGCGCATACCAAATGGGCAAGTTTTACCTTATGATAACCAAACATTCTTTCATACGTAAAAATCCTCTTTCAATACTTAATATATAGTGTGGAAACCATTTGGCAAATAGATGTAGAATCATAGCCCCCATAACCCCAATTGGTTATATTGACATATATGCATACAATCAAAATTCGTATGGCTCGTATTGGAGGTTTGGGTTTCCAACATGATGATCCTGGCACGAAAGATCAATCAGAGATACGAAGCGAAGTGTAACACGGCTTTTTCATTCATTTCGGTCACCAACAAAAAATCGCAGGGCAGATCAATGGTTTTCGACCAGACACGACCCCCCGAACAAACCCCATTTCCCCAAGTTCATAAGTGGTTTCCCATTGCTGCACAGCTTTCATTATAATCATATATATGTACACAACCTAACCGCCAATTTCTCATCATCCGGGGTGTGAGGTTTGTCGATGTCACGTCATACACAAAGCTTTGCTTCAATAAGCGGTGCTTTGATCATTACTAGTCCATTTCATAACTCGAGTATGCCACATTGACAATTCACGACATATCACTAATTTCGATCAATGCATACCCTGTAAGTACATATGACTTATAGCCGAGGATAATATTTTGCCACAAATCCAATATATATTAATGGAAATCAGTGTTATGCGGTCAATTTCAATGTCGGATACACAATCCATACAAGTCCTTTCTGGGCCTAAATGGAACAACAACCCGAAAGTATTCAAATATATACAGGTTTCATGCCACTTATAACCTCGTATCGGGTGTACGGCCCGATTCGAGATATCAGCAATCAATCTAAACAATTCGAATATACTCGGTCTTCACTTATCGATATCCAAGTCTTAAGTTTCTTTATAACGTGGTGTTATTACTTGGAATGGTTTTCGGATCCATATCTGATCCCGGACTTTCCAAGTAATCAGCGTATTTTTAAATAATAGCTATGGACCACACGAGTTTCTCAATTCAAATCTCCTTTCCAAATATTGTCGTTTTACTTCGAATTAAGGTTGGATTCAATTCCCGAAAACCCGTTATTGTCTTAACCATTTTCTCAAAATTCAACATTTATTTTCCAACCTTATATTTCAAACAACTTCATTTACTCGTTGTTATCCGAAAATTACCAAATCTTTGTTTGGATTTAAATTTCCATTTATATAATTAATATTTTCAAATATAAGTTTATATAGAATTTAATTGACTTATATTTGATATTGATTCACAACTCAGGCAAACACTGTCAGAATCTGGATATGGATAAGTTTTAATAATTCTGATCTATTTTCAGCTCCAGTAATTCCATATCGAATATCAGACGAAAAATTCTATTCAAAACTCATTTCCTTTCAATTCAAATCCTATTTCAATTCCATATCATATATTTAAATTCTTCTAAACAAATCCTTTTTCGTAATGATTCATGTTTGAAATCTTTAAATTCAAATCATTTCAAAGAAAAGGTATAATAACGTTAAAAGCGTTACGGAAAGCGTTGTAAAATGGTTATTTAATCGAATGGATCAAAAATCATTTCAAATCCACAATTTAAAACTCAAATTACTTTTTAAATAATAAAATATGATTTGTCATATTTTTTCTGGATTTTTAATTCATTTTTATAAGTCCATTCTATTCAATTTTCATTATGGTCGACGAACTACACATATAGCGACATTTTCTAATTTTAGCTTGAAAATAACTCGAAAACCATATGATAAAATTTGAAAATTCTTCTTTTATACAAAACCCATTATCAATAGAAATCCTTCGTTTTTCATTTTACGTCAATTCAATTCAAAATGTTCAAGTTATGATCATTTGAAATATAAAATCGATATTATCGAACTGTCGCTGCATGACGTGTTCGATTTTCGTTACATAATGTAATAACCAGGAAAATCTGAACCAATTAATTTTTTTTTGGCAATTTTAATGAATTCTGAATATTTAAAATGAATTATTTTAAATAATAACGATGAGAAATTTATTTTGAATACAATTAGAATGTATATATTTATATAAATCATCGTTAGAATATAAATATTTCTTTTTAATTATAAAAGGAATTGAAAGTGGCGCGGTAGTTTGAAATTTCGATTTCAAATTTCGAATGAATGTACATGATACAAAATAAACCGGATTTTAGCGAAACCAAAAACATTTGAATCCATTTGAGAATATCTTTCCAGCGAATCCGAAAAATTGAAATTTCATAGCAGGAATAAAAGGCTATGTCCAGTTGAAAATTCAGAATAGTTGCTATGGAAATATAGCCCTTAGAATGGAAATTTTGCAAACGACCTCCGTTTTCGACGAAACTACTTTTGTTGGATCCGGGACGTCAAGTTATTGCTAGATTCCAAAATTCATAATTTTTTGAATCAATATGTGAGCATGGCGAAGGAAAACGTGTTTTGGCGAAGGAAAACGAAGCTAGAAATAATTTTTAGGGAATTTTTAGAGTTCATATGTGGCCCCAGTAGACTGAAATGTGTGTTCAAATTCGATATATTGATTTATATTTTAATTTAAATGAAAACTGATAGAAACGATGGAATTTGTCAAAGAAACATATCCCTATGTGTTCGAAATGGGGATAATTAGCTAGGAGCGACAGTCGTTGAGTTTCGTTTGGAGTTTGAATAGAAATTCAATTTTAAAGGAGTAATAAATTATATATTAATATTCCCCTCTTCACTCCTCTCTCTCTCTTCATTTTCAATCAGAAGAAAAAAAACTCGTTCCTCATCGATCCCACACCACCGCCACTGATCGACGCCGCGCCCCAGCCTCCCCTCGCGCCGCCGTTCAGTCGGAGCCCCCCTTGCCTCCCCGCCAACCCCCTCTTCTCCAGCACCCCGTTCAAGGACCCAAGCCCCAAAACCCAAACCTAATCCAACCGCCGCCACTCCATTTCGCCCCGCTGCCACCTGCGAGCTTCTCCGACACCTCAGGTGACTGCGCCGACCACCCATGACTCCGGCGAGCCATCTCCTACCCCAATCCCTCTAGTAAGTTTTAATTTTAATTTTTATTTAACTAGGGAAAGTAAAAATAGGATTTTTATATGAATAGCCTTCATTTTGAGAAGTGATTTTTATATGGTTGACATTGATAAAGAAATTCAATTTTTTATAAGTATTAGCAGTATAGGAATGAGATTTTTATATAGAATTGGCGATAGAAAAATGTTATTTTTGTATATATCGTGTCATTATAAAAGATGTGATTTTTATTCATGAAGAGCAACATAAAAATGTGATCTTCGTATATATAATAGCAATATAAAAATCCGATTTTTATTTATATAATAACGATATAAAATATAATTTTTTATACTGAAAGTGAACAAAAAAGAAAGAAAAAAAGATTTCAGTTTTATTGAATAAAAAGATTTGATTTTTATTAAATAAAAAGGTTTGATTTTTATTGGTTAAAAAGATTAGATTTTGTTTTTTTTCTCTTAAAGATTTGATTTTTGTAAGGCAAAAATATAAATTTTATATAAGGAAAGATTTGATCTTTATAACAATATGAAAATAGATTATTTATAATCATAAAGATGTAATTTTTCATTATATAAAAATTTGATTTTTATATATAAGTTAGCGAATTAAAGATTAGATCTTTATAAATATAAAAGCGACATAATGATGTGATTTTTATATGAAAAATAACAATATAAAAATTAGATTTTCATATATGAAGTAGCGGGCTAAAAATACGATTTTTATTATGAAGATAACGAAAAAAAATGTGATTTTTATAATATTAACGTCGTGTTAAAAATGGGATTTTTATGAGGTAAACATCATAGTAAAAATGTGATTTTTTTAACATATACCGCGTGAAACAGAACTCGCAGGAAGCACGGCGAAGATTTCCTACGTATGAAGAGTCACGGCATTTGGTTTAGATTCTAGGTGAGAACTGCTCACTTTTATTTTCTAGTTAAAATATATAGTAGGATGCAAACGGTGCTTAACAGCACCCGACACTCATCGTCCACAGACCATGGACGACTTGTTTGTTTGTTTGATTGTGTTGTGAAAATTGATTGTGTGATGTGGAATGGAATAAAATATTTTATAGTTAAAAATATAATTTTTAACGTGTATATAAATAAAATAAATATTTATTTACAAATCAGACGATCTGTTTATGTACACACATTTGACTGATATTGATTGGGACGATATATTTTACACATCGCCCAACTGCACAAATAATATTCAGTATTTGTTGGTCGAAACCCCATACAGGTATTGGAATGATATTTGACGTACATTAATCCCAATTGTTTAGTTGTATGTCAATCGATTGATTGTGCAACGACCCAAATTTTAGAACAGTTTTTTTAAATATTTAGTATGGTTTTAAATATTGAAATTATAATATAAATGGTATTTTATATTGGATTTATCGATTTAATAATCAAAATATGATTTATTTTGATTTTATATATGTATATATATTTATCGAAATACGAGAACTGAAATAATTCAATTTGAGATTTAAACTGAGCCAAAACAATACAGAGGACCGGTATAAATTCTGTTTGAATATTTGGTTTGTTCTGAATTTATATTATATTATATTAATTTAATATAGTATATACGTTGAAATAAAAATATCAAAATATGTTCAGTTTAATTCAGAATAGCGTAATAATCTTATAACGTCATTTGTTACGACTGAATAGCGGTTCAAAATTTGTGAATTTAGGGACCGCAGGATACTTTAGGTATTATATAATCTAAATTTTTAAAGTAATACAAAAGGGGGCCGACCTATATATTTTCATCACAGACATATCTATGTTTCAGCCACCCTCTTCTTTAATTTGAGTACGGGTTGTCTCCCTCCTTTGTTATCTGGGAAACACGATTTTAATGACAATGTACTCCCTGTTCCTTCTTTTGTTATAAAAGCCACCGCACCCATTCGCAATTCATCAAAGCTTCAGATAAAAACCTTCCTTCCTTTTTTTTAAAGTTTTTCAGCAGTTCGAGCTTCAGATCTCAAGTGAAGCCACGGCCCTTCCTCGATCCGATACTAGAGATACTCACAAATTAAAAAGGGTAGTCGCGATGGAGACTGCAACAAATCATGAAGCTCCATGGAGGTGCTCGCAATTGCAGACGAAAAGAGGGATCATCATCGCCTGCTCGGAGTTGTGGGAAGATTTCTGACATCGAGAGAGAAGTGCGATGTGGAGGATGGATTGAGGTAGATCTGGAGTTCGGTAAAGGGAAGCAAGGGAGGTTGCGATGTCTTCAAACGGGTCTGTGCTTTTGGGGATTTTGGAAATGGCGATGTCTGTATGGGTGTAGCCGGTCATTGTTGTTCTTGCTAGTGGATGTGGGTGCGATGATGAGGTCCAAGGGGACTGTGTGATTGAGGAAGTCGACATCTGAGAGCTGATGTGGTTAACTATGTTAGAATGGTGATACTATACTGTTGTTAAAAGAGGGCCAGTAAACTGTGTAGACAAGTTTTTGTCATAAGAAGCTGCTGCAACAGTTCGGAGGGGTGGAAATTATTGATGATGGTATGGTGTTCGATGATATGCCGTAATGAATGAAACAACATTTTGGGGTTGGATGCAGTGATAGTGGATCGATGAATAATTGAGTTTACTTCATTGTTGATCGAGGCAATAAGGTACATGCTATTTAGAAGTTTATATTACATAAAATAAATCATTTATGTTAGTAGCTAACTTAAATTAAATTAGTGTTTAATCGAAATAAATAAATAAATCGTAGGTAGTGTTTTTTTCGAGATTCGTCAAGTAGATTTGAAGCTGTAACATTGGAATTTAAAACAGGATATCCAACAAAGAAGAAAATCTGGTGAGTAAATCTCACTCACCTTTTATATATAATTATTTTTACTTCGTAAAAATAGTTGTTGTTGCTTGTTTGAATTTTTCTGCTTGTTTTATATATATTAGTTATTTAGGCTATTATATATATATATATATTGGGTTGATTGATTGGTTGGATTCCCGCAGTCTCATTAGCGGATGCCCGTAGTTTCATAGCGGATGATTGCCCTATACGCCCCATGCTATGATTAGTGGATGACCTTCTATACCGCGATATTCTGCCACGAAGCAGAATGGGTATTATTTATGTGCTAACATCTGTGGATGCAGGAAAACAGGTTGGAGGAATCCAACTGGATTCCTCAAAAATATATTATCTGTTTGTTTATTTGTTTGCATATATATTGTTATATATGATGTGTTAGAAAAATAAATAATTCGTTGCTTTGTGTGTTTAAATATCACTGGGCTTAAGTAATGATATTTAAAAATATCGTGGAAGGATATTTGAGATTTTAAAAGGGAAAATTCTATTTTTAAATAGAATTTGAATTTTTAAATGGAATAAAAATAAAACAAGTAGTTCCTTTATAAACGAAGTTTATAAATAGTTCTTTTATAACGAAGTTATAAAATGAAGAGAAAAGAATTATCATTTGATAATTCAGAAATAGAAATACAAGTGTGAAAGTGGAATGAGAAATCTATCTTCAAAAGAAAATAGAAATATCGATTTCAAAAGGAATTGAAGTCGAGACTTGTTTAAAGAAGTTGGATATAAGAGTTCAAATAGAAAACAGACTTTGAAATATAGAATTTCAAAGAAGAATTGAATAGAATTTGAAATATAGAATTTCAAAGAAGAATTCAAATGTGAAATTTGAATAGAGATTTGAATGGAATTCAAACATGAAATTTGAAAAGAGATTTGAATAGAAATTCAAGTATAAAATTTGAACAGGGAATTGAATACAGAAATTCAAGTAGAAATTTGAATATAGAATTTCAAAATAGAATTTGAAATAAACTTTGAAAATAGGATTTCAAAATAGGGAATCCAAATAGTTTTGAAATAGAATTTGAATTCAAGGGAATTGAAATAGAATTTGAATTCAAAGGAATTCAAATGGGATTGGAATAAAGGAAATTCAAAAATGGAATTTCAAATAAAAGAAAATGTAATTTGAAATATTGGGAATTTCAAATAAGAGAAAATGGAATTTGAAAACATTTAGAATTTTAAATAGAATTTAAATGGAGTTTGAATATTTGAATTTCAAATAGAATTAAAATGGAGTTGGGATATTCGAGAATTTAAATAGACTTTAAATATAGGAATTGCAAACGGATTTGAAAATGGAGTTTAAATCTCGAATTGGAATTCAAGAGATACAAAATAGAATTTAAAGAGATATAAATATTGAATTTTGAATTCAAGAGAAAATTAAATATGGCATTTGAATTCAAAGTGAAGTTTAATATGGGATTTGAAGTGAAAATAGATTTGAATATAGAATTCAAATGAAATTTAAATTATGGATTTGAATATATGATATATATATATATATCAGAAAGGGAGTTGAATTTTATTTAAACAAAGTTATATATATATATATATAATTAAAACGAGCTCGCCGCAGCGCTGCAGTTCGTAAATTGGCGACTCGAACTTCAATTGAGTATACAGAACTCAATTGGGGTCGGAATTCTTCGAAACAAGAAACGTCAGGACCGATTTGATAATAGTTTTCTAATGAAGGAGAAAAATCTGGATTTCGTCGTATATATTTTGAGATATGTCAAAATCAAATTTTCAGAAAAGCAGCGCCAGAATCGTTTTGAAACCATAATGGTTTATTTAATGTTATAAAAGGATTTTAAGCGGAAAAAAATCCGAATTGTCTATTTAGAAAATTTCAGAGTTGAGTTGTAAAATATATGCGAATTCAAGTTGTGTAAATGAATATGATTTTTGGAAACAGAAACCAGATTTTGATTTATTGAATAGAATTAACTAGAAATTAGTTAATTAGATTTCAAATGGATATTGGGGTTTGAATAAGTAAATTCGATTTGAAAATTTATGTTCGAAATAGAAAAGAGAACTAGATTTGAAATTGAAATTCAATTTGGTTATGAACGAGTTAAATATTTTGTTTGAACATGTTATGTTCAAACGAAGAAGTGGAATAGGCAAAATGACTAATTAAAGAATAAATGGGCGAAACTGAATTCAAACGATTAGATGGTATTGAATTGAATTGAAAACAGGTGAACATGTGTAAGCATGTTTGATATGAAGTATATGAAGATTTAAATTTATGTGCTCGACCAAAAGGTACATGTTTAATTCATATATGGGTTTTATGCGCCGTATCGGCAAGCCGCTTGGCTTTTTCTTTTTCTTTTTGAGATGAGAAGTTACCGGGAAGCTATTTGAAATTTCCCGATGCTCCCGATACATGGGAGGTTATGGCGAAATTTTCCGGAAATTTAAGGAGTTAGAATATTTTTAAGATATTTCGATAGTTAGAAATCATTGTATCGACGTATAGAATT
Organism: Allium sativum; assembly: GCA_030737875.1. Lineage (NCBI taxonomy): Eukaryota > Viridiplantae > Streptophyta > Magnoliopsida > Asparagales > Amaryllidaceae > Allium > Allium sativum. The sequence continues at coordinate 359,621,617 of CM060926.1, forward strand.
CGATAGGTAAATGAATATAAAAATCGAATATTGTAAACAAAAAGGGAAATCTATAAATTAGAAACAGAAAGCGAACTTTATACATGTTTTAAAAATGAACAATTGAATTGTATAGTGTGTTTATTCGAGGAAAGTGGTTTTGCCGTTTTGAAGTTGAGGATGTTTTCAGTTAAGGTCTGAGAGGTAACTTTACCCTAACTTGATTGATTTCATTTTTAATGGATAAATAGCAAGATCCAGTCTCGAAGAGAAGTGTTTGAAAAAGAGTTAGTTGAATAAAATATTTTGGGTTGTTGTAACAATATTTTACACAACATTCGTCTTAAAACCAAGTGATGGAATTTTGGAAATATAACAAGTAAATATTTCCTGAGTATAATTAAAATAGTCGGGAGAGAGATAAGTGATTGGAATTGTTTCCAATTTCAAATAAAGATATTTTCTAATATATAGAAAATAAAAGAAGCTGATATTTGGAAACGTTTTCCAAATGGCATAAGAGGCCAAGATGATTATTGTAAAGATTGGTTAACAAATATTGATAGGGGAAATGGAGAAGAGATTTAATTAATGAAACATTAATTAAAGAGCCCAGTGATTTGTTTGATATGTTGGATGAACACTTGTTTTTATTCGATAGTTAAATCACAGACTATCAAAGTTTTTGACCATCGTTGTCAATATGGAGAGACCGGTTGGATTATTATCCGAAGAACCACTCCGTATCGGCATTAGCGTTGCGAACCAAGTATGCTGAATATATTGAAGACGGAGTAAAGTGCAAGGGCTTTTTCTATTATTAGAAATAGTGCCTTCGGGTTCGTTCAATCCCAGAACGAATGTAAATGGACGGATGTCTGACAGAGTATTTCCAATGATCAAATGGGTTGGTCTGTATGAATGTATATGGTTGCAACGGATTTATTCCCTTAGCATAATATCCAGAATATTTGTGCAGACTCAACTAGTGATTAACGGATCTGACAATGTGGCATTCAAAGTGATTGTGCTATCAATGAATGGTAAGTATTCGTAGCCTCAGGCCTCAACAACCGGGAAAGGACAAAAATCGGGCAGGCAGCATGGCTATGTGGGTCGCACCCATTAGGATGTATAATCACCTATCTAGAGGTTCATTTAATTTCTTATTCTATTCGATGCTGTCCCAGTCGGGAGACGGTTGCTGATCCCAACCGTTGGTGATATACATTCGATACACTCAAGCGAAATGAGTGGTCGGTCATGTGTGGGCCGGGTTACAAGACGTTCTTGTTGAACCCAGGTGTATTCCTCTCTAGAGATACACTAGCGGAAGGTGGTTCCATACCTTGTCACGTTGGAAATCCAATCTCCAATAAGCGCCATGCGGGTTTTGATTTTATACTATGTATGTGGAGCGTGAGATGCAAGCGTTCTACTATATGGTTATTTACTTGATGTAGACATTATTATAATATCACTGGATTTTCGTATCAAAGTGTTTTGGGTTATAGTAAGGTAAAAGCCGTCCATGTTTATGTGTGGGCTGGTCTTACTATTACCTTTTCTTTTGAAAGGATTTTTAAAGTTAAACAAGTGGTTGGAGTTTACTCACACCAGTACCATGACTGACCCAGAGTTTATTTTATTTTGTTTTCCCTAAACTCTTGGGTGCCCAAATTTGTACGGGCAGTCAAGTAGTCGGGATTTCACAGATTCATTTGAAGAAGCTGAAAGTAGGAGGCTTCACCGGTTAACTATAGGCTATTATATATTCCGCTGTGGACCTTGTTTGTATCTGGAAACAGGAGTTTATAACTGTTCCAGAAATGACTGTTGTGCTCTGATGATGGTATGTATATAAAGTTACTGATTTGTATTTCAAAAAATTATGTTATATAATATATTTTATTCGTTCTGCTGTGAGTTGTGATCTTCGTTTTTCTTCTATTCTAATATTCTTTCTTCCTATTTCTCATCTTCTAACTTCTTTCTATTAATGGTTCGTATTTCTGTGTTATTTGGGTTGGACGTGTGGTGTATTTAGTCAACTCAGATAGCTCAGATTTGCGGGTCGTTTCAGTTGGTATCAGAGCTTAGGTTGAGCGAATACCTAGGCTTGTGTGGCATATGCTCATTAGAGATAGGGTCAGCAGTACCCTAGAATGAGTTGAGCGTATATATACGAGAGAGCGTATTTGTAAATCGATATAAAAGTTGTTTTATATTGTGTTGGCTAGTCTGTTGAGTAGTTTATGAATTATGATCGAATAGTGGGACGCCACAAAGTCGATAGGAATTTCTAAACGCTTGAACAGAGAAATTCGACACAGTATTATTTTAAAGTGGGTAAATGAAATAATTTTACCCAAAATTTCTATTTTGATATAGAAAGAATAATTTTCTAGAATTATTATTATATGGATGTGTTGGATGTTGACTTTATAATCAAATGAGATTATAAATTTAGAATGGTTATTTATAACCAGAGTAGAATTTGTATAGGAATTAAATATACAAATGAGATGAATTAGAATTAAATTCAAACCAGAATTAAGAATTCAAAATCCTGGGAAATTGAAAAATATTTTTCAAAGTATGTTAAAGTAATATAGCATTAATTTGAAAAGATTTGAATCTAAATCATATTTGAATGGATTTTGAAATAATTAAAGCACTGAACTCACTTCAGTGGCTGGGAAATAATTCTGATGATGATTGCAACATCATCAGTGTTCATTTCTGAGTTTCTAAGTGATGGATTGCTACCTTAGAAAATTTTGTTGGAAATTTGTTTGGAAATTCAAATGTTTTGAATTTGTGATAGGAATAAATATATGTTCATATTTATATATTATCTAAAAAGGGCTTGAAATAAAAACCCGGGAATTAGAATTCTGGAATTAAAATTTAACTTAAAACAAGTTAAATAAATCAAGTGAATGAATTGATTTAGAATCAATTTGAATGCATGTGAATGAGAAACCAAATGTTTTGGTAGAATTAAATTTGTTGAAATATGAGGAGTTGAGTTTCAACATAAGTGAGATTTTGGAAAGTAATGGATTTGTACTATTTTTCCTACCTTAGCAATTTCGAGGACGGAATTATTTTAAGGGGGAAAGAATGTAACGACCCAGATTTTTGAACAGTTTTTTTAAATATTTAGTATGGTTTTAAATATTGAAATTATAATATAAATGGTATTTTATATTGGATTTATCGATATAATAATCAAAATATGATTTATTTTGATTTTATATATGTATATATATTTATCGAAATACGAGAACTGAAATAATTCAATTTGAGATTTAAACTGAGCCAAAACAATACAGAGGACCGGTATAAATTCTGTTTGAATATTTGGTTTGTTCTGAATTTATATTATATTATATTAATTTAATATAGTATATACGTTAAAATAAAAATATCAAAATATGTTCAGTTTAATTCAGAATAGCGTAATAATCTTATAACGTCATTTGTTACGACTGAATAGCGGTTCAAAATTTGTGAATTTAGGGACCGTAGGATACTTTAGGTATTATATAATCTAAATTTTTAAAGTAATACAAAAGGGGGCCGACCTATATATTTTCATCACAGACATATCTATGTTTCAGCCACCCTCTTCTTTAATTTGAGTACGGGTTGTCTCCCTCCTTTGTTATCTGGGAAACACGATTTTAATGACAATGTACTCCCTGTTCCTTCTTTTGTTATAAAAGCCACCGCACCCATTCGCAATTCATCAAAGCTTCAGATAAAAACCTTCCTTCCTTTTTTTTTTAAAGTTTTTCAGCAGTTCGAGCTTCAGATCTCAAGTGAAGCCACGGCCCTTCCTCGATCCGATACTAGAGATACTCACAAATTAAAAAGGGTAATCGCGATGGAGACTGCAACAAATCATGAAGCTCCATGGAGGTGCTCGCAATTGCAGACGAAAAGAGGGATCATCATCGCCTGCTCGGAGTTGTGGGAAGATTTCTGACATCGAGAGAGAAGTGCGATGTGGAGGATGGATTGAGGTAGATCTGGAGTTCGGTAAAGGGAAGCAAGGGAGGTTGCGATGTCTTCAAACGGGTCTGTGCTTTTGGGGATTTTGGAAATGGCGATGTCTGTATGGGTGTAGCCAGTCATTGTTGTTGTTCTTGCTAGTGGATGTGGGTGCGATGATGAGGTCCAAGGGGACTGTGTGATTGAGGAAGTCGACATCTGAGAGCTGATGTGGTTAACTATGTTAGAATGGTGATACTATACTGTTGTTAAAAGAGGGCCAGTAAACTGTGTAGACAAGTTTTTGTCATAAGAAGTTGCTGCAACAGTTCGGATGGGTGGAAATTATTGATGACGGTATGGTGTTCGATGATATGCCGTAATGAATGAAACAACATTTTTGGGTTGGATGCGGTGATAGTGGATCGATGAATAATTGAGTTTACTTCATTGTTGATCGAGGCAATAAGGTACATGCTATTTAGAAGTTTATATTACATAAAATAAATCATTTATGTTAGTAGCTAACTTAAATTAAATTAGTTTTTAATCGAAAAAAATAAATAAATCGTAGGTAGTGTTTTTTTCGAGATTCGTCAAGTAGATTTGAAGCTGTAACATTGGAATTTAAAACAGGATATCCAACAAAGAAGAAAATCTGGTGAGTAAATCTCACTCACCTTTTATTTATAATTATTTTTACTTCATAAAAATAGTTGTTGTTGCTTGTTTGAATTTTTCTGCTTGTTTTATATATATTAGTTATTTAGGCTATTATATATATATATTGGGTTGATTGGTTGGTTGGATTCCCGCAGTCTCATTAGCGGATGCCCGCAGTTTCATAGCGGATGATTACCCTATACGCCCCACGCTATGATTAGTGGATGACCTTCTATACCGCGATATTCTGCCACGAAGCAGAATGGGTATTATTTATGTGCTAACATCTGTGGATGCAGGAAAACAGGTTGGAGGAATCCAACTGGATTCCTCAAAAATATATTATCTGTTTGTTTATTTGTTTGCATATATATTGTTATATATGATGTGTTAGAAAAATAAATAATTCGTTGCTTTGTGTGTTTAAATATCACTGGGCTTAAGTAATGATATTAAAAAATATCGGGGAAGGATATTTGAGATTTTAAAAGGGAAAATTCTATTTTTAAATAGAATTTGAATTTTTAAATGGAATAAAAATAAAACAAGTAGTTCCTTTATAAACGAAGTTTATAAATAGTTCTTTTATAACGAAGTTATAAAATGAAGAGAAAAGAATTATCATTTGATAATTCAGAAATAGAAATACAAGTGTGAAATTGGAATGAGAAATCTACCTTCAAAAGAAAATAGAAATATCGATTTCAAAAGGAATTGAAGTCGAGACTTGTTTAAAGAAGTTGGATATAAGAGTTCAAATAGAAAACAGACTTTGAAATATAGAATTTCAAAGAAGAATTGAATAGAATTTGAAATATAGAATTTCAAAGAAGAATTCAAATGTGAAATTTGAATAGAGATTTGAATGGAATTCAAACATGAAATTTGAAAAGAGATTTGAATAGAAATTCAAGTATAAAATTTGAACAGGGAATTGAATACAGAAATTCAAGTAGAAATTTGAATATAGAATTTCAAAATAGAATTTGAAATAAACTTTGAAAATAGGATTTCAAAATAGGGAATCCAAATAGTTTTGAAATAGAATTTGAATTCAAGGGAATTGAAATAGAATTTGAATTCAAAGGAATTCAAATGGGATTGGAATAAAGGAAATTCAAAAATGGAATTTCAAATAAAAGAAAATGTTTTTTGAAATATTGGGAATTTCAAATAAGAGAAAATGGAATTTGAAAACATTTAGAATTTTAAATAGAATTTAAATGGAGTTTGAATATTTGAATTTCAAATAGAATTAAAATGGAGTTGGGATATTCGAGAATTTAAATAGACTTTAAATATAGGAATTGCAAACGGATTTGAAAATGGAGTTTAAATCCCGAATTGGAATTCAAGAGATACAAAATAGAATTTAAAGAGATATAAATATTGAATTTTGAATTCAAGAGAAAATTAAATATGGCATTTGAATTCAAAGTGAAGTTTAATATGGGATTTGAAGTGAAAATAGATTTGAATATAGAATTCAAATGAAATTTAAATTATGGATTTGAATATATGATATATATATATCAGAAAGGGAGTTGAATTTTATTTAAACAAAGTTATATATATATATAATTAAAACGAGCTCGCTGCAGCGCTGCAGTTCGTAAATTGGCGACTCGAACTTCAATTGAGTATACAGAACTCAATTGGGGTCGGAATTCTTCGAAACAAGAAACGTCAGGACCGATTTGATAATAGTTTTCTAATGAAGGAGAAAAATCTGGATTTCGTCGTATATATTTTGAGATATGTCAAAATCAAATTTTCAGAAAAGCAGCGCCAGAATCGTTTTGAAACCATAATGGTTTATTTAATGTTATAAAAGGATTTTAAGCGGAAAAAAAATCCGAATTGTCTATTTAGAAAATTTCAGAGTTGAGTTGTAAAATATATGCGAATTCAAGTTGTGTAAATGAATATGATTTTTGGAAACAGAAACCAGATTTTGATTTATTGAATAGAATTAACTAGAAATTAGTTAATTAGATTTCAAATGGATATTGGGGTTTGAATAAGTAAATTCGATTTGAAAATTTGTATTCGAAATAGAAAAGAGAACTAGAATTGAAATTGAAATTCAATTTGGTTATGAACGAGTTAAATATTTTGTTTGAACATGTTATGTTCAAACAAAGAAGTGGAATAGGCAAAATGACTAATTAAAGAATAAATGGGCGAAACTGAATTCAAACGATTAGATGGTATTGAATTGAATTGAAAACAGGTGAACATGTGTAAGCATGTTTGATATGAAGTATATGAAGATTTAAATTTATGTGCTCGACCAAAAGGTACATGTTTAATTCATATATGGGTTTTATGCGCCGTATCGGCAAGCCGCTTGGCTTTTTCTTTTTCTTTTTGAGATGAGAAGTTACCGGGAAGCTATTTGAAATTTCCCGATGCTCCCGATACAGGGGAGGTTATGGCGAAATTTTCCGGAAATTTAAGGAGTTAGAATATTTTTAAGATATTTCGATAGTTAGAAATCATTGTATCGACGTATAGAATTCGATAGGTAAATGAATATAAAAATCGAATATTGTAAACAAAAAGGGAAATCTATAAATTAGAAACAGAAAGCGAACTTTATACATGTTTTAAAAATGAACAATTGAATTGTATAGTGTGTTTATTCGAGGAAAGTGGTTTTGCCGTTTTGAAGTTGAGGATGTTTTCAGTTAAGGTCTGAGAGGTAATTTTACCCCAACTTGATTGATTTCATTTTTAATGGATAAATAGCAAGATCCAGTCTTGAAGAGAAGTGTTTGAAAAAGAGTTAGTTGAATAAAATATTTTGGGTTGTTGTAACAATATTTTACACAACATTCGTCTTAAAACCAAGTGATGGAATTTTGGAAATATAACAAGTAAATATTTCCTGAGTATAATTAAAATAGTAGGGAGAGAGATAAGTGATTGGAATTGTTTCCAATTTCAAATAAAGATATTTTCTAATATATAGAAAATAAAAGAAGTTGATATTTGGAAACGTTTTCCAAATGGCATAAGAGGCCAAGATGATTATTGTAAAGATTGGTTAACAAATATTGATAGGGGAAATGGAGAAGAGATTTAATTAATGAAACATTAATTAAAGAGCCCAGTGATTTGTTTGATATGTTGGATGAACACTTGTTTTTATTCGATAGTTAAATCACAGACTATCGAAGTTTTTGACCATCGTTGTCAATATGGAGAGACCGGTTGGATTATTATCCGAAGAACCACTCCGTATCGGCATTAGCGTTGCGAACCAAGTATGCTGAATATATTGAAGACGGAGTAAAGTGCAAGGGCTTTTTCTATTATTAGAAATAGTGCCTTCGGGTTCGTTCAATCCCAGAACGAACGTAAATGGACGGATGTCTGACAGAGTATTTCCAATGATCAAATGGGTTGGTCTGTATGAATGTATATGGTTGCAACGGATTTATTCCCTTAGCATAATATCCAGAATATTTGTGCAGACTCAACTAGTGATTAACGGATCTGACAATGTGGCATTCAAAGTGATTGTGCTATCAATGAATGGTAAGTATTCGTAGCCTCAGGCCTCAACAACCGGGAAAGGACAGAAATCGGGCAGGCAGCATGGTTATGTGGGTCGCACCCATTAGGATGTATAATCACCTATCTAGAGGTTCATTTAATTTCTTATTCTATTCGATGCTGTCCCAGTCGGGAGACGGTTGCTGATCCCAACCGTTGGTGATATACATTCGATACACTCAAGCGAAATGAGTGGTCGGTCATGTGTGGGCCGGGTTGCAAGACGTTCTTGTTGAACCCAGGTGTATTCCTCTCTAGAGATACACTAGCGGAAGGTGGTTCCATACCTTGTCACGTTGGAAATCCAATCTCCAATAAGCGCCATGCAGGTTTTGATTTTATACTATGTATGTGGAGCGTGAGATGCAAGCGTTCTACTATTTGGTTATTTACTTGATGTAGACATTATTATAATATCACTGGATTTTCGTATCAAAGTGTTTTGGGTTATAGTAAGGTAAAAGCCGTCCATGTTTATGTGTGGGCTGGTCTTACTATTACCTTTTCTTTTGAAAGGATTTTTAAAGTTAAACAAGTGGTTGGAGTTTACTCACACCAGTCCCATGACTGACCCAGAGTTTATTTTGTTTTGTTTTCCCTAAACTCTTGGGTGCCCAAATTTGTACGGGCAGTCAAGTAGTCGGGATTTCACAGATTCATTTGAAGAAGCTGAAAGCAGGAGGCTTCACCGGTTAACTATAGGCTATTATATATTCCGCTGTGGACCTTGTTTGTATCTGGAAACAGGAGTTTATAACTGTTCCAGAAATGACTGTTGTGCTCTGATGATGGTATGTATATAAAGTTACTAATTTGTATTTCAAAAAGTTATGTTATATAATATATTTTATTCGTTCCGCTGTGAGTTGTGATCTTCGTTTTTCTTCTATTCTAATATTCTTTCTTCCTATTTCTCATCTTCTAACTTCTTTCTATTAATGGTTCGTATTTCTGTGTTATTTGGGTTGGACGTGTGGTGTATTTAGTCAACTCAGATAGCTCAGATTTGCGGGTCGTTTCAGATTGACAGACTGTTATAAGCGTTAAATATTTATATTTAATGCTTATGCAGTGTAGAATACACTCTGGATGATGGTTGATTGTTTATCATTGTTATACTATACACGTGTTGTATGAAATCCATATAATCAAATTATATGGTAATTGGCTGTGTTTGATTCCAGTTCAGAAAGAATGAATATTTTAAAAATATAATAGTAATAATATCTTCCAAATTCCTCAAATAGTATACGTTTACACCTCAGAATTTCATATCAAATATCTGAAGAATATTTCTATCCAACTTATCTCAATCAAATTTGGAAACTTGTATCATAATTAAAAGATTTATCCAACTCTTTGATATTAGATCTGGATAAAAATACCATCAACTTATTCTCAATATTAACTTCCGTATCCAACTCATACTATAAGTGGAATAACGGTGAACTACCTTTTAAATTCCTCAAATAGTAGGAGTCATCATCTACCGAATTAATATCAAGCATCCGAAGATTTATCTCCTACCATATCCAATGATTTAAAATTTGAAAACTCATTTTACTATTTAAATAAATAAATTTAAATACCATATAAAATATTTCCAATACTTTAAAACATTTGAAAACATTCCAATAATCATTTACAAATGGTCACTTATAGTTCGGAAAACAGTTCACGTATTTTTAGTTATAAACTTTAAACGCTTAAACTTTTGCAATTTAAATCGGATTTCCACGAAACGAAAAACGTTTGATTCCTATTTACGAGAGCTTTAAAATGAGTGAAAGCGGATTTTAATTTCGGATTATAGTTTTCAAGTTATATTTAAAACCGTTTGGAAATATCATTATAAGAGCAGTTGTTGACTATAACTATTTTTGTAACGCTTTTGTAACATTTATTTGCAAAATGTTTTCCACACTATATATATTATGGTATTGAAAGATGATTTTACGTATCAGAGCTTTGCATAACCAACTGTAACGACCCGCCTTTTTGCCCAGTTCTTACCGGTAATTAAACCGACTTAAACCGTTCATAAAGACGAATTGTTATGGGTGCAAACATATATTGAACAAAATAAAAGAACTTTTTATTGTAACGAATATTTTAAAATAATATTCAGTAATGGATCAAAATGTGATTTTGATGTCCGATTTGAGATAGACACGAATATATTTAAATATATATAGCCATGTTGATTAGATAACGTCATTTTGACGTGAACGATATTTATATCGAGTTTATTCATTTCTATAATGAATATCGAAAAGGAATTGATTTCAAAATATAATGTTTTGAAAATACTATCATATATATATCGATGATATGGAATATTCAATTTTGATTTCAAATTGAATAGAAGTTGAAATCGTTTTGAAAACGAATTTAAAACGATTTATAAAATACGTTTTAAATGGAAATCGACGAAATATATATAATATATATAATGCCTGAATAGAACACGTCGCGTCGCGGCAGTTCGCGAATTTTGACCATTGACTTCGAACAGACATTACGGAAGATCTGACCGTCGGATTCTCCTAAAACCGGAATCGTTGGGTTCGTATCGAAAAGAGCTTTCTAACGAATATTAGAGATTTGAAATCTAACGGTGAATTTGGAATTATGTCCAAATCAAACTTGGAAAAGGTCGTTGTAAGTGCAGTTCGATGGCCGTTTATGGAAATCGACTGTACGGGCCTTGATAAAATTATAAAAAATATCGATAATTTGTGTAAAATCATAATAAATGATTTGGAAAGAATTGGGATGAAAAATTCCTTATTTGAAAAGATAAAAAGTTATTTTTATCAAAATGAACTAGTTAGGAACTAAGATAATAAATCCAATGTTTTTAAATAATTAAATTGGATTTAAAATGGTTTTAAAAATAACCGGAATTTCCAATATATGAATTAGAATGGATTTGAATCGAAATTATCTTCGGAATATTTCGATATTGGATTCCGTGATTATATGGACATTGTGGAGGAATTTGGAAGATACATATATATATATATATATATATATATATATCGTTATTCCAATACGATATTTGTTGATTCCAAGATTTGATATTGAATTTAAGCCAATATATTTTCTATTCAGAGCCTTGTATTTAATATTAAATGTGGTTTTGGGTTTGTCGTGAATAGTGTCGTCATTAACACTGTTCTTGAATCCAGTTGAGAAAAGATTAAATCTTTTTATTTAGATTTAATGAAGTATACCAATTAATTGATATTTAATTGGAATGGAATTGAAATTGGTCTTTGGGTTTATCGTGAGCAGTGTTTTAAATAACACTTGTTCTTTAACCCGATTAACAATGGAATAAGATTTTGGGTTGTCGTGAATGGTATCTTTAATAATACTGTTCTTAGATCTAATGGAGTTAAGAAAATCAGAAACTTACTGGAGATTAGTTAAGTTGAATGGTTTCCTGGGTATTGATCTGATGTTGGTTTCGGCCTTCCGGGTTAATACTTAAGGAATTGTTCACTTGCTATTTTACGGTTAAAGGCTGATGAAATGGAAAGTGATTTTGGGTTTATCGTGAACCGTGTTTTAAAGGACATTGGTTCTTTAACCCAGTTAAAGACAGGAATAAGATTTTGGGTTGTCGTGAATGGTATCTTTAATAATACTGTTCTTAGACCCAATGGAGTTAAGAAAATCAAAAACTAGCTAGAGATTAGTTAAGTTGAATGGTTTCCTGGGTATTGATCTGATGTTGGTTTCGACCTTCAGGGTTAATACTTAGAGAATTGTTCACTTGTTAATTTACGGTTAAAGGCTAATGGAATGGAATGTGATTTTGAGTTTATCATGAACCGTGTTTTAAATGACATTGGTTCTTTAACCCAATTAAAGTCAGGATATGATTTCCCAAGTTAAACAATCGTTAATATTGATTTTTGGGAAGAATAAAACCAAGAGGAGTTTTAATGCATCTTTAATTAGATTGAAATGATATCCAAAGGAAGATTAAAGAATAAATTTAAAGAATTTATCTTTGATAAAATTAATGGGAACCTTTCCCAGAGTATAAGAATATTTGAATAAAGGAATATTCTGGATTGGAATGAGGCGTATGTTGTGTTTTTATAGCACTTGTTTATTATATACGCGAGTTATTCAGAAAGACCGGGTTTATCCCATTCTGAATAACTGATTCGACGATATGTCGAGGATGAAGATGGAGGTTGAAGACCGGAGGTCTTCACATCGTTTGGATGATTACTGATGTCTTGATTGGGCTGTACACCCAAGACAAGGTAATAAATGGTGATCGTCCAGACGTACTTGGAGATCGACCGGATATGCGAGGGGCTCTCCCCTGTATTGGACATATGGGGGAGGAATAAGGTGCCTCCGGTTTCGTTCAGACTCAGAACGAACTTGTAAATGGATGTGTGTCTGACATTGGATTTCATTCTGTATGACTGATATACATCGGTTGCATAGCGTGAATTGCCTGCGTGGCATGCTGATGCAAATGATCAAGGCTTCTGTTGAAAAGCAGAGTCTTGTGGTTGATGATCAAAGCACGGCTTTGATATAGCGTAGCTTTGTGTAGCGTTGCTTCGCGAACCTCACATCTCGGTGTGAACCAGAAACGGGAGAGAACTTCAGGGAGGACATGCGTTTCTTTCTAGCTAGGAGTGGTGTCAGCATTTTACTAGCCCTGACATTTTACTTATGTGGATGATGGATTGCGAGGCGCCTCTGTTATATCGGTCGTTCCAGGGCCGATAGGTTGGTTGGGATATGACCAATTTACGCCCAGCCCCATAGGTCAGGGAAACGTAGTGTTCAGGCATTTTGATCCACATTGAGTGGACCGGCCCTGACGATCCAAAGGCTTGACTGAGTACTTGCCTGAGACATGGTAGGCTAGATTGTCTCGAAGCGGTTAGGACGATCCCTTGCCTTGATTTACAGATGGAAATCCAACTTCCAATAGTGAAATTTGTGGTTTTGATTGTAGAGCCTAGTACTGGCGACATGATATATGGTACTCATGTCATCTAGGATTGATACATTTATATTTGAAGTTGTTTTATACACTATGCACTTATAATAGTATCAAATGATTTGTTTTAAACATACCAAGCATGTTTGGCTATTATAAGGGAAAATCCTATCTTCCGGCTTGCGTTGCATTATGTGATGGGACCTGGGTCTTATAATAACTTCATTTTCTTTATTTAGCATTGCGCTGTTTGTTATATGCACAGGTATTCTTGGGGTTAAAACCCGTTCGGTGCTATACGGCGTGGTCCTTTAATTTACCAAACTTTAAAGTAAAGTTTTAAATAACTGTTTTAGTTCTCACACCAGTCACATGACTGACCTGGAGTTTATTGTTTTAACCTAAACTCTGAGTGTCCCTATTTTCCACACGACCAACTAATAGTTTTGGTTTTGCAGATTTATATTCACAGGATCCTGATTTACAGCTGGAACGATACTCGGAAAGCTCTGTATCCGTGTATTACTTTCAGTTGTGTTTTGTGTTATTTTTCCACGGCATTGTAAATTGTAAATCTCTGATATTTAGTAAATGTGTAATATTTATTCATACTCTGTATATTCTTGTATTCTGATGGAATTGTTGTAATAAGCAATGAAATGTTCTTCTGTTTGTGTTCTGATTTGTCGTGTTCTCAATTCAATCCGGGCTTTCCTTCACGGGGAAGTTCAGATCGTTACATATAATGTTTAAGTTGAAATCATTACGTTCCTTTCTCCAAAACAGATTCCATTTCCATAACTTAGAATAAAACCGTATTTCAATTCTTGCTTTCTCAAAATGATATTTTATATGTTCAAATCTTTAGCTCAAAAATCATTAAAATTCTAAGTTTCCATTTCAAATCAAATAATAGAGAGATAAATATTATTATTATTTAAAGCACATTCGATTACTATCCAATATTCTTATGAAATCGAATATTCATAAAAATCCATCTATTCCAATTTGCCGAATTCTTCATAAACTATTTCATTAAATATTTAATGATTATTCCAAACTTTTTCAATCCATTTCCAACATAAACATTTCAAAATAATCACATTAAATTGAATATTATATGGTAATATTCTGGTCTCGTTCAAACCTTTTCAAAACAACTAAAGTTGTCATAACAAATTTCACACTTTTAATTTAAAACAATAATATTTATCAAAACTTGATTAATCATTTACAATCGACCGTTCAAATTGTATATCCAAATCAATGTTGAATATCATTTCCCAATCCTTATCAAATATTAAAATAACAAATGAACGGACTAAATTATGTTCAAAACAATTCCATTCCATTGGAATAAATTTTTATTCAATTCTATTCTAAATAGTTTTAAAATTTAATTTAAAACGACATTCCCATTTCATTTTAAAAATTTATTATTTATATGGAAAAGGGATTTAAATTAATCACACGTGCGGTTCCACCACTACAGTGTATGTGATTTTTCTCAATCAAATTTAACTAACTAATCTGATCACATCAACAATCATGAATCCATTCATCACAATAGTTTATACAACCAAATAACGGTGCGCAAAGCGTTACTGCGAATAACGCTTGGTGTATAAAGTGGTACAACTGCATAAACATCCATCAACAACCAATAACAATTCATGACCATTCGCTAACCGTAATAACTAATTTAAATAAATTTAAATTAGAATTCTCACCTGCATGTGTAACCTCCCAGATTTTTGAACATTTAACTACGAATATGTTAATCTGTTTTAAATATTGATTTGGTAAGATAAATGAGTTTTTATCGAATTTATTTATTTAAAATGGAGTTCGAATATATATAATTTTTAATATAATTAAAACGAGCTCGAAACGCCGCGGTAGTTCGTAATTTTCGATATGAACTTTAATTGAATATACAAGATCCGATATAAGTCGGATTTCTGTGAAACAAGAAACATTTGAAGCGATTTGATTATATTTTTCTAATAAAGGAGAAAAATCATGATTTCATAGTGTAGATGGTAAGATACGCCCAGATTAAAATTTCCAATAGTCGCTATAGAATCGTTCATCGACCGTAACGGTTTATTTGATATAACTGCATACTGGATTCGAATCTGGACAAGATTTTTTTGGAGACGTAGTTATAATTTAGTTTTTAGAATTTTACTGTAATTTTTAATAGATTAAATATGTAGCTTTTTATTTGAAGTATTTTGCACCATGTATCAGTAATTCGGGGTTTCACAATATAAGTTAACCTACCGATATTATTATATTTTTGAGATAGCGACACCTCGCCGGACACGACTATATTTTTATTTCTGTCCATAGGAGTCTGTATGTAAACGGAATATTATATGACAGGGTACGCTAAACTTCATGTACTAAACAAATATTCCTTGCACGCACGCTACACTTTTATTTTCTTGTCTGCAAATTTTCACCCCGTGGCGACAAAGTCTCTGCATACCTATAACTGCTGAAAACCTACGCTACCCTAAATAGCGCGAACACCACACAGTCTTCTTTATAAATTTGAGCCTGTAGCTTCAACTTTTCTCCATCCCAGTGTATTGAAATCCTACGTCGAACTCTTCAAACACAAAAAAATAAAGCATGCACACCCCTCAAAATCATACAAGCTAGCCTATAGATGCAGGCCTAAACTTTAACCGTGCCGACAAAGTAACTTTAAATATATATATATATATATATATATACTAAATTGTTCTTTCTTTGCCTTGGAAGCCAAAATTTTCAATTCCTTGCCGATCAAACCATCGATGCCTTCAGCTCCACGTAAACGTGGATCGCACATCTTTCTTCCCTATATATATATATATATATATATATATATATATAATACTCCATCCTATCTTTTTCTTTCTTGTAACGAAATGTACCTCCCCTTTCGAAATAAAACTGCATTTCTCAACCAAATTTCCCATTTATTTTTATCTTCAGTAAATTAAAACAATGAAACCCCACTCTCCATTTTTCTTTTGCAAACAAAAGTAAAACCGCTAGTCTACGGGTTGAAAGACGCGAGTTAAGGGAGGCGCTAGGGTGACGGGTTCGAGATGGGGAGGATGTTCAGGCGAAGCTCGGTGAACGGGGTATGAGATGGCGGTGTTGTTCTGTGGGGAAATGGGTATGCGGGAGGAATTAAAAAGGGTAGCAGATGGGAAGGTTTGTTGCTGGCTACTGTACATCAAAGTGGCAAGAAAGGAAGGTTGCGTGGAGGAAGGTCATGATGGTGGTGGTTACTCAAATGGTGGTGGTTGCTCAAATGGTGGAAGTTGGTATGTGAGGTGGGCTGTTCATTTTGACGTGGGGAGGGGGTCTAGGCAGTTTACTACTGGGAAGATGTGGTTTTATATAAGAGGAAAAAAAAAGAGGAGGCCGAAAACTGGAAGGGAGAGCAGCCATGGGGAAATACATGCGGGAAGTAGCAAAGTGCAAAAATAGAAGAAAAAAATGAAGTAGCAGCTGCATGGGGTATTGAACCGAGAACGTGAAGGAGTGTGATATGGTGAGGGGTTTTCAAAGGATACAGGAGATGGTGCATAGGGGTCCGGCGCGTTGAACAGGGACTGAGGAAGCTTGAAACAAAAGAAGCCGGGTATGTCGGAAGTAACATGCGCATGGGGGAGGAAATGTGAGGCAGAACGAAGTGCGTGTGAGTGGAACTGTGGAAGGCAACGGTGTAAAGGGAACTTGAAATATTAGACAATAGTTAAATGAGGAAGAAAAATAAATGAGGAAGGAAGAAGGGTCTAACGTGATGCAAACAAAAGGGTAGCAGGAAGATGGAAACTGGGAACGCAATGGGAAGGTGAGTTGATGGGTAGAGAAGAAAAAAAAAGAACAGCGATTGGGAGCAGCATGTTTCTGGAAGCACGGATGGAAGCTTTGTGTATAGAGACTAGAGTCTGGAGACTGCAAGACGGAACTAACGCTGGTCGGAGTCGGGTCGAGGTTGTGCGGTATTCTGGTACATGCGGCGGAGAGAGGAAGTTTTGGTCTGGGTGTGATAGCAGGCTAGAAACATGAACGAATCCGACAAGGCAAAATACATTAGACTCGTATTGGCGTGTATGACACTATAAATCCATTTTGGTCAAAGTCGAACGCAGTTGGAAGCTAAGGAAAACAAACTGTTCAGACGACAGAATTAATCCAAGGTGAGTTCAACTCACTCAGTTTACCCCAGTTATATTTTATATAAATTGGGTTTTTATTTTGTGTGCAATATTTTGCTAATGGTTGATGATTGGATGACTGTTTGTATGTGTGCTGAATATTTTTATATTCGGTGATTAAATTAAACGTCTGTTTAATTTAATCAAATAAAATCGTTATTTTAACGATTAGATTCCAAACGAGGTAACTTACCTTGTTGTTACGTTTATAATAATATAAATGTATTAAATAAACAATTGGATTCTTGAATGGACGTTACAAATTGGTTGTTGACTGTTATTAGTTGAACTGTTATGTATTGAATTTGATATAACCCATTGTGATACAGGGAAGGACAGGTTGGAGGAATCCAACCAGATTCCTCAAATATGTGTTTACTTTCATATTATATGAACTGTTTAATCAATGCGGTTGATTGTTGATTGTTGAATTCAAACCCAACACCTGTTTGATATTAACCAATGGGTGATATTGGTTGGGTAATTATCGGCAGATGGCCCAAGAATGAATCGTTTTATAAAGTTTGATTTACCGTCGGGTAAATAAATAGAAAGAAAGTTATAAAATTTGTTTATAACTAAAAACCAATTTGAAATCTATTTCATATAAATTATTTTTGAATAAAGGATATCAAAGGAAATAAATAATTATATTTATCTTGTAATCATAAACGAGTATATAAAGCGAGATTCGTATGTTAGTGAGTTTTGTAAGCAAATGAGTAGTGATTAACAAAATGGTTAAGAGTTTAATTAATTGTTTCAGTAAACAATTAAAGGAGATTATTTAATTAGATTGTTAAATCAAATGAAATTATTAATTTTATTTAAAAGAAATAACTAAGTGGGAAATGGCTAACAAAGTGATCTCGTTTGTGATGACCAAGTCGACTACTTAAACGAGATTTGATGAATGAAAACTATTATTAGATTTTTTTGATTAATATTGAAAGTTAAGTATCATTTTAAAATAACCTTTTAAGAAAGATTAATTAATTTATTAAAAGTTGTTGATAAAGAAAACTGTTTGATGTAAAGGGTGGTAACTAATTAACGAGGAGTTGACCAGTAACGGGGTTTTTTAAGTATAATATGAATATGAATTCCTAAAGTGACTCGATAGATAAGATTTGAATATATATATAATAGTGTTTCAAATGAAATCAAGTGGCTTTGATATATCGAGTCCAGAATCGTATAAAAAGGATAATGTTAACTTTGAAAATGAATAATGTTTGAAAGGACCAGATTAAAATGGAAATGGTGATAAAGAGGATTATTTGAGTAAAGCCTTGTTTATAATTAAAAAGGGATTTTCATATGAGTTAGATTTTGGATTTATTTCCGGAAAGGAATTATATAAAAGGAAAGTTTTAAAACATGATTTATGTGAGTTGAAATCAAACAGAAACCTTAGAGGATTGAACTTGGTTAAAATGAGAATCTAACGATAAAGATCTAGAGATGAATATTTTAAATATAAGTATTGGAAAAAGTGATAAAATGAGATTTCGTTGATAAACTACTATATATTCCGAAGATAAGAGTGTCGTCGACTCAAGGTCTGAGAGGTAACAAAATACCCCAAACGACTTCATGATTATCCAAGAATGATATTAGTTTAGAAACGAGAGTGGTTGAGGGAATTACATTAATATTTCTATGAAGATATTATAAATTATAATTCGAAGAATTATAACTTAAATAAACGGATTAGTAAATAAGAATTGAAAAACGAGATTTCCAAATATTGAAAGATTTGGGAAATTTAATTAACAACCATTTAACTAAAGAGGCCAAGTGATGCTGTATACTGAACCAGTGGATCCACTATATTTTTCTATGAATGATGGTTGTTTATTTGATAGTTAAATTACCAACTATCAAATCTGGCCAAATCGTTTGTTGGTACGGAAAGACCGGGATCGAATGTATATTCGAAAACCATTCCGACCAGCAAATACGTAACGTAAAAATATATCAGGAGATGATCGAGATGGAGCAATGAAGACCGTGGATCTTCATGAGCGGAAGAACTACTCGTTGGATTTCCAAGGGTAGCTCCCGAAGATATTCTGACTTGTGATTCTGTCGTGATTGGAATCTTCGGATTACAGGGACTTCTCGCTACTGATCCTTAGGGTGATTCCTAGGATGCTGTAGGAGAGGGCCTTCGGGTCATCTTGTTCCTGGATGACATGTATGGACGATGTGAATAGTGGCCAGATGTTCCAAAAGTCGATTATAACCTCAAGCCTCATCAACCGGGAAATGACAAAAATCGGGCAGGTAGCATGGCTATGTGGTTCGCACCCATTAGGGTGTATAATCACCTATCTAGAGAAAATCCATTTCATTCTTTAATCTATTTCGATGTTGTCCCTTTTCGGGAAACGGTGGGTTGCAACCAACCGTTGGTGATATACATTCGATACACTCAAGCGAAATGAGTGGTTGGTCATGTGAGGGCCGGGTTGCAAGATGTTCTTGTTAAACCCAGTGTATTCGCCTCTAGAGATACACTGTCGGCAGGTGGTCCCATACCTTGTCATAGTCGGAATCCAATCTCCAATAAGCGCCCACGGTTTTGATTGTATATTATGTATGTGGAGCGTGAGATGCAAGCGTTCCGCTAGATTGGTATTTACTTGTATTTAGACACTATTATAATACTAGAAAAGATATCGATTTCAAAAATGTTTTGGGTTATAGTAATATAAAAAACCATCCGTGTTTATGTGTGGGATGGTCTTACTATTATATTTTCCTTCCAAAAAGATTTTGAACTTTAAAATCAATATGGATGTTATATAAAAATTAGTGGGTTTCTCACTCTAGTTCACCAGACTGACCCGTCGTTTGTAATGCTCGGGTTAGCCCGGGTTACAGGTTCAGGTCATCGAATCCTGTGAAGTCCAAAGACGAGCTGAAAGAGTTCAGACGTATAATATTATCTAGTATGTTTCTGTTGTGTGTTGTATATGAGGACAGGTCATTATAACTGTCCAGATTTATCGATGTACTCTGATGATGTAAGTATTATTTTTCAAGCTCTCAATAAAGAATATTTTTATATCATATTTTATTCCGCTGCGACGTGAGACTCTATGTAGTGTTGTTTCTTCTTCTTCTTCTTCTTCTTCTTCTTCTTCTTCTATTCTAATATTTCTTTCTTTCTTATCTCACCCTCTAATTTCTTTCTAATGACTATCTGGTGTCTTCGATACTGGGATTTTGGCAAGTAATATGGGATTTATATATTATTGTCGAAATTCGAGCATCGAATTTCCACCGGGTCGTTACAGCATGCTTCCAAATTAACCGTAAAAGTCATTTGAACTGCTAACCCAATCCCGGATGATAACGTACAACCCTTCACGAACGCTGCCGTCACGCTACATTCCTTTTCCTCAAACTCAAGTATATATAATACAAACACCATACACCACTTTGTATTTTCTTAATGGAGGCTAAGGCGAATGGCACAGTAGAGGAGGACTGCAGACTAATTAAGCAGGGTTCGAAAGTGGTTTGGAGAAGCCTTGGCTTGCGGACGTTCGTAATGGTGAGAAGGGTTGCGGCTAACTGTAAAGAGAAGTGGAGGGAGAGTGCTCACGTGTTGATGGAACTGGATGGCTTGCGGGCTATTAAAAGGAAAGTATATTGTTCGTGGATGTTGGGTGGAAGGGTGACGCGACCTACTGAGGGAGATGGAAAGGTGATGGTGTGGAAGTAGTACTAAAAGGGAATGTTGAGATTAATGGGTAGTGGCTGATGGTTACAAAAGTGAAAGGCGGACCGGAATGCAGTTGTTGCGGCAATGATGAAGTGAGCTGAAAGGCCGTGGTTTGTTGAGTAGGAAAGGAGGAAGGATGCGAAAGTTTGGTGTGAAGAAAGGTGAGGTTTTACTAAAAAATGAAGTGCAGTTTGGTGGATGGACTGGAGGCGGTGGTTGCGGCAACTGGGGTGGTGAGTTGGCGGGTGCGTAGGCGGAAGGAGAATACGAGAGAGAAGTGAGAATATACGGTAGAGAAATTGTAAAGTCCCAGATTTTCGAACGTTAATTACGAATATTTATATCTGTTTAAATATTAATTTGGTGATATGAATGGATTATATATAAAATTTTATTTAATAAAATGGAGTTCGTATATATATATATATATATATATATATATAATTAAAACGTGCTCAAAACGATGCGGTAGTTCGTTATATTAAATTTCGAACTTTAATTGAATACACATGATTCGATATAAGTCGAATTTCTATGAAACAAGAAATGTTTGAATCGATTTGATTATATTTTTCTAATGGAAGAGAAAAATGATAATTTCATATTATAGATTACAAGTTATGTCCAATTCAAATTTTCAGAAAGTCGCTATGGAATCATTTATAAACCATAACGATAATTTAATATAATTAACTATTGGTTTCGAATTTGGACAAGATCTTTGAGACGTAGTTATAATTTAATTTCTAGAATTTTACTGTAATTTTTAATTTGGAAAATACGCAAATTTTTATTTGGATAATTTTGCGTCCTATATTAGCATTTTAGTGTTTCACAATATAAGTCAACTTGCCTATATTATTGGGATCGTGGGGCATTGCTCGTTACAATGGTATTTTTATTTTTGTCCATAGTCTGTCATAGGTGAATGGAATTTTACGAAATGGATACCTTACAAATTTAACGGTTAACGGGAAAAATGTAATATCCTATAAATGAAATGTTAAACTAACCCTGTGACAACAAAATCAAAATAAAACATATAAATATATTCAAACCATTGGTTACAAGAAAAGGAAACGTGCTTAAGTCTTAAGAAGTTGAGTACACATTCACCTGTTACCCTAAAAAGAATTAGGCAGCCTAGAAGAGTTAACATAGCACATGCAAAACGTTCTACAGTGCCCCATCAAATGAAATGAAATTGTTGCTAGCCAACCCACTGCCGTCTTTAATTCTCGACCCTATACTACTTTCATATTTTCAAAGTGTCTTCAAACCAAACAGCTAAGCCTACCATATACGGAAAGCTCCCATCAGAAATAACAATACATTGAAACTCTATTTCTCTAGGCATGGGCTAACGCATTGTAGGACTAGACGTCGAGCCATTCTATGCTTTGCTCCATCAGCCTACAGTTATTTCCTTCAACCCAAAGCAACTTATCTTATCAACTGTTGCAAACCGAAAAGAAATTACACTGCAAGCCTACGATATTTTTTCCTTGTAGCTAAAGCAGCTTCCCCATAATCTAATACTGAAAAGAAAACTCGAGCACACTGACAATCCTAATCCATCTAAGAACAGGGCTACCCAACATAGGATTAAACATTGATCTCATACTCATGCTTGTCCGCATATATATATATATATATATATATATATATATATATATATATATATATATATATATATATAGCGTTAATGTCCCATTTCATTGTTCCAAAACCAAACAGAAAACAAAGTCGCCATAAAATACCACTTTCGTGAGTTATCTAAAGTAGAAACAAACTAAATACTCTTCTGAAAATCATAATATAAAATATTTGGGAGCATGCGCGGATGCGGGAAAGATGAATATGAGGAGTTGTTTGGTTTAAAACCAGGGGGGAAGGTTGAACTAAAGCATCATGTGAAAGGAGAAAAAGGTTAGAGGGGTGGGCTGGATGTTTGAAGTCATCGGACGTTTTGGGTTCAACGGAAAATACTGGGAAATATAAGAAGAAGGGGAGGGAGTTGGCGTTGGGGCACTATGTAAATGGAGAAGTTGGGTGTTTCAAACTTTTATCTATTCTGAGATAAGAACGTTGTCGGTCAAGGTCTGAGAGGTAATTGAAATACCCCAACTTGAACGGCTTCACTATTATCAAGGAATGATATTAGCATGTAACAGTAAGGGTGTTGAAAATTGGTTTATTACAAGATAATATTGCAATATTATTTGCAAGATTCGAGATATAATTAAAATAGTATGTTTCAAAGCAAACAATGAATAATTTAACAGGGTTTAACCCAAGGTTGAATCATGATTTTGTTATTATCTTGGGTTAAGAATATATGGCGATCTTCGTAAGATAAAGGTAACGTATGAGATTTGGCAAATATATAGGGATGTTTTGAAATAAAGTAATGAAAGGGAGATTGGTAAATAAAGATATATTATCGTTTTCAATGTAACAAATAAACGAGATGTTAGTAATATGAAATTGAAATGGGAAATAGAAACCAAAGAGGATTAAAACTGATTGGGTGGATTAAGTTTTGGATCCGATCTTAAATCACTTATTTTAAAACAAGAAATGGAGTTGGATTACGTGATAATCGAAAAAGGTTTAAAGTAAGTTTTTATATAATCTTTGATTTATATTTGAATCCATGGCTTATTTAAAATGTTGAAAAGATATGCTGAATATGATAAGGGAATGTGATGTAGTTTTAAAAAAAATTAGAACTTATTGTACATTGGTTGAGTTGAGTAACTTTCGAGGTGTCAATATGATGTTGGAATCGGCCTTCGGGTTTGATATTTAGAGATTTATTTACTTACTAATTTACAATAGGAGCTAATGGAGTAGAAATGAGATGATAATTAAATATTCTTATATTAGATAAGAAAAAGGGAAACTTTTTCCAAGTATAAAAGATGTTGAAGTTTAATATAACCATTCGTAATTATCAAAGAGGCCAAGTGATGATGAATACTGAACCAGTACATATATTTTATTTTTATGGATGAATGTTTATTTATTTGATAATTAAATAACCGACTGTTAAATCTGACCAATTATCGATTGTTGGTACGGAAAGACAAGGATTAAATTTATATTCGAAAACCATTTCGACCAGCAAATACTTAATCGTTGAAGATCAGACGATGATCAAGATAGAGCATGTGAAGACCATAGATCTTCATAAAATGGAAGTATTTCTTATAATCTCTGGCTAGCTCCCAGAGATAAACTGTGATTCTGTCGTGGTTGGAATCTATGGATTGCAAGGACTACTCGCTACTGATCCTTGGGGTGATTCCTATAAGGATGCGGAAGGAGGGTGCCTTCGGCTCATCCTGTTCCTGGATGATGTGTATGGATAATGTGGGATTCACAAGTAAATGTTGGCCAGATGTTCGAAAGATTTTAACCTCAAGCCTCACAACCGGGAAATGACAAAAATCGGGCAGGCAACACGGCTATGTGGGTCGCACCCATTAAGGTATATTGTCACCATCTAGAGAATATTTATTTTGTTAATTTTTTTCATTTCTGTGTCTCCCGGGAACGGTTATGTTGCTAGCAACCGTAGGTGACAATATACTCGATACACTCAAGAGAAATGAGTGGTCGGTCATATGTGGGCCGGGTTGCAAGACGTTCTTGTTGAACCCAGTGTATTCCTCTCTAGAGATACCCTATTGGCAGGTGGTTCCATACCTTGTCATAGTCGAAATCCAATCTCCAATAAGCGCCCGCGGTTTTGATTGTATACTATATATGTGGAGCGTGAGATGTAAGCGTTCTGCTAGATTCTATTTACTTGTATTTATACACTATTATAATATCAAAAGATATATATATGATTTCAAAAATGTTTTGGTTTATAGTAAGGTAAAAGCCGTCTGTATTCATATGTGGGTCGGTCTTACTATTATCTTTTCTTTCAAAAAGAATTTTCAAAGTTAAACAAGTTGTTGTGCTATGAATTTATCACTGAAAGTATTCCAGACTGACCCGGGTGAATTTTGCTTTGCTTCAAATGTGCTCGGCGTCAGAACAAGTATATTTACAGGTTAGGTTCCGCTTGGAGTTCAGAAGCTAGATGCAGGAGACTTCACCGTTAGTTATTTAGAGTTTATTTCCGTTGTGTCTGATATATGATGTACTCTGATGATTGGTTATGTATACACAGTTTCTTTTTGTATAAAGAGATTTGATATATTATATTTTATTCGTTCCGCTATGAGATTCTGATGTGTTCTTTTCTTATTCTTCTATTCTAATATTTCTTCCTTTCTTCTTCTCATCCTCTAATTTCTTTCTCATAACGTTCTGGTGTTTTCGATGCTTGAATGTCGACCTGGTGTTTGTGTGTCGATTTTTGGGGTCGAAAATCCCTGTTCATTACAGAAATGGTGCAGAAGGATTTGGTACGCGAACAATTAACGAATGCATGAGTTTATATAAGTGATATTAGGGGTAGATTTGTACATTCAAAACAAGGACACTTGTTCACATTATATTTTCTTTTCCATGCGTTATTACACATAGAAGACACATGTTTTAATTACAAAATTCAATTTCATGCCTAATTCCACATACTAGGACACTTGGCACCATCACATAAAATACCATATGCATGATGACAAATATAGCATATTTATTTATTTCATTAAAATTTAATTTTAGCAACAACATTGTAACATTTATATATGAAACTATTTTAACACTTATATGTAAGTAACGATAATATAAAATGTTACTACATATCATGTAACACACATAAAAATATATTTTAAAATAGGTTCTTATATAAAATGTATATATAAAAAAAATATAAACATTATACGTTAAAGTCATATAACCTATAAAAGTTTATAAAAATCATTACAAAGATTTATATCTTTTTATATCAATCAAAATATACTTGTAAAGGTCTTATAAAATAAGAAAAAAAACTTCTACAAAATCTCTTGATCAAAATAAATTATTCTTTACGAAATATAGAATTCAAATAATGTCATTACTTAACAAATATTCATATATATTGATATAATTTTAAATAAAAGTGAGAATCTTTATAAAATCTATCCATAATTGTTTAAATATTAAACATACTTTAAAAATAACTTTGCATTACAGAATCTATTTCAAATATACGAAATTCATAAAACACTATATATATAATATTACTTATAAAATCATTATATCTTTAAATATAAGTTTTAAATACTCAAAAGATGTTTGTAAAAGTCCAATGTACTAAAGAAATACCATTTCATAATAAAAATCAAAATTAGATAACAGAACTTATAACATCTTAAAATATTCTCAAAATAAGTTTTTATAAAAAAATAAATTTTTTTATTCAAAACCAGTAAAAGAATTACCAATATTTAAATCTTATAAAATTCAAAATACATATAGAAAATTCCAAAACTTTGGTAAAATACTGGGTTGTTACGATAGTGTCATATAACTTATCAATTGCATAAATATAAATCACATTTCAATGTTATTAAACAACATTGAATTACACATTGTTTTACTTTTAAACCAACATTTTATTTATATTTCAATATCTTGCCAATATCGTTGCACTATTACATTTCAAATCCTGCAACTAATGTTGCAATATTTCTTCTATGGAAATGATAATTTAAATCTGCCACCCTTCACCGTTACAAACTAATATCACCCCTCGATAATAGTGAAGTCATTCAAGTTAGGGTATTTTTTAACCTTTCAGACCTTGATCGACAACGTTCTTATCTCAGAATAGATAGAAATTCGTAACTCCAAAATTCCATAATTCTATGGTATCTATCAAATCTTATATTTTTATTTTCAAGTGTGGTTTTGTAAACCATATTCATACTTTTGAAACATTAAGTTGATTATGATCATTCCCACTAAATATAAACCCTCTGCTTCGTTACAGAATTCCATTCATAATTGGAATTAAAATAATCCATTTCCAGAATAGTTCGCTAATGACATTTTATATCGTATTAAAACTAAATCTCAGATATTATAATCAGATCCATTTTTCCAACTTCTTTACCCAAATTACTAAGTAATTTAATTTATATGCCAGAAAAATATGTCCTTTTATCTCAACTCGAGTTTAAACAAAATATTAAATTTGTCGCATTAGCTCACTCTCCTTTTATAACTTCATTTATATTATTCAATCACTTTATAAATCCTTTTAAAATTAACCAAACTTATCCTATACTCGATTTTATTCTTAAATGAATTTCATTTGAGAGGAAATCATTTCAAATATAATTAACCTCATTGTTTACCGAAGTAAAATAGTTTATTTCTTTTTTAACTAGAACAACTCAGTTGATCACTTTTGCAATTATTAAACAGTAACTAATTATAATATCAATCTTCAAACATCATTAATTAAAATGAAATAGCTAAATTATATTGAAGAAATCTTATCAAATATTTATTTACAACATTCTCAACCAAAACTGTTGATTCAGTCAACTTAAACCTATCGGTATATTTGTTAACCGATTTGATTTATCCCTTCCCATTAGATTAATAAAATTAATCTAATAATATTACTTAATTATTTACTAAAAAATTAATTATTTAAAATATTAACCCGTAGGTCAATTACAGCTTCGGTTGCTTATAAAACTAATTTAAACATTAAATTCTGATTATATAATCATTCAGTAATATTTTTAATAAAACTCATTTATAAACATCAACTTATTTATCAAAACTCCATTATAAGGTATAAACTATAATTAATAATATCGTTTCAGTTATAAAAAGCAAATTTATAACTTATCTTCATTAATTCGCCGAATGACAAATCAACGTTTAAATAAAAATGTGGATTCTAGGCCATTTGTTGTCAATCCCTCAATCAATACCATTTATTGACTCAAATCACTACAATGTTGAAATTTAATTCAACGTTCAACCATTAAACAGGTTTTAACATTCATGGGGTTCAAACAGTTCATATATAAACAATATAAAAACAAACGACATATGCAATATTTGAGGAATCCGGTTGGATTCCTCCAACCTGTCCCTCTCTGCATCACAGTTCAGTATAACATTTCATAACAGTATATAAATTTTAATCCAATGTATTTAATGATGATAATAAAATTAACGTCAACCATTTAATCAATAATAGGCATCCAAGGCATCCAATCAACCAATTTATACTATTAATGATTAAATTTAATTGTATGAACTTAACACATCACAAAATTCTAGAAATGCGCGAGAGTTAACTCACCGTTTGTTTCAATCTGAGGATTCAGCGTTGATTTATACAATTTTAAACAAGCGCTTGAAATTATATAAAAATCTAGTTGCATCTGAATCCAACCGAATTAATTCGACAACGTAGTGTTTGTCGTCACTATCCCAATGGATCTGTTTTCCTTAGAATCTGTTCATATCCAAATAAGTTATGCTAGTTTCAAACTTTGAACATATTTAAACTAATTAAAACTATTATTGTATATATTCGTTTACTACTTTGTATAAACCTTAACACGGTCATTAGGATTTAAGCGCTTCAGTTGCCCTTTTCTTCCGCGATAAAAATATAATGACTCCTGCTCCCAATCTTAAACCCAATGAGGCCATGCAGGCTACCAACGTTTACTCCATCCAATTTTTTCCTTTCTTTTTGAAACATCAAGGCCCAATCTCGACATGAAATTAAAGCCCATCCCTCACGCATTTCTTCTTCCCTGCCAAAATTCTGCTAATCCTCCTTCCTCCTCCAAATAACACACACGCAACAAACATCCTTCCACATTTTCTTTTTTCCTCTTCGCCAATCATAAACACAAAACCCACTACTTTCTTCTTCCGAAATGTAAAAGTCACGTTCTAGGCATGACTTCATCTCTCGTCTTCTACTGTGACGTTGCCACCTCAACCGCCGTCGTCTCCACCGATCATCGGACCACCTCCCAACGATCGCCAGCCTCCTACACCAGTCCTCCGATCACTGTTGCCTTTATCTCAAGCTCCCCCTTCTATCCGCGTCACCCTAAAAAAAATAAACTCAAGCCACAAAACGCTGTAACGAAGAAACAACGACCCAAAATTCGTCTCAGACACTACCAAACTATGTCGTTTTGCGCCTTGCGTCGCCTTGCATTCGACCACTCCCTTCGTTTCCTCTCTGGCCTCCTCTAATTTGCTGTGAACCCAAGGCGTAATTTACTGTTCACTTTTCGAATAATACAGAGATCGATCGAGTTGAAGAAGCAGTACACCATCGCGAAGAGGATGATTTTAGGTGTTCAATGAACCAAACATCGAATGGTTTCGATTCGAACATGATTTCATATTGCTGTTTGAAGTTTGGTATCAAGACGGGTTTCGTTCCTTTGAAGCTACAACGGATGAATGTAATTTAGGAATTATGAACGACGAGTGGTTATGCAGAAGATTTGATTTTTCTATTGAGCAGTCGATTATAAATCGATTTTTGTAAAGTGGAGTTTGCCACTGAAAGAAATAAAATTCGAATGGAATTGGGAACGAAGATTGGGGTTTAGGGATTTTATTTTTGGAACGGTAGGAACGAGGATTTTTTGGATTTGGCCCCCTTTTATAAACTTATAACACATTTAGCCTTGTTTGAAAACTTATTACGGCCGTAGCCTGGTTTATGTCACATCAGCTGAAAACAGTTATTTAACATAGCGTTATTTGAAATAACGCGTGAAGCGTTATTTGAAATAACGCATGAAGCGTTATTCAAGATAACGCAAACATGTTTTTAAGTTTATCTCCCATGATTCTCCGTAGAACACATGTGCGTTATCTTAAATAACGCTAGTGAGCGTTATCTTGAATAACGCAAATGATTAGTGGTAATTATTTTTGGAAGAACACAGTTTAAAGCGTTATTTAGAATACCGCTTAAAATCGTTATCCTAAATAACGCAAAAATAAAATAATGGTGTGTTAATTCTTCCATTGTCCTCTTGCGGTATTTCAAATAACGCTGCACGCGTTATTTGAAAAGACGCGCTGACGTATATACAGTTACCCGAGAGTCTCTTCCTCCTCACCTTTTTACTTTCTACATATTGAAAAAAAGAAACCCAATACCTTAAATCAAATTCCGAAATTAAACAAATCATTAATTTTAGCTCTGATCTGGCAGCAATTTCAGATTTACGTCAACTGGACGCTATTCTCTGTCGTTTGATTCATCACTAGGTTTGAATTTCAAAACCCTAAATCTTAGTTTTTCTGGATCTATAACTTTTGGTAATATATTCTTTTATGTTATTGTAAATTAGAATGGCTCCTAAGTTTATTGCGATTCTATGCTACTTTGATGGTGAGTTGGTTATTGATGATAGAAAGTGTGGGAAATACGAAGGTGGATCTTTCAAACCTGTAAAAGTTCTGATAGGGTGTAATTTGCAATAATTAAAAGCCTCAATATTCAAGTCAACAATGATTAATGCAGAGCAATTTGATATTGAGTTAGTATGCAACTCGCCGACTGATTCTGGTTCTAAGACAATTAAAATTGCTGACGATGGTGATGTTGAGTTAGTGTTTTCTCCTGCTTGTAAGACTATAGAGTTATTTGTTGTGAAAACGACAAAGTTAGTGGTAGAAGCACCTGCTGCTTCATGACCCGTTCGAGCGACACCTTTCCGTCCAACTCATCTAATCCCATCACCAAATAGTATTCCTCCTTCTAACGTTTCAGGGTACAGACAACATCAAATGTTCTATGCGTACCCCCCCTCCCGCATATGAATTATACATAGAACCCGCATTTTAGCTTTCCATTTCCCATGTAGGAAAGTATTGGATGCGCGACGCAGAGGTAAGCCCAACTTAAATGGTTTTCTAAACATGTTATATTTTGGTTCTCCCAATTGGTTTTAATGCCCGACATATATTTTGTAGTTTTGGTCCTTATTACCATCATACACAAAGTAATGTTGGACCGTCTACACAAGTAGCAGATCCGTTGCAGCCAACGCCATCTGAGTTATATCATATGAGTCAGGAGTAAGTATTCTCAGAAATGAATTGTTATTTGAGTCATGCTTAAGTGTTTGTTCAAAGTGCAATATTTTCATGATGCAGCTGTCCCCAGGATTTCATGGAAGAGCAATCGCTGTTCGAAGAGAATGCATGCGATGACGCGAGTCAAGTAGATGGAATTGTAGACCTACAAACGAACCCTGAACCTGCTTTGGACAGCATGACGGTTGCTTCGATTCCCGATAACAATCACGCATGGTTTGACAGCATGCAAGTAAATAATGATTCATTGAACTTTGACTTCGGAGCTGAAGAGATGGATGATGAAGATGATGAAGAAGATGGGGGTAATGACGAACCTGCGATGGAGATTCCCCTTGATGAGGACATGTGTACTGCGCAAATGTTAGCCAGATCTGTTGTCGAGGACTTGCAAAGTAGGGGAGAATTATTCTCGTCCTCCTGCGTTCAAAGTGGCTTTAAACCTGGTCTTGTATTTGAGAGCAAAGCTAAATTTCTGCAACAACTAAGTGAGTGGTCCATTTTACATGTTGTTTCTTTTAAGCCCATAAGGTCCAACAAAGAAATGTATACTTCCATTTGCAATATCGACGATACTTGCCAGTGGAGAATTCATGCAATTGATTCCAAAAAATCGCAGACTGGGTTGTGGGTTGTTAAGAAGTATAGATGGGAGAATACTTGCGTTAATCTAACGGTCAATTCAAGCAATCTCCCAGCAACATCAACATTTCTGGTTTTAAAGATCATGCCTTTTGTGAAGTCTGATTTAAACATATCAGCTAGAACAGTTCAAGTGTTGGTTGAAGAACAATTTTTTATTAAGATTGGTTATATGAAAGCTTGGAGATCTCTGAGCAAGGCAATTGTTAAGGTTTACGGGGATTGGGCGGAGTCATATTCGCTATTACAGCCATATTTTGATGAAATTAGAAGATCAAATCCCGGTAGTGTAAGCCATATATTAACAGATGAAGTTGGTGTATTTAAACATGCATTTTGGGCATTTGGCCCTTCCATTGAAGGATTTCTACATTGTCGTCCATTGCTTTGTATCGATGGCACCCATTTGTATGGCAAATACAAAGGAACACTACTCGTAGCCACTGCAACGGATGCAAATGATCAACTCTATCCGTTGGCGTATGCCATTGTTGAGTCTGAATCGGCTGAATCTTGGGCTTGGTTTTTTTCCTGTATGAGACGGTTTATACATAGTGTAAACAATCGCAGTATTACTTTCATATCTGATAGAATGAAAGGAATCCTTATCGCATTGCAGGAAAGATGGGTAGAGCCACATAAGCATAGATTTTGCGCGAGGCATCTAAAAGCAAATTTTCAAAAAACCGGCTATAGAGATCAACGTTTGACTGGTTTATTCTACGCGGCGGCATGTGCATCAGAAGAGGTTGAGTATCGTAAGCTTCGGGAGGAAATTAAGACGGCCAACGTAAGAGCTCATAACTGGATTGAGAGAAGTTTGGGAGGAAAAGAGGAAAATTGGGCTTTGTTTAAAGACGATGGCGGAAGGTTTCATGTAATGACGACAAATGCTTCTGAAAGCTTCAACGGTGTGCTAAGAGGTGCACGATCGCTTCCAGTTAAGTCGTTGGTTGCGCGTACCTTCTATAGATCGGTGGATTATTTATGTAATAGGCGGCAAAATGTTGTTGGTTCGGTATGCAAATTAACCCCAAAGTGGGAGGCAAAAATAGCTGAAAGAGCCGAAGAAGCAAGACGTTGCAGAATAATTCGCTTCGGCGAATATGAATGGGTTGTAATATACTACTACGGTGATGAATTTACAGTAAAGATAGAGGGTAATACTTGTTCGTGTACATGTAACATACCAATGCTACAGCACCTACCTTGCGCGCATGTTATGGCTGCATGTTCGGCAGTGGCAAATGGGGCCAA
Organism: Allium sativum; assembly: GCA_030737875.1. Taxonomy (NCBI): domain Eukaryota; kingdom Viridiplantae; phylum Streptophyta; class Magnoliopsida; order Asparagales; family Amaryllidaceae; genus Allium; species Allium sativum. The sequence continues at coordinate 359,654,714 of CM060926.1, forward strand.
AAGAGCTCATCACGACTTCGCCTCCAACTAGTACACAGTTCAAAGTTATCATGCGGCCTACACGCCTGAGTTTCATCCAGTTCGTGACAAGCGCTATTGGCCGCAACCTTCAGGACATATGGTTTTTCCCCCGCAAGCTCGGAGAGCACCGGGCCGACCTAGATCTACTAGAATTAAAGGCACCATGGACGAGGGGCAGTCTTCTAGATCTAATAGGTGTAGCAAGTGTGGAGTAAATGGTCATAAGAAGAGCCGTTGTACTACAGTGACATAGACTTTACTAAGTGTTATGTAGTACCTACCTATCCTGTTTTATTACATTGCGCACGTTTCTATTTGGTTTTATTATGTATAAGACATATGTCGTAACTATTTATCCTGTTATTTTATGTGTGTGGTAACATTTATCTTGGTTGTATTATGTAAATGAAATATGTTTTGGAGAATTGGCTTAGTGGTAACATTATACGGCAGTACGAAAAATGAAATGATACAACATTAAACGCCAATACACTACTCATTACAACTACATTCGAACGCTACATAAAACGATACATTAGAACACTACATATAACGATACATTCGAATGCTACATAAAACGATACCAAGACCGTTACATTACTCATTAGGATATCTATGAATGGTGGACTCCAGTGAGTCATATTTTTCCCGCATTCGGTAAATTTCAGTCTTTAGTTGTGCATTCTCTTCTTGCATCTCCAGGGCATACTCGTGGCCTCTTCGACATAATGGAGGATCAATCTACTCCGTGTAACGACTCTGCTTCCTTACCCTTACCCTTTCCCCTTGACACCACATTTTTCCTCCGTGATGTATAAACCTTAGTAGTTGGCGGTGGAGGAATGTCGCGGACTTCTTGTGCCTCCGAAGCTTCTACGGATGCTAAAGCTTGAGCTGGGGAAGGTGGAGGAGGCGGTGCTGGTCTTGCAAGCCTGTTCTTTCCCAAAATTGTTTGTAAAATGCGCTTTATGCTAAAGCATTTTCTCTTGCTTTGTTCGGGAACCTCATGAGATAACTCATCAACCATTTCTATAGCCCGGTACACCCCATCCGCCTGCATTTTATAAGTTAACTTACATAAAACTCAAACTTGCCAAAAAAATAAAAAATTACATTTGTTAGCACGGTTTTCATACCTCATTCCTCTCAAGAGGAGCTCTAGGCATGTACGGTTCCATTACGGCACCAAGAGGTTGCACGCTGCGAAGAATATACCGTCGGGTAATCTGCCAATACCATGTGTAATACTCTTCGTCCGACAAGGTGAACTCCCGCTCCTGCTGCGTGTGCATGTGCCGATGGTTCCATGTCTCAATGGCCACCTCGTACTCCCCAGGTACTTCTAAGTTAATCCTGTAATGTGGGGCTGGTTCAGGAAGATGTTGTCTAAGTCCAAACTGGCGCATCACCCGGTCAGGAAGGTGATATGCTACATCGTTCAAACATATAATGGGTACACGGGCGGTCCTCAGATGGAAAGACACGGTACATAAGGCCGGAAGCTGTTCAAAATCCTGGGCATATGGGGTCCATGTAACAACATCCGGACTAAGCACGTTGAGCTCATTGCGATAGAAAGCTAGATTACGCCTCGGAGTCGACGCAGTGCTCTTCTTTCCAACCCACCTGTAATTGTGACTTGGTAAGAGATAGAGGAAATAAGTTAACACATATAAGATAAATAGTTGACGGATTAAATTTACCTAGCCCCGTAAGGCAAAGACGTATCAATATTGGGTTGCTTTAATTCAAGTCTACCAAGGGGAAGATACGTCCACGACCATAGCTACAAAGAAATTTAATAAAGAAACACGACATGCATAAAATCAAAATTAAGAAGCAAATAAGCGTACGAAAATAAAGTACCTGTATCAAAGAAGGACAACCCCCCATATAAGGGCTCTCAAACAAAACGGTCCTGGTAAGTTCCGTATATGTGTATGCTAATGTCGCACTGCCCCAAGAATATTGCCGACACTGATCAAAATCCTCAATAAAATGCAACCATTTCAGCCACACCCGAGTCTTAGAATGATCGCAGATCAGGCATTGAGTAATGATCCAGAGTATGATAACTCTAGCACGCAGTTCTATCTGCTCCTGCGAGGCATTATATGGAATGTCATGCTCAAACTGTGCTTTGTACCAACTAGTTATAATTTGCTCATTTCCCATCCACTGGTCCGCGGGAGGCGTAATACCTAAAAGCCGCTGGCACATCTCCATGTAGTCTCTGGCCTCTTGAGTCCTCAAAGGAGCGCCATCAATCGGCAAGCCTAGCAGGACCGCCACATCACCCAAAGTTATGGTCATCTCTCCACCTCTAAAATGGAATGTCGATGTCTTCGGTCTCCATCTATCGACTAAGGCAGTGATGAGATAACGATCGAGTTGAACGTATTTCAACCCGTGTACTAGTCGAAATCCAGCGCGATCAAGCAAGGCCAAAACTTCTGGATGTGCGGAGGTTACCGTGCTGACGGAAACTGTGTGATCTATAATCTTAACGGGATCTTTTCCCTGTAAATAAAATTTAACATACAAAGTGAGACATGCATGCAAAAAAAATACTTTAGGCCAACATACAAACACCATATATACATACCGCCATCAAGGCGTTATTGCTCGATCTATGCTTGTGTTGCAAATATAAGACACTTTCATCTACAGGTCCTGGTTCCATCTCAACAATCTCTACACAAATGTAGCGAAAAAACCAAAATCAATGTTGAAACCTATATAATTTCAACTACATTGAACCCATTAAAGCAATTACAAGCTATTTCACAAGTTTCCTCAATCATGGACAAACCCTAAATTTTATAAGAAATCAACAAATAATGGAATTTTTTACCTTCCAGAGCTTCTTGTGTTGATGAGCTTGCCATGGCGATGAATTTCGATCAACAAACCCTAAAATTTGATGTTAGGTTGAGCAAATAGGGTTAGGAGCTTAGGGTTTTCGGTTTTGAAAAAATAGGTTTTAAGAAAAAGTGAGGAGGAAGAGACTCACGGCTGACTGTATATCACGTCTGTGCGTCTTTTTAAATAACGCGTGAAGCGTTATTTGAAATACCGCAAGAGGACAATGAAAGAATTAACACACCATTATTTTATTTTTGCGTTATTTAGGATAACGCTTTTAAGCGGTATTCTAAATAACGCTTTAAACTGTGTTCTTCCAAAAATAATTACCACTAATCATTTGCGTTATTCAAGATAACGCTCACTAGCGTTATTTAAGATAACGCACATGTGTTCTACAGAGAATCACGGGGGATAAACTTAAAAACATGTTTGCGTTATCTTGAATAACGCTTCACGCATTATTTCAAATAACGCTATGTTAAATAACTATTTTCAGCTGATGTGACATAAACCAGGCTACGGCCGTAATAAGTTTTCAAACAAGGCGAAATGTGTTATAAGTTTATAAAAGGGGGCCAAATCCAAAAAAAATCCGTTAATATATAGGTGAAATATATATTAATTTATTTTGATGTGACAAAGGATATTTTTCCAATAACGACTAACGATTTTTATTTTGTACCTATCGCCATATCTGAACATTGTTTATTTGTTTCCGTGGTTACATACGAACTCCGTTCGCAACGAAAATGCACGTCATGACATAATTTGACGTTATGGTTCTAATGAAATTTGTTTCGTCGAATTCCGAGTCCGTTTGCTCAAACGGCGCTCGTTCAAGCCCAAACGGTCGTTTTATTTGCATTTAATTTCGTTGTGCTCACATAATAACTCCAATCGACGCCGAACTTGAAATCTAGCAAAAATTAGCTATTGCGGACTCAATAAAATTTGTTTTTTTGAAAACGAAGGTTGTTTGAATCAAGATCCTTTTTAAAGGTCCAACTTAAATTAAAATAAACGAATTTTAAAATACCTCAATATGATAGTAATAAAATATTATAATCCGTCATACCTGACCAGAATTTCATGTAGTTTCATAATAAATTACCTCCAGTTGAAATCTAAGCCAAATAGACATTAAATATATTAGAAATCCCTTTATTTAATATAAATAAACATTATAATTTATAAACGAATTCCATAACGACTATTTCAAAATTTGATTTGGACATAAAATAAAAACAATATAAAAACTTGTTTTTTGTCTTCCACTAGAAAAATATTATCTAAATAGATCCGAACGTTTCTTGTTTCGAAGAAATCGGACTTATATTGAATCTTGTACAACCATTTAAAGTTCAAAATGTAATATTACGAACTACCTACCCGCTGCAGCTCGTTTTATAATTATATTCTAAATTAAACGTTCAAATGTCGTTTAGTAACGATATCGTTAATATAATTCAAAACCAGACAACATTAAATTCCTTTTAAATTGTCAGTTCACATTATGTTGAAAATTCAACAAATTTCGACCATTCCGGAATTTAAATTATTATTTTATTATCTATATTAATAAAAAACTCAAAATATTCAAGCCAATTAAATTCTAAAACAAAATTTAAAACCATTTTAAAATATTAAATAAAACGTTTAAAAATCTAGGTCGTTACAAACTTCCTTTGGAGCTAGGAGGAAAGGAAAAATCAAACAAGCTAACCCTTACGCTCATTTGAACCCCCTTTGCGGCTGCAAAGCTCCACTTGACATGCAAATAATGTTGTTTTCTCCATTGCCACTTTCAATTCCAGGTTACGTGGAGTTTGATACCCACGTCACTAGGAGTAGAAAGAATTAAATATTGAAGGGTTCTCAACTCAACATCAACTAGCCATATGTTGCAGCAAGTTGGGTCTTTTGATGACCTACGGTATTTAACATGCTAGATTTTATTGTGTAATGGTGATTGTCGTATGTTCCCGTGGCTTGTTGCTATGGTTTGGTATTGTTTTCTTATTTATTTTTGATGAAATTATCGGTTTTAGTCTCCTTGCTCTGCGTGGAAAGTTTTATTTTCTTATAGTAGATATGCGTGTTGTATGTCTCCTGGATTTCTTATACTTATTGTTTTAATATAATTACGAATCACTATAAAAATAGGTCGGCCATACAAAAAATTTCATTTTTTATGTTTTTTAGCAAAACTCTCTGAAACTATGGAAGTGGTGACAACATCTCCTACTTTTTTTTCCTTTTCCTTGCACCTTCTCATTTCAGCCTCGCTTCCCCTTCTCCAACTCATTCTTTCTCAAATATTGCTTTTGCTATTCCTGGACTTTCACCATAGTTACTCATTCAAACCCTCCAATTTCTACCTTTCAAATCTGAAACGCTGCTTGATTTCTAAGGCCTCTTCTTTGTGTTTGACGATCCTCAAGGGATTGTTCTTGCGCAATATCTTGATACTATTTGGAATCCTCCTTGGTCATTTTCTCGTATTACTGCACCATATTTGTGACTGTTTTACAACTAGCATGGGTAAGGCTAATTTGGTATTTGGATTTTGTGTATGTATCTGGGATGACTGTAAGTCGATCTGTCTCAGGGGGTTTTGCATCTCATTTTGTCTTGGTTTTGGAGTGTTGTACTGGGTTTTTTTGTTTTTGGTCTTTTTCGGTTTGGATGTGATGGTGGTGTTGTTTGGCATTTTTTATCTGATTTATGTCACTAAATTCAGCAAAATTAGTGAAGTTTATGCTTTTATGTTTGTTGTATTGTGGTGGCGTATTCCTTGTATTTCCTTTTCACTACCTTTCCTTGTCACTGGCTTTTACCATGTCGTGTAAGTGTTGTTCATTGCCTTGTTTTCAACTCTTCCCTTTTGGATATAGGCTTTGCCACAAGTATGTCATAATGTTCTAGTCAAGCAAGTGGTCTAGTCACTTCCTTTTTATCTTCTGGGCAGTGCTGAAGAGATTCGAGCATTTTCATGGATGGTTGCTATCCAATGTTTGGTAGATTCTTGCAGGATACACTATAAAAGATTTTCCTTTTAATAGCACGTGGAAAAGCTATGACAGGTTACCATAGCATTAGTGACAACGTTGTATACCAACATGTTACAATAGCCCTATTATATCTCATAGCTCTAATTTAAACGCTATTGTATTAAAGATTTTATAATGCGCATTCACCAACATGAATTGTTTTACGTAGTGTTCAGACTTTATCATTTTATTTGCTTACTAAAATCTCAGCTTATTTTGTATAGCGTTATCGCTATTTTCATAACTCATATTCAGCGATATGAAATTTTCACCACACGATTTAAATTTTATATAGCATTTCACATTTTGTTTTTATAAGTGGAATTTTCCGCTATAAATACAATACATGCAAATAATAAAGTTCAGCTTCTAACAATATAACACAACTAACAAAAATATAAAACAAAAGGAAAAAACAACTGACTAGCAACCCAAGATAGACCCAAAATGAAAAGCTCCAAGAGCCAAGGTAAGGAACACCAGCTAAGCTCCAAGCCCGCAACAACAACATGCAAACCATACAGGAGACACAAAACATACGACATGAGCCAAAGATTAAAGGTAACTGCTCCAAGTCAATGCAAGCTGAGATACAACCTTCCATATTTTTTGGCTCAACAATGAAATGTACAAAACCAGTCTAACTAACTAAAAAGAAAATCCAACACCCTAATCTGCCAGAAGATCAACATAAGAAAATCCACTAACACAAGGAAATGTCTAGCAACAGAAACTCAAACAAAACCCAAGGCAGACAAAAACATGCAGCAATGGAAACCCCACAGGAAACCAACCTTAAATCAACCAAGAAACAACTTACAAAAAATTTACTTTTTAAAAAATTCCTCCATTGATCACACCACTTGGGTTACCTCCTTCCTCTTTAGCATTTTTTTGTCTTTGATCTTGTTTTAATATGTGACAATAATTTTATCCGTTCGGGGTTGTTTTCTACCAAAGGGTTACCTTTCAACTTTATTTCCTTATATTTGTTTCTTTTCCTTTTAATACTACTAGATGAACAATCAGAATCATCCGTCTTACTGTCTTGAAGAACATCATTGTCTAATTGAAGCTGGTCATTATTATGAGAGAAACATACCTTTGTTTGATCAGGAAGATCCACATATTTTGCTGAGACAGAATTATGTTGTTTCATGATCTTACTTGTAGTTACTTCTCTGACAGTGATAACACTGTCATATTCTTTTTCACATATATCATCAGCATCATTCACATTGTCTGACTCCTCATCAACACATATATCCTACAAATGAAGACTATTTTCTGCAAGTATATTAAAAGGATTAGAATTTTTATCCACACTTTTATAAGACTTAGTTAGACCTTCAATTGGATGACCCTCCACATCAACGGCCCCTTCTATCCTTAAACTATCACCTTTTCCTGTAGTGTCTTTTACTGAAGAATTATTATTTCTATCCTTTCTAACAGCCTTTTAAGAAATAAGGCAACTTAAGGATAAATGAATATCATCTTATAGGAACTTTTGGGCTTGCTGGTAAATTAAGGGAGTCGGCTACCTAAACAAAGTCGATAGCCTTAAACAGTTAAAAAGAACTTCTGTGACATATATAGGCTGCAATTTTTAGAGGTAGCCAATCTTGCACGCCCTACAGCTACTTCTACTCTAAGATCCATCGTGCACATTTAAACGCTTCTTGTACCGAAGTAACCGACTTTTATTGTAGTCTGCTTCCTATACCAAAATAACTGACTTGAATACTGCATTTTTTAACTTTCATGCATGAATAGTATAGGAAGAGCTATGGAATGATTCCTGTAATATGCTTTCATTGTAGAAATTGGTTAAATAGGGCCAGATAAATCTAAAGGAACTCTGTAGAAGCTAATGCATAAATATTGACAGGGGAATATAAAGGGAAGTTTGGTATTTGTTTATGGGGTATGAATTTTATATAATAAAATTTCATTTCAAGCAGTACGATGGTATTGTATTAATGTACACTTACTTGATAGATAAATACTTGTAATAAGAAGACAAGATAGAGCAGTACATCAAAAATAAGTTATTATCATTTTCTCTTTTCTAAATTTGAAATGTAGGTGTGTAATATATATTCCTGAAATATAGTGATCAAGCAAACATGAATAATGATCACCAAAATTCAGGTAAAAACTTCCGATGAAGATTTAGAAAACTCCGAAGACTTACAAGAAACAAAGGCAGCACAACCTAGTGCCCTCCTTCCTTGGGTTCTCCATCATTCCTTCCAGCCTCAAATTTCTCAGCCTTAGCAGCATAAGGAGCCTTATCACCATCAGACATGGACCTCCACTTTTCCCCACAACATTCCCAACGTTAGAGACAAGTATGTTATCTAGATTCTCATCCTTGGATTGCTTTCTGAACGCGTCAAAGAAAGCAAAGAAAACACTTGGAGGCCTCTTCTCATCATCAAAATGGTGATTGATCTCTTGGAAACTGCGTGGTCTACCAAATAAGTTTCATTTAATATAAATGTCAGCAGATACAGAAAGTAACTGCAGTTTCTTTATTTTCTTTTAAGTAGGGACAACATTTATGGTAAAATATATACTGTAAATGATCTTCCTATCATTCAAACATGGAATATGGCACCATAGTAAAAAGTAACATCTAATTTAATTCATAGTTACTTTAGCCTTAATCTTGAGAGAAAATAATAGCCAACAAAATATTCTATGAAACTTGTATTTATCTTCCACAGTTTACGGTGAGCGCTAAACTACTATTTCATGTCTATAATTAGCGATAACTTTGTACAGTATTTCTTATGTTCATTGATAATAAATCTCTCAAGCATTTTGCAATCTTCTGAGTTAAGCATTTAAAATTTCAAGTGATATCCCACAAGGAACATATTGCCTATATAACTATTTTGGTAAAAAAAATTAAGAACCACTTTCAAAAAGTTTTTTTTTTTTATCCTTATTAAATGAAATTTCAATCATGCCATATCCAAGTCCTTCTCGACGGTGTTACATTATAAATATAAGCAATACAAAAATAAAAAATTTCTATCCCATTGATAATACTTCTAGTTTCTTTATTGTTTGATCCTCGTAGCATTTTATACTGATACATCCATAGATGAACAAAATTTTAACCTTGGTTTATATAAAATTATTATAGCAATAGTAAAAGTAGTAGTATTAGGTGTATCAAAAATCATTTATAACCTTTTGCCTGTTGAAATAAACTTTTCAATATTTGCCTTCAAAAAGCAAAAAATTACAATTTATCATTAACTAGCAAAAGGTCTTCAACACTACATTTATATTTGATATTCTGAGAATAGAATTTAAATTCAAACTTGGACTTTTCAGAAATATAACTTTAAATTTTATGCAACTATTGAATGTGCAATGCTGGAGTACAATTTTAACATTGTTTTCCGTCTAAAGTAACTTACTATATGTAGAGACAGGAATTTCATTTAATTATAAAAATAAAAAAATAAAAAAAAATCAATGCTTATAAAAGAAGAGCATCTTTAGAGCTATTATTCACACATAAACGTTCTTATTTGCTAACTGAAATTGCAACGTCGAGTAAATAATTATATGAAGATACATATTTCCTGAGAGTAATAAAAAAGATAAGAAAGAAAAAAGTTGGTCTAAACTGCAGGGAAAAAAATCCATAATCAAATTTTATTTACAAGTTCAACCTTACGAAGATATTTTCTAGATCATTATCCGACAAGTGAATTAAATAATATATTCAAGCTATAAAATAAGAGCATTTATTAATATGATGAATAAAAGTATTTCATTGGAAGTCAATAAGATTTATGGAAAAGGAATAAACATAAATATGCCTGGTGGTCTAGCATATACAGCTTGCCTGTTTCCCATGCACTCACTGTAACTTTCTTAATCTGTATAGAAAACGAAGCTAATAGCAAAGGTTCAGATATATGATCATATTCTGGATCACTAAGTCACACACGACTATTTAGCCAAAAGTAACCCACAAAAGTACAAAATCATCATGTTTGTTCGAGGAAATCAGTAGATGAAGATACTAAAGGAGAATAATTTTCTAGGACTGACATTTCCTAGCTAGTCTATGAAGAGTAAAAATCCATGTAAACTAATTAGCTACTCATTATAAAGAAATTACCTGCTTTAGAATCCGAATCCTTACTCTAAGAGCATCTCCAGTGGTGACAATTCAGGGTTGAATATTAAGGTAATTGCACCCAGTGGTGCAATTACGCCTTAATATGAAGGCTCCGATTTAGGATCCAGTTCAGGATCCTGAATCGGATCCTGGCGCCTGTTGTACAGGCGCCAGGATCCAGGCGCCTACACTGTAGGCGCCTGGATCCTGGCGCCTGTACAACAGGCGCCAGGATCCAACCCCCTTCCCCGCGCCATATTACCCCTCCAACGGTCGTTTTTTCGAATTGCAACAGCTATAAACGGTCATATTTTAAACCACAACGGCTATAAACGGTCATATTTCTTCTATATATTCATGTATGAATATCACTTTGAAAGACACACAGATTTATTTACTTCCACCCATAATCGTAAGCAGCAAGCTATGTCATTTCCATTCAACTCGTACAACGAAGCGATGAATTCGAATACTTGGGATATCGATTCTCAACCAGTCGAGGATTTTATTCCTCGTTCTGCTCCTCCGATATCGTTTCATTCATCTGCTCCTTGGACTGCAGACGAAGATAAAGATCTCTGCTATATATACTGCCACTTTTCTAACGACTCGGCGAAGGGAAATGACCAAAGCAGTGAGATATTCTGGGGTAAAGTTATGGCTGCGTACAACAAGAAACACGTATCCAAGACGAGATCAATCTCTGCACTTACTGGTCGATTTGGAAAGATTAATCGACAAACCCAATTCTTCGAGTCTCAAGTTCACAAAATCCGAACTGCGAACCTCAGTGGAATGGGAGGCGAAGCCGAACTGGTAATAATCTTGAAAACCATAATTTGGTTAAATAATTTTTCCATTTCTATAGCATGAATGTATACAAACAGTTATTACGTTATCATTTTCAGAAGCGAATGGCGAACGATCAATTCTTGTAATTATTTCCAAGAGAAAATGGTATAAAAAAACCTCATTACTACCAGTTTGCTAATTGTTATGACGTACTCCTTAGTAATCCCAAATGGAGTTCTTGTAATGCAAAGAGCTTAAGAGATGTTCAATCAAAGGGTAAAGAGAAGAAAAAGACAAACCGAAATTCGTATACTTCAAGTCCAGGAGATTCTTCACAACACGATTCTAACGAGGGTGTAGAAGAAAACCCCCAAATTGATGAAGATGCTAGACCAATGGGTCAACATGCTGCGAAAAGGAAAAATGCTGTTCAAACCCAGCTTGATTCTCGTTTGGCACAGATGTACGAGAAACATGCGAAAGAAAATGAAGATCGTCTACGAAATAGTTCAGAAAAACTGGAGATATTAAAACAGTTGACCGAGATTGAACGGGGTAGGTTCGAGTTGGAGCGCGAACAACAAGAGAGTATGGTAATGGAAAAGGATGTTACGGGAATGGATCCACTATCTAAGCAGTACTGGATGGATTACAAACAGCGTATTGTTGATAGTCGGGCCGGATCAAGACGTATGTAATTTAGTTTAGGTATTGGTGTATTCCCATTTATACTGTATTTGACTTATAAAGTCATGCACAACCTTTATTGTATCGAATTAAGTAGCGTTTTATAGTATGAATTAAGTAGTGATATTCTATTTTGTTTATGTCCGTATATATGTATCAACTAATAAGTACCACATTAAAACAATTCAACATACTACATAACATAAATTGTACAGATTACAAAGCAAATAAACTTAATAAAACAAAGCTTATGAAATTTAATCTACTGATTGCCATAAGAGTTCCAAATGTGATCCATTAGATCTTTTTGAAGCCGATTGTGAAGTGCCGCATTACGATATATTTCATGTTTATCGGCGTTAAACATATCGTACTGTCCGTGAATTGGTTCATCGGAAATTCGGAATATCTGAGGGGGTTGTCTAGATCCTTCGTACTCGTAATCTGGGTAAACCATCTCTCGTTCATCTTCAATTATCATGTTATGCAGAATGATACAACAGAACATAATTTTAGACATTTTTGACCGCTTCCATAACCTACAAGGATTACTAACCATTGCGAATCTCGATTGAAGAACCCCAAAAGCTCGCTCAACATCTTTCCTTTGCCCCTCCTGCATACTAGCAAACTTTTCTGTTTCGGAGTTAGTGGATTTGAAAATGTCTTCACAATCGTGCTCCATTTAGGATAAATTCCATCTCCTAAATAGTAACCGTGCTCGTATGTGTTGTGCCCAATTGTAAACGATACAGGAGTTGATTTACCCTGCGCCAAATCGCTAAACAAATGTGATCGCTCAATAACATTGAGGTCGTTAAGTGAACCAGGCATTCCAAAAAACGCATGCCATATCCACAGATCATGAGATGCAATAGCTTCTAAGATGATTGTTGGTTTTTTTTTCTTTACCATTATATGCTCCATGGAAAGCTTTAGGACAGTTCTTCCACTCCCAATGCATACAATCTAGACTCCCTAACATCCCAGGCCAGCCGCGATTTTCGTGCATTTCACGCAATCTAGCAACGTCTGCTTCGTTGGGAGTACGGAGGTATTCATCCCCGTAAATGTCCACCACTGCTTGACAGAAATGATCTAGATTTTCCAATGCCGTACTCTCGGCAATACGATAAGCGTCATCTAGAGCGTCGGCGGGCGTGCCGTACGCTAACATCCTCAAAGCTGCGGTCATCTTTTGATGCCCACTCAATCCTTGTTTTTTTGCAGCGTCCTGCTTAAAAACGAAGTATTTATTATTCAACTGAATACTTTTAAGAATTCTTACAAATAAAGGTCGACTCATTCTAAATCGTCTGCGGAAAATGGATGGGCCGTAAGTTGGATCTGAAGCAAAATAATCTTTTACTAGTGTTTTATGAAATGCCGCATGATCCCGGTGAAAGTATCTTCGACCCACTGTTGAGCCACCGTGTTGTCCGCTAGTGGATCCGTACGCTTTATGGTAGATTTGTATTAGTTCCTCTTCTTCTTGCTGTTGAGCTGAAGAGTACGCTTCGTTTTCAGAGTCGCTATCACATAACATTATTGCTTTCAGTAAATGACCAGACATTATTTTGAAAGTTATAAGTTGTGAATGTAAAATGTAGAGTTTGAAATGTGGTTGTGAACCTTACTGTCCAACCAGTATATGTATACCATGGAAGCGCTTGGACTAATCAATCACTTTTCCAATCCCATGTGACTGTAGCCATGTTGAATTGTTTGTATGCTCCATGTTAGTGTGTCAGTGTACAGTGTACGTGGTGAGACTGTAGCCATGTTATGAATGGTCAGAAATAATGGCTGTCTTGTGAATGGTCATATTTGTGAACTGTAGCCATGATGAATTGTTTGTATGCTCCATGTTAGTGTGTCAGTGTACAGTGTACATGGTGAGACTGTAGCCATGTTGTGAATGGTCAGAAATAATGGTTGTCTTGTGAATGGTCATATTTGTGAACTGTAGCCATGATGAATTGTTTGTATGCTCCATGTTAGTGTGTCAGTGTACAGTGTACATGGTGAGACTGTAGCCATGTTGTGAATGGTCAGAAATAATGGTTGTCTTGTGAATGGTCATATTCGTGAACTGTAGCCATGATGAATTGTTTGTATGCTCCATGTTAGTGTGTCAGTGTACAGTGTACAGTGTACATGGTGAGACTGTAGCCATGTGATGAATGGTCAGAAATAATGGATGTCTTGTGAATGGTCATATTCGTGAACTGTAGCCATGTGGGAATGAAGCCATGGATGGTATGGTCGTATTCATCTATAGTGTATGGTCATATCCTCCACTGTACACATGTGACTGGATGAATATACATATGTGACTGGATGAATATACCTCTATAAGCTTTATCTCTTCAAACAACATCGGGTGCTTCTAGCTTCGCGTCCAACTCCAGAAACACGTCCAGCTCCAGTAACGCGTCCAGCTCCAGTAAGGCGACCTCGTAATTGTGGTCAAGCATCGACATCTACACGTCCCCCATTTTCATCCAAGGATTTGCTAGCCCTCGTCAATGCCTATATTGAGGTTGATAAAAGAGAATGGAAACTAATGCAGAGTGGAGGGGGTTTAACATATGAAGAAAGATGGGAATTGATCACGAGGCTACACAACAACCATCGTTCTCGGCCGACTAGACGAACATCGGTTGAACTACAAATGGCTAATCATCATTTTGCAGATTCTTGTGATCGATACACAAAGATTATCGAGACAATTCAAGACGAAAACCTATTTAAAACAAATCGAGCAACATATGATTCTCGTTATTTGTTCGAATACGGTGAGGATTTTGTTGGCTACGAAGCGTATAAACTTCGTTACGATTGGCTAACCCGTTATGGAACTGATTAGGAAACTCCCTTATTAATTGTAATGTATTTTGAGTTCGCTGTTTGTGTTTGTAATGTATTACGTAAGTGGCTGCCTTGTGTTCGTATTAAGTTTGTATTGGGCTAGAGTTGTATTAGGCTAGAGTTGCTACCATCTCTAAGTTTGTATCAAGTTATTGAAATGTGATTGCATTCAAGAAGAAAACAAGTTATTGAAAAGTAGAACCAGTGTCCCTTCACATCATGACAGTAAGAAAAGCAGATTCTCTACAGTATTAAGTCAGGAGAAACAGTGAGCAGTAGCATCATTATTTATTTTACTGTTTTCTGCTCCCCGTGGCTATATATGTTACTCAAATTATGCACATTATATCTCACTCAAACCACTTCGTTCTCATTCAAGTACTTCCTCCTCCTTTTATCACTCACTCAAAATGCCTTCTTTGCCATCAGAAACTGACTCTGATGAGCAGGCGTGGGAACAAATGAGGCTTCAGCAGCTCGAAGATGAATTCGATTTTCTAATGTAAATTAGGCCCCAAGAAGCGCAATTGCCACATGTAAATCGTCCACAAGAAGTTCAAGAACCACATGTTCAACTGTCGAACCAACAGGCTCTCGCTCAACCACAACAAGAAGTAGAGTTCTATCGAGTACCACCGCAAGAACATGAAGGTGAATCTTATCGTGTACTTTGCTACTGCGGTCATGCGCTCCAACTTCTGGTTCGAGCAGAAGGCGACAATATTGGGCGGCGCATGCGGGCTTGTCCATCCTACCCAAATGGATGCAGGTACACGGAATGGATTGACGAGCCGTTGTGCCCTAGGGGAATAGTATATGCAAACGAACTCGAACGAGAGATAAGGCGTCTCGAAAATCAAGTTCAAGAGTTGCGAATGAACGCAATGCGAATCCCATAAGGCTGAACGTGTTGCTTTGATGTTTTAGTAGGCAAGTACTATTATCCGTATTCTTAATGTAGCTGTTAAGCTTATTGTATCTGTTAAACTTGTTGTATCTGTTAAGCTTGTTGTAATGTGATTGCGTTCAAGAAGAAAACAAGTTATATAATTATCTCGTGATGGTAATTAACAAGAAGATGAACGGTAACTACAAATACTGACGTAAGCGAAGATATAGAAACCATATAACAAACTCCATCACTAAACCAAAGTCCACAAATACCGTAGTAAGCTAAGATATAGAAACCATATAAAAAACTCCATCACTAAACCAAGGTCCACAAATACAACATCAGTAAAACACATGGACTTACTACAACAGTCAACTAATCATCAGAACAAGTACAATGCAATACTACAATACACTACATAAGTACATCAACAAGATACATGAAATCATATAAAAAAACTCCAACAGCATCACTACACGACTAAAAAGCAACACCTCCATCATCGTCGCTACCATCGTCATCTCTATCATCATCACCGACATCGTCATCGACGTCGTCGTCTACATCATCCTCATCATCAGCACCGTCATCATCAACATCAGCATCATCGGCATCGTCCGCATCGTCGTCCTGATCGGCATAATGGGTCGGCAAATCGTCAAGATTAGTTGCCTCATCAAAATCTCTAGTCGAAGACCAACTCGGACCAGCTTGTGCAAACGGCCTCTGAGCCCTAAGCATCTCTGATAACTCATCGATCTGAGACTCCAACATCTCTGTATGACTACGGTACTGCTGATGCAACATCTGAGTATGCGAAAGAGTCATCTCACGGTAAACGGCAAGGGTGACTCTAGACTGATCCAACATCTGTGCGTACTACAGAGATATATGACGTGAATTACTTGTATGAATTCGTTTAAAGAGAACTATTAATAATAACTGTACGTAACTTTAACTATGTAATAACCATACCTGGTATGGAGGGTATAGTCCGGCTGAGGGTACACCTGGATAATCGGGGTCATCTGGAATCACTATCGGCTGCTCAATAACGGTACCCGAAATGTCGTATGCTCTAAACATACAATCTGGCTCTATCTGCATCGGAGGCTGTGAAAACTGTGACGGAGTAGGAAAAAATGAAACCTGCGGTATCTGAACCCTACCGGCTCCCATATGAGGTCCTAAATGATCGGAGTTGATCCCTCGAGCATAATCCGGACATAGAAGTCTACGTGGAGAAACTCGATGCCAATAGGAATCGTAATCCCCAAAAATGAAGAAAGGGCCAATATCAACCCAACCAGCCTGCCGTAGTGCCTGTATGTACTCTGATCCAATCAACCGATATCTACCAAACATGTCCTCGCAAGGTAAAGGATCTCCGGGTATACGCGTATCACTGCTAGTCTGATACGCACATCTCTCGCCCAAATACCACATGGGCAAAAAAGTAGGGGTAAGTAAAGCCACCCGACGAATAGATAGTGTATATGCAACCGTCATCGGGTGGGCGTCGGTAATAATGCCTGCATCTGTCAGATGAGCCAAATGTGAGGCCCAAGGAGTGCGTATCAAATTTCCACGACTACGCATGTCCAGCTGTATCCTAGCCTCCATCAACTCATGACGTACACCCACTGGAGCACGAGGTACATAATGAATAGCCTCCCACCGTCTCATCCGCGGAAAGAACTGCTCACCAACTTGACTCGCCATCTCTACCATGCGTCGATGCATGTTGGCCGTATACTCATAGTACCAAAAGGGCAAAATAAACCACAAAGCCTGCATCTCTCTAATGTCTCCCAACACATACAAATCTAATGCAGAATACAAACTACCTAGTATAGCTGTGCCCCAATCTATCTTATCAAGCTGATCTAACATAGTAAGTGAAGCTAAATACCCCAAGCGAATGGTACTTCTTTGGTTCGAAAAAAATGTCGAACCAAACAAGTACAATAGAAATGCCCTAGTCACCCCATCCACAAGCTCTGGTCGACAGGAATTAGCAGTGATGTACTGCTGGAGGTAAGTCAAAGTAACCGCACCACTACTAACGTGAGACTCATCCAAATGGGGTAAGAAGACGGAATACAACCGAACCGACTCGTACGAGTCATCAAAAGAAACCGGTCTCCGATCAATATGACCAATCTCAATACTAGTTAACATATAGAAATCGAGAGGTGTGATACCAAGCTCAAAGTCAGAAAAATGAAATGTATGTGTGGTCGGCCACCACCTCTCGCATAGTGCCTGTAATAGAGTTCTGTCCAACGCCTGAATCGGCCTAATCGATAAAAACTGTCCAAAAGGACTTCGATGCAACCTATCTTTAATAGAAGGGGGGAGTTTGTCATAAAATTTAAGAATGCACTTCGCCCAACTACCTCGAAAATGAATGTGATGATCCTATATATAATGAAATAAGGAATGTTTTCCAATTCAGTAACAGTTATTAGGCTAGTACGAATATATTAAATGCGCAATACTATAAATAATTAACGTTAAAGTTATACCGGTATCGAGTCAAATGCAGTATCGGCTCTATGCTGATAACCCTCTGGAAGATCGTGTAGTACACGAAGCTCATCTGCTGATACTCCAAGAGCCGGAGGTATGTGTACTGGACCTGCTTGCTCATCAGAGGGCTTACGTCGAACTCTTCTTCCAACTTTATTAGATCGCGGCGGCATCTCACTTCAATTTTCTATTAAAAACAAAATTAAAAAAAGAAGCTTGAGTGAAAAAATGAGAGAAAAAATGGCGGAGGGGGGGTTTATAGGCGCCAGAATCCTGGCGCCTGTGTTACAGGCGCCAGGATCTGGCGCCT
This sequence comes from Allium sativum, assembly GCA_030737875.1. NCBI lineage: Eukaryota > Viridiplantae > Streptophyta > Magnoliopsida > Asparagales > Amaryllidaceae > Allium > Allium sativum. Next base: position 359,672,887 of record CM060926.1, read on the forward strand.
GTATTGTAGGCGCCAGACCACTGGCGCCTACCCACCCATTCAGGGCTGAATATTCAGTGGGCTGAATATTCAGCCCTGAATCCACTGGAGATGCCCTAACAATCAAAGTACCCACATTACTTCTGAACAGTCAAAATCCTAACCTATTCAAACAAAGGTACTATATAAATATTAGCATGTCAATTCAATAGTCTTTCAACCCATTACTGCTGAACATAAATTTGGTGTTGGTTTGCTCCCTTTACATTTGATGGGCTATCAAGTCAAACATGTACACTAATTATGGCCCAGTTCAATCAAACAAATGTACTAAAAGTCAAAAGATAGTAAGATATTCTCTTGTAATTTTTTTATGGAAGTTGACAAAGATTTCAGACAAAATATTCCATGATAAATGAAAACACGTAGATAACTCATTTTCCATCTTAGTGTTAAGAATGTCAACCTGATGATACATACCTTGAGATCACATTCTAGTTCACTTGATTAACATTTTAGGATTTTGAATGAGATGTGCAAATAGTAAATACACGCATGTAGCCAATTAAACAATTTATACATCAAAAATATGATAACTGGGTAAAACATTTACCACATCCACTAGTGAGGTAACATAGCAAAAGTTCTGAGCATCATGAATGGAGTCATTGATATTCTGCATCATTAAATATTCATTAACAAAGATCATCAATATAAAAAAACATACTTATCAAATACATGGAACCGTTACAATATAGTACAAGTTAATAAACAATATACCCCTTTGAAATACATTTATGTGACAACCCTAACGCCAACGTGATTTTAAAAAATATCCCGGTCTGGCTAATAGGATTAGTTACAACAGACAACTATAAAGAACCTCTTTTTCTTTGATAAACCGCTGGCCATAAATCTTGACATCCATTGCCCAGAAAACAACCTCTATAGCATCAAAAAAATTCCCTTATTTTTAAATGTTGATTTTAGTACGAAAAAGTGGACGACTTTTGATATTAGTTCTTGACTAAATCTGGAAGAAAGCATTTTAACTAAATCAGGGTATTCTAACAAAATAAAATTAGACATTACTTATGCTTTTGGTAAATGAACATTTACTGTAAATTGTACATAATTGCCACTATCATATAATTAAAGCTAAATAATTGCTATTATGAATAATATATATAGCTACCACTTTAATATAGTAAATATATATAGCTACCACTTTAATATAGTAACTTTGTCATATAACTATTATAATTTAAAGTTAAATTTCAAAGCAAAGGACGTGATATTGATGCATACTAATTTTTCTTTCCAGTGACCAAAATTTTTTAGGTGATTTTTCCTTGAAAATAATTACTTTAATTATTTTTTAGCATAACTCCAATATAAATAGATTCCTTTTAATAAAGATTTACTTTATGTTATGTTCAACAATGCTCCTATTTATGACTTAGCGCTGGATTTAAGTATACAATATTTTTTGAAAAAAAATAGTAAACCACATAAATGGAATTGACTGCAAATTTTTCGTGGTAATAACTTCTTGATAAAAAGAAGCTTCATTAATGATTTACTTTATTTTAGTCTAGCAAAGTTTAAGTACAAGAAATGATTCGAATTGGTGGATAAATTTACCAATACTTTGTTCGTCAACTATTATTGAACACCACACGTGATATCATAAATATTATTTATCTAAATGATGTCACGTATTTTTATAAATTAGTTTTCACCTTCAAGTACTTTTAAAAATAATGAGTGGTTCATAGATAACCAAAGCACTTAAATATTTATTTAACTACATGTTGCAAGAAGACCAGAAGAATGAATACATTAAAAAAAGTGAAAATAAGCCACACGTCCCTAAAAAAAAAAAACGCTGATGACTTAATAAAAGTTGCAAACATTCGCAGAAGTATGCTGGAAAAACTTTGAAAAATTCGTCAAAATATGCAATTATAACCAATAATTGCATACATGTATGCAACAATTCATCCTGGGTTTATATTGAGAATCTGGATGAATTATTACATACATGTATGCAATTATTGCATATTCATGCTGAGATGTATGCATTTAAAGATGAAAAAAATGTGCATGGCTTACGAATTGTTGTAGAAATGTATGCAGTTATAATGTATAACTGCTGAAATATATGCAAAAATGTTAAAACATATGAAGGCTTACCAATATGTGCTGATATGTATGCAGTTATTGCTTATAAATGCTGAAATTTAAGCAACAATGCTTAAAAATCGTGTCTAGTTGAAAAAACAGGGAAGGAATGAATTATTGCATCAAATGATGCATTTATTGCAGTATTACTGCATACATTTCTGCAGTAATACTGCAGTTTGGTGCATAACCGCAATTGTTGCAGAAATGTATGCAGCAATTGCAAATTAGTGCATTATTTGATGCAATATACTGGAGATTCGTTGTTTTTTTTTGTTTTTTGATGCATTTTTTGGTAGTCTTAATGGTTGAATTTGATGGCGATTAGTTGTTGTATTTAATTATGAATTTACATGATTTTTTTAATGATTTTTGATGAATTTACGAAAAATAGGGATGTAATTTATAAAAAATTAAGACATGGACATGAGCTTAATTTCCAAACCTATTAGGGACCTGAGACAAACTTATCCTTAAAAAAAAGTCCTACACAACATGCAAAGATTAGCATTCAGTGAATCACAAGAAGCTATAGCTAGCATGGCTCAAGGATACAAAAATAAATACTGTAAAAAGAGAAAAAGAATCAAAGTGAACAACATTAGGAAAGTTTAGGTTGTGAATCGTGAAAAAAGTATGCTACAAGTGATGACAACATATAAGCATAGGCTAGATTAGTTAAACATTCAATTGACATAAGAACTGAGCCTGACAACAAGAAATGTAAGCCGTGGCTAAGCCGGGCATCATGGAGTGAATACATGCAGTTGCTATATATTCATAAGTGCACATGTGTAGTTCAGTTGGATCTAAACTGCAGTATTTAAAAGTTCAAAAATGTAAGCAGTAGTATAGAGTAGTAACAGAAAATGGTGCTAATAGAAAATGGTGCTATACAAATTATTAAACAGGCTCAACAATCACTGGAAAAAAGAGTTCTAAATCGTGTTGACAGGTCAGCAGACAACAAGTGCAATGGAAAAATATACATCAAACACATGATATTGTAGACAACGATTGGAGAAAATAGTAAAAGCTAAGAAGAAAAGCAATCGACTTAAGTAAGGAAAATGTATAAATAAAAATTGAGTGGATAGAGCAATGAATGGTCAGTAATGAAACATACAAATAAAATGACAAAGGATAGTTATTAAAAAGTCAACTCTGTATCCTTTGTTAATAAGACTTTTGTTGAATATCATTATGAAACAAATTGGTGCATAGTATGTACCAGTAATGTAGTATCATATTTTTTTCTAGAAACTATATTCTTACAAAACTTTAGTAGTAATTTTTACTGAGACTTTGTTAGATATTTAGAACAACATTAGGTTCTACTCATTTTGACCTTTACTACTTAATGGCCGATCATCACTATAAAACTAGTACTGTCAAGATAGGGGCTAAATAAAGATTAAGCAAACATATGACCACTGTATGACTAAACTGTCAATCAATTACATGAATTTGTGCCATATGGAGAACATCACAACAGATGGACTTAGATGACAAATAAATGTAAATATGCAGAAAAAAGAAATAAGAAATGCCAACAAGAATGAAGTGTTGGCATATAAAAGTAGTACAGTAAGCACAAGTAAGTACGGATTTCTTTTCATATCAATCCAAATCAGCAAAAATGGTACAGTAAGCTTCATGTCAAAAGGGTAACTTATAAAAAATTAATACAAAAACTTCGTCTTATTGTTTCTCATTGTCATTAATTTATGTAGTAAAACTATTGGTTGGGTCCTCCATACAACACATGTCAGTTCCATCCATGAACCTGATATGCAAAAATAGGATCCATGTTGCAAATTACAGCCCTGTATAAAACAAAGATAATATAGGAAACAAAAGAGTAGTCTAAAGAGGTGAAACTTATCATTGCTCTCTTACTTTGAAGCAAGTCTAGAAAGGTGCAATTCATGCATATTAATCACTGAGAGTAGCATATCTGCATTTGCTTTGAGGTAAAGAAGTACCTATCAACATCATTATTTGTAAAAGATAAAGCTAATTTTCAAATTAGTATATGGGTTGATCACGCATCTAGTTTAGCAACTCACTTCAACAAACAAGCACCTTTTGTTTGTGTTTTTTTTTTAACATTCTAAGACTATTATCAAGTGATTATGAAGTCTTTTTTATTGTATTTCTTAGCCTTGGTTGAGGATTATATGTCCTCCCTACCTGTACAACACTAAAATATATTTCTATTTTAGAATACTTCGCTACCAGTTAAACAATCTCATAAGCATTATATACCATCATAACATACACAAATTCACAATATACTGATCATTAAACTACACCCGGAATCATTTTTAATGCTTACATGGATAAAAGAAACAAATTCTTGAATGGAACTCTCATATAATAGCCATGAGTAAGAAAAACAACTTTGTTGCTAAACATGTAAAATACATGGATGATGAATTAACGTTGAGTGATGGAAGTTTATATAATTCAAGATTCCAATACTAGAATTTATTGTTTTTTCTATTAACAGGCAAGTACCTTCTATTTTCTTCTGTAAAATGATAAAAGTAAAATCAAAATGTGATGGTTGTTAAAAAAAAGGGCATTTTTATTGGTACGCCAATAATTGTTAAGGGGAGGTCAAATTTTAAAAACACTCCAATGAATGTTAGGGGGAGTACGTACTTAATTTTTTACGTTTCCTTTTTACCCTGGTAATAACATTAGTTACCATCCGAAATCCCAATCAATTTCAAATGCAAAAAAAAAAAAAAAACAAATCTCTAAATTATTTGCAAACAAAAAAAAGTGATCATTTGAGGAGAAATAATGGTGCAAACGAATAACGTGAAATAAATTAGATTATTGATAATTTAACATATGAGGATTGAAATTATTTAAAAAAAGCGAACGACAAATGAGAAATGAAATTATTTTAAAAAACGATTGACAAATGAGATTTTTGATAATTTGATATAAAAATCTGATGCAGTTCGACTAATATATCGTATAAATTGTTTTAATTAACAACTAAAAAAAAGAAGGGAATTATTAAAGGGACTCCACATTCGGTTAAGGGGAGGATCAATTTTTATTTATTGTATAATTGTTATGGGGAGGATAAAATAAATTAGCCTCCCCTTAAACATATAAATTAAATTTTCAGTATTGACCCCATATAGTCCTCATTAATATAAACTATAAAGCCTAAACCTTAATTATTGGTTACAATTTAATGTTGCTCATAAAAGTAAACAATGGATATAGTTCATGTCACAGAGACACAAGAAAATTTCATGGGTAATCAGAAGGCATCGGATTAGGTAATTAATTATAATTTCATATTGGAATTGGTATGATTAATTTTAAGTACAAAAACGAAAATTTTGTTCTAATATGTTGTATCGAATTTTTGTAAGGCAAATTCTATTCATACACCAAAAATTACTTTATGTATACCATTATTTTGCTAAAAATATATACTACTAAATTACCTTTCTTTTTTATTGCATTTTTTTAACTTTTTTAATGATAACCCATCAAACTAAAACATTGTAATTAACAATATTTAATTAAATCCATGTAAAACAATTTGAAAAACATAATGTATTTTTAAACATGAAACCTAAAATTTGAATAATGATAACTTTTACAAGTAAGTGATAATTTAGAGTTATTTAATTTAAAAGCAGGGTCTCTTTTGTTGAAATTAAGAATTTTTTTGTAGCATAATAAATTGTATATCGTACGCTCAAAAAAAAATTAAAATCCATTTTACTAAATTTAAACTTTATTTAGTGCTATAGATTTCCTATTTTATGTAAATAACTTTAAAGTTTTAGAGAGGGAAGAGGAAGAAAAAAATAAGGCTAGTATTGTAAAAAAAAAAAAAGCGTGCATGAAAAGTAATTTTTAGTGTATAATGGTTTACTTTATTTTATGGTGTATGTAAAGATGTTATTAATGTATGAATATAATTAGCCTTTTTTAATTTGCACGTTTGTTAGTTGCGCTGAATTTAGTAAGTTGGTGTTTAACATAAGTGATGAATCAGGGGTAGTTAGGTCTTTTTTTTTCTTTTTTTAAAATAAATCAGATCCCCCCTTAACAAAAAAATATTAAGCTGGAGTTCCCTTAAAATTATCCTCCCCTTAACCAAATTTGGAGTCCCTTTAACAATTCCCAAAAAGAATTATTATAAAGAAGGCTAATTTGGTAAAATAAACTTTATTTGTTACGGAGGGTGCTCTCTGCATTGATACTCCCTTTAACAAATTCTTTTTTCTTTTTAAATTGACCGCTCCTTAACAATATTTGGAGTGTCAATAACAACCCCAAAAAAAAGTATCCAGTAAAGTAGAAACCATAAGAAGTTAAGTTCTTAATTATTAACATGCAAACGTATAAACCAATAAGTAGATGCACTGAAACAATCAATTAAGATTAGAGAGAAGTTCTCATGAAATTAGTTTTCTAGGTTAAATAATAAGTTAATTCAGATGAGTTAATTAATAAATTCTAAAACACAGCTAATTTCGTACCAATTCCCGATAAACGATACAAACCAAGAAAAATGTTAAGAATCATTAACATGAGCAGTGAAAATATATAGTAAGTGTTGTAGTACCTTTCATGCCCGTTTAAATTGGAGAAACATAAATTTGGGGTTCTAGGGGATTGAAATAGGGGCCGAACGGTGTTACTGTAGACTGCTACTGTGAGCGAAGGCAAAATCGACGATGGTTGCTGGCGAATTGAATAGCCGCGATGTGATGATAGCTATTAATGGCTGCTATAACGAATAGAATATATGCGGTGATGGATAATCGATTGGAGAAGGGAATCGATGCGGTGAATCGATGCGTTAAGCGGGGAATCGATGCGAGAGGTAAGACAACGAAGGGAAAGTGAAAGGGGAAGATGAAGAAAAGGGGGATTTCACTTTTGAGTATGGGTGGGCATAAACCGCAACGCAATGCGGTAACCGCCTAGAGCGAACCGCAAAAACGGTGCGGAAAACCGCATCGAATTCTCTCTCTAAAGCAAACAACCCAAACCGAACCGATCCGCAACGATACGGCTCGGTTGCGGTTTGAACTTTTACCAAACCATATTAAACTGAACTGAACCACATAACTACACCGACAATGTTATGATAAAAAATCAACAAATTCCTATCTAACTTTTAATTTAACGATACATATTCTATTTTCAACGTATGTTGTAGTTATATTAATTAAAGATAACACTATGTGTTTTAACCTTCAGGTGACAGAACGTCATATAGTCGTAAATTGTTTGTTGATGAAAATAATTTTCTTGTTTCATATTTAATACGGGTTCAAACCGGACCGAACCAAAACTGGACTGTATTACATCGAAATCAAACCGAATCAAAACCGAACAGTCTGAACGGTTAGTATAATGGTTTGCATTTTTTAGCAACCGTTTGATGCGGTGCGGAAGCGGTTTGAGCTTTAAACCGCACCGAACCGAACCGCGCCCACCCCTACTTTTGACAGCCCTAATTTTTTTACTTACAAAAATATGCCGCCTTTTTTTGCCTCTCGCGTTGGTAAAGAGTTATTAAAATATAGCGGATTTACATTTTCTATAACGACCCGAACTCCCCCGGTAAGGAAAGCCCGGATTGAGATGAGAACAACACACATCGAAACGCAAACAGAAGAACATTTCATTGTTAATTACAACAATTCCATCAGATACAAGAATATACAGAGTATAGATGAATATTATACATTCGATAAATATCAGAGGTTACAATAAATTACATAGCAGCGGAAAATAATACAAAACACAACTGAAAGTAATACACGGATACAGAGCTTTCCGAGCATCGTTCCAGCTGTAAATCAGGATCCTGTGAATATAAATCTGCAAAACCAAAACTACTAGTTGCCCGTGTAGAAAATAGGGGCACCCAGAGTTTAGGTTAAAACAATAAACTCCAGGTCAGTCATGTGACTGGTGTGAGAAATAAAACAGTTATTAATCTTTATTTTAAAGTTAGGTAAATCAAGGGACCACGCCGTATAACACGGAACGGGTTTCCTCCCAAGAATACCAGTGCTTAAAACAAACAGCGCAAATGCTAAATAAAGAAAAATGAAGCTATTATAAGACCTAGGTCCCATCACACAATGCAACGCAAGCCGGAGGATATGGTTTTTACCTTATAATAGCCAAAGCATGCTTGATACGTTTAAAACACATTATTTTGATATTACTATAAGTGTATAGTGTCAGAACAATTTCAATCATAAATATCAATCATAGGCGGCACGAATGACCCATACCACTATGTCGCCATACTATATTCTACAAATAAAACCACAATATTATGTATTGGAAATTGGATTTTCGTCATGAGTCGAGGCAAGGGGCAAGCTCCTCTCCGTTCGAGACACCATAGCAAATGTCTCAGGACCCCACTATGATCCTTGGAATCGGTTGGGCCGGTCCTCTCTTACTTTTGAGGATCGGAAATTCCTGAACACACGTTTCCCGGTCCTAACAGACCTAATATCGAGGCGCCTCATCCAACAACCACACAGGTGAAAAGTATATAAATGTCAGCCAGTTTAAGCACTGACACCACCCATAGCTAGAAAGAAACGTCGTGTTCTCCCAACGGTCCGTATCCCGTTTTTAACTCATACCGAGGTGTGAGGCTCGCGAATTCACGTTATACACAAAGCTGCGCCACACAGGCCGTGCTTTGATCATCAACCACAAGAATTTGCTTTTCAACAGAAGCCTTGATCAATTGCCACTTACGCGTGCCACACTGGCAATTCACTCCATGCGACTGATGTCCATCGATATACAACCTCTGAGCTCGTACGTCTCAAAGAAGGGCGTTAAGCAAGAGAATAAATTCTCCGCCGCCAAACAGATGTATATTTATTAGAGATCAATCAACACAGAATAAAATCCAATGTCAGACACACAGTCCATTTACAAGTTCGTTCTGGGTCTGAACAAAACCGGAGGCACTTTCCTCGCATATCCATCGATCTCCAAGTACGTCTGGACGATCACCAACTGATTCCCTCATCTTGGGTGTACAGCCCAATCAAGATCATCAGTAATCACCCAAACGAAGTGAAGACTTCCGGTCTTCAACCACCGTCTTCATCTTCGACTTATCGCCGAATCGGTTATTCAGAATGGGTATAAACCCGGCCTTTCTGAATAACCCACGTATATAATAAACAAATGTTACACAAACACAACAAACGCCTCATTCCAATTCAGAATATTCTTTTATTCACAAAATCACATTCTTAGGGGAAAGGTTCCCATTAATTTTATCAAAGATAAATTCTTCTAAATTTATTCTTTAATCCTCCTTTGGATATCATTTCAAACCATATTATGGTTTTCCAAACTAGTCGGGATTAGCGAACCACACCGAAGTAATTATTTATTTTATTTCCCAGTCCCAACCTATTCATCCCATGGAGCAAAACTGGTAATACTCCATATCTAACACCACGGTGTTATCGGTAAATATTAATTACCATTTCACGTTCAAATCTAATTAAAGATTTAACTATCGCTTTGGAGCAAAACTGGTGGTACTCCATTCTCGATCACCTTTCAGATTTGATAATTTAAATTATCAATTCACATTTCAATCTAATTAAAGATTCATTAAAACTCCACTGAGTTTTAATCTTTCCAAAAATCAATATCCTGTCTTTAACTGGGTTAAAGAACTAATGTCATCTAAAACACGGTTCACGATAAACCCAAAATCACTTTAACTGGGCTTAAGAACGGTGTTAATGAAGACACCATCCACAACAAACCCAAATCACGTTTGATATTAAATACAAGGCTCTGAATAGAAAATATACCGGCTTATATTCAATATCAAATTCTGAAACCAACAAATATCGTATTAGAAATAACGATATAAAATATATCTTTCAAATTCCCATAACAATATCTGTATAATCACGAAATCCAACATCGAAATATTCCAAAGATAATTTCGATTCAAATCCAGTCCAATCCATGTATTGGGAATTTTGATTATTTTCAAAACCACTTTCAAATTCAATTTATTTATTTCAAAAATAAATTGATTTTAGTTCTAGTTCAAAACTAGTTCATCTCGATAAAAATCTATTTTTATCTTTTCAAATATGGAGTTTTTCATCCCAGTTTTTCCCAAATCATTTCTTATGATTTTACACAAATTATAGATATTTTTAATAATTTTATCAAGGCCCGTACAGTCGATTTCCACCAATGGCCATCGAACTGCACTTACAGCGACCTTTTCCAAATTTGATTTGGACATAATTCCAAATCCAACTGTTAGATTTATAATTTCAAATATTCATTGGAAAGATCTTTTCGATACGAACCCAACGGTTCTGGTTTTAGGAGAATCTGACGGTCGGATCTCCCGCAACGTCAATTCAAAGTCAATGGTCGAAATTCACGAACTGCCGCAGCGCGGCGCGTTCTATTCGGGCCATTATATATATAATATATATATATTTCGTCGATTTCCTTTTTAAAACGTATTTTATAAATCGTTTTAAATTCGTTTTCAAAACCATTTCAACTCTATATTCAATTTCAAATCAAAATTGAATTTTCCTTTATAAATTCGTTTTAAATTCATTTCAAATTGATTTCAATTCAAATCGATTTTTAATTCAATTTCAATTCAATTTGAATTTCAAATTAATTCAATTTCAACTCGAATTCATTTCTATTTATTCAATTTTGAAATCACTTTTCAATATTCATTATAAAAACGAATATAATCGATATAAATATCATTCACGTCAAAATGGCGCAACTCTAATCAACACGGCTTTATATATTTCAATAAATTCGTTATTCTATTCAACAAATGAATATTTATTCTATTCAACACATGAATCTATATTTTATTCAACATATGAATACACCTTCAACACATGAATATCGTCAACACATGACTATTTCTATTATTTAATATATTTTATAAAATTATGGTATCTATCGTTTGATTTTTAAATCAGACTCCAACTGTAAAGTAGTAAGATAATGATTCCCTAAATATTAACTCCGAAGGCCGAAACCAATGTCAGATAAATACCCAGGAAACCACTCATCTTATCTATTTTCCAGTTAGTTTCTAACTTTAAATATGATAAAGATGTAAATTTTATTGTTAAAATATTTCTTTCAACAAATGATAATTTTCAACACATGATTATCGTCAACACATGACTATTTTTCTATTCAACACATGAATCTTTATTTTATTCCATTCTTTATTTTGCCAATTAGAATGAGGCCCAATCAATTACCATATAATGTTAATTATATGGATTCTACACAACACATGTATATAATAGCAACGATAAAGAATCAACCATCATCCAAAGTGCACTACACTGTATAAGCATCAAATATAGATATCTAACGCTTATAACAGCCTGTCAATCAATCGATCGACATACAACTAATTATTGGGATTAATGTATGCTGTATTTTATCCCAATACCCGTGTGGGGTTTCAAATCAACAAACACAGATTTTTATTCATTCACATACCCGTTAAAAATTATATTTTTAACGATAAAATATTTTTAACTATATAAATATTTTATTTCATTTCACATCACACGATCAATTTTCACAACACATCAAACAATCAAACATACAAGCCATCTATGGTCTGTGGATGGCGGGTGTCGGGTGCTGCTAAGCACCGTCTGCATCCTAGTATATATTTTTAACTAGAAAATAGAATCTAAAGTGAGAAGTTCTCATCGACTAGCTAATCCAAACGCCACGACTCTTCTTATGTAGAAGTCATCGCTGTTCTCGTCTTTTTTCACTTTCGTTGCCCGTAGCCACTACACATATAAAAATCACATTTTTATATTATTGCTATGTATATAAAAATCACATTTTTATACTACTACTATATAGATAAAAATTCTATTTTTACACCGCTGTTCATATAAAAAAGATTGTATTTTTATCACGCTATTCTCTATATAAAGACTTCGCCTTTTCATTTCATCACTATAAAAATCACATTTTTATTTCATTATATATATATATATAATAAAAATCAGATTTTTATTTCGTTACATATATAAAGATGATATTTTTACTATCTTACCTATATAAAAATTATATTTTTATACTTCTACAATATAAAAGATTATATTTTTATACTTCTACAATATAAAAGATTATATTTTTATACTTCTACAATATAAAAGATTATATTTTTAATACTCTACACAAGTAAAAATCATATTTTTGATTCACTACATATATAAAGATCAAATCTTTACTTCGCTAGAAAACCTCACCTTTTCTAATTTCAAAAATACGATCTTTTTAATTTTAAAACACAATTTAAAAACTAATTCAAAATAAAACTAAATTTAAAATAGAACTGATTTTAAATAACATGTTTAAATAAACAAAAGAGAGATTAAAACAGAAACAAAACTTACATTGAAGTCGGAGGCGGGGGCGTTCACCATCGGAGCTCAAGGTAGCGTGGGGCGGGCTGGTGGCGTCGGAGTTGTTGTGGCGGTTCGTCAGAGGTGGAGGGGGGGTTTGGATTTTGGTCGGAGGACAAAGGGGTGGTGGCGACAGGCCCACCGTGGGTCGGAGGCGGAGATGGGTTGCGCTGGGGCTCGCAACAGGTGGCGGCTAGGGCTTCGATCTGGAGGGCTGGGGTTTCGTTCGAGGTTAACGGAGAGGAGCTGTAGGGGGAGAGGGATGGCGAGAAGAGGGGGAGGTGATGGTGGCGCTCGCGTCAGGTGGAGGCGGGGTGGGCGTGGAGTCGGAGGGAGGCGGGTCAACGAGGGCGGCTTGGTTTTCTCTTTTTTTTTTCTTATTCGGTTTTGATTTTATAAAGGGGGGGGGGGGTTGACTGTAAAGAGGAAGAGGGGGAAGGTATTTTTTTATTATTATTTAATTTCAAAAAGCAACTTTTATTTTCGAACTCGAAATCAAGCCCACCGCCTGGCGTCCATAGCTAATTACCCCCATTCCGAACACAATGGGATATGTATCATAAGTTGATTCGATCGTTTCGATCAGTTTTTGTCAAAATCAACATATAACTCTATATATTGAATTTGAACGCGCATTTCAATTTACCGGGGCGGCATATTAACTCGAAAAAATCCAGAAAAATATTTTCTAGCTTCGTATTGCCGATACGGTCCTAACAAAACTAGTTTCGTCGAATTCTGAGACCGTTCGAAAAATGGCCATTTTCCAGTCGATTAAAATCAACTAAAACTGGTCAAACGCGTTTTCCTTTGCCACGCTCACATATTGAATCGAAAATTTATGAAATTTGTAACCTAGCAATAACTAGACATCACGGATCCAACAAAAGTGGTTTCATCGAAATCCGAGGTCGTTTGCAAAATGGCTATTTTTAAGGGCCAGAATTCCATTGCGACTATTTTGAAAATTCATCTGGACATATCTTTTGATTCCCGCTATGAAATTTCGATTTTTCGGATTTGTTGGAAAGATATTCTCAATTAGATTCTAATATTTTGGTTTTGTTAAAATCCGGTTTATTTTGCACCCGGTATGTTCATTTGAAGTTTGAAATCGAATTATCGAACTACCGCGCCATTTTCAATTCCTTTTATAATTTAAAATAAATATTTTTATATTCTAACGACGACGTATATAAATATATACGTTCTAATTATATTCAAAATAAATTTCTCGTCGCCATTATTTAAAATAATTCATTTTAATTGTTCAAAATTCGCTAAAATTGCCAAAATAAAAATTTCAAATTGGCTCGCATTTCCGGGTTGTTACATTTTCATAGCTCAATTTATAGTGATTTTCTTTAAGTAAATCATTTTATATGCACTCTGATTACAAGGCTATAATATAATGCTATGTAAACCATATTTTCTTGTAGTGATAATGTGAATTATACTATGCTACTAGGCTAGTGCGGCTCCTGTAGTTTGTACCATTCCCAATGTCTTGTCCAATGGATTTACTGTTCTCCGTTGGGTTTTGTGTGACCTGCAATGAGCTAGGTTGCACTATGTACTGTGCTTGCAATTTTACTTCTGTTTAAAGTTTGAAAATAGGTTATGTTATGCCCGATGTAATTGTTCTCCCTTCATGGAGATTGATAATTTATATTTGTAGTCTATATAATTTTGTCTAGCTCCAGCTCTGTAAGCTAGTTTAGTTCCAATGATCGGACCACTATAAATACCGTGGTGGTCGGTCCACCTTAAAAACTGTTTGTAGTAGAATGGTGATCAGCCAATTTAATGTACTTTTGTAATTACTATATGTTATAATAATAAGTGTTACATATCACTATAAAATCGGTAGGTTTTTCCAATATTTTTGCCTTGCCAAAAATGAGAAAAGGACAATAAGTCTTATGTATATTTAAATTCGTTTTTTCATTTTTTTGCTTTTATGGACATTTTATATATACATGATCATATACGTCTCTTTCTCTTGTGCTTCATTTTCTTTCTTCAACTTTTATTTGTTTTATCTACTCCTCCTTCCTTCTTAAAAACCATGGTGCCAAACTCTTGTATATGCAAAAATGAGGGAGAGAAGTAGTACAACTAAAAACAAAGCAAGGGCTAAGTACAAAACTTTATCTTCTTTGTTTCTTTTCTTCTCTACAACCAGTGAGACAAAAATAGAAAAAAAGTATAAAATACAAAATAAAAAAAAGGAATTAAGTAGATAAACAAAATTGGGGGAAAAAGAAGAAAAAATAGTTAAAAAAAACTATGCTACTTTAAAATTCAAATGCAATTTGGTTACTTTATGTAAATCCATAAAACTTGCCGATGTGATATCGTATGAGTTAGCTCTCTGATCTAATGTGTTTTTTGGAATATTTTGACTGTGTTTTGAGATATTAAGGAGGTGAAGCAATCGCTTTGGATGACCTATGTAGAAGAGGAAGTAGTTACGGTTAAGTGCTGCTACATATAGACAATCGTTAGTGAATCAGAGATCGAAGTTCGGATCGTCATGGTCAAACGCAGCTTGTGTCAAGTTTTGAGGAGTACGATGCTACTTTGGTGATCGTGATTTTTGATAGGGAGCTCGACATTTGATGTCGGATTTTGATCAGAGACAGGGAAGGGTAGGAGATGGACACTGATGTGTGCGGGAGGTGATGGGGAGTTTGAGGGCATGGTCGCTGTAGAAGTTTGGGTGGTCGTGAGTGATGTCAGATGCACGATCGTGCACTAATAATGGCTTCAAGTTTTCAAATAGAAGAGGAAGGCAAGGGAGATGGTATTGTTCATCTGAATCAGGTTTGCAGAGTATTGGGCTGAGCTGATGGTGTATTGGTGAGAAATTTTTATTTTTTTGGTTAGAGTATAACTTAAAAATAAGTGTTGTTTGTTAATAACTTTGGATGAATAGAAATTTAGCATATCTTAAAATAGACAGGTTTTTAATAGCGTTACCTCCGATAATAACGTCGTTTAAAATTACACGTCTTAATCTGTATTGCTTAGTTGGTCAAAAAAATACTATCAAGTTGATTTGAATAGCATAGATCATTATGGATATCTATTGAGCAGCATAAAACACATTTTGTGTTTACTAGGTGAAAACTTAATTGTGCAATAAATTGTTATCAGTATTGATTGATACAGACTGAATAGTTAATTAACTATTGGTAATGAATAGTCGAGTGTCAGAAACTTTGTAATCTGACCATATTGTATGTGACATTGACATTTGAACTCATTTGGATATGGATATTTGTGATAACTTATTTAAATAACATTGTGATATTTAAGCCTTAAAATTTGTTGTTTTCAGTTATTTAAATTCTTTGATGGAATTAGTTTTAATAGTTAAATATCCCTTTTAGGAATGTTTAAAAAGTTCTTATCGATGATTTAAAGAATTAATTAAGTATTAATTAAAATGATCTATGTTGATTTAATTATTTAAGGTAAATTTTATTAATAAAGTGTTAAAGTTATTAATTGTTCATCAGAGATGATTTAAAACTTAAGAATTTATTTATTAATGATATTGTGATTTAGTGATTACTTAGTAATGGTGTTTTAAGTATAATTTATATTTAAGTTTTAATTAGAAGATAATTAAAATTATTATAATTAATTTAAGTTTAATTACTGCTAATTGATTTATTAATGTACAAATTATTATTTAAATTATTTAATTTAGATTTAAATATTAAATATTTATTTAAAAAGAGATTTTAAATATTTATTTAATTACTAATAAAGGCTTACAATTATCATTTAATTATTAAATAATGATTATTTAGGTTTTAAATTAGGGACAGTTTGACTAAGGTCCCTGTTAAGTTTCAAAATACACAAAAACTCCCTGTAATGACCCGGTGGAATTCGATGCTCCAATTTTGACAATAATACATAATCCTGTATTACTTGCCAAACCCAAGTATCGAAAACCCATATAGTTAATAGAAAGGAAGTAGAGGGTGAGGAGTAGAAATAAAGAAATGTTAGAATAGATAAAGAAGAAGACCAATAACATAGAATCAGAGTAGAATAGAATCTCATAGTAGAACGAATAAAATATAATATATCAATAACTCTTTACTCAAAAGAAACCTGTATATATATGATAACAACATCAGAGTACACATTAGATCAATGCAACACACACAATAGAGATAAATTAATACTAAAAAAACACGTGAATACTTCTTGACTCCAGCTCCTCTTCTGAAGCTCCACGTGGAACCTAACCTAGAAATTACTCGGTCTGACCCGAACACATTTTAAAGCAAAGAAAAATCAACCTGAATCAACTGGAATACTTTCGGTGTTAAATTTACATTACAAACAACTTGCTTATCTTTAGAAAATCCTTTGAAAGAATGGAACTCTTCAGAGACATGACCACACATAAACATCGCACATGTTTTTACCTTACTATAACCAAATCGCTTTTTATATCAAAATCTAGTAGTATTATAATAATGTTCATCAATCCACAAATAAATAGGAATATACACGAAATGCTTGCATCTCACTTTCCAATATAGTTTGTATACAGCTAAAAACGTATGGCTCATATTGGAGTTTGGATTTCCAACATGACAAGCTACAAGACCACCTCCCGATTAGTGCTCTCTAGAGAGGAAACATTGGGGTTCAACAAGAACATCTTGCAACCCAGCTACACATGACCAACCACTCATTCAGCTTGAGTGTACCGAATATATCGTCACCACGGTTGGTAGCGAGCTGACCGTATTCGGTAAGCATACATAAGCGATAGAAGAAGGAACGAATTATTTTTCTCTAGATGGTGATGATAAACACCCTAATGAGAATGACCCAGTTTATGAGACTTGAGGTCACGATTAACTTTCAGAGCACATCACATCAACTTTGAATGCCACATTGTCATATCCATCAAATCACTAATTGACATACACAAATATACTTTGGGTATAAAGCTAAAGAAGTTGCCTTCTCCGCCACCAAACTTGGTATATTTGTAAAAATCAACATACATGATTCTCAGGAAATACCCTGCCAGACATTCGTCCATACAAGTCATCCAGGAACAGGATGAACAGAAGACATTATCCTACTTCATCCTATAAATGAATCACCCTAAGGATCAGTAGGTAGTAGTCCTTGCAATCCGTAGATTACAACCACGATCGAATCACAGTCTATCTCTGGGAGCTAACCAGAGATTATAAGTTGGTCTTTTATTTTATGAAGATCCACGATCTTAAATTCTTTCATCATTATAAGCATCCCTGCAAGTTAGTTTCGAATGTCAAGTCGATTCGAAGTGGTTTTGGGTCTAGTTCTCATCCAGGTCTGAGATGACCCAGACTTCCCCGATCCCCAAAGAGATGGAGGAGCCCGTATTGCTTTGAGAACACGATTCATCAGAACACAAAAAATAGAACATTTCATTGCTATTACAACAATTTACATCAGAGTACAAGAATATTAGAGAATAAATTACTTAACAGCAGAATTAAATATATATAAATACAGTACATAGCGGAAAATACATCAATTAGCACAATTGAAACATATACACAGATACAAGGCTTTCCAAATATAGCTCCAACTGTAAATCCAAGATCCTGTGAAAAGAAATCTGCATAACCAAAACTACTGACTGCCCATGGGGAAAATATGGGCACCCAGAGTTTAGGTTGAAACAATAAGTGGAAATTTGCCACAAGGGCTTCTTAACACGTTTTAATTATTTTGTAGGACACTGCTTTGAACTAATTTTTTTTAAGGACAAAAATGTCGCTCCTCCCATTCTTTAATTAAACAGCCATAAACCCTTTATACCAAATCGACAAAAATGGCCTCCACTTCAATCCCTATCCAAATAGCTCCTCTTCAGTTCGTTTATCACTTCAATCCAGAACCAAAGCACCACCTACTTTCTGAAGTCCGTTGCTATTTTGAAAATTTCATAAATTTCATAAATCGATCAATATCAAATACGCGATTTTCGTGAATCGAATAAAATAGGTGATTTTTTACGTCAAAAACATCTCGTGCTTCAAATGATTGACGATTTTCAGTTCGTTATTGCTAGGCGATTTCAGTTTCTTCATCAAATAAGCGATTTTCACGAATCGAGTAAACGGGTTATTTTCTATTGTCATGTATTAGGTAATGCCTTTTATTTTATTTTTACAGTAGTGTTTTATCATATATTTTTTCCCTTAATGTCATATACAGTAATTGGTTTTTTTTGTTGCTGTTAATGTAAATTTAGTATGCTAGCATGATTTAGATCATTAGTGCAACTTGTTCTTTCTTTTTTGAGAAAGATAAAAGATTTTATCTTTATCTGAAAAAGATAAAAATATATATGTGATATACTTAAATTGAGTATACACTGCCTGTAAGTGCATGTCTTGATGGTATTTGGGTTAAGCTTGTGATGCAAATGTGTAATTGAAGACAAGAGGAAGTTAAGTGGACTAGTGTGCTTTGTTAATTGTTAGTTGCAAATATCTTGAGATAAACATACGTAAATATTATTGTAATTAACAATTTTTAAATTTATATTAATTTCAGAAATTCCATGGCAAATAAACACTTCAGGGCGCCAATTTTATCAGAAAAAAGATAAACAGTTTTGTTTTTTTCTCAGGAAATCATATAACTTATACTTTTAACAGAAAAAAGATAAACGGTTTTATCTTTTTCTCAGAAGACCATTTAATTTTATTCTTTTTAACAGAAAATCTTATAAGGCCTATATATATACAACCTTAACAAAACACATTGCCCTTCTATTTGTTATAAAAACAAAACAAATACTTATATATATATATGCATATATATATATATATATATAAACATTTCCATCTTCTAGAATATTTCAATAATATTTACGTATGTCTTTGTATAAAAATACATTACTCTTCTAAAAAGACAATCCCATTTATTTATTTTGTCTTTGTTTTTCCATAATAAAAAGATATTAATTGTTTTTATAATTGCATTTTTGTAATTAACAATTTTTAAATGTTTAGTAGAATATCTTATTTTATTTCCGTTTTTAAAAATATAATTGCATCTATCTTCTACTAAAAGATAGAAGATAAGTTACGTTGAATATTTTATTTCAGATTTAAAAAAATAATTGCATCTATTTTTTAGATTTAAAAATGATTACAATTGTTCTGTTAATTAACTATTTTCACTTGTTTCACAAAGTCATAAAGGCGTGTCATGTTACTTGTTGTATATGATACGAGTGGCGATAAATACCAATGATATCAGCAATGATTGCCAGCAATTGATAATACCAATGAATTTAGGTGATAATTTTGGGCTCTTCTGATTCAGCTGAAGATTTGCTTCGTCCTTTTAAAGGTGCAGACCAGAGGGTAACTCTTTAAAGTGGGTTCTGAAGATTACTAAATTCAAGAAAAATTATATTTTGTAAAAGAATGGGAATGAAAACAACTGAAGAGTTTAGATAGTTGCAACAATGAAGTGGTTAATTTTTTTGGTAGTCCTAATGGTAAGAAGAAGTTCAAAGTTGAAAGCATGTATAATATATTTTTCTCATGGAAAATGAAGATTAAACTGTGTTTTACAAAAAATCTAAATGCATATATATTGCGACCCTAAATTTCCGGTACCATTTGAGCTGACTAAACAATACCAGTCCAACCCAAATTGCACTGGAAACTCAGATGCCAATAGAAAGAATTCAGAGGATGAGATAAGAAAGAAAGAAATATTAGAATAGAAGAAGAATAGCCAACATAAAACAACTGAACCAGAGTCTCACATCGCAGCGGAACAAAATATAATATAGAAATAACTTTATTGAGAGCTTGAAATAACTTACAATCATCAGAGTACATCAATTTATCTGGATAGTTATAATAATATGTCCTCACACAGCGGAAAAATAGTAGATTTGAACACCTTCACCTCTTCTTTGGACTTCACAGCATTCGATAACCCGAAACTATAAACCGAGCTAACCCGAGCATTACAAACGACGGGTCAGTCTGGTGGACCAGAGTGAGAGAAACTCGCTAAGTTTATATAACATCCATATCAATTTTAAAGTTCAAAAATAATTTTGAAGAAAAGGATAATAGTAATACCATCACACACATAAACACGGACGGTTTTTACCTTACTATAACCCAAAATATTTTGAAATCAATTTTTATTCTGATATTATAATAGTGTCTAAATACAAATAAATACAATCTAGCAGAACGCTTGCATCTCACGCTCCACATATATAGTATACAAACAAAACCGCGGGCGCTTATTGGAGAATGGATTCCGACTATGACAAGGTATGGAACCACCTGCCGATAGTGTATCTCTAGAGGCGAATACACTGGGTTCAACAAGAACGTCTTGCAACCCGGCCCACACATGATCGACCACCCATTTCGCTTGAGTGTATCAAATGTATATCACCAACAGCTGGGTGCTACCCACCGTTCCCAAAAAAGGGACATCATTGAAAGAAGATTAAAGAAGCTAAAGGAATTACTCTAGATAGGTGATTATACATCCTAATGGAGCGACCCACATAGCCATGTAGCCTGCCCGATTTTTGTCATTTCCCGGTTGTGAGGCTTGAGGTTTTAATTTGCCTTTAGAACATCTGGCCGCCATTCACTTTGAATGCCACATCGTCAGATCCGCCAGATATCACTAATTGACATCCACAAAAAAAGTCCTAGTTGGGGAGCTACCCAACTATGACACGTTTGAAGAAATCAACGTACGTGATCCCGTTGGAAATACTCTCAAGTCATCCAGGAACAGGATGAAACGAAGGCACCCTCCTACTGCATCCAATATAGGAATCACCCCATGGATCAGTAGTGAGCAGTCCTTGCAATCCACAAATTCCAATTACGACAGAACCCCAGTATATCTCTGGGTCGAATCAGGGATTGTAAGTGGTTCTTCCGTTTTATGAAGATCTATGGTCTTCAATGCTCCATCTCGATCGTCATCTGATGTCTTCTATATTTTCGTATTTGTTGGTCAGAATGGTTTTCGAATATAATTCAATCCCGGTCTTTCCGTACCAACAATCGTAAAAGTCAGATTTGATAGTCGGTTATTTAAGTATCAAATAAAACAGTCATTCAATCATAAAATAAAATAAAGATTTAATGGTTCAGTGTTTAGCATCACTTGGCTTCTTTAAAACTAATAACTAACGAATGGTTAACTTAAATATCCCAATATTGGGAAAAACTTGCACTTATTATTTTAGTATACTAAAATCGCAAAACCACTTCATTTTAATATTTGGAAAATATACAATAATAATATTTAATACTCCTTTTGACTATCATTTTCAAAATATGTTATATAGCATATTCATTTTCTAAAACTAAGGAATCAGTTTAACTTATTATTCGTAAAACGACGTTACGAAAATCTCTTTCGTTTTGTTACTTTGTACACATCGTCTCACATTCTCAATCCCTTATTATTCCCGTTACTTTGGAAATCTCATGATATATTCTCAAATCATTCAACTAACATTGCATTATTATTCCTCTTATGGAAATAATAAATTATTCTTACATTCTATCATTATCAGCTAATATCATCTTCAGATAATCCTGAAGTCGTTCAAGTTGGGGTATTTTAATTACCTCTCAGACCTTGATCAACAACGTTCTTATCTTAAGATAAATACGAACTGTAATTCAAAAATCGATATTCATTCACATTCCATTAAACTAGTTAATTCAAAATAAAGCTTTAAAATTCTACTTTATCTTTTTGGAAGTCTCTTTTAAAATCTAATTAATATTGCTTTATTTATCGATTACACATCCCTCTTATTAACTCTCAATTTATTTAAATTCCTTGTTCCCAAAACTGGATTATTATTACAAATCCTATCACCTACTTCTTTTACCAAACTTGATTACAAATCCCCGTTTACCAATCCCCTTCTCTTTCTAGGAATCTCAATTCAAAATCATTTACTTACTTAATTCCCCACTGAAGTATTTCTAATTCGAAATCAGCTTCTTTACTTCTCATTCTCTTTATACACCTTGTTTTTAATTTTTAGGTTTAATTATAATTCTTTTATACCTTCATCTTTCTCTACTTAATCCAAAAGTCAAGTAAGTCCGTCATTTAAGCTATATGTTTGCTTAAATCCCTTTATAACTTCATTCAAACTCGAGTTCAAATATAAAACTCGTTCATAATCTCTTATCAAAATTTAACTATATTCCATTCCAAAATTGGTTACTTACCTAAATGTATTTCATTTAAGAAGTAATTACATAAATTAAAACAAATAATTCACTTCAACATTGAATGCTGTAAAATCAGTTAATTGCTTTATTTGCTGAAATAAGTACAAACATCGCTTTAAAAATCTTATTAAGATTAAATAACTGTCCGTTAAGTTATTCCATTTAGTTTATTGTTAACCACTAATTTAAAAATCGATCTTAGTTAAAACAGAACTTGGTTAACTCAAAACACGATTATTTCTTTAATCAATTCCAGTTATTTCCTCCTTTAAATTAATTAATAATATAATTAATTTAAATCTTCAATTAATTGTTCTTAGTAACAATAAATCGAATTCTTAACCGTTAGATTATTTCTTGCTCATCTTCTTACACTTTCTATTAACATAAGCATTTATTTATCAAAACAATTTAAGAATAATTTATAAACTTTTGAATAATAGTAATACTTATTTTCATTTAAAATTTGCTCTACTCAAAATAATATATTTAAAACCAATTTCAGTTATAAAATAAATTTATAACCTGATTACGGTCGACCCACTTGATGATAAAGATCCATATTTGTATAATGATTGACTGATAGACAATGTGATGCCAAATTACTCGACCAATATTACCCACTGGTTAAAACAAATCAAATGTTGAATTTCAATTCAACAGTTATCAAGCAAATCAACTATCCAATCAGAACTGTTCATATAATGATAATATAAAAAAATATTCAATATACTTGAAAAATATTCAATATACTTGAGGAATCCCGTTGGATCCCTCCAACCTGTTCTTCCTTGTATCCAAAACGGTTAGCCAAATTAAATCATTCCATTCCATTTATCTGATAATAAATAATGACCATCAATCAATTAACAGATCATTCAAACAGTTCAAACCATTTCAAACACGTTTATTTTATAAACGTGATCAATCAAGGGAAATTACCTTTATTGGATTAAATCAATAAAACAACGATTATGTATTTTACTGAAATTAAACGACCGTTTAATTTCATTGGTTAAATCAACAATAAATATATAACTAGTAAACGGTCAACCACTAGCAATTAGAGCACATAAAATAAAAACCCAATTTATATAAAATATAATGGGAAGAACTGAGTGAATTTAACTCAGCTTGATTTGTTTTGGTCATTTAACGCTAGTTTTTAATTAAATTAAACAGCGGTTTAATTTAATTAAAAATTCTACTTGCTTCTAGTCCTGACTGATCCTGCTCCATCTCGATATCTCGTCTCCACGGTTCTAACGGAACAAACCATGTTTAAATCTGTCAACGTATGCACACGATATCGTATAAGCAATTTATAAAGTAATTTAGTTATTTAAATTTAGATTGTAAATAAAAATTGGGCCTTTACTATTTCGTATTAGGCCCGTGTACCCCCCAGCCCATTCTCCACTTCACAAAACCCTTCCTCAACGTTTCCCCAACGCACAGAAAAACAAACACCGCCTCTACCCCAAAACTTTCTTCAATGGTCGATCTCAAACCCTAACTGCTGCCCCTTTCTTCCTCAGCAAATCGAAACCAGCTGATCGCCCCCTACGCAACCTCCTCTCTTCCTCGATCTTCCCTTCTCCCTCTACCAACGATCTGCAACAACCCCCAAATCAACTTCTTCAACACACAAACGTCACCGCAGTTCGATGATCAACCCTGAACCTTCCAAATCCACTACAGGCTATCCACGAACCCAATCGAAGCTTCCATTCAAAGATTTCCCGAACCCTAAGCTCTCAGTTCAAACAAAAATATCAGGAAATCCATCCAAAGCATACGGAAACGATGCGCATGGATTCATAAACACAGATAAGTGTTTTTACTCCATTCTAGACTTGCAGTACTATTTGTTTGATTTTTTTCCAGTGTTTGGAATGTTTTCAGTTTACTGTATTTGTTTGTTGCTCTCTGGAAATGGTGAAACATCACTACATGAATGTGTCTGTTTATAGTGTTTGTTTTGGTTTAGATGTGATCAACGTCTATCATTGTTCACCCTAGGTAGGTTCGGCTATGCTTAGGCCATTGGGGTTTTTCTTCTTTTCTTTTTAGATTTGTGTATTGATGGTTGATGGGAAATTTATATCTGCGTGGTGGATTTTTAGTAGAGATTTTGTTGAGTATTGTATTGTATTGTATTGTATTGTATTGTCATACAGTAGCTCTATACGGAAAATAGTGATTGAAAGGGCATAGATTAGGTGGGATAGGGGCTATGACTTGTTTATTCATTTCAGAAATTTAAATCTGTATGTAATCCTGTGTTCAGAGTATAGCACGGTCCCTTTGTATCTGAAACCAACTGTATATGTATAAATATATACACTAGTAGTTTTGTGTAGATTTAATGGTGTGAATATATACATATTTCAGTTTTTCTTTTGCTATTCATACCCTATTTTTCTCAGCTGCTCCTACCCTATCTCCTTAGTTGTTCATTGACAATACATAGGATCTAATGTATATATTTACATAGATTTAGTTGTTCTTAGCTAATCATTTCACTTAGATTGATGTATGAATATATTTGTTGTATATTTTAATGTCAATATCCTTTAGCTGTTTTTGATTCTATATAGATTTAATGTTGCAAATATATACATATGCTTAGCTGTTCATATATATATATATATATATATATATATATATTTGTCCAGATTTGATGCAAATATATACATATATTTGATTTTGCTGTTCATATCTATTTCCTTTAGCTGTTTACTTTTTACCATGAGTAGTTCATTTCTATGTGCGTCCTTGTGCTTTCCTGTTGTAGCATTTTGGCTCCATTGTTTTGTTTACATTCGTACGAGAAATATATCATACAGTTTTTCCTTTGTATTGAACTTTCAAATTTTCATTATCTGACAGTATAGATTTAGATGTTCGTTGCACTTAGATTGAGGTACAAATATATATACATTCATCTGTTTTTATTTAGCCTTGCATCACTGTTTTGAGCTGTACATATGAATAGTTTAGCTGTTTCCTACTTAAATTTCTTATAGCTGTTTATTTAATTGAAAATTGTTTTACTGTTTCAGGAAAAGAACAAGACAGGATCAAAACATGTAGGAGAAAATTTTGTTGAACAGTCATGTTCATTTGGTTTTGTATCAGAAAGATTTGTATATATATTTTACTTTTGTACCATCAGTTATGTATACGAATATGTTGTTCTCTTTGTATTTGTACAAACCATGTATGAATATGTGTGTTTATTCAGTGTATTATCACTTCCAGTTTTTGTTGTTATTGTTGTATATATTTCAGTTTATTTTTTTGTATGTTCATGTTTATGGGCGACTTCTTTATTTATTGGACAAGTATGGTATATTCATGTTTTTATTCGTTTCCTTTGCCGAATTAACTATGTACATTGTGCACCAGCTTAAGGTTGGTTTATTATTCTAAACCTCATATAATCTCTATACATATGAATTAAATTCAAACAGCTAAAATCAACGATAATAAATATCATCGTATTTTATTAAACAACATCTTCAACTTCAAACAATATAGAATTTAAAACTCAACGGTTAAAGTTTTGGATTTAAATGACATCTCATTTATATAAAAACCTTTTATGTTAGAATAAATCGTTATAATATAAAAACAGTTCTATAGCGACTATTTAAAATTTTCCGTTAGCCATAACTATTAATCCATAAGCTGAAATCTCTATTTTCCTCTTCCATTAGAAAATTATATTCAAATCAACTAAGGCGTTTCTGTTTTTCATAGAATTCTGATTTAAAAAAGATTATGTAAATTCAATTGAAGTTCAAAACGAAAACATCTCGTGCTTCAAATGATTGACGATTTTCAGTTCGTTATTGCTAGGCGATTTCAGTTTCTTCATCAAATAAGCCATTTTCACGAATAGAGTAAACGGGTTATTTTCTGTTGTCGAGTATCAGGTAATGTCTTTTAATTTTTTTTTACAGTAGTGTTTTATCATATTTTTTCCCTTAATGTCATATACAGTAATTGTTTTTTCTGTTGCTGTTAATGTAAATTTAGTATGCTAGCATGATTTAGATCATTAGTGCAACTTGTTCTTTCTTTTTTAAGGAAGATAAAAGATTTTATCTTTATCTGAAAAAGATAAAAATATATATGTGATATACTTAAATTGAGTATACACTGCCTGTAAGTGCATGTCTTGATGGTATTCGGGTTAAGCTTGTGATGCAAATGTGTAATTGAAGATAAGAGGCAGCTAAGTGGACTAGTGTGCTTTGTTAATTGTTAGTTGCAAATATCTTGAAATAAACATACGTAAATATTATTGTAATTAACAATTTTTAAGTTTATATTAATTTCAGAAATTCCATGGCAAATAAACACTTCAGGGCACCATTTTTATCAGAAAAAAGATAAACAGTTTTTTTTTTCTCAGGAAATCATATAACTTATACTTTTAACAGAAAAAAGATAAATGGTTTTATCTTTTTCTCAGAAGAACACTTAATTTTATTCTTTTTAACAGAAAATCCTATAAGGCCTATATATATACAACCTTAACAAAACACATTGCCCTTCTATTTGTTATAAAAACAAAACAAATACTTATATATATATGCATATATATATATATATACACAAACATTTCCATCTTCTAGAATATTTCAATAATATTTACGTATGTCTTTGTATAAAAATACATTACTCTTCTAAAAAGACAATCCCATTTATTTATTTTGTCAAGATATTAATTGTTTTTATAATTGCATTTTTGTAATTAACAATTTTTAAATGTTTAGTAGAATATCTTATTTTATTTCCGTTTTTAAAAATATAATTGCATCTATCTTTTACTAAAAGATAAAAGATAAGTTACATTGAATATTTTATTTTAGATTTAAAAAAATAATTGCATCTATTTTTTAGATTTAAAAATGATTACAATTGTTCTGTTAATTTACTATTTTCACTTGTTTCACAAAGTCATAAAGGCGTGCCATGTTACTTGTTGTATATGATACGAGTGGCGATAAATACCAATGATACCAGCAATGATTGCCAACAATAGATAATACCAATAAATTTATGTGATAATTTTGGGCTCTTCTGATTCAGCTGAGGATTGGCTTCGTCCTTTTAAAGGTGCAGACCAGAGGGTAACTCTTTAAAATGGGTTCTGAAGATTACAAAATTCAAGAAGAATTATATTTTGTAAAAGAATGGGAACGAAAACAACTGAAGAGTTTAGATAGTTGCAGCAATGAAGTGGTTAATTTTTTTGGTAGATTTAATGGTAAGAAGAAGTTCAAAGTTGAAAGCATATATAATATATTTTTCTCATGGAAAATGAAGATTAAACTGTGTTTTACAAAAATCTAAATGCATATATGTAGCGACCCCAAATTTCCGGTACCATTTGGGATGACTAAACAATACCAGTCCAACCCAAATTCCACCGGAAACTCCGATGCCAACAGAAAGAATTCAGAGGATGAGATAAGAAAGAAAGAAATATTAGAATAGAAGAAGAGCCAACATAACACAACTGAATCAGAGTCTCACATCGCAGCAGAACAAAATATAATATAGAAATAACTTTATTGAGAGCTTGTAATAACTTACAATCATCAGAGTACATCAATTTATCTGGATAGTTATAATAATCTGTCCTCACACAGTAGAAAAATACTAGATTTGAACACCTTCAGCTCGTCTTTGGACTTCACAGCATTCGATAACCTGAATCTATAAACCGGGCTAACCCGAGCATTACAAACAACGGGTCAGTCTAGTGGACTAGAGTGAGAGAAACTCGCTAAGTTTATGTAACATCCATATCGATTTTAAAGTTCAAAAATCCTTTTGAAGAAAAGGATAATAGTAAGACCATCCCACACATAAACACAGACGGTTTTTACCTTACTATAACCCAAAATATTTTGAAATCAATTTTTATTTGATATTATAATAGTGTCTAAATACAAATAAATACAATCTAGCAGAACGCTAGCATCTCATGCTCCACATATATAGTATACAAACAAAACCGCGGGCGCTTATTGGAGAATGGATTCCGACTATGACAAGGTATGGAACCACCTACCGATAGTGTATCTCTAGAGGTGAATACATTGGGTTCAACAAGAACGTCTTGCAACCCGGCCCACATATGACCGACCACCCATTTCGCTTGAGTGTATCGAATGTATATCACCAACGGCTGGGAGCTACCCACCGTTCCCGAAAAAGGGACAGCATTGAAAGAAGATTAAAGAAGCAAAAGGAATTACTCTAGATAGGTGATTATACACTGTAACACCCCACCTCCATTAAGGTCACTCACGAAGGGAATCCCTTAACTTTGGTGGAGCATTTTAGTAAACAGAACAGAAACTTACAAGACAGATAAAACAGTACTTGAAAATTTTTGACTTTATTACAACGGAAACAGAAATCAATATGGTTACATCCTTTCAAATCTCAGAATTCAAGTACAAAATATCAGTCTTGTACAAAAGCCTTCAAAATGCATGGTTTAAAATCATAATCCCCACAGAAGAAGACAAGCCATACTTTAAGCACTTCAAGCAGAAGAAGTCCGGATCTAGCTAGAGTATTCCCTCCTTAGAAAACCTGGGGGGGGGGGGAACGAAAGAAAAGAGGCGAAACAACAAGGGTCAGACATAAAGTCTGGCAAGTCCAGTGACTTTCAGCATACGAACAGATAATAATAATATGACATGAACATAAAACTGGATGAGAGATAACTGTAACAGGTGTAGCAGATATAACAGAAGAACAGAATGACATAAACTATTGCTTTACACTTCTCTGCACTAATACTAGTATAGCAGAATTAGGTGTCACCCTAATGTCTAAATTGAAGCAGGAACGGGTACAGAATACTTTAACCGAAACAGAATACTAATAATGGGCCTTTACTACCCGATCAGAAACAGACAGAAGCAGAAACAGATTAATCCCTACGGAAACAAAATGTAGAATTAGGTGTACACTAGTAACGGGCCTTTACCACCCGAACAGACGGTACCACACAGAAACAGACGGGTGTTACCACCCAACAAAACAGACGGTACCAACAGAAACAGACAGAACTAAGTGTACCCTAAAACCCTACCCCAAGCGATCGGCTCCCTAATACATAAATATCCTGTGTCGGCCCCATAGTAGGGTGTATCACTCCCTATAGTGACAACCAATTGGCACAGACCTATTTACAGATGTCAAGGCGTCTTACATCCTCAGAGGCAGACCGGGATCCATGCACGCACATGACCCGGTTGGAACACAACATCAACACCCCTCGCCATTATCAGAATGAACCTCTTATAATTAGTTCAGTAAGCGTGCCCGGACCCTACTTACTGTTGGGTCAAAGTTTTGATACCAGAAAGGGTTACTGACTAATATGGGTCCCAAACAACAGATGACACAAGTAATTTGTAACAACCCGTAAATTCTGGGCCAGTTTAAAATTTTTATTTTGGCAATTTTAGTGAATTTTGATTATTTAAAATGAATTATTTTAAATAATATCGACGAGAAATTTATTTAGAATATAAATCGAACGTATATATTATACGCGTCGTCGTTAGAATATAAATATTTATATATAATTATAAAAGGAATTGAAAATGGCGCGGTAGTTCGAAAATTCGATTTCTAATTTCAAATGAATATACAGAATTCAATATAAGTCAGAATTGAACGAAACAAGAAATATTTGAATCTGTATAACTATATCTTTGTAACGAAGTTAACAAACTGAGATTTCATCTTAGAAATGATAAGATATGTCCAGTTGAAAATTAGAAATAGTCGCTGTGGAATTTATATATATTTTAATATAATATATGGCCCTTAAAAATAGCCATTTTGCAAACGACCTCGGATTTCGACGAAACCAGTTTTGTTGGATTCGCAGTGTAAAGTTATTGCTAGATTCCAAATTTCATAATTTTTCGAATCAATATGTGAGCGTGGCAAAGGAAAACGCGTTTGACCAGTTTCAGTTGATTTTAATCGACTGGAAATTGGCCATTTTTCAAACAGTCTCAGAATTCGACGAAACTAGTTTTGTTAGGACCGTATCGTCAATACGAAGCTAGAAAATATTTTTCTGCAATTTATAGAGTTATTATGTGACCCCGGTAATTTGAAATGTACGTTTAAAATTCAATATAGTGATTTAAATGTAAATTTAACGGAAACTGATTCAAACGGTCGAATCAGCTTACGATACATATCCCATTGTGTTCGGAATGGGGGTAATTCGCTATGGACGACAGGCGGTGGGCCTCGTTTCGAGGTCTTAGGTAAAAGTCAACTTTATGCAATTAAATTAATAAAAAAAAAAAAATATCTTTCTCTTTTATCCTCCAGGCCCCCCCCCCCCCCCGTTCAAAAAATTAAATTTCAGAATAAAAAAAAAAAGAGGGCGGAGCCCTAAAACCGCTCGACGGAGCCACATCGCGCGAGGCGCTGCTCCCCCCATCTCCGACAACTCCTCCGCCGCCCTCTCAGGTGAACCCCCCCTCGTGAAAACAACCGAGCGCCTCCCCTTGAAGCCCTCGACGCCGACGAAGAAGCCGCGCCACCCCCCCCCCCTCGAAGCAGCCCCTCCTGCCACCACCGATCGAAGACCCAAGCCGCCGACGAACTGCGAAGACCTCCCCCCCCCTCTCAGTAAGAATTTCTGTTTATTTTATTATTATTATTTTTTTTTTTATTTTTTTTAAAAACCGATTTTAATAATGATTTTGTTTTAAAAATAAAAACTGAAAATGTTTAAAAGTAAAAAACTAAATATTTTTAAAGGTATAAAACTGAATATTTTTAAAAGGAATTTTTAAAAGTAATAAAACAGGAATTTTTAAAAAGTATTAAAAACTGGAATTTTTAAAAGCATTTTAAAAACCTGAATTTTAAAACATAGAAAAAAAAACTGATTTATTTATAAAGTATTAAAAACTGAAATTTTTATAAAGTATAAAACTGGATTTTTTTTATAAAGTATTAAAACTGAATTTTTTTTAGAAATAAAAACTGGTTTTTGAAATAAAGGATAAAAACTGAATTTTATAAAAAAAAAAAATAAAAACTGATTTAGTTTTAAAGGTAAAAGCTTTAACATGGGAAGAAAGGTTTGAACTTTCAAGCAAAGTAAAAATCATATTTTTATATGGTGAAAGCAAAAGTAAAAATCATA
Organism: Allium sativum; assembly: GCA_030737875.1. NCBI lineage: Eukaryota > Viridiplantae > Streptophyta > Magnoliopsida > Asparagales > Amaryllidaceae > Allium > Allium sativum. The sequence goes on from CM060926.1 coordinate 359,705,061, forward strand.
TTTTTATGTGTTGAAAGTCGAAATAAAAATCATATTTTTATATGTTGAAAGTCAAAGTAAAAATCATATTTTTATATATTGAATAGCGAAGTCAAAATTCGATTTTTACATATTGAGTAGCATAGTAAAAATTCTATTTTTACATATGTAGAGGATACGGGCGAAAGCGACAATAGGCGAAGATTTCTATTAAGAAGAGTCTTGAAGTTGGATAGCTATTGGTGAGAATTTCTCACCTTTCAATTTATTTTTCTAGTTATATATATACTAGGATGCAGACGGTGCTTAGTAGCACCCGACACCCGTCCACAGACCATGGACTTGTTTGTTTGACTGTTTGGTGATTGATTGTGATATTGGTTTGAATGTGGTTTGTGGTGTGAAAAATCGAATCGATAAATTGGTTAGGATTAGACGTGCGCCGTTATAAGGCGAAGGAGTAAGGCTAGGTTAGACCCTTACTCCAAAGTTTGTGGTTTGCATAACGAATTGATTTGATTGATGTGTGAATGGCGTGGGCCTTCACTAGACCGGGGATAAGGCTAGGCCTTGTCCCGTTTCTAGTATCGTGCCGTTATGCCGCCGAAATTTTCTAAAATAAGTTAGAAAAATAAAATTAGCATTTTATTTAACGAATGAACTGAATATAAATTCATATGTTAAAATAAAATGTGTTATCGTTAAAAATATAATTTTTAACGTGAATGTGAATAAATAAATATTCATTTACAAACCAGACGGTTTGTTTATGTACACCTATTTGAATGACGTTGATTGGGTCGATAAATTTTACACATCGCCTAACTGCACAAATAAAATATGTGTTTGATTGTTTGAAACCCCACACGGGTGTTAGGATGAAATTTGAAGTTCACTCATCCTGATTTATTAAATATGTCGATCGATTGATTGACAAGCTGCTATAAGCGTTAAATGTCTATATTTGATGCTTATACAGTGTAGTGCACTTTGGTTGATGGTTGATTATTCATCGTTGTTGATATATACATGTGTTGTAGAAAATCCATATAATTAACATTATATGGTAATTGATTGGGCCTCATTCCAGTTTCGAGAAAAATAGAAATATTTGAAATAGAAATATTTGAAATAGAAATATTTAAAATAGAAATATTTGAAATAGAAATATTTGAAATAGAAATATTTGAAATAGAAATATTTGAAATAGAAATATTTGAAATAGAAATATTTGAAATAGAAATATTTGAAATAGAAATATTTGAAATAGAATATTTGAAAATAGAAATATGTGAAGCCGTGAGGATTAGATTGACGCCATTTTGACGTGAACGATATTTATATCGATTTTATTCATTTTAAAATGAATATTGAAACGTGATTTCGAAATCGAATATTTTGAAATGAATTGAATTGAAAACGATTTCGAAATGAATTGAATTGAAAACGATTTCGAAATGAATTGAATTGAAAACGATTTCGAAATGAATTGAATTGAAAACGATTTCGAAATGAATTGAATTGAAAACGATTTCGAAATGAATTGAATTGAAAACGATTTCGAAATGAATTGAATTGAAAACGATTTCGAAATGAATTGAATTGAAAACGATTTCGAAATGAATTGAATTGAAAACGATTTCGAAATGAATTGAATTGAAAACGATTTCGAAATAAATTGAATTGAAAACGATTTCGAAATGAATTGAATTGAAAACGATTTCGAAATAAATTGAATTGAAAACGATTTCGAAATGAATTGAATTGAAAACGATTTCGAAATAAATTGAATTGAAAACGATTTCGAAATGAATTGAAAACGAATTCAAATTGAATTGAAAGCGATTTCGAAATAAATTGAATTGAAAACGATTTCGAAATGAATTGAATTGAAAACGATTTCGAAATGAATTGAATTGAAAACGATTTCGAAATGAATTGAATTGAAAACGATTTCGAAATGAATTGAATTTTAAAACGATTTCGAAATGAATTGAATTGAAAACGAATTCAAATGGAATTGAAAGCGAATTGAAATGAATTCAAATTGAATTGAAATTTGAATTGAATAGAAATGAATTTTGAAACGAATTTATAAAGAAGAATTCAATTTTGATTTGAATTGAAAAGGAAGTTGAAATTGCTTTTGAAACGAATTTAAAACCATTTATATAATTCGTTTTAAATAGTAATCGACGAAATATATATTATATATATTATATATATAATATAATGGCCTGAATAGAACGCGCCGCGCTGCGGCAGTTCGCGAATTTCGATCATTTGTTTCAAACGGACATTACGGGAGATCCGACCGTCGGATTCTCCTAAAACCGGAACCGTTGGGTTCGTATCGAAAAGAGCTTTCTAATGAATGTTAGAAATTTGAAATCTAACGGTTGGATTTGGAGATACGTCCAAATCAAATTCGAAAAAGGTCGCTGTAAGTGCAGTTCGATGGCCGTTAATGGAAATCGACCGTACGGGCCTTGATAAAATTATTAAAAATAGTAATAATTTGTGTAAAATCATAAGAAATGATTTGTGAAAGTTTGGGATGAAAAACTCCATATTTGAAAAGATAAAAATAGATTTTTATCGAAATGAACTAGTTTTGAACTAGAATTATAATTCTATTTATTTTTAAATAAATAAATTGAATTTGAAATGGTTTTGAAAATAACCAAAATTTCCAATGATTGCATTGGAGTGGATTTGAATCGAAATTGTCTTCGGAATATTTCGATGTTGGAATTCGTGATATTACAGGTGTTGTTATGGAAATTTGAAAGATATATATGTATATCGTTATTTCCAATACGACATTTGTTAATCGTAGAATTTGATATTGAATATAGGCCGATATAGTTTCTATTCAGAGCCTTGTATTGAATATCGAATGTGATTTGGGTTTGTCGTGAATGGTGTCTTCACTAACACTGTTCTTGAACCCAGTTGAGAAAAGATTAAATCTTTTTATTTAGATTTAATGAAGTGTACCAATTAAATGATATTTAATTGGAATTGAATTGATATTGATTTTTGGGTTTATCGTGAACAGTGTTTTAAATAACACTTGTTCTTTAACCCGATAATTAATGGGATGTGACTTTGGGTTTATCGTGAACCGTGTTTTAAATGACACTGATTCTTTAACCCAGTCACAGATTAAAACTAAGTGGAGTTTTAATGAATCTTTAATTAGATTGAAAAGATCGAGAATGGAGTATCACCAGTTTTGCTCCAGGCGATAGTTAAATCTTTAATTAGATTTGAATGTGAAATTTAGAAACTAACTGGCGGTTAGCCAAGCAGAATGGTTTTCTGGATATTGATCTGATGTTGGTTTCGGCCTTCGGGGTTAATATTTGGGGAATTATTCTCTTGATTAATTTACGGTTAGTGACTAATGAATTGGAATGAGGCGTATGTTGTGTTTGTGTAACACTTTTATAATATATACGCGAGTTATTCGGAAAGACCGGGTTTATCCCATTCTGAATAACTGATACGACGATAAGTCGAAGATGAAGACGATGGTCGAAGACCGGAAGTCTTCACGTCGTTTGGGTGATAACTGATGATCTTGATTGGGCTGTACACCCAAGAAGATGGAAACAGTTAGTGATCGTCCAGACGTACTTGGAGATCGATGGATATGCGGGGTACTAGGTGCCTCCGGTTTCGTTCAGACCCAGAACGGACTTGTAAATGGACTGTGTGTCTGACATCGGATTTCATTCTGTGTGACTGATATCGGTTGCATAGGATGGCTTGCCTGTGTGGCATGCTAAGATGCAAATGATCGAGGCTTCTGTTGAAAAGCAAAGTCTTGTGGTGATGATCAAAGCACGGCCTTTGTGGCGTAGCTTTGTGTAACGTTTACCTCGCGTGTTTCACACCCGGTATGAACCAAAAACGGGAGACGGACCTCAGGGAGGGCATGCGTTTCTTTCTAGCTAGAAGTGGCGTCAGTGGTTTTACACGCCCTGACGAGTTTGACTTATGTGGTTGTTGCTGTTGCGAGGCGCCTCGGTTATATCGGTTTCGGCCGAATGCATTCTGGTCGGCTGACGGACCAGACTTACACCCCATAGGGTGGGGAGACGTATTGTTCAGGCATAATAATCCACTCCGTGTGGACCGGCCCTGACGATCCAAGGCTTGCCTGCGCGCTTGCCTGAGACATGGGCTAGATTGTCTCGAATCGGTTGAGGACTATCTTTTGCCTCGGTTCATAGATGGAAACCCAATTTCCAAATACGAGACTTTGCGGTTTTGATTGTATATCCTATATATGGCGACATAGTGGGATGGGGCGCTCATGCCGCCTATGATTGATACTTATGATTTGAAGTGTTTTATATACTATGCACTTATAATAGTATCAAATGATTTGTTTTAAACGTATCAAGCATTCTTTGGCTGTTATAAGGGAAAACCCTATCCTCGACTGCGTTGCATTGTGTGATGGGACCTGGGTCTTATAACAGCTTCATTTTTCTTTATTTAGCATTGCGCTGTTGGTTTTATGCACTGGTATTCTTGGGAGGAAACCCGTTCCGTGTTATACGGCGTGGTCCCTTGATTTACCTAATGATTTGAAATAAAGATTAATAACTGTTTTAGTTCTCACACCAGTCACATGACTGACCTGGAGTTTATTGTTTTAACCTAAACTCTGGGTGCCCCTATTTTCGACACGGGCAGCTAGTAGTTTTGGTTTTGCAGATTTATATTCACAGGATCCTGGTTTACAGCTGGAACGATATCCGGAAAGCTTTGTATCCGTATATCTCATTCTAGTTGTGTATTGTATTATTTTCCGCTGCTATGTATTTAAATGTAATTTAAATCTCTGATATTTCTGTGTAATATTCATTTATACTCTGTATATTCTTGTAATCTGATGCATTGTTGTAATATACAATGAAACGTTCTTCTGTATGCGTTCTGCTGTGGTTTGTTCTCGAACTATCCGACGCTTTCCTTTACGGGGAGGTTGCGGGCCGTCACATTTGGTATCAGAGCTTTGGTTTACAAAGCTAGAGAACAAGACACATTAGAACCATACGGAAGAATTCATCAGATATTGGATTAGTAATATCCAATGAGAATGACTCGTTAGAGATGGGATCAGTAGTGTCCTAGAACGAGTGTGAAGAGTAAATTTTTAAAGTGAAAACAAATTTTGTTTTGAAAATTTAAATCAATTATTCGTATTGGATTATTTATTTATATTGATGTGGACAATCCAGTATATATAGATTTTGCATATACGTCTGATCCGCGTGTATTCGAAGTTTTAATATACTGGATAGATATAGAATCACACTCTAGTCGCCCGGAGAAGGTACTGATGATAGCACGTGCATCATCAGTATTTATGTTCGTGTTTCGAAGGTGTGATATCTATATATTTCCATTAGACTGGTGTGAGAACCAAAACTTATATAGTTAGGAACACATTGTTGTGAATTGGTATCAAAAACATGATTTTTTGTATATGTATCAAAATTATGAATTTGAAATTCTAATTCACTAATTGATTGATGTTTGTGTTGTTTGTTTAGTTGTTTGCTAATTTTGAACCATTAGCCTAATTGAACCCAATATTGAATTGTATTGAGAATTAGTTGCATTTGCTTGCATATACATATATATCATTGAACAGGTCATAGCAAGGAGGCTAGAGCAGAGAATAAAATTTGTTTGCCTGACAAATAGGTACATGTTTACTACATAATTTCCTGTTTTGTTTGGGTGATGATGATTTTGTGGGCCTATTGGCTAGCCGCTTGGCTTTTTCTTTTTCTTTTTGAGATCTGAAGGACCGGGGAAGCTATTTGAAATTCCCCGATGCTCCCGGTGCAGGGGAGGTTATGGCGAAATTTTTCGAAAATTTAGGGTGTTAGCCAAATTTTTGAAATTTTGAAAATTCTCAGAAACTGAAGAGTTAGAGAATGGAAGCCAGATCGAGCGTAGAGTTGAATTATCAAACCACTTTCGACTTTGTTCCTTTTCGGGGACGAAAAGTTTTAAGTGGGGGAGATTGTAACAACCCGTAAATTCTGGGCCAGTTTAAAATTTTTATTTTGGCAATTTTAGTGAATTTTGATTATTTAAAATGAATTATTTTAAATAATATCGACGAGAAATTTATTTAGAATATAAATCGAACGTATATATTATACGCGTCGTCGTTAGAATATAAATATTTATATATAATTATAAAAGGAATTGAAAATGGCGCGGTAGTTCGAAAATTCGATTTCTAATTTCAAATGAATATACAGAATTCAATATAAGTCAGAATTGAACGAAACAAGAAATATTTGAATCTGTATAACTATATCTTTGTAACGAAGTTAACAAACTGAGATTTCATCTTAGAAATGATAAGATATGTCCAGTTGAAAATTAGAAATAGTCGCTGTGGAATTTATATATATTTTAATATAATATATGGCCCTTAAAAATAGCCATTTTGCAAACGACCTCGGATTTCGACGAAACCAGTTTTGTTGGATTCGCAGTGTAAAGTTATTGCTAGATTCCAAATTTCATAATTTTTCGAATCAATATGTGAGCGTGGCAAAGGAAAACGCGTTTGACCAGTTTCAGTTGATTTTAATCGACTGGAAATTGGCCATTTTTCAAACAGTCTCAGAATTCGACGAAACTAGTTTTGTTAGGACCGTATCGTCAATACGAAGCTAGAAAATATTTTTCTGCAATTTATAGAGTTATTATGTGACCCCGGTAATTTGAAATGTACGTTTAAAATTCAATATAGTGATTTAAATGTAAATTTAACGGAAACTGATTCAAACGGTCGAATCAGCTTACGATACATATCCCATTGTGTTCGGAATGGGGGTAATTCGCTATGGACGACAGGCGGTGGGCCTCGTTTCGAGGTCTTAGGTAAAAGTCAACTTTATGCAATTAAATTAATAAAAAAAAAAAAATATCTTTCTCTTTTATCCTCCAGGCCCCCCCCCCCCCCCCGTTCAAAAAATTAAATTTCAGAATAAAAAAAAAAAGAGGGCGGAGCCCTAAAACCGCTCGACGGAGCCACATCGCGCGAGGCGCTGCTCCCCCCATCTCCGACAACTCCTCCGCCGCCCTCTCAGGTGAACCCCCCCTCGTGAAAACAACCGAGCGCCTCCCCTTGAAGCCCTCGACGCCGACGAAGAAGCCGCGCCACCCCCCCCCCCCTCGAAGCAGCCCCTCCTGCCACCACCGATCGAAGACCCAAGCCGCCGACGAACTGCGAAGACCTCCCCCCCCCTCTCAGTAAGAATTTCTGTTTATTTTATTATTATTATTTTTTTTTTTATTTTTTTTAAAAACCGATTTTAATAATGATTTTGTTTTAAAAATAAAAACTGAAAATGTTTAAAAGTAAAAAACTAAATATTTTTAAAGGTATAAAACTGAATATTTTTAAAAGGAATTTTTAAAAGTAATAAAACAGGAATTTTTAAAAAGTATTAAAAACTGGAATTTTTAAAAGCATTTTAAAAACCTGAATTTTAAAACATAGAAAAAAAAACTGATTTATTTATAAAGTATTAAAAACTGAAATTTTTATAAAGTATAAAACTGGATTTTTTTTATAAAGTATTAAAACTGAATTTTTTTTAGAAATAAAAACTGGTTTTTGAAATAAAGGATAAAAACTGAATTTTATAAAAAAAAAAAAAAAAAACTGATTTAGTTTTAAAGGTAAAAGCTTTAACATGGGAAGAAAGGTTTGAACTTTCAAGCAAAGTAAAAATCATATTTTTATATGGTGAAAGCAAAAGTAAAAATCATATTTTTATGTGTTGAAAGTCGAAATAAAAATCATATTTTTATATGTTGAAAGTCAAAGTAAAAATCATATTTTTATATATTGAATAGCGAAGTCAAAATTCGATTTTTACATATTGAGTAGCATAGTAAAAATTCTATTTTTACATATGTAGAGGATACGGGCGAAAGCGACAATAGGCGAAGATTTCTATTAAGAAGAGTCTTGAAGTTGGATAGCTATTGGTGAGAATTTCTCACCTTTCAATTTATTTTTCTAGTTATATATATACTAGGATGCAGACGGTGCTTAGTAGCACCCGACACCCGTCCACAGACCATGGACTTGTTTGTTTGACTGTTTGGTGATTGATTGTGATATTGGTTTGAATGTGGTTTGTGGTGTGAAAAATCGAATCGATAAATTGGTTAGGATTAGACGTGCGCCGTTATAAGGCGAAGGAGTAAGGCTAGGTTAGACCCTTACTCCAAAGTTTGTGGTTTGCATAACGAATTGATTTGATTGATGTGTGAATGGCGTGGGCCTTCACTAGACCGGGGATAAGGCTAGGCCTTGTCCCGTTTCTAGTATCGTGCCGTTATGCCGCCGAAATTTTCTAAAATAAGTTAGAAAAATAAAATTAGCATTTTATTTAACGAATGAACTGAATATAAATTCATATGTTAAAATAAAATGTGTTATCGTTAAAAATATAATTTTTAACGTGAATGTGAATAAATAAATATTCATTTACAAACCAGACGGTTTGTTTATGTACACCTATTTGAATGACGTTGATTGGGTCGATAAATTTTACACATCGCCTAACTGCACAAATAAAATATGTGTTTGATTGTTTGAAACCCCACACGGGTGTTAGGATGAAATTTGAAGTTCACTCATCCTGATTTATTAAATATGTCGATCGATTGATTGACAAGCTGCTATAAGCGTTAAATGTCTATATTTGATGCTTATACAGTGTAGTGCACTTTGGTTGATGGTTGATTATTCATCGTTGTTGATATATACATGTGTTGTAGAAAATCCATATAATTAACATTATATGGTAATTGATTGGGCCTCATTCCAGTTTCGAGAAAAATAGAAATATTTGAAATAGAAATATTTGAAATAGAAATATTTAAAATAGAAATATTTGAAATAGAAATATTTGAAATAGAAATATTTGAAATAGAAATATTTGAAATAGAAATATTTGAAATAGAAATATTTGAAATAGAAATATTTGAAATAGAAATATTTGAAATAGAATATTTGAAAATAGAAATATGTGAAGCCGTGAGGATTAGATTGACGCCATTTTGACGTGAACGATATTTATATCGATTTTATTCATTTTAAAATGAATATTGAAACGTGATTTCGAAATCGAATATTTTGAAATGAATTGAATTGAAAACGATTTCGAAATGAATTGAATTGAAAACGATTTCGAAATGAATTGAATTGAAAACGATTTCGAAATGAATTGAATTGAAAACGATTTCGAAATGAATTGAATTGAAAACGATTTCGAAATGAATTGAATTGAAAACGATTTCGAAATGAATTGAATTGAAAACGATTTCGAAATGAATTGAATTGAAAACGATTTCGAAATGAATTGAATTGAAAACGATTTCGAAATGAATTGAATTGAAAACGATTTCGAAATAAATTGAATTGAAAACGATTTCGAAATGAATTGAATTGAAAACGATTTCGAAATAAATTGAATTGAAAACGATTTCGAAATGAATTGAATTGAAAACGATTTCGAAATAAATTGAATTGAAAACGATTTCGAAATGAATTGAAAACGAATTCAAATTGAATTGAAAGCGATTTCGAAATAAATTGAATTGAAAACGATTTCGAAATGAATTGAATTGAAAACGATTTCGAAATGAATTGAATTGAAAACGATTTCGAAATGAATTGAATTGAAAACGATTTCGAAATGAATTGAATTTTAAAACGATTTCGAAATGAATTGAATTGAAAACGAATTCAAATGGAATTGAAAGCGAATTGAAATGAATTCAAATTGAATTGAAATTTGAATTGAATAGAAATGAATTTTGAAACGAATTTATAAAGAAGAATTCAATTTTGATTTGAATTGAAAAGGAAGTTGAAATTGCTTTTGAAACGAATTTAAAACCATTTATATAATTCGTTTTAAATAGTAATCGACGAAATATATATTATATATATTATATATATAATATAATGGCCTGAATAGAACGCGCCGCGCTGCGGCAGTTCGCGAATTTCGATCATTTGTTTCAAACGGACATTACGGGAGATCCGACCGTCGGATTCTCCTAAAACCGGAACCGTTGGGTTCGTATCGAAAAGAGCTTTCTAATGAATGTTAGAAATTTGAAATCTAACGGTTGGATTTGGAGATACGTCCAAATCAAATTCGAAAAAGGTCGCTGTAAGTGCAGTTCGATGGCCGTTAATGGAAATCGACCGTACGGGCCTTGATAAAATTATTAAAAATAGTAATAATTTGTGTAAAATCATAAGAAATGATTTGTGAAAGTTTGGGATGAAAAACTCCATATTTGAAAAGATAAAAATAGATTTTTATCGAAATGAACTAGTTTTGAACTAGAATTATAATTCTATTTATTTTTAAATAAATAAATTGAATTTGAAATGGTTTTGAAAATAACCAAAATTTCCAATGATTGCATTGGAGTGGATTTGAATCGAAATTGTCTTCGGAATATTTCGATGTTGGAATTCGTGATATTACAGGTGTTGTTATGGAAATTTGAAAGATATATATGTATATCGTTATTTCCAATACGACATTTGTTAATCGTAGAATTTGATATTGAATATAGGCCGATATAGTTTCTATTCAGAGCCTTGTATTGAATATCGAATGTGATTTGGGTTTGTCGTGAATGGTGTCTTCACTAACACTGTTCTTGAACCCAGTTGAGAAAAGATTAAATCTTTTTATTTAGATTTAATGAAGTGTACCAATTAAATGATATTTAATTGGAATTGAATTGATATTGATTTTTGGGTTTATCGTGAACAGTGTTTTAAATAACACTTGTTCTTTAACCCGATAATTAATGGGATGTGACTTTGGGTTTATCGTGAACCGTGTTTTAAATGACACTGATTCTTTAACCCAGTCACAGATTAAAACTAAGTGGAGTTTTAATGAATCTTTAATTAGATTGAAAAGATCGAGAATGGAGTATCACCAGTTTTGCTCCAGGCGATAGTTAAATCTTTAATTAGATTTGAATGTGAAATTTAGAAACTAACTGGCGGTTAGCCAAGCAGAATGGTTTTCTGGATATTGATCTGATGTTGGTTTCGGCCTTCGGGGTTAATATTTGGGGAATTATTCTCTTGATTAATTTACGGTTAGTGACTAATGAATTGGAATGAGGCGTATGTTGTGTTTGTGTAACACTTTTATAATATATACGCGAGTTATTCGGAAAGACCGGGTTTATCCCATTCTGAATAACTGATACGACGATAAGTCGAAGATGAAGACGATGGTCGAAGACCGGAAGTCTTCACGTCGTTTGGGTGATAACTGATGATCTTGATTGGGCTGTACACCCAAGAAGATGGAAACAGTTAGTGATCGTCCAGACGTACTTGGAGATCGATGGATATGCGGGGTACTAGGTGCCTCCGGTTTCGTTCAGACCCAGAACGGACTTGTAAATGGACTGTGTGTCTGACATCGGATTTCATTCTGTGTGACTGATATCGGTTGCATAGGATGGCTTGCCTGTGTGGCATGCTAAGATGCAAATGATCGAGGCTTCTGTTGAAAAGCAAAGTCTTGTGGTGATGATCAAAGCACGGCCTTTGTGGCGTAGCTTTGTGTAACGTTTACCTCGCGTGTTTCACACCCGGTATGAACCAAAAACGGGAGACGGACCTCAGGGAGGGCATGCGTTTCTTTCTAGCTAGAAGTGGCGTCAGTGGTTTTACACGCCCTGACGAGTTTGACTTATGTGGTTGTTGCTGTTGCGAGGCGCCTCGGTTATATCGGTTTCGGCCGAATGCATTCTGGTCGGCTGACGGACCAGACTTACACCCCATAGGGTGGGGAGACGTATTGTTCAGGCATAATAATCCACTCCGTGTGGACCGGCCCTGACGATCCAAGGCTTGCCTGCGCGCTTGCCTGAGACATGGGCTAGATTGTCTCGAATCGGTTGAGGACTATCTTTTGCCTCGGTTCATAGATGGAAACCCAATTTCCAAATACGAGACTTTGCGGTTTTGATTGTATATCCTATATATGGCGACATAGTGGGATGGGGCGCTCATGCCGCCTATGATTGATACTTATGATTTGAAGTGTTTTATATACTATGCACTTATAATAGTATCAAATGATTTGTTTTAAACGTATCAAGCATTCTTTGGCTGTTATAAGGGAAAACCCTATCCTCGACTGCGTTGCATTGTGTGATGGGACCTGGGTCTTATAACAGCTTCATTTTTCTTTATTTAGCATTGCGCTGTTGGTTTTATGCACTGGTATTCTTGGGAGGAAACCCGTTCCGTGTTATACGGCGTGGTCCCTTGATTTACCTAATGATTTGAAATAAAGATTAATAACTGTTTTAGTTCTCACACCAGTCACATGACTGACCTGGAGTTTATTGTTTTAACCTAAACTCTGGGTGCCCCTATTTTCGACACGGGCAGCTAGTAGTTTTGGTTTTGCAGATTTATATTCACAGGATCCTGGTTTACAGCTGGAACGATATCCGGAAAGCTTTGTATCCGTATATCTCATTCTAGTTGTGTATTGTATTATTTTCCGCTGCTATGTATTTAAATGTAATTTAAATCTCTGATATTTCTGTGTAATATTCATTTATACTCTGTATATTCTTGTAATCTGATGCATTGTTGTAATATACAATGAAACGTTCTTCTGTATGCGTTCTGCTGTGGTTTGTTCTCGAACTATCCGACGCTTTCCTTTACGGGGAGGTTGCGGGTCTTTAAATAATTCCCCTCCTAACCTTGTGTCCCCAGACTAACAGATTTCAGATTAACTTGTTTACAAGTTCAGACATACAGAATTCAGATTTACTAGTTCACAAATTAAGTTAACAAGTTTTCAAACTAACGGGTCAGATGTACAGATTTTTCAGATTTGTCTAACTTTGTATTGGGCCTACAGATTCATGGACGGGTTTTACTACACCTATTATTCCCGTTGGTTTAACCCTATTTTCCCCAATACGTTTCAGACGTCATTCTTATCTTAGATTTGCATTAATTAATTATTAATGCACAGACCTCTCACATTAGGTCGGTAGCTTGTGGCCGCTGGATATGCCGGGCGGTTCCGGGCAGACTTCTGCCACAAGCCAGACCTAACCTCGTGTCTTGCGCATGTTATGACTAACTTCTCACATTAGAACCTATTGTTTGCGGCCACTGGATGTGCCGGGCGGTTCCGGGCAGGTTTACGCCGCAAACTCATTCTAACCTCGAGTTAGCCATGTTTATCTTTGCGGTCAATTAATTAATAGTTTAGCATTTATGCCTATGCCTAATATACATGTCAATTATTCATTACTATAGTCAATTCAAATTACGCCAATAACAGACTAATTATATCAAAACAATAGATATAACAGGTAACAGATTTAACATATAATAGATTTTTCAGATTAGGCGACTTAACGGATTTAGCAGATTAAGCAACTTAGCAGATTTTAGCACATAACAGATTAGGCATCTCAACAGACAAATTTAACAGATTAGGCATTTCAATCTAAATAGCAGTCTAGGCCATATAACAGAACTAGCAGTTTAGACAACTTAGCAAACTAGCAATTTTAGCAGATTTAATATTTCTAAAGGTTCTATTTACATGCCTTGCCTAATCATAAATTAGGCCTAAATTCATATGCCTACATAATTGTCATGATTCACAATATGAACATATATTCCATGTTTGCATAAATTTACATAGCGCAGAATATGGACATAATTTACCATATAACATATGTTCCAATTTTTGTTAAACTAGCATTTTACAGCAGATTCACATGTAAATTATACCAAATATAATCATTAATTACAATGCATGCCATATATCCAAAAATTCCTATTTAGGTGTAATCACAATAATAGATATCCTAATTAATGTAAATCTTTACACCTAACTTTCCATATCCTTCTTCTTTTCAAGTCATGAATCATAATGCAAAATATACCCAACAATCTAAATCTTTAAATTATATCTTCTAAAAATCAGATCTTGACTTTTATATGCATTTTGTCCAAAGTCTCCAATCATATGTAAACATACAATGGTTCCTCTTTTCTTTTATCACAGAATATGCATAGATCTAAATCTAGTTTACAACATATGCTCATTTTTCTAATTAATTATAGATCTAAATAACATATGTTCATTTCTCTAATTAGTTACAGATCTAAATTACAACATACTCTATACATGCAATATATAAATTAGATGTTCATAGTCAAATTTATGCATCCAATCCCAAGTCACATGTCCAATATATTTTATGCTTCAGATCTAAAGTCATACGTTCAATTCAGTCTTGTCAAATTTCGCATCATTCATTAATTGTCCCAAATTTTGCGTTCATATGTTAATCTCTTTATGAGATTGGGCACAGGCTCGTGGTAGCCTGGCTATAGAAACAGAAAAGAAGAAAGGAATACAGAACAGTCACAGAAAACAGATCTAATAGAAGAGAATATATATACAACCTCAAACTCAGATTTAAAAGCATATCAAAATTATGATTAACATTTATAGCGGAGAATAACTGTACTTGCCTTGGTTGGATTCTAAAAGAAAAAGGTGTTGTAGCTGTTCTCTTTTAGTCCTAATCAGAATTGGAGGAAGAAGAAGCACAAGTCCTAGCTTAGGTTTCAGCAGAGTAGAGACACCATTGATTTATTTATTTTTAGAGAGGAAGAGAGCAATGGAGGCTAGAGAATTGTATATGAGATTTAGGTTTAGGTTAGGGATGTATATATAGGTGTAGGAAGTTATTTAGGACCATTAGATTAACCCTGAATCATGAGAACCATTCAAATGCAAAATCTGCATTTGAGCGAATCGGCCCACGGGATGACAGCCAAACACCCTGGATTAACCCCTAGTCGACCCAGCAAGGCTTGGGTCGACCTCAAAAATGGACCGGTTCGGTTATTTCCCCCTCCCAATTCGCTGTTTTGAACCTTTTTTTGCATGTTTATTTATTTAATTTTTATATACATCTATATATATTTCTCTCATATGCATACAAACTTCAAGGCTTAATAACTTCTTCATAGTTAAACATTTTTTTTTAATTTGTGAACATCCCTATTATTTGAAATACGGGGTGTTACATTCTCCCCTCCTTAAAGGATTTCGTCCCCGAAATCTTCAAGTTAAGAAGAATGTGTCCTACCGTCCAACATCCATCTACTCAATCATCAATCACTGGCGTCCATTGTCCTTAGAAACTTCTAATGTTGTATAAACATATGCAAAGGTGTGTGTATATGTTCCTTATCTAATGCAAAGATCAGGCGGTCCACTGATTCAGCTGACCTCCTTAATGCAAATTATGTCAGTGCCATGAGTCCAACATGTATGCAATTTTCCTACTTGATACATATCATTTCTATATGAGTGCACAACCATTCAGTCATATGCAACATCCATGTGCTGAGTCAATCATTTTGCATCCACAAAAATTGAAAAATGCTCACACATCCATATGCAGTATGAGAGTGTTTTCGAGCCGATCTAGTGCCTAGTGTGTGTATGCATCCACGAGCAACCACTTGCATCCACTTGCAACCATCAAACATAACATGTCTTAAACACTTGTTTACACCCATTAGTTTCTACCTAAAGTTCGAAGATTCGATCGATAGGATACAGTCGAATGACGGAAGCGAGTACAGATAGAACGAAGACTTGGTTCCCATTAGACATTGATTGAGAAAATAATTCCCCTAAGTATCAACCCCAAAGACCGAAATCAATATCAGATTGACACTCAGAGGATTACCCTCTTTAGACAATGTGAGAACCGGAAATCAGAATTATTCAGATAATTATAGACTATTGATACAGATCAGGTTCCCTAATGATTCTTAGGAAGCTAAGCATGATAAAATCATATCCCACAAAACCTCAGAATGTATGCGTCATACTTGACGCCTAACACAGTTATCTCTCAAACCCCAATCTATCACAAACAGATTAATCATAACCCTTATGGGTTTGAGTCTACAGCGGAATCAGAAACAATACTAGTATTAAAGTGTAGAGTATCGATTACGGAATCAAAATGCTAGAATTAGAAAGAGTTTTAACTCAACAATCAGATAAAGAAATTAAACTTCTCACAGAAAGTTTTCCTAATTCTATCCTATCCACTAGCCTCGAGAGTGTTTGCCTGCCCTCTAGAAGTAGGTCCTATCTTCTGCCCTTGCCCTCGTTTCTTCAGGCAGTCCCTAGTGAAGTGTCGCATCTCGCCACAGTTGAAGCAAGCGGCCTTCTTTGGATCCACTTTCTTATCGTGTGTCCTATCCATGTCTCCCATGTACTTTCTCCATTCGTGACCTTCCACCAAAATGAAGCTTCATCCTTCATTAACCAAGCAGCTGGTTGAACCTTCCTCCCATCGTCTATCTCAAAGGTACCAACAAGTCCTCCACTTCGTTCAGCCAACTTCTAGCCTCGACAACGTCTCAGTCCCATAAAGCGGTTTTCCGCCCATCGCACGGAAGTTCTTACATATCTTAGAAAAAGTATCTATAAGCGGAGGAAGAGATTCAAAAGGGAAAGACGAAGGAACCCGAAACAAAGAATCGAAAGAAAGATATATGGCTTTTGGGGATTATGTTTTTTTTCAAAATAAGCTTTACTTTTGAAAATACTTCCTTTTTAAAACATAGTTTTCAAAAACTTTTTATCAAATCTGGTAACCTTTAGCTCTGATACCAAGTGAAATACCCCACCTCCATTAAGGTCACTCACGAAGGGAATGCCTTAACTTTGGTGGAGCATTTTAGTAAACAGAACAGAAACTTACAAGACAGATAAAACAGTACTTGAAATTCCTTTCAAATCTCAGAATTCAAGTACAAAATATCAGTCTTGTACAAAAGCCTTCAAAATGCATGGTTTAAAATCATAATCCCCACAGAAGAAGACAAGCCATACTTTAAGCACTTCAAGCAGAAGAAGTCCGGATCTAGCTAGAGTATTCCCTCCTTAGAAAACCTGGGGGGGGGGGAACGAAAGAAAAGAGGCGAAACAACAAGGGTCAGACATAAAGTCTGGCAAGTCCAGTGACTTTCAGCATACGAACAGATAATAATAATATGACATGAACATAAAACTGGATGAGAGATAACTGTAACAGGTGTAGCAGATATAACAGAAGAACAGAATGACATAAACTATTGCTTTACACTTCTCTGCACTAATACTAGTATAGCAGAATTAGGTGTCACCCTAATGTCTAAATTGAAGCAGGAACGGGTACAGAATACTTTAACCGAAACAGAATACTAATAATGGGCCTTTACTACCCGATCAGAAACAGACAGAAGCAGAAACAGATTAATCCCTACGGAAACAAAATGTAGAATTAGGTGTACACTAGTAACGGGCCTTTACCACCCGAACAGACGGTACCACACAGAAACAGACGGGTGTTACCACCCAACAAAATAGACGGTACCAACAGAAACAGACAGAACTAAGTGTACCCTAAAACCCTACCCCAAGCGATCGGCTCCCTAATACATAAATATCCTGTGTCGGCCCCATAGTAGGGTGTATCACTCCCTATAGTGACAACCAATTGGCACAGACCTATTTACAGATGTCAAGGCGTCTTACATCCTCAGAGGCAGACCGGGATCCATGCACGCACATGACCCGGTTGGAACACAACATCAACACCCCTCGCCATTATCAGAATGAACCTCTTATAATTAGTTCAGTAAGCGTGCCCGGACCCTACTTACTGTTGGGTCAAAGTTTTGATACCAGAAAGGGTTACTGACTAATATGGGTCCCAAACAACAGATGACACAAGTAATTCCCCTCCTAACCTTGTGTCCCCAGACTAACAGATTTCAGATTAACTTGTTTACAAGTTCAGACATACAGAATTCAGATTTACTAGTTCACAAATTAAGTTAACAAGTTTTCAAACTAACGGGTCAGATGTACAGATTTTTCAGATTTGTCTAACTTTGTATTGGGCCTACAGATTCATGGACGGGTTTTACTACACCTATTATTCCCGTTGGTTTAACCCTATTTTCCCCAATACGTTTCAGACGTCATTCTTATCTTAGATTTGCATTAATTAATTATTAATGCACAGACCTCTCACATTAGGTCGGTAGCTTGTGGCCGCTGGATATGCCGGGCGGTTCCGGGCAGACTTCTGCCACAAGCCAGACCTAACCTCGTGTCTTGCGCATGTTATGACTAACTTCTCACATTAGAACCTATTGTTTGCGGCCACTGGATGTGCCGGGCGGTTCCGGGCAGGTTTACGCCGCAAACTCATTCTAACCTCGAGTTAGCCATGTTTATCTTTGCGTTCAATTAATTAATAGTTTAGCATTTATGCCTATGCCTAATATACATGTCAATTATTCATTACTATAGTCAATTCAAATTACGCCAATAACAGACTAATTATATCAAAACAACAGATATAACAGGTAACAGATTTAACATATAATAGATTTTTCAGATTAGGCGACTTAACGGATTTAGCAGATTAAGCAACTTAGCGGATTTTAGCACATAACAGATTAGGCATCTCAACAGACAAACTTAACAGATTAGGCATTTAAATCTAAATAGCAGTCTAGGCCATATAACAGAACTAGCAGTTTAGACAACTTAGCAAATTAGCAGATTTAGCAGATTTAATATTTCTAAAGGTTCTATTTACATGCCTTGCCTAATCATAAATTAGGCCTAAATTCATATGCCTACATAATTGTCATGATTCACAATATGAACATATATTCCATGTTTGCATAAATTTACATAGCGCAGAATATGTACATAATTTACCATATAACATATGTTCCAATTTTTGTTAAACTAGCATTTTACAGCAGATTCACATGTAAATTATACCAAATATAATCATTAATTACAATGCATGCCATATATCTAAAAATTCCTATTTAGGTGTAATCACAATAATAGATATCCTAATTAATGTAAATCTTTACACCTAACTTTCCATATCCTTCTTCTTTTCAAGTCATGAATCATAATGCAAAATATACCCAATAATCTAAATCTTTAAATTATATCTTCTAAAAATCAGATCTTGACTTTTATATGCATTTTGTCCAAAGTCTCCAATCATATGTAAACATACAATGGTTCCTCTTTTCTTTTATCACAGAATATGCATAGATCTAAATCTAGTTTACAACATATGCTCATTTTTCTAATTAATTATAGATCTAAATAACATATGTTCATTTCTCTAATTAGTCACAGATCTAAATTACAACATACTCTATGCATGCAATATATAAATTAGATGTTCATAGTCAAATTTATGCATCCAATCCCAAGTCACATGTCCAATATATTTTATGCTTCAGATCTAAAGTCATACGTTCAATTCAGTCTTGTCAAATTTCGCATCATTCATTAATTGTCCCAAATTTTGCGTTCATACGTTAATCTCTTTATGAGATTGGGCACAGGCTCGTGGTAGCCTGGCTATAGAAACAGAAAAGAAGAAAGGAATACAGAACAGTCACAGAAAACAGATCTAATAGAAGAGAATATATATACAACCTCAAACTCAGATTTAAAAGCATATCAAAATTATAATTAACATTTAAAGCGGAGAATAACTGTACTTGCCTTGGTTGGATTCTAAAAGAAAAAGGGGTTGTAGCTGTTCTCTTTTAGTCCTAATCATAATTGGAGGAAGAAGAAGCACAAGTCCTAGCTTAGGTTTCAGCAGAGTAGAGACGCCATTGATTTATTTATTTTTAGAGAGGAAGAGAGCAATGGAGGCTAGAGAATTGTATATGAGATTTAGGTTTAGGTTAGGGACGTATATATAGGTGTAGGAAGTTATTTAGGACCATTAGATTAACCCTGAATCATGAGAACCATTCAAATGCAAAATCTGCATTTGAGCGAATCGGCCCACGGGATGACAGCCAAACACCCTGGATTAACCCCTAGTCGACCCAGCAAGGCTCGGGTCGACCTCAAAAATGGGCCGGTTCGGTTATTTCCCCCTCCCAATTCGCTGTTTTGAACCTTTTTTTGCATGTTTATTTATTTAATTTTTATATATATCTATATATATTTCTCTCATATGCATACAAACTTCAAGGCTTAATAACTTCTTCATAATTAACCATTTTTTTGGTGAAACACGCCACCTCCGTTAGGGTCACTCTCAAAGGGAATGCCCTAATTTTGGTGGAGGTTTATAAGTATAAGTCACAGATATACAAGACAGATATAAGAACACATATTTGTAAACAGCGGAAAAACAACAAACTTTTATTTCATAAAAGCAAATACGTGCTACAACAATATCACCATAATTTGATTACATCTTCATAATTAATACCAAGTGAAACACCCCACCTCCGTTAGGGTCACTCTCAAAGGGAATGCCTTAATTTTGGTGGAGGTTTATAAGTATAAGTCACAGATATACAAGACAGATATAAGAACACATATTTGTAAACAGCAAAAAATCAACAAACTTTTATTTCATAAAAGCAAATACGTGCTACAACAATATCACCATAATTGTCTTACATCTTTTCCCAAAAACATAACATAACACTTTCATAATCTGTCTTGATTACATCTTTTAAAGAAGCATAAATAAAACATAGATAAACTGCAAAAGCCCCATAGTGGATTGTCCAAAGCCATAGTTTCAGACGAAAAGGTCCAAGAAATACATTTCTCTTCTTCAAGCTGGATGTTAAGGCTGGTCAAGCTGCAGTGTTCCCTCCCTGTGGACCTGGGGGGGGGGGGGGGGAACGGAAGAAAAGAAGACGAAAGAAAAGTAGAGTCAGACATAAAGCCTGAGTAAGTCTAGTACTATTCTGTCTATGAATAAAGAACTGGGTATGATAAGTATAAACAAGAAGTGGGAAAGCACTATAGCTTGGTTAAGTTGTCTAGGGTCGAATATACTATCGTACCCCATGTTAATCTCTGAACCCATATAAACTAGTTTCCAACTGGCACCCCATAATTAGGGTGATGTGATCCGTTCTATGATGATCGGCTCCTACTCGCATAGTTACATGTGTCTTACGGCCCCCGATGTTGTAGTTACCTATGCTTTTATTCAGGCATAATGTCGAACATAAGCAAATCATGTTCATAAGATTACTACATGTTTACAAAGGTGCTTACTTTTGTTACTAACACAAAAGTATAGTTCAACTTAATCATGATTTTAAATCTATTCACATAACCATGGCATAAATATTTCTAACATGAAATCATGATTTTTACTTTAGTCATGCAAACTTGCAAAAGGGATTTTTGAATCTAACCTAGCTATGTACCACATATGTCATCATATAATTCTTGTTAACAATTTCAATTATGCAAATTATTAATCATAGCCTAGTCATATTCATAAGTTTGCAAATAGGTTTTCTAGTACAAAAGCATGACTTAATACATAGATCATGATGCCAAATTTGCAACATAATTTCATATGGACTATGATAACCCAAACTTATTCCAATTACTTCACAAAAATGATGTTTGTATAAAAATACACATTATGATGGCATAGTAGCAAAACCCCAAACTTGCATGAATTTCAATTAATCAACTACATACATGTAGCTTCCACATGGATTACATAATTTGCGAATATTCCAAACGTATACTTGCATAGAACTACCGCATGTAGTTCTTTATAATGAATAACATAATTCGAGAATATCCAAACGTATACAATATCCCAAATCAATAAGAATCATAGTAACGCACAAATATGAATTACTTTATCACCACAAATCAAGTATACAAACCAACACAATTATTTGTTCATACCAAAATAATACTCTACTTACAATGGTGTGGCGAATTCTCCAATTTAGGGATTTGGAGATACGATTCCTTGTTGAATTGATTTGATTAGGTTGCTTTATGCCTTAGAATTTGCCTCCTAATCCTCTCTCCAATTGGCGGCTACTCTTAGTCGTTCCTCAGCAACATGGCGGCTTTGTTCTTATTTTTGAATGAATAGATTAGGGTTAGTCTAGGGTCATTTTTATAGGGTTTATGAACTGATTAGGACCATTGATGTTGCTTGGATTGATCGTAGCCATTCATTCGGAAGAGAGAACAATTAGAGCTTGCCACCTAGCCCTAATGACAAAGCAGACTACAGAAAATCGACCAACATAGAATAGGCCAGCCAGGTTGGGCTGGGTTCGACCTGGCTCTGGACCAGGTCGACATGCCTGTCGACAGCCCTGTCGACCTGGCTAGACCAGGTCGACAGCCCAGTCGACCTGGGTGCGTTAGGCGGGTGTTTTTCCGCCCTGGCCCATTGGGCCCCATTTTGGAATTTAAACTTGATTTTCTGAGCTATTTTATTCTGTTTGAATTTTAAACTTAATTCAGAAACTTCCGAAGGCCATATCTTCTTCATACGGACTCCGTTTTTCGAAAACTCGGACTCTATTTCGCGTATTTTTCCGAGACGAACGCAATGGCGTATCCCGTTTCCCTTAGTTCTTTAATTTGAAATTAATTATACTTTAATTTGTGAATTTCATAGTTATAGAATTCGCGGGGTGTTACATTCTCCCCCACTTAAAAGGATTTCGTCCCCGAAATCTTCAAGTTAAGAGGAATGTATATCCTAACATCCAATCATCCATCTACTCATTCATCAAACACGAGCATCCATTGTCCTTAAAAGACTTCTAATGCTTCATGATCATATGCGAAGTGTGTGTGTATACATGTACTTATCTAATGCAAAATCAGGCGGTCTACTGATTCAGTTGACCTCCTTAATGCGAATTATGTAAGTGCCATGAATCCATTATGTATGCAAATTTTCCTATTCTTGATTAATTATGAAGAAGTTATTAAGCCTTGAAGTTTGTATGCATATGAGAGAAATATATATAGATATATATAAAAATTAAATAAATAAACATGCAAGTGAAACACCCTAATGGGTCACTCTCAAAGGGAATGCCCTAATTTTGCTTTTATGAAATACAAGTCATCCACATAGCCATGTTCACATACACCCTAATGGGAGTGACCCACATAGCCATGCTGCCTGCCCGATTTTTGTCATTTCCCGGTTGTGAGGCTTGAGGTTTTAATTTGCCTTTAGAACATCTGGTCGCCATTCACTTTGAATGCCACATCGTCAGATCCGCCAGATATCACTAATTGATATCCACAAAAAAAAAATCCTAGTTGGGAGCTACCCAACTATGACACGTTTGAAGAAATCAACGTACGTGATCCCGTTGGAAATACTCTGTCAGACATTCGTCCATACAAGTCATCCAGCAACAGGATGAACCGAAGGCACCCTCCTACTGCATCCAATATAGGAATCACCCCATGGATCAGTAGCGAGCAGTCCTTGCAATCCACATATTCCAATTACGACAGAACCCCAGTATATCTCTGGGTCGAATCAGAGATTGTAAGTGGTTCTTACGTTTTATGAAGATCTATGGTCTTCAATGCTCCATCTCGATCGTCATCTGATGTCTTCTATATTTTCGTATTTGTTGGTCGGAATGACTTTCGAATATAATTCAATCCCGGTCTTTCCGTAGCAACAATCGTAAAAGTCAGATTTGATAGTCGGTTATTTAACTATCAAATAAAACAGTCATTCAATCATAAAATAAAATAAAGATTTATTGGTTCAGTGTTTAGCATCACTTGGCTTCTTTAAAACTAATAACTAACGAATGGTTAACTTAAATATCCCAATATTGGGAAAAACATGCACTTATTATTTTGGTATACTAAAATCGCAAAACCACTTCATTTTAATATTTGGAAAATATACAATAATAATATCTAATACTCCTTTTGACTATCATTTTCAAAATATGTTATATAGCATATTCATTTTCTAAAACTGAGGAATCAGTTTAACTTATTATTCGTAAAACGACGTTACGAAAATCTCTTTCGTTTTGTTACTTTGAAAACATCATCTCATATTCTCAATCCCTTATTATTCCCGTTACTTTGGAAATCTCATGATATATTCTCAAATCATTCAACTAACATTGCATTATTATTCCTCTTATGGAAAAAATAAATTATTCTTACATTCTACCATTATCAGCTAATGTAATGGTTGGTTTTTTTTTTCAGTTTCTGATATTCATTTTAATAAGGAAATTAAAATGTATCTAGAAGACTCAACCAATTAAAATAGGTATAATCACTTATATGTACGTATATACATATATGATTTACACTGTAACTTAATATATACAGGATATATTAAAAATAAATGTTTAACAACTTAAGAAAATAATAGCAACACATTTTATAACACTAGGAAGTGTAGGGAAGCTGGCAACATGGAATAAGTATGGAAATTCCTATTTCACAACTAACATGTATAAGTGTCATATACATAGCAAAACCCTAAAAGTGTAAACTTTTTATATTTTTTTAAAGTACATAAGGGTGTGTATATATATATATATATATATATATATATATATATATATATATACATATATATATACCACGGCCTATACATGTATATGAAGTATACATAAAATCAAATGCAGGAAAGGAAATAAAAACTAGGCAAACAAGTAATGAGATTAACACTTACATATATATACATTTTTATATATATAAGTATAGCATGAAAAGTATAGGTATCTATATATATATACATATATATACTACGGCCAAGAATGTATATAAGCATGTATATACACCAAATCATTTACTGAAAGTATAGTCTAAACCAAAACCAAATCAAGTCCAAACTCCATCATTTAGTAAGTAGACTAGGGCCTAATCACCTACTCAAATATGTGCGGCTGAAATAATGATGGGAGCAAACAAATATCAAAGAGGAAAAACTATTTTTCTCTTAAGTTTTGTGATGGTAAGTGTTGAGAGCATTTAATGCAAGCAAGGGGAGCATTTAATGAAAGCATATAGTCTTGTACTTAGAGGAGACCAAGGAGACGTTGGTAGAAATATCTTAGGAGAAGGGTACACTTCATTCTGCTGGAACATTTCATGACCATCCAAATAGGAAAGAGAAAGGGTAGGTAGAAAAGTGTTTTGCTGTAAAAACTTAGAGACTTTGCCTATAAATACCAAACCATTTGCATGCATTTTCTTTTTACTCGAATACAAGAAAAGTTGCTGAAATCATATCATCTTCAAGCTAGAATTTTCAGGAGCATTTACAAGTGAGTAAACCCTCACTAGTTTCAAGTTTGAATTGTTGTTTACTGTAAACGGTTATACATTTATGTATTATATGCGACTGCAAGTATACCATGTTATATCACCTTATAGATGCTAAAACATCAAGTTATGTCATCAGTAAAAACATGTATACAAGTAATAATAGATTTGTTAATGAGTTCATCATTAAAACTTGATCAAAGAAAATACTGCTATTGTCCCCTGTTTAAACAAATACTCCTGTTGTTTTGCAACTATACCTGGATGATCTAAAAACACAAACTATACAAGTGTATTTATGAGTTAAACTTGTATACGAAAATATATATGAACATTGGAGCAAGAACAAACCTCATCAGTTCATGTTTTGAAACACAGACAACAGAGAACAGATGATTCTCTATCTCAACTAAACTCACCAAAATTTCAAACATCACGAAATCGAAATACAGAGATATGAATGTAATCGTAGTGCCAAAATATGATATGATTTTTAAAAGTGGTTTCACGATTTTAAACAAAGGGACGAGGGAGAAAGCTCGAGATGGACGGAATTGGCATTTTCACCAAATTCCGACGATCAACGTCGGTAATGGCCAAGTCGTGGAGCATGGAGGAAGGGGAGACATCGGTGATCATGGGAAAAATACCCAATGATGTTTCCAACGAGGGGTTTGAGCTGACGAACTCGATTTAGGTTTTGAAAGCAAAAATGGGTTCAGGCATTTGAAGGAGTCGTACGGGGCCCACAGTCGATCGAGTTGGCCAGAACTTGGGGGGAAGCGGCGTCGGACGTTGGGGCAGCTATGGGCGGCGGTGCGAGGTCTCCAGGTGGTCAGAGATGGTCAGACGAGGTCGGTTTTGGGGGAGTCCTTTTCGATGTTGTTTACTGGAAGTTGGGTGGAGTGATGATTTCGAGGAGGAGGCGACGTTAGGGGGTGGCGATGGGTTAGGGGTGATCGGTGGATGAAGTGGAGTTTGTGGGTGGAGGTTCGACGTTGATCTGGTGGCGGGGAAGGTTGTGCACGTGCACAGCTGTGCACGTTTGCAAAGGAAGTCAAAGGCAAATTGGAGAAGAAAGGGGAAGACTTGGCACGTTGATTTTCGAGTGATCCATCGGTGGATCACCATGTTTTTGAGGCGGATCGAAGGCTTGGCACGATGGCTTGGCACGAGAGTTTGGCAAGGGGAAATCGTATGGATTCACCATGGATTTCGAGGCGGATCAAGTGGCATGGCACGAGTTTTTGGCAAGCAAGAAAAAGAGTGTTTGGGCAAGGAGAAATCAATGATCAGCCCATGGTGACCACACGATTTTGAGATGCCAACATTCGGCTTGGCAAATACAAGCGAGAACCGATTTTCAAAGCAAGAATTTAATTAAATCAAATTTAATTAAAATAATAAATAAATATAATTAATCAGTAATTAATTAAATTAAATAAAAATATAGTTTTTATTTAATATGGCGTAAACCAGTGGAACAGTCAAGACGACAGTGAGGTCCCAGAATCGAAGTTGTTCGAAGAAGTTCGTCGAGTTAGAACCTGAGTTTTAAAGGATAACCCAATTTAAATAAATTATAAAACAATTTATTTAAGTTTAAATAAAAGAAATAAATATTTGACAAATCAAATCGGAGTATAGAACATCGTCTGACAGTCGATGATAAGCAAGATAAAACACCTTGTGCGTAGCACGGGCTTTTCAATACATTTTCAAATATTGATAAAAACTGTATAACATCTTGTGTGCGTCGCACACACTTTAACTATACAATTGTAAATGATATTTAAGATATACAGAGATGAACCAGAGAATTATATACTATTTATATAATTAGAAATACAGGAGGTGCAACTGAATTAAAGACGGTTAAGCTGATAATAAATTACCGACTATAAAAGATATTTTTGTACATCGTTTCGAAGAGTCCGGAATTTCACATTTCCACTTCGACTCGAATATTACGACGTGTACCGGAAATCGATAAAGATGAAGAATGCAAGGACTATTTCAAAATAGTGTCTACGGTCTGTTAAACCCCAGAACAGATCCGAACAGTCGGATGTCTGACAACGTATATCGATCAGATTTTACACATTGACTTTACATAAGTGTATTATGTTGGTGGCGGAGAGATTCGTTTCTTTAGCCTTATACCCATAATATGTTTGTGGAAACAAATGAGTGATCTGTCAGATAGGACGGTGTGATATTCAAAGACGTTGAAGAATAACCCGTCAAACGGTAACGTGACTTCAAACCTCACCAACCGAGGAAGACAATAGTTGGGCTAGGCAGCACGGCTAGTTGGGTCATACCCAAGCAGGGTATATTATCACCATCTAGAGTAAAATCCTTTTGTTTCTTAATCTATTTTCACTGCTGTTACCTTCGATAATCGGTGGGTCATTCCCAACCGTGGAGGTGGTAATATATTCGTTACACTCAAGCTAAATGAGTGGACGGTCATGTGTGACCGGGTTGCAGGATGTTCTTGTTGAACCCCAGTGTATCTTCTCTAGAGTACACTAATCGGTGGGTGCTCCCATACCCTGTCAGTTAGAAACCAAATTTCCATAAGCGCTCAACGGTTTAGATCTTATTCTATGTACATGAACGTGAGATGCAAGCGATTCACTAGATGATTATTTATTTGATATATACTATAGTAAATATCAAACGTTTTGATATCAAAATACAAGGGTCATTTTCCATATGTTAGTTATGGAGTTGGGCTTAAGATTTCCAAGTAATTGAATCTATTTATAACGGAACACCTTATCCCTTATTTCCCTGTTTACATCTTTTTAACTGTGTTTACTCACACCAGTCCCCTGACTGACCCGAAGTTTATTTTTTGTGTTTCCCCTAAACTCTTGGGTACTCATAATGATTATTATGAGTAGGCAAGTAATTCAGGTTGGCAAATGGAACCTCACGAAGTTCAAGTTGCAGGACAAGACTAGTAGTTTTAACTACACCTATGTATCCGGTTCGATTTGCATTTCCATATCATGATGTATTATTATGTACTATGATGATGTAAGTTGTTGATGTATTATGATGTATCAGAACCTATGATGTAATGTATTTGTATTTTTAAATTCCGCTGTGAGATTTCTGATAACTTCTTATTCTTCTATTCTATTAGTTCTATCTTCTCTATCTCATCTTCTAATTTCTTTCAATAACGACATGGTTTTCGGAAGGTCGAAAATCGCGCCGTTACAGTTGGTATCAGAGTCTATGTTCTTCGGAAACGTTTAGGCTTTGGAATAGTGAGAGAGCGCATTGTTACTAAAAACTATATTTTAGTATAGGTAGATCGTAGTTACATAGGTAATCCTTTGACATATTTTTCTGATGAGACATTAATTTTCAATCCGTGTACTCAGGGAGTTGAAAATGAGTTCTCGTGGAGGAAGAGGCCGAGGAGCAAGCGGAGCAACTACGACAAACGGACACACTGTTAACCAGACCCAAGTGGATACTACTGAAGTAATCCGAGCACCAACTCAGCCTAACTTTGCTATGGTCTGTAAGAATTACACAACTCTGGGAGGAAAGATTTTCAGAGGTACTGAATCACTGGTCGGAGTCCAAGCATGGATTAGATCATGTGAGAAGATTTTTAAAGGACTAAGGTTGGATGACGAGCATAAGCATCTCTTAGCTTCATGGAATCTGGAAGGAGCCGCAGCAATATGGTGGGATGCCCAGACTGCTAACACTCCTGAGGAAAACTTTACTTGGCCCATGTTCAAAGAAGCTTTTGAAGGTCAGTATCTACCTGCTACTGGAAGGACAAGGATGTACCGAGACTTCATTGACTTAAAGCAGGAAAGCATGTCTGTCGCTGAGTACGAAAACCAGTTCAACGCACTTTCAATCTTTGGACCGGAGCTGATAAATACTCTTTTGAAAAAGAACGAGATGTTTGTTGCTGGTCTTAGAGATAATCTGCAAGGAAGGATGATGGGACATTTGAAGGATCCATTTGTGGAACTAGTAGACCTAGCACTCAGATATGAAGCACTAGATACAAAGAAACCAGGAGCGAGGATCCCGACTGGGGAGACGAGTGGAGTGAATGTCATGAAAAGAAAGGTCAACCCAGATTGGAATGCTAATCAGGGCCAAGCTAAGACGGGGCAACAGGCTGTGGAAGGTAAATTTAAGAATGTGGTGTGTCACAACTGCAAACAAAAGGGACACATTGCACGATTCTGTAAACAAAAAGGGAACCAAAACCCCAGCAATACCCACAACAGCAACAGAAACCCCAGCAATACCCGAGACAGCAACAGAAACCTCAGCAACAGAATCAGAACCAGAACCAGAATCAGAGGAACGAGATGGTAGTGAAGAATCTGTGTTTCAACTGTCATCAACCAGGACACATGGTGAAAGACTGTCCATTGATGAAGAGGGCACCACAGCCTAGGGTTTCTACAATCAAAGATGAACCATCTACTTCTCAGAATGTGAAAGGGAAGGGAGTGCTGGAAGGTACTTTACATTTTAATGGAATTTACCTTCGTGTTTTTTTTGATACCGGCGCTTCACACAGTTTTATTTCAGCCAAAACCATAGATCAGTTTGACCTTAAACCAATTATATCACCAAGCCCCATTTGCGTATCAAACCCCATAAGGGGAAAAACTGAGCTTAAAATGTGTTGTGAGGATATAACTCTCTTATATCTCTCACACTCTTTTCGATTTGACTTCTATGTTCTAGACTTCAAAAGTTTCAATTTTATACTTGGATTAGACTGGTTAAGCAAGTTCCAAGCCAAGATAAAATGTGATAAAAAAAATCATAACCCTTATAACTAGCTTAGAGCGAAAAGCTAGAATAACTTGTGGGAAACCGGGAATTCACACCTGTAGTTTTCTATACGCTTTAGAAGCACCTCAAGAAAGTCTTGACACTTTGGAAGTAGTAAGAGAATTCAAGGATGTATTCGAGGAAGTCGGAAGTTTACCTCCGCATCGAGAGATCGAATTCCGAATTGATTTAGTCCCAGGAGCTAGACAAATGATTCAACCAAAGAGACGGATGGCTCCCAAGGAAGTTCAGGAATTAGAGAAACAAACTCGGGATTTGCTGAGTAAAGGCTTAATCCGACCAAGTTTTTCTAGTTGGGGCTCTGCGGTGGTTTTTGTAGTGAAGTCGGATGGATCTTTGCGACTGTGTGTAGACTATAGAGAGTTGAATAAAGTAACCATCCGAAATAGATATCCATTACCTAGAATTGATGACCTTTTCGACCAATTGCACGGAGCAATGGTATTCTCCCAGATGGATTTAGCAACAGGATTTCACCAATTGAGAATCTCTGAAGATTGTATTCCTTTAACAGCATTCCGAGGCCCTGATTTCTTTTATGAGTGGTTGGTTATGCCGTTCGGACTAACCAACGCACCAGCTTTCTTCGTAGATCTGATGAACAGAGTCTTTAGGAAGATTCTTAATATATTCGTTCTCGTTTTCATTGACGATATTTTAATCTTTTCAAAAACCGAAGAAGAACACCGGGGTCATCTTAGAGTAGTGCTAGAAACTCTAAGGAAGCACGTGTTGAAGGCAAAGTTTTCAAAATGTCACTTTTGGAAATCGGAAGTGAGATTTTTGGGGCACATAGTAAACGGAGATGGGATATCAGTAGACCCAGTTAAAGTAGATGCAGTACAACTATGGAAACAACCTCAAACACCAACAGATATTCGTAGTTTCCTAGGACTGGCGGGATACTATCGAAGATTTATCCAAGACTACACCAAAATATCGTCACATCTGACCATGTTAACAAAGAAGGGCCAAAAGTTTATTTGGGACCCAAAGTGTGAAGAATCGTTTCAAGAACTAAAGAAAAGATTAACGGAAGCACCAGTATTAGCAAGTAGGCAGTTAAAGATTCACGAGAAGAATTACGCAACTCACGACTTGGAGTTATTAGCAGTTGTTTTCGCATTGAAGATGTGGAGACATTACCTGCTAGGTGGGAAATTCGAACTTTTCACCGATCATAAACCATTGAAGTATCTGTTCACACAAAAAGATTTAAATCTAAGACAACAGCGGTGGTTGGAATTTCTTGCATCATATGACCTAGATATCATTTATACACCGGGAAAAGCAAACGTAGTGGCAGATGCCTTGAGTAGAAATGCGATATTATCATTTTTGGAAGTCACACCGACTCTCCAAGAAAGGATAATGAGTAATCAGAGAAGGGATCCCAAACTAGAAAAGATTATTCGAGGAGTCACAAACGGAAAAGAGACTGACTTCGAGTTGGACAATCAAGGAGTATTGAGAATAAACGGCAGATTATGCGTACCTAACGTGGATGGGATAAGACAGGAGGTTTTAAAAGAATGCCATGCATCAAAGTTGAGCATCCATCCAGGAATTCATAAAATGAATCACGATATGAGACGAGTATTCTGGTGGTCAGGAATGAATAAAGATATCATTACTTTCGTAAATGAATGTCTATGTTGTCAGCAAGTCAAGGGAGACCATCAAAAGACTGCTGGACTATTACGACCATTAGGGATTCCCAACTGGAAGTGGGAAATGATATCGATGGACTTCATCGATGGTTTGCCAAGAACAAGGAGAGGTTACGAAGGGATTTGGGTAATCGTAGATCGGTTAACTAAGAGTGCGCACTTTATTCCAGTGAAACCAACGCGCACTGCCATAACATTAGCCGAAGTATTCATGAAAGAGATAGTACGACTGCACGGTATTCCAACGAGCATTGTAAGCGACAGAGATACCATTTTCACAAGTTGATTTTGGGAAGCTTTGCAGAGAACGTTGGGAACGAGATTAAATTTCAGTACAGCTTACCATCCTCAAACGGACGGTCAGACGGAAAGAGTTAATCGTATATTGGAGGATCTTCTAAGAGCGTGTATTTTAGATTTTGGAGGGTCGTGGGAAGATCATTTACACCTAGTAGAATTTTCATATAATAACAGCTACCAGGCGAGTATACAGATGGCACCATATGAAGCATTATATGGAAGACTTTGTAAAGCGCCAGCATGTTGGGTAGAGTCCGGAAACAAATTGGTACTTGGTCCGGATATGATACTAGAAGCGACAGCAAAAGTGGAATTAGTGAAACTGAGAATGAAAGAAGCCCAGGATCGCCAGAAAAGTTATGCCGATCAAAGACGAAGAGATTTAATATTCGAAATAGAAGATCTTGTTTTTGTGAAGATCTCACCAATGAAGGGAGTAGTAAGATTTGGAAAATATGGAAAGTTAGAACCAAGATATGTTGGACCTTTCCGCGTCTTAGAAAGAATTGGTTTTCAAGCATATAAAGTTGAATTACCAGAATATATGGCGGGAATTCATAACGTATTTCACGTATCGCACTTGAGAAAATGCATGCACAATCCATCATTAATTCTGGAACCCTCTGTTCAGCAAGAGATAGAGATTGAGCCAGACTTGACAGTGATTAGACATCCATTCAGTATTATTGCCCGAGAGGGAAAGCAACTTCGCAACAAAATGGTGAGGCTACTAAAGATCCAGTGGAGCGAAAACCCGAAAGACTGTACGTGGGAGACCGAGAAGCAGATAAAGAAATTATACCCAGATTTTCCTACGAGTTAGGTATGATTTACTATGGTACGAGTAAATTGTAAGGAAATTTCGATTTCTACATTCTTGTGAGCATTTGCATATGTTTGTTATGATTCAGTTTATTAGGACGTATGAACTCTCTTGTATGTTTACATCACTGATGAGTTCTATTTTCTTGTTTACTGTTAGATGGCACCAATATGGAAGACCACAGCAAGAAAGAGGGTGACACCACTTCAGTTCCTTATGCTTTAAGCAAAGAGACAAAGAGTAGGAGATTCTGACAACAACCAAGAGAGATCACCCATCAACGACGAAGGTACACACATATCATCAGAAGGATCAGTGCTTGGCAGGAACGAACCAATAGAACAAGATGGAGGACACCAAGACTTTACTGATGAGGATGAAGCGATAGAAGAAGGTGGAAGTGTTGACGGTTATGGTGAAGGAGATGAGGGTGGCGAAGAAGAAGAATATGAGGAAGAATATGAAGAAGAATATGAGGAAGAATATGAAGAAGAATATGAGGAAGAAGAAGACCAAGTTGTTCCGGGAACCCCAGTCATTGTCCCAGGAACCCCAGTCATTGCTACGGGAAACCAGCAAGAAGAGCAAGTAGCCCAAAGGACAGAAATATGGAATAGATTGGAACAAGTTCTCGTAGAGTTTCGCATGGCAGGAGGAGGAGTACAAGTATTCGGTGAGTATGGATATCCCGTGGTGAGGCTATATTTAATACCACCAGTGGGTCTAATTTATATAGAGGATGACGAGGAGGAGACAGATGCAGAAGACGTAGTTGAGGTCCTTAATATATCTGATGACGAGGAGGTCGTAGAGATAATAGATATCTCTGACGACGAGTAGTAGGACAGAGACTAGAGGAGGATAGTTACGTATGTATATTTTGGGGCAGTTTAGAACTTGAGTAGTCAAGTCTAGTATTATTGTATGTATCGAGACTAGTGATAGTATAAAACTAGTCGTATGTGTATGTGTACTAAAGCAACCGGTTTATGAAATATTTTCTTTTGGAAACTTCTATCTTTCTTATGTAATTTCGGAGAGAAATTCTTTTAAGTGGGGTAGTCTGTAATGGCTGGGTTTTTTTTTCAGTTTCTGATATTCATTTTAATAAGGAAATTAAAATGTATCTAGAAGACTCAACCAATTAAAATAGGTATAATCACTTATATGTACGTATATACATATATGATTTACACTGTAACTTAATATATACAGGATATATTAAAAATAAATGTTTAACAACTTAAGAAAATAATAGCAACACATTTTATAACACTAGGAAGTGTAGGGAAGCTGGCAACATGGAATAAGTATGGAAATTCCTATTTCACAACTAACATGTATAAGTGTCATATACATAGCAAAACCCTAAAAGTATAAACTTTTTATATTTTTTTAAAGTACATAAGGGTATATATATATCTATAGATATACATATATATATACCACAGCCTATACATGTATATGAAGTATACATAAAATCAAATGCAGGAAAGGAAATAAAACTAGACAAACAAGTAATGAGATTAACACTTACATA
Source organism: Allium sativum (assembly GCA_030737875.1). Taxonomy (NCBI): domain Eukaryota; kingdom Viridiplantae; phylum Streptophyta; class Magnoliopsida; order Asparagales; family Amaryllidaceae; genus Allium; species Allium sativum. The sequence continues at coordinate 359,739,528 of CM060926.1, forward strand.
TATATACATTTATATATATATAAGTATAGCATGAAAAGTATAGGTATCTATATATATACATACATATATATACTGTGGCCAAGAATGTATATAAGCATGTATATACACCAAATCATTTACTGAAAGTATAGTCTAAACCAAAACCAAATCAAGTCCAAACTCCATCATTTAGTAAGTAGATTAGGGCCTAATCACCTACTCAAATATGTGCGGCTGAAGTAATGATGGGAGCAAACAAATATCAAAGAGGAAAAACTATTTTTCTCTTAAGTTTTGTGATGGTAAGTGTTGAGAGCATTTAATGCAAGCAAGGGGAGCATTTAATGAAAGCATATAGTCTTGTACTTAGAGGAGACCAAGGAGACGTTGGTAGAAATATCTTAGGAGAAGGGTACACTTCATTCTGCTGGAACATTTCATGACCATCCAAATAGGAAAGAGAAAGGGTAGGTAGAAAAGTGTTTTGCTGTAAAAACTTAGAGACTTTGCCTATAAATACCAAACCATTTGCATGCATTTTCTTTTTACTCGAATACAAGAAAAGTTGCTGAAATCATATCATCTTCAAGCTAGAATTTTCAGGAGCATTTACAAGTGAGTAAACCCTCACTAGTTTCAAGTTTGAATTGTTGTTTACTGTAAACAGTTATACATTTATGCATTATATGCGACTGCAAGTATACCATGTTATATCACCTTATAGATGCTAAAACATCAAGTTATGTCATCAGTAAAAACATGTATACAAGTAATAATAGATTTGTTAATGAGTTCATCATTAAAACTTGATCAAAGAAAATACTGCTATTGTCCCCTGTTTAAACAAATACTCCTGTTGTTTTGCAACTATACCTGGATGATCTAAAAACACAAACTATACAAGTGTATTTATGAGTTAAACTTGTATACGAAAATATATATGAACATTGGAGCAAGAACAAACCTCATCAGTTCATGTTTTGAAACACAGACAACAGAGAACAGATGATTCTCTATCTCAACCAAACTCACCAAAATTTCAAACATCACGAAATCGAAATACAGAGATATGAATGTAATCGTAGTGCCAAAATATGATTTTTAAAAGTGGTTTCACGATTTTAAACAAAGGGACGAGGGAGAAAGCTCGAGATGGACGGAATTGGCATTTTCACCAAATTCCGACGATCAACGTCGGTAATGGCCAAGTCGTGGAGCATGGAGGAAGGGGAGACATCGGCGATCATGGAAAAATACCCAATGATGTTTCCAACGAGGGGTTTGAGCTGACGAACTCGATTTAGGTTTTGAAAGCAAAAATGGGTTCAGGCATTTGAAGGAGTCGTACGGGGCCCACAGTCGATCGAGTTGGCCAGAACTTGGGGGGAAGCGGCGTCGGACGTTGGGGCAGCTATGGGCGGCGGTGCGAGGTCTCCAGGTGGTCAGAGATGGTCAGACGAGGTCGGTTTAAGGGGAGTCCTTTTCGATGCTGTTTACTGGAAGTTGAGTGGAGTGATGATTTCGAGGAGGAGGCGACGTTAGGGGGGTGGCGATGGGTCAGGGGTGATCGGTGGATGAAGTGGAGTTTGTGGGTGGAGGTTCGACGTTGATCTGGTGGCGGGGAAGGTTGTGCACGTGCACAGCTGTGCACGTTTGCACAGGAAGTCGAAGGCAAATTGGAGAAGAAAGGGGAAGACTTGGCACGTTGATTTTCGAGTGATCCATCGGTGGATCACCATGTTTTTGAGGCGGATCGAAGGCTTGGCACGATGGCTTGGCACGAGAGTTTGGCAAAGGGAAATCGTATGGATTCACCATGGATTTCGAGGCGGATCAAGTGGCATGGCACGAGTTTTTGGGAAGCAAGAAAAAGAGTGTTTGGGCAAGGAGAAATCGATGATCACCCCATGGTGACCACACGATTTTGAGATTCCAACATTCGGCTTAGCAAATACAAGCGAGAACTGATTTTCAAAGCAAGAATTTAATTAAATCAAATTTAATTAAATTAAATAAATAAATATAATTAATCAGTAATTAATTAAATTAAATAAAAATATAGTTTTTATTTAATATGGCGTAAACCAGTGGAACAGTCAAGACGACAGTGAGGTCCCAGAATCGAAGTTGTTAGAAGAAGTTCGTCGAGTTAGAACCTGAGTTTTAAAGGATAACCCAATTTAAATAAATTATAAAACAATTTATTTAAGTTTAAATAAAAGAAATAAATATTTGACAAATCAAATCGGAGTATAGAACATCGTCTGACAGTCGATGATAAGCAAGATAAAACACCGTGTGCGTAGCACGGGCTTTTCTATACATTTTCAAATATTGATAAAAAACTGTATAACATCTTGTGTGCGTTGCACACACTTTAACTATACAATTGTAAATGATATTTAAGATATCCAGAGATGAACCAGAGAATTATATATTATTTATATAATTAGAAATACAGGATGTGCAACTGAATTAAAGACGGTTAAGCTGATAATAAATTACCGACTATAAAAGATATTTTTGTACATCGTTTCGAAGAGTCCGGAATTTCACATTTCCACTTCGACTCGAATATTACGACGTGTACCGTAAATCGATAAAGATGAAGAATGCAAGGACTATTTCAAAATAGTGTCTACGGTCTGTTAAACCCCAGAACATATCCGAAAAGTCGGATGTCTGACAACGTATATCGACCAGATTTTACACATCGACTTTACATAAGTGTATTATGTTGGTGGCGGAGAGATTCATTTCTTTAGCCTTATACCCAGAATATGTTTGTGGAAACAAATGAGTGATCTGTCAGATAGGACGGTGTGATATTCAAAGACGTTGAAGAATAACCCGTCAAACGGTAACGTGACTTCAAACCTCACCAACCGAGGAAGACAATAGTTGGGCTAGGCAGCATGGCTAGTTGGGTCATACCCAAGCAGGGTATATTATCACCATCTAGAGTAAACTCCTTTTGTTTCTTAATCTATTTTCACTGCTGTTACCTTCGGTAATCGGTGGGTCATTCCCAACCGTGGAGGTGGTAATATATTCGTTACACTCAAGCTAAATGAGTGGACGATCATGTGTGGCCGGGCTGCAGGATGTTCTTGTTGAACCCCAGCGTATCTTCTCTAGAGTACACTGATCGGTGGGTGCTCCCATACCCTATCAGTTAGAAACCAAATTTCCATAAGCGCTCAACGGTTTAGATCTTATTCTATGTACGTGAACGTGAGATGCAAGCGATTCACTAGATGATTATTTATTTGATAAATACTATCGTAAATATCAAACGTTTTGATATCAAAATACAAGGGTCATTTTCCATATGTTAGTTATGGAGTTGGGCTTAAGATTTCCAAGTAATTGAATATATTTATAACGGAACACCTTATCCCTTATTTCCCTGTTTACATCTTTTTAACTGTGTTTACTCACACCAGTCCCCTGACTGACCCGAAGTTTATTTTCTGTGTTTCCCCTAAACTCTTGGGTACTCATAATGATTATTATGAGTAGGCAAGTAATTCAGGTTGGCAAATGGAACCTCACGAAGTTCAAGTTGCAGGACAAGACTAGTAGTTTTAACTACACCTATGTATCCAGTTAGATTTGTATTTCCATATCATGATGTATTATTATGTACTATGATGATGTAAGTTGTTGATGTATTATGATGTATCAGACCCTATGATGTAATGTATTTGTATTTTTAAATTCCGCTGTGAGATTTCTGATAACTTCTTATTCTTCTATTCTATTAGTTCTATCTTCTCTATCTCATCTTCTAATTTCTTTCAATAACGACATGGTTTTCGGAAGGTCGAAAATCGCGCCGTTACAGCTAATATCATCTTCAGATAATCCTGAAGTCGTTCAAGTTGGGGTATTTTAATTACCTCTCATACCTTGCTCAACAACGTTCTTATCTTAAGATAAATACGAACTGTAATTCAAAAATCGATATTCATTCACATTCCATTAAACTAGTTAATTCAAAATAAAGCTTTAAAATTCTACTTTATCTTTTTGGAAGTCTCTTTTAAAATCTAATTAATATTGCTTTATTTATCGATGACACATCCCTCTTAATAACTTTCAATTTATTTAAATACCTTGTTCCCAAAACTGGATTATTATTACAAATCCTATCACCTACTTCTTTTACCAAACTTGATTACAAATCCCCTTTTACCAATCCCCTTCTCTTTCTAGGAATCTCAATTCAATTCCATTTACTTAATTCCCTACTGAAGTATTTCTAATTCAAAATCAGCTTCTTTACTTCTCATTCTCTTTATACACCTTGTTTTTACTTCTCAGGTTTAATTATAATTCTTTTATACCTTCATCTTTCTCTACTTAATCCAAAAGTCAAGTAAGTCCATCATTTAAGCTATATGTTTGCTTAAATCCCTTTATAACTTCATTCAAACTCGAGTTCAAATATAAATCTCATTCATAATCTCTTATCAAAATTTAACTATATTCCATTCCAAAATTGGTTACTTACCTAAATGTATTGCATTTAAGAAGTAATTACATAAATTAAAACAAATAATTCACTTCAACATTGACTGCTGTAAAATCAGTTAATTGCCTTATTTCCCGAAATAAGTACAAACATCGCTTTAAAAATCTTATTAAGATTAAATAATTGTCCGTTAAGTTATTCCATTTAGTTTATTATTAACCACTAATTTAAAAATCGATCTTAGTTAAAACAGAACTTGGTTAACTCAAAACACGATTATTTCTTTAATCAATTCCAGTTATTTCCTCCTTTAAATTAATTAATAATATAATTAATTTAAATCTTCATTTAATTGTTCTTAGAAACAATAAATCGAATTCTTAACCGTTAGATTATTTCCTGCTCATCTTCTTTCACTTTCTATTAACATAAGCATTTATTTATCAAAACAATTTAATAATAATTTATAAACTTTTGAATAATAGTAATACTTATTTTCTTTTAAAATTTGCTCTACTCAAAATAATATATTTAAAACCAATTTCAGTTATAAAATAAATTTATAACCTGATTACGGTCGACCCACTTGATGATAAAAATCCATATTTGTATAATGATTGACTGATAGACAATGTGATGCCAAATTACTCGACCAATATTACCCACTGGTTAAAATAAATCAAATGTTGAATTTCAATTCAACAGTTATCGATCAAATCAACTATCCAATCAGAACTGTTCATATAATGATAATATGAAAAAAAATACTTGAGGAATCTCGTTGGATCCCTCCAACCTGTTCTTCCCTGTATCCAAAACGGTTAGCCAAATTAAATCATTCTATTCCATTTATCTGATAATAAATAATGACCATCAATCAATTAACAGATCATTCAAACAGTTCAAACCATTTCAAACACGTTTATTTTATAAATGTGATCAATCAAGTGAAATTACCTTTATTGGATTAATTCAATAAAACAACGATTATGTATTTTACTGAAATTAAACGACCGTTTAATTTCATTGGTTAAATCAACAATAAATATATAACTAGTAAACGGTTAACCACTAGCAATTAGAGCACATAAAATAAAAACCCAATTTAGATAAAATATAATGGGAAGAATTGAGTGAGTTTAACTCACCTTGATTTGGTTTGGTCATTTAACGCTGGTTTTTAATTAAATTAAACAGCGGTTTAATTTAATTAAAAATTCTACTTGCTTCTAGTCCTGACTGATCCTGCTCCATCTCGATATCTCGTCTCCACGGTTCTAACGGAACCAACCATGTTTAAATCTGTCAACATATGCACACGATATCGTATAAGCAATTTATAAAGTAATTTAGTTATTTAAATTTAGATTTTAAATAAAAATTGGGCGTTTACCATTTCGTATTAGGCCCGTGTACCCCCCAGCCCATTCTCCACTTCACAAAACCCTTCCTCAACGTTTCCCCAACGCACAGAAAAACAGACACCGCCTCTACCCCAAAACTTTCTTCAATGGCCGATCTCAAACCCTAACTGCTGCCCCTTTCTTCCTCAGCAAATCGAAACCAGCTGCATCGCCCCCTACGCAACCTCCTCTCTTCCTCGATCTTCCCTTCTCCCCCTACCATTGATCTGCAACAACCCCCAAATCAACTTCTTCAACATACAAACGTCACCGCAGTTCGACGATCAACCCTGAACCTTCCAGATCCACTACAGGCAATCCACGAACCCAATTGAAGCTTCCGTTCAAAGATTTCGCGAACCCTGAAACACCCCACCTCCGTTAGGGTCACTCTCAAAGGGAATGCCCTAATTTTGGTGGAGGTTTATAAGTACAAGTCACAGATATACAAGACAGATATAAGAACACATATTTGTAAACAGCGGAAGAACAACAAACTTTATTTCATAAAGTCAAATACGTGTTACAACAACATCCTTTCCAAAAATATAACATAACACTTCATAATCTGTCTTGAGTACATTATTTTTAAAGAAGCATAAATAAAACATAGACAAACTGCCAAAGCCCCATAGTGGATTGTCCAAAGCCATAGTTCAAAACAGGAAAGTCCAAGCAATACATTTCTCTTCTTCAAGCTGGATGTTGAGGTAGGTCAAGCTGCTGTGTTCCCTCCCTGAGGACCTGGGGGGGGGGGGGAAACGGAAGAAAGAAGACGAAAGAAAAATAGAGTCAGACATAAAGCCTGAGTAAGTCTAGTACTACTTTGTCTATGAATAAAGAACTGGGTATGACAAGTAAAACAGGAAGTGGGCAACATTATAAACTTGGTTAAGTTATCTAGGGTCGAATATACTATCGTACCCCATGTTAATCTCTGAACCCATATGAACTAGTTTCCAATTTGCACCCCAAAATCAGGGTGATGTGATCCATTCTACGATGATCGGCTCCTACTCGCATAGTTACATGTGTCTTACGGCCCCCGATGTCTGTAGTTACCTATGCTGGTCCCACCATGGGGTGTATCAAGTCCCATAGTGGCAACCCGACACAACCTTAGAGTGCACAGGTATGCTACTGGTGTCCAGTGCTTTATTTTTCTGCGCCGGAGTGCGTGCACGCCCGCACACCGTTAGAACCTACACTGCTACACCACCGCCGTCGATTTGACCTCTTACAATCAGCCCAGTAATCGTGCCCCACCCTGCCTAGTTTCAGGGTATCCTGATACACCTTCTAGGGTTACTGCTGAAAAGGGTCCCCCGTTACTAGGTTTTCTATCTCTAGCCAACATGCTAAGTTGGTTAAGTGTTTCCTAACCTAACCCCACCAGTCCGTTTAGTTTAGCATGTTCCATTTTGATTAAGTCTTTAGTTCACTTAATCTTAACAATCCTGACTCAGCCTTAATTGTCTTATTAAGGCCCTGACCTCTCACATTAGACCGGTATTGTTGTGGCTGCCTGTTGCCGGTTGGTTCCGGGCAGTCTTACGCTACAACTCAGTCTAACCTCGGGTCCTTGCTGGGCTCCATGTTTAACCTCCCACATTGGATAGGTATTGTTGTGACTACTGGACAGCCGGGCGGTTTCGGGCAGGTTTACATCACAACTCAATCCAACCTCGGGTTAAACACATCGTCTTTTCTACATTTACATATTTTGTCATTCTTCTTTATTTCTTATATGTAAATATTTGCGGCCCATTATTATGTTAACGGTGTAAAGGTTACACCAACCATGGGCCCAACCCATACTTGACTTTGGGCCCTTCTATTTCATATTTTCATTCATTAATTAATTTTTAACCCAACGTTATTTTCCCCCGTTTTACACGTCCGTTTATATATATTGGGCTTAGCCTTTTAAAGCCCAATTTAGCCATGCGAAAAGGGGAGGCTTATGGCGTATACACAAAGAGGGGAAAGTGAGCGCATGAACTTGCATATGACGTTGGAAAATACATAATAGAAATTGGTGTACTTGCATAGTGGTGGAATGTATTTTGGTCATAAAACATAGGTGACATAAATCAAGGCATGTAAACTTGCATAGGTTTAACTACAACATGAACCTATATTCTTATTTAGGCATAATGTCAAACATAAGCATGGCCTAAATACTTCTAGCATAAGCATGGCATATTGTCAAACATAAGCATGGCATAAAATACTTCTTGCATAGGCATGGCATATTGTCAAACATAAGAATGGCATAAAATACTTCTAGCATAGGCATGGCATATGGTCAAACATAAGTATGGCATAAATACTTCTAGCATGAACATAGCATAATTCAACTTAATCATGATTTAAGCCTAATCACATAACGATGGTATAAACATACTTATGCATAAATATTCCTAAACATGGTGTTTGCTTTAAACTTGCAAAAAGGGATTTTTGAGTCTAACTTAGACATGTCTCACATATGTCATCATATAATTCTTTCAAACAAGATGAATTCCAATTATGCCAAATATCATTCATAGCCTAGCCATATTCATAAGTTTGCAAAAGCATGTCTTAATACATGGATTATGGTGTCAAAATTCCAACATAGATTCATATGAACTATAACAACCAAACTTGTCTCAATTGCTTGCAAAACGATTTATGCACAAAATATACATCATGACAACATAATAGCAAAGCCCCAAACTTGCATGAATTTCAATTAACTACATACATGTAGCTTCAAAATAGATTACACAATTTGCGCAATATTCCAAACGTATATTTGCATAGAACTACCGCATGTAGTTCTTTATAATGAATAACATAATTTTGCACAAATATGAATTACTTTCATTGCCACAATTCAAGCATACACATCAACACAGTTGTTTATTAATACCAAAGTAATACTCTACTTACAATGGTTTGATGAATTCTCTAGTTAAGAGATATGATTCCTTTGTTGAATTGATTGGCTTTAGGTTGCTTGAATTTGCTTTAGGCTTAGAACTTTCTTCCTAACTCTTTCTCTAGTCGGCGGCTATTCTTTGTCGTTCCTCAGCAACATGGCGGCTATAATCTTAATTTGAATGAATAGATTAGGGTTTAGTCTAGGGTTGTTTATATAGAGGTTAGGAATTGATTAGGACCCTTGATGTTGCTTGGATAGATCGTAGCCCTTCATTAGGAAGAGAGACCAATAAAAACCCGCCACCTAGCCCTAATGACAAAGCAGACCACTGAAATTCGACCAAACACAGACCTGGCCAGCCAGGTTGACTGGGCTCGACCAGGTCGACACCCCTGTCGACAGGGCTGTCGACAGCCCTGTCGACATGGGTAGCCCAGGTCGACAGCCCAGTCGACCTGGGTGGACCAGGCGGGTGTTTATCCGCCCTGGCCCATTGGGCCTGATTATATTATTATTTTATTCTGTTTGAATTTTAAATTTAATTCAAAACTTCCGAAGGCCATATCTTCTTCATACGGACTCCGTTTTTCGAAAACTCGGACTCTATTTCGCGTATTTTTCCAAGACGAACGCAATGGCGTATCCCGTTTCCCTTAGTTCTTTGATTTGAATTTGATTATACTTTAATTTGCTAATTTCCCAGTTATAGAATTTTCGGGGTGTTACATTCTCCCCCACTTAAAAGGATTTCGTCCCCGAAATCTTCAAGTTAGGAGGAATGTATATCCTAACATCCAATCATCCATCTACGCATCCATCAAACACGAGCATCCATTGTCCTTAAAAGACTTCTAATGCTTCATGATCATATGCAAAGTGTGTGTGTACATGTACTTATCTAATGCAAAATCAGGCGGTCTACTGATTCAGTTGACCTCCTTAATGCGAATTATGTAAGTGCCATGAATCCATTATGTATGCAAATTTTCCTATTCATGATTCTACATGAGTGCACAATCATTCAATACAAATGCTACATCCACATGACAACACATTATAGTTCAACCACATACGAAAGCAAACATATATGCATATGCAATATGAAGTGACTGAGCCGATCTAAAACCTAGATTGTGTGTGTATATGCAACCACGAGCAACCACTAGCAATCACTTGCAACCACTTGCAACCATTCATACATAACATGTTTCAACTACATGTTTTCATCCAAAGGTTTTCTACCTAAAAGATACGGTCGAGGAAATATACCTAAAAGGATAGATAAAAACGCAACTTAAGGAAAAAGAAAGATCAAGGATGTACCCTCGAACAGAAAAGGGTAGGCAGTACGTATTCTAGCTTCAGTTTCCCAAGTCGCGTCTCCCTCGGCGTCGCTCCACTGAACTTTGACGAGCTTGACTTCGCGGTTGCGTAGCTTCTTCACTTCCGTTCCTAATATGCGGGTTGGAACTCTCCTTATGGTTGCTTCGCGTTCCACTTCGGCCTCTTCGAGGATGTTTGGCTCTACCACTTCAGCTGACTCATGCAGACATTTTCGGAGATGAGAAACGTGAAAGACGTTGTGGACTCCAGCCAACTTCTCGGGTAGCTCTAATCTATAGGCCATTTTCCCAATCTTCTCGATAATAGGGAATGGCCCTACGAATCTTGGCGCTAGCTTTCCTGTGGTTCCAAAATGAACAACGTTCCTTAGCGGTGATACGTTGAGAAAAACTCTGTCTCCAACTTCGAATTCAAGGTCGGTCCTTCTCTTGTCGGCATAGGACTTTTGTTTGTCTTGGGCCGTCTTCATCCTTCTTCGTATTAAGTCTACTTTCTCTGAGGTCTCTCGGATCATGTCTGGTCCAAGTATGAGCTTATCCGTGGACTCCCACCAACAAGTGGGCGATCGGCACGGTTTTCCATATAAAGCTTCGAAGGGCGCCATTCCGATGGTTGCTTGATAGCTGTTGTTGTAGGCAAATTCCACCAAAGGAAGGTGGTCTTCCCATGTCCCTCCGAAGTCAAGGACGCATAGCCTTAAGAGGTCTTCCAAAACTCTGTTCACTCTCTCTGTTTGGCCGTCGGTTTGGGGATGATAGGCTGTGCTTAAGCATAACTGCGTTCCTACTGCTTCTTGCAGACTCCGCCAAAACTCACTGGTGAAGATGGGGTCTCGGTCACTAACAATGCTAGATGGTATTCCATGGAGTCGAACGATTTCCTTGAGGTAAAGTGATGCTAGGGATGAGGCAGTTCTTTTACTTTTGACAGGTAAAAAGTGGGCGCTTTTAGTAAGCCTATCCACTATTACCCAAATGCTAGTGTTGCCTCTCCTAGACCTAGGCAGCCCATCGATGAAGTCCATTGAGATGCTATCCCACTTCCACTGCGGGACCTCCAAAGGATGTAGCAGTCCGCCAGGCTTTTTCTGTTCCGCCTTAACCTGTTGGCGCACCCTACATTTAGAAACGAATTCTGCCACGTCCTTTTTCATGCCATTCCAAAAGAAAGTCCTTTTTATGTCTTTGTACATTTTATCCCCGCCTGGGTGTATCGTCATCTTGGAGTGATGTGCTTCCTCGAGAACCTTCTTTACCAAATCTTTTGTCTGTGGGACGCATAGTCTTCCATCTCGCCTTAGCAAACCCTTATCGTCGATGGAGTATCTGTTGAGGTGACTTGAAGTCTCACCCCTAATTAGCCTATCAATTATTTCCACAAGCTGAGGGTCTTCGCGTTGTGTTGCCCCTACTGAATCCACTAAAGTCGGGCGCACTTCGAGAGATGCTAGCAAACCTGGTACGAAATCGGAGGAGGGCCTAAAGTCGAAGCTGGCTATAAACTCTAGGCTTTGTCTTTCAACAAACAACGGGCTTAGGGTCAGTTTCTTTCGGCTCAACGCGTCTGCCACTACGTTGCCTTTGCCTGGAGTATAGGAGATTTCGAAATCGTACGAGGCAAGAAACTCCATCCACCTTTGTTGCCTCAAGTTAAGATCCTTCTGCGAGAAAAGATATTTCAACGATTTATGGTCAGTGTAAAGTTCGAACTTCTCACCTAGGAGATAGTGTCGCCAAGACTTGAGTGCAAAGACGATGGCGGCTAACTCAAGATCGTGGGTTGGGTAGTTCTTTTCGTGCACCTTCAACTGCCTCCCGCCATAAGCTACTACCCTTCCTTCTTGCATTAAGACGGCGCCTAGTCCTGTCCCACATGCATCCGTATAAACAGTGAACATCTTGCTCCCATCTGGCAGCGTCAAAACTGGGGCCGTTGTGAGAGCCCTTTTCAGTCGTTGGAAAGCAAACTCGCAATCCAAGTCCCAATTAAACACTAGATTCTTCTTAGTCAATTTCGTGAGCGGTGCTGAGATTTTCGCAAAATCCCTTATGAACTTTCGATAGAAACCCGCTAGTCCTAGAAAGCTTCGGACCTCAGTCGCATTCCTTGGTGTCTTCCAGTCCTGTACCGCCACTACCTTAGCAGGGTCCACGGCTAACCCTTGTTTGGATACTATGTGCCCAAGGAACCTCACCTCTTCTCTCCAAAAGTGGCATTTGGAGAATTTGGCTTTTAGTTGATGGACTCGCAAAGTTTCCATGATTTCCCTTAAGTGCTGAGCATGTTCCTCTTCACTCTTTGAAAAGATAAGGATATCATCTACGAAGACCACTACGAATTTGTTGAGGAAATCTCTAAATACCCTACTCATTAGGTCCACGAAGTAAGCAGGTGCATTTGTCAAGCCGAAAGGCATGACAAGCCATTCAAAGAAGCCGTCTGGGGTTCTGAACGCCGTTTTATCGATGCTATCTTCGGCCACCCTTAGCTGATGAAAACCGGTTGCTAAATCGAGTTGGGAGAAAACAGACGCTCCTACAAGTTGGTCAAATAAATCGTCAATTCTAGGGAGAGGGTGCCTATTCTTTTTCGTTAGCTTGTTGAGCTCCCTATAGTCAACACATAGACGGAGTGAACCATCCGCCTTTGTAGCGAACACCACTGGAGCGCCCCATTCTGAAATGCTCCTCCTAATGAACCCCTTTTCTAGAAGCTCTTTAATCTGTTTACTGAGCTCTTTCCTTTCTCGTGGAGCCATATGTCTAACGGGAAACGCAACGGGCTTTGCATTATCTACCAGATATATGCGGAAGTCTATTTCCCGCTTCGGAGGTAAGCCCTTCACCTCTTCGAAGACATCCGGATATTCCCGGACCACTCTAACTGATTGCAAATTTTCAACAGAGGCATCTAGCGATTCAAGATAACTAAGCATAACTGCATACGAGGGATTACAAGAAATTTCCAAAGTATTACCGAGCTGGGTTAGGAGCCTAACAACCCTTTTCTCACAATCAAGGATGGCCCCATTACGGGATAGCCAATCCATACCCAAAATCAAACCATACCCCGAAAAGCCCAAAACAAAGGCACTACATTGAAATTCAACACTTAGAATAGAAATTTTCAAATCCAAACAGATCATAGACAAATGAGCTGGGCCCCCAATTGGGTTTGAAACAATTAAGGGGTCCTCTACCATACTAGTTTCTAGGTGCAGAGATTCTACTAAAGCAGACGAGATAAAGGAGTGTGATGCGCCAGAATCAAATAAAGTGCGAACGGGGTGATCATAAAGATAAACTACACTTTCTACAGAAGTATTTATACCTCGCTGTTGCAATGGTGGCGCTTCTAGCACATGAACCTGTGCCCCTGGGGTGGATCCAGTGCGCTGCCCCTGTCCTCGTTTCCTTGGGCAGTCCTTAGCCCTGTGGCCTGTCTGACCGCACGAAAAGCACCCACCATTCTCCTTGGCCTTCTTCTTCCGGCAGTCCTTTACCAAGTGCCCCACTTTGCCACAGAAATTACACTTCCTCTTCTCTTTGTTGCCTTTTCCGCCCTTCTTGAAGTCTGTCTTCTTAGGCTGCAAACCCTCTTTCTTCCCTTGAGAGTTTTCTGCCTTCGTCCCCTTCTTGCCCTTATCCTCTTCATTCAGCAATGCCATTTGCACCAACCTTTCATACGTGGCTCCCATGGGTATATGGGTCATGGCCAAACTGTGTAATGGCTCATTCAACCCTTTGACGAAACGGAGAGCCTTCTTGTGCGGGGTGTTGACTAGGTCAAGTCCAAACCTAGCCAGCTCATCGAACTGATTCACATATTCTCTGACTGTTTTGTCCCCTTGTTTAAGAAATAGGAATTTTTCCAACTGCAAACTTCTTTCTGCATCTGAGAGAAATTTGGTCTCAAACCTTGCCCTAAAGTCCTCCCATGTCTCCACTGGTCTTTCAGCATTAGTGACTTCCCACCAGTAGGAAGCCTCGCCCTTCAATAGCCACACTGCCAACTGTACTTTTTGTCTATCCTCTACCTCAAAGATGATGAATAGGTCCTCCGTTTCTTTCAGCCAATTCCTAGCTGCCACGAAGGACTCAGTTCCATGGAAATCCCTTCCTCCCATAGCTTTAAAATCTTTACATATGTTAGTAAACGTGTTTCCCCGAGAAGGAGGTGGAGGAAAAGGTGCTGCTGCAGCTGGATGGTTTCCTTCAGCTTGAGGAGGAGGAACGGTAGGACCTGGCTGAGTGGCCCTTGCTTCTAAGAAACGTCTAAACCAACCAGGTATTGGTACCCCTTCCGGCAAGTTAAGTTCTTGGGACATGCTGAAACAAAAAGGATAGATTCAAAACGAAGGATAAGAGATAGTTCCTATGGCTTTGGGGAGTGGACTTTGCCCTTTTAAAAAAATAAAATAATATTTTTCTTTTAAAAAAAATGCTTCTTTAAATTTCCTTTTTGAAAATAATTTTTCAAAACTTTTTATCTTATCTAGTAAACCTATGCTCTGATACCAAGTGAAACACCCCACCTCCGTTAGGGTCACTCTCAAAGGGAATGCCCTAATTTTGGTGGAGGTTTATAAGTACAAGTCACAGATATACAAGACAGATATAAGAACACATATTTGTAAACAGCGGAAGAACAACAAACTTTATTTCATAAAGTCAAATACGTGTTACAACAACATCCTTTCCAAAAATATAACATAACACTTCATAATCTGTCTTGAGTACATTATTTTTAAAGAAGCATAAATAAAACATAGACAAACTGCCAAAGCCCCATAGTGGATTGTCCAAAGCCATAGTTCAAAACAGGAAAGTCCAAGCAATACATTTCTCTTCTTCAAGCTGGATGTTGAGGTAGGTCAAGCTGCTGTGTTCCCTCCCTGAGGACCTGGGGGGGGGGGGGAAACGGAAGAAAAAAGACGGAAGAAAAATAGAGTCAGACATAAAGCCTGAGTAAGTCTAGTACTACTTTGTCTATGAATAAAGAACTGGGTATGACAAGTAAAACAGGAAGTGGGCAACATTATAAACTTGGTTAAGTTATCTAGGGTCGAATATACTATCGTACCCCATGTTAATCTCTGAACCCATATGAACTAGTTTCCAATTTGCACCCCAAAATCAGGGTGATGTGATCCATTCTACGATGATCGGCTCCTACTCGCATAGTTACATGTGTCTTACGGCCCCCGATGTCTGTAGTTACCTATGCTGGTCCCACCATGGGGTGTATCAAGTCCCATAGTGGCAACCCGACACAACCTTAGAGTGCACAGGTATGCTACTGGTGTCCAGTGCTTTATTTTTCTGCGCCGGAGTGCGTGCACGACCGCACACCGTTAGAACCTACACTGCTACACCACCGCCGTCGATTTGACCTCTTACAATCAGCCCAGTAATCGTGCCCCACCCTGCCTAGTTTCAGGGTATCCTGATACACCTTCTAGGGTTACTGCTGAAAAGGGTCCCCCGTTACTAGGTTTTCTATCTCTAGCCAACATGCTAAGTTGGTTAAGTGTTTCCTAACCTAACCCCACCAGTCCGTTTAGTTTAGCATGTTCCATTTTGATTAAGTCTTTAGTTCACTTAATCCTAACAATCCTGACTCAGCCTTAATTGTCTTATTAAGGCCCTGACCTCTCACATTAGACCGGTATTGTTGTGGCTGCCTGTTGCCGGTTGGTTCCGGGCAGTCTTACGCCACAACTCAGTCTAACCTCGGGTCCTTGTTGGGCTCCATGTTTAACCTCCCACATTGGATAGGTATTGTTGTGACTACTGGACAGCCGGGCGGTTCCGGGCAGGTTTACATCACAACTCAATCCAACCTCGGGTTAAACACATCGTCTTTTCTACATTTACATATTTTGTCATTCTTCTTTATTTCTTATATGTAAATATTTGCGGCCCATTATTATGTTAACGGTGTAAAGGTTACACCAACCATGGGCCCAACCCATACTTGACTTTGGGCCCTTCTATTTCATATTTTCATTCATTAATTAATTTTTAACCCAACGTTATTTTCCCCCGTTTTACACGTCCGTTTATATATATTGGGCTTAGCCTTTTAAAGCCCAATTTAGCCATGCGAAAAGGGGAGGCTTATGGCGTATACACAAAGAGGGGAAAGTGAGCGCATGAACTTGCATATGACGTTGGAAAATACATAATAGAAATTGGTGTACTTGCATAGTGGTGGAATGTATTTTGGTCATAAAACATAGGTGACATAAATCAAGGCATGTAAACTTGCATAGGTTTAACTACAACATGAACCTATATTCTTATTTAGGCATAATGTCAAACATAAGCATGGCCTAAATACTTCTAGCATAAACATGGCATATTGTCAAACATAAGCATGGCATAAAATACTTCTTGCATAGGCATGGCATATTGTCAAACATAAGCATGGCATAAAATACTTCTAGCATAGGCATGGCATATGGTCAAACATAAGTATGGCATAAATACTTCTAGCATGAACATAGCATAATTCAACTTAATCATGATTTAAGCCTAATCACATAACGATGGTATAAACATACTTATGCATAAATATTCCTAAACATGGTGTTTGCTTTAAACTTGCAAAAAGGGATTTTTGAGTCTAACTTAGACATGTCTCACATATGTCATCATATAATTCTTTCAAACAAGATGAATTCCAATTATGCCAAATATCATTCATAGCCTAGCCATATTCACAAGTTTGCAAAAGCATGTCTTAATACATGGATTATGGTGTCAAAATTCCAACATAGATTCATATGAACTATAACAACCAAACTTGTCTCAATTGCTTGCAAAACGATTTATGCACAAAATATACATCATGACAACATAATAGCAAAGCCCCAAACTTGCATGAATTTCAATTAACTACATACATGTAGCTTCAACATAGATTACACAATTTGCGCAATATTCCAAACGTATATTTGCATAGAACTACCGCATGTAGTTCTTTATAATGAATAACATAATTTGCACAAATATGAATTACTTTCATTGCCACAATTCAAGCATACACATCAACACAGTTGTTTATTAATACCAAAGTAATACTCTACTTACAATGGTTTGATGAATTCTCTAGTTAAGAGATATGATTCCTTTGTTGAATTGATTGGCTTTAGGTTGCTTGAATTTGCTTTAGGCTTAGAACTTTCTTCCTAACTCTCTCTCTAGTCGGCGGCTATTCTTTGTCGTTCCTCAGCAACATGGCGGCTATAATCTTAATTTGAATGAATAGATTAGGGTTTAGTCTAGGGTTTTTTATATAGAGGTTAGGAATTGATTAGGACCCTTGATGTTGCTTGGATAGATCGTAGCCCTTCATTAGGAAGAGAGACCAATAAAAACCCGCCACCTAGCCCTAATGACAAAGCAGACCACTGAAATTCGACCAAACACAGACCTGGCCAGCCAGGTTGACTGGGCTCGACCAGGTCGACACCCCTGTCGACAGCCCTGTCGACATGGGTAGCCCAGGTCGACAGCCCAGTCGACCTGGGTGGACCAGGCGGGTGTTTATCCGCCCTGGCCCATTGGGCCTGATTATATTATTATTTTATTCTGTTTGAATTTTAAATTTAATTCAAAACTTCCGAAGGCCATATCTTCTTCATACGGACTCCGTTTTTCGAAAACTCGGACTCTATTTCGCGTATTTTTCCGAGACGAACGCAATGGCGTATCCCGTTTCCCTTAGTTCTTTGATTTGAATTTGATTATACTTTAATTTGCTAATTTCCCACTTATAGAATTTTCGGGGTGTTACAAACCCTAAGATCTCAGTTCAAACAAAAATATCAGGAAATCCATCCAAAGCGTACGGAAACGATGCGCGTGGATTCATAAACACAGATAAGTGTTTTTACTCCATTCTAGACTTGCAGTACTATTTGTATGATTTTTTTCCAGTGTTTGGAATGTTTTCAGTTTACTGTATTTTTTTGTTGCTCTCTGGAAATGGTGAAACATCACTACATGAATGCGTCTTTTTATAGTGTTTGTTTTGGTTTAGATATGATCAACGTCTATCATTGTTGACCCTAGGAAGGTTCGGCTATGCTTAGGCCATTGGGGTTTTTCTTCTTTTTTTTTCAGATTTGTGTATTGATGGTTGATGGGAAATTTATATCTACGTGGTGGATTTTTAGTAGAGATTTTGTTGAGTATTGTATTGTATTGTATTGTCATACAGTAGCTCTATTTGGAAAACAGTGATTGAAAGGGCATAGATTAGATGGGATAGGGGCTATGACTTGTTTATTCATTTCAGAAATTTAAATCCTTTTGTAATCTTGTGTTCAGAGTATAGCACAGTCCCTTTGTATCTGAAATCAACTGTATATGCATAAATATATACACTAGTAGTTTTGTGTAGATTTAATGGTGTGAATATATACATATTTCAGTTTTTCTTTTGCTGTTCATACCCTATTTTTCTCAGCTGCTCCTACCCTATCTCCTTAGTTGTTCATTGGCAATACATAGGATCTGATGTATATATTTACATAGATTTAGTTGTTCTTAGCTTATCATTTCACTTAGATTGATGTATGAATATATTTGTTGTTTATTTTAATGTCAATATCCTTTAGCTGTTTTTGATTCTATATAGATTTAATGTTGCAAATATATACATATGCTTAGTTGTTCAAATATATATATATGTATATATATATACATATATATATATATATATATATATATATATATATATATTTGTCCAGATTTGTTGCAAATATATGCATATATTTGATTTTGCTGTTCATATCTATTTCCTTTCGCTGTTTACTTTTTACCATGAGTAGTTCATTTCTATGTGCGTCCTTGTGCTTTCCTGTTGTAGCATTTTGGCTCTATTGTTTTGTTTGCATTCGTACGAGAAATATATCATACAGTTTTTCCTTTGTATTGAACTTTCAAATTTTCATTATCTGACAGTATAGATTTAGCTGTTCGTTGCACTTAGATTGAGGTACAAATATATATACATTCATCTGTTTTTATTTAGCCTTGCATCACTGTTTTGAGCTGTACATATGAATTGTTTAGCTATTTCCTACTTAAATTTCTTATAGTTGTTTATTTAATTGAAAATTGTTTTACTGTTTCAGGAAAAGAAAAGGACAGGATCAAAACATGTAGGAGAAAATTTTGTTGAACAGTCATGTTCATTTGGTTTTGTATCAGAAAGATTTGTATATATATTTTCCTTCTGTACCATTAGTTATGTATACGAATATGTTGTTCTCTTTGTATTTGTACAAATCATGTATTAATATGTGTGTTTATTCAGTGTATTATCACTTCCAGTTTTTGTTGTTGTTGTATATATTTCAGTTTATTGTTTTGTATGTTCATGTTTATGGGCGACTTCTTTATTTATTGGACAAGTATGGTATATTCATGTTTTTATTCGTTTCCTTTGCCAAATTAACTCTGTACATTGTGCACCAGCTTAAGGTTGGTTTATTATTCTAAACCTCATATAATCTCAATACATATGAATTAAATTCAAACAGCTAAAATCAATGATAATAAATATCATCGTATTTTATTAAACAACATCTTCAACTTCAAACAATATAGAATTTAAAACTCAACGGTTAAAGTTTTGACTTTAAATGACATCTTATTTATATAAAAACATTTTATGTTAGAATAAATCGTTATAATTTAAAAACAGTTCTATAGCGATTATTTAAAATTTTCTGTTAGCCATAACTATTAATCCATAAGCTGAAATCTCTATTTTCCTCTTCCATTAGAAAATTATATTCAAATCAACTTAGGCGTTTCTGTTTTTCATAGAATTCTGATTTAAAATAGATTATGTAAATTCAATTGAAGTTCAAAACGAAATTCACGAACGGCCGCGACGTTACGGGCTTGATTTATAATTATATATAAAAAATACGTCCATATATATTTAACAAACGAATTATATATATATATTGTAAATCCGTTTACAATTCCAAATTGATATTTAAATTAAATATCTGACTACAAAAAAATGCGGGTCGTTACATTCCTTCCCCCTTAAAAGAATTTCGTCCCCGAATTTGCTAAGTAAGAAGAATGTTCCAATCTCAATTATATGGAATTATTCTCAAAATTCTAAGTTATAAAATTTACGAAAAAATTCGTCAATGTCTCCGCAGCATTGCTCGATCAGACTAACTACATCAGCCACTCTGGGCCTCACACATTTCAAAAGAGAACAAACCTAATGGCTACCCGATTTAGGGGTATAAAAGTCGTTATTAACCAAAAATATCAAGGTTTACCTTTTTTTTGTTGGGCCACCAAACTCAAATTCCAAAGTAACAAGCAGTTCTTTTCATTTTCAACCTGCACTTAGCTCGATATACAATAACCGTTACAGGTTAAATCCTTCTAGTTTCATTTCATATTTGATTTCATTCAAGTTTATTATATTGGATTCTATTATCTTCGTTTCCAATTTATTTATCTTCCTATTTATTCAATCATGAATTTATTCAATCCATCTTACAAACAACCAATCAACAATACACAATCAATTCAACCAAATCAAACAACTTTTATTTCCAAACTCCAAATTTTAATTCCAATATCAACTCTTAAACTTGTTAAGCTTCAATCTCATATTAACTATTCACTTTTCTAAATTATACCCCGCCATTTCAACCTCACATTTTGATTTCTATTTTAAACATTATCCATTTTCTCTTTCTAATTTCATATATGAAAAATTCTGGTTCTATTAGACCATTCCAATTCATAGTCTAATTTGAGTTCGTTTTAAATAAATCAAACAACTCATAAAATTATTCCTTTTCTATACAAAAATATAATATGGCCAAAATTATTTCATCTGACCATCTCAATAAAACATTATTGCATTAGTTGCTAGTTTAAAATCGAACTGGTCAAATAACACAATATAAAACATTTTTATATAGAATTTACAAATACGCTCTCATATATATATATATATATATATATACATACACACACTCAAACTCAATATAGGGGGTTACTAACCCCATCTCTATTGAGTTACGCCACAAAGCTAAGGTTACTACTCAACCAATAGCTCTGATACCAAATTTAGCGTCCCCAAATTTGCGGTACCATTTGAGCTGACTAAACAATACCAGTCCAACCCAAATTGCACTAGAAACTCAGATGCCAATAGAAAGAATTTAGAGGATGAGATAAGAAAGAAAGAAATATTAGAATAGAAGAAGAAGAAGAGCCAACATAACACAACTGAACCAGAGTCTCACATCGCAACGGAACAAAATATAATATAGAAATAACTATACTGAGAGCTTGAAATAACTTACAATCATCAGAGTACATCAATTTATCTGGACAGTTATAATAATCTGTACTCACACAGCGGAAAAATACTAGATCTGAACACCTTTAGCTCGTCTTTGGACTTCACAGCATTCGATAACCTGAACCTGTAAACCGGGCTAACCCAAGCATTACAAACGACGGGTCAGTCTGGTGGACCAGAGTGAGAGAAACTCGCTAAGTTTATATAACATCCATATCGATTTTAAAGTTCAAAAATCCTTTTAAAGAAAAGGATAATAGTAAGACCATCCCACACATAAACACGGACGGTTTTTACCTTATTATAACCCAAAATGTTTTGAAATCAATTTTTATTCTGATATTATAATAGTGTCTAAATACAAATAAATAGAATCTAGCAGAACGCTTGCATATCACGCTCCACGTACATAGTATACAAACAAAACCGCGGGCACTTATTGGAGAATGGATTCCGACTATGACAAGGTATGGAACCACCTGCCGATAGTGTATCTTAAGAGGCGAATACACTGGGTTCAACAAGAACGTCTTGCAACCTGGCCCACACATGACCGACCACCCATTTCGCTTAAGTGTATCGAATGTATATCACCAACGGTTGGGAGCTACCCACCGTTCCCCGAAAAAGGGACAGCATTCACTACAACAAAACAGATCCATTTTACAACGGTCGTCGGCTGCCCGTTGTAATATAGTGATATTACAACGGTCATTTTTTGGACCGTTGTAATAGATGCCTATACAACAACCTTTCTACAATGGGCGTAAAATGCCCGTTGTAATAGGTTCTATGACAACGGTCATTTTTAGGCCCGCAGTAATAGATTTCTATTTTACAATGGTCACAAAATGTCCGTTGTAATAAATATCTATTTTACAACGGTCACAAAATGTCCGTTGTAATAGATGCCAATTTTTGACAGTCAATAATTAATAATTACAATACTTCCAGAAAATTGATTTTGATTATTTAATAATTAATCATTAATCATATATTATTATATTACTAATTACGAATTATTAATAATATTATATTATTTATTAATATTTAATAATCAATCATTAATAATATTGTATTAATCATTTATAAATTATAATAGTTAATGTGTAACAACCCGGATTTTTGGAAGAGGGTTGTAATAGCTCAGAAAATTTGGGCATTTATAAAATGAATTAAATTGAGATTTAAGTAGAAGTTATATTTGAAATTCCAATTTGAATATGAAATTTTATCTCTTGAATGTAGTTGGGGTATAAATCTGTATGATGAGTGAGGAGAAAATCGAATATACGCGGAATAACTTAATTTAATTTAATTATAAGTTGATTTCAAAATATAAGTTGAAGAAAATTTATTATTTGCATTTGTTTTTAAAATATAATTCCTTTGTAGATTTATTACAAGAACGTTTGTCAAAAATTGCCAAACAAATGTTATTAATAGCATTAACGAATTTGTGATTATTTGAATAGCTCAACTTTGAAGTATGGACCTTATAATTTAATTAAGAAATTTAGTTTACTTATGTTATGTGAACTTGAAATTAAATGTCAACTCTTATTTTATTTATTGCTATTTTACTTAATAAGTTATAAAGTAATTTCTTTTATTTGTTGAATTCTGAATTTCATTTAACTTGAGTAATCGTTTTAATTTAATTAGATTTAAATTTTTTATATATACTTTTGAAAGTATTTGTTTAAATTGGTGGTTGCCACCTGTAAACTGTTTCGGGATTCTTCCTCACGTGTCCCTTTCTTTTTTTCTGGGGAAGGATGGTTCTGGACCAGGGGGTGCCTCCTTTTCCCCAAATTATTTTTGAAATCGTTCCTCCCCAACTTGAGAAGGGGGCCACTGTTCCGCCGCCGCTCGTACCGTGCGTGGTTGAAGACTGTTTCCACTGTCCTCTGTTCGATGCCACCCTTCTTCCCAAACCCATCTTCCCTTTTCAAAATTCGGGTCACCACCACGCTCAAAGCCACAGTCACCACCGAGCCCGCAACTTTGCCGCTTCCTCCCAGTGCTGCTCGTTGTCAGACAGTCCTAGTCCCCTTCGTTTGTGAGCCAAGACCGAAGTCGCGCCTCCAGTCGAAATCATGGTCCGCCTCCTGCTAATCGTGGGAGTCATTCGCTGCTTCTTCGTGCCTGCTCCGACTGTTGAGGTGAGTTTTATAGCTCACGATTAAATTTTATTCAGGCCATCAACTTCGATTAAATACTGGAAAATATAGTTGTGAATTTTGGGGCGTGGAACTGCCTATTCGCTGTGAAACTCCTATTCTGTGTCGGCTTTCAATTATCACATTGTTTTCACTTTTAGTTTGGGTCTGCGTTAAACCTCTACACTCATATGCTACTGACCTTTTTACGTGATCCATGACCTTAGTTTAGAGCTTTGACATACACATGTTAATGTATGTATGCTTTTTGGATGGCCTACTTTTTATTTTATGGGTATTTAACCTTGAACAGACATAGAATTTCATTTAGTTGGCCTGTTGCGGTGCTCTGTAAATATACATTAGCTGGTGTGAACCCTGTAATACTTCCGTTTAGTCTAAGGCAAGTTTGAAGTTATATTTTTGGAAGTTATTTGTCCCACTGTTTAGTTGTTGGCTAAAAGAAATGTTTTTCTGGAAAGTTCTTGTGGATTGTATTGCCAAGATTGTGCACCCATGAAATGTTTTAAAAGCCATAAATTCTTGAATTTCTGGAATTAAGTGGTTTAATCCTTACCCAAATTTGCATGATGTTTTATGAAATGCATTCCAGCATGTAAAGTGTTCTTGAAATTTCCATCCATTTTACTGTGTAATGATGCTACTAGTGCACCTATAACACCACAATTGCTAAGATATTAAATGTACTGAAGATATTATACCGTCAATTGTTTGTAAAACGGGATTGCAATATACTGAAAATTGTTTGAATTTTGTACAGTTTATGATGTTTAATTTCATTGTTATTGGATTCAAGATTTATCACTATTAAAGTCACAGGCAAACATCTATGTTTCTTTTGCCACATCTGAACTTGTGAAGTGATTTTTTTTATACTGGGAATATTTGAACTTTCACCCTGAGACTTTATATATATGGATGCATAATTATATTTGTGCACATATATTTTTAGTTGACCACTTAAATCTACTTGCTGAAATTTGGTATGTGCTGTAAATTAATTGATATCACTAGAAAGAACTTTGTAACTATTTTATTAACCATATGTATTTGAACCCTTAAGTCGGACAAGTTTAAATCTGATATAAGGATAACTATATTTGGTAGTAACATTTGGTTGGTGATAATCTGCAACAATACTTGGCTCTACCCAAAAAATCAGGGTGTATAAGGTGATAATTATGCATGGCACTTAGTGTCCCGGAAATAAAGGCGTTGATAGAGTTTATGCACTGACATTAAACATTGTTGAAACCAAATGACAGTTGGGTAACCTGAAACCGCCACTGTGCTTTAAGTTTTGAATTAGACTTGCTCTTTGTTTAGCGCAGCGAATATGCGTGTATTAATTTGACCACCATGTGTTTTATTTTGTTTGTGTCATCCCCTCTTGAATTATCATGCAAGCTTTATCTCAAACAAACTCTGGTCTACTTGATATTGGTTATCATATGCAGTGGTTGTTGCATCTTTTTACATAAACATGAACATACTTGTCCACTTACAGTTGTTATGTTAGTGTCTCTTATTCATGACTTAAATGATTCAGGCCCAAAACTTATGTCTTTGAATGCCTTGTATGCTTGCCACTTTTGCTTGAACTATTGAGGTGAATGAGTAAATGAATTATTGAATTCCCTATTAATTTTCTGGAAACATTTGAACGCTTTCATGCCACATTTCTAGGAAGGTTGGCAAGCCTATGCACATCATTTCTTTACTGTTTTCGCATTGTTTCCGCATATAGTGACTCAATTTATTTGCATGCAATCCAGTTCATTTATTTACTTTTGGCCTAAATATTGTTGCCTAGAATAAAAGATGTAATGCATGCAGTGACTCAATTCAATTTATTTGCATTCATTTATCTACGCTCTCATCTATGATATCCTTTTCATTCTCTAATATTCACTTTTGTGTGAAATTCAGCAAGTTATGAGAAACGCTCAACTGGAGGAGAGCAAGAAACATAAACTAGATTGTGCTCTTCACTTACGTTTCAAAGATTGGTTATATGGTAAAGCCTGAAATTTTAGTTGATCCTATTATCATATTTAGCATAGCAAACTGCAATTATAGAGCTGATCAGAAAGCCAAGTTTTGAAACGTACTGCATCCCTTTACTATTTTATGCAGTGAATGTATTTGCAAAAGAAGCTTCCCAATGGGTTATACATGCAATGAAAAATGGAGTCGAGGACCTATTTCTTGATTTTTCACAAGCTAGTCTCGGTAGTCACCCAATCAGTAGAATTCCTACCCGAGCAGCGAAATTTGAACTGCAGGAAAAGCTATTCCGACATGAAAAGAAATATTGCAGGTAGCATTCCTATTACTTTTGTTTTAGCTATTACAATGTCAACTGCAGTAATTCTAATCTTAGTTTCTAAATACAAATTAATTTAGCTTATGTCTTGGTTCAGCTTATCCCTTTTCTTGCATTTCTTGAATCTGAAAATCCAATCTCTTGCATTATCAAAGTAAATTCTTCTCTTTACTTGTTTCATAAGATTGTATTTGTAGGGATATTTGCCATAAACCTATCATCTCTCATACTTTCCAACTCTCTGCAATAGCCACTTTGGCATCAAAACCTGCACTGTAATTTCCACAAACACTCGACAAAGGCTGCCTACCCACCAGCTTATTGCTTTTATTTTATTCTGATAGGTACGACTGGACAAAATCAAGAGCAAGAAGTCAAAGATTTAAAATAGATTGAAGCATCTTGTTTATTAGCTATTTATGTATTTAACAAAGGTGAATTTGGAGAAGGTTAATTAAGGTACAGGTATCTCATGTTTTTATTCCTCAGGACATTCACTTATACAAACTTTATTCCAAGTTTTCAATGTACATTGTCCTGCTCAATGCGCATTTTTTAACTTGTTTGTTCTTCTTCATCCAGTTCTTTTAATGCACATTTTGGATCAATCATCGAAGACGAAGACACTGAGCATAAGAGGGTGTGAGTGAGTGTAACTAAGTGTATGTAGTGAAATAATATTTGTACAAAAGAGTATTTTCATATTTTGTATAGTAATTTTGTAATAGAAAGAAATAAAACTATGTATTGTTCAAGAGTGTAATAACATATTTATATTAAAATAAGAAATTTTGAGTTCAAAATTTTTATATTACTACGATCAGATTTTTTTAATAAAAATCAAAATAGACTTTTTACAACGGGCAATGCCTGTTGTAATATAACGAATTACAACAGGCAGAAGCCGCTTGTAATTTATTAGCTATTACAACGGGTTTGTAGCCATTGTCATAGAGTCGTTGCACGTGACAAAAGCACATTATTACAATGGTCTTTTACAACTGTCAATGACCGTTGTAATTTAGTGAGGACCTATTACGACGGTGCATATTAGGACGGGATTTTGCCCGTTGTGAAAAGCATATAACAATAGTTTTTGCCCGTTGTAAATGGACTGTTCTGTTGTAGTGATTGAAAGAAGATTAAAGAAGCAAAATGAATTACTCTAGTTAGGTGATTATACACCCTAATGGGAGCGACCCACATAGCCATGTTGTCTGCCCGATTTTTGTCATTTCCCGATTGTGAGGCTTAAGGTTTTAATTTGCCTTTAGAACATCTGGCCGCCATTCAGTTTGAATGCCACATCGTCAGATCCGCCAGATATCACTAATTGACATCCACAAAAAAAATATCCTAGTTGGGAGCTACCCAACTATGACACGTTTGAAGAAATCAACGTACGTGATCCCGTTGGAAATACTCTGTCAGACATTCGTCCATAGAAGTCATCCAGGAACAGGATGAACCGAAGGTACCCTCTTACTACATCAAATATAGGAATCACCTCATGGATCAGTAGAGAGCAGTCCTTGTAATCCATAGATTCCAATTATGACAGAACCCCAGTATATCTCTGGGTCGAATCAGAGATTGTAAGTGGTTCTTCCGTTTTATGAAGATTTATGGTCTTCAATGCTCCATCTCGATCGTCATCTGATGTCTTCTATATTTTCGTATTTGTTGGTCGGAATGGTTTTCGAATATAATTCGATCCCGGTCTTTTCGTACCAACAATTGTAAAAGTCAGATTTGATAGTCGGTTATTTAAATATCAAATATAACAGTCATTCAATCATAAAATAAAGATTTATTGGTTCAGTGTTTAGCATCACTTGGCTTCTTTAAAACTTATAATTAACGAATGGTTAACTTAAATATCCCAATATTGGGAAAAACATGCACTTATTATTTCAGTATACTAAAATCGTAAAACCACTTCGTTTTAATATTTGGAAAATATACAATAATAATATTTAATACTCCTTTTGTAACGACCCGGAAAATCTGAACCAATTTAAAATCTTTAAATTGGCTAAAATAGTGGATTTTAAATATTTAAAACAAATATTTTAAATAATAGCAATGAAAAGAGAGTTTGAATTGATGTTTGAAAACGAATATAATTAATTCTAATTATAAACAAGGCCTGAAATGGCGCTGCAGTTTCAAAAATTGAATTCAAACTTTGTCGGACTGTACCGAGTGCAAAACAAAACGGATTTGAGTGAAACCAAAAATATTTAAAACTGTTAGTGAATACCTTTCTAATGAATCTGAAAAATCGAAGTTTCATAGCGGAAAGCAAAAGTTATGGCCAAATGAATTTTCAGAAAGGTCGCTATGGAATTTATATAGCCCGTGAAATTGGCCATTTTGCATACGACCTCGGAATTCGACGAAACCACTTTTGTTGGATCCGGGATGTGAAGTTATTTCTAGGTTTCAAATTTCATAATTTTTGAAGCTAGTATGTGAGCATGGCAAAGGAAAACGTGTTTTGATCAATTATAGTTAAATTGGATCGACCAAAAATGGGCCTTTTTGCAAACGGTCTTAGAATTCGACGAAACTAGTTTTGTTGGGACCGTATCGTCAAAACATAGCCAGATTTATTTTTCTAGAATTTTTCGAATCAGTTTGTGGCCCTGGCAAATTGAAATGTACGTTCAAATCAAATATTGAATGTTATATATTTTAATTTGAAGGAAAACTGACTGAAACAGTCGAATGGGCCTACGAAACATATCCCATTGTGTTCGGAATGGGGGTAGAACGCTAGGGACGACATTCGTTGGTTTTGGATTGGTGGTCGTGTCAGAAACCCCCTTTTTAAAACCATCGGCCAATAGAATTATTTCTTTCATAAATTAAATAAAATAAAAAAAATCGAAAAACCCGTAACCCTAAAGATCGACGGCGGCTCCCTCTTCATTGCTTCCTCCTCTGATTACTCCCTCCACACGAAGAATTAGACCCTGCTCCTGTTGGGGATTTTGAAGATCTCTCTTCCAGCTTCAAATCCATATAGGTGGCGCCCTCCATCGAGTTGTATCCGACGAGAATCGAAGCCCCAAAGTTGCGCTATTCGAAGCCCCGCCGCCACCACCTGCCGCCGTCGCACCTGACGCGGTCCCCACCACCTGGCGCGCCATTCGAAGACCTTCGACGTGCCAAAACCCGATCGTGGAACCATTGCACGGATTGATCGAAAAATTCAAACCTAGTTTTGAACGTTTTACTGAAGGTACGGCTTTGTTTAATTTCAACTGTTTTAACACCTTTAAACCGTTGCAAACTTTGAAAAATCATATCTTTTTCGTTTCTTGACGAAATTCGATGAAACAGGAAACATCGTGATCGTGTGGACGTCTTCTACATTCTAGAAGAGACCGCGTATTTTTCTGAGCCTTCTGCTATTTTTGGTGGAGTGGAACCCAATGTGAGATTTCTAATTTATAAACGATATGGAAAACGATGATGTATAAATTATATAGTCGATGTATGAGTTATATAAGCGTTGTACACCTCTTGTATAAGCGTTGTATAAGTTGTACATTCGATGTATAAGTTGTATATGCATTGTAAAAATTATATATGTGTTGAAATGGAAGTGAATTGCTATATATATATATATATATATATATATATATATATATATATATATATATATATATATATACGCCCCTCGTCCACAAACCATGGACGATATTTATTGGTTGTGATTGGTGTGAAAATTGATTGATAGCGAATGGTTGATTGGGATTGTTTGTCGTTGATATTGATTGATTGTGGTTGAAAAATACCCATTTATGGTTGAAAAATATTTGGTTGAAACCACATAGGATTAGTTTGTGGAAATGAAATGAATATACAAGCCGCCTGCGTGCGAACTAGTTGCATGATTCCCCATTGTCAAAAACCGCGAGGTTTTAAGGTAGAGCGAGGAGCCGTACTAGGGACGGTCCCAGTTTTAACTACCCTGTCGTTATGCTGCCGAAATTTTGAATGATATTCATGTGTTTGAATTATTTTCATTTGTTGAAACTATATTTATTCGTTGTATAGAAAACCTTCATGTGTTGAATCGATATTCATTCGTTGGATTGAAATTCATGTGGTGAATGGTATTCGTGTTTTAAATATAAAAATCACATTTTTATCTATATATAGAAACCATAGAAAACCTTCATGTGTTGAATCGATATTCATTCGTTAAATTGAAATTCATGTGTTGAATGGTATTCGTGTTTTAAATATAAAAATCACATTTTTATCCATATATAGAAACTATAGAAAACCTTCATGTGTTGAATCGATATTCATTCGTTGGATTGAAATTCATGTGGTGAATGGTATTCGTGTTTTAAATATAAAAAATCACATTTTTATCTATATATATAAACTATAGAAGACCTTCATGTGTTGAATCGATATTCATTCGTTGAATTGAAATTCATGTGTTGAATGGTATTCATATTTTGAAATAAATTGTTTTATCATAAAAATCACATTTTTATCATCTATATGAACTATATAAAATAATCTTGTTTAGAAAGAAATTGTTTTATAATAAAAATTCTATTTTTATTACATATATGAACTATATAAAATAATAGTGTTTTGAAATGAATTGTTTTACAATAAAAATCACATTTTTATTATATACATGAATTGTTAAATATAGTGAAGTGTTGAAATAGAAGACAGTTATATAAAAATATCATTTTTATCAAATGTATGAAAAGAATATAGCTTTGAAATCGAAGAATCGATATATATATATAAAAATAGAATTAAAATATATCGAATAACAACGTTGCAGTTCGTATTTTGAAACCGTGATTTCAAACGATTATACCGGGAGATCCGACCATCGGATTTTCCTGAAATCGCAACCGTTAGGTTTGCTTTGGAAATATCTTTCCAAAGGTACCAACTTTATAAAAATCCAACGGTTGGATTGTTTGGAATGTTTAATTCAAATCTGAAGAAAAAGAGCGCCAGAATCGATTATATTTATTTATATATATAAATATAATTATATATAATCGAATAACGACGCTGCAGTTCATATTTTGAAATCGAAACTTCAAACGATTATACCGGGAGATCCGACCGTAAGAATTTCCCGAAACTGGAACCGTTGGATTCGTTTTGAAAAGATCTTTCTAATGATGTAAATTTTGTGAAGATCCAACGGTTAGATTTTCAGATATGTGTAAATCAAATCTGAAGAAAAACAGCGCCACGACCACGTTATGGCCCGAATCGTCGTTTTGAATAAAGTGGCTATATTAAAATAAATAAAAATAGCGATAAATCATTATAAAATATTATAAACGATATGGATGTGTGATTTAGAAATTAACTGAAGGTTAGCTAAGTCGAATGGTTTCCTGGGTATTGATCTGATGTTGGTTTCGACCTTCAGGGTTAATATTTGGGAAATCATTCTCTTACTGATTGACGGTTAGTGACTAATGAATCGAAATGATGCGTATGTATGTTAGTGTTGCACTTGTTTATTATATACGCGAGTTGCTCAGAAAGACCGGGTTTATCCCATTCTGAATAACAGAATCGACGATAAGAAGTCGAAGATGAAGACGGGGTTGAAGACCGATCTTCACCTCGTTTGGATGGTCACTGAGGCCCTGATTGGGAGGCATCCCGAAATATGGATAATTAGTGGTGATCGTCCAGACGTACGTGGGAATCGATGAATATGCGAGGTATTTAGTGCCTCCGGTTTCGTTCAGACCCAGAACGGACTTGCAAATGGACTGTGTGTCTGACATTGGAATTCATTCTGTTCGATTGATAACCATCAGTTGCGTGGTGTGAATTGCCTTTGTGGCATGCTAAGATGCAGTGAGCAGGGCTTCTGTTGAAAAGCAAAGTCTTGTGATTGATGATCAAAGCACCGCCGGTGTGGCGTAGCTTTGTGTATAACGTGAATTCGCGAGCCTCACACCCCGGTATGGACCAGAAACGGGAGAGGACATCAGGGAGGGCCTGCGTTTCTTTCTAGCTAGGAGTTGTGTCGGTGTTTTTACACGGCCTGACATTTTACTTATGTGGTTGTTGCTGTTGCGAGGTGCCTCGGATATACCGGTGACTATGTGAAGCCGAAGGAGCTATTCGTTGGCTCATTTACGCCTCATAGGGCGGGGAAGCACAGTGTTTAGGCATAATAATCCACATCGGTGGACCGGCCCTAACGATCCAAGGGGCAGTTGCGGCTATTCCTGAGGGGCGGGCTAGAGCGTCTCGAATTCGGTGAGGACGATCCCTTGCCTCAGTTCATGACGGAAATCCAATTTCCAAATACGACATCGTGCGGTTTTGATTGTATATATATATATGGCGACATGATATATGGTACCCATGCCGTCTATGATTGATAGTTATGATTCGAATTTTTTTTTGAAACATATAAACACTAGTAATAATAACAATTGCTTTTGTTTTATTCGTATCAACCATATTTTGGCCATTATAAGGTAAAACTCTATCCTCCGGTTTGCGTTGCATTGTGTGATGGGAACTGAGTCTTATATTGGCTTCATATTTATAAAAAGCATTGCAATGTTTAAAAGAAAGATTTGTTTTTAATGTACTGGCAATCCAATGGAGTAAACCTGTTCCACGAAAGTGTCATGGTCCTGTGATTAGCCATATTATTAATGTGTAGAGTAGATTTCTCATACCAGTCCCATGACTGACTCGTAGTTTGTTTCACTTTCAAACTCGGGTGCCCCTTTTTCTACACGGGCAGCCTTGTATTCAGGTTTAGCTGGTTCTTTCTGGATAGCTGGAGCTGAAGATGGATTCTATTATTTATCTCTTTTTATGTTGTTCAGCTCCTATTGTACATATTATGTTTGTTTTCCGCTGTAGACATTTATGTATAGCTGAACTGTATTTGTACTAAGTATGATCCTGTATACTGTGTAACTTTGATGATTACGTTTATCCAGTATTCTATTGCGCATTATCTGATGTATTTATTTATTTCTGTTCTGCTATTATCTTTTTCTGTGTTATATTCCAAAGATTACCCTTGTCTCCGTCTGTATAGGATTTGGGGCCGTCACTCCTTTTGACTATCATTTTCAAAATATGTAATATAGCATATTCATTTTCTAAAACTGAGGAATAAGTGTAAATTATTATTCGTAAAACGACGTTACGAAAATCTCTTTCGTTTTGTTACTTTGAAAACATCATCTCATATTCTCAATCCCTTATTATTCCCATTACATTGGAAATCTCATGATATATTCTCAAATCATTCAACTAACGCTGCATTATTATTCCTCTTATGAAAATAATAAACTATTCTTACATTCTACCATTATCGGATAATATCATCTTCAGATAATCCCAAAGTCGTTCAAGTTGGGGTATTTTAATTATCTCTCAGACCTTGATCAACAACGTTCTTATCTTAAGTTAAATACATACTATAATTCAAAAATCGATATTCATTCACATTCCATTAAACTAGTTAATTCAAAATAAAGCTTTAAAATTCTACTTTATCTTTTTGGAAGTCTCTTTTAAAATCTAATTAATATTGCTTTATTTATCGATTACACATCCCTCTTATTAACTTTCAATTTATTCAAATACCTTGTTCCCGAAACTGGATTATTATTACAAATCCTATCACCTACTTCTTTTACCAAACTCGATTACAAATCCCCTTTTACCAATCCGCTTCTCTTTCTAAGAATATCAATTCAATTCCATTTACTTACTTAATTCCCCACTGAAGTATTTCTAATTCAAAATCAACTTCTTTACTTCTCATTCTCTTTATACACCTTGTTTTTACATCTCAGGTTTAATTATAATTCTTTTATACCTTCATCTTTCTCTACTTAATCCAAAAGTCAAGTAAGTCCATCATTTAAGCTATATGTTTGCTTAAATCCCTTTATAACTTCATTAAAACTCGAGTTTAAATATAAAACTCGTTCATAATCTCTTATCAAAATTTAACTATATTCCATTCCAAAATTGGTTACTTACCTGAATGTATTTCATTTAAGAAGTAAATACATAAATTAAAACAAATAATTCACTTCAACATCGACTGCTGTAAAATCAGTTAATTGCTTTATTTACTGAAATAAGTACAAATATCGCTTTAAAAATCTTATTAAGATTAAACAATAGTTCGTTAAGTTATTCCATTTAGTTTATTATTAACCACTAATTTAAAAATCAATCTTAGTTAAAACAGAACTTGGTTAACTCAAAACACGATTATTTCTTTAATCAATTCCAGTTATTTCCTCCTTTAAATTAATTAATATTATAATTAGTTTAAATCTTCATTTAATTGTTCTTAGAAACAATAATCAAATTCTTAACCGTTAGATTATTTCCTGCTCATCAGCTTACACTTTCTATTAAAATAAGCATTTACTTTATCAAAACAATTTAATAATAATTTATAAACATTTGAATAATAGTAATACTTATTTTCTTTCAAAATTTGCTCTATTCAAAATAATATATTTAAAACAAATTTCAGTAATAAAATAAATTTATAACCTGATTACGGTCGACCCACTTGATGATAAAAATCCATATTTGTATAATGATTGTCTAATAGACAATGTGATGCCAAATTACTCGACCAATATTACCTACTGGTTAAAACAAATCAAATGTTGAATTTCAATTCAACGGTTATCGATCAAATCAACTGTCCAATCAGAACTATTCGTATAATGATAATATGAAAATAATATTCAACATACTTGAGGAATCCCGTTGGATACCTCCAACCTGTTCTTCCCTGTATCCAAAACAGTTCACCAAATTAAATCATTCCATTCCATTTATCTGATAATAAATAACGACCATCAATCAATTAACAGATCATTCAAACAATTCAAACCATTTCAAACACGTTTATTTTATAAATGTGATCAATCAAGGGAAATTACCTTTATTGGATTAAATCATTAAAACAACGATTATGTATTTTACTGAAATTAAACGACCGTTTAATTTCATTGGTTAAATCAACAATAAATATATAACTAGTAAACGGTCAACCACTAGCAATCAGAGCAGATAAAATAAAAACCCAATTTATATAAAATATAATAGGAAGAACTGAGTGAGTTTAACTCACCTTGATTTGGTTTGGTCATTTAACGCTGGTTTTTAATTAAATTAAACAGTGGTTTAATATAATTAAATATTCTACTTGCTTCTAGTCCTGACTGATCCTGCTCCATCTCGATATTCTCGTCTCCACGGTTCTAACGGAACAAACCATGTTTAAATCTGTCAACGTATGCACACAATATCATATAAGCAAATTTATAAAGTAATTTAGTTATTTAAATTTAGATTTTAAATAAAAATTGGGCCTTTATCATTTTGTATTAGGCCCATGTACCCCCCATCCCATTCTCCACTTCACAAAACCCTTCCTCAACGTTTCCCCAACCCAGAAAAAAGCAAACACCGCCTCCACCCCAAAACTTTCTTCAATGGCCGATCTCAAACCCTAACCGCTGCCCCTTTCTTCCTCAGCAAATCGAAACCAGCTGCATCGCCCCCTACGTAACCTCCTCTCTTCCTCGATCTTCCCTTCTCCCTCTACCAACGATCTGCAACAATCCCAAAATCAACTTCTTCAACATACAAACGTCACCGTAGTTCGACGATCCACCTTGAACCTTCCAGATCCACTACAGGCTATCCATGAACCCAATCGAAGCTTCCACTCAAAGATTTCCTGAACCCTAAGCTCTCGGTTCAAACAAAAATATCAAGAAATCCATCCAAAGCGTACGGAAACGATGCGCGAGGATTCATAAACACATATAAGTGTTTTTACTCCATTCTAGACTTGCGATACTATTTGTATGATTTTTTTTCCAGTGTTTGGAATGTTTTCAGTTTACTGTATTTGTTCGTTGCTCTCTGGAACTGGTGAAACATCACTACATGAATGCGTCTATTTATAGTGTTGGTTTTGGTTTAGATATGATTAACGTCTATCATTGCTCACTCTAGGTAGGTTCGGCTATGCTTAGGGCATTGGGGTTTTTCTTCTTTTCTTTTCAGATTTGTGTACTGATGGTTGATGGGAAATTTATATCTGCGTGATGGATTTTTAGTAGAGATTTTATTGAGTATTATATTATATTGTCATACAGTAGCTATATTTGGAAAACAGTGATTGAAAGGGCATAGATTAGGTGGATAGGGGCTATGACTTGTTTATTCATTTCAGAAATTTAAATCTGTATGTAATCATGTGTTCAGAGTATAGTACAGTCCCTTTGTATCTGAAATCAGCTGTATATGTATAAATATATACACTAGCAGTTTTTGTGTAGATTTGATGGTGTGAATATATACATATTTCAGTTTTTCTTTTGTTGTTCATACCCTATTTTTCTCAGCTGCTCCTACCCTATCTCCTTAGCTGTTTATTGACAATGCATAGGATCTGGTGTATATATTTACATAGATTTAGTTGTTCTTAGCTGTTCATTTCACTTAGATTGATGTATGAATATATTTGTTGTTTATTTTAATGTCAATATCCTTTAGCTGTTTTTGATTCTGTATAAATTTGATGTTGTAAATATATACATATACTTAGCTGTTCATATATATATATATATATATATATATATATATATATTTCTGTCCAGATTTGATGCAAATATATGCATATATTTGATTTTGCTGTTCATATCTATTTCCTTTAGCTGTTTACTTTTTACCATGAGTAGTTCATTTCTATGTGCGTCCTTGTGCTTTCCCGTTGTAGCATTTTGGCTCCATTGTTTTGTTTGCATTCGTACGAGAAATATATCGTACAGTTTTTCCTTTGTATTGAACTTTCATATTTTCATTATCTGACAGTATAGATTTTAGTTGTTCATTGCACTTAGATTGAGGTACGAATATATATACATTCATCTGTTTTTATTCAGCCTTGCATCACTGTTTTGAGTTGTACATATGAATAGTTTAGCTGTTTCCTACATAAATTTCTTATAGCTGTTTATTTAATTGAAAATTGTTTTACTATTTCAGGAAAAGAACAAGACATGATCAAAACATGCAGGAGAAAATTTTATTGAACGGTCACGTTCGTTTGGTTTTGTATCAGAAAGATTTGTATATATATTTTCCTTTTGTACCATCAGTTATGTATACGAATATGTTGTTCTCTTTGTATTTGTACAAATCATGTATGAATATGTATGTTTATTCAATGTATTATCACTTCCAGTTTTTGTTGTTGTTGTATATATTTTAGTTTATTTTTTTGTATGTTCATGTTTATGGGCGACTTCTTTATTTATTGGACAAGTATGATATATTCATGTTTTTATTCGTTTCCTTTGCCGAATCAACTGTGTACATTGTGCACTAGCTTAAGGTTGGTTTATTATTCTAAACCTCATATAATCTCGATACATATGAATTGAATACAAATAGCTAAAATCAACGATAATAAATATCATTGTATTTTATTAAACAACATCTTCAACATCAAACAATATAGAATTTAAAACTCAACGGTTAAAGTTTTGGGTTTAAATGACATCTCATTTATATAAAAGCCTTTTATATTAGAATAAATCGTTATAATTTTAAAACAGTACTATAGCGACTATTTAAAATTTTCTATTGGCCATAACTATTAATCCATAAGCTGAAATCTCTATTTTCCTCTTCCATTAGAAAATTATATTCAAATCAACTTAGGCGTTTCTATTTTTCACAGCATTCTGATTTAAAATAGATTATGTAAATTTAGTTGAAGTTCAAAACGAAATTCATGAAATGCCGCGACGTTACGGGCTTGATTTATAATTATATATAAATTATACTTCCGTATATATTTAACAAACGAATTTTATATATTGTAAATCCGTTTACAATTCCAAATCGATATTTAAATTAAATATCTGACTACAAAAAAATGCGGGTCGTTACAATATATCTTTTTCGATTCTATTAAATAGCATTTGTTTTTTGTTTTGCTTTTATTGGTGTATATAATTAATTGGTGGATTTTGTTGGTGTGCATGATTTTGGTAGCATGTTGTAAGTTTTAATGTAGTTGATTGTCTGTTAATATTTTCTTATTTGCAATTTGTTGCTGGTTATTGTTAATCATGTTTGGAGCTGTGTACTGAAATAATGTTGTCTTGAACAATTGTGTTTATTTGAAGTTTTAATGTAGTTGATTGTCTGTTAATATCAAACTGTCTAAGCACATGTGTACATAACAGATTATGTGCTTACTAAACAAACACCTTTTACATATGTAAGCATACCATCTAACCAACCTCATTACTATTGGACCATTCATTTCATAAATTCCATGGCAAATAAATACTTCAGGGCACCATTTTTATCAAAAAAAAGATAAACGGTTTTATCTTTTCCCGGAAAATCATATAACTTATAAATATTAGAAAAAAGATAAACAGTTTTGTCTTTTTCCCAGAAAATCATAAAAACTTGTACTTTTAACGGTTAAATGATTTTATCCTTTTCCTAGAAAATTAATTTTAATAGAAAAAAGATAAATGGTTTCTCAGAAAATCATATAATTTTGTCTTCTTGGGCTATTTTGTAATGGCATAGTAAAAATTTAGTAGAAGATGATGGGCTGAACCTTGCTAAACTACCAACAAATAGTAGCCACAAAAGGATAAAGCAAAGACCGAAGACACTTATAATCTAATAAGATACAAGGAAAAGGTGTTACAAATAAACAGAAAGATTGCAAAACGGAGCATAATGTGCACTACATGTCAAACCCAAGAAGAAACAACAATAAGAAGATTTATAATATACAACAGAAGCAATTCAGATCCTTTCACAACACAAATTTACCCACTCGGTTGCAGTTGTAGGTTCATATTTACCCTTATCATTATACATACATAATTCAAAATCACTGCAAAGAGCCTAGGACTCTACGGTAGTAAAATCAGGTTAAAAAGGCTTCTATAGAGGCATAACAGTGAACCTCTCCTGCAACCTTGTTTTCCTAGTCCTATTCCTCAAAGACCGTAACGCCTTGGCTGCAAACTGTTAGGATTTCATTATACTTTAACAATATCCAATCGTGAAACCCTAGATCCAAATATGTAACCATATTGATTTAATTGAGAACAAATCAGAAAATAAATAACTTGATTAGCGGAAGCGTACCTGAATCTGTATTTAATCAGTGCAATACCTGAATCCGTAGTCGGTTGTTAAACGAGAGAAGATGAATTAGGTTTGGTTTTCCAAATTGACACAAATCCTAGATCTGAAATCAGCTCTCCGTAGAAGAGGTTAGAGAGTTGCTAAGGCTTGTGTAATTCAGGGACCATAACCCTTTATTTATAGAGTTGGCATTTTGTAATTCGGCCCTTCAACAAATTATAAAATGCCCCGGTATCTACACATTAGGCCCATGATAACTTAAAACTTTAAGCCCATTAATTCTAATCTAAAATTAGATCACTTTAATTAGGCTTTACACCAAAATAGCACAACACATTTTATTTTACATATGTGACCCAATTGTCGAAATATTCCAACAATCTCCCCCTGGGCCACATATGAAATAATCTTAAAATGTGTTTAACTTTATGAGCTCCAAAATTTGCTATTTATAACATATGGTGTATCTGAAACAATCTCGTCCATTAATTGGGTTGACAAAGGATCAAAGCGGCATTCGTTACATTTATCGTAACTAAACCCATCAATGGTCACATATATCAATACAATCAAACGACATAGATCAATCATGGATGCGTAGCATGGAAATTACATGAAATGTGATCTATACATGTCTATTTCCAACTGGTCCTTCTTTAGTGAGATCAAATGTTTAATATTTAAACAACCTGAGTGCAAAGAAAAATTCAATACTTTATTTCTGATCAGAAAAAAGAACTTGATATGCATATATCTGTAACTGAAGTATAGAGCAATGAGTCATATGACAATACCAAATATAAACTCCTCCTGAACCAAAATATCCTTACATAAAGTTACACCAATTGAGCTACATGCTCATGAAAGACCTTAGGTGATAACTTTTTGGTAAGCGGATCTTCCATAATGGAGTTTGTCTAAGTGTGCTCTATGAATTACAATATATTTTGCACTCTTCCCTTATTGGAAAATAATATATTCTTTACTGTCACAATATTACTTGGTCTTTCAATTCTTTATCTATAACTGGAGTCTTGTGACAAGATTTCATTATTATTTTTCATATTTGGATGTCTTATAATTAACCAAAGACGATATTTTCAAAGTGGTGAAAACTATAAGTGCCTAAGTGACACTTTTCCCTTATATAGTTTCACCCATAAAATATATTATCATTGCTAGAAGTGGATCTTTTACGGTAATGACATCCAAAATATCTGGATCGTAATTCTTTATGATCTCCAACCGATCCGATCTTTTATCTATGAGCATATGATCTTTTATTTTATTCCTTAAAGATATCTCATAACCATTTTGGCTACTAAATCAGTGATCCACTTTTAATATCAGTAAGGTATCTGCAACGACCCGCATTCTACGCATCATAGGATCGTAGAATATTTATTTCTGTCACATACGAAGTCGTATGGTCGTGTAACTTTGGGAGACGACTATTGGGGTCATTTCCCATGAGCATGATTTTTCCCGATTTTTAAATGACCATTTTACCCCTAGTTGGCACTGTTTTGGTCATAACTTTTGACTGGAAAGAAATTTTGACCTGAAACCACTTCCATTGGCTCCGGATGATGGTTTCTCTTTCCGTAGAGTGGTCACATTAGTCAAACGGACTCACCGTTTGGGAGATATGGCTGAAACAAGTTTCAGATGGTGAAAAACAGCTTAATTGGGCTTAACCGGGTGATTAGCAGCTAGGCCCACAGGGGAATTTCGGGTTTAGAGGTATAGGAAGACTGATTAGGGTTAGGTTATCACTTTCATTTCAGTTTTGAGCCGCCACAAACCTTCTTGAGACCTTAGTAATGGCTTCCATCCTCTAAAACCACTCCAAAACACATTTTTAGTGAAGATTAAGCCTAAACTACATCAAAGCAAGGCCAAATAGCAACAAAGCAAGGTTGGAGCTGCTGCTATACATAGGAATTCGACCCAAACAGAGAGTATTTCAGATTTGGTGTTTCATTTGTGGCCAAGGTGAGTGATTTGCATAGTTTTTGCACTAATTACGGTGATTAAGGGTAATTAGTGAAGATTAGCGAATTTATACGTAAATAAATTCTGGAAAAATTCTTAAAATTTTAAAATAATGTTTTAAGGCTCTGTTAGAAATTTGGGTTAATTTCGATGTGTTTTGCTAATCGTATGCTTAAACATGATTAAGAGGGATTATAGGAAAATGTGAGGTTTTAGCCACTTTTGATCCATTTTGGTTCATTTGAATTGTTGTTAGGTGTTTGTGGTTGTTCTTACATGTTGTTATGACTATTTGACATGAATTGTGATTGATTAGAATAGTTAGATTTGTCAAAAACGTCGTCGAACGGCGTAAACAAGTTGCTGGAAAAGTTGCAGAAAGTTGTGCAGGCTTCGGATCAGATCGGATGGGGGGCTCGGATCGGATATGTGAACTGGGCAAGAAATCCGACCCGAACCGGAGTTTGGCACATAGGAGGCTTGGCGAGAAGGAAGGCCGTTTTCTTAGAGTTGGAGTGGACAAGGGGATCGGATCGGAAGAATAATTGGAGGTCAGATCGGATCGACTTGGAGACGTAGGGCTCGGATCGGAAGTAAACATTTGGGAGAATTAGCAAGAGGGAAGGTCACGCGGATCAGATGGCAAGGAGGGATCGGATCGGAATACGTGAGGAAATGAGCCAGCGGATCGGAGCACTGGAAGGAAGGACACCCGACCCGACCCGGAGGAGGACACCGACCCGACCCGAAGTGGAGTACCCGACCCGAACCGAATGGAAAGATGACAAGGAAGGAGGACCGACCCGAACCAATGAAGGTGATGACTCCCAACCCGAACCGATGAAGGTGATGACTACCGAACCGAACCGAATTCTAAGACTGTTAATGCGCGGCAACTCTTCTGAAGACCCACTCCAATTCGATCAAACCCGAGATGCAAAGGAAGTCCAAATGAGAAGTTAGAGCTTAAGATTCAGATGGGAATCAACGAGTTCGCTTCATGGTTGGGCTTTGCTACGGGACGCGTGCCAAGGAGTTATCGACGTCTATAGCTTTGGACCACTATGGTAGGAGGTGCGAAGGCGGATTCAGGGCCATTATGGCATCGGTAGAACCAAGGGCTACGACCAATGAAGTGGGTCATTGAAATGTTTGGTCATGACTCCAAGTGTTTGGCTTGGTCACAGCAGGGTTTCTACAAGTCGGGATTCGTCGTTACCTCAGTTTGTCTAGTGTTCCAAAGTTGTAAATGTCGTACGCTTTACGCACTGAGTGAGAGATGTGAGGATGGTTGCTATGGATGATTTGTTTGCTATCATTGTGACATGCACACCCTACCCCCGTATTCTTACACTATTTATTATGGCACCTTGGAGTATTGTACGGTATGTGGTACTAACTCTTTGGTTGCAGGTCCAGGTTCAGGTATGGTTTAGTATACCTGTTATTACTCTATTTAGATGCTTATCGCTCATACCAGGCTTTATGTCTGACCCAGAGTTTTATGTCTCTTCTTATTACTCTGGGTGCTCACACGAGCAGACTAGAGACAGGTTAGTTGGTGATGCACGGGTAGATGATCCGGAGACGAGCAGGAGGCTTCCACGTAATATATATAGTATTCTCCCTGCGTTGTTGAAGATCACTTCTTGGGCATTGGTGGTGCACCTTCTACTTTAGTTTTCCTTTGTTAGAGACAGTAAATTTGGAAAGTTGTAATAAGCTGTATTTGGATTTCCGCTGCTCTGATGTTGACATTGATTATTAGTTATCAGCTTATGCACTGTCTCACCTGTTTTATGTCAAGTATGTTATTATTATATTTTATTCCATGCGCTGTGAGACATTCTACAAGTTCCTTGATTAGTTCATTCTCTTCTTTCTTTTCTCATGACGACCGTCCCGTGCTAGTTGGGCATGTGTACAGCGCACTTCCGGAGGAAATGCAGGCTG
Source organism: Allium sativum (assembly GCA_030737875.1). Lineage (NCBI taxonomy): Eukaryota > Viridiplantae > Streptophyta > Magnoliopsida > Asparagales > Amaryllidaceae > Allium > Allium sativum. The sequence continues at coordinate 359,782,702 of CM060926.1, forward strand.
GTACGGGGCGGGCCGTCACACTTGGTATCAGAGCTCTAGGTTGCGTAGTTAACCTAGGGAAGCTATCGGGGAGAGATAATATACGTATACGAGAGAGCGTATTTGTGATTACTTTGGTTTTTAAAAGCTATGTATATATATACTATTACTAGTATAAGGATGAAGTCGTACTGCACTAGCACCACTATGGAGTCGTTAATCGTTTCCTTTTTCAGATTGACGATGAGCCGATATACTAGAGGTGCTGGTAGGGGAGCCAATAATGGGAATGCTGCTGACATGAGGACAATGTTTACTGACCTCATGAGAGAGATGCTTAGGGATGTGCAGAGGGCAGCTCCCAATGGTGGAAATGGTGGTGGTCCAATAGTGCAGGCGCCGAGGGTTGACTTCGCCAAGTTGAATAAGGATTATACTAGCCTTGGTGGGAAGTCGTTTCATGGAACGGAGTCGGCCACGGATGTTCAAGATTGGTTGGATAGTTGCGAACGTATCTTCGAGGATTTGGGTATCGAAGATGCGATGAAGAGAAAGCTAGCGTCCCGTCAGCTGCAAGGGCGAGCAATGAATTGGTGGAATGCTATAAAGGCAGCTACTCCCGAAGATCAGATTACTTGGGAGCAGTTTAAAGCTCGCTTCAGTGAGAAGTTCATTCCAGCTACTCAGAAGTCAATGCTGTTTAAGAAATTCTTGGAGCTCAAGCAGAATGGCAGAGCTGTCTCGGAATATATTGCTGAATTTGATACTTTGTCAAAATATGGGTTATCTCTTATTGATACTGCCGAGAAAAAGAATGAGAAATTCATAACTGGTTTGGATCAGTACTTGGGGGAAAAACTTATTAACCACATCGATGAGACGTTTGAATCGATTGTGGGGAAAGCATTAAGATCAGAAAGTCTCTACCCTAAGTCGAAGACTGAGGTTGCATCTGCAGAAGAGCCAAAGCCACAAGCAAGTGGTGGAGGCAAGGGTGGTTCCCAGAATAAGAGAAAGCAGAACCAAGCTAAGGATGGCCAGAAGAAAAGGAATAAGCAAGATGTTGAGTGCTTCAGCTGTGGTAAGAAGGGCCATTATGCTAGTAATTGTCGAGCCAAGCCAGCGGATAGGAAGTGCTTCAACTGTGGCCAAATGGGACATCACAAGGACAAGTGTCCACAGCCCCCTAAGGAAAAGCAAATGGTGAAAGCATACGCCCTTAATGCTATTCCTTCTTCGTCGAATGCCCCAACAACGGCGGAGAAGGGAAAGAATGTCGTCATTCAAGGTATGCTTTCTGTTTATGATGTTCCTGTTAGAGTTTTGTTTGATACCGGAGCTTCCAGTTCTTTCATATCTAGTGACCTGGTAGATAGGTTGGGATTGGAGCTTGAGATTGTCGATAGACCTTTAGTAGTGACGAACCCGATTGGCAGTTCGACTAGCCTTAGCATGATTTGTCGTAATGTGGTCTTATCGAGTCATGGATGCATGTTTGTTTGTGATTGCTTTGTTTTGGGCTTTACTGGGTTTGGCATTATTTTGGGAGTAGATTGGCTCCAAAGATACGGGGTGGTGGTAGACTGTGAGGGCTTGTTGGTGACAGCTAGAGCGGATGATGGGCGGAGGATAGTGTTTGGTGGTCTACCCAGTAAGGGGGTATTGGCTAGTTTTCTAAACTCCCTCGACATTCCGCATAGTGAGTTGGCAGGTTTGCCCGTGGTTGGCCAGTATCCGGATGTTTTCGAGGAAGTGACCGGACTTCCACCACACCGAGAGATTGAGTTTCGTATTGATTTGGTAAAGGATGCCGGACCTATAGTGATGCCACTTCGTCGTATGGCACCAAGAGAGCAACGAGAGCTCGAGGTGCAAGTTAGCGATCTTTTGAAGAAGGGATTTATCAGAAGGAGTGTTTCTGAATGGGGAGCACCAGTTGTGTTTGCTACCAAGGCGGATGGTTCCCTTCGTTTGTGTGTAGACTACCGCGAGTTGAATAAAGTGACGAGGAAGAACAAGTATCCTCTACCGCGGATAGATGATTTGTTCGATCAGTTGAGTGGCGCGAGAATATTTTCTCAGTTGGATCTCGCGATAGGTTTTCATCAGCTTAGAGTGGAAGCTGAGAGTATAGCTAGAACGGCATTTCGGACGCCGTCTGGATTTTATGAGTGGTTGGTCATGCCATTCGGGCTGACCAATGCCCCAGCATATTTTGTGGATCTTATGAATAGGGTATTCAGAGATCAGTTGAATAAGTTTGTCCTTGTGTTCGTTGATGATATTTTGGTCTATTCGAGGACAGAGGAAGAACACAAGGAACATTTAAGAATAGTGATGGAGGTGTTGAGAAAACACCAATTGAAAGAAAAGTTTTCGAAGTGTCACTTCTGGAAGAGGGAAGTGAGGTTCTTGGGCCATGTTGTATCAGAGAATGGTATTGCCGTGGACCCGGCAAAGGTGGCTACGGTACAGGATTGGCCTACGCCCAAGAATGCAATAGATGTAAGAAGTTTCTTGGGGTTAGCGGGATATTATCGTAAGTTTATCCAAGGTTTCTCCAAGATAGCAGCACCATTGACCCAGTTGACCAAGAAGAATCAAGCTTTTGTCTGGGATGAAAGGTGCGAGAATGCATTCAAAAGTCTAAAGGACAAGTTGACAAGCGCACCAGTGTTAGTCATTCCTAAGGGGGATGAAGAGATGACGGTATACACGGATGCCTGTGGTACCGGACTGGGTGCTGTATTGATGCAAGGCGGTAGGGTTGTAGCTTACGCAAGACGGCAATTGAAACCGCACGAGAGAAGATACCCTACCCATGATTTAGAGTTGGCAGCAATCGTGTTCGCGTTAAAGATGTAGAGACACTATCTCTTGGGAGAAAGATTTGAGCTGTTTACAGATCATAAGTCGTTAAAGTATCTCTTCTCTCAGAAAGATCTGAATCTCCGTCAGCAGAGATGGTTAGAGTTCTTAGCTTCCTATGATTTTGACATCTCATACACACCAGGAAAGGGCAATGCGGTGGCTGATGCATTGAGTAGAAGACATGCCAGCTTAGGGGCTATGTTCCTTGAATGGAAGCAACTGGAGTTTATCGCGGGGTTTGATTTCAGACCAAAGTGCGAATTGGATCCAGAAATGTTAGCAAGTTTGACGATCAGACCCACTTTGATTGAGCGGATCGGCTCTAGTCAGAGGGACGATCCTAACCTATTGGAAATCATCTCCAAGTTAGAGATGGGTATCGATGAGGAGATGAACAAGTATGGGCTTGATCGAGATGGATGGCTTATAAAGAATGGAAAGCTTGTTGTACCCAATGTCAATGGATTGAGAGATGAAGTGCTTAAAGAATGTCATCACTCAAAGTTGACTATACATCCCGGTGGTAATAAAATGTATAGAGACATGAAACAGACTTACTACTGGGAAGGAATGAAAAGAGACGTTGGGAAGTTTATATCCAAATGCATGAATTGCCAGCTAGTTAAAGCCGAGCAAAAGAAGCCTAGTGGTTTGTTACAGCCCTTAGAAATTCCCGAATGGAAATGGGAGCAAGTCTCGATGGATTTCATCGATGGTTTACCAAGGACTAGATCGGGATATGACAGCATTTGGGTAATTGTAGATCGACTGACTAAAAGTGCAAGGTTTATACCAGTCAAATCGACCAGAACGGCAGCTAAGTTATCAGAATTGTATATGAAGTGGGTAGTGAGACTTCATGGAGTACCTAAAAGCATTGTGAGCGACCGAGACCCGTTGTTCACTAGTGGGTTTTGGAGGAGCTTACAAGAGGCTCTAGGGTCAGAGTTACATCTCAGTACCGCATATCATCCTCAGACCGACGGTCAGACGGAGAGGGTGAACCGTATTTTGGAAGATCTCTTAAGAGCATGTATATTGGATTTTGGTGGATCATGGGATGACCATTTGCATCTAGTAGAGTTTGCATATAATAATAGCTACCAATCCAGTATCGGTATGGCTCCGTTTGAAGCTTTGTACGGAAGACCATGCAACTCACCATCATGTTGGATAGAGACTGGCGAGAAGTTTATGCTTGGACCAGATGTGGTGAGGGAAACTTCAGATAAAATCAAGACCATTCAACAACGAATGAAGGCTGCCCAAGATAGGCAGAAGAGTTATGCCGATAAAAGGAGAAGAGACTTAAAATTCTCCGTTGGCGACTTGGTGTTTGTCAAGATTTCTCCGTTGAAGAGCGTAATACGATTTGGCAGGAGAGGCAAGTTGGCACCAAGATTTGTTGGCCCATTCCCTGTTCTTGAGCTAGTCGGGAATTTAGCATATAGAATTGACTTACCGGAGAAGATGGCGGGAGTTCACAACGTATTTCATGTTTCCCAACTAAGGAAGTTCGTTCACGACTCAGATATGACTATTTCACCTGATCAGTTAGAGGACTTCGAAGTAGAACCTGAGGCGGTTGGGAACCGCAAGCCGGCCCGTATTGTCGAGCACGACATGAAGCAACTTCGAAGGAAGGCGGTGAAGCTAGTCAAGGTACAGTGGAGCGAGGACGAGAGTGATTGTACTTGGGAGACAGAGGAGGACATTAGGAAGACACACCCAGAACTCTTTGCCTGGTCAGATTTTGACTTTGATTTAGTTTTCCGCATGCTAGAATAGGCTTGTTTTCTTGTTTTGCATGTTTGATTGTTGTATGTGGTTGTTAGGCATGCGGGATCCTTTGTATGTTTTGGGTTAAGGAATTTCGGGGGCGAAATTTCTTAAGGGGGGGAGAGTGTAACGACCCGCATTCTACGCATCATAGGATCGTAGAATATTTATTTCTGTCACATACGAAGTCGTATGGTGTGTAACTTTGGGAGACGACTATTGGGGTCATTTCCCATGAGCATGATTTTTCCCGATTTTTAAATGACCATTTTACCCCTAGTTGGCACTGTTTTGGTCATAACTTTTGACTGGAAAGGAATTTTGACTTGAAACCACTTCCATTGGCTCCGGATGATGGTTTCTCTTTCCGTAGAGTGGTCACATTAGTCAAACGGACTCACCATTTGGGAGATATGGCTGAAACAAGTTTCAGATGGTGAAAAACAGCTTAATTGGGCTTAACCGGGTGATTAGCAGCTAGGCCCACAGGGGAATTTCGGGTTTAGAGGTATAGGAAGACTGATTAGGGTTAGGTTATCACTTTCATTTCAGTTTTGAGCCGCCACAAACCTTCTGGAGACCTTAGTAATGGCTTCCATCCTCTAAAACCACTCCAAAACACATTTTTAGTGAAGATTAAGCCTAAACTACATCAAAGCAAGGCCAAATAGCAACAAAGCAAGGTTGGAGCTGCTGCTATACATAGAAATTCGACCCAAACAGAGAGTATTTCAGATTTGGTGTTTCATTTGTGGCCAAGGTGAGTGATTTGCATAGTTTTTGCACTAATTACGGTGATTAAGGGTAATTAGTGAAGATTAGCGAATTTATACGTAAATAAATTCTGGAAAAATTCTTAAAATTCTAAAATAATGTTTTAAGGCTCTGTTAGAAATTTGGGTTAATTTCGATGTGTTTTGCTAATCGTATGCTTAAACATGATTAAGAGGGATTATAGGAAAATGTGAGGTTTTAGCCACTTTTGATCCATTTTGGTTCATTTGAATTGTTGTTAGGTGTTTGTGGTTGTTCTTACATGTTGTTATGACTATTTGACATGAATTGTGATTGATTAGAATAGTTAGATTTGTCAAAAACGTCGTCGAACGGCGTAAACAAGTTGCTGGAAAAGTTGCAGAAAGTTGTGCAGGGCTTCGGATCGGATGGGGGGCTCGGATCGGATATGTGAACTGGGCAAGAAATCCGACCCGAACCGGAGTTTGGCACATAGGAGGCTTGGCGAGAAGGAAGGCCGTTTTCTTAGAGTTGGAGTGGACAAGGGGATCGGATCGGAAGAATAATTGGAGGCCAGATCGGATCGACTTGGAGACGTAGGGCTCGGATCGGAAGTAAACATTTGGGAGAATTAGCAAGAGGGAAGGCTACGCGGATCAGATGGCAAGGAGGGATCGGATCGGAATACGTGAGGAAATGAGCCAGCGGATCGGAGCACTGGAAGGAAGGACACCCGACCCGACCTGGAGGAGGACACCGACCCGACCCGAAGTGGAGTACCCGACCCGAACCGAATGGAAAGATGACAAGGAAGGAGGACCGACCCGAACCAATGAAGGTGATGACTCCCAACCCGAACCGATGAAGGTGATGACTACCGAACCGAACCGAATTCTAAGACTGTTAATGCGCGGCAACTCTTCTGAAGACCCACTCCAATTCGATCAAACCCGAGATGCAAAGGAAGTCCAAATGAGAAGTTAGAGCTTAAGATTCAGATGGGAATCAACGAGTTCGCTTCATGGTTGGGCTTTGCTGCGGGACGCGTGCCAAGGAGTTATCGACGTCTATAGCTTTGGACCACTATGGTAGGAGGTGCGAAGGCGGATTCAGGGCCATTATGGCATCGGTAGAACCAAGGGCTACGACCAATGAAGTGGGTCATTGAAATGTTTGGTCATGACTCCAAGTGTTTGGCTTGGTCACAGCAGGGTTTCTACAAGTCGGGATTCGTCATTACCTCAGTTTGTCTAGTGTTCCAAAGTGGTAGATGTCGTACGCTTTACGCACTGAGTGAGAGATGTGAGGATGGTTGCTATGGATGATTTGTTTGCTATCATTGTGACATGCACACCCCACCCCCGTATTCTTACACTATTTATTATGGCACCTTGGAGTATTGTACGGTATGTGGTACTAACTCATTGGTTGCAGGTCCAGGTTCAGGTATGGTTTAGTATACCTGTTATTACTCTGTTTAGATGCTTATCGCTCATACCAGGCTTTATGTCTGACCCAGAGTTTTATGTCTCTTCTTATTACTCTGGGTGCTCACACGAGCAGACTAGAGACAGGTTAGCTGGTGATGCACGGGTAGATGATCCGGAGACGAGCAGGAGGCTTCCACGTAATATATATAGTATTCTCCCTGCGTTGTTGAAGATCACTGCTTGGGCATTGGTGGTGCACCTTCTACTTTAGTTTTCCTTTGTTAGAGACAGTAAATTTGGAAAGTTGTAATAAGCTGTATTTGGATTTCCGCTGCTCTGATGTTGACATTGATTATTAGTTATCAGCTTATGCACTGTCTCACCTGTTTTATGTCAAGTATGTTATTATTATATTTTATTCCATGCGCTGTGAGACATTCTACAGGTTCCTTGATTAGTTCATTCTCTTCTTTCTTTTCTCATGACGACCGTCCCGTGCTAGTTGGGCATGTGTACAGCGCACTTCCGGAGGAAATGCAGGCTGGTGCGGGGTGGGCCGTCATAGTATCTGTCAAATAATACACGCATATCCATATGTGTATATACATTTGTATGCATTGGAATTCAAACTGCAAATGCATGGAAAATCTTTTGCATTTCTTTAGTTTCAAGGATGGCAACATTTATCTGTTTTGGTAAAAAAAAATCAACTGAATCGCAGTTTACATACCAAATCTTTTAAGCATTTATCTTCCTAATTCTTTTGTAATAATCCAAATATCACCCCATGAAAAATAATGGTGTATTTGAATCCCAAATACAAAAGACTAATCTATAAATGAGTTTCTTAAGTAGTTTCACCAATGTCTCCATTGAGAAACATAACTTTAATCTCCATCAGATAATGCTCAAAAGTACAAACTGTAGTAAGCTCCAATGTGATCGATTCAGAATCGTTTACTAAGTCCAAAATGAAACATTCTTAAAAGAAAATAAAATATCCTTTTATTCGATAAAGTGCCTTATAAAATTCAATATTACCCACTTGATCCCTTTTGGTTTTGAATAGTTATTCATAACCAATGATCTTATCACTTAAGTTAGAGGGAAATTTCAAACTTTATTATCCATATAGATTTATACTATATGTTCATTTCTTAAATCCACATTTTAAATTGGTACCTTACATGGATTGATGTAAGTCCGTAGCATCATCTTTATCAATCCATTATTTATCTTTATGAAGAAATACTACACAATAATCTGAAATAGCATTTCTTCCCATTTACGTGGATTTCCTTAATGATCTTGCATCTTTGAGGTTGTTGAGTTTGTTTTCTTGAAGCAGTATCCTTAGCTTAAAGAAAAATTATCTTCAACATCATCTTATTATGGTTCTTAATTTACTTCTTCTTAATAAAAGAAAACAAATCTTAAACTTTAAGCGAAGAAGCAACCGCAGTTGAATCAAAGATGATGATTCTCTTTAAAGACAATGGTATTACTTTATTTCTCCCCCCAAACTCAACATCCTCAAAAAACTATTGCATTTCCCGTTTTAAAACTTTTCCTTAGTGTGGGTTCATAAAAAAATTATAAACTTTAAATCGCTTAGAATATCAATAAAGTATTTTCTATCTTTATGATATCTCAATCTATAATTCCTCAGTAAACTGAAACAAAAATTATATTAATCACCAAAACAAAATTTGAGATATCATTACAGAAGTTATTTAGCATAAGCAGCCATAACTTATATGAGCTTCAATTACATAAGATTTTGAACTTATTCATAAATTAACATTACTATATCTTGATGAACAATAATAACCTAATATGTTCACCTTAGAAATATAAAACTGAAATCTGTCTAAATGACAACATAAATAATATATCAAATAAATCCATAAAAATTGACTTAAATCTCAATAATTATTATAAAATATCAAGTATATTTTACTTTATATGTTTGTATATCTCATTAAAGAAACAACTATATAAAAAATATATCTGTATGTTATTTCTTTTCTTTGAGATCTTTAGCAACTTCTTAATCCTTATTCATACATTTATTTACAATGTACATCAAATGAGTACTTTTAAATCATAAAAAAAACTTCAATCTCTATTTTAATTACCAAAGCGCTAAATTAGCCCAATAAGATAACATATTATTCTTAAAATAATTTTAATCTTTAAATGAATATACTGAAGATAACACCAAAAATAACGATAACTTGAGCGTCTTTGGCTTTTGAAGCAATATCTTTTTCCGTATAGTACTCATTTATATTTCTTTTACTTTGACTTTATGTAATCAAGCACCACAAAGAGTGCTTGATTTCCCTTATTGTTTTCACAAAAAACGTTTCCATTCTCAGTAGATAACTTATACAAAATTAGTTATCGTTACCTATAGCACATCCTTGAAAACTTCTGAAGTATTTACTTAATGATCATTTAACTCTTGCCTTTGAATTATATCACCTTTCAATATTCTTCATAACATTATAAGAATATTTAACCGTAGTAGGGTTGGCTGTAACTCTCTTAGTTACAAGAGTTAAATCTATAAAGTCAAGAACAAATAACATGCTCTCATACAAATCCTTATATTTATCCCAAAACAAGATGGAAATATTCTTTAAATTGACAGATAATTCAGTTAAATTAGCTGAAAATGAACAAAAAAATAAAATGAAGATTGACCGTATATGCTCATAGCCAAATATCAACCATAGTAAATTCAAATAATTGGTAAGTCTCTTCTCAAGATACCCAGTACACATTAATATCAAGTCTTTGGACAGTAATATTAACTGTAAGTGGTACTCTTGTTGTAATGATCAAACACTGACAATAAATTCAAGTCAAATAACAACCTTCCTTTGGGCCGATTAATTATTCACTCGAAAAACCTTATAATTGTCACGTATTTATCATCACACATGTGTAAGTGATTCGGCCAAACATTAGCCTTCCTTTGGGCCGACTAATATTCGCATGAATAACTACACACAAATATTAAACATTTTCATGAACCACCAAAATATAGAGGTCACTTTGGTGACATATTATTTTAAAGTTAATTCACTACTAATGTAAAATATTTACAGCTGTAAAGAGACGCCAAAATTATATTTGAATTTATACTTACTACATATATAATATATTTTGAGTGCTATAAAACACTTCTGAAAATACTTTAGGTCATATATGCCAACTGAAATCCCAAAGTTGTAACCACAACACAACAAGTCTCCCTTTTTTTTAAATTATAGCAGTAACTATCTTTTGCTTTATGTGGTTACGCTCATGACATTCCCTAAATGAGCATGATACAAGACAACATAAATGTCTCACATGACAAATGTCCTAGATGAACGTCATAATTAAATATCACCTCAGATTATATACAAGGGACACAAAATTTTCGTACTGAATAGCATGAATGAATGCAAGGCCTAACATAATACTGCATGCATGATTACTAAAATGATTTGCCGAGAGTATTTTTTTTTAATAGATCAATTTTTTTTAAGATAAACCAAAAGCTAACTGTAGATCCAACAATTGAATAAGTCTAATAAACTTGTTACTCAAAACAAATCAGCCGTACTAGGAGTGCTGGGAGAGTCAACCTCAATTATATCCCAAAAATTTGGCCGGAATACATTTTAAAATGTGTATCTGCTTAAAAAAAACCAACGATCAGGTTTCATTTTCCTTTTCTTTTTCTAATAATGTACTAAAAGTTACTCACCATAGAAACCTGTAAATATCAGGGCGCATGCAATAAATATCCACAAAAGGACATGTAATTCAAGGCAGCCTAATTATATTAACCAGCAAGGCAACATACGTGGATACACACTTGACAATTCAAAGTAGCCTGGAGTATTAACCAGCAACATATGTAATCTTAAATTCTTAATGGACCATCGAAATTTGAAAGCATGCACTGAAGTATATGTTGTTAGGTAGCACAACGTTGTAATCAAATCATACCGAAATCATACAGTTGAATTGTCAAAAATAAATAAAATAATGCACACCATTCTATTTAATAGACCCGAATTGGATCTAAGATACTTTAACTAAAACAAAACGAGCAAGATACCCAAAAAAAATGATTAAAATATATAATCAGCTTAGATCCGAACAAAACGGGTATTCACGTAAGCGAAAAAATAGAAGTGCTAGCAATCAGTCATAATAACTAATATGCCAGCATGAAAAGATCCATTTAACAGTGGAAAAAGGTCAAACTACCTTCATATATGATATATGATAATAGACTGCAGCTGTTGAATAGGTAAAATAAAATAAAATAGTGCAACTATCCAGGAGATCCGAAAACTTTGCTTACTTAATCAAAACATACATGCACATAAAGATAAAGTGTGCGGTCATCATATTAATAATAGTATAATGATGCCATCATGCAAAGTTCAACCATATAAACAAATAAAGTAATAAGATACTTTGCTGGAAACTAAATGCACACATGTTCTCATGAAAGTTACTATGCATATACTGTTTTGCTATTATATAGGGACTATATTCCATGCGTTAGTGGATGCAAGAAAAAAAAAACTTTTTTTTTATTAGCAGCAGCTCACAATTACACACAACCAATTTCAAAACATATACACCGTATGAATTCAGAACACAATTCAACTTTTGTTTGAAGTGACAAAAACAGCATGTACCAAACTACAAAACTCATCATCATATATTTATAAATATTGATATGATAAAAAAAAATCCCAATAGAATCAATAATGGTTGGCTCCGATACCAATTGTTAGGATTTCATTATACTTTAACAATATCCAATCGTGAAACCCTAGATCCAAATATGTAACCATATTGATTTAATCGAGAACAAATCAGAAAAAAAATAACTTGATTAGCGGAAGCATACCTGAATCTGTATTCAATCAGTGCAATACCTGAATCCGTAGTCGGTTGTTAAACGATAGAAGATGAATTAGGTTTGATTTTCCAAATTGACACAAACCCAAGATCTGAAATCAGCTCTCCGTAGAAGAGGTTAGAGAGTTGCTAAGGCTTGTGTAATTCGGGGACCATAACCCTTTATTTATAGAGTTGGCATTTTGTAATTCGGCCCTTCAACAAATTATAAAATGCCCCGGTATCTACACATTAGGCCCATGATAACTTAAAACTTTAAGCCTATCGATTCTAATCTAAAATTAGATCACTTTAATTAGGCTTTACACCAAAATAGCACAACACATTTTATTTTACATATGTGACCCAATTGTCGAAATATTCCAACACAAACCATTTATAGTAAAAGATAACGTATTATGAAATCATTTACGGTAAAAGATAAATCTGTTTATCTTTTGTAGCTATTGATTACAGAAACATTAAAACATAATTGTATTTATTTAATACATAACAAAAGAATGGATATTTAATACAGTTGAATGCAATACTGGAATGGATATTCCCATGCACATAAACATAATGTTGTTATTACTTGATATAGCTCTAAAATTTATGCATTTATGTCCTCTTTCATTGAAGAAAATGCATAGTGGCTGTTCTATAAACAATCTACAGAATTTTCATGTTTTCATATTTTATCTTGCATTGAAAAAAATATAGTTATATGTTAGTAATCATGTACATACAGTTAACAAACTTGTACTTCTAACAGAAAAAAGGTAAATGGTTTTATCTTTTTTTCCAGAAAATCATATAACTTATACTTTTAACAGAAAAAAGATAAATGATTTTATCTTTTTCTCAGAAAACCATTTAATTTTATTATTTTTAACAGAAAATCCTATAAGGCCTATATATATATACAACCCTGACAAAACACATTGCTCTTCTATTGGTTATAAAAACAAAACCAATACTTATATATATATACATATATATATATATACACACACACACACATATATATATATATAAACATTTTTAGGTTTGTACGAACATATGTATTTACTTGGTTCATAATACCTAGTCAATATTATATATATATATATATAAACAATGGCATAGCAAGTCGTATGTTATATACTGAATTGATGTCCTCCTTATATATATAGGATTATCTAATATACAAGCATATTACAAAACGTAAACAAGTTTATCTTTGTAAAAAGGATATTTTAAAAAATTGTTATGTCTTTCATCTCATTATCTTAATTTGTCCATATGAGATTAAGGGTATGATTTCACAACATCTGTAACGACCCGGAATTTTGGGGCCAATTTAAAAATTTTATTTTAGAAATTTTAATGGATTTTTAATATATAAAATAGTTTATTTTAAATAATAACGACTAAAAATTTATTTTAAAACGAATAAATTTAAATTCAATTATAAAAGGAGTTTAAAACAGCGCTGTAGTTTGAAAATTTGAATTTGAACTTTGACTGACTATACAGGATTCATTTTAAATCCGAATTTAACGAAACAAGAAATATTTAAATCTGTTTAATCATATCTTTCTAACGAATCTGAAAATTTGAAATTTCGTTTTAAAAATCAAAAGTTATGGCTAGTTTAAAATTTAGAAAAGTCGCTGTAGAATTTAATTATATTTTAATATAAGGGTGCGTTTTTTAGAGGTCCCTATTAAGTTTCAAAATATAAAAAAAACCCGGTCATAAACTTTTTGTAAATTAGGTCCCTATTTTCTGAAAATTCATCAAAAAAATATAAAAAAATCACGTAAATTCGTATTTAAATAAAACATGTAAACGCTAAAAAATTCAGAACAAAAAACCATCAAACAAGACGTCAAAAAAAAATAAAAAAACAAAAAAAAATTGAAATTTGCAGTTAAATGCATAATAGTATGCAGATATATCATTTTCCTGCATACATCCGTGCTTATTTTTCACTACATTCATCTTCGTTGATTTTTATTCATGCAAATGCATGCTTACATGTGTGCAAATATTTCAAATACTTGCACACATTTGTGCAGATTTATTTTCAGATTTCCAAACCGAACATAGCTTACCCTTAAGTTGCATACATATATGCAATTATCAGTAATAATTGCATAAATGTATGCAACTATTTTTTTTCCAGTGGAATCCTGAAATTATTTCCCGATTTTAGAATTTTTTTTTATGAAGTACCGCACATTCTTTTTTTTTTTTTAAAAGGCGGAACTCAGAAAATAGGGGGCGGGTTTTAATTTTAAATTGTCCCTACTTTTAGCTAACGTGTTACCCTATAAAAATGTTGCACACATGTGTGCATATTTTCTGAGATATTTGCACATTTGGATGCAAATAAAAATGAACTGAAATGTGCAGTTAAATCTAGGCGCTGTAAGAACTATAATAATTGCACATATGCATGCAATAAACTCAAAAAGGTGCATAATATTATGCATTTAACTTTAGTTTTTTTTGCTGTTTTCTTCTTTCTGACATGATTTTTGTTGTTTTTTGAACTGAATTTTTTGTATAATGCATTATTTATTTTATTACTAATTTACGATTTTTTTAATTATTATTTTATAAGTTTTGAAAACAGGGACCTAACTTATAATAAGTTTATGACCGGATGTGAGCCTAATTAAGTTTCAAAATAGGGATGTGAGCCTAATATTCACTTAATATAATATATTGGCCTTAAAAATAGCCAATTTGCAAACGGCCTCGGTTTTCGACGAAACCACTTTTGTTGGAACCGGAATGTCAAACTATTGCTAGTTTTCAATTTTCATAATTTTTCGAATTAATATGTGAGCGTGGCGAAAGAAAACGTGTTTTGTCAATTACAGTCAAATTTAATCGACTTGAAAATGGCCATTTTTCAAATAGGCTCAGAATTGAACGAAATTAATTTTCCTAGGTCTGCAGCGTCAAAACATAGCAAAATATATTTTTCGGGAATTTTTGAAATTAATTTGTGGCCCCGGCATATTTAATTGTACGGTGGAAATCAAATTATTAATTTAATATTGTAATTTTAAAAAAACACGCAACAGACTTCAGAATTGAACCATGGGGCATAGCCCGTCGCGTTCAGAAGGCGTTAAAACCTTAAGAACGACAGTAAGAAGGCCAGATTTGGAGACATCCCGAAATTTCACCTTTTAAGCACGAATTTCGAGATTAAAATATTAAAAATAAAATAAAACCCTAGAAAAATGGTGGCCGCCATATGTTTATTTTCGAAGGCCGAAATCACTCCAAATTCAATCACTGATTTCTCCAAACCCAGAACACGATAATCAGCAAACTATATACCGAATCGAAGGAAATTCCAAGGCCTTTAAATCGATACGGACAAGATCGAGTTTCAGGTGGTATTTTTCACGAATTTCGAGGCCAAATAGTAGCCGTTCAGGCGCGGTTTTCGAGGAGAAGGGCCCACCGAGTTCGGCGGTATGGAGGGCAGCGGCGCGGCTTGAGGTGCTGGTCACGGGGGCGGCTTTGGATCGGGGTCCGGTGGGGTGCTCTGACATGCGGCGGCGAATTCAGGGATCGAGGAAAATGGGTTTTAACGGGAACGACTTTCTGATGTAGGAGAAGGTTAATATTATTTAATTTATTAATTTAATTTAATTATCCAATGTTTAAAATTCAATATCTTCTCCATACGAGGTTCGTTCTACGAACCGTCAGAAGCGTTGAACTCGTATCTGAAAATACTACGCTATGAAGATGACTAGAGTTGAAACCGAGCATCTTGAAAATTCAGGAAATTTCAAATCTGGATTGTTTGGTGAGATTTCTATTTTTAAATTAAAATTAATTGTTTATTTATTTTGTTGTATTCATTCAGCATGAAATTCATGTTGTATGTATATACTCATTTAGATGTTGACTGTGCTGTGATTACGATGGACGATTGATTGTGATTGTGTATTCATGTTTGTTAGAATTTTGTGTATACGATAAGATCATATTTTATCGTATATATTTGAATAATCAATTTTGTCATATATATTTGAATAATAAATTTTGTCATATATATATATATTTGAATAATCAATTTTATCGTATATATTTGAATAATCAATTTTGTCATATATATTTGAATAATCAATTTTGTCATATATATTTGAATAATCAATTTTGTCATATATATTTGAATAATCAATTTTGTCATATATATTTGAATAATCAATTTTATCATATATATTAGAATAATCAATTCTGTCATATATATTAGAATAATCAACTTTTGTCAGATATGGTAGAAATCAATTTTTGTTAGATATGTTAAAAATCAACATTTTTGTATATTAAAAGTGAATTAGACAAATTCAACCTTTTTGTACATAAAAAGGATTAAACCAAAATATGCACTTTATACAGTTAAAGAGTTGGAATAAAAGATAACATTTTGGTTAAAACATAAGTATTGAATTAAAAGATAACACTTTTATCAAAACTTGATTATTGAATTGAAAATAACATTTTTGTCAAAACAAGATCATTGGAAAATATAAATGTTCTTTTATTTGCATTCTCTAATGCAAATATACATTGAAATATAACATGTTCTTTTATTTTGTATCCTCTAATGCAAACCTACCTTGAAATGAATAAGTTACATTTCTGCTTGCAATTTTAGATGCAAATAAAATATGATTTAAAGAGTGCATTTTGGTTGCAATTCTAGATGCAGACTAAAACATTAGAATGAATATTACATTTAATTTTGTAGCTTATATGAAATGAAAGGTACGGGCTTAAAAATAACATTTTATTTTTCAATTCAGTACAATAAAAAGAATTGAACGAAACATTCATTTTTGGGTCAATATAGAGTGGTTAAACAAAAAACTTCATTTTGGTCAATCTAGTTTATCTGAACAAAAATATCCACTTTTGTCAATTAGTATAGTTGAAATAAAAGCATTCATTTTCGTCAAGTTAGAATGGTTGAACAAATATACACTTTTATTTAATTATAACAGTTTAAAACTAAATTATCAAAGTTGAAACCATTTTTGTCACTTTTATCAAAATGTAACAGTTGAAGCAAAAGTGGCACTTTTGTCAAAATATGATAGTAGAAGAAAAAATAATAATAATAACATTTTTGAATTGACATTTGTTTTGTAAATAAATATCTACATTATGTTTACGTTAAAAGGATTTGAACAAAAATTGCATTATGTTTCCATTAAAAAAAAAAGATTTGTTAAAATGAACATTTTGATTTCATTAAAAAAAGATTAGTTAAAATGAACATTTTGAGTTCATTAAAAAGGATTAGTTAAAATGAACATTTTGAGTTCATTAAAAAGTATTAGTTAAAATGAACATTTTGATTCCATTAAAAAGGATATGACAAAATTCATATTTTGTCTACATAAAAAGAGAATTAAACAAGTTGTCATTTGGTTTACATAAAAAGAGAATTAGACAAGTTGTCATTTGGTTTACATAAAAAGAAGTAGACAAATTGTCATTTTGTTTACATTAGAAGAATTAGATAAAACCAAATTGTCATTTTGTTAATTGATAAAAGAATAATGTTATTTTTGTTGCATTGGTATAGAATAACATTTGTTTTACAACATGTGTATTAAAATAAAAACACCATTATTGTTAGAAATGTTATGTTGGAATTATAACATCATTTTGATATGAAATGTATAAACATGTGATTTTACATTTTAATGTAAATGAGGCATTAGAAAATATACATTTTGATATAAAATGCATTTGCATTTGATTTTACACTCTTAATGTAAAGGATACATTAAAAATATAAACATTTTGTTTTAAAGACGTATTTACATATAACGCACATTTTTAATGATAATTAGAATTCATTAAAAAGAATGAATTCGGAAAATGTATATTTTTATACATTGAAAAGAATGAATTAGTAATGACATTTTTGTCACTTTAGAAAAATGAATTAGAAAACATTCATTTTGCCACTTTGAAAGAATGAAGAAAAAAAATGACACTTTTGCCACTTTAAAAGAATGAAAGTTAATATCTTTATTGTCGATTCGTTACAATAAAGAGATCATATGTTAAAAATATGATATTAGCGATGGCCTGAAATATATGTCTGTGATGTTGAAATGTTTGATGTGTTAAATAAAATGCTAGTATATTCAAACTGAATAATACACTTCCATTTACAAGTCACCCTACTTGTTTATGTGATTGGGACGATAATTTTCACACATCGCCCAAATGCACAAATAATTTATTATTTGTTTGATGGATGTAACCCCACATGGGTATTGGGATGATATTGGATACACACTGATCCCAATATTTAGTTATCTATCAATCGATGGATTGACAGTCTGTGATGAGCGTCAGTTATTTACTTTAATGCTCACACAGTTATAGATTCCACTTTGGTCGTCATTTGGATGTTTGATAATTATTTATCATGATTGTTGATTCCATACAAAATATATGGTTGTTGGTTGAGTCACATTCCAACAAAGAATATTTTAGAAAAAGAATAATTTAGAAAAATATATTTTTGAAAGGAATATTTTAGAAAAAGAAGTATATTTTAGAAATTATATTTTTATTGAAATAAACTAGTTATTAACTAGAATAAATCATTAAATTAAGATTTAAGGAAGTTTTCTAATTTGCTAATATTTAATTAAATAAATTGGATTTGGGTTTGTCGTGAATAGTGTCTTAAATAACGCTGTTCTTAAACCCGTATGAAAAGAATAAACTATTAATTTCGATTATTAAAGTTTTCAATTATATTTAGTGATTGAAATAAGATGAATGTGAGTTGGGTTTATTGTGAACTATGTTTTTAAGCGACACTTGTTCTTTAACCCAACTGACAGTGAAAGTATGACTTGGAATTTATAAATCTTTTATTAAGATTTAAACGGAAATTTTCCAAAAGTAAAGTTTTCCAATTTAATCTATTAAATTGGAGTTGATTAGAATTCAAATTAATTATAACCGAGATAAGCTTCTGTAAAAGAAGACCAATACTACATATGGAATTTAAGAGGCCTTGCCGTTATTCCATTTATATTATTGGTTGGATACAGAAATTTATAACGATTATATATTGATTTGATTTCTGTGAAGATTCCATATTTTATGGAAGACGATTTTGGGTTTATTGTGAACTATGTTTTTAAGCGACACTTGTTCTTTAACCCAACTGACAGTGAAAGTATGATTTGGAATTTATAAATCTTTTATTAAGATTTAAATGGAAATTTTCCAAAAGTAAAGTTTTCCAATTTAATCTATTAAATTGGAGTTGAATAGAATTCAAATTAATTATAACCGAGATAAGCTTCTGTAAAAGAAGACCGATACTACATATGGAATTTAAGAGGCCTTGCTGTTATTCCATTTATATTATTGGTTGGATACAGAAATTTATAACGATTATATATTGATTTGATTTCTGTGAAGATTCCATATTTTATGCAAGACGATTTTGGGTTTACCGTGAACTATGTTTTAAATGACATTAGTTCTTTAACCCAGTTAAGAATAAGATTTATTTCTTAAATTCAAAGAATCATTTAATAATGATTTTTGATATTTTAAATCAAATGGTGTTTTGAATAAATATTTAAAAGAAAGATTTAAGAGTAAATGTAAAGAATTTATCTTTGATATAATAATTTGAATATTTTATTTAAAATAATATCCTGAATTGGAATGAGACTTTGGATGTGTTTTATAGTACTTGATTTTTATTATAAAATACGCGAGTTATTCGGAAAGACCGGGTTTAACCCATTCTGAATAATTACTACGACGATGAATAGTCGAAGATGAAGACGGTGGTTGAAGACCGACAATCTTCACATCGAATGGATGTGTTGCTACAGAGACCCTTGATGGGAGTAGCTACCTTGAAGGGGGGCTCAGTGGTGACTGTCTGGACTATTGTTGATTGTTCGGATTTGGTTTTCGCTCAAACCCAGAGCATAAGCTAGTAAATGGATGCGTGTCTGACATTGGATTTCGTTCCATGTGAATTAAATCGATTTCTGTTAATGTATGTCTGTTTGGTGGTGGAGGATTTATTCTTTACTTAACACCCTGGTATATGTTAATATTGATTGATCGCATGGCGTGGATTGTCAATGTGGCACGCCAAGATGCAATTGATCAAGGCTTTTGTTGAAAAGCAGGGCCTTGTGGGATGATCAAAGTATAGCCTATTACGGCATAACCTTGTGTTTATCGTGACTTCGCGAGCCTCACACCCTGGTATGAGTCAAAAACGGGATATGGACCGTAGGGAGTGCACACGTTTCTTTCTAGCTATTGGTAGTGTCAGTGCTTAAACTGGCTGGCATTTTACTTATGTGGATGATGGATTTTGAGGCACCTCGGATTTTTATAGGCCGTTAGTGGTCATACTATAGGTCCAAAGGGACCAGGAAGCGTGTGTTCAGGCATAACTAATCCACTGCCGATAGGCGGGGACCGGCCCTACCGCATCCAAGGGTTCACTGCGGGGGATCCTGAGGCATTTGCTAGAGTGTCTCGAATCAGAGAGGAGCTTGCCCCTAGCCTCGACTCATGATGGAAATCCAACTTCCAATACGACCTTGCGGTTTTGATTGTAGAACTAGTATGGCGACATAGTAGGATGGGGTACTATGCCGTCTATGATTGATATTTATGATTGAAATTGTTTTTAAATTATATACACACTAATATCAAATCCGTTTTATCGTATCAAGCATTTTTGACCATTATAAGGCAAAACCCTATCCTCCGGTTTGCGTTGCATTGTGTGATGGGACTTCGGTCTTATAATGGTTTCATTTTTCTAAAAAGCATTGCGTTGTTTAACGATTTAACTTATTTTATGCACTGGTAATCCGATGGAGTAAACCCGTTCCGCGTTAGCGGCGTGGTCCTGTGATTAGCCTTTTTATTAGATAAGTCTAGTTTAGATTTCTCATACCAGTCCCATGACTGACCTGAAGTTTGTTTCACTGGCAAACTCGGGTGCCCACATTTTTCCACACGGGCAGTTGAGTAGCTTGTTTTGCAGATATATTTACAGGATCCTGGTTACAGCTGAAGCGATATTCGGAAAGCTCTGTATCCGTGTATTCCTCTCAGTTGTATATTTATATTATTTTCCGCTGCTAGTTAAATGTAATTTAAAACTCTGATATTATTGTATTTCTACTGTGTAATAAATATTCATACTCTATTATGTTTTGTACTCTGATGTAATTGTTGTAATCAGGAATAAAATGTTCTTCAGTTTGTTTTCTGATGTGTATTGTTCTCAAAGCAATCCAGTCTTTCCTTTACGGGGAAGTTTGGGTCGTCACATGTGGTATCAGAGCTTTGGTTTACAGAGCTCGAGAACAAGTCACATTAGAACCGAACGAGAGAATTCATCAGAGATTGGATTAGTAATATCCAATGAGAATAACTCGTTAGAGATGGGATCAGTAGTATCCTAGAACGAGTGTGAAGAGTATTATTTTCTTTAAAATAAAAGTGAAAACAAAATTTAGTTTTGAAAATTTTATCTAAATATACGTATTTGAGTATATGATTATATTTTGATCTGGACAATCGAGTATATAAAGGTTTCGAATATACGAGTAATTAACGGATATTCGAAGTTTTAATATACTGGATAGATATAGAATCACACTCTAGTCACCTGGAGATGATTCTGGTGATGCGGCCGCATCATCAGTATTTACGTTCGAGTCTCGAAAGTGGTATATCTATATATTTCCATTGACTGGTATGAGAACCAACACTTAGTTAAGACACATAACTGTGATTTGCACTCAAAATATGATTTTTGGCTATATATAAAAGCTATATATATTTGAAAAGTTAATCACCTAATCGATTGCTGGTTGTGATGTTTGATTATTAATTTAACTAATTGAAACAAATAAATAAAAACTAAAAGTTGAGTTGGTTAATTAAACAACATTAGCTACGTTCTTTTTCGAGGACGAAAAGATTTTAAGTGGGGGCGATTGTAACGACCCGGAATTTTGGGGCCAATTTAAAATTTTTATTTTAAAATTTTTAATGGATTTTTAATATATAAAATAATTTATTTTAAATAATAACGACTAAAATTTATTTTAAAATGAATAAATTTAAATTCAATTATAAAAGGAGTTTAAAACAGCGCTGCAGTTTGAAAATTTGAATTTGAACTTTGACTGACTGTACAGGATTCATTTTAAATCAGAATTTAACGAAACAAGAAATATTTAAACCTGTTTAATCATATCTTTCTAACGAATCTGAAAATTTGAAATTTCGTTTTAAACATCAAAAGTTATGGTTAGTTTAAAATTTAGAAAAGTCGCTGTAGAATTTAATTATATTTTAATATAATATATTGGCCTTAAAAATAGCCATTTTGCAAAAGACCTCAGTTTTCGATGAAACCACTTTTGTTGGAACCGGAATGTCAAACTATTGCTAGGTTTCAATTTTCATAATTTTTCGAATTAATATGTGAGTGTGGCGAAAGAAAACGTGTTTTGTCAACTACAGTCAAATTTAATCGACTTGAAAATGGCCATTTTTCAAATCGGCTCAGAATTGAACGAAATTAATTTTCCTAGGTCCGTAGCGTCAAAACATAGCTAAATATATTTTTCTGGAATTTTTGAAATTAATTTGTGGCCCCGGCGTATTTAAATGTACGGTGGAAATCAAATTATTAATTTAATATTGTAATTTTAATAAAACACGCAACAGACTTCAGAATTGAACCACGGGCCATAGCCCATCGCGTTCAGAAGGCGTTAAAAACTTAAGAACGACAGTAAGCAGGCCAGATTTGGAGACAGCCCGAAATTTCACCTTTTAAGCGTGAATTTCGAAATTAAAATATTAAAAATAAAATCAAACCCTAGAAAAATGGTGGCCGCCGTATGTTTATTTTCGAAGGCCAAAATCACTCCAAATTCAATCACTAATTTCTCCAAACCCAGAACACGATAATCAGCAAACTATATACTGAATCGAAGGAAATTCCAAGGCCTTTAAATCGATACGGACAAGATCGAGTTTCAAGTGGTATTTTTCGCGAATTTCGAGGCCAAACAGTAGCCGTTCGGGCGCGGTTTTCGAGGAGCAGGGCCCACCGAGTTCAGCGGTATGGAGGGCGGCGGCGCGGCTTGAGGTGCTGGTCACGGGGGCGGCTTTGGATCGGGGTCCGGTAGGGTGCTCTGACATGCGGCGGCGAATTCAGGGATCGAGGAAAATGGGTTTTAACGGGAACGGCTTTCTGATGTAGGAGAAGGTTAATATTATTTAATTTATTAATTTAATTTAATTATCCAATGTTTAAAATTCAATATCTTCTCCATACGAGGTCCGTTCTACGAACTGTCAGAAGCGTTGAACTCGTATCTGAAAATACTACGCTATGAAGCTGACTAGAGTTGAAACCGAGCATCTTGAAAATTCAGGAAATTTCAAATTAGGATTGTTTGGTGAGATTTCTATTTTTAAATTAAAATTAATTGTTTATTTATTTTATTGTATTCATTCAGTATGAAATTCATGTTGTATGTATATACTCATTTAGATGTTGACTGTGTTGTGATTGTGATGGACGATTGATTGTGATTGTGTATTCATGTTTGTTAGAATTTTGTGTATACGATAAGATCATATTTTATCGTATATATTTGAATAATCAATTTTGTCATATATATTTGAATAATCAATTTTGTCATATATATTTGAATAATCAATTTTATCGTATATATTTGAATAATCAATTTTGTCATATATATTTGAATAATCAATTTTGTCATATATATTTGAATAATCAATTTTGTCATATATATTTGAATAATCAATTTTGTCATATATATTTGAATAATCAATTTTGTCATATATATTTGGATAATTAATTTTGTCATATATATTAGAATAATCAATTCTGTCATATATATTAGAATAATCAACTTTTGTCAGATATGGTAGAAATTAATTTTTGTCAGATATGTTAAAAATCAACATTTTTGTATATTAAAAGTGAATTAGACAAAATCAACATTTTTGTATATAAAAAGGATTAAACAAAAATATACACTTTATACAGTTAAAGAGTTGGAATAAAAGATAACATTTTGGTTAAAACATAAGTATTGAATTAAAAGATAACACTTTTATCAAAACTTGATTATTGAATTGAAAATAACATTTTTGTCAAAACAAGATCATTGGAAAATATAAATGTTCGTTTATTTGCATTCTCTAATGCAAATATACATTGAAATATAACATGTTCTTTTATTTTGTATCCTCTAATGCAAACCTACCTTGAAATGAATAAGTTACATTTCTGCTTGCAATTTTAGATGCAAACAAAATATGATTTAAAGAGTGCATTTTGGTTGCAATTCTAGATGCAGACTAAAACATTAGAATGAATATTACATTTTATTTTGTAGCTTATATGAAATGAAAGGTATGGGCTTAAAAATAACATTTTATTTGTCAATTCAATACAATAAAAAGAATCGAACGAAACATTCATTTTTGGGTCAATATAGAGTGGTTAAACAAAAACCTTCATTTTGGTCAATCTAGTTTATCTGAACAAAAATATCCACTTTTGTCAATTAGTATAGTTGAAATAAAAGCATTCATTTTCGTCAAGTTAGAATGGTTGAACAAATATACACTTTTATTTAATTATAACAGTTTAAAACTAAATTATCAAAGTTGAAATCATTTTTGTCACTTTTATCAAAATGTAACAGTTGAAGCAAAAGTGGCACTTTTGTCAAAATATAATAGTAGAAGAAAAAATAATAATAATAACATTTTTGAATTGACATTTGTTTTGTAAATAAATATCTACATTATGTTTACATTAAAAGGATTTGAACAAAAATTGCATTATGTTTACATTAAAAAAAAGATTAGTTAAAATGAACATTTTGATTTCATTAAAAAAAGATTAGTTAAAATGAACATTTTGAGTTCATTAAAAAGGATTAGTTAAAATGAACATTTTGAGTTCATTAAAAAGGATTAGTTAAAATGAACATTTTGATTCCATTAAAAAGGATATGACAAAATTCATATTTTGTCCACATAAAAAGAGAATTAGACAAGTTGTCATTTGGTTTACATAAAAAGAGAATTAGACAAGTTGTCATTTGGTTTACATAAAAAGAAATAGACAAATTGTCATTTGGTTTACATTAGAAGAATTAGATAAAACCAAATTGTCATTTTGTTAATTGATAAAAGAATAATGTTATTTTTGTTGCATTAGTATAGAATAACATTTTTTTTACAACATGTGTATTAAAATAAAAACACCATTATTGTTAGAAATGTTATGTTGGAATTATAACATCATTTTGATACGAAATGTATAAACATGTGATTTTACATTTTAATGTAAATGAGGCATTAGAAAATATACATTTTGATATAAAATGCATTTGCATTTGATTTTACACTCTTAATGTAAAGGATACATTAAAAATATAAACATTTTGTTTTAAAGACGTATTTACATATAACTCACATTTTTAATGATAATTAGAATTCATTAAAAAGAATGATTTTGGAAAATGTATATTTTTATACATTGAAAAGAATGAATTAGTAATGGACATTTTTGTCACTTTAGAAAAATGAATTATAAAACATTCATTTTTACCACTTTGAAAGAATGAAGAAAAAAAATGACACTTTTGCCACTTTAAAAGAATGAAAGTTAATATCTTTATTGTCGATTCGTTACAATAAAGAGATCATATGTTAAAAATATGATATTAGCGATGGCCTGAAATATATATCTGTGATGTTCAAATGTTTGATGTGTTAATTAAAATGATAGTATATTCAAACTGAATATTACACTTCCATTTACAAGTCTCCCGACTTGTTTATGTGATTGGGACGATAATTTTCACACATCGCCCAAGTGCACAAATAATTTATTATTTGTTTGATGGATGAAACCCCACACCGGTATTGGGATGATATTGGATACACACTGATCCCAATATTTAGTTATTTGTCAATCGATGGATTGACAGTCTGTGATGAGCGTCAGTTATTTACTTTAATGCTCACACAGTTATAGATTCCACTTTGGTCGTCATTTGGATGTTTGATAATTATTTATCATGATTGTTGATTCCATGCAAAATATATGGTTGTTGGTTGAGTCACATTCCAATAAAGAATATTCTAAAAAAAGAATAATTTAGAAAAATATATTTTTGAAAGGAATATTTTAGAAAAAGAAATATATTTTAGAAATTATATTTTTATTGAAATAAACTAGTTATTAACTAGAATAAATCATTAAATTAAGATCTAAGGAAGTTTTCCAATTTGCTAATATTTAATTGAAGATTTAATTAAATAAATTGGATTTAGGTTTGTCGTGAATAGTGTCTTAAATAATGCTGTTCTTAAACCCGTATGAAAAGAATAAACTTTTAATTTAGATTATTAAAGTTTTCAATTATATTTAGTGATTGAAATAAGATGAATGTGAGTTGGGTTTATTGTGTACTATGTTTTTAAGCGATACTTGTTCTTTAACCCAACTGACAGTGAAAGTATGATTTGGAATTTATAAATCTTTTATTAAGATTTAAATGGAAATTTTCCAAAAGTAAAGTTTTCCAATTTAATCTATTAAATTGGAGTTGAATAGAATTCAAATTAATTATAACCGAGATAAGCTTCTGTAAAAGAAGACCGATACTACATATGGAATTTAAGAGGCCTTGCTGTTATTCCATTTATATTATTGGTTGGATACAGAAATTTATAACGATTATATATTGATTTGATTTCTGTGAAGATTCCATATTTTATGGAAGACGATTTTGGGTTTACCGTGAACTATGTTTTAAATGACATTAGTTCTTTAACCCAGTTAAGAATAAGATTTATTTCTTAAATTCAAAGAATCATTTAATAATGATTTTTGATATTTTAAATCAAATGGTGTTTTGAATAAATCTTTAAAAGAAAGATTTAAGAGTAAATGTAAAGAATTTATCTTTAATATAATAATTTGAATATTTTATTTAAATAAATATCCTGAATTGGAATGAGACGTTGGATGTGTTTTATAGTACTTGATTTTTATTATAAAATACGCGAGTTATTCGGAAAGACCGGGTTTAACCCATTCCGAATAATTACTACGACGATGAAGAGTCGAAGATGAAGACGGTGGTTGAAGGTCGACAATCTTCACATCGAATGGATGTGTTGCTACAGAGACCCTTGATGGGAGTAGCTACCTTGAAGGGGGTCTCAGTGGTGACTGTCTGGACTATTGTTGATTGTTCGGATTTGGTTTTCGCTCAGACCCAGAGCATAAGCTAGTAAATGGATGCGTGTCTGACATTGGATTTCGTTCCATGTGAATTAAATCGATTTCTGTTAATGTATGTCTGTTTGGTGGTGGAGGATTTATTCTCTACTTAACACCCTGGTATATGTTAATAGTGATTGATCGCATGGCGTGGATTGTCAATGTGGCACGCCAAGATGCAATTGATCAACGCTTTTGTTGAAAAGCAGGGCCTTGTGGGATGGTCAAAGTATAGCCTATTACGGCATAACCTTGTGTTTATCGTGACTTCGCGAGCCTCACACCTCGGTATGAGTCAAAAACGGATATGGACCGTAGGGAGTGCACACGTTTCTTTCTAGCTATTGGTTGTGTCTGTGCTTAAACTGGCTGGCATTTTACTTATGTGGATGATGGATTTTGAGACGCCACGGATTTTTATAGGCCGTTAGTGGTCATACTATAGGTCCAAAGGGACCGGGAAGCGTGTGTTCAGGCATAACTAATCCACTGCCGATAGGCGGGGACCGACCCTACCGCATCCAAGGGTTCACTGCGGGGGATCCTGAGGCATTTGGTAGAGTGTCTCGAATCGGAGAGGAGCTTGCCCCTAGCCTCGACTAATAATGGAAATCCAACTTCCAATACGACCTTGTGGTTTTGATTGTAGAACTAGTATGGAGACATAGTAGGATGGGGTACTATGCCGTCTATGATTGATATTTATGATTGAAATTGTTTTTAAATTATATACACACTAATTATCAAATCCGTTTTATCGTATCAAGAATTTTTGACCATTATAAGGCAAAACCCTATCCGCCGGTTTGCGTTGCATTGTGTGATGGGACTTGGGTCTTATAATGGTTTCATTTTTCTAAAATGCATTGCGTTGTTTAACGATTTACCTTATTTTATGCACTGGTAATCTGATGGAGTAAACCCATTCCGTGTTAGCGGCGTGGTCCTGTGATTAGCCTTTTTATTAGATAAGTCTAGTTTAGATTTCTCATACCAATCCCATGACTGACCTGAAGTTTGTTTCACTGGCAAACTCGGGTGCCCACATTTTTCCACACGGGCAGTCGAGTAACTTGTTTTGCAGATATATTTACAGGATCCTGGTTACAGCTGAAGCGATATTCAGAAAGCTCTGTATCCGTGTATTCCTCTCAGTTGTATATTTATATTATTTTCCGCTGCTAGTTAAATGTAATTAAAACTCTGATATTATTGTATTTCTATTGTGTAATAAATATTCATACTCTATTATGTCTTGTACTCTGATGTAATTGTTGTAATCAGCAATAAAATGTTCTTCAGTTTGTGTTCTGATGTGTATTGTTCTCAAAGCAATCCAGTCTTTCCTTTACGGGGAAGTTTGGGTCGTCACAACATCTATACCTTTCAAAAAATTGTTATGTTTTTATAAAGATGAATTATAAAAATGAACCATCTATAATATTAGATTTCTGCAAGAACTTTTGGTTGCATGATTCGATTATTTCTATTTGATTATTTGATTTTCCATTGTATCAAAAATATAATTCTATTTAAAAAGATAAACTTGTTTATCTTTTCAAACTACTTCAATTGTAGCTTCAAAAATATCAACAGCATGTTCTATGTAAAAGATAGATGAAATTATCTATTAGTAAAAGATGATTGCAATTATCTATTTTAGTAAAAGATAGTTGCAATTATATTTTAGTAAAAGATAGATGCAACTATATTTTAGTAAAAGATAACTAACAGCAAATGTGTTTATCATGTATCAATAATTATCAAATATTACTAAGGTTTAATACATAATTAAAACATTCAAATTAAAAGATGAACACCTTTATCTTTTTAAGCTGTCAAACAACATAACATCTACCACTGAATATGTACGTATGATTATCCAAACAGTTTTATATTATGTTATATCATTACAAAACAACAAACACCACACATGCATAAATAACATAGTTGGAATAAAATTGAACTTGCTTCTTACTTATTCAAGGACAAGCACAAATAATCGATGAACAACAAACAACAAATATAAATAAGTACTTATTTTTTCAGCAACTATTGAACATAAATTACGAAATATTATAAAGATAAAAACCTAGATTCATACCTGTCGAGTCTTTATTTTGATAATATCGACTTGTTTTAGAAAATTATTTTTTTTGAGAAGATCGACTTAGGGATTTAAGGTTTTAGGTAGTTATGAATTGGCTTAGGTTTTAGGGATTGAAATCGATCAAAGAGGGCGAAGATGAAATCGATCGCAACTGAATTTAGATGAAACCTAATGGAAATTGATTGATCTTTGGTAAAATTTAGGTTTGATTGAGAAATGGCAGAATGAAGAGACAAAAGAACAGATTGAAGAAAGAGGCGTCTCGTGTTTTTTGTCTTGGAAAATGATTAATATAAGTTGGGTCCTTTAAACTTATTGTTTAACTAAAGGAGGTCCTTAATGTATAATGCCCCAAACAATAAACTCTGACTCGGTCATGGGACCGATGTGAGAACTAAAACAGTTATTAAATCTTTACTTCAAAAGTTGGTAAATCATGGGACCATGCCATATAAAATGGAATGGGTTTACTCCACATGAATCTCAGTTTAAAATAAAACAACGCAATGCTTTTTGTTTTTGGAAAATGAAGCTATTATAAGACTCAAGCTCCATCACAAAATGCAATGCAAGCCGGAGGACAGAGTTTTCCCTTATAATAGCTAAACATGCTTGGTACGTTTTAGAAACAAATCATTTTGATATTACAATAAGTGCATAGTGTCAAATTCAGCTTCAAATATAAATGTATCAATCATAGATGACATAGGTATCATATATTATGCCGCCATACATAGGTTTACAACTAAAACCGAAAAGTAGAGTATTGGAAATTGGATTCCATCTATGAGTCGAGGCAAGGGATGGCTCCTCACCGTTTTTGAGACACTTTAGCAAATGCCTCAGGACTCGGATGTTGACGAGCCCTTAGAATCGGTAGGGTCGGTCCACACTTACTTTAGTGGATTAGTTATTCCTAAACAATACGTTTCCCAGTCCTATCGGACCTCCAAAATGGTCAGTACATCGACCAATCATATCTGAGGCTCACAATCTATCGTCCACATAAGAAAAAATGTCTGGGCTCCATACCATGATACCACTTCTAGCTGGAAAGAAACGCAAGTTCTCCGATGGTCACTATCCCGTTTTTGACTCATACCGGGGTGTGAGGATCGCGAATTAGCGTTATACACAAAGCTACTCTAATTACAGTCGTGCTTTGATCATAATCTACAAGACTCTTCTTTTCAACAAAAGCCCTGTTCATTTGCATCTTAGCATGCCACACTGACAATTCATGCCATACAACTGATATCTATCAATATATAACCTCTAAGCTCATACGTCTCAGAGAAGGGTGTTAAGCAATAGAATAAATTCTCCACCACCAAACAAATATATATTTAATAGAAATCAATCAACACAGAATGAAATCCAATATCAGACACACATCCATTCACAAGTCCGTTCTGGGTCTGAACGAAACCGGAGGCACCTTATTCCTCGTCCCATATGTCCAATATAGGAAAGAGGTCCTCGCATATCCGGTCGATTTCCAAGTACGTCTGGACGATCACCACTTATTACCTTGTCTTGGGTGTACAACCCAATCAAGACATCAATAATCATCAAAATGATATGAAGATCTCGGGTCTTTAACCACCGTCTTCATCGTCGACTTTTGGTCGTCTTATTAATTATTCAGAATGGGTTAAACCCAGTCTTTCCGAATATTTTACGTATTTTATAACTAATTGTCAAGTGCTATAAAAACACATATCTAACACCACGGTGTTATCGGTAAATTTAATTACCAATTCACGTTCAAATTTAAATAAAGATTTAATTATCGCTTGGAGTAAAACCGGTAGTACTCCATTCTTGATCATTTCATGAATCGGATAAATTTGATTATCTCATTCACTTCCTAATCCAATTAAAGATAAATTAGAACTCCATTTGGTTTTAATCCCTAAAAATCATTATTTAATGATTATTCAATTTTTAGGAAAATTAATCCTCTCTTTAACTGGGTTAAAAAACCAATGTCATTTAAAACACAGTTCACGATAAAACCAAATCATCCTCCATCAACTATGGAATCTTCACGGAAAATAGATCAATATATAATTGATATAAATTTTCGTACAAGACTAATAATAAAATGGAATAACGACAAAGCCTTTTGAATTCCATATATAGTAAAGGTCTTTCTTTACAGAAGCTTATCTCGATTATTACCAAATCGAATTCCATCCAATTCCAATTTAATATATTAAATTGGAAACTTTACTTCGGAAAATTTCCATTAATTCTCAATAAAAAGATTTATAAATTCCAAATCATATCTTCACTATAATTGGGTTTTAAGAACAAATGTTATTTAAAACATCGTTCACAATGAACCCAAAATCATCTTTCATTTAATTCCAATTAGCAATTATAAATTGGAAACTTCATTTTATCTTAATTGAAAGATCTATTCATTTCTCAACGGGATTTAAGAACGGTGTTATTAAAGACACCATTCACGGCAAACCCAAAATCCAATTTGATATTAAATACAAGGCTCTGAATAGAAATTAATATTGGCTTATATTCAATATCAAATTCTAAAACCAACGGATACACTCACTACAACAAAAACACCATATTACAACTTTAATTTTATAACGGTGGTTAAATCACCGTTGTAATAAATGTTTTTTTACAACTTTTTTCCAGAAAAGTTGTAATAAAGTTATTTTTAACAATTGTATTATTTTTACAGTTGTAATAAAAGCCTATCACAACTTTTATTTTTTGACTGTTCAAATATATGACTACACTACAACACAAATATCATATTAATAATTAATAAAAATTCGATAATTAATAAAAATATTAATACTCCATAACTATTGTTTAATAATAATAATAATAAATAGTTTATTTGAAAATATGTAATAACTAATATTAATAATTTCTTTTTGCTATATAATAATTAATAAATAATAATTATGTATTATTATTAGAAATTAAAAATAAATAAATAAAAATTAGATTTTAGTTTTGAATAATTAATTTTAATAATCAATAAATAAGAAGTAAGAATCACTAATAAGAAGTAATAATTAAATAATTACTTTCAAATATTTTAATAAATGTTTCAAGCAATTTATATAATATTCTATTACATTTTTTCATAAAATAAAATAAAAATAAAAATTATAAGATTAATAGATAGCTATTATATATTATTTAACTTACCATATTACATAACTCTCAATATAGTGATTATTAATATTAAATTACTAGTTTATTTTTCCACTCGTAATAAATGTCTAATAATCAATATTACCAATTAATAATCAATATTACCAATTAATAACCAGTATTAAAAAATTAATTTTCAAAAATTAATAATAATAATCAATTATATAAATATTTTAATTAAATGTTTAACAATTAGTAATATTAATTATTTTAATTAAATATTTAATAACCAATAAATGACTGTTAATAATTAATACTAATAATTCGTATAATAAATAATAATAATAATATTAAAAAAATTAACAATTAATAATTGAGAATTAGTCATTAATATTAAAAATTAAGAATTAATAACTAATATCTAGTAATTAATTTTTGATAATTAATAATTTAATGAAAAAGTTGTTTAAACTTACTTTCAGTAGTTCTTTTTTCTATTTGTTGTAATAGAGACTTATTAAATTTAATAACAACTAATATTTAATGATTAATAAAATTAACATTTAAGAATAATTGATAACTAATATTCAATTATAACTTTACAAATTAATAATAATTATAAATAATTAATATTAGAAATTAATACTTAATAATCGGATGGTCATAGCAATGATAATGCAAAACAATGAAATAAAGGCGTTAAAGTTAATAATGCGACCAATGGAAAACTGGAGGTCACGGAAATGCGAAACAATGAAACAAAGGCGGCAAAACTAAAAATTTAGCTCTAAAGTAAATTCATGTCTTGTTGATTAAATTCACGTCTTCCAGAAAATGGATCCCAATTCCTCCTTCCTCAGAATCGATCCTAATTCCTCCTTTTAAATCGATCCCAACATGTATTCACTCTCTTCCATATGTCTAAATCGATTGCAATTCCTCCTTCCTCTGAAAAACCTACGCCTCAATAAACTCCAATTGCTAATTGCCTCAAAATCGATCCCAACTCCGATGAAGGGGTCACTGAAGTGCAAAATGGTCGATGGTGGAACAAGCTTGAGACAAGGGGAAAGGACAGAGAAGGTCACTGTAGCTCCGGCTGTATGAGGTAGAGTGTCGAATGTGTTTTAGGGTTTTTTGGTGCTTTTGGTGTTCGGATTTATCAGAGTCGTAGGAGAAAGAGGGAAATATCGAGTGCAACACAGGGAGGACTGGATCCGGAGCAGAGAGTCACGGATCTGGAACAGTGAGTTCTTAGGGTTTTGACCTTTAACCGACTACTTTGGGCTGGTTTTCCTTTTTCAAGGTTTGTTTTAAGCACTTATACATTTGAGGTTTAACTCCAGAATTTTTGAACCGTCCATCCGAAAAGTGAAACGTTGAATATGGTGTTGGAAAACCATTTGTTTGACCATGTTATACTATCGATCTTACAGAAAAATAATTCCCTATGTTATTTTTTTTGCATTAACTGTAATTAGATATGAATCAGACAACCTTTACCACTATTACTCTTTTGAATTGAATTATATTAATCTAGGTAAGGACAGTATTATCAATATTCAGTAAATATACAGAAACACAGATAAATGAAGTGCAGACTCATTCGAATTTCTGATCCATATTCCAGCACTCGGTCACACCTGAAATTGCAGTTCATGGGTTACTTGTTGATAATTTTTCTTGATAAGGAACCAAGTGGTTTTAATTATCAAATGTATTTTGAAACGAGACCGTTGTACCTTTATTTGTGTTTTTATTTACTTCACTTTTTCTCAATGTGTAGAATGAATGTATGAGTAGGAATTTATTGTGAATGCTCAAGAGGATTTGACATTTGCAGTGATGTTCGGACGGGTGGATGTTATTATACTGTTGTTTAGTTGAAGAAGGATGTTCATTAATAGTTAATAATTATTCAAAAAGTTAAAAATGTTGGGGCATAAGTGAAAAAATGCCTACACCGTCTTGCCAAGGGAGATCAACTTTAAGCAGAATAGTAGAGTTGCGTTCCTTGTCCAAGGCATTGTTTGATTTTATGTTTTAATCTTTTTTCAATCATTGATTTTTAGGTACAATGGCGGGATGGGATCCAAATCATTTATCATATTTCTCTTTAGTGTAAGTTGTTATTTTTGGGGTTTTAGATTTTATTATATCATACATATTTTGTTTACATTTGCTTTGCTTCCACTACCTCTTAATTTTGATTTTCTCTTCCCTTTCTTGCATTGTTTAATATGCAGCAGCTTTGAGTTGTACACAATGTATATGAGAGTTGAAGCAAACACTAATTGTCGGGTTTTGAGTGGAGGGCGTGGTAGTATTGAGGATGTAGCTAGGGAGGATATCGCTTGAATGAGCCAGTTCATATTCTGGTCAAGGCAGAGCCACCTATTGATATCATAGATGCCCACTTAATGCAAGCTCGTGAGATACTCGAAGAACTATTCAAACCTGTGGATATGCATTTTTGTGGATAACTTGTGCTTGTACTAAGTTGCTTTGTATCGGTCAAGTATGTAATAATGCATGAAATGTTTTCTAAAACTCATTGTTTGTAATACTGAAAATTCGAGTATTTTAATAAATTAGTTTGCAAATAAGTGTAATGTCTAATTTGCTTATGGAGAATTATCATATTTAATGTATTGTTTATTTCGGTTAATATGCAAATTGCATTTGAATTTATATCAATTTATACGAAGTTAATTCTCAATATATATATACATACACACACATACATATACACAAACGAAGTCACAACGGTGCAAAAAAGTTGTAATAAAATATATCATGGTGCATAATTGTTCTAATAAAGTTTATTACAATGATGGAAAAAAGTTATAAAATACACATATTACAACGGTGTTGCAACGGTGCAAAAAAGTTGTAAAAGATTTTAGTCTATTACAACTTCTTAATACATACGGTTAGCCCACCATCGTAAAATGTATATTACAACGGTGTTCCACCGTTGTAATATGATCATTTTGTTGTTGTGCGTATTGGGAATAACGATATCTATATCTTCCAAATTCCTCAACAATATCCGTATAATCACGGAATCCAATATTGAAATATTCCTAAGATCATTTCCATTTAAATTCTTTTTGCTCCATTCGTTGGAAAATTTTGGTTATTTCAGAAAACAATTTACAAATCCAATTTATTTATTTAAAAACATTGGATTATTATTCTACTTAATAACTAGTTTATTTAGATAAAAATATCTTTTATCTTTTCAAAACTTGGAATTTTTCATTCAAAATCTTTCCAAATCATTTATTATGAATTTACACAATTTTTTCATATTTTTAATAATTTTATTAAGGCCTTTACAGTCGGTTTCCAATAACGGCCACCGAACTGCATCCATAGCGACCTTTTCTGAAATTGATTTGGACATAATTTGAAATCCAACGGTTCAAATTTAACCACCTATATTCATTGGAAAGATCTTTTCGATATGAACCACTATTCGATACAAACCCAACGGTTCTGGTTTTAGGAGAATCCGATGGTTGAATCTCTCGTTACGTCAATTTGAAGTTAATGGTTGAAACTCGCGAACGGTCGCTGCATGGCGCGTTCTATTCAAACCAATGATATATATAATATATTTCATCGATTTCCATTTAAAACGTATTTTATAAATCGTTTATAAATTTATTTAAAAATGATTTCAACTTCCTTTTCAATTTTAAATCAAAACTGAAGGTTCTATATCATTATAATATTAAAATCATAATATTTTCAAAATATCTGATTTTGCAATCCTTTCCTTTTCATATTCATTATGAAATGAATAAAATCGATTGATAAACTCGTTCGAGTTAAAATAGCGTATTACTAACTCGGCTTCATATATCAATATTTTTGTGTCTTTCCAAAATCGGACATCTAAATCATAATTTAATTCTTCATTGAATATTGTTTTAAAATATTTGTTACTTCAAAATATTCGTTATTTTTGAATCGAAATGCGACTCAATTAATTACCATATAATTTCAGTTGTATGGATTTTATACGTCGCATGTATTCAACAATAATGATAAATAATCATTCAACATTTGAGCATTATCCAGAGTGCATTCTATAAGTGCATAAGCATTAAAATAAATAAATAACGCTTACAATAGTCTGTCAATCAATCGATCAACATACAACTAAATATTGGGATTAGTGTATGTTAAATATCATCCCAATACCCGTCTGGGGTTTTCAAACAACAACAGTCTATTTAAATAAATCATTGGTTAATAAATTTAACCAATTCTAATTCGGTTTGAATTATTTTTCTACTTAACAAATTATCACTGTTCAAATTATAAATGGATATTTATATCACATTTCAACAATCACAAAATGTGTCCACATTGTTTGAAATACGAGTGTCGGATATTCAAACAACGCTTCTTGTGCAGATGAGTTGTGAATAGTTCATATGTTGAACTCAAGCAATGTCACATACAACAGATAAAAATCAACACTGGCAATTTCTATATATTTACAGTTATAAAATAAATTAAATAACTATGCAAATATTTTATTGAGAGAATTCTCACTTTGGGTTTCACTCTGCCATTCTTTGTCTAAAGAATTTATTTTTTAACTAAATTAAACATGCATTTAATTTAACTGAAAATCCAATTTGCCCCAAATCCGTTCTGGTCAGTTCCACGTTGTAGAGTTTGTTGATACGAGTGCAACGCAACTCGTTTCACTAGAATTCGACCTAGTATAAAGAAGTTATGGCATTTATTATATTAATTATAAAAATTAATATAATTATTTCATTTATTATATTAATTATAAAAATTAATATAATTAGTTAATTAATAATTACACTGGTTAATCCTCTTCCACATTATCTCCTTCCAGGCCCTTATTCACGACATCAAACCCATTCGCTCCTTGCCATTGACCAGCCACTGCAACTCCACGCCGCCACCAGACAACGATCGCCCGCCACCACTCCAAAGCATTTGATGTCGTCTCCTTCCTCCTTGAAGCGCGTCGTACTCGCACTGTAACACCCCATAATTTTCAATATTAATGTTCAAAAATTAAAGAATAACTAATCTCAAATGTGAGAATTAAGGGGAACAGGTTGCGCCATTGTGTTCGTCTCAGAATTCTGGTTGAGATAGAGTCCGAGTTTGCGTGAATTGGACTTCGTATGAAGAAGTTATAGCCATTGGAAGTTTCAGAAAATTTAAAACAGATTTTGAAAATTCAAAATTTCAGAGTCAGATGGGCTAGGCGGGAAATTTCCTGCCAGGGCCAGGTCGACCATAGGGTCGACCTACCCTCACCAGGTCGATCATAGGGTCGACTTGGGGGTCGACCTGCCCCCCGACAGATTTGATTGATGACCTGTTTATGACTGTATGCTGAGTCATTAGGGTTTCTGATCTGCTCTGAATAGCTAGGGTTAATTCTGGGTTGATCGGACGGCCTAAACTAATCCTAAACTCTATAAAAACACATGTAGACTCAAACACTAAAATCAAATTAAAAATTAGACTCATGGCCTCCATGCCGTCACCTTGCAACCTAGAATAGCCGCCACCAATTAGAGAGGAAGAAAGCTAATCAAAATCAATTCTAATATAAACCACAACAACGAATCTACTTCAAAGGAAAGGTAATTCAACTTCAGAACTCATATTTCAAAACTCAAGACCTTCTTTGAGTTGTGAGTTCGATTTCTTTAATAAAATAATTAACAATTTAATTGGATTGAGCTATGATGCAGATTATATGGTTATGTTGTGAATTATTGACCGCATGTTATCATCTATGTTGTAAAATTGTGATGTTATCATCTATGTTGTAAATTCTAAGATTGTTAGATCAAAATTTGGACCTAACACCCAAATTGTTCTGATTCGTAAAGAATTATAACTGGAGAATGAAGGAAAAGCAGAAAACACACAGAATTTATAGTGGTTCGGCGTTAACGAGCCTACATCCACTTTATATGTTATCGATTATACTTTGAATGCTAGTACAATCAATGATTTCTCTCAAACTCACTCTTACAATTATGATTTCTCTCAGTAATCTCGTAATAAAACTGACAAGAAATAGTGGTATGACAGTAATGGTGGAATCAGTGCTCAATACTGCCAAAAGATCCTGAAAAATGCCAAGCTCTGGGCTATTTATAGCTGATTTTGTCAGGCGGATCGCGGTCACACGTGGCACAGATCCCGAGAATATCGGATCGGATCGCAGCTTGATGAAGAATTAGTCAAATTAGCCGTTGTGGACAGGTGTCGCGATCCCCTTAAATATCGGATCGAGAAAGGAGGAGGAATTGGTCAAAGTGACAGTTGGGGACACGTGTCGCTGGATCCGTGCATCTCGGATCGCCGAAGACTCGCTCGTGCTTGAACAGGTCAGAGGCTTCGCTGTGTGTCGGGGAATCGGATCGGTCTGTGCAGGGTAGCAGTGTAAATGCATATCGAGTCGTGTATAGGTCGTCGGATCGCTGATACTATGGGGGCGATCCGATGGGGGGCGATCCGAGAGAGGCGACCCTCTGGTGCGATCCGATCCTTCATGGATTTAAGGAACGTAGTTTCATTCTTTCTTCTTGTGCGTGAACCTTGGTGGCTTGGTCAAAAAGCTAGCCAACATTTTTCCCCCTCGAAATATGTTTTATTGATGATGAAACATGCTTCGAAACTGCAGAAATATCTTTTCATAAAGAGATGCAAATCAATGGTAGCGTCTATTCGAAAGGTCGTATCATTTACGGAAAGTCGTGTCCCTTTGCTCGCTATAAATATCGGATAAATCTTCAATAATTTCCCTGTTTATTGGACAATTCTTTTCTGGGAATTTTTAGAGACTTTGTCGTCGAGTTCACCAGGAAAATTCCTTGAATTTTTCTTTTTCTCTTTTCCTCTTTTTTGCGATCTGTCGATTCGGCTCACCTAAGCGCGATGCGACTCGTGGTGCGATTCATCTGACCCATTGAGCATCTGGGCCTTGAAACTTGATGGGCTTCTCTACGGATCGTGAGGAATTTTGGTTCGTGGCCCGTCTATTTTCACAGATCGAATAAGACAAAAAGGGGGAGACTAACGGTCGCCCTTTAGTCTATATAAGCTGATCCCCATCCTCATTCTTCTCCTTTTCTTCCTTCTTTCGCAGCCGCCGCCAGTTTTCTTGAGAGAAACCCTAACTTTGATTTCCAAATTCCCACCTGATTTCATTCTCTAAAAAGGTAATTAAACAACTTCTCTTTAGTTTTTACCGTGTTCGCACTGGTTTAGAGAGTGGAGACAGCGGAGTTTTGTACGATTTGGTGATAGTAAACATGAACGTGCCTGGTTCGGTTCCATGGATTAAAGGGTGGAGAGGAGAGTTGAGGAAGAAGAAGGAAGGGATGACCAGGTCGGTTCGTGGGTAGGGGCTTCGACTCGGGTCGCGGTAATGGTGAAAGCAAAGAGAGGAGTGGGAGAGCAGTCTTGGATCGGAACGAGGTAGCAGGAGTGGGTCGGACCGGGTCGTGAAAAGTCACTGGTTCATGAGGGAATAGGAAGAAGTGGATCGCGGGGGGTCCTTGCAATCCATTTCGGTTTCACGATCCGATGCTTTTTCATGAGTTAGTGCTTTTGCTGCGGGTCCATACCCGCTTCACGATCCATAGATATACCACGATCTGGTCCCTGCTGCGCGATCCAGTTTGATGAACTTGTTACACAAATAATGCGACCTAACTCTGATATACCGATGGACAGTTAGGCTAGAGCCCTCTAGACGAACATTTCTGGACTGATCAGCAGCATAACTTAACAACGGACAACCACGAATGTCTCCATGATCTTTTAACTTCTATGTTTTTCTTTAATGCATGCACAGGCACACACTTGCACTTTCACACACGGGGGGGAGGGGGGAAGGACAATTATATTCTTATTTCTCATGTTTACTCGCCTAAACAGTAATGTCGGATAATCACTCCCCTTCAAGATCTGACACAAAGACGGATCCCGAGGTGTCTGAGCACCACAACCCCGAGGTCCCTCCAATTAACCCAGGGGGCGAGGATTCTGGATCCGAATATGAGGCAACGGAATCGGATCCATCTGAAAGTACCTCACTTGATAAGGAGTCTGAAGTAGACGGCCGAGCTCCAGACGAGATTCCTGACGCACTTGGGATAGAGAAATTTACTGATTTTTTAGCTTCCAAACTTGATGACATAAAGCTTAAGATAATTTGCTTGAGACATGGGAACCCCTGGGATGATGTGAGGACACCCGGCAGCGAAGATAGACCTCACTTAGCTCCGGAAGGGTATATGACAGTCAGCCGACTCATGTGCTGGGTAGGAGCTATTCCTCCGTTTCCTCCAATCGTCATTGAGACCTTAAAACGATTGGGTATCGCTCCAATGCAGCTTCATCCCAATGCCTACGCGGCTCTATACACTCTATATATCGCATACGCGGAAATCCTGCATACCGGGCTTACATTTAAAGATTTAAAATTCTTTTATCTTTTCAAGCATCGCTCCTCGACAACCCCAAATTTCTCTTTCTTCGAATCGGTAGCGAATAGGAAGGTTCTGTATGATGGATACAGCAACATAGGGGATCCCAAGGATGATTGGTTCTATATAAAGAGACAGGCTGGGTGCTCAAGAAGATGGCTTAAATCAAGTAAACTTTAATCTTTTGACTGAATAACTTGCTTAAGAAATCGAAGCATTAACATGCCCCCTTTTTTTTAAGCAGATCACGTCTTTCCCAAGACGGAAGGCTCGGTATACAATTATCGACTGTCTCTTCTTCTACAAAGCAGATCCGATTTTCTAAGGATCAAGAAGTGCATTACTGATGAGAATCTTCACAAGCATCGCCTTCTGGATATAAGGTTTGGACTTGGTGCAGGCGACAAACCCTACAAATATGTGCCCCCAACGGAGGGAGAAGGAACATCACGGGCAGCAGAAACAATTAAATTCCGTAAGAGTCCTTCCCCGATAATCATCCAGGACGACGAGGACCTAAACATATATAGAGGAGATGAGGCCCGTGGTGACAAGTCTAAGGAAATCCCAGTTTCTCCGGGGGGTTTCCCCTCAAGGGCTTCTCTTCCGATCGAACCTGCTGCTCCCGACAATTTGACAGAAGAACAGCTATTTAAAGAGCTGAGCAAAATTCCCTTGCCTGATGATGTATACACACAGGGGGACTTTGAAGGGGAGCCATTTTTCCCTGCTTCTGAGGAAACAACTGTTCCAGTTGGAGGACAAGAAACTACTCAGATGAGCCTGACTTCGGGCCCTGGTCTGTTAGGGGGAATTATATGGGATGCACAAATCACACGCACTGCCTGACCCCACACTTTTATATCAACAGTATTCAAGGTTTTAATATGCTCTTTTTTCTTTTGCAGGAAAGATGTCACGCAGGCGGTCTTATTCTTATCGCTCTCTTCATGAAGGCACACTCAGTCTTCATCCGAATCCCGAGCGTTCTCACGGCCTTTCTCACAAGCCTACTTCTTCGCAATCCCGGTCTCCACCAAAATCAACCTCTGGCAAGATTCCCAGTTATTCGGTGCCACGTACAAGGGGAAAACAACTTCCTAAAGAGCTAACCCCTCCGAAGAGTGCACCCTCTCACAGCAGGTCATCAAAAAGACACTACGAGCCCACGGATAAAAGCAAGGATCCAATCAAGGATTCTGAGAAGGAGAAAAGTGACATTGTCCCTTCCAACCAGCAAGATTTGGTTGCCCCCGGGTCACGAGATTACATCCATGGTCCCGAGACTCAGGCTAAGATGGAAAAGTTGCGAGAACAATTCCCTAACATCTTCTTCGAAAGGATGATGTTTGTTCCAGCCTTGGAACCAGTCCCTAGGAACTGGGATTCTGAAGTCATCCGGCACATTCGCCATGTAGCCAGGCAGTATGAAGCGATGAAAAAACATGCTGTTAATCTTTCAGAGGTCATCCGAACGCTTGAGATGGAAGCACATAGATCCAAAGTGAAGATAGATAACAATGAAAGGGCTAGGACAAAAATGGAGAAGGATTTGGAAGACGCTCAATCCCAACTTGCCTTAGCACGGAGAGATGCTGAAAATTATAAGACTGAATTGGAGAATGCTAAGAAACGCTTTCATTCTGAACTCGACTCAAATAGTCAAGAGAAAATGGCCTTAAAGAAGGAGGTAGAAGATCTTAAAATGGCCAACATTGAGTTGAAGACGGCACAGGGCCATTTTGAAGCTGAGAGAGCTGCTTGGGAGGAAGAAAAAGCAAGTTTGAGAGAAAGTCTAGCTTTGGCTGAAGCGGAGAAGGTGATTTTAAATGATCAAGTCGCGGATGCGGAGAGGCGCGCGGCTCTCGCCGAAAAGAATGTTGAAAGTGCCATTGAAATGGCTACTGCTTCTAACAACAAGCTCCTCGAGAGAGAAAAGGATATCGAAGGGTTCGAAGAGATGATTTTTGACTTCCTCGGCCACGTCCTCAAAACTCGTAACATCTCGTGGATCCCGGACTACCACATCACTTTAGCCAACATATGGGACGCCATCGTCGAGGGTGAGAAGCAGAGATTAGGAGTTGAAAAGATTGACGAAGAGGAGCTAATGAGGACCATTCTAAGGGATAACGAGCCCGAGGATCTGGCAGAAGGCCGGCGCCTAATTCAAGAAGAAATGGAGAAAGAGAGGACCCTGGCTAAGGGCAAAAACAAGATTGACGAAGGTTCGAGCTCAGCTGTGGAGCCCAAGGCCTCCGGAGTTGAGGAATACAATCCTGATGATCCACTGATTCCTCTGGGTCCGACTCCTCTTATTGCCGGAGCTTCTGCCGCTGGCGTAGATAGAGGATCAGCGGAAGGTATCCCTATATTTTCTCCACAATTTGTCAAGATTGTCATTACTTGTCGCCGTCTTGCCGAACAATCAACTGAGCTGACCGCATTCTCTCCTGAAATAACATTCGTTTCTCGTAATATAGGTGGCGGACCAATCGATAAATATGCTGAGAAAGAGACGGAGGCAGAGAAGAGTGACATTCCACCAACCGCTAGCGCTAAAGATTCAAAACAACCCGAAGATGCCTCGAAGGAGAAGGTCATCCTCGCTTCCAGTGCTGACGCTCCCAAGGATGATGAAACCATTGATGCCTTGAAAGATATGGATGGGCACCATGTAGATGATGAGGAGGATATCATTAGTACCAAAGAAATCGAAGGCGATGACGACGAAACTTTGGCTAAAAGAAAGGCTAGGCAGGAAAAGCAGCTGGCTTCAAAGAAGGTGGGACAAGAGCCTTTGAACGTGGCCCCTATCTTGGAGTTTGATCCCAAAACTGAGATGCTTCTGAAACTCCAGCCCAAGTCCATCAGCAAACAGCTTCATTTTGCGAACCCTGATGATTTCCCAGCTTCCTTGACTGATAAAAGAAAGAGAAAGGAGGCGTAGGAGGAGTCTTCTGGTCAGTCGGACGTTCCT
This sequence comes from Allium sativum, assembly GCA_030737875.1. Lineage (NCBI taxonomy): Eukaryota > Viridiplantae > Streptophyta > Magnoliopsida > Asparagales > Amaryllidaceae > Allium > Allium sativum. Next base: position 359,826,557 of record CM060926.1, read on the forward strand.
CTTATAGACAAAAGGAAAAGAAAGAAGGGTGATCAATCCGAAACTAACAAGGCGAAGCTGGAGAAGCAGAAACAGGAGAAGAAGTCCAAGCGTAAATAGGATATTGTCGCTTGTCTATATTTTGTCTTTAGGCTTCCCACTGGCCATGAAATGTAATTGTGAGACTGGCCCTCACTTTTGTTTTAGGTTGTTTTTCACTTTGTAGGCTTGCAGTTTATAAATGAAAGTTTATCTCTTTTGCATTATCGTGTACCTGCATTTAATAAACTTTTCATGCTTAGTCATAGATCATCTGATTATAACTACAAATCAGTCAAGCAACAGAAAGAAAAATTTAAAAATTTCCGTGCTGCATCAAGGTTCATGTGTATATGTATATGGCCCCTAATCAATCGTTAACGTAGCGCTTAACTAGGGCTTATTAAGGATTGATTAGCGTTGTTTGCATGTTGCCCCCTATTTCTGAATATGGGGGACTTAGAAAATTTAATAAGATAACTGTCCTTGTGGTGCTGAGTTTCCGGCACCTTTCTCAGCGCTTAATCATAGATTCTTTTATACTCTCCTGGCGGCCGCCGAGGTTTGAGTTCGAATTCAGCAGTTCAGTCGCTCCCCGATCCTTCAGCGGGGAAGGAGCTCTTTCTCAGCGCTCAATCGGAGACGCTTTTATACTCTCTCTGCTCTGGAGAGTTAGAGTTCGAGCTCATCAGTTCAATCGCTCCCCGATCCTTCAGCGGGGCAAGAGCGCTTTCTCAGCGCTCAGTCGGAGACGCTTTTATACTCTCCTGGCAGTCGCCAAGGTTAGAGTTACGTCAAGGCGGTTCCGATCATGGTACACCGTCATGACTTACGGACATCGCCCTCATGTCCGTTATGCTCTCTCTCGGCTCTGGAGAGTTAGAGCGCTATCAATGATATGATTTACTTTATCGCACCCTCAGAGTTTTGACTGGTGACTGCATTCCATTCTAATGGAAGGCACCTATAATTATACACTTTTGTGATCGTTGCATGGTTCACAGCAATTTCAATAAAAATAGAAAGGCAGATAAAAAATAATGTAATAAAGGTAAACGACACACAATATTTTTATAGTGGTTCGGTCGAATCATGACCTACGTCCACTTTATAATTTTTGCTTAAGAAATCGGACTATTCTAGGCAAGTCGTGCCTTGTACATGGTCCTTAATAAAGCAAAAGAACAGATCTGACATCTTTACGTTAGATACGGCCGTAAATGATGGGCATTCCACACTCTGGGGATTTCCTTTCCATCTACAGTCGCTAGCTTGAAAGTTCCATTATCGAGCTTGCACAGAATAGAGTACGGTCCTTCCCACTTTGCGCCCATATGAGTTGGGGCTGGAAAGACATGCTTCAGAACCAAATCTCCGGGTTCAAAGGTTCGGACTCGAACCTTTTTGTTGTAGTATCGGGCGACCTGTTGCTTGCATCTCAAGGCACGCAGGTCTGCTTCGTCCCTCTTTTCTTCGATCATATCCAGGGATTCAAGGAGCAATTCGTTATCGGATCGTAATAAGTCACTCGGTGAGAAGGTACTTTTATTTCAACCGGGATGACTGCTTCTGCTCCAAAAGCAAGGGAGAAGGGGAATGTCCTGTTGCCGATTTATACGTTGTCCTGTAGGCCCATAGTGCTAAGGGTAATTCATCAACCCACATGGCTCTGGCCCGTTTCAGTCTTCTTTTCAGAATGGACTTAATCACTTTATTTGCCGCTTCGACCTGTCCGTTCGACTGCGGATGCGCCACAGAGGTGTACCGTTTCTCAATGTGGTATTTCTGGCAGAAGTCTCGGAATTCAGTGCTATCGAACTGAGTTCCGTTGTCGGTTATAACAATCTTTGGAATCCCAAATTGACAGATGATGTTTCTAACGACAAAATTGATCACTCGTTTGGTTGTGATTGTAGTCAGTGACTCAACCTCGACCCACTTAGTGAAGTAATCTACGGCTACAATAGCGAACTTCGCTCCGCCCTTAGCTATGGGGAGATTTCCGATGATATCAATTCCCCACATAGCGAAAGGCCATGGGCTCGTCATCGTTTTTAACTGGCTAGGAGGTGCCCTAGGTATGTTTGAAAATCTTTGGCATGCATCACACTGTCGTGCGTACTTCGCCGCATCTTTGTTTATGGTAGGCCAGAAATAACCATGCCACAACACCTTTTTCGCCAATGTTTGCCCCCCAGTGTGATCGCCGCATTCACCTTCATGTACCTCCTGCAGCACACGCTTGATGTCGTCATGAGCTATACACCAGAGAAGGGGCATCGAAAATCCTTGTCTGTAAAGAACTCCGCCTTGCAGAACGTATCGGGCAGCTTTACGAATTACTTTACGCCTCTCACTTTTCTTGGTCGGAAGCATTCCATTCATCAAGAAATTCTTTAGAGGAGTCATCCATGACTCCCTTTTTGGTTCCGTCTCTAGTACCGGATCAATTTCCATCTGATCTATACTAGGAGACCGTAGTACTTCAACTGGGACTAGCCCGGTCTCTTCAGGATCGTCGGAACTAGCCATCTTCGCCAACTTATCCGCCTGTTGATTCTCTGACCGCGGAATATGATATATGCTGTAGTGATCGAAGCCGTTCAGCAACTCCTTCACTTTCTCCAAGAATAAAATCAATCTTGGGCTTTTGGCTTGGAATTTTCCAGTGACCTGATTTACAACTAACTTGGAGTCGCAAAAGATGTCCAGCTTTGTGATTTCCAACTCCTTTGCGATCCTTAGCCCGGCTATTAGGGCTTCATATTCGGAGTCGTTGTTAGTGGCGTGAAACTCCATCCGGATAGCATAGGATATCAACCGTTTCTCGGGAGTTTCAAGCACTACTCCAGCGCCGGATCTCTTGTCATTCCTAGTGCCATCGGTATACAACCTCCAGGCACTGGGGTCGAGAAGTAACTTTGAGGGGTTAACTTCTTCGTTCGTTATATCTTCCTCTAGGACAGTAAACTCTGCTATGAAGTCGGCTATCGCTTGCCCCCGTATTGACTGCTGGGGTTGAAAGTTCTGATCAAATTGACTCAACTCAATGTTCCACTTGAGTAGTCTTCCAGACATTTCTGGTCTCTGTAGAACTTTCTTGAGTGGATGATCAGTGTATATGGTAATGGGATGAGCCTGAAAATAATGTCGAAGCTTTCTAGAGGCAATCAACAAACTATACGCCAACTTTTCTATCCTGGGATAATTACGCTCCGCTGCCGTCAATTTTTTGCTCACATAATACACAGGTCTTTGAACTTTATCTTCTTCTCTCACCAATGCTGAGCTGATCGCGTGGGACGACACTGCCAAGTACACGAATAAGTCCTCGTGATCCACCGGCTTAGATAATATCGGAGGTTTCTCCAGGTGTCTCAGCAAGTTTTGAAACGCTTCTATGCAGTCGGGCGTCCATTTGAAGTGGCGTTTTCCTCGCTTTATCAATTCGAAGAATGGGATGCATTTGTCCGTAGCCCTGGAGATAAATCTGCTTAGTGCGGCTACTTTCCCTGCAAGGCTTTGCACATCTTTAATCTGCCTAGGTTCCTGAATGTCTCTGATTGCTACGATCTGGTCTGGATTAATCTCAATCCCACGAGAACAGACGATGAATCCTAAGAATTTTCCGGAGGCGACCCCGAATGAACATTTTGTTGGGTTGAGTTTCATCCCGTACTTTCAAAGAATGCCAAACATCTCTGCCAAATCCGTAGTGTGATTGGAGGATTGCCTGGACTTAACCAACATGTCATCGATGTATACTTCCATTGTTTTCCCATTCTAGTTATAGAACATTCTGTTCACTAACCGTTGATATGTAGCGCCTGCATTCTTCAAGCCAAAGGGCATTACCACATAGCAGTATAATCCCAGATCCGTAATGAAGCTAGTGTGTTCTTGATCTGGAACGTGCATTGGAATCTGGTTATATCCTGAATAAGCATCCATAAAGGAGAGAAGTTCATGGCCCGCCGTTGAGTCCACCAACTGATCGATCCGGGGTAACGGAAAACTGTCTTTTGGGCAGGTTTTATTCAAATCCGAGAAATTGATACACGTTCGCCACTTCCCGTTGGCCTTCTTTACCAGGACTGGATTTGAAATCCAGTCTGGATAGATTGAGTCTCTGATAAATCCATTACTCTTTAGCTTTCCAACTTCTTCTTTCAAGGCAGCGGACCTCTCTGGGCCCAGCATTCGCCTTTTATGTTTTACCGGAGGATGCTTAGGGTTAATGCTTAATGAATGGCTCATGATTGATGGAGATATCCCGCACATGTCTGCGTGGGTCCAAGCAAATACATCCAAATTATCTTTCAAGAAATCCGTCAGTTCTTTAGCTAAATTCGAATTTAACTGGGATCCAATCTTAAGGACCTTCTCTGGGTCGCTATCATCGATCGGTACATCCACAGTTGTCTCGTTGGGAGTTGCCATTCTGCCCCCAGGTTCTTTGTCCTCTCTAGGATCTATATCCTCGGGCAACTCTCTGGGCGACTCTCCTACGGTTATTCTCTTTAATTGCTATAAGTTTTCCGCCCTTGCGGGGGGAGAGGCGCCCTTAGTTTCTATGTCTCCTCCATTGCGGAGTAGCTTTAGCTCTGCAATATAACATGCTCGTTCAGCAACCTGATATCCTCTGACAATACCAACACCAGCTTTCGTAGGAAACTTCAATAACAAGCACCAGGGGGCTATACAGGCTCTAAACTTTGCGAGGGCCGGTCGGCCCAAGAAGGCATTATGGGGTGATTCAATATCCAAAACCACGAAGGGAAGGATTCTCACTCTCTGGCGTTCTCCTTCCCCAAGCGTAACTGGTAGCTCTACATAACCCATTGGAGCTGTGGATGCTTCGTTAAATCCACGGATCCATCCCTCACAGGGCTTCAAGTCTTTTATCTCGAGATTCATCTGGTCGAATGTCTTTTTGAAAAGAATGTTGACGGAACTCCCGTTATCCACCAAGACTTTATGAACAGTGGCCGGGCCAATAGGTACTGTGATTACAAATGGATCTTCAGTCGAAGCATGGACTCCAATGCTTTCTCGTTCGTGGAAAACGATGTCATCGAACATCAACTTTTGTTGCTTTACAGGGACGTTGTCCTTAGGGTTGCTACATTCCCCTACCCCAAGGTGCTGCTTGGCTGCATTGACATACTGATCCAATGCCTTGGAACCGTGCCCGGCGAGATAAAGCCCTCCGATTATGGTATTGATAACAAGGTCCTTTCCCTTTTGCTGGGCAGTTGGCCTGACAGTAGGTTGATTCTAGTTCTGATTTGGGGCCTGTACAGCTTGACCCCTGTCTCTAGGTGTCACTCTGTATTCATCCAATTTTCCTTCTCGGAGAAGCCTCTCGACCACATCTCTTAGGTGACGGCATTCATTTGTCGAATGGCCATGAATCTGATGGAAAAGACAAAACTTCCCCGTTTCACGTTCTTTCTCCGTCGACTCTCTGGGAGGAGGCCTTTTATTTTGGAGGACGTTGTACGAATCCATGAAGATATTCTCCAAAGTATCGTTTATCGGAGTATAACTCTCAAAAGACCAGGGACGAGTCCTTCTCTGGGAGTCGTTCCCCCGATTCCTCTTCCGGTTGTTGCCATTACTGTTATTATCATTGTTTCCTGACTGACGACCACCCTGGTTCCGGTTTCCGACATTAACCTCGACCTTCCCCGAGCTGTCTCCTGTCTACTTAATGGCGACATTGCTCTGGATTTCCTCTTTATCGGCCGTTTTTGCCTTTCGGTTAGCATATACCTCCTCCCAGCGTAAGTGTACGTTAGCTTTTTCGTAGAATAACTCTCTAGTATGAGGTGGCTTGCCGACCAGATATCTCCCAAATTCGGTGTCTTTATCTACCTCATCAATTAGGGCTGCCACAACAGTTGGCTCGTGAGGATCTTTGACTTCAGTAGCGGCTAGGTTGAAACGGTCTAGATACACCCTCAAACTCTCGCCTGGTCGTTGCTTGACAAGGAACAAGTCAATCACACTCTTCGTCTTTTATGCATAGATGCGGAATTGTTCCACGAACCTTTCACTCAACTCCCTGAAGCTGGAAATTGATCTTGCTGGTAAGCGAGTAAACCATAATAATGCTACATCCTCCAGGAATATGGGAAATGCTTTGCACTTGACAGCGTCAGAAGCTGCGGCAGCGGTCATTGACCAAGAATATCTCATCAGATATTGGACGGGATCAGATCTACCCGCGTAACGGTTCATCTGCGGCATGTTGAAGCGCCTCGGGAACGTTGCATCTAAAATGTCATCAGTGAAAGGGGTGTGACTGCGGTCAATTCCCCAATCTTCATTCCGTTGTCCACGGCTATCTGCCAGAATTTGACGGATCATAGCTGCAACATTTGCACTGGTCAGCGGAGGCTCGGGGTCAGCGCTTCTTGCTCGATGGGGTTCTCTAATCTCTCTTCCAGGAGCGGCCACGAAATCCGGGGCTCGGATTGGGCTTCGCTTCCCCATGTTACCATGAGCATTTGTACGACGACGGGGCTGAGGTAGTCTATTCTGAACAGCGCTGTCCACACCTCGAGCTTTGGGAGTTGCGGCGCGATCATTCACATTGCGGTTTGAGGGCCCTGCACCCAGTGCCTCTTCTTCCCGTGATGGCAGGGTTCCAAATCGAAGCTGCTCTATGTTTTTCAGGCCTCTTATATGGTCGCCGCGGAGGTCTCGGCGATTCCTCTGACGACGAAGAGTATTATGGGGTGAGCGGACGAACTGGGGCGTCCTTTGCCTTGAGAGATCATTAAGCCTTCTATCCATAGCGGTCAAGTTCTGTCGCAGAACGGAGCTCTCCTGCCTTTGATTAGCCAATTCATCAAACAGCCTCTCCCACATTTCGGAAAAGCGAGAGAGATCCCCCTCAGTAACGGGAGCAGAAGGGTCATATTGATCATCATCATTTTCTCTTATGCGCAAAGAGCTTGAGCCAGGTCGAGCGGAGGGGCCAGGACGGTAGGAGCGAGCCATAGGCTCCTTTCCAGGTCGAGTTGTAGTCTGGTCATCAATTTGGATCGCTGTGGATCGAGGTTGGTGGCTCGCAGCGCCCCCTAGGATCGGTTCGTGGTCACGGTATGCGGAGGATTCGGGGCGTTATCACGAGATCGAGTAACAACCCCTCCAGCTTCGCGGTTCGCAGCGCCACCCTCAAGTCGGATCGTGGCACCTTGATTGGTTCGGTTCGCCCCCCTGTCCTCGCAATCCGTGACCCCCTCGACGACCTGCTCGTGTGCACTTTCGCCAACCACTTCATTCGCGACTTCATTCGCTTGCGAAGTTCGCGCTTCCTTAGACTTCTTTCCAGCCATGATATCAGATGTCGCTGGAATCTTCAAAAATATGAACAGTGAAGTTTTGGGACTGTTTTCTTTGGACTTTCAAATCCAAATAGTAGAATAGCAATCCGGTAGGCTGAGAATTCAACTCTTAGTGAAAGAACCAAAAATGTTAGATCAAAATTTGGACCTAACACCCAAATTGATCTGATTCGTAAAGAATTATAACTGGAGAATGAAGGAAAAGCAGAAAACACACAGAATTTATAGTGGTTCGGCGTTAACGAGCCTACATCCACTTTATATGTTATCGATTATACTTTGAATGCTAGTACAATCAATGATTTCTCTCAAACTCACTCTTACAATTGTGATTTCTCTCAGTAATCTCGTAATAAAACTGACAAGAAATAGTGGTATGAAAGTAATGGTGGAATCAGTGCTTAATACTGCCAAAAGATCCTTAAAAATGCCAACCTCTGGGCTATTTATAGCTGATTTTGTCAGGCGGATCGCGGTCACACGTGGCACAGATCCCGAGAATATCGGATCGTATCGCAGCTTGACGAAGAATTAGTCAAATTAGCCGTTGTGGACAGGTGTCGCGATCCCCTTAAATATTGGATCGAGAAAGGAGGAGGAATTGGTCAAAGTGACATTTGGGGACACGTGTCGCTGGATCCGTGCATCTCGGATCGCCGAAGACTAGCTCGTGCTTGAAAAGGTCAGAGGCTTCGCTGTGTGTCGGGGAATCGGATCGGTCTGTGCAGGGTAGCAGTGTAAATGCAGATCGAGTCGTGTATAGGTAGTCGGATCGTTGATACTATGGGGGCGATCCGATGGGGGGCGATCCGAGAAAGGCGACCCTCTGGTGCGATCCGATCCTTCATGGATTTAAGGAACGTAGTTTCATTCTTTCTTCTTGTGCGTGAACCTTGGTGGCTTGGTCAAAAAGCTAGCCAACAAAGATGTTATCACCTATGTTGTAAAGTTTTGATGTTATCATCTATGTTGTAATTCTATGATTGGCTTATGTATAATCAATTCATGATGATGTTTCATATGCTAGTTTGTTATGTTGTTGGAATTAATTCATATGATAAATCATATGTATGTATGAAAGTTAGGATGTTAATTGAGACATGGATCATATGCAAGTTAGTGAGAATTTTATATAACCTTACATGTTTCAGGACATCTATTTTATGTGTAAATTGGATCTAAAGTTAGGCTATGACATGTGTGAGTTATATGCTAGTATACAAAATTCTATATGCTAGTTTGCATGTTTAGATGTAAGTTTACACCATCGTTTATGTTGCATAAATCATATATGCAAGTATATACATATATGTTGTTTTGGAGTATGAATCATGCCTATGCAAGTTTACCCCTTATGGTTAGATCCATGACATACATGGTTTATGCAAGTTGTGACTATTACCTAAACAAGTTCACACCTTTAAATTTAGATCTTTGACATATGTAGTTTTATGCAAGTTTGTGACTTTTTCCTATGCAAGTTTTAGATGAAGTACCTCATTCACACATGCAAGTTCACCCCTTATGTTTAGATCTGGTTTTATTTCTATGTATGCTGTGATGTTTTCTCTTTATTCTATGAGTTAGACTATTCGAGTCTAATGTATACTTTACGTTAACCAAACGAACATACAACGTGGGGCAATGGGATAATATTAAAAGATTTAATATTGAGAATTGGCATAAATGCCTTAAATGGCATAAAATAAATTTGTGAGGAAAATTGGTATGATTTTTCATACCATAAATAGATGGACATAATTGAGTCAATTATGGTCATAGTTAAATTGGGAATTGATTGATAATTTGAATAGGGAAATTAATTCAAATTGGGGAATAATTAATTTTGTGTAATTAATCATCTAAGACACGAGGTTAGGCTCTTTTGTGGTGTAAGACTACCCGGACCCGCCCGGCAAATCCATATGCCACAAATGCCAGTCTAATGTAGGAGGTCTTAGGCATAAATTAAATGTGTAACAGTTGTAAAGACACGAGGTTAGGCTCGTTTGTGGTGTAAGACTGCCCGGACTTGCCGGGCAAATCCAGCTGCCACAAATGCCAGTCTAATATAGGAGGTCTTTATAAGGTTATGGTCTTAATGAATTAAGAAACACTTAACTAGATAAACATGTAGTGGGACATGAGGGGCGTTAAGTGGGTGCCTTGGGTGGCATGTGGAATCTAGTGGGTGCCTTGGGTGGCATTTGAAATATGATTAGAAACACTTAACCAAAATTGAAACATGTAGGTGAACATGAATAAGAAGAGGGTTAAGTGGGATGTACTAGAGGGGACCAAGCTTAGGTGGATAGCTTGTGTCAAGTAATGGGGGCCTGTTTCAACTAGTAACCCATACGTATCTTTGTGGGCTCGACCCAAGTCGAGGACGGGACACGCATAATGGGCTTGACTGCAAGAGGCCAAAACAGGTTAGCGGTGGCAACGCAAGTCCAACGGGTTCATGTTCGTGTGTGGGCCCGGGCCGGTAGGTAAGACGTTGTTGCATCGTGTAGGTATAAGCCATGCACTATTGGTGGTATCGGGTTGCCACTTTGGGGAGTGATACATCCCACTGTGGGGCCAGCACGGGTATCTACGAGTTAGGGAGCCGATCGCATGGGGGTAGTGGGTACACCTAGTGGAGATAGGGGTAGGCGGCACCTATGAAGGCAACTAGGGGTACACGAAACTACCATTATCATTATTAAGTTCTGTAGGCGGGATCAACCTTACGGTGACTAGTGGTAGTGCAGTGTAGTAATTATCTTATAGTGGTTTAGGTGCGCCTTTAACGTTATCTTGGTTCATCTTATTTCCTTGTTTACTCTGCCATACCCAATTGTTCACAGTCATTTCTTTATTTCCAACTTATGTCTTAGCCTAGTTATTTTGATAATTATATTGTTAAAGTTATCGCACTCGCCAGACTTTATGGCTGACCCCCTTTGTTTCCACCTCTTTTCTTCCTCCCCCCCCCCCAAGGTGCTTAGGGTGGAACTAGCACCAGTGGAGCTTGATTTTGGACAGCTGTATCTCTGCTTTTAGAAGTTGCTTGGATCGCTGAAGTAAAAGTTCAGGCTATCTTATTTATGGCTATTTTGTATTGGGGTTATGTCTTTCAATTTATGTACTCTGATTTAGTCAAGATGGATATTATGTACTTTGACTCTAGTTTTTGATAATGTAATCAAACTTATGTGTTTACCGCTGCAATGAATAAAATTTAAAAGTTTTAAGTACTGTTTATATATGTCTTATTGCTAAGTTTCTGTTCTATACACACTTAAAATGCTCCATAGAAGTTAATGCATTCCCTTTGTGAGTGACGTTAATGGACGTGGGGTGTTACACGTGGTATCAGAGCTGAAGGTTACCAGAACAGATATGAATTTGGAAAAACTATTTTTCAAAAACACTTTTATAAAGAAGTACCTTCAAAAGTATGTTTTAAGGAAAGTATTTTCAAGAGAAAAGCTTATTTTAGAAAGCATAACCCCAAGAGCCATATATCTTTCCTTCGGTTCTTTTGTATTGAATCTTTCCTTTTTTGTTTCAGTATGTCTGGAATTCCCGAGATACCCGAGGGGATACCGATACCAGGATGGTTTAGGAGGTATTTGGAGACTAGGGCCACCACCGCAGGTCCAGCAAATCCTCCTCCTCCTCCTCGTGTCGATACTTGCGAAGATATGTAAGGATTTTCGGGCAATGGGTGGAAAACCTTTTCACGGGACGGAGACATTTGTTGAAGCTCGAAATTGGCTAAAGGAGGTGGAAGAAAGGTCCAGTTAGCTGCCTGGTTAATGAAGGATGAGGCCTCGTTTTGGTGGGAGGTCACTAATGGAGAGCGTCCAGTTGATACACGGCCAGATTTCAGGCGGAGGTTTGAAGCAAAGTTTCTCTCACGGGCTGAAGAAAATTTATACATGGAAAGGTTTTTGGCATTGAAGCAAGGGAATCTATCAGTGAAAGAATATGTCAACAAGTTCAATCAGTTGGCGAGATTTGGCTTAGACTTGGTGAATACACCAGAAAAGAAGGCCCTGAGATTTGTTAAGGGTCTGAACGAGTCGCTTCATGGGTTAGCTATGACCCACATCTCTATGGGGGCTACCTTTGAGAGACTAGTTGACATGACGCTTATGCATGAAGAGGAGAAGGGTGCCAATGCTAATAAGGCACCCGAGAAGAAAGGGGATCAAAAGAAACCGCAACAGCAACAACAAAACAAGAAAGGTGGTAAAGGCAACAATGGTAAGGGAAAGAAAAGATGCTTTAACTATGGGACCCCAGGCCATCTAAGCAAAGATTGTAGGAAGAAAAAGAAGACTGGCTGTTTTCACTGTGGCAAAGCAGGACATCTGATTAAGGATTGCCCAAGGAAAGGGCAGAGGGCAGGGTCTACCTCGGGAGGACAGGTGCAGATTCTTATGGCACCAGGGCAGGAAAGGGGGCAAGTTCAGGCTCTCGTGGTCCCACCGCTGCAAGAACGAGGTAGGGAAATTTTCGTTGAAAGTTTAGTTTTTCTGTTTGATCATCCTGTCCGTACTTTTTTTGATTCTGGCGCATCACATTCGTTTATCTCTACATCATTAGTTGAAACACTGCACCTAAATACTAGTCTAGTTACAGATCCCTTAGTAGTCTCAAATCCTATTGGTGGTTCGGCTCATCTTTCTATGATTTGTCGGGATTTGAGAGTGTCTATCTTGGGCGTTGGGTTTGAATGCAACGCCTTTGTTCTTGGCTTCATGGGCTACGGCTTGATTCTAGGTATGGATTGGCTAACTAGATATGGGGCCATCCTAGATTGTGAAAGAAGTGTAGTTAGATTGTTGACTCGTTGTGGAACGACCCTTGATATTTCTTGTGACCCTAGAGGTCCAGTAATGCTTAGCTACCTAGAATCCCTTGACGCATCCAATGATGATTTACATTCTGTTCGTATAGTCCGTTAATATGTTGATGTCTTCGATGAGGTGAGGTGTTTACCCCCAAAACGTGAGATAGACTTTCGAATATATCTAGTAGATAATGCAAAGCCAGTTGCATTACTAGTGCGCCACATGTATCCAAGAGAGAGAAGAGAACTCAGTAAGCAAGTGAAAGAATTGCTTGAGAAGGGGTTCACCAGACGTAGTATATCGGAGTGGGGGTGCTCCAGTAGTATTTTCCACGAAGGCGGATGGGTCCCTAAGACTTTGTGTGGACTATAGAGAACTTAATAAGTTTACTAAGAAGAATAGGCACCCACTGCCGAGGATTGACGATCTCTTCGATCAGTTAGTTGGCGCCTCAGTGTTTTCGCAGTTGGACCTAGCCACGGGTTTCCATCAGTTGAGAGTGGTTGAGGATAGCATAAACAAGGCTGCCTTTAGGACTCCAGATGTCTTCTTCGAGTAGCTTGTCCGCATACTTCGTTGACTTGATGAGTAGGGTGTTTAGGAAGTACCTTAATAAATTCGTGGTAGTCTTTGTGGACGACATCTTGATCTTTTCTAAGAGCCAGGAAGAGCATGCCCTACATCTTAGGGAAGTGTTGGAGACCCTTCGAGCGCATAGCCTTAAAGCTAAATTTTCTAAATGTCACTTTTGGAGAAAGGAAGTGCGATTCTTAGGGCACGTGGTTTCCAAAGAAGGGATAGCTGTGGATCCCGCGAAGGTAGTGGCCATCCAAGATTGGAAGGTCTCTAAAAATGCTACCGAGGTGAGGAGTTTCTTACGGTTGGCTGGCTACTATAGGAAGTTTATCAAAGACTACGCAAAAATATCATCCCCATTAACACGCTAGAAAAAGAAGAACCTAGTTTTCACATGGGACGTAGATTATGATGATGTGTTCCAACGTTTAAAGAGAGCTTTGACCACAGCCCCAGTCTTAGTGTTGCCAGATGGGAGTAAGCCATTTACCGTTTATACCGATGCTTGTGGGTCAGGACTAGGCGCAGTCTTAATGTAAGAGGGAAGGGTAATAGCCTATGGTGGAAGGAAGTTGAGAGTGCATGAGAGAAATTACCCTACACATGACCTAGAGTTGGCCGCTATTGTTTTCGCGCTTAAGTCTTGGCGCCATTATCTTCTTGGCGAGAAATTCAAATTGTTCACTGACCACAAATCGCTAAAATGCTTGTTCTCTCAGAAGGACTTGAACTTAAGGCAGCAAAGGTGGATGGAATTCTTAGCGTCCTACGATTTCGAGATAGCATATACCCCTGCCAAAGGTAACGTGGTGGCAGACGCCTTAAGTAGGTAAAGGTTGTCCTTGAGTCCGTTGTTTGTTGAGCGGCAAAGCTTAGAGTTCATCTCTACGTTTGACTTTAGACCTTCCATTGACTTTGTACCCGGTTTGCTAGCATCCTTAGAGGTCAGACCTACGCTTTTGGGACGGATTGGTGAGGCACAGCGAGATGACCCACGGTTGGTTGAGTTAGTAGAAAAGCTCAAAAGGGGGGAGTCATCGACCCATCTCAGTAGGTATACCCTAGATGATAAGGGTTGGTTATGTAGGGACGGTAGACTTTGTGTACCACGGGACGAAAATTTGAGGAAGACCATTCTTGATGATGCACATCGTTCGAAGATGACCATCCATCCCGGCGGGGACAAGATGTACATGGACATGAGACGAGTTTACTTTTGGGCCGGTATGAAGAGGGATGTGGCTGAGTTTGTCGCTAAATGCTTGGTGTGACAACAAGTAAAAGCAGAGCAAAAGAAGCCCGGTGGGTTGTGTCACCCATTGGAGGTCCCACAATGGAAGTGGGAAAGTGTCTCGATGGATTTTATTGATGGGTTATCGAGATCGAGGAAGGGTAATATGGGGATATGGGTCATGGTAGACAGACTTACTAAGAGCGCCCATTTCATTCCCGTGAAGAGTAAGAGGACTGCTCCATAGTTAGCCTCCGTACACATTCGAGAGATAGTTCGTTTGCACGGTGTTCCTTCTAGCATAGTGAGCGACCGCGATCCTATCTTTACTAGCGAATTTTGGAAAAGCTTGCAAGAGGCGGTAGGGACTCAGTTATGTTTGAGCACCGCATATCATCCTCAGACGGACGGCCAGACCGAGAGGGTGAATCGTATTCTAGAGGACCTATTGAGGTTGTGTGTCTTAGATTTCGGAGGTACATGGTTGGAACATCTTCCATTGGTGGAGTTCGCATATAATAATAGCTTTTAGTCTAGCATTGGCATGACACCATTCGAAGCTCTTATTTGGGCCCGATATGATTAGAGAGACTTCAGAAAAGATAGATTTGATTTGAAGGAGGATGAAGACGGCGCAAGATAGGCAGAAATCTTATGCGGACAAGAGGAGGACAGATCTTGAGTTTGATATTGGGGACATGGTCTTTGCCAAGGTGTCTCCATTACGGAACGTTGTTCTCTTTGGGTCCGTTGGGAAGTTAGCACCAAGGTTCATAGAGCCGTTTCCTATTAAGGAGAGGATTGGACAGATGGCATATAGAGTGGAGTTGCCCGAGAGACTTAGTGGTGTACACGATGTATTCCATGTATCACATTTGAGGAAGTGCTTGCATGAGACCGCAGAAGTGGTAGAACCGAGCTTGCTTAGAGAGGCGGAGATAGAGCGTGATGCGACGATTCGACGAGCTCCTACGTGCATTCTTGGGTCGAAGATTAAGAAGTTGAGAAATCGAGAGGTCAAGCTAGTCAAAGTGCAATGGGGAGATGATGAGAGCGACGCTACTTGGGAGATGGAAGAGAACATGCGTTAATTGTACCCTTTTCTTTTCGAGGGTATGTCTTTTAATTTCTCCTTTATCGCTTAGCTTGTACTTGTTTTATCTTTAGTATGTCCTCTCGCTAGTATCTTTGACCTTTAGATAGGGTAGTCCTATGGTTGAAACATGTGTTTGAGACATGTTATGTATGACGGATGCATGTGGATGCAAGTGTTTGCTAGTGGTTGCTCGTGGATACATATACACATACTTTAGGCACTACATCGGCTCAGTCACTTCATATTGCATATTGCATATAAATGTGTGTACATATTTAAGTTAATGGATGTATAATGGTTGTGTTAACATATGGATGCTGCATTTTGGTGAATAGTTGTGCACACATGTAGAAATAATATGTATTGATAGGATTTTTTCCATACATAATGGACGCATGGCACTATCATGGTTTGCATTAAGGAGGTTAACTGAATCAGTAGACCGCCTGATTTTGCATTAGATAAAGAACATATACACATACTTCTTGCATATGTTCATATAGCATTAGGAATTTTATAAGGACAATGGATGCCTATGTTTGATGGTTGAGTAGATAGTTGTTTGGATGTTAGGATATACATTCTCCTTAACTTGGAGATTTCGGTGGCGAAATCCTTCAAGGAGGGGAGAATGTAACACCCCGTAATTTTCAATATTAATGTTCACAAATTAAAGAATAACTAATCTCAGATATGAGAATTAAGGGAAACAGGTTGCGCCATTGTGTTCATCTCGGAATTCTGGTTGAGATAGAGTCCGATTTTCCGTGAATTGGACTTCGTATGAAGAAGTTATGGCTATCGGAAGTTTCAGAAAATTTAAAATAGATTTCGAAAATTCAAAATTTCAGAGTCAGATGGGTTAGGCAGGAAATTTCTTGCCAGGGCCAGGTCGACCATAGGGTCGACCTGGGGGTCGACCTACCCTCACCAGGTCGACCATAAGGTCGACCTGGGGGTCGACCTTCCCCCCGGGGCAGATTTGATTGATGACCTGTTTATGACTGTATGCTGAGTCATTAGGGTTTCTGATCTGCTCTGAATGGCTGGGGTTAATTTTGGGTTGATTGGACGACCTAAACTAATCCTAAACTCTATAAAAACACATCTAGACTCAAACCCTAAAATTAAATTAAAAATTAGACTCATGACCTCCATGCCGTCACCTTGCAACCTAGAATAACCGCCACCAATTAGAGAGGAAGAAAGCTAATCAAAATCAATTCTAATCTAAACCGCAACAATGAATCTACTTCAAAGGAAAGCTAATTCAACTTCAGAACTCAGATTTTAGAACTCAAGACCTTCTTTGAGTTGTGAGTTCGATTTCTTTAATAAAATAATTAACATTTTGATTGGATTGAGCTATGATGCGGATTATATGGTTATGTTGTGAATTATTGACCGCATGTTATCATCTATGTTGTAAAATTGTGATGTTATCATCTATGTTGTAAATTCTAAGATGTTATCACCTATATTGTAAAGTTGTGATATTATCATCTATGTTGTAATTCTATGATTGGATTATGTATAATCAATTCATGATGATGTTTCATATGCTAGTTTGTTATGTTGTTGGAATTAATTCATGTGATAAATCATATGTATGTATGCAAGTTAGGATGTTAATTGAGACATGGATCATATGCAAGTTAGTGAGAATTTTATATAACCTTACATGTTTCATGACATCTATTTTATGTGTAAATTGGATCTAAAGTTAGGCTATGACATGTGTGAGTTATATGCTAGTATACAAAATTCTATATGCTAGTTTACATGTTTAGATGTAAGTTTACACCACCGTTTATGTTGCATAAATCACATATGCAAGTATATACATATATGTTGTTTTGGAGTATGAATCATGCTTATGCAAGTTTACCCCTTATGGTTAGATCCATGACATACATGGTTTATGCAAGTTGTGACTATTACCTAAACAAGTTCACACCTTTAGATTAAGATCTAAGACATATGTAGTTTTATGCAAGTTTGTGACTTTTGCCTATGCAAGTTTTAGATGAAGAACCTCATTCACACATGCAAGTTCACCCCTTATGTTTAGATCTAGTTTTATTTCTATGTATGTTGTGATGTTTTCTCTTTATTCTATGAGTTAGACTATTCGAGTCTAACGTATACTTTACGTTAAACGAACGAATGTACAACGTGGGGGCAATGGGATAATATCAAAAGATTTAATATTGAGAATTGGCATAAATGCCTTAAATGGCATAAAATAAATTTGTAAAGAAAATTGGTATGATTTTGCATACCATAAATAGATGGACATAATTGAGTCAATTATGGCCATAGTTAAATTGGGAATTGATTGATAATTTGAATAGGGAAATTAATTCAAATTGGGGAGTAACTAATTTTGTGTAATTAATCGTATAAGACACGAGGTTAGGCTCTTTTGTGGTGTAAGACTGCCTGGACCCACCCGGCAAATCCAGCTGCCACAAATGCCAGTCTAATGTGGGAGGTCTTAGGCATAAATTAAATGCGTAACAGTTGTAAAGACACGAGGTTAGGCTCGTTTGTGGTGTAAGACTGCCCGGACCCGCCCGACAAATCCAACTGCCACAAATGCCAGTCTAATGTGGGAGGTCTTTATAAGGTTACAGTCTTAATGAATTAAGAAACACCCAGATAAACATGTAGTGGGACATGAGGGGGTTTAAGTGGGTGCCTTGGGTGGCATGTGGAATCTAGTGGGTGACTTGGGTGGCATTTGAAATACGATTAGAAACACTTAACCAAAATTGAAACATGTAGGTGAACATGAATAAGAAGAGGGTTAAGTGGGATGTACTAGAGGGGGCCAAGCTTAGGTGGATAGCTTGTGTCAAGTAATGGGGGGCCATTTCAACCAGTAACCCTTATGTATCTTTGTGGGCTCGACCCAAATCGAGGATGGGACATGCATACTAGGCTTGACTGTAAGAGGCCAAAACGGGTTAGCGGGGGCAACACAAGTCCAACGGGTTCATGTGCGTGTGTGGGCCCGGGCTGGTAGGTAAGACGTTGCATCGTGTAGGTATAAGCCGTGCACTATTGGTGGTATCGGGTTGCCACTTTGGGGAGTGATGCACCCCACTGTGGGGCCAGCACGGGTATCTACGAGTTAGGGAGCCGATCGCATGGGGGTAGTGGGTACACCTTGTGGAGATAGGGGCAGGCGGCACCTATGAAGGCAACTAGGGGTACACGAAACTACCATTATCATTATTAAGTTCTGTAGGCGGGATCAACCTTAGGGTGACTAGTGGTGGTGCAGTATAGTAGTTATCTTATAGTGGTTTAGGTGCACCTTTAATGTTATCTTGGTTCATCTTATTTCCTTGTTTACTCTGCCATACCCAATTGTTCACAGTCATTTCCTTATTTTCCAACTTATGCCTTAGCTTAGTTATTTTGATAATTATATTGTTAAAGTTATCGCACTCGCCAGACTTTATGTTTGACCCCCTTTGTTTCCACCTCTTTTCTTCCTCTCCCCCCCCCCCCCCCCCGCCCCCAGGTTCTCAGGGTGGAACTAGCACCAGTGGAGCTTGATTTTGGACAGCTGTATCTCTGGTTTTAGAAGTTGCTTGGATCGCTGAAGTAAAAGTTCAGCCTATCTTATTTATGGCTATTTTGTATTGGGGTTATGTCTTTCAATTTATGTACTCTGATTTAGTCAAGATGGATATTATGTACTTTGACTCTGGTTTTTGATGATGTAATCAAACTTATGTGTTTACTGCTGCAATGAATAAAATTTCAAAGTTTTAAGTACTGTTTATATCTGTCTTGTTGTTAAGTTTCTGTTCTATACAAACTTAAAACACTCCATAAAAGTTAATGCATTCCCTTTGTGAGTGACATTAATGGACGTGGAGTGTTACACGCACCCACCATGAGCCCCAGAAATCAGTTCGAACTTCGCCCTTTCAGCCCCAAATTCCTGCGACTGACGAAGTTTCATCCCATCAGAACCATTGATTTCATAGATCTTGAGGAGTACTTCGTTTCTGTAGCAATATATTTGTTGAATCGATTCGTGGAGTGAGAGAAATCAAAGGAAGAAAAATTGTGCGATTTAGGGCGTCGGTTTTAACCCTAGCGGCGGCTCCTGATAATGATAAGAGATTAGGGGTTTTCTTTCTATTTATTAATATATTTTATATTATTTTATTTCCAAAAATAGAGATTTTGCATTCGAACTTCAAATCAAACCCAACGACTATCGTTCTTAGCTAAATAACCCCATTTCGGACATATTGGAATATGTTTCATAAGCCAGTCTGACTGTTTCAGTCAGTTTTTTCTCAAAATTAAAATATAAATTAATATAATGGTCAATATTCAATTTGAATGTACATTTTAATTTGTGAAAATGAGGCTCACATCCCTAGAATTAATCCTAATTAAGCTCACATCCTCCTGTTTCAAAACATATAAATTACATCCCTAATTTTAAACAGCAGCTAATATTTTTACAAAACTGCCCTTTTCCTTAATTCACGCCATAATTACCTAGGTCGTATGTGGTTACGTATTAGACTTTTTTTTTACAGAAACAAATTTTGTAATCCATGGCGACGGCGGCATGATAATTCTAGGGATTTTTCTCGCTTCATACCTCCAGCAACCAGCGACGATCAACATCGACCAGCCCCCTTTCAGTCGACGGCAGCAAACCTCCCACCCCTTCCGGCTCCGGCGATCCAAACCGCACCGAATTTTGTGAGTTTTTTCTTTTTCTTTCTGATTTTATTTGTAGGATAAGGATAAGGTTTTTATTAGCATAAAAATACGATTTTTAATATGATAAGCACCTGTAAAAAACGTAAATTTATGAAACTATTGTTAGAATTCCTGGATTTTTCAGCACTTCTGTTAAAAAGTTGCCTACAAATATGCATTTATTCTTCATATATGCATATTTGTATGCAAATTTTTATCAAACAATACCAAAAACAGATATAAAAATATATTCATATTTCTATGCATATATCTAGAATACTTGCATATAAATATGCAGAAATTATTGTTATTTTGCTGATTTGTACGCAGGTATGTATATTAATCTGAAGTTGTTTTTGTAATTTGATTACTGCACATTAAGCTTATTAATGTTGATTTTCTTTTTCGTATAACAGTGTTCCGGCGGATATTGGTGTAGTGGTGTAGTTAAAGCTTTGTCGTCCATCTTTTTCCAAAAGATTGAAATCTGCAGTGGTCTGTACTTTTATTTTTTTGGTATATTCATAGCTTAAGTGTTCTGTACATATTTATTGATGTAGTACATGTAAATGTTCTGTACTTATTTTTTGATGTAGTGTATGTAAAAGTTATGCAGTACATTTCTATATATGTATGCAATTATTTCACTTAGTTGCATAAATGTATGCAATTTTATGTAATATTTGTATCTAATTGTTTAGTTTTCCGTAAAAAAAAATATATGAGACAACAGACTTACAACTGTGTGATATCACCAATTTTGTAAAAATATTTGCATTAGTCGCATAAATATAACATTAATCTGATCAAAACTGGTAAGATGAAAATATAACATTAATCGCATAATATACTAACTTAACAAAATTTTGCAAATAATCAGTCACAATAACGTGCAAATAATCATTATAATTGCACAAAATTATGAAACAAATTTAGGCACATAGCGAACAAAGCATTCTATTATAATAATACCATACAATTATGCTAATATATTGACTACATGTATCCAAGTGTGCAAATTTTACGAACATAGTTAAAAAAATCTACAGTTAGTCATAATAACATAAAACTATTGATCAAAAAACATTAAATAACAAAGTAGAATACTTGCATTCAACTTTTAAAAATATAAGCAATTAATAATGCATAGTCACGACACAAATTTTATAAAATGCATACAGTAAATATGTATACGTTCGAAATCTTATTGATACTTGCATAAATATATGTACCTTTTCTTTAAACTTGCACAAAATTGTGCAAATATTACTCAAATAATGCATACAGTAAATATCTATACGATCGAAATCTTATTGATACTTGCATAAATATATGCACCTTTTCTTTAATCTTGCACAAAATTGTGCAAATATTACTCAAATAAACAAGCAAGCATTTTTTTGTTAAAACTACAACTGAGTGATATCTTATAAATTAAATTTACACAAATGTGCATATCTGTATGTTTCTTTGTATCAAGCAATCAGAAAAACATAATATAGAATATATGTATATATGTATGCATATATCTAGAATATATGCATATAAATATGCAGATTTTATTGAAATTTTGCAGAATTGCATATAAATGCATTCAAACATTTAATTCTTAAGCGTACTTGCTTACAGTCATACAGAACGAAAAAAACAATTAGATTAATAACTTTTTTCGCTATTTCTTGTACTTGAATATGTCGACAGCAAAGCAAAACAGGACGATTTTGACTTTTATTGATCCAGAGTCTTTCAAAATCGTGGATTTTGGCTTTTGAGCGAGATAAAAGGAGCGATCGGACTGAGTACATGTCGAGAAATCGCTGTTGGATTGATCGACGGTTTTGCAGATTTTTAGGTTTAGGGTTTTCAGCGATATGATAGGAGCGATAGACTGAGTACTTTTTTTTTTAGCAAGATGATTTGAGCAAGATGATAGGAGCGATACCTGCGTAAGTGTACAACAGGAATTTTTTGAGGTAAAATTCAAAAACAGGGACGTATTCTTTATTTATTTTTTTTCACCGAGTTTTTTTTTATATTTTGAAACTTAATAGGGACCTATAAAAAATGCACCCTTTTAATTTACCGGGGCCACCTACTGACTCCAAAAATTATAGAAAAATTAATTCTAGCTATGTTTTGACGATACGGTCCTAACAATACTAATTTCTTTGAATTTGGAGGTTTTTTGAAAAATGACCTTTTTCTGGTCGATTAAATTTAAACTGAATTTACTAACACATTTAAATTTACTACGCTCACATATTAACTCCAAAAATTATGAAATTTGAAACCTAACAATAATTTGACATTCCGGATCCAACAAAAGTGGTTTCATTGAAAACAGAGGTCGTTTGCGAAATGGCTATTTTTAAGGGTAATATATATAATTTAAAATATATATAAATTCCATAGCGATTATTCTGAATTTTAAACTGGACATAACTTTCAATTTATATTTTGAAATATAAATTTTTCACATTCATTAGAAAGATATCATTGAACAAATTCTAACTTTTCTGGTTTTACTGAAATCCGATTTATATTTCATTCTGTACATTCATGTAAAGTTTAAAATCAAATTTTCAAACTACCGCGCCATTTCCAGTCAGTTTTATAAAATTTTAAATTTATACTTTCTAACTTCGATTTAAATAATTTTTAAATCGTTAACTCTCCAAATAAATCATTTTAAATTCTTAAAATCCATTAAAATTGCTAAAATTAAAATTTTAAATTGGTTCAGAAATTCCGGGTTGTTACAATCTCCCCCACTTAAAATCTTTTCGTCCTCGAAAAGGAACGGAGCTGAAAGTTGTTTAACTAACCAACTCAACTTTCATTCTGGCTTTCATTCTTCAACTTTTCAGTTACTAAGAATTTTCTAGTTTCTCAAAAATTTAGCTAACAACCAAAATTTTCAAAAAAATTCGCCATAACCTCCTTTGTACGGGGTGGGTTTGAAAATTTTATTAGGTCATATTAGGCACCCAATAAATCAAAAAAAAAGCATACACAATTTTTGTTACCTATTTATGCCCAAGGGAGACGTGTAAAAATGTCGAAATCTCATACCTTTCCCCAGTGTTGGAAATAAAATAATCCATGTGCCTCAGTTAACAACAAGAGAGATGTGAATTTTTGTCATCTCCAGACATGTGTAGGGTTTTCATTAAATCCTGCCCCGAGCACCGATACACGTATTTCTTAATTAAGTCCATAATCAGTCTTTTGTTCAACCTGTAATTCAGTCATCGCCATACAAGCATCTAGCCCGTATGGATCCAAACCTCGTCATATAAACGCCAAATGCTTATATGGAATATGATATGATATTCTGTCTTCATGTAGTATGCCATGCGGTGTAGTTCATATTTTATTTATTGCTATCCTATGGCGTATGTTTATAATCTCACACAGAACAACCATCACAACGCATCAAAATCACTCACAGGAGTTTATATAATAATAAAATTGCGCAACCAACTCATTAAGGTGCACATGTTTGTCATGCACACAATTTAATTCTTTAACTCAATAGTGAATCCATAACCTGGCCTGTTAAATATATATACATGTATATGTATGCAATTCCAATAAATTTTCAATTTAATTCAATATTTGATTCGATTTGGCTAAAATTTACCCTTTCATTTCACATTGGTTTTATTATTCCAAAATTTTAATTAGTCAAACTAATTATCATCCATTACAACCAGCAATCAATTAGTTAATTAGCTTTTCAAAAATATCTTTTATATACTCAAAAATCATATCTTCAATATCAAATCCCAAACAATAAATTCTAACTACGGTTTGGTTCTCACACTAGTCAATTGGAATAATATTGATATCCCACTTTAAACTCGAACATAAATACTAATGTTGTCATGATCATCATCGGAATCATCTCCGGGCGATTGAGTGTGATTCTATATCCACCCAGTATATTTGAGACTCGTATACACGTTAATTACTCATATATTCAAAATCTTCATATACCCGATAGTCCAAATTCAATACAAAATAAAATACTCAAATACGAATAATAGATATAAAATTTCAAAACTAAATTTGTTTTTATAAATAATACTCTTCAAACTCATTCTAGGGTATTACTAACCCTATCTCTAACGAGTCATTCTTATAGGATGTTATTGATCCTATCTCTGATGAATTCTTTCGTTCGGTTCTAATGTGTCTTATTCTCTTGCTTTGTAAACCAAAGCTCTGATACCAAACTGAGACGTCCCAGACTTCCCCGACCCTCGAAGAGACGGAGGAGCCCGGATTGCTTTGAGAACACTACTCATCGGAAAACAAACATCATAACATTTCATTGCTATTACAATAATTTACATAAGAGTATAAGAATATCAGAGAATGAATTACATAGCAGTTGAAAATACATCAATTAGCACAACTGAAAGATATACACTGATACAAAGCTTTCCGAATATACCTCCAGCTGTAAATCCAAGATCATGTGAAAAGAAATATGCATAACCAAAACAACTGGCTACCCATGGGGAAATATGGGCATCTAGAGTTTAGGTAGAAAAAATAAACTCCGAGTCAGTCATAGGACAGGTGTGAGAACTAAAACAGTTATTAAATCTTTACTTCAAAAGTTAGGAAATCATGGGACCACGCCGTATAACACAGAACGGGTTTACTCCACATGAATCTCAGTTTAAAATAAAATAACGCAGTGCTTTTTTTTTTTTGGAAAATGAGGCTATTATAAGACTCAGGTCCCATCACACAATGCAACGCAAGCCAGAGGATAGAGTATTCCCTTATAATAGCCAAACATGTTTGGTACGTTTTAAAAACAAATCATTTTGATATTACTCTAAGTGCATAGTGTCAAAATCAACTTCAAATATAATTGTATCAATCATAGACGACATAGGTACCATATATTATGCCGCCATACATAGGTTTACAACTAAAACCGAAAAGTCGCGCATTGGAAATTGGATTCCATCTATGAGTCGAGGCAAGGGATGGCTCCTCACCGGTTTCAAGACACTCTAGCAAATGCCTTAGGACTCGGATACTGGCGAGCCCTTGGAATCGGTAAGGCCGGTCCACACTTACTTTAGTGGATTGATTATTCCCGAACAATACGTTTCCCAGTCCTATCGGAACTCCAAAATGGTTATTTCATCGACCAATCAGATCCGAGACACCTTGCAATCTATCGTCCACATAAGTATAAATGTTTGGGATCAATACCATAACACCACTTCTAGATAGAAAGAAACGCAAGTTCTCCCTACGGTCACTATCCCGTTTTTGACTCATACCGAGGTGTGAGGCTTGCGAATTAACGCTATACACAAAGCTATGCTAATTAAAGCTATGCTAATTAAAGCTATGCTTTGATCATCATCCACAAGACTCTGCTTTTCAACAAAAACCTTGTTCATTTGCATCTTAGCATGCCACACTGGCAATTCACGCCATAAAACTAATGTCTATCAATATAACCTCTAAGCTCGTACGTCTCAGAGAAGGATGTTAAGTAAGAGATAAATTCTCCACCACCAAACAGATATATATTTAATAGAAATCAATCAACACAGAATGAAATCCAATGTCAGACTCACATCCATTTACAAGTCCATTATGGGTCTGAATGAAACCGGAGGCACCTTATTCCTCTTCCCATATGTCCAATACAGGAGAGAGGTCCTCGCATATCCGGTCGATTTCCAAGTACGTCTGGACGATCACCACTTATTACTTTGTCTTGGGTGTACAGCCCAATCAAGACATCTGTAATCAACCAAACAATGTGAGGATATCCGGTCTTCACCCACCGTCTTCATAATTGACTTTTAGTTGTCGTATTAATTATTCAGAATGGGTTAAACCCGGTCTTTCCGAATAATTTTCATATATTATAATCAATAGTCAACTGCTATAAAAACACATCATACGCCTCATTTCAATTCAGAATATTCTTTCATTCAATTCCCATTAATTTAATCAAAGATAAATTCTTTTAAATTTATTCTTTAATCTTCCTTTGGATATCATTTTCAAAGATTTTATTTTATCCTTTAACAAATTCAACCCAAATTAAGGTTTATAAAACTAGTCGGGATTATCGAGCATTAACGAAGTAATCATTTATTTTACTTTTTTTCCAATTCGAACCAATTCATCCCATGGAGCAAAACTGGCAGTACCCCATATCTAACACCCACGGTGTTATCGGTAAATTTAATTACCATTTCATGTTCAAATCTAATTAAAGATTTAACTATCGCCTGGCGTAAAACTTGTAGTACTCCATTCTTGATCATTTCATGAATTCGATAAATTTAATTATCTCATTCACTTCCTAATCCAATTAAAGATAAATTAGAACTCCATTTGGTTTTAATCCCCAAAATCATTACTTAATGATTATTCAATTTTTAGGAAAATTAATCCTGTCTTTGACTACGTTAAAGAACCAATGTCATTTAAAACACAGTTCATGATAAACCCAAATCATCATCCATCAACTATGGAATCATCACGGAAAACAGATCAATATATAATTGATATCAATTTCCTTATCAGATTAATATTATAAATGGAATAATAGCAAAGCCTTTTGAATTCCATATATAGTAACGGTCTTTCTTTACAGAAGCTCATCTAGATTATTACCAAATCAAATTCCATTCAATTCCAATTTAATATACTAAATTGGAAAACTTTACTTTGTAAAATTTCCGTTAAATCTTAATAATTTTTTTTATAAATTCCAAATCATATCTTCACTATTAATTGGGTTTTAAGAATAAATGTTATTTAAAACATCGTTCATAATGAACCCAAAATCATCTTTCATTTAATTCCAATTTACAATTATAAATTGGAAACTTCATTTATCTTAATTAAAAGATTTATTCTTTTCTCAACGGTGTTTAAGAACGGTGTTATTAAAGACACCATTCACGACAAACCCGAAATCCAATTTGATATTAAATAAAAGGCTCTAAATAGAAATTAATATCGGCTTATATTCAATATCAAATTATGAAACCAACGGATATCGTATTGGGAATAACTATATCTATATCTTCCAAATTCCTCAACAATATCTGTATAATCATGGAATTCAATATCGAAATATTCCGAAGATCATTTCCATTTAAATCCTTTCCACCCTATTCGCTGGAAAATTCTGGTTATTTAAAAAAACATTTACAAATCAAATTTATTTATTTAAAAACATTGGATTATTATTCTAGTTAATAACTAGTTCATTTAGATAAAAATATCTTTTATCTTTTCAAAACTTGGAATTTTTCATCCAAAATCTTTCCAAATCATTTATTACGAATTTACACAATTTTTCCATATTTTTAATAATTTTATTAAGGCCTCTACAGTCGGTTTCCAATAGCAGCCACCGAACTGCATCCATAACGACCTTTTCTGAAATTGATTGGACATAATTTGAAATCCAACTGTTCAAATTTAAACATCCTACATTCATTTGAAAGATCTTTTTGATACAAACCCAACGGTTCCAGTTTTAGGAGAATCCAATGGTCGGATCTCCCAGTACGTCAATTTGAAGTTAATGGTTGAAATTCGCGAACAGTCGCTGCACGGCTCGTTCTATTCAAACCATATATATAACATATTTCATCGATTTCCGTTTAAAACATATTTTATAAATCGTTTATAAATTTATTTAAAAACGATTTCAACTTCCTTTTTAATTTTAAATCAAAATTGAAGGTTCTATATCATTATAATATTAAAATGATAATATTTTCTAAATATCTGATTTTGAAATCATTTCCTTTTTGTATTCATTATAAAATGAATAAAATAAATTGATAAACTTATTCGAGTTAAAATAGCGTATTTCTACTTACTCGGCTTTATATATCAATATTTTTGTGTCCTTCCAAAATCGGACATCAAAATCATAATTTAATTCTTCATTGAATATTGTTTTAAAATATTCATTATTTCAAAATATTCATTATTTTTGATCGAAATGTGACTCAATCAATTACCATATAATTTCAGTTATATGGATTTCATTCATCGCATGTATTCAACAATAATGATAAATAATCATTCCACATTGGAGCATCATCCAAAGTGCATTTTATAACTGTATAAGCATTAAAATAAATAAATAATGCTTACAACAGTTTGTTAATCAATCGATCGACATACAACTAAATATTGGGATTAGTGTATGTCAAATATCATCCCAATACCTGTGTGGGGTTTTCAAACAACAACAGTCTATTTAAATAAATCATTGGTTAATAAATTTAACCAATTCTAATTCAGTTTGAATTATTTTTCTACTTAACAAATTTTCACTGTTCAAATTATAAATGGATATTTATATCACATTTCAACAACCACAAAGTGTATCCACATTATTGGAAATACGTGTGTTGGATATTCAAACAACGCTTCTTGTGTAGATGAGTCGTTAATAGTTCATGTATTGAACTCAAGCAATGTCACATACAACAGATAAAAATCAACACTGGCAATTTCTATATATTTATAGTTATAAAACAAATTAAATAACTATACAAATATTTTAGTGAAAGAATTCTCACTTTGGGTTCCACTCCGCTATTCTTTATTTGAAGAATTTATTTTTCAACTAAATTAAACACGCATTTAATTTAGCTGAAAATCCAATTTGCTTCGTTTTCGTTCTGGTCATTTCCACGTTGTAGAGTTTGTTGATACGAGTGCAACGCAACTCGTTTCACTGGATTTCGACCTCGTATGAAGAAGTTATGGCATTTATTACATTAATTACAAAAATTAATATAATTAATTAATTAATTATTACACTAATTACATTGGTTAATCCTCTTCCACGTTATCTCCTTCCGGGCCCTTTTTCACGACATCAAACCCATTCGCTCCTTGTCGTTGACCGACCACTGTACCTCCATGCCGCCACCAGACAACGATTGCCCGCCACCACTCTAAAGCCTTCGACGCCGTCTCCTTCCTCCCTGAACCGCATCGTGCTCACACCCATCACGAGCCCCCAAAATTAGTTCGAACTTCGCCCTTTCAACTCCAAATTCACGTGACTGACGAAGTTTCATCCCATCACAGCCGTTGATTTCATAGATCTTGAGGAGTACTTCATTTTTGCAGCAATATATTTCTTGAATCGATTTGTGGATTGAGAGAAATCAAAGGAATAAAAATCGTGCGATTTAGGGCATCGGTTTTAACCCTAGCTGTGGCTCCTGATAATGATAAGAAATTAGGGTTTTTCTTTCTATTTATATATATATTTAATATTATTTAATTTCCAAAAATAGAGATTTTGCGTTCGAACTCCAAATCAAACCCAACGACTGTCGTTCCTAACTAAATACCCCCATTCCGGACACAATGGAATAAGTTTCGTAAGCCAGTTTGACTATTTTAGTAAGTTTTCTCAAAATTAAAATATATATTAATATAACGGATAATATTCAATTTGAATGTACATTTTAATTTACCGGGGCCACATATAACTCCAAAAATTACAGAAAATTAATTCTAGCTATGTCTTTTCAATACAAACAACACTAATTTCGTCGAATTTGGAGGCTGTTTGAAAAATGGCCTTTTTCTGGTCGACTAAATTTGAAATGAATTTACCATACGTGTTTAAATTTACTACGCTCACATATTAATTCCAAAAATTATGAAATTTGAAACCTAACAATAATTTGACATTCCAGATCCAACAAAAGTGGTTTCGTCGAAAACGGAGATCATTTGCAAAATGGCTATTTTAAAGGGCTATATATATAATTTAAAATATATATAAATTCCATAACAACTATTCTAAATTTTAAACTGGACATAACTTTCAATTTATATTTTGAAGTACGAATTTTTTCTCATTCATTAGAAAGATATCATCGAACAAATTCTAACATTTCTAGTTTTATTGAAATCCGATTTATATTTCATTATGTACATTCATTTAAAGTTTAAAATCGAATTTTCAAACTACCGCGCCATTTCCAGTTCATTTTATAAAATTTCAAATTTATACTTTTTAACTTTGATTTAAATAATTTTTAAATTGTTAATTCTCAAAATAAATCATTGTAAATTCTTAAAATCCATTAAAATTGCTAAAATTAAAATTTTAAATTGGTTCAGAAATTCTAGGTTGTTACATGGTCTCTTCGAACTAACACATCAGAAGTCAACAAGGGAATTCATGATTGTTGGGTTTTTAACTATCAAATCAAACGGTATAGTTAAGTACATCAATAGCTCAGTCCCTTTTTATTAAACCATTCATTAAAATTCTTTCATCGATTTAAAATCGATTTCATCTACTTATCTCAACAAAACTCTTTTGTTTTCATTACTTTGAAAACAATAGTTATATCTTATCTTTCCAAAATAAGCTATATCCAAAATCCCTTATTTATTTTCTTTACTTCGAATATATTTCTCTATTTTTTTTAGAAAAACCCCTTTCCATTTCCTTTACCATGGAAATATTGTTTTATATTCTCAAAATCTCCTTTGTATTTCCTTTACTTTGGAAATATCATTATACATTTACAAAATCTCCTTTTTATTTCCTTTATTTTATAAATATTGATATATACACACACTTAACTCATGGTATAAATTCAATTACAAATTCTTTCATGGCCAAACAATGTCTAGCATCATATTATTTATTTTAAACCCAATGACTTTCATTTAATTTCAAAACCATATAGATTAAACTTTACAATAGCGATTATGTAAATAATAATTAAATTTCGAATTCGTTTTTCGTTTCCAAATCCATGTAACTTCTTTCTATTTCTTTGAAAACCATAGCCATTTACTTATTACTAGGAATAAGTGTATTCACAAAACATACTATTTTATTATTTAGAAAATAGTGTTATATACTTAACCAAATGATATAAATATTGTCACATTTCATATCTGGGCCAAAAAATGTCAAATAATATATTGTTTACTATAAATCCCAATAATTTAATTTAAATCTCTGAATCTTGCAAATTAGTTGCAATACTATTTCTTATGGAAATAATAAATTGTTTTCAACATTATTATCATTAAAAACTAATGTTATCCCTTGATAATAAAGAAGTCGTTCAAGTTAGGGTATTATATTTACCTTTCAGACCTTGATCGACAACATTCTTATCTTAAGATAGATAAAAGTTCGTAACTCAAAAACTAATATTAATAGTGAACACATCTCATTTACCTAATCTATTAAAATATGGCTTTATAAACCAAGTCTAGAATTTGAAAACACTCCTTCCAAATATAACTATTTACTTAATTCGTTTATAAGTAAATCTCTTACTAAACATAAACCCTTAGTTTACATTTCATTTATAACTTGGATAAAATCTGTTTATCGAATCTTTACAAAACTTTATTACGTATTCTATTTTAAACCCAACTTGGATTTATTACCATAACCCATTCACCAAATTCTTTAACCAAACCCATTAAATATTCTCCCTGTGCATTTTAAAAATCTTTCTTTTATACACATTGTTTATTTAATTTTAATTCTTAAGTAAACGTTTTTTTTAAATCATCACCTTTGTTTTTAAACTTCTTTGTCAAACTTTGTTTATACGACTTGGATTTATTTTCAAATCCCTTTCACAAGCGCTTTGAAAGTTTTCAATTAAATACTCATTCCAACTTGGTTACCTTCTTAAATGATTACAATTTAAAAGGTAATTCCTACAGTTATTAATTAAAATAATAATTAATTCCAACATTAACTGAATTAAAAGTATTTTACTTATTATTAACTAAAAATAGGATAGTTAATCACTTTTAAAAGATTAATAAATTAAGAATTAACTTTATTTATAATAAACAACTCGAAAATTATCTTTGACACAATTAATTAGAAAATTAATTAACTTTTAGAGAACCCTATTTAGTTTAAACAATTATTTGTTAAAGCTATTTCTACTAAATTAATGGAAAGCAAATTAACTTAGATAACCCATTTAAATTAAAATAGTTGACTTAATCAACTTAAAAAACATCAATTAACTCGTTAACTTATTTTCATTAATCCCTCCTCTTAAATTAATTAATAATATACTTAATTTAATAATCTTGCCTAGTCGCTTCATAAAACAATTATCCCAAATTATTAACCCATAGATTAATTTCCGGCTTCATTGCTTACAAAACATACAACTTACTATATAAGTCATTGATAATTACTATACAAAAACTAATTATAATATACGATTAATTCATAATAATTTATTTTTGTAAAACATATTTAAAGCTTTGTTTCAGTTATAAAAATAAATTTTATAACTTCAGTCATGTCAAATCGCCTGACGGGAAATTAGCATCTTAGAAATATGGTTTTTAGATCATTTGTTGCCAATCACATAATCAATACTATCTATTGATTAAAAACACAATAACACTGAATTTCAATTCAATAATCAACACCAAAACATATTTTAAGTTACTGGGTCAAACAGTTCATATATAAATACTATTAAATCTAATAATATACAAAATATTTGAGGAATCCAATTTGATCCCTTCAACCTATATTTCCTCGCATCACAGTTCATAAAACCATTTGTGTGATGACCCTAAACTCCGGTGCCACGGAAGTAAGAATAATTTTTGGAATATAACACATAAAAAAACAGCAGAACATAAATATATCATTGCACTGGATAATGTACAAGAAATTACACTTGAACAAATATAATCATCAGAGTTACACAGTATAACAGGATTACACATAGTACAAAATACAGTTTCAGCTTTATATAAAATGTATGCAGCGGAGTCAAACATAATATACATTACAAAGTCTGAAAATCATAATAGAAATGATAGAATCCATCTTCAACTCCATAGCTATCCAGACTGAGCTTGCTAAAACCTGAATACAAGGCTGCTCGTGTAGAAAATAGGGGCACCCGAGTTTGCAAGTGAAACATACTACGAGTCAGTCATGGGACTGGTATGAGAAATCTTACTTAACCTATTTAACAATAAGGTCAATCACAGGACCACGCCGCTAACGCGGAACAGGTTTGCTCCATTCGATTGCCAGTGCATAAATAGAGTAAATCATTTAAACAACGCAATGCTTTTTATAGAAAATGAAGCCATTATAAGACTAAGGTCCCATCACACAATGCAACGCAAGCCGGAGGATAGAGTTTTACCTTATAGTGGTCAAAATATGCTTGATACGTTTAAATCAAAATCATTTGATATTATTACTAGTGCATATATGTTTCAAAAACAATTCCAATCATAATGTATCAATCATAGACGACATGAGCGTCCCATGCCACTATGCCGTCACATATAGGTTTACAATCAAAGCCGCACAATGTCGTATTGGAAGTTGGATTTCCATCATGAACCAAGGCAAGCGATCATCCTTACCGAATTCGAGATGCTCTAGCCCGTGTCTCCGGACTCAGCCGCAACAGCTCCTGGAGCGACAGGGTCGGTCCACACTTACGCTAGTGGATTATAATGCCTGAACAATGCGTTTCCCCACCCTATGGGGCGTCAACTGGTCATATATCGACCAAACCATCCATCGACACCGTAGTGACCGATATAACCGAGGCGCCTCGCTTTCCATCATCCACATAAGTAAAAATGTCTGGGCTCCATACCATGACACTACTCCTAACTAGAAAGAAACACATGTCCTCCCTGAGGTCCTCTCCCGTTTCTAGTTTATACCGGGGTCTGAGGCTCGCGAATTAACGTTATACACAAGCTATGCTTTGATCATCAACCACAAGGCTCTAATTTTCAACAAAAGCCTTGATCACTGCATCTCAGGATGCCACATTGACATTCCATGCCATGCGACGGATGTCTATCGATATATAACCTCTGAGCTCGTACGTCTCAGAGAAGGGTGTTAAGCAAGAGAATAAATTCTCCGCCACCAAACAGATATATATTTAATAGAGATCAATCAACACAGAATAAAATCCAATGTCAGACACACATCCATTTACATGTTCGTTCTGGGTCTGAACGAAACCGGAGGCACCTTATTCCTCGTCCCGTATGTCCAATACAGGAGAGAGGCCCTTGCATACCCGGTCGATCTTCAAGTACGTCTGGACGATCACCACTTATTACCTTGTCTTGGAATGCCTCCCAGTCAAGACATTAGTAATCATCCAAACGATGTGAAGATCTCCGGTCTTCAACCACCGTCTTCATCCTTCGACTTTTTCATCGTCGATCAATTATTTGAAATGAGAATTAACTCGGCCTTTTCAAAGAATTCACGCATGTATAGAATTCAAATCAATTCTTTCTATGGTTAAACTATTCGACATCCACATTTCAGTTCATTAGTATAATTTTCATATCAAATACATCCAACCATCAAAATATCTGATAAATCAAGTAAATTCAGTTTATCTCCATTCCACATTGTTTATAATATTTTAAAACGATTTTTCACTATTTTTATTTATTTAAAAATGGTCCATTTCCATTGAACGACGTTTCAGGTCATTCAACGGCTCTGGCGCTGCTCTTGTCCAAATTTGATCTAAACATTTTGAAAAATCTAACCTTTGGATCTCAACAAATTTTATATCGTTGGAAAGATATTTTCAAAGTGAACCCAATGGTTTTAGTTTCGGGAAAATCCGACGGTCAGATCTCTTGATATAATCGTTAAAGTTACGATTTCAAAACATGAACTGCAGCGGCGCGATTCATTTTATTTTAATTTATATTTATATATATATAAATAAATAAATAAATTTCATTCTGGCGCTATTTTTCCTTAGATTTGATTTAAACATTTCACATAATCTAACCATTGGATCTCAACAAATTTTATATTGTTGGGAAGATATTTTCAAAGCGAGCCCAACGGTTTCAGTTTCGGGGAAATCCGATGGTAGGATTTCTTGGTATAATCGTTTAAAATCACGATTCCAAAACGCGAAATGCAGCTGCGCGATTCATTTTATTTTATTTTTTCTTTATATATATATAATTCATTCGACGATTTCCAAACCGTTTTCACTTCAAAATTTTGGCTAATGCCTTTAAATTTCAAAAAAATTCGCCATAACCTCCTTTGTACGGGGAGGGATTTGGAAACTTATTGGGCCGTATTACATACCCAATAAATCCGATATAAACACATACAATTTTTAGTATCCTAACTATGCCCGAGGGAGTGTGTAAAATTACTCCAGAGATAAATCTCGTCACCTCGTCCAGTGTTGGAAATAAATAATCCATGTGCCGTATCTAATAACTAGAGAGACGTGATTATTGTCAACTCTACACCTGTGTGGGGTTTTTATTTAATCTGGCAGTTTACCGTTATATTTATTTTGTCCATATCAGTCCTCAGTTCAACCTGCAATTCAATCAACGCCATACGAACATCTCGCTCGTATGGTAATCTCAAACTCGTCATACAAGCTCCCAATGCTTATATGGAATATGATATGCTATGAAATCAATAGTTCGTCTTCGGTTCAACATGAAATACAGTCAGCTCCATAAAAGCGTTTTGTTTGCATGGTAATTCCAACCTCGTCACATAAGCACCAAATGCTTATATGATATATGATAGAGTATGCTATCTTCACAGAGAATGCCATTCAGTGTAGTTCAAAATTAATTATTACTATTCTATGGTGTTGTTTATAATCTCACATAGAATAACTAGCACACCGCATCCAACGCCATTCACAGGAGTTGATATATAAATAAAATTGCACAGCCAACTCATTAAGGTTTACCTATTTGTCGGGCACGCAAATAAATTCTTTACTCAACAGCAAATCCATTTTCCTGTTCAGTACATGTATATATGTGCATATCTAAGCTAAAATAAAAAAAATTGCTAACCAATATTTATTTCTATACATGATGATTTTTAACACTACATGTATATGTTAAAAATATTATTTTCAATCAATAAATATTTATTTCAACCTATGGTTATTTTTAATAGTTCATATTTATGTTAAAAATATTATTTTCAATCAACAAATATTTATTTCAACCTTTGGTTATTTTTAACAGTTCATATTCATGTTAAAAATATTATTTTCAATCAACAAACATTTATTTCAACCAATGGTTATTTTTAACAGTTCATATTCATGTTAAAAATATTATTTTCTATCAACAAATATTTATTTCATCCTTTGGTTATTTTTAACAGTTCATATTCATGTTAAAAATATTAGTTTCAATCAACAAATATTTATTTCAACCTTTGGTTATGTTTAACAGTTCATATTCATGTTAAAAATATTATTTTCAATCAACAAATATTTATTTCAACCTTTGGTTATTTTTAAAGGTTCATACATATAATAAAAATGTTATTTTTATCGTTCAAACAATTTATTTCAAACATGAAAATTTTATATACTTCATACATATAATAAAAATGTTATTTTTATCGTTCAAACAATTTATTTCAAACATGAATATTTTTCAACACATGAATATTTCAGAAAATTTCAGCATTACAACGGCAGGGTATTTAGCACCGGCACCATGTCCAACACGGCTCCTCTGTTATCCTTGGCCTTGCAGCATTACCATATTTTCATTTCAATGATTTACACAATATCATTCATTTTCAGAACACAATGAATATACCACAAACACAACAAAATTTGTTGCAATCACAATCAATCATTCTCAACCAAATCAATCGTTCACAACACAATCAATTTATATCGTCCATGGTCTATGGACGAGGGGAGTGTGTATATATATATATATCCATTTACATTTCATTTCAATTCCATTCAACGCATATATGATTTATACAACGCATGTACAATTTATACTTCACTTATATAATTTATACAACGCTCATATATGAGATATACAACGCGTATATAATTTATACATCGCTTATATAATTTATACAACGCGTATACATTCCAATTTGAATTTAGATTGCTCACATTGGGTTCCACCCCTTCTAAAATTATAGGAAGCTCCAAAAAATCTCCGGTCTCTTCTAGAATGTAGAAGATTTCATCACGAGTCCAATGTCCCCGGTTTCACTGGATTTCGACAACATATGTTAAAGATATGATTTTTATTCTAAAATCATAATTCGTAACGCTTTTAAGCGTTATAGACTGTTTAAATTAAAACCCGCTGTTACCTCAGTTTCACGTTCAAATCTAGGTTTAGATTTTGCAATCAAACGGTGCAGTATGAAGCCGATCCGCTGGCACTACGTCGTAGTGCCTTGAAATTCGCTCCTAGGGATAGTGGTGGGGTCCAGTTCGGTGGCATGGTGGAGGAGAAAAGCGGCGCGAGGCGGCGGATCTTCTCGGGGTTGAAACTCGACGAATACACAATGATCGAGAACGAGAGTTATAGGGATTTGAAGATCTAAGGATTTTCTGTAAAATCTTCAACTGAATGGAATGATTTTATTTAGTGGATTAAGAGGAAGGGAGGAGAGAAGGAATCGGCTTCAGCCGCCATTCGTTTTAAGTGGTTACGGGTTTTTTCCAAAAATGACGATGGTGAAGGAGAAACGTGATTGTTCCATTACATTTATATTTAATTTTTAATTCTTTTTAATTCAAAAACATATGTTAATCCATACGAACTCCAAATCAAACCCAACGACTGTCACACATTGCTAAATACCCCTATTCCGGACATAATGGAATATGTTTCGCAAGCCCATTTGATTGTTTCAGTCAGTTATTCTTCAAATTAAAATATAGAACATTCAAATATGGATTTGAACGTACATTTTAATTTGCCGGGGCCACATATTGATTCCAAAAATTCCCAAAAAATAAATTTAGCTATGTTGGGACGAAACGGTCCCAATAAAATTAATTTCGTCAAACTTGGAGATCGTTTGAAAAATGGACTTTTTTTGGTTGATCCAATTCAAACTGAAATTACCAAACATTTTCCTTTGCCACGCTCACATATCAACTCCAAAAATTATGGAATTTGAAACCTAGCAACAATTTGACATTCTGAATCAAACCAAGGTGGTTTCGTTGAAAACGGAGGTTGTTTGCAAAATATCTATTTTCAAGGGTTATATTTATTCCATAGCGACCATTCTGAATATTCAACTAGCCATAACTTTTGATTCCCGCTATGAAATATCGATTTTTTAGATTCGTTAGAAAGATATTTTAAACAGATTTAAATATTTTTGGTTTCACTGAAATCCGGTTTATTTTGAATCTTGTACATTCAGTCAAAGTTCAAAGTTAAATTTTCAAACTACCACGCCATTTCTGGCTCGTTATATAATTAAAATAAATTTATTCATTCTATCTTCGATTCAAATAAATTTTTAGTCGTTATTATTTAAAATAAATTATTTTAAATATTCTAAATTCATTAAAATAGCCAAAATAAAAAATTTAAATTGGTTCTGATTTTCCGGGTTGTTATAATCTCCCCCACTTATAACTTTTCGCCTCCAAAAAGGAAACAACAATAAAGTAGGAAACAAAACGGAAAATAGGATATACTATAAATGTACCTTGCACTAGAGCTAATTAGCGATGTCCAATCTGCATTTGGGATAAGCCTGTTTGATGTTATCTTATGTCCTATGCAGTTTATGCCCCGCTATTACCCCGCCTTATCCCCGCTATATCATGTAGTGGGTTTCTAACGCTACGCTATTTCCAAATAGCTCCTGAAATAGCCTTTCCGCTTTAAGCCTCGCTATATTCCGATATTCCCGATATATCCCATTATTTTAGCTATATTCTGTTATATCTTATGTAAAAGAAATGAATTAAAAATGACATTTATGCATTATAAAATTATTTTTAAATATAATTTTTTAACATATATTTTTCATAATATTCTATTAAATTTAGTCAAACTAAATAAAAGTTTACACTTATTTACATATATTTTCTTGTGCTTTTATTAATATTAAAAGTGTACTAAGTATAATTAAGTTGAATGTTAATTTTCTATTTTTTTATCATTTATATATATGTAAAAGCATCAAATACGAGTTTTATATGTTATTTTAGACTCATCCGCTATATCCTGCTATTTCCTCGCTTTATCCCCGCTACAACCTTTTGCACCTCCACCGCATTGGATTCGCTGAGTGCATTAACTGCAAAGCTTTTGTCTCCCATGTAGTCTCTAAGATCCCCGCTCCACTGCACTTTGACTAAATGAACCTTCTTGTTCCTTAGCTCCTTAGTTTCTTTGCCAATAATCTTTATCGGCTCTCTTCTCACAGCTAATTCTGGAGTAATATCCAAATCCTATTGCGCTGCTTCTTCTACAATTAGATCTGGATCATGCACATGCTTCCGAAGTTGAGACACGTGAAGTACATCATGAACTCCTGGCAACCAGTCAGGTAATTGAACCCTATAAGCAAGAGTTCAAATCCTTTTAGGAATAGGAAATGGACCAATAAATCTTGGCGCCAACTTCCCTGTTTTCCCGAATCGGACTACTCCTCTCATCGGAGAAACTCTCAGATATACATAGTCACCAATAGTGAATGCTAAATCTCTTCTCCTAGAATCTGCATAACTCTTCTGCCGGCTTTGAGCTATTTTCAGTCGCTTCTTAATGAAATTGACTTTATCTTAAGCTTCACGAATCATGTCGGGACCCAATACCGATTGCTTGATTCTACCCAACATGCGGGAGATCTACATGGTCGACCATACAACGCTTCGAATGGTGCCATTCCCAAGCTCGCTTGGTAGTTGTTATTATATGAGAACTCAGCCAAATGCAAGTGATCTTCCCACGATCCACCAAAATCAATAATACATGCCTGCAATAGAATACGATTCACCATCTCAGTTTGGCCATCTGTTTGAGGATGATATGCGATGCTAAGGTTTAACCTTGTTCCCAACTCTTCTTGGAATGTTTCCCATAATTTACTAGGGAATATTGGATCACGATCACTAACAATGCTAGGAACTCCATGCATTCTAACGGTCTCTTTGAAATAAATCTGCGTCAGGTTCTGAGCCGTTCTATTTGATCTGACAGGTATAAAATGGGCGGTCTTCGTGAAACGATCTACGATCACCCATATACTGTCATTTCCTTTCTTGGTTTTGGGCAAACCATCTATGAAATCCATGAAAATTTGCTTCTACTTCCAATTCAGAATCTCCAACGGTTGTAACAATCCTGCGAGTTTCTGTTGATCGCTTTTAACTTGTTGACAAGTAGAACACCTGCTAACATATAAGGAAATGTCTCTTTTCAACGACTTCCACCAGAATGTGTGCTTAAGATCGTTATACATTTTGCTCACTCTGGGATGGATACTAAGTTTGGATTTGTGACATTCATCCAATACTTCTCTTCTGAGCTCAGGAACTTCTGGAACACAAATTCGCCCTTGCAATCTCAGAATCCCTTTATTATCAAGACTAAAATCTGAAGTTTCGCCTTCTCGAATTCACCGACTAATTCTTTGAATAAATTCATCGTCTCTTTGAAGAACAGAGATCTTGTCAATTAATGAAGGCGTAATAATAAGGCTAGCGATGATAAAGTTCTTTCTGCTGAGCGCATTAGCTACAATATTGGCTTTCCCCGGAGTATACAATATATCTAGATTGTACGCTGTAAGAAATTCTAGCCAACGCTGCTATCTCAGATTTAAATCCTTCTGGGTGAACAAATACTGTAATGAGTTGTGATCTGTATATAATTCAAACTTCTCACCTAATAGATAATGCCTCCAGATTTTCAAAGCAAACATGATGGCTAACAACTCAAGATCGTGAGTAGCATATCTCTTCTCATGCAGTTTCAACTCACGGCTAGCATAAGCAACTACTTGGCCTCTTTGCATTAATACTGCACCAGCACCTTCAATACAAGCATCTATATAGACTTTCAAATCTTGATTACCATCGATAATAGTTAACACTGGAGTAGTAGTTGATCTTAATTTTAGCTCTTGGAAAGTCGCCTCACATTTTGGAGTCCAATTAAATCTTGCGTGCTTCTTAGTAAGTTGCGTTAATGGACTAGATTGCTTCGAAAAATCTTTAATGAATTTCCAATAATAACTAGCCAATCCCAGAAAACTTCGGACCTCTATGGGTGTACTAGGCTACTTCCAATCTTGAAT
The DNA here is from genome assembly GCA_030737875.1 of Allium sativum. Classification (NCBI taxonomy): domain Eukaryota; kingdom Viridiplantae; phylum Streptophyta; class Magnoliopsida; order Asparagales; family Amaryllidaceae; genus Allium; species Allium sativum. Next base: position 359,867,577 of record CM060926.1, read on the forward strand.
AGCTGAAATTTTAACTAGATCAACTGAAATTCCTTCCTTTGATACAACGTGACCAAGGAACTTCACTTCTTCTTGACAGAATATACACTTAGAAAATTTAGCTTTTAAAATGTTCTTTCTCAGAATCTCCAAAACTTGTTCCAAATGTTTAGCATGCTCGCTCTCTAACTTAGAGAAGATCAATATGTCATCAATGGAAACCAGTACAAATTTATTCAAGACTTCTCTGAATACCCTGTTCATTAGATCAACAAAATAAGATGGAGCGTTACGTAAGCCGAATGGCATTACTAACCACTCATAAAATAATTCTGGACCTCTGAATGCTGTCAAAGGAACACACTTTTCGGCAATGCGAAGTTGATGGAAACCTGTAGCTAGGTCCATTCTTGAAAATACTTTCGCTCCATTCAAAGGATCCAATAAATCATCAATTCGCTGCAATGGATATTTATTCTTCAATGTCTGCTTATTCAACTCATGATAATCCACGCATAGTCTAAGAGTACCGTCTGACTTTGGGACAAACACCACTGCTGCTCCCTAATTAGAGAAACTAGGCTTGGTTAGACCTTTCCATAGTAATTGTCGAGTCTGATCCCCCAATTCTTCTTTCTCCTTTAAATTCATTCTCCGAATTGGGTGCACTACTGGCCTTGCATTCAGAACCATATCGATTCTGAAATCAATTTCTCTATGCGGAGGTAAGCTATCCACTTCTTCAAACACATCCACATAATTTTTGATGACAGGAATATTTTTAGTGACAACAGGGATATTTTTTATTCGAGCAGGAGAAGCATCAAGAGCTAACCAAAAGTCTTTTCTATTCGAATTCAGACCTTCACATGGAATGGTTATATACTCCCCTGATTTAGTCTTTGCCTTAATAACTCTCTCGGCGCATTTAACTTTGGCTTTATATTTGGTTAACCAATCCAATCCTAAAAATAAGATCAAATTCAGTAAAATTCATGACGATCGAGATGGTAGGGAACCGATAACAAGAAAAAGAGACAGGCACCCCATAAATCCAACTAAGATTGAGGGAACCCCCAACCTGATTATGGACAGTGATTGGTCCTTTGAGCTTTTTCAATTTCAAATCTAATTTCTTAACCACATGACTTGCAATAAAGCTTCGTGACTCACCTGTATCAAACAGTACTTTAATTGGAATATTTCTGGCTGTAGGCGTGCCTTCCAAAACATATGGCCTTTCCCTACTAGCTGAGGGTGTTGCCACATCTTTCATGTTATTGACTTGAGCCACTTTGGCGATTTCTAAAAGCCGGCAATCTTGCTTTACATGACCAGCTTGATGGCAAAGATTGCACTCTCTAGTCTCTTGAAACTTCTTCTTGGATTTAAATCCACTCTTTATTCGTTTCTTTAAGGGTCTGCAATTTATTGCCAAATGCTCTTTCTGTTTGCAGTTAGAGCATGTGGCAGTCGTTATGGGTTCTTTCTCAGATTTAACCCTTTTCCTATTAACTTTAGGATTCTTACTGAACTCAGACTTCATGCTTGCCTCCAGCTGTGTACTTGTCTCATGGCTATCAGTTTTAGACTTCCTTTTATTGCTAGAACTGACTTCCTCTTCGTCCTCCAAAAGGCCTTGCTTATCAAGATCCTCATAGTGATAAGCCATGTATATCATTTCAGAAAAAGGAAGTTTCACATGTGACATTACGCAATTTTTGTACCTTCTTTGAAGCCCGTTAATAAACCTCAGATTCTTCCTTAAAGGATTTTCAATTAGTTTCAGGGCAAAACGAGAAAGTTTGTTGAATTTATCCCGATACTCCTGAATGGTCATATCTCCTTGTTTCAGATAGTAGAACCCATCGTATAGCCGACCAGTTGCTTCTGAAGGAATAAATCTTTCATTGAAAATTTCTTTAAATCTATCCCAGGTAATATTACCTTTTGGATTATTCTTAGTAACCAATTCCCACCAGATTAAAGCTTCGCCTTTGAGTGCCCAAGATGCCAGTAATCTTTTTTGGTCATCTCTCAGCTTTAGACCTTCTAAAATTCTCTCAGCAGAACGCATCCATGCTTGTGATTCAATAATGGATTATTTGCCCAAGAATGGTACTCCACCCAGATTTTGATACTTCTTTAATATAACTTCTATATCTGCTTCTGGCTATGGGAGCACTATTGGCTCATTAGCTTGTTGAACAATATAATTACTTCTTCTGCTTCTGCCACTCATTTTCTACTATGTCTGCAAATAGCAGACAAAGAGTCAGGCCAATAGAAAAGATATTGTAAAGCATAGACACATATATTTAAATGTATATGCATCTATTGGGGTGTATTTTATTCTGCTGCACTCATTCTAGGATATTATTGATCCTATCTGTAATGAGTTATTCATCATAAAATACTACTGATTCTATTTCTGACGAGTTCGTTAATATGTTATATTCTGGAACTAAGACTAACCAAAGCTCTGATACCAGATGTGATGACCCTAAACTCCCATGCCATGGAAAAAAGGATAATCTTTGGAATATAACACATAAACAATAATAGCAGAACATAAATATAACATTACACCAGATAATGTACAACAAATTACATTGGAACAAATATAATCATCAGAGTTACATAGTATAACAAGATCACACTTAGTACAAAATACAATTTCAGCTTTATATAAAATGTCTGCAGCGGAATCAAACATAATATACATAACAAAGTCGGAACAACATAATAGAAATGACAGAATCCATCTTCAGCTCCATAGCTATCCAGAATGAGCCTGCTAAAACCTGAATACAAGGCTGCCCGTATAGAAAATAGGGGCACCCGAGTTTGCAAGTTAAACAAACTACGAGTCAGTCATGTGACTGGTATGAGAAATCTTACTTAACCTAACGCGGAAAAGGTTTACTCCATTGGATTTCCAGTGCATAAATAAAGTAAATCATTTAACCAATGCAATGTTTCTTATAGAAAATGAAGCCATTATAAGACTCAAGTCACATAACAATGCAACGCAAGCCGGAGGATAGAATTTTACCTTATAATGGCCAAAATATGCTTGATACATATAAATCAAAATCATTTGATATTATTACTGGTACATATAAATTTCAAAAACAATTTCAATCACAATGTATCAATCATAGACGACATGAGCGTCCCATGCCACTGTGCCGCCCACTATAGGTTTACAATCAAAACCGCACAATGTCGTATTGGAAGTTGGATTTCCATCATGAATCAAGGCAAGGGATCGTCCTTACCCAATTCGAGACGCTCTAGCCCGTGTCTCAGGACTCAGCCACAACTGCACCTAGAGCGACAGGGTCGGTCCACACTTACATTAGTGGATTATAATGCCTGAACAATGCGTTTCCCCGCCTTATGGGACGTCAACTGGTCATATATAAACCAAACCATCCATCGGCACTGTAGTGACAGATATAACCGAGGCGCCTCGCATTCCATCATCCACATAAATAAAAATGTCTAGGCTCCATACCATGACACCACTCCTAGCTGGAAAGAAACGCATGTCCTCCCTGAGGTCCTCTCCCGTTTTTGGTTCATACCAGGATGTGAGGCTCACGAATTAACGCCATACACAAAGCTATGCTATATTAAAGCCGTGCTTTGGTCTTCAACCACAAGGCTCTTCTTTTAAACAAAATCCTTAATCACTGCATCTCAGCATGCCACATTGACATTCCATGCCATGCGATGGATGTCTATCGATATATAACCTCTGAGCTCGTACATCTCAGAGAAGGGTGTTAAGCAAGAGAATAAATTCTCCGCCACCAAACAGATATATATTTAATAGAGAGCAATCAACACAGAATAAAATCCAATGTCAGACACATATCCATTTACAAGTTCGTTCTGGGTCAGAACGAAACCGGAGGCACCTTATTCCTCGTCCCGTATGTCCAATACAGGAGAGAGGCCCTCGCATATCCGGTCGATCTCCAAGTACGTCTGGACGATCACCACTTATTACCTTGTCTTGGGATGCCTCCCAATCAAGGCATCAGTAATCATCCAAACAATGTGAAGATCTCGGATCTTCAACCACCGTCTTCATCCTTCGACTTTTTCATCGTCGATCAATTATTTGAAATGAGAATTAACTCGGCCTTTTCAAATAATTCACGCATGTATAGAATTCAAATCAATTCTTTCTATTGTTAAACTATTCGACATCCACATTTCAGTTCATTAGTATGATTTTCATGTCAAATACATCCAACCATCAAAATATCTGATAAACCAAGTTAATTTGGTTTATCTCCATTCCATATCGTTTATAATATTTTAAAACGATTTTTCACTATTTTTTATTTATTTAAAAATGGTCCATTTCCATCAAACAACGTTTCAGGTCATTCAACGGCCCTAGTGCTGCTCTTGTCCTAATTTGATTTAAAAAAATTGAAACATCTAACTGTTGGATCTCAACAAATTTTATATCATTGGAAAGATATTTTCAAAACGAACCCAATGGTTCCAGTTTTGGGAAAATTCGACGGTCGGGTCTCCCGATATAATCGTTTAAAGTTACGATTTCAAAACACGAACTGCAGCGGCGCGATTCATTTTATTTATATATATATATATATATAATTCTTTCTGACACTGTTTCTCCTAAGATTTGATTTAAACATTTCACACAATCTATTCGTTGGATCTCAATAAATTTTATATCGTTGGAAAGATATTTTCAAAGCGAACCCAATGGTTTTAGTTTCGGGGAAATCCAATGGTCGGATTTCTCGGTATAATCGTTTAAAATCACGATTCCAAAACACGAACTTGAGTTGCGCGATTCATTTTATTTTAATTTATATTTATATCTATGTAAATATAATTCATTTGACGATTTCCAAACTGTTTTCAAATTTGGCTAACGCCTTTAAATTTTGGAAAAATTTGCCACAACCTCCTTTGTACGTGGAGGGTTTGGAAATTTATTGGGCCGTATTAGGTACCCAATAAATCCAGTATAAGCACACGCAATTTTTAGTGGACTATCTATGCTTGAGGAAGTGTGTAAAATTACTCTAGAGATAAATCTCTTCACCTCGTCCAGTGTTGGAAATTAATAATCCATGTGCCGTATCTAATAACTGGAGAGACGTGATTATTGTCAACTCTACACCTGTTTGGGGTTTTTATATAATCTAGCAATTTACCATTATATTTATTTTGTCCGTATCAGTCCTCAGTTCAACCTTTAATTCAATCAACGCCATACGAACATCTCGCTCGTATGGTAATCTTAAACTTTTCGTACAAGCTCAAAATGCTTATATGGAATATGATATGCTATGAAATCAATAGTTCGTCTTTGGTTCAACCTAAAATATACTCATCTCCATACAAGAGTCTCGCTTGTATGGTAATTCCAACCTCGTCACAAAGCTCCAAATGCTTATTTGGTATTCGATAGAGTATGTTATCTTCACGGAGTATGTCATGCAGTGTAGTTCAAAATTAATTGTTACTATTCTATGGTGTTGTTTATAATCTCACACAGAATAACCAGCACACCGCATCCAACAGCATTCACAGGAGTTGATATATAAATAAAATTGCGTAGCCAACTCGTTAAGGTTTACCTATTTGTCGGGAACGCAAATAAATTCTTTGCTCAGCAGCAAATCCATTTTCCTGTTCAGTACTTGTATATATGTGCATATCTAAGCCAAAAATAATATTTCTAGCTAACCAATATTTATTTCTATACATGATGATTTTTAAAACTTCATATACATGTTAAAAATATTATTTTCAATCAACAAATATTTATTTCAACCTATGTTTATTTTTAACAGTTCATATTCATGTTAAAAATATTGTTTTCAATCAACAAATATTTATTTCAACCAATGGTTATTTTTTAACAGTTCATATTCATGTTAACAATATTATTTTCAATCAACAAATATTTATTTCGACCTTCGGTTATTTTTAACAGCTCATATTCATGTTAAAAATATTATTTTCAATCAACAAATATTTATTTCAACCTTTGGTTATTTTTAACAGTTCATATTCATGTTAAAAATATTATTTTCAATCAACAAATATTTATTTCAACCTTTAGTTATTTTTAAAGGTTCATACATATAATAAAAATGTTATTTTTATCGTTCAAACAATTTATTTCAAACATGAATATTTTATATACTTCATACATATAATAAAAATGTTATTTTTATCGTTCAAACAATTTATTTCAAACATGAATATTGTATATACTTCATACATATAATAAAAATGTTATTTTTATCATTCAGACAATTATTTCAAACATGAATATTTTTCAACACATGAATATTTAAGAAAATTTCAGCATTACAACGGCAGGGTATTTAGCACTGGCACCATGTCCAGCACGGCTCCTCTGTTGTCCTAGGCCTTGCTGCATTACAATATTCCCATTTCAATGATTTCCACAATATCATTCATTTTCATAACACAACGAATATGCCACAAGCACAACCAAATTTGTTGCTACCACAATCAATCATTCACAACACAACCAATTTATATCGTCCATGGTCTATGGACGAGGGGATTATATATATATATATATATATATATATATATATATATATATATACACACTTCTATTTCCAATTCATTTCAATTCTACTCAACGCATGTACGATTTATACAACGCTCATATATGAGATATACAACGCGTATATAATTTATACATCGCTTATATAATTTATACAACGCATATATATTCCAATTTGAATTTAGATTACTCACATTGGGTTCAACTCTTTCTAAAATTGTAGGAAGCACCAAAAATTCTCTGGTCTCTTCTAGAATGTACAAGATGTCGTCACGAGTCCAATGTCTCTGGTTTCACTGGATTTCGACAACATATGTTAAGGATATGATTTTTATTCTAAAATCATAATTCGTAACGCTTTTAAGCGTTATAGACTTCTTAAATTAAAACCTGTCGTTACCTCAGTTTCTCGTTCAAATCTAGGTTTAGATTTTGTGATCAAACGGTGTAGTATGAAGCCGATCCGCTGGCGCTACATCGTAGAGCCTTGAAATCCACGCCTAGGGGTGGCGGTGGGGTCCAGTTCGGTGGCACAGTGGAGGAGAAAAGCGGCACGAGGCGGCGGGTCTTCTCGGGGTTGGAACTCGACGAATACACAATGATTGAGAACGAGAGTTATATGGATATGAAGATCAAAGAATTTTCTAAAAAATCTTCAACTGAATGGAACGATTTTATTTAGTGGATTAAGAGGAAGGGAGGAGAGAAGGAATCGGCTTCAGCCGCCATTTGTTTTAAGTGGTTACGGGTTATTTTTCTAGAAATGATGATGGTGAAGGAGAAACGTGATTGGTCCATTATATTTATATTTAATTTTTAATTCTTTTTAATTCAAAAATATCTGTTAATTCATACGAACTCCAAATCAAACCCAATGACTGTCCCCCCAGCTAAATACCCCTATTCCGGACACAATGGAATATGTTTCGCAAGCCCATTCAACTGTTTCAGTCAGTTATTCTTCAAATTAAAATATAAAACATTCAAATATGGATTTGAACGAACATTTTAATTTGCCGGGGCCACATACTGATTCCAAAAATTCCTGAAAAATAAATCTAGCTATGTTGGGACAATACGGTCCCAACAAAGTTAATTTTGTTGAATTTGGAGACTTTTTGAAAAATGAACCTTTTCTGGTCGATCCACTTCAAACTAAAATTACCAAATGCGTTTTCCTTTGCCACACTCACATATCAACTCCAAAAATTATGGAATTTGAAACCTAGCAACAATTTGACATTCTATATCCAATCAAGGTGGTTTCGTTGAAAACGGAGGTCGTTTGCAAAATGTCTATTTTCAAGGGCTATATTTGTTCGATAGCGACCATTCTGAATATTCAACTGGCCATAATTTTTTATTCCCGCTATTAAATTTCGATTTTTCAGATTCGTTAGAAAGATATTTTTAAACAGATTTAAATATTTTTGGTTTAACCGAAATCTGGTTTATTTTGAATCCTGTACATTCAGTCAAAGTTTAAAGTTAAATTATCAAACTACCGCGCCATTTCAGGCTCGTTATATAATTAAAATAAATTTATTCGTTCTAACTTCGATTCAAATAAATTTTTAGTCGTTATTATTTAAAATATTCTAAATTCATTAAAATAGCCAAAATAAAAATTTTAAATAGGTTCTGATTTTCCGGGTTGTTACAATTTAATAAATGCATATGAAATAGAAATTTTAATCTAATGCATTTAATTGGTGTAAATATAAATAATGTCAATTAACAACAAACAATAAGCATCCAAAGCATACAAACATCCAATTTATACTAACAACGATAAATATGAATTTAATCACAACATAGAATTTCAGAAGGCATGAGAGTTAACTCATATTTTATTTTCGATTGACGATTCTGGTTATTTCATTAAATTTCAAACGAACGTTTAAATTAAACAAAATTCCAATTGCTTCAAAATTTCTCTAAACATCCCAAATGCGAGGTACTTGTAGCCACGATCCCAACAGATCCTACTTCGTGTAATATACACGTATGTAAAAGTTATAACTATTACATTGAGTAAATTAAATGATTATCAAAACTAAATTAATTATTAATTAAATAAATCTAATTACTGTTAGGCTTCCTTAATTATGTTTTAGCCCGCTAAATCACGTTTTTAATCTCATTCGCAACCGGTCTTCCTTCATGGGCTTCGAATCCAGACTACGAATTGAGTTCGCCTATCAAGACTTCACCTGTCACTGCATGTTCCAACCCTCGGGACCCACCTGCTATTTGTCGCTGTGACCGTCGTTGCCCCTTCTCCACTTGCATGAAGCGGCGACCCACCTGAACCTCTGACCTCGCTAGAAAACGCATGTATACATTTTCTGTTTAACTGGACATTCCAGCCACCTCCGACCGCCTTAGGACGCCACACCACTGCCATTCGAACCGCCATTCCTTGCTCCTTCTTCGCCCTTCAAGACCGATCGTCTAAAAACCAACGGCAAAGCCCAAAATTCCAAAAATACGAAACAACCCAAGTTGAGTTCGCCAGCGATAGCCGGTCGCCGCAAGCGATCGCGCCTCCTTTGGTCACCACCATTCGAAATTCCCGACTCCCCTCTCCAACTTTCTAGTTGGGGACTTCGCCTAATTCTTGATCGTTCGTGAGATTTAATCAAAAGTTCGAATGTAGAAAGTAGGTGGCGACAAAAAATATTTTAACCATGGGAATGGTTTTGACTTAGGTTTAAGGTGTATTATAGGGTACATATATTATTAAAATATTCATTCGAAACTTACATATGAAGTAACACGCTTAAACGACCACATATGAGCTCCAATCGCGATGAAACTTGTAATCCTACAATAACTTAATATTTCAGACACGATGAAACTAGTTTCGTCGAATTCCGAGATCATTTGTAAAATCTCCTTTTTATTTCACAACATGAATCAATACGTGTTTATGCTGCACGATTACAAAACAACTCTAATTGAATTGAAACTAGAAAACTTACAATAATTAACCATTACAGATAGTTTCGTTGAAATTTGTAGTCGTTTAAAAATTAGTTATTCTCAAGTTCCATATTAAATCGATAAATATACATTGATTTCACAACAAACAAATTCATTGATAATAAATTATTATTATTATATATATTCAAACAGAATTAATATAGCTTCAAACATCTTAGCTCGATTTTAAATTCTAGGTTATATCGATATTGAATTTACTAAAATTCCTGTTATTTTGTTTAATAAATTTTCATGGTTCATAAACGGTTCCATAGTGACTTTCTGGAAATTTGATTTGGATATAACTCAAAATCTACAAACTGAAATCTTGATTTTTCTCTTTCATTAGAAAATTATTATCCTATAGTTCTGGACGATTCTTGTTTCAAATAATTTTGATTTATATTGAAATTTGTATATTCAATTGAAGTTCAAAACATAAAACTACGAACTACCGCGATGCTACGAGCTTGTTTATAATTAAATATAAATTATACATTCAAACTTCATTTAATAAATGAATTCCTTATTATAATTCACATCTAAACTTAATTAAATCATTTTATATTCTCCAATTCATATTGAATTGCAAATTCAACTTTTTGCCATTATTTCAGGATTAAATTTATAAGTTTATAATTCAAATTAAATTAATATTCAAAATCATTGAATTTGAGTTATTTAAATTTTCAAATCAACATTTAAACCAGTTTAAATATTCAACTTGACGGCTAAAAATCCAAGTCGTTACATTTCCTATCTTAAAACTTTGCAAATTAGGTCCTTGTTTTACGAAAATTATCGAGTAAACATCAAAACTCCCCGTAAAAAATTATCAAACTTCAAAACTTAATTCAATACATCTTCATATTCATGTAAAAAAACAAATCGCTACAAAAATGAAAAAAAAAAAAATACATATTTTAGTGAAATTCTGCAATTTTTCAAAAAGTTGCATATATCGCAGTCAAAATATTGTAGATTTTTATGCAAATTTTGTTGATTTGCTTCAAAGTTTCAAATATAATGCCTACATTTATTGAAACATCACATTACTGCAAAAAATCATTAATAAATGATGACGAATAATGCATATAAATGAAAAATATTTCACTTCTAGTAAAATTACAAAAAAGAAGCAACTATTTGCAAAAAAAACTACAAACATGTCTGTAGTTTTTATATATACTAAGACATGTGCGCAATACTCTGTAAAATAGTTGCAGATATGTCTCCACTTATTCACAGTAAGTGCAAACATTATTTCACCTGTTTTTTTCTATTTTCATTGTTTGTAGTATGCTATGTGAATAATTGCATATATGTCTGCATTTGTTTACAATAAATTCAGACATTTCTACAATTTTTTTCAGTATACTTCTCTTAATATTTATAATTTTTGAAATTTTATTTATGCAGTAGCGCAAAAAATGTTGGAAAAGTTCTGCTATAGAAATAGGGACCCGCTTTGAATAGAAAGTTACTGGTTTTGTTTAAACCATCTTAGATTTTAAGGACTTATCCCAAATATTCACTTTAAATTATTTATTTAATGATTAAAAATAATTTAATTAATTATTTAAAGGTTAAATAAATATTTAATTATTTAATTTAAGGATTAATAATTGTTTAATTATTAATTAATAGTTAATTATTATTTAATTAACAATTGTTTAAGATTATTATTTTCTTATTTTAAATGTAGTTAAGTTGATTTCATTATTATAAATGATTTTCTTAAGTAGACTAATTAATTAATTGTTTTAACAGGAATCAGACTTATTAATTACTTTTTGAAGGGATTTAAAAGTTAATTGCTTTATTCAATGAATAATTTGGACTTGAATAAATCATTTTACTAAATGTATTTAAGATAAGTAGTTTTATTATAGTTAATTAATTTATTTAACTAGTAAGGTTCAACTTAATTCAATTAACTCAAAAATAAGCTTTAAATTTAATATTGGAATTTGAAATGGATTTAAAGCTAATGAGTCGACTTTGATAGAGTAATTTACTTGACGAAATAAATTAAGTAAAATATGTCCTAAAAGATAAATTGAAGTAAAGAGGGATTTAGAACTTGTTTTGGAAACAAATTTCAATGGGGCTTATTAAACTTAAGTTTGATATTTAGAACTTGAGATCGTAAACTTCTATTATTCCAAAGATGAGGGTGATATCAAGCCATGCTCTTAGAGGTAAATAAATACCCAAACTTGGAAGACTTTACTTTTATTTGAGGGATAGTACTAGCTTGAGACCAAGAGTTAGTTTTGGAAATTTAATCTTTTTTCCTAAAAAATGATTTATTATTTGAAGATGTAAAGTCTTAGAAGTTAAACGAAATGATCTGGATTCTATTAACCCGCTAAATGTGAATTAGAAATGGAAAACCATCTTAATTGATATTGACATACATACTTATATCGCAGGCTTAAGCACGTGAATTTTTTAGAATAAGAAAGAATAAAATTTAATTAGTAAGAAATTAATTATATGAGACATAGTGAGTTGCTACGGAAAATTAATACCCTAAATGATTGTTTTGCGTATTATTTGGGAGTAAAATAATCGACTATCAAATATGCATATTAAATCTTACTATGAAAATATTAGGGGGAAATGTGCGAGTTATGTGGTACAATCATCCATGTTAATGATTCACTATGTGTATAAACCTGCTTTTATTCTCTTAGGTCATGTGATAAGGAAATTCGTCTACAAACGGTTAGAAGGTAATCTCCGCTCTTATCCTTAGTTTTTTATTTCCTAAAAAATGAGGGGTTGAGTCTACTGAAATATATCGAAAGTTGTTTCAAAGAGACTAGAACCAGATATGTTATCTGAAAACCACTTTGATTCAACTCTAATGTTTCGATTAGAATCATCTTGAAGAGTGTAGAATTGAAGATGGTTCTTTGAAATGTAGAGGTCACTTGCTACTAATTCTATGGAAGTAAAAGGGGCAATGCCTTCTGTTCTTTCTGTACCTAAATGACTTATATGGATGAATGTTATCAAAACATTGCAACTGGAGGGCAAGGAACATTCAAAATGTAATCTTCCAAAGAAAGGTAAAAGGACGTAGCCTCCGACCTCATCAATCGACAATAACTAAAACATAGGATCTGTAGCAAGGCTATGTTGTTTGCACCCATTAGGGTGTATTTATCACCAATCTAGAATAGTTGACCCTTTGACTATGATATGCTTCGGTATGCTTGCTGATCACAACCATGGTGGTGACATATTCGGTACTATCAATTTAGTGGTAGGATGACTCTGATAGGAGGGGTGCAAGGCATTCTTATGACCTCAATATGCGAATCTAAAGAGGTACTGTCATGGGCAGTACCTGGATAGGCCACCCATCATATAGAATCCAGACTCCAATAAGTGTTATACATACTTGGTTATGCCAAGCAATGTTGAAATATGAGATGCAAGCATTTCAACTCCCTTCAAATTTTAATTTTTTTATTTTCTAAGCATTATTATAATATCACTTGTTTTAAAGTGTAAGTGTTTTAGATACCATAAGGTAAAATGTAACAACCTGGAATTTCAGAACCAATTAAAATTTTAATCTAAGTTATTTTAATGCATTTTGATTATTTAAAATGATTTATTTTAAACAATAACGACTAAAAATTTATATAAACCGAAGTTAGAACGTATAAATTTAAAATTTAATTAAAACGAGTTTGAAATGGTGTGGTAGTTTGAAAATTCGATTTTTAATTTCAAATGAATGTACAGAATTCAATATAAATTGGATTTCAGTAAAACAAGAAACATTAGAGTATTTTGAACTAAAATTTTCTAATGAATGTAAGAAACTGAGATTTCACCTTTTAAATTGTAAGTTATATCCAGATTAAAATTTAAAATATTCGCTATAGAATTTATATATATTTTAAATTATATATAGCCCTTAAAAATAGCCGTTTTGCAAACAACCTCTATTTTTGACGAAACCACTTTTGTTGGATCCAGAATGTCAAATTATAGTCAGGTTTAAATTTTCATAATTTTTGGAATTAGTATGTGAGCCCAATAAATTTAAACGTGTTTTCAATTTCAGTATAAATTTAATAAACCAGTTAAAAGGCCATTTTTCAAAAAGTCACCCAATTCGATGAAATTAATTTTGTTAGGACCGTATTGTCAAAACAAAACTAGATTTCAATTTTCATAATTTTTGGAGTTAGTATGTGGCCCCGGTAAATTAAAATGTACGTATAAATTCATTATTGATTGTTATATTAATTTATATTTTAATTTAGCAAAAAATGATTGAAACAGTTGAATTAGCTTACAAAACATATCCGATTATGTTCGGAATGGGGGTATTTAGCTAGGAACGGCAGTCGTTGGGTTTGATTTGGAGTTCGGAGTGATAAACAAGTATTATTGGAATTAAATATTAATAAAATAAGAGCATATATAACCCTTAGTTTCTAAAACCCTAGTCCATTATTCACAAGCTTCCACTCACGCGGTGATGGATCGGAATTGCTCATCTTCCCCTTCAATCTTTTAATCCACAAATCGATTCAAGAAATGTTTTACAGCAGAATTGTAGTACTAAGTGAGATCTTTAATTTGTACGGTTATGATCGAAAATTTTGAGCTAAAACGGTCGATTTCAAGCCCCAACCGCCGGTGGTTCGTGATTATATTGGAGTGAAAAGGCTGAGCTGAGTTCAGTTGTACTTGGGTCAAGGGTGGAGATGGCCGAGGTGCACATAGCAGTCCCCTCTGTTTGGGGTTCCGGTCGACTGTAGAGGCCGGCGGTGGTGGAGTATTTGGTCGATGGAGGTTCGCGAATGTGCTGAAGTAAGTAACGAACGAGAAGGAGAATCAATCGGCCCAATTTTTTTCTGACTAATCATTTAATTAGTAGGAATAATTTATTTATTTATTTAGTTAGTTAATTGTATATTTAATTGTTTAAAGATTAAAATGCCATAACTTCTTCAAACTGAATCAGAATTCAACAAACTCAGCCTTGTTGGAATCATGTCATCGAGCAAGACAACATGAAACTGACCAGAACGGAAATGGAAGTTGTTGCAGTTTTTGATAAAATCAAACACTCATTTAATTTTATTAAACCAATCCTCAAATAAAGACTGACGGAGTGGAAACCAAAGTGAGAACTTTCTCATTCAAATATTTGTACAGTTATTTATGTTATCACTGAATGTAGTGACTGGCAGTGTTGATTTCTATCTGTTCTAATTATCACAAAAATGTTATACGGTGTTTGTTAGCTCACCTCACTGTTGTTTAAAAAGCCATGGATGATATGATTGACTGTATTATGTTATGATTGTGATGATTAACATATTAAAAATAATGTTAATAAATTTGTGGTAGTTGAAATTAAATAATAAATATCCATTTATAAATTAAACAGTGAAAATTGGTTAATTAGAAAAATAATTCGAATCAAATTAGAATTGATTAAATTTATTAACCAGTGATTAATTTGAATTATTGTTGTTGGTTGAAACCACACGTGGGTCTGGAGTTGATAATTAATTCACATCTCCCTTGGATTTAATTGTTTGTCAACTGATGGATTGACAGACTGTTATAAGCGCTATTTAATTATTTAATGCTTATACAGTTGTAAATTGCAGTCTGGATGTGAATTGAATGTTTATTTGTTATTTATCACTATTTTTGAATATATACGATGTATGGAATCCATATAAATAAAATTATATGATAACTGATTGAGTCTGATTCCAATTCAGAAATAACGAATATTTTAAAATAATATTCAGTGAAAAATCAAAATATGATTTTGATGTCTGATTTTGGATGGACATGGAAATATTGAAATATATGAAGCTGCGTTCAGTAGATATACACCACTTTTACTCGAACAGAATTTTTTGTCGATTTTATTTATTTTATAATGAACATAAAAAAATGTGATTTCAAAATCTGATATTTTGAAAATATTATCATTTTAATATTATAATGATATAGAATATTCAATTTTGATTTAAAATTGAAAGGGAAGTTGAAATCATTTTAAAATGAACTTATAAACGTTTTATAAAATAAATTTTAAATAGAAATCGACGAAATAATATATATATATATATATATATATATATTTAAATGGTTTGAATAGAACGTATTGTGCAACGATCGTTCGCGAATTTCAACCATTGACTTCGAATTGGCATAACGGGAGATCCGACTCTCCTAAAACCGGAACCGTTGGGATCGTACTGAAAAGATCTTTCAAATGAATATGTGAGATTTAAATTTGAATGGCTAGATTTTAAGATATGTCCAAATTAGTTTTGGAAAAGGTCGCTATGGATTCAGTCTGGTGGTCGATATTGGAAACCGACTGTAAGGACCTTAATAAAATTATTCAAAATATGAATAAATTATGTAAAATAATAATAAATGATTTGGAAAGATTTTGGATTAAATACTCCACGTTTGTAAAGATAAAATATAATTTTATCAGAATAAGTTATTTTGCAACTCGAGATAAGAACTAAAAAATTTGAAATGGTTTTAATATAACCAGAATTTTCCAATATATAAAATGGAATGGATTTGAATGGAAACTATCTTCGGGATATTTCGATATTGGATTCCGTGATTATAAAGATATTGTTGAAGAACTTGGAAGATACAGATATCATTATTCCTAAATACGATATCCAATGGTTTCAGAATTTGATATTGAATATAAGTTGATATAATTTCTATTCAGAGCCTTGTATTTAATATCAAATTAGATTTTGGGTTTGTCGTGAATGGTGTCTTGAATAACACTGTTCTTAAACCTAGTTAAGAAAGGAATAAATTTTTTAACCAAGATTAATGAAGTTATCAATTTATATTTATAAATTGGAATTAAATGGAAAATGATTTTGGGTTCATTGTGAACGATGTTTTAAATAGCATTTGTTCTTAAAACCCAATTAACAGTGAAGATATGATTTGGAATTTATAAATCATTTAATTACGATTTAATTAAATTTTTCCAAAGTAAAGTTTCCCAGTTTAATATATTAAATTGGAATTGAGTGGAATTCGGTTTACTAATAATCGAGATAAGCTTCTGTGAAGGAAGACCGTTACTATTTATGGAACTTAAAAGGCTTTGCCATTATTCCATTTATATTATTAGTCTGATACGGAAATTTATATCAATTATATATTGATTTGTTTTCCGCGAAGATTCCACATTTAATGAAAGTTGATTTGGGTTTATTGTGAACTGTGTTTTTAATAACATTAGTCCTTTAACCCAGTTAAAGACAAGATTAATTTCTTAAAGTTGAATAATCATAAAGTAATGATTTTTGATATTAAAACCAAGTTGGAGTTTTAACGAATCTTTAATTAGATTGGAAATGTGAATGAGATAATTAAATTTATCGAATTCATGAAATGTTCGAAAATGGAGTATCGCCAGTTTTACACCATGCGATAGTTAAATCTTGAATTAGATTTGAGCTTAAGTGGTAATTAATTTCGCCGATAAGACAATGGGTGTTAAATATAGAGTACTACCAGTTTTGCTCCATGGGATGAATAGGTTGGGATTGGGATAATAAAATAAACAATTACTTGGGTAAGGTTCGCTAACCGCGACTAGTTAATAAACCTTAATTGGGTTTAAGTGGTGAAAAGATAAAATAAAATCTTTTGATAATGATATCCAAAGGAGGATTAAAAATAGTTTAAAAGAATTTATCTTTGATAAAATTAATGGGAACCTTTTCCCAAAGATATGAATATTTGAATTAAAGAATATTCTGGATTGGAATGAGGCATGTGATGTGTTTTTATAGCACTTGATTATAAGATACGCGAGTTATTCTGAAAGACCGGGTTTAACCCATTCTGAATAACTGATACGACGACTAAAAGTCAATGATATGAAGACGGTGGTTGAAGACCGAAGATCTTCACATCGAACGGACGATTACTGATGTCTTGATTGGGATGTACACCCAAGACAATGTAATAAGTGGTAGTCATCCAAACGTACTTGGAGATCGACCGGATATGCGAGGGCCTCTCTCTCTTGTATTGGACATACGAGATGAGGAATAAGGTGCCTCCGGTTTTGGTTAGACCCAGAACAGATTTGCAAATGTATTGTGTGTCTGACATTGTATTCCTTTATACTGTATTTGTTGATCTCTTCTATATATATATATATATATATATATATATATATCTGTTTGGTGGAGGAGAATTTATTCTCTTGCTTAACACCCTTCTCTGAGACGTACGAGCTTAGAAGTTATATATTAGTGGAAATCAATGGTAGGTATGGATTGACAATGTGGCATGCTGAGTTGCATGGATCAAGGCTTTTGTTGAAAAGCAGAGCCTTATGGTTGATGATCAAAGCATAGCTTTAATTAGCATAGCTTTGTGTAGCGTTAATTCGCGAGCTTCGCTTCCCGGTATGAACCTAAAACGGGATTAGGGACAGCAGAGAAATAGACATATGTTAGTTTTTAGCTATCAGTAACGTTATGGTATGGAGCCCAGACATTTTATTTATGGGGATGTTGGAAATTTTATTGATGGAAAGCGAGGTACCTCAGATTTGATTTGAGTCCCTAGTGGCTCTTGATTGGTCGAAGATACTGAGCATTTTGGAGGTTTGATAGAACCGGCTAACATATGGTTTATGTATAACTAATCATCGATGGATGACCGGCTCTGCAAGATCCAATGGCTCGCCAACGTCCGAGTCCTGAGGCATTGCTAGTGTGTCTCGAAATCGGAAGGAATATCCTTTGCCTTGGTTCATAGTTGGAAACCCAATTTCCAATACGAGATTTTACGGTTTTAGTTGTAAACCTATATGGCGACGTAATATAATGGTACCTAGGCCGCCTATGATTGATACATTTATATTTGAAGTTGATTTCTTCACTTATAGTAATAATAAAAGATGAATTTCACGTATCAAGCATATTTGGCTATTATAGGGAAAAGCTCTATCCTCTGGTTAGTGTTGCATTATGTGATGGGACATGAATCTTATAATAGCTACATTTTTCTGTTTAGCATTGCGCTGTTTGTTTTATGCACTGGTATTCTTGGGGGTAAACCCATTCCGTGTTATACGGCGTGGTCCCTTGATTTACCTAAATTTAAAATCAAGTTAATAACTAGCTTTTTATTTCTCACACCAGTCCCGTGACTGACTCGGAGTTTATTGTTTCCACCTAAATTCTAGGTGCCCATATTTTCCACATGGGTAGCTAGTAGTTTTGGTTTTCACAGATATTTCTATTTAACAGGATCCTTGATTCACAACTGGAGCTATATTTGGAAAGCTTTGTATTCGTGTATTTCTTTCAGTTGTGCTAATTGATGTATTTTCCGCTACGAATTGTATTTATACATTTTAATTCCGCTGTTATGTAATTTATTCTCTGATATTCTTGTACTCTGATGTAAATTGTTGTAATAGCAATGAAATGTTCTATTGTTTGTGTTTTGATGCGTCGTGTTCTCGAAGCAGTCCGCCTTCTTGTTCGTTTTAGCCAGTTGGGAAGTTCAGGTCATCACATAAAAACTCATTCGTGTTTATGTATGCGGTGTGATCTTACGAGATACTCTTTATTTCTAAAAGATTTCCAAGATATAAGAAATAATGTTTCCACTTATTTGAGTTTTCTTACGCTGGTTTCCCAGACTGGCCTGGGCGTCATGCGCTCGGGTCAGACCAAGCATATTTGATTGGTTACATTAATGTTTGGAGTTTAGGAGAGGAGGTAGAGCTTAGGACGTACTTTCATAGATTCTTATTTTTCATTGTACAAGTGTTTTTATTGTTATTTGAGTTTGTTCGGAAAGGTTGTTATAATTGTCCAGAATAGTATTTGTGACGGCCCGCCCCGCACCAGCCGACATTTCAATGAAAGTGCGATGTGCCAATGTCTAACCAGCACGGGACAATTGCCAAAGAAAGGAAAGGAAGGGTATTTGAACTAACAAGGAACCTGTAGAATGTCTCACAGTGCAAGGAATAAAATATAATGATAACATACTTGACATACAATAGGCGAGACAGTGCAAAAGCTGAAAACTAAACCATAATCATCATAGCAGCGGAAATCCAAAATAAAGCTTATGATACATAACCATTATTACAACTTTTGAAAACTGTCTCTAAAGCAAATAAGAAAGGTACACTACTAATGCCCAAAGTAGTGACCAGCAGCGATACAGGGAGAATATATAGATATGTCATACGTGGGAGCCTCCTGGTCGTCTCCAGTACAGCTACGTGTGCATACCACCTAACCTGTCTCTAGTCTGCCCATTTAAGAGCACCCAGAGTAATAAGAAGAGACATAAAACTCTGGGTCAGACAAAAGTCTGGTATGAATGATAAGCAGCAAAACAGAATAATAACAGGTATACTAAACCATACCTGAACCTGGACCTACAACCAAAGAGTAAGCACTACATATTGTACAATACTCTAAGGTGCCACTAACATATAGTGTGAAGAATACAGGGGTGGGGGTGTGCATGACATAGTGATGGCAAACAATCAATCATAACAACCATCCTCACATCTCTCACTCAGTGCGTAAAGCATACGATATCCACCACTCTGACCACCCTATTCCCCGCTATGATCACTCTGCCCCATAGAGTCATGGCGACTCCACTGCACTGATCCATAGCCACTAGTCCTTGCTATGTCCACTCTGCCACATGAAGTCATGAAGACTCCACTGCATTGGCTCATATCCATGATATGATCACTCTGCCCCATGGAGTAATAACTACCCCACTGCACTGATCCGTAGCCTAACATCCGTCTTGGTGGTGACTCAAAGTTATGGACGTCGATAACCACTTTGCACACGTTCCGCAGCAAAGCCCAACTCATGAAGTTAACTCATTGGTTCCCATCTGGATACTGAGCTCTACTTCCTATCTGGACTTCCTTTGCATCTGGGGTTTTGGTCGAATTGGTGTTGGTCTTCAGAAGAGTCATCGCGTAGAAGTAGCTTAAGTCTGGTTCGGTTCGGCTATACATCATCTTCAGATTTCTCGTTCTGTTCAGGTCCTCTGGTTCGGCTCGGGTCTCCCTATTCGGTTCGGTTCGGATTCTCCATCGTGATTTGGTTCAGCTCCTTCATTTCCATCTCCACTTACGTTGATCCGATCCTACTCCCTAGCTTCAGTCCGATCCGATCTCCATACCCTTGTTTCCGATCCGATCTCCACGCCCTTACTTCCGATCTGAACCCAACTCCAACTCTGATGAAAATGGCCTTCCTTCTTGCCAAGCCTCTTGTGCCAAGTTCCAATCCAAATCGAGTCCCCTTGCTCAGTTCCCTTACCCGATCCGAGCCCCATACCCGATCCAAGCCCCATACCCAATCCGATCCGGTCCGAAACTCCGCACATTTCCTGTAACTTTTCCAGCGATTGTTTTACGCCACTCGATGGCTTTTTCGACCAATCTAACTTTTCTAATCAATCACAAAACATACCATACAGTCATAGCAACATATAGAATTGACCACTAACAACAAAACGACAATTTGATAGGTTAAAACGGATCAAACATAGCCAAAATCCCATATTTTTCCCTTAAGCATGTTTAAGCAAAACTAATGATGGGATTAGTAAAACTAAACCAAATTAACCAAATTTTCTAACAGAGGCCTAAAACAATATTTCGAAATTTATGAATATTTTTCCAGAATTTAATCATGTTTGAATTCGCTAATTAACACTAATTACTCTTAATTAACCATAATTAGTGAGGAACTATGCAAATCACTCACCTTTGCCACAAATAAACTATATATCTGAAATGATTCCCTGTTTGGCATGAATATTGATGTCTAACAGTAGTTCTAATCTTGCTTGGGTGCAATCTCTCCTTAATTTGGTGTAATTTAGCCAAATCTTCAATTAGAAAGTGGTTTAGAGGTGTTTTAGATATTGGAGGCCATTACTAGGGTTCTAAGAATGAAAGTGGTGGCTGAAAAAGTGTCTAAAGAAATGTTTTCTGACACGACCCGAACTTCCCCATGAAGGAAAGCACGGATGGCGTTGAGGACAAGACAAAATAGAACTCAGACGGAAGAACATTTCATTGTTATTACAACAATTCCATCAGATACAAGAATATACAGAGCATAAATGAATAAAATACATTTGAATAATATCAGAGATTTAAATTACATTTAAATACATCGCAGCGGAAAATAATACAAAAGCACAACTAGAAGTAATGCACGGATACAGAGCTTTCCGAGCATCGTTCCAGCTGTAAATCAGGACCCTGTGAATATAAATCTGCAAAACCAAAACTACTAGCTGCCCGTGTGGAAAATAGGGGCACCCAGAGTTTAGGTTAAAACAGTAAACTCCAGGTCAGTCATGTGACTGGTGTGAGAACTAAAACAGTTATTTAAAACTTTACTTTAGAAGAGAGTAATTCAAGGGACCACGCCGTATAACACGGAACGGGTTTCCTCCCAAGAATACTAGTGCATATAACAAAACAGCGCAATGCTTTTAGGAAAAATGAAGCTATTATAAGACCCAGGTCCCATCACATAATGCAATGCAAGCCGGAGGATAGGGTTTTCCCTTATAATAGCCAAACATGCTTGGTACGTTTAAAACAAATCATTTGATACTATTATAAGTGTATAGTGTCAAAACAATTTCAATCATAAATATCAATCATAGACGGCATGGGTACCATATATCATGTCGCCATACTAGTTCTACAATTAGAACCGCAATATCACGTATTGGAAATTGGATTTCCGTCATGAGTCGAGGCAAGGGGCAAGCTCCTCTCCGTTCGAGACACTCTAGCAAATGTCTCAGGACCCCACTTTGATCCTTGGAATCGGCTGGGCCGATCCTCTCTTACTTTTGAGGATTGGCAATTCCTGAACACACGTTTCCGGTCCTTACAGACCTATATCTGAGGCGCCTCGCATTCCAACAACCACACAGGTGAAAAGTATATAAATGTCAGGGCTGGTAGGTCATTGACACCACCCTAGCTAGAAAGAAACGTCGTGCTCTCCCAGCGGTCCGTCTCCCGTTTTTGACTCATACCGGGGTGTGAGGCTCGCGAATTCACGTTATACACAAAGCTATGCCACACAGGCTGTGCTTTGATCATCAACCACGAGACTTTGCTTTTCAACAGAAGCCTTGATCAATTGCCACTTACGCGTGCCACACTGGCAATTCATGCCATGCGACTGATGTCCATCGATATACAACCTCTGAGCTCGTACGTCTCAGAGAAGGGCGTTAAGCAAGAGAATAAATTCTCCGCCGCCAAACAGATGTATATTTAATAGAGATCAATCAACACAGAATAAAATCCAATGTCAGACACGCAATCCATTTACAAGTTCGTTCTGGGTCTGAACGAAACCGGAGGCACTTTCCTCGCATATCCATCGATCTCCAAGTATGTCTGGACGATCACCAACTGTTTCCCTCATCTTGGGTGTACAGCCCAATCGAGATCATTAGTAATCAACCAAACGATGTGAAGACCTCCGGTCTTCAACCACCGTCTTCATCTTCGACATCTCGTCGAATCGGTTATTCAGAATGGGTATAAACCCGGCCTTTCCGAATATCCCATGTATATAATAAACAAATGTTACACAAACACACAAACGCCTCATTCCAATTCAGAATATTCTTTTATTCACAAAATCACATTCTTAGGGAAAGGTTCCCATTAATTTTATCCAAGATAAATTCTTCTAAATTTATTTTTTAATCTTCCTTTGGATATCATTTCAAACCATGTTATGGTTTTCCAAACTAGTCGGGATTAGCGAACCACACCGAAGTAATTATTTGTTTTATTTCCCAATCCCAACCTATTCATCCCCTGGAGCAAAACTGGTAATACTCCATATCTAACACCACAGTATTATCGGTAAAATTAATTACCATTTCACGTTCAAATCTAATTAAAGATTTAACTATCGCTTTGGAGCAAAACTGGTGGTACTCCATTCTCGATCACCTTTCAGATTTGATAATTTAAATTATCAATTCACATTTCAATCTAATTAAAGATTCATTGAAATTCCACTTAGTTTTAATCTTCTCAAAAATCAGCATCCTGCCTTTCACTGGGTTAAAGAACCAATGTCATATAAAACACGATTCACGATAAACCCAAATCACATTTGATATTAAATACAAGGCTCTGAATAGAAAATATACCAGCTTATATTCAATATCAAATTCTGAAACCAACAAATATCGTATTGGAAATAACGATATAAAATATATCTTTCAAATTCCCATAACAATATCTGTATAGTCACGAAATCCAATATCGAAATATTCCAAAGACAATTTCGATTCAGATCTACTTCCACTTTATATATATTGGAAATTCTGGTTATTTTCAAAACCGATTCAAATTCAATTTATTCATTTCAAAAATAAATTGGTTTTAGTTCTAGTTCAAAACCAGTTCATTTCGATAAAAATCTATTTTTATCCTTTCAAATATGGAGTTTTTCATCCCAGTTCTTTCCAATTCACATATTATGATTTTACACAAATTATTAATATTTTTAATAATTTTATCAAGGCCCGTACAGTCGATTTCCATCAACGGCCATCGAACTGCACTTACAGCGACCTTTTTCAAATTTGATTTGGACAAAGTTCCAAATCCAACCGTTGGATTTCAAATTTCTAATATTCATTGGAAAGCTCTTTTCGATACGAAACCAATGGTTCCGGTTTTAGGAGAATCCGACGGTCGGATCTCCCGTAACGTCGATTCGAAGTCAATGGTCGAAATTCACGAACTGCCGCGGCGCGGCGCGTTCTATTCAGGCCATTATATATAATATATATATATATTACATATTTCGTCGATTTCCTTTTAAAACGTATTTTATAAATCGTTTTAAATTCATTTTCAAAACCATTCAACTCTATATTCAATTTCAAATCAAAATTGAATATTTCGTATCATTACTATATAAATGATAATATTTTCAAAACGTTATATTTTGAAATCACTTCTTTTCTATATTCATTATAAAAACGAATATAATCGCTATAAATATCGTTCACGTCAAAATAGCGCATCTCTAATCAACACGGGTTTATATATTTCAATAAATTCGTTATTCTATTCAACAAATGAATATTTATTCTATTCAACAGATGAATCTATATTTCTTTCAACACACGACTAATCTCAACACATGAGTACTGTCAACACACGACTATTTTTGTTATGCAATACATTTTATAAAATTATGGTATCTATCGTTTGATTTTTAAATCAGACTCTAACTGTAAAGTAGTTCTAATTTTAAATATGATAAAGATGTAAATTTTATTATTAAAATATTTTACTTAACACATGAATAGTTTCAACACATGCACATCGTCAACACATGACTATTTTTATATTCAACACATGAATTTCCTTTTATAATATTCATTATTTTCCGGATTGAAATGAGGCCCAATCAATTACCATATAACGTTAATTATATGGATTCCATACAACACATGTATATAATAGCAACGATAAACAATCAACCATCATCCAAAGTGCACCACACAACTGCATAAGCATCGAATATAAATAATCAACGCTTACACAGTCTGTCGACCAATCGATCGACATACAATTAATTAATTGGGATTAGTGTACCCAAATATCATCCCAACACCCATGTGGGGTTTCAAATCAACAAACACAGATTTTTATTTGTGCAGTTGGGCGATGTGTAAAATTTATCATCCCAATCAATATCAGTCAAATCAGTGTATATAAACAAATCGGCCGATTTGTTTATAAATATTCATTTATTCACATTCACGTTAAAAATTATATTTTTAACGATAATTAATTTATTTCAACACATGAATATATTTCATTATCTATTTCACATCAACATCACAAACAATTTTCATAACACGTCAATCAAACGAACAAGCCGTCCATGGTCTGTGGACGACGGGTGTCGGGTGCTGCTAAGCACCGTCTGCATTCTAGTATATATATATAACTAGAAAAAGAATTTTAGAGTTAGAAGTTCTCACCAACTAGCTAATCCAATCATCTCGACTCTTCTTATGTAGAAATCATCGCTGTTCTCGCCTTTTGTCACTTTCGTTGCCGGTAGCCAATACATATATAAAAATCACATTTTTTATTTTATTGCTATGTATATAAAAATCCTATTTTTATATCGCTACTATATAGATAAAAAAATTCTATTTTTACATCGATGCTATATAGATAAAAATTCTATTTTTACATCGCTATTATATAGATAAAAATTCTATTTTTACATCGCTACTATATAGATAAAAATTCTATTTTTACATCGCTATTATATAGATAAAAATTCTATTTTTACACCGCTCCTATATAGATAAAAATTCTATTTTTACACCGCTCCTATATAGATAAAAATTCTATTTTTACATCGATGCTATATAGATAAAAATTCTATTTTTACATCGCTACTATATAGATAAAAATTCTATTTTTACATCACTATTATATAGATAAAAATTCTATTTTTACATCGCTACTATATAGATAAAAATTCTATTTTTACACCGCTACTATATAGATAAAAATTCTATTTTTACACCGCTACTATATAGATAAAAATTCTACTTTTTCAATGGTGTTCATATAATAAAGATTATATTTTTATCACGCTATTCTCTATATAAAGATTTCGCCTTTTCAAATATAAAGATTTCGCCTTTTCAAATATAAAGATTTCATTTTTATTTTATTACTTATAAAAATCACATCTTTATCTCAATATATATATAATAAAAATCAGATTTTTATTTCGCTACATATATAAAAATTAAATTTTTATCATCATACCTATATGAAAATTATATTTTTAACTTTTCTACATTAATAAAAATTATATTTCAATACAATCAAAAATCGTAACTTTACTAATCTAACTTCATATTAAAAATCACATCTTTGTCTATATAAAGATCTCATCTTTATTTGTTGTTCATGTAGATAAAAATCAAATCTTTTTCAAATCGTATTTCATATGAAAACCGATTTTATATGCTCCTATAACCAAATACCTTAAATGAATAAGAGAAGTAAAAATAAAAATAAAAGGGCTTACAGTGGAAGTTGGGGGTGGAGAGAAGAGGAGGGGACAGCGCAGGAGGGGGGAGGTGGTCTTTGCGTTTGGTGGCAGCCTCACGGTGGTCGGCGTTAGGGTTTTTAAAGGGGGGCTCGGTCTTCATCTTGGATCGAACGGGGGCGTTGCTGCGTGGAGGAGGAGGAGATGAAGGCGAGAGAGGAGGAGGGGAAGAAGGGGGGCAAGCGGCGCCGGTTTGGGGAGGGAAGCGAGGTCGCGGTGGAGGGGATCGGAAGGGGAGAAGGGAAGGAGGAAGAAAGGGGAAGGCGTGGAGGAGGAAGAAGAAGAAGGGGGGAGGCAGCGCACCACCTGGGGGGGCGCGATGAAGTGGCGGCGGTGGTGGTTCACCCCCCCCCCCCCCCCCGCGTCGCCCCTCTCCGATTCTTTTTTTTTAATTCGATCTGCAAAATGAAAGAGGGGGGTATAAAAGGGTTTTTATAAAAATAAATTATATTATTTAATTCCAAAAAAGTTGACTTTTTTATACGACCTCTAAACGAGGCCCACCGCCTGTCGTCCATAGCTAATTACCCCCATTTCGAACACAACGGGATTTGTATCGTAAGCTGATTCGATCGTTACGCTCAGTTTCCATTGAATTTACATTTAAATCATTATACTAAATTTTAAACGTACATTTCAAATTACCGGGGCCACCTACTAACTCGAAAAATTCCAGAAAAATATTTTCTAGCTTCGTATTGACGATACGGTCCTAACAAAACTAGTTTCGTCGAATTCTGAGACCATTAGAGAAATGGTCATTTTCCAGTCGATTAAAATCAACTGAAACTGGTCAAACACGTTTTCCTTTTCCACGCTCACTGGTTCGAAAAATTATGAAATTTGAAACCTAGCAATAACTTGACATCACGGATCCAACAAAAGCGGTTTCGTCGAAATCCGAGGTCGTTTGCAAAATGGCTATTTTTAAGGGCCCGAATTCCATAGCGACTATTCAGAATTTTCAACTGGACATATCTTTTGATTCCCGCTATGAAATTTCAATTTTTCGTATTCGTTGGAAAGATATCCTCAAATAGATTCTAATATTTTTGGTTTCACTAAAATCCGGTTTGTTTTGCACCCGGTACATACATTTGAAGTTTGAAATTGAATTATCGAACTACCGCGCCATTTTCAATTCCTTTTATAATTAAAATAAAATATTTATATTCTAACGACGACGTATATAATATATACGTTCGATTCTATTCAAAATAAATTTCCCATCAATATTATTTTAAAATAATTCATTTTAAATGTTCAAAATTCATTAAAATTGCCAAAATAAAAATTTTAATTTGGCTCGCATTTCCGGGTTGTTACATTTTCTAACCCTAATCAGCTCCTATATGCCCCTAATCCCAAAATCCCCCATTGGGCCTAGCTATTAACTACCCAATTAAGCCTGGTTAAGCAGTTTTTCACCTTCTAAACATTGTTTCAGCCGTATCTCACAAACGGTGAGTCTGTTTGGCTAATGTGACCACTCTACGGAATTGTAAACCATCATCCGAATCCAATGGAAATGGTTTTAGGTCAAAACTCCTTGTCAATCAAAAGTTATGGCCGAAACAAGACCAGCTAGGGGAAAATGGTCATTTAAAAATTGGCAAAAATCATGAATATGGGAAATGACCCCAATAGTCGTCTCCCAAAGTTACATGACCATACGACTTCATATGAGAAAGAAATAAATATTCTACGATCCTTCGATGCGTAGAATGCGGGTCGTTACAGTATTAGTTGGTTACTTTGATATTTATTTATGTAATAAACATTTTTTTTGAATTTATAAAGACTTTTTATATATTATATGTTATCCGTTGCGATTGCGAGATTTTGTTTTATCTTCTTTTTCATTAACCCCAAATGATTTGGTTTTATAATACTTGGATGTCCAGCACGTGAATATCATCGACGTATTAGTGCCGACTCTGAAGGTCAAAAAATTGAGTTGTAGCATCAATCATGTAATGGATAGTTCGCTTAGAAATTTTGATAATCGTGACGAACATTTTGGCAAATAAAATGGAAAAGGAAAAAGTGAAGGTGAAATAAAAAAATACGAGGATAACACCGAATGATATAGATGTTGATGCTTAGGCGCTTGTTTAACAAAACCTAAAGTCCAGTTGCTTGTTGAACAAGTTCCTTAGCCATACCCACATGCAAGTGCTTATTTAACAAATTTCTAAGTTTCAAACGCTAGTTGAGCAAGTACTCGAAGATCAAATGTGGATCGAACTAGCGCTTGGTTAAGAAATTCAGTTGGGGAACCAAACACATTACGCTTTATAATCTATAAAAGTTGTAACATTTACCCTCAAAACGATTGGAGATTCTCTTGTAGTTTCTGCAAACCAATGTAGTACTGATACAAGCAAATCAATATGGTATTTTCGCTCGCAATTAGCACAATTCTCAAATAAAACACACACACACAAACATAATGTAACGACCCAGATTTTTGGGTTAATTTATTTTAAATATTTAGTATGGTTTTTAATATTGAGTTGAAAATATAAATAAATTTTTATATTAAGTTTATCGATTTAATAATCGATATACGATTTATTTAGAATATATTTAATTATCGTAATACTAAAATCTGAAATAATTCAATTTAAAATTGAGTCATAATGATTCAAATTATTAATAGAAATTCTAACCGAATAGAAATGACGATAATAATAATATATTATCGAAGAATAAAATATTTTGAATTTAGTTTATATCGATTTAAATTAATATCTTTTCTAGACGATAGAATGAGGCTTCGGAACCTATTCCGGATTTTTTAGAATAGTGGTTAAACCCTAGTAACGTCAGTGGTTGTGTTTCGATTGGAGTTCAAAACCCCAAAATATATTATTATAAAATTTAACGATAAGCTTGAAATCAAATCGGTATCTATTTAAAAATAATAAAATTTATTTAAATCAAATCAGAATTTAGTAACGATGTACTTAACCTACCCTAACCTATCACCTAAGATGTACCTTACGCAGACTATAATTCCTTAATGTTGAAGTGTTCTCCATCTATAAATTCGCGACATTCCCCATTTTAATCTTTTTGTTTTTCATTCTTCCTACAGACCAATTCTCAATTCTTCAGGCGAAATAATAAATACCGCTTCTTTATCTTAAGTACCAATCGAAATAGCAACTCCATTTTTTGCAAAACTTCAGCAAAATAATAATAATAATGGTGATCAATTTAAAAATTAAAGAAACGGCGAGCTCGATTTTAGGGTTCAACGCAGTTCACGGTTTGGGGAGGCAGAGTGTAGTCTGATGGAGGAGTTTGGTGCATCTCTGGATGGTGCGATCAACGTTGGGGGAGTCGTTCGAAGTCGTAGTGAGCAAAGGGTTGAGATCGACGTTGACATGGACAGAGGATAGCGTTGGTCTGTTGGTAGCAAGGAGACTCGATAGCCGTAGTTTTAGAAAATAGTGTTTTGGGCATTGGGATGGTGACCTTTAGATGCGGTTAGGGAGAGAAATTCTACACAAGTAGTCGCTGATGTGATGGTGGTCAAGATGATCAGAATGGATGGCCAGAGGAAGTTTGGGATTTTGATACAGTGAGGCTCAAATAGGAATTCAGTTGTTTAGATTTTTGCCTGGAACGGAAATAAAATGGGGAAGAAAGATGAGGAAGTAATTAACATGGTAATTGGGTTTACTTTTCGGTTCTAGTCATTGTTGTGTTAGGGGAAAATGGTGGATTGGGTTGCTAATTCAAGGAGAAATGAAATGGAGTATTAAGGTAATTTAAATATAATTAGTTTAGTTAAATTAGTTTAATTATAAGAATGAGTGAATTTAATTATAATTCAATAAAATAACATACTTATAAAATGTATAACCTTCGTATACATTTCAGAATCAAACAAAACGGATTACTTTGGAGTAGAATTGGCAAAAGCTACGCATACGAGCTGAATTTGGAGCCAGCTATAATTTTCAATTAAAGTAAACATTTCTTTAATTTAATTGAAAACAAATAGGAATGGATCGAAAATAAAATCAAGATGGGTAAACTCACTATCTGAATTCTATTTAAATAATTTTTTATGCTATTTGTTCATTATTTGAATGTGTAGAAATATTATTGTGGCTATACAGATATAATATATATATTAGTTATTTAGGCTTGGTATTTGTGGCTATTATATAAATATTTGTGGTTGGATATTTCCTGCAGTATCATTAGAGGATGACCCTATGCTCCCCACAATATGATAGTGGATGACTTTCTATACTGTGATATCCTGCCTCGAAGAAGGATGGGTATTATTTATGTTGGCTAACGTCTGTGGATGCAGCGAACAGGTTGGAGGGATCCAACTAGATTCCTCAAAAATATTATTATTTGTTTGTTCCCATATATGTTATCATATATGATGTGATAGAAAACATGTGATTGATAATTGGGTGTTTTTAAATGTTTAATTATCACTGGGCCTAAATGTTGATTTATAAAAATATCACGAAAAGGGGCTTTGAGATTTAAAGAGGAAAATATATTTTTCTAAAAATAGAATTTAAATTTTGAATGGGCTTGAAATATTAACTTTTTTTAAATAATAAAAACAAGTAGTGAATTTGTAAACGATGTTTATAAATAAAATGGAATAATTTCCTCGGTTAATGCAGGGGGCTGGGATGAATTTATAAACAGTGTCTATAAATGAAATGGATAATTATCATTGGGTAATTGGGAATTTAAATTCAAATATGAATTTAAAATGAGTATTGGGAATCGTTTAAATAGAAAATGACGAAATTTATTCCGATATTTGGAATAAAAATTTAATTAGATTATGCCGAAATTATAAAATAAATTATATCCCGAAAGGATATTGGAATAGTATTAATTAGAAACTAGACTAGAAATTAAATATTAAAATAGATTCTATGTTATATATGGATAAGTTACAACAAATAGAATTTTCCAAAATAAGCTTTTAGTTTTTAAACAGATTTCAAAATCGAACTTGTTTGAATATATAAAACAAGTAAATTTATAAACGATGTTTATAAATGTGGTGAATTAATTATCAAGAGGTAATTTGTAACTTTAAATTCAAGTATGAATTTAAAAATAGAATTTGAAATCATTTCAAAAAGGGAACGACGGTTTTTATTCCAGAATTCAGAATATAAAAAGGAATTGAGTTTCAAATAGATTTTTAAATGAAGCTTGTTTTAATTCATAAAACAAGGAAATTAAATTATAAACAATGTTTATAAATATAGAGGAGAAAATTTTCATTGAAAAATTGGAAGTTAGATTTTTAACGTGAATATAAAAATGTATCGGAAATCGTTTCAAAAAGGAGAACGATTGAATTTATTTCAGCATTGGATTTTTTAAACTAAATAAAGATAATCCCAGAGATTAAAAATAAGCATTTGGTTATATCAAATTTTTATAAACTAATTTATTTCCAAAGGAATTGGAATTTAATCCAGAAGTTGAGTTTGAAAATGAATTGATAATAAAATAATCGACAATTTAGTATAATTGTAAATGCTAAGTTGGATTTGTAAAACTAATAAGTTTTACATTAAAATATATTTGATTGGAGTAGAAATTTATAAAATAAACGAAGCTTAAACGTTTATATTTAAATTTAATTAAAATGAACTCGCTGTAGCATGGTATTTCGTAATTTGGCATTTCGAACTTCAATTTAGTACGTAGAACTCAATTAAAGTCGGAATTGTTTGAAACAAGAATCGTCAGGACCGATTGAATAATGGTTTTCTAATGGAATAGAAAAATATGGATTTCATTGTATAGATTTTGAGTTATGTTAAAATAAAAAATTTAGAAAAATAACTCCATAACCATTATTATACCATAACGGTTTATTTAAATAAATAAAAGTGTTTTAAGTAAATAAAATCTGAATTTCCATTAGAAGAATCCAGACTTGACATATAAAATTAATATAAACAAAAGTGGAGCAAGTGAACAGATTTTTGAAACAGAAATTAGATTTTTAATTATTAAATAGTATTAACTAATTTAAAGAAAAATTAGTTAATTGAGTTTTGATACGAAGTTGGATTTGGGTTAAGTAAATTGAACTAGTGAATTCATATTCGGAATCGAATATATAACTTGAATTGAAAATGGAATTCAATTGGTCTATAAGTCAATAAGGATATATATATATATATATATATATATATGAATGTGATATGTTCAATTAAATAGTGGCATATGCAAAAGAGCTAATTAAAGAATAAATTAGCAAATTGAGTTAAAAATGACCAGATTGACTTGGAATAAATTAGGTATGGATGTATATGGGTTAGACAGGTATGGAATGAAGTGTACAAAGATTATAATTCAATGCCCAACAAAAAAGTACACGTTTAAATTCCATATGAGATTTTATGCACCGAATCGGCAAGCCGCTTGGCTTTTTAATTTTCTTTTTGAATGGAAAGGGCCTAGAGAGGCGAGTTGGAGTTTGAGCTATTGACCGGTACAAAGGAGGTGCTGGCAAAATTTTCTAGAAATTTTAGGAGTTATAATACTTTTAAGAAAAATTGATAACTAGAAATCAATATAACAATATATATAGAATTCGATAAGGAAACGAATTAAAAATAGAATATTATAAATAAAAAGGAAATCTATAAATTAAATCTGGTAAATATAGAAAGAGAAACACATACACGTTTAAAGAATTAATAATTGGTTTTTATGATGTTGATTATTCGAGGTAAGTGGTCTTGTCTATTTTGAAGTTAAGGATGTTTTTAGTCAAGGTCTGAGAGGTAGTTATAGCCCAACTTGATTGATTTTATTTTTAACCGATAAATAGCAAGATTCAGTCTCGAAGATCAATGTTTGAATAAGAGTTAGTTGAGTGCAGTATTTTGGGTTATTGTAACGATGTTTTGCACTACACTCGTTTTAACCCAAGTAAGTGGAAATTTGGAAATATAATAATAAATATTTCCTAAGTATAGAAATAAATGAATGGTCATGAAAGAGATAAGTAATTGGAATGTTTTCCCATTATAAATATAATATATTTTCTAAGTATAGAAAATAAAAGAAGGCGATATATGTAAATGTTTTTCAAATAGCGTAAGAGGCCAAGATGATTATTGAAATTATTTGGTTAACAAATATTGTTAAGGAAATGAAGAAGTGATTTAATTAATGAAATATTAATTAAGAGGCCCAGTGATTTGTTCGATGCTTTGAATGAATATTTGTTTTTCTTTGATAGTTAAATAACCGACTATCAAAGTATTGACCACTATCGTTGCCAATATGGAGAGGCCGGTTGGATTATTATCCGAGAACCACTCTGTATTGGCAGTAGCGTTGCGAATCAGATTATATAAAGATAATCGAAGACTGAGTAAAGTGCAAGGGCTTTTTCTTTTAATCCTAGGTAGAAATTTCCTAAGATGGATTAATGGAAATTATGCCTTCGGTTTCGTTCAGTCTTAAAACAAAGTTGTATGGACGAATGTCTGACAGAGTATTTCCAATGATCGCATATGTTGGTCTATATAAGTATACATGGTGGCGGAGAATTTATTTTCTTAACATAATATCCAGAATATATTTGTGCAAATCAATAAATGATTAAAGGATCTGAAAATGTGGCATTCAAAATGATTGTGCTATCAAATGACCGGTAATTAATCGTAGCCTCAGGCCTCAACAACTGGGAAATGACAAAAATCGGGCAAGCAACATGGCTAAGTGGGTAGCTCCCGATTGGGGTGTATTATCACATATCTAGAGAAATTCATTTCATGCTTTATTCTATTCGATGTTGTCCATTTTTGGGAAATGGTTGTTGATCCCAACCGTTGGTGATATTCATTCGATACACTCAAGCGAAATGAGTGGTCGGTCATGTATGGCCGGGTTACAAGAAGTTCTGGTTGAACCCAGTGTATCCCCCTCTAGAGATACATTATCGGAAGGTGGTTCCACACCTTGTCATAGTTGGAAATCCATCATCTAATAAGTGCTCGCAGTTTTAACTATATACTATATATGTAGAGCGTGAGATGCAAACGTTTTGCTAAATGATTATTTAGATGTAGTTGATAGGCACTATTAGAATATCAGAAGAATTTTGATATAAAGATTATTTTGGGTTATCGTAAGGTAAACACCATCCATGTTTACGTATGGATCGGTCTTACGACTATCATTTCTTTCGAAAGGATTTGAAAGTTAAATCAATTGTTTTGGATTCTCATAAGGGAAAAACCCGTTCCGTGTTATACGGCGTGGTCTTATGAGATATCGTTTATTTTCTCAAACTGTTTTAATTTTTTTACTCACACCACTCCCATGATTGACCCCGGGTTTATTTTGTTTTGTTTTACCCTAAACTCTTGGGTGCCCAAATTTGTACGGGCAGTCAAGTAGTTCGGGTATTTATAGACATAATTGAAGGAGCTTGGAGCAGGATGCTTCAGTGTTAGTCATATAGCTATTATTTCTGTTATATTATATATGTGATATACTCTGTTGATGTATCTAAGTGATAATACAGCTTTGTATTTCAAAAATTATGATATATTATATTTTGTTCCACTGCAATGTGAGATTCTGTGTTGTTGTTTTTGTTCTTCTTCTATCTTTTTCTTCTTTATTCAATAATGATTCGTATTTTTGTGCATTTTGGGTTGGACGTGTTGTATATTCAGTCAACTCAAATGGTACGGGTTTACAGGCCTTCACAGTTGGTATCAGAGCTTAGGTTGAGCGAACACCTAGGCTTTGGTGGGGGTTTACTCATTAGAGATAGGGTCAGTAGCTCCCTAGAATGAGTTGAGTGTATACATACGAAAGCGCGTATTTGTTAATGGATATAAAAAAATTGTTTTACATTGTGTTAGCTAGTCTCGTTAGTGGTTTATTAATTCTGATCGAATCGTGGGATGGCACAAAGTCGATAGGAATTTCTAAACACTTGAACAGAGAACTTAAACATAGTATTGTTTTAAAATGCACAAATGAAATAATTTTACCCAAAATTCTATTTTGATATAGAAGGAATAATTTTCTGAAATTATTATGATATATGGATGTTAATTAATATTATTATAATCAAGTGAGAATATAAAATTGAAATGGTTATATATTACCAAATAAATTTTGTATAAGAACTAAATATACAAATGAGATGAATTAAAATTAGATCCAAACCAGAATTTGGAATTTTAATCCTAGGAAGTTGGAAAACATTTTCTGAAGTATATTAGAACAATATAGCTTTGTATTTGAAGGATTTTTGAATCAAAATCATTTTGAATGGATTTTGAAAGTATTAAAACACTGAATTCACTTCAGTAGCTGGAAAATAATTCTGATGATGACTGCAGCATCATCAGTGTTCATTTTCGAGTTCTAAGTAATGAGTTTCTACCTTAGAAAAGTTTTGATGGAAATTTGTTTGGAAGAAAACAAGTTGGTTTGACATTCAAATGTTTTGAATTTGAATTTGAATTTGGAAGAAAACAAGTTATAATTCAACCTTGAAAAGTAGGTGTGTACGATTTGAGCAGGATTTATATGGATATAGCGGAAATATAGATGATATACTAACTAGCTAATATACAATAGTTACGCAGGTAAAAGCTAAGCAATAGAAATATATCAAAAGTAAATGCAATAAGAAACGACAACAGGAATTTTATACTAGTTCGGACTTCCCGCCCTACGCCCAGTCCCGAGGCTCCTCTTCGGAATTCACTATCACGCCCTCTCTTAACCTGGAGGAATAGGTCAGTACACCCAAGCCCCAACAAGGATGCCTCTCGCCTTAGCAACTTTGACAGCCCGCCCTGTACCAGCTGGCATTTCCTCCGAAAGTGCGCTGTACACATGCCCAACTAGCACGGAACGGTCACCAGAGAAAGGAAAGAAGAGAATGAACTAATCGAAAACCTGTAGAATGTCTCACAGCGCATGGAGCAAAATATAATAATAATATACTTGACATAAAACAGGCGAGACAGTGCATAAGCTGATAACTAAAACCAACATCATCATCATCAGAGTAGCGGAAATCCAAATACAGCTTATTACGAGCAACTGTGACAGCCCGCCCCGTACCAGCCGGCATTTCCTCCGAAAGTGCGCTGTACACATGCCCAACTAGCACGGAACGGTCACCAGAGAAAGGAAAGAAGAGAATGAACTAATCGAAAACCCGTAGAATGTCTCACAGCGCATGGAGCAAAATATAATAATAATATACTTGACATAAAACAGGCGAGACAGTGCATAAGCTGATAACTAAAACCAACATCAACATCATCATCAGAGTAGCGGAAATCCAAATACAGCTTATTACAACTTTCCAAATTACTGTCTCTAAACAAAAGAAAGAAAGGTACACCACTAATGCCCAAAGTAGTGACCGCAGAAACACAGGGAGAATATCTATATATATATATATCATACGTGGAAGCCTCCTGCTCGTCTCCGGTACAGCTACTCGTGCATACCACCTAACCTGTCTCTAGTCTGCTAGTGAGAGCACCCAGAGTAATAAGAAGAGACATAAAACTCTGGGTCAGACAAAAAGTTTGGTATGAGCGATAAGCAACTAAACAGAACAATAACAGGTATATTAAACCATACCTGGACCTGCAACCAAAGAGTTAGCACTACATATCGTACAATACTCTAAGGTGCCACTATCATATGGTGTAAAGAATATGGGGGTGGGGGTGTGCATGTCATAGTGATGGCAAACAAATCAAACATAGCAACCATCCTCACATCTCTCACTCAGTGCGTAAAGCATACGATGTCCACCACTGTCAATCACTAGACCCATCGAAGTAGTGACGGAGTTCGACTTGTATAACTACTGCTACTACCAAACTTACCTTATGGTGTCATGACCAAATCCTTACAAATGACCCCACTTCATTGGTCTATAGTTCTTTAGTCGTACCTAGGCCACTGTGGCCCTGAATCCGTTCACGTACTCCCTACACATAGTGATCCAAAGTTACAAACATCGACATCCCCTTAGCACACGTCCTGCAACAAAGCCCAACTCATGAAGTTAACTCTTTGGTTCCCAGCTGGACCCCAAGTACAAACTTCCCACTTGGACTACCTTTGCATCTCGGGTTTTTGGTCATCACTGGATCGGTTCGAGTCTCCCCTAGTCATCGGTTCGGTTAGAGTTGCCCCAGTCAGTGGCAATCGTCTCGATTCAGATCCTCCACATCGCATTGGTTCGGTTCGGATATACATGCTTCGGTTTGGTTCGGATATACCCTTGCTCCATCGGTTCGGTTCGATTCCTGGTCACGGTCTGATCCACTTCCCCATTCTCTTCCGCTCCGATCTGATCCCAGTTCAACCATAGTGGCCTTCCTTATTGCCATACTCTCTCTTGTGCCAAGCCTCGGTTCGGTTCGGTGATCTCTTGCCCAGTCCACTATCCGATCCGAACCCATCCAGCCAATCCGATCCGAATACCTGCACCAATTTCCTGCAACTTTTCCAGCGAGTGTTTTACGCCATTCAATGGTGTTTTCGACCATTCTAACTATTCTAAAAAAATCATAAGTCATACCAAACAGTCATAGCAACAAGTAGAAGTGACCCCAAACACCAAAACATCAATATGATAAGTTAAAATGGATCAAACATAGCCAAAACCCCATATTTTCCCCTAAGCATGTTTAAGCAAAACTAATTATAGGATTAGTAAAACTTAACCAAATCAACCAAATTTTCTAACAGAGGTCTAAAACAATATTTCGAAATTTTTAAATATTTTTCCAGAATTTATTAATGTATAAATTCGCTAATTATCACTAATCACCCTAATTAACTATAATTAGTGTCAAAACAATGCTAATCACTCACCTTGGCCACAAATAAAATTTTCAGAACTGAAACCTCGCTGATTTGGGCGAATATTGATGTTTAACAGCAGCTCTAATACTGATTTGGTGAAGATCTTCTTTGATTTGGTGTTGCTAAGCCCAATCCTTGATTAAACGGTGATTAGAGATGATTCTAAATGTTGGAGGCCATTGTTAGGGTTCCAAAAATGAAAGTGGCGGCTGAAAAATGAGTGAAAAACCGAAATCCTAACCCTAGCAGCCCTTAAATACCTCTAATCCCGAAATCCCCCATTGGGCCTAGATGTTAAACACCCGGTTAGGTTAAGCCCAATTAAGTTGTTTTTCACTATCTGAAACTTGTTTCAGCCATATCTCCCAAATGGTGAGTCCGTTTGGCTAATGTGACCACTCTACGGAATTGTAAACCATCATCCGAAGCCAATGGAAGTGGTTTCAGGTCGAAATTCTTTCCAATCAAAAGTTATGGCCAAAACAGTATCAGTTGGGGGCAAAATGGTCATTTGAAAATCGGCAAAAATCATGAACATGGGAAATGACCCCAATAGTCGTCTCCCAAAGTTGCATAACCATATGACTTCGTATGTGAAAGAAATAAATATTCTACGATCCTTCGATGCGTAGAATGCGGGTCGTTACACTCTCCCTCCCCCCCCCCCCTTTTGAAATTTCGTCCCCGAAATTCCTTAATCCAAAACATACAAAGGGTCCCGCATGCCTACCAATCATATACAACAATCAAGCATGCAAGACAAATAAAACAAACCTATCCTAGCATGCGGAAAGACTAAATCGAAGTTAAAATCTTACCAGGTGAAGAGTTCTGGAGACGTCCTCCTGATGCTCTCCTCTGTTTCCCAAGTACAATCATTTACATTCTCGCCCCACTGAACTTTGACTAATTTCACCGCTTTCCTTCGAAGTTGCTTCGTATCGTTCCCAGCAATACGCATAGGCCTGCAGTTCCCAACCGCCTCGGGTTCAACCTCGATATCATCCAACTGATCAGGTGAAATAGTCACATCTGGGTCGTGTACGAACTTCCTTAACTAGGAAACATGAAACACGTTGTGAACTCCTGCCATCTTCTCTGGTAATTCAACTTTATATACCAAATTCTCAATTTGCTCAAGAACTGGGAATGGACCAACAAATCTTGGTGCTAACTTGCCTCTCCTGCCAAATCGTATCACGCTCTTCAACGGAGAAATCTTGACAAACACCAAGTCGCCAATGGAGAACTTTAAATCTCTTCTACTCTTATAGGCATAACTCTTCTGCCTATCCTGGGCAGCCTTCATTCGTTGTTGGATAACCTTAATCTTGTCTGATATTTCTCTTATTATTTCTGGTCCAAGAACAAACTTCTCACCAGTTTCTAACCAACATGACGGTGAGTTGCACAGTCTTCCGTACAAAGCTTCAAATGGAGCCATATCGATATTGGATTGATAACTATTATT
The DNA here is from genome assembly GCA_030737875.1 of Allium sativum. Classification (NCBI taxonomy): domain Eukaryota; kingdom Viridiplantae; phylum Streptophyta; class Magnoliopsida; order Asparagales; family Amaryllidaceae; genus Allium; species Allium sativum. Next base: position 359,907,721 of record CM060926.1, read on the forward strand.
ATATGCAAACTCTACTAGATGCAGATGGTCATCCCATGATCCACCAAAATCCAATACACAGGCTCTCAAGAGGTCTTCTAATATATGATTCACCCTCTCTGTTTGACCGTCGGTTTGAGGATGATATGCGGTACTGAGATGCAGTTTTGATCCTAACGCCTCTTGTAAGCTCTTCCAAAATCCACTAGTGAACAACGGATCTCGTTCACTTACAATGTCTTTGGGTATTCCATGAAATCTCACTACCCACTTTATATACAGTTCCGCTAACTTAGCTGCCGTCCTGTTTGACTTGACAGGTATAAACCTTGCACTCTTAGTCAATCGGTCCACAATCACCCAAATGCTATCATGGCCTGATCTACTCATTGGTAATCCATCAATGAAATCCATTGAGACTTGTTCCCATTTCCATTCTGGAATTTCTAATGGTTGTAACAAACCACTAGGCTTCTTTTGCTCAGCTTTAACTACCTGGCAATTCATGCATTTGGATATAAACTTCCCAGTGTCTCTTTTCATCCCTTCCCAGTAGTAGGTCTGCTTCATGTCTCGATACATCTTGTTACCACCGGGGTGTATAGTTAGTTTTGAGTGATGACATTCTCTAAGCACCTCATCTCTCAATCCATTGATATTGGGTACAACTAGTCTTCCATTCTTCCTAAGCCATCCATCCCGATCAAGCCCATACTTGTTCATCTCTCCGTCGATTCCCATCTCTAACTTTGAGATGATTTCCGATAGGTTAGGATCGTCCCTCTGACTAGAGCCGATCCGCTCAATCAAAGTGGGTCTGATCATCAAACTTGCTAACATTTCTGGATCCAATTCGCACTTTGGTCTGAAATCATACCCAGCGATGTACTCTAGTTGCTTCCGCTCAAGAAAAATAGTCCATAGACTGGCATGTCTCCTACTTAATGCATCAGCTACCGCATTCCCCTTTCCGGTTGTATATGCGATATCGAAATCATAGGAAGCCAAAAACTCTAACCATCTTTGCTGTCGGAGATTTAGATCCTTCTGAGAGAAGAGATACTTTAGCAATTTATGATCGGTAAACAACTTGAATCTTTTTCCCAAGAGATAATGTCTACACATCTTCAATGCAAACACGATCGCTACCAATTCCAAATCTTGGGTAGGGTATCTTCTCTCGTGAGGTTTTAATTGCGGACTTGCATAAGCTACAACCCTACCGCCTTGCATTAATACAGCACCTAGTCCGGTAACACATGCATCCGTATATACTGTCATCTCTTCATTCCCCTTAGCAATGACTAACACTGTTGCACATGTCAACTTTTCCTTTAGACTCTTGAATGCATTCTCACACTTTTCGTCCCACACGAAAGCTTGATTCTTCTTAGTCAATTGAGTCAACGGTGCTGCTATCTTGGAGAAGTCTTGGATAAACTTACGATAATATCCAGCTAACCCCAAGAAACTTCTTATGTCTGTTGCATTCTTGGGCGTGGACCAATCTTGTACCGTAGCCACCTTCGTAGGATCCACGGTAATACCATTCTCTGAAACAACATGGCCCAAGAATCTCACTTCCCTCCTCCAGAAGTGACACTTAGAAAACTTTTCTTTCAATTGGTGTTTTCTCAACACCTCCATCACTATCCTCAAATGTTCCTTGTGTTCTTCCTCTGTTCTCGAGTAAAACAAAATATCATCCACGAACACAAGGACAAACTTATTCAACTGATCTCTGAGTACCCTATTCATAAGATCCACAAAATATGCTGGGGCATTGGTCAACCCGAATGGCATGACCAAGCACTCATAAAATCCGGACAGCGTCCGAAAGGCCGTTTTAGCTATACTCTCAGCTTCCACTCTAAGCTGATGAAAACCCGTCGCGAGATCCAACTGAGAGAATACTCTCGCGCCACTCAACTGATCAAACAAATCATCTATCCGTGATAGAGGATACTTATTCTTCCTCGTCACTTTATTCAACTCGCGGTAGTCTACACACAAACGAAGGGAACCATCCGCCTTGGTAGCAAACACAACTGGTGCTCCCCATTAAGAAACACTCCTTCTGATAAATCCCTTCTTCAAAAGATCGCTGACTTGCACCCCGAGCTCTCGCTGCTCCCTTGGTGCCATACGACGAAGTGGCATCACTATAGGTCTGGCATCCTTTACTAAATCAATACGGAACTCAATCTCTCGGTGTGGTGGAAGCCCGGCCACTTCCTCGAAGACGTCCGGATACTGGCCAACCACGGGCAAACCTGACAACTCACCTTGCGGGATGTCGAGGGAATTTAGAAAACTAGCCATTACCCCATCACTAGGTAGACCACCAAACACTACCCTCTGCCCATCATTTGCTCTAGCTGTCACCAAAAATCCCTCACAGTCTACCACCACCCCATATCTTTGGAGCCAATCGACACCCAAAATAATGCCAAACCCAGTAAAGCCCAAAACAAAGCAATCACAAACAAACACGCATCCATGACTCGATAAGACCACATTACGACAAATCATGCTAAGGCTAGTCGAACCACCAATCGGGTTCGTCACTACTAAAGGTCTATCGACGATCTCGGGCTCCAATCCCAACCTATCTACCAGGTCACTAGATATGAAGGAACTGGAAGCTCCGGTATCAAACAATACTCGAACAGGAACATCATAAATAGAAAGCATACCTTGAATAACGACATTCTTTCCTTTCTTCGCCGTAGTTGGGGCATTCGACGAAGAAGGAACAACATTAAGGGCATATGCGTTCACCATCTGCTTCTCTTTGGGGGGTTGCAGACACTTGTCCTTGTGATGTCCCACTTGGCCATAGTTGAAGCACTTCCTATCCGCCGGCTTGGCCCGACAATTACTAGCATAATGGCCCTTCTTACCACAGCTGAAGCACTCAACATCTTTCTTCTTTTGGCCATCCTTATTCTGGTTCTGCTTCCTCTTATTCTGAGAACCATTCTTGCCTCCACCGCTTGCTTGCGGCTTTGGCTCCTCTGCAGATGCAACCTCAGTCTTCGACTTAGGGTAAAGACTCTCTGACCTCAATGCTTTCCCCACAATCGATTCAAACGTCTCATCGATGTGGTTAATAAGCTTTTCCCCCAAGTTCTGGTCCAAACCTGTTATAAACTTCTCATTCTTCTTCTCGGCAGTATCTATTAGGGATAACTCGTATTTCGACAAAGTGTCGAATTCGGCAATATACTCTGAGATAGCTTTGCCATTCTGCTTGAGCTCCAAAAATTTCTTAAACAACACTGACTTCTGAGCAGCTGGAATGAACATATCGCTAAAGCGAGCCTTAAACTGATCCCATGTAATCTGATCCTCGGGAGTAGCTGCCTTTAAAGCATTCCACCAATTCATTGCCCGTCCTTGCAGCTGATAGGATGCTAGCCTTCTCTTTATCGCATCCTTGATACCCAAGTCTTCGAAGATATGCTCGCAGCTATTCAACCAATCTTGAACATCCGTAGCCGATTTCGTTCCTTGGAATGGCTTTCCACCAAGACTAGTGTAATCTTTGTTCAGCTTGGCGAAATCGGCCCTAGGCGCCTGCACTATTGGACCACCACCATTACCAGCATTGGGAGCTGCCCTCTGAACATCTCTAAGCATCTCTCTCATGAGGTCAGTAAACGTAGTCCTCATCTCAGCAGCATTCTCATTATTGGCTCCTCTAACGGTACCCCTTGCGTATCGGCTCATCGTTTAATCTGCACAGAGAAAACGATTAACCATCCTCTTAGTGGTGTCAGTGCAGTGCAACTTCATCCTTAGCTATACTAATAATATATATATATATATATAGATTTTAAAACCAAAATAATCACAAATACGCGCTCTCATATATGTATTATCTCTCCCTGGTGTCTTTCCCTAGGTTAATTACGCAACCTAGAGCTCTGATACCAAGTGCGATGGCCCGCCCCGTACCAGCCGGCATTTCCTCCAAAAATGCGCTGTACACATGCCCAACTAGCATGGAACGGTCGCCAGAGAAAGGAAAGAAGAGAATGAACTAATCGAAAATCTGTAGAATGTCTCACAGCGCATGGAGCAAAATATAATAATAATATACTTGACATAAAACAGGCGAGACAGTGCATAAGCTGATAACTAAAACCAACATCAACATCATCATCAGAGTAGCGGAAATCCAAATACAGCTTATTACAACTTTCCAAATTACTGTCTCTAAACAAAAAAAGAAAGGTACACCACTAATGCCCAAAGTAGTTACCGCAGCAACATAGGGAGAATATCTATATGTATCATACGTGGAAGCCTCATGCTCGTCTCCAGTACAGCTGCTCGTGCATACCACCTAACATGTCTCTAGTTTTCTCATGAGAGCACCCAGAGTAATAAGAAGAGACATAAAACTCTGGGTCAGACAAAAAGTCTGGTATGAGCGATAAGCAGCTAAACAGAACAATAACAGGTATACTAAACCATACCTGAACCTGGACCTGCAACTAAAGAGTTAGCACTACATACCGTACAATACACTAAGGTGCCACTATAATATGGTGTAAAGAATATGGGGATGGGGGTGTGCATGTCATAATGATGGCAAACAAATCAAACATAGCAACCATCCTCACATCTCTCACTCAGTGCGTAAAGCATACGATGACCACCACTGTCAATCACTAGACCCATCGAAGTAGTGACGGAGTTCGACTTGTACAACTACTGCTACTACCAAGCTTACCTCATGAAGTCATGACCAAATCCTTACAAATGACCCCACTTCATTGGTCTATAGTTCTTTAGTCGTACTTAGGCCACTGTGGCCCTGAATCCGTTTACGTACCCCTACACATAGTGATCCAAAGTTACAGACATCGACAGCCCCTTAGCACACGTCCCGCAGCAAAGCCCTACTCATGAAGTTAACTCTTTGGTTCCCAGCTGGAACCTGAGTACAAACTTCCCACTTGGACTACCTTTGCATCTCGGGTTTTTGGTCATCACTGGATTGGTTCGGGTCTCCCCCTAGCCATCGGTTCGGTTAGGGTTGACCCAATCAGTGGCCATCGTCTCGATTCGGATCCTCCACATCGCATTGGTTCGGTTCGGATATACATTCTTCGGTTCAGTTCGGATATACACTTTCTCCATCGGTTCGGTTCGGTTCCTGGTCACGGTCCGATCCACTTCCCCATTCTCTTCTGCTCCGATCCGATCCTAGTTCAACCATAGTGGCCTTCCTTTTTGCCATACTCTCTCTTGTGCCAAGCCTCGGTTCGATTTGGTGATCTCTTGCCCAGTCCACTATCCGGTCCGAACCCATCCAGCCGCTCCGATCCGAAAACCAGCACCAATTTCCTGCAACTTTTCCAGCGAGTGTTTTATGCCATTCGACGGCGTTTTCGACCATTCTAACTATTTTAAAAAATCATAAGTCATACCAAACAGTCATAGCAACAAGTAGAAGTGACCCCAAACACCGAAACATCAATATGATAAGTTAAAATGGATCAAACATAGCCAAAACCCCATATTTCCCCTAAGCATGTTTAAGCAAAATTAATGATAGGATTAGTAAAACTTAACCAAATTTTCTAACAGAGGTCTAAAACAATATTTCAAAATTTTTAAATATTTTTCCAGAATTTATTAATGTATAAATTCGCTAATTATCACTAATCACCCTAATTAACTGTAATTAGTGTCAAAACAATGCTAATCACTTACCTTGGCCACAAATAAAATTTTCAGAACTGAAACCTCGCTGATTTGGGTGAATACTGATGTTTAACAGCAGCTCTAATAATTTGGTGAAGATCTTCTTTGATTTGGTGTTGCTAAGCCTAATCCTTGATCAAACGGTGATTAGAGATGATTCTAGATGTTGGAGGCCATTGTTAGGGTTCCAAAAATGAAAGTAGTGGCTGAAAAATGAGTGAAAAACAGAAATCCTAACCCAAGCAGCCCTTAAATACCTCTAATCCCGAAATCCCCCATTGGGCCTAGCTGTTAATCACCCGGTTAAGCCCAATTAAGCTGGTTTTCACTATCTGAAACATGTTTCAGCCATATCTCCAAACGGTGAGTCCGTTTGGCTAATATGACCACTTTACGGAATTGTAAACCATCATCCGGAGCCAATGGAAGTGGTTTTAGATCAAAACTACTTTCCAATCAAAAGTTATGGCCAAAACAGTATCAGTTAGGGGCAAAATGGTCATTTGAAAATGGAAAAAATCATGAACATGGGAAATGACCCTAATAGTCATCTCCCAAAGTTACATGACCATACGACTTCGTATGTGAAAGAAATAAATATTCTACGATCCTTCGATGCGTAGAATGCGGGTCGTTACAGCAACTATATAGGACTTCAACAATTACAAGTGCTTTGACTTCTGCTTTGCGTTCTTGAATCAACACGGATAGTCAACGGTTTAAGTACACCCTTCCTATAATCTTATCCTCAAGTATATGATTTGAATGTGAAGATTTAAGGAAGAAAATTGCTTGTTGAATCAAGTGATATTAAATCAATTCAAGGATTCAACAAGTATTTGAATTTGGGAAAGCTTTTGTATTGCAAGAGTATAGAAATGCAATTCAGAAATTAGATAAGAAATAGAATGATTCAGTGATTTGGAAATCATAATTGAAGTGTATATATAATGCTAGAAAGGTAGCAATTCTTCATGATGAGTTTTAACCAAAAGAAGCTTCCATTTCTTTTCAGAAATGAAGAGATTTCTCTTCATGAAAGAAGACAACCTTTTATAAAATATGTGTTATTTCAAATCAGTTGACTGGTTAAAAAATCATCATTCGACTGGTTAAAAAGGTATGTAATCATATATATTTAAAGTATTCAGAAACAAGCCATTACTGGACCAAAATTGCTTGACCAGTCGATTGGTTGGTTTTGGACCAGTCGACTGCTTCAGGCAATTTTGCCCAATCAGACGGTTTCATGTCATTTGAATGTGTGTATATATATAATAAGCTTTGTTTTAAACTCGCGTTATACTTGAAGATAGATTTTAACATAATTCTAACATGGCTCAATGTGTGTGTGTGTGTGTAAAACCTTATCTCTATGACATGATTTCCAATGCACTTCTCGTTGTTGGCATTAATCAAATTCTTGATATCAACATTCTCCCCTTTTTTGATTGATGACGACATATCTGATTTTCTCCCCCTGAGTCTTTGCTCCCCTTGAATTTTTGCATATTTCGTCAGTTCATAAATTTATAATCTTACCATTTGATTTCTGCAACAAAAAAATGTTAGCACATATATTCTAATATCATGAAATCATAAAATGTTATATCACATATAGCATGGAATCATAAGAAAGATATTTCTCCCCCTTTGTCATTGATTAAAAAGAAACTAAGACATCATAAGCACAAAGTAGTCGAAGAACATTTTAGAGATCTTTGAAAGATATAATTCCTAGTTCTCGCCGAAGTCTTATGAAAGAATTCTCTAAAAAGGGTTCAATAAAGATATCAGCAATTTGATTTTCCGATTTTACAAACTCTAAATTAATTGTTTATTTTTCAATATTGTCTCTTAAGAAATGATGTCTGATATCAATGTGTTTTGTTCTAGGATGATTTACTGGGTTCTTAGATAAATTTATTGCACTCGTTTTGTCATAATACATTGTGGAAATAGACAAATTATACGTTGAAATCTTTTAGTGTTTGCTGCATATATATTAATTTAGCACAGGCTAGTGCAGCAGATATGTATTCAACTTCACATGTTGATAGTGAAACAAAATTTTGTTTCTTGCTGAACCAAGATATAAGAGATTTTCTTATAAAGTGACATGTTCCGCTTGTACTCTTACGATTCGTCCGTGATCCTCCAAAATCAACATCACTATATGAAATTAATTCAAAGGAACGGTCTTCCGGATAGAAAAGTCCAAAATCTTTAGTACTACTAAGATAATGTAACAACCCGGAAGATTTGATTATTAAAGATAATCCAGAAGGTAATATTACCTGGGATAGATTTAAAGAGATTTTCCTAGAAAGATTTACTACTCCTGAAGCAACTGAGCGGTTATGTGATGAATTCTCTTATCTGATACAAGGAGATATGACCATTCCATAATATCATAAGTAATTCAACGAACTTTCTCATTTTGCCCCTTTGGAGAATTTTGTAGATCTAGGCGAGAGCTTCAAATCCATATAGGGTACACCCTCCACTATGCCCTGTGCGACGAGATCTGTGGGTCGGAAGTTCAACTCTTCCAGCCGCCGCCACGAGCAGCCCCGACCACCGCCACAGGTCTAGGAACCTGGCTCTGATACCACAATCCACTAAAATAGCCTATTTAAAATTTTCAAACTGGTTCAGATTTTCCGGGTTGTTACAGATAACGTAATATACATTTAACTGCTCTCAAATGTGATTCTTTTGGATTAGCTTGAAAATGAGCATATAAGAAAACACTCATCATAATATCTAGTCTACTTGCAGTTAAATACAAAAGTGAACCTATCATGCTTCGATATAGCTTTTGATCGACACTTTTAACATTTTCATCTTTATCTAAGTGTGTCGTCGTACTCATTGGTGTAGGTTTACTTGACGTGTTTTCCATTCCAAAACGTTTTATTAATTTAGTACAATATTTTTCTTGATTAATGAAAATTCCATCTGATAATTGCTTAATTTGCAAACCCAGAAAGTGAGATAGTTCTCTCATATGTGACATTTCAAATTCATTGGTCATTATTTTTTAGAATTGTTGACATAATTGATCATTTGTTGATCCAAAGATAATGTCATCTACATATATTTGCACTATTAAAATATCTTTATTATCCTTTTTGATAAAAAGTGTTTGATCAACCTTTCCAATTTGAAATCCTGAATATATTAAATAAGTTTTGAGACGTTCATACCAAGCATGAGGTGCTTGTTTCAAACCATATAATTTATTTTTCAATTTAAAAACATGATCAGGATATTTTTCATGAGCAAATAGTGGAGTTTGTTCAACATATACTCGTTCTTTAATATAACCATTCAAGAAAGCGCTTTTAACGTCCATCTGATATAGTTTAAAGTTGTAATGACAGGCGTTTGCTAATAATATTTGAATTGCTTCTAGTCGTGCGAGTGGAGCAAATGTTTCTTTATAATCTATGCCTTCTTCCTGATTTGTGCAACAAGTCTAGCTTTATTTCTAGTGATATTACCCAATTCATCTGTTTTATTCTTGTAAACCCATTTTGTTCTAGTAACAGGTTGATCAGTTGGTCTTTGGACTAATTCCCAGACTTCATTACATTCAAATTGATTTAATTCTTCTTGCATTGCAATTACACAATTTTCATCTGTAGATGCTTCTTTTAGGTTGTTGGGTTCGATATTTGATAAGAAGGCTATGTTACATACTAAATTTAGCTGACTTCTTGTTCTTACATTTGAAGTTATTTCTCCAATAGTATTTGAGTTGAATGGTCTCGTAATGTTCTTGGTGGAGATCGAACTTCATTAGTAGGAATATTTTGGTTATTGATATTATCTTGAGTTTCTGTAACATTATTCTCTATGTTATTATGAACAATTCTTTCATCTTCTCTGTATATAACAATATCATCGTCATGTGAAGAATTATTTTTCATAATACCTGAATTAAATGAATTTTGAATAATATTTTCGTTAAATGACACATGAAGTGATTCTTTGATGTTATCGGTTCTTTTATTGAAAATACGATAAGCTTTGCTACGCTCAGAATATCCTAAGAATACTCCATCGGATTTTGAATCAAATTTTCCAATCTGATTTTTTGTATTTAAAACGAAGCATTTTGAACCAAAAACTTTTAAATATGATATATTTGGTTTTCTACCAGTAAAAAGCTCGTATGGAGTGTTTTTAGTAAAAGGTTGTATAGAGACACAATTCAAGACATAACAAGCTGTAGAAACTGCTTCAGCCCAAAAATGTTTTGGTAGTGTACTTCCATTTAATAACGTTCTAGCACATTCATGTAAAGTTCTGCTTTTACGTTCCACAACTCCATTTTGTTGTGGGGTTCTAGGAAAAGAGAAATTATGAAAAATTCCTTTCTTTTGACAAAATAAATTAAATTTTTCATTTTCAAATTCTCCTCCATGATCACTTCGTATGTTCTTTATTTTTAAATCAGTTAAATTTTCAATTTGTTTGACGAAATTCATAAAAATATCAAAAGTATCGCTTTTATTCTTTAAAAACATAGTCTAAGTGTATCTTGAAAAATCATCAACAATTACAAACACATATCCGCAATGATTTACAGACTGAACTTGAGTTGGTCCAAATAAATCCACGTGTAGTAACTCAAGTGGTTGTAAGGTTGATATGACCTTTTTAGATTTAAAAGAGGAATTGGTTAATTTCCTGAACTTGAGTTGGTCCAAATAAATCCACGTGTAGTAACTCAAGTGGTTGTAAGGTTGATATGACCTTTTTAGATTCAAAAGAGGATTTGGTTAATTTTCCAAGTTGACAAGCATCGCATAAATTTTCAGTTTTGAATTTTATTTTTGGTAATCCTCTTACAAGATCATTTCTAGATATCTTGTTTATTGTTTTAAAATTAATATGGCAAAATCATTTGTGCCATAACAAAGGATCATTGTCTTTGGCTAATAAACACATAATTGAATTATTATTAACTGCCATATTCAAAATATAAATATTTTTGTAACAACCCAGAAATTCTGAACCAATTTAAAAATTTTATTATAGAAATTTTAATGGAATTTTGAATAGTGAAAATGATTTATTTTAAATAATAACGATTAAAAGAATTTATTTTAATCGAGGTTAAAACGAATATATTTATTTTAATTATAAAAGGAATTAGAAATAGCGTTGTAGTTTGAAATTTTGATTTTAAACTTTAACTGAATGTACCGGATTCAAAATTTATCGGATTTTAGTGAAACCAAAAATATTTAAATCTATTTAAGAATATCTTTCCAACGAATCCGAAAAATCGAAATTTCATAGCAGGAATCAAAAGTTATGCCCAATTTAATTTTCAGGACAGTCGTTGTAGAATTTTTATATATATATTTTAATATTAAAAATAGCCATTTTACAAACGACCTCCGTTTTCGACGAAACCACTTTTGTTGGAACTAGAATGTCAAATTATTGCTAGGTTTCAATTTTCATAATTTGTAGAATTAATATGTGAGCGTGGTAAAAGAAAATGTGTTTTGTCAATTTCAGTCAAATTTAATCGACCAGAAAATGGCCATTTTTCTAACGGTCTCAGAATTCAACGAAATTAGTCTTGTTAAGACCATATCATCAGAACATAGCTAGAAATAAATTTTTTGTAATTTTTAGAGTCAGTATGTGGCCCCGGTAATTTAAAATGTGTGATCAAATTTAAAAATTAAATGTTTTATATTTAGATTTAAAGAAAAACCTATCAAAACAATTGAATTGGGTTGCGAAACCTATTCCATTGTGTCCAAACGAGGGTATTTGGCTAGGGGCGACATTCATTGGGTTCGATTCGGAGTTTGTATCAACAAATAAATATTTTCTTGAATGAATTAATTAAATAATAGAAAATACGCTATATATACACTAGGAAATACGGTCTAAAATACCTAACCCTAATCTAATATATGTACCCGCCGTTCTAAAGGAATGGATGGCCATTGTCTTCCAAACTTCTTCCCTCTCAATCTTCAATTCCTTTCTATATGATTCTAAATTGCAAATGGGAAATCAAAGAGCTTCATGAGCTCTTTAATCTAAACGGGAGTGATCGATTTTTATTAAGCGGTTTGCTCGGATTTTGTGGGTGAAGCCGGCGACTTGGGAACGGTTTTCGAGGCGAAGGATGAGGCCGAGTTGGCCGTGGGTCTCGGCGAAGATGGAGGTGTCAGGCGGCTTTGAAATGGCATCGTCTGATCGGGGACAGGAGGAGCAGGGTGGCATGCGATGGGGATGATTCAAGGCGCAATGTTGGGTTTGTTACTGACGGGTTCCAGAGAATTAGAACGAAGGGGAAAGTAATTAACTATTTTTAATTTTATAATTATCAATGTTAATGACTTCGAAATGTAATTAACCTTTAAATAATCATATCTTGAATGAACAACGATGGAATTTGGCGAGGTTGGAACCATTGGAACCATAAAATCGAGATCTACATCATGAAACAGACTAGAACAAGAATGGAGCCATCTAGATTTTTTGAATAAATTAAACGAGTTGTTGGTTCAATCAAAAACAATCGTTTAATAGCGATTTCTGAAAACCAACCAAGGTGAGATCTCTATTTTTTTTAATTATTAATTGCAATTTAAACATTATATTTATTCATGTTGGTGTTGTATAAAATTTATAATTGATTGTTTGTATTTGCGATGGACGACTGAATTGAACTGTGTATATTCATGTTAGGCAAAATTTGTGCATACAATAAAAACTATATTTTTATTGTATATATAAAAATAAAATATGCTGTTAGTCAAAATTTGTGCAAACAATAAAAAAAACCATATTTTTATTGTTTATATATATAACTAAGATGTTTCATGATAGAAATAAAAATCATATTTCAAAAAGGATGTTCATGTTAGATATAAATAAAAATTACATTTTTATTGTTTAAAGAATAAAAAGAGTGACATGCTAGGGAAAGGAAAAAAAAGAGAATTATCATTTTTATGTTAATTTGTCATTTTATGTTAGCATATTAGAATTTGTCATTTTAAGGTTAACATAATAGAATTTGTCATTTTAATGTTAACATAATAGGAATATCATTTTAATGTTAGCATAAAAGAATTTCATATTAAAAACATGTTTCACATTAAAAAGCCCTTTTTAATGTCAGATTAGAAATAAAAGAAATAACATTTCATATAAATGTTACATTAGAAAAAGAAGGAATATTTTCATATAAATGTTGCATTAGATTGAAAATGCCATTTGATGTGAAATGTTGCATTTAAAAGAATTAACATTTTTAGTTGAAAATGTTGCATTAGAAAAATAATAACATTTTTAGTCAAAATGTTGCATTAGAAATAAAGTTACATTTCTGTTAAAATATCACATTAGTATAAAAATGTCATTTTTGTTAAAATGTCACATTAGTACAAAAATAACATTTTTGTTAGGAAATTGTTATGTTAGATAAAAATAACATTTTTGTTATAAATTGTTATGTTAGATAAAAATATCACTTTTGTTAGAAAAGTTATGTTAGAATAGAAATGTCAATTTGTCATATAATATTATGCTAGTATAAAAATGTCAATTTGTTAGATAACATTATTAGTAATGTCATTATATTAGGAATGACATTATATTAGAAATGTTATGTTAAATTATGTCAATGATAAAATCTACATTTATATAGTGCACGTAGACATGATTTGTGCTAGATTAAAAACATTATCATAATAATGTTAATATTAATATGCTTGGTTGAAATTAAATTATAAAAATCCATTTATAATTTAAAACAGTGAAAATTATTTAAATTCATTAACCAATAATCTATTGAGATGAACTGCTGTTGCTTGAAAACCCCACACGGGTGTTGGGATGACAAACAGTAGTCCCAATATTTAGCTGTATGTCAATCAATGGATTGACAGTTTGTGTTGAGCATTACTTATTTATTTATCTTAATGCTCACACAACTATAAATTTCACTCTAGTTGTGAATGGATTGTTTATTGATTAATCGTCATTATTGTTATATACATGCAATGTATGAAATCCATACAACTGGATTGTATGGTAATTGATTGAGTCGCATTCCGATTCAGAATATTTTTAATAAAACAATATTTTAAAATAAAGAATCTTTTAAAATAAAGAATATTTTAGAATAATGAATATTTTAAATAATATCCAGTGAAGAAGAGAAACGTGAAGCCGAATTAAGTAGCAAACGCCATTTTAACCCGAACAGGTTTATCGATCGATTTATTTCATTTTAAAATGAATATAAAAAGGGAAGTGTTTTCAAAATATAATATTTTGAAATATTATTATTTTAATATGATAAAAATATAGAATATTCATTTTTGCTTTATAATTGAAAATGAGGTTAAAACCGTTTAAAATGAATTCATAAATATTTTATAAACATGTTTTGAATAGAAATCGATGATATATTTTATATATTTATCTAATGGCCTGAATAGAACGCGCCGCGCAACGACCGTTCGCGAATTTCGACCATTAACTTCAAATTGGCGTAACGGAAGATCCGACCGTCGGATTCTCCTAAAACTGGAACCGTTGGGTTCGTATCGAAAAGAACTTTCAAATGAATATAAAAGTTTTGAAATCTAATGGTTAGATTTGGAATTATATCCAAATCAATTTCAGAAAAGGTCGCTATGGATGCAATTCGGTGGTCGTTATTGGAAACCGACTGTACAGGCCTAAATAAAATTATTAAAAATATGGAAAAATTATGTAAAATCATAATAAATGATTTGGAAAGAGTTTGGATGAAAAATTCCACATTTGCAAAGATAAAAATATGTTTTTATCAGATTGAACTAGTTATTAACTAGAATAAATCTTCAAAATAAGATTTAATGAAGTTTTCCAATTAATTGATAGTTAATTGTAATTAAATAAAATAAATTGTAGTTGGGTTGTCGTGAATGGTGTCTTAAATAACACTGTTCTTAAACCCCATAGGAAAAGAATAAATTTTTTAATTAAGATTATTAGAGTTTTCAATTATATTTAATAGTTGGAATAAAAGGAAATGTGAGTTGAGTTTATTGTGAACTGTGTTTTTAACGACATTTGTTCTTTAACTCAATTAACAGTGAAAGTATAATTTGGAAATTATAAATCATTTTTTAAGATTTAATTGGAAATTTTCCAAAGTAAAGTTTTCCAATTTAATATATTAAATTGGAATTGAATGGAATTCGATTTAATAAATAATCGATATGAGATTCTGTAAAAGAAGGCCGTTACTATATATGGAATTTAAAAGGATTTGCTGTTATTCCTTTTATATTATTGGTTTGGTACAGGAATTTATAGCGATTATATATTAATTTGATTTCTGTGAAAATTCCATATTTAATGGAAGATGATTTTGGGTCTATCGTGAACAATGTTTTTAAATGACATTTGTTCTTTAACCCAGTTAAAGATAAGACTTATTTCTTAAATCTGAATAATCATAAAGTAATGATTTTGGATATTAAAACCAAATTGGGGTTTTAATGAATCTTTAAAAGTTGGATTAAAGAATAAATTTAAGAATTTATCTTTGATAAAATTAATGGGAACCTTTTTCCTAATAATGTGAATATCTTATTAAAAGAATATTCTGAATTGGAATGTAGTGTATGATGTGTTTTATAGCACTTGGCTTTTATTATAAAATACGCGAGTTATTTGGAAAGACCGGGATTAACCCATTCTGAATAATTGCTACGACGATTAAAAGTCGAAGATAAAGACGGTGGTTGAAGACCGGCGATCTTCACATCGAATGGATGAGGACTACTGATGCCTTCGATTTGAGTTGCTGCCTTGAGAAGGTTCCAGTGGTAGTTGTCCGGACGTATTGTTGATCGTTCGGATATGCGAGGTATAAGGTGCCTCCAGTTTCGTTCAGACCCAGAACGAACTTGTAAATGGATTGTACGTCTGACGTTGTATTCCTTTATACTGTATTCGTTGATCGCTGCTAAATATATATCTGTTGGTGGCGGAGAATTTATTCTCTTGCATAACAACCTTCTCTAAGACGTACGAGCTTAAAGGTTATATATTGGCAGAAATCAATGGTATGGTATGGATTGACAATGTGGCATGCCAAGATGCAAATGATCAAAGCTTTTGTTGAAAAGCAGAGTCTTGTGCTTTATGATCAAAGCACAACTTTAAATAGCATAGCTTTGTGTATTGCATTACTTCGCGAGCCTCACACCCCGGTATGAATCAGAAACAGGAGTAAGGACTGCAGGGAGGGCATACGTTTCATTCTAGCTAGAAGTGGTGTCATGTTTTTACCAGGCCTGACATTTTTAGTTATGTGGATGATGGAATGAGGCGCCTCGGCTATTTGAGTCCCTAGTGGCTCTATTTTTCCTCATAGGGCGGGGAAACGTATTGTTCAGACATTATTAATCCAACCATTGCACTATTGGTGGACCGGCTCTGAAGATCCAGGTGCGGTTGCGGCTGTATCCTGAGGCACGGGTTAGAGTGTCTCGAATTCGGTAAGGACTATCTTTTGCCTTGGTTCATGATGGAAATCCAACTTCCAATACGACCCATGCGGTTTTGATTGTATAACTAGTATGGCGACATAGTATATGGTAGCTATGTCGTCTATGACTGATATTATGATTGAAATGTTTTTTGAAACTTGTATACAGTAATAATAATGATATCAAATTCGTTTTATCGTATCAAGCATTTTTGACCCTTATAAGGTAAAACTCTATCCTCCGGTTTGCGTTGCATTATGTGATGGGACTTGAGTCTTATAATGGTTTCATTTTTATAAAAAGCATTGCATTGTTTAACGATTTACTTTATTTATGCACCGGCGATCCAATGGAGTAAACCCGTTCTGCGTTAGCGGCGTGGTCCTGTGATTAGTCTTATTATTAAATAGGTTAAGAAAGATTTCTCATACCAGTCCCATGACTGACCTGTAGTTTGTTTCACTTTGCAAACTCGGTGCCCTCTTTTCCACACGGGCAGTCGAGTAGCTTTTTGCAGATATTTATCTCTTGAGCAGGATTCTGGATCAAAGCTTAAAGCTGTGTCTAGAGCATAGAAGGTCTTCCGCTGTGTATTATATTAGATTATTGTAATTTATCTTCCGCTGTATTATTATATTCGCTGTACTCTGATATTTTGTACTCTGATGTAACATTATTATGATGTTTGTAAAAGTCTACTGTTATTTGTTCTAATGTGTTGTATGCCCAAAGTTAAAGTATTCGTGGATTTCCAACTTTGGGATTAGACCTGTGTGGTTTATGGTCGATTCAAACGTCGGGGATTTATGGGTCTTTGCAATTTTTGTCTCGATTTCCTTCAAAAATAAGATTTTGATTTGAATCAAATATACTACATTTATTTTTAGAAAACGATATTTTAAAACCTTTACCATATAATTGACTAATACTTAATAAATTGTCTTTTAAGTTCTTAACCAACAAAACATCTGAAATAAGAGGCGAATTGGATATACCGTAATTGCTCACATCGCCTTTGCCGATGATATATCCTTTGGAATTATCTCCAAATGTGATAGATCCTCCTTTTGAGTAAATGATATTTGTTAGCATCTCCTTGTCTCCTATCATGTGTTTTGAGCAACCACTGTCTAGTATCCATTTTCCTCTGTTTTTGTTGAGTGGGACTTGATAAAAAAAATTTAAAAAACAAAATTCATTGGAACCCACTTCCTCCGTTAGGGTCCTAAGGGTTAAGTCTTAGGAAGTCAAACCCAAGAGGGTTCGGGATCCTTTATAAAATAGTAATTATCATTGTCATGAACAGAATCTAAAAAGTTTTAATACATTTATTTCTAATAAGAACATTATTTGTCTTCAGAATCCATATACTAATATTTCCCGAGAGATTTTTCTTAGTAGAAATATTTAATTTACTACTAGAAATTTTTTCTTTAATATTAGAATTTTTTGAACTAGATTTCCTTTTTGGTTTTAATTTTTATCATACCCTAGTCCTTTCTTACAAAAAATTGGTTGAGAGTTTTCTAATATTTTAGATAAATTCTCTCTTCCTTTGTTAAAATTGTTAACGTTTTTAGAAATGCTTTCCAACTTAATCTTTAAACTAGAATTTTCTAATTCTGTAATTTTAACTTTAGTATTTAAATCATGATTCTCAGAAACTAATAAATCGTTTTTATTCTTTTGAGTCTCAATTTCTTGACTCAACATAGATATCTGAAAATTTGTTATTGAAAGAGATTCTTGTAATTTTCTAATTTCATTTTCTAAAATTTCTTTCTCATCTTTTAAAAGATTTCTCTCTAATTTTGCTTTCTTTTTATCTTTGTTAGCTTGTTTAAACTTTCGTTTAAACATTTTCCAAGACTTTAAGATTTCAGTATTAATTTCTACTAATTCATCAAAAGTAAAATCACTTACATCATTATCCTTAGCCATGAAGCATACATTTGCTTTCTCACTGTCGCTGTCGCTGTCACTTTCAGAAGATGAATCCGAGTTATCCCAAGTGACTGAAAATGCTCGTCTCTTTGATTTTTCCTTTTTGCAATTATTCTTCAATTCTGGACAATTCTTTTGATAATGTCCAGTCTTCTGACAGTTGAAGCATTCTACTAGAGCAGGATCAGGTTCTTTTGATGAATTCTTTTTCATACTTTTGCTTTGACCTTTTCTGTATTTTAGAAATTTTCTAAAATTCTTTGCTACAAAAGCAATATCTTCTTCATCTGAGTCAGAATCTTCTTTCACAACATGGGAACCTAAATTTTTCTTATCTTGTACCTGTGCTTTCTTTGCCTGCAAATTTACTTCATAAGACATTAGATTACCGATCAACTCTTATGGTTTCATGGCAGAGAGATTATTAGCTTCTTCGATTGCTAATTCTGTTCTCTCCCATTCATCCGTTAAGGAGTTCAAATTTTTTGACATTATATCAAAATCAGAATACTTTTCTCCTAATCCTAACAAAGAGTGATAAACGTTTTGGAAACGTGAATACATATCATTTATGGATTCATTTTCATTCATCTTAAAATTTTGAAACTGGTTCTTAAGCATAGATATTTTGATTTGTCTAACCTTGTTAGTTCCTTCATGAGTAATTTTGAGTGTTCTCTAGATTTCATATGTTAGCCTCTGCTTTTTCAGATGCAGACCATTCTGTAAATAGTCTAGTAGGTCGTGTGTAATCTTTTTGTGTGATATTCCATGCATCAAAACTATTTGGTTGCATATAAATCCTCATTCGTGTAGCCCAATAACTATAGTTCACGCCATTAAAGAAGGGTGGACTAGCAGTTGATTGGCCTTCAGAATATCCGGTGTTATTGTTAGTACTAGTGTTATTATCCATATTATCTAAAGATCAGATAACGGTTTTATGGTTAAATTATGGCCTTGATCTGATACCAAATGAAAAGTCGGTGTGTACGACTTAAGCAGGATCTATATGGATATAGCGGAAATATAGATGATATACTAACTAGATAATATACAATAGTTACGCAGGTAAAAGTTAAGCAATAGAAATATATCAAAAGTAAATGCAATAAGAAACGACACTAGGAATTTTATACTGGTTCTTAATTCCCGCCCTATGTCCAGTCCCGAATCTCCTCTTCGGAATTCACTATCCAGCCCTCTCTTAACCCGAAGGAATAGGTCAGTACACCCGAGCCCCAACAAGGATGCCTCTCGCCTGAGCAACTATACAGGACTTCAACAATTACAAGTGTTTTGACTTCTACTTTGTGTTCTTGAATTAACACGGATAATCAACAGTTCAAGTACACCCTTCCTATAATTTTATCCTCGAGTGTATGATTTGAATGCGAAGATTTAAGGAAGAAAATTGCTTGTTGAATCAAGTGATATTAAATCAATTCAAGGATTCAACAAGTATTTGAATTTGGGAAAGCTTTTGTATTGCAAGAGTATAGAAATGCAATTCAGAAATTAGATAAGAAATAGAATGGTTCAGTGATTTGGAAATCATAATTGAAAGTGTGTATATATAATGCTAGAAAGGTAGCAATTCTTCATGACAAGTTTTAACCAAAAGAAGCTTCCATTTCTTTTCAGAAATGAAGAGATTTCTCTTCATGAAAGAAGACAACCTTTCAGAAAATATGTGATGTTTCAGATCAGTTGACTAGTTAAAAAATCATCAGCCGACTGGTTAAAAAAAAGTATGGAATCATATACATTTAAAGTATTTAGAAACTAGCCGTTATAGGAGCAAAATTGCTTGACCAGTCGACTGGTTGGTTTTGGACCAGTCGACTAGTTGGTTCTGGACCAGTCGACTGGTTCAGGCATTTTTTCCCAGTCAGACTGTTTCATGTCGTTTTGAATGTATGTATACATTTAAGCTTTGTTTTAAACTTGTGTTATACTTGACGATAGATTTTAACATAATTCTAACACGACTCAATGTGTGTATGTGTGTGTGTATATATATAACCTTATCTCTATGACATGATTTCCAATGCACTTCTCGTTGTTGGCATTAATCAAAATCTTGATATCAACAAACCTCCCCCCAAAAATGGCGGCCGCCTTCACATCCCTCCCAAACCTCACTTCCCGTTTCCTCGCTCTATAATTTCTGCTTTGCCCCTCCGCCACAAGCCAATCCACCCCCACCTTCTCCTCCTCCACCAGATCCACCACCGAAACCTAACCCTACTTCAGTGACTTTCTCCTTTAACCCTAACTCCTCAGCTTGCGCCCCTCCGACGAAGCTCGTTCCTGATGCTTCATCTTCCCCCTTCCCACCTCCTAAACCAGATCCGCCCTTCCCTGTGCCCCCTCTATCCTCTGAAGCTGCTTCAAAGATCCCCCCTCGAGTGAAATGGTCCAACCTCTTCACAGCTAAACCTTTGAATGCTGGTATGTTTTCTCTGCCTTCTATGACTCTGAAATTCGACGGGAATAGGACGGTTCCATCTGAGGACATCATCTCTACTGGAGAAGAGGTTTGGAGAGATTACTTGTTGGCTTTTTCTTGGATAAGCCACTATGTTTTAGTGTAGTTGCAAACTACCTAATTTGTAAATGGAGAGTGAAGGGAGCTACTAAGATCAAATTGAATGGTAAAGTTTTCTTCTTTCATCTATCCGACCATGACGATAGGAAGAGGATTGTCGAGGAAGACCCATTGATAATACGTAGTAAGCTTTTATTATAAAACCATGGAGTGCTACGTTTAACTTAACGGACAATTGCATTCGCAATGTCCTAGTTTGGATCAAAATTAGTGAAGTACCTCTCTATACTTGGTCATTACCGGGCATTTGTTTGCTTGCGTTGAGTGTTGGGAAATGCTTGTGTCTGGACAACTCCACTGAGAAGCTTGAAAGACTGGAATACGCCAAATGTATGATTGAGATCACACCCAATAGTGATCTTCCTTCTGAATTTCTAGTGCTTCTCCCAGATGGTTCCGAACACTCAGTTAAGATTGAATACATTTGGAAACCTGAGGCTTATTCGCTGTGTAAGGTATTCGAACACAATCTTTCGAACGGCTAAATCAACAGAGAGAAATCTGATGCTCAATCTGTTGAGACTGGTGGGAAAGACAAAACAAGTAAGGCACAAAACAATGTTAGCAAAAACGGTTCTGGGAACGCTAACAACTCGAAGTCGGCTTGGACTCTGATACACAATAGGAGCAACATTAATGCTTCGATTGTTGGTCCCTCCTTAGCCAATAAAGCTGCTACTGTTCAAGCAATGGGCTTAAGCAAGGTAATTGAAAACAATGTAAATTTCACTAACATGTTTGGGGTGTCGGACAACTTGAATAAGAATATTCGAAGAAAAGAGGGTGTATATATTATTGCTCCTATTGCTGAGGCGTGTGAATTACTGAATGAGGGTGATAAAACACAAGGAAATAATGTGTGTGACACACCAGGAAAAGTTAAATTGGGAAATGATGTTTGTGTTGCTTCTCATAGTGTTCAAAAGGAAGGTAATACACTGGAAAAGATAAATCCTATGCAAGAACTTTTGGATGAGGTGATTAATCATGGGAGTATTCAGGCTCCTGATGCCATTTTAAATGTCTCATCTAATATTGATTACAATGTGTTGAAGGATGTACATAAAAATTATGCAATAAATGCTGGAACAAAGAACCCTGAAGATTTAAATGATGATTCATTCCCTATTGAAGAAAGTAGATTAAGGAATGTTGCCATGGTCAGTGCTGCATCCAATTTAATGCATGAAAGAGCTAACCAAAATGATGCTGATCAGCTCAACAGCTTTCTACAAGAGAATTTTGATGTAGTCCAGGCTAATCAAGTAAAAGATAGGCCAAAAATTGTGTATGGGGAAACTTTCCAATAGACTATTGATCGACTAAGAACGGAGTTAGCTTCTGGTCTAGTTACCGGCGCTAACTATGATGGTAAGAGTGAAATATTAGAGACTCTCCTTAAGAGTCTAACACCCAAAAAAAACCAACATGTCAGCTAATCAGGATGTGAAAGTGAAACATAAGGTTGTTTCGAACCATGTCTCCTCTCTGAACAATAGTAAGAAGAATTCTTCGATTCCATTTCAGCCAGGTTTTTTGAATGCTCAGAGCCCAAAAAGCGACAGTGTATCAGTGATCAAAAGAAATCCATATGCACATCTTATCCCCCCTTCTGCTTGCAGGGCTCCATTGGTGATGTTGGGTGCTACTTCGCCTCAAGTTGCATCTTCATCGACTGTAGAAACAGTTAAAACCCCTGTTACTCGTAGCAGGAACCGAGAAATGTTGCAAGCCCAGTTCGACAAAGGCTAGAGCCATGTGTAGCAAGTGGTGAACGTGTGTTGCATAAGGTAATCTTTTAGGCCCTCCTTAGGTTGTGTGATGTGTAACTTTTAGACAGCGTTTGTCTATGTTATGTGTTGGTTACCAACATGGTATCCCCTGCGTGGGAACTCTCTCTTATCAGTTGATATGTGATGTCATATCTCTGTTAATGATGTATCTTTTTATTTATTTTAATAAATAGTGTTACGGATCACTATAAAAACCGTTCAGCCTTGCAAAAAAAAAGAATTTGAAATGAAATTCGAGAATTTGAATTCTGGAATTTAAATTTAACTTAAGCAAGTTAAATGGATCGAAGTGAATAAATTGATCAAAATCAATTTGAATGGAATATAAATTGCTTAAATCATTCAGATAAGATGAATATTGGCATATATGATATTCAATATAAATGAAAACCAAAAGTTTGGTTGGAACTAAAATTGTAGAAGTATGAAATATTGAGTTTACCATAAGGTTTTTTTTGAAAAGTAATGGGTTTGTATCATTTTCCTACCTTAATAATTTTGGAGACGAAATTCTTTTAAGGGGGAAGAATGTAACTATCCGATTGTTGGGTCGATTTATTTTAAATATTTAATATCGTTTTTAATATTGAGTTGATAATATAAATGATTTTTTATACTAACTTTATCGATTTGCTAATCGATTACGATTTATTTAGAATATATTTAATTATCGTAATACTAAAATCTAAAATAGTTCAATTCAAAATTTATAACTGAGTCAGAATGATTCAAATTATTAGTAGAAATTCTAAATGATTAGAAACGATGATAATAATAATTTATTATCAAAAAATAAAATATTTTGAATTTAATTTATATCGATTTAAATTAATATCTTTTCCAGATGATAGAATGAGGCTTCAGAACCTATTCCAGAGTGTTTAGAATAGTGGTTAAATCCTAGGAACATCAGTTGTTGTGTTGTTCACAACCCCAAAATATATTATTATGAAATTTAACGGATAAGCTTGAAGTCAAATTGGTATCTATTTGAAAAGAATTAAAATCTCTTTAAATCAAATTAGAATTTAGTAACGATGTACTTAACTTACCCTAACCTATCACCTAAGATGTACCTTACGCAGACTACAATTCCTTAATGCTGAAGTGTTCTCCATCTATAAATTCGCAACATTCCCTATTTTAATCCTTTGTTTTTCGTTCTTCCTACAGATTGATTCTCAATTCTTCAGGAAAAATAAATAAATACTGCTTCTCATCTTAAGTACCAATCGAAATAGCAACTCCAGTTTTTGCAAAACTTCAGCAAAACAAAAATAAAAATAATGGCGATCGATTTAAAAATTAAAGAAAGGGCGAGCTCGATTTTAGGGTTCAACGCAGTTCGCGATTTGGGGAGACGGAGCATGGTCAGATGGAAGAGTTCAATGCATCTCTGGATGGTGCGATCAACGTTGGGGGAGCCGCTTGAAGTCGCAGCGAGCAATGGGTTGAGATCGACGTTGACTTGGACATAGGATAGCATTGGCCTACTGGTAGCAAGGAGACTCGATAGCCGAAGTTTTATAGGATAGCGTTTTGGGTGTTGGGATGGTGACCTTCAGATGCGGCAAGGGCAGAGAAATTTAACACAAGTAGTCATTGATATGATGGTGGCCGAAGTGATCAGAATGGATGGCCAGAGGAAGTTTGGGAGTTCGATATAGTGAGGCTTAAATAGGAATTCAGTTGCTTAAATTTTTGCCTGGAACGGAAATAAAATGGGGAAGAAAGATTAGGAAGTAATTAACGTGGTAATTGGGTTTTCTTTTCGGATCTAATCAATGTTGTGTTAGGGGAAAATGGTGGACTGGGCTGCTAATTCAAGGAGAAATGAAATGGAGTACTAAGGTAATTTAAAAATAATTAGTTTAGTTAAATTAGTTTAATTATAAGATTGAGAGAATTTAATTATAATTCAATAAAATAACATACTTATAAAATGTATAACCTTCATATACATTTCAGAATCAAACGAAACCGATTACTTTGGATTAGAATTGGCAAAAGCTACGCAAACGAGCCGAATTTGGAGCCAGCTATAATTTTCAACTAAAATAAACATTTGTTTAATTTAATTGAAAATAAATCGGAATGGATCGAAAATAAAATCAAGGTGAGTAAACTTACTATCTGAATTCTATTTAAATACTTTTTTTTATGTTGTTTGTTGCTTGTTTGAATGCATAGAAATATTACTGTGTCTATTATATATATATATTAGCTATTTAGGCTTGGTATTTGTGGCTATTATATATATATATATATATATATATTTGTGTTGGATATTTCCCGCGGTATCATTAGCGGATACCCGCAGTATCATTAGCAGATGACCCTATGTGCCCCCACAATATGATAGTGGATGACCTTCTATACCGCGATATCTTACCTCCAAGCAGGATGGGTATTATTTATGTTGGCTAACGCCCGTGGATGTAGGGAACAGGTTGGAGGGATCCATCTGGAATCCTCAAAAATATACTTATTTGTTTGTTTCCATATATATTATCATATATGATGTGTTAGAAAACATGTAATTAATAATTGGGTGTTTTTAAATGTTTAATTATCACTGGGCCCAAATGTTGATCTATAGAAATATCATAAAAGGGATTTTGAGATTTAAACAGGAAAATCTATTTTTCTAAAAATAGAATTTGAATTTCGAATGGGCTAGAAATATTAACTTGTTTTGAATGATAAAAACAAGTAGTGAATTTATAAACGATGTTCATAAATAAAATGGAATAATTTTCCTTGGTTAATGCAGGGGATTGGGATGAATTTATAAACGATGTTTATAAATGAAATAACTATCATTGGATAATTGGGAATTTAAACTCAAATATGAATTTAAAATGACAATTGGGAATCATTAAATAGAAAATGATGAAATATATTCTGATATTCGGAATGAAAATTTAATTGGATAATTTAATTAGATTATGCCGAAATTATAAAATAAATTATATCCAGAAAGGATATTGGAATTGTATTAATTAGAAACTAGATTAGAAATTAAATATTAAAATATATTCTACGTTTTATATAGATAAGTTATAATAAATAGAATATTCCAAAATAAGCTTTTGGTTTTTAAACAGATTTCGAAATGGAACTTGTTTGAATATATAAAACAAGTAAATTTATAAAAGATGTTTACAAATGTGGTGAATTAATTATCAAGAGGTAATTTGTAACTTTAAATTCAAGTATGAATTTAAAAATAGAATTTGAAATCATTTCAAAAAGGGAACGACGGTTTTTATTCTGGAATTCAGAATATAAAAAGGAATTGAGTTTCAAATAGATTTTGAAATGAAGCTTGTTTTAATTTATAAAATAAGGAAATTAAATTATAAACGATGTTTATAAATATAATGAACAAAATTGTCATTGAATAATTTAGAAGTTAGATTTTTAACATGAATTTAAAAATATACTGGAAATCGTTTCTAGAAGGAGAACGATTGATCTTATTTCAGAATTTGAATTTTTTAAACTAAATAAAGATAATCCAAGAGATTAAAAATAAGAAATTGATTATATCGAATTTTATAAACTAATTTATTTCCAAAGGAATTGGAATTTAATCTATAAGTTGAGTTTGAAAATGAATTGATAATAAAATAATCGAAAATTTAGTATAATTGGAAATACTAAGTTGGATTTGGAAAACTAATATATTTTATGTTAAAATATATTAGAATGGAGTAGAAATTTATAAAATAAATGAAGTTAAAAACGTTTATATTTAAATTTAATTAAAACGAACTCGTTGCAGCGCAGTAGTTCGTAATTTGGCGTTTCTAACTTCAAGTTAGTATATAGAACTCAATTTAAGTCGCAATTCTTTGAAACAAGAATCGTCAGGACCGATTGAATAATTGTTTTCTAATGGAAGAGAAAAGTAATTGGAATGTTTTCCAAATATAAATATAACATATTTTCTAAGTACAGAAAATAAAAGAAGGCGATTTATGGAAATGTTTTCCAAATAGCGTAAGAGGCCAAGATGATTATTGAAATTATTTGGTTAACAAATATTATTAAGGAAATGAAGAATTGATTTAACTACTAAAATATTAATTAAGAGGACCAGTGATTGGTTTGATGTTTTGAATGAATGTTTGTTTTTCTTCGATAGCTAAGTAACCGACTATCGAAGTATTGACCACTATTGTTGCCAACATGGAGAGACCGGTTGGATTATTATCTGAGAACCACTCCATATTGGCAGTAGCGTTGCGAATCAGATTATATAAAGATAATCGAAGACGGAGTAAAGTGCAAGGGCTTTTTCTGTTTATCCTAGGTAGAAATTGCCTAAGGTGGATTAATGGAAATTGTGTCTTCGGTTTCGTTCAGTCCCAGAACGAAATTGTATGGACGAATGTCTGAGAGAGTACTTCAAATGATCGCATATGTTGGTCTGTATAAGTAATATGGTAGCGGAGAATTTATTCTCTTAGCATAATATCCAGAATATATTTGCGCAAATCAACAAATGATTAAAGGGTCTAACAATGTGGCATTCAAAGTGATTGTGCTATCAAATGAATGGTAAGTAATCATAGCCTCAGACCTCAACAACCAGGAAACGATGAAAATCAGGCAGGCAACATGGCTAAGTGAGTAGCTCCCAATTAGGGTGTATTATCACCTATCTAGAGAAATTCATTTCATTTTTTATTCTATTCAATGTTGTCCCTTTTCAGGAAATAGTTGTTGATCTCAACCATTGGTGATATTCATTCGATACACTCAAGCGAAATGAGTGGTCGGGTTACAAGATGTTCTTATTGAACCTAGTGTATCCCCCTCTAGAGATACATTATCGGAAGGTGGTTCCATACCTTGTCATAGTTGGAAATCCATTATCCAGTAAGTACTCATGGTTTTGATTATATACTATATATGTAGAGCGTGAGATGCAAGCGTTCTGCTACATGATCATTTAGATGTGGTTGATAGACACTATTATAATATCAGAAGAATTTTGATATAAAGATTATTTTGGGTTATTGTAAGGTAAACACCATTCGTGTTTATGTGTGAATCGGTCTTACGACTATCATTTCTTTCAAAAGGATTTGAAAGCTAAATCAAGTGTTTTGGATTCTCATAAGGGAAAAACTTGTTCCCTGTTATGCGGCGTGGTCTTATGAGATATCATTTATTTTCTCAACCTGTTTTAAATTGTTTACTCACACCAGTCCCATGACTGACCCAAAGTTTATTTTGTTTTGTTTTACCCTAAAATCTTGGGTGCCCAAATTTGTATGGGTAGTCAAGTAGTTCAGATGTTTACAGATATACTTGGAGGAGCTTGGAGCAGGAGGCTTCTGTGTTAGTTATATAGCAATCATTATTTTCACTGTGTTATATATGTGATGTACTCTGATGATGTATCTATGTGACAATAGAGTTTTGTATTTCAAAAGTTACGATATATTATATTTTGTTCCGCTGCGATGTGAGATTATGTGTTGTTGTTTTGTTCTTCTTCTATCTTTTTCTTTTTTATTCAATAATGGTTCACATTTATGTGCAATTTTGACATGTGGTGTATTTAGTCGAATCAAATGGTACGGATTTGCGGCCTTTACGCATACATACATATATATGAGAGCTCCACAACATCCATGTTTTGCAGCATCTCAAAAGCAATCATGTCTTAGCCACAAGTTTTCATTTAAATAATGGTTTGAAAGAGAGATAAAATGAGTGTGTGGAGGAAGAAACGTAGTTTGTGTTTGAAATTAAGGGCACTTAAGACTGTTGCACTGTTTGTGAAGTCACGTAATACTCCTCGTATATATATATAGACACACACACACACATATATATATATATAGTATTCCGGGGCACCCCTACCTACCGTGGGCTACGCTAATCCAAATCAAACAAGATTTTGTAGATATTCAATCCACGTATATATTATCGTATATCCAAAATTTGAGCTTATTTCGACATTAGTGGAATAATAAATTGATGTTTAAATTTAACTGTTCGAATAAATGTCTGAACGGTGAATAATTGAGCTAAGGTTTTGAAAACGTTATGAATGTTGGAACGAGCTCAAATTTTGGACAGATGATAATATATATGTGGATTGAACATATACAAAATCTTGTTGGATTTGATTTAGTGTAACTCATGGCAGGATATGGATGCTAAAAGGGTGCTACAAAACATGGGGTGTTCAACAACGCGCTCTCTCTCTCTCACACACATACACACACACATATATATATATTTATTTATTTATAAAATGTAGCTTAGCAAATTCAATCTAATGGAATTACTAAAGGTCATAGTGGGGATAAAGTGAGGAAATAGTAGGGATATAGCAGATGATTCTAAAATAACAAATAAAACTCATTTTTTAATGTTTTTACAAATACATAAATGATAGTTAAATGAAAAAATTAACATTAAATTTAATTATAAGCAGTACATTATTAATTTTAAATTAAAACATATGCAGATATATGTAAATAAACATGGAGCTTTTATTCAATTAAATTTAACAAAATATTGGAATGTTTATGTTTCTACGAATATATTTTAAAAAAATCAAGTAAAAAAAATTTATAAAAAAAATTTGGTAGAGCCGACCGATTTTAAAAGTGACTGCAAACACTTATTATTATAACAAATAATAATTACAAGTATTACAAACCGAAGATAACCTTAATTCTTCCTTCATTTCAGCTGCCATGGCTCTCCCCGCCAACGCCACAAACCTCGTTCATGCCTCTGTCATTGCTGGATACTAGAATATACACTCCATCCGCGCCACGCTCTCTGATTTCTTCTATCACTACGACGGGAACATCTTCATCATCGTCGACCACAACTACCTAATCCAGTTCCCCTCAGCTGAGCTTTTCCACACCGCCGTCAACTGCCGCTTCATCTATAAGTCGGGAAGTTAGCTTGCTCTCGAACCATGGATGCCTGAGCCCGTCGTCAGAGAATTCTAGCCTACTACGTGGGTCAGAATTCAAGGCTTCCCCTTACAGCTCCACCACCTCCACGACTACCTGACATCCGCCATCTACCTGGTTGGATTGTTCCTTTGGGCGGACGACTGCGGTTGGGACCAAAAGGACCTCTGTTTCGTCTTCGCCAGAGTACGTCTATTGAAAGTTGTAACCCACCCCGCCACCTACTCCGTTTACCTAAACCATGCACACTACGTCATCACTGTAACACCCCACCTCCGCCAGGGTCACTCACGAGTGATTGCACTAGCTTTGGAGGGGTGTTGTCTAGGTAAACATGCACAGAGATATCACAAGACAGAACATAGATAAATAAATAAGTAAAGCAGCGGTAGAAATTTAAAAACCATGGTTAACCATTTCAAAACCAAAGTCAACTTACATCAAAATACTTAGTCATCATTTTCCAACTACCACAAGTCTAGAAACATAAACTGAAAATAAAATAAAGTAAACTATCCCCAACATAGATGTGGTGAAGCCATAGCAAGCTCAAGTCCAAACCGTACATGAGCTGTCAAGAAAGCAAGCCAAATGTCCAAGCTAAGCACTAGTGTTCCCTCCCTGAGAACCGGGGGGAACGGAAGAAAAGAGGCAAAAGAAAAAGGGTCAGTCATAAAGACTGGTAAGTCCTACCTACTATTAGTATAAAAACTAATGAAGTTAAATAGACATGAGAAACTGAGATGAAACATAAAGATGGTAACTAACTGGCATGATAAATAGATAACAAGGTAGATCAAGTGTGGCATCGCATATACAAGGTTTAGTTTTGCACCAATAGTACTAGTATTCTAACCATGTCAAGTATAAACAAGAAATGATCCCTTGGCCCAATATCATGAGATGACCCAAGTCAAGGTCCAACTATACGATCTAGTCGATCGGCTCCCTATAAGCCTAACTCGTCGAGTATCGGTGTCATACGGCCCAATCACGGAATGTAGTCAACTATGCTAGGTCCACCCTAGGGTGTATCAAGCCCTAAGGTGCCAACCACTGACACAAATCAAGCACGCACAGTCTAAACCTACTGGTGTCCGTGTCTGTTTTTTTCAACTCCGGACTATGTGCACGACCATAGCCCGCCTGAACCTACACTAGCGCACCTACTCAGCCGTCTTTCTGGTCACTTACAATCAGCCCAGTAATCGTGCCCCACCCTAGCCTAATCCCTAGGGTATCGTGATACATCTAAGAGGGTTACTGCTGAAAAGGACCACGTGACTAGGGTTTCTAACGGGTTAAGTGTGGTTAACCCTATCTAATCATGTATCAAGTTGGTTAAGTGTATCCAAGTGGTTCATGACTTAACCCTATCATGTGACATTAATTAACTTAATGCGCCCAACCTCTCACATTAGACTTTGTTGTGGTTACTGGATGTGCCGGGCGGGTCCGGGCAGCTTTACACCACAACCTAGTCTAACCTCGGGTTTCAAGCGCGATATGACCAACTACTCACATTGGGTCCTATTGTTTGTAGCCACTGGATTTGCCGGGCGGTTCCGGGCAGATTTATGCTACAAACTCAACCCAACCTCGAGTTGGCCACTTCATGGTTTTCTACATGTCATGACCACATTCAAGTTTTCAAGCATAATCAATTTTCATGTCACATTTCAAGTCATGTTTTTTCATGTCATTTCAAGTTCGCCTAACTACCCATAACGTATTCCCATCGCACGTAAATTCGCATCAATACAAATAGATCAAGAAGGGGAACATAACAATATGACAAAGATGGGCATAAGGTGGTAAAGTTGGTCATAAGTTAAACATGATGATATTTGAGGCAAAGGTGTTCATCACAACTAGCATATAGGATTATTGGCCTCAAAACATGTATGGCATCAAACTTAGCAAATAGGGTGATAACATGGTAATAGTTGACATAGAGTGATAAACTTGTGACTAGCATGTAGTTCAACATCATAGGCAAGTTAACATCAAGGTTATGAGGGGTTCTATGTTGCATTATGCATAATCCCCAAATAAAGCTCATAGCTTTCTACCCAAAAATCAAGATGAACGGTACTAGGTTCATGATAGTTCCACAATCATAGATCAAAAGAGCCATGAATGGATCTATGCATACAATGATAGACCCAAGACAAGTATTACACAAAAATCCCATTTCAACTTGCTACATGTTCATATTAATTTCATAGTTTAAATCTAAGAGTAGAGTGGGGCTTACAAATCGTGGCTATGAGAACTAGAACAAAATAGAACAAGATAGAGACGTTGTAGAAGCTCTAGGAATGATGTAGCAACACTAGAAATCTCCAAGTAATAATAAGCTCCACACAAAGCCTTGAGAAATAAGTAGCTCCTTTGATTTGATGGAGAAAGATTGCTCCTTTGCCTTAGATCTAGTTTAGAACTCTCAAGCTCTCAAGATGAAGATGGAGGCCATGATTAGGGAGCATTTTGGCAGCACTTAGTTGTTAGGATGATTTGTTGTGGTTTAGGCTAGGTCTTAGGGTGTTTTTATAGGAGTAAAGACAAGTTTAGGCCATAGGATTAACCCTAGTTTAGATCTGAACCATCAAATCTCGTCATAGGCCAGCTGAACAGACCCAAAGGAGCAAGCAGGTGCACCAGGCCAACATGGTCCGACCAGGGAGGTCGACCCCCAGGTCGACTCCCCAGTCGACCTAGGGCTGGGGCAGGTCAACTTCCCAGTCGACCCCCGAGTCGACCTGGGGCTGGGCGGGAAATTTTCCCGCCCAATCTGTTTGGGGCTGAATTTGAATTTCGGGCTGAAAATTTGAATTTTCTGAAATCTTCTGTGGGCCATAACTTGGTCATACAGACTCCGATTTACGAAATTTCGGACTTGTTTTCAAGCAGAATTTCGAGACGAACGCAGTGGTGTAACCCGTTCCCGTTGATTCTTAACTTATAATTTAATTCTGCCCTGATTTCTTGTTTTAACATGTTATAAAAATTCGGGTTGTTACATTCTCCCCACCTTAAAGGATTTCGTCCCCGAAATCTCCAAATTAGGAAGAACGTATCCTACCATCCATCATCCATCTACTCAAAACATCATCCACAAGTAATCATCGTCCTTAAAAGATTTCTAATGCTGTACGAACATACACAAAAATGTGTGTATATGCACCTATCTAATGCGAAAATCAAGCGGTTACTGACTCAGTAAACCTCCTTAATGCAGAATATGTTAGTGAAATGAGTCCAAATGTATGCAAATTCCTAACATAATTTATAATCTCTACATGAGTGTACATAACATTCATTCATATGCAACATCCACGTGATAGCATAACAAGTTTCATCCATGAATAAGCATAAACACTCATGCATATGCAATATGAAAGTGTGTGAGCCGATCTTAGTGCCTAACGTGTATCATGCATCCACGAGTAACCACTTGCAAACACTTGCAACCATTTGCAACCATCAAGCATAACATGTTTCAAATGCATGTTTCATCCAAAGGGTTTCTACCTAAGGTTCTCATGACAAGATTAACGAAATAACAAGATAAATATGGATAGCAAAAGAAAGATATGCTAACTAGGAAAAGAGATTGAGAATGTACCCTCAAAAAGAAATGGATAAAGCCCACGCATCTTCTCCTCGGTTTCCCAAGTTGCATCTTCATCGGCTTCACTCCACTGAACCTTTACTAACTTGACTTCTCGATTCCTCAGCTTCTTGATCTCCATTCCCAAGATACGAATCGGAGCTCGCCTCAGGATTGCCTCTTTCTCTACCTCCACATCTTCAAGAATGCTAGGCTCAACTACTTCGGCTGATTCATGTAGGCATTTTCGGAGATGCGAGACATGAAAGACATTGTGCACTCCAGCCAGCTTCTCGGGCAATTCCACCCTATAAGCCATTTGCCCAACCTTCTCGATGATAGGGAAGGGTCCTACGAACCTTGGTGCTAGCTTTCCAACTGCTCCAAAACGAACCACATTTCGCAAGGGAGAAACCTTCACAAAGACCATATCTCCAACTTCAAACTCTAAGTCTGTCCTTCACTTGTCTGCATAGGATTTCTTTCTGTCTTGGACCGTTTTCATCCGCCTTCGAATCAACTCAACCTTCTCGGATGTGTCCCTTATCATGTCAGGCCCAAGTATAAGCTTATCCGTCGTCTCCCACCAACATGTTGGTGACTTGCAAGGCCTCCCATACAAAGCTTCGAATGGTGCCATCCTTATGCTTGCTTGGTAGCTGTTATTATAAGCAAACTCTACGAGAGGAAGGTGGTCTTCCCAAGTTCCACCAAAGTCAAGAATGCATAGCCTCAACAGATCTTCTAGTACCCTATTCACCCTTTCGGTCTGACCATCCGTATGTGAGTGATAGGCTGTACTTAGATTCAATCGCGTACCCATCGCTTCTTGCAAACTATTCCAAAATTGGCTAGTGAAGATTGGGTCACGATCGCTAACTATGCTAGAAGGAACTCCATGCAATCGCACTATCTCTCGAAGATAAACAGATGCTAGCCATGATGCGGTCCTCTTGCTCTTCACTGGAATGAAATGAGCGCTCTTCGTGAGTCTATCCACTATGACCCATATGCTAGTATTCCCCTTCTTTGATCTTGGCAATCCATCCACAAAATCCATAGAGATACTTTCCCACTTCCATTGCAGGACCTCCAATGGATGTAGTAGCCCACCGGGCTTCTTCGACTCGGCCTTTACTTGTTGGCAAACAATGCATCTAGAAACAAACTCTGCAACATCCTTTTTCATCCCAACCCAAAAGAAAATGCGCTTCATATCCCGGTACATCTTATCCCCTCCGGGATGTATGGTCATCCTCGAGTGATGCGCCTCCTCAAGAACTTTATTTACTAAGTCTCCCACTTGTGGGACACATAGTCTTCCATCACGCCTTAGCCACCCCTTGTCATCAATAGTATATCTAGCGAGGTGACTTGACGTCTCACCACGAATCAACTTGTCCATGATCTCGACTATCTGTGGGTCTTCCTTCTGTGAAGTCCCAACTTGATCAAGAAGTGTAGGTCTAAGCTCAAGGGATGCTAACGAACCAGTCATTGACTCAACAGCAGGTGTAAAATCAAAGGTTGCCAAGAACTCTAGGCTCTTCATCTCAACAAACAAGGGACTCAAAGTCAACATTTTTCTACTTAGCGCATCCGCCACAACATTACCCTTGCCAGGGGTATAAGCTATATCGAAGTCATATGATGCCAAGAATTCCATCCACCTCTGCTGCCTTAGATTCAAATCTTTCTGCGAGAAGAGATACTTGAGCGACTTGTGATCAGTATATAACTCAAACCTTTCACCTAGAAGATAATGGCGCCAAGATTTGAGTGCAAAGACGATCGCCGCCAACTCCAAATATGAGTGGGATAGTTCTTCTCATGAACTTTGAGTTGCCTACCCCCAAAGCATATCACTCTCCCTTCTTGCATCAGGACAACGCCTAATCCCGTGCCACATGCATCGGTGTACACAGTAAACAACTTCCCTCCATCGGGTAATGCTAGAACTGGAGTTGTGGTGAGGGCTTTCTTGAGCCTTTGAAAAGCAAGCTCACACTCTAAGTCCCATGCAAAGACTAAGTTCTTCTTCGTTAACTTAGTAAGAAGGGCCGAAATCTTAGCGAAGTACTTAATGAACTTCCTATAAAATCCTGCCAGACCGAGAAAGCTTCTCACTTCAGCTGCATTCTTCGGAACTTTCCAGTCTTGTACTGCCACTACTTTAGCAAGATCCACAGCTATGCCTTGCTTAGAAACTATATGCCCAAGGAACCGAACTTCCCTTCTCCAAAAATGGCATTTGGAGAACTTGGCTTTTAACTGATGAGCTCTAAGCGTATCCATAACCTCCTTGAGATATGTAGCATGCTCTTCCTCGTCCTTAGAGAAGATCAGAATATCATCCACGAAGACAACCACAAACTTGTTAAGGAACTCCCTAAACACCCTACTCATCAAATCAACGAAGTATGCGGGTGCATTAGTCAAACCGAACGGCATGACGAGCCATTCAAAGAATCCATCTGGAGTCCTAAACGCAGTCTTGTCAATACTATCATCAGCCACTCTAA
The DNA here is from genome assembly GCA_030737875.1 of Allium sativum. Lineage (NCBI taxonomy): Eukaryota > Viridiplantae > Streptophyta > Magnoliopsida > Asparagales > Amaryllidaceae > Allium > Allium sativum. The sequence continues at coordinate 359,943,392 of CM060926.1, forward strand.
GCTGATGGAATCCGGTGGCTAGATCAAGTTGAGAGAAAACAGAAGCACCTACAAGCTGGTCAAAGAGATCATCAATCCTCGGTAACGGGTGCCTATTCTTCTTTGTCAGCTTGTTTAACTCACGATAATCAACACATAGACGAAGCGAACCATCCGCCTTAGTAGCGAATACCACAGGAGCACCCCATTCAGAAATGCTTCTCCTAATGAAATTTTTCTCAAGCAACTCCTTGACTTGCTTGATAAGCTCTCTTCTTTCTCGCGGGGCCATGTGCCTAACAGGCAATGAAACTGGCTTGGCATTATCAACAAGATAAATACGGAAATCTATCTCGCGTTTAGGGGGTAACCCCTTCACCTCATCAAAGACATCAGGATATTCTCGGACCACCCTCACAGATTGAAGATTGTCAATAGATGAGTCGAGGGATTAAAGATAACATAACATGACGGGATCCATAGGGTTACAAGAAATCTCTAGGGTATTGCCAAGGCGAGTCATAAGCCTCACTACCCTATGCTCACAATCGAGAATGGCTCCATAACCGGACAACCAATCCATGCCCAAAATCAACCCGTATCCCATGAACCTGAGAACATAAGCATTACATGTGAATTCTACGGTCAAGATAGAAATCCTCAAATCCATACAAATCATAGATAGATGGGCGGAACCCCCAATTGGATTTGAAACACTAACAGGATCCTCAACTAGACTAGTACTTAGGTGCAAACTTTCAACAATGTCAGAAGAAATAAAGGTATGTGATGCGCCAGAATCAAATAAAGTTCGAACAGGAAAACCAGAAATGTAAACAAGGCTTTCTACAGAAATACTACCTCGGTCCGGAGCAGGAGTAGTGTTGAGAGCATGCATCTGCCCTCCAGAAGGTCCTGCCCGCTGAGTCTGTCCTTGCCCCTGTCCTTGCTTCTTTGGGCAATCCTTACTGTAGTGTCCAGACTCTCCGCAATGAAATCATTCTCCCAACTTCCTCTTCTTCTTCCTGCAATCTTTGGCTATGTGTCCAGTGATCCCACAGAAGTTGCACTTCCTTGTCTCCCTTGCCTTGCTGTTGTTGGCCTTCTTACCCTTGTTGTTCTTGTTGTTCTGGTTGTTCTGGTTGCCTCCCCACTTGGAGTCCACCTTCTTGGTTTGAGTCTCATTAAGCTTAACTTCTTTCTTGCCATTTTTATCATCTCCTTGAAGCAAGGCCATATCCACTAAGCTCTCAAAAGTGGCCCCCATGGGTATATGAGACATGGACAAACCTTGCAATGGCTCATTCAATCCTCGAGCAAAGCGTAGAGCCTTCTTCTGAGGTGTGTTAACCATGTCTAAACCGAATCGAGCAAGCTGGTTAAACTTATTCACATACTCCCTCACGATCATGTCCCCTTGCTTCAAAGATATAAACCTCTCCATTTGCAGATTCTCTTCAGCAGATGATAGAAACTTAAGCCCAAACCTCGTCCTAAAGTCGGCCCAAGTCTCTATAGGCCTAGTAGCGTTGGTGACTTCCCACCAATAAGCAGCTTCCTCTTTCAATAGCCATACTGCCAACAGAACTTTCCTACGATCTTCTACATCAAAGATAGCAAAAAGGTCTTCAGTTTCCCTTAACCAGTTTCTTGCCTCAACAAAAGTCTCTGTCCCAACAAAATTCTTGTCACCCATCGCCTTATAGTCTTTGCAAATCTTCGCGAAATCCGCTTGTGGACGCTGAGGAGGAGGAGGAGGAACCTCAGCTATGGGAGGAGGAGTGGGAGTGTCTGCTGGGACGGCTCCATTTGCCCTAGCCTCCATGTACCTCCTAAACTAAATAGGTACCGGTATTCCCTCCGGGATGATAAAGTTATCGGCCATACTGAAACGAAGTAAAAGATAGATTTAGAACGAGGAAACGAAGGATAGTGCTAATGGCTTTTGGGGAATAGCCTTTTAAAATAAACTAGACTTTCCTTGGAAAAATAGTTAATTGGTTTTGAAAATAGTTTTTCAAAAGGATTTTTAAAACTTTTGTCCGGTCTAGTAAACCTCGCTCTGATACCAAATGTAACACCCCACCTCCGCCAGGGTCACTCACGAGTGATTACACTAGCTTTGGAAGGGTGTTGTCTAGGTAAACATGCACAGAGATATCACAAGACAGAACATAGATAATAAATAAGTAAAGCAACGGTAGAAATTTAAAAACCATGGTTAACCATTTCAAAACCAAAGTCAACTTACATCAAAATACTTAGTCATCATTTTCCAACTACCACAAGTCTAGAAACATAAACTGAAAATAACATAAAGTAAACTATCCCCAACATAGATGTGGTGAAGCCATAGCAAGCTCAAGTCCAAACCGTACATGAGCTATCAAGAAAGCAAGCCAAATGTCCAAGCTAAGCACTAGTGTTCCCTCCCTGAGAACCTGGGGGGGAATGGAAGAAAAGAGGCGAAAGAAAAAGGGTCAGTCATAAAAACTAGTAAGTCCTACCTACTATTAGTATAAAAACTAATGAAGTTAACTAGACATGAGAAACTGAGATGAAACATAAAGATGGTAACTAACTGGCATGATAAATAGATAACAAAGTAGATCAAGTGTGGCATCGCATATACAAGGTTTAGTTTTGCACCAATAGCACTAGTATTCTAACTCATGTCAAGTATAAACAAGAAATGATCCCTTGGCCCAATATCATGAGATGACCCAAGTCAAGGTCCAACTATACGATCTAGTCGATCGGCTCCCTATAAGCCTAACTCGTCTAGTGTCGGTGTCATACGGCCCAATCACGGAATGTAGTCAACTGTGCTAGGTCCACCCTAGGGTGTATCAAGCCCTAAGGTGCCAACCACTGACACAAATCAAGCACGCACAGTCTAAACCTACTGTGCCCGTGTCTGTTTTTTTCAACTCCGGACTATGTGCACGACCATAGCCCGCCTGAACCTACACTGACGCACCTACTCAGTCGTCTTTCTGGTCGCTTACAATCAGCCCAGTAATCGTGCCCCACCCTAGCCTAATCCCTAGGGTATCGTGATACATCTAAGAGGGTTACTGCTGAAAATGACCACGTGACTAGGGTATCTAACGGGTTAAGTGTGGTTAACCCAACTAATCATGTATCAAGTTGGTTAAGTGTATCCAAGTGGTTCATGACTTAACCCTATCATGTGGCATTAATTAACTTAATGCGCCCAACCTCTCACATTAGACTTTGTTGTGGTTACTGGATGTGCCGGGCGGGTTCGGGCAGCTTTACACCACAACCTAGTCTAACCTCGGGTTTCAAGCGTGATATGACCAACTACTCACATTGGGTCCTATTGTTTGTAGCCACTGGATTTGCCGGGCGGTTCCGGTCAGATTTATGCTACAAACTCAACCCAACCTCGAGTTGGCCACTTCATGGTTTTTTACATGTCATGACCACATTCAAGTTTTCAAGCATAATCAATTTTCATGTCACATTTCAAGTCATGTTTTTTCATGTCATTTCAAGTTCGCCTAACTACCCATAACTTATTCCCATCGCACGTAAATTCGCATCAGTACAAATAGATCAAGAAGGGGAACATAACAATATAACAAAGATGGGCATAAGGTGGTAAAGTTGGTCATAAGTTAAACATGATGATATTTGAGGCAAAGGTGTTCATCACAACTAGCATATAGGATTATTGGCCTCAAAACATGTATGACATCAAACTTAGCAAATAGGGTGATAACATGGTAATAGTTGACATAGAGTGATAAACTTGTGACTAGCATGTAGTTCAACATCATAGGCAAGTTAACATCAAGGTTATGAGGGGTTCTATGTTGCATTATGCATAATCCCCAAATAAAGCTCATAGCTTTCTACCCAAAAATCAAGATGAACGGTACTAGGTTCATGATAGTTCCACAATCATAGATCAAAAGAGTCATGAATGGATCTATGCATACAATGATAGACCCAAGACAAGTATTTCACAAAAATCCCATTTCAACTTGCTACATGTTCATATTAATTTCATAGTTTAAATCTAAGAGTAGAGTGGGGCTTACAAATCGTGGCTATGAGAACTAGAACAAAATAGAACAAGATAGAGACGTTCTAGAAGCTCTAGGAGTGATGTAGCAACACTAGAAATCTCCAAATAATAATAAGCTCCACACAAAGCCTTGAGAAATAAGTAGCTCCTTTGATTTGATGGAGAAAGATTGCTCCTTTGCCTTAGATCTAGTTTAGAACTCTCAAGCTCTCAAGATGAAGACGGAGGCCATGATTAGGGAGCATTTTGGCAGCACTTAGTTGTTAGGATGATTTGTGGTGGTTTAGGCTAGGTCTTAGGGTGTTTTTATAGGAGTAGAGACAAGTTTAGGCCATAGGATTAACCCTAGTTTAGATCTGAACCATCAAATCTCGTCATAGGCCAGCTGAACAGACCCAAAGGAGCAAGCAGGTGCACCAGGCCAACATGGCCCTACCAGGGAGGTCGAGCCCCAGGTCGACACCCAGGTCGACTCCCCAGTCGACCTGGGGCTGGGGCAGGTCGACTCCCCAGTCGACCCCCCAGTCGACCTAAGGCTGGGCGGGAAATTTTCCCGCCCAGTCTATTTGGGGCTGAATTTGAATTTCAGGCTGAAAATTTGAATTTTCTGAAATCTTCTATGGGTCATAACTTGGTCATACGGACTCCGATTTACGAAATTTTGGACTCGTTTTCAAGCAAAATTTCGAGACGAACGCAATGGCGTAACCCGTTCCCATTGATTCTTAACTTATAATTTAATTCTGCCCTGATTTCTTGTTTTAACATGTTATAAAAATTCGGGTTGTTACAATCACCGTCGAGGATTGGGACCATTTCCACCCAACCTTAAACCCAGAGGACCTGCTCCTTGGAAACCAATGGGAGAACAATTGCGACTTCATGATTGAACCCTTCAATATACCCTTACCTATCACTGATGATAGCCGTTTCGATGCCATGCAGATTGAATCAACCCTACCGGAACATGCCCCACCACTTCCAGTCGACCCCAACCCGCTCCAGCTTTTTGACAGCTCTTTTGAAGTGATTGGTCCAGTTGGTTGGGACCCATAGTCATCGCCTGAACCCAGATGGGACCCTTTCTTCGACCTAGACCTGTCTGAATCCTTTCTCTTAGTCGTTACCCCCACCTTGCTTGTTGAACCTGACCTCTCCATAGCCGTCAGTATGCCACCACCACCGCCTCCCCCTTTGAATGGTTTGACTCTGATGATAGCTCCTGCACTCTCTACATATGCATTTCGCCGGAGCGCAAGGCTCAAAGCTTCAACTTCGGGTACCCAACCAACACCATTCATGCCCACCATCATGGATACTACCACCACTTGGGACAATACAGTTGGCAGCTCAGGGGCGATGGGACGCCAGCAAATAGGACACTACCCAAGGACATGGTAACCACCACCTGCTAAGCTGACACTCATGCATCGGGTACTCTTTTGCATGTCTTTTGGTTGTGTACTACTAGCTGCGTTTTGGAATTTCGTACTTTGGCTGGCATGTTTATTTTTTGGTTGTGATTTTTGGTTACAAGTAAATTAACCCTGTATGTAACTATTTGCGCTATGCGCAATGAACTCCTATGCATGCATGCATGCATGTCTACTACTATTTGTGCCATCGGTCAGGCCTGTTGACCGAGTTATAATATCCTATTATGTACATAATATATGAATTGAGTGTGTAGATCCGCTCTACATAACTGTTATGCTCAAAAAAAAAAAAAAAAAAAAAAAAAAAAAAAAAAAAAAACAAGTATTACAAGAGATTGATAGGATAATAATTTGTGTAATGTATAAAGGACATTTTTTGAATTCATTTCTTTTTTAAACGATATAACGAGAATATCTCAATATAGTGGAGATAACGACATATATCAAAAATAGTGAAACTTAAAGCGGAGAGACTATTTTATATTTTAAAAGCTAATGGAGAAAATCGTAGCGTTATAATCTGGTATGAGATATAACAGGGCAATGACAGGACATTAACTATATATATATATATATATATATATATATATATATATATATATATATACAGAGCGACTATTTGAACATAAATATTTGACACAAATCAGATAACATAAAATCTCAATCATTGGATCGATTTGCCTTTACGTAAGAGGTGGAAATAAGAGGGCAATCCAATGGTTGAGAACTCATGTCTTTCAATTTGTGTCAAATTTTTGTGTTTACGTAGACATATATATATATATATATATATATATATATATATATATATAGGAAGTCTATTTAGACACAAAATTTTGACACAAATGAAATGATTTGCACTGTTTGATCACCCCATGAATTCCACCGCACCATATAAAGACAAAAAGATCCAACGGTCGATGCTTTGTGTCTTTCTGGTTTTATCTACATATAGCCGCCTCAAAAAAAGTATATTTAGACACAAATTTTTGACACGATTGGTAATACAATTAATCTTCATCGTTGGATCGTCTCCTAAATTTCACTCCTCCACGTAAGGACAAAAAGATCCAACAGTGAAGGCTTTGTGTCTAATTTTGTGTCTAAATAGTCATTCCCATATATATATATATATATATATATACATATATTGTGTGATGCTAAGGGCATCACACTTTTTGCTTCGAAGTACCATCGGTACCGCCGAACGCTTTTTTTTTTGCCGTGTTCGACGTACAACCGCCGACTGAGGCGGTAGCGTGGTACCCCAAAGCAGTTTTTGTAGTGCCCTTAACATCGCAATGTGCGTGTGTGTATGTGTATGTGTGTGTATATATATATATATATATATATATGTATGTGTGTGTGTGTGTGTGTGTGTTTGTGTGTGTGTGTGTGTGTGTGTGAAGCGTTCCGGGGCATCCCTGTTTTGCAGCGTCCCTTTAGCACCCCTATGCTACCGTGAGCTACATTAATCCAAATCCAATAATATTTTCAAGATGTTTGATGAACTTCATCTATCTAAATTTGAGCTCATTCCGACATTTTTAACATTTTCAAAATCTTAGCTCAATTATTTATCGTTCACACATTTATTCAAACCATTAAATTCGAACATCAAATACATTATTCTACGAATGTTGGAATGAGTTCAAATTTTGGATACTTGATAATATATGTGGACTGAACATCTACAAAATCTTATTGGATTTGGATTAGTGTAGCTCACGGTAGGGTAGAGATGCAGTAAAACAAAGATGTTCCGGAATGCCTATATATATATATATATATATATATATATATATATATATAGGCGAGCGTTCAATGACACCTGAAACAGTTGCAGCACCCCATTTGCTCCTGATTTCCACTATTCCCCCTCTCTCTTTATTTCTCTCCTCCCACTCATTTATTCTAATATAAATGCTTGGTTTATATAGGAGGGAAAATGGAGTGCTCACTATTTGGGGTGTCATTGAACGCTCCTTACACACACACACACATACATAGGGAAACTCTATTTAGATACAAAACTGCACACAATAAATCTCAACCACTGGATTCTCCCATGAATTCCACTCTCCACATAAAGACAAACAAATCCAACGGTGGAGGTTTTGTGTCTCTCTTTTTACGTTTAATTTTGTGTTCAAATAGCCGACTCATATATATATATATATATATATATATATATATATATATATATATATATATATAATATATATAGGTTCTATGGCACCCCAAATTTATAGCATCCCAAATGCCCCTCATTCTAGATCACCCATTTATATTTAAATAAGTTAGTGGAGGGAGAGAGAGTTAGTGGGAAGAGAGAGAAATCAGGGAGGCTAAAGGAGTGCTGCACTGTTTGAGGTGCTCCTGATCCTATCTTATATATATATATATATATATATATATATATATATATATATATATATATATATATATATATATATATATATATATATATATGAGAAACTATATTTAGACACTATTGATGACACAAATAATCTGCATCGTTGGATTTCCCCCCGTTTCCAACATAAAAACAAAAAGATTCAATGTTCAAGATTATGTGTCCCATTATTTGTGTATGTTTTTGCATTTAAATAGCCAACCCCACTATATGCGTGTGTTTGTAACAGAGAGAGAGCGCTTGGGCGTGTGTGTGTGGAAGTGACTATTTGAATAAAAATAAAACACAAATGGTGATATGCATCCCTCAATTAAAACATTTACATTTACAGTTGCATTCTTCCATGACACATGCCAAATATAGTTTGTAAGTTTTGCTTTAGGACTAAATCCACATAAAGCTGAACATGATCATACAAAGCATACTGACCAAAATTTTAAAATTTTGCTTTTGAATCCAAACCCATCAGAAGCAAAGCAAACCCTGATCGTGATGTGCATTGTTTTGCTGTAGCTGCATTCTTTTCTTTTGACCTGGTGAAGGCATTAGGGTTCTTTTTGGCGTTAACCTACAATAAAAGTTCATGTTACATTCTGAAAAACAGTAGAGTGTACCTGGATTGTTTTGGCAACTTAATTATTGCTTAAGTTAAAAAATCGTTACTATAATGATTACATTAATTGATAAAACATCATGAAAGAACAGAAAAGGAGTTTTTTTTTTCTTTTTCTTTATTTTCCAAAAAAAAGACAGCCGCTTTTAATTACAAAATTTTGACATAAATGGTGATACAATTGATTTGCACCGTTGGATCACTCCATAAATTTCACCTCTCCACATAAAGACAAAAAGATCCAACAACTGAGTTTTTATGTCTCTCTCTTGGTGTCTAATCTTGTGTTCAAATAGTCGTCCCCTTTAAAAAAAAAAAAAAAAAAAAAAACAAACTCATAAACTTTATCGAAAACAAGAGTGAGATAAGGCAAAAGCGAATTACCAAATTGAATAAGACCTCAAATGTCTTTTAAATTTAATTATCTTCAAAATTTATTCGTTAGAATTAATAAATTTAGAAAAAATTGAAAAGAAAACGATAAATTTACTATTATCCATGATTTTGGCATTTTTCTTGGTATGTTTGTCTCGCACATGACATATAGAAGAGCAAGGTTCGGAATTGACACGGTTTCACATAATTAAAAAACCTGAAGAAGTAACATATTTTATATGAGATGATAAACATGTAATTAATGATTCCTTTTATTGCAATAGATACGTCAACTCAATGTCTACATGTGTAAGGCACGAGTTTATTCCACGGTCTTCTTCGCATAACATTTCTCTTCCTTCATTAACTGATACCAGTGATAAATTTACCATTACTTTAGATATACGATATAACTCAATATTCTTATCAATTGTTTTACAGTGGCACTGTAATGGTAAAATAATATTATCATAAGATTAGGATAGCTTTAGAACAGAACTTCATACGATAAGTTAAATACTTATTAAATCTTTTTTCTAATAAGATTTGTTTGTTCTCGTTCTTTTTCTTACATATATTCCATAAAATGAGTACTAAAAAACAGATACACACTTGCACAAAGCAAGTATAACTGTGTTACTAAAAATAGCCCAAGTACTTTAGACAGTAAATCAAGATGATAACTAGTAATAAGAAAAATGAGGGTAAAGTCTAACTGATAAGGTATTGATATTCTCTAAGTTCATCGCTCACTAGATTTTAAAAAAAGAAGCAGCCTTTTTTTTTCTTTAACATCTCTATCAAAGTTGATAGCAATTATATTATCCATCATATGGATATGGATATGTAATGTGATTCAGTTAGCATTAGTGGATGTCTAGCTTCCTTTTATATTGTATTCCTTTTTCATGATTAGGATGTACAATACTACATTGGGCTTCTGTGATTGCAGTTTGCGCTAATTTCCCCCACAGTAACAGAATTGATGCTTCATTGTTCCAAAATTAAAGAGGAGTGCCCTAATTCTTGGCCATACCTGAAAACAAATTTACCAGTGATTGCCCAGGGATACACAAATGTAGCAGTATACACTATACTGTAAATCACTAGCAATGGGACAGTGCTAATCACTTTACTTCTTTTTGTGGGTTCCATATCATCATTAGAACACCAGTAATGGCACAGTGCTAATCACTGTACAGTAAAACAATTCTGCCTACTGAAGCACAATCCCGACATATACAATTCTGTCTAATCCCAACACTTTGAGTTGGAAAAGGTGAACCAAGTTATACAATTATAATAAAATTGGATAACTATTTGTGATCTGCTCAAATTAATCATGTAGAACAAATATATGGCACTACTGCATTCATTTACACAACATTTAAAATGACGAATAAACTAGCCGGCATTAAAAATGCTAGTTATCAAGCAGCTCTCGAAATCTGACAGTTGCTTTTCTTGCTTCGGATGAAGCATTAGAGGGGGAAGGGGAGGGGGAGGGGGGGGGGGGGGAGTAATCCATCCTATACTGAAATAACTATTATGTTTTAGTATTAAAGAACATATTTCTGATTACATGTCTGTAGTTGCAAAATTCAGAACTAGGTAGTCTCTTTTCACGAAGCAAACATCTGGACCATCTATGAATGCAGCCATATCTAACTTCAAAAAGGGGATGCATGTATGCATTATTTCTAGTTAATCTGATCAACGTGAATCAATCGGATGGTGCATGATCATCATTTATCGTGAATTTGAGAAGATTTGCTGGTCATTGTTCAGGTAAAATAGTAGTATGGTTTTATTAACACAAACAAAATAAGCCAACCTAGTCGCGTATGCTTCCATATTTCTTTCACGGTAAAATATAGCTTGAGAAGAATACAAAGCTCTATGAAGTCATTTAAATATCATCAGGTCTAGCATTGGTCAAAAATTGTCCATTAATTGAATTAGCCTGCTAAATTCTACCATTGCTGCTATAATACCAAAACAGCATAATAAATAATGACTGAATGCAAAAATACTAAAAATAATTACAAAAGATACCTTGATTACTATATATGGGACGATTTGTTAGAAAAATATCTTGAATCTCCGCACTCATCAATAACGAGCTCTTTCATGACAGGGAAAGCAAAAGGCTGAATATCTTCAATGCTACTATAATTCAAGTTGCGCAGAATGTCGGGCATGTTTGTATCTGTATCTGTCATGTTTTTTCTACCAGTTTCAATGTCTGTTGACGCCTTTGAAAAAAATATGTTTGATTCACTATTTGAGGTATGAGAATCAGATTCAACCGAATCCACACGAACCAATGATCTAAAGTCAGTTAATGGAGGAGCTAGCTTCGAGAAGAACACTTGTTTGAAGTTTGCCAATACGCCTTTGTTAAATGGATTCTCTTTCTTGTCATACCGATACCGAAAGTTCTCGTAAGTTGTCTATACAATGAACAATGCAATGTTCTCAAACTTTTGTAATTTCAATACCTAAACAACATAATATATTTATGGAGGAATAAAAATACCTGATTTGTGCTGATTAAATACAAATGGAGAATCGTGAGCCCCCCAACAAACCAAACTGTTATAAAAGTGTACACTATAAGGCAGAGAGACAAAACTTCACCAGCAAGCGACTTCAGAAGCATGTTACCGTAATTTTTCTTCTCCTCGATAACATTTAACCATGAGAAAATAAAAACATACAAGCAGAGGACTGTCGACGTTGATATGAACATGAAAAAGAACCTGTAGTTACGCTGCAGTCACATAGAAAAACAAAATAAAGTCATGTAAATATAAACAGCCTTAGTATTCAAAAGGAACTTTTATCCATGCAAACAAAATTTTAAATCAATCCACATATTTTACTGCTTTCTCTGCTGTTTAAAAAACATATGATTTCTTGTATTCGTGGCTAAAAGTAATATTTTGTGCTGCACTGAAGTTTTTTTCTTTTTCTTTTTTCCAAAACATAAATTGTTATACTTGCACTATTTTAAAAACCCAACAAAAAAATCTGGTAAATACCTTATTTGAAACAGCTCCAGCACAAAATGTTCTTATTTAATATTTTATCACGCAGGCAAGTTGGTTCAAATATATTTTTGAAAGGCAGTCTAAACGAATAAAAAGTGGTATTCAAAACATATTCAATATTAACAAGAAGAAATTACCAGTCCAATGCACTGACCAACCCATGGACAGTGATGGTCGAACTTCTGAACACAGTTATTGCAGATGGAACAGTGAGAAGCACGAGGAGGGCGATAAAGCAAACAAGTGTCACAATATTTGACCTTCACAATGAAACCATTTATATTCACTTCCTTTATTCTAGGTATTCTCAAATGTGGGGCGGCTCCATTTATCCATTCCATTGAAGGAGTTGTAGCATCGAATGCTTCATCTGCTTCAAGGGGCTTTGCGTTTCTTGGTATTATACCTGGGTCTCTACTACATGTTAACAGCAAAAATACCATATCCTGAATAATGTAGTGATACATCGTTAACATCAAATCAAGCATAAGCTGGACTATAAACAGAAATGTTCATATCAATGCTTACGGCCACTGATAGAAATGCCGCTCCGAAGAGGGCAAGAAAACCGAGTATGTGATGCTGACCAGCAATGCCTTCATGAAAATCATGATCCATATGCCGTATAATTTTAAGGATGACTTGGATGCAGAAGGTAATCGATGGACCAAGAATCATAAGGATGGATAGAGACAGTGAGGCTGCATCTGGACCAAATATCAATCTCCCACCACAGCAAAATTTCTATATATGGGACATCAAGTTCTCCTCAGTATGAATATAAATTTATAAAACAAAACCAAGTTAAAAGCAAACTAAATAGTGATAATGAGTCTGCTGTAAATCGCAGTGCTTTGAAGTATGAACTTCATGGTCGATATCAGCAATATGACATTACAGCTAGTTTATCCGGACGTATTTAGCAAATAAACGTAGTTCAGATTGGCATGTTTCAAAAAGGTAATGTTTTTTATTAGTTTTGGCGTCTATGTCCAATTGGGTAAAATATCAGGGAAAATGTTAAAGAGTTAGTTCAAGATATGCTAATTCATATCAAAATACTTAGCAATTTTGTGAATTGTAAAGGAGAACAATAAATCGAGAAAAGGGTTCTTACATTTCTGCCTTTCCAAACTTGATAGAGCCTTTTGGGCTCAGGCGATGCCATGTCACTTGCCTTTGAAGCCATCAACAATGTATTGATTCGATTTTATTCAAATGCGATATTCCCATCAAACACCCAATTTCACTTTCTAGGGTATGAAATATATGATATTCAAAAACGATTTGAGAAGGGAGAGAGATAGAAAGAGAGAAGAGAAGAACTTAATCTCTTTCTATCCCTCTCTTCTGTACTTCGATTTACCTTTCTTAATTTGTTCAAGGTCAAAACTCCCTTTCTATTTTATTTATTATTCGATTTTCTATCCCTACGAAACTCCGTTACAACTTTTGATGGCATTCTCAACTTTCCCGCGTGATTTCAGGATGCAGATGTGTTTTGAAAGGAACTTCAAGTGAACTGAGCCTATATGGCTATATTCATACCAAAAAGCAAGTCTAATAAAGAAAAAAGAGTGAGTGCGTGTGTGTATATAATATATATTATATATATGAGAAGTGTTGAATGACAACCCCAAATAGGGAGCACGCCTCCCAATATAAATCATTTATATTAGAATAAGTGAGTGAAAGGTGAGAGAATGAGTGAAGGGAGAGAGAAACGGGATATGCGGTGGAAATCATAGGACATCATTTAGGGGTGTTGCACTGTTTAGGGTGTCATTGAACTATATATATATACATATATATATATATATATATATATATATATATATATATATATATATATGGGATAAGATCAGAGAGCCCCCTGAATTTCAACCCCCCATTTACACTCGAATTTCAGCCTCTCATTTATAATAAAGAAAGTGATTGAGAAGTGAGGGAGTGAGTGAAAGGAAAGAGAATGGGAGTTAGTGGGAAATGAGTGGTGGAAAAGTGGAAGGCTAAAGGTAATACATATGAAAATACGAAGGTAATAGTTTATATAACATATATATATGCATCCATTTTTGGTCGAGACAACACGGTACAATAAGCAAATCTCAACGCACGGAATGATAAATATTGTTTATGAAGATAATAATTTATATAATATGCATATAAATAAATGCATGCTCGAATTCAAAACTACAGTTTTTATTCATTTGATTTGTACATATAATCAATAGAATCTAAATAATTCTATGTTACAATGAGATTTTCTATGATAGCTTTAGAGCCATTATTTGTCGATGTATACAATGCTATCTTATATTCGTTATCAATTGAATTGGTTATTTGATATCTAAAAAAAAATGTGAATACACATACGACACTCACTACTAAACAAACAGTATATATTGATGTAGTTTTGCAATGGCCGATAACGACACATTTCCAATGGCTACCAATGATTAGTACATTCTAGAATTATTTTTACGAATTAAATAACAAACTATTTGAAGTCGTTGCCAACCAATTGAATTTTGTTGTTAGCGGCCGTTGATTGCCTTTGAAATCGCGAGCAAACTGACAGAAATCTACTTCTTCTTCCTCCCTCCCTTAAAAAATGAAAATTCTTCCTCCAACAACTCCATTTCTCCCCTGTTGAGTTCAATCGCTTCCCTAAGCCTCCCTAATTCCGCCCAACTTCCCACTTTTCATCTCCAACCTCCTAACCACCTCCAAATCGGGTAATTAGCTTAAACTCTAATTACCTAATTTTATTAATTTAGGGTTATTTTGTTAGTATAACTATTTGTATTGCCTCATTGTTCGTATACTATAATTTATTGAAGGTAAACTACTGTTTTTTACATTTAATCAATATATATATATACCAAAAAAGAGGAAATCTGCATTTCTCTGGTGGCTCACAAGAGCAGATCAGTCATGCACAAGCCGCACTCGTGGAACTGAGACAAAATTGAGTGGTTAAGCAGAATACAAGACCACATAAATAAAACATAACAAACCACACAGCCAGACACAGACCAAAAGCAAAATCCGGAAGAACTTATACAAAAGAGACACAAAACCATCGCAAAATCTCTGAGAATAGAAGCCTGCTACCTAGCTCAGGCAAGATTAGCAGTTCAAAACAACACTAAGTTGCACCAAAAATAGAGTCTCCAAGACCTCAAGCCCCAAGCATAGCAGCTCCATCCTGCTTGAACCCAAGAAAGCAAAACACGAATTCAAATCTAACATGCAAGGAGCCAACCAAGAAAAAAACCATAAGAAAATCATCTTCAAAATGTCCTTGAAAAAGTAAATAAAAAAACCTCACCCAATCCCCTTACGAGGCATCGACATTATACAAATGCCTAGACGACTCTTGAAAATGTTAGACGAAGGGTTAAGGTTTCCCTGGAAGGACCTACCTCGAAACACGAAATGAATATCATAGGTAACTTTACAAATGATGGCTCTTAGAATCATTGAATGTTGTATTATTCTTGGCACACCAAAGATGCCAGCAGATAAAAATAGGGATCAGACCGTTTAGAATTGAACGAAGACTCTTCCCCTTACCTTAAACCCACCAAGACCGAAGCAAACACAGAAGGGAAGAAGAAGGAGCCAAGCACCAAGCAACTGCTCGAAAAAGGACTACGTTGCAAAAGCCGATTCGCCACCCATAACAAATGGGCTAGTGTTTCTATCGAGCCCACACTGCAGCAATGACATCGAGAGGCAAGCAGAATACCTATCCTCATGAGGTTGTCATCCAATGGGAGAGCATTGTGAAGAACCTTCCACATCAGAATTGACACGTTAAGGGAAATACACTTGTTCCAAATGAAAAGGAAATCGGGATTTTTCTATGAGGGAGTCCTAGCGGATTTCCATGCAGCCACTAGAGAAAAAGGACGACCATTCCAAGCAAACCCACAACCACGACAGTCAGAGAAGGCCTTAACAGATTGCATCCGTTTTCACGTCTCACCAGCGTAGGTCGGGGACCTAGAAAAATCCAACGGGCTAAACCTCATGTACTTAGCGATGAGGAAAGAGGCCCATAAAGAGTCACATGCTCGGAAGCGAGCCCAAAAATTGCAAGCATAGGCCTTGCAAACACCCTCAGTTTTAAGGAGGCCTAACCTTCCCTTGCGCTTAGGAGGTCGATGGTGTCCCAAGAAACCTAGTGATGTTTCAGGATATCGTCCCTGCTACCACAAAAGAAGGACGAGGCAAGAAAACTGTAGGAGCGTAAAAATAATGTCATTGTCATCATGAAAGCAAAGGACATGTAACCCAAGGAAATCGAGTACTGACTTTACGTGAACTAATCTTCTCATCTGAGAAAGCAGAGCAGAATTCCACCGGGAAATATTCTCCTAGCATTGGCAGAAAGGATCGAAAAGGGAATTCAGTTTGCGCCCAGGATAAAGTTCAATCCCAAGGTATGAAATAGGGAGGCTAGCTAACCGATAATCAGTTGTGGCCACAATCAACTTAGTCTTCTTATGGTATAAGGATCGAGAAGGAACGAAGAAACTTTTCATGGCATTGATCATTTTCCCGAGCATGTTCGTAACAATGAAGGAAATCCCTTAGACAATGCAAATATTTGTGATGACCAGTAGTGAAGATCATAATGTCATCAGCGAAAGATAGAGACCAGGATACCGAAGCGCTTAATTTGTCCTGCAATCGTTAGAGAATGTATATCACAGACCGAAGCCTCAGCCGCAATGACAAAAAGTGAAGGAGAAAGGGGATTGCCTTGCCTTAGTCCTCTTATGGATAGGAAGGAACCATTGGCCTCGTGATCTTTGTTGTAATCCTCTTCTGGAAGGGAAGAAACCTTTGGCCTTTGCGTTCATAAGGACAAAGAAACAATAATTGGAGATAAGACGCTAGATAATATCAATGAAAACGAAGACATGCGGTCATAGCCCTTAGCCATATCGAGCTTGATAACCATGTTTGAGCCATGCACCTTCCTATCGATTTCGAAAATCGATTACTGAGAAAAAAGAATACTATTAGTAATCAGTCTTTCTTTAACGAAAACAACTTAGGAAGAGGATACAGTCTAAGGAAAGAGAAATACGCGCAACCCAGATCTTAGAAATGACTTTGTTCGAGAAATTGCAAAGGATGATAGGTCGAAAGTCAAAGCAAGACTGAGGATGCTCAATCTTCAGGATAAGAACAAGATTATTAGAAGCCCATCTCTTGGGGATAGAACCCCCAGAGAATAAGTATTTGATAGCAAACGAAAGATCGAGATGAATAACATTCCATTCAAAGCGATAGAAAGTACCGTTGAACCATTGGGCCCACATGCACTATCTTTGCTCAAAGTGAAGACCGTAGACCTTATCTCCTCCAAAGATGGAGGACACGAGATTTTGGGGGCCTTGGAGAGAAGGGCGAGGCTATGAATATGAGACAACACACACGGAATCTGAAGATTGGCAGACCGACACTCCGGAGGGGATCTAAAGTTAGAGATGAATATATTTTCTACCTTTAAATGAGAAGAGGCCAAAGAAGAATCATGATGTAGGATTTGATTAAGGGCAGTTAGCCATACATCCCTAAAAAGCTTGAAAGTGTAAACGGTAGCCTTCCCAACTTTCAAATGCAAAGTTGGTCCCTATTTTGGGACTTCGTGTTTTCAACCTAAAAAAATGCGCTACAACATAAAAAAAATCAAAAAATCGCAAATATTACCAAAAGAAACCTAAAAAAAATGTTGCATACATCTCTGCATTAATACTCAATATATGCGTACATGTATGCATATATTCATGTAGGGTTTATGTGACGACCGCCCACAACCCCTGCATTAAACAAGAGGAATAAGGCGCTGAAAGGTGTGCCAGGCAACTGTGGATGATCATTATAGGTAGGTAAACACAATCGATACATGTCGTAGAACTCACAGCGCAAGGATAAAATATGGTAGAAAATATACAATAGGTAATAATAGTGAAGCATCATATAACAAACTTTTTGAAACTTTCACAACATCCTGAAAGATTATCCAAACATCATAGGAAATATTAAAGTCTGTACATAAAGCCTCACTACAACACTCATAGAGCAACTCAAATAGCGGAAACAGAAATACTAGATAATAATAAAATTGGTACGTAAGCCTCTAGCTTGCCTCCAAACTGCAACATCATCCTCACTAAGCTATCACCTGTCACCTGCCACCTAGTTTTCCTATCCACAACCGGATGAACAGTCCAAGGTAATAAGAGGGAAACATGAGTCAGACAACAGTCTTAGTAAGCGATAAAACAGCTATCAAACATCAACAATAAAGTATATGGGAATGGATAGATAAACATATTAATCTACCCACAACACCAAAGAAGAACTCAATCTCGTCTTCCCCACATCGGACAACGATAGCCTTTACATCAAACATTTCAACCATCCATCCATAGAAACCAGAAAAACCATTCATTCATGGCAATCAAAAGTAAACACCACTAGCACTTATAGCATCTAGATTTTATATATATATATATATATATATATATATATCTCACGTAAACCATTCTAATCGAACTCAACATACCTCAAGTGCAATCTCCGGAGGCATAAACCAATATTAGACAAGCACGCAAGAAACATCTCCTTCGACGTTGGATAATTTACGTGAGACAGTACAAATAAGGCAACTAATCAACCATAACAGGCTCTGGTTATCACTGCCAATCCTGCTTCGAAACCATCATTAATCGTATGACGGCCAACCTTGCCATATGTCAAGGGCTAATGGTAACCCCAGTTCTAGCATAAACTCCATATGTCTTTCAACGTTACGTATGTTTGTCCAACCTTAACAACTAGGCCTTTCATACCCAGGGTACTCAACCTACAACCGGCCTTTTAGACGTCTCTATTGTACCCCTGCTTTGAGCCTGCTAGAACTTACGATAACGATAATCTCTCGGCCTTCACATCACTAGTCATCCAATTCGACGACTTTTCTTAACTCAAGTAGTCTTCTCGAGCAACCATTATCCACCAACTCACGACCTTTGAGTTGTCACCTCATTCGCTGTTCTACACCGATCAACGAATACCTTTCAACACTTCGAACATTCCTACTTGAATTTACTTCGAAGTTACACCATCACCAAGCCAAATTACTTCAGTGCGTTGCGGCTAGGTTCAGGGGGTTACCCCCAAAAAATATAATTTTTCAAAAAAATAACCCTGTGTGACTGACCCCCTGGTGTGATTGACCTAATTGCGTGCAACCGACCTAATGTCTTCGAAACCACAATCGACCATTCGAACCCATAATGCGCAACCGACCCTCCTTGCTCGAGCCTAGGCTCGCTCGACCTGGTTCTGCTTGACCACCTGCCTTTGCTTGAGTCCAACATGGGCGACCGACCACCTACGTGCGATCGACCCCATGTTGTACTACACATTATGATATGTTGTACTATCCACTCGAACTGTAACAACCCGGAAAATCAGAACTAATTTAAAAATTTTATTTTGGCTATTTAATGAATTTTGAATATTTAAAATGATTTATTTTAAATAATAATGACTAGAAATTTATTTTGAATAGAATTGGAATGTATAAATTTATTTATATCGAAGTTAGAATATAAATATTAATTTTAATTATAAAAGGAATTGGAAATGGCGTGGTAATTTGAAAATGGCGTGGTAATTTGAAAATTCGATTTCAAATTTCAAATGAATGTACATGATTCAAAACAAATCGGATTTTAGTAAAACCAAAAATATTTAAATCTATTTGAAAATATCTTTCCAATGGATGTGAAAAATCCAGATTTTATAACGGGAATAAAAAGTTATGTCCAGTTGAAATTCAGAATAGTCATTATGGAATTTAATATAAATATAGCCCTTAAAAATAGAGATTTTGCAAACGACCTCCGTTTTCGATGGGACCACTTTTGTTGGATCCGGAATGTCGAATTATTGCTAGATTCCAATTTTCATAATTTTTGGAATTAATATGTGAGTGTGGCGGATTTAAACGCGTTTAGTCAGTTTAGTTTGAATTTAATAAACTGAAAAATGACCATTTTTCAAACGTTCTCCAAATTCGATGAAATTAGTTTTGTTAGGACCGTATTATCAAAACATAGCAAGATTTATTTTTCTGGAATTTTTGGAGTCAGTATGTGGCCCCGATAAATTAAAATGTAGGTTCAAATTAAAAATATAATGATTTATATTTTAATTTAAAGAAATATTGATCGAAAAAGTCGAATTGGCTTACAGGACATATCCCATTATGTCCAGAATGGGGGTATTAGCTAGGGGCGACAGTCATTGGGTTCGATTTGGAGTTCGAAGACTAAACAAATTATTTGAATTAAATAAAATAATATATTTATATAAATATAGGGTCAAAGTCGGTCAAATGCCCTAATCCTAATTCATTACTCCCAGCGCCGTCACCCACGAATAAACGACAGCGATTTTCGATTTTTGTTTCCTAAATCATTCGCAATCCAAGACAAATTAGAACAGGAAATCAAAACCAAAATGGAAGAGGAATCTACAATCTCCAAAATGGTATGGGTATGATCGGGTTTAGCTGTTTAAATCGTTCGAATTTTGGGCATTAAATATTTTCGTTCACCGACGTTTTTAGGTTGTTGGGAGGCTTCGATCAGGGTGATGCTAAGGCAGGTGGTGGCATGCGTCAGGGCACATCAAGGGGTGGAGGTGGATCAAATTCCGGTCAACGGATTGGAGGGCGGCGACGTGAAGAATGGTTGGAGTTTTTGTCGACGTGGGGTTTTCTTGTTCCTGAAAGAGGAAAGAAAGGGTTTAAACCCTTAAGCATGGTAATTAATTAATTAATTAGTTTATTGATTAATTTAGTTTAGAATTAAAATGTTAAATTCTTATATAAATAATATTGAATATATATATATATATCGTATGATATTTAAAAGAGAAATTACATTGTATAAAAAATGAATTTTTATAATGTAGACATTGTTTAAAAATATGGTCTTTAAAATATATATATATATATATAGCACTGATTTAAAAAAAGTAAAAATAGCTTTATTTTTAAAAATAAAAATAGCATTGTTTAAAAATAGAATTGTTTTAAAAATAAATAAATTTAGCATTGTTTTAAAATAAATTTAGCATGTTTTTAAAATAGAAATAGCAATATAAAAAATATGATTTTTAATTTATTATAAAGTATATAAATATATGATTTTTAATTTATAATAAAATATATAAAAATATGATTTTTAATTTATAATATGGTATATAAAAATATAATTTTTATGAAGAAAAAATATATATGATTTTTATGCATATGGTTTTAAAATTAAAATGTGATTTTTATTTATAATGTAACAGGATGAAATTATGATTTTTTATATACTTAAAGCGAAGATAAAATTCCTATTTATATATATAAATAAAAATGTGAATTTTCAAATATGAATTTGTACATATGTAAGCATAGTTTTAAAAATAGGATTTTAATAATTAAACATTGTTTAAAAATAGGATTTTAATAATTAAACATCGTTTAAAAATAGGATTTTAATAATTAAACATTGTTTAAGAATATAGCTTCAAAACTAATTAGACATTGTTTAAGAACATAACTTTAAAAATAATTGGACATTGTTTAAGAATATAGCTTTAAAAATAATTAGACATTATTTAAAAATATAGTTTTTAAAAATATATATATATATAGCATTGTTTTTACAAATATATATAGAGCATTGTTGCAAATGTGATTTTTTATATCAACTGCGTGAAACAGATTGCGATGGAACGTACTGAAATCAAAATGGAATCCAAACCGTCCTATAAAGATTGATGGAGTGGAAACCAAAGGTGAGAACTCCTCACTCTAATCTTGTTTTCTAGTTAGATATATACTAGGTTGTAGAAGAGGATTAATAGCTCCTGACACCGTCGTCCACAGGCCATGGACGACTTGTTTGATTGTATGGTGTTGTGGAAATTGATTGTGATGTGAAATGTAAAATAAAATATTCATGTGCTGAATAAAATATTTGAACAATAAAAATATCATTTTTATTAAATATATGGACTATATAAAATAGTGATGCATTGAAATAAATATTCATTTACAAATCAGATGATTTGTTTACGTACACACATTTACCTGATATTGATTGGGATGATATATTTTACACATCGCCCAACTGCACAAATAAAATCGGTGTGTGTTGATTATAAACTCACACATGTATTGGGATGATATTTGACAAACACTAATCCCAATTATTTAGTTGTATGTCAATTGATGGGTTGACAGACTGTTGTAAGCGTTGATTATTTATATTTAACGCTTATACAGTTGTGTAATGCACTCTGGATGATGGTTGACTGTGTTTGATTTTTGTTGTGTACATGTGTGTATGAAATCCATATAAATAAAATTATATGGTAATTGACTGTATCAGATTCCAATTCGGAAAGAACGAATATTTTAAATTAACGAATATTTTAAAATAACGAATAATGAATATTTTAAAATAATATTCAGTAATGGATCAAAATATTATTTTGATGTCCGATTTGGGATGGACAAGAAAATATTGAAATATATGAAGCTGTGTTGATTAGATTAACGCCATTTTGATGTGAACAATATTTATATCGATTTTTATTCATTCTTATAATGAATATCGAAAAGGAATGATTTCAAAATCTGATATTTTGAAAATGTTATCAATTATATATTATAATGATAAGAAATATTCAATTTTGATTTAAAATTGAAAATGAAGTTGAAATCGTTTTTAAAACAAATTTATAAAATACGTTTTAAATGGAAATCAATGAAATATATATATATATATATATATATATATATATATATATATATATTATATATATATATTAAATGGCCTGAATAGAATGCGCCGCGCCGCGGCAGTTCACGAATTTTGACCATTGACTTCGAATTGACATTACGGGAGATCCGACCGTCGGATTCTCCTAAAAACGGAACCGTTGGGTTCGTATCGAAAAGAACTTTCTAACAAATATAAGAGATTTGAAATCTTATGGTTGGATTTGTAATTATGTCCAAATCAAATTTGGAAAAGGTCGCTATAAGTGCAGTTCTTATGGAAATTGACTGAAAGGGCCTTGATAAAATTATTAAAAATATTGATAATTTGTATAAAATCATAGTAAATGATTTGGAAAGGATTGGGATGAAAAATTCCATATTGGAAAGATAAAAATATATTTTTGTCGAAATGAACCAGTTATTAACTAGAATTATAATCCAATTATTTTTAAATAAATAAATTGGATTGAGAATGGGTTTTAATATAACCAGAATGTCCAATATACGAATTGGAGTGGATTTGAATGGAAATCATCTTTGGAATATTTCGATGTTGGATTTCGTGATTATATAGATATTGTTATGGAAATTTGAAAGATATATTTATATCGTTATTTCCAATACGATATTTGTCGGTTTCAGAATTTGATATTGAATATAAGTCGATATATTTTCTATTCTGGGCCTCGTATATGGGATTTTGGGTTTGTCGTGAATGGTGTCTTAAATAACACTGTTCTTAAACCTAGTTGAGGAAAGAATAAATCTTTTTATTAAGATTTAGTGAAATTTTCTAACTAATTAGTATTTAATTGGAATTGAATAAAAGAATTGGATTTTGGGTTTGTCGTGAACGGTGTCTTTAGTAACACTGCTCCTAAACCCCGTTTGGAAGGAGTAAATCTTTTAATTAAGATTATTAGAGTTTCTAGTTACATTTGGTAATTGGAATAAAATGGAATGTGAATTGGGTTTATCGTGTACTATGTTTTTATCGACATTCGTTCTTTAACCCGATTTACAGTGAAATGTGATTTGGAATTTATAAATCTTTTATTAAGATTTAAATGAAATTTTCCAAAGTAAAGTTTTTCGATTTAATACAATAAATTGGAATGGAATGGAATTCGATTGGATAATAATCGAAGTGAGCTTCTATGGAGGGAGACTGTTAATATATATGGAATTTAAAAGGCATTGTCGATATACCATTTATATTATTAGTCAGACACGGAAATTGATATCGATTATATATTGGTATGTTTTCCGCGAAGATTCCATAAATAATGGAATGTGATTTGGGTTTATCGTGAACTGTGTTTTAAATGACATTAGTTCTTTAACCCAGTTAAAGATAACATTAATCTCTTAACTTTGAATAATCATTAAGTAATGATTTTTGTTGAGAATAAAACTGAATTAGAGTTTTAATGAATCTTTAATTAGATTGGAAAGCGAATGAGATATTAAATTTATCAAATTCATGAAATAATCGAGAATGGAGTATCACCAGTTTTGCTCCAAGCGATAGTTAAATCTTTAATTAGATTTGAACGTGAAATGCTAAATAATTTTACCAATAACACCGTGGTGTTAGATATGGAGTATTACCAGTTTTGCTCCATAGAATGAATAGGTTGGGATTGGGAAATATAAAAAATGATTACTTCGGTAAGGTTCGCTAATCCCGACTAGTTTAGATAAACCATAATTTTCTTGAATTTATATCCAATGGAAGATTAAAGAATAAATTTAAAGAATTTATCTTTGATAAAAGTAATGGGAACCTTTCCCAAAGGATATGAATATTTAAATAAAAGAACATTCAGAATTGGAATGAGGCGTATGTTTACGTGAGTTATTCAGAAAGACAGGGTTTATCCCATTCCGAATAACTGAATCGATGATAAGTCGACGATGAAGATGGTGGTTGAAGACCAGAGGTCTTCACACGTTTGGATGATTACTGATGTCTTGATTGGGCTGTACACCCAAGATAAGGTAATAAGTAGTGATCGTCCAGACGTACTTGGAGATCAACCGGATATGCGAGGAACTCTCTCCTGTATTGGACATATGGGATAAGGAATAAGACGCCTCCGGTTTCGTTCAGACCCGGAACGAACTAGTAAATGGATGTGCGTCTGACATTGGATTTTATTCTGTGTCGATTGATCTCTATTAAATATATATCTGTTTGGTGGCGGAGAATTTATTCTCTTGCTTAACACCCTTCTCTAAGATGTACGAGCTCATAGGTTATATATCGATACACATCAGCCGCATGGTGTGAATTGCCAGTGTGGCATGCTAAGATGCAAATGACCAAGGCTTTTGTTAAAAAGTAGAGTCTTGTGGTTGATGATCAAAATACGGCTTTAATATAGCATAACTTTGTGTGTAGCGTTAATTCGCGAGCCTCACACCCCAATGTGAACCCGAAACGGAAGAGGACTTCGAGAAGGACATGTGTTTCCTTCTAGCTAGGAGTGGTGTCATGGTATGGGGCTCAGACATTTTTACTTATGTGGATAATGGACGGCGAAGCGTCTCGGTTATATCGGTCACTATAGCGCCAATGGATGGTTTTGTCGACATACTGACCAGTTTTACGCCCTATAAGGCGAGGAAACGTATTGTTCAGGCATTTTAATCCACTCCGTGTGGACCGACCCTGATGATCCAAGGGCCCACCTGAGTCTGGGTCCTGAGGCTCAGGCTAGAGAGTCTCAAAGCGGTAAGGACGATCCCTTGCCTTGGTTCACAGATGGAAATCCAACTTCCAATACGTGACTTTGCAGTTTTAATTGTAGGGCCTAGTATTGGCGACATGATATATGGTACCCATGTCGTCTATGATTGATACATTTATATTTGAAGTTGTTTTATACACTATGCCCTTATAATAATATCAAAATGATTTGTTTTAAACATGCCAGGCATGTTTGGCTATTATAAGGGAACCCTATCCTCTAGCTTGCGTTGCATTGTGTGATGGGACCTGGGTCTTATAATAGCCTCATTTTTTCAAAATTCATTGCGCTATTTGTTTTATGCACTAGTATTCTTGGGAGGAAACCCGTTCCGTGTTATATGGCGTGGTCCCTTGATTTACTTTATTTTTAAAGTAAAGATTTAATAACTGTTTTAGTTCTCACACCAATCACATGACTGGCCTGGAGTTTATTGTTTTAACCTAAACTCTGGGTGCCCTATTTCCCACTCGGGCAGCTAGTAGTTTTGGTTTTGCAAATATTATATTCACAGGATCCTGGTTTACAACTGGAGCTATATTCAGAACGCTCTGTATCCGTGTATTTCTTACAGTTGTGTTATGTACTATTTTTCCGCTGCTATGTAATGTATTTTAATATCTGATATTTTCCTGATGTATATTATTTATTCATACTCTGTATATTCTTGTACTCTGATGTATATTGTTGTAATAGCAATGAAATGTTCTTCTATTTGTGTTCTGATTTGTCATGTTCTCAAATCAATCCGGGCTTTCCTTTATGGGTAAGTTTGGGTCGTTTCATTTTGGTATAAGAGCCCTAGTTTACAGAGCTCAAGAACAAGGCACATTAGAACCAAACGAAAGAATTCATCAGAGATTGGATTAGTAATATCCAATGAGAATGACTCGTTAGAGATGGGATCAGTAGTATCCTAGTACGAGTGTGAAGAGTGTATTTTTAAAATAAAAATGAAAACATGTTTTTGTTTGAAATTCTAAACCTTATTAAACGTATTTGAATATTTATTTTCAATTGATATGGACAATCGAGTATATAAAGATTTTGCATATACGCCTTGCAAACGTGTATTCGAAGTTTTGATGTACTGGATAGATATAGAATCACACTCTAGTCGCCCGGAGATGATTCTGTTGATGACTACGTAGCATCAGCAGTTTGTGTTCGAGTTTCGAAAGTGGGATATCTACATATTTCCAATTGACTGGTGTGAGAACCAAAACTAGATAGGATTTATTGTTGTAAATTGGCATCAAAAACCTGATTTTTGACTATGTATTAAAGTTATGTGATTGAAAAGCTAATCAACTAATTGATGGCTGGCTGTGTTGTTTGATAATTAGTTCACTAATTAAATTATTCAAACCCATATGATAATATAAGCTAAATTTAATCAAATTTTAACTGAATTGCAAATTGTTTGGAAATTACATACATGTACATGCATATGTATTAGACAGGTCATAACAAGGAGGCTAGAGAAGAGGAATAAAATTGTATGCTCAACAAATAGGTACATGTTTACTAATTTATTGGGTTTGGATGATTTTATTAGTCGATTAGCTAGCTGCTTGGATTTTTCTTTTTCTTTTTGGATGATGAGGGCCCTGCGTGGCTAGTTGCGGTTTTAAACGTCTCCCCGTACAAAGGAGGTTATGGTGAAATTTTTCGAAAATTTAGGGTGTTAGCCAAATTTTTGAAACATTGGAAATTCTTAGAAACTGAAAAGTTGAAGAATGAAAGCCAGAATGAAAGTTGAGTTGATTAGTTAAACAACTTTCAGCTCCGTTCCTTTTCGAGGACGAAAAGATTTTAGTGGGGGAGATTGTTAACCCGGAAAATCAGAACCAATTTAATTTTTTTATTTTGGCTATTTTAATGAATTTTGAATATTTAAAGTGATTTGTTTTAAATAATAATGACTAGAAATTTATTTTGAATAGAATTAGAACATATAAATTTATTTAAATTGAAGTTAGAATATAAATATTAATTTTAAATATAAAAGGAATTGAAAATGGCGCGGAAGTTTGAAAATTCGATTTCAAATTTCAAATGAATGTACAGGATTCAAAACAAATTGGATTTTAGTAAAACCAGAAATATTTAAATCTATTTGAAAATATCTTTCCAACAGATGTGAAAAATCCGTATTTCATAACGGGAATAAATAGTTATGTCCAGTTGAAAATTCAAAATAGTTGCTATGGAATTTAATATAAATATAGCCCTTAAAAATAGCGATTTTGCAAACGACCTCCATTTTCGACGAGATCACTTTTTTTGGATCTGGAATGTCGAATTATTGCTAAATTCCAATTATCATAATTTTTGGAATTAATATGTGAGCGTGGCGGATTTAAACGCATTTGGTCAGTTAAGTTTGAATTTAATCGACTGAAAAATGACCATTTTTCAAACGGTCTCCAAATTCGATGAAATTAGTTTTGTTAAGACCGTATCATCAAAACATAGCCAGATTAATTTTTCTGGAATTTTTGGAGTTAGTATGTGGCCCCGATAAATTAAAATGTAGGTTCAAATTAAAAATATAATGATTTATATTTTAATTTAAAGAAAAACTGATCGAAAAAGTCGAATTGGCTTACAGGACATATTCCATTGTGTCCGGAATGAGGGTATTTAGCTAGAGGCGATAGTCATTCGGTTCGATTTGGAGTTCGGAGACTAAACGAATTATTTTGAATTAAATAAAATATTTATATAAATATTCGGTCAAAGCCGGTCAAATGCCCTAACCCTAATTCATTTCTCCCAGCGCCGTCACCCACGAATAAACGGTAGCGATTTTCGATTTTTGTTTCCTGAATCATTCGCAATCCAAGACAAATTAGTGTAGGAAAACAAAACCAAAATGGAAGAGGAATCTACAATCTCCAAAATGGTACGGGTATGATCGGGTTTAGTTGTTTAAACCATTCGAATTTTGGCCATTAAATAGTTCTGTTCACCAGCGTTTCTAGGGGGCCAGGAGGCTTCGATCAGGGCGACGCTCAGGCAGGTGGTGGCGTGCGTCAGGGTGCGTCAAGGGGTGGAGGTGGATCAAATTCAGGTCAACGGATTGGAGGGCGTCGGCGTGAAGAATGGTTAGAGTTTTTGTTGACATGGGGTTTTCTTGTTCCTAAAAGAGAAACGAAACTGTTTAAACCCTTAGGCATGGTAATTAATTAATTAATTAATTAGTTTATTGATTAATTTAGTTTTGAATTAAAATGTCAGATTCTTACATAACTAAAATTGAATATATATATATATAACATGATATTTAAAACAGAAATAACATTGTATAAAAAATGAATTTTTATAAAGTAGACATTGTTAAAAAATATGGTCTTTAAAAATATATATAGCATTGATTTAAAAAAAAGGGTAAAAATAGCTTTATTTTTAAAAATAAAAATAGCATTATCTATAGAATTGTTTTAAAAATAAATAAATTAAGCATTGTTTTAAAATAAATTTAGCATTTTTTTAAAATATAAATAACAATATAAAAATATGATTTTTAATTTATATTAAAGTATATAAATATATGATTTTTAATTCACAATAAAGTATATAAAAATATGATTTTAAATTTATAATAAGGTATATAAAAATATGATTTTTATGTAGAAAAATAATAATATGATTTTTATGCATATGGTTTTAAAATAAAAATGTGATTTTTATTTATAATGTAACAAGATAAAAATTATTATTTTTATATATTTAAAGCGAAGATAAAATTCTGATATATATATATACATATAGAATAAAAATGTGAATTTTCAAATATGAATTTGTATATATGTAAGCATAGTTTTAAAATGGGATTTTAATAATTAAACCTTGTTTAAAAATAGGATTTTGATAATTAAACATTGTTTAAGAATATAGCTTTAAAAATAATTAGACATTGTTTAAGAATATAGCTTTAAAAATAATTAGACATTGTTTAAGAATATGGCTCTAAAAATAATTAGACATTGTTTAAAAATATAGTTTTTAAAAATATATATAGCATTGTTTTTACAAATATATATAGAGCGTTGTTGCAAATGAGATTTTTAATATTAACTGCGTGAAACAGATGGCGATGGAACGGACTGAAATCAAAACGGAATCCAAACCGTCCTATATAGATTGATGGAATGGAAATCAAAGGTGAGAACTCCTCACTCTAATCTTGTTTTCTAGTTAAATATATACTAGGTTGTAGACGGGGCTTAGTAGCTCCTGACACCGTCGTCCACATACCATGGACGACTTGTTTGATTGTTTGGTGTAGTGGAAATTGATTGTGATGTGAAATGTAAAATAAAATATTCATGCGCTGAATAAAGTATTTGAACAATAAAAATATCATTTTTATTGAATATATGGACTATATAAAAGAGTGATGCGCTGAAATAAATATTCATTTACAAATCTGATGATTTGTTTATGTACACACATTTACCTGATATTGATTGGGACGATATATTTTACACATCGCCCAACTGCCCAAATAAAATCGATGTGTGTTGATTGAAACCCCACACGGGTATTGGGATAATATTTGACATACACTAATCCCAATTATTTAGTTTTATGTCAATCGATGGGTTGTCATACTGTTGTAAGTGTTGATTATTTATATTTAACGCTTATGCAGTTGTGTAATGCACTCTGGATGATGGTTGACTATGTTTGATTATTGTTTTGTACATGTGTGTATGAAATCCATATAAATAAAATTATATGGTAATTGACTGTGTCTGATTCCAATTCGGAAAGAACGAATATTCTAAATTAATGAATACTTTAAAATGATGAATAATGAATATTTTAAAATAATATTCACTAATGGATAAAAATATTATTTTGATGTCCGATTTGGGATGAACACGAAAATATTGAAATATATGAAGCCATGTTGATTAGATTAACGTCATTTTAACGTGAACGATATTTATATCAATTTTATTCATTCTTATAATGAATGTCGAAAAGGAAATGATTTCAAAATCTGATATTTTGAAAGTATTATCAATTATATATTATAATGATAAGAAATATTCAATTTTGATTTAAAATTGAAAATGAAGTTGAAATCGTTTTTAAAACGAATTTATAAAATACGTTTTAAATGGAAATCGACAAAATATATAATATATATATATTTTATATATTAAATGACCTGAATAGAATGCGCCGCGCAATGGCAGTTCACGAATTTCAACCATTGACTTCGAATTGACATTACGGGAGATCCGGCAGTCGGATTCTCCTAAAACCGAAACCATTGGGTTCTTATCGAAAAGCGCTTTCTAAAGAATATAAGAGATTTGAAATCTAATGGTTGGTTTTGGAATTATGTCCAAATCAAATTTGGAAAGGGCCGCTATAAGTGAGTTCGATGACCGTTTATGGAAATTGAATGAAAGGGCCTTGATAAAATTATTAAAAATATTTATAAGTTGTGTAAAATAAGAATAAATAATTTGGAAAGAATTGGGATGAAAAATTCCATATTTGAAAAGATAAAAATATATTTTTGTCGAAATGAACTAGTTATTAACTAGAATTATGATCCAGTTATTTTTAAATAAATAAATTGGATTGAGAATGGGTTTAATATAACCAGAATGTCCAATATATGAATTGGAGTGGATTTGAATGGAAATCATCTTCAGAATATTTCGATGTTGGATTTCGTGATTATACAGATATTGTTATGGAAATTTGAAAGACATATTTATATCGTTATTTCCAATACGATATTCGTCGGTTTCAGAATTTGATATTGAAAATAAGCCGATATATTTTCTATTCAGACCCTTGTATTTAATATCAAATGGGATTTTGGGTTTGTCGTGAACGGTGTCTTAAATAATGCTATTCTCAAACCCAGTTGAGGAAGGAATGAATCTTTTTATTAAGGTTTAGTGAAATTTTCCAACTAATTAATATTTAATTGTTATTGAATAAAAGGATTGGATTTTGGGTTTGTCGTGAACGGTGTCTTCAGTAACACTGTTGTTAAACCTATTTGGAAGAAATAAATCCTTTAACTGAGAGTATTAAAGTTTCCAGTTATATTTGGTAATTGGAATAAAATGGAATGTGAATCGAGTTTATCGTAAACTGTGTTTTTAACGACATTCGTTCTTTAACCCGATTTATAGTGAAATGTGATTTGGAATTTATAAATCTTTTGTTAAGATTTAAATGAAATTTTCCAAGTAAAGTTTTCTAATTTAATACAATAAATTGGAATGGAATTTGATTGGATAATAATCGAAGTGAGCTTCTGTGGAGGACGACTGTTAATATATATGGAATTTAAAAGGCTTTGTCGCTATTCCATTTATATTATTAGTCGGACACGGAAATTGATATCGATTATATATTGGTCTATTTTCGTGAAGATTCGATAAATAATGGAATGTGATTTGGTTTTATCGTGAACCGTGTTTTAAATGGCACTAGTTCTTTAACCCAGTTAAAAATAAGATTAATCTCTTAACTTTGAATAATCATTAAGTAATGATTTTTGTTGAGACTAAAACTGAATTAGAGTTTTAATGAATCTTTAATTAGATTGGAAAGTGAATGAGATAATTAAATTTATCAAATTCGTGAAATAATCGAGAATGGAGTATCACCGGTTTTACTCCAAGCGACAGTTAAATCTTTAATTAGATTTGAACGTGAAATGGTAAATAATTTTACCAATAACACTGTGGTGTTAGATATGGAGTATTACAAGTTTTGCTCCATGGGATGAATAGTTTGGGATTGGGAAATATAATAAATGATTACTTCGGTAAGGTTCGCTAATCCCGGCTAGTTTGGATAAACCTTAATTTTGTTTGATTTGATATCCAATGGAAGAATAAAGAATAAATTTAAAGAATTTATCTTTGATAAAATTAATGGGAACCTTTCCCAAAGGATATGAATATTTAAATAAAAGAATATTCAGAATTGGAATACGGCGTATGTTGTGTTTTTATAGCACTCGTTTATAAGATACGCGGGTTATTCAGAAAAATCGGGTTTATCCCATTCTGAATAACTGAATTGACAATAAGTCAACGATGAAGATGGTGGTTGAAGACCGGAGGTCTTCACATCGTTTGGATGATTACTGATGTATTGATTGGGCTGTACACCTAAGACAAGGTAATAAGTGGTGATCGTCCAGACATACTTGGAGATCGACCAGATATGCGAGGACCTCTCTCCTGTATTGGACATATGGGATGGTGAATAAGGTGCCTCCGGTTTCTTTCAGACCCAGAACGAAATAGTAAATAGATGTGTGTCTAACATTGGATTTTATTCTGTGTTGATTGATCTGTATTAAATATATATCTGTTTGGTGGTGGAGAATTTATTCTCTTGCTTAACACCCTTCTTTGAGACGTACGAGCTCAGTGGTTATATATTGATAGTGTGACGGCCTGGAATTTCGCTCGATCCGAATCAGTCGTTAAACCGATCTAGACCGTTCGAAACCCCTGAACGTTTGAGAACAGGACAAAATAGAACGCAGACGGAAGAACATTTCATTGCTATTACAACAATTCCATCAGATACAAGAATATACAGAGTATAAATGAATAAATTACATTCGATAAATATCAGAGATTACAATAAATTACATAGCAGCGGAAAATAATACAAAGCACAACTGAAGGTGATATACGGATACAGAGCTTTCCGGATATCATTCCAGCTGTGAACCAGGATCCTGTGAATATAAATCTGCAAAATCAAAACTACTAGCTGCCCGTGCGGAAAATAGGGGCACCCAGAGTTTAGGTTAAAACAATAAACTCCAGGTCAGTCATGTGACTGGTGTGAGAACTAAAACAGTTATTAAAACTTTATTTTAAAAGAGAGTAATTCAAGGGACCACGCCGTATAACACGGAACGGGTTTCCTCCCAAGAATACCAGTGCATATAGAATAAACAACGCAATGCTTTTCGAAAAATGAAGCTATTATAAGACCCAGGTCCCATCACACAATGCAACGCAAGCCGGAGGATAGGGTTTTCCCTTATAATAGCCAAACATGCTTGGTACGTTTAAAACACACCATTTGATACTATAATAAGTGTATAGTGTCAAAACAATTTCAATCATAAATATAAATCATAGACGGCATAGCATCCCATGCTACTATGTCGCCATACTAGGCTCTACAAATAAAGCCGCAATACACGTATTGGAAATTGGATTTCCGTCATGAGTCGAGGCAAGGGGCAAGCTCCTCTCCGCTTCGAGACACTCTAGCAAATGCTCAGGACTACACACTCTGGGCAGCCACTTGGATCGGTTGGGCCGGTCCTCACTTACGTTAGAGGATTGGCAATTCCTAAACACACGTTTCCCGGTCCTTACAGACCTAATATCGAGGCGCCTCATTCCAACAACCACAAAGGTGAAAAGTATATAAATGTCAGGGCTGGTAAGTCACTGACACCACCAAAGCTAGAAAGAAACGTCGTGCTCTCCCAACGGCCCGTATCCCGTTTTTAACTCATACCGAGGTGTGAGGCTTGCGAATTCACGTTACACACAAAGCTGCCACGTAGGCGTGCTTTGATCATCAACCACAAGACTTTGCTTTTCAACAGAAGCCTTGATCATTGCATCTTAGCGTGCCACATAGGCAATTCATGCCATGCGACTGATGTCCATCGATATACAACCTCTAAGCTCGTATGTCTCAGAGAAGGGCGTTAAGCAAAAGAATAAATTCTTCGCTGCCAAACAGATGTATATTTAATAGAAATCAATCAACACAGAATAAAATCCAATGTCAGACACACAATCCATTTACAAGTCCGTTCTGGGTCTGAACGAAACCGGAGGCACTTTCCTCGCATATCCATCCATCTCCAAGTACGTCTGGACGACCACCAAAGCTATTTCCATCCTCTTGGGTGTACAGCCCAATCAGGATCGTCAGTAATAATCCAAACGATGTGAAGACTTCCGGTCTTCAACCACCGTCTTCATCTTCGACATATCGTCGAATCGGTTATTCAGAATGGGTGTAAACCCGGACTTTCCGAACAACCCGCGTATATTAAAAACAAATGTTACACAAACACAACATACGCCTCATTCCAATTCATTAGTCACTAACCGTAAGTTAGCAAGAGGACAATTCCCCAAACATTAACCCCGAAGGCCGAAACCAACATCAGATCAATACCCAGGAAACCATTCTTCTTAGCCAACCTACAGCTAGTTTCTAAATTTCATATTCTTAGGGAAAGGTTCCCATTAATTTTTCCAAGATAAATTCTTTAAATTTATCCTTTAATCTTCCTTTGGATGTCATTTCCAACCAATTTATGGTTTTTCCAAACTAGTCGAGATTAGCGAACCACAACGAAGTAATTATTTATTTTATTTCCCAATCCCAACCTATTCATCCCATGAAGCAAAACTGGTGATACTCCATATCTAACACCATGGTGATATCGGTAAAATTAATTACCATTTCACATTCAAATCTAGTTAAAGATTTAACTATCGCTTTGGAGCAAAACTGGCGATACTCCATTCTCGCTCATTTCTAAATTTGATAATTTAGATTATAGATTCACATTTCGATCTAATTGCAGATTCGTTAGAACTCTTTTTACTGGGTTAAAGAACTAGGTGTTATTTAAAACACAGTTCACGACAAACCCAAATCACATTCTATTTATTATCGGGTTAAAGAACTAGTGTTATTTAAAACACAGTTCACGATAAACCCATTTCAAATCCAATCAAATATATTAGGAATTCCGATTATTTAAAACCCCCTTTTTAAATCTAATTTATTTATTTAAAAATAAAAACCCGGGTTTTAAATTGAGTTCAAACTAGTTCATTTCGATAAAAATCTATTTTTATCTTTTCAAATATGGAGTTTTTCACCCCAATTTTTCTCAAATCATTTCTTATGATTTTACACAAATTATTGATATTTTTAATAATTTTATCAAGGCCCGTACAGTCGATTTCCAACAATGGCCATCGAACTGCACTTACAACGACCTTTTTCAAATTTGATTTGGACGTATCTCCAAATCCAATCGTTAGATTTCAAATTTCTAATATTCGTTAGAAAGCTCTTTTCGATACGAACCCAATGGTTCCGGTTTTAGGAGAATCTGACGATCGGATCTCCCGTAATGTCCATTTGAAATAAATGGTTGAAATTCCCGAACTGCCGCGGCGCGGCGCGTTCTATTCAGGCCATTATATTATATATATATAATATATATTTCGTCGATTTCTATTTAAAACGAATTATATAAATAGTTTTAAATTCGTTTCAAAAGCAAATTCAACTTCCATTTCAATTCAAATCAAAATTGAATTCTTCTTTAAAAATTCGTTTTAAAAGTCATTTCTATTCAATTCAAATTTCAATTCAATTTGAATTCATTTCAATTCGCTTTCGATTCAATTTGAATTCGTTTTCAATTCAATCCAATTTCAAAGTCGTTTTCTATTCGATTCAATTCAAATTGGTTTTTTATTCGATTCCATTCAAATTGGTTTTCTATTCGATTCATTTCGAAATGGTTTTCAATTCGATTCATTTCGAAATGGTTTTCAATTCAATTCATTTCGAAATGGTTTTCAATTCAATTCATTTCGAAATCGTTTTCAATTCAATTCATTTCGAAATCGTTTTCAATTCAATTCATTTCAAAATCGTTTTCAATTCAATTCATTTCGAAATCGTTTTCAATTCAATTCATTTCGAAATCGTTTTCAATTCAATTCATTTCGAAATCGTTTTCAATTCAATTCATTTCGAAATCGTTTTCAATTCAATTCTTTTCGAAATCGTTTTCAATTCAATTCATTTCGAAATGAATAAAATCGATACAAATATCGTTCACGTCAAAATGGCGTCAATCTAATCAACACGGCTTAATGTATTTCTATTTTCAAATATTCTATTTCAAATATTTCCTATTCAAATATTTCGATTTCAAATATTTCTATTTTCAAATGTTCTATTTCAAATATTCTATTTCAAATATTTCTATTTCAAATATTCTATTTCAAATATTTCGATTTCAAATATTTCGATTTCAAATATTTCTATTTTCAACAAATGAATATTTATTTTTGTTAATTTATTTCGTTCAACACATGACTAATCTCAACGGATGAGTACAGTCAACACATGAACCTTTATTTTATATTGATAAAGATATAAATTTTATTATAAAAATATTTCGTTCAACACATGACTAATCTCAACGGATGAGTACAGTCAACACATGAACCTTTATTTTATATTGATAAAGATATAAATTTTATTATAAAAATATTTCGTTCAACACATGACTAATCTCAACGGATGAGTACAGTCAACACATGAACCTTTATTTTATATTGATAAAGATATTAATTTTATTATGAAAATATTTCATTCAACACATGACTAATCTCAACGGATGAGTACAGTCAACACATGAACCTTTATTTTATATTGATAAAGATATAAATTTTATTATAAAAATATTTCGTTCAACACATGACTAATCTCAACGGATGAGTATAGTCAACACATGAACCTTTATTTTATATTGATAAAGATATAAATTTTATTATAAAAATATTTCGTTCAACACATGACTAATCTCAACGGATGAGTACAGTCAACACATGAACCTTTATTTCTTAATATTCTTTATTTTCTAAATTGGAATGAGGCCCAATCAATCACCATATAATGTTAATTATATGGATTTTCATACATCACACGTGTACAACATCATTGAAAAATAATCAACCATCAACCAAAGTGCATTACACTGTATAAGCATCAAATATAAATATCTAACGCTTATGACAGCCTGTCAATCAATCGATCGACATATTTAATCAATCAGGATGAGTGAACTTCAAAT
Organism: Allium sativum; assembly: GCA_030737875.1. Classification (NCBI taxonomy): domain Eukaryota; kingdom Viridiplantae; phylum Streptophyta; class Magnoliopsida; order Asparagales; family Amaryllidaceae; genus Allium; species Allium sativum. The sequence continues at coordinate 359,980,882 of CM060926.1, forward strand.
TTCATCCCAACACCCGTGTGGGGTTTCAAGCAATCAAACACAGATTTTTATTTGTGCAGTTGGGCGATGTGTAAAATTTATCGACCCAATCAATGTCCTTCAAATAGGTGTACATAAACAAACCGTCCGGTTTGTAAATGAATATTTTATTTTATTCACTTCCACTATATTTATATTCACGTTAAAAATTATATTTTTAACAATAAAACATTTTATTTTAACACATGAATTTTTATTCAGTTCATTCTTTAAATAAAATGATATTCTTATTTTTCTAACATATTTTAGAAAATTTCGGCGGCATAACGGCACGATACTAAAAACGGGACGAGGCCTAGCCTTATCCCCGGTCTAGTGAAGGCCCACGCCATTCACACATCAATCAAATTCACCAAACAACCAATTCAAATCAAGTCATCAAATTAATTTATGCAACCAAACAAACAAGTCCATGGTCTGTGGACGATTGTGTCGGGTGCTACTAAGCACCGTCTGCATCCTAGTATATATATACAACTAGAAAATGAAATTGAAAGGTGAGAAATTCTCACCGATAGCTATCCAACTTTACGACACTTCTTTTATAGAAATCTTCACCGTTATCGCATCTTCGTCATCTTCGTTGCCCGTATTCCCTACATATGTAAAAATCACATTTTTACTTCGATGTTCGATATATAAAAATCATATTTTTACTTCGATGTTCAATATATAAAAATCATATTTTTACTTCGATGTTCAATATATAAAAATCATATTTTTATTACGCTATTTTCCATATAAAGATTTCGCCTTTTCTTAAAATAAAGATTTCGCCTTTATAAAAACATAGACTTCGCCTTTTCAAGTTTAAAGATTTCATCTTTATAAAAATCTCATTTTTATTTTTCTACACATATAAAGATGATATTTTTAATATTCCTATCATGTAAAAATTATATTTTTAATTCTCTACCTAAACAAAAATCATATTTCTACCACTTCTATATAGTAAAGATTATATTTTTAATACCTTAAAAATATAAAAATCACTTCTTTATTGGTAAAAATCATAGCTTTTCTAATTAAAAGGTCCAAACTTTTCATCGAAGTAAATAAATAAAGTAGTGAAAGTAAAAGCTCACATTTTTAATCGAAGGAGGGGGTTCGCTGGCCCTATCTCGGATGAGAGGTGCTCGCTAAGGTGGCGTCGGAGTCGAGGGTGGTCGGGTGGTGTTGCATTGGCCGGTGGAGCAAGGTTTGGGGCTGTTTCTCCTTGGGATATCGGTTTCAGGAAGGGGAAAGGCGGATTCGCTGTTGCCGTTGACTAGAAGAGGAGGGGGACTCGTCTGACAGGCGGCGAAGGCGAAGTGGGCTCCCCTTTGGCTGGCGACGGGCTTCCAGAAGGTTGGGGGTTCGTGATGTCTCGAATTGAAAAGGGGAGAGGGCGGAGAAGCGGGGAGCGGTCGGAGGTGAAAGGGAGGGGCTGGAGAGGGTAGCCGCAGGCGGCAATGGGCGCTGGATGGCCAGCGATGGCGGCTAGGGTTGAGGGTATCGTAATTTTGCTGAGTGAGACTTCGGGTATCGGGTTTGGAAGAAAGCAAGAGAAGGGGCTATATAAATTATTATATTTTATTAATTAATTGATCCCTTAAAGCAACCTTTGTTTTCGAACTCAAAATCGAACCCACCGACTGTCGTCCCTAGCTAATTACCCCCATCCCGAACACAATGGTATATGCTGCGTAAGCCAATTCGATCGTTACGACCAGTTTCCGTTGAATTTAATATATAAATCATTATATTGAATTTTAAACGTACATTTCAAATTACCGGGGCCACATACGAACACGAAAAATTCCAGAAAAATATTTTCTAGCTTCGTATTGACGATACAGTCCTAACAAGACTAGTTTCGTCGAATTCTGAGACCGTTAGAAAAATGGTGTAATGACCCGCATTTTTCGACGATATAATAATTAATTTATTTAATTATTTAAATAGAGTTTAGAGGATATAATGGTCGTTAATTAAATTATAAGGAATATTTAATTTAAAATAATAATTAAATAATATATTTAATTCAGAAATAACCAGAAATAGTAAATTGACAATATAATGTGAGCTGGGTCATCCCTAGGGATTTATTCAGCTTAGAGTTGAATTATATTGACGAATATATTATATAAACGATAGTTTGAACGTAGAGTTATAATATAATTTTAATCGAGCTCGAAATGGCGCGGCAGTTCGCTATTTGGTGATTTGAACTTCAACTGAATATACAGAAGCCGTTTTAAGTCGGATTTCTGTGAAACAAGAAACGTGTGGAGCTGGTGGAGTATATCTTTCTAGTGGAAGAGAAATATCGGGATTTCGTCGTGTAGATTTTGAGTTATGTCCAAATCAAATTTCAGAAAAGTCGTTGTGGAATTCCTTTATAATTTGCGACGCTTTATATACGTTATAAATCGATTTTTCGATACGAACTGAATATCGATCAAATCGGAATTTCTGAAAATCAAGTCATGAATTATGGCAGAATATTCTGGAGCCATACGACATCATCTGTGGATATATACGAGAATATTAATTTATTTATATTAAATTTAATAATATTTAAATATATTTATATATTTAAATGGGTCATTCAAAGCGTTAAAAAAAGCCACTTTTGCAAACGAAGCCGGAATTCGACGAAACTAGTTTTGTTGGATCCGCAATGTCAAATAGTTGTTAGATTTCCAGTTTCGTGATTTTTAGGGTCAGTGTGTGACCGTGGGGATTTTTAGAGTGAGAAACAGTCAGTATTTCGACAGTTAAAAATACGCTGTGTGAGCATACGAAGTCGGAATTCGACGAAACCAGTTTCGTTGGGACCGTAATGTCAAACTCTAGCTACCTATCCAGTTTGGTGATTTTTGGGTATCGTTTGTGATTACAGAAATTTTAAAGGACAAATAGTAATAGCGATAGCTTAAAAATTAATATAAAAATCAAATAAACAAATATTAAAAGTTGGCTATAAATACTCACTAACTCCCTTAAACCCTAAGATATTTTTCTGCAATCAAAGAAATTGCGCCGCACCTTTTTTCTTTCTCCAGTAAATTATTTTCATCCTTTAAATCCAAAAAGAAATGGAATAAATTACTAAAAATCCTAAAGTATATGTATATCGATCCGTATGTTGTTCTCTTTGATATCATGTGAAGTTTTCAGTGTTCGATCAGTGTTTGGTGTCGTTGGAAATAACCAGCGTTAGTCTAGGGTTAGGATCTTTGAATGATTTAAGCTAAAATCAAAAGAATGGTGCTTGTATTCGGATTTGCAAGTAGAAATCGAGTGTAGCTGAAAGGTTTGGGAATTTTTGGGTTCAAAACAGTTCGGTTGATTTTACTGCTTCGACGGGTATTGGGTTTCGACGCCAGTGCTTTGCCTGATGCGAGTTCAGCCTTTCGAGTATGGGGATGACGAGAATGGAAGGAGAGAAACATCGGTGATTTTTGTTTGAAGTGGTGTTGAAAGGAGGACTTGCGGTTTGAGGTTGGAATTGGAGAATGGAGTTTCGGTGGAATTAATTTGGAGCAGGTATCGACGCAGGAAGAGGAAGTGAGGGATTGGGCTGGGGCAATCACGAAGGGGTATGGGCCAGATTTGAATTGTAAGCCCAAGTGAGAGAATTATATTAGTTTAATTTAAATTCAATATTTGTATAATAACTTATAACTACGATAACTTCGTCATACGATATCAGATTGACGAACTGTGAGTTGCGTTGGGATCGTATGGACGAGCACTCCGAAATGGAACTGACCGCGAGTCAATTGGAGTCCGTCACAATTTATAGCAAAATAAATTGTCTGAATCAAGCGACAATTATCGTTAATTAACGATGATAGTCCAATGTGAGTAAATCTCACTAACTCTTAACAGTTTATATTTTCATGTTATATTTTTAGAACTGTTAAATATGGACTGATTGATTGTGTGTTGACTGTTTGATTGAACTGCTAGTCAGTTAGTTAAATTTCTATATTGATTATGTTTAATAGAATATATCATATGGAACTGAAAGTGATGTTATATATATATTGTCTAACATCTGTGATGCAGGGAAACAGGTTGGAGGAATCCGACTGGATTCCTCAACAATTATTTTATTGTTTTTCATATATTCTAATATATGATGTGAATTATAACATGTTGTTGATTGTGTGTGTATGGACGAGATTAGACATCGTGATTTGATATGATTGAATACCATGACATACCGGAATGTAGATAAAGGAGATTTTTCAAAGTGATATTGAATAAGAGATATTTATAAAGTGGAATATTTATAAATAAGGAATATTTATAAATAGGGATATTTATAAATAGGAGATATTTTAAAAAGGAAATAAATTCAAAATATTTTCTTTTTGAATGGAAAGGCCTGTGTGGCGAGTTTGGGGATTTTCCTGATGCTCCCGATACAAAGGAGGTTATGGTGAATTTTCCCGGGAATTTAAGGAGTTAGAATATTTCAAGAATAAATTTGAAAAGGAAATATTTGTAAACCATTTACAAATAGAATAAAAAAGGAAACGTTATAAAAAGGAAATCATTTTTAAAGTATAGAACCGTTATTTAAAAGTAAATCTTTTTAAATGAATAAAACGTTGTTAAAAAGGCAAATCTTTATAAAGTAAATAAAGTTAATCGAATATGGTATTCGAAAGGAGTTAATCGAACAGGGTATTCGAAGTTAGTTAATCGAATATGGTATTCGAAGTTAGTTAATCGAATATAGACATTCGAAAGAAGTTAATCGAATATGGTATTCGAAGTTAGTTAATCGAATATGGTATTCGAAAGTTAGTTAATCGAATATGTTATTCGAAAGGGGTTAGTTAGTCAAGTTAGTCGAGCATAGTTAATCGAATCGAATTGGTCGAACCAAGTAAGTCGAGTTAAGTTAGTCAAGTTAGTCGAGCATAGTTAATCGAATCGAATTGGTCGAACCAAGTAAGTCGAGTTAAGTTAGTCAAGTTAGTCGAGCCTAGTTAATCGAATCGAATTGGTCGAACCAAGTAAGTCGAGTTAAGTTAGTCAAGTTAGTCGAGCCTAGTTAATCGAATCGAATTGGTCGAACCAAGTAAGTCGAGTTAAGTTAGTCAAGTTAGTCGAGCCTAGTTAATCGAATTGAATTGGTCGAACCAAGTAAGTCGAGTTAGTCAAGTCAAGTTAAGTTAGTCAAGTTAAGTTCGTCGAGTCAAAGTTATCGATGTTAGTTTCATCGAAGGGAGTTATCGATTATAGTTTAATCGAAGTGAGATTTTCAAATATGAGATATTTGAAAAGGAAGAGTTATCGAATATTAGTTATTCGAAGAGAGATTATCGAATATCGTTTATTCGAGAAGGAGTTAATCGAATATAGGTTATTCGAAGAAGAGTTAATCAAATAGAGATTTCTCGAAGAAAGCTAATCGGCGAATTCGATTATATCGAATTCGGGAAAGTACTTATACTTTCCAGTGTTTAAATAGAAATTTATTTATATTTAAATAAATAAGTGTTAGGTTAATTATTCACTAATAAGAATAGAAGTTATAATTAAAGTTAGATAATTCGAAAGTAGGGATTATAGTGTTATCGTTATAACCAATGTTTTAAACATAGAAGTGGACTAGTAAAATTGAATCCGAGAAAGGCGTAAAGAAGTTGTTAAAGATTAAAAGATAAACTTTGACCATTTCGAAGTTATAACGTTGTTCAGTTAAGGTCTGAGAGGTAATTATACCCCAACTTGAGTGACTTCCTTCTTAACTAAGAAATGGTAAGGTTTGATCGTAAAGGAGTTTTGGAAATGTTTTCCAAACGAGAATCAGAAATGTTTTCTGATAAAAGAAAATAAGAATTTAGAATATAGGGAAACAGGAGATAAGTAAATAAATGAACTAAAGAGATTTATGTTAAATGATGTTTGTTCGATATAATTTCCATTTGGACATAATATCGTTGTTTGCACACTTGTTTTTCTTTGATAGTTAACTCACCGACTATCGAAGTTTTGACCATTTTAACGTTGTTAATATGGAGAGACCGGTTGGATTATTATCCAAAGAACCACTCTGTATTGGCATAAGCGGCGTGAATCATATATGCCAAAGATAATTGAAGATGGAGTAAGATGCAAGGGCTATCCTGTTTACAGAATAGTGCCTTCGGTTTGTCCAGTCCCAGGACAACTTGTATGGACGAAGGTCTGACAGAGTATATCCAATGGATCGCGTAAGTTGGTCTGTTCAAACGTATTCACGTTTAGTGGCGGAGGAATTCGTTTCTCTTAGCTGTATACCCGTGTTATTTTTGGATAAGTCAATTTGTGATTTGGCGGGTATAACGATGTGACATTTCTAAGTAAATGAAGATGGATGTCTGACATAGTATTTCCAGACGGTCACGTACATTGATTTCTTCAACTGTACCAAGAGTGGAAGCGGAGAAGGAAACTTCTTTAGCTAACACGTAATGTACTGTTGTAAAACGTCAATTAGTGATTTCGATGGATTTGACAATGTAGCATTTGAAGTGAATCTATTGTGATGATAAAGCGTAGCTTCTAGCCTCACATCCGGTAAATGACAGAAATCGGGCAGGCAACATGGCTAAGTCGGTCGCACCGAAGTAGGGTGTATAATCACTTATCTAGTGAATATTCATTTGCTTCTTTTAATCTATCAATGATGTCCCATATATATATACGGGAACGGTTGCTGATCCCAACCGTTGGTGATGTACATTCGATACACTCAAGCGAAATGAGTGGTCGGTCATGTGTGGCTGAGTTGCAAGATGTTCTTGTTGAACTCCAGTGTATCGTTCCTAGAGTACACTGATCGGAAGGTGATTCCATACTTTGTCATAGTTGGAAATCCATTATCCAATACGTGCTTGCGATTTTGATTGTATACTATATATGTAGTAACGTGAGATGCAAGCGTTTCTGCTAGATTGATATTTATTTGTACTTAGACATTATTATAATATCAGAATGATATTGCTTTGAAAAGTTATTTGGATTCTCATAAGGGAAAAACCCGTTCCGTATTCACGGCGTGGTCTTATGAGATATCATATACCTGTTTAAATGATTTGAGTTTATTCATACCAGTCCCATGACTGACCCGGAGTTTACTTTGTTGTTTTCCCTAAACTCTTGGGTGCCTAAATTTGTACGGGCAGTCAAGTAGTCGGGATTTTACAGATACACTTGGAGAGCTTGGAGCAGGAGACTTCAGGATTCTATAGCTATTATTATTTCCGCTGTGGTTGTAAGTGTTGTACTCTGATAAGTGCTATTGTATACATAACTGTTTGTATTTCAAAAGTTAAGTTATATTTTATTCGTTCCGCTGTGAGATTCGTGTTTACTCTGATGATGATGTTCTTCTTCTTCTTCTATTCTATAAGTTCTACCTTATCTTTCCTCACCCTCTAATTTCTTTCATTAACAACCGGGATTTTTCGATGTTTTGGTTATCGACGTCGAGCTTACGTCGATAACCAAAGCCGCTCAAAATCCGGGTCGTTACAGTTGGTATCAGAGCTTAAGTTAAGAATTACCTTGGCTCTGTGGCGTGACTCGGTAGAGATAGGGTTAGTAATACCCTAGATTGAGTTGAGTGTATATATACGAGTGCATATTTGTATTTGATATAAAAATAGTTTTATATTGTGGAGATTCATTGGTTGAGTTGTTTATAAATTCTGGACGATCAGTTTGATCCACTGTATCGGTAGGGGTTACTAAACACTCGAATACGATGAACCGACACGGTATGTTTTGAAAGAGGGTAAATGGTATAATTTTACCCGAATATATTTTGATATAGTATATTGGTTATGTTGGTTGATATTATAATCGAATTAGATTATAAAAAGGTGAAATGATTATAAATAACTAATCAGAATTCATATAAGGAAATATATGAAATAAGATGAAATGAATCTGAAATTTAAATCAGAATTGGAATTAAAATAAGGAAATTTTAAGTTCCTGGGAGATTTTGAAAATGTTTTCAATCTGAAAATGATATAGTATTGAACTCACTTGTTCGCTGGAAAATAAACTCCGATGGTGCATCATCGGTGTTCATTTTCGAGTTTGTAAGTGACGGATTACTAGCAAAGGCTTCGTTTTTAAATTGTTTTGAGAAAACAAGTGGTTTAGAAATTCAAATGTTTTGAATTGGTGTTATGATTTCAAATTGATTTGAAATGAACTCAGGAATTTAAAATTTTGGACTTAAAATTTAACTTATGAAGTTAAATAAAATAAGATGGTAAAAATAAATCAGAATTTAACTTGAGACGATAGGTTAAGAAAACTGGAAGTGATTAGAGAATAATCTGGCTTGGAATTGAAAGGATAAGTTGAGAGTTTGAAATTTGAAACTCGAATTGAAATTGAATTCGGCTTGGATAAGCGAATGGTTGGATCTGAGGATGAACTGATTTAAGTTTGATTAGAATGGCATTGGTATATGCCGAAGTGGTAACAGATAGTAGGGATATAATGATATGCCCGACAAAAAGGTACAAGTTTATATTTTATATGAGTTTGGAATTTATGAGCCGAATTGGCAAGCCACTTGGCATTTTGATTTTCTTTTGGGTTGAAGAAGGACAGAGAGGCAAGTTGGAGTTTGAGATATTGACCAGTACAAAGGAGGTGCTGGCGAAATTTTTCAAAAAGTTAGGGCGTTAGAAAATTTTCAGGATTTTTGGAAATTTTCGTTTGTAAGAATTAATTAATTTTTAATTGAAATTAAATTAGTTCAGTTGGAAACTGAAGTTGAGAAGTGGACTGATAAGTTCTAACCAGTATATAGGGTTTGTTTCCTACCTTAGCAATTTCGAGGACGAAATTATTTTAAGGGGGGAAGAATGTAATGACCCGCATTTTTCGACGATATAATAATTAATTTATTTAATTATTTAAATAGAGTTTAGAGGATATAATGGTCGTTAATTAAATTATAAGGAATATTTAATTTAAAATAATAATTAAATAATATATTTAATTCAGAAATAACCAGAAATAGTAAATTGACAATATAATGTGAGCTGGGTCATCCCTAGGGATTTATTCAGCTTAGAGTTGAATTATATTGACGAATATATTATATAAACGATAGTTTGAACGTAGAGTTATAATATAATTTTAATCGACCTCGAAATGGCGCGGCAGTTCGCTATTTGGTGATTTGAACTTCAACTGAATATACAGAAGCCGTTTTAAGTCGGATTTCTGTGAAACAAGAAACGTGTGGAGCTGGTGGAGTATATCTTTCTAGTGGAAGAGAAATATCGGGATTTCGTCGTGTAGATTTTGAGTTATGTCCAAATCAAATTTCAGAAAAGTCGCTGTGGAATTCCTTTATAATTTGCGACGCTTTATATACGTTATAAATCGATTTTTCGATACGAACTGAATATCGATCAAATCGGAATTTCTGAAAATCAAGTCATGAATTATGGCAGAATATTCTGGAGCCATACGACATCATCTGTGGATATATACGAGAATATTAATTTATTTATATTAAATTTAATAATATTTAAATATATTTATATATTTAAATGGGTCATTCAAAGCGTTAAAAAAAGCCACTTTTGCAAACGAAGCCGGAATTCGACGAAACTAGTTTTGTTGGATCCGCAATGTCAAATAGTTGTTAGATTTCCAGTTTCGTGATTTTTAGGGTCAGTGTGTGACCGTGGGGATTTTTAGAGTGAGAAACAGTCAGTATTTCGACAGTTAAAAATACGCTGTGTGAGCATACGAAGTCGGAATTCGACGAAACCAGTTTCGTTGGGACCGTAATGTCAAACTCTAGCTACCTATCCAGTTTGGTGATTTTTGGGTATCGTTTGTGATTACAGGAATTTTAAAGGACAAATAGTAATAGCGATAGCTTAAAAATTAATATAAAAATCAAATAAACAAATATTAAAAGTTGGCTATAAATACTCGCTAACTCCCTTAAACCCTAAGATATTTTTCTGCAATCAAAGAAATTGCGCCGCACATTTTTTCTTTCTCCAGTAAATTATATTCATCCTTTAAATCCAAAAAGAAATGGAATAAATTACTAAAAATCCTAAAGTATATGTATATCGATCCGTATGTTGTTCTCTTTGATATCATGTGAAGTTTTCAGTGTTCGATCAGTGTTTGGTGTCGCTGGAAATAACCAGCGTTAGTCTAGGGTTAGGATCTTTGAATGATTTAAGCTAAAATCAAAAGAATGGTGCTTGTATTCGGATTTGCAAGTAGAAATCGAGTGTAGATGAAAGGTTTGGGAATTTTTGTGTTCAAAACAGTTCGGTTGATTTTACTGCTTCGACGGGTATTGGGTTTCGACGCCAGTGCTTTGCCTGATGCGAGTTCAGCCTTTCGAGTATGGGGATGACGAGAATGGAAGGAGAGAAACATCAGTGATTTTTGTTTGAAGTGGTGTTGAAAGGAGGACTTGCGGTTTGAGGTTGGAATTGGAGAATGGAGTTTCGGTGGAATTAATTTGGAGCAGGTATCGACGCAGGAAGAGGAAGTGAGGGATTGGGCTGGGGCAATCACGAAGGGGTATGGGCCAGATTTGAATTGTAAGCCCAAGTGAGAGAATTATATTAGTTTAATTTAAATTCAATATTTGTATAATAACTTATAACTACGATAACTTCGTCATACGATATCAGATTGACGAACCGTGAGTTGCGTTGGGATCGTATGGACGAGCACTCCGAAATGGAACAGACCGCGAGTCAATTGGAGTCCGTCACAATTTATAGCAAAATAAATTGTCTGAATCAAGCGACAATTATCGTTAATTAACGATGATAGTCCAATGTGAGTAAATCTCACTAACTCTTAACAGTTTATATTTTCATGTTATATTTTTAGAACTGTTAAATATGGACTGATTGATTGTGTGTTGACTGTTTGATTGAACTGCTAGTCAGTTAGTTAAATTTCTATATTGATTATGTTTAACAGAATATATCATATGGAACTGAAAGTGATGTTATATATATATTGTCTAACATCTGTGATGTAGGGAAACAGGTTGGAGGAATCCGACTGGATTCCTCAACAGTTATTTTATTGTTTTTCATATATTCTAATATATGACGTGAATTATAACATGTTGTTGATTGTGTGTGTATGGACGAGATTAGACATCGTGATTTGATATGATTGAATACCATGACATACCGGAATGTAGATAAAGGAGATTTTTCAAAGTGATATTGAATAAGAGATATTTATAAAGTGGAATATTTATAAATAAGGAATATTTATAAATAAGGATATTTATAAATAGGAGATATTTTAAAAAGGAAATAAATTCAAAATATTTTCTTTTTGAATGGAAAGGCCTGTGTGGCGAGTTTGGGGATTTTCCCGATGCTCCCGATACAAAGGAGGTTATGGCGAATTTTCCCGGGAATTTAAGGAGTTAGAATATTTCAAGAATAAATTTGAAAAGGAAATATTTGTAAACCATTTACAAATAGAATAAAAAAGGAAACGTTATAAAAAGGAAATCATTTTTAAAGTATAGAACCGTTATTTAAAAGTAAATCTTTTTAAATGAATAAAACGTTGTTAAAAAGGCAAATCTTTATAAAGTAAATAAAGTTAATCGAATATGGTATTCGAAAGGAGTTAATCGAACAGGGTATTCGAAGTTAGTTAATCGAATATGGTATTCGAAGTTAGTTAATCGAATATAGACATTCGAAAGAAGTTAATCGAATATGGTATTCGAAGTTAGTTAATCGAATATGGTATTCGAAAGTTAGTTAATCGAATATGTTATTCGAAAGGGGTTAGTTAGTCAAGTTAGTCGAGCATAGTTAATCGAATCGAATTGGTCGAACCAAGTAAGTCGAGTTAAGTTAGTCAAGTTAGTCGAGCATAGTTAATCGAATCGAATTGGTCGAACCAAGTAAGTCGAGTTAAGTTAGTCAAGTTAGTCGAGCCTAGTTAATCGAATCGAATTGGTCGAACCAAGTAAGTCGAGTTAAGTTAGTCAAGTTAGTCGAGCCTAGTTAATCGAATCGAATTGGTCGAACCAAGTAAGTCGAGTTAAGTTAGTCAAGTTAGTCGAGCCTAGTTAATCAAATTGAATTGGTCGAACCAAGTAAGTCGAGTTAGTCAAGTCAAGTTATGTTAGTCAAGTTAAGTTCGTCGAGTCAAAGTTATCGATGTTAGTTTCATCGAAGGGAGTTATCGATTATAGTTTAATCGAAGTGAGATTTTCAAATATGAGATATTTGAAAAGGAAGAGTTATCGAATATTAGTTATTCGAAGAGAGATTATCGAATATCGTTTATTCGAGAAGGAGTTAATCGAATATAGGTTATTCGAAGAAGAGTTAATCAAATAGAGATTTCTCGAAGAAAGCTAATCGGCGAATTCGATTATATCGAATTCGGGAAAGTACTTATACTTTCCAGTGTTTAAATAGAAATTTATTTATATTTAAATAAATAAGTGTTAGGTTAATTATTCACTAATAAGAATAGAAGTTATAATTAAAGTTAGATAATTCGAAAGTAGGGATTATAGTGTTATCGTTATAACCAATGTTTTAAACATAGAAGTGGACTAGTAAAATTGAATCCGAGAAAGGCGTAAAGAAGTTGTTAAAGATTAAAAGATAAACTTTGACCATTTCGAAGTTATAACGTTGTTCAGTTAAGGTCTGAGAGGTAATTATACCCCAACTTGAGTGACTTCCTTCTTAACTAAGAAATGGTAAGGTTTGATCGTAAAGGAGTTTTGGAAATGTTTTCCAAACGAGAATCAGAAATGTTTTCTGATAAAAGAAAATAAGAATTTAGAATATAGGGAAACAGGAGATAAGTAAATAAATGAACTAAAGAGATTTATGTTAAATGATGTTTGTTCGATATAATTTCCATTTGGACATAATATCGTTGTTTGCACACTTGTTTTTCTTTGATAGTTAACTCACCGACTATCGAAGTTTTGACCATTTTAACGTTGTTAATATGGAGAGACCGGTTGGATTATTATCCAAAGAACCACTCTGTATTGGCATAAGCGGCGTGAATCATATATGCCAAAGATAATTGAAGATGGAGTAAGATGCAAGGGCTATCCTGTTTACAGAATAGTGCCTTCGGTTTGTCCAGTCCCAGGACAACTTGTATGGACGAAGGTCTGACAGAGTATATCCAATGGATCGCGTAAGTTGGTCTGTTCAAACGTATTCACGTTTAGTGGCGGAGGAATTCGTTTCTCTTAGCTGTATACCCGTGTTATTTTTGGATAAGTCAATTTGTGATTTGGCGGGTATAACGATGTGACATTTCTAAGTAAATGAAGATGGATGTCTGACATAGTATTTCCAGACGGTCACGTACATTGATTTCTTCAACTGTACCAAGAGTGGAAGCGGAGAAGGAAACTTCTTTAGCTAACACGTAATGTACTGTTGTAAAACGTCAATTAGTGATTTCGATGGATTTGACAATGTAGCATTTGAAGTGAATCTATTGTGATGATAAAGCGTAGCTTCTAGCCTCACATCCGGTAAATGACAGAAATCGGGCAGGCAGCATGGCTAAGTCGGTCGCACCGAAGTAGGGTGTATAATCACCTATCTAGTGAATATTCATTTGCTTCTTTTAATCTATCAATGCTGTCCCATATATATATACGGGAACGGTTGCTGATCCCAACCGTTGGTGATGTACATTCGATACACTCAAGCGAAATGAGTGGTCGGTCATGTGTGGCTGAGTTGCAAGATGTTCTTGTTGAACTCCAGTGTATCGTTCCTAGAGTACACTGATCGGAAGGTGATTCCATACCTTGTCATAGTTGGAAATCCATTATCCAATACGTGCTTGCGATTTTGATTGTATACTATATATGTAGTAACGTGAGATGCAAGCGTTTCTGCTAGATTGATATTTATTTGTACTTAGACATTATTATAATATCAGAATGATATTGCTTTGAAAAGTTATTTGGATTCTCATAAGGGAAAAACCCGTTCCGTATTCACGGCGTGGTCTTATGAGATATCATATACCTGTTTAAATGATTTGAGTTTATTCATACCAGTCCCATGACTGACCCGGAGTTTACTTTGTTGTTTTCCCTAAACTCTTGGGTGCCTAAATTTGTACGGGCAGTCAAGTAGTCGGGATTTTACAGATACACTTGGAGAGCTTGGAGCAGGAGACTTCAGGATTCTATAGCTATTATTATTTCCGCTGTGGTTGTAAGTGTTGTACTCTGATAAGTGCTATTGTATACATAACTGTTTGTATTTCAAAAGTTAAGTTATATTTTATTCGTTCCGCTGTGAGATTCGTGTTTACTCTGATGATGATGTTCTTCTTCTTCTTCTATTCTATAAGTTCTACCTTATCTTTCCTCACCCTCTAATTTCTTTCATTAACAACCGGGATTTTTCGATGTTTTGGTTATCGACGTCGAGCTTACGTCGATAACCAAAGCCGCTCAAAATCCGGGTCGTTACAGTTGGTATCAGAGCTTAAGTTAAGAATTACCTTGGCTCTGTGGCGTGACTCGGTAGAGATAGGGTTAGTAATACCCTAGATTGAGTTGAGTGTATATATACGAGTGCGTATTTGTATTTGATATAAAAATAGTTTTATATTGTGGAGATTCATTGGTTGAGTTGTTTATAAATTCTGGACGATCAGTTTGATCCACTGTATCGGTAGGGGTTACTAAACACTCGAATACGATGAACCGACACGGTATGTTTTGAAAGAGGGTAAATGGTATAATTTTACCCGAATATATTTTGATATAGTATATTGGTTATGTTGGTTGACATTATAATCGAATTAGATTATAAAAAGGTGAAATGATTATAAATAACTAATCAGAATTCATATAAGGAAATATATGAAATAAGATGAAATGAATCTGAAATTTAAATCAGAATTGGAATTAAAATAAGGAAATTTTAAGTTCCTGGGAGATTTTGAAAATGTTTTCAATCTGAAAATGATATAGTATTGAACTCACTTGTTCGCTGGAAAATAAACTCCGATGGTGCATCATCGGTGTTCATTTTCGAGTTTGTAAGTGACGGATTACTAGCAAAGGCTTCGTTTTTAAATTGTTTTGAGAAAACAAGTGGTTTAGAAATTCAAATGTTTTGAATTGGTGTTATGATTTCAAATTGATTTGAAATGAACTCAGGAATTTAAAATTTTGGACTTAAAATTTAACTTATGAAGTTAAATAAAATAAGATGGTAAAAATAAATCAGAATTTAACTTGAGACGATAGGTTAAGAAAACTGGAAGTGATTAGAGAATAATCTGGCTTGGAATTGAAAGGATAAGTTGAGAGTTTGAAATTTGAAACTCGAATTGAAATTAAATTCGGCTTGGATAAGCGAATGGTTGGATCTGAGGATGAACTGATTTAAGTTTGATTAGAATGGCATTGGTATATGCCGAAGTGGTAACAGATAGTAGGGATATAATGATATGCCCGACAAAAAGGTACAAGTTTATATTTTATATGAGTTTGGAATTTATGAGCCGAATTGGCAAGCCACTTGGCATTTTGATTTTCTTTTGGGTTGAAGAAGGACAGAGAGGCAAGTTGGAGTTTGAGATATTGACCAGTACAAAGGAGGTGCTGGCGAAATTTTTCAAAAAGTTAGGGCGTTAGAAAATTTTCAGGATTTTTGGAAATTTTCGTTTGTAAGAATTAATTAATTTTTAATTGAAATTAAATTAGTTCAGTTGGAAACTGAAGTTGAGAAGTGGACTGATAAGTTCTAACCAGTATATAGGGTTTGTTTCCTACCTTAGCAATTTCTAGGACGAAATTATTTTAAGGGGGGAAGAATGTAATGACCCGCATTTTTCGACGATATAATAATTAATTTATTTAATTATTTAAATAGAGTTTAGAGGATATAATGGTCGTTAATTAAATTATAAGGAATATTTAATTTAAAATAATAATTAAATAATATATTTAATTCAGAAATAACCAGAAATAGTAAATTGACAATATAATGTGAGCTGGGTCATCCCTAGGGATTTATTCAGCTTAGAGTTGAATTATATTGACGAATATATTATATAAACGATAGTTTGAACGTAGAGTTATAATATAATTTTAATCGAGCTCGAAATGGCGCGGCAGTTCGCTATTTGGTGATTTGAACTTCAACTGAATATAAAGAAGCCGTTTTAAGTCGGATTTCTGTGAAACAAGAAACGTGTGGAGCTGGTGGAGTATATCTTTCTAGTGGAAGAGAAATATCGGGATTTCGTCGTGTAGATTTTGAGTTATGTCCAAATCAAATTTCAGAAAAGTCGCTGTGGAATTCCTTTATAATTTGCGACGCTTTATATACGTTATAAATCGATTTTTCGATACGAACTGAATATCGATCAAATCGGAATTTCTGAAAATCAAGTCATGAATTATGGCAGAATATTCTGGAGCCATACGACATCATCTGTGGATATATACGAGAATATTAATTTATTTATATTAAATTTAATAATATTTAAATATATTTATATATTTAAATGGGTCATTCAAAGCGTTAAAAAAAGCCACTTTTGCAAACGAAGCCGGAATTCGACGAAACTAGTTTTGTTGGATCCGCAATGTCAAATAGTTGTTAGATTTCCAGTTTCGTGATTTTTAGGGTCAGTGTGTGACCGTGGGGATTTTTAGAGTGAGAAACAGTCAGTATTTCGACAGTTAAAAATACGCTGTGTGAGCATACGAAGTCGGAATTCGACGAAACCAGTTTCGTTGGGACCGTAATGTCAAACTCTAGCTACCTATCCAGTTTGGTGATTTTTGGGTATCGTTTGTGATTACAGGAATTTTAAAGGACAAATAGTAATAGCGATAGCTTAAAAATTAATATAAAAATCAAATAAACAAATATTAAAAGTTGGCTATAAATACTCACTAACTCCCTTAAACCCTAAGATATTTTTCTGCAATCAAAGAAATTGCGCCGCACCTTTTTTCTTTCTCCAGTAAATTATTTTCATCCTTTAAATCCAAAAAGAAATGGAATAAATTACTAAAAATCCTAAAGTATATGTATATCGATCCGTATGTTGTTCTCTTTGATATCATGAGAAGTTTTCAGTGTTCGATCAGTGTTTGGTGTCGCTGGAAATAACCAGCGTTAGTCTAGGGTTAGGATCTTTGAATGATTTAAGCTAAAATCAAAAGAATGGTGCTTGTATTCGGATTTGCAAGTAGAAATCGAGTGTAGCTGAAAGGTTTGGGAATTTTTGGGTTCAAAACAGTTCGGTTGATTTTACTGCTTCGACGGGTATTGGGTTTCGACGCCAGTGCTTTGCCTGATGCGAGTTCAGCCTTTCGAGTATGGGGATGACGAGAATGGAAGGAGAGAAACATCGGTGATTTTTGTTTGAAGTGGTGTTGAAAGGAGGACTTGCGGTTTGAGGTTGGAATTGGAGAATGGAGTTTCGGTGGAATTAATTTGGAGCAGGTATCGACGCAGGAAGAGGAAGTGAGGGATTGGGCTGGGGCAATCACGAAGGGGTATGGGCCAGATTTGAGTTGTAAGCCCAAGTGAGAGAATTATATTAGTTTAATTTAAATTCAATATTTGTATAATAACTTATAACTACGATAACTTCGTCATACGATATCAGATTGACGAACCGTGAGTTGCGTTGGGATCGTATGGACGAGCACTCCGAAATGGAACTGACCGCGAGTCAATTGGAGTTCGTCACAATTTATAGCAAAATAAATTGTCTGAATCAAGCGACAATTATCGTTAATTAACGATGATAGTCCAATGTGAGTAAATCTCACTAACTCTTAACAGTTTATATTTTCATGTTATATTTTTAGAACTGTTAAATATGGACTGATTGATTGTGTGTTGACTGTTTGATTGAACTGCTAGTCAGTTAGTTAAATTTCTATATTGATTATGTTTAACAGAATATATCATATGGAACTGAAAGTGATGTTATATATATATTGTCTAACATCTGTGATGCAGGGAAACAGGTTGGAAGAATCCGACTGGATTCCTCAACAGTTATTTTATTGTTTTTCATATATTCTAATATATGATGTGAATTATAACATGTTGTTGATTGTGTGTGTATGGACGAGATTAGACATCGTGATTTGATATGATTGAATACCATGACATACCAGAATGTAGATAAAGGAGATTTTTCAAAGTGATATTGAATAAGAGATATTTATAAAGTGGAATATTTATAAATAAGGAATATTTATAAATAGGGATATTTATAAATAGGAGATATTTTAAAAAGGAAATAAATTCAAAATATTTTCTTTTTGAATGGAAAGGCCTGTGTGGCGAGTTTGGGGATTTTCCCGATGCTCCCGATACAAAGGAGGTTTTGGCGAATTTTCCCGGGAATTTAAGGAGTTATAATATTTCAAGAATAAATTTGAAAAGGAAATATTTGTAAACCATTTACAAATAGAATAAAAAAGGAAACGTTATAAAAAGGAAATCATTTTTAAAGTATAGAACCGTTATTTAAAAGTAAATCTTTTTAAATGAATAAAACGTTGTTAAAAAGGCAAATCTTTATAAAGTAAATAAAGTTAATCGAATATGGTATTCGAAAGGAGTTAATCGAACAGGGTATTCGAAGTTAGTTAATCGAATATGGTATTCGAAGTTAGTTAATCGAATATAGACATTCGAAAGAAGTTAATCGAATATGGTATTCGAAGTTAGTTAATCGAATATGGTATTCGAAAGTTAGTTAATCGAATATGTTATTCGAAAGGGGTTAGTTAGTCAAGTTAGTCGAGCATAGTTAATCGAATCGAATTGGTCGAACCAAGTAAGTCGAGTTAAGTTAGTCAAGTTAGTCGAGCATAGTTAATCGAATCGAATTGGTCGAACCAAGTAAGTCGAGTTAAGTTAGTCAAGTTAGTCGAGCCTAGTTAATCGAATCGAATTGGTCGAACCAAGTAAGTCGAGTTAAGTTAGTCAAGTTAGTCGAGCCTAGTTAATCGAATCGAATTGGTCGAACCAAGTAAGTCGAGTTAAGTTAGTCAAGTTAGTCGAGCCTAGTTAATCGAATTGAATTGGTCGAACCAAGTAAGTCGAGTTAGTCAAGTCAAGTTAAGTTAGTCAAGTTAAGTTCGTCGAGTCAAAGTTATCGATGTTAGTTTCATCGAAGGGAGTTATCGATTATAGTTTAATCGAAGTGAGATTTTCAAATATGAGATATTTGAAAAGGAAGAGTTATCGAATATTAGTTATTCGAAGAGAGATTATCGAATATCGTTTATTCGAGAAGGAGTTAATCGAATATAGGTTATTCGAAGAAGAGTTAATCAAATAGAGATTTCTCGAAGAAAGCTAATCGGCGAATTCGATTATATCGAATTCGGGAAAGTACTTATACTTTCCAGTGTTTAAATAGAAATTTATTTATATTTAAATAAATAAGTGTTAGGTTAATTATTCACTAATAAGAATAGAAGTTATAATTAAAGTTAGATAATTCGAAAGTAGGGATTATAGTGTTATCGTTATAACCAATGTTTTAAACATAGAAGTGGACTAGTAAAATTGAATCCGAGAAAGGCGTAAAGAAGTTGTTAAAGATTAAAAGATAAACTTTGACCATTTCGAAGTTATAACGTTGTTCAGTTAAGGTCTGAGAGGTAATTATACCCCAACTTGAGTGACTTCCTTCTTAACTAAGAAATGGTAAGGTTTGATCGTAAAGGAGTTTTGGAAATGTTTTCCAAACGAGAATCAGAAATGTTTTCTGATAAAAGAAAATAAGAATTTAGAATATAGGGAAACAGGAGATAAGTAAATAAATGAACTAAAGAGATTTATGTTAAATGATGTTTGTTCGATATAATTTCCATTTGGACATAATATCGTTGTTTGCACACTTGTTTTTCTTTGATAGTTAACTCACCGACTATCGAAGTTTTGACCATTTTAACGTTGTTAATATGGAGAGACCGGTTGGATTATTATCCAAAGAACCACTCTGTATTGGCATAAGCGGCGTGAATCATATATGCCAAAGATAATTGAAGATGGAGTAAGATGCAAGGGCTATCCTATTTACAGAATAGTGCCTTCGGTTTGTCCAGTCCCAGGACAACTTGTATGGACGAAGGTCTGACAGAGTATATCCAATGGATCGCGTAAGTTGGTCTGTTCAAATGTATTCACGTTTAGTGGCGGAGGAATTCGTTTCTCTTAGCTGTATACCCGTGTTATTTTTGGATAAGTCAATTTGTGATTTGGCGGGTATAACGATGTGACATTTCTAAGTAAATGAAGATGGATGTCTGACATAGTATTTCCAGACGGTCACGTACATTGATTTCTTCAACTGTACCAAGAGTGGAAGCGGAGAAGGAAACTTCTTTAGCTAACACGTAATGTACTGTTGTAAAACGTCAATTAGTGATTTCGATGGATTTGACAATGTAGCATTTGAAGTGAATCTATTGTGATGATAAAGCGTAGCTTCTAGCCTCACATCCGGTAAATGACAGAAATTGGGCAGGCAGCATGGCTAAGTCGGTCGCACCGAAGTAGGGTGTATAATCACCTATCTAGTGAATATTCATTTGCTTCTTTTAATCTATCAATGCTGTCCCATATATATATACGGGAACGGTTGTTGATCCCAACCGTTGGTGATGTACATTCGATACACTCAAGCGAAATGAGTGGTCGGTCATGTGTGGCTGAGTTGCAAGATGTTCTTGTTGAACTCCAGTGTATCGTTCCTAGAGTACACTGATCGGAAGGTGATTCCATACCTTGTCATAGTTGGAAATCCATTATCCAATACATGCTTGCGATTTTGATTGTATACTATATATGTAGTAACGTGAGATGCAAGCGTTTCTGCTAGATTGATATTTATTTGTACTTAGACATTATTATAATATCAGAATGATATTGCTTTGAAAAGTTATTTGGATTCTCATAAGGGAAAAACCCGTTCCGTATTCACGGCGTGGTCTTATGAGATATCATATACCTGTTTAAATGATTTGAGTTTATTCATACCAGTCCCATGACTGACCCGGAGTTTACTTTGTTGTTTTCCCTAAACTCTTGGGTGCCTGAATTTGTACGGGCAGTCAAGTAGTCGGGATTTTACAGATACACTTGGAGAGCTTGGAGCAGGAGACTTCAGGATTCTATAGCTATTATTATTTCCGCTGTGGTTGTAAGTGTTGTACTCTGATAAGTGCTATTGTATACATAACTGTTTGTATTTCAAAAGTTAAGTTATATTTTATTCGTTCCGCTGTGAGATTCGTGTTTACTCTGATGATGATGTTCATCTTCTTCTTCTATTCTATATGTTCTACCTTATCTTTCCTCACCCTCTAATTTCTTTCATTAACAACCGGGATTTTTCGATGTTTTGGTTATCGACGTCGAGCTTACGTCGATAACCAAAGCCGCTCAAAATCCGGGTCGTTACAAATGGCCATTTCCCAGTCGATTAAAATCAACTGAAACTGGTCAAACGCGTTTTCCTTTGCCACGCTCACATATTGATTCGAAAAATTATGAAATTTGAAACCTAGCAATAATTTGACATCACGGACCCAACAAAACTGGTTTCGTCGAAATCCGAGGTCGTTTGCAAAATTCCCATTTTTAAGGGCCTGAATTCCATAGCGACTATTCAGAATTTTCAACTGGACATATCTTTTGATTCCCGCTATGAAATTTTGATTTGTTGGGTTCGTTGGAAAGATATCATCAATTAGATCCCATTATTTTCGGTTTCACTAAAATCCGGATTGTTTTGCACCCGGTACATTCAATTGAAGTTTGAAATCGAATTATCGAACTACCACGCCATTTTCAATTCCTTTTATAATTATATATAAATATTTATATTCTAATGACGACGTATATAATATATACGTTCTAATTATATTCAAAATAAATTTCTAATCGATATTATTTAAAATAATCTATTTTAAAAATTCAAAATTCGCCAAAATTGCCAAAATAAAAATTTTAAACTGGCCCAGATTTTCGGGTTGTTACAGATAGACATCAGTCGCATGGTGTGAATTGCTAGTGTGGCATGCTAAGATGCAAATGATCAAGGCTTTTGTTGAAAAGTAGAGTCTTGTGGTTAATGATCAAAGCACGGCTTTAATATAGCATAGTTTTGTGTATAGCGTTAATTCGCGAGCCTCACACCCCGGTGTGAACCAGAAAAGAGAGAGGACTTCAGGGTGGACATGTGTTTCCTTCTAGCTAGAAGTGGTGTCATGGTATGGAGCCCAGACATTTTTACTTATGTGGATGATGGAAAGCGAGGAACCTCGGTTACATTGATCACTACGGGGCCGATGGATGGTTTGGTCGACATACTGACCAGTTTTACGCCTCATAGGGCGGGGAAACGTATTGTTCAGGCATTTTAATCCACTCCGTGTGGACCGGCCCTGACGGTCCAAGGGCCCACCTGAGTCTGGGTCCTGAGGCTCGGGCTAGAGAGTCTCGAAGCGGTAAGGACGATCCCTTGCCTTGGTTCACAGATGGAAATCCAACTTCCAATATGTGACCTTGCAGTTTTAATTGTAGAGCCTAGTATTGGCGACATGATATATGGTACCCATGCTGTCTATGATTGATACATTCATATTTGAAGTTGTTTTATACACTATGCACTTATAATAATATCAAAATGATTTTTTTAAACGTACCAAGCATGTTTGGCTATTATAAGGGAAAACCCTATCCTCCGACTTGCGTTGCATTGTGTGATGGGACCTGGGTCTTATAATAGCTTCATTTTTTCAAAAAGCATTGCGTTGTTTGTTTTATGCACTAGTATTCTTGGAAGGAAACCTGTTCCATGTTATACGGCGTGGTCCCTTGATTTACTTTATTTTTAAAGTAAAGATTTAATAACTGTTTTAGTTCCCACACCAGTCACATGACTGACCTGGAGTTTATTGTTTTAAGCTAAACTCTGGGTGCCCCTATTTTCCACACGGGCAGCTCCCGTGGCCCGTACAGCCCCAATCCAAGTCCAATTTCGACGAAAACTTAGCCAATTGATACAATCGACGAAATATACTCGTTTAGTTCATCCAATACACCCATAAGCATGTTATGAGATCACTAACAACATGAATATGACAATTTCATCAAAGCCATACAATTTTCATCAAAATCACAATAAATGAACATATGATCTAAATTGTGTATCTAACTTGCATAAACATATGAAATAGCATAGAAATTGTCAGTTTAAACTTACTAAATAAGATTCTATAGTGATTCATATGAAAATGGACTTACCAAGGTATAGATCTATGAGAAAATGCTTGAATTTGATGAAAAACCTGATCAAACATTCATATACTTGATTGAATCCGTGTGAGAGATGCATATCACTCACCAATTCTCCAAATCAAAGCAAAAACGGTGAAACTAAATTCCGAACAGTGAAGAACTTAATCCAAATCCTTCGATCCGATGAATTCCCACTCTGAACGATGTTGATCTAGCTTCAAATGGTGTAGATCTTGGATTTCCAAAGCTTTAATGGTAGAAAGATGGAGAAATGGAGGAATGAAGGATCCCTTGGTTCTTCCAAATGAGAGAATGGGGAAAGTAAACTATTTCCCATACCTTCCACCCCCTATTTATAGCCTTCCACCAGCCCACTAATGGGCCACTTCTAATCAGTCCATTATGGCTTAAAAACCTGAACAACCGACTGATAAACCTTAAAATAGCGATTCCTCCCAAACCGCTGAGCCAAATCTTTAATGTAACCACTCTACGGAAAGGCAATCATCATTTCCTTTCCAATGGCACATGTCACACCACCTGATTCGACCTGAGTCAAAAGTTATGCCCTGTACAAGACTGACAGGGGAAAAATGGTCACAAATAAAATTGGTAAAAATTATGGACATGTCTCACATCCCCATAAGCAATATGTTAAAATATTAGAATGATCCAACCCTTAGAATAAAATAAAAATATTTTACGATCTTTCTATATGTAAAATGCGGGCTGTTACATTTTATACTGAAAATTTTGATGAATATATGGATACATGTATGCATATATTGGTAATAGTTGCAGAGATATATGCATACAAGATGAACTAATCTGCATGGGCTACGAATTGTTGCAGAAATATATGCATTTTTTCCGTATAAGTGTATAAATGTATGTAACAAAGTTAGGATGAAGTCTTATGAATATGTGCAGAAATGTATGCATTTATTACTTATAAATGCAAAAATGTACGCAACAATATTTAAAAACGTGTATGCTTGAAAAACAGGCTAGTATTGAATTAATATATTAAACGATGCATTTATTTTAGTATCAGTGCATACAATTCTGCATTTATACTGTAGTTTGATGCATAACTGAAATATATGCAGAAATGTATGTAACTATTACAAATAAGTGCATCGTTTAATGCATAATACTGGTGATTCACTGTTTTTTTGTTATTTTGTTCTTTGAGTTGTTTTTTTTGTAGTTTTAATGCCTGAATTTGATGATGATTAGTTGTTGTATTTAATTATGAATTTACATGATTTTTTTTATTTTGTTGCTGATTTTTTTGATGATTTATGAAAAATAAGGACCATTTATAAAAATTTAAGGGAGGGATGTGAGCCTTATTTTGAAACTTATTAGAAACCTGAGACTAATTTTCACTTTTATTAGTGCAAAGGATCATATTCTTCTTCTTGATGGTAGAATGAAAAAACTTCGAGTTGGAATCACCATTAGTGACCCATTTGATTCTGAATTTCTGGCGAAGAAAGTCAGACATGAAACCCAACGTCATTTAAAAGTTGATTGAGCCAATAACCATTATGCTTTGGATGCGACCAATGGGTCCGCATCAAAAGTAGCTTATGCTAGAACAATGCTTCTTCCATCGAGCGAACGATCGAAAATGTTCTTAAAGATGCCAATGTTCCAAACCTTGAGACAAGATTTGAGATGCTTGAGCTTAAGGTAGAAAACCGTGATAGAGTTCCTAAGGACAAAGGCATCCTAGAAATCCTTCACTATTCGGAGAAGGGAATGGTGCGAGTTCCACATAGAGTGAGAGCAAAATGAAGTTGGCCACAAGTCGGCTAGAGATATGCACTTAATGATCATAGGAGCATGATCCGAATTAGTGTGATGGAGATGTTCAAAAAAGAAAGAGAAAAGAAGAGAAAACCATCCATCGTTACCGAAGTCCATGTCCAGCTGTTAACTGGCCTTTTTGTCCGGTTCCCAAAAGTATGCAAGGCATGCTCGACTCAACGTGTCGCATGAAGCTAAAGCCGAGGGTGTCGCCAAGGAGTAAAGGAACCAAGTCAAGAAGGGATCAAGCCAACATGAACCTCGCCGCTCCTCCAAACACCGCCAAACCAACAACTCAAACCCTAGAAAGTCACAAGACCCAAGACTCAACTCCCTTACCCACCTTCCTATATTCTTCGTACCCCAGGGAAGGGTACGGTTTTGAGGGGGCGAGCACTTCGAGTACGAGTTTCTAGGTGTCAGCTACATGGGATACGAGATTCCTGCTGTGGTCCCTTATTTCTACCTACTCCTACCTACTCCCACCTTACCACTCCACTATAAATACCCCTTGACCTCACACTTCAAAGGGGTTGGAATTTAGTGATTAGACATCTCTTGAGAGCTCCAAGTAGCCTTTTTAATGGCATCAATTCTTTGAGAAAGAAGAAGGGAAAAAGTGTCTTTTCCTAATATATTAATATATGATTGTAAAGCCGACCGGTTTTTTTAAGTGATCTGTAACATTTTTTATTATAGCAAGTAATAAGAAGAAAATACCGACTGTAGATAGACAGTCTATCAACTACCAGTTTTTAAGGTGGTCCGTACAAGCTAGCAAGTCCACACAGGGTATAAAAGCCTAGCTGTACAAAACTACAAACTGAAATACATAAGAGAATACATAGGCACTCAACTAAAACATATTTTCATGCTAGTTGCATAAGTTCATTAGGAGCTATGGCCAATTCTCTATTTATCAGTCATTATCGAAGATGCTACCAACCCCCATCAGCCTTTTCTTACTTCTCGTAATATAGCCGGCATGTGAAGCGGATCTTGGAGATTGGTTAGATGATTCAGCTTTGTCAGTCCATGGAGGAGGGTCCTTGTGACCGAGCGGGGGAGGTATGTTGGCGTAAGGGTGGTCCGGCCCGAGTCTGAAGACATTATTCTTTTCATTTTTCAAGTTAGAAGCTCCAATAATAGATTTGTCGATAGAAGGCTCATCCTTTTCTTTGATTTACCGTGACGAGGACTTGTTTAAAAATCCCAGCTTGATGGAGTTCATCTTAATCTTACAGGTGTTGGTAGCAACAGGAACTACCACCTGATTAGTAATTTGCGTTGCCACCTTACCATGTTCATTAGCTGTAGCATCTAGTCTGTTAATGCTTCCTTGTTTTGCATCAATTACTTGTTCAGCGGCTACTTGTTCAGCATCTCCAATTGAAGTATCAACCTTTGTTGTTACTACATCAGGAACAGGAAAGAAATCTGCCGAAAGCATATCTCTAATTCTTCGTATTTCCCTCTCTTCATACTATAAGTTTGTTCCATAATTTTCACCATGCTCAAGACCAAGATAATCATCATCTTGGTTGTTCCCACTAACATTTGCATTGTTCACAGTTTCACTGTTCACATTCTGTTGGTCATTCTCTTTTGCTATTTCATTCATCTGATCCGTGTCTACTGAGACTATCCCATCCAGAATTTCAGTGTCATTTCCATGAGACAAAGCATCAAAACTATTAGCATTACCTATTGCTGTGTACACAATATCCTCATTAGCCTTAGGAGTTTCTCTTTGGCTATACCTCTTGTTGACTAATCTCGACCATTCAGCTTTCTTCATTTGTGAAGGAACAAACTTTCCATTAGCAACATATACCTTCCCTACTTGCTTAATCTCCACTACAGAGTGGTCACCCCCACACCTTACACTTTTCTACTTAACTCTGAACAAGCATTTGTTAGTGGTATGCCCGAAGCATCTACAGTTTGAACATATATGCGTTCACCAAATGTATTCAATTATTACAAGTTGTTCAGTTCCATCAGGAAGGCCTATGGGGAACTCATCTGGTAGTAAACTATCGGGTGTAATTTTGATCAAGCATTTAGCATAGGATAGCATATCCAACGTCTCAGTCGCCCCATCCATACATAAAAACTTTCCTATACTAGATGCAATCCGACTGATTCTAGTTTTAGTCCACGCATATAATGGAATATTAGTTATCTTAATCCAAATTGGGACATTTATGATACTACTAGCACTCACATTGCAATCCCAAGGTTTTAGAATGAAGACTTTGCTTCTAATTAAAACATGATCTAAGTTAAGGATTCTTTTCCTATCTTCTGGGTCTGAAAGTAGAAAAAAGAAAAGATTACCCATCGATTTAATTTTAATACCACCAAAAGGCTTCCATAAATTCTTCAGATGACTTGTAACTACAGTGAAAGAGAGCGGAGAATCCAGGAAGAACCACACAATATAGTTTTGCCATTCATCACGACCTGCTTGATAGATCATTTCATCGGTGAGCAAAGTTTTGCCTGAGTATTTCAGTTGGAACTGAGTGGGAATGATAATTCCCGCATTCCATGGTTTATTGTCAAATAATGTTGACCATCTCCGGTTAGCATTAGTCGTGGAGGAAGGTGGAAGGGTAGAAGTAGAGGAAGGAAAGGCAAGAGGCGGAGGATCAGGGCTAGGTGGAACGGGCTGAGGTGGAGGGTTAGCCAATGGTAGAGAGGGACTGAAGGATGAGGGAGGAGCAGGTGGTGGATCTGGAGGAGGAGGTAACGGGCAAAGAGCAGTGAGGTGATGGTTAATTTGAGAGGCAGAGAGGCGCGAGGACAAGGGAGGATGAATTGGCATAAGCGCATGGCTCCAGGATGCCATTGATAAGTTAGGGCACATTATAGTTATTAATTATTACTTATTTGATCATATATATGATAATTATGGCATCATATAACTTAGAGATGTATGTGAAGGGATGTCATGTGATGTTCTCAACCTTTTAACTCTTCACTATTAATAATATTCCAACGACTCTTCCAAAGTGGACGTAGGCTTCTCGCGAGACCAAACCACTATAAGTCTCTAGTGCCATTTATTGCTTTCCGCACTTAATTTTCCACGCGAAACTATAATTCTTAAGTAATAAGAATCTTGGGTGTTTACGACATGTTTTGCTATCAACATTTTGGTGCTTTCACTGAGAAAACTCGGATTTGTCTCTTTGTCGCACGATACCATCTCGACTTCGATGAGCTTTTGGTTCCTTTGCTAAACCTGCCGCCAAGTCCGCTCACGACGGTAAAGCGACCAAAGAATGCAGTAGTCGGCTCTTTAGCCGCAGCCGAAGAGGGAACTTCCCAACAACCCCAGCCAGTGGATGTCCTGGCCTCGACCGAAACCCTTCCTGTTGTGGACCCCGAAGTTCCCACAACACAAACGCATATCCACGCGCTTAATGAAAAGTATGAGAATACAGCTGTCGAGCTCAATCAAGCGTTGAGAAATAATATCGACCTTATGCGCCACTTCAAGAAAGTCACCGCATCGTCGCTCGATTACAGCTCACTCGGAACAATGCCCAACCTCGACGTGCTATCTCGGAAACTTCCCCTTTCGAATCAAGGGGTCCACATCAAAGAAGAAGGTTCAGCCTCATCAACAATGTTGCCGTTCGTTCCAACACTCACATCAACGACAATGGCTACGCGAAAGGTAATGGAAATGGCGACCAAACTATAGTCACTTATAGCGAAGGGGCACAGTATAGAGATCGTTCCTAATTGAATATCAATGATAAATCGGCTCCGAGCAACCGACCTCCACCTCAATAGGATCCAAATGCCGCCATCCAGGATCATGGACCTACTTTCCCAATGAACCACGCTTTTCCAAATCAAGATATGCATCAACCCCTCAGCCTCATCATCCGTATCCAAACCCGATCACATATGTCAATGATATGAAAAAGTATGGTCCGGATGTGCGTCATAGAAGGCAACAACAGAACAGAACTCCAAAGGTCTAGAAAAACCTATAGATCCCGCCAGTGGATCCGCATCCGATATATCACCCCGACATGGTTCGAAGGATCATAAGGGAAATGAGAGAGAACGCCAATGACTCATGGGAAACCCACCTAAGGCACAACCCTTTCACCAGGAATGTGCACGAAGCCGAATAGCCTCGATGCTTTAATATGCCACATATGCCACTTTATGATGGCACAACTGACCCAAGTGCCTTCCTGAATCGCTATGAATAGCAAATGGACTCTAGTCAGGCTAATGACCCAGTCAAATGCAAGTGTTTCCCGGTATTCCTTTCAGGAACTGCTTTACTTTGGTTCTCTCGCCTTTCGCTTGAGTCAATCAACAACTTCGGCCAATTGGCCATAGAACTAGTTAAGCGGTTCAGAGTGCATGTTCCTACTCCGAAGAACGCCTCTGTAACGACCCGCATTCTACGCATCGGAAGATCGTAGAATATTTATTTCTCTTTGATACGAAGTCGTATGGTCATGTAACTTTGGGAAACGACTAGTAGGGTCATTTCCCATGTTCATGATTTTTGCCGATTTTTAAATGACCGTTTGCCCCTAGTTGATCTTGTTTCGTCCATAACTTTTGATTGGTTAGGAATTTTGACCTGAAACCACTTCCATTAGCTCCAGATGATTGTTTCTCTTTCCGTAGAGTGGTTCCATTAGCCAAACGGACTTACCGTTTGGGAGATATGGCTGAATTAAGGTTTAGATGGTTAAAAACAGCTTAACCGGGCTTAATTGGGTAGTTAACAGCTAGGCCCAATGGGGAATTTCGGGTTTAGGGGTATATAGGGGCTGATTAGGGTTAGAAAACATTTCTTTAGACATTTTCCAGCCGCCACTTTCATCCTTAGACACTCTAACAATGGCCTCCTACATCTAAAACACCCCAAATCACTTTCTAATTGAAGATTAGGCTTAGCAACATCAAATTAAGAAGAAAAAGCACCAAAGCAAGGATAGAGCTGCTGTTGGACATCAGTATTCGCCCCAAATCAGAGGAGTTTCAGTTCTGAGAATTTTATTTGTGGCCAAGGTGAGTGGTTAGCATTGTTTTGACACTA
This sequence comes from Allium sativum, assembly GCA_030737875.1. Classification (NCBI taxonomy): domain Eukaryota; kingdom Viridiplantae; phylum Streptophyta; class Magnoliopsida; order Asparagales; family Amaryllidaceae; genus Allium; species Allium sativum. Next base: position 360,011,164 of record CM060926.1, read on the forward strand.
ATTACAGTTAATCAGGGTGATTAGCGATAATTAGTGAATTCTTACACTTTAAAATTCTGGAAAAATATTCTAAAAATTCGAAATATTATTTTAGACCTCTGTTAGAAATTTGGGTTGATTTGATTAAGTTTTGTTAATCCTATGATTAGTTTTGCTTAAACATGCTTAAGGGAAAACATGGGATTTTGGCTATGTTTGATCCGTTTTATCATATCATAATTGTGTTTTGATGTTTGTGAATGATTATACATGTTTCTATGACTGTATAGTATGCTTTGTGATTGTCTAGAAGTGTTAGATTGGTCAAAAACGCCGTCGAATGGCGTAAAAACAGTCGCAGGAAATTGTGCAGAAAACGGTTAGCCCCAAGTCCGGCGATCCGATGAAGTCCAGCGATCCGATGGAGTCCAGCGATCCGGCGATCCGATGAAGTCCAGCGATCCGATGGAGTCCAGCGATCCGATATAGTCCAGCGATCCGATGGAGTCCAACGACCCGATATAGTCCAGCGATCCGATGAAGTCCAGCGATCCGACGGAGTCCAGCGATCCGGCGATCCAATGAAGTCCAGCGATCCGATGGAGTCCAGTGATCCGATGAAGTCCGCCGATCCGGTGATGACCAGTAACCCGAGATGCAAAGGTAGTCCAAATGGAAGTTTATACTCAGGATCCAGTTGGGAACCTTCGAGTTAACTTCGTGATTGGACTTTGCTGCGGGACGTATGCAAAGGGGTTGTCGGTATTCATAGCTTTGGTTCACCCCTGTGAGACGGATAGTGGGCTTGTAGTGATAGTTGTACGGGATTGGATTCCGTCATGGCCCAAAGGATTAGGTGAACAGAGTAATGGGTATCGTATGCTTTACGCACTGAGTGAGAGATGTGAGGATGGTTGCTATGCTTGATTGTTTGCCATCACTATGACATGCACACCCCCACCCCCGTACTATTCACACCATATGTTAGTTTCACCTTAGAGTATTGTACGGTATGTAGTGCTAACTCTTTGGTTGCAGGTCCAGATGTTCAGGTATGATTGGATTATACCTATTATTGTTATTCTGTTTGTTTAGTTGCTTATCGCTCATACCAGACTTTTTGTCTGACCCAGAGTTTTATGTCTCTTCTTATTACTCAGGGTGCTCACACGAGCAGACTAGAGACAGGTTAGGTGGTATGCACGAGTAGCTGATCCGGAGACGAGCAGGAGGCTTCCACGTATGATATATATATATAGATATTCTCCCTGTGTCGCTGGTGGTCACTACTCTGGGCATTAGTAGTGTACCTTTTCTTTCTTTTGCTTTAGAGACAGTTTTGAAAGTTGTAATAATGATGGTTTGGATCATAAGCTGTATTTGGATTTCCGCTGCTGTGATGGTCATGTTGGTTTAGTTTTCAGCTTATGCACTGTCTCGCCTGTTTTATGTCAAAGTTATGTTATTATTATATTTTATTCCATGCGCTGTGAGACATTCTACAGGTCCCTTGATTAGTTCATTTCCTTCTTTCCTTTCTTTGGCGACCGTTCCGTGCTAGTCGGGACATGTGTACAGCACACTTCCGGAGGAAATGTAGGCTGGTGCGGAGCGGGCGGTTACACTTGGTATCAGAGCTCTAGGTTGCGTAGTTAACCTAGGGAAGTTATCAGGGAGAGATAGTATATGTGTACGAGAGAGCGTATTTGTGATTATTTTGGTTTTGAAAAGCTTTATATATATATACTATTAGTAGTATAAGAATGAAGTCGTACTGCACTAGCACCACTATGGGGTCGTTAATCGTTTCCTTTTTCAGATTGACGATGAGCCGATATGTTAGAGGTACCGGTAGAGGGGCCAATAATGGGAATGCTGCTGACATGAGGACGATGTTTACTGACTTCATGAGAGAGATGCTTAGGGATGTACAGAGGGCAGCTCCCAATGGTGGAAATGGTGGTGGTCCAATAGTGCAAGCGCCGAGGGTCGACTTCGCCAAACTAAATAAGGATTATACTAGTCTTGGTGGGAAGCCGTTTCACGGAACGGAGTCGGCCACGGATGTTCAGGATTGGTTGGATAGTTGCGAACGTATCTTCGAGGATTTGGGCATCGAGGATGCGATGAAGAGGAAGCTAGCATCCCGTCAGCTTCAAGGACGAGCAATGAATTGGTGGAATGCTATTAAGGCAGCAACTCCAGAGGATCAGATCACATGGGATCAGTTTAAGGCTCGTTTTTGCGATAAGTTTATACCAGCTGCTCAGAAGTCAGAATTGTTTAGAAAGTTTCTGGAGCTTAAGCAGAACGGAAGGGCAGTTTCAGAGTATGTTGCTGAGTTCGATACTTTATCGAAATATGGGTTATCTCTTATCGACACTGCCGAGAAGAAGAACGAGAAGTTCATAACTGGTTTAGATGGGTACTTGGGGGAAAGGCTTATAAACCACATCGATGAGACGTTTGAATTGATTGTAGGAAAGGCATTAAGGTCAGAAAGTCTTTACCCTAAGCCTAAGACTGAGGTCGCTACTGCATCTGCAAAGGAGCCAAAGCCGCAAGCAGGCGGCGGAGGCAAGAATAATTCCCAGCATAAGAGAAAACAAGACCAAACCATGGATGGTCAGAGTAAGAAGAATAAGAAAGATGGCGAGTGCTTTAGTTGTGGCAAGAAGGGCCACTATGCCAGAGATTGTCGAGAAAAGCCTGGGGAAAGGAAGTGCTTTAATTGTGGCCAGGCGGGACATCACAAGAATGAATGTCCACAACCTCCTAGGGAGAAGCAGATCGTGAAAGCATATGCTATCAACGCTGTTCCTTCTTCGTCGAATGCCCCAACTGCGGCGCAGAAGGAAAAAGGTGTCGTTATTCGAGGTATGCTTTCTATTTAAGATGTTCATGTTCTAGCTTTGTTTGATATCGGGACTTCCCATTCCTTCGTACCTAGTGACTTGGTAGATAGGTTGGAATTGGAACCCGAGGTAGTCGATAGACCTTTAGTAGTGACAAGCCCGATAGGTGGTTTGACTAACCTTAGTATGACTTGTTGTAATTTGGTCTTATCGAATCATGGATGCATGTTTGTTTTGATTGCTTTATTTCGAGCTTTACTAGGTTTGGCTTGATTTTGGGAGCCGATTGACTCCAAAGGTATAGAGTGGTAGTAGGTTGTGAAGAGTCTTTGACGACCGTTAGAATGGATGATGGACGAAGGTGGTATTGGATCGCCTACTTTATGCTGAAGATGATAACGGGAATTAGAGAAGCAAATGTGCATTGGATGTACAGTAGTTTGGTCAGGACTTGGTCATGCGATCGACGATAGTTTCAAGCAAGATTGGCGAGGATAGCCAGAGTCAGTTATGGATGCTTGAGTGTTTGGATGTTTTGTTCATATCATCTCACGTAGATTGTCTGAACTCGGAGGAGATGTTCCTTGGGTGCTTATCTGATATTGGTTTAGGCCTTGGGGGCTTGTGCTCGGGGAATGTCGAGGTCGACTAGGATGGTCTGCGTGAGAGATAAGTGGTTGTTGTGATTTTCATTGGATGATATCTTGGTTTACTCGAGCAGTGATGGGCAGCCGTGACGTGATAAGACTATTCGATGGTATGGACTGCCCAAGTTAGACTCGATAGAGTTATGAGATGACTCGAGTGGGACTCGAGAAAGATGCGAAGCAATGGATTGTTTAGGACCCTATGTTGATGTTCTTTTTGAAGGAATAGGATGTATTCGTTGATCATGGAAGATACAACGAAGGTTAGGACGGTTCAAGTTGGACTTGAACTCGTAAAAAAAAAGTAGATGTTTGATTGATCTTAGAGATGCAACGAATAGGGAGACGACTCACGTTGGACTAGAGTTTGTAGGTAATGGATACTCAAGACTGGGTCTGAGTTTATGGGTGATAGATTGACTCGAGATGGACTCGAGGAAGCTGCAAGGAATTGGATTGGCTCGGGTTGGACTCGAGAGGGCAGCAAGATAAAGGATAGACTTGGGTGGGACTCGAGTGTTTCAGGCGGACTAAAAGCAGGGGTATCTGGGGACGCCCGTTACCTTGGATCCGTTGGACGTGATCTAGTTATCCTTGGAGGATAAACGTGCGTTGGACGTACGGTAGTCCGTTTGGAGGCTAGGCTTCCATTAGTTATTGATGTTGGTTGGACCAGACTTATAGGTATTGATGTATTCATGGCTTTTAGCAGGTGATAGATACGACTTGTTTGATGGATGCTATGGTTGTTACGTTTGTTCCTACCTTTCTTCTTTTGAGTAGACTATCACCTGTAGGATCCTGTTGAATGGAAATAGGATAAGTTTGTTGATCATGGTGATATGATAGGTGTAAGATACTTTACATTAGACTTAAAGTATGTTTGGGTATTGTGGAGCGTCCATCGGTCTTGGAGATTCAACGGATATAGGAGCTTCAAGTTGGACTTGGACTCATAGGCAGAGTACCTAGATTCATTGGATGAGTCTAGTTCACCTTTGGAAGGTGAATGTACGTTGGACGTGCAGTACAGATATAGGTAGAGTACCTAGATTCATTGGATGAGTCTAGTTCACCTTTGGAAGGTGAATGTACGTTGGACGTGCAGTACAGATATAGGTAGAGTACCTAGATTCATTGGATGAGTCTAGTTCACCTTTAGAAGGTGAATGTACGTTGGACGTGCAGTACGGATATGGGTAGGGTACCTAGGTTCAGTGGATGAGTCTAGTTCACCTTTAGAAGGTGAATGTACGTTAGACGTACAGTACAGGTATGGATGTAGTGCCTAGGGTTATTGGATGGATCTAGTTGCCTCTAGGAGGTGAATATACGTTGGACGTGCAGTATGGATGTGGGCAAGATTCGGTATAGACTTGAAAGGACATTTGGAATGTAGTTGGTAATTTGACGAATGGGGTTGGATTACCTAAAAAGATGCCAGGAGTACATGACATATTTCATGTTTCTCAGTTAAGGAAGTTTACGCATGATTTTGATTTAGCTATTTCGCCAAACCGGTTGGACGATATCGAAATATAACCCAAGGCGGTTGGGAACCGCGAGACCGATTCGCATTGTCGAGGACGATACGAAGAAATTACGAAGGGAGACGGCGAAATTAGTGAAAGTCCAAGGGGCGATGGTTCTTCCCTTGTTAGTAAACCAAATGCTAGGATATGCTTGTTGTGCTATCATGTATGTTTGATTGTTTGAAATTGGTTGATAGGCATGCAAGACCCATTGTTTGTTTCTTAGTTAAGGAATTTCGGGGGCGAAATTTCTTAAGGGGGGGAGAGTGTAACGACCCGCATTCTACGCATCGGAAGATCGTAGAATATTTATTTCTCTTTGATACGAAGTCATATGGTCATGTAACTTTGGGAAACGACTAGTAGGGTCATTTTCCATGTTCATGATTTTTGCCGATTTTTAAATGACCGTTTTGCCCCTAGTTGATCTTGTTTCGTCCATAACTTTTGATTGGTTAGGAATTTTGATCTGAAACCACTTCCATTAGCTCCAGATGATGGTTTCTCTTTCCGTAGAGTGGTTACATCAGCCAAACGGACTTACCGTTTGGGAGATATGGCTGAATTAAGGTTTAGATGGTTAAAAACAGCTTAACCGGGCTTAATTGGGTAGTTAACAGCTAGGCCCAATGGGGAATTTCGGGTTTAGGGGTATATAGGGGCTGATTAGGGTTAGAAAACATTTCTTTAGACATTTTCCAGCCGCCACTTTCATCCTTAGACACTCTAACAATGGCCTCCTACATCTAAAACACCCCAAATCACTTTCTAATTGAAGATTAGGCTTAGCAACATCAAATTAAGAAGAAAAAGCACCAAAGAAAGGATAGAGCTGCTGTTGGACATCAGTATTCGCCCCAAATCAGAGGAGTTTCAGTTCTGAGAATTTTATTTGTGGCCAAGGTGAGTGGTTAGCATTGTTTTGACACTAATTACAGTTAATCAGGGTGATTAGCGATAATTAGTGAATTCTTACACTTTAAAATTCTGGAAAAATATTCTAAAAATTCAAAATATTATTTTAGACCTCTGTTAGAAATTTGGGTTGATTTGATTAAGTTTTGTTAATCCTATGATTAGTTTTGCTTAAACATGTTTAAGGGAAAACATGGGATTTTGGCTATGTTTGATCCGTTTTATCCAATCATAATTGTGTTTTGATGTTTGTGAATGATTATACATGTTTCTATGACTGTATAGTATGCTTTGTGATTGTCTAGAAGTGTTAGATTGGTCAAAAACGCCGTCGAATGGCGTAAAAACAGTTGCAGGAAATTGTGCAGAAAACGGTTAGCCCCAAGTCCGGCGATCCGATGAAGTCCAGCGATCCGATGGAGTCCAGCGATCCGGCGATCCGATGAAGTCCAGCGATCCGATGGAGTCCAGCGATCCGGCGATCCGATGAAGTCCAGCGATCCGATGGAGTCCAGCGATCCGATATAGTCCAGCGATCCGATGGAGTCCAACGATCCGATATAGTCCAGCGATCCGATGGAGTCCAACGATCCGATATAGTCCAGCGATCCGATGGAGTCCAGCGATCCAATGAAGTCCAGCGATCCGACGGAGTCCAGCGATCCGGCGATCCAATGAAGTCCAGCGATCCGATGGAGTCCAGTGATCCGATGAAGTCCGCCGATCCGGTGATGACCAATAACCCGAGATGCAAAGGTAGTCCAAATGGAAGTTTATACTCAGGATCCAGTTGGGAACCTTCGAGTTAACTTCGTGATTGGACTTTGCTGCGGGACGTGTGCAAAGGGGTTGTCGGTATTCATAGCTTTGGTTCACCCCTGTGAGACGGATAGTGGGCTTGTAGTGATAGTTGTACGGGATTGGATTCCGTCATGGCCCAAAGGATTAGGTGAACAGAGTAATGGGTATCGTATGCTTTACGCACTGAGTGAGAGATGTGAGGATGGTTGCTATGCTTGATTGTTTGCCATCACTATGACATGCACACCCCCACCCCCGTACTATTCACACCATATGTTAGTTTCACCTTAGAGTATTGTACGGTATGTAGTGCTAACTCTTTGGTTGCAGGTCCAGATGTTCAGGTATGATTGGATTATACCTGTTATTGTTATTCTGTATGTTTAGTTGCTTATCGCTCATACCAGACTTTTTGTCTGACCCAGAGTTTTATGTCTCTTCTTATTACTCAGGGTGCTCACACGAGCAGACTAGAGACAGGTTAGGTGGTATGCACGAGTAGCTGATCCGGAGACGAGCAGGAGGCTTCCACGTATGATATATATATAGATATTCTCCCTGTGTCGCTGGTGGTCACTACTCTGGGCATTAGTAGTGTACCTTTTCTTTCTTTTTCTTTAGAGACAGTTTTGAAAGTTGTAATAATGATGGTTTGGATCATAAGATGTATTTGGATTTCCGCTGCTGTGATGGTCATGTTGGTTTAGTTTTCAGCTTATGCACTGTCTCGCCTGTTTTATGTCAAAGTTATGTTATTATTATATTTTATTCCATGCGCTGTGAGACATTCTACAGGTCCCTTGATTAGTTCATTTCCTTCTTTCCTTTCTTTGGCGACCGTTCCGTGCTAGTCGGGACATGTGTACAGCGCACTTCCGGAGGAAATGTAGGCTGGTGCGGAGCGGGCGGTTACAGCCTCACCCTATCTAATATGTAGTAGGGTCCCGCTAAGTCACTTAAAGGCTACCTCTAGCGGTTTAATACTGCTCTCACCGAGGTAGATGATCCAGAGCCTCACATGGTTCTTTTCCAACTTGCAAAAGGAGTTCTCCCCACGTATAAATTTGGGGTTTGGATTGACAGAAAGCAACCCAAGAGTCTCGATGCTTTCTTTGAAAAGGTCGGACAATTCTTATATTAAGAAGAAGCGAGGCGCAACCGAATCTCTCGGACCAACTCCTCCAACAACCCGCATGCTGATACCATCGGCGATAACACTAAAGGGAAACTAGTTGGAGAGCCTTTCGATAAGAACAAGGGGACAGGTCCCTACGGAACGAAACTCGGTAATGGCAGGTAAGGCATCCGCAACAATAGTCAGGCTCCAACGCATCCCAAGAGGACAAGCCACTACCAAGCTTACGAGACTTACACTCCATTGAACAAAGACATAGAGACGATCTTCCTTGAAACATGCAACACTCTCCAGTATAAGAAACCACAATCTAGGGGGTCTACCACCAACGAGAAGAATACCGGCAAATACTACCGATTCCATGACATGTATGGGCATAATACTAATGATTATCGTCAACTCAAGGACGCAATCGAAAAGCTTATCCGTGAGAAACGCCTTGAGCAGTACGTTCAAGAGCCATTTCCTCCTAAAGCAAACTCAGGCCCTTCTGTGCTAGCACCTCCAGCACACGCCAGGGCAGCTCTAGGTCCGTCTAACCAAAGGCGGGGTATTGTGATCAACACTATTTGTGTCGGGCCTTACCCCATGCACGAAAGCTTCCAAAAAATGGAAGATTACGTAAACTCCATAAAGCATGCCACCTATGAAGCTTGCTCCACTCCAAAACGAGTCTATCCCGGCCAAACTTCAGAAAACAATGTGGGACGACATTGTATTCCATGAAAAAGAGTCTACAGGAATCGAGATCCTAACTACAGACCATATTGTGATCACAGCTCAAATCGGCGTAGCCTCCGTCCGAATGGTACTAATTGACTCAGGGAGCTCGGTCAACATTATCTTCAAAGCTACCTATGACTAGATGAGGTTGGATACCAAGGACTTGAAACCTTGCTATGCCACAATCCACGACTTCAACGGATCTTCCAATCATCCCATGGGCATGATCGACCTACTTTCGTGCATCGACTTCTCCGAATTAAACAAAGCATGTCCTAAAGACAGCTTCCCACTTCCGAAGATTGATCGACTTGTTGACTCGACCAGCGGATACCAGCTCTTATCTTTCATGGACACTTATTCAGGCTACAATCAGATTCCAATGTGTCCTCATGACCAGGATCACACCTCTTTCATAACTGATCTTGAGCTCTACTGCTACCATGTCATGTCGTTCAATCTCAAAAACGCGGGAGCCGCCTATCAATGAATGGTTAATCGTCTCTTTAAAAACCAGATCAGAAGATCCATGGAGGTATACGTGGACAACATGCTGGTAAAATCCAAAGTATCAAGCAGCAACATCCATGACCTCTCTTAAATGTTTGATGTCCTCCGCCAATATGATATGAAACTCAACCCCATAGAATTCTCTTTAGGATTCACCTTTGGAAAATTATTGGGTTTCATCATTAATTCCCGAGGCATCGAAGCCAACCCCAACAAAATCAATGTTGTCCAGGATATTCAAGTCCCTTAGAACATCAAAAATGTCCAAAGTTTAAATGGAAAGGTTGCCACCTTAAGTCGATTCATCTCTAAAGCCACTGACAAATGCATTCCCTTTTTCGGCTTACTCCGGAAAGGGAAGCGCAACTTCGAATGGACCCCAGAATGCATGGACGCATTCGAGGATCTATTGAATCACTTAGGGCGACCACCTATCTTAATTAAGCATGTGGACTAGGAGGAATTATATATTTATTTGGCTGTTTCCATGCAGGCAATCAGCTCTGCATGGTGAACATTGAAGACTGTGTCCAACGACCCGTTTACTATATTAGCAAAAGGTTGATGAGGGCAGAGAAGAATTACCTGAAGCTCGAGAAGTAAGCTTACTGCCTATTGATTTCCTTTCGAAAGCTTCGACCATACTTCTAGTCTCATCCCATAAAAGTCTATACCGACCAGCTGCTACGACCGATCCTACAACGACCTAAGGCCTTTGGATGACTACTAAAGTGGAGTATGTAGCTGAGTCAATTTGAGGTAACATTCATCACTCGTCGAGCCATCCTTGGACAAGCTCTCGTCGATTTCATAGTGGAATTCACCGCCCCCGAGGATACATCTGCAGAGGACATCGAAGCTCCCAACCCTTAATGGAAACTATTCGTGGACGGGTCCTCCAATAGCAAATGTTCCGGAGTCGGAGTCGTGATCATCACTACTGAGGAACACCCTATATGCTACGCATTAAAGCTTAACTTCCTTGCTATAAAAAATGACACAGAGTATGAAGCCTTGATAGCCGAACTTAAAATTGCAATCGAACTTAAGCTAAAGGTCATCAAATTTTTTCTTATTCACAGCTCATTGTGCATCAGGTACAAGGTGAATACCAAGCCACGGGGCTATGGCTCGCTCCATTCCTTACCCACGTTCTGGCGCTGCTCGCTAACTTCAACTACTTCATCAACACGCACATTCTTCAAGAACAGAATAAAAAGGAAAACTTGCTCGCCAAACTGGCAAGCTCCGAGGATCCACAACTCATGAGGCTCGCCCTAGTCGATGTACTTGACTCACCAAGCCTTAGCCAGATGCAGACTAACTCGAAAATGAGCACCGAGTCAGAACTCAAATCTTGGATGACACCGATCAAGAACTACCTGCAACACGGTACCCTTTCGGAACATTACAAGGAAAAACGAGGGCTCACCCACTGAACAGCTCGCTACATTCTCTTGAATGGAGTAATCTACTGCAGAGGTTTCTTTGTCCAATTACTAAGATGCCAGCCCATAACGACCCAACCGTATTTTAGCAGATGTACATGAAGGTGAGTGTGGTGACTATACTGGAGGGCAAACCTTGGCAAGAAAGATCATCAGGCATGACTACTTTTGGCACACGCTCGATCAAGATGCTGTAGACTACGCTCGTAAGTGTGACAAGTGCCAGCGCTTGTCAAAGATTCCAAGAGCCCTGCCTACTGAATTGACACAAATGGTCAGTCCCTGGCCGTTTGCTATGTGGGGAACTGACATTAATGGAACTCTTCCAATGGCTAGAGGCGGGGAATGTTATGCTATCGTCGTAGTTAATTACTTTACCAAGTGGGCAGAAGCCGAAGCTCTCGCCACAATCACCACCAAGAAGGTAATCAACTTCGTCGTCGACAACATCTTCACCCGCTATGGGGTCCCTCAGGCCATCATCTCCAACAATGGAACCCAATTTGAGAGCGCGGAGTTCAAGACCTTCTGTCAATGGCACAACATCGAAAAAATATTCTCAACGATAGCTCACCTTCAAGCCAATGGGAAAAGCAAACATCTCCTCCGCTACTTTACATAACTTAGTGTACAGTTGTTTAAGCTTTCCAACATTGTTTTGTTTTCTTGAAATTTAAGGCATTGTAAAGTCTATAATTGCCAAATTTATCAACAGAAATGATGTTCAGTTTCCTGTGTCCCTTTCATATTTACTCCTTGCTTACTCCATGCATAACATTTTTGACTAACCATCACAGTTGGCTTACGTGCAAACACTCGATCGCCGCATCGACACCTCAGACACGGGAGCCGATGCCACCATCCAAACTTTGAGCCTGCGTTGAGGACAAATACTACTGGGACCAATCGGCACCTCGAGCACGGGATCCGGTGTCGCTACTCGAGTCCCCGGCCCGCGATGTGACCGAGTATAAATAAGTCTAACTCGAATCTTGGCCTAGCACCAAGACCGAGTATTCCGCGCTTAAGTCCCAGGACTTGGGAGCAGCCCATCAACCAGCCTAACACGATACTAACTACTCGCACGGCTTCATTCGACCCCTCGTGTCAGGATGCTGACGTCTGTCGAATTTCGGCGCAGTATCGAGACCGAGCTTAAATCGTTTTCCTCCCCGGGCTTGGGGGCGGCCCATGACCACGATTGGACCCTACGGGCTGATGATCCGGGCATACTCGAACGAATAAACGACGCATACACTCTTAAACTGAATGAACGACGGAAGAGCCAAACATCGGACGAATCGTAACGTCACCGCCTTCGCTCTACTTGGAACAAAATCGGGCAATCCAAGGTAGAATGCGTCTAGCTTGGTTTCCACAACCACGGGATTCCTGAGCTGAGGGAAACCCAACAAATTAAACCAGTGCTCAATCTCCACGGAACTGGGCATGCCCCAGAGCGAAATCTCTGTTCACATTTCTGTAAAGTGAAACAATAAGTACGCTTCTGCAAGTACAGGACGTTGGAAAACATGAGAAAAACATTCGAACACGAAATGCAATTTTTACTAATTCATATTTCATTTCACACACACACACTGAACAAACTACGTGTCTACCATTTTTCCTTTCTAATAACAAGGTGTACATGAGAACCACACCATGCCTTTAAAAACCAAAAGCGAGGGCCGTACTCGTGTACACTATCGGCTTACATAACCAAAATAGCGGTAACATCTACTACAGTTATTAACGCTAATCATGCCTCTTCTTCTTGTGCTTCTTCATTTTTTGCAGACTCCGCACTAGACGGCTCCCCACCCGTGGTAAGCCTCTTCTTTCCAGATCCGCTCCTTCCTCCTCTGCACTTTGTAGGGGTTACCGACTCATGAGAAATCGAGAGGCGCCTTTTTCCTTCACCATCACCGCTTGAAATCTTCGTGATCTTGGTAGGAATAGTGTGCAGCAATGGCATGGGTACATTCCCCGCAGCAAGGGACACCACAGTATCACTCTTTCCCGGGACCTCCTTGGCTTCCTGCTCCGCTTTCTCCTTACCTCTCTGGCAGCCCTTCGGTCAGCTAGCTTCTTAGATATAAGCTTCACGGCATCATCAGCCTTGGGCTTCTCAAAAGTGTCTGTGGCTCTCTGCCTAACATCCTCAGCCTCCTTGCTCCTAGCTCAACGGCCACTCTTTCCTTCTCGGCATCATCAGCGATCTTTTTCTAGGCCTCATCGGCAACCCTCTTCTTCTCCGCCTCATTGTCGACCATCCTATTCTTAACCATAGCAGCGGCTCTCTCCTCAGCATTCTGCATGGACTTCGCTTGAGCCTCCTACCTAGCAGCCTCGTCCTACTTGCGCTTCTCCTCCATCTCCTTGCACTTAGCCATCATCTAGATCTTTAAGGAATCCACATATGGCCTGTATTGAAGGCACATCGACATCCACTGGGCCCATTGCACGAGCACTTTGGCCATCAACCACCTCTCCTTCCTCTACGTGGCCCTCGTAAATGCTGGACCCTAGCATGATGTCCGAAAAGGGATCTAACTGACCGCCTCCTTCTCCAAACTGCACCCCTTACGGTCTTAACCCAGATTCTATTGTTTAAGGAAGCATGGGGAAAAAGCTCGGTGTCATAGTAGCTCCAGGAAGGGCTACATAGTAAAAATACAACCTTTTAGTTCGTAAATTTGGTAATAACATCATCTACAGGAATACACAACAACGGGAATTTACCTCCGGTCAGGGATGATGGGAAGTGTGCTTGTCGTAGCAGATAAAGTGAATTCGGTTTCTCCCAGTCCCAGATATTCAAGATTATACTCGGTGAGGCACGAGCCAAAGCCGCTGGATCACTGGTTGTGGAGGGTTCAGAGGCCAATGGACGATAAGAGCTTGCCTCTGCAAATGTCTCCACTACCACCACACTCTCGGCAGGAACGAACTTCCCTTTTTCTGTGGTGAGCCTCGCCAATCTCTCATTCTCAGCGTCCTCCTAAAGCAAATTCCTCCCTTCTTCCAGCTTCTCACGCTTCTTATCAGTTAAGAGGTCAACCAACAACTAAAGCTCATACAAGGTCCCCACGTCAACATAACGTAAATATGCCTCATACAGCAACAATCTCTCCCATGTCTGGGCCATCATTCGACAATAATCCTCAGCCCACGAGAGTCCGTGGAACTTTAGAATTTTAACATACATATCCCAAATATGTTCCGCCAAGGATGCTTCCACCCAGAATTCAGTATCCTCAAGCTCCTCTCTCAACTGTTCCACCTCCCTTATGTGCTCGGCCTTTAATCCATCCACCGAGCTCAACACATCTCTATTGCTAGCCTCAGCATCCTCCTTTGCCTTCTTCATTGCCTCTAGCTTCCTTCTCAATTAGACAACCTCCGCATTCTCTGCCCTTAGCCTCTCATTATCCCCTCTCAAGCGTCATTGTCATTCTGAAACTGGATAACTCGCTCATGGTATTTTTCCAGATCGGCGTACGCTTCCTCTAATGTGATCTTGTCTCTTTTTAAGGCCGTGTTTTCAGTAGTCAGAGAAGTCAAAGTATCGTTAAAAGTTGAGTCGGCATGCATAGACTCCTTCTTCAGTATCTCCTATGCATGCTTTATCTCCACCGCAACAATAATAAAAGTTAACATTCAAAAGTATAAAGGCAAATGAGGAAATTATTACGACACAAGGAGAAAACCGACCTATTTCCTTCCCTAAGTTAGCGACATGGTCTGCTCGGCATCAATAGTCAGCCCTTGATTAATGAGCTCCAAGTTTTTCTTCTTAATCAACTCTGAAAGGTGGGAGATGTACTTAGTAAGCTCGTTAGCTTGATGATACACGACCCTCACATGCATCCATGTCTCACCGGAATCCCTAGCAGGAGGCGAGATCAGAAACGAATATCAGCTCATCAAAATAACGCTGAGGGAAATTCTTCTTCAGCAATTCCTTCCTGTCATCCACAAAAAGCTCTCGCCTCTCAGGTTCTGCTAGACCTTGCCTCCTCATTGTAATCATTCCTTTCAGCCTCGGATGGCTAAGAGATGATTCCTTCCCCTTAGTAACTTGAATGGGGGTCAAAGGCATTGTGTATGAAGGAGCAGTCGATGACAAGTGCCTCAAGTACCTCAATCGAGTCGGGCATCTCCCCTAAGTACTCAGACAGGAGGAGGAGTCGGAGATTACCAAGGCCTATCTCGGTGATGACTCTCACTACTGCGATCTTATGGAAGGGGAGAGTCACCATATAAACTAGACCCTCTCCTAAGGCCTTCAAGAAAAGTTTTCTTAAGGTATTGACGGCCTCCATACCCATAACCTCGTCCTTCGCGTCCTCTTGCCATATCACCTGTCAAAGAGATGTGTTCAAAGTCAGAAATTTCGCACACACTGACAATCCCTATGTTACGCAGTGCTTATGAGTGTGTGCCCTAAGTGTTCTCTCAACAGACAAGATGATGGTCCGCACTTAGGAGTGAACCCCTCCGCAGCTAGAGCTAGCTCTTCCACGCTTGTCGTACCCAGCCAGGGAGATAAGTCTATAGCAAGTTTATTAAGACCGTCAAACTGGACCTCTTCCACAAGTGAAGCGACAGTCTCTAAAGAAGTCACAAGAGACTGTGGTTTGGCCGACGCTTCTCCCCCCGCCTCTCCTGTCGGAGGCGGGACAGGATCATCCAATAGACCCTTGTCCCGAGCAATTATCCCTCACCGCCAGCCTCATATCCACCGATGTCTCCCTGGGACTTAGCATCATTTCATGGTTTGGGCCCAGCAGAGGGCATCTTCCATTTCTAACTAGGATCTCCTTTGTCCTTCACTACCTCCTCTTTCTTCCCTTTGCTCGCGACAACGAGTCTGATTATAGCTCGATCGTCAGGGAGCAGCCCTGCACGACGAAGGCACTCCTAGATTATAACTTTATCAGTGGAACAAAACTCCATTGGAATCGCTTGTAGAGCATTGAGGCATTATTGGTACTCATTGCCGGTAGGCACCTCATAATTTCCTGCTACACTAAAACAAAATCGAACATAAGATATCAAATCCGCAAAATTTCTAGCAAAATGCAAAGTTTAAGAATGCTTACTCCCTTCCAACCATACCCTCGTGAATCCAGGGGGACAGAGCACGAAGAACCATTCATATTTGTATACAGTCAGCTTGGGCCACGCCCCGATAAGAAGTTTGGTGTTGGGCGAAGCTTCTAGAAAGAACCGGGACGACGATATGTTTGCCTTTCTTTTTAGCTGAAACAAGTACCGAATGTCCTCTCCGGTCGGTTCCAACTGTAAATACTCCCAGTAGAGAACATAAGTGCCTAAAAGCGAAGCATACACATTGGGGTGCAACTGCGATGGCGCAATACCGAAGTAGTACAACATATCCCTAAAGAAATGGTTAGCCGGGGGCATGCATCCATTAATGCAAACTTACTTGTTCCACGTAGTGTAACCCTCTTGCGGTGTGTGAGCCTTACCGTTCTCTCCTGATGGATGGACGTGATCCATAAGAATGTTAAATCATGGCGCCCTTTTCATAACTGCAGCTGCGTCCATGTGCAATGGAACCGAATCCGGCCGATTCTCAAGAATAACCGCATCGGGCAACATATCCGGGGCTACCGGAGCACCCAGCGCGTCCCTCTCAACGATTTCCACATTCTCAACCTCTTCCTGAACAACCGGAGAATGTTGTCTTTCAGGTTGATCTCTATCCTCAAACATTTCGGGCAAACTGGTTGTTTGAGAAGGGGTGGATCTTTTGGTAGTCTCAAGCTCGCTGCCCGTCAATCTAGCATTTCTAGTGGAGTCGTATGTATGCGATGATGGCAAAGAAGTCCCGGCTTCCGAAGTCTTCCCGGTCATAAATCTTGTATATCGCTAGCTATACTTTAACACATTAGCGTTAGACATCGCAGTTGAATAACTTGTACCCCTAGTGTTGGTGCAAACTAACATGTGCGTGTGGTGTCATGCAAAATCAAGATATGCGAAAGAAGTTCAAACATTTAAACAATTTAGTCACAGTTCGGGTTTATGCTCTATCCTATGTGAAAACTCGAATCATTGACCGTATGATCATTAGCATGTGTATTACCGCAATCATGTAGGCTATGCGGGAGTTGGAGAATCGAAGCGATAGGGCCAGTCGCGAACTTGAAACCCCTCTTCAGCGTTCGAAGGCTCAAACCCCCTTTGGGGTTCGAATATCCAAACCCCACTAATGGATCATATGCTTGGACCCCGCTTGGGGTTCAGACACTCGGACCTTGATTGGGGTTCGGACGCTCAGGCCCCGCTTGGGGTTCGAACGCTCGAAGTCCGCTAGGGGTCCGAAAGCTCGAACCCCATCCAGATTCGAGAATTCAAACCCCATCAGGGTTCAAGACTCCATGCTCCAATAGGGTTCGAGTCCATCACCACAAATATAGGTCTTCGGCCCTCTCCCACATTCTCTGCACCTCCATCTTCCTTCTTCCCTAATTATTCCTCTCCCCATCATACTGGTCACCCCTATGCCACATAGAAAACAGCGGGATCGACCACAAGTTGAAGATGAGGCACGAACTAAGGAGCTCGACTGTCCTTGACTCGCTTCGAGACCCAAAATAATGGCCATGATGGAATTCACTAATGGAGGAGAAGAGATCGAATTGCCACCGAGTGCTACCCATCGTTTCGTGCTCTGGGTCCAATGGCAGTGGAAGGTAAAGCAAGTAAAAAGAAGAACAAGGGAGGAAATGGTGGTGCAGCACCTATTTATAGGAGGAAATAGTGTCCCCTCGTATTTCATGTCGCTCCCCTTTGTATCCCAATGGGGTACGAAAATTCGTATCCGAACCGGGGTATGACACGATAATAAAAAGCGGAGAGAAAAATATATATTATATATGTCATGTATATATTATATATATTCACGATGACGACATATGCGCGTGTACATACGCAATGCACACATATACGGATAGCCATAAACGCGCAAGCGCGATATAATGAAATTACTTAGCGACATAGACACACCGTCGCACCAACGATGACTTGTTCACAATTCTACAGTAAGCGAGCTCAATAACTAATGTCTATTTTTTTAAGTTTACAGGAAAAATCGACGACTCAACAATTACTTCAACCAATGCAAAGCACATCATGTCAAGACAAGACATACTTTAGGGGCAAATGTTAACCGGCGTTTCGGTCCAGTTCCCAAAACTACACAAGGCACGCTCGACTCAACACGTCGCGTGAAGCCAAAGCCGAGAGTGTCGCCACGGAGTAAAGGAACCAAGTCGAGAAGGATCATGCCAACAGGAACCTCGTCGCTCCTCCAAACATCGCCAAACCAACACCGCGAGCCCCAAAAAGTCATAAGATTCAAGAGTCGACTCCCTTTGCCCATCTTCAAATATTCTTCGTACCCCAGGGAGGGGTATAAGGTTGAGAGGGGCAAGGACTTCAGGTATGAGTTTCTAGGGCTCGGCTACATGGGATACAAGATTCTTGGTGTGGTCCCCTATTTTTACCTACTCCCACCTTACCACTCCACTATAAATACCCTTTGATCTCACACTTCAAAGGGGTTGGAATTTGGTGATTAGACATCTCTTGAGAACTCCAAGTAGCCTCCTTAATGGTGTCTATGCTTTAAGGAAGAAGAAGGGCAAAAGTGCCTTTTTCCTAATATATTAATGTATGATAATTGTGACATCATATAACTTAGAGATGTATGTAAAGGGATATCATAAGATGTTCTCAACCTTGTAAATCTTCACTATTAATAATATTCCAATGACTCTTCCAAAGTGGACATAGGCCTCTCGCGAGACCGAATACTATAAATCTCTTGTGTCATTTATTGAATTTCCGCACTTACTTTTCCACACGAAACTATAATTCTTAAGTAATAAGAATCTTGGGTGTTTACAACATATTTTTCCATCAACACTAGCTGTGAGAGGACTCTGCTAGAACCATGTTTGTTGTTACACCAAGTAAAAAAAGCCCCGAAGAACGTTACCTCGAAATGACCGAGTGGATGATGAAAGAGTTGAAATCATCGGTAAAATGGCGATTGATGGAGGAACCTCCTCTTTTTCTGCTTGATAGGTAACATCGTTGAAATCTCCCTAATAACTGTTGCCTCAAAATCAAGGCCTGCAAGGGAGAGGGTTTTCTGCCAAAAGTAGCAGAACCTCGACATGGTCGCACCTAGCGAAACTGCTGAGAAGAGGAAATGGGAGGACAAGGACGGCAAGGAATGGGAGATAGAAAGAAGTTGATATGAGTTGAATATGGGAAGAACAGAAGCCTCCTTATCCTAAAGAATCCAAATCTTGTTGGAGATGTTGCACAACCTACCTCTAAAATTAAGCTGAAGTGATAGAACAGATAAGACCTCAGGACCCATCAATGGTTCCTAGAGGGCCTCCAACCAAACATCATGTTGCTTTACAACCCGCTTGAAATGCAAGACAGATGCCTTGTTCCCAACCGCAAGAATATTCAAAAAAAAGAAGAATAAACCATAGAGCAAATTATAGGGAAAAAAATATCAACCCAAAACTCAAAAGAAAAAAAGACCAGATGAGGTATAGGTTACGACGAGTGGTTCGAACGATGTGCTCTTTCATTACCAAAGAGCAAGTCCTAATGGTACGGATAGTACACGGAACACTCTTGATAAGCTTACTCTTCAAGTAGTAAGAGCTGAAAGAGGCAAAAAACGATGGTTAGACGCCGAAGGGTCCAAAGACGAGGGGACGAGCTACCAATATGGGAGAGAGGACAGACACGTCAGTCCCTAAACTGGAAGCTAAACAAAAAGAGACATTTTCATCGTGTAACAACCCGGATTTTTGAAGGGTGTTGTAACAGTTCAGAAAATTTTAGCTTTTAAAAATAAATTAGATTTAAGATTTAATTGTTAGAAATGAATATTTATATTTGGGTTTCTATATAAAATTTGGAACTTTATATACTTTGAACATGGTTAAGTACACTTATAGAGGAAACTCTTTGCGAAATTATTGTCAAAATTTAACGTTATTATTTAATTTGAATTTTTTAGAGTATTTGAAATTGGCTTTGGAAATAAATTTGGTTTCAAAAGATTAATGTTGAAATTAAATGCTTTGGACAACGATCCATTTTGAACATAGTATATACTTTTAAATAAATAAAAATGCTTTGTAAACTTCAGTATAAACATTTCACCAAAATTCGCATTATTAACCAATAATTGGAGTTCACGTTTAAAGCAAAACTACCATTCACAAATTTAAATTCAATATCAAATTTTGTTGAAAGCGAAGGTTATTAATGAAAAGCTAACATATGTAAACAACGTTCTCATTTCAACTTAGCGTTGGTAGAGCGTTTGATGATTTTGAAATATAAAATGTGAAATCGACACTGTTATTTATGTTCATTCAAACCCTTACCCTGTTCAGTCGAACGTTTAGTGCAACATCTCTAGATTTGGAAATTAAAGGTCGGACACTTGGGTATTTAACAGAAAAATTAAAACACTTGTCTAATTTTAGCTGGAAGGAAACGACACTTGTATGTTGTCTCTAGTACCTTCCATCGTTCTTTTAATACCATCCCTGTTCAATTCTTGAGAGGGGAGTGGATGGGGGGAATTAATTCATTTCTCCCCCAAATTTTGTTTTCCCAAATCACCTTTCCCCAAAATTGTTGAAATGGCCGAACATCCCCTCCTTTCCTTCGTGATGTTCTGAACCGCCGTTGGTCCAACCACCAAAGTCATCGCTCCTTCTACCATCGATCCATCGCTCCGTAGCCTCCATGCTTTCTTCACAACGGAAATTCACTGCTCTCCCTCAAATCGCAACTCCAATAGCCTCGACCAATCGAAGTCCAGCATCACAAGCCGCCGCCACCACTTTTATTGTTGATGATTGCTTTCGTTCTCAGCGCCTGATGCTGCATGCTTAAGTCGCGTCTATTTAAGGGTTTCCTTCTCTTTTATTGAGCTCAATTGATGCTAAGAAAATTGGTACGTAATTTCCCTTTGTCAATTATGAGTTGCTCGTTTTTCTTTGATAATTTTACTGATGATGTTAATGGTATTTATAGGGGATTGAACCCTAATGTTTCTCTGAAATAATACAACTTGTTAGATGTGTATATATTTAGCTTTGTCTTGGCCTTAGCTTGAGATTTCTAACCATTTCCACTTGATTTTGATCTTAGTTTTTAATTATTGATTTTCGATTTTTGCTGGAGAATTTGGTCTAGGCTTTGGGCTGATATTCTTGACTGTTTTAACACGTTTTTAAACTCATTATAGCATTTTATTCAAAGATATTTCATCACTTGTTTTTGGTTGTTATTTGGTTCATTGGATCCATGTTTGAATAAAAGTAGGCTTTTGATCTTGAATCTTCGACACAATAGTGAGGTGCTAAAAGTATTCTATTTTTTTGGTTACATTCTGGTATTCAGGGTTACTTTCGTTTTCATGTTTGATTTTAAATGTGATTGGTTCAATTATAGGATCAACTTTGAAACATTGAAAACTACTAATAGACATATTGTAGAAAGTATGGGCGAAACAATGAGTGGAATAAGGCTATGTTTTCTTTTGGTGTGAACCATGGCTGTTGCTGCTTTTGAGTTTTGTTATCATTTTTGGAAGTTAAATATGCTTAGTGATAATGAGGATTATTGTTGTTTTAATCTTGATATGGTTTGAGAAATGCTTCATACGTCCGGAACAAAATTGTATTGAAAGAAGCAATGTTTCAAATTACTAGTTTTTTTTTCGTTCGTCCTTTAAAAGATTTTGCTGGTTTATCTTTGTTGTGCTGTTGCATTTGTGATTTTACTTTATACCACCATGCTCATTTAAAGCTGTAACGACCCATAAAATCTGAACCAATTTCAAATTTTTTAAATTGGCTATTTTGGTGGATTTTAAATATTTAAAATAAATATTTTAAATAATAGCGACGAAAAGTAAGTTTGAATCGTTGTTTGAAAAGGAAAATAATTCATTTGAATTATAAACAAGGCCTGAAATGGTGCGGTAGTTTCAAATTTTCATTTCAAACTTTGACTGACAGTACCGGGTGCAAAACAAAACGGATTTGAGCGAAACCGAAAATATTTAAATCTGTTAGTGAATATCTTTCTAACGAATCTAAAGAATCGAAGTTTCATAGCGAGAAGCAAAAGTTATGGCTAAATGAATTTTCAGAAAGGTCGATATGGAATTTATATAGCCCGTGAAAATGGCCATTTTGCAAACAACCTCGGAATTCGACGAAACCACTTTTGTTGGATCCGGGATGTGAAGTTATTGCTAGGTTTCAAATTTCATAATTTTTGAAGTTAATATGTGAGCGTGGCAAAGGAAAACGTGTTTTGGTCAATTACATTTAAATTGGATCGACCAGAAATGGGTCATTTTTCAGACGGTCTCAGAATTCGACAAAACTAGTTTTGTTAGGACCATATCGTCAAAACATAGATGGATTTATTTTCTGGGAATTTTTAGAATAATTATATGGTCCCGACAAATTGAAATGTACGTTCAAATTGAATATTAAATGTTTTATACTTTAATTTGAAAATTAACTGACTATAACAGTCGAATTGGCCAATGAAACATATCCCATTGTGTCCGGAATGGGGGTATTTAGCTAGGGGCAATAGTCGTTGGAGTTCGTTTCGAGTTAGGACGGAAAATTTCATTAGAAAACAAATATAAGAATTTAATAATATTATTAAATATATATAAAGGGCCATGTCATCAAACCCTAACCCTCACATACCCAACCCGCCGCCAGTTCGTTTGGAGGGCCAGAAATCACGCGATTTCATGAGCCAAATTCTCACGATCCACTTATCGATTAACAAAACCCCTAAAACAAATTCGAAGAGAACTTCATCCTCTCTGAATCCCTACTCACTAGATCGATCCTCGTGTAGTAAATAGGGAGAATTCCCCCCTCAACCTCGTCGACTTCACATGCCAATTCCCGACGCTAGGAGGCATCTGGTCTGAAGTGATTGGGGGTGGTGGTGCTTGGCGGTCGGCGCTTGCACGTGGAGTCGTCCAATCAGGTGGCGGCCCCTTTGGTTGCGCGGAAATCGAGGTCAACGTGAACGAGTTTTGGGTTACAGTGGCTCTGAATGTTTTAAATGAGGAAGAAGCTTTAATTAAGTTTTAAGTGTTTAATTAAGGAATTAATTAATATTTAATTATTCAATTTTGAAATCAAATGTTTATATCGCTATAACTTGTTCATACGAGGTCGGATTTCGATGATTTTTGATGCGTTGGGTTCATCTCAACGAGTGCTTCGTGACGGAACTGATTGGAACTGAAACAGAGCACATCAGAATTTTAGGCAAATTCAAATCAAAACAAAACAGAATTCAGAAATAAAACCGATCTCACGGTGAGAAATCTTTCTCTTTAAATTTTCTGTACAGTTATTTATTTCATAACCGCATATATAAATTGTTCCCCGTCGTCCACAGACCATGGACGACTTGTTTGATTGTATTCTGTGTGAAAATTGATCGTGATATGGAAAGTGAAAATATCGTATTTATTGAAAGTGAAAATATCATATATAGTGAAAGTGAAAATATCGTATATATGGAAAGTGAAAATATCGTATATAGTGAAAGTGAAAATATCGTATATAGTAAAAGTGAAAATATCGTATATATTGAAAGTGAAAATATAGTATATAGTGAAAGTGAAAATATCGTATATAGTGAAAGTGAAAATATCGTATATATGAAAAGTGAAAATATCGTATATAGTGAAAATGAAAATATCGTATATAGTGAAAGTGAAAATATCGTATATATTGAAAGTGAAAATATCGTATATAGTGAAAGTGAAAATATCGTATATATGAAAAGTGAAAATATTATATATAGTGAAAGTGAAAATATCGTATATATTGAAAAGTGAAAATATTATATATATATGAAAGGTGGAAATAATATATATATGAAATGAAAATGATGTATATATGACATGAAAACGATATATATATATATATATATGAAATGAAAATGATACATATATGAAATGAAAACGATATATATATATATATATATATATATATATATATATGAAATGTGAAAATGATTTGATTGTTAAAAATATAATTGTTAACATATATATATACACTGTACAAAATTGTCATATATATGAAATATTCGACTTTGATATAAAATAGAAAATGAATTCGAATTGAATTGAATAGAAAACGAATTCGAATTGAATTCAATTCAATTGAAAAAGAACTGAAATAGAATTGAAATTGATTTGAATTGAAATCAAATAGGAATGAACGTAAAAGAATTTATAAGGGAAAATTCAATTTGGATTAGAATTTGAAATGAAAGTTGAAATTATTTTTGAAACAAATTTAAAACAATTTATAAAATTCGTTTTAAATAGAAATCGACGAAATATATATTATATATATATTATAATGGCCTGAATAGAACGTGCCGCGCTGCGGCAGTTCACGAATTTCGACCATTAACTTCGAATGGACATTACGGGAGATCCAACCGTCAGATTCTCCTGAAACCAGAACCGTTGGGTTCGTATCGAAAAGAGCTTTCTAACGAATATTAGATATTTGAAATCTAACGGTTGGTTTTGGAATTATGTCCAAATCAAATTTGGAAAATGTCGCTGTAAGTGCTGTTCGATGACCGTTGATGGAAATCGACTGTACGGGCCTTGTTAAAATTATTAAAAATATCGATAATTTGTTTAAAATCATAAGAAATGATTTATGAAGAATTGGGATGAAAAATTCAACATTTGAAAAGATAAAAATATTTTTTTATCGAAACGAACTAGTTATTAACTAGAAAAATAATCAAATGGTTATAAATAAATAAATTGGATTGGAATTGAATTGAAATTATCTTTGGATATTTTCAATATAGGATTCCGTGATTATACAGATATCGTGATGGGAATTTGGAAGATATCGATATCGTTATTCCCGATATGATATATGTTGGTTTCAGGATTTGATGTTGAATATAAATCGATACTATCTCTATTCAAAACCTTATATTTAATGTCAAATTTGATTGATTGATTGTTTGGATTGTGCTCGACCAGTTTATGAGAAAAATATGCTTTTACATTTAGCATTGGGTTGGGTAGAAATATCTGTGTGTTAACACCTTGTGAAACACTTCACGATTTGACGATAAGGTGTTTAGCGATGTTGTGTTCATTTCAAATTTAATGAATGATTGTGAAATGATTTCTTTCTTAAGTGAAAAGAATGTATTCCCGATTTTGGACAGGGAATGTTTTATAAAAACGTTTTATAAAACAGAAAGGATTTCGAGGCCTAAAACCCCATGATTTCGAAATGATTTGGAAATATATTATGGTTTTACATTGTAGTTCATCACAAATACGATTAGTTGCTATTAATGATGTATCTGTTTGGTGGCGGAGAATTTATTCTCTTGCTTAACACCCTTCTTTGAGACGTACGAGCTCAAAGGTTATGTGATTAATAGTGACTGATCATATGTGTGAATTACTGATGTGAAGTACTATATTTTGAAAGTACATGTGATTATTATGTTGTGAAATGATTTTCCCTACTTCGGGATATGAAATGGTTTAGTGTGTGGCTAAAGAGTTGGGTAACCTTGAGACTAAAAGTATGGGTGAGAGGGCGGTGTATGCTCTCCATGTGTGGGAGGTGCATCGTCGGTGTAGCCTACTCCTATGTGGGGTAGGTGCACATTTATATATCGAGTTGCGAGGTGCGTACCCTTTGCCTTGTCGATGGGGAGCACGATATTTGGTTGCATACTTGTTTGTATGCATTGTTATGTTTTGGAATTCATATTTCCAGACGATTTGATTTGAGATCCCGAAGTGAAATCTACTTTGATATAGAAAGTTAGATATGTATTTCAAATGATTTGAAATAAGAAATTGTGAATAAAATCCAAAGGAATAATTTCTGTAAATTGAATTGGATTTAGAAAATCTAAGTGTATTGATTAATCTAAGTGGGTAGATTGGGATATTGCATGTTGATTGATGCATAGTAGATCCATATATCTATATTGATTGTTGTTTATACACTGGTATTCATGGGGGTAAACCCGTTCCGTGTTAGCGGCGTGGTCCCGTGATATGCCATATTATTAAATAAGTTAATTATAACTGTTTAGAGTTTCTCACACCAGTCCCATGACTGACCTGTAGTTTGCTTTTCCCTTGCAAACTCGGGTGCCCCTATTTTCCACACGGGCAGTCGAGTAGTTTTATTTTGTAGATGTATTGAGCAGGATTCTGGATTGAAGCTTTAAGCTGTGTCCAGACATTTACAGTCTTCCGCTGTGCATTGTATTACATTTATGTAAATTTATCTTCCGCTGTGTATTATTTTCGTGATACTCTGATATTCTGTACTCTGATGTAACATTGTTATGATGTTTATAGAAGTCTTCTGTTATTTGTTCTGATGTGTTGTATACCCAGAGTTAGCGTATGAGGGATTCGAACGGTCTTGGTCGATTTAGCGATCGATTAGGTTCGGGCGAAATCCGTTTCGTTACATATGGTATCAGAGCTTTGGTTAACTCAAATCTTTGGGGTACAACTCGTTAGAACTGAACAAAAGACTCATCAGAGATAAGATTAGTAATGTCCTATAAAAGAATCCTTATTAGAGATAGAATCAGTAGCATTCTAGAATGAGTGACTCGTTAGAGATGGGGTTAGAAATGCCCCAGAACGAGTCGAGAGTTATATGATTATATATAACGTATTTGTGATTATATATAATCTGGTTTTAGAAAATATGATTTTAAATATATAAAGTTATATATTTGAAAAATCTAATCAATTAATTGAATGTTGGTTGTGTTGTTTGATTATTAGTTAACTAATAAAATCAACATTTGAATTGAAGGAACCAATTAGGCCAAATTGTATACAAATTGAACCAAATAGTAAACTGTATTGAAAATTGGTTGCAAATGCATGCATATACATGTACTTACATTGAACAGGTCATTGCAAGGAGTCTATAGCAGAGAATAAAATTGTTTGCCCGACAAATAGGTACATGTTTATCATAATTTACTGTTTTGTTTGGGTGATGATGATTTTATAAGCCGATTGGCTTTTTCTTTTTCTTTTTGAGATCAGAGGGCCTGTATGGCAATTTCGGGATTTTCCCGGTGCTCCCGGTGTAGGGGAGGTTATGGCGAAATTTTTCGAAAATTTAGGGTGTTAGCCAAATTTTTGAAAAATTTGAAAAGTTCTTAGAAACTGAAAAGTTGAAGAACTTAAGCCGTAAAGGAAATAATGGAAGTAGAGTTGATTAATCAAACCACTTTCGACTTTGTTCCTTTTCGGGGACGAAAAGTTTTAAGTGGGGGAGATTGTAACGATCCGTAAAATCTGAACCAATTTAATTTTTTTTAAATTGGCTATTTTAGTGGATTTTAAATATTTAAAATAAATATTTAAAATAATAGTGACAAAAGTAAGTTTGAATCATTGTTTGAAAAGGAAAATAATTAATTTGAATTATAAACAAGGCCTGAAATGGCGCGGTAGTTTCAAATTTTCATTTCAAACTTTGACTGACTGTACCGGGTGCAAAACAAAACGGATTTGAGCGAAACCAAAAATATTTAAATCTGTTAGTGAATATCTTTCTAATGAATCTGAAGAATCGAAGTTTCATAGCGAGAAGCAAAAGTTATGGCCAAATGAATTTTCAGAAAGGTCGCTATGGAATTTATATAGCCCGTGAAAATGGCTATTTTGCAAACGACCTCGGAATTTGACGAAACGACTTTTGTCGGATCCGGGATGTGAAGTTATTGCTAGGTTTCAAATTTCATAATTTTTGAAGTTAATATGTGAGCGTGGCAAAGGAAAACGTGTTTTGGTCAATTACATTTAAATTGGATCGACCAGAAATGGGTCATTTTTCAAACGGTCTTAGAATTCGACGAAACTAGTTTTGTTGGGACCGTATCGTCAAAACATAGATGGATTTATTTTCTGGGAATTTTTAGAATAATTATATGGTCCCGGCAAATTGAAATGTACGTTCAAATTGAATATTAAATGTTTTATACTTTAATTTGAAAAACAACTGACTGTAACAGTCGAATTGGCCAATGAAACATATCCCATTGTGTCCGGAATGGGGGTGTTTAGCTAGGGGCGACAGTCGTTGGAGTTCGTTTCGAGATAGGACGGAAAATTTCATTAGAAAACAAATATAAGAATTTAATAATATTATTAAATATATATAAAGGGCCATGTCATCAAACCCTAACCCTCACATACCCAACCCGCCGCCAGTTCGTTTGGAGGGCCAGAAATCACGCGATTTCATGAGCCAAATTCTCACGATCCACTTATCGATTAACAAAACCCCTAAAACAAATTCGAAGAGAACTTCATCCTCTCTAAATCCCTACTCACTAGATCGATCCTCATGTAGTAAATAGGGAGAATTTCCCCCTCAACCTCATCGACTTCGCACGCCAATTCCCGATGCCAGGAGGCATCGGGTCTGAAGTGATTGGGGGTGGAGGTGCTTGGCGGTCGGCGCTTGCACGTGGAGTCGTCTGATCAGGTGGCGGCCCCTCTGGTTGCGCGGAAATCGAGGTCAACGTGAACGAGTTTTGGGTTACAGCGGCTCTGAATGTTTTAAATGAGGAAGAAGCTTAAATTAAGGGTTACGTGTTTAATTAAGGAATTAATTAATATTTAATTATTCAATTTTGAAATCAAATGTTTATATCGCTATAACTTGTTCATACGAGGTCGGATTTCGATGATTTTTGATGCGTTGGGTTCATCTCAACGAGAGCTCCGTGATGGAACTGATTGGAACTGAAACAGAGCACATCAGAATTTTAGGCAAATTCAAATCAAAACAGAACAGAATTCAGAAATAAAACCGATCTCACGGTGAGAATTCTCTCACTTTAAATTTTCTGTACAATTATTTATTTCATAACTGCATATATAAACCGTTCCCCGTCATCCACAGACCATGGACGACTTGTTTGATTGTATTCTGTGTGAAAATTGATCGTGATATGAAAAGTGAAAATATCGTATATATTGAAAGTGAAAATATCGTATATAGTGAAAGTGAAAATATCGTATATATGGAAAGTGAAAATATCGTATATAGTGAAAGTGAAAATATCGTATATAGTAAAAGTGAAAATATCGTATATATTGAAAGTGAAAATATCGTATATAGTGAAAGTGAAAATATCGTATATAGTGAAAGTGAAAATATCGTATATATGAAAAGTGAAAATATCGTATATAGTGAAAGTGAAAATATCGTATATAGTGAAAGTGAAAATATCGTATATATTGAAAGTGAAAATATCGTGTATAGTGAAAGTGAAAATATCGTATATATGAAAATTGAAAATATTATATATAGTGAAAGTGAAAATATCGTATATATTGAAAAGTGAAAATATTATATATATGAAAGGTGGAAATAATATATATATATATATGAAATGAAAACGATGTATATATGACATGAAAACGATATATATGTATATATATATATATGAAATGAAAACGATATATATATATATATGAAATGAAAACGATATATATATATATATGAAATGAAAACGATATATATATATGAAATGTGAAAATGATTTGATTGTTAAAAATATAATTTTTAACATATATATATATATACACTGTACAAAATTGTCATATATATGAAATATTCGACTTTGATATAAAATAGAAAATGAATTCGAATTGAATTGAATAGAAAACGAATTCGAATTGAATTAAATTGAAAACGAACTGAAATATAATTGAAATCGATTTGAATTGAAATCAAATAGGAATGAATGTAAAAAGAATTTATAAGGGAAAATTCAATTTGGATTAGAATTTGAAATGAAAGTTGAAATTGTTTTTGAAACGAATTTAAAACGATTTATAAAATTAGTTTTAAATAGAAATCGACGAAATATATATTATATATATTATATATATAAGATTTGAATAGAATGCGCCGCGCTGCGGCAGTTCCCGAATTTCGACCATTAACTTCGAACGGACATTACGGGAGATCCGACCGTCGGATTCTCCTGAAACCAGAACCGTTGGGTTCGTATCAAAAAGAGCTTTCTAAAGAATATTAGAGATTTGAAATCTAACGGTTGGATTTGGAATTATGTCCAAATCAAATTTGGAAAAGGTCGCTGTAAGTGCAGTTCGATGACCGTTGATGGAAATCGACTGTACGGGCCTTGATAAAATTATTAAAAATATCGATAATTTGTTTAAAATCATAAGAAATGATTTATGAAGAATTGGGATGAAAAATTCAACATTTGAAAAGATAAAAATATATTTTTATCGAAACGAACTAGTTATTAACTAGAAAAATAATCAAATGGTTATAAATAAATAATTTGGATTGGAATTGAATTGAAATTATCTTTGGATATTTTCGATATTGGATTTCGTGATTATACAGATATCGTGATGGGAATTTGGAAGATATCGATATCGTTATTCCCGATATGATATATGTTGGTTTCAGGATTTGATGTTGAATATAAATCGATACTATCTCTATTCAAAACCTTATATTTAATGTCAAATTTGATTGATTGATTGTTTGGATTGTGCTCGACCAGTTTATGAGAAAAATATGCTTTTACATTTAGCATTGGGTTGGGTAGAAATATCTGTGTGTTAACACCTTTTGAAACACTTCATGATTTGACGATAAGGTGTTTAGCGATGTTGTGTTCATTTCAAATTTAATGAATGATTGTGAAATGATTTCTTTCTTAAGTGAAAAGAATGTATTCCCGATTTTGGATAGGGAATGTTTTATAAAACAAAAAGGATTTCGAGGCCTAAAACCCCATGATTTGGAAATGTATTATGGTTTTACATTGTAGTTCATCACATATTCGATTAGTTACTATTAATGATGTATCTGTTTGGTGGCGGAGAATTTATTCTCTTGCTTAACACCATTCTTTGAGACGTACGAGCTCAAAGGTTATGTGATTAATAGTGACTGATCATATGTGTGAATTACTGATGTGAAGTACTATATTTTGAAAGTACTTGTGATTATTATGTTGTGAAATGATTTTCACTACTTCGGGATATGAAATGGTTTAGTATGTGGCTAAAAAGTCGGGTAACCCTGAGACTAAAAGTATGGGTGAGAGGGCGGTGTATGTTCTCCATGTGTGGGAGGTGCATCGTCGGTGTAGCCTACTCCTATGTGGGGTTGGTGCACATTTATATATCGAGTTGCGAGGTGCGTACCCTTTGCCTTGTCGATGGGGAGCACGATATTTGGTTGCATACTTGTTTGTATGAATTGTTATGTTTTGGAATTCATATTTCCAGACGATTTGATTTGAGATCCCGAAGTGAAATCTACTTTGATATAGAAAGTTAGATATGTATTTCAAATGATTTGAAATAAGAAATTGGGAATAAAATCCAAAGGAATAATTTCTGTAAATTGAATTGGATTTAGAAAATCTAAGTGTAGTGATTAATCTAAGTGGGTAGATTGGGATATTGCATGTTGATTGATGCATAGTAGATCCATATATCTATATTGATTGTTTTTTATACACTGGTATTCATGGGGGTAAACCCGTTCCGTGTTAGCGGCGTGGTCCCGTGATATGCCATATTATTAAATAAGTTAATTATAACTGTTTAGAGTTTCTCACACCAGTCCCATGACTGACCTGTAGTTTGCTTTTCCCTTGCAAACTCGGGTGCCCCTATTTTCCACACGGGCAGTCGAGTAGTTTTATTTTGCAGATGTATTGAGCAGGATTCTGGATTGAAGCTTTAAGCTATGTCCAGACATTTACAGTATTCCGCTGTGCATTGTATTACATTTATGTAAATTTATCTTCCGTTGTGTATTATTTTCGAGATACTCTGATATTCTATACTCTGATGTAACATTGTTATGATGTTTATAGAAGTCTTCTGTTATTTGTTCTGATGTGTTGTATACCCAGAGTTAGCGTATGCGGGATTCGAACGGTCTTGGTCGATTTAGCGATCGATTAGGTCCGGGTGAAATCCGTGTCGTTACAAAAGCCCTGGGCTGACTGTTCTGTTTTCATCTTGTCGGTAGAAACTATCATGTTTTGATCTGGTTGGATCTTGGCCCAAAAATCATGCTGATTAGTTAATTCGCCTTGGATGACTTGGAATAGTCAGTGTCTTACAGTAAGGTTTTTTTTTTCTTTCTTTTTCCCCTTCCTTTTAAAATTGAGGGCATTATTCGGATATTTAACTTCTAAATATCATATGCAGTTCGCTCACCTTACATTTCCATATATACTTTGTTGTTAAATGTGTACAGCTAGAAGAAAAAATAATAATAATAATCTGTGATTTTGATGGTTTAACCAGTTAAATTATCAAATTCTTATATTTTCAGTCATTATATTTTGATTCACCACCTAGTTATGAAAATTGTATTTACTAGTGTGATAATTATTTTTATATACTAAGTAGGATCATGAGTTTGCAGCTATAAAATATTGATGCATGTAGTTGTACTATGTAGTTATTAAGTGGTGACGTTGTACAGCAAACGCATTCCTTTTATTGTAATATTTCAAATGCACAGTGAGGGCGTGTGTGTACTTTCGGAATGTTGCCAATTTATTTGACAACTTTCGATATGAAGCACAACTAACATCAACATGAACAGCTTAACATCCATATTTACCTTCTAACATGAGTACATTGACCTTATTTGAAGAACATTTAATTGTACACAACTAATTGAATTCTTTAAGTTTTCTATCAGCAGCAAGCTACTGACATAAAAGCATTGACAATAATTTTCCTCAACAAATTGCTGATAAAATATAAAATTGGAAAAAATTGTATACTAATGAACATAAGCATTGGAAAGCAAAGCATATGGTGGAATTTCCTTTCTGTCAGGCTCCTTAGTGTTCAGATGCAAAGGTCTTAGCTCTAAAAGAGGAGAGACACAAGAATATGCAGATACGCGCAATGCTCGACAAAAGCTATAATTTGTTAAAAGAGAACTATGTATAAAATTTCTTTCTCTACTGTATAAATATTGTAAAACTCCAATATATTTTTTATATAAAGATATATTTCGTTACAGACTTTGTGTATAGTGATTCTGTGTTATATTCCATTTTTAAATCCTATAAGTCAATAATAATCCGTCGTTTTGAACGCTTTGAGTTGGTTTAACCACCGACTTGGGGCGGTCAAAATGGTGGGCTGTTACACATCGAGTTGGGAGAGATGCCCGTTGATGAGCCCAATCTCAACCGCACTTAGAAGAGCTTTAAAGAGGGAGAACGAAGAAGAGGATACGTATGTCGGATGTCAAAATTTTATGCCATAAGCGATTGTTCGGTTTTAACCTCCATACGACTGTCATCAGATTGACGAGTATGCAGGAGGAAAAGTGACCTAAACGGAGAAGGATGAGATGAGGCTGACAATGAGGCCCACACCATCCCCCCGAGGGTTCTGAAAAAAGGGAGAAAAGTGTAACACCCCGTATTTCTACAACATTAAAAGAGGATAAATTAAAGAATAATTAAGTTAATATTAAGAATTAAGGGAAACGGACTACGTCATTGCATCTGTCTCGAAATTCTGGTCAAGATAGACACCAGTTTTGTGTAAAACGGATAACGTATGAATAAGTTATGAATTGTAGAAGTTTGACGATCAAAACAGGGATAACTGGCGCACCTGACAAGTGCGCCAAGGCATATTTACACTGGCGCACCTGTCAATTGCGCCCATAGTATTTTTTGGGCTTCTAGACCCAATTGGGTGTCGACCCATAGCCCGATTCCCCCTAGGACTGAGGTAGCATTCTAATTCTGGAGGCTGGCAGCTATAAATGTACCCTCATATCTCTTGTTTTCTCGTACTAAAAACAGTGGAGGCCAAATGCTGTTAGTGCTTGAACTGAGTCTAATCCTTTCTTCTTCTACAAATCAAGTTTAAAGATTCAAGTATTTCAAGAATAGATCTGAGATTCAACACCAACAATTACTTTTCTATCTTCTAAAATCCAAACACTATGAGTTAGTTACTTTTAGATTAAATGATTAAAAGTAATTTGTGATATGACTGTGATTTGGATATGTACATGCATGTGACCGAATCATATGGGATCTATCATAATTTGTGAATTTATAGGCCTAGACCTTATCATGCTAGATCTATTTTATTGATCTAATTCTTTTGTGGTTAATTAATCATGTCACCTATGTGGAGCTTACCATTTTTCTAAGTTTGTGGTTAATTTGGGATTATCATTATCTGGAAAATTAAACCTTTATTTAGATCTAGATCATCATGTTGTGATTAATTGAGATCTGTCATTGTTGGGCATATAAATTCTTATTTGGATCTGTTCATCCTAAGTATGTTAGATCTAGTTTTATCATTACCCTTTTCACAATATCTGTTTTTATATCCACCTTATTATTATGCCAATTACATGTCTATGCCAGTATATATATGTTATGTCACTTTTGTTAGAATGATCAATATTATCATTTTTCCCATCACCTTTCCCTTTTATTGTTTATGGAGCTACTTTCTAGCCTAGATATCGCCAAATATATATATATATATATATATATATATATATATATATATATATACGAAAGCACTACTGAGGGAACATGGGAAAAATTTAGAATTGGCATAACATGGTTAACGGATATGAATATGGACCTATAATTCATTTTGTACAAAATTGGGGAAAAAGGGGCACGGAACCTATAACCTATAACGACATAGGTGAGAACTGGATAATAATGAAATAGCTAGCATTAAAATTAGAAATTGTAATTGCAATTATGACACGAGGTTAGGTTGCATTAGTGGTGAAAGTCTTCCCAAAACCGACCGGCATATCCAGCAACCACTATTATTGAACCTAATGTGAGAGGTCTAAGTGTACAAATATGGATCGGGCTAAGACAAGAGGTTAGGCCCAACTTGTGGAAGAAGTCTGCCCAGGCCCGACCGGCATATCCAGCATCCACAAGTTGTAGACCTAATGTGGGAGGTCTAGCCCATTATAAACCATAAATGGACATGGTAATAAATTAGACTACTTAACCTAATCTAATCTAATCTAATCCATAGGGATTGTATGATTATGAACTAAAGTTAAGGTTAAGTAAAATTGGTTGGACAGTGGGTGGGTTAAGCAAATCTGAGGGGATGGGTAATAGTTATATATAGGCCCACAAACTTAACCCGATAAGGTTATATAATTAAAGACACCTAGTGGTAAGCATAATCGATAAAAAGATTGGGTTTATATAATTAAAGACACCTTTTAGGGTAAGTATAATATGTGGAAAACCTAGTGGGGGATACAAGACAAAGGGAAGAGCTTGTATCATATTGTGTGGGAACCGTTTCAATCAATAACCTAGAGTAGGTATCAGGCAGAGTACTCCGAACTAGGTCTGAGAAGGGGCACGCTTATTGAACTGATTGTAAGAGATCCAAACGTGGAGTTCAGTGTGGGCAGCGCAAACCGACCGGGCCATGTCCGTGCATGAGCCGGGCAGAGGGGGATAAGAAGACCGTGACACCTGTAGATATGGGGACATGCATACCAATAGAGGGTTGCCACTTTTGGACGTGATACATCCTACGGTGGGGCCAGCACAGAACACTACGCGGATTAGGGAGCCGATCGATTACGGTAGTAGTTTGGGGAGACTTGGACGTATGCCTAAGTCTACCACCTTATAGTGGAAGGGATCATCTCATTTTGGATATACTAGTAATAGTACAGAGTAATCATTAGAAGCGTATACACCCTATCCTGTTTACCATGAAATACCTGCCTTTTATGTAGTTATCTCTCTCTTATCCACTTTATATGCCTGTCGTGCTACTTTTATTTATTTACTTGCTAAAAGTAATTGGACTCGCCAGACTTTATGTCTGACCCTTTTTGTTTCCTCTTCTTTCTTCCGTTTACCTCCCAGGTTCTTAGGGCGGGAACACTCAGCCTAAACCGTGATTCTGCTTACTTTTGCAGGAGCTGCTGAGATGTATGTTTCAAGCTCCTATCCTTGTTGCTATGGCTATATTTTGTTTTTGGGGAATTTTATTTCTTTTATGTACTATGATATTTTTGAAGTACAAGACAGTAGCTTTTTTGTGGTAATGGGTTTTTGTGTTTCAGACATGTGATATTTTTGGACCATGGTATCTTATGATAAATAAAGTTTTATTCCACATTTATTTTATATGTATGTCTTGTTATATTACTTATCTGTTTTGCTATAACGCTTCACGAACCTTAATGCATTCCCTTTGTGAGTGACATTAACGGACATGGGGTATCATACTTGGTATCAGAGCTGAAGGTTATTAGACTTGATATTTTGAAAATTATTTCAAAAAAGATCTTAAAAGAACGCATTTTCAAGAGAAAAGTCTGTTTTGAAAAACATATTGCCCAAACCCATAGGAAATATCCTTCGATCCTTTATCTGAATCTCTTTCCATTTTCTTTTCAGCATGTCTGGGGAACCTTATATTCTTGAAGGCATTGAAGTAACAGATTGGTTCTGTAGGTATATCAAAGCCACGACACCAACCGGGAGCCAAGGAGGTGTCCCTCCCCCAGCTGCAATCGTTGTTCCTCCATCATCGCAAGTAGATGAATCCTCTAAAAAGAAAGAAGCTAAGGTTGAGGAAACAGAAAGGAAGGGAGGAAAGAACAACAAAGATCGAGACAGGAGGAAATATTTTAATTGTGGACACATGGGTCACGTAAGCAAAGATTGTAGAAGAAGAAAGAACGCTTGTTTCAATTGTGGAGAGGTCGAGCATCTTATTAAAGATTGCCCGAAGAAACAAGGACAAGGTCAAAGGGCCGGAGCTTTTGGAGGAAAAGTGCATACTCTCGCGATCGATGCTCCAGATCGAGGCAGGAAAGTTTCTGTGGAAGGTTTGATTTCTGTAACACTCCACGTCTGTTAATGTCACTCATTAAGGGAATGCATTAACTTTCATGGAGCGTTATAAGAGTATAGAACAAAACATCACAAGACAGATATACAAAATGGTACTTAAAAATTCAAAATTTATTCATTGCAGCGGAAAAGCAAAACATGTTTGGTTACAACATCAAAACTGTTAGACCAAAATCTGGGCCTAACACCCAAATGCAGATCACAGAATGCAGAAAATGATAAATAAGAGGAGACACACAAAGTTTTTATAGTGGTTCAGCTATAGATGTAGCCTACATCCATTTTATAATATTATTGTTATACTGACAGATTACAAGAATCAGTTATATGCAGACACACAATCCGTGTGTTAATTGAGATTATAAGAGGAGAATTTATGTGTAGAAAGGTGCAAAGTCCTTGCATTCGGTAATGGTAGAGACTGTCTAGATGTAGGAGAAAGTCTCAGCCAAAAAGTCTGAGAGAATCCCCTTAAAATTCCATGTAGAGGTGTATTTATAGCTGTAGGAGAGCTTCTGGGAAGACCAGTTCGTGATGGGGTACGTGGCACCCGATCCGGAAAAGTAGGAGCAAGATGTGGCATGAGAACAAGTCAAAACAGTGCGTGTATCAGCAGGTGCAGGGTTGGTTCGTGGTCATGGGATCGGATCATGATATGGGCTCCACGAACCAAGGTCTGATCGTGAGCTGTATGGTGCAGTTGATGTGTCACGAGCGGGTCGTGATCAGGAGGTATACCACGAATGGGTCGTGGTCTGAGGGTGTGGCACGATCCAAGGGGGGAGATCCGATGAAGGGCGAACCGACTGTGCACCACGAGACAGAGAGGATGCACGAGCCGTACTCCGATCATGTGACGCTTCGTCGCTTTATCTAGGAAATTGCCAGATTACACCCATTCACGGAAACGGGTGTAACTTTCAAACCGTAAGTCCGATTGAGCCAAAGCAAAGCTCAAACCGAATCTAATTCAGAGATCTAAAAGAGTTACTGAGCCCAGCTCCGTAATTGCTGTTTTCAGGCCCAAAAAAATCGTATGATTGGAGTTTCGGACCTTTCTTTGCTCGTGATGCGACTTTGACCAAATCGCTGCCTATCTTCTGATGTTGTTCTCCATATCCGAGAGCGATGCTATCCAGATATTTAGTGTGACAGCTTTCATCAAAAAGTGTGTCAACATGCTTGCCCCCCAGAACATATCTTGCTTGTTGAAGGAAGATGTGTTTTGGATAATATGAAAAATCCAAACCTAGAATGCGATGATCACGCCGGATCGTATTAAGGCCAGAGAAATCCTAAAAGACCAAGAGTTTGTACCTGTAAGAAGATAAAACAAACAATGCAAGAATATTTCCTAGATGGCCTTACCGGAGTAAACCATCCAAGGAGATGTTAGAGGGGTTCCAAGACGGCCTTACCGGAATAAGACGACCAAGGAAATGCCATGAAAGTTCCAAGACGGCCATACCGGAGTAAGACGACCATGGAAAAGCACATGAAGTTCCAAGACGGCCTTACCGGGGTAAGACGACCAAGGAAAAGCACATGAGAATTTGTTTATACTGGATGGATCCAGTTGGGAGCCGGAGCTCATGTTTGTACTGGACGAATCCAGTTGGGAGCTGGAGATTAATATTTATACTGGACGGATCCAGTTTGGAGCCGGAGCTCAAGAGTGATCATTATTGATTCATGAAAGCTAAGCGGCAGTTATTCTAACCCCGAACACGACTGGAGACTACAGGTTGGTTCTGTGCATGTGGGCCGACGTTGTCGCGCTTATTACATGCGTTGAAAATAAAGAGAAGCGAGAAGTCGCCTAAAAACCTAAAAACATGAACTGCGAACCGAAGTCCGGTAAACTGAAGGGATCCGCTGAGTGAGATCAGTTGATAATAATCCCGCGATTGCTTGATCCAGGATCATCCCCTCTCTAGGGAGTCGGTGGTGG
This sequence comes from Allium sativum, assembly GCA_030737875.1. Lineage (NCBI taxonomy): Eukaryota > Viridiplantae > Streptophyta > Magnoliopsida > Asparagales > Amaryllidaceae > Allium > Allium sativum. Next base: position 360,049,766 of record CM060926.1, read on the forward strand.
CAGCGCAGGGGCAGATGCAGGCGTTGTTGGTTGAATGTCGTACTTGGGTAGTTCTCCTCGCCTGACCCGATCCTCGATAAGGTATCGCAAATGTCTGCAGTCATCAGTGTTATGACCATCCTTGTCATGAAATATGCAATGTCTGCCAGAATTGCATTGTGCTAGTGTTGGTTCCCTCTTGGGAGTCCTTAGATATGAGGCAGCACCCCCTGTATCTACATAGATATTGCTCAGGGTGTCATTCAATTCAGTGTATTTGTCGTATCTGGACCCTCTCCAGGGTGGGGCAGTACGATCATTCTTTGCATTGGCTGCTCCTTTGCCTTTTCCAGAATTAGATGGTTCTCCATCTTTGAGCATGTTGACTTCGATGGTTTTCTTCTTGGAAGTTGCATCTTCTTACCGCAGAAATCTATCTACTTCAAGGTAGAATTCGCCGAGATTTCGTGGTGGATCTCGATACAAGGATTTTTTAAACTCCGAGTTATCTAGAACGCTGGATACTACTGCCATCAGTACCATCGATGGTTCAGGGCGATCAACTGATGCTGCTGCAACGTTGAATCTTTCCAGTAATGAACGCAGAGTTTCTCTGGGCCTCTGCTTGATTGTGGTGAGGGACATGACATTCTTGGGTCGTGCGATGTGGACCAAAAATTGTTTAAGGAAGCGTGCGACCAACATGTTCCAACTGCTGATCGATTCCGTTTCTAGTTGCCGAATCCACATGGCTGTTATATCAGTTAGAAAGAGGGGAAAACATTTAGCCATGATGTTTTTCGATGCCGATTGAACTTCCATATGCCATTTGTAGCGCATCAAGTGCACGGTAGCATCTGTCCTGCCATTGTAGGGCTCCAGTTGTGGAAGTTTGAAATCTGGGAGATTGCGAGAATTCCTGATTTCTTGTGTGAATGGGTTGTGATTGACGTCATCCACATCATTCTGATAAGTGCGGCTTCTTAAGAGGCGTTGAATTAGATTTGCGAGCCGATCGTCTTCAAAAAGTTGCTGTAAATTGCCAAGATCAGAGCTGGTGCCCCCAACGTTGAATGCAAGAGTGGATGGAAGCTGTTGGCGAGCTGCCGGGAGCGGATCGTGGGGGCTGGTTTGTGGAGAATGGGTCTCGCGGTTTGCGGCTCGTGGGTCGAGGTGGAGTGTATTGTGGTGGCTGGTTCGTGGTTTATGAGGTGCGATCTGATCGGGTCCTGGAAGTAGGTCACGAACCGGTTGATGTTGAGCAGGCGGTAGCAACTTGCTGGGATCGGCTCATGAGCCTGGTGGTGCGCCACGATCCGGGTCGCGGTTCAGAGGTGTATCACGAGATGGTTGATGCTGTTGAGGAGAAGGATCTCGCAATCCGGTGTTCATCTGATCTGGAGCTGAAGTAGATAGCAGCGCATTTCCAATAGGGAGGGAATTGCCCCCGAGTCCATGTGATGCATGTGTCGCTTCTATGTTTTCATTTCCAATGACTTGAGCGTTGCTCGGCCTTCTATCCATCCAAACGAAGAATTGGTTGATCATTTCCTGTTGCTTCTTAAGGAGATCATCTTGCTTTGCCATTTGATCCCTCAATTCAGCGAGAACGCCGACCATCTCTTCTCTAGTCTAGTATGCTGATGGGTCTTCATGGGAGGAAGCATCCAGGCTTGCCTCATTCCTTGCGTCTTCAGCGTCAGCATCATCGGCATGAGTAGATGTTCCAGTCTTCTTCCTTTTGTTTGCCATTTATCTAATAGCCAAAAAATCCAAGCAGAAGTTGAAGTTGTCGTGTGCCCCCCTTCCTGGCGCGCCAAAATGTTAGAACAAACTCTGAGCCTAACACCCAAATGCAGATCATAGATCATAGAATGCAGAAAATGATAAATAAGAAGAGACACACGAAGTTTTTATAGTGGTTCGGCTGTAGATGTAGCTTACGTCCATTTTATAATCTTATTGTTATACTGACAGATTATAAGAATCAGTTATATGCAGACACACAATCCGTTTGTTAATTAAGATTATAAGAGGAGAATTTAAGTGTAGAAAGTTGCAAAGTCCTTGCAATCGGTAATGGTAGACGTTGTCAAGACGTAGGAGAAAGTCTCATCCAAAAAGTCAGAGAGAATCCCCTTAAAATTCCATGTAGAGGTGTATTTATAGCTGTATGAGAGCTTTTGGGAAGACTGGTTCGTGATGGGGTACGTGGCACTCGATTCGGAAAAGTAGTAGCAAGATGTGGCATGAGAACAGGTCAAAACAGTGCGTGTATCAGCAGGTGTAGGGGTCGGTTCGTGGTCATGGGAGCGGATCGTGATATGAGCTCCACGAACCGAGGTCTGATCGTGAGCTGTATGGTGAAGCTGATGTGTCACGAGCGGGTCGTGATCAGGAGGTGTACCACGAATGGGTCATGGTCTGAGAGTGTGCCACGATCCGAGGGGGGAGTTCCGATGAAGGGCGAACCGAGGGTGCCCCACGAGCCAGAGAGGATGCACGAGCCATACTCCAAACGTGTGACGCTTCGTCGCTTTATCCAGGAAATTGCCAAATTACACTCATTCACGGAAACAGGCGTAACTTTCAAACCGTAAGTCCGATTGAGCCAAACCAAAGCTCAAACTGAAGCTAATTCAGAGATCTACAAGAGCTACTGAGATCAACTATGTAATTGCTGTTTTTGGGCCCAAAAAAGGTCGTATGATAGGAGTTTCATACCTTTCTTTGTTCGTGATGCGACTTTGACCAAATCGCTGCCTATCTTCTGATGTTGTTCTCCATATCCGAGCGCGATGCTATCCAAATATTCAGTGTGACAACTTTCACAAAAAAGTGTGTCAACATGTTTGCCCCCCAAAACATATCTTGCTAGTTGAAGGAAGATGTGTTCGGGATAATCTGAAAAATCCAAACCCAAAATGCAATGATCACGCCGGATCGTATTAAGGACAGAAAACCGACGATCACACGGGATCGTTTTAAGGTCAGAGAAATCAAGAAGATCAGGAGTTTGTACCGCAAGAAGATAAAACAAACAATGCAAGAATATTTCCTAGATGGCCTTACCGGAGTAAACCATTCAAGGAGATGTTAGAGGGGTTCCAAGACAGCCTTACTGGAATAAGACGACCAAGGAAATGCCATGAAAGTTCCAAGACGGCCATACCGGAATAAGACGACCAAGGAAAAGCACATGAAGTTCCCAGACGGCCTTACCGGGGTAAGACGACCAAGGAAAAGCACATGAGAATTTGTTTATACTGGACGGATCCAGTTGGGAGCCGGAGCTCATGTTTGTACTGGACGAATCCAATTGGGAGCCGGTGCTCAATGTTTATACCGGACGGATCCAGTTAGGAGCCGGAGCTCAAGAGTGATCATTATTGATTCATGAAAGATAAGCGACAGTTATTCTAACCCCGAACACGACTGGAGACTACAGGTTGGTTTCGTGCTTATCGGCCGACGTTGCCGCGCTTATTACATGCGTTGAAAACAAAGAGAGGCAAGAAGTCACCTAAAAACCTAAAAACATGAACTACGAACTGGAGTCCGACAAACTGAAGGGATCCGCTGAGTGGGATCAGTTGATAATAATCCCACGATTGCTCGATCCAGGATCATCCACTCTCCGGGGAGTCGGTGGTGGTCGCACAGGGGAAGATGCAGGCGTTGTTGGTTGAATGACGTACTCAAGTAGCTCTCCTCACCTGACACGATCCTCGATAAGGTCTCGCAAATGTCTGCAGTCATCAGTGTTATGACCATCCATGTCATGAATTATGCAGTGTCTGCCAGAATTGCGTTGTGCTAGTGTTGGTTCCCTCTTGGGAGGCCTTGGATATGAGGCAGCACCCCCTGTATCTATGTAGATATTGCCCACGGTGTCATTCAGTTCAGTGTATTTGTCATATCTGGACCCTCTCCGGGGTGGAGCATTACAATCATTCTTTGCATTAGCTGCTCCTTTGCCTTTTCCAGAATTAGATCGTTCTCCATCTTTGAGCATGTTGACTTCGAGGGTTTTCTTCTTGGAAGTTGCATCTTCTTCCCACAGAAATCTATCTGCTTCAAGGTAGAATTCTCCGAGATTTCATGGTGGATCTCGGTACAAGAATTTTTTAAACTCCGAGTTATCTAGAACGCTGGATATTGCTGCCATCAGTACCATCGATGGTTCAGGCGATCAACTGATGCTGCTGCAACATTGATTCTTTCCAGGAATGAACGCAAAGTTTCTCTGGGCCTCTGCTTGATTGTGATGAGGGACATAACATTCCTGGGTCGTGCGATGTGGACCCAAAATTGTTCAAGGAAGCGTGAGACCAACATGTTCCAACTGCTGATCGATTCCGTTTCTAGTTGTTGAATCCACATGGCTGCTATATCAGTTAGAAAGAGGGGAAAACATTTAGTCATGACGTTTTCCTATGCCGATAGAACTTCCATATGTCGTTTTTAGCGCATCAAGTGCACGATAGGATCTGTCCTGCCATTATAGGGTTCTAGTTGTGGAAGTTTGAAATCCGGGGGATTACGAGAATTCCTGATTTCTTGTGTGAACGGGTTGTGATTGACGTCATCCACATCGCTCTAATAAGTGCGGCCTCTTGATAGGCGTTGAATTAGATTTGCGAGCCGATCGCCTTCAAAAAGTTGTTGTAGATTGCCAAGATCAGAGCTGGTGCCCCCAGCGTTGAATGCAAGAGTGCATGGAAGTTATTGGTGAGCTACTAGGAGCGGATCGTGGGGACTGGTTTGTGGAGCATGGGGCTCGCGGTTTGTGGCTCGTGGGTCGAGGTGGAGTGTATCATGGTGGCTGGTCCGTGGTCCGTGAGGTGCGATCCGATCGTGTCCATGAAGTAGGTCACGAACCGGTTGATGTTGAGCAGGTGGGAGCAAGTTGTTGGGATCAGCTCGTGAGCCTGGTGGTGCGCCACGATCCGGATCGCGGTTCAAAGGTATTTCACAAGATGGTTGATGCTGTTGAGGAGCAGGAGCTCGCAATCCGGTGTTCATCTGATCTGGAGCTGAAGTAGATAGCAATGCATTTCCAATAGGGAGGGGGTTGCCCCGAGTCCATGTGATGCATGAGCCACTTCTGTGTTTTCATTTCCAATGACTTGAGCGTTGCTCGGCCTTCTATCCATCCGAACGAAGAATTGGTTGATCATTTCCTGTTGCTTCTTAAGGAGATCATCTTGCTTTGCCATTTGATCCCTCAATTCAACGAGAACGCCATCCATCTCTTCTCTGGTCAAGTTTGCTGATGGGTCTTCATGGGCGGAAGCCTCTAGGCTTGCCTCATTCCTTGCGTCTTCAGGGTCAGCATCATCAGCATGAGCAGAAGTTTTAGTCTTCTTCCTTTTGTTTACCATTTATCCAATAGCCAAAAAATCCAAGCAGAAGTTGAAGTTGTCGTGTGCCCCCCTTCTTGGCACGCCAAAATGTTAGACCAAAATCTGGGTCTAACACCCAAATGCAGATCACAGATCACAGATTGCAGAAAATGATAAATAAGAGGAGACACACAAAGTTTTTATAGTGGTTCAGCTGTAGAAGTAGCCTAAGTCCACTTTATAATCTTATTATTATACTGACAGATTATAAGAATCAGTTATATGCAGACACACAATCCGTGTGTTAATTGAGATTATAAGAGGAGAATTTATGTGTAGAAAGGTGCAAAGTCCTTGCAATCGGTAACAGTAGAGGCTGTCTAGATGTAGGAGAAAGTCTCAGCCAAAAAGTCAGAGAGAATCCCCTTAAAATTCCATGTAGAGGTGTATTTATAGCTGTAGGAGATCTTCTGGGAAGACCGGTTCGTGATGGGGTACGTGGCACCCGATCCGGAAAAGTAGGAGCAAGATGTAGCATGAGAACATGTCAAAACATTGCTTTTATCAACAGGTGCAGGGGTCGGTTCTTGGTCATGGGATCGGATCGTGATATAGGCTCCACGAACCGAGATTAGATCGTGAGCTGTATGGTGAAGCTGATGTGTCACGAGCGGGTCGTGATCAGGAGGTGTACCATGAATGGGTCATGGTCTGACGGTGCGCCACGATCCGAAGGGGGTAGATCCGATGAAGGGCGAACCGAGGGTACACCACGAGCCAGAGAGGATGCACGAGCCGTACTCCGATCTTGTGACGCTTCATCGCTTTATCCAGGAAATTGCCAGATTACACCCATTCACGGAAACAGGCGTAACTTTTAAACTGTAAGTCCAATTGAGCCAAACCAAAGCTCAAGCTGAAGCTATTTCAGAGATCTACAGGAGTTACAGAGCTTTGCTTTGTAATCACTGTTTTCGGGCCCAAAAAAGGTCGTATGATAGGTGTTTCGGACCTTTCTTTGTTCGTGATGCGACTTTTACTGAATCACTGCCTATCTTCTGATGTTGTTCTCCATATCCGAGCGCGATACTATCCAGATATTCGGTGTGATAACTTTCACCAAAATGTGTGTCAACATGTTTGACCCTCAGAACATATCCTGCTGGTTGAAGGAAGATGTGTTCTAGATAATCTAAAAAATCCAAACCCAGAATGCGATGATCACGCCGGATCGTATTATGGCCAGAAAACCGACGAAAACATGGGTTCGTATTAAGGCTAGAGAAATCCAAGAAGACCAGAAGTTTGTACCTACAAGAAGATAAAACGAACAATGCAAGAATATTTCCTAGATGGCCTTACCGGAGTAAACCATCCAAGGAGATGTTAGAGGGGTTCCAAGACGGCCTTACCGGAATAAGACGACCAAGGAAATGCCATGAAAGTTCCAAGACGGCCATATCGGAGTAAGACGACCAAGGAAAAGCACATGAAGTTCCAAGACGGCCTTACCGGGGTAAGACGACCAAGGGAAAGCACATGCGAATTTGTTTATACTGGACGGATCCAGTTGGGAGCCGGAGCTCATGTTTGTACTGGACGGATCCAGTTAGGAGCTGAAGCTCAATGTTTATCCTGGACGGATCCAGTTAGGAGCCGGAGCTCAAGAGTGATCATTATTGATTCATGAAAGCTAAGCGACAGTTATTCTAACACCGAACACGACTGGAGACTACAGGTTTGTTCCGTGCGTGTGGGCCGACGTTGTCGCACTTATTACATGCATTGAAAATAAAGAGAGGCGAGAAGTCGCCTAAAATCCTAAAAACATGAACTACGAACCGGAGTCCGGCAAACTGAAGGGATCTGCTAAGTGGGATCAGTTGATAATAATCTCGCGATTGCTCGATCAAGGATCATCCTCTCTCCAGGGAATTGGTGGTGGCAGCGCAGGGGCAGATGCAGGCGTTGTTGGTTGAATGACGTACTCGGGTAGTTCTCCTCTCCTGACCCGATCCTCGATAAGGTCTCGCAAATGTCTGCAATCATCAGTGTTATGACCATCCATGTCATGAAATATGCAGTGTCTGCCAGAATTGCATTGTGCTAGTGTTGGTTCCCTCTTGGGAGGCCTTGGATATGAGGCAGCACCCCCTATATATAAGTAGATATTGCTCAGGGTGTTATGCAGTTCAGTGTATTTGTCGTATCTGGACCCTCTCCGGGGTGGAGCATTGCGATCATTCTTTGCATTGGCTGCTGCTTTGCCTTTTTCGGAATTAGATGGTTCTCCATCTTTGAGCATGTTGACTTCGAGGGTTTTCTTCTTGGAAGTTGCATCTTCTTCCCGCAGAAATCTATCTGCTTCAAGGTAGAATTTGCCGAGATTTCATGGTGGATCTCGGTACAAGGATTTTTTAAACTCCGAGTTATCTAGAACGCATGATATTGCTGCCATCAGTACCATTGATGGATAAGGGCGATCAACTGATGCTGCTACAACGTTGAATCTTTCCAGGAATGACCGCAGAGTTTCTCTGGGCCTCTGCTTGATTGCGGTGAGGGACATGACATTCTTGGGTCGTGCGATGTGGACCCAAAATTGTTCAAGGAAGCGTGCAACCAACATATTCCAACAGCTGATCGATTCCGTTTCTAGCTGTCGAATCCACATGGCTGCTATATCAGTTAGAAAGAGGGGAAAACATTTAGCAATGACGTGTTCCGATGTCGATTGAACTTCCTTATGCCGTTTGTAGCGCATCAAGTGCACGGTAGGATCTTTCCGGCCATTGTAGGGCTCCAGTTGTGGAAGTTTGAAATCCGGGGGATTGCGAGAATTCCTGATTTCTTGTGTGAACGGGTTGTGATTGACGTCATCCACATCGTTCTGATAAGTGCGGCCTCTTGAGAGGCGTTGAATTAGATTTGTGAGCCGATCGCCTTTAAAAAGTTGCTGTAAATTTCCAAGATCAGAGCTGGTGCCCCTAGCGTTGAATGCAAGAGGGGATGGAAGCTGTTGGTGAGCTGCTGGGAGCGGGTTGTGGGGGCTGGTTTGTGGAGCATCGGGCTCACGGTTTGCGGCTCATGGGTCGAGGTGGAGTGTGTCGTGGTGGCTGGTTCGTGGTCCATGAGGTGCGATACGATCGGGCCCTGGAAGTAGGTCATGAACCGGTTGATGTTGAGCAGGAGGGAGCAAGTTGCTAGGATCGGCTCGTGAGCCTGGTGGTGCACAATGATCCAGGTCGCGGTTCAGAGCTGTATCATGAGATGGTATATGCTGTTGAGGAGCAGGAGCTTGCAATCCGATGTTCATCTGATCTGGAGCTGAAGTAGATAGCAGTGCATTTCCAATAGGGAGGGGGTTGCCCCCGAGTCCATGTGATGCATGAGCCGCTTCTGTGTTTTCATTTCCAATGACTTGAGCGTTGCTCGTCCTTCCATCCATCCGAGTGAAAAATTGGTTGATCATTTCCTTTTTCATCTTAAGGAGATCATCTTGCTTTGCCATTTGATCCCTCAATTCAACGAGAACGCCATCCATCTCTTCTCTGGTCAAGTATGCTGATGGGTCTTCATGGGAGGAAGCCTCCAGGCTTGCCTCATTCCTTGCGCCTTTAGCGTCAGCATCATCGGCATGAGTAGAAGTTCTAGTCTTCTTCCTTTTGTTCGCCATTTATCCAATAGCCAAAAAATCCAAGCAGAATTTGAAGTTGTCGTGTGCCCCCCTTCCTGGCGCGCCAAAATGTTAGACCAAAATCTGGTCCTAACACCCAAATACAGATCATATATCATAGAATGCAGAAAATGATAAATAAGAGGAGACACATGAAGTTTTTATAGTGGTTCGACTGTAGATGTATCCTACATCCACTTTATAATCTTATTGTTATACTGACAGATTACAAGAATCAGTTATATGCAGACACACAATCCGTGTGTTAATTGAGATTATAAGAGGAGAATTTATGTGTAGAAAGGTACAAAGTCATTGCAATTAGTAATGGTAGAGGATGTCTAGATGTAGGAGAAAGTCTCAGCCAAAAAGTCAGAGAGAATCCCCTTAAAATTTCATGTAGACGTGTATTTATAGCTGTAGGAGAGCTTCTGGGAAGACCGGTTCGTGATGGGGTACGTGGCACCCAATCCGGAAAAGTAGGAGCAAGATGTGGCACGAGAACAGGTCAAAACAGTGCGTGTATCAGCAGGCGCAGGGGTCGGTTCGTGGTCATGGGATCGGATCGTGATATGGGCTCCACGAACTGAGGTTTGATCGTGAGCTGTATGGTGAAGCTGATGTGTCACGAGTGGGTCGTGATCAGGAGGTGTACCACGAATGGGTCGTGGTATGAGGGTGCGCCACGATCCGAGGGGGGGGATATCCGATGAAGGGAGAACCGAGGGTGCACCACGAGCCAGAGATGAGGCACGTGCCGTACTCCGATCGTGTGACGCTTCGTCGCTTTATCCAGGAAATTGCCAGATTACACCCATTCACGGAAACGGGCGTAACTTTCAAACCGTAAGTCCGATTGAGCCAAACCAAAGCTCAAACTGAAGCTAATTCAGAGATCTACAAGAATTACTGAACTTAACTTTGTATTTGCTATTTTCGGGCCCAAAAAAGGTCATATGATAGGAGTTTCAGACCTTTTTTGTTCGTGATGCGACTTTGACCAAATCGCTGCCTATCTTATGATGTTGTTCTCCATATCCGAACGCGATGCTATCCAGGTATTCAGTGTGACAGCTTTCACCAAAAAGTGTGTCAGCATGTTTGGCCCCCAGAACATATCTTGCTGGTTGAAGGAAGATGTGTTCTGGATAATCTGAAAAATCCAAACCCAGAATGCGATGATCACGCCGGATCGTATTAAGGCCAGAGAAATCCAAGAAGACCAGGAGTTTGTACCTACAAGAAGATAAAACAAACAATGCAAGAATATTTCCTAGATGGCCTTACCGGAGTAAACCATCCAAGGAGATTTTAGGGGGGGTTCCAAGACGGCCTTACCGGAATAAGACGACCAAGGAAATGCCATTAAAGTTCCAAGACGGCCATACCAGAGTAAGACGACCAACGAAAAGCACATGAAGTTCCAAGATGGCCTTACCGGAGTGAGACGACCAAGGGAAAGCACATGAGAATTTGTTTATACTGGACGGATCCAGTTTGGAGCCGGAGCTCATGTTTGTACTGGACGAATCTAGTTGAGAGCCGGAGCTCAATGTTTATACTGGATGGGACCAGTTAGGAGCCGGAGCTTAAGAGTGATCATTATTGATTCATGAAAGCTAAGCGGCAGTTATTCTAACCCCAAACACGACTGGAGACTACAGGTTGGTTCCGTGCGTGTGGGCCTACGTTGTCGCGCTTATTACATGCGTTGAAAACAAAGAGAGGCGAGAAGTCGCCTAAAAACCTAAAAACATTAACTACGAACCGGAGTCCGGCGAACTGAAGGGATCCGCTGAGTGGGATCAGTTGATAATAATCCCGCGATTGCTCGATCTAGAATAATCCCCTCTCCGGGGAGTCGGTGGTGGCAGCGTAGGGGCAGATGCAGGCGTTGTTGGTTGAATGACGTACTCGGGTAGTTCTCCTCTCCTGACCCGATCCTCGATAAGGTCTCGCAAATGTCTGCAGTCATCAGTGTTATGACCATCCATGTCATGAAATATGCAGTGTCTGCCAGAATTGCGTTGTGCAAGTGTTGGTTCCCTCTTGGGAGGCCTTGGAAATAAGGCAGCACCCCCTGTATCTACGTAGATATTGCTCAGGGTGTCATTCAGTTCAGTGTATTTGTCGTATCTGGACCCTCTCCGAGGTGGAGCAGTACGATCATTCTTTGAATTGGCTGCTCCTTTGCCTTTTCCAGAATTAGATGGTTCTCCATCTTTGAGCATGTTGACTTCGAGGGTTTTCTTCTCGGAAGTTGCATCTTCTTCCCGCAGAAATCTATCTGCTTCAAGGTAGAATTCGCCGAGATTTCATGGTGGATCTTGGTACAAGGATTTTTTAAACTCCGAGTTATCTAGTACATAGGATACTGCTGCCATCAGTACCATCGATGGTTCAGGGCGATCAACTGATGCTGCTGCAACGTTGAATCTTTCCTGGAATGAACGCAGAGTTTCTCTGGGCCTCTGCTTGATTGTGGTGAGGGACATGACATTCTTGGGTCGTGCGATGTGGACCCGAAATTGTTCAAGGAAGCGTGCAACCAACATGTTCCAACTGCTGATCGATTCCGTTTCTAGCTGTCGAATCCATATAGCTGCTATATCAGTTTGAAAGAGGGGAAAACATTTAGCCATGATGTTTTCCGATGCCGATTGAACTTCCAAATGTCGTTTGTAGCGCATCAAGTGCACGATAGGATCTGTCCGGCCATTGTAGGGCTCCAGTTTTGGAAGTTTTAAATCAGGGGGATTGCGAGAATTCCTGATTTCTTGTGTGAACGGGTTGTGATTGACGTCATCCACATCGTTCTGATAAGTGCGGCCTCTTAAGAGGCGTTGAATTATATTTGCGAGCCGATCGCCTTCAAAAAGTTGCTGTAAATTGCCAAGATCAGAGCTGGTTCCCCCAGCGTTGAATGCAAGAGTGGATGGAAGCTGTTGGCGAGCAACCGAAAGAGGATCGTGGGGGCTGGTTTGTGGAGCATGGGGCTCGCGGTTTGTAGCTTGTAGGTCGAGGTGGAGTGTATCGTGGTGGGTGGTTCGTGGTCCATGAGGTGCGATCCGATCGGGCCCTGGAAGTAGGACACGAACCGGTTGATGTTGAGCAGGCGGGAGCAAGTTGCTGGGATCGGCTCGTGAGCCTGGTGGTGCGCCACGATCCGGGTCGCGTTTCAGAGGTGTATCACGAGATGGTTGATGCTGTTGAGGAGCAGGAACTCGCAATCCGGTGTTCATCTGATCTGGAGCTGAAGTAGGTAGCAGTGCATTTCCAATAGGGAGGGGGTTGCCCCCGAGTCCATGTGATGCATGAGCCACTTCTGTGGTTTCATTTCCAATGACTTGAGCATTGCTCGGCCTTCCATCCATCCGATTGAAGAATTGGTTGATCATTTCCTTTTGCTTCTTAAGGAGATCATCTTGCTTTGCCATTTGATCCCTCAATTCAGCGAGAACGCCGTCCATCTCTTCTCTGGTCAAGTATGCTGATGGGTCTTCATAGGAGGAAGCCTCCAGGCTTGCCTTATTCCTTGTGTCTTCAGCGTCAGCATCATCGGCATGAGAAGAAGTTCCAGTCTTCTTCCTTTTGTTTGTCATTTATCCAATAGCCAAAAAATCCAAGCAGAAGTTGAAGTTGTCGTGTGCCCCCTTCCTCGCGCGCCAAAATGTTAGACCAAAATCTGGGCCTAATACCCAAATGCAGATCATAGATCACAGAATGCAGAAAATGATAAATAAGAGGAGACACATGAAGTTTTTATAGTGGTTCGGCTATAGATGTAGCATACGTCCACTTTATAATCTTATTGTTATACTGACAGATTACAAGAATCAGTTATATGCAGACACACAATCTGTGTGTTAATTGAGATTATAAGAGGAGAATTTATGTGTAGAAAGGTGCAAAGTCCTTGCAGTCAGTAATGGTAGAGGCTGTCTAAATGTAGGAGAAAGTCTCAGCCAAAAAGTCAGAGAGAATCCCCTTAAAATTCCATGTAGAGGTGTGTTTATAGCTGTAGGAGAGCTTCTGGGAAGACCGGTTCGTGATGGGGTACGTGGCACCCGATCCGGAAAAGTAGGAGCAAGATGTGGCATGAGAACAGGTCAAAATAGTGCGTGTATCAGCAGGTGCAGGGGTCTGTTCGTGGTCATGGGATCGGATCATGATATGGGCTCCACGAACCGAGGTCTAATCGTGAGTTGTATGGTGAAGCTGATGTATGACGAGCGGGTCGTGATCAGGAGGTGTACCACGAATGGGTCGTGGTCTGAGGGTGCGCCACAATCCGAGGGGGAAGATCCGATGAAGGGAGAACCGAGGGTGCACCACGAGCCAGAGAGGATGCACGAGCCGTACTCCGATCGTGTGACGCTTCGTCACTTTATCCAGGAAATTGCCAGATTACACCCATTCACGGAAACAGGCGTAAGTTTCAAACCGTAAGTCTGATTGAGCCAAGCCAAAGCTCAAATTGAAGCTAATTCAGAGATCTACAAAATTTACAGAGCTCAGCTCCGTAATTGTTGTTTTCGGGCCCAAAAATGATCGTATGATAGGAGTTTTGGACCATTCTTTGTTCGTGATGCGACTTTGACTAAATCGCTACCTTTCTTCTGATGTTGTTCTCCTTATCCGAGCGCAATGCTATCCAGATATTTAGTGTGACAGCTTTCACAAAAAAGTGTGTCAACAGACCTTGAGGAATGTTCCTATATCGATGATTCATACTGATAGACGAACCAACCGCTGGGGCTATTGAAAAGTTAGTGCCCATGCACGTACGCGTAGAGCTTGATAGCTGGGCAAGGATTTATTATACTCCTGAAACACACATGGCCGCGATCCTTAACTACGACCGCCCCAAGTTGCGCCCATCGAACGACACATCCTGGCGTCAAACGCTAGATTGTTTTCGAAACCAATTCCGAAGCTTTGAGAAGGTAACACCTATTTCGTACACCGACATTGACAAAGTCAAATGGGTACACTCATCAGCTGCAGGTTATGGCTACATCGGCCTAAAAAATGTTAGACCAAAATCTGGGCCTAACACCCAATTGCAGATCATAGATCACAAAATGCAGAAAATAGTAAATAAAGAGGAGACGCACGAAGTTTTTATAGTGGTTCGGCTCAAACCAAGCCTACGTCCACTTTATCTCTTCTTAAATTCTAAGAAGTTACAAGTACAATTCTCTCGGTTTATACATGAAATCCTCGTGTTTACAATGAAAAGAGATAAGAAATCATAAGATTATACATGAAATCCTCATGTTATAATGTGGGATTTTGCTCCTTTGCTACTGAAAATGCTTTGCAGAGAGAAATGGTGGAAGCCATGAGGTGTTAGAGCCAAAATATCCTTGAAAATGCCTTCAAATGGTGTATTTATAGCTATAAGAGAGTTTCTGGGAAGACCGGTTCGTGATGGGGTACGTGGCACCCAATCCGAAAAAGTTGGAGCAGGAGTAGCCTTAAGAATAGGTCAAGATCTATGCGCAGCGTTACATCCAGGCAGGTCGGATTGTGATTGGACAGGGCAAGCCGAGCTGGTCGTGGTGCTCGAGTGCTGATACTGACGCAGAGCGGGTCGGATCGTAATGCAGGAGTGCGAACCGAGGGGGGGATCCAACTGTGGGGGTAGCTGATGGGAGCGATCTGGTGTGTGCGAACCAAGGAGGAGCCCACGAACCAAAGGGGGCGATCCGGTCCAGGAGGTGTTGCTTCATCACTTCATCCAAATGATTGCCAGATTACACTCATTCACGAAAACGGGCATAACTTTCAAACCAAAGCTCAAATTGAAGCTAATTCAGAGGGCTACAAGAGTTACAGAGCTCAGCTCCATAATTGCTATTTTCGGGCCCAAAATACGTCGTTTGATAGGAGTTTCAGGCCTTTCTTTGTTCGTGACGCGACTTTGACCAAACCGCTGCCTCTCTTCTGACGATGTTCTCCATATCCGAGCGCGATGTTATCCAGATATTCAGTGTGATAACTTTTACCAAAAAATGTGTCAACAAGTTTCCCCCCCAGAGCATATCTTGCTGGTTGAAGGAAGATGTGTTTTGGATAGTCCAGGAAATCTATAAGCCATAGAAATTCGATAATGCCATGACCTTGCTGGGTCTGCCAGCTACAGATATAATCCATACCAGTAAAGAGATAAAGGAAAAACAAACATGCCAAATCCTGTCGATATTGTTCAAACTTTTTAAGCATAAACCATGCTTCGGCATCTAATGAGCATAAACCATACTCAAGGGACATTTGAGTCATCCTACCAAATCCTGGCAAGGGTCAATATTTCCAGGCATAATCCATACCCAGAAGTTCAAATCGAGTATAATCCATACCCGATTTCTTTTGTCACATCCTAACAAGACCGTTTGCAGGGCATAATCCATACCCTGGAGTTCAAACCGAGTATAATCCATACTCGATTTCTTTTGTCACATCCCGACAAGACCATTTGCAGGGCATAATCCATACCCTGGAATTCAAACCGAGTATAATCCATACCCGATTACTTTTGTCACATCCTGACAAGACCATTTGTCAGGATGTGACAAAATTATTATCAGAGTACAAATATCCATCGATGGTTACAACATCAAAACCACATACTAAAGCCAAGAACACAAATATCCATCTTGAACAAAATTATTATCAGAGTACATAAAAGCAAAACCATAATCCCACTCCAAATAGCCATAATGAAAAAGAGATAAAGCTGAGAATTACTTTCAACACTTCCAAGCACTTCAGGAAGAAAGAGATCCAAGTCAAGCTTCAGTAATCCCACCCTAAGGACCTGGGGGGAAAGGAAAGAAAAGAGGCGAAACAAAAAGGGTCAGATATAAGTCTGGCGAGTCTAGTGACTTTAACAATATAATCAGTAAAGTAACATGATTAGAATATAAACTGGATATAAGAGATTACTGTAACATAAGTAGATGTGATAAGGTAAACAAGGTAAGCAAGATAGAACATCGACTGCGCTTCTAACCACTATAAGATATGCTCTGCACCGTACCAACATACTAGTTACATATTAAGAGATGATCCCTCCTACTGATCATAATAATGGTAGCTTCGTGTACTCCTAGCTGCTCTCGTAGGTTCCTCACTTTCTCCTACCACCACTAGTTGTACCCACTACCCTTCCAATTCGATCGACTCACTAACCTCGTAGATACCTTTGTTGGTCCCACAATAGGGTGTATCACTCCCTAAGGTGGCAACCCGGATACTACTAAAATGCACAATTTGTACCTACACGATGCAATAGCGTCTTACCTACCAGCCCAGACCCACGCGTGCACATGCCTTCATTGGACTTGCACTTCCATCGACAACTCTTTATTGACCTCTTACAATCAACCCTAGTAAGCATGTCCCTGTCCTCGACCTAGTTCGAGCTCATATAAATACTAAAATGGGTTACTGGTTGAAAAGGGTCCATACACTTGACACAAGATTCCCTCCTAAGCTTGGCCCCCACTAGGAATTCCACTTAACTCCTCTTTATTCCCATGTCTAGTCACATGTATCATCTTGCTTGAGTACTTTAATTATGTTTCACATGCTACACATGTTACCAACTTAACCCTTTTATCATTCCCATGTTTAATCACATGTCTTATCTTGGTTAAGTGTTCATTAATTCATTATAACCGTAATCTTGCAAGACCTGCCACATTAGATT
This sequence comes from Allium sativum, assembly GCA_030737875.1. Taxonomy (NCBI): domain Eukaryota; kingdom Viridiplantae; phylum Streptophyta; class Magnoliopsida; order Asparagales; family Amaryllidaceae; genus Allium; species Allium sativum. Next base: position 360,066,480 of record CM060926.1, read on the forward strand.
GCCGTTTTGCGGTTGTTGGATATGTCGGGTGGTTCCGGGCAGGCTTATACCACAATCTGAATTTAACCTCGTATCTTTGCATTATTACGCATCTAATTTCTGCCTTTGACCTCTCACATTAGATTATCGTTTTGCAGTTGCTGGATATGCCGGGCGGTTCCGAGCAGGCTTATACCGCAATCTGAATCTAACCTCATGTCTTAGGCGTTTATTATCACTTTCTTGATTCAAGTCCCAATTCCAAATCTTGGATTATAATATATTCCAATTATCCATAATTTCCAATCTAAATTATGTTTATAATTTTAAATCCAAATTATGCCTATAATCTCATATGTACACGTTATACTCAATTATGCCCAAACCAATTTATGCCAAATCTCATGTATACAAGTTATACACAATTATGCCCAAACCAATTTCCATGGTTACCAACAATTTATGCCAATAATCTCATTTTATTCCATGTTTCCCAAACTTTTCCCAATCGTTCCAACGTTATTCGTACGTAAATCTTAATGTAATATGCTTAAGCTCGAAGTAGCCTAATATAAAAAGGAAAAAGGGAAATCAGAAGGGGAGAGAATCAAAACATCAAAACTGGCATAAACATACAAATAGGCATGTGAAATAAATAACGACAAAATAGATCAGATATGCATATGATAATAGTAGTTGGGAATGAATCTGAAGGATAACAAATTACAAAACTTGCTATGATTCATCTTATTTATAGGTATATACATCAGATCCAATTTACAATCCTATCACAATTACTTTTTAATTTAATTATATGTGAAAGTAAAATAGACTCACAACGATAGGATTCTTAGAAAAGAGAATTAGGTGTTGTTGTAGCAATTCTGATCTTGAATATTCTCTACTTTGATTTGTAGATCTGATCTTCTAATTGGAATACTCCTATTCCGACTTGTTTTGGTGGAGTAGAAAGGATAGTTTAGATTAGAGTAGCATGGAGGCGCCATGGATGATAACAATGAGATTAGGGTTAGGTTTAGGTGTTTATTTATAGGTGTATTAGGAGAATTAGGACCTTTATATTAGATTAGGAACCATCTGAACCATCCAGATCAGAAAAACACGTCATCCATCCAATCCCAGAAAGACACGTCATCATGGAACTCTCGAGAATTCTGCAGAGCTGGCTTGGGCTAGGCGCACTTCCCAGGTGCGCCAGTGCAATTTTGTTCTGGCGCACTTCACAAGTGCGCCAGTTATCCTGGCCTGTTTTCTGATTTTTCTGTCAAACTTCCATCGTCCATAACTCCTTCATATGGTATTTGTTTTACGCAAAATCAGACTCTATCTCAAGTAGAATTCCGAGACGAACGCAATGGCGTAACCCTTTCGCTTAATTCTTCTTTTAAAAATTAATTATTCTTTAATTATCCCTTATGTCATGTTTTAAAATTATGGGGTGTTACAATTTCTCTTTCGCATCATCCTATTAGAACACTTTTTGATTCTGGTGCTTCACATTCATTTATATCTAGTTATGTAGTTGAATCTCTGCACTTACATACATGTACGGTAGTGGATCCCGTTGTTGTCTCAAACCCCATTGGTGGTTCGGCTCATTTTTCCATGATCTGTTGGGGTTTGAGAATATCTGTCTTAGGCATCAAGTTTGAGTGCGATGCATTTCTTGTTTCATAGGCTATGGTTTGATTCTAGGGATATGTTGGCTATCCATGTATGGTGCCATTCTCGATTGTGAGGGGAAGGTCGTTATACTTTTGACTTTCCATAGGAGGCCCCTCGAGATTTCTTGTGACCCAAAAGAGTCTGCCATGCTTAGTTTCCTAGAATCTCTTGATGCATCTATCGAAGATCTATGGTCTGTAGTGGTAGTCCGTGAGTATCCATACGCTTTTGAGGAGGTTCGGGGTTTATCTCTAAGGCACGAGATCGATTTTCGTATATATTTGGTAGACAATGCAAAGCCAGTTGCATTACCTGTGCATCATTTGGCTCCAAGGGAAAGGAGGGAGCTCAGCAAACAAGTACGGGAGCTACTTGAAAAGGTGTTGGTTAGGCGAAACATATCTGAATGGGGTGCTCCGGTGGTATTCGCACCTAAGGCGTACAGCTCGCTTCACATATGTGTGGATATTCATGAAGTTTTTCCTCATTTCTTATTTATCGAAGTGTCTACATGATACATCAGAGGTAGTTGAGTCGAACATGCATGAGGAAGTAGAGGTAGAACGGGAGGCTACAATTAGACAAGTTCCTACCTGTATACTTGGATCAGAGGTTAAGAAATTGCGCAACAGAGAGGTTAGGCTTATAAAAGTACAATGGGAAGAAGACATCGAGTATGCGACTTGGGAGACTGAAGACAAAGAGCACACCTCATACCCTTTCCTTTTTGGGACTATGTTCTATACTTATTTTTCCAAAGCTTTTATTTGCATTTGCTTCAATCATCTAAGTATATACTATCGATCGAATCTTCGACCTTTAGGTAGGAAATCCCATGATTGTAAACATATGTTTGAGACATGTATGTTTGATGAATGCAAGTGGATGAAAGTGGTTGCTTGTGGTTGCTCGCGGATGCATATACACACACATTAGGCACTAGATCGACTCAATCACTCTCATACTTCATATGGATGTGTGTGAATTTTTCTCTTTTAATGGATGTATCATCATATGGATGTTGCATTTGGACGGATGATTGTGCACACATATAGAACTTACATGTTGCAATAGGATTATTTGCATACATGTTGGATTCATAACACTAACATACACTGCATTAAGGAGGTCAACTGAATCAATGGACCACCTGATCTTTCGCATTATTGTTGGGACATATGCATACACTTTCGCATATTTTCATATAAGAATTAGAAAATTTTAAGGACAATGGATTCCTGTGATTGGTGGATGAGTAGATGGATGATGGATGGTAGGATACATTCTTCTTAACTTGGAGATTATGGGGACGAAATCCTTTGAGTAGTGGAAAATGTAACACCCCACATTTCTACAACATTAAAATAGGATAAATTAAAGAATAATTAATTTTATATTAAGAATTAATAGAAACGGACTATGTCATTGCATTTGTCTCGAACTTCTGGTCAAGATAGACACCTGGTTTGCGTAAAACGGATAACGTATGAAGAAGTTATGAAGGGTAGAAGTTTGACGATCAAAATAGGGATAACTGGCGCACTTGACAAGTGCGCTAAAGCGTTTTTACACTGGCACACCTACCAAGTGCGCCCATAGTAGTTTCTGAGCTTTCGGACCCAAGTGGATGTCGACCCATAGCCCGATTCCCCCAGGGCTGAGGTGGCATTCGAATTCTGGAGGATGGCAGCTATAAATATACCATCATATCTCTTGTTTTCTCATACTAAAAACAATGGAGGCCAAATGCTGTCAGTGCCAAAACCGGGTCTAATCCTTTCTTCTTCTACAAATCAAGTTTAAAGATTCAAGTATTTAAAGAATAGATCTGAGATTCAACACTAATAATTTCTTTTCTATCTTCTAAAATCCAAACACTGTGAGTTGGTTACTTTTAGATTTAAATGATTAAAAGTAATTTGTGATATGACTGTGATTTTGATATATACATGCCTGTGAATGAATCATATGGGATCTATCATAATTTGTGAATTTTTAGGCCTAGACCTTATCATGCTAGATCTATTTTATAGATCTAATTCTTTTGTGGTTAATTAATCATGTCACCTATGTGGATCTTACCATTTTTCTAAGTTTGTGGTTAATTTGCGATTATCATTTTCTGGACAATTAAACTTTTTTTTAGATCTAGATCATCATGTTGTGATTAATTGAGATCTGTCATTATTGGGCATATGAATTCTTATTTGGATCTATTCATCCTAAGTATATTAGATCTAGTTTTATCATTACTCTTTTCACAAGATCTGTTTTTATGTCCACCTTATTATTATGCCAATTACATGTCTATGCCAGTATATATATGTTATGTCGCTTTTGTTAGAATGGTCACTATTGTCATTTTTTCCATCACCTTTCTCTTTTATTGTTTATGGCTAGGCTACTTTCGAGCCTAGATGTCGCCAAATATATATACGAATGCGTTAGTGAGGGAACGAGGGAGAATATTAGAATAAGCATAACTTGGTTAATGGATATGATATGAACATATAATTCACTTTGTACAAAATTGGGGAAAAAGGGGCATGGAACCTATAACCTATAACAAAATAGGTGAGAATTGGATAATAATGAAATATCTAGGATTACAATTAGAAATTGTAATTGCATTTATGACACGAAGTTAGGTTGCATTAGTGGTGGAAGTCTGCCCGGACCCGACCGACATATCTAGCAACCACTATTGTTGAACCTAATGTGAGAGGTCTAAGTGCACAAATACAGATTGGGCTAAGACACGAGGTTAGGCCCAACTTGTGGAAGAAGTCTGCCTGGACCTGACCGACATATCCATCATCCACAAGTTGTAGGCCTAATGTGGGAGGTCTAGCCCATTATAAACCATAAATGGACATGGTAATAAATTGGACTACTTAACCTAATCTAATCCATAGGGATTTTATGATTACGAACTAAAGTTAGGGTTAAGTAAAATTGGTTGGACAGTGGGTGGGTAATATTTACATATAGGCCCACAAACTTAACCCGATAAGGTTATGCAATTAAAGACACCTAGTGGTAAGCATAACCGGTAGAAAGATTGGGGTTATATAATTAAAGACACCTTTTAGGGTAAGTATAACCTATGGAAAACCTAGTAGGGGATACAAGACAAAGGAGAGAGCTTGTATCATACTATGTGGGACCCGTTTCAGTCAGTGACCCGGAGTAGGTATCAGGCAGAGTACTAAGAACTTGGTCAGAGAAGGGGCATGCTTACTGAACTAATTGTAAGAGATGGAAACGTGGAGTTTGGTGTGGGCAACACAAACCGACCGGGCCATGTGCGTGCATGAGCCAGACAGAGTGGGATAAGATGACCGTGACACCTATAGATATGGGGCTGTGCATATCAGCGGAGGTTTGCCACTTTAGGACGTGATGCATCCTACGGTGGGGCCGACACAGAGTACCTACGCGGATCAGGGAGCCGATCAATTAGGGTAGTAGTTAGGGTACACTTGGACGTATGCCTAAGTCTACCACCTTATAGTTGAAGGGATCGTCTCATTCTAGATATGCTAGTAATAGTGCAGAGTAATTATTAGAAGCGTATACACCCTATCCTGTTTACCTTGTCATACCTGCCTTTTATGTAGTTATCTCTCTCTTATCCACTTTATATGCCTGTCATGCTACTTTTATTTATTTACTTGCTAAAAGTAATTGGACTCACCAAACTTTATGTCTAACCCTTTTTGTTTCCTCTTCTTTCTTCCGTCCCCCCTCCAAGTTCTCAGGGCGGAAACCTCAGGATTGACCGTGATTCTACTTGCTTTTGCTGGAGCTGCTGAGATGTATGGCTCAAGCTCCTATCCTTGTTGCTATGGCTATATTTTTTTTGGGGAATTTTATTTCTTTTATGTACTCTGATAAATTTGAAGTACAAGACAGTAGCTTTTATGGTGTAATGGGCTTTTTTGTTTCAGACATGTGATGTTTTTGGACCACGGTATCTTATGATAAATAAAGTTTTTATTCCGCTGTTATTTTATACGTCTATCCTGAAACATTTCTGTTTTGTTTACTACAACGCTTCACGAAACTTAATGCATTCCCTTTGTGAGTGAGATTAACCGACGTTGGTTGTCACAAGAAGAAAACGATAAGAAGGGACTACCATGTCCCACGCAAGAGAACGGTCAGCAAAAAAGGAAGGAAATGGCCATAACCATGGAAGTAGGACAAACCGAGTTGAAAAAGGATGCAAAGAAGATAACCCAAAAATAACCACAACTAGGTCATGATTTGACGAAGCGTGGAAGGAGGGAGAGATCCTCAAAGAGGTGGACAAAGCCAAGAAAAAACCAGAGAAAACCAAAAGAGCACCTATGACAGCTACCTTGCCAGTAGTGAAAACTAGCGGCTGCCACCACATGAAAACAGATGAACAAAATCAACCACCGGACGTTGGAGAAATATGATGTGTGTTGCACCATACAGGAAACGACACCAGACACCACAAAATGGAAAGCAACCCAGTAGCACACACAAACAATGAAACACGCACCCAATCACGAAAATAGCCACCCAGTCATAAACCACGGAATAGAGGGGCACGACTTAAATGAAAAACCCACCAAAATAGGATAACACATGGGAAACAACCAAAAAGTAGGAACAAGAAAAGAAAGTTCCGAAAAAGCCATCAAAAAAGAAAGAAGCACCATCCCTAAAGGGACACGAGCATATCAAACCAACCACAGAGGCAACACAACGGCTACCAGGACAAGGAGTAAAATATAAGACAAAGCATTGAATCTAACTCAAAGAGTCAAAATCAACAAAACCAACACTAGGAATCCCCTTGACACAACCAAACTAATGCAACCCAACAAAACTGTAGTGAAACAAACAAGCAGGGGGAAAAGAATTTAAGGGGAATACCAAAGATGAGAAACCCAAAAAACTAGAGGAAAGAAACAAAGCCAGAATAATACATGCCCACAGAGCAAACAACCTCTACAGTGGACGCCACACCAATAAAAGCAGTAGGTGGCTGCATCCAAACCTCCAAAGTACAAGTGGACTCAGTGACGACCACATGCCGCGAAGCCTTAAGTCGATGGATCTCACAACCACGAAGCTAGACTCGATCACTAGAACCACAAGAAACACGAGCCAAACTTGGAGACATAGTCACCTCTTCAACCCCCAAAAATTGAAGAAGATCAAATGAGTTAAATGTGGGTAAGGATGGAAACGAATGGGAGCGGGACACTCTAGCACTAGAAGTAACAAGCGACCAAAAGCACACTCCATTAAGCATCCAAGAGGCCAAACACCTAGTCTGATGATGGGGAACCATGGCTTTACCTCTGACTCTCGACCTACAGACAGGTCTACATAGTGGTGGCCAAGCCACGACATCTAGGAGAAAGCAGGTGCAGCAACCCGAATTTCGACAAACCATTTTTTTTTCAAAAATGCCAATCTATTAAAGCTCGAGTCATCTTGTCTAGTATCCTACAGAAAAGACAGAGATAATAAATATATCAGAGCTTATAAAACAACTCATAGCAGAACAGATAAAATATAATATAATCAAATATAGCCTTACCAAAATGATGATACTGTCTAATCAGTAATCAAAGCTATCATACATCTATTACAAACCTAACCTACGAGTGTGGTACGAGGAGGGGTCTAAACACATAGTTTTAGTAAGTGGACAAATTATACATTTTGAAATAACCCTACATACACCGTTCAATTATGTTTTCTTATTTATTAAATTACTTAGGTTTACAGTGCTCAAGGCTCTGCACTCACGTCGTTCCCATCTACCATCTAGTAGAATAACCTAATATAGTATATATGTAGCTACCCCCAACATATCAAGGTACTCCCAAAAGTACCATCCTCGCACGGTGCCCATCGTCATGCAACAGAAGCGTATCCTACACCGAACGACGTACAAAAATCCAAATCATTACGCCACGTTACTGCATAAAACCATCACTGCTATGCCATGCAAGCGTATAGATCGTCATATCTGACTCGGTCGAATCAAGCCTCAATACGGAGTAATGCCCTATTTTCTACGATACACCACCCAATGTATGTATTTAGACCCTCACACGTACATACTGTCTACTGTACCGTGAGTCCCGTAATAGAGATGCACTTAATGTATGGAACTCTGTTAGGAGCTTTCCATATCTGTATAGGTCCTCTCAAAGGAACTATAGTACAGATATCCAGAGCATAATTTGCATTTTCATGGTGGCTATGGTCCCACCCTGACCCTTCCCTCAACTAATGAAAGACTACATCAAGAGCTAAGTGATGAGCCCCTAGCAAATAATCTACCATCCAATTTGGTGTGTCCCTCAACCAACATCTCAATAGTGAAAGATCGATGGTCTCTTAGTTAAGCTTTAGTCTTTCTGCATCCCACTGACTGCCGATGATAGGTACCCAACGATTACTATCCTAAATTGGTCATTGTTAACGATATTTTTCGTCAACACCAGAATTGGGTGTAACGCCCCGGGTCGCGCCCCGGGTTTCGCTCGACCCGGGGCGTTACATTGGGTCTACGGAAGTGGACCTAAGGGAATTGAAGGGTTATTTAGCTTCTACAAGCTTGAGTTGTTGGATCTAGATTAATCCTAGAGGGGGTGAATAAGGTTTATTAGATTTTTATTAAATATTAGAATTATCATAACACAGATTTCAATAGGGAAAATAAATACAGAAAGTAATTGACACATATTTTAGCCAGCTTCGGAAAACCCTTCCTACTGTTGTATTCTCCAAGATTTCTACTAGGTATCAAAACAGATCCCGCTTACAAAACCACGTAAACTCGCAAACCCTGCTCCTGTTCTAATCCTATGCTTAAAACTCTGCACTGATATATATACCCAAGATTAGATTTTCCTCGAATTACAAACTCATAACTCGTAAACCCTAGCTATAAATCATATAACTAATAAACCCTAGTTTTATAGAAAACTAGAAAAACAATAGACGATTTAAGAAAGAAATATAAAAATAATACAATAAAAAAATTGTTCTTTGACGATCTTTGAGTGTCGTTGTTCTTGGTCGATGATTTGGAGCTCACGATTGAAAACATGAGTAATTTTTGGTCTTGGTTTTTCTTTGAGCTCTCATACTGTTGCTTGCTGTTTTCAATAAACAAAATGTCGATGATGAATCGATGTTAAATAGGGTATAGAAACCCTTAAATTTCTCTGATTTCCTCAATGTCTTGGCCTGATTTATTGCATGTTCCCCCCCTTTGTTTCCTTGATTAAAATTGATGTGAATGCTGAAAGGTTTCTGGAATTCCTAGAATCAACTGAAATGATTCTTACCGAGTTTGAAACGTTGATTTCAGGAAACAAATTGACATGATTTCTAGTGTTAAAAAATCCCTTGTGAATTTCCATGCTCTAAAAATTTATTGCATATTTCTTGCCTTATATGTTGAATCAAATATTTTCCCAATTTGACTCATGCAAATATTGTTTTTGGAAATTCTTTCATGCTAATTGTTGCTATGATTCGTGCATGATAAAATTTGTCGTGAATCCTTAATTTTTTCTTCGAATTTTTGGAAATAATTAAAATTGTTTCTTGCCTCGAATCCCCTGTTGTTATCTTGCACGAAAAAACATTTCCCAAAAAGAACTTGTTTACCAGTTTTATCACAAAGCAACTCTGGAGAAATTTAAATTTGCATGCCAATTTTATTCAGTCGAAATCTGGAAAAATTGAATGATTTTCTTCGCACCTTCGAACATGTGATAGTATCCATTCCTGAAATGATTCGATTTAAAATATTCTGCCCAAAATTTTTTTGTGTTCGTTTGTCCTTGTGTCACATGAGTTTGTAATTGCCTTGATGTTCGTTTATGCCTGAGCTTTGTTGCATCTGAGCTTGTACCTATGTATGTTCATATGTTTTGACCATTTTACATAAGCTTGCACTTACACTTGGTTGATCCATCAGTGTGTACATCTATGCAGCAGCACTATGTATTTTACACATGTACACACTCCTCCTAAACATGTATTTGGGAGACGTCATGAGTTGTTCACTAGCATGTTGATATCCATGCATACATACACACACACACACACACACAAAACATGTGTGTATATATATGGGTGTGTCATCAAAATATTGTTTTAGTATTGAGCAAAAGTTTGGTTTTGTGCACACTTTTGCTGTTGCACCATATATAATTGTTGCTACCCAATGTATACGTCTATGTAGAGTTCCTTATACACACACACACACACACACACATATATATATATATATATATATATATATATATGTCATGTATATATATGTGTGTGTGACTTATTTGACATCCCTTTGACCATGCAGAGAAAACCTATTCTTGTGTATGTCGAGCCTTGTGCTTGATCACCTGTGCACTTGTGTATGTGCTACATCCTATTAATATACTTGTGCCCATTTGTGCTTTATTCAATTTGGCTTACACTTGCTATATTAGTGCTATGCAATTATCATGCACATGCTGCATCATCCTTGTTTGGGTCTAGAAATTTTTTGCATGCTTGAGATCGACCATGCTATGTCAATTTGCTGTATGGACTTGAACTTGACTGCACACTTCATACATACCGCCTGAACCCTGAATGATTTGCATCTTTGCTCATGAAGCCATGCAAACATATATACTACACCTATGTGCACCATAACATTGCTGCCATGCAAATTGTTTTTCGCTGTTGCCACTTGAATTTTGCATCTAGCAAGTGTATTCTTCTTTGGGCCTTGTCTCTAACTTTGTTTAAATCTGAAATGTGTGATCAGTTTGCTTGAGATAGAATCTCCCATGTGGATCCATTCCTATATATATACAGCTATGTATATATATATATATATATATATATTTGTGTTTGTGTTTGTGTGTGCTGCTCCTTGCTAATGCATTTGAGCATGTTTCTTGCCATAACCAATTGTGTCTTCCTTTTTGTGTTTGAGTTGTTACATGCTTGAAGTGTTGGCTATGTACATAAATTCTACCATGTTCTCCAAGTATACATACATGTATATATACATGCTTGTGTGTGTATATATATATATATATGTGTGTGTGTGTGTGTACTGTATATGAGTACTGCCAAAAATATTTGATATTGTGCAGAAGTGAATTTGACCAAAATCCCCCTGTATACCTTAAAAAATATGTATATATACATACACATGTATGTGTATACATGTATGTGCAATATATATATATATATATATATATATATATATATATATATATATATATATATATATATATATATAGACATGTATATGTATGTGTATGCGTGTGTAACAACACTACAGACATTGTCTTCCTTGTGGTATTTACGGTGAATCGCTATGAATATAACAAGCAGTCATTGATATGCATATTAGACCAAGTGATGAATTATGATGAAAAACACACCAAAATTCTGAGGCAAATAAATTTTAGAATAAAAATATATCTGCTAGGGTTTAAAATTATTTTGTTCCAGTTTACTGTGTGTGTTTCTATAATTGGTAAGCAGGTGACTGGACTGACTGTGAAGCAGCTGAGGACATAATTGAGTATTAGTGAGTGATCAGAGTGAATGTGAAAGTATATATGAGTGAACTGAGAGTTGTAGAGAGGATTGAATGTAATAAATAAAATTGTATGTATTGTATTATTGAGATGTACAAATAGTGGAGTTGTAAGATTGTACTATTGGAATGTTGAAATAAAATATTACATTTAAATAAAATACTGTTTGAATATTTAAATTCTCGTGGATTAGTATTCTATTTAAATATAAATATTTATTTCTGTCTGTGATGTAGTAGAATAGTACAATTACAAACACATTTATAATATGTATATATATATATATATATATATATGTTATCATCAAACAGAAACCACATAATTGTTATATACAACAATCTCCCCCTTTTGATGATGACAAACATATAATAAGATTTTAAATATAATATATGTGGTTGACAGTGAATTGTGGAACTCCCCCTATATGTATGCTCCCCTTACAATGGAACTCTCCCGTAATATGTACATGAGTGAAAAGAATAAATGAATTGAAATTTCAATATTAAATATTTAAGGAATATTCACTCATCGATCAAAATCTTAACCCTTTCTCCCCGTTTTGTTATCATCAAAAGGATACAAAAATTAAAATAGTGATGAAAAATTGACAAAAATATAACATCAGCTTAAGAGAGAGATGTTAATCATAAATCTCAATCAATCAAACAAAATCATAATATTCTAAGAACTAGAAGCAAATTTCACATTTTAGAAAGATGGATTTACGATGAATTTTATAAAAATGGGGAGAGTTTTTCAAAAATATGGATTCCAATTATTTTAAAATAAAAATAAAAATTAAGCATAAAACAGTGATGGATTTGGACTACGATTATAAATTCATATAAAGTGACAAAATCAACTAATCTCAAATCCCAATTGCTATCTATCAACAAATCATAATATACCATCAAATATTAACACATTTCACAAATTAGAAAATGAATTGTTAGGCTGGTTTTTACACACCAAGGAGGATTTCATATAAACTTTTATTTGTTTATTTTATTTTTTCATTTCTTTTCATTTTCATTTTAAGAGCACACAACCAGATCTGGGATTTTCAAATGTGGTCAATTGCAGCTTAAATTATAAGTAATCTCTTAACCATGCATAACCAGATCGTGGATTTTAAATGAGGTTAGAGAAACACTTAAGAATATTATATATTTATAATTTTCTTCTTCAAAATCTTCTCAGTATATAAAACTAATATGGATGATAGAATTATGGTAGATACAGAAATGATTGTGAACTAAATTTCTAAATTAATCATATTATTAAATATGCTCAACTGTACCAGGAATTTTGAAAAAATTTCAATTATCTCCTTTTCTAAAAAAAATAATATAATCACATTTCCATTAAAATTTTTGAAGCTATATATTCACTGAGATGATTTAAAAATATATTAAACTCTCCACATTTAAATAAAATCATGACGGATGTCAGAAGGATGATAGTAAAAGATGATGTTCGTGAAATAAGCGCCAATTCAAAGATATTATAAAAACTGCTCAATCATCATGAAAATTTAAATAAAATTTCCTCCTGTTTGAAATATACTATAGCCACAACTCATCACAATTTCAATAATTTGATAATAATTTTGATGAGTTCTAAATACATTGGTTATTGAATTCAATTTATAAATAAATAATCAATGATTTTAAAATTGAAAATCAACTACGAGAGGGATTTATAAAATTCTATACTGGATGAGAACTAGATTAAATAAATCTAGACTTCTAAACTGATACCAATTGGGGTACCTAATTGATCATAGAAGTAAAAAAAGCCGTACACTGATTTTTCAGAATAAACCACCAAGACCAAGCGGTTAAATCTAACAAAGTAGTTCTTTTTATCAGAGCAACAACCTTTCAATTTCAGAACACGATTTACAGGAGAATCTTTTTAGAAAATTTACAACAAGTCCAAGAAGACAGATCATGATCCAATGATTAAAGAAATTTATTTGAAATCACTTGAAGAGATGTGAAAATTTCAGGATTCAATGAATCGACCACACAAGATTACTAATTTCAAATCTAAGAAGTTTGTGAGATTCTAGATATGAAAAATGTCAAATGATTTAAAACAATCAAATATCCAAGTCAGATGATCATGAATAAAAATGAATTTCAAGATGCAACACAATGATTCAAGCCAAATGTTTTTCAACTTCGAAATATCCAAGCCAATCCCAAAAACAATGAAATTATCACAACTGAAAAAGAGTAGTGTGTTATAATTAGTTTAATTTTTAAGTCTTTCCAAAATGAATTAGAAGAAACTCAATACAGTAGAGATGTGTGAAATTTCATTTATTTTTTGGATCTTCAAAAAATTAGAATTCAGATTAACAGTATTCAAGATATAACAAGAGCTTCAGCACTGTTATGAATTCATGAAAAAAAATAAACTTAAAAACAATTAAAGATATTTACAAATTTGAATTCAAGATCTATAAATTATTAAAACATGAGAGTTTTATACAAATGAAGCAAATGTCCAGAAAACCAAGAATTTTGCAATTTGAGGATCAAATCTCAAGGAGTAAAAAAATATGGCAGTGATAAGCAAATAAGCATAATCAAAAGAAAATATATATATATATATGGGGTAGAAGGAGAAATATAAAATATACAAAGAGAATATATACAAACAAATGTGAGTCTAGAGATCATACCTGATTTCGATGCGAGCCAATGAATCTCTAACTCAACAAACTTGGCTAAGGAACCCTAATATATCAATGATGTGGAATAACTAGAATACAATTTCACTTTTGCAAAGTGGTTCCTCAGCCATCCTTCGGTACCTAAGAAATTATGGTATTTATGGACTAACAAATTTTGTAAAACCACTCTTAACTATGTTCACAACTTTAGGTACCCAAACTTGTTTATACAACAATCCATCTGAATTTACCTTTGTACCCTTAGGAACCCAAATCTATTTGAATTTAGTCAAAATCATTTTATTTTATTTTGATATCCAATTTTTTTTGAAAGGATTGTTAGAAGACAAGTTCGTATCTCGTTCATGTTCAGAAAATCTTTTTAGATTATTAAAGCCTAAATTTTCAATTCGATTACAAACCAAGTCATTTGAAGAGTTTTTCAAATCATTCGAACTCTGCTTTTGAACAAAAATTTTAAGTGCAATTCCAAGACCACATTAATTTCCAATAGAAATTTGGCTTTGCAACAACATATTCAACGATTCTTCCCCATTAGAAAATTTATTCAAAGTTGATTCTAGTCTTTGAATTTTGGACTTTAGATCACTACCTCTTCCATCAAATTCGAAAAATGATTACTATTGATCTTTCTCATTTCAGCATCATTTTGTTTCGAAACCAAGTTTTTGTTTTCAAGCAATTTGATACTGGTCTTAGGCTCAAAAAACTCAGAATAAAATTGAATTTGTTTTTCAAATTGATGTTTTTTTAAACTCTTGAATTTTCATTCTCCTTTTCAAGCTCATTCAAGACAGATTCAGTTTTCAGCAAATTTTCCTTTTCAAAAATTTCAAGTTTGGAATTTTCAAATGTCTTAAAATTATCCAACTCCTTATGCAGAAAATTGTTTGAACTTACAAGCTCAATCTTGTTCTCTTTTAAGATCAGAATTTCATTTTCAAGCTTTTGAATATTTTTATTGAGATGAACAAGATTGTTTTCTAAATTCAAACAATTTTCGCAATAAGTGTTTTTAGTTATCTTGTCGTTTTCGAGTTTTAATTCCAAACCATTAATTTTTCTAGTCAGCTCATGATTTTTTTGATTTCAGAGATTTGTTTTTCCATTGGAGTTAATCAATAGATTTAGTTAAATTAGTAAACATATAAACTAAATCTTCATATGAGATTTTTTATCTCATAGTTTGTTGAGCCTCCATCGTTTGATCCTTATGAATTTATATCTGTACGACTTGTTAAGCACAAATCTGTATCTGAGTTAATATTCTTGGATTTTGAGCAGTTTTCCTTATTTCGTCCATACTATGCCTCGAGAGTTTTCCAAATGTCCTGTGCAGTTGAACAGTGAGAAATATTAATAAACTGATCAGTACTATTGTAAGATAGGATAATATTCATAGTAATATCTTTCATATCTCCATTATCACCTCCATTAATAATATCCCAATATTTAATATTAACATATTTTAAATAGGATTCCATTTCTGATTTCCAATTTAAAATTTTTTACTATTAAAAATATTTGGAATACGACTGGACTGACTCCCGTTGGACTGATAACTAAGGAACATTGTGACTCTAGAGTTAAAAAATACCTGTTTGATACCACTTGATGGATCTAGATTAACCCTAGAGGGGGATGAATATGGTTTTTGGATTTTTACTAAATAATAAAATTATCACAACATAAATTTCAACAGAGAAATTAAAGAAGAAAGTATATAGCAAAATTTTACCCAGCTTCGGCAAACCCTGCATACTGTTGCATTCCCCAAGATTTCTACTAGGTATTAAAAAAGATCCCGCTTACAAAACCCTGTAAACTCAAAAAACTTGCTCTTGTTCTAATCCTACGCTCAAAACCCTGCATTGATCTTTATAGCCAAGATCAGATTTTCCCCGAATTACAAACTAGTAACTCGTAAACCCTAGCTACAAATTCTATAACTAGTAAACCCTATTTTGTATAGAAAACTAGAAAAACAACAGAAGATTTCAAAAATAAACAAAAAAATAATACAGTAAAAAGCAAAACAAAACCCTCCAATATTAATATAAAAAGAATAACTGGCCCTCTTATAGTATTTCCTTTCTTTGGTTATTCAAAGAAATCGACTTCCTCTTTTTTGTTTCTTCAATGGCCGAATTAAGGCTTTTCTGCCCTAGTCAAAATCACAACTTCAATTACTGAATTTTTTTATCTTTGACGGTCTTCGAGTGTCGTTGTTCTTAGTCGATGATTTGGAGCTCGCGATCGAAAAAGTGAGTAATTTCTGGTCTTGGTTTTTCTTTGAGCTCTCGTATTATTGCTTCGATACACAAAATATCGATGATGAATTGGTGTTAAATAAGGTATAGAAACCCTTAAATTTTTTTCTAGTTTCCTCAATGACTTGTCTTGATTTTTTTGTGTGTTTCCTCCTTTGTTTTATTTATTAAAATTGACATGAATATTGAAAGGTTTCTGGAATTTCTGTAATCAATTGAAATGATTCTTGCCATGTTTGAAACGTTGATTTCAGGAAACAGATTGAAATGATTTCTTGCCTTAAATAATCCCCTATGAATTTCCATGCTCTAAAAATTTATTGCATATTTCTTGCCCGAATATTTACCAAATTTGACTCATGCAAACATCATTTATGGAAATTCTTTCATGTTGATTGTTGCTTTGATTCATGCGTGATAAAATTTTCCATGAATCTTTAATTGTTTGTTCGAATTTCTAGACTAAAATTATTTCTTGCCTTGAATCCCCTATTTTAATCTTACGTGAAAAAAATATTTCCCAAAAAGAACTTGTTTTCTAGTTTTATGACAACACAATTCTGGAGAAATTTAAATTTTCATGCCATACAATCAAAATCTGGAAATATTGAATGATTTTCTTTGCACCTTCGAATATGTGACAACTTCCATTCCTGGAATGATTCAGTTTAAAATATTCTGCCCAAAAATTATTTGCGCTCATTTGTCCTTGTGTCACATGAGTTTGTAACTACCTTGATATTCATTTGTGCTTGAGATTTATCGCATCTGAGCACGTAGTTGTGTATGTTCACATATTTTGACCATTTTACACTGGCTTGCACTTGCACTTGATTGATCCATCAGTGTCTGCATCTATGCAACATCACCATGTATTTGTACACATGTACACACTCGTAACACCCACTAATTTTAACAACACTAAAGATGATAAAGTAAAGAATATTTAATTAAATATTCATAATTAAGTGAAATGGACTACTTCATTGCATTCTTCTTGGAATTCCGGTCAAAATAGACATCTGGTTTGCGTAAAATGGACACCGTATGAAGAAGTTATTAAGGTTTGAAGTTTGTATACGCATAAGAAGAATATATATGAATAAAATAAGCCCAAAATTCAAAACAGTTCAAAATTCAAGTAGAAGGGGAAGCGGGAAAATCCCGCCCATGGGTGTCGACCTATGGGTCGACCCCATAAGGGGGGTGTCAACCCCGGGGTCGACACACCAGGGGGGTCGACCCCTACCAAATCTGGGGCAGAATTCATTTTTCTGAACGTGGGCTCCTTTCTTTACCAGATTCGTTGATTCTAGGCTTAAAATAAGATCTTATACCTATTGTTTTCATCACTAAAAAACAATGGAGGATTAGGTGCGACCTAGACCAAAATAGCTTATTCTTCTTCTTCAACGGGAGTTAGTCTAATTCAGAGATCTGTGAATCAACATCGGAAATCCCTCTTCTATTTCTTAGATCCAATAACAGTGAATCTGTGTTAATTTTAGATCTAAATACTCAAAAGTTAATCTCGGCATTTTTATGAATTGGATTTAAGCCTATGACAAATTGAATCATATTAGATTTGCCATAACCTGTGTATCTAAGTTATTTTGAAATTACTATGAATTGGATAAAAGACTATGCCTATTTATCATGTTAGATATGCCACTATTTGTATATCTAATTCCCTGATTAGATCTCATCATGCTTGTTTATGACCATAACACTATGCCTAATCAGTTCTGTTATCACATGTTCATCAGATCTATTCCTATATGCCTATCTTGTCACTATGCCCAATTTTTTCACTGTTTGCTTATTAGTTGTTATGCCTATTTTTGCCATCATATGTCAATCTTGTTATTATGATTATTTTTGTTCTCTTCCCTTCTTCTTTTCCCTTTTTATTTTATAACCAGGCTACCTTCGAGCCTAGGCATACCGCTGAAACATGCAAACGCATGAAATAGGGAACAAGGGAAACGTTAAGATTAGGGCATAACTTGTATTGAGAAATTTGGGCATAACTTGAATGAAATACATGAATATGGATTTGGGGTGTAAATCAAATTGTGATTTAGATCTTAAATTTGGGGCATATAGTACATGATAAATATGACTTGGGAAAGGGGCATGAAAACCTATAATGAAATAGGGATAATTGTTAAATAGTAAAAATGCCTGGATTTATAGTAATTAAAAACTGTAACCATGCTTAGACACGAGGTTAGATTACACTTGTGGTAGAAGTCTGCCTGGACACGACCGACATACCCAGTGATTACAAATTGTGAATCTAGTTTGAGGGGCCTAAGTGCATAAACATGAAACGTGCTAAGACACGAGGTTAAGCCCGACTTGTGGAAGAAGTCTGCCCGAACCCAACCGGCATATCCAGCATCCATAAGTTGTAAGCTTAATGCGGGCAGTCTAGCGCATTGTATCCATAAATGAATGGATGGTAATGAACTGGTAATACTTAACCTATTTAGATCCATAATTATTTTATGAACCTGTTAACTTAAGTAGGGGTCAAGTGAACTCGTTTGAATCAGTGGGAGGGTTAAGTAAATCTTGTGGTGGTGGGTAATTTTTATATGTATAGGCCCACAAACTTTACCTATTTTATACGTTCGGTTATGCAACTTTGTTAAGTAAACTTGCTTGGATCAGTGGGGGTTAAGTAAATCTTGTGGCGGTGGGGTAATATTTACATATATAGGACTGAAAACTTAACATGTTTTACTAACTTGTTGAAATCCTAGTAGTGGGGATGCAAGCCTAGGGGGAGCTTGTATCATCTTGTGTGTGGCATCCGTTTCAGTCAGTAACCCATATAGGCATCAAACGAGTACTCCGAACTAGGTCAGAGTCGGGACATGCTTACTGAGCTGATTATAAGAGGTCACTTGGGTGAGGATGTCAAGAGTGAAGGAAACCAACAGAGTCATGTATGTGCATGGGTCTGGCTTGCTAAGGAAATTACGACAATGTAGCATCTGTAAATATGGTTGTGCACATTCATGAAATGAAGGGTTGCCACTTTAGGAAGTGATACATCCTACTGTGGGGACATCACAGGGTATCTACGAGGTAGGGAGCCGATCGATTGGGTAGTAATTAGGGTACATCTAGACTACGGTATGTTTAGGAGCCCGTTATTACCCTTAGGGGTAACTCCAGTATGTTGGGTTGCCTGTTGATTGTATGGGGTTAAACCTATGACAAGAATTACACCTAAGTCTACTATCTTATAGTTGTTGGGATCATCTCATTCTAGTTATACTAGTATTGGTGCAGAGAGAAAGAGAAAATACTAGAGAAGCACAATACATTCTATCATGTTTATCCTGTTTACCTTGTCATACCTGCCTTTTATGATGTTATCTCTCTTATCCACTTTATATGCCTGTCATGATACTTTTACTTATTTATATGCTAAAAGTAACTAGACTCGCAGGCTCTATGTTTGACCCATTTTGTTTCCTCTTCTTTCTCTTTCGTTTTCCCCCTCCCCTCCCCAGGTTCTCAGGGTGGGAATACTCAAGCTTGATTAGGACTCTGCTTTCATCTTTCTTGGAGCTATTTTAGATGTACAGCTTTATTTCATGTCTCTATACTATGGCTATGTTTTAGGGATTATGCTTCTTTTATTATTGTACTCTGATGTTTTAAGTACAAGGCAAATTTTTTGATGATATACTGGGTTTTATGCATTTCAGACATATGATGTAACCATGTTTTGAACTACGATATTTTCTACTTAATAAAATTCTAAATACCGCTGCTATTTTATATCTGTCATGTAATGTTTTTGTTTCTGTTTACCTATAATGCTTCACTAAACTTAATGCACTCTCTTAATGAGTGACATTAACGGACGTGGAGTGTCACACTTGGTATCAGAGCTAAAGGTTTCCAGATCGGATAAAAGACTTTGAAAATTATTTCCAAAAAGGTTTTAAAAGAAAGCATTTTCAAAAGGAAAGCCTATTTTGAAAAAAATATTCCCTAAAGCCATATGTAATATCCTTTCGATTCCCCGTCTGAATCCCTTTTCTTTCTATTCAGCATGTCTGGGGAACCTAATATTCCTGAGGGCGTTACGATACAAGGCTGGTTCCGTAGGTATATAGAGGCCACGACGCCTGCCGGTGGTCGAACAAACGTTCCTCCCCCAGTTGCACCTGCTATTCCTCATCCTCCTCCTCCGCGAGTAGATAATTTCTCTAAGGTCTGCAAAGATTTTTGTGCAATGGGTGGAAAGCCATTCCGAGGAACCGAAACCTTTGTAGAGGAAAGGAATTGGCTTAAAGAGACAGAGGAATTGTTTGGAATTTTTGAAGTTGACGATCGTAGGAAGATTCAGTTAGCCGCTTGGCTATTGAAAGATGGGGCCTCATTCTAGTGGAAAGTGACACAAGCAGGGCATCTAGTGGAGACTTGGGATGATTTTTGATAGAGGTTTGAAATGAAGTTTCTTTCTCAAGCTGAGAAAAGTACGCAAATAGAAAGGTTTCTGGCACTCAAGCAAGGAGGCATAACCGTCAAAGAATATGTTAACAAATTCAATCAACTGGCGAGGTTTGGGTTGGAGCTAGTGTATACTCGACATAAGAAAGCTTTGCGATTTGCTAAAGGATTGAATGAACCCCTTCATGGGTTAGCTATGTCTCGTATTCCGATGAGGGCAACTTTTGAGAGGCTCGTTGATATAGCATTAATGCTTGAGGAAGACAAATGCAAAAAGAAAGAAACTAAGATAGAGGAAACATAAAATAAGAAAATGTGGCCAAGGAAAGGACAACAACAACAACAAAAGAAGGGCGGAAAGAAAGACAAAGCTCGAGATAAGAGGAAATGTTTTAATTATGGATGCGTGGGTCATGTAAGCAAAGATTGTAGAAAAAGGAAGAACGCTTATTTCCATTGTGGAGAGGTCATACATCTTATTAAGGATTTCCCGAAGAAGCAAGGACAATGCCGAGGGGTAGGATCTTCTGGAGGGCAAGTCCATGCTCTCGTGGCTAGTGCACTAGATAGAGGTAGGAAAGTTTCCATGGAAGGTTTGATTTCTCTTTCCAATCATCTAGTTAAAACTCTTTTTGATTATGACTCTTCTTATTCTTTTATATCTGATTTCAGTGGTTGATTCTACGCACCTTGGTACTAGTATGTTGTAGATCCCGTAGTTGTCTCAAACCCTATTGGGGGTACGACTCATTTGTCTATGATTTGTTGGGGTTTGAGAATATCTGTGTTAGAGGTCGAGTTTGAGTGCGACACATATTTATTTCATGGGCTATGGTTTGATTCTCGGGATAGGTTGGCTAGCCATGTATGGTGCCATTCTAGATTGTGAAAGGAGGGTCGTTAGCCTTTTGACTTGCCATGGGAGGACCCTTGAGATTTCTTGTGACCCAAAGGGGTCTGTCATGCTTAGTTTCCTAGAGTCACTTAATGCATCTATTGATGATTTGCGATCTATACTAGTAGTTCGTGAGTATCCAGATGTTTTTGATGAGGTTCGGGGCTTACCTCCGAGGCGCGAGATCGATTTTCGTATATACTTGGTTGACAATGCAAAGACAGTTGCATTGCCTGTGCTCCATATGGCTCCAAGGGAAAGGAGGGAGCTTAGCAAGCAAGCAGGGAGCTACTTGATAAAAAGGTTTATTAGGCAAAGCATATCTGAATAGGGTGCTCCCGTGGTATTCACAACTAAGGTGGTTGGTTCGTTTCGCTTATGTGTAGATTATAGAGAGCTGAATAAACTCACCAAGAAGAACAAGCACCCACTACTGAGGATATATGATTTGTTTGACCAACTTGTTGGTGCATCAGTTTTCTCTCAATTAGACTTGGTTGTAGGGTTTCATCAGTTGAGGGTGGCCGAGGACAGTATAGGCAAGACCGCTTTTAGGACTCCAGATGGTTTCTTTGAATGGCTCGTGATACCTTTCAAGTTGACGAATGTATCCACCTATTTTGTTGATATAATGAGTTGGGTGTTTCGGGAGTTTCCAGATAAGTTTGTTGTGGTTGATGATATCTTGATTTTCTCGAAGAACGAGGAAGAGCATGTCCTACATTTGAGGGAATTTATGAAAACTCTCCGTGCACATCAGCTTAAGGCAAAATTCTCCAAATGACATTTTTGTAGAAAGGTAGTGATATTTCTAGGGAATGTGGTCTCTAAGGATGGGATAGCAGTAGATCCTGCGAAAGTAATTACAGTTCAGGAGGGAAGGGTATTATGTTACGATGGTAGACATTTGAGAGTTCATGAGAAGAACTACCCTACCCATGTTTTGGAATTAGCTGCTGTAGTAATCGTGCTTAAGACTTGGCGGCAGTATCTACTTGGAGAGAGGTTCGAGTTATACATGGACCATGGTTCGCACAAGTATCGGCTCTTGCAGAAGGATCTCAAATTGATATAGTAGAGTTTGGCTTCTACTTGGACCTGAGACGATTAGAGAAACTTCAGAAAAGATTGATCTTATCCACAGGCAGATGAAGATAGCTCATCTTATCCACAGGCAGATGAAGATAGCTCTGGATAGGCAGAAGTCATACGCAGATAAGGGAAGGATCAATATTGAGTTTAAGGTGGGAGACATGGTTTTCATTAAAGTATCTCCTTTGAGGAATGAGGTTCGTTTTGGATCTGTAAGGAAATTGGCACTAAGGTTTGTAGGACCATTTCCCATAATGGATGTAACACCCCACCTCCGTTAAGGTCACTCTCAAAGGGAATGCCTTAATTTCAGTGGAGCGTTTTAAGGTACAAGATACTAATAAATTACAAGACAGAAAATTTATGCAGTGGAAAAATATCAATATTATTTCATAAATACTTGTTCAACACAACAATTCAACAACTGTTTAAACCTTCTAAATTATTACAATTTTTCATCTGTCTTGAAAACATAAAGAAGCAATACTAAAAATAGAATGACATAAATCCCCAATAAGTGCTTGACCATAGCCATAGCTCAAAAAGGAAAGTCCAAGCCTTACATCTACGGTCTTCAAGCATTAGCTAACCTGGACTAAGCAGAAGTGTTTACTCCCTACGGACCTGGGGGGGGGGGAACGGAAGAAAAGAAGCGAAAGGAAAATGGGTCAGACATAAGTCTGGTAAGCCCAGTTATTTAATAGCATGTAAACAAGTAAAAGACCATGACATGAATAAACTGAACTTAGAATGAAACCACAAGGATAGGGTAGTCCTAAAACGAGGTAAAATAAGATATAACTAGATTTGGCTATTGTACCCACTTTTACTTCTCTGCACCCAGTAAGAGCTGTTTAACTAGCAATGTATGTTCATGATAAAGTGATCCAATTCATGTATTGATCGGCTCCTACTCGCATTCTTGTATTCCCGGTGTCATGCGGCCCACGTGATTTTTAAGTACTTGTGCTGGTTCCAGTATAGGGTGTATCAATTCCTATAATGGCAACCCTGACATAATTCAAAGATGCACAAGTGTACGCCTGGTGCCCAGTGCCTGCTTTTTCCACTCCGGTGCCCGTGCATGCCCGTACTCCGCGGAACCTACACTGATGCACCTAACCTCCACCCTTTTGACCGCTTATATTCAGCCCAGTAATCATGCCCCACCCTGCCTAGTTCAGGGTACCTTGATACATACATGTGGGTTACTGCTGAAATGGGCCCCCGTTACTAGGGTTTTTCTAGTCAACATGCTAAATTGGTTAAGTGTCCTTGGTTTGACTTAACCCCTATCGATCTTGTCTAGTTAACATGTTAAGTTGGTTAAGTGTTTCCTCAATTACTTAACCCCACCAATCTTGTCTTGTTAACATGTTAAGTTGGTCAAGTGTTCCCTTAATTACTTAACCTCACCATTTCTAGCTTGATTGTTCACGAGTTTTAATTAATTAATTAATTAATTAATTAAAGCACCAACCACTCACATTAGACAGACATTGTTATGGTTACTGGATGTGTTGGTCGGTTCTGGGCAGTTTTACACCACAACTCAGTCTAACCTCAGGTCTTTCTGGGCTTGATGCACTAACCTCTCACATTAGACAGGTATTGTTGTGGTTACTGGATGTGCCGGTCGGTTCCGGGCAGGTTTACACCACAACTCAATCTAACCTCGGGTTAGGCATATTCATCTTTTACATTTTATATATGTGAATTTTCTACAAGTGTTTCATGTCACATATTTTAATTATGTTCAAGACTAATGGTATAAATTATACCATTCATGGCGTTAACCATTTACATGGTTTTGGGCCCACCTACATTATTAACATGTTTTGATTTAATAACTATCCCAACGTTACCCCCGTTTGTTCATTCATATTAATCACATAAAGTCATTGGACCCGCATATTAGCCCAATTTATAAACAAGAGGTAAAGAAGGGAACATGCATAATATAGATTCAACCAAACATGTAAATTTTGCATAAAACTTTATTCATATAATTTAACATGTCACATGAACTTGCATATAATTTAGACTTAGATAATCATAAGCCTAAAACATGTTAATATGAAGATCTAGGCATGTGTGAATATAACCTCAATTATAAACTAGCATATGACATATTCATGACATGTCCAATCCCAAGGCATGTATAATTTTAACATTAACATATAGGTGTGAACTAGATCTAACAAGGTGAACTTGCATATGTCCACTTTACAAACATGCATATAACTATAGATCTAGTTTTGGATCTAACATGTAACTTGCATATGAACATATGTATAATTAGATCGTGACTTAGATCTATCATAAAACATATAACTTGCATTAATCATATGAACCTAGATAGATCTTGACATGGATCCAACATAAAACTTGTAACTTGCATATGAACATATATATAGGCATATGGATCCAACATAAAGCATATAAATATATATATATGTAGATCTTGACTTGGATCTAACATAATACATACAACTTGCATTAATCATATAAACATATATATGTAGATCTTAACATGAAACATATAACTTGCATATGATGCTTATAGTTTCATTCTCAATCTTTAATAGATCCAACACCAAGTCCAATAAGCCACAAACATTCCAAGACAATTCATGATAAAATCATCACAAGAAACAAACATGAATTAGCATCGTCACTATTATACAACATGGTATAATTCTATTTTTCACTTTATATCAAATCACGTCTTAAATTTATTTACATCTAAAAGATAACTACGCTTACAAAAGACAATCTTGATTTCTAGAATCTGTATTCTGAAGTTGAAATGCTCGCCTTTGATGTAGACAATCGTTGTTTTAGTTTAATTTTGATTTGATTTGGTTTGTCTCTTTTAATTTGCTTCAAGTTGAACATCGGCTACTCGAGTTTGTCCAATGGCAGCATGACGGCTTTTGGTTTGATTTTTAATATGATTTAGGGTAGGTCTTCAGATTAACCTAGAGCAAATCAAAGCCATTCAAACAAGATAGAATAGCCATATCAGCCCTAATGACTCAACAAGGAGTCCATCAGAACCAATCAGATGCCACATCTGCCTTAGAGCGAATCGGCCCATGGGTTGACAGCTAAACACCCTGAATCAACCCCTAGTCGACCCAACGAAGCTCGGGTCAACCTCAAAAATGGGTCGGTTCGGTTATTCCCCCTCCCGATTCGCTATTTTGAACTATTTTCCATATTTATGTATTTAATTTATATATATATATATATATATATATCTATATATATATATTCTCATATGCGTACAAACTTCAAGGCTTAATAACTTCTTCATAAGGTATCCGTTTTATGCAAACCAAATGTCTATCTTGACCAAAATTTTGAGACGAACATAATAGCGCAACCCATTTCACTTAATTCTTCTTCTAAAAATTAAGTTTTCTTGAATTTGTTAATTTTAATATTCTCAAAAAATTCGAGGTGTTACAATGGAGAAGAATAGGTCAAATGGCTTATAGAGAGTAAAGCTACTAGAGATATTATTGAGTGTTCATTTATGGAAATATTGCTATGATATAGCAAATGTAGTTGAGTCAAGTATACTTGAGGAAGTAGAGGTGGAACGGGAAGCAACAGTTAGACGAGTTCCTACCCGTATTCTCGGATCAGAGGTTAAGAAGCTAAACAACGGACAGGTCAAATTGACGAAAGTTCAGTGGGGAGATGACCATAAGGATGCAGCTTGGGAGACTGAAGATAAGACTCATGCTTCGTACCCTTTTCTGTTAAAGGGTGAGTTCTTAACTTCTTTTCCAAAGCTTTTTATTCGTACTTGTTTCTATCATTCATCTGTACCTATCGATTGAATCTTCGACCTTTAGGTAGAGATCCCATGGATGAAAACATGCATTTGAGACATGTTATGTTTGATGGATGCAAGTGTTTACTAGTGGTTGCTCGTGGATGCATATACATACACATTAGGCACTAGATCGGCTCAATCACTCTCATACTGCATGTAGATGTATGTGAATTTTACTTCATTTTATGGATGGAAATGGATGTATCATCATATGGATGTTGCATTTGGACGAATGATTGTGCTCACATATAGAACTTACATGTTATAATAGGATTATTTGCATACATGATGGATTCATGGCACTAACATACATTGCTTTAAAGAGGTCGACTGAATCAGTAGATCGCCTGATCTTTAGCATTAGTATAAGGACATATACACACACCTTTGCATATGTTTGTATAAGCATTAGAAATCTTTTAAGGACAGTGGATGCCTGTGATTGGTGGATGAGTAGATGGATGCGGATGTTAGGATATACATTCTTCTTAAATTGGATATTTCGGGGACAAAATCCTTTGAGTAGGGAAGAATGTAACACCCTGTAATTTTAACTAAACTAAAGATGATAAATTAAAGAATACTTAATTAAATATTCAGAATTAAGTGAAATGGACTGCGCCATTGCATTCATCTCGGAATTCTGGTCAAAATAGACACCTGGTTTGCGTAAAACGGACACCGTGTGAAGAAGTTATTAAGGTTTGAAGTTTTGTACGCATAAGAAGAATATATATATGAATAAAATAAGCCCAGAATTCGAAACAGTTCAAAATTCGAGTAGAAGGGGGAAGCGGGAAAACTCCCACCCATGGATGTCGACCCCATCAAGGGAGAGTCGACCCATGGGTGTCGACCCATCAAGGGGGTGTCGACCCCGGGGTCGACACACTTAGGGGGGTCAACCCCCCTACCAGATCTGAGGCAGAATTCATTTTTCTGAAACGTGGACTCCTTTCTTGACCAGATTCGTTGATTCTAGGCTATAAATAAGACCTTATACCCTTTGTTTTCTTCACTCATAAATAATGGAGGACTAGATGTTGCCTCTGTCTAGACTAAAATAGCTTATTCTTCTTCTTTAATGGGAGTTAGACTAGTTAAGAGATATGTGATTCAACATCAGCAATCCCTCTTCTATTTCTTAGATCCAATCACAGTGTGTTTATGTTAATTTTAGATCTAAATACTTAAAATTTAATCTTGGCATGTTTATGAATTGAATCTAAGCCTATGACTAATTGAATCATATCAGATCTACCACAACCTGTGTATCTAAGTTATTTTGATTTGACCATGAATTGGATCTAAGCCTATGCTTATTTATTGTGTCAGATCTGCCATTATTTGTATGTCTAATTCCTAATTAGATCTCATCATGCTTGTTTATGACTATGACACTATGCCTAATTAGTTTTGTTATCGCATGTTCATCAAATATGTTCCTATATGCCTATCTTGTCACTATGCCCAATTTTGTCACCGTATGCTTATTAGTTGCTATGCCTATTTTTGTCTTCATATGTCAATCTTGTTATTATGATTATTTCTATTCTCTTCCCTTCTTCTTTTCCCTTTTTATTACACAGCCAAGCTACCTTTGAGCCTAGGCATATCGCTGAAACATACGAACGCGTGAAATTGGGAACGAGGGGAAAACATTAAATTTGGGCATAACTTGTATTGGGAATTTTGGCCATAACTTGAATGAAATATATGAATATGGATTTGGGCATAAATCAAATTGTGATTTAGATCTTAAATTTGGTGCATATGGTACATGATAAATATGACTTGGGAAAGGGGCACGAAAACCTATAATGAAATAGGGATAATTGTTAAATTGTGAAAATGCCTAGATTTACAGTAATTAGAAACTGTAACCACGCTTAGACACGAGGTTAGATTACACTTGTGGTAGAAGTCTACCCGGACCCGACCGTCATATCCAGCGACCACAAGTGGTGAATTTAATGTGAGGGGTCTAAGTGCATAAACATGAAATGTGCTAAGACACGATATTAAGCCCGACTTGTGGAAGAAGTCTTCCCGAGACCAACCAGAATATCCAGTAGTCACAAGTTGTAGGCTTAATATGGGTGGTCTAGCGCATTGTAACCATAAATGAATGAATGTTAATGAACTGGTAATGCTTAACCTGTTTGGATCCATAAGGATTTTATGAACCTGTTAACTTGAGTAGGGGTTAAGTAAACTTGTTTGAATAAGTGAGAGGGTTAAGTAAATTTTTTGGCGGTGGGTAATATTTATATATATAGGCCCACAAACTTAACCTATTTATACATTGGGTTAGGCAACTTTGTTAAGTAAACTTGCTTGGATAAATGGGGGTTAGGTAAATCTTGTGGTGGTGTGGTAATATTTACATATATAGGCCCGACAACTTAACATGTTTTACATATTTGAATGTTAAGGCATAACCTATTCAAATCCTAGTAGTGGGGATGCAAGCCTAGGGGGGCTTGTATCATCTTGTGTATGGGATTCGTTTCAGTCAGTAACCCATATAGGTATCAAACGAGTATTCCGAGCAAGGTCGGAGTCGGGGCACGCTTACTGAGATGATTATAAGAGGTCACTTGGGTGAGGATGTCGACAGCGCAGGAAACGAACGGAGTCATGTGCGTGCATGGGTCTGGCTTGCTAAGAGAATTAAGACGTTGTATCATAAGTCGATATGGCTGTGCACATCCTGGAAATGAAGGGTTGCCACTGTAGGAAGTAATACATCCTTTTGTGGGGCTAACATAAGGTATCTACGAAGTAGGGAGCCGATCGATTGGGGTTGTTATTAAGGTACATCTAGACTCTAGTGTGTTTACGGGCCCATTATTATCCTTAGGGGTAACTCTGGTATGTTGGCCTACCTGTTGATTGTATGGGGTTAAACCTCTCACTAGAAGTATGCCTAAGTCTACCATTTTATGGTTGTTGGGATCATCTCATTCTGGTTATACTAGTATTGGTGCAGAGAGAAAAAGAAAGTACTAGAGAAGCGCAATACATTCTATCATATTTATCCAGTTTACCTTGGCATACCTGCCTTTTATGATGTTATCTCTCTTATCCACTTTATATGCCTATCATGATACTTTTACTTATTTATATGCGTGACTGGACTCGCCAGACTTTATGTCTGACCTATTTTGTTTCCTCTTCTTTCTCTTCCATTTCCCCTTAGGTTCCTAGGGTGGGAATACTCATGCTTGATCAGGACTCTGCTTTCATCTTGCTTGGAGATGTTTTAAATGTATGGCTTGATTTCACATCTCTCTACTATGGCTATGTTTTGAGGATTATGCTTCTTTTATTATTGTACTCTGATGTTTTAAATACAAGACAAAAATTTTAATGATGTACTGAGTTTTATGCATTTCAAATATATGATGTAAACATGTTTTGAACTATGATGTTTTTTTTCTTAATAAAATTTTAAATTATGCTGCTATTTTATATTTGCCTTGTAATGTTTCTGTTTCTGTTTACCTATAACGCTTCACGAAACTTAATGCATTCTCTTAATGAGTGACATTAACGGACGTGGGATGTCACAACACTGCTCCTAAACATATATTTGGGAGATGTCATGAGTTGTTCACTGGCATGTTGATATCCATGTATACATATATATATATACACACACACACAAAAAATATGTGTGTGTATATATGGATGTGTCATCACAATATTATCTTGGTCTTGAGAAAAAGTATTGTCCGTTGAAATGTGTGTCTGCCCTTTTTATTGTGTCCTCTTTAAAAGTTGTTGCACAATTTTATCTTGTGCACTCTTTTGTCGATGTACTATATATAATTATTGCTACCCAATGTACACAGCTGTATCGAGTTCCTTATATATATACATATATAGCACATATTTATCTTTATAATTTATATGACTTGTTCGACATCCCTTTGACTATGAAGAAAAAACTTGTTCTTGTGTATGTCAAGCCTTGTGCTTGATGACCTGTGCACTCGTGTATGTGTTGCACCCTATTCATATATTTGTGTCCATTTATGCTTTGTTTAATCTAGCTTACACTTGTTGTATAGGTGTTGTGAAGTTATCACGCACATGCCGAATCGTCCTTGTCTGGGTCTGGAATTTTTTTGCATACTTGAGCTCGACCATGCTATTTCATTTTGTTATGCGGACTTGAACTTGACTGCACACTTCATACACATTTTTCATGAACCCCGAAAGATTTGCATCTTTGTGCATGAAGCTATGCATGCATATATACTTCACTTGTGTCCACCATAACATTGCTATCATGCAAATTGTTTTTTGTTGTTTCCACTTGAATTTTGCATCTTCCATGTTTATTCTTCTTTGGGCCTTGTCTCTGACTTTGTTTAAATATGAAATGTGTGATCAGTTTGCTTGAGATTAAATATTCCATGTAGAACCATGAATATATATACAACTATGTGTATGTGTGTGTGTGTTGTTGCTCCTTGTCAATGAAGTTGAGCATGTTTCTTGCCATGACCATTTGTGTCTTCCTTCTTGCGTTTGAGTTGTTGCATGCTTGAAGTTTTGGCTATGTACATACAGTATTCCATGTATACATATATGTATATATACACATGTGCGTATATATATGTATTGTATATGAGTGATGCCAGAAATATATGATATTGATCAGAAGTGAATTTGACTAAAATGCCCATGTATACCTAAGAAAATATGTGTATATACATACACATGTATGTGCAGACTATATATGTATATGTGTGTGTGTGTGTGTGAGCACTAGAGACAGTGTCTACCTTATGGTATTTACAGTGAATCACTATGAATATCACAAGAAGTCTAGACACGAATGGATGGATATGCATATCAGACCAAGTCATAAAATATGATGAGAAACAAACCAAAATTCTAAGGCAAATAAATTTTAAAATAAAATTATATCTCCTAGAGTTTAAAATTATTTTGTTCCAGTTTACTGTTTGTGCTTGTATCAGGTGACCAGACTGATTATGAAGCAGCTAAGGACATAATTGAGTGTCAGCGAATGATCAGAGTGAATGTGTAAGTATAGAAGAGTGAAATGAAAGTTGTAGAGAAGACTGAATGTAATAAATAAAATTGTATGTATTATATTACTAAGACGTACAAATAGAGGAGTTGTATGATTGTACTATTGGAATGTTGAAATAAAATATTAGATTTAAATAAAATACTGTTTGAATATTTTAATTCTCATGGAGTAGTATTCTATTTAAATATAAATATTTATTTCTGTCTGTGATGTAGTAGAATAGTACAATTACAAACACATTTATAATAATGTATATGTGTTTGTTATCATCAAACAAAAATCATATTATTGTTATATCCAACATGAGTTAGCTCACCGTTTCCTAGATATCAAGGTCTTATTCCCAAAGATTAGTTACTCTTCCTTCCAAGAGGTGAGTATCACGCTTACGTAACTCAAAAACAAATAGTTACCTTAGGATAAGGGTTCCCTAAGCGCAATGCAAGTTAGAAAGCTAAACAACTTGTAGAAGGGTATTTTGGGTAATTTGATTTATGTAGAAAGCACTTCCATGGATAAACATTGAAGAAATCATTAGCATAAGTATTAAGGAAATTCATGAAATTATTCTCAAGTGTTGATTCTCTCTTTATTGATCACTTTGTTAAGCACATAGAAGTTCCTAAGTAAAATCCCCAAATCAGTTTAGAAATTAGGGTATTTCTCTAAGAAAATGATTACAAGAGTTAAGAATGAGAAAATCCCCCGAAATTAGACACCTGTGGTCTTATTTATAGACAAATTAGGCCCTCTCTTGGTACCGATATGGAAGAAGCCCGTTTGGAGCTCTTCCGGCTTTGGAAATAAGGAAAAAGCTTGGTGTCGGCCGCTTCTTTGGCTTTTGGTGCTGGCTATTGAGTTTCAGCCTCCCATACTCTGGACATTGCTACCGACTTTCGGTTTTGGTGATAAGATTCAGTTTTCATAGCCAACTTTGGACTTTGTTTTGCTTTCGTGACTTTTGATTCCAGTATCGACACTAAGCATGTTAATGTCGATGGCCCTTCCTTTCACCTGCTTTGGCTTACTTTACCAACTTCTAAAAGTTAATTTCGGATTTCGGCCTTCGATGTCCGCTTCTCTCCTCCTCTAATAGTTGTTATCGGGTCTTCTTGGCTTTTAGGGCATGGTTTTTGATCATTAAGGACTCGTGACTCAAGTTTTGCTTTCAATTATGTATCATACCAAGTTGATTGGTGTAGATAACCTCGATAGCAAACCTTACTTTACTAGCTTCTGAATGCCTTCCGTTGTCATCATCGACACTAAGCATGTTAGTATCGATAGCCTTTTTGCTCTGTCTTATATTCTGGTGCTGAATTATATGCTTTCGGATCCAACTTCTGATGGATTTCTCTCGGTGTTAAAACCACTTTACCATCACTTTCAGGTACGGTACGAATTTTTCCTGTGCTAGTCCCTTTATTTGCTTCTGAGTACTTTGTTTTCTCTTAGATGGTCTCAGAACTATATCATCTGTCTTCTCTTTGGGTATCGACATTAAGTTAATTACTTCCAATATGTTGGCTTCGATGGCATTCTTTCCTTCCTCACACTTTGGTGTTGACACCGAGGATTTGGCTTTTCCAAGATGCTTACGTATGTTAATAATACTCCCGCTCTTGGTCATCAAGCTATTGCTTTCGGTATTGAATTGTGTGCTTTCAGTGATATAGTGTTGGTTTGTTGCTTCCAAAACTATCAATTGTTGCTTGTTGTGCTTTGATACCCCTTCGCCTTCATTTGGTTTTTATGTCGAAATTCGGTAGTCACATTTACCCCCTAGTGAATGGTTTTCGACTTTTCAAGTCAAACTCTAACTTTAAGATTGTACTTTGACTTCTCGCCTTTTGGTATTTCATCATTGATCTGGCCCGTTGATTTACCCTTGTTTGTGTTGTCGGGATTTAAGGAATGCTTTTGTACGAAGATTCCCTTTTTTCTTCCTTTTCACTTCTTCGTCTGCAAGAAAGAAAACTCAAACAAGATTAACATTCTTGGGGATCTCCACCAGTTCTTTTGGAATTCAATTTTTTCTTTTCACTATGAGTATTTCTCTTAATCAAATCTAGGGTTTGAAAATTACTCCTCTAGCTTAATTATTCAATCATTCAAAAAAAAATCTTGTTCCCAATCTATTAGTCATAGACTTAAATGATAGGAAAAGCTCAAATAGTCATCAACGATGGATGACAGGGATATTACTCATGCCTCCTTGCAGGTCATTCGGGGTTCAAATTGCAAATTTTCTATATTGAAGATCCTGGTCTTACATTGTAAAAATAATGCTCTTTTCCGACATCAAGAGATTCAACATCAACCTGTTGTCGACTCACTCCAGTTTGGGTTTTTCCAGCACCAACACTTATGCTTTATTTCTCTTTCAATTTAGTTATTGTTGTCACAAGGTAGAAGCATTACCAAAGGTTATGATTTCCTCTTCATTTTGGTGTCAGTAAAACTTGAGGCTTTGACACTGGAATGATTTTGACTCTCTCGGTACCGGGTTTTAAGCCCTTCATATTACTAATTATGTTTTCGATGTTGATCTTTAAGTATTTTGTTTCGGTTCAACCGACACCAAAGATTTTAATTATCAAAATTTTAAATTTCCTTAACACCGTAAACTTAATTGTTTTCAGATACATGCAATGTATACTATGATACGCGAATCTTGCTAAGGCTTTAATACCAATGATTCATGTTGTATTCTATCCTTTAATTCTAATAGATATAAACTTGCATGATAGTTTTAGACATGCAAACAAATGCTTATATTAAATTATTATGCTAATGCATTTTATGGAATGACATCACCTGGTAGCACCATGTCTAGAGAGCAAAACACTAGTAAGTCAAAACAAAGTGGCTTACTACATTTCATCTTATGAAGGCAGCTGCTTTTCAGAGTTCCCTCATTAATACTCCAAACAAAGTGGATACCAGGAGCTTCAATATGACCGAAGTTGATGTGAGTCCTGCCTGATGTCAAGACACCATTCAAAATCCCCCAACAGGATTCTTTGCATACACGGCCGTTTATATTTGGCACGGCGATTCTTTCCTTTCCTGAACTTTATTTCTGAATTTTTGCGTCACTTGGGAATCGCTCCCATTCAGCTTTCTCTAAACACATATACTCTTCTCCTATGTCTTAAGGTTCTTGCCCTCGAGTCTAGACAACTTTCTCTTAGTGTTAATCTTCTTCATCATCTGCTTCGCTTTTCCAAATGGTCAGATTCGTTTATTCTTCGTTCCAACCATACGAAAAGGTTATTAGTGACAAAATTAATAAGTTTAGAGATTGGGAAAACCATTTTTCTATATTAGATGTCCTTCTGGTATTTCTAACAATCTTGTTAACCCTGGTGCGCTTTTTATCTTTTTTTGATGACTGTGTTATTTCTGTGCTTCACCTGATATTGTCTCTTTCTCTAGCTCGAACTACCAAGAAGAAGAGTTTAAGTAACAAGGAAGACCAAGCTAGTGAATCTATTTGCAAGACATCTGAGAGGCTGGGTATGCTGGATATTTTGTTAAGTCTAAATAATCTACACAAGCATGCCCTTCTTCCTTTTGGGCAAATGATCTTAGGACAGCCTCCCTTTTACTATCTTGGTGCTGATTATTTTTCCGTAGTCTCTGACTCATTCGCTCCTTCGTCCCCTTTGTTTCTAAGCACTCCATCTAAGGATAACATCTCAAGTGCTCATTTTATATCCTTATTTTATATATTCATATCTTTTTTTAACTCTTGGTCAGTTACCAAAGATGTGGATGGACTAGCTTCCCTTGCCACCCTGGCCCAATCTAAGGATTTAACTATAAAAAGATTTGCTTTGTATGTAGACAATATGTCCTCTAAAAAGCATAAGGGTGAAACTCTTGTTTCCTCTTTTACGAGTAAAATGATCGCTACTTTACCTAATGAACAACCGACGTCTTGTTGCTTCTTTGACTGACATTACTCCCAACGTGGACTCTTCTCAAGTAGAATCCATATGAAGTAGCCTTATTACTGGTTTCTTGACATCTGACTCTCAAGAAGATTTGGATTTGAGGGAACATGAGCTAACATCATTCTCATCCCCGCAATATGATGGCCCTACTAAGTCTCTTTCTTTGACTTCCGATTTTGATAGAATTGTGAAGTTTTCCCTTTCCTCTATAGATATTATCAACGTATCATTGCCTCCTCTTTCCCTAGACTGGACAAGCTTTCACCATGATCTTATCGAGCAACAACTCCTGATACGCTCTTATCTTTTTCTAGTTTCTCTTTTGCTTTTATACATAATCTGGCATGATTTTTCCTTCCCTTAGATATCCAAAGGTTGGTTCTCCCTTCGAAGGGTGGTTTCTTTGTCTTCCACTAAAATGACAATTCTTAAAAAGGAGAAGGTTGCCTTAGAATCTAAGGTTAACGCTTTAACTATGGAAAAGAAGGGAAGTGATGAGGAGCGCGCAAGGCTGAAAACATCTCTTGATAAGGTTGAGTCGGAGCTCATAAAGGAGAGGGTAGCCAAAAGTACCTTGACTGGAAGGACATCAATTCTTGAAAATAAATGAGTGAGGATGTAGCTGAATATGACGATAAGTCAAGAGTGAAGGGTGGGGCACTTTGTAATGCGAGGAGGGTAGTTCATGAAGCTAACAACAGGATTTCTTCATTTTTGAAAACAGATCTTTCGGATGTATTATGGAATATTATGAAGATGACCTTCTATCAGCGTTCACTTGTAACTTCTTAAAGCTTCCTGGAACCCTAATTTCCTTCAATCTATACTTCTATCAGGAGTAGAGTCACGGAAAGGATAGAGCTGGCCAAGCGAGGAGTTGTAATCCCAAAGAGGGATAAAGTGAAAAGAGGGTCTCTTGTTTATCAAGGATTTGCCTGATGATTCCGAGTCTCACGACGACAAGGAAGATAATTTGGCTACTGATGACGATAGTGAAGATGACAATGGTGGTGACGATAATCTTGATTCTGAAGATTAAGGTTGATGTGATGACTTTGGTAAAGATGGTGACAATCTCCCTTTGGCTGCTAGGAAGAACCTAGGTCTTGAGGAGGTGAATTTAAATCCTTTGAGCACTCATATTACCAGGGATTCAGCTGATTTTCCTACTAGAGAGGTTGGTTCTTCCGAGTTCGATGAAAAGGAACAACCTACTCAGCCTGGTACCCCCACCTCTCAGGTATGGTCCTTGCTCTCAAGGTATTTTCCTTCTGCTTGAATTTATTGATAATTAATTTCCTTCGTCTCGTAACTCGTGAAACTTAATGATATGGTCATATGCTCCTGACGATAATTCCTTTTATCTATAACTTCTAATTTCCCTTTCACATTATGACAGAAACCCATTTTTCATAATGATGTTGTTTCAGAGGATGCTTTACATTCATTTTCTTGGTTGAGAAGGGAATTTTCAACAAGACTATTGCATAGGTCTGGTAAGAATCACCTCCTAAAAGATCTTAAATATATCCACATGGAACACCCTGGAATCCCTTTTAAATTCCTGGGCGATGACCGAGAAGCAATTTTAAAGAGGCTTAGGATTCGTCATACATAATTAATATGTAATATAAACAATAAGTGCTCTATTGAGTAGGACCCAAATGTATGATCTTCAACGTGTGTGTTGCCAAGACAGTTTAAAACTTTACTTGGATGAGTTTGTGTAATAAACCTCTCTGTGGATCATGACATTGTATAAATTATCTGTTGTGAATAAGGTTTGTATGAAATAACGTATTATTTTGTAAATAGGGAGATCCACTCAAGATTCCATCTCCTCGATCTAGGGAGAAATCATTGGTGATGGTTGGCCAGAAGGATATTTTTAAATAGGCTCCTATCTCAAGGAGAGAAAAGGCATATTATCTTTAAAAGATGGCCAACAGGAATTTGAATGAACAAGTATCCATTTTAGAAAGTCAACTTAGAGAGAAGGATAAAGACATTCTTGAATTGCAGAGACAACTAAGGACCGATCCTTCTATCAATTTGGATGAAGAGATAAGTAGATTGCTCTTACGAATCAATAAATTAGAGGTCAAATTGGATGACACTAGAGCGAACTATAAATCTTTAGAGTATGCTTGAAAGCATCCTGACTCGGAATAAGATGCTTAGTTATAGCTAATCTTCCTCATTTGATGATTTGTGGTAGTGCAATAAAATGATATAAATGTGAGACAAGCATAATACTTGACGTAACCATATTTTGTATGCGATAACTTTTGAATTGGTACTGTAAACAGGTTCATAAATTGTAAAGACATCACCTGATGCATGATTCTGTTGTTACCTGAATATTCTCCTCTAGGATTCCTTTTGAGTTATCCTGCATAAAGCTTCGCATAGACTGTTTTCATATTGACCCTTCATTAGCATTATAATATATGTGACAATTTACTCAGATAGGCGAAGCCCTCTTTGGGTTGTAACATAATAATGAGTAAACCTTTTGCATTTCGTACTTTTAATAGAATAACTGTTAGCAATGCTTTGTGTTTAGATTTGGAACGTCTCGCTATGTGGGACATGAGATTTCATGACCTTGTGTCGGAAGGAATTAGTGTATAGATTTTTAGACTCCATCTCAGGCATTGTTTGGCAAATCCCCCCTTTTTAGAAAGGATAACTTCTGTCTTGGGACCTAGATTAGGGTATTTGTTGGAAGTCCAGAACTCTTCTTCTGGAAGCATAAATAGAATTACTGGACCCATATTCGGGAATTATATGTAAGAGGGCTTTGAATCTATATCCTGTAGTAGAAATTATGAGCTTCCAAACCCAGACTTAGGTATGAACGATTGAAGACCATAATCTTGCTTTTGGCAATAATCAGAGGGTCTGAATCATAACCCAGATTCAGGTATTTAAGAGAAAACCAAAATTCCATATCTGGTGATTAGTTTGAAGTCCCAAACCATCCCATATTCAAGTATTTTACGAAAGTCCATATATCCTCTTCTGGCTTTTCAATTAGAAGGCCCAAACCATAATCTAGATTCAGGATTTGGTTGAAGATCATATATCCACATCTGGAATTTAATAAAAATCCTGAACCAAAAGCCATATTTGAGTATTAGTAATAGAAGACTAGAAATCCACTCCTGGTTTTTAATAGAAGTCCCGAACCATAACCTAGATTCGGGTGTTTGTGTTAGCAGAGGCGACTGTGTGCTCAGAATGCTCCCCCAAAGCTTTCGTTTCCTTTCCTCGGGAAATGTAAGCAGAGGGCATACGTGCTTACTTAGCCACTGTCTGGGCTTTTGTTTGGAAAAATAGAGGATGTACATGATTTGTTGGCCACTCTCTGGGCCTGTGCATCTGGTGCACTTGGCTAGCTTTTCCTCAAGCAGGTCCCAAGGAATTTCCCGACCTCCCTCCAGGAGGTTCCTTACCCTGACCATCGTAGATGTTGATAAGGGCTTAGATGCTTTAAACGGGCCATCGTAGGCGCATCTTATAGGCTTACTCTTTTAATGCTCTACCTTGGCCATCGTAGGCGGTGATAGTAGCTTACACTCCACCC
This sequence comes from Allium sativum, assembly GCA_030737875.1. Lineage (NCBI taxonomy): Eukaryota > Viridiplantae > Streptophyta > Magnoliopsida > Asparagales > Amaryllidaceae > Allium > Allium sativum. Next base: position 360,105,656 of record CM060926.1, read on the forward strand.
CCTCCAAGGGGTGTCTTACCATGGCCATCGTGGGTGGTGATAAGGTTTTATCGTTTCCTTCTACGGCATACGAGGAACATAAGCAGAGGTAGGACATCCTCTTCTGAAAGCATAGGTAGGACGTGCTTAGTTCATAGAAGAGGCAGGGCGTACTCTTTTACGAGCAGAGGCAGGGCTTGCTAAGTTAGATGCTCCGTCCCAACCATTTTTGGCGTGGGTCTAAGGCTAACGCTTTCGACACTTTAACCTGGCCCTTTTTGATTTGGGAGTGGAGAAAGACTTACACACCACCCCCTCCGAGGGATGCCTTTCCCAGGCCATCTTGGCAGTGACAAGTGTTTTTATCCATTGTAATTCATTTGGCCCATTTCGGGTTGTTTCAATGTTTAAGAGGGTTTTCTATACCCTTTGTTATGTAGGCGCTCTTTCCTCAAAGAATTTGTCGCTATAGTTGATTATGTTTTATTTACATATCTATACAATTTCCTTTGATTAAAGAAATTGATGACCATCCCTTCTATGACTCTACAATGATTGGTTTCATGTCCATTCATTATATGATAGTGGCAATAGTGTCCGCCCAATTTGAATTCATTTTTAGGCTTCTTCTTTTGTAAGGGCCAAAAGTTGAGCTCATGTTTGGTTAGAAAGTAGATATTCTCGATGGATGTTATAAGTTTGCATTCTCTTAGCAATCTTGACTCAAAGACCCTCTTTCGACGTTGGAACTTAGTCCTTTTGTTGCTTAATTTTATCGGTTCTTCCTTATCCTCAAGCTTTCCTTTTGTTGTGTTATGAGATTGAGGTGCTACCTTCTTAAACCACATTGATGTAAATTGTTTGGGTTTCCCCACTGTTCTTTTCTAAAATATAGTTCCTTAGCTTGTGCACGAATGGCTTCTTTCATGTTAGTGAATAACTATCTTCTATTGACGTAGAGTTTCTTAGGGCGAAGATTGGGTTTAGTCCTATGTGGAAAGGGTTAATGCTCCAACGATTGGGATTATAAGGTTTTACTTTTCTATCCTTGTTTTTAATTTGTAGGGCATCCAGCCTAAGCCTTTGTTCTTCCATTACCTTCTGGTCAGAAATATCTGACATAGCCATTTGCTCCTAGATTTCTAACACTCTTCACTCAAGCTTATTTTTCGTCCACTTTAATGGCATTGACGGTGTACTTATCGAATCTAGGAGGGGTCTCTGATGGGAAGATCCTCTTTCTTCACTTTTGTTTACTCTCGTCGCCGACACCTTCAATCAGATGGTCAGACTCACCCTACTAGCCCTGTTTGTTCCAACCTTCAGTTTGCCGACGACACTATCCTCTTCATCACACCTACGCCAAATAACATCCACTATCTCAAAGTCCTCCTTTTCTCTTTCGAACTTATCTCTAGTCTTTCCATCAATTTCTCAAAAATCTCCATCATTATGCTTGGCAAGCTGATCATCTTGGTCCATCCACAACCCGAGTTCTCAACTGCAAGCTTCATCACTTTACCGTGACGTACTAGGGTCCCTTTACGTCCAACCAAACTCACTCACAATGACTGGAATCCGCTAACCACTAAAATCGAATATAGACTTTCTCGCTAAAAATCCTCCTCTCTATCGCTGGCTGGGCATTTAATCATTGTCAAAATCATTCTTTCTACCCTTCCACTCTACTGGCTTTCGATCAATCGTGCCCTGAACTGGGTCATCAACCGCATTGATCAAACCCGTTGTTCCTTCCTTTAGCAAGGTGGACAACCAAAATCGCTTGTCAACTGGAGCTCAGTATGCATGGATGTCAATACCGGAGGCTTGGGTATTCACAACCTTCATGCTCTTAACTACGCCCTTCTGGCTAAATGGTTGTGGTGATGCTTAACTCCTAGTGAATTCATCTAGAAATATCTAGTCCTCTCGCTTTACTACAACAATCAACCTAATACTATGCTGCACTCATGTGACGGCCCGCCCCGCACCAGTCGACATTTCACTGAAATGCGCTGTACCGATGTCCAACCAGCACGGAACGGTCGCCAAAAGAAAGGAAAAGGAAAGGTATTTGAAGAACTGAATTAGCACAGAACCTGTAACATATCTCACAGCGCATGGAATAAAATATAATAATAATATACTTGACATAAACATGCGAGACAGTGCATAAACTGAAAACTAAATCAGAACAATTATAGCAGCGGAAATCCAAAATACAACTTATTACAACTTAAAAATACTGTCTCTAAAGAAAAAAGGAAAGGTACACTACTAATGCCCAAAGTAGTGACCAGCTGCGACACAGGGAGAATATCTATATATCATACGTAGAAGCCTCCTGCTCGTCTCCGGATCAGCTACTCGTGCATACCACCTAACCTGTCTCTAGCCTGGTCGTGTGAGCACCCAGAGTAATAAGAAGAGACATAAAACTCTGGGTCAGACAAAAGTCTGGTATGAGCGATAAGCAACTAAACAGAACAATAACAGGTATACTAAACCATACCTGAACCTGGACCTGCAACCAAAGAGTTAGCACTACATACTGTACAATACTCTAAGGTGCCTCAAAACAAGTGGTGTAAAGATACGGGGGTGGGGGTGTACATGTCATAATGATAGCAAACAAATCAATCATAGCAACCATCCTCACATCTCTCACTCAGTGCGTAAAGCATACGATGTCCACCACTGTCAATCACTAGACCCATTGAGGTAGTGACGGAGTTCGACTTGTACAACTACTGCTACTACCAAGCTTACCACGTGGAATCATGACCAAACCTTTTCAATGATCCCACTTCATTGGTCTATAGCTACTTTTAGTCGTACCTAGGTCACTACATACTGTGACCCTAAATCCGTTCACGTACTTCCCATATATAGTGATCCAAAGATACAGACATCGACAACTCCTTAGCACACGTCCCGCAGCAAAGCCCAATCATGAAGTGAACTCATTGGTTCCCAACTGGGTCCGGGATCCTGAGCTCTAACTTCCATTTGGACTACCTTTGCATCTCGGGTTTTGATCGAATTGGAGTTGGTCTTCAAAAGAGTCGTCGCATAGAAGTGGTCCGGAATTCGATTCGGTTCGGATATATACGTATAACACGGTTCGGTTCGGTGCAATGCTCCATGGTGTATTCCTGCGTGCGGTTCGGTTCGGTGATCCTTCCCCTTTAGACGTCGGTTCGGTTCGGATGTCACGCTCCAGTCGGTTCGGTTCGTCCCTCCTTCTCTAGCTTGCCTGCTCCGATCCGATCTCATTCCCTGGCCTACTCCGATCCGGTCCTGCTCCATAGCTCTGATCCGATCCCCCTCGCTTGCCTCCTCCGATCCGATCTCGCTCCCTAGCCCACTCCGATCCGATCCTACTCCATGGCTCCGATCCAATCCTCTGTCCAACTCCAACTCAAAGCAGTGGCCTTCCTTCTTGCCAACCTTCTTTGTGCCAGATTCCAGTTCGGGTCGGATTCCTTGCCCAGCTCCCTATCCGATCCGAACCCATACCCGATCCGATCCGAAACCCTGCACAACTTTCTGCAACTTTTTCCAGCGACTGTTTACGCCATTCGATGGCGTTTTTGACCAAACTAACACTTCTAAATAATCATAAAGCGTACCATACAGTCATAGCAACATATAGTATCGATCACAAACACCAAAACATAAATCATAGCAAGTGAAATAGATCAAACATACCCAAAAACCATATTTTTCTCTTAAGCATGTTCAAGCAAACTTAATGATAGGATTAACAAAATTTAACCGAATTAGCCAATTTTTCTAACAGAGGTCTAAAATAATATTTTAGAATTTATAAATATTTTTCCAGATTTTTAACATGCATAAATTCGCTAATTTCCACTAATCACCCCTTAATCCCCCAAATTCCGGGATTTGCAAAATTAGTCGAAATTAACTCAAATTCATATCAGAGGCATAAAATGATGTTTTAGAATTTTAGGAATTTTTCTAGATTTTTCTGAGTTATAGTTTCGCTAATCTTCGCTAATTACCCTAATTAGCCGTAATTAGTGTAAAACAAAGCAAATCACTCACCTTTGGCACAATTAAACTTTCAGAACTGAAACTCCTCTAATGTAGATCCAATCTCTATGTATTCCAGCAACTCTCTCTCTCACTCTGATCTGGTGCTAATCCCCTTTGGTTTGATGTAGTTTTGCTTAATCTTTGATTAGAAAGTGATTAGAGGTGATTTGGAATGATTCTAGATGTTGGAGGCCATGACTAAGGTTGAAGAAAATAAGTGGCGGCTGGAAAAATGAAGTAAAAACTGAAATCCTTACCCTAGCAGCCCTTAATTACCACTAATCCCGAAATTCCCCAATGGGCCTAATTACTAACTACCCGGTTAAGCCCAATTAGCTGAAAATAACCCTTTAAACCTTAATTCAGCCATATCTCCCAAACGGTAAGTCCGTTTGACTAATGTAACCACTCTACGGAAAGAGAAACCATCATTCGAATCCAATGGAAGTGGTTTCAGGTCAAAACTCCTTTCCAGTCAAAAGTTATGGCCAAAACAGTACCAACTAAGGGCAAAACGGTCATTTAAAAATCGACAAAAATCATGAACGTGGGAAATGACCCCAATAGTCGTCTCCCAAAGTTACATGACCATACGACTTCATATGTGAAAGAAATAAATATTCTACGATCCCATGATGCATAGAATACGGGTCGTTACACTCTCCCCCCTTAAGAAATTTCGCCCCCGAAATTCCCTAATCAAAACACACACAATGGTTCCCGCGTGCCTATCAACCATAAACAACAATCAACATGCAAAACAAGTCTATCCTAGCATGCGGTTTACTAACAAGGGAAAGAACTATCACTACCAAAACCTTACTAGGCAAAGAGTTCTATATACTTCTTCCTTATATCCTCCTTTGTTTCCCAAGTACAGCCTTTTTCATTCTCTCCCCACTGAAGATTTACTAGTTTCACCGCTTTCCTTCGAAGTAGCTTCGTATCGTACTCGACAATACGCATCGGCTTGCGGTTCCTTACCTCCTCAGGTCCTACTTCGGCATCGTCCAACTGACCAAGTGAAATAGTCATATCGGGGTCGTGCACAAACTTCCTTAACGAGGAGACATGAAATAAATTGTGAACTCCTGCCATCTTGTCTGGTAACTCTACCTTATATGCCAAATTTCCAACTTGCTCAATAACCGGGAATGGACCAACAAATCTTAGTGCCAACTTTCCTCTTTTACCAAAACGAATCACACTCTTCAACGGAGAAATCTTGACGAGTATCATGTCACCCACAGAGAACTTAAATCTCTTCGTCTCTTATCAGTATAACTCCTCTACCTATCTTGAGTGGTCTTCTAATACTCGATTCACCCTATCTGTTTGACCGTCGATACCCACCTCCCTCCTAGAGATGATTTCCAATAGGTTAGGATCGTTCCTCTGACTGGAACCAATCCACTCAACCAAAATCGATCTAATCGTCAAGCTTACTAGCGTTTCTGAATCCAATTCGCTCTTAGGTCTAAAATCATATTCCGTGATATACTCTAGTTGCTTCCAACCTAGAAACATAACCCTTAGACTGACATGTCTCCAACTCAATGCACTCGATGAAAAATCGCCACAACTATTTATCTCTCACGTAAACCATCCTTGTCGGACTCGACATTCCCAAAGCACAAGCCCCAAAGGCCTAAACCAATATCAGACAAGCACCCAAGGAATATCTCCTCCGAATTCAGAAAATCTACGTGATATGATACTAGCAAAACAACCAAACAAAAGCTTGATTCTTCTTTGTCAACTGAGTCAACGGTGCTGCTATCTTGGAAAAATCTTGGATGAACTTACGATAATGTCCAGCTAATCCCAAGAAACTTCTTACGTCTGTTACATTCTTGGGCGTAAACCAATCTTTCGCCGTAGCCACTTTTGAAGGATCAACGGCAATACCATTCTCTGAAACGACATGGCCCAAGAATCTCGCTTCTCTTCTCTAGAAGTGACACTTAGAAAACTTCGCCTTCAGTTGGTGTTTTCTTAACACCTCCATCACTATCTCCAAGTGTTCCTTGTGTTCTTCCTCTGTCCTCGAGTAAACCAAGATATCGTCCACGAACACAAGAACAAACTTATTCAACTAATCTCTGAATACTCTATTCATAGGATCTACAAAATATGCTAGTGCATTGGTCAGCCTGAATGGCATGACCAACCACTCATAAAATCCAGACGGCGTTCGAAAGGCCGTTTTATCTATACTATCAGCTGCCACCCTGAGTTGGTGAAATCTTGTCGCAAGGTCCGACTGGGAGAACACTCTCGTTCCTTCCAGTTGATCAAACAAATCATCTATCCGCGGTAGAGGATACTTATTCTTCCTCGTCACTTTATTCAATTCGCGGTAGTCCACACACAATCGAAGGGAACCATCGGCCTTGGTAGCAAACACAACGGGCGCTCCCCACTTAGAAACACTCCTTCTGATAAATCCCTTCTCAAAAAAATTGCTGACTTGCACCCCGAGCTCTCGCTGCTCCCTTGGTGCCATACGACGAAGTGGCATCACTATAGGTCTGGCATCTTTAACTAAATCAATACGGAACTCAATCTCTCGGTGTGATGGAAGTCCGGTCACTTCTTCGAAAACATCCGGATACTGGCCAACCACGGGAAAACCTGACAACTTACTATGCGGAATGTCGAGGGAGTTTAGAAAACTAGCCAATACCCCCTCACTGGGTAGACCACCAAACACTATCCTCCGCCCATCATCCGCTCTAGCTGTCACCAAAAAGCCCTCACAGTTTACCACCACCCCGTACCTTCGGAGCCAATCTACTCCCAAAATAATGCCAAACCCAGTAAAGCCCAAAACAAAGTAATCACAAACAAACATGCATCCATGACTCGATAAGACCAAATTCCTGCAAATCATACTAAGGTTAGTCGAACCACCAATCGGGTTCGTCTCTATCAATGGTCTATCGACTATCTCGGGATCCAGTCCCAACCTATCTACCAGGTCACTAGATATGAAGGAACGGGAAGCTCCGGTATCAAACAAAACTCTAACAGGAACATCGTAGACAGAAAGCATACCTTGAATGACGACATTCTTTCCTTTCTCCGCCGCAGTTGGGGCATTCGACGAAGAAGGAATAGCATTAAGGGCATATGCTTTCACCATTTGTTTTTCTTTGGGGGGTTGCGGACACTTGTCCTTGCGATGTCCCATCTGGCCACAGTTGAAGCACTTCCTATCCGCTGGCTTGGCCCGACAATTACTAGCATAATGGCCCTTTTTGCCACAACTAAAGCACTCGCCATCTTTCTTATTTTTCTTTTTCTGACCATCCTTAACCTGGTCTTGTTTCCTCTTGCTCTGAGAATTCTTCTTTCCTTCACCACTTGCTTGCGGCTTTGGCTCCTCTGTAGATGCAATAGCAACCTCAGTCTTCGACTTAGGGAAAAGGCTCTCAGACCTTAATGCTTTTCTTACAATAGACTCAAACGTATCGTCGATATGGTTTACAAGTCTTTCCCCCAAGTACCCATCCAAGCCAATTATAAACTTCTTGTTCTTCTTCTCGACTGTATCGATAAGGGACAATCCATATTTCGATAAAGTGTTGAATTCAGCAATATACTTCAAGACTGCCCTACCATTCTGCTTAAGCTCTAAGAATCTCCTGAACAATTCTGATCAATGGGAAGCTGGAATGAATTTTTCGCTGAAACGAGTCATAAACTGATTCCAAGTAACTTGATTCCCTGGAGTAGCTGCCTTAATAGCGTTCCACCAATTCATAGCTCGTCCTTGCAATTGACGGGATGCTAGCATTCTCTTCATCTCATCCTCGATTCCCAAATCTTCAAAGATGCGCTCACAACTATCAAGCCAATCTTGAACTTCTGTAGCCGACTCCGTTCCGTGGAACGGCTTCCCACCAAGACTAGTATAATCCTTATTAAGCTTGGCGAAATCGGCCCTAGGCGCCTGCACCGCTGCACCACCACCATTAACAGCATTAGGGACTGCTCCTTGCACTTCCCTAAGCATCTCTCTCACGAGGTTAGTAAACATCGTCCTCATCTCAGCAACATCCCCATTATTAGCTCCTCTACCAGTACCCCTCGTATATCGACTCATCGTTCAATCTGTACAGAGAAAATGATTAACCCTCTTCTTTGTGGTGTCAGTGCAGTGCAACCTTATCTTTATCTATACTAGTAGTATATATATATAGCTTTCTGAAAACCAAAATAATCACAAATACGCGCTCTCATATACGTGTACTATATCTCCCTAGTGTCTTTCTCTAGGTGAACTACGCAACCTAGAGCTCTGATACCAAGTGTGACGGCCCGCCCCGCACCAGTCGACATTTCACTGAAATGCGCTGTACCGATGTCCAACCAGCACGGAACGGTCGCCAAAAGAAAGGAAAAGGAAAGGGATTTGAAGAACTGAATTAGCACAGAACCTGTAACATATCACACAGCGCATGGAATAAAATATAATAATAATATACTTGACATAAACATGCGGGACAGTGCATAAGCTGAAAACTAAATCAGAACCATTATAGCAGTGGAAATCCAAAATACAGCTTATTACAACTTAAAAATACTGTCTCTAAAGCAAAAAGGAAAGGTACACTACTAATGCCCAAAGTAGTGACCAGCTGCGACACAGGGAGAATATCTATATATCATACGTAGAACCCTCCTGCTCGTCTCCGGATCCGCTACTCGTGCATACCACCTAACCTGTCTCTAGCCTGCTCGTGTGAGCACCCAGAGTAATAAGAAGAGACATAAAACTCTGGGTCAGATAAAAGTCTGGTATGAGCGATAAGCAACTAAACAGAACAATAACAGGTATACTAAACCATACCTGAACCTGGACCTGCAACCAAAGAGTTAGCACTACATACTGTACAATACTCTAAGGTGCCTCAAAACAAGTGGTGTAAAGATAAGGGGGTTGGGGTGTGCATGTCATAATGATAGCAAACAAATCAATCATAGCAACCATCCTCACACCTCTCACTCAGTGTGTAAAGCATATGATGTCCACCACTGTCAATCACTAGACCCATTGAGGTAGTGACGGAGTTCGACTTGTACAACTACTGCTACTACCAAGCTTACCACGTGGAATCATGACCAAACCTTTTCAATGATCCCACTTCATTGGTCTATAGCTACTTTTAGTCGTACCTAGGTCACTACATACTGTGACCCTGAATCCGTTCACGTACTTCCCATACATAGTGATCCAAAGATACAGACATCGACAACTCCTTAGCACACGTCCCGCAGCAAAGCCCAATCATGAAGTGAACTCATTGGTTCCCAACTGGGTCCGGGATCCTGAGCTCTAACTTCCATTTGGACTACCTTTGCATCTCGGGTTTTGATCGAATTGGAGTTGGTCTTCAAAAGAGTCGTCACATAGAAGTGGTCCTGAATTCGATTCGGTTCGGATATATACGTATAACACGGTTCGGTTCGGTGCAATGCTTCATGGTGTATTCCTGCGTGCGGTTCGGTTCGGTGATCCTTCCCCTTTAGACGTCGGTTCGGTTCGGATATCACGCTCCAGTCGGTTCGGTTCGTCCCTCCTTCTATAGCTTGCCTGCTCCGATCTGATCTTGTTCCCTGGCCTACTCCGATCCGGTCCTGCTCCATAGCTCCGATCTGATCCCCCTCGCTTGCCCCCTCCGATCCGATCTCGCTCCCTAGCCCACTCCGATCCGATCCTACTCCATGGCTCCGATCCGATCCTCTGTCCAACTCCAACTCAAAGCAGTGGCCTTCCTTCTTGCCAACCTTCTTTGTGCCAGATTCCAGTTCGGGTCGGATTCCTTGCCCAGCTCCCTATCCGATCCGAACCCATACCCGATCCGATCTGAAACCCTGCACAACTTTCTGCAACTTTTTCCAGCGACTGTTTACGCCATTCGACGGCGTTTTTGACCAAACTAACACTTCTAAACAATCATAAAACATACCATACAGTCATAGCAACATATAGTATCGATCATAAACACCAAAACATAAATCATAGCAAGTGAAATAGATCGAACATACCCAAAAACCATATTTTTCCCTTAAACATGTTCAAGCAAACTTAATGATAGGATTAACAAAATTTAACCGAATTAGCCAATTTTTCTAACAGAGATCTAAAATAATATTTTAGAATTTATAAATATTTTTCCAGATTTTTAACATGCATAAATTCGCTAATTTCCACTAATCACCCCTTAATCCCCCAAATTCCGGGATTTGCAAAATTAGTCGAAATTAACCCAAATTCATATCAGAGGCATAAAATGATGTTTTAGAATTTTAGGAATTTTTCTAGATTTTTCTGAGTTATAGTTTCGCTCATCTTCGCTAATTACCCTAATTAGCCGTAATTAGTGTAAAACAAAGCAAATCACTCATCTTTGGCACAATTAAACTTTCAGAACTGAAACTCCTCTGATGTAGATCCAATCTCTATGTATTCCAGCAGCTCTCTCTCTGATTTGGTGCTAATCCCCTTTGGTTTGATGTAGTTTTGCTTAATCTTTGATTAGAAAGTGATTAGAGGTGATTTGGAATGATTCTAGATGTTGGAGGCCATGACTAGGGTTGAAGAAAATAAGTGGCGGCTGGAAAAATGAAGTAAAAACCGAAATCCTTACCCTAGCAGCCCTTAATTACCAGTAATCCCGAAATCCCCCAATGGGCCTAATTACTAACTACCCGGTTAAGCCCAATTAGCTGAAAATAACCCTTTAAACCTTAATTCAGCCATATCTCCCAAACGGTAAGTCCGTTTGACTAATGTAACCACTCTACGGAAAGAGAAACCATCATTCGAATCCAATGGAAGTGGTTTCAGGTCAAAACTCCTTTCCAGTCAAAAGTTATGGTCAAAACAGTACCAACTAGGGGCAAAACGGTCATTTAAAAATCAACAAAAATCATGAACGTGGGAAATGACCCCAATAGTCGTCTCCCAAATTTACATGACCATACGACTTCATATGTGAAAGAAATAAATATTCTACGATCCCATGATGCGGAGAATACGGGTCGTTACAACTCACAACCCAGATCCCGTCCTTTGCCTTTCTAGAGTGGTGTATTATGTTCATTGCCCCGTATCATAAATCATTTTGCCATCAACGTGAGTCTTTTTTGGCTTGACATATGGTTTTTTGAATGCCCTCTAGCACACCTCAATCCTTCCCTTTTTTCATTAACTCCTTGCCCTTCCATCACCATCCATGAGCTTTACTATGTGGTTCATCATCCATCATACCATCCACCTTCTTCCACCCTAACATCCTCTGTTACATTAATGAATTCCTATACATCATCCAAGCCATTACACTCTCACCTAACCCTGACACGTACTTCTGTATACTCTCCAAAAACCGTTCTTTTTCTATCAAATCCTATTATAAGTGCCTTACCTTTACCGGTAGAATGTTTGCATTCCCCAGAATTTGGAAGATAAAAGCACCACCAAGAACTCACTTCTCCCTTTGGTGCCTTGCACATAGAAAGATCAATACCAAAGACAGATTGAACCACAAAGGCATTTTGGTAATCCCATCTTGTGTTCTCTGCCACCACGCTGACAAATCTATCTGTAACGCCCCACCCCGATACCCACCCTAATAAAGAGCATTACTAGGTAATGTTGTCTATCAGAGCGGAGAATAGGGCCGGTTAGGGGCGACCACTCGTAGATTTGCATTAGCAAGTCTTAAGTATGCCGATAAAGTGATTGCTATTTCTTTTTAGAGGCTCGACATACTTAATACTTTATGTGGTACAATTCTACGGTGGCTACAGGATTAGCTCAGAACACAGTACATATAATTACACTATCACAGATCACAGAACAGTTACATAATATTACATCGTTAGAGTACAACAGTTACATGTGCTACAAAAAGAATAGATAAACTTCTCTCGCTTACAAAATGATACAAAAATGAAATAATAGAAAGCCCTACTATTCGAACTCGACTACATAAGCTCAAGTGAATGAAGCTATGGTGAAGATAGACTAAAGAGGACCTGCTAACCCCAAGCTCAGCAACTACACCTGAAATATCTCGGTCTGACCCGAGGAATACACACAAGGGTCAGTCTAGTTTACAAATCAGTATAAGAAATAGATAAGCACAAGATATACAACTCTTTACCCTAAGAGTTGTGAATATGATGACATAAAGGAATTAATTAGTTTCAGTCACATGACATAATAGAAGGGATAAATATACAAGCCTCAAGGACTAGATCTAGGCTAAGTATATCACCATACTCGAGCACAATGGAAAACTTAACACCAAAATCGTCAAAATTATCATAGACATCTTAAATGAGTTAAATTATCAATAAAGGGAGTATCTCACTCCAAAACATCTAAGTCTCAAAATATGTTGGATTAGAAATCCAATTGCTCTTTGCAAATGTACGATCACCCCAATCGAGTAAGAATCATCAAACCCAAATAATAAAAGAAATCATAAGAAATGTACAGTTCCATAGCAATAGAGCCCATCCTAAGCTATAATGTTGCTCATCCCGAGCAATAGCCGTGCATCATCAAATGAAAATCATCATATAACTCAAATGAGTCAAATATCGCGGAAGGAGCATCACACTCCAACATAGAAGATCACAAAATGTTTATGTAAATTTAAAATACAATAATCCTCCATGTATGATCGTATAGATCAAATCACAAAATATCATCACAATATAGATCCATTAGAAATAAATTTGCACGTGCAACCACATAATAATATAGCTCCCCCCGAGCTTAGATCAGTACTTATACGTATTCAAGTTAGGCGCCTATCACTGCGACCCCCCCGGCCGAGTGTATCTTGAACCCCCCCCCCCTCCCCGGTCAAGTGAATACGTATACATGACTCCCCCCGAGTCTCGGCTTCCCCCCGAAGCAAAGTACTGGCTCAACAAAACACAATATGCGTCATTGACTCACAGTCAGCAACCCGAGTAGTGGTAACAGTGTGTCCCATAACACACGTTCTCACAATTCGTTCACTAACCGCTTGTGAACTCCGCACTGGAAAACTCAGAAATCTTCAACCACAAAATCTCATAAATCACAACAACAGCTCAATAGCTTCGATCAGACGAAATAGGAAATTAACCAATCTCGTATACCACCGTGTCCCATACCACAGGGTTTACGACATTGCTTAATATCCGTAATGTCATCTCGAAGGGTGCAGAAAAGTGTGGTTTATAACTAGAAAATACTTGGTTTTGACAAAACAAGTTTATAAAACGATTTTCCCAAAAATGTTTACTTTGTTTATGAAAACCATATATTTACGAAAATAATTTTATACTATTGTTCTGAGGCCATTTAATTTTTAAAACTAAGATAATAAAACTCATTTAGCCTCAAAACTATAGTGAAATCCATATTTATGTATATATTGGAAAACAGGTTAAAATCATGTATGTGTACTCAATGTTAATGTAAATCTCATCAAAAGTCTCAACAATGAATCACCATAAATTTTTCTCATAATCCTAAGTTCATATTGTTTAAAAAAACATGAACTTGGTTTCTAAGTTAATAAAGTAATAACCAAGTCACAACAACACACAAAATCACATGGAAATCAAGTATCAAGACAAGAAAATGCACCCCAAATCACTTCAGGTTGCAACTTTCAGGCATGTATAAGATGACCAAACGATAACCGATTGGTCTAAAATTTGATATGCACAAACTAGAAAGACCCAAATTTTAATAGAAAAAGGATTCACTGAATTCCGACATCGCACGAAAAAGTTATGAAGCTCCAAACATGGACCTGGACTAAATTTCAGCTTGAGCTGAAATCACTTCTGGGTCCAACTTTGTGACCAGGTTTGAACAGCCACACTATCATATACTGACATACAAAATTTGAATCATATATACAAGATCCCAAACTTTATAATGCAAAAAGATTCACTCAAAACGGATATATAACGAAGGAGATATAGGATCCCAAAATTAGGCCTTGGCGATGTCTTCATTCAGGAAATTCAAACGTAGGTCTGAATCACGACCAAAGTTCGACTTTGAGGTCAGTTTCAAGCAATCAAATTACCTCTAAATGAACTTAAAACTGACATGCATACAGTAGAAAACTTTAGCTTTCCAACAAAAAAAGAATCAATGAATTGCGACTTCGCATGAAAAAGATACAGGGCTCTAAACATGGACTCTGAACTGAATTTCAGCCTAGGTTGAAATCACTTCCAGGTCCAACTTTGGGACCAGGTTTGAGTGAGCAAACTACTACGGACGTGACTAAATATTTTTAGGCATGTAGGGAAAGTCTAAATATTTAAAGACAAAAAAGAATCATCCTAAGAGGATCAAGGATCATGAAGTTATAACAGCACAAAGTTACACTTTGGCTGTGATTTCACCAATTACAACAAAATGAACAACAATCACGACGAAACCCCAACTTTAGCAATATGTTTAACCACCCAAATCAGCCCAGATTGAAATAAAAATTTGCATTCTTATAGATATGATTCCAATCTTCGTAACAAAAAATGAATCACTCAATTCCGGTAAACAATGAAGGAGATACAGCACCCCGAAGTCGGACCTGGGTGTTGTTTTGTTCCAGGTCAAAATCCCAGCGAAACCTCTACTTTGGTGACCCGTTTACCTACCCAAATCAACTCGAAATAGCACCAAAATTTGCATATTTACTTACAAGATATTGTAAAACAATGTACAAAAAGAATCACGCAAAAACACTTAAAAATACAAAAGTTATGAAGGCTTAAAGTTAGGGTTTGGCTGTGTTTTCAGCAATACAAAACAAGATGAAAAAGCTTCATGAAAACAACAATTTTCAATTCAACTCAGCAAACATACACTTACAAATCAAAATAAATGTAAACTAGAATGCGTGAGTTAATTAACTCACCTTGATTGGATTAGAGAGACAAGATTTCCATTGATTTGGAGCTGTAAGAGGCAAAATTGGGGCATAGAATTGCCAAAAAGGAACATGCATCAGCCATGGCTTCTGGAATCTTACAAAACTTGACCTTTTCTTCATTGAAGAATGATTTTGAGTTGAAATTGGTTAGAGAATAGTTAATTCAATCTTCTCTCTTTTTTTTTCCAAAGGATTTTTGTTGGTTTTAGTGGATTATAATATTAAGGAGGCCATGGATTTTTTTTTTTTTTTTTTTTTTTTTTTTTTTTTTTTTTTTTGCGCTGAAACCCTTCAGGCGGCAGAAGAAGAAGGAGCCATCGAGAAACAAAAATGTCGTACTCTACTTTTCTCCAGAAATAATTATAAGGGGAAAGTATGCTAAACACCCCCACAAAGCCCAAATAAAGTTAATCATTCCAATTACAACTTGTTAAGGGTCAAAACACAAAATTAACAACTAAATTAGCTAATTGTACCCTTTTTGTTACAAAATTACAAAGGCTACAACCATTACTAGATTATTAACACACACACACACACATTAATACACTAATTTTAATTGTGTTTGATTCATAAAACACAAATACACACACTACAATAAATCTTAAATACTTTAAGGAATGTTGTAAATAACAATTTTGACACCACTAGCAAATATAAATGTGTTTGTCTATAATTATTAACTTGTGAACACATTTATATTTCAACAAGAAGTTTATATTCCTTATTGATAAATTAAATCCATTAACTCTAATGGATAATCAAAAAAATACATAGATTTACAATCAATATTCATAATTTTATATTGAAAATAATCCGCTTACAAAACAAATGTTGTTAATATTATTAATACAGCAAAACCACAGATTTATCTGTTAACAACAATCGACAAATTCAATTATTATATTATTACCAAAATATTCTAACCAATTTTAAAACACCATTTAATGGTTTAATAATTATTTCAATCAACATATATATATCTATATATTATCTTTTAAAATACTCTTATATTTGTACAACAAGATCATTGCCCACTTCATTAGTTTAACAATTTAAACTTATCAATAGTAATAATATATTCAAAATCTACAAATATTGATTCACAATCAATATTCATAATCCAATTAATTTATTGATTATTATTTTATTTTTTTCGTATACAAAGGACATAAATTTTCAACTTCTTATTGTATACTACAATAATACCTAAAACGATATAAAAGTGTTTTAGACATTAATTTAAACACACAACACTAAATCAACTTGTGTTTAATTTGATAGTTCAATACACCAATTAACACACAACACAATTACTCAATTTAATTGTCAAATTCAACATAATTTACCAAAATAAATGTGTTTAACAAAATATCTTCATTTATTTGTATAATCTTTACAACACAACAAATCAATGTCACCAATGCCTCATTTAACAAAATACGTCATTAACATGTCAAAACATATATTTTTATTTTTTATTATTAAACACAATAAATTTGAACACTTAAAATATATACAATCATATATATCATAACACCAAATTACAATCTTGAAGTGATAATATATATTGGAATAAATTCCTTATTATAACCAAGATATATATATTTATTCCAAATGCTCAGTTTAGAAATGCTCAAAGCTCTATTTTCTTATTTAAATGTTATACGAGTTAGTCTTACAAACTCGTATCACCAACATATTATCTTAAGAATCACAAAACATAATAAATCTGCACTTCCCGATTACTGAAAAACTCGGGTTGTTTCACTATCACTCGCCTTTTCTCCGACTGCGACCTCAGTTACTACCTTTCGGTGTCAGTGGCCATACATGTCCTTGGCCATATACCTCCCAAGTTCTATCACTTAGACTTCTAGCAATACTCTACCTCCTCCCCTAATCTTGATACTTTCATCGCAAATTTTGCATGGACTGTTTGGATTGAATGAAATTGTCGTTGTTTCAATAAGCGTTCAAGTTCGAGGCTTTAGTTATGTCAAAAATATTCCTATCACTTCTACCATTAGAGAGGTACAAATGCTCTCCCATTCGTGCCTTCCCTGATGGTTACTGCTATTATTTGGGACGAATATGAAGGCAACACTAAAGCTGATGCATTGCACCAGTGGTGTTTCTTCCCACGACCGTGGTGATTTTCTCGTGTGCTCCATGTTGTGGCTCATCTTGTGTCTTACGACCAGTATTTTGGATTGCTTCTCCGGGTGTTGTTTTGGAGCTGATGTGGTCGATTATTAGCATGTTTCTTTTGTTGCTAGTTGTTGTGGTTTGCATATTATGTAGTAACTTTCGATCGTTTGTAAAATTACTTCGTCTAGCACTTGAACCTATTTAGCCAACGATCAGGCTTGTTGACCATTAATTATCACTACTATATATATGAACCGACTGTGTAGATCCACTCTACACAACCTTCTTACTCTAAGAAAAGACTCTTGTTGGGACATTTGGCCCTTTATTTCGCTTCTTCAAAGCTTTAGTCCAGTCTGAGATGGAACAACACATTTAAGGATATGGTAAGGTTACCCAAAGGTTCGGAGGTTCAGGCCCTCCTTCTAGCACTAAAATGTAAATGATGTTTTTCGTTAACACCATAATTTGATCTACGGAAGTGGACCTAAGGTAATTGAAGGTTTATTTAGCTTCTACAAGCTTGAATTAGTCCAATGTTTCCTAGATATCAAGGTATTAAGCCCAAAGACTAGTTACTCTTCCTTCAAAGAGGTGAGTATCACGCTTACGAGACTCAAAAACCAACCGTAACCTTGGGATAAGGATTCCCTAATTAAGCGCAGTGCAAGTTAGAAAGCTAAACGACTTGTAGAAATGTATTTTGGGTAATTTGATTAATGTAGAAAGCACTTCCGTAGAGAAACATTTAAGAAATCATTAGCATAAGCATTAAGGAAATTCATGAAATTAATCTCAAGTGTCGATTCTCTCTTGAATGATCACTTTGTTAAGTACATAAAAGTTCCTAAGTAAAAACCCAAATCAATTTTGAAATTAGGGTTTTTCTATAAGAAATGATTAAGAATTGAAAATGAGAAAATCCCCCAAAATGAGACCCCTGAGGTCTTATTTATAGACTAATTGGTCCCCTCTTGGTACCAATTCGGTAGAAGCCCGTTGGGAGTGCTTCCGGCTTCGGAAATAAGGAAAAATCTTGGTGTTGGCTGCTTCTTTTGCTTTCGGTGCCGGCTATTGAGTTTCAACCTCCCATACTCTAGACATTGCTACCTGCTTTCAGTTTTGGTGATAAGATCCGGTTTTGATAGCCAACTTTGGACTTTGTTTAAATTTAGTGACTTTTGATTCTGGCATCGACACTAAGCATGTTAGTGTGGATGACCCTTCATTTCACCAGCTTTGGCTTACTTTACCATCCTTTGAAAGTTACTTTTGGATTCCGACCTTCGGTGTTGGCTTTCACTCTTCCCCTAAGCGTTGTTATCGGGTCTTCTTGGCTTTTAGAGCATGGTTTCTGATCCTTAGGGACTCGTGACTTAATTTCTGCTTTTGATTGTGTATCGTTACCAAGTAGATTGGTGTAGACAATCTCGATAGCAAACCTTACTTTACTAGCTTCTTAATGCCTTCTTGCATCGACATCGATCCTAAGCATGGTAGTATCGGTAGCCCTTTCGCTCTATCTTGCTTGGTGTCATATTCTAGTTCTGGATCATCTGCATTTGTATCCAACTTCTAATGGATTACTCTCGATTTTGAAACCACTTTGTCGTCACCTTCAAGTATCGGTACCTAACTTCCCTACGATAATCCCTTTATTTACTTGTGAGACCTTTGTTTTCTCCAAGATGGTTTCGGAACCAGATCATCTGTCTTTTCTTTGGGTATCGGCACCAAGCTAAGTACTTTCGACACATATGGCATTCTTCCCTTCATCAAACTTTGGTGTCGACACCGAGGATTTGCCTTTTCCATGATGCTTGCATACGTAGATAATACTCCTTCTCTTGATCATTACCTATTGCTTTCGGTATTGAATTGTGTGCTCTCGATGATAGGGTGCCGGTTTAGTGCTTCTGAAATTGTCACTTATTGATTTTTGTGCTCTGATACCCCTTCGCCTTCATATGGTTTTGGTGTCGAAATTTTGTTGTAATAGTCCGGACCAACCTCTACCGAGGCCAATCGCCGAATCACCCAACGCCATCTGCCACAGCCTTCTAGCTGCCAAACTATTGTTGTAGTCAAGGTATACTCATCGAGTGGTACCGTACAGAAAAAACCTCTACGAGTACAGCCTGAGCGTGTAGCGCAACAGAGAACCACCATAGAGTAACTTACCACATCCCTCGGAAGCCTCGTGCTTCCCACTAGTCCCACCGAGAAAGAAAACAGAATATTAAGAAGAAGAATCAGATGGACGTGCTCCTATCGTGTCTCCAAACACCACGATGATCTACCCCGTTGGGTTATTCACCTTCGTACGCATGGAATGGTCCAAGCGCATCATGCAAACATTTTATTAGACCCTACGTCTATTATTTTAATCAAGCGATTGCTTATCTTATCAGATTATTAATTAACTTGATTACCCAAATATTCGCTTTTATTCAAGTTACAAGGTTTCCCCGAGCCACCTTATATCGCTGAGGAATGGACCCTTCTTGCTAATTAATCGCACATATTTAACTTAACTATGTTTTAAGTTCACTAATAAGCACGTAACATGTTATTCCCTAGATTGTAATTAACGAAAGTAATATGCAATCCTTTTACATTTTTACCGTGTAATTTATTGTTTACAAATTACAAGAACATGTTCTACTTAATGTATAATTAAGTTTATCTTATCCCAATCCGCATGTTTTCTACTAACGTCTTACTTAATATATATAATTAAGTACAACTTATTTTACTCCATCAGCATATCACGTTCTTTACTATTTAATCAAGACCACGTCTTACAATGTCATCATAACCTATTGTTGTTCTTTACTTATTAACTTAGTTCTTTTAACTAAGGATTATTAATAAGTTCTCTTTTTATTTATTTTAACCCATGTTATAATTCCACTTGTCCTCAGGACAAGCCTACCTATTATGTTACATTCTCATTCACGTAATTAATTATAATAGGTTATATTCCCCGTTCATCACATTTTTCTTTGTTCTTTAACATTAACCAAACTTTTACTGTTGTAACATTCATTTATTTACCTTTTTTATATTCTCATTGTTTCAGGAAAATATTTCACACAACTCATTAGATTGATTAGTGGAAAGATTAAAAGATCCATTCCCATAACGCTCATAAATCAAGATCCGTAGTTGCAAGCTATTTCTTTTGCTTTCATTGTAGACATACATATATCTTTTTATTTGATTAGTGTGTAAAACAGTAAAAAAATCCTATTCACACTAATCCCTTTTTCTCTTTCTTTTTTTGCAACTACATTCTTAGTAATTTAACCGTTATGGAAATGTATCAATTTTTCCCAAATCCATCTAACCCAGTTCACTACTAATTTCTCCTTTTTATTTTATGAGTTAAATGTCATTTACCATTTCTAAATCAATGTAAATTTTACATACAAATTAGGCACATCTATTCCTTTTCTATTATTTCCAATTTCACTGTAATTTGATTTACAATATATCCAATTCGTCATTAAACAACATTTCAGTAACATATTCACATTTATTGTAAATTCACAATTTTCAGTATTACAGCAGTGCTTAATCCAATTAGAGATTCATAGAATAGATATGTACAACAATAATATTCTAAACAAAACTGAAAATAAATTATATTGCAATTAACACAATTTACAGTTAATTAACATGTTAAGAATAACGGGGAACGTAAACGGTAAATATACCATCATCCAAAAGGTATCATTCTAATTCCACTCACCTGACAGCTTTCCAATCCTTGAATCTGATTCAGATCTGTGATTTCGTGGTACTCCTAACTGAATCTAGTAATTAAACAACCATGGATTTACAAATCCGACACTAAAAGAAAAGGGAAAGAAGGAAAGAAACCTAAATAAATCAGATTCATAGGACTTACCTCATGTTGTTCAGAAATCTGGACACCTATTGTTGTAGATTTACATTCTTTATATGCAAATCTTGAATCAGATTCGATAAAAGCTAATTTTTTGATTTCTAAAAAGATTTGGAGAGGAAAGAAAATGGGAGAGCCTTGGCGTCATCTTAGAAAATATGAGTTGGAGGTTAGCTCCTTCTAGTTTATTTATAGGTGTACATGGGATTCTGGTCTGTCGGATTTAACAATATGAAATCTGAACTATTTAAACGAGAAAAACACGTCTCTCTAGAATTCAGATCTAGGCACGGGTGGGTCGAACCATTGGTCGATACACCTTAAGGAAGTGTTGACCATATGGTTAACCTAGCTCCTGATTCTTGTACGTATTTCCTGCGGATTGAATTTATAATTAATGTTAATTATTGATGTTTACTTTATTCCTTAATATGACCATTTCAATTATTATTTTCCATTTATAACTTATATATAAAATTTCAATTTCTAATTTGTATGCGTATATATACATACAACCCTTTTATTTCTTTATTCGTTAATAACTTTCCCATACGAACTCCATTTTGGGCAACTCATATATCATACTGGATCAAAAAATTGCTACTAACACAATAGTATATGTTTCGAGTCTAAATTCTGAAACTATAAATTATCAATATTATCGTTTACTATTTATAGAAGATACGAGGTGTTACATTCTTCCACCTATAGGAAATTTCATCATCGAAATTTGTTAAGGGTAAAATTAAGTAATTCCCCGCATAAATCACAACCATCATGTGTACATCCAATTTTTCAACCATTTATGCACTTGTGAAAAGTGTAATATAACATAAAAAATACATGAACAAAATGAATGCCTAAGCGGTACCTCCTAATAAATGCAAATTTTCTTGAAAACAAGAAGCACACATCCTAAATATACTGACAATTTCTATATTTATGCAATATTTTGAAAACCAAAATACTTTTTCATCCAATTTTTCCCATACTCTTACAGAGCAAGAGCATAGTTCATCCAATTTTTGCATCCAAACCCTGCCAACCAACTTTAAATTTTCGAATTACAAAAAAGTCTTATTTTCTGAATTTGATTTATTATGTTACAAAAAGGTAGAAAATGGAAAACTTTACATCTTCCATTTTTCCTTTATGCATATTTTCTATATGTACTTGGATTTTATGCAACTATTATACGAAGATTTCCTATCTTCCTACCCAAGCACAGTTTACATAAGATTTTTTTTCATTATAATAAATTTTCTTTTCCAACTTACTTTAGAAAAATCAAATTTTTATTTATTTTTCGAGATTTTCCATTTTCCTCATTTTTCATATTTGTTGCTTTCTTTCTGCAGTTGTTATCATTATTTGTTTTCTTTTAGTTATGTTATCACATTCTTCCTTAGCTTATTTAACTTAATCCACCGATCTAAGCTTGATTTCAAATAACCCTTCTAATTCTTGCAAAACTAAAATAGGAATACCAAGGGCTAAGAACCATGCCCCCACCGACAAAGAAAATCCCGAACCACAAGATCTAAACAACTCGCTTGCCAACTACCATCCTCCTGTCACAACTAATCCTTGTGTACTTAAATTTAAATCAGATTTTCCCGAAAAAAAAAATTATTTCTATTGATAATAACTTTCAAATAAAAAAACAATTTTGAATTTTAACTTATAGATTTCAAGTTATGTTTAAAAATATTTTTGAAAAGGTCGGTGTAAACGCAGTTCGGTGACCGTAATTGGAAATCAATCGAAACGACTTTATAAAAATTATTAAAAATATGGACGAATTATGATAAATCATGATAAATGATTTAAAGATATTTGAGAAAGAAAAATGAAGTTTTGAACTATATTTTTATTTTTGTGATTTTCACCCTAATTTACCAAATACGGTAAAAATGGAAAATTTGGAAATATGAGTATAAACAAACTAAAGTTTTCAAATCTTAACTTATTAGATTTGATTGGAATTATTGTCAAGTATTTGGTGTTAATTCCTGTAACGACCCAAACTCGCCCTTACGGAAAAGTCCGAAATGATTTGAGAACACGACAAATCAGAACGCACACAGAAGAACATTTCATTGTTTATTACAACAATTTACATCAGAGTAAAAGAATATATAGAGTATGAATAAATAATATAAATCAGGAAAATATCAGAGATTAAAATACATTACATAGCAGCGGAAAAATAACACATAATCACAACTGTAAGGAATACACAAATACAGAGAGTTCCGAATATAGCTCTAGCTGTAAATCCAGGATCCTGGAAAAGAAAAATTTGCAAAACCAAAACTACTAGCTGCCCATGTGGAAAATAGGGCACCTAGAGTTTAGGTTAAAACAATAAACTCCAAGTCAGTCATGTGACTGGTGTGAGAACTAAAATAATTATTTAAAAGTAAATCAAGGGACTACGCCGTATAACATGGAACGGGTTTCCTCCCAAGAATACCAGCGCATAAAATAAATAGCGCAATGTTTTTTGCAGAAATGAAGCTATTATAAGACTCAAGTCCCATCATACAACGCAACACAAGCCGGAGGATAGATTTTTACCTTATAATAGCCAAACATGCTTGGTACGTTTAAAACAAATCATTTTGATAAGTGTATAGTGTATAAAACAACTTAAAATATAAATGTATCAATCATAGACGGCATAGTACCCCATCCTACTAGTCACCACACTAGTTCTACAACTAAAACCGAAAAGTCACGTATTGGAAATTGGGTTTCCGTCATGAGTCGAGGCAAGGGATGTACTCCTCGCCGGCTTCGAGAAACTCTAGCAAATGCCTCAGGATCTCCCGCAGTAGACACTTGGATCCTCCAAGACCGGTTCTCCCTTACGTTTGAGGATTAATTATTCCTAAACACACGTTTACCGGTCCTATAGGACCTATCCATCGACTCTGTAGTAACCGATATATCTGAGGCGCCTTGCAATCAATCATCCACATAGGTAAAAATATAATTAATGTTTGGTCTCCATACCATGACACCACCCATAACTAGAAAGAAACGTCATGTCCTCCTTGGGTCCCTTATCCCATTTTTGACTCTTAAAGTGGTGTGAGGCTCGCGAATTAACGCTATACACAAAGCTATGCCCTTTAAGGCCGTGCTTTGATCATCAACCACAAGACCCTGGTTTTCAACAGAAGCCTTGTTCGTTTGCATCTCAGCATGCCATATAGGAAATTTACGTCATGCAACTGATGTCTATTGATATATAACCTCTGAGCCCGTACGTCTCAGAGAAGGGTGTTAAGCAAGAGAATAAATTATCCACCACCAAACAGATATATATTTAATAGAGATCAATCAACACAGAATAAAATCCAATGTCAGACACACATCCATTTAATAGTTCATTCTAGGTCTGAACGAAACCAGAGGCACCTTATTCCTCGTCCCGTATCCAATACAGGAGAGGGGTCCTCGCATATCTGGTCGATCTCCAAGTACGTCTGGATGATCACCACTTGTTACCTTGTCTTGGGTGTACATCCCAATTAAGACATCAGTAATCATCCAAACGATGGAAGACCCCCGGTCTTTAACCACCGTCTTCATCGTCGACTTATTGTCGAATCAATTATTTAGAATGGGTATAAACCCGGCCTTTCCGAGTAATTCACGTATTTTATATCAAGTGCTATAAAACACAACATACGCCTCATTCCAATTCTGAATATTCTTTTATTAAATATTCATATCCATTGGGAATGGTTCCCATTAATTTTATCAAAGATAATTCTTTAAATTTATTCTTTAATCTTCCTTTGGATATCAATTCAAGACAAATTAAGGTATATCCAAACTAGTCGGGATTATCGAACCATAACGAAGTAATCATTTCTTTTATTATCCCAATCCCAACCTATTCATCCCATGGAGCAAAACTGGTGATACTCCATATCTAACATCACGATGTTATTGGTAAAATTAATTACCATTTCATTTTCAAATCTAATTAAAATTTAACTATCGCCTGGAGCAAAACTGGTGGTACTCCATTCTCGATCATTTCCCGAATTTGATAATTTAAATTATCACTTTCTCTTTTCAATCTAATTAAAGATTCATTAAAACTCCAATTAGTTTTAATCTTCCCAAAAATCAATATTAATGATTATTTAACTTTGGAAACACAAACGTGCCGCATCGACAATCTACACTGTACTATTGATATTTGCTGATATATAACCTTCAAGCTCGTACGTCTTAGAGAAGGGTGTTAAGCAGGAGAATAAATTCTCCGCCACCAAACAGATATATATTTAGCAGAGATCAACCATACAGTTCGAAAGATAATGTTAGACATGTAATCCTGTCTTTAACTGTGTTAAAGAACTAATGTCATTTAAAACACAGTTCACGATAAACCCAAAATCACATTCCATTAATTATGGAATCTCCAAGGAAAACATATCAATATATAATCGATATCAATTTTCATATCCAACTAATAATATAAATGTAATAACGACAAAGCCTTTTAAATTCCATATATATTAACAATCTTCCTCCACAAAAGCTCACATCGATTATTATCAAATCGAATTCCATTCACTTCCAATTCAATATAATAAATTGGAAAACTTTACTTTGGAAAATTCCCGTTAAAGCTTTAATAAAAAGGTTTATAAATTCCAAATCACATTTCACTGTTAATCGGTTTAAAAACAAGTGTTATTTAAAACACCGCTCACGATAAACCAAAAAAATCTAATTCTTTCATTCAATTCCAATTAAATATTAATTAATTGGAAAACTTCTCTAAATCTTAATTAAAAGATTTATTCTTTTCTCAACTAGGTTTAAGAATAGTGTTAATAAAGACGCCATTCATGACAAACCCAAAATCCTATTTGATATTAAATACAAGGCTCTGAATAGAAATTATATTGGCTTATATTCAATATCAAATTCTGAAACCAACAAATATCGTATTGGAAATAACGATATAAATATATTTTCCAAATTCCTAGAACAATATCCGTATAATCACGGAATTTAATATCAAAATATTTCGAAGATTATCTCCATTCCAAATCCATTCCAATTTATTCATTGGAAATTTTTGGTTATATTAAAACCATTCACAAATCCAATTTATTTTATTTAAAAATTATTGGATTTCAAATCTAGTTAATAACTAGTTCATTTTGATAAAAATGTACAAACATGGAATTTTTCATCCTAATTCTTTCCAAATCATTTATTATGATTTTACACAAATTATTAATATTTTTAATAATTTTATCAAGGCCCGTACAGTCGATTTCCATAAACGGTCATCGAACTGCACTCACAATGACCTTTTCCAAATTTCATTTGGACATAATTCCAAATCCAACCAATAGATTTCAAATCTCTTACATTCGGTGGAAAGTTCTTTCCGATACGAACCCAACGGTTCTGGTTTTAGGAGAATTCGATGGTCGGATCTCCCGTAATGTCAACTCGAAGTCAATGGTCAAAATTTACGAATGAGCGCGGCGCGGTGCGTTCCATTCAGGCGATTAAATATATATATATTATATATATATTATATTTCGTTGATTTCCATTTAAAACGTACTATATAAATCGTTTTAAAATCGTTTTAAAGCGATTCTACCTTCATTTTCAATTTTAAATCAAAATTGAATACTCCTTATCATTATATTATTCAAATGATAATATTTTCAAAATTCAGATTTTGAAATATTTTCCTTTTTGATATTCATTATTAAAAATGAATAAAATCGATATCAATATCGTTCGCATCAAAATGGCGCATCTCTAATCAACAAGGCTTCATATATTTCAATATTTTTGTGTCCATCCCAAATCGGACATCAAAATTATATTTTAATCAATAACTAAATATTATTTTAAAATATTAGTTATTTTAAAATATTCATCATTTGTTATTTTAAAATATTCGTTAATTTCTTTCCGAACTGGAATCAGACACAATCAATTACCATATAATTTTATTTATATGGATTTCATACACACATGTACACAACAAGGATCAAACACGGTCAACCATCATCCAGAGTGCATTACACGACTACATAAGCATTAAATATAAATAATTAACGCTTACAACAGTCTGTCAACCTATCAATTGACATACAACTAAACAATTTGGATTAGTGTACATCAAATATCATCCCAATAACCGTGTGGGGTTTCAATCAGCACACAGATATTATTTGTGCCGCTGGGCGATGTGTAAAATATATCGTCCCAATCAATATCAGTCAAATAAGTGTATATAAACAAATCGTCTAATTTGTAAATGAAGATTTATTTTATTCATATACACATTAAAAATTATATTTTTAACGATAAAATATTTTATTCAACACATTAATATTTTATACGGTTCATTTATACAATAAAAATAATATTTTTATTATTCTAACATATTTTAGAAAATTTTGGCAGCATAATAGCGTGATACTAGAACCGGAATAAAATGTAGCCTTATCCCTTGCCTAATACTGGCTCGTGTCATACACGTACCAGTTCTAATTAATTCAATTTACATCCCAAATCAAATCCAACCAATTTATCAATCAAAACAAACAACCAAACATCCATGGTTTCAATCAAAGGTGTCAGATGCTACTAAGCACCGTCTGCATCTTGGAATATAATAACTTAATTAAAAGTTGAGTGAGACAATGTTCTCACCTTTGGGATCCACTCCATCATTCTTTATTGGATGGTCTGGATTTTGTTTTGCTTCCAGTCAGTTCCATCGCAATTTGTTTCACACGATTTTTATATTAAAATTCACATTTTTATTTCAACGCTATTAAAATAAAAATCACATTATTCTTTCAACGCTATAAAAATTACATTTTCCTTTCAACGCCATAAAAATAAAAATCACATTTTTCTTTCAGCGCTATAAAAAATAAATTTTTCTTTCAACGCTATAAAAATTAAATTTTTCTTTCAACGCTATAAAAATAAAAATCACATTTTTCTAACATTACCCATATAATAAAAATCATATTTTTAAACCGCTATTATAATATAAAAAAAAATCATATTTTTATAATGCTACTTCATATATAAAAAGTATATTTTTATATCGCTACTTCATATATAGAAATTATTTTTTTATATCGCTACTTTATATGTAAAAATTATATTTTTATATTGCTATCATATATAATAAAAATTATATTTTTAATTCGCTATTATATATAAAAAATCTCTCATAATGTTATTATATATATAACTGAAATTAAAATCTATATTAAAAAAACTCACCTCTTTTTTTTTCCTTGAAGAAAATTGAATTTTGGTTGCAGGATTGCCCACAAATCGGAATGGTGGTCGGAGGACGGTCGGGGAGTCGCTGGTGATGTTGGGGGTGAAAGAGGCTATATGGTAGTAGGATCGTGTAGAATGGAGAATACGATGTAATGTATATTTTAGAGTAGAAAGCAATAAATCACACAGTCGATTTATACTGGTTTGGACCACTGTCCTACGTCCAGTCCCAGACTCACTTCTGGTATTTCACTAACACTAAATCTCTCACTTCACCCCGAGGAATAGGTACACAATTACCCGAACTGCTAAACGGGATTTCTTGCCTCAACCACTGAAGAGGTCTTTTATAATACATAATACTTGATGACTTGTTTGTGCTCTTGTTAACACTGATATGTTGATATATAGTACACCATTCTTATAGTCTTTCCTTGATGATAAACGTGAAGTTTGCGAAAGATTATAGAGAATAATATTGAGTATAGTATGCTTTTTGAAAACTAGAGTGCTTTGAATAATATAGAGAAAGATAAAATGAAATTTGGTGATTTGAGAAGTAAATCAAGTTTCTATTTACAATGTACAAAAATGTGTAACTTATCATGAAGAGAATTCATCAAGAGAAATGATTTAGAGTCATGACTCTTCATAATAAGTTGCAACCTTTCGTACTTCAGATGTCTTAAAATATTATTTAGATGTCTATTTTGTTTTGAAAAGTGGAACAGCAAAGAAATAGTACATTTCGTAGCAGATTCATATGTCTGAAATATTCAGAATAGACGTCTGAATATTATGTTAAATTTGAATTTTGTCTTAGCAAACAGACATCTGTCTGAATTAAATCAGACGTCTGTTTTCTGGGAAAAATATATTCTTTGCCACTTTTTGATATGAAAACATATATATGTGATATGTGTGTGTAATCATCAAGGAAGACTTTAACATGAATATCTAAGACTAACAGACCTTTATAACATATTCAGTCTTCAATTTGGTGTTCTTGAATCTATTTGTCGAATATCTTCTTGCAAAACAAGGTTAGATGATAATTTATATGCTTATGTATAGTTGTCATAGTCAAAACGCTATGTAGCGAGATTCAACATTCTCCTCCTTTTTGACTAATGACAACTATATAAGCTCCCCCTGTCAGTATGCATATAATGTCACTTGTTTCTCCCCCTTTGTCATTTGACAAAAAGGAATACTTATTAAAGAGCTTAAGTACATACGTAATACACACAAACATACATAGAAATAGACACGCAAACATAGATAAGCATAGCATCGTACATAACATATAACAGCACATACTAGAGTTTTTGTGCGAAACATAAAGAGAAGTACCAAAAAAAATTACAAACCAATGAGACAGTTAAAGAGTTTTTAAGCAAAATACTTAGATTAGCATACTGTCAACCACGCCTGCTATCCTTCTGAAGTAGATGCCTCAATAGTCGCCCCACCATCCTTGGGAGAGACTTCTTCATAATCGGGAACTTCTTCGGAGCTTGAGGACCATTGAAATGGAGCTAGAGCTTGAGCTTGGCTCGAAGAAGTGCCAGTGCAAGAGACTTTTTCCCAAATTTTATTCAAGAATCCTTTGATAGACTCAAACTTCTTAGTTGTTTGTTTCTGATAATTTTTTAATTCTTTATGAAGTTTGGCTTGGTTTTGGGATAGCAATATGACAGCTTGTTTGGAAGAAGTTTCAACAGAAATAATATGAATATCATTATCTTCTTCTTCTCTAACTTAGCGACGGTGAGAAGGTTCAGAAATAATTGTTTCTGGATTGGCGGCTACATGTTCAGTCCAAGTCTCGAGCGACATAAAGTTTAAAGTAGCGGAATTTTGAGGAATATCCATAAGCTTCAAGGTTTTGGGGCCAATTTCTTTGATGGTTAAGGAAGGGAAGTTTGATATGTTGATTTCACAAGCGGCAAGAATGTGTGTAATGTAAGCACCATAGTGTAGAGTCTTGTACTTGCACTTATACATGATGTCAGTCCATTCGTCCATGATAATTTTGGCCCAATTGACTTGTTTATTGGAGTATAAAGCATATAGAGCTTGAAAATCCCTTTTGTAAACTTTTCATAATTAGCTTTCCGAGGTTGGATGGTGCGTACAAGAATGCGATTAAGTAGACGAGCTTGTCGGAGAGGAGTCGAGGTAAGTTTTTGCATATTAATGAGATTATCGGACAAAAAATGATGTGAAACCTCATCTTGTGTAGACATATATACTTCTATTGTGTCTATATCCAATCCTTGCCATGCACATTCTAGAATTTGGCCTAATCGTTGCAATGTTATAAGCACACGCTTTCCACATACCCATGACCAAATCGTATCCTTTTTAACTTGAGGCTTGGTATGATTAAGGTTTAGATTTGTGTAATAACCCGGAAATCTGAGTCAATTTAAAATTTTTATTTTGGCAATTTTAGTGAATTTTGAATATTTAAAATGAATTATTTTAAATAATAACGACGAGAAATTTATTTTGAATAGAATTAGAACGTATATATTTACATAGATCGTCGTTAGAATATAAATATTTTATTTTAAATATAAAAGGAATTGAAAATGGCGCGGTAGTTTGAAAATTCGATTTCAAAATTCAAATGAATGTACAGGATTCAAAATAAACCGGATTTTAACGAAACCAAAAATATTTGGATCTAATTGAGAATATCTTTGCAACGAATCTGAGAAATCAAAATTTCATAGCGGGAATCAAAAGTTATGCCCAGTTGAAAATTCAGAATAGTCGCTATGGAATTCTGGCCCTTAAAAATGGAAATTTTGCAAACGACCTCGGTTTTTGACGAAACTACTTTTGTTGGATCCGTGGTGTCAAGTTATTGCTAGGTTTCAAAATTCATAATTTTCTGAATCAATATGTGAGCATGGCAAAGGAAAACGCGTTTGACTAGTTTTAGTTGATTTTAATCGACTGGAAAATGGCCATTTTTCAAACGGTCTCGGAATTTGACGAAATTAGTTTTGTCAGGACTGTATCGTCAATATGAAGCTAGAAAATATTTTTCGGGAATTTTTAGAGTCTGTATGTGGCCCCGGTAAATTGAAATGCGCGTTCAAATTCAATATATAGATTTATATTTTGATTTTGATGGAAACTGATCGAAAAGATCGAATCAGCCTACGAAACATATCCCATTGTGTTCGGAATGGGGGTATTACCGTAGGGGCGACAGTCGTTGGGTTCGATTTGGGATTAGAAAGAAAAGTCAACTTTAAGTGAGAAAAAATAATAATTAATTTAATTAAATATCACCCTCCCCCCCCCCCCCCCCCCCCCCCGTTATTTTCTTCCTCCTTCATTCAGAATAAAAAAAACCACGATCGAAAGCCGCTCCCCACTCTCAGTCCATCGCGCCGCCCTCATCGACCGTCGCTGGCCCCTCCCCTGTCGCCTCCTCCTTCCCCCTTCGTCAACGTAAGCCCTACCCCCCCCCCCCCCCTAGTCGCTGAAACGCGCAGCGCCGCCCTTCCTGGGCCCACCCCGGTCAGCCGCGACCCCCCCTCCACCTTCTCCGCCACCTGCTCGCCTCCTCCTCCCTCCGACGTAATAAGCCCCAAATCCCCCAATTCAAGCCGCCATCCCCTAAAACCCTAGCCCCAGCCACCTCTAACCCCTACGCCATCCGTCCAATGTCAACAATGAATGTAATTTGAATTAATTTAATATATGTTGTGATTTAAAATTCAGTCCTTATTTATAAATGGCATTGTTTTAGAAAGAAAGCATAGATTTTTAACACTAGAAAGCATAGATTTTTATTACTGAAAGAGGAGATTTTTATATTCGTAAAGACTCGATTTTTAAAAATATAAAGACATGATTTTTCTTTGTTTGAATCGAGAATCAAAATATAAATTTTATTATATATAGAGAGTAAAAATAGATTTTTTATCTATATAGTAGCGGTATAAAAATAGAAATTTTATCTATATAGTAGCGGTATAAAAATTGAATTTTTATCTATATAGTAGTGGTATAATAATAGAATTTTTATCTATATAGTAGCGGTATAAAAATAGAATTTTTATCAATATAGTAGCGGTATAAAAATAGAATTTTATCTATATAGTAGCGGTATAAAAATAGAATTTTCATCCATATAGTAGCGGTATAAAAATAGGATTTTTATCCATATAGTGCAGTCACAAATGTGATTTTTATATACATAGCAACAATATAAAAATATGATTTTTATATAATGTAGATAATAAAAATATGATTTTTATATAATGTAGATAATAAAAATGTGATTTTTATATATGTAGTGGCTACGGACAATGAAATTGACAAAAGGGCGAGCACGTCGAAGATTTCTACATAAGAAGAGTCGTGGCGGTTGGTTTAGCTAGTTGATGAGAACTCCTCACATTTATTTCTATTTCTAGTTGAAATAAATACTAGGATGCAGACGGTGCTTAGTAGCACCCAACACCCATCGTCCATAGACCATGGACGGCTTGTTTGTTTGATTGCTGTGTTGTGAAATTTGATTGTGTGATGTGGAATGAAATAAAATATTTTATAGTGGAAAATATTTTATAGTTAAAAATATGATTTTTAACGTGTATATAAAATAAATAGTAATAAACAAATCGGACGATTTGTTTATATACACTGATTTGACTGATATTGATTGGGACGATAAATTTTACACATCGACCAACTGCACAAATAAAATTTGTGTTTGTTGATTTGAAACCCCACACGGGTATTGGGATGATATTTGACATACACTAATCCCGATTGTTTAGTTGTATGTCAATCGATGGGTTGACAGACTATGTAAGCGTTAATTATTTATATTTGATGCTTATGCAGTTGTGTGGTGAACTCTGGATAATGGTTGATGATTTATCGTTGCTATTATATACATGTGTTGTTTGGAATCCATATAATTAACATTATATGGTAATTGATTGGGCCTCATTCTAATTTGGAAAATGAAGAATGGAATAAAAATAAATATTCATGTGTGGAATAAAATATATATTCATGTGTTGAAAATATTCATGTTTTGAATAGAATAATTATTCATGTGTTGAATAAAAATATACATTCATGTGTCGAATAAAAATATATATTCATGTGTTGAAGAAAATATTCATTTGTGAATAGAATAACGAAGTTATTGAAATATATAAAATCCGTGTTGATTAGATTGACGCCATTTTGACGTGAACGATATTTATATCGATTTCATTCATTTTTATGATGAATATAGAAAAGAAAGTGATTTCAAAATATAACGTTTTGAAAATATTATCATTTGTATATCGATGATGCGGAATATTCAATTTTGATTCGAAATTGAATATGAAGTTGAAATCGTTTCGAAAACGAATTTAAAACGATTTATAAAATATGTTTTAAAAGGAAATCGACAAAGTATATGTTATATATATATTATATATATATATAATATAATTGCTTGAATAGAACGCGCCGCGGTAGTTCGCGAATTTCGACCATTGACTTCGAATGGGTATTACGGGAGATCCGACCGTCGGATTCTCCTAAAACCGGAACCGTTGGGTTTGTATCGAAAAGAGATTTCTAATGAATATTAGAAATTAAAATCTAATGGTTGTATTTGGAATTATGTCCAAATCAAATTTGGAAAAGGTCGTTGTAAGTGCAGTTCGATGGCCGTTGATGGAAATCGACTGTACGGGCCTTGATAAAATTATTAAAAATAGTAATAATTTGTGTAAAATCATAAGAAATGATTTGTGAAGAATTGGGGTGAAAATTTCCATATTTGAAAAGATAAAAATAGATTTCTATCGAAATGAACTAGTTTTGAACTAGAATTATAATTCTATTTATTTTTAAAATAAATAAATTGAATTTGAAAAGGGTTTTAAATGTAACCAGAATTTCCAATAATTGAATTGGAATGGATTTGAATCGAAATTGTCTTTGGAATATTTCGATGTTGGATTTCGTGATTATACAGATATTGTTATGGAAATTTGAAAGATATATCGTTATTTCCAATATGGTATTTGTTGGTCGTAGAATTTGATATTGAATATAAGCCGATATATTTTCTATTCAGAGCCTTGTATTTAATATCAAATGTGATATGGGTTTGTCATGAATGGTGTCTTCATTAACACTATTCTTAAACCCAGTTGAGAAAAAGATTAAATCTTTTTATTTAGATTTATTGAAGTGTACCAATTAAATGGTATTTAATTGGAATTGAATTGGAATTGATTTTTGGGTTTATCGTGAACGGTGTTCTGAATAACAATTGTTCATTAACCCGATAATTAATGGAATGTGATTTTGGGTTTATCGTGAACTGTGTTTTAAATGACATTGGTTCTTTAACCCAGTTAAAGGAAGGATATGGTTTCCCAAGTTAAACAATCATTAATATGATTTTTGGGAAGGTTAAAACCAAGTGGAGTTTTAATGAATCTTTAATTAGATTGAAATGATCGAGAATGGAGTATCACCAGTTTTGCTCCAGGCAATAGTTAAATCTTTAATTAGATTTGAACGTGAAATGGTAATTGAATTCACCGATAACACCGTGGTGTTAGATATGAAGTATAACCAGTTTTACTTCATGGGATGAATAGGTTGGGATTGGGAAATAAAATAAATGATTACTTCGGTGTGGTTCGCTAATCCCGACTAGTTTGAATTGATATTCAAAAGAAGATTAAAGAATAAATTTAAAGAATTTATCTTTGATAAAATTAATGGGAACCTTTCCCAAAGTATAAGAATATTTGAATAAAAGAATATTCTGAATTGGAATGAGGCGTATGTTGTGTTTGTGTAACACTTGTTAATTATATACACGGGTTATTCAAAAAGACCGGGTTTATCCCATTCTGAATAACTGATTTGACATGGTGTCGAGGATGAAGACGGTGGTCGAAGACCGGAGGTCTTCATATTGTTTGGGTGATTATTGATGATCTTGATTGGGCTGTACACCCAAGATGAGGGAATCAGTTGGTGATCATCCAGACGTACATGGAGATCAATGGATATGCGAGGTGCCTCCGGTTTCGTTCAGACCCAGAACGAAATTGGAAATGGACTATGTGTCCGACATTGGATTTTATTCAGTGTGATTGATTTCTATTAAATATATATCTGTTTGGTGGCGGAGAATTTATTCTCTTGCTTAACGCTCTTCTCTGAGACGTACGAGCTCAGGGGTTATATATTGATGGATATCAATCGCATGGAGTGAATTGCCTATGTGGCATGCCTAAGTGGCAAATGATCAAGGCTTTTGTTGAAAAGCAGAGTCTTGTGGTTGATGATCAAAGCACGGCCTTTGTGGCATATCTTTGTGTAGCATTGATTCGCGAGCCTCACACCCCGGTTGTAAACCAGAAACGGGAGAGGACTTCAGGGAGGGCATGCGTTTCCTCCTAGCTAGGGTGGTGTCAGCGACCTACTAGCCCTGACACTTATATTATTTTCACCTGTGTGGTTGCTGCTATTGCGAGGCGCCTCAGATATATCGGTGACTATGTGAAGCCGATGGAGTCATTGGACACATTGACGCCCCAAAGGGCGGGGAAACGCAATGTTCAGGCATTATAATCCACATCGGTGGACCGGCCCTGACGATCCAAGGGGCAGTTGCGGTTGTTCCTGAGGGGCGGGCTAGAGCGTCTCGAATTTGGTAGAGGACGATCCCTTGCCTCGGCTCACAGATGGAAATCCAACTTCCAATACGTGACATTTGCGGTTTTGATTGTAGAGCCTAGTATGGCGACATGATATGTGGTACCCATGTCGTCTATGATTAATACTTATGATAGAAATTGTTTTGATACTATACACTTATAGTAATAATAGATGAAATTTAGCGTATCAAGCATTCTTTGGCTATCATAAGGTAAAACCCTATCCTCCGGCTTGTGTTGCATTGTGCGATGGGACCTGGGTCTTATAATAGCTTCATTGTTCTTTATTTAGCATTACGTTGTTGTTTTATGCACTGGTATTCTTGGGAGGAAACCTGTTCCGTGTTATACGGCGTGGTCCCTTGATTTACCTAACTTTAAAATAAAGATTAATAACTGTTTTAGTTCTCATATCAGTCACATGACTGACCTGGAGTTTATTGTTTTAACCTAAACTCTGGGTGCCCTTATTTTGACCGGGCTGCTAGTAGTTTTGGTTTTGCAGATTTATATTCACAGGATCCTGATTTATAGCTGGAACGATACTCGGAAAGCTCTGTATCCGTGTATTACTTCTAGTTGTGTATTGTATTATTTTCCGCTGCTATGTAATGTATTGTAATCTCTGATATTTTATAATGTATATTATTTGTTAATACTCTGTATATTCTTGTATTCCGATGAATTGTTGTAATAAGTAATGAAATGTTCTTCTGTTTGCGTTCTAATCTGTCTTGTCCTCAATTCAATCCGGGCTTTCTTTACCGGGGAAGTTCGGGTCATTTCAATTTGCTAGACACAACTTCACTAAAAGAGGGTAGATTTTGACATTGTTTTTTTATAATCAACAAGTGATTCAAAGTGGAAATGTCTAGCATAGTGTACGATGCGATAATTTGAAAAAGCATCGAATTTGACAAAAGCACCTTCAAAGAACTTTGAAACCTTCATTGCTTTATGCCTAGCTTTTGCAGTATCATCCCAAAGCCACTTTTGGATTATTTCTTCGGAAGGTGGAAGAGATTCTTCCTCACGTGTTATTTTTCCTCTATGTGCCATGATTTGTTATTGAGAAGATGAAATTTTTGTGGTAATTTTTTATTTTGGGGGCTAGGGTTTGTAAAGGAAGTAAAAAAAGATGAAGAGGTAAAAGTAAAAAAGATGAGAAAATGAATGGTTGTGATGATTAGGAGGAGTCGTATGTCTCTTTAAAAAACACGTCACCTACAGGTCAGATGTCTGATTCAATAAAACAGACGTCTGTTTTTGGTCATTTTTGAACCCGAGAAGAATTAGTTTAAAAGTGGGAAGTTTCAGACGTTTATTATTTTTGGTTTAGACGTCTGATTCTGGAGGTAAAATAATTTTTTCTATCTAGTCAGACATCTGAAATCCCATGTCAAACATCTTTTTTTTTAATTTTGAACCCGTAAGTGTGTATTTAATTTTGATACCATTTCAGACGTCTGTTTTATTCGTTGCAGACGTCTGGTTTAAAAGTAAATTTTAATCTTCAGGTATAATCAAACGTCTGTTTTGTTTTTCTCAGAGATATGTTTTGTAAGATGTTTGCACAATCAATTTTTTATTTCATATATACGAATTAAATAACAAGTTAGGTATAGAAATATATAAAATAAATGATACTTTTAATTTTTAGAAGGTGGTGTCTTCTTAGGTGTTGATGGACCCTTTCCATCATTAGCTTGGTAATTTCTATCCCATGAGTTTGGATCATACGATGGTCGTTAAGGTGAGAAGGTGTTGTATTTCATTGTTGGATTTACTGGATCATTCTCAGTTCGGTAAGAGGAAGATGAATCAATAGGATTTGGCGGAGTTGGTAAAGGTGAGACAACATCCTTTTCTTTTGAACCGCAAAATTTGTGTATCATTTTTTCGAGAAGGCTTAAGCGAGTCGATGTCACTTTCTATTCGAAATATAACTCCTTCTGTATTGCTATTTGTTTTGTCTAATAGTGATGGAGATCGTCTATTTTTCGTTTCGTATCCGGAGATGAGAATAAAGCTCTTTTAGCTTTCTTTGCTTCAGGCATAAATCCGGTGTGATAGTTCCCCCAACGGTATTGCGGTTCAATTGTAGGTGTAGGTGTTGGAGTTGAGGAGAATCGGAAGAGCAATCTGATGCGAAGGTTATACTGATTGAATAGTTGGAGTTACTTGAAGACACAGTGTTTGTAGTTGAGTTTTTTAAAGTTGAAGTTTGTGTTTGTAAGTTTGTAGTAAGTCATAGGTTTATATACGAAAAGCAATTAAGGAATTTGTGGTTAAAATTTTCAAAAGTCTGTAGCCATAAAGAAATTGAGTGTTGAAAGGGATTTTAGGAAATGGCTAAAAACAGGTAGTAATTTAAATAAAACACACTTGATTTTAAGAGAAAAAATTATGTAGAGTTATATATCTGTTACAGAAACAATCCTTACTTCTCGTCGTAATTTAATAAAAGAATTTTCTAATAATGGTTTAGTAAAAATATCTGCAATCTGGTTTTCGGTTGAAACATATTCTAAGTTAATAATATCTTTTTCTATATTGTCACGTAAGAAATGATGTCGGATATCTATATGTTTAGTTCTAGAGTGATTTATCGGATTTTTAGATAAGTTTATAGCACTAGTATTATCACAATATATTGTTGATTTAGTTAAATTAACTCCAAAATCTCTAAGTGTTTATTGCATATAAGTTACTTGTGCACATGCTAAAGCAACAGATATATATTCTGCTTCACATGTAGAGAGTGACATATAGTTTTGTTTCTTGCTAAACAAAGATACAAGTGATTTTCCAATGAAATGGCATGTACCACTTGTACTTTTTCTATCCGTCCGTGATCCACAAAAATCAGCATCACTGTAGGATACTAATTCGAATGGACATCCTTTAGGATAAAAAAGGCCGAAGTTCTTAGTATTATTAAGATACCTTAAAATTCGTTTTGCTGCTCTTGGATGTGACTCTTTGGGATCTGATTGGAATCATGCACACAAGCATACACTCATCATAATATCAGGACGGCTTGCAGTTAAATAAAGTAGCGAATTTATCATACTTCTATATAATTTTTGATCAGTACTTTTTCATTTTTCATCTTTTTCAAGATGAACCGACATACTCATTGGAGTTGGTTTTCCCGAAGTGTTGTCTAAACCAAAACATTTAATTAAATTATTACAATATTTTTCTTGAAAAATAAAAAATACCACTGGAAACTTGTTTAATTTGTAATCCTAGAAAATATGATAATTCTCCCATATGGGACATTTCAAACTCATTTGTCATTATTGTAGAAAATTCTTTACATAAGTTTTCGTTAGTTGAACCAAAAATTATATCTTCTACATAGATTTGTACAATTAAAATATCTTTATTTGTATTTTTAAAAAAATAAAGTTGGATTTGCATTTCCTACTCGAAAACCAGAATTTATTAAGTAACTTTTAAGTCGTTCATACCAAGCACGAGGTGCTTGTTTTAAACCATACAATGCCTTTTTAAGTTTATAGACGTAATCTGGATATTTTTCATGTATGAATAGCGGTGGATGTTCTACATAAACTTTTTCTTTAATAAAGCCATTTAAGAAGGCAATTTTAACGTCCATTTGATAAAGTTCGAAGTTATGAAAACTTGCTTATGCTAATAAAATGTGTATGGCTTCTAGTTTTGCTACGAGTGCAAAAGTTTCTTCATAATCGATCCCTTCTTCTTGATTGTACCCTTGAGCAACCAATCTGGCTTTGTTTCTCGTGATGTTTCCAAGTTCATCCGCCTTGTTTTTACATACACATTTTGTACCAATAACCGATTGATCATTTGGTTGAGGTACTAGCTCCCAGACATCATTGAGTTCGAATTGGTTTAGCTCTTCTTTCATGGTAATAATCCAGTAATCATCTGTAGAAGCTTCTTTTGGATTTTTGGGTTCAATAGTTGAAAGAAAAGCTACATGACCCATTTGATTTAATTGACTTCTTGTTCGAACGTGCGTGTCAATTTCACCAATAATATTTTGTGTAGGATGATCTCCTAAGATTCTAGGAGGTGCTCTGATATGTTCTATGATATTATTTTCCGTATTTTCAGGATTTATATTTTCAATGACTTCATCATCATATTTGTTCTGTATATTTTTATTAAAAGTTTCATCAAAAGATACGTGTAAGGATTCTTCTATAATATTTGTAATAACCCGAAAATCTGGGCCAGTTTAAAATTTTTATTTTGGCAATTTTAGCAAATTATGAATATTTAAAATAGAATATTTTAAATAATATCGACGAGAAATTTATTTTGAATAGAATCGAACGTATATACTATATACATCGTCGTTAGAATATAAATAATTATATATAAATATAAATAGAATTGAAAATGGCACGCATAAGTGGCAATTGATCAGGGCTTCTGTTGAAAAGCAAAGTCTTGTGGCTGATGATCAAAGCACGGCCTGTGTGGCGTAGCTTTGTGTATAACGTGAATTCGCGAGCCTCACACCTCGGTATGAGACAAAAACGGGATAGTGACTGCAGGGAGAGCACGACGTTTCTTTCTAGCTAGGGTGGTGTCAGTGACCTACCAGCCCTGACATTTATATACTTTTCACCTGTGTGGTTGTTGGATATTAGGCGCCTCGGATATAGGTCTGTAAGGACTGGGAAACGTGTGTTCAGGAATAACTAATCCTCCAAAGTTAGGTGAGGACCGGCCCTGAAGATCCAAGGATCATAGTGGGGTCCTGAGACATTTGCTAGAGTGTCTCGAATCGGAGAGGAGCTTGCCCCTTGCCTCGACCCATGACGGAAATCCAATTTCCAATACGTGATATTGCAGTTTTAATTGTAGAACTAGTATGGCGACATGATAGATGGTACCATGCCGCCTATGATTGATATTTATGATTTGAATTGTTTTGACACTATACACTTATTATAGTATCAAATGATTTGTTTTAAACGTACCAAGCATGTTTGGCTATTATAAGGGGAATCCCTATCCTCCGGCTTGCGTTGCATTGTGTGATGGGACCTGGGTCTTATAATAGCTTCATTTTTCCAAAAAGCATTGCGTTGTTTTGTTATATGCACTAGTATTCTTGGGAGGAAACTCGTTCCGTGTTATACGGCGTGGTCCCTTGAATTACTATCTTTAAAGTAAAGTTTTAAATAACTGTTTTAGTTCTCACACCAGTCACATGACTGACCTGGAGTTTGTTGTTTTAACCTAAACTCTGGGTGCCCCTATTTTTGACACGGGCAGCTAGTAGTTTTGGTTTTGCAGATTTATATTCACAGGGTCCTGGTTTACAGCTGGAATGATGCTCGGAAAGCTCTATATCCGTGTATCACTTTCAGTTGTGTTTTGTATGTTTTTCAGCTGCTATGTAATTTATTGTAATCTCTGACATTTATCGAATGTAATTTATTCATTTATACTCTATATATTCTTGTATCTGATGGAATTGTTGAAATAACAATGAAATGTTCTTTCGTCTGTGTTCCGATTTGTCCTGTTCTCAAACGATCAGGGGTTTTCGAACGGTCTTAGTCGGTTTAATGATCGATTCGGATCGAGCGAAATTCCCTGTCGTTACAATATTAGTACGTTTGTTGAAAATACGATAAGCTTTACTACGTTCTGAATATCTAATAAAAATTCTGTGATCAGCTTTTGCGTCAAATTTTCCAATTTGATCTTTAGTGTTAAGAATGAATCATTTAGAACCAAAAACTTTAAAATATGAAATATTTGGTTTTCTTCCATTAAAAAGTTCATAGGGAATATTTTTAGTTAAAGACCGAATAGAAATTCTATTTAATACATAACAAGCAGTCGCTACAGCTTCTATCCAAAATTGTTTAGGTAAAGTGCTTACATTGAGTAGAGTTCTTGCACATTCTTGTAAAGTTCTATTCTTTCTTTCTACAACTTCATTTTGTTGTGGAGTTCTAGGAAAAGAGAAATTATGATTTATTCCTTTCTTTTTACAAAAATGTTCAAAAGATTCATTCTCGAATTCTCCACCATGATCACTTCGAATGTTTTTTACTTTTAAATCTTTAGAATTTTGAATCTTTTTGATGAAATCTTTAAAACGCCCAAAAGTATCACTTTTATTTTTCATAAAAATAGTCCATGTATATCTTGAGAAATCATTAGTTATTACAAATACATAACGATTGTGATTTAATGATTGAACTTGAGTAGGACCAAAGAAGTCCATATGTAATAGTTCTAACGGTTGTAAAGTTGAAATAACCTTTTTTGATTTAAAAGAAGATTTGGTTAGTTTACCTATTTGACAATCTTCACATAGATTATTTACTTTAAAATTTATTTTAGGTAGACCTTTTATTAACTCATGTTTCGAAAGTCTTTGTATAGTTTTGAAATTTATGTGACAAAAACGCTTGTGCCATAACCAAGAATCGTTGTTATTGGCAATTAAACACATTTCTTTATTATTATTTATTTTCATATTTAGAACATAAATATGCCTATCTCTATTTCCTTCAAAAATAATATTTTGTTCTTTGTCAAAAATACTACATTTGTTTTCAGAAAATGTTATTTTAAAACCTTTGTCACATAATTGACTAATACTAAGCAAATTATGTTTTAAATTTTTAACTAAAGGAACATTAGTAATAAGAGGTAGATTTGAAATACCATAGTTGCACACATCTCCTTTGCCAATAATAAATCCTTTTGAGTTATCTTCGAAGGTAACTAAGCCACCATCAAATTATGAAACATTGGTTAGTATATATTTGTCTTCGGTCATGGGTTTTGAGAAACCACTGTCTAGAATCCATTTTTTCTTTTTGAGTGGGACCTGCAAAATATATTAATAAGCACATTGGTACCCACTTTTTGATAGGGTCCTAAGAGTTAGGTCTTAGGAAGCCAAACCCAAATGGATTTAGTATCCCTTTTATATATATAATTTATATTATTATGCACAGATTCCATAATTGAGTTAATGTGCTTGTTTCTAATCAAATTATTGTTAGTTTTTGGAACCCATATCTTAATTCTATTAATCCTTTTTATAGGTTTAGGTTTATTTGAATCAATTTTCCTTTTTAGGTGTGTATTTTTATTTGGAGGAGATTTTGATTCCTTTTTAAATCTTAGACCATTTTTGTTAGAAGAAGGTCGAGAATTTTCTATGATTTTTGACAAATTCTCTCTACCCTTATTAAAATTTGAAGCATTTTTAAAAATGTTTTCTAACTTAGTTTGAATACTTTTATTTTCTAATTCTAATTCTTTTACTTTAGTTTTCAACATGTAATTCTCAGAACTTATTTCATCATTCTTTGTCTTTTGAGTTTCGATTTCATGACTCAAAAGAGAAAGTTGACTATCTGAATTTGCAAGAGTGTTTTGAACTTTTTCAAGTTCTTCTTCCAGAATTATTTTTTCATCTTTCAACATGTCTCTTTGAAATTCATTTTTATTCTGATTTTCACGAGTTTCTTTAAATTTTTTGTAATATTTAAAAATTCAGCATTAACATCTATTAATTCTTCATAAGATAATTCACTTACTTCAGATTCTTGTGCCATGAAACACACATTTGCTTGTTCGTTTTTGCTTTCACTATCACTGTCACTATCTGATGAATCTGATTTTGAGTCGTCCCATGTAACCAAAAAATCTTTCTTCTTGAATTTTTCTTTCTTGCTTTTGTTGAGGTTTTTCTGATTTTCTTTCATTTCTGGACAGTCTTTTACCATATGACCTTTCTTATG
The DNA here is from genome assembly GCA_030737875.1 of Allium sativum. Taxonomy (NCBI): domain Eukaryota; kingdom Viridiplantae; phylum Streptophyta; class Magnoliopsida; order Asparagales; family Amaryllidaceae; genus Allium; species Allium sativum. The sequence continues at coordinate 360,149,525 of CM060926.1, forward strand.
ACAATTGAAACATTCCAATTTTGAAGATGTAGGTTTGTTTGAGGTATTCTTTGTTGGATCTAGAATAACCCTAGAGGGGGGGTGAATAGGGTTTTTCATAGTTTTTAACTGAATTAAAAATCAAACGAGATAAATAAAAATAAACAGATCACAGAATATAGCAGAAACAGAAATGCAGAAAATAAATCACACACAGATATACCCAGCTTCGGCAAAACCCTGCCTACTGCTGCATTTCTAAGGTTTCTACTAGGTGATAGAACAGATCCCGCATACAAGACCATGTACACTCGCAAACCCTGCTCCTATTCTAACCCTACGCTCAAACCCCTAGACTGATCGATATCCCCTCGATCAGATTTCCCCGAATTACACCCCGTAATCCGTAACCCAGATTTTACAGATTCTAAAACTGACAGTCAACACCCTGACGGATACACCCTAGATTTTACAGACCTAGAACTGACTCGGTTCAATTTACAAAACAAGTTGAAACAACACAAAAATAAAAACAATTAAAAACTTAAAACAATAAAGAAAAACCCTAGGACTTAAAAAGAGGGGTCATCCCCTTTTTCAAATGGAAAAACATGGCCGGCCCTTTTTTTTTTAATTGGTCCACCCCTTTTTCTTTTAGCCCGATCTCTCTGGAATATTAAAAATGGCGGCTTTGACTAGGGTTTCTTTGGTTCCTCCAAATCAAATCGCGACCTTGACGGAATTGGTTAATCTCTGAAGCTTGAACTCGTGGCTTGCTTTCTGATGTCGATTAGCTTGAGCTCTCAGTTGAACGAAACCCTACAACTTGTGAGTTATTCGGACTTAATTGTTTGCTTTAATTTATTTGTGGGTTTTTCGATGAGATACATGCCGATGATGAATTTGGTGTATAATATAGGATTGTATAATCCTTTAATTGCGCTCTGATTTCAATATATGACTCTGGTCTGATGTTGCACGATTTCTTCCTTTGGTTACCCTTGATTTGCGTGTTTGATGGTTTTGAATCCAGACTTGATTTTACTGGAATAAATTGGCTTGGCCTGATTTTACGATGCTTTCCCTCTTTTGAATCTCTTGATAAAATCGGCTTTGATTTGAATTTATTGCCTTGATTAAAAACTGATTTGCTGTGATTTCTGCGACTTGCTTTGCTTGCCAAAAATTGATGCCATGTCCAAAACTGGAATTACTTGCATTTCTGGAAACATATTAAACTCTGGCCCTTGCTTGATTTTTGCTCTGCCTTGAATTTGAAATGCATTGGCTTTGATTTAAAAATGGCTTGAATGATTGAATTAGAGAAATTTTTGCTTTCCCTTTTGACATTAAAACCCTTGGCACGATTTATTTGCTGCTGCCTTGTTCGAATGAAATTTATTCCTTGCCTTTGAATGTGCTATGTAGTTCCTTGCCATTGATGATACTATCAAAACAAGAAATATTTTCTTGCCAAAATTAAACATGTAATTCAAAACCGATTTGCCAAAGACTTATTTCTTTCCTTTGATTTTTCTGGAAACAGTGACACAATTTCTGAAATTATTTGTTGCTCAAAATTGATGAGTAAAATCTGCAATTCAATTTGACTTGCCTCACTTTATTTTGCTTGACCATTCCCAATTATTTCTGCATTGTGTTCTTTCTCCATAATATCATTCCTGCATGTGTATGAAACTGTTACATCATTTGCTCGACCATTTGTGTGAAGTGTCTTGCCTCCTTGCTGCACCACTATGTTAGTTCTTTGAACTGCTTTGAGAAAATATCGCCATGCTTGTGTATGAACCAGTTTTGACCATCTTTTGCTGTGTACACCAAAGTCCAAGAGTTACACTCTGTTCGCATTTGCACTTGCTTCACTAATGTTATGGTCTTTGCCCCTGGATTTTATCACCATGCTTGACTTATCTTGTTGCATCATGCTGAACTGGCCCGACCATTTGCACCATGTAAATCTGGCTTGACACTTGGGCTATGTTTATTTGTGCTTGACTATGTTTTGCATATGCTGCTTGTACACTTCCATATAGATTTGGCTATCCTGATTTGATCCATGAACTTGAGTCGTGCATTGTTTGTGAAAACTGATTTTGTCGAGTGCTAGCTTGCCTTGTGCATTCATGAAATGCTACTCGACCATTTGCTTGCCATTTGTACTTGTTCATGATTTTGCTGATTTGATCAGCATTGTCCTCGACCACTTTCTGTTTTCTACCTTCACTTGAAATATGTTGTATTCCATTTGTTGCCATGTTGTTTTCATTAGTCCATGCTTTGTGTTGGCACTTGTACATCTTTGAGTTGCTATCTTTTTGAAAAGAACTTGATCATTGTGCACTTCTTGTTCCATGAAACTTGAACTGCTGCACCATGCATTTGCCATTTGAGTTGAACATTTTTGTGCAGTTGTACCATGAATATTTCTGACTTGTCTAGCTTCCATGTATACTTGCTCGACATACATGTTTTAGTATGTACTCATGATCATTTAGCTGCTCCATTCACCATACTTCAATTTCCACCAGTCTTGAGATTTCTGAAATTTCTTGTTTACACTTGGCACTTGCTTTTTCACACTGTAATGTGTTTGCTAATGTATTCCTTCTTTTGATTTTTATCTTGTCTTTTGATTCTGAAACAAAAGGAACAAAAAACAAACAGCAGTCAATCTGTACTGTGTTGAGGCTGGTCAGAAACATTTGGTTCTGATCAGCAAACCAGTATGGTTATGGCGTGGCTGTTCAAGTCTGAAATATGATGAGTAACACACCAGAAATCTGAGGCAAACAAAATTTTAAAATAAAATTTATATTTGCATGTATTCAGTTTTATTTCTATTGCAGTGTACTGTGTGTGTGTGTTTCATGTGACAGGTAAACAAGTGATGACTGGACTGACTGAGAAGATGCTGTGAAGACAGAAGACAAGAAGACAGAAGGCAGAAAACAAGAACAGTGTGTGTGTAACAGTGAAATGTGTCAAAGTGTCTGAGATGTAAATATGAGTGTTGAGACTGAATGTATGTACAAAATGAGTGTTGAGTTATTCTGTAATGAGGAGCTGATATGTATATGAAATTGAAATGTGTTCAAAAAGTGGAGTTTTAAATAGTTGTACTGTTTGATTATTGAAATTGAATATTATATTATATTCAAATAGAATACAGTTTGAATATTCAATTTTAGTGCATTCGTATTCCATTTAAATATAAATATTATATTTCTGTCTGTGATGTATATTAACAGTACGATTTCAAACACATTTATAATATATATTTATTTGGTTGTTATCATCAAACAAAAATCTTATAATAGTGTATACGACTACGTCATATACAACAATCTCCCCCTTTTGATGATGACAAACAAATAAAAGATTTTGATCGTAATAAATGTGTTTGACAGTGAATATTAAACTCCCCTTATTTATTTGCTCCCCCTACAACAGATAACTCCCCCTACAACTGTGCATGAGTGAAATGTATGAATAATAATGAATTTTCAAAATTAAAATTAATTTAAAATTATTTATCAAATATTTACTCATAAATCAAAATCTCAACCCATTCTCCGCCTTTTGTTATCATCAAAAGGATACAGAATTTAAAAATACAGATGAAACATGAAAAAAAAAAATCAGCATAAGAGGAAGAACGATCATTATAAATTTCAATCAGTCAAACAAAAATCATAATATTCTAAGAACAGGTGGCATATTTCACATTTTAGAGAATGACGAATATACGATGAATTTTATATAAAATGGAGAGTCTTAAAAAAAAAATTCATTTCCAATTATTTTCAAAGGATTTTAAAAAGAATAAGCGCAAAAGCAGTGATGGATTTGGACCATAATTAATAATTCAATTTAAGTGACAAGATCGAATAATCTCAAATCCCAATATCTATCAATCAACAAATCATAATACGTCATAATATTTCAACACATTTCACAGATAGAAGATGGATTGATAGGCTGGTTTTTATAAACACCAAGGAGAATTTCATATAAATCTTTATTTTATCCAAATTATTTTCTTTTCATTTTCTTTTAATTTAAGAGCACACTGACCACGCATAACCAGATCTTGGATTTTTAAATGAGCTCAGTTGCAGCTTAAATATAAGTAATCTCGTAACCATGCATAACCAGAGCTTGGATTTTTAAATGAGGTTAGAGAAATACTTATGAACATTATATTATTATCATTTTCTGTTTCAAAAAGAAAAAACTCCTCGATATATAAAATCAATATGGATGATAGAAAAGTGGTAGGTACAGAAATGGACTGTGAAATAAATTTCTAAATTAATTATATTATGAAATATGACCAACTGTACCGGGATTATTGAAAATTTTCAATTGACACTAATTCCGAAAAATAACATAACCACAATTCCACCACAAACATTTTCACTGTTTATTTAAGATTTTTTTTTTTAAAAAAAAAATTAAACTCTCCACATTTAAAAAAAATTATCATGGATGGCAGAATGATGATAGATAAAAAAAATGATCGTGAAATAATTGCCAATTCAAAGATATTAAAATAAATGTTCAACCATCATGAAAATTCAAATAAAATCTCCTCTTGTTGTGAAATATACTGTAGTCACAATTCATCACAATTTCAAAAACTGATAATAATTTTGATGAATTATATATATACAGTTCAATATGGATATTAATTTCAACTTCTGAATGAATAATCAATAAATAACTTTAAAATTGAAAATCAATTACAAGAGGGAATTAAACATAGAAAAAAAATGAATATATACAGGGTGATAATTAAAAAAAATGAGTGGAAAAAAAAACTGATACCAAATGTTCTCGCTTATCGAGGAATTTAATTACACCCTGATGGACTATCATGGGCATCTCAGGCTAAAGAAATTTAGACACAAACCCAGCCAGACAAATTTAGCACAATTGTTTGTATAAGAAAAAAAATGTATGGATTTATACAAGGTGAAAATTTGAATCTCAGTACAGATGGGTAAAAAAAAATGAGCACTTCTGATACCACTTGGTGTCTCTATTTACGAGGAATTTTAACATGATACTGAACAAGAATATCATAGACAAAAGAATTATTAAGTACCAAGCCCAAAAGGACGAGATAATAGATTATGCACATGTATCAGAGCAGCAAGCATGTGATTCCAGAACAAACATTTTTCAAAACAATATCAGAGCAACACAGAACATAGTTTCAAATCATATTTGTCAGGATGATGGCCAGATTCATGATCTAATGATTAAAATACTGTTTACTTGAAATCATTTGAGGAATATGAAAATATCTGGATTTAATAAATCAATCACACCAATTAATAAATTTTTGAATTGAGATATGTGTGAGATTTAATAAATCAATAATTTCAAATGATTTTAAACAAACAAATACTTAAATCATATAACCATGAAATAACAGAGAAATTCAAGACCGGATTTTCAAAGAATTTTCACAAGAATTTTCCGACAAGTCTTCAAGAAATTTCAGATCATCTACATCAATTTTGTGAGATATTCATGATCCAAAGAATAAAAATAATTTATTTGAAATCATTTGAATCAATGTCAAATTTTGAGATATAATGAATCAGTCACACAAGGTTAATAATTTCAAATTTAAGTGGTGTGTGAGATTCAAAATATCAGGAATTTCAGATGATTTCAAACTAACAAATTCTAACCATGATGATCATGAATTACAATGATTTTCAAGATGTATCACTGAGATTCTAGACAATTTTTTAAAAAAAAGTTCAAGCCAATCTGAATATTTCTGAAATTATCACAACTGATGAATAACAAAGTGCTGTAATGAGTATAATATATTGAGCTTTTCTAAAATAGATTAGAAGAGACTCAAGAACAGCAGAGGTGTGAATTTCCATTAAACTTTCAGATCTTCAAAAATTTAGAATTCAAATTAACAGTGTTCAAGATATGACAAGAATTCATCAACACTGTTATGAATTCAGAAATCAGAAAAATAAACCTCGAAACAATTGCAGATATTTACAAGATTAAATTCAGGATATGAGAATGATTAACACACGATGATTATATACAAATAAAGCATATTTCCAAAAAGATTATAAATTCTGCAACTGGAAGTTTAAGAAGTACAGACAAAGAAGAATATGGCAGTGTCAAATCAAAAAACAAAAAACAGAAGGAGATAGAGAAAGGAATAACAACAGAAAATAAAAACAAACAAAAAGAATATACAAAGATGAGTTTAGATCATACCAGAATTCAATGTAAAGCAGAATCTCTAACTCAACAGATCTTGGCCTAAGGAACTGTAAATGACACAGAATTATAGACAATCTTGATTTCAAATTTCTTTTCAGCACAGCAGTTCCTCAGCCACCTTCGGTACCTAACAGTTTATAGAATCGAGTGGTCTAACAAAGTTTGTAAAACCACTCACAGTTGTATTCATAGCTTTAGGTATCCAAACCTGCTTATATAACAATCCGTTAGAATCAACTAGAGTACCCTTTGTAACCCAAATTTGTTTAGTTTTTCCAAAAATCATTTTATTTCTTTTTAGGATCCAAAATGAGTTGTTATCAAACCAGTTCTTATCTCGATTGTGATTCAAAAAACTTTTGGAATTTTTAAAATTCAAATTTTCAGAATGACTCTTCTTGAAGCAGTTTAAAGAGTTTTTGAAATCACAAGAGTTCAAACTTTCAAAATCATTTCTTTTCCCAAAACCAAGACCATTTTTATGACTAGAAGAAAATTGATTTTTCAACAACATATTCAAAGATTTTTCACCAATTGAAAAGCGTTTCAAACTCAATTCAAGATTGTTGATTTTGGATTTAAGATCAGAATTCTCTTTCATCAGATTCGAACAACGATTAATGCTGATCTTTCTCTTTTCAGTATTATTCTGTTTCAAAATCAAATTTTCGTTTTCAAGCATTTTAACTTTGGTCTTGGATTCAAAGATCTCTGATTCAAATTTAATTTGTTTTTCAGATTCAAGTTTCTTGAGATTTTCAATCTCTTTTTCAAGCTCACTCAAAATCAGATCTTTTTTCAACAAACTATCACTTTCAGCAATTTCAAGTTTGGAATTTTCGATAGTTTTAAAATTTGTAAATTCCTTTTGAAAAAAATTGTTTGCATTTTTCAACTCAATCTCGTTATCTTTTAAAACTAGAATTTCTTCTTCAAGCCTTTGAATGTTATTGTTGAGATGAACGAGATCTGTTTTTAATTTCAAACAATTTTCACAATTAGAATTTTCAAATTTCACAACATTTTCAAGTTTTAATTCCAAACAATGAATTTTGCTGGTCAACTCATGATTTTCAGTTTTCAAAGATTTGTTTTTAGATTGGAGTTTATCAATAGATTTCGTTAAATCAAGACACATGTAAACCAAATCTTCATATGAGAGAATTTCTGTTTCAGCATTTGTTGATTCTCCATCATCTGATTCATCTGAAGTTTCATCTACATGACTTGTTAAGCATAGATCTGAATCAAAGTTGACATCATGGGGTTTTGAGCTGTTGTCAGATTTTCCATACAACTTGTTGAGAGTTCTCCAAACTTCCTGTGCAGATAAACAATGACAGATAAGATTAAACTGTTCAGTGCTAAGATAGTCAAATATAATTTTCATAGCACGAGCATTGAAATTAATATCTACACTATCAAACCCATTGATAATAACATCCCAACATTTAATATTAACAGATTTTAAATAAAATTCCATTTTCGGTTTCTAGTTTAAAAAATCTGTTCCATTGAAAATAGTTAGAGATGAGCTGGACTGACTCTCTATCGACTGACAACTAGGAATCACCATTACTCTAGAGTTAAATACCTGGCTCTGATACCACTGTTGGATCTAGAATAACCCTAGAGGGGGGTGAATAGGGTTTTTCACAGTTTTTAACTGAATTAAAAATCAAACGAGATAAATAAAAATAAACAGATCACAGAATATAGCAGAAACAGAAATGCAGAAAATAAATCACACACAGATATACCCAGCTTCGGCAAAACCCTGCCTACTGCTGCATTTCTAAGGTTTCTACTAGGTGATAGAACAGATCCCGCATACAAGACCATGTACACTCGCAAACCCTGCTCCTATTCTAACCCTACACTCAAACCCCTACACTGATCGATATCCCCTCGATCAGATTTCCCCGAATTACACCCCGTAATCCGTAACCCAGATTTTACAGATTCTAAAACTGACAGTCAACACCCTGACCGATACACCCTAGATTTTACAGACCAAGAACTGACTCGGTTCAATTTACAAAACAAGTTGAAACAACACAAAAATAAAAACAATTAAAAACTTAAAACAATAAAGAAAAACCCTAGGACTTAAAAAGAGGGGTCATCCCCTTTTTCAAATGGAAAAACATGGCCGGCCCTTTTTTTTTTAATTGGTCCACCCCTTTTTCTTTTAGCCCGATCTCTCTGGAATATTAAAAATGGCGGCTTTGACTAGGGTTTCTTTGGTTCCTCCAAATCAAATCGCGACCTTGACGGAATTGGTTAATCTCTGAAGCTTGAACTCGTGGCTTGCTTTCTGATGTCGATTTGCTTGAGCTCTCAGTTGAATGAAACCCTACAACTTGTGAGTTGTTCGGACTTAATTCTTTGCTTTAATTTATTTGTGGGTTTTTCGATGAGATACATGCCGATGATGAATTTGGTGTATAATATAGGATTGTATAATCCTTTAATTGCGCTCTGATTTCAATATATGACTCTGGTCTGATGTTGCACGATTTCTACCTTTGGTTACCCTTGATTTGCGTGTTTGATGGTTTTGAATCCAGACTTGATTTTACTGGAATAAATTGGCTTGGCCTGATTTTACGATGCTTTCCCTCTTTTGAATCTCTTGATAAAATCGGCTTTGATTTGAATTTATTGCCTTGATTAAAAACTGATTTGCTGTGATTTCTGCGATTTGCTTTGCTTGCCAAAAATTGATGCCATGTCCAAAACTGGAATTACTTGCATTTCTGGAAACATATTAAACTCTGGCCCTTGCTTGATTTTTGCTCTGCCTTGAATTTGAAATGCATTGGCTTTGATTTAAAAATGGCTTGAATGATTGAATTAGAGAAATTTTTGCTTTCCCTTTTGACATTAAAACCCTTGGCACGATTTATTTGCTGCTGCCTTGTTCGAATGAAATTTATTCCTTTCCTTTGAATGTGCTATGTAGTTCCTTGCCATTGATGATACTATCAAAACAAGAAATATTTTCTTGCCAAAATTAAACATGTAATTCAAAACCGATTTGCCAAAGACTTATTTCTTTCCTTTGATTTTTCTGGAAACAGTGACACAATTTCTGAAATTATTTGTTGCTCAAAATTGATGAGTAAAATCTGCAATTCAATTTGACTTGCCTCACTTTATTTTGCTTGACCATTCCCAATTATTTATGCATTGTGTTCTTTCTCCATAATATCATTCCTGCATGTGTATGAAACTGTTACATCATTTGCTCGACCATTTGTGTGAAGTGTCTTGCCTCCTTGCTGCACCACTATGTTAGTTCTTTGAACTGCTTTGAGAAAATATCGCCATGCTTGTGTATGAACCAGTTTTGACCATCTTTTGCTGTGTACACCAAAGTCCAAGAGTTACACTCTGTTCGCATTTGCACTTGCTTCACTAATGTTATGGTCTTTGCCCCTGGATTTTATCACCATGCTTGACTTATCTTGTTGCATCATGCTGAACTGGCCCGACCATTTGCACCATGTAAATCTGGCTTGACACTTGGGCTATGTTTATTTGTGCTTGACTATGTTTTGCATACGCTGCTTGTACACTTCCATATAGATTTGGCTATCCTGATTTGATCCATGAACTTGAGTCGTGCATTGTTTGTGAAAACTGATTTTGTCGAGTGCTAGCTTGCCTTGTGCATTCATGAAATGCTACTCGACCATTTGCTTGCCATTTGTACGTGTTCATGATTTTGCTGATTTGATCAGCATTGTCCTCGACCACTTTCTGTTTTGTACCTTCACTTGAAATATGTTGTATTCCATTTGTTGCCATGTTGTTTTCATTAGTCCATGCTTTGTGTTGGCACTTGTACATCTTTGAGTTGCTATCTTTTTGAAAAGAACTTGATCATTGTGCACTTCTTGTTCCATGAAACTTGAACTGCTGCACCATGCATTTGCCATTTGAGTTGAACATTTTTGTGCAGTTGTACCATGAATATTTCTGACTTGTCTAGCTTCCCTGTATACTTGCTCGACATACATGTTTTAGTATGTACTCATGATCATTTAGCTGCTCCATTCACCATACTTCAATTTCCACCAGTCTTGAGATTTCTGAAATTTCTTGTTTACACTTGGCACTTGCTTTTTCACACTGTAATGTGTTTGCTGATGTATTCCTTCTTTTGATTTCTATCTTGTCTTTTGATTCTGAAACAAAAGGAACAAAAAACAAACAGCAGTCAATCTGTACTGTGTTGAGGCTGGTCAGAAACATTTGGTTCTGATCAGCAAACCAGTATGGTTATGGCGTGGCTGTTCAAGTCTGAAATATGATGAGTAACACACCAGAAATCTGAGGCAAACAAAATTTTAAAATAAAATTTATATTTGCATGTATTCAATTTTATTTCTATTGCATTGTACTGTGTGTGTGTTTCATGTGACAGGTAAACAAGTGATGACTGGACTGACTGAGAAGATGCTGTGAAGACTGAAGACAAGAAGACAGAAGGCAGAAAACAAGAACAGTGTGTGTGTAACAGTGAAATGTGTCAAAGTGTCTGTGATGTAAATATGAGTGTTGAGACTGAATGTATGTACAAAATGAGTGTTGAGTTATTCTGTAATGAGGAGCTGATATGTATATGAAATTGAAATGTGTTCAAAAAGTGGAGTTTTAAATAGTTGTACTATTTGATTATTGAAATTGAATATTATATTATATTCAAATAGAATATAGTTTGAATATTCAATTTTAGTGCATTCGTATTCCATTTAAATATAAATATTATATTTCTGTCTGTGATGTATATTAACAGTACGATTTCAAACACATTTATAATATATATTTATTTGGTTGTCATCATCAAACAAAAATCTTATAATAGTGTATACGACTACGTCATATACAACAATCTTTTTGAAATTTCCTTTTCAATAATTTAGAAATTTCTTAAAAATTTTGGCACTCGTATTTTGATTCGGATTCCTCTTTACCAACATGAAAAGCCACATTCTTCTTTTCTTGAGCTAATTCCTTTTTTGATTGAAGGTTTACTTCATAAGACATAAGATTTCCTATTAGCTCTTCTAGTTTCATAGCTGATAAGTCATTTGCTTCTTCAATGGCTAGTACTTTTCTTTCCCAGTCTCAGTCAGAGAATTTAGTACTTTTGAAAGGATATCAAAATCACTATATTTTTTTCCTAGTCCTATCAATGCATATAAAATGTCTTGAAATATTGAGTACATTTCATTGATAGTTTCATTTTGTTTCATCTTGAAGTTCTGAAACTGGTTTTTAAGCATTGAAATTTTAGTTTGCTTGACTTTGTTTGTTCCTTCATGGATGGTCTTGAGTGTTTCCTATATTTGATATGTTGATGTACAAATGCTAACACGATCGAATTCATTTCTATCTAATGCACAATATAGCATGTTCATAGCTTTTGCATTTGCATTGGCCTCTTCTTTTTGAATTGTTGTCCAAGCTGAATATTCAGTTGTAGGTGCTGTAAATTTTTTTTGAGTAGCATTCCATGCACTAAAACCACTTGCTTGCATATAAATCCTGTAACACCCCATGTCCGTTAATGTCATTCACAAAGGGAATGCATTAACTTCCATGAAGCATTATAAGTAAACAGAACAGAATATTACAAGACAAATACGTAAAGTAGTACTTAAAAAATTATAACTTTATTACAGAAGAAACAGAAATAAGTTTGGTTACATCCTTCAAAAATACAATACCAAAAACCAAGTACACAAGTATCAGTCTTATACCAAAATCCTTCAGAAAGCATAATTTTAAAACCATAATCCCCAACATAAACTTCCATAAGAAGGTAGAGTCAAAGCCAAGAAATACTTCAAGCACTTCAAGCAGAGAGAATATGAATCAAGCTCCTATGTTTCCACCCTGAGTACCTGGGGGGAACGGAAAGAAAAAGAGGCGAAAACAAACGAGGTCAGACATAAAGTCTGGCGAGTCCGGTAACTTTCAGCATATAAACAGATAGTAGTATCATGACATGTAAATAAAGCTAGATGAGGGATTATAACAACATGAGTAGCAGGTATGCTTAAGTTAAACAGAAGAAACAGAATGATATAAACCAAGATATGCTTCTTACAAATATCTTACTTCTCTGCACTAATACTTAGTATAACAAGATTAGGTGTTATCCAAATGTCTAAACTAAAACAGAAACGGAAATAAAATAATGTCTACAGAAATAGAATGTTTGTAATGAGCCTTTACCACCCCAACTGAGACAGAAGGTACAGAAACAGAATGCTAGTAATGGGCCTTCACCACCCAACTAATGGGCCTTTACTACCCCAACAGAGACAGAAGGTACAGAAATAGAATGCTAATAATGGGCCTTTACCACCCCAACTAATGGGCCTTTACCACCCCAACAGAAACAGAAGGTACACCAACAGAAACAAACAGAACTAGGTGTGCCCTAAATCCTACCCCAACCGATCGGCTCCCTAATACATAAATACCCTGTGCCGGCCCCATAGAAGGGTGTATCATTCCATAAAGTGGCAACCTATAGACACAGACCTATTTACATATGTCAACGTGTCTTACATCCTTAGAGCAGACCGGATCCATGCAAGCACATGAGCCGGTTGGAATGCGCCATCGACACCCCTCGCCATTATCAGAGTGAACCTCTTACAATTAGTTCAGTAAGTGTGCCCGGACCCCTCCTAGTGTTGGATCATAGTTTTGATACCAGAAAAGGGTTACTGACTAATATGGGTTCCACACAACATATGACACAGGTAATTACCCCTCCTAACCTTGTGTCTCCAGACTAATAGATTTTAGATTAACTTGCTTACAGACTTCAGATGTACAAAGTTCAGATTAACTAGTTCTCAGATCAGACATATAGGTTAACAAGTTTTCAGACTAATGGATTAGATATACAGATTAACAGACTTACAGATTGTTTCACCTAACCTTATATTAGGCCTATAGATTTACGAAATGGGATTATTAGATTCATCCGCCTAGTTGATTTAACCTTATCCACTCAACACGTTTAGGCATCATATGTATCCTAGATTTGCATTAATTAATTACTAATGCACAGACCTCTCACATTAGGTCGGTAGCTTGTGGCCGCTGGATGTGCCAGGAGGTTCTGGGCAGACTTCTGCCACAAGCCGGACCTAACCTTGTGTCTAAGCATATTTTAGCTATGCCTACGACCTCTCATATTAGACTAACAGTTTGGGGTTGCTGGTTAAGCCGGTTGGGTCCGGGCAGACTTCTACCGCAAACAGAGTCTAACCTCGTGTCTCAGCATTCATATTTTTAGCTAATGTATTCATTTCATATATTTTGCCAATATCAGACTAGTTATGCCAATTCAACAAATTAAACTTCCTTACAAGTTACAGTAGATTATTCAAAGTTCTATTAACTTGTTTTGCTCAATTTTAGATCGAGCCTACAGATTTTCATACACCAAATTTACCGTATTCAGTTTCAACAGATTCAGCAGATTAGGCAATTTAACAGATTTAATCATAAAATTAAGCCTAATTTTTCATGCCCAAATTATGGTCATAATACACAATATAACATATTCCCCAAATTTTAGTTAAATTTACACAGTACAAAATATTCTCCAAAAACCCCCAAATCATGATATACAATATGAATTATGCCAAATTATAGCCTTTGATTTCAGCGTATGCCTAGTATCCAAAATCCCCATTTAGGTATATTCAAATTTAATAGTTATCCTATTATAATATAGATCTTTGTGCCTAAGTCATATGCATAATAATTCTCCTTCTTCCAAATCACAGACTATCATATATAGTATGCCCAGATCCAGATCTTAAATTACAACATATGTTCTTTTCTCAAATCAGTCACAAATCAGTCATGTCTAATTATGGATCATTCAATATTTTTCCCAATTTCAGCGATCATGAGTCAATCTCTTATGAGATTTGGCTCAAGCTCGTGATAGCCTAGTTATAGAATAGAATAGAAGGAAGAGATATAGAATAGTTACTATAATATTAATAAGATAGATCTACACAGAAAAACAGATCTGATAAACAAGAATATGCATAATCTCAAATTCAGATTTATAGCCATGTCAAGATCATAATTAAATTTCATACTTAAAAATAACTGTACTCAACTTGTTTGGATTCTAAAGAAAAAGGGTTGTAGTTGTTCTCTTTTAATCCTATTCAGATTGGAAGAAGAAGAAGCACTAGTTCTAGCTTAGGTTTCAGCAGAGCAGAGACGCCATTGATTTATTTTAATTAGAATTGAAGCAGCGTAGCGTTGCAATGGTTTGATGTGGAGAGGAAATGGGTTGTGGGGGTGTTTAAATAGCATAGGGATCAACAAATCTGGTCAGAACGGGCGTCCAAATGCAGAAAAACGAACCAGTCCTCGGATCTGGAAATAGGGGGAGGTCGACCCCCTGGTCGACCTATGTGACCTATGTCGACCCCTAGGTCGACCCTCTGGTCGACCTAGGTCCTGGCCGGGAAATTTCCTGCCCAGCCCGGGTGAGTGATTTGAATTTCGAATTGAGCTGTCTTAATTAATTTAAATTTTCTGAAACTTCTAAGTGCCATAACTTCTTCATACGGAGTCTGATTTATGCAAACTCGGACTCTATCTCAAGAAGAATTTTGAGACGAACGCAATGGCAAAGCCCGTTTCTGTAATAACCCGGAAAATGCGAGCCAATTTAAAATTTTTAAATTGATTATTTCAAAGGAATTTGAACAATTGAAATAGAATATTTCAATAAAATAGTGAATTATAAATAGTGAGTCAGTTTGAAAATTTGAATTCATACTTTGACTGACTGTGCAGAGTGGAAAATATAACGGATTTTAGTGAAACCAAAAATATTTAAATCTGTTAGTCAATACCTTTCTAACGAATCTGAAAAATCGAAGTTTCATAACGGGAATCAAAAGTTATGGCCGAATGAATTTTCAGAAGGATCGGTATATAGAATATATAGCCTTGGAAAATTGATATTTTGCATACGACCTCGGAATTCGACGAAACCACTTTTGTTGGGTTCGGGATGTCAAACTATTACTAGGTTTCAAATTTCATAATTTTTGAAGCCAGTATGCGAGCGTGGCAAAAGAAAATGTGTTTGGTCGATTTCTGTTAAATTGGATCGACCAGAAAATGGCCATTTTTCAAATGACTTCAGAATTCGACGAAACTAGTTTTGTTGGGACCGTAGCGTCAAAACATAGCTAGATTTATTTTTCTGGAATTTTTCGAATCAGTTTGTGGCCCTGGCAAATTGAAATGTGCGTTCAGAGTTAAAAATTAAATGTTTTATACTTTAATTTGAAAAATAACTGACTGTAACAGTCGAATTGGCCTACAAAACATATCTCATTGTGTCCGGAATGGGGGTATTTAGCTAGGGGCGACAGTCGTTGGGTTTAAAAAGGAGTTCGTTTAAGAAAACACTATTTAAAAAATTTAATATAGTCTCGACCAATCATATTTTTCCATCCATAAAAAAAAAAACAGAAACCACCCCCCCCCCCCCCCCCCGACATCGACGGCGGAAGCCTTCTTCACCTTCCCAGGAGATTTCCGATCGCCACGGCCAGAATTAGCTCCTCCCCCAGTTCAACTTTTTGTAGTTCTTCCTCCCCTCTTCAAATCCATATAAGGAGCTCCCCCTATCGTCGCCTCTACGCCGAGATATCCACCTCCAAACTTCCGACCTTCAAACCGCCACCGCCACCGTTCTGCGCCACCGAGTCCCACCAAACCGCCGCGCGCCTGTAGCTCTCTCGAAGCTCTTCCACCTCCAACTTCCTGATCGTCCCCTCGTGTCCCGGTTCTCGCGAAAACCGCAAACCTAGTTTTGAAGCTTTCTGAAAGTGCGTTTTTCTTTGATCTTTACACTTTGAAAAATCATATCTTTTTGGTGTGTTGACGAAATTCGATGAAACAGGAAACATCGAGACCGCAAGGAAGCTCTCTACCCAATAGAAGAAGCTGCGGATTTTTCTGACATCGTATCGATTTTTAGCGCTCAGAAAACCAAGGTGAGAAATCTAAATTAACGTGAAATTCAAAGGAAAATGTCGTGTATAATTTATATAAGAGAAATATAAATTACATACGTGTTGTATACCTCATGTACATGCGTAGTGTAAGCTATATAAGCGAAGTATCAATTTTTACATGCATAGAATAATTGATATATGTGTTGAAATGCTAGTAAAATATAGCAAATATATATTATATTATATATATATATACTCCCCTCGTGCACAAACCATGGACGATATTTATTGTGGTGAATTGGTGTGAAATATTGGATGAAAAATACGAATGGTTGGATAATTGTTTGTGGTTGATATTGTTTGGTTGTGGTTGAAAAATACCCATTGGTGATTGAAATGAATTGGAAATATTTGTGGAAATAAAAATAAACATGCCGCCTGCATGCGAATTAGATGCATGAATCCCCATTGTCAAAAACCGCGAGGTTTTAAGGTAGAGCGAGGAGTCGTACTAGGGACGGTGCCGGTTTTAACTACCCTGCCGTTATGCTGCCGAAATTTTGAATAATCTTTGTGTGCTAGAATTATTTTCATATGTTGAGATTATTTTACATGCATTGAAATTAAAGTCATATATTGAAACTATATCCGTGGAAATATTCATGTGTTGAAAAGTGTTGTGTGAAAATTAAATTCATTTGTGAATGAATGAAGTATTTAAACAATAAAAATCACATTTTTATATATATATGAAGTATCAAAAATATTCGCCTTATATAAATAGTTTCAACAATCAAAATTTCATCTTTCTAATAGGAACAACATAAATAAAATGTCCATGTGTGGAAATGCTCATTTGTTGAGAAATGTGCGTAGTGGAAAAGTTCATGTGTTGAATAAAAAGATCGAACAATAAAAATTACATTTTTATTGAAACTATGAAGTGTTGAAACCATACATTGGTTGAATAAATATTTTAAATGATAAAAATATCATTTTTATCATATGTGTGATATGCTAAAGATATGCGGACGTTGAAATAAATATTTGTGATAGAAATATTATTTTTAACATGCATAGGAACTAAATAAAATAGTCATGTGTTGAAATCTATTTTAGTTCGCCAAAATTATCATCTTTTGAAATATGAAGTGTTAAAAATATCCACTTGTTCAAATAAACGTGCATGAGTTGAAATATACATTAACTAGCTAATGATATGATTTTAGCCTATGCATGCGATATTAGAATGAATGGTGTTTTTAAACCAAAGCAAGGCAAATATGAAATTGAATGGAAAATGATAAATGTTAGAAATTGTATATATGTACATGCATATCTATTGAACAGGTTAAAGCAAAAGGGGCTAGAGAAGAGAAATAGAATTTTGTGCCCGACAAATAGGTACACATTTACCGCTTTGTTTGGGTGATGATTTTATGAGCCTGTTGGCTAGCCGCTTGGCCTTTTCTTTTTCTTTTTGATATGAGACGCCCGTGTGGCTATTTGGGAATTTTCCCAGACCCTCCCGTACAAAGGAGGTTATGGCGAAATTTTCCAAAAATTTAAGGCGTTAGTGAAATAATTGAAGTGGAAACGATATAGGAATTTTTGAATGAGCTATATTTATATAAATATATAAATAGAATTAAAACGAAACGTGGCCGTGCAGTTCATATTTTAAAACCGTGATTTCAAACGACTAGTGCGGAAGATCCGACCATTGGATTTTCCCGAAACCTCAACCGTTGAGTTCGCCTTGGAAATATCTTCCCAACGGAACCAACTTTGTGAAGATCCGACGGTTGGATTATCTGGAATGTTTAATTCAAAACTGAAGAAAAACAGCGCCAGAAACGATTATATTTATATATATATATATAATTAAATTAAATCGAATAACGACGCTGCAGTTCGTAAATTGAAATCGTAACTTCAAATGGTTAGTGTGGGAGATCCGACCGTCGGATTTTCCCAAAACTAGAACCGTTGGATTCGCTTTGAAATGACCTTCCTAATAATGTAAAATTCGTGAAGATCCAACGGTTAGATTTTCAGATATGTGTAAAACAAAATTAGTGAAAAGCAGCGCCAGTGCATCGACACGACCTGAAACGTCGTTTAATTAAATATGGACGTTTTAAATTAAATAAAAATGGCGATATATCGTTATAAAATACTATGGACGGTATAGAGTGGAAATAAACCAATTTTGTTGGGTTTGCTTGATATGTGATGGTTGAATGTATTTGACATGAAAATTATAACTAAATAACTGAAGTGTGAATGTTGAATGGTCCAACCATGTGATTAATTGATTTGAAAATCTAAATATACGTGGGTTATTTGAAAAGGCCGAGTTTATCTCATTTCAAATAATCGATCGACGTTGAGAAGTCGAAGAGTCGAAGACGACTGAAGACCGACGATCTCCACATTGGATGGATGGGCGCTACTGATGCTCGTGATTGGAGTAGCTACCATGAAGGAATTGAAGTAGTAGCCGTCCAAACATAGTGTTGATTGTACGGATATGCGAGGAATTGGTGCCTCCGGTTTCGTTCAGACCCAGAACGGACTTGTAAATGGACTGTGTTTCTGACATTGGATTTTGTTCTGTGTTGATTGATCTCTGTTAATTATATCTGTTTGGTGGCGGAGGATTTATTCTCTTGCTTAACGCCCTTCTCTGAGACGTACGAGCTCAGAGGTTATGTATTGACAGGAATCAGTCGCATGGAGTGGATTGCCTGTGTGGCACGCCTAAGTGGCATATGATCAAGGCTTCTGTTGCAAAGCAAAGTCTTGTGGTTGATGATCAAAGCATGGTCTGTGTGACGTAGCTTTGTGTATAACGTGAATTCGCGAGCCTCACACCCTGGTATGAGTCAAAAACGGGAGAAGGACCCAAGGAGTGCATGACGTTTCTTTCTTGCTATGGTGGTGTCAGTGACCTCCCAGCCCTGACATTTATATCTACTTTTCACCTATGTGGTTGTTGGAATACGAGGCGCCTCGATTATAGGTCTGTAAGGACCGGGAAACGTGTGTTCAGGAATAACTAATCCTCAAAAGTAAGAGAGGACCGGCCTTGGAGGATCCAGGGGATTGCTGTGTGCGGTCCCGAGGCATTTGCTAGAGTGTCTCGAACGGAGAGGAGCTTGCCCCTTGCCTCGACTCATGAAGGAATCCAATTTCCAATACGAAATATGCGGATGTGATTGTATTACTAGTATGGCGACATAGTAGATGGTAGCTATGCCGCCTAGGATTGATATTTATGATTGAATTTGCTTTTGGAACATATATGCACTAGTAATAATATCAAACACCTTTGTTTTATTCGTACGAAGCATCTTTGGCCATTATAAGGTAAAAACTCTATCCTCCGGCTTGCGTTGCATTGTGTGATGGGACCTGAGTCTTATAATGGCTTCATTTTATAAAAAGCATTGCGTTGATTTAATCATTTACTTTATTTCATGCACTAGCACTCATTGGAGTAAACCCGTTCCGCGAAAGTGGCGTGGTCCTTTGATTTGCCTTATTATTGTTGTTAATAAGTTGAGTAGATTTCTCATACCAGTCCCATGACTGACTCGTAGTTTGTTTCACCTTGCAAACTCGGGTGCCCTCATTTTCACACGGGCAGCCTAGTTACAGGTTTCTGACGCACCTTTTGGCTCATGGCGAGGCTTGACTACACCGTGATGAATTGGATTTTCTCCGTCATTATTGTATCTATATTATGATTCCGCCACTGGCGATGTAGACTGATATTCCTTTTGTGTACTCTTTATGTATGATTCCGCCTCTGGCGATGGTGACTGATTATGTATCATTATGCACTAAGTTGTATCATGTACTGTGCTTCTCTGATGTGATGATATCTATATGATTCCGCTGTCATATGTGTGTAAATTATTCTATTTTCTGTTTATGCTATTATCTGTGATTTGTTAATGATGATTAATGTGTTATATTCCAATGATTATCCTTAACACCGTGTCATGGGGTTTTGGGATCGTCACAGCTGGTATCAGAGCTTTGGTTAACCTTAGTTCTGGAGTCTAACACATTAAACACTTCGTCAAAATAGAATCAGTAGTATTCTAAGGCGAGTCGCTCATTAGAGATAGGACTAGTAAAGTCCTAGAATGAGCTGAGCAGAATAGCAAAAACAATTGATCAGTCCATCGTTATCTTTCCGTAGGAATTTCTGCTTGACTATGCAATAGACTATTATTTCTGTTAACTGACCTTTTCGTTACTTATACAGAATTTGACAAATGGCTACCAGAGCAGCCGCCGCTAGAGGAGGACGTGCCGGCCGAGGCTGAGGAAGGGGAGAAATCCTAGCTCAAGAAGGACCTTTGATACAACCTCCGGCAGCTCAATACTTCGAGCTTGACCGTGTAGCTAAGAGATATAAGAACTTAGGAGACAAGACCTTCTCGGGAACTGGCACCGTAATAGAGGCCCTTGCATGGCTCAAAACATGCGAGAAAATTCTTGAAGGCCTAAGGCTTGGAGACGAAGACAAAGCTGTTATGGGCGCCTGGCTTATGCAGGAACAAGCCGAATTATGGTGGGAATCTCTTACCGCCAGGAATAGAGAAGCTGGAAGAACATGGGATGGATTTAAAGAACTCTTCAAGGAGAAATATGTCCCAGAACAAGCTCTAGAAAGAATGCACGATGACTTCGCCAATCTCCAGCAAGGGGATCTTTCCGTGCAAGATTATCTGAACAAATTTACAATGTTATCGCCCTATGCTCCAGAACTCATCGCTACTGCGAAGTCCAAAAATAAGAGGTTTATCCTTGGACTAAGACGACAATATCATGATAGAGCCATGGCCCATGTCAAGCTGGATTTCAACGAGCTAGTGGAAATGACATGCAACTATGAAGACCTTGATCAAAGGCATCTGGATCAGGATCGCGCTAGAAGCCAAGCAGGAAACAAGCGCAAGCCTGCTGTAAATCAGGGCGAGTCAAGCCAAGCAGCATCTTCAAAACCTCAGACTGGCAAGCCGCCAAGAGGAAATTGCTTTAACTGTGGTAAGCCGGGGCACTACTCAAACGTCTGCACAGCTCCGAAGAGGCAGAAGACGAATTCTCAAGGCTCGAGCCAAGGCTCTCAGAACCCTCGCTCGTGCTTCAACTGTCGCAAGACCGACCATCTGGTCAAAGACTGTCCTTTGCTGAAGAAAGCTACAGTAGCTCATGTCTATGACGGGTCTAGCCCGCCAGCTGCTTCCGACGGAGCAGGTAAACCCGATGTTTTGGGAGGTACCCTTACAATTAAAAATATTCCTGTTTCTATATTATTTGACACAGGTGCATCGCGTAGTTTTATTCCTAGAAACACAGTGCACAAATTAAAGTTAAAACAGCGAAAGCTTAAAGAATCGGTTGAAGTTCATAACCCGATAGGGGGTCCTGTTACTCTCAATTCCTGTTGTAAAGTGCCAATCTCTTATTCTTTCTACAAGTTTCCTTTCAATCTAGTCGTTATGGATTTTCCCGAATTCGATATTATTCTCGGGCTGGATTGGTTAACGAAATATGAAGCCGAAGTGAATTGTGCGGAAAGAATCGTTGAAATCCGAACGGAGCTTGGACATATATATATACCCTGTCATGGTTCGAATCCGAATAGAGAAGAATTTTTGTCAGCATTAGAACTTATCCCCACTTCCATGGAAAAGATTCCGATTGTTAGAAACTATGCGGATGTGTTTGAAGAAGTTGAAAACTTACCTCCGCAAAGAGAAATAGAATTCCGAATCGATCTAATTCCTAATGCCAGACCCGTGGTACATCCAATTCGTAGAATGACTCCAAAAGAAAAAGAAGAATTAGGCGATCAAACTCGTCAACTGTTGTGGAAAGGTCTAATCAGACCTAGTTTTTCTAATTGGGGTGCAGCTGTCGTGTTTGTCCCAAAGTCAGACGGTACTCTTAGATTATGCGTTGATTACCGAGACCTCAACAAACGGACGCTTAAAAATAAATATTCATTACCCCGCATTGATGATTTGCTAGACCAATTGAATGGGACGAAAGTATTTTCCCGAATGGACCTAGCTACAGGTTTTCATCAATTGAGAATAGCAGAAGAGTGCGTTCCTTTGACCGCTTTCAGAGGTCCAGACATATTTTATGAATGGTTAGTAATGCCGTTTGGCCTATGCAACGCTCCAGCATACTTTGTCGATCTAATGAATAGAGTGTTCAGGGGAGTTCTGAATAAATTTGTCCTCGTATTCATCGATGATATTTTAATCTACTCCAAATCAAAACCCGAGCATGAAAAACACTTAGAACAAGTATTGGAGATTCTAAGGAAGAACGTCTTCAAAGCCAAATTCTCTAAATGTGTCTTCTGGCAAGAAGAAGTCAAATTTCTTGGCCATGTCGTGTCCGAGAAAGGAATTTCTGTTGACCCAAGCAAGATAATAGCGATTCAAGACTGGAAACAACCCACCACTCCCACAGAAGTTAGAAGTTTTATGGGGTTGGCTAGTTATTATCGGAAGTTCGTTAAGGATTTTTCGAAGATATCCGGTCTGTTAACGAAGCTCACAATGAAACATGAGAAGTTTAAGTGGACTTCCGACTGTGAAGAAGCTTTCCCGGAATTGAAATCGAAGCTGACCACTGCTCCAGTGTTAAATATTATTGATGGCAATCAGGATTTAACGGTTTGGACAGATGCTTCTATTAGAGGTCTTGGTGTAGTGTTAATGCAGAGAGGCCAAGTAGTCGCTTATGCAAGCCGCCAATTGAAACCGCATGAGAAGAATTATGTGACTCATGATCTTTAGTTGTTAGCCATCGTATTTGCCTTGAAAATCTGGAGGCATTACTTGTTGGGCGAGAAATTTATACTGTACACAGATCATCAATCATTGAAGTATTTATATACCCAGAAAGATCTGAATCTGAGACAGCAGCGTTGGCTAGAATTTCTTGCAGCGTATGATCTTGATATCCTGTATACGACGGGGAAAGCTAACGTAGTAGCGGATGCGCTTAGTAGAAAGACCGCAATCGTTGCCCATCTTATAATTACACCTGGATTGTTTGATAGGATTTCAGCCCTTCAGAAAGACGATGAATTCATTCAGAGAATCAGTAAGAGAGTCAAGGAAGGTGAAACCACGAGTTTCCGTATTGACAATAAGGGGGTTCTCAGGTTAAATAACAGGATTTGCATCCCAAATATTCCAGGCCTTCGAAGAGAAGTGCTGGACGAATGCCATAAATCCAAATTTTGCATCCATCCTGGGGTGAGTAAAATGTACAACGATATCAAACGCACTTTCTGGTGGAAGGCAATGAAAAGAGATATTTCTTTGTATGTTAGCAGATGCCCTACTTGTCAATTGGTCAAGAGTGACCAACAGAAGCTAGCTGGACTGTTGCAACCGTTGGAAGTCCCAGGTTGGAAATGGGAACAGATTTCCATGGATTTCATAGATGGTTTGCCGCGAACCAAGAAGGGTAATGACAGCATTTGGGTAATCGTAGATCGCTTCACGAAGACTGCCCATTTTATACCTGTCAGGTCCAATAGAACTGCCCAAAGTCTAGCACAGATATATTTCAGAGAAATTGTTAAGTTGCATGGAATTCCCATCAGCATAGTCAGTGATAGAGATCCCCTATTTACTAGCAAGTTCTGGGAGGCTTTCCAGACAGAATTGGGAACAAAACTGAATATGAGCACCGCTTATCACCCTCAAACAGATGGCCAAACTGAGCGGGTGAATAGAATTCTGGAAGATTTATTGCGGGCTTGTATAATCGATTTTGGTGGGTCATGGGAAGATCATTTACATCTGGCAGAATTCTCATATAACAATAGCTATCAAGCAAGTTTGAGAATGTCACCATTTGAAGCATTATATGGCAGACCCTGCAGATCTCCAGCATGTTGGGTAGAACCTGGCAACAGACTTGTACTAGGACCCGATATGATTAGGGAAGCATCGGATAAAGTGGACTTCATCAAGAAGTGATTGAAAACCGCCCAAAGCCGACAGAAAAGTTATGCAGACTCTAGAAGGAGAGATTTGACATTTATTGTTGGTGATCATGTTTATTTAAAGGTTTCTCCGATGAGGGGAGTAATCAGATTTGGAAAGACTGGGAAGTTGGCACCGAGATTTATTGGTCCCTTTCCTATACTTGAGCGAATTGGAACTCTTGCTTATAGGGTTCAATTGCCAGATTGGTTGCCTGGAGTGCACAATGTATTTCACGTATCTCAACTTAGGAGACATGTGCATGATCCGGATCTTGTTGTAGAAGAAGCAGCGCAACGGGATGTGGAGATAACTCCAGAATTAGCACTCAGAAGAGAGCCATTAAAAATTGTTGGCAAAGAAACCAGGGAACTCAGAAGCAAAAAGGTTCATTTAGTTAAAGTGCAGTGGAGTAGTGATCCTAGAGACTGTACTTGGGAAACTGAGGAAAGCATTAAGCAAGCTTACCCCAAATGCAGAGTGGATATCTCTGACTAACTCCGGCGCAAGGTACCTTTACCATACTTTGCATTTACATTTTATTTCCTACTTTACTGTTGTTTCCTTTTCGAGGACGAAAAGTTTTAAGTAGGGGAGATTGTAATAACCCGGAAAATGAGAGCCAATTTAAAATTTTTAAATTGATTATTTCAAAGGAATTTGAACAATTGAAATAGAATATTTCAATAAAATAGTGAATTATAAATAGTGAGTCAGTTTGAAAATTTGAATTCATACTTTGACTGACTGTGCAGGGTGGAAAATATAACGGATTTTAGTGAAACCAAAAATATTTAAATCTGTTAGTCAATACCTTTCTAACGAATCTGAAAAATCGAAGTTTCATAACGGGAATCAAAAGTTATGGACGAATGAATTTTCAGAAGGATCGGTATACAGAATATATAGCCCTGGAAAATTGATATTTTGCATACGACCTCGGAATTCGACAAAACCACTTTTGTTGGGTCCGGGATGTCAAACTATTGCTAGGTTTCAAATTTCATAATTTTTGAAGCCAGTATGTGAGCGTGGCAAAAGAAAATGTGTTTGGTCGATTTCTGTTAAATTGGATCGACCAGAAAATGGCCATTTTTCAAACGACCTCAGAATTCGACGAAACTAGTTTTGTTGGGACCGTAGCGTCAAAACATAGCTAGATTTATTTTTCTGGAATTTTTCGAATCAGTTTGTGGCCCTGGCAAATTGAAATGTGCGTTCAGAGTTAAAAATTAAATGTTTTATACTTTAATTTGAAAAATAACTGACTGTAACAGTCGAATTGGCCTACGAAACATATCCCATTGTGTCCGGAATGGGGGTATTTAGCTAGGGGCGACAGTCGTTGGGTTTAAAAAGGAGTTCGTTTAAGAAAACACTATTTAAAAAATTTAATATAGTCTCGACCAATCATATTTTTCCATTCATAAAAAAAAAACAGAACCCCCCCCCCCCCCCCCCGACCCCGACATCGACGGCGGAAGCCTTCTTCACCCTCCCAGGCGATTTCCGATCGCCACGGCCAGAATTAGCTCCTCCCCCAGTTCAACTTTTTGTAGTTCTTCCTCCCCTCTTCAAATCCATATAAGGAGCTCCCCCTATCGTCGCCTCTACGCCGAGATATCCACCTCCAAACTTCCGACCTTCAAACCGCCGCCGCCGCCGTTCTGCGCCACCGAGTCCCACCAAACCGCCACGCGCCTGTAGCTCTCTCGAAGCTCTTCCACCTCCAACTTCCTGATCGTCCCCTCGTGTCCCGGTTCTCGCGAAAACCGCAAACCTAGTTTTGAAGCTTTCTGAAAGTACGTTTTTCTTTGATCTTTACACTTTTAAAAATCATATCTTTTTGGTGTGTTGACGAAATTCGATGAAACAGGAAACATCGAGACCGCAAGGAAGCTCTCTACCCAATAGAAGAAGCTGCGGATTTTTCTGACATCGTATCGATTTTTAGCGCTCAGAAAACCAAGGTGAGAAATCTAAATTAACGTGAAATTCAAAGGAAAATGTCGTGTATAATTTATATAAGCGAAATATAAATTACATACGTGTTGTATACCTCATGTACATGCGTAGTGTAAGCTATATAAGCGAAGTATCAATTTTTACATGCATAGAATAATTGATATATGTGTTGAAATGCTAGTAAAATATAGCAAATATATATTATATATATATATATATATATATATACTCCCCTCGTCCACAAACCATGGACGATATTTATTGTGGTGAATTGGTGTGAAATATTGGATGAAAAATACGAATGGTTGGATAATTGTTTGTGGTTGATATTGTTTGGTTGTGGTTGAAAAATACCCATTGGTGATTGAAATGAATTGGAAATATTTGTGGAAATAAAAATAAACATGTCGCCTGCGTGCGAATTAGATGCATGAATCCCCATTGTCAAAAACCGCGAGGTTTTAAGGTAGAGCAAGGAGCCGTACTAGGAACGGTGCCGGTTTTAACTACCCTGCCGTTATGCTGCCGAAATTTTGAATAATCTTTGTGTGCTAGAATTATTTTCATATGTTGAAATTATTTACATGCATTGAAATTAAAGTCATATATTGAAACTATATCCATGTGTGGAAATATTCATGTGTTGAAAAGTGTTGTGTGAAAATTAAATTCATTTGTGAATGAATGAAGTATTTAAACAATAAAAATCACATTTTTATATATATATGAAGTATCAAAAATATTCGCCTTATATAAATAGTTTCAACAATCAGAATTTCATCTTTCTAATAGGAACAATATAAATAAAATGTCCATGTGTGGAAATGCTCATTTGTTGAGAAATGTGCGTAGTGGAAAAGTTCATGTGTTGAATAAAAAGATCGAAAAATAAAAATTACATTTTTATTGAAACTATGAAGTGTTGAAACCATACATTGGTTGAATAAATATTTTAAATGATAAAAATATCATTTTTATCATATGTGTGATATGCTAAAGATATGCGGACGTTGAAATAAATATTTGTGATAGAAATATTATTTTTAACATGCATAGGAACTAAATAAAATAGTCATGTGTTGAAATCTATTTTAGTTCGCCAAAATTATCATCTTTTGAAATATGAAGTGTTAAAAATATCCACTTGTTCAAATAAACGTGCATGAGTTGAAATATACATTAACTAGCTAATGATATGATTTTAGCCTATGCATGCGATATTAGAATGAATGGTGTTTTTAAACCAAAGCAAGGCAAATATGAAATTGAATGGAAAATGATAAATGTTAGAAATTGTATATATGTACATGCATATCTATTGAACAGGTTAAAGCAAAAGGGGCTAGAGAAGAGAAATAGAATTTTGTGCCCGACAAATAGGTACACATTTACCGCTTTGTTTGGGTGATGATTTTATGAGCCTGTTGGCTATCCGCTTGGCCTTTTCTTTTTCTTTTTGATATGAGACGCCCGTGTGGCTATTTGGGAATTTTCCCAGACCCTCCCGTACAAAGGAGGTTATGGCGAAATTTTCCAAAAATTTAAGGCGTTAGTGAAATAATTGAAGTGGAAACGATATAGGAATTTTTGAATGAGCTATATTTATATAAATATATAAATATAAATAGAATTAAAACGAAACGTGGCCGTGCAGTTCATATTTTAAAACCATGATTTCAAACGACTAGTGCGGAAGATCCGACCATTGGATTTTCCCGAAACCTCAACCGTTGAGTTCGCCTTGGAAATATCTTCCCAACGGCACCAACTTTGTGAAGATCCGACGGTTGGATTGTCTGGAATGTTTAATTCAAAACTGAAGAAAAACAGCGCCAGAAACGATTATATTTATATATATATAAATATAATTAAATTAAATCGAATAACGACGCTGCAGTTCGTAAATTGAAATCGTAACTTCAAATGGTTAGTGTGGGAGATCCGACCGTCGGATTTTCCCAAAACTGGAACCGTTAGATTCGTTTTGAAATGACCTTCCTAATAATGTAAAATTCGTGAAGATCCAACGGTTAGATTTTCAGATATGTGTAAAACAAAATTAGTGAAAAGCAGCGCCAGTGCATCGACACGACCTGAAACGTCGTTTAATTAAATATGGCCGTTTTAAATTAAATAAAAATGGCGATATATCGTTATAAAATACTATGGACGGTATAGAGTGGAAATAAACCAATTTTGTTGGGTTTGCTTGATATGTGATGGTTGAATGTATTTGACATGAAAATTATAACTAAATAACTGAAGTGTGAATGTTGAATGGTCCAACCATGTGATTAATTGATTTGAAAATCTAAATATACGTGGGTTATTTGAAAAGGCCGAGTTTATCTCATTTCAAATAATCGATCGACGTTGAGAAGTCAAAGAGTCGAAGACGACTGAAGACCGACGATCTCTACATTGGATGGATGGGCGCTACTGATGCTCGTGATTGGAGTAGCTACCATGAAGGAATTGAAGTAGTAGCCGTCCAAACATAGTGTTGATTGTACGGATATGCGAGGAATTGGTGCCTCCGGTTTTGTTCAGACCCAGAACGGACTTGTAAATGGACTGTGTGTCTGACATTGGATTTTGTTCTGTGTTGATTGATCTCTGTTAAATATATATCTGTTTGGCGGCGGAGGATTTATTCTCTTACTTAACGCCCTTCTCTGAGACGTACGAGCTCAGAGGTTATGTATTGACAGAAATCAGTCGCATGGAGTGGATTGCCTGTGTGGCACGCCTAAGTGGCATATGATCAAGGCTTCTGTTGCAAAGCAAAGTCTTGTGGTTGATGATCAAAGCATGGTCTATGTGACGTAGCTTTGTGTATAACGTGAATTCGCGAGCCTCACACCCCGGTATGAGTCAGAAACGGGAGAAGGACCCAAGGAGTGCATGACGTTTCTTTCTAGCTATGGTGGTGTCAGTGACCTCCCAGCCCTGACATTTATATCTACTTTTCACCTGTGTGGTTGTTGGAATACGAGGCGCCTCGATTATAGGTCTGTAAGGACCGGGAAACGTGTGTTCAGGAATAACTAATCCTCAAAAGTAAGCTAGGACCGGCCTTGGAGGATCCAGGGGATTGCTGTGTGCGGTCCCGAGGCATTTGCTAGAGTGTCTCGAACGGAGAGGAGCTTGCCCCTTGCCTCGACTCATGAAGGAATCCAATTTCCAATACGAAATATGCGGATGTGATTGTATTACTAGTATGGCGACATAGTAGATGGTAGCTATGCCGCCTAGGATTGATATTTATGATTGAATTTGCTTTTGGAACATATATGCACTAGTAATAATATCAAACACCTTTGTTTTATTCGTACGAAGCATCTTTGGCCATTATAAGGTAAAAACTCTATCCTCCGGCTTGCGTTGCATTGTGTGATGGGACCTGAGTCTTATAATGGCTTCATTTTATAAAAAGCATTGCGTTGATTTAATCATTTACTTTATTTTATGCACTAGCACTCATTGGAGTAAACCCGTTCCGCGAAAGTGGCGTGGTCCTTTGATTTGCCTTATTATTGTTGTTAATAAGTTGAGTAGATTTCTCATACCAGTCCCATGACTGACTCGTAGTTTGTTTCACCTTGCAAACTCGGGTGCCCTCATTTTCACACGGGCAGCCTAGTTACAGGTTTCTGACGCACCTTTTGGCTCATGGCGAGGCTTGACTACACCGTGTTGAATTGGATTTTCTCCGCCATTATTGTATCTTTATTATGATTCCGCCACTGGCGATGTAGACTGATATTCCTTTTGTGTACTCTTTATGTATGATTCCGCCTCTGGCGATGGTGACTGATTATGTATCATTATGCACTAAGTTGTATCCTATACTGTGCTTCTCTGATGTGATGATATCTATATGATTCCGCTGTCATATGTGTGTAAATTATTCTATTTTCTGTTTATGCTATTATCTGTGATCTGTTAATGATGATTAATGTGTTATATTCCAATGATTATCCTTAACACCATGTCATGGGGTTTTGGGATCGTCACATTTTCCCTTAATTATTCTTTTAAAAATTAGGTATACTTTGTTTTGTTACTTTTATGTTCATAGAAAATACAGGGTGTTACATTCTCCCCTCCTTAAAGAATTTGGTCCCCGAAATCTTCAAGTTAAGAAGAATGTGTCTTACCATCCAACCACCCATCTACTCAACCATCATCCACAAGCATCCAATATCCTTAGAAAACTTCTAATGTTGTATGGACATATGCAAAAGTGTGTGTATATGTCTCTTATCTAATGCAAAGATCAGGCGGTCTACTGATTCAGTTGACCTCCTCAATGCGAATTATGTTAGTGCCACGAGTCCAATTATGTATGCAAGAAATCCTAGTTCATACACATCATTTCTATATGAGTGCATAACCATTCATCCAAATGCAACATCCATGTGATCAGTCAATCACTTTGCATCCACAAAAATTGAAAAAAATGCGCACACATCTGAGTTCTTTTGAGCCGATCTAGTGCCTAGTGTGTGTATATGCATCCACTAGCAACTACTTGCATCCACTTGCAACCATCAAACATATCATGTCTCAAACACATGTTTACACCCATTAGTTTCTACCTAAAGGTCGAAGACTCGATCGATAGGATACAGCCGAGTGATAAAACCAAGTACAATTAAAACAAAAGTTCTGTTCCTATTAGACATCGGTTAAGAGAATAAATCTCTAAGTATCAACCCCGAAGACCGAAATCAACATCAGATTGACACTCAGAGAATTACTCCCATTAAACAATGTCAAAACTGGAAATCTACTTCACTCTTCGAGTAAAAACCCCCTATCCTTTTCAGAAATATTCAGATACTTACAGACTACTGGTACAGATCCTATTATCAAATGATTCTTAGGAAACTAAGCATGATAAAAGCTCACCATATCCCACAAAACCCAGAATGTATGCGACATAGTCAACTTATCGCCCAACACAGATACCCTCAAACCCCAACTTATCACAAACAGATGAATCGTAACCCTTATGGGGTTTGAGACTATAGCGGGATCAGAAACAAGACTAGTATTAAAGTGCAGAGTCTCAATTACATAATCAAAATGCCATATTAAAAAGATTTTTAACTCAATAATCAGATAAGGAAATTTAAACCTTCTACATAAATTTTTCCTATCTCTATCCTATCCACGAGCCACGAGAGTATTCACCTGCCCTTAAGAAGTAGGTCCTGTCCTCTGCCCTTGCCCTCGTTTCTTCAGGCAGTCCCTAGTGAAGTGTCCCATCTCACCACAGTTGAAGCAAGTGCCCTTCCTCTTTCTGCAATCCTTGTTCAGATGAGTCAAGCTTCAACAAGTAAAGCACTTTTTCTCCTTCTTATCTTCAGACTTTTCATCCTTCTTTTGTGTTTCCTATTTGGGCCATGCTTTCTTATTCTGTGGTCCTTCGAGCTTTTCCTCTTTTTTCTCACTTTTGGCTTCCTCTTCATGCATCAATGCCATATCAACCAATTTCCCGAAGGTATCCCCATAAGAATGTGCGTCATAGCCAACCCATGTAGCGGATCATTCAAATCTTTAACGAATCTCAGAGCCTTCTTTTCAGGTGTGTTCACCAAGTCTGAGCCAAATTTCGCCAACTGATTGAACTTGTTAACGTACTCCTTTATGGATAAATTCCCCTGCTTCAACGCTAAGAACCTCTCTATGTATAAATTCTCTTCTGCTCATGAGAGAAATTTCATCTCGAACCTATGCCTGAAATCCATCCATGTCTCCACTGGACGCTCTCCATTCGTGACCTCCCACCAAAACGAGGCTTCGTCCTTCATTAACCAAGCAGCTAATTGGACCTTCCTTCCATCTTCTATCTCGAAGATACCAAACAAATCGTCCACCTCCTTAAGCCAATTTCAAGCTTCAACAAACGTCTCTGACCCGTGAAAAGGTTTCCCACCCATTGCCCGAAAGTATTTGCATATCTTCGAAAAAGTATCAATGCGGGGAGGGGGAGGAGCGGCTGCAGCTGGGGGAGGTGGAACGTCTACTGGGCCTGCGGCGGTGGCCCTAGCCTCCAGATACCTTCTAAACCAGGTTTGTGATAACCCCAACTTCCAATGACCGAAAGTAAGGATAATCATTTGGAATACAACATATTTATAACAACAAAAGATCTCAGATAATATCATAACACATAATTGTTGCAGTAGAAAAGATATAAGTCATAAACATCTCATCAACAGAACCACAGAGTGCGCAGTTTACAGGATACACTAGTTCAAAACAGGATATCTACGTCTCTTCATTTGCATCTGTTGTACAAGCAACAGATGCAAATATTACAATTTGCATCTGCTTCTACACAACATTAGACGCAAATAAATGGTTGTCAAATATTGCCCACGCTTTTGCATCAGTTCTTATTTGTGACCAGATGCGGTAAGTAGGGGAGGAAGCTGTTTGCGTATGTTTGTCCTATGGTTGGACGCAAATGGGAAGTAGAAAAATTTTGGGCTTTGCGTCCACTCTATTTTGAAAAAGACGCAAGTATACATGGGGTAGAAGGCTCCAACGGGTTCAAATAATTTGGGCTTTGGCGTCCGCTTGGTTAACAGACGCAGATATAATATGGAGGGAAAAATAAAAAAAAGCCCGCTCTGACAAATGCATCGTGGCGCGAGTTTAATAAAATTGGTAAACAAAAAAAGAAAAAGAAAAGAAAATTCTTTGATCGAAATAAAAATTCCACCGCTCTCCTTCATCTCCCCCAGCAGCCGATCTATTTCTTCCCTACAGTCAGTCCAATTGAATTTCCGATTATGGTCACTGCAATTTTGAAAACTTATAACGCTGTCTGCACTTTTTAAGGTTTGATTTTGCAAACTTATAACGTTGTCTGCAATTTTTAAAGTTCGATTTGGGTATTTCAATTGACATATATAATTTTATTTGGTTAGATTTGGATTGATTTCGTTTGATTTCGACTGATATGCGTAATTTTATTTCAGTATTTTGACTGTATAATTTGGGTATTTTGATTGATCTTTTTCTCTATAATAGCTTAGCTCGAATAGGATTTGATTGTAATTTAGTTTGTAAGTTTCGATTTTAGTAATTTAACCGTATAATCTTGATTTTTGTTCACAAGTTCCGACTGTTAAATTTGGATTTGACCGTATAATTTGGATTTGACTGTTAAAAAAATGATAATTTACTAACTATTTCTTTCACCTGAGCAGTAAAAATTATAATTTACTAACTGTTAAAAAAATGTTGTGTGAATATGCAGGCTTGCAACTGTACTAGGACGATCAAAAATATATTGGTTGTCACATGGTCAAGACCTCTTTATTGTAAGTTCTTATTACCCAGATAAGATGATTTGTTTGCTTCTCATAAATTGTTATTTCTCATACACAGTATTATTGTCTGTCGTAACTGACAAGGATAGTGTAGGCGACCATTCAAGCACATCATTAATAATGTTTGATACTTTCTTTTGATACCTGCAAAAAAGCAATAGGAACTGAATTAGAAACCATGGAAATTTTCAGTGATCAAAAAGGTTTATGATTAATCAAGCATAATGTTAAATTAACACTAGACAGCTCAAGATGTTTGGTTGATATAATTGTCAGTAAGAGCAAATTTGACATTTCATAAGTACGGCGCAACCAGTTTAAAAAGACATCTAATCTTGCTCTAGCAGCCTCATCAGGAGCATGATGTCTAAGCAACAACACAATGAGTACTATAGCAAGTCTCGATGATGTTAATCCAGGGAAGTGGATGTTAGTTAACTACCATGTGTTCATTTCACGTAGCATGTCCACCTTGTGCAACGATTATGGTTTAATGACATTTTATAGGATATATCTTTGTGTGTAGGTCACTTTAATTGGAGTAATGGTTTTGTGGACCTGCTTTCGTAATGACACTTAACATAATTCAAGAATTTTATACATTATAAAGCTGAAAATATCAGCTTTGGTCAGAAATCTATCTGCTGAGAGTCGTATTGATATTGCTTGAGTCCATTATGCAGTATTATTGTGCACATAAAACAAATAGAAAATCAGCGATAATCTTGAAAAATATAATCATCCGGCACCAATATCTGCATAACAGTTGTGTCATGTTTTACAGGTTCTTTTCCAATGTCTTAATGCTTTGTTTGAATGGTTACTTCTTGCAATTTTCATACAACCTGTCTTTCTTTGATTTATGACTATAGCAAATAAATATTTAGGTATATGTCCTTTGTTTTTAGACATAAGCTTTGTTGTATTTAGGAGAGGTATAGATGATAAATCTATCACTTCAACATCAATTTATTTACTTCTTTCAAATATTATATTGCATTATATATTTTTTGCTTACCCATTGCACTAATCAGTAATACACAATGTGTTACTATTTGTTTTGCATGCTGGGAGGTTTTTGTGCGCTCGGTGTTTCCTCCTCTACTAATTATATTGTTCAATATTAGTACGGTTATATTAAATTTTTGGAACATGCACATATTTCCTTTTCTATTATTTAAGAATATTATAACATGAATGTTCTTTCCATGAACCTTACAGGTTGTCTGGAGTATCATATTGACATTTAGAAGATTTCTTTAAGGAAAAGGCTTTTGGTGATTAAATATTTGCTTTTGGATTATCTCAAATTCTGCACAGCCCATAAGAATAAGCCATGAGAAGTAAGGTTAGATCTATTTTCTTACCGGCAGCAACTGAATGCAAGGTACACTCACTAGGATAATATTTTTTATCTTAGCACAATTTTTTATCAATTAGCATGGTATGGTAGGTTCAATTTTGTAGCTTAAAAAGATTTTTTTTTTAACTTCCCAATGTAATATTTTGTTACAGTGATAACTGTATATATGCGACTGTGGTATCAATTAAACAAATTAATATAACTCTCGATATGGTGGAGACAGCACACTCATTATATCCACATGTCATTTCTCAATTTAGCATTGACTTTTTTTCTAAACTGAACTGTTTCAGTTTAGTATACCATTTTCCACTTTGACCTGAGTTCACCTAATCCCCAAAGATTCCATAATTCATTGACTCAAAATGCATATATTTAAACATGAGGAAAACATAAGATAAAATAATGATTGAAAACTGTTCAAAAACTGCAAATGCCTTACTCCCACAACTATTACTCGATTTTGGAAGAATTTAATTGCTTAGTAACATCATGGAGTGATATAATTCAAAAATCAATTTGAACCATAAGTAATGTTAAGGGATTGATTCGAGAATCTGTCTCTTTTGTATTTCCATCCTATGCTGAATAATCTAAGTTCCCATTGTGTTTCTTCATGCATATGCTGTCGATAAAAATGATTATTATTTGAGTTATAATGTTACTTTGATTTTAATGAACTGCAATAGTTTAATTATTTCCACATTTAGAAACAACATTTGGGATAAAATATAGCTATCCCTTATGTTGTAATTTGCAGAAACATTAATGGTGTTCTACAATCTATAATTAACCCTATCCCTATTTGAAGCTTCACGATAATTGAGATGTCTTATAATTTTGTTCAATCCATGCTACTGTCGTTGAATATTCTTTTGTACAATATGTTTTATGAAATTGGACCTTTCCTCTATGATACTGAAAATAGCAACCATGACTAATGTTTTTAGTCGCAAATGGCTATCATATAATAATATTTACCAATGATTTTGTCATTGTTTTACTTGGCCAGTAGATCAAAAAATAATTTGTCAAAATTTTAGAAACTTATGTATAAAAAGTGGTGTTTGCAATGAAATTGTAAATGGGTCTATTTGGCAATAATGTGA
This sequence comes from Allium sativum, assembly GCA_030737875.1. Classification (NCBI taxonomy): domain Eukaryota; kingdom Viridiplantae; phylum Streptophyta; class Magnoliopsida; order Asparagales; family Amaryllidaceae; genus Allium; species Allium sativum. The sequence goes on from CM060926.1 coordinate 360,185,651, forward strand.
AACTATATTCCTCCATGGTGATAAACACATACAAATGAGACCTATGTTAAATGAAGTAAATTACCCAGCTTGATCTATTATAAGCATAAGTGGTAACCATGCTACATCTAACATATGTGTTATAAAGATTCAGCTTCAGCTAAATATTAACTTCTTTAATGTATTTGTTGATCGGTTTGCTCAACTGTTGACTAAAATAACATAATGGAACATGGTAGTTTTGCATTAATTTTATATTCCTTTAATTTTTAATTCAACTTAGGTGGCTCTCCCTCATCTTTCTTAGGCCAAAACTGAACGAGCTCTGTAAACGTGGTTTCTTCAACATTTATATTAGGGAAGAACCATATACGCTTCACAAGAAGCACCTACAGAGCACCAAATATTGCACCTCTTACTGTAAACATATGTTCAGCCTATTATAGTAAGTAGAGGAATCCCACAATATGAAATTAACACAAAGGGAAAGGTCAAAGAAGTATTCATGTTTTTGAATAGATTAAAATGGCAAGTATAACAAAGCTTGTGACGCTTGAATGCTAAATACTTTCATCAGGTAAACAAAATTTCAATATCTCCTTCCAAAGTTCATCTTATCATTTCTTGTTCTAGCCTATTTTTGTTCTTAATTTCTTTAATGTAATTGGAAGAACTTGCTTAAACACAATTAATCTAGATCTGTACTTGAATACAGTTTTAGCATTTTGATTGGTTTGCTACACAGATTCTTGTTTATGTACTAGATACGATTTGAATAGAAAACAGTAGAGTATACTCTTGCTATTCGGTGACTAATGTTCAACTTGTCAATGATGATACTTAAACCAGTTTAGTGATTGGAAGAAAAATAATTGTTGCACTCACAATTCCATTGCATTTTTTAGTATTGGTTTAGTTTAGATGAATAGTTGAATCTCAATCTTTTATAACTCCACATGCACACATGCGCATGTGTGCACACAGAGGAAATACATAAAAACAATTAAATGTTTGGAGGTGGATCTATACTTGCATATGTACAATAGGTTTTTTGTTAGCCTGCACAGTACCAGTTTATTTCTATAATTACCAGTCAACTATAAATTTGTGGCTGATTATGTACCTATAGCCATGACAACTGGAACTATACCAAACTAAGAATAAGTAACCGTGCAGAAATACTAATCTAGCTGCAGCGTAGATTGCGTATGTCTCCACTCAGTTCGTCCATTAGTATGCAAGCAACTATTTTTCCTAGATTGTCTACAAATAAAAAAGCTGCTATCTAACTAGAGACTTAATTATATTGTACATAAAACCTGCACAAAGAACATAACATATACAACTCAAGATGCTCTGAGTGACCTGGTAAAACAGGCATGGTGATGGTATAGATAACCTGGTAAAACAGTCAGAACTTACATTAAGAGACACAAATATTATATATAAAAGTGCATTTACGATTTTATCTTTTAGGTCCCTTGCCTCAGTATAATGCTTATTATAGTACATTCATTATTCAGTGGAATAAATGCACATATAAATGTATATAAGCATGTTTAGGTTGGATATGGTTAAATCATTAATGATTTTTTCACTCCTCTTAAATGTCTAATTTTCACCTCATTTAACAGGTTTGTTCATTTTGGCTTGAACTCATACTCCAATAAGTTCGCTCAAAATCGATAATTCAACAGATCCAGTTTAGCATTCTACTGGAGTTGAGGAAAGGTACAAGGACTATGATACACTTACTTCATTTCTCAAGTTTACTTATTTTACTAGATTTTTTCACTGAAGCAAATGCAATTCATTAAGCAATAAAGACTTTTGTGGTTCAACAAATCACACTCGTGTATTGGTTAGAAAGTGTGCGCGAACCAAACCAAAAGGAATCACTAAAAGTAATTTGCTTGCATTGGGTTCAATTTTTTTAGTAGTAGAACATAATAAAAGCATATGGTCACATTCTTAGATAACAAAAAAATATGATAGAATTAATATAAATTAACAAGGGCAAAGATTATTCCTGCAACACAGTGTTTCTCTTCATTTATAATTTAAGAGAGACTAATCTAATGCACTTAACCATTTATTTCAAAAGAATTTTTCTAGTATTGTAATTTATGCCATGATGATGGTAACTGTTAATACAGTTTTAATGTAAATAAAAAAATTGATTTTTTAGCATTACTATCATTTCATTTTATCTTTCTATTTTTTTTTCTTGCTCGGTCTCCTTAAGAACATAATCTTTAATGTTATTAAGCTGTATTCTTGTGGAACTATAGACGATTTAGGTATTACGGCTATTTTTCAAAGAAGCATAAAGCTTGCTTTGATTTTGTGAATATTTCTACTAATTATTTGGACATAAACAAGTTGAATCTAATATTTAATGATTAAATATGTGTTGCTAAAATAGATAATTCAGGTAGCCTCAAATTTTGGACTTTATATTTTCATCATAGTTTCGAATAAGGTATGTAATTATTTATCTAATTTAAATTTCTAATATTTTATTTGTTTTCAGATTAAAACAATTCAAATGGAAAAAAATTGAAAATGGTTTGAAATAAAATGATGGTACTAATGGTAAACTTTGTAACAATTTTGCATAAAAAATTTCATATAAGATCTTATCAAATTTTCATTTTTGTAAAGTTTTCTCGTTAAATTTTCTTCGTCTTAATCAAAACACTTCGCCCTTTAACAGTTAATGTTCTTAATTTGTTAGTTCATATTCTAATTCTGAGAAAACCTGGTTAGATATTGATATTTACTGATGGCTTTGACAAACTATATTATGAATATGAAGTTTGAAATTGTTCTCTTTAGTCTCATACATACTACAAATATACATTTAACTGCAAATATACATTTAACTACTAATAAGTTTAAACTTATTGTGATATTTGTATCCACTACCAGCAAAATAAATATTGCAAATTGCTTAAAGTCATGTTACAAAACCAAAAAATTGTTATTTCCTTAAATCAATGCATGATTTTTGTCTGTCATTTCTTTATATAAATCAATCCATAAATCAATTGCTTGGTACAATCCACCATGGACTTTGCCACCTTTCAGGATCAATGAAATCAAGCTTCCCATCGAGTAGTGTTTGCATTCAGTACTCTTTTGGTATTATTGTAATAATATACAAAAACCACACCCCTTGTGTGTAACATTATATTGGCTTGTATGATATATGCACCAGTTCCATTACCACTAAGGTTTAAACAACAAAGAAGACAACCCATAGATAAACAAACCTAGATACTAAAAAGCATTGTAATTATGTACATTGACTAAGCCTGGTCAGCATAAAATATAGGAGTTCTGTATACAAAAATGAAGTCCACCCCTATGATAAAACGCATGCCAAAAAATATTACATAAGTTAGCAAACTTTGACACGTAAAAACAAATCAACGCTCAAACTGGAAACCGAGATTCTTCTCCAAATCAACCGCTATGCATTATGTTAATAGCTTCCGGGAAAAAAGGAAGTATTTGTTGTGTTAGTAAATCACACAGAGGTAGCAATGGAATGTTTTCGCCTACGTATGTACTTGACTTGGTTTCCACTTTTGCTGTATAATATGAGCGTGCAGACTGTACTGTTTTACCTGCATATCATGTTCATGTAAAAAAAAAAAAAAAAAAAACTTTTGGAGCATAGACCGTGCTAGTGAACACTTACATGCATTTCTGCTACCAATGATAATAAAATTCTGGATTGATCCAACAGTGTTTGTTTTTGCACTGCCATTTTGGATAGCTCGGAAGCCAGGACAGTGGTTCCTTCTACCTGTTTAATGTTGACGTTGTAGGATTTTTTTTTTAAAAAAAAATTACTTTTGTACGTTGGATTTTCTAAGATTTAAACAGGTTTGAATACAAATATATAACCTACATAAACAACAATATAAAATAATTAACTATTATTAATTAAATAATTAACTAATATCCATTAAAATGATGTTGATGCTACCTCATAGGCTACAGTAACAGACACTGTTAAAATACAAACCAATTTATAACACTAAATGTAGAACTTAGCTTGTCTAATATTGTAAAGCTAAAGTAAATAATTACCCAACTTATAACACCAACATTAGATATGTTAACATACAAGGATTACAGGTTGATCTATATAAGATGTACAGCTACCATTTTAGCTTGTGAAGTTGCACCATTTAACAATATAGTTTTGGTTGTTTTGTTTTACTGTTTATGTAGGTGAAAGATTAGCAATCAGTATACACATTTGTGAAAAAATCTAATAGTATAAATGAAAATTGCAATGTCAACTTTTATATAAAAAAACCAAAAATTTGTTATTTCCAAAAAAAATGCCTATCTTAAAAAAAAACATTTGATTAAAAAATTTACTTAAATAAATAAACATGTTTTAACAAGTATTAGTTTATGTAAATTTTTCCCAAGTCGTATATTTTTTGATTTGCTGCTATGATCAGTCTGATTACAGTTTATACTTCTGTATGATTATTTATGATTTTTGCGTAATCACTATAAAGTTGAGTGATAAAAGATTGTGCTTACCTCTGTGTTAAGTCCGTAAAACTGAACCAAAACAGGAGACTAATGCCAAAAGCGTCCACAATGAAGCTATTGTCAGTCGTTAATGTCATAATTTTTTTAGGATAAGTTAGAAACGTTAACTTTACTAATTGGGGTAACATGTTAAAAAGTTCGCTAAGTTTGGCTAGCATTATAACTAGTGGAAGTAATATATATAAGTTTGGCTATAAATGGCAATGATGATTGGACAAGAGTGGTTTGGATGAGGGGAGCGATTGAGTTTGATACAACAGCTATAGATGTGTTATGGATCTTTCATGAGTGGAACGTCGACATGCAATGATGGAGATTGTGAAAAGTGGGTAGGTAGCTTGTGAGGGTTGTCCATAAGTTTGTTAAAAAATGGTTTATTTTGTATGTTGGACCGCCGGAGAGCTTATAAGTGGTGTAATGTTTACGTTGAAGACTCTAAATTGTACATAAAAATACTATTTACATTACATAATACTATCAATCCGAAGTCTAACTAAATTTTTGTCCACGAACGCCACAACCTTTAATGCAGTGTCCGTGAACGCAATCATAGTCTAAGTCAGGATGGGTTGGTTGAGATTGAAAAGAGGGAAAACTTCCTCACACAAATGTAGCAATTTGTTAATTTTTTTGAAGTATTCAACTCAAGAGTTCACCAATTATGATTCTATTTTCTTTATTGTTTTTTGTGCAGTCTCTCTAGCATTTGCACATGGATCGTACTTGGATGTACAACTTAAAACGTAATGAATTTGAGTTTTTACACAAATTGGAAGAGTTCATCAGTTGTGCATTGAATGATCAATTAAGAACAAGGGAAGATACTATTTGTTGTCCTTGTAGACGTTGCAACAATAGGAGGAGATTGTGTAACATAGAGCATGTTAAGGATCACATAATTCGTAATGGGTTTAAAGATAATTACACGCGGTGGATATGGCATGGTGAAAGCTTACTTAGCAGAACTCATTCTAGTGATCACGCGATTGATGAGAGTGATCAAGGAGATAACGTGAATAATGAGGTGAACGATGAAAATGATTGTGTTCATGAGATGTTTCAGGATGCTGAAGAACAATTGATGAAAGATCCAGAAATTTTTGAAAGAATATTAAGCGATGCTGAAAAGCCATATTTTCTGATTGTGCGAAGTTCACAATATTATCTGTTGTGCTCAAGCTTTTCAATTTAAAAGCAAAACACGGGTGGAGTGATAAGAGTTTTACATCACTGTTGGAACTTTTGAAAGACATGCTTCCGGAAGATAATGAGCTTCCTAGCTCTAACTATGAAGCAAAGAAAATTTTATGTCCAATTGGTATAGGGTACAAAAAGATACACGCATGTCCAAATGACTGTATATTGTATCGAAATGAATTTGAGAGCACGCATGAGTGTCCCAAATGTGGATTATCCCGTTACAAGCCACAAGGGAATGTTCATAACAACTCAAAAAAAGAGGGCCTCCGGCAAAGGTATTATGATATTTGCCCATTATACCAAGGTTTAAACGTTTATTTGCCAACAAAGAAAACGCAAAAAACTTGAGATGGCATGCAGATGTGAGGAAATATGATGGGTTATTAAGGCATCCGGCTGATTTTCCACAATGGAGAAACATTGATACAATGTATCCTAGATTTGGTGAAGAAACTAGAAATCTCAGACTTGGTCTTTGCACAGATGGCATAAACCCATTTGGAAATCTTAGTAGTCAACATAGTACTTGGCCGGTTCTTTTGGTGATTTACAATCTTCCACCTCACTTAACTATGAAGCGGAAATATATCATGTTATCTCTTCTAATCTCAGGACCACGACAACCAGGAAATGACATCGATGTTTACCTAACTCCTCTTGTCGATGATCTAAAACTTTTATGGGATAAAGGCGTGCGTGTGTTTGATGTGTATACCAGAACTGATTTCACATTACGCGCCATGGTTTTTTGTACCATAAATGATTTTCCTGCATATGGTAACTTGTTTGGCTATAGTACAAAAGGTGCAAAAGCATGCCCAATTTGTCAAGACGATATGGTTGTCGAGCGCTTGAATTTTTGTAAGAAAAATGTGTATATGCATCACCGCAGATTTCTCCCTATCGATCATCCTTATCGTAAGAAGAAGAAGCCTTTCAATGGGAAGATAGAGAGTGGAGTTGCTCGTTTGCCATTAACAGGAAATGCAGTTTATGAACGGGTCAAGGATATTGAAAATGCATTTGGTAAAACTTTTCCTCTTATAGAAGGCTCGTGGAAGAAGAAATCTTTATTTTGGGAACTTCCATATTGGAGACACTTACAAATTAGGTATCGTCTAGATGTAATGCATATTGAAAAAAATGTTTGTGACGGTATCATTGGAACACTCTTGAATATACCTGGTAAGACAAAGGACAGCGAGAAAGCTAGGCAGGATATGCAAAGAATGGGTATTCGGAAAGATTTAGCACCGATGGAGAAGGGTAAGCATACATATTTGCCTCCTGCGTGTTACACATTGTCTAAAAAAGAAAAAATTAGTTTATGTGAGTGTCTTCGTGGTGTTAAGGTTCCAACAGGCTACTCTTCAAACATTAGCAGTCGTGTATCAATGAAGAATTTGAAATTGAACGGCATGAAGTCTCATGATTGTCATGTGTTGATGCAACATTTGTTACCTGTTGCAATTCGAGGTATATTGCCTAGACACGTTAGACATGTTATTACAAAGCTTTGCATCTTTTTTAATGTAATTTGTTGCAAGGTGGTCGATCCTCATATGTTAGATGATCAGCAAGCTGATTATCGTTACCTTATGCCAATTTGAGATGTATTTCCCCCCTTCATTTTTTGATATTATGGTGCATTTGGTTGTTCATCTGGTAAGAGAAATCAAGATTTGCGGACCTGTGTTTATGAGATACATGTATCCGTTTGAAATGCATATGGGAACTTTAAAAAGGAAATCGAATAATAAATATAGACCCGAAGCTAGTATCGTAGAGGGTACTGTAGCCGAGGAGGTTATTGAATTTGTTACTCAATATTTATCGGGTATTGAACATATTGGACTTTGCAAATCTCGGCATGAAGGACGACTTGATGGTCAAGGCACAATTGGATCAAAATTGATTTCAATTGGTGATGAAACGATGCACAAAGCAGAGCTACTTGTTTTGCAACATCTTAGTGAGGTCAATCCGTACTTGGAGGAGCACATGAAAATTCTAAAGTCTGAGAACCCTTCAATGAATGAATGGTGGTTGACAATTGAACATAACCGCTCCTTCGTTAAATGGTTTAAAACCAAGGTAATGAAACAACGGCGTCAAACAAATCATAATATATCTGATACAATAAAATGGTTGGCATATGGGCCTCGAGTTCAAGTCAAATCTTATGAAGGATATGATATTAATGGATTTGTCTTTTATACTAAGCGCCAAGATGAGAAGAGTAAAATGCAAAATAGCGGAGTTAGTGTTGTTGCATCTTCAAGAGAGTTTGGTAGTGCTAAAGATAATAAGCCTGTAAATGCGACATTGTCATATTATGGGATAATTGAGGATATTTGGGAACTTGAGTATAGAGAATTCGCTATCCCTCTGTTTCTATGTAAATGGGCAGACAACCATCGTGATGTACGACAGGATGAACATGGATTCACACTTGTTAACTTTGGTGCAGTGAGTCGTGATAATGAACCACTCATCCTGGCGAATCAAGCAAAACAAGTTTTTTATGTGACCGACCCAGCTGATCATAAGTGGTCTGTTGTTATTCCCGATAAAAGGCGCATTGTTGGGATTGGTGACGTGGTAGATGAAGAAGAGTACAATCAATTTGATGAGAACCCACCTTTTTCCATTGGTTTAAGTCTACAAGAAGAAGAAGCCGAATCAAATGCAAATTATGCACGTTCTGATCATAATGAAGGGGTTTGGATAGTGGAGTAATTTGGTGTATGAGATCTAATATGAAGGCTGAGACAATAAGATAGATTTTAAATTTAAACAAAGGGCAATTTTGACATTTTACGATCGGACCAAAAATATGTGTTTTTAATTTTTTTTATTAATAAAGATGGATGGATCTAGTGTTTGCAATATTTTTTTTTGTCTTTTAATAAATAAATGTGATTGTTCACCTGTGCCATTAAGACAAAAGAGAAACCAATGTTTACATTTAAAACATCTTTCTATTAAAACCAATTTGACATTTGCTAGTTAGATTTTCATGTTAAAGTTCACATGCACCATTTCATCTTTATTTGAGTAGTTTCAGTCCACTCAGCTTCTAACTAACAAATTGGATGACCAATTTGCATAATAGTAAGTTAATTTCCTATTAAGAAACCTAAATTTTGAATGATTTTCACCACTCAGTCGGGCTAAGGCAGATATTTTATGGTAAATTTTAAATCTTTCTGACACTTTTATCGGTTAGCCTAACCGTATGGTTATCTAAATGTAGTGAGATGCCAATGGGAGATCCAACAGCTGAATTCCAACATGACATAAATCACTTTCTATTTGCTGGACTATGCTTTGTGTGTTAATGCAGTATTTTCTGAGTGTACACATCCATAAATGATAGACCAAATTTTCTCAAGTTAGTAAAAATACACATCATATTTAAGTGTATAGAAGCACACAAACAAAGAATTATAAAATATAAACATGTTTTTGTGGTGTACTATACAATTACCTCATACGATTGTCTAAATTCATAGTGTTAAGGCCTTTAACTCTTGAAATTAAATGTTGTGTCATAGAGACAAGTAGCTTAATCAGATAGAGAATTACCTAGCTAATGTTATGTTCATCCATACAGATTTTTAGTTTTTCTCAGCAATGGAGCTTCAAGAATTCTTATAACAATATTCTTACACTAAGGCGTGACTATAAACTAGAAGTTTTTGTAACTTTGGCTTTTATGTATATGGGAGCATTTGTTGCTGTTGTCGGCACTTAACATATCAAATCTCTAGACCAGATCATTAAGATGTTCTAACAGTGGGCTTCGGGTTAGTTATGATTTTTGTGAGCCCACATAATTTTTTCGATGTTACAATTCATGCGATGGGCAAATTTGAAACTAATTCTGCCTTGAAGTTTAATCCTCAATTCAACTTTGTTTCTTGATTCGGTATTTTTACTGACTAGTTTATGCAAAGGACAAACTAGTTAGTTGCCTACACATATTAAACGAGTCATGAAAAATTTATTGTATAGCAAACAAAGCAAAATTATGATACGGGTGGTTTTACTTGATTAGTTTTTGTATGTGAAAGGGGAAATAGCAGCCAAGCTACGAAATTGCTCTTCACCGTTATTTCCAAGGTTGTTAATATGATCTATCGGCGCATTATTTTAGTACTATACTTTGTACTCTTCGTACTGCCAATTATTGGAGCCAATTTATTACCTATTAGATGCCTGCTTATGATTATCACATGTGATTATGCGCCAGTAAATATTGGCCTAGCAGACTACACATGTGATAGACAAACGCTAGCTAAAAAATTTATTTTGCTTTGTTTGATTTTATAAACTGAACTGCATTAGGTTCGACTTATGCTATTTCACATCTTCTTCCATAATATGAAAGTATGCTAAGTCTATAATAGCATGTCGCGTTTCTCAAATAACAGTCACCAACCGATGTCGCAATGTACAATAAATTAAAGCATGTCGTCATTCGTAGGATTTTATGTGTTACTGGATTTGTAAGTAAAATATGTCTTATTTCTTCAGTTTCCTTTGACGCCTTTGTCTGCATTTATTACATAGAGAAATGGTAATTTGGTGTGATCGAAGAATGAGATTTTTCGCATATAACCTCTAATGCTAATTTTTGATGGCATGGTTTTTTGATTACTCGTAGTGTCTTTGTGCTTTCCTCAAAATTATATAGTGTATCGTGGGGCATATCATTTATTTATTTTAATTGTGTAGTTAAAGAGTACATTTTTCTTCATTATTTTACCATTGTCTGTCATGTTGTTGAAAGTTAATTCCGAGTTTTCATATATGCTTACTAGTCAAGATTACAGATGTTAAAGATTATAAATGAAAAAAATGCAATATATTCATGTAAGCTGACTAGTTAAGATTATAGATGACAAAATGCAAATATTTTTCCTGAATGACAGAATGCAATATTCATGTTTTTTTTTTTCGGTTACAAATAATGACTACACGCACTGGGGGTTGAATTCACATGTATTTGATTCATGAAGATAATGACAGTAGGATAAGATTGCTTAAACTTACAAGTTTTTATATGCAAATTAAGTGATTTTCATTTAATAATTGATACAGGAATAATGGAATCAGTGCATGAACATAATGAGTAGCAGGGCTCTTCTTCCTAGCCACCTAAGAAGAAGCGAAGAGGTCCAACTACTGGAAAGAAATATAAAACACGCAAGCCAAAATTCCTTGAGTGGTCTGATAATGGCAAACCCATCGGAAAGTGGGCTAATTGTTTTAAGACATATATTGGCGATATTGTTAGAACCAAAATTGATATCACTATTAATCACTGGGATGGCGTTAGCGATGGGCTTAAGGACATTATCTGGGAAGATGTGCAGGTATTATTTATTTCCAGATCGATTTTGTTCATTGTAATTTCATATTTTAACCGTTTGATGTTTATTTTTTATTATCTCAGGCTGAGTTTCAGCTCGATAACAAAGTGAAAGGCATTGTGTTAAGAACTGTTAGAGAAAGATGGAAGGATTTCAAAACAAGATTAGTTAGTGGTTGGATTACGAAGAATAGAAAGCTTCCAGCCGACCGTGGAGATCCCTATGAATATTATGATGCTATCACACAAGCACAGTGGGAAACATTCAAAAAGACTCATGAAACAGAAGAATTTAAAGTATATTTCTTTTTTATTGTCTATTTGCATAAATATTGAACAATGAACTAAAATAATTTTTTTACTCAAAATCTAAATTAGGAAAAAAGTGAGAAGGCTAGGAAGGGTTAGGCATGCAATGTGCATCCTCACTATTTAGGCCAAGCTGGATATGCTGGGAAAAAGGCTAATTGGATAGTCGAAGGCCACCACTCCTCAGCCACATTACCAAGTGGACTTGTTTTGGATCAAAGCGTTGATTGTATTATGGCAAGATCGAAGAAAGGAATTGATGGAAATTATGAAATCCCTAATGAGAAAACCAAGTTAGTTGCAGAAAAAGCGGTATGACTTGTTTTCAATTAAATGTATCACTTTATTAGTTATGAGTACTTTTGTTTTTAAGCATCTTGTGAACATCTACTCTTGCTACCGTTGACTAGTTTTCAATTAAATAAGTTTTAAAATTTATTTAGTGCCTCAACAGTTTTTGATATGTCTAATACTGGTTAATGATTTTTACCGATTTGATACAATGCAAAATCTGGTTATGTCTTTTGTTAGAGATATGTCTAATTTTAATTTTTAAGCCCAACATAAGGCGAAGCAAACTACTTTATATTATTGACAGTAATCAGTGTCATTAAATTTTAATTGTGCTTCATTTCTTGTTGGTTTTCCATTTAATTCTGATTTTCCAATGCTTTAGTTAATTTAATTTTATATATAGTCTTTTTTTCTTTTGGTTATTTTCGATAATCAGGTTACAAATATGGTTTCTGAATCTGATTAACTTAATAAAATGTTCTTTTGTTCACACACACACTTCATTTTAGCACGACTTCATTTTAGCTACTTGAATGTGTTTTTAGCATCTGAACTTTAGTTTGGACTGTGTAGTTTTGACCTGACTGCTACCTAGGTCAACATTATGGACTTTGAATGCAGTATCTATGCTTAGAATAAGGCATCCACTGGACCCTTTTATTGTATGGTTCCTTTGGTGCTATGGTGTTCCATTATAATCTTGTAGATAAGTATTTGGATTGAAAATTTTGGTTTTTATTTGGTATAGCCACTGTTTTTTTGTATTAGTTTGAGTTTAAAAGAAATTTTTGAGGCAACTTCAGTACTATTGTAGAATGTATAGCATCACATAGAGTTATAGTCACTTACGAGCTGATGATACTGATCTATAATAGAAAATGAGAGAAAGAAGGAAAACTTGAGACACATAAAAGATTTAGGATGAAAAAACAAAGAAGAAATGTGCACTTTCATTTTTTTCAGCCTAAGAATTCTTTCTCGTTTCTTTCTTTATGTAGCAATACATTGTGTAATCAAGGACTACTAGCTTTCTAATAGCCATACAATGCAATCATTTATAGCTAATAAATATAAAAAGAAAAAAGTAATTTGTTATAACCAAACTCTGCTATGTACTTGTCAGTGTGACACTTTCATAGGGTAATGTGCATGTTTAAGTGCTGCATTTCTATAACTGCATTGTGCCTTGATACTTTCTACTATGTTTTATAATGATCTGGAAATAAGAAAAGCCTGCACTGTGCTTAAGGTTGTATTAATGCCTAGCTTGAACCGCATTCCTACTCCTTTAAAAAAAACCTTGAACGTAGAATTTCAGAATCAGGTTGGCTTATCCGGCTCTGGAATTGGTGCTTCCGGATATGATTTACTTTCTGGTAATTTGAATATTAATACACTTTTTGTTTGTTTACAGAATGATTTGAGACAAAAAGCAATCGAAGGGGAATGGACTCCGAATAGACATGATGATGTCTTAAGTCGTGCACTTGGAAAAAAAGAACATCCGGGCCGAGTTAGAGGAATTGGTGGGACAGTTGGTATCAAAGATGTATTTGGAGAGGGAGAGAAAATGAAAGGTCCAAGGGGTGTAATATCTACAGATTAGTTATATCTTATTACTCAAGATTTAGAGGCTAAAATGAGACAAGATATGGAGGCTAAAGTGGGCCAAATGGAGGGTATGATGCATTCAATGGTTCAGCAGCAGGTTGCAAACATTTTGAGCAAGGTTGGTATCCAGATGCCTACTACAATGGGGGTCAACAACATAACATCAGATGACCATCGCAGTAGCCATCAATTAATACACCCGACGAAAGTACAAGTTGCAAACGAAATTCAAGCGAAGGAACCCTTTCCAGAGTTGCTGGTAAACAATTCAAAAAGTTGATTTTAATTTACGTATATGATTTTATGCATTTTACAAGTGTAAGTGAAAAATGATGGTTTTGTGCTTTCATTTTAGAAACCAACAAAATGTCGTTTAGCTGTGAATTTGGACTTCGATATTGTCGTTGTGGGCAGTGGCATGGTACATCCTGCTTCAAAGATAGGAGACTAATGTCACAATCAGCAAATCTTGGCTGATCATGTAAAAGTTGGGATTGATGCAGTGGAGTCTAGTCACGAAGGAACCCCACTTCCAGTTCCAACTAAACATTTCAGCACAATAGTTGAAGCGGTTGGTAGTTTTGTTCAATGGCCCAAAAGTCTCGTGCTTCTAAGAGATAATACGGTAAATATGAAAATTTTGTTTAGTGAAGTATAGTGAAATAACGTTACTATTTTATATTTGAATTAATTTGAGTTTCACATTGGTGTTTTTCAATTTATTACATCAATATTGTATACATCAAATAATTGAGATACTGATATTTTGTTAACATCAAGCACCTTAACCCCTTTTGAACTAGGGATCTATATCTCAACCAAACAAAAGCATGATCGGAAGTAATAAGACAAGGTCACAAACGGGTCTGCAAAGCGCAATACACTAGTGGATGAAGGAATCCTCAAAACATTAACGAAAGAGTGCCAGTATTTTCACGACCTGGTAGTTCAAGGGCCACCAGATGATAACATCATCAATACTATTCAAGTGAATAAGGATTTATTTAAGTGCGACAAGGACTATGAAATCAAGGTCAGAAACAACGACATTGTCCAATTTATTAGAATGGCGTGGTTGAATGCGTCATGGTTACAGGTTTACATCATGTAAGCATTTCACTCCTATTATGTATACTTGAACATATAGTATTATAGCTAATTTTGTTCTGTTATTTATTTATTTATTTTGTTAAAAAAATAATCTTTACGTGCCCTTATAAATTTACGGGCTTGGTATGAGAAGACAATGGTGCAAAGGAAACGTTCGACATTGTATGTTAAAAAATTAGCAAAAAAATTATACTAGACAATTACATATCTAAAGTACGGAATAAGACAAGTGCAAAATTGGAATCGATATAAGGGTCCATGTCCAATAATATAAATTGAATTGTTCACATAATTTGTAGGTGGTTAAATCATAGGTTCAATAACCTTGAAGTGGAGACCATCGGGTTTATGTGTCCTCATAAGCTTTCCCAAGTACGGGATTATCTAGACGCGACTAATTCATATATCCTCAAAACCTGACGTGAATCACCATCAAAAGATTACTCTTAGCCCCGCACTACGAGGAGTATACACTATAAACTTTTGTTAACTACTTTATTAAATTTGCTACTAATTTTAACCTTCTACAAATTTTATACCACAGGAAACATTGTCTACTGCTTGTTTTCCATCTAGAAAAGAGCGAGGTTTATGTTTTTGATTCTCGGGCCGAAAGCAAGCGTAATCCGAAAATTAAGGCACAAGTGAACGTGTAAGTTGTAGAATATCAATCTTAATTTTATATAATAACTCGTTTTAATAAGACGTGGTTATACAAATTGTTTTAACATTTTCTTGTATGTGCCGAGCGTTTAAACTTTACAGAGCATATGGCTGCAAGTCTCTAGGAGCCACGTTGGATTGGAAAAATGTTACGGTGATTGATTTTCTACTGTAAACAATTGTATTTCATTTGATATATAAATTCATTTTGAACTGACAATTAAATTTTCTTTTAATATTGTTAGTGTCCTAAACAATCTACATCAACAGATTGTGTATATTATGTGATGCGATATATGTATGAGATAATAAAAAATCACCATCATAGCATCGACTTACAAATGTGCCACTTTAGTTTTTTCTTTTTTCTTTTTCCTTCAATATTAATATTAATGTTAATTAATTATATGATTCAATTTTCAAAACAATCTCTTAATTGCAGGACTTTGTACTAGATCATTCTTATAGCCAAGAAGAGATTGATGAAATTCGGGATTATTTATCTACTTATATCGTGCAAAACTGGATCTAGTTGTCCTTTTATTTGGACAAGGTAAGTTTTGCATTGGTTTTTGTTGAAATCATAAAGTAGTTTTTGTCTTTTCTATTGATATTTGAAAGAAAAATGGTTGTGCATAATTTATGTAACCAGACCTAGGGGAAATCAAGCACAGTATATTAAATTTGCAATGAAGAAACAACCTAATCTAATAACATATAAGAAACTGTACCTATCACGGATTTGTTCAAGTTATCCATTTTTTTTTAAACAAACACGTTTAAATATTGATAGTAAATAAAAGTTGCTAAGTTTACGCATAAAACATTTAGCGGAATTTGTATGCTTTTCCCCGTTCTTCTCTGTCAATATGTTTTTCGATTTTGGAAACCCTTTGTTCATCAAATCATGTATATATGATTTGTCAAGAGACGTTTCCCACCGAATCGTTGAAATAATTGCCCAAAAATTATAATAATGTTTTGACTCATTAACGTTCCCTCCAGGTAAACCCAATACCCATCATTTCTCCCGCGTGCTTCAGTATCCTATGCACAAATGCTTGTACCCTTGAAAACATACACCCTTATATCTTTCCCCTGTTTCTACTTGTTGCCTTTCCATTTATTTTTCGCTTTCCGGTTTTCATGCTTGCATGTTCTGACGTTTTTATGTGAGAAGCTTTCATACATATGGACAAATTTATGTAAAACCATGCTTACGGCCAGATATTTCCATAAATATTTGAACGAATTATTTATACTTTCGAAGGCAACAGATCGTTACATGAAAATTTGATCAAACTCAGACCGCGTTTCCTTTTATAACCCCATAGCAATATAAATGACCCTGAAAGTTAGATATATACTTTATTTCGAAAATAAAACCTTATTCCGAAAACCATATTATGAAGCTCAAGCCAACTATAAGGACAGAAAAGTGGTTTCTTATAAATCAACTACTCCAATCTGTTAGATATATGTGGTTACTTGAGTATACATTTGGGTGTTCTGTTTTCCTTTCTCAGGTGGTTTTAACTAGAGATAAAGTCTTAGATAATATCAACATTTGAATTCCGTAATGGTTACGTATTAAAACACATGTGCTTGTGTTCATTTAAATATTTATATAAGCAGTAATGATATTTAAAGTGCCTACTTATTCAAATTTTGCTATACATATTTTTTCAAACTCGCTGTTCTACCTTATTTGATTCATTCTAGTAATGGTTCATTCGCTACAATGTTTTGACTCATATGAGTAACCAAAAAAAAATATTTTGTGTAGTTTCTTAAATTAAAAACATGAGAAAATGAGATTGTTAAAAAATGATTTTGAGCAAATGAGTCCATTCAAAAACTATTTTTTTTAAACAGTTTTCTGGAATGTGGTTATATATATGAAAGTATCATCCTAAAAATCATGACTTTGAATGGTTTTTAGTTGAGTATATTGAGAGAACTCTAGTGTAAACGGATTTTTGAACTTTGGTAAATTTCCTGCGACGATGAAGGTATGGGGTGTTGGTGTCGGATCTGAACAAGTGTAAGGCACCCACGAAACAAGATTTTTTTTTATTATTGTTTGCTAGATTTCAAGAACAAAATCAAAATAGAAGGATTGGTTTAGATTTTTTGGGCTGGAACAGCATCGAGCTGAACACCTACAGAGCCAAGTGGGTGATCGCATCCGGGGGATTTGGAAGGGGGAAGGGTCAGCTCTGATTGACCAGAGTTTGGTGGCGACTGGACTTGGGTAACAGTGAGCAGAGATGATTGTACATGTGGAGTGGTTTTTTTTTTGGTGAACTGTAGGTTGAAGCTCTGATTTTGATTCGATTAAGGGCATGGGGTTTTGAGGTCAGAAATGTATTCAGAGGAGATGAGGGCATTGTGGCGACTGTCGAGGGGGCGAGATCGCAAGAGATGCGTTAGTGCATGTGCACGATGCACACCGTGCACTGGGAAGTTGTAGGGAAAGAAGAAAGAAAAGGGGAAGGACTGGGCAAGTTGAATAGTTTTTAAATATGGTATAGGTGGTCCATAGGATAGTGTTATTCCACCAAATTCTACCTGAAGATTCATTTCAGTGCGTTGAAAATTAGGAACTTACTGAAAATGTGACTGGTAGCACCATATACACATGCACACATGCGCATGCAAGCATTTGAAAACTGATGCGGTTTTTCAAGGATTCATAATAAACGTAGCTTCATTATCCTGACTTTTCAAGGTTTTGAGGTCAGAAATTAATAAACCGACTAAAGCAAAGCTGATGCACCATATACACACGCACACATGCACATGCAAGCATTCAAAAACTGATGCGGTTTTGAGGTCAGAAATTAATAAACCGACTGAAGCAAAGCTGATGCGGTTTTTTAAGGATTCATAATAAATGTAGCTTCATTATCCTGGCTTATATTGCTGTTTTGGAACAACTCGCCTATATTTCTGTTTCTATACATCATTAGAAGAACCGAACAAGTCGCTTTATATTGCAAGCTGTTTTAGAACATTGTTTTTTTCGCTTGGAACCTTGCGCATATCTCTGTTGTTCCTGTTCGATATGCTACGATGAAGCTTTTCTTGACAAAATATATAACTAAGGTTCAGTATCTTATTTTAAGGAAACAAGTTATATGAATGCATGTTGTATGGATTGTAAAATTTTGAAGAGGATAACTAATAATATATGTGAACAAACCTGAAATGAAGGCTCATTCGAAAACTCTGAACACGCTCAATATGACTTGCATACAGTTTATTCTTTCTCTTCTTTTCCTTTTGCCTTTGCATGTAGTCTAGCCATGTGGATTTTGTCCCTAGCTTTAGAGGCTCATTGTAGAATCCCTCATGTCAATGTGTGTCATCCTCAAAAATCAAGTCATCTTCACCATTTAAACTGTCTGGCCATGTTGACTTTGTCCCCAGCTCTAGAAGCTCATTGTAGAATCCCTCATGTCAATGTGTATCATCCTCAAAAATCAAGCCATCTTCACCGTTTAAACCGTCTTCATCAGGATCCGTCTGATAAAAACTTCAGCTTTCATACACCACACACCGGTTTTATTTTTCCGAAGAATTGCATCCTTTATATTTTCAAATATATTAGAAGATGATACACTCAACAACGAAACGTTGCAAATATACAATGCACTCCAAGTGAATTAATAAACTACAAATAAATGAAAACTCAGAGTGGAAGTGGAGGGCCACTGATCATGCATGCATATCACCAAATCCACTTCTTGGCCTTCGCATGCGTGTAAAGCGGTGGAAAGAAAGCTACGCCTCAGGTCAAGCAGAAGAATTCACATTGAATCAGTCACGCGCAAGCACGCTGTCTTGACCCATAGACTTCATATGCAGCTCTTTCAAACCTTCATATGCAATCTGGTAAAATTAAGATGCGTAATCAGTGCCTGTCATAATTTGAAAGGCTTTCTCAAACCCTGATCTCCAAAACAAAATATCTAAACATTCTATCATTATTTCCAATGGAAATATACAGTGTTTATATAGTGCAAATTTATGTTGTTAAAACTGCAAAAAATTATAGTTACAACAACGTTTGTGAAACAAATATTTTCATCTTCAACCATAGACAAATTAACAATGAAACCGGTTTTACTTTAATGATGCTTATACTTAATCCGTGTAATGAGATCAATTTCTTTAACCTTATTAATGAAATATATAGCTCCTCGGGGGATTTCGTAGCTCTTAATTTAGTTAAGTTAATATCAAATTGCCCATCCACTTTCGTATACAAAGACAGTTCATCCATAGCCTTCATTTGATCTTCCAAAAAGGTCTTTCTCCACATTTATACAAGCCATATGTAACCTCTTTGTCATGCTCGATGATGTGATCTTTGTAAAAGAATTGCAGATTTGAAACATATTCTGCCCTTGTATTGGATGATGGAACTGATATTAATGAACGCTCAAAATAATGTTGGACTGATTGACAGATTAAGCAATACTAGTAGCTGTTGTGTTGTATATTATGAACAGTTTTCAGTTATTTGTTTATATAAAAATCTGTATATATATCTTGCTTTTAATTACCATTAAATTATCTGATCACTAAGCTTTGCTTTCTTGCAGGGGTGCCGATGCCATAATTGATGCAGAATTACTTCCAGTTAATTAGCCGATGGTGCCATTATTCATGCAGTTACTTCCAGTTAGCCGATGGTGCCATGATTCATGCAGTTACTTCCAGTTAGTCTATATGGAGCCAATTTGACATGAATGATTATATTTTCATTTAATCAATGAGCTGTAGAGGTTTACACGATGTGTCCTTGTTTTGCGAGTATGTTGAATAATTTTTTTGCATTTAAATTCACTTACATCGGTCCTCTGTTTAGTATTGTTGCCAATATGCAGCTACATACTTTCATTGTCTGTCCGTTATATTATTAAATTTAGAGGTATTGTCTGCTTCTTATAGCCAGCTTTAAATGGTTATATTTTAAAAAAAAAAAAGGGTATTTGCGTCCAATGTTGTATTGAGCCAGACGCAGATGCATTGAAGGACAAAGCTCATACTCACCACTTTGCTTCTTCTGTAGTAAGGGGTCAGATGCTAATTCATTTGTATTTGCGTCCACTGCAGCGGTTAGGATGATGCAAATACATTAGTTTTTGCATCTAATGCACATTATAACAGACGCAGATGTGTTGAATTTGCATCCGCCCGCCAATAGAAGCAAAAAAAAAATTAACATTTGCGTCCATCTCATTTGCATCCACCCTGGGTCAGATGCAAATAATGTAAAATATTGGATGCAAATACCTTGTTTTGTACTAGTGATACAACTTAGCAAAATAAAAGTCTGAATCAAAAGAAATAAGTTTCCAAGGAAATAGATCCAAACTCCATGACATACATCAAAATACAAGATATAATAAAGTATCTAAAGCAAAAGATAAAGATAAAAGAGAGTCTTCGCCTTCTCCTTCCAAGCAGTCTTCAATCCAGAAATGCCTACTTAAGAACTTGTCACTTGGTTGCCCGTGTAAAGAGAGGGCACCCGAGTTTGCAAAGTGAAACAAACATCGAGTCAGTCATGGGACTGGTATGAGAAATCTTAATATACTAACTATCAATATGGCGAATCACAGGACCACGCCGCTAACGCGGAACGGGCTTACTCCATTAGATTGCCATTGCATAATTGAATAAAGTTTATACAAAAACAACGAAATGACTTTTGAAAAATGAAATCATCATAAGACTCAAGTCCTATCACACAATGCAATGCATACAGGAGGATAGAGTTTTCCCTTATGATGATCAAACATGCTTAATACGCAAAAAATAATATTTTAATATTATTGTTAGTGTATAAGCAATATTAAAATACTTCAATATAAATGTAGCAATCCTAGACGGCATAGGTACCATATACTATGTCGCCATATATAAGTTTACAATCAAGATCGTAATATCGTATTGGAAATTGGTTTTCTGTCATGAAATCGAGGCTAGGGATCGTCCTCTCCGATTCGAGACACTCTAGCAAATGCCTCGGGGTCACACCAATGGGCAACCCCTGGATCTTCAGGGTCGGTCCCCTCCTAACGGTGGTGGATTAATTATGCCTGTACACACGTTTCCCGGTCCCTTTGGACCTATAGTATGACCACTTCCGGCCCATAAAACCCGAGGTACCTCAATCCATCATCCACATAAGTAAAATACCGGCCAGTTTAAGCACCGGTACTACCCCTAGCTAGAAAGAAACGTGTGCACTCACTGTAGTCCCAATCCCGTTTTTGACTCATACCGGGGTGTGAGGCTCGCGAAGTCACGTTATACTCAAAGCTATGCCTAACCAGGCTATGCTTTTATCATCAACCACAAGGCCTGCTTTTCAACAAAGCCTTGATCATTGCATCTAGGCGTGCCACATTGATAATTCACGCCATGCGATCGACAACTATTACTATATACCAGGGTGTTAAGCAGAAAATAAATTCTCCACCACCAAACAGGCATATATTAATACAAATCGATTTAATTACATGGAATGAATTCCAACGTCAGACACGCATCCATTTACAAGTCCGTTCTGGGTCTGAACGAAACCGGAGACACCTAATAGGTTCTCGCTTATCCGGACAATCAACACATTCGTCCGGACAACTACTGCTTCAACCCTGTCCTGGGAGCAAGTCAGTCCAAGGCATCAGTAGTCGTTGCCCAGTCGATGTGAAGATCGTCGGTCTTCTACCATCGTCTTCTTATATCTTTGATTTAATCGTCGTGCAATTATTTGAAATGAGTTAAACTCGGTCTTTTCAAATTATTGACGCATAATTATCATTTAAATCATTTCATATTTATTTATAACTTTCTATCGCTATTTCTATTTATAAAAATAGCTCAAAATAATAAAACGACGCTTCGGGTCAGTGGGCGGCCCTGGCGCTGTTTTTACCAAATTTAGATTTACACATATCCTGAAATCTAACCGTTGGATTTTGACGAAATTTATATCATTGGAAAGATCTTCCGAAAGCTGTCCTAAAGGTTCCAGTTTTGGGAAAATCCGAATGTCGGATCTTTCGGTATAACCGTTTAAAGTTACGATTGCCGATACGCGAACTGCCGCGCGCGTTTCGTTTAGTTTTATATTTATATTTATATATAACTATATATATAAATATAAATCGTTTGACGATTTCAACTATTATAATCTATTCTTTTTACCGCACTTAAAGTGACGATAAAAACATTATTCTAAATTTACTCTTTTTATCGCGTCTAAAATGACGATAAAAATATCACTCTTTTTATTTATAACTGAATTATAAATAAAATTCGCCTTTTAAAATTCAAGTTTTTATTCGTAACTAATTTGTAATTAAAAAGGTGTAATTCTTTTCTATGTTT
Source organism: Allium sativum (assembly GCA_030737875.1). Taxonomy (NCBI): domain Eukaryota; kingdom Viridiplantae; phylum Streptophyta; class Magnoliopsida; order Asparagales; family Amaryllidaceae; genus Allium; species Allium sativum. The sequence goes on from CM060926.1 coordinate 360,208,182, forward strand.
TTCATTTACTTTTCTTATTTATTTACACTACATGTATATAATTGTTTTCATTTTCTTCTCTATTTATCCTAAATGTAAATAAATGTCCCTTTTCTCTTTTTATTGTTTATTTACCTAAGTGTAAATAAAGGTATCATCTCAAATTACATATCCTCTTTACATAAGAATGTAAATAAATGTGTTCTCTAATTTTATTCTTTCATCACTAAGTTTATTCTTTTTATTTACATAAGAAGGTGTAAATAAAGTTGTTTTCAAATTCTGTTCTTTTTATTCACATAAGAAAATGTTAATAAAGTTCCATCGCTAAATTTGTTCATTTTAATTTACAAAGGGAATGTAAATAAAAATGTGTGTTATCCAGTTTGTTCTTTTATTTACAAAGGAAATGCAAATAAAATATCATTTCACATTTTGTTCTTTTATTTACAAAGGGGATGTAAATAAAAATATCATTTCACATTTTGTTCTTTTATTTACAAAGGGAATGTAAATAAAAATATCATTTCACATTTTGTTCTTTTATTTACAAAGGGAATGTAAATAAAAATATCATTTCACATTTTGTCCTTTTATTTACAAAGGGAATGTAAATAAAAATATCATTTCACATTTTGTTCTTTTATTTACAAAGGGAATGTAAATAAAAATATATGTTATCAAGTTTTGTCCCTTTTATCTACAAGCGTAATGTAAATAAGATCACCTTTTCAATAATCAAGTTTTATCCTTTTTTTCTTTCTTTTTTTCAATACACCAAAAAAATGTCCCTTTTGTCTAATTCATTTTTAATACACAAAAATGCCCTTTTTGTCTAATTCATTTTTTGTACACCAAAATGTACTTTTCATCGAATTCATTTTTAATACACCAAAAATGTCCATTTTGTCTAATTCATTTTTAATACACCAAAATGTACTTTTCGTCTAATTCATTTTTAATACACCAAAATGTACTTTTCGTCTAATTCATTTTTAATACACCAAAAATGTCCTTTTCGTCTAATTCATTTTTAATACACCAAAATGTACTTTTCGTCTTTCTTTATTTTCATTACATAAAAATGTCCTTTTTATGTTTCTTTTTAAAAAAAATGTAAATTCTTTTATTTTACATTGAAAATGTAAATGCTCCTTTTTATTTCTTCTATTACATTAAAAAATGTAAATCTCTTATTTCTTTTCCTTTACATTGAAAAATGTAAATATTTTATTGGGGATATTTTCCTATCTAACACACATGTCAATTTGGTGTCAAAATATGATAATAAAAATATAATGGTTTTTGTCTAACCATTTATATTTACCCAACGTCGTAATTTCAATGTCAACAATATGATAATACGGTTTTTGTCTAACCATTTCTATTTACCCAACTTCGTAATTTCAATGTCTACGCATACAACACAACATATGATTTGGTGTATAATTTTTATGAATCAAAATAAAAGGCCTCATCTTTATTTTATTTTGTGAAACAAAATAAAATATCTAAACTTTATTTATCTTATAAATCAAAATCAAAGATCTCAACTTTCTTTATTTTATAAACCAAAATAAAGATTTAAACTTTCTTTTATTTTGTAAATCAAAATAAAAATCAAACTTTCTTTTATTTTGTGAATCAAAAATTCAAACTTTTCCTTTATTTTGTAAATCAAAAATTCAAACTTTTCCTTTATTTTGTAAATCAAAGATTCAAACTTTTCCTTTAATTTTGTAAATCAAAGATTCAAACTTTTCCTTTAATTTAAAAAAATAATAGAGATCCAAACATAAATAAAGAAAAAGAAAAAAAATAAAGATGAGAACTTGTATGAAGATTACATCAAAATTTTTAGGTCTAGACTAACATAGCTATATCACGGCATCACAACACATCTTAACAACCATACAACAATCACAACATCGTAGATCAGGAATAATAACATACATATCATGATTTCATAATTATAATTAAATAAATAAATCAGAATTCTCACTGATATTGAATTCTGAATAGATTCACTTTCTGTTTTTTAACAAAAATCTGACTTGTTCAGAATTGTCCTCAATCAGTCTAGAAAAATAGCCCTCTGAATTACGATCCCGACGGTCCTGAAATCGTCAAATTCCAAGTTCGAACGAACGAGTTATGATTAAATTAAGATGGATAATATTTTATATTAATTAATTAATGTATTAATTAAAGAATTAACCTTCTTCCACCTAACACATGAACGGCCGCACCCTTTTTACCACTGTTCAGAACTAGGGTTCTTTTTTCCGACCAACACAGTGACCCAGAGAGCGATCGGGTGGCGGGACACCAAAGAGGGATCAACGACGCTCAGGGGGGACCCACTTCCGGCAGTCGCGATGGCGCCTATGCGGCTCGGCGGCGACCGAAACGGGGACACTTCCCGGGTCTATAGCTCGTCGGCTGCTTGGCTTTGGGTGGTGTTTTCCATATGGATGGGAAGGGGGAAGAAGTGGCTTCGAAGTGGTATAAGTGTTGATGTCTGATTCGTGGAGATGGAAGAGAAATTAGGAGGAGTAGGTTAGAGCGTTGGTGGCCATGGATTAAGGCTGGCGGCTGTAGAATGATGTACAGTGAATTGAATTAGGGTTTTATTTTTGATTTTTATAACCTTTTCGATCTAATTTTACAAATAAATCTGTATCTTTTAAACCGGTTCAATTCCAGTCCAGCAAAAAGTGACCCTAGCCAATAGCCCATGTTCCGGATCCAACAGACCAGGTCCCGTCAGCCCAAACGGCTGTCTATGGCTTGAATTATTTAAATAAATAATTAAATCTTTTATTAATTTAATTCGTTCATCTAAATAAATTCACCGAGGCTACATACGGACTCAGAAATAATCCAGAAAAAATATATTTGTCTTTGTTATGACGATACGATCCTAACAAAATTAATTTCGTCGAATTCTGAGACTGTTTGAAAAATGGCTATTTTTCAGTCGATTAAATTTGACTGAATTGAACAAAACACAGTTTCTTTCGCCGTGCTCACATACTAACTTGAAAAAATCTAAAAATTGAAACCTAGCAATAATTTGACATTCCGGTTCAAACGAAAGTGGTTTTGTCGAAAATAGAGATCGTTTGAAAATTGACTATTTTCACTGGCTTTAATATTATTTAAAAATGAAAATTTTAATTTCCGCCAAATTTTCCCACCAAATTATTTAAAATAAAAAATTTAAATTGGTTCGGATTTTCCGGATCGTCACAATCTCCCCCACTTAAGAGTTTTTCGTCCTCGAAAAGGAAACAAAGCAAAGTAGAAAACAAGACGGAAAATGTAAATTGGGGTAAATGTACCTTAACACAAGAGTTATTCGGAGATGTCCACCCTGCACTTGGGGTAAGCCTTTTTGATGCTATCCTCTGTCTCCCAAGTACAGTCTCTAGGATCCCCACTCCATTGAACCTTGACTAGGTTGATCCTCTTGTTCCTCAAAATTTTGGTTTCTTTGCCAATGATCTTAATCGGGTCTTTTCTCACTGTTAGATTCAGAGAAATATCCAGGACTTGTTGATTTAATTCATCCTCAATCAGATCTAGATCATGCACATGCTTGCGGAGTTGAGACACATGAAATACATCATGCACCCCTGGCAACAGGTCAGGCAGCTGCACTCTATAAGCAAGAGTACCAATCCTTTCGAGAATAGGAATGGACCAATGAATCTCGGTGCCAACTTTCCCGTCTTCCCAAAATGAGTCACGCCTCTCAAAGGAGAAACCTTCAAGTATACTCGATCACCCACAGAAAATTCTAAATTTCTTCTTCGCTGGTCTGCATAGCTCTTCTGTCGTCTCTGAGCAGTCAACAAGCGTTTCTTAATCAAGTCAACCTTATTCGATGCTTCACGAACCATGTCGGGGCCCAAGACTAGTCGATTGCCTGACTCCGCCCAACATGCCAGAGATCTCCATGGCCTTCCATATAGTAATTCAAACGGTGACATCTTCAAGCTTGCTTGGTAGCTATTATTATAAGAAAATTCCACTAAGTGTAAGTGATCCTCCCATGAACCGCCATAATCAAGAATGCAAGCTCGCAACAAGTCTTCTAAAACACGGTTCACCCTCTTAGTCTGGCCATCTGTCTGAGGGTGATAGGCAGAGCTCAGATTCAACTTGGTCCCAAGCTCTTCTTGGAAAGCTTCCCAGAATTCGCTGGTAAATAATGAATCCCGATCATTGACAATGCCTTTGGGAACTCCATGTAGTCTGACTATCTCTTTAAAATAAAGCTGTGCCAGATTACGAGCTGTTCTATTGAACCGAACAGGGATGAAATGGGCAGACTTTGTTAAGCGATCCACAATCACCCATATGCTATCATTCCCTTTTCTGGTTCAAGGCAAGCCATCAATGAAGTCCATGGAGATTTCCTCCCACTTCCAATCTGGAACTCCCAACGGTTGCAACAAACCTGCCAGTTTCTGCTGATCACTTTTAACTTGCTAACAAGTGGGACATCTAGCAACATAAATAGAAATATCTCTCTTCATGGACCTCCACCAAAATGTGCGCTTGAGGTCGTGATACATCTTTCTCACTCCAGGGTGAACACTAAGCTTAGATTTATGACATTCATCCATAACCTCCCTTCTGAGCTTAGAGTCGTACGGGACACAGATTCGGCCTAATAGCCTCAGAACCCCTTTGTCGTCAATTCGGAAACTCGTGGTTCCGCCATCCTGAATTCTTTTGATAATCCTCTAAATAAATTTAACATCCTTCTGAAGAGCAGAGACTTTATCAATCAGAGTAGGAGTGATAATGAGATTGACGAGAATAAGCTTGTCATCATCTGCATTCTTTCTACTGAGCGCATCGGCCACAACGTTGGCTTTCCCTGGAGTATATAAGATATCCAAATCATATGATGCAAGAAATTCAACCTATCGTTGCTGCCTCATATTCAAATCTCTTTAGGTAAAAAGATGTTTCAAGGATTTGTGATCCATGTATATTTCAAACTTCTCACCCAAGAGATAATGCCTCCATATTTTAAGAGCAAACACAATAGCCATTAGCTCAAGATCATGTGTGGCGTAATTCTTTTCATGCGGTTTCAGCTGGCGGCTAGCATATGCAATTACTTTGCCTCTTTACATCAGCACCGCACCAATACCTTAAATAAATAAGGGATAACATGTTAAAATGAGATTTGACATTAAAAGAAAATGTTATCTCTGACATGTTAATTTATAAAAGAAACAACCTTGTTTAGAAGCGTCGGTCCAGACTTTCAAATCCTGATTGCCGTCTATGATGGTCAACACAGGAGCATTGGTCAACCTCCTTTTTAGTTCTTGGAAAGCTGCCTCACACTCAGGTGTCCAATTGAATTTCGTATGCTTCTTGGTCAGGTTTGTCAATGGGCAAGCTACCTTCGAAAAATCTTTGACAAATTTCTGATAATAGCCAGCCAGTCCTAAGAAACTTCTGACCTCTATGGGAGTTCTAGGCTGCTTCCACTCTTGGATGGCTGAGATCTTTCCTGGATCTACTGAGATGCCTTCCTTTGATACAACATGGCCGAGGAATTTCACCTCTTCTTGCCAGAATATGCATTTGGAAAATTTGGCTTTCAGCACATTTCTTTGCAAAATCTCCAAGACTTCTCTCAGATGTTGTTCGTGCTCAGCAGTGGATTTAGAAAAGATGAGGATGTCATCGATGAACACGAGCACAAATTTATTTAAAACATCTCTGAACACTCTATTCATCAGATCAACAAAGTATGCTGGAGCATTACATAGACCGAAGTGCATTACTAGCCATTCATAAAAGATATCCTGTCCTCTGAAAGCAGTTAAAGGCACACACTCTTCTACAATGCGAAGTTGATGGAAGCCTGTAGCTAGGTCCGTCCTAGAAAATACTCGCGCTCCATGTAAGCGGTCAAGTAAGTCATCAATACGCGGCAGTGGGTACTTATTTTTCAATGTTTGTTTGTTGAGATCGCGGTAATCCACACATAGCCTGAGGGTACCGTCAGATTTTGGGACGAACACCACTGCTGCACCCCATTCTGAGAAGCTAGGCCTGATCAGACCCTTCCACAAGAGCTGCCTGGTTTGATTTCTCAGCTCCTCCTTTTCTTTTGGAGACATTCTCCGAATAGGATGTACATCAGGCCTTGCATTCGGAGCTAAGTCAATTCTGAAGCTGATTTCTCTACGCGGAGGTAAGCCCTCAACTTCTTTGAACACATCAGCGTACTCTTTGACGACAGGGATATCCTCAATAGAAGTAGGGGCAACTTCTAGAGAAGACCAGAATGCTTTTCTGTCGGTAGCTGAGCCATGGCATGGGATACATACATCACCGAGTTTAGTTTTAACATTGACAATCCTCTCAGCACATTTGACTTCAACCACATGCCTCGATAACCAATCAATCCCAAGGATAACATCATACCCAGAGAAATTCATAACAATTAGATTTATAGGGAATTGGTAGCAAAAGTAGGAGATCGGCACTCTACAGTATTTATCGAGTATAAGAGAACCTCCTATCGGACTATTGGCTCTAATCAACTCTTTAAGTTTTCTTGGTTTCAGTTTCAACTTTTTAATTGCATCATTAGAAATAAAGCTTCGTGCAACACCAATATCAAATAAGAAAGTAATAGGGATGTTTTTAATATTAAGAGTACCTCCTAAGACATCGGGTTTACCTGGCCCCTCGGCAGAAGCTGGTGTATCTGCTCCCTCATAAACATGTGCCACTTCAGTTTTCTTCAACAGGGGACGGTTACTTACAAAGTACCCCGGCTTATGGCAGTTATAGCAATCTTGAGTGTTCCTGGGGTTCTGACCACGATCCTGAGAATTCTGGCCACGATTCTGAGAACTCTGGTTACGATTCTGGCTAGGTCCTGATTTGTTCCTCTTGGCCTTTTTAGGAGCTTTACACTCAAAATCAAAATGTCCAATCTTGCCGCAATTATAGCATGTCACTTTGCTCCTGTCTCTCTTCTTCCCTTGGGGCTTAGCGGTAGAAAGAATTGCTTGCCTCCGATTTCTTGTTAGCCTGTTCCTTCTGATTGTTGCCTTGACTATTCACTCTATCCTGCGGTCCAGACTCGTCATTTTCCTCGTAGCGGCACGCCATCTCTACTACTTCATTGAATGGAAGCTTGATATGAGCAGTGACTCTGTTCAAATATTTCTTTGATAGACCCTTGATGAATTTTTTATTCTTCTCCACCAGATCTCGAATCAACCCAGGAGCATATCGTGAAATCTCATCAAACTTCCTCACATACTCAGAAACGGTCATATTCCTTTGCTATAGGTTAACGAACTGCTCGCGCAGGCGCTCTCTTGCTTGTGGGGGAACATACTTCTCATTGAAAAGTTCCTTAAATTTGGCCCAAGACATATTGGCCATGTCATTGCAGATCTTGACCGTATCCCACCAATGCCCGGCTTCATCCTTTAATTGCCATACTGCCAGGAAACGCTTTCGCTGATCTTCTAATTGTAAGCCCTCTAGGATCTTTTCATAGTCCTTAAGCCATGCCTCTGCCTGAATCGCAGACTCTCGCCCCGTGAAAGGTACACCACCTAGAATTCTGAATTTCTTTGACATTCTCTCCAAGTCGAAGGGCTGTGGAGGTGGAGGTGGTTGTGCTACGACCTCTGAAGTAGGCTGTTCCTGAGTGATGGGGATCTCGTCTCTAGTTTGCTCTCCACCTCCCCTCGGGCTCCTCCTCTGGACCCGCCTCGAATTCCACCTCGGGCTGTTCTTGCTCTAGTATCCATTTAAATCGGTATGTACCATCAAGGAAAGAGTCAGACCAACAGAAATGAAAATTTTCAAGAAAAGATAAGGTAAGGACAAGATGAAAAGACAATGATGTAATGACTGATAGATATGTGCTTTTCTGCTGTGCTCATTCTAGGACATTACTAGTCCTATTTCTAATAAGCTACTCGCCTTAGAATAATGTGGATTCTATCTAGACGAATTGTTCTAAATATGTTATATTCCGAAGCTAAGGTTAACCTTAGGCTCTGATACCAACTGTGATAACCCCAACTTCCGATGATCGAAAGTAAGGATAATCATTTGGAATACAACATATTTATAACAACAACAGATCTCAGATAATATCATAACACATAATTGTTGCAGTGGAAAAGATATAAGTCATAAACATCTCATCAACAGAACCACAAAGTGCGCAGTTTATAGGATACAACTTAGCAAAATAAAAGTCTAAATCAAAAGAAATAAGTTTCCAAGGAAATAGGTCTAAACTCCATGACGTACATCAAAATACAAGATAGAATAAAGTCTATAAAGCAAAAGATAAAGATAAAAGAGAGTCTTCGCCTTCTCCTTCCAAGCAGTCTTCAATCCAGAAATGCCTACTTAAGAACCTGTCACTTAGCTGACCCTGTAAAGAGAGGGCACCCGAGTTTGCAAAGTGAAACCAACATCGAGTCAGTCATGGGACTGGTATGAGAAATCTTTCTATACTAACTATCAATATGGCGAATCACAGGACCACGCCGCTAACGCGGAACGGGATTACTCCATTGGATTGCCAGTGCATAATTGAATAAAGTTTATACAAAAACAACGAAATAACTTTTGAAAAATGAAATCATCATAAGACTCAAGTCCTATCACACAATGCAACGCACACAGGAGGATAGAGTTTTCCCTTATGATGATCAAACATGCTTAATACGCGAAAAATAATATTTAAATATTATTGTTAGTGTCTAAGAAATATTAAAATACTTCAATATAAATGTCATGAAATCGAGGCTAGGGATCGTCCTCTCCGATTCGAGACACTATAGCAAATGCCTTGGGGTCACACCTATGGGCAACCCCTGGATATTCAGGGTCGGTCCCCACCTAATAGTGGTGGATTAATTATGCTTGTACACACGTTTCCCGATCCCTTTGGACCTATAGTATGACCACTTCCGGCGTATAAAACCCGAGGTACCTCAATCCATCATCCACATTAGTAAAATACCGGCCAGTTTAAGCACCGGCACTACCCCTAGCTAGAAAGAAACGTGTGCATTCCCAGCAGTCCTAATCCCGTTTTTGACTCATACCGGGGTGTGAGGCTCGCGAAGTCATGCTATACTCAAACCTATGCCTAACCAAGTTATGCTTTGATCATCAACCACAAGGCCCTCTTTTCAACAAAGCCTTGATCATTGCATCTTGGCGCCACATTGACAATTCACGCAATGCGATCGACAACTATTACTATATACCAGGGTGTTAAGCAGAGAATAAATTCTCCACCACCAAACAGGCATATAATAATACAAATCGATTTAATTACATGGAATGAATTCCAACGTCAGACACGCATCCATTTACAAGTCCGTTCTGGGTCTGAACGAAACCGGAGACATCTAATAGGTTCTCGCTTATCCGAACAATCAACACATTCGTCCGGACAACTATTGCTTCTACCCTGTCCTAGGAGTATGTCAGTCCAAGGCATCAGTAGTCGTTGCCCATTCGATGTGAAGATCGCCGGACTTCTACCATCGTCTTCTTATATCTTTGATTTAATCGTCGTGCAATTATTTGAAATAAGTTGAACTCGGTCTTTTCAAATAATTGACGCATAATTATCATTTAAATCATTTCATATTTATTTATAACTTTCTATCACTATTTCTATTTATAAAAATAGCTCAAAATAATAAAACGACGCTTCGGGTCAGTGGGCGGCCCTGGCGCTGTTTTTACCAAATTTTGATTTACACATATCCTGAAATCTAACCGTTGGATTTTGACGAAATTTATACCGTTGGAAAGATCTTCGCAATGCGGTCCTAAAGGTTCCAGTTTTGGGAAAATACGACGGTCGGATCTTTCGATATAATTGTTTAAAGTTACGATTGCCGATATGCGAACTGCCGCGCGCGTTTCGTTTAGTTTTATATTTATATTTATATATAACTATATATATAAATATAAATCGTTTGACGATTTCAACTATTATAATCTATTCTTTTTACCGCACTTATAGTGACGATAAAAACATTATTCTTAATTTACTCTCTTTATCGCGTATAAAATGACGATAAAAATATCACTTTTTTATTTATATATAAATTATAAATAAAATTCGCCTTTTAAAATTCAAGTTTTTATTCGTAACTAATTTGTAATTAAAAAGGTGTAATTCTTTTCTATGTTTTTCATTTACTTTTCTTATTTATTTACACTACATGTATATAACGGTTTTCATTTTCTTCTCTATTTATCCTAAATGTAAATAAATGTCCCTTTTCTCTTTTTATTGTTTATTTACCTAAGTGTAAATAAAGGTATCATCTCAAATTACATATCCTCTTTACATAAGAATGTAAATAAATGTGTTCTCTAATTTTATTCTTTCACCACTAAGTTTATTCTTTTTATTTACATAAGAAGGTGTAAATAAAGTTGTTTTCAAATTCTGTTCTTTTTATTCACATAAGAAAATGTAAATAAATTTCCATCGCTAAATTTGTTCATTTTAATTTACAAAGGGATTGTAAATAAAAATGTGTGTTATCCAGTTAGTTCTTTTATTTACAAAGGAAATGCAAATAAAACATCATTTCACATTTTGTTCTTTTATTTACAAAGGGGATGTAAATAAAAATATCATTTCACATTTTGTTCTTTTATTTACAAAGGGAATGTAAATAAAAATATCATTTCACATTTTGTTCTTTTATTTACAAAGGGAATGTAAATAAAAATATCATTTCACATTTTGTCCTTTTATTTACAAAGGGAATGTAAATAAAAATATCATTTCACATTTTGTTCTTTTATTTACAAAGGGAATGTAAATAAAAATATGTGTTATCAAGTTTTGTCCCTTTTATCTACAAGCGTAATGTAAATAAGATCACCTTTTCAATAATCAAGTTTTATCCATTTTTTTCTTTTTCTTTTTCAATACACCAAAAAAATATCCCTTTTGTCTAATTCATTTTTAATACACAAAAATGCCATTTTCGTCTAATTCATATTTTATACACCAAAATGTACTTTTCGTCTGATTCATTTTTAATACACCAAAAATGTCCTTTTCGTCTAATTCATTTTTAATACACCAAAATGTACTTTTCGTCTAATTCATTTTTAATACACCAAAAATGTCCTTTTCGTCTAATTCATTTTTAATACACCAAAATGTACTTTTCGTGTAATTCATTTTTAACACACCAAAAATGTCCTTTTCGTCTCATTTTTAATACACTAAAATGTACTTTTCGTCTTTCTTTATTTTCATTACATAAAAATGTCCTTTTTATGTTTCTTTTTTAAAAAAATGTAAATTCTTTTATTTTACATTGAAAATGTAAATGCCCCTTTTTATTTCTTCTATTACATTGAAAAATGTAAATCTCTTATTTCTTTTCCTTTACATTGAAAAATGTAAATATTTTATTGGAGATATTTTCCTATCTAACACACATGTCGATTTGGTGTCAAAATATGATAATAAAAATATAATGGTTTTTGTCTAACCATTTCTATTTACCCAACATCGTAATTTCAATGTCAACAATATGATAATATGGTTTTTGTCTAACCATTTCTATTTACCCAACGTCGTAATTTCAATGTCTACACATACAACACAACATATGATTTGGTGTATAATTTTTATGAATCAAAATAAAAGGCCTCTTCTTTATTTTATTTTGTGAAACAAAATAAAATATCTAAACTTTATTTATCTTATAAATCAAAATAAAAGATCTCATCTTTCTTTATTTTATAAACCAAAATAAAGATATAAACTTTCTTTTTTTTTTGTAAATCAAAATAAAAATCAAACTTTCTTTTATTTTGTGAATCAAAAATTCAAACTTTTCCTTTATTTTGTAAATCAAAAATTCAAACTTTTCCTTTATTTTGTAAATCAAAGATTCAAACTTTTCCTTTATTTTGTAAATCAATGATTCAAACTTTTCCTTTAATTTTGTAAATCAAAGATTCAAACATTTCCTTTAATTTTAAAAAAAATAGAGATCCAAACATAAATAAAGAAAAATAAAATAAAATAAATATGAGAACTTGTATGAAGATTACATCAAAATTTATAAGTCTAGACTAGCATAGCTATATCGTGGCATCACAACACATCTTAACAACCATACAACAATCACAACATCGTAGATCAGGAATAATAACATACATATCATGATTTCATAATTTTAATTAAATAAATCAGAATTCTCACTGATATTGAATTCTGAATAGATTCACTTTCTGTTTTTGACCAAAAATCTGACTTATTCAGAATTGTCCTCAATCAGTCTAGAAAAATAGCCCTCTGAATTACGATCACGACGGTCCTGAAATCGTCAAATTCCGAGTTCGAATGAACGAGTTATGATTAAATTAAGATGGATAATATTTTATATTAATTAATTAATGAATTAATTAAAGAATTAACCTTCTTCCACCTAACAGATGAACGGCCGCACCCTTTTTACTACTGTTCAGAACAAGGGTTTTTTTTCCGACCAACACAGTGACCCAGAGAGCGATCGGATGGCGGGACACCAAAGAGGGATCAACGGCGCTCAGGGGGGACCCTCTTCCGGCGGTCGCGATGGTGCCTATGGGGCTCGGCAGCGACCGAAACAGGAACACTTCCTGGGTCTGTAGCTCGTCGGCTGTTTGGCTTTGGTGGTGTTTTCCGTATGGATGGAAAGGGGGAAGAAGGGGCTTCGAAGTGGTATAAGTGTTGATGTCTGATTCGTGGAGATGGAAGAGAAATTAGGAGGAGAAGGTTAGAGCGTTTGTGGCCATGGATTAAGGCTGGCGGCTGTAGAACGATGTACAGTGAATAGAATTAGGGTTTTATTTTTTATTTTGATTTTTATAACCTTTTCAATGTAATTTTACAAATAAATCCTTATCTTTTAAACCGGTTCAATTCCAGTCCAGCAGAAAGTGACCCTAGCCAATAGCCCATGTTCCGGATCCAACGGACCAGGTCCTGTCAGCCCAAACGGTTGTCTGTGGCTTGAATTATTTAAATAAATAATTAATCCTTAATTAATTTAATTCGTTCGTCTAAATAAATTCACCGAGTCCACATACGGACTCAGAAAAAATCCAGAAAAAATATATTTGTCTTTGTTATGACGATACGGTCCTAACAAAATTAATTTCGTCGAATTCTGAGACTGTTTGAAAAATGGCTATTTTTCAGTCGTTTAAATTTGACTGAATTGAACAAAACACAGTTTCTTTCACCACACTCACATACTAACTTGAAAAATTCTAAAAATTGAAACCTAGCAATAATTTGACATTCCGGTTCCAACGAAAGTGATTTCGTCGAAAACGGAGATCGTTTGAAAATTGACTATTTTCACTGGCTTTAATATTATTTAAAAATGAAATTTTTAATTTCCGCCACATTTTCCACCAAATTATTTAAAATAAAATTTTAAATTGGTTTGGATTTTCTGGGTCGTTACAAGGTTGGTATCGGTATGCCCTCGGGTAACCCAAACATGCTGAAAAGAAAAAGGAAGTCATTCAAATCGGAGAATCGAAAGACTGATATATGGCTTTTGGGGATTATGTTTTTCAAAATAAAGTTTACTTTTGAAAATACTTCCTTTTTTAAAACCTTTTTGAAAATAGTTTTCAAAAACTTTTTATCAAATCTGGTAACCTTCAGCTCTGATACCAAGTGTAACACCCCATGTCCGTTAATGTCATTCACAAAGGGAATGCATTAACTTCCATGAAGCATTATAAGTAAACAGAACAGAATATTACAAGATAGATACATAAAGTAGTACTTGAAAATTTTATAACTTTATTACAGCAGAAACAGAAATAAGTTTGGTTACATCCCTCAAAATTACAATACTAGAACCCAAGTACAGAAGTGTCAGTCTTATACCAAAATCCTTTAGAATGAATAATTTTAAAACCATAAACCCCAACATAAACTGCCATAAGAAGGTAGAGTTAAAGCAAAGAAATACTTCAAGCAGAGAAAATATGAATCAAGCTCCTATGTTTCCACCCTGAGCACCTGGGGGGAACGGAAAGAAAAGGAGGCGAAAACAAACGAGGTCAGACATAAAGTCTGGCGAGTCCAGTAACTTTCAGCATATAAACAAATAGTAGTATCATGACATGTAAATAAAGCTGGATGATAGATTGCAACAACAAGAGTAGCAGGTATTCTTAAGTTAAACAGAAGAAACAGAATGATATAGACCAAGATATGCTTCTTAAAAATATCTTACTTCTCTGCACTAATACTTAGTATAACAGGATTAGGTGTTATCCAAATGTATAAACTGAAACAGAAACGAAAACAGAATAATCTCTATAAAAACAGAATGTTAGTAATGAGCCTTTACCACCCCAACTGAGAAAGAAGGTACAGAAACAGAATGCTAATAATGGGCCTTTACCACCCAACTAATGGGTGTTTACCACCCCAACAAAGATAAAAGGTACAGAAACAGAATGCTAATAATGGGCCTTCACCACCCCAACTAATGGGCATTTACCACCCCAACAGAAACAGAAGGTACACCAACAGAAACAAACAGAACTAGGTGTACCATAAATCCTACATCAAGCGATCGGCTCCCTAATACATAAATACCCTGTGTCGGCCCCACAGAAGGGTGTATCATTCCCTAAAGTGGCAACCTATAGACACAGGCCTTTTGCAGATGTCACGGTGTCTTACATCCTCAGAGCAGACTGGGTCCATGCAAGCACATGACCAGGTTGGAATGCGCCATCGACACCCCCTCGCCATTATCAGAGTGAACCTCTTACAATTAGTTCAATAAGCGTGCTCGAACCCCTCCTAGTGTTGGGTCATAGTTTTGATACCGGAAAAGGGTTACTGACTAATATGGGTTCCACACAATAGATGACACAAGTAATTACCGCTCCTAACATTGTCCCCAGACTAACAGTTTTCAGATTAACTTGCTTACAGATTTCAGATGTACAAAGTTCAGATTAACTAGTTCTCAGATCAGACATATAGGTTAACAAGTATTCAGACTAACAGATCAGATATACAGATTAACAGACTTACAGATTGTTTCGCCTAAGCTTGTATTGGGCCTACAGATTTACGAAATGGGTTTATTAGATTCATCCGCCCAGTTGATTTAACGTTATCCACCCAACACGTTTTAGGTATCATATTTATCCTAGATTTGCATTAATTAATTACTAATGCACAGACCTCTCACATTAGGTCGGTAGCTTGTGGCCGCTGGATGTGTCGGGTGGTTCCAGGCAGACTTCTGCCACAAGCTAGACCTAACCTCGTGTCTAAGCATCTTTTAGCTATGCCTACGACCTCTCACATTACACTGACAGTTTGCGGTTGTTGTTTAAGCAGGTTGGGTCCGGGCCGGCTTCTACCGCAAATAGAGTCTAACATCGTGTCTCAGCATTCTTATTTTTAGCTAATGTATTTATTTCATAGATTTTGCCAATATCAGACTAATTATGCCAATTCAACAAATTAAACTTCTTTACAAGTTACAGCAGATTATTCAAAGTGCTATTAACTTGTTTTGCTCAATTTTAGATCGAGCCTACAGATTTTCATACCCCAAGTTTACCGTATTCAGTTTCAACAGATTCAGCAGATTAGGCAATTTAACAGATTTAATCATAAAATTAAGCCTAATTTTTCATGCCCAAATTATGGTCATATTTCACAATATAACATATGCCCCAAATTTTAGTTAAATTTACACAGTACAGAATATTTTCCAAAAACCTCAAATCATGATATACAATACGAATTATGCCAAATTACAGCCTTTTATTTCAGCATATGCCTAATATCCAAAATCACCATTTAGGCATATTCACATTTAATAGTTATCCTATTATAATATAGATCCTTATGCCTAAGTCATATGCACAATAATTCTCCTTCTTCCAAATCATAGACTATCATATACAGTATGCCCAGATCCAGATCTTAAATTACAACATATGTTCTTTTCTCAAATCAGTTACAAATTAGTCATGTCTAATTATGCATCATTCAATATTTTTCCCAATTTTAGCATTTGTACGTCAATCTCTTATGAGATTTGGCTCAAGCTCGTGGTAGCCTGGCTATAGAACAGAAGGAAGGAAGAGATACAGAATAGTTATTATAATATTAATAAGATAGATCTACATAGAAAAAGAGATCTGATAAACAAGAATATGCATAATCTCGAATTCAAATTTATAGCCATGTCAAGATCATAATTAAATTTCATATCAGAAAATAACTGTACTCACCTTGGTTGGATTCTAAAAGAAAAAGGTTTGTAGTTGTTCTCTTTTAATCCTATTCAGATTGGAAGAAGAAGAAGCACTAGTTCTAGCTTAGGTTTCAGCAGAGCAGAGACGCCATTGATTTATTTTAATTAGAATTGAGGCAGCATAGTGTTACAATGGTTTAGTGTGGAGAGAAAATGGGGTTTGGGGGTGTTTAAATAGCATAGGGATCAACGAATCTGGTCAGAACGGGCATCTAAATGCAGGAAAACGAACCAGTCCTCGGATCAGTAAATAGGGGGGAGGTCGACCCCCTGGTCGACCTATGTGACCCAGGTCGACCCCCTGGTCGACCTGGGTACTGGGCGGGAAATTTCCCGCCTTGCCCGGGTGTGTGATTTGAATTTCAAACTGAGCTGTTTTAATTAATTTAAATTTTCAGAAACTTTTAAGTGCCATAACTTCTTCATACAGAGTCCGATTTACGCAAACTCGGACTCTATTTCAAGCAGAATTCCAAGACAAACACAATGGCATAGCCGGTTTCCCTTAATTATTATTTAAAAAATTAGGTATACTTTGTTTTGTTACTTTTATGTTCATAGAAAATACGGGGTGTTACAAATCCTCATCCTTGTAGCCCAGTAGTTGTAGTATAGTCCATTGAATAAAGATGGTCTTTGAGTAGATTGTCCTTTGGCAAAAGTAGTTAAGCTAGTAATTGGGTTATTCTCCATTTTATCAAAATATCGAATAACAGTGTTACGATTATAGGATGGCCTTGCTCTAATACCAGTTGAAAGTGGCTATATGGTAGAAGGATCGTGTACAATGGAGAATACAATGTAATGTATATTTTAGAGTAGAAAGCAGTAAATCACACAGTCTATTTAAACTGGTTCGGACCACTATCCTACGTCCAGTCCCAGGCTCACTTCTGGTATTTCACTAACACTAAAACCCTCATTTCACCCAGAGGAATAGGTCCACAATTAACCGAACTGCTGAACGAGATTTCTTGCCTCAACCACTGAAGAGGTCTTTTATAATACAGAATAATTGATGACTTGTTTGTGTTCTTGTTAACACTGTTATGTCGATATATAGTACACCCTTCCTATAGTCTTTCCTTGATGATAAATGTGAAGTTTGTGAAAGATTATAGAGAATAATATTGAGTATAGTATGCTTTTTGAAAACTAGAGTGCTTTGAATAATACAGAGAAAGATAGAATGAAATTCGGTGATTTGAGAAGTAAATCAAGTCTCTATTTATAATGTACAAAAAGTTGTAACTTATCATGAAGAGAATTCATCAAGAGAAATGATTTAGAGTCATGACTCTTCATAATAAGTTGCATCCTTTTGTACTTCCGATGTCTGAAAATATTATTCAGATGTCTATTTTGTTTTGAAAAGTGGAACAGCAAAGAAATAGTACATTTTTAGCAGATACAGACGTCTGAAATATTCAGAACAGACGTTTGAATATTATGTTAAATTTGAATTTTGTCTCAGCAAACGGACGCCTGTCTTAATTAAATCAGACATCTGTTTTCTGGGCAAAATATATTCTTTGCCTCATTTTAATATGAAAACATATATATGTGATATGTGTGTGTAATCATCAAAGAAAACTTTAGCAAGAATATCTAAGACTAACAGACCTTTATAACATATTCAATCTTCAATTTGGTGTTCTTCAATCTGTTTGTCAAATATCTTCCTGCAAAACAAGGTTAGATGATAATTTATATGCTTATGTATAGTTGTCATAGTCAAAACGCTATGTAGCGAGATTCAACAAGGGGTGGTTTGACAGTCGGCAGCGGCGGGGATAAGAGCCCGGAGGCGTGGTTTTCCGCTAGGGTTTGGGGGTTTTTGAAATAAAGGAGGAGGAGGAGGCGCCGTCGGGGTCGGTGGAGGCCAGGGGAGTGGAGGGGAGGTCGCGGTCTGGTAGGGGGAACAGCGGCGGTGTCGCTGCTGCCGTGGTGGAAAGGGAGCGCGACGAAATCGAACGGCGTTTTTTTTCTTTTTCAATCTGAAATGAACGGCAGGGGGGAGAGATAAAGGGGGTTGAATGTAACAACCCGAAAAATTAGAACCAATTTAAAATTTTTAATTTGGTTATTTTAGGGAATTTAGAATATTAAAAATAATTTATTTTAAATAATAACGACTAAATATTTATTTAAATCGAAGTTAGAACGAATAAATTTATTTTAATTATGTAACGAGCCTGAAATAGCGCGGCAGTTTGAAAATTCGACTTTGAACTTTGATTGAATGTACATGATTCAAAATAAATCGGATCACAGTAAAACCAAAAATATTTAAAACTGTTTAAAAATACCTTTCTAACGAATCTGAAAAATTGAAATTTCATAACGGGAATAAAAAGTTATGGCCAGTTGAATATTTAGAATAGTCGCTAAGAAATTTAATATAAATATAGCCCTTGAAAATAGACATTTTACAAAAGACCTCCGTTTTCGACGAAACCACTTCGGTTGGATCCGGAATGTCAATTTATTGCTAGATTCCGAATTCCATAATTTTTGGAATTAATATGTGAGCGTGGCAAAGGAAAACGGGTTTGGTAATTTCAGTTTGAATTGGATCAACCAGAAAAAGTCCATTTTCCAGACGGTCTCCAAATTCAATGAAATTAATTTTGTTGGGACTGTATCGTCCCAAAATAGCTAGATTTATTTTTCGGGAATTTTTGGAATCAGTACGTGGCCCCAGCAAATTGAAATGTATGTTCAAATCCAAATTTGAATGTTTTACATTTTAATTTGAAGAATAACTGACTAAAACAGTTGAATGGGGTTACGAAATATATTCCATTACGTCCGGAATGTGGTAGTTAGCTGGGGGCGTCAATCATTGTGTTTGATTTGGAGTTCGGATAGGAAAACACTATTTTTGGAATTTATATAATTATTGACCAATGATAAAATTCCTTTTATTATTTTATTCCCCCAAAAAAATAAAAAATAAAAACCATCACCATCTACATCAAATGACGGAAACCCTTTAATAACTTCTCTCCTCGTTTTCTATCCATCCACGCAACAAAATCCATCGACCCGGTTGGGGATTTTGTAGATCTCACCTCCAACTTTAAATCCATACCCATTTCATATTTTATCGTGGAGTGTTCGTGAAGATTTGAATCCGTGAAGTCTCATCACTTGAACCACCGCCATGCTCTGATCCCACCATCGATCTCAACCTCAGCACTGGCGTCGAAAAGCTTGTTTCAAGCTCTACGCTGTGGCATAACCCGATCGTATCCAGGCGCTTCGAATTTCGAGAAAAATTTAGACCTAGTTCTGAACGAAAAAGAAAGGTAGCGGCTTTATAGATTTAAATGGCTAATAACGCTTTAAAGTGTTGCAAATTATGTTTAGCAAATAAAAATCATATCTTTAACATATGTTGTCGAAATCCAGTGAAACAAGAGACATTGGACTCGCGACGACGTCTTCTACATTCTAGAAGAGACCGGTGAATTTTTGGAGCTCCTACAATTTTAGAAGGAGTGAAACCCAATGTGAGCAATCTAAATTCAAAAATAAATAAATAAAAATATATAGGTTGCAGATGGGGCTTAGTAGCTCCTGACTTCATTGTCCACAGACCATGGACGGTTTGTTTGGTAGAATTGTGTTGTAGGAATTGGTTGTGGTTGTGAATGATTGACTGTGGTTGCAACAAAGTTGATTGTTTGTGGTGAATTCATTATATTATGAAAATGAATTGCATTATGGAAAATTATTGCATTATGGAAAATTAAAGTATTGTAATGCTGCAAGGCCTAGGATAGCAGAGGAGCCGTGCTGGACACGGTGCCGGTGCTACCTACCCTGTCGTTGTAATGCTGAAATTTTATGAAATGACTATATAATATACTTGTTGTGTTGAAATAAATTGTTTGAACAAAAAAAATCACATTTTTATTGTATATACGAAGTGTTAAAAATATTCGTATGTTGAATAAATTGTTTAAACAATAAAAATCGCATTTTTATTGTATATACGAAGTGTTAAAAATATTCGCATGTTGAATAAATTGTTTGAATAATAAAAATCACATTTTTATTGTATATATGAATCATTAAAAATATTCATGTTTGAAATAAATTGTTTGAACAATAAAAATCACATTTTTATTGTATATATGAATCGCTAAAAATATTCATGTTTGAAATAAAATGTTTTAACAATAAAAACACTTTTTTATTGTACGTATGAACCTTTAAAAATATTCAAAGGTTGAAATAAAAATTTGTTGATTGAAAATAATATTTTTAACATGTATATAAAGTGTTAAAAATAACCGTGTGTTGAAATAAATATTTGTTGATTGAAAATAATATTTTTAACATGTATATGAAGTGTTAAAAATAACCGTGTGTTGAAATAAATATTTGTTGATTGAAAATGATATTTTTAACATGTATATAAAGTGTTAAAAATAACCATGCATTGAAATAAATATTTGCTGATTGAAAATAATATTTTTAACGTGTATATGAAGTGTTAAAAATAACTGTGGGTTGAAATAAATTTTTCTTGATTGAAAATAATATTTTTAACATGTATATGAAGTGTTAAAAATAGTCAAGCGTGAAAACAAATATTTGTTTGCTAAAAATATTATTTTTAGCGTAGATATGCATATATATACATATGCTAAACAGGTAAATGGATTTTCTGTTGAGTAAAGAATTTATTTGTGTGCCCAACAAATAGATAAACCTTAATGTGTTGGTTGCGCAATTTTATTTATATATCAACTCCTGTGAATGCCATTGGATGCGGTGTGCTAGTTGTTCTGTGTGAGATTATAAACGTCGCCATGGGATAGTAACAATTAATTTTGAACTACACTACATGGCATACTTCGTGAAGATAGCATACTCTATCAAATTCCATGCAAGCATTTGGATCTTGTATGACGAGATTGGAATTGCCACACAAGTGAGACATTTGTATGGCAATGACTATATTTCTGGTTGGACTGAAGACGAATTATTGATGTCATAGCATATCATATTCCATATAAGCATTTGGAGCTTGTATGACGAGGTTGAGATTACCACACGAGCGAGATGTTCGTATGGACAAAATAATATGGAAAAAATAAATATAACGGTAAATTGCTAGATTAAATAAAAACCCTACACAGATGTAGATTTGACAATAATCACGTACGGCACATGGATTATTTATTTTCCAACACTGGACGATGTGATGAGATTTATCTCTGGAGTAATTTTACACACTCCCTCGGAAATAGAAAGTCACTAAATATTGTGTATGCTTATACTGGATTTATTGGGTGCCTAATACGACCCAATAAATTTCTGAACCCCTCTCCGTAAGGTTACGGGGAAATTTTTTGAAATTTAAAGGCGTTAGCCAAATTTTGGAAGTGAAAATGATTTGGAAATCATCGAATGAATTATATTTATATATATAAATATAAATTAAAATAAAACGAATAATGATGCTACAGTTCACGTTTTGAAATCGTAATTTTAAACGATTATACCGAGAAATCTGACCATCAGATTTCCCTGTAACTAAAACTGTTGGGTTCACTTTGGAAAGATCTTTTCAACGATATAAAATTTGTTGAGATCCAATGGTTAGATTTAGAGAAATGTTTATTTCAAATCTGAATAAAAACAGCGCCAGAATGAATTATATTTATATATATATATATATATATTAAAATAAAACAAATCGCGCCGTTTCAGTTCGTGTTTTGAAATCGTAATTTTAAACAATTATTACGGGAGATCCGACCGTCGGATTTTCCCGAAACCAGAACCGTTGGGTTTGCCTTGGAGAGATCTTTCCAACGATATAAAATTCGTTAAGATCCAACGGTTAGATTTTGTGAAATGTCTAACTCAGATTTGGACGAGAGCAATGCTAGTGCCATCGAATGACCTGAAACGTCGTTCGATGAAAATGGGATATTTTTAAATAAATAAAAATAGCGAAAAATCGGTATAAAATATTATAAATGACATGGAATGGAAATAAACTGATTTTGCTTGGTTTATTGGATATTCTGATGGTTAGATGTATTTGACATGAAATTAACATATTGATTTGAAACGTGAGTGTCGAATAATTTAACCATGGAAAAAATATTGATTTGAATTCTATGTATACGTGAATTGTTTGAAAAGGCAGAGTTAATTCTCGTTTCAAATAGTTGATCGACGATTAAAAGTCGAAGATATGAAGATGGTGCAAGACCGATGATCTTCACATCGAATGGATTACTATTGATGCTCTGGATCGGTTAGCTCCCAGGAGGGGATACAGTGGTAGTGGTCCGGACGTATTTGTTGATCGTTCGGATGTGCGAGGGCCTCTCCCTGTATTGGACATATGGGACGAGGAATAAGGTGCCTCCGGTTTCGTTCAGACCTAGAACGAACTAGTAAATGGATGTGTGTCTGACGTTGTATTTTTTTCTATGCTGATTGATTTCTATTAAATATATATCTGTTTGGTGGTGGAGAATTTATTCTCTTGCTTAACACCCTTCTCTGAGATGTACGAGCTTAGAGGTTATATATTGATAGGCATCAGTCGTATGGCGCGGAATGTCAATGTGGCATGTTGAGATGCAAATAACCAAGGCTTCTATTGAAAAGCAGAGTCTTGTGGTTGATGATCAAAGCATGACTTTAATATAGCATAGCTTTGTGTAGCGTCAATTCGTGAGCCTCACACCCTGGTTTGAACCAGAAAAGGGAGAGGACTGTAGGGAGGACATGCGTTTCTTTCTAGCTAGGAGTGGTGTCATGGTATGGATCCCAGATATTTTTTACTTATGTGGATGATGGAAAGCGAGTCGCCTCGGATATATCAGTTATTACAGAGTCGATGGATATTGAGTCATCTGGCTGATTTATGCCCAATAGGGCAGGGAAACATATTGTTCATAAATTACTAATCCTCAAAAGTAAGAGAGGACCGACCCTGAAGATCCAAGGGCCCACCTGAGTTTGGGTCCTAAGGCACGGGCTAGAGTGTCTCGAAGTCAGTAAGGACGATCCCTTGCCTTGGTTCATGATGGAAATCCAACATCCAATACGACATATGCAGTTTTGATTTTAAGCCTATATATGGCGACATGATATATGGTACCCATGCCGTCTATGATTGATATTATGATTGAAATTGTTTTTGAAACATGTATGCACTAGTAATAATATCAAATGATTTTGATTTACATGTATCAAGCATATTTTGGCCGTTATAAGGTAAAACTCTATCCTCCGGTTTGCGTTGCATTGTGTGATGGGACTTGAGTCTTATAATGGCTTCATTTTTTGTAAAAAGAATTGCGATGTTTAAATGATTTACTTGTTTTCTACACTGGAAATCCAATGGAGTAAACCTGTTCCGCGTTAGCAGCGTGGTCCTGTGATTGGCCTTATTATCAAATAAGTTAAGTAGATTCCTCACACCAGTCCCATGACTGACTCGTAGTTTGTTTAACTTTGCAAACTCGGGTCCCCCTTATTTCTATACGGGCAGCCTTGTATGCAGGTTTTAGCTGGTTCATTCTAGATAGCTATGGAGCTAAAGATGGATTCTATCATTTCAATTATGTTGTTCAGACTTCATTATGTATATTATGTTTGATTCCGCTGCAGACAATTTATACTAAGCTGTAACTGTATTTTGTACTAAGTATGATCCTGTTATGCTGTATAACTCTGATGTTTACATTATTTACAGTGTAATCTGATATACATTATCTGGTGTGATTCTATATTTCTGTTCTGCCATTATTGTTTATATGTTATATTCCAACGATTATCCTTACTTCCGTGGCACGGGAGTTTGGGGTTATCACAGTTGGTATCAGAGCTTTGCTTAATCTTATCTCCGGAATATAACATATTAACGAGCTCATCAAAAATAGAATCAGTAATATTCTAGGGCGAGTAACTCAATACAGATAGGAACAGTAATATCCTAGAGTGAGTATAGCAGAATAAAATACACCCCCATAGACGCATATACATTTAAATATATGTCTCTATGCTTTACAATATCTTTTCTGTTGGCCTGACTATTTGTCTGTTATTTGCAGACATAGTAGAAAATGAGTGGAAGAAGCAAAAGGAGTAATTTCATGTTTCAGCAATCTAATGAGCCAATTGTGCTCCGACAGCCAGAATCAGATATAGAAGTTCTTGTAAAGAAGTATCGAAATCTGGGTGGATTACCATTCTTGGGCAAAGAATTCATAATTGGAACACAAGCATGGATGTGTTCTACTGAGAGAATTTTTGAAGGTCTAAAGCAGAGAGATGATCAAAAAAGATTACTGGCATCTTGGGCACTCAAAGATGAAGTTTTAATCTGGTGGGAAACGATTACTAAGAATAATCCAGAAGGTAATATTACCTGGGATACATTTAAAGAAATTTTCAAAGAAAGATTTATTCCTCCAGAAGCAATTGAGCGGTTATATGTTGAGTTCTACTATCTGAAACAAGGAGATATGACCATTCAGAAGTATCAGGATAAATTCAACAAACTTTCTCGTTTTTCCCCGAAGCTAATTGAAGAACCTTTGAAGAAGAATCGGAGGTTTATTAACGGACTTCAAAGAAGGTACAAAAATTGTGCAACTGCACTTGTGAATCTTCCTTTTTCTGAAATGATATACATGGCTTATCTCTATGAAGATCTTGATAAGCAAGGCTTTTTGGAGGACGAAGAGGAAGTCGGTTCTAGCAACAAAAGGAAGTTCAAAACTGATAGACCAGAGACAAGTACGCAGCCAGAGGAAAGTACGAAGTCTGAGGTCAGTACGAAGCCTAAAATCGATAAGAAAGGAGTCAAATCTAAGAAAGAACCTTTAATGATTGCGACGTGCTCTAACTACAATAGGCAAGGACATTTGGCGATAAGTTGCAAATCTTTAAAGAAACAAAGGAAGAAAGGGGGATCTAAGTCCAATGAGAAGCTTCACGAGTGCATAGGATGCCATAAGTGCCACCAGGCTAGTCATATTGCGAAAAAATGCCAACTATTAAAGAAATCTGTAATAGCACACGTAAACAAAGTGGAAGAAACTCCAGCACCCTTGACTAGTAGGGAAAGGCCGGATGTTTTGGAAGGCACGCTCACTATCAACAATATTCCTGTTGCAGTATTTTTTGATATGGGTACGTCACAAATCTTTATCTCAAGCAATATGGTTAAGAAATTGAGGTTAAAACTAAGGAATCTTAAAGAATAGATTAGAGTTCATAATCCGATATGAGGTTCTCTTGTTCTTGAGTCGTATTGTAAAGTGCTGGTTTCTTACTCTTGTTATCGGTTTCCTTTTAAATTGATCGTCATGAATCTTTCTGAATTTGATATCATTCTTGGGCCGGACTGGTTAACCAAATTTGAAGCCGAAGGTAAATGTGCAGCAAGAGTGGTTAAAGTTAAAACGAAGCTTGGATATATTATGGCTCAGATTCGGACAGAAAAGAATTTTGGGCTGCTCTGGAAGTTACTCCCACTTTAATCGAGGATATTCCTGTTGTTAAAAATTATGCGGATGTGTTTGAAGAAGTTGATAGCTTACCTCCGCATAGAGAAATAGATTTCAGAATCGATCCGGTTCTGAATGCAAGGCCAGATGTGCATCCTATTCGAAGAATAGCTTTAAAGGAGAAAGAAGAATTAGGGGACCAGACTCGATAATTACTATGGAAAGGTCTGATCAGGCCTAGTTTCTCTAATTGGGGAGCAGCAGCGGTGTTTATCCCAAAGTCAGATGGTACTCTTAGACTATGCGTGGATTATCGTGACTTGAATAAGCAGACATTAAAGAACAAAAATCCATTGCCGCAAATTGATGATTTGTTGGATCGTTTGAATGGAGCGCAAGTATTTTCAAGAGTGGACCTAGCTACAAGTTTCCATTAATTGCGTATTGCCGAAGAATGTGTTCCTTTAATAGCATTCAGGGGTCCAGACTTATTCTATGAGTGGTTAGTAATGTCGTTCGGCTTATGTAACGCTCCAGCTTATTTTGTCGATCTAATGAACAGGGTACTCAGAGAAGTCTTGAATAAATTCGTACTGGTCCTCATTGATGATATTCTAATCTTCTCTAAGTCAGAGAGCAAGCATGCTAAACATTTGGAACAAGTGTTGCAAATTCTCAGAAAGAATGTTTTAAAAGCTAAATTTTCCAAATGTATATTCTGGCAAGAAGAAGTGAAGTTCCTTGGTCACGTTGTATCAAAGGAAGGAATTTCAGTTGATCCAAGCAAAATTTCTACTATTTAGGATTGGAAACAGCCTAGTACGCCCATAGAAGTCCAAAGTTTTCTGGGATTGGTCAGTTATTATTGGAATTTCGTTAAAGATTTTTCGAAGCTATCTAGTCCATTAACGCAGCTTACTAAGAAGCACACAAGATTTAATTGGACTCTAGAATGTGAGGCAGCTTTCCAAGTGCTGAAATTAAGATTAACTACTACTCCAGTGTTAGCTATTATCGATGGTAATCAAGATTTGAAAGTCTATACAAATGCTTCTATTGAAAGTGCTGGTGCAATATTAATGCAAAGAGGCCAAGTAGTTTCTTATGCTAGCCGTCAGTTGAAGCCGCATGAGAAGAAATATGCCACTCACGATCATGAGTTGTTAGCCATCGTGTTTGCTTTGAAAATCAGGAGGCATTATCTATTGGGTGAGAAGTTCGAATTATATACAGATCACAAGTCATTACAGTATTTGTTCACCCAGAAGGATTTAAATCTGAGACAGCGGCGTTGGCTAGAATTTCTTGCAGCGTACGATCAAGATAGATTGTATACTCCAGGGAAAGCCAATGTTGTGGTTGGTGCGCTTAGCAAAAAGAATGTGATCATCGCTAATCTTATTATTACGCCTTCATTGATTGATAAGATGTCTGCTCTTCAGAAGGATGATCACTTCATTTAGAGGATTAGAGAGAGAATTCAAAAAGGCGAACCCTCAAGTTTTCAGATTGATAACAATGAGTTTCTGAGGTTAAAAGGCCGAATTTGTGTTCCAAACATTTCTGAGCTCAGGAGAGAAGTATTGGATGAATGTCACAAATCTAAACTTAGTATCCATCTAGGAGTGAGTAAAATGTATAATGATATCAAACGCACCTTATGGTGGAGATCTATGAAAAGAGACATTTCCTTATACGTTAGCAGGTGTTCCACTTGCCAACAAGTCAAGAGTGATCAACAAAAACTCGCCGGATTGTTACCACCATTGGAGATTCCAAATTGTAAGTGGGAGCAAATTTCAATGGACTTCACAGATGGTTTACCCCGAACCAGGAAAGGTAACGACAGTATATGGGTGATCGTAGATCGTTTTACAAAGACCGCCCATTTTATACCTGCCAGATCAAATAGAACGGCTCAGAACCTGGCACGGATATATTTCAAAGAGATCGTTAGACTACATGGAGTTCCCAGTAGTATTGTTAGTGATCATGATCCGATATTCACTAGTAAATTCTGGGAAGCATTTTAGGCAGAGCTGGGAACAAAGTTAAACCTTAGCACCGCATATCACCCTCAGATAGATAGCCAAACTGAGAGGGCGAATCGTATACTAGAAGATTTATTGCGAGCTTGTATTATTGATTTTCGCGGATCGTGGGAAGATCACTTGCATTTGGCTGAGTTCTCATATAACAACAGCTACCTAGCGAGCTTGGGAAAGTCACCGTTCGAAGCATTTTATGGTCGACCATGTAGATTTCCTGCATGTTGGGTAGAATCAGGTAATCGATTAGTATTGGGTCCCGACATGATTCGTGAAGCTTCGGATAAAGTCGATTCCATTAAGAAGCGACTGCAAATAGCTCAAAGCTGATAGAAAAGTTATGCAGATTCTAGAAGAAGATATTTAGCATTCGATGTTGGTGATTATGTATATCTGAGAGTTTCTGCAATGAGAGGAGTAGTCCGATTCGGCAAAACAAGGAAGTTGGCACCGAGATTTATTGGTCCATTTCCTATACTTGAAAGGATTGGAACTCTTGCTTACAGAGTTTAGTTACCTGATTGGTTTCCAGAAGTGCATGATGTATTTCACGTGTCTCAACTTAGAAAGCAAGTGCATGATCCAAATCTAGTTGTAGAAGAAACAACACAACAGGATTTGGATATTACTCCAGAACTAGCAGTATGAAGAGAGCCGATAAAGATTATTGGCAAAGAAACTAAAGTGCTAAGGAACAAGAAGGTTCATTTAGCCAAAGTGCAGTGGAGCAGTGATCCTAGAGACTGTACATGAGAGACGGAAGATAGCATTAAGCAGGCTTATCCCAAATGCAGAGTGGACATCTCTGATTAGCTCTAGTGCAAGGTACATTTACAGTATATTCTATTTTCCGTTTTGTTTCCTACTTTACTGTTGTTTCCCTTTCGGGGACGAAAAGTTTTAAGTGGGGGAGATTGTAACAACCCGGAAAATCATTACCAATTAATTTTTTTTAATTTGGCTATTTTAATGAATTTAGAATATCTGAAATAATTTATTTTAAATAATAATGACTAAAAATTTATTAAAATCGAAGTTAGAACGAATAAATTTATTTTAATTATATAACGAGCCTGAAATAGCGCGTAGTTTGAAAATTCAACTTTGAACTTTGACTAAATGTACAGGATTCAAAATAAATCGGATTTCAGTAAAACCAAAAATATTTAAATCTGTTTAAAAATAACTTTCTAACGAATCAGAAAAATTGAAATTTCATAGCGGGAATACAAAGTTATGGCCAGTAGAATATTCAGAATACTCACTGTGAAATTTAATATAAATATAGCTCTTGAAAATAGACATTTTGAAAATGACCTCTGTTTTCAACGAAACCACTTGGTTGGATCCGGAATGTCATTTAATTGCTAGATTCCAAATTCCATAATTTTTGGAATTAATATGTGAGCATGGCAATGGAAAATGCGTTTGGTAATTTCAGTTTGAATTGGATCGACCAGAAAAGTCTATTTTTCAAACGGTCTCCAAATTCGATGAAATTAATTTTGTTGGGGTCGTATCGTCCCAACATAGCTAGATTTATTTTTTGGGAATTTTTGGAATCAGTACGTGGCTCCGGCAAATTAAAATGTACGTTCAAATCTAAATTTGAATGTTTTATATTTTAATTTGAAGAATAACTAACTGAAAAATTCGAATGGGCTTACGAAACATATTCCATTGTGTCCACAATGGGGGTATTTAGCTGGGGGTGTGAATCATTTGGAGTTCAAATAGGAAAACACTATTTTTGGAATTTATATAAATATCGGCCAATAATAAAATTCCTTTTATTATTTTATTTCCCCAAAAAATCAAAAAAACCCGTCACCATCTACAGCAAACTACGGAAACCCTTTCAGAACTTCTCTCCTCGTTTTCTCTCCACCCACGCAACAAAACCCATCGACCCAGTTGGGGATTTTGTAGATCTCACCTCTAGCTTTAAATCCAAACCCATTTCGTATTTTATCATGGAGTGTTCGTGAAGATCTGAACCCGTGCTCTGATCCCGCCGTCGATCTAGACCTCACCACTGGCACCAGAAAGCTTGTTCCAAGCTCTACGCTGTGGCATAACCGATCATCTCCAAGCGCTTCAGATTTCGAGAAAAATTCAGACCTAGTTCTGAACTAAACAGAAAGGTAGCGGCTTTATAAATTTAAATGGTTTATAACGCTTTAAAGTGTTGCAAATTATTTTTAGCGAATAAAAATCATATCTTTAACATATGTTGTCGAAATCCAGTGAAACAAGAGACATTGGACTCCTGACAACGTCTTCTACATTCTAGAAGAGACCGGAGAATTTTAAGAGCTCCTACAATTTTAGAAGGAGTGGAACCCAATGTGAGCAATCTAAATTCAAAAATAAATAAATAAAAATATATAGGTTGCAGACGGGGCTTAGTAGCTCCAGACACCATCGTCCACAGACCATGGACGATTTGTTTGGTAGAATTGTGTTGTAGGAATTAGTTAAGGTTGTGAATGATTAATTGTGGTTGCAACAAAGTTGATTGTTTGTGGTGAATTCATTATATTATGAAAATGAATTGCATTAGGGAAAATGAAAGTATTGTAATGCTGCAAGGCCTAGAATAGCAGAGGAGCCGTGCTGGACATGGTGCCCGTGCAACTTACCCTGCCGTTGTAATGCTGAAATTTTCTGAAATGACTATATAAAATAGTTGTTGTGTTGAAATAAATTGTTTGAACAATAAAAATCACATTTTTATTGCACATAATAAGTGTTAAAAATATTCTATGTTGAATAAATTATTTGAACAATAAAAATCACATTTTTATTATATATACGAAGTGTTAAAAATATTCGTTGTTGAATAAATTGTTTAAACAATAAAAATCACATTTTTATTGTATATATGAATCATTAAAAATATTCATGCTTGAAATAAAGTGTTTGAACAATAAAAATCACATTTTTATTGTATATATGAATCGCTAAAAATATTCGTGTTTGAAATAAAATGTTTTAACAATAAAAATCACATTTTTATTGTATGTATGAACCTTTAAAAATATTCAAAGGTTGAAATGAATATCAGTTGATTGAAAATAATATTTTTAACATGTATATGAAGTGTTAAAAATAACCGTGTGTTGAAATAAATATTTATTGATTGAGAATTATTTTTAACATGTATATGAAGTGTTAAAAATAACTGTGTGTTGAAATAAATATTTGTTGATTGAAAATAATATTTTAACATGTAGTGTTAAAAATAACCGTGTGTGAAATAAATATTTGTTGATTGAAAATAATATGTTTAACATGTATATGAAGTGTTAAAAATAAACATGTGTTGAAATAAATATTTGTTGACTGAAAATAATATTTTTAACATGTAATATGAAGTGTTAAAAATAACCATGGGTTGAAATAAATATTTGTTGATTGAAAATAATATTTTTAACATGCATATGAAGTGTTAAAATAGTCATGTATGGAAATAAATACTTGTTCGCTAAAAATATTATTTTTTTTGCGTAGATATGCATATGTATACACATGCTAAATAGGTAAATGGATTTGCTGTTGAGTAAAGAATTTATTTGCATGCCCGACAAATAGGTAAACCTTAATGAGTTAGCTGCGCAATTTTATTTATATATCAACTCCTGTGAATGCCATTGGATGCGGTGTGCTGGTTGTTCTGTGTGAGATTATAAACGTCGGGGTAGGATAGAAACAATTAATTTTGAACTACACTACATGGCATACTTCGTGAAGATAGCATACTCTATCATATTCCATACAAGCATTTGGAGCTTGCAGGACGAGGTTGGAATTACTATACAAGTGAGATGTTTGTATGGCAATGACTGTATTTCAGGTTGAATCGAAGACGAACTATTAATGTCATAGCATATCATATTCCATATAAGCATTTGGAGATAGTATGACGAGGTTGAGATTACCATACGAGCGAGATGTTCATATGGCGATGATTGAATTACAGGTTGAACTGATATGGACAAAATAAATATAACGGTAAATTGCCAAATTAAATAAAAACCCCATATGGGTGTAGAGTTGATAATAATCACGTCTCTCTAGTTATTAGATACGACACATGGATTATTTATTTTCCCACACTGGATGAGGTGACGAGATTTATCTCTGGAGTAATTTTACACACTCCCTCGGGCAAAGAATAGGACACTAAAAATTGTGTATGCTTATACTGGATTTATTGGGTGCCTAATACGGCCCAATAAATTTCCAAACCCTTCTCCGTACAAAGGAGGTTATGGCGAATTTTTTTGAAATTTAAAGGCGTTAGCCAAATTTTTGAAGTGAAAACAATTTGGAAATCGTCGAATGAATTATATTTATATTTATATATATATATAAAAATTAAAACAAAACGAATAACGACGCTGTAGTTCGCGTTTTGAAATTGTAATTTTAAATGATTATACCGAGAAATTCGACCATCGTATTTTCCCAGAACTGAAACTGTTGGGTTCGCTTTGGAAGATCTTTCCAACGATATAAAATTTGTTTAGATCCAATGGTTAGATTTGGAGAAATGTT
Organism: Allium sativum; assembly: GCA_030737875.1. Classification (NCBI taxonomy): domain Eukaryota; kingdom Viridiplantae; phylum Streptophyta; class Magnoliopsida; order Asparagales; family Amaryllidaceae; genus Allium; species Allium sativum. Next base: position 360,240,636 of record CM060926.1, read on the forward strand.
TGACTCAAATCTGAATATAAAACAGCGCCAGAATGAATTCTATTTATATATATCTATATATGAATTAAAATAAAATGAATCGCGCCGCTGTAGTTCGTATTTTGAAATCGTTATTTTAAACAATTATTACGGGAGATCCGACCATTGGATTTTTTCGAAAACGGAACCGTTGGGTTCGCTTTGGAGAGATCTTTCCAACGATATAAAATTCATTAAGATCCAATGGTTAGATTTTACGAAATATCTAATTCAAATTTGGACAAGAGCAGCGCCAATGCCATAGAATGACCTAAAACGACATTCGATGAAAATGGGCTATTTTTAAATAAATAAAAATAGCAAAAAATCGGTATAAATTATTATAAGCGATATGGAATGGAAATAAACCGATTTTGATTGGTTTATTGGATATTCTGATGGTTAGATGTATTTGACATGAAATTAACTTATCGATTTGAAACGTGAATGTCGAATAATTTAACCATGGAAAAGAGTAGATTTGAATTCTATGTATACGTGAATTATTTGAAAAGGCAGAGTTAATTCTCATTTCAAATAATTGATCGATGATTAAAAGTCGAAGATATGAAGACGGTGCAAGACTGATGATCTTCACATCGAATGGATTACTATTGATGCTCTGGATCGGTTTGCTCCTAGGAGGGGATACAATGGTAGTGGTCCAGACGTATTTGTTGATCGTTCGAATGTGCGAGGGCCTCTCTCCTGTATTGGACATATGGGACGAGGAATAAGGTGCCTTCGGTTTCGTTCAGACCTAGAACGAACTAGTAAATGGATGTGTGTCTGACATTGTATTTTATTCTGTGCTGATTAATTTATACTAAATATATATATATGTTTGGTGGTGGAGAATTTGTTCTCTTGCTTAACACCCTTCTCTGAGACGTACGAGCTCAAAGATTATATATCGATAGGCATCAGTCGCATGGCATGGAATGTCAATGTGGTATGCTGAGATGCAAATGATCAAGGCTTCTGTTGAAAAGCGGAGTATTGTGGTTGATGATCGAAGCTCGGCTTTAATATAGCATAGCTTTGTGTAGCGTTAATTCGTGAGCCTCACACCCCGGTATGAACCAGAAATGGGGGAGGACTGTATGGAGGACATGCTTTTCTTTCTAGCTAGGAGTGGTGTCATGCTATGGAGCCCTGACATTTTTTACTTATGTGGATGATGGAAAGCGAGGCGCCTCGGATATATCAGTTACTACGGAGCCGATGGATATTGAGTCATCTGGCTCATTTACGCCCCATAGGGCGGGGAAACGTATTGTTCAGGAATTACTAATCCTCAAACGTAAGAGAGGACCGGCCCTGAAGATCCAAGGGCCTACCCGAGTTTGGGTCCTGAGGCACGGGATAGAGTGTCTCGAATCCGATAAGGATGATCTCTTGCCTTGGTTCATGATGGAAATCCAACTTCCAATACGACTTGTGCGATTTTGATTGTAAACCTATATATGGCGACATGATATATGGTACCCATGCCGTCTATGATTGATATTATGATTGAAATTGTTTTTGAAACATATATGCACTAGTAATAATATCAAATGATTTTGATTTATACGTATCAAACATATTTTGGCTGTTATAAGGTAAAACTCTATGCTCCGGTTTGCGTTGCATTGTGTGATGTAACTTGAGTCTTATAATGGCTTCATTTTTTGATAAAACATTACGATGTTTAAATGATTTACTTGTTTTCTGCACTGGCAATCCAATGGAGTAAACTCGTTCCGCATTAGCAGCGTGATCCTGTGATTGGCCTTATTATGAAATAAGTTAAGTAGATTTCTCATACCAGTCCCATGACTGACTCGTAGTTTGTTTCACTTTGCAAACTCGGGTGCCCTTATTTCTACATGAGTAGCCTTGTATTCAGGTTTTATCTGGTTCATTCTGGATAGCTATGGAGCTGAAGATGGATTCTACCATTTCTATTATGTTGTTCAGACTTCATTATGTATATTATGTTTGATTCCGCTGTAGACATTTTATATTAAGCTGTAACTGTATTTTGTACTAAGTGTGATCCTGTTATGTTGTGTAACTCTGAAGTTGACATTATTTACAGTGTAATATGATGTACATTATATTTATGTAATTCTATATTTTTGTTCTGCTATTATTATTTATATGTTATATTCTGATGATTATCCTTGCTTCCGGGGCACGAGAGTTTAGGGTTATCACATTGACAAAAATTTTATATAATTATATAATTATTTTATTTTCTTCAAAAAGTGATTTTGTATGTGAACTTCAAACGAGACCCAATGGCTGTCGCCCCTAGCTAATTACCCCCATTCCGAACACAATGGAATATGTTTTGTAACCAATTCGGTTGTTACGATCAGTTTTTCTTAAAATTGAAATATAAATTAATATAACGTTTAAAATTGAATTTAACATATATTTTAATTTACTGGGGCCACACACTGACTCCAAAAATTCCAGAAAAATTAATCTAGTTTTTTTAACGATACGGTCCTATCAAAACTAATTTCGTCGAATTTGGAGACTGTTTGAAAAACGGTCATTTTCCAGTTGATTAAATTCAAACTGAATTGATCAACACGTTTAAATTCACCACGCTCACATATTAATTCAAAAAATTATGAGGATTGGAATCTAGCAATAATTTGACATTCCGAATCGAACCAAAGTGGTTTTGTCGAAAACGGAGGTCATTTGCAAAATGGCTATTTTTAAGGACTGTATATTATATAAAATATATATAAATTCCATAGCGACTATTCTGAATTTTCAACATTCCCACTATTAAATCTAGATTTTTCACATTCATTAGAAAGATATAATTAAACAGATTCAAATATTTTTGGTTTTACTGAAATCCGATTTATTTTGAATCATGTGCATTCAATTGAAATTTGAAATCGAATTTTCAAACTACCGCATCATTTCTGGCTTGTTATATAATTAAAATAAATTTATTCTTTCTAACTTCGATTATAATAAATTTTTGGTCATTATTATTTAAAATAAATCATTTTAAATATTCAAAATCCATTAAAATTGCCAAAATAATTTTTTTTTAAATTGGTTCTAAAATTCCAGGTTGTTAAAATTCCATAGATATGACTCCTACTATTTGAGGAATTTAAAAGGTGGATACATCATTATTCCGCTTATAGTATTTGTCGAATATATAAAGTTGATATTGGATATGAGCTGATATGATTTCTCTCTAAATTTATAATTTATATATCAACATATTTTGGGCTGTTGTGAATGGTATCTTAAATAACATCATTCATTAACCCAGCTAAGTTAAGTTATGATTGAAATTCAAGAAGATAGTCGATATTGAATTCCGTATTTAATCTTATATTATTTGAGGAATTCAGAAGATATTTATTTGTTATTCATAGTATTCTTTGATTTCTTGAATGGGTGTTGAATATAAGCTGGTATAATTTATATTTAAATCTTATATTTGTTATCAAATTGATTTTGGGTTTGTTGTGAATGATGTATTAAATAACGTTATCCTTTAGCCTAACTATGTGACTAAGATATGATTTGGAATAAAAAGTAATGACATATCATTTAATTAAGATTTAATGAAGTTTTTCCAATGTTAGGTTTGAAGAATAAATCTTCCTTAAGATTTAATGAATCTTTGTTAAAGATTTAAAGGGAATAAGTTTTATAAATTCCTAATTTAAGAATTAATGAATAAAGGATTTTAAGAGGTAAATGAACAGTTTTTAACAAACCAACTAAAGTGGAAAGAGACTTGGCAAATCCTTTATATTCCATGTGATTTTGAATGACGATTGTTATTCGGAATGTCCAAGATTGGATTTTTATCAGAAAACCATTTCGAATATTGATAAGATGAAATGGAGTAATTGAAGGTGATGGGTGAAGACCGAGAATCTTCACATCGAACGGGCTACTTATAGATGCCTCTGGAGGCCTCTTATTATGAGGCTATATTGTGACAGTGGTCCGAACAGGATGCTTATAGTGTGGCATGCAAAGTGATGTGATATTAATGATTAACGCATGGCTTAAAAAGAAGAGATTTGTGTAACAGGACTTCAACAAGCCTCACACCCCGAAAAATGACCAAAACAGCAATATGCAGCAAGGTTATGGGTATGTCATCTTCTTCTTGATAAAAAGTGTACCATGATACGGAAACCAGGTATTACTTATGTGGTGATTTTTACTTTTTTTTTTTGTGGTTGTTGATGTTGTGGGGTCCCTTTATTTATAGGTTGGTAATGATTGGGAGATGACATACTCAGGAGTATTTGAATTCATCCAGGAAAGGATGGACCGGCCTAGTATCGACAGAGAAAAGGATATGGTGTCCTAGAGTTCTCGGAGAATTCCTCTAGAGATGTCCCCATCAGTAAGGAAGTTCCTTATCCTGGTCATATGATGGAAATCTATTTTCCACTATGATTTTGTACGGTTTAGTTGTAAACCTATATGGCGACATAATATGCCGTCTAGGATTGATACATTTATTTTGTGAAAGTGATTTCTACGCTATGCACTAATAATAATAAAAGAGAATTTTACGTATCAAGCTTGTTTGGCTATCATAAGGAGAAACCTTTCCCATGTATGTGATTGCATTGTCTGTGTGCCGAGAGACCTTATGGTAGCTTCATTTTCAAAAAGCATTACGAGTTATTTTATTATTGGTATTCATAAGGGGAAACCCATTCCGTGTTATACGGTGTGGTCTTATGATTTACCTAACTTTAAACATGTAAATAATTATTTTAGTTCTCGCACCAATCCTATGACTAACCTAGATTTTATTGTTCTTTCCCTAGACTTTGGGTGCCCATATTTTCCACATGGGCAGCATAGTAGTTTTGGTTTGCAGTTTTTTTATAAAGCAGGTGCTGGATTTTAGCTGGAGCTGGTTTATTGGATCATTCGTATTCTTCCACTGTACTTAGTTATTCCTTCCGCTGAGCATCATATTTTTTCGCTGTGTATATTGTATTATTCCATTGTACTCTGTTATTTACTGTACTCTGATATATTCTTGTACCTTATTGTAATATTGGAATGATATTAATGAAAGGATATTCTATTCAGTTCTTATGCGTTGTAACCCCAAGCAATACGTCTTGTTGATTGGTTTAAGTCGGTTTAAATTACCGGTTTAGATCGAGCAAAAGGCTGGTCGTCACATTTGGTATCACAGCTTTGGATTATACAAAGCTTTGGGATATGACTCATTAGAAAAGATGGAAAAGACTCATCGAGATAAGGTTAGTAACATCATATAAGAAGAACTAATTAGAGATAACGTTAGTGATGCCTGAGTTAAGAGTATTATTTATACGTGAGATTGTTTTGCGATATGAGATTGATTTTTAAAAGTTATATTTTGAATATTAAAAGAAAAGATGTTTGAAATAAATATGGTTGATTAAAACTTAGACTATTTTGAAAATCAAGATCATTATATTTTGAATAAAGTTATTTGTGATTAAAATTTCACGATCTTGGTAATTGTAAAGAAATTGGATTAGAAATTGGGATTATCGATGATTTTGGACAATCGACAAATTGAAAAACCTGTTAGGTAAGAATATAAATTCATAACTTATGAATTTAAGATAATTAAAGGGATGGTTTGGTATTTTGGTAAAGTATGGAAGATAAATTGGGCCAAAATTAAAAGTGAACTAATTAAGAAATAATTAGTAAATTGAATATTAATGTTGAACTGATTTGGAAATTAGTTGGAATTGGACGTGTATATATATTGAACAGGTTATTGAATGGAAGCTAAGGTGAGGGATAAAATTGAAAGCTCATCCAAAAGGTACATGTTTACTGTATTAAATGGTGTTGATGATTTTATGAGCCTAATTCGCAAGCCGCTTGGCTTTTCAAATTTTGTTTTAATTAGTGAGGGCCTAGAGAGGCAAGTTGTACTTTTACCGATTGAGCCGTACATAGAGGTTATGGAAAAAAATTTAGAACATTTACCGCATTAGAGAAGATTCAAGAATTGAGAAATTCTTAAGAAAATTAAAAGTTGAGGAACTTAAGATTAGTTCAAATAGAGGCCTTGTTGATTAAGTAAACGACTTTCAGTTCCATCTTCAATTTCAAGGAAGAAATCTATTTAAGTAAGGGAGAATGTAACGATCCTGATTTTTAAGTAAGGATTTTAATTAATTTAATATTTAAAAAGATCTATTTTAAGATTTTAACGATTTGGAATTTATATAACTCGAATTAAACGAGTTTGAGCATAGAATCTATTACCTAATTAAAAATGAGCTCGTAGCAGCATGGTAGTTCGTAATATTACGTTTTGAACATTAAATGATTGTATAGGATCCAGTGTAAGTCAAAATTCATTGAAACAAGAAACATTCTATTTAATTGAACTACAATTTTCCAAATGAAAGAGAAAAATCGAGGTTTCATCTTGTAGATTGTGAGTTATGTGCAAATCAAATTTTCAGAAAGTCACTATGGAATCGTTCATAAACCGTGACAATTTAAATGTAAGAAAAGGATTTTTTATATAAACTGAATATCGATTTAACTTGGAAATGGAAATATCGAGTTTAAAATTCAAGTTAGTTTATTTTGGAAGTTATATAGAATTCTATTTGAATATATACCACAATATTTTATTATTATTAGAATTTGAATATTTTGAAATTGAATTATATTCTATCGATTTAATTTAATAGCTGAAAATAGTTATTTTGCAAACGATCTCGGATTTTGACGAAATCAATTTCATCGTATCTAGAATAGTAAACTATTGAAAGAATTAAAAATTCATGTAAATCAAAGTTAGTATGTGACCATGCGAGCTATAAACGTTGAATGTAAATAGGTATGAATGTAAAATCGATAATTTAAACTTGAAACAGCGCTATGTGAGCAAACAGACTCGGATTTCGACGAAACAAGTTTCGTTAGGACCATAATATCAAACCATAGTTGTATGCCAATTTTCACCGTGAATTGAGTTCGTATGTGCCCATGTGAATTTATAAACATCCATTGGAGATAGCGATAGACATCGAGTAATATAATAATCGAATAGACTACTTATAAAACTCAAATATCTACCCTATAAATAACCCTCAAATTTTCCTAAACCTAAATCCCCAAATTTCAGCCGCCATATTTTGCAATTAAGTCCTTTCCAATCATTTTATTTTATTTTCCAAACCAGAGAGAATTAGAGGAAAGTTCCAACTAGGAAGCTGTAGTGTATGTTGAGTGATATCTACAACAAAAATTTGGTGGCTAGCAGACATTGAGGTGGCTGGAATCTGACCCGAAACATGAGGTGGAAGTCTCAGATTTTCTTAGTTTTTATGTAAATAGTGGAGAATTTGGTCTTGGGGTCTAAAGTGAAGTTGGAGAGGAGAGGATGGTCTACAAGTTTCATGTTGGATGGTTGGTCTGAAGTGAAGTGTGTCCATGGGGTTGAGATAATCAATGACAAACTTTTTTTGGGTGATGTTTTCATATTTCAACCGATTCCGGCAGATGTGGTCATTTTCAGGCAATGGTGTCAACTGGAGAAAGGAAGAGGCCGACGTGTTGTACAAGTTCCGTGGTGGTTGGTGGCTCGAGGTGGCCGATTGGGTGTTCAAACGGTCTAGCATTCATGGGGCAATTGCGGGTCATCGGCGGCGAATTGGTAGCAGTGGTTGGTGGTGAAGTGGCGGCGTGGAACAGGTGAGGTGACGCTGTGGTCGATGCGGCATCCAGTTCTCTCTAGTGGTGGCGACGAGGGACGATGGAGGATAAGCAGTGTAAGTGAGGAAAGTGAAGAAGAATAAAAAGGTTTAATTTTTAATTAATCAAAAACTAGTGACATCATTAATTTATCTAAGTTTAAATGTGTATATTTCTCTCGTATGAAATCAGAATTCGACGAAACAAGTTGCTATAAGATCATGGCGACGAATATGTGTACAAACTGATTTGGACAAGTTTGGAGCTAGTTGGAATTTTTCGTTAAATTAAACCCATGTTTAAATTAATTTAAAATGATCATTATTGCAATGATCAACAATCAAGGTGAGAACTTCTATTTGAAATATTTATTGTGAGAACTCAGTTATTTAAACTTGAAAAGTTTATTATAATCGTGATATGATTATATATTGATTGCTTGTGGTTTCTATCATTGCTTCTTGGTTGATGGATGCTAATTCAGTTATTATTACTGTTTATGTACGTATAAGCATCAATGATTATAACGCTTATATATTATTACTGTAGTTTGATGGATGATGATTGTTGATGTGTTTATGTTTATTTAACACAGAAATTTACACCACATATTTGAAATTATTTGGAATTGATTGAGTCTCGTTCCATTGGAAAATTTAAATGAATCTATTATTCATTTAAGTGAAAAAGGACATGAAAGTAGAACTTGAATTTTTATATTTGAAATGATTAGTAAATGAAAGTAAAGTGTTTATGAATAACTTTTAAAAAGATTGAAACCAATTTGAAAGAGTCTTAAATTGAAAATGCCTTATTCTAAATTAAAATCGATTTTAAATAGTAAATTCAAAATTAAATTTGAATTAGACATATAAACGATGTTTTAACTCAAATAGATTATTCCAAACATCTTATATAACCTTTAAATTGATTCCTGCGAAGTTTGGTTTTCGAAAATTAAGTTTTGAATAATAATAATATTATATTAATATTATAATATTAAAAATGTTTAATTTTATTTATAATCAAGTTTGAAGTTAAAATTCAACGTATTGTTTTCAAATGAACTTATGAATGTTTATAAAGTTTATAAAATCGTTCAAAGTCGGATTTTCGAGAAATTATAATATTAGCGTAATAATATTATAATATTCATTTTAATATATTTTAAATGGTTAAATGCTGGAAATTTTGTTTAAAAATTCAATTGATTTTATTTTAAACTTATTTTGGAGTGAATCAAATTTATTTTGATTTGAAATTAATTCTAATTTAAATAGGACTTGTCGCACAATGGCAGTTCACGAATTTTGGCTGTAAACTTCAAACGACTATAACTAATGAAATTTAAATCGGATTTTCCTGAAACGAAAAACGTTTCTTCTCTATTTATAATAACTTTCAAATGAAAGAAGAAATATTGAATTTCAAGTTATGTTTAAAACTAATTTTGAAAAGGTCGTTGTAAACTCAGTTCAGTGACCGTAATTGGAAATCGATCGAAACGACTTTATAAAGATTATTAAAAATATGGAACATTTATGATAAATCATAAGTAATGATTTTAAAGTGATTTGAGAAAGAAATATGAAATTTTGAAATATATTTTACATTTAGTGTTTTTCAGCCTAATTTACCAAATACGGTAAAAACAAACATTTTGGAAATATGAGTTTAAATAAACAAAAGCTTTCAAATCTTAACTAATTAGATTTGATTGGAATTAATCGTCAAATATTTGGTGTTAATTTCGTAGATAAGACTCCTACTATTTGAGGAATTTAAAAAGTGGATACACCGCTATTCCTTTTATAGTATCTGTTGAATATGTGAAGTTAATATTGGATATGAACCTGTAACGTCCTAGAAATTTCGACAACTGGATTATGGAATTAATTTAAAGATTGACATGAATAATCAATTTTATATTGATATTTGGGTTAGAAATTTAATATATGGTTTTGAATATAAATTGAACCCGATATTTAATTCAAAATGGTTGGTTGGGAATCAAATATTTATTGTTGAATATTTGAATTCGAATTTGAATTCGACTTAAACATATAAACAATTGATTTTGAAAACAATCGTAGTTAATGTTAAATAAATTAGAGAATTTTGTTTGTCGAAATATATGGAAATTGGATTGGATAGGTGTATGCAAAGAAATTGAAATCTATATTTCAAATTTGGAAACGAATGGAGCTGTTGATGGACAAACAAAATAAAAGTGGTGAATGGTTAAACAATTTAAAAATAAAATATCGTTGTACACAAATGGAGTCGGATTACAATTAAATTGAATGAATTCAGTATATTGAAATGAAGGGTATGTATAAATTTTCATCGTATTTGGAGATTGTGTAGGCGGTATGTGTTCTAAGTGTTCAGTGGTGATTCATGGTAGATTAAATAAAAATTTGAACGTAGAGATAAATTGCGGTAGAATTAAATTACGTAGGGTTCACATTTTTTTCCTTTAGCACCAGCCGGATTTATTCCACGCAGACCTATGAGCTACTCTAAGCCTATACGATGTTACGTTGATCTTATCCTCAAAATTCTTCTTTTATAAGTCATGTCCTCTCCCCTAATTTGTTCAAAAAAAAGCAATTTTCCTTTCTACGATTTCAATGGCCTCCTATGTAAACCCGTTCGCCCTCTCCTCCTCTTCTTTTATCATCTGGAAGAAAATCCAAACCTCCCCAAATCAAACTCCTTCCACCGCTCATTGTGCTCGTTGCTTTTGAGCCTTGCTTGCTATAATCAGCGGTGGTCGCCATTGTGACGGCCCGCCCCGCACCAGCCGACATTTCCAATGAAAATGCGCTGTACCGAAGTCCAACCGGCACGGGACAATTTCCAAAGAAAGGAAAAGGAAGAGAACTTACTAATTAACTATCAAAGAACCTGTAGAATGTCTCACAGCGGATGGAATAAAATATAATAATAACATACTCGACATAAAACAGGTGAGACAGTGCATAAGCTGAAACTGAAACATCATAGCAGCAGAAAATCCAATTACCGCTTATGTTCCACATCATCATTATTACAACTTTAAAACTGTCTCCAAAGCAAAAGAAAGGAAAGGTACACTACTAATGCCCAAAGTAGTGACCAGCAGCGACATAGGGAGAATATCTATATATATCATACATGGGAGCCTCCTGCTCGTCTCTAGTACAGCTACCCGTGCATACCACCTAACATGTCTCTAGTCTGCCCGTTTGAGAGCACCCAGAGTAATAAGAAGAGATATAAAACTCTGGGTCAGACAAAAGTCTGGTATGAGCGATAAGCATCAAAACAGAACAATAACAGGTACACTAAACCGTACTTAAAGCTGGACCTACAACCAAAGAGTTAGCACTATATACTGTACAATACTCTAAGGTGCCACTAACATATGGTGTAAAGAATATGGGGGTGGGGGTGTGCATGTCATAGTGATGGCTAACAAATCAAGCATGGCAACCATCCTCACGTCTCTCACTCAGTGCGTAAAGCATACGATATCCACCACTTTGATCACTAGACCAATCGAGGTAATGACGGAGTTCGACTTGTACAACTACTGCTACCACCAAGCTTATCCCATAGGATCATGACCAAACCTTTTCAAATGACCCCACTTCATTGGTCCATAGCTCACTAGTTGTACCTAGGCCACTGTGGCCCTGAATCCGTCCACGTACCTCCCATACATAGTGATCCAAAGTCATAGACATCGACAGCCTCTTAGCATACGTCCCGCAGCAAAGCCCAACTCATGAAGTTAACTCGCTGGTTCCCAACTGGATCTTGAGTTCTACTTCCTTTTTGGACTTCCTTTGCATCTCGGGTTTTGGTCGAGTTAGAGCTGGTCTTCAAAAGAGTCATCGCGTAGAAGTAGCTTAAATCTGGTTCGGCTCGGCAATACATCATCTTCAGATTTCTCGTTCAGTTCGGGTCCTCTGGTTTGGCTTGGGTCTCCCCACCCGGTTCGGTTCGGATTCTCCATCGTGGTTTGGCTCAGCTCCTTCATTCGGTTCGGTTCGGATGCCACTCTCCAACTTGGTTCAGTTCGGGTGCCTCTCTCGCTTCGGTTCGGTCCACGTAGATCCGATCCCACACCTTCCTGCCGTTCCGACCCCAACTCCACTCGGTTTTAATGGCCTTCCTTTTTTCCCTTGCATCCTCTTGTGCCAGGTTCCGATCCAACCCGTACTCTCTTGCCCTGTCCACTGATCCTATCCGAGCCCCATATCTGATCCGACCCGAAACCCTGCACAACTTTTTCCAGCAACTGTTTTACGCCATTCGATGGCGTTTTCGGCTAATCTATCTTTTCTAAATAATCAAAAATCATTCCAAACAGTCATAGCAACATGTATAATCAACCACAAACACCAAAACAATAATTTGATAGGTTAAAACGGATCAAACATAGCCAAAATCCCATATTTTCCCTTAAGCATGTTTAAGCAAAACTAATAATAGGATTAGTAAAACTTAACCAAACTATCCAAATTTTCTAACAGAGGCCTAAAACATCATTTCAGATTTTATAAATATTTTTCCAGAATTTATTAGTGTATAAATTCGCTAATCAACACTAATTACCCTTAATTAACCATAATTAGTGAAAAACCTTGCAAATCACTCACCTTTGCCACAAATAAACTTTAGATCTGAAATGATTCTCTGTTTGGGTGCAAATACCAAGGCAATACAGCAGCTCTACCTCGATTCTTGCGCTAATCCTCTTTGATTTGATGTAGATTTGGCTTTATTAGCGATTAGAAGGTGATTTGGGGTGTTTTAGCAAGTGGAGGCCATGGCTAAACTTGAAGAAACAAAAAGTGGCGGCTGGAAAATGATAGAAACTGAATTTCCTAACCCTATCAGCCTTCCTATAACCCTAATCCCGAAATGGGTTATGGGCCCACTCACTAATCACCCAAATTAGGCCCGGTTAAGCCGTTTTTCACCTTCTAAACCTTGTTTCAGCTATATCTCCCAAACGGTGAGTCCGCTCGGCTATTGTGACCACTCTACGGAAAGGTAAACCATCATCCGGATCTAATGGAAGTGGTTTCAGGTCAAAACTCCTTTCCAATCAAAAGTTATGGCCAAAAAAAGATTAGCTAGGGGAAAAATGGTCATTTAAAAATCGGCAAAAATCATGAATATGGAAATGACCCCAATATTCATCTCCCAAAGTTACTTGACCGTACAACTTTGCATGTGAAAGAAAGAAATATTCTACGATCCTTTGAAGCGTAGAATGTGGGTCGTTACATTCCCCCCTCCCCCCCCCCCCCCTAAGGAAATTTCGTCCCCGAAATTCCTTAACTCAAAACATACAAAGGATCCCGCATGCCTACTAGCCATATACAACAATCAAATATGCAAAAAAAAAAAAAAACCTATCCTAACATGCGAAAAGACTAAATCGAAACTGTAATCTTACCAGCCGAAGAGTTCTGGATACGTTTTCCTAATGCTCTCCTATGTCTCCTAAGTACAGTCATTCCCATTCTCGCCCTACTGAACCCTGACTAGATTCACCGCTTTCCTTCGAAGTTGCTTCGTATCGTTCCCAACAATACGCATAGGTCTGCGGTACCCAACCGCCTCGGGTTCAACATCGATATCATCCAACTGATCAGGTGAAACAGTCACATCGGGTTCGTGCACGAATTTCCTTAACGGGTGTAACAACCCGAATTTTAATAACATGTTGAAACTAGAAATCAGGGTATAATTAAATTTAATAATGAGAATCATGGGAAAAAGTCTGCGCCATTACGTTCGTCTCGGAATTCTACATAAAATAGAGTCCGAGTTTTCGAAAATCGGAGTCCAGATGAAGAAGTTATGGCCTGTAGAATATTCAGCAAATTTTAGGCAGCACAGGACCAGGCAGGTCGACCTGGGAGTCGACCTGGGGGCCAGGTCGACCAAGTGGTCGACCTTAGGGTCGACCTAGCCCCCAGGTCGACCATATGGTCGACCTCCCCCCTTACAGGTAGACCTGGTCGGCCTGTTTTGACCCAGAACCCATTTTTGAAGCCTGAAACGTGTTTTGATGGTCCGGATTGATTCTAGGGTTAATCTAAGGTCCTAAACTAGTTGCTACCCCTATAAATACATCCTAAGGCCTAACCTAATTCATATCAAATCATTCTTACACTATTATACTGCTAAAATACCTCTTGAACCATGGCCGCCGTCTCCAAATCAAAGTACAAGCATTCAAACTCAAATCAATTCAAAGAACAAAGCTTCAACAATGATTCAAGACAATAAATCAACAACGCCGCAACATTTTTACAACAAATTCAGTTCTTAATTCCTTGCCCACGATCTGTAAGTTCTAGTTATTTTCAGATTAAAATAATTAAATTTAATATGTACATGTGATGAAGTGAAATTGGACTTTTGATTCAAGTCTATTCTTGTTTCTTCTTGGATCTCGATCTTGGGAACTTTTCTATCTTTATTCGCATGACAAGTTTATGGTCTATTCAGCCTGTTGTAAATCAATTTTCTTGGTTCATGTTGATATTACTATCAAGATCTATTCTTTATGCCTGAGATGGTGCTTTTTTGTCGTTTTCTCTCTGATCTTGTTTTTATAGCAACTTTTACCTTCCCCTATTTATTTTCTTTTGATGAACCTAGGTCAATTTCGGACCTAGGCCTAAACTACGATATGCGTGCGATGGTATACGGGAGAAATATTGGAATATTGCCTAGTGGAATATATGTGTTTGGTGGAATTGATGGCATAACATAAAAATTGGATATTAGGGTATTACTACCATTAACATGAAATTGGATATTTGGGTATTGTCATTAAAATGATAATTGCAAGAATGGGGATTGGCATATGTAATTTGATGTGGATCTTGATATATATAATTTGGCTAGAACTTGTTATGGGTAAGTTGGTGTAAACGTGGTATACATGTAATTTTGGGTATAAAACTTGATCTATGTAAATTAAGCATAGCTTTGTAAACATGTAAATCATGAATTTTGACATATGTAAAACTGACATGTAATCTAGAACTTGGGCATATGTTAATTATGTAAAATTTGGAGTTGAAACATATATGATAATTTATGACTTGGTAGAGGTTTAATATGAACGCGCCTAAGTTGGGTTTTGGGTAGTTGGTATGTATTGTAAATAAAAGGCTATAAATTGGCATAACCTTATAGTGAATTATGATAATAATTTGGGAATACGTTTTGGGGAAAAAACGTGAATTATGAACTTGATAATTGGCATATAACTGGAAATATGAACGTGGTTGGAACATGAACATTTCTATATGTTAAACACATGAACTGATATTGGGGTTTTGGGTGGAATACGACCATTAATGAACCTTTGACATGAGGTTAGACTCGGTTTGTGGTGTAAATCTGCCCGGAACTGCCCGGCAAATCCAGTAGCCACAAAGTATCAGTCTAATGTGAAAGGTCGAAGGCCAAATTGTAGGCGTAACGGTTTATGACACGAGGTTAGACTCGGTTTGTGGTGTAAATCTGCCCGGAACCGCCCGGCAAATCCAGTGGCCACAAAATGCACGGTCTAATGTGAGAGGTCATGATTCGTTCGTCATAATGAATGAATTAAGGAATACTAACCATAATAAGATGTGGGTATGGTTAGAGGGTTAGGTGGGATGACATGGAAATTTGACATGTAAATGTGGACCTAACCGGTATGAGTTAAGAACATGTAAAACTTATAAATGTGGGCTTAACCAACATAACTATTAATCAGACCAATGAGTGGGTTAAGTAATATGACTAGACTAATGACACTTAACCAATATAACATGATACGTGGCAGGGTTGAGTCAACTTGAACATATAGATAATACTTAACCAACTTAGCATGATACGTGGGCGGGTTAAGTCGTGAACTACTTGAAAACACTTAACCAATTTGATATGCTAAGATAGCGGGGTTAAGTAATGAATCACTAGACAGCACTTAACCAACTTGACATGATACGTGGGCGGGTTAAGCCATGGATTATTTGAAATACTTAACCAATGCAATCTGACGAATGGGAGGGTTAAGTTAAATGGGTTGGTTTAACTTGAATGGGTTGATAACACCCAACCGATATAACCTGATGTGTGGTAGGGTTAAGTAAATACACAAGGGTAACACTTAACCATTATAAAATGGTTAGTGGATGAGGTTGAGTTAACATACACTTAATCAATCTAACGTGAGGTGCGTTAAGGGTTAAGTTAACACAGGGGAGAACGCTTAACCGATATAACAAGACATGCGGTAGGGTTAAGTAACACAAGAGAGAACACTTAACCACGGTACCATGATGGGGGGTGGGGTTAAGTTAAATAGATAACACTTAACCAACCTGTGGGGTATACGAATAGACCCTAGGAAAACCCTAGTAGCGGGACCCGTTTCAGCAGTAACCCACATTAGGTATCAACGGTACCCTGAGCTAGGCAGGGTGGGGCACGATTACTGGGCTGAATGTAAGCGGTCAAATCGGCGGCAGGGGATGCAGCGGTGCAGGTTCTGACGGATTACGGGCGTGCACGTATTCCGGAGTGGAAAATTTAGCCACTGGGCATCAGTAGATATAAAGCTGTGCATCAAAAAGGGTGCCGGGGTTGCCATCCTAGGGATTGATACACCCTAGGGTGGGACCAGCACAGGTATCTACGAGTAGGGGGTCGCAAGAACTAGGTCGAGTAGGAGCCGATCGATTAGGGTAGTAAGGATACATCTTATACATTTATGGCAATTGGGCTGGTTGAGGTGAAAATCCTCATATTAGATGTAGTCCTGAAGGCTACCACAATTACGGAGTTGGGATAACCTTAGTATATAACACATATGAAACATTGTAAGTAGGAGCCGATTAATTAATATAGGTGCGGTGGGGACATGAAATTGTCAATAAGAGGTGGGACCCTCATCGTGGGATATATACCTATGAAACTATCATGCGGGTTTTGGGGGATCTCTTATCTTGTAATTATAACCAAGTAAACTAATTGGACGCTAGTTGGGTGGTGCAGAGAATATAGAAAATCAAGGAAAATAGGATAATGGTGAAGCTTATAAATCTTGCGATGTTATAGAAACCTTGCGATGTGATACTTGGTAGGAACCTTGTCATGCTACTCTTGATAGGAAGTATGGGATGTTATACTTGATTCATCTTGCATGTAACTTAACTCATCATCATGCTTATGTTTACTTTCAGTTTATTCATGCCATATTATCTTTAACTGTTTTTATGCTGAAAGTGACTAGGACTTACTCAGTCTTTATGACTGACCCAGTTTGTTTCGCCTCTTTTTCTTTCGTTCCCTGAAACACCCCACCTCCGTTAGGGTCACTCTCAAAGGGAATGCCCTAATTTTGGTGGAGGTTTATAAGTATAAGTCACAGATATACAAGACAGATATAGGAACACATATTTGTAAACAGCGGAAGAACAACAAACTTTTATTTCATAAAAGCAAATACGTGTTACAAAACATCACCATGATTGTCTTACATCCTTTCCAAAAACATAACATTTTCATAATCTGTCTTGAGTACATTATTTAAAGAAGCATAAATAAAACATAGATAAACTGCAAAAGTCCCCATAGTGGATTGTCCAAAGCCATAGTTCAAAACAGGAAAGTCCAAGCAATACATTTCTCCTCTTCAAGCTGGATGTTAAGGTTGGTCAAGCTGCTGTGTTCCCTCCCTGTGGACCTGGGGGGGGAACGGAAGAAAAGAAGACGAAAGAAAAGTAGAGTCAGACATAAAGCCTGAGTAAGTCTAGTACTATTTTGTCTATGAATAAAGAACTGGGTGTGATAAGTATAAACAAGAAGTGGGCAAGCACTATAAACTTGGTTAAGTTGTCTAGGGTCGAATATACTATCGTACCCCATGTTAATCTCTGAACCCATATAAACTAGTTTCCAACTGGCACCCCATAATCAGGGTGATGTGATCCATTTTATAATGATCGGCTCCTACTCGCATAGTTACATGTGTCTTACGGCCCCCGATGTTGTAGTTACCTATGCTGGTCCCACCATGGGGTGTATCAAGTCCCATGGTGGCGGCCCGACACAACCTTAGAATGCACAGGTATGCTACTGGTGTCCAGTGCCTTATTTTTCTGTGCCGGAGTGTGTGCACGCCCGCACCCCGTTAGAACCTACACTGCTACACCACCGCCGTCGCTTTGACCTCTTACAATCAGCCCAGTAATCGTGCCCCACCCTGCCTAGTTTCAGGGTATCCCGATACACCTTCTAGGGTTACTGCTGAAAAGGGTCCCCCATTACTAGGTTTTCTATCTCTAGCCAACATGCTAAGTTGGTTAAGTGTTTTCTAACCTAACCCCCACCAGTCCGTTTAGTTTAGCATGTTCCATTTTGATTAAGTCTTTAGTTCACTTAATCCTAACAATCCTGACTCAGCCTTAATTGTCTTATTAAGGCCCTGACCTCTCACATTAGACAGGTATTGTTGTGGCTGCCTGTTGCCGGTTGGTTCCGGGCAGTCTTACGCCACAACTCAGTCTAACCTCGTGTCCTTATTGGGCTCCATGTTTAACCTCCCACATTGGATAGGTATTGTTGTGACTACTGGACAGCCGGGCGGTTCCGGGCAGGTTTACATCACAACTCAATCCAACCTCGGGTTAAACACATCGTATGTTCTACATTTACATATTTTGTCATTCTTCTTTATTTCTTATATGTAAATATTTGCGGCCCATTATTAAGTTAATGGTGTAAAGGTTACACCAATCATGGGCCCAACCCATACTTGAATTTGGGCCCTCTATTTTATATTTTCATTCATTAGTAATTTTAACCCAACGTTATTTTCCCCCGTTTAACACGTCCGTTTACTATATATATGTTGGGCTTAGCCTTTTAAAGCCCAACCTAGCCATGCGAAAAGGGGAGGCTTAAAGCGTGATTACATACACAAAGAGGGGAATGTGAGCGCATGAACTTGCAATATGACGTTGGAAATACAAAATAGAGACGGGTGTACTTGCATAGTAGTGACATATACTTTGGTCATAAAGCATAGGTGACATGAATCAAAGCATGTGAACTTGTAGTTGAGATAAGAATCTAAATTGGGTATCATTATTGACACATAGTCATAACTACAACATGAGCCTATACTTTTATTTAGTCATAATGTCAAACATAAGCATGGCATAAATATTTCTAACATAAGCATGGCATAATGTCAAACATAAGCATGGCATAATGTCAAACATAAGCATGGCATAAGTATAGTTAAATTTGTTCACATAACCATGGCATAAATATTTCTAACATGAAATCATGATTCTTACTTTAGTCATGTAAACTTGCAAAAAGGGATTTTTGAACCTAACCTAGCTATGTGGTACATATGTCATCATATAATTCTTGTTAACAATTTCAATTATGCAAATTATCAATCATAGCCTAGTCATAAGTTTGCAAATAGGTTTTCTAGTACAAAAGCATGGCTTAATACATGATGCCAAATTTTCAACATAATTTCATATGGATTATGATAACCCAAACTTATTCCAATTACTTCACAAAAATGATGTTTGCATAAAAATACACATTATGATGGCATAATAGCAAAGCCCCAAACTTGCATGAATTTCAATCAACTACATACATATAGCTTCAACATGGATTACATAATTTGCGAAATATTCCAAACGTATACTTGCATAGAACTACCGTATGTAGTTCTGAATAACATAATTCAAGAATATCCAAACGTATATAATATTTCAAATTGATAAGAACGCACAAATATGAATTACTTTATTGTCACAATTCAAGCATACAAACCAACACAATTATTTGTTCATACCAAAGTAATACTCTACTTACAATGGTGTGATGAATTCTCTAATTTAGAAATATGATTCCTTTGTTGAATTGATTTGATTTAGGTCGCTTTAAGCTTTAGAATTTTCCTCCTAATCCTCTCTCTAGTTGGCGGCTACTCTTTGTCGTTCCTCAGCAACATGGCGGCTATGATCTTATTTTTGAATGAATAGATTAGGGTTTAGTCTAGGGTTGTTTATATAGAGGTTAGGAACTGATTAGGACCATTGATGTTGCCTGGATTGATCGTAGCCATTCATTCGATAGAGAGACCAATTAAAACTCGCCACCTAGCCCTAATGACAAAGCAGACCACAGAAAATCGACCAACATAGCATAGGCCAGCCGGGTTAGACTGGGCTCGACCTGGGTCTGGACCAGGTCGACATGCCTGTCGACAGCCCTGTCGACAGCCCTGTCGACCTGGCTAGACCAGGTCGACAGCCCAGTCGACCTGGGTGTCTTAGGCGGGACTTTTCCCGCCCTGGCCAATTGGGCCCGATTTTTAATTTTAAACTTGATTCAGAAACTTCCGGAGGCTATATCTTCTTCATACGGACTCCGTTTTTCGAAAACTCGGACTCTATTTCGCGTATTTTTCCGAGACGAACGCAATGATGTATCCCGTTTCCCTTAGTTCTTTGATTTCAAATTAATTATACTTTAATTTGTTAATTCCACAGTTATAGAATACACGGGGTGTTACATTCCCCCCCCCCCCCCCCCAGGTTCGCAGGGTGGGAATACATCTTAGTTCGAATCTTACCAAGCTCCAAGGCTCTTTCATGTACTGCTTGGATTTCTCTTGGCTATGGCTTGCTTTGCTTTATTGGGGAATACTACAATTTATTTTTATGCTTCTTTGTTTTTTAGCAAGACAGATATGTTGGCTATGTAATTGGGTATTGGAAGGTGATGGGCTTTTATTGTAAACAATTATATTTAATAAATGATTTGAAGTACTTCTACTTTACTTTCCGCTGTTTTACATATGTTTGTCTTGTAATATTTCTGTTCCAGTACCCATAATGCTCCATTGAAGTTAAGGCATTCCCTTTGTGAGTGACCTTAACGGATGTGGGGTGTTACAATTTGGTATCGGAGAAGAAGGTTACTAGACTGGGCAAAAGTTTTTAGAACCTTCTAAAACTATTTTCAAAACCGTTTACAAAGAAGCATTTTTCAAGAAAAGTCTTGTTTTATTTGAAAGGCATATTCCCCAAAGCCATATGCACTATCTTTTGATTCTCTCCTTGAGTTTCTTCTCTCTTTCTTTTTCACCATAGTTTTGTAGGAGTACGACACATGTAGGAGGGCAAAGCAGTGCCCAACTTCCATCTGTAGCCGCAGTAATTCCATCTGCGTCTAATCTAATTTCAAGCTTTGTAGTGTTGTCGTGCGATGGAGGTAGCTTTCGAGAAACTTGTCAACAAGCTATACAAGGATAGCAAGAACGAGGATAAAGAACACAAGCCTTAGGATAAGAAACTTGTTGATATGGCTTAATCCACGAAGGAGGAAAAGGTGAAAGGAAATAGGCCAAAGTGAAAGAATAATAAAACCCACGACAAGAGAGAGTATCTTTAGTATGGTAAAAAGGGACATGTAGTTAAGTATTAGAGGGCAAGGACAAGGCCAAAGGACAAGATCGTCGAGAGGGTAATTGCATGCTCTTACTACTAGCGTACCTAAGAAGAGGTGGTAACATTTCTGTTAAAAGTTTTTCTATCACACCATGGGAACTTTGTTTTTGTACATCGCATCCTTTTTAATTCTACTTCGATAGTTGAGTCTCTGCACCTTAGTACTAGCGTAGTAGAGGGTCCCATTTTTGTCTCAAATCCTGTTGGGGAATCGGCTCATTTATTCATGACTTGTTTGGATTTGAGAATGTCTTTGCTAAGTGTTGAGTTTAGAAGTAATGCTTATGTTTTTGGGCTATGGGTTGTTTCTAGGGATGGAGTGGTTATCCAGAAATGATACCATTCTCGAGTATGAAAAGAGGGTAGTTAGATTCTTGACTTGCCTCGGTAATACCCTCGAAGTCTAGTGTAACCCTTAGGGTTCTGCCAAGATTAGTTACCTAGAATGTCTTGATACATTTATCAACCCGCTCGAGTAGTGTTCACCACTAAGGCGGATGGTTCATTTCGCTTATGCATGAGTTATAGAAAATCACCTTAATAAGTACACTTGGCAACATGGTTGGAATTTGTTTACTTTCAAGAGATAATTCATTTATGTGGAATAACTTCTAGTAAGTGAATTTTGGAGAGCTTGCATGAAACCATGAGTACGCAGTTATGTTTAAGCCGAGTATACTAGAAAAAAAATAAGTGAAAGTGGAATGAGAGGCGACAGTGAAATGAGTTCCAACTCATATTTTGGAAATAGGAATTAAGAAGCTACGAAATTGTGAAGCTAAAGACGGTCAAAGCACAATGGAGTTAAGCTCAAGGAAACGCAACTTAGAAGATTGAAGACTAGACACGCGCATCATATCTCTTTTTAAGAGTATATCTTTGATCCCTCTTTTCCTGTAGAGCTTACTTGCATGTTATATTTTAAGTATAACCTCTTGGTCCTATTCTCAATCCTATTTCTGTTGCAAAACACCATAAGGATCATCTGTTAGTTATACATGTTGGGGCTTGAGGGTGTCCGATGGGTTGAGTAGTTCTTTGGGTATCAGTCTGATGTTGATTTCGGTCTTCGGGGTTGGTGCTTAGGGAGTTCTTCTCCTAATCAGTATATATATGGCGTAGATTTCCAGTTTTGACATTTCCTAATGGGCATAAAGTTTTTACTTGCTTCTATCGTTCGACTATATCTTTAGGTAGGAACAATTAGGTGTAAACATGTGTTTGAGACATGTTATAATTGATGGTTGCAAGTGGTTGCTAGTGGTTTTCGCGGATGCATATACACGCACCTTAGACACTAGATCGGCTCTGTCACCTTTCATATTGCATATGCATGAGTGTTTTTATGAATGAAATTGAATATGTTATCATGTGGATGTTGCATATGGATGGATGTTTGTGCACACATATAGTGTTTATGTGACTAGAAATATTTGCATACATGTTGGACTCATGTAACTAAACATATTTTGCATTAAAAAGATCAATCAGGCCTGATCATTTGTATTAGATAAGGAACAAATACACACACTTTCTGCATATGTTCATACAGCATTAGAAATCTCTTAAGGACAATGGATGCTTGTGATTGATGATTGAGTAGATGGATGATTGGATGGTAGGACACATTCTTCTTAACTTGAAGATTTCGGGGACGAAATCCTTTAAGGAGGGGAGAATATAACAACCCGAATTTTAATAACATGTTGAAACTAGAAATCAGGGTATAATTAAATTTTAAAATGAGAATCATGGGAAACGGGTTGCACAATTGCGTTCGTCTCGGAATTCTACATGAAATAGAGTCCGAGTTTTCGAAAATCGGAGTCCGGATGAAGAAATTATGGCCTGTAGATGATTCAGCAAATTTTAGGCAGCACAGGACCAGGCAGGTCGACCTGGTGGTCGACCTGGGGGCCAAGTCGACCACGTGGTCGACCTTAGGGTCGACCTACCCCCCAGGTTGACCATATGGTCGACCTGCCCCCCTTACAGGTCGACCTGGTCTGCCTGTTTTGACCCAGAACCCATTTTTGAAGCCAGAAGCGTGTTTTGATGGTCCAGATTGATTCTAGGGTTAATCTAAGGGCCTAAACTAGTTGCTACCCCTATAAATACATCCTAAGGCCTAACCTAATTCATATCAAATCATTCTTACACCATTATGCTGCTAAAATACCTCTTGCACCATGGCTGCCGTCTCCAAATCAAAGTACAAGCATTCAAACTCAAATCAATTCAAAGAACAAAGCTTCAAAAATGATTCAAGACAATAAATCAACAACGCCGCAACATTTTTACAAAAAATTCAGTTCTTAATTCCTTGCCCACGATCTGTAAGTTCTAGTTATTTTCAGATTAAAATAATTAAATTTAATATGGACATGTGATGAAGTGAAATTGGACTTTTGATTCAAGTCTATTCTTGTTTCTTCTTGGATCTCGATTTTGAGAACTTTTCTATCTTTATTCGCATGACAAGTTTATGGTCTATTCAGCCTGTTGTAAATCATTTTTTCTTGGTTCATGTTGATATTATTATCAAGATCTATTCGTTATGCCAGAGATGATGCTTTTATGCCATTTTCTCTCTGATCTTGTTTTTATTGCAACTTCTACCTTCCCCTATTTATTTTCTTTTGATGAACCTAGGTCAATTTCGGACCTAGGCCTAAACTACGATATGTGTGCGATGGTATACGGGGGAAATATTGGAATATTGCCTAGTGGAATACATGTGTTTGGTGGAATTGATGGCATAACATAAAAATTGGATATTTCGGTATTACTACCATTAACATGAAATTGGATATTTGGGTATTGTCATTAAAATTATAATTGCAAGAATGGGGATTGGCATATGTAATTTGATATGGATCTTGATATATGTAATTTGGCTAGAATTTGTTATGGGTAAGTTGGTGTAAACGTGGTATACATGTAATTTTGGGTATAAAACTTGATCTATGTAAATTAAGTATATCTTTGTAAACATGTAAATCATGAATTTTGACATATGTAAAACTGACATGTAATCTAGAACTTGGGCATATGTTAATTATGTAAAATTTGGAGTTGAAACATATATGATAATTTATGACTTGGTAGAGGTTTAATATGAACGCGCCTAAGTTGGGTTTTGGGTAGTTGGTATGTATTGTAAATAAAAGGCTATAGCTTGGCATAACCTTTTGGTGAATTATGATAATAATTTGGGAATACGTTCTGGGGCAAAAACGTGAATTATGAACTTGATAATTGGCAAATAACTGGAAATATGAAAGTAGTTGGAACATGAACATTTCTATATGTTAAACACATGAACTGATATTGGGGTTTTGGGTGGAATACGACCATTAATGAACCTTTGACACGAGGTTAGACTCGGTTTGTGGTGTAAATCTGCCCGGAACTGCCCGGCAAATCTAGTAGCCACAAAGTGTCAGTCTAATGTGAGAGCTCGAAGGCCAAATTGTAGGCGTAACGGTTTATGACACGAGGTTAGACTCAGTTTGTCATGTAAATCTGCCTTGAACCGCCCGGCAAATCCAGTGGCCACAAAATGCATGGTCTAATGTGAGAGGTCATGATTCGTTTGTCATAATGAATGAATTGAGGAATACTAACCATAACAAGACGTGGGTATGGTTAGAGGGTTAGGTGGGATAACATGGAAATTTGTCATGTAAATGTGGACCTAACCGGTATGAGTTAACAACATGTAAAACTTATAAATGTGGGCTTAACCAACATAATTGTTAATCAAACCAATGGGTGGGTTAAGTAATATGACTAGACTAATGACACTTAACCAATATAACATGACACGTGCAGGGTTAAGTCAACTTGAACATATAAATAATACTTAACCAACTTAGCATGATACGTGGGCGGGTTAAGTCATGAACTACTTGAAAACACTTAACCAATTTGATATGCTAAGATAGCGGGGTTAAGTTATGAATCACTAGACAGCACTTAAACAACTTGACATGATACGTGGGCGGATTAAGCCATGGATTATTTGAAATACTTAACCAATGCAATCTGACGAATGGGAGGGTTAAGTTAAATGGGTTGGTTTAACTTGAATGGGTTGATAACACCCAACCGATATAACCTGATGTGTGGTAGGGTTAAGTAAATACACGAGGGTAACACTTAACCATTATAAAATGGCTAGTGGATGAGGTTGAGTTAACATACACTTAACCAATCTAATCTGAGGTGTGGTAAGGGTTAAGTTAACACAGGGGAGAACGCTTAACCGATATAACAAGACATGCGGTAGGGTTAAGTAACACAAGAGAGAACACTTAACCACGGTACCATGATGGGGGTGGGGTTAAGTTAAATAGATAACACTTAACCAACCTGTGGGGTATACAAATAGATCCTAGGAAAACCCTAGTAGCGGGACCCATTTCAGCAGTAACCCACATTAGGTATCAACGGTACCCTGAGCTAGGCAGGGTGGGGCACGATTACTGGGCTGATTGTAAGCGGTCAAAACGGCTGTAGGGGATGCAGCGGTGCAGGTTCCGACGGATTACGGGCGTGCACGTATTCCGGAGTGGAAAATTTAGCCATTGGGCATTAGTAGATATAAAGCTGTGCATCAAAAAGGGTGCCGGGGTTGCCATCCTAGGGATTGATACACCCTAGGGTGGGACCAGCACAGGTATCTACGAGTAGGGGGTCGCAAGAACTAGGTCGAGTAGGAGCCGATCGATTAGGGTAGTAAGGATACATCTAACACATTTATGGCAATTGGGCTGGTTGAGGTGAAAATCCTCATATTAGATGTAGTCCTGAAGGCTACCACAATTACGTGGTTGGGATAACCTTAGTATATAACACATATGAAACATTATAAGTAAGGGCCGATCAATTAAGATAGGTGCGGTGGGGACATGAAACTGTCAATATGAGGTGGGACCCTCCTCGTGGGATATATACCTATGAAACTATCATGCGGGTTTTGGGGGATCACTTATCTTGTAATTATAACCACGTAAACTAATTGGAACGCTAGTTAGGTGGTGTAGAGAGTATAGAAAATTAAGGAAAATAGGATAATGGTGAAGCTTAGAAATCTTGCGATGTTATAGAAACCTTGCGATGTGATACTTGGTAGGAACCTTGTGATGCTACTCTTGATAGGAAGTATGGGATGTTATATTTGATTCATCGTGCCTATAACTTACCTCGTCATCATGCTTATGTTTACTTTCAGTTTATTCATGCCATATTATATTTACCTGTTTTTATGCTGAAAGTCACTAGGACTTACTCAGTCTTTATGACTGACCCAGTTTGTTTCGCCTCTTTTTCTTTCGTCCCCCCCCCCCTAAGTTCGCAGGTTGGGAATATAGCTTAGTTCGAATCTTACCAAGATCCGAGGCTCTTTCATGTACTGCTTGGATTTCTCTTGGCTATGGCTTGCTTTGCTTTATTGGGGAATGCTACAATTTATTTTTATGCTTCTTTGTTTTTGAGCAAGACAGATATTTTGCCTATGTAATTGGGTATTGGAAGTTGATGGGCTTTTATTGTAAACAATTATATTTAATAAATGATTTGAAGTACTTCTACTTTACTTTCCGCTGTTTTATATATGTTTGTCTTGTAATATTTCTGTTCCAGTACCCATAATGCTCCATTGAAGTTAAGGCATACCCTTTGTGAGTGACCTTAACGGATGTAGGGTGTTACAATTGGGAAACATGAAATACGTTATGAACTCCTGCCATTTTCTCTGGTAATTCAACTTTATATGCCAAATTCCCAATTTTCTCAAGAACTGGGAATGGACCAACAAATCTTGGTGCTAACTTGCCTCTCCTGCCAAATCGTATCACGCTCTTCAACGGAGAAATCTTGACAAACACCAAGTCGCCAATGGAGAAATTTAATTCTCTTCTCCTCTTATCAGCATAACTTTTCTGCCTATCTTGGGCAGCCTTCATTCGCTGTTGGACAACCTTAATATTAGCTGAAGTTTCTCTTATCACATCTAGTCCAAGCACAAACTTCTCACCAGTTTCTTACCAACGAGACAGTGAGTTGCACGGTCTTCCGTGCAAAGCATCAAATGGAGCCATACCAATACTGGATTGATAACTATTATTATATGCAAATTCTACTAGATGCAAATGGTCATCCCATGATCCACCAATGTCTAATATGCAAGCTCTCAAGAGATCTTCTAATACTCGATTCACCCTCTCTGTCTGTACGTCGGTTTGAGGATGATACGCGGTACTGAGATGTAATTCTGATCCTAACGCCTCTTGTAAGCTCTTCCAAAATCCACTAGTGAACAACGGATCTTGGTCACTCACAATGCCTTTGGGTATTCCATGAAATCTCACTACCCATTTTACATATAGTTTAGCTAACTTAGCTACCGTTCTATCCGACTTGACGGGTATAAATCTTGCACTCTTGGTCAATCGGTCTACAATCACCCAAATGCTATCATGGCTCGATCTAGTCCTTGGTAACCCATCAATGAAATCCATTAAGACTTGTTCCCATTTCCATTCTGGAATTTCTAATGGTTGCAACAAACCACTAGGCTTCTTTTGCTCAGCTTTAACCAGCTGGCAATTCATGCATTTGGATATAAACTTCCCAATGTCTCTTCTCATCCCTTCCCAGTAGTAGGTCTGCTTCATGTCTCGGTACATCTTGTTACCACCGGGATGTATAGTTAGTTTTGAGTGATGACATTCTCTAAGCACTTCATATCTCAATCCATTGACATTGGACACAACAAGTCTTCCATTCTTTCTAAGCCATCCATCTCGATCAAGCCCATACTTGTTCATCTCTCCGTTGATTCCCATCTCTAACTTTGAGATGATTTCCAATAGGTTAGGATCGTTCCTCTGACTGGAACCATTCCGCTCAATCAAAGTGGGTCTGATCGTCAAACTTGCTAAAATTTTTGGATACAATTCGCACTTTGGTCTGAAGTCATGCCCAGCGATGTACTCCAGTTGCTTCCACTCAAGAAACATAGCCCCTAAACTGGCATGTCTTCTACTCAATGCATCAGCCACCGCATTGCCCTTTCCTGGTGTATATGCGATGTCGAAATCATAGGAAGCCAAGAATTCTAACCATCTTTGTTGTCGGAGATTTAGATCCTTTTGAGAGAAAAGATACTTTAATGACATATGATCAGTAAAAAACTCGAATCTTTCTCCCAAGAGATAATGTCTCCACATCTTCAGTGCGAATACGATCGCTGCTAATTCTAAATCATGGGTAGGGTATCTTCTCTCATGCGGTTTCAATTGCCGACTTGCATAAGCTACAACCCTACCTCCTTGCATCAGTACAACACCTAGTCCGGTACCACATGCATCCGTGTATACCGTCATCTCTTCATTCCCCTTAGGAATGACTAGCACTGGTGCACATGTCAACTTGTCCTTTAGACTCTTGAATGCATTCTCACACTTTTCGTCCCAAACGAAGGCTTGATTCTTCTTGGTCAACTGAGTCAACGTTGCTGCTATCTTGGAGAAGTCTTGGATAAACTTACGATAATATCCAACTAATCCCAAGAAACTTCTTATGTCCGTTGCATTCTTGTGTGTAGACCAATGTTGTACCGTAGCCACCTTCGCAGGATCCACGGCAATACCATTCTATGAAACAACATGGTCCAAGAATCTCACTTCCCTCCTCCAGAAGTGACACTTGGAAAATTTTGCTTTCAATTGGTGTTTTCTCAACACCTCCTTCACTATCCTCAAGTGTTCCTTGTGTTCTTCCTCTGTCCTCGAATAAACAAGTATATCGTCCATGAACACAAGAACAAATTTATTCAACAGATCTCCGAATATCCAATTCATAAGATCCAAAAAATATACTGGCGCATTGGTCAACCCGAATGGCATGACCAACCACTCATAAAATCCAGACGGCGTCCGAAATGCCGTTTTAGCTATACTCTCAGCTTCCACTCTAAGCTGATGAAAACCAGTCACGAGATCCAACTGGGAGAACACTCTCGCGCCACTCAACTGATCAAACAAATCATCTATCTGCGGTAGAGGATACTTATTCTTCCTCGTCACCTTATTCAACTCGCGGTAGTCTACACACAATTGAAGGGAACCATCGGCCTTGGTAGCAAACACAACTGGTGCTCCCCACTCAGAAACACTTCTTCTGATAAATCCCTTCTTCAAAAGATCGATTACTTGCACCCCGAGCTCTCGCTGCTCCCTTGGTGCCATACGGCGAAGTGGCATCACTATAGGTCTGGCATCTTTCACTAAATCAATACGAAACTCAATCTCTCGATGTGGTGGAAGCCCGGTCGCTTCCTCAAAGATGTCCGGATACTGGCCAACCACGGGCAAACCTGACAACTCATCATGCGGGATGTCGAGGGAATTTTGAAAACTAGCCATTACCCCATCACTAGGTAGACCACCAAACACTACCCTCCGTCCATCATTCGCTCTAGCTGTCACCAAAAAGCCCTCACAGTCTACCACCACCCCGTATCTTTAGAGCCAATCGACTCCCAAAATAATGCCAAACCCAGTAAAGCCCAAAACAAAGCAATCACAAACATGCATCCATGACTCGATAAGACCACATTACGACAAATCATGCTAAGGCTAGTCGAACCACCAATCGGGTTCGTCACTACTAAAGGTCTATCGACAATCTTGGGATTCAATCCCAACCTATCTACCAGGTCACTAGATATGAAGGGACCAGAAGCTCCGATATCAAACAAAACTCTAATAGGAACATCATAAACAGAAAGCATACCTTGAATAACGAAATTCTTTCCCTTCTCCGCCACAGTTGGGGCATTCGACAAAGAAGGAATAGCATTAAGGGCATATGCTTTCACCGTCTGCTTTTCTTTAGGGGGTTGCGGACACTTGTCCTTGTGATGTCCCACTTGGACACAGTTGAAGCACTTCTTGTCTGCTGACTTTGCTCGACAATTACTAGCATAGTGTCCCATCTTGCCGTAGCTAAAGCACTCAACTTCTTCTTCTGGCCATCCTTATTCTGGTTCTGCTTCCTCTTATTCTGAGAACCACTCTTGCCTCCACCGCTTGCTTACGGTTTTGGCTCCTCTGCAGATGTGACCTCAGTCTTCGACTTAGGGTAAAGACTCTCTGACCTCAATGCTTTCCCCACGATCGATTCAAACGTCTCATCGATGTGGTTAATAAGCCTTTCCCCCAAGTACTGATCCAAACCTGTTATAAATTTCTCATTCTTCTTCTCGGGAGTGTCAATGAGGGATAATCCATACTTCGATAAAGTATCGAATTCTGCAATGTACTCCGAGACTACCCTACCATTCTACTTAAGATCCAGTAATTTCCTAAACAACTCTGACTTCTGGGCAGCTGGGATAAATTTTTCACCGAATCGGGCCTTAAACTGATCCCATGTAACTTGGTCCTCAGGAGTAGCTGCTTTAATAGCATTCCACTTATTCATCGCCCGTCCTTCCAGCTGATGGGACGCTAGCTTTCTCTTCATCGCATCCTCGATACCTAAGTCTTCGAAGATACACTCACAGTTATCCAACCAATCCTGAACATCCGTAGCCGATTTCGTTCCGTGGAACGGGTTTCCACCATGACTAGTGTAATCCTTGCAAAGCTTGGCGAAATCGGCCCTAGGCGCCTGCACCGCTGCACCACCACCATTAGCAGTATTAGGGACTGCCCTCTGAACGTCCCTAAGCATCTCTCTCATGAAATCAGTAAACATAGACCTCATGTCAGGAGCATTCCCATTGTTGGTTCCTCTACCAGCACCCCTCGTATATCGGTTCATCGTTCAATCTGTAAAGAGAAACGATTAACCATCTTCTTTGTGGTGTCAGTGCAGTGCGACTTCATCCTTAGCTATACTAATATTATATATATATATATATATAGCTTTTGAAAACCAAAATAATCACAATTACGTGCTCTCATATACGTATTATCTCTCCCTGGTGTCTTTCCCTAGGTTAACTATGCAACCAAGAGCTCTGATACCAAGTGTGACGGCCCGCCCCGCACCAGCTGACATTTCCAATGAAAGGGCGTTGTACCGATGTCCAACTGGCACGGGACAGTCGCCAAAGAAAGGAAAAAGAAGAGAACTTACTGGTGAACTATCAAAGAACCTATAGAATGTCTCACAACGCATGGAATAAAATATAATAATAACATACTCGACATAAAACAGGTGAGACAGTGCATAAGCTGAAACTAAAACATCATAGCAGCGGAAAATCCAATTACAGCTTATGTTCCACATCATCATTATTACAACTTTAAAACTGTCTCCAAAGCAAAATAAAGGAAAGGTACACTACTAATGCCCAAAATAGTGACCAACAGCGACACAGGGAGGATATCTATATATTATACGTGGGAGCCTCCTGCTCGTCTCCAGTACAGCTACCCGTGCATACCACCTAACATGTCTCTAGTCTGCCCGTTTGAAAGCACCCAGAGTAATAAGAAGAGACATAAAATTCTGGGTTAGACACAAGTCTGGTATGAGCGATAAGCATCAAAACAGAACAAAAACAGGTATACTAAACCATACCTGAACCTGGACCTGCAACCAAAGAGTAAGCACTACATACTGTACAATACTCTAAGGTGCCACTAACATATGGTGTAAAGAATATGGGGGCGGGGGTGTGCATGTCAT
Source organism: Allium sativum (assembly GCA_030737875.1). Classification (NCBI taxonomy): domain Eukaryota; kingdom Viridiplantae; phylum Streptophyta; class Magnoliopsida; order Asparagales; family Amaryllidaceae; genus Allium; species Allium sativum. Next base: position 360,272,642 of record CM060926.1, read on the forward strand.
AGTGATGGCTAACAAATCAAGCATGGCAACCATCCTCGTGTCTCTCACTCAGTGCGTAAAGCATACGATATCCACCACTTTGATCACTAGACCCATCGAGGTAATGACGGAGTTCGACTTGTACAACTACTGCTACCACCAAGCTTATCCATGGGATCATGACCAAACCTTTTTAAATGACCCCACTTCATTGGTCTATAGCCCACTAGTTGTACCTAGGCCACTGCGGCCCTGAATCCGTCCACGTACCTCCCATACATAGTGATCCAAAGTCATAGACATCGACTACCCCTTAGCACACGTCCCGCAGCAAAGCCCAACTCATGAAGTTAACTCGTTGGTTCCCAACTGGATCTTGAGTTCTACTTCCTATTTGGACTTCCTTTGCATCTCGGGTTTTGGTCGAGTTGGAGCTAGTTTTCAAAAGAGTCATCGCGTAAAAGTAGCTTAAGTCTGGTTCGGTTCGGCTATACATCATCTATAGATTTATCGTTCAGTTCGGGTCCTCTGGTTTGGCTCAGGTCTCCCCACCCGGTTCGGTTCGGATTCTCCATCGTGGTTTAGCTCAGCTCCTTCATTCGGTTCGGTTCGGACGCCACTCTCCAACTCGATTCGGTTCGGGTGCCTCTCTAGCTTCGGTTCGGTCCACGTAGATCTGATCCCATACCTTCTTGTCATTCCGATCCGACCCCAAATCCACTCGGTTTTAATAGCCTTCCTTTTTGCACTTGCCTCCTCTTGTGCCAGGTTCCGGTCCGATCCATACTCTCTTGCCCAGTCCACCGATCTGATCCGAGCCCCATATCCGATCCGACCCGAAACCCTGCACAACTTTTTCCAGCAACTGTTTTACGCCATTCGATGGCGTTTTCGGCTAATCTATCTTTTCTAAATAATCAAAAATCATTCCAAACAGTCATAGCAACATGTATAATCAACCACAAACACCAAAACAATAATTTGATAGGTTAAAACGGATCAAACATAGCCAAAATCCCATATTTTCCCTTAAGCATGTTTAAGCAAAACTAATAATAGGATTAGTAAAACTTAACCAAACTATCCAAATTTTCTAACAGAGGCCTAAAACATCATTTCGGATTTTATAAATATTTTTCCAGAATTTATTAGTGTATAAATTCGCTAATCAACACTAATTACCCTTAATTAACCATAATTAGTGAGAAACCTTGCAAATCACTCACCTTTGCCACAAATAAACTTTAGATCTGAAATGATTCTCTGTTTGGGCGCAAATACCAAGGCAATACAACAGCTCTACCTCGATTCTTGCGCTAATCCTCTTTGATTTGATGTAGATTTGGCTTTATTAGCGATTAGAAGGTGATTTGGGGTGTTTTAGCAAGTGGAGACCATGGCTAAAGTTGAAGAAACAAAAAGTGGCGGCTGGAAAATGATAGAAACTGAATTTCCTAACCCTATCAGCCTTCCCATAACCCTAATCCCGAAATGGGTTATGGGCCCACTCACTAATCACCCAAATTAGGCCCGGTTAAGCTGTTTTTCACCTTCTAAACCTTGTTTCAGCCATATCTCCCAAACGGTGAGTCCGTTCGGCTAATGTGACCACTCTACGGAAAAGTAAACCATCATCCGGATCTAATGGAAGTGGTTTCAAATCAAAACTCCTTTCCAATCAAAAGTTATGGCCGAGACAAGATCAGCTAGGGGAAAAACGGTCATTTAAAAATTGGCAAAAATCATGAATATGGGAAATGACCCCAATAGTCGCCTCCCAAAGTTACATGACCATACGACTTCGCATGTGAAAGAAATAAATATTCTACGATCTTTCGATGTGAAGAATGCGGGTCATTACAGCCATCGTCGAAGCCGCAAGTCGTTGCCTTTTCAATAGATTCCAGCACCCAGTCCGTCACTCACACCTCACCGCGCCTGTTTTAAGGTGAATTGTCACTCATGATTAATTGTAAGTTCAAGTAAATATAACTCGATTTTAAATTGGAATATAATAGTTAAACCTTGTGCTGTTCATATGTAGGTTGTTGCTTTTATTTCTTTCGTGATACTTGCGTGGTGTTTGATTTTATTACCATGAGTCCACACTTTGATTCTGACAAATAGTTCTATGTAATTTTTGCCCAAAAATAAAAATAAAAGTGTTCAATTCGATTTTGTCAAGTTGCTGTGAACATTGATTGGATTCTGAACAAATCAATTTGATACATGCTTAGCTTTGAACCTATGGAAACCAAATAAAAATTGTTTTTACCAATATTGTTTTTGCTATTTTCCGTGAGCATTTGCAGTCTTGAATACGACTTTGTCACAACTGAAATGATTCAAACATGCGTCAAACTTATGATCTGAACATATGATGCAAACTAGTGCTTTCCTCGCACCCTTTGCTGTATGGGCATTATCATTCCTGTTTAAGTTAGTAAATGTGCTTCTGTCCACTCTACCCATTGCAATGAACATCATTATATGGTTAAGATGCTGAAGTTTATTTGATGAATGCTCAAGATGTTGAACTGTGAGCTGTAAATACTTGGAAGCCGCTATATAAATTTGATTTAATTAGCTAATACAATACTGTGTGGATTGGCACATACCCATTTATATCCCACAACTGCTGAAATATTTAAATTTGTTGTTACAACTGATATGGACCTGATCTCCTATACAGGGCTACTATTGAACTTCACTTTACTGTTATCTTGCTTAATTGACTGATGACGTGTTCACATTTCTCTATAATCATACTTTAATACTGGCGTTTATCAGTTCACACAACACAGTCAGTTGGTTCTGCGTGTAGCACCCATATTTTGGACCAAATACTGAAACCTGAATGTGTACTCATCACTATATCACTACAACAAAAAGACCCTATTATAACAGTGGAAAACCGTTGTAAAATACATTTTACAACGGTGGGGCAATCATCGTGTATTAAGAAGTTGTGATAGACTAAAATCTTTTATAAAAATTTTGCAATGTTGCAACACCGTTGTGATATGTATATTTTACAACTTTTTTCCACTGTTGTAATAAAATTTATTACAAATGTTATGCACCGTTGTTATAATTTTTACAGTTGTTTATAACCGTTGTGATATATTTTATTACAACTATTATTTTACAGTTGTAACGTATCCGCAAATTATATGCGTAAAAATCTATATATTATATATGTGCAACAATAAATAGATAAAAAAACAAAAGAAGTAGATGTAAACTTAAATCATCATGAGTTGTTCATTGATAAAAATCACAACTCTATAACCAGAATACAAATTATAAACCATATACCACATAAAAATATATAAAGTTGCAATTGTCCTCGTTTGCCTCTGAAAACTTTTAACCCAATTACAGAGTTCATTTGCCTATGAAATCTACAAAGCTCATTTTCCTCTGAAACGTAATTGACCTCCACCTAATGCTATCCTCATATCTTTTATTCATATCAGGAATTGCCTCTAAAATCTGCAAAGCTCATTTGCCTTTGAAACCTACAAAGCCGAATTATACATACAAATAAATATCATTGTATTTTTATTCAACAATAATCAAAGCAAACAAAAGGGAAAACTCCGGAAGACTCAACAAAATTTCTTAACAATGGTAACATATTGGAAAATGGTAACAGTAAAAAAAAAAAAAGGGAATGTTCCATGAAATTTTTACAGTGTTTTAAAAGTATAAACAAAGGAATACAAGCTTAGATTACAAACTGCAAGACTTGCTATCAAAATGTATATGGCTGCACCTGCATTGTATAGCTAAATGCAAGAACTGGTTCTCAGTCCTAAATGTATATGGCTGCACCTGCATTTTACATTTACATATATAATGTTTATGTAAACACATGTTTCAAAATAAAGAGTACCCTTTTTAAATTATCAGCATAGTATATGAAGCTTGACCAAATATAAACAATAATGGTCAGAAACATATAATTATATGATCAATAATGAAAAAAAGATAAGAGTCTCCTCTTTGCCTTTTTGACATAGCTAAAAAATCCTCTCGTCAAAACCCCTAGGCAAAAGCTACAGTGCATTCAGACAACCATCATGTTACCTCCATGCTTGACATACTTTATCTTTGTCCATACTTGACATGCTACCTCCATGTTGCACTTCATTATTTGTTTGTATATTATGATCTGGATTAAATGTTGATGTATTTGGCTACTTGTTATCCTTTGAAACTTTATGACAAAAAAAAACCAAATGAATCCAATTTTGTTCACAACTCGCCATTAGCAAAAAACTTCTCAAACATCACCTTCTTTCACCTACAACAAAAAATAAAACAATAACTGCAACAAAATGAATCCAATTTTGTTTTTGTTATATTTTGTTTTTTTGTTTTGGCAGCTAAAAAGCAAGATAACAAACTGTCAAAGGGCATACACTATCCAAAATCACTTACACTAAAACCTTTATAGGCTGCTGGAAACAGTCCCAAACAACTTCTAACCTAAATAGACAGTGACATAGACAAAAACCAAGCTGCAAAAGCACTAAAAAGCTTCGGCCAATGCACTACCACAATAGCAAATGTCTTATGAAGTTATTGAACTTACCACTCGGAGTTGCACTAAACAGAATCACTTGAAACTTTAACTCGCAAACAAACTTTGCTAAATATGAACAACTATGACCAAGACTGTCATCCTCAGTGCATTAACTTGCAACCCACCGTATCATAAGCAACTTCAATTAAAAAACAACTATAACTTGCAAGCCAAACCTGAGCACTAACTGGAAAAACCACATTTATCTTACCTATTCAGCAACCCAAAGCAGGAGGAAATTGAACATTGATACACCACAGAAACGACTCCAACTAGTTGAACAGCCAACACTCCAATAGGCAACGACCCATGAAATACGTAAAAAAATCCCAAGCCAAATAACGTAGTTGAGTAGAATTCTAAACAAAACAAACCATAGATCTAAACCAAGCAGTCGTGAAACGATCCAAATCTAGTACACAGGCTCTAACTGAAACCAATGAGATGGCAAAAGGATTCGCTTAAGGAGGCAAAAACCAAATAGTTGGTTAGAGAGCTAAACAAAGACAAAAAAGGGGTGGAAAATTGAAACAGGATGACAAATTGGAAGTCGCACGTTAACCTGAGAGAAGATACAGAGTGTAAACGTATCCGAAGGAGAATTTAGGAGACAAAGGGATCTGAAGAGGCCAAACGAAGCTCTATAAATATAGCGCAAGGAAAAGCTAGATTAGGCAGAAGGGATTGAAAAAAGGGAGGAGGAAAGATGAAAGCGATGAAATAAAGGAGGCGGCGGAAAATCGGATGAAAACCTAGTCCGCATTGGGTAAATGTCAAGCCTAATTTTGTTCATCCATCGATTCTGCTAGTATGGACTTTTTTAAGCTTAAGGGGAGGAAGCGAAAGACAAATTGAAAATGATTGTGATGAAAACTAGATAAAATTAACTGATTGGAATGTTTCGACAAGGGATTGTAACTTGACGAAGATGAGTGGCGGAAGGTAAGTTAGCGAAAAGGAAAATAAATTGGGGAAGGAGCCAAAATTTTGACGAATGGAGCGAAAATTTTGAAGGAACGAAGCACAAATTTGATTTTGGAGCCAAAGGAAAATTTAAGGTGTAGCCCAGTTTGAGTACAACGGTCAACAACCAAAAGAAAGGGTTATGAATCATGATGTATATTTTAGGACTGCATAATACGAAGGTTGTAGAAACTTAGATAAGAAGCCAAGGAAAAGATATTGAATTATTTATAAATCATTAATTAAATATATAATATTTATTAACTGATTATTGCTTGCTAATATTAAATTAATTGGTCATATATCACTAGCTATTAATTATTATTTATTAATAAGAATGTTCCACAATTCAAATTAATTATTATTTTTTAACATTTGATAGTAGTTATTCATTATTATATATCAATATTTAGTTATTATTGCTTAAGAAATAATTTCATACTTCAAATTAATTATTAATAATTACTATTAACAGTAGTTAATGATATTTAATTATAATTACTTTGGTATTACGTAATAAAAATTAATTTTATACTGATTGGTAACAATAATTATTATTTTATTGTATCGCAAATAGAGAAAAAAGGTTATAATAAAAATATATTATAATTGACAAGGAAAAAGAAGTTGTTAAAAATAGTTACTACCAAATCAAATATTACTTATTAATAATAGTTATTATTTAACTTTTACTTATTTATACATAGTTATAATCGAGTAATAATTATTAAAAGCTTATGTTACTAATTATTAATTAATAAGTAGTTAACATATATTAACTATTAAAAATAAATTACTACTTATTAACTATTAATTATTTAATAATAATTGATAAATATTATCGATTCCTAAATTTATTATTAATTATTATTATTAAATATTAATATAAATAGTTATTAAATATAGATATTATAAACATGAAGTTTGTAATAGGCATCTATTACAACTAATAAAATGAAAAGTTGTTAAAAATATGTCTATTACAACTTTAGAGAGCTGACGGTTGTAAAAAAACATTTACTACAATTGTGCTTTTCCCACAGCTGTAAAATTAAAGTTGTAATATAGTGTTTTTGTTGTAGTGATATATTTATCACGTGTAGTTCCAGTAAACCTGAATATGTACTCATCACTATATATTTGTTCCCAACTCATTGAACAACTGTATATATAACAATGCATAGGTATGGGAGTTTTATGTGTGTGTTCTGTTTTTTTAGGACTAAGGTTCATAAACTTAACTGTAATATTGATTGTCCGAACATTTACGGTGTTCTTATCAAATGTTTTATTAAGCTTATTTAAGTTGAGATATGCACAGTGTAAAAGTGCCAGTTTTGATATGGTTTTTCTGAATATCATATTACTTACTTTTGTTTGGCTAAAGAGCTGATACTATATTGAAAGTCGGCTTTCTTTTGCTAAAGAGATGATACAACATTTGAAAGCTGTAATTACTTTTGCTTTTGCAAAATTATATATATATATATATATATATATATATATATATATATATATATACACACATACACATAAAATCATCGTTGGGCTTTCTTGTCCGAAACCATACAGACTAATGAGGGTTGATTAACTAAGTATTACATATGGTTTGCTCATACTATCATCATTTATCTGCTATGTTTTACTCCGGTCAGTTAACATTGCTCAGATGCACACTTACTACACTTAAGATACCCACATCATATAAACACATGCAATTGGGTTGTTTTTGTCTATCTCCAAATTATATATTGCATTTCCATAATTGAGATTCAGTAACATACTCATCTGGTAGCCTTGTTATGTTAAGCATGATTTATGGTTATCTGAACATGTGACCTTGCTGCACTGTTCTTGGTGCATATATGTATATGCATGCTGCCTTCAACCAGACTTGTGTCATTTTCCCTCTCCGGTCTTGAGTATACATTTGATTGTGATACCATCACCCATGTGTCGACCAAAAACAAATGTTATTATGATCGGTATTTGGGCATATCTTGGTACTACTGTTGTCATTAGGATCTTGATCTCTTGGTTAGCTTGAGTATCATATTAGATTTGCTGTTACATTGTTGCTTCTGCACTATTGTTGTGTACGTCCCTATCGCTTGGCCGATGCCCTATTATGTAGGTGTGAACACCGTTTGTTGGTCTTTGTGCATATTGCGAGCACCCTATGAACCTCGCCATACTCGTTATATGTAGTTGCGGAATGCCGGGGCAGTGCACACGTGCAGGCTTCAGCGACCAACTTTTTGCATATTAACACGAGAGTGTTCATGGATACTTACGGCATGAAAATGCTATCAAGCTTCACCTGATCACATCAATTAGATATATTTTCCCATAAAATAAAATAAAAAATGAATAAGTACGGATATGATACTTGATATTGGACAAATACTACACCTGCGTATACTTGACGGTTTACATATGATATGTTCAATGTAAAGGTAAACTATTATATTTCAGTTTATATTGAATTTAATTTACTTGAACTATGATTAATCCTGACTCGAGTGTTTTATGTTTTTGCATGGAACGCTCGGGTCAGACCCTGAGCGTTATAGATTTTAAAGATCACAGCTTAGGATTTGAAGACTGGCGAAGCTGGGATTTCAAGGACGTGCACTCTGAAGATTTTAATCCGTAAATATTTTTTGCATTCAAAGTACATTTTAGAGTTCCGCTGTATAGAAAATCTTGTATCAAAAATTCAGATTATATATATAAAAAGTTTATTTTGCTGTTCAATACTATGTTATTTATTTATTCTTTTTTGTGTTTATTTTGTTTTTAACTTTGTAAGCTAAATAACGATCCGTCGTTTTGAATGTTTGAAGTTGGTTTAATCACCAATTTGAAGCGGTCAAAATGGCAGGACGTTATAAGTTGTATCGGAGCCGGGTCAATTCAAAGCTTAGCTTATCGGGTTTAAACGAATAGGATCGACACTAGAAAAACAGATTTTGGAAATAAAAAGGTTTTGAAATATAATTTTTGAGAGTGGAAATTTATTTGGAAAGTAAAATTATTTTGAAAAATATTATTTTGGAAATTTGTATTTTGAAACTAATACAGCGGAAATAAAAAATTGTTTTGAGATTTAAAGTTTTTTGGAATCGCTAGTCTTCGAATCTGGATTTGCCAGAGCTATTCTTCGATAAGTTCTCTTAGAATTGAATCTCAAATCAATCATCGAATGGTATCTAAGGGAAGACGAGTATAAGAGAATCAACAAATCGATTTATCTAATTGTGTATTTTAGTAATAATAATAGTAATAAAAATACTGAAAATTTATTAGAAATAAGAATTTAGATGGGAATTTGAATGAGAAACGATGAATTTTATTTTGATATTTGGAATATAAATTAATCGAAAAGGTTATAATTGGAATTCGATGGTGTCAGATTTTATTACTAATTTATTTAGATTATTCAGAACTGGGCAGGATAAATTATAATGGGTTTCGAACCAATAATGTATGATCAAATATTTGAATCCGAGAGTAAGTTATGAACTTGTGAATTAATTAACAAGAAGTGAATGGTAAACGAGCACTATAAATGAAGCGATATATGAATGGAGATTGTGAAGAGATTTGAATCGATATTTAAATGAAATCAAAATTAATTTGATGTGACAAGTTCAGATTTCGAAAAAGGAATAATATTTACTTTTTAGAAGTAAACAACGGTCGGAAGCGAAATGGAGTTGACTAGTACGGTGAGATTATTCTAAAGTCCAGAACATAAATCAAATGCGATTTGTCCGAAGTTCGGAATATATTATCGAATAAGGGATTATTTGAAAGGAGGTTATGCAGGAAAATATTATTTATTTTCTGTTTTTAATCAAAACATAATATGTTATAAATTAATTGTCTAGTTATTCAGATTAAAGAATAAAGTATATTTTAAAGTTAAAAATCTTGAAGACGTAAACTATTATAATCAGCAATTTTTGTAAAGGAAATGAATTCTTAACTTAAAATCAAAAATTTCAAGAATAAATGTTTTGGTGTTTGAAATGGTGAATTTTATCTGTTTCAAAGTTAATAATGTTGTTCAGTTTAGGTCTAAGAGGTAAATATACCCCCAACTTTATTGACTTCATTGTTGACTAAGAAATGGTTAAGGTTCGATAACAAGAGTGGCTAAATTAAGTAAGTAAATGAGTGTTAGCAGTTAAGTGAAAATACCCGTGTTTATTTAACATCTGTTTTAATCCAAATAACAAATTTAGAAATATTTCTCAGGATGAATGAAATATATTTTATAGGAAGAATAAAGATTTACGAATAAATGGAAATGATTTCCAATAAGAATTATAGGAAATGAATATGATAATTGGAAATGTTTTTCAAAAGATCGTGAGAGGATAACAGGTTTTGATAAATCGGAATGGCGAGAACTGCCACACGATGAATACGAAGAGCGGCAGAACGTAAGAGAAGTGGATCCGTAAAATTTAACCCGGAATTGCGTAAGCAGTAATTTAACAAGAAATAGAGTTAAGGAAATTGGAAACTGACTGAAGATTGGTCGAGTTGGATAACTTTCTGAGTGTTGATCTGATGTTGGTTTCGGCCTTCAGGGTTGATACTTAGAGAGTCGTTCACTCACTAATTTACGGTAGAAGGAGTGATAATGCGTGAAGGAGAAATTTGTGATAAGAAGAAAAATTCTGAAATTTTGAGAGAACAAAGATGTGAATGAAGTGACGAACTTAATAATTGGGGATTTGGAAGAAAATTGGTTTATAACCAAATATATTCGTAAATTTGAGTTGAAAGGATATTAAATATCTGAATTGATTAAGAGATGAAAACTAAAATTATGAAATTAGAATGGAAATTTGAGGATATTTGATTTTAGACATTGGATGCAGAAGTTTCAGAACCTATTTGAGAGATTTATAAGAACATGGTGAATTTGATAATTATTGGATTGGAAAGTGATCGATTTGAGATAAAATCTTATATAACAGAATTTATATAAGAATGAGATGTTCGAAAATATAATTTGGAAAGGAAATTTTATGATGAAGAGTATGAAATGAAGTACTATGTGCATATCGTATTATATTTTTCAAATCAAAATAAGGAAAGTACCCTCATTTTCCCTTGAATTTCGAGCTTAGATGTGTTGCTAGTGGTAGTAGGTTGTCCGAACGTAAAACTCATGAGTTGTAATTGTTCCTGGAAGAACATGATCGTGTAGCGTAATCCGCAGGGCTGTAGATGGCCTACAGCGGACGGATGTTTCTTGGGGCCTACAACAAAAAACACTTTTCACAACTTGACATATCTGTTGCAGTAGACCTAATGCAACAGGCCAACGCCTGTCTATATAGCCGAAGTTGCAAAAGGTTGGCCCCTTTTCGCAGCAGTTTTTGCCCGTCGCAATAAGATGTTGCAGTATACTTTTTTGCAACGGGCTTTTGCTGTTGCAACAGATACTTTTGCAACAGTATATGCCCGTTGCAATAGATTCATAAATTGTTAAAAAAAAATTACAGCTTTCAGCTTATAGATATTACATATTAAATATATTCGTTTTAGTAATAGTGCATATCACAAAATGAAATAAACAAATAAAAATTTTATTTTAACAAAGTTTTAATAGTATAAACAGTTACAACAAAAATTTCTATAATTTTCATACACCATTCATATACAATAATTTCTACTCTCATGCAGCACATTTTTTTCAAATATAATATTTTATTACATTTTCTAAATACACTATTTCTACTCTCATACACTAATACGATAGTTCAAATACTTTAATGAGCTTGCCCCTCTTCTTGAAAAGCTTTTCATTCTTATCCTTAGCACCCTGCTCCGTCGCAAGGAAAGCCATCGTTCTTGCAGTCTTTACTAACCGGACATGCACAACATCATTTGCTAAAAAAATATAAAATGCAATTACAGCAAGGTAAAATTATGTGTACTTACATATGCGAACAGTGCTTCGGTTCTAGTTTTCATACGCATTATGCTCCAAACCAAGACCTTTTACCTCCGATTTAGCATTGGCAACTTTATCAGCATACCCATTAATATGGAGAAGCATACGTGCAACTTACTATGAATATGTTCTATGAACAGAGTCATCAACAAGTTGTACAACCTAAAAACATAAAATATGTACTAAAAGTGCATATCAACCATAACATATGTACTAAAAGCGCAATTTTCTTCCGTACTCTTTGAATCGATAAAGAAAGAAGCTGAAAACATGATTTATGAATCCTAAAGTTTTAAGCTCCTTTTAAGTAAATGCTTCCCTGCAATCAAGTAACAGTCACACTATATGTGATACTAGGCGATTCTAATTTTATGGTGGATTTCGATGTTCTAACGTTAAATCAAATTGATATCGATGCACACGTTGATATAAAGAGAGCAAGAGGTGTACATAATATCTAGTAACAATGTTGGGTTCATTATCCATTAATAAGAAAGCATCATTGTGAATTCAAAACAGTTTTGTCATCGTTAATATAAATGTAAGGTATGAACGAAGAGCATGATATAAGAAGGGAAAACGTGAAGAGAAAAATAACGAAAACCTGTGTATAAAACGCAATTCCCTGTCACACTCTGAAAATCTGCAACATACAAACCTAGAAACAGTCATATTCGTTCCACTTGGGTTTTATAAGCTCTCCTAACACAATCCATTCCCTGCCAAAGAAAAAAATGCAATCAAAATAAATTCAATATGTATAGTCAGTTCAATCAAAACAAATCTCAACTGAAAGAAAACACACTTAGCTCATCCAAGCTGATATTGGAAGCAGTACACTCTGACCTGATAAGTCGAACTTTGCCTACAATCAGCACGATTGAATTTGTAAGAAGTAAAAGCATTGTAATGAATGAAATATATATATATATATACACACAATTTTTGATAAAAAATAGTAGTGGTAAAATATAAAATAAGTCATAAGCAATTATTTGGTGTATATAAGATTTGCCTAGTCCTTTTTGTAAGTTGGTACCACAAGCAACTAGTATATTTACTTAATCTACTTGAAAGTTGAATGGTATAGGTACACTGCATTTTTGCATTCACGAACTACAAAATAAGTCCAGATAACAGAGTATAAACATGCGTATATCATGTTTTTCATCAGACAAAATTAGATAAGAGTGCCCATAGGGGTTGGGTCTACCTTACTATGGCGGAACAAATATAATGTGCTCCTTCCTCGTGTCTCTGTGTTACCATAAACCATTACAAACAGTATGCTTAACTTAAAGATCAATACAAACTTCGATGTACCTTCTATAGTCTACATCCATGTTGCATAAATATCCTAAAAGATGTTACCTACAACGAACATGCCAAAATACATTGCACCATTAATCTCATCGTCATGCTTTCAATCCGTTTATGGTCCAAAAAAGAGATTTGTTTTGCCCTTTATGATAACAACAGTGTTGCATGGTTCTTTATGATACGAAAAATTCATAATGTACAAGTTTCATTCAAAATAATTGAAAAGATTCACATACCATCAGGTCGCACGGTAATTTCAATGCAAAGGCAACTCACCGCCATAAACCGAACTTCAATCTGTTGCACGAAGATGCGCTGGTGCCACAGGCGCTGCTGCCACAGGGTTGGATGCAAGGGCAGTTTCCACCTTTTCGTCTTCAACGAGATTCACTAGAGCCACAGGGTTGGGTGCAAGGACTGATCAGACTCTCCACCTTTTCTTCCTCTTTCTTCTCCATTGGAGATTCCTCAACCTTCTGATTTTCTACTCTGGTAACCAAAACTTCATCTTCATTCTTGGCTTAATCCTTTTTGCCCAAGCCAAACAAACCACGGTCACTCACTTGGATAACAGAGAGCGAAAAAACTTGGCTAAGGAGAACTGAAAGGAGAAGACGACAAACTTAACGTGAAGTAGAGGAGAGAAGAGAAGGGACGAAGCCAGGCGGAAGATGGGAGTGAAACTCAGTGTGAAGAAAATAACAGCAAAAGGCAGTAGATTTTTAAGGCAGAGGAAAAAAAGAGAGAAAACCGAAATGAACACAAAAGGCAACAGTAGGCGGATCGGGCGGAAGAAATAGAAAGTCGAAGTTTCATGGTGAAAGAGAATGATTTGGATGGACGAGTTTTTTAGATCTGAAGAGATGAAAGCGGTGGAAGGAGAACAATCCCCATTAACTGGTTCCTAAATCTTAATTTCAATCGATTTAGGGTATTTAGCGATTTGGGAAATTGGATTACCAGGCTGGAAGTGAAGAACATTATTAACGTTCTGGAAACATCGCCTCTTTCTATTTAACGTCCAAAATTTTCACGATGGAGCCAAAAAAATCAAGGTTTGAGCCAATTTTTCGGAGGAGAATAGAAACCTGCGAAGAAAAGTATAACACAGTAAAAAATTTAAATGCGTACAAAGATAACAATTCGTGTAGTACATATTACAATAATTTGTGTCTACACAAGTTTTCTTATTTTTATATTTTTAGATTTTATGGAATTTAGATTTTACATAGAATTTGAGATTACTTTAAGATGTGTATCTTTTTATTTTTCGAATTTTATAAATATTAATTACTAACTATTAATTTAACTTCAATTAAGTAAAACTATTAATATTTTTTTATTTAAGTTAATTTAGAACTCTAATTATTAATATTTTCATAATTATTAACTATTAAATTGGGTATTATATATATAGTAGTTATTTAACATTAAATACTAATAGTAATTACTATATAATATATAATTAATAATATAATATTAATTATATTTACAATTATTAATTATTCTCATGGATCATTAAATTTAATTAATAAATACTTACTATAATTTACTTACTATTAGTAGTTATTATAATAAATTATTAATTTTTTTTAGTGATTGTTAGTTATTAAATAATTATTTATTTACTAATTATAAAATTTATTACAAGTAATTTTAACTAAATTATAATTATTAGTTACCAATTTTTAATTACCAATTACTAATCTTTTAATTATTAATTATTAAATAGCCATTACAATTTATTAATTATTATCTTTTAAATGTCAGATATAAATATCAACTATAATTATTAAATATTAAATGTTACTTTTCATTAAATAACAAATTAATTACTTAATTATACTATAAAATATTATTCTTAAATATTAATTAATTAATACTAATTATTATTATTATTATTATTAAATAACTAATATTATTTAGTAATCATCAACTGTCATCTTTTACGCATTAATATTAAATATAATTATTAAAATATAACTCCTTATTTACTATAATTTTTTAAAGCATGTTTTTCGCAACTAGCTTTACCAGTTGTAAAAAAATACGGTTATTGCAAGTGGTGAAAACGGTTGCTAAAGATATTTTTTTTGCAACAAGCTTGGAAACCAGTTGCAAAAAATATGTTTGTTGCAATTGTTATGAAAGCACAGTTGCTAAAAGTATGTTTGTGCAATAGGAAGAGAAACGCAGTTGCTAAAAATATGTTTTTCGCAACAAGAAAAAAGGCATGTTGCTAAATCTCACATATTGCAGCTGCTATAGTAGGTTTGTTGCTAGATATTATTTGCTACAACTGTCATTTGTCGCCTGTTGCAAATAGCTAGTTGCAATAGGGTATTTTTCTTGTAGTGGGGGAACCAAGCGTAATCATTGTGTCTGTTGTGATCTACAGTCGTGATAATGGCGTAATCCGTAGAGCTGTGAAAGCTTACAGGTATGGATGTTTCCTAAGGGAATCAGGCGTAACCATTGTGTACCTGCGGTCCACATGGCATATCTACACGTAAAAGAGATATAACTACTAGATTTACTAAAGGTAGAATGGAGCCATGCAATATTGAGGTATCTTAGTGATGTGGAGCCACTAGTTTGATGCAACACTGTGTCTTTGTGACTTGATTCATCTTCGTGACGTGAATTGTCCTTGTGACTTGATTGATCCTCGTGTCTTGATCTATTTTGATGATTTGTTTTGTGACTTTGAGACAGAGCAGTCAAAGCTCAATGACCTCAGATTTACTTTTGATTCTTTAAATATCTTCCATTGATTTATCCATGACAAAATTTGCGGGGAAGTGATTTCATAAGGATACGGATGTTTCTGGGGGGATCCAAACGAAACCGTTGTGTATCTGCGATTCATGAACAATCAACATATCAAAATCACATTGGTACTTTCCATATTTGTTTTTAAAAGAATTTTTAAAATGTTTTCACTAGGAGTTGAAGCAAGGATATTTAGTACTTCGAGAGTTTAGTCGTGCGCCTGACCAGCATATGCCTAACATCTGTGAGAACGACAATAGACTTGTCAAACTTTGAGTTATCAAATATTTTCAGATCAATATTTTGAAATTAAAATATACCTAATTTAATAAGTTAAGACAAATAATTTCGGAGTATTTTCAAGTCTATAGTTTTGGAGTAATAATACGAGTATTTTCTACATGAATTTCGTGGTGTACAAAAATTATAAAAGATTTGGATCTTGGGAAGATTTCAAGTTGAAAATTTGAAATTTGAAAGGGAGATGTCATGTACACTCTTCAATGAGTGTTGGAAAATATTAAATTGATTGAATGTAAGGAGATTTGGTTGAACTTGAATAAGTGCAACGATGGATAAGTGAACTTTGACCGATGAGGTTTATAAAGAATTTGGAATAATTTGAGATGCATAAATCCAATTTAGGCAGAAATTGAAATTTTAAAAGAGATTGGTTTTGAAGAGAAATTTTATAATTTTGAATCTCTTAGAAATTTAGATGGAATGAGAGATTGAGAGGTATCTCAAAATATTTTGAGATAGAAATTGGTCTAAGAAAATTGAATATAGTTTAAAAAGCATGGTAATTAATAAAAACCAATTCGAAGATAAAGAAAATCGTGTTTGATCAAAATTGACCTCCAACTATAAGAAAGAAAAATTGATTTTTCCAAGTAAATTGAATATAAAGAGGATTGATGGCTTAAATATTGATATTTAAATTAGTGGTGGAAAATATTACAATCAAATATGAAAATTTGAAATATACATTGGATGCAACTTTGACAATCTCTCCTTTTTAGGTACGAAAAGTTTTAAGGGGGTGGAGATTGTAACGTCCCAGAAATTTCGACAACTGGATTATGGAATTAATTTAAAGATTTGATATGAATAATCAATTTTATATTGATATTTGGGTTAGAAATTTAATATATGGTTTTGAATATAAATTGAACCCGATATTTAATTCAGAATGGTTAGTTGGGAATCAAATATTTATTGTTGAATATTTGAATTGAATTTAATTGGAAATTTGAATTGGAGTTTGAATTTGACTTAAAAATATAAACAATTCAATTTGAAAATAAACACAGCTAACGTTAAATAAATTGGAGAATTTTGTTTGTCAAAATATATGGAAATTGACTTGGATATGTGTATATAAAGAAATTGAAATTTATATTTCAAATTTGGAAACGAATGAAGCTGTTAATGGACAAACAGAATAAAAGCAGTGAACGGTTAAATGATTCAAAAATAAAATATCGTTGTACACAAATGGAGTTGGATTTTGATCGAATTCAGAATATTGAAACGAAGGGTATGTATAAATTTTCGTCGTATTTGGAGATTGTGTTGGCGGTACGTGTTTTAAGTGTTCTATGGTGATTCACGGTAGATTAAATAAAAATTTGAACGTAGCGACAAATTGCGGTAGAATTAAATTACGTAGGGTTCACATTTTTTTCCTTCAGCACCAGGTAATTTCGTATGCAGAAATCACCTACCCCAGATTTATTCCACACCGACCTATGAGCTACTCTAAGCCTATACGATGTTACGTTGATCTTATCCCCAAAATTCTTCTTTTATAAACCATGCCCTCTCCCTTAATTTCTTCAGGAAAAAAACAATCGTCCTTTCTTTGATTTCAATGGCCTTCTCTGTAACCCCCTCGCCCTCTCCTCCTCTTCTTTTATCATCTGGAAGAAAATCCAAATCTCCCCAAATTGTACTCCTTCCACCGCTCGTTGAGCTCGTCGCTTTTGAGCCTTGCTTGCAATAATCAGCGGTGGCCACCATCGTCGAAGCCGCAAGTCGCTGCCTTTTCAATAGATCCAGCACCCAGTCTGTAACACCCCACTCCCGCTATGATCACTCACTAAGGGAATGCCATAGCATCGGTGGAGTATTTTAGTGAATATAGAACAGAAAAATTACAACAAGACAGATATAAATAGTACTTGAAATTTTAAAACATCATCTCATAACAGCGGAAGTAAAACATGTCTGGTTACATCATAAAACCACAATAAAGGTCAAGTACAATATCCATCAAAATAAAGAAGTACATAATCCCACTCTCATACAATAGCCAAACAAAAGAAAAGATAACTGGATAACTGGAGCTTTACATCTATCCAAGCTCCTAAAGACTGGAACAGCAATCCGATCAAGCTCCACTACTGCTAGGATCCACCGTAGGACCTGAGGGTTGGGAAAAAGATAAAAACAACAGGGTCAGACATAAGTCTGAGCGAGTCCTATAACTTTAACAATACAATCGTTAAAGTAACCAGAGAAGACATAAACTGATATACGGTAACATATAGGGATGAATGGCTACCCTAAGCAGTCAACTAAACGAAGATAAAGGATAAAGACGCATCTACCCTCCCTAAGGTAAATTACTAAACTGCACCACACCAGTCGTTCCTAACTTAAAGGTTGATCCCACCCAAGGACTTATAAAATTTACTAATTAGTACCTGCGTACCCCTAGGTGACCAAGTAGGCGCCACGGGGCCCTACAATCCACTAGGTGTACACACTACTTCCCATTCGATCGGCTCCCTAACGTAGATACCCGTGCTGGCCCCACCGTGGGATGTATCATTCCCCAATGTGGCAACCTGATGAAACTAAAGGTGCACGGCTTATATCTACTCGATGCAACAACGGCTTACCTACCAGCCCGGGCCCACTCACGCATATGAAGCCCGTTGGACTTGCGTTGCCACCGCTAACCCGTTTGCCTCTTACAGTCAAGCCCAGTATGCGTGTCCCGTCCTCGACATGGGTCGAGCCCACAAAGATACGTATGGGTTACTGGTTGAAATGGGCCTCCACAAGCTACCCACCTAAGCTTGTCCCTTTTTCTAGTATATCCCACTTAACCCTTTAATCATGTTTTAATTACATGTTCTATTTTGGTTAAGTATTCTAATCGTATTTTCTATTGCCACCCAAGGCAACCACTAGATTTTCTCATGCCACCCGAGGCACCCACTTAACCCCTCATGTCCCTCTACATGCTAATGTGGTTAAGTGTTTCTTAATTAATTAATTAAGAACGTAACCTTTGTAAAGACCTCTCACATTAGATTGTCTTTTATGACCGCTGGTTAAGCCGGTTGGGTCCGGGCAGCCTTATGTCATAACAGAGTCTAACCTCGTGTCTTTACATTAATTACGTATTTAGTTTGTGCCTAAGACCTCTCACATTGGGCTAACATTTGTAGCAACTGGTTAAGCCGGTTGGGTCCGGGCAGTTTTACGCTACAACTGAGTCCAACCTCGTGTCTTAGTCAATTAATTACACCTAATTAATCACCCTCATAATTTTATATTAATTATCCCTAATTAATCAAGTTTTCTTAACATGGGTAGACCTAACTTAATAGGTAAATTCCCATGGGGTAGACCTAACTCAATAGGTAAATTCCCAACACATAGTATGGGTACACCTAACCAAATAGGCAAATTCCCATACTATGTTTATTTATTTTGTGTTATGCATAATTATATTAATTTCACACAATCTTATTAACTTATGCATTTAATTACCCCATCGTTCCCACGTAATTTCGTTCATGATATAACACATATAAAAGGTGTCAACTTGCATATGAATGAACATGTTTCAAAGGTGCCATCTTGCATATTAACAAACACATAACTTGCATATGAACTTGCATAACATGTCACATAACTTGCATATAATATGTCACATAACTTACATATTCATTTTGCATAACAAACTTGCATATTAGCTTATAGACTTGCATAATGTGTCATCATGAACTTGCATATTAATAAACATGTAACTTGCATATTTACATACATGTAACTCGCATATTAACAAACATGTAACTTGCATATAAAGAAACATGTAACTTGCATATTTACATACATGTAACTTGCATATTAACAAACATGTAACTTGCATATTAACAAACATGTAACTTGCATATTTACATACATGTAACTTGCATATTAACAAACATGTAACTTGCATATTAACAAACATGTAACTTGCATAGCATATTACCATGAACTTGCATAACATGCATATGATTACATAGCCCACAACTTGCATATTTAGCATCATGCAAACATAACATACATCATATTAAACTTGCATAAGCTTACATACTCAACATGCATAAACATAAGATTAATGCTAACATCATATCATATGATTCAAAGCTCATTAACCCACATACAAAACCATAAATCTCATCACATCTCATCTAATTAGTTTACCAAAAGATCATCAAAGTGATAGAAACTCACAACTAGCAACTTTGAACACCAAATGAAGAAGATTAAGATGCTAAGAAGGGATTAGAAGTTGATTAGAGAGTGATTAGTATGCAACCCTCTTCATAAAATTAGTGGAGGCCATGAGAGCTAGCATTTTGCCATAGTTTAGTCACTAGGTTTAATTATGAATGAATTAGGGTAGGTTAGGGTCTTATTTATAGATTAGGCAAGTGTTTTAGGCCATAGGATTAACCCTAGATTCAATCCAAGCCATCAAAGCATGTCTTGGGGAAGAAGTCAAGTGTAGGAACCATCTAGGGCCTTTAGATTAAAGATGGACCATGAGAACCATTCAAATGCAAAATCTGCACTTGAGCGAATCGGCCCACGGGTTGACAGCCAAACACCCTGGATTAACCCCTAGTCGACCCAGCGGGCTCGGGTCGACTTCAAAAATCGGCCGGTTCGGTTATTCCCCTCTCCCAATTCGCTGTTTTGAGCATTTTTGCATATTTATTTATTAAATTTTCAATTATATATATATATATATCAATATATATATATATATATATATCTACACAACCCATTTCACTTAATTAAGTATACTTTAATTTGGGAATTTTCGTGAAACTTCGCGAGGCCATATCTTGGTCATACGGACTCCGATTTTCGAAAACTCGGACTCTATTTCGCGTATTTTTCCGAGACGAACACAATGGCATAGCCCGTTTCCCTTGATTCCCAATTTAGAATTAAATTCTGCCTCGATTTATGTTATTACAGGTTATTGAAAATACGGGTTGTTACACAGTCCATCACTCACACCTCGCCTGTTTTAAGGTGAGTTGTCACTCATGATTAATCGTAAGTTCAAGTGAATATAACTCGATTTTAAATTGGAATATAATAGTTAAACCTTGTGCTGTTCATATGTGGGTTGTTGCTTTGATTTCTGTCGTGATACTTGCGTGGTGTTTGATTTTGTTACCATGAGTCCACACTTTGATTCTGGCAAATAGTACTATTTAATTTCTTCCCAAAAATAAAAATAAAAGTGTTCAATTCGATTTTTTCAAGTTGCTGTGAACATTGATTGGATTCTGAACAAATCAATTTGATACATGCTCAGCTTTGAACCTCTGGAAACCAAATAAAATTGTTTTTGCTATTTTCCATGAGCATTTGCAGTCTTGAATACGACTTTGCCACAACTGAAATGATTCAAACCTATGTCATACTTATGATCCGAACATATGATGCAAACTAGTACTTTCCTCGCACCCTTTGCTATATGGGCATTATCATTCCTTTTTAAGTTAGTAAATGTGCTTCCGTACACTCTACCCATTGCAATGAACATCATTATATAGTTAAGATGCTGAAGTTTATTTGATGAATGCTCAAGTTGTTGGCCTGTGAGCTGTAAATACTTGGAGGCCAATATATAAACTTGATTTAATTAGCTAATGCAATACTGTGTGGATTGGCGCATACCCATTTATATCCCACAACTGCTGAAATATTTAAATCTGTTGTGACAACGGATATGGACCTCATTTCTCATACAGGGCTACTATTGAACTTCACTTTACTTTTATCTTGCTTAATTGACTGATGATGTGTTCACATTTCTTTATAATCATACTTTAATACTGGCGTTTATCAGTTGACACAACACTGCCAGTTGGATCAACGTGTAGCACCCAGATTTTGGACCAAATACTAAAACCTGAATATGCACTCATCACTATATATTTATCACATGTAGTTCCAGTAAACCTGAATATGTACTCATCATTATATATTTGCTCCCAACTCGTTGAACCACTGTATATATATAACAGTGCATAAGTATGGGAGTTGCATGTATGTGTTCTGTTTTTTTAGGACTAAGGTTCATAAACATAACTGTAATATTGACTGTACGAACATTTACGGTGTTCTTATCAAATGTTTTATTACGCTTATTTAAGTTGAGATATGTACAGAGTAAAAGTGCCAGTCTTGATATGGTTTTTCTGAATATCAGATTACTTACTTTTGTTTGGCTAAAGAGCTGATACTATATTGAAAGCCGGCTTTCTTTTGCTAAAGAGATGATACAACATTTGAAAGCTATAATTACTTTTGCTTTTTCAATATATATATATATATATATATATATATATATATACATATAAAATCATCATTGGGCTTTCTTGTCCGAAACCATACAGACTAATGAGGGTTGATTAACATAGTATTACATATGGTTTGCTCATACTATCATGCATTTATCTGCTATGTTTTACTCCGGTCAGTTAACATTGCTTAGACGCACACTTACTACAATTAAGATACCCACATCATATAAACACATGCAAGTGGGTTGTATTTGTCTGTCTTCGAATTATATGTTGCATTTCCATAATTGAGATTCAGTAACATACTCATCTGGTAGCCTTGTTACATTAAGCATGATTTATGGTTATCTGAACATGTGACCTTGCTGCACTGTTCCCGGTGCATATATGTATATACATGCTGCCTTGAACCTGACTTGTGTCATTTTCCCTTTCTGGTCTTGAGTATACATTTGATGGTGATACCATCACCCATGTGTCGACCAAAAACAAATGTTATTCTGATCAATATTTGGGCATATCTTGGTACTACTGTTGTCATTTGGATCTTAATCCCTTGGTTAGCTTGAGTACCATATTAGACTTGCTGTTACGTTGTTGCTTCTGCACTATTGTTGTGTACGTCTCCATCGCTTGGTTGATGCCCTATTATGTAGGTATGAACACCGTTTGTTGGTCTTTGTGCATATTACGAGCACCCTATGAAGCTCACCATACTCGTTATGTGTGGTTGCGGAATGTCGGGGCAGTGCACACGTGTATCTGCACACGTGTGTACATGCAGGCTTCGACGACCAACTTTTTGCATATTAACACGAGAGTGTTCATGGATACTTGCGGCATGAAAATGTTGTCAAGCTTCACCTGATCACATTAACTTGATATATTTTCCCCTGAAATAAAAAAATGGATAAGCACGGATATGATACTTGATACTGGACAAATACTACACCTGCATATACTTGACGGTTTACATATGATATGTTCAATGTTTGGATAAACTATTATATTTCAGTTTATATTGAAGTTAATTTACTTGAACTATGATTAATCCTGACTCGAGTGTTTTATGTTTTTGCATGGAACGCTCGGGTCAGACCCTGAGCGTTATAGATTTTAAAGATCACAGCTTAGGATTCGAAGACCGGTGAAGTTGGGATTTCGAGGATGCGCACTTTGAATATTTTAAATGGTAAATAGTTTCTTGTATTCAAAGTATATTTTAGAGTTCCGCTGTATTGAAAATCTTGTACCAAAAATTTAGATTATATATTAAAAAAATTATTTTGCTATTCAATACTGTGTTATTTGTTTATTCTTTTCTGTGTTGATTTTGTTTTTAACTTTGTAAGCTAAATAACGATCCGTCGTTTTGAACATTTGAAGTTGGTTTAATTACCAATTTAAAGCGGTCAAAATGGCGGGACGTTACAGAACCGATATGACTTCTCTCTAAATTTATATTTTATATATCAACTGATTTTGGGTTGTTGTGAACGGTGTCTTAAATAACATCATTCTTTAACCCAGCTAAGTTAAATTATGATTGGAATTCATAAAGATAGTCGATATCGAATTCTGTAGTTAAACTTGTATTATTTGAGCAATTTGGAAGATATTTATGTCGTTATTCCACTTATAGTATTCGTTGATTTCGTGAATGGATGTTGAATATAAGTTGATATAATTTCTATTTAAATCTTATATTTGATACCAATTCGATTTTGGGTTTGTTGTGAATGACGTCCTAAATAACGTTATCCATTAACCTAACTATGACTAAGATATGATTTGGAATAAAAAGTAATGACAAATCTTTTAATTAAGATTTAATTAAGTTTTTCCAAAGTTAAGTTTGAAGAATAAAACTTCCTTAAGATTTAGTGAATCTTTGTTTAAGATTTAAAGGGAATGAGATTTATAAATTCCTAATTTAGGAATTAATGAATAAAGTATTTTAAGAGGTAAATGAACAGTTTTTAATAAACCAACTAAAGTGGAAAGAGACTTGGCAAATCCTTTATATTCCATATGATTTTGAATGACCATTATTATTTGTAAAGTCTAGGATTGGATTTTATCTGAAAACCACTTCGAATAATGATACGATGAAATGGAACAACTGAAGATGACGGTTAAAGACCGGGAATCTTCACATTGAACGGGTTGCTTGTTGATGCTTCCGGAGGCCTCCCATTATGAGGTTATATTATGACAACGGTCCGAACGTATTTGGAGATTTTCCGTATTTAAGAGGGCTTCTATCATTTATTGGATAAGGAATAAGTGCCTTTGGTTCCGTTCAGACCCAGAACGGGCTTGTATGGATGTGGTGTCTGACGTTGTATTTCGTAGTATGTGATTTATTTTATTATACATATTTTAGTTGGTGGTTGAGAGGTTATCTCAACTAAACAACCTCTTTGAGACGTATAAGCTCAAAGGTTATATGGTTAGTGATTATCAATTATATATTATGGAATGATAGTATGACATGCTAAGTGATGTGCTATTGATGATCAAAACATGGCTTGAAAAGCAGTGCTTTGTGTAACAACACTTCGACAAGCCTCACACTTCGGTATGGCCAAAACAGGAATATGCGGCGAGATTATGGGTATGTCGTCTCTTTCTAGATAAAAAGTGTACCATGGTATGAAGCTCGGGTATTACTTATGTGGTGACTTTTAATTTTTTGTGGGTGTTGATGTTGCGAGGGCCTCGGTTTATAGGTTGGTAACGACCGGGAGATGACACACTTAGGAGTACTCGAATTCATCTGGGAAAGGATGGACCGGCCTTTTGTTGACAGAGAACGAATCTGGTATTCCAGAGTTCTTGGGGCATCCCTCTAGAGATGTCCCCATCGGTAAGGAAGTTCCTTAGCCAAGTCATTTGATGGAAATCCATTTTCCATTACGAGTTTGTACGATTTTAGTTGTAAACCTATATGGCGACATAATATATGGTACATATGCCGTTTAGGATTAATACATTTATTTTGTGAAAGTGATATCTACACTATGCACTAATAATAATAAAAGAGAATTTTACATATCAAGCATGCTTGGCTATCATATACATAAACCTTTGTAGGAGAATGGAATTTTGATGATAATAACCTTATTAACATTATTGATTATAAAATATATACTAACATCTTTATCCAGAATATATATATATATATATATATATGTATATACATGATTTATATGCAGGAAGCAAAATACTGAAGACTGTGCAGTTAAGAGTTTTAAAAATTCAAGATTTCAAAGAAGATTCAAGACTCATGAGTATCAAGATATCAAGATTTCAAGAGCTCAAGATTATCAAAGTAATAAAGTCTAGTTAGTATGTAAAACTCTAGCTAGCGCTCCCTAAATTCTGTTTTCAAATTATCTTTGTAAATTGATTTCAAATTATTTCAAACTCTTTTCAAAATGATTTAAATCATCTAAAGGTTTTTACTTATGATTTTAAATATATAAGTTTCTTATATAGTTTATATATATTATAAAGTTGAACAATTATATTATATACGTTTATAATTATATAGTTATATATATATATATATGGTTTTTATGTTATATGTTTAAATAATAGTTTATATGTTTTTGTACTTAAGAAATTATATTTTATACAACTAGTTTTGATTCAGGAATTTTCAGAATATATATATATATATAAATACTTTAAAACATGATTTAAAATTTGAAAATCTAGCATATGTCGACTTACAAGTTCTTGCATGTCGACATATAACTATCACTTTTTTTTAAATTAAAAAGGAAGTGTCTTTTCATATTTTAAAACGTTTTAGAACTTTTGTGGCCTCCTCTAATAATATCAGCCAAAACAACCCCGTTTCGTTTTTGGGACCATCCGAATGTCCATTTCAACGAACTACACTTGCGAGAGTCATGAAATTGGAGGAATCAATGAAGGATGTACTAAAATGGTGACTGAAATTCAAGTCTTACAAATAAGGACGAATAAAAAGAAAGAGAAGCAAGGGAAAATTATGAGAAATTTGCCAAAAATTGTAATGGATAATCAAAACAATCAATCATTATCAAAGATGATAATCAAATCGATGAAGAGGAAGAGAAGGAAGAAGAAATGGAAGAAGAAGAGGTGCTAAACGAAAATATGGACGAAAACGATAGTGTTATTTGCATAGGCGAAGTGTGCTTTGACAAGGATGGAAATGTAATTGAACAAAACGGGGAATTTTGTCTTCATTATCCCCATTGTCCAACTCACAAATCCCCGATTGTTAAGAAACACTAAACGTTTAACGATTTCGTAGCTTGTGTGTTTGTAATGTACGTAAATACGAATTGCCATTGTGTGATTTGCTTGTAAATATGTGTGGATTGACTGATTGAATTGCTTGTATGAATTATTTATGCTTTTGTTTATATAGAATTACATTAGTCATTAATTTAGAGGAAGTTATAAAACTTTAGATTTAGTATATAGCCTTAGGGAAGTTATATATCTAGAGTGAGTTATTATGATCATTTATAGTATAAATTTAGGGGGAGTATAGTTTAGTATAGTTTTTTGTTGATAACAAAGGGGGAGAAATTATAAAATAGGGTATACTTAAGATAGGCATATTTTAAAGGGGAGTTAGAAGGAATTCATGGTGTAAAGGGGAGTAACCAAGGAACTAATTCAACGTGTAATATCAGGTATGAATGTTTTATAAACCGTGGTTGTCATCATCAAAAAGGGGGAGATTGTTGGAGAATGGAATTTTGATGACAACAACCTTATTAACATTATTGATTATAAAGTATAAACTAACATCTTTATCCAAAATATACATACATACATACATACATACATACATATATATATATATATGTATGTATGTATGTGTGTGTGTATATACAAGATTTATATGCATGATGTAAATACTGAAGACTGTACAGTTAAGAGTTTTTAAAGATTTAAGGTTTCAAAGAAGATTCAAGACTCATGAGTATCAAGATATCAAGATTTCAAGAGTTTAGGATTATC
The DNA here is from genome assembly GCA_030737875.1 of Allium sativum. Lineage (NCBI taxonomy): Eukaryota > Viridiplantae > Streptophyta > Magnoliopsida > Asparagales > Amaryllidaceae > Allium > Allium sativum. Next base: position 360,299,880 of record CM060926.1, read on the forward strand.
AAAGTAATAGAGTTTAGTTAGTATGTAAAACTCTGATTAGCACTCTCAAAATTATGTTTTCAAATTATCTTTTCAAATTGATTTCAAATTATTTCAAACTCTTTTCAAAATGATTTTAAATCATCTAAAGGTTTTTACTTATGATTTTAAATATATAAGTTTCTTATATAGTTTATATATATTATAAAGTTGAACAATTACATTATATATGTTTATAATTATATAGTTTTATATCATATATATATATATATATATATATATATACATATATGGTTTTTATTTTATATGTTTAAATAATAGTTTATATGTTTTTATACTAAAGAAATTATATTTTATACAACTAGTTTTGATTCAGGAATTTTCAGAATATATATATATATTGATTTAAATACTTTAAAACATGATTTAAAATTTTAAAACCATGTCGACATACGAGTTCTTACATGTCGACATATAATCGTCATTTTTTTAAAATTCAAAAGGAAGTGTCTTTTCATATTTTAAAACATTTCAGAACTGTTGAGACCTCTGGAACACTATATAAATGCCTCATTTTCAAAATTTTAAACAACTAAGGTAGTGTTTGGTTTACCATTTTAAGTTTGGGTTTTCGTCCGTACAAAAATGTGCATAACGCATGTAAATCATGGAAAACAACAATTTTAGAAAACAAAGTTAACACACAAATTAAAAAACAACTTTTGTCCATTTTTCATGTTTTGAGAAATGAGAGAAATATGGAGGCCAAATCCTCATTTCATGATTGCTACATCCCCTCTGCGGTCCCCTCCATCTTGCTTTCATTCTACCATTCCTCCTTCTACACCTTTAAAGTTTTGTAATTAATTTTGAAAACTAAAAACCCAAAACTCATTTTTAACCAAACACACCCTAATCTTCCCCTTCTTCATCATTTCTCTTACCACCATTATTCTACTTTAAATTCTTGATTTCTACACTTATACTCTGCCGATTTCAATACAAATTATATCATTCTCTTTCTATTCTCAATCTCTATTAGATACTCTCTGTTTGGAAGTGGTATTCAAGTGTTCTAGGGCTATTTGTAATTGTTAAGGAAAGGGTGTGTTACTTGTAACCCGTACATCAAGGAAAGGGAGCGGTGTTAACCTTGTAGCTGTGAAATCAAGGGTGTTGAATCGGTATTAACCTTGTAGCTATGAAATCAAGGGGATTGTAATTGGATTCTGATATTAATAAAACTCGGCTCAATCTAGCGTTGCGTGGGACTAAACGTAGGAGTAATCCGAACTCGTATAAATTTCGATGTGTTCTTTCCTTTTCTGCATTTTATTTCTATTTATATTTGCATCTGTGATTGTTTCTGTTGTGATATTCATTCTATGATTCATATAGTTGTTTGAGTAATTGTTAATTGTTTAAGTTTTCCATACTTTAAAAAACTATTCACCCCCCTCTAGTGTTAGTTTTGCCTTAAGATCCGTGATTCTCATCCCTAACAACCTTTCCCATGTTTGCGATTGCATTGTGTGTGTGCCGAGAGACCTTATGGTATCTTCATTTTCAAAAAGCATTGCGATTTACTTTATGATTGGTGTTCATAAGGGGAAACTCGTTCCGTGTTATAAGGCATGGTGTTATGATTTACCTAACTTTAAAAATGTAAATAACTATTTTAGTTCTCGCACCAGTCCCATACCTGACCTGAAGTTTATTGTTCTTTCCCTAAACTCTGGATACCCATATTTTCCATACGGGAAGCCTATTAGTTTTGGTTTACAAATATTTTATAAAGCAGGTGCTGAATTTTGGTTGGAGCTAGTTTATATGAGCATTTGTATTCTTCCACTGTACTTAGTTATTTCTTCTACTGAGCATCGTATTTTTCCACTGTGTATATTTTCTACTGTATTGTTCCGTTGTACTCTGTTATTTGCTGTACTCTGATATATTCTTATAATCATGTAATATTGGAATGATATTAATGAAAAAGTTATTATGTTCAGTTCTTATGCGTTGTAACCCCAAGCGATATGTCTTGTTGATCGGTTTAAATTGGTTTGAATGATCAATTTTAATCAAGCAAAATGGTGGGTCGTCACAATGTGTATATATAATCACATAACATGTGTCATCTTCAACTAGACAGGTACATATAAAAGGATTTCCACTTAGAAAAGTAGTAAAACATATTATACGATTTCATATTATTACAGTATTCCAAAAGGTGTGATTTATAACTCACCATAGTTTATAGTTAATGCTTTCGCATAGTACTTGCATCTAATTTGAAATAGTTTTTTAAATTAGTTAGAATTCCAACAAGTACTAAATGCATTAAATTCAGTTTAATATCATAGATTGCACAGATATTTGCACCGCATGATTGATCGCATTTGAACCTGACCTCAAATGAAATAGTTGATTTATAAGTTTGACAATATATTAAAATAACTAATTACATAATTATACCTTTCTTTAACACAAATTAATCATCCTTTAATCTTTATGCACGATAAAGCGCTAGTCGAATGTTCTCGGTCCCATTCAACTCCATTCTACCACATCTCTGCCTCGCCTAAAGTGACCACCCATCGACCACCACCTTCTAAGATCTCCGTCGATCCTAATGCAACCGTCTTCGCCTCCTCCAATGCACTATAGCTTAAGACCAAGCTAATAAAATGAATCTTAATAGTTTTCATTTAACTTTCCTTTCTAACCACAAACCACCGTCTAACTCCAAACCTGCTAAAACGAAGTGCTTAAACTCCTCCATAATTTCCCTTCAGACCTTGACATTAAGTCTTCACCTATCGAGAAATCGATGAAAACCCAATCGCTGGTCAAACTAAAAATCTAGCCCATTTTGGTGACTATAAGGCAGTACAACCGATCACTAACTTCTACATAACCTCGCGTACAAGTTTTTAATTGAAAGCCAAACCTGGACCGGCCATATGTGGCTTTGACCATCATGAGCCATGGGATCTTAGGTGTAGTTATGGAATCTTATTTTCTATCTAGGGTTTGGAGAAATAATGAAATGTTGAGTCCTTTTATAGACATTTCCCGAGCATTATTCATCCAAAACTTGGCTAACTTTCATTAATACTTTTCTCCCTCGCATCTTATACCAGGGGGTTTTTAGGCATAAGGACAAAGTCAACCAAAAATTTATCCATAAGGAAAGTCAACAAAAAATTTAGCCTCAAGGATAATTCTTAGTGTAAAGGGAGGAATTCAGGGGCCCACTATCATTTCATACTTTACACTAAACTTTGTCCTTTCGGTTATTTTTTTTTGCCTCTTGTCCTTTTGGCATAATTTTTTATTCTTTTTGTCCTTCACACTATTTTCCTGTTATTATACTGGTTACCCTTATTCTTGACTCAATGGAACTAGTTTCAGGGCCCAATTCGGGAAAATACAGAAGTTAGCTTTTGAAAAAACATTATTATATTGTAATTTAAAATCTTTAAGTGCTTTTGGCTCACGCTATCAGATAGACACCATTGTCACAAACTTGACAACATACAGTAGTTCACTTATGCAAATTTGATGAAATTGATTTCATTGAAATCTTAGACAAATTGCAAAAACGATCTTTTTATATGTTAACTAAATCGAGTTATTATAAAATTGATTTTAAAACACTTTAATATATGATAATAGTTTATTATTATTATTCTGATTTAAACAAAGTTTAATTTAGGTCATAATAGATAACTATTTCATCATTTTTTAGCAAAGATAAGCTTATTTTTATAGTGGTCGCAACCACTTTTATTATAACAAATAATGAAACAACGAATACATGAGCTAGTTAGACTAACTAACTATTATAATACAAAAACAAATCAGCAACACAACAAGCTACTAAAGCTATCGAAAGGGAAAATACTTCTTTCAACACCAAACTTAACCGCTGCCAACATTTCATTCCACACCACAAGTTCATTCTTCAAGTTGCCATTAAAAATGATATCATTCCTATGCTTCCATACACTCGCACGAAAATCTTCAACATGATGAGCATCAAAATATCTCTTTTATCCTTCAATCTCGTTGCCTTGTATAAATTTTATTATTTAGTAATAATAGATATTTCATTATTTAGTTATAATAGATAACTCATATAAATTTAATTTAGGTCATTAAATTTCTAAATCATTTGGTTTTACCTTTAATAAATTAAATATTTAAACATTAAAATATTGGATCTACATTGCAACTACTTCTATAGTTGGAATTTATAGGCTTCAGCATGAAGTATATACTCTTATAGGTAAATTTACAAATATGTTCACTCCTTATAACCAAATAACTATGATCAACTAATATAAGCTCCATATATGAAATGTAACAACCCACACACTAATGTGTTTGATTTTTGCTAAACAACAAAGTGTTCATTTAGGGTTTGGATTATTGATATTAGTTACCTGAAAGAAACATCAGTATATAAAAAAGCTATATACAGAATCCACAAAAAAAAAATTATAACATAATAAAGCACATACATACTAATTAAGGCTAATACTTTGTAACTAATAACTTTCCTCGAATATATAGTGAAACTTGTTAGTGCATAACATGAATATAGAATTCTCTACTTGCACCATTCTAAATATGCATCGGTACATATCTTTTTAAATCTATCATGTAAATTTTAATTAGGAGGGATTTAAAACAATGTTTTAGTGCTTAGTAAATTACACCTACAATTTTATGCCAATTGGTTTCTGTTTGCATATTATTTATATTATTCATAAACTATAGTTTTGATTTTGTGTACATGTATAGTACATCTAACCTACCTTGCGATATGAAATAGATATATATATGTACATGTGTAAAGGTTTGCTCCCCTGTTTACAAGGATACATACCCTTTTAATACCCATCCCTATGCACCACTACCGGCATTCCCACCAATGTCTAAGCCAAATTTTTAGCATATGAAAGGGAAACTCCCATTGTTGGTTAATAACGACATTACAAATAGGCACTATGTTGGGCATCCTAATTGCCAACATAACAAAGGAACTTCCCATTAATACTTAGTGATAACATTACAACTAATTTGTTATATTTCTAACACATCTAAAAGACTAATCTAAGGGGTAAGTAGCCCACCTACTAATGATAATAAATAAACAAAAGTTGAGGCAATTGCATATCATCCATACATAACCTACATCAGGAGGAAATGTGGTTTATCTCTAGTTGTAACCCAATATTTCTAATGACTGCTACATGACCAATACCACTCACGACCTATATGTCCTGCACTACTCTTCACATATATGACAACAACAATGCCGACATGTAAAAAGGTTTTTCTTATCATCCAATGAAGACTGTGTAACAGTCTGTTATTTTGACTATTGAAAGTTGGCGTCGAATACACCCATGGTATTCAAATATCGAACATCTAATCATCATAAAAGTTGATTGCTAACGCAAAAAGAAAACGAGCAAAATATTATAGTTGAAATGACAAAATATAATAGTAATAATGACGAAAAATGAACTATCACTCCTAGATAAAAAGTACACTAAAGTTAAAATAAATCCCATGAGATGACCAATTATAGATTCCTAACCTTACAACCGTTAATATGCATATTAAATACAACGGAAAATAACATATTATAGTAGGTGAACATCTAGCTCTACTCCATGAGTTATGACATGTGAACATCCAGCTCTGCTCCATGAGCTCCATGTCCAATCAACAACATGAAAAAAATTGCTTGGTCTGACCCGAGGGTTATAATAAAGTAACACATGGGTCCAAACCAGATTGCGAATTCAAGTAAAAAGGGGTGAAGAATACAATAGTTCTATGGGACCACACTGCTAAAGCAAAATGGGTTTCCATCTTACAAGAATAACATACGCACGTGATAGAGTGGACATAAATCGGAGCAATGATATAAACAAAAATGAAGTGATAAAAATAATGTAAAAATTATTGACTTAAATGAATGAATGGAATAATTAAACCCAAAATGACAAAAGGCACTTATCTATGTGATCAAGAAATGATTCAAGATTTAAATCAAGAATAAGGAAAAGTATTTTTCGACAAATGGCTATAAGGTTTTCCCTAAACGGAAGTGTAACTCTAGAAATATACTAAGAAAACTTATGGCTCTTCGAACATCCAAGGTGGACCCTATATAACAACAAGAAAACCTAGTTTCAAATGCACATGTTGGCAGCGCTAACTTCAAGAGTGCAACTAATACAGCCGAAGATATCAATTTTTTTACGTTTACCGCCACTAATTTGTTTGTCGCTTAACCTATTTAGAAAACATGTGTTACACAAATTCTTCTTTATCTCTATTTTTTTTCCTCTATCGTGCCTTTCCTTTACTTAGGGCTGCACAAAGTATGAGTTGGGTCGGCTTAAACCAAATAATTCATCTGACCCGCATAGTTATGAGTATAAGGTCATTCAACCTGTATCCGACCCTATATGAGATTGGATATGGGTTGAGTTGAAGTATGAGTTGAGTCGGGTTTAGTAGGGTTGAGTTGGGTTGTTTGAATATAATAAAAAATGAGAATATAAGGTATTTTTTTTAAAAATAATACTAAAATATTCAGCATAATATATCAGATTTTAGCTAACATAATGTATTTAAAATAACTGATTCATTATAAGACATATTTTATTAAATTTTTATTGTAAAACATATCATATGAAATTAATTTACTATATAGTAGAATAAGTGTTTCATTTTAAAATACATTAAAATGCTCTTTAAAATATATTTACCAATATCTATCTAGTTTGGATTGACATGAAATATTCTTGTTGTATATTTACTATATAATACATGAGCATTTTTTTAGAATTATACTATTTTAATTTTAAGTGGGCTGATTTAAATTAGTTTTTTAATATAGGGTTGGGTTAAATAAGGTTGGATTGAATAAAATATCAAACCTGACCCGTATATAGTATGGATTACAAATTGTAAACCATATCCAATTCGATGAGTTGGGTTGGTTTGGGTCTGAATATATATAGTTATGTCCAGCCCTATGTTTGCTTACATCTAGGGTTTGGCAAATTTTATTCCAACCCCCGAAATTAGGTAGTATCCCCCCGTTTTCATCAGAAAATACAAGGACGAAAATGCCCTTCTTGTGTTATAATTTATTTTCCAGTTTACAGGGTACATCGAAGATGCCCTACGTGGTTCCTCAGTGTACCACGCAGTACGCCTACGTGGTTTTTTAAGAAACCACATAGGACTACTGCGTGGTACACTGAGGAACCACGTAGGCCATCTACGAGGTATCCTGAAAAACCACGTACAAACCCTACGTGGAGGAGTATTTTTGGATTTTTTTTAATTCAGCGGGGGCTACTCACTAAAAAAGGGGTATGCTGGGTTTTTCAAATTAAAGGGGCTGCTAATTTCGGGGTTGGAATTCAATTTGCCCTAGGGTTTATAGTTAGGCAAATTCTATTAACACCCCTGTTTTTGCCTTTCCCACCCCGTTGAAAACTAAAAGAATAAAATGGCAAATATACCCTTATTCATTTTTCTATTATGTTACTTTAATTATAAAAAAAAAATACAATGACACTAATATATTTTGAGACGATAAACGATTCCACGAAGAAAATAATGTTTTTTCTCAAAAAAAATAGTGTTTTATTTTAACTTTATTCTTTTTCAACTTTTATGTTTTTGTGTTAACGTTGTTTATTTTTATGATTTCTGTTGTAATATATATTTCAATCATTTTTAAATTGAATTGAAATGCAATGTTTTTTAGACTGCAAAATGAATAAAAATAAATGAATATGAATTACTGTTTTTTTTTGTTGTGGATCTATCTTTTATTTTATTTTCATTGTTAACGCAGAGTTATTTGTGTGTAAAAATATAAATTAAAGGGTAGTTTGGTAACTTTTGGGGTGTGAAAAGCAAAAAGTGGGGTGAAATGTTTTTTGTTTAAGCAACGGGGTGTTAAAGGCAAAAGGTGGGGTGCGAATAGAATTGGCCTTATAATTATCTCCTTCTTGGCCACTTACCAAGTCGTCATCTCGTCGTTTCTATCGCCGCGACGGCGAATACGCTCACAACCAACTCTCGTCAACCTGCTTCACGTGAGTTGTCAGTGGCGCGCTGAGCTTTTTATACCTCCCTATGTGTCTTCTCGGGATTTCGCATTGATTACTCAGGGTTCCTCGGTGTTATACCAGTAATCGTCGGCACCATGTTTTCAGGTTAATGCTCAATTTTTTTATTCACATTTGAAACTTAAGATCAGTAAAGCTTGATATTTTTTTTGATTTCAAGTTCTGGTGCAAGCTGGCGATTAAAACAGTGATGAGAGAAGGGATGATAGATGCAGGAGGAAATATGGTGTTGTTTGTATGGCAGTTATATTTGGAGTTTGATGCTCGTTACGTTGTAACACCAGGGAGGAGATGATTCAGGTCTGTTTGGTAGGCTGCATACTTGGCTATAGTATTTGGGGCGAGGCATATGTAGGTTGTCTACAGTAACCGGGTGGGGTTTGGTTGGAGCTGAATGATTTAATGTTGGATTTAAGCAAACTAGTTTCTTTGCTGGTTCCATGATAGGTACATATATGTAACTACTACTTTCTATTTGAATTAATCACCATTTATGTATATATCAGTATACCAGATACACTTTTCAACTGTTGATCAACTGACATGTGTAGCACTGTTGTAACGACCCAGTTTTTGGATTAGTATTATAATCTATAATGTATAGATTATATGGATAATTTAATTTAATAAATTAAGATTTAAGTATTTGGAAATATACCAGATAAATATATTTATTGACGGTTTAAAATTTCTTAACCTATATGCATATGTGTACATAAAAGAATATTAATGTTTTATCATTTGTTATGTTTTTAATTGTTTTTAAACTCATATGAATATGGATTGCATAAGTAAGAAATAAAAAGGAGATATTTGGTAATGCAAAGATTTATAATATTAATTTTATGATGTTAATGATTTTGAGTTCACTTAATTTAGAATAATCATTTTTTTCTATATTTACTTGTTATATATGTGTAAAATCAAGTGTATTTAAAATGCTTTGTTGCATTTAAAACTTGTTTTAAAAATTATGTACAGAGAGTGACACAAGATTACTAACAAGAATATTTGAACTAAAATAGCATGTTACTTCACATGAGAAAATCTGACTTTAATTATAAAAGAGACAAGTTTTAACATTTGCCTAAATTAAAGCATACATATATAGGAAAATTACATAAGTAAAAAACATAGGATTTAAACTTGGTTTATACATTTTTGTACATAGATGCAGTACATATACATATACATATATATATATATATATACCTAAGACTAGTTTCACATATGGTATATTAATATATAAACAAACGTATACATTTAAAATAAGACTGAAGTGAAAATCTAAGCAAAATCTGTAAGGAAAACAAGATTGCAACTTTATACAATATCAAAGTGGATGCTAGTAGATTAGCTCAATAGTGGAATGAGTATTTGGTAAGATAGACTACCAACCTAAGCCTAGCATTGTAAAAAAGAAAAAGAAAAAAGAGAAGAAGCAACAGCTCATCAAAGAAGTGTAGACATGTATTGTCTAGGCACAACTGAAAAGAGAGATAGGCTGAAAAATCATGTGCAGCCACTTTCTAAAATATGAAAATCAGCCTATCATTTAACTCTGATAAGAAAGGAGGGGATCTTGCCATATGCAGAGCAATATTTGCTCACCTAAGCATACTCAACCTACCTGAGTTTTTGAACAGAAAGTAGAAGCTAGGCACATGCAAAATGTACACATAAATCAAATCAGTGTGTTGGCTTGGAGACTAAAGAAGAATTATATATATATATATATATATATATATATATAGGACGTATACACATGCTTATGACGCAGGAAGAACATGCATCAGTGGTATTACTTAAAATCAAAGTAGCACGCATCTATTTGAATTGTAATATCAAACATCAAGATCACATTTTCAATGTCGTAGCCTATGTTAGCAGACTTGAGCCTCATTTTTACCTATAAATACCCATGGAAACTCTACCCATTTCACACATAAGATTGCTAGAAGCAAATCAAAACAGAGAATGAAAATGGTAGGAAAACAGTGTGAAAACAGAGAGATTAAACCTGAGAACAATAGCAAAGACATTGACAAAACAAGTGAAGAGTGTTATACAAAGGACGAGATTTAAAAACAGATAATGAGATCTGGAAACCAAAGCTGGAATGTAAAATAATGGACGAGCAAAACCTGAGAACTGAAAATGCAGGGAACACAAAGTGAGTAAATTTTCCTATTTATGATTCATGATCTACTACATGTGCGTATGCCTGAAATTTGTACTGAACATAGATTTGAAATCCAAATCTTTGTTAAAAGTTAAAAAATAGAAAGACAGTGAGTAAATTTAGTGAGTAAACACCTAAATTTTTGCTTTGCTGTCTAATATTAAACTTAAGTAGGCTCAAACTATATATATACCCATCACCCTTGATCTAGATATTAATGTTAAATCTCTGGAATCTAGTTAGATTTAGACTCAAATATTTGACAAACCTGAGAAACCAAAATACTCAGTAGTAAATTAAAATATATGTGAGAAACCACTACTCATTTTGCTGCCCACACATGGCCGACCACTCATTTTCGCTTGAATGTATCGAATGCATATCACCAACGGTTGTGTACGACAACCGTTTCCCGAAAAGGGACAACATCGAAAAGAGTAAAGAAGCAAATGAAATTTCTCTAGATAAGTGATTATACATCCTAATGGGAGCGGCCCACATAGCCATGATGCCTGCCCGATTTTTGTCATTTCCTGGTTGATGAGGCTTGAGGTTAGAATCTACCTTTAGAACATCTGGCCACCATTTACTTTGAATGCCACATTGTCAGATCCGTCAAATCACTAATTGACATTCACAAATATACTCTGGATGTAAAAGAAGGGTCACTCTTTGCCATCAACTTGGTATATGTATAAAAATCAACGTACGTGAGTTTTAGGAAATACTCTGTCAGACATTCGTCTATACAAGTCATCCAGGAACAGGATGAACCGAAGGAACTCGCCTACTGCATCCAATATAGGAATCATCCCATGGATCAGTAGCGAGTAGTCCTTGCAAATCCGCAGATTTCAATCAAGACAGAATCACTATTGAAATATCTCTGGGAGCTAAGCAGAGAATTTAAACAAGTATTTCTTCCGCTCATGAAGATCTACAGTCTTCGATTTTAATCTTGTAGACATCCCTGCATGTTAGTTTACGTAAAGTCGGTTCGAACAGGTTTTGGATCCATTTCCCATCCCGGTCTCTTCGAACTAACACGTATGTAAATATTTATTTGATAGTTGGTGTTTTAACTATCAAATATAAACAGTGTGATCAAATAAAATTATTTATTTAAAACTATTTCATATCATATATGTCTTCATAACATGTAAAAAGGTGGATACCGAGTGCCAAAGGCTCCCGTACTTAAGCGCGAGAGGCCTTCCCAAGTCAGTCCCCCGTCCAGGTACTATTCTCACGGCTTTCCGGGCTCTGGGGGTGGTTGATTAGTGCGCACAGCCTTTCCCTCACATATGTGAAGAGGCTGGGACTCGAACCTGCGCGCTCCAGATTACCAGCCGGGTAACCTTACCGTTGCGCCAGGCACCACCTTTTTACATGTCAAATTAAATTAAATTATGCAACCCCATTTCTAGTTTCATAACAATAATCAACCCAAGTCAATTATGATTAAATAAAATGTATCAACATTTTATTTTAACTCATTTATCTTTGATTTATCATTTTATAACACAATAGATGATTAACAATGATTATTCAACACAACATTAACATCCAGTACTAATTCGATGTTTTATTTCCAACTAATAATAGTTGAAATATCTTATCTTGGAGAACGACTTATTTCACAATACTTATTTAATTAAAGATCCTTGGAAATAAATTAATATTTTTATTTAAACCTCTACTTTGTTTTAAATAGACTATATATATTAATACATACATATTATGGATAAACGTTGCAAATTCGAATTTAAGCTTACACGACAACGTTTATTCTGCAATTACGAATAATTCAGTATTTTCCCGATCCTTCTTTCTTATTTTAATTTACTCATACATTTTTAAATCTTTAAAACCAATCTTATCAAAATTGTTCCAATTAACCACATGAAAACTTTAGGTTTGAATATCAACTAATGGGTAAATCTCAAATGTTAATTAACACATATAATTAACGGGCTTTATATATTACGGGTTATAGGCTATATCAAAATATCACTCCTTCTATCAAATTGTTATTATTCTAATCCAACAGTTTATTACGTTTTGGGCTTACCATAGTACAATACACTCACGCAGCGATTAGTATTTACCTTATTTTGTTAGAACAAATTTATATCTCTAGAAGGAAACCGTAACGTAATAATAATTGTAATAAATAAACCATTAGCATTCAATATCCCCTTCCAGAATGTAATAAAACATTTAATTAGTTTATAGGTCCGAAGGCCCAATAGCCGTAATTAACCCAGCACAACATTCCACCTTATTTCATTTAATACAGGCAAATTTTCGATCACAAAACAATGGTTATATTGTTTCGATCGCCAAACTCACTGCCCCAATTTCCTCCTCTTGCTTCAGTGATTCGAAAACCCAGGGAAAAACTCAGCCCTGACAACAACGAAAAATGGATCAGCCTACTTGGTTCACCCCTTCTCACTGTCTGGCTTCTCCTCTTTGCGTCTTGTACCCGCCATGTAGTTGAAAAGTATGGGAAAACACAATTTTCTTGTTTGCTTCAGTCATGCTTTGGTTTGTATTGGGCTTCAAGATATCTGTCTACTTTTATGTGCTGCATTGGTAGGTGAACTTGAGGCCAATTTCTTTAATCTGCTTATGACTTACGTTGAACTGCATATATTACATATTCCTCTTTTATATTGTGATTAGAACAATCGTAAATTTAGCAATAACATTTATTAGTTTTTGTTAGTTTCCCGTTTTATATGTTGAAAGCTTTGTGGTACTGCTATTATATTACCCCGGCTTGAACTGTTCATGTATGTTTGATAGAAAATTAGCATTTTCTTTTGGTTTTAGTATTGTTTTCACGGTGAGCTAATTACCCAGGTTGCATCAGGGCGATCCCTGCTTTACTTCAACTGTGCATAGTGTATACCGTGCATATGCACCTTTGCGTTACTGGCGATCTCCGCCCCTCGACAGTCGCCACAAACGACTTCATCTCCACTGTTCCTAGAACCTATATTTCAATACCTGTCCTTCTCTTATTCTAGCATCCGTACTGTGTGCATGGTGCACGTGCACAACAATCCCCTCGCCGTATTTTTACTCCGACAATCGCCACAAATCGCTTTTCCCTATTCGAACCCAATTCCATCATCTGAAATTGCTCAACTCTTTCCATCAAATTTCGGCATTTTCCTTGTTACTTCATGTATTTCCTTCCTATTGCATATGGTGTAGATCTTCATATTCATTGTTATTAGTTTAGATTAATTACTAGTTGTTTTGATCGATAAAGTTGTGTTCAGATTTGTGACGGCCCGCCCCGCACCAACCGACATTTCCTCCAAAAGTGCGTTGTACACATGTCCAGTTAGCACGGGATGGTCGTCAGAAGAAAAAGAAAGAAGAGAATGAACCAACAAGGAACCTGTAGAATGTCTCACAGCGCATAGAACAAAATATAATAATAACATATTTGACATAAAACAGGAGAGACAGTGCATAAGCTAAAAACCAGAACTGAGCATCATAGCAGCGGAAATCCAAAATATAGCTTATTACAACTTTTCAAACTGTCTCAAAGCAAAAGCAAGATAAAGGAGGTACACTACTAATGCCCAAGTAGCGACCACCAACGACACAGGGAGAATATCTATATATATCATACGTGGAAGCCTCCTGCTCGCCTCCGAATCAGCTACCCGCGCATCACCAGCTAACCATAACCTGTCTCTAGTCTGCTCGTGTGAGCGCCCAGAGTAATAAGAAGAGACATAAAACTCTGGGTCAGACATAAAGCCTGGTATGAGCGATAAGCATCTAAACAAAATAATAACAGGTATAATCCAATCATACCTAAACCTGGACCTGCAACCAAAGAGTTAGCACTACATACTGTACAACACTCTAAGGTGCCATTTCAAGTGGTGTAAAGATAACGGGGGTGGGGTGTGCATGTCATAGTGATGTCAAACAATCAAACATAGCAAGCATCCTCACATCTCTCACTCAGTGCGTAAAGCATACGATACCCACTACCTTGGTTTCCTAATCCTTTGGGCCATGACGGAATCCAATCCCGTGTAACTATCACTACAAGCCCACTATCCATCTCTCAATGGTGAACCAAAGTTATGAATACCGACAACCCCTTTGCACACGTCCCGCAGCAAAGCCCAATCATGAAGTGAACTCATTGGTTCCCATCTGGATCCTGAGCTCTAACTTCCATTTGGACTACCTTTGCATTTCGGGTTGTTGGTCTTCACCGGATCGGTCTTCTTCACTTCACTTGCCTCAGATCGGTCATACGTCATCAGTTCAGCTCGGTCAACCTTCAGCTTCCGGTTCGGATCGGTCGTGCTGAGTTTCTCCGCCTGGTCGGTCAAAACACCCTGGTCGGTTATTCCCTCATCTCGATACTTGTCGGTTTCATCATCTCAATCCTGGTCGTTCGAAGCTCCTCTGGTCGGTCCAAAACATGGTCGGTCGAAGCTCCTCTGGTCGGTCCAAAACATGGTCGGTCGAAGCTCCTCTGGTCGGTCCAAAACATGGTCGGTCGAAGCTCCTCTGGTCGGTCCAAAACCTGATCGGTCGAAGCTTCTCTGGTCGGTCCAAAACATGGTCGGTCGAAGCTCCCTTGGTCGTTCCAGACTTGGTCGGTCGAAACTCCCTTGGTCGTTCCAGACTTGGTCGGTCTGAAACCTCCTTCATTCCTGGTCGGGTCTAGAACCTGGTCGGTCGTTCTGTTTTCCTGGTCCTAAAACCTGCACCATTCCGGCAAGCTATTTTCGCCTCTCGACGGCGTTTTCGACCAATCTAACACCTCTAGTCTACCACAAAGCATATCATACCATCATAGGAACATAGGGAATCAACCACAAACACCAAAACAACAATATGACATATCAAAATGGATCAAATGTAACACCCCACCTCCGCTAGGGTCACTCGCAAAGGAATGCACTAGCTTTAGAGGGGCATTATTGGTGAACATGCACAGAAATATCACAAGACAGAACATATAAAATGGCGGAAGTAAAATCAATCTTTCATAACATTAATAAATAAGGTCTAAAGCCTTTTTCATCAGAGTACATCAAAACCTGTCTTGCAATGGTAAAGAAGCATAATAAAAACCTTTTCATAAAATATTCCCCAAGTAAAACAGTAAAGCAACCATAGCCAAGAAAAGTCCAATCCATCCAAGATGACCTTCAAGCGGAAGAAGTCTGAACTAAACAACAGTATTTCCTTCCTGTAACCTGGGGGGAAACGGAAGACAAGAAGCAAAAGAAAAACGGGGTCAGTCATAAAGACTGGTAAGTCCTATCTACTTCCAGCATAAAAACAGATAAAGGTGACATGACATGCATAAACTGAAAGTAAACATGGTGATGATGACAAGATAGATACTAAGCCAGGATAATAGGATGGATTACCGTACCCAGATAAACCCAGGTGTCATGATAAATTACGATGTCAAAGTAAAACAAGGTATTACATCGTCAGGTTTCCATCAAGTATAACATTCCAAGGTATCCCTCAAGTCTAACATCCCCGAGTTCTATCTGTATATACTCTGCATCTACCGTACTAGTATCTTCCCCCGTACATGTGTTAACCATGAATAACCCTTACTCAATAGTTCGTGTAATGGTCCATGTTAACCTAACATATAGAATATGTAAGTCTCTAAACTCGTATGTTTCTTTCCATGTATATGTTCAGTCCCTTGCCGTACACCGTACGGGTTTTCCCATGAGATCCCACTTTAACGTAGTTCTATGACCCTTAAGATCGTTTTGGACTGTCACCCTATCTTTAACTAAGGTCTTTCAACATGAATCATTGTTTGTACAACTAGGACTTATGCCACCTAGGACCGCTAGGGATTATGCTTACCTATCTCACGTTTTCGTATTTCGGTTTGGGTTCAACCACCTAGGGATCCTAGGGATTACGCTAACCCTCAACCACGCCCTTTTTCCCACGCATTCATCGTCAATCGTTTTTCTATGACTGTATGCACATGTATCACTATGTGCTACCCGAGTCCTGTCACAGGGCTAATCAAGAAGTACAGGACTCGGTCGGGAGCTTTCAATTTATCTGCCGATGCAGATGCTAAGGTCTGCTTTTCTACACGTGGCTATGGTCCCACGAGACCCCTCCCTCAACTAGCGAAAGGCAACACAAGAGAAAATCTTGCATGAGAACTACACTCCGGCCAGCCCACATCCTACGGCCTACCTCACCCATAATTAGATAACAATTATGGTCTGTTGGGTGTTCCCTGCCTTTCCGTACGTACACGCTTGACTCAAGATGGTAGATGATCGACGAACTTGCTATCTCGGGCACCAGTATGTATTCGTCGACTCACTGCTATCCATCCCAGTCTTTAGGTCGCTCGCATAGCAACCAAGGCATACTCTTGGTTCTTCTAACGCAGACCTCAACCTCTCATGAGCCTAGTATAATGACCTGGCAGCTCACAGAGGGATACCAAGAATATCCTCACGTTCCCCGAAGCCGCTGCTTCGTTACCCAGTTCGCTGGAGCCTTTATCTAAATCAGATAGCCTGCTCCTACACGTATACTTAAACGATGACCTACCGTATCGGGTTACTCATCTATCTAAGAAGTGGTCCAAATTTCCTTGACTAAGAATTATTACTTAGCTTCCCTTAACTAAGGTTTACCACTTAGCCTTATTTCCATTATCCTTGTTAACTATGGTCATTTACCCAATCCTCCGAATTGGGGTTTGTCTAATGGGTTAAGTGTCACTTAAGAAAATTTACTTAACCTTATCAAGTTATCGTGTTGGATTGATCAAGTGTTAGTTAACTTAATCCCGTCCATTAGTCGTATAAAAATGGTCAAGTGTCATTAGGCAAATCAAGTTACTTAACCTACCCAACCTTGTCATATTTTGTCAAGTATCATTAGCTTAATCAAATTACTTAACCCATTTATCGATGTCATATTTGGTTAAGCATCATTAATCAAATTAACTTAACCCTATTATGTTGCATTAATTATTTAATGCACCCCAACCTCTCACATTAGACTTTGTTGTGGTTACCTAGTTAAGCCGGTGGGTTCCGGGTAGATTTACACCACAACTTGGTCTAACCTCGGGTCTTGGCACAACATGACCAACTTCCCACATTGGGTCCTATTGTTTGTAGCCACTAGTTAAGCCGGTAGGTTCCGGGTAGTATTACGCTACAACTCAACCCAACCTCGAGTTGGCCACTCTTATGTTTTCTAAGTGTCATGTTCATATACAAGTTTTCAAGAATATGGGTAGACCTAACTTAATAGGTAAATTCCCAACTTCAAATTATCAAACATACCCCCATGTCAACCTCCTTGTTATATTTATGGTTACATGTTATCACGTTTATACCCATTTACCCAAATCATGGTTCATGTCAAGTTTAGCTCGCCTATCATGTTTTCATGTAACTTCAAGTTAAGTTTTTCATGCTATATTCATGCTTGTCTAACCTCAACCCAAATCGTGTTCCAACGCAAGAATGGACGAGTCACATCGTAGAGATACTATACTACACAATGACCCCAAACATGCATAGTATCATGAGGGTTTGGCTTAAAACATACATAGGTTCATAAAGGTTTGGCCACAAGCATGCATAACATGAAAAAAAAAGGGAATTGGCCATAAGTATGCATAATGTCATAAAGGATTTGGCCACAAACTTGCATGTTAACATTAGGGGTTTGGGTTCATAAACATGCATAAGCCCCAAAATCTAGTCTTAACCAATGTTTCACAAGTAAAAATGGTTCCTAAAGGTTCATGCTAGCATTTCATGCATAAAGATCCAAACTTGCAAGTTAAACTAGGTTATGCATAGCATGAGAAGCATGATTAAGTCACTCACATGGCCTAAGATCATAAATATGAACACAAGAGGCATGGTAAGGTTCATATAGGTTTACATAATCATGTTTAGCCTCTTTTTATCCCATGTCATTATCAAAACTACCGTTTTCATCTAAAAGTAGCTAGAACTTACCTAGCAAAGCCTAGGGAAAGAAGCATGAATCGTCTTGACCAAGAAAGGTGGCTCCTTTGTTGAAGATTCGTCATGAAACTTGCATAGCATCATTGATTTCACTCCTATTTGGTGTAGCAAACTTGCATCTTTGAGGTTGGAGCTAATTTGAATGCAAAGACCCTTTGGAAAAGAAGAAGGAGGCAATGACCATCAAGCATTTGGGCAGCACTTCGTGGCTAGGGTGGATTATGAGGGTTTAGGTTGGGTTTGGGGGTCATTATATAGAGATTAGGAGTGATTAGGACCTTAGGATTATCCCAAGAACCAATCTGAACCTTTAAAACTCGTCTCAGGCCACCAGACTAGCTCAGAACAGATGACTAGGTGCACCAGGCCGTAACACTCGAGACTGTGTTTTTGGGCCATGTCGACACCCAAGTCGACAGCCCTGTCGACTTGGGGTCCAGGGGTGTCGACAGCACTGTCGACTCCCCTGTCGACATGGGCTTGGCGGGAAATTTCCCGCCTACCCTTCCTGGATTATCTGTTTGAACTTCCTAGCTGTCTAAACACTTGGAAATTTCCTGAAAACTTATCTGGGCCTTAACTGGGTCATACGGGCTCCGATTCTCGAAAACTCGGACTCTATTTTGCGTATTTTTCCGAGACGAACGCAGTGGTGAATCCCGTTTACCTTAATTCTAGAAGTATAAATAGAATATCTTTTATCTTCATGCTTCACTGGTTTATATGCTTTGCGTATCATCGTATACGTATGTAAATTTCTTATTTTTAAAATGTAAAAATACGGGGTGTCACATTCTCCCACCCTTAAGGAATTTCGTCCCCGAAATTCAATAGTAGTAGGATTTATGTCCCCATATTAGCATCCAGAAGTGTTCAGCCAATTGTTGCAAACATGTGCACATGTGCAAAAGTGAATCACATTGTAGAAAAATATGTATGCCTAACTTGTGGTACCACCTACATGAATGCAATTTCTTAAAAATTTCTTTTTCAAACCATGATGCTCTCATCCTAAATATACTTGCAGTTCTATATGAATGCAAAAAAAAAAAAAAAAAAAAAAAAAAAAAAAAAAAAATTGAAAAAGTAATTTCATCCAAATTTTCCCACATCCTTATAAAATAAGAGTGAAGTTCATCCAATTTGAGCATCCAAGATCCTACCATCCATTATTAATTTAGAAAAATCTAACTTTCTAATTTTTTATGTAACGGAGAGATATCCCGTTTTGTTGTTTTCATTGTTCTTCGTTATCAGACATTATCGTGCAATATTTCATAATTACATTAGACACAACAAATTGCATAAACAAATAACGTACAAACTTTATTAAGATAGTTTCAGTACATCGTTACAACTAGACAACAAAAGAAACAGCTAAACAATACTGAAATAAAATACTATCCTACGGATAACTGATAGAAGTCAACCCTGATGGAAATAGCTACGGATGAGCTCCTCTAAGCTATCAAGCCTCTCTTCATGTCGTCGGTTCCCTTGCCTAAGTTCTAACTGTAGGTCCTGTATCCCAGCCCCCAACTGATCATAAGAGGAACTCACATCCTGAAGCATCTGCTGCTGTGCCTGAGCCATGGCTACCTGTGACTCCAGCGTCTGCTGTTGTGACCTCATAATGTCCTGGTGGCTCCTCATCAAGCGAGCCTGCTGCTGTGAAACATACCTCAGCTCAGTCCTCCAGTCTGGATCCCTAGTAGCCCATGGATCCCAGGCACCTGTATCCGGAGCCCCCTGTGCCGGGCCCTGATGAGCCCAGGCTCCATCCCCAGCCTGCTCACCATCATGCTGTGGTGCCTGATGGGGGTCCTCAAAGTGTCCAAACTGACCATCATATGGCTCCTCCTCTTGCTCCTCTTCCTCGTCACCCTCACCCTCTCCCTCATCTAACCCCTCTTGCTCCATAGGCTGTGGCTCCTCTTGGAGTTCGTGCATATTTATACTCATCCTCCCTAGTGCAGCTTCAGTGATGATAACAGAGGGATGGTTAGAAAGTGTCAGATAATCCTCATCATGCAAATCCACCCCAAACCAACGAAAAACTATGGTCCATAAGTTCCCAAAACAAATATTGGAGTGCCTTGCTCCCCTAAAGATCTGGTACTGCTGTAAGATGGTTCTTGCCCAGTTTATTTGTATGCCCCCAAAAATAGCATAAGTAGCGGCCTTAACAACTACTGGGACTCTATCAAACCCATAATTCTGCCCCGCAATATTATATTGCAATATTCTGATCACAAACCTAGCTAGCGGGCGCAAATGTGTACTATCCCATTGCCTATCAAGTCCATTAAAAAAGATCCTACCCCACACATTCAAATCATCCATCTCAAGATCATTTATATCGAGTCCCGTACCCCGGATATTCAAAATTTCCCCAAATTGGATCTCATTCATAAATATATGGGTACCCTTAACCCATGAACTATAGGTTATTAACCCGTTATCATCCACATCAATTTGCAAACGAGAATCAAAAAGTATTACCATACGCTTGTAGCCTCTCCTCTCAGCTGTGTGCGTATCCAGATAATGAATAAAACCCGCATTAGCAAACAAACATTCCACGGCGATTCCCACAAAATCCGCAAACCTCACTGGTCGGCCTAAAAGCAAATTCCTACTGGCAAGCTGCATGTAGTGCTCAATTATCCCTGGTTGCTCGTCACACCACTCGACCTCTTGCGCGGTTAATTGAGGGTAAAGCTCGTAGGGATTGGGTTGATTGGCCATGGTGATTTAAACACGAATTGGAAGAGGGGAACTATAGATCCGGATGGAGAGGGTCTCTAGCTTCGATTTAAGATTAATTTTATGAAGAACGGTGGAGAAACGAGGTGATGGGAGGTGGTGGAATTGGTGAATTTTCGGTTTTTGGTGGCTGGGAGGGAAGGAGAAGAGGATTGGGGTTATGAGCTGAAGCTCTCGGCCTTCGGGCTTATATTTTTTTTTTGATCTGCAGGCGCCTCGTGTCGACAGCCCTATCGACAGGGGGGGTAAGTCGACAGCCCTGTCGACAGGCCTGTCGACTGGCCCTCTTTTTATTTTTTTCTTTACTTGCCCACCCATCCTTCCATTACCTTACTTCCTCCTAACTCAACTCCATTTTCTCGAGAACTATTCCCCCATCATAAAGAAAACACTTTTCTAACTCAAAAAAAACTACTTGTAACCAAAGCCAACGTGACTATCGATGGGAGAGAGAAGGGAAAAGAGGATTCAACTAATAAAACAAGGACATTGCTAATGACTTTTGGGGAATAACTTTTAAAACAAAGTTTTTCTTGAAAAATGCTTCTTTGTAAATGGTTTTTCAAAAAAAAAATTCAGAAGGTTGTTTCTAATCTTTTGCCCAGTCTGGTAACCTTCTGCTCTGATACCAAATGTAACACCCCACCTCCGCTAGGGTCACTCGCAAAGGAATGCACTAGCTTTAGAGGGGCATTATTGGTGAACATGCACAGAAATTTCACAAGACAGAACATATAAAATGGCGAAAGTAAAATCAATCTTTCATAACATTAATAAATAAGGTCTAAAGCCTTTTTCATCAGAGTACATCAAAACCTTTCTTGCAATGGTAAAGAAGCATAATAAAAACCTTCTCATAAAATATTCCCCAAGTAAAACAGTAAAGCAGCCATAGCCAAGAAAAGTCCAATCCATCCAAGATGACCTTCAAGCGGAAGAAGTCTGAACTAAACAACAGTATTTCCTTCCTGTAACCTGGGGGGAAACGGAAGACAAGAAGCGAAAGAAAAACGGGGTCAGTCATAAAGACTGGTAAGTCCTATCTACTTCCAGCATAAAAACAGATAAAGGTGACATGACATGCATAAACTGAAAGTAAACATGGTGATGATGACAAGATAGATACTAAGCCAGGATAATAGGATGGATTACCGTACCCAGATAAACCCAGGTGTCATGATAAATTACGATGTCAAAGTAAAACAAGGTATTACATCGTCAGGTTTCCATCAAGTATAACATTCCAAGGTATCCCTCCAGTCTAACATCCCCGAGTTCTATCTGTATATACTCTGCATCTACCGTACTAGTATCTTCCCCCGTACATGTGTTAACCATGAATAACCCTTACTCAACAGTTCGTGTAATGGTCCATGTTAACCTAACATATAGAATATGTAAGTCTCTAAACTCGTATGTTTCTTTCCATGTATATGTTCAGTCCCTTGCCGTACACCGTACGGGTTTTCCCATGAGATCCCACTTTAACATAGTTCTATGACCCTTAAGATCGTTTTGGACTGTCACCCTATCTTTAACTAAGGTCTTTCAACATGAATCATTGTTTGTACAACTAGGACTTATGCCACCTAGGACCGCTAGGGATTATGCTTACCTATCTCACGTTTTCGTATTTCGGTTTGGGTTCAACCACCTAGGGATCCTAGGGATTACGCTAACCCTCAACCACGCCCTTTTTCCCACGCATTCATCGTCAATCGTTTTTCTATGACTGTATGCACATGTATCACTATGTGCTACCCGAGTCCTGTCACAGGGCTAATCAAGAAGTACAGGACTCGGTCGGGAGCTTTCAATTTATCTGCCGATGCAGATGCTAAGGTCTGCTTTTCTACACGTGGCTATGGTCCCACGAGACCCCTCCCTCAACTAGCGAAAGGCAACACAAGAGAAAATCTTGCATGAGAACTACACTCCGGCCAGCCCACATCCTACGGCCTACCTCACCCATAATTAGATAACAATTATGGTCTGTTGGGTGTTCCCTGCCTTTCCGTACGTACACGCTTGACTCAAGATGGTAGATGATCGACGAACTTGCTATCTCGGGCACCAGTATGTATTCGTCGACTCACTGCTATCCATCCCAGTCTTTAGGTCGCTCGCATAGCAACCAAGGCATACTCTTGGTTCTTCTAACGCAGACCTCAACCTCTCATGAGCCTAGTATAATGACCTGGCAGCTCACAGAGGGATACCAAGAATATCCTCACGTTCCCCGAAGCCGCTGCTTCGTTACCCAGTTCGCTGGAGCCTTTATCTAAATCAGATAGCCTGCTCCTACACGTATACTTAAACGATGACCTACCGTATCGGGTTACTCATCTATCTAAGAAGTGGTCCAAATTTCCTTGACTAAGAATTATTACTTAGCTTCCCTTAACTAAGGTTTACCACTTAGCCTTATTTCCATTATCCTTGTTAACTATGGTCATTTACCCAATCCTCCGAATTGGGGTTTGTCTAATGGGTTAAGTGTCACTTAAGAAAATTTACTTAACCTTATCAAGTTATCGTGTTGGATTGATCAAGTGTTAGTTAACTTAATCCCGTCCATTAGTCGTATAAAAATGGTCAAGTGTCATTAGGCAAATCAAGTTACTTAACCTACCCAACCTTGTCATATTTTGTCAAGTATCATTAGCTTAATCAAATTACTTAACCCATTTATCGATGTCATATTTGGTTAAGCATCATTAATCAAATTAACTTAACCCTATTATGTTGCATTAATTATTTAATGCACCCCAACCTCTCACATTAGACTTTGTTGTGGTTACCTAGTTAAGCCGGTGGGTTCCGGGTAGATTTACACCACAACTTGGTCTAACCTCGGGTCTTGGCACAACATGACCAACTTCCCACATTGGGTCCTATTGTTTGTAGCCACTAGTTAAGCCGGTAGGTTCCGGGTAGTATTACGCTACAACTCAACCCAACATCGAGTTGGCCACTCTTATGTTTTCTAAGTGTCATGTTCATATACAAGTTTTCAAGAATATGGGTAGACCTAACTTAATAGGTAAATTCCCAACTTCAAATTATCAAACATACCCCCATGTCAACCTCCTTGTTATATTTACGGTTACATGTTATCACGTTTATACCCATTTACCCAAATCATGGTTCATGTCAAGTTTAGCTCGCCTATCATGTTTTCATGCAACTTCAAGTTAAGTTTTTCATGCTATATTCACGCTTGTCTAACCTCAACCCAAATCGTGTTCCAACTCAAGAATGGACGAGTCACATCGTAGAGATACTATGCTACACAATGACCCCAAACATGCATAGTATCATGAGGGTTTGGCTTAAAACATACATAGGTTCATAAAGGTTTGGCCACAAGCATGCATAACATGAAAAAAAAGGGGAATTGGCCATAAGTATGCATAATGTCATAAAGGATTTGGCCACAAACTTGCATGTTAACATTAGGGGTTTGGGTTCATAAACATGCATAAGCCCCAAAATCTAGTCTTAACCAATGTTTCACAAGTAAAAATGGTTCCTAAAGGTTCATGCTAGCATTTCATGCATAAAGATCCAAACTTGCAAGTTAAACTAGGTTATGCATAGCATGAGAAGCATGATTAAGTCACTCACATGGCCTAAGATCATAAATATGAACACAAGAGGCATGGTAAGGTTCATATAGGTTTACATAATCATGTTTAGCCTCTTTTTATCCCATGTCATTATCAAAACTACCGTTTTCATCTAAAAGTAGCTAGAACTTACCTAGCAAAGCCTAGGGAAAGAAGCATGAATCGTCTTGACCAAGAAAGGTGGCTCCTTTGTTGAAGATTCGTCATGAAACTTGCATAGCATCATTGATTTCACTCCTATTTGGTGTAGCAAACTTGCATCTTTGAGGTTGGAGCTAATTTGAATGCAAAGACCCTTTGGAAAAGAAGAAGGAGGCAATGACCATCAAGCATTTGGGCAGCACTTCGTGGCTAGGGTGGATTATGAGGGTTTAGGTTGGGTTTGGGGGTCATTATATAGAGATTAGGAGTGATTAGGACCTTAGGATTATCCCAAGAACCAATCTGAACCTTTAAAACTCGTCTCAGGCCACCAGACTAGCTCAGAACAGATGACCAGGTGCACCAGGCCGTAACACTCGAGACTGTGTTTTTGGACCATGTCGACACCCAAGTCGACAGCCCTGTCGACTTGGGGTCCAGGGGTGTCGACAGCACTGTCGACTCCCCTGTCGAATGGGCTTGGCGGGAAATTTCCCGCCTACCCTTCCTGGATTATCTGTTTGAACTTCCTAGCTGTCTAAACACTTGGAAATTTCCTGAAAACTTATCTGGGCCTTAACTGGGTCATACGGGCTCCGATTCTCGAAAACTCGGACTCTATTTTGCGTATTTTTCCGAGACGAACGCAATGGTGAATCCCGTTTACCTTAATTCTAGAAGTATAAATAGAATATCTTTTATCTTCATGCTTCACTGGTTTATATGCTTTGCGTATCATCGTATACGTATGTAAATTTCTTATTTTTAAAATGTAAAAATACGGGGTGTCACATCAAACATGACCAAAACCCCATATTTTCCCTTAAGCATGTTTTAAGCAAAACTAATGATAGGATTAACAAAACTTAACCAAACTAACCAAATTTTCTAACAGAGGTCTAAAACGATATTTCAGAATTTCTGAACATTTTTCCAGATTTTTAACCTGCATAAATTCGCTAATTATCACTAATCACCCCTTAATCCCCCAAATTCCGGGATTTGCAAAATTAGTCGAAATTAACCCAAATTCATATCAGAGGCATAAAATGATGTTTTAGAATTTTGGGAATTTTTCTGAGCCATAATTTCGCTAATCTTCGCTAATTACCATAATTAGCCATAATTAGTGAGGAACTATGCAAATCACTCACCTTAGCCACAAACAAACTTTCGATCTGAAATAATATCTGATTTGGATCCAATCCCTACGTGTTCCAGCAGCTCTCCCGCTGATTTGGTGAAGATCTTCTTTGATTTGATGTAGATTAGGCCGAAACTTGATTAGGAAGTGATTAGAAGGTGATTTGGGTGTTGGAGGCCATTGCTAGAGCTTGAAAGAGGTAAGTGGCGGCTGGAAAAATGAGTCTAAAACCGAAATCCTAACCCTAGCATCCCTTAAATACCCCAAATCCCGAAATCTCCCATTGGGCCTAGTTGCTAATCACCCGGTTAAGCCCAATTAGCTGAAAATAACCCTTTAAACCTTAATTCAGCCATATCTCCCAAACGGTAAGTCCGTTTGGCTAATGTGACCACTCTACGGAAAGAGAAACCATCATTCGAATCCAATGGAAGTAGTTTCAGGTCAAAATTCCTTTCCAGTCAAAAGTTATGGCCAAAACAGTACCAACTAGGGGCAAAACGGTCATTTAAAAATCGACAAAAATCATGAACATGGGAAATGACCCCAATAGCCGTTTCCCAAAGTTACATGACCATACGACTTCATATGTGAAAGAAATAAATATTCTACGATCCCATGATGCGTAGAATAGGGTCATTACACTCTCCCCCCTTAAGAAATTTCGCCCCCGAAATTCCCTAACCAAAACACACAAAGGGTTCCGCATGCCTATTAATCATAAAACAACAATCAACATGCAAAACAAGTCTATCCTAGCATGCGCTTTACTAACAAGGGAAGAAACTATCACTACCAAAACCTTACTAGGTAAAGAGTTCTGGATACTTCTTCCTTATATCTTTCTCTGCTCCCAAGTACGGTCTTTTTCCATTCTCACCCCACTGGACTTTGACTAGTTTCACCACCTTCCTTCGAAGCTGCTTCGTATCGTTCCCAACGATACGCATAGACTTGCGGTTCTCAACCGCCTCGGGTTCAACCTCGATTTCGCCCAACTGATCTGGTGAAATAGCCACACTAGGGTCTTGCACAAACTTCCTTAACTGGGAAACATGAAATACGTTGTGAACTCCCGCCATCTGGTCAGGTAGCTCTACTTCATACGCCAAATTCCCAACTTGTTCGAGGACTGGGAATGGGCCAACAAATCTTGGTGCTAACTTACCTCTCCAACCAATCTGAATCACATTCTCTATGGAGAGATCCCGACGAACACCAAGTCGTTAACGAAGAGTTCCAAATCTCTTCGTCTCTTATCGAGATAAGCCTTCTGCCTATCTTTATCCCTTCCCAGTAGTAGATCTGCTCTATGTCTCAATACATCTTGTTACCACTGGGATGTATAGTCAATTTCGAGTGATGGTATGCTCTAAGCACTTCACCTCTCAGTCCATCTACGTTGGGTACAACTAGTCCCTTATTCTTTCGAAGTCACCCTTCTCGATCAAATCCTTATTTGATCATTCTCTTTCCATCGATATCCATCTCTACCCTAGAGATGGTTTCCAATAGATTAGGATCGTCCTTCTAACTGGAAACAATCCACTCAATCAAAACCGATCTAATCGTCAAGCTTACTAGCGTTTCTGAATCCAATTCAGTCTTGGGTCTGAAATCATATCCAGTGACATACTCTAGTTGCTTCAATCCTAGAAACAAAACCCCTAAACTGGCATGTCTCCTACTCAATGCAACTAGTACTGCACCCAAATCCTTTACTATGATCACTCTGCCCCATGGAGTCATGGCGACTCCACTGCACTGATCCATAGTCACTAGTCCTTTGCTATGTCCACTCTGCCCCATGAAGTCATAACAACTCCACTGCACTGGCTCATAGCCTTACTAATCCTTTACTATGTCCACTTTGCCCCTCGAGTCATGACGACTCTACTGCACTGGCTCATAGTCCTACTACAATCACTTTGTTTCCCCATCGCTGGAACCCTACAGGTGATAGTCTACTCAAGAGAAGAAAGATAGGAACAAACATAACAACCATAACATCCATCAAACAAATCCTATCTATCACCTGCTAAAGTCATAAACACATCGACACCTACATGATTGGTCTAACCAATCCCAATATGTCGATTCTAGTATATCTGGTCCAACCAACATCAATAACTAATGGAAGCCCAGCCTCCATACATACACCGATGTCTACTTGACTGGTCCAACCAATCCCAGGCCAATGGAAGCCCCGCCTCCCTTCGGACTACCGTATGTCCAACATACGTTTATCCTCCAAGGATAATTAAACTAATGGAAGCCCAGCCTCCAATCGGACTACCGTATGTCCAACATACGTTTATCCTCCAAGGATAATTAAACTAATGGAAGCCCAGCCTCCAATCGGACTACCGTACGTCCAACGTACGTTTATCCTCCAAGGATAACTAGATCACGTCCAACGGATCCAAGGTAACGGGCGTCCCCAGATACCCCTGCTTTTAGTCCTCCTAAAATACTTGAGTCCAACCCAAGTCTATCCATTATCTTGCTGCCCTCTCGAGTCCAACTCGAGCTGAATCCAATTCCTTGCAGCCTTCTCGAGTCCAACTCGAGTCAATCTATAACTCAGACCCAGTCTTGAGTACCGACAAACTTTAGTCCAACGTGAGTCGTCTCCCTATTTGTTGCATCTCCAAGATCAACGAACACCTATTTTCTTTTACGAGTTCAAGTCCAACTTGAATCGCTCTAATCTTCGTTGTATCATCCATGATCAACGAACACATCCTATTCCTTCAAAGCTCTACTATCCAATAGAGAACATCAATATAGGGTCCTAAACAATCCATTACTTTACATCTTTCTCGAGTCTCACTTAAGCAATCTCATAACCCTATCGAGTCCAACCCTGGGCAGTCTATACCATTGAACAGTCTTATCATGTTCCATCTGCCCGTCACTCCTCGAGTGAACCAAGATATCATCCAATGAAAAATCACAACAACTATTTACCCCTCACGCGAACCATCCTAGTCGAAATCGACATTCCCCAAGCACAAGCCCCAAAGGCCTAAACCGATATCAGACAAGCACCCAAGGAACATCTCCTCCGAGTTCAGACAATCCACATGAGGTGATACTAGCAAAACAATCTAGCACTGGAGCACTCATTTGCCTCCCAGAGACAACTAGAACTTATTACAACGATAACCTTTCAGCTTTCCTAACTCCAGTTACTATCGCCATCACTAGGTAGGTACCTAATACCACCCTATTCCTTTGGAGTAGATCGACTCCCAAAATAATGCTAAACCCAGATCCATGACTCGATAAGACCACGTTACGGCAAATCATGCTAAGGTTAGTCGAACCACCAATCTGGTTCGTCACAACTAGAGGTCTATCGACTATCTTGGGTTTGTCAAACAATACCCGAGCAAAAACATCTTAAATAGAAAACATACCTTTTATAACGACACTCTTTCCCTTCTGCGCCGCACTTGGAGCATTCGACGAAGAAGGAACAGCGTTGATTGCATACGCTTTCACAATCTGCTACTCCCTAGGAGGTTGTGGGCAATCATCCTTGTGATGTCCCGCCTGGCTGCAGTTAAAGCACTTCCTTTCCCCAGGCTTTTCTCGACAATCTCTGGCATAATGGCCCTTCTTGCCACAACTGAAGCATTCGCCATCTTTCTTATTTTTCTTATCCTGACCATCCTTGGTCGGGTTCTGCTTCCTCTTATTCTGAGAATTCTTCTTGCCTTCACCGCCTGCTTGCGGCTTTGGCTCCTCTGCAGATGCCGTAGCAACTTCGGCCTTCGACTTAGGGAAAAGGCTCTCTGACCTTAATGCCTTTCCTACAATAGACTCGAACGTCTCATCGATATGGTTTATAAGTCTTTCCCCCAAGTACCCATCCAAGCCAGTTATGAACTTCTCGTTCTTCTTTTCGACTGTATCGATAAGGGACCATCCATATTTCGATAGAGTGTCAAATTCAGCGATAAACTCCGAGACTGTTCTACCATTCTGCTTAAGCTCCAAGAACTTCCTGAACAGTTCTGATTTATGAGCAGCTGGAATAAACTTATCACAAAAGCGAGTCTTAAACTGATTCCAAGTAACTTGATCTTCTGGAGTAGCCGTTCTAATGGCATTCCACCAATTCATCGCTCGCCCTTGCAGCTGACGAGACGCTAGCCTTCTTTTCATCGCATCCTCAAGACCCAAGTCGTCGAAGATACGATCACAGCTATCCAACCAATCCTGAACATCTGTGGCCGACTCCGTTCCGTGGAACGGCTTCCCACCAAGATTAGTGTAATCCTTGCACAACTTGGCGAAATCGACCCTAGGCGCCTGCACTACTGGACCACCACCATTTCCGGGATTGGGAACTGCTCCCTGAACATCTCTAAGCATGTCTCTCACGAGGTCGGTAAACATCGCCCTCATGTCGGCAGCATTCCCATTATTGGCTCCCCTACCAGCACCTCTATCATATCGGCTCATCGTCAATCTGTAAAAGGGGAAATGATTAACAACCCCATAATGGTGCTAGTGCAGTACGACTTCATTCTTATACTACCAATAGTATATATATATAGCTTTTGAAAACCAAAGTAATCACAAATACGCGCTCTCGTATACGTACGATCTCTCCCTAGTATCTTTCCCTAGGTTAACTACGCAACCTAGAGCTCTGATACCAAGTGTGACGGCCCGCCCCGCACCAACCGACATTTCCTCCAAAAGTGCGCTGTACACATGTCCAGTTAGCACGGGACGGTCGTCAGAAGAAAAAGAAAGAAGAGAATGAACCAACAAGGAACCTGTAGAATGTCTCACAGCGCATAGAACAAAATATAATAATAACATATTTGACATAAAACAGGAGAGACAGTGCATAAGCTAAAAACCAGAACTGAGCATCATAGCAGCGGAAATCCAAAATATAGCTTATTACAACTTTTCAAACTGTCTCAAAGCAAAAGCAAGATAAAGGAGCGACCACCAACGACACAGGGAGAATATCTATATATATCATACGTGGAAGCCTCCTGCTCGTCTCTGAATCAGCTACTCGCGCATCACCAGCTAACCATAACCTGTCTCTAGTCTGCTCGTGTGAGCACCCAGAGTAATAAGAAGAGACATAAAACTCTGGGTCAGACATAAAGCCTGGTATGAGTGATAAGCATCTAAACAAAATAATAATAGGTATAATCCAATCATACCTGAACCTGGACCTGCAACCAAAGAGTTAGCACTACATACTATACAACACTCTAAGGTGCCATTTCAAGTGGTGTAAAGATAACGGGGGTGGGGTGTGCATGTCATAGTGATGTCAAACAATCAAACATAACAAGCATCCTCACATCTCTCACTCAGTGCGTAAAGCATACGATACCCACTACCTTGGTCTCCTAATCCTTTGGGCCATGACGGAATCCAATCCCGTGTAACTATCACTACAAGCCCACTATCCATCTCTCAATGGTGAACCAAAGTTATGAATACCGACAACCCCTTTGCACACGTCCCGCAGCAAAGCCCAATCATGAAGTGAACTCATTGGTTCTCATCTGGATCCTGAGCTCTAACTTCCATTTGGACTACCTTTGCATCTCGGGTTGTTGGTCTTCACCGGATCGGTCTTCTTCACTTCACTTGCCTCAGATCGGTCATACGTCATCAGTTCAGCTCGGTCAACCTCAGCTTCCGGTTCGGATCGGTCGTGCTGAGTTTCTCCGCCTGGTCGGTCAAAACACCCTGGTCGGTTTTTCCCTCATCTCGATACTGGTCGGTTTCATCGCCTCAATCCTGGTCGTTCGAAGCTCCTCTGGTCGGTCCAAAACATGGTCGGTCGAAGCTCCTCTGGTCGGTCCAAAACATGGTCGGTCGAAGCTCCTCTGGTCGGTCCAAAACCTGATCGGTCGAAGCTTCTCTGGTCGGTCCAAAACATGGTCGGTCGAAGCTCCGTTGGTCGTTCCAGACTTGGTCGGTCGAAACTCCCTTGGTCGTTCCAGACTTGGTCGGTCTGAAACCTCCTTCATTCCTGGTCGGTCTGGAACCTGGTCGGTCGTTCTGTTTTCCTGGTCCTAAAACCTGCACCATTCCAGCAAGCTATTTTCGCCTCTCGATGGTATTTTCGACCAATTTAACACTTCTAGTCTACCACAAAGCATATCATACCATCATAGGAACATAGGGAATCAACCACAAACACCAAAACAACAATATGACATATCAAAATGGATCAAACATGACCAAAACCCCATATTTTCCCTTAAGCATGTTTTAAGCAAAACTGATGATAGGATTAACAAAACTTAACCAAACTAACCAAATTTTCTAACAGAGGTCTAAAACGATATTTCAGAATTTCTGAACATTTTTCCAGATTTTTAACCTGCATAAATTCGCTAATTATCACTAATCACCCCTTAATCCCCCAAATTCCGAGATTTGCAAAATTAGTCGAAATTAACCCAAATTCATATCAGAGG
This sequence comes from Allium sativum, assembly GCA_030737875.1. Classification (NCBI taxonomy): domain Eukaryota; kingdom Viridiplantae; phylum Streptophyta; class Magnoliopsida; order Asparagales; family Amaryllidaceae; genus Allium; species Allium sativum. The sequence goes on from CM060926.1 coordinate 360,332,416, forward strand.
CATAAAATGATGTTTTAGAATTTTGGGAATTTTTCTAGATTTTTCTGAGCCATAATTTTGCTAATCTTCGCTAATTACCATAATTAGCCATAATTAGTGAGGAACTATGCAAATCACTCACCTTAGCCACAAACAAACTTTAGATCTGAAATAATCTCTGATTTGGATCCAATCCCTACGTGTTCCAGCAGCTCTCCCGCTGATTTGGTGAAGATCTTCTTTGATTTGATGTAGATTAGGCCAAAACTTGATTAGGAAGTGATTAGAAGGTGATTTGGGTGTTGGAGGCCATTGCTAGAGCTTGAAAGAGGTAAGTGGCGGCTGGAAAAATGAGTCTAAAACCGAAATCCTAACCCTAGCAGCCCTTAAATACCCCAAATCCTGAAATCTCCCATTGGGCCTAGTTGCTAATCACCCGGTTAAGCCCAGTTAGCTGAAAATAACCCTTTAAACCTTAATTCAGCCATATCTCCCAAACGGTAAGTCCGTTTGGTTAATGTGACCACTCTACGGAAAGAGAAACCATCATTCGAATCCAATGGAAGTAGTTTCAGGTCAAAATTCCTTTCCAGTCAAAAGTTATGGCCAAAACAGTACCAACTAGGGGCAAAATGGTCATTTAAAAATCGACAAAAATCATGAACATGGGAAATGACCCCAATAGCCGTTTCCCAAAGTTACATGACCATACGACTTCATATGTGAAAGAAATAAATATTCTACGATCCCATGATGCGTAGAATACAGGTCATTACAAGATTTCTGATTACATATTGGAATTTAATTCATTTGTCAAGTTGTTATGGCTACCTCTCTGATCATGAGCAATGATCATTCCTTTATTTAAAACCCAAGCAGTTTATTTCTTAATCCTCTTCTCGCTGATGAATTGCTCCATTATTATCTGAATCAATCAGGTGAATCATATCATTAAGTTGCTAAGAAAACTCGATTTTATTAATTCCCTCAATCATTGATATCACCCACGTTTTCTTTGATCCAAACATTGTTTTACATTTTGAATTTTCCTGTATTCTGTTAATTCAGCAAAACACTTTCAAAAATCTTGTTTCCGCCATTTTCTTGTCCAAGTACTTGCAACCAAACCTCGAAACTGTAGTAATAACTCCTCTTTAACTCGCCGCTGCCACATCATCACCTTCTGCCTTCAGTTCTGCATTTTATCCGGTGTTCGACAGAATTCAGAACCCCGGAAACTCTCGGCCATGGTAGACACAGCAAGATGGCCTTACACGATCATCGTGAAATTTCACCTCGAACTCGCCGATGAACCCCCCTATATTTGTATTACTGTACTCCATATTGATTTTGGCTGTTCTCATAGCAACTAAAACCGATATTTTTAAGGACATGCAAGATTATCAGAAAAATCGTCTAATTAATTAAATAGTGAACATTTGTTGATATATTTTTAGCCTTCAGTTGCCTTAAAAATTGCTTAAGTTTTTATCGAACAACATCAGCAGCTAGCTTGATTATTGATTTTCAGATTTATTCATTATATCATGTTTCTAAGAAGAGCTGCGCACAGTGACGCAGTCAGCTTGTAACTCGAACAAGAAAGCAAAAGAAGAAGATACAATGGTATATTCCCATTTTCAGAGCTAAAACAACATGTATTGGACAGAGCAGAACAACTACAGAGAAGTATCCGGAATTCTTACTGCTTTTGATCTATGCCTCTTTCAGGCAGTCATTGGTTTGTAAGTGTATATATACTATATATATACATGTACGCACAAATATACATATCAACATAATTTGTATTTTGGTTTATCATATTTTTAACTATTTCGGGTTACTAGAGATTTCACATTTAGATTGAATCCAAGATGATGAGTGCATATAAATATTTTAAATAGAAACTATGAAAAAAAAAGTTTAAGTGTTTACTCACTAAATTTACGCACTGTCTTTCTGTTTTCTAACTTTTAACAGAGATTTGGTTTTCAAATCTATATTCAGTACAAATTTCAGGCATACGCACATGTAGTAGATCATGAATCATAAATAGAAAAATTTACCCGCATTGTGTTCTCTGCATTTTCAGTTCTCAGGTTTTGCTCGCCCATTATTTTACATTGCAGCTTTGGTTTCCAGATCCCATTGTCTGTTTTTAAATCCCATCCTTTGTATAACACTTTTCACTTGTTTTGTCAATATCTTTGCTATTGTTCTCAGGTTTAAGCTCTCTGTTTTCGCACTGTTTTCCTACCATTTTCATTCTCTGTTTTGATTTTCTTCTAGCGATCTTATGTGTGAAATGGGTAGAGTTTTCATCGGTATTTATAGGTAAAAATGAGGCTCAACTCTGCTAACATAGGCTACGACATTGAAAAGGTGATCTTGATGTTTGATATTACAATTCAAATAGGTGCCTACTACTTTGATTTTAAGTAATACCACTGATGCATGTTCTTCCTGCGTCATAAGCATGTGTATACATCCTCTATATATATATATATATATATATATATATATATATATATATATATATATATATATATATATATATATATATATATAATTCTTCCTTAGTCTTCAAGCCAACACACTGATTTGATTTATGTGTACATTTTGCATGTGCCTAGCTTCTACTTCCTGTTCAAAAACTCATGTAGGCTGAGTATGCTTAGGTGAGCAATACTGCTCTGCATATGACAAGATCCTCTCCTTTCTTATCAGAGTTAAATGCTAGGCTGATTTTCAGATTTTAGAAAGTGACTGCACATGATTTTTCAGCCAATCCCTCTTTTCAGCTGTGCCTAGACAATACATGTCTACACTTCTTTGATGAGCTGTTGCTTCTTCTCTTTTTTTCTTTTCCTTTTTGACAATGCTAGGCTTAGGTTGCTAGTCTGTCTTACCAAATACCCATTCCACTGTCGAGCTAATCTACTAGCATCCACTTTGATATTGTATAAAGTTGCAATCTTGTTTTCCTTCCAGATTTTGCTTAGATTTTCACTTCAGTCTTATTTTAAATGTATACGTTTGTTTATATATTAATATACCATATGCGAAACTAGTCTTATATATATATATATATATATATATATATATATATATATATATATATATATATATATATATACACATACTGCATTTATATATGAAAATGTATAAACCAAGTTTAAATCTTATGTTTTTATTTATGTAATTTTCCTACATATGTATGCTTTAATTTAGGCAAATGTTAAAACTTGTCTCTTTTACATTTAAAGTCAGATTTTCTCATGTGAAGTAACATGCTATTTTAGTTCAACTATTCTTGTTAGTAATCTTGTGTCACTCTATGTACATAATTTTTAAAACAAGTTTTAAATGCAACAAAGCGTTTTAAATACACTTAATTATACACATATATAACAAGTAAATATAGAAAAAAAATGATTATTCTAAATCAAGTGAACTCGATATCATTAACATTATAAAATTAATATTACAAATCTTTGCATTACTAAATATCTCCTTTTTATTCCTTACTTATGTAATCCATATTCATATGAGTTTAAAAACAACTAAAAACATAACAAATGATAAAACATTAAAATTCTTTTATATACACATATGCATATAGGTTAAGGAATTTTAAATCATTAATAAATATATTTATCTATTATATTTCCAAATACTTAAATCTTAATTTATCAAATTAAATTATCCATATAATCTATACATTATAATACTAGTCCAAAAACTGGGTCGTTACAACTGTAGTATGTGACCAGCGAAATTCCTATAATTTTGATCCATATTTTAGCCCACTAAATAGGATTTTCGACGTGTATTGTTTTGCTTTGAGGGTTGTTGAAGTAGATTCGTGTTAAATAACCGATCATGCTTGGTGATTGTAGACTTTGTATTAATATGACTAATCTTGCTCAATTAGGATTGTTTGCTTTTGTTCTTCTAAGTCGTGCTTCCAATCTCCATCTTCTTGAGGTTAGTAAGCTAATATACTAATTTATTTGTGAAATACTTGTTCCATGGCTAACTAGCATTCAAAAGTAACTATTTGTACACTCAATTTTTGGGCATGCAGTTTGGACAAATGCAGTGAACTTAAATTTGACATGCTACCTATTCTTATTGTCTGCACAATGAGCACTACCAGATTTATGTTTACACATCTAAAAATGAAATTAAATGTTTTCAACAAGGCAAACTCTGTCTTCTACTTTTGGGAACGATGATGGTCAGTTTGGCATGTACTCAACTATCTTTCTCTCTTTATTCCCTTTTTATTTCCTGTCTGACATGAAAATAATAATATTACTATCATATTTGACAACTTTCTATTGGTATTAAAACTACTTATATGCTGCTTATTTGGTTCTAGTTTTCTAAGAATACAGCTCTTCGTAAAGATGTAGCATAAATTACTCAGAAGTTAAAATTGATTGAACAACTTTTTATTGCTTATGAATCCTGATTTAATATCGTTAGTAATTCTGACCAAATAATGAAAAATCTTGTTGCTTCAAGCAATTTGTAAGCAAGATGTCACCAGGGCCGGTTCTAGACTATGGGTTGCTCTAGGCAAACTCAAATTTTGTTGCCTTCTACATATTAAAAAAGAAAAGAAAAAATAGAGCAAAAGGCAGTTTACATTTACAACCATTAGTAGGATACCCACATAACATGAGTGTTTTATTCAGACGAACCCATATCTTTATTGCATATCTTGACTGCAAACTAAAAACAACATTACAACTTCAAGTTGGTCATAAATAACCATGGTAATTCACCCTTAAGACATTCAACCATACTATTTAAGAAGAGGTTAATGTACAACAAGAAAAGAAAAGGAGAAACTGAGGTTAGCCCAAATAGGGAGACAAACTTAACAGACGAAAATATGTATATATACACACACTGACACACACATACATATACACATACCTGTGATGAAAAGGAAATCCTGAACAAGAAAACTCCTAGTTTACATTCTACTCGAGGAACCTTCATCAACTCTTAAAACAACTATACAAGTTTGCACACAGTTAGCCACCAACCATTACAGCAAATCCAAGAGAAGAATCTGCTCGCACTTTCCAAGCATTTCTTTGTTTTCATCATAAATTCTTAGAGTTGATAATAAATTAAAACATTAATCCAAAAAATTGGCAAAAGATCAAAAAAAAGTAGAGAAAAAAAATTACCTTTAACATGTTCATTTCCTCTTCTGTTGGACAAAATTTGATTAGATTTTCAATTTGATCAATGCCTAAAACAGAAGAATCCAAACCCAAAATAACACTCTGAAAACCTTACCTTAGTGAATTAGTATCAGAAACTACGATATACACATTTCCGATGCACACTTGGTAATTGATCAGTTAAAAATTGAGTATTTTCTAGCTCGTTTCCTTGTCTCTTCTTTTTTCTGTGTTTTCAAAATAGTTCTTTAAAACCTGTTTTTTTTTTTTTTTTTTTTTTTTTGAAATGAAAAAAAATACTTTTTCTGCAACGTTTGCACATAAATAGTTAAAATACAATAGCACAAGTGCCATTAAAAATGGCGTCAGCACACTTCAAAATTGTCATCATTCCACGCATGCCGGTTATTGGGTAAGGCACCCTGGGCCATGGAATAGGGCAACCCACTCCTCAAGGGGCAACATCGAATCAAAAAAAGAAGAGGAAACCTATTCCCTAAGTCAGCCGCACCGCACACAAGAACAATTTTGAAAATTGAAACCGCCTCCTCCGACAGTCGGCAGACGAGCCACCCTCCTCTCGTTTGACAGCATCCCTAGCCCTCCTTCGGCAACAGGCAGCAGCTCCAGGCTCCACCAGTGAGCCCTCATTCGACAGTCAAGTTTTACAGTCCGTCGAATGATGACAATTTTGAAGAGTGCTTACACCATTTTAATGACACTTGTGCTACTGTATTTTAACTACTTATATGCAGGCTTTGCAAAAGTGTATTTTTTTTTCATTCAAAAAAAAAAAAAAAAAACAAGTTTTAAAGTGACATTTTGAAAATAGGGAAAAAAGAAGAGAAAAATAAATGAGCTAGAAAATACTAAATTTTTAACTGATCAATTACCAAGTGTGCATCAGAAATATGTATATTGTAGTTTCTGATACTAATTCATTGAGGTTGGGTTTTTAGAGTGCTGTTTTGGGTTTGGATTCTTCTGTTTTAGGCATTGATAAAATTGAAAAGTAATCAAATTTTGTCCAACAGAAGAGGAAGTGGACATGTTGAAGTTAATTTTTTTGTTCTTATTGCCAATTTTTTTGGATTACTGTTTTAATCTATTATCAACTCTCAGAATTTATGATAGAAACAAAGAAATGTTTGGAAAGTGTGAGCAGGTTCTTCTATTGGTTTTGCTGTAATGGTTGGTGGTTAACAGTATGCAAACTTGTATAGTTGTTTTTAGAGTTGATGAAGGTTCCTCGAGTAGAATGTAAGTTAGGAGTTTTCTTGTTTAGGATTTCCTTTTCATCTCAGATATGTGTGTGTATATGTATGTATGTATATATATATATATATATATATATATATATATATATATGTGTGTGTGTGTGTGTGTGTGTGTGTGTGTATTCGTCTGTTAAGTTTGTCTTCCTGTTTGGACTAACCTCAGTTTCTCTTTTCTTTTCTTGCTGTACATTAAGCTTTCCTTGTATAGTATGATTGAATATCTTAAGGGCGAATTACCATGTTATTTATAACCAACTTGAAGTTGTAATGTTGTTGCTTTTATTTTGCAATCAAGATAGGCAATAAAGATATGATTTCGTCTGAATAAAACACTCATGTTATATAGGTACACTGCTAGTGGCTGTAAATGTAAACCACATTTTGCTTTCTTTTTTCTTTTTTCTTTTTTCTTTTAATATGTAGAAGGCAACAAAATTTGAGTTTGCCTAGGACAACCCATAGTCTAGAACCGGTCCTGATTCGACGGACCGTGAAACTTGACTACCAAAGGAGGGCACGTTGGTGGAGCCCGGCGCTGCTGTCGAAGGAGGGCTAGGGATGTTGTCGAAGGAGAGGAGGGCGGCACGTCTGCCGACTGCCAGAGGAGGCGATTGTAATTTTCAAATCGTTCTTGCGTGCGGTGCGGCTGATTTAGGGAAAAGGTTTCTTTTTTTTTTAAATAATAATAATAATAATTCAATGTTTCCCCTTAAGCGGTGGGTTGCCGTATTCCGTGGCCTAGGATGCCTTGCCCAATAACTGGGCCTGGATGTCACTATTCTATATTTACTATAATTTTATAGATACATGTTCCTTTGTGTAATTTGATATGTATTCATTATTTATAATTCGTTACAACTAAACACCAAACTTAATTTATTTTAACTTAAAAAAGTCATATTAAAATTTACATTATCGTATTTTTTGCTTCTCAATATTGTTCTAAGATTGCATAAGAGGAAGGCATCTGTAGCAAACTTTTATAAAGCATCAAGCCATTAACATTTTTTTCAACAGATATAATTAGTTTCTGCCGTATTTGATGATCGTGTATGATTAGTTCTAAATGTTAATAAGGGAAGATGCATGCGCTAAATGCATCAATGACGCACAATTATAACTAGTACATTTTAACAGCAGGTCACGATCCTAGTAAATCCCACGAGTGCCAAATCATGCAAGTTTTAAAGGTACATTAGGTTGTCTAGGACGTGCTTGTTAACTGTTGGATAGTCTAGGGCCAGTGTAGTCAAGGCGAAAAAGCCCCAGGCTGGCGCCTAGCGCTTTTTGGCGCCTAGGGCTTTTTTGGGCGCCTTGAGCATGACTTTTGCTGTTTTACAGCAAACAAAACTGCACTTGAAAAATGGCATAAAACTCCATTTTTGGCTTTTAAAAAATGTATATAAATGCAATATTGAGATTAAAAAAACTGCATTTGTCCAAAACTCCAAAAACTGCATTTGTTTAAAAAAAACATCATATGTTTTATAAAAAAACTGCACTGGACTTGTTTTAAAAAATAAAAAAGCTGCACTGGACTTGTTTTAAAAAATAAAAAAGCTGCACTGCACTTGCTTTAAAAAAAACCATTCTGAACTTTTTTTAAAAAAAACTGCATTTGTTAAAACTTAAAAAAAAAAACCAGCAGTTGTTCAAAACAAAAATCTGCATTTGTTCCCCAAATAAAAAAAAAAACTGCAATTGTTCAAACCTTCAAAAAAAAGCTGCATTTTTTTATTTAAAAAAATCTGCATTTGTTAAAAAAAATGAATTTGTTTAAAAAAAAATCGCATTTCTTTAACAAAAATAATGACACGGCACTTACGCTTGTTTAAAGAAAACAGCTGCTGTTCAAAGAAATGAAAAAAAAAAATCTTATAGAAGAACCTAACCAAAGCGCGCTTTTTTAGCACGACGCTTTTTTAGGGCTTCGGCGCCTCGAGCGCTTTTCTGGCGCCTCGAGCACGGTTGGCGCTTCGATGGCCAGAAAAGCCCTAGGCTGGCGCCTAGGGCTTTTTGGCGCCTAGGCGAGCGCCTTGACTACGGCGAGTTAAAACATTGCTTTTGAGCATATATGTGATTGGCTATTTTGCTACCATTATATATGCATCCAGTGTTTACTTTTCTTAGTGTAGAACTCGCATGATGCATGAGCAATGTTGTTACAGCTAGTAAACGTATGAGAAGATACAGTTTTAAGTGTTTGTGTGTACTTAACACGAATATTTTCGAAACTAACTTGGTTTTTTTTCTGAAATAATAACTAAAAATTAGCAGAAAATAGAAGAAAAGGGCAAGAATATGGTATATTGGAATCTCTTGCAAAGATAGTACATAACCCTGAGTCAGTCAATATTACAGACTACAGGTATCAATCTAAATGATGAAAAGCGTACTATACTTCAAGTTTCAACTGAATAAATAACAAAAGAATTAGAGGACATATATCAGTACCCCACTGACAAATTCGTAGCTTAACTCTCAAACCCATGTTTGAACTTTAGTATATTGTAGGCATATTTATCAAACTAAAAATAGGACAAGAAAAGAGTATAGCAAAAAACTAAATTAGTTGAACTGAGCTAGATGTTAGGGCATCTCCAGTGGATTCAGGGCTGAATATTCAGCCCACTGAATATTCAGCCCTGAATGGGTGAGTAGGCGCCAGTGGTCTGGCGCCTACAGTACAGGCGCCAGGATTCTGGCGCCTGTACTACAGGCGCCAGGATTCTGGCGCCTGTAATGTAGGCGCCAGAATCCTGGCGCCTGTAATACAGGCGCCATGATTCTGGCGCTTATAAACCCCCCCTCCGCCATTTTTTTCCCTCATTTTTTCACTCAAGCTTCTTTTTTTAATTTTGTTTTTAATAGAAAATTGAAGTGAGATGCCGCCGCGATCTAATAAAGTTGGAAGAAGAGTTCGACGTAAGCCCTCTGATGAGCAAGCAGGTCCAGTTCACATACCTCCGGCTCTTGGAGTATCAGCAGATGAGCTTCGTGTCCTACACGATCTTCCAGAGGGTTATCAGCATAGAGCTGATACTGCATTTGACTCGATACCGTTATAACTTTAACGTTAATTATTTATAGTATTGCGCATTTAATATGTTCGAACTAACCTAATAACTGTTACTGAATTGGAAAACATTCCTTATTTCATTATATATAGGATTATCACATTCATTGTCGAGGTAGTTGGGCGAAGTGCATTCTTAAATTTTATGACAAACTCCCCCCTTCTATTAAAGATAGGTTGCATCGAAATCGATCCTTTTGGTTTTTATCGATTAAGCCGATTCAGGCGTTGGACAGAACTCTATTACAGGCACTATGCGAGAGGTGGTGGCCGACCACACATACATTTCATTTTTCTGACTTTGAGCTTGGTATCACACCTCTCGATTTCTATATGTTAACTGGTATTGAGATTGGTCATATTGATCGGAGACCGGTTTCTTTTGATGACTTGTACGAGTCGGTTCGGTTGTATTCCGTCTTCTTACCCCATTTGGATGAGTCTCACATTAGTAGTGGTGCAGTTACTTTGACTTACCTCCAGCAGTACATCACTGCTAATTCCTGTCGACCAAAGCTTGTGGATGGGCTGACTAGGGCATTTCTATTGTACTTGTTTGGTTCGACATTTTTTTCGAACCAAAGAAGTACCATTCGCTTGGGGTATTTAGCTTCACTTACTATGTTGGATCAGCTTGATAAGATAGATTGGGGCACAACTATATAGGTAGTTTGTACTCTGCATTAGATTTGTATGTGTTGGGAGACATTAGAGAGATGCATGCTTTGTGGTATATTTTGCCCTTTTGGTACTATGAGTATACGGCCAACATGCATCGACGCATGGTAGAGATGGCGAATCAAGTTGGCGATCACATTGGTTTAGCGATTTGGCGCAGGGTAAATCAACTCCTGTATCGTTTACAATTGGGCATAACACATACGAGCACGGTTACTATTTAGGAGATGGAATTTATCCTAAACGGAGCACGATTGTGAAGACATTTTTAAATCCACTAACTCCGAAACAGAAAAAGTTTGCTAGTATGCAGGAGGGGCAAAGGAAAGATGTTGAGCGAGCTTTTGGGGTTCTTCAATCAAGATTCACAATGGTTAGTAATCCTTGTAGGTTATGGAAGCGGTCGAAAATGTCTAAAATTATGTTATGTTGTATCATTCTGCATAACATGATAATTGAAGATGAACGCGAGATGGTTTACCCAGATTACGAGTACGAAGGATCTAGACAACCCCCTCAGATATTCCGAATTTCCGATGAACCAATTCACGGACAGTACGATATGTTTAACGCCGATAAACATGAAATATATCGTAATGCGGCACTTCACAATCAGCTTCAAAAAGATCTAATGGATCATATTTGGAACTCTTATGGCAATCAGTAGATTAAATTTCATAAGCTTTGTTTTATTAAGTTTATTTGCTTTGTAATCTGTACAATTTATGTTATGTAGTATGTTGAATTGTTTTGATGTGGTACTTATTAGTTGATACATATATACGGACATAAACAAAATAGAATATCACTACTTAATTCATACTATAAAACGCTACTTAATTCGATACAATAAAGGTTGTGCATGACTTCATAAGTCAAATACAGTATAAATGGGAATACACCACTACCTAAACTAAATTACATACGTCTTGATCCGGCCCGACTATCAACAATACGCTGTTTGTAATCCATCCAGTACTGCTTAGATAGTGGATCTATTCCCGTAACAACCTTTTCCATTACCATACTCTCTTGTTGTTCGCGCTCCAACTCGAACCTACCCCGTTCAATCTCGGTCAACTGTTTTAATATCTCCAGTTTTTCTGAACTATTTCGTAGACGATCTTCATTTTCTTTCGCATGTTTCTCGTACATCTGGGCCAAACGAGAATCAAGTTGGGTTTGAACAACATTTTTCCTTTTCGCAGCATGTTGACCCATTGGTCTAGCATCTTCATCAATTTTGGGGTTTTCTTCTGCACCCTCGTTAGAATCGTGTTGTGAAGAATCTCCTGGACTTGAAGTATACGAATTTCGGTTTTTCTTTTTCTTCTCTTTACCCTTTGATTGAACATCTCTTAAGCTCTTTGCATTACAAGAACTCCATTTGGGATTACTAACGAGTACGTCATAACAATTAGCAAACTGGTAGTAATGAGGTTTTTTTATACCATTTTCTCTTGGAAATAATTTCAAAAATTGATCGTTCGCCATTCGCTTCTGAAAATGATAACGTAATAACTGTTTGTATACATTCATGCTATAGAAATGGAAAAATTATTTAACCAAATTATGGTTTTCAAGATTATTACCAGTTCGGCTTCGCCTCCCATTCCATTAGGGTTCGCAGTTCGGATTTTGTGAACTTGAGACTCGAAGAATTGGGTTTGTCGATTAATCTTTCCAAATCGACCAGTAAGTGCAGAGATTGATCTCGTCTTGGATACGTGTTTCTTGTTGTACGCAGCCATAACTTTACCCCAGAATATCTCACTGCTTTGGTCATTTCCCTTCGCCGAGTCGTTAGAAAAGTGGCAGTATATATAGCAGAGATCTTTATCTTCGTCTGCAGTCCAAGGAGCAGATGAATGAAACGATATCGGAGGAGCAGTACGAGGGATAAAATCCTCGACTGGTTGAGAATCGATATCCCAAGTATTCGAATTCATCGCTTCGTTGTACGAGTTGAATGGAAATGACATAGCTTGCTGCTTACGATTATGGGTGGAAGTAAATAAATTTGTGTGTCTTTCAAAGTGATATTCATACATAAATATATAGAAGAAATATGACCGTTTATAGCTGTTGTGGTTTAAAATATGACCGTTTATAGCTGTTGCAATTCGAAAAAACGACCGTTGGAGGGGTAATACGGTCAGGACAGCCGGGGGAAGGGGGTTGGATCCTGGCGCTTGTTGTACAGGCGCCAGGATCCTGGCGTCTACACTGTAGGCGCCAGTTTCTGGCGCCTACAGTGTAGGCGCCTGGATCCTGGCGTCTGTACAACACGCGCCAGGATCCGATTCAGGATTCTGAACTGGATCCTGAATCGGGGCCTTCATATTAAGGCGTAATTGCACCACTGAGTGCAATTACCTTAATATTCAGTCCTGAATGGTCACCACTGGAGTTGCTCTTAGGAGAGAAGAAAAGAGTGAGTAAACGAGTGTTACGTGTATTTATATATGAGTTGACGTTGAGCTGTCTGTTGCTGTCACCTGAATTGTATAGCCCACATTGAGCCCAAACTAGATGCAATTTACAAAGGGAAAAAGATCCAACTGAAAAGCTGGTCTGCCATTTTATATTAACTGAAATTCATGCCATTAAGGTTTAAATTCAAGTGCTATAAATTACGATTCTTTCTTTCTAGTGCTTTAGCATCTCAACGTTTATTTTTCTCCCTTTCTTATATCTGCAAACCTTTTTATATGACAAGAAATACTACTTGAGATCAATGGGTCAATGATGGCCATAGGGTACACGCTGAGCAGACCCTAAATGAAGTAAATATTTTACACTCAACTAAAAACAATTAATTACATCTTTCTATATTTATTTCTTGGGTTTTGAGACTTGTTCTCTTCTTCTTCTTCTTTTTCAAGTATATCTTATGATAAAATCTGGGAGCATGAAGTATGCGATTTGGTTGTTTCTGGGAGGATGTGTTCAGGTTATGGTTTTTGAAGTGTTTGGTAATGAATAGGCGATTGAGGTTTTTGTTGAAAGAGTGCAGCAGTTCTGCTTGTAAGGATTTGAAGAGTGGTTAGGCGGTGAGTAGTTCTTGATGATGGCGTCTATGGGTCATTGCGATGAGTGATAATCAAAGAGTAAAAGTGAAGAATGATGAAGCTGGGTAGTGTAGAACTGGTAACGCAATGAGGTGTTGTAGTATATGGTACAGGGAGATGATGTAGATCGGAAAGGTATGGAACAGGGTATGAGTGATTTTGGTGATATCGCGATGAGGTTCGATCAGAGATAATTTGCTGCAGATGTTGATGCGCAAGCATGCGAAAGTTGATTTATTCAAAGTATAAAATATCGGTTCCTAGGATTATGTAATAAGTAGCTATCAATAATAGGTCTGCTGTGTGACCTATTCTCATGCAGACTACGTAGTGTGTGCACAATTTTTAGGATTGCTTTGAACTTTTATTTTATAGCTTAGTTTTGTTTTGTATTCTGCTCTATATATAGAGCCAGTTATTATTCAATAAAGTGTTGTTGCAGGAAAGCTATATTGATAGTTTGCAAATAATAAACCAATTTCAACAATTGGTATCAGAGCTCCAATCATAAAGGGCTTGATTTGAATTAAAAAAGAGTGTTAAGAACAAAAATTTCAGATGGAAGATAGCACCAATGCACAAGGATTTGTTGTCCCTGCTATTCCTCGGTTTGATGGTCATTATGATCATTGGGCTCGTTTGATGGAGAATTTCATTCGTTCCAAAGAATAATGATCTCATAGAGAATGGGAACGATGAGCCTGAAGGAGTTGTATTTACTGAAGCACAACGGAGAGTGATTGACCAACAGAAGCTAAAAGATTTAAAGCTTAAGAACTTTCTCTATCAGTCCATTGATAGAGATATTCTTGAAACAATTCTTAATACTGACACAAGTAAGCAGATCTGGGAAAGCATGAGGCAGAAATTCCAAGATCGACCAAGGTGAAGAGAGCGCAGCTTCAAGCTTTGCGCAAGGAGTATGAGATACTACAAATGAAAGAAGGAGAAACTGTGAACAACTATGCAAGAACTCTTGCAATAGCAAAAAAGATGAGAGCCTGTGGTGATACACTTCATGAGAATGTCACTACAGAAAAGATTTTGAGATCTTTAACTATGAAATTCAACTATGTAGTATGTTTAATTGAAGAGTTAAATAATGTGGAAACCCTTACTCTTGATGAACTGCAGAGCAGCTTATTAGTTCAAGAACAACGTCTGAAGGGTAATGTAGAAGAAGAACAGGTTTTAAAGATCTCAAATGAAGATAGAGGACGAGGACGAGGAAGAGGATCATTTAGAGGCGGTTATAGAGGAGGAAGAGGTCGAGGCAGGAGCTCTAACAGAGCCACAGTGGAATGTTTCAACTGTCATAAACTAGGACATTACCAATCAGAATGTCCTAATTGGAAGGGTAATGCCAATTATGCAGCATTGGATGAAAAAGAGGAAGTCTTGCTTATGACCTTTGCTGAAAAAGAAGGTTCACAAAATAATCTTGCGTGGTTTTTGGACTCCGGCTGTTCAAATCACATGACAGGAGATCGAAGTTGGTTTACCACGCTAGATGAGAAGACCATGCACACTGTAAAATTAGGGAACAATTCGAGGATAAGAGTACAGGGACAAGGAAGTGTGAAGCTAATGATCAAAGGAAGAGCTCTTGTTGTTTCTTGTGTGTATTATGTTCCTGATCTGACAATAAATCTTCTAAGCCTAGGTCAGCTTCAAGAAAAAGGGCTATCAATTTTGTTCAACAATGGAAGTTGCAGGATTTTTCATGAGGAATGGGGTGTGATCATGCATACATTCATGACATCGAGTAGGATGTTTATTCTTTTAGCTGACTATCCACTAGTTGCTTGCTTGCAAGCTTCGGTTGATGATTCTAGCTTATGGCACAAAAGGTTCGGTCACTTAAATCAACAAGGATTACATCTTCTTTCAAAGAAAAAAATGGTGGTTGGACTTCCTCAAATTCAGAATACCAGTGGAGTATGCGAAGTATGTGTAAAGGGGAAACAACATCGCGTGACCTTTCCAAAGGAAGCAAAATGGAGGGCAACAAGGAAGCTTCAACTAGTACATACCGACTTATGTGGTCCAATCAAGCCTAGCATAGCTGGAGATAAGAGGTACATATTAAGTTCTATTGATGATTTCAGTAGGAAGACTTGAACTTATTTCTTATCCTTAAAAAGTGAAACTTTTTCATACTTTAAAAGTTTCAAGCTAATGGTGGAAAATGAAGCAAAAATGAAAATAAGTTGCTTAAGAAGTGATCGTGGAGGGGAGTTCAACTCAAAGGAGTTTAATGAATTTTGTGCATCTCATGGAATCAAGAAACAACTTACTGTTGCTTATACACCGCAGCAGAATGGAGTGGCTGAAAGAAAGAATAGAACTATAATGAATATGGTCAGGTGCTTGCTAAATGAAAAGGGAATGCCTAGGAAGTTTTGGGGGAAGCTGCTCGATGGACCACGCATATACTGAACAGATGCCCTACTTCTGCTGTAAAAGAAAAGACTCCCCAAGAGTGTTGGAGTGATAGCAAACCAAGTGTCGAGCATTTTAAAGTGTTTGGATGCATAGGATATGTTCATATACCAGATCAGAGGAGAGTGAAGCTTTATGACAAAAGTCAAAAGTGTATATTTCTTGGCCTAAGTGAAGGTTCCAAAGCTTATAAAATGTATGATCCTGTAACGAATAGAATTATTGTTAGTCGGGATGTCATCTTTGATGTGGGGCAAAGGTGGGACTGGGAAAGAAACCATGAAGAAGAAGCTAGTGATGTACTAATTATTGATGGGGAAGATATTGCAGAAAGTAATGATGATAGTATTAACAACCTAGAAGAGGCTACAAGCTCACAGCTTGGAACTTCTGAAACTTCAAGTGATAATGAGGAGCAAAATGACAGCAGAGATGAGCAGGTTGAATAAGGGAGAAGACAAAGAATGACACCTAGATATTTACAAGATTATGTAAGTGGAGATAATCTTATAGACGAAGAAGAAGTTTTACAACATCATGCTTTGTATGTCACTGCCAATGATCCAACAAATTATTCAGAGGCTGCAAAAGAGAAAAAGTGGAGAGATGCAATGGATGCTAAAATTAAATCAATTGAAAGGAACAACACTTGGGAATTAGTTGATGCACCAGCTGGAACAAAGAAAATTGGTGTCAAATGGGTGTATAAAACCAAGATAAATGAAAGAGTAGAAGCAGACAAGTTTAAAGCTAGGCTTGTTGCGAAGGGTTATGCTCAAAGACACGGGATTGACTATGAAGAAGTCTTTGCGCCTGTTGCACGTTGGGATACCATCAGGATGTTGTTGGCAGTGGCTGCGCAAAGAAAGTGGAGTGTATTTCAACTTGACGTCAAAAGCGCTTTTCTGCATGGAGTGTTAAAAGAGACGGTGTATGTCGAACAACCAGAGGGCTATGTAAAAGTGGGAGAAGAGCACAAGGCGTATAGATTAAATAAAGCCTTGTATGGCCTTAAACAGGCTCCCAGAGCTTGGTACAACAAAATCGAGGAGTACTTCACAAGAGAAGGGTTCACCAAGTGTGCACATGAACATACCTTGTACACTAAAAACGAGGCCGAGGGAAATTTTTTAATTATCAGTCTATATGTTGATGACTTGATTTTTACAGGAAATGACTTAAGCTTGTGTGAAAAGTTTAAGGCTTCCATGAAGCAAGAATTTGACATGACTGATTTGGGCAAGATGTGTTACTTCTTAGGCGTCGAAGTGCAACAATCTAGGGAAGGGATCTTTTTATGTCAAAGAAAGTATGCAGCTGAGGTGCTTTCACGATTTGGAATGGAAAATTGCAATCCCGTAAACAATCCCATTGTTCCTGGAACAAAGCTATCGAAGGACGTGGAAGGAGAAGTTGCTGACTCGTCTTTGTATAAACAATTGATCGGCAGTTTGATGTACTTAACAGTCACCAGACCAGATATCATGTTTGTTGTATGCTTCTTGAGCAGGTTTATGGCACAGCCTAAAGAAGCACATCTTTTGGCTGTTAAAAGAGTGTTGCGGTATATTAAAGGAACTCTAAATATGGGATTAATGTACAAGGAAGATGATGAAGGCATTATGAAGGCATGATAGTGATTTTGCAGGGGACATAGACAGTGGAAGAAGTACGTCAGGTTATGTGTTTCTAATGAGCAAAGCAGCTGTTGCGTGGGGTTCCAAGAAACAGCCTGTTGTGACATTATCTACAACCGAGGCTAAGTATGTTGCTACGTCTTCATGTGCATGTCAATGTCTTTGGATGAAGAAAATACTCAGCAGTTTCAGTCAAGCTCAACATAAATGCATGACCATTTTTTGTGACAATACTTCTTCGATTAAGCTATCAAAGAATCCGGTGTTTCATGGTAGGACTAAGCATATTAAAGTCAGATTCCATTTCTTACATGATCTAGTGAACGAGGAAGAAATTAGTTTGGTTCATTGTGATAGTGAGGATCAAGCAGCTGATATCATGACTAAACCAGTTAAGCTAGATGTCTTTCAAAGGCTAAGAGGGATGCTTGGAGTTCAGGAGTTTGTAGATTCAAACTGAAATGCTTTCAGCGCATTTAGTTTGAAGGAAGGAATGATGCGCAAGCATGCGAAAGTTGATTTATTCAAAGTATAAAATATCGGTTCCTAGGATTATGTAATAAGTAGCTATCAATAATAGGTCTGCTGTGTGACCTATTATCATGCAGACTACGTAGTGTGTGCACAATTTTTAGGATTGCTTTGAACTTTTATTTTATACCTTAGTTTTGCTTTGTATTCTGCTCTATATATAGAGCCAGTTATTATTCAATAAAGTGTTGTTGCAGGAAAGCTATATTGATAGTTTGCAAATAATAAACCAATTTCAACAGATGTGGTCTGGCTTTGAAGTGTCTATAGGTGGGGAGGTATGGTGTCGTAGTGGATACAGTTCATGTTCAAGAGTTTGGTGAGCGTAGATGATGATTTCTTTGGTTTTGTATATGAGATTACAGGCGATTTTAATTTAGGTACTGTTTTTTGGTCTTTACGGTGGATGTAGGTAGGGCAATTTTCTAGTGTTAGGGCAGCGTTTGTTGCAAGCAGATATGGTGTTAGTTGTAGCAGAGGTTGGTGATTTCGTCAGGGCTTTGGGGAGTTTCCAGTGGGTTGATGTGACAATTTATGAAGGTTGTTGTATCCTTGATTGATGGGCAGATATTATGATAGGCTGGTTGTTGTGTATCTAATTGAGGTTTGGGAAGCAAGATGTTGAGCTCGGAAGTGGTGTGGTTCGTTATAATATTGAGGCAGAGGAGTGTTGATGGTCATTGCCTGACTGTAGATGTCAGTCAATGTTTAGTTGAGGAGTTTTTATGATTGGCGGTGAGCAAGTTCTTCTCTTTTCATAAAAAGAAATTGTTTTATTTCATTACATTTGTGTTTGTTCTTTCATTTTTCTTGCATTTATTTTTATTTTTGCTAGGATCCTCTATTTCTCATCTTCAGAAAAAACTCTAAACCTACTTACATTCATCTCTGTCTATGTCAAAATTCTATCTAGTTCATAATTCTGTCTATTTCACATTTCTATTCTTCTTTGTTTAGTTCTCAGCTTTGTTCGTTTACGCTGCTTTCAGCACTTACCAAATCTATTTTCCTTAAATTGCATTGCAATCTGATTCCTTAAAATTCTGAGCTGCACATCTACACACTTAAGCTCACATACATATTTTTACAACATAGGAATCATCATCATCGAAAACTGAAACAACTTCAACTCCCCTTACCACTTCAAGTTCGAGACCACTTCAACACTGAACAAACAGTCGTAGTTCCACGTCTTCCAAACACAGAAAAAAACCGAGGTTGGAGAATGTGAAGCTGACCAATTTGTTTTTAGGTGTGTATTCAAATTTGGTGCGGTTTGGGTGATTGAGGATTGATTCAAGAGTTGTAAGTGATGTTTTGTAGGTTGTCCAAGTGTGGTGGTGATGTTGGTGGAGATGAGGATGATTCAGTCAGTGGTCGAAAAGGTATATAATATGTCTATCTTTTTTGTTTGGTCTGCAATTTATGCATGTTATGCTTACTAGAAAAATTGGCTTTTTCGATGGGCTTGTCACGGATTTTTCATGATGAAATGTATTATAGATCAATGGTGTTCTATTCTCAACCGTGATTAATTAAAAATTTCATATACAGTTATGTTGTTGCTTCACTTTGCATTTGCTAATTCCATTATCTATTGCTAAAGAAAATATCACCCTTAACTTAAAAAAAAGTCTTAAAATTGATAGTGAACGTGGTACATAAATGTGCACCAACTGCACAACTTTTTTTTCCCTATGTGTAATGCTGACTATTCTGTTGCTTTTTTATTTTTCAATATCATTTCCATTCATTATTTATCCTTTTTCAGTTCAACTCTACAATGATAATTTTATTCAAAATTATACAAGCAATGTAATAGAATTTAGAGAAAAAAATGAAAATGGCTAGATTGATGATGAGGAGACTTTAATGTAAGAGAAATTTGTATGGAAATGAATGAAATCAGGAATGTAACGCACTGAATGCAATGTATTAAAATGAATGCAATGCCGATGGAAGTAATTTGAACAAAAATGAGAACGACCCATTTAAAATTGATATATAGTAAATTATACTTATATGTAAATTATCAGGACTTGTATGTAATTCTAACTGTTGATTGTTATGCTTATGCAAAGGTAATTATCATTTTCGAAGTGAAGAACAACCGCATCAAAGAACTGTTGGTAATTGAGCCATGAACAAGACTTTAATTATTATGCATTATAATATTTTGTTCGTACTAGTTGTGTAGACTTGTTTGTAAACGGTTGTGGTACATGGATTCGCTTATTTTGTCGAGATACTATTATTAAAATGATTACAGATATTATACATCATTATGCGATTAATGTGTTTTTTTATTTGAATATAGTGATTATCGATGCTAGTTTGAAAATGATAATTATGTGATTGATTATTGGGTTTAATTTGGTAAATATATATAAGTGATTATTGTAAATGATACAAGCTATTAACAGTGAATACCGATGATTAAATGTGTTATACATCAATCAATAAGTTTTAGTACTGTTTCAAAAGCATTACAAAAAAAGCAATTTACAGAAAATTTGTAGCGGATGTAAAACGCAACAAATAATAATAATAATAATAATAATAATAGCAGGATCAATAAAATGCTGCGAAAGTATTATAGTATCATAGAAAAAACGCTAAAGAAAAAAAAAGGTGTAAGTAGCACTTTGGTTGCATTTATAAGGCGCTGCCAAAAACCTACTATAGGGTTTCAAAAACACTACAATATGTTCATTTTTGGTAGCGTTTACTACAAAGCAATAAAGCTTTCAAACTTTTAGTTATATGTCATGTCGCAACGTTTACCGAAACGTTACTAGAAGCTTTGATAGTGTTTTTTTCGACGCAATGAAATGCCTTTTTTGGGGGTAGTGTATGAAATCCTAATATTGAAGTATTTCACATCTCTAAAGCATACAACTGCTCTAATCCGGAGTTGATGCGATGATGCCTTAATGGGAATAATATCGTATTGCTTGGTTTCCACTTGTTATTTCAATTCAGCCATTTCAAACAAAGGATGTGAATGCTCGAATGAGCAACTAAGTATTTTGGATTGACGAAACATAAAGAATAAGAGTATTAATCTTATCTTCAGATTAAAATAAATGGATTTATCCAATATAACCAAAAGGATGCTCCTTCCTTACACCGCAAGTATGCCTCTAGATAAAATTTATGGAAATCCACACTAAACACGCAATACTCTTGGGAACTTCCAACTTGGACCCTGTTAAATCCACAAGCATTTAAATATATCCACATCGTTGTAGGTATGCTAACAAAAACAATTAGATAAATGTAGGTATACCATAATGGATATGACCCACATGGCTGAACTCCCTCTCTTGCTTTGGTTTTAGTTTCCGGTGTTGGATTCCAATGCTTAAAATGCGACAAATTATCTTGGAATGAGGACCACAAAAATGACTAAAAGGGTGTAACCCAGTTTCTCTTTTATTTGGTACTAATCTTCTTCGGCAAAATATATCAAAACTTAATAGAGCCACTCAATATCTTAGAGTGGCAAAAACAAAGAAGTAGAGTGATGAAGACAAAGAAGATAACAAAATCTAAATTGGTAGCGGATAATTTAACTACTAGGAATAACAAACTAGTTTACAAATATGAATTTAATCAAATACACTTACCACCAATAAATGAATCATACTGTCGAGCATTTGACTCAAACTTGAGCTTGGTTTTTACATTTTAAGTAGGGTATAATACTTTAAATATACTTGTCTGAAATATTCTTTCAAAAATATAACTATGATACTAAGTGTATGGAAATAAGGATTAAAAACAAATGTCATTAAAACATTGTTTAATGTAACCCCGAGCAAACACACTTAGGTTTAGTTGAAACATTTCTATTTATAGGATCTTCTTACTTACAAACTACATTTATAAATTTTAAAAATAGTATTTATTATTTAAGAGAATAGTAAATCCATTTTAATACCATTATAATTTAAACAAATTTTGGCATCCCAAAGGATAATTTATAATACTCCTTTATTAAATTAATGAATAAAGTTTAAAAGTATTAATCAATTAATAATTTTTAGTTTTTTTATTATGTCAATTTATTTGCTTTAAGCCATCAAAATGAATAGATTAATTATACCAAATCACATTAGTTGAAATTTATAGCTAAATTTAGACATCTTTAATTAAAATGATTCAATTAATGTCAACTGTAGTTAATTGAAATGATTAATTCAATTTAAAATTATTAATCAAAATGACTGATTAGATTCATAAACGTTAATTTAATTGATTAATTATATGCAAAATCGTTAATTAAATAGAATAATTAAATCCAAAATTCATTTTCTAAAATAAATAATTCGGTTTGTTAAAATTACTCAGAATATATAATTAAATCTTTATTTTTGTTAATAAATAAGTAATTAAATCCTGTTATCCTTAATTAAAATGAATAATTAAATTCCATTTTCATTGATCAAGACATTTAATGAATTTTCCAATATCATCGTCTAAAATTTAAGATGACAATTGAATCCTAATATCAATTGGTGAAAACTCAAACTCAAGTTAAACACGGTGTCATAATTATTTCAATAAACGATATTATGGGCAGTATATGAATAATAGTAAATATGTAAAAGCAGTAAATAAATAAGACTGAATAAATTAAAGCAGCACATGCATATGAGTGGATGATATAAATGCAGCATACGAAATACAAGCAGATAAAAAAGTTGTCTATGAATCACACATAAACGTGGTAGTTTTGGAGTGTTCCATCATGACCTAATTCACTACATACACTGCGTTTTCCTTCTCATTATGTCATCTACAAAAATGGTTATTTATGTCATCCACTTAAAATGGAAATTATGTTCCAAACAGACAATTTTGACTATAACTTAATATTTGGACCACACATCCAATAATATTTTATAGCAGCACATAAATTAATAAATTATATAACAAAATTCGGGTATGAGTTAATTCACTAAAATAACATTTGTCGCAGAAGCATTTTGGCTTAAACTGAAACAGAGCAAGCATTTTATTTCAACATAAGTATCAACTAGCTCGAAACACAGCAGATCCAACTCCAACTTGTGGAGCACGTTGTTATGAGTTCATGTGATTGGCCATGCTTAATTTGGACCTCGTAAGAGTTGAAATTGCATTTATAAGAAATTGATTGAAACAAACAATTATTTAAGCACTTAATCAACATGATTATTAAACTAAAACCAATTCAAGTACATGTTTTCCTCAACTTAATAACCAAGCCCATTCTTGTATCTAACCTACCATGACAATCCTTTGTACCCTTCTAGCTTGCTCAATCCACCACAAAACCACACTCGGAAAGCACCAAAAAAATCAACTATGTACAATCTTCCTTTATGCCATCATCTATCAAACCTTGATAGCTTCCTCTAAAACTTGACCTGAAGGTCGAGCTCATGAATATGCATGCAGCGCATTCTTCTAGTAGCGATCGAACATCACAAACTCCAATCACTCTTGACATGATAAACTTGATGCCATTATTGATTACATCTGACTCTACCCAAAACTTACATGAATACCCGAACCTTAGCTAACCACAAATTCTTAACATGCATTACAAATGCACTAAACATAGCCAAAGTTCGCTAAGAAATGAAACGAAGCCAAAAACAAAGTCAAAGATGTCACCTTTTTTTTTTTTTATCAAGTTATTTTGAATTATTCTTGAATTTTGAAAATCACGAGCTTAACTTTATCTCTTAGACTTGAAAGAATGGGGAGAGTATAGGGCAAGAAAAAAGAATGAGAAAGCATAGGAACAAATATATGTTGATATTAAGGGTAGGACAAAATATAACTTGTGGGTGATTAGCTTTGCATATTTATATTCACGTATGAACTCTGAATGACATAACAAAAATACATTTGCACTTATAATTCAAATGCGATCTAAAAAATATATATATTCAAATTCTTAAATTCTAGAGATCTCAAAAACACTATTGTCGTTGAAAATCATTAAATGACAAAACTATATATTTTCCAAATTAAAAATTATTTTAAAAATTAATAAATTAAACTAGTAATACATCATAATAATCAATTCATATTATTAATGATTCATTTCATTATTATTTGTTCAATCTATTCAACATTCAAAATGAGTTTACAATATTTACGTATCATCATAATTTGTAAATTAAAAGGAATTTAATAAAATTATAACTTCAATTAGTTAACATTTGATTCAAAACTTACAATTCAAATATTTAAATAATCATGAAATTTGAATTTCAAATTATTAAATTAAAAATCCAATTATTTAATAAAATTAATCAAAAATGTTTAAAATCCAATAACTATTTTTATTATTATCTATTAAATAATAGTAAAGCAGAAGAATTTCAAGCTCTTTCCTTAATTTTCTCAATTATCTCAATTTTCCATAATTCTCTCAATTTTCTCAATTTTCCTTAACTCTCCTTAAAATTCCAAAGATATTTTTATTAAATCAAAATATTTGAAAAAATCAACTGTCCTATTTTTCTTCCTTTTCCCCTATCCGCACACCTGTCGACTTCATTTCTTCTCAAACCCTCTGTTATTCATCTTCTCTGCTAGCTGTTCAAACCTTGCCTACTACCCTAAATCAAGTCATGGATCATGACAATTAATCCTCAGATCTTTCTTTCTGTTCCCAAATCACACCCTTCCGACCCTGACCTTCACCTATCCCTCACCACCAAATCGTTTAATATGAATCGACTAGCCAAGAAGAAATTTGGTTGGCTTTCACTGCACACACCCATCTTTGGGGTTGAAGATGACACATCGATTTCAAGTTTAGGCTAAATTCGAATCCTTGATTTTCATTTGTTTCTTCTAATTGTTTAATTTAAATGATTTCAAATCTTACATGTGCTAATCATTCATCTGCCTTCACTGTCAATTTTATGGTTTAAATCATTAGTTGCTTTCTTCTCTGGATTCAAACGCGTTTCAGGTAATTGCTTCCACTGTTTGATTCTTTTTCCCATCCCTCTTCCTTCTACTTTGTATATCTACTCCAAACTTGGTTATTACCATCCTAAATATTTGGTATAGGTAACAAATGTAACTTCACCGTAAGCACTAAAGATGTGATTCCATTATCTTAAGTTACTAGTTGATGATTACGTATTTAATTTTGTCAGCACTATTTTGGCTTGATTTATTAATATTTTATATTTATGGTTTACATTGGTTTCATGCCATTAGTTTGGAAGACTTATATTTATGTAACCCTAAGATTTAATAGTGGAAGATCGAAAGCCTGGATTGCATATTGCTATGGTGGATTGATAAAAGACACAACCAGGTAAATAAAGTACAAAAATATTTATTCATGCATGAAAGTAATGGTGTTAAATTACTAAACAATAAATATTTTCCATAGTTTTTCCATTCTGCTTAATATGATACCCAAGAAATATGATAACATCTCATGTTATATAGATTATTAAACAATAAAGATTTTCCTTAGTTTTTCCATGTTGTCCAATGTTACTGCCAAGAAATATGGAAAACATCTTGCATATTATAGATTTGTCATCCACCTGAAGCAAGGAATGACCATCTGCCTATTTACCAATTTCCATTCAAAGTTTTATGGCTTCTTTTGTTATATCGATTTGCAAGCTAAATTTGGTGCTTCTAATTTTATTGTACCGACTATTTAGCTTTTATGTGGCTTCATGTAAAATTACCTTTTCTCCAAATTGATTTTCAAATTGTACATGTCAAAAAATCGTTATATTCTAATAAGATATATCTTAAAGTATTACATTTCTTATTATATGGTATATTTGTTTCGGAAGCATGAAATTGTTCATGAGGTAGATATTTGATTTACGGAAATTAGGCAATTAGTTATTCTAATAAGATATATCTACTAAAAGTATTACTACCTCTCCATCGTTTATTACTTCAGTTTATCAGTCATTTTTTCGAGTCAAGAAATATGTTTTCTCCGGGTAATAGACTTGCTAATAGCAAGGAACCAAGTTTTGGAGACATGGATTATCAGCCTATTTCAGACTTCATTTTGCAAATAGAATAATTATCAAATCGTAGTTAGATCGTTGCTTAGATCCTTTTATTTTTTTTCAACCAGGCTTTTCAATAGGTTTATTTGTTTACTTTTTCAGCAATACTTTACTTTTATTTGCATCATGAAGCCTATCTACACATGAAAATCAATAGTCCACGCCTTTTTATTATGCCTTCTTAAAGGAGAACCTGATGCATTAGGTTGAAGTATCGCACTGGACAGCTTGAGTAAGTTTTATCATATCTTTTGTTTTTCAATTTGTAATTTATATTTCTTTCAAATTCTACTCACTCGGTATGACTTCATAAGAAACTATCATGCAATATGTTTGTTCAACCGTTCTTATATGTGAGTACTCATATCATGCTCTTCTTAGTTTAATATTTTAAGTGATATACTATCATCTTTTGTCATAGGTTGTATCTTAGTCTATAGAGTGATGTAGAAGCACTGTCAATCGTGTTTCAGAGCTGTACATATTTCAAAGGTTTGCATTCATATAGGATTTGTGGTAGTTCAGACTGTAAAATGTACTTCAATTTTGAGATTGACCAGTGCTTGGTTTCATAATATTTGACTTGATCGATATACTATTTATCACATTAACTATGATGAAGCTTCATTCATTTTTTGCACACATTTTGCACGCATTCCCTAACATACCAGTTTACAGCAATAAAAGGTTAGCTTATATTTTTTCCCCCTACATGTACTCTAAAACGTGCATCAATGTTTTATGTATTACAATGAGAATACTTTCAGATAGAAAATTATTTTCTCCTTAACTGATTTCTACATGCAAGAGTATTTTTTTTTAATCGTGTTAATTTGTATCTACACAATTTCAAAGTATTAATAGTTAATTACAGCTAGCTTCTTCTTTGATTATTTATCATGTAAGACTTAAGCTTAAACAATAACATATCTTTTGAAAATAATTATTTATCATGCAAGGCCTAGCTGTAATTAACAATTAAACAATAACATATATTTCTAAAATATTTTTTACCATGTTTTAAGCTGTTCCTTTTATGTTTGTGATTGTGCCAATACTATCAGTTGAACTATTTTAGATAGAATCATCATTTGTGAACACTAAGGCAATATTTAATGTCAACTAAAAGGTTCAAATTAAGCATGGTGCATCGGTCTATTAAAGCGAAACATATGTAACCTGTAAAATGATATGTTATTTTCCATGGATTGTGCTCACATTATACATATTTAATACACTGTTGGGTATAAATTATGTACATAGTACTATAAAATAGACTGATATTTTTCTTATGATTTTTTTTGCTAGAATTCAATTTCATGAATGATGTGAATTGATGATAATCAGAGTTCCATAATCTCATCCAGTGCAAGCTTAATAATGTTCAGATCTGACATTGCTTGCAGCCAGAAATCGCTGGAGCGATAATCATTTACCAAACGTACTGTTTTTTATTACTGATTTTCGCCTTTTTTTTATTGTATAAATTATTCTTCAATGCATTTAATGTTAGGATATATTTTAGAAATCCCAATTCAATTTCATGAATGATGTGAATTGATGATAATCAGAATTCCATAATTTCATCCAGTGCAAGCTTAATGATGTTCGGATCTGGCATTGCTTGGAGCCAGAAAGCACTGGGGCTGTAATCATTTACCAAAGGTATTGTTTTTGTTACTGATTTTCTTTTATATATATATATATATTGTTCTTCAATGCATTTAATTTTAGGATTTATTTTAGAAATACCTACAGCCATCATTGTAAACAAAAAAGCATTGCTTTGAGCCAGAAAGCGCTGGAGCGGTAATCATTTAACAAAGGTACATGTTTTTTTTACTGGTTTTCTCCTTTTTTTTGTTATATAAATTGTTCTTTAATGCTTTTAATTTCAGGATTTATGATATTTTGTCTGAAGCACAGATTGAAAATGACCTTAAACTGCTTGGCAACTCATGACCATACCTAATCGTAAATATCAAACTGAATTGGAAGTATGTGATGATTCAGAGTACATTTTACACTAACATCATCTTTGTGAATATTATAAATAATTAGGCCGAGTAGGTAATTTATCAAGTATAGTACACGGCCGATGTTGTTTTAGATTACAGGCCATCTAATATAAATTTTGCAGTAATTTAGCAAGTATATTTGATATCATTGTTGATTGAGTTTTATATACAGAAGATGACTGGATTGTATTATAACAAATATATAATAAGAATTCTAAGAAGACCGAAAATTAGTGCATATTTTATGGAAATGTAAATGTAAAATGATTATGTATGACTGCTCATTGTCCAAAAGGGAATATTACCTGATAAGAGATGAATAACATTGCAAAGCCATATCAACAACCAAAAACATTTCAATGTTATTTGTTTGATAAAAGTACAGCTGTTAAAAACTACTAGAATGATTAGTGATAATAGACATTGGATCAGTTTTACGAGTCAATTGAGCAGTGCACCGGGGAGCTGCTTTTTGAGATATGATCGGATAGTTCAATGTTGGTTGTATACATGAACATTGAGTTGATCATGGTAGTCATGGACAAGCAGTTGAACTTCAAGGCAATGTACATGATGAGTAAAAGCTGATAAGCATGTAATTTGGGACAATGAACATGCTGAGAAAACTGACTGCATGGCTTCAGGGACATGTATGCTAGGCTAAACTTCAACAATGTGAGCTTCTGGTTGGTCGGGAGAGGGCAGTTGAACTATGTTGGTGGCCTTATTGATTTATCGAGACACTTTAATGGCTACTGCATATAATGTGTAGCAACTTCTTGAAACTTAAATTTTAGCTGATATGAGCTGAAGTACAAGTAAAGCGAACAAAAACACTGAAGTGCTTTAGCATAAGAATAACTTGCATAAGCAATATGACAAAGTTGAAGTGCATGGAGCCTAGATTGCATGTCCAGTAAATTGTGACAGATAAGCCTCATTCACGTATACATTTGATATTACTGTAAGACCCATATTGAAATAACTTTTATTACTCATGCTCTGGTGGTTAAGGTAAATAATATCTTCATTATTCCTAACCAAAAGAATGATTAACTGCATTATATGTTTTGTGATGGATGTCAGTTACAAATAGCATAATTTATTCCATATTAAGTCAAGGTTCATATAAACAATAATTGAACAATGCCTATAAACAATAGCTGTACTACGTCCTAATTTTTAGAGACATTATGAAAAAAATGTGGGATAACCATTTATATTTTTTAGGCATTTTAATAAGAACCCTATTATTTTTATCGGTAGGCTCAGATTAGTGTCAACTATCATTTTTTTAGTTTTTATTCCCCTTAATACATGATAACTGTTCAAATTATCTCTACCAGTTTTGTTCAACATGGTCTTGAAGTTTATATAGTCATGATAATTTGCTTTGGCTATCTAGACATTTCTAGTTGTTTGCATTCGTCCGAGTTAAACACTTAATGCTCTTTGCTGCTATATATTTTTTGTTTGTATTTTTATTGTCAAGCTTTTACATAACAGCTAAAATCAGTATACATATTGTAATTTCTCTTACAATTGTAACAATATATTAATATATCCGTCTATGCAATTTTTGTAGGGCTATCATACACAAAACCAAAGAATATACAGGAACTTTATGAAGCGAATTCAGGAAACTACAAAAACAGCTTGAAGCAACAAAGAGAAAACATTTCATCAATCTACCGATTGCTACAAAAGTTACTGCTTGCAGCTGTGGATCTACAACCAACTGGGATGAGATGATTTTGTGTCCATGTATACGGTACAGTTTGCATTTAATTACATCCACTTGCATGATATTGTTTGAGATTAGTCATTGAGACTGTGTGATATCCATTGAGATCTTCGATATAGCCATGTTTATCATTAGAACACATAATAATATTTAAATGGTTTTTAAGCTAATCTCACATTTCATAATTATATGTCCCTCGATAGCAATGCAACCTTTTATTTAAACTTCGACGACGTGAAAATCAGTTTAAAATTATATAATTACTTGAGTAAAAATGGATTTTTATGTAGAGGTCACTTAGTATGTTTAAAAAATATTGTTTTGATGGATTTGCATTTTCCTCTGAAATTGACACTACTATGTTTTCCAAGTACTATTTTAATTTGCTTAATATGGGATATGGATACTAATGTAAGCATTATAATTTTAATGGAAAAAGAAAAAATGGAAGTAACATCACTTAAGTGAATAGTTTAGATGTCTGACTATACACTAGAGTTTCGTAATTATCTAACATCCTGTGGTTTCCATTTAAATAAATACACAAATAATACAACTAATCGAACTTTATCACCCTATCATGAAATATTTATTAGAAGACGGTAAATCTATCTCCTCAAAACAAATAGTTTAGGAAATTGAAATCTAACTCTACGCTAGCTTTTTGTATTTATCAAAACATCTTACACTACTTTTATTATTATATGTAATACAAATTGTTAAACTTTTAGCACCCAATCATGGAATATGTACTACAAGGAGATAAATCTCTATCTCAGTTCAAAATAGTGGTGAATATACTGGTATAATAGTTCGAGATGTTATACAAATATTATGAATTTATTCTTTTAGCAATTGGGCGCCTGTAAGTAAATTTTCTAATATTCTTCCTATTTTGTACATGTTCAGCTTCCTTTCTGAGAGTATAAAATAGGCTTTGAACTTATTATCATATAACTTTTGGATCTTTTCATGGCATGCTTTTGCAAGATTTCCTACTCAAGTATTAATATTTTTATAAATATTATGTACCATTTTTAATAAAAACAATATATTTGAATATGTTTTCATAGTTCGAATTGAAATGATTGTGTTGTGGATTACTAAATTGATTGTGGGTTCAAGCGATAAAGAAAAAATTTCTTACATAGGCCGTCTTCTTAGTTTAGTGATTATATTCATCAGGGAGCTATAATAGATTACATTCTACTAACTGTAATTTTTTTTAATTTGACCATAAACAGGTTGAATCCTAAAAGCATCTTTAGCTTTTGAAGTGGTTGATACTTCTTTCCATTTTTTGAACTATGTTATTTTAGACTTTTTAGGAAATGATCTGGATCCGTCACTTTTTTTATCCAACTGGTAAGTTTTCATGTTTTTAGGATATATATATATATATATATATATATATATATATATATATATATATATATATATATATATATATTGCATCGTTATTATAGTAGAAAATTTTCAGCATAACTGCTTGGTTTTTACAAACAACATCGTCTTTGATTTATCTAGCTATTCACTCAATGAGAGGGTAATTATCAGCGTTTCTTTCTGATACTACTATATATTTGTTTGTTTTATTTTATAGGTATGAAGGAAACACATGTAACATGCATCTGTTGAAGTCAGTTGAAGTGGTTAAGGAAGGCGTTAAGGAGAGCGGTATGGTTGGATTTAGGTTTAATACCATTGGAGTTAGTGATGCAATATCTATGCGGACAAGGGGAATGTGCTACAGTTTGCAGAGCAGGGATCTAATTGCAGATAGTATCGAGAGTGTCGTGGTTGCACAGTGGTATGATGGAAATATCTCAATCCTCGGGTGTGATAAAAATGTGAGAATATGTTTTTTGTTCGAAACAATTGTCAAGTTTCTATGTTTTTTGTCTAATTTTTGAAATGCATCCGATTAAGTTGTTTTGCTAACATTGACATTTTCATATGCATTTATCTATTGTATAAACTATATAAAACTAATGTGTGCATGTGTGGAAACTATATATAGAGCTGACTGTAAATGGATGTTTGTCTCCAGAGACCCAAGTGGTTGAACTATTTGGTAAATTGTTCTTCTTTGGTTTATATTTAGTATCTTTACCATTGTTATTTGTTGTTATCTAGATACATATTTCTATTTGCAGGTTTTATAGATATTTTTGTAAATATTTTTTCAATATAAGGCTAGGGATATTCTTGAGGTAAGGTATCACATGTTTTTTTCTTTTACAAATAATGGTTCCCCTCTTTCTGATTTATTTTTAGATTTCGATTTTGTCACCTAACATCAATTTTCCCATGGCTTCTATAAATGGGCTTTTTTTGTTGCACCTGGCTGCTGTCTTGCTGCTAGATTTATTTTTAGGTTTATGGTAACCCTGGACCTACAATAAATATCATGTGTTTGGATTACAATCGTTTATTTACATTGTACCCATGGAACTTCTAAACAAAAGTTGTATAAACTGAATTTATAACTGATTTTGCTTATTTTAAAATACTGAACGAATATAGGCTTCCAATATGTGAAAGTAGTTAGCTACTTTGTTGAATCATCTGAAATAAAAAACAAATAGACTGCTGTTTGGATTGCATCGCTGCATAAATTGCTGCTTAAATAATAATTTATAATATATTGACTAAGTATTGTTTCAATAAGGATGGATAACTAATCTTAGGCTTGCATGTGATTTGCATGTAATCATGCGTCTACAATTATTTATCTAATTTGTTTGGAAGATATGACATGATTTATGCTGAAGTTTTCACTTTACTGTTGATGGACAATAGTATGATTCATCTTCAATGAACCCATAATTCCACATATTTCAGTCGTATTAAATATTGTTAAATATGGACATTTCTAGCATTTTACAAATCATTATTTTACTATATAAAATTCATGTAGGATGTTTTACTTTAACCCATACATGTCTATTTCATAAATTCAGTTGGTAATATATATTTTCATTACTTTGCTTCACTTAACATGTTTCTTTACACATTTAATCTAGGAGAATATGACTAAGTCTACTACATCTACTCTAAATTCTGTACATATTCACAACAAAATGCAAAAAATTAATGTGATACTACACGTATTCACAAATACAAATACAAATCCAAATTACTAAAAAAACCACAACAAGCAGAACAACATTTCGTCACATTTTACATAACAAATTAATTTTTAATCAAATATAAAAACTTATTGAGTACATAATAAAATTTATTAGCATAACCAACAATATCATATTATTCAATTTTTTAATGATCTCTTCTTTGGTTTTTCTTACTATCTGCATTTGAGTCCACTATGTAAATAGATAACATAACTAACTATTTAACATATTTTGAGAAAAATCGCTTGATTAAATAAGTAAAAACAACAGAGATATTTTCTTTGTCAAGCACAAAGTATAATATATATAACATAAAATTATACATTATAATTTAAAAAATATATTCTAAAAATCAATTATTTTACTTAAATTTTCGGACGATGCAAAATACGCTTTCATTTTTTATCATTAATAGTGCAACTGTTACATTTTAAAAAATAACGTGTGCAACGCACGGGTTACACACTAGTTATTATAGATTGCACAATGTGAATTAAGGAAATACACACCAGGTTGCTCAATACCCCATACTGGAATAAAATTAAACCCCAATTAGCGATTTAAGACTTCAAATCTTAGAAGAACACACTTTGTTATGTTCCCCACCTACATGCGAACATATATCCCCATGGGACTAGCAGTTGGGAATCCCCTGCATTAGTACACTACAATAAGTAGCCTTATGTGCAGTGTGGTCTTCTATCTTGTTACATTACCAGTCTTGTAATCTAACCCATATTAATAATTACGTCATTTATATTTAACATAAACACTAAGATTTGCCTATCAATTGAATCCTTTATAAACATATTCTTCAGGCCATGTAAGTAAACTGGAAAATTAGTTCCATCTTTAAGTTGATATTTTAGTATTTACTTACCATGTACTTACATCCTATTTCATTTATGCTGTTAAATACCATTAACTGCTTCTTTTATAGTTAATACAGTTGAGTGTAATTTTTTCATTATTTTCAATTAGTACAATTAAGTATCATTTATTATTCTTTTAAAGTTCATATAATTATCATTATTGAATCTTTTTATTTAATGGCTATTCTAACTTGATTATTATAACCTCTCTAACTCTTCAATTTATTCTTTTAGTTACATTTAAGGCTTGTTATTTATTTCTTGACTAGTATTTAATCACATACATTTAATCGATGATGGAAATATTATTATTTTTATTACAACACATTAAACTATACATTTAAGCGTTTCTACATCTTAATGCATGGGGACTATACCCTTAAAAGGAAAATGTTATCACCTTTTGACGCGGAAAATTAGCGTCACACCCAATGATTCTCGAGAATACAAGAATAAAATTTCGCGTACAAAAAACTAAGTACAAAAGGCAAGAACACAAGAATTTATGGTAGTTCAGTTCATTTTGAACGTACATCCAATTTGAAACGTTTGCTGATTTTATTCACAATTGATGGTTACAAGAGTTATACATCATCCTTACAATTGTCTACAATATTTGGTTAATTTTTAGGGAGTCATTATTTGCATGTAGGAAGTCTTGGGAAAAAGTTAGTTCTTCTTCTTCCTCAAAGCTTAGGCTTCCATTAATGGTGATCAAGGTCCTTCTAGACTTGTCAAATCAAGAAAATGCCAACTCTATTGAAGTACGAGGTAAGGGGTATTTATAGATAGTGTATTAGGTGGGAGTATGTGAGAATTGAGGACCACAACAGGAATTTTGCATCCCGGAGCAACAGTTGTGGAAATTTCACATCACGCTACACTAGTACAGGACGAATTCACATCCCTCCTGGGAGACACAAATTTCACATTTTGGGGATGCAGAATTCGTATCCTTTAGGATACGAAACTCGTATCCAAGGGACATGGGTTTCGCATACCGAGGGACATGAGGCTCGCATCATGTGGGATGCGAGATATGAGGTGTGAAGGGATACGGGGGGAGGCGAAGTCATCTAGGGGATACGAAATCTCTATAGTATGCGAAGTGCATAGGGGATGTGAAATCCCTCGTGGGATGCAAAATGGTGCAAGGGTTGCAAAATATATGGCATACGAAATCCGGGGGATGCGAAGCCTAGGGGTGCGAATTGTGTGGTGTGAAATATATGGGATGTGAATGGTGTTTATGAGGGGTTGTGAGGCCTACGCTCGTACGACTCCTTCTGGGCCTAGAGTCTGAGTGTTTTGGTGACGCTTCGGGCTTTTGTACTAAAAGACGGGTCATGTCAAATGAGCTTGGTATTCTTTTGGGAAGCGGACCAAAATGTCGGTAAACATTTGCCCCATAAAATACGTCTTGTCTTGACATGATGTGCTTAGAGTTGAATTGATCATTTCTAGAAGTTGGAAAGATCTCCAAGCCCTGTCGAGCGCTTGAACGCGATCGTTCCGTTGAGCATGTTAATAACTTTGATTCTCTGGTAGCTTCAGTCAACATCTAATTCCTGTCGGCTCAAGAAATTAAACGTTAGTCGTCGACTTCCACTTACGTCGGAACATAAATGGGTCGTTGTTGGCATAGTATCGTGTATGCGCTCACATGTTTTCATGTGATTTCACGCGATGCAATCGGAGTTTGAAATAGAATATAATCAGTAAATATGTCTTCGGCTATGATTGCACGAGATGGTTTTCAAAAACAATATCGAATTGTGAACTCGATCACTTGGCATACATTTTTGAGTTGTTTGAACTTATGAACGCACGATTAGTTAGCAAATAGAAAAAGCCTCGATGATTGTAGTTTCGAAAAGGTGTAGTCGTCACTGGAGTCGTGAGTCAAGAATTTTCCAATGTTGGAAGTTCGATTCTCACCTTTTCCTTTTTTATTTTAAAACAGAGATGCAAAATTTCGCATCCTAGGGGAATACAGAGTTTCTTATCCTGGTGGGATGCGAAATTTCGTATCCCCGATGGGATACGTCATTCACGGTTTGCTGAACCTCCCATCATTCATATAAATATCGAATACAAAATTACTGTAACAACCCGAAAATCTGGGCCAGTTTAAAATTTTTATTTTGGCAATTTTAGCGAATTTTGATTATTTAAAATGAATTATTTTAAATAATATCGACGAGAAATTTATTTTTGAATATATCAGAACGTATATATTATATACGTCGTCGTTAGAATATAAATATTTATATATAATTATAAAAGGAATTGAAAATGGCGTGGTAGTTCGATAATTCGATTTCAAACTTCAATTGAATATACCGGGTGCAAAACAATCCGGATTTTAGTGAAACCAAAAATAATGGAATCTAATTGTGGATATCTTTCCAACGAATCCGACAAATTGAGATTTCATAGTGGGAATCAAAAGATATGTCCAGTTGAAAATTCTGAATAGTCGCTATGGAATTCAGGCCCTTAAAAATGGATATTTTGCAAATGACCTCGGATTTCGACGAAACCAGTTTTGTTGGGTCCGCAGTGTCAAATTATTGTTAGATTCCAAATTTCATAATTTTTCGAATCAATATGTGAGCATGGCAAAGGAAAACGCGTTTGACCATTTCAGTTGAATTTAATCGACTGGAAATTGGCCATTTTTCCAACGATCTCAGAATTCGACGAAACTAGTTTTGTTAGGACCGTATCGTCAATACGAAGCTAGAAAATATTTTTCTGGAATTTTTCTAGTTAGTATGTGACCCCGGTAATTCGAAATGTACGTTTAAAATTCAATATAGTGATTTAAATGTAAATTCAATGGAAACTGATTCAAAGGATCGAATCAACCTATGAAACATGTCCCATTGTGTTCGGAATGGGGGTGAAACGCTATGGACGACAGTCGGTGGACCTCGTTTAGAGGTCGTAAGTAAAAGTCAACTTTTTAGGAATTAAATAATTATAAAATAAATAAAAAATTCCTCTCCCCTTCCCTTATACGTTGGCCCCTTTTTATTTATTTATTTTATTTTCATTCGTTCGATCAGAAAAAAAAAAAAAAAAATCGCTGCCCCCCCTCGCGCGCCGCATCACCTTAGGCCGCCTCCTCCTCCACCTCGGAGACGACCGACCGCCTCCCCTCGCGTCCCTGCCTTTCCCCGCTCCTCCCCGATGTCCCCAAACCCTAAACCGAGCCCCAATCCCACGACAGCCGACGTCGAGCCATCCTCCTCCACCAGCACCCAGCGCCGACGCCGTCTACACCCCCCCGACGAACCATGAACCCCCCCTCTTCTTCGAGCAAAAAGAAAAAAACACTGTAAGTTCGGTTTTTTTTTTTTTATTTTTTATTATTTATTTTCATTTAACTGAATTTTTATGATGATTTTAAAACTGAGAATTTTAATAAGAAGTAAAAACTGATTTTAATAAGAAGTAAAAACTGATTTTAATTAGAAGTAAAAACTGATTTTAATTAGAAGTAAAAACTGATTTTGAAAAAGCATTTAAAAACTGATTTTTATTTTTAGATTTTAAAAGGAAAAAGATTTAGATTTTAAAATAGAAAAGAGTTAAACTTTAAAAAGTAAAAGAAAAGATTTGATCTTTAAAATGGAAAAGGCGGAATCTATATTTTTAAAAAATATGATTTTTATATATTGAACTTCGAGATAAAAATATGATTTTTATATATTGAACTTCGAGATAAAAATATGATTTTTATATATTGAACTTCGAGATAAAAATATGATTTTTATATATTGAACATCGAAGTAAAAATTCGATTTTTACATATGTAGTGGCCGCGGGCAAAGGAAGTGACAAAGGGCGAGTGGCGAAGATTTTCTACAAAGAAGCATCGAGGCATTGGATTTAGCTTTATGTGAGAATTTCTCACCTTTCAATTTATTTTTCTAGTTATATATATATACTAGGATGCAGACGGTGTTTAGTAGCACCCGACACAACCGTCCACAGACCATGGACTTGTTTGTTTGGTTGCATAGATTAGTTAGATGATTTGAGTTGAAATTGAATTGTGTGGTGAAATGAATGGATTGATTGATGCGTGAATGGCGTGGGCCTTCACTAGACTGGGGATAAGGCTAGGCCTTGTCCCGTTTCTAGTATCGTGCCGTTATGCCGCCGAAATTTCCTAAAATATGTTAGAAAAATAAAAAATATCATTTTTATTGAATAAATGAATTGAATAGGAATTCATATGTTGAGATAAAATATTTTATCGTTAAAAATATGATTTTTAACGTGAAGTGAATAAAATAAATATTCATTCACAAACCAGACGGTTTGTTTATGTACACCTATTTGAAGGACATTGATTGGATCGATAAATTTTACACATCACCCAACTGCACAAATAAAATCTGTGTTTGATTGTTTGAAACCCCACACGGGTGTTGGGATGAAATTTGAAGTTCACTCACCCTGATTGATTAAATATGTCGATCGATTGATTGACATGCTGTTATAAGCGTTAGATATCTTTATTTGATGCTTATACAGTGTAGTGCACTTTGGTTGATGGTTGATCATTTTTCAATGCTATTATATACATGTGTTGTATGAAAATCCATATAATTAATTTTATATGGTAATTGATTGGGCCTCATTCCAGTTTAGAAATAGAAATATTTGAAATAGAATATTTGAAAATAGAAATTTATGAAGCCGTGTTGATTAGAGTGACGCCATTTTGACGTGAACGATATTTAAAACGATTTCGAAATGAATTGAATTGAAAACGATTTCGAAATGAATTGAATTGAAAACGATTTCGAAATGAATTGAATTGAAAACGATTTCGAAATGAATTGAATTGAAAACAATTTCGAAATGAATTGAATTGAAAACGATTTCGAAATGAATTGAATTGAATATGAATTCAAATTGAATTGAAATTTGAATTGAATAGAAATGAATTTTAAAACGAATTTATAAAGAAGAATTCAATTTTGATTTGAATTGAAATGGAAGTTGAGATTTCTTTTGAAACGAATATTAAAACTATTTATATAATTCGTTTTAAATAGAAATCGACGAAATATATATTATATATATAATATAATGGCCTGAATAGAACGCGCCGCGCCGCGGCAGTTCGTGAATTTCGACCATTCATTTCAAACGGACATTACGGGAGATTCGACCGTCGGATTCTCCTAAAACCGGAACCGTTGGGTTCGTATCGAAAAGAGCTTTCTAACGAATATTAGAAATTAGAAATCTAACGGTTGGATTTGGAATTATGTCCAAATCAAATTCGAAAAAGGTCGCTGTAAGTGCAGTTCGATGGCCATTGATGGAAATCGACTGTACGGGCCTTGATAAAATTATTGAAAATAGTAATAATTTGTGTAAAATCATAAGAAATGATTTGTGAAGATTTGGGATGAAAAACTCCATATTTGAAAGGATAAAAATAGATTTTTATCGAAATGAACTAGTTTTGAACTAGAATTATAATTCTATTTATTTTTAAATAAATAAATTGAATTTGAAGAGGGTTTTGAAAATAACCAAAATTTCCAATGATTGCATTGGAGTGGATTTGAATCGAAATTGTCTTCGGAATATTTCGATGTTGGAATTCGTGATTATACAGATGTTGTTATGGAAATTTGAAAGATATATATTTATATCGTTATTTCCAATACGACATTTGTTAGTCGTAGAATTTGATATTGAATATAAGCCGATATATTTTCTATTCAGAGCCTTATATTGAATATCAAATGTGATTTGGGTTTGTCGTGAATGGTGTCTTCACTAACACTGTTCTTGAACCCAGTTGAGAAAAGATTAAATCTTTTTATTTAGTTTTAATGAAGTATACCAATTAAATAATATTTAATTGGAATTGAATTGATATTGATTTTTGGGTTTATCGTGAACAGTGTTTTAAATAACACTCGTTCTTTAACCCGATAATTAATGAATGTGATTTTGGGTTTATCGTGAACCGTGTTTTAAATGACACTGATTCTTTAACCCAATTAAAGATTAAAACTAAGTGGAGTTTTAATGAATCTTTAATTAGATTGAAATAATCGAAATGGAGTATCACCAGTTTTGCTCCAGGCGATAGTTAAATCTTTAATTAGATTTGAGCGTGAAATGGTAATTGAATTTACCGATAACACCGTGGTGTTAGATATGAAGTATAACCAGTTTTTACTTCATGGGATGAATAGGTTGGGATTGGGAAATTAAAACAAATGATTACTTCGGTAAGGTTCGCTAATCCCGACTAGTTTGAATTGATATTCAAAAATAGATTAAGGAATAAATTCACGAAATTTATCTTGGATAAAATTAATGGGAACCTTTCCCTATGAATGTGAAATTTAGGAACTAACTGTCGGTTATCCAAGCAGAATGGTTTTCTGGGTATTGATCTGATGTTGGTTTCGGCCTTCGGGGTTAATATTTGGGGAATTATTCTCTTGATTAATTTACGGTTAGTGACTGATGAATTGGAATGAGGCGTATGTTGTGTTTGTGTAACAGTTATTTAAATATATGCGAGTTATTTGGAAAGACCGGGTTTATCCCATTCTGAATAACTGATACGACGATAAGTCGAAGATGAAGACGATGGTCGAAGACCGGAGGTCTTCACGTCGTTTGGGTGATAACTGATGATCTTGATTGGGCTGTACACCCAAGAAGATGGAAACAGTTAGTGATCGTCCAGACGTACTTGGAGATCGATGGATATGCGGGGTACTAGGTGCCTCCGGTTTCGTTCAGACCCAGAACGGACTTGTAAATGGACTGTGTGTCTGACATTGGATTTTAGTCTGTGTGATTGATCTCTATTAAATATATATCTGTTTGGCGGCGGAGAATTTATTCTCTTGCTTAACGCCCTTCTCTGAGACGTACGAGCTCAGGGGTTATATATTGATGGATATCAAACGCATGGAGTGAATTGCCTGTGTGGCATGCCTAAGTGGCAATTGATCGAGGCTTCTGTTGAAAAGCAAAGCCTTGTGGTGATGATCAAAGCAAGGCCT
Source organism: Allium sativum (assembly GCA_030737875.1). NCBI lineage: Eukaryota > Viridiplantae > Streptophyta > Magnoliopsida > Asparagales > Amaryllidaceae > Allium > Allium sativum. The sequence goes on from CM060926.1 coordinate 360,373,200, forward strand.
TTGTGGCGTAGCTTTGTGTAACGTTTACTTCGGGTGTTTCACACCCGGTATGAACCAAAAACGGGAGACGGACCTCAGGGAGGGCATGCGTTTCTTTCTAGTTAGAAGTGGCGTCAGTGGTTTTACACGCCCTGACGAGTTTGACTTATGTGGTTGTTGCTGTTGCGAGGCGCCTCGGTTAGATCGGACGATCCGGGTCCGATGGAGCCATTCGTTGGCTCATTTACGCCCCAAAGGGCGGGGAAACGCAGTGTTCAGGCATTTTAATCCACATCGGTGGACCGGCCCTGACGATCCAAGGGCCCACCTGAGTCTGGGTCCTGAGGCTCCGGCTAGACAGTCTCGAATCGGTTGAGGACTATCTTTTGCCTCGGTTCATAGATGGAAATCCAATTTCCAAATATGTGACTTTGCGGTTTTATTTGTAAACCTATATATGGCGACATAGTGGCATGGGACGCTCATGCCGCCTATGATTGATACTTATGATTTGAAGTTGTTTATACACTATGCACTTATAATAGTATCAAATGATTTGTTTTAAACGTATCAAGCATTCTTTGGCTGTTATAAGGGAAAACCCTATCCCCCGGCTTGCGTTGCATTGTGTGATAGGACCTGGGTCTTATAACATCTTCATTTTTCTTTATTTAGCATTGCGCTGTTGTTTTATGCACTGGTATTCTTGGGAGGAAACCCGTTCCGTGTTATACGGCGTGGTCCCTTGATTTACCGAACATTAAAAATAAAGATTAACTGTTTTAGTTCTCACACCAGTCACATGACTGACCTGGAGTTTATTGTTTTAACCTAAACTCTGGGTGCCCTTATTTTGACACGGGCAGCTAGTAGTTTTGGTTTTGCAGATTTATATTCACAGGGTCCTGGTTTACAGCTGGAACGATATCCGGAAAGCTTTATATCCGTATATCTCATTCTAGTTGTGTATTGTATTATTTTCCGCTGCTATGTATTTAAATGTAATTTAAATCTCTGATATTTCTGTGTAATATTCATTTATACTCTGTATATTCTTGTAATCTGATGCATTGTTGTAATATACAGTGAAATGTTCTTCTGTATGCGTTCTGTTTTGTCCTGTTCTCAAACGATAGGGCATTTCGAACGGCCTGGATCGGTTTAGCGACTGGTTCGGACCGAGCGAAATTCCTTGCCGTCACAGTTGGTATCAGAGCTTTGGTTTACAAAGCTAGAGAACAAGACACATTAGAACCATACGAAAGAATTCATCAGATATTGGGTTAGTAATATCCAATGGGAATGACTCGTTAGAGATAGGATCAGTAGTATCCTAGAACGAGTGTGAAGAGTATATTTTTCAAATGAAAACAAATTTTGTTTTGAAAATCTAAATCAACTATTCGTATTTGTTTATTTATTTATATTGATGTAGACAATCCAATATATATATAGATTTTGCGTATACGTCTGATCCGCGTGTATTCAAAGTTTTAATATATTGGGTAGATATAGCATCACACTCTAGTCGCCCGAAGATGATATTGATGATAGCGATCGCATCATCAACATTTATGTTCGAGTTTCGAAGGTGTGATTTTCTATATATTTCCATTAGACTGTTGTGAGAACCAAAACTTATATAGTTAGAATACATTGTTGTGAATTGGCATCAAAAACATGATTTTTGTATATATATCAAAATTTTCAATTTGAAACGTTAAATTCACTAATTGATTGATGTTTGTGTTGTTTGTTTATTTGTTTGATAATTTTGAACCGTTATGCCTAATAGCATCAAATATTGAGTTATATTGAAAATTGGTCGCGTTTGCTTGCATATACATATATATCATTGAACAGGTCATAGCAAGGAGGCTAGAGCAGAGAATAAAATTTGTTTGCCCGACAAATAGGTACATGTTTACTACATAATTTACTGTTTTGTTTGGGTGATGATGATTTTATGAGCCTATTGGCTTTTTCTTTTTCTTTTTTGAGATCTGAAGGACCGGGGAAGCTATTTGAAATTCCCCGATGCTCCCGGTGCAGGGGAGGTTATGGCGAAATTTTTCGAAAATTTAGGGTGTTAGCCAAATTTTTGAAATTTTGAAAATTCTCAGAAACTAAAGAGTTGGAGAATGGAAGCCAGATCGAGCGTAGAGTTGATTAATCAAACCACTTTCGACTTTGTTCCTTTTCGGGGACGAAAAGTTTTAAGTGGGGGAGATTGTAACAACCCGAAAATCTGGGCCAGTTTAAAATTTTTATTTTGGCAATTTTAGCGAATTTTGATTATTTAAAATGAATTATTTTAAATAATATCGACGAGAAATTTATTTTTGAATATATCAGAACGTATATATTATATACGTCGTCGTTAGAATATAAATATTTATATATAATTATAAAAGGAATTGAAAATGGCGCGGTAGTTCGATAATTCGATTTTAAACTTCAATTGAATATACCGGGTGCAAAACAATCCGGATTTTAGTGAAACCAAAAATAATGGAATCTAATTGTGGATATCTTTCCAACGAATCCGACAAATTGAGATTTCATAGTGGGAATCAAAAGATATGTCCAGTTGAAAATTCTGAATAGTCGCTATGGAATTCAAGCCCTTAAAAATGGATATTTTGCAAATGACCTCGGATTTCGACGAAACCAGTTTTGTTGGGTCCGCAGTGTCAAATTATTGTTAGATTCCAAATTTCATAATTTTTCGAATCAATATGTGAGCGTGGCAAAGGAAAACGCGTTTGACCATTTCAGTTGAATTTAATCGACTGGAAATTGGCCATTTTTCCAACGATCTCAGAATTCGACGAAACTAGTTTTGTTAGGACCGTATCGTCAATACGAAGCTAGAAAATATTTTTCTGGAATTTTTCTAGTTAGTATGTGACCCCGGTAATTCGAAATGTACGTTTAAAATTCAATATAGTGATTTAAATGTAAATTCAATGGAAACTGATTCAAAGGATCGAATCAACCTATGAAACATGTCCCATTGTGTTCGGAATGGGGGTAAAACGCTATGGACGACAGTCGGTGGACCTCGTTTAGAGGTCGTAAGTAAAAGTCAACTTTTTAGGAATTAAATAATTATAAAATAAAAAAAAATTCCTCTCCCCTTCCCTTATACGTTGGCCCCTTTTTATTTATTTATTTTATTTTCATTCGTTCGATCAGAAAAAGAAAAGAAAAAAAAAAAAATCGCTCCAGATCGCTGCCCCCCCCTCGCGCGCCGCATCACCTTAGGCTGCCTCCTCCTCCACCTCGGAGACGACCGACCGCCTCCCCTCGCGTCCCTGCCTTTCCCCGCTCCTCCCCGATGTCCCCAAACCCTAAACCGAGCCCCAATCCCACGACAGCCGACGTCGAGCCATCCTCCTCCACCAGCACCCAGCGCCGACGCCGTCTACACCCCCCCCGACGAACCATGAACCCCCCTCTTCTTCGAGCAAAAAGAAAAAAACACTGTAAGTTCGGTTTTTTTTATTATTATTATTTATTATTATTTATTTTCATTTAACTGAATTTTTATGATGATTTTAAAACTGAGAATTTTAATAAGAAGTAAAAACTGATTTTAATAAGAAGTAAAAACTGATTTTAATAAGAAGTAAAAATTGATTTTAATTAGAAGTAAAAACTGATTTTAATTAGAAGTAAAAACTGATTTTGAAAAAGCATTTAAAAACTGATTTTTATTTTTAGATTTTAAAAGGAAAAAGATTTAGATTTTAAAATAGAAAAGAGTTAAACTTTAAAAAGTAAAAGAAAAGATTTGATCTTTAAAATGGAAAAGGCGGAATCTATATTTTTAAAAAATATGATTTTTATATATTGAACTTCGAGATAAAAATATGATTTTTATATATTGAACTTCGAGATAAAAATATATTGAACTTCGAGATAAAAATATGATTTTTATATATTGAACTTCGAGATAAAAATATGATTTTTATATATTGAACTTCGAGATAAAAATATGATTTTTATATATTGAACATCGAAGTAAAAATTCGATTTTTACATATGTAGTGGCCGCGGGCAAAGGAAGTGACAAAGGGCGAGTGGCGAAGATTTTCTACAAAGAAGCATCGAGGCATTGGATTTAGCTTTATGTGAGAATTTCTCACCTTTCAATTTATTTTTCTAGTTATATATATATACTAGGATGCAGACGGTGTTTAGTAGCACCCGACACAACCGTCCACAGACCATGGACTTGTTTGTTTGGTTGCATAGATTAGTTAGATGATTTGAGTTGAAATTGAATTGTGTGGTGAAATGAATGGATTGATTGATGCGTGAATGGCGTGGGCCTTCACTAGACTGGGGATAAGGCTAGGCCTTGTCCCGTTTCTAGTATCGTGCCGTTATGCCGCCGAAATTTTCTAAAATATGTTAGAAAAATAAAAAATATCATTTTTATTGAATAAATGAATTGAATAGGAATTCATATGTTGAGATAAAATATTTTATCGTTAAAAATATGATTTTTAACGTGAAGTGGATAAAATAAATATTCATTCACAAACCAGACGGTTTGTTTATGTACACCTATTTGAAGGACATTGATTGGGTCGATAAATTTTACACATCACCCAACTGCACAAATAAAATCTGTGTTTGATTGTTTGAAACCCCACACGGGTGTTGGGATGAAATTTGAAGTTCACTCACCCTGATTGATTAAATATGTCGATCGATTGATTGACATGCTGTTATAAGCGTTAAATATCTTTATTTGATACTTATACAGTGTAGTGCACTTTGGTTGATGGTTGATCATTTTTCAATGCTATTATATACATGTGTTGTATGAAAATCCATATAATTAATTTTATATGGTAATTGATTGGGCCTCATTCCAGTTTAGAAATAGAAATATTTGAAATAGAATATTTGAAAATAGAAATTTATGAAGCCGTGTTGATTAGAGTGACGCCATTTTGACGTGAACGATATTTAAAACGATTTCGAAATGAATTGAATTGAAAACGATTTCGAAATGAATTGAATTGAAAACGATTTCGAAATGAATTGAATTGAAAACGATTTCGAAATGAATTGAATTGAAAACGATTTCGAAATGAATTGAATTGAATATGAATTCAAATTGAATTGAAATTTGAATTAAATAGAAATGAATTTTAAAACGAATTTATAAAGAAGAATTCAATTTTGATTTGAATTGAAATGGAAGTTGAGATTTCTTTTGAAACGAATATTAAAACTATTTATATAATTCGTTTTAAATAGAAATCGACGAAATATATATTATATATATTATATATATAATATAATGGCCTGAATAGAACGCGCCGCGCCGCGGCAGTTCGTGAATTTCGACCATTCATTTCAAACGGACATTACGGGAGATCCGACCGTCGGATTCTCCTAAAACCGGAACCGTTGGGTTCGTATCGAAAAGAGCTTTCTAACGAATATTAGAAATTAGAAATCTAACGGTTGGATTTGGAATTATGTCCAAATCAAATTCGAAAAAGGTCGGTGTAAGTGCAGTTCGATGGCCATTGATGGAAATCGACTGTACGGGCCTTGATAAAATTATTAAAAATAGTAATAATTTGTGTAAAATCATAAGAAATGATTTGTGAAGATTTGGGATGAAAAACTCCATATTTGAAAGGATAAAAATAGATTTTTATCGAAATGAACTAGTTTTGAACTAGAATTATAATTCTATTTATTTTTAAATAAATAAATTGAATTTGAAGAGGGTTTTGAAAATAACCAAAATTTCCAATGATTGCATTGGAGTGGATTTGAATCGAAATTGTCTTCGGAATATTTCGATGTTGGAATTCGTGATTATACAGATGTTGTTATGGAAATTTGAAAGATATATATTTATATCGTTATTTCCAATACGACATTTGTTAGTCGTAGAATTTGATATTGAATATAAGCCGATATATTTTCTATTCAGAGCCTTATATTGAATATCAAATGTGATTTGGGTTTGTCGTGAATGGTGTCTTCACTAACACTGTTCTTGAACCCAGTTGAGAAAAGATTAAATCTTTTTATTTAGATTTAATGAAGTGTACCAATTAAATAATATTTAATTGGAATTGAATTGATATTGATTTTTGGGTTTATCGTGAACAGTGTTTTAAATAACACTCGTTCTTTAACCCGATAATTAATGAATGTGATTTTGGGTTTATCGTGAACCGTGTTTTAAATGACACTGATTCTTTAACCCAATTAAAGATAAAAACTAAGTGGAGTTTTAATGAATCTTTAATTAGATTGAAATAATCGAAATGGAGTATCACCAGTTTTGCTCCAGGCGATAGTTAAATCTTTAATTAGATTTGAGCGTGAAATGGTAATTGAATTTACCGATAACACCGTGGTGTTAGATATGAAGTATAACCAGTTTTTACTTCATGGGATGAATAGGTTGGGATTGGGAAATTAAAACAAATGATTACTTCGGTAAGGTTCGCTAATCCCGACTAGTTTGAATTGATATTCAAAAATAGATTAAGGAATAAATTCACGAAATTTATCTTGGATAAAATTAATGGGAACCTTTCCCTATGAATGTGAAATTTAGGAACTAACTGTCGGTTAGCCAAGCAGAATGGTTTTCTGGGTATTGATCTGATGTTGGTTTCGGCCTTCGGGGTTAATATTTGGGGAATTATTCTCTTGATTAATTTACGGTTAGTGACTGATGAATTGGAATGAGGCGTATGTTGTGTTTGTGTAACACTTATTTAAATATACGCGAGTTATTTGGAAAGACCGGGTTTATCCCATTCTGAATAACTGATACGACGATAAGTCGAAGATGAAGACGATGGTCGAAGACCGGAGGTCTTCACGTCGTTTGGGTGATAACTGATGATCTTGATTGGGCTGTACACCCAAGAAGATGGAAACAGTTAGTGATCGTCCAGACGTACTTGGAGATCGATGGATATGCGGGGTACTAGGTGCCTCCGGTTTCGTTCAGACCCAGAACGGACTTGTAAATGGACTGTGTGTCTGACATTGGATTTTAGTCTGTGTGATTGATCTCTATTAAATATATATCTGTTTGGCGGCGGAGAATTTATTCTCTTGCTTAACGCCCTTCTCTGAGACGTACGAGCTCAGGGGTTATATATTGATGGATATCAAACGCATGGAGTGAATTGCCTGTGTGGCATGCCTAAGTGGCAATTGATCGAGGCTTCTGTTGATAAGCAAAGCCTTGTGGTGATGATCAAAGCAAGGCCTTTGTGGCGTAGCTTTGTGTAACGTTTACTTCGGGTGTTTCACACCCGGTATGAACCAAAAACGGGAGACGGACCTCAGGGAGGGCATGCGTTTCTTTCTAGTTAAAAGTGGCGTCAGTGGTTTTACACGCCCTGACGAGTTTGACTTATGTGGTTGTTGCTGTTGCGAGGCGCCTCGGTTAGATCGGACGATCCGGGTCCGATGGAGCCATTCGTTGGCTCATTTACGCCCCAAAGGGCGGGGAAACGAAGTGTTCAGGCATTTTAATCAACATCGGTGGACCGGCCCTGACGATCCAAGGGCCCACCTGAGTCTGGGTCCTGAGGCTCGGGCTAGACAGTCTCGAATCGGTTGAGGACTATCTTTTGCCTCGGTTCATAGATGGAAATCCAATTTCCAAATACGTGACTTTGCGGTTTTATTTGTAAACCTATATATGGCGACATAGTGGCATGGGACGCTCATGCCGCCTATGATTGATACTTATGATTTGAAGTTGTTTATACACTATGCACTTATAATAGTATCAAATGATTTGTTTTAAACGTATCAAGCATTCTTTGGCTGTTATAAGGGAAAACCCTATCCCCCGGCTTGCGTTGCATTGTGTGATAGGACCTGGGTCTTATAACAGCTTCATTTTTCTTTATTTAGCATTGCGCTGTTGTTTTATGCACTGGTATTCTTGGGAGGAAACCCGTTCCGTGTTATACGGCGTGGTCCCTTGATTTACCGAACATTAAAAATAAAGATTAACTGTTTTAGTTCTCACACCAGTCACATGACTGACCTGGAGTTTATTGTTTTAACCTAAACTCTGGGTGCCCTTATTTTGACACGGGCAGCTAGTAGTTTTGGTTTTGCAGATTTATATTCACAGGGTCCTGGTTTACAGCTGGAACGATATCCGGAAAGCTTTGTATCCGTATATCTCATTCTAGTTGTGTATTGTATTATTTTCCGCTGCTATGTATTTAAATGTAATTTAAATCTCTGATATTTCTGTGTAATATTCATTTATACTCCGTATATTCTTGTAATCTGATGCATTGTTGTAATATACAGTGAAATGTTCTTCTGTATGCGTTCTGTTTTGTCCTGTTCTCAAACGATAGGGCGTTTCGAACGGCCTGAATCGGTTTAGCGACTGGTTCGGACCGAGCGAAATTCCTTGCCGTCACAATTACCCTCTTCTCATCTGACATATTTCCATATCCTAAGGACTTGAGAAAAATTCTGGAAAACACATCGCCCTTCTTTGACCTTCGAATCACTGCACATAAACAGGTAGGCTTGAATCTTATGCGATTCGATTTACATGTCTTGTTGCCCGATTCAATTTCGAATCTCGGGTACGTGATTTTCGAAGCTTGAAACCATGGTTTGAGGCTTGGCCATGGTGTTTAGTGAAGGAGGCAAGGCGTGTTCGTAGGAGATGAAGGAGAAGGAGTTGGATTCGGAAAGGAGGATAGGAGGCGAAGGGTAAAGGAAACGACAAGGGAGTAGAGGCGAAGCGAATCAAAGATGAAGGAGATGAAGTGATACAAGGATGGTGCTTGGCATCCCAAAGCTATGGAGGGGATACGAAATTTAGATTTCGTATCCTAGGGCAGCGGAGTGATGTGAAGCATTAACTTCGTATTCCCAAGGAGAGGGACACAGGATTCAAATTTTGCATCCCTAAGGGGGATGCAATATTATGATTTCTCATCTGTTTTGGGTGTTGGAATTCACTAAAGTCTTAGGATGCGAATTTCGCATCCTTGGGACTTAGAGAATTTGCAACACAAGGGGATGTGAAGTGGAAAGATAGACAGGGATTCAAAATTTCGAAGGGGGGTGTGGGATGCAAATTTTGCTTCAGCATAGGAATGCGAAATTGCTCGGACTTAGGGATGAAAATTTCGCATCCCTGAGAATTAGCAGATTTTGAACACACTTGGCGGTGTTGCTTTCCATTGTTCCCGATGAAAATTCGAATCCAAAGAGACTTAGCGTCGGACTCGTATTGCTTTCATGGCGTTACGTGATTGGATCGAACTGGGGTTTGAACGCTTTGACCAATAACACCTGTACGCTTAGACAAGAACTGATAATTTGGACTTGTAGAGAATAAAACGTGAGCTATGGACGTATGAACGAACTACCAATTCACGTACCTGATTCCCGATCTCAATCACAACTTCATCGCGACTCGACCGAACCTGACGATGTCGGTTAACGACGATGATGGTCTTGATTCGAGGGACTAGTGATCGTCGCTGTGTTCCAAGTTCTTACATTATAATCGTATCAACACCTCACGGCTCTGTACGTTCCATGTTAGTTTGCACCAACATGAGAGGTACAAGTTTTTTAGTGTGGTATCTAATGAGACTATGTTAAAAGTATAGTTTGCAATGGTATCAAGATCTTTACTACACCAAAACAGCAAATTTGGCACACCAAGATACGGAGATTTAATACGGCTTTAAGCCGTATAAAATTTACTATAGCTCATAACCGTATCAAATTGTGCTCCCATATCTTTTAATTTCCTTTGCAATCCACGTCATCTCCATCAGCTCATATCTAACCCTACATCTTCAACCAAAAATGGCCTAAATATTTGATTTCTGTTTTTTTCGTTCTCCAAAAATGGTTAAGGGTGACACTTTCGGAAACAAATTTCGGTATACATCCACCATTTTTTGTCTTTTCTCATTTTCGGCGGTCCTTTATCAAATTTAAAGGTGAAAATCAACCACACTCCCGTCGAATTTTGTGAATAGATACGGTAAAGCCTTATCGAATTTCATCCATGTCCCCTTAATCAGTTTTGAGTGTCAATAACAATGCTCTGTTTATATAACATACATTTGTCTTATGTTTTTTTCCAGCTATGATCATTTAAATAGTAGAATTTTTGCTGTATCAAAATATTTCTTCCAACTGTATTCAACATTTTTAACGTGGTACACGGGGAATGAGGTATGATCATAAGAATGATATGTTAATCGTGATAGTCTTGGTCGTCTTGTGGAGCATCATATTAATTACAATAAGGATGGTCCAGCTATAGAATATACGAGTCCATAGTAGTGTTGATAAATTTTGTTAGCAGATTCATACTGTTTTAACAGAAACATAGATGGAAAAATTATCTCAAACCTTACAACACTGATGCGACATCAGCCCTTCTTTTGTGTTACTAGGTTTGCCAAAACTGCTGTGCAAAAATGCAGTTAGGCTTTTAATATATTGCTGCACATATGTCTTTAGAATATTACTTTGTCAAGTTTATGATAATATAATTTGGAAACAAAGTTGGCTAAGCATCAGTCTAAAGCATTTTACTATCTTGTGCATCTGATGCATGCTCTGTTTGAAAAAAACGTGTTACATTTAATCTCCTCTAATACTCTGTCCTGTCAATTATGTAAAATCAAATAATTGTAAATAGCATGAATTATGAAAATATTGTGATTACGAGTTATATGATGTTATGATAAATTCATGTATGTTAAGTAAAACATTTTATATGTTCATATTGTTCTAGAATCACTCATGTTCATATTCTTGTGATGATTATAGATAACAACATCTTGGAGTTTCTGCTTTAGTGTAGTTCATATGACAACTGTAAATAACATCTTGAAAGTTTAAGCGTTGGTGCATCTTCGTACAGATATGATCTTTGGTCTATAGGCTGAAATTCAACCTGGACAAATAATAGTACATTTATGTCTGTTAACATAGTCACATTCTCTATTCAACATCACATAATTGAGCATTGTAAACATGAGGGATGACATGTTGCGGTGATAAAACATCATGTATAACAAATCTATGTATTTTATATACCTTATATTATGTTTTGTTACCGTTTTGCAATGACTGGAATACAATGGAGTAAAATAGGGTCGTTAGCTTCGTTACTGTTAAATATATGATTAAGAACTCTGTGAGAACAATGTATAGTTATTGCTGTCACAATCATTCATATCTTAGGTTATTTATTAATTTTGATGTTGCAAGAGACTCCCTTTAAAGTCCTGGTTTAGACTTATATCGAAGGAAAGCTTTACTTAAAGCTTATGACAATCACATAGGTTACGTGCTAATTTTGACATTTTATGTTATGATATTTCACTATCAATCTGTTTTCGCTCCCTTATTTTTTTGTATCAATGTGGCTGAAATGAACTAGATCATTTAGGTAAGCATGTTCTTGTTACTATTATTTTTATATTTTCTAAAAATAGGTACTTAGTCAGTGCTAGCACCCAGTTTTCTATCAGACTCCATTGTGCTACAAGGAAAGCTATAGGAACTAGAAGACACCTTAAGGACCATCAATGTTGGGTACTACAATGAAAATAGACACTACAACACAGAACGAGATAGGCTAGACCTGCCATACATCTGGCAATGCTACATCCTTGCAATACGATAAGAAGGCTGTTACGACAGAGAGATACATCAAAATCAGCTACAACGACAAGTAACACGTCACAAAAAGCAATAGGCAGATTAATAACGTTGGGTTGAAGTGAAAAGAAGAATTTGTTTGAATTCAGCCAAGCTAATCCCTAAGACTCTCATCCACTGCTCCAACCTTAGTCATCTTCAAAAGGTATAATGTGAGAACTTTCCTATTATTGTGTAATCACTATAGTTTTAGGATTGATTTTTCTGTTTCAATGATATTTTTTGAATCCAGAAGATTTAGTGGTGATTTTTAGTCCCATCCGACGTTTAAATATTTTCTACTTGATTAGTTATTATTCTTTTCATATAGAATAATCATCGGATAAGATGTTGCCTTGAGCAAGTATTGTATTCTATTATAATTGACAACTGAAAAGTAAATGTTACATACGAGTTGACTATTTCGGAGTAGTTCCTGATTAATAAAAGTGGAATAACCATCATATAGTTTTACCAATATCTCGGCTAGTTTATGCTATTATTCCAAATTAACTTTCTTCATTCGACCAGGGAATGGATCTTTATTTCGAAAGGCACGACGGACAAGCAGTAACTTGTGAAAATTTCTATGCTACGATGCGGGGTGCAAGTGGTGCGGATTTCTCCAATTTCTCACCATGCTATGATAATGCTTGCCTGTGCCAAGTAGTTTAATTTGTAAAATAGTGCTTGAGTATTATACACAAAAATTTAATATGCTTTCATGTATAGGTACTCACAAGCAGGAACTCCACATGTTGCCATTACTTCGTCCTATAATGCTGGTGCTAAATCATTTTCTTTGAAGTTTAGGTATGTCAGCATTTTGTACATGCACTTATATGTTCACATCTGTGTTGATAATGCTTTTATTTAAAACTTTGATTTGTTGATCTGTTTCCATTACTCTCTTTCTCTCATGACATGTAATTAAATCTCGGTTCTCATCTTGTATTAAATAATGATTGTGATTTCAGTGAATTTCTTTAGTAAGGGGTCATACCATTGTACCCACTGTTGTAAATATCCTGCTAGACATCTGATTAGTCTCCACCGGGGATTGATATCATCTAGGCCCTAGGCGAGGTTTACCACCTTATTTAAGCATTAACATGGCTATCTTCAGAATACACAGTTATGCTTCACCTTTATGGATGAGTACATGCTAAGTAATAATAGTTTTTGATTGAAAATAGAATACGGCATTTGCATATGCTTTTAGAATTGGAAATTAAATTCCAGTTGTTAAATATGTGTATATATTTTTTACTAGTACTAGTATATAAATTCTGCATAAAATATCTACATTTCAAAAATAAAGGAGTTTATCCAAAACACTTGGCTTCAATTGATCCCCATCTAGATGATTCATTCCATGTTGACGATTAACCTCTAGACCGAAACCACTGGCTAGCATCCTCCCAGCGATTACTACAACCTTGGTTGTACCGATCAACATTAAAAACATTTATAATTGTTTAACCGTCGATCATATACATTTTTCTCCTAGTTTGGAGAAAAGCAAATTTTTTGTAATAGATGAACACAAATACAAGTTAGCAGCAATTTTTTAAGACCAATTTCATGATACATTTTTCGTTGCATTGGACAATAAATCAATTTTGGCAAAACTTATCGACATTGGTCTTTCTTACTGTTCAGTAACCACATGTTAATAACGTGTACACAGTTGCAAATACTTTTCATTAATGTTGTTATTTCTTCTATCGTTACTTATAAAATGTCTAAAACTTATTCCCATGCTGCTGTCAGTCAAGAAGTGTACCTCCAATGCCAGGACAACCTTCAAAATAACTGATGTTTCTGCCAATTGCAGTGGGGTTACTTGATTCAAGCAGCAAAGACATACGTCTTACCTCTGTTTCCCATGATGGACTTGATCAAACAATCACAAGCAGCGAGCAACAAGTCTTCCCGACAGTTCTTAGAGTCACGAAGGTAATGAGCATCGTCTTATCATCTTGGGACTATACATGGTTCCTTTTGATTCTGTGCGAAATACCAATGTGAGGAATGTCATAATACATAGCTGTATGGCTATCTAAAGTGCATATCTCTTGTTAAATTTTACAGTAGGAAGAAGAATTTGTATTTTCTAACCAAATTTATGAACTAATGGCGTTTGTAATCTATTGCACCGTTTATTGCTGAAGTATGAACTGAACTGTTATGTATGAACTGCTGAAGTTTGAAACAACATGCATCATTAGTGAAAGCTAATTGTATTTTTTTATTTATTTAAATTAGATACGACCATCACCCGTATCTATTTGTCAATTATATGTGTTCAAATTTCTATATTGATTCGGCTTAAAACCGTACTAAACTAATATACTGATACAGCGTAAAATCGTATCAAGTTCATAGATTGATACAGTTGAATCGTGTCAATATAGGAATTTGATACGTTTTAAAGCCATATCAAATTTGTAAATTGATACGATTTAAGACCATATCAAAGTAACAAAGACGTCATTTTTTGATACGATCCTGAGCACTGCCAAATTGCATTTGATACGGTGAAAAGCATAGCTTAATTTGCAGTTATGGTGTAGTACTTCTCAAGGCGTGGAAGCTAAAGCTTCAGAACACTCATCATCCCTATCTGGGTCGCCTAGTATCTCTAGTTCAAGGGGCAATGAGCTTGAGACCTCAAAAGCTTCCATCCCCTTCCAGCATATAAGCTCGCCTATCGCACCCGCCTAGAGTGCACAGTCAAAAAACTACAACAGTTAGCTGAGCCGATAATACCAGAAGAGGCTGGAGTTATAGAAGGAAATCCATAAGGAGAAGAGGATGTAGATATCATGTGGGAAGACATTCCCGAGGCGATCGATATAACGGTGGATGCCATCATAGTCGACGATCCGTCAGATTCGGTGCCTTCGCGGATGGATGAAGTCGCGTCGAGGCACGTGTGCAAGAAGTACTGCATAACTTGGAATGATGTCCACGTCCCTGAAAAGGGGGATATGGCGCATGCACCTCTAGAAGGGTACACTGCCTGGAATAGGCATATGTGTGCTTCTGGGTGCAGACCCACATCCTATGGGTTTGTTTGGGATATGTTGTGATGCTTCCTCTTTGCGCCTACGCAGTTCCACCCAAACGCATACATCTTTCTTCTTGGTAACTGCATTCTATTTTTGGAGTACCTACATACAGTACCTACTGGGAGGATATTCGGTTTCTTTTCCATATTAAGAGGAGAACGAACATTGCGCTCTCCCTTGTTTACTTGGAAGCACAAACCAACACTAAGTTTATCCTAGGGACATGGAGCATGATTAGTGTTTTTAAATATAACTGGTTTTAAGTCCACTACCCCCGAGGATTCATGAGGCGATGGCTAGCCAGAAGTAAGTATCTTTCTTGCCTCGGGTTCTTAATTAGTTGAGACGTTAGCTCGGGACTAACTTTATGTTTGTGTGACAGGCATTCCTCCAGTACCTAAAGGTAAAATGTACCAAGAGCATTTTGAAGCACTGAAGGCTGGTCCATCCGAGTTTCACACCACCACGAATGTTCTGACTTAGCAACTCCTTCATCGGACGGGCTTACTTCCAACAAATCATTACATAAATCGTCCGGT
Source organism: Allium sativum (assembly GCA_030737875.1). Lineage (NCBI taxonomy): Eukaryota > Viridiplantae > Streptophyta > Magnoliopsida > Asparagales > Amaryllidaceae > Allium > Allium sativum. Next base: position 360,388,513 of record CM060926.1, read on the forward strand.
TGGTGCGTAAGAGGAAGAAAAGGTGGAAACCGAAGGAGGAAAAAGTCCACCGAGTTCCCAAGGGAAGGTGCACCTTGTCATGTCCAAATGACACGAGATCATAAGGACTCAGGAAGGACCTAGTGAGCACGATAGCGGTGATGAGGAGATAGTTACCGGAGAGAGGGTTTGTTGCTCACTCTTGTTCCGTCTTCGGCGGTTGAGATGAGGTCGAGAGCGTTGGGCGGGCCAGTTTCTCTAGTTACACTTCTGGGACCACCGCATTGCTGGAGATGGAGGGTTAGTTTAAAACTTGGAAAAGTATCACTTGATTTTACATTATCTTGCCCCAATGGCATAAGTATTGGAAGCCTTACGCTGAATGTTGGGGAGGTCACCCCTTCAGTCGGGCTTAAATCGGGTTCGCGGAGAGAATACTTGGGACATACACTCATAAACACCACACAACACAAGATTTGGCGTGTTCGATTATAACTTTGAGTCTGTTCCGTGCAGGTGAAATGGCTCCAGATAGCGACAAAGACCGAGGTCGAGGGTCAGGAGGTCAGCGGCCTCAAAAGAGCGGGGTCTTGAATGGTTTCATAAGAGGTACAGATTTGTTTACATGCATCGCTCGATCTTATGATCGCGACAGTGAATGTCGTTATAGAGATCAACTTCAGTGCTCGAATCTCCGCACCTCTCATTGGATCATTAGGAACAGATTCGAGGCAAGAAACTGCGAGCACAAGTCAGTAGCTGTCGTTTATTCCACCTTACGTCCCCCCTTGGCGCCTATGACCACATCTACAATAAAGGTATTGACAGTTGGGGATCGGATGCATGAGAAGAAAGGAGTGACCAAGAGGGGCCCATAGTTGCCTGACATGTCGGGGATCACACAGCTCGTGCCGAACAGAAAAATGAGTTGCTTAAGCATTTATTTATTGGCTTCTATTTTGACGAGCTGGTGTGGTTGTCGAACATTCATCAGATCCTTATGAACATAGACAAGGATGTGTATGACATCTATTTTTCATTATTAGGAAACGAATAGGTACGCGAAGCATCTCTCGGCGTTGACCTCTAAGAAGAATGTTGGAATCTTGAATCTAGAACTGGATGTTAAAGCTGAAAAGGAGAGCCTCAAGAATAAGAAGAATGAATTGAGCAAGATAATCCTCCAAATTGTATCTGTTTTTGTGTATACAAGTAGCATGTTTATATGCTAACTCTCTATTGCCGAAACAGAACAACCGGAGTGGGAGCACAAGAGGGTCGAGGTTGAGGCGAAGCAAGCTCGAGAGTTGTACAAATTTACAGTTTCATTCGAAAATATGGCTCTCAAGCAAGATAACAGAGCTTTGATGGAAGAGAATATATGATTGGAGAATGAAACCAAAGAGGTGCACCAGCTTCGCAAAGATAACGAGTCCCTGGCTGAGGAGAACAAGAAACTGAAAGACAAGAACGAGTAGGCTAAGCGACTCTTCAATGAGAACAACGAGGTTAGAAAGCTTTTTGATTTGAGGAATGCTGAGACCGCTCAGGCTACAATGGAGAAAGCGGACGCTGAGGCCATGAGCAAGGAGGTGCTGAGCTAGGTGGACAACATAAAAGCCGAGCACTAGGCTAAGGTAGACAGGCTCAAGGCTGAAGTTGTAAACACCGAGGATAGAGTGGAGGGGTATCTGGAGCCACATTTGGGAATGTATGTCAAAACACTTCGATTCGACGGAATCTCGTGGGTCGAATATTATCCTTGGACTATGCCTCTAACTTGGGATAGGCTGGTGCAGTTTAAAGCTAGGTTGCAGCAGGTGGACTCGATCGATGAACTTGATTTCATGTTCGAACATTTGACCGAGGTGGAGCGCAAGGTGTTGGCTGAAGAGAGAACGTTGTTGAGAGAGGATGCTGAGAAGGAGAGGATGCGGAACTTGGTGCTGCGAAAAGGAAGTTAGTGACTATTGAGTGCATGATAGATGCTCATGAATTTGTAGGAGGTAGCTCTCAACAACAGCAATTTATACCATTTTCCTTTGCAAGTGGTTCATTGGTCCCAACCCCTATCACTACTGAGTAAGATCCCGATTATCCGAGGTTGGGACATGGACACTCTCTTTGGCCAACAGTCGGGAGCAGTATACATGCCGAAACTAGACTGCAAGTGTTCAAAGGTAAAGTCTCGTTATCATGAGTGCTTAGAAGGATGGAAACACAAAGTCGAAGTATATTAATTCGTCTTCCTTTTCATCATGCAGGTTCCTCTGGAGCGTAGGTAACAATGGTCTTTGCTCAAACACTACATGCATTGCTTGGGTTTGATGCAGGGATTCAAGAGGAACAATTTGAGAAGGAGGCAGTCACTTGGACACATTCTATGATTTGGATCTAGGGGATTTTGGAGATTTTCTCTCGGAAGGGAAAGGGAAGGATGGAGAGAATGTGCCAGTGACTGGGCCGATGGAGGCAAGCGAGTAGACAATGCATAATCTGGTTGAAGCGCAGAAATCCCATTTGCTCACCAAGTCCGAGGAGAAGGAGGAGAAAAGAAAAGCGGACGAGGCTAAGGATGAAGCTCAGGCCAGGGTAAAGGAGGCGACCAAGAAGAAAGTGGGTGACAAGGCCGCTAAGAAGAGAGTTGATGATGTGGCCTCTAAGAAGAGGGATGACGACGAAGTCTCGAAGTAGATGGGTGAAGAGGCGTTCAAGAAGCCATAGTAGGAAGAGGCTAAGTAGCTCAAGGTTGGATGCGCAGCTAAGTAGAAAACAAAAAGAGAGGCCAAGAAAAATGCCGATAAGGATGTAAAGAAGGCTAAGGAGACCGAGAAGCAGGAAGCACCAAGGCAATACTAGCACTCGCTAACGACGTCACACCCAAACATTTACAAGTGATCTCGCCCATTGATAAGCAGGTCACTAAGATCTGGAGTGGTGAAGATGGCAAAGATAATTTCAGGGTGGTGCCCCACATGTCGACTACCCCGACCAAGGGGAGGAAAGGAAGAGGTGGGAGCAGCTTCCGAAAGCAGAAGATGAAGTTTGATGATGAGCCATCCGGTGCTGAGTCTGACAAGAAGAAGAAGGGCGGATCGTCCAAGTGATGGTTAAAGAAAGCTTTTGGTTATGTAGGCCGATTGGATACACGAGTACGACCTTCGCTTTTAGAGGAGTGATGTGGTTTTCATGTACATCATGTTGTTAAAAAGAAATAGATAGTTGTAGTTTGCTTTTCTAAATGAAAGTTTTTAGTTGACTTTGCTTATATTACATGTTGTCTTAAGTGTTTGAACTTTCATCTACGCTTTCCAATATTTGTACTTGCATAAATGTACTCGTTGGTACAATTAGGCAAACATTGTTTGTTGCTTTGCTCTTGAGACTCTCAAGCCATACAAAGCTTGTATGTGCTGACACCGCTCTTGGGACTTCCCTGTAGTTAGGAGCCTTGAGTCATGCGGAGTTTGAGTTTGCTGACTCCCCTCTCGGAATCTCCTTGCAGTCGTTGATCCTGAGTCGTGAGGAGGCGAGGTTAATGTCATTGTTTCGTCCTTTGGACTCTCTTGTCGTTTCGTTTGAGTTAGAGTTCGATGGTGTCATTGATTCACCAGTTTTGTACCTGGATCCAGACCCTACCAACCGGATGGAGCTGAGCGAGCGGTCGAAGTCACACATACTTGGCTGATGGGTTGGCCTCAAGTCTGGAGACTGAGGAACGAGGTTAGACACTCAAGCTAACAAGCATCGTGAGTAATTTATACTAGGCCTCATCGTTGGTTCGATACTCGAGTTTAATTATGAAGGGCGGACTACATCACATGGTTTGATCCTTTGTAAAGACTAAAGTGGGCGGATCGATGCCAAGCTTTGAGGCGTTGATGCAGTGTTATGCGCTAGTGCATGCAAGTTGGTTGTCATAATAGCTCAAACATACTACGCAGATAGTAAACACACCAAGTACATGGACATTTGAAATTTATTTACTGATAAATTTGGCAGTAATGTCCTTTTCTTTATAATGCCTTGAATTTTGAAAACATAACAATGATGGAAAGCATTAAAACAATAGACTAAGTAAAGTAGTGTCGGCTTCTCTTGGCAGTTCGGTGCCATCAATTGTCATTATCCTGAAGGTTCTATATTTAAGCCTTCATTGTATGGCGTTTAAACCTTCCCAACGGGGACAAAAACCGTTCGGTGTAGGAAAGATCTGCTTTAGGATGAGGTTGTCAATGTGGAAGTACTTTTGGCGGACTTTGGAGTTGAAGTACCGAGTGACTCGTTGCCGTTGAGCTGTAGCTCTAAGTTCAGCTTCATCCCTTTTCACTTCAAGTGAGTCGAGTGATAACAAGAGAAGGTCTTAGTTGATCTTTGGATCATAGTATGTGGCTCGTTAAGATTGGAGCTTAAGCTCAATAGGAATGATGGCTTCAGATCCATATGAGAAAGTGAATGGAGTGTAATCGGTCGCTAACTTATGAGTACTCCGATATGCCCAAAGGGCTAGAGGAAGTTTATCCACCCATAAGCCTCTAGCCTTTTCCAGATGCTTCTTGATGATGGACTTAATCACTTTGTTAACAGCCTCGATTTGACCATTGGCTTGAGGATGAGCTACTTTCAGAAATTTCTTCTCATTGTTGTGCCATCAGCAGAAGGTTTTGAACTCAGTACTCTCGAATTGGGTCCCGTTATCAGAAATGATAGTCGTGGGAACTCCTAAATGACAAATGATGTTGCGGACTACGAAGATGATTACTTTCTTGGTAGTAGTTGTAGTAAGAGGCTCGGTATTGGCCCACTGGGTAAAGTAATCAACCGATGGCATATCGTGCACCACCTCTGGTCGTTAGAAGAGTTCCAATGATACCGATCCCCCACATTGCAAACGATCGAGGACTAACCATCTGTGTAAGTTCAGTGGGTGGGGCTCTTGGAATTTTGGCAAACTTTTGGCATCTATCACACTTGTGGGCATAGTCTGCTGCATCTCGTACAAGTGTTGGCCAAAAATAGTTGTATTTGAGAATCTTCTTCGCCAAAGTGTGCCCCTAGGTGGTCACCACACTCTCCTTCGTGTACATCCAGCAGTACATGATCGGCGTTTTTGTGGTATACAAACCGGATTAATGGAATAGAGAATCATCTTTGGTAGAACACTCCATCTTGAATGATGTAGCGTGATGATTTGCAGATGAGTGCAAGTTTCTCCTTTGAGTGATTGGGGAGGATTCCATGAAGTAGATAGTTCTTAATCAGAGTTATCCAAGACTCGGATTCGAGCTTGGTCTTCGTCGTTGATACTGAATTATTCTGCATCTGATCGATACTTGGAGATTCGAATACTTCAACCGGGATAAGTCCCAAGAGTTGCGCATTCTTAGTACTACTTGCTTGGCCAATTGATCGACTTTCTCATTCTATTCTCAAGGGATGTGTGTGATGATGTAGTCGTCAAAGTTGGTAAGAAGCTCGCGGACTCGATCAAGGTAGGGAGCAAGTCGTACCCCTAACTTTATATTCGCTATGCACCTGGCATACTATGAGCTATGAGTCGGAGTAAATCTGGATAGCCTTGATGTTGAGTTCAATTGCAATTTTAAGTCTAGCAATCAAGGCTTCATATTTTGCATCGTTGTTGGTGGTAGGGAAGTCGAGCTTTAAAGCGTAACAGATCAAACGTCCTCAGGAATTAGTACGACTCAGATGCCATTACACTGACTGCTAAATGATCCATCCGTGAATAGTTTCCACTGAATGTTGGGAGGCTCACTGTTTTCTGGAGCAGGCTCATTAGGAATAGTGTTCTCCGAAATGAAGTCTTCTTAGGCAACTTCGAGGATGGCTCGACAAGGAACAAATGTAATGTCAAATTGGCTCAGTTCTGTATTCCACTTCAAAAGTTGCCCAGACGCCTCAAGTCGTTATAGGACCCGTCGTTGCGGCTGGTCAGTGTAAACTTTGATCGGATAGGACTGAAAGTATGGCCATATCTTCCGGGAAAAGATCAATAGGCAGTAATAAAGCTTCTTATGCTTTAGATAATTCTTTTCTTCTCATGTCAGTCTCTTGCTGATATAGTAAATGAGCCGTTGGACACGATCTTCTTCGTGCACTAAAGCCGAGCTAATTGCCTGCATAGAAATAACAAAGTGGATATATAAATCTTCATGATCCACGGGTTTTGACAAGATAATTGGTCGCTCTAAGTGATTCAAGAGGCCTTGGAATGCAACAATGCACTCCAGTGTTAATGAGAAATTTTGCTTCCCATTATTGAGCAAGTCGAAAATTAGAATGCACTTATCGATAGCTTTTGATATGAATCGACTTAGGGCGGCCACTTTCCCATTTACACTTTAAACATCTTTGATGTTTTGAGGGGACTGAATATCCTGGATAGCTTGGATTCTTTATCGATTTGCCTTGATCTCCGTGAATTGATAATGAAATACAGGAATTTTCCCAATGCGATGCCGATAGATCGTTACAAGGGATTAAGTATCATGCCATATTTATGGAGAACATCGAAAAAATTTGTGAGATCATTGATGTAGCCATTTGACACCCTTGTTTTCACGATCATAACGACCACATAGACCTCCATGCATCTTCCGATTTGGTCTTTAAACATGCAATTGACCAATCGCTTATAGGTGACTCCAGCATTCTTGAGACTGAAAGGCATGACAACATTGCAATAGATCCCAAGTTCGGTAATGAATGAAGTGTGCTCCTGGTCTGGAAGGTACATCGAAATCTGATTGTAGCCTTAGTATGCATCCTTGAAGGAGAGAAGCTGGTAGCCGACAATCGAATCAACTATCTGATCGATATTTGGAAGTGGGAAGTTGTCCTTTAGCAAGCTTTGTTCAGATTTGAGTAGTCGACACATGTTTACCACTTTCCATTCGATTTCTTGACCAAGACCAAGTTGGCGACCCATACGGGATAGAGGCATCACAGATAAAGCCGTTGTCAAGCACCATATCCTCCTCCTCTTTGAGTGTTATCGATCTCTTAATTGCCAAGATTTGATGCTTTTATTTGACTGTATGATGCTTTGGGTTAATACTGAGCATGTGATAAGCGACTCTTGGGTCGATGCCACACATATCTGAATTGGTTCAAGCAAATACATCAAGGTTAGCCCTTAAGAAGTCCACGATCTCTTCCATTATTGCTGGGTGGAGCTGCGATCCAATCTTCAAGACCCTAGTTGGGTCGGCAGGATTGATTGGAATGTCGTTAGTCATCTCCACCGAGGTAGCCCTTTCGAAATCAGGCTCTTCATCTTCCCTTGGATCAAGATCATCGGAAAGATGGCAGTGACGTCTGGCTAGGACCCAGACTCCAGTGGTTGCTATGCACTAATGGTTTTTACGTAACGGATTGCTTCTACACTCTTGCCTTTCTTCTTGTTGATGGCATCCTTTCATTCGACGAGGTAGCAGTCTCTCGTTGTGGTTTGGTCACCCTTGGCGGTTTTGATCCCGTTCTCAGTTGGAAACTTTATGAGAAGGGACCAAGGTGCCACGCAGACTTGGAATTTGGGAAGGAAAGGACGTCCTAGAAATACGTTGTAAGGAGAAATGACGTCAATAATTACGAAAGTGAGAATCCGAACTCTGCTGCGATCCCATTCCCCAAGCTCGACCGACAAGTCTACCATTCCCACTAGTTGGTTGGAGGATCCATTGAATCCATTGACTGTGGCATGGTAACGCTTTAAGTCTTTGGCCTCTTGTCTCATTTGGTCATAGTCCTACTTGAAGATGATGTTAACAGAGCTCCCTGAGTCAATGAGAACTCTTCGAACATACGTTGGGCCTATAGTTGCAGAAATGACAAGAGGGTCTATAGTTGGAATTTCAATTCCGATAGACTTTCTCTCATTGAAAATAATGTCATCCCACATAGTCGTATGATTCGTCCACAGTGGAGCATGCTTCCAAGTTAACATGCCTAATAGAGTTGGTGTATTCCTTCGTTCGCCGGAAGTTTTCATTTGAAGGGTGAGGTCCATCGCAAATGGCGTTGATTACGATAACCCCATGAGGAGGTCTTCGATTGGACGGCTCTAGGGCCACATTAGTTGGAGGAAGTGCGGGCATTTAAGGGCCTGCAGCTGCTTTTTAGGGAGCAGGGTCTTAAACATACCGCTCCAAGCATTTCTCTTGGATGAGATTCTCGATCGCAACCTTAAGGTGGTGGCAGTCATTTGTATTATAACCGAACGTGTCGTGGAATTTGCAGTATTTGCCGGAGTTCTTCTCCCAGTCGGTAGATTCTCTTGTGATCAATTTCTTGTACTGGATGGTATTATAAGTCTCATGATAAATTTCCTCCAACTGGCGGTTGAGTAGAGTGTAGGCCATGCATGTTGCGTAGCGGTCGTGCTTCTTCTGATCTCTAGGTGAATGGCTGCTGCGACTGCTTTGCTTGCCATTGCTCGGCTTGGGATTGAATGGGACCACCTCCTTAACCTTATCGGAAGATTCTCTAACTTGTTTCCCCTTAACGCTGTCCATGACAGTGTCTGAGTGTGAGTTGTGAGGATGGCCTCTTTGAGCTACTGTGTTTCTCTGTGCTTCCTCTTCGCATAGTACCTAATTAGCCTTCTCGTAGAAAGCTTCCAATGTTTTGGGTTTCTTTCGATCGATCCACGCTCCAAATCTAGAATTGGGCAGGATGCCCTTAACAAGCTTGACTAAGACTGTGCGTAGCTCTGGATCGTCGACCTCTGCTAGGGCGTTGTTGAAGTGTTCGAGGTAACTCTTGAGAGTTTCCACCGTACCCTAGCAGAGGTTTGAAAAAAAGAGAGCATCCTTTGACCTTCCAACATGCATCCTAAATTGCTTCACTAGTTCGGAAGCGAGCTAGTCAAAGATAGAGATGAATCATGCTAGAAGTTGAGAAAATCGTAGTAGAGAAATGTATTCTAAGAACACTAGAAAGTACTTGCATTTGATGGAATCAGTGACTCGACTTGAGTCCATATGTTATTCATGACGGTTTAAGAAGTTGCAGGGATCTACCTTCCCCACGTAAGACATTAGCTGGAGAATATTGAAGCGTTAAGACCATTCGACGCCTTAGACGGCCCGAGTGAAGGGGTAATGCCTCATATTGGTTTCCCAAATGTCGATGGCATTTCCCCATGTTTCTCTCATGATCCTTCAGATCTTGTCAGTGAGAATCGCAAGTTGAACCTCTGTTGGATTCCAACGGTCATGGTTTAGCTTGGTAGTTCATGGTCGTGCATGTATTCTTGGATGAATATCAGCATCATCTTCGTCTATGTAGTCAACCTCTACTGTTTGATTCTGGTGAGGTTGATTAGATTGAACTTGGGCATGTTGGGATGTTGGACACGTAGGCGCCAAGTTCTGAGCGATGATAGTTGGATTCTATCGCGGAAGGGGTTGGTTACTTGGTCTAACTCCATCATTAATAACCAACCGGGAATGGTCGCTTTGACATGTTCCCTCACTAAAGGCCATGATAGTTTCATTACAGTTGTCGTTCCCATTGGCATTGGCGTTAGGCCTCCTCCTTTGGCTTCGGTTTCCATGGTGGGTTTAGGAAAAAGAGCTTTCCGATACATTTAAGTAAAGAACAAGTGATTCGGTTGAGGTTAAGGCGAGCAACGTGGCATTGACATTCTTAAAGTTGCCACATCAGATCGATGTTTGTTCTCAATTGGTCGTTAAGTTCTCGAGTCCTTTATTCTAACTTCTCGATGAGATCAAAGAGTTTTCCTTGGGTTGCCGGAGTGTCAGGATTACTGGGAGGAACGATTTCCATGTCGACGGGGTTTTCTGAAGGTTGGAGTTGAGGAGAAGTTGCAGTGTCAGCCGAAGTGGAAGTTCTGGTCATTTTGGACTTTCTTACTTAGCCATCATAAACAAACTCAGAAGGTAGGTTGAGAAAACCTAGGTAGTGCTTCCAAGTTGAGATGGAAGTCGGTCGAAAAGAAGCGAGTCTCGAGGCTTCGAGTATTTCTCAATGAAAGCACCAAAGCGTTGATGTGCAAACCTAACATCGCACCCAACAATTCTCGAGAATACGAGAATAAAGTTTCATGTATGGAAAAGTAAGTGCAGAAAGAAAGAATACAATTTATAATGGTTCACTTTGTTTTAAACCTACGTCCACTTTCAAGCGTTTGCTAATTTTGTTCACAATTGAAAGTTACGAGAGCTGGACATCATCATTACAATTGTCTACAATATTTGATTAAGTTTTCGGGAGTCATTTTTTGCATGTCGAAAGTCTTGAGAAAAAGTAGTTCTTCTTCTTCCTTAAAGCTTAGGCTTCCATTAATGGTGACCGAGGTCCTTCTTGAGTTGTCAAATCAAGAAAATGCCAATCCTATTAAAGTATGAGGTATGGGATATTTATAGGCAGTGTATTAGGTGGGAGTAGGTGAGAATTGGAGACCACATCAGGAATTTTGCATCTTGGAGCAGCGGGTATGGAGATTTCGCACCATGCTAGACTAGAATAGGACGAATTCACATCCCTTCTGGGAGATACGAATTTAACATCTCAGGGATGCGAAATTCGTATCCCCTAAGATACAAAACTCGTATCCGAGGGATACAGGTTTCACACCCCAAGGGACACGAGGCTCGCATCCTATGGGATGCGAGATATGAGGTGTGAAGGGATTCGGGGGAGGCGAAGTCGTCCAAGGGATACGAAATATCTTATGGGATGCAAAGTGCATTGAGGATGAAAAATCCCTCATGGGATACGAAAATGGTGCATGGGATGCGAAATATATAGGTTACGAAATCCAGGGGATGTGAAATGATGGGATGTGAAGCCTGGGGATGTGAATTGTGTGGTGTTAAATATATGGGATGCAAAATGGTGTTTTTGAGGGATTGTGAGGCTTATGCTTGGTCGACTCCTTCTGGGTATGGATCCTGAGTGTTTTAGTGACACTTTGGGCTTTTGTACCATGAGAAAGTCTGAGTCTAGTGAGCCTGATATTCTTTTGGAAACCAGACCAAATGACCGGTAAACACTTCCCCTCCAAAGTACGTCTTGCCTTGACATAATGTGCTTTGAGTTGAATTAACCATCTTTGGAAGTTGGAAAGCTCTCCAAGCTTGATTTTAAGATTAGAGTTATCTAATTATTCCATTTTAAACTTAGTTTTAACTTATGATTTTCGTAAATAAGTGCATTATTCTTTTCTTTATGAATTTCAATTTCTTGACTCATTAACGAAAGTTAAGAATTAGCATTAGAAAGATATTCTTGAAGTTTTCTAGTTTCTTCTTCCAATATCTCTTTTTCATCTTTCAGCGTATTTCTTTCAAATTTTATCATTTTCTGATACTCCTTAGCTTGTTTATATTTTCTTTTTAAATTATTCCTAGATTATAATAACTGTAAATTTATTTCTAATATCTTCAAAAGTGAAACACTAACTTCATTATCTTTGGTCATGAAGTACACGTTAGGTAGTTTGGTATCACTTTCACTATCATTTTCAGAAGATGAGGAATCTGAGTCATCCCATGTTACTGAAAATACCCTTATCCTGGATTTGTCCTTTCTATGTTTATTGCAATATTCTTTCTTTTCTTCTGGATAGTCCTTTTAAAGATGCAGTTTCTTGTGATACCAAAACATTCAATTACTGATGAAGATGATTTGTTGTTATTGAAGTCTTCTTTCCATTGTTTTTGTTTCCTTTCTTATATTTCAAAAACTTTTTAAAAATTTTGGCAATAAAAGCTAGGTTTTCTTCATTTGAATCTGATTCTACTTTTTCTGCATGGAAGGCAAGGTTTTTTTATCTTGTGCAAGAAGTCATTTTTCCTACAAATTTACTTCATACGACATTAGATTAATTTCATATTAATTATTTTGGTTTCATGTTTGAGAGATTATTAGCTTCTTCTGTGATGACCGCCCATAACCCCTACGCTAAACAAGAGGAATAATGTGCTGAAAGGTGCGCCAGGCGGCTGTGGACGATCATCATAGGTATAAAACAACATCGGAACCTGTCATAACTCATAGCGCAAGGATAAAGTATATAGAACATATACAACAGGTATTAATAGTTAAGTAGAAAACACCAAACTTCCATAACAGCTAGAAATTAATATCCATACACGTGGATACCAACAATTGTGTTTATACAACTTTTCCTCACTACAACACTCAAAGAAAAATAACAAACAGCGGAAATCCAAATATTATATAGTAGGTAAGATAATATGCCAGCCTCCTGCTTGCCTCCGAACTGGAACATCATCCTCACTAAGCTATCACCTGCCACCTGCCACCTGCCACCTAGTCTTCCCATACAATATTCGGATGAACAACCTAAGGTAATAAGAGGGAAACTGTAACACTCCACCTCCGTTAAGGTCACTCACAAAGGGAATGCCTTAACTTTGGTGGAGCATTTTAGTAAACAGAACAGAAACTTACAAGACAGATAAAACAGTACTTGAAATTTTTTAACTTTATTACAGCGGAAACAGAAATTAGTATGGTTACATCCTTTCAATTTCAGAATTCAAGTACAAAATATCAGTCTTGTACAAAAGCCTTCAAAATGCATAGTTTAAAATCATAATCCCCATGGAACGGAAGCTATACAGAGCCAAGCCATACTTTAAGTACTTCAAGCAAAGAGAAATCCGGATCAAGCTAAAGTATTTCCCTCCTTGGATAACCTGGGGGGGGGGAAACGGAAGAAAGAAGGCGAAACAACAAGGGTCAGACAAAAAGTCTGGCAAGTCCAGTGACTTTCAGCATATGAACAGATAATAATAATATGATATGAACATAAAACTGGATGTGAGATAACTATAACAGGTGTAGCAGATATAACAGAAAAACAGAATGATATAAACTATTGTTTTACACTTCTCTGCACTAATACTAGTATAACAGAATTAGGGGTCACCCTAATGTCTAAATTGAAGCAGGAACGGGTACAGAATACTTTAACAGAAACAGAATGCTAATAATGGGCCTTTACTACCCGATCAGAAACAGACAGAAGCAGAAACAGATTTATCTCTACGGAAACAGAATGTGGAATTAGGTGTACACTAGTAATGGGCCTTTACCACCCGAACAGACGGTACCACACAGAAACAGACAGGTGTTACCACCCAACAGAAACAGATGGTACCAACAGAAACAGACAGAACTAAGCGTACCCTAAAACCCTACCCCAAGCGATCGGCTCCCTAATACATAAATATCCTGTGTCGGCCCCACAGTAGGGTGTATCACTCCCTAAAGTGACAACCAATTGGCACAGACCTATTTACAGATGTCACGGCGTCTTACATCCTCAGAGGCAGACCGGGATCCATGCACGCACATGACCCGGTTGGAACGCACCATCAACACCCCTCGCCATTATCAGAATGAACCTCTTATAATTAGTTCAGTAAGCGTGCCCGGACCCTACTTACTGTTGGGTCAAAGTTTTGATACCAGAAAGGGTTACTGACTAATATGGGTCCCAAACAACAGATGACACAAGTAATTCCCCTCCTAACCTTGTGTCCCCAGACTAACAGATTTCAGATTAACTTGTTTACAAGTTCAGACATACAGAATTCAGATTTACTAATTCACAAATTAAGTTAACAAGTTTTCAGATTAACGGGTCAGATGTACAGATTTTTCAGATTTGTCTAACTTTGTATTGGGCCTACAGATTCATGGACGGGTTTTACTACATCTATTAATCCCATTGGTTTAACCCTATTTTCCCCAATACGTTTTAGACGTCATTCTTATCTTAGATTTGCATTCATTATTAATGCACAGACCTCTCACATTAGGTCGGTAGCTTGTGGCCGCTGGATATGCCGGGCGGTTCCGGGCAGACTTCTGCCACAAGCCAGACCTAACCTCGTGTCTTACGCATGTTATGACTAACTTCTCACATTAGAACCTATTGTTTGCGGCCACTGGATGTGCCGGGCGGTTCCGGGCAGATTTACGCCGCAAACTCATTCTAACCTCGAGTTAGCCATGTTTATCTTTGCGGCCAATTAATTAATAATTTACCGTTTATGCGCACGCCCAATATATATGCCAATTCAGATTATATCAATAACAGAATGATTATATCAATGTAGCAGATAACATATTTTATATGACTTTACGGATTTAACAGATTTAGCAACTTAGCAGATTTTGGCATATAACAGGTTAGGCATTTCAACCGACAAATTTAACAGATTAGGCATTTCAATCTAATTAGCAGTCTAGGCAATATAACAAAACTAGTAGTTTAGGCAACTTGACAAATTAGCAGATTTAGCAAATTTAATATTTCTAAAAGTTCTATTTACATGCCTTGCCTAAACATAAATTAGGCCTAAATTCATATGCCTAAATAATTGTCATGATTCACAATATAATCATATACTTCCATGTTGGCATACATTTACATAGCGCAGAATATGGACATACTTTACCCTATAACATATGTTCCAATTTTTGTTAAACTAGCCTTTTACAGCAGATTCACATATAAACTGTACCAAATATAACCATTAATTCCAATGCATGCCATATATCCAAAAATCCCTATTTAGGTGTAATCACAATAATAGATATCCTAATTAATGTAAATCTTTTACACCTAAGCTTCCATATCTTCTTCTTTTTAAGTCATGAATCATTATGCAAACTATACCCAACAATCTAAATCTTTAAATCATATCTTCTAAAAATCAAATCTTGACTTTTATATGCATTTTGTTCAAAGTCTCAAATCATATGTAATCTTACAGCGGTTCCTCTTCTTCTTTTATCACAAAATATGCATAGGTCTAAAACTAGTTTATAACATATGCTTATTTTTTTCTAATTAATTACAGGTCTAAATTACAACATAACTATGCATACAACATGCATAAATTATATGTTCATAATCAAATTCATGCATCCAATCCCAAGTCATATGTCCAATATATTTTATGCCTCAGACCTAAAGTCATACATTCAATTTGGTTTTGTCAAATTTCTCATCATTCATCCCAAAACTTGCATTCATACGTTCATCTCTTATGAGATTAGGCACAGGCTCGTGGTAGCCTGGCTATAGAAACAGAAAAGAATAAAGGAATATAGAACAGTCACAGAAAACAGATCTAACAGAAGAGAATACAACCTCAAACTCAGATTTAAATGCATATCAAAATTATAATTAACGTTTATAGCGGAGAATAACTGTACTTGCCTTGATTGGATTAAAGAAAGAACTTTAACTTGTTGTAGAATCTTTGCAGAAACTTTAATCTCTAGTTTGAATTGAGTTGCTTAGGCTGATGTTGATTATCTTCTAGTTTTAATTCCAGCAGAGCAGCGACGCCATTTTTATTTTTATTAGAAGAACAGAGCAATGGAGGCTAGAGAATTGTGTAAGAAACCTAGGTAGAGTCTAGGGTCATTTTTATAGAGTTGCAAGTTAATTTGAGCCGTCCGATGATGCTAGGGTAAATCAAGGCCATCAATTTCAAAAGAGGCCAATTATGTTCACAATTAAGGACTGTAAATTACTCCCATTTTAAATTATGTCATAATTACTATGCATGCAAATTACCCCCATTTTGAATTATGGCATAATTACTATTCCAATTACATGCAATTCCATGTTTTAGCATATATATATTTCCTACAATGTACACATTTCTCATTTAGGACAAATTCTATATATAAATAATTCCTAACACACTTATGCCATAATTACTCCCTTAATGTACATTATCAACATTTATTATTTATTGCCAATCCATCAAACATAAATACGTATTTAATAGATACATCTTTCCTTTTACCGTATACATTAATTATTCATATATACATGTCAATTAACAAGAATGACAATATTAATGTATCCTTTTCATTGTAAATTAGCATATTTATATATTTCTCAACATATTTATATATTTCTCAAATTAACATGTACAGATAAATGTTAATAGCATGCTATGTTCACAAAATAATATCACATACCATATTTTTCTTATTCAGTGCCACATTGATGTCAATTGCAGGTTTATAAATGACATTCCTATTAATAGAAAATTAAGTCTAACCTATTCATATTCTTCCTCTTTGAAAATCCCCATTTACTGCATACAAATATTATGCATAAACCTTTCTTTTCACTGCTTGCATCCACACATTTTTATTTAATTTGTATGTTTATGACATAAATGCACATATGTACGAATATGTTAAATATTTCTTTCCTTTAATTTGTCATGAATCCAATTAGAGAAGGCCACTTATAAAAAAAACAATTCTTGGCAGGCAAAAATGCGCAACATACGCCTCATGCTACGTACATGTCATATATATATATGTATGTATACGTATATGTATATATATATATATATATTTCTTTTTTTTTCTTTTTACCTATCTTCCCAATTACCCATTTTCACACTAAACCACTTTTTGAACTGCATTCACACTAGGCTATTTTAAGCCATTCCCCTAAAACAAAAATAAGGCGCTGGCGGGGATCGAACTCTGTACCTCTTGTATGCAAGTCATGTGTTCCAACCAAATGAGCTACTAAGTCTTTTGCTTACAAAAGTTAGAACAATGCTAAACATTATTCTTTTCTCATTCCTCTTTTTTCATGTTTTGCTGCAATTTTTAATTTAAGGATATCTTTTTCATACGGAGTCCAATTTACGCAAACTCAGACTCTATCTCAAGCAGAATTTCAAGAAGAACGCAATGGCGTAACCTGTTTCCCTTAGTTCTTTGATTTCGAATTAATTATACTTTAATTTGTTAATTTCACAGCTATAGAATACACGGGGTGTTACATTCTCCCCCACTTAAAAGGATTTCGTCCCCGAAATCTTCAAGTTAAGAAGAATGTGTCCTACCATCCAATCACCCATCTACTCAACCATCATCCACAAGCATCCATTGTCCTTAGAAAACTTCTAATGTTGTATGAACATATGCAAAAGTGTGTGTATATGTTCCTTACCTAATGCAAAAATCAGGCGGTCTACTGATTCAGTTGACCTCCTTAATGCGAATTATGTCAGTGCCATGAGTCCAACATGTATGCAATAGAATTCTGATGATATATATTATTTCTATATGAGTGCACAACCATTCACTCAAATGCAACATCCATGTGCTGAATCAACCATTTTGCATCCACAAGAATTGAAAAATGCTCACTCATCCATATGCAGTATGAGAGTGTTTTCGAGCCGATCTAGTGCCTAGTGTGTGTATATGCATCCACGGGCAACCACTAGCAACCACTTGCATCCACTTGCAACCATCAAACATAACATGTCTCAAACACATGTTTACACCCATTAGTTTCTACCTAAAGTTCGAAGATTCGATCGATAGGATACAGTCGAATGATGGAAGCGAGTACAGATAGAACGAAAATTTGGTTCCCATTAGACATGGGTCCTAAGTATCGGCCCCAAAGACCGGAACCAACATCAAATTGATACCCCACGAAAACTCAGAATGTATGCGTCATACTTGACGCCTAACACAGATATCCCTCAAACCCCAGTCCCAAACAGATGATCCATAACCCTTATGGGTCTGAGTCTACAGCGGAATTCAGAAATAACACTAGTATTAAAGTGCAGAGTATCGATTACAAAATCAAAATACCAGAATCAGAAAAAGTCTTGACTTCATAATCAGATAAATAAATTAAACCTACTATAGAAATTTTCCTATTTCTATCCTAGCCACTAGCCTCAAGAGTGTTCGCCTGCCCTCCTTGTCCTCGTCTCTTTGGGCAGTCCCTAGTGAAGTGTCTCATCTCCCCACAGTTGAAGCAAGCGCCCTTCCTTTTTCTGCAATCCTTGTTCAGATGAGTTGAGCTCCCACAAGTAAAGCACTTTTTCCCCTTCTTATCTTCAGACTTCTCATCCTTCTTTTGTGTTTCCTTTTTGGGCCCCGCTTTCTTATTCTGTGGTTCTTCCTTCTTTGTCTCTTTCGGGCCCTTGTCTTCCTCGTGCAGTAGTGCCATATCCACCAATTTCTCGTAAGTTGCTCCCATGGGTACATGGGTCATGGCTAGGTTGTGCAGTGGCTCATTCAATCCTTTAACAAAGCGGAGAGCCTTTTTATGCTGTGTGTTGACTAAATCCAATCCGAATCTTGCTAGTTGGTTGAACTGGTTGACGTATTCCTTGACCGTCATACTTCCTTGCTTAAGAGACAAGAACTTTTCCAATTGTAAACTTCGTTCAGCTTGCGAGAGGAATTTTGTCTCAAACCTTGTTCTGAAATCCATCCATGTCTCAACCGGCCTCTCGGCGTTAGTGACTTCCCACCAGTAGGAAGCTTCGTCTTTGAGCAGCCATACTGCCAACTGTACCTTCTGCCTATCGTCCACCTCGAAGATAACGAACAGATCCTCAGTTTCTTTGAGCCAATTCCTTGCTTCTACGAATGATTCAGTTCCTTTGAAATCCTTCCCACCCATGGCCCTAAAATCTCTACAGATTTTTGAGAAAGCAATAGCACGAGGAGGGGGTGGAGGAGGGGGATCATTTGCTGGACCTGCAGCGGCGGTCCTAGCCTCAAGATATTGACGAAACCAACCGGGTACATGAACACCCTCTGGTATCTCAGATGCTTCAGACATGCTGGAACGAAAAAGGAAAGGTTCAATACAAAAAGGACTGAAAGAAAGATATATGGCTCTTGGGGATCATGTTTTTCAAAATAAGCTTTATTTTTGAAAATACTTCCTTTCCAAAACCTTTTTGAAAATAGTTTTCAAAAACTTTACCCAATCTGGTAACCTTCAGCTCTGATACCAAGTGTAACACTCCACCTCCGTTAAGGTCACTCACAAAGGGAATGCCTTAACTTTGGTGGAGCATTTTAGTAAACAGAACAGAAACTTACAAGACAGATAAAACAGTACTTGAAAATTTTTAACTTTATTACAGCGGAAACAGAAATTAGTATGGTTACATCCTTTCAATTTCAGAATTCAAGTACAAAATATCAGTCTTGTACAAAAGCCTTCAAAATGCATAGTTTAAAATCATAATCCCCATGGAACGGAAGCTATACAGAGCCAAGCCATACTTTAAGTACTTCAAGCAAAGAGAAATCCGGATCAAGCTAAAGTATTTCCCTCCTTGGATAACCTGGGGGGGGAACGGAAGAAAGAAGGCGAAACAACAAGGGTCAGACAAAAAGTCTGGCAAGTCCAGTGACTTTCAGCATATGAACAGATAATAATAATATGATATGAACATAAAACTGGATGTGAGATAACTATAACAGGTGTAGCAGATATAACAGAAAAACAGAATGATATAAACTATTGTTTTACACTTCTCTGCACTAATACTAGTATAACAGAATTAGGGGTCACCCTAATGTCTAAATTGAAGCAGGAACGGATACAGAATACTTTAACAGAAACAGAATGCTAATAATGGGCCTTTACTACCCGATCAGAAACAGACAGAAGCAGAAACAGATTTATCTCTACGGAAACAGAATGTGGAATTAGGTGTACACTAGTAATGGGCCTTTACCACCCGAACAGACGGTACCACACAGAAACAGACAGGTGTTACCACCCAACAGAAACAGATGGTACCAACAGAAACAGACAGAACTAAGCGTACCCTAAAACCCTACCCCAAGCGATCGGCTCCCTAATACATAAATATCCTGTGTCGGCCCCACAGTAGGGTGTATCACTCCCTAAAGTGACAACCAATTGGCACAGACCTATTTACAGATGTCACGGCGTCTTACATCCTCAGAGGCAGACCGGGATCCATGCACGCACATGACCCGGTTGGAACGCACCATCAACACCCCTCGCCATTATCAGAATGAACCTCTTATAATTAGTTCAGTAAGCGTGCCCGGACCCTACTTACTGTTGGGTCAAAGTTTTGATACCAGAAAGGGTTACTGACTAATATGGGTCCCAAACAACAGATGACACAAGTAATTCCCCTCCTAACCTTGTGTCCCCAGACTAACAGATTTCAGATTAACTTGTTTACAAGTTCAGACATACAGAATTCAGATTTACTAATTCACAAATTAAGTTAACAAGTTTTCAGATTAACGGGTCAGATGTACAGATTTTTCAGATTTGTCTAACTTTGTATTGGGCCTACAGATTCATGGACGGGTTTTACTACATCTATTAATCCCATTGGTTTAACCCTATTTTCCCCAATACGTTTTAGACGTCATTCTTATCTTAGATTTGCATTCATTATTAATGCACAGACCTCTCACATTAGGTCGGTAGCTTGTGGCCGCTGGATATGCCGGGCGGTTCCGGGCAGACTTCTGCCACAAGCCAGACCTAACCTCGTGTCTTACGCATGTTATGACTAACTTCTCACATTAGAACCTATTGTTTGCGGCCACTGGATGTGCCGGGCGGTTCCGGGCAGATTTACGCCGCAAACTCATTCTAACCTCGAGTTAGCCATGTTTATCTTTGCGGCCAATTAATTAATAATTTACCGTTTATGCGCACGCCCAATATATATGCCAATTCAGATTATATCAATAACAGAATGATTATATCAACATAGCAGATAACATATTTTATATGACTTAACGGATTTAACAGATTTAGCAACTTAGCAGATTTTGGCATATAACAGGTTAGGCATTTCAACCGACAAATTTAACAGATTAGGCATTTCAATCTAATTAGCAGTCTAGGCAATATAACAAAACTAGTAGTTTAGGCAACTTGACAAATTAGCAGATTTAGCAAATTTAATATTTCTAAAAGTTCTATTTACATGCCTTGCCTAAACATAAATTAGGCCTAAATTCATATGCCTAAATAATTGTCATGATTCACAATATAATCATATACTTCCATGTTGGCATACATTTACATAGCGCAGAATATGGACATACTTTACCCTATAACATATGTTCCAATTTTTGTTAAACTAGCCTTTTACAGCAGATTCACATATAAACTGTACCAAATATAACCATTAATTCCAATGCATGCCATATATCCAAAAATCCCTATTTAGGTGTAATCACAATAATAGATATCCTAATTAATGTAAATCTTTTACACCTAAGCTTCCATATCTTCATCTTTTTAAGTCATGAATCATTATGCAAACTATACCCAACAATCTAAATCTTTAAATCATATCTTCTAAAAATCAAATCTTGACTTTTATATGCATTTTGTTCAAAGTCTCAAATCATATGTAATCTTACAGTGGTTCCTCTTCTTCTTTTATCACAAAATATGCATAGGTCTAAAACTAGTTTATAACATATGCTTATTTTTTTCTAATTAATTACAGGTCTAAATTACAACATAACTATGCATACAACATGCATAAATTATATGTTCATAATCAAATTCATGCATCCAATCCCAAGTCATATGTCCAATATATTTTATGCCTCAGACCTAAAGTCATACATTCAATTTGGTTTTGTCAAATTTCTCATCATTCATCCCAAAACTTGCATTCATACGTTCATCTCTTATGAGATTAGGCACAGGCTCGTGGTAGCCTGGCTATAGAAACAGAAAAGAATAAAGGAATATAGAACAGTCACAGAAAACAGATCTAACAGAAGAGAATACAACCTCAAACTCAGATTTAAATGCATATCAAAATTATAATTAACGTTTATAGCGGAGAATAACTGTACTTGCCTTGATTGGATTAAAGAAAGAACTTTAACTTGTTGTAGAATCTTTGCAGAAACTTTAATCTCTAGTTTGAATTGAGTTGCTTAGGCTGATGTTGATTATCTTCTAGTTTTAATTCCAGCAGAGCAGCGACGCCATTTTTATTTTTATTTTTATTAGAAGAACAGAGCAATGGAGGCTAGAGAATTGTGTAAGAAACCTAGGTAGAGTCTAGGGTCATTTTTATAGAGTTGCAAGTTAATTTGAGCCGTCCGATGATGCTAGGGTAAATC
This sequence comes from Allium sativum, assembly GCA_030737875.1. Taxonomy (NCBI): domain Eukaryota; kingdom Viridiplantae; phylum Streptophyta; class Magnoliopsida; order Asparagales; family Amaryllidaceae; genus Allium; species Allium sativum. Next base: position 360,410,473 of record CM060926.1, read on the forward strand.
AAGGCCATCAATTTCAAAAGAGGCCAATTATGTTCACAATTAAGGACTGTAAATTACTCCCATTTTAAATTATGTCATAATTACTATGCATGCAAATTACCCCCATTTTGAATTATGGCATAATTACTATTCCAATTACATGCAATTCCATGTTTTAGCATATATATATTTCCTACAATGTACACATTTCTCATTTAGGACAAATTCTATATATAAATAATTCCTAACACACTTATGCCATAATTACTCCCTTAATGAACATTATCAACATTTATTATTTATTGCCAATCCATCAAACATAAATACGTATTTAATAGATACATCTTTCCTTTTACCGTATACATTAATTATTCATATATACATGTCAATTAACAAGAATGACAATATTAATGTATCCTTTTCATTGTAAATTAGCATATTTATATATTTCTCAACATATTTATATATTTCTCAAATTAACATGTACAGATAAATGTTAATAGCATGTTATGTTCACAAAATAATATCACATACCATATTTTTCTTATTCAGTGCCACATTGATGTCAATTGCAGGTTTATAAATGACATTCCTATTAATAGAAAATTAAGTCTAACCTATTCATATTCTTCCTCTTTGAAAATCCCCATTTACTGCATACAAATATTATGCATAAACCTTTCTTTTCACTGCTTGCATCCACACATTTTTATTTAATTTGTATGTTTATGACATAAATGCACATATGTACGAATATGTTAAATATTTCTTTCCTTTAATTTGTCATGAATCCAATTAGAGAAGGCCACTTATAAAAAAAACAATTCTTGGCAGGCAAAAATGCGCAACATACGCCTCATGCTACGTACATGTCATATATATATATATGTATGTATACGTATATGTATATATATATATATATATATTTCTTTTTTTTTCTTTTTACCTATCTTCCCAATTACCCATTTTCACACTAAACCACTTTTTGAACTGCATTCACACTAGGCTATTTTAAGCCATTCCCCTAAAACAAAAATAAGGCGCTGGCGGGGATCGAACTCTGTACCTCTTGTATGCAAGTCATGCGTTCCAACCAAATGAGCTACTAAGTCTTTTGCTTACAAAAGTTAGAACAATGCTAAACATTATTCTTTTCTCATTCCTCTTTTTTCATGTTTTGCTGCAATTTTTAATTTAAGGATATCTTTTTCATACGGAGTCCAATTTACGCAAACTCAGACTCTATCTCAAGCAGAATTTCAAGAAGAACGCAATGGCGTAACCTGTTTCCCTTAGTTCTTTGATTTCGAATTAATTATACTTTAATTTGTTAATTTCACAGCTATAGAATACACGGGGTGTTACAGAAACATAAAACCTTGAGTCAGACAACACTCTTAGTGAGAATAAAATAGCTAACTAACATCATCAGTAAAGTATATGAGAATGGACTGATAAACATATTAATCTGCCCATAAGACCAGAGAAGAATCCAAACCTGCCTTCTCCATGTCCGATAGTGATAGCCTTTACAATCCATTCAACCAAAAGAACAACAACACATCCATGGCATTCAAGACAACCGTTCATTCAATCGCAATCACACAACTAGTTATATCTCATGTTAATCATTCTAATCGAACTCAACGTCCCTTAAGCATAATCCCTAAAGGCCTAAACCAATATCAGACAAGCACTCAAGAAACATCTCCTTCGATGTTGGACAACCTACGTGAGACGGTACAAACAGAACAACCAATCATCCATGACTGACTCTGGCTATCACCGCCAATCCTGCTTCAAAATTATTGTTAATCGTATTTATATAAACTGTTTTCCGACCATGTGGGTCAATGTATTTTTTTTATAACTTTTGATATATTACAATAGCTCCTCCACACAGGGAAGACTCTGCCGAAATTTTCCAAAAATTTAGGGAGTTGGAAAAAAAATTCAATTTTTGTAAGCTAAAAGAAATGGTTTTCGAATTTGGGTTTAATTTGAAGGATTCTGAAATAAAAATGGGAGTTGACTATTCTCTTCAAAAATGAAAGTTTTGTTGGAACTAAATTTGTAGAAATGTAAAGAGTTGAGTTTTACCATAAGTGGGCTTTTGAAAAGGTAATGGGTTTGTAGCAATTTTCCTACCTTATTAATTTCGAGGACGAAATTCTGTTAAGGGGGAAAGAATGTAACAACTCGGATTTTTAGTTGTTTAACTTTTAACATTTAGATTTGTTTAACTAGAAATATAAATGTATTTTTATGTGGAATTCATTGATTTAATAATCGAAATACAATTTATTTTCGAATATATTGAATAATTATATGTGAAAATGACAAATAGTTGAATTCAAAGTTAAAAACTGAATCGAAACAATTCAGATGATCAATATAAATTCTATTTGGATATAATAATAATTTATTATTGAGGAGTTGATTGTTTCGAATTTATTTTATATTTTCTTGATTTAATTTGATATTTGAAAAGAACCAATTATTCAAACGACCTCGGATTTCAACGAAACGAATTTTATTATATCCGTAACAGTTAATTATGTCTAGATTTCAAGTTTCATGTTAATCAGAGTTTATATGTGATCATGCGCAACTTAAACATGTATTAATTCACGTTGAGAATTAAAGGGAGGTTTTACTAACGATCTCAGAATTTGACGAGATCAATTCCAACATGTCCGAAATGTTTAGTTATTATAAGATTACAAGTTTCACCGCGATTGGAGCTCGTTTGTGGTTATTTAAACACATTACTTTAGGATTAAGTTTCACTTTAATAATTTGTATTAAATTTCGTCCATAAATAAACATACGCTTCCCTTTCTCTATCTTTTATTTTCTCTTCGTTCTTTCCTCTAGAAGCTTCAAATCAAACTCGTTTCTTTTTCCCCTTTTCTCAAACTCGTCATCAAAATTTTAAAGATAAAATACTCAACGAAATGTTGTGATTCTAGATCCTTTCAACTCCTATGATTGATGGCTACATGTACGAACTTCGTTTTGGGTCAGATCCTTATTCCTGAAGCACGATTTTGTGCAGCACGAGTTAGGATATCGATTCTTGTGGGTTTGAAGCTATGATTGGTCGATTGGAAGGTGGTGTCCAGATTTTAGGATGTAAGCACTATGATTATGGAAGTGGGGATTTCGTCATAGGAAGTTTCGATCGATTTCTGTAAGGAACGGGTTCGGGTCATTACATCTCCCTTGTTGTTGTTTTTGTTTCCTTTTATCATTCCACCTTTTGTTATTACCATCATCTGACTGTTGCTTCGTCTCCTTATTATTATCAACAACAACCTCCACCTTCTACCGGAACAAACTCTCATTGCTTGAAGCATTCTCAACCAGCTTCTCATAAGGATGCTCAATTTGATCTATCAGTTATTTCCCAAGACATTCATCGAAACACAATATAAACTTCATGTTCTTATGATAAGGTGTCTCAATATATGAATGAGCATACTTTGATAAAGCTTCGAATTTAGCCATATGCTCAAACATGGGTCTACCTCCTTGCTTAAGCTCAATAAACCTCTTGAAGAGAATCGACCTATGTACTGTCAAAATAAACTTTGCCTTGGGCCCGGTTCGAAACCGAGACCAAGAAATTTCATCCTCTTTAGTCTCTAAAGTAATGGGGTTCCACCCATCCATTACTCGTCCTTGCATTTGTCTCGATGCAAGCTTCATCCTAGTTGCATTATCAATTCCCAAATCTTTGAAGATGTGAACATATGTATCCAACCAACTCTGAATCTCAATAGTAGGTTATGTCCCAACAAATGACTTCCTACCCGGAGAATTCCTACACAGCTTGGAAAAATCAACAACCCTAAGTGCCTACATAGGAACACCGCATTCTACTGCCGCTTCTGGAGTGGGAAACCTTCTCATGATCGCTGCCATCATGGCACTGAACATAGCAGGAAAATCGAGTGTAGCAACTACAGCTCCTGGTTAGCAACCCTCGCCTACCCATCCAATAGCAGGGTCTTCCCTAGCAGCATGTCTCGAAGTTCGACAACTCATTCTTATCTAAAACAAGTGAGATCAGCCCACATCAGAAAAAGGCCCTAATGGTGCTCAAGTGCTTAGTAACCTACTGAACGATATTGTAATGTAATAATCATCCATTAGAAATAACAAGTACATCTCTTATTTTCTTTTACGCTCGCAAACATTAGGTAAAATCAATTAACGAAAGCTCTGATACCAAATGTAACGACTGCCTCATAATCCTGCACTAAACTAGGGGAAAAGTCTATTGTATGACATGATAGGTTGATATGGGATTATCGTCAAGGAAGAATAACTCAAAACAGAACATGTTGTGTAACTCATGTCGCATGGATAATATATAGTAGAAAATATACAATAGGATATAGTAGTGAAGCATAACAGAACAGAAAATCCAATCTCTATAACTTCTCAGAGTCAGGAATACAAAACAATTATGTATATTAATATCTGTACAGTAAGCCTCGCTGCGTATCTCTCAGAGTATCAGCAATCATTAATATACATCAGAATCAACAAGTATCTACATAATATGGAAATAATACATAAGCCTCCTTCTCATTGTCGCGCAGCATCATCGGCACCAAAGCTTATACTTGCTATCTCTGTCTACACACCAACAACATTGATGAGCAGCCTAGGGTAATAAAAGGAAACATAAAACCTTGAGTTAGACGGTAGTCTTAGTGAGCATTAAAATGAATATAAACAGTTTGTTGTCTGATCTATCCTTGCAACCACATAGTTAGCACATGATAATCATCTATAATATCCCCCTCCAAGAAAAGGAAAAGGACATCCCCCAATCCCGCTTCAGTTCGATGACTTACGACGATAGCCTACCCATAAAATATGAAGAAACCATACAATCAACCATAACATCCACAACAAACAACATCCTAACTATCACCAGTTAAAGCCACGAATATGCCAATCATCGAATAACCGACCATTGTCATCTGTCAAGAGCTAATGCAAACCCCAGTTCTGGTCATACTGCCATACATCGCCTTACATATGTTTGCTTTCGTCTGAGATAACTAAATCCATCTTGATCCAGGGTATACGATCCTTCTGATCCGGAAGGATGTACCCACGATACCATTTCTTTGAGTCCACTAGAACCTTCGATTTTCGACAATTTCTTGGTACTTCCAATCTCATGATCCATCCACCTTGACGACTCCATCCTTTAGTTCAAGCCACTTGTCAAACTAGTTCCATTATCATTTGTGATCAACTCCCACCCGAGTCAATCTTCATCTTACTACATCATGCCTCATCCTACGATCAACATCACATCAATTCAACTTCAACCACTCTATTCTGAGTTCACAATCGAAGAACAAATCATCTTTGAGTTGCAGTTTGAATACCCGAAGTCCTTTGGTCACAAAACTACACCAACAACGACCCAAAAGCCTTACCGTCATGCTTACAAAAATTGCATTCTCCATCATGCACCCTAATGGATGGGTATCGATCCTAAAAAATTTGCACAAAACCTTGAATTAACATCGCAATGCCATGCACTAAGTTTGAAGCCACCCCGACCCATTAGCAGCTAATTAGTCTGCCTAGCAGAAACTGGAACTTAAAATAGTGATTTCTCTTAAACTGCAGAACCAAATCTTTAATGTGACCACTCCACGGAAAGGCCAACCACCATTCTATTCAAATGAAACTAATTTTAGCATATGATTCGATCCATATCAAAATTTATTGCTAAAACAATTTTTATAAGGGTAAAATGGTCACAAATCGGTTTGGAAAAAATCATGGACATGCCTTTTATCACCATGACCAACATATTAAAATATGAGAATGATCTAATATCTAGGGAATTAAATATAATTATTTTACAATCCTACGTTAAATAAAATACGGGTCGTTACATCTACTATGTCCGATATCCTCCAACACTTTTTCCTATCATCTCTAGTACATCGACATACAAATTGTATTGTTTATTCAAAAATAGACACAATTTAAGTAAACAAACAATTTATGCTAACAAGCTAAAATAATCATGCCGATGTGAAGATTTACCGCATCTCGCTCAAGTGGTGCATGAGCGGTGTATGCTCATTCATGAAAACTCCAATCTGCAATAATGGATCTTCAAGTAATCGACCGATCTCAAGTCATGTAACTCAAAAATGGAATGGAATGCAGGAATATGTTGGTGTGTGATATGATTATGTCTATCGTTCCATTAAATGATAACAAACTCTAAATCTGGCTTTGGTTCACATGGATGAGGTATGTGTTGATGAAGCCAAAATTGTCGCATCACTCAATCAGGATTATACATCTCTACGTCACGCATGCATATGATAGGTTTCTTACAAAGCTAATTATGCATCCCACTTAAACATATCAACCTATATAATAGTTGTACAGTTAGATTTTTATTAGTACAAAAATAGAAATATGTAAATGTGGTGATAAGGCAATGTCATGTCGATCTGCATGGATAAATTTACACTTGGACGACCAATAGGAAGATGTGTCCATGACCAAAGTGTTAGTCTATTTTGTGAACTAGGCTACACAAAATTAGAACACCAAAATTATGAAGGATGTTGAATAGAAAAAGCATGCACTTGAAGTCCAGATCGGATCGGATATATCTGGCTAATCCAAAACAGTGAAAAGCAAAAAGTAAATGCATTCAGACAGATCCGGATGCACCAATCCGCACCTCCCCTCCAGCACACGTCCGATCTGAAGGAAATCAGCAACAGTTGCAGCGCATGGTCCCTAGAAATATGGAGCGGTTATATGTCCACTCTCCCCACGTTCTCCCACTATCCCGATGCGCTGTCGCCATCTAGTTCTCTCCGAACCCGACTTTCATGGGGTGTGTGCCATGTACATCCGAACCGGATCTATGCCAGGATAATTTTTCACCTATAAATACACCTCCAAAGCTCATTTTAAAGGATCTTTTGGCATTTTCAAAACTCAAACTCCTTAGCTATTTGAATTTCATCATTATTTTTAGATTGCAATCATCATTTAAAGCATATTTCATAGGAGATTGAGTGAATTCATGCATTGTATGAGTGATATTGAATGAAAATCATTGTTGTATATGTTTTCAAATCGTCAATCCAAAGAGTAGAAAGTGGACGTAGGCTATTTAACGCCGAAACACTATAAACCATGTGTTTCTTCTTTGTTTTTGATTCCATTTCCATAGTATTATTTCTGATTTGGGTGTTGGAACCAGTTTTGGATCTAACATTTTTGTGTTTTTACTAGGAATTTCTGAATTCTTAGCTTTTTTAGATTATCATTCTACTATTTGGACCTTCAAGTTCAAAGAAGTTAATCCTCTATTTCCGATACTTTCAAATATTTGTTAATCAATTACTGAAGAATTGGACATTATGGCCAAAGGAAAAGGAAAAGAAGCGCAAGGCGCTAGGGAGAACGTTGCTAGAGAAGATCAACAAGCCATCGTATTGACGAGGTCGCGGGGACAATGCTCCGGAACAGTCCGATCCGAACCGGATGTTCCGAACCGAGCTGATCAAGAGAATTCGAACCGACTCGATGGCACTAGAGCAACCAAGATCTCTCCTACGAACCGATCCGAGTCCCCTTCCCTTCTCCGATCCGATCCGAATATGACTGAAGCTGGTATCTCTACTCGAGCACCCATCAATGCTCCGATGCCGGCCGCGACGACTGGTGATCAACCTACTTCATCTACACCCATCACGCATAGAGATTTTTCACGTTTTCTTGACATGATTGAGAGTACTAGAAATGCGTTGGAAGCTCATAAAAGTAACAGTCTTCGCATGCAAGAGAACATGATCACCATGAGTAGGGAACTCAGTGAGCTACGGAGGCAAAAGACACCTTGTCCAACACGCCGCCTTGTTGCAGACTATTCATCTACTTCAGATGAAGAACGTCCTCGTGAAAGAAGGCCGCTTGAGCGACCTCAAAATCTTGATCAGTTGACCTTCGGATCCTTGGGATCCCGTGAAGATGCTGCTCATGTGTTAGGGCCTGATGACCCGAGCCTGAAAGAACCTATGTTGTTGCACATGCGTGGATCCCACGTTCTACCCAGGGATCCTAATATTACTAATCCTACGCAACAACAACTTCTCCAACCCCTTCCTCCCGTGAATGGCCGGGAGTGGAGGGAACATAGTAAAGCAGTTGCTGCTAGAAACAAGCGGATATCCCCTAATCAGGAGTTCAGGGGTAATCCAAACATTAGGGCGAGAGAACCTGAGCAAACGTTAACAAATGCCAATGTATGGGCAATGGTGCGCCAAATCATGTCTGAAAGCCCACTACACCAAAAAGGATTGGGGCATTGAGCGAAGTCACACCCCCTTCACAGATGATATATTGGACTTCCAGTTCCCTCGGAGATTTAACTTACCACAGATGGATCGGTATTCAGGGAGAAATGACCCAGGACAACATCGAATGAGGTATGCACGGTTCATGAATGCCGCAGCAGCCCCAGATGCTTTAAAATGCAAGGCCTTCCTGATTTATCTAGAAGATGTGGCGTTAATGTGGTTCACTCGACTACCTCCATGGTTGATATCGACTTTTAAAGAATTGAGTGAATGTTTTATGAACCAGTTTCGACTTCACGCTCGAAAATCTAAAAGCGACATAGAATTGTCAAGGATTAAGCAGGCTCCAGGTGAATCTTTGAAATCGCATTTAGACCGCTTCAACCTGGCTGTCACCGAAGTTAGTGACCCTCATCAGCCCACTATTCTGATGGCCTTAATAGAAGGAGTTGACCCGGACACAGAATTCAGGGAATATCTATCCGGAAAACCACCCCCACTAGGGAATTGTATTACGAAAAGGCCAATATTCGCTTAAGGCGAGAAGAAGCTCATGCAAATAGAAAGAGAAAGTCTAAAGGGGCCTCGAGGGAAGGCGTCCAATGTAATGTTGCTGTGAAGCAATCTTGTGACAGTTCTGGGAAGGTTGAGGTGAACATCGGAAATCAGAACGGAGGTAATAACAATATGAATGAAAACGACAATAGGAGGAATAGGAATAGAGGGAACAACTCCAGCAAAAGACCTCGATTCCAGACTTTTGAGAACTATTCGTTGTTGAATGACACATTGGAAAACATTTATCTGGACACATACAACATATTGCAATATAAAAATCCACCACCTAGAGACTCAACCAAAAAAGAGATTGTTATGGGAAAGTTTTGTTTGTTCCATGGAACCCACGGTCATTCTACCAATGAATTCCGTCATTTGAGAGATCTAGTTGAGAAATTGCTGCGGGAAGGGAAGTTAGATGAGTACAAGGTTGACCCACGGGACAAGGTGTAACACCCCGTAGTTCTATAACATTAAGCTTCACAAATTAAAGTATAATTAATTCTAAATGAAAGAATTAAGGGAAATGGTTTACGCCATTGCGTTCATCTCGAAATTCTGCTTGAGATAGAGTCCAAGTTTGCGTAAAACGGATATTGTATGAAGAAGATATGGATGAACGAAGTTGGGCAGAAAAACCAGAAAACGGGTCAGAATGCACTGGCGCACTTGGGAAGTGCGCCAAAACAAAATTGAACTGGTGCACTTGGGAAGTGCGCCAGTACAAATTTAGCCTGGCGCACCTGGAAAGTGCGTCCAGGTCTGAAAGACTTGCTGGTCAGGCCCTGGCTGGCCGGCCTGGTCAGGGTCTGGTCGAATTCTGAGGCTTGGCTGAGTCACTAGGGCTTACATGTCACTTTCTGATTGGCTTCTCTTGAGATGGATGGTCTGGATTCACTCTAGCTTCATCGACGGCTCTAATTAGATTGAAATTCTATAAATACAACTCAAGTCTAACCCTAAACGCACACAAATAATAGAATACTAAAGCCGTCATGCTGCTGGAAAGGAACTAGGAATGGTCGTCAATTAGAAAACCTAGAGACAAGCCAACACTAAAGCTTAGAGACGAATCAAATTAAGAAGAAGATAGAAGTCTAATCTAATTTCTATGCAACGTTTTCTACTCCAAGGGAAAGCTTTGCAAATTCAGAATAACAGAAACCAGAAAACAAGTTTCAGCGCCCGTTGCAAGTATAGTGGTTTTCTGAATATGAATAGAAATTGTGATGTGATTCGATGTAAATGAAATTGGGGTTTTACTATTGTAAAAATATTGATGTAAATTCTATGTATTGCGTTGATTATGTCATATTTTGTATTGGGTGTTTGTGACATAAATTGGTTGATGCGAGCCTATTGACATTTATATATGAAAATAAATATCACTTGCAAGTTTGTAGTAAAAACTAGAATCAACATCTTTATGTTATGTCGTTAACATGGTTAGCATACATTCTTTTTAGGCCTAAGTTGAGACTCATATAAACATGTTCTAAGTTGAAGCCTTTTATGCCTACACGACTCAAAACCTTTGTATACATTATTATGTTTAATTGCAAGTGATAATTGGGTTTATGCAAGTACCCTTTGGTTACACAAATTATACTAGTTTCATGTTGAAATAGGCTACTTGATGTAAAGTTAGTTTACACCTTTGGGTTATGTCAAAAAGTGGACATTTTTATGCTAGTTTGGTTTTTGACATTATGCCTAGTTATATGTGTATAAAACCATGTTTAAACAAGTCTAAAAGTATGCCATTTCATGTGACACCTATTATGCTATACCATGTTATACCATTTTATATCTTTATAATAGTCCCGAATTTATGATTTACATGACGCCTATCTAACTAGATCTAATATTCATGTGCAAGTTTGTGACATGTTATGCAATGTTATGATTCATGTTATGCGAGGTCACCTTATTTATCTAGTTACACCTTTATGTCACACGCTAATCGATAACTATGTTTAGGCCAAATTTCATAGTATAGGCTCATTGAACCTATGCTCCCTTCTTTACTTTGTTTATGGATTGGGCCTATTAGCAGGCCCAATATCTTCATACGATTAATATGAATAATCGAGTGAGGGTAACATTGGAACTAACTATTAAATTAAAGTATGTTAATATGTCGGCGGGCCTAAAAACCATGAAATGGGTTAAGGCCATAAATGATATAAATTATGTACCATTAGTTTGGGGTAAAACATGTGACATGAAATATTTACATAAGTAAAAGTGTAAATCTAGAAAATACGAGTATGCTTAACCCGAGGTTGGATTAAGTTGTGATGTAAACCTGCCCGGACCAGCCCGATTGTCCAGTAGTCACAACAATACCTATCCAATGTGGGTGGTTAAGCATTGAGCCCAATAATGATCCGAGGTTAGACTGAGCTACAGTGTAAACCTGCCCGGAACCGACCGGCACATCCAGTAACCGTAGCAATATCTGTCTAATGTGAGTGGTCAGGTGCTCTAAGAGGCTAAGGACAGATGTTAAGGTTAAGTTAACTAAAACACTTATCCAGCTTAACATGTTAACAAGACAAGACTTGTAGGGGTTAAGTAACTAAGAAAACACTTAGCCAATTTAACATGTTAACTAGACTAGAAGGTGAGGTTAAGTAAAGTTAATATACTTAACCAATTTAACATATTAATTAGACTAGAGGGTGAGGTTAAGTAAATTCAGGACACTTAACCGTTATAACCTGATAATTAAATAAGTGGTTGAGGTTAAGTAAATTTAGAATACTTAACCATTATAACACGTTAGCTAGATAAGTGGGTAAGGTTAAGTAAATACACTTAGCCAATTTAATATGTTAGCTGGACTAGAGGGTAGGGTTAGGTAAACTTAGAACACTTAACCATCATAGTGTGATAAATTGAACAGGGTTAAGTTGAAACATGAAGGGACAATACCTAACCATTAGAACATGTTAATTAAACAGATGTTAGGGTTGAGTTAACTAAGGGAACACTTAACCATTATAACATGTTAGCTAACACAGATGGGCAAGGTTAGGTTAAAAGGGACACTTAACCAATACAAGATGAATGGGTAGGGTTAAGTAATAAGAAATACTTAACCAATATAACTTGGTTTGTGATAGGGTTAAGTCAACATGAACTACTGATAACACTTAGCCAGTTTAATATGACAAAGGAATAGGTTAAGCTAACTTGAATTGACTAATGACACTTAACCAATCCAACTTGACGAGAAAGAAGGCTAAGTAGTAAACCCTAGTTAAGAAACAATTGAGAACGGGAGCTAAGTTGAAATCCCCAGTTAAAGAAACTAAGTGATAAACCTTAATTAACAAGATTTATGGGAAAAGAAACTAAGTGGTAAACCTTAGTTGAGAACAACTAAGTAATAATTCTTAGTCAAGAAAACTGAGCCAGTCCATAATAGATTAATAACCCGATATGGTAGATCATCGCTTAACAAGTACATGAGAAGGAGAAAACGTTTATCCGATTTCAAAAAAGGCTCCAGCGGACTGGGTTTAGAAGCACGTAGCTTCTGGGGACGTGAGGGTACTCTTGGTATCCCTCTGTGAGGTTGCTGATGATATGCTTGGGCTCATAGAGGTTAAGGTCTTCGTCTGGAGAACCAAGGGTATGCCTTGGTTGCAATTTAAGGCAACCTGAAGACTAGGATGGACCAGCGTGATTCGACGAGACCAGTAGCCCTGTGATAGCGACTCGTCGTCTACCTACCATCTTCATTCAATCGTAGTACGCATGCGGAAAGGCAGAGAACTCCCAACAGACCATATACTTGCTATCTAGTTATGGGTGAGGCTGGCCAATAGGAAAGTGGGGCATAGGTGGTAGGAGTACAGTTCTCGTGCTTGATTTTCTTGGATTGCCTTTCATTAGTTGAGGGAGGGGTCACGTGGGACCATAACCACTGGAAGAAAAACAGACCTTAGCATCTGCATCGGCAGATATCTGAAAGCTCCCGGCCGAGTTCCGTGTTTCTAAAATAGCCCTGCCACGGGACTCGGGTCACACATTTCAGGACATGTGCATCTAGACAGCGATAAACGATTCGCGACACTTACGTGGGGAAAGTCTAGGAACATATACCACTCTAGGTAGTGTGTCCAAGACTAGGGGCATCGTTCGACAGGTAGCATAATCCCTAGTGGACCTAGGTGGCATAAATCCTGAATCCGAGAAGTAGTAGACAAGTCGCACAAACCCTAGTTGAATCTAGGGAACGCTCGATAGAAAACCCTAGATTAAATCTAGGAAATAAATAAATGTGCGCCTGATGGCAACCACAGTTACGGGGACTGAGATCACGTTATCATTTTATATAGATTACTAGTTGGGATACTAGTTAGTGGTGCAGAGATTAGTATGGGATGCGATAGTAATTTCGATTCTAAACTGCTTTGCCTTAGTTTATGGTATTTTCCCATTTTCATTTACATCGAATCACATCGCAATTTCTATTCATATTCAGAAAACCACTATACTTACAACGGGCGCTGAAACTTGTTTTCTGGTTTCTATTATTCTGAATTTGCAAAGCTTTCCCTTGGAGTAGAAAACGTTGCGTAGAAATTAGATTAGACTTTTATCTTCTTCTTAATTTGATTCGTCTCTAAGCTTTAGTGTTGGCTTGTCTCTAGGCTTTCTAATTGACAACCATTCCTAGTTCCTTTCCAGCAGCATGACGGCTTTAGTATTCTATTATTTGTGTGCGTTTAGGATTATACTTGAGTTGTATTTATAGAATTTCAATCTAATTAGAGCCATCGATGAAGCTAGAGTGAATCCATACCATCCATCTCAAGAGAAGCCAATCAGAAAGTGACATGTAAGCCCTAGTGACTCAGCCAAGCCTCAGAATTCGACCAGACACTGACCAGGCCAGCCAGGGCCTGACCAGCAGGTCTTTCAGACCTGGGCGCACTTGGCAGGTGCGCCAGGCTAAATTTGTACTGGCGCACTTCCCAAGTGCGCCAGTTCAATTTTGTTCTGGCGCACTTCCCAAGTGCGCCAGTGCATTCTGATCCGTTTTCTGGTTTTTCTGCCCAACTTCGTTCATCCATATCTTCTTCATACGATATCCGTTTTACGCAAATTTGGACTCTATCTCAAGCAGAATTTCGAGATGAACGCAATGGCGTAAACCATTTCCCTTAGTTCTTTCATTTAGAATTAATTATACTTTAATTTGTGAAGCTTAATGTTATAGAACTACGGGGTGTTACACAAGGGGCAAGGAGGGCAAGCCTCGAACCAAAACCAGCCTACTTCCAAACCCGCAGCCCAATAGAAAGGTAAAGGGATCGTTATCAATACCATTATAGGCGAGCCCCATCTAGCTAGCCGTAGTTTCAAAGTAATGGACCAGTACGTTAATGCCGCCAGGCACTTTGAAGTGGGAGAATGCAGTAACCTCAAAGATATCACTCCAGTGAAACAGCAAAGGACGATGTAAGACGACGTCATATTCCGCGGTAGAGATGATATCGGAATTCAATCACATACTGAAGACCCGCTGGTAATTATCATAGCCATCGGCCCCGCTTTAGTCCATAAGGTGTTGGTGGATAACGGAAGCTTGGTAAATATCCTTAGAAAGCCTTTGAAAAAATGAGGCTCGAAACAAAAGACTTAAAGCCCTGCGAAGGATGGATACAGGGCTTCAATGGGGCATCAACGGCTCCGATAGGCTATGTAGAATTACCAGTGACGTTAGGACAAGGAGATCGCCAAAGAGTGAGAATCTTGCCATTTGTAGTTTGGATGTTGAGTCACCCTACAATGCCTTCTTGGGCCGACCGACCCTCACAGAATTTAGGGCATGTATTGCACCTTGGTGCTTATTGCTTAAATTCCCGACTGACATAGGAGTAGGGGTGATGAGAGGTGACCAAGCTATGGGACGAGCTTGCCACATGACATAGCTGAAGATGCTAATGAAGGGGTTGAATATAGAACCCAAGGACGTTTCTCCCCCTTCAAAGGAAAACTTAGCATAACAATTAAGGGGTCCATCCCCAGGAGAGTCGACCAGAGATGTGCTCAAGGATATAGATCCCAGAGAGGACAAGGAACCTGAGGACAGAAAGGAGACTCCCAGTGAAATGATAGTGGACATCTCCATTGACGACACGGATCCGATAAAAGTATTGAAGATCGGATCACAGCTAGAGCCAATTCGAGCCAAAGAGTTGGTCGACTTTTTGAAGGCAAATCTGGATGTATTTGCTTGGACTCATGCTCACATGTGTGGGATATCGTCTGCTATTATGAGCCAGTCTTTGAGCATCAATCCAAAACACCCGCCGGTCAAGTAGAAGAGACGGATGTTAGGCCTAGAAGGTCAGCAACTTTAAAGGAAGAGGGAGAGAAATTGAAGGATAATGGATTCACTAAGGACTCGAAATATCCCGAATGGATATCTAATTCTGTCCTGGTCAAAAAATCTAACGAGAAGTGGCGTACGTGCATTGACTTCTCTGAATTGAACAAGGCTTGTTCGAAAGATAGTTTTCCTCTTCCTAGGATTGATCAACTAGTGGACTCGACAGCCGGACACAAGCTCTTATCTTTTATGGATGCCTATTCGGGATACAACCAAATTCCCAAGCACATATTAGATCAGGAGCATACCAGTTTCATCACAGACTTGGGTTTATATTGCTATGTGGTAATGACATTTGGATTAAAGAATGCAGGAGCCACATATCAGCGTCTGGTCAACCGCATGTTCTATAATCAAATTGGGAAAACCTTGGAAGTCTATGTAGACGACATGCTTATGAAGTCTAGATAGTCTTTCGATCATACAAAAGACTTAGCAGAGATGTTTGGCATTCTGCGAAGATATGGGATGAAATTGAACCCTCTAAAATGTTCGTTTGGGGTCGCATCTGGGAAATTCCTCGAGTTCATCGTGAGTTCTCGAGGGATTGAGATAAATCCTAGTCAGATATCAGCAATACAGAATATCGAAGAACCACGAAAGATTAAGGATGTTCAAAGCTTGGCAGGAAAAGTTGCTGCATTAAGTAGGTTTATCTCCAAGGCCACAGATAAGTACGTTCCTTTCTTCGATTTGATAAAATGGGGGAAACGTAACTTCAAATGGACTCCCGATTGTGTGGAGGCTTTCCAGAATCTGTTAGACTTATTAGAGAAGCCCCCGATATTGTCAAAACCCATGGATCATGAGGATTTATTCATCTACCTGGCGGTGTCGTCTCATGCTGTCAGCACAGCATTGGTGCGTGAAGAAGACAAGGTTCATAGGCTTGTATACTACGTAAGTAGGAAGCTAGCCACTGCAGAGCATAATTATCCAAGAATAGAAAAGCTTGCTTATAACCTCCTGATTGCTTCCCACAAACTTCGTCATTACTTTCAGGCTCACCCAATAGTTGTATACACCGATCAACCTCTAAGGCAAGTGTTGCAAAAACCCAAAGCATCGAGGTAGTTACTTAAATGGAATATCGAGTTGAGTCAATTTGATTTGAATTTTCAACCACAGAGATCAATAAGGGGGCAGGCCTTAGCCGAATTCATAGCAGAATTCATGATTCCCGAAGAGTAAACGGTGGACGACAAGGTTGTTGCTACAGAACAAGAGTTAGAGCTTAATCCGTGGAAGTTATATATGGATGGGGCCAAGAATGATTGAATTTCCGACGCCAAAGTTGTTTTAATCACTCCTAAAGGATGATCTATTTACTACGCCCTGCGATTAGAATTTCCTGCTACCAATAACAATTCCGAGTATGAAGCCCTGATTGCCGGGACAAAGCTCGCTAAGTAATTAGGGGTAAAGACACTGGATATATGCTGTGACTCCAAGATAGTTGTCTGTCAGGTACGAGAGGAGTTTGTTACCAAAGGACCCTGGCTTGTTACTTATCTTAGAAGAGTAAAGGAGTTATAGGATAATTTGGAGCGTTATAGCATAACACACATTCCAAGAGCAAAGAATCAGAAAGCAGACCGGTTGGCAAAACTAGCAATTTCTGACAACCTTGAAGAAACTGAAATGGTTCCAATAGAGATATTGGAGTCACCGAGTTTTGACCTAATGGAGGTGGAAATCGCCCTAGAAACCGAGCCAGAGAGGGAGTCATGGATGACACCAATCAAGAACTTCCTCAAGAGCGGAATTCTCCCATTGAAGAAAAGCGAAAGACGAGATGTAACACGTAAGGCTGCAAGATATGTGTTGTAGGACGACGTCCTCTATCGCTAAGGGTTTTCCATGCCCCTACTACGATGTAACGCACACAACGACATCTAACGTGTACTGAAGGAAGTACATGAAGGTGAGCGTGGAGACCACACCGGGGGCCAGACCCTAGCAAAGAAAGTATTGGGGTATGGATATTTTTGGCCTACCATGAATAAAGACGCGGCTGATTATTAACGACGCTGCGATAAATGTCAAAGATTCGCCAAAGTTCCCAGAGCACCTCTGACTCAGCTTAAGTCAAAGGTAAGCCCATGGCCGTTTGCCATGTGGGGAATTGATATTATTGGAGTATTACCCATCGCCAAAGGAGGAGCAAAGTACGCGATCGTCGCTGTGGATTATTTCATGAAATGGGTGGATGTCGAATCCTTAACCACGATCATGACAAGGAAGGTGATAAGTTTTATGGTCAGAAATATTATTTTCCGATTTGGGATATCGAAGACCATTATAACTGATAATGGGACACAGTTTGACAGCGCCGAATTCAGAAACTTTTGTCAAAAATACAAGATCGATAAAAGGTATACCGCTGTAGCTCACCCACAGACAAATGGGCAAGTTGAGGCAATAAACAAAGTTATTAAATCCATTCTTAAGAAGCGGTTAGAATGAGCCAAAGCAAGTGGGTGGATGAGTTGCTGCTAGCTTTGTGGGCCTACAGGACAATCTTTAAGACGGCAACTGGCCATACTCCCTTCTCACTCTCCTTCGGATCAGAGGCAGTGATCCCGGTGGGGCTCGAAGTCCCCTCTCATAAGGTGACGTACTATGACCCAATGACGAATAGAGCACTTCTCCTTGAGTCTCTTGACATGGTTGAGGAAAAAAGAGACGAAGCTGACCTGCGTGCCTCAAGACATCGACACCAAGTAACACGTTATTATGACCGAAAAGTTTGCTTTAGAACTTTCAAACCAGGGGACTTAGTATTAAAACGAATCTTCCCGCCTTCAACCCAACTGGGTCCAAAGTGGGAAGGATCATATGCCATCCAACGGAAGCTTGATACAGGAGCCTTCAACCTAACGACCGTGGATGGCGAGGAGATTCCCAGAGCCTGGAATGCAGCACTTGCGGCGATATCTGGGCAAAATATGCAATGTTTTCCTTTTGTTTTTATAGACTATGTAAAAAGGCACGACTTGCCTTAAAAAGTCTGTTTACACGAATAAAGGATTATGAAGTGGATGTAGGCTACGACTTAGCTGAACCATTATAAAAATATCGTGTGTCATTTATTTTCTTGCACTATTTCTATCTTCAATGATTATTCCATCATGACTATGAAACACAAAACATTACATTAAACTTGAAAAATTGGAGATAATTCGTGTGTAGGAGCGAATGAAATAACTGTTTGCATAATAAGATAAAGGAATGGGAAGACAACATTCCTAACTCTATCTCTCATGAATCGAGAGAGAGTATAAAGGACGGGAAGACGATGTCCCGTGAGGCATGAAGGTGCACCTCGATAAGAGACCGCCTTAATAGTACTCTAACCTGATTATAAGATAGGAGAGTATAAAGGTGCTAGAAGAATAAAGCATCAACGACAAAAGAAATTTACCCTTGCCAGAGAGTCGGGAAAAACTGGATGTTGAATTTAATCAATCTCGCATAAGCCTTAGTTAATCAGTCTATTTGTAACACCCCGCCTCCGCTAGGGTCACTCGCAAAGGAATGCACTAGCTTTAGAGGGGCATTATTGGTAAACATGCACAGAAATATCACAAGACAAAACATATAAAAATAGCGGAAGTAAAATCAAACTTTCATAACATGAATAAATAAGGTCTAAAGCCTTTTACATCAGAGTACATCAAAACCTGTCTTGCAATAGTAAAGAAGCATAAAGACATTTTCATAAATTATTCCCCAAGTAAAAACAGTAAAGTAGCCATAGCCAGGAAAAGTCCAAGCCATCCATGATGACCTTCAAGCAGAAGAAGTCCGAACTAAACAGCAGTGTTTCCTCCCTGTAACCTGGGGGGGGGGGGAAATGGAAGAAAAGAGGCGAAACAAAACGGGTCAGTCAAAAAAGACTGAGTAAGCCCTATCTACTATTAGTATAAAAACTAGTAAAGTTAACTGACATGAGAAACTGAGATGAACATAAGCATGATAACAAGATAGATAAGCCAAATCAAAATAACAGGATGAACTATTGAACTCAGATAAACTAGGGTGTCGTGATAAACTACGATGTCTAGATAAAACAAGGTATCACATTGTCAGGTTTCTATCAAGTATAATATCCCAAGATATCTATCGCGTATAACGTCCCATGGCATCTATCCTGTATATCCGCTCTGCACCTACCGTACTAGTATCCCAATTGTATTACGTGTTATCCGTGAATGACCCTTACTCAAAAGTCGTGTAATGGTCCCTGTCAACCTAATATGTCGCATATATAGGTTACTCAACTCATATGTTTCTTTCCATGTATAAGTTCAGTCCTTTGCCGTAGGCTATACGGGCTTTCCCATGTAAACGGTTTATCCTTGAAGTTGTTTTGGACTGCAACACTGGATCTAGTTGTGTTTCCTTACCATGAATTATCGCGCGTCCACTTAGGATTTATGCCACCTAGGACCGCTAGGGATTATGCTACCTAATGAACGTTTCCGTGTCTCGGTTTGGGTTTTGGCCACCTAGGACCACTAGGGATTACGCCACCCGTCAACCGCGCCCTTGATCCCACGTATGTATCGTGAATCGTTTTCCATGTCTAGATGCACATGTTCCCCAATGTGCCATCCGAGTTCCGTGCCAGGGCAAATCAAGAAATACGGAACTCGGTCGGGAGCTTTAAATCGTCTGCCGATGCAGATATCAAGGTCTGTTTTTGTACCCGTGGCTACGGTCCCACGTGACCCCTCCCTCAACTACTGAAAGGCAATCCAAGAAAAATCATGTATAAGAACCACTCCACGGTCCCACTATAGCCCACTTTCCTACGGGCCAACCACACCCATGACTCGATAGCAAGCACATGGTCTGTTGGGGGTTCCCTGCCTTTCCGCACGTACACGATTGACTAAAGATGGTAGGTAGTCGGCGATGTGCTATCCAGGGCAAAAACAAGAATCGTCGACTCCACGCTAATCCATCCCAGTCTTTAGGTTGCTCGCATAGCAACCAAGGCATACTCTTGGTCCTTCTAACGCAGACGTTAACCTCTCATGGGCCTAGTATAATTACCTGGCAGCCCACAGAGGGATCCCAAGAATATCCACACGTCCCCCGAAGCTTCCACTTCGGCACCCAGTGCGCTGGAGCTTTTATCCAAGTCAGATAACTTGCTCCCCCTCGTATACTAAGCGATGACCTACCGTATCAGGTTACTCATCGTTTTGAGAATTAGTCCTATGTCCTTAGCTAAGAATTATTACTTAGTTACCCTTAATTAAGGTTTACCACTTAGCTTCCTTTCCCGTTATCCTTGATTAACCACAGTTTTCTACCTAGTTCTTCTAGCTAGGGTTTGTCTGTTGGGTTAAGTGTTATCATTCAAGTCCATGACTTAACCCGCCCACGAATCACGTCAAAGATTGGCTAAGTATTTAAGTTCAAGACTTAGTCCCACAAGTTGGTTAAGTGTACCCAGAGGCTCATGACTTAACCCTATCAAGTCAAATTGGTCAAGTACTAGCTTACCTTAATCCTATCGGATTATCTTGCTAGATCGATTAAGCATAGATTATCTTAATCCCATCAAATTATCGAGTCGGATTGGTTAAGTATAGGTTGGCTTAACCCCATCCTCTAATCGTACTACAATGGTTAAGTATATTCTAAAAAGGTCTTGTGACTTAACCTTATCAGGTCCGCGTATTAGATTGGTTAAGTGTAAGTTACTTAACCCCATCAAATCATCATGTATAATTGGTTAAGTATAAGTTGCTTAACCCCATTAAATTATCACGTTAAGTTGGTTAAGTATTGGTTACTTAACCTCATTGAATTACCGAGTTTAAATTGGTTAAGTGTTTAACTTAACCCCATCGAATTACCGTGTTTAGATTAGTTAAGTGTGGATTACTTAACCCTATCTAATTACCGTGTCGGATTAGTTAGGTGCAAATTACTTAACCCCATCCCCTAATCATCTTGTATGGTTAAGTGTCATTAAGAAAACTTACTTAACCTTGCCAAATTATCATGTTGGATTGATTAAGTGTTGGTTAACTTAATCCCCGTCCACTAGTCGTATAAAAATGGTCAAGCGTCATTAGGCAAATCAAATCACTTAACCTACCCAACCTTGTCATGTTTTGTTAAGTATCATTAGCCTAACCAATTTACTTAACCCATTTACCCATGTCATATTTGGTTAAGAGTCATTAATCAAATTAACTTAACCCTATCATGTGGCATTAATTACTTAATGCACCCCAACCTCTCACATTAGACTTTGTTGTGGTTACTAGTTAAGCCGGTCGGTTCCGGGTAGCTTTACACCACAACTTGGTCTAACCTCGGGTCCAAGCACAACATGACCAACTTCTCACATTAGGTCCTATTGTTTGCAACTACTAGTTAGGTCGGTCGGTTCCGGGTAGTTTTACGTTGCAAACTCAACCCAACCTCGAGTTGGCCACACTTATATTATCTAAGTGTCATATCCATCATGTTTCCAAAACATGTTACAAGTTTTTCAAGCATTTGGGTAGACCTAACTTAATAGGTAAATTCCCAAAGGGTAGACCTAACTTAATAGGTAAATTCCCAAGCTTATGTTTTTATTCATACTTACATGTCAACTTCCATGTTATATTTCAAGCCATGTTTTCAAGTTGTATTTTCATGTCATTAGAAATTACCCATAACATAACCCAACGCTTTTAAACTCGCATATACGTTCGCAACAACGTAATGGATTAAAAGAAGAGACTTGGCAAAGGAATGACAAAAATGGGTATTAAGCCACAAGTTAATCATGGTGGCAAATGAGGCACAAATGTGTTCATTAGCTTGCATGTTACATTCTTACACCTCAAAAACATGCATAAACCCAAACTTGGCACATAAACGAATCATGGTGACTAAAGACATAGAATGATGACTAGTAACTCGCATATATCATCATATAAGGGTTATGATTTCATATGCAAGTTGACAAGAAGATTATGAAGGTTCTCATGTTGCATAATGCAACATTTCAACATAAAGGTTGTAGCTTTTTGCTCATAAGATCAAGATAATGACTTCATAAACTTGCATAACATGTTAGCATGCATCATTCTCAATGATCAAACCCAAACTTTCTACATGAACATTTAACTTCATAGTTAATATCTAAGAGTAGGGAAAGGGCTTACATTGCTATGAAGGCACAAATCGATTTAAATCAAAGATTGTGATGAAGCCTATGCATGCCATCACCCAAAAACCCAAAGATGAACACTCCGAATCAATCAAAACCCCATCTTTATGAACAAAGATCAAAGCTTTAGCCTTGAAATCAACTTGAGAGGCTCTCATACTAACATAGAAACTCTCTAACACTCTCATGATCATGAAACCTCTCATAGGAATTTACTTAGGAATTTTAGAGTGAGGGTGGAGGCCATGAGAGTGAAAATTTTTCCATAGTTTAGTTGTAGGATAGATTAATGATGATTTAGGGTAGGTTAGGGTCTTATTTATAGATTAGGCAAGTGTTTTAGGCCATAGGATTAACCTAGGATAGATCCCAGCCCTCAAAAATTGTCACAAGCCTCCAAAACAAGACCAAGGGCCAAAACAGGTGCACCAGGCCAGCCAGGGTCAAGCCAGAAGGCTGTGCAGGTTTCTGGCTCGACACGGGCGCACTTCCCAAGTGCGCCAGTGTATTTTTGTGCTGGCGCACTTCACAAGTGCGCCAGTGCATTCTGGCTAGTTTTCGGTTTTTCTGCCTAACTTCGTTCGTCCATATCTTCTTCATACGGACTCCGATTTACGAAATTTCGGACTCTATTTCGCGTATTTTTCCGAGACCAACGCAATGGCACAACCCGTTTATCCTGATTCAGATTTTATAATTTAATTCTGCCTTGATTCTTGTCTTAACACGTTGCTAAAAATTCGGGTTGTTACATCCTCCCCAACTTAAAGGATTTCGTCCCCAAAATCTCCAAGTTAGGAAGAACGTATCCTACCATCCATCATTCATCTACTCACAACATCATCCACAAGCAACCATTGTCCTTAGATGATTTCTAATGCTGTATGAATATATGCAAAACGTGTGTGTACGTGTTCCTTAGCTAATGCTAATGATCAGGCCTGAATAATCTTTCTAATGCAAAATATGTATAGTGCCATGAATCCAACATGTATGCAAATAGTCCTAGCCATATAGGTACTATATGCGTGCACAATCATTCATTCATGTGCAACAACCGCATGATAATACATTCGATTTCATCCATAAACAAGTATAAATACTCGTGCATATGCAATATGAAATGTGACCGAGTCGAGCTAGTATCTAATGTGTATTCGCGCATCCACGAGCAACCACTTGCAACCATATCAATCATAACATGTTTCAAATACATGTTTACATCCATAGGGTTCTACCTAGGATTCCCTGAAACAGGGTCGAGAAGATAAACAAGACAAACTCCCTACGGGGTTTGTAACAGAAAATAGGACCGAGAGGATGTCCACAAAAGATAGCCTACAAGTAAGCTCTACCGAAAACAGGGATCAAGAATATACTCCCACAAAGAGATATCCTGCGTGTATCTAGTCTTTGACCATCAAAGTCGTATTTCCTTGGGCTTAATCCCATTGTGCCTTGACCGTCTTTTAGCTTCGCGATTTCGTAGCTTCCTATTTTCTGTTTCCATAACATGAGCTGGAACTCATTTCTTCGTCGCCTCTCGTTCCACTTGCACTTATCCTTTTCCTAGAATACTTGACGCAAACATGACTGCGTACTCATGATCTTCATGCAAGCTTTCCAAAATTCACTAGTGAATCTCGGACCTCGTACCATAAGGTATTCCACGTAGTAAAACTTTCTCTTGAAAGTAAACAGATGCCAACCGGGTTATCAAGTGCACTTACTAGGGTAATTTCCATAACCCATGCATAAGTGAAATAAACCATCCGTCTTATCGGCGAACACCACTCGATCGGGCTTCAAATTTCCAATAAAGGTATCAAGGGATTCTAGGTAACTAATCATGACCGAACCCAAAAGGTTCCACGAGACTTCGAGGGTATTACCAAGGCTAGTCAAGAGTCTAACTACCCTCCTATCAAAACCGAGAGTGGCACCCCTTACTGGATAACCACTTCATCCCTAGAATCCATCCATAACCGAGGCATGTCATTCTCAAATCCAAAACAAATCATGAATAAATGGACCGATTCTCCACAGGACTTGAGACAAAAATGGGATTCTCTATTACGCTAGTACTTAAGGTGCAGAGACTCAACTATCGAAGCAGACTTAAATGATACGATGATCAAACCAAAGTCCTAATGGGATGATAGAGAAGAAAAGCTAAACCTTTAACAAGATCGTTACCCTCCTTCCGAGGTACCCTAGAAATGGGAGCATACTACTGCCCTCCCGATGATCTTGTCATTGTCCCATGATACTTAACTATCCGCCCCGTTTCACCATGCCAAAGGTACTCCCTCGTCATGGGTTTCATTGTTCATCTTTCCCTCTCATTCTAGGTTGAGCCATACCAACAAGTTGCTCATCCTTAAACTCGTATCCTTTACCCTTGCTCTTTATTATCCTTTCTTGTAACACGGCAATGGGTCTCTCGAGAACCACCTCCATCGTACAGGAAACACCTACGTGGCTAGACAAAGATTAGTAACAGTGAGAACTACTGTGACCACGGATGGAGGAAAGAAAGGAAATGAGATTCAATCAAGGAATCAAAGAATGGTGCTAATGGCTTTTGGGGAATAGCCTTTTTAAAACAAACTTTTCTTGAAAATGCTTCTTTATAAACGGTTTTCCAAATAGTTTTCAGAAGGTTTTAAAAGCTTTTGCCCAGTCTGGTAACCTTCTGCTCTGATACCAAATGTAACACCCCGCCTCCGCTAGGGTCACTCGCAAAGGAATGCACTAGCTTTAGAGGGGCATTATTGATAAACATGCACAGAAATATCACAAGACAGAACATATAAAAATAGCGGAAGTAAAATCAAACTTTCATAACATGAATAAATAAGGTCTAAAGCCTTTTACATCAGAGTACATCAAAACCTGTCTTGCAGTAGTAAAGAAGCATAAAGACATTTTCATAAATTATTCCCCAAGTAAAAACAGTAAAGTAGCCATAGCCAGGAAAAGTCCAAGCCATCCATGATGACCTTCAAGCAGAAGAAGTCCGAAATAAACAGCAGTGTTTCCTCCCTGTAACCTGGGGGGGGGGGGGGAACGGAAGAAAAGAGGCGAAACAAAACGGGTCAATCAAAAAAGACTGAGTAAGCCCTATCTACTATTAGTATAAAAACTAGTAAAGTTAACTGACATGAGAAACTGAGATGAACATAAGCATGATAACAAGATAGATAAGCCAAATCAAAATAACAGGATGAACTACTGAACTCAGATAAACTAGGGTGTCGTGATAAACTACGATGTCTAGATAAAACAAGGTATCACATTGTCAGGTTTCTATCAAGTATAATATCCCAAGATATCTATCGCGTATAACGTCCCATGGCATCTATCCTGTATATCCGCTCTGCACCTACCGTACTAGTATCCCAACTGTATTACGTGTTATCCGTGAATGACCCTTACTCAAAAGTCGTGTAATGGTCCCTGTCAACCTAATATGCCGCATATATAGGTTACTCAACTCATATGTTTCTTTCCATGTATAAGTTCAGTCCTTTGCCGTAGGCTATACGGGCTTTCCCATGTAAACGGTTTATCCTTGAAGTTGTTTTGGACTGCAACCCTGGATCTAGTTGTGTTTCCTTACCATGAATTATCACGCGTCCACTTAGGATTTATGCCACCTAGGACCGCTAGGGATTATGCTACCTAATGAACGTTTCCGTGTCTCGGTTTGGGTTTTGGCCACTTAGGACCACTAGGGATTACGCCACCCGTCAACCGCGCCCTTGATCCCACGTATGTATCGTGAATCGTTTTCCATGTCTAGATGCACATGTTCCCCAATGTGCCATCTGAGTTCCGTGCCAGGGCAAATCAAGAAATACGGAACTCGGTCGGGAGCTTTAAATCGTCTGCCGATGCAGATATCAAGGTCTGTTTTTGTACCCGTGGCTATGGTCCCACGTGACCCCTCCCTCAACTACTGAAAGGCAATCCAAGAAAAATCATGTATAAGAACCACTCCACGGCCCCACTATAGCCCACTTTCCTACGGGCCAACCTCACCCATGACTCGATAGCAAGCACATGGTCTGTTGGGGGTTCCCTGCCTTTCCGCACGTACACGATTGACTAAAGATGGTAGGTAGTCGGCGATGTGCTATCCAGGGCAAAAACAAGAATCGTCGACTCCACGCTAATCCATCCCAGTCTTTAGGTTGCTCGCATAGCAACCAAGGCATACTCTTGGTCCTTCTAACGCAGACCTTAACCTCTCATGGGCCTAGTATAATTACCTGGCAGCCCACAGAGGGATCCCAAGAATATCCTCACGTCCCCCGAAGCTTCCACTTCGGCACCCAGTGCGCTGGAGCTTTTATCCAAGTCAGATAACTTGCTCCCCCTCGTATACTAAGCGATGACCTACCGTATCAGGTTACTTATCGTTTTGAGAATTAGTCCTATGTCCTTAGCTAAGAATTATTACTTAGTTACCCTTAACTAAGGTTTACCACTTAGCTTCCTTTCCCGTTATCCTTGATTAACCACGGTTTTCTACCTAGTTCTTCTAGCTAGGGTTTGTCTGTTGGGTTAAGTGTTATCATTCAAGTCCATGACTTAACCCGTCCACGAATCACGTCAAAGATTGGCTAAGTATTTAAGTTCAAGACTTAGTCCCACAAGTTGGTTAAGTGTACCCAGAGGCTCATGACTTAACCCTATCAAGTCAAATTGGTCAAGTACTAGCTTACCTTAATCCTATCGGATTATCTTGCTAGATCGATTAAGCATAGATTATCTTAATCCCATCAAATTATCGAGTCGGATTGGTTAAGTATAGGTTGGCTTAACCCTATCCTCTAATCGTACTACAATGGTTAAGTATATTCTAAAAAGGTCTTGTGACTTAACCTTATCAGGTCCGCATATTAGATTGGTTAAGTGTAAGTTACTTAACCCCATCAAATCATCATGTATAATTGGTTAAGTATAAGTTGCTTAACCCCATTAAATTATCACGTTAAGTTGGTTAAGTATTGGTTACTTAACCTCATTGAATTACCGAGTTTAAATTGGTTAAGTGTTTAACTTAACCCCATCGAATTACCGTGTTTAGATTAGTTAAGTGTGGATTACTTAACCCCATCTAATTACCGTGTCGGATTAGTTAGGTGCAAATTACTTAACCCCATCCCCTAATCATCTTGTATGGTTAAGTGTCATTAAGAAAACTTACTTAACCTTGCCAAATTATCATGTTGGATTGATTAAGTGTTGGTTAACTTAATCCCCGTCCACTAGTCGTATAAAAATGGTCAAGCGTCATTAGGCAAATCAAATCACTTAACCTACCCAACCTTGTCATGTTTTGTTAAGTATCATTAGCCTAACCAATTTACTTAACCCATTTACCCATGTCATATTTGGTTAAGAGTCATTAATCAAATTAACTTAACCCTATCATGTGGCATTAATTACTTAATGCACCCCAACCTCTCACATTAGACTTTGTTGTGGTTACTAGTTAAGCCGGTCGGTTCCGGGTAGCTTTACACCACAACTTGGTCTAACCTCGGGTCCAAGCACAACATGACCAACTTCTCACATTGGGTCCTATTGTTTGCAACTACTAGTTAGGCCGGTCGGTTCCGGGTAGTTTTACGTTGCAAACTCAACCCAACCTCGAGTTGGCCACACTTATATTATCTAAGTGTCATATCCATCATGTTTCCAAAACATGTTACAAGTTTTTCAAGCATTTGGGTAGACCTAACTTAATAGGTAAATTCCCAAAGGGTAGACCTAACTTAATAGGTAAATTCCCAAGCTTATGTTTTTATGCATACTTACATATCAACTTCCATGTTATATTTCAAGCCATGTTTTCAAGTTGTATTTTCATGTCATTAGAAATTACCCATAACATAACCCAACGCTTTTAAACTCGCATATACGTTCGCAACAACGTAATGGATTAAAAGAAGAAACTTGGCAAAGGAATGACAAAAATGGGTATTAAGCCACAAGTTAATCATGGTGGCAAATGAGGCACAAATGTGTTCATTAGCTTGCATGTTACATTCTTACACCTCAAAAACATGCATAAACCCAAACTTGGCACATAAACGAATCATGGTGACTAAAGACATAGAATGATGACTAGTAACTCGCATACATCATCATATAAGGGTTATGATTTCATATGCAAGTTGACAAGAAGATTATGAAGGTTCTCATGTTGCATAATGCAACATTTCAACATAAAGGTTGTAGCTTTTTGCTCATAAGATCAAGATAATGACTTCATAAACTTGCATAACATGTTAGCATGCATCATTCTCAATGATCAAACCCAAACTTTCTACATGAACATTTAACTTCATAGTTAATATCTAAGAGTAGGGAAAGGGCTTACATTGCTATGAAGGCACAAATCGATTTAAATCAAAGATTGTGATGAAGCCTATGCATGCCATCACCCAAAAACCCAAAGATGAACACTCCGAATCAATCAAAACCCCATCTTTATGAACAAAGATCAAAGCTTTAGCCTTGAAATCAACTTGAGAGGCTCTCATACTAACATAGAAACTCTCTAACACTCTCATGATCATGAAACCTCTCATAGGAATTTACTTAGGAATTTTAGAGTGAGGGTGGAGGCCATGAGAGTGAAATTTTTTCCATAGTTTAGTTGTAGGATAGATTAATGATGATTTAGGGTAGGTTAGGGTCTTATTTATAGATTAGCCAAGTGTTTTAGGCCATAGGATTAACCCTAGGATAGATCCCAGCCCTCAAAAATTGTCACAAGCCTCCAAAACAAGACCAAGGGCCAAAACAGGTGCACCAGGCCAGCCAGGGTCAAGCCAGAAGGCTGTGCAGGTTTCTGGCTCGACACGGGCGCACTTCCCAAGTGCGCCAGTGTATTTTTGTGCTGGCGCACTTCACAAGTGCGCCAGTGCATTCTGGCTAGTTTTCGGTTTTTCTGCCTAACTTCGTTCGTCCATATCTTCTTCATACGGACTCCGATTTACGAAATTTCGGACTCTATTTCGCGTATTTTTCCGACACGAACGCAATGGCACAACCCGTTTATCCTGATTCAGATTTTATAATTTAATTCTGCCTTGATTCTTGTCTTAACACGTTGCTAAAAATTCGGGTTGTTACACTATTCAAGATTGATTGGGGGCATATACATACACATGTTCCCTTTAACATGACTTTGTTGTATAACTATGATATGACATGTTGTTTATCTGCATTTTTACTTAAATAATAGATTCACAAATATTTGACATTGCAGGGAACAAACTACTTTATTCACAAATACGTGAGTTTATACAGAAAGACTAAGCAAAAGATGCGAGGGCTGCGCTCGCTACAACAGTAACGGACTAGTGGAATATCAAAACAAAAGACAAAATGCATTTTCACTTGGACTTCGGAGTAGATTTTGCCTTCTTGGCATACTTGAGCTTTTCCTTATCTTCTTTCTCAGTCTCAGTGAAAATATGCGTCGGTTTCCTCTTCCCTAGGACAGTGACACTGGGATCAATAGAAATTTTTTTATGAAGTTCGTCGGTGATCAATCTAGTTGAAAGTTTAACGACTAACCTTGACCCAGGATGTACTGTCGTAAGAATTTTAAGATTTTCAGGATCTATCTCCTCAACTTTCAACTGCACACACTTATCTTGCTTGGCCTTCATCTCCGCTAAAGTCAGATCATCGACATTCCCTACATCCCCAGTTATAGCAACGTCGAGGTCTTCATCATGCCCGTCATTACCACCATCATCTTTCAAATCAGCTATTATTTCATCATCATGAGGAGTTTCAGTGTTAGGTGGTACGGAAGCCTTGTCGACAACCTCCTTTCTCTCGCCCTCGTCATCCTTCCCAGGTTCTGTAGCAGCGACTTTATCCTGTTTCTCCTGGGTCTCTTCAGTAGACTTTTTACCCGGAGATGTCTTTTGTGAATCATCGACCCTTTCAACTGGATTAGTACCTACAGAGCAAGAAGAAACAATTATTAATTCAGGAGAAAACATGGGGTCTTCAATAATCTGTCCAATAATATGACCGAAGGTTGAAATAGCTTTGATGAATTGAGGCGAAAAGGTAGAAGTACCTTCAGCAGACTTCTCGACTTGAGTGGTAGTAACGTCGGAGGTAGACTCAGTTATATGAGACAAAAGAGAAGCCTCGGTAATTCCTGGCCTTTCCGGGTCATAATCCTCTACTCCAATGACCTCAGCTGTAGCTGAAGAGGATCCGACTTCGATGGTATCTTTTCCTTTGGCCTGACGCTTCTCTTCCTCCATGGCAGCAGTAATAAGTCTTCGCCCTTCGGCCAAGCGCACTGGTTCCTCACCCCTAAGAAATGTCTCCATAAGCTTATTTTCGTCAATCGAATCCACTTCGAGTTCTGCTTTCTCCCATTCGACCAGTTGGTCCCATGCATACACAAGGGGAGTGGTATAGTCCTTAAGCCAAGCAAGGTCTCAGTGACAGATCACTTGAGCAAAGAATCCAACCATGGTTTCACCACTCTCGTCAATCTCCCTTTGAGCGTCTTTCAGTTGTTCGTTGACTTCCTCAACTTGCGGCAAAGCCGTATTTACATTTCCTTCAGCAAGAGCCGCCCTTGTCTCAGCTTCCAATAACTTAGCCTCAAGTTCTGCATTCTTTTTGATTAAATTTTCTTTCTCTTGAGCAAGACGTATTCTCGAATTTGGCATCCTCGGCCTGCTCCTTTAAATCTATCTGCTCCTGACTATGGGATTCAAGCTCGGAATGATAGCGCTTTTGTAATTCTTCGAGCTGCTTCTTATAGTTATTTGTGTCGCACTGTACAAGAGCAAGCTTAGCTTGGGCATCCTCCAGATCTTTCTCAGAGTTTTCGATGGCCCTCGCATCATACTCAGCAGCATCGGCCATGGTTTTTATGTCTGCCATAAGATCACTAGTAATTTTAGAGAGAGTCTTTGCATACTTCTTCATCTCTTTATATTGTTCATCCACGAAATCTATAGTATCCTTGACATCGTTGGCCCAATCAGATTTTACCGGTTGGAGTTTTGGGACAAAGTGCATGTGCTCGAAATGGTGTTCGGGAAATTGCTTCCTCGGAACTTCCAGTCTAGCCTAGTTCTCGTCATCGAGAATAACCGGCCTTGTGGTAGTTATGTCAACAGTGCGACGAGATAACTTCGTAGTGGGTCGTTTCTTTCCTGCATCCTTCCCCGATTCTGGTTTCTTCCCTTTTGGATCAAGAACTTGTCTTGAGGCATCATCTTGAGGAATCATGCCTTTAGATGGAGCAAGAGGCTTAGTGCTGTACTTATCTTTCTCATGATGTGAAGGAAGGCTCTTGTGTTTGTTTGACCCTTTGCGGTGTGGGGATCGAGAACGGGAAGGTCGGTAATGCTTTGAAAGTCGATCCCTCCTATCGTCTCCACCCCTACTTTCATGTCGATCATGCCTCTCGTCGGGATCTATTGGGGGCATACTCGAACGAACATCTCGCATATGATATCGCTGCATCCCCATTTGATCTATAAGAAGATATAAAGGAATATTAGAGTAAACGTTAACATAAAAATCGGGTGATGTGACGTGCGGTGCTATAATTTAGTGTGTTTCTTAAAGTGGTGATTTTCCCCAGACAAACCAGAGCCCGGACTGAGGCCGGTATGAGTAGTCTCCTTGGACTTTACTGGAGTAACTTCTTCTTCGGAAGTGAAAGCAAGAGGATCGGTCGCAAAGTCTTCTGCAGTATAAAAGGTTTCGGGCAAGGGAAGATTTCCTAAATCCTGATACATAGGGTCATCAACTGTAGTCTTATCTCCTAAAGGAATGACTAATGGTAACTCCTTTGGAGAGATTGGCCTTTCAGGCGTAGCTACATCTTCAGGAGTAAAATATTTATCTCTGTCCTTTTCAGCTATGTTCGTCAGTTCGTCATCCTGAGTCGAAGAAGGAGAAGGAGAATCCATAAGGGGTACCATTGGATTTTTCGAGCTATCTCCTACCTCAGGAATAATATCAATCGGGGGTGTGTACACGCAAGGGCCTTCTCCATGCCCTATGCTATGAGTTACAGCAACAAGACGTTGCCTATGAAGATATTTGTAACAACCCATATTTTCAATAACCTGTTATAACATAAATCGAGGCAGAATTTAATTTATAAATCTGAATCAAGGGAAATGGGCTATGCCATTGCGTTCGTCTCGGAAAAATACGCGAAATAGAGTCCGAGGTTTCGAAAATCGGAGTCCGTATGACCCGATTAAGGCCCAATGAAGTTTTCAGAAAATTTCAAGTTCAAAACAGATTTCAAATTCAAGTTTGAATTTGGAAATTAGGGTCAGATTGGGCCAGGCGGGAAAATTCCCGCCAGTGCACCCAAGTCGACAGCCCTGTCGACTTGGGAGTCGACTTGGTTGGACCCAAGTCGACAGCCCTGTCGACTTGGTTCAGCCGGGCAGTTTTGCCTGGTGCACCATTTTGGAGTTGTGTTGAGTTTGGGGGCCAGATTC
The DNA here is from genome assembly GCA_030737875.1 of Allium sativum. NCBI lineage: Eukaryota > Viridiplantae > Streptophyta > Magnoliopsida > Asparagales > Amaryllidaceae > Allium > Allium sativum. Next base: position 360,443,506 of record CM060926.1, read on the forward strand.
GGTTTTGAGGGCTGAGATTGGAACTAGGGTTTAATCCTAAGGCTAAAACTAATCCTAATCTCTATAAATAAGCCCCTAACCTAACCCTAAATCATCATTATTCATTCATACAACTAAACTATGGCAAAATCATTCCTCTCATGGCCTCCACTCTCTTCATAAAATTCTAAGTTATTTCTATGAGAGATTTTCCATGCATACAAGTGTTTTCAAGCTTGTATGAGTGTCATTAGCTTGCATTCAAGTCAAGTTTCCATATTTACATCATAAAGCAAGAGTTTTGATCATTTTTGCTCAAGGGTTTTTCTATTGGAGCTTGCATTTTGGGTTTATTTGATTGCATAAGGGCTTTGTCTCAATCTTATATTTGCTTATACTCATTTGAGTCTTCATAAGCATTGTAAGCCCTTTTCTACTTTCATATTTAAACTCTAAAGTTAATGAATGATGCAAGTTGTGTTTGATCATTATGATATGCAAGTTTACTATGATGTGTTATGCAAGTCTATCATGTTATGTATGCAAGTTTGCTATGTTATGATATGCAAGTTGCCATGTTATGTTATGCAAGTTTGCTATGTTATGATATGCAAGTTTCCATGTTATGTATGCAAGTTTGGGTTGATCATCTTACTCATGTTATCATGTTATGCAAGCTTATCTTGGGTTTATGAGCCTAAAGCTTCAAGCTTTATGCTAAAGGTTGCATTTTGGCAACATGTAAGTTATCATATCTCTTATGATAACTTGCATGTGAGGCTAAATGCGAACTTATGGCCATTTCTACATGTCATTTATCACCATGTATCACCAATATGCTAAGTTTGGTTTTATGCATGCTTTTGAGGCCTAAAATGTAATATGCAAGTATATGAACATGCGTACATTTCATATGCCACCATGTTAAACTTGTGGCTTCAACACCTTTATGTCATGATTATGCCAAGTTCCCTCTTTCTATCCTTTATGCGCTATTGCGATATGTAAGCGATGGGATTGCGTTTGGGGTTGGGTAAACTTAAAAGACATAAAAACATAAGATTGGGAATTTACCTATTAAGTTAGGTCTACCCATTGGGAATTTACCTATTAAGTTAGGTCTACCCAAATTCTTGAAAACTTGTAACATGTTTTGGAAACATGATGGACATGACACTTAGAAAATATAAGTGTGACCAACTCGAGGTTGGGTTGAGTTTGTAGCGTAAACCTACCCGGAACCGACCGGCTTAACTAGTTGCTACAAACAATAGGACCCAATGTGAGAAGTTGGTCATGTTGTACCTTGAACCCGAGGTTATACCAAGTTGTGGTGTAAAGCTACCCGGAACCGACCGGCTTAACTAGTAACCGCAACGAAGTCTAATGTGAGAGGTTAAGGCACATTAATTAATTAATGCCTCATGATTAGGGTTTAAGTCATGGTCCACTTAATACTTAATCAATGCGGGCTTGGTAGATTAATCAGGGTTAAGTCGTGAACTCATCGTTACACTTAACCAAGTTAATCCATGATTAGCAAGAGGGTTAAACCATACTTAACCCACTAGAAAATCCTAGCAATGGGGGTCCACTCCAGCAGTAATCCCAAGTTTGTATCATTAAGACCCTAGGGACTAGGCTAGGGAGGGGGCACGATTACTGGACTTGAGGTAAGTGACTAAAAAGCGACGGCAGAGTGGTACGCCGGTGTAGTTCCGGATGGACTATGGTCGTGCACGTAGTCCGTAGCCGGAGAAAACATGCACGGGTACCAGTAGATCGAGACTGTGCACTTATGTTTATGGTGTCCAGGGGTTTACACCCTAGGGCTTGATACACCCGAAGGGTGGACCCGACACAGTCCGACTACAATTATGTTTGGGCCGTATTGACACCAACACGTGACGAGTTAGGCTTATAGGGAGCCGATCGACTAGACCGTTTGGTTGGACCTCGTATTAGGGTCACTTCATGTTATTGGACCTCGTATTAGGGTCACTCCATGTTATTGGACCTCGTATTAGGGTCACTCCATGTTATTGGACCTCGTATTAGGGTCACTTCATGTTATTGGGCCAAAACTTGGGCCAAGGGATCAATACTTGTTTATTCAAGTCATGTTAGTTTGCTAGTACACCTGTGGTGCAAAACCTTAAACCTGATTATGCGATGACACCTTTATCTACCTTGTTAGTTAATCATCATGCTAGTATGTTATCCTTATGTTCATCCCTGCTTCTCATGCCAGTTAACTTTATCAGTTTACATTGATTGTAGTAGGGCTTACTCAGTCTTTTTGACTGACCTGTTTTCTTTCGCCTCTTTTCTTCCGTTCCCCCCCCCCCCCAGGTTCTCAGGGTGGGAATATTGGAGCTTAGCTTGGATTTCTGATCGCTTGCTTGTGGGATTTTAGCTCATGTACGGTCTTGACATGAAGCTAGCTATGGTTATCACTTATTTTGGGGATAGTACTTATGTATTTCAGTTTTTCAGTGATGTTGTTTTTATCTAGACTTGTGTATTTGGAAAGTTGACATTATGTTGTACCAGACTTGTTTTGAAATAGTTTGAAATCTTCCGTTGTTTTACTTATCTTATTTACTCTGTTTACATATATACATATGTTCTTGTTCTGCCTTGATATATCATTATGCATGTTTACCCGGTACAAACGCCCCTCCAAAGTCAGAGTGCTTGCAAGAGCCACCCTGGCGGAGGTGGGGTGTTACATTTGGTATCAGAGCATATGGTTTACGAGAAGGAACAAAAAGGTTTTTAAAATTTTTGGAAAACTATTTTCAAAACCAAGTATAAAGTATTTTCCCAAAGAAAAGTCTAGTTTATTTTAAAGGCTATTCCCCAAAAAGCTATTAGTAAAATTCCTTCGTTTTTCTCCATTCTGAATCTGTCTTTTTCTTCGTTTTTCAGTATGGCCGATAACTTTGCTATTCCGGAGGGAGTACACGTACCTGTTTGGTATAGGAGACTTTTGGAGGCTAGGGCGACCGAAGCCGGCCCCGCAGATGTTCCTCCTCCTCCTCCGGTAGTTAATGTTCCTCCTCCTCCGGTAGTTAATGTTCCTCCTCCTCCTATCGCTGAGGTTCCTCTTCCTCCTCCCCCTCAGCATCCTCAAGCTGACTTCGCAAAGACTTGCAAAGATTTCAAAGCAATGGGTAGCAAGAACTTTCAAGGCACTGAGACTTTTGTAGAGGCCAGAAATTGGTTGAAAGAGACCGAGGATTTATTTGCTATCTTTGGGTTAGACGATCAGAGGAAGATCTTGTTGGCGGTTTGGCTTATGAAGGATGAAGCCGCTTATTGGTGGGAAGTCACCAATGGTACTAGGCCTGTTGAGACTTGGGCCGAGTTCAGGGCAAGGTTCGTGCTTAAGTTTCTGTCTTCTGCTGAGGAGAATCTGCAAATGGAGAGGTTCATAACTTTGAAACAAGGAGATATGTCTGTCAAAGAATATGTGAACAAGTTCAATCAGTTAGCTCGTTTTGGCTTGGATATGGTGAGTACTCCTCAGAAGAAGGCTCTTCGTTTTGCTAGAGGATTGAATGAGCCGTTGCAGGGATTGGCTATGTCACATATTCCCCATGGGGCCACGTTTGAGAGCTTGGTTGATATGGCGTTACTTCAGGGAGATGTCAAGAAAGAGATCAAGATGAATGATACTCAAGCCAAGAAGACTGATTCCCACTGGAAAGGAAATCAGGGTAATCCAAGTGGTCAGAGCAGTCAAGGCAATCAGAACAAGAACAAGAACAAGACTCAAGGCAACAAGGGGAACAACAACAAGGGCAAGAACAACAAGGGGAAGTGCCATTATTGCGGTTCAGTTGGGCATCTTATTAAGGATTGTAAGAAGAGGAAAAGGAAGAATGGTGAATGCTTTTTCTGCGGTGAGACTGGACATTTCAGTAAGGATTGCCCGAAGAAGCAAGGGCAAGGCTAGGGTCAGACTCAGCGTGCTGGACCTTCAGGAGGGCAAGTTCATGCTCTCAATACTGCTCCAGTTCCCGATCGAGGTAGTATTTCTTTTGAGAGCCTTGTATATATTTCTGATTTTCCAGTTCATACCTTGTTTGATTATGGTGCATCGCATAGCTTTATCTCATCTGATCTTGTTGATAGTTTGCACCTTAGTACTAGCTTGGTAGATGATCCCGTCTGTGTCTCAAATCCTATTGGGGGTTCCGCCCATCTGTCTATGATATGTGGGGATTTGAGGATCTCTATACTGAGTGTAGAGTTCTTGTGTAGTGCTTATGTTCTTGGTTTTAGGGGATACAGATTGATATTGGGCATGGATTGGTTGTCCAGATATGGAGCCATCCTTGATTGTGAGCATAGGGTTGTGAGGCTCGTGACTCGCCTCGGAAACACCCTAGAAATTTCTTGTAATCCGAGAGGTCCCGTCATGTTGTGCTATCTTGAATCACTCGACTCGTCAATGGAAATTCTTCAGTCTGTGAGAGTGGTTCGAGAGTATCCGGATGTTTTCGATGAAGTTAGGGGGTTGCCCCCTAAGCGAGAGATTGATTTCCGCATTTATCTAGTGGATAATGCAAAGCCGGTTTCTTTGCCCGTTCGGCACATGGCTCCGCGTGAAAGGCGGGAGCTAAGTAAGCAAGTGAAGGAGTTGCTTGAGAAGAACTTCATTAGACGAAGTATATCTGAATGGGGAGCGCTTGTGTTATTTGCTACCAAGGCAGATGGTTCTCTCCGACTTTGTGTTGACTATCGAGAGTTGAATAAGCTGACTAAGAAGAACAGACACCCGTTACCGAGGATTGATGATCTCTTTGACCAGCTTATCGGTGCTTCTGTTTTCTCTCAGCTTGATCTTGCTACTGGATTCCATCAGCTCAGGGTAGCTGAAGATAGTATAGACAAGACTGCGTTCAGAACGCCAGATGGATTCTTCGAATGGCTTATCATGCCGTTCGGCTTGACTAATGCACCCACATATTTCGTGGACTTGATGAGTAGGGTGTTCAGGGAGTTCTTGAACAAGTTTGTCGTGGTCTTCGTAGATGATATTCTGATCTTCTCTAAGGATGAGGAAGAGCACGCAAGGCATCTCGTGGAGGTGATGGATACGCTTAGAGCGCATCAGTTGAAGGCCAAGTTCTCCAAGTGTCACTTTTGGAGAAGGGAAGTTAGATTCCTTGGGCATATAGTATCTAAGCAAGGCTTAGCGGTGGATCCCGCTAAGGTAGTTGCAGTTCAGGATTGGAAGACTCCAAGGAATGCAACCGAAGTGAGAAGTTTTCTAGGTCTTGCAGGCTTTTACCGGAAGTTCATCAAGGACTTCGCAAAGATTTCCGCTCCTCTCACTAAATTGACGAAGAAGAATTTAGTTTTTGCTTGGAGCATAGAATGCGAGCTTGCTTTTCAGAGGCTCAAGAGAGCTCTCACATCAGCACATGTTCTAGCTTTGCCCGATGGAGGGAAGTTATTTATAGTATACACCGATGCATGTGGCACGAGGTTAGGAGCTGTTCTGATGCAAGAAGGAAGGGTGATATGCTTTGGTGGTAGACAACTCAAAGTGCATGAGAAGAATTATCCCACTCATGACTTAGAGTTGGCAGCAATAGTATATGCACTCAAGGCTTGGCACCATTATCTTCTGGGAGAAAGATTTGAGCTTTATACCGATCACAAGTCATTGAAGTATCTCTTTTCTCTGAAGGATCTGAATCTGAGGCAACAAAGATGGATGGAATTCTTGGCGTCCTACGATTTTGAGATAGCTTATACCCCTGGCAAGGGGAATGTGGTAGCAGATGCATTGAGTAGAAAAAGGTTGAATCTGAGTCCTCTATTCGTTGAGATGAAGAATTTAGAGTATGTGGCAACCTTTGATTTCTCTTTGGCGATTGAGTCGATGACCGGTTCTTTAGCATCTCTGGAACTCAGACCTACCCTTCTTGATCAAGTTGGGGCTTCGCAGAGAGAAGACCCTCAGATAGTTGAGATTATGGATAAGCTGATTCGAGGAGAGGCGTCTAGTCATCTCGCTCGATATTCTATTGATGACAAGGGTTGGCTGAGGAGAGACGGAAGGTTATGTGTTCCAATGGTTGAGGATTTAGTAAGAAAAGTTCTTGAGGAAGCACATCGCTCTAAGTTGACTATACATCCGGGCGGAGATAAGATGTATAAAGATATGAAGCGCATTTTCTTTTGGCCTGGGATGAAGAAGGATGTGGCAGAGTTTGTCTCTAGATGTATCATTTGCCAGCAGGTTAAGTCCGAGTCGAAGAAGCCCGATGGGCTATTGCATCCTCTAGACGTTCCACTATGGAAGTGGGAGAGTATTTCCATGGATTTTATCGATGGGCTACCAAGGTCAAGGAAAGGGAATACGAGCATTTGGGTTATTGTGGATAGACTTACGAAGAGTGCTCATTTCATTCCGGTGAAGAACAAGAGGACCGCATCTTGGCTAGCGTCTGTATATCTTCGTGAGATTGTGAGACTACATGGAGTCCCTTCTAGTATAGTCAGTGACCGTGACCCAATCTTTACAAGTCAATTCTGGAAAAGCTTGCAAGATGCTATGGGCTCGAGGTTGAATCTAAGTACGGCTTATCACCCACAGACGGACGGTCAAACCAAAAGGGTGAATAGGGTACTCGAGGATCTGTTGAGGCTTTGTATTCTGGATTTTGGTGGTACTTGGGAAGACCATCTTCCTCTTGTTGAGTTTGCATATAATAACAGTTATCAGGCAAGCATAGGGATGGCACCATTTGAAGCTTTATATGGGAGACCGTGCAAGTCGCCTACATGTTGGTGGGAGACTACAGATGAGCTTATACTTGGGCCTGATATGATCAGAGATACATCCGAGAAGGTCGAGTTGATTCGGAGACGGATGAAAGTGGCCCAAGACCGACAGAAATCCTATGCTGATAAGCGAAGAACTGATTTGGAGTTTGATGTTGGGGATATGGTTTTCGTGAAGGTTTCTCCTTTGCGGAATGTGGTCCGATTTGGAGCCGTTGGGAAGTTAGCACCGAGGTTTGTTGGACCATTCCCTATTATAGAGAGGATCGGGCAGATGGCTTATAGAGTGGGGTTGCCCGAGAAGCTTGCCGGAGTACACGATGTTTTTCATGTCTCGCATCTCCGGAAGTGTTTACATGAATCAGCAGAGGTTGTTGAGCCATGTGTTCTGAAAGATGTGGAAGTGGAGAAAGAGGCTACCTTGAGGAGAGCTCCGATTCGTATCTTGGGGACGAAGACCAAGAAGCTAAGGAATCGAGAGGTCAAGTTGGTGAAGGTTCAATGGGGTGAAGCCGAAGAAGACGCAACTTGGGAAACCGAGGAGAAGATGCGTGGGCTTTATCCATTCCTTTTTGAGGGTACACTCTCAACCTCTTTTCTTTGTTAGCATATCTTTCTCTTTGCTATCCATATTTATCTAGTTTATCGTGTTAATCTCGTCATGAGAACCTTAGGTAGAAACCCTTTGGATGAAACATGTGTTTGAAACATGTTATGCTTGATGTTTGCAAGTGGTTGCAAGTGTTTGCAAGTGGTTACTCGTGGATGCATTATACACGTTAGGAACTAGATCGGCTCACACACTCCTCATATTGCATATGCATGAGTGTTTATGCTTATTCATGGATGAAAATTTTTGTGTTATCACATGGATGTTGCATATGGATGTATGTTATGTGCACACATATAGATGTTATACATTATGTTAGGAATTGCATACATATGGATTCATTTCACTAACATAATTTGCATTGATGATATTTGCATTAGATAAGTACATATACACACACCTTTGCATATGTTCATACAACATTTAGAATCCTGTAAGGACAATGATTGCTCGTGGATGATGTTTTGAGTAGATGGATGTTGGATGGTAGGATACGTTCTTCCTAACTTGAAGATTTCGAGGACGAAATCCTTTAAGGAGGGGAGAACGTAACAACCCGTATTTTCAATAACCTGTTATAACGTAAATCGAGGCAGAATTTAATTTATAAATCTGAATCAAGGGAAACGGGCTATGCCATTGCGTTCGTCTCGGAAAAATACGCGAAATAGAGTCCGAGTTTTCGAAAATCGGAGTCCGTATGACCCGATTAAGGCCCAATGAAGTTTTCAGAAAATTTCAAGTTCAAAACAGATTTCAAATTCAAGTTTGAATTTGGAAATTAGGGTCAGATTGGGCCAGCCGGGAAAATTCCCGCCAGAGCACCCAAGTCGACAGCCCTGTCGACTTGGGAGTCGACTTGGTTGGACCCAAGTCGACAGCCCTGTCGACTTGGTTCAGCCGGGCAGTTTTGCCTGGTGCACCATTTTGGAGTTGTGTTGAGTTTGGGGGCCAGATTCGGTTTTGAGGGCTGAGATTGGAACTAGGGTTTAATCCTAAGGCTAAAACTAATCCTAATCTCTATAAATAAGCCCCTAACCTAACCTTAAATCATCATTATTCATTCATACAACTAAACTATGGCAAAATCATTCCTCTCATGGCCTCCACTTTCTTCATAAAATTCTAAGTTATTTCTATGAGAGATTTTCCATGCATACAAGTGTTTTCAAGCTTGTATGAGTGTCATTAGCTTGCATTAAAGTCAAGTTTCCATATTTACATCATAAAGCAAGAGTTTTGATCATTTTTGCTCAAGGGTTTTTCTATTGGAGCTTGCATTTTGGGTTTATTTGATTGCATAAGGGCTTTGTCTCAATCTTATATTTGCTTATACTCATTTGAGTCTTCATAAGCATTGTAAGCCCTTTTCTACTTTCATATTTAAACTCTAAAGTTAATGAATGATGCAAGTTGTGTTTGATCATTATGATATGCAAGTTTACTATGATGTGTTATGCAAATCTATCATGTTATGTATGCAAGTTTGCTATGTTATGATATGCAAGTTGCCATGTTTTGTTATGCAAGTTTGCTATGTTATGATATGCAAGTTGCCATGTTATGTATGCAAGTTTGGGTTGATCATCTTACTCATGTTGTCATGTTATGCAAGCTTATCTTGGGTTTATGAGCCTAAAGCTTCAAGCTTTATGCTAAAGGTTGCATTTTGGCAACATGTAAGTTATCATATCTCTTATGATAACTTGCATGTGAGGCTAAATGCGAACTTATGGCCATTTCTACATGTCATTTATCACCATGTATCACCAATATGCTAAGTTTGGTTTTATGCATGCTTTTGAGGCCTAAAATGTAATATGCAAGTATATGAACATGCGTACATTTCATATACCACCATGTTAAACTTGTGGCTTCAACACCTTTATGTCATGATTATGCCAAGTTCCCTCTTTCTATCCTTTATGTGCTATTGCGATATGTAAGCGATGGGATTGCGTTTGGGGTTGGGTAAACTTAAAAGACATAAAAACATAAGATTGGGAATTTACCTATTAAGTTAGGTCTACCCATTGGGAATTTACCTATTAAGTTAGGTCTACCCAAATTCTTGAAAACTTGTAACATGTTTTGGAAACATGATGGACATGACACTTAGAAAATATAAGTGTGACCAACTCGAGGTTGGGTTGAGTTTGTAGCGTAAACCTACCCGGAACCGACCGGCTTAACTAGTTGCTACAAACAATAGGACCCAATGTGAGAAGTTGGTCATGTTGTACCTTGAACCCGAGGTTAGACCAAGTTGTGGTGTAAAGCTATCCGGAACCGACCGGCTTAACTAGTAACCGCAACGAAGTCTAATGTGAGAGGTTAAGGCACATTAATTAATTAATGCCTCATGATTAGGGTTTAAGTCATGGTCCACTTAATACTTAATCAATGCGGGCTTGGTAGATTAATCAGGGTTAAGTCGTGAACTCATCGTTACACTTAACCAAGTTAATCCATGATTAGCAAGAGGGTTAAACCATACTTAACCCACTAGAAAATCCTAGCAATTGGGGTCCACTCCAGCAATAATCCCAAGTTTGTATCATTAAGACCGTAGGGACTAGGCTAGGGAGAGGGCACGATTACTGGACTTGAGGTAAGTGACCAAAAAGCGACGGCAGAGTGGTACGCCGGTGTAGTTCCGGACGGACTATGGTCGTGCACGTAGTCCGTAGCTGGAGAAAACATGCACGGGTACCAGTAGATCGAGACTGTGCACTTATGTTTATGGTGTCCAGGGGTTTACACCCTAGGGCTTGATACACCCGAAGGGTGGACCCGGCACAGTCCGACTACAATTATGTTTGGGCCGTATTGACACCAACACGTGACGAGTTAGGCTTATAGGGAGCCGATCGACTAGACCGTTTGGTTGGACCTCGTATTAGGGTCACTTCATGTTATTGGACCTCGTATTAGGGTCACTCCATGTTATTGGACCTCGTATTAGGGTCACTCCATGTTATTGGACCTCGTATTAGGGTCACTTCATGTTATTGGGCCAAAGCTTGGGCCAAGTGATCAATACTTGTTTATTCAAGTCATGTTAGTTTGCTAGTACACCTGTGGTGCAAAACCTTAAACCTGATTATGCGATGACACCTTTATCTACCTTGTTAGTTAATCATCATGCTAGTATGTTATCCTTATGTTCATCCCTGCTTCTCATGCCAGTTAACTTTATCAGTTTACATTGATTGTAGTAGGGCTTACTCAGTCTTTTTGACTGACCTGTTTTCTTTCGCCTCTTTTCTTCCGTTCCCCCCCCCCCCAGGTTCTCAGGGTGGGAATATTGGAGCTTAGCTTGGATTTCTGATCGCTTGCTTGTGGGATTTTAGCTCATGTACGGTCTTGACATGAAGCTAGCTATGGTTATCACTTATTTTGGGGATAGTACTTATGTATTTCAGTTTTTCAGTGATGTTGTTTTTATCTAGACTTGTGTATTTGGAAAGTTGACATTATGTTGTACCAGACTTGTTTTGAAATAGTTTGAAATCTTCCGCTGTTTTACTTATCTTATTTACTCTGTTTACATATATACATATGTTCTTGTTCTGCCTTGATATATCATTATGCATGTTTACCCGGTACAAACGCCCCTCCAAAGTCAGAGTGCTTGCAAGAGCCACCCTGGCGGAGGTGGGGTGTTACAATATTCATCCACCAAACACTCTTTGATGGTCAAGAATTTTTTATCACCGTTGAGTAGCCGGTTCAAGCGATCAATTGCATTGGATGTTTTTCTTGCGGCGGGTTAGGAATTGCAAGTAAAAACAAACGATGTTAGTATGTTTTCGAGATCTGGAACTTAAAACGTTAATATCCTTACTCGACTTGGGCCACCTTCTAGCGCACCCCGGCTGTTGTTTAATGTAAAACCATTCAGGCTTTGGATCTCCAGCTTTGCTACTAAATAGAATCGGGATAATTTTCCTTTTTGGCACCAATTTGAAATACACAAAAGATGAAGTCCCATTGATCCAATGTTTGAAATTGTAAAAGAAATGAACGTCTCCATAGGTGAGTTCCTTACCAAAATTTCTTGGTATGCTATGTACAAGGTATACAAATAAGCATAAGAGTTAGGATGAAGTTGCATAGGAGCAATCTGCAGTTGTCTCAAAAAGTTTATGACGAATGGTGGAAAGGGAGGAATTGCTCCAACTAGACATATTAATCTGTTAATGGCCATGTACCCCTCTGGTTGTAATGACCCGTATTTTTGAATAACATGTTATAACATAAATGGAGGCAGAATTAAACTGTAAAGTCTGAATCAAGGGAAACGGGCTATGACATTGCGTTCGTCTCGGAAAAATACGCGAAATAGAGTCCGAGTTTTCGAAAATCGGAGTCCGTATGACCAAGATATGGCCTCGCGAAGTTTCACGAAAAATTCCCATATTAAAGTATACTTAATTAAGTGAAATGGGTTGCGCAGAGAAATATATATATATTGATATATATATATATATATATAATTGAAAATTAAATAAATAAATATGCAAAAATGTTCAAAACAGCGAATTGGGAGAGGGGAATAATCGAACCGGCTGATTTTTGAGGTCGACCCGAGCTCGCTGGGTCGACTAGCGGTTAATCCAGGGTGTTTGGCTGTCAACCCGTGGGCCGATTCGTTCAAATGCAGATTTTGCATTTGGATGGTTCTCATGGTTCATCTTTAATCTAAAGGCCCTAGATGATTCCTACACTTGACTTCTTCCCCAAGACATGCTTGGCTTGGATTGAATCTAGGTTTAATCCTATGGCCTAAAACACTTGCCTACTCTATAAATAAGAGCCTAACCTACCCTAAATCATCATTATTCATTCATACAACTAAACTATGGAAAAATCAATCCTCTCATGGCCTCCACTCTCTTCATAAAATTCCTAAATCAAATTTCTAAGAGATTTCCATGCATACAAGTGTATTTAGGCTTGTATGATCCTCTTTAGCTTGCATTAAAGTCTTGTTTCTCTATTGGCATCATAAAGGAGGAGTCTTGATCAAGTTTGCTTGCATTTTGGGGTTTTAATTTGTTGCATAAGGGGTTTCTTACATTTGCTATACTCATTTGAGTCCACATAAGCATTGTAAGCCTATTTCTACTCTTGTATTTTAACTATGAAGTTAATATGTTATGTTGCAAGTTGAGTTTGGGGTTAATCATGATATGTGCTTTGATCTTATGATTTTATGCATAAGCTTACTCTATTCATGTTAGTAAAGTCATTACCTTGGCTTTATGCATAGAAAGATGTGATCTTTGGTTGGAAATGTTGCATGATGCAACTTTGAAACTCTCATAAACCTTGTATTAACATGCATATAATGTTATATGCATGTTACTAGTCCTTATCTCATGCCATCTATGGCCATGTTCCGCCTATTTGCCAAGTTTGATGTTATGCATGCATATGAACCTTATGCAAGTTGAAACCATGTTATGCATGCATATGAACACTATGCAAGTTAAAATGATGTTATGCATGCTTAGGAATATTTTGCAAGTTGATAACATGATATGCAAGTTTGTGATCACATCTTTGTCTCATATGCCGCCATGTTTAACTTGTGGCTCCAACACCTTTATGTCATGATTTTGCCAAGTTCCCTCTTTCTATCCTTTATGCGCTATTGCGATATGTAAGCGAGGGGATTGCGTTTGGGGTTGGGTAAACTTAAAAGACATAAAAACGTAAGCTTGGGAATTTACCTATTAAGTTAGGTCTACCCATTGGGAATTTACCTATTAAGTTAGGTCTACCCAATTGCTTGAAAATTTGTAATGTGTTTTGGAAACATGATGGACATGACACTTAGAAAACATGAGGATGGCCAACTCGAGGTTGGGTTGAGCTTGTAGCATAAACCTACCCGGAACCGACCGGCTTAACAAGTGGCTACAAGCAATAGGACCCAATGTGAGTAGTTGGTCATGTTGCACGTGAAACCCGAGGTTAGACTAAGTTGTGGTGTAAACCTACCCGGACCCGCCCGGCCTAACTAGTAACCACAACAAGGTCTAATGTGAGAGGTTGGGTGCATTAAATTAATTAATGCCACATGGTAGGGTTAAGTCATGGACCGCTTGAATACTTAACCAATTAAACACGATGGGTTGATAGGGTTAAGTCATGAACCTTGGGTACACTTAACCAACTTGGTACTTGGATGAGTTGGGTTAACCACGTTTAACCCATTAAGGAAACCCTAGTTACGTGGTCCTTTGCACCAGTAACCCTCTTAGTTGTATCATGATACCCTAGGGACTAGGCTAGGGTGGGGCACGATTACTGGGATGACATGTAAGCGACCAAGACGACGGCTGTGTAGGTGCGCCGGTGTAGGTTCAGGCGGGCCATGGTCGTGCACATGGTCCGGAGTTGAAAAAGCAGGCACGGGCACCAGTAGGTTTAAACTGTGCGTGCTTGGTTTATGTCAGTGGTTGACACCCTAGGACTTGATACACCCTAGGGTGGACCTAGCACAGTTTAGCTACACTTCGTAGTTGGGCCGTATGACACCAACACTTGACGAGTTAGGCTTTAGGAGAGCCGATCGACTAGACCGTGCTAGTTGGACCTTGGTTTAGGTCATTCATGATGTTGGGCCAAACTTGGGCCTGGGGATCACTTCTTGTTTACACTTGACATGACTTGTGATACTAGTACACTTGGTGCAAACCTCAACCTTGTATATGCGGTGCCACACTTGATCTATCTTGTTGACTTTTTCCATGCCAGTTATCATCCTATGACTCATCCTTGTTTACATATACAGTTAACTTTATTAGTTGTTGTACAATAGTAGGTAGGACTTACCAGTCTTTTGACTGACCCATTTTCTTTCGCCTCTTTTCTTTCGTCCCCCCCCCCAGGTTTACAGGGCGGGAATACCAGTACTTAGCTTGGATCTTAGCTGCTTTTCCTGGATAGCTCATGTATGCTTTGGACTTGAGCTCGCTATGGTTTTCTACCTTGGGGATAGCTACTTTATGTTTTCCTTTCCAGTTTCCAGTTTTATGTTTCTAGACTTTGTTTATGGAGAATAATGATCAAGTACTGTGTTGTAACTTAACTTATGGTTTTGATATGCTAGTTTTTATCCGCTGCTATATTTACTCTGTTTTTTTTACTTATATGTTCTGTCTTGTGATATATGCATGCATGTTTACCTTGTTTAAACGCCCCTCCAAAGTCAGTGCCCTTGCAAGAGTGGCACTGGCGGAGGTGGGGTGTTACATTTGGTATCAGAGCATAAGGTTTACAAGATTGGAGCAAAAAGGGTTTTAAAGTTACTTTTAAAAGCTATTTTCAAAACCAATTAAGTATTTTCCAAAGAAAAGTCTAGTTTATTTTGAAAGGCTATCCCCCAAGAGCCATAAGCACTATCCTTCGTTTCCTCGTTCTAAATCTATCTTTTCCTTTTTTTCAGCATGGCCGATCTCAATCTTCATGAGGGAGTCACCATTCCCGGATGGTTCCGGAGGTACTTGGAAGCTAGGGCCAACAATGCAGGTCCAGCAACCACTCCCACTATCACTGAGGTTCCACCCCCTCCTCCTCCTCCTCCTCAGCAACCACAAGCCGATTTCGCCAAGGTTTGCAAGGACTTCAAGGCAATGGGTGGCAAAAATTTTATTGGGACGGAGACTTTTGTGGAAGCAAGAAATTGGTTGAAGGAGACCGAAGATCTCTTTGCCATCTTTGATATAGAGGACCGTAGAAAGGTTCTGTTGGCGGTTTGGCTACTAAAGGAGGAAGCTTCTTATTGGTGGGAGGTCACCAGTGCTACTAGGCCCGTAGAAACCTGGGCCGACTTTAGGGCAAGGTTTGGGCTTAAGTTTTTATCGTCTGCGGAGGCATATTTGCAACTAGAGAAGTTCATAGCCTTGAAGCAAGGAGACATGATGGTGAGAGAATATGTGAATAAGTTCAACCAGCTTGCCCGATTCGGTTTGGACATGGTCAATACTCCCGAGAAGAAGGCTCTACATTTTGCACGAGGGTTAAATGAGCCATTACAAGGTCTAGCCATGTCACACATACCCATGGGTGCCACTTTCGAGAGCCTAGTAGACATGGCATTGCTGCAGGGAGAGGATAAGAATGGGAAGAAATAAGTCAAGCCCAATGAGACTCAGCCTAAGAAGGCAGACTCCAAGTGGGGAGGGAATCAGAGTAATCAGAACAACAAGAACAACAAGAACAACAAGGGCAACAAGAACAAGGCAAAGGACACAAGAAAGTGCCACTTCTGTGGGATTGTTGGGCACGTGGCCAAGGACTGTAGGAAGAAGAGAATGAAATTGG
This sequence comes from Allium sativum, assembly GCA_030737875.1. Taxonomy (NCBI): domain Eukaryota; kingdom Viridiplantae; phylum Streptophyta; class Magnoliopsida; order Asparagales; family Amaryllidaceae; genus Allium; species Allium sativum. The sequence continues at coordinate 360,459,236 of CM060926.1, forward strand.
GTGGATGCTTTCATTGTGGAGAGACGGGACATTTTAGCAAGGATTGCCCTAAGAAGCAGGGGCATGGACAAACTCAGCGCGCAGGTTCATCTGGAGGGCAAGTGCATGCTCTCAACACCACTCCAGTTCAAGACCGAGGTACTATTTCTGTGGAAAGTCTTGTTTATATTTCTGGTTTTCCTGTTCGCACTTTGTTTGATTCTGGCGCATCGCATACCTTTATTTCTTCTGATGTTGTTGGAAGTTTGCACCTAAGTACTAGTCTTGTTGAGGATCCCGTTAGTGTTTCAAATCCGATTGGGGGTTCAGCCCATTTATCTATGATCTGTATGGATTTGAGGATTTCTATCTTGACCGTAGAATTCTCGTGTGATGCTTATGTTCTCGGGTTCACGGGATACGGGTTGATCTTGGGCATGGATTGGTTGTCCCGCTATGGAGCCATTCTCGATTGTGAGCATAGGGTGGTGAGACTCATGACTCACCTGGGTAATACCCTAGAGATTTCTTGCAACCCGCTAGATCCCGTCATGCTATGTTATCTTGAATCTCTTGACTCGTCCATCGATGATCTGCAATCTGTAAGGGTGGTTCGAGAATACCCTGATGTCTTTGAAAAGTTAAGGGGTTACCCCCTAAGCGAGAGATAGATTTCCGCATTTATCTGGTTGATAATGCTAAGCCAGTCTCCTTACCAGTTAGGCACATGGCCCCGCGTGAAAGGAGAGAGCTCAGTAAGCAAATCAAGGAGCTACTTGAGAAGAATTTTATTAGGCGAAGCATTTCTGAATGGGGTGCTCCTGTAGTGTTCGCTACTAAGGCGGACGGCTCGCTTCGTCTATGTGTTGATTATCGAGAGTTGAACAAGCTGACCAAGAAGAATAGGCATCCATTACCGAGGATAGATGACCTCTTCGACCAGCTTGTTGGTGCTTCTGTTTTCTCTCAGCTTGATTTAGCCACCGGATTTCATCATCTTAGAGTGGCCGAAAACAGCATTGATAAGACTGCATTTAGGACTCCAGACGGATTCTTTGAATGGCTTGTTATGCCATTCGGCTTGACTAATGCACCCGCCTACTTCGTAGATTTGATGAGTAGGGTGTTCAGGGAGTTCCTTAACAAGTTTGTTGTTGTCTTCGTGGATGATATTCTGATCTTTTCAAAAGACGAGGAAGAACATGCTAGACACCTCAAGGAAGTGATGGATACGCTTAGAGGTCATCAGTTGAAAGCCAAGTTCTCCAAATGCCACTTTTGGAGAAAGGAAGTCCGATTTCTTGGGCATATAGTTTCTAAGCAGGGTATAGCTGTGAATCCCGCGAAAGTGGTTGCAGTTGAAGACTGGAAGACTCCTAGGAATGCAACCGAAGTGCGAAGCTTTCTCGGTCTGGCAGGCTACTATAGGAAGTTCATTAGAGACTTCGCTAAGATTTCGGCCCCTCTCACTAGATTGACGAAGAAGAACTTAGTCTTTGCATGGGACTTAGAGTGTGAGCTTGCTTTTCAAAGGCTCAAAAGGGCCCTTACCACAGCTCCAGTTTTGGCATTACCCGATGGCGGTAAAATGTTTACCGTGTATACCGATGCATGTGGCACGGGGTTAGGCGCTGTTCTGATGCAGGAGAGAAGAGTGATATGTTATGGGGGTAGGCAACTTAAAGTTCATGAGAAGAACTACCCCACTCATGACTTGGAGTTAGCGGCGATTGTCTTTGCACTCAAGTCCTGGCGCCACTATCTTTTAGGCGAAAGGTTTGAGTTGTATACTGATCACAAATCACTCAAGTATCTCTTCTCGCAGAAAGATCTGAATCTTAGGCAGCAAAGGTGGATGGAATTCTTGGCATCATATGACTTCGAGATAGCTTATACCCCTGGCAAGGGTAATGTTGTGGCTGATGCACTAAGCAGAAAGAGGTTGACCCTAAGTCCTCTATTCGTTGAGATGAAGAATTTAGAGTATGTGGCAACCTTTGATTTCTCTTTGGCAATTGAGTCGATGACCGGTTCATTAGCATCTCTGGAACTCAGACCTACCCTTCTTGATCAAGTTGGGGCTTCGCAGAAAGAAGACCCTCAGATAGTTGAGATTATGGATAAGCTGATTCGAGGAGAGACGTCTAGTCATCTCGCTCGATATTCTATTGATGACAAGGGTTGGCTGAGGAGAGATGGAAGGTTATGTGTTCCAGTGGTAGGAGATCTAGTAAGAAAAATTCTTGAGGAAGCGCATCGCTCTAAGTTGACTATACATCCAGGCGGAGATAAGATGTATAAAGATATGAAGCGTATTTTCTTTTGGCCTGGGATGAAGAAGGATGTGGCAGAGTTTATTTCTAGATGTATCATTTGCCAGCAAGTTAAGGCCGAGTCGAAGAAGCCCGGTGGGCTATTGCATCCTCTAGACGTTCCACTTTGGAAGTGGGAGAGTATTTCCATGGATTTTATTGATGGGCTACCAAGGTCAAGGAAAGGGAATACGAGCATTTGGGTTATTGTGGACAGACTTACGAAGAGTGCTCATTTCATTCCGGTAAAGAGCAAGAGGACCGCATCTTGGCTAGCGTCTGTATATCTTCGTGAGATTGTGAGACTTCATGGAGTCCCTTCTAGTATAGTCAGTGACCGTGACCCAATCTTTACAAGTCAGTTCTGGAATAGCTTGCAAGAAGCCATGGGCACGAGGTTGAATCTAAGTACTGCTTATCACCCACAGACGGACGGTCAAACCGAAAGGGTGAATAGGGTACTCGAGGATCTGTTAAGGCTTTGTATTCTGGATTTTGGTGGTACTTGGGAAGACCATCTTCCTCTTGTTGAGTTTGCATATAATAACAGTTATCAAGCAAGCATAGGGATGGCACCATTTGAAGCTTTATATGGGAGGCCGTGCAAGTCGCCTACATGTTGGTGGGAGACTACAGATAAGCTTATACTTGGGCCTGATATGATCAGAGATGCATCCGAGAAGATCGAGTTGATTCGAAGACGGATGAAAGCGGCCCAAGACCGACAGAAATCCTATGCTGATAAGCGAAGATCTGATTTGGAGTTTGATGTTGGAGATATGGTTTTCGTGAAGGTTTCTCCTTTGCTGAATGTGGTCCGATTTGGAGCCGTTGGAAAGTTAGCATCGAGATTTGTTGGACCCTTCCCTATTATAGAGAGGATCGGGCAGATGGCTTATAGAGTGAAATTGCCCGAGAAGCTTGCCGGAGTACACGATGTTTTTCATGTCTCGCATCTCCGGAAGTGTTTACATGAGTCAGCAGAGGTTGTTGAGCCAAGTGTTCTGGAAGGTGTGGAAGTGGAGAAAGAAGCTACTTTGAGGAGAGCTCCGATTCGTATCTTGGGGACGGAGACCAAGAAGCTAAGGAATCGAGAGGTCAAGTTGGTGAAGGTTCAATGGGGTGAAGCCGAAGAAGACGCAACTTGGGAAACCGAGGAGAAGATGCGTGGGCTTTATCCATTCCTTTTTGAGGGTACACTCTCAATCTCTTTTCTTTGTTAGCATATCTTTCTCTTTGCTATCCATGTTTATCTAGTTATCGTGCTAACCTTGTCATGAGAACCTTAGGTAGAAACCCTTTGGATGAAACATGTATTTGAAACATGTTATGCTTGATGGTTGCAAGTGGTTGCAAGTGGATACTCGTGGATGCTGATACACATTAGGCACTAAGATCGGCTCACACACTCTCATATTGCATATGCATGAGTGTTTATGCTTATTCATGGATGAAAATTTTTTAGTTATCACATGGATGTTGCATATGGATGTATGTGATGTGCACACATATAGATGTTATACATTATGTTAGGAATTGCATACATATGGATTCATTTCACTAACATAATCTGCATTGATGATATTTGCATTAGATAAGTACATATACACACACCTTTGCATATGATCATACAACATTTAGAACCTTTTAAGGACAATGATTGCTCGTGGATGATGTTTTGAGTAGATGGATGATGGATGGTAGGATACGTTCTTCCTAACTTGGATATTTTGGGGACGAAATCCTTTAAGGAGGGGAGAATGTAACAACCCGTATTTTTGAATAACATGTTATAACATAAATGGAGGCAGAATTAAACTGTAAAATCTGAATCAAGGGAAACGGGCTATGCCATTGCGTTCGTCTCGGAAAAATACGCGAAATAGAGTCCGAGTTATCGAAAATCGGAGTCCTTATGACCAAGATATGGCCTCGCGAAGTTTCACGAAAAATTCCCAAATTAAAGTATACTTAATTAAGTGAAATGGGTTGCGCAGAGAAATATATATATTGATATATATATATATATATATAATTGAAAATTAAATAAATAAATATGCAAAAATGTTCAAAATAGCGAATTGGGAGAGGGGAATAACCGAACCGGCTGATTTTTGAGGTCGACCCGAGCCCGCTGGGTCGACTAGCGGTTAATCCAGGGTGTTTGGCTGTCAACCCGTGGGCCGATTCGCTCAAATGCAGATTTTGCATTTGGATGGTTCTCATGGTTCATCTTTAATCTAAAGGCCCTAGATGGTTCCTACACTTGACTTCTTCCCCAAGACATGCTTTGATGGCTTGGATTGAATCTAGGTTTAATCCTATGGCCTAAAACACTTGCCTACTCTATAAATAAGAGCCTAACCTACCCTAAATCATCATTATTCATTCATACAACTAAACTATGGCAAAATCAATCCTCTCATGGCCTCCACTCTCTTCATAAAATTCCTAAATCAAATTTCTAAGAGATTTCCATGCATACAAGTGTATTTAGGCTTGTATGATCCTCTTTAGCTTGCATTAAAGTCTTGTTTCTCTATTGGCATCATAAAGGAGGAGTCTTGATCAAGTTTGCTTGCATTTTGGGGTTTTAATTTGTTGCATAAGGGGTTTCTTACATTTGCTATACTCATTTGAGTCCACATAAGCATTGTAAGCCTATTTCTACTCTTGTATTTTAACTATGAAGTTAATATGTTATGTTGCAAGTTGAGTTTGGGGTTAATCATGATATGTGCTTTGATCTTATGATTTTATGCATAAGCTTACTCTATGCATGTTAGTAAAGTCATTATCTTGGCTTTATGCATAGAAAGATGTGATCTTTGGTTGGAAATGTTGCATGATGCAACTTTGAAACTCTCATAAACCTTGTATTAACATGCATATAATGTTATATGCATGTTACTAGTCTTTATCTCATGCCATCTATGGCCATGTTCCGCCTATTTGCCAAGTTTGATGTTATGCATGCATATGAACCTTATGCAAGTTGAAACCATGTTATGCATGCATATGAACACTATGCAAGTTAAAATGATGTTATGCATGCTTAGGAATATTTTGCAAGTTGATAACATGATATGCAAGTTTGTGATCACATCTTTGTCTCATATGCCACCATGTTTAACTTGTGGCTCCAACACCTTTATGTCATGATTTTGCCAAGTTCCATCTTTCTATCCTTTATGCGCTATTGCGATATGTAAGCGAGGGGATTGCGTTTGGGGTTGGGTAAACTTAAAAGACATAAAAACGTAAGCTTGGGAATTTACCTATTAAGTTAGGTCTACCCATTGGGAATTTACCTATTAAGTTAGGTCTACCCAATTGCTTGAAAATTTGTAATGTGTTTTGGAAACATGATGGACATGACACTTAGAAAACATGAGGATGGCCAACTCGAGGTTGGGTTGAGCTTGTAGCATAAACCTACCCGGAACCGACCGGCTTAACAAGTGGCTACAAGCAATAGGACCCAATGTGAGTAGTTGGTCATGTTGCACGTGAAACCCGAGGTTAGACTAAGTTGTGGTGTAAACCTACCCGGACCCGCCCGGCCTAACTAGTAACCACAACAAGGTCTAATGTGAGAGGTTGGGTGCATTAAATTAATTAATGCCACATGGTAGGGTTAAGTCATGGACCGCTTGAATACTTAACCAATTAAACACGATGGGTTGATAGGGTTAAGTCATGAACCTTGGGTACACTTAACCAACTTGGTACTTGGATGAGTTGGGTTAACCACGTTTAACCCATTAAGGAAACCCTAGTTACGTGGTCCTTTGCACCAGTAACCCTCTTAGTTGTATCATGATACCCTAGGGACTAGGCTAGGGTGGGGCACGATTACTGGGATGACATGTAAGCGACCAAGACGACGGCTGTGTAGGTGCGCCGGTGTAGGTTCAGGCGGGCCATGGTCGTGCACATGGTCCGGAGTTGAAAAAGCAGGCACGGGCACCAGTAGGTTTAAACTGTGCGTGCTTGGTTTGTGTCAGTGGTTGACACCCTAGGACTTGATACACCCTAGGGTGGACCTAGCACAGTTTAGCTACACTTCGTAGTTGGGCCGTATGACACCGACACTTGACGAGTTAGGCTTTAGGAGAGCCGATCGACTAGACCGTGCTAGTTGGACCTTGGTTTAGGTCATTCATGATGTTGGGCCAAACTTGGGCCTGGGGATCACTTCTTGTTTACACTTGACATGACTTGTGATACTAGTACACTTGGTGCAAACCTCAACCTTGTATATGCGGTGCCACACTTGATCTATCTTGTTGACTTTTTCCATGCTAGTTATCATCCTATGACTCATCCTTGTTTACATATACAGTTAACTTTATTAGTTGTTGTACAATAGTAGGTAGGACTTACCAGTCTTTTGACTGACCCATTTTCTTTCGCCTCTTTTCTTTCGTTCCCCCCCCCCCCCCAGGTTTACAGGGCGGGAATACCAGTACTTAGCTTGGATCTTAGCTGCTTTTCCTGGATAGCTCATGTATGCTTTGGACTTGAGCTCGCTATGGTTTTCTACCTTGGGGATAGCTACTTTATGTTTTCCTTTCCAGTTTCCAGTTTTATGTTTCTAGACTTTGTTTATGGAAAATAATGATCAAGTACTGTGTTGTAACTTAACTTATGGTTTTGATATGTTAGTTTTTATCCGCTGCTATATTTACTCTGTTTTTTTTACTTATATGTTCTGTCTTGTGATATCTGCATGCATGTTTACCTTGTTTAAACGCCCCTCCAAAGTCAGTGCCCTTGCAAGAGTGGCACTGGCGGAGGTGGGGTGTTACACTGGTGGATTGTGAGGATGATCTATTTTGGATGGCACCTCGGTATCTCTTTGGAGAATCCCGTGTTTTAAACATATCCTGGCAAGTCTGTCATCATCGATTGTCGATTCAACTGAGTCTTTAGGCGATTCTAGGATAACTACATCCCTGAATTTGTCGGGAGCATGGTTATCTCTTATCCCTTCTTCTTCGTCCTCACCGAGAGAGAGACATCACCTCCAGAAGATGCTTCACTATTATGAACTTCCATCTCGTAGTCTGGGCCTTCACTATTCCATCCTGAGTCTGAGGTGGAAGATACATCCTCGATAGGTGGATTCTCAGATGATCTGGAGGCGTCATTCCTTTCTGCTAGTCTAGATGAGTGTCTTTCTGCCATGGTTGTTAAGCTATTGAAGAAGCAATAGTGGGAGTTAGAGTAAAGCTACCCGTGTTCCCCTGTGCATGTGTGTGAGCTAAAGTGTACAAGCGTGTATGCAATAACACGAGTTAGTTAAATAAAGAAGTGCAGTACAAAGATGAACAATGCAGTGGGATATTTATAAGTAGTCCACAAGTCAAGTCAGAGAGGCTCTATCCTAACTGTCCATAAAGTCATCGAATACGACCAACATTGGTTAAGTTAACTAAATTATTTCTAATAAATCCTCTTGGATCGGTTCGGAAGTTAAAAAGAAATAACTTTTGGTCGGTTCAGGTGTACATGCTGTGATCGGGTCGGATAAAGTCCCCTTTTTGCTGCGTTTAAATCGGATTGGGTCGGACATCCTGGGTGTTGTGGGATCGGATTGAGTGCCCAGATCATCAACACACAGGTTCGAATATCTTACTTCAACAGGTTGGATTGGAGGAGTTCCAGAGAAGGTGATTATGACCGCTTCGGTTAACTCCGAACCGAACCTTCCTTATGCCTTCAAGCCCCTCCTCCCAATTCAACTTTCCTCTGCGATTGCCATTAGTTCCACCGACCCGACCCGGTCAGATGAATCCTTTTCTCCTCCCTCTTGTGTCTCCCACTCCGAACCGACCTCACAATGAAATACTCATGGACCTATACATCTAGCGCTAGCTCCAACCTCCTCCGCAACCATCTCGAGGTGGCGATGAGACCATCAACGTCGATGGCGAGAATGCACGCAGCACCGTGTCGAGATTGACACAATGATGGGTGGAATTATTCGAATCACTCTTAAATTCCGAATTAGAATTAGTTAAAGAAGAATTAGTTGCAAATCAGAGTTCTACCTATGGATTTATTTTGAGAAATTGAGGAGTTTTTCTTCGTGATTCACGAGTTAGGGCTAGGATGTTTCGAGAATGAAGAAGGTGGCAGCAGGAAATAAAGTGTAGAAGAAGAGTGTGAATATATATATATATACACATGCGTGAAAGGGATAGTAGTCCCTTTGTGCTTCAGTGGACAAGACTTTGAAATCCGGTCAGATCAGTGCATGGCCCCTTAAGCTTAAAGCCTTTTTATCCCATCGGCAGTTGGAGCACGGGTCAGGACGGATAAGTTTGTTCCGATCCGAAGCAGATCCGATAATGTTAATTCAACATATGAAATAAATCTAGAGGGGAACACATAAAAGTTTACCTGGAGAAGTTAAGTGGACATCGAGCAAAGTTCTCAAAATTATTTTAAGCACAACAAAAGCACTTTGTGCATTCCACCGTATATATATAAACGACAAGAGGTGTGACTTGATGAAGCAACGTGTCTTTACGAGTGAATGGAAGTAACTATTCAGCGATTTTAATTCAGAAACCAATGGATGGACCATTTCGAAGCACACTCCATCTTCAATAGTGCACTTCGAGGGGGCAAAATGTTAGCCTATTTTGTGAACTAGGCTACACAAAATCAGAGCGCCAAAATTTAGAAGGATGTTGACTAGAAAAAGCATGCACTTGAAGTCTGGATCGGATCAGATATATATGGCTAATCCAAAACAGTGAAGAACATAAAGTAAACGCATTCAGACAGATCCGGATCGGATCGGATGCACCGATCCGCACCTCCCCTCCAGCATATGTCTGATCTGAAGGAAAGCAACAACAGTTGCAGCGCGTGGTCCCTAGAAATATGGAGCGGTTATATGTCCACTCTCCCCACGTTCTCCCACTATCCTGATGCGTTGTCGCCATCTAGTTCTCTCCAAACCCGACTTTCATGGGATGTGTGCCACGTACATCCGAGCTGGATCTATTCCAGGATAATTTTTCACCTATAAATACACCTCCAAAGCTCATTTCAAAGGATATTTTGGCATTTTCATAACTCAAACTCCTTAGCTATTCAAATTGCATCATTATTTTCAGATTGCAATCATCATTTAAAGCATATTTCAAAGGAGGTTGAGTGAATTCATGCATTGTATGAGTGAAATTGAGTGAAAATCATTGTTGTATTTGTTTTCAAATCATCAATCTAAAGGGTAGAAAGTGGATGTAGGTTATTTAACGCTGAGCCACATTAAACCATGTGTTTCCTCTTTGTTTTTGATTCCATTTCCATAGTATTATTTCTGATTTGGGTGTTAGAACCATTTTTGGATCTAACACAAAGATTTAAAAACAATAAAAAAAATTGATTACATAAAAATTTCATATTACATATGAGTATAATAGTTATACTTATTTATGTTATACCTGTAAAAGTTATAGACAACCAGTTATCGATTTGGATTTCATGAGTGCAACATTTGTTAACTCATTACATAATTTTGCCAATATAGCACTGCCCTAAGAATATCGTGCACTCTCATTCAAAATTCTCAAAAAAGTAACCGAAAAATGTTTAGACGTGATTTAAAATGATCGAGAAATGGATGACAAGTTATCAAATGTAGAATACTAGCTCCCGCATGATATTCAACTTCAACATCCAAAGCGTTCGATGATGGCCCATGTACAAATAATTGCGAAGCCTGGCCAACTTAACTGTTGCACCGCTTATCTAACTTCGGTGTGGAACCACACCTAAACAATCTTGGGAAATATCTTAATAATTACTTAGTTGTCTAAAAGTAATAGGATTTACTTTTACTGGATCACCTAGAAGACAACTAATAATGTGTCACCTGTAGGAAAATGGAAGGTTGAAGTCTTTAGTCTCCATCTATCTACTAGTGAAGTAACCAACGCATGATCTATTTTGTAAAAGCTCAATCTAGATATTTCCCTGAATCCAGCTCTTTATAATGCAAGTTGAACTCTTGGAGTAGTGGACATGATAAAATTTAATTTGCTTGAATGATCATAACACCCAATTGGCTCTTCGCTCTACACATTCAAAAATGAATAAAAGAAAAAAAATCCAGTATCATTGCATTGATGATCGCTTTGAATAAAATAAAGTGATAAAACTATATATTTTTACAACAAGAAGCTGACATATGAACTACAATTTGACTAAGTTACATGTGAACACAAACACTATCTCATATTAAAGCGGCCATAAGGTGATGAAATATGGTTAACAAATGTGATAAATTAAATTATTTTTTAAGTGTATAAAATTAACTAGTTGATAATATAGTCTTTTTTTTGTGAAATGCGCCCATCTTGAATTATGTCCTTTAGATAGCTTTTGGCCCCTCCGACGGGCGTTGTACATGATCGTAACATAAATAGTCGTTTTGGTCACAAAACGACTATTTATATTCATCTAGTATAAGATTTGTTGAATTTTACATGTATTTGGACAAGGTTTAAACATAGTAAGCAATTATATTTTGTATATTACTTCGTTTGAAAGGTTCTAAAAATTTCGTTGTAACTTTCCTCTTTTGTTTCCTACGTACACGCATTTGGGTACAATGCAATAAACAAAACATAAGTGCTACTAAATTTTTTTTGAATCATTTGAAAAGAAATCATGTATAAAATGTAAGTATTTGTTGTGTTTCTAATGGGAAGGATGATGAATGATCATTGAAAAAAGATAAATATAAATCAACATCTCCGTATTATATTATTAAGTGGAGTAAAATTGATGTGTGTAACTTTTTATATCAATAAATTAAAAAATAAAATGTGTCATATTTGAAAATATTTTTGAATTTCCAAAATAGTTATTTAAATCCAAATATTATGAATGTGTAATGCAAAATAAGTTTTTTCGAATTTGTATTCTTGAAAATAAATATTTGTTTTTGAACTAAAATAGGAAAAATGATTGATTATTTTGTTGATCAGATGGGATGGATGTATCAAATTAGAGGACTAGGAGGCGCAATAAAAGAAGGATTTTATAATGGTATGAACATATTTGTTGAATTTGCTTTAAGTAATAACGAAAATGATACAGAAGTTCGTTGATTGTGTAGTAGGTGTAGACATTCAAAGTATTCGTTACATGATATTATGAAGTCCCATTTGCGCAAAAACGGTCTCATACCTGAGTATTATGTTTGGTATCGTCATGGAGATGTTGTAGCAAATACTTCTGTAAGATCTGAATTAGAAAGTGTTGTTAATGAAACTGTTACGATGAATCGTACAGAAAATATGGTTGAAGATGTAGCACGATCAATATTTCCTACGGTTGAAGTTGACGACGATTACAAAAATGTTGAAGAACCAAACATTAAAGGAAGAACATTATGATTTACTAGATGCAGCTAAGAAACCTATTTTGGATGGTTGAGAAAGAAACACTTAGCTGCTAGTAATCGCAAAATACGTTGTGATTAAGTCAACATACATCATCACCAAAACCAGTTTATAGCTATTGTACAAGCTGCAAAAAGACATGCCGTCCGATAATTTAATATGTGAAATCACTATAAAATTAAAAAAAAAATGTCGGCTTTTGGTTTACCTTATCAAAAATTAGATACATGTTTAAATGACTGCATGTTGTTTTGAAAAGAAGATATAAACCTTAGAAACTGTAAAATATGTAATCATGAAAGATAAACCAAGAAAAAAGAAGGGAAAGGAAGTTCCGTACAAGCGTATGCATTAGTTACCCATCACTCCAAGGCTTTAAAGAATATATGCATCTCTGTAACTGCATCTCATATGAGATGACATCATGTGGGAATAGAGGAAGAGGATACGTTTTTGTGTCTGACCGATGGATAAGCATAGAAGCATTTCGATAAAACTTATCCTAATTCTACAGCGGAGAGTCGTAATGTTAGACTAGAATTATGTATGAATGGTTTTTCACTATTTTCTCAATTCGGTTCTAAATATTCATCTTGCTATATTATCATTACACTGTATAATTTACCTTTACGGATGTGTATGAAAACGCAATATATATTTCTTACTGTTGTCGTTCCTGGATCCGACATAAGTAATCGATGTTCATTTACAACTATTAATTTAGGAGTCAACAATGCTATGGAACGAAGGAGTAAAAACATATGATGTTTCAAAGAAGGTTTTTTTTTTGTATGTTTGCTTCTTTGTTATGGACAATAAGTGATTTTTCTTCCAATGCAATGCCTTCTGGACGGAGTACTTCCAATTATCTAGCCTGTCCATATTGTATGGAAGAAACACGAGTATTATCTTCATCTCATGGTAAGAAACTTTCATAGTTTGATTGTCATTGATGTTTCACCATATAAATCATCCCTTCAGAGGAGACAAGATTTTTTTAGCTAATATAGCAGAAACCAGACAACCACCAATGATATGGTCAAGCGAAGACATATATGAACTGGTTAGGGACTATCCAAAGATATATGAAACTGGATTGCAAATAGAATTTGAAGGCAAATTGACTACTAATAATTGGTGCAAACAGACTATTTTTTTTGGAGTTTCCATATTGAAAAAAAATCTTTTGCTTCATCATAATATTGATGTGATGCACAATGAGAAAATTGTATTTAATAGTGTTTTTAACACAATTCTGAATGTCAAAGGAAAGATGAAGGATGATTTGAAATCAAGACGCAATATACAAGAATATGCAAACATCCTAAGTTTTATATGAAACCAAATGACAGTAAAAAAAAAACTAAAAGCATGTTATGAATTAGACAGATAATGTGACGACCACCACATAACTCTTACACTTAACAAGAGGAATAATGCGCTGAAAGATGTGCTAGGAAGCTATGGACGATCATCAGCGTAGAATAACACAAGCGGAACTTGTCGTATAACTCACACCACAGGGATAAAATATAATAGAACATACACAACAGGCATAAATAGTGAAACAGAATCTCAAACTTGCATTTCATCATGAAAGAATATCCATACATCAAACTGGATACAACATCAAATTCTGTACAATAAGACTCATTACAGATTCACTCAGAGTAGTAGCATACATCAAAAGTAAGCGGAAACAACAAGATACGTATAGTAGAAAATAATACATAAGCCTCTTGCTCGTCGTCGCTCTGCAGAATCGTTCTCATCAAGACCTACAACCAGTCACCTGCTACCTAGTCAGCCCATCCACAACATCAATGATGAACAACCGAAGGTAATAAGATGGAACATAAAACCTTAAGTCAGACAATAGTCTTAATGAGCGATAAACCAGCTATCTAACATCACCATAAAGTGTATGAGAATTTGGTAGATCAATCATCTAATCTACCAACATAACTAGAGAATAAACCCAAACCTTTCTCCTCCACATCTGACAGCGATATCCTTTGCAAACAATCGGATAGAAACAAACAGACATAGCAACTAATTATCCAGCGTAAACCATCCTAATCGAGATCAACATTTCCTAAGAAAAAAACCCTAAAGGCCTAAACCAACATTAGAAAAGCACCCAAGAAATGTCTCCTTCGACTTCGATCAATCTACACAAGGCGATACAAGTAAAGCAATCAACATCCATGACTCTGGCTATCACTGCCTATCCTGCCTTGAAACCATCGTTAATTGTATGACTGGACCACCTTGCCATCGGTCAAGGGCTAATGGTAACCCCAGTTCTAGCAAAACTCCATATGCCTTTCATTGATACGCATCTAGGCCTTTCATTGATACCTAGGGTACTCGGCTAATCATCTAGTCTCGTAGGCATCCCAATTGTTCCCCTTCATTAAGTCCGCTAGAACCTCCGACTAACGAAAATCCCTCGGCCTTCAATAACTCTAATCATCATCATTGATGACTATTCATAAGCTCAAGCAGCTTCTCGAGCAACCATTATCCACGAACTCAAACATCCTTAAGTCGTCTTCAAATTTTTTGCATTTCATCAATCAATGAACTCATCACAACACTTCAAACATTCCATCTTGAATATATCTCGACGCCACGTCCATTCTTGAACCAAAAATAAACATCTTACGGTTAGTTTATAATAGACCAAAATCCTCTTCGAAATTCAAATAATCTATCTACACCAATGACTGACCCATCATATTCATCAAAACGAGCCAATCCATCAACAGTGTTTCATCTTTTGCTATGCGAAACGACCCGTAACACTTCAGTCAAACGCCCGATCCATCATGGATCGTTTCATGATCCATCGGCTAAAACACATCTGATCCATTCCTATTACAACGCCATCACCTATTCATTGGCCAGTGTGATCCATCAAGGTGCTATTAATCCACTAAAGCGTTGCTGGTCCATAAAGTCTTGGCAGACCCATCCTCTTATCTATTCCATGATCCATCGCATTATTGCGCGCTCCAGATTTCAATTGATCCATCCATGGATCGTTTTGCCCGATCCACAACTTATACAGGTCCGTTCCACCTTCTTTTGCCATGCTCGACCCATCAAGCCATCAATACTAGTCCAAACAAATGATCCACTCGTACCCCACTCGTCGATCCATCATTTCTTGCAATACAAGCCACACTCCATCAAAAATGCCAAACGATGCATTACATAACTTGATCAAATCCAACAAAATATCCAACAAGTCAAGCAATTATCAAATGAAAGTATCACAACGAATATCATTATACAATCATATAGAATTCACAAATCATGATAAAACAATAAACAAATCAAATTATGGATCTAAACTTGCATAAACATAAGGTTAATGTATGAATTAACCGTTATATCTTACTAGATTAGATCCTATGGAGATTCAAATTTAATATATACTTACCTCCATTAGATCTAAGTAAAAATGACTCGAAATGATAAAATTAAGATCAAACAATCCCATATACTCGATTGAATCCGTGTGAGAGATGCTTATCACCCACCATATCCCCGAAATAGCTTGAAATCAACTGAACTTTAATCTGGTCAGCGAAGAATGGCCTCTGAATCAATTACTTTGATGTGATCTACCTTTCTTCGATGTTGATCTTCAATCTTCTAATATAGATCTATGAATTAAAATGAAGATGAGAGGTACTTGATGGAGTAGGGAGAATCACAAACTCCAACCAAATAGAGAAATAAAGAAACTAAACAATTCTCCTTGCCTCTATCCTCCTATTTATAGCCAACAACCCCTAGCCTTAATGGGTCTCACTAACCAGCCCAATAATGACTAATTAGTCTGTCTAGAAAATGTGTCGTACTAAAACAGCGATTCCACCCAACCTGCTAAACAAAATCTTTGATGTGACTACTCTATGGAATATGAAACATCGTTTTCTTTCCAACGAAATCGATCCCAGCACCTAATTCAATCCCAATCAAAAAGTTATACTATGTACAAATCTGACAGGGGTAAAATGGTCACAAATGAAATTGATAAAATATTATGGACATGCCTCACATCCCCATAAACAACCTATCAAAATGTAACAATGATCCTACCCTCATAGCATTAAATAAAAATATTTTATTAAGCTCTGATACGTAAAATGTCGGTTGTTACATTCTCTCCCCCTTTAGGAAATTGTCCCTCGAAATCCCAAGCAAAAACAAGCAACCACAAACAATTCTTTCATGCTTATCATCCACGAGCAGCCAACCTATCATCCAAACTAGCATCCATTAAGCCATGCATCCATAGCCTTATCCTATCACGTGGAACTTTACCAATATTACTTACAATGGTGTAAGGTGACATGACATTAATGGGTCATACCAACGAAGAGCTCTGGATGGATCGTCTTCATACTCTCTTCCATTTTCCACGTACGATCTTCATCATCCTCACTCCAATCTACCTTGACTAGCTTAATCGTCTTTCTGTTAAGTTGTTACATGTCACTCTCCACAACGCGAAGCAGCATACGACATTGCGAAACTACGGTCTCGACTTCTAGGTCTTCATATTGATTCGGAGATACTACCATATTCGAATCGTGCACGCACTTTCATAGAAAAACACATGAAAAATTTGTGCATGGTCGACATCTTCTCGGGTAAATCCAATCTATACGCGATCTTTCCAATCCGCTCGACTATTGGAAATGGTCCAACAAATCTTGAGGGTAACTTCCCTTTATTTCCGAATCGAACAACATTCTTCAAAGGTGAAATTTTCATGAAAACCATATCACCAGTATTGAACTCTGAATCCTTTTGATGCTTATCGGCGTAACTTTTCTGATGATCTTGGGCTGCCTTCATTCGTTGCTAAACAATCTTGATACAATTCGATGTTTCTCTTATCATCTCAGGCCCAAGTATCAGCTTATATCCGGTTTCTAACCAACATGCCAAAGAATTACACCGTCTACCATACATCGCCTCGTATGGTGCTATCCCAATTCTCGACTAGTAACTCTTGTTATATGCGAACTCAACCAAATGTTGATGGACTTCCCACGGTCCCTAAAAATCCAATACACAAGCTCTAATGAAATCTTCCAATACTCGGTTAACTCTTTCGATTTAACTATCAGTCTGGGGATGATAAGCTGTACTCAAACACAACTCGGTTCCCAAAGTCTCTTGCAAACTCTTCCAAAATCCACTTGTGAATAATGGATCTCGATAAGTCACTATGCTCTTCGAGATACCATGGAATTGAACTATCCATTTAATATATAGCTCAGCCAACTTCGTTGTTGTCCTAGTCGATCTGACAGGAATAAATCTTGCTCTTTTGGTCAAGCGATCCGCTATGACCCAAATCCCTTCATTTCCTGCCCTAGTTCTGGGAATCCCATCGATAAAATTCATCGATACTTGCTCCCATTTCCACGTAGGAACTTCTAATGGCTGAAGCAATCCACTTGGCTTCTTTTGTTCAGATTTCACCAACCGATAGTTCGTGCACTTGGAAATGAACTTCCTAGCATCCCTCTTCATCCCTTCCCAGTAGTAACCTTGCTTCATATCCTGATACATCTTATTACCACCAGGATGAATCGTCAACTTCGAGTGATGACATTACCTCAGAATCTCATCTCTCAATCCAACATATCAAGAACAACCAGTCGTCCTTTCTTACGAAGCCAACCGTCTCGATCAACTTCGAATTCCTTATCCATCGGTTCCAACTTCTGGATGATCTCGACAAGCTTTCTGTTATGATTTTATGTCTCACGAATACTTTCGATGAGAGTAGGTCTTATCGATAACATTTCAGGCTCTATCTTACATCTAGGCCTGAAATTAAATTCTTCCAATTACTCGAGGTGCTTCCATTTCGTAAACATTGCTCCCAAACCTGCAAGTCTTCGACTTGATGCATCTGCCACTATGTTAACTTTACCAGGAGTATAGGCTATACAAAAATCATAAGATGCCAAAAACTCTAACCACCGCTACTGCCGAAGATTCAAATCCTTTCGGGAGAAGAGAAACTTCAATACTTATTATCCATAAACAGCTTGAACCGAACTCCCAATAAGTAATGTATCCACATCTTCAGAGAAAACACAATCGCCGCTAACGCATGTGAACACTTGATTCTTCTTCATCAATCCTATTAATGGTGCAGCTATCTTGTAGAAATCCTTAATAAAACGACGGTAATATCCTGCCAACCCAAGAAAACTCCTAACATCCATCGCATTCTTAGGTCTATCTCAATCATGCATTGCTGCCACCTTAGCGGGATCCACCGCTACTCCGTTTCCACAAACAACATGGCCTAAGAACCTCGCTTCATTCTTCCAGAAGTGACACTTCGGCAACTTAGCCTTCAGCTGATGTTTTCACAAGTTTTCCAAAACATCTCGCAAGTGCGTCTTGTGCTCTTCCTCATTCCGGGAGTAAACCGGGATATCACCAACGAACACAAGCACGAACTTGTTCAGCAAATCTATGAAAACCCCATTCATAAGATCCACAAAATACGTTGTCATGTTAATCAATCCAAATGGCATCACCAGCCACTCAAAGAAATCATATGGTGTCCTAAAAGCTGTCTTTGGCACACTATCCTTTACCACTCTCAACTAGTGAAATCTCGTTACCAAATCCATCTGAGAAAACACCTTGGCTTCGTGAAGCTAATCAATCAAGTCATCTATCCTCGGCAATGGATACTTGTTCTTCTTGTTCACCTTGTTCAGCTCACGATAATCCACACACAATCTCAAAGATCCATTAGCCTTGGTTGCAAACACAATTGGTGCACCCCATTCGGACACACTTCCCCGAATGAATCCTTTACTCAAAAGGTCACAAATTTGCACCTCTAACTCTCGCTGTTCTCTAGGCTCCATCCGCCTAAGGGCCATAACGATAGGTCTAACACCTCTGACTAAATCGATCCTGAACTCAATCTTGCGATGCGGCGGCAAACCTTTGACCTGTTCAAATACATCATCGAACTCAGTAGTGATTGGCATAGATGACAAGTCGTTCCATGGAATCACGAGCAAATACAAAAAGCTTACAAAGTCCCCATCTTTTTGCTTATATTGAATCACAACTATTTGCCCTTCTACGTTCCCGACTGTCACCTTGGTTCTTCTCGCAATCCACCTAAGCTGCATACCTCTTAAGCCAGTCCATGCCTAAAATGATCCCAAACCCAGCAAACTTCAAAACAAAGCAATCACACACAAAAGAGCAACCATGACTCGACAACACTAGACCATAACAAAGCATAAACAAACTGAATGAACCCCTGATTGGATTAGTCACAAATAATGGTCTATCACAAATGTCGGTTTCCAAACCCAAGCGGTACACAAGCTCATTGCAAATGAAAGAATGCGATGCTCTAGCATCAAACAACACTCAAACTGAATCACCTCCAACAGAAGGTGTACCTTAAACAACAATACTCATCCCTTTCTCCTTTGTCGCAGGATCTATTAAAGAAGATGACATGGCCTCCAAAGCATACTCCTTCACTGTCTACTTCCCCAGAGCCGGTTCTGGGCAGTCCTTCTTGTTATTCCCAGGCTTGCCATAGTTACGGCATATCATCTCATCTTTCGAATTCTTGCAATCCCTGGAAAAATGGGCTTTCTGCTGGCAGATGAAGCGAGTTACCTCACTTTTCAGTTTCTTCTGGCCATCATTTCCTTTTTGTTGTTGTTGCTTCCTTTTCTTGTTATTGCCACCCTGCTGTGGTTTCGGTTCCTCTTTGGCTGCAACAACAACTTCATCCTTGGGAAACAAACTCTAATGCCTTAAATACTTTTCTATGATCTTCTCATAAGAGTCATCAAGATGATCAATTAACTGATTCCCAAGATATTTATCCAAGCCCATGGCGAACTTCTCATTCTTCTGATAAGGAAAGTCAATATACAAACGAGCATACTTGGACAAAGCTTCAAAATCAGAAACATAATCCAACACCGGTCGACCATTCTGCTTTAGGTCGACAAACTTCTTAAACAGAACTGACTTCTGGGCAGTAGGAATGAACTTTGTCTCAAACTTGACTTAGAACTAATCCCAAGTGATCTAATCTTCTGTGGTCTCTAAAGTAAAAGAGTTCCACCAATCCATAGCTCTTCCCAGTAGTTGTCTCGATGCAAGCTTCTCTTCATCACATCCTTAATACGCAAGTCTCTCGATATCCAAATGCAAGTATCAATCCACCCTTGAATCTCAACTGTCGGCTTACTCCCCTAGAATGGCTTCCCACCAAGAACAGTGAAGTCCTTACATAGCTTTGCGAAGTCAACCACCATCGGTACCAGCACCTGAACACCAACATCTGTCGCTGCTGCTCCTAGAGAAGGTACCCTCTACATGATCGCTGCTATCATAGCCTCGAACATATCTGGGTAATTTCGTATGCTTCCATCTCCCCCTTCAGGAACAATCTCCTCCCAAGCAGCATGTCTCTAAGATCGACGACTCATTCTAAATCTGAATAATAGAATGATTAGCCACACATGAGAAAAACTACAATGGAGTCCAAGCGCCATTATTCTATACACTATTATATAGTATACATCCATCAAAAAATACAAATATGTCTCTCATACATCATTACATTCATGAACTTTAGCTGAAATCGATTAACCAGAGCTCTGAACCAAATAGACGACCGCCCATAACTCCTACACCTAATAAGAGGAATAAAGCCCTGAAAGATGTGCCAGGCAGCTATGGACGATCATCAAGGTAGAATAACACAAGCAGAACCTGTCGTATAACTCACAGCGTAGGGATAAAACATAATAGAACATATACAACATGCATAAATAGTGAAGCATCGTATAATAGAATCTCAAACTTTCATATCAACATGATAGAATATCCATACATTAAACTGGATACAACATCAAATTCTGTACAAGAAGCCTCACTACAGGTTCACTCAGAATAGAATACATCAATCATAAGCGGAAACAACAAGATATGTATAGTGAAAAATAATACGTAAGCCTCCTACTAGTCGAAGCTCGGTAGCCTCATACTCATAAAGATCTACAACCTTTCACCTACTACCTAGTCTGCCCATCCACAACATCAATGGATGAACAACCCAAGGTAATAAGAGGGAACATAAAACCTTGAGTCAGACAATAGTCTTAATGAGCGATAAAACAGCTATCTAACATCATCAATAAAATGTATGAGAAATAGATAAATCAATCATCTAATCAACTAACATCAACAGAGAAGAAACCCAAACACATCTCCTCCACATCTAACAGTGATAGCCTTTACAAACAATCAGATATAAACAATCAGACATAGCATCTAGTTATCCAGCATAGGCCATCCTAATTGAAATCAACATTTCCCAAGCACAATCCCCGAAGGCCTAAACCAACATCAGACAAGTACCCAAGAAATGTCTCCTTCGACTTCAAATGATCCACACAAGATGATACAAGCAAAGCAATCAACATCCATGATTCTGGCTATCACCATCTAACCTGCCTTGAAACCATCGTTAATCGTATGACTGGCCCACCTTTTCATCAGTCAAGGGCTAATGGTAACCCTGATTCTAGCAAAACTCCATACGCCTTTCATCGATACGTATCTAGGCCTTTCATCGATACCCAGGGTACTCAACTAATCATCCAGCCCATTAGGTGTCCATATTGTACCCCTAATTTAAGTCCACTAGAACCTCAGATAGACAAAAATTCTTAGGCCTTCAATTACTCTAGTCGTCGTCATCGGCGACTATCCATAAGCTCAAGTGCCTTCTCGAGCAACCATTATCCACAAACTCAAACATCCTTGAGTCATTTTCACATTCGTTACATTTCATCGGTCAATAAACACATCACAGCACTTCGAACATTCCATCTTGAATATAACTCGAAGCCACGTCCATTCCCGAACAAAAAATAAACATCTTATGGTTACTTTATAATAGACCGGAACCATGTATGAATCGTAACTGATCCATGTACATCAGTGACTGATCCATCATATGCATCAAAACAAGCTGACGCATCCATAACATTTCATCTTTTACTATGCGAAATGACCCATAACATTTCGGTCAAACGCCACGATCCATCGGCTAAAACACGGCCGGTCCATCCCTATTGCAGCGCCATCACCGATTCATTGTTAAGCCTACGCGATCCATCAAGGCGCTACCAATCCAGTAAATCGTTGTCGATCCAACAAATTCTTGGTTGACCCTAGGGATGGCAATGGGGCAGGTCTATGGTCCAAACTAGCTTGACCCGCCCCTGTTTTGACCCATTTAGACCCACCCCATAGGGTCTTCGGGACGGGTGGACCCGCGACCTGCTTTTGGAGGTCCGGGACAAGGGTCGGGTCTGGGGCAAGGCTAACCCACCCCAACCCGACCCGCATGATTGAAACATCATTAAAAAACTTTGTAATTATAATGATTAATTGTTAATCTTCTTAGGTATACATAGTTATAAATTGAATATTATTTTCTTTCAATCAACAACTATAAATTTTTCTTAGCATTAAGTTGCGTCAATGATAATCATAAATAACAAATGCATACATTTTGAACTATTATCTTATTACTCGTTTTATTATATTTTCTTATCATTGTGAAGACATTACAATAAGTATATAATTTATCATTTAGTGATAAAAAAATATAAATATATAAATTTTTGTACAATATTCATTGGGTCGTGGGGCGGGTCGGGTCTACCCCGACCCGTACGGGTTTCGGGTATGGGTCAAAATTCCAGACCCGCACCGGGTCTATGGGGCGGGTCTGGGGCGGGGTTTAAAAAGTCCGGGTAGGGTCTGGGGCATGAGAAACCCGCCCTAACCTGCCGCATTGCCATTTCTAGCTGACCCATCCTCTTATCTATTCCACGATCCATCGCATTGTTGCACGCTCCAGATTTTGACCGATCCATCCATGGATCGTTCTGCCTGATCCACAACTTGTGCATGTCTAAACCACCTCCTTTGTTCATGCTTGACCCATCACAATAATGTTCCATGCCTTGGCTTCCCATGTATTTGCCAGACCTATCCATCAAGCTGTCAACACTAGCCCATACGAACGATCCACTCGTACCCCACTTACTGATCATCATTTCTTGCACTATAAGCCACACTCCATCAAAAATGTCGAACTTTCCATTACATAACTCGTTCAAATCCAACCAAACATCCAACAAGTCAAGCAATCATCAAACGAACATTATCACAATGGATATCATTATACAATCATATAAAATTCACCAAATCGCGATAAAACAATAAATGAATCAAATTATGGATCTAAACTTGCATGAATATAAGAATAACATATGAATTAACCATTATAATCTTACTAGATTAGATCCTATGGTGATTCAAATTAAATATATACTTACCTCCATTAGATCTAAGTAAAAATGGCTCGAAATGATGAAATTAAGATCAAACAATCCCATATACTCGATAGAATTCATGTGAGAGATGCATATCACTCACCAAATCCACGAAATAGCTTGAAATCAACTAAACTCTAATCCGAACAACGAAGAATAGCGAAGAACTGCCTCTGAATCAATTACTTTGATGCGATCAACCTTTCTTCAATGTTGATCTCTAATCCTCTAATGTAGATCTATGAATTAAAATGAAGAGGAGAGGTATTTGATGGAGTAGGGAGAATCAAAAAATCCAACCAAATAGAGAAATAAAGAAACTAAACAATTTTCCTTTCCTTTACCCTCCTATTTATAGCCAACAGTCCCTAGCCGTATTGGGTCTCACTAATCAGCCTAGTAATGACTAATTAGTCTGTCTAGAAAATGTATAGCACTAAAATAGCAATTCCTCACAAACCACTAAACCAAATCTTTAATGTGACCAATCTACGGAATTGGAAACATTATTTCATTTCCAATGAAATTAATCCCAACACATGATTTGATCCCAGTCAAAAGTTATTCCCTGTACAAATTTGATAGGGGCAAAATGGTCACAAATAAAATTGATAAAAATTATGAACATGTCTCACATCCCATAAACAACCTATCAAAATATGAGAATGATTCGACCCTTATAGAATTAAAAATATTATTTTATGATCCTCCGATACATAAAATGCGGGTCGTTACGGATAATAATCAAGTTAAAGTGCTGTTAAAATGGGTGGGATGGTTTAGATTTACTAATGGGATTTCATAAATCTTCGCAGATGTGTTCACTTTAAAAAGGTATATCAAGCGGAAAGAAAATCACGACTGTTACATAATAATGGAAAATTTATTACCTGTTATATTCAAAGAAATATTATCGTTAAAAGTCTAGAAGGTAGCAACAAAGCTTAGTCTATTTTACAAAGAGCTTTATTCGACTACTTTAAAATTGCAATGTTTATATAAACTTGAGTAGATATTCCTATATTGCTACGCAGATTAGAAAAAATATTTCCATTAGGCTTTTCTAATGTAATGGAACATTTACCTTTCTGTCTCTAATCTGAAGCACGTCTTCGAGGTCCGGTCCAATATGGATGGATGTATCCGTTTGAGAGGTATGCAGTATATTACCTAGTAATGTAATTGCATTTGATAGATAAAGTTTAATCTAAATTAATTTTGCATAGATACTTGAATCATTTGGAAAAAAGGCATGACAAAATGCATGAGTTGAAGGTTCGACATGTAAATCTTACATCGAAGAAGCTTCATTCTTTTCTCACTATTTCAGTGAGCATGTGAACATATCATTTAAAAATGTTCCTCATAATGACGAAGGCTACGGATGAGAGTCCTCTCAAACAATGTTATCTATTTTTAGACAACATGGTTGGCAATTTGGAAAATGTGTATAAGTATGGCTAGACGACAGAGATTTTCATGTAGCACGTACTTATATTCTTTTAAATTGTGCTGAGGTTGCATCATTTGTTACATAATTCGAAATAATATTTGTGATTTTTTCATTTCCATAATGCATGTGAGTATAGAATCTAATGCAATATTTTATTCATATATACAGTGTTTATGCAAGAGAACATCTGAATGAAGATCTCAGTAGAGAAATTTTCGGTTAGTTTTCAAATTACATTTACGTACCGAAAAATTGTGTGGTTGACAAACGGTTGAAACAACTTGCGATGGGTCAAAAAAAAGTGTCAACGCATATCCAATATATTTTGTCAACGAATATAAATTTAACCCCATAGAATATGATGCAAAAGAATAATATAGATGTATTTGTTAAAGGTACACTACAACAAAAATACTATATTACAACTGCACTTTTACAACTCTCGCAAAATAACAGTTGTAATAAAAGTATCTTACATTTTTTTTTCAAAATTTGTTATAAACTAATTTTCAACAACTGTTTCATTTTGCCTGTTGTACTATATACCTGTTACAACCTTTCAGTTCCATGAGTAGTGAAAAATGAATACCAAATATTTAAATAATTAGCAGTTCATTAAAATAATAATAATACTTAATAATCTATAGAAAATTAATTTTTATTACATACTATCGAAGTAATTATAATTAAATATCAGTAGCTACTGCTAAATAGTAATTATTAATAATTATTTTGAAATATGAAATGATTCCAAAATTAATAATAACTAAATATTAACACATAATAATCAATAACCACTATTAAATGTTAAAATTAATAACTAATTTGAAATATGAAATATTTCTATTAATTATTAGCAAATAATTAAATAATAATCAGTAACTAATTAATTAATAATTAGTAATTAATTAATTAATAACTAGTAATCAATAAATAGTTAATAAGTATTAGATATTAGATATTTAATTAATAGTTTATAAATAATTCAATATTTTTTCTTAGCTTTGAAATTAAATTTGGTTTAAAAAATTAATTTAGTAATTTGTTTTTTGAGTTTTTAATGTTAATCATGAAAGATGCAAAGATTTAAAGTATAGCAGATGTGACAGACCAAAAGCGGATGGGATAACGGAGATGACAGAAGGAGATGTGTGAATGAATTTGTTGTAGTTCTTCCATTATTTTTTAAAATACGAAAAATAATTAAAAATTGTTTTGTGTGTTAACTACATTTTATAAACGATCATTTTTCACGTTATGCTTGTTGTTCGTACTTTTGAATCCTAGTGCAACAATTCTCATTTTTTGTGGTTGTAAAATATACGTTCCAACTTGTTCTTTTGGTCGTTGACCGTGCCCATCAAATTGGTGCTCCACCCTTAAATTTGTATATCGCTCCAAAATCAAATTTGTAGTCCGTCATTCAAAATTTTGGCTTCATTCGTCCAAATATTGGCCCCTATCCCATAATTTCCCTTTTCACCTGCTTATTTTCCTCCATTTATTTTCGCCTTTGCAAGTTTTAATCTCTTCTCGGCCATTTCAACAGTTCATTCTATAAAAGATGCTCTTTATTTTGACTAGTACTTTAGCAAAACCCCTAACAATGGTGAAGCCTTTTTCTCTTCTTTCTATTTTCCTCCTCCTACCAGTTCTCTCCTTGTTGTTCAATCCCGTCTCTCTGACTGATCGCTGTGTACTCGTCCTTGTCTCAGTGATGCATCAATACAATTTTCTCATTCGATCTTTGATTCCCTCAGATCTAGAAGCTTCGACCTCGATTTTAACCTTGATGATGATCCTAAGCTGTCATTAAAGAGATACGATCAGTATTTGTATGACGCGCTCATTGTTTTTTCGCCTTTTGTCAGCAAGTTTGGAGGATGTGTGAATAAGGTGGAGATCCTTGATTTTGTGGATTTTGGTCGAGATTTGATTTTGGCAACGGATTCTTCTGCTTCTGATTTGATTAAGGGGATTGCGGCAGAATGTAGGGTAGATTTCGATGAGGATTCAGAAGCAGTTGTGATTGATCACATTGGTTATTCAGCTTCTCGCCAACTAAGACTGATCACAGATTGGTTGCAAACGATGATTTTATAAAAACGGACGTAATTTTAGGGAAGAAGGAGATTGAGGCACCTGTACTCTTCAAAGGAATTGGTCATTCATAGTAATTGCCTGCTTTTGTAACTTTTTTCTACATCGCCTTCATTAAAAAGTTGGGATTAACATTAATCATGTGTATCATTGAACATTAATCATATTCACACAACTGTAAATTCATGTTAAGATATTTTGAGGAGTCAAATTACAAGGCCTACAGTAAGACTTAGAATTGGGAAACTTAGCAACCTCTAGTTTCTACAAAGCATATCTACATATACATGTTGAAATGATACTATATGGGATCCAGATATGAAGAAATAGTTAATACTGTTACTAGTCGAAAGTTTAAAACCTGAGTGAAGTAGAGAACAGGAGTATCTAGCATAGAATCTCTGTCATAACTATAATGTTACAAATTTCAGCAACTGAAATTTAAGGAATCCCTGTCATAACTAAGATATTATATCAACCTAAGGAATCCCTGTCATAAATTAAGGTACAGTTAAAATTTACAACGGTGAACTTTCCGAGTAGTGGGAAATGGGAATACATATGTTTTGTAGCTTCAGTGGAATCCCTATCATAATTCTTTTCCTTTTTTTAAATGTTTGTGATCATGCATTTGCGAACTTTTCCGAGTAGTGGGAAATGGGAATACATATGTTTTGTAGCTTCAGTGGAATCCCTGTCATAATTCTTTTCCTTTTTTTAAATGTCTATGATCATGCATTTGTGATCTTTCCGAGTAGTGGGAAATGGGAATACATACGTTTTGTAGCTTCAGTTACTAACTCATTGGGAAAGTCATATACACCATACATCAATTCAGCTTCTTCTTTGCTCGCTTATATTTATAAAACAGATTCAAAGAAAAACATCAAGTAGTTCATCTGAATCTGTAACGACCTGGATTTTGCCCGGACTTAATTGATCGCTAAATCGACCAAGACCATTCAAAACCCAAAAATGATAACTCTGGGAATACAACACATCAGAACAAATAACAATAGACTTTTATAAACATCAAAATAATGTTACATAAGAGTATAGAATATATCAGAGTACATCGAAATATAATTACAGCAGAAGATAATTTACAATAAACTTAACACAATGCATCGGAAGACTGTCATTGCTCTGGCCACAGCTTTAAGCTTCAATCCAGAATCCTGCCTAATAAATAGATATCTGCAAAACAAGCCACTCGACTGCCCATGTGGAAAAGTGAGCACCCGAGTTTGCAAAGTGAAACAAACTACGAGTCAGTCATGGGACTGGTATGAGAAATCTTACTTAACATATCTAATAATAATAAGGCTAATCACAAGACCACTCCGCTAACGCGGAATGGTTTACGCCATTGGATTGCCAGTGCAAGAAATAAAGTAAATCGTTAAACAACGCAATGCTTTTTAGAAAAATGAAACCATTATAAGACTCAAGTCCCATCATATAATTCAACGCAAACCGGAGGATAGAGTTTTACCTTATAATGGTCAAAAATGCTTGATACGATAAAATGGACTTGATATTATTATAAGTGCATATATATTTCAAAAACATTTCAATCATAATGTATCAATCATAGACGGCATAGCTACCACATACTATGTCGCCATACTAATTCTACAATCAAAACTGCACGATGTCGTATTGGAAGTTGGATTTCCATTATGAGTCAAGGCGAGGGACGATCTTCTTACTGATTCGAGACACTGTAGCAAATGTCTTAGGATTCAGACGCTGGCGAACCCTTGGATCCTGCATGGCCGGTCCACAAATACTTTAGTGGATTAGTTATGCCTGAACACACGCTTCCCGGTCCTATTGAACATATATATTGGTCACTATCGATCAATATAACCGAGGCCTCGTAATCCATCATCCACATAAGTAAATTGTTAGGGCTTGCAAAACCCTGATACCACTTCTAGCTAGAAAGAAACGTGTGCACTCCCTGAGTTCCCTTGTCACGTTTCTGACTCTTACCGGGGTGTGAGGCTCGCGAAGTTACGCTACACAAAGCTATGCTAAATAAAGTTGTGCTTTGATCATTAACCTCAAGGCCCTGCTTTTCAACAATAAGCCTTGATCATTTGCATCTTAGCATTCCACATTGTCAATCCATACCATACCATTGATTTCTACCAATATATAACCTCTGAGCTCGTATGTCTCAGAGAAGGGTGTTAAGCAAGAGAATAAATTCTCTGCCACCAAACAGATATATATTTAGCATAGATCAACGAATACAGCATAAAAGAGTACAACGTCAGACATACCATCCATTTACAAGTTCGTTCTGGGTCTGAACGAAACCGGAGACACCTTATTCCTCGTCCCATATGTCCAATACAGGAGAGAGGTTCTCACATATCCGTCAATCTCCAAGTGCGTATGGACGATCACTACTTATTACCTTGTCTTGGGATGCCTCCCAATCAAGACATCAGTAATCCTCCAAATGATGTGAAGATCTCCGGTCCTCAACCACCGTCTTCATCTTCGACTTTTAATCGTCGTAGTAATTATTCAGAATGGGTCAAACCCGGTCTTTCTGAATAACTCGCAGATAATAAACAAGTGCTATAAAACACATCATACGCCTCATTCCAATTCAGAATATTCTTTTAATAAAATATTCACATTATTAGAGAAAGGTTACCATTAATTTTATCAAAGATAAATTCTTTTAAATTTATTCTTTAATCCTCTTTTTGGAGATTCATTAAAACTCTAATTCGGTTTTAATATCAAAAATCATTACTTTATGATTATTCAACTTTAAGAAATTAATCTTATCTTTAACTGGGTTAAAGAACCAATGTCATTTAAAACATAGTTCACAATAAACCCACAATCCTCTTCTAATAAATATGGAATTTTCAAAGAAATTAAATCAATACATAATCGATATAAATTCCCGTATCAGACTAATAATATACATGGAACAACGACAAAGTCTTTTAAATTCCATATTCAGTAACAGTCTTCTTTTACAGAAGCTCATCTCGATTATTATTAAACTGAATCTCATTCAATTCCAATTTAATATATTAAATTGGAAAACTTTACTTTGGAGAATTTCCATTAAATCTTAATAAAATATTTATAAATTCCAAATTATATTTTCATTGTTAATTGGGTTAAAGAATAAATGTCGTTTAAAAACACAGTTTCACAATAAACCCAATTCACATTTCATTTTATTCTAATTTCTAAATATAATTGGAAACTCTAATAATCTTAATTAAAAGATTTATTCTTTTCTCAACTGGGGTCTAAGAACAGTGTTATTGAGACACCACTCAGGACAAAACCAAAAATCCAATTTATTTATTTAATTCCAAGTAAATATTAATTTATTGGAAAACTCCATTAAAACTTAATTTAAAGATTTATTCTAGTTAATAACTAGTTCATTTCGATAAAAATATATATTTATTTAAAATATATTCTGAATCGGAATGCGACTCAATCAATTACCATATAATTTCAGTTATATGGATTTCATACATTGCATGTATATAACAATAATGAGAAATAATCAATAAAACAATCCATTCACATCCAGAGTGAAATTTATAACTGTGTGAGCATTAAAATAAATAAATAATGCTCATCACAGAATGTCAATCCATCCGTTGACATACAACTAAATATTAGGACTAGTGTATGACAAATATCATCCCAATACCCGAGTGGGGTTTTCAAACAACAACTGTTTACATACATAAATCATTGGTTAATAAATTTAACCAAATATAATTTAGTTTGAATTATTTTCTAATATCGCTAACATAATAATGATAATGTTAAACAAAAGTACATTTTTCTACTTCTCTAACATGTTAATGTTGATATTAAACAGATGAACATTTCTACTTCTATAACATGTAAATGTTAATAGTAAACAATGCATATTTTAATTATTCCTACTTACATTAAAAATGTGATTAACTAAAAATGTAATTTTTAATGTAATTTTTTATTATCAAACAATGATCTTTTTATTGAATTCTTTTATACATTAAAAATAAGCTTTTTAATGTAAACATATTATTATCAAATTTTAATCTTTTTATATAACCATTTGTACATTAAAAATATACTTTCCTATGTTAACACATTTTTACCAAAGTTTAATCTTTTAAATCAATCCTTTATTACATTAAAGGTGTAATTTTAATGCTAATACATTCTTATCAAAGTGTGATCTTTTTAATAAATCTTGATTACGATAAAAAAGTAATTTTAATGTTGACATCTCTATCACTTTTGAATCTTTTCAATCTTGCTATCTTACATTAAAAGTGTAATCTTTTAATTTCAAACAATGGTAATTTTTGTGTATACAGTAAAAATGGAATTTCTATTGGAAACATATCTTTCATTTCAAACAATGGGTATTTTACATATTTTATAAATATAATAAAAGTGTGATTTTTATGGGTCGAGCAAATTTCCATTTCAAATACGAGTAATGATCCCTACATGTGATAAAAATGAAATTTTTATTGTTGAAATATTTTATTTCAACAAAACACAAGCCTTAACACATAATTATTCTTGTTCTTATCTACCATGATAAAAGTGACATTTTCTCTAACAAGATGACATTTATATTTTAACATAACGTTTTCTAATGAAATGGCATTTTAATTCTAACATAACGTTTTCTAATAAAAATGATATTTTAACATAACATGACATTATCCAAATAAATGACAATTTTATTTCACATAACATAGATTATACTTTTATCTTACATGACGTTATCTAAATAAAGTGATATTTTTATCTAACATGACATTATCTAAATAAAGTGATGTTTATGTCTAACATGACATTATCTAAATAAAGTGATATTTTTATTTACAAAATATGATTATAACTAAATGACATATTTTATTTACAAAATATGATTATAACTAAATGACATATTTTATCTAAATAAAGTGATATTTTTATTTACAAAATATGATTCTAATTAAATGACATATTTTATTTACAAAATATGATTCTTACTAAATGACATATTTTATTTACTGAATATGTTTTCTACATAAAGGACATATTCATTTATACAATATGTTTTCCACATAAATGACCTATTTATACTCTAACATAAATGACAAATTAATTCCCTAACATAAATGATAGATTAATTCTCTAACATAAATGATAAATTAATTCTCTAACATAAATGACATTTTTATTTCGGTATGACATTTCTAAATAAAATAACATTTTTAATCCAATATGAGATTTCTAAATAAAATGACATTTTTAATCCAATATGACATTTCTAAACAACATGACATTTTTACTCCAATATGACATTTCCAAATAAAATGACATTTTTAATCCAATATGACATTTTAACTAAAATGATATTTTTAACCTATCTGACATTTTCATCTTCAATCTTTAAGAAACTAAACTACATTAAAAATGTAATTTTTAACGTTCAATCTTTTTATTGAAAACTAAACTACATTTTTATGTGCAATCTTCTTATTGAAAACAATGAACAATGAAAATGATATTTTCCTATTCTAATCTCTTTAATGAAACAAAGTGACGATAAAAATATGATCTTTAATAACTAATCTTTTATTGCGACAAAATGGCAATAAAAATATGTTCTTTTATTTTAACTCTTTTTATTGTAACGAATTGACAGTAAAAATATAATTTTTTATTCCAACTCTTTTTATTCTATTCTTTATATTGCAACCAAATGAAAATAAAAAAGTGAACTTTTTATTTTAATCTTTTTAATTGAAACAAGGTGACAATAACAATAAAAAATGTTCTTCTTTCTAATCTAATGAAACAAGCTAAGTGACAAGTTCATGGATTCAATAAAAAGGATATTTTTATTATAAACCAAATCTAATGTATTCTACACTCATAGATTCAATAAAAATGATATTTTATTGTTAAACAAAATATAAACAAAAACCATGTTCATAGTTTCAATAAAAAGTATATTTTTATTATTTCAAAACCCAAATCAAAGTTCATGGGTTCGATAAAGATGAGATTTTTATTTCAAAAACCAAATCAGAATTCATGGATTCAAATGAAAGAAGAATCCTTATTATAAAATCAGATCTACAGACATGAATATCAAAATCCAACCCATTCATACATCGCAATCAAAATTAACCGATTCTAATTCCATACATCACATATATGGTTTATAATAACGTACATATATGGATTTCATAAAACGATAAATAATTCAATTTTAATTATAAGATCAGATATCTCACATTGATTTTTGTTTGAATTTTCAACAGGCTCCATTTACGCTCTAGTCAGTTCCATCACGTAGATCTGGTTTCTGCGATTCCAACGGATCCGAAATCTTTCGATTCCGTTTTCGTATGACAAAATTATAGCATTTTAAAATTTAATTACCTTAATAATTTATTTATTAATTAATTACATAATTAAGGGTAATACCCTTTCTTCAACATCGCAGTACCCTGTAACCAGAAACGTGAAATCATCACTACCAATCCTTGCCTACGAGCCACCATCCACTGATCCGAGACCACCACCTCGTCACCGCCACCAAGGCCTTCCACCGCCCCCAAGCTCGTGACCCACGGTTGCGCCATCCGCCCCAGAACCATCTCGAACTACGCCATGTTCTCGTCCATTTTCTAGCGGTTTCATGAAGCCAATCGTATCATCATCCATATCAAATGGAAGAGATTAAAAAGGTCCACAATATTTGCTTCAGGAGCATGATCTAATTTGAAGCGGATGAGAAGAGATTAACGTTTTAATTCCGGTTTCATTCGGCCATTAGAAATGTTAGATGGCGGCTGAGTTTGGATATTAGGGTTTATGAGAGAGGGTTATTTATAATATTATTTAATTAATATTTAATTCTTTAAATTCCAGAAAAAGCCTGTTTATTTATACTAGCTCCAAATTCAACACAACCAATGTTGCCCCTAGCCAAATACCCCTCCTCCAGACACAATGGACTAGGTCCCATCAACCCTTTGATCATCTCAGCCCACTTTTCTTTATTTTAAAATATAAATCGTTTAATTATTTAATTATTTAATTT
This sequence comes from Allium sativum, assembly GCA_030737875.1. Lineage (NCBI taxonomy): Eukaryota > Viridiplantae > Streptophyta > Magnoliopsida > Asparagales > Amaryllidaceae > Allium > Allium sativum. The sequence goes on from CM060926.1 coordinate 360,493,060, forward strand.
GATCGTACATTTTAAATTACCGAGGCCACATATTGACTCCAAAAATTACAGAAAAATTATTTCTAGTTATGTTTTGATGATACGGTCCTAAAAAAATTAATTTCATCGAATTTGGAGACCGTTTGAAAAATGGCCATTTTCTGGCCGATCCAATTTGACTGAAATTGTCAAAACACATTTTCTTTTGCCACGCTCACATATTAATTTCAAAAATTATGAAAATTGGAATCTAGCAATAATTTAACATTTCGGATCCAACAAAAGTGGTTTCGTCGAAAACGGAGGTCGTTTGCAAAATGGCTATTTATACGGGCTATATATTATATTAAATTCCATAGTGACTATTCCGAATATTCAACTGGTCATAACTTTTGATTCCCGCTATGAAATTTCAATTTTTCGGATTCTTTGGAAAGATATTTTAAACAGATTATAATATTTTGGTTTTACTAAAATCCGATTTATTTTGCATCCTGTACATTCAGTCAAAATTCAATTTCAAATTTTCAAACTACCGCGCTATTTCTAAATCCTTTTATAATTAAATTAAAATTATTCATTCTAACTTCGATTTAAATAAATTTTTAGTCATTATTATTTAAAATAAATATTTTTAATTTTTTAAAATCCATTTAGATTTCTAAAATAAAAATTTTAAATTGGTTCAGAATTTCCGGGTTGTTACAATCTCCCCCACTTAAAATATTTTCATCCTCGAAAAGGAACGGAACTGAAAGTTGTTTAATTAACCAATTCAACTTTCATTCTTTTATTGGTTTCAATAATTTTTATTAGTTGAACCTAATAATCACACCACACGATCATCAATCAATTAGTTGATTAGCTTTAAAAATATATATAACTTTTATATATTTAAAAATCATATTTTCTAAGATCGGATTATATATATAATCTCAAGTACGATAATTATAAACTTGCCATTCTCAACTCGTTCTAGGGCATTACTAACCCCATCTCTAATGAGTTTTCTCATTCTAGGATACTACTGATCCTATCACTAATGAGTATTCTTTTATAGGATATTTTAATCCTACCTCTAATGAGATTTTTGTTCAGTTCTAACGAGTTGTACCCCAAAGATTTGGATTAACCAAAGCTCTGATACCAACTGATCTTGCACGAACAGAGGGGTGGGCTGTTACAGTGGTATCAGAGCCAATACCCAGCCGGAATTGTGGCTCTTGTGTGGACCACAACGCCTGGATGAGGTGTTTGTGAGCCAACAAGGACGTTGGGCTCTGTAGGGGGATAATGTAACACTCCTAAGTCCCATATCATGGAAGCTTGTGTGAAGTGGGTACTTATATAGTAGAGTTTATCTCTTACTAACACCAAGGCCTTTTTAGGAACAAAACCCCACACCTATACGGTGGCAAAGTTGGGGACAATATCTTGCACGAACAGAGGTGCGGGCTGTTACAGAATCATTCGCTTCCATTGAGAAATCTTGTGGACCCAAAACAGTCCTTTTGGGATATAGTAAAGGTGGAGTTGTGATCAATGAAATCATTGCAGAACTTGCCTACTCAAGACCATTGCCTCCATTATATGATCAGATGAGTGATCACATCTTTCCAGCTACAGGCAATGATTTTCTGTCAAGCATCTCTGAAATCCACTATGTCGATGTTGGCCTCAATAGTATAGATGCCTACATAACTGATAGAAAAATTATATCAAATGCCGTGAAGAGGACGTTGATTAGTCAAAAGACCATCCGATTTGTGCTTCATGGAACACCAAGGCAATGTTGTGATCTAAATCGTCCATGGATTTGCAGGGAAAAGGATTTATTGTTGCGTACACTTCGTAAAGACGCTAATAGATATAAAGGGCAGTTGCAGGTGATTGAAAGAATTTACTTTCCAAACTCTCCTCCTAGTTTGCAAATGAACTTTGAGATAATTGATAGTATGGATGTTAGTTAAAGAGATTTTTCAGCTTAAGAGAGTTGCATATTGGCAGATTTGGACAAGTGTCATATTGTGAGTCATATTTCCATATTGTATGTATGCATGTTATATTTTTTGCATGTTTCCTAAGGGTTACCCTAAAGTGTTAGGGATGGAGAACCTATACTTTATCTAGCAACGGAGCATGAATAATCTTAGTTTTTATGGACTTCATATTCAATGCTTATCTTGCTGAAATTTGTAACTTTATCTTAGTTTATGACGGATTCCTTAGATTAGTATAATATCTTAGTTTATATTGTTCACTTTCTCTTTTATGAAAGGGATTCCTTAGATTTATAACTATATCTTAGTTTAAGATATGGATAATCTTAGTTTATATTGTTCACTGTCTCTTTTATCCATCCATCTGCTTATGAGGTTCCTTAGACTGGTAAAATATCTAGCATAGAATATCTGTCACAACAATAATGTGGTGTGGTAAAATGTGGTAAAGACTTGATGCTTATCAAAACATCTATCTTGTGGGAACTATAATGTCTCCTGGTTGAAATATTTTATTATGTGGTAATATTTGCAATGCATCTGCATGTAAAGTTTAGATTTCATTTACATAATAATAGCTTTGGTTTGATGATGGCTAGAATTTCCTAAGTCGGTAATTTTAATATCATTTCATATGTGACTAACTAATGTTGTAAATGTGTGGGGTAACAGGTTCTTTGTTGGTTGTGGATTAGAGTTATCACTCTTGATTCCTCTAATTGTATCTTATCTAAAAAAAGAAAATTTTGTGCAAAACGGAGGCTGATGTGAGAGAGGCATGGGCTCTTGGTGACTTGTCTTATGCGACTAGAGTCCCAAATGACATGCTTATAGTTACTTCTTTTGTTTTGCTGTTGTTGGGTGGATGGTTGATGAAATGTGCGGTGCTTGTTTGTGTCTGAGATGGAAAATCTTATGGCGGTGAAGATGGAGTAGCAAAGCAGTCGATGGGATTGTAGTTGTAGAAGGCATGAGTTGAATTGTGTGATGTGATAGATGAAAAATCACTGAATGAAACGCAGGGGATGAGGCATTAAAATTCTGGAATGTGGTTCAATTTGTATTATGTATGATTCTTTAGTTTTTTATTTTGAATATAAAGTTGTAACCTTTTTATATAAATGGAATCGTTGCTTTGAATTTATATTAATTTGTTTTCTGTTTATCCAGCTCTTGCTGCATTTGCAAAATGTATTCAACTATAGTTGTAGTAAAGTGTATTATAACTGACAGATATATTTGTAAAAATTATACTGCCCATAACAATTGTAGTAGGGATTACTACAACAGTGAAAAAAAATTGTAATATGTATTACTACAATAGTGCAAAAATGTTGTAATATGTATTAGTACAACGGTGGAAAACAGCTGTAAAATATACATTTTACAACGTTGTCGCAACGGTGCAAAAAAGTTGTAAAAGATTTTAGTCTATTACAGCTTCTTAATAGAGACGGTGGCTCCACCATTGTAAAAAATCTTTTACAACTATTTTCCACCGTTGTAATATGGTTAATTTGTTGTTGAGGTATTGATGATCCTGAAAATCACATAAATGATTTTTATGGTATGTTAACACAAATTTTGCAATTGACATATTTCTCATGACCCACAGAGGAGGTGTTTCTATTTAGATGCAATTGGTTTAGCAATGTTCTAGATTCTAAAGTTAATATGCACAAGGATATCAAAATAAAGCACATATCGCATTATCACAAGTATGATCCTTTTGTACTAACGAAATAAGCATTGAAAGTTTATTACGCTCCTTACTCGTCTTTAAATTGAGATAAAGCATATTGGCCGATAGTTTTTAAAACAATTGCCAGATTCACATTCGATGGGAAGAATATTCCTAACAAATAAGCTTGTGAGGCAGATCTTGAACAAGACAAGAAATAATAATTACAAACGATCATACATATTTTGGATCTCTAATCGATGAATAAAATGTTTTAGTAGAAGCATTTGAGAGTACAAAGGAAGATATTATAGAAAATGAGATCGAATCTAAATCAGAAAACAATGATGATTGATACAAATGATGAGTATTATTTGATAATTATGTAAATATGCAATACCACGTATATTTTGCAATTGATGTAATTATGTTGAATTCTTAGTGTATTATGAAACTGATGTAACTGTGATACCAAATATGTCTACCATTGTTTACATATTTTATGTCATTTCCTTTTGTCATTTATTTAGCAACTTTTATTAAAAATGCAATGCAATTTGCTTATCGTCGGAACGTGAGACCCAATATGAATTAGGTATATACAATTCCATTTTTATTTCCATTTCAATCATTAATTTAGCAATTTATATTATTTATGTCTTTTAAGTATGAAATATATTTCATTATCACAAGCGTCACGGCACGCGCTTCGCGCATGGATTTTTATTTCTTATATGCTATTTTACATATTCACGCGTGGTGATGGCACGCGCTTCGCGCGTGGTAACGACACGCGCTTCGCGCGTGAATTTTTGTTTTTAAAATTTTATGCTATTTATATATGTTCTCATATTAATTGTACAAATATTGCATAATTTATAAACTACAACTCAAGAGAATGAAATGGAAATACCAAATAGTAAATTGATATATGAATGACATGCGCGAAAGCAAAGTTTTAAATATAAAACAATCCGTAGGATTAAGATATGTTTCATTGATGGTGATTGCTACTTCATAAGCATGCATTAAAAGAAAGGAACTAGAAATAAATATTGTTTAAACTTTATTTCAAAACATTACATGAAGAAATAATTAACCAAAGAAAATATATCAAATCTCTCCTTTTGAAGATAGCAATAGACGGTCATGGTTTATTTGTATATAACGAATTTTGTTGTCATATTCTTCACCATCCATTTTTCTCTATAAAATCCACCTGCAAAAAAAAGAGAAGAAAACTCATACGAAAATAGAAATATACCTCAACCTAAATAGAGAAGCTACCCTAAAGTAAGATTGACAGATATTAGTAGTGGTTATGAGATTGAAATGCTGGAGGAGTAGCAGAAAAGGTTGAAGATCAAAGAGTGATGAAGACGAATGATTATATTAAGTGGTATTTGTAGAACGAAGGGAAACTTTGTAGAATTCCATGAATTATGATAAGGTTGTGTTAGAATATTTGATATTTGTTAATATATATTACTTATGGTAATATATATTAAATGATAATATATATTACCATATTTATTATGAGGCATAATATGTGACAGCTAACTAGATTGTTGTCTATCTTTTTGGTTGGGATAAGTCCTCCACATGGCTTTTGTAAAAGCTGAATATTTCAAAAATTTGACTAATTGCCTATCGAAATTTAGGCTGATTGGAATAATTTTTTCCATGTGATATTTTGTATAATAAATATATATTAATTGATAATATATATTACCATATTTATTATGAGACATAATGTGTGACAGCTAATCAGATTGTTGTCTATCTTTTTTGGTTGGGATAAGTCCTCCACATGGCTTTTGTAAAAGCAGAATGTTTCAAATTTTTGACTAATTGCCCATCGAAATTTAGGCTGATTGGAATAATTTTCGCCATGTGATATTTTAATTTGTTTATTTAGGCTAATCGGAATAATTTTCACCATGTGATATTAAAAATATATACATATAAGAAGAGAAATAGTCAAAGAATTAATGATAATTAACGTACGCGAGTTTCAAGGGATTGACTGTTTCTAAATAAAGTGATTAAATAAATGGTGTATACGTATTTTATAAAGTAAAGTAGGAAATAAAATTTAAAAAAAACCTATATAAAGCATAAAATAAGTAAACATATGAACATTTGGATTTCAAATTTGAAAATATAATTAAGTAGAAACAAATTTGCGAAAATGATATATGTACCAGGAATTAATTTTAGAAACGAATGATACTAAAAAAATATACATAGAAGAAGAGAAATGGTCAAAGAATTAATGATAATTAATATGTTGCAATTATAATTAACGTTTGAATACTTACCTAAAGGTGAGTTAAATGTATGATACAAATTAATTAAAGGGCATTTTCGTCAATTCAGGTGTACACCAAAAATGTGTGACACAAACCTTTTCTGATTATTAGTAAAGATGTTATTATTCTCTTTTAAAATGATGTGTGTATATGTCAAGTGTATAACCATGTCATCCGGAGGTAGGAGTCCATCCCGATCTTTTGAAGGCGACGACAGCGGTCTATCGTAGCCATCACAAAGTACTATCATTGCTTTAGTATCATAGCTGAGTAGTAAGAAACAAATTTTATTAAGCATATTTTTTTTAATGATATATGTACTTATCTGTATCATATTAAAAAACAGGGGGTTCGAATATACAACCATCAGAGGTTGTACAATATGCTTCTAAAGCGGCATGCTGGGAAAGGATGTCAGTTTGTAGGCAGAAGTGGGATAACATAACCCCTCATTGTTATACAACCATCAGAGGTTGTACAATATGCTTCTAAAGCAGCATGCTGGGGAAGGATGTCAGTTTATAGGCCGAAGTGGGATAACATATGTAACACCCCTCATTTTTAAATAATAAAGATTAATAAAATTATTAAAATAGTTATGGAAGAGTGTGGATTTGAAATCTGAAAACAAATGCATGTTATAAATTGTGTAATAAATAAAAAGTTGCCACTATGTAGACTAAATGTGCAATAGTATGTATATATAATTAAATAAAAAGAAACAGAAGAAAGAATGGAACAAATGGTACGCACATTAATTGTATAAACAATGTGCATTAGATTTTAAAATAAAAAAGGTTATTAACGTATTAAGGGGCTTAAATATTTCATAAATATATACTTCTAGTAATAACCATATTTGAAATTGGAATTTGATGTGTGTTAGAAACGAAAAATAATTAATGTCAAATTGCAACATTTCTTTGATTAACAATATGCAGCATAAATGGAATAAAATCACGTAATAATAAGAGAATCAAAATGACGTTAGTTAAGTAGTGTTTAAATTCAAAAAAAATGAAGCAAGTGCGTGTAAATATAGATTGATATATTTATTTCTAGAATATATATGCACGCTTATTAATCTCAGTAATAAACACATTTGAAACTGGGATTTAATACGTGTTGATAATAGAACAAAAATTTATAAAAACTTGAAATGCAAATAAATGTTTTGTATAAGAGTCATAAAAGAATCAACAAGCAAAAATTAATGGAAGTTGATATACGTGTTAATGGGATATATAGTAAGTGTTTAAATTTAAAATTAGGACGCACATTAAAATAGGTAACCAGAGAATAATATTGAAAGCAATGTTCAAAGAAATTTATGTGCATATTAAATACACGATGATTTGAAACTAATGGGCAAAGAAATGGAAAGGAATAAATTTAAAATGTTAAGAGAATAAAAACATTTACAACTGAGGAATTAAACACGCCGGAATTTGAAACCGAAGGAAAAATTAATGCGCATATTTATTTATGCATTTGAATGCGCATTAAATACTGGAAATTATAATAAAATAATTAAGAAATATAAACTTTAATAACAACATTTGTCAATCGGATGGACGTGGTTCTTTTGAGTAGTTATAAATAAACCATCAGGGCGCAGCCTCCAACTCATATTTTTTGAGAGGGCACCAGACTTTTGCCACTTTCTTTTTCTCCTCCAAACTCTTCAGAAAAAAATTTATCTTTAGGATTTCTTATTCAAGATTTGGAGGTGAAAGATTGTAGATTAGGCTATGGATGCTCAGTTTTCCTATCTGTGTGAGATTCAAATTAGAGAAACAACGAATGTCAAATTTGAAAGAATTTAGAATTGGGGAGCATTAGGTGAGTCGGTTTTTTCTCTCTCCATGTATTGGTATATAATATCAGTTGGTTCTTATGAAAATAACAAAATATTCTATCAGCCCAATTTTCCCCCTTCTACATTGGATTTTGCAGTTTTAAATTGAATCGCGTTATGCACAAAATAATTGAATTGTGGTTAGGCGTAAATTAATCGAATTGTAGTTAGTCACAAAATAATTGAATTGTGGTTAAGCGTAAATAAATCGAATTGTTGTTAGGTGCAAAATAATTGAATTGTGGTTAGATGCAACTTAATTGAATGGTGGTTATGCGCAAATTAATTAGAATCATGAACAAAAAAGGAGAAATTTGATGATTTGGGGCTAAATGAATATATTATGCCAAAATTGTAATAAAAAGGGAAAACTTGATGATTTGAGGATAAATAAATGTATTATGTCAAAATTGTAATAAAAGGGAAATCCGAAAGTAGGCAAACTAGCTAAGGCTTACTAAATAGATGTGACAGATTGATATGATGTAATTAAGGTTATGTGCAGTATATTTGTAGAAAAAGGGAAAGTCTGAGAATTTTCATACTATTTGTAAGGTATCACCTATCAAATTTAAATGGAATATATACAGAATTCGGGAAATGGATAAGAGATAGGGAATAATAATATAAGTAATAAAAAGTGGGAAATTAGTAATGGACTGAGTCGATCGTTTATGGAAAACGGATACATTTCCATAATTAAATTCTTGTTAAATCTGGAGAAGGTAATTGCAAGAAAAAGAGGAATAATGTCGGTTAGTGTGAAATATGTATTTTTTCATATTGCGCACTAACTAATAATCTGAATAATAATAATTAAAGAGTAACAACTTGCAATTATGGATCTCGGTTAATTTATATTATGGAAATAGATTTTAGTTCATTTCCAACAACCAACTAGATAAGGTGTGTGAATTATTTCATGTAATTGTGTAAACATACAAAAGGTAAGCAGTTTAGTGTCATACTATAAAATATATGTAAAGTAATAAGAAACCTATGAAGTATGTAATGAACAGGAAATGCAACCTATTATATCGAATTATATAAGAGGGGAATGTAATATAATAGGTAGACTTGTCATAGGCGTTAGTATGATTATAACATATAAGTTATAATAATAAGATGAAATGGAAAGTAGGAGGCTTATTATGAATGAACTTAAATTACGGAAAATAAGTTTAATAAGCAAACCCACAATTAAAGTTGTGGTAAATGTTATAACACGAGGTTATAATTAAATGGAAAAGAGTGGAGTAAGCTTATCATTAATTAACTTATAATTGAGGAATTAAGTTTAGTGAATACAACAGTAAGCAGTGGTCTGTTCCAGCAGCGAGAGCTGATTGGGGGAAAATAAGTGACCAATAAAATGAATGAAAGGTGGTCTATTCTAGCAGTGAAGTCTGATTAGGGATAATAACGCAATGACGAGATGCGCTTGGACCAGTCTGTATGTTTTTAGGATGAAGAAACCAATAGGGCGGATCATCGTGGAAGTCTAGAGACACGAGAGTTGCACATCCAACTTGTATTGATGGGACTGGAAGAAAGTATGAGACTTCAACATGACGTGGGAGGGTACTCTTATATGGCCTTCGGGGAAACCAAATGAAGCCGTATGCCAAGAGGGAGGTCTGTAGTTCCATCTAAGAGTATACCATAGCAGCAATTATGATGTGGTAGCCAGAAGGTTGGGCGGATGACTTAGGACGATCCGGCGATTGCCTCACTAGAGGAGGAGGCTAGTCAGGACCAATTAAGGATAGTAATCATCGGATATCTATCATTGATGGTCAGTGGGATGCGGAAAGACTAAAGATAAACCAACAGGTCATTAATCTTTCACTATCGAGACATTGGATGAGGGACATGCCATTTGGATGTTAGGGACATGTAACTTAGCTCTTGAAGTAGTCTTTCACTAGTTGAGGGAGGGGCCGGGGTGAGACCATAGCCAGCATGAAACGAGGTAAACCCGTATGTAGGTATCAGTATTTCAGGCCTAACGAAGTTGTCCTTTATGGATACCGAAAGCTCGCGACTGAGTTTTGTGAACAGGTGCATCCCCGTTATGGAAATCATGTTGTAGTAGGTAGTACTTTCGTGTGAGGGTCTCCATGCACGTCTAGGTGGTGTATCATAGATGTTAGGGCATTAAACTACGCGTCGGAGCTTAGCTCAATGTGAAGTTCGGATATAAGGATATGTACGGTTACGTGTCATAGCGATGATGGTTCTAGCATTTCGTGGCGTAGTGATGGATATTTGTAACCTGATAGGCGTAGGATGGAGGTTAGGTATGCTTCCGTAGCATTACGGTGGAGACCGTATGAGGAGGTACTATAGCGAGTGCCTTTAGATGTCGGGTATATAACTACCTATATATGATTTATTAGGTAAATTTAGTAGGGAGTAGATGGGTATGCCGAAAAATCGGAAGTATATTATGAAATAAACTCAAATAACCTAATAAATATGAACCAGTGATAGAACGGTATATGTAGTGTTTTATAGAAAATATAATTTGTCCATTCATAAGAACTTTCATTCTGACCCCCTCCTCATAACAAACCTGAAGGTTAGACATGTGGTTGAGATTATACAGCTTAGGTACACTTGTAAGATAAGTGTCATTATATTGGTAAGTATTTACCCACTACTATATTATATTCCCTTCCGCTGTGAGATTTCTACTATGAGCTCTGATATATTTATCTTTGACTTTCTATAGGATACCAAACAAGCCAATTCGAACTTCGATGGATTTGGATTTTTGAAAAAAATTCGAGTCGGTCGAAATTCGGGTTATTACATCTGGTATCATAGCTCATATTTAGGATTCCTATATAGATAGTGAGTGAATGTATTTTTGTTTTTAAAATATAAATATTATATATATACGCACCTACATCCATAGAGGAACCCACAAACTAAGTAAAATAACTCATGGAAAAAAAGTTGGGCTATTGGTTTTGTATACTAAGGAAATGGTTATAGAGGTTTGATGATTATAGGTCCATGAGTGGCAAAAAAATGTAGAGTGTACAATATGTTTTGAAGAAAAGAAAAGATTCCATGCGTTAATATTCGAAATTTTGGTATTTCAAATTAGTGGATTGGACAGTAGGGCCTTTTAAGTTAAAAAATTGATTATATACACACACACACAAATTTACGCTAAAGTGGCGCTAGTCTTATTCTTCATTTTAGGCATAGTTTGGCAGGAATTTATGTGAAGGAGAAATTTAGGAAAAAGAAATGTAATTTCATGGAAAGAATTTGGAAAATGCAAAAATTAGAAACCACTTTGTACTTAGTCCCACAGTTAAAGACTTTTAAAAAGAACTTGAAAAAAAATGTAAATGTTGAAAAAGATTTCTAGAAAATGTTTTCTAGATTCAAAATTTAAAAGTTTACAATTTTAGAAATTCACCGGTTTGTAATATTAAGAGTTGCATTAAAATGATTTTTGAGAAAAATTGTGCAAACTTATTTTCAAAAAGTATTGAATGCGCGAGCAAGTTGTGGGATTAAGTGATATAAGTGGTTAAGTGAAAGCGCGAATATAAATGAATTAGCCTATGTGGTGCGTACGTGACCATGAGTGAAATAAAATACAAATATTTTAATAAAGGATGGATTGTGACACGTTTTAACTTGTAGGAATAAGAAGCGTTATAAGATAAGGTTTTATAAATTAATAAATTTGTAAGTAAACAAAATTTGTTAAGGTGGCGAGGAAATGTACAAAATATAGATAAAGCACCATATTTTTTGCTGCTTATTAAAAAAAAACTTTTTTTGAAGTTTCCTTGTTACTTTACACATAACGCAAAAGTTCACTTTAGAAAAAAATTCATAAAAACCTTAATCTTATTTAAATTAAAAATAAAATAATGTGAATGGTCCTGTTAGAGTGGAAAATTAGTAAAGGTGTTATGAAATTTTGAAAAAATATTTCAAATGGTTATTGTTTAATAGAAAGAAATAAAAGTAAATTTAAAACATGCATGGTTTAAAAGAAGAGGATAATGAGGAAATTAATAGGAAAAAGCAAGTTGACATTTTTATGAGTAAATTTATGACATGGTTAGTAATAACAAAAATCCTTTTTTTAGCATCTCTTGAGGAAATTGGAAAGATTTCTTTTAGTATAGATTTGCATTCCTATGTATTGTTCTTTCTAGAAAAATAGAATAGTTTAGTGAGATATTTTTTTCCAAAGTGTTTGTGGTGATCTCTAGATAAGAACAAAAACAAAGGATGTCATGAATAAAATAAAAGCAAAAGATGAATAACTAAAAGCAAAACAAATAAAATGTACAAAAGCAACGAAGATGACAATTGGAATAAATAAGAACAATGAAAGAAAATAAATTCTTCCAATGTAAATTTGAAAAATTAAAGAAAAACTCTTCTTGTGTAAACTGTTCTTAGGATAGAAAATATGATTTTTTGTAAGATTAGCAATTGAGGTTTCCAAGTATGGAGAAAAGGTGCATAAAAGTGGATGGAAAATGTGGAATTTTACATTTTTTTAACCTTTTTCTAACATGAGAAATTGAATTCGAAAAATTAGATTTTATGTTAAAATTTGCAAATTCAAATTCGGTTGGTAGGGTTTAGATGCAAAAATGGATTACTACTTATTACTCTGGAAAAGTGTGGGAAATTTTTTATGATTTTTTTTTTTATTTTCAAAATATTGCATTCATATAGAAATTGCCAATATATTTAGGGTATGTGCATCATGTTTTCAAGAAAATTTGCATTTATATAGAAGGTACCACTTAGGCATTCATTGCATTCTTATATTTTTATGTTGTGCTAGACTTTACACTAGTGCACAAATGGTTGCGAAATTGAATGTATACATTGTGGTTGCAAATTATGCAATAATTTCATGATTCTACTCTTACTAAATTTCGGGTATGAAATTTCCAAAGGGTGGAAGAATATAACACCCTACATTTTTAAATAATAAAAATTAACAATATTGTCAAAATGGTTATGGAAGAGTGCACGTTTGAAATTTGAAATCAGATGCATGCTATAAATTGGGGAATAAATAAAAATTTTCCACTATGTAAACTAAATGCGCAACAGTATGTATATATAATTGAATAAAGTACGAAAGAATGAAACAAATGGTATGCACATTAATTGTATAAACAATGTGCGCCTAAATTTGAAAATAAAGGTTATTAATGTATTAACAGGCTTAGCCATTTAATAAATATAAACTTCTAGTAATAACCATGTTTGAAATTGGAATTAGATGTGTGTTAGAAACGGAAACCAATTAATGTCAAATTGCAGCATTTATTTGAATAATAATGCGCAACATAAATGGAATAAAATCACGTAGTAAAAAGGGAATCTAAATGATGTTCAGCAAGCATAAATTAGGGGAAGTTAATGTACGCATAAATGAGATATATAGTAAGCGTTTAAATTTAAAATTAGGACTCAAGCTAAAGCAGGTAACCAGAGAATAACAATGGAAGCAACGTTCAAAGAAATTTATATGGATATTAAATACGTGTTGAATTTGAAACTAATGCACAAAGAAATGGAAAGGAATACATTTAAAAGAGAATAATAACATTCACAATATTAGAGGAATTAAACAAGTAGGAATTTGAAAGTGAGGAAAAATAAATGCACAAATTTATTTATGCATCTGAACGCGCGTTAAAAACTGGAAGTAATAATATAATAGTTAAGAAATATAAATGTTAATAACAACGTTTATTAATCGGATGGACATGGTACTTTTTTTGCAGCTCTAAATAAACCACCAAGGTCTAGCCTCCCACTTATATTTTCTGAGAGGGCGCCAGAGTTATGTCACTTTCTTTTCTCCTCCAAACTCTTCAGAAAAAATATATGTTAGTTTAAGGATTTCTGATTCAAGATTTGAAGGTGAAAGGTTGTAGATTAGGCTATGGATGCTTAAATTTCTCATATGTGTGAAATTCGAATTAGAGAAACCACGAATGTCATATCATAATCTGATTTAGAATTAGAGAGAAGGTGAGTGGATTTGAATTATATTTTTCATGTAATGGTATATGATATTGTTTGATTCCTGTAAAGTTAATAAAATATTCTATCAGCCTTCCTTTCCCCTTCTGCGTTGGATTTTGCAGTTTTAAATTAAATTTGGGTTATGTGCAAAATAACTGAATTGTGGTTAGGCGCAAATTAATTGAATTGTGGTAAGGCTCAAAATACCTGAATTGTGGTCAGATGCAAATTAATTGAATGGTGGTTATGCGCATATTAATTGAAATCATGAAAAAAGGAAAATTTGATGACTTGAGGCAAAATGAATATATTATGTCAAAATTGTAATAAAAAGGGAAAGTTGACGATTTGGGGCTGAATAAATGTATTATGCCTAAATTTTAATAAAAAGAAAATTTGTAAGAAGGAAAACCTGGTAAGGCTTACTAAATAAATGTGACACGGATTGATATGGCATAATCAAGGTTATGTGCAGTAAATTTATAGAAAAAAGGCAAGTCTAAGAATTTTCATACTATTGGCAAGGAATCGTCTTTCAAATTTAAAAAGGGATCAATATAGAATTCAAGAAATTGGTAAGAGATAGGAAATAATAATATAAGTAATAAAAAGTGGGAAATTAGTAATGGACTGAATCAGTTGATTATGGAAAAGGGATACATTTCCATAATTAAATTGTTGTCAAATACGGAGAACGTAAGTGCAAGAAAAAGGGAAATAATGACGGTTAGTGCGAAATATGGATTTTTTTTCTTTTTGCATACTAACCAATAATCTAAAAATAGTCCACTAAAGAGTAATATCTTGCAATTACGGTTCTTTGTTAATTTATATTATAGGAACAGATTTTAGTACATTTTCAGCAACCAACTAGATAAGGTGTGTGAATTATTTCCTGTTAATATGTAAACTTACAAAAAGGTAAGTAAATTAGTGTCATAACTATAAAAATTATGTTAAGTAATAAGTAACCTGTAAAGTATGTAAAGAACGGAAAATGCAACCTATTATAATAAATTATAAAAGAGGGGAATGTAAATAGGTAGACTTGTCATAGGGACAAGTAGAATTATAACATACAGGTTATAATTAAAAGACGAAAGGGAAAGTTAGGTCTTATTATAAATGAACTTAAATTACGAGGAATAAGTTTAATAAGAAAACCCACAATTATAGTTATGGTAAATATTATAACACGATGTTATTATTAAATGGAAGAGTAGAGTAGGCTTATTATTAATAAACTTATAATTAAGAAATTGGATTTAATGAATATAATAATAAGAAGTGGTCCGTTCCTACAGTGAGAGCGGATTCGGGAAAATAAGTGGCTAATAAAATGGATGAAAGGTGGTCTGTTCTGGCAGCGAAGTCTGATTAGGGATAATTAGCGGCCAACTAAAGCTATTAAACAAATAACTTGAATGTAGAATAAACAAGTTAATGCTTAAGCTAATTAGAAATGCGGTAAGTAAAACAAGTGTGTGATCGAATATTAGACATATGGTCTAATAACGTAATGATGAGATGCGCTTGGAGCAGTCCGTACGTATTTGGGATGAATAGCCCAACAGGGAAGATCATCGTGGGAGTCTAAAGACATGAGAGGAGCACGTCCAACTTGTATTCGACGGGACTAGAAGAGAGTACGAGCTTCTATGGCACGTGGGAGGGTATTCTGAAATGACCCTCCGAGGAAACCGGATGAAGTCGTACTCCCAGAGGCAGGTCCATAGTTCCATCTAAGAGTATACCTTGGCAGCAATTATGATATGGTAGCCAGAAGGCTGGTAGATGACCTTACGATGATCCGGCGGTTGCCTCGCTTAATGAGGAGGCTGGTCAGGACCAAATAAGGATACTAATCGCCTGATACCTATCGACAGTTAGCATGATGCGGAAAGACAAGAGATAAACCAACATGCCAATGATCTTTCACTATCAAAACATTAGATAAGGGACACGTCAATTGGATGCTTAAGATTGGATGTTAGGGGCACGGCACCCAGCTCTTGAAGTAGTCTTTCACTAGTTGAGGGAGAGGTCGGGGTGGGGCCATATCCACTGTGAAAAGAGACATACCTATATGTAGGTAACTGTGTTGTAGGCCCAACGAACATGTCATTATAGATATTGAAAGCTCCTGACCGAGATCCATGCACAGTTGCAGCCCAATTGCAGAACTCAGGTTGTAGTAGGCAATACATTCTTGTGAGGGACTCGATGCACGCACTGGGGAAGTATCATAGACTCAGGGTATTTAACTCCGCGTTGTGGCTTAGTTCGTTCGTGGAGTTTGGATATGAGGAGCCATACGCTTACGTGGCATAGCGATGATGCTTCTGTGCGTTTACATGGCATAGTGATGAAGATTCTGTGCGCTGTTAGGCGTAGGATGGAGGTTAGGTATGCTTCTGTGGCATGACTGTGGAGACCGTACGAGGAGGGTACTATAGGGAGTACCTTGAGATGTTGGACATTTAGCTACATATATATGATTTATTAGGTAAATTACTGGGGAACAAACGGGTACGATTTATGCGGAAAAATCGAAAGTATATTGTTAAATAAACCCGAATAACCTAATAAGTATGAACTAGTGATAGAATAGTATATGTAGTGTTATTTGTAAAAAAATAATTTGTCTGTTCACCAGAACTTTTGTTTTGACCCCATCCTCATAACAAGTCTGTAGTTTAGACAGGTAGGTTAGATTCTGCAGCTTTGGGACACTTGTTAGATAAGTGTCATTATATTAGTAAGTATTTTCCTACTATTATATTTTATTCCCTTTTGTTGTGAGATTTATACTATGAGTTTATATATTTATCTCTGACTTTCTATAGGATACCAAACAAGCCAACTCGAGCTTTGATAGATATGGATTTTTGAAAAAAATCGATTCTTTCGAAATTTGGGTTGTTACAACATCCCCTCCCGTATAGTAGAGTGTATTTGGAAGATTCCTCACAAGTATATTTTTTTGTTTTCCATTTTTGATTCGTTTTTTTGCTTTTTATTGTTTATCGTTACAGCTTAATGTTTTTTTCTTTTTTAATATCGCGAAACACAGAATGAGTTAGGCATACAGACAGACGATGTGCACCTAACACGATATTACTGGATGTAGAAGATGCTAAATATAGGGTTCAATGTAGGAAATGAATAAATAAGAAAATAAACCAAATTGGATGGGGGCGAGCGTACGGGAAGGGTTACTGAGATACTAAGATAGTGACGAGGCAAAGGTAAGTATACTAATTTTTTTCCAAATATTTGATTGATAGGTAAACATCAAAAATATGTGATTGATAAATAACGCATCAAATTTTGAATGTAGAGGCAGAGTCGGAAAGAAACACTGCAAACAAAAATAAAAATCCTGTCACTCATTAAGGAGGATCGAAGTCTTTTTAGTAGTATCGGGAGAAGTTGGTAAATTTATTGAATGCGAATTGTAAATAGTTGTTGTGATATATAATTTTGAATGTACAATAATTGTATATAATAATCAATTTTAGGAAGTAGAGGCCCAGGATCACATGTCATATTTGGACATGTTTACTCGTACACTTCCCGTAGAGCATGTAAATCCAGTTGGAATAGTTTTATGTATACATGGCATGACCAAAAATCTTGCAAGAGCATGTAAGCATATTTCAATTGATGAATTATTAGTAATTGTTCTGCTTGTTAAACTATAATAAAATAAGATATAATGATATTAATTTTAGGTACATACTTATTTATACATGTAGGAAAATTTTATAGAGCAGCGCTAGAAACTACTGGC
Organism: Allium sativum; assembly: GCA_030737875.1. Classification (NCBI taxonomy): domain Eukaryota; kingdom Viridiplantae; phylum Streptophyta; class Magnoliopsida; order Asparagales; family Amaryllidaceae; genus Allium; species Allium sativum. The sequence continues at coordinate 360,510,716 of CM060926.1, forward strand.
TCATACGGGTCAAGAGCAGCTGACGACGAATGAGTAGGAGATTATTTTTGAGTCAGTTATGGATCCACTATCGTGGAACAGATGATGCAGATTTGACAATCAAGTGGTAAGTAAATAATATATTAGGAGATATCGGTTTGATAATCTTTTAATTTATCATATTCAGTCTTAAGTTTCTCTAAGAAAAAAATAGTAATTAGTGAAGAGTAAGGCCCAATTAAAGGAAAACACTAAGAATTAGGCAAAATTGAAGTGATTCACGTATTAGTCCTCATTTTCTCACTTTTTACATATTTTAAGCATGATTAACACATTACAACTTAAACAATTCATTAAACTCTTTTGAATATAATTTCAAATATATTTTTGTACAAGGATAATTTTAAACAACTTAAACAATGTTATTAACATTGCACATGATAAATTTCACATTTTTAACAAAAAAAACATTGTAACTGTTTTTAATCAAAACTTGCAATTTTTGACTTCACTAAATTAAATAATTATTATAGACTAACAATTAGAGACGAGGCAGGGAGAGCAGACCTGATATCGATCTAGCAGAGATCAGCAATCTGAGTGCCAGCGTGGCGCAGTTGAAGTATCAGAACCGTCACCAAGCCATAGAGATGGCAAAGTTGTTGGATCAGCGTATTGGAAAGTTCATCCAGTAGTATGGTGGTCGCTGCCCTTCATTTGCTGATTCCGGAGTTTCTACTAGTTCTGAAGGTAATTGACTGCTTTGATAGGTATGATTTTTTTGGTCTAGTACTACTATGTAGATGGTAGACTTGGTGATTTGATGTTACGTATATGTGTAACAACCCGAATTTCGACAGACCCGAATTTTTTTCAAAAAATGCAAATCTATCGAGGCTCGAGTTGGTTTGTTTTGTATGCTATAAAAAGTCAAAGATAAATATATCAAAGCTAATAATAGAAATCTCACAGCAGAATGGAATAAAATATAATATTAGGTAAACACTTACCAATATAATGACACTATTTAACAAGTGTTTCTAAGCTGCAGAATCTTAACCACCTGTCAAATTTGTGGGTTTATTATGAGAAGGGGGTCAGTACAAAAGTTCTGGTAAATGGACAAATTATACTTTCTACAAATAATACTACATATATTGTATTATAATTGATTCATATTTATTAAGTTATTCAGGTTTATCTCATAATATACTTATGAATTTTTCCGCCCAAGTCGTACCTATCTATTCCTCGTAATTTAACCTAGTAAATAATATATATAAATCTATATTCTCAATATATCAAGGTACTCCCCATAGTACCCTCCTCGAGTGGTCTCCATCTTCGTACTACGAAAATGTACTGTACCTTCAACACTGCGCCACAAAAGCGTACTAGGCTATGCAGCGAAATTGAACAAGCCTCGGCCGTTGTGCCATAAGGCTGCCCTAATCCCCGAGTTCCTCCACAGAACTCAGTCAAAGGATTTACACATATCTGTAAAGGAAAACTTGTTAGGCTAACATAAAAATATCTAAAGATAGGTTTGTCTATTCTGGTGGCTCTCCAAGTCCCCACCCAGTCTACCCCTACTAATGAAATACTATTCAACGAGCTAAATGACCGCCCTACCATCCCATCTAAATAAACATGTTGTCCATGATCCAATGTCCCGATAACAAAATGGCATTATTCTCTTATCTTAGCTCCAGTATTTCCCGTAGACACTCCGACTGACGATGATAGGTATCCGACGACCTACTATTCTTTGTTGGGTCCCGACCACGAAGCCTCCCTCTTTAGGCAACCGGTGTATCATCCTAAGATCATTCCAATAAGTCTTTAGGTCGGCTACCATCAAAGATGTAGCCAAGGAATACTCACTTGATGAAACCGTACAGACCATGCCTTGTGGGTACAACTTCATTACGCTAACCACCAAGACCTATCTTGGAGTATCCTCACGTCCCGTTGAAGTCCTGCACTTTCTTCCAGTCTTGTCAAATAATAAGCTGGACGTGCTCCTCTTGTGTCTCCTAACACCCGCGACGATCTGCCCGTTGAGCTCGTCATCCCAAATACATATAGACTGGTCCAAGTGCATCTCATCGTTACATTATTAGACCGTATGCCTAATCTTCAACTATGCGCTTGTTTTACTTATCACATTGCTGTTTAACTTAAACATTCACTTGTTTATTCTGCATTCAAGTTATTTGTTTATTATCTTTAGTTGGTCGCTTATTTTCCTTAATTAGCTCTCGCTGCCAGAATGGACCACGCTTATTGTTATATTCATTAAAACTAATTCCTCAATTATAAGTTTATTAATAATAAGCTTACTCTTTTCCATTTGATTATAACCTCGTGTTATAATATTACCACAACTATATTCGTATATTTTCTTATTAAACTTATTTCCCGTAGACTAAGTTCATTTATAATAAGCCTCTTACTTCCTGTTTCATCTTTTTAATTATAACCTGTACGTTATAATTCTACTTGTCCCTAAGACAAGCCTACCTATTATATTACATCCTTGTCTTATATGATTAGTTGTAATAGGTTACATCCTCTGTTCATTACATACTTCACGGGTTTCTTATTCCTTTTTCTCTACATAATACCTTTCTTTAATGCTACCCTTTTTAATTTCTGTCTTTAAAATTTATTCTTTAGGAAATTAGACTTATTCCAATTTGATTGGTTATTAAAACTATACATAATCTATTTTCATAGCTTAAGGTAACTACCGCAATGAAAACCCGTATTTACAAGACATTTCTTTCAATTATTTTTAGGCTATTAAATAGTGCACAACACAGAAAAATCCTTATTTCAATCTAGTACACATCTTTATTTATTTTTAAACTTGCAATTATATTTTCTTCTTCTTTTAAAAACCTAACTATGGAAATACACCTTCTTTTTTCCTAACCAATCAACCTAGCCTACTACTAACTTTCTAATTTAACTAATATACATTAATTCATGTCTTTAACTTATTTCCCCCTTTTTGTTCTACATTAATATAGTAAAATTGAACACAATTGGGTTTATGCCCCTTTTTCTTTCAGTCCCTACAATTTCTGCCTTATTTCTATTTTTAATCTTAAAAGTGATTTCTTACAAATAATATGAAATTCTCAAACTTACCCTTTTTGCCACAAATTTACTGTACATTATTTTGTTTATGTCATATAATCTTTGTCACATTAATTTAGTAAGCCTTATCAAGTGTTCCTACTTTTAAATTTCCCTTTTATTACAATTTTTGCATAATACATTCATTTAGCCTCAAATCATCAAGTTTTCCCTTTTTTATTACAATTCCCATTTAGACTCAAATCATTAAGTTTTCCTCTTTCTATTACAATTCTCATTAATTTGCGCAAAGCCACAATTAACTTAATTTGCGTCTAACTACAATTCAATTACTTTATGCGTAACCATAGTTCCATTAATTTGCACGTAATCATAATTTTATTTATTTTGCGCATAACCATAATTTTATTTATTTTGTGCATAACTAAAGTATAACATAAACTGTAAATTCTGATATAGAAGGGTGGAAAAGAAGAAGAAGAATAACATATTGTAAATTCCAACAGGAATTAAATGATAAAATATACCCTTATTGGAACATATAATTTAAATCCATTCACTTGAGAGTTGTGTTTTAATATTTTGAATCTGATTTGGATCTACGTTGCATTTTTTAATTCGGATTTATATATTTGTCTGGACAAAGGATTTGGGCATTTATGACTTAGATCTACAATCTACTTCTTCAAATCTTGAATCAGAAATCCTAAAACTAATAAATATCTATTTTTTAAAGAATTTGGAGGAGAAAAAAATGGAAGAGCTTTGGCGCCCTCTCAAAAAATATGAGTTGGAGGCTAGGCCCTGTCGGTTTATTTATATGTGCTTAAAAGAACCACGTCCGTTAGATCAAACAAATAACATCTGAACATCTCAAAACGAGTAGACCACGTTGGTTTGACCCGAAGTCAATTGACCAATGATATGGTGGGTCGACCCACTTGCAATATGGGTTGATCGATATATAATAGTTAGGATTGTATATCGCGTCCTACGCCATGTTATTTCTACTCTGATTTAAAAAGTTACCTAACATTTTATTTTCTTGCCTATTTTCATTCATTCTACATTTATTACCTTCCATTTTTAGTTTACGCTTTAAATTTCAATTTTAATCCTATGCGTATATATTTACGCACAATCCCATAAAATTTCAAGCATTAATAGCTGCATAATTTTTGTTTCTTAAATGTTATTATTAATGTTATTGTTCCCTAACCATTTCATTGATTCTTTCCATTAACCTACGTGCAAATTTCGAATTTAAATTTGCACGTATATATTTACGTACAACTCCATTTATTTTAAAATTCAAATAGCGCTATTTCGAAATTTATTTCTTACTTGTTTCGATTAATTGCATGTTACTTTTGAATTTCACGTTTACACACACACGGATATATATATACACACACACATATATGCGCACTCGATCATGTATATATAATCTTTCCTTATATGTACATAAACATATACTTTTCTCTTAGAACATGCATCCTTTTTGGTTGGTCTTCTTAAATTTAAAAATATGACGTTGGTGGGATTCGAACTCACGTGCTACAACTTGTTCAAGGCAAGTGCTCAACCTCTTAACCATATCGCGTCTTTGTTCATAAAATTAAAACATTGGAAATTCTTAGTTTCACGTGTGTTCTTCCTATTTCTTTTTTTTATGTTTATTCTGAAACTCATTTTAATGATGTCTTCTTCGTTTTAAGTCTGCTTTCTGCAAACCATAGGTCCAAATTGATCAGAAAATCGCCACGGACGCAATGACTCAAGTTCCATTATCAAATTCATAAAATTTTATGAATTTCGTTTTATTAATTAGTTTAAAATGCAGGGTGTTACATTCTCCCACCCTTCAGGAGATTTCGCCTTCGAAATTTGGTAAGGGTAAAATTAAGTAATTCCTTGCATAATTTACAACCATCATGTGTATATCCATTTTTGCAACCATTTGTGCACTTGTGCAAAGTGTAACACAACATAAAAATACATAAATGCAATGAATGCTTTAGCGGTACGTCATATATGAATGCAAATTTTTTTGAAAACCTTTTGAAAACATGATGCGAACATCCTAAATATACTGGCAACTTCTATAGAAAGCAATATTTTGAAAATCAAAAATAAATTTTCATCGAATTTTTCCCATACTCTCATAGAGTAAGCACGTAATTCATCCAATTTTTGCATCCAAACCCTACCAACCAACTTTAAATTTTCAAATTTCAGAAAAATCTAATTTTCTGAATTATATTTCTTATATTAGAAAGAGGTAGAAAATCGAAAATTACATATTTTCCATCCACTTTTATGCACTTTTTTCTCCATAATTGGTAACCTTAACTGCTAATCTTAAAAAATTAATATTTTCTATTCCAAACACAGTTTACATAAGAAAAAATTTCTTTTCATTTTTCCAAGCTTACTTAAAAGAATTCATTTTCTTCTATTGTTCTCAATTTTTGCAGTTGTCGTCTTTGATTGTTTTTCTTTTAGTTGTTCATCTTTTACTGTCATTTATATTTTATTCACAATATTCTACGTTTTTTTTCTTATCTAGTGATCACAACAAACACCTAGGAAGAAATATCTCACTAAACTATTATATTCTTCTAAAATAGAACATTACATAAGAATGCAAATCTATATTAAAATAAAACTTTCATTTTTCCTCAAGGGTTTCTAAAAATGATTTCTATTAATTACTGACCATGTCATAATTTTACTTATAAAAATATCAGCTTGTTTTATTTATTTATTTCCTCTTTATCCTCTTCCCTTAAATCATGCAAGTTTTAAATTTACGTTTTGCTTCTTTCTATTAAACTGTAACAACTTAAAACATCTTTTCAAAATTTTCTCAAACCTTTACTAATTGTCCATGCACGCTAATGGGATCATTTCTCACTAAATTATCTTTAATTAGATAAGATTAAGTTTCTGTGAACTTTTTTAAATTGGACTTTTGTGTTATGTGTAAAGTAACAAGGAAACTTCAAATTTTTTTTTTTTTTTTTTGAAATAGGTATCACAAAATATGGTGCTTCACTTATATTTTGTACACCTTTTTCGCTACACATTTCTTCGTCACTTTAATAAAATAGGTTTACTTACAAATTTATTGATTCATAAAAACTTATGTAATAATTCTTCTTATTCCAACAAGTTAAAGTATGTCACAATCCGTCCTTTATGAAAACTTTTATATTTTACTACACTCAAGGTCACCTATGCACCCCATATGGTTAATTCATTTATTCACGCTTTCTCTTAACGGCTTATATCGCTTAACCCCACAACTTGCTTAAATGTTTTTGAAAAAAGTTTGTACATATTCTCAAAAATCATTTTAACGCAACTCTTAATATTACAAATTAATAGATTTCTAAAATTGTAAATTTTTAAATTTTTGAAACTTGAAAACTTTTCTACAAATATTTTTCAACATTTACATTTTTAAAGTTAATTTCAAAAGTTTTAACTATGGAGCTAAGTATAAAGTGGTTACTAACTTTTGCATTTTCCAAATTCTTCATGCGAAATTACATTTCTTTGTCATACATTTGTCCTTCACATAAATTCCTACCAAACTATATTTAAACTGAAGAATAATAACGCCACTTTTGCGCCGAATATATATATATATATATATATATATATATATATATATATAAGTTCCTAATTCATTTTCTCTTTCTTAATATTTTCTCAATTTACAAGGCTCTATTGCCAAACCACTAATCTGAAATACCAAAATTCAAATATTAACATATGTAATCTTCTCTTTTTTTCAAACATTTTGTACACTCTCCACCCAAGCCACTCATGGATCTATAATCCTCAAGTTTCCATAACATTTTCCTCAGTGTACAAAACCAATACCCCAACTTCCTCCACATGTTGCTCACTTAATTAGTGGGTTCCTCTATGGATATTGGTATATATAATATTTATATTTTAAAAATACAAATATGCCCACTCACTACCTAAACTTCGACAGACTCGATTTTTTTTTTTCAAAAAATCCAAATCTATCGAAGATCGGGTTGGTTTGTCTGGTATCCTACAAAAAGTCAACGATAAATATATCGGAGCTCATAACAGAAATCCCATAGTGGAAAGGAATAAAATATAATAGTATGTAAACACTTACCAATATAATGACACTATTTAACAAGTATCTATAAGATGCAGAATCTCAACCACCTATCTAACCTATGTGTCTTTTATGTGAAGGGGGTCAGAACAAAAGATCTGGTGAATGGACAAATTATACTTTCTACAAATAAAACTACTATACCGTTCTATCATTGACTCATATTTATTGAGTTATTCGAGTTTATGTTACAATGTACGTTCGATTTTTTCGCTTAATCGTACCCATCTACTTCCTCGTATATTAACCTAATAAATAATATATATATATACATATATATGCCCAATATATCGAGGTACTTCCCATGGTACCCTCCTCGAGTGGTCCCCATCGTCGTACTATGAAAACGTATTAGACCTCTAATGCCAAGTGTACTAGACTATGTTGCAGAAGCGAATAAGCCTTTACCGCTACGTCGTAAGGACATCCTAATCCCTCAGTTCCTCCACGGAACTCAGTCGGAGCTTTACACATGTTTATAAAGGACAACCTCGTTATGCCTACAATACAGGTACCCAAAGATAGGTTTGCCTCTTCTTGTGGCTCTCAAAGGCCCCTCCTAGTCTGCCCTTACTAATGAAAGACTGTTTAAAGAGCTAAATGATCACGCTGCCTCCAATCTAAATAAACATGTGGTCACTCATCCAATGACCCGAAAGTAAAAGGTCATTGGCCTCTTGGCTTAGCTCCAGTCTTTCCTGCACATGATTCGACTAGCGAGCCAATTATCCGACGACCTACTGTCCTTTGTAGGGTCCCGACCACGAAGCCTCCCCCTTGAGGCAGTCATCGAATCATTCTAAGATCATCCCGATCTGTCTTTAGGCTGCCCACAATCAAAGATGCAACCAAGAAATACTCACTTGGTGGAACCATACAGAATATTCTTCTATGGGTACAGCTTCATCACGCCTAAAACAGAGGGGCATCTCGGAGTATTGTCACGTTCCGTAGAAGTTTCATATTTCCATTCAATCCCATCGAATAATAAGCTGGACGTGCTCCTCTTGTGTCTCTAAGCTCCTGCGATGATCTGCCCACTAAACTCTTCATCCTAAGTAAGTACGTACTGGTCCAAACGCATCTCATCATTATGTTATTAAACCCTATGTCTAATCTTTAACTATGTGCTTGTTTTACTTGCTATACCACCCCGTAAAATATACTTAATTTAGACATAAGTTAATTTAATTTTAAATATATAGTAATAATTAATAATATATTAATTTTCTTAACAGAGAATTTTGGACAAGTAGGAATCGTGCTACGAAAGTATTATAGGTACGTACGTGGCGAGATTCTAATCCGTTTTCATATTTTATTTACTAAATATAGGATCTGTATGCAAAAGTTTTTAGTAAATCAAGTTGTATGTATATATTTGTACAAAGTTTGAATTCCAAATAAATATATATATAAGCTGAGAATGTTTTAAATTTGACAAGCATGAAAAGAACATTCCTTTTGAATTCAAACTTGTGTGTATATATTCATACATAGTAGGGGACAAGAATAATATAATTAAGGAAAGAAATAAATTGAATCAATTAACGAACGATCGAAAAGTAACGTTCTAAAGGATATTCCTCTAGGGCTCGACCACAATAGGAGGTCGACCGCCCCTCTAGGAGAGGTGTCGACTACCACGGTCGACCGCCCTTCTATATGGGTGTCGACCGCCCTCCTAATGAGGGTTCTTTTTATATAGGAATTTATTTATAATTTGTATCAAATGGACTACTTATATTTAATCAAACTAACATAATGATCCATACATACGATGTCGACTATAAATAGGCCCTCAAACCCTCATTCCAAACCATACAACAATTTCTCTCAACATCTCCATGATGCCTTTATTCCGTCTCTAATTCTAGAAAGATTAAAGGATTTATATTTCCTCTATTTCTTTAATCTATTCAATCTTCTCTATCTTATTCTAATATAGATTTAAGATTAATCTGGAATTTATATTCATACATATATATGTAAGATTCTAATGGTGATTCTTATATATATACATACATATATGTACACACACACATATTTGAAAGTATTGGAGCACGTTCATTCTTGAAGAACAAATCCAAATCTTGTTCTATTCAATCTTGATTTTGCTTTTCCTAATAGCTTTGTGAGTGGAATCCATCCAAGTTACTATTATTTGTAGTTTGATAGTTTTAAATTTGGATTGTTGTGCCTAGGAGAATTCGGGATATTACGAAAAGAAAACATGATTAAACCCCTCAAAACCTCTGTTTATTTAATTGTTCGCAGAAATGATAAATCTAGTTGTATTTGTGGTTTTAGGTTGTTGTGGTAATGAAAGAAAATCATGATTCTTCTTGTATGATTTTCTATATTATTTGGATTTCTTTTTGTTCTATTTTCATGTGAATCCTTATGTTTGATTTTATGCAAGAGGTTATGATTTGGATAGATTTGTAAATCCAATAGGTATAAATCTCTATTTTTCTAAATAGAGAATTTGATTGTATTATTTACAATATATCTAAATATTAAGCTTTTGCATATAAACAAACATAAGAAAGGGATCTATTTAAAAGAGGAATTATAAACTATATGTATATTTGATATATGATGTTATTTTTATCTTTTATTATTTCAATAATTAAGTCAAAACCTGGATTACAAGTTTGCATGTTGTTATGATAGGTTTTCGCATTTTATTGTCGTATGTTATTATGTACATTTATGCTATGGTTGACGAAATATGGGAATAGACTTGAACTTTAAAATTTGATATGAATTGACATTTCAAAAACGTTGTAAGGACTCTAATCTAGTTCGCTTAATTTACGTCATATGTATACATACATACATATATATATATAACGTAATCAATGTAATATTAAAACATATTAAGTGCGTAATAAATACGAATAAATTAGGAATGGAATTTGAGCCTCCTCATAGGAATTTGTATGTTGTATGAGTTAATGGCTTAATTAATATTAATGACACATAGTGTAATAACCCGGAATTTCTGAACTAATTTAAAACATTTAAATTACTATTTTAATGGGTTTTGATTATTTAAAATGATTTATTTTAAATAATAATGACTAAAATTTTAATTAAGTTGAAGTTAGAACGTATTTAATTATAAAATGAGCCTGAAATGGCGCGGTAGTTTGAAAATTCGATCTTAATTTTCAATTGAATATACAGAATTCAATATAAGTCAGAATTGGATGAAACAAGAAACATTAGAATCTATTTAACTATATCTTTCTAATGAATGTAAGAAATAGAGATTTCACTTTATAAATTAAAGGTTATGTCCAGTTTAAAATTCAAAATAGTCGCTATGGAATTTATATATATTTAATATAATATATAGCCGTTAAAAATAGCCATTTAGCAAACGACCTCCATTTTTGACGAAACCATTTTTGTTGGATCCGAAATGTCAAATTATTGTTAAGTTTCAAATTTCATAATTTTTGGAATTAATATGCGAGCATGGTGAATTTAAATGTGTTTGGTAATTTCAGTTTGAATTTAATTGACTGGAAAAAGGGACATTTTTCAGACTATCTCCAAATTTGACGAAATCAGTTTTGTTAGGACCATATCATCAAAACATAGCTAGATTTATCTTTTTGTAATTTTTGGAGTCAGTATGTGGCACCGGTAAATTAAAATGTGCGTTCAAATTCAATATATATTGATTTATATTTTAATTTTGATGAAAACTGATCGAAATATCGAATTGGCTTATGAATTATATCCCATTGTGTCCGTAATGGGGGTATTTAGCTAGGGCGATAGTCGTTGGAGTTTGTTTGGAGTTCAAGGGTTGAACGATTAACTAATGAATTAAATAATATAAAATATATGGTATATATATAAACATCTCTTCACAAAACCCTATCTCTCTTTCTCCTACGTGGTCAACGCAAAAATGCTGCCACCCCTATTCATTCAACGACCAGAAAGTCGCAGTCTTCTCCTCCAATTATTTCCTAACCCCTTCTTTAAATCGAAAACGTTTCAACAGAAAAATAAAAGAGCTTCCCGAGATCTTCCTATTGACCCAGTATGATCGAATATTTTGCATCGTGTTGTCGTATGGGCGCCGGAAAATCATGGTTTTCAAATGAAAATGGGGAGCTGACATGGCATGCGAGGGGGGTCAGCTGGCGGGTGGTGGGGGTTGATCGATCTCAGGTGGCTCGGAGTGATGGAAGTTCTAAGCCCTAGTTTCGAGCGTATGGGTTAGTGGCGGTCTGAAGACATCGAAGAAGAAGGCAAAAGGGAGCGACCCAGAATTTTTGCAATGTAATTAGTAAAGTAATTAGGAAAATAATTATTTATTTAATTATATAATGATGTAATTAATGTTAGTAACGTGATAACTTTTTCATACGAGGTCGGGATTACGAAAGGTCAGTTGCATTGGATTCGCAACGACGAACGCTACAACCAAGAACTGATTAGAAGCAATTTGGAGCAAATAAGAAAAAGAGGCGATTTTAAATCAAAACAAAACTAAAATCATCATTTAAAGACTGATGGAGTGGAACCCAACGTGAGAACCCTCTCATTAAAATTTTGTACAATTATTTAATTTATTTTATAACTGTAAATATATAGAAATTTCCATTATTGATTTTTATAGTTATTTATTTATGGAGTTCAACACACGAATTCCCACAAATCACATATTATTGGAAGCGATGTAAGGATATTAGCGATACACACATTTCATACTCCGTGATGGCCACTTGTGGCGCCGTAAATGGCATTGGGTTGTTAAGTGTTTATTTGTATGGATGATTTGGTGATTTGTGTATTGTGACTGTGATGATTAACATATTAAAATAATGTTAATATTATTTTGGTAGTTGAAATTAAAATTATAAATATCCACTTATAATTTAAACAATAAAAATTGGAATAACTATCCATTTACAAGTCAGATGACTTGTTTATGTACACCTATTTAACTGATCTTGATTAGGACGATAATTTTGGCACATCGCCCAGGTGCACAAATAATAATCAGGATTTGTTGTTTGAAAACCCCACACTGGTATTGGGATGATATTTGACATATACTAATCCCAATTTTTAGTTGTATGTCAACTGATGGGTCAACAGATTGTGATGGGCATTTTTTATTTATTTTAATGCTTATACAATTGTAATTTGCACTCTGGATGATGTTTGAATGGTTAATGATTAGTTATCATTATTGTTGAATACATGCGATGTATGAAATCCATATAACTGAGATTATATGGTAATTAGTTGAGTCACATTTGATTCAGAAATAAAGAATATTTTAAAATAACGAATATTTTAAAATAACTAGTATTTTAAAGTGATATTCAATAAAGAATCAAAATGTAATTTTGATGTCCGATTTTGGATGGATACGAAAATATTAAAGTGAACGAAGCCGAGTTAAGTAGTAAACGTCATTTTAACCCGAATGGGTATATCGATCGATTTATTCATTTTATAAAGAATACAAAAGGGAAATGGATTTCAAAATCAGATATTTTGAAAATATTATCATTTTAATAATATAATGATATGAAATATTCAATTTTGATTTAAAAATTGAAATGAAGTTGAAATTGTTTTAAACGAATTTATAAACGATTTATAAAATACGTTTTAAATGGAAATCGATATATTATATATATATATATATAATGGCTTGAATAGAACACGTTGCGCAGCGACCGTTTGCGAATTTCGACCATTAACTTCAAATGGACATAATGGGAGATCCGACCATCGGATTCTCCTAAAATCGGAACCACTGGGTTCATATCGAAAAGAGCTTTCCAAAGATTATAAGAGATTTGAAATCTAATGATTGGACTTGGAATTATTTCCAAAACAATTTCAAAAAAGGTCGCTATGAATGCAGTTCGGTGGTTGATAATGGAAACCGAATGTAAGGTCCTTAATAAAATTATTAAAAATATGGAAAATTTGTGTATAAGTCATAGTAAATGATTTGGAAAGAGTTTGGGTGAAAAATTCCATATTTGAAAAGATAAAAATTATTTTTATCAAAATGAATTAGTTATTAACTAGAATAATAATCCAATTATTTTTAGAAATAATAAATTGGATTGAAAATGGGTTTTAAAATAACCAAAAATTTTCCAACGTATGAATTGGAATGGTTTTGAATGGAGATAATCTTCGGAATATTTCGATATTGGATTCCGTGATTGTACAGATATTGTTGAGGAATTTGGAAGATATATATATATCGTTATTCCCAATATGGTATTTGTTGGTTTCAGAATTTGATATTGAATATAAGCCGGTATAATTTCTATATAGAGCCCTGTATTTAATATCAAATTGGATTTTCAGTTTGTCATGAATGGTGCCTTTAATAACATTATTCTAAACCCAGTTGAGAAAAGAATAAATCTTTTAAATAAGATTTAAAGAAGTTTACCAATTAATTAATGTTTAATTGGAGTTGAATTGAAATTAGATTTTTGGGTTTATCATGAACAATGTTTTAAATAACATTCGTTCTTTTACTGAATTATCAGTGAAGATAAAATTTGGAATATATAATCTTTTAAATAAGATTAATGGAATTTTCCAAAGAAAAGTTTTCCAATTTAATATATTAAATTGGAATTTAATGGAATTCGATTTGGTACTAATCGGAATGAGCTTCTATGAAGGAAGACCGTTACTATATATGGAATTTAAAAGGCCTAGCCGTTATTCGGTTTATAGTATTAGTTTATACGGAAATTTATATCGATTATATACTATTGGATTTCCGTGAAGATTCCATTTTTATGGAAGATGATTTGGTTTTATTATCAACTGTGTTTTTCATAACATCGGTTCTTTAACCCAGAGAAAGATAGGATTAATTTCCAGAAAGTTAAAAAATCATAAAGTATTGATTTATGATATTAAAACCAAGTTGGAGTTTTAATGAATCTTTAATTAGATTGGAATGAGAATGAGATAATTAAATTTATCGAATTCATGAAATGATCGAGAATGGAGTACCACCAAATTTACTCCGGGCGATAGTTAAATCTTTAATTAAATTTGAACGTGAAATGGTTATTAAATTTACCGATAACACCGTGGGCGTTAGATATGGGGTACTACCCGTTTTACTACATGGGATGAATAGGTTGGGATTGGGATTAATAAATAAACGATTACTTCGGTATGGCTCGATAATCCCGACTAGTTTTATAAACCTTAATTTGGTTTAGAATTGTCAAAGGATAAAATAAAATCTTTTGAAAATGACATAAAAAGGAAGATCAAAGAGAAGATTTAAAAGAATTTATCTTTGATAAAATTAATAGGAACCTTTCCCTAATGATGTGAATATTTGAATAAAAGAATATTTTGAATTGGAATGAGGCATATGATGTGTTTTTACAGCACTTGATTATAAAATACGCGAGTTATTCGGAAAGACCGGGTTTAACCCATTCTGAATAACTGATACGACGACTAAGTGTCGATGATATGAATACGGTGGTTGAAGACCTGAGATCTTCACATCGTTTGGATGATTACTGATGTCTTGATTGAGATGTACACCCAAGACAAGGTAATAAGTGGTGATCTTCCAGACGTACTTGGAGATCGACCGGAAATGCGAGGGCCTCTCTCCTATATTAGACATATGGGACGAGGAATAAGGTGCCTCCGGTTTCGTTCAGATCCAGAACGGACTTGCAAATGGATTGTATGTCTGACATTGTATTCCTTTATAATATATTCATTGAACTTTGCTAAATAAATATCTGTTTGGTGGTAGTGAATTTATTCTCTTGCTTAGCACCCTTCTCTGATACGTATGATCATAGAGGTTATATATTGGTGGAAATTAGTGGTACGGTATGGATTGATAGTGTGGCATGCTGAGTTGCATGGATCAAGGCTTTTGTTGAAAAGCAGAGTCTTGTGGTTGATGATTAAAGCATAGCTTTAATTAGCATAACTCTGTGTAGCGTTAGTTCGCGAGCCTCACACCACGGTATGAACCAAAAACGGGATAGTGATCGCAGGGAAATGGACATACGTTAGTTCTATCTACGAGTAACATCATGGAATGGATCCCAGACTGCTAGGGTTGGCAATTAGAACCGAGAACCGAAAACCCGAACCAAACCGACCCGAAAAGACCCGAACCTAAACCGAACCGAACCCGATGGGTCTCAGATGGGTCTAGGTGATGATAAATACCATCAAGACCCAATCAAACCTGACCCGCATAGACCCGACCCGAAATACCCGACAAAATGTATTGAAATATATGTATTTTTAGTGTTGTTATTCAACAGGACCCGAACTGACCCGAGCTTCGACCCGACCCAACCCAAACCGAAGCTCGGGTCGGGTCGGGTCCAGATTTTTGAAATGTATAGTTTAGACCCGATAAAACCCGACCCGCCTAGAACCGAGACACGACGGGTCGGGTATGGGTCCATCTGGTCGGGTCTAATTGACACCCATGCAGACAGTTTACTCATGTGGATGTTTCATATTATTTGATGGATAGCGAGGCTTGGATCTGATTTGAGTCCCTATTGGCTCTTTGGTCGACGTAACTGACCATTTTAGAGGTTCAACAGAACTGGCTAACATATAGTTTGTGGTATAATTAATCATCGACGGATGACCAGCCCTGCCGTTCCAAGGGTTCACTGTGAGGGATCCTGAGGCATTTGCTAGAATGTCTCGAAATCGGTGAGCAAGATCCTTTGCCTCAGTTCATAGATGGGAATCCAAATTCCAATACGTGATTTTACAGTTTTAGTTGTAAACCTATATGGCGACGTAATATAATGGTTCCTACGCCGCCTATGATTGATACATTTATATTTGAAGTCGATTTCTTCACTTATAGTCATAACAAAAGATGAATTTCGCGTATCAAGCATATTTGGCTATTATAAGGAAAAACTCTATCCTCGACTGCGTTCATTGTGTAATGGTACCTGAGTCTTATAATAGCTTCATTTTTCTCTTTAACATTGTGCTGTTTATTTTTATGCACAGGTATTTATGGGGGATAAACCTGTTCCGTTTTATACAGCGTGGTCCCGTGATTTGCCTAACTTTAAAATAAAAGCTAATAACTATTTCAGTTCTCACACCAGTCATATGGCTGACTCAGAGTTTACTGTTTTAACCTAAACCCTAGGTGCCTATATTTCCACATGGGCAACTAGTAGTTTTGGTTTTTGTATATACTTCTTTTCACAGGATCCTGGATTACAACTAGAGCTATATTCGGAAAGATTTGTATCCATATATCAATTTCAGTTGTGGTTGCTGATGATTTCCGCTGTACATTATATTTATGTATATATTTTCCACTGCTTTGTAATTTGTAAATCTCTGATATTTATTTTTCGCTTATAATATTTATTCGTACACTGATATATTCTTGTACTCTGATGTAAATTGTTGTAATAGCAAGGAAATGTTCTATTGTTTGAGTTCTGATGCGTCATGTTCTCAAAGCTATACGAGCTTTCCCGTAAGGGGAAGTTTGGGCCGTTTCATATAGACACGAGGTTAATCATTACTTGCATTAGAAGTCTGCTCGGAACTGACCGGTGTATGTATAAGTAAATCTAGTTAGTATGAGAGGTCTAGATGGCATGGGCTATTATAATTAGTACACTATGATGCGAAGTTAGGCCCAACTTGTTATGGAAGCCTGCCCGGAGCCACTCAACAAGTCCAACATCTACAAGTGGTATGTCTAATGTGAGATGTCGAGTGTGCGTATACATACATACATATATGTATATATATTTGTATATAGTAGGCATGCCTTGAGAAAAAGGTATTAAGAGGCTGACCTATCTCTTGTTTGGGATTAAGTGGTTAGGACTAGGTTCGTTCCTAAGGTTCACTCCTTAGTTTAGGACCCAAGTCATTGGGCTCGCCCTTCGAAAATTAAATGGATATTTGGTCCGCCTTCTCCTATACGGTATTAAATGGTCCTAGTAGACGATAACGTGTATAGGGTAGTTCTCCAAGTAATGTCCGCTTCTTGTTAGTGAGGGGTGACCTGGGGACGGATTATGTATACATGGACTAAGGAAGTGTCTAAGGAAAGTATTAAGTGACTAGGAGTTCACAGATAAGGATAGTTAGATAGTAACAATAGGGTTCACCAGAAGGGTTCTTCTTAAAAGAAGATGTGTTCCAGACCCAATCCCGGTAGTAAGTAACCATTATTATTTCTTGACCTACAAGGAGAGTTATCATTTATAACGTCAACGTTAGAACGAGGTCTAAATTGGTTTAAGGTCCGCCATTCGGTATAAGTGACTAAAGGGATGTCCACCCTAAATAAACTAAAATATGGTTTTAAGTAACCATTAGGATGCCCCCTTAAATTAGATTTGAGGTATTAAGAGACTACTAGGACGTCTGCCTCATATGTTTGTATTGTGTGTTTGTTGCGTGGACATAACTTGAAAAAATTACAACTGCCAAATATAGGAAATAGCCTTCTTAAGTTACATGTATTTCATTCACTAGAACTATATGTTCTGACCTCCCTCCTCATAACATTAAAAGGTTAGTAAGTGAGATAATTGATTAAGGATGGAGAACGATCTCTTGGAGGAGGAGCCTCTTGAAGATCTAGTTATTATGGCATTTTCTTTACTACTATTATCACTATGTAATTGTGATGAATGATGATGTACCTTTTTATTTTATGAGACATGTTGTAATTGATAATTCTAGTTTTTTTCTTTCAATAATGGTACATCTTATATTTATGCTATTATATTTAGACCCTTCCATTACGTGAGATTATGATTTTCGTCTTATACTGGTATGTATTTCTATTTAAGTTAATCCTTATAGGAACCAATCATCCATTTAGAGTGGCTCTCTGGGCCTTTTCTGTGTCGGAATTTAGGCCTATTACGGGCAGGTTGTTACACTTACCACATTCCTAATTAACTTAAACATCCACTTGTTTATTCTGCATTCAAGTTATTTGTTTATTAGCTTTAGTTGACCGCTTATTTTCCTTAATTAGCTCTCGCTGCTAGAATGGACCACACTTACTATTATATTCATTAAAATTAATTCCTCAATTATAAGTTTATTAATAATAAGCGTACTCTTTCCCATTTGATTATAACCTCGTGTTATAATATTACCACAACTATATTCGTATATTTTTTATTAAACTTATTTTCCATAGACTAAGTTCATTTATAATAAGCTTCTTACTTTCCATTTCATCTTTTTAATTATAACCTGTATGTTATAATTATACTTGTCCTTAAGACAAGCCTACCTATTATATTACATACCTATCTTATATGAGTAGGTTACATCCACCATTCATTACATAATTCACAAGTTTCTTATTCCTTTTTCTCTACATAATATCTTTCACTAATGTTACCCCCTTTTTATTTCTATCTTTACAGTTTATTATTTATGAAAGTAGACTTATTCCAAATTGATTGGTTATTAAAGGGCATTGTTATTTACACTCCAAATATTGTTAATGGGGAGTCAAATTTTAAAAACACTCCTATAATAAAAATAATGTTAGAGGGAGTCACGTACTTAATTTTTTATATTCCCGTTTTACCCTGGTAATAATATCAGTTACCATCCCAAATCTCAATCAATTTCAAATGCAAAAAAAAAAACCTAAATTGTTTGCAAACAAAAAAGCGATCGTTTGGGAAGAAATAATGGTGCAAACGAAGAACGTGAAACAAATGAGATTACTGATAATTTGACATATAAGAAATAAAATTATTTAAAAAAAGCGATCGACAAATGAGAATGAAACTATTTAAAAAAAGCGATCGACAAATGAGATTATTGATAATTTGGTATAAGAATTATATATAGTTCGACTAATATACCATATAATTTTTTTTAATTAACAACCAAAAAACGATTATTGTAAAGAAGGCTAATTTGGTAAGATAAATTTTATTTGTTAAGGGGGTGCTCTCTGTATTGATACTCCCCTTAACAAATTCCTTTTTCTTTCTAAATTGGCCACCCTTTAACAATACTTGGAGTGTCAATAACAATCCCCTTATTAAAACTATACAAAATCTATTTTCTTAGTTTAAGGTAACTATCGCAATGGAAACCTGTAATTGTAAGACATTTCTTTTAATTATTTTTAGGCTATTGAATAGGGCACAATACGATAAAATCCTTATTTCGCACTAATAAACATCTTTATATATTTTTAAACTTGCAATTATGTTTTTCACTTCATTTAAAACCAAAATATGGAAACATATTCCCTTTTTCCTAACCAATCAATCTAGGCTACTACCAACTTCCTAATATAATTGATATACATTAATTCATGTCACTAACTTACTTTTTCCTTTTTGTTCTGCATAATTATAGTAAAACAGAACACAATAAGGTTTATGCTCCTTTCTCTCTTAATCCCTGCAATTTCTGCCCTATTTCCAATTCAAATCTAAAAAGTGATTTCTTACAAATAATACGAAATTTCTTAGACTTACCATTTTTTCTACAAATTTACTGTACATAACTTTTTTTATGCTATATCAGTCTTTATCACAATAATTATTAAGTCTTACCAAGTTAGCCTACTTTCAAATTTCCATTTTTATTACAATTTTGGCATAGTACATTCATTTAGCTCCGAATCATCAAGTTTTCCCCTTTTTATCACAATTCTTATTAATTTGCGCTGAACCACAATTAACTTATTTGCGTCTAACTATAATTCAATTACTTTGCGTGTAACCACAATTCAATTAATTTTCTCCTAATCACAATTTGATTATTTTTTGCATAACCACAATTTTATTTATTTTGCGCATAACCACAACTTTATTTATTTTACATGTAACCGCAGTTTTATTTATTTTATGAATAACTAAAATTTAACATAAACTGTATATTCCGACGTAGAATATGGGAAAAGAAGAAGAGGATATTGTAGATTCCACAAAGAATCAAATGATAAAATATACCGTTATCAAAAAATATAATCTAAATCCACTCTCCTAATATTTACGCTTTAATATTTTGGATCTGATTTCGATATGTGCTACTTTCTTCTAAATTCAAATTTATAAATCTATCCAGACAGAAGATTTGGGAATCTATAGCTTAGATCTACAATCTTCTTCTCCAAATTTTGAATCAGAAATACTTAAACTAATATATATTTATTTTCTAAAGGATTTGGAGGAGAAAAGAAATAGTAGAGCTCTGGCACTCTCTCAGAAAATATGAATTGGAGACTAGGCCTTGTTGGTTTATTACAGGTGTTCAAAAGAACCAGGCCATTCGGATCAAACAAATAAAATCAAGCTGCTTAATTTTCGTTTCTTAAACGTTATTATTCCCTAAACATTTCATTGATTCTTTCCATTAACATACATTCAAATTTTGAATTTAAATCTGTGCGTATATATTTACGTACAACTCCATTTATTTCAAAATTCAAACAGTGTTATTTCGAAATTTATTTCTTACTTTTTTTGATTAATTGCATGTTACTTTTGAATTTCACGTGTATACATACATATATGTATATTTATGTGTGTGCACACACACTCATCTATATATAGTATTTCCTTATTTGTACTAACACATATATTTTTATCTTATAACATGCATACTTTTTGGCTTGCATTCTTAAAATTTAAAAACATGACGTTGGTGGGATTCGAACTTGCATGCTACAACTTGGGAGGCAAGTGCTCAACCACTGAGTTGTAACACCCCGTAATTTTAAAACATGACATAAGGGATAATTAAAGAATACTTAATTTTTATAAGAAGAATTAAGGGAAACGGGTTGCGCCATTGCGTTCGTCTTGAAATTCTGCTTGGGATAGAGTTCGAGTTTGCGTAAAACGGATATAGTATGAAGAAGCTATGAAGCTTAGAAGAATTCTAGAATTAGTATAATTTAAATTAAAATAATAATTAAAAATAAAAAACGAGTTCAAAAATCAAAATTAGAAAATTTGGGTGAGCGGGAAATCTCCCGCTCTAAGGTGTCGATCCCCCTAGGGGTGTCGACCCCCCTAGGGGAGTCGACATAGTTGTCGACCCCCCGATAGGGGTGTCAACATAGGTATCTCCCCCCCCCCCTTCTGTCCAGATCCGGACTACGTGTTTTTGAGGTCTAGGGCTGATGTGTCCTTTTGGGATTGGCTGGATGATGTATCTTTTGAGCTGTGTGGTTCTGATGATCTCTAATCTAATCTAAAGGCCCTAATTCACCTATTACATCTATAAAAACACACCTAGACCTAACCCTAATCTCATTACACTAATCCATGGCACCTCCTTGCTGCCCTAATCTAAATTAAAACTAGCCTGCCTTCTCTTCTCCAAAGCAAATCAGAATTAAAGTATTCAGATTGGAAGATAAGAATCAAGTTCTACAACAATGGTTTAGCTAATCAAAATTAGAAATCAAATTCAGATCTATTCCCTCTTCTAGACCCTGTCGATGTGAGTCTATGTTACTTTCACATATAACTAAATTAAAAGTGATTGTGATAAGATTGTAAATTGGATTTTTATGAACATGCATGTAAGATGAATCATATTAAGTTGTGTAAATTCTTATCTTTCAGATTCATACCCAAAGTTTTGTTATCATATGCCTATTGGATCTATATCATTGTTCTATGCCAGTTCATATTTCATATGCCTTTCTAATCCAGTTTATCATTATATGCATGTTTATGTTTCATATGTTGTTCGTATGTTTACGCCAACTTTGATGTTGATTTTCTTCTCCTCTTCTTTTCTCTTTTTTTATGAGATTGGCTAACTTCGAGCCTAACATATTGCGTTGAGATTTGAGTATGAATAACGTTTGAACGATTGGGAGAAGTTTGGGGAAATTTTGTAATAAAATGAGATTATTGGCATAAATCAATTTGAGCATAATTATGTACAAATTGTATACATGAGATCTGGCATAAGTGGATTGGGCATAATTGGATATAATTTGTGTACAAGAGGTTTGTCTTAAATTGTTAATAACAATGAACACAAACTAATTTGGGCGTAATTTGGAATAACATGTACACATTAGATTATAGGCGTAATTTGGCATAACATATATACGTAAGATTATAGGCCTTATTTGGATTAAAATTATAAACATAATTTAGATTGGAAATTATGAGTAATTGGAATATATTTTAATCCAAGATTTAAAGTTGGGACTTGAATTAAGAAAGTGATAATGAACGCCTAAGACACAAGGTTAGATTCGAATTGCGGTATAAGAATGGCCGGAACAGCCTGGCACATCCTACAACCGCAATTTGGTAATCTAATGTGAGAGGTTAAAGGCAGAAATTAGATACGTAATAATGCAAAGACACGAGGTTAGATTCAAATTGTGGTATAAGACTGCCCGGAACCGCCCGGCATGTCCAGCAACCGCAAGACGACAATCTAATGTGGGAGGTCTTGCAAGATTATGGTTATAATGAATTAATAAACACTTAACCAAGATAAGACATGTAGTAAGACATGGGGGTTAAGTGGGTGAAATGTGAAATTTAATTTGAAGCACTTAACAATGGTGAAACATGTAAGAAGACATGGAAATAAGAAGGGGTTAAGTGGGAATTCCTAGTGGGGATCAAGCTTAGGAGGGAAGCTTGTGTCAAGTGTGTGGGCCCTTTTCAACCAGTAACCCATTCTATATTTATGTGAGCTTGAACTAGGTCGAGGACGGGACACACTTACTAGGTTTGATTGTAAGAGGTCAATAAAGAGTTAGCGGTGGCAACGCAAGTCCAATGGAGCCATGTGCGTGCATGGGTCCGGGCCGGTAGGTAAGACGATGTTGCATCATGTAGGTATAAGCCATGCATTTTTAGTAGTATCGGGTTGCCACTTTAGGGAGTGATACACCCTACTGTGGGACCAGTACAGGTATCTACGAGTTAGGGAGCCGATCGAATGGGGAGGGTAGTGGGTACAACTAGTGAAGATAGGAGCATGCGGCGCCTATGACAACAGCTAGGGGTACACGAAACTACCATCATTATTATTACCATCATAGTTATTTTTATTTAAGAGGGATCATCTTTTTGTATGTAACTAGTATGTTAGTATGGTGCATAGCATATCGTATAGTGGTTAGGAGCGCATCCGATGTTCTATCTTACTAACCTTGTTACCATGTCATATATGCTTATGCTACAGTCATTTCTTATATCCAGTTTATGTTCTTATCATGTTACTTTACTGGTTATACTGTTAAAGTCACTGGACCCGCCAGACTTATGTCTGACCCTTTTTGTTTTGCCTCTTTTCTTTCCTCCTCCCCCCCTCCAGGTTCTCTGGGTGGGCACGTTGAAGCTTGATTCGGGCATTCCTGCTTGAAGTGCTGAAAGCAATGCTTAGCTTTGTTTCGCTTTCATATGGCATTATGGATTGGGGATTATGGCTTTAAAAATTATGTACTCTGATGACTTTTGTACAATACTGATATTATGTACTTGGCTTTGATGCAATGGGTTTAAAGATGTAACCAAACTTATTTCTGTTTCCGCTGCAATGAAGTTATAAATTTTTCAAGTACTATTTTATGTATCTGTCTTGTAATATTTTGTTTTGTTTACTTACAATGCTCCACGAAACTTAATGCATTCCCTTTGTGAGTGACATTAACGGACGTGGGGTGTTACATGTGGTATCAGAGCTGAAGGTTATCAGATCAGATAAAAGATTTTGAAAGTTGTTTTCAAAACGGTTTTAAAAGAAGTATTTTCAAAAGAAAAGTTTGTTTTGAAAGACATATTCCCCAAAGCCAAATGCACTATCTTTTGATTTTTCTGTTTGAATCCTTGTTTCATTCTTTGATGAGTCTCCAAGGCTCTTGGCTTTCTGGGAGGTAACCTCATCGCGGCATGGTTCCATAGGCATGATGAGACTACGGCGCCTGTCGAAGGGCAAAGAAGTGCCTAACCTCCGACTGTAGCCGTAGTAGTTTCACCTATGACTAATCTTCTTTCAAGCTTCGTAGGATTTTCCGTGCAATGGTGGCAGCATTCGAGAGACTTGTTACATGTTACAAAGGATGGTAAAAATGGGAATGAAGGAGTTAGGCTAAGGAGCACAGCTCAAGGATGAGAAACTTGTTGATATGGCTTTAATCCACGAAGAAGGTAAAGGTGGAAAGAATAATAAACCTCGCGACAAGATGAACTGTCTTTATTGTGGTATAACGGGCCATGTAATTAAGGACTGTAGGAAGAAGAAGAAGAAGAAGCATGGTTGTTTTCATTACGGTGAGGCAGGACATCTGATTGAAGACTGCCCAAGGAGGCAAGGACAAGGGCAAGGGCAGAGGACAGAGCCTACTTCTGGAGGGTAGGTTCATGCTCTCATTGCACCAGGACAGGAGAGAGGTAGAAACATTTCTATCAAAAGTTTGATTTTTCTTTTTTGATCAACCTTTTCGAACTTTGTTTGATTTTGGCGCTTCACATTCATTTATATCTGCTTCGTTAGTTGAAACACTGCACCTAAATACTAGTTTAGTTATGGATCTCATTGTAGTCTCAAATCCTATTGGTGGTTCAGCTTATTTATCTCTGATTTGTTGGGATTTGAGAATGTCTATCTTGGGCATTGGGTTTGAATGCAACGCCTACGTATTTGGTTTCATGGGCTATAGTCTGATTCTAGATATGGACTAGCTAGCCAGATATGGTGCCACCCTAGACTGTGAAGGGAGGGTAGTTAGACTGTTGACTCGTTGTGGAAAGACCCTTGATATTTCATGTGACCCTAGGGGTTCGATGATGCTTAGCTACCTAGAATCACTTGACGCATAGATCGATGATTTGTAATCTGTTCGAGTAGTCCATGAGTATGCAAATGTCTTTAAGGAGGTTAGGTGCTTACCTCCAAAACACGAGATAAATTTGCAAATATATTTGGTGGACAATGCAAAGCCAGTTGCATTGCCTATGCACCACATCACTCCAAGAGAAAGGAGGGATCTTAGTAAACAAGTGAAAGAGTTGCTTGAGAAAGGGTTCATAAGAAGAAGTATCGCGGAGTGGGGTGCTCTAGTTGTTTTTCCCATGAAGGTTGATGGTTCACTTAGATTGTGTGTTGACTATAGGAAGCTGAATAAGCTCACAAAGAAGAATAGACACCCATTGCCGAGGATAGATGATTGGTTCGATCAGTTGGTTGGCGGTTCAGTTGTCTCGCAGTTGGACTTAGCTACAGGATTTCGTCAGTTGAGGGTAGCTGAGGATAGTATAGATAAGACTGTTTTTAGGACTCTCGACGGTCTCTTCGAGTGGCTCGTCATTGCCTTTTGGTTTAATGAATGCACCCACATATTTTGTAGGTCTGATGAGTAGGGTGTTTAGGGAGTTTCTAAACAATTTTTTGGTAGTCTTTATGGATGACATCTTGATGTTCTCTAGAAGCGAGGAAGAGCATGCCTTACACCCTAGGCAAGTCTTAGAGACCCTTCAAGTACATTACCTCAAGGCTCCAAATGCCATTTTTGGAGGAAGGGAGTAAGGTTCATAGGGCATGTGGTCTCTAAAGAGGGGATAGCAGTGGATCCCTCGAAGGTGGTGGCAATCCAAGATGGGAAGATCCCAAAGAACACAATAGAAGTAAGAAGATTTCTTTTGGGTCGGAATGAAGAAGGATGTGGCAGACTCCGTTTCTAGATGTTTAGTGTGCCAGCAAGTCAAGGCTAAGCAAAAGAAGCCTGGTGGTTTGCTTCATCCTTTAGAGGTTCCACAGTGGAAATGGTAAAGTGCTCCCATGGATTTCGTTGACGGGTTGTTGAGGTTAAGGAAGGGTAATATGGGGATATGGGTAGTAGTAGATAGACTTACCAAGAGCGCCCATTTGTTTCCCGTTAAGAGTAAAACAACAACTGCATGGTTAGCATCTGTTTATCTCCAAGAGATAATTCGTCTACATGGCATACCTTCTAGTACCGTAAGCGATCGAGATCCCATTTTCACCAATGAGTTTTGGAAGAGCTTGCAAGAGGCGGTAGGAACACAATTGTGTTTGAGCATCGCTTATCACCCTCAGACGGATGGCCAAACCGAAAGAGTGAATCGAATTCTAGAAGATTTTTTGAGGTTATGAATTTTGGACTTTGGAGGGACATGGGAGGAACACCTTCCATTATTAGAGTTCGCCTACAACAACAGCTATCAGACTAGTATTGGCATGACACCTTTTGAAGCTCTATATGGACGACCTTGCCGATCACCGATTTGTTGGTGGGAGTCTACGGATAAGGTTTTGCTTGGGCCTGATATGATTAGGGAAACTTCAGAGAAGATAGACTTGATTCGGAGACGCATGAAGACAGCACAGGACCGACAAAAGTCATATGCTGATAAGAGAAGGACCGATCTTGAGTTCGATGTTGGAGACATGGTCTTTATTAAAGTATCACCGTTGAGGAATGTAGTTCGCTTTGGAGCTGTAGGAAAATTGGCAACAAGTTTCGTAGGGCCATTCCCCATTACAGAGAGAATTGGACAGATGGCCTATAGAATGAAGTTTCCTGAGAAGCTTAGTGGTGTGCATGATGTGTTTCATGTGTCGCATTTGAGGAAGTGTTTACATGATACTGCGGAAGTAGTAGAGCCGAGCATGCTTAGAGAAGAGGAAGTAGAGTGAGATGCCACGATTAGACGAGCTCTTGCATGCATACTTGGATCAGAGGTCAAGAAGTTACGCAACCGAGAGGTCAAGTTGGTTAAAGCCCAATGGGGAGATGATCAAGGAGATGTGACTTGGGAAACAGAAGATAAGATACGTGCATCATACCCTTTTCTTTTTTAGGGTATGTTCTTAACTTCTACTTTTTCTACTGCTTTGTTTATACTTATTCTATCGTTTAGTGTATCCTCTCGATTATATATTCGATTATTAGGTGGAAAATCTTATGGTTGTAAACATGTGTTTGAAACATGTTATGTCTAGTGGATGTAAGTGGTTGCTAGTGGTTGCTCGTAGATGCATTACACACACTTTAGGCACTAAGATCGGCTCAGTCACTTTCATAATGCATATTGCATATATTTGTTTATTGATTGAAATTTGATGTGTTATCATGTGGATGTTGCATTTGAGTGAATGGTTGTGCACTCATATAAAAGTTATAAAGTGCATTGCATACATGTTGGACTCATGGCTCTAACATAATTCACATTAAGCAGGTCAACGGAATCAGTAGACCGCCTGATCTTTGCATTAGATAAGGAACATACACACTTTTGCATATGTTCATGAAAAAACATTAGAAATCTACAATGGATGCCTATGATTGATGGTTGAGTAAATGGATGTTGGATGGTAGGATATACATTCTTCTTAACTTGAAGATTTCGGGGACGAAATCCTTTAAGGAGGGGAGAATGTAACACCCCGCAATTTTAAAACATGACATGAGGGATAATTAAAGAATACTTAATTTTAATAAAAAGAATTAAGAGAAACGGTTTGCGCCTTGCGTTCGTCTCGGAATTCTTCTTGGGATAGAGTCCGAGTTTGCATAAAACGGGTACAGTATGAAGAAGTTATGAAGCTTAGAAGAATTCTAGAATTCACAGAATTTAAATTAAAATAATAATTAAAAATCAAAAAATGAGTTCAAAAAACAAAATTAGAAAATCTGGGTGAGCGGGAAATCTCCCGCTCTAGGGTGTCGAACCCCCTAGGGGAGTCGACATAGGTGTCGACCCCCCTATAGGGTGTCGACCCCCTTCTGTCCAGATCTGGACGACGTGTTTTTGAGGTCTAGGGCAGATGTGTCCTTTTGGGATTGGCTGGATGACGTGTCTTTTGAGCTGTGTGGTTCTGATGATCTCTAATCTAATCTAAAGGCCCTGATTCACCTATTACATCTATAAAAACACACCTAGACCTAACCCTAATTTCATTACACTAATTCATGGCACCTCCATACTGCCCTAATCTAAATTAAAACTAGCATCCCTTCTTCTCCAAAGAAAATCAGAATTAAAGCATTCAGATTGGAAGATAAGAATCAAGTTCTACAACAACGGTTTAGCTAATAAAATTCAGAAATCAGATTCAGATCTATTCTCTCTTCAAGACCCTGTCGCTGTGAGTCTATGTTACTTTCACATATAATTAAATTAAAAGTGATTGTGATAAGATTGTAAATTGGATTTTATGAACATGCATGTAAGATGAATCATATCAAGTTGTGTAAATTCTTATCTTTCAGATTCATACCCAAAGTTTGGTTATCATATGCCTATTGGATCTATATCATTGTTCTATGCCAGTTCATATTTCATATGCCTTTCTAATCCAGTTTATCATTATATGCATGTTTATGTTTCATATGTTGTTCGTATGTTTACGCCAACTTTGATGTTGATTTTCTTCTCCTCTTCTTTTCTCTTTTTTTATGAGATTGGCTAACTTCGAGCCTAACATATTGCGTTGAGATTTGAGTATGAATAACGTTTGAACGATTGGGAGAAGTTTGGGGAAATTTTGTAATAAAATGAGATTATTGGCATAAATCAATTTGAGCATAATTATGTATAAATTGTATACATGAGATTTGGCATAAGTGGATTGGGCATAATTGGATATAATTTGTATACATGAGGTTTGGCATAAATTGTTAATAACAATGAACACAAACTAATTTGGGCGTAATTTGGCATAACATGTGCACGTAAGATTATAGGCGTAATTTTGGCTTAACATGTATACGTAAGATTATAGGCCTAATTTGGATTAAAATTACAAACATAATTTAGATTGGAAATTATGAGTAATTGGAGTATATTTTAATCCAAGATTTAAAGTTGGGACTTGAATCAAGAAAGTGATAATGAACGCCTAAGACACGAGGTTAGATTCGAATTGCGGTATAAGACTGGCCAGAACCGCCCGGACTGGCCAGAACCGCCCGGCACATCCAGCAACCGCAATTTGGTAATCTAATGTGAGAGGTCAAAGGCAGAAATTAGATACGTAATAATGCAAAGACACGAGGTTAGATTCAGATTGCGGTATAAGACTGCCCGGAACCGCCCGTCATATCCAGTAACCGCAAGACGACAATCTAATGTGGGAGGTCTTACAAGATTACAGTTTTAATGAATTAATAAATATTTAACCAAGATAAGTCTGATAAGACATGTAGTAAGACATGGGGGTTAAGTGGGTGACACGGGTGACATGTGAAATATAATTTGAAGCACTTAACCATGGTGAAACATGTAAGAAGACATGGAAATAAGAAGGGGTTAAGTGGGAATTCCTAGTGGGGACCAAGCTTAGGAGGGAAGCTTGTGTCAAGTGTGTGGACCCTTTTCAACCAGTAATCCATTCTGTATCTACGTGAGCTCAAACTAGGTCGAAGACAGGACACGCTTGCTGGGTTTGATTGTAAGAGGTCAATAAAGAGTTTGTGATGGCAACGCAAGTCCAATGGAGTCATGTGTGTGCGTGGGTCCGGACTGGTAGGTAAGACGTTGTTGCATCGTGTAGGTATAAGCCGTGCATTTTTAGTAGTATCGGGTTGCCGTTTTAGGGAGTGATACACCCTACTGTGGGACCAGCACGGGTATCTACGAGTTAGGAGACCGATCGAATGAGGAGGGTAGTAGGTACAACTAGTGGAGATAGGAGCAGGCGGCGCCTATGACAGCAGCTAGGGGTACACGAAACTACCATCATAGTAATGTTTATTTAAGAGGGATCATCTTTTAGTATGTAACTAATATGTTAGCATGGTGCAGAGCATATCGTATAGTGGTTAGGAGCGCAGCCGATGTTCTATCTTACTCACCTTGTTACCATGTCATATCTGCTTATGTTACAGTCATCTCTTATACCCAGTTTATGTTTTTATTCTGTTACTTTACTGATTATACTGTTAAAGTCACCGGACTCGCCAGACTTATGTCTGACCTTTTTTGTTTCGCCTCTTTTCTTTCCTCTCCCCCCCCCCCCCCCCCAGGTTCTCAGGGTGGGCACGTTGAAGCTTGATTCAGACTTTCCTGCTTGACGTGCTGAAAGCAATGCTTAGCTTTGTTTCTCTTTCATATGGCATTTTGTATTGGGGATTATGTCTTTAAAAATTATGTACTGTGATGACTTTTGTACAATACTGATATTATGTACTTGGCTTTGATGCAATGGGTTTAAAGATGTAACCAAACTTATTTATGTTTCCGCTGCAATAAAGTTATAAAACTTTCAAGTACTATTTTATGTATCTGCCTTGTAATATTCTGTTCTGTTTACTTACAACGCTCCACGAAACTTAATGTATTCCCTTTGTGAGTGACATTAACGGACGTGGGGTGTTACATGAGCTACACTGCGTTTTTGTTTATAAAATTAGAACATTGAAAACTCTTAGTTTCATATGAGTTCCGTTTTTCATGTTTTTTCTAAAACTTAATTTAATGATATCTTCTTCGTTTTAAGTCCATTTTCTACAATCCATAGGTCTGAATTAATCAGCAAATCACCACAGACGCTAGTTCCATGACCAAATTCAGAAAAAAATTACAAATCTTATTTTATTAATTACTTTAAAATGCGGGGTGTTACGATATGTATTATGTTTTGTATGTTTTATAATGATAGACTTGGTGATATGTATATTATGTACTGTATTATATTGTTGTAATCTAGTTGATGGTGAAGTTTGACTTGATTTAATCTAATATGTGGTTGCCGAATTGTGTTTAGTTTGGTCTTTGATATTTTATTGGAATATTGTATACTGGATATGACTTATTGCTGGTGGAGTTGTGTTCGTATGAGAAATGTGGCTGGAAAGTAATACTGCAACAAAAATAAAAGAAGTTCACAGGTTATCCGATGGATCGTGACAAAATTTAGGTATGCTATTCCCTATGGTTTCCGACGGCTGCCTACATGTGTGGGAAACCATCGGGAAATGGTTCGATGAGATGTGTCGAAAGTCGTCGGAAATTCTGTTCACTGATGCCTCTATTCTCGACGACTTCCAATCGCTACCGACGGCCACTGACGGTTCTGAGCCGTTGGAAAAGTCGTTCATTCTTGTAGTTTATCTATATGCGGTGAACTCCGACCTCCACCGTCATTGTTGAAATAGATACCAACCTCTCTAGAATTTGAAGGTATAGAGTGTAAATATTGATCATTTGTTGATCTAGAACTTGAACCACCCGAATGCACCATAAACTACGGAAAAAAAAATGAGATCAGTACACTATAAATTTCAATTACTCAAATGTAAATACCATAAAAAACTACTTACTTTGTATTCACACACATAGGAAATACTGGACTTGAAATGCTCTGATAAGGATAACTAAGAATAGTACCAATAATATGAGTAGAATGTTGGTTCAAACAAGTATTCCTCTTCAAAATGTCTCAACTTCTCTTTCATTACAAGTAATTCAATACTTTTGATATAATGGAAAACATAGCATTGACATCTTCATTATCATTTACGTCGATAACAAAAGATCCAGAGTACATTAACCACTTTCTTCCTAATTTTACATTATACTCTTGTGAATAAATTTTTGTAGCCGTATACACCATTTCTTTTAGTTCATGATAGGAGCAAAAAAAATTAACCTTCGAAACCCTTTTGTTTACCACCAACATATACCGGTGTATTATTTTCCTTCGTAGTCAATTTTCCATCAAGTAGCAAATAATTGGGATGAAATCCGAAATACTTCTAAAAAGAAAAATATAATTAATTTGACTGATAGAAGTAATCTGACTAGTAATCCTTGTATACTCTGAGATTTTGAGGTAACTTGAAGAAAGACACGAAAATGTACTTTCTAACACGAGTATGATATAAGAGAACTAACAAATTGCTTGCAGGTTAATTTGGATGTGAAATTTACACTAGAGCGTTTGTGAATGTGCCAGTGTAATTTTTAAGGGCTCATTCCACAAATGCGTCCAGTGTTATTATTTTTAAACAATGACCAATACATTGCTGAACTGGTCAAAACCAACATACAATTACTAATAGTTTTCAACCTACCATAATTATGTCATCTATTAAATAATTGTAAAGCACAACCATTTAAAGCTCTCTACTAAAATCTAGGACTTTTCTCTACTCACCTTGATTATTTTCAAATATTTTATTTTTAAATTAGTTTATCACTTTACGCTTATTTGTTATTTCTCTCACATTATTTTACTTTTTCTATTATTTCACTTTTTGATATGGACATTACAAAGTTTACACAATTTTATTAGCAATTAGCTCATAACATTTTATAATTAAGTCCACGTATTTAAATTGATTACAAAACAAAAAATTTAAGTAATTTAAAAAAAAATTAATTAACTAGTATTTCTTTTAAATATTAAAAAGATAAATTATGTTTTTTTGACTCTAAATACCTGCATTTCAAATTTTCCTATAATATTTTAAGACTCTCTCAACTCTTTTCTAATATTCTACATTTATTTACCATATTTAACAATTAATTACATAATATTAAACTATTTAAATAACTTTAGCAAACTATTATTCATTGATTTGCCTAATAAATCACATCAAGGTTAAGTATATACATATTAACAAAAATGAAAAAAAAAATCAAATATATAAACAAGTCAATCACATAACATAAAGTATACACATAATTAACTACCACAAATTCAAAGTTGAACTCATTAACATCAATATATTTACCGTTATAGCTTTGTAATATTAATGTACCTACATTTTAAATTTTACTTAGTTTTTTACAATACACTGCACAATATCACTTAAAATTGTACATTTAACTAAATTTATTTAAATTAATTTTGTGATTTTGAATTTAACAACTGGATCTCAATCAATAAATTTTTGTAAATTCACCTAATTAAAGCTAAGTGTGATGTTTTAAATTGTACGTCGTGTTCATATCAACAAAAATGGTAAAATTAGTTTTTCTTCCAAATATAAAGTTAAATAAGCCACATTGTTTAAATAATATATGTAAACAATAATAAAAAAATTAATATATTATGCACTTATCGCAATAAATTTACCATAAACAAAAAAATCAATTTCCACTTTAAATACCTACATTTTAACATTTCTATAATTATTTGTGAACCACCTCAATTCTTTTGTAATATTTTATATTTCAATCCACATGTTTAAACTATTCATGAAATCTTAAATTCTAATTATTTAAATAATCTTAGAGAGTATTTTTGTCTATTTTTGAATAGCTCTTAAAAATATGTGCCAATTTTACTGTATATTTATATTAAAAATGGTAGTTTTCCATGCAACTATAAAGATGTGAAAATCACATAATGTGAACTATGTATATCAACGATAATGAAAAAATTAATTCGTAAATTGGTTATGCTTCATTTATATCAAGAATTTACCATATATTATATCATAAAATTCTTTTTGAACATCAATTACTCCACAACAAATTTATACATTTTTTTGCAATTTTTTTTTAATTCTTCCTGCTATATACTATACAGTTAAACTAATTTTGCAATTTTACATGTAACTTATTCAAATAAATTTTATTAAATGATATTTGCTAATTTATTGAATAAATTTCTAACATACATCAATTTCAACTAACTATATTTTCTTTTAACCGAGTACTACCATTTAAAACCCATATTCCAACCTAAATTAAGAAAGTTCTCGACAACTCACTTTTGAGTCTTGACATTTTAGTACATATAGTTATTAAAATAGAAATTATAAAATGTTACATATTCAAAATAAAATAATTATGTTATATGTATTTAAATTATTTCAAAAGCAAAAAATCCAATTCGCATACCACTTTCATGTTAACGAAAAAATATCAATCAAATATAAAAAGTTATAAAATACATAACAAATTATATCAAATTATTCAATTTTCTACTAATTCCTTATTTGTTTTTTTCTTACCATTCGCATTTGAGTCCATTACGTAAACCTATAACATAACAAAAAAGTTAATTGTTTTAGATTTAAAGACACGGCTTTATCTTTTCCATCAAAAGGACGTGTAGTATATATTTTCGGCTTAAGTAAATATATTTGTGAAAAATTAAATCGGCAGTCTTCTTCGATCTACTTCTCAAATCTTGTATACAAATTGTTAACTTGTGCATCTCTAATCTCAATCTTAGATGATTAGGAACGATGCGTCTTTAATCCTTCTTCTTCTTCAATCATATGTTTTTACTATAGAAATAAAAGATGTTTATGTTGTCTTCAATCTCATCTTCATTTTTGTTTCAGATGCCGTTAATAGAAGATGTTAGTGAATTGACTTTTTCGATCGATTTTGTATTTTAGCCAAGATTAATGATATATGAAACTATCATTTCTGTATGTGCTATGAAATTTACTGTATTATATGTGCAAATCCTTGTATTTTATGTTGATTGGATTTTTTATTAGTTTTATGTTGTTGTTGAATTTGCTAAATTGTAATGCTAGATGTATATAGCATTTCATTTTAATTTTTGTTAGTTTTGGGCTATAAATGAGTGAACTGCATGTATAATTAATTTCTCTGCCTATTTCAGTGAGACAACCCATGATTGTTTAGCTATAAGACAATTGATGGTCACAAAAGTACTGTGGTCAAAATATTGTTGAATTTGCTAAAGTGTCATGCTAGATGCATATAG
The DNA here is from genome assembly GCA_030737875.1 of Allium sativum. Classification (NCBI taxonomy): domain Eukaryota; kingdom Viridiplantae; phylum Streptophyta; class Magnoliopsida; order Asparagales; family Amaryllidaceae; genus Allium; species Allium sativum. The sequence continues at coordinate 360,545,670 of CM060926.1, forward strand.
AATTTCATTCTAATAGTTAATTATTTACAGAATTTGCAATTATTTTGAAATTTACATGTACGCTAATTTTTTTGTTCCATCTAAGCATTCAACAATATATGTTGTTTATGATTTCCACAGTTCAAGAATTGAACGTTAAGTTTTTATGTTATACTTTGCATCCCATTGGTACCCGCTTAGGTTTGAATTCGGAAGTCTTTTGCATATTTTTAGTTTGTTCGCTTAAACAATATATCCTAGGTATAGATCTATTCTGCATGCTATATTTGTCTATCATTTTTTATCAATGTTATATTTGTCTATCATTTTATAGCTATTCATCTTGGTTTTGAATACATCTTCCAAATCTTGATTGCTATGTTCCTATGTCATTTAGCATTCTATCACTACACATTAATCAAATAAAGTAACATATTCAACTATAATTTTTTTCATGTAATGTTTGTTTATCATTTTTTTTCTCAATGCAATATTTATCTATTATTCTATAGCCATTCGTCTTGTTTTTTCCTATTATCTATCAAATACCGAATGTTATTTTTCTCTATCATTTATCATCGCAATATAGTACACATTAAGAAAACAAAGTAATATATTCAACTGTAACTATATAATGCTATGTTTGTCTATTGTTTTTTCAATGATATGTATGTCTATCATTACTCAAATGCTATATTAAACATAGGATTGGACTTTATTAGTCAAATGCTATATTAAACTATCATTTTATATACAAAAATTATGTAAGTAGACTCTTTGGTTGAAATGTTATATTAAATATCATTTTGCATATTGTAATCTCGTTATCCAACTTCATAACTAAAATGCTATATTAAAGTTTCATTTTGCATTTTAAAAACCAGATAGTGGATTTGTTAACTTATATGTTATGCAAAACTAGCATTTTGCATGCTTTAAATATGCTAGCGGACTTTGTTATTAAAATGCTCTATTATATCTTATTTTGCATATTGTAATCATGTTATTGAACTTCATAACTAAAATGTCACATTAATCTATCTTTTTCATATTTAAAGCTTGACTGTGGACTGACTCGAATGTTATTTAAATTATCATTTTGCATGCTCCAAATATGCTAGTTGACATTGTATTTCAAATGTTACATTAAAAAAAAAAAAAAATCAAATCAAATCAAATGATTTAAATTGTTATCAATGTGCATATTTTATTCATGATAACTCTTTTTAGGAATAGTTATATCATTTTGAATATTCTATTCTTCTAAGTTCACTTTAAATTTACTCATACAAAATTCATGCTAATGGACTTTGCATTCAAAATGTTACGTTTAAAAAATGCTATATATGTTTACCATTTTCCCTATATTATTCATGGTAGTTCTCTTTAGGAATACTTATATCATTGTATACATCATATTTTATGCGAGTTCACTTTAAATATTATTATGAAAAATTCAAATATATTTTTGCATATTTTTTTTATTCTTGTTCGACTGGAATACACCTATGCTACATTCAAATATCATTTTACATATATTGGTAGTGATACTATATTTTTGAAAGTATAAATGCAATGTTAATCTATCATTTAGCATTTTAAATAGTCTACGGTGTTTTAAGTTACGTTTGATTGAATTTGAAGAAGTTAGCGTTGGCGTACAGATCAGTGATGGAAGTATCGTTTGGACTTGAATATAGTGTTAGCGACGACTTGCACGGTGGTGACTTGGACGACGGTGGATTGGACGACGGCGAGTTATCCTTAGCGTATATGTCGATAACGGAAAAAAATTTTGGATCTGAATATCGACAAAAAAAAGGAATTGACGACGATGACTTGAACGACTTGAACGGCGGTGGTTGGAATGATGACGACTTCAAACAGCGGGTGGTGGTGATAGAGTTGCATGAAGACGAAAAAAATATTTGAGATCGAAAAAATTGTGAAAATGGAGTTACTGTTCTTATGTCTAAGTATAAAAGGTTGCGTCCTAAATTTAAAACTTAGTTTATAGTTTTTACTTTAAACTAATTTGCTATTTAAAAAAAAAAAACCACTTGATTAAATAAGTAAAAATTAGAAAGTATTTTCTTTGCTCAAACACCAAGTTTAAGATTTATAATATAAAATTATACATCATTTTAAAAAAATTATTACAAAAATCAACTACTACACTTAAGTTATCGGATAATGCATAATAAACTTTTTTTTTTAATCAATAATAGTACAAAGATACATTTTAAAAATATTACATGTGTAATGCACCGGTTTACTTTTAAAAACAAGTATATTTTGAAAATTTATCCTTTAATTAAGTGATAGTTATTTGAAATAGGATAAACTGACACGATTAATTTCAAGTTTCACGTCTTTTCTCGTATTTTGAATTGAACAAGCACCATCGTTACCCTTCAATTCACTGTTTCACCTTCCTAAACCATCAAAATACAATACTTCCATGAACACCTCTCTGCCTTCTTCAATATGCCGACTTCGACCTACCGAAACACCCTTCAATTCACAAAACATACTTCAAGTCTTCGACCCACCGTCCCCTTCAACCCAACAATCGCCTCGAAACACCTCGCAAATACCTAATCGAACTCAGTAACACCACCAAACTCGACGTCAAAATCGCAGATCCCATCACCGCTCACAATCCGCAATCAATACAGTTCGCAACAATCCCAAGCCACCGCCTTTTTTATTTTATTTTGTTTCCTTCTGATTTTTTTGATTTCGCTTTTTCATTCTTGTCTTGATCTTCGACTATTGCTTTTTGGATTAACGTTTGTTGCCAACAAAAAGAAATGAATTAACATTTGATGCCTATAAATTCCTCCACGATAGCGTCCCCTGTAGATATAAATAAACTAAGTACATTTCAACTACTGGCAGATTTTAAATAAGATACGGCTACATTAATGAGCTTCAACTGCACAAAGATGTTGTTATCTTTTAAGTGAGTCGACCGCATTTATATATACACACACGCTTTCACCATGAAGCTCGTGCTTGAACTTACCCACCATTCAGTACATCAGGTTTCGTATCCTTTCCTAGCCCTGTGTAGTATTTATGGAATTGCTTGGTCCCAATGTCGCCAACAGCTTGCCTCTTACTCCTCTCGGGTTCCTCGAACGATCAGCGACCGTCCATGGCGATCATCCATCCGTCGTGTACAACAAGACGGTTTTCACTTGGTCCGAAACTCACCTCCGATGCCTTCGCCTCGCCTCTGCTTTATCCTCCTTTGGCGTCTCTCCTGGGCACGTCGTACGTATTTTGATTCTAGACATTTAACCACACACCATACATGTTACTTATGGTCGGAGAATATATTTCCAGGTTTCGGTGATGGCCCCGAACATACCAGCAATGTACGAAATGCAATTCGCCGTCCCAATGAGCGGTGCGATCCTCAACAACATCAACCTCCGGCTGGACGCACGGACCATCTCAGTCCTCCTCCAGCACAGCAAAGCCAAAGTTCTATTCGTCGACGCACTCTCCTACCCTCTTGCCCTAAGCGCCATCAGCCTCTTTCCAAAAACCCAAGCCCAGCCCGAGCTTATCGTAATCGAAGACCCATACGAACCCGCATCCCTCTCTTGCACCATTCCACTGACCTACGAGCAGATGATCGCCTTAGGCGACCCTACCTTCAAGTGGATCAGACCTAAAAGCGAATGGGACCCGATGGTACTAAACTACACGTCGGGCACAACGTCCTCCCCGAAAGGAGCAGTCCACTGCCATAGGGGCCTGTTCCTGATAACAAACTCCAGCATCATCGATTGGTCTCTCCCTGAAAACCCGAGATATCTCTGGACGCTGCCCATGTTCCACGCGAACGGGTGGAGCTACCCATGGGGAATCTGCGCGAAAGGCGGCACCAACATCTGCCTGCGCAGGTTCGACGCGTCCACCGTCTACTCCTTGATCCAAGAACACAGCATCACGCACCTCTGCGCTGCACCGGTCGTGCTCAACATGCTGGCGAACGCGCCTGACTCACGCTTGCCTGACCGCACGGTGCATGTTCTGACAGCTGGGTCGTCACCGCCTGCGCCTGTGTTGAGCAGGGCGGAGAAGGTGGGATTCTGCATAAGACACGGGTACGGGATGACGGAGACGGCGGGCTTACCGGTGACATGCGCGTGGAAGGGGGAATGGAACGGGCTGGCCGAGGAGGAAAGGGCGAGGCTGAAAGCAAGGCAAGGGGTGAGGACGAATGCCATGGCAGAGGTTGATGTTGTGGATGCGGAGAGTGGGAAGAGCGTGGAAAGAGATGGGGGGACGATGGGGGAGATTGTGCTGAGGGGCGGCTGTGTCATGCTGGGCTATCTCGATGATCCGGAAGGTACTAGAAAGGCCATTCGTGAAGACGGGTGGCTCTACACTGGTGATGTTGGGGTGATGCACGCGGATGGGTACGTTGAAGTTAGAGACAGGACGAAGGATGTTATTATAAGTGGGGGCGAGAATCTGAGTAGCATTGAGGTCGAGTCCGTACTTTACAGTCATCCGGCGGTGGATGAAGTGGCCGTGGTGGCGAGGGCGGATGAGTTCTGGGGGGAGCTGCCTTGTGCTTTCATAAGCTTGAAAGATGGTCGTAAGGTGGATGAGAAGGAAATTAGAGATTGGTGTAGGAAAAATATGCCGAAGTACATGGTGCCGAGAACTGTGATTTTTAAACAGGATTTGCCTAAAACTTCTACGGGTAAAATCCAGAAGTATATACTTAGAAATTTGGCGAATGAGCTGGGTAGAACTTGTACTGGAATTAAAAAGGAAATTGGCAGCTGAATTGCGCTCTCTCCGTATTCATTGCCCTCAGCCTCATGTGCCAAGTTCAATCCCAGTTGCTTGTGTTGAAATAATGCTGTAATTTGTTTCTTTGTAATTAACCCTCGGGTTTTAAGATACAGATTTGCCAGTGCATTTCTGGAATCTTAAATTATACTAATGGTAAAAATATATGTGGAATTTGTGGGTTATTCAGAAAAAGAAGTTATGTTGTTTTCTAAAAACGTTAAAACATCAATGTAATTTGGTTTATTGGTTGTTTTCAGTGTTGTCATACAAAATCTTCCAAAAAACAAATAAAATAACTTGTCTTCAAAATTCTCTATCTCCAAACAATTAGTTGAATGGAAACATTTGCAGATCCTGCTACGGCAAACAAACGTCACTTCATACCAAACTCTATCAACAATGCTTCCCATTAAATTCGACACTTAATCCAAAAAAATTAATCATCTTTTTTTCAAGCAATTAGCCTTCATGTGTTTTATTCGTCCTACGGTAGCAAGGTTTAGGTGGGACCAATTCTTCTGTTCTATCCCCGTGTTGCCCCATGTGCCCATCCAATGAGAGCCCCCTGATTTTTATTTTTTATAATTAAGTCTCTGTAACAATTGGAGGACTTAACTGTAAAATGTGAAAATCAGGGGGCTTCCATTGACTGGGCACACCGAGGATGGAAACATAAGAATTCACCCCGGTTTAGGCAGGATTGTTTAAACATTAAATACAAACTTTGCTAGGAGAATTAACTTAACATCGACACAAATGCTCATAATATATTTAATTTGTACAACCAAACATCATTCCAATATAAGAAAGTGCTTTGCACAGTCGCGCAAGAGCAGCTGTGCAAACACTCGCTTATATTATTGGCCCCTTGAATTCAGGATGGCCAATAATTTGAGCTAGTGCATGCACAGTCGCTCTTGCGCGACTGTGCATAGCACAGCTGTTCCAATATAATAATAACTCATGTCATCCACATAATTTCGCAAAGATTAACAGTGAAGGCACTTGATGTTAACGGACAATGATGTCAAAATATTTTATGCTATAAAGTCTGATGGCGAAAAAACTAATGTCGAAGTTATGAAAAGTTAGTAATATTGATACGAATGTAAACGAAGCTGAAGTTGGCGATGCTGATGTAGTTGGCTCATGAATGGGGTCTGGTTTTATGCTAAGCAACGTGATACTATTGAGACAAGTCCCACGTCGGGGATTTTTAAAATAAATATTGTATAAATATCAGGAGTCCACCATTTATATTGCCAATTGGTTTAGTGATGTTGGATTTTGGTTAAGTATTTCTACTTTCAATAACGCATGTTGTTGACATTAAAAGATGACAAATACATGGTGTTAAAAACATGGATCTATAGTGTCGATAAGCAAAAATTGGCACAACACTGGAAAAGTTCGAAGATAACGGAACTATACGTCCAGAGTGATGACGCAAGCTTGGCGGTCAAAGAGGTAAGGTCTTCTTCCAAAAGTGTGAAACGAGCAAGGTTTCAACCCTATTCTCGAAGCAGAATGAGGGGTGTTTATAGAAGGAAGGAGCATATGAGAGTAGGTAGGAACAAAGGGTGGTAGGCACATGCCACAACTTTTCGTACCGACACCAGGGTCTGTACGTATCCCTGGAACTTGGTTTATTCCTGCTCTGCATCTTCGTTGTCTTCGTATCCCATTGTTTAGGTGATTTCGTAGCCTAGGGCGCAAGATTACCTATACAGATTTTGGAAACTTGAAGGAATCTGGTGGACATTGAGGGATACAAAAGTCTTCGTATCGATCTGAAGAGTTATAATTACAAAGTTGGGAGTCGAAGGTGATACCATCCCCAAAATCGAAGGCATGGATACAATTTTTGGTGCAAGGGCTTGGGATAAGAATTGGATTGGAGGAGGTTATACCGACCCTGAAGCATTTAGGCAAATTTGAGCAGTTTTGATGAGCCGCGACGACTACACTTTTACGATTCTATATGAGCTTTGTTCTTGGGTATCTTAGCGACACTTCCTCGTTGTTTAACCACGAATGGACCGAGCCGTGTAGGCTTTGGCTGCTTCTGGCATCCATGCCAAAAGATCTGGTAACACTTACCCTCTGAAGGATGTCTTGTGTTAACATGACATGCTTTGAGCTAAGACAAGCACTTCTTCAAGCCGGAAAGATATCCAAGTCATGTCGGGCGATTGTTTGTGACCTTTCCATTGAGTAGTCGTGACGCTTTGTCGCATCTTTTTGGTATATGTATGCGGTTCCAGCATTGTTTAGAATTCTAGTTGCTTGAGCTTCGTTGCGTGGACTGGAACCTGTTACATTGCTCAAATGAGCATACAATTCCTGTCGATTCATGAAATTAAATGTTAGTCACCAATTCTCGCTTAAGTCGGAACGTAAACGAGTTACTATCAGCACATTATCATGTATGCACTCACAGGTTTGCATGTAGCTTTGCGCGATATGATTGGAGTTTGTATAATAAAACATAATCGGAGGGGTGTGTTCCAGGCACGTGATCACTCAAGTTGATTTTCGAAAACGTTATCGAATCAAAAGCTCGATCGCTTGGAGCGTACTCTTGGATGTTTAGGTTCGTGTGTGCACGATAGGATAGCGAGTCGAGTCGGTTTAGACAATCGAAATTTAGAAAACGCGTATGTGTGATCGTCGAGTTTTGGAAGCTTCACCGATCCTGGAGTTTGTCGTGTTTTCCTCTTCTCCCATTTTCTTCTTCTCCTTTAGTTATAACCGGGGTCGATATCGACCCTGGGATCGGTATTTCGACTTCCTTAAGACTTTAAACTCTCAAAAAATCTTAACCGGTCTCCCTTCGATCGAATTAGGTGGGTTTCGTGTTGCTCTTTTGCATGAGTTTACATGGGTCTCAATTTAATCGTGTTGTCGAGGAGATATATTGATGATGAGGCTGATGGTGGCCAGGGTCATGGAGTCAAGGTTGGTGTTGAGGGAGTTCGAAGTGTCGAAGCATGGAAAATGGAGCAGGAAATTTGAAAGAGTAGGGAGTAAGAATTTTGGGAGTTTAGGAGGGAGACGGAAGGGAGACGAAGGAGGGGATAAGAAACTCAAGATGGAAGAAAAGTTGAAGTTCCGGGATACGAAATCACGTTTCATATCCCGAAAAACAGATGGGGATATGAAAAAAATGAGCGAGAGTGAGATCGGTAAAGGAAAAGGCACAAACATCTCGGGGATATGAAATTGTTTTTCGTATCATGGGACTTGGCTGTTTTCGGAGTTGAATTTTGGGATGGAAATCTCTTGAGCGTGTAGAGATACAAAATAAATATCATGAAAACTTGAGAAAATTATTTACTTCGAAATTCAACTTCGTGAATTCGATTCGTTTCACGATGTCGCGCGATCGGTTGAGAATTAAATGAACATATCATCGCATAACACATTAATGCTCGAAAGACGAACCTGGTTGGACTCATAATTCAGACATGCACATAGAATTAAAGTATAAACTCGGACTGTGGACATATGACTGAACTATCAATTCATGAACTTGATTTTCAATCCGATGACAATATAATTGTTACTTAACATGAATTCGATGACCTCGGTTAGCGGCCATGATGATTAAAGTTTATGAAATAAAAAACTATCGCCGCATCCCGATATGTTTTACTGTTATTGCATTAGCACGCACGTCCCTGCACATTCCACGTTATTTTACACTAAAACTAGGGATATAGGTCTTCATGTTGTATTAACACAACCATTTTGAGAGTATAGTTTGTAATGGCACAAAGAGGCACTCAAGATGATTTCAAGGCTTGGAAGCTGAAATCGCAGAATCTCCATCTAGTTCCTTTGAATCTTTATACCATTCTAGCTCTATAGGCAGCAAGCTTGAGACTTCCACGACTTCTACCCTTTCCCAAAAAATGAGCCTGCATGACATGCACGATCAGGAGGAGCAACCAGAAGGATTACAACATTTGGACGAACATGCAAAAGAGTCGATCCTCTAGGAAGAGGTAGAACCTGCAGAAGTGGGCCCTCACAAAGAAGAAAACACGTTAGCGACGAACAGGAAGTCATTATCGTGGCATTGCACATGATGGCAGATACTAATATTCTACAGAACCTATCGGATACGGTTGTTTCGTGAAACGATAAATCTTTGTTATGACGAATTTGCACGAAGTACGGAATATCCTGGGACGATGTTCTGGCTCTCGGGAAGAATGATAGGGCACATGCACCTCGAAGGGATATACTGACTGAAATAGGCATATGTGCTCTATCAGGAGCATATCCCCATCGTGCCCGTACATTCGTGATCATGCACTTCTTCTGTCTAGCGCCAATTCAACTTCACCTAAATGCGTTTTCCTTTCTGCTCGGCACTTACATCCTTTTCATCAAGTGATTGGGCATATAATCGACTGGGTAAAACATCCAAATCCTCTACGGAGAAAAGAAGAAGTTCTCTGCCTTCCTACATATTCTTAGACGCACGAGCCAACAATCATGTCATCTTGGAGGCATGGAACAAGATTAGCTACTTCAAGCACGGCTGGTTTTTCATCTAATGCGCTCTAGGAATTGCGAGGATATGGCTTGCAGATCATAAATGTTTTAAAAGTTGCGTTGCATACCATGTTAATTGAGTCGTATGCTCTAAACTAATTTGAAACTTTGTGTGGCAGGTATCCCTCGGATCCCTAGGGATAGTGTTTATTCTGAGAGAGTCTTGGAGCTGAGGAATATGCTGAATTCATATCATAACGCCTAGACACTATTATCGGATTATCTCCTTTTCCGATTGAATTTGCATCTCGGGGGCAGCTTGATGGGACGTAGGGATGGAGGTTAAGGAAAAGGGGAAAGAGAGGCATAAGCTTAGGGAGGAATGACTTCTCCGGGTCTGAAAACGGAACTTCCCCCTGTCGTGCATCCTGCCTTGCCCCCCAATCAAAGAGAATGTTGCAGCAGCTCAAGGGAAAGTTGGAGGCCACGACGACGATGAGGAGAAGAAACTCACCGGAGGAAATGAGTTGATGCCCGCTACTGTTCCGTCTCTGGAAGAGGAGATGAGGTTGGGAGAAGGTTTCAAACCAACTTCTCCAGTAATGACTCTAAGACCATTGCGTCGATGGAGGTTGAGCATCAGTGCTCGGGCTTAGACTTAGTCCCCATTGAGACATCTAATTTTGAGTTCAGCATCATAAACGTCGAGAGCTTATTGCTGAGCATTGGGGAAATTACTCTTTCAAGAAGGTCAACATATGGTCCACGAAGGGAACACTTAGGAAGCACACACTCATAAGCACTGCATGACACAACACTTATTCACGTGTGTGGGATGTTCATCTATGATTCAAAGTTTGCTTCATGCAGGTGCAATGGATCGAGATGGTGACAAAGATCGAAACCAAGGGTCTGAAAGTTCTCGACGATTGAAAGGCGGTGTCATAAGTAGTTTTATAAGAAGTGTGGAATTACAATCACAACCCCCGCGATCTTACGACCACGACAACAGTCGACAACGTCGAGACCATCCCAATTATTCGGTGTTTCTACCACCAAGCACCCAACTGGTCGGAGTAGAAAGGAGACAAGTAATAACATGCACAAAGAAGCCGTCATTCATGTACCTTCTTATGTCCCTCTTGCGGTGTCATTGGTTAGGGTCACAGGAAAAGACAAGACCAGAGGAAGCTCAAGAACCAGAAGAAAGGACATAAGGAAGCATGGAACGACGATGTATGATATATGGGAGATCCCAAAGCTAAGTGATACAAAAAAGAAGGCAATTTTGAAAAAGTCTTTCCCAAGATTCTATTTCGAGGAATTGTTATGTATACCCAATATGCATCAGATCCCACTACATATCGACGAAGATACGTGGTCCCGGGTATACGACATCTTTCACCAGTATCAGGTCTTGCTCAAGTATACCAAGAGACTCTCAGAGTTAGAATATTACAAAGAACGCTGAAATTCAAGGCTTAAAGCTTGAGGTGAAGTTTGAATGAGAGATTCAAGAATTGGGAAACCAAGATAGGTAAGATGAGATTCTGATTAGTGTCTATTTCCACATATTAGAGTAACATATTTATGTGCTAGCTCTCTATTGTCAAAATAGATGGCCTAAAGAAAGAGCTCGTGGAGATGAAGGTAGCGATAGTCAGGGTTTGGGAAGAGCATAAAGATGTATCGGCTTCGACCGTAGCTCGGGCATCCGCGCTCGAGAAGGATAATAAAGTAGTATTGGAGGAGAATGTCCAGCTGCTGGAGGAGAACAAGGAGGTGCAGGAAGGAGCTGTGACAAAACAACGAGGCCCTGACCATGGAAAATGAGAAGCTACAAGAGGAGAATGAGATGGTGCAGTGCCTAATTGAAGAGAACAAAGATCTCAAATGACTTCTCGAATAGAATCGCGTCGAGATCGAGTAGGCTCGGAAGGATAAGGAGGTAGCGGAGGCTTCCAAAAGATAAGTGTTGGTACAAGTGGAAGGTGTCAAAGCCGAGTTCGAGGCCCAACTAGAAGAGCCGAGAGCAGATGCTCAAGCGAATGCGGAGATGGAGCTAAAGCCGATGGTATAGGGTTTCTACATAACGACGCTTCGATTTCGTGGAATCTCGTGGGTCGATAATTATTCCCGCGCACTTGCCCTAGCTTGGGAAAATTTGGTGGAGAACGAAGCTGCTACCCAAAAAGTAAAGATGGTGGATGAGGCTTTGTTGATTTCCCAGTACTCAATAAACAAAGAGCGCCAAGTGTTGGCGCAAGGCAGAACAATGCTAAAAGAAGACGCTGCTGCGGAGGAGACGGAATGACTTGCTGCTGAAAGGGGAAAGCAATTGTTACTGAGAGCGTGGTGGTCGTTCATGAATTTAGAGGTGGTAGCTCCCAATAGCAACAAGTCATTCCTTTGGGTTCCTCCGACGGTCTGTCTGTGCCAACTCTTGCTGTTATAGAATATGATCTCGACTATCTGGGGTTGGAGCACGAACGCTTCCTTCCAACATATACTGATATCACGATGCTAGTTGAAGCTACGCAGCAAGCGACCGAAGGTATACCCACTTCCTCAATGGTTTTCAAATGGATGGCAACACAAAGTCGAAGTATATTAACTCGTCTTTTACTTCATCGCGCAGGTTTCTCTAGAGCGGGGCCGACAACCGAGTAAGAGCTGATAGTGGTTATCGTGCTCAAGTTTGATGTGGAGGCTTACAGAAAGCAACGAGGAGAGGAGTTCGGTCACCCTGATAAATTTTTGGACCTGGAAATGGAAGAGACAGGAATGGACGATTTCGGCAAAATATTTCTGGAGAAGCGAAAGCAAGAGGCGAACCCTGAGGTGACCAGACAGGAAGAGTCGGGGGACGACTATGCACGAACTGGTCGGACTACAAAAGGCCCACATGTTGGTGAAGTTGCGGGAGAAGAAGAAGGTTGACAAGGAAACACTTCTTAAGGCTCAGAAGGAGGCGAGGGAAATGGCTAAAGTAGAGGCCCACGCTAAAGTTGAGGAAGCCCAGAAGAAAGCCGAGAATGACACCACTCGGAAGAGGACAGAGGAGGAGTTTGCTAGGCTGAAGATTGAGGGGGCACGAAGCTGAAGACAGAAGCAAAGTCCCCGAAGAAGGCCGAGAGGGATGCTGGTAGAAAGGCCCATAGGGAGACTAAGAAAGCTGATAAGGAAGCCCTCGTGGAGGCGGACAAATTTGTAGTGTTGGTGCTTCCCATGGAGCCTTAGCCTAAAGCTTTAAAGGTCCTGCCTGCCCCTAGATGGAAGGCCACGTCACCGAGATTCCGAGCAACTTCGATGAAGAACTATTATTCGAAGGGGATCAGAGTATGAGATAAGGCCTCACACTCAATCGACTTCGCCGTAGGGATGGAAAGAAAGTGGGGAAGATGTCTCATAAGGAAATAAAAGAAGGAAGAGGAATAGGAGCCACTCGAGTCTGGATCGGAGAAGAAGTAAAAAGGAGGGCCTCCCAAGTGATTGTTATAAATAGGCAGATTTTGGTTTTAGACCGATAGAATACATGAGTACGGCCCTCTCTTTTGGGGGCACGATGTGGCTTTGTTGTATATCGTGTCATTAGAAAGAAATATTTTTACTTATGAATGAAAGTTAGTTTACTTTGGTTATATCACATATCCTTTTAAGCTTAAAGGTAGCGCTCATGTATGGGGCCTTTGTTGTAAAGAAAATATAAGGAAATAGGTGAAGGAAGCTGCACAGTAAATCATAGAAATTACGCTAAGTGTCGATTCACTCTTTATTGCTTATTGATTTGAGTACATAAGTGTTTACAAAGGAAATCCCCAAATTGATTTACAAATTAGGGTTTTACTCTATAAGAAATGAGTGGGAAATGAAATAAGTCCCCTAAAATATGACCCCTGGGTTTTATTTGTAGACAAATCGGGCCCCCTTTTGTCATTAGTTCAGCACAAGCCTCTTTCGGATGCAGCAACAAGTTTTCGGCCTCTATACACCTTTTGACTTTGTTAATCGTGGTTTCGGCCGCCTTTCTTTCTATTTAGCATTGTCACTGGGTCCAGTTTGGCTTTCAGGGTGCTAGCCTCGGCTTTTGGAGATTAACCTTGATGTTGTTATTCATATGTATTGATACCAAACCCTTTAGTATAGATAGCATCTGGAATTGCTTTTGCTCTTCAACGATAGGTTCTGGTTTTGACTTTGAGTCTTTGTAGCATTGTTCTTGGGCTTTCATGTCTTGTGATCTCAGAATATTCATCTCTTCCGGTATTGACACTAAGAAAATTAGTATAGATAACTTCTTCTCTCATGAGCTTTGGTTTACTTCGGCGACTCTTTGGAGTTGGTTCCGATCTTGCGACAGCATGCTTTCGGTGCACTTCCAGATATCTTTTGAAGTTGTGTATCGGTATTAGTATCGATACCAAGCAGATTGGTATCGATAGCCCCTTGCTTTATCATGCTTATGTTTTGAATCATGTACTTTAAGCAATCCCTTGTTATATGCTTCTGGTACAAGAAATAATGCTTTCAGATTTGCTCCTTTTATCGGCTTTTGATTTCAAGTGTTATGCTTTCAGAACTGAGTCTATGTTGATTGCCTTCAATGTCGGCGTTACTTTGCCGTTATCCCCTTTCGTATTGGTTCAGAGTCCCTTTTCTCTTATATTGACGTTGATAGCCCATCAACCAAATCTGCCTACTTTTGCTCCCGACCTTAATTGTCCTAGTAGCCTGTTGTCGGTTTCATGCTTCCGCATCCTTTTCCTTGAGTTGATTACGATCCGATACCTCTTCACCGATAGCCGATTTCGGTGTTGATTTTGGTAGTAACATTTTCCCTCCTTGTGAAGTGGTATTTTCGATTTTTAAATCAAAATTTGGTTTTTCTTCTGTACTTTGATCTCCTCCCTCTTGGTATCCTTTAATCTGGTTCATTGATTGGATTTTGCTTGTACGACCGAGATTTAAGGAAAACTTTGGCATAAATATTTCTCCTTCTTGCTCTTTGTTTCTTCACCTGAAAATTACACTACTCAAGCAAGATCATCGTTCCTCGTGTTTTTTATAAGCTCTTTCAGAGTCTCAAATCCGATTTCTCTTTTAGTATTTTTATTCTGATTTAAAATTCGAATTCGAAAAACATTATCATAATTTTGATTAGGAAATTGACCAAAATTTTTCATATTTTAAGTGATGAGAATAGGTCAAATGATGATTAGTGGCGGATAATATGGGTTATCTATTTTCCTAACACACCTTCAAGGTCTAAAATGCAAAACCGACATAAAGTGTTATTTTTTTATTGTAAAGAAGGATGTTAAGATTCTTTGGTGTAGGTAAATTCATCATCGAACTACTGTCGACTCACTTTAGTTCTGATTTTGCCGATACCCATATTTTGTTTTATTCTGCTTTTGATTTGGGTGTTGGCAAAACCGAGAAGCTTGTATTCATGGTATTTCGATTTTGACTTGGCCTGTATTGGGCTTTAAGTCCAATTAGGCTTTCATTGATGACACCTAACTTTTTGGTTACGGTGACCCCGACACCAAGCACTATCGGTATTTTGACTCTCTCAACACATGCCTTTCATCTGTTTGGTTTCAGTGTCGAGGCATTTAACGCGATCATTACCCAGACCTTATTGTTTTCAAACATATGTGAAGGGCATGAATTTTGTTAAAGCTAACCCTTATGACTAATGTCGCATTTCATAGTTCAAATTTCTAATGTTAGCAAACTTAATGTTGACCACCAACTTATGAATAACATGTTCGTACTTATGCAAATGAATATGATACTAATATATATGTTATGGAATGATATCACCTTGCAGCATTATCTCTGATAAATAGAGCTCTGGTAAGTCCAAGTCCAGTAGTTCTGGCAACCCCTTAATAAAGAAGACATTTACTTTGAAGAAGTCCTTTATTGATCTCAAGATGAAGTGAACACTATCCTTGAGAGTTTTGAGATGTCCGGTATAGATGTCATTTCTGCTTCTTCTCAAGGTACCATTAAAGATCCACCAGATACTTTGCATTCACTTCCCTCCACGTTTGGCACGGGGCTTCTTTCCTTTCCCGACCTTCATCTCCAGGCTACTTCATGACCCGAGAATTGCCCCACCCAGCTTTCACTAAATAATTACACTCTACTTTTATGCCTCGAAATCCTAGTGCTTGAATCAGGCCAGTTTCTCTCAGTCCTAACCCTATTCGCCACTTACTTTGTTGTTCTAAAGGACCAGATTCACCCATCTTGTGCGCAAATCCGATAACGAAGTTGATCAATGATAGCATCAACAAGCGAGGCCTTGGGAAGATCAATTTTTCTTCATCAGGTGTCCTTCTGGTATTTCGGGCAGTTTTGCTGACATTGATGAGTTTCCTAGTCCTTATGAAATGACTGTTATTCCCGTTCTTTTATTAACTCTGTTTCTTTCCAGATCCTACCTCCAGAAAATAGTTTTGACAGAGAGCGAGTCTCCAGCCGTTGAAGCTATTTTCAAGGTGTCTAAAGAGTCCGGACGTCGATCAGCTTTGCTAACTTTGAATAAACTTCGCCAATTTAGCCTTCTTCTTGCTGGACAAAAGATCCTGGGGCAACCACCTATTTGTTTTCCTGGCACTTAACACTTGACTTCAGGTTCCTACTCGTTTAATGCATCGTCCCCTTGTTTCCAGGTACTTTGGGTAAGATTGTTATTTATTCCAAAGCAACTTAAATTTGTAGGCTTCAGATTTCTTATACTTGCTTTCATGTTTGATTAGGTTCCTCCACTTCAGAGGTGATATCCCCTATAGATGCACTAGATCAGTCTGATGCCGATGCCAGAAAAAGGTTTGTTAAATCCACCACTGAACCCTCATCCAAAAGACTAAAGTATGGCATCTCCGCTTCTTCCTCCAAAGGTGTTGTTGCCATGACTGCAGAACAGGGGATTCCTGGTCCTATAGTTTCTGCTACTGATTTTGTTCTTGACATTACTTCTTCTCCGAAGATGTTTCAGGAAGTAAGCTTGCAAGTCGTTCTTCGTTGTCGACTCTCCCAAGTGTACTAGATATGAGTAAACATGACGCAATCCCACCTTCTACTTCTCAACATATTATTCCTCCAAGGCTTCCCTTGTCAAACTTGGATTTTGATGAACCTATAAGGCTCGCTCTCTCCTCTTCCGAGGTTACTGATATTTCACTACCTTCTACCTCTTCAGATTAGGAAAGTTTTTACCAGCATCTTATCAAGCAACAACTTTCGGTGTAGACTTTCCTTTCTTAATGCTTCTTTTATCTTTGATTCCGTACAAAGGCTGATTGGGTTCTACCTTCCTTTTAGGCAACTAAAATCTGGCTCTGTCCAGAGGTGCACCTTCTTCATCTTCAACTTAGGTCACCCAACTTAGGGAAGAGAATGTTGCTTTGAGAGTTAAAGTTCATGTTTTATCTAAGGCAAAGGAATAGAGTGATAATTGTGAGAGATTCAAGGCTTCTCTTGAAACGGATGAGGCAGATCTTGAAAATGAAAGACAAGCCAGAAGTCTTCTATCTGAACAATTTTTCAACCTTTGAGAGTCAACAGGAAGAACTGATGGCTGGTTATGCTGAAGAGCTGAAGAGGAGGGACGACAAGTATTCTAATGTGACGCAAATATTTTATGAAACAAAGAATAGGATCTCTGAGTTCCTAAAAGATCATCATCCCAAAGTTGCCAAGGACTATTATGAAGAAGCTTTATTTCTTGCCTTTTCTGACAACTTCAAAAAAATCCCTAAATGGAATTTACCTCTGTTCACCCCTCTATTCGGGGTAGGGTCATGGAAAGGATCGACTTGGCCAAATAGAGAGTTGAAGTGTCAAAGAAGGATAATCAAGTTTGAAGACCTTTTATATATTGAGGATTTTCCTAATGATTCTGATGAAGAGGAGGAGGACATAGTGGCTGTCAATGATGAGGAAGGGAATTATGACGACGATAATGATAATGCTGACTTTGGCCCTGGCGGTGGAAAAGGACAAGATGATTCTAAAAAAGACGGTAGAGATCCATCTCCTCCTGCTGGTGGTTCGCATGATTCTGAAGGAGTTAACCTTGACTCCCAAACATTCCTACTATCCAAGACTGTAACACCCCGTAATTCTGTTAATATTAATATTCACAAATTAAAGAATAACTAATCTCAGACGTGAGAATTGTGGGAAACGGTTTGCGCCATTGTGTTCGTCTCGGAATTCTGGTCGAAATAGAGTCCGAGTTTGCGTGAATTGGACTTCGTATGAAGAAGTTATGGCCATCGGAAGTTTCAGAAAATTCAAAACAGCTCGCAGGAAATTCAAAATTCAAACTGAAAGTGCAGAAGCGGGCTGGGCGGGAATTTTCCCGCCCAGGCAGGTCGACTGGGGGGTCGACCCTAGTGTCGACCTGCCCCCCCCCCCCAGGTCGACTATAGTGTCGACCTGGGTCTGGCGGCTAGGGTTTTTGACTGAGCATGTTTTTGACTGAGTAATGACCCATTAAGGTTTTGACCTAATCTGGTTGGCTGGGATTAGTCCTGAATTGATCTGACGGTCTAAATAAACTCTATAAATACCTAGGTAGTATCTCACCCTAATTCATAAGAAAAATAGAATAGCTACCGTCATACCGCCGCCATGGAACTCAGTGGAGCCGCCGCCAACTAAGAAGGAAGAAAAGCTAATTCAATTCTAATTCTAATCAACTCTAAAGCAAAGAAAGACTCTCTTTTCTTCTATAAATTGTGAGTATGATAGTCTTAACAAGATTATTATAATTTTAATTAGGTTAAGTCATGAATGGATTATGAGGAGATGATGTGAATTGTCGTATATGTTATCATGTATGTTATTAATCCTATGCTATGTGGTGATGATATCCTATATGTTGTAAATCATGCTATGATGATGTTATGTATGTTGAAAGTTTCTATGCTAAGTTGTGATGAATCATACATGTTAAAAAGCCATGATGTTACTATCTATGCTAGTTAGTTCATGTTAATTAAATCATCATGTTTGGGCTATTATGATCTATATGACAAGTCACGTATGCAAGTTAGATTGATTAGAAAAGTTATGAACATATGCCATGACATCTATTATGACATCTAGAATTATGCTATGACATATGTGATATCCTATGCTAGTTCACACCATCATTATGTTGCCTAAAAACCCCATATGCAAGTTTATGTATAGATTTGGGCTATGATCATATCATGTAAATTGTGACATTTAACAAGTTGACACCTTTTGATCCTTAACATGTGTAGTTTATGCAAGTTTCACCCCTATTATGATTATATTTATTTTAATTGTCTATATGTTGTGATAATTTATCTTTGTGCCATGTGTTAGACTATTCAAGTCTAGCGTATATTATGCGTTGAATAAGCGAACGTATAAACGTGGGGTAGGGGTAATATTAAGGATTTAATAATAAGAAGTTAGGGTGCAATTGATATGATTTTGCATGCCATGAGTGGATGACCATAATTGAGTCAATTATGGACATCAATAAAAAGTGGACTTAATTAATAATTTGGATAGGGAATTATTAAAACTGGTGTAAAAAGATTATAAGTGATAATCAATGCTTAGGACACGAGGTTGGACTCGTTTGTGACGTAAACCTGCCCGGACCCGCCTAGCAAATCCAGTGGTCACAAATGTCAGCCCAATGTGAGAGGTCCTAGGCCTAAACTAAAGCATAACAGTTGTAAAGACACGAGGCTAGACTCTTTTATGGTGTAAGACTTCCCGGACCCGCCCGGCAAATCCAGCTGCCATAAATGCCAGTCTAATGTGAGAGGTCTTTATGAGGTTATGGCCTGAATGAATTAAGAAATACTTAACCAAATAAACATGTGAAGTGGGACATGGGGGTTAAGTAAGTGCCTTGGGTGGCATGAGGAATCTAGTGGGTGCCCTTAGTGGCAGGTGAAATACGATTAGTAAGACTTAACCAGACACACATGTAAATGAACATGACTAAGAGGGTTAAGTGGGATATACTAGTGACAAGCTTAGGTGGGTAGCTTGTGGGGGGCCATTTCAACCAGTATCCCAAACGTATCTTTGTGGGCTCGACCCAAGTCGAGGACGGGACACGCATACTAGGTTTGACTATAAGAGGCCAAAACGGGGAGCGGTGGCAACGCAGGTCCAACGGGTTTCATATGCGTGTGTGGACCCTGGCTGGTAGGTAAGACGTTGTTGCATCGTGTAGGTATAAGCCGTGCATTCTCAAGTTGTATCGGGTTGCCGCTTTAGGGGAGTGATACACCCCACTGTGTGGCCAACACGGGTATCTACGAGTAGGGAGCCGATCGAAAGTGGGTAGTGGGGTACACCTAGTGGAGATAGGGGCAGACGACACCTATGTAGTCAGCTAGGGGTACGTAAGGCTATTTATATGTTTCTGTGTGAAGCAAGTGGGATCAACCTTTAGGGTGACTGGTGCGGTGCAGTGTAGTAATGTGCGGTGCAGTGTAGTAATTATTCGTTAGTAATTAGGTGTGCCTTTACCGTTATCTTAAACGCTATCTTTATCTTCCTAATAATTAATAAACATGTACTTGTCTTCCAGTTTATGCCTTAGTCTAGTTATTTTGATAATAGTATTGTTAGAATTATCATACTCGCCAGACTTTATGTCTGACCCCCTCCATTTCTATCCTTTTTTCCCTCCAGGTCCTCAGGTTGGACCCAGCTCTAGTGGAGTTTGATTGGATTGCTTCATCTCTCTTTGGAAAGCTTGGACCGTTGAAGTAAATTCCAGCTTGTTATCTTCTTTAATGGCTATTTGTGTAATGGGATTATGTAATTTTGTTTTAGCAAGATGGATAATGTACTTGACTATGATTTATGGTTTGATGATGTAACAAACATGTTTAATTTCCGCTGCAATAAAATGAGGTTTTAGATTTCCAAGTACTACTTATTATCTGGTATTTTTTCTGTTCTATATTCACTTATAACCTCCATGGAAGTTAATGCATTCCCATTATGAGTGACATTAATGGACGTGGGGTGTTACAAAGACCTAACAAATGCTCCACCCAAAGAGGGTGATTCTTCCGAGCCGATAGGAAAGGAACTTCCTCTTCAACCTGACATTCATGTCTCGCAGGTATGGCTTTCGCTTTCGAAGTGCTTTCTTCTTTTTTGAACGTATGGTAATTATTATTTTCCTATCCTTATGTTGTATAGAACAAAAGAAATATATTTTCATGCCTTAAAGTAGAGTCAGATAGAAAACAAAAAGAAATAAACAGATCTTATCTAGAGCAGGAGAGAATTTTGAAGGACTATAATGCTTTATCATGAAAATACCACAATCTTGAGAGAAGCGCTTCTAAATTTATGTTTTATAAAGAGCACGAAGTCGCGCCAAAACTAAAGATGGCCCGAATGCACACGGAAATCATTCTAGAAGACAACAAGGAGTTGGTGACCTTGTTTTGGATGTTGATTGAATACAGAGATGTTTTAGTAGATTTCTTGTATGACATTTATAAATGATACATAACTGTGGATTTTTCTTTTCTAGGGAACCTTAGTGTTGGTTTACTACGTCGGCTTCATAGGTGTTACTTAGATTAGTATGGAACTGACCCTCACCCTGGGGATTGCTGGAACCTTCCCAGAGTTCTTTCAATTCCTAGGGATCTTCTCCCCGAAAAGCTTAAATACAACAAAGATAGATTTGTCACTAAATTATTTAAAAGTTCAATTTTGTCTTAACAAGAGGAATATTTGTAAACTTGATGTTATGATCATATGTTTGTGTTGGTAATTTCTTTTATTATTCATGATTGTTGATTTTCTTTTTATATCATGGCAGAATCTTATTTTTCATGAATATACCTCTCATTCAATATGTAAACTAAGAAAGGAATTTTCAACGAAATCATCACATAAATTTGGAATAACTTGTTCTTTGGAAGAGCTTACGCGTACTTATATGGAATACCCGCAAATCCCCTTTAACTTTATGGGAAAAGACCAAGAGGTGATTTTAAAAGGGTTCAGGATTAAATATGTCGAACTGATATGTAATATAAGAGATAAACGTACCGATAAACAAGTTTAAATCTCTGTAATTTGTGGGCACATATACTACCAACATAGTTAGAGACTTGTTTGGATGTAACTTATATAGTAATACTTTCTTGGAAAATATAATGTTATCTTTTTGCAAGTAAAACTTCATACATAATTATATCTTATTTTGTGAGTAGGGAGATCAATATGAAACTTTCCAACCAGGAATGAGTTACTAATAGTTGCAGAGAAGAGTGATATGCTAAGAGAGGGACCTTTTGTATCCCGAGAAAGAACGATTTTACTTTAGAATCTGACCATCAAGCACTTGAATGAAAATATGGATGCCTTAAAGAGCAAACTAGAGGAAAAGAATAGAATTATTCTTGGATTAAAGAAGTGTATAAATACCAAGCAGTCTATTGATTTTGAAGTTGAGTTGAGAGGTTTACATTAACGGGTAGCTAACTTGGAAATTGAGCTGGATAATGCTAACACAAGATGTAAAGCATGGGAATTTTCTTTTACGAATATCCCTATTATGATTGTGTCCCAACCTTCTGATACCACGACTGGGCGTAAAGCTTCAACCTCAGAAAAGTATTATTACTTGAAGAACCTCCTGGAGGGTTAGACAAATCAGCCATTTCTGAGTGCTATAAAAGAGTGATAGCTGAGATGAAAAGTTGTTATGACACGAACTCAACTAGGACACGTTTCGACGCATTAATTACTACGTTTACCATATTGGACATTTACAGGAGGAGATGCATGATTTACCTAAGAATATCTTTGATTTAGAGAAAAAAAAATAAGTTTCTAAGAGCAACGAGTAGAGCTTATAATAGGGCTTTTAAACTTCAAA
The DNA here is from genome assembly GCA_030737875.1 of Allium sativum. Taxonomy (NCBI): domain Eukaryota; kingdom Viridiplantae; phylum Streptophyta; class Magnoliopsida; order Asparagales; family Amaryllidaceae; genus Allium; species Allium sativum. The sequence goes on from CM060926.1 coordinate 360,567,901, forward strand.
TCAAACCCACATACATTCTTGATGAGATTAGCAAAAAGAGACACATTCTCAACGAGCTTCTAAGCATCGTGATTCGTCATGCCATTAATCCTCATGTACCTAATGACGAGGAGGCGCAGGATACCTAATTGTATTTGTAATTATAATGTTTTAACTTCCATATTTGGATAGTCAATGAAACATCCTTGTGAATAAATTTGTAAATAGGGTATGTACCATTCAATGTGTGATATTTATTTGCATTCTACATGGGCAATAGCAATTTATATATAATGAGTTTTCCTGTGAGATATGGAAGATCGTGACCTTTACTTGAAGGCTTTCAAATAGTAGACTCTAGGTATCAGCATGAGTATTGTCTTGCAAATCATTTTCTAGTAGTTAGAATTTTATGACCCAAATTAGGGTATTAATAAGAGAGGACCAGAACACCCCTTCAGGCAATAATTAGAAGTCTCGAACCATAACCCAGATTCGGGTATTTAAGAGAAGACCAGAATTCCTCTTCTGGAAATTATTAGAATCCCCAAACCATAATCCAGATTCGGGTAATTTATAGAAGACCAGAAATCCTCTTTTGGTGATTAATAAAATCCCTGAACCGTAACCTAGATTCGGGTAATTTAGAGAACACCAGAAATCCTCTTCTGGTGATTAATAGAAGTGTTACCCCCCATTCGGGTTTATTCGATAAAGCAGAGGATGCAGTGCTTTGTTAGCCACTCTTTGGGCTTGTGATCGTCAAAGCAGAGGATGTACGTGCTTTGTTGGACACTCTCTAGGCTTGTGCGTCTAGTGCACTTGGCTAGCTTATTCTCAAGCAAGGCCCAAGGACCTACCCGAACTCCCTCCAAGAGGCGTCTTACCCTGTCTATCGTAGGCGGTGATAAAGGTTTACATGCTTGAATCCAGCCATTGTAGGCGCGAATAAAGGCTTACTATTTTGATGCTCTACCTTGGCCATCTTAGGCGGTGATAGAGGCTTACACTCCACCCCCTCCAAGGGGTGCCTTATCCTGGCCATCATAAGCGGTGATAAGGATTTTCTGTTCCCTTTTGCAGGATATGAGGAACATAAGCAGAGGTAGGACATGTTTAGTTCATAACAGAGGCAGGGCGTACTCTTCTACGAACAGAAGCAGGGCATGCTAATTAAATGCACCGTCCCGACCATTTCTGGCGTGGATCGGAGGCTTATGCTTTTGATGCTTTAACCTGACCCTTTCTGATTTGGGCACAGAGAAAGGTTTACACGCCAACCCCCCTTCCGAGGGGTGCCTTGCCCTGGCCATCTTGGCGGTGACAAGGGTTTTTTATCCGTTTATTTATTTGACCCATTTCGGGTTCCAATTTTTAGAGAGGGTTTCCATACCCTTGGTTATGTAGGCACTCTTTCCTCCAATAATCTGTTGTTGTAGTTACTATGTTTTCTTTACATATCTGTACAGTTTCCCTTGACTAAAGAAATTGATGATCTTCCCTTTTAGGACTCTGCAATGATTGATTTCATGCCCGTTCATCATTTGATAGTAGCAATAGGGTCCTCCCAACTTGACCTCATTCTTAGGCTTCTTCTTTTGTGATGGCCAAAAGTTGAGTTCATGTTTGGTTAGAAATAAGATACTCTCGATAGATGTTGTAAGTTTGCATTCCCTTGGCAATCTTGACTCAAAGACCCCCTTTTGACATTGGAACTTAGTCCTTTTGCTACTCAATTTTATCGGTCCTTCCATATCATCAAGCATTCTCTTTGTTGTGTTGTGAGATTGAGGTAAAACCTTCTTAGACCACCTAGATATAATTTGTTTTGGTTTTTCCAATGTTCTTCGCTAAAATATAGTTCCTTTAGCTTGTGCACAAATGGTCTTTTCAGGTGAGTAAATAAGTTGCATCCCTTTGAGGTAGAAACACTTATGGCAAAGATATGGGTTGGACCTATGTGGAAAGGGTTAATGCTCCAATGGTCAGAGTTATAAGGTTCTACATCTTTACTCCCGCTTTCAACTTGTAGGGTTTTCCAATCTAACCCTTTGTTCTTCCATCACTCTCGGGTCTGAAATATTGACATAGACATTTGAGATCTGGAAGACTCTTGTTGGGATCCTTTATCCATTATTCTTTCTTCTTCAAATCTTAGTCTAAACCAGGATGGAACACCATAGTTAGAAATGTGGTGAGGTTAACCACAAGGTCGAAGATTCAGGCCCTCCTTCTAGCGCCAAAATGTTAACGATATTTTTGTTTAACACTAGAGATAGGTCTATGGATTTGGACCTATAGAAATTACAGGGTTATTTAGTTCTCATAAGCTTGAGTTAGTTCACCTTTTCCTGGATATCAAGGTCTTAAGCCCAAAGATTAGTTACTCTTCCCTTAAGGGGTGAGTATCACGCTTACAAAACTTAGTGACCAACAGTTACCTTAGGATAAGGGTTCTCTAAGCGCAACACAAATTAGGAAGCTAAACGGCTAGTAGAAGGGTATTTAGGTAATTTAAGCTTAAAGGTTGAGCTCGTGTATGAGGCCTTTGTTATGAAGAAAATATAAGAAAATAGGCGAAGGAAGCATCAAGGTAAATCATAGAAATAATGCTAAGTGTCGATTCACTCTTTATATTGATTTGAGTACATATGTGTTCACAAAGGGAATCCCTAAATTGATTTACAATTAGCGTTTTACTCTATAAGAAATGAGTACAAGATTGAGGAATGATAAAGTCCCCTAAAATGTGACCCTTGGGGTCTTATTTATAGACAAATCGGGTCCCCTTTTGTCATTAGTATAGCAGAAGCCTCTTTCAGATGCGGAAGCAAGTTTTCGGTCGTTTTACACCTTTCGACTTTATTAATGGTGGTTTCGATCGCCTTTTTTTCTATTTAGCATTGTCACTGGGTCAAATTTGGCATTCGGGGTGTCGGCCTTGGCTTTTGGAGCTTAACCTTGATGTTGTTTTTCATATGTGTTGATACCAAGCCCTTTGGTATAGACAGCTTCCGGAATTGCTTTAGGTCTTCAATGATAAGTTCTGGTTTCAGCTTTGACTCTTCATAGCATCGTTCTTGGGATTCCGTGTCTTGTGATCTCAGAATCTTCATCTCTTCCGGTATCGACACTAAGAAAATTAGAGTAGATAGCTTCTTCTCTCATGATCTTTATTTTACTTTCGTTGTCTCTTAAAAGTTGGTTTTGATCTTGCGACAACATGCTTTCGGTGCACCTCCTGATAGCTTTTGAAGCTTTGTATCGGTATTAGTATCGATACCAAGCAGAATGGTATCAATATCCCCTTGTTTTATCCAGCTTATGTTTCGTATCATGTACTTTCGGCAATCCCTTGTTATTTTCATTCGGTACAAGAAAGAATGCTTTTGGATTTTCTCCTCTTATCGACTTCCGATTTCGTGTGTTATGCTTTTGGAAGTGAGTCTATATTGATTGCCTTCAGTGCCGGCATTGCTTTGTCGTTATCCCCTTTCATATTGGTTCGGAGCCCTTTTTCTCTTATGTTGAATTGATAGCCCATTAACCAATCTTCCTCTTTTTGCTCTCGGCCTAAATTGTCCTAGTAGCTTGTTGTCAGTTTCATGCTTCCGCATCCTTCTCGTTGAGTTGATTGCGATACGATTCCCCTTCACCGATAGCCGGCTTCGGTGTTGAATTTGGTAGTAATAGTTATATATTACCAATAAGGAAAATCATGTATAAATTAAGGATTTATTAGCAAAATATTTATTTGAATTTGGTACTTATTTAAAATTTTAAACTTTACCGATGTATGGAGATATTGTTTTACCATTTTAGGTTCAAGTGGTATAACGTGGCAGTTGAACATTCATTCCCTACACAATGGAAATGTCATACAAAGTAGTATAATTCGCACGTACATGGATCTAATTACATTTGGTTAAATGTAAAATGTAATAAATTTTAAGGAAAAATGTTAACATGCGCTTTATGGATACATGTTATGCTTATTAGATTACAGATATTACACAAGAATTTGATCTTATTTCAATTATGCAACGACAATTTAGGTATTTGAAATAAATATTATTATCCTTTAGCAAATAATTGTCATTCTTAGCATATGACCTTACGGCAGATTGTTATGAAACTCGGTTTTTATATATAAAATATAAATAATAGCGGAGAATGTGTGCGATAAGTGCAAAGCCTTGGTGGTTACTTTTATTTCAAATTGTGATCATTTTTGTTTTATTGGATTCGAACCGTATTAGTATCGTAGATAACAGTTTTGATGAAAACTACCTTATAAAATGGAAATATTAATGTTACTAATATTTATCTGTACATATGTTATATAGTGCAAAATATAGATATGTATTGACAATGAAGACTACAAGGTATCAAATAAAAATTCACGAAGATGATGCTGACATAGAGATTTAAGAGTTCTCATGAGTATTGATGAATTCAAAATTTCAAGGTGTTCCACAAAAGTTTAGAATCTTAGAATATATGTTAAAATTTTGATGCTACTTGAATTCTTTTTCAAAATGATTTACAAACAAGCCTTTTTTGCAGAAAGATATTTTCAAATAATATTTTATTGGTTTCTTACCTTTTATATTGGTTATAATTTATTTTTATAGTTTCTTATATAATTTTGGAAATTTTCTTATACTTCTCTTTTAAATAGTTCTATATATTATTTACATTCCATTTGATGTTTTTTTTATTACGTATTTCAAATATTATTTTGTAAACTAGTATTAAGTTTTATTATGATTAAAATATGTATAGCTATGTTTAAATGTTTCTACAAAGTTTGAAATTATTTTACATAGCAAAACATTTTCAAAATGATTTAAAATAAAACAATTTTCAAAATACCCTAGGATATATCGACATATCCATGATGAGTATGTTGACATACAAGTTAGTTTTTCAAAAATAAAATTTTCAAAAGAAGTGTATATTCATTATAACCTTTCCCAAAATGGAATGATTGTCGAACCTCATAGATAACAGACTTTATGAATGAAATTTTAACCATACTATGATGAAATTCAAGCAAAATCAAATCCGTTTATCTCTGATTTGATTCTCTACTATTCTCTCATTAATTAATCAAGAATAAAGTGCAAATAAAGTTATGAGAGCAATTATAATCAAACATCAAAAGATTTGAGTTTGTAAACTCTTTCAAACCAAAACCCATTGTTGAAAAAAGGTATGATTGTGGCATCTAAATCAATTGGGTATGCTTAGTAGCCCCCGAAAATTTAGATGACTGCCAAGAAGTTAGAAATTCTGGAGGATCTCATATCCCTGAAACCGACTTGTATATCGACTTTATTTCGAAAAGAAATTTGTACAGGGTTTGTGCGGAACTAGATGTAGGGTAACTTTGAATCGTACAAAAACTCTGATGTGTTGTTTCCTTTTTAAGTTGTTGCATTTACTTTTATAGCTTCTTGATTCTATGATTTTTAATTGCATCAATTTATGTATGATTCTATTGAATGTTTAAAATGAATCATATAATTAAGAAAACACTATTCACCCCTTAAGAAAACACTATTCACCCTTCCTCCCGTCTAGTATTAATACAGTCTTAAGATCCATATTATGCATTCTCACAAACCGATGATGAAATTTTGTTGAAGGATGTTCGAAAATAAGATGATGATAAATACTGCACACTGACTATGGAATTTCGTTGGTGGATGATCATTAAAGAATTAATATATTCAGAATTTAGAAGAAGAGTGTCAAAATCCGAATTCATAGTATGGAGCAATAAGAAGTGAATAAGATAACACTCAAATAATGGCGGGTTCTTTGCCAATAAGTATTGCGAATGCCCCGTAAATCCTGATATAGCATATAACATTATTCGATTGTTATACTTTTTCAAATTTAGTATTAATGAACAGTACATCCACATTAAACCCTGTTATTTTCCACTATATCATCTAAGTGAATGTTTATTTAGCACCCACTTTAAATAGATGAATATAAAATGGTTGATCAAACTACTTCTTTCTAAAATCAAATCTTAAATTTAGAGGAAAATCTAATCTGAAGGCATAAGCGATCAATATAAGTTAAAAATTTATTATAATAATCAAATCTAGACTACATGAATCATGAGATTCTTCAATATATAAAATTAAAAAATATTTCTTTTTTCTATACAAATGACGTGAGAATAATAATAAATTAACAATAAGTACTTTGTTTTATACCTAATAAAGCATTCTGAAACTCCGCTAGTTTCCGGTATATCCTCGACTTATCCTGCCACCTGTGCAGTTAAAGCGCATAGCAATTCTATAGCGGTGGAGGTGCAAAAAGGTGTAGCCGGGTAAAGTGGGGAAATAGCGAATACGCAAAAAGGTTCATTAGATGTTAAATCAAGTATTTTAACATTAATTAATCAGCTTTCTCACATTATATGTGTACAAGAAACTAAAATTAATTAGTATTGTATAAAAAAAATAAAGAAATGTCATAATTGTTGACATGCCTTTTTGTTAGGCCGTCACTTCTCGAATTTCTATGACGCAGACTACTCGGGATTTGAGTATAAGCCCACTCTTGGAGAATGGAGCTTTGATGACAACAACCTTATTTCAATATTAATTGATTATAAAATATATACTAACACTTTTATCTAATATATATATATATATATATATATATATATGTACATATGTAGGATTTATATATAGGAATTAATACTGAAGACTGTACAGTTTAAGGGCTTCTAGAGATTCCGAATTCAGATATGATTCAAGACTCATAAGTAATCAAGAGTTCAAGATAAGTATAGTAATAGAGTAAAGTTTATATAAGACTCTGAATAGCACTTCAGGTTCAAATTCAACTTCAAATTCTGATTTTCAATTTTTTATTTTCAAACTTCAAATTCTATCTTCAATCTTTGTTAAGTTTCTCTATTTTACTTTCGATTTTAAACTCAAGTTTTTTTATATACTTTATATTTATAGCAGTAAACTTTATAATTTTACAAATATGATTATATATTTTATATTTATGTTTTCATATGATTTTATACTTCACAATACTTATTTATAACACTATGTTTTAATTCAAGAATTTCCAGAATTATACACACACACACACACACACACACACACACACACACACACACACATATATATATATATATTAAAACACTTCAAAAATGCTCAAAATTCAATTTTGGACTAGTATATGTCGACATACATAGTTCCCTATGTCGATATATAATTGCCATATTTTTTATTTTGAAAGGAATTGTCTTTTCACTATTTGTAACGTTCCAGAAGCGCTGAAACCTTTCAAATTTTATAAATAGGGGATGATTTCGAATTTTTTCATCATTCTTCTTCTCCCTCTTCATCACCTTTCTTTACACCATTAATATTTCATTTTTTTTTATGATTTCTACACTTATACTCTGCTGAATTCAATTATATTTATATAAAACTTCTTATCTTTTGTCTCTACTCAGTACTCTCTGAATCGAAGTGGTATTGAAGAGTTATAGGCCGTTGTAATTGTTTAGGAAGTGTTTGGGAAAAAGGTGTGTACTTGTAGCCTTGAAATCAAGGAAATGGAGTGGTGTTAACCTTATAGCCGGGAAATCAATGGGAATATACTTGATTAAGGGTGTTTGAAATCGGTGGTAACCTTGTGGCCATGAAATCAAGGGTGTTGTACTTGTATATTGATATAGTAATAAAACTCTGCGCAATCCAACATTACGTGGGAATGGACGTAGGAGTAATCCGAACCGGCATAAAATCCGGTGTGTTCTTTCCTTTTCTGCATTTTATTTTTGTTTATCTTTGTGTTTGTGTTTGATTCTGTGTCTGTGATTATCTATATGGTGTGTGATTCATACAGCAGATCATATAAGTTTTAGATTTTGTTAAATTTCTTAAAAACACTATTCACCTCCCTCTAGTGTTAGTTTTGCCTTAATTATCCATTCTACAACCCCTAACAATTGGTATCGGAGCAAGGTCTTTCAGAAAGTTTATAATCAGATTTTTGAAAAATTTTAAATGGCAAATTTTGAAATAATTATTAACACTTGTGTCAATTCATGCATTATACCGATATTGAAAGAGTCTGCATATAATCGTGTTGAAAAGTCAAGTGATCTACTGAAATATTGTTCAATACAAGAAAAGATGTGTTATATGGCTTTTAAAGATTCAAAAATTGAAAAGATGGGTAAAGTGGCTGTTGGTAATTCAAATTCCGAAATGGTGGCTATTGAAAATTCAAATTCTGAAAAGGTAGCTGTTGAAAATTCAAATTCTAAACTGGTTTGTTACATGGCTGTTAAGAATCCAAATTCTAAACTGGCGTGTTACATGGTTGTTGAGAATTCAAATTCTACAAAGTAACTGGTGGAAATCGAAATGGACAAATGGATACTGGATAGTGGTTGTTTGATACATATAACGGGAAATCCTGAATTACTTAATAATCTGGTATATGAAGATGGCGGAATGGTGAACTTCAGAGATAACTCTAAAGGATACATTATTGGGATCAGCAATGTCGGTAATTTTGAAAATCCTATTATTTCTGATGTTTTATTAATTAGGAATCTAAAATACAACTTTCTAAGTATAAGTCAACTTTGCGATAAGGGTTACAAAATAAACTTTGAAAAGGATAAATGCTTTATAGAAGAAAGGAATTCAAAAGTAATATTCGAAGGAGATAGAAAGAAAAATATTTATATATTAAGTATGAAAATCTCCAACGATAATCTATGTCTTTTGGCCAACACAAGTGACCCTTGGATCTGGCATAAAAGATTTTGTCATATAAATTTCAAACACATCTCTAGGATTTCTAAACTAGATTCAATTACAGGATTACCCAAAATGAAATTTAAAGTTAATAATTTATGTGACGCTTGTCAATTCGGAAAATTAGAAAGAAAGTCATTTAAATCAAAAGAAGAAATTACAACCTTGAAACCATTAGAGTTATTTCACATGGATTTGTTTGGTCCATCTCAAACTCAATCGATAAATCATAATAGATATGTTTACGTAATAGTCGACGATTTTTTTAGATTTACTTGGACTATGTTTCTTAAAAATAAAAGTGATGCTTTTGATCAATTTAAAATTTTTTCTAAAAGAATTCAAAACTTGTTATCACTAAAAATCAAAACAATACATAGTGACCATGGCGGAGAATTCAAAAACGAAAATTTCGAAAAATTTTGTAATAAAAAGGGAATAACCCATAATTTTTCTATTCCGATAACCCCTCAAAAAAATGGAGTAGTTGAACATAAAAATAGGACGATACAGGAGTGTGCGAGAACTATGTTATCTGATAGTAATTTACCACGAAATTTTTGAGCTAAGGCAGTTCCAACAGCTTGTTATATTTTAAATAGTATTTCAATTAGACCCTTAACTCATAATATTCCATATGAACTTTTATATAATAAGAAACTGAAAGTATCATATTTTAAAATATTTGGAAGTAAATGTTTTATACTTAATACTAAAAAATATTTAGACAAATTTGACTTAAAATCCGATAAAGGAATATTTATTGGATATTCAGAAAGAAGTAAGACACGTAGAGTTTTCAATATTAGAACCAATACTATAGAAGAAACCTAAAATGTATCGTTTGACGAAAATTATAAAAGTATAACGCAAAAGAATGAAGATGAATGTGAAAATGAAATTAATGAAATAAATCATGAAGATAGTCAACCAAATAAATGAATTAGATAACTTAGGGTACATCCTGTAGAAAACACATCAGGAGATATTGAATCTATCGTTGGAACCTATAATCAATTAAATAATATGAGTAATACTGCATTTATTTCAACTACTGAACCTGAGAATCCAAAGGAAGCAACTTTCGATGATTCATGGATACTTGCCATGCAAGAAGAACTAAATCAGTTTACTAGGAATGATGTATGGAAACTTGTTCCTAAACCCGAGGATAAGACTATAATAGGAACTAAATGGGTTTATAAAAATAAAATGAATGAACACGGTGAGGTCGCAAGAAATAAGGCATGACTAGTAGCATAAGGTTATACTCAAGAAGAAGGAATAAATTACGATGAAACTTTTGCCCCGTAGCAAGATTAGAAACTATTACCATCTTACTAGCCTTTGCAAACCATAATAATTTCAAATTATATCAAATGAATGTTAAAAGTGCTTTTCTAAATGATTTTGTTAAGGAAGACGTATATGTAGAGCAACCACCTCTATTTAAAGACAAAAAATTACAAAATCATGTATATAAGTTGAAGAAAGTGTTATATGGTTTAAAACAGGCTCCTAGGGTTTGGTATGATAGATTAAGAAATAATTTATTACAATCCAACTTTGAAATAGGAAAATTAGATAATACTTTGTTTAAAATGAATAGTAAGGATATACAATTAGTACAAACATATGTTGACGATATAATTTTCGGATCAACAAACGATAAGATGAATAAAGAATTTTCAGATATTATGACCCAAGAATTTTATATGAGTCATATGGGAGAACAAACGTTCTTTTTAGGCTTAAATTCGTCAATTAAAGAATGGAATATTTATTAATCAAGAAAAATACACAAGAGATCTAATTAATAAATATAATTTAACAACAACTAATGGGAGACCAACACCTATGGCAACTAATATAGCATTAAGTAAAGACGATACATCAAAAGACGCTGATCAAAAATTATATAGAGGATTGATATGATCACTATTAAATATAACTGCTAGTAGACCAGATATAATGCATAGTGTATGTCTCTGTGCAAGATATCAATCACAACCTAGGAAACACATTTAAAAGCCGTAAAACGTATTCTAAGGTATGTAAAGCATACATCAGACTTTGGATTATTTTTTCCTAAAAATGATTCATTCGACTTAATTTCTTATTGTGACGCTGATTATGCGGGATGTAAATCCGATCATAAAAGTACTAGTGGAACATATCATTTCTTAGGACATTCACTAGTCTCGTGGTTTAGTAAAAAGCAAAATACCATATCTTTATCAACAACTGAAGCAGAATATATATCTACTGCTTTGGCTTGTTCACAAGTAATATATATGCAACAAACTCTAAATGATTTTGGATTAAATATAAACAAATCACCGATATACTGCAATAATACGAGTGCTATAAATATATCTAAAATTCCAACTCATCATTCAAGAACTAAACATATCGATATATGACATCATTTTCTAAGAGATAACGTAAGTAAAGAGAAAATATCACTCGAATTTATAGAAACAGATAAACAAATAGCAGATATGTGACACCCCGTATGTTTACATTTTAAAAAGTAAGAAATTTACATACGTATACGATGATACGCAAAGCATATAAACCAGTAAAGCATGAAGGTAAAAGATATTCTGGTTATACTTCTAGAATTAAGGTAAACGGGATTCACCATTGCGTTCGTCTCGGAAAAATACGCAAAATAGAGTCCGAGTTTTCGAGAATCGGAGTCCGTATGACCCGTTAAAGGCCCAAAGAAGATTTCTGAAGATTTGAAAATTCGGAAATCAGTTTGAAAATCCAGATCTGGGGCTAGGCGGGAATTTTCCCCGCCTAGGCCATGTCGACAGGCCTGTCGACTTGGGCCCAGACCAAGTCGACAGCCCTGTCGACATGCCAGTCGACAGGGGGTGGCCGGGCTAAATTGCCTGGTGCACCTGTTTGTCTCACCTGGGCTTGGTCTTGGGCTGATTCTGGAAGCTTCCGAGATCTGATGGTCCTAATCTATCCTAGATCTAATCCTATGGCCTAAAACACTCCTAATCCCTATAAAAACACCCCTAAGCCCCCTCCTAAACCCTCATAAATCACTCTCTCCACGAAGTGCTGCCCAAATGCCAAGTGATCATGGCCTCCATTCCCTTTTCCTAGAGCCTATGCATTCAAATCGGGTCCAAATCAAGAGGAGGAAGCTTGCTACACCAAATAGAGGCCAAATCAACGTTGCTATGCGAGTTTCATGACGGATCTTCATCAAAGGAGCCACCTTTCTTCGCCAAAACGATTCATGCTCCTAGTCCTCTTGCCATACTATGTAAGTTCTAGCTACTTTTAGATGGAAACGGTAGTTTTGATAATGACATGGGATAAAATGAGGCTAAACATGATTATGCGAACCCATATGAACCTTACCTTGCCTCTTGTGTTCATGTTTATGGTTTTAGGCTATGGGAGTGACTTAATCATGCCTCTCATGCTATGCATAACCTAGTTTAACTTGCAAGTTTGGATCTTTATGCATGAAATGCTAGCATGAACCTTTAGGGACCATTTTTACTAGTGAAACATTGGCTAAGATTCGGTTTTGGGCTTATGCATGTTTATGAACCCAAACCCCTAATGTTAACATGCAAGTTTGTGGCCAAATCCTTTATGACATTATGCATACTTATGGCCCATTTCCTTTTCTTCTCATGTTATGCATGCTTGTGGCCAAACCATTATGAACCTATGCATGTTTTGAGCCAAACTCTCATGATACTATGCATGTTTGGAGTCATTGTGTAGCATAGTATCTCTACGATGTCACTCGTCCATTCTTGCGTTGGAACACGATTTGGGTTGAGGTTAGACAAGCGTGAATATAGCATGAAAAACTTAACTCGAAGTTGCATGAGAACATGATAGGCGAGCTAAACTTGGCATGAACCATAATTTGGGTAAAGGGGTATAACGGGATAACATGTGACGTTAAGTATGACATGTGAATACTTGAAAACATAACTTGTAATGTAACATGGAAGTTGACATGTAAGTATGCATAAAACATAAGCTTGGGAATTTACCTATTAAGTTAGGTCTACCCATTGGGAATTTACCTATTAAGTTAGGTCTACCCAATTGCTTGAAAACTTAACTATGAACATGATACTAGACTAAACATGAAAGTGGCCAACTCGAGGTTGGGTTGAGTTTGCAACGTAAAACTACCCGGAACCGACCGGCCTAACTAGTAGTTGCAAACAATAGGACTCAATGTGAGAAGTTGGTCATGTTGTGCTTGAACCCGAGGTTAGACCAAGTTGTGGTGTAAATCTACCCGGACCCGCCCGGCTTAACTAGTAACCACAACAAAGTCTAATGTGAGAGGTTGGGGTGCATTAAATAATTAATGCCACATAATAGGGTTAAGTTAATTTGATTAATGAGGCTTAACCAAATATGATATGGACAAATGGGTTAAGTAATTTGATTAGGCTAATGATACTTAACAAAACATAATAAGCTTGGGTAGGTTAAGTAACTTGATTTGCCTAATGACGCTTGACCGATTTGACTCGGTAATTTGACAGGGTCAAGTTAATTTATATAATTAACCAATCTAAAATGATAATTAGACGAGGTTAAGTTATGGATTGCTTGATATACTTAGCCAGCTTGACACATGGTTTGTAGGGTTAAGTCTTGGACTTGGATACTTAGCCAATTTTGACATGGTTGGTAGACGGGCTAAGTTATGAACTTAAGTGACACTTAACCCATTAGATAAACCCTAATTCAGAGGATTAGGAGAATAACCATAGTTAACAAGGGTAATGGAAATAAGGCTAAGTGGTAAACCTTAGTTAAAGGAAACTAAGTAATAATTCTTAGTCAAGGAAATCTGGACCACTTCTTAGACAGATTAGTAACCCGATACGTTAGGTCAACGTTTAAGTATGCGTGGAGGAGCAGGCTATCTGATTTAGATAAAGGCTCCAACGAACGGGGTAACGAAGCAGCGGCTTCGGGGAACGTGAGGATATTCTTGGGATCCCTCTGTGAGCTGCCAGGTCATTATACTAGGCTCACGGGAGGTTGAGGTCTGCGGTAGAAGGACCAGGAATATGCCTTGGTTGCTATGCGAGCGACCTAAAGACTGGGGTGGATAGCAGTGAGTCGACGAATACATAAGGTGCCCGAGATAGCAAGTTCGTCGATCATCTACCATCTTGAGTCAAGCGTATACGTACGGAAAGGCAGGGAACACCCAACAGACCATAATTGCTATCTAATTATGGGTGAGGTAGGCCGTAGGATGTGGGCTGGCCGGAGTGTAGTTCTCATGCAAGATTTTCTCTTGTGTTGCCTTTCACTAGTTGAGGGAGGGGTCTCGTGGGACCATAGCCACGTGTAGAAAAGCAGACCTTAGTATCTGCATCGGCAGATAAATCTAAAGCTCCCGACCGAGTCCTGTACTTCTTGGTTTGCCCTGTGACTGGACTCGGGTGGCACGATGTGTTACATGTGCGTACAGTAATAGAAAACGATTCACGATGGATGCGGGGGAAAAAGGGCGCGGTTGGGGGTTAGCGTAATCCCTAGTGGCCTAGGTGTTTTAACCCAAACCGAAATACGAAAGCGTGCAATAGGTAAGCGTAATCCCTAGTGGGGCTAGGTGGCGTAAGTCCTAGTAGTTCAAACGATGATTCATATGGAAGAGCCTAGCTGGAACAAGGGTGACAGTCCAAACGATTTCTAGGATAATACGACATGAGGAAGCCCGTACGAGGCACGGCAAAGGACTGAACCTACATACATGAAAAGAAGCATATGATTTGAGTAACCTATATATGCGATAAACCATCACAAGACTTTGAGTAAGGGACATTCCTGGTTAACGCATAACAAGGCTAGGATACTGGTACGGAGGGTGCAGAGCAGTTATATCTGTTAGAACTAGGAAGAATACACATAATAGATCCCGTGGATTGTTAGACGGGGCGGATACTTTGGGATAATGTACTCGATAGAGGTCTGATACCTTGACTTATCATAACATCGTAGTTTGTCATGATACCTTAGTCCACCTTGCCACAGTAGTCAACCGGCTACCCTGGTTTAGTTTATCTATCTTGTAGTTATCCTGATGTTTACTTTCAGTTTATGCATGTCATGTTACCTTTACCTGTTTTTATACTGGAAGTAGATAGGACTTACTCAGTCTTTTTGACTGACCCGTTTTGTTTCGCCTCTTTTCTTCCGTTCCCCCCCCCCCCAGGTTGCAGGGAGGAAACAATGCTGTTTAGTTCGGACTTCTTCTGTTTGAAGGTCATCATGGATGGCTTGGACTTTCTTGGCTATGGCTACTTTACTGCTTTATTTGGGGGAAATAATTTATTAAAAAGTCTTTATGCTTCTTTACGATTGCAAGACAGGTTTTGATGTACTCTGATGTAAAAGGCTTTAGACCTTATTTATTCATGTTATGAAAGTTTGATTTTACTTCCGCTATATATATATATATGTTCCGTCTTGTGATATTTCTGTGCATGTTTACCAATAATGCCCCTCTAAAGCTAGTGCATTCCTTTGCGAGTGACCCTAGCGGAGGCGGGGTGTTACATTTGGTATCAGAGCAGAAGGTTACCAGGCTGGGCAAAAGTTTTTTTAAAAAAAAAAACCTTCTGAAAATTATTTGAAAAACCGTTTACAAAGAAGCATTTTTCAAGAAAAACTTTGTTTTAGAAGTTATTCCCCAAAAGCCATTAGCAATGTCCTTGTTTTATTAGTTGAATCCTCTTTTCCCTTCTCTCTCCCATCGATAGTCACGTTGGCTTTGGTTACAAGTAGTTTTTAAGTTAGAAGAGTGTTTTCTTTATGATGAGGGAATGGTTGTCGAGAAAATGGAGTCAGGAGGAAGTAAGGAAATGGAAGGATGGCAGGGCAAGGCAAGGCAAGGCAAGGAAAAAAAAAAGAGAGAAGGGACCAGTCGACAGGCCTGTCGACAGGGCCGTCGACATGCCCCCCCTGTCGACAGGGCTGTCGACACGTCGAGCCTGCAGGAAAAAAAAATATATAAGCCCGAAGGCCGAGAGCTTCAGCTTATAACCCCAATCCTTTTTTCTCCTTCCTCCCAGCTACCAAAACCGAAAATTCCCCAACTCCACCACCTCCCATCACCTCGTTTCTCCACCGTTCTTCATAAAATTAAACTTAAATCGAAGCTAGAGACCCTCTCCATCCGGATCTATAGTTCCCCTCTTCCAATTCGTGCTTAATCGCCATGGCCAATCAACCCAATCCCTACGAGCTTTACCCTCAACTAACCGCGCAAGAGGTTGAGTGGTGTGACGAGCAACCAGGGATAATTGAGCACTACATGCAGCTTGCCACTAGGAATTTTCTTCTAGGCCGACCGGTGAGGTTTGCGGATTTTGCGGGAACCGCCGTGGAAAGCTTGTTTGTTAATGCGGGTCTTATTCATATTCTGGATACGCACACAGCCGAGAGGAGAGGCTACAAGCGTATGGTAAGACTTTTTGATGCTCGTTTGCAAATTGATGTGGATGATAATGGGTTGATAACTTATGGTTCATGGGTTAAGGGTACCCATATATTTATGAATGAGGTCCAATTTGGGGAAATTTTGAATATCCGGGGTACGGGACTTGATATAAATGACCTGGAGATGGATGATTTGAATGTGTTGGGAAGGATTTTTTTTAATGGACTGGATAGGCAATGGGATAGTACGCATTTGCGCCCCCTATCTAGGTTTGTGATCAGGATATTGCAATATAATATTGCGGGGCAGAATCATGGGTTTGACAGAGTCCCAGTAGTTGTTAAGGCCGCTACTTATGCTATATTTGGGGGCATACAAATAAACTGGGCGAGAACCATCTTACAGCAGTACCAGATCTTTAGGGGAGCAAGGCACTCCAATATTTGTTTTGGGAACTTATGGACCATAGTTTTCCGCTGGTTCGGGGTGGATTTGCATGATGAGGATTATGTGACACTTTCTAACCATCCCTCTGTTATCATCACTGAAGCCGCACTAGGGAGGATGAGTATAGATATGCAGGAGCTGCAAGGGGAGCCTCAGCCTATGGAGCATGAGGGATTAGATGAGGAAGAGGATGAGGGTAACGAGGAGGAGGAGCAAGAGGAGGAACCACATGATGATCAGTTTGGACACTTTGAGGACCCCCATCAGGCACCACAGCATGATGGTGAGCAGGCTGGGGATGGAGCCTGGGCTCATCAGGGCCCGGCACAGGGGGCTCCGGACACAGGTGCCTGGGATCCATGGGCTACTAGGGATCCAGACTGGAGGACCGAGCTGAGATATATTTCACAGCAGCAGGCTCGCTTGATGAGGAGCCACCAGGATATTATGAGGTCACAGCAACAGACGCTGGAGTCACAGGTAGCCATGGCTCAGACACAGCAGCAGATGCTTCAGGAGATGAGTTCCTCTTATGATCAGTTGGGGGCTGGGATGCAAGACCTACAGTTAGAGCTTAGGCAAGGGAACCGACGGCAGGAAGAGAGGCTTGATAGCTTAGAGGAGCTCATCCGTAGCTATTTTCATCGGGATTGACCTCTATCAGTTATCCGTAGGATAGTATTTTATTTTCAGTATTGTTTAGCTGTTCCTTTTGTTGTCTAGTTGTAACGATGTACTAAAACTATCTTAATAAAGTTTGTACGTTGTTTGTTTACGCAATTTGTTGTGTCTAATGTAATTATGAAATATTGAACGATAATGTCTGATAACGAAGAACAATGAAAACAACAAAACGAGATATCTCTCCGTTACATAAAAATTTAGAAAATTAGTTTTTTCTAAATTAATAATGGATGGTAGGATTCTGGATGCTCAAATTGGATGAACTTCACTCTTATTTTATAAGGGTGTGGGAAAATTTGGATGAAATTACTTTTTCAAATTTTTGCATTCATATAGAACTGCAAGTATATTTAGGATGAGAGCATCATGGTTTGAAAAAGAAATTTTTAAGAAATTGCATTCATGTAGGTGGTACCACAAGTTAGGCATACATATTTTTCTACGATGTGATTCACTTTTGCACATGTGCACCTGTTTGCAACAATTGGCTGAACACTTCTGGATGCTAATATGGGGACATAAATCCTACTACTATTGAATTTCGGGGACGAAATTCTTTAAGGGTGGGAGGATGTGACACCCCGTATGTTTACATTTTAAAAAGTAAGAAATTTACATACGTATACGATGATACGCAAAGCATATAAACCAGTAAAGCATGAAGGTAAAAGATATTCTGGTTATACTTCTAGAATTAAGGTAAACGGGATTCACCATTGCGTTCGACTCGGAAAAATACGCAAAATAGAGTCCGAGTTTTCGAGAATCGGAGTCCGTATGACCCGTTAAAGGCCCAAAGAAGATTTCTGAAGATTTGAAAATTCGGAAATCAGTTTGAAAATCCAGATCTGGGGCTAGGCGGGAATTTTCCCCGCCTAGGCCATGTCGACAGGCCTGTCGACTTGGGCCCAGACCAAGTCGACAGCCCTGTCGACATGCCAGTCGACAGGGGGTGGCCGGGCTAAATTGCCTGGTGCACCTGTTTGTCTCACCTGGGCTTGGTCTTAGGCTGATTCTGGAAGCTTCCGAGATCTGATGGTCCTAATCTATCCTAGATCTAATCCTATGGCCTAAAACACTCCTAATCCCTATAAAAACACCCCTAAGCCCCCTCCTAAACCCTCATAAATCACTCTCTCCACGAAGTGCTGCCCAAATGCCAAGTGATCATGGCCTCCATTCCCTTTTCCTAGAGCCTATGCATTCAAATCGGGTCCAAATCAAGAGGAGGAAGCTTGCTACACCAAATAGAGGCCAAATCAACGTTGCTATGCGAGTTTCATGACGGATCTTCATCAAAGGAGCCACCTTTCTTCGCCAAAACGATTCATGCTCCTAGTCCTCTTGCCATACTATGTAAGTTCTAGCTACTTTTAGATGGAAACGGTAGTTTTGATAATGACATGGGATAAAATGAGGCTAAACATGATTATGCGAACCCATTTGAACCTTACCTTGCCTCTTGTGTTCATGTTTATGGTTTTAGGCTATGGGAGTGACTTAATCATGCCTCTCATGCATGCATAACCTAGTTTAACTTGCAAGTTTGGATCTTTATGCATGAAATGCTAGCATGAACCTTTAGGGACCATTTTTACTAGTGAAACATTGGCTAAGATTCGGTTTTGGGCTTATGCATGTTTATGAACCCAAACCCCTAATGTTAACATGCAAGTTTGTGGCCAAATCCTTTATGACATTATGCATACTTATGGCCCATTTCCTTTTCTTCTCATGTTATGCATGCTTGTGGCCAAACCATTATGAACCTATGCATGTTTTGAGCCAAACTCTCATGATACTATGCATGTTTGGAGTCATTGTGTAGCATAGTATCTCTACGATGTCACTCGTCCATTCTTGCGTTGGAACACGATTTGGGTTGAGGTTAGACAAGCGTGAATATAGCATGAAAAACTTAACTCGAAGTTGCATGAGAACATGATAGGCGAGCTAAACTTGGCATGAACCATAATTTGGGTAAAGGGGTATAACGGGATAACATGTGACGTTAAGTATGACATGTGAATACTTGAAAACATAACTTGTAATGTAACATGGAAGTTGACATGTAAGTATGCATAAAACATAAGCTTGGGAATTTACCTATTAAGTTAGGTCTACCCATTGGGAATTTACCTATTAAGTTAGGTCTACCCAATTGCTTGAAAACTTAACTATGAACATGATACTAGACTAAACATGAAAGTGGCCAACTCGAGGTTGGGTTGAGTTTGCAACGTAAAACTACCCGGAACCGACCGGCCTAACTAGTAGTTGCAAACAATAGGACTCAATGTGAGAAGTTGGTCATGTTGTGCTTGAACCCGAGGTTAGACCAAGTTGTGGTGTAAATCTACCCGGACCCGCCCGGCTTAACTAGTAACCACAACAAAGTCTAATGTGAGAGGTTGGGGTGCATTAAATAATTAATGCCACATAATAGGGTTAAGTTAATTTGATTAATGAGGCTTAACCAAATATGATATGGACAAATGGGTTAAGTAATTTGATTAGGCTAATGATACTTAACAAAACATAATAAGCTTGGGTAGGTTAAGTAACTTGATTTGCCTAATGACGCTTGACCGATTTGACTCGGTAATTTGACAGGGTCAAGTTAATTTATATAATTAACCAATCTAAAATGATAATTAGACGAGGTTAAGTTATGGATTGCTTGATATACTTAGCCAGCTTGACACATGGTTTGTAGGGTTAAGTCTTGGACTTGGATACTTAGCCAATTTTGACATGGTTGGTAGACGGGCTAAGTTATGAACTTAAGTGACACTTAACCCATTAGATAAACCCTAATTCAGAGGATTAGGAGAATAACCATAGTTAACAAGGGTAATGGAAATAAGGTTAAGTGGTAAACCTTAGTTAAAGGAAACTAAGTAATAATTCTTAGTCAAGGAAATCTGGACCACTTCTTAGACAGATTAGTAACCCGATACGTTAGGTCAACGTTTAAGTATGCGTGGAGGAGCAGGCTATCTGATTTAGATAAAGGCTCCAACGAACGGGGTAACGAAGCAGCGGCTTCGGGGAACGTGAGGATATTCTTGGGATCCCTCCGTGAGCTGCCAGGTCATTATACTAGGCTCACGGGAGGTTGAGGTCTGCGGTAGAAGGACCAGGAATATGCCTTGGTTGCTATGCGAGCGACCTAAAGACTGGGGTGGATAGCAGTGAGTCGACGAATACATAAGGTGCCCGAGATAGCAAGTTCGTCGATCATCTACCATCTTGAGTCAAGCGTATACGTACGGAAAGGCAGGGAACACCCAACAGACCATAATTGCTATCTAATTATGGGTGAGGTAGGCCGTAGGATGTGGGCTGGCCGGAGTGTAGTTCTCATGCAAGATTTTCTCTTGTGTTGCCTTTCACTAGTTGAGGGAGGGGTCTCGTGGGACCATAGCCACGTGTAGAAAAGCAGACCTTAGTATCTGCATCGGCAGATAAATCTAAAGCTCCCGACCGAGTCCTGTACTTCTTGGTTTGCCCTGTGACTGGACTCGGGTGGCACGATGTGTTACATGTGCGTACAGTAATAGAAAACGATTCACGATGGATGCGGGGGAAAAAGGGCGCGGTTGGGGGTTAGCGTAATCCCTAGTGGCCTAGGTGTTTTAACCCAAACCGAAATACGAAAGCGTGCAATAGGTAAGCGTAATCCCTAGTGGGGCTAGGTGGCGTAAGTCCTAGTAGTTCAAACGATGATTCATATGGAAGAGCCTAGCTGGAACAAGGGTGACAGTCCAAACGATTTCTAGGATAATACGACATGAGGAAGCCCGTACGAGGCACGGCAAAGGACTGAACCTACATACATGAAAAGAAGCATATGATTTGAGTAACCTATATATGCGATAAACCATCACAAGACTTTGAGTAAGGGACATTCCTGGTTAACGCATAACAAGGCTAGGATACTGGTACGGAGGGTGCAGAGCAGTTATATCTGTTAGAACTAGGAAGAATACACATAATAGATCCCGTGGATTGTTAGACGGGGCGGATACTTTGGGATAATGTACTCGATAGAGGTCTGATACCTTGACTTATCATAACATCGTAGTTTGTCATGATACCTTAGTCCACCTTGCCACAGTAGTCAACCGGCTACCCTGGTTTAGTTTATCTATCTTGTAGTTATCCTGATGTTTACTTTCAGTTTATGCATGTCATGTTACCTTTACCTGTTTTTATACTGGAAGTAGATAGGACTTACTCAGTCTTTTTGACTGACCCGTTTTGTTTCGCCTCTTTTCTTCCGTTCCCCCCCCCCCCCCAGGTTGCAGGGAGGAAACAATGCTGTTTAGTTCGGACTTCTTCTGTTTGAAGGTCATCATGGATGGCTTGGACTTTCTTGGCTATGGCTACTTTACTGCTTTATTTGGGGGAAATAATTTATTAAAAAGTCTTTATGCTTCTTTACGATTGCAAGACAGGTTTTGATGTACTCTGATGTAAAAGGCTTTAGACCTTATTTATTCATGTTATGAAAGTTTGATTTTACTTCCGCTATATATATATATATGTTCCGTCTTGTGATATTTCTGTGCATGTTTACCAATAATGCCCCTCTAAAGCTAGTGCATTCCTTTGCGAGTGACCCTAGCGGAGGCGGGGTGTTACAAGATATATTAACAAAACCATTAAACGAAGCAGCATTTACTAAATTTAGAAGAGAATTAGGTATTTGTTCACTAAGTGAATTAGAATAATTAAATATATTAATATATATAAGAATAACATTAAAAAATAAGAAAAATAAAATAAAAAATGTAAGTATGTTGACATACATACTTGCATATGTTGAAATACAACTGCCATATTTTTTAAATTAATTCCCACCAAAAGTTAATTAAAATAGCCATTTAAACTCTCCACTTCGAATTTTCTTCTTCATTCTCTCATTTCACTTCTGTAAAAATTCTAAACTAAAATAAACAATGGCCTCCACCAATTTTAACACTAAAATCAATCCCGGATCATCCGCTGGACCGTCTGAAGGTCCTTTTCAACATTCTACTCTATCACGTGTCCTCAAACTTGTAGAGAAAATGGAATATACTCTTCAAATGTTAGCTGAAATTCAAGTGCTCCAGATTCATATGAGTCAAGAGCAAAATAGACAAGGAAAAGTGATAAGGAGCCTTCTTAAATATTTATGGATAATCAGGCAAATCCGATTAGCCATGGAAGAAGAGGAGGGATCAGAGGAGCAACTAGAAGAGGAAGAGGAAGAAATAATTGAGGAAGAAGAACCTGAGGAGATTCAACAAGAAGTTATGGAAGAAGAAGATCAAGTTGTGTGTGTGGGAGAGGTTTTGTTCGATCACAATGGAAATGTGATTGAGCGAAATAGGGATTTTTGTCTCCATTACCCGAATTGTCCAATCCATAAATCTCCCATCGTCAAAAATAATTAGAATTTAGGCTTTTCTTTTAATTTTGTTTCTTTACGTTTGTTCGATGTATTGCATTTATAATATTTCGTGTAATATCACTTGTAAAAACTAAGTTTAATATAATGCATGTTTATCATAAGTATTCTTTTACTTTGTTATATAAGCAAGAATTTAAGGTGAAGTCATATACATTCAGTATTAAAATAAGTTACACATTTATAGATCTTAGTCTAGAATAATATAGTTAAGATAGATATTGAATTTAGGGGGGGAGTATTTTTCTTTAGTACAGGAATTATTTAAACAGTTATAGGATTTAGGGGGATTAATTTAGAATTCCATTTTGATAATGCCAAAGGGGTAGAAATTATAAAATATAGAATTAATTTATAGGATTCATACAGATAGGGAGAGTATTAGAAGGATCATCCTCAACAGGTATGTACAGGTATGATATTTTATAAACTAAGGTTGTAATCATCAAAAAGGGGGAGATTGTTGGAGAATGGAGTTTTTGATGAGAACAACCTTATTTCAATATTATCTGATTATAAAATATATACTAACACTTTTATCTAGAATATATATGTATACACACATATGTAGGATTTTTATACATGAATTAATACCGAGGATTGTACAATTTAAGAGCTTCTAGAGATTCAGATTCAGAGATGATTCAAGACTCATGAGTAATCAGGATTTCAAAAGTTCAAGATAAATATAGTAATAGAGTGTAGTTTATGTAAGACTCTGAATAGCACTCCAGGTTCAAATTAAAATTATAATTCTGATTTTCAAACTTCAATTTCTATTTTCAAATTCTATCTTTATTAAGTCTCTCTATTTTACTTTTGATTTTAAACTCAAATTTTTTTATATACTTTATATTTATAGTTGTAAACTTTATAATTTTACAAATATGACAATATATTTTATATTTATGTTTTTATATGATTTTATACTTTACAATACTTATTTACAACACTATGTTTTAATTCAAGAATTTCCAGAATTATATATGTTAAAACACTTCAAAAATGCTAAAAAATCAATTTTGAACTAGTATATGTCGACATGCATAGTTCCCTATGTCAACATATAACTGCCATATTTTTTATTTTGAAAGGAAGTGTCTTTTCACTATTTTTAATGTTCCACAAGCACTACAACCTTTCAAATCTTATAAATAGGGGCTGATTTCGAATTTTTTCATCATTCTTCTTCTCCATCTTCATCCCCTTTCTTTACACCATTAATATTTCATATCTTTATGATTTCTACACTTATACTATGCAGAATTCAATTCTTTTTATATAAAACTTCTTCTCTTCTCAATCTCTACTCATTACTCTCTGAAACGAAGTGTTATTGAAGAGTTATAGAGCTGTTGTAATTGTCTGGGAAAAAGGTGTGTCCTTGTAGCCTTGAAATCAAGGAAATAGAGTGGTGTTAACCTTGTAGCCGGGAAATCAAGGGGAATATACTTGATCAAGGGTGTTTGGAATCAGTGGTAACCTTATTACCGTGAAATCAAGGGTGTTGTACTTGGATATTGATATAGTAATAAAACTCTGCGCAATCCAGCGTTGCGTAGGACTGGACGTAGGAGTAATCCGAACCAGTATAAAATTTGGTGTGTTATTTCCTTCTCTGCATTTTTTATCTTTGTTTTTGTGTTTGATTCTGTGTCTTTGATTATTTCGGTGGTGTGTGATTCACAAAGTAGATCATATAAGTTTTAGATTCTGTTAAATTTCTCAAAAACACTATTCACCCCTCCTCGAGTGTTAGTTTGCCTTAACGATCCATTCCACAATCCCTAACACCCGCTTGGACTTGGAATTGGCGATTGGAAGCTGCGGATCTGCTAAAATGTATTGGATTAACACATAATTATCTCGGGTTAGCATGGGTCGGGTCGGCCCATCGCACTAGCTACTTCATTTCGGCTCGGAAAACTTCAGGTCGGCCTGCTTGGGTCGACATGGATGCAATCAAGAAGCTTCACCAACCTTGGTTCGGATCGGACCCGCTCGGGTCCCCTATCCCTGGTTGATCATAGCTGCGCAGTTAAAGCTCTTAGCAGTTCTATAGCGGTGTAGGTGCAAAAAAGTGTAGCGGGGATAAAGCAAGGATATAGCGGAGGTGTAAAAAGGTACAATAGATGTAAAAATAAGTGTTTTAAAATAAACAAATTATCATTCTCAACTTAATTGTGTATAATAAACTAACTTCTATTAATCTTATATAATAAAACCAAAGAATATCATGGTTACACACATTAGAATCGATGACTATAATAGATTTCTACCATATATTAGACGCTTATGTGGTAAAATTATCTTTTATACCAACTTTGTTGATTTTTTTAAAAGAGAAATAGTCAAATCAAGCTTTGTCTATTAATATTGCTAAAGCAGGTGCTATAAAGCGTTGATTTAGTGGGTGCAGCGGAAAATAACGGGGATTAAAGCAGATCTACCGTTCATTAACGCTAAATAGATTTAGCCTAGCGGTTGAGGGGACCTACGGGCTATAGCGGAGATTTAGCTGCATAAAACCATATCGACCCAAGCCCTGGAGCTTCATTCCACCGATTAACGGCTCGGTCAACTCCTGACCAATTCTGACTCCAGGTTTTTCGGATCGGACGACACCTGTACTTCATGATTTGAGGAAGGATATCTCTCACTTAGTGGCTTGATCTAGTTGGCTTCCCAGTTTGCACAGATCGCATGATAAGTGGTGATCCAGACCAGAGATGGCTGCTATATGGCATACCTACCCAGAGAGATTGATCACCTATAAATTCAAATTTGGAAGGTTGGAACGCGGATCCTTTCAGTTTGGACTCTCCACACAAGGACGTTGCAGCAAAGGGAGACCGAAACTCTGAAATCAATGCAAGGATTTTGTGTTATATCACTTCTTTCTCTACATTTATTACAATCAAACAACTATACTCTACAGTATAAACAAAGATCATAAAGTAGACGTAGGCATGGATTGAGCCGAAGCACTATAAAAACTCATGCGTGATCCTTGTTTTTACTATTTTTCTTGCATTTTATGGAGGTGACTGTGATAATATTCTGTGATTTGTGCGTGAATTGTACACTTTTAGGCTTGATCGTCAAGAGTACCACTGTTTGACGTCAACACTTAGGCGCTCCAGGTAGGGGTGCACACAACTACTTCAACTTCTAGCTTGAAAGGATTTGGATTGTTTTTCTTTGGATTAAGGATGGTAAAGCGGAAGAATGATGGAGTGTCTTCCCATACTCAAGCTACAAGAAACACATGCACTGGCAATGAGGGAAGTCGGGAGGAATCCTCTCATGGAGATCCCTCCCTCTTCCTAACTAGAGAAGACATGGATAATGTGCTCACTAAATTGCAGATGAGGATGAGAAAGCAGGATGACCTCCTCAAAAGACAAAAGAGATGATGGATAACTTTCTTGCTTGGATGGATAGATTTTCTCGTCCAGGAGGTCAAAGCTTTTTGATAGAAGTTGGCACTAGAAACACTGCAAGGTTGGAGGCAACAATAGCACCTGATCGGCTACAAGATAGGCCCCAGCTTGGGTCGAACAACTCGGCTTGGCCTACAGCCCACGCCTACCTGAACTCTGCAGGGGGCAATCTCCCTCCTTTCGATGGACTTTGTCGTGATACTGCAACTCATGACAATCTAGATCGGAACGCTGGACAAGCATATGCTAATGCTACACTGGACGGGGGCGACATGGAAATTGGAACTAGAAATGCTATCTCGGATCGACTTGCCATACTGATCGGGGATTGGGTCGGTTCGGTCATATCGACCAACCGAGGGCAGTTTGGAACTGATTCATGAGGCTCGGAACAGGCTCCCACCTTTACTTGGACTTCGTGCTTGGGGAACCAGTGCTGGATTAGATAATTTGCAACAACTTTTTGGAGATGAAAATCAAATCGCCGACGTAATTCGATAATCTACAAAAGGAGGGACATCTCACGACGACGTGGATATCGTTAACTGCAGCCCTTTCTCACAGGATATCAGGAATTCCTAGAATCCCCTAGACTTTAAACTCCCAGTTATGGGGGCTAGGAAGGATTCTACCGTTCATCTCATGCGCTACATGCGCCATATAGTAGTGTTGTTGGCGTCGGACAACGTCACGACCAAGTGCTTACCTCTGTATTTAATGAATATCGCTGCTATGTGGTTTCAGCGGCTGCAGCATGGATCGATCGGCCGTTAGAATACGTTGATCGCAAGGTTTATTGAGAAATTCAAAGTCCACATCACTCGACCCAAGAACATCATGTCTCTTACATCTATCAAGTAGAGGTCTGGCGAAACTCTACGCTTATTTCTTGAAAGGTTTAATGTGGCGGTGGTGTCGGTGGATCGACCAGAACCATCCATGGTTTTAATGGAAGTCGTGTTCGACATCTTGCATAAGGCATTTTTTAAGGTCTCTTTGTTGATGGATCCCCTAGTGATCTTAATGATTCTACTTTGTAGCGGACAGATTCTTACGTGAGAAAGACGCTAACACCGGGAAGGCTGTTCCCAAAGTAAACATGATTAAGGGTGGAGGACCATCTAATTTTGGC
This sequence comes from Allium sativum, assembly GCA_030737875.1. Lineage (NCBI taxonomy): Eukaryota > Viridiplantae > Streptophyta > Magnoliopsida > Asparagales > Amaryllidaceae > Allium > Allium sativum. Next base: position 360,595,325 of record CM060926.1, read on the forward strand.
AAGGATAAGGATAAGTGCAAAGGAAAAGTCCTAGCTAAGGATAATCGGAATGTTCAGATCAAGAGAGAACCCAAATTCGAAAAATATGCCACACACAATTCTCCGGTAGAGGATATCCATATGGATAATAAGGATTGTGTTTCCTATCCAAAGCCTCCCTGAAGGGAGATAACGCAACATGAAAGAGAATGTGGAAAGTTTTGCCTATTTCATGAACTGGTTGGTCATACCACCAACGAGCGTAGGCACTTACGGAATTTGATTGCGGGACAGATCAGGCGTGGAGAGCTGATCGAGTATCTTAATGAACCAACATTGCCAGCATCGACGCAACCACCTACCACTCCCCATGGAGGAAATGATCCTGGATCGAGAAATCGTGGGATTATCATCAGCTGATCTGGATTAGATCACATTAGATTTCTGTATCACTTAGGATAAGTGTTTTCATTCTGTTTGTATTTGGATTCCCGGATGACTATGTTGACTCACTCATGCACGGGGATTACGATGTAATCCTTACGCATGCTATGTGATTGACAATAAAGTCTTCCTACAATCAATAGCTAAATACACACATACTGGATTAGGATTTAGTCCCTAGGCATGCTCTGGATTCAACGATAAACCAATCAGGATTTGTTTTGGTTACGTAATAATTTTGGATTTAATAAAATTGATTTCCAAGCATGGATTATTCTTGATAATACTTAATTAACCTTGTCAGGATGTGACAAGACCTTCTAATCAGTATAAGAGTATGGCTTATACTTGATCTAAATCTCCCGCTATGGATTATACCTGCGAGGATGGGTTAACTTGTCAAGATTTGTAAAGAAGACTCTATCAAAACTCGAGTATGGCTTATGCTCAGTTTGGATTTTTAGGTATGGATTATGCCTGAAGGCTTGAGATATCTTGTTAGTTCTTAACAAGGTGATTCGAGTATGGATTATAATCACTATGATTTTTCAAGGTTTATGTTTGGAAAGGCTAAATAGTAATGTCTGGAGTTGGCACAGTTATTTACTTGGTTTATTTGTAGGTATGGATTATACTCGCGGTTGGATAAGCCCGACAAGGCCATGGTTTTCCTGGATTTGGATTTCTTTTATATTACATTCTGTAGCGATCATCGGGCTTCTTGGTATTCTGATTTTCTGGTTTCCTTGTAATATGATCCGGAATGATCATGGCTTTCTTGAAATATGGTCCGGCATAACCGTGGATTATTGGTTTTCTATTATTACCTATTATGATTCGACTTGATTGTGGGTTTCTAGATTTCAGATATTGGATTTCTATTCTGGATTTATGTGGATTCCTATGGGTTATGTATTTTTGACTTATTCAAAACACATCTTCCTTTCTAAAGAAAGATATGTTTTAGGGAGCAAAGTGTTGACACGCCTTTTTTCCAGGACCGCCACTTCTCGGCTTTCTACGACGTAGACTACTCCGGATTTGAATATAAACCCATTTGGACTTGGATATGGCGATCGGAAGCCGCAGATCTACCAAAATGTGTTGGATTAACACACAATTATCTCGGGTCGGCTCGGCCCATCGCATCAGCCACTTCATTTCGGCTTGGAAGACTTTGGGTCGACCTGCCAGGGTCGACATGGATGCACTTAAGAAGCTTCACCACCCTTTGTTCGGATCAGACCCCCTTAGCTCGGCTATCCCGGGTCAACAATACTGACCCGAGCCCGGGAGTTTCATTCCATCGGCTATCAACTCGGTCAACTCCTGACCAATTCCAACTGCAGGATTTCTAGATCGGATGACACCTGTACTGCATGATTTGAGGAAGGACATCTCTCACGTGATGGCTTGGTCTAGCTATCTTCCCGGATTGCACGGATCGCATGACACGTGGCAAACCCGACCCGGGATGATTGCCACGTGGCATACCAAACATGAGAGGTCGATCACTTATAAATTCACATTTTGAAGGCTGGAGAGGGGATTTTTTCCAGTTTGAACTCTCTATGCAAGAACATACAGCAAAAGGAGACAAAAACCCCAAAATCAACGCAAGGATTTTGTGTTGTATCACTTCTTTCTCTACATTTCGTACAATCAAACAACTGTATCTGTAACCTACAGTTTAAACAAAGATCATAAAGTGGATGTTGGCTTGGATTGAGTCGAACCACTATAAAAACTCTTGTGTGTTCCCAATTTTAACTATTTTTCTTGCATTCTATAACTGTGACTGTGAGAATATTCTATGATTTGTGTGTGGATTATACACTTTGGGGGTTGATCGTCAAGTGTGCCACTTTTTTACGTCAATAATAGTTATGCATGCTAAATTTGATTATTGCAATTGATTGTTACTATATATTAGACACTTATGCCTTAAATTTATATCTTTACGCTAAATTTTTAGAATTTTTTAAAAAGGGAATTACTTAAATAAAGCTATATATATTAACACTACTAAAGCGGATGCTAAAAAACAATTATTTGGCGGATACAGCGGAAATTAACATGGTTAAAAGTGGATCTATTGTTTATCGGCGTTATATTGAAATAGCGTAGCGGTTGAAAAATGCTTTGGGCTATAGCGGAATATTGCGGGGCTTTCGCGGGGTTTTAATGCATAGCATGCTAAAACATTTTACACATTCACATTAAGCGCTTTAACTACACAAGGTGAGTTATATCATATATAGAAGAGGGTTGAACTAAATGCAGTCAACGGATACGAGAAAAACTCAAAATTCATCGTTATTTGTATCCGAAAAACGAAAGAATATTCAATTTTCGGAAGAATGACGTGAATAGGTACATACCATCCACATTTAAAAATTGTCCATTTAGTTTGTTTTTAAGATTATGTTTTAAATCATGCGTATCAAATGATAATAATATCCGAAAATGAGGATATCCGACAATAACTTTGAATGTTGATGCAAATACTACACGACAGGACAATCCCAGTTGAGCTACAAATTTATTGAGACTTGAAGGTAGCTGCAAATTTGTTGGAACTGTGGAGTAACTTATGAGTTATGACAAGTTGAAAGGTGATGCCCCATGAATTTATAGAATATGATTGTACCTCCATCAAAATCAAACACTGTTTCCTTTAATGCATATGCGATTGAATATTAGATAAAATGTTACCATATCTCGTTCTCCAAAGGCGCAATAAAAGCAGCAGAGGACGAAACCATACATCACTTTAGGTGAAATCTTTAGTAAGGTCCCAGTAAGATATACGATCCATTGACACTTTGTTTCAACTAAACCATGCGTGAGCCTGTGTTTTGTCTGCCAACAACTGAAATAATTGCCACAGCTTCCTTGATTTATTATTTTTGTAATTATTATCAGTACTGTTTAAACAATTGAAGAAATCCGACCTGATCCAAAGTTATAAGGTATCCGGTCTGCATCCGTACGATTCTTTTATGATTATGACACACCACCGTTCAACCGGCTTGTTTTCTATTGATCCTACCATTGTCTGTTCGAATAATGCTCGAATTTAAAACTTGTACGATTCACATCCGTCGCTTATAGGACATATCAAAGGTCCAAAACACACCTCCGTTTGGTTAAGTCCGACTAATTTTTATTCCTATCTAGGTAGTTAATCTGGGAATCGAAAACAAAGTTTATACTCATTTTCACAGCAACTTTGACGCTTGCTGCTTTTAAGTTTGCACTCGAATTGAATTGAAGAAGCATATTTAATTCGAGTACGTATGCACCAGAAACACGTCACCGTTGATAACGCTTTTCAAATAGTGTACTTTAGCGACTCTCAATAGACAATAAGGACTACGCTAGGAATTTCTGTGGATTTTATTTCATTACGTAATACAAATTTAGGTAAGCTATATTCATCAGAAATAGCGTCTCCCAATCAAAACATAGGCAGCCATGAAAATTGTTCATTGGAAATGCACACTGGTATTGTCGTAATCTGTGTATGCAATTCGATGTTATTATCTTTTCTGAAAACTGGCCAGTGTGGTGGTCAAATAGCAATACGGGTTTGTTGACCCCATTTTAACTGGGTCACCATAACATCACTAACGGTGTTAGTAGTATGAGACTGTGATTGACACTACAAACGGTGTTAGCAGTGATAGTAGCATGAATTTAGATGTCTAGTCCTTAATGAAGTGCGATTTTGTTCACATCTTTTAAGGGATGTGAACAAAACACTTGGTCCCCATTGGTGGAAATCAGGGGGTCCATATGGGTCTCCCTAATTTCCACCAATCAGGGTGGAGTGTTTTGTTCACATCCCTAAAAAGAATGTGAACAAAATCCTATTCGTCCTTAATGTCAAACTTTTGACCTAAGCCTAAGAGAATTCCTGAAAGTTGAGTACATCTGAACATCTATATTCGTGCATCGTTTATCTTACATCTAATCTGATTTACCGGACGTTTGATTCTTTGTAAAAACAAATGATATATTTATTTTGAAGCATACGGGTTGTGCACCTGTGTGTATTTTTCAAGTGAAAAATGTGAAATCATACTGAATATCTAAGATGCAATATACCCGAAATAAGCTTGTCTTATGATAATATCCTGAGTGTTCTTCTAGTTCTCCATTTGGCAGAATAGTTTCATTGCTCAAGTTCTTTTGCAATTTGTTAGATATACTTCGATAATATGAGACTGAATTGACCACCTGTTCACCAATCATTTGATAAAGCCATTATTCTTTGGATTTAAATTTCCAGTTCGCTCGTAACTCGAACGCAGACTTGTACGAATTCGGATTAAGTGTCTGAATCGACGTTCGCTCCATAGTTAGAAAATGACTTTACTTGATCGATTTCCTCAGGCATTGTCCGATCACTCAGAAATATCTTGATCGGTTCGTTGGATCACTTCATATTCGTTTGATCAATCACGCACATGATCAAGTCGGTCACCTCTGAAAAGCATGATCGACACACCAAAGATCGACTCGATCTGGCACTTGTATCGCAAAGTGGAAATTAATAGCATTGTGCAGCAACATCCAATGTCATTTGCAGATATAAATCACAAAAATTCTACTTTATGGACAAACGTACCATTTTTATACAAGTTTAAATAAAAATTCGTATAGTACATAACATACCAGATTACAAGTAGATACAATATCGCAAAGTGGAAATCCAACCTATGTCCTTTTACACAATGTTTTAACCCGTTTGGACACGACTTTTGTCATATTATAATTATTTTTTGCTTAGATGCTTTTCATTCGAGTGGTTTAACAATTACTTGCTTGTAATGCGTCTTTGAATGCAGCACGTTTCGTTTTCTAATGTAGCAATGACAGAAGTATAACACCAACTTACAACAGTTGATATGAAATATTTAGTAAACTCACGGTCAAGTGATATGATCATTCATATCTGTTGGTGCCACTGCCAATGTTACACCAAACGAAAATAGTGTGGATATTTGACGGCATATGCTAAGGATGCGTTTTTGACGAATGGAAAAGTGGTATTTGAGCGTGACATTTGAACGTGGTACTGTAGCGATCGAGGAATGTGTTTTTAGCTACGGACGAGATATTTGAGCGCGATATTTGAACGGGGTATTGAATTGTTAATTTAATTGTTATGAATCAATTAAACACGATTTCACAAAATAAAACGACTAACATTTCATTACACGAACTGAAAATACAAACATAAATAACACAACTAGACTGTAAATTAAAACAATTACATGAAAAGCTAAAATAAACGACGATGTGGTAATGTGCTCAACTCCCCTGTAATAAATCCACGTATATCCTCATCGTTAAGCACCTCAATAAACTCCACATTCCGCGCATCATTCCGAAAAATCGTCAAAAGCTCCCAAAACTTTACATTTACCGATCCCCGAACGAATAAGCTCGTAGCAACGGGTAGCAAGCTGGTGAACACGGTCGGTCAGAAACGAGCGGCTCGAGCCACCTCGTTCTACCTGTCTGCACCTAGAGGGCTGACCAGAAGGAGGATCGCCGGTAGTCATCCATCCCCATAGTAATCAGCGTCGGTAGCGGTGAATGAAGCAGCTGGCACATGTGCTGGTAGATGTGCAGTAGAAGGCGCAACATCAGGAATATGGTACGCACAAGTAGCCTTACGCAAACAACCCTCGAATGAAAGGTTCTGCTCTCGGAACTTCATCGGCGAGTTCCTCCTGAATCGTCTATATGATATGCCAACGCCGGTAGCCCAGAAATCATCAGGATCATTCATAAAATCGAAGACTGCATTTCATTCCTCGCCAAGTGTCCTGTGTGTCCTACTCGCGAAATATCTGCTTCATGTTATTCCATTTATTTTTAATCTGAGTATCTGTAAAATCCAGATTAAATCGGGTGTTCATCGCTGCTGCGTAAAAGTTGCTTACGTCAATCTCACGTTTGGCTAGATACTCCACGCAAATATCTATTAACGCAGAGTCCCGTTCCTCCGTCCAGTATGCAACTGGATGCGAAGTAGCGGTGGTAGAAGAGGTAGACGTCTGCATAACCAAAAAAAAAAAAAAAAATCAGAAAAATTCGAAAAAAAATATATGTTATAGAGAACTAAAAAATAAACATAACGGTATAAAAAAAAAAATACCTTTTTCCCCAGCAGAAATGACTCAAAAAATTCGTTTTTTAAGGCTATTTTGGAAAGGATTCGGTTTTGTTGGAGGAAAGCGGGGAGGGGGTCTGATTTTATAGCGTGCGAAAGGAAACATTAGAAATCTATCTATTGGCGTCTGGCGCGTCGGACGCTAACGGATAGATTTTCAACGTTTCACGAACGTTCCATTTGACCGGGGAATTAATTGCTTGCGTCGGACGCGAGCACTTTCCCCAGCGTGCAATTTTCTAGCTGCGAACGGGCCCTAAGTCGCTAGCCTTCCTCTCTGTATGTGCATGTGTGTACCTTCTTATCACCAACTCATTAAATGGCCACGTACCCACATGGTTCCATTGGTTATTATTGTTCTTCTCTTTTTAAACATTATATAAAATTTGAATAACTAGCTTCATGTTAGCTAAAGCGAACATGCGACGTTTGAAACGTCACATTTGATTTAAATTTTTTCCTTTATATCACTATCGTTATTTAAAGAATGCAGCAGTATACACTGGTATTTTACGCATTTTCAAACACCACCAGTTCTTTCACTGTATGAATGAAAATACTAATGGCAGCTTTTCTAAACACGCAGCTTCATGGTTTTTGTGTTTAAAATAGATACCAATTGGACTATGAAACAACATCAATTTATTTTTTGTTTTTTCTGAGTACAAACGGCATTTAAATTGAAGTTCACACACTTTAGCCAGCTCGACGACGACAGAGTTGTTAAGGACGGCTATATCTATGGCTTGTTTTGTTTATAAAGTGGCTTAAAGAGTAGGATAGTCATTAGATATCTAAAAGTTAGAAATCCATCCACGTTTACATATAAAAATGGATAAATATTCAATATTCATTTAAAAAAATATGCAAATATGGATATGAGACATTCACATCTAAAAAAATGTTTTGGTTTCTTATTTTTTAAATTATAGTTTAAATTATATGTTTTTAAATTTTTTTTTTGGCATAGCCGACCGGTTTTTATAGTGTTCCGTAACACTCTTTTATTATTACCAATAATAAAAATACAGAATAGTACAGGTGATTGTGGTTTACAATCAGCTAATTCGGTTTTTAAGGTGGACCGTCCACCGCCTACGGAGTTTATAGTGTTCCGTCCACTCTACTCATATAGGTTTACAGCACTGGAGCTAGCAACATTACTAGACTACGAGTTATATGTTTTTAATTAAACAAAAAGAGAATTATATTTTATTTTATTTTTTATTTTTATAGGAATTAGGTACTTATATATACAACTTAGGATAGTATGTAGCATACTTCCATGACAAAAGGGTCCCACCAAATCAAAATCCTGATATCTTGTATTTATTATTTTATTTTTATAGAAATTGAGTACTTGTACATACAACTTAGGATAGTATGTAGCATACTACCATGACAAAGGGGTCCCACCAAACTGAACTCATGATCTCTTGCATCCTGCATCATTTGAAGATTATAATATAGACTACTAACCGATAGAATAATTTTTCAATAATGTGCAAATCCATAGATACGAATATTCGAAATTCGAAAGTAATTTCAAACATTAATGCATACATTATACTATTCTCATCTGAAAATATATGTTTAATAAAATTTCAAGATGAGCTAAATTGAAAACAATTGAAAAATAGATTAATGATATTTAATAAGGATGTTATGGTAATGGTTATCGTTACCATTTCATAAATACCATTACCGTAGTATTTTCACTATTATTATAAAATTGCTTATAACCGTTACCGATACCGATCGATTGATATATCGATGACAAGTGTGCCAATAATTTGGTAACCGTTATATTGGTAACGGTAAATTACCATTTGTCCATCAAAGCATGCACAATGACATCTTTTTTTATACTACAATGCAACTTCATTAATATACTATATGAAATGTTTGTTAATAAAAGACATAAATTAGAAATGAAAGAAGCGCATTCGGAATTATTTCATCTCATTATCGAACTAAATTTATATGATTTTATACGTATGTAATAAATTATGTCGAAGAATATACATTGTTTCAAATTGACTGGTAAAATTTCGTTAATGTTGTTATTGAAATTTATTTATCGATAATTTATCGTAAAAAGGGTACATTTACCGTTTTCATATCGTTTTAGCCGATATACCGATTTCAATTAAAAATTATTACTAATCGACTGATGAAGTATGCTAACGTTAAATTTATCATTATTGCAACCGTCAAAGTATTTATCCTACTTAGTCCGTATATAAAAATGGGAGTTTATAATAAGCACATTTAATTCGAAAAAGGTGTAACGGGGATAAAGCGGAGAAATAACGGGATATATCGGAGGCGCAAAAAAGTTCATTAGATGTAAATCCAAATATTTGAAAATTAATTAATCACCTTTCTCACATTATTTGTGTACAAGAAACTAATATTAATTAATCTTATATAACAAAATCGAGGAATATCTTAGTTATTCATGCTAATTTTGATGAGTATAATTGACTGTTACCTATATTAGACACTTATGCCTTAAATTTAGCACTTTACGCTAAATTTACTATATTTTTTAAAAAGAGAACTAGTAAAATCCAGCTCTATATATTAACCCTGCTAAAGCGGATGCTAAAAAGCCTTGATTTAGCCGATGTAGCGGAAAAAAGCGAGGCTAAAAGCGGATCTACTGTTCATCCGAGCTAAAATGAAATAACATGAGCACTATGGGCTATAGCGGGGAAATTGTGAGGCTTTAGCGAGGCTTTAACTACATAGTACCATTTTTACTAATAAGCCAGAATTGCTTACCGTTACCGTTACCAATAGACTGGTATATCGAAGTCTGATATACCGATAATCTGGTAACCGTTGCACTGGTAATATTAAATTACCGTTTATCAATCAAAGTATGTATCTTGTCATGTTTATTGTACACAGTGCATCTTTATTATATTATGTGTAATGTTAGTTAATAAAAAACATAAATGAGGAAAAAAAATAAGTGTACGTAGAATTATTTTGCTTGATTATTGAACTAAATATAATTAGTTATTTGGTTCTAAATGCATGTAATAAACCATATCAGATGAGTATACATATGTTTTAAATTTATTAGTAAAATTACCATTACAACTGGTATTGAATAAATTTTACCAATAATTTACCGTTAAAAATGGTAAACTAACTGTTACCATACTTTTAAACTGGTATACCGATTTCAATCAAAAATGGTTAATGATCGACTAGTAATGGTATGGTAATGGTAAATTTACCGTTACCATAATAACCCTAGTTTGTACCAAAAAAAAAGTGATAGTGATTGACAAGAAAACTCAAACAAACATTTTATATTAATCTCAGGTTCTATTTTATAGCTAAGCAGTAAAGTAGATTCCTTAACCAATAATTATATAAATTAAGTTTTTACCTATTTAGCATCACATTTGATAATTATGAGCATTAAGAACCCATTTATTTTTACTTATTGAAATATGATAAGATTTTATATATTAATCGGATTAAAGAATCATGTTTTTTTGCAAGACCAATCAGTTTTTATAGTGATTCGTAACAAAGTTTTTATTACAACAAATAATGATTGCAGTAATATACATGAATTAATAAATCAGCTTACCAGTTATAGACATTTTACAAATCTAAACCACAACATAAAAGTCCTATAATATACTAGACATTCACCACGCATGGTGTAACTTAGGAATGAAAATGCAAATAAAATTACATCAAGCTGCCAAAGTAGTCTTATACACACACAAGTGAAAACAAACTCAGCGCAAATGGCGAACTACCAAAAGCCAAGCCTAATAACAACAGACCTTCACTGCTTAGCTGCAAGCAAATCACAACCAAGAAAATCTCAATACGCGCAATACTGCAAAGTTGTCACCAAACACAAAGTCAACCTCACACAAAGTCCAACTGAAGAGCAGAACACCAACAACCAAAAAACTTTACATGCACCAGTACAGAACACTTAAGCTCACCACCGGAGAAATAAGCAGCCCCTTTTACCTAAAGGCTACCAGCAAACCACTAAAGGCAACAAGCAGTCCCCTAAACTTGAAATTACACGCACTTCACCAAACTGAGGCACCAACTATGACATAGCAAGATGCCTACCTAATCCCATCAAGAAACCATAACAAAATAGATTGATAACACCGCCTCTCCCACACCAAAGAACTCTAATATTGACCAAAAACCAGCAAATACCAACTACAATAAGCAACTCAAGTCGATACACCCCTCGTACTCAGGATTTGACCAAACCCACACATAGGTAGCTGCTAGACCAAAAAATGGCACTAACACCCAATAAACTATATTGTGTAGAGAATAATGAAGAAATACAAACTAAAAGCAAGGAAAAGCAAGCAAACACATGAGATTTAGGGTGGTTCAGCGTTAACGAGCCTACGTCCACTTTATAATTCTTCAATTCAATAGAGAATTACTAATGCAATGCTTTAATTCACTAAAACACTCAAAAACAATCGGTTACCTCTCTAAAACATTGAAGTTCACTAGGAAATGATGAACTGGTGGCGGGTCGAGAATTAATGGTGGCAGCGGTATGTAGTGTTCAGGAAATTAAGTGACCAAAAAAGTCCTTTTTCTCATGTCCAAGTCGGGTATATATAGAGGTTGGATAGGAAGTTTTGGCGGGAGCGGTTATGGGATACGTGGCGGCCTCTTCAGATTTGTAGTTCACAAGTGGGAAGTAGTTCATGGCGTTGATGGTTCACGGGTAGTTGGGCACGTCTCAGTCATCCCACATATTCAAAAGATCATGGAGGTAGTGGGATATGGATTCAGATTATATGGTAGTTGGCATTAGGTCGGGTCAGTCAAATTCGACCCGTGCTCTCCTTTGTATCATTAGACCCGGGTGCCCTATAACCAGTTCGACCCGAGGCCACATCATTCCATTCGACTTGACCATTAACTATTGAATGGCTATGAATTTTGCGTTCTTACATACGCGGTCATGACTATCTGGACTTTGGGTGGCCAAGTAACAAAGTAGGCCAATATTTCCCCCTCTAAAGTACGTCTTATCATTGATGAGACATGCTTTGAATTTGTTAATCCGTCCATTCTTGAATAATTAGAAATCTGGAGTCGTGTCCTTCTATAAGTTCGTGTCTCTTGATTCCCTGCAACATGTATATAAACAGGATGTCATATCCAAATTCATCTTTTTTTTATCTGGCATATCAGGATCTTCAACTAGAGTTTAGGCAGATCATCAGGTAATTCTCTTAACCTTTTATCGAATCAAAAGGTTCAAGTTATATGTTTGAGTCATATCACCTTGTCAATTCCTGTAAGTGATCACATGTGCACAAACGATTCCAAATATTTCTCTCTGATTGTTGGGGTATAGTCAACGTACATGAACAACGTTTTTATTGCGAGTCTTAAAGTAGTAATTGTGATAGCTTTTCCTCTTTCTGTTTATCTCGAACCTTGGTCTTTCCTGTCTCACAATCCATTTTGAATTGAAAAGGTTGGAACTGAATCGCATAAAAAACACTTGACTTGCCGACCTTTTTAAACCGAAGAGCTTCAATTTCCACTTACGATTCCAGAAGAATAGGTCAACCTGCCACTTCAAAGGAATGCGAACGGTTTCTTTTGCATTATATATATAAACCATCTTCATATTACCTTCTCCCTTACCTTTTTATTTCACTGCTCGCAATCCTAGTTCCGCAAACCCTAGATCCCTAACCCCACAGACTTGCTTTGATTCTCCAAATTTATGTATAGGTAGGATTATAAACTTAGTTCATGCTTTACTTCAGCATCTCTAATGAAGTTTGGCCCCGAAAATTCATTAGTTTTCTTAGATTGTTGTCGCGGTGTTAGTGTTATAATGCCTGGGAACACCGCTATAACTTGTGATGTCGGAGTCATCACCAGCAACGATCGCGATGGTCGTGATTTGATACTAGCATTTGTAGGAGTTTGTCACTGGGGTTATTCCTGACTTTGACTAATCGGAGACGAAGTGAGAAGTTGGAGGAGTTTGGAATAACCAAGGAGAGAAGAAAGAAGGAGAACCATTGATCTGGAGTCGAAGGGGTTGTTGGAGAAATTGGATTGGAGAGTTATAGGTGTCCCAAGTTTTTTGAGGTCGGGACGAGTTTATTAGATCTGGTGTTGTTTCGACCCGAAGTTATTCCGACCCGGGGTTGCTTCGACCCGGAGGACTTGAGCTTAAAGTTCTGGACTGTTCCTCATACCATTAACACATTTCCACATGTATCCAACTCAACAAACAAAAAGGACTATGGCTATAACACCCCGTAAATTTTAACAACACTAAAGGAGGATAAATTAAATAATAATTAATTTAATATTCAAAATTAAGGGAAACAGACTACGCCAATGTGTTCGTCTCGAAATTCTGGTCAAAATAGACATTTGGTTTGCGTAAAATGGACATTGTATAGGGATGTTATGAGAATTTGAAGTTTGTATACGCGTAGAGGAATATTATATATATATATATATATATATATGTATGTATGTATGTATGTATGTATGTATGTATGTATATGTATATAGGGCCCAGGAATTCAAATTTCAGTACAAAAATTCGAAACCATGAAAATTGGGGGAAGTGGGAAAATTCCTGCCCCAGGGGTGTTGACCCCTTAGTAGGGGTGTTGACCCCTTAAGGGGGGGGGGGGTGACCCCCCAGGGCTGAGGTGACAGACGATTTCTGGAGGTTGGCAGCTATATATAGAGGTCCATTTCTCTTGTTTTCTTCACTGGAAATCAATGGAGGCCAAACATTGCCGGTGTCTGAACTGAACTGAATTCTTTATCTTCTGCAACAATCAAATAAGGGTAATACGTTAGAGATTAAAGTGTAGATCTGCATCTCAACAAGCTTCTTTTCTAGTTCTATCTTCTTATCCAAACACTGTGAGTTCTAGGTTATTTTGGATTTAAATGACTAAACGTAAAACGTGATAGTACCATGATTTGGATCTATCTAAAATCATGAGTCTATGTTAATCTTGGATCTCAAAACTTTATCATGCTAGATCTATTTTTTTAGATCTAATTCACTTATGGTTAATTTGTCATGTCACCTTTGTGGATCTGAACCTTTATCTAGATTTGTGGTTAATTTGAATCTATCATTATTTGGAAAGATAAATCCTTGTTAAGATCTAGATCATCTTGTTGTGGTTGATTAAGATCTGTCATAAAATGGACATATGAATTCCTATTTAGATATATTTATGCTTCTCATGACACCCATATTATGTTAGATCTAGTCTAATTATCTCAAGTTCATAGATCTACTCTTATATGTCCACCTTATCCCATGCCAGTATATATGTATATTTATGCCAGTAATGTTAGGATAATCACTATTGTCATCTTCCCATCAGCTTCCCCTTTTATCATTTATGGCTAGGCTACTTTTTAACCTAGGCATGACGCCAAATTTATGCGAACATGTTAGTTAGGGAACGGGGGAAAAATATTAGAATTGGCATATGAATTTGGACATATAATTCACTATGAATATAATTCGATATATGGGCATGAACACCTATATAGGCATAGGTTGGTTAATAATTAAAATGCTTACGATTACAGTAATTAGAAACTATAACTGCACTTATGACACGAGGTTAGGTTGCATTAGTGGTAGAAGTCTTCCCGAACCCGACGGACACATCCAGGCCACTAATGTTGAACCTAATGTGAGGGGTCTAAGTGCATAAATACGAGATGGGCTATGACATGAGGTTAGGCCCAACTTGTGAAAGAAGTCTGCCTGGACCCAACCGGCATATCCAGCATCCACAAGTTGTAGGCCTAATGTGGGAGGTCTAGCTCATTATAAATCATAAATGGACATGGTAACGAATTGGAATACTTAACCTAATTAAATCCATAAGGATTGTATGAATATGAACTAAAGTTAGGGTTAAGTAAAATTGGTTGAACAGTGGGTGGGTTAAGTAAATTTGAGGGGGTGGGTAATATTTACATATAGGCCCATAAACTTAGCCCGATAAGGTTATGTAATTAAAGACACCTTTTAGGGTAAGCATAACTTGTAGAAATGAAAAGGTTATGTAATTAAAGACACCTAGTTGTATGCATAGCCAATGAGAACCTAGTAGAGGATACAAGACAAAGGGGAGAGCTTGTATCATATTGTGTGGGTCCTTTTTCAACCAGTAACCCGGAGTAGGTATCAAACATGTACTCCGAACTATGTCGGAGAAGGGGCACGCTTACTGGACTAATTGTAAGAGATCCTGAAAATGTGCATGTGCTTGCTAAGTTAATACACAAGTATGAAATGATAGCTAATCACAGATATAAGATAGTAAATGTAGTAAAAATAGAAAAATCACACCAGAGATTTTTATACTGGTTCGGAGCACTGTCCTACGTCCAGTCCCAGACTTCCTTCTGGAATTTCACTAACAATCTCCTCACTTCACCCGGAGGAACAGGTATACAACATCCGAGTAGCCGAACGGGATTTCATGCCTTTAATCACACGTGGACTTCAACACGTGCCTGATCACACACATGACTTCGACTAATACAATGGTTTTGACTTCTACTTAGTGTTCTTGGTTCAACACAGATAGTCAACAGTTTGAGTAAATCTTCCTATAATCTGATCCTGGAGTATATACTTTGAATGCGTAGATTAAAGGAAGTAGAATACTTGTTGAATCAAATGATATTAAATTGATTCGAGGATTCAACAAGTATTTAAATTTGGAGAGCTTTTGTTTTGCAAAGAGTATGAAAATGCAATTCAAAAATTAAAGAGAATATAGAATGATTTCGTGATTGTAAAACAAGTTCGAAGTTGTTTATACAATAGCAGAAAGGTAGTAATTCTTCATGAAGAGTTTCTATAAAAAGTTATGTTCATTTCCTTTGATTATTGAATATCAATCTCTTCACAAATAGAAGCAACCTTTCAGAAAAAGCTTGCTGTTTGAAAACGGTCGACAGGGTAAAATCACCGGTTGACTGGTTGAATTTAATTATAATTAAAATTTCCAGAAAAATAGCCGTTATGTGCTAAAACACATTGACCGGTCGACTGGTGAGTTTCGACCGGTCGACTGGTTGAATTGAGAAATGTTTATTTCGAAACAGAAACATGAACAGTCGACTGGTGGTATTTTACCGGTCGACTGGTTCTTTTTGGGCGGTCGACCGTTTTATTGTTGTGGACCAGGACCGTTTGGGCTTTTTCTGCGACTTTTCAGCAACGAAGATATGAGCATTCGTGTTATACTTTGAGGATAAATTTTAACATATTTCTAACACGACTCAATGTGTGTATATATATATAAACTTATCTCTACGAAATGGTCTTCATTGCAACTTTATATGTTGGCATCGATCAAAATCTTGTTCTCAACATTCTCCCCCTTTTTGATTGATGACAACACCTTGGATTTTCTCCCTCTGAATATAAAGCTCCCCTGAATTTCTGCGACATTTGTTAGCTCATAATATAAATAATCTTACCTTTTGATTCCTGCATTAACAAATGTTACCACACATATACTATTACCATGTTAAGCACATAATTTTAAATGATAATAGTATATGTAACATGAATGATATGTATCACATAAGAGAAAATGTTTCTCCCCCTTTGTCATCGATTAAAAAGAATAAATACCGTAATAAACACAGTAATCGAGAGTAGTAGAGAATAGAAATAATTATAGCACCTTTAGGAAATATTGTGCTTTTTGATAAGCTAAGTTTTCAAAGATATTTAGAGATACCGAATAGCCTTCCTTTTGTTGTGATGTACCTACGAAAAATATGACATATATACTTTTGGTACCCACTTGCTTTGTTTGTGTCCATGGGTTAGATGGAAGGTAACCATACCCGAGAGGGTTTAATGGAACCTTTAAAGATAAAATTTTGATTATTAACTACAGAATCAAAATAATCATCGATTTTTTTTTTCTTTTTTCCAACTTACAGGAAACCAAATACTTAAGTAATCTCTATTGATATTCCTTTTCATACTTCTAGATTTATTATAAATATCGCTATTCATAGAAGTATTCGAATTTCTATAATAATTGGGTCTTGGATGTGTATTAGTACTAGCAGTGATATTCTTATTGTACATAAAAGCATATCTAGTACTATTTCTACGATTGGTTCTATTATATCCTAAATCACTTTTGTCATGTAAAGGTCGAGATCTAGATAAAATCATGTTTAAATCATTTTGACCTTTATTAAATATCACAAACTTATTTGTACATTTATCGAATCTAATTCCGAAGTCACGAGTGACAAAAGAAATTTCGTTATTTTGAAAATTATCAATTTCCTTATTTAACTCAGAATTCTTCATTTTTAAAACATTCTCAGCTTTGAGACCACAAATTTGAGATCCTGAATTAATTAAAGAAGATTGTAATTTTTCAAAATTTTCTTTTGTGTCAGAATTTTATTTTGCAAAATATTATTATTCACCTTTAAAAACTCGCATTCTTTAAATAATTCTAGATTCTTTTCAATTAGAGCTCCATTCTCTTTTTTAAGAGACGAAATTAAAGAACTAGAATTATTTAAAGAATCTTCTAATGATTTATTTCTATTTTGCAAAAGATCGATTTCCTTTAAAAGAACATTGTTTTTATCTTCTAGTCGATCTTTTTCAGAAACAAGCTCTTCTAAGGTATTTTCAAAACATTTGGCTTGTTTTACCCAAAAATTGTTTTCTTCTTTTAGTTTGGAATTTTCTTGCTCGCAATTTTTTGACTTAACTATAATGATTGTATTGATTTTACTCAAAGTTTTAAAATCTTTCAATAATTTTTCATGGTTTAACAAAAGATCTTTATATAAAGAATCTGTACGTACCGATTGTGATCTGACTTTAGCCATGAGACATTTGTTTCCTAACTCTCCTGATTTGGTTTTATTGCTCTTCCATTTTCTAATTCCTGGCTAGATTTCTTTATTGCCATTTGTTCTAGGATGTTGTTACGATCTCAAAAACGCCAGGCTCTGATACCAAATGAAAATGTGCGTGTGCTTGCTAAGTATAATACACAAGTATGAAATGATAGCTAATCACAGATATAAGATAGTAAATGCAATAAAAATAGAAAAATCACACCAGGGATTTTTATACTGGTTTGGAGCACCGTCCTACGTCCAGTCCCAGACTTCCTTCTGGAATTTCACTAACAATCTCCTCACTTCACCCGGAGGAACAGGTATACAACACCCGAGCAACCGAACGGGATTTCACGCCTCTAATCACACGAGGACTTCAACACGTGCCTGATCACATATAGGACTTCAACTAATACAATGGTTTTGACTTCTACTTTGTGTTCTTGATTCAACACGGATAGTCAGCAGTTTGTGTACAATTTTCCTATAATCTAATCCTCGAGTATATACTTTGAATGCGTAGATTTAAGGAAGTAGAATGCTTGTTGAATCAAATGATAATAAATTGATTCAAGGATTCAACAAGTTTTTAAATTTGGAGAGCTTTTGTTTTGCAAAGAGTATGAAAATGCAATTCAGAAATTAGAGAGAATATAGAATGATTTCGTGATTGTAAAACAAGTTTGAAGTAGTTTATATAATAGTAGATAGGTAGTAATTCTTCATGAAGAGTTTCTATAAAAAGTTATGTCCGTTTCCTTTGATTATTGAATAGAAATCTCTTCACAAATAGAAGCAACCTTTCAGAAAAAGCTTGCTGTTTGAAAATGGTCGACAAGTCAAAAATCACCAGCCGACTGGTTGAGTTTAATTAAAATTTCCAGAAAAATAGCCGTTATGTGCAAAAACACATTGAGCGGTCGACTGGTGAGTTTCGATCGGTCGACTAGTTGAACTGAGAAATGTTTATTTCGAAACAGAAACATGAACGGTCGACTGGTGGTATTTAACCGATCGACTGGTGGTATTTAACCGGTCGACTGGTTCTTTTTGGGCGGCCGACCGTTTTATTGTTGTGGACCGGAGGTCCTCGGTCCACAGACTAGATCACTCTGTACTCTTTCCCGGTCGGAGCCTGGACCGTTTGGGCTTTTTCTGTGACTTTTAAAATCCTCAAAATATACAGATTTCTGCAACGAAGATATGAGCATTCGTGTTATACTTTAAGGATAGATTTTAACATATTTCTAACATGACTCAATGTGTGTGTATATATATATAACTTTACCTCTATGAAATGATCTTCGTTGCAACTTTATATGTTGGCATCGATCAAAATCTTGTTCTCAACAGATACAAACGTGGAGGACGGTGTGGGCGATGCAAACCGACCGGGCTATGCATGTGCATGAGCCGGGCAGAGGGGGATAGGACAACTGTGACACCTGTAGATATGGGACTATGCATATCAGTGAAAGGTTGCCACTTTAGGACGTGATACATCCTACGGTGGGGCCAGCGCAGAGTATCTACGCGGTTTAAGGTGCCGATCGATTAGGGTAGTAGTTGGGGGTACATTTGGACGTATGCCTAAGTCTACCACCTTATAGTGGAAGGGATCATCTCATTTTGGTTATACTAGTAATAATGTAGAGTAATCATTAGAAGTGTATACACCCTATCCTGTTTACCTTGTCATTCCTGCCTTTTGTGTAGTTATCTCTCTCATCTTATTTATATGTCTGTCATGCTACTTCTATTCATTTACTTGCTAAAAGTAATTGGACTCGGTAGACTTTATGTTTGACCCTTTTTGTTTCCTCTTCTTTCTTCGTTCCCCCCAGGTTCTTAGGGCGGGAATACTCAGGATTGACCGTGATTCTGCTTACATTTTCTGGAGCTGCTTAGATGTATGACTCAAGCTCCTATCCTGGTTGCTATGGCTATTTTTTGTTTGGGGAATTTTGCTTCTTTCATGTACTCTGATGTTTTAAAGTACAAGACAGTAGTTTTTATGTTGTAATGGTTTTTTTGTATTTCAGATATGTGCTGTTTTTGGACCACGATGCTTTATTATAAATAAAGTTTTAATTCCACTGTTATTTTATGTCTATCTTGGTATATTTCTGTTTCTGTTTACCTGTAACGCTTCACGAAACTTAATGCATTCCCTTTGTGAGTGACATTAATGGACGTGGGGTGTCACATCTGGTATCAGAGCTGAAGGTTACCTGATTAGATAAAAGTTCTTGAAAATTATTTTCAAAATGGGTTTAAAAGAAAGCATTTTCAAAATGAAAAGTCTGTTTTGAAAAATATTCCCCTATAGCCATATGCAATATCCTTCGGTCCTTTGTCTAAATCTCTTTCCTTTTTCTTTGTTAGCATGTCTGGGGAACCCAACATTCCAGAGGGTGTTACGATACCAGGATGGTTCCATAGGTATCTGGAGGCCATGACGTCTGCCGAAGGCCAAGGACACGTTCCTCCCCCAGTTGCACCCGTTGTTCCTCCTCCTCCTCCTCCTCCGCGTGTAGACAACTTCTCTAAGATATGCAAAGATTTCCGTGCTATGGGAGGGAAGTCATTCTGTGGAACCGAGACATTCATAGTGATAATGAATTGGCTTAAGCACACCGAGGACTTATTTGTAATCTTTAAAGTAGAGGATCGAAGGAAGATTCAGTTAGTTGCTTGGATACTGAAATATGAAGCTTCGTTTTGGTGGGAGGTAACCCAAGCAGGCTTCCAGTGGAAATTTGGGATGACTTTAGATAGAGGTTTGAAATGAAGTTTCTTTCCCAAGCTGAGAAAAGCATGCAAATGGAGAGGTTCTTAGCACTCAAACAAGGAAACTTGATGGTTGAAGAGTATGTGAATAAATTTAACCAGCTGACAAGATTTGGACTAGAATTGGCGGATAATCCGCATAAGAAAGCTTTGCGGTTTGCTAAAGGGCTGAATGAACCCCTTCATGGGTTAGCTATGTCCCATATTCCTATGGGGGAAACTTTTGAAAGGCTTGTTGATATGGTCCTGATGTATGAGGAAAAAAAGAAGAAAAGAAGGAGGTTAAAGCTGAGGAAACAACGCAAAACAAAAAGATATGGCCCAAGAAAGGACAACAACAACAACTACAAAAGAAGGGTGGAAAGAATGACAAGGGTAAGGATAAGAGGAAGTGTCACAGCTGTGGACGTGAGGGTCATTTGGCAAAAGACTGCAAAAGAAGGAAGAATTCTTGCTTCAACTGTGGAGAGGTCGGACACTTTGCTAGGGAGTGCCTGAAGAAACAGGGACAAGCTCAGAGGGTAGGAACTTCTAGAGGACAGGTGCATGCTCTCATGATCAGTGCTCCTGAAAGAGATAGAAATTTTTTTGTGGAAGGTTTAATTTCTCTTTCACATCATCCTATTAGATCACTTTTTGATTCTAGCGCTTCAGATTCATTTATATCTAGTTCTGTGGTTGAATCTCTACACTTAATTACTAGTATGGTTGTGGATCCCGTAGTTGTCTCAAACCGCATTGGTGGTTTGGCTCATTTATCTATGATTTGTTAGGGTTTATGAATATCTGTGCTAGGCATCGAATTTGAATGTGGCGCGTATGTGCTCGGGTTCATGGGCTATGGGTTGATTCTAGGGATGGATTGGCTAATCACGTATGTTGCCATTCTTGATTGCGAAAGGAGGATCGTTGGACTTCTGACTTGCCATGGGAGGACCCTTGAGATTTCTTGCGACCTTAAGGGTCTGTTATGCTTAGCTTCCTAGAGTCTCTTGATGCATCCATATATGATTTGTAATCTGTTCTAGTAGTCCGAGATTATTCTGATGTTTTTGAGGAGGTCGGGGATAACCTCTGAGGCGCGAGATCGACTTTTGTATATATTTGGTGGATAATGCAAAGTTGGTTGCATTGCCTGTGTGCCATATGGCTCCAAGGGAATGGAGGGAGCTCAGCAAAAAAGTAGGGGAGCTAATTGAAAAAGGGTTTATCATACGAAGCATATTTGAATGGGGTGCTCTAGTTGTACTCGCGACTAAGGCAGATGGTTCGCTTTATTTGTGTGTGGACTAAAGAGAGTTGAACAAACTCACAAAGAAGAATAGACACCCACTTCCGAGGATAGACGACTTGTTTGACCAGCTTGTCGGTGCCTCAGTATTCTCTTAGAGACTTGGTCATGCAGTTTCATCAGTTGAGGGTGGCTGAGGACAGTATAGACAAGATTGCTTTTGGGACTCCAAACGGTTTCTTTGAATGGCTAGTTATGCCTTTTGGGCTGACGAATGCACCTGCCTATTTTGTCGATCTAATGAGTAGGGTGTTTCTAAATAAAATTTGTTGTAGTATTTGTGGATGATATTTTGATCTTCTCTAAAAGCGAAGAAGAGCATGCCCAACATTTGAAAGAAGTTTTGAAAACTCTCCATGAGCATCAGCTTAAGGCAAAGTTCTCCAAATGCCATTTTTGGAGAAAAGAGGTGAGATTCTTAGGGAATGTAGTCTCCAAAGAAGGGATAGCTGTGGATCCCGTAAAGGTAGTTGCAGTACAGGACTGGCAGATTCCGAAAATGCAACAGAGGCAAGAAGCTTTCTGGGATTGGCAGGTTATTATAGGAAGTTCATTAAGGACTTCGCAAAGATATCATCCCCTCTCACCAGGCTGAAAAATAAGAACTTGGCATTTTCATGGGATATAGGTTGTGATGTTGCTTTCCAACATTTGAAGAGGGATCTGACAACAGCCCCAGTCTTGACTTTTCCTGATGGGAACAAAGTGTTTACGTTTTACACTGATGCATGTGGTACAGGGATTGGTGTGGTTCTGATGCAAGAAGGAAAGGTAGTGTGTTATAGGGGTAGACAGTTGAGAGTTCATGAGAAGAACTATCCCACCCATGATCTAGAGCTAGCTGCCATAGTATTCGCGCTAAAGACGTGGGGGAATTATTTACTTGGAGAGAAGTTTGAGTTATACATCGACCATAAATCTCTCAAGTATCTGTTCTCGCAGAAAGATCTTAATTTAAGGCAACAAAGGTGGATGGAATTCTCAGCTTCTTATGATTTTGAGATTGCTTATACCCCCGGCAAGGGTAATGCGGTGGCTGACGCACTAAGTAGGCAGAGGATGGCCTTAAGTCCTCTGTTTGTGGAGAGAAAGAGCATGGAGTTCATATCAACTTTTGACTTTAGACCCTCCATCGTGATTTTGCCTGTTGCATTGCTAGAAATACGAGCAACTCTTATGGATCAGATAAGAGCTTCGCAACAAGATGACCCACAGATTTTAGACATTATGGACAAGCTTGGAAAAGGGGAGACTTCTAGCCACCTCAGTAGATATTCCATATATGAAAAGGGGTGGTTGCGACGAGATGGAAGGCTTTGTGTTCCTCAAACTGGAAGCTTGATAAAGGCAGTCCTAGAAGAAGTCCACCATTCTAAGATGACTATTCATCCAGGCGGTGATAAGATGTACAGAGACATGAAGAGGGTTTTCTTTTGGGCCGGGATGAAGAAAGATGTGGCAGAATTTGTTTCTCAATGTTTAGCTTGTCAACAAGTTAAAGCTGAGCAAAAGAAGCCCGATGGTTTACTTCATCCTTTGGAGGTTCCACAGTGGAAATGGGAGAACATCCCCATGGACTTCATAGATGGTTTACCTGGATCAAAGAAAGGCAACACCAGTATTTGGGTAGTAGTGGACAGACTGACTAAGAGCACTCATTTCATTCCAATGAGGAGTAAGAAGACGGCATCATGGTTGGCAGCGATTTATGTTCGTGAGATAGTCCATCTTCATGGAGTACCCTCCATCATTGTAAGCGACCGTGACCCCAAATACCAGTGGATTTTGGAGGAGCTTGCAAGAAACATTAGATACACAGTTGTGTTTGAGCACCGCTTATCATCCTCAGACCGATGGACAGACGGAGATGGTGAACAAAATTCTAGAGGATCTTTTAAGGCTGTGTATCCTAGACTTCGGAGGGACTTGGGAAGAGCACCTTCCTTTAGTAGAGTTTGCCTATAACAACAATTATTGAGCTAGCATCGGCTGGTACCCTTCAAAGCATTGTACAGACAACCCTGTAGATCACCAACTTGCTAGTGGGAATCTACAGAAAGATTGTTACTTGGACCTGATATGGTTAGTGAAATGTCCAAGAAAATTGATCTTATTCGATGATGAATGAAGACAGCTCAAGATAGGCAGAAATCCTATGCAGACAAGAGGAGGACTGACATCGAATTTGAAGTGGGAGACTTTGTTTTTATTAAAGTATCGCCTCTGAGGAATGTGGTTCATTTCGGATCTGTAGGGAAATTGGCACCCAGATTTATGGGACCATTTCCCATGACAGAAAGGATCGGCCAAATGGGCTATAGAGTAAAGCTCCCAGAAAATCGATCTAGCGTTCATGATGTTTTCCACGTTTCACATCTACGGGAGTGCTTGCATGAAACCATGGAAGTTGTTGAGCAGAGTATATTGGAGGAAGTGGGAGTGGAACGGAAGGCAACAGTCAGACGAGTTCCTACCCGCATTCTTGGATAAGAAGTTTAGAAGCTACGCAATAAAGAAATCAAGTTGATAAAGGTTCAATGGGGAGATAACCTGGAGGATGCAACTTAGGAGACCAAAGACAGAATTCGTGCTTCATACCCTTTCCTTTTCGAGGGTATGTTCTTAACTCCTTTCCCAAAGTTTATCTATGCTTGTTTCTGTCATTTGAGTATGTCCTACCAATATTATTTTCGACCTTTAGATAGGAATCCTATGGATGTAAACATGTGTTTGAGACATGTTATATTTGATGGATGCAAGTGGTTGCTAGTGGTTGCCTGTGGATGCATGTACACACACATTAGGCACTAGATCTGCTCAATCACTCGCATACTGCATGTGTGTGCATTTTTCTTTTTTTTAATAGATGAAAATGGATGTATTATCAAATGGATGTTGCATTTGGACAAATGAGTGTGCACACATATAGAACCCACATGTTATAATACGATTATTTGCATACATATTAGATTCATGGCACTAGCATACATTGCATTGAGTAGGTCTACTAAATTAGTAGACTGCCTAATCTTCGCATTAGTAACGGGACAAATACACACACCTTTGCATATGTTCATATAAGCATTTGAAGCCTTTAAGGACAATGGATGAGTAGATGGGTAATGAATGGTAGGATATACATTCTTCTCAACTGAGAGATTTCGGGGACGAAATCCTTTAAGTAGAGGGGAATGTAACACCCCGTAAATTTTAACAACACTAAAGGAGGATAAATTAAATAGTAATTAATTTAATATTCAGAATTAAGGGAAATAGACTATGCCATTGCGTCCGTCTCGAAATTCTGGTCAAAATAGACATTTGGTTTGCGTAAAACAGACATCATATGAAGAAATTATGAGGATTTAAAGTTTGTATATGCACAGAAGAATTATATATATATATATATATATAGGGCCCACGAATTCAAATTTCAGTTCAAAAATTCGAAATTACAAAAATTGGTGGAAGCGGGAAAATTCCCGCCCCAAGGATGTCGACCCCTTAGTAGGGGTCGACCCCATAGTAGGGATGTCGACCCCTTAAGGGCTAGGGATGAGGTGGTAGAATGGTTTCTGGAGGCTGGCATATATATATATAGAGGTCCATTTAAGTGATTAAAAGTAAAACGTGATAGCACTGTGATTTGGATCTATCTAAAATCATGAATCTATATTATTCTTGGATCTCAAAACTTTATCATGCTAGATCTATTTTTTTAGATCTAATTCACTTGTGGTTAATTTGTCATGCCACCTTTGTGGATCTGAATCTCTATCTAGATTTGTGGTTAATTTGAATCTATCATTATTTGGACTGATAAATACTTGTTTAGATCTAGATCATCTTGTTGTGGTTAATTAAGATCTATCATAAAATGGACATATGAATTCCTAATTAGATCTATTTATGCTTCTCATGACACCCATATTATGTTAGATCTAGTCTAATTATCTCAAGTTCATAGATCTACTCTTATATGTCCACCTTATCACCATGCCAGTATATATGTATATTTATGCCAGTAATGTTAGGATAATCACTATTGTCATCTTCCCATCAGCTTCCCCTTTTATCATTTATGGCTAGGCTACTTTTTAACCTAGGCATGACGCCAAATTTATGCGAACATGTTAGTTAGGGAACGGGGGAAAAATATAAGAATTGGCATATGAATTTGGACATATAATTCACTATGAATATAATTCGATATATGGGCATGAACACCTATATAGGCATAGGTTGGTTAATAATTAAAATGCTTACGATTACAGTAATTAGAAACTATAACTGCACTTATGACACGAGGTTAGGTTGCATTAGTGGTAGAAGTCTGCCCGGACCCGACGGACACATCCAGACCACTAATGTTGAACCTAATGTGAGGGGTCTAAGTGCATAAATACGAGATGAGCTATGACATGAGGTTAGGCCCAACTTGTGGAAGAAGTCTGCCTGGACTCGACCGGCATATCCAGCATCCACAAGTTGTAGGCCTAATGTGGGAGGTCTAGCCCATTATAAACCATAAATGGACATGGTAAGAATTGGAATACTTAACCTAATTAAATCCATAGGGATTGTATGAATATGAACTAAAGTTAGGGTTAAGTAAAATTGGTTGAACAGTGGGTGGGTTAAGTAAATCTGAGGGGGTGGGTAATATTTACATACAGGCCCATAAACTTAGCCCGATAAGGTTATGTAATTAAAGACACCTTTTAGGGTAAGCATAACTTGTAGAAATGATAGGGTTATGTAATTAAAGACACCTATTGGTATACATAGCCAATGAGAACCTAGTAGAGGATACAAGACAAAGGGGAGAGCTTGTATCATATTGTGTGGGTCCTGTTTCAACCAGTAACCCGGAGTAGGTATCAAACATGTACTCCAAACTAGGTCGGAGAAGGGACACGCTTACTGGACTGATTGTAAGAGATCCTGAAAATGTGCATGTGCTTGCTAAGTTAATACACAAGTATGAAATGATAGCTAATCACAGATATAAGATAGTAAATGTATTAAAAATAGAAAAATCACACCAGAGATTTTTATACTGGTTCGGAGCACCGCCCTACGTCCAGTCCTAGACTTCCTTCTGGAATTTCACTAACAATCTCCTCACTTCACCCGGAGGAATAGGTATACAACACCCGAGCAGCCAAACGGGATTTCACGCCTTTAATCACATGTGGACTTCAACACGTGCCTGATCACACACATGACTTCAACAAATACAATGGTTTTGACTTCTACTTTGTGTTCTTGATTCAACACGGATAGTCAACAATTTGAGTACAATCTTCCTATAATCTGATCCTCGAGTATATACTTTGAATGCGTAGATTTAAGGAAGTAGAATACTTGCTGAATCAAATGATATTAAATTGATTCAAGGATTCAACAAGTATTTAAATTTGGAGAGCTTTTGTTTTGCAAAGAGTATGAAAATGCAATTCAGAAATTAAAGAGAATATAGAATGATTTCGTGATTGTAAAACAAGTTCGAAGTTGTTTATACAATAGCAGAAAGGTAGTAATTATTTATGAAGAGTTTCTATAAAAAGTTATGTTCATTTCCTTTGATTATTGAATAGCAATCTCTTCACAAATAGAAGCAACATTTCAGAAAAAGCTTGCTGTTTGAAAACAGTCGACAGGTCAAAATCACCGGTTGACTGGTTGAATTTAATTAAAATTAAAATTTCCAGAAAAATAGCCGTTATGTGCAAAAACACATTGACCGGTCGACTGGTGAGTTTCGACCGGTCGACTGGTTGAACTGAGAAATGTTTATTTCGAAACAGAAACATGAACGGTCGACTGGTGGTATTTTACCGGTCGACCGGTTCTTTTTGGGCGGTCGACCGTTTTATTTTTGTGGACCGGGGGACCTTGGTCCACAATCTAGATCACTCTGCACTCTTTCCCGGTCGGAGCCTGGACCGTTTGGGCTTTTTCGGTGACTTTTCAGCAACGAAGGTATGAGCATTCGTGTTATACTTTGAGGATAGATTTTAACATATTTCTAACACGACTCAATGTGTGTGTATATATATATAAACTTATCTCTACGAAATGATCTTCATTGCAACTTTATATGTTGGCATCGATCAAAATCTTGTTCTCAACATTCTCCCCCTTTTTGATTGATGACAACACCTTGGATTTTCTCCCTCTGAATATAAAGCTCCCCCTGAATTTCTGCGACATTTTTTAGCTCATAATATAAATAATCTTACCTTTTGATTCCTGCATTAACAAATGTTAGCACACATATACTATTACCATGTTAAGCACATAATTTTAAATGATAATAGTATATGTAACATGAATGATATGTATCACATAAGAGAAAATGTTTCTCCCCCTTTGTCATTGATTAAAAAGAATAAATACCTTAATAAACACAGTAATCGAGAGTAGTACAGAATACAAATAATTATAGCACCTTTAGGAAATATTGTGCTTTTTGATAAGCTAAGTTTTCAAAGATATTTAGAGATACCGAATAGCCTTCTTTTTGTTGTGATGTACCTGCGAAAAATATGACATATATACTTTTGGTACCCACTTGCTTTGTTTGGGTCCATGGGTTAGATGGAAGGTAACCATACCCAAGAGGGTTTAATGGAACCTTTAAAGATAAAATTTTGATTATTAACTACAGAATCAAAATAATCATCGATATATTTTTCTCTTTTTTCCAACTTACAGGAACCCAAATACTTAAGTAATCTCTATTGATATTCCTTTTCATACTTCTAGATTTATTATAAATATCGCTATTCATAGAAGTATTAGAATTTTTATAATAATTGGATCTTGGATGTGTATTAGTACTAGCAGTGATACTCATATTGTACATAAAAGCATATCTAGTACTATTTCTACGATTGGTTCTATTATATCCTAAATCACTTTTGTCATGTAAAGGTCGAGATCTAGATAAAATCATGTTTAAATCATTTTGACCTTTAGTAAATATCGCAAACTTATTTGTACATTTATCGAATCTAATTCCGAAGTCGCGAGTGACAAAAGAAATTTCGTTATTTTGAAAATTATCAATTTACTTATTTAACTCAGAGTTCTTCATTTTTAAAACATTCTCAGCTTTGAGACCACAAATTTGAGATCCTGAATTAATTAAAGAAGATTGTAATTTTTCAAAATTTTCTTTTGTGTCAGAATTTTATTTTGCAAAATATTATTATTCACCTTTAAAAACTCGCATTCTTTAAATAATTCTAGATTCTTTTCAATTAGAGCTTCATTCTCTTTTTCAAGAGACGAAATTAAAGAACTAGAATTATTTAAAGAATCTTCTAATGATTTATTTCTATTTTGCAAAAGATCGATTTCCTTTAAAAGAACATTGTTTTTATCTTCTAGTTGATCTTTTTCAGAAACAAGCTCTTCTAAGGTATTTTCAAAACATTTGGCTTGTTTTAGCCAAAAATTGTTTTCTTCTTTTAGTTTGGAATTTCCTTGCTCACAATTTTTTGACTTAGCTATAATGATTGTATTGATTTTACTCAAAGTTTTAAAATCTTTCAATAATTTTTCATGGTTTAACAAAAGATGTTCATATAAAGAATCTGTACATACCGATTGTGATCTGACTTTAGCCATGAGACATTTGTTTCCTTACTCTCCTGATTCGGTTTTATTGCTCTTCCATTTTCTAATTCCCTGGCTAGATTTCTTTATTGCCATTTGTTCTAGGATGTTGTTACGATCTCTAAAACGCCAGGCTCTGATACCAAATGAAAATGTGCGTGTGCTTGCTAAGTATAATACACAAGTATGAAATGATAGCTAATCACAGATATAAGATAGTAAATGCAATAAAAATAAAAAAATCACACCAGGGATTTTTATACTGGTTCGGAGCACCGTCCTACGTCCAGTCCTAGACTTCCTTCTGGAATTTCACTAACAATCTCCTCACTTCACCCGGAGGAACATGTATACAACACCCGAGCAGCCGAACGGGATTTAACGCCTCTAATCACACGAGGACTTCAACACGTGCCTGATCACACATAGGACTTCAACTAATACAATGGTTTTGACTTCTACTTTGTGTTCTTGATTCAACACGGATAGTCAGCAGTTTGAGTACAATCTTCCTATAATCTAATCCTCAAGTATATACTTTGAATGCGTAGATTTAAGGAAGTAGAATGCTTGTTGAATCAAATGATATTAAATTGATTCAAGGATTCAACAAGTATTTAAATTTGGAGAGCTTTTGTTTTGCAAGAGTATGAAAATGCAATTCAGAAATTAGAGAGAATATAGAATGATTTCGTGATTGTAAAACAAGTTTGAAGTTGTTTATATAATAGTAGATAGGCAGTAATTCTTCATGAAGAGTTTCTATAAAAAGTTACGTCCATTTCCTTTGATTATTGAATAGAAATCTCTTCACAAATAGAAGCAACCTTTCAGAAAAAGCTTGTTGTTTGAAAATGGTCGACAAGTCAAAAATCACCAGTCGACTGGTTGAGTTTAATTAAAATTTCCAGAAAAATAGTCGTTATGTGCAAAAACACATTGACCGGTCGACTAGTGAGTTTCGATCGGTCAACTGGTTGAACTGAGAAATGTTTATTTCGAAACAGAAACATGAACGGTCGACTGGTGGTATTTAACCGGTCGACTGGTTCTTTTTGGGCGGCCGACCGTTTTATTGTTGTGGACCGGAGGTCCTCGATCCACAGACTAGATCACTCTGTACTCTTTCCCGGTCGGAGCCTGGACCGTTTGGGCTTTTTCTGTGACTTTTCAAATCCTCAAATATACAGATTTCAGCAACGAAGATATGAGCATTCGTGTTATAATTTAAGGATAGATTTTAACATATTTCTTACACGACTCAATGTGTGTGTGTATATATGTATATATATGTAAAACCTTATCTCTATGAAATGATCTTCATTGCAACTTTATATGTTGGCATCGATCAAAATCTTGTTCTCAACAGATCCAAACGTGGAAGACGGTGTGAGCGATGCTAACCGACCGGGCTATGCATGTGCATGAGCCTGGCAGAGGGGGATAAGACAACTGTGACACCTGTAGATATGGGACTATGCATATCAGTGAAAGGTTGCCACTTTAGGACGTGATACATCCTACGGTGGGGCCAACGCTGAGTATCTACGCGGTTTAAGGTGCCGATCGATTAGGGTAGTAGTTGGGGTACATTTGGACATATGCCTAAGTCTACCACCTTATAGTGGAAGGGATCATCTCATTTTGGTTATACTAGTAACAGTGTAGAGTAATCATTAGAAGTGTATACACCCTATCATGTTTACCTTGTCTTTCCTGTCTTTTGTGTAGTTATCTCTCTCTTATCTTATTTATATGTCTGTCATGCTAGTTCTATTCATTTACTTGCTAAAAGTAATTGGACTCGGTAGACTTTATGTTTGACCCTTTTTGTTTCCTCTTCTTTCTTCGTTCCCCCCAGGTTCTTAGGGCGGGAATACTCAGGCTTGACCGTGATTCTGCTTACATTTTCTGGAGCTGCTTAGATGTATGACTCAAGCGACTATCCTGGTTGCTATGGCTATTTTTTGTTTGGGGAATTTTGCTTCTTTCATGTACTCTGATGTTTTAAAGTACAAGACAGTAGTTTTTATGTTGTAATGGTTTTTTTTGTATTTCAGATATGTGCTGTTTTTGGACCACGATGCTTTATTATAAATAAAGTTTTAATTCCACTGTTATTTTATGTCTATCTTGGTATATTTCTGTTTCTGTTTACCTGTAACGCTTCACGAAACTTAATGCATTCCCTTTGTGAGTGACATTAATGGACGTAGGGTGTCACATCTGGTATCAGAGCTGAAGGTTACCAGATTAGATAAAAGTTCTTGAAAATTATTTTCAAAATGGGTTTAAAAGAAAGCATTTTCAAAATGAAAAGTCTGTTTTGAAAAATATTCCCCTATAGCCATATGCAATATCCTTAAGTCCTTTGTCTAAATCTCTTTCCTTTTTCTTTGTTAGCATGTCTGGGGAACCCAACATTCCAGAGGGTGTTACGATACCAGGATGGTTCCGTAGGTATCTGGAGGCCACGACGCCTGCCGAAGGCCAAGGACACGTTCCTCCCCCAGCTGCACCCGTTGTTCGTCCTCCTCCTCCTCCACGTGCAGACAACTTCTCTAAGATCTGCAAAGATTTCCGTGCTATTGGAGGGAAGCCATTCTGTGGAACCGAGACATTCATAGAGGTAATGAATTGGCTCAAGCACACCGAGGACTTATTTGTAATCTTTGAATTAAATGATCGAAGGAAGATTCAGTTAGTTGCTTGGCTACTGAAATATGAAGCTTCGTTTTGGTGGGAGGTAACCCAAGCAGGCCGTCCAATGGAAATTTGGGATGACTTTAAATAGAGGTTTGAAATGAAGTTTCTTTCCCAAGCTGAGAAAAGCATGCAAATGGAGAGGTTCTTAGCACTCAAACAAGGAAACTTGATGGTTGAAGAGTATGTGAATAAATTTAACCAGTTGACAAGATTTGGACTAGAATTGGCGGATAATCCGCATAAGAAAGCTTTGCGGTTTGCTAAAGGGCTGAATGAACCCCTTCATGGGTTAGCTATGTCCCATATTCCTATGGGGGAACTTTTGAAAGGCTTGTTGAAATGGTCCTGATGTATGAGGAAGAAAAAGAAGAAAAGAAGGAGGTTAAAGCTGAGGAAACAACGCAAAACAAAAAGATATGGCCCAAGAAAGGATAACAACAACAACTACAAAAGAAGGGTGGAAAGAATGACAAGGGTAAGGATAAGAGGAAGTGTCACAGCTGTGGACGTGAGGGTCATTTGGCAAAAGACTGCAAAAGAAGGAAGAATTCTTGCTTCAACAATGGAGAGGTCAGACACTTTGCTAGGGAGTGCCCGAAGAAACAGGGACAAGCTCAGAGGGTAGGAACTTCTGGAGGGCAGGTGCATGCTCTCGTGATCAGTGCTCCTGAAAGAGATAGAAAATTTTTTGTGGAAGGTTTAATTTCTCTTTCACATCATCCTATTAGAACACTTTTTGATTCTGGCGCTTCACATTCATTTATATCTAGTTCTGTGGTTGAATCTCTGCACTTAATTACTAGTATGGTTGTGGATCCCGTAGTTGTCTCAAACCGCATTGGTGGTTTGGCTCATTTATCTATGATTTGTTAGGGTTTAAGAATATCTGTGCTAGGCATCGAATTTGAATGTGACGCGTATGTGCTCGGGTTCATGGGCTATGGGTTGATTCTAGGGATGGATTGGCTAATCACGTATGTTGCCATTCTTGATTGCGAAAGGAGGGTCGTTGGACTTCTGACTTGCCATGGGAGGACCCTTAAGATTTCTTGCAACCCTAAGGGTCTGTTATGCTTAGCTTCCTAGAGTCTCTTGATGTATCCATATATGATTTGTAATCTGTTCTAGTAGTCCGAGATTATTCTAATGTTTTTGAGGAGGTCCGGGGATTACCTCCGAGGCGCGAGATCGACTTTTGTATATATTTGGTGGATAATGCAAAGCAAGTTGCATTGCCTGTGTGCCATATGGCTCCAAGGGAAAGGAGGGAGCTCAGCAAACAAGCAGGGGTGCTAATTGAAAAAGGATTTATCATACGAAGCTTGTATCATATTGTGTGGGTCCTGTTTCAGCCAGTAACCCGGAGTAGGTATCAAACATATACTCTGAACTAGGTCGGAGAAGGGGCACGCTTATTGGACTGATTTTAAGAGATCCAAACGTAGAGGACGGTGTAGGCGGCGTAAACCGACCGGGCCATGTGCGTGCATGAGTCGGGTAGAGGGGATAAGGTGATCGTGACACCTGTAAATATAGGGTTGTGCATATCAGCGAAAGGTTGCCACTTTAGGACGTGATACATCCTACGGTGGGGCTAGCACAGAGTATCTACATGGTTTAGGGAGCCAATCGATTAGGGCAGTAGTTGGGGTACATTTGGGCATATGCCTATGTCTACCACCTTACAGTGGGAAGGATCATCTCATTCTGGTTATACTAGTAATAGTGCAGACTAATCATTAGAAGCGTATACACCCTATCCTGTTTACCATGTCATACTTGCCTTTTGTGTAGTTATCTCTCTCTTATCCAATTTATATGCCTGTCATGGTACTTTTATTTATTTACTTGCTAAAAGTAACTGGACTCGCCATACTTTATGTCTGACCCTTTTTGTTTCCTCTTCTTTCTTCCGTTCCCCCCTCCAGGTTTTCAGGGCGGGAATACTCAAGCTTGACCATGATTCTGCTTACATTTTCTGGAGCTACTTAGATTTATGGCTCAAGCTCCTATCCTGGTTGCTATGGCTATATTTTGTTTGGGGAATTTTACTCTTTCATGTACTCTGATGTTTTAAAGTACAAGACAATAGTTTTTATGTTGTAATGTTTTTTTTTGTATTTCAGACATGTGCTGTTTTTGAACCAGGATGCTTTATTATAAATAAAGTTTAATTCCGCTGTTATTTTATGTCTATTTTGTAATATTTCTGTTTCTGTTTACCTATAACGCTTCACGAAACTTAATGCAATCCCTTTGTGAGTGAATTAACGAACGTAGGGTGTCACAATGGTAGCAATCCATCACATTTATATGTGTATAAATCAATTGAAGATAACATACCATACCATACAATTTTATGAACAGTTAAGATAGAGCCCTTTGGGATGTGTACCTTTAAAAAGGCACAACATAACCACATAGACATTTTGGACATAAGGATGCCAACTTTTTCAACATTACGTTGCATACTAAATAACTGCATTCTCATACTGCTTCGTTTCTTTAGAAATTTTTCTATCCTGCACTTCACGCACTAGCACACATACACACAGGTGGTGCAGGCTATTATACTCTAATCTTTGAAATTTCTTGGATATCACATCAAACATGTCTAGGAGATATCTGATAAGATATTCAGAGTTAGAAAAAGGCAATGCCCCAGAGTCATCTATTAATCCCGACATTCTTCCATCGTATTCCAACTCCAATAGTACAGATCTAGAATTAGAAGTTGATCTCCATGAGAATGTAGGATCGTCCGAGGGAGAGACTTTCTTGTACGAAGAAGACGGAGGAGTGGGAGATAATCGAGCTGCCGAAGAATTCAACAATGCAATTATTCTACAAGGACCTTCTAACATCTGGGAGTCTACAAATGATGAACCCAGACTCAGACGATTGTTCTTAAGGCATGGAATACATTGGGAAGAAGTCAGGGTGGCTACGAATATTCTCGACAGACCTCACGATCCGCTCGAGAGGTACATGGCAATTATCAAGCTAATGTGTTCAGTCAGAGCCATTCCTCAATTCCCTCCTTTCATCGTCGATTTTCTAAGATGATTGGGGATAGCTCCAATGCAACTTTAACCGACAACTTACTCCTATTTGTACACACTATACATAGCGTACATAATGGTTCTAGGTGTGGAGCCCACCTTCGAAGATGTAAACTTTTATACCACTTCAAGCACCGCCAAAAAAAGACTCCTTCCTTTCTCTATTTTGAATATGTTCCCAAGAGAAAGATAATCGGTGATGGATTCAGCATTGTAGGTGACATAAGGCCCGAGTGGTTTTATATTCGACACTAGTCCGGGTGTGTTAGGAGGTGACTATAATCTAGTGAGTTTCAAATCTTAGCTTTCTCGCTTTAACTATACTTTCAGATGTGCTGACCTCTCTTTTTCATTTTCATTTCCAAATCCAAAGAAAACACAAGGCCAAGTATATCAAGATTGCCTGACAACTTTACTGCATGCCAACCCAAAATTCTTAAGTGTTAGAAAGTGCTTAACAGACAAGTTCCTTTATCGACATCATTTGTTTGACATGCGGCAGAGTATAGGTGTTAGAGGTCACACTTATATATATGTTCCCCCAGTCCAAGTTCCTCCTGCGCCTGCGGGAACTGAAAGCGTGCCCCCAGTTGAGGGGTAAATAACAACAATATCTGAAGCTGGTAAGGGCTCGAAGAGCAAAGATCGTCAAGAATCTCAACAGAAAGAGAAAGAAAAAACTCCCAAAAGATAGCCTACTAAAATTCTCAAGAGTTCTTCTCCAATAAACATTCCTGTTGATGAACTTTTGGAAAGAACACCTAAGGAGGAACAATGGAGTAGCTCCTCGAAAGATGCATCTACTTCCGAGGGCAGCCTTCTCCTAAGACCCCATGTTCTACTAAGTCAGCGGGCCACGATTCTCATCAAAGGGAATCTATCTTCAAAGGCTTGGGCGATCTTGCCTTGGCCGACCAGATATATTCATCCCAAGACACATTGTTATGGCTCTTTCTTTCCTCCTTCCGAAGAAGAAATTACACCTACGAAGACTAGAAAGACGATACTTTTGAGCCAAACTTCAAGCTCTGGTCCGTCGAGGGGATCACTTAGGATACACATCACACTGAAACCACACATCACAACACCTATGTGATATATTACTATCTGATTCTAACACTAACTTGTGTTAACTTGTAGGTACAATGTCTTACCAACACTATGACCCTAAAAACTTCACTACAGTCTTCCCAGATCTCAATCCGATGAGGAGCAGGATTACAAAGAAGGCCGCGGTAGGGATGACAGAAAGTAGTATCAATCGAGATATCCTCGATCCTTACGTTCTCATTCTCCGTCTCACTTAAACTGTGACAAATATAAAGATCACCAAGGTCGTCGTGAAGAAGAGAAACAAGTTCCTAGGGCTCCAGTTCCTCCTAAGGAAAAATATTCTGAAGGAAAACACTCCAAGAAGCAACATGACCCAAAAGAGAAATCTAAAGACAAGAACCAAGTCCGACACACAATTCATTTACAAGTTCATTCTAGGTCTGAACAAAACCGAAGACACCTTATTCCTCATCACATATGTCCAATATAGAAGAGAGGCCCTCGCATATCCGGACAATCAAGAAGTACGTCTGGACAATCACCACTATAACCCTTCAAGGGAGCTACCCATGTCCAAGGCATTAGTAGTAATCCATTCAATGTGAAGATTGCCAATCTTGCACCATCTTCATTATCTTTGACTTTTAGTCGTCATTTAATTATTTGAAATGAGATTTAACACAGTCTTTTCAAATAATTATCGCATAAAATTTCAAATCAAATTCTTTTCCTTGGTTAAATTATTGGCCTTCACCATTCTTTACCTCATGTAAAAAGGTTTAATCGAGAATTTAATTCGGTCATCGAATTAAATCCTCAAGTCATAACATATCCATAATTCATTTTATACGTTTTCATGTCAAATCATACTTAACCATTTTTATTTTACAAACCAAGCAAAATTGGTTTCCATACATTCTAAATCGCCTATAATAATTTCTATTTTTATTTAAATAAAAATAACTCAATTTAGTTGAACGATGTTTTAGGTCATTCAGCAGCACTAGCGCTATTTTCATTCAACTTTAAATTAAACATTTCTCAAGATATAACCGTTGGATCTTAACATATTTATTATCATTGGAAATATCTTTTCTAAACGAATCCAATAGTTCTAATTTCAGGAAAATCCGATGGTCGGATCTTCCGATATACTCGTTTAAAATTACGAGTCGAAAACTCTAACTACCGCTGCGCGATTCGATATATAACATATATAAATATAATTTATTAAACGAATTCCAAATTATTTATTTCATTAAATATTTGGCTAATGCCTTAAATTTTCGGAAAATTTCGCCATAACCTCCTTTGTATGGAGTGCTCGGAAAAACCACAGCTCGCCTCAACAGGCCCTAATAAATCACCACATATTCATACAACATATGTACACTGAGAGATGTGTAAAAGTAAATCATCCCAATGCCCATGTTGGATTTAAAAATCACTGTGAAAAACCATTGTGTCACATATATATAACTAGAGTGACATGT
Source organism: Allium sativum (assembly GCA_030737875.1). Taxonomy (NCBI): domain Eukaryota; kingdom Viridiplantae; phylum Streptophyta; class Magnoliopsida; order Asparagales; family Amaryllidaceae; genus Allium; species Allium sativum. The sequence continues at coordinate 360,632,900 of CM060926.1, forward strand.
ATATTTTTGTCATCTCCAGACCTATGTAGGGTTTATTATTAAATCCTGCAAATTTCTTTATATGTTATTTAAGTCCATATCAAGTCCAGTCTTCATTCGATAACCAATATGACATATACCTGATCTCTGGTCATTTGTTCTCGTCGTATACCATCAAATAAATGAATGCAATACGATTCACATCATATAAGCATCAAGCAGCTACATGCTTATATGGGTGTGCTTAGGCAATGCTATGCAACATAGTCCAATACCTGTCACTATCTTATGGTGTATGTCCAATTCATCCAAAAGACCATCACCTACATCCAAATCACACACAGTAGTCATAGATAAATAAATAATCAATCATCCAATGCTATTTAAGGCGCCATAAGTGTCCATTCCCGTAGTATGAAATGTGAGTGTTACATATTCATACAACGCTTCTAACGCAAATGAATTTGTGAATAGTTAATGTGTTGAACTAACAACAATATCAGTGAACTCATATAAGGAGTGATGAGCATCTATAACATGATTAAATATTTCTAATCAATATCTGATAGTCAAATAAATTTGGTACACTACTTCGCAAATTCTAATTTTAGCACAACTTGAATATTCACTTGCATAACGATTAAAAATAATATTTTTACATCTTTAATTGCTTACTATTATCATAATAAAATTTTATTATCATTCCATGTTCTTTGTATTATTTCGCAGTTAATTTAATTTCTAACTACTACCAACTAACATTTAAATCATTAATTTTATTAAATCGATTTAAACTACAATTCCATGATATCAATATGGTTTTATTTACATATCATGTATGTAATTTTCATCGCATACATTAGTTAAAAAATCACATTTTTAACCAAGTAAATATTATTTCATAACTTAATAAATTTTATTTATTAACATACGCTAATTTTTTTACACAACAATTAACTTTTATGCAATTAAATCACTAATCTATCTCTTTCTAAAGCGAGTTTAAATTTCTCACATAGAGTTCCACTCCATAAAACTTTAGCGCGGAGGAATGCGACCTTTCTGAGCTCCTATGCGGCTTGTCGGAGGCTCACGATACTCGAACTTTGCTCCGACATCTTCTAACACTTTGATACTAGTAGATTTGAGAGTATTAAGCTTATTGGAGGTGGAAATGGACACAAACGAGGGCGCTAAAGTTTATGTCTCCGCTGTCCGGAATTTATAAGGTGAAAAAAAGAAGATTTTGGAAGTTGTAAAGGGAGTACGAAGTGGTGGAGAGGTGGAGGAAGGCATAGGAAGTGTCGGGGAGAAAAAAGGAGGAGTTTTTGGTCAAGGGGGAAGGGGTTGTGGCCGTGGCCGTGGGCCCTAGGGGAGGCAGCAACGGCGTGTAAGAGGGTGGGAAAGGTGGTGGTAGTGGCTAACAAGGTGGAAGAGGTGACGGCAAGGGAAGGATGGAGGTTGGAGGTCACCATTTTTGGAAGAAAGAAGAAGGAAAGGAAGAAAAAGAGAAAGAAAGAAAAGGAAGAAGAAGAGGGGGGTTTAATGCAAAATGACCACTCATCACATGGATTGATGAGGTGGCGCGACATTTCAAGCCATTGGATGCTCTCCATTCCTTTCAAGTTTTATAACTTCAGGTTTATAAAAGTGTGCTAGTTAGCATCTTCCTCTTTTGATCGCACGATCACAAATTAATTCTATTTGCCACGAAATTTAGGATTACGATAAAAAACATAATTACGAATCCAATGGAATAGGTTTCGTCGAATTCTGAGTTCATTTAACCCTCCATTTCATTTTTCGATCAAGTTTAAATTGGTTTCAAAAATGCGATTTTAGCGTTCCTTTTCTTCTTGTATGCCCACATGCAAATACCAAAAATCATGAAACTTAAAACTTGACCATTATTCGATGCTACGAATCTGGAAAAAAACATTGTCTTCGAATTCCGAGGCCATATGAACAACATTCCTTTGTAAACTGATCGTCAGTTTTACCTCAGACTGTTTTATCGAGCACGGCCACACCCTGATTCCGTCTGGAATGAAATTCGAAACTTAGCCATGATTGATTATTTCGAATCCAAAAAAATGGTCTCGCCGAATTCTTTGGTCGTTAGCAAAATTTCACTCTTTATGGCCTGTGCGATGGTTTAAAAAATTGAATTTCTAAATTTCAATGTATTTTATTATAAAATTATATCAAAAATAATTTTTAAATTGGTTGTGAAATTCCGGGTTGTTATAATCTCCCCCACTTAAAAACTTTTCATCCCCGAAAAGGAAACAACAGTAAAGTAGGAAACAAAATAACAATGCACGTAATCATAAATGTACCTCTCACAAGAGTAGTCGGAGATGTCCACTCTGCACTGGGGATAAGACTATTTATTGTTATCCTCTGTTTCCCATGTACAGTCTCCGGGATCTTTGCTCCATTACACTTTGTCTAAATGCGCCTTCTTGTTCCTTAAAACCATGGTTTCTCTGCCAATGGTTTTCCTTGGCTCTCTATGCACTGCTAAACTCGGAGTAATATCCAAATATTGTTGCGATGCTTCTTCCACGATCAAGTCTGGATCATGTACATGCTTCCGTAGCTGATAAATGTGAAACACATCATGCACTTCGGACAACCAATCCGGCAACTGAACCCTGTAAGCTAGAGTTCCAATCCTTTCCAGTATCTGGAATGGACCATTGTATCTAGGTGCCAACTTCCTTGTCTTCTCGAATCGAATCACTCCCCTCATTAGAGAACTCTCAGATACACATGATCGCCTACAAAAAAATGCTAAATCTCTTCTTTTATACTCCGCATAACTCTTTTGTCGGCTCTGTGCCGCTTGTAGTCGCTTCTTAATGAATGCACTTTATCAGAAGCTTCTTGGATCATATCTGGACCCAATACTAACCAATTACCAGGCTCTATCCAACATGCAGGAGATCTACATGGCCTATTATACAATGCTTCAAATGGGGATAATTTCAGACTCGCTTGATAACTATTCTTATAGGAGAACGCAACATAACTCTTCTCTCACATGAATTCATCGTCTTTCTAAAGAACAACAATCTTTTCAATCAATGAAGGCGTAATAATAAGATTAACGACTATTGCATTCTTTCTGCTAAGTGCACCAGCTACAACATTGGCTTTCCTTGGAGTATACAAAATATCAAGATCGTATGCTGCAAGAAATTATAACCAACGTTGCTGTCTCAAATTCAAATCCTTCTAGGTGAATAGATATTTTAATGATCTATGATTCGTATATAACTCAAATTTCTCACCCAAAAGATAATGCCTCCATATCTTCGAAGCAAATACTATGGCTAACAAGCTCTAGATCGTGAGTAACATACCTCCTCTCATGCGGCTTCAACTGATGGCTAGCATAAGCAACTACTCGGCCTCTCTGCATCAATACTGCACATACTTCCTCATGAGAAGCATCTGTATAGATAGTCAACTCTAATTTTTTCTATAATAGTCAACATTGGAGTTATTGTCAATCCTACCTTTAGATTTTGGAAAGCTACCGCACATTCAATCGTCCAATTAAACCCTATATGCTTATTTGTAAGTTTCATCAACGAACTAGATAACTTCAAAAAATCCTTAATGAATTTCCGATAATAGCCTGCCAATCCTAGAAAACTTCCGACTTATGTGGGAGTGCTAGGTTGCTTCCAATCTCGAATGGCTATAATCTTGCTTGGATCTACTGAAAACTTGGCTTTTAACACATTCTTTCTTAGAATTTCCAAAACCTATTCCAAATGCTTCGCATGCTCACTAGCTGACTTAGAGAAGATCAAAATGTCATCAATAAAAACTAGCACAAATTTATTCAAAACTCTGCGAAATACTCTATTCATCAAATCAACAAAATAAGCAGGAGCATTACATAATCCGAATGACATTACTAACCATTCATAAAATAAGTCTGGACATTTGAAAGTTGTCAAAGGAACACATTCTTTGGCAATCCGCAACTGATGGAAACCTGTAGCTAGGTCCATTTTTGAAAACACTCGAGCTTCATTTAAGCAATCTAATAATTCATCAATGCGCGGTAATGGATATTTATTCTTCAAAATTTTCTTATTGAGGTCTCGGTAATCTACGCATAACCTGAGAATACCATCTAATTTTGGAACCAATACCACGGTTGCTCCCCAACTCAAAAAATTAGGCCTAATCAGACCCTTCCATAAAAGTTGTCGAGTTTGATCACTCAGCACTTCTTTCTCTTTCAATGTCATTCTTCGAATTGCATGCACCACTGGCCCCACATTCGGAACTAAGTCGATTTTGAAATCAATTTCTCTTCGCGGAGGTAGGCTATCAACTTCTTAGAACACATCCGCATAATATTTAACAACTGGAATATTCTAGGTAGAAGTAGGCGAAATTTCAAGAGCAGACCAAAATTCCTTTCTATCTGAACTTGAGCCTCCACACGGTATACTAATAATGTTTCCCAATTTTGTTTTAACTGTGACGACCGCCCATAACCCCTGCACTAATAAGAGGAATAATGCACTGAAAAGTGTGCCAGGCAGTTATGGACGATCATCATAGTAGGTAAACAACATCGGAACATGTCGTAGAACTTCTAGCGCAAGGATAAAGTATAGTAGAAGATATAAACATGTAATAGTAATGAAGCATCAGATAGCAAACTTTTAAAACTTTCACAACATCCGGAAAAGGTTATCCAAAAAATACCAAAGTTTGTACATAAGGCCTCACTACAACCCTCATAGATCGCTCAAACAGCGGAAATAGAAATACTAGATAGTAATAAAACTAGTATGCCAGCCTCCTACTCGCCTCCACACAACAGCATCGTCCTCACTAATCACTTGTAACCTGCTACTAAGTCTGCTCGTCCACAACCAAATGAACATCCCAAGGTAATAAGAGGAGTCATAAAACCTTGAGTCAGACAACAATCTTTGTGAGCGATAAAACAGCTAACAAACTTCAACAATAAAGTATATGAGAATGGGTAGATTTAACAACCACTACCCAATACTAGAGAAGAACTCACAATTATCTTCGCCACATCCGACAGTGATAGACTTTACAATCCATAACATCCAAGGGAACAACAATTCACCTGGCAATCATAACAACCATCGATAGCATTCGTAGCATCCAGATTACATTGGTCTCACGTAGACAATCCTAATTGAGTTTAACATCCCTCAAGCACTATCCCTAGAGGCCTAAACCAATATCAGTTAAGCACTCAAGGAACATCTCCCTCAACGTTGAATAATCCACGTGAGATGGTATAAACAAAACATCCAAACGTTCAAACATCCCTGACATACTTTGGTTATCACCTCCAATCCTTCTTTGAAACCATCGTTAATCGTATGACGACCCATTATGACTGCCATATGTCAAGGGCTAATGGTAACCCCAATTCTAGCACAACTCCGTAAGCCATCACGACTCGTATGTTTGTCTTTTCACAACTCGACAACTAGGCCCTTCACGACTGCCTAAGTTACGAGGCTCTTCACGACTGCCCAAAAGTGCATTTGCTTTAAGTCCGCTAGAACTTACGACAACAATAATCTCTCGGCCTTCGCATCTCTAGTCGTCATCATCGGCGACTAATCACAAACTCAAGTCCCACTCGAGCAACCATTATCCACAACCCAACACCTTTTAAGCTGTCTGCACATTCGTTGCTTTTCACCGATCAATGAACACATCACATCACTTCGAACATCCCCTTCTGGACTCTTGTCGAAGCCATTATCATCATCGAACCAAACAACATCAGTATAAGGTTCAATAAAATCCATAGCATTCATCAACATTAGCTAAGGAAACCAATCACAACACTTAGGCCATCAACCACAACGTTTACAAGTGTTGCCAAAACCCTTCACACTTGACCGACCCACTACCTTGGACCAACCGACTACCTGATCGACCCCTCCTTGGACCGACCCACTTTCCTCCAATCAAGGTTGGAACAAACGACCAGAAACTGAACGACTGACCAACTCCCCTGGAATCACCTTAATGATCTGACTGACCGACCTTGTTGGCACAAGTCCACCACGATCGACCAACCGACCCTTACTGGAATAAAACCAAACCTTCCTTGCACATCCACCTGTTCGACCAGCCATCTGCTCAACCGACCAGAGCTAGAGGTGACCGGAGTGTATGACTGGCCCTCTGCTTCACCATTCCAAACTTAACAATGAATCTTTTACGCATGCACGACCGTACCTGCTTCGCTAGGCTCACTCACTCGACCCTTCCTGTCTTGTTCCCCAAGAAATTTCCACCATGATGCACGACCGACCCATCCGTGCGACCCAAAACCTGCATCCTCCAATGCAACTCCAATTTCGTCCAAAACTTCGCTAAATCGACCCATTCGACAAAACCAACTCAACCAATTCATCCAATATGACCACAAACATGATATGAAATCAACAATAACACCAATATGACAATTCCATCAATAATTATGTAAAATTCCCAAAAATCACTATAAATGTACATATGAACAAAACTAAAGATCTAACTTGCATATTCCAATGAAATTTCATAGAAATTGCCTATCTAAACTTGCTAAATCAGATCATAGGGTGATTTATTTGAAAATGGACTTACCAATGCATAGATCTATGGAAAAACACATGAAATTGATGAAAAATATGATCAAACACTCATACACTTCATTGAATCCATGTGAGAGATGTAAACCACTCACTGATTCTCCAAAACAAGCTGAAATTGATGAAATAAGAATCCGGACAGCTAGCATCTCGCACCAAACCCTTTGATCTGATGAATCCTTGCTTTGATTGATGTCGATCTGGCCTCTAATGGTGTAGATCTATGATTTCCCTCTTTGGATTTTGATTTTTAATGGTGGAAAGGTGTTATAGGAAGGAGGAGCTCAAGGCAACCTATTGAGAGAATGGGGAAGTAAACTATTTCCTATACTTCTCACCCTCTATTTATAGTTTCCACCAACCCACTAGTTTGGCCTTCCCAAATCAGCCCATTGTGGCTCTCCAAACCTCAACAGCCAACTGAAAAACTTTAAAATAGCGATTCCTCCCAAACCACTGAGCCAAATCTTTAATGTAACCACTCTACGGAAAGGCAATCATCATTTCCTTTCCAATGGCACAGGTTTCACCACCTGATTCGACCTGAGTCAAAAGTTATTCCCTATACAAGACTGGTAGGAGAAAAATGGTCATAAACAAAATCAGTAAAAATTATGGACATGTCTCTCATCCTCGTAAGCAACATATTAAAAGATGAGAATGATCCAACCCCTAGGAAATAAAATAAAAATATTTTACGATCTTTCGATACGTAAAATACGGGTTGTTACATCAACTCTTACAATTCTTTAGGCGCATTTTACTTCAGCCTCATATTTCATTAACAAATCCAACCCAAGTATGATATCAAACTCAGAAAAATTCATGATGATTAAATCAAAATAAAACTGATAACAGGAATAGGAAATAGGTACTCTACAATATAAACAAAGAACAAGAGAACCCCCTATCGGATTAAGAACACTAATTAACTCTTCAAGTTTTCTTAATTTTTAATTCAGCTTCATAACAGTGTTACTCGAAATGAAACTTCGCGATTCCCCAATATCAAATAATGTTTTAAAAGGAATATTTTTAAATGTAAGTGTACCTTCTAACACGTCTGGTCTTCCTCCTCCAGTAGAAGAAGCTGGCACATTCGCCCCATCATAAACATGAGCTACCTCAACTTTATTAATTAGTGGACAGTTCCTTGCAAAATGTCCTGGCTTATGGTAATTATAGTACTCTCCACTGTTGCGAGGTCCTTGGCTAGGTTCGGATTCATTTCTTCTTGGTCTCTTTGGAGCATTACATTCTCTATACCAATGTCTGAACTAGTGGCAATTAAAACATTTAATTTTTGTTCACTTATCCTCCTGGGGTTTAGCTGCTTCAGTCTTGACTGTCTCTGGCTTCTTGACGGGAAGTTTTCTCTTGTTGCTAGCTTGATTTCTCTCCGATGTGCTTGAGATTTCTTTTTATCAATATTCTCATATCTGCAAGCAATCTCGACAACCTTAGCAAATGGAAGCTCTATATGGGCTGTCACTCTGCTGTGGTACCTCCTCTAAAGACCCTCAATGAACCTCTTGTTCTTCTTAACCTGGTTTTGAATTAGCTCTGGTCCGAAATGAGAGAGTTGGTCGAATTTTTGACATACTCATGAATAGTTATGCCACCTTGCTGAAGATTAGCAAACCCATCATACATGCGATCTACTTCTTGCTGCAGGACAAAATTTTCTTCGAAGACTTCCTTCAACCTTGCCCAAGCCTTGTCAACTCCCGGATTACCTATGGTCACTGCTTCTCACTAGATTAGTGCCTCATCTTTAAGTAACCAGGATGCTAAAAGCCTCTTTCTGTTATCTGCCAATTCTAGGCCTTCGAAGATTCATTCGCAAGACCTCATCCAATATTGAGCTTCAATTACATTCCTGATGCCTTTGAATGGCACTCCTCCTAAGTTCTTATATTTCTTGGCGACAACATTAAGACCAAATCGCTGCTATGGCAATGTAGCCTCTTTGTTAGCTTCAAATTCTACTTCATCAAGGTTTGGTTGATTATTAACAGCGAGAGTATCACCCCTTCCTCGGCCTCTGCCTTGTCCACTCATTTTCTTTTAATTCTGCGAGTAACAAGTAAAGAGTCAGGCCAACAGAAAAGATAATTTAAGGAATACATATGCATAAATAATGATGTAACGATCCAGTCATATGCTATTCTGATGTACTCATTCTAAGCTATTTCTAATCCCATCTCTAATGAGTTACTTATCCTAGAATACTACTGATTCTATCTCTGGCGAGTCGTTTAATATGTTATCTTCTATAACTAAGGTTAACCAAAGCTCTGATACCACCCTGGATCGAACAAAACCCTTGCTCCACAGTGGCAAGGTCTGTCTTTGGAACATAACACATTAATCACATCAGCAGATTACAGAATATAGAATAATACATAAAGTTAGAGAATAATTTACAACATATCATAACAGTGGAATTATAATCATCAACATCAGAGTTACACAGATACATGATCCTACTTAGTACATAACAGGTAGATAATAAGTTTACAGCAGAATCAAATATAAAATACAACGGATAATGTTTAAGAGTTCAAAAGAAATGATAAAAAGATAAGTATTCATCTTTAGCCAAAAGAGCACCTAATGTTAGGTGCATATCCAAAAGAAAGCCAATCACCTGATCACTCGACTGCCCAAGTAGAAATATAGGCACCCAAGTTTGCAAGGGAAAAACAAACTATGAGTAAGTCATGGGATTGGTATGAGAAATCCTACAGTTGCTTAACTTATTTAAGAATAAAGCAAATCACAGAACCACGCCATATGACATGCAACGGGTTTACTCCATTGGATTGCTAGTGCATAAAATAAAGTACATTTATAAACCACACAATTCTTTATAGAAAAATGAAGTCGTTATAATACTCAAATCCCATCACACAATGTAACGCAAGCCGGAGGATAGAGCTTTATTTTATAAGTGCCAAATATGCTTGACACGCGTAAAACAAAAATCATCTGATATTATTATTAGTGTCTAGATTTTTCAAAACAATTTAAACATAAATGTATCAATCTTAGACGACATAGTACCCCATCCTACTATGTCTCCATATAGGTTCACAACTAAAACCGTACAACGTCGTATTGGAAGTTGGATTTCCATCATGAGTCAAGGTAAGGGATGTCTCTTCCCGATTCGGATCACCTCTAGCAAGATGATCTAGTATCACACCTAAGGCCAACCCTTGGATCCAGCAGGATGGTCCATACCTAATATTTGTGGATTGGTTATTCCTGAACAATACGTTTGCTGGTCCTATCAGACCTATCACTTGAGCCTTTTAGTCGGCTCTACATCCGAGGTGCCTCGCTATCCATCATCCGCATAAGTTTTAATGCCTGAGCTCCATACCATGACACCACTTCTAGCTAGAAAGAACACATGCACTGCCTGCGCCCTTAATCACCATTTTTTACTCATACCGGGGAATGAGGCTCGCGAATTAACGCTATACACAAAGCTATGCTAGACTAAAGCTATGCTAGACTAAAGCTATGCTTTAATCATCATCCAAAAATCTCTGCTTTCCAACAAAAGCCTTGATCATTCCTTCTCAGCATGCCATATTGACAATCCATGCTATGCAACTGATGTCCACCAATATATAACCTCTAAGCTCGTACATATCAGAGAAGGGTGTTAAGCAAGAGAATAAATTCTCCGCCACCAAACAAATATATATTTAACAGAAATCAATCAATAAAGAATGAAATCCAATGTGCGACACACAATCCATTTACAAGTTCGTTTTGGGTCTGAACAAAACCGGAGACACCTTATTCCTCATCCCATATGTCCAATATAGGAGAGAGGCCTTCGCCAATTCGGACAATCAATAAGTATGTCTGGACAACTACCACTATAACCCCTTCAAGGGAGCTACTCATATCCAAGGCATCAGTAGTAATCCATTCGATGTGAAGATTGTCGGTCTTGCACCATCTTCATTATCTTTGACTTTTGGTTGTCGTTTAATTATTTGAAATGAGACTTAACTCAGTCTTTTCAAATAATTGTCGCATAACATTTCAAATCAAATTCTTTTCCTTGGTTAAGTTATTGGCCTTCACCATTCATTACCTTATGTAAAAAGATTTAATCTAGAATTTAATTTGGCCATCGAATCACATCCCCAAGTCATAACATATCCATAATTCATTTTATACGTTTTCATGCCAAATCGTACTTAACCATTTTTATTTTATAAACCAAGCAAAATTGGTTTCCATACATTCTAAATTGCTTAAAATAATTTTAAAATGATTTTTGCTATTTTTATTTATATAATATTAGCTTAATTCAGTTGAACGACATTTCAAGTCATTCAGCTGCACTGGCGTTGTTTTCATTCAATTTTGAATTAAACATTTCTCAAGATATAACCATTGGATCTTAACATATTTATTATCGTTGGAAATATCTTTACGAAACGAATCCAATGGTTCTAATTTTAGGAAAATCCGATGGTTGAATCTCCCGGTATACTGGTTTAAAATTACGAGTCGAAAACGCGCACTACCGCTGCACGATTCGTTTAATTAAATTTATATATAACATATATAAATATAATTCGTTAAGCGACTTCCAAACTATTTATTTCATTAAATATTTGGCTAACGCCTTAAATTTTTGAAAAATTTCGCCATAACCTCTTTTGTACGGAGTGGTCAGAAAAACCATAACCTGCCTCAACTGGCCCCAATCAGTAGCCACATATTCATACAACATGTGTACACTAATAAATGTACAAAAATAAATCATCCCAATGCCCGTGTGGGATTTAAAAATCACTATTAACAACCATTGTGTCACATATATATAAGTAGAGTGACGTGTATATTTTTGTCATCTCTTGACCTGTGTAGGGTTTATTATTAAATCCTGCAAATTTCTTTATATGTTATTTAAGTCCATATCAAGTCTAGTCTTCATTCGATAATCAATATGCGATATCCCTGATCTCGGTCATTTGTTCTCGTCATATAGAATCAAATAAATGAATATAACATGGTTCACATCATATAAGCATCAAGCAGCTACATGCTTATATGGGCATGGGTATGGTTATGCTATCTATGCAATGTAATCTAATACCTGTCACTATCTTTTGGTGTATGTTCAATTCATCCAAAAGACCATCACTTGCATCCAAATCACACACAGTAGTCATAAATAAATAAACAAATACTTAATCATTCAATAAAATTTAAGGCGCCATAAGTGTCCATCCACATAGTATGAAATGTGAGTATCACATATTCATACACCGCTTCTAATGCAAATGAATTTGTGAATAGTTCATTTTGTGAACTAACGAGAATATCAATGAACTCATATAAGTGGTGATGAGCATCAACAACATGATTAAATATTTCTAATCAATAACTGATAGTCAAATAAATTTGCTACACTACTTCACAAATTCTAATTTTAGCATAACTTGAATATTCACTTGCATAACGATTAAAAATAATATTTTTACATCGTCAATCGCTTACTATCATCATAATAAATTTTTATTATCGTTCCATGTTCATCTATTACTTCGCAGTTAATTTAATTTTTAACTACTATCAATTAACATTTAAATTGTTAATTTTATTAAATCTATTTAAGCTACAATTCGATGATATCAATATGCTTTTATCTACATACCATGTATGTAAATTTTCATCGCATACATTAGTTGAAATCACATTTCTAACCAACTAAAAATTATTTCATAACTTAATAAATTTTATTTATTAACATACACTAATTGTTTTACATAACAATTAACTTTCATGCAATTAAATTACTAACCTACCCCTTTCTAAACTGAGTATAGATTTCTCAATGAGAGTTCCGATCCACCAAAACTTTAGCATGGAGGAATGCGACCTTTCTGAGCTCCTATGCGCTTGTCGGAGGCTCATGATGCTCGAACTTCATTCCAACACCTTCTAACACTTGGATACTAGTAGATCCGAGAGTATTAAGCTCATTAGAGGTGGAAATGGACACAAACGGGGGAGCCGAAGCTTATATCTCCACTGTCCGGAACTTATAAGGTGAAAAGAGAAGGTTTTGGAAGCTGTAGAGGGAGTATGAAGTAGCGTAGAGGTGGTAGGAAGGTGTAGGAAGTATCGGGGAGTCAAAACAAGGATTGGTCGGGGGCTTTGGCCATGGCCGTGGGCCCTAGGGGAGGCAGTGTCGACGCGTAAGAGGGTGGGGGAGGTGGTGGCTCACAAGGTGGAGGAGATGGCGGCAAGGGGGAGAAGGGAGGTTCGAGGTCAACATTTTTGGAAGAAAAAAAGGAGGAAAGGAAGAAAGAGAGAAAGATAGAAAAGGAAGAAGAGCAGTGGGGTTTAATGCAAAATGACCACTCATCACATGGATTGATGAGGTAGTGCGATGAGTGAGCTTGGAAGAAAAACACTTTAAGCCATTGGATGCTCTCTATTCATTTCAAGTTTTATAACTTCATGTTTATAAAAATGTGCTAGTTAGCCTCCACCTCTTTTGATCGCACGATCACAAATTAATTCCGTTTGCCAAGAAATTTTGGATTACTATAATAAACATAATTACGAACCCAACGGAGTAGGTTTCGTCTAATTTTGAGTTCCTTTGACTCTCTGTTTAATTTTTCGATCAAGTATGAACTAGTTTCAGAAATGCGATTTTAGCGTGTCTTTTCGTCTTGTGCGCCCACACGCTAATTCCAAAAATCATGAAACTTGGAACTTGACCATTATTCGATGCCATGAATCTAAAAAAAAAAAAAATCTTCAAATTCTGAGGTCATATGAAAAACATTCCTTTGTAAACTGATCGTCAAGTTTACCTCAATCTGTTTTCTCGAGCATGGCCACGCACTGATTCCGTATGGAATGAAATTTGAAAATTAGCCATGATTGATAATTCCGAATCCAATAAAATTGGTCTAGTCGAATTCCGAGGTCGCTAGCAAAATTTCACTTTTTATGGCCTATGCGACGGTTTAAAAAATCGAATTTTTAAATTCCGACGTACTTTCTTACAAAATTATATTAAAAATAATTTTTAAGTTGGTTGTGAAATTCCAGGATGTTACATTAAGCGTAAGATAGTCATATCACATCATTTAACTAAGTGTATTAGCAGTCATTGAGCATGGAAATAAGCGACAGAGTCAGAGAAATAAACGCAGCAAGTAACAGAGGACACACGATATTTTTATATTGTTTTGGCCAAATCTTAGCCTACGTCTACTTTATAATCTTTTGTCAATATCAACCAAATAGTTTTTGGCAAGTCATGCCATATTACATAGTTTGAAAAACAAAAGATAAAGTGCAAGCTGAAGTCAAGTAGTGTCGTAGACGATCGACGTTCCACGTTCTCGGGAGATGATCGCCATTAATGGTCGTTAGCCTAAAAGCTCTGTTATCAAGCCTACAATGAATGACGTATGGTCCTTCCTACTTCGGACCCATGAAATTCAGGGTCGGGAAGGCACGCTTCAGTACTAGCTAAATAGGTTTGATAGTCCTCAGCCGAACCTTCCGGTTGTTGTATCGGGCAACTTGATGTTTAAGCTCTGAGGCATGCAAGTCCGCCTCGTCTCTCTTCTTGTCAATCATGTCCAAGGATTCAAGGAGAAGATCTCTTTTGTCATTGGGTCGTAATATGTTGTTCGGTGAGCAGGGACTTTGAGCTCCACCGGGATGACTGCTTCCGAACCATATGACAGCGAGAATGGAGTGTGACCTGTTGCTGTCTTGTAGGTTGTTCGGTATGTCCATAGAGCCAAAGGTAATTCATCAACCCACATGCCTTCGCTTGCTCCAATTGATTTTTTAGTATCGACTTGACGATTTTATTCACAGCTTCTACTTTTCCATTTGATTGTGGATGTGCCACAGCGGTGAATCTCTTCTCGATGCGGTACCGTTGACAGAAATATTTGAACTCCACAATGTCGAATTGGTCCCGTTGTCAGTTATGATAGTCTTCGGAATTCCAAATCGGCATATAATATTTCTGATAATGAAATTGATTACTCGCTTTGTCGTGATTGTGGTTAATTTCTCAACCTCTGCCCACTTTGTAAAGTAATCCACAACCATAATTGCATACTTTGTTCTGCCTTTAGCGATTGGGAGCTCCCAACGATGTCAATTCCCCATACGACGAATGACCACGGACTCACCATCGAGGTATGTTGGCTAGGTTGAGCTCTAGGAATCCTTGCAAATTTTTGGCATTTATCACAACGTCATGAATAATCAGCTACTTCTTTATTTACGGTAGGCCAGAAGTAGTTGTACCATAGTTTCTTCTTTACCTGTGTCTGTCCTCTAGTGTGTCACCACAGTTGCCTTCGTGTACTTCCCTCAATACACATTTGACGTCGTCATGGGCTATGCACCGGAGCAAAGGTACCAAGAACCCTCTTCTATAAAGCATGTCGCGTTACATAATGTACCTTGAAGCTTTGCGAACAAGAGCACATCTCTGATTCTTCCTCTCTGGAAGGATTTCATGTTGCAAAAAATTCTTTATAGGGGTCATACAGGACTCTCTTTCAGGTTCACTCTTCAAAACTTTATCGATTTCCATTTGATCATTGCTCGGGGTATCCAATGCTTCAATTGGGACCATTTTTGTGCCGTTTGGGTTGTTAGAGCTTGCTAACTTGGCCAGCTTGTCTACCTTCTGATTTTATGTTCATGGAATATGAGAAATACTATAATGTTTCGATCCATCTGGCAATTCCTCGACTCATTCTAGATAGGCTGCAAGTCGTGGTCCCTTCGTATGAAACTCTCTACGAACCTGAAACACAACTATCTTAGAATCACAGTAAATTTCTAGTGCAACTACTCCCAATTCCTTCGCGAGTATTAGCCCGACAATCAGGGCTTCATACTCGGAGTTGTTGTTAGTGGCGGGAAAGTTTATTTGTAAGGCATAGTAAATCGACCGTCCCTTAGGAGATACCAGTACAACTCCTGCATCGGACCGTCGATCGTTGCGAGAACCATCTGTGTACAGCGTCCGAGTGCTCAATTCATTTTGGATTCCGAGCAGCCAACTTCCTTATCCATCACATCTTCCTTAGGGATTGTGAATTTATCTATTAAGCCTACTAACGCTTGCACATGGATAGATTTCCTCGGAAGGAAAGTAAGGTCGAATTGGCTCAATTCAATGTTCCATTTAAGTAATCTCCCAGATGGCTGAAGTTGTTGAAGGACCGGTCATAGCAGCTAGTCTGTATATACCATGATTGGATGAGCCTAGAAATAATGGCGCAGTTTTCTTGAAGCGATCAGTAGGATGTAAGCGAGCCTTTCGATCTTCAGGTAATTAGGATCCACCGCAACCAACTTCTTGCTCATATAATATACCAGTTTTAAATCTTATCCTCATCACGAACGAGTGCTGAACTGATTGCATGCGACGATACTGCCAAGTGTATGAACAGGTCTTTATGATCTACCGGGTTGGATAGTATCGGTGGTCTCTTTAAACGGTCTAGCAAGTTCTGACTCCGGGGTCCATTTGAAGTTACGCTTTCCTTGCTTTATTAAGTCAAAGAAGGGTATGCACTTGTCGATGGCCAGTGGTATGAATCTCCTTTTGTTATGAATTGTTTTGATATTTGAATCTCCTTTTGTTATGAATTGTTTTCATCCTTTGATATGTTCTTATGTGTGACTCTATAGGTTACCATACCGTTGGCAATAATTTAAATAATATTTAAATTATAAACAGTGAGCAGCATCTAGTAATACATCGCTGTTACCCAAGTTATAATAAGATCAATGATTCGATACAACTTTTCGGTGACCAGTGTATCAATGTAATATAATCCTTTTAACTAGTATATTCAAAATTAAACTCAAGGCATGGAACGTATCACCCTCTTTATAATTTAATCCATATATCATGATCAATGAGCAGGCTGTTTAAAACAAATCGATTTTTGAGCATGGCCATGCATTTCACAGTCTCACTCAATCAAGAGGCTCATGGATATCACTGTGAATATATCGTAGAGTTAAATTCCATGTAGATCATTCATAATTTTCATTCGATTCGAGATGTATCCAATAATCATCTTTATTGTCTACTCTGTTACAAGTAACTTTTGATGATATCAAAACACAAATATCCTCGAATAAAATTATAATGATTTCAAGTTTCAGAACCATTACATCACTGTTACTATGAGAATAACTTATGATATTGTTAATTACGTTCCATGTAGTTTTCTCACGGTGGGTCAGCCCAATACGTATTTATGTCTTGACATTAATATCACGTATATTAATGATCAATGAGATGTGATCATCAGTCAATCAACCTACTAGTCTCAATGTTTTATTGTTGTCCTTTGTAAACAATAAAACTTGACTAGGGTCATTTAAGAACTATAATACTTAATATATATTATATAATCTCATATTCAAGTCTTACTCGAACTATATAATTCTGTATTATTATTCTAAGGACTTCCATTATGTTAATATTTATATTACGCAGTAAATATAACATAATAGAATATTTTATTGCAAATAAAACAATAACATCAACAATGTTATTAATCACATCAAATGGATTGCCTCTAGGGCATAAACTCAAACAAGAGGTCTGGTGCACAAATATATATATATATATAATAGACTATAAATAAATGAATAAATAAAAATTAAGTAATGTTTGTTGCGGTACAACAAATAGATATTTCGGGACTAATAAGATAAGGATACCCATTATGAATGTCCTAGGAAAATTATGGTTGTTAGGCTCATAAATGACATTAATTATAATCTATGGAAAATAAAAAGGGATTTGTGGGTATTGATTGTTGTTTAAGTACTAAGTCCAATTAGGGAAATAAATATCCAAGGGTAAGAAGGATATAACTTTCCTTATTTATACTACTTAATATAGAACTCATAATTAAAAGTTAGAATTGATCTTAGTAGGTTAATGATGTGAAACATTATTAACCATAGGAACTCGTGACGATAATTACTCATGCACGTATAGCATTCCCGTGAAAAGAAACTAAATGGGAATGACTTAATAATGTAGCTCGCTTTATCCCAATACAGAAGAACATTAAATGCTAATGGGGTACAAACTTAATAATCTTTGTGGACAGTCCGCTTCGTTAGGTCTTAAGTGGTTTGGGTCATGGAGTCCACTTGAGAGTGGGTCTTTCAGTTTTGGGGCCTGAAATTGTGTGGGGGGAGGGGGGAAGGAGTACCCAAACCTAGAAATTTAAAAATGTCAGATATGGCTACCTACCCGATGGGAAGTAGTAAGAAGCTAAGGAGATTATCCAATAAGGTCAACTAGATGGTATATCGAGCGATAAGATACCATCTCTCACCTAACGCGGGGCAAAGGTATATGCGTGAATGATGGAAGCCTTAACTAGTAGGTCTCGTAGCTAGTGCCATCTAGTATATGTTAACGTTGAATAAATCATCAAGAAATATTAAGTGACCAACAGGTATGCCTAGAGTCTTAAGTGATTGTTTATCCCTTATGAATCATACATGCATTAAAGGATGAAGTCCGTGTTAAAATCATAAGATGAGCACTCACAAGGATCACGTACTCATAGTCCAGCCAAGCATACCAAGATCGTTCGTGCACAACAAGGTCAAGCATAAGCCATGGGTCGAATATGAGGGCAAGGATCAGTCATTGGTATCAAATAAAGTAGCTAGAACATCAGGGAACATAAATGCAACATGGCTAAAACATTTTTGGAGACCACTCACACATAAATATAGCTCGTTCCGAACATCAGAACAAGTTGGGTCGTCCGCTTAATACAGTCAGGATCGATCATACAACACAGCACGACCATATAGGAAGGTCGCACGCACAAGGCTAATTCAAGAATGGCACAACGCAAAAATAGTAAGGCTTACACATCCTATAAAGATCACCCATGTTAAGGAAGTCGCTCAGTTCGTATATCGAAAAGGTCGGTCAAATAAGACAAGGAGAAGAACTGGTTCCGGTTGCCTATTCCACTCTACGGTCGTTCAAAGTACCCTGGTCAATCGTGTGTGTCTTTTGAACAAGGAACACAGATATGCCAGAGGTCGCACATGCTTCCCATGCAACCATTGTCGCTCGCTCCTCAATCATATGCTACCCACCGGTCCGACAGATCTCAGTTCCAGAGTGATCGCATGTCTGCTCTACGAGCTTTGGTCGGTCACCCATATACGATCAGATATAGATGCTCCAACCAGATGCTATCTTCCGGTCAATTATAAAAGGCTTAACATGATAATCCGGTCGGTTGTTCTTATAGTAACCAAGAAACTTTGACAAGCTGCATGTACATTCGTTACTTATCCACTCATTTAATGTGCTCAGACCAATGCATTCGCCCGCTCTTATGCAACCGCTCGCTCCCATGAAGTCTCTCATACATGACAACTGGATACAACTATCAACAGTTGGCTACAACTAGGTGGTGGCATTTACATAATTAATGAGACGAACGACCCATAACCTGCATATATGGATTTCAGCTCATTTCTTCAGGGGGCTCACCTATAAATAGGCCATGGCTTCTACCAAAAGGGCATCGACTGCTGGCGACCATGAAGTGCTGATGAATTCTTTCCTCCACTATTCTTTGAGCATTTAAACCGTCATCATCATCTCCATTTTGAAGATCTTACATCCATTTGGCTATGGCATCCATTAAGAAAACCCAAGTGATAAAGTGATTGAAGATCCTCTTCCAACCTCCTCTTAAGCAAGAATATCCACCCTCTTCTCCATTGGCCAATCCCTCTTCATCATTAGTCTTTGCATTTCTCCATCAATTTCACGGATCTAAGGAAGATCGATATGTGAGAAAGAGAATATGTTGTAAAAAGAGTGGATGTATATGTCAAGAGAGACTTTATGTCTTGTAATTACTATCATGATAATGCCAAACTGCCTTCATAGTGGACGTAGGCCTAACTTAAGGGCCGAACCACTATAAACCTTGACTCCATTTTTCTTTCCTCACATTTTTTGCTTGTTATCTTTTATTGAATGCGGTTCCATTTACTACTAACCACATTGGTGAAGTACGATCTTCGTACCATTGGTGTTTGAGCTATTTTTTGGTTAAAACATTTAGCGCCCACAGTGGGGCCCGCATTTACATGTTTCCCTGTTGAAGTCCAACGATATTTTTTAAGAAAAACTTTTCTTGAATTCATGGATATGCTAAAGGAAGTCTAGATCCTCTGTCTCCAAATCATGATTAACCGCCTAGAAGAGAGTCCGTCAAAGAAGAAGGCACCCGTTCCATGGATCGATGCAAGAAGCAGGAATATATCTTAGAAATGGCATGTGGAATCACGGAAGAAAGCTTGAAGAAGGAAGACAATGAAAGGAGTGTGAATTTTCTCCAACTAATGTAACAACCTGGAATTCTGAAACCAATTTAAAAAATTTATTTTGGCTATTTTATTGAATTTTGAGTAGTTAAAATAATTTATTTTAAATAATAATGGTTAAAATTTTATTTAAATCGAAGTTAGAACGTATATATTTATTTTAATTATAAAAGGAGTTTAAAATAGTGCGGTAGTTTGAAAATTTGAATTTGAACTTTGACTGAATGTACAGGATTCAACATAAATCGGATTTCAGTAAAACCAAAAATATTTAAATCTATTTAATTATATCTTTCTAATGGATCTGAAAAATTGAAATTTCACAGCGGGAATAAAAATTTATGGCCAGTTTAAAATTCAGAATAGTTGCTATGGAATATATATATATATACACATTAATATAATAAATAGCCATTTTGCAAATTACCTCCGTTTTCGACGAAACCACTTTGGTTGGATCCGGAATGTCAAATTATTACTAGATTCCAATTTTTAGAATTTTTGGAATTAATATGTGAGCGTGGCAAAAGAAAACGTGTTTTGTAAATTTCAGTCAAATTAGATCGACCAGAAAATGACCATTTTTCAAACGATCTCCAAATTCGACGAAATTAATTTTGTTAGGACCGTATCGTCATCTTCAAATTTGGCAAAATTAATTTTGTTAGGATCGTATCATCATAACATAGCTAGATTTATTTTTCGGGAATTTTTGGAGTCCGTATGTAGCCCCGGTAAATTAAAATGTTTAAACAAATTTAGTAATTAAATGTTTTATATTATAAATTAAAGAAAAGTGGGCTGAGACGATCAAATGGGCTGACAGGACCTAGTCCATTGTGTCTGGAATGAGGGTATTTAGCTAGGAGAGACAATCGTTGGGATTCGTTTGGAGTTCGGAGTGCTAAATTAGTATTCTTGGAATTAAATTGAATTAAATAAATAAAATAATAATAGAAATACTATATTAATACACCGTATTTTTTATTCCCCTTAAACCCTAAACTCAGCCGCTATTCAGAAAGAACACTCAGAAACGTTCAAAACTTCCCCTTCAATTTTCGGATGATCCATTCGTCGATCGACGAAGTTTCCAACCACAAATACGAAGTGCTCAGTGAGATCTTTTGGTCTACCGGCTGTGATGAATTTTCGGTAGCTATGGTAATCGGAAATCATGCTGGAAGTGGACGACTTTAGGGGGGTTTTGATATTCAGGGGGCCGAGTTCCCTGAAAATCAGCGGCGCTGGTAGCTCGTGCCAAGGCTGACGTGGCGGTGAACTCTGATTCAACTCCGGTGGCGCCAACATCTATGCGCGGTGAAGGATAGGAGGACGAACAGGTTTTTCTTCGATGGGTTCCAGTAACGTAGAAAGAAGAAAAAGTTTAAAGTATTAATTAATAGTAACTAGATTATTAATTATATAAATTATGTAATTAAGTTATAAACCGTCATAACTTCTACAAATGATATTAGAATTTAGTGAAACTAGAACCGTTGGGATCGTGACAACGGATACTACAACATGGAGCAGATCAGAACAGAAACAGAGAAGATTTGAATTTCAGGCAAATTTAAATCAAAACAGCACAGAATTTAGAAGGAGTAAAATCAATGCGAGAATTCTATTTATTTTTTTATAATTAAAATTAATTAATTATGATCGTGTTAGAAATTTCTACAAATACGATGTTAATTTCAGTTTGTTGTTATATGTGATTTGATTTGGGTTAATGATGCTGTTATGTTGATCTATTGATTGGATGGATTATTTTGTTGAAATAAAATAATCAAAACAAAAATATCATTTTTGTTGAAATAAAATGATCAAAATAAAATTATCATTTTTGTTGAAATAAAATTGTCAAAACAAAAATTAACATTTTTGTTGGAAAATAAAGTGTCAAAAACAAAATAATCATTTTGTTGAATTAGAATTGACAATATAAAATTGTCACTTTTGTTGAAATTAGAATTGAGATAAAGTTGTCCTTTTTGTTGAGATTAGAATTGACAATATAAAATTGTCATTTTTGTTGAAACTAGAATCGACAAAATAAAATTGTCATTTTTGATGTAAAGAATTGTTGACAAACCAAAGTTATCATCTTTTATTTGTGTTGTTGAAATAGAATTGTCGACAAAATAAAAATATCATTTTTAATTGTTATGTTGAAATAGAATTGTCGACAAAATCATTTTTAATTGTTATGTTGAAATAGAATTGTCAAAAAAAAATAGAAATGTTATTTTTAATTGTTATATTGAAATAGAATTGTCGACAAAATAAAAATATCATTTTTAATTGTTATGTTGAAATAGAATTGTCGACAAAATAAAATTATCATTTTTATTTGTTATGCTGAAATAGAATTGTCAACAAAATAAAAATATTATTTTTACTTGTTTTGTTGAAATAGAATTGTCAACAAAATAAAAATATCATTTTTTATGTTGAACTAGAATTGTCAACAAATTAAAAATATCATTTTTATTTGTTATATTAAAAATAGATTTGCATACAAATAATAGAATATCTTTTTTTGTTATTTTAAAAATAGATTTTTACACAAATAAAAATATCATGTTTATTTGACATGTTAATGTAGGAATTGTAAAATACATTAAAATACCATTTTTATGTTACATGTTAATGTAAGAATTTGTATACAAATAAAACTAGTCATTTTTATTGCGAAGTTAAACATTAAAATCACAAACAAATAAAAATATTTCATTTTTGTTTGTCATGTTAGATATTGATATTTGTATACAAACAAAAACACTCATTTTTATTTGTCATGTGAACATTGAAATTTGTATACAGATAAAAATATTTCTTTTTGTTTGTCATGTAAAAATAAAATTGTATACAAATAAAAATATTTTATTTTTATTTGTCATGTTAAATATTGGAATTGTTTCAAATTAAAATTATCTTTTATTTTTCATATATGGACATAGAAATGGTACCTAGACAAAATCACCTTTTTATTTTGTCATTGTCATTAGAATTATAGAACATGTTATGTAGACAAATTTATCTTATTATTTTGTCATTAGAATTATAGAACATGTTATATAGACAAAATTATCTTATTATTTTGTCATTGGAATTATAGAACATGTCACGTAGATAAAAATTATCTTTTTATTTGTCATTAGCGACAAAGAATGCATGCAAATAAAATACTTCTTTTTATTTGACATCAGAACACTACAACAAAAATACCATTTTACAACATTGATTCTGCGACAGTTTACTGAAATGTTGTAGAAGTGATAGATTTTTCATAACATATGTTAAGAAAAATGTTGTAATAGATTTTTCTAAACAACATTCTTTGCGCAAATGTCATAAAATAATAAATATTTACAATGTTTACTTAAAATGTTGTAAAAAACGATTTTTAACGATGATTTTTTAACATTGTATTATATTTGTCTTTTCATAACATATACATAATGTTATCAAAACATGCAACTAAAACTACATTTTTTAAACATTGTAAATTCGTAGTATTCAACAATAGTTACTAAACGTTTTAAACTCGTGTTTTATAACAACAAAAAATAGTTGTATATTCTATTTATTTTTTAATTTACAACATTTGAAGAATGATATATCAATTCTTTTTAGGACAATGTTTATTTCACGTTATTATTAACATTATATTTAACAACTTTTGATTGATATTGTTAATATTCGTATTTCAACAATATATTAGTAACATTGCTATAAGTACGTTGTATGACTTTTATATGTTATTGTTCAAAATCGTAATAAAGACATCAAACTATGAATATTATAGAAATTAATTTTTTAACAACTTCAACTTGATGATGTAATCCTGTACGAACAAAAATGTTTTAGTAGCCTTTAATGATCATTTTTCTCATTATACATGTATCGTTCGTATTTTACTGTGGACGAAAACTAAAGACTAAAAACAGTAAAGCAAACACAACCTTCACTTTTGTCAGGATTCTATAATATTTTTTATAAAGAAAATATCAATTCGACGAGGTACCGAGCACTGGTAACCTACATAATTATTGGTGCAAAGCGAACATATTTGATAGGGAAAAAGTGCTTGTTATATTGTATTTAGTTGTTTTAAATTAATTTAGAGTAAATATTGGTATTAAAAAATAAATTAATCCCGAAATTATGAAATTGAAAATCAAACCCATTAGAAAAGAAAAAGGTAAATCAGCAAACATATTAAAAGGAAAATAGCGTATAGGGATTAAAGTGTACAACAAACATAAGCACGTGCAATAAAATATAAGAAAGAAAATGACATGACTGAAGGAAAGCAATGAGTTTTCTAGAAAATGCTTTCCACCATGTAGGGAGGTTGGCAAACCAACAGAGGGTGCAAGAGAAACGTTCATGCAAACAATAGCGGATTTTTGTACCTACATAACTTTTTATTGTTACGATATCAGTATTTATCTTGTTTCAATTTTTTTTTTACAAAATATGTAATTTTTTTAAGGGAGTAGCTATAGGGACACAAAATTATACACAAAAGTATGTACACAAAATACGGAGCACAAGAATTGTTTGTCTTTATGTGTGAGGTGTAATTCTGGGGGAGATCCAATGGCTCAGATTTTGTGTGTTTAATTTTGTGTCAAAAGTTTGTGTCCCTTTAGACTTTCCATTTTTTTAATACATATTATAAGCATGAATTTTTATTTATTATTATTATTATTGTCGTTATTACTATTATTTTATATAATCATTAATTTAAAACTTGATATCCAATATAAAAAAGTGAACGTAAACGGCCACAGACCAATTTCTTATGCTTCATCAACTGGGCAAAAAGGCTCAGTCTCGTTTAGAACATCCAACATGTCCAAACATTAAAACACATCCATGACATTTTTGTCTTTTATTCTTTTTTTGGACATGTTAATGCACTCGTAAAATGAATGTTATTACATATTATTCGCACGACACTTTTCCTGTTGTCATGCAGGTTAATATTATTTTATTTTCCACCTAAACACCTGCAGCTAGGGCTGGATGTGGAAATTTTCCGTTCTAACCGGGGCCTTTTCTATTTCTTTCGGATGATGGTGGAAATATGATATGCAGATTGATTAATCAACTCTGAAATTCCGTTAAGTGGAATTCATGGTTAGTGGAAAAGACGGCATGAAAGATGGAAATTCCATCGTTTTTCCAGAAAGTCGCAAACAGTGAAAAATACAAAAAAATAACAAAAACTTTGCATTCTAGCCAATGAAGGTATTGAAATGTGTGCATAACATACAAGAAATAACACAATACACGACACAAAGGTGCATAACATACATGAAATAAATAACACTGCAGCCTTTGAAATTTGGAGAAAATCACACTAAATATTAGAATTTTAAAAAAATTCAAATGAAAAAACAGTAATACAAAGCTTTTTTAAGTTCATCTTTCTGTAATTTGCCTTTGGAAGCTCAGGATTGGTGGTCTGCTAGAAAACCTGCAAGTGTTACATACATTTACATTAAAAAATTGGAGCAGCCCAGATACAAAGATTCAATGCAAAAGCAAGTGTTACTTCACTCCACGTCAGTTGTTAAAAACACAGTTATGATGAAGATATGGACTGAAGAGATCATGAATTTTTACTGTAATGTATACATGGCACATAAAGTATAACTTATGGGTTTGTCATTTTTCTCTGTATGGCATTGTAACTAGGCAATAATTTGACAATTGTTCTGCTGCAGGTTTCAATTCCATTGTCAAAAATAAAAATTGCAAATTCAGCTGGGAATTTAGAAACATTGAAACAAAAATAATAATCATTTTCATCTTCTCTTAAATCAAGTGAAATAGAAATAATTCCTGGTTATCTGCAAATAGCTATAATATCCAGTTGCAATATATATCTGCAAATGATCAAAATTTTTGGTGTAAATGATTAACAAAACTACTACTCATAACGATCATAAATTTTTCGTGTAAATGACCAATCTGTTTGTAAGTACAAGAAAGTTCCATAATCATAGTATAGTCGGAAAGGCAATACATGAAAATTATCAGTACCGAAGCCTCTAAAAACAAGATTTAGGCAATAGAAAAACATCTAGAAACCATCTAGAAAAGATCTGCAAGATGAATAAGTGAGAGCTGTTTTTCAGAAAACAATGTTTTAAATGTGATATATGAAAATAATAAAATAATTTGTTAGCTTCAATATACATCGGCAATGCATACAAATTTGGAAGCTTGGTTTAAGAAAATAAGCTTGATGATAAAATATATACGTGGGCACAATTTTATTATTAAATTGGAATGTTCATCAACAGTGTGAGAAGTCCAGTTTTTTGAATTAGACGATGAATCAAAAGCTTAAAATAACTGTGTCAACGGATATTTCTACATTTTGCATCAAATATACAGCTAATCGGCAAAGGTTTAGCCATTTTAGCTGATAATGTTTCACAGTGTACTAATATAGGTATGATCAGTGAAGAACCAACAAATGGTTTCCAATTCCGGAGCTGACTGATTTGGATCCATGTATGAGTTAATCAGGAATCTTGCAAATATTTTATCTCACATTTTACCAATGAAGGCATGCATTTTTAATTTTACCCTGTGAGCAAACTAGCGATCAAACCAAGAGCCATGCAATTATCACTATACACACACACACACACAAAGAGGTGTTACGTTTAAATCAACTTCAAGAGACATGTATCATAGCTATTAGCTTGGTAAAAGTAAAGGAATCACATAATACAAGTGATTTTTCATACAAACCTGATTACGCATAAGCTTTAAAACTGCTACCTATATATGTAATGTGGAAGTTATTATACCCTATGACATAAGTACGGAACTATTTCTATGCGTGAATGGCATATTGAACATTGTTCCCCAGACCATTTTATTACCACAGCTAACTTAAAAGTCCCTAAACATAAGTTTTCTAATACCAGCTACATTAAAACGCACATAGAAATACCAGCTACATTAAACTAAATCAATAAACCTGTAAGACGATCATATGAATCAAACTATAAATGTATGTTTGTCAAATAAAATTATTAGCCCAATAGCAAGATAATGATTTATGGAGCTTTTCATTAAAGAATTGCTACAGCTATAAACTATCAGAGATTACTCAATCACGTATTATTCAATATAACTATTTGGCAACATCTGCATAACAATAACCATAGAACAAAATTGATAATTTAGCAAAGAATGCCACTTGTTAAATTAAACCTATAAACAGTTTATTTTTATTGATGGATAACCAGTTATGTTACTTCTTAAACATAGTACATCATAAATCATGCACTTGCAGAAGCTGAAGTATGATACGACCAAACATTTTATATGTATTACATGCAACATGGTTAAAAAGATATAACGATTTTCACTTATGATATTTACATGTGCTTGACTGGTTATACCACTAGATGAGTCACATATAAATAAATTACTTTCCTGCAGGATCATATGCTACATATATATATATATACACACACACACACAAGATGTTGAGCTAATTAATTTAAGCCATGGTTCAAAACATTTTAGAATGATGAAAACAAGGCATTCGGTCATGCTCCATAATTTTATATATCTGCTTAAGTAAACCAAACAAATATATCATGCTATATGTATTTCATATATCATCACACTGGATCGCTCTCACTGATCTAAAAATGTTGATTTTGTTAGCACAACAAATGGATCACCATTCATTTGAAACTCTATACCATGACGGACATTTATATTTGGGAGACATGATTATAGTTTACCTACTGCTGATATATGCACGCGCGCATGCACACATGTGTCCACCGTTACATTTGATAAATAGATTTATGGATTGGATAGTGATGTAAGAAAAGGGATGAGTAGAAGAGATAAAACTTTAAATTCATCTATCAGTTTATCAAATAGAGTAAAGAAATTCCCTATTAAAATGTTACTAGATTGCAGAAAGTACATTTGACTTCAACAAAGAGGAAAAAACATAAAAAGCAACGTAGACATCAGACATTGTTCATGTCTGATCCATAACCTTTGCAGTGAGTCCTGGAATAGATGGAAAAACTGAAATATAATTATCTTTTGAAATACACATTATTTAGTGAACTATAATTTATTTGTAAACAAGATGTTCAATGTATAAATAATAAACCGTCTTCATTTTACTAGTATAAACTGCATGTGCATGAATCTAATATGTAGAGATATTTACACTTCAATTAATACGAAAAAATGAGTGAACGAATGTGTTGCGAATGTAAAAGTTTTGGTAGTCAATTTTTTTCCGAATGTTTTGTTGGTACCGTCAATGATTTTGTTGATAGTAAAATTTTGTTCATGGGTAGCTAGAAACTTCAGAAAGACACTTGAATTCTCTTTTTAATTAATTGTGGAGAAGAGAAGAGATGATTTATATTATGTATGAACTGTACTTAGATTTTTCCCTGTCCAACAATCTGTAGCTGTTCATGAGATTGGATCACATCAACTTCAAACTTCACATGACCTTACTTGATGATATTTGACTAAAACATAATACAAATTGAGCAGTGTCTCATCTCAAAATGGAACATTTGCAAAATTTGAATCAAATAATTACCATGTCTCATTTCCACTACTCCTCAAAAACCTCCAGGTTATTGTAGCATAAGGCCAGAGTAGCAATCCCCATTATCTAGTACAAAAGAGGAAAAGTCAGTTCACATGTAATTTGTCTTTTAAACAAAAAATTTATAAGCAAAGGCACCAAATAAAATAACCAAATCAACCATTGTATTTTCAAAAGAAATCAGAGGTGGATACACAAATGAAAGAAACAATGTATTATTATCATTTTTACCAATAAGCTAAAACTGTCGAAATACAAATTCATATTCCTTATGCAGTTTAATATAGAGTTATGAACCATTTCAAAATGCCTTTCTCATCAAACATAAGATTAATATTAGCCAAGACTGCAAGTGGTAATCCAATTACATAGCACACTGGAATCCTGAATCTCCACCCCACGCATAAGGAGAAAATAATTAAGAGCAGTCTTAAAAGCCAACAATTTCAAACAAAATCAAACATCACGCACTAAGTTTAAGCACTAAAATACATTAATACAATAGCCTTAATATCCAGAGAAATATTCTACTTGCCTGAGGGATATCACAAAATCTAAAGATTGCAACATCTTTTAAAGCAGACATGTACTGAAGACAGTCTTCAGCATGAAGCAAAACATTTGTAACCAAATCATTCAAGCACTGCACCGCTTTCGCTGAATTTTGCTCGTACTTGAGATCCTGAACCACCATAACATCAAATGATATGAAATATCAGTCTATAATTTGAGAATAGCTGGAAACTTTACGCATCAATAAAATTTATAATTTATTCAGCCATGCAAACCTAATATTGCTTCGGTTAGAAAATCTACACCAACAAGGACTTGAAAACTATGTCCTGTGATACACCACCCAAACTATGTCCTGTGATACACCACCCAAACTATGTCCAGTGATATACATAAGTTGACAAAAATACATTTTTCTTTCACAAAAATACATTTTAATCTTAGGTTGACCGCAAAGCAACATAAATTGACAAAAATACATTTTTCTTTCACAAGTATTACATAAAATATCAAATATTGAAGTATAAGATTAAGTAAACACATCGTATTGACCACGTACATGGTACACGCTAGCATATTACTTGCCTCATCATAACAAAACAACCGGGCGTGCATGCGTATTCATAAAAAACAATTATATGCAAGTCTTACATACTATTGGCTTCTTGACCTAAACTAATATTACATTTTATAGAATATCTCATTTATATCAAGCATTCAAGTTACACAGAAATCCGGAAAAACAATTTTTCAAGGCAAAACCGATATATTATTCAAGGATAGAATTAACTGTTACGCACACTCTAACAGACCATCTTCTTCGCTATCATGCTTGGGTGTCGAAAGAGTGTTTAGAAAATTACGGTCAACCTTGTATATATATGACAACTTCACGTACAAATGTTAATAACTATATATTTGTTCAATCTACACACACATTAATAAAATTAAGAACATGCTATAATTAAAAAGTTATTCAAATTAAAGTGCAGCCAAATTTACATTTCCATGAACAGTACGGTTCTATTCACAGATGAAATGCCATTTCATGTCTGCCTGAATTCGTTGCCTATAATTTCCCTAGAAAAAGTTAGTTGAACAACCTGCAAATCATAAATAATATATTTAAGAAAGTGAATAATCTATGTGATAATTACAAAAATATCAGATATACAATATAAAATAAAAGGTGCAATAAAAACTTTAAAACAATAGAACTAAATCCCTAAATTTCAATTTGCATTTTTTTTGGAATCTAAAGCCTGTCTTGAATTCAATAAAGACATGCCTTTTTGTCTACCATTTCTTTAAACACCACTTCAAAGATTAGACAATAATGATAGTTAGTGCTTCCATAGAACTACAATAATAATAAAAGTAGTCATTCTCCAATGTGCTTGAGTCAGATGATTAAAGGTTATCTACCCCGAAAGTTAATTGGATGGTGTCTTGTCATTAGGCATACGTTTTTAATTTGGTGGAGTCAAAATTGATATTTATTTGTTTACCCATTAGTGCAACAAAAGAAGGTATGAAAACTAAGAAAAAACTAGTAAAAATGGCAGTAAATTATATGAGGACTGTTTTTTATAAGCAAACATTTATACTAAAGGGCAAACCAAGGCATGAATTCAGTAATTATCATTAATGTTTTCCACTTCAGTCATTTTGACTAATATTATGAAATCCAATAAAATAGGTAGGAGCAGGTAAAAACTCGATTACATATTCGTATAAGATAACTTTTCTTCTTTCCAGTGAGGTTAGAAGGTAAGAAAGGCAACAGTATGAATATTTTTCAAATTGGAAATTATACCCTGATTAAGCCGGTAATGTAGTTTCCTACTTCAAAAATTCAATTGCAAAAATAAACCATTGTATTTCAAAAAGTAATCCAAAATGATACATGTTTTAAAGGTATATTTAGATATGAAAAAAGTTGAAGTTTTAAGAAATGTAAAAAATTAATTCGATGTACACGTAGAATTATTAAATATCAATTAATGTTTTTGTTATCTTGGGAAAGAATGTACCGAATTATAGAAAAGTGAATACATGAAAGAACGATAAATGCAAACACTTACAGATGTTGATCAACAATCGTTCCTGCATTCAATTTTCATTTAGTATGTTGAAAATTCACTTCTAACTTAAGTACTCAGCATTAATTTAGAAATTAGAATGGCATATATATTATTTTCATTCATGAAATGAACATAACCTAAGAAGGAAAAAACATATAAAAAGTATTACTGATATATTTAGCATAAACTGTGTAATTCCTCACATGCTTTCTTTGTGAAAAAGAAATACCAAACCCTATTGAGGTACGAAAAATCACTCAGTTAGCTTCTTGTGTTTTTATTTAACAACAATCTTGTAGGGAAAACGAAGAAGCTAATGACAACACAAAATATTATCAGATCTTCAGCCTCTAGACATTATTAATCACCTTGCTGAAGGGAAGTCGAGCTCAATTTTATATTAAACCCGATTTCTGAAACGATGTAGGTTATAGAAGAATATTATAATCACTTTTTAAATTTTTACAAATACAATCATATAAATGCAGAAGATTCAAATTAGTTCTCTCTATAAATCAGATACTTAAATCAGTCCGCATCTAGGTTGATTTGTCAAACCATCGCCATTACTTAGTTTTACAAAGTGGGAAGACAAACATCAAATAATCGAGTTTATGGGAAATCTATCTTCTAAACCAAATTTTAACAAAAGCAGAGCTATATAAAACTATAGATGTTCATGTTTAGTAGCAATGTAGATTAAACCAAACCCAAAATAGAAAATTAAAAGTTATCAATTCACTGTGAATTCTTCTAAAGAGAAGATTTACAAACACAGTAAATATCAAATCAAATCCGAATGAATGATAATTAATTCCTTTGCTTTAGAATGATAAGTATTAGATAAGATTGATTTAAAAGACGATACTTAAGGAGGAGACGATAAAAAATATGTGTTATCATACTTTTTTTAATGTACACATTATCAAATCCCTGTGCAATCATGTTGCATTCAGGTATGCATTGAAAAGGGTTAGGATTTAAGATATAGCCTATTGTCAACATGCAGCTAGCCTTATGTTGTGCTAATGCATTTCAGGTATGATAGTTATAATAAATGCATGAATTGTTGAAATGATATAAGTAGTAATATACATAGCAAGGAAGTGGAAAGGGAAATATGTACTTTTTATGCATACTTGACCACAACACGTAAAACTGTAGACCTGGTCACTTGAGTTACATGTATGTTTATTATGACATAGAAATGGCACTTAAAGAGAAATGTCTTTTTGCACCATAAAATTAATATCCACAAATTGCACGAAGTAATAGTATAAGTTAGCTTTACATACGCTGCAGCTGAAATCATCTAAGTAGAAGCCAAAACGGACAGAAAAGATGCCATAACAGTGTAGCTGTAGCACATTGCACCATTTTTTGATTAGTATGTGTAATATTTTTTCATTGATAGGCTAAATATTGTTTGTAAGTAGATAAACAAGGTGCATGTTATTGGACTATAGCACATTCATAGTCTGTGTGACACAAAAAATGGACCAAAACAAAATCAAAATGGGAAGATAACATGTTGAAAACTCAAATATTCTTGCACTTTGAGTGCATATTCTGGATGGATTTGTTTGTGAATCATTAATGGTATGATTTACCCATATTAGAAGGTAAAAGTTTTTATAACAGAAATTAGGACCAGTATGCCAAATAATAATATTATTAATAGGGGGTTTAAACAAATATAAATGTTTATTACTTATATAGAAATTATATTGTTACGCAGAGAGGCAACATTCAACCTGAGAAGCAAGGATAACTCAGGAATAATAAAATTAGTTATTATTAGCTGCACACTTATTTGATAGCCATGTTAATTTATTTGATAATCATGTCACAACTATATTCTAAATGCCTTTGTCCTGCAATCTTTACAAATTTATTATCCTATTTTAATGGCCCTGGAATGAACATATCATATATAAGCAGGAAAAGAATTCAGTAAACATCATATGACTTAAATTCATAAGCCAGTCCATCTTTTAAAACATTTCTTTTTGCACTTGATGTTTCACAATTCAAAGTACACAAATTATTTCATATAGACATTATAGATTATTTGCTTTTGCGGTTTTTTCTCCTTTTCTTTGATAGAAAGTAAAGAACAAATCAATTCAAAAGTTGAAATTTCAAATGTAACCTAAAATAATAGATCAAAGACTGTACCTTTTTCTCAAAATTAGTCAAGAGAGGAAGGAAAACAAAATGCAGAGAGGAAAAATTGAGGTTGGAGGAGGAATGGTGCGATCAATTTGGTGCTGATGGTCAGTTTGGTAATTATTTAATTGATAATTGTCGATGGTTAGTTAAATGCAAAATTCGCAATTTTCAGTATCCAAAATAAAATATCTAACAAGAACAGAAGCTCGGATATGAACTCAAACAACCATTTTAAAAAAACAAACCCACCTTTAGAAATAGCATTCTGAATCTCAACGCATTTAACAAAAACATTGTAAAAGAAAAGAGATCAGTATACTTATGTCACTACGATTCTGGATGACAAGGTTTGTATAGAATTCAACACAGACTACGATATTTTGTTCTATACTCTAAAATAGTAATGCTCTAATCGAATTAGATCTGAGCTAAGCAAGACATTGCTACTTTTACATACGAAATTGACTAAATATCAAGATTCAAAAGTGAATGATACTTAGCTTCTTCAGCAGTTCGGATGTCGGTGTTGGTCGATTTCAAGCTCTGGTTCAGCCAACCGTAGATCATACTGAAACTGGCCATGGATTTTAGGATGACGCCCTAAATTTTCCTGCTTTGACTTTTTTTATTTCGGTGTGAGTTAACGAATGATGCGCTGACTTGTTTGAATCCAAAAGTTGGATCAAGAAATTAGGATCGAGAATCAAAGGGATAGGAAGTTTGAAGAATGTTTGAGGAAGAGAAATGAAGCAGCGAATACGCGTGAATCAGGCGAGATTTTTGTGGCGATTATAACTGGCTTCAGAGAGTTTGATTTTGGCTTTCTTGCAGTAGGGAAACCTCGCTAACGGTCGGTTTGATGATATCTATGAAAGCTGAAAGAATTACTGCCATGCAATCCACCATGCTTGAGTCTTTTGTCTTGTGTAATTTTCTTTTAAGTTGAATGGGTAAAAACAAATATCCCAATGCATTGCACTAATTAGCATTTTATGTTTTTATGTTGCAGATAACGTAGGAATAAAGGCTGCTTCTGGACAGAGGACTTTTGGTGCTGCATGTTTTTGTTCTAGGCAGTCGCATGTTTGTTCTAAAGTACATTGACACTCTCCTTTGTACCGTATGTCTTCCAAACCGTATAATGCTTTATGATACTCATGTAAAGTTTTTTGTATTAGAAAATATTAATTTGCCCTAAAAAGTTTTGTATGTGTCGTTTAGCAGTTTCTCATTATAATTAATTTTTTCATTTGTTTGTGCATGCAAATATATGTAATCTACGATGTTTGTGTATAGTTATGGATAGACATTTAACAACATTAGTTGATTGTAATAAACTATTGTTGTAATATATAAATATTGTTGATATATAAAACACAACATTTTAAAATTGTTGACATAATTTATGTACAATGTTTGTCATTAGTTGTAAAATGTTTATGTGCAACGTTTTTTGTTCGAGTTAAATGTAATTTTAGTTATGGTAAAACAATGTTGTAAAAACTTTGTTTACAATGATTCACAATTGTTGTTGTAACACAAAATATAACGATTAAAAATAGTTGTACAAACTTTGATCTGCAATGTTAAGTAAGTGATGCAAATGAAATTTAGTTAACATTTAATCAACGTTGTCCGGTTTGTTTTTACAACGTTGATTAAATATGATAAAGCTTAAAATATTATAGTTAAAAATTGTTGTAGACAAGTAATACACAACAATTGCTAAAAGATGTAAATGATGATTCTACAATGGACAAATAAAGTTGTTGAAACTAAAATACAACTGTAACACCCCGAATTTCAGTTAACACAGATATTCACTAATTACAGAATAAATAATCTCAGATGTGAGAATTGGGGGAAACGGGCTGCGTCATTGCGTTCGTCTCGGAAAGATACGCGAAATAGAGTCCGAGTTTTCGAGAATCGGAGTCCGTATGGCCCAGTTATGGCCCAATGAAGTTTACAGAAAATTCAAAGTTTAAAACATATTTAAAATTCAGGTTCAAATTTCGAAATTGGGGCCATTGGGCGCAGGCGGAAAAATTCCCGCCTAGCTACCAAAGTCGACAGCCCTGTCGACTGGGCAGACGACTTGGCTGGGACCAAGTCGACAGCCCTGTCGACTTGGGTGTCGACAGGGGGTGCTCGGCCAGTTTGACCTGGTGCACCATTTTAGGGTTTGGCTGTGTTTTGGGGCTGTTTTCTGGAAGCTTCCGAGATCTGATGGTCCTAATCTAATTTAGGGTTAATCTAATGGCCTAAAACACTTGCCTAATCTATAAATAAGACCCTAAGCTAGCCCTAAATGATCATAATCCTATCCTCTAACTAAACTATGCCAAAATTTTCTATGATCATGGCCTCCACTCAAAACCCTAGCCTCCATCCTCTTTCTAAACTATTTCTATGAAGGC
Organism: Allium sativum; assembly: GCA_030737875.1. Lineage (NCBI taxonomy): Eukaryota > Viridiplantae > Streptophyta > Magnoliopsida > Asparagales > Amaryllidaceae > Allium > Allium sativum. The sequence goes on from CM060926.1 coordinate 360,668,802, forward strand.
TTTCATGTTCATACAAGCATTTTTAAGTTGTATGAGTGATCATTAGCTTGCATTCATCATCAAGTTGCAAGCTTTATTTTCAAGGCTAGAGTTTTTGGGTGATTTTTGGCAAGGGTTTGCTTATTGGAGTTTAGTGGTGAGTTTCTATAGCCTTAATAATCAATTGTTAAATTGATTATGATAGGATATGATAAGATATGGCTATGTTTGTGGATCAATGTGTTTATGCAAGTTTAGTATAGTGTATGTTGTGTGTTTTGCGAGTTTTATGCTATATGTTATGCAAGTTTAATGCTATGCTTTATGATGCTCATTATGCAAAACACTATGTTGAACATTGATTCATATGTAACATGTTATGCAAACTATATGTGAGATTATATGCAAGTTCATATGTAACATGTTATGCAAGCTATATGTGAGATTATATGCAAGTTCATATGTAACATGTAATGCAAGTTATGTGCATGATTATATGCAAGTTCATATGTAACATTTTATGCAAGTTATGTGTTTGGTTATATGCAAGTTATGTGCATGATTATATGAAAGTTCATATGTAACATGTAATGCAAGTTATGTGCATGATTATATGCAAGTTCATATGTAACATGTTATGCAAGTTATGTGTTTGGTTATATGCAAGTTATGTGCATGATTATATGAAAGTTCATATGTAACATGTTATGCAAGTTATGTGTTTGGTTATATGCAAGTTATGTGCATGATTATATGCAAGTTCATATGTAACATGTTATGCAATTTATGTGTTTGGTTATATGCAAATTAACATGTGACATGCTATGCAAGTTCACACCTTTGTATGACATAAGAATCATATGCAAGTTACCCCCTTTGTGACATATGTGCTTCATGCAAGTTTGGGTTAAATGCTAGTTGGGTTTAATGTATGCTCATATATGCAAGTTGACACCTTTTAAACCCATGATAAAGTTATATGCTATGTTGGTTAAACCCATGGCATTGGTGATGAATCTTCCCTTTATTATGTCATGTTATGAGAACGAATTACGTGGGGAACGATGGAGTTAATATGCATGTTAATAAAATGGTGTGAAATGGGTATGATTAAGCATACCATAAAGTGAATGGACATAATTGGGAATTTACCTATTGAGTTAGGTCTACCCATATTATGGAGTTAAGAATTTACCTATTGAGTTAGGTCTACCCATACTACGGAATTGGGAATTTACCTATTGAGTTAGGTCTACCCATATTCTTGAATATTTGTAATTAATTAGGGATAGTTAATACAAATTATGGGGGTGATTAATTAGGTGTAATTAATCGACTAAGACACGAGGTTGGACCCTTCTGTAGCATAAGACTGCCCGGAACCGACCGGCAAATCCAGCGGCTACGAATGATTGGCCCAATGTGAGAGGTCTTAGTCATAAACTAAATACGTGACAAGTGTAAAGACACGAGGTTAGACTCTGTTATGGTGTAAGGCTGCCCGGAACCAACCGGCATATCCAGCTGTCATAAAAGACAGTCTAATGTGAGAGGTCTTTACAAAGGTTACGATCTTAATTAATTAAGAAACACTTAACCAAATTAGCATGTGGTGGGGCATGAGGGGTTAAGTGGGTGCCTTGGGTGGCATGTAGTAACTAGTGGGGTGCCTTGGGTGGCATGAGGAAACTAGTGGGTTGCCTTGGGTGGCAATAGAAAATACGATTAGAATACTTAACCAAAGTGGAACATGTAATTAAACATGATTAAAGGGTTAAGTAAGTGCCTTGGGTGGCATGTGGGAATCAAGTAAGTGCCTTGGGTGGCATGTGGAAATCTAGTGGGTGCCTTGAGTGGCAATTAAAATATGATTAAAAGACTTAACCAAAATTTATAACATGTAAGTGGACATGGTTAAAGGGTTAAGTGGGATTCACTAGAAATGACAAGCTTAGGTGGGTAGCTTGTGGGGGCCCATTTCAACCAATATCCCAAACGTATCTTTGTGGGCTCGACCCAAGTCGAGGACGGGACACGCATATTGGGCTTGACTGTAAGAGGCCAAAACGGGTTAGCGGTGGCAACGCAAGTCCAACGGGTTTCATATGCGTGTGTGGACCCGGGCTAGTAAGTAAGACGTTGTTGCATCGTGTAGGTATAAGCCGTGCACCGTTGATATTATCAGGTTGCCACTTTGGGGAATGATACACCCCACTGTGGGGCCAGCACGGGTATCTACGTTAGGGAGCCGATCGCTTGGGGAGTAGTGGGTACACCTAGTGGAGATAGGGGCAGACGGCACCTATGTAGTCAGCTAGGGGTACACGAAACTACTATTAAAAATTACTAAGTACACTTAGTGGGATCAACCTTTAAGTAGGAATTACCCTTGGGTGGGTAGAACTGGTGTGGTGCAGTGTAAGAATTACCCTTGGGTGGGTAGATCTGGGGTGGTGCAGTGTAGGAATTACCCTTGGGTGGGTAGAACTGGGGTGGTGCAGTGTAGGAATTACCCTTGGGTGGGTAGATCTGGGGTGGTGCAGTGTAGGAATTACCCTTGGGTGGGTAGATCTGGGGTGGTGCAGTGTAGTAATTATCCTTGGGTGGGTAAATGCGTCTTTTCGGTTATCTTAGTACATCCTGTGTTTAGTTGGCTACTTAGTGTAGTCATTTTCCCCAGAGGTAGCGTACCTTGTTTATATCATACCCTATTTACTTTAATGATTGTATTGTTAAGGTTATAGGACTCGCTCAGACTTATGTCTGACCCCGTTGTTTTTTTTATCTTTTTCCCAACCCTCAGGTTTTCAGAGTGGGCCTAGCACTAGTGGGCTTTGATCAGACTGCTTTATCTATCTTTTGGAGCTTGGACCGTGGATGTAAAGCTCAGTTTATCTTTTCTATTATGGCTATTAAGTTATGTAGTGGGATTATGTACTTTTGTTTTATCAGGATGGATATTATGTACTTGACTCTTGTTTATGGTTTTGGTGTAACCAAACATGTTTTACTTTCCGCTGCAATGAAATGATGTTTTAAATTCTCAAGTATTACTTATATCTGTCTTGTTGTAATTTTTCTGTTCTATATTCACTTAAAATACTCCACCGATGTTATGGCATTCCCATAGTGAGTGACCGTAGCAGGTGTGGGGTGTTACACGTGGTATCAGAGCTTAAGGTTACCAGAGCATATAAATTTTTTAGAAAAACTATTTTCTAAGAATATTTTTGAAAGGAGTATTTTCAAAAACATGTCTTTTAAGAGAAAAGTTTTTGAAAGAAAAGCATAATCCCCGATAGCCATATCTTTATCTTTCGAATTCTCCGTTTTGAATCTCTTCCTCTCTCGTTTTGAGTTTCCCCTCCGTGTATGGATGATCTTTCTTAGATAGATAAGAATGGAAAACCACTTCAAGGGACTTAGACGTTAGTCGGATTAGAAGTTGGTTCAAGAAGGAGGAGGACTGGTAGGTACCTATTGGATAGACGATGGGAGGAAGGCTCAAATAGTTGTTTGGTTAATGAAGGATGAAACCTCATTGGTGGGAGGTTACGAGTGGAGAATGGGGAAGAAGAAGGCGAGTAGTTATCCTTTTGGGAGGAATAGGACACCTTATTAGGGTTGTCCAAAGGGGCAAGGGCAAGGTATGGAATCTTCTGGAGGGTAGTTGTATTCCCTCACGGCTAGTGTACCAGATGGGGATAAGACCGTCTAGGTTGGAATTTGGATTTCTTTATTATCCGGTTCGAACTTTATTTGATTCTGACGCATCGAGTTCGTTTATCTCATTGTTGTTAGTTGAGTCACTGCACTTAGACACCAGTTTAGTAGATGATCCCTTAGTTGTTTCAAACCCAATTGGGGGCTCCATGATGTGTTTGGGTTTGAAAGTTTCTATACTTAGCGTTGAGTTTAGATGTGATGCTTCTTGGGCTTCACGGGCTATGGGTTAGTTTTGGGCATGGACTGGTTATCCAGTAATGGTGCCGTTCTTGTTTGTGGAAGGAGAGTTGTTAGGCTTACGACCCGCTTGGGTAACACTCTCGAGATCTCTTGTAATCCCATGGAATCTGTTATGCTAAGTTATCTAGAATCGCTTGACACGTCGGTCTAGAGTTTGCGATCTGTTAGAGTGGTCTGGGAATACTCAGATGTGTTTGAGGGGGTGAAGGGCTTACCTCCGGAGCGTGAGATTGACTTCCGAATATATCCGGTAGACAATGCCAAACCAGTATCTTGGCCAGTGTGCCACATGGCTCCTCGTGAGAGGAGGGAACTCCATAAGCAAGTAGGCGATTTGCTTGAGAAGGGGTTTAGAAGACGAAGTATATCGGAGTGGGGTGCTTCAGTAGTTTTTGCTATGAAGGCGGATGGGTCCCTCAGACTTTGTGTAGATTATAGGGAGTTTAACAAGATAACAAAGAAGAATAGACACCCATTGCCGAGGATTGATGATCTCTTTGATCAGTTGGTTGGCGCCTCAGTGTTTTCATAGTAGGACTTAGCCACGGGGTTTCATCAGTTGAGAGTGGCTGAGGATAGTATAGAGAAGACTACCTTTAGGACTCCGGATGGTTTTTATGAGTGGCTGGTGATGCCATTTGGTTTGACGAACGCCCCCGCATACTTTGTTGATTTGATGAGAAGGGTGTTCAGGGAGTACCTAAATAAGTTCGTGATGGTCTTTGTAAATGACATCTTGGTCTTTTCTAGGAGCGAAATAAATTTTCGTATGTGATCAATAGGTTGAGCAAAGCCAGTTATGGGATAAACGGTGGTTTTGGAGCGAGACTGGCGAGGATATCCAGGGTTGGACAAGGGCTTAATTATTTAGCCGTTTTTACTAGTATCATCTCACGTAGGTCGTCTGAATTCGAAGGAGGTATCCCTTGGGTGTTTGTCTGATATTGGTTTAGGCCTTTGGGGCTTGCATTTGGGGGATGTCGAGTTCGAATAGGGTGGTCTGCGTGAGAGATGGACAGTTGTGATGATTTTGGATGGGGTAATATCCTGGTTTTCTCTAAAGGTGGATAAGAGCATGCCCTACATCTTAGGGAAGTGTTGGAGACTCTTCGAGCGCATAGTCTTAGGAGAGCAAAAGTGGATGGGATTCTTAGCATCCTATGAGTTTGAGATAGCGTATACCCATGGCAAGGGTAACGTGGTAGTGGACGCCTTAAGTAGAAAAAGGTTGTCCTTGAGTTCATTGTTCGTTGAACGACGGAGCTTAGAGTTTATTTCTATGTTTGACTTTAGACCTTCCGTTGACTTTGTACCCGGTTTGCTAGCCTCTTTGGAGGTTAGGCCTACTCTTTTGGGGTGGATTGGAGGAGCGCAGCGAGACGACCCACAGTTGGTTGAGTTAGTAGAGAAGCTCATGAGGAGGGGGAGTCATCCAGCCATTTGAGTAGGTACACCCTAGATGGTAAGGGGTGGTTGCGTAGAGACGGTAGACTTTGTGTACCGCAAGACGAGGGTTTGAGGAAGGCTATACTTGATGATACACGTCGTTCGAAGATGACCATTCATCCCGGTAGGGACAAGATGTACCAAGACATGAAGCGAGTTTTCTTTTGGGCCGGTATGAAGAAAGACGCGGCCGAGTATGTCGCTAGATGCTTGGTGTGCCAACAAGTAAAAGCGGAGCAAAAGAAACCCGGTGGGTTGCTTTACCCATTGGAGGTTCCGCTATGGAAGTGGGATAGTGTCTCGATGGATTTCGTCAATGGATTACCAAGGTCGAGGAAGGGTAATACGGGAATTTGGGTTGGGGTAGACAAACTTACTAAGAGTGCCCATTTTATACCCGTGAAGAGTAAGAGGACTGCTCAATGGCTAGCTTCAATCTACATTCGAGAGATTGTTAGATTGCATGGTGTACCTTCCAGCATAGTGAGTGATCGAGATCCTATCTTCACTAGCGAGTTTTGGAAGAGTTCGAAAGAGGCGGTAGGGACTAAGTTGTGTTTGAGCACCGCAAATCATCCTCAGACGGACGGCCAGACCGGGAGGGTGAATCGCATTTTAGAAGACCTTTTGAGGCTATGTATCTTAGATTTTGGAGGTACATGAGAAGAGCATCTTCCATTGGTGGAGTTCGCATATAATAACAGCTTTCAATCTAGTATTGGCATGGCTCCTTTTGAAGCTTTTTATGGAAGGCCTTGTCGATCACCTACATGTTGGTGGGAATCTACGGATAAGATCTTGCTTGGGCCCGATATGGTTAGGAAGACTTCGGAAAAGATTGATTTGATTCGAAGAAGGATGAAAGCGGTGCAAGATAGACAGAAATCTTATGCGGACAAGAGGAGAACAGAGCTTGAGTTTGATGTTGGGGACATGGTCCTTGTCAAAGTATCTCCGTTACGGAATGTGGTTCGCTTTGGATCTGTTGGGAAGTTAGCACCAAGGTTTGTTGGACCGTTTCCTATTAAGGAAAGGGTTGGACAGATGGCCTATAGAGTGGAGTTGCCCGACAGACTTAGTGGTGTACATGATGTATTCCATGTGTCACATTTGAGGAAGTGCCTACATGAGACTGCAGAGGTGGTAGAGCCGAGCTTGCTTAGAGAAGTAGAGATAGAGCGTGATGCGACTATTCGACGAGCTCCTACACGCATCCTTGGGTCAGAGATTAAGAGGTTGAGAAACAGGGAGGTTCAACTAGTCAAAGTGCAATGGAGAGAAGATGAGAGAAACGCTACTTGGGAGACGGAAGCGAAAATGCGTTCATTATACCCATTCCTTTTTGAGGGTATGTCTTTTAACTTCTCCTTTATCGTTTGTCTAGTACTTATCTTATCTTTGGTATGTCCTCTTGTTAGTGCCCTTGACCTTTAGATAGGGTAAACCTATGGTTGAAACATGTGTTTGAGACATGTTATGATTGATGGATGCATGTGGATGCAAGTGTTTGCTAGTGGTTGCTCGTGGATGCATATACACACACTCTAGACACTAGATCGGCTCAATCACTTCATATTGCATATTGCATATAATTGTGTGTAGGTAGCTATATTTATGGATGTATAATGGTTGTGTTATCATATGGATGATGCATTTTGGTGAATGATTGTGCACTCATGTAGATATAGTATGTGTCGATAGGGTTCTTTCGCATACAAATTGGATGCATGGCACTATCACGGTTTGCATATGTTCATACATTAGATAGGGAACATATACACACACTTTTTTGCATATGCTCATACATCAGTAGAAATTGTTTTAAGGACAATGGATGCCCGTGTTTGATGGATTGAGTAGATGGTTGTTTGGACGGTAGGATATGCATTCTCCTTAACTTGGAGATTTCGGGGACGAAATCCTTTAAGGAGGGGAGAATGTAACACCCCGAATTTCAGTTAACACTGATATTCACTAATTACAGAATAAATAATCTCAGATGTGAGAATTGGGGGAAACGGGCTGCATCATTGCGTTCGTATCGGAAAAATACGCGAAATAGAGTCCGAGTTTTCGAGAATCGGAGTCCGTATGGCCCAGTTATGGCCCAATGAAGTTTACAGAAAATTCAAAGTTTAAAACATATTTAAAATTCAGGTTCAAATTTCGAAATTGGGGCCATTGGGCGCAGGCGTAAAAATTCCCGCCTAGCTACCAAAGTCGACAGCCCTGTCGACTGGGCAGACGACTTGGCTGGGACCAAGTCGACAGCCCTGTCGACTTGGGTGTCGACAGGGGGTGCTCGGCCAGTTTGACCTAGTGCACCATTTTAGGGTTTGGCTGTGTTTTGGGGCTGTTTTCTGGAAGCTTCCGAGATCTGATGGTCCTAATCTAATTTAGGGTTAATCTAATGGCCTAAAACACTTGCCTAATCTATAAATAAGACCCTAAGCTAGCCCTAAATGATCATAATCCTATCCTCTAACTAAACTATGCCAAAATTTTCTATGATCATGGCCTCCACTCAAAACCCTAGCCTCCATCCTCTTTCTAAACTATTTCTATGAAGGCTTTCATGTTCATACAAGCATTTTTAAGTTGTATGAGTGATCATTAGCTTGCATTCATCATCAAGTTGCAAGCTTTATTTTCAAGGCTAGAGTTTTTGGGTGATTTTTGGCAAGGGTTTGCTTATTGGAGTTTAATGGTGAGTTTCTATAGCCTTAATAATCAATTGTTAAATTGAGTATGATAGGATATGATAAGATATGGCTATGTTTGTGGATCAATGTGTTTATGCAAGTTTAGTATAGTGTATGTTGTGTGTTTTGCGAGTTTTATGCTATATGTTATGCAAGTTTAATGCTATGCTTTATGATGCTCATTATGCAAAACACTATGTTGAACATTGATTCATATGTAACATGTTATGCAAACTATATGTGAGATTATATGCAAGTTCATATGTAACATGTTATGCAAGCTATATGTGAGATTATATGCAAGTTCATATGTAACATGTAATGCAAGTTATGTGCATGATTATATGCAAGTTCATATGTAACATGTTATGCAAGTTATGTGTTTGGTTATATGCAAGTTATGTGCATGATTATATGAAAGTTCATATGTAACATGTAATGCAAGTTATGTGCATGATTATATGCAAGTTCATATGTAACAAGTTATGCAAGTTATGTGTTTGGTTATATGCAAGTTATGTGCATGATTATATGAAAGTTCATATATAACATATTATGCAAGTTATGTGTTTGGTTATATGCAAGTTATGTGCATGATTATATGCAAGTTCATATGTAACATGTTATGCAAGTTATGTGTTTGGTTATATGCAAATTAACATGTGACATGCTATGCAAGTTCACACCTTTGTATGACATAAGAATCATATGCAAGTTACCCCCTTTGTGACATATGTGCTTCATGCAAGTTTGGGTTAAATGCTAGTTGGGTTTAATGTATGCTCATATATGCAAGTTGACATCTTTTAAACCCATGATAAAGTTATATGCTATGTTGGTTAAACCCATGGCATTGGTGATGAATCTTCCCTTTATTATGTCATGTTATGAGAACGAATTACGTGGGGAACGATGAGGTTAATATGCATGTTAATAAAATGGTGTGAAATGGGTATGATTAAGCATACCATAAAGTGAATGGACATAATTGGGAATTTACCTATTGAGTTAGGTCTACCCATACTACGGAATTGGGAATTTACCTATTGAGTTAGGTCTACCCATATTCTTGAATATTTGTAATTAATTAGGGATAGTTAATACAAATTATGGGGATGGTTAATTAGGTGTAATTAATCGACTAAGACACGAGGTTGGACCCTTCTGTAGCATAAGACTGCCCGGAACCGACCGACAAATCCAGCGGCTACGAATGATTGGCCCAATGTGAGAGGTCTTAGTCATAAACTAAATACGTGACAAGTGTAAAGACATGAGGTTAGACTCTGTTATGGTGTAAGGCTGCCCGGAACCAACCGGCATATCCAGCTGCCATAAAAGACAGTCTAATGTGAGAGGTCTTTACAAAGGTTACGATCTTAATTAATTAAGAAACACTTAACCAAATTAGCATGTGGTGGGGCATGAGGGGTTAAGTGGGTGCCTTGGGTGGCATGTAGTAACTAGTGGGGTGCCTTGGGTGGCATAAGGAAACTAGTGGGTTGCCTTGGGTGGTAATAGAAAATACGATTAGAATACTTAACCAAAGTGGAACATGTAATTAAACATGATTAAAGGGTTAAGTAAGTGCCTTGGGTGGCATGTGGGAATCAAGTAAGTGCCTTGGGTGGCATGTGGAAATCTAGTGGGTGCCTTGAGTGGCAATTAAAATATGATTAAAAGACTTAACCAAAATTTATAACATGTAAGTGGACATGGTTAAAGGGTTAAGTGGGATTCACTAGAAATGACAAGCTTAGGTGGGTAGCTTGTGGGGGCCCATTTCAACCAATATCCCAAACGTATCTTTGTGGGCTCGACCCAAGTCGAGGACGGGACACGCATATTGGGCTTGACTGTAAGAGGCCAAAACGGGTTAGCGGTGGCAACGCAAGTCCAACGGGTTTCATATGCGTGTGTGGACCCGGACTGGTAAGTAAGACGTTGTTGCATCGTGCAGGTATAAGCCGTGCACCGTTGATATTATCAGGTTGCCACTTTGGGGAATGATACACCCCACTGTGGGGCCAGCACGGGTATCTACGTTAGGGAGCCGATCGCTTGGGGAGTAGTGGGTACACCTAGTGGAGATAGGGGCAGACGGCACCTATGTAGTCAGCTAGGGGTACACGAAACTACTATTAAAAATTACTAAGTACACTTAGTGGGATCAACCTTTAAGTAGGAATTACCCTTGGGTGGGTAGAACTGGTGTGGTGCAGTGTAGGAATTACCCTTGGGTGGGTAGATCTGGGGTGGTGCAGTGTAGGAATTACCCTTGGGTGGGTAGAACTGGTGTGGTGCAGTGTAGGAATTACCCTTGGGTGGGTAGATCTGGGGTGGTGCAGTGTAGGAATTACCCTTGGGTGGGTAGATCTGGGGTGGTGCAGTGTAGGAATTACCCTTGGGTGGGTAGATCTGGGGTGGTGCAGTGTAGTAATTATCCTTGGGTGGGTAAATGCGTCTTTTCGGTTATCTTAGTACATCCTGTGTTTAGTTGGCTACTTAGTGTAGTCATTATCCCTAGAGGTAGCGTACCTTGTTTATATCATACCCTAATTACTTTAATGATTGTATTGTTAAGGTTATAGGACTCGCTCAGACTTATGTCTGACCCCGTTGTTTTTTTTATCTTTTTCCCAACACTCAGGTTTTCAGAGTGGGCCTAGCACTAGTGGGCTTTGATCAGACTGCTTTATCTATCTTTTGGAGCTTGGACCGTGGATGTAAAGCTCAGTTTATCTTTTCTATTATGGCTATTAAGTTATGTAGTGGGATTATGTACTTTTGTTTTATCAGGATGGATATTATGTACTTGACTCTTGTTTATGGTTTTGGTGTAACCAAACATGTTTTACTTTCCGCTGCAATGAAATGATGTTTTAAATTCTCAAGTATTACTTATATCTGTCTTGTTGTAATTTTTCTGTTCTATATTCACTTAAAATACTCCACCGATGTTATGGCATTCCCATAGTGAGTGACCGTAGCGGGTGTGGGGTGTTACAACAACATATGGAGGACATTGAAAAAAATAGATATATAACATATAAAAGTTTTCGTTAAAAAGTATGTTAAAATGTTTGAAATATGTTGTTATTGGTTATCTCATGACGTTTAAAAAACATAGTAAATAGTTTTCCATTTATTTGTTGGTGCTATCACGATATTTACATTTTGTTGTAATAAACTCTTCTACAACATTTTATACAACATTTAAGTGAATGTTGTAAAAGGGACCCCATCTTTCACAATTGTGGAAATAACAACATTATGATAAATGTTGTTAAAATACATCAACAACACTTTTTCAGTGTTGTAGAATGGTATTTTTGTTGTAGAGGAAGAGCAGAAAAATGTATGTAAATATTTTTTTTTATAGAAACATTGTAATTGTTAGACAAATAAAACATTCTTTTATTTGTCCTTAGAGACATTGTAATTTGTATACAAATAAATCATTCTTCTTATTTATCACTAGAAGTATAGAAAATGTTATGTTAAAATAAAAAGGTCACTTTGTTAGATCATGTTATGTTAAAATAAAAATGTCATTTTTTTTAGAATAATGCCATGTGAAATAAGTTGTCATTTATGTTAGAAAACATATTTTGTAAATATATATGTCATTTATTTAAAAACATATTTTGCAAATAAATATATCTTTTAGATAGAATATGTTTTTATTTAATAAAAATATCATTTGGTTAGAATATGTTTTTGTTAAATAGAAATGTCATCTTGTTAGAATACATTTTGTTAAATAAGAAGAATCATGTCTTGAAATATGTGTTTGTGATGTTGAAATGTTTAACGTATTAAAAATAATTTTGAAATTAAAATGGTAGTTGAAATTAAGATTATAAATATTTATTTATAATTTAAACAGTGAAAATTGGCTAATTAGAAAAATAATTCAAACCGAATTATAATTGGTTAAATTTATTAATGTAACAACCCGGAAAATCTGAGAACCAGTTTGAAAATTTTAATTTGGCTATTTTAGTGAATTTAAAATATTTAAAATAAATATTTTAAATAATAATGAAGAAAAGTAAGTTTGAATCGATGTTTGAAAATGAATATAATTATTTCAAATTATAAACAAGGCCTGAAATGGCGCGGTAGTTTCAAAATTTGAATTCAAACTTTGACTGACTGTACTAGGTGCAAAACAAAACGAATTTGAGTGAAACCAAAAATATTTATATCTGTTTGTGAATATCTTTCTAACGAATCTGAAAAATCGAAGTTTCGTAGCGGGAAGCAAAAGTTATGGCCAAATGAATTTTCAGAAAGGTCGCTATAGAGTTTATATAGCCCATGAAAATGGCCATTTTGCAAATGACCTCAGAATTCGACGAGACGACTTTTGTTGGATCCGGGATGTCAAATTATTGCTAGGTTTCCAATTTCATAATTTTTGAAGCTAGTATGTGAGCATGGCAAAGGAAAATGTGGTTGATCGATTTCTATTAAATTGGATCGACCAGAAAAGGGCCATTTTTCAAACGGTCTCAGAATTCGACGAAACTATTTTGTTGGGACCGTATCGTCAAAACATAGCTAGATTTACTTTTCGGGAATTTTTAGAATCAGTATGTGGCCCCGGCAAATTGAAATGTACGTTCAAATTAAATATTGAATGTTTTATATTTTAGTTTGAAGGAATACTGACTGAAATAGTCGAATGGGCCTTCAAAACATATCCCATTGTGTTCGGAATGGGGGTATTTGGCTAGGGACGACGGTCGTTGGGTTTGGATTGGTGTTCATGTGTGACAAGGGGTATTTTTGGATTTTTAAAATTTATAAATATAATAAAATCCTATTGGGCCACATCATTTCTCTCTCTCTAGATAAACCCGTAACCCTCATCGACTAACGGCAAAAACTCTTCCAACGCTTTCCTCCTCGATTTCGGCGATTTCACTGAATAAAATCCCTAGCTCCTGTTGAAGTTTTTGTAGATCTCCTCTCCACCTTCAAATCCATATAGGATTCGCCCTCCCTCGTTGCTTCTCCATCGAGATTCGTGGATGGGAAGTTTGGAACTTTGAAGCTCCGCCATGGACGATTCTGACCACCAAAGTGGGCCCCGCTTCTGGCGTGTGTGCGCCCTTCCAAGCACTTCGGGGTGGTGCCATCCGATCTGGATATCGCGCAACGGTTTTGGTTAAAATCCATGACCTAGTTTTGAGGCTTTCTTGAAAGGTATCGGCCTGTTTTATTTGAACTGAAAATAATGTTTAAAAGTGTTGCAAATTCAAGTTATCGAATAAAAATCGTATCTTTTTCGTATGTAGTCGAAATCCAGTGAAACAAGAGATACTGGGACCGTGAGGACGCCTTCTACATTCCAGAAGAGACCGGATATTTTTCTGAGCCTTCTGCTATTTTTGGTGGAGTGGAACCCAATGTGAGATTTCTGAATTATAAACGATATGGAAAACGACGATGTATAAATTATATAGTCGATGTATGAGTTATATAAGCGTTGTACACCTCATGTATAAGCGTTGTATAAGTTGTACGTTCGATGTATAAGTTATATATGCGTTGTAAAAATTATATGTGTGTTGAAATAGAAGTGAAATACATACATATATATACATACATACATACATATATATATATATATATATATATATATATATATATATATATATATACGCCCCTCGTCCACAAACCATGGACGATATTTATTGGTAGTGATTGGTGTGAAAATTGGTTGATAGCGAAAGGTTGATTAGAATTGTTTGTGGTTGAAATTGATTGATTGTGGTTGAAAAATACCCGTTTGTGGTTGAGAATTATTTGGTTGAAACCGCATAGGATTAGTTTGTGGAAAGGAAAGAAAAAAATATACATGTCGCCTGCGTGCGAACTAGATGCATGAAATCCCCATTGTCAAAAGTTGCGAGGCTTTAAGGTAGAGCGAGGAGTTGTACTAGGGACGGCCCTGGTTTTAACTACCTTGCCGTTATGCTGCCAAAATTTTCTGAAATATTCATGTGTTAGAATTATTTTCATTTGTTGAAATTATTTTCATATGTTGAAACCGCATTCATGTGTTGAATAGAAATTCATTCGTTGAATAGAAATTCATGTGTTGAATGGTATTTGTGTTTTAAATAAATTGCTTTAACAATAAAAATCACATTTTATTATATATACGAACTATAGAAAACATTCATGTGTTGAATAGAAATTCATTCGTTGAATAGAAATTCATGTGTTGAATGGTATTCGTGTTGTAAACAAATTGCTTTAACAATAAAAATCACATTTTTATTATATATACGAACTATCGAAAAAATTCATGTGTTGAATAGAAATTCATGTGTTGAATGGTATTCGTGTTTTAAATAAATTTCTTTAACAATAAAAATCACATTTTATTATATATACGAACTAAAGAAAACATTCATGTGTTGAATAGAAATTCATTCGTTGAATAGAAATTCATGTGTTGAATGGTATTCGTGTTTTGAAATAAGTTGTTTTACAATAAAAATCATATTTTTATCATCTATATGAACTATATAAAATAGTCGTGTTTTGAAATAAATTGTTTTATAATAAAAAACATATTTTTATCATCTATATGAACTATATAAAATAGTCGTGTTTTGAAATAAATTGTTTTACAATAAAAATCACATTTTTACTATATACATGAATCGTTAAAAATAGCGAAGTGTTGAAATAAAAGTCTGTTGGATAAAAATATCATTTTTATCAAATGTATGAAAAAAAATAGTTTTGAAATCGAAGAATCGATTATATTTATATATATATATATAATTGAAATATATCGAATAACGAAGCTGCAGTTCGTGTTTTGAAACCATGATTTCAAACGATTAGTGCGGGGGATCCGACCATCGGATTTTCCTGAAACCAAAACAGTTGGATTCGCTTTGGAAATATCTTTCCAATGACACCAACTTTGTGAAGATCCAACGATTGAATTGTTTGGAATGTTTAATTCAATTCTGAATAAAAACAGCGCCAAAATCGATTATATATATATATATAATTAAATCGAATAACGACGCTGCAGTTCGTATTTTGAAATCGAAACTTCAAACGACTGTACCGGGAGATCCGACTGTCGGATTTTCCCAAAACTAGAACCGTTGGATTCGTTTTGAAAAGATCTTTCTAATGATATAAAATTTGTGAAGATCCAACGGTTAGATTTTCAGATATGTGTAAAACAAATCTGAAGAAAAACAGCGCCACAACCGCGTTATGGCTTGAAGCGTCGTTTTAATAAATTGGCTATTTTTAAATAAATAAAAATAGCGATAAATCGTTATAAAATATTATAAACGATATGGAATGCGAAATTTAGAAACTAACTAAAGGTTAGCTAAGTCGAATGGTTTCCTGGGTTTTGCTCTGATGTTGGTTTCGGCCTTCGGGGTTAAGATTTGGGAAATCGTTCTCTTACTGATTTACGGTTAGTGACTAATGAATTGGAATAAGGCGTATGTTGTGTTTGTGTAGAACTTGTTAATTATATACGCGAGTTGCTCAGAAAGACTGGGTTTATCTCATTCTGAATAACTGAATCGACGAAAAGAAATCGACGATGAAGACGGTGGTTGAAGACCGGAGATCTTCACCTCGGTTGGATGATAACTGATGTCCTGATTGGGAGGCATCCCGAAATATGGATAATGAGTGGTGATCGTCCAGACGTACGTGGAGATCGATGGGTATGCGAGGAATATAGTGCCTCCGGTTTCGTTCAGACCCAGAACGAACTTGCAAATGGACTGTGTGTCTGACATTGGAATTCATTCTGTGTGATTGATAGCCATCAGTTGCATGGTGTGAATTGCTTGTGTGACATGCTAAGATGCAGTGATCAAGGCTTCTATTGAAAAGCAAAGTCTTGTGGTTGATGATCAAAGCACCGCCTGTGTGGCGTAGCTTTGTGTATAACGTGAATTCGCGAGCCTCACACCCCGGTATGAACCAGAAACGGGAGAGGACCTCAGGGAGGGCATGCGTTTCCTTCTAGCTAGAGGTGGTGTCAGTGCTTAAAACTGGCTGACATTTATACTATTTTTCACCTATGTGGTTGTTGTTGTTGCGAGGCGCCTCGGATATATCGGTCAATCCGCGACCGATGGAGTCATTCGTTGGCTCATTTACGCCCCAAAGGGCGGGAAAACGTAGTGTTTAGGCATTTTAATCCATATCGGTGGACCGACCCTGTCGGTCCAAGGGCCCACCTGAGTCTGGGTCCTGAGACATGGGCTAGATTGTCTCGAAGTCGGTAAGGACTATCTTTTGCCTTGGTTCATGACGGAAATCCAATTTCCAAATACGTGACTGTGCGGTTTTGATTGTATATATATATATGGCGACATGATATATGGTACCCATGCCGTCTATGATAGATAGTTATGATTGAAATTGTTTTTGAAACTTATAAACACTAGTAATAATATCAAATTCTTTTGTTTTATTCGTATCAAGCATATTTTGGCCATTATAAGTAAAACTCTATCCTCCGGTTTGCGTTGCATTGTGTGATGGGAACTGAGTCTTATAATGGCTTCATTTTTATAAAAAGCATTGCGATGTTTAAAGATTTACTTGTTTTAAAGCACTGGCAATCCAATGGAGTAAACCCATTCCGCGAAAGTGGCATGGTCCTTAAATTAGCCATATTATAAATGTGTTAAGCAGATTTCTCATACCAGTCCCATGACTAACTCGTAGTTTGTTTCACTTGCAAACTCGGGTGCCCCTTTTTCTACACGGGCAGCCTTGTGTTCAGGTTTTTAGCAGGCTCTTTCTGGATAGCTGGAGTTGAGGATGGATTCTATATCGGTGACTATGTAAAGCCGATGGAGTCATTCGTTGGCTCATTTACGCCCCCAAAGGGTGGGGAAACACAGTGTTCAGGCATTTTAATCCACATCGGTGGACCGACCCTGTCCCTCTAAGGGTCACTCGAGCTCTGATCCTGAGGCTCGGGCTAGAGAGTCTCGAAGTCGGTAATGACTATCTTTTGCCTTGGTTCATGACGGAAATCCAATTTCCAAGTACGACATGTGCGGTTTTGATTGTATACCTATATATGGCAACATAGTGGTATGGGGCATTAATGCCGTCTATGATTGATATTTATGATTGTTTATAAAATTAGAAACTAACTGGAAACGAGATAAGACGGATGGTTTTCTAGGTATTGGTCTGATGTTGGTTTCGGCCTTCGGGGTTAATACCTAGGGAATCGTTCTCTTACTATTTTACAGTTGGAGTCTGATTAAGAATTCTTTTGTTTTATTCGTATCAAGCATATTTTGGCGATTATAAGGTAAAACTCTATCCTCCGGTTTGCGTTGCATTGTGTGATAAGAACTGAGTCTTATAATGGCTTCATTTTTATAAAAAGCATTGCGATGTTTAAAAGATTTATTTGTTTTAAGCATTGACAATCCAATGGAGTAAACCCGTTCCGTGAAAGTGGTGTAGTCCTGTGATTAGCCATATTATAAAATGTGTTGAGTAGATTTCTCATACCAGTCCCATGTCTGACTCGTAGTTTGTTCCACTTACAAACTCGGGTGCCTTTATTTCTACACGGGCAGCCTTGTCTTCAGGTTTTAGCAGGCTCTTTCTGGATAGCTGGAGCTGAAGATGGATTCTATCATTTATCTCTTTTTATTCTGTTCAGCTCCTATTGTACATATTATGTTTGTTTTCCGCTGTAGACATTTATGTATATCTGAACTGTATTTGTACTAAGTATGATCCTGTATACTACGTAACTCTGATGATTATGTTTATCTAGTGTATTATTTGTACATTATTTGATGTATTTATTTATTTATGTTTTGATATTATCTGTTTATGTGTTATATTCCAAAGATTACCCTTTCCACCGTCAGTACAGGGTTTGGGGTCGTCACAATTAACCAATTATTTATTTATGTAAACTGTTGTTGTTTGAAGACCCCACACGGGTAATGGGATGATATTTGACATGCACTAGTCCCAATATTTAGTTATATGTCAATCGATGGATTAACAGTCTATGATGAGCTTTATTTATTTATTTTAATTCTCACACAGTTGTAAACTTCACTCTGGATATAAATGAACTGTTTAATGATTATTTATCATTATTGTTATATACATGCGATGTATAAAAATCCATATAACTGAAATTATATGGTAATTGATTGAGTCGCATTCCGATTCAGAATATTTTAAGATAAAGAATATTTTAAAATAAAGAATATTCATAAATAAAGAATCTTTTATAATAAAGAATATTTTAAAATATCGAATATTTTAAATTAAATTCAGTAAAGAATACAATTATGATTTTTATGCCCGATTTTGGATGGACATAAAATAATATAAATATGAAGCCGAGTTAAACCTAGAAACGCCATTTTTAAGCCGAACGGGTTTATCGATTGATTTTATTCAATTTATAATGAATATCGAAAAATAGTGATTTCAAAATTTAATATTTTGAAAATATTAATATTATAATATGATAAAGATATAGAATATTCAATTTTGACTTAAAATTAAAAATGGAGCTGAAACCGTTTTAAAACGAATTTATAAATATTTTATAGAATACATTTTAAATGGAAATCAACGAAATATATATAATATATTTATTATATATATAATGGCCTGAATAGAATGCGTCGCGCAACGACCGTTCGTGAATTTCGACCATTTACTTCAAATTGATGTAACGGAAGATCCGACCGTCGGATTCTCCTAAAACCAGAACTGTTAGATTCGTATGGAAAAGATCTTTCCAATGAATATAAGAGATTTGAAGTCTAACGGTTGGATTTGGAATTATGTCAAAATCAATTTCAGAAAAGTCACTGTAAGTGCAGTTCGGTGGCCGTTATTGGAAACCGACTGTACAGACCTTAATGAAATTATTAAAAATATGGGAAAAATATGTAAAATCATAATAAGTGATTTGGAAAGATTTTGAATGAAAAATTTCATATTTGAAAAGATAAAAATATATTTTTATCGAAATGAACTAGTTATTCACTATCATAAATCTTTAAATTAAGATTTAATGAAGTTTTCCAATTAATTAACAATTTATTGGAATAAAATAAAATAAATTGAATTTTGGGTTTGTCGTGAATGGTGTCTTAAATAACACTGTTCTTAAACCCCATATGAAAAGAATAAATCTTTTAATTAAGATTATTAGAGTTTCCAATTATATTTAGTAATTGGAATAAAATGAAATGTGAATTGCGTTTATTGTGAACTGTGTTTTTAACGACATTCGTTCTTTAACCCAATTAACATTGAGGGTATGATTTGAAATTTATAAAATCTTTTTATTAAGATTTAATGGAAATTTTCCAAAGTAAAGTTCTCCAATTCAATATATTAAATTGGAATTGAAGAGAATTCGATTTAATAATGATCGAGATGAGCTTCTGTAAAAGAAGACCATTATTATATATGGAATTTAAAAGTCTTTGCTATTATTCCATTTATATTATTAGTCTAATACGGAAATTTATACCGGTTATACATTGATTTGATTTCTGTGAAAATTCCATATTTAATGGAAGATGATTTTGGGTTTATCGTGAACTGTATTTTAAATGACATTGGTTCTTTAACCCAGTTAAAGACAAGATTAATTTCTTAAAGTTGAATAATTAATGATTTTTGATATTAAAACCAAATTGGAGTTTTACTTAATCTTTTAAAAGAAGATTAAAGAATAAATTTAAAAGTATTTATCTTTGATAAAATTAATGGGAACATTTCCATAACAATGTGAATATTTTATTAAAGGAATATTCTGAATTGGAATGAGGCGTATGATGTGTTTCTATAGCACTTAATTATTGATTATAAAATATGAGAGTTATTCGAAATGACCGGGTTCAACCCATTCTGAATAATTACTACGACGATTAAAAGTCGAAGATGAAGATGGTGGTTGAAGACCGGAGGTCTTTACATCGTCCGGATGATTACTGATGTCTTGATTGGGAGGCATCCCAAGACAAGGTAATAAGGGTTGATCGTCTAGACATACTTGTAGATCGACAGGATATGCGAGAACCTCTCTCCTGTATTGGACATATGGGACAAGGAATAAGGTGCCTCCGGTTTCATTCAGAACCAGAACGGACTTGTAAATGGACGTATGTTTGACATTGGAGTTTATTCTGTGCTGATTGATTTCTATTAAATATATATCTGTTTGGTGGCGGAGAATTTATTCTCTTGCTTAACACCCTTCTCTAAGACGTATGAGCTCAGAGGTTATATATTGATAGACATCAATCGCGTGGCGTGAATTGTCAGTGTGGCATGCCAAGATGCAAATGATCAAGGCTTTTTGTTGAAAAGCAGATCCTTGCGGTTGATGATCAAAGCACAACTTTATTCAGGATAGCCTTGTGTAGCGTTACTTCGCGAGCCTCACACCCTGGTATGAACCAGAAACGGGAGAAGGACCATAGGGAGAACATGTGTTTATTTCTAGCTAGAAGTGGTGTCATGATATGGAGCCCAGACATTTTTACATATGTGGATGATGGAAAGCGAGGTACCTTGGATATTGAGGCCCTAGTGGCTCAAATTTACCTCCCATAGGGTGGGAAAACGTATTATTTAGGCATTACTAATCCACTAACATATGTGTGGACCGGCCCTGGCGCTCCTAGGTGCAGTTGCGACTGATCCTGAGGCACAGGCTAGAGTGTCTTGAATTCGGTAAGGAAAATCCCTTGCCTTGGTTCATGATGGAAATCCAACTTCCAATACGACACCGTGCGGTTTTGATTATAAAACTAGTATAACGACATAGTATATGGTAGTTATGCTATCTAGGATTGATATATTATGATTGAAATATTTTTGAAACATATATACACTAGTAATAATATCAAATGACTCTGTTTTATCGTATCAAGCATTTTTTACCATTATAAGGTAAAACTCTATCCTCTGGTTTGCGTTGCATTGTGTGATGGGACTTGATTCTTATAATGGTTTCATTTTACTAAAAAGCATTGCGTTGTTTAACGATTTAGTTTATTTATGCACTGGCAATCCAATGGAGTAAACCCGTTCCACGTTAGTGGCATGGTCCTGTGATTAGCCTTATTATAAAAAAGGTTACATAAGATTTCTCATACCTGTCCCATGACTGATTTGTAGGTTGTTCCACTTTGCATACTCGGGTTCCCTTTTTTTCACATGAGAAGTCGAGTAGCTTAGTTTGCAGATGTATCGAGAAGGATTCTGGATTGACGCTTAAAACTGTGTCCAGAGCATTGATAGGCTTTCGTTGTGTTAGTTTAATTGTTCCACTGCATTGTATTACATTTACTGTAAATAATCTTCCGCTGTATTATATTCGAAGTACTCTGATATATTCTATACTCTGATGTAACATTATTATGATGTAATAAAAGTCTTCTGTTATTTGTTTTGATGTGTTGTACGCCCAAAGTTAGCGTTTGCGGGATCGAACGGTTTTGGTCGATTTAGCGATTGATTAGGTCTGGGAAAAATCCGTGTCGTTACAGTTGGTATCAGAGCTTTGGTTAACTCAAATCTTTGGGGTACAACTCGTTAGAACTAAACAAAAGACTCATCAGAGGTAGGATTAGAAATATCCTATAAAAGAATACTCATTAGAGATAGGATCAGTAGCATCCTAGAATGCGAAACTCATTAGAGATAGGGTTAGAAATGCCCTAGAATGAGTTGAGAGTGACAAGTTATAATTAACATATTTGTGATTATATATATAACCCGATCTTAGAAAATATGATTTTGAATATATAAAAGTTCCATATATTTGAAAAGCTAATCAACTAATTGATTGATGATTGTGTTGTATGATTATTAGTTCAACTAATAAAATTATTGAAACCAATAAAAGAATGAAAGTTGAGTCGGTTAATTAAAAAACTTTCAGCTCTGTTCCTTTTCGAGGACGAAAAGATTTTAAGTGGGGGAGATTGTAACAACCCGGAATTTTGGAGCCAATTTAAATTTTTTATTTTGGCTATTTTATTGAATTTTGAACAGATAAAATAATTTATTTTAAATAATAATGATTAAAAATTTATTTAAATCGAAGTTAGAACGTATATATTTATTTTAATTATAAAAGGACTTTAAAATAGCACGGTAGTTTGAAAATTTGAATTTGAACTTTGACTGAATGTATAGGATTCAAAATAAATCGGATTTCAGTAAAACCAAAAATATTTAAATATGTTTAATTATATCTTTCTAACGGATCTGAAAAATTGAAATTTCATAGTGGGAATAAAAAATTATGGCTAGTTTATAATTCAGAATAGTCGCTATGGAATATATATATTATAATAAATAGCCATTTTGCAAACGACCTCCGTTTTCGATGAAACCACTTTTGTTGGATCCGGAATGTCAAATTATTGCTAGATTCCAATTTTTAGAATTTTTGGAATTAATATGCGAGCGTAGCAAAAGAAAATGTGTTATGTAAATTTTAGTCAAATTGGATCGACCAGAAAATGATCATTTTTCAAATGGTCTCCAAATTCAACGAAAATAATTTTTTTAGGACCGTATCGTCATAACATAGCTAGATTTATTTTTCGGGAATTTTTGGAGTCCGTATGTGGCCCCAGTAAATTAAAATGTTCGATCAAATTTAATAATTAAATGATTTATATTTTAAATTAAAGAAAAGTTGGTTGAAATGATCAAATGGCTGATGGGACCTAGTCCATTGTGTCCGGAATGAGGGTATTTAGCTAAGGGCAACATTCGTTGGGATTCGTTTGGAGTTCAGGCCGCTAAACTAGTATTATTGGAATTAAATTGGATTAAATAAATAAAATAATAATAGAAATACTATATAAATAGACCGTATTTCATATTCCCCTTAAACCCTAAAATTAGCCGCCATTCAGAATGAACGCTCAGAAACATTCGAAACTTCCGCTTCAATTTTCGGATGATCCATTTCTCGATCGACGAAGTTTCCAACCACAAATATGAAGTGCTCAGTGAGATTTTTCGATCTACCGACTGTGATGAATTTTTGGTAGCTATGGTGATCAGAAATCATGCTGGAAGAGGACGACTTTGAGGTTTTTTTTTTTGAGATTCAGGGGGCCCGAGTTCCCTGAAAATTGGCGGCGCTGGTAGCTCATGCCAAGGTTGACATGGTGGTGAACTCCAATTCAACTCCGGTGGCGCCAATATCGATGCGCATTGAAGGATAAGAGGACGAGCAGGTTTTTCTTCGATGGGTTCCAGTAACGTTGTAATAACCTCAATTTTAAGTATATTTTATTTAATGATTTAATTTAAATTTGGTTTTATTTATTTTATTTATTTGGATTTTTTTTCCTTTTATTTTGTTTATTATTTATTTGATTTGCAAAAATATGTATATTGTTTCCTTTATTTGCAAACATTGATTACCTTTTTACTATTCAACGTCCATTCCTTAGTATTAATGTTTTCCTTACATGTTTATTTTTTTCAAAATTTAAACCGTTCATTCCTTAATGTTATAATCCATTCGTTTCCTTTTATCTTAAAAATGTTTTCAACTGGTAAATGAAATTTGCAAACTATTTAATTCTTGTTTCTATTTTTAACCGCACCATTAGTTTTGAAATTTAAACAAAATGATTGTTATGAATGGAAAGCATAAATTCCAGATGTTTATTATTCCTAAAGAACCATTCAATTCTTTCCAAAACACGAATGGGAAATTTAATATAAACCATGTCAGTTTCTTTTTGTTTTCTTCCTATATATTTATACATCAACGGCTTTTCGTATATATAAATAAATTTTTAGACTGTTTCCATTTCTCAAAACCGTCGCTTCATTTCTCTTTCACACCCTTTTTTTTAGAAGACACTTCTTCATTATATTGTTTTCATTTTTTTTTTGTCTAGTATCCGTCCAATTAAAATTTTCTAATATTACACATTTCGAGCAGCGTTCCTGATTTTTTATTTTTCCCTATTTCCATGCATTCACTTATGTTTCCAATGGGAAGTTTTTATTTCCAAAATAGTCTTGTGCGTTTTGAATTTTGAAACTTTTGTTTTATTTATTTATTTATTTATTTATTTATTGCTAAGCGTTATTAAGCATTAAATGCCAATAGATACCTTTTTCTGCATGCATTACGTTTCCATATATTTTTGAATCCATCTTTATCAATTTATTCCCATCACCATATTTGTTGACATTTCCATTCCTTGTTTAAAGCTCTCCATCCCATCTATTTATTCTTCAGGTTTCTCCCTTTTATCCCTTTTACTTCCCATCTATTCGCAGACAAAAGAAAAATGGGCATAGTAGCTCCAATTTATACCCACACCAGTTTTCTTCTACCATTCTCCACGTTTGTACCCTTCACCAAGTTTTCCCTGCTTACCGCCATTGCCTCTCCTCACTGAGACACAAGACCTCTCCTCCCTCACAACCCCAATTGTAACGAACTGGGATTTTCGACTCCGAAAATCAACACAAAACTAACATGTTGACTATTCAGACATCGGAAATACCTGATCATTAATAGAAAGAAGTTAGAGGGTGAGAATATATAAGATAGAAAATTAGAATAGAAGAAGAAGATCAACACATAACATAATCAGAGTAATACGAATCCCACAACGGAACGAATGAAATATAATATATAACATAACTTTGAAATAAAACAGGATATATATACAATGACATTATCAGAGTACAACACTTACACACAGCAGAAATAACAATTGCTATATAATCCTGAAGCCTCCTGCTTCAAGCTCCTTCAAGTATATCTGTAAAGACCTGAACTACCCGACTTCCCGTACAAATTTGGGCACCCAAGAGTTTAGGGAAAACAAAAATAAAATAAACTCTGGGTTAGTCATGGGACTGGTGTGAGTAAACTCAAATCATTTGATTTAACTTTTCAAAATCCTTTTCAAAGAAAAGGTAATCGTAAGACCGATCCACACATAAACACGGATGGTTTTTACCTTATGATAACCCAAACAGCTTTGGAAATCAATACTTCTCTGATATTATAATAATGTCTAATCACAAGTAATTAACAATCTAGCAGAACGCTTGCATCTCACGTTCCACATATATAGTATACAAATCAAAATCGCGGGCGCTTATTGGAGACTGGATTCTGACTATGACAAGGTATGGGACCACCTGCCGATAGTGTATCTCTAGAGGCTAATACACTGGGTTCCACAAGAACGTCCTGCAACCCGACCCACACATGACCGACCACTCATTTCGCTTGAGTGTATCGAATGTAGATCACCAACGGTTGGGAGCTACCCACCGTTTCCCGAAAAGGGACATCATCGATAATAGATAAAAGAATGAAATGGATTTTCTCAAGATAGGTGATGTACACCCTATTGGGAGCGACCCACCTAGCCATGCTACCTGCCTGATTTCTGTCATTTTCCGGTTGATGAGGCTTGAGGTCATTACGTATCCTTTAGAGCACCTAACCACCCTTCATTTTGAGTGCCACATTCATACCCGCCAAATCACATATTGATTTCCTCAAAATACCACGGGTATAAAGCTAAGAGAAACGAATTCCTCCGCCACCAAACGTAAGTACGTTTGAAAAGATCAACTTACGCGACCCGTTAGATATACTTTGTCAGACATTCGTCCATTTACGTTGTCCTGGGACTGGACAAACCGAAGGCACTATTCTGTAAACAGGATAGCCCTTGCATAACTCCGTCTTCAATTATTTCAATCATATTTGATCGCAACGCTAACGTCGATACAGAGTGGTTTTCAGATAATGAATCTGATCCCGGTCCCTCCGTATTGACGACGGAAAAATGGTCAAAAACTTCGATAGTCGGTGATTTAGCAATCAAAGAAAAATAGGTGTGCAACCAACGATCTTATTTCCAGATAGAAATTTGATCGTTCAAATAATCAATATTAATCTCCTTTAATTAAATTAATCATTTATTTATTCATTTCCCATTTTTATATACTCAACATTTCTTATTTTCTAAATTTAGGAAATATACGTCAACAATCATTGGAAAACATTTCCATCTCTGTTTCACGTATCACTGTCATTCCAGTATTTTTTCTCATCGACATTTCATTTTCTATGATTAGAAAATATCTCTGATTATATTCAGAAAATGTTTCCAAAATTTATTCAATTGATTTAAACAGATGTTTAAATAAAACATCACTTAGCAAATTTAAGCCATTACACTCATTAACTAAATTCACTTAATCAATCTTCACTGTAACAACCCGGAAATGCGTGCCAATTTAAAATTTTTATTTTGGCAATTATAGCGAATTTTCTATACTTAAAATAGGTTATTTTAAATAATATCGACGAGAAATTTAATTTGAATAGAATTCGAATGTATATATTTATATACGTCGTCGTTAGAATATAAATTTTATTTATAATTATAAAAGGAATTGAAAATGGCGCTGTAGTTCGATAATTCGATTTCAAACTTCAACTGAACGTACCGGGTGCAAAATAAACCGTATTTTAGTGAAACAAAAAATAATAGGATCTAATTGAGAATATCTTTCCAACGAATCCGAAAAATCAAAGTTTCATAGCGGGAATCAAAAGATATGTCCAGTTGAAAATTCTGAATAGTCGCTATGAAATTCAGGCCCTTAAAAATGGAAATTTTGCAAATGACTTCGGATTTCGACGAAACCACTTTTTTTGGATCCGGGATGTCAAATTATTGCTAGGTTTCAAATTTCATAATTTTTTGAATCAATATGTGAGTGTGGCGAAGGAAAACGCGTTTGACCAGTTTCAGTTGATTTTAATCGTTTGGAAAATGGCCATTTTCCAAACGGTCTCTGAATTCGACAAAATTAGTTTTGTTAGGACCGTATCGTTTATTCGAAGCTAGAAAATATTTTTTGGGAATTTTTAGAGTTAGTATGTGGCCCCAGTAAATTGAAATGCACGTTCAAATTCAATATATAGAGTTATATTCGGATTTTAACGAAAACTGATCGAAACGATCGAATCAGCTTACGATACATATCTTATTGTGTTCGGAATGGGGGTAATTAGCTATGGACGACAAGCGGTGGGCCTCGTTTAGAGGTCGTATAAAAAAGTCAACTTTTTGTAAATTAAATAATATAATTTATTTTTATAAAACCCTTTTCTTTTCACATAAGACTCCCCCTTTTCATCTTCGTTCAGAACAAAATTAAATAAAATAAAAAAGGGAGAGGAGCTCGACGATGAGCCCCCCCCCCCCCCCCAGCGGCGCGCCGTCGCGCCTCAGATGGCCGCGCCCCCTCCATCTTCTCCTTCGTCGCCTCCTTCTTCTCTCCCCTTCCTCTTCTTCAAATCGACCGCGCACCCGTACCCCCTAACCCGCCACGGAAGCCACCGCACCCCCCCTTAAACCCTCCTCATGCCTGAACCGCCACCCGAAGGCCAACACCCTCCGACGCAGTGGTAGCGCCCCCTTCTTCGAGCGCACCCCTCCCCTTTTCCACTTCCAGTCGATGGTAACGGCAGTCCTTTCTCTTGCTCCTCCTTCTAAGACCCTGGCCAATGTGAGTTTCCTCCTTTATCCTTCTTCGATTTAAAACTGACTTTTGATATGGGGAAAGTTTGAATTTTTATATGATAGGAAGATTAAAGATATAATTTTTATATGATAGGAAGATTAAAGATGTAATTTTTATATAGTAGAAATGTTAAAGATATAATTTTTATATAGTAGAAATGTTAAAGATATAACTTTCATATAGTAGAAAGGTTAAAAATATAATTCGTATATGTATAGAGATATAAAAATATAATCTTTATATATGTAGTGAATCAAAAATATGATTTTTACTTGTGTAGAGTATTAAAAATATGACCTTTATATAGTAGAAGATATAAAAATACTATTTTTATATAAGTAGTGTATTGAAAATAAAATTTCTATATAATAGAAAATATAAAAATATAATCTTTATATTTGAAAAGGCGAAATCTTTATATAGAGAATAGCGATATAAAAATAGAATTTTTATCTATATAGTAGCGATATAAAAATAGAATTTTTATCTATATAGTAGCGATGTAAAAATAGAATTTTTATCCATATGGAGTGATTATAAAAATATGATTTTTATATACATAGCAAGAATATAAAATGTGATTTTTATATGTGTAGTGGCTACGGGCAACGAAAGTGACAAAAGGCGAGGACAGTGATGATTCCCTACATTAGAAGTGTCGTGGAGTTGGGATAGCTTTGGTGAGAACTTCTCACTTTAAATTCCCTTTTTCTAGTTAAATATATATACTAGGATGCAGACGGTGCTTAGCAGCACCCAACACCCATCATCCACAGACCATGGATGGCTTGTTTGTTTGATTGATGTGTTGTGAAAATTGTTTGTGTTGTTGATGTGAAATCGATAATAAATTGTAGATGGTTGAAATAGATTAATTATCGTTGAAAATATAATTTTTAACGTGAATGTGAATAAATGAATATTTATAAACAAATCGGCCGATTTGTTTATATACACTGATTTGACTGATATTGATTGGGATGATAAATTTTACACATCGCCCAACTGCACAAATAAAAATCTGTGTTTGTTGATTTGAAACCCCACACGGGTGTTGGGATGATATTTGGCGTACACTAATCCCAATTATTTAATTGTATGTCGATCGATCGGTCGACAGGCTGTGTAAGCGTTAATTATTTATATTTGATGCTTATGCAGTTGAGTGGTGCACTTTGGATGATGGTTGATTGTTTATCGTTGCTATTATATACATGTGTTGGGTGGAATCCATATAATTAACGTTATATGGTGATTGATTGGGTCTCATTCCAATCGGGAAAATAATGAATATTATAAAAGAAAATTCATGTGTTGAATATAAAAATAGTCATGTGTTGACGATGTTCATGTGTTGAAATTATTCATGTGTTGAAATATTTTAAATAATAAAATTTACATCTTTATCATATTTACGATTAGAATCTACTTCACGGTGGAGTCTGATTGAAAATCAAACGATAGATACCATAATTTTATAAAGTATTTTACATAACAAAAATAGTCGTGTGTTGACAGTACTCATGTGTTGAGATTAGTAGTGTGTTGAAAGAAATATAGATTCATGTGTTGAATAGAATAAATATTCATTTGTTGAATAAAATAACGAATTTATTGAAATATATAAAGCCGTGTTGATTAGAGTTGCGCTATTTTGACGTGAACGATATTTATATCGATTATATTCGTTTTTATAATGAATATAGAAAAGAAGTGAATTCAAAATATAACGTTTTGAAAATATTATCATTTATATAGTAATGATATGAAATATTCAATTTTGATTTGAAATTGAATATAGAGTTGAAATGGTTTTGAAAATGAATTTAAAACGATTTATAAAATACGTTTTAAAAAGGAAATCGACAAAATATATATATATATAATATATATATATATATTATATATATAATGGCCTGAATAGAACGCGTCGCGCCGCGGCAGTTCGTGAAATTCGACCATTGACTTCGAATTGACGTTACCGGAGATCCGACCATCGGATTCTCCTAAAACTGGAACCGCTGGGTTCGTATCGAAAAGAGCTTTCCAATGAATATTAGAAATTTGAAATCCAGCGGTTGGATTTGGAATTATGTCTAAATAACATTTGAAAAAGGTCGCTGTAAGTGCAGTTCGATGGCCGTTGATGGAAATCGACTGTACGTGCCTTGATAAAATTATTAAAAATATTAATAATTTGTGTAAAATCATAATTTGTGAATTGGAAAGAACTAGGATGTAAAACTCCACATTTGAAATGATAAAAGGAGATTTTTATTGAAATGAACTAGTTTTGAACTAGAATTAAAATCAATTTATTTTTGAAATAAATAAATTGAATTTGAATTGGTTTTGAAAATAACCAGAATTTCCAATATATGTGAATTGGAATGGATTTGAATCGAAATTGTCTTTGGAATATTTCGATGTTGGATTCCGTGATTATACAGATATTGTTATGGGAATTTGAAAGATATATTCATATCGTTATTTCCAATACGATATTTGTTGGTTTCAGAATTTGATATTGAATATAAGCCGATATATTTTCTATTCAAAGCCTTGTATTTAATATCAAATGTGATTTGGGTTTGTCGTGAATCGTGTTTTAGATGACATTGGTTCTTTAACCCAGTTAAAGACAGGATGTTGATTTTTAAAAAGATTAAAACTAAGTAAAGTTTTAATGAATCTTTAATTAGATTAAAATGTGAATTGATAATTTAAATTATCAAATCTGAAAGGTGATCGAGAATGGAGTACCACCAGTTTTGCTCCAAAGCGATAGTTAAATCTTTAATTAGATTTGAACGTGAAATGGTAATTAATTTTACCGATAACACCGTGGTGTTAGATATGGAGTATTACCAGTTTTGCTCCATGGGATGAATAGGTTGGGATTGGGAAATAAAATAAATAATTACTTCGGTGTGGTTCGCTAATCCCGACTAGTTTGGAAAACCATGACATGGTTTGAAATGATATCCAAAGGAAGAATAAAGAATAAATTTAGAAGAATTTATCTTTGATAAAATTAATGGGAACATTTCCCTAAGAATGTGATTTTGTGAATAAAAGAATATTCTGAGTTGGAATGAGGCGTTTGTTGTGTTTGTGTAACATTTGATTATTAATACGTGGGTTATTCAGAAAGGCCGGGCTTATACCCATTCTGAATAACCGATTCGACGATATGTCGAAGATGAAGACGGTGGTTGAAGACCGGAAATTTTCACATCGTTTGGGTGATTGCTGATGATCTCGATTGGGCTGTACACCCAAGAGGAGAGAAACAGTTGGTGATCGTCCAGACGTACTTGGAGATGGATGGATATGCGAGGAAAGTGCCTCCGGTTTCGTTCAGACCCAGAACGAACTTGTAAATGGATTGTGTGTCTGACATTAGATTTTATTCTGTGTTGATTGATCTCTATTAAATATACTTCTGTTTGGCGGCAGAGAATTTATTCTCTTGCTAAACGCCCTTCTCTGAGACGTACGAGCTCAGAGGTTGTATATCGATGGACATCAGTCGCATGGAGTGAATTGCCAGTGTGGCACGCGTAAGTGGCAAATTGATCAAGGCTTCTGTTGAAAAGCAAAGTCTTGTGGTTGATGATCAAAGCACGACCTGTGTGGCGTAGCTTTGTGTATAGCGTGAATTCGCGAGCCTCACACCTCGGTATGAGTCAAAAATGGGATAGTGACTGCAGGGAGAGCACGACGTTTCTTTCTAGCTAGGTTGGTGTCAGTGACCTACCAGCCCTGACATTTATATACTTTTCACCTGTGTGGTTGTTGGATACGAGGCGCCTCGGATATAGGTCTGTAAGGACCGGGAAACGTGTGCTCAGGAACAACTAATCCCCCAAAGTTAGGTGAGGATCGGCCCTGAAGATCCAAGGATCATAGTGGGGTCCTGAGACATTTGCTAGAGTGTCTCGAATCGGAGAGGAGCTTGCCCCTTGCCTCGACTCATGACGGAAATCCAATTTCCAATACGTGATATTGCGGTTTTAATTGTAGAACTAGTATGGCGACATGATAGATGGTACCCATGCCGCCTATGATTGATATTTATGATTTGAATTGTTTTGACACTATACACTTATTATAGTATCAAATGATTTGTTTTAAACGTACCAAGCATGTTTGGCTATTATAAGGGAAAACCCTATCCTCCGGCTTGCGTTGCATTGTGTGATGGGACATGGGTCTTATAATAGCTTCATTTTTCCAAAAAGCATTGCGCTGTTTTGTTATATGCACTAGATTCTTGGGAGGAAACCCATTCCGTGTTATACGGCGTGGTCCCTTGAATTACTCTCTTCTAAAGTAAAGTTTTAAATAACTGTTTTAGTTCTCACACCAGTCCCATGACTGACCTGGAGTTTATTGTTTTAACCTAAACTCTGGGTGCCCCTATTTTCCGCGGGCAGCTAGTAGTTTTGGTTTTGCTGATTTATATTCACAAGGTCCTGATTTACAGCTGGAACGATGCTCGCAAAGCTCTGTATCCGTGTATCACATTCAGTTGTGTTTTGTATATTTTTCCGCTGCTATGTAATTTATTGTAATCTCTGATATTATTCGAATGTACTTTATTCATTTATACTCTGTATATTCTTGTATCTGATGGAATTGTTGTAATAACAATGAAATGTTCTTCCGTCTGCGTTCTGATTCGTCTTGTCCTCAACGCCATCCGTGCTTTCCTTCACGGGGAAGTTCGGGTCGTGTCAGTTTGGTATCAGAGCTTTGGTTTACAGAGCTCGAGAACAAGGCACATTAGAACCATACGAAAGAATTCATCAGATATTGGATTAGTAATATCCAATTAGAATGACTCGTTAGAGATAGGATCAGTAGTATCCTAGAACGAGTGTGAAGAGTATATTTTTCAAATGAAAACAATTTTGTTTTAAAATTTAAACCATTTTATACGTATTTGATTATTTATTTATTTTGAATTTGGACAATCGAGTATATAAAGATTTCGCGTATACGCATCATGAACGTATATTCGAAGTTTTAATATACTGGATAGATATAGAATCACACTCTAGTCGCCCGGAGATGATGTTGATAATGACCATGGCATCATCAATATTTATGTTCGTGTTTCGAAGGTGTGATATCTATATATTTCCATTAGACTGGTGTGAGAACCAAAATATAGCTAGAATATATTGTTGTGATTTGGCATCAAAAACATGATTTTCTGTATATATATATCAAATTATGAATTTGGAACTCTAATCCACTAATTGATTGATGGTTGTGTTGTTTGTTTATTTGTTTGATAATTTTGAACCATTTAGCCTAATTGAATCAAATATTGAATTGTATTGAAAATTGGTCGCATTTGCTTGCATATACATGTATATTTATTGAACAGGTCATAGCAAGGAGGCTAGAGCAGAGAATAAAATTTGTTTGCCCGACAAATAGGTACATGTTTACTATAATTTACTGTTTTGTTTGGGTGATGACGATTTTATGAGCCGATTGGCTAGCCGCTTGGCTTTTTCTTTTTCTTTTTGAGATCAGAGGGCCTGTATGGCAATTTCGGGATTTTCCCGTTGCTCCCGGTGCAGGGGAGGTTATGGCGAAATTTTTCGAAAATTAGGGTGTTAGCCAAATTTTTGAAAAATTTGAAAAGTTCTTAGAAACTGAAAAGTTGAAGAACTTAAGTCGTAACGAAAATAATGGAAGTTAAGTTGAATTGTTAAACAACTTTCGGCTTTGTTCCTTTTCGGGGACGAAAAGTTTTAAGTGGGGAAGATTGTAACAACCCGGAAATGCGAGGCAATTTAAAATTTTTATTTTGGCAATTATAGCGAATTTTCTATATTTAAAATAGGTTATTTTAAATAATATCGACGAGAAAATTAATTTGAATAGAATTCGAACGTATATATTTATATACGTCGTCGTTAGAATATAAATTTTATTTATAATTATAAAAGGAATTGAAAATGGCGCGGTAGCTCGATAATTCGATTTCAAACTTCAATTGAACGTACCGGGTGCAAAATAAATCGGATTTTAGTGAAACAAAAAATAATAGGATCTAATTGAGAATATCTTTCCAACGAATCCGAAAAATCAAAGTTTCATAGCGGGAAACAAAAGATATGTCCAGTTGAAAATTCTGAATAGTCGCTATGAAATTCAGGCCCTTAAAAATGGAAATTTTGCAAATGACTTCGGATTTCGACGAAACCACTTTTGTTGGATCCGGGATGTCAAATTATTGCTCGGTTTCAAATTTCATAATTTTTCGAATCAATATGTGAGCGTGGCGAAGGAAAACGCGTTTGACCAGTTTCAGTTGATTTTAATCGACTGGAAAATGGCCATTTTCCAAACGGTCTCGGAATTCGATGAAATTAGTTTTGTTAGGACCGTATCGTCAATACGAAGCTAGAAAATATTTTTCGGGAATTTTTAGAGTTAGTATGTGGCCCCAGTAAATTGAAATGCACGTTCAAATTCAATATATAGAGTTATATTTGGATTTTAACGAAAACTGATCGAAACGATCGAATCAGCTTACGATACATATCCCATTGTGTTCGGAATGGGGGTAATTAGCTATGGACGACAGGCGCTGGGCCTCGTTTAGAGGTCGTATAAAAAAGTCAACTTTTTGTAAATTAAATAATATAATTTATTTTCATAAAACCCTTTTCTTTTCACATAAGACCCCCCTTTTCATCTTCGTTCAGAACGAAATTAAATAAAAAAAGAAAAAAAGTGAGAGGAGCTCAACGATGAGCCGCGCCGCCGCGCCTCAGGTGGCCGCGCCCCCTCCATCTTCCCCTTCTTCTCCTTCGTCGCCTCCTTCTTCTCTCCCCTTCCTCTTCATCAAATCGACCGCGCACTCGTACCCTGTAACACCCCATCCACGCCAGGTCACTCACAAGAGAATGCACTAGCTTTGGAGGGGCGTTGTCTTGGTAAACATGCACAGAAATATTACAAGACAGAACATATAAAACAGCGGAAGAAAAACCAAATTTCATTACCTCATCAAATTATAAGGTCTAAAGCCTTTTACATCAAAATGCCTTTAAAAGCCATTACAATGGAAACCTGTCTTGCAATAGTTAAAGAAGCATAAAACCACGGTCATAAAATATTCCCCAAGTAAAACGGTAAAGCAGCCATAGCTAAGAAAAATCCAAGCCATACATATGACCTTGAAGCAGAAGAAGTCTGAGCTAAATAACAGTATTTCCTCCCTGAAAACCTGGGGGGGAAACGGAAGACAAAGAGGCGAAAGAAAACGGGGTCAGTCATAAAGATTGGTAAGTTCTATCTACTTCTAGCATAAAAACAGGTAAAGGTAACATGACATGCATAAACTGAAAGTAATATGATGACAAGATAGACAAGCTAAACTAAGGTAACAGGATGAACTACTGTATCAAGATAAACTACGGTCACTATGAATCAAGTATAACATCCCAAGGTTCTATCGAGTATAACATCCCAAGGTTCTATCGAGTATAACATCCCAAGGTTCTATCGAGTATAACATCCCAAGGTCCTATCAAGTATATTTGCCCTGCACCTTCCGTACGAGTATCCCAACCCGTGTCATGTGTTAGCTACAAAATGTCCCTTGCCCAATGTCATGAAATGGTCCATGTCAACCTAATGTAGGTTTTCCCAACTCGTATGTTTCTTTCCATGTATATGTTTAGTCCTTTGCCGTAAATCCTACGGGCTTCCTCACGTAGTTCTATACTACTTCAACGTAGTTCCATTATCCTTGAAATCGTTTTGGACTGTCACCCTTGATCTAGCTGTATTTTCTTACCATGAATTCTCGAAGGTTCGGCTAGGATTTATGCCACCTGGGACCACTAGGGATTACGCTACCTACTAAACGTTTTTGTAACTCGGTTTGGGTTTAAGCCACCTAGGACCGCTAGGGATTACACTACCCGTCAACCACGCCCTTTTTCCCACGTATGTATTGTGAATCGTTTTTCCATGTCTATATGCACATGTATCTCAATGTGCCATCCGAGTCCCGTGCCAGGGCTAATCAAGAAATACAAGACTCGGTCGGGAGATTTAGGTTATCTGCCGATGCAGATATCAAGGTCTGTTTTTATACCGGTGGTTATGGTCACGTGACCCCTCCCTCAACTACTGAAACGCAATCCAAGAAAATCATGCACGAGAACTATACTCCGGCCATCTATGCCCCACTTTCCTATTGGCCCACCTCACCCATAACTAGATAGCAAGTATATGGTCTGTTGGGAGTTCTCTGCCTTTCCACATACGTACACGATTGACTAAAGATGGTAGGTAGTCGACGACGTGCTATCACAGGGCTAAACCAGGTATCGCCGACGCCACGCTAATCCACCCCAGTCTTTAGGTTGCTCGCACAGCAACCAAGGCATACCCTTGGTTCTTCTACCGCAGACCTTAACCTCTGTGAGCCCAGGAGGATCATCTGCAACCTCACAGAGGGATACCAAGAGTACCCTCACGTCCCCTGAAGCTACCGCTTCGTCACCCAGTTCGCTGGAGCCTTTATCTTAGTCAGATAAACATTCGCTCCTCCTCGTGTGTTCGTTTTAAACGATGACCTACCGTATCAGGTTACTCATCTATCTGTGAACTGGTCCAATTCTCTTGACTAAGAATTATTACTTAGTTATCCTTAACTAAGTTTTATCACTTAGTTTCCCTTCCCGTTATCCTTATTAACTACGATTTTCCACTTAGTACCCTGAACTAGGGTTTTGTCTAATGGGTTAAGTGTTGTCATTCGAGTTCATGACTTACCCCGCCTACGAATCTTGTCAAAATTGGCTAAGTATTCAAGTTCAAGGCTTAGCCCTACAAACCATGTATCAAGTTGGTTAAGTATATCAAGAAGTTCATGACTTAACCCTAGGTTATCGTGTCAGATAGGTTAAGTATAGGTTAACTTAACCCTTTCAAATTACCGTGTCAGATTGGTTAAGTATAGGTTATCTTAACCTCATCAAGCTACCGCGTCAGATTTGTTAAGTATAGGTTGTCTTAACCTCATCAAATCATCG
This sequence comes from Allium sativum, assembly GCA_030737875.1. Lineage (NCBI taxonomy): Eukaryota > Viridiplantae > Streptophyta > Magnoliopsida > Asparagales > Amaryllidaceae > Allium > Allium sativum. The sequence goes on from CM060926.1 coordinate 360,705,607, forward strand.
AGTAAAATTGGTTAAGTGTAGGTTAACTTAACCCCATTAAATTATCGATTCGGATTTGGTTAAGCATATTTAAGAGGTTCGTGACTTAACCCTATCAAATTATCAAGTCAGATTGGTTAAGTGTAAGTTAACTTAACCCCATCAAATTACCGAGTCGGACTGGTTAATTATAGGTTAACTTAACCCCATCCACTAGTCGAATTTATAATGGTTAAGTATCATTCTTGTGGGTTTACTTAACCCTACCACGCATCGCGTTATCCCAGTCGAGTGTTATCAACCCATTTAGGTTAAACTAACCCATCCACTAATCGTGTTATATGGTTAAGTGTCTTTAAGTAATCAAGTCCGGTCTTACTTAACCTACCCATTCATGTCATATCGGTTGAGTGCCATTAGTCAAACTAACTTAACCTTATCATGTGGCATTAAGTAAATTAATGCACCCCAACCTCTCACATTAGACTTTGTTGTGGTTACTGGTTACGCCGGGCGGGTCCGGGCAGCTTTACACCACAACCTAGTCTAACCTCGGGTTTTGAGCGCGATATGACCAACTTATCACATTGGGTCTTATTGTCTGTAGCTACTGGATTTGCCGGGCGGTTCCGGGCAGATTTATGCTACAAACTCAACCCAACCTCGAGTTGGCCACTTTCATGTTTTCCTACTTATCATGTTCATGTCAAATTTAGGCTACGACAAAGTCCACGTTTTACACTTATGCCCATTTTTCCCTTTACTTAATTCATGTTAAATTTCATAGCCCATCTCACGTTTGCCTAAACTACCAAGGCGTATTCCCAACGCAAGTGAAAGCGAGTCAACATAGTCGGAATAATATGACAACACGTTGGCCTCAAACATGTATGATAGCATAACACTAGGTTCATCATCATAGGCATGTAAATGGTCATGAGGGGTTTAGGTTCTTTTACATGCATAAGCCCCAAGTCAAGTTCATATGAATGTTCCACAAGTCAAATTGTTTTAAGGGTTCATGCCAACATTCCACAAGTCAAGATTAAATCTTGCACGATAAACTAGGTTAAACACAACATGAGTGGCATGATTTAATCACTAAGAAATAGCCCAGAGTCATAGGTTCAAAATAGGGGCAAGACTAGATTCACATAAACTAACATACTTAGTTTTCATCTCATTTTATTCCATGTCAACATTAGAACTACCGTTTAGATCTAAAAGTAGTTTGAACTTACAAAGCGCGGCTAGAGATTTATGAGCAAGCATTTGTCGTAGAACGGTGTAGGAATGATGCTCTACTCCCTTGATTTGATGTAGAAAGCTTGCTCCTTTGACATGGATCTAGTTGAATGCTCAAGCCCTTGAAGTTGGAGATGGAGGCCATGATCAAGAGAGATTTGGGCAGCACTTTGTTGCTAGAATGATTTTTAGTGATTTAGGTTAGGTCTTAGGGTGTTTTTATAGAAGTTAGGACTAGTTTAGGCCCTTAGATTAACCCTAGTTTAGATCTGAACCGTCAAAATCGTCACAGGCCCCAAAACCAGAGCCAAAAGACCATGCAGGTGCACCCAGGCCGACCTGGCTCGACCAGGGAGGTTGACCCCCAGGTCGACTGGGCAGTCGACCTGGTCCCTGGGGGATCGACTCCCCAGTCGACCTGGGGCTGGGCGGAAAATTTTCCCGCCCAGTCTGTTTGGGGCTAAATTCGAATTTCGAAAATATGTTTTCATTTTCTGATTTTTCGTGAAACTTCTAGAGGCCATATCTCGGTCATACGGACTCCGATTTACGAAATTTCGAACTCATTTCCAACCAGAATTCCGAGACAAACGCAATGGCGCAACCTGTTTCGCTTGATTCTTATTTTAAAATTTAATTTTGCCTCGATTCTTGTCTTAACACATTATTAAAATTCAGGTTGTTACATTCTCCCCTCCTTTAAGGATTTCGTCCCCGAAATCTCTAAGTTAGGGTGGATGTGTCCTACCATCCAATCATCCATCTACTCAAAGCATCATCCATAGGCAACCATTGTCCTTAAAAGATTTCTAATGTTGTATGAACATATGCAGAAAGTGTGTGTATATGTGTTCCTTATCTAATGCAAATGATCAGGCCTGATTGATCTTCTAAATGCAAAATATGTCTAGTGCCATGAATCCGCATGTATGCAAATAGTCCTAGTCACATAAACACTATATGTGTGCACAACCATTCATCCATATGCAATATTCACATGATAACACATTCAAATTCATCCATAAACAAGTATAAACACGTATACGTATGAAATATGAAATGTGACTGAGCCGATCTAGTGCCTAGTGTGTATTCGCGCATCCACGAGCAACCACTTGCAACCACTTGCAACCATATCAATCATAACATGTTTTCAAATACATGTTTACATCCACAAGGTTCTACCTAATGTCCTCAAGATAGGACAGAGAAGATAAGCATGATAAACTCCTTATGGATTACTAGAAATCCCTTTCTAAACCCAACCCATATCCTATAAAGCCCAAAAGGTTTAGTCAACCTAACAGACACCTTCAAACCCTGACATGTATTATTAACCGATGAGTCATACCCCCTATGGAGTTTGCAACAGAAATAAGATCGAGAATAGGACCGAGAGGATATGCATAAAAGATAGCATGCGGGTAAGCTCTACAGGGAAACAGGGATCAAGAATATACTCTTAAAAAGAGATATGATGCGCGTATCTTGTCTTCAATCTTCTAAGTCGCATTTCCTTGAGCTTAATTCCATTGTGCTTTGACCATCTTTAACTTCATGATTTCGTGGCCTCTTAACTCCTATTTCCAAATATGAGCTGGAACTCACTTCGTTGTCGCCTCTCGTTCCACTTTTACTTATTCTCCCTCTAGTATACTTGGCTCAACCATATCCGTGCTCTCATGGTTTCATGCAAGCTCTCCAAAATTCACTAGTGAATCATGGATCTCGTTTACTCGCTCTACGGCATTCCTCGCAGAAGAACTTATCTCTTGAAAACAAATAGATGCCAACTGTGTTACAAGTGTACTTACTAGAGTGATTCCCATAACTCATGCACAAGCGAAATGAACCATCCGCCTTAGTGGCGAACTCTACTCGAACGGATTACCAACAAATGCATCAAGAGATTCTAGGTAACCAATCATGACAGAACCCTAAAGGTTACACGAGACTTCGAGGGTATTACCGAGGCAAGTCAAGAGCCTAACTATCCTCCTTTCAAAACCGAGAATGGCACCCTTACTGGATAACCACTCCATTCCTAGAATTTAACCCATAGCTTTAAAGCATAAGCATTATTCCCAAAAGTCATAGGCGTCCTCAAATCCAAATAAGTCATGAATAAATGGACCGATTCCTCAACAAGATTTGAGACAAAAATGGGATCCTCTACTATGCTAGTACGAAGGTGCAGAGACTCAACTATCGAAGCAGACTTAAATGATGCGGTGATCAAAGCAAAGTCCTGACGGGATGATAGAGAAGAAAAGCTAAACCTTTCACAGAAACGTTACCATCCTTCTTAGGTGCGCTAACATTGAGAGCATACAATTGCCCTCTTGATGATCTTGTCCTCGTCTCATAACACTTGACTATCTTTCTCTTTTTACCTTACTAGAGATACTCTCTCTCGTCATGGATTTTATCATTCACCCTTTTCCTCCTTTGTGGATTAAGCCATACCAATAAGTTGCTTGTCCTTAAGCTTGTATCCTTTATCCTTGTTCTTACTATCCTTTCTTGCAACGCGGTAATAGGTCTCTCGAGAACTGCCTCCATCGTACCGAAAACACTGATGTAGTTAGAAAAGGATTAGTCGCAGTTCAAACCACTGTGACTACAGGTGGAGGAAAGAAAGGAAAAGAGATTCAATCAAGGAAACAAAGGATAATGCTAATGACCTTTGGGGAATAGCCTTTAAAAATAAAACTTTCCTTGAAAAATGCTTCTTTGTAAACGGTTTTCAAATAGTTTTCAGAAGGTTTTAAAACTTTTGCCCAGTCTGGTAACCTTCTGCTCTGATACCAAATGTAACACCCCATCCACTGCCAGGGTCACTCACAAGAGAATGCACTAGCTTTGGAGGGGCGTTGTCAAGGTAAACATGCACAGAAATATTACAAGACAGAGCATATAAAACAGCGGAAGAAAAACCAAATTTCATTACCTCATCAAATTATAAGGTCTAAAGCCTTTTACATCAAAATGCCTTTAAAAGACATTACATTGGGAACCTGTCTTGCAATAGTTAAAGAAGCATAAAACCACAGTCATAAAATATTCCCCAAGTAAAACGGTAAAGCAGTCATAGCCAAGAAAAATCCAAGCCATACATGATGACCTTGAAGCAGAAGAAGTCCGAGCTAAATAACAGTATTTCCTCCCTGAAAACCTGGGGGGGAAACGGAAGACAAAGAGGCGAAAGAAAACGGGGTTAGTCATAAAGACTGGTAAGTCCTATCTACTTCTAGCATAAAAACAGGTAAAGGTAACATGACATGCATAAACTGAAAGTAATATGATGACAAGATTGACTAGCTAAACTAAGGTAACAGGATGAACTACTGTATCAAGATAAACTACGGTCACTATGAATCAAGTATAACATCCCAAGGTTCTATCGAGTATAACATCCTAAGGTTCTATCGAGTATAACATCCCAAGGTTCTATCGAGTATAACATCCCAAGGTCCTATCAAGTATATTTGCCCTGCACCTTCCGTACTAGTATCCAAACCCGTGTCATGTGTTAGCTACAAAATGTCCCTTGCCCAATGTCATGAAATGGTCCATGTCAACCTAATGTAGGTTTTCCCAATTCGTATGTTTCTTTCCATGTATATGTTTAGTCCTTTGTCGTAAATCCTACGGGCTTCCTCACGTAGTTCTATACTACTTCAACGTAGTTCCATTATCCTTGAAATCGTTTTGGACTGTCACCCTTGATCTAGCTGTATTTTCTTACCATGAATTCTCGAAGGTTCGGCTAGGATTTATGCCACCTAGGACCACTAGGGATTACGCTACCTACTAAACGTTTTTGTAACTCGGTTTGGGTTTAAGCCACCTAGGACCGCTAGGGATTACGCTACCCGTCAACCACGCCCTTTTTCCCATGTATGTATCGTGAATCGTTTTTCCATGTCTAGATGCACATGTATCTCAATGTGCCATCCGAGTCCCGTGCCAGGGCTAATCAAGAAATACAAGACTCATTCGGGAGATTTAGGTTATCTGCCGATGCAGATATCAAGGTCTGTTTTTATACCGGTGGTTATGGTCCCACGTGACCCCTCCCTCAACTACTGAAAGGCAATCCAAGAAAATTATGCACGAGAACTATACTCCGGCCATCTATGCCCCACTTTCCTATTGGCCCCCCTCACCCATAACTAGATAGCAAGTATATGGTCTGTTGGGAGTTCTCTGCCTTTCCTCATACGTACACGATTGACTAAAGATGGTAGGTAGTCGACGACGTGCTATCACAGGGAAAAACCAGGTATCATCGACTCCACGCTAATCCACCCCAGTCTTTAGGTTGCTCGCACAGCAACCAAGGCATACCTTTGGTTCTTCTACCGCAGACCTTAACCTCTGTGAGCCCAGGAGGATCATCTGCAACCTCACAGAGGGATACCAAGAGTACCCTCACGTCCCCTGAAGCTACCGCTTCATCACCCAGTTCGCTGGAGCCTTTATCTAAGTCAGATAAACATTCGCTCCTCCTCGTGTGTTCGTTTTAAACGATGACCTACCGTATCAGGTTACTCATCTATCTGTGAACTGGTCCAATTCTCTTGACTAAGAATTATTACTTAGTTATCCTTAACTAAGGTTTATCACTTAGTTTCCCTTCCCGTTATCCTTATTAACTACGATTTATCACTTAGTCAGAAAGCTTGCTCCTTTGACATGGATCTAGTTGAATGCTCAAGCCCTTGAAGTTGGAGATGGAGGCCATGATCAAGAGAGATTTGGGCAGCACTTTGTTGCTAGAATGATTTTTAGTGATTTAGGTTTGGTCTTCGGGTGTTTTTATAGAAGTTAGGACTAGTTTAGGCCTTTGGATTAACCCTAGTTTAGATCTGAACCGTCAAAATCGTCACAGGCCCCAAAACCAGAGCCAAAAGACCATGCAGGTGCACCCAGGCCGACCTGGGTCGACCAGGGAGGTCGACACCCAGGTCGACTGGGAAGTCGACCTAGTCCCTGGGGGGTCGACTCCCCAGTCGACCTGGGGCTGGGCGAGAAATTTTCCCGTCCAGTCTGTTTGGGGCTAAATTCGAATTTCGAAAATCTGTTTTCGTTTTCTGATTTTTCGTGAAACTTCTAGAGGCCATATCTCGGTCATACGGACTCCGATTTACGAAATTTCGGACTCGTTTCCAACCAGAATTCCGAGACGAACGCAACGGCGCAACCCGTTTTGCTTGATTCTTATTTTAAAATTTAATTCTGCCTCAATTCTTGTCTTAACACATTATTAAAATTCGGGTTGTTACATACCCCCTAACCCGCCACGGAAGCCACCGCACCCCCCCTTAAACCCTCCTCCTGCCTGAACCGCCACCCGAAGGCCACCACCCTATGACGCAATGGCAGCGCCCCCTTCTTCGAGCGCACCCCTCCCCTTTTCCACTTCCAATCGATGGCAACGGCAGTCCTTTCTCTTGCTCCTCCTTCTAAGACCCTGGCCAATGTGAGTTTCCTCCTGTACCCTTCTTCGATTTAAAACTGACTTTTGATATGGGGAAAGTTTGAATTTTTATATGATAGGAAGATTAAAGATACAATTTTTATATGATAGGAAGATTAAAAATGTAATTTTTATATAATAGAAATGTTAAAGATATAATTTTTATATAGTAGAAATGTTAAAGATATAACTTTCATATAGTAGAAAGGTTAAAAATATAATTCTTATATATATAGAGATATAAAAATATAATCTTTATATATGTAGTGAATCAAAAATATGATTTTTACTTGTGTAGAGTATTAAAAATATGACATTTATATAGTAGAAGATATAAAAATACTATTTTTATATAAGTAGTGTATTGAAAATAAAATTTCTATATAATAGAGAATATAAAAATATAATCTTTATATTTGAAAAGGCGAAATCTTTATATAGAGAATAGCGATATAAAAATAGAATTTTTATCTATATAGTAGCGATATAAAAATAGAATTTTTATCAATAGAATTTTTATCTATATAGTAGCGATGTAAAAATAGAATTTTTATCCATATGGAGTGATTATAAAAATATGATTTTTATATACATAGCAAGAATATTAAAATGTGATTTTTATACATATAGTGGCTACGGGCAACGAAAGTGACAAAAGGCGAGAATAGTGATGATTCCCTACATTAGAAGTGTCGTGGAGTTGGGATAGCTTTGGTGAGAACTTCTCACTTTAAATTCTCTTTTTCTAGTTAAATATATATACTAGGATGCAGACGGTGGTTAGCAGCACCCGACACCCGTCATCCACAGACCATGGATGGCTTGTTTGTTTGATTGATGTGTTGTGAAAATTGTTTGTGATGTTTATGTGAAATCGATAATAAATTGTATATGGTTGAAATAGATTAATTATCGTTGAAAATATAATTTTTAACGTGAATGTGAATAAATGAATATTTATAAACAAATCGGCTGATTTGTTTATATACACTGATTTGACTGATATTGATTGGGATGATAAATTTTACACATCGCCCAACTGCACAAATAAAAATCTGTGTTTGTTGATTTGAAACCCTACACGGGTGTTGGGATGATATTTGGCGTACACTAATCCCAATTATTTAATTGTATGTCGATCGATCGGTCGACAGGCTATGTAAGCGTTAATTATTTATATTTGATGCTTATGCAGTTGAGTGGTGCACTTTGGATGATGGTTGATTGTTTATCGTTGCTATTATATACATGTGTTGGGTGGAATCCATATAATTAACGTTATATGGTGATTGATTGGGTCTCATTCCAATCGGGAAAATAATGAATATTATAAAAGAAAATTCATGTGTTGACGATGTTCATGCGTTGAAATTATTCATGTGTTGAGTGAAATATTTTAAATAATAAAATTTACATCTTTATCATATTTACGATTAGAATCTAGTTCACGGTGGAGTCTGATTGAAAATAGAACGATAGATACCATAATTTTATAAAGTATTTTACATAACAAAAATAGTCGTGTGTTGACAGTACTCATGTGTTGAGATTGGTCGTGTGTTGAAAGAAATATAAATTCATGTGTTGAATAAATATTCATTTGTTGAATAAAATAACGAATTTATTGAAATATATAAAGCCGTGTTGATTAGAGTTGCGCTATTTTGACGTGAACGATATTTATATCGATTATATTCGTTTTTATAATGAATATAGAAAAGAAGTGAATTCAAAATATAACGTTTTGAAAATATTATCATTTATATAGTAATGATATGAAATATTCAATTTTGATTTGAAATTGAATATAAAGTTGAAATGGTTTTGAAAACGAATTTAAAACGATTTATAAAATACGTTTTAAAAAGGAAACCGATGAAATATTAATAATATATATATTATATATATATATAATGGCCTGAATAGAACGCGCTGCGCCGCGGCAGTTCGTGAATTTCGACCATTGACTTCGAATTGACGTTACGGGAGATCCGATCGTCGGATTCTCCTAAAACCGGAACCGTTGGGTTCGTATCGAAAAGAGCTTTCCAATGAATATTAGAAATTTGAAATCCAGCGGTTGGATTTGGAATTATGTCCAAATCAAATTAGAAAAAGGTCGCTGTAAGTGCTGTTCGATGGCCGTTGATGGAAATCGACTGTACGGGCCTTGATAAAATTATTAAAAATATTAATAATTTGTGTAAAATCATAATATGTGAATTGGAAAGAACTGGGATGTAAAACTCCACATTTGAAATGATAAAAGAAGTTTTTTTATCGAAATGAACTAGTTTTGTACTAGAATTAAAATCAATTTATTTTTGAAATAAATAAATTGAATTTGAATTGGTTTTGAAAATAACCAGAATTTCCAATATACGTGAATTGGAAGAGATTTGAATCGAAATTGTCTTTGGAATATTTTGATGTTGGATTCCGTGATTATACAGATATTGTTATGGGAATTTGAAAGATATATTCATATCGTTATTTCCAATATGATATTTGTTGGTTTCAGAATTTGATATTGAATATAAGCCGATATATTTTCGATTCAAAGCCTTGTATTTAATATCAAATGTGATTTGGGTTTGTCGTGAATCGTGTTTTAGATGACATTGGTTCTTTAACCCAGTTAAAGACAGGATGTTGATTTTTAAAAAGATTAAAACTAAGTAGAGTTTTAATGAATCTTTAATTAGATTAAAATGTGAATTGATAATTTAAATTAACAAATCTGAAAGGTGATCGAGAATGGAGTACCACCAGTTTTGCTCCAAAGCGATAGTTAAATCTTTAATTAGATTTGAACATGAAATGGTAATTAGTTTTACCGATAACACCGTGGTGTTAGATATGGAGTATTACCAGTTTTGCTCCATGGGATGAATAGGTTGGGATTGGGAAATAAAATAAATAATTACTTCGGTGTGGTTCGCTAATCCCGACTAGTTTGGAAAACCATGACATGGTTTGAAATGATATCCAAAGGAAGAATAAAGAATAAATTTAGAAGAATTTATCTTTGATAAATTAATGGGAACCTTTCCCTAAGAATGTGATTTTGTGAATAAAAGAATATTCTGAGTTGGAATGAGGCGTTTGTTGTGTTTGTGTAACATTTGATTATTATATATGTCGGTTATTCAGAAAGGCCGGGCTTATACCCATTCTGAATAACCGATTCGACGATATGTCGAAGATGAAGACGGTGGTTGAAGACCGGAAATCTTCACATCGTTTGGGTGATTGCTGATGATCTCGATTGGGCTGTACACCCAAGAGGAGAGAAACAGTTGGTGATCGTCCAGACGTACTTGGAGATGGATGGATATGCGAGGAAAGTGCCTCCGGTTTCGTTCAGACCCAGAACGAACTTATAAATGGATTGTGTGTCTGACATTGGATTTTATTCTGTGTTGATTGATCTCTATTAAATATACATCTGTTTGGCGGCAGAGAATTTATTCTCTTGCTTAACGCCCTTCTCTGAGACGTACAAGCTCAGAGGTTGTATATCGATGGACATCAGTCGCATGGAGTGAATTGCCAGTGTAGCACGCGTAAGTGGCAAATTGACCAAGGCTTCTGTTGAAAAGCAAAGTCTTGTGGTTGATGATCAAAGCACGGCCTGTGTGGCATAGCTTTGTGTATAGCGTGAATTCGCGAGCCTCACACCTCGGTATGAGTCAAAAACGGGATAGTGACTGCAGGGAGAGCACGACGTTTCTTTCTAGCTAGGGTGGTGTCAGTGACCTACCAGCCCTGACATTTATATACTTTTCACCTTGTGGTTGTTGTATACGAGGCGCCTCGAATATAGGTCTGTAAGGACCGGGAAACGTGTGCTAATGAATAACTAATCCTCCAAAGTTAGGTGAGGACTGGCCCTGAAGATCCAAGGATCATAGTGGGGTCCTGAGACATTTGCTAGAGTGTCTCGAATCGGAGAGGAGCTTGCCCCTTGCCTCGACTCATGACGGAAATCCAATTTCCAATACGTGATATTGCGGTTTTAATTGTAGAACTAGTATGGCGACATGATAGATGGTACCCATGCCGCCTATGATTGATATTTATGATTTGAATTGTTTTGACACTATACACTTATTATAGTATCAAATGATTTGTTTTAAACGTATCAAGCATGTTTGGCTATTATAAGGGAAAACCCTATCCTCCGGCTTGCGTTGCATTGTGTGATGGGACCTGGGTCTTATATTAGCTTCATTTTTCCAAAAAGCATTGCGCTGTTTTGTTATATGCACTAGTATTCTTGGGAGGAAACCCATTCCGTGTTATACGGCGTGGTCCCTTGAATTACTCTCTTCTAAAGTAAAGTTTTAAATAACTGTATTAGTTCTCACACCAGTCCCATGACTGACCTGGAGTTTATTGTTTTAACCTAAACTCTGGGTGCCCCTATTTTCCACGGGCAGCTAGTAGTTTTGGTTTTGCAGATTTATATTGACAGGGTCCTGATTTACAGCTGGAACGATGCTCGGAAAGCTCTGTATCCGTGTATCACTTTCAGTTGTGTTTTGTATATTTTTCCGCTGCTATGTAATTTATTGTAATCTCTGATATTATTCGAATGTATTTTATTCATTTATACTCTGTATATTCTTGTATCTGATGGAATTGTTGTAATAACAATGAAATGTTCTTCCGTCTGCGTTCTGATTCGTCTTGTCCTCAACGCCATCCGTGCTTTCCTTCACGGGGAAGTTCGGGTTGTGTCATTCACTATCGAACCTTACCCATCCCTGAGTTAAAAATGAAGTCAATCAAGTTGGGATACAATTATCTCTCAGACCTTAACTGAACAACATTTCTAACCTCGAAATAGACAAAGTTCACCTTTTAAAACTTTAACAACTTCCTTACGTAACTCGGATTCTATTTATGAATCCCCTTCTTTATTTTAAAACATTGATTTTAACTATAGCGTTATAATTCCTTTCTTCTTAAATATCCAACTTCAAAATGTAACTTTTATTCCTTAATTTAACTAAATAACTAAACCACTAATTTATAAATAAATAATTAAATCTTGATTAAACCGGAAAGCAAATATTATTTTCCCAAATACGATATAATCGAATTCAGTGTATAATTCTCTTTTTCGAATAATCTCTATTAGATAGCTCTTTTTCGAATAAACTATATTCGATAACTCTTTCTTCGAATAACTATATTCAATAATCTCTCTTCGAATGATTTACATTCGATTAACTTTCTACGAATGATTTACATTCGATTAATCTCCTTTCGAATAAACTATATTTGATTAACTCCTTTAATTTTATTCGAATAAACTATTTCGAGTAACTCCTTTAGATTAACTTATTTGGATTAACTCGGTTTGATTAACTCATTTTGACTAACTCAACCCGATTAACTCAACTTGGATTAACTTAACTTATTTAACTCCTATCGAATAACTAATATTCGATTAACTTATATTTGAATAACTATGTTTGTTATAACTTTATTTCGAATGGCTAATATTCGATTTAACTCCATTCGCTTGACACTAAATCGCAGCGATCACAATGGTTACGCCTGATTCCCTCAGGAAAACATCCGACCGCCGTAGGCTATCTGCAGCCCTGCGAATTACGCTAGCAGTCGTACGAAATTGCAACTCATCCTGAATAACTGTGTTTGACTAACTCTATCTCAATAACTATATTCAATCAACTCTAATTGAATAACTAATATTCAATTTATCCTAATTCGATTAACTACGTTAAATTAACTTTATCTGGTTAACTCTAACTGATTTACTCTAACTGGTTAACTCTAACTGATTAACTCTAACTGTACTTTAACTGGTTAACTCTAATTAATTAAATCTAATCAATTAACTCTAACTCTAATCGATTAGTTCTAACTCTAATCGATTAACTATAATTCGATTAATTCCTTTGATTTAACTCTACATCCATACTCAGTTCCAAATATCGATGTTGAAATCGATTCTTACCTTTCTATATAAGTCCTGACTTATATATTCTATTTATACAATGGTAAACATTTCATTTGATTTATAAAATATTATTTATATTTTTGTCTTCTCCATCTATCGGTTAGAATAGATTCTATTTAAAATCTTTGTTTTAAATCCATATCATGTTATACCCGTGTGCGAAGCACGGGTCTAACCTTTCAAACGTAAAATTCTCCTTTTATACAATTCTAGTCACTTTTCAAGTATTTCCTTTTATAATCTATTTATTTACCAAATAAATCCCTTTTTGATAATTCTATTTATTTTATAAAATATTTTCTATTTATAAAATCAATTGATTTTATAAGTTAATCCTTTGATAATCTAACTATTCCCTTTCTATTTATTTTACACATATTACCTCTTTCTATTCTATTTATTTTCCAATAAATATCCCTTTTCAATTCTATTTGTAAATAGTTTACAAATATTTCTTTTTCAAAAATATTTCTTTTTCAATTCTATTTGTAAATGTTTTAGAAATATTTCCCTTTAATTTTACCTATTTGATTAACAAATAAATATTCCTTTTTAATCTATTTATTTTCTAAATAAATATTTTCTTTTTATAAAATCTTTTAATTTTATAAATATTTCTTTTTCAGTATGTCATTGAAAATTTCCTTTTTAACATTCCAATATTCGTCATGGTATTTAAAGTACCATATAACAATGGTCAGTATCATTCCAACATACAAAATCAACAACAGATTTCATATCACATCATATAACACAATATATGAAAAACAGTAAAATAAATGGTTAGGAACCCAATTGGATCCCTCCGACCCGTTTCCCTGCATCCACAGTTGTTAATCACCTGAATAACACGAATATGAGATATTCTGATAAATAGAATCAATATTCGATTTACGATTTATATTTATATCATTATCTATATTTTAACCAATTAGTAGCAGTTCAACCAAATAGCCAACACACAGCAAACAACCATTGTTTATCGGCTATAAAAATACGTTATAAAAAAATATAACTGAGAAGAGTTAGAGAGTTTTACTCACATTGTTTCGCAGTTGACGGTTCTGCTTTTTGTCCTGTTTAAAATCAAACAAATGTTCGAGTTTATCACCGAATCCCAGTAGCTTTGTCCTCAGCGAATTTTGTTCCCCAACGTAGATCTCGTTGTTACGGCTCCAATGAATACGATCGCGTTCACTTCTGTTCACGTATGGGAAAGTTATAATAATTTTTTTTCCTTTACAAATTCAATATATTATAATAGTCATTAACTACTTATCGATTATATAAATACTTACTAAGTAAACTACTCCCATGTTACACCTTCCTCTTCTATTTATTATTATTATTCAAAATCCCATTGCTCATTAGCTCATTCTTTGTATTACCAGTAAGCTAATATATGAATTTATACCACGTTCTACTACTTTCTCTACTAATTGGTAACACATTAAATATACTCACATTATATTTTAATCTCATCGAACTTGGTCCTTGTTAAGTCTGAACAACCGTGCTAATGTAGCCGAACCCAAATAACAAGTCATAACCCCGACGGTGTACAAGGTACGGTGCTCAACTCATTCCCTCGTGTTAACAGTGTTATATCCTTCTTCTCTTTTGAATACACTCCCACTCCTGAACTTCTCCACCAAACTTCAGAACAACCCTGTTTTTCATCCATCAAAACATCGACCCCTTCATAATTCTGCCACCGACAGTTCAGGGCACCGATGTAACAACCCGCAAATTCTGGGCCAGTTTAAAATTTTTATTTTGGCAATTTTAGCGAATTTTGAATATTTAAAATAGATTATTTTAAATAATATCGACGTGAAATTTATTTTGAATAGAATTCGACGTATATATTTATTTATATACGTCGTCGTTAGAATATAAATATTTATATATAATTATAAATAGAATTGAAAATGGCGCGGTAGTTCGAAAATTCGATTTCTAATTTCAAATGAATATACAGAATTCAATATAAGTCAGAATTGAACGAAACAAGAAATATTTGAATCTGTATAACTATATCTTTGTAACGAAGTTAACAAACTGAGATTTCATTTTAGAAATGATAAGATATGTCCAGTAGAAAATTCTGAATAGTCGCTATGGAATTCAGGCCCTTAAAAATGGACATTTTGCAAACGACCTCGGATTTCGACGAAACCAGTTTTGTTGGGTCCGTGATGTCAAGTTATTGCTAGGTTTCAAATTTCATAATTTCCCGAATCAATATGTGAGCGTGGCAAAGGAAAACGTGTTTTGACCAGTTTCAGTTGATTTTAATCGACTGGAAAATGGTCATTTTTCTAACGGTCTCAGAATTCGACGAAACTAGTTTTGTTAGGACCGTATCGTCAATACGAAGCTAGAAAATATTTTTATGGGATTTATAGAGTTGTTATGTGACCCCGGTAATTTGAAATGTACGTTGAAAATTCAATATAATGGTTTAAATGTAAATTTAACGGAAATTGATTGTAACAGCCGAATCAGCTTACGATACATGTCCCATTGTGTTCGGAATGGGGGTGATACGCTATGGACGACAGGCGGTGGGCCTCGTTTAGAGGTCAAAAATAAAAGTTGCTTTTTAGTGATAAAAAAAAAAATATATATAATCCTCCTTTTATCAGAAGACCCCCCCCTATCCTTTCATTTCAAAACGAAACGGAAGAAGAAAAAAAAAACAGATCGATCGACGCCAGATCGGCATCGCCCCCTAGCGCCTTCGCCACCCAACCGGAGCGCCGCCCCACCTCCTCGAGCTCCGCCTCTCTCTCCCCTTCCTCTCCCATCGAAACCGCCCCGAACCCCCAACGCCCCATACCCCGAATCGATCTCGAGCCCCCTAAAACCCCTCCCTCCGGTCGCGTCGCAACTCCCTTCCCCCTCCTCGTCAGATCGACAACCCCTTCCCCCCCCGATGAGTCGCCTACCCCTCCGCCTACCCCTCCTCCCTCACGAACCCGCGGCCGATGAGAAACCCCCCCCCCTGCAATGTTCGGCGACGAAGCACCCCCCCCCCCTCGACTGTAAGTTTTCATTTATTTATTTATTTATTTATTTATTAATATTTTATTTCTGTTTTTATATTTAAAGATTTCTGTTTTTATATTTTATTTCTGTTTTAAAAAGAACTGATCTTTGAAAAGCAAATAAACTGTTTTTTTATTTAAGTTAAAACTGTTTTTTTATTTAAGTTAAAACTGTTTTTTTATTTAAGTTAAAACTGTTTTTTTATTTAAGTTAAAAACTGAAATTTTAATTAAGTTAAAACTGATTTTAATTAAAGTATGAAACTGATTTTAAAAAGTAAAAAAAAAAAAAAACTGTTTATATTTAATTTTCGAACAAATTTTTAAAAGGCAAAAAGATTATATTTTTAAATATGAGAAGGCGATATTTTTAAATGTGAAAAGGCGAAATTTTTAGATGTAAAAATGCGAAATATATATTTTTGAAATGGAATTTTATCTATGTTGAATAGCGAAATAAAAATTCGATTTTTATATATTGAACTTTGAAGTAAAAATTCGATTTTTATATATTGAACTTTGAAATAAAAATTCGATTTTTATATATTGAACTTTGAAGTAAAAATTCGATTTTTATATATTGAACTTTGAAATAAAAATTCGATTTTTATATATTGAACTTTGAAATAAAAATTCGATTTTTATATATTGAACTTTGAAGTAAAAATTCGATTTTTACATATGTAGAGAATACGGGCAACGAAGGCGAGTTGGCGAAGATTTCCTGCATTAGAAGTGCCGTGGAGCTAGGATAGCTATATGTGAGAACTTCTCACCCTTCAATTTATTTTCTAGTTATATATATATACTAGGATGCAGACGGTGTTTAGTAGCACCCGACACAATCGTCCACAGACCATGGACTTGTTTGTTTGGCTGTTGTGGTTTGTTCTCGAACTATCCGACACTTTCCTTTACGGGGAAGTTGCGGGTCTTCACAACCGACCCCCACAAATCAGTCACCTAAACCACCATCACCGACTGGCATTCCTACTTAGATGAACGCCGCCTCAAACAATGCCCTACCGGCCACCCAGTTTTCAAAGAATTGAACACAGCGACTATAGAAATCATGATAACTTCAATTCACCTGCATCGTCGATCTGAAACACCGGGCCCCACCTCGTTGATGCCGCCAGAGTCACCTTACCTCTGCCTTCACTCGCCATGAACGCTGCTCGATCTCGTTGCCTAGTTGGCCAGTTAAACCGTGATGATCGGGAAAAGTTTCGTGTGCAAATTCTCAGGCCACCATGATCTAAAGCCCCCATAATCTCACCTAAATAACGCGCCTGCCCTACCTCTAACTTCGCCGGAAGTAGTGGCGCGCCCCTCAACCCTAGTTTGCCAGCAACCGTTCTGAAGCAAAGTGAGTTCGACGCAAACAGGGATCAGAATATATAATTGTCAAGTTTTATAATGGAAGATTTTTTTGCTTTAAGTTCTTAGAAAAGGTGGAAAGAATGGCATTGGTTTAATTATTGTTTTGAAGACATTAAGTTACGGCTTGAATTCACGAACTGGAAAGAGGAGACTGCAGGGTTCGCATATATAGAGGACAAATATGACTTAGCAACTAAGGAACTAGGTAGTCTGCGTCTATGGATATAGCTAGGCAGGTTTGCATACTTCTGTTTACTTGGACATGAAGTATTGGGTTAATGAGACATGGCAAAACATTCCTCAAACACCATACAGTAAAGTCTTAGTACGTCATGATTTACGTTTGGGAACCATGTACCTACCACACTTAAATTGTCTTTACTTTGGTTATGTTTTAGCTAGCTTAGGGGTGAAGTATCCTTATTTTATTTTTAACTTTGTTCAGGCAAGACGTTTTTAGATGACTGGGGTATAGAGATTTAATGGAGACAGTGACTATTCATAAATGGGAGGCTTGTTGTCTTGCGTTTACACATGGAAGGAAGAACACAATGGTACAACATATTGATTTCTTAGTCTTAGGAATATGGGTTTGTGGGTATTATGTTTTATATATGTACGTGGTGCCTGGTTATCCACAGTCCAAGGAAGCAAATGATACTTTCCGCTTTCATACAATTGGTTGATTCTTTGATGGTGCAAGATGTAATGCGATCGGTATGGTGCAATTCCTACTGGACACAGTAGCTAGGATTAGGGTAGCTGTTCATTTATATATATATATTTTTATCAAATCGACTTTACTTCATATTGAAGAAATGGTGTACCTTATCGGGTAAAACTTCGTTCACTTGCAGACCGCTATGGACAAAGATAACAATACTGTTGAGACGATCAATCTTCCACGATCCCAAAAATATAATAATATAGGCCCGTTAACTTATTCTGTGAAACCCCGAAATGTTGATATAGGGTGTAAAATACTCCAAAATAAAAAGTGCTTATTTTCCAAAATAAAAATTATAGTAAAA
Organism: Allium sativum; assembly: GCA_030737875.1. Classification (NCBI taxonomy): domain Eukaryota; kingdom Viridiplantae; phylum Streptophyta; class Magnoliopsida; order Asparagales; family Amaryllidaceae; genus Allium; species Allium sativum. Next base: position 360,723,772 of record CM060926.1, read on the forward strand.
TTCTAAAAATTAATTTATACCTACGTCTAAAAGGACTTATCCAATTTCGAAGTCAATATTTAATTATAATTAAATATATCGTTATGACCTATAAACGTTCCATAGCGACTATTTGGAAATTTGATTTAGCCATAACTTACAATCTATAAAGCGAAATATCCTTTTTTCTCTTCCATTAGAAAAATATCGTCCAACAGATTCGAATGTTTCTTGTTTTACAGAAATCCGACTTAAAACCGACCCTGCATATCCATTTGAAGTTCAAATCGCCAAATAGCAAACTACCACGCCATTTCGAGCTCGATTAAAATTATATTATAATTCTACATTCAAACTGCCTGTAATGACCCGCATTGGCAGAGGTATTATAATTAATTAATTTAATTATATAAATAGTGATATAGTGAATTAAATGGTGGTTAAATTAAATAGCTGGGAATATTTAATTAAAATAATAATTAAATATTATATTTAATTCTGAAATAATCAGAATTGGCTGAAATGGCGATATGATGTGAACAGGATCATCCGTGATATTTAATTCAGTTTAGAATTGAATTAGAATAACGAATATATTATCTGAACGAAAGTTTGAACGTATAATTATTTTATAATTAAAATCGAGCTCGAAATGGCGCTACAGTTCGTAAATTGGCGATTCGAACTTCAACTGAATATGCAGAAGTCGTTTTAAATCGGATTTCTGTGAAACAAGAAACGTTAGAAGCTAGTGGAGTATATCTTTCTAGTGGAAGAGAGAAATCAGGATTTCGTCGTTTCGATTGTGAGTTGTGTCCAAATCAAATTTCAAAATAGTCGCTATAGAATCGTTTGTCGACCGTAACGGTTTATTCGATATAACTAGAGAACGCTTTTGAATTTAGACAAGGTTCTTTTGGGAAATAGTGATAATTTAGTTTTTAGAATTTTATAGAAATTTTTAATTAATTAAATAAGCAACTTTTTATTTGGAGTATTTTGCACCCTTAATCAGAAATTTTGGGATTTCACAATATGAGTTAATCTACCGGTATTTTTATATTTTCGAAATCGTGGTACCTTATTGGTCACAACGGTATTTTTATATCTATCCATGACGACTCGTATGGGAATGAAATATCACATAGCGATTGACTTTAAAATGAATAAAGATAAATATCCAACCCTAAAATATCCTAACTTATTTTTGTGATGAAAAACCAAGCCACATCTCTACCATTCAACCGCAAGTGTTTGTGGCCTCAACAGAAGAAGAAAATGTGGAGTGTTAACCCCTTCTTAATCCAAAAAGGGACCCTATAAATACTTCTGACCTATTGCAAACCCGAATTCTTTCATTTGAGGGGTCAACGGGATTTTTCCGCCCTTGTCTCCTTCAGAAGAAAAACAAAATCGTATTAATTCAAATAAAACCTCATAAATCCAAATGCTTGTATGCTTGTGATCCGACAGATGTAAGTTTTATTTTGGTATAACAAATATTTGGTACGATCGCTGTTTTTGTTCCAGCGATTTCATACGTTAGTCTCAGCAAAATTTGGGCTGAACGATTCATGAGGAGTTGAAGCATTGATCTTGAAATGGAGGTCAGTTTTAAGTAGCAATGGAATACCGCGAGTGTTTGAAGAGTTTTAAGGGTTTTGCGACAAGAAAAGGGTCGCGACCTGTTCACTGTTCACCGACGCTACAGTTCGGAATCGCGACGAGAATGGCGAACTCGAGTTCTGTGTGAAGGGTATCAACAGAAAGAGGATGCCAAGAGATGATTTTTGGTGATTTTTGATCGATTTATAGTGAAAGAGAGGAGGAGTGGTGATGGAGTTTGTGAGCTGAAATGGGTGGGTTTCGTTTACTGGAGGAATGCGTAAAGAGGAAGAAGAAGTGAGCGGGTGTGGGCTTCAATGTGTAGGGGTATGGGCCTGGTTAAATGGTGAAGCCCATCTTTGAATTGAATTGAGTTAAATTCAAATAAATTAGTATATTAACTTTAATTTATTGTATCTTACCCATACATGAACGAAATTCAGCAAAACAAGATCCGATGGGATCGTATGGACGGGAGCAACACAATGAGACTGACTGGAAGTCCATCGGAGCTCGTTACAATTTATGGCGAAATAAATTGTTTGATTCAAATCAAACAAACAGTTTATCGTTCTTTAACGATGAACTGCCAAAGTGAGTAAATCTCACTAACGCTGAACAGTTTATAATTTCATGTTGTATTTTTAGAACTGTTAAATATTGATTGATTGATTATGTATTGACTGTTTGAATGAACTGCTAAACAGTTAGTTGAATTTCTATATTGATTCTGTTTAACAGAATATATCATATGGAACTAAAAGTGATGTTGATTTTATTGTGTAACATCTGTGGATGCAGGGAAACAGGTTGGAGGAATCCGACTGGATTCCTCAACAGTTATTTTATTGTTTTTCATATATTTTTATATATGATGTGAATTATAACCTATTGGTGATTGTGTGTGTATGGACGATATTGGTCATCGTGATTTGATGTGTTAAATACCATAACATGCCGAAATGTTGATAAGGGAATATTTTCAAAGTGATATTTGAAAATAAAATATTTATAAATGGAATATTTATAAATAAGAAATATTTATAAATTGGAATATTTATAAATAGGAGATATTTAGAAAAAGGGAAAACGTTATAAAAAGGAAACTGTTATAAGAAGGAAATCATTTTAAAGTGGAGAACCGTGACTAAAAGTAAATCTTTAAAATGAATAAATGTTGTTAAAAAGGAAATCTTTATAAAGTGAATAAAGGAGTTAAATCGAATATGGTATTCGAAAGGAGTTAAATCGAATATGGTATTCGAAAGGAGTTAAATCGAATATGGTATTCAAAAGGAGTTAAATCGAATATGGTATTCGAAAGTAGTAAATCGAATTAGTTATTCGAAAGAAGTTAAATCGAATATGGTATTCGAAAGTAGTAAATCGAAATAGTTATTCGAAAGGGGTTAGTCGAGTCGAGTCAGTTGAATAGAGTTAATCGAATATTTGTTATTCGAATAAGAGTTAACCAAATAGAGTTAATCAATTAGAATTAACCAGTTAGAGTTAAACCAGTTGGAGTTAATCGAATATAGTTTATTCGAATATAAAGTAAATAGAGTTAATCGAATATAGTTTATTCGAATAGAGTAAAAGAAGTTATCGAAAATAGTTTATTCGAAAGGAGTTAAGTGAAATGAGTAAATCAATAGCGTTAGTCCGATAGCGTTAGTCCAATAGAGTTAATCCAATAGCGTTAGTCCAATAGAGTTAATCGATAAGGGCTAATCAAATAGAGTAAATTGAATAGAGTTATCGAATATACCTTATTCGAAGGAAAGAATTATCGAATAGAGATGATTCGAAAGAGGTTAAGTAAGGAAGTTAGTTAAAGAAATATAAAGTGAACTTTGCCTATTTCAAAGTTAGAAATGTTGTTCAGTTAAGGTCTGAGAGGTAGTTCTACCCCAACTTGATTGGCTTCGTATTTAACTAAGGAATGGTTAAGGTTCGGCAGTAAAGGATGGTTAAGTGAATTTAGTAATTAAAGGAAATGGTTTGAGTTGGCAAAGCGATGTTTTATCTAAACATCTGTTTAATCCAAACGTATGAGTTTTGGAATTTTTTTTGCAATATAAGAACCAGAAATGTTTTCTGATATAGAAAACAAGAAATGGAAATGTTTTCCAATGGTAATAACATATATTTTCTAAATTTAGAAAATAAGAAATGTTGAATATAGGGAAACAGGAGATAAGTAAATTAATGAACTAAGGAGATATATGACTTATGATTGATTGATAGAATTTCCATCTGGAAATAATATCGTTGTTTGCACATGTGTTTTTCTTTGATAGTTAAATCACAGACTATCGAAGTTTTGACCATTTTAACGTTGTTAATATGGAGAGACCAGTTGGATTATTATCCAAAGAACCACTCTGTATTGGCATAATCGTTGCGAATCATATATGCCAAAGATAATTGAAGACGGAGTAAAGTGCAAGGGCTATTGTATAAGTCTTAGATAACAGTATCTAAGATGGATATACTGAATAGTACCTTCGGGACATCCTGTTCCTGGATAACTTGTATGGACGGATGTCTGACAGAGTCTTTTCAGACGATCACGTATATTGATTTCTCCAACCGTACCAAGAGTGGAAGCGGAGAAGGAAACTTCTTTTAGCTAACACATAATGTATGGTGGAGGGCGTCAATTGGTGATTTGATGGATTTAACGATGTGGCATTCAAAGTGAATCTGGTGTGATGATAAAGCGTAGCTTCTAGCCTCACATCCGGTAAATGACAGAAATCGGGCAAGCAGCATGGCTAAGTCGGTCACAACGAAGTAGGGTGTATAATCACCTGATCTAGAGTTTCATTTACTTCTAAAAATCTATTGTTGATGCTGTCCCATTCGGGAAACGGTTGTGATCCCAACCGTTGGTGATATACATTCGATACACTCAAGCGAAATGAGTGGTAGGTCATGTGTGGCCGGGTTGTAAGATGTTCTTGTTGAACCCAGTGTATTCCTTTCTAGAGGTACACTAGCGAAAGGTGGTTCCATGCCTTGTCATAGTTGGAAATCCATTACCCAATACGTGCTTGCGGTTTTGATTGTATACTATATATGTAGAACGTGAGATGAAAGCGTTTCTGCTAGATGATTATTATATTGTGGTTGATAGACATTATGATAATATCAGAAGGTTTTTGATATAAAGATAATTTGGATTCTCATAAGGGAAAAACCCGTTCCGTTATACGGTGTGGTCTTATGAGATATCGTTTACCTTTTCGAACTGTTTTAAACTGTTTTACTCATACCAGTCCCATGACTGACCCGGAGTTTATTTGTTTGTTTCCCTAAACTTTTGGGTACCTAAATTTGTCCGGGCAGTCAAGTAGTCGGGATTTGCAGATATACTGGAAGAGCTTGGAGCAGGAGGCTTCAGGATTATATAGCTATAGCTATTTCCGCTGTGTTGTAAGTGTTGTACTTTGATAATGATGTATATTCAAGTACAGATGTATATTTCAAGTTATGTTATATATATTATATGTTATTCGTTCCGCTGTGAGGTTCGTGTTACACTGATGTTGTGTTCTTCTTCTTCTTCTTCTATTCTAAGTTTCTATCTTATCTATCCTCACCCTCTGTTTTCTTTCTATTAATTTCCTGATTTTCAGTTTAATTTGGGGTTGGACTTGTGTTTTTGGTCAGCTCAAATTGGACCGGATTTTCGGGTCATTACAGTTGGTATCAGAGCTTAAGTTAAGTTTTACCTTGGCTCTGTGGCGTGACTCGGTAGAGATAGGGTTAGTAATACCCTAGATTGAGTTTGAGTGTATATATACGAGTGAACGTATTTGTAGATGATATAAAAATTGTTTTATATTGTGGTGATTTATTGGTTGAGTTGTTTATGAGTTCTGGTCGATCAGTTTGATCCACTGTATCGGTAGGGATTTTGTAAACACTCGAATACGATGAACTGTCATGGTATGTTTCGAAAGAGGGTAAATGAAAAAGATTTTGCCCAAAGTATATTTTTGATATAAAGAATTTATATTGAAATGATTTATAATATATTGGATATATTGGTTGTTATTATAATCGAGTAAGATTATAAATTAAATGGTTATGTAAATAACCAATCAGAATTCATATAAGTAAAATACGTGGAATCAGATGAATTAAATCTGGAATTTAAACTAGAAACTGAATTAAAACTCTGGAAAATTGGATAAGTGTTTGTAAATGGATTTGGATTAAAAGTAAGGAAAATTTAAGATCCTGGGAGAATTTAAATTGTTTTACAAGCAGTGTGAATTATATTTTGAATTGAATTTCAATGTGGAAATGTTTAAAAATGGTTTTATAGTATTGAACTCACTTCGATCGCTGGAAAATAGATTTTGATGATGACAATTGCATCATCAGTATTCATTTTCGAGTTGTAAGTGACGAATTACTACCAGAGATACTGTTTTGAAATTGTTTTGGGAAAGACAAGTTGCGTTGAATTTCAAAATGGGATTGAAGTAGAATTGAATATAGAAATTCAAAGGGAGTTTAAATATATGAAATTTAATGGAATAGAAATAGAAATTGAATATAGAAATTCAAAGGGAGTTTGAATATATGAAATTCAATGGAAATGAAATAGAATTTGAATATAGAATTCAAATGGAATTCAAAATAATAGAATTTGAATATATAGAATTTGAATATAGAATTCAAATGGAATTTAAACTATAGAATTTGAATAATATAGAATTTGAATAGAATTTGATATATAGATTTGAATAATAGAAGTGATATAAAATTGGAATAGAAATTGAATAGAATTAACTAAGTCGAAGAGGAATTAGGTAATCGAGTTTTGAATTTGAAGTTGAACTTTGAAAGGTGAATTGGATTTGTAATTGGATATTTGAAATCGAATATAGAACTTAAATTTGAAATTTGGATTCAAATTAGTTAATAAGCATGTTAAAATATATTTGAACATGTCATGTTCAAATATAAAAGTGAAATAGACTAAAGAGTTAATTAACAAATTAATTAACAAATTGAGTTAAAACGATCAGATATATTTAAAATAGATTGGGCAGGTATAAATATACATGAGATAGGTATGGATAAGGTATGAAGGTATATAAATAGAATGCTCGACGAAAATGTATGTATTTAATTCATATATGAGATTTTATGCGCCGTATCGGCTAGCCGCTTGGCTTTTTCTTTTTCTTTTGGATTAGTGAGGGCCATGGGAGGCTATTTGAAATATCCCGATGCTCCTAGTACAAAGGAGGTTATGGCGAATTTTTCTGAGAATTTAAGGAGTTAGAATATTTTTAAGTTAATTTGATAGTTAGAAATCAACGTATATATATATATATATAAGTCGATAAGGAAACGAACTTAGAAATAGAATGGTAAAATCAAAAAGGAAGACTAAGAATAAAATCTAGTAAGAATAGAAAGAGGAAGCGTATACGTGTTTAAAAGTGAATAAGTAGTTGTATGGAATTGATTATTTGAGTAAGTAGTCATATCTATTTTGACGTTATAAATGTTATTCAGTCAAGGTCTGAGAGGTAGTTATACCCCAACTTGATTGATTTCATTATTAGCGAATAAATAGTAAGATTTCAGGCTCGAAGATCAATGTTGAATAAGAGTTAGTTGAATATAGTATTTGGGTTGTCGTAACGATGTTTTACACAACATCCGTTTTGACCCAAATAAGTGTAAGCTTGGAAATATAATAAAGAATATTTCTTAAGTATAGAAATAAACGAGATCGGAAAAGAGATAAGTAATTAGAATATTTTCCAATTATAAATAGCATATATTTTCTAAAGTTTAGAAAATAAAGGAAGGCGATATTCGGAAATGTTTTCCAAATAACATAAAAGGCCAATATGGTTATTGAAAATATTTGGTTAACAAATATTGATAAAGAAATATATAAGTGATTTAACTAATGGAATATTAATTAAGGGCTCAGTGACATGTTCAAAAAGAAAATTTGATTTTTGAAAAGAGTAAACTATTTGAAAACTCCCAGGGAAAGATTGTTTGAATTAAAAACAAATTTAACAGAAATTTGTGAAAGCAAAATTGAATTAAAATAAAGTCAGTTAAGTGGTAACTGAGATTGAATTAGAATGATATCAAGACAAATTGGATTGTGAGATTCAAATTTGAAGTGTAATGGGATAATCAAGTTAAGAGTTGAGAATCGAGAAGAAACTCGAGTTGAAATGATATTTGGCTCGGATATAAGCGAATGGTTGTGTTGTGGATAAAAGCAGATTGGAATTTGATTGGGATGACCCTTGTATCCGCTGAATTGATAACATGTGGAAAGGATAAAATGATATGCCGACAAAAGGTACAAGTTTATATTTCTATTGGATATAAGATTTATGAGTCGAATTGGCAAGCCGCTTGGCTGTTTGATTTTCTTTTAGGTTGGAGATGGCCCAGAGAGGCAAGTTGGAGTTTGACCTATTGACCAGTACGAAGGAGGTGCTGGCAAAAAAATTCGAAAAGTTAAGGTGTTAGAAAATTTTCAGGATTTTTGGAAATTTTCGTTGATAAGAATTAAATAAATTTTTAATTGGTTCAGTTGAAACTGAAGTTAAGAAGTGAACAAATATGTTCTAACCAGTCGATAGGGTCGTCCTATACCTTTTAGCAATTTCGAGGACGAAATTATTTTAAGTGGGGAAGATTGTAATGACCCGCATTGGTAGAGGTATTATAATTAATTTATTTAATTATATAAATAGTGATATAGTGAATTAAATGGTGGTTTAATTAAATAGCTGGGAATATTTAATTAAAATAATAATTAAATAATATATTTAATTCTGAAATAATCAGAATTGGCTGAAATGGCGATATGATGTGAACTGGATCATCTGTGATATTTAATTCAGTTTAGTATTGAGCTAGAATAACGAATATATTATTTGAATGACAGTTTGAACGTATAATTATATTATAATTAAAATCGAGCTCGAAATGGCGCTGCAGTTCGTAAATTGGCGATTCGAACTTCAACTGAATATAACATAAGCTGTTTTAAATCGGATTACTGTGAAACAAGAAACATTAGAAGCTGGTGGAGTATATCTTTCTAGTGGAAGAGAGAAATCAGGATTTCGTCGTGTAGATTGTGAATTGTGTCCAAATCAAATTTCAAAATAGTCGCTACAGAATCGTTTATCGACCGTAACGGTTTATTCGATATAACTAGAGAACGGTTTTGAATTTAGACAAGGTTCTTTTGGGAAATAGTGATAATTTAATTTTTAGAATTTTATAGAAATTTTTAATTAATTAAATAAGCAACTTTTTATTTTGAGTATTTTGCACCCTTAATCAGAAATATTGGGATTTCACAATATGAGTTAATCTACCGGTATTTTTATATTTTTGAAATCGTGGTACCTTATTGGTCACAACGGTATTTTTATATCTGTCCATGACGACTCGTATGGGAACGAAATATCACATAGCGATTGATTTTAAAATGAATAAAGATAAATATTCAACCCTAAAATATCCTAACTTATTTTTGTGATGAAAAACCAAGCCACATCTCTACCGTTCAACCGCAAGTGTTTGTGGCCTCAACAGAAGAAGAAAACGTGGAGTGTTAACCCCTTCTTAATCCAAAAAGGGACCCTATAAATACTTCTGACCTATTGCAAACCCGAATTCTTTCATTTGAGGGGTCAACGGGATTTTTCCGCCCTTGTCTCCTTCAGAAGAAAAACAAAATCGTATTAATTCAAATAAAACCTCATAAATCCAAATGCTTATATGCTTATGATCCGACAGATGTAAGTTTTATTTTGGTATAACAAATATTTGGTACGATCGCTATTTTTGTTCCAGCGATTTCATACGTTAGTCTCAGCAAAATTTGGGCTGAACGATTCATGAGGAGTTGAAGCATTGATCTTGAAATGGAGGTCAGTTTTAAGTAGCAATGGAATACCGCGAGTGTTTGAAGAGTTTTAAGGGTTTTGCGACATGAAAAGGGTCGCGACCTGTGCACTGTTCACCGATGCTACAGTTCGGAATCGCGGCGAGAATGGCGAACTCGAGTTCTGTGTGAAGGGTATCAACAGAAAGAGGACGCCAAGAGATGATTTTTGGTGATTTTTGATCGATTTATAGTGAAAGAGAGGAGGTGCGGTGATGGAGTTTGTGAGCTGAAATGGGTGGGTTTTGTTTACTGGAGGAATGCGTAAAGAGGAAGAAGAAGTGGGCGGGTGTGGGCTTCAATGTGTAGGGGTATGGGCCTGGTTAAATGGTGAAGCCCATCTTTGAATTGAATTGAGTTAAATTCAAATAAATTAGTATATTAACTTTAATTTATTGTATCTTACCCATACATTAACCAAATTCAGCGAAACAAGATCCGACGGGATCGTATGGATGGGAGCAACACAATGAGACTGACTGGAAGTCCATCGGAGCTCGTTACAATTTATGGCGAAATAAATTGTTTGATTCAAATCAAACAAACAGTTTATCGTTCTTTAACGATGAACTGCCAAAGTGAGTAAATCTCACTTATGCTGAACAGTTTATAATTTCATGTTGTATTTTTAGAACTGTTAAATATTGATTGATTGATTGTGTATTGACTGTTTGATTGAACTGCTAGACAGTTAGTTGAATTTCTATATTGATTCTGTTTAACAGAATATATCATATGGAACTGAAAGTGATGTTGATTTTATTGTGAAACATCTGTGGATGCAGGGAAACAGGTTGGAGGAATCCGACTGGATTCCTCAACAGTTATTTTATTGTTTTTCATATATTTTTATATATGATGTGAATTATAACCTGTTGGTGATTGTGTGTGTATGGACGATATTGGTCATCGTGATTTGATGTGTTAAATACCATAACATGCCGAAATGTTGATAAGGGAATATTTTCAAAGTGATATTTGAAAATAAAATATTTATAAATGGAATATTTATAAATAAGAAATATTTATAAATTGGAATATTTATAAATAGGAGATATTTAGAAAAAGGGAAAACGTTATAAAAAGGAAACTGTTATAAGAAGGAAATCATTTTAAAGTGGAGAACCGTGACTAAAAGTAAATCTTTAAAATGAATAAATGTTGTTAAAAAGGAAATCTTTATAAAGCGAATAAAGGAGTTAAATCGAATATGGTATTCGAAAGGAGTTAAATCGAATATGGTATTCGAAAGGAGTTAAATCGAATATGGTATTCGAAAGTAGTAAATCGAATTAGTTATTCGAAAGAAGTTAAATCGAATATGGTATTCGAAAGTAGTAAATCGAAATAGTTATTCGAAAGGGGTCAGTCGAGTCTAGTCAGTTGAATAGAGTTAATCGAATATTTGTTATTCGAATAAGAGTTAACCAAATATAGTTAATCAATTAGAGTTAACCATTTAGAGTTAAACCAGTTGGAGTTAATTGGTTAGAGTTAAAGCAAATGAGTTAATCGAATATAGTTTATTCGAATATAAAGTAAATAGAGTTAATCGAATATAGTTTATTCGAATAGAGTAAAAGAAGTTATCGAAAATAGTTTATTCGAAAGGAGTTAAGTGAAATGAGTAAATCAATAGCGTTAGTCCAATAGCGTTAGTCCAATAGAGTTAATCCAATAGAGTTAATCCAATAGCGTTAGTCCAATAGAGTTAATCGATAAGGGCTAATAAAATAGAGTAAATTGAATAGAGTTATCGAATATACCTTATTCGAAGGAAAGAATTATCGAATAGAGATAATTCGAAAGAGGTTAAGTAAGGAAGTTAGTTAAAGAAATATAATGTGAACTTTGCCTATTTCAAAGTAAGAAATGTCGTTCAGTTAAGGTCTGAGAGGTAGTTCTACCCCAACTTGATTGGCTTCGTATTTAACTAAGGAATGGTTAAGGTTCGACAGTAAAGGATGGTTAAGTGAATTTAGTAATTAAAGGAAATGGTTTGAGTTGGCAAAGCGATGTTTTATCTAAACATCTGTTTAATCCAAACGTAGGAGTTTTGGAAATGTTTTTTCCAAATAAGAACCAGAAATGTTTTCTGATATAGAAAACAAGAAATGGAAATGTTTTCCAATGGTAATAACATATATTTTCTAAATTTAGAAAATAAGAAACGTTGAATATAGGGAAACAGGAGATAAGTAAATTAATGAACTAAGGAGATATATGATTTATGATTGATTGATAGAATTTCCATCTGGAAATAATATCGTTGTTTGCACACGTGTTTTTCTTTGATAGTTAAATCCCAGACTATCGAAGTTTTGACCATTTTAACGTTGTTAATATGGAGAGACCGGTTGGATTATTATCCAAAGAACCACTCTGTATTGGCATAATCGTTGCAAATCATATATGCCAAAGATAATTGAAGATGGAGTAAAGTGCAAGGGCTATTGTATAAGTCTTAGATAACAGTATCTAAGATGGATATACTGAATAGTACCTCTGGTTCATCCTATTCCTGGATGACTTGTATGGACGGACGTCTGACAGAGTATTTCCAGACGATCACGTATATTGATTTCTCCAACCGTACCAAGAGTGGAAGCGGAGAAGGAAACTTCTTTTTGCTAACACATAATGTATGGTTGAGGATGTCAATTGGTGATTTGATGGATTTGACGATGTGGCATTCAAAGTGAATCTGGTGTGATGATAAAGCGTAGCTTCTAGCCTCACATCCGGTAAATGACAGAAATCTGGCAGGCAACATGGCTTAGTCGGTCGCACCTAAGTAGGGTGTATAATCACCTGATCTAGAGTTTCATTTACTTATAAAATTCTATTGTAGATGCTGTCCCATTCGGGAAACGGTTGCTGATCCCAACCGTTGGTGATATACATTCGATACACTCAAGCGAAATGAGTGGTCAGTCATGTGTGGCCGGGTTGCAAGATGTTCTTGTTGAACCCAGTGTATTCCTTTCTTGAGGTACACTAGTGAAAGGTGGTTCCATACCTTGTCATAGTTGGAAATCCATTGCCTAATACGTGCTTGCGGTTTTGATTGTATACTATATATGTAGAACGTGAGATGAAAGCGTTTCTGCTAGATGATTATTATATTGTGGTTGATAAACATTATGATAATATCAAAAGGTTTTTGATATAAAGATAATTTGGATTCTCATAAGGGAAAAACCCGTTCCGTTATACGGCGTGGTCTTATGAGATATCGTTTACCTGTTCGAACCGTTTTAAACTATTTTACTCATACCAGTCCCATGACTAACCCGGAGTTTATTCGTTTGTTTCCCTAAACTCTTGGGTGCCTAAATTTGTACGGGCAGTCAAGTAGACGGGATTTATAGATATACTGGAAGAGCTTGGAGCAGGAGGCTTCAGGATTATATAGTTATGGTTATTTCCACTGTGTTGTAAGTGTTGTACTTTGATAATGATGTATATTTAAGTACAGATGTATATTTCAAGTTATGTTATATATATTATATGTTATTCGTTCCGCTGTGAGGTTCGTGTTACTCTGATGTTGTGTTCTTCTTCTTCTTCTATTCTAAGTTTCTATCTTATCTATCCTCACCCTCTGTTTTTTTTCTATTAATTTCCTGATTTTCAGTTTAATTTGGGGTTGGACTTGTGTTTTTGGTCAGCTCAAATTGGACCGGATTTTCGGGTCATTACACTGCCATTCAAATAATATATTCGTTATTCTAATTCAATTCTAAAATGAATTAAATATCATAGATGATCCAATTCACACCATTTTGTGAATTCCACTATTTATGACTATTTCAGAAATTAAATATACTATTATATTATTTATTTTAATTAAATATTCACTATTATTTAATTCAACGACCATTTCAATCTCTCAATCCCTATTTATATAATTAAATAAATTAATTATTATACGGTAAAATACGGGTTGTTACATTCTTCCCCCTGAAAATAATTTTGTCCTCGAAATTGCTAAGGTAGAGAACAAACCCTATTGACTAGTACAAATTTATTTGTTTACTTATCAACTTCAATTTCAATAAACCAATTAATTTCAATTAAAATATTAATTAATTCTTATCAACGAAAATTTTCTAAAATCCTGGAAATTTTCTAACACCTTAAATTTTCGGAAAATTTGGCCAGCACCTCCTTTGTACCGGTCAATAGTTCAAACCCCAACTCGCCTCTCTAGGCCTTCTCCAATCCAAAAGAAAATAAAATAGCCAAGCAGCTTGCCAAATCGGCCCATAAATCACCAAATCCATAAAAATAACCGTGTACCTTTTTGTCGGGCATATCATTAAATTCTTTCATTTTGCTGCCAATTCAGCATATACCAAAGTCATTCCAATCAATCTCCATTTATCTGTTCTCAAATCCAATCATCCTATTTTCAAACCAAATCTCATTCTCAATCTAAAATTCCATTACCAATTTCAACTCTTTCTTACCCGTCCAATATACTTACACAAATTCATAACTCACAAATCCAACTTTATTCGATATCGTTCTATTTCAATTCAATTTGCCCATACTGGTTTTAATTCAATTTCAATTTGCTTTCGCCGATTTTCTTTAAATTTGTTTTAATTCAAACAGTCTCTTTCTGGGAGTTTTTAAACAGCTTAGCTCTTTCAAAAAATCAAATATTCCTTTTTAGGATTCAAAACAACTTGTTTTCTCAAAACAATTTAACACAATTTCTTTGGTAGTAATCCATCACTTACAACTCGAAAATGAACAATGATGATGTGGCCAGCATCATCAGAGTTATTTCTCAGCTTTCGAAGTGAGTTCAATACTATATTACTTCCAAAACCATATCTAAACACTTCCATTTGAAATTCATTTCAAAATACCATTTACAATGCTTTAAAACAATTTAAAATCTCCCAGGATTTTAAAATTCTCATATAGTTAATCCATATCCATTTGTAAACACTTATTCAATTTTCCAGGGTTTTAATTTCAATTCTAATTTAATTCAGATTTAATTAATCTGCCTTTAAATTATACGAATTCAAATTGGTTATTTATATAACTAGTTCAATTATAATCAACCAACACATCCAATTATATGATAAGAATTCCAAGATATACCCTTCTTTTATATCAAAATATATTTTGGGTAAAATTATTTCATTTACCCTCTTTTTTCTTCAAAACATATTATGTCGGTTTATCATACTTGAGTGTCTAGAAACCCTTATCGATACAGTGGATCAAACTGATCGATCAGAATTCACAAACTACCCAACCAATAAATCTCCACAATATAAAATCATTTTTTTATAAAATCTACAAATACATTCACTTGTATATATACTCTCAAACTCAATCTAGGGTATTACTAACCCTATCTCTACTTAGTCACGCCACAGAGCCAAGGTAATCACTTAACCTTCAGCTCTGATACCACTGTAACGAACTGGGATTTTCGACTCCGAAAATCAACACAAAACTAACATGTTGACTATTCAGACATTGGAAATACCTGATCATTAATAGAAAGAAGTTAGAGGGTGAGAATAGATAAGATAGAAAATTAGAATAGAAGAAGAAAAAGATCAGCACAGAATCAGAGCAATACGAATCTCACAGCGGAACGAATGAAATATAATATATAACATAACTTTGAAATAAAACAGGATATATATACAATGAAATTATCAGAGTACAACACTTACACACAGCGGAAATAACAATAGCTATAATCCTGAAGCCTCCTGCTTCAAGCTCCTCCAAGTGTATCTGTAAAGACCTGAACTACCTGACTGCCCGTACAAATTTGGGCACCCAAGAGTTTAGGGAAAACAAAAACAAAATAAACTCTGGGTCAGGAATGGGACTGGTGTAAGTAAACTCAAATCATTCGGTTTAACTTTTCAAAATCCTTTTTAAAGAAAAGGTAATCGTAAGACCGATCCACACATAAACACGGACGGTTTTTACCTTACGATAACCCAAACAGCTTTGGAAATCAATACTTCTCTGATATTATAATAATGTCTAATCACAAGTAATTAACAATCTAGCAGAACGCTTGCATCTCACGTTCCACATATATAGTATACAAATTAAAATCGCAGGTGCTTAATGGAGATTGGATTCCGAATATGACAAGGTATGGGACCACCTGCTGATAGTGTATCTCTAGAGGCAAATACACTGGGTTCCATAAGAACGTCTTGCAACCCGGCCCACACATGACCGACCACTCATTTCACTTGAGCGTATCGAATGTATATCACCAACGATTGGGAGCTACCCACCGTTTCCCGATAAGGGACAGCATCGATAATAGATAAAAGAATGAAATGGATTTTCTCTAGATAGGTGATATACACCCTAATGGGAGTGACCCACCTAGCCATGTTGCCTGCCCGATTTCTGTCATTTCCCGGTTGATGAGGTTTGAGGTCATTACGTATCCTTTGGAACACCTAACCACCCTTCATTTTGAATGCCACATCGTCATACCCGCCAAATCACAAATTGACTTCCTCAAAATACCACGGGTATAAAGCTAATAGAAACGAATTCCTCCACCACCAAACGTAAGTACGTTTGAAAAGATCAACTTACGCGACCCGTTAGATATATTTTGTCAGACATTCGTCCATTTACGTTGTCCTGGGACTAGACAAACCGAAAGCACTATTCTGTAAGCAGGATAGCCCTTGCATAACTCCGTCTTCAATTATTTCAATCATATTTGATCGCAATGCTAACGTCCCTACATAGTGGTTTTCAGATAATGAATCTGATCCCGGTCTCTCCGTATTGATGATGGAAAAATGGTCAAAAACTTCGATAGTCGGTGATTTAGCTATCAAAGAAAAATAGGTGTGCAACCAACGATCTTATTACCAGATAGAAATTCGATCGATCAATCAATCAACATTAATCTCCTTTAATTAAATTAATCATTTATTTATTCATTTCCCATTTCTATATACTCAACATTTCTTATTTTCTAAATTTAGGAAATATACATCATCAATCATTGGAAAACATTTCCATTTCTATTTCATGTATCATTGTCATTCCAATATTCTTTCTCATCAATATTTCATTTTCTATGATTAGAAAATATCTCTGATTATATTTGGAAAATGTTTCCAAAATTTATTCATTTGATTTAAACAGATGCTCAAATAAAACATCACTAAGACAATTTAAACCATTACACTCATTAACTAAATTCACTTAATCAGCCATCACTATCGAACCTTACCCATTCCTGAGTTAAAAACGAAGTCAATCAAGTTGGGGTATAATTACCTCCCAGACCTTAACTGAACAATATTTCTAACCTCGAAATAGACAAAGTACACCTTTTAAACCTTTAACAACTTCCTTACGTAACTCGGATTCTATTTATGAATCCCCTTCTTTATTTTAAAACATTAACTTCAACTATAGCGTTATAATTCCTTTCTTCTTAAATATCCAACTTCTAAATATAACTTTTACTCATTAATTTAACTAAATAACTAAACCACTAATTTATAAATAAATAAGTAAATCTTAATTAAACCGGAAAGCAAATATTACTTTCCCGAATTCGATATAATCGTATTCAGTGTATAATTCTCTTTTTCGAATAATCTCTATTAGATAGCTCCTTTTCGAATAAACTATATTCGGTAACTCTTTCTTCAAATAACTATATTCAATAATCTCTCTTCGAATGATTTACATTCGATTAACTTTCTACGAATGATTTACATTCGATTAATCTCCTTTCGAATAAACTATATTTGATTAACTCCTTTAATTTTATTCGAATAAACTATTTCGAATAACTCCTTTGGATTAACTCATTTGGATTAACTCGGTTTGATTAACTCATTTTGACTAACTCAACTCGATTAACTCAACTTGGATTAACTTAACTTATTTAACTCAACTTATTTAACTCCTATCGAATAACTAATATTCGATTAACTTATATTCGAATAACTATGTCTGTTATAACTTTATTTCGAATGGCTAATATTCGATTTAACTCCATTCGCTTGACACTAAATTGCAGTGATCGCAATGGTTACGCCTGATTCCCTCAGGAAAACATCCGACCGCCATAGGCTATCTGCAGCCCAGCGAATTATGCTAGCAGTCGTACGAAATGGCAACTCATCCTGAATAACTATGTTTGACTAACTCTATCTCAATAACTATATTCGATCAACTCTAATTGAATAACTAATATTCAGTTTATCCTAATTCGATTAACTACGTTCAATTAACTTTATCTAGTTAACTCTAACTGATTAACTCTAATTGATTAACTCTAGCTGGTTAACTCTAACTGATTAGCTCTAACTGATTTACTCTAACTAGTTAACTCTAATTAATTAAATCTAATCAATTAGCTCTAACTCTAATCGATTAATTCTAACTCTAATCGATTAACTATAATTCGATTAATTCCTTTGATTTAACTCTATGTCCATATTCAGTTCCAAATATCGATGTTGAAATCGATTCTTACTTTTCTATATAAGTCCTGACTTATATATTCTATTTTTCCAATGATAAACATTTCATTTGATTTATAAAATATTATTTATAAATTTATCTTCTCAATCTATCGGTTAGAATAGATTCTATTTAAAATCTTTGCTTTAAATCCATATCATGTTATACCCGTGTGCGAAGCACAGGTCTAACCTTTCAAACGTAAAATTCTCCTTTTATACAATTCTATTCACTTTTCAAGTATTTACTTTTATAATCTATTTATTTACCAAATAAATCCCTTTTTGATAATTCTATTTATTTTATAAAATATTTTCTATTTATAAAATCTATTGATTTTATAATTTATTCCTTTGATAATCTAACTATTCCCTTTCTATTTATTTTACACATATTTCCTCTTTCTATTCTATTTATTTTACAATAAGTATCCCTTTTCAATTCTATTTGTAAATAGTTTACAAATATTTCTTTTTCAAAAATATTTCTTTTTCAATTCTATTTGTAAATGTTTTACAAATATTTCCCTTCAATTTTATCAATTTTATTAACAAATAAATATTACTTTTTAATCTATTTATTTTCTAAATAAATATTTTCTCTTTATAAAATCTTTTGATTTTATAAATATTTCTTTTTCAGTATGTCATTGAAAAATTCCTTTTTAACATTCCAGTATTCGTCATGGTATTTAACGTACCACATGATCAGTATCATTCCAACATACAAATCAACAACGGATTTCTTATCACATAATATAACACAATATATGAAAAACAGTAAAATAAATGTTGAGGAACCCAGTTGGGTCCCTCCGACCTATTTCCCTGCATCCACAGATGTTAATCACATGAATAACACGAATATGAAATATTCTGATAAACAGAATCAATACTCGATTAACGATTTATATCTATATCGTTATCTATATTTCAACCAATTACTAGCAGTTCAACCAAACAGCCAACACACAACAAACAACCATTATTTATCAACTATAAAAATACATTATAAAAAAATATAACTGAGAAGAGTTAGTGAGTTTTACTCACATTGTTTCGCAGTTGACGGTTCTGCTTTTTGTCTTGTTTAAAATCAAACAAACGTTCGATTTTATCACAGAATCCCAGTAGCTTTGTCCTCAGCGAAATTTGTTCCCTAACGTAGATCTTGTTGTTACGACTCCAATGAATCCGATCGCGTTCACTTCTGTTCACGTATGGGAAAGTTATAATAATTTTTTTTCCTTTACAAATTCAATATATTATAATAGTCATTAACTACTTAATCGATTATATAAATACTTACTAAGTAAACTACGCTCATGTTACACCTTCCTCTTCTATTTATTATTATTATTCAAAATCCCATTGCTCATTCGCTCATTCTTTGTATTACCAGTAAGCTAATACATAAATTTATACCACGTTCTACTACTTTCTCTACTGATTGGTAACACATTAAATATACTCACATTCTATTTTAATCTCGAACTTGGTCCTTGTTAAGTCTGAACAAGCGTGCTAATGTAGCCAAATCCGAAGAACATGTCATAACTCCCACGGTATACAAGGTACGGTGCACAACTCATTCCCTCGTGTTAACAGTGTTATATCCTTCTTCTCTTTTGAATACACTCCCACTCCTGAACTTCTCCACCTAACTTCAAAACAGCCCTGTTTTTCATCCACCAAAACACCGACCCCTTCATCATTCTTCCACCGACAGTTCAGGGCACCGACCCCCATAAATCAGTCAACTAAACCACCGTCACCGACTGGCATTCCTACTTAGATGAACGACGCCTCAAACAATGCCCTACCGGCCACCCAGTTTTCAAAGAATCCAATACAGCGACTATAGAAATCATGATAACTTCAATTCACCTGCATTGTCGATCTGAAACACCGGGCCCTACCTCGTTGATGCTGCCAGAGTCGCCTTACCTCTGCCTTCACTCGCCATGAACGCCGCTCGATCTCGTTGCCTAGTTGGCCAGTTAAACCGTGATGATCGGGAAAAGTTTCGTGTGCTAATTCTCTGGCCACCGTGCTCTAAAGCCCCACAACCTCACCTAAATAATGTGCCTGCCCCACCTCCACCTTCGCCTGAAGTGGCGGCGCGCCTCTCAACCCTAGTTTGGCAGCAACCGTCCCAAAGCGAAGTGAGTTCGACGCCAACAAGGATCGGAATATATAATTGTTGAGTTTTATAGTGGAAGAATTTGTTTGCTTTAATTTCTCAGAAAAGGTGGAAAGAATGATATTGGTTTAATTATTGTTTTGAAGACATTAAGTTACGGCTTGAATTCACGAACTGGAAAGAGGAGACTGCAGGGTTCGCACATATAGAGGGAAAATATGACTTAGCAACTAAGGAACTAGGTAGTCTGCGTCTATGGATATAGCTGGGTAGGTTTGCAGACTTCTGTTTACTTGGACATGAAGTATTGGGTTAATGAGACATGACAAAACATTCCTCAATCACCATACAGTAAAGTCTTGGTACGTCATGATTTACGTTTGAGAACCATGTACCTACCACACTTAAATTGTCTTTACTTTGGTTACGTTTTAGCTATCTTAGGGGTGAAGTATCCTTATTTTATTTTTAATTTTGTTCAGGCAAGACGTTTTTAGATGACTAGGGTACAGAGATTTAATGGAGACAGTGACTATTCATAAATGGGAGGCTTGTTGTCTTACGTTTACACATGGAAGGAAAAACACAATGGTATGACATATTGATTTCTTAGTCTTAGGCATATGGGTTAGTGGGTATTATGTTTTATATATGTACGTGGTGTCGGGTTATCTACAGTCCAAGGAAGCAAATGATACTTTCCGCTTTCATACAATTGGTTGATTCTTTGATGCGCAAGATGTAATGCGATCGGTATGGTGCAATTCCTACTGGACACAGTAGCTAGGATTAGGGTAGTTATTCATTTTTATATATATTTTTATCAAATCGACTTTACTTCATATTGAAGAAATGGTGTACCCTATCGGGTAAAACTTCATTCACTTGCGGACCGCTATGGACAAAGATAACAATACTGTTGAGACGATCAATCTGCCACGATCCCAAAAATATAATAATATAAGTCCGTTAACTTATTCTGTGAAACCCCGAAATGTTGATATAGGGTGTAAAATACTCCAAAATAAAAAGTGCTTATTTTCCAAAATAAAAATTACAGCAAAATTCTAAAAATTAATTTATACCTACGTCTAAAAGGACTTATCCAATTTCGAAATCAATATTTAATTATAATTAAATATATCGTTATGGCCTATAAACGTTCCATAGCGACTATCTGGAAATTTGATTTAGCCGTAACTTACAATCTATAAAGCGAAATTTCCATTTTTCTCTTCCATTAGGAAAATATCATCCAACAAATTCGAACGTTTCTTGTTTCACAGAAATCCGACTTAAAACGGACCCTGTATATCCAATTGAAGTTCAAATCACCAAATAGCGAACTACCGTGCCATTTCGAGCTCGATTAAAATTATATTATAATTCTACGTTCAAACTGCCATTCAAATAATATATTCGTTATTCTAATTCAATTCTAAACTGAATTAAATATCACAGATGATCCAATTCACACCATTTTGTGAATTCCACTATTAAACACTATTTCAGAAATTAAATATATTATTATATTATTTATTTTAATTAAATATTCACTATTATTTAATTCAACGACCATTTCAATCTCTCAATCCCTATTTATATAATTAAATACAGTAATTATTATACGGTAAAATACGGGTCGTTACACCAATCGATCAAACTCGTGCCTACAACCTGCCAACGCCACATCACTAGACCAAGCTCAAACCGTATCTGCACCCGCATGAAGCCTACGCCAAAGCCAAGCCTCGCCTCTCCTTTTTCACATATTGACCTCGCCATTTAACCCAATACGCGCCTTTCAGCGACACCACTACTTTTTCTTCCTTGTGAGAATATTTCCGGTTTATTCTTATATTTTGTATTAGAATGTGTATTTTGTTAGTTTATGGGAGTACTGTGTTGATATTTGTGTGTGCTTTGTATTTGTTTATGTGGGCGCATGAGTGATTTTATTTGTGTGTGAGAATTTATAAATTTATATTTATGTATATAAGAAATATATATATATATATATATATACATTTGAGGGTAAATTTATGTGTGGTTTTTATGTGAGTTGTTTTGAAAATAGTTTGGTACGAGTATAATTTATGATAGCAAATATATTTGCACTTCAAAAAAATCTAAATCGAGTTTATTCATTTTGGTTTGAAATTTATTCTATTTCAGATTAACGTTAAATTAGTAGATAATATAATGATAAATTATTGATTTCAGAGTGTTTATACATATTTTATAACATCAAATGTTTTGGAGTATTGACTGTGTGTGTTAGTGTACGTTTATAATATGTGTTTATGTATGTAATTGTGTTTGTGTGTGTTATGTGTGTAATGCATGTTCCATGCGTGTGTGTGTATTGATTGTGTGGTGTCTTGGGTGATGTTTGTATGTGTGTTTTAAATTTTATAATATATATAATAGTTTTTTGTGTGTTGATTTGTATATATATTGGATTTTGAAATGGTGGTGCGTGTGTGTTGATTTTAGATAAATAAATATGTATTTTCAGTGTGTGTGTATATATATATATATATTTGTTGAATTTTTATTTTATTATTAATAGGTATGTATATATGTTTTTAATGATTGTCTATATATAATATATAGTTTGCGAAGGTGTGTGTGTGTATATATATATATATATATATATATATATAATTGATTTTGTGTATTGTTTTTTGTGTGTAGCATAGTGTATTGTGTATGTGCATTCCTGTTTGTGTGCATGTGTGGGTTATGTGTAGTGTTTTTTACTAGTGTGTGGTGCGTGAGTCATACAGTATTCGTATAGTTATTGTAATGAGTGTGTATTTTTTAATACTGTGTGTAGCTGCATTTGTATTTGTGTGTATGTAAAAAAAATTATATTTTCTAATAACAAATGTATTGTTTTGAATCTATTTGTTTTAAAGGAAAATTTATTTGCCTGTATATATGTTATATATAATCTATAATATACATACTTTAGGTGTGTTTTCTTGCGTGTGAAATGGTGTGGGCACCGCATTGTGTGTGTGTATATTTGTGTTGAGTTTGTTTTGAAAATTTATTTGTTAAAAAAATGTGTATATAAATATATATATATATTTCAATGTTTATATATGTGTATAATGGTTTCAATGTATTTTGTGTGTGAGTTTGCATTGTATATTTATTTTATATATATAGTTTTTAGTGTGTTATATAATATATAGATTTATAAAATCTTTTGGTGTGTGTTGAACTTGAATTATATATATGCTATGATTTTACCATTCGTATCTGTATATATGTAAATATATATAATATTTGTACAAGTAAATGTTGTGTTTATATTTTAAGTCGGTTTGGTGTTGAGTTTAAAGACTGTTCTGAAACCTAGTAGCCTTACCAATCCTTTGAGACATTCCCTAGCCTCCTCTTATGAAAAAATAATAATAATATTGAGCGATCATCGAGCTGAAATTATTCTGAATCATGCATGGAAGTCATCGTTTCGATTCTGCATAAATCCATCTATCGTCTTCAATCTACGCCACGAAAGGTGAGTTTATCTCACACCTGACTCACATTCTTTCATAGATGTTAGATGAACTAAATGAACTGTTATGAAATGTATAGGATTGCCAGTAAAAATTGTTTGTTTAAAATATGCACTTTCATATGTGACACGATATTCATTTGACAGGTATGTACACTGAATATATATGACTATGATGTGATTGATGATATGTGATGATTTATTATGTTGTATATACCTCTAGTTTAGGAAAAATCACTAAGGGTTGAAATTATACATACCTGAACGAACATTAGATTTGGGAAAAATCGTTATGGGTTGAAATGATAGACCTGAACGATTATTACAGAATTTGGGATTTCGGGTGGAAATGATAAACCGGAAGAAATTTTATAAATTGCGGGTTGAAATGATAAATATCAGTATCACTTGACCATAGGGTAGAAAACTATATACGGACACCATTAGTCATGTTATCGAATTAAAATGATTTGCAAAAATTGATTGTAATAATATTAATTTAAGATCTTATATTTTATAATATTTATAATTAAATTTTGTAAATTTTAAATTACATGTTTTAAATTGATTTTATGAGTAAAAATGTATTTAAATGCTTATTTAGGATTTTGCTTATAATTTATTTATTTTAAACTGTATAATTTAATCATATATGTATCTTTACTTTAAATTAATATATTATAATAAATTATTCTTTTTAAACCTATTTCTATTATTTTAAACCTATATATTCTTATAAATCTATTTTATATATAAATTTGTAACTTCAAAGTATATTTTCAATGCTTATTTTATATATATTTTATAAACTTTAATAATAAACTCAGTGAATAAGTTTTGATTTTTCGATTTAAATTCAAGGTATAAAGATTTAAATGTATATAACGATACTTGATTCAATGAATTTGATTTTAATTCAACTAAATGTGAATTTTGAATTGACTTAAATATTGAACTTTATAGGGATTGAACGTGAACTGCGTAATTTATTGGAATTTGAATTTATAATTGATATGAATATACGAATTCAATTATATATTGACTGAATATGAATTGAAATAATTTTTATATATGGAATTGATTCATAAAATGTTTGGTTTGAATTAAAGAAATTTCTTA
This sequence comes from Allium sativum, assembly GCA_030737875.1. Lineage (NCBI taxonomy): Eukaryota > Viridiplantae > Streptophyta > Magnoliopsida > Asparagales > Amaryllidaceae > Allium > Allium sativum. The sequence continues at coordinate 360,748,611 of CM060926.1, forward strand.
AATCAATTTATTTCAAGATATGATTTTATTAAAATGGCCATGGTGTGAAAAATGTAAACGTTTAGTTATTAAAGAGACCGGGATCGGATATTGTCATACTCTCTACCAATACCGAAAACCACTTTAACAACTGGGTACGCAGTGGAGTTCAAGAATGAAGTAGGATGGATCTGGAGGCGATTACTGGATTTGAAGAAAGAGAATGATTGTGGATAGCCTTAACCTTCGGGTCATAATTAAAATGACTAAAACAGGAGCCATACCCAGGTTAATGTGAGCTAGCTCCTCTTAGCAGACATGCTTCTTCGATACCATATATATTAGTGATTGGCGCCTTTGATTTTGGGTGTATTGTCTGGGGTGGGCGGTAGTCGCGGCTATGCGTTACCACCGGCCTGGGTCCGCAATCCGGTAGAATCCTACTGATGAGTATTGCCTCGATGCCTTGTCATATTTATCCTTATCGAGCCCCTACGATTTTGATTTGACGTTGTCATATAGCGGCGCATCCCTATCCACCGACCGTTACTGGTGTTTTATATGCAATGTTTACGACAATGTTTATAAACAGTGTAAGGGTAAAAATTTAATCCTGCTTACGCTATTTTAATATGTTATATTTAACCGTAGACACTATTATAATTGAGTATTATATTATATGATATTAGTTAAATAGATCCTTAGAGGATGGTGATCCCAAACATCCTTTAAGTTACTGATGCATTTCATTTAACATTTCATTTGAGTTGATTTACTTCCATGAGAATGTTAGTCCTGATCCAAGTTGTTTTGTTTTGCATTATTGCTCAGGTCAAATCGAGTATTGCAGTGTTGAGATTTCACCTTTTGAAGTTGGAGACTGCTGAAGACATCGCCTCTATCTGTTAATTCTGGTTAATTCTCCTTTGTATTAGAAATTCTTTTATTTAGACTTCCGTTGTTTTTAATTTTGTAACTCTGATATTATGTATAAATTTTGTTTTTGTTTAGTAGCTTCATGAACTACTATTGTATAATTTATTTATTCCGCTGCGAGATATTCTGTTTTTCTATGTCTGTGATTCTGTGATTTATTCTATTCACCTCAGAAGCTAATAACATTCTGTCACTTCGAAGAGTTTGAGTTGGTTTAATTGCCAGCTTGAAGTGGACAAAAAACAGTAGGTTACATTTGGTATCAGAGCTTTGGTTTATCAAAGCTTTAGCCTATGGGGTAAAATCTCATTAGAGATAGGGTAATGATACCGTAGAATGAGTGGAATCAGTCATAGAATCCTTCTTGAGAGAGAGCGTATTTTTAACGTATAAGTAGTTTTTAATGGTTTTAAAATGTTTTAAACAAATCTTTTTGGATATAAAATTTTGTTTAGTATTTAAATCCTTTTTGAAATCTCCCTTTCATTTGAATCCATCTTCCTTTGTAGATCCTTTTTGATTAGCTTCTTTCGGTTGTTCAACTTTTAACTCGAATTTCATAATTTATCCTTGTCTATAAAAGGTAGGAAGTAGAAGAAGAGTATAAGACTTCTAGCGAGTCCATTCTTATGTAATTTTGATTTGAAATTAGTATTTTGAAAGGTATTATAATATAAGTTTTATTAAGGCAATTTTGTAAATAACATTTTGTTTTGGTAATACCAATATTTTGGAAATAATTGATGTTCATACTTTAAGATTTTATAAACTATATATTTTGAATAAGATATAAAGATGTAGATTTTGTAAGAAATTGATTTTATCTTGATTGTACAATATATTTTTATTTGATTTAATAATAATATTGTCTGTATATTTATTATGGATTGAGGTTGAATTTTAATAAATGAGTAGGGGAGACATATAATTTTCCCTACTTAAAATTTCAATTCTTATGATTTGACATATATCATTTATAATAAATGATTGAAAATTTGGTATATATGTTGTTTAAATATAGAAAAATGTTTTGAGTATTTGTTTGACGTTAAAATTGGCATATCGAGTACTTAGTGATTTGGGTATACGTTTGATCAACGTACATGTTAAATTCTATGTGTATTAGATAATATAGAGTCACACTCTAGTCGCTTGAAAATGATTCTAATGATGACCGCGGCATCATCGATATATATTTTCAGGTTACGAAAGTGGGATAAATATATTTAGCCAATTGAGACGTCGAGTGAATACATAAAACTATTTTGAAATGTTTGGAGAAAATTTGTTTTATATATATATTTCTAAATATATATAGGTATGAAGATAAATATGAACCATTTAGTTTAAATATAATAATTATTTAGTTATAATTTTCCTACCTCGTTCCTTTTCGGGGACGAAAAGGTTTGAGTTAGGGAGATTGTAACAACCTCAATTTTAAATATATTTTATTTAATGATTTAATTTAAATTTTGTTTTATTTATTTTATTTGTTTGGATTTTTTTCCTTTTATTTTGTTTATTATTTATTTGATTTGAAAAAATATGTATATTGTTTCCTTTATTTGCAAACATTGATTACCTTTTTATTATTCAACGTCCGTTCCTTAGTATTAATGTTTTCCTTACATGTTTATTTTTTTCAAAATTTAAACCGTTCATTCCTTAATGTTATAATCCATTCGTTTCCTTTTATCTTAAAAATGTTTTCAATTGGTAAATGAAATTTGCAAACTATTTAATTCTTCTTTTTGTTTTTAACGTCACCATTAGTTTTGAAATTTAAACAAAATGATTGTTATGAATGGAAAGCATAAATTCCATATGTTTATTATTCCAAGAACTATTCAGTTCTTTCCAGCACACGCATGGGAAATTTAATATAAACCATGTCAGTTTCGTTTTGTTTTCTTCCTATATATTTACACATCAGTAGCTTTTCGTATATATAAATAAAATTTTAGACTGTCTCCATTTCTCAAAACCGTTGCTTCATTTCTCTTTCACACCCTTTTTTTAGAAGACTCTTCTTCATTTTATTGTTTCCATTTTTTGTTTGTCTAGTATCCGTCCACTTAAATTTTCTAATATTACACATTTCGAGCAGCGTTCCTGGTTTTTTATTTTTCCCTATTTCCATGCGTTCACTTATGTTTCCAATGGGAAGTTTTTATTTCCAAAATATTCTTGTGCGTTTTGAATTTTGAAACTTTTGTTTTATTTATTTATTTATTTCTAAGCGTTATTAAGCATTAAACGCCAATAGACACCTTTTTCTTCATGCATTACGTTTCCATATATTTTTGAATTCATCTTTATCCATTTATTCCCATCACCATATTTGTCTACATTTCCATTCCTTTTCTAAAGCTCTCCATCCCATCTATTTATTCTTCATGTTTCTCCCTTATATCCCTTTTATTTCCCATCTATTCACAAACAAAAGAAAAATGGGCATAGTAGCTCCAATTTATACCCACGCCAGTTTTCTTCAACCATTCTCCACGTTTATACCCTTCACCAAATTTTCCCTACTTACAGCCATTGCCTCTCCTCACTGAGACACAAGACCTATGCTGCCTCACAACTCCAATCGATCAAACTCATGCCTACAACCTGCCAGCGCCACATCACTAGACTAAGCTCAAACCGTAGCTGCAACCGCATGGAGCCTACACCAAAGCCAAGCCTCGCCTCTCCTTTTTCGCATACTGGCCTCGCCATTTAACCCAACATGCGCCTTTCAGCGACACCACCACTTTTTCTTCTTTGTGAGAATATTTCCGGTTTATTATTATATTTTGTATTAGTATGTGTGTTTTGTTAGTTTATGGGAGTACTGTGTTGATATTTGTGTGCGCTTTTTGTTTGTTTGTGTGGGCGCGTGAGTGATTTTATTCGTGTGCGAGAATTTATAAATTTATATTTATGTATATAAGAAATATATATATATATATTTGAGGGTAAATTTATGTGTGGTTTTTGTGTGAGTTGTTTTAAAAATAGTTTGGTACGAAAATAATTTATGACAGTAAATATATTTGCACTTCCAGAAATCTAAATCAAGTTTATTCATTTTGATTTGAAATTTATTCTATTTCAGATTAACATTAAATTAGTAGATAATATAATGATAAATTATTGATTTCGAAGCGTTTATACATATTTTATAACATCAAATGTTTTGGAGTGTTGACTGTGTGTGTTAGTGTGTGTTTATAATATGTGTTTATGTATGTAATTGTGTTTGTGTGTGTTGTGTGTGTAATGCCTATTCCATGCGTGTGTGTGTGTATTGATTGTGTGGTGTCTTGGGTGATGTTTGTATGTGTATTTTAAATTTTATAATATATATATAATAGTTTTGTGTGTGTTGATTTATATATATATTGGATTTTGAAATGGTGGTGCGTGTGTGTTGATTTTAGATAAATAAATATGTATTTTCAGTGTGTGTGTATATATATGAATATATATATATATATTTGGTGAATTTTTATTTTATTATTAATAGGTATGTATATATATTTTTAATGACTGTCTATATATAATATATAGTTTGCGAAGGGGTGTGTATATATATATATATATATATTTAATTGATTTTGTGTATTGTTTTGTGTGTGTAGAATAGTGTATTGTGTGTGTAGCATAGTGTATTGTGTATGTGCATTCCTGTTTGTGTGCATGTGTGGTGCGTGAGTCATACAACATGCGTACAGTTATTGTAATGAGTGTGTATTTTATAATATTGTGTGTAGCTGCATTTGTATTTGTGTGTATGTAATAAAATATGTATAAACGCTCTGAAATCAATAATTTATCATTATATTATCTACTAATTTAACGTTAATCTGAAATAGAATAAATTTCAAATCAAAATGAGTAAACTCGATTTAGATTTTTGGAAGTGCAAATATATTTGCTATCATAAATTATATTCGTACCAAACGATTTTCAAAACAACTCACTCAAAAACCACACCCAAATTTACCCTCAAATATATATATATATACATATATATTTCTTATATACATAAATATAAATTTATAAATTCTCACACACAAATAAAATCACTCACGCGCCCACACAAACAAATACAAAGCACACACAAATATCAACACAGTACTCCCATAAACTAACAAAATACGCATACTAATACAAAATATAATAATAAACCGGAAATATTCTCACAAGGAAGAAAAAGTGGTGGTGTCGCTGAAAGGCGCATGTTTGGTTAAATGGCGAGGTCAGTATGTGAAAAAGGAGAGGCGAGGCTTGGCTTTGGCGTAGGCTTCATGCGGGTGCAGCTACGTTTTGAGCTTGGTCTAGTGATGTGGCGCTGGCAGGTTGTAGGCACGAGTTTGATCGATTGTGGTTATGATGGAGCAGAGGTCTTGTGTCTCAGTGAGGAGAGGCAATGGCTGTAAGCAGGGAAAACTTGGTGAAGGGTGCAAACGTGGAGAATGGTAGAAGAAAACTGGCGCGGGTATAAATTGGAGCTACTATGCCCATTTGTCTTTTGTCTGCGAATAGATGGGAAATAAAAGGGAGAAACCTAAAGAATAAATAGATGGGATGGAGAGCTTTAAACAAGGAATGGAAATGTAGACAAATATGGTGATGGGAATAAATGGATAAAGATGGATTCAAAAATATATGGAAACGTAATGCATGCAGAAAAAGGTGTCTATTGGCATTTAATGCTTAATAACGCTTAGCAATAATTGAATAAATAAAACAAAAGTTTCAAAATTCAAAACGCACAAGAATATTTTTGAAATAAAAACTTCCCAATGGAAACATAAGTGAACGCATGGAAATAGGGAAAAATAAAAAATCAAGAACGCTGCTCGAAATGTGTAATATTAGAAAATTTAAGTGGACGGATACTAGACAAACAAAAAAATTGGAAACAATAAAATAAAGAAGAGTCTTCTGAAAAAAGGGTGTGAAAGAGAAATGAAGTGACGGTTTTGAGAAACGGAGACAGTCTAAAATTTTATTTATATATACGCAAAGCTGCTGATGTATAAATATATAGGAAGAAAACAAAAAGAAACTGACATGGTTTATATTAAATTTCTTATGTGTGTTTTGGAAAGAATTGAATGGTTTTTTAGGAATAATAAACATATGGAATTTATGCTTTCCATTCATAACAATCATTTGGTTTAAATTTCAAAACTAATGGTGCGGTTAAAAATAGAAACAAGAATTAAATAGTTTGCAAATTTCATTTACCAATTGAAAACATTTTTAAGATAAAAGGAAACGAATGGATTATAACATTAAGGATTGAACGGTTTAAATTTTGAAAAAAATAAACATGTAAGGAAAACATTAATACTAAGGAACGGACGTTGAATAGTAAAAAGGTAATCAATGTTTGCAAATAAAGGAAACAATATACATATTTCTGCAAATCAAATAAATAATAAACAAAATAAAAGGAAAAAAATCCAAATAAATAAAACAAAATTTAAATTAAATCATTAAATAAAATTTACTTAAAATTGAGGTTGTTACAAACGTAGAAGGAGGAAGAAGGTTAAAGTATTAATTAATATGTAATTAGATTATTAATTATATAAATTATGTAATTAAGTTGTAAACCGTCATAATTTCTACAAACGATATTAGAATTCAGTGAAACTAGAACCGTGGGATCGTGACAACGGATACTACAACATAGAGCAGATCAAAACAGAAACGGAGCAGATTTGAATTTCAGGCAAATTTAAATCAAAACAGCACAGAATTTAGAAGGAGTAAAATCAGTGTGAGAATTATATTTATTTTTTTTATAATTAAAATTAATTAATTATGATCGTGTTAGAAATTTCTGCATATACGATGTTAATTTCAGTTTGTTGTTATACGTGATTTGATTTGGGTTGATGATGTTGTTATGTTGATCTGTTGACTGGATGGATTATTTTGTTGAAATAAAATAATCAAAACAAAAATATCATTTTTGTTGAAATAAAATAATCAAAACAAAATTATCATTTTTGTTGAAATAAAATTGTCAAAACAAAAATTAACATTTTTGTTGGAAAATAAAGTGTCAAAAACAAAATAATCATTTTGTTGAATTAGAATTGACAATATAAAATTGTCACTTTTGTTGAAATTAGAATTGAGATAAAATTGTCCTTTTTGTTGAGATTAGAATTGATAATATAAAACTGTCATTTATGTTGAAATTAGAATCGACAAAATAAAATTGTCATTTTTGATGTAATAGAATTGTCGACAAACCAAAGTTATCATCTTTTATTTGTTTTGTTGAAATAGAATTGTCGACAAAATAAAACATCATTTTTAATTGTTATGTTGAAATAGAATTGTCAACAAAATAAAAATATTATTTTTATTTGTTTTGTTGAAATATAATTGTCGACAAAATAAAATTATCATTTTTAATTGTTATGTTGAAATAGAATTGTCGACAAAATAAAAATATCATTTTTAATTGTTATGTTGAAATAGAATTGTCGACAAAATAAAAATATCATTTTTATTTGTTATGTTGAAATAGAATTGTCAACAAAATGAAAATACTATTTTTATTTGTTTTGTTTAAATAGAATTGTCAACAAAATAAAAATATCATTTTTTATGTTGAATTAAAATTGTCAACAAATTAAAATATCATTTTTATTTGTTATATTAAAAGTAGATTTGCATACAAATAAAAGAATATCTTTTTTTTTGGTTATAACTAAAACTGATTTGTACACAAATAAAAATATCATGTTTATTTGACATGTTAATGTAGGAATTGTAAAACACATTAAAATATCATTTTTATGTTACATGTTAATGTAAGAATTTGTATAAAAATAAAAGTAGTCATTTTTATCGCCAAGTTAAACACTAAAATTGTATACAAATAAAAATGTTTCATTTTTGGTTGTCATGTTAGATATTGATATTTGTATACAAATAAAAACACTCATTTTTATTTGTCATGTGAACATTGAAATTTATATACAAATAAAAATATTTCTTTTTGTTTGTCATGTAAAAATAAAATTGTGTACAAATAAACATATTTCATTTTTATTTGTCATGTTAAATATTGGAATTGTTGCAAATAAAAATTATCTTTTATTTGTCATATATGGACATAGAAATGGTACATAGACAAAATCACCTTCTAATTTTGTCATTATCATTAGAATAATAGAACATGTTATGTAGACAAAATTATCTTATTACTTTGTCATTAGAATTATAGAACATGTTATGTAGACAAAATTATCTCATTATTTTGTCGTTGGAATTATAGAACATGTCATATAGATAAAAATTATCTTTTTATTGGTCATTAGCGACATAGAATGCATGCAAATAAAATACTTCTTTTTATTTGACATTAGAAGAGCAGAAAAATGTATGTAAATAATTTTTTTTAAGAAACGTTGTAATTATTAGGAAAATAAAACATTCTTTTAATTTTCCTTAGAGACATTGTAATTTGTATACAAATAAATCATTCTTTTTATTTGTCACTAGAAGTATAGGAAATGTTATGTTAAAATAAAAATGTCACTTTGTTAGATCATGTTATGTTAAAATAAAAATGTTATTTATTTAGAATATTGCCTTGTGAAATAAAGACGTCATTTATGTTAGAAAACATATTTTGTAAATAAATATGTCATTCAGTTAGAAAACATATTTTGTAAATAAATATGTCTTTTAGATAGAATATGTTTTTGTTTAATAAAAATATCATTTAGTTAGAACATGATTTTGTCAAATAGAAATGGCATCTTGTTAGAATTCGTTTTGTTAACTAAGAAGAATCATGTTTTGAAATATGTTTTTGTGATGTTGAAATGTTTAATGTATTAAAAATAATGTTAACATTAATATGGTAGTTGAAATTAAAATTATAAATATTTATTTATAATTTAAACAGTGAAAATTGGCTAATTAAAAAAATAATTCAAACCGAATTATAATTGGTTGAATTTATTAACCAATGATTTATTTATGTAAACTGTTGTTATTTGAAAATCCCACACGAGTATTGGGATGATATTTGACATACACTAGTCCCAATATTTAGTTATATGCCAATCGATGGATTGACATTCTTTGATGAGTGTTATTTATTTATTTTAATGCTCACACAGTTGTAAACTTCACTCTGGATGTAAATGGACTGTTTAATGATTATTTATCATTATTGTTATATACATGCGATGTATGAAAATCCATATAACTGAAATTATATGGTAATTTATTGAGTCGCATTCCGATTCAGAATATTTTAAGATAAAGAATATTTTAAAATAAAGAATATCCATAAACAAAGAATCTTTTAAAATAAAGAATTTTTTAAAATAACGAATATTTTAAATTAAATTTAGTAAACAGTACAATTATGATTTTTATGTCCGATTTTGGATGGACACAATAAAATATAAATATGAAAACGGGTTAAGTCTAAAAACTCCATTTTTAACCCGAACGGGTTTATCGATCGATTTCATTCAATTTATAATAAATATCGAAAAATAGTGATTTCAAAATTTAATATTTTGAAAATATTAATATTATAATATGATAAAGGTATAGAATATTTAATTTTGATTTAAAATTAAAAATGGAGTTGAAACCGTTTTAAAACGAATTTATAAATATTTTATAGAATAAGTTTTAAATGGAAATCGATGAAATATATATAATATATTTATTATATATATATAATCGCGTGAATAGAACGCGCCGAACTACGACCGTTCACGAATTTCGACCATTTACTTCAAATTGATGTGACGGGAGATCCGACCGTCATATTCTCCTAAAACCGGAACCGTTGGGTTCGTATCGAAAAGAACTGTCCAATGAATATAAGAGATTTGAAATCTAACGGTTGTATTTGGAACTATGTCCAAATCAATTTTAGAAAAAGTCGTTGTAAGTACAGTTCGGTGGCCGCTATTGGAAACCGACTGTACAGGCCTTAATGATATTATTAAAAAAATGAAAAAATTATGTAAAATCATAATAAGTGATTTGGAAAGATTTTGGATGAAAATTTTCATATTTGAAAAGATATAAATATATTTTTATCGAAATGAACTAGTTATTAACAAGAATAAATCTTTAAATTAAGATTTAATGAAGTTTTCCTATTAATTAACATTTAATTGGAATTAAATAAAATAAATTGGATTTTTTGGTTTGTCGTGAATGGTGTCTTAAATAACACTGGTCTTGAACCCTATATGAAAAGAATAAATCTTTTAATTAAGATTATTAGAGTTTCCAATTATATTTAGTAATTGAAATAAAATGAAATGTGAATTGCGTTTATTGTGAACTGTGTTTTTAACGACATTCGTTCTTTAACCTAATTAACAGTGACGGTATGATTTGAAATTTATAAAATCTTTTTAAGATTTAATGGAAATTTTCCAAAGTAAAGTTTTCCAATTTAATATATTAAATTGGAATTGAAGAGAATTCGATTTAATAATAATCGAGATGAGCTTCTGTAAAAAGAAGACCGTTATTATATATGGAATTTAAAAGGCCTTGCCATTATTCCATTTATATTATTAGTCTGATACGGAAATTTATATCGGTTATATATTGATTTGATTTTTGTGAAAATTCCATATTTAATTGAAGATGATTTTAGGTTTATCGTGAACTTTGTTTTAAATGGCATTGGTTCTTTAACCCAGTTAAAGACAAGATTAATTTCTTATAGTTGAATAATCATAAAGTAATGATTTTTGATATTAAAACCAAATTGGAGTTTTAATGAATCTTTTAAAGGAAGATTAAAGAATAAATTTAAAAGAATTTATCTTTGATAAAATTAATGGGAACATTTCCCAAATAGTGTGAATATTTTATTAAAGGAATATTCCGAATTGGAATGAGGCGTATGATGTGTTTCTATAGCACTTAATTATTGATTATAAAATACGCGAGTTATTCGGAAAGACCTGGTTCAACCCATTCTGAATAATTACTACAACGATTAAAAGTCGAATATGAAGACGGTGGTTGAATACCGGAGGTCTTCACATCATTTGGATGATTACTGATGTCTTGATTGGGAGGCATCCCAAGAATGGGTAATAAGTGGTGATCGTCTAGACGAACTTGGAGATCGACCGGATATGCGAGGACCTCTCTCCTGTATTGGACATATGAGACGAGGAATAAGGTGCCTCCGGTTTCGTTCAGAACCAGAACGGATTTGTAAACGGACGTATGTCTGACATTGGATTTTATTTTGTGCTGATTGATTTTTATTAAATATATATCTGTTTGGTGGCGGAGAATTTATTCTCTTGCTTAACACCCTTCTCTGAGATGTACAAGCTCAGAGGTTATATATTGATAGACATCAGTCGCATGGCGTGATTTGTCAGTGTGCCATGCCAAGATGCAAATGATCAAGGCTTTTTGTTGAAAAGCAGAGCCTTGTGGTTGATGATCAAAGCACAACTTTATTCAGCATAACTTTGTGTAGCGTTACTTCGCGAGCCTCACACCCTGGTATGAACCAGAAAAGGGAAAAGGACCCCAGGGAGAACATGCGTTTCTTTCTAGCTAGAAGTGGTGTCATAGTATGGAGCCCAGACATTTTTACTTATGTGGATGATGGAAAGCGAGGTACCTCGGATATTGAGTCCCAAGTGGCTCAGATTTACGCCCCATGGGGCGGGGAAATGTATTGTTCAGGCATTACTAATCGACTAACATATGTGTGGACCGACCCTGGCTCTCCTAGGTGCAGTTGCAACTGATGCTGAGAAACGGGCTAGAGTGTCTCGAATTTGGTAGGGACGATCCCCTGCCTTGGTTCATGATGGAAATCCAACTTCCAGTATGACACCGTGCGGTTTTGATTGTAAAACTAGTATGGCGACATAGTATATGGTAGTTATGCCATCTAGGATTGATATATTATGATTGAAATGTTTTTGAAACATATATACACTCGTTATAATATCAAATGACTCCGTTTTATCGTATCAAGCATTTTTGACCATTATAAGGTAAAAATCTATCCTCCGGTTTGCGTTGCATTATGTGATGGGACTTGAGTCTTATAATGGTTTCATTTTTCGAAAAAGCATTGCGTTGTTTAACGATTTAGTTTACTTATGCACTAGCAATCCAATGGAGTAAACCCGTTCCGCGTTAGCGGCGTGGTCCTGTGATTAGCCTTATTTTAAAATAGGTTACGTAAGATTTCTCATACCAGTCTCATGACTGACTCATAGTTTGTTTCACTTTGCGAACTCGGGTGCCCTCTTTTCCACACGGGCAGTCGAGTAGCTTATTTTGCAGATGTATTGAGCATGATTCTGGATTGAAGCTTAAAACTGTGTCCGGAGTATTGATAGGCTTCCGCTATGTTAGTTTAATTGTTCCGCTACATTGTATTACATTTATTGTAAACAATCTTCCGCTGTATTATATTCGATGTACTCTGATATATATTGTACTCTAATGTAACATTGTTATGATGTAATAAAAGTCTTCTGTTATTTGTTCTGATTTGTTGTATTCCCAAAGTTAGCGTATGACGGATCGAACGGTCTTGGTCGATTTAGCGATCGATTAGGTCTGGGCGAAATCCGTGTCATTACAACTAAGACCCCACTCACCAAAAGAATTAAGATGGCTATATATCCACAAAAGTTTAAACCTCCAGTAGTGCAATCCTATAATGGGACAAGCGATCCCAATGTATTCCGGTGCAATTACGATCTGCATATGAAGGGGGCGCGCGCCACCGACGAGATTAAATGCCTGTATTTACCAACTTATCTAGAAGGAGTGGCCTATATCTGATTCACAAAGCTACCGCTGAATTCACACTAGTACAAAATATGTTTGTTGCCTCGCCTCATTTGCTTCGGTTGTGCTCACAACCGAAGCAAATACTATCAATTGCTTCTGTTGTTAGTACAACCAAAGCGAATGCAACGAAGCAAATAATATTATTTGCTTCGGTTGTCCTTAAAACCGAAGCAAATAGTATCATTTGCTTTAGTTGTGTGAGCAACTGAAGCAAATGCACTGAAGCAAATAATATTATTTACCTCGTTTCATTAGGAATAGAAGCAAATGCACTGAAGCAAATGCACTGAAGCAAATACTATTATTTGCTTCTGTTCCTTAGAAACCGAAGCAAATAGTATTATTTGAATCAATTCCTTAGAAGTCGAAGCGACGATCAATTCTTTTTATTTGAGAAAATGAACATATCAATATTGATAAATGAAAACTTACATATCTTAATATTTATAACCTAAAATAATAAATGATCAGGATTAATTATCTATAATCAGTATTATTTTATATTTAATAATTTATCATGGTTAATTATTAAAAATAAGTATATTAAAGTTAATATTTATTAATTAAATTAGATAATTATTAAATAAATTAATACTAATATTAATTAATAATTAATATTTAATGATTAATGCTTAGAATTTACTCTCTAAGTAGTATTTAATAATTAAGAAATAATATTTACTTTCTAATAATTATCTACTACTGTCAATCAATTAATCATCAATAATCGTATAATAATTAAGACTTGTATTCAAATACTAATAATAATTATTATTAATAATATAATAATTAATAAATAAGTTCCATGATTTTTATTTCATAACTATTAATTATTAAATAGTACATTTTAGCTAATACTTACTAATTTCATTTAATAATTATTCAATAACTAAATATTTAATATTAAATAATTACAAGTTAATAATATTTGCAAAGTATTTATAGTTAAAGTTTAATATTAAATTAATACCTAATATATAATATTTAATATTTATTAGTGAAGGATTTCTATTAAATGATTAATTATGAATAATTATATAATAATTAAGACTAATATTTAATAATTAATAATTAGAAAGAATACCTATTAATTAACTATTTATAATTAGTATTTAAAATATATTATTTTTACTTCTTAATTAATAACATATATTTATTATTTAATAACTACATCAAATAATTAGTAAATAAATTAGTAATTAATTCCCAATATTTTATATATAACTTTTAATGATTAATATTTAATTAATAAGTAATATTTAATAACTAAGAAATAATACTTAATATTTAATAATTTTTGCCTAATATCTACTATCAGAGTATAAATTATTCATAATATTAAGACTAATTTTTTGTTTTTAATATTTAATTTTAATAATTATTAATTAATAATTAGTATTATATAATTAATTATTTATAACTATATAATAAGCAAGACTAATATTAAATATTTAATAATAAATAATGAAAATTATGAAGTGATATTTATTATTTAATAATTAATGAATTGTTTATTAATTAATAACGACCTTCAACCCCTCGAAGTAAATACATATCCCAAAATACTTTTATTTGGACAATTATCTTTATCCAAAACTAAAGTAGCTGTAAATTACTTACATTCCCACTTCATTTCCGTCAATTCGATTTTACGTTAGCAAGCTTAAGTTGTAAATTATAATTTTAGTCAAGTATTTGATTTCGTTTATGTTACTAAGATAAAAGATGTAAATTATAATTATTGCAAGACTTGTTAACTTTTTCAGTGTGAAAAAGCATAAGCGTAATATTACATCTTTGCCTTTCTTATTATATTATATTCAACGTATATATTACATGTTCACCCTTATCCCTTACAACCATTATGTTAGGCTTGATGTATGTTTGGTAGTTCTGTGTAATTTGTGGTTACTACCGACCTTACAATATGTTCCATATCACTTCTAAATATTTTGTATCTTTTGCCTTTTGTAGGAAATGAAGAAGTTGGTAAATTGATTAATAAATGTTCAAACTCAGGTTGTAACAAACGTTTCCACTGTTGCACAACTATTGAAGGTTGATTGTTACACGAATAATGTTCGTACGGAAATATTCTTTTTATTTAACACCGAAGCGATAAAAAATAATCCATACGGACCAACCATTACAGTATTATGAAGCAAGCAGATTATACCCTGGTTCGTTGCCATTGGATCTCCATGTTATGCCCTCATTCGCTTATTCCTCGCCCCAAGTCAGAAAATCCTAGCCGCAGTAGTTCTTTTCTTCTCAAAATCAAAAATTCAACCGCCTTCACATTCAATGCTCCTCAAATCTTCTTCCTACCTCGCCATCGACTGGATCTAAATTGGTGATGTCTCTCCTCTTCGCAATGATTACCATGATAGAGACATTTAAAGACGAAGCAGGGGTCATCGGGCTAGTTTTGGTAGTACGTCTCTATGATATTATGGTAATTATATCTGCCTTATCGAATATTCTTTGATTATCCGAGCGTTGAATCATTTTTATACTTGACTTTTTTTTCTAAATCATTCGATTTTATGTTAAATCTATCAAACTTTTAACATTGTTTGGACATGTTTTTTTTTTTACTAATTTTGTCTTCTGCTGATTCAAGTTTTGTAAACTAATGTTATTTTATCCACTCAATCGCTTTGATGCATTAACAAGTCATCGTTTCTGTACACTATTACGTTTATTTTGTAAACTAATCGATTAATAGTCAGGTAAACCACGCGTATATCCTCCTGGGATTTGGTCCTAGTTTAGTAATATTTGGAGAAATATTTATTATTTTTAGTATTAGTTCTATTTTAGTTGTCTAATATTTTACATGGAAAATTCTTGGCAGTGGTCCCATTGCATAAGCCCATTAATTTTTTCCTTTTGAATGTTTTACGTAGCTTGAGATCGCAAAATTGCTTGTGGTTGTTGCATAACATTTATATTCGTAGATTGGTTCATAATTATTTGGGTTATTTGGTAGTTGAAGATATAGTGGATTTATTTTATTCATACTGCATTTCTAGTTTTTGATGCTAACTTTTATGTTTTAAGTAATGAAGCTAAACATGGGGTTACCATTACCCCTTGATTTTATGCTTCACTGAATTCTATCCAGTCTTAAATTTCCAAGCAGCACTGCATTATTGTTCTATTAAGTTGTTAAATGATCTCATGTTGGTTTTATTCAGCTAATGTTCTACTAGACCTGCAACTGTAATGTTACAGTTTGCAAGAAGTTGTAAAACAGTCTTGCATCCTTATGGGCAAGTTGAATGCTCTCACGTCTCAAGTTCCACTACGTTAGTACTTCAAAGAAATTGAACTGCTTGGTGTAGTAGTGCTAGTTTTTTCCTTTTGTGAATTCTCAAAACTTGTTCTAATTAGACATAAATTTCTCATTGTGGGTTATTAATTACATTTACATTTTTTACCCTGAACACAAATCCTGCTCATCGCTTCTTATTTGTTGAATGGTCTTAAACACTTGGCCCACTTTTAGTGATTTATCATTGCTGTGTTATTCCGCACATGCTCAGATGGTTTATTATTAACTTATTCCATTTCTTTTACTATGTTGGACTGTAAAACTAAACTGGGACCAATAATATTTTCTTCTGGATGGACTTGCCTTTGCTTAGTTGTTTCTACACGACCTATTGCTCAGATTGTGCCATCATTATAGATTTATGCTAATGTGATTGAATTGGTTACCTCCTTTTCATTTTGTCAAAATCTACAGCTAGAAACTGAGAAATAGAAGGCCTACCATTTAAGTGACCCCCAAATTCAGCGTTTAACACTTTTTCATAATTTTCGATCAAAACCAATTCAGTCATACTAGAATAAGTTCTGTTGTATCGTCTGCTTGGACCTTGCAAATGTTGTTAATTATTGTAATTATGTAAATATAGCATCTTTAAAAATTTCATGCTTTTAGTTACTAATGTTATGGCTAATTGCAGAATGGGATAGAGGATAGGATTGGCAAAATGAAAATGGAGGGCATGATTATTACATATTGAACGACACAATGCAAAATTAGTTCACTCCGGACATATGATAGTTGCTCTGAGATTGCTTGATGAAGGAGCTGATGGATGAGATGATCAAGTATCGCAGAAAAGACAAAATTGTGTTTTTGATATAGTAGAGCAACAACAGTAACATCATGGGATAATTGTGTGCACTGGTTATAAAAAGTAAGCGGTCTTCTTTTCTGAAACACTCAATGGACATTCCTTTTAAATAAAAACATTATAGTTTAATGTCTTTTTGCTTCATAATGTAAGGCGTTTGTGTTTCTGACTGGTATGCAACAATCCAGGCAATAGAATATTTACAATGCAACAAATTCATACTGTTGGTTTTACCTTTTAAAATGTAGGGTATATAAATATGAATGAGAAACCACATATTGATAGGAATGACAAATTTCTAAACAAACATGAAAAAGTGACTCAGTGAGTAAAACCAAGAGAGGGTTTGATAAACTGATATTAGACAAAAATCTTGCTCTGCTTATACATGTTACTGAAAGTCAAGGGCAATAGGATTAATGTAACACCCCGTATTTTCTGTGAACATAAAGTAACAAAACAAAGTATACTTAATTTTTAAGAGAAGAATTAAGGGAAATGGGTTTCGCCATTGCGTTCGTCTTGGAATTCTGTTTGAGATAGAGTCCGAGTTTGTGTAAATCGGACTCCGTATGAAGAAGTTATGGCACATAGAAGTTTCAGGAATTTAAAATAAAAACCAGCTCGAATTCAAAATTTAAAGTTCGAAACTCAAACACACACCCGGGCTGGGCAGGAATATTCCCTCCTATGACCCAGGTCGACCAGGGGGTCGACCTTGGTAGAACAGGTCGCCAATGGGGTCGACCTGGGGGTCGACCTTCCCCCTTTTCCAGATCCGTGGACAGATTCGTTTATCTGCATTTAGACGCCTGTTTTGACTAGATTCGTTGCTCCTAAGCTATTTAAACACCCCAAACCTCACTTTCTCTCCACATAATTTCATTATACCTTTACTCTGCCCTAATTCATATTAAAATAAATCAATGGCGTCGTTACTCTGCTGAAACCTAAGCTAGAACAAGTGCTCCTTCTTCTTCCAATCTGAATAGGATTAAAAGAGAACAACTATAACCCTGTTTCTTTTAGAATCCAACCAAGGTGAGTACAGTTATTTTCAGATATGAAATTTAATTATGATCTTGACATGGTTATAAATCTGAATTGGAGATTATCTTATTCCTGTTTATCAGGTCTGTTTTTTTGTGTACATCTATCTTATTCCTGTTTATCAGATCTGTTTTTCTGTGTAGATCTATCTTATTAATATTATTGTAACTATTCTGTATCTCTTCCTTCCTCTTTTTCTATAGCCAGGCTACCACAAGCCTGAGCCAAATATCATAAGAGATTGATGCACGAACGCTAAATTTGGGGAAAATAATGAATGATGCATAACTGGACATGATTGATTTGTGACTGATTTAAGAAAAGGGTATATGTTGTAATTTAAGATTTAGATCTAGGCATACTATATATGACGGTTTATGATTTGAAAGAAGGAAAATTATTGTATGACAATATATGACTTGTAATTTGTGGACATAATGCATGTTATAATTCAAGATCTGATTTTTGGGACATACATGTTGTAATTTAAGATCTACATTTGGGGCGTATTTTATATGACCATCTATGACTTGGAAGGAAAGGATATGTGACCTAAGCCTGAAAAACCTATATTATAATAGGGATAATTATAAATGTGAATACACCTAATTCAGATTTTTGGATATTTGACATACGCGGTAATCAACTGCTATAATTTGGCATAATTTATATTGTGCATCAAGATTTGGGTTTCTTTAGAGAATATTCTATACGATGCAAATTTAACTAAAATTTGGGACGTATGTTATATTGTGAATTATGATCATAATTTGGGCATATAAAATTAGGCTTAGTTTTATGATTAGGCAAGGTATGTCAATGGAATTTTAAGGGATGATTAAATCTGTTAAATTGCCTAATCTACTAAATCTGTTGAAACTGAATACGTAATTTCGGGTATGGAAATCTGTGGGCTCGATCTAAAATTGAGCAAAACACATTAATAGAACTTTGGGTAATCTGCTGTAACTTGTAAAGAAGTTAATTTATTGAATTGGCATAATTAGTCTGATATTGGCATAATCTGTGAATGAATACTTTAGCCAAAAATAAGAATGCTGAGACACGAGGTTAGACTCTGTTTGCGATAGAAGCCTGCCCGGACCCAACCGGCCTAACCAGCAACCACAAACTATCTGTCTAATGTGAGAGGTCATGGGCATAAAAGATGCTTAGACACGAGGTTAGGTCTGGCTTGTGGCAGAAGTCTCCCCGGAACCGCCCAGCACATCCAGCGGCCACAACCTACCGACCTAATGTGAGAGGTATGTGCATTAATAATTAATTAATGAAAATCTAGGATAAATATGATGCCTAAAACATGTTGGGTGGATAAGGTTAAACCAACTGGACTGATGAATCTAATAAACTCATTTCGTGAATCTGTAGGCCCAATACAAAGTTAATTGAAACAATCTGTAAGTCTGTTAATCCGTACATCTGATCCGTTGTCTGAAAACTTGTTAATATGTTATCTGATCCGTTAGTCTAAAAACTTGTTAACATGTATGTCTGGTCTGAGAACTAGTTAATCTAAACTTGGTACATCTGAAATCTGTAAGCAAGTTAATTTGAAATTTATTAGTCTGGGGACACAACGTTAGGAGGGGAAATTACTTGTGTCATCTGTTGTTTGGGACCCTTATTAGTCAGTAACCCTTTCTGGTATCAAACTATGACCCAACATTAGGTAGGGGTCCAGGGCACGCTTACTGAACTAATTGTAAGAGGTTCACTCTGATAATGGCGAGGGGTGTTGATGGCATATTCCAACCGGGTCATGTGCGTGCATGGATCCGGTCTGCTTTGAGGATGTAAGACACCTAACATCTGTAAATAGGTCTGTGTCTATAGGTTGCCACTTTAGGGAATGATACACCCTTATGTGGGGCCGGCATGGGGTATTTATGTATTAGGGAGCCGATCTCTTGGGGTAGAATTTAGGGTACACTTGGTTCTGTCTGTTTCTTTGGGGTACCGTCTGTTTCTGTTGGGGTGGTAACACCTGTTTGTTTCTGTGTGGTACCATCTGCTGGGGTTGTAAAGGCCCATTACTAGTGTAACCTAATTCTAATATTCTGTTTCTGTAGGGAATATTCTGTTTCCGTCTCTGATTCTGTTTCTGCCTCTGTTTCTATACCGTCTGTCTTTATTTGGGTGGTAAAGGCCCATTATTAGCATTCTGTCTCTGTACCGTCTGTCTTTGTTAGGGTGGTAAAGGCCCATTACTAGCATCGTGTTTCTGAAGAGACCGCTTTGTTTTCTGTTTAGACACTAGGACAACACATAATTCTGTTATACTAGTATTAGTGCAAAGGAGTGAAAACCAAGTAAGAAGCTTAGTTTAGCCTATATCATTCTGTCTCTTCTGTTAACCTGCTACTCCTATTATGGTTATCTCTCACCCAATTTTATTTACATGTCATGATACTGTTATCTGTTTATATGCTGAAAGGCAATGAACTCACCAGACTTATGTCTGACCTAGTTTGTTTCGCCTCTTTTCTTCTTCCATTCAGATTCTCAGGGTGGAAACATGGGTGCTTGATTCAGGTTCCAACTGCTTGAAGTGCTAGAAGTGCTTGAAATATTGCTTGGCTTTGGTTCTACCTATTTATGGCATTCTCTGTTGGGGATTATGGCTTTAAAATTATGCATTTTGAAGGATTTTGTATAAGACTGATATTTGTGTACTTGGGTTTTGGTATTGTGATGTAACCAAACTTATTTCTGTTTCTACTGTAATAAAGTTATAAAATTTTCAAGTACTACTTTACATATCTGTCTTGTAAATTTCTGTTCTGTTTACTTATAACGTTCCCCCGAAGTTAGGGCATTCCCTTTGTGAGTGACATTAACGGAAGTGGGGTGTTAAACTTGGTATCAGAGTTTAAGGTTACCAAATTTGATAAAAAGTTTTTGAAAACTATTTTCGAAAAGGTTTTAAGAAGAAAGTATTTTAAAAGTAGAGTTTATTTTGAAAAATATAATCCCCAAAAAAGCCATATATCTATCTTTTGATTCTCCGTTTTGAATCTCTTCCTTTTTCTTTTTAGCATGTCTGGGGTACCCGAGATACCCAAGGGCATACCTATACCAACTTGGTTCAGAAGGTATCCGGAGGCATGGGCCACCGCCACAGGCCTAGTAGATGTTCCTCCTCCTCCCCCTCCCCACGTTGATACTTTTTCGAAGATATGCAAGGTCTTTCGGGCAATGGGTGGGAAACCTTTTCACGGGTCAGAGACATTTGTTGAAGCTCGAAATTGGCTTAAGGAGGTGGAAGATGTGTTTGGTATCTTTGAGATAGAAGATGGAAGGAAGGTCCAATTAGCTGCTTGGTTAATGAAGGACGAAGCCTCGTTTTGGTGGGAGGTCACGAGTGGAGAGCATCCAGTAGAGACATGGATGGATTTCAGGCATAGGTTCGAGAAGAAATTTCTCTCATGAGCAGAAGAGAATTTATACATGGAGAGGTTCTTATAATTGAAGCAAGGGAAGTTATTAATGAAGGAGTACGTCAACAAGTTCAATCAATTGGCGAGATTCGGCTTAGACTTGGTAAACACACCTGAGAAGAAGGCCCTGAGATTCGTTAAAGGTTTGAATGAACCACTACACGGGTTGGCTATGACCCACATTCCTATAAGGGTTACCTTCGAGAAATTGGTTGACATGGCGTTAATGCATGAAGAGGAAGCCAAAAGTGAGAAGAAAGAAGAAAAGCTCGAAGGACCACAGAACAAGAAAGCGTGGCCCAAAAAGGAAACACAAAAGAAGGATGAAAAGTATGAAGATAAGAAGGAGAAAAAGTGCTTTACTTGTGGAAGCTTGACTCATCTGAACAAGGATTGCAGAAAGAGGAAGGGTGCTTGCTTCAACTGTGGAGAAATGGGACACTTCAATAGGGACTGCCATAAGAAATAAGGGCAAGGCAGAGGGCAGAACCTACTTCTGGAGGGTAAGCGAATGCTCTCGTGGCTGGTGGATAGGACAGAGATAGGAAAATTTATGTAGAAGGATTAATTTCCTTATCTAATTATTGAGTTAAAACTCTCTTTGATTCTGGTACTTTGATTCTGTAATTGAGACTCTGCACTTTAATACTAGTCTTGTTTCTGATCCCACTATAGTCTCAAACCCCATGAGGGTCATCTGTTTGTTATAGGTTAGGGTTTGAGGGTATCTATGTTGGGCGTTAAGTTGACTATGACGCATACATTCTGGGTTTTATGGGATATGATAGGGTTTTATCATGATTAGTTTCCTAAGAATCATTTGATAATCTGATCTGTACTAGTAGTCCGTAAGTATCTGAATATTTCTGAAAAGCTTAGGGGTTTTTACTCGAAGCGTGAAGTAGATTTCCAATTTTGACATTGTTTAATGGAGTAATTCTCTGAGTGTCAATCTTATGTTGATTTTGGTCTTCGGGGTTGATACTTAGGGATTTGTTCTCTTAACCAATGTCTAACGGGAACAGAACTTTTGTACTTGTTTCTATCACTTGGTTGTATCCTGTCGATCGATTCTTCAACCTTTAGGTAGAAACTAATGGGTGTAAACATGTGTTTGAGACATGTTATGTTTGATGGTTGCAAGTGGATACAAGTGGTTGCTAGTGGTTGCTCGTGGATGCATATACACACACTAAGCACTAGATCGGCTCAAAAACACTCTCATACTGCATATGGATGTGTGTGCATTTTTCTATTTTTGTGGAGGCAAAATGATTTACTCATCACATGGATGTTGCATTTAGATGAATGGTTATGCATTCATGTAGAGATGATGTGTATCAAATAGGATTTCTTGCATACATAAGTGGACTCACGGCACTAATATAATTCGCATTAAGGAGGCCAACTGAATCAGTAGACCGCCTGATCTTTGCATTAGATAAGAGACATATACACACACTTTCGCATATGTTCATACAACATTAGAAGTTTTCTAAGGACAATGGATGCTTGTGGATGATGATTGAATAGATGGGTGATTGGATGGTAGGACACATTCTTCTTAACTTGAAGATTTCGGGGATGAAATCCTTTAAGGAGGGGAGAATGTAACACCCCGTATTTTCTGTGAACATAAAGTAACAAAACAAAGTATACTTAATTTTTAAGAAAAGAATTAAGGGAAACGAGTTGCGCCATTGCGTTCGTCTCGGAATTCTGTTTGAGATAGAGTCCGAGTTTGCGTAAATCGGACTCCGTATGAAGAAGTTATGGCACTTAGAAGTTTCAGGAATTTAAAATAAAAACCAGCCTGAATTCTGTAACAACCCGTATTTTTAATAACATGTTATAACATAAATCGAGGCAGAATTAAATGATAAAATCTGAATCAAGGGAAACGGGCTGTGTTATTGCATTCGTCTCGGAAAAATACGCGAAATAGAGTCCGAAATTTTGTAAATCGGAGTCCGTATGACCAAGAAAAAGCCCGACGAAGTTTTCAGAATTCCGAGGCCCGAAAACAGTTCAAATTCGAATTCAGATTCGAATTCAAACCAAAACAGATAGGCGGGATTTTTCCCGCCCAGGAAGGGTCGACACAGGGGTCGACACCAGTGTCGACCCCCCCAATGGGTCGACACCCATGTCGACCCAGGGGTCGACCCCTTCCCCCGGGTGGCCAAGTGGCCTGGTGCGCCTACTTTGAGTTTGGGTCAGGTCTGGTGGCTAATGACGGGATTTCATGGCTCGGATTGGATCTAGGGTTAATCCTATGGCTAATACTATCCTAATCTTCTATAAAAAGACCCCTAAGCCTAGCCTAGATCATCATTATTCAACCCTACAACTAAACTATGCCAAATTTGTTCCTCTCATGGCCTCCACCCTCATGCTAAAATTTCTAAGTTTATTTATATGAGAGATTTTGAGTTCATACAAGTGTTTTCAAGCTTGTATGAGTGTTCTTAGTTTGCATTCAAGTCAAGTTGCAACATTTCTATTACAAAGCAAGGGTTTTTATTGAATTGGCTCAAGGGTTTTTCATTTGGAGCTTTCATATTTGGGTTTTTGGTGATTGCATAAGGGCTTCGTCTCAATCTTTATAATAAATATTCATTTGTGTTTTCATAAGCATTGTAAGCCCTTTTCTACTTTCTTTTTGAACTATAAAGTTAAATGAATGATGCAAGTTTGGTTTGATCATTATGATATGCAAGTTTGGTTGATCATTATGTTATGCAAGTTGGTTTAATCATTATGTATGACGCATGTTGCTATGTTATGCAAGTTTGGGTTGATCATTATACACATGTTATCATGTTATGCAAGTTAAACTTGAGTTTGTGAGCTTAAAGTTTCAAGTTTTATATTAAAGGTTGCATTTTGGCAACATGGAAGTTATCATATCCCTTATGATAACTTGCATGTGAGGCTAAATGCGAACTTCTAGCAACTTCTACATGTCATTTATCACCATGTATCACTTATATGCTAAGTTTGGTTTTATGCATACTTTTGAAGCCTAATAATGCAATATGCAAGTATATGAACATATGTACATTTCATATGCCACCATGTTAAACTTGTGGCTTCAACACCTTTTTGTCATGATTATGCCAAGTTCCCTATTTTATCCTTTATGCGTTGTTGCGATTATGTAAACGATGGGATTATGTCGGGGTTGGGTAACATTATGACATGAACATGGTTTTTATAACATGACGTGATATGTTAGTTTGTAATTATGTTTTGGAAACATAATGGACATGACACTTAGAAAATATGAGTGTGGCCAACTCGAGGTTGGGTTGAGTTTGTAGCATAAATCTACCCGGACCCGCCCGACTTAACTAGTGGCTACAAACAATAGGACCCAATGTGGGAAGTTGGTCATGTTGTGCTCGAACCCGAGGTTAGACCAAGTTGTGGTGTAAAGCTACCCGGACCCGCCCGGCTTAACTAGTAACCACAACAAGGTCTAATGTGAGAGGTTAAAGCACATTAAGTTAATTAATGCCTCCTGATTAGGGTTAAGTCATGATCCACTTAATACTTAACCAATTTGGGCTTGATGGGTTAATCGGGGTTAAGTCATGAACCTTGGGTACACTTAACCAATTTAATCCACGTTTGGAGCGGGTTAACCACATTTAACCCGTTAAGAAACCCTAGTTGTGTGGTCCTTTTCAGCAGTAACCCTCTTGATAGTATCATGATACCCTAGGGACTAGGCTAGGGTGGGGCACGATTACTGGGCTGACATGTAAGCGACCAAAACGACGGCTGAGTAGGTACGCCGGTGTGGGTCCAGGCGGACTATGGTCGTGCATATAGTCCGGAGTTGGAAAATCAGGCACGGGTACCAGTAGATCTAGACTGTGCATGCTTGATTTGTGTCCGAGGTTGGCACCCTAGGACTTGATACACCCTCGGGTGGACCTAACGCAGTTTAACTACATTTCATGTTTGGGCCGTATGACACCGACACGTGACGAGTTAGGCTTATAGGGAGCCGATCAACTAGACCGTGTAGTTGGACCTTGATTTAGGTCACCTCATGATATTGGGCCAAGCTTGGGCCAAGGGATCAATCCTTGTTTTTACTTGACATGTTAGAATGCTAGTACACCCGTGGTGCAAAACTTAACCTTGATTATGCGATGACACCTTTATCTATCTTGTTAGTTAATCATCATGCCAGTATGTTGTTATCCTTATGTTCATCTCAGTTTCTCATGCCAGTTAACTTTACTAGTTCATGGACTGATAGTAGTTAGGGCTTACCAGTCTTTTTGACTGACTTGTTTTCTTTCGCCTCTTTTCTTCCGTTCCCCCCCCCCCCCTCAGGTCCTCAGGGTGGGAACATTGGAGCTTAGCTTGGATCTTTATAGCTTGCTTACTGGATTTGCTCATGTACGGTTTTGGACATTGAGCTAGCTATGGTTTATCACTTCAATTTGGGGATAATACTTTATGTATTTCAGTTTTTCAGTTTATGCTTTCCTCTAGACTTTGTTTGTTGGAAAATAACGACCAAGTACTTTGTTGTAACTTGACTATGGTATTGAAATGCTAGTTTGATCCGCTGCTTTATTTACTCTGTTTTACTTACATTTTCTGTCTTGTGATATCTGCATGCATGTTTACCTCGTTTAACGCCCCTCCAAAGCTAGTGTCCTTGCTAGAGTGGCATTGGCGGAGGTGGGGGTGTTACATTTGGTATCAGAGCATAAGGTTTACAAGATTTGAGCAAAAGGTTTTTAAAACTTACCTTTTGAAAAACTATTTTCAAAACCAATTAAGTATTTTCCAAGAAAAGTCTAGTTATTTTAAAAGGTTATTCCCCAAAAGCCATTAGCACTATCCTTCGTTTCTTCGTTCTGAATCTATCTATCTTTTTCTTCGTTTCAGTATGGCTGATCTTAACCTTCCCGAGGGAGTGACCATTCCCGGATGGTTCCGGAGGTACTTGGAAGCTAGGGCCAACGATGTGGGCCCAGCAAATACCCCCACCGTAACTGAGGTTCCTCCTCCTCCTCCTCAGAATCCACCAGCGGATTTCGCAAAAGTTTGCAAGGACTTTAAGGCGATGGGTGGCAAGAATTTCATTGGGACGGAGACTTTTGTGGAGGCGCGAAATTGGTTGAAAGAAACTGAAGATCTTTTCGCTATCTTTGATGTGGAAGACCATAGAAAGATTTTATTAGCAGCATGGCTATTAAAAGAAGAAGCTGCTTATTGGTGGTAGGTCACCAATGCTACTAGACCTATAGAGACTTGGGCCGACTTTAGGACGAGGTTTGGGCTTAAGTTTCTATCATCAGCTGAGGCAAATCTGCAATTGGAGAAGTTTATATCTTTGAAGCAAGGGGACATGACAGTGAGGGAGTATGTGAATGAGTTTAACAAGCTCGCCCGATTCGGTTTGGACATGGTTAATACTCCCCAGAAGAAGGCTTTGCGCTTTGCACGAGGGTTGAACGAGCCATTACAAGGTTTGGCCCTATCTCATATACCCATGGGGGCCACTTTTGAAGGCCTAGTGGACATGGCATTGCTTCAAGGAGACGATAAGAATGGCAAGAAAGAAGTCAAGCCTAATGAGACTCAAGCCAAGAAGACAGACTCCAAGTGGGGAGGAAATCAGAACAACAAGGGCAACAAGGCCAAGGCAAAGGACCCAAGAAAATGCAACTACTGTGGGATTGTTGGGCACATAGCTAAAGACTGTAGGAAGAAGAAGAGGAAGTTGGGCGAATGCTTTCATTGTGGAGAGACCGGACATTTTAGCAAGGAATGCCCCAAGAAGCAAGGGCAGAATCAGCGTGCAGGACCTTCTGGAGGGCAAGTACATGCTCTCAACGCTGCTCCAGTTCAGAACCGAGGTAGTATTTCTGTAGAAAGCCTTGTTTATATTTCTGATTATCCTGTTTGCACCTTATTTGATTCTGGCGCATCGCATAGTTTTATTTCTTCTGACATTGTTGAAAGTTTGCACCTAAGTACTAGTCTAGTTGAGGATCCCGTCAGTGTTTCAAATCCAATTGGGGGTTCCGCCCATTTATCTATGATTTGTGTGGATTTGAAGATTTCTATCTTGACCATAGAATTCACGTGTAATGCTTATGTTCTCGGGTTCACGGGATACGGGTTGATCTTGGGCATGGATTGGTTGTCCAGTTATGGAGCCATTCTCGATTGTGAGCATAGGGTGGTGAGGCTCATGACTCGCCTCGGTAATACCCTAGAAATTTCTTGTAACCCTAGAGGTCCCTTCATGTTATGTTATCTTGAATCTCTTGACTCGTCCATCGATGATCTGCAATCTGTAAGGGTGGTCCGAGACTATCCTGATGTCTTTGAAGAAGTTAAGGGGTTACCCCCTAAGCGAGAGATAGATTTCCGCATTTATCTAGTCGATAATGCCAAGCCAGTATCATTGCCCGTTAGGCACATGGCCCCACGAGAAAGAAGAGAGCTCAGTAAGCAAATCAAGGAGCTACTTGAGAAAAAATTTATTAGGCGAAGCATTTCTGAATGGGGTGCGCCTGTGGTATTCGCTACTAAGGCGGATGGTTCGCTTCGTCTATGTGTTGATTATCGAGAATTGAACAAGCTGACAAAGAAGAATAGGCACCCGTTACCGAGGATTGATGATCTCTTTGACCAGCTTGTTGGTGCTTCTGTTTTCTCTCAGCTCGATCTAGCCACCGGATTCCATCAACTTAGAGTGGCTGAGGATAGTATTGATAAAACCGCGTTTAGGACTCCAGATGGATTCTTTGAATGGCTTGTCATGCCATTCGGTTTGACTAATGCACCCACCTACTTCGTAGATTTGATGAGTAGGGTGTTCAGGGAGTTCCTTAACAAGTTTGTTGTTGTCTTCGTGGATGATATTCTGATCCTCTCAAAGGATGAGGAAGAACATGCTAGGCATCTCAAGGAAGTGATGGATACACTTAGAACGCATCAGTTGAAAGCCAAGTTCTCCAAATGTCATTTCTGGAGAAGGGAAGTTCGGTTTCTTGGACATATAGTTTCTAAGCAAGGCATAGCGGTGGATCCCGCGAAAGTGGTTGTGGTTCAAGACTGGAAGACTCCTAGGAATGCAACTGAAGTAAGAAGCTTTCTCGGTCTGGCGGGCTACTATAGGAAGTTCATCAGGGACTTCGCTAAGATTTCGGCCCCTCTTACTAAGCTTACGAAGAAGAACTTAGTATTTGCATGGGACTTGGAGTGTGAGCTTGCTTTTCAAAAGCTCAAAAGAGCCTTTACCACAGCCCCAGTTTTGGCATTACCCGATGGCGGTAAGATGTTTACCGTGTACACCGATGCATGTGGCACGGGGTTAGGTGCTGTTCTAATGCAAGAGGGAAGAGTGATATGTTATGGGGGTAGGCAACTTAAAGTTCATGAGAAGAACTATCCCACTCATGATTTGGAGTTGGCGGCGATCGTCTTTGCACTCAAATCCTGGCGCCACTATCTTCTAGGCGAAAGGTTTGAGTTGTATACTGATCACAAGTCACTCAAGTACCTCTTCTCGCAGAAAGATCTGAATCTGAGGCAGCAGAGGTGGATGGAATTCTTGGCATCATATGACTTCAAGATAGCTTATACCCCTGGCAAGGGTAATGTTGTGGCAGATGCACTAAGCAGAAGGAGGTTGACTTTGAGCCCCTTGTTCATTGAGATGAAGAACTTAGAATTCTTGGCAACCTTTGATTTCACGACGGCTGTTGAGTCGATGACGGGTTCATTAGCATCCGTTGAGCTTAGACCCACACTTCTTGATCAAGTTGGGGCTTCGCAGAAGGAAGATCCACAGATAGTCGAGGTCATGGACAAGTTGATTCGTGGTGAGACGTCTAGTCACCTTGCTAGATATACTATTGATGACAAGGGTTGGCTAAGGCGTGATGGAAGGCTATGCGTTCCACAAGTAGGAGACTTGGTGCATAAAGTTCTTGAAGAAGCACATCACTCGAAGATGACTATACATCCGGGAGGAGATAACATGTATAGAGATATGAAGCGCATTTTCTTTTGGGCCGGAATAAAGAGGGATGTGGCAGAGTATGTTTCAAAGTGCATGGTGTGCCAACAAGTGAAAGCCGAGTCAAAGAAACCAGGTGGGCTATTACATCCATTGGAGGTCCCGCAATGGAAGTGGGAGAGTATTTCTATGGATTTTGTGGATGGATTGCCTAGGTCAAGGAGAGGGAACACGAGCATATGGGTCATAGTTGACAGACTTACGAAGAGTGCTCACTTCATTCCAGTAAAAAGCAAGAGGACCGCATCATGGCTAGCATCTATTTATCTTCGAGAGATAGTACAGTTGCATGGAGTTCCTTCTAGCATAGTTAGCGATCGTGACCCGATTTTCACTAGCCAGTTCTGGAACAGTTTGCAAGAAGCAATGGGTACGCGATTGAGTCTGAGTACAGCCTATCACCCCCAGACGGATGGCCAAACCGAAAGGGTGAATAGAGTGCTAGACGATCTTTTGAGGCCTTGTGTTCTTGACTTTGGTGGTACTTGGGAAGACCACCTTCCTCTTGTAGAGTTTGCTTATAATAATAGCTATCAAGCCAGCATAGGGATGGCACCATTTGAAGCTTTGTATGGGAGGTCGTGTAGGTCACCATCTTGTTGGTGGGAGACAACAGATAGGCTTATACTTGGGCCCGATATGATACGGGACACATCCGAGAAAGTTGAATTGGTGAGAAGACGGATGAAGGTGGCCCAAGATAGACAGAAATCCTATGCTGACAAGCGAAGGACAGATTTGGAATTCAAAGTGGGAGACATGGTTTTCGTGAAGGTCTCTCCTTTGCGTAATGTGGTTCGTTTTGGAGCAGTTGGGAAGCTGGCACCAAGGTTCGTAGGACCCTTCCCTATCATAGAGAGAATTGGGAAGATGGCCTATAAGGTGGAATTGCCCGAGAAGCTAGCCGGAGTGCATAATGTCTTTCATGTCTCGCATCTCCGAAAGTGCCTACATGAGTCCGCTGAGGTGGTTGAACCAAGCATTCTTGAAGACGTGGAGGTAGAGAAAGAGGCAACCGTAAGGAGAGCTCTGATTCGTATCTTGGGAACGGAGATCAAGAAGTTAAGGAATCGAGAAGTCAAATTGGTGAAAGTTCAGTGGAGTGAAGCCGATGAAGATGCAACTTGGGAAACCGAGGAGAAGATGCGTGGGCTTTATCCATTCCCTTTTTAGGGTACATTCTCAACCTCCTTTCCTAATTAGCATATCTTTCTTTTTGCTATCCATGTTTATCCTGTTTATCTTGTTATCTCGTTAATCGTGTCATGAGAACCTTAGGTAGAAACCCTTTGGATGAAACATGTATTTGAAACATGTTATGCTTGATGTTTGCAAGTGGTTGCAAGTGTTTGCAAGTGGATACTCGTGGATGCATGATACACATTAGGCACTAAGATCGGCTCACACACTTTCATAACGCATATGCATGAATGTCTATGCTTATTCATGGATGAAACTTGTATGCTATCACGAGGATGTTGCATATGGATGAATGTTATGTGCACTCATATAGATATTATGAATTATGTTAGGAAATTGCATACATATGGATTCATTTCACTAACATACATATGCATTAAGGAGGTTTACTGTATCAGTAACCGCCTGATTTTCGCATTAGATAAGTACATATACACACACCTTTGCATATGATTCATATAGCATTTAGAATCCTATAAGGACAATGATTGCTCGTGGATGATGATGTGAGTAGATGGATGATGGATGGTAAGATACGTTCTTCCGAACTTGAAGATTTCGGGGACGAAATCCTTTAAGGAGGGGAGAATGTAACAACCCGTATTTTTAATAACATGTTATAACATAAATCGAGGCAGAATTAAATGATAAAATCTGAATCAAGGGAAACAGGCTGTGCCATTGCGTTCGTCTCGGAAAAATACGCGAAATAGAGTCCGAAATTTTGTAAATCGGAGTCCGTATGACCAAGAAAAAGCCCGACGAAGTTTTCAGAATTCCAAGGCCCGAAAACAGTTCAAATTCGAATTCAGATTCGAATTCAAACCAAAACAGATAGGCGGGATTTTTCCCGCCTAGGAAGGGTCGACACAGGGGTCGACACCAGTGTCGACCCCCCCAATGGGTCGACACCCATGTCGACCCAGGGGTCGACCCCTTCCCTCGGGTGGCCAAGTGGCCTGGTGCGCCTACTTTGAGTTTGGGTCAGGTCTGGTGGCTAATGACGGGATTTGATGGCTCGGATTGGATCTAGGGTTAATCCTATGGCTAATACTATCCTAATCTTCTATAAAAAGACCCCTAAGCCTAGCCTAAATCATCATTATTCAACCCTACAACTAAACTATGCCAAATTTGTTCCTCTCATGGCCTCCACCCTCATGCTAAAATTTCTAAGTTTATTTATATGAGAGATTTTGAGTTCATACAAGTGTTTTCAAGCTTGTATGAGTGTTCTTAGTTTGCATTCAAGTCAAGTTGCAACATTTCTATTACAAAGCAAGGGTTTTTATTGAATTGGCTCAAGGGTTTTTCATTTGGAGCTTTCATATTTGGGTTTTTGGTGATTGCATAAGGGCTTCGTCTCAATCTTTATAATAAATATTCATTTGTGTCTTCATAAGCATTGTAAGCCCTTTTCTACTTTCTTTTTGAACTATAAAGTTAAATGAATGATGCAAGTTTGGTTTGATCATTATGATATGCAAGTTTGGTTGATCATTATGTTATGCAAGTTAAACTTGAGTTTGTGAGCTTAAAGCTTCAAGTTTTATATTAAAGGTTGCATTTTGGCAACATGGAAGTTATCATATCCCTTATGATAACTTGCATGTGAGGCTAAATGCGAACTTCTAGCAACTTCTACATGTCATTTATCACCATGTATCACTTATATGCTAAGTTTGGTTTTATGCATACTTTTGAAGCCTAATAATGCAATATGCAAGTATATGAACATATGTACATTTCATATGCCACCATGTTAAACTTGTGGCTTCAACACCTTTTTGTCATGATTATGCCAAGTTCCCTATTTTATCCTTTATGCGTTGTTGCGATTATGTAAACGATGGGATTACGTTGGGGTTGGGTAACATTATGACATGAACATGGTTTTTATAACATGACGTGATATGTTAGTTTGTAATTATGTTTTGGAAACATAATGGACATGACACTTAGAAAATATGAGTGTGGCCAACTCGAGGTTGGGTTGAGTTTGTAGCATAAATCTACCCGGACCCGCCCGGCTTAATTAGTGGCTACAAACAATAGGACCCAATGTGGGAAGTTGGTCATGTTGTGCTCGAACCCGAGGTTAGACCAAGTTGTGGTGTAAAGCTACCCGGACCCGCCCGGCTTAACTAGTAACCACAACAAGGTCTAATGTGAGAGGTTAAAGCACATTAAGTTAATTAATGCCTCCTGATTAGGGTTAAGTCATGATCCACTTAATACTTAACCAATTTGGGCTTGATGGGTTAATCGGGGTTAAGTCATGAACCTTGGGTACACTTAACCAATTTAATCCACGTTTGGAGCGGGTTAACCACATTTAACCCGTTAAGAAACCCTAGTTGCGTGGTCCTTTTCAGCAGTAACCCTCTTGATAGTATCATGATACCCTAGGGACTAGGCTAGGGTGGGGCACGATTACTGGGCTGACATGTAAGCGACCAAAACGACGGCTGAGTAGGTACGCCGGTGTGGGTCCAGGCGGACTATGGTCGTGCACATAGTCCGGAGTTGGAAAATCAGGCATGGGTACCAGTAGATCTAGACTGTGCATGCTTGATTTGTGTCCTAGGTTGGCACCCTAGGACTTGATACACCCTAGGGTGGACCTAGCGCAGTTTAACTACATTTCATGTTTGGGTCGTATGACACCGACACGTGACGAGTTAGGCTTATAGGGAGCCGATCAACTAGACCGTGTAGTTGGACCTTGATTTAGGTAACCTCATGATATTGGGCCAAGCTTGGGCCAAGGGATCAATCCTTGTTTTTACTTGACATGTTAGAATGCTAGTACACCCGTGGTGCAAAACTTAACCTTGATTATGCGATGACACCTTTATCTATCTTGTTAGTTAATCATCATGCCAGTATGTTGTTATCCTTATGTTCATCTCAGCTTCTCATGCCAGTTAACTTTACTAGTTCATGGACTGATAGTAGTTAGGGCTTACCAGTCTTTTTGACTGACTTGGTTTCTTTCGCCTCTTTTCTTCCGTTCCCCCCCCCCTCAGGTCCTCAGGGTGGGAACAATTGGAGCTTAGCTTGGATCTTTATAGCTTGCTTACTGGATTTGCTCATGTACGGTTTTAGACATTGAGCTAGCTATGATTTATCACTTCACTTTGGGGATAGTACTTTATGTATTTCAGTTTTTCAGTTTATGCTTTTATAACGACCAAGTACTTTGTTGTAACTTGACTATGGTATTGAAATGCTAGTTTGATCCGCTGCTTTATTTACTCTGTTTTACTTACATGTTATGTCTTGTGATATCTGCATGCATGTTTACCTCGTTTAACGCCCCTCCAAAGCTAGTGTCCTTGCTAGAGTGGCATTGGCGGAGGTGGGGTGTTACAAATTCAAAATTTAAAAGTTCGAAATTCAAAACACACACCCGGTCTGGGTGGGAAAATTCCCGTCCAGGACCCAGGTCGACCAGGGGGTCGACCTTGGTAGAACAGGTGGACCACGGGGTTGACCTCCCCCCTTTTCTGGATCCGTGGACATATTCGTTTTTCTGCATTTAGACGTCCGTTCTGACCATATTCGTTGCTCCTAAGCTATTTAAACACCTCCAAACCTCACTTTCTCTCCACACAATTTCATTATGCCTTTACTCTGCCCTAATTCATATTAAAATAAATCAATGGTGTCGCTACTCTGCTGAAACCTAAGCTAGAACAAGTGCTCTTTCTTCTTCCAATCTGAATAGGATTAAAAGAGAACAACTACAACCCTGTTTCTTTTAGAATCCAACCAAGGTGAGTACAGTTATTTTCAGATATGAAATTTAATTATGATCTTGACATGGTCATACATCTGAATTGGAGATTATCTTTTTCCTGTTTATCAGATCTGTTTTTCTGTGTAGATCTATCTTATTCCTGTTTATCAGATCTGTTTTTCTGTGTAGATCTATCTTATTAATATTACTGTAACTATTTTGTATCTCTTCCTTCCTTCTGTTCTATAGCCAGGCTACCACGAGCCTGAGCCAAATCTCATAAGAGATTGATGCACGAACGCTAAATTTGGGAAAAATAATGAATGATACATAATTGGACATGACTGATTTAAGAAAAGGGTATATATTGTAATTTAAGATTTAGATCTAGGCATACTATATATGACGGTTTATGATTTGGAAAAAGGAAAATTATTGTATGACAATATATGACTTGTAATTTGGGGACATAATGCATGATATAATTCAAGATCTGATTTTGGGGACATAATACATGTTGTAATTTAAGATCTAGATTTGGGGCGTAGTTTATATGACCATCTATGACTTGGAAGGAAAGGATATGTGATCTAGGCCTGAAAAACCTATATTATAATAGGGATAATTATAAATGTGAATACGCCTAATTCGGGTTTTTGGATATTTGACATACGCGGTAATCAACGGCTATAATTTGGCATAATTTATATTGTGCATCATGATTTGGGTTTTTTTAGAGAATATTCTGTACGATGCAAATTTAACTAAAATTTGGGACGTATGTTATATTGTGAATTATGACCATAATTTAGGCATATAAAATTAGGCTTAATTTTATGATTAGGCAAGGTATGTCAATAGAATTTTAAGGGATGATTAAATCTGTTAAATTGCCTAATCTACTAAATATGTTGAAACTGAATACGGTAATTTGGGGTATGGAAATCTGTGGGCTCGATCTAAAAGTAAGCAAAACACATTAATAGAAATTTGGGTAATCTGCTGTAACTTGTAAAGAAGTTAATTTATTGAATTGGCATAATTAGTCTGATATTGGCATAATCTGTGAATGAATACTTTAGCCAAAAATAAGAATGCTGAGACACGAGGGTAGAATCTGTTTGCGGTAGAAGCCTGCCCGGACCCAACCGGCCTAACCAGCAACCGCAAACTGTCTGTCTAATGTGAGAGGTCGTAGGCATAAAAGATGCTTAGACATGAGGTTAGGTCTGGCTTGTGGCAGAAGTCTGCCCGGAACCGCCCGGCACATCCAGCGGCCACAAGCTACCGACCTAATATGAGAGGTTTGTGCATTAATAATTAATTAATGCAAATCTAGGATAAATATTATGCCTAAATCGTGTTGGTTGGATAAGGTTAAACCAACTGGACTGTTGAATCTAATAAACCCATTTCGTGAATCTATAGGCCTAATACAAAGTTAGGTGAAACAATCTGTAAGTTTGTTAATCCGTACATCTGATCCATAGTCTGAAAACTTGTTAATCTGTATATCTGATCCGTTAGTCTAAAAAATTGTTAACCTGTATGTCTGATCTGAGGACTAGTTTATCTGAACTTTGTACATCTGAAATCTGTAAGCAAGTTAATCTGAAATTTATTAGTCTGGGGACACAAGGTTAGGAGGGGAAATTTCTTGTGTCATCTGTTGTTTGGGACCCATATTAGTCAGTAACCCTTTCTGGTATCAAACTATGACCCAACATTATGTAGGGGTTCAGGGCACGCTTACTGAACTAATTGTAAGAGGTTCACTTTGATAATGGTGAGGGGTGTTGATGGCGCATTTCAACCAGGTCACGTGCGTGCATGGATCTGGTCTGCTCTGAGGATGTAAGACACCGTGACATTTGTAAATAGGTCTGTGTCTATAGGTTGCCACTTTAGGGAATGATACACCCTTTTGTGGGGCCGACACAGGGTATTTATGTATTAGGGAGCCGATTGCTTGGGGTAGAATTTAGGGTACACTTAGTTCTATCAGTTTCTGTTGGGGTACTGTCTGTTTCTGCTGGGGTGGTAACACTCGTCTGTTTCTGTGTGGTGCCGTCTATTGGGGTGGTAAAGGCCTATTACTAGTGTACACCTAATTCTAATATTCTGTTTCCGTAGGGAATATTCTGTTTCTGTCTCTGATTCTGTTTCTGCCTCTGTTTCTATACCGTCTGTCTCTGTTCAGGTAGTAAAGACCCATTACTAGCATTCTGTCTCTGTACCGTCTGTCTCTGTTAGGGTGGTAAAGGCCCATTACTAGCATCGTGTTTCTGAAGAGATCGTTCTGTTTTCTGTTTATACATTATGACAACATCTAATTCTTTTATACTAGTATTAGTGCAGAGGAGTGAAAACCAAGTAAGAAGCTTAGTTTAGCCTATATCATTATGTCTCTTCTATTAACCTGCTACTCCTGTTATGGTTATCTCTCACCCAGTTTTATTTACATGTCATGATATTGTTATCTGTTTATATGCTGGAAGTCACTGGACTCACCAGACTTATGTCTAACCTAGTTTGTTTCGCCTCTTTTCTTTCGTTCCCTCCCTCCCCACAAGGTTTTCAGGGTGGAAACATAGGAGCTTGATTCAGGTTCCAACTGCTTGAAGTGCTAGAAGTGCTTGAAATATTTCTTGGCTTTGATTCTACCTATTTATGGCATTCTCTTTTAGGGATTATGGCTTTTAAATTATGCATTCTGAAGGATTTTGTATAAGAATGATATTTGTGTACTTGGGTTTTGGTATTGTGATGTAACCAAACTTATTTCTGTTTCTGCTATAATAAAATTATAAAGTTTTTAAGTACTACTTTACATATCTGTCTTATAAATTTCTGTTCTGTTTACTTATAACTTTCCACCGAAGTTAAGGCATTCCCTTTGTGAGTGACCTTAACGGAAGTGGGGTGTTACAATTAAGTAAGAAATTAGAAAAGAAACAAAGAAGTGCTAGAATTACAGAAAACAACATATATAGTGAACTCAGCAAATAATACGTCTAATTTCAGGTAAATGAGCACAATGGAGACTATGCGTGGTATCTTCGATGAGAGCTTTCCTTCTTTTGGAAATTCGCCTTTAGTAGGAGTTATAATTTTTGTAACTACTGTACTTTCTTCATTTTCATGAAGATGTGATTTTGTTAGTAAGTTATAATTTTTAGTTTACATTAGGTATATTCTGGTAAATTGTTGATGCATCTTGTTTTGTATACAACTTTTATACTAGATGTTCCAATTTGTTGTATTAAGACCGGATGTCAACACTATCAATAAATTATATTGTTTTATTGGTTTATATCATGTTGGTGCTCATAAATGTATGAATTATTAGCATTATGAAAGAATCATATTGTTTCTGTCATGTTTTTGCTCTTAATGTATGTATGATGAACCGTGTTTATTTGTGTACTGTATATCCAATTTGTTGTCTGGTATGATTATATAATTGCAAGCGATAAATATTTGTTTCGATATATATTCATATTATTGCAAATTTGAGAATTATAATGATTTGTGAGGAGGTATTTTTTGCTTCGGTTGTAACCACAATAGAAGCAACAAATAAGGTTATTTTTTTACCCAGTGGTACATTTTTTGCTTCGGTTGCTAGAAATTGAATTCAGCAGAATAACCGAAGCAATAGTTTTTGGCCTGTTGCGTCGTTTGCATTTGCTTCGGTTGTTGAAAAGAAGCAACAGGGGGCGAACAACCAAAGCAAATGGCCTGTTCTGTAGTATTGTCTGTGGACGACTTCACTACCTTGGCAAGACTGCTCAGTGAGTAATTTAGATTCCAAATAACCAAGGTTCGGGATGTTATGGAGCTAGGTGAATTAGAACAAGGACCAGGAGAGCCCATTAAAGCTTTTCTCACTCGCTTTAATATGACAGTGGCCGAAGTTGAGAATTTTGATCCCCGTCTGGTTCTGATGGCTTTGAAGGGGGCCACATGTAAAAAGACCAAGTTAGGACGGTGGATTAAGAAGAAGAAACCAAGTACCCTCGAACCACTACTCGATAAAGATGAAAAATATATGGGTATTGAAGAGAATTCAGTGTATGTTTTGGAAAGCAATAAACAACTAAAAAAGAGAGGTAGTGTGCAAAGTAGTCTTGATAATCAGAAGAGGAGGAAAGGATAATCGGGCTAAGAAGAAGCTCCGCTTTTTTAAGAATTTTAAGCTCACTTCCCTTAATGACACAGTAGGGAATATCTTCATGGCAACTAAGGATACCGAGAAATATTCGATCCTAAAACGAATGCAGGTCAAAGATGTTGCTATAAGATCAGGAAGATTTTGTCAATTTCATAACCAGCCAGGGAATGATACTACTGATTGTAGGCATCTAAAATCATTAATTGAGAAACTGATCAGGAAGAATTGTTTGCAACAATATGTACAAGTCCGTGAACACTGCTCCAACTTTCTACGAGCAAGGGGCAACAAGTAATGGGTAGATCACTCAAACCAATCCAAGGCCAGGACTTACTTAAGGATCAGTAGTCAGTGTTCTGGTTTTGGTGGCTCCGAATAAGCGACTTCCATCACTTTATTTTGCTTTGCTTTGTCACTTTGCTTTGCTTTGTTACTTAAGAACCAATAGTCACTTTACTTTGCTATATTACTTGCTATATTTTTGTAAGCAATTGGCGATGATTCACTTATGTTGTTTTAAACAAAGGTCTTATAAATCAAAAGTTATGTGCTTACCTAAATGACATACTTGTAAGCTCATACTAAAAGTCGATTTCTTAAATATAGGCATTGTAGAAGCGATCGCTCATCTACAACACAACCATAACAGAAA
This sequence comes from Allium sativum, assembly GCA_030737875.1. NCBI lineage: Eukaryota > Viridiplantae > Streptophyta > Magnoliopsida > Asparagales > Amaryllidaceae > Allium > Allium sativum. The sequence goes on from CM060926.1 coordinate 360,787,865, forward strand.
GCTTCCCAAAGCATATTTCAAGTGAAGCAACTCGAGAGCTAAAAACATCATGCAGATTAAGCAAGACAAATAAGCACATCACTTCAAAAGAATTAGTTGTTCTGGGGCAAATAGTGAAAAGCGTAGTAAACAAATATCAAGTCAGCAAGCTGCACTTTTCACTACAAAAAAGGCCAAATTCTTAGCAAGCATCCATTGAAGGGACCGACGTCAAACTTTGAGAAAAATACAAAAGTAGTATCAAATTTGTCCCATGGATAAAAATTGTTAATCCCAAAAGAGGCACCTTGTTAGGTGCAGGACACAAATTCTTTAAATCGAAATAAAACTCAATAAAAGGAACTAGTGTCCACCTCCCGGGATGATGCATAAAGTTGGAAGGACTAACAAAACCTAGGCTGGAAGCACCGCTTCTAGTGCCGGAAGGACCGACGAACATGCTGGAAGGACCAGCGCAAACAGAAATCCTAACCGAAGGAGGATAAATTTTTTACTACCAAAATCAAAATCAAAATCAAAATCGACGCATGTTTTAATAAGATTTATTACTGATCATAAAGAATCATTTGTTGCTAATTCTTGATGGAAAAATCATTCACCTTTGCTACCATGGTTTCCTTGCCTAAGTCTGATAATTTTTAACCTTGACTCCTTAAAGCACTTGGCGAAATCATTATCATAGGTATACCAGAATTGGTAACGCCCTTCCAAGCGCATAGGTTAGATTTTCTAATTGTTCCAATTTTGTCTCCAATTTGAGCTAAATTTCAACACTTCGTTTTTGCAAAATAAAATTCCACTATATGTCTCAAATGATACCGAACTGAAGTAAATTGTAATCATGTTATGTACATCTCACCCTTGTTTTACATCTCCATTCCTTAGGCACCTCCTATGTAAATGTCCATATCCCATCTGTGTCAGATCATAACAGATACTGTACCCTCGTCAACACTCCATAACAGCCACCAAACCGTAAACGTTGTTGCAAGCCAAGCTAAAACTGATTTTGTCCTTGCTATCATAATTAAAACTCAGATATAATGTTACTTAGGAGGTAGTTGATATGGTCAAAATGGAGATATAATCGTTGAATTTTTTTGTTTCTCTGGCGTTAAACTTGCTTGTGTTGTTCTAGAGGAGATAAGTAAAACTAGAGATATTTTAAGTAGCCATTTAAAATGGCTGCGTGATAAGATTATGAAGAAATGAAGCTTCTTGAGAAATTGTTGATAATTTTGAATTTTTCCCTAATTTTGTAATTCCTTATGACTTGATGCAGGCCTTTTTGAAGGATGGAGATATGTAGCAAATTCTAGTTAGGCTAATTCTATTTCCACCCCGCTTTTCTCCTTTCCCACCCCATTCATCTTTAAAAAACCATCGCACCCCAGTTTTTCCTCTTCACACCCCGATTTATACCCAAAATGCCATCATAGTTTTTGAACCACGTACAAATACGACGTGGTTGATTCACAAACATCGCTTACTCTAAACTAGGTTATCATACAAACCTCACTCGACCCTAACTAGGTTATAATACAAACCTAGTTTGATGGTAGCGAGGTTAGCATGCAAACCTCACTCAGACCGAGCGAGGATTTTACATAAACCTAGTTACATTCAAGTTTATTTGCACGATCATTTATTTTAAATGTGTTATTTTGTGATCTGGAGGGAGGGCAATTTCGGAATATTAAAATTTTATAAATTAGCGGGGTGTGAAAGGCAACAAGAGGGGTGCAAATAGAACCAGTCTTCTAGTTAATAGTATTAGAATCATATTAGAACTGCCTTATAGAAATAACCAAATCTGCTATTGTAAATAATTCTTTCAGTCATTAATGAAAATTAGCTCTTCTTCTCTTTGTTTTTCTATTCTCCCCTTACTCTAACTTGATTTTTTGATAAATTTTATTTTATTCTTTTCTGATTTAAGGTGATTTTTGGAATCCCTTAACAAGAGTGCTTTTTTTTCCAGGTTCTTGTAAATCAAAGGAATTACAATAATAGTTATGACACTATAGAAAGGCCAATGGTAGCTCTAATTTGTACACACAGTAAAGTGAGATGCAGGTGAGAATAACCATAAGTTTTTGAAGATTCAGTTCCTAATTAAACCTCCTATACTTGTTGTTGCAAATTAACCAGTAATCATCTTGTTGTTATTTGTATCGGGTAGTAGAGCATCACCATTACCTTGAAATCATATGCACTCAACTTGTTTGGCTTAATGCCACTTTGAGAATATTATGCTTATTTACAGATCCGCAACTTTTCATGTATCTGTGCATCTTTTGATAATTAATATCTGAAACTTTTATCCCTTGTATCACGTTCAATATTTAATACTGCTACTATCATGTGAACGGGTTTGCAAAGCATTTCCCCATGTTAAAATTTGTAAAATTTGTAAAATGTAAAGGCTAATTCTATTTCAACCCAAAAAAATGCTGAATAGCCCCCCATTTTAACCAAATAACACGAGGACGAAAATACCCTTCCTTTGTTATAATTTTTTTCTCCATTTTTTTGCATACCTCGTAGTAGCCCTACGTAGTTTTTTAGTGTACCTCGTGTTAGTCCTACGTGGTTTCTTACTATATCTCGTAGAGCAACTACGTGGAACCACGTAGGGCGACTATGAGGTACACAGTAAAAACACGCAGTCACCTTACGTGGAAGGGTATTTTTGGCTTTTTTAAAAATTAGCGTGGGGCTACTCAGCAAAATTGGGGGTATATCGATTTTTTCAACTTTGGGGGATATTCAGCACATTGTTGGGTTGAAATAGAATTCCAATGTCCAAAGTCTGATGCTCATGAAATATTGGTTGATCTAAATACCATGTTGAGTGCAGCACAGAATTGGTACGTTCTTCTTGTGATTTAAACTTTTATCGTTTACATGCAGGTTGCATTTACTGCTGAATAAGAAAGGAGAGCCAGATTATATTTTATATATCTTATTAGCAAAATACACTTACCGTTACCTTCTAGGAATGTAGTTGCAGTGTACCAATTGGCTGAATTTTTAGGGATTCATTACCGTTAGTGCAAACGTACCCTTGTTCACTTTTAATCTTTGAACGTATCAAATTTACTCTTCAAAGTTCAAAACAAAATAAGTTAATTTTATTTTCGGCTATGTACTTGTGAAATTTATCAAGTATCATTAACATTTTAGGCATGCAAAGTATAGGTGTTGGAGGCAGTTTGTTCCTGGAAGGATTGGCTGCATTGACAGTGATTAGGGGATCTAACATGTTTGGGTAGGATTTGATAAAGACGTGGATGGCACAACATGCAACCAAGTTTTGGGTTTGGAAGGTATTTATTATTATTACTACTACTATTTTGCGCTGCTAAGGGCACAATAAGTGATGCCTATTACCATGGTTGTGCACATTTATGATATCTACGTATAGAAAAGCGTGTGTATCACAATTAGAATGCTTCGGGTAAAGCCATGCCCATTAACCCAAGGGAAATGCTAACAACAGTCGCTCAAAAGCGACTGTTGTGCATATTTGCTGACAGGTGTTAATTGTTGGCATTAATTCTTGGCATTATGGACACGCGTTGGGTAAGGAGGTAAATGACAGGTTTAACAATTTCCTAACAATTTCCCTTTGCATTAATTATTGACAGGTGAATTAACACGTGTTGGCGAGTATGCACAGCAGTCGCTTTTGAGCGACTGTTAGCAAATACATATTAACCCAAAACTACAACCGCCAGTAAGATAATATAATAAATGTGTACATATTTCAGTTGTTCGAGGCACATTTACGCTAAACCGCTGAACTGTTTAGCTGGGTTGTAATGTTAACTCTTCCTGCTTCTAAAACAGACAATTGATTGATGCGTATGTATGTATTCTTACTCCAGATAACGATGCTTCTAAAACAGACAATTGATTGAGTGGGTCAACAAGTCATGCATGCGTCTTTTGAAGACGCGCATGAACAAAAATGTTCGTGCGTGTTTTAAGAATGTGCAACTTTTTATTTATAAACAATTTTGTTCATGCGTATTCCAAAAATACGCATAAACAATTTTGTTCATGCACAAACAAAAAAATTGCGCATTCTGAAAAAATATGCATAAACACTTTTCAATTATTCATGCATGTTTTTCTAAAGGTGCATGGATTATTGTCCCTGTATAAAATAGATCTAGTTTCATAATAAGTTATGAAACATATTTATTTTTACAATAAGTTATTTACAGTAGCTTATTTCAAAAATTTATCCTAAATAATATGATGCACATATTTATCTAACTACACTGCCCATTTATCACAATGGGAGCCAAATTTGTACGTATTTCAGAAAACCATATTTGATATTATCTCATAAGGAAGCATTAAATCTCAATAGAATTCCTAATCCAAAATTGATAAAATTTAATAGAAAGAAAAAAAATCCTCTATTTGTTTGAATAATTGAAAAGAGAAAAAGAATATATTGCTATATATAAAATGCAAATCAGACAGGGCTTCAAGTTAAGCATGTATATTAATATATGTGAAACACATACACATTCATATTGCAGCTACCACAAATGGAATGCAATTTCAAACGAAAATGAACGTACAGCCTAAATTTTTGCATGTGAAGCTAACATGTCAAATCATTAACATGTACAAGCATTTTTGTAGTTTTGTATAAGGATCCAAAATGAAAACACCTTGTTATAACCAAGGACAAACACATGAACTAGAAGAAATTAAGCTTTCTCACAATAACAAAGCATGCTTATCTTTCAATGCACTAGTGCAAGTTAGAGCCATGTTGAAGAGTCAACAAAAATCCTACGATTGAGAAGCAATAAAAGTTACTTACGTGACTATTTTTAAAACCAAAAGACAAATAAAGGTATGTTGTATCAATTGAATTGCGGTAGTTTATATTTCATCAGACAACAATTATCAAAGCAACAACAAAACTTTTCGCAACAGCCAAGTACTTAAGCTGGACGTGACTAAGGGCGAGAGCGTGACATTTGAGCGTGTCATTTGAGCGTGGTACTGTAGCGAAGGAGAAATGTGTTTTTAGCTACGAACGGGGTATTTGAGCGTGGTATTTTAATTGTTAATTTTTTTGTTTTGAGTTAATTAAATACTAATTTCGGTTGAACAAAATGACTACATTTCACTACACAAAAGAAAATACAAACATAAATACGACAGAAATACAATAACACGATGACATGAACTTCCTACTTGTTGCTATTTATCAGATAAGTTTGGTATTCTTGGTCGTGGCGTTTGTCTGCAAGCCCTCGAATCAACCAGCTTTTCGCTATCTCATCCGGAAGAGCAGTGAACATATCATTTATTTTGGGGTCCAACACAAATAATAGTGCGTCTGCAACATCAAACTCACCCGTTGCTCCAAGACATTGCATACGAGCTACCGTATTTGCATAAGTTGTAGAACTTCCCGTTGATTTCACGCTAGTACCCGTATTAGGACTATCAGAGTGCGTCCGAGATTTTTTCATCTGTCTCTCGTGCATTAGGTCAATGAGCATAGTCATCTTATCGTCACTTTCACCACGTTTTCTTCTTGAATTTTGACGTGCAGTTGGTTGAATGGGCGGATTCATTGGAATTTGGGTTGACGGAGGGATTCTTGGAGCTTCACAATTTGGTGCATTCATTGAAGTTTGTTGCAGTGGAGGATTTGATGGCGAATTCAAGTTTGAAATATGATTATTTTGCGTGTCTTCCAATGGTTCCAAAAACCTATCGAAATTCCATGTCCTGTCAAACGTGCTTTGTGTTGATGGCGGCGTGCCAGTCTGCGACGGTTGTACACTAGCAGCAGGAGTGTACGACGATTGACCAGTTACATTCGTCCCACGAAATAATTGTTGCATCAGCTCTAAGTTTTCTATTGGTCGTTTCTTATATTTCAAGACACTCGTTCCAAATTCCTAAATGTAAGAAATAAATTGTAAGAAACTGTCTACAAAGGAATGGTAATAAAATAAATTTACAGACCTTAACACGATCTTCCCACCATTCATCGCTTCCAGAGACCGTTCCTTTGTATGCATCCCAACCCGCGCCAGTCTTGTTCATCATTGCATCTCATTTCATCCAATCCCGTCGAAGACTGTTATATTTGTTTCGGATCTTGGTTTCGTCAATCGGTACGATGTCTGGAATGGTTTCTATTGCATCGTTGAACTTTTCTGCAATTGCTTTTTGTACACCTTTTTTGTTGATGCCACAAGCACCATATGCATCAACCGAACATTGCAGCATAATCTGAGTTGCAGTAAACGACCAGTGATGTGCAACCTTTCGATTGGTCATACTAAAAAATGGAAAATTTAATAATGTGGAAGAAAATTTTAGAAGAGGAATGGAGGAGTGTAGTGTGGATGAAGAGGAAGGTGTAGGTGATATGGTTTTATAGGTGTGTGCAGGGGCGAATGTACATTGAAGGGAAAGGGGTCAGCTGATCCCCCTGGAATTTTTTTTTTTATAATATCCCCTTGCATTTTGACAAACACCTTGTGTGCATAGTTTACTAATAGCACTTTTATTCTGCCCCCTCTGAAATTTTGATTTCTCTTAGTGGTATGGCTGGATTCGCCCCTGGGTGTGTGGGAGGAACGTTGAAAATCAAGCCGTTGGCGTCCGACGCGTCCGGAAGGAACGTTGAAAATCAGGCCGTTGGCGTCCGATGCGTCGGACGCCAACGGCTTGATTTTCAACGTTCAGCAATCGTTTCATTTGAACGTGGAAAATGATATTCGCGTCCTACGCGTCGGACGCGAACAAAAATCCCAGCGTGCCATTTATTTGCTGCGAACGCACCCTAATAGGCATATTGACCCACCTTCAATGCAAAGGACACGTGTCGGTTAAAATACTTAAAGCGGGTTGCTAACCAAACTAGAGATGATATTTGATTCAGTTAATCATTCAAACCCAAACAATATCCTACTACATGCATACAAGGAATGTTAATACTAAATCAGTAGCTAACAGTAATAATCTTCTAAAAGTCAGATTATACTGATTTATGTAAACTGATCCATTCATCCAATTGATAATTAAGCCAGACTAGTAATTCAACCGATCAGTTATAATAGATATAGAGGAGTGAGTGTTATAACTCACTTTAATCCTTATTTTTGTTTGGCCAAAGAGAGCAACGCACCATGTCACTGCTAACCAGCAGCCTCGCCTTCACCTCCATGCCCTCGCGTTCGTCGATGGCAGTCCAAGTCATGCGAATAAGCACACGCCTCCAACCGCCGTCGATTCCAACCGCCATTGTTGATCGATTGTCGTATCAATTTCTTGCACATTTTTCATCGTGATAATAAAATATTTCTTCAAAGTAGTTATACTAACTAGTTATTGGTGGATCCAATGTAAATTTGTGTGATTATTTTATTATTATTGCTTATTTTAGTTTGCTTATGATTGAAAAAATATTGTTTGGATTGGTTGTTTGCTGGTTTCGTGGCTAAGATATTGTGATTTGTTTTTGCAAATTTATCATCGATCTCATCTTCTGCTGAGGTTGTAAGTTTGGATTTGAGTTTAGTATTTAAGTCCGTATTTATAGCAATAATTTATTATTATTTGTATTTTATGCAGGGTAATGAATTTACGATTAATGAATCGAAAGTTATGCCTATTTGTTTGGTTTTATTAGTTGCGAGTAGGTCGAAGTATATTGAATAAATATCCTATATCAATCTTTATTCATGGACGTGGATATTTAATGTTCGAAAATGATTTTAAATATTGATAACGAAATTTGGTGCTAGCTGTATTCGCAATGTGACCAAATGTACATGACTAACATACTTCATATTCACTTGCCATGGAGCCTATATATCTTGTGCCTGCTGATTTAACTGTTGGTCAATTTGTCTACGTTGTGCGCAAAAGAATCAATCCTAGTGCATAAGGCTATATTCATCTTTGTTAAGAAGACATTACCACCAACTGGTTAGATTCCATATGTCATTAATTGTGAATTCTTTCCTTCTCATTGTAATTGTGAATATCCTGTTACCTTTTACAGCTTAGATGATGTCTGCTATTTACGAGGAAAACAAGCACGACGATGGATTTCTGTACATGACTTACAGTGGAGGAACACATTTGGCTCTGAATGAATAAATGGGTATGGGTTAATAGGTACAACTGTACATGAAATCTCATAAGGAAAATATCATAAATGTGTACATATTTATCTTACTACCCATTTGGGAAACACTTTCTGTCACTATGCTTCCTTAGGAGAAAATATCATAAATGTGTACATATTTCAATTGTTCGAGGCGGTATCGCAATCAGCACTGGTACAACCACCAGACTGCAACCTGTAGACGGTATTCACTGGGGAACAAAAACTTATTTATCTTTTCTTAATATATACATTTGGTTGTATTTATATTCATTTATTGTTTTTCCTATATGAAGTGTATTACCATATATTTTGAAGTAGTAATGTTAGGCAGATGTTTATGTTCCTCGGTTGCCATACCATGTCATATACATGATTTCACCTAAGAAAAATCTTGATTGAATAATAGGAATGATTACATGTCTTTTGTTCATTTAAATTGGGTTATTAATTGGTGTTAATTGATAACTTTCTTCCTATAGAGTGTGGATGGAGATGAGATGTTCAAATTATTTCAAAGAATAGAAGTTGCCAAATTCAAGCAGGATTTACTATTGGAAGTATTACGTCTGAAGCTAGTTGTGAAGCTGTTAGACTTGCATGCAACATGCTAGTTGAGAGCTTAAGACCTCTTAAAGATGAATTACAAAGTCAGTCGGGCAGTGTTGATTGGAATGCTCTGATTGGTCAGGTAACATCTTTTGTGCCTTAATGTAGTGAGTATTTATGCTTAAAAAAATTACCTGCAACTTCAACATCCCCTGCAAGTTGCGGGCATACTAGCGCAATTTGATTTTATCAACAGGTGCTTATTTTGTCCCTGAGAGTAATTATACAAACTATATGAATTATGGTGCTGCGGTCAGTGAGGTAATTTGCATTGACTTTTGAATTCGTGTCCTATATATTCGCCTGAAATAGATTATCTTGAACTAGGTTCGGTTGCTTGATTGAGTGTGTATATTAAACCCTACATGTTCGGATTTTATGACTAATAGACATTTTTTTTATAGGCGTTGTATGATGCTCTAGGTCTACGCCATGGTGAAAGACATGAAAAAAAATGTTGTTGCACTCATTTTCCTTCAAATGTATTTTTTGTCAATAGTCATACATATTTACTTTTACTATGTAACGTTTTGGTTAGCTACGATTGTATGAATTGTTGTCTTTGGTATATAATGTTTTGGTTAGCAACGATTGTAAGAATTTACTTTTGATCACAAATATTTATATGTTTTGAATTGTGTATGACATAATTTTGATCACAAATATCTATATGCTTAATGTTGTGCATGAAATACTTTTAATAATGCCTATACATACAATAGCATTATGCTAATGCAATAAAAATATACTGCAACGATTCAACAACTTTCATGGCAAGTAAACAATGCTATAAAATACTTAATTAAACTTTCAATAGTCTTTTTATTTATAGCGTTTATAGTTGTTATAATAACCAAGCTATGAAATTTCTACATCGTCTGTAGTTGCTATAACATTCAAGCAATGTTTGTCGACAGCGTTTATAGTTGCTGTACATAGCAATTAAATGACGTCATAAATATTATCGGCATAAACCACAACTCTGCGTAATAGTTTTATAGCAAGCAAAAATCGCTATAGATCAAAATTTGTTTGTTACACATCGTTCATTTGACAACAATTCTGAAATGCTATGGCTAACATCATTTATAGCATGTTTTTTAAAGCAATTATTAGATTGCTATTATAAACCCCTGACATATTACAACATGTACATATACAGTGTTTATAAAAATGTCATTTTATTCTTTCATAGCGTTTTTTAAACGCTATAAAAAGTAGTTTTTCTTGTAGTGGAAGGGCATGGGCCACTAAGTTAGTGAGAAAAAAAGGTCTAATGCATAAAAAAACTGATATATTTAAACCTAATCCCCGAAGAGCTTGGACTGCCAAGTTAGTGGGAAATACGATTGAACACCTATCCAAAAGACATGAATTGATCGATTAAAACGAAAATTGTAGCTATGAATAAGAGAATTTAGGGAAAATCGATCGTTTCTGCCCCAATAGATTGTAAAGAACTTTGGTATGGGGGCATCACCATTGTGTAAAAATCAATAATGCTCACTCCAGCATACCACAAGTTCGTCACAACTTTACAACAAAGGCTAAGCATCTGACGAGATCGTTCGAATAACAAGATTGAATCCCCGTGAAATACTATCATTCATAAAAATGAACGGTGAAATCATTATAATACTAAACGTTACAACATGAATATATCTAAGCATAAAAGCATTAGGCGAGGACGGACACTTGCATAAACAGGCTATCTAAATGTGTGACAAATAAGAAAATATACTGAAATCAAAGCATGAGGGTCACAAATGCTACTTCTTAACAGAGAAAGAAGGAGGTGAACCAACTGCTTGACTTCCACTCTTTGTTTCCTTGTTTACGCAAGAACTCTCAGGAGAGGACAGGTTAATTGTTCCCGGGCTATTTACAGTGGGCCTCTTTCTGCGTATCAGAGTGGAAACAACCTTAGTATTCCAAATTTCGTCCTCGTCTTCCAGATCAAACATGTTAAGTAATGTTGGATAGTCCGATAAAGGTGTGGTGCGTAGGCTGATACTGGCTGATACTAAAATGGAGTCAATAGTAGCAGCTTGCACAGCGGTAGCACCAGTAGACGAAAGAGGTGGCGAAGGCAGACCTGGTGCAAATGAATAGTAAGCACTAAATTCAACAAACCTAAGTGAAGAAGTAAGATAATCCAAATCCGGTATGGACTGATAGATATCTATTTACCTGGGGTTACTGGGTATATAAGGTCAATCTCGTAATCATTCACATTTAAAGAGGTGTCGTCATTCTCTACACCTGACCTGCTCATTGTTTGAGAACATTCTCCTGAACTGTGTGTTATTTAATGGGTTGAACTCCAGTAGCATCCTTAACAGGGTGATCCGCAGGGGGAGTTTGAGAGCTTGAAGCAACGTCGATAAGACTGGATGGGCCACGAATAGTAGTAACATCCAGGGTTTTCTCCCCAAAAGACCGGGCTTGCTCATCTGCCATTATTTTCTTGCCTTCAGCCAAAGCCTTATGGTCTTCTCCTTCCAGGAGGTTCTCCTAGAGATATTCATCATTAGCACCACTAGAGTATGAAAGCACTTGTTCCCAAACAAGAGCCAAAGTCCATGGAAAGTCTTTGTTCAGATAGTTTAAGCTTCCACGACTCATAACATTGTAAACATAAAATTGAAACAGAGTATTGCCAATCTTGACTTTGGCCTCATCGAGAGCTTTATGTAGCTTGATTTTGTCTTCTTTCAGAATCTCTAGAGTCTTGTTCTGAGAGTTAATTTTGTCCTCGAGATTTGCCTTTTCTTGTTGATAAGAAGCCAAAGCTCGCCCTTCTAAAGCCAATTGACATTCAGCAAGTTCTTGGGCGGATTGAGCTTCTCGAAATTGTCCTCTTACGGCCTCAAGCTTTCTTTTGAGTTCCTCATTTTCAGCCTCAAGTTGTTCACTCTACTATCCCACTCTTTAAAGAGGCGATTTCAGATTCTTGAAACGTGATCAAGTGAACCAATCCAACTTTATCATTCTCCAAGATGCCAATATGATTAAGATGTCAAGCATTTCACCTTTGGAACTCGTAGCCAAATTTGGCCCAATGTTCTAGTTTCTTATCAACATTGCTCATGGCCAAGTTCAATCGTGTTTCGAGTTGACTCCTAGTAGTGTTAAACTGGGTAATCATACAACTCTTTATAGTATTTAACCCCTCAACAGCATCTCGCCTATCATTTGGGTGCAGATCTAAATCAAAATACATTCCCCTTAAATCCCAACCTCCAAAAAGATCCCTAAGCATCAAGTTTCCAGGTGGAACCTTATAAGGGGGTCTATCGAGAATCATTTGGATTTGAGCAGTGGTTGGGAAAATGGATCATTCAGGGAAAATGGGAACATTAGGGTCTAGGAAACCAGTTGATACAAAACATTTCAGAACCTCACTCTTACCTCGATCGTTTCTGCTACTCCTCTTCTTCTCCTTTTATGTGGTGCTCACTTTTGTCACCCTCATCCGATACCTTTGCACGATCGGATTCTTCCCTCCTTAGAGAATCAGTTAGTGGAAGTTCAGGGATGTTTTGAGGTTAAGTACTTGAGGACGACTGGGAACGCTTCAAGTGACGAGAAAGGCGAGACTGTAAAAGACTTTGTGGATCAATAGAACCAGCTTGTCAGGAGAAACTATTCGATAATGAGTGTTTTATACTTATACCTGGCAAAGGGAACAAAGCAAAACTTCAGCGAGCATGCAAAGAAATTATAAGATTTGCGGGAAAGCATAAAGTGCTTATAATAACTGTATTTTAGTGCACATCCAATAACAGACCAATTTCGAGGGGAGTTCCTAAATCAAATGCTTTTCCAGGTCATTGGGCGGATTCTCGAGTTCTCTCCATATCATACACTATAGGATCAGAAGTCACAATTTCACCCTGACTGAGATAATTGACGGTGTCTAAATCTCCCAAGCCTCCGAAAGTTCCTGTGGAACTTTCTTCCTGGATAATAGGGGCAGTGGAATTCTCATTAATCTTTTCAGAAATTATATTATCTCTTGTACCATCTATGCTTTCATGTACTTCTTTATCACTCCCTTCAGTAATCAAAGGCAAGGAAGACCCTGGTGAAGATTGGCTACTATTACCAGGAACTAAGCGTTTCTTTTTGGTAAGGGATTTTCTAATGGTACTTTGTGTATAAGCCAAAGTTTTCTTAATGGATCGTGAAGGATAGAGTAGCTGATATTGACGAAGGTTTCCTTCTGAAAGCAACACCTGTCTACTTCCTCAGTCTTGTTAATAGCAAATAAAAAAAATCAAGAAGAGCTTGGTCAAGGACAAGGCCTTCATTGGAAGGAATTACTGCGAAATGGAAAGAGAACCAATAAAAAAGGACAAAGAAGTAAAAAATTCTAAAGTAAGGGCAGTTACCTCCTTCCATCCCCGCCCATAGAAGTTACTGGAACATCGAACATAAAACTATTGATTTGGAAACCCCTTGACACCGTCTGTTAAACCAGTAATTATTCTACAGTATCTGCCTTCCATAAAAATAAAAGAGGGACCGTCTGTCTTCCTTCTTTTAAAAGCATATAAGGAACAGATATTCAGAAATGTAAGTGCTCATTACTTGACTCTCATGAAAAGTATGTATATCCCTAATAAGATATGATATCCATTGGGATGTAACTGGTATGGGGAAATAGCCAAATACTGCAAAATGGACTCTAAATAGGAATTAAAAGGAGGAACCGCTCCACTGGACAACATATGGTGATTGACTATTACATGTCTAGGGGGTGGAAGGTCGGTTAAAACATGTCTCCTTGGAAATTTAGTTTCATCTTCTGAAAATCCAAAACGATTTGCTGGTATAAGCCAAATAGGAGCGTCGATTTATGGCTGTCAAAAGGCACTCACTCAAGAATTCGGGGTTAGGGATAAATTTGGCTAATATTCACTCCAGGACCAACAGCTGGGGCAGCCTCAGTTACCTGACCAGAACCTTTAGGCTCTCCAGACATGGTACCCTCCTTGGGATCTTGACTGAATTGGTTCGTAATTTGCATTTCTACATAAGTGGGCATGTTTGAAAAACGAATTACAGCTAGGTGGCTAATAATTAAGGGAAAGAAACCCTGAATAAATGCGCCATTCAAGCTAAAAGCTATCAACTATACCTAGTCTACTGATAGTTTAAGTAACCAAGGGTAATGTAATAAGCTCAAAAGTGTTTGGTTGGACTTGTCATTACAAATCAAGCATTACGAGGAAATTTCGGCCAACAATATGAACCAGTCTTGACCAGTCGCACGGTACCTTTGCATATACAAAGGCTTTGGCTCGGTCCGTTATAAATAACTCCTGGTCGCATATGATAAATTCAGATGGGTCGTACACATTTCGCTCGAATGGTCGCGTGAATCTTGATCATGAGTGTATGATCATCCAATTCAAGGAATGTCGCTCATAAGCAATCGGATCCGGCTCATTCATAACCAACTCCACATGTGGGTTAGGAAGAAACGACCCTTATCAAATCAAACGTGAGCGACCAGAGTGCACGAGCAGGGATATCAAGGGGTTGTAGAACCGAATAAGTAAATGGAGGCCACCAAAATCAAACAACGCATGAAACAATAGTAACAACATCAAGGTTTTATGGTGCGAACATTCCTTCAAGCATCATATGTACTGTAAAAAATTTGCTCAGCTAAGTACAAAAAAGGCCCAGTTCTAATCACTTACGTATAATTACGGTTACAGTGGCAGAAGTATAGTGAATTAAAGTGTTTTGGCAATACATATCTACAAATAACTTGCAGATATATCAGTGAAATCAGAAAATCGAAGGGCTTTTGTGCGAATCAGATCTATCAAATGATTACACACATAACCCTAAAGCATACTAAGTCGAATCGGAATTTTCCAGTCATTGCAATCACAACGGACTACCAGAAACTTCAATACGTGCTCAAGTAATTCAGTTTTTAACCCAACCCAAAACTTTTATAAAGCTTATTGGATTAACCCAAAAGAAAATTTTAAAAGATGAAAGTTCACTTACGAACAAGCAGGTTGTTTCAATTTTGAGGGAGAAATGCCCCATCTGATTTCGAAATTGGTGAAGCTCAGCCAGAAGGATCAAGCGCAATGACAAATTGAGGAAGGAAATGCAGTCAAAGTCTGGGAAGCAGTAGAAAATCTTCTAAAGCAGAGCCTCCATTAAAATGGAGTCTTCAGAAAGTTGAAATAAACAAAGAGCGGGAAAACGAAGAGACGATATTTAAAGAAGACTAAAAGGCCCTCTCAGATTAAAGTGACATGTCAGTTCAATCAGATCTGAATAACCCGCTTAATTGTACCAAAAGATAGCTCATCAGATCCTGCATGCCTGCACAAGCACAAGTAAGTCGCACGTATACATAAATATGTGGGCCCAATCAATCAATCAGATCCAGTCAAGAAACAACTATGTCTATGCTCGAGCGACCACGAGGTCATTCGATTTTTTGTAAACATGAGCCATTAGCAAGCGTGTTCGTCTTATAGGAATCTGGACTTAAAACATCAAATGGTGTTGCGTTTCGTTTTTTTGAAGCATATAATCTTTACAACTTAAAAGAAAAATTACAAACTTCGAGAGGGCAAATGTTTATCCCTTAAGAATCATACATGCATTAAAGGATTAATTCCATGTTAAAATCATAAAACGAGCACTCATAAGGTTCACATACTCATACTCCAGCCAAGCTTACCAAGGTCGTTCGTGCACAACAAGGTCAAGCATAAGCCATGGGTCGAATATGAGGGCTAGGACCAGTCATTTGTATCAAATAAAGTCGCTCGAACATCATGGAACATAAGCGCAACATGACCAAAACATTTTGGGAGACCACTCGCACATCAACATAGCTCGTTCCGAACATCAGAACAAGTTTAGTCGTCAGCTTAATATAGTCAGGATCGATTATGCAGCATAGCACGACCATATAGGAAGGTCGCACACACAAGGCTAGTTCAAGAATGGCACAACGCACAGCTCGCACATCCTGTAAAGATCACCCATATTAAGGAAGTCGCTCAGTTCTTATATCGAAAAGGTCGGTCAAATAAGACAAAGAGAAGAATTGGTTCCGGTTGCCCATTCCACTCTGCGGCCGCTCATAGTACCTAGTCTGAAATACCCCACCTCCGTTAAAGTCACTCACAAAGGGAATGCCTTAGCTTTGGTGGAGCATTATAGATAAAAGACACAAATAATTTACAAGATAGACATATATAAGCAGCGGAAAAACTAAATTTAATTCATACGTGGTTCATAACAAAAAAAATACAGCAGACTGTCTCAAAACAACTTCCAAATCATTACATCAAAATCTCTGTCATGATTATAACATATAAAAGCATAAAACACAATAAAACTGCATAAATCCCCAAGTAGTAGTGTGTCCAAAGCCATAGCCAAAGATAAGAGGTTCCAAGCTATACATCACAGAGTCTTCAAGCTTGGAAAGATGAACAGTCCAAATTAAGCTGAGTTATTCCCTCCCTGGCTACCTGAGGGGAGGAGGGAGAACGGAAGAAAAGAGAGCAAAAGAAAAATGGGTCAGACATAAGTCTGGTAAGTCCAATGATTATTCAGCATGTAAACTGGTAAGAGAACCATGACATGAATAAATTGGATGCAGGACAATAACAAAGAAATAAGGTTACATAGGATAAGGCAAGATAAACAAGGCAAGATAAACTAATCATACTCATATCCATATTCTCTACACCTACTAGATATTTCAACCATCATCATGAGTTCAAACCCAGTGATCCCTTTTTATCGATTGGCTCCTACTCGCACGCATTTACTAATTGTGTCATAGGCCCTGCTCAGTTGTAGATACCTATGCTGGTCCCACCATGGGGTGTATCAAATCCTATAGTGGCAACCTGCCACGATTCAAGATGCACAGTGTATAACTACTGATGCCCAGTGCCTGCTTTTTCCACTCCGGAGTACGTGCACGCCCGTACTCCGTCGGAACCTACACTGACGCACTAACCACCGTTGTTTTGACCGCTTATAATCAGCCCAGTAATCATGCCCCACCCTACCTAGTTCAGGGTACCATGATACATCTATGTGGGTAACTGCTGAAATGGGTCCACGTTACTAGGGTTTTCCAAATCAACATGTTAAATTGGTTAAGTGTCCAAGTTAACCTAACCCCACCCATCAGTTTAGTTAACATGTTGTATTGGTTAAGTGTTGCCTTAATTAACTTAACCCTACCATTCCTGAATTAGCTTTAATTCATTCATTAAAGCACCAACCACTCACATTAGACAGGTATTGTTGCAGTTACTGGATATGTCGGTCGGGTCCGGGCAGTTTTACACCGCAACTCAGTCTAACCTCGGGTTCTTTAGGGCTCGATGCACTAACCTCTCACATTAGATATATATTGTTATGGTTGCTGGATATGCTGGGCGGTTTTGGGCAGTCTTACACTGTAACTCAATCTAACCTCGGGTTAGGCATATTCGTCTTTTCTAAATTTACATATTTACCTCTTTATATTTATATGTAATTTATTGTCATTCAAGTCAAGCCCCACTTTCCCTTTAAATCAAGTTCATAATTTTAGGTATAAAAATTTATACCACTTTATGCCATAAAACATTTACATGTTTGTGAGCTAAATATGCTAATTATATATAAATTCATGTTTTTCCCCAACGTTACCCCCGTTAAATGTTCGCATAAATCACATAAAATGTTAGACTTGATACATAGCCTAACTTATACACAAAAGGGGGAAAAGAGGAACATGTAATAACTCCAACATCATAAAAATATGGATCTAACTTCACATGTGTCATATGAATTCGGCATAGAACAATATATATTCAATTATGAACTTTAAAAATTTAGATCTACTCAACATGAATCGTGAAATAGGGGTTTTACATAGTACTACATAAACTTAAAATTAGGCATGCGGTTGTGAACTTGCAAATTAGCATGTAGTTCTAGTCATACATGTGAACATGGTTGAACTTGCATAAACATAGCAAAATTCCCAAATTGACATACAACATATAGGTGTCGTTACCCAATTTATACAACATGATATGTCATCGCTAAATCATACAACATGATATGGAATTTCCAAATTATACAACATGATATGCCGTTGCCAAATTATTCAATCGTGATATGTCATCGCCAAAGTATACAACATAATATGTCATTGCTAAATTACACAACATATATGTCATTACCAAAATATACAACATATGGATTCATTTCCAAGCATTTAACATTTATCATCAAATTACATACAACATGATCACAAACTTAACATGATAAGAGTCATAGTCTAAATCAATTTAGTTTTAACAAAAAGGATAGGCATAAATTTACATTAGGCGTTGTTCTACATCCATTTATTTTAGTCACGATTCTAATATCGTTTAGGTCTAAATGATAACTGGACTTACAAAAAGGAGACTAGTCTTGTGTTCTGGGATCTGTATTCTAAAATTGAATAGCTCTCCTTTGTTGTAGACGTTGAATTCTCTTAGTTGAATTAGATTTGATTTGTAATTCCTAACTCCCTTTCTAGTTGAAGGGGAATGGCGGCTATTTTAGGTTGAGTATTGACAGCATGACGGTCTTAGGAATATTTTTGTGTGGCTTAGGGTTTAGATTTAGGTTGCTTATATAGAAGTTTGATTTAATAGGAATCGCCAGATCAACCTAGAGCCAATCAAAGCCATTTAAACCTAAGATAACCAACCAGAACTTGCCACACAAGCCCTAATGACATAGCAAATCGTCACATAAAGAAACACGTCAGGTTTTAGATCTGGCTCGAAGGGGAGGTCGACCCTCAGGTCGACCTGTATGGGGGGAGGTCAACCTCCTGGTCAACCTGGCCTTGGGCGGGAAAATTCCCGCCCAGCCCGCTTCTGCTTCTGATTTCGAAATTTGAATTTTCTAAACTTTAATCTGAGCTGTTTATTTAAATGCTTGAATCTTCTGAAGGTCATAACTCTTTCATACAGATTCTGATTTACGCAAATTCGGACTCTATCTCAAGCAGAATTCCGAGACAAACGCAGTGGAGTAACCCCTTTCCCTTAATTCTCACATTTGTGATTAATTATTCTTTAATTCGTTACTTTAATGTTTACATAAAATACGGGGTGTTACATTCTCCCCTCCTTAAAGGATTTCGTCCTCGAAATCTTTGAGTCAAGGAGAACGTATATCCTACCATCCAATCGTCCATCTACTCATCCATCAAACATAGGCGTCCATTGTCCTTAAAAATACTTCTAATGCTTCATGATCATATGCATAGTGTATTTACTTGTCCTTATCTAATGCAAAATCAGGCGGTCTACTGATTCAGTTGACCTCCTTAATTCAAGTCATGTTGGTGCCATGAGTCCATTATGTATGCAATCATCCCTAATCATACTGTCTACATGAGTGCACAATCATTTATACAAATGCAACGTCTACATGGTAACACATCAAGTTTCAATCATATACAAGTACATATATGCATATGCAATATGAAAGTGACTGAGCCGATCCAACACCTAATGTGTGTGTATATGCATCCACGAGCAACCACTAGCAATCACTTGTAACCATCAATCAAAACATGTTTCAAATACATGTTTACATCCATTGGTTTCTACCTAAGGATCAAGAATAGCATTGCGGAAATACTAAAAATATAGATACGAGCATGAACAAACTTAAGGAAAAAGTGATCAAAGATGTACCCTCAAAAAGAGAAGGGTAGGCTGCACGTATCTTGGCCTCGGTCTCCCAAGTCGCGTCTTCCTCAGCGTCACTCTATTGAACTTTAACAAGTTTGACTTCGCGGTTGCGTAGCTTTTTGACTTCTGTACCCAAGATACGAGTTGGAACTCTTCTCTTAGTCGCCTCTCGTTCTACTTCTACTTCCTCTAATATGCTTAGTTCCACCACTTCCGCAGACTCATGTAAGCACTTTCGTAGGTGAGAAACATGAAAGACATTATGAACTCCAGCCAATCTTTCGGGCAGCTCTACTCTGTAAGCCATCTTCCCAATCTTTTCAATAATAGAAAACGGCCCTACAAATCTTGGTGCCAACTTTCCTGCGGATCTAAAGCGAACAACATTCCTTAAAGGAGATACTTTAAGGAATAGCCTGTCTCCAACATCAAACTCAAGGTCGGTCCTTCTTTTATCTGCGTAGGACTTCTGTCTATCTTGGGCAGTCTTCATTCTTCTTCGTATCAAGTCCACTTTCTCTGAAGTTTCCCTAATCATATCTGGTCCAAGTATGAGCTTGTCTGTAGACTCCCACCAACAAGTTGGTGATCGGCATGGTCTTCCATATAAAGCTTCGAAGGGTGTCGTGCCAATGGTGGCTTGGTAGCTATTGTTGTAGGCAAACTCCACCAAAGGAAGATGATCCTCCCATGTTCCTCCAAAGTAAAGAATGCATAATCTCAAGAGGTCCTCTAATGCTATGTTCACCCTTTCCGTCTGACCATCGGTTTGGGGGTGATAGGCTATGCTTAAGCATAGCTGTGTGCCTACAGCCTCTTGCAAGCTCTTCCAAAACTCGCTTGTAAAGATAGGATCTCGGTCAATCACAATGCTGGAGGGTATCCCATGGAGTCGAACTATCTCTTTAAGATAAATGGATGCTAAAGATAAGGCAGTCCTTCTACTTTTAACAGGTATAAAGTGAGCGCTTTTTGTGAGCCTGTCCACTATTATCCAAATACTGGTATTGCCCCTTCTTGACCTAGGCAGCCCATCAATAAAGTCCATTGAAATGCTATCCCATTTCCATTGTAGGACCTCTAGAGGATGAAGCAAACCACCAGGCTTCTTTTGCTCCGTCTTGACTTGCTGGCATACTAAGCACTTAGAGATGAATTCAGCTACATCCCTCTTCATGCCATTCCAAAAGAAAACCCTTTTTTCTTCTTTATATATATTGTCTCCACCTGGGTGTATGGTCAACTTGAAATGGTGTGCCTCTTTGATAACCTTCTTCACCAAATCCGTTGCTTGTGGGACGCATAACCTTCCATCCCGCCTTAACCATCCCTTATCATCGATGGAGTATCTATTGAGGAGACTAGAAGTCTCACCCCTAATTAGCTTATCCATCACATCAACTAGCTAAGGGTATTTACGTTGCGCAGTTCCTATTGAGTCCAAAAGTGTATGCCGCACTTCTAGCGATGCTAACAAACCAGTCACATGATCGATGGAGGGTCTAAAGTCAAAGTTGGCTATGTATTCCAAGCTCTGCCTTTCTACAAAGAGAGGGCTTAAGGTCAGCTTCTTTCTACTCAAGGCGTTTGCTACTACATTGCCCTTGCCAGGGGTATAGGAAATCTCGAAATCGTAGGATGCCAAGAACTCCATCCACCTTTGTTGCCTCAAGTTAAGATCTTTCTACGAGAAAAGGTACTTCAATGATTTATGGTCAGTATACAATTCAAACTTCTCACCTAGGAGATAATGGCGCCAAGACTTAAGCGCAAAGACGATGGCAGCCAACTCTAGATCGTGGGTTGGGTAGTTTTTCTCATGTACTTTCAACTGTCTGCCTCCATAAGCTACGACCTTCCCTTCTTGCATCAAGACAGCACCTAGTCCCGTACCACATGCATCTGTGTATGCGGTAAACATTTTGCTCCCATCCGGCAATGTCAGAACTGGGGCTGTTGTTAGAGCCCTCTTCAATCGTTGAAAAGCAACATCACAATCCAAATCCCAATTAAAAGTTAGGTTCTTCTTCGTCCACCTTGTAAGTGGAGCTGGGATTTTCGCAAAGTTTTTGATGAACTTCCCGTAAAAGCCCGCTAGCCCGAGGAAGCTTCGCACTTCGGTCGCATTCCGTGGGACCTTCCAATCTTGTACCGCAACTACCTTTGTGGGGTCCACAGCTAACCCTTCCTTGGACACCACATGTCCAAGAAACGTTACTTCCTCTCTCCAGATGTGGCATTTGGAGAACTTGGCTTTCAATTGATGTGCTCGAAGAGTATCCATGATTCTTTTAAATGCTGAACATGCTCTTCCTCACTTTTTGAGAAAATCAAAATGTCATCTATGAAGACCACCACAAACTTATTGAGGAACTCCCTGAACACCCTGCTCATCAAGTCAATGAAGTAAGCGGGTGCGTTTGTCAGGCCGAAAGGAATGACAAGCCACTCGAAGAAACCATCCGGAGTTCTAAACGCGGTCTTATCAATGTTGTTTTCAGCCACTCTTAGCTGATGAAACCCGGTTGCCAGATCTAGTTGGGAGAAAACCGATGCACCTACAAACTGATCGAACAAGTCACCTATTCTTGGAAGTGGGTGCCTATTCTTGTTGGTCAGCTTTTTTAGCTCCCTATAATCAACGCATAGACGAAGTGAACCATCTGCTTTGGTTGCGAATACTACTGGAGCACCCCATTCAGAAATACTCCGCCTTATAAACCCCTTCTCAAACAACTCTTTAACTTGCTTGCTACGTTCTTTCCTCTCCCTTGGAGCCATGTGTCTAACGGGTAAAGCAACGGGTTTTGCATTATCAACGAGGTATATGCGGAAGTCTATCTCCCGCTTTGCAGGTAACCCCTTCACCTCTTCAAAGACATCCGAGTATTCACAGACTACTCTAACAGACTGCAAATTCTCAACAGATGCATCAAGAAATTCTAGATAGCTAAGCATAACATAGTTCATGGGATTACAAGAAATTTCGAGAGTGTTACAAAGGCGAGTAATGAGTCTAACCACTCTCCTTTCACAATCGAGGATGGCACCATTACTGGATAGCCAATCCATGCCTAGAATCAACCCAGAGCCCGTGAAGCCCAAAACATAGGCATTACATCTAAACCCAACAACTAGAATAGAAATTTCCAAATCTAAACAAATCATTGCCAAATAAATTGAGCCCCCAATTGGATTTGAAACAACCAAGGGATCCTCTACTAAACTGGTGTCTAGATGCAGAGATTCAACTAAAGCACTAGATAAAAAAGAGTGCGATGCGCCAGAATCAAAAAGTGTACGAACAGGATGATCAAAAAGATAAACTAAATTATCAACAGAAATATTTCTACCACGTTCTTGCGGAGGTGCCATGAGAGCGTGAACCGCCCTCCAGAAGTAGATCCAACTCTCTGCCCTTGCCCTTGCTTTCTTGGGCAGTCCTTAGCCATGTGTCCTGTCTCGCCGCAATGGAAACAGCCACCCATCTTCCTCTTCTTCTTTCTGCAATCTTTAACTAGATGTCCAGGAATGCCACAAAAATTACACTTCCTCTTGTCATGGGGTTTGTTGTTCTTCCCGCCCTTCTTGGAATCTGTCTTCTTGCTCTGTAATCCTTCCACTTTCTTATCTTGAGGTACTTCCACCTTTGTCTACCTTATCTTCTTCTTGTAATAGTGCCATGTCCACCAGTCTCTCAAAAGTCGCACCCATAGGTATATGGGACATAGCTACGCTGTGCAGTGGCTCATTCAATCCTTTAACAAAACGGAGAGCCTTATTATGTGGAGTGTTCACTAACTCCAATCCGAACCTAGCCAGCTGGTTGAATTGGTTAACGTATTCCTTGACTGACATAGTTCCCTGTTTGAGAGCTAAGAACTTCTCCGTCTGTAGGCTTCGTTCAGCTTGTGAGAGGAATTTCATTTCAAACCTCATTCTAAAATCCATCCAAGTTTCAACTGGTCTTTCAGCGTTAGTAACTTCCCACCAATAGGAAGCTTCGTCTTTGAGCAACCATACGACCAACTGTATCTTCTGCCTATCGTCCACTTCAAAGATAACAAACAAATCCTTAGTTTCTTTGAGCCAGTTTCTCGCTTCCATGCAGGATTCATTTCCATTGAAGTTCTTTCCACCCATGGCTCAAAAGCCCTTACATATTTTTGAGAAAGCATTTGCGCATGGAGGAGGAGGAGGAGGAACCACTGCAGCAGCAGGAGGAGGAACGTCTGCTGGACATGCAACATTAGCCTTAGCCTTTAGGTACCTTCTGAACCAGTCAGGTACCGACACACCCTTTGGAAGGTTAAGATCCCCAGACATGCTGAAACGAAAAAGGAAAGATTCAAAACAAAGGATAGAAAGATAGTGCATATGGATTTGGGAGATTATGCCTTTTTAAAATAAAACAAAACTTTTTCTTGAAAATTGCTTCTTTAAACTTCTTTTTGAAAACAGTTTTCAAAAATTTTATCTGATCTGGTAAACCTTTGCTCTGATACCAAGTGAAACACAGCACCTCCGTTAAAGTCACTCACAAAGGGAATGCCTTAACTTTGGTGGAGCATAATAGGTAAAAGACACAGATAATTTACAAGACAGACATATATAAGCAGCGGAAAAACTAAATTTAATTCATACATGGTTCATAACAAAAACATTACAGCAAACTGTCTCAAAACAACTTCCAAATCATTACATCAAAATCTCTATCTTGATTATAACATAAAGAAGCATAAATCACAATAAAACTGCATAAATCCCCAAGTAATAGTGTGTCCAAAGCCATAGCCAAAGATAAGAGGTTCCAAGCTATACATCACAGAGTCTTCAAGCTTGGAAAGATGAACGGTCCAAATTAAGCTGAGATATTCCCTCCTTGGCTACCTGGGGAGGGGGACGGAAGAAAAGATAGCTAAAGAAAAATGAGTCAGACATAAGTCTAAGTCCAGTGATTATTCAGCATGTAAACTGGTAAGAGAACCATGACATGAATAAACTGGATGTAGGACAATAACAAAGAAATAAGGTAACATAGGATAAGGCAAGATAAACAAGGCACGATAAGCTAATCATACTATCACACTCATATCAATATTCTCTACACCTACTAGATATTTCAACCATCATCATGAGTTCAAACCCAGTGATCCCTTTTTATCGATCGGCTCCTACTCGCACGCATTTACTACATGTGTCATACGGCCCCGCTCGATTGTAGATACCTGTGCTGGTCCCACCATGGGGTGTATCAAATCCTATAGTGGCAACCCGATACGATTCAAGATGCATAGTGTATAACTACTGATGCCCAGTGCCTGCTTTTTCCACTCCGGAGTACGTGCACGCCAGTACTCCGTCGGAACTAACACTAACGCACCAACCGCCGTTATTTTGATCGCTTATAATCAGCCCATAATTGTTCCCTACCCTACCTAGTTCAGGGTACCATGATACATCTATGTGGGTTACTGCTGAAATGGGTCCCCATTACTAGGGTTTTCCTAATCAACATGTTAATTTGGTTAAGTGTCCAAGTTAACCTAACCCACCCATCAGTTTAGTTAACATGTTGTATTGGTTAAGTGTTGCCTTAATTAACTTAACCCTACCATTCCTGACTTAGCTTTAATTCATTCATTAAAGCACCAACCACTCACATTAGACAGGTACTGTTGCGGTTACTAGATGTGCCGGTCGGGTTCGGGCAGTTTTACACCGCAACTTAGTCTAACCTCGGGTTCTTTTGGGCTCGATGCACTAACCTCTCACATTAGATATATATATATATATATTTTTACGGTTGCTGGATGTGTCGGGCGGTGCCGGGCAGTCTTACACCGTAACTCAATCTAACCTCAGGTTAGGCATATTCGTCTTTTCTAAATTTACATATTTACCTCTTTATATTTATATGTAAATTATTGTCATTCAAGTCAAGCCCCACTTTCCCTTTAAATCAAGTTCATAATTTTAGGTATAAAAATTTATACCACTTTATGCCATAAAACATTTACATGTTTATGAGCCAAATATGCCAATAATATATAATTTCATGTTTTTCCCCAATGTTACCCCCATTAAACGTTCGCATAAATCACATTAAATGTCAGGCTCGATACATATCCTAACTTATACACAAAAGGGGAAAATGAGGAACATGTAATAGTTCCAACATCATAAAAATATGGATCTAACTACACATGTGTCATAAGAATTCGGCATAGAATAATATACATTCAATTATGAACTTGCAAAATTTAGATCTACTCTAATCAACATGAATCGTGAAATAGGGGTTTTACATAGAACTAAATAAACTTAAAATTAGGCATGCGGTTGTGAACTTGCAAATTAGCATGTAGTTCTTGTTATATATGTGAACATGGTTGAACTTGCATAAACATAGCAAAATTCCCAAATTGTCATACAACATGTAGGTGTCATTACCCAATTTATACAACATGATATGTCAACGCTAAATCATACAACATGATATGCCATTGCCAAATTATACAACATGATATGCCATTGCCAAATTATTAAATCATGATATGTCATCGCCAAAGTATACAACATAATATGTCATCGCTAAATTACACAACATATATGTCATTGCCAAATTATACAACATATGGATTCATTTCCAAGCATTTAACATTTATCATCAAATTACATACAACATGATCACAAACTTAACATGATAAGAGTCATAGTCTAAATCAATTAAGTTTTAACAAAAAGGATAGGCATAAATTTACATTAGGCGCTGTTCTACATCCATTAATTTTAGTCACGATTCTAATATCGTTTAGGTCTAAATGATAACTGGACTTACAAAAAGGAGACTAGTCTTGTGTTCTGGGATCTGTATTCTAAAATTGAATAGCTCTCCTTTGTTGTAGACGTTGAATTCTCTTAGTTGAATTAGATTTGATTTGTAATTCCTAACTCCCTTTCTAGTTGAAGGAGAATGGCGGCTATTCTAGGTTGAGTATTGACAGCATTACGGTCTTAGGAATATTTTTGTGTGGCTTAAGGTTTAGATTTAGGTTGCTTATATAGGAGTTTGATTTAATAGGAGCCGTCAGATCAACTTAGAGCCAATCAAAGCCATTCAAACCTAAGAGAAACCACCAGAACTTGCCACGCAAGCCCTAATGACGCAGCAAATCGTCACACAAAGAAACATGTTAGGTTTCAAATCTGGCCCGAGGGGGAGGTCGACCTGTATGGGGGGAGGTCGACCTCCTGGTCGACCTGGCCTTGGGCGAGAAAATTCCCGCCCAACCCGCTTCTGCTTCTGATTTCGAAATTTGAATTTTCTAAACTTTAATCTGAGCTGTTTATTTAAATTCTTGAATCTTCTTAAGGTCATAACTCTTTCATACGGAGTCCGATTTACGCAAACTCGGACTCTGTCTCAAGCTGAATTCCGAGACGAACGCAATGGCGTAACTCGTTTCCCTTAATTCTCACATTTGTAATTAACTATTCTTTAATTCATTACTTTAATGTTTACAGAAAATACGGGGTGTTACATGGTTAATCGTGCGTGTCTTTTAAATGAGGAACACAAAGATGCTAGAGGTAGCACTTGCTTCCGATGCAACACCAGTCGCTCGCTCCTCAATCATATGCTACCCACCGGTCTGACAGATCTTAGTTCCAGAGTGACCACATGTATGTCTGCTCTACGAGCTTTGGTCGGTCGCCCATATACGATCAAATATAGATTCTCCAACCAGATGCTATCTGCCGGTCAATTATAAAAGGCTTAACATGATGATCCGGTCAGTCATTCTTATACTAACCAAGAAACTTTGACAAGCCGCCTGTACATTCATTACTTATCTACCCATTCAATGTGCTCAGACCTATTCATTCGCCCGCTCCTATGCAACCGCTCGCTCCCATGAAGTCACTCGTACAAGACAGCTAGATACAACTATCAATAGTTGGCCACAGCTAGGCGGTGGCATTTACGTAATTAATGAGATGAACAACCCATAACCTTCATATATGGATTTCATCTCATTTCTTCAGAGGGGCTCACCTATAAATAGGCCATGGCTTCTACCAAAAAAGGGATCGACTACTGGCGACCACGAAGTGCTGCTGAATTCTTTCCTCCACTATTCCTTAAGCATTTCAACCGTCATCATCATCTCCATTTTGAAGATCTTACATCCATTTGGCCCTGGCATCCATTAAGAAAACCCAAGTGATAAAGTGATTGAAGATCCTCTTCCAACCTCCTCTTAAGCAAGGATATCCTCCCTCTTCTCCATTGGCCAATCCCTCTCCATAATCAATCTTAGCATTTCTCCATCAATTTCACGGATCTAAGGAAGATCTATATGTGAGAAAGAGAATATGTAAAGAGAGAGTTTGTGATTTTTAATCACTATATATGATAGTGCCAAACTACCTTCATAGTGGACTACGCCTAACTTAAGGGCCGAACCACTCTAAAACCTTGACTCCGTTTTTCTTTCCTCATATTTTTTACTTGTTATCTTTTATTGAGTGCGGCTCCATTTACTACTAACCACATTTGTGAAGTACAATCTTCGTACCATTGGTGTTTGAGCCATTTTTTGTGAAAACGGTGATTAGGGAGAATCAACCCTATATACCATTAATAATGAGGCATTAAATAATAAAAGATGAGCGAATGAAAATATATATAAACTCCGTAATTAGGGGTCCACCCTCGATTGAATAACCTGCCATGTTCTGGTATAAAAACTTCACAAATATATGTGCAAACGTTCTTTCTTGGTATCATACTTTGCAAATGCTACCTCGGGAAAGGTAGTAGAATCGTGCATAAATATTTACAAGGTTAGGTTAGAATCACTAACCTTGGTAGGCATACATCTTGGGTTGAACCAAATAAGATACATCTGTGTTGTGCATTTCCTGTTCACCAGAATCTTGTTGTTCTACCCCCCTCCTCACCACAACCACCCAGGTTTTCTAGAGAAAGTCGGGTTCTGAAAGGTGTGTAGGTTTGGTTTTCGGTTCTCATGCTCGGTATTGGCAAAGTGACTTACTTTGAAAAAGGTAGTTACTTGAGTTAATACTAGTTTATCCTATTTTGTTTTTGTTGTGAGTTTATTTTACCATACTCTGATTATGCCCATGCTCATTTGTTTGCAGGACAGATCTATACGCTTCATGCTTGGATGTGTTCAAGTTTCGAATTTTGCTGAAATTTGGGCTTAGAAAAGTGTGGGGTGCTACATTTGGTATTAGAGCATAGGTTAAATGATCAAAGGAATTAGTTAAATTAGGACTCGTAAGAGAACGTAATTCGATTTTCTTTTTTCTTTTTCTTCGTCTTTCTTATTAGGCTTTAATTTATTTCAATGATGAATTAGTCATGGGCCTAATTATATAAAATGGACTTTAAGCGACTAAGAGTTGAAGTATGTTGAGTTCGGGTTTCTAGCCAATTATGTTTTACCCCACAGTATTTTGGCGGTCTCATCGTAAAGAGAATGAGGACGACATAAGGTGGATTCCGTTGATTCGAGTTTGGAGACTGAACAAAAATCTAGCTACAACTGAGATAGTCGCGATTTCTGGTTTTGGTTGGTAGTTCCGTTTAGAGACCTTTACTCCATCCAAACGAAAAAAGTTCACGTTAGTATATCGTATCCATTCGAAAATATAATCATAGGGTATATCCAATCATTACTTCATTGAATTTCCAAATCTACCTTTATTAAAATATTCATTTGAGTTTTTGGCCTTGTATTTGAAGAATTAAAAAAATTTATTTGGAAAAATAAAAATGGATTTTGAAAGTTTTGAGATATGGTTTTGGAAAATGTTTTATAACAACCTACTTTTATAAAGATATGGTTTTTAAGTTTTAATCTATTCGTGTTTCAAAATTATCGGGGATTTGTGTAATTTTAATAAATATAATCCGATTGGTAGGAAGTAATTGGAAATGACAAGGAATATGCCACTAAACTTAAGAATAATAATTATCCATTCCTTGTGATTTTTAGTATCCCTCTTCCTATATATATTGGATACTTTATTGAAATTATCACAATTAATCCTTGATATTTTAAAAGTTCTAATATTTTTTAACATGAAAAGGTTTTTCAGTTTATAATACGAACTCAAATAATAATAATAATAATAATAATAATAATAATAATAATAATAATAATAATAAATTAGGTTTATAAGTACGAAACCGTTAGTTTATAATAAATTCCATTTTGGAAAAGTTTTAAATTTTCCTTCGAAAAGGCTTAGGAAAACCCTTTGTCCGGGTTTTAGGGTATTTGATTTCGAATCGTTTAGTTTTATGTCAGCTAGTTAAGGGGGAAATCCATTTTAATTTTATTTCAGATTTCGATCTGATTTCCTGTTTTAAGTTCATTCGTCCGTTTGGTGGTCACAACTATTTAGAGGCAGGGAAAAGACGTTGAAAATTAAATTTCTCGATTCGATGAGTGGTGGAAGTCGATTCGAGAATTCGGTTGGGGTCGGAAGTTGTTTCGACGTAATAAAAATTTTATTTTAATTTTTATGTAATATATTTGAACCGTTGGGCCGAGGTTTGTACTGCGCCCTTTAGGGGCTAGCGGTCGACAGCCCTTCGTGGGCTAGATTGACCGCTCCCCTTAAGAGGAGGTGACCTACATCCGACCCAATTCGGCTGAAACGATATATATATCATTCCAGTCAACTTCTCCTTCCCTAAACCCCATTTTTCACCAAACCCTCCTCCATTCCTAAGCTCCAATCCGAGAAACCTCCACTCCGTTTCATCCCTAATTACCACCAAAATCCATCTCGTGCAAATCTCTACCCGATTATACTTCGGGTTTGCAATTTCCTTTGCCCGATTTGCCGATTCCTCTGAGGCAACTCCTCGTAATGTCGCCACTCAACACCCTAGCCTAACACCTCAGGAAGCCGAATGGTTAGATCGCGATGAGGAGAAGATTAAGCGCTACTTAGCCACGAACAATTATGATTTTCATTTTGGTCGACCAGGGAAGTTCGCCGACTTCGCTGCTTTTGGTTTGGAGGAGTTTTTGTCGACGTAAGCCTAGCACGATCCTACTATTCGACACCTTTGGGTGCGATTTGTATCCGCGCTGCATCCGTCTGTTTGATGCCCAGATGGATGCCGACATCGATGATGAGTCTTGCGCCATCCGATCTAAGGTAATGGGCACCCGCGTTGAGTTCATCGACGAAGACTTTGCTCAAATTTTGGGCATCTCGGCAGTCGAAGACGACCTTGATGCTATCGAGATGGACGACCCTCAGATTCTTCAGTGTATCTTCCTTGAATTCCCTCAGAGCCCGGACCACCGCTGATTTGCGACCATCGCTCGAGAAGTTGTGTGCATCATAAAGCACAACATCATTCCGAAGACGAGAAGTTTGTAGCAGATTTATCCTTATGTTCGCCACTCTACTTATGTTATTCTTGACAGTATAGCCATCAATTGGGCGCACGTGCTTATGATTCATCTTCATGAGCCCTTCATCGGCATCCCACGAAGCCATTTTCCTTACAGTCACCTTCTCACCCGCGTGTTCCGATACTTTCAGGTGAGACTTTCTGGAGAGACGACGGTGAAGAAGGCGCCAACTGCCATTTGCCGCTCCTCTCTCTGAAAGATAGGCATTCAGCTGCTCGATGCTCCTGTCCTTGCACCGCCCGCTCCGGCTCAGCAGCAGCAGTAGTGTGACGATCCCAAAACCCCGTGACACGGTGTTAAGGATAATCATTGGAATATAACACATTAATCATCATTAGCAGATCACAGATAATAGCATAAACAGAAAATAGAATAATTTACACTCATATGACAGCCGAATCATATAGATATCATCACATAAGAGAAGCACAGTACAGGATACAACTTAGTGCATAATGATACATAATCAGTCACCATCGCCTGAGGCGGAATCATACATAAAGAGTACTCAAAATAAATGTTAGTCTACATCGCCAATGGCGGAATCATAATATAGATACAATAATGGCGGAGAAAATCCAAGTCAGCACGGTGTAGTCAAGCCTCGCCACGAGCCAAAAGGTGCGTCAGAAACCTGTAACTAGGCTGCCCGTGTGAAAATGATAGCACCCGAGTTTGCAAGGTGAAACAAACTACGAGTCAGTCATGGGACTGGTATGAGAAATCTACTCAACTTATTAACAACAATAATAAGGCAAATCAAAGGACCACGACACTTTCGCGGAACGGGTTTACTCCAATGAGTGCTAGTGCATGAGATAAAGTAAACGATTAAATCAACGCAATGCTTTTTATAAAATGAAGCCATTATAAGACTCAGGTCCCCTCACACAATGCAACGCAAGCCGGAGGATAGAGTTCTCCCTTATAATGGCCAAAGATGCTTCATACGAATAAAACAAAAGTGTTTGATATTATTACTAGTGCATATATGTTTCAAAAGCAAATTCAATCATAAATATCAATCCTAGACGGCATGGGTACCATATATCATGTCGCCATACTAGTAATACAATCACATCCGCATATTTCGTATTGGAAATTGGATTCCTTCATGAGTCGAGGCAAGGGGCAAGCTCCTCTCCGTTCGAGACACTCTAGCAAATGCCTCGGGACCGCACACAGCAATCCCCTGGATCCTCCAAGGCCGGTCCTCTCTTACTTTTGAGGATTAATTATTCCTGAACACACGTTTCCCGGTCCTTGCAGACCTATAATCGAGGCGCCTCGCATTCCAACAACCACACAGGTGAAAAGTAGATATAAATGTCAGGGCTGGGAGGTCGCTGACACCACCATAGCTAGAAAGAAACGTCATGCACTCCTTGGGTCCTTCTCCCGTTTTTGACTCATACCGGGGTGTGAGGCTCGCGAATTCACGTTATACTCAAAGCTACGTCACACAGACCATGCTTTGATCATCAACCACAAGACCTTGCTTTGCAACAGAAGCCTTGATCATATGCCACTTAGGCGTGCCACACAGGCAATCCACTCCATGTGACTGATTTCCGTCAATACATAACCTCTGAGCTCGTACGTCTCAGAGAAGGGCGTTAAGCAAGAGAATAAATTCTCCGCCGCCAAACAGATATATATTTAACAGAGATCAATCAACACAGAACAAAATCCAATGTCAGACACACAGTCCATTTACAAGTCCGTTCTGGGTCTGAACGAAACCGGAGGCACCAATTCCTCGCATATCCGTACAATCAACATTATGTTTGGACGGCTACTACTTCAGTTCCTTCATGGTAGCTACTCCAATCATGAGCATCAGTAGCTCCCATCCATCCAATGTGAAGATCGTCGGTCTTCAGCCGTTTTCCACTCTTCGACTTCTCAACGTCGATCGATTATTTGAAATGAGATGAACTCGGCCTTTTCAAATAATCCACGTATATTTAGATTTTCAAATCAATTATTCACATGGTTGGACTATTCAACCTTCACATTTCAGTTATTTCGTTATAATTTTCACGTCAAATACATTCAACCATCACATATCAAGCAAACACAACAAAATTGGTTTATTTCCACTCTATATCGTCTATAGTATTTTATGACGATATCTCGCCATTTTTATTTATTTAATTTAAAACGGCCATATTTAATTAAACGACGTTTCAGGTCATGTCGATACACTGGCGCTGCTTTTCACTAATTTTGTTTTACACATATCTAGAGATCTAACCGTTGGATCTTCACAAATTTTATATCATTTGGAAGGTCATTTCAAAACGAATCCAACGGTTTCAGTTTTGGGAAAATCCAACGGTCGGATCTTCCACACTAGCCATTTGAAGTTACGATTTCAATTTACGAACTGCAGCGTCATTATTCGATTTAATTTAATTATATATATATATATATATATATAATCGTTTCTGGCGCTGTTTTTCTTCAGATTTGAATTAAACATTCCAGACAATCCAACCGTCGGATCTTCACAAAGTTGGTGCCGTTGGAAAGATATTTCCAAGTCGAACCCAACGGTTGCGGTTTCGGGGAAATCCAATGGTCGGATTTCCCGTACTAGTCGTTTGAAATCACGGTATCAAAACACGAACTGCACGGCCACGTTTCGTTTTAATTCTATTTATATTTATATATTTATATAAATATAGTTCATTCAAAAGTTCCTATATCGTTTCCACTTCAATTATTTCACTAACGCCTTTAATTTCGGAAAATTTCGCCATAACCTCCTTTGTACGGGAGGGTCTGGGAAAATTCCCAAATAGCCACACGGGCGTCTCATATCAAAAAGAAAAAGAAAAAGCCAACAGGCTCATAAAATCATCACCCAAACAAAGCAGTAAATGTGTACCTATTTGTCGGGCACAAAACTTTATTTCTCTTCTCTAGCCCCTTTGCTTTAACCTGTTCAATAGATATGCATGTACATATACATAATTTCTATCACTTATCATTTTCCATTCAATTTCATATTTGATTTACTTTGGTTTAAAAACACCATTCATTCTAATGTTGCATGCATAGGCTAAAATCATATCATTAGCTAATTAATGTATATTTCAACTCATGCACATTTATTTGAACAAGTGACTATTTTTAACACTTCACATTTCAAAGATGATAATTTTGGCGAACTAAAATAGATTTCCACACATGACTATTTTATTTAGTTCCTATGCATGTTAAAAATAATATTTCATTCACAAATATTTATTTCAACGTCCGCATATCTTTAGCATATCACATATATGATAAAAATGATATTTTTATCGTTCAAAATATTTGTTCGACAAATGGATGTTTTCAACACTTCATAGTTTCAATAAAAATGTAATTTTTATTGTTCGATCTTTTTATTCAACACATGAACTTTTCCGCTACACACACTTCTCAACAAATGAGCATTTCCACACATGGACATTTTATTTATGTTGTTCATATTAGAAAGATGGAATTTTTATTGTTGAAACTATTTATATAAGCCGAATATTTCTCATTTTTCATGTATATAAAAAAAATGTGATTTTTATTGTTTAAACACTTCATTCATTCACAAATGAATTTAATTTTCACACAACACTTTTCAACACATGAACACTTTCCACACATGGATATAGTTTCAACATATGGCTATAATTTCTACGCATGAACATTATTTCAACATATGAAAATAATTCTAACACACAAAGATTATTCAAAATTTCGGCAGCATAATGGCAGGGTAGTTAAACCGGCACCGTCCCTAGTACGGCTCCTAGCTCTACCTTAAAACCTCGCGGTTTTTGACAATGGGGATTCATGCATCTAATTCGCACGCAGGCGGCATGTTTATTTTTATTTCCACAAATATTTCCAATTCATTTCAATCACCAATGGGTATTTTTCAACCACAACCAAACAATATCAACCACAAACAATTATTCAACCATTCGTATTTTTCATCCAATATTTCACACCAATTCACCACAATAAATATCGTCCATGGTTTGTGGACGAGGGGAGTATATATATATATAATTGCTATATTTCACTTGCATTTCAACACATATACCAATTATTCTATGCATGTAAAATTCATACTTCGCTTATATAGCTTACACTACGTATGTACATGAGGTATACAACACGTATATAATTTATATTTCGCTAATATAAATTATACACGACATTTTCCATTCAATTTCACGTTAATTTAGATTTCTCACATTGGTTTTCGGAGTGCTAGAAATCGATACGATGTCAGAAAAATCCGCGGCTTCTTCTATTGGGTAGAGAGCTTCCTTGCGGTCACGGTGTCTCCTGTTTCATCGAATTTCGTCAACACACCAAAAAGATATGATTTTTCAAAGTGCAGACATCAAAAAGGACTCACCTTTCGCGATGGTTCGAAACTAGGTTTGAGGTTTTTCGCGAAATCCATGGCACGTGGGGACGATCGGGGGTGCTGACGTGGAAGAGCTTCGAGTGGCGGTCCTATCGGTGGTGGTTTGGTGGCGTTCGGTGGTCAGTGGCGATCAGGGCGGCGGCGGGAAGTGTTCGACTTTGGGTCGATGGTTCTGGCGAAGGAGGAGGCGATAGGGGTCGGGGTAAGGTCGGATTTGAAGAGGAGGAGGAGGCGCGTCGAGGTAGGGGGTGGCGCAGGCAGAAATCGCCTGTGGCGGCGGCGATTTGGGGGAGAAGTGGCGGACGATTTAAGTCGTCGATCGGGAGAGAGAAACGAGGGTTTCTGACTTTTTTTATTTTTTTTAAAATAATGAATGGAAATTTTTGATTGGCCCATAATTTCAATAAATTTTTAAATAGTGTTTTCTCAAACGAACTCCTTTTTAAACCCAACGACTGTCGCCCCTAGCTAAATACCCCCATTCCGGACACAATGGGATATGTTTCGTAGGCCAATTCGACTGTTACAGTCAGTTATTTTCCAAATCAAAGTATAAAACATTTAATTTTTAACTTTCAACGTAACTTCAATTTGCCAGGGCCATAAACTGATTCGAAAAATTCCAGAAAAATAAATCTAGCTATGTTTTGACGCTACGGTCCCAACAAAACTAGTTTCGTCGAATTCTGAGGTTGTTTGAAAAATGGTCATTTTCTGGTCGATCCAATTTAACAGAAATCGACCAATCACATTTTCTTTTGCCACGCTCACATACTAGCTTCAAAAATTATGAAATTTGAAACCTAGCACTAGTTTGACATCCCGGACCCAACAAAAGTGGTTTCGTCGAATTCCGAGGTCGTATGCAAAATATCAAATTTACAGGGCTATATATTCTATATAGCGACCATTCTGAAAATTCATTCGGCCATAAATTTTGATTTCCGTTATGAAACTTCGATTTTTCAGATTCGTTAGAAAGGTATTGACTAACGGATTTAAATATTTTTGGTTTCGCTAAAGTCCGTTATATTTTCCTCCCTGCACAGTTAGTCAAAGTTTGAATTCACATTTTCAAACTGACTCACTATTTATAATTCCATATTTTATTGAAATATTCTATTTCAATGGTTCAAATTCCTTTGAAATGACTAATTTAAAAATTTTAAATTGGCTCGTATTTTCCGGGTTATTACAAGTAGCCTGGCCAAGAGAGCCTAGAACTCGCCGCCCTCCATATTATCAGGCCGAGCTCTTAGAGGTTCGCGAGGATCAGCACCGACAGGGGCGTGAGATTGGTTGCATCTCGGCCATACTACGTTCCTGGCACGGGCGTGGTAATGGATCGGGTCACAGCCGCAAAGCTCGACCAGCTTAGAACGGGTAGTCGTTGTTAGTGTATGCCTTGCGCATGTTGTATCTTGTATTGTGTGTTTCCCTTTCTAGCATTTTCTCTATCTTTGTTGTTGTAGTGTTTGTAACTATAGTATTGTAAATCCAACGACTTTGGTTAATGAAATTTCTATATTTGGAAATGTTTGTGTCGTTCACGCATATTTATTTGAATAAAATCTAATTTTTCTTATCTAAACTAGCATTTGTCTTAGAGCTGGAAAGAATAAAATTTTGTGTTGGATAAATTTTAGAAAAGGGTTGGTTCTGTGTTGTTTTTCGTCATGGTATATAAATAAAGTGAAAATATGATACACATCCCTAAAAAGTTTCAAAATACAATCGGCATCCACCCCAACTTTATAATTCAAAGCGGGTCCCTATTTTGGGAGTTACATGTCTTTGGAAAGAAAAAAGCGCTGGTTCATTGAAAAATATATCGAAAAAACGTAAATATTCCCAGAAGCATTCTGAAAGAAAAAACAAGTTACATACATGTATGCATATATTCGTGGGTACTTTTGGCTCACATCCCTATTATAGTTCCAAATACACTCCACATCCCCCTTCAAGTTTCCAAATAATTCCGCCCCCTATTTTTTCCTTGCGCCTCCTGTTTTAAAAACTTACGCCCCCTTTAATTTCTAGCCAAAAAAATGCGTTTGTCGATAAAAAAAAATCTAAAATCTGGAAATAATCCCAGATTTCCACGCCAATTAAAATAAAAAGGTTGCATACATATATACATCTATTACCAATATTTGCACAAATGTAAGAAACTATTGCACAAAGGAAATTCAGCTAACATTTTGCCTGTAGATATGTTGCACACATGTGTGCATGTTTTCTGTTTTATTTGCACGCTTGAATGTAAGTAAAAATGAAATGAGTTGCGCTAGTATGAATTACTGCACATTTTTATGCTAGAGTTATGCAGTAATAGCACTGAAATATGAAAGTAAATCAATGCAGATGCAAAAACTTGAATACTTGTACATATGTATATAATAAAATTCATATACGTGCATAATATTATGCATTAGCTGCACTTTTCATTGTTTTCTGTTGTTTTCTTAGTTTTTCCGTGTTTTTTTAAAGCTTTTTGGACTGAATTTTTTGTCTAATGCATAATTTATTTAAATATTAATTTACGTATTTTTTAACCTATTTTCGAAAATAGGGATTAAATTTATAATAAGTTTATGACTGGACCTGAGCCTAATTAAGTTTGGTTTTAGGGATGTGTGCCTAATATCAATATATTCGTCCAGCGTTTTCTATTGAAAATTTGGGTGAATATATGCATGTATGTATGCATATATTTGAAATAGTTGCATACATGTAAGCATATAAAGTTGAACTGAGTTGCATCACGCATGTGTTACGAATAGTTGCATACATGTACGCGTTTATTGCATATATATGCATACATGTATGCAACAAAATTAAAAAGGATGAAAGCTTCTGAATATGTGCATGAATGCATACGTTATTCTGTATAAATGTATGCAACAGTGTCTAAAAACTGTGATTGCTTGAAAAACAGGCCAGAATTGAATATATGCATAAAAGGGTGCGTATATTGCAGTTTAACTACATATATGTATGCATGTATACTGCAGTTTGATGCATCACTGAAATATATGCATGAATGTATGCAACTATGTACAAATAGGTGCATCTTTTGATGCATAATACTACTGTTTCGCCCTTTTTTTTGTTTTTGGTGGTTTTAACGGATGAATTTGATGTCGATTTGTTGTTTTATTTGATTATGAATTTTCATGATTTTTTTTATTTTTTTGGTGATTTTTTGATGATTTTCCGAAAAACAGGGACCTAATTTATATGAAAAGTTTGACTGGATGCGACTTGAATTTCGAAACTTATTAGGGATGTGAGCTAGACTTACCCATAAATAAATAAATTAATATTCCTTGTTAAGCTAAAATTTATTTTGGTCTTTTCCGTGTGATTTTAATCTTCGCATTTTCTACGCGATTGGCTTCTTTCTTCGCCAACATGTGACTTGAATCGTTTAAGTTTCCGCAAAATACATTCTTGAAACTTTGGAAATTGTTGCTTGAAAAAAAAAACTTTTATCATTTTTTTTTATTTTTACCAAATAACTTTCTTTTATTTTGGTTCGCACAAAAACACAAAATTTGGATACAACAATTTATGCATATTTAAACGTCTGTTTTGCATAAAAATGGATGAATTGAATGGCGCACAACACACGTTACTGAAATTTTGGCTCATATGGAAAATGAAATGGTATTGAAAAGAAAATTTTAAAATAAACATAATATGCTTTCAAATGGAATTTTTTTACGAAAAATTTCAACTTTTGGTCACATAAATAGCGTAAGGAAGATGTTTGGATGGCTTGTGTGCACGTTTTAGCAGTGCAGTAGGACAACCGATGCGATAAGAATGATAACGACAACAAGAAAAAGACTATTTTAGTCTTGGCAACATTGTTTCCATATCTTGTTGGCGACGCGCGCGAGCTACTAATTAACTCATTCTACGTTTTAAAGCTTGTTTAAAGCCTCCTTTACCATCGACGTATGGAAATTATTGGAGTATTTTGGGTAGCTGAGGTGAAATTCCACTATTGGGCGGGAAATGAATATTTAAAGCGGAGGAAACATCAAAATTCTTCGCTTTGATTTCCTTTTTCCGGTTTAGGGGAAATTAAATAGGAAGCGATTAGATTGCATGACGTTTTGGATGGTAGGGTTTGCATGCAAAATTGGTTGCTTCACACTTTTATTCATAGTTGGGTGAGGGTTAAGGATGAAAAAGAATTTTCAAAAAA
Source organism: Allium sativum (assembly GCA_030737875.1). Taxonomy (NCBI): domain Eukaryota; kingdom Viridiplantae; phylum Streptophyta; class Magnoliopsida; order Asparagales; family Amaryllidaceae; genus Allium; species Allium sativum. The sequence continues at coordinate 360,827,505 of CM060926.1, forward strand.
AAAAAAAAAAATTGCATTCATATAGTACTACTAGTATATTTAGAATGTTTTGCATCATGTTTTCCAAAGTATTTAAAAAAAATGCATACATATAGAGGGCCAAATTTAGAATCATCTTACGTACATGTTTTTTTGGTTTAAATGTATTATGTACACCGTGCACATATACACATGGTTGAAAAGTGGATGTACACAAATTGGTTGTGTAGGATAGGACAATATGCGTCAGAATTTCGGGACGAAATCCCTTTTAAGGAGGAAAAAATGTAACAATCCGAAAATTTGACAATAGAAATTAATTATTAGAATCTCAAAATTAGGAATTTCTATAGACGATGAAATTTGACCGCGAAACTTTAACCAATGTGTTCGTCTCGGAATTCAGATTAAGTTTCATGTTTGGAGTTACGCGAACGGAGTCCGTATGGAAATGTTACGGACAAAATACGATAACAAACAGAAAATAAATAAACCAGAATATTTATATATATTATACCATACTTAACCACCCTCACTGGGCATTGGCGACCCAGGTGGTCGACCCTGGCGGTCGGCCTGCTGGGCACCAGAATGCCCAGTGATGACTAGGATTAAAGGGTTAAGTTTATATTATATTATTAAATGGATGGATGGATATAAATCAAAATAAATCTAACGGTTCATGGCCAATTCCACTGGGGTAACACCTCAATCTTTTCCACACAAACGTGTATGCAGCAGCGAAGCCCTTCCATTTCCCTTTCTCTTCAAATCAAGTTTCTTAATCAAAATATAAATTCTTATACAATCAGTCAAATATAAATCATATAGAATTGAAAAGGGGCTATCGGTTCTAAATGGAAAAGTGCATGAATTGACGCTTAGACTATTCTACATCAGATTCCCCCACTCTTCATATTTTCTTGCAAATCTACCGATCTGAAAGTATCACCTTTTCATATTAATTGTAGATCTGTAAGAATTTGGCAATTGTAAGGCTAAATGATTATTCATATTTCAGATTTGGATGCTTTCAGGTGAGTGAAAAATTTACATACAAAGTTATAATAGCCTATCATTTTGAATTAGATCTCAAAGTATATGCCTAATATTATCAGATCTTCTTATAATATTGTTGAATTTGAAATGACACCTATCAGATCTGCTTATAAATATTTGTCAAAACTAGAGAATATAGATGTGTGGTTACGAATAATATTATTTGTAGGCTTATTTAATTGTTTATATACACTTCATATAGTCATGCTTAAAAATATATTGTGGTTGTTGCAAAACATTGTAGATCTGGAAATCGGTCCTATTAAACACCGTTTAGATGTCGTTATATTCCATATCCCTAGTTTCAGTGTTAAAATGATAAATTATGTGAATTTGATTAAAAAGATATAATGGTGAATTATGTAATTTTAATTTAAAAGATATATGTCTATTTGTGTTCAATGTTGTTGAAGTTTTGGTTTAGTTGTTGTAAGTATGTCATTTTCCTCTTTTTGAACAAAAAGACAATATTTTGAACTCACAAGAGGTATGGCAAAAAGATTGAGAAAGGGAAAAGTTGTGTAAATTAACGTTTAAATATATGTATACATATTTGTATGTAGTTTGCATCAACTATTCCAAAATATAAATAAACATTTATTTCTCATGGTTTGAAATATGTCTATTCCAATAATCAGACACTATTTACAATAGCTATAGTTAACGATCTTTTGTTAGATTTAGAACCTCATGAAAAGATTGAATGCAAAAAGGAATATTTGGATATTAGTTAAACCAAATTACTAAATTAACAATAATAATAAAAATAATAAGATAACCACGCTCACTGCGCAGAAAATAAATTTAAATATATATATATATACACACATTATCCGTTTGAATCTACGTAAACAACGAAATATACATTATATTGAATGTTCGAATGTTTGAACGATATCCATTTATGGAATTATACATGTAAATGTAATCCATACTTAATTAATATATTTGTGGTAACCATTATCGCAATTAAATATGACCGACTGATATAAGTAGGGCCATAAACAAATAAATAACCATGGTAAACAACGTTGATTTGGGGAAAGTAAACTTAATAAAGAAATTAAGTCAAATGGTTGCAATCCCTTGGATTTATTAGGATAAATGTTGTAAACCCCAATTAGGAAATTTAATTTGTAACAGCATTTAGACACGAGGTTAGGCATAACTTGTGCTAGAAGTCTGCTCGGAACCGACCGGCAAATCCAACATCCACAAGTTGTCAGCTTAATGTGAGAGCTCTAGTGCACAAATATATATAATAGATAATAAATAAATGAATCAATAAAAATTTGTAATGTCTGTTGCGGTACAACAAATAGATATTTCAGGACTGATTAAATATGGATACCCATTGTAAATCAATGTCCTAAGAAAATTATGGCCGTTAGGCTTATAAATGACATTAATTATAATCAATGGAAAAATAAAAAGGGATTTATGGGTATTGATTGTTGTTTAAGTACTAAGTTCAATTAGGAAAATAATCTAATAAATATCCTAGGGTAAGGAGGATATAACTTTCCTTATTTATACTAGTTAATATAGAACTCATAATTAAAAGTTAAAACATTATTAACCACAGGAACCCGTGACAATAATTAATCGTGCGCGTATAATATTCCCATGAAGAGAAATTAAACAGGAATGACTTAATAATGTATCCCACTTTATCCCAATAGGGAAAAGCATTAAAGGATAATGGGGTACGAACTTAATAATCTTCGCGTATAGTCCGCTTCCTTGGGTCTTAAGTGGCTTGGGTCGAGGAGTCCACCTGAGTGTAGGTCTTTTAGTTTAGGGGTCTTAAGGCTTACCCAAACCTGAAAATTTAAAAATGTCAGACATAGCTACCTATCCTACGGGAAGTAGTAAGCAGCTAGGAGATTGTCCAATAAGGTCAGCTTGATGGTACAGCGAACGATAGTATACCATCTCTCACCTTATGCAGAGCAAAGGTAAATGCGTGAATGACGGAAGCCTTAACTAGTAGGGCCCGTTGCTAGTGCCTTCTAGTTCATGTTAACGTTGAATAAACCATCGAGGAATATTAAGTGACCAACAGGTTAGCCTATAGTCTTAAGTGATCAGGGTGAATCCACCCTATCTATCATTAATAGTGAGGCATTAAATAATAAAGGATGAGCGAATGAAAAAAAAATAGAAACTATGTAATTAGGGGTCCACCCTCGATTAAATAACCAGCCAAGTTCTGGTTTAAAGACTTCTCAAATATATGCGTAAACGTTCTAACTTAGTATCATACTTTGGAAATGCTACTTTGGGAAGGGTAGTAGAATCGTGCGTAAATATTTACAAGGTTAGGTTAGAATCACTAACCTTGGTAGGCATACATCATGGGTTGAACCAAACATGATACATTTGTGTATTATAATTTGTGTTTTGCATTTCCTGTTCACCAGAGTTTTGTTGTTCTGACCCCCTCCTTATTGCAACCACCTAGGTTTTCTAGAGAAAGTCGGGTTCTCATAGGTGTGTAGGTTTAGTATTTGGTTTTCGTTCTCTCTCATGCTCGGTATTGGCAAAACGACTTACTTTGAAAAAGGTAGTTACTTGAGTTAATACTAATCTATCCTGTTTTGTTTTCGCTGTAAGCTTCTTTTACCGTACTCTGATTATGCTCATGCTCATTTGTTTGTAGGTACTAGATCTACACACTCCATGCTTGGATGTGTTTAAGTTTCGATTCTTGTCGAAATTTGGGCTCAGAAAAGTGTGGGGTGCTACAGGGACCACCGCGAGATGGATCGAAGGTGGGTAAGCCGATCTGACAACAGAAGTGGCGATGCAGAATGAGGCAAGAGGGAAAGGAAGAGAAATCAACAGTGGCTAGGGTTAGGATGGTTAAATTCCACGATATCGAAAACTGGTAAGGGATAAATGAAGAAGGATAGAAGAATAGGCGTGGAAGGATAAAAATGTTAAATGGGGAGACGATGTGAAGATAGGAAGGAGAGAGAAAATGAAGTGATAGGAGAGCGATAACATCCCCCATGGAGAAGATAACAGACCTTAATTGAAAACTGAAAAGATGTGTAGTTTTTTGTGATTAAAGAATCATTTTCACGGTTGAATAACAAATTTAATAAGCTTTCCAAAAATATTTATTGTCGATATCTAAAAGTAACATTTTAAAAATCATATTTTTATACGTACATTTCATGATTATAGTTGAAAAATATTGTTGTTAAATGAAGTTTTAAACCATATTTCGCAAGTGCACTTTTCAGTGATGAAATTGTCGACTGCATCGTGCAAATGCAGTTATAAACCACGACACTTAAATTGCTATAGTTTTTAACTTAATTACACAAGTGCTAGTAAAAACCGCGACACTATAGTGCAAATTTATAACTATTTTTCACGTATGTTGTCAAAGATATATATATATATATATACATAAAAGTGTTCAGCAGCACCCCAAAATGGAGCGTCCTCTTAACCTCCTTATTTCCATCACTCATTTATAGTAAAATAAGTTAGTAGGAGAAATGAGAGTTTATGGAAGGAGAGAGAAAGGAATTGTGTGGTGGAAATTAAGGGGCCAAAGGGGTGTTCCACTATATATTTGATCTTATCTCATATACTGCAGCACCCCAAAAAGGAGCACCTCCAAATAGTGCAGCACCCCTGTAGCCCCCTGATTTCCACCACACATTCTTGTTTCTCTCTCCTCCCACTAATTCTCTCTTCTTCCACTAACTTATTAATTATAAACGTGCGGCTACGGTTGAGGTGCAAATGGGGTGCCATATAACCTCCCTCTCTCTCTCTCTCTACACACACACACACACACACACACACACACACACATATATATATATATATATATGTATGTATATGCGAGCGTTCAATGGCACCTCAAATAGTGCAGCACCCTTTTAGCCCCATGATTTCTACCACACATTCTCGTTTTTCTCTCCTCCCGCTAACTCCCCTCCCCAACTTATTTAATTATAAACGAGGGGAAATAGGGGTTCTCGAAATTAGGGGTGCCACTGAATGTGCCTTATATATATATATATATATATATATATATATGTGTGTGTGTGTGTGTGTGTGTGTGTGTGTGTGTAGTAATTGTTTGTATTGGTAAAATTAGCAAACTATGCACTATGTTGCACAATATAGTCTAGTCTAATTCTAAAAGTAGTTAGGTTTTTATAATAATGTAATGTCGTGCATTGTCTGAAATATATCCGGATGAGGAAAAGAAATTAGTCTAAATAAATAGGTTAAACTTCACAACTCAAATAGAAAATAGACGATTATTGGAAAGGGTACATAGGATTATATATTGCATGTAATTTACTTGATCTCATTCCTGAAGTTTTTGTTTCAAATACCATGCTAAAACCTTTTTAATATAGTTTATGAAAGTAAATAATGGTTTAGATATAGGTTATAAATGAAAAAAAATTACGTAGAAGAAAAGAAGAAATATATAGAGAATAAACGAGCTTAGGCTTAATTTAATGGGTTTATATGATAACATATACTAGTTAATCCGGGATTTCATCTCGGGCTATAGCCCGGATTCACTAACACATACCTCCGTCCTTGTATATGTCATGCACTTTTTAATTGCATTTCACATATGCATTTAAAACCACCTTTAACTGAGATAATTTTTAACAACCTATGTAAAATTCAACTAAAAAAGGGATAGCATGGCTATGTTCTTTGTTAAGTTCAAAATACACAAGAACTTCATGTCTCAAACCTTTCTAAATCAGGTACCCATTTTTCAAAAATCAACATAAAAAACAACCAAACTTCAAAAATTAATTCAATTAGGATCATCCCCTTATTCATGTAAGAAAGTTAAAAAAAATGCTTAAACACACAAAAAAAAAAAAATCACGCTTCAGCTGAAATGCAGGAAAAATTGTATTTTTTTCAAAAAATTGCAGGCATTACCGCAATTATAAAAGAATTCCATGTTTTTATGTAATTTTTTTTGATTGCTTCAAGCTTTTAAATTCAATGCCTAAATTTATTTAATCATCACATTATTGTAGAAAAATTATCAAAAAATGATGTATTTGCATACAATTAAAAAATATATCATTTTAGTAAATGCAAATACATTATGGAATTGTTGTGCTGACATTTCAACAACTTATATTTCTTTTTGTAATACACTATGCAATAGTTGCTAACACATCTGTTCTTTTTCACAATTAATGCAAATATTTTACCAACTATGCAATAGTTGCTAATATATCTGTATTTTTGCACAATAAGTGCAACCATTTTAGTTTCTTTTCTAATCTTTTGTGAATATTTATAATTTTTTTATTTTTTTAAGGTAGTAGTGCAAAAATTCACATAAATACGTTACTACAGTAAAATAGAGACTCATTTACATTGGAACTTAGAGGAGGAGCCACTTTGACTTATGTTTCACTTAAGGGACTCGTCCCTAATATTCACATTAAAAAAAATACATTAAACATCCAAACAGACGTTTAAAAGTTGTCTTATATTAATGAAAATTGTTTTTTAAATATGTAATTAGAATAAATGAGTTTCAAAATTTTGAACTTTACATGTTTATGCTAAATTAGGCACAAGCACCTAGTTCATTACAAAATCACAAGTTATACAAATTAAACATTGATAATGCAACAGAGAAACAAATGAAGAATAATTGGATAGTGTAATGCTAAAAGCACTAAGAAATGTGCTACTTGATATCATTAAAAAATTAAATAGTGTTGATCAATTCATACGCTTCTTAATACCACGTCTATTTATCCATTCAGTTCTTAATGACCAAAAAAAACCTTTGCTCTTCCTTCTCATTCACGTAAACTTCAAATCTTGGGATCACAAAACCCTAATTTTCATGTGATCTCTCTAATCAGATTTCTTTATTTCTCCATCAAAAATCCTAAAACCCTAAATCCAACTATCTTAGCAGTCCTCAAGTGTGATTTTACATTTGTAGAATTTTTTAATATCGGACATTCGTAGAATTAGGCACTTGTTTTAAATAATCTAACTATAAACGCGGTAAGAATTCTTATTTCAAATTTTCTAATATTACTGGACATTTGTAGATTTTAATAGAAAACTGATTTTTTAGGAATTACTTACTGAGTTTGTGGGATTCAAAAAAAATTGATGATGTGACTATTGACGATGTGGAGGTTGAACAATCAAATGTAAGTAAATTTATATTTTCTATTGGTTTTTGTTTAATGTTACATGTGTAAACACAGTTGATAATTGTAGTTTTGTGGTTTGGATTTGTTACTAGGTTTTTTGCCAGACAAAAGAGAAATCAATGGAGAGTGATAATGCGTTAGAAGTTGAAGACTTTGGAAGAACTATTAGAAACTTTGTAACAGAAATGGCATAAAACTATTACAATCAGTGCTGCACTGAATAGCAATGCCTTGCAGCGTTAGTAATATTGTTTCAATGAAGAAACAATCACAGATTGCAAGAGAATTTTAATAAACCGTAGTATGTAGTGCATAAACAAGTAAACAAGAAAAGTTTACCGATTATCATCCGAGTTCAACGATTGTTGTTTCATTGAAACGAAATTGCTCCCTCTACGGCGCGTTAGGTTGTTGAGCAATCGTTTCCCAAAGATGAAACGGAACTTCCTTGTGATGTTGTACGGAAATCAAAAAGCGATGGCGAACGTAGGAAGTCGATATGATCAAAACAAATTTATATGGGTAGAGGATGCAGAATAGAGGTGAAGAAAACTTAACTTAAAATTATGTTCTCTCTCGTTTTCTGAGTGCCTATATATAGGCAAGAGTAGGCATCCTTCTAGAAAGAGGCGCGACCATTTGATTTCGAATGGTAGTGATTGTTGGAAAGGTTGCGATCCTTTACCAATAGACGCTACCGTTGGCACTTAAAAACCACATGACCAGATTTAAAAAATAGTCGTTCCTAGCGCAGCAAGCTTAGCAGCAATCAGATGCCCAATAATCGTCAGACCCCAAGGCCCTATCTTTGACCTTTAATATTAATTATGAAAGTTTTGTTCATGCCATTTCCCCAATTCACCTATCTCCACAATTTCTTTTTGACATAGAATATTACATTGTGTAATATAGTGGAATGGTTTTTTATTTTCCCCGATATAGGACTTATTGATTCCCCCAAACCACTTGTTCATTTTCAACAATTCCCCATATAAATGAGTGGTTATCTAATCTGTTCTTAAAATCGCAAAACATTTATCATATCGGTAAAAGTAGCATAAAGGCCTTGAACTTTTCCTATTGTTTTATCATTATAACTAACTAGCGAATCAGTGGGCTAGACTATCTTTGAACTGTAAGTCATTTGTGTAAGTTTATAAAGATAACACATGATAAATGTTCTTTAACTCCTTGGTTCTCTGTTTGTGTTTCGTTTTTCTATGAACACCGCCTTGATTTCATGAGTGCTTGAAGAATTCAGCCTTACAATTCTTCTTGAAGCGGTGTCTTCGCACTCATATAAGAGATTATATAAAGAGCATCCCATAATACTCCACTTGGTTTTTTTATAACACCACAGTATAGATGTCATTAAAAGCTAAGCTTATCCTATTCTCCGATGGGTTGTGCACTGACTTATCTTAGGAATGGTTATTCAGTGCTTCCAAGTTTTATCCTTAATTTACTTGTCCCTTTGAATCTAGATTTTGGGATCTTCAGTCAGCTAGGTTGGGTTTCCATTAAGGAAAACTTTTCAGTTAGGTCTTATGCCCATTCCCATTGATAAGATTTGAACTTTCTCTCTAGGCAAGCCTTTAGTTAGTGGACCTGCAATGTTATCTTTTGACTTTACATAGTCTATAGTGTTAACTTCATTAGAGAGAAGTTGTCTCATAGTTTTATGTCTTCAACGAATATGTCTAGATTTACCATTGTATAATTTACTATTAGCTCTTCCAATAACAGATTGGCTATCACAATGTATACATATTGGAGGTATGGATTTTTCCTAATTTGGGATGTCTTCCAAAAAACTCCAAAGCCAATCTACTTCTACTGCATCTTTATCTAAAGCAATGAACTCTGATTCCATTTTCGACCTAGCTATGCAATTTTGTTTGGATGATTTCCATGAAATCGCTCGATTTCCTGATGTAAATACCTATCCACTCGTGGATTTTGTATCTTTTGAACCAATTATCCAATTTGCATCGCTATATCCTTCTACTACAGAATGATACTTTTCATATTGCAATATATAGTTTTGAGTGTACTTTAAATATCCAAGGACCCTGATTATTGCTTTCCAGTGATGTTTACCGGGATTACTGGTGTATCTACATCTTGCTTATAACGTATGCAATATCAGGCCTAGTGTTGTTCATGACATACATAATACTTCCTAGTATACGAGAGTATTCAAGATGATATATATCATCATCAGTGTTCTTTACCTAATTTTGGTTCATATCTACTAGTGATTTTGCAATGGTCATATTATGCTACTTGAATCTTTCAAGTATTTTGGCAATGTAATGTGACTAAGATAACACATATCCTTGTGATGTTTTCATAATCTTTACACCTAAGATTACATCAGCCACTCCTAGGTCTTTCATGTAGAATCTAGAGGATAACATATCATTTGTAGATTTTATTATAGCCTTATTGTTCCGTAGGATCAATAGATCATCAACATAAAGATAAACAATGACATATCCAATATCCGTATATTTTAAATAGATGTATTGTAACACCCCACCTCCGCCAGGGTGGCTCTTGCAAGCACTCTGACTTTGGAGGGGCGTTTGAATCAGGTAAACATGCATAATGATATATCAAGGCAGAACAAGAACATATGTATATATGTAAACAGAGTAAATAACATAGATAAAATAGCGGAAGATTTCAAACCATTTCAAAACAAGTCTGGTACAACATAATGTCAACTTTCCAAATACACAAGTCTAGATAAAAACAACATTACTGAAAAACTGAAATACATAAGTACTATCCCCAAAATAAGTGATAACCATAGCTAGCTTCATGTCAAGACCGTACATGAGCTAAAATCCCACAAGCAAGCGATCAGAAATCCAAGCTAAGCTCCAATATTCCCACCCTGAGAACCTGGGTGGGGGGGGGGGGGGGAACGGAAGAAAAGAGGCAAAAGAAAAACAGGTCGGTCAAAAAGACTGAGTAAGCCCTACTACAATCAATGTAAACTGATAAAGTTAACTGGCATGATGAAAGCTGGGATGAACATAAGGATAACAACATACTAGCATGATGATTAACTAACAAGGTGGATAAAGGTGTCATCGCATAATCAGGTTTAAGGTTTTTGCACCACAGGTGTACTAGCAAGCTAACATGACTTGAATAAGCAAGTATTGATCCCTTGGCCCAAGCTTTGGCCCAATAACATGAAGTGACCCTAATACGCGGTCCAACCCAACGGTCTAGTCGATCGGCTCCCTATAAGCCTAACTCGTCACGTGTTGGTGTCAATACGGCCCAAACATAATTGTAGTCAGACTGTGCAGGGTCTCCCGTCGGGTGTATCAAGCCCTAGGGTGTCAACCCCTGGACACCATAAACATAAGTGCACAGTCTCGATCTACTGGTACCCGTGCATGTTTTCCCCGGCTTCGGACTATGTGCACGACCATAGTCCGCCCGGAACTACACCGGCGTACCACTCTGCCATCGTTTTTGGTCTCTTACCTCAAGTCCAGTAATTGTGCCCCCCACCCTAGCCTAGTCCTTAGGGTCATAATGATACAAACTTGGGATTACTGCTGGAGTGGACCCCCATTGCTAGGATTTTCTAGTGGGTTAAGTACGGTTTAACCCTCTTGCTAATCATGGATTAACTTGGTTAAGTGTAACGATGAGTTCACGACTTAACCCTGATTAATCTACCAAGCCCAAATTGGTTAAGTATTAAGTGGACCATGACTTAACCCTAATCATGAGGCATTAATTAATTTAATGTGCCTTAACCTCTCACATTAGACCTTGTTGTGGTTACTAGTTAAGCCGGGCGGGTCCGGGTAGCTTTACACCACAACTTGGTCTAACCTCGGGTTCAAGGTACAACATGACCAACTTCTCACATTGGGTCCTATTGTTTGTAGCAACTAGTTAAGCCGGTCGGTTCCGGGTAGGTTTACGCTACAAACTCAACCCAACCTCGAGTTGGTCACACTTATATTTTCTAAGTGTCATGTCCATCATGTTTCCAAAACATGTTACAAGTTTTCAAGAATTTGGGTAGACCTAACTTAATAGGTAAATTCCCAATGGGTAGACCTAACTTAATAGGTAAATTCCCAATCTTATGTTTTTATGTCTTTTAAGTTTACCCAACCCCAAACGCAATCCCATCGCTTACATATCGCAATAGCGCATAAAGGATAGAAAGAGGGAACTTGGCATAATCATGACATAAAGGTGTTGAAGCCACAAGTTTAACATGGTGGCATATGAAATGTACATATGTTCATATACTTGCATATTACATTTTTAGGCCCCAAAAGCATGCATAAAACCAAACTTAGCATATTGGTGATACATGGTGATAAATGACATGTAGAAATGGCCATGAGTTCGCATTTAGCCTCACATGCAAGTTATCATAAGAGATATGATAACTTACATGTTGCCAAAATGCAACCTTTAGCATAAAGCTTGAAGCTTTATGTTCATATACTCAAGATAAGCTTGCATAACATGATAACATGAACAAAATGATCATCCCAAACTTGCATAACATACTTGCATATCACATGACGAACTTGCGTATCAAACTTGCATAACATAACATGATAAACTTGCATATCATAACATGGCAAACTTGCATAACATAACATGATAAACTTGCATATCATAACATGGCAAACTTGCATAGCATAACATGGTAAACTTGCATAACATAACATGATAAACTTGCATATCATAACATGGCAAACTTGCATAGCATAACATGGTAAACTTGCATATCATAACATGGCATACTTGCATAACATAACATGATAAACTTGCATATCATAATGGCCAACCAAACTTGCATCATTCATTTAACTTTAGAGTTTAAATATGAAAGTAGAATAGGGCTTACAATGCTTATGAAGACACAAAAATATGACAAAGCCCTTATGCAATCAAATAGACCCAAAATGCAAGCTCTAATAGAAAAACCCTTGAGCCAAAATGATCAAAACCCGTGCTTTATGATGTAAATATGGAAACTTGACTTGAATGCAAGCTAATGATGCTCATACAAGCTCGAAAACACTTGTATGCATGGAAAATCTCTCATAGAAATGACTTAGGAATTTTATGAAGAGAGTGGAGGCCATGAGAGGATTGATTTTGCCATAGTTTAGTTGCTTGAATGAATAATGATGATTTAGGGTTAGGTTAGGGGCTTATTTATAGAGATTAGGATTAGTTTCAACCTTAGGATTAAACCCTAGTTCCAATCTCAACCCTTAAAACCGAATCTGGCCCCCAAACTCAACACAACTCCCAAAATGGTGCACCAGGCAAAACTGCCCGGCTGAGCCAAGTCGACAGGGCTGTCGACTTGGGTCCAACCAAGTCGACTCCCAAGTCGACAGGGCTGTCGACTTGGGTGCTCTGGCGGGAATTTTCCCGCCTGGCCCCATCTGACCTAATTTCCAAATTCAAACTTGAATTTGAAATCTGTTTTTACTTTGAATTTTTCTGAAAACTTCGTTGGGCCTTAATCGGGTCATACGGACTCCGATTTTCGAAAAATCGGACTCTATTTCGCGTATTTTTCCGAGACGAACGCAATGGCATAGCCCGTTTCCCTTGATTCAGATTTATAAATTAAATTCTGCCTCGATTTACGTTATAACAGGTTATTGAAAATACGGGTTGTTACATTCTCCCCTCCTTAAAGGATTTCGTCCCCGAAATCTTCAAGTTAGGAAGAACGTATCCTACCATCCAACATCCATCTACTCAAAACATCATCCACGAGCAATCATTGTCCTTACAAGATTCTAAATGTTGTATGAACATATGCAAAGGTGTGTGTATATGTACTTATCTAATGCAAATATCATCAATGCAAATTATGTTAGTGAAATGAATCCATATGTATGCAATTCCTAACATAATGTATAACATCTATATGTGTGCACATAACATACATCCATATGCAACATCCATGTGATAACACAAAAAATTTCATCCATAAATAAGCGTAAACACTCATGCATATGCAATATGAGGAGTGTGTGAGCCGATCTAGTGCCTAATGTGTATAATGCATCCACGAGTAACCACTTGCAAACACTTGCAACCACTTGCAACTATCAAGCATAACATGTTTCAAACACATGTTTCATCCAAAGGGTTTCTACCTAAGGTTCTCATGACAAGATTAACACGATAAACTAGATAATCAAGACAAATATAGATAGCAAAAGATATGCTACAAAGAGATCGGGAAGATAAGCAGGATATACTCCTTTCGGATTACAAGAAATCCCTTCCTAACCCAACCCATATTCTATAAAAACCCAAAAGGTTTAGTCAACCTAACGGACCCCTTCAAACCCTGACATGTATTACCTCCCGACAGAAATAGGACCGAGAATGGGACCGAGAGGATATACGTAAAAAGATAACATACGAGTAAGTTCCACAGGAAAACAAGGATCAAGGATATGCTCTTAAAAAGAGATATGATGCGCGTATCTAGCCTTCAGTCTTCTAAGTCACGTTTCCTTGAGCTTAACTCCACTGTGCTTTGACCGTCTTTTACCTCATGATTTCTTGGCTTCTTAACTCCTATTTCCCAATATGAGTTGGAACCCATTTCATTATCGCCTCTCGTCTTCCTTTTTCACTTACTCTTCTATCATTCTTGGCTTAAACATAACTATGACCCCATGGTTTCATGCAAGCTCTCCAAAATTCACTAGTGAATCCTGGATCTCGTTTACTTACTATAAAGTATTCCACGCAGCAGAACTTTTCTTGGAAATACCAATCCCCGTTGCCAATTTCCCTTACTAACGTGATTTTCTATAACTCATGCTTGAACGAAATGAACCATTCGCCTGTGAATGATAGGTCGTACTTAGATTCAGTCGCTTGCCCATGACTTCCCGTAGACTATTCCCAAAACTAGCTAGTGAAAATTGAGTCATGGTTACTAACTATACTTTAGGGAACCTCGTGCAACTGCTTTATTTCTTGAAAGTAATCCGTTGCTAGCTATGATGCAGTCCTTTCGCTCTTTACCGGAGTGAAATGAGCACCCTTCGTGAGTCTACCTACTACGACCCACATGCTCGTATTCCCTTTCCTTGGCCTAGGCAGTCCATCCACGAAATCCTTCGTGACGCTTTACTACTTCCATTGCGGGGACCTCCAATGGATGTAATAGCCCACCGGCTTCTATGACTCGGCCTTTAACCTGTTGGCACAACATGCGCCTTGGGACAAACTCGGCCACCTCCTCGAGTGATGTGCATCTTCAAGAGCTTTCTTTCTCTCATTGCGTCTTAGCCATCCCTTGCCATCTATAGCGAGGTGACTTACCATCTTGCCTCGAATCAACTTGTCCATGATCTCGACTAACTGCGGGTCTTCTTTCTGCGAAGTCCCTACTTGATCCATAAGGGTAGGTCTAAGCTCAAGGGACGCTAACTAACTAATTAAACTGAGAGAACTTCTTATTTCAATTGTCCTCGTCGGAGCTTTTCGGTTTTGAACCGCGACCACTTTAGCGGGATCCACCACTAAGCCTTGCTTAGAAACTATGTGCCCAAGAAATCTAACTTCCCTTCTCCAAAAGTGACACTTGGAGAACTTGGCCTTCAACTGATGCGCTCTAAGCGTATCCATCACCTCCACAAGATGCCTTGCGTGCTCTTCCTCATCCTTAGAGAAGATCGGAATATCATCTACGAAGACCACGACAAACTTGTTTAAGAACTCCCTGAACACCCTACTCATCAAGCCCACGAAATATGCGGGTGCATTAGTCAAGCCGAACGGCATAACAAGCCATTCGAAGAATCCATCTGGCGTTCTGAACGCAGTCTTGTCTATACTATCCTCAGCTACTCTGAGCTGATGGAATCCAGTAGCAGGATCAAGAGAAAACAGATGTTCCTACAAGCTGATCAAACAAATCATCGATCCTTGGTAATGGTTGTCTATTCTTCTTGTTCTACTCACGATAATCAACACACGGGCGAAGCGAACTGTCCACATTAGTAGCGAATACTACTAGAGCACCCTCTTCGGAAATGCTTCATCGTATGAAGTTCTTCTCAAGCAACTCCTTGACTTGCTTTCTTAACTCTCATCTCGCGGGACCATGTGCCTAACCGGCCACGTAACTGGCTTGGCATTATCAACCAGATAAATGCGGAAATCAATCTCTCGCTTAGGGGTAACCCCCTTCACTTCACCCAAGATATCAGGATATTCTCGGACCACCCTCACTGATTGCAAACTATCGATAGACGAGTTGAGGGATTCAAGATAACACAACATGACGAGACCCATAGGGTTACAAGAAATTTTTAGGGTATTACCGAGGCGAATCATGAGCCTCACAACCCTATGCCCAAAAAATCGAGGATGGCTCCAAAACTGGACAACCAATCCATGCCCAAAATCAACCCATACCCCATGAAACCGAGAATATAAGCATCACATGAGAACTCTACACTCAAGATAGAGATTTTCAAATCCACGTAGATAATAGACAAATGGGCGTAAACCCCAATTGGATTTGAAACACACATGGGATCATAAACTAGACTAGTACTTAGGTGCAAACTATCAACAAGATCAGATGAGATAAAGCTATGCGATGCACCAGAATCAAACAAGGTATGAACTGGAAAATCAGAAATATAAACAAGACTTCCAACAGAAACACTACCTCGATCATGAGCTGAAAGAACGATGTTGAGGGGATGAACTCGCCCTCCAGATGGTCTTGCACACTGAGTCTGACCTTGCCCTTGCTTCTTCGGGCAATCTTTGCTGAAATGTCCAAACTCACCACAATGAAAGCATTCACCGCTCTTCCATTTTCTCTTCCTACAATCCTTAATAAGATGCCCAACTGAACCGCAATAATGGCACTTCCTCTTGTCGTTATTGCCCTTGCTATTGTTCCCCTTGTTGCCTTGACTCTTGTTCTTGTTCTGATTGCCTTGACTGCTCTGACCACTTGGATTACCCTGATTTCCTTTCCACTGGGAATCAGTCTTCTTAGCTTGAGTATCATTCATCTTGATCTCTTTCTTGTCACTCCTATTCTCTTCATTGAGTAGGGCCATATTCACCAAGCTCTCGAAAGTTGCCCCCAAGGGTATATGAGTCATGGCTAAACCATGTAATGGCTCGTTTAATCCTAGAGCAAAATATAGGGCTTTCTTCTGAGCTGTGTTAACCAAGTCTAAACCGACCCGAGCCAGTTGATTAAACTTATCTATGTATTCCCTAATAGTCATGTCCCCTTGCTTCAGTGATAGGAACCTTAGTCCAAACTTTCCCCAAAAGTCATCCCAAGTCTCAATTGGCCTAGTAGCGGTGGTGACCACCCACCAACGTGCAGCTTCTTCCTTTAGCAATCACACCGCCAATAAAACCTTCCTACGGTCATCTATATCAAAGAAGGCAAAAAGATCTTCGGTTTCTTTCAACCAATTCCTTGCCTCTACATAAGTCTCGGTTCCAATGAAATTCTTGCAACTCATCGTCTTAAAGTTCTTACAAGTTTCCGCAAAATCCGCTTGTGGATGCCGAGGGGGAGGAGGAAGAGGAACCTCAGCGACAGGAGGAGGAGGAACATTAACTACCGGAGGAGGGGGAGGAACATCGGCGGGGCCGGCTTCGGTCGCCCTAGCCTCCAAAAGTCTCCTATACCAAACAGGTACGTGTACTCCCTCCGGAATGGCAAAGTTATCGGCCATACTGAAAACGAAGAAAAAGGATAGATTCAGAATGGAGAAAAACGAAGGAATTTTGCTAATGGCTTTTTGGGGAATAGCCTATAAAATAAACTAGACTTTTCTTTGGAAAATACTTTATACTTGGTTTTGAAAATAGTTTTCCAAAAGTTTTCTAAAAACCTTTTTGTTCCTTCTCGTAAACCATATGCTCTGATACCAGATGTAACACCCCACCTCCGCCAGGGTGGCTCTTGCAAGCACTCTGACTTTGGAGGGGCGTTTGAATCAGGTAAACATGCATAATGATATATCAAGGCAGAACAAGAACATATGTATATATGTAAACAGAGTAAATAACATAGATAAAACAGCGGAAGATTTCAAACCATTTCAAAACAAGTTTGGTACAACATAATGTCAACTTTCCAAATACACAAGTCTAGATAAAAACAACATTACTGAAAAACTGAAATACATAAGTACTATCCCCAAAATAAGTGATAACCATAGCTAGCTTCATGTCAAGACCGTACATGAGCTAAAATCCCACAAGCAAGCGATCAGAAATCCAAGCTAAGCTCCAATATTCCCACCCTGAGAACCTGGGGGGGGGGGGAACGGAAGAAAAGAGGCGAAAGAAAAACAGGTCAGTCAAAAAGACTGAGTAAGCCCTACTACAATCAATGTAAACTGATAAAGTTAACTGGCATGATGAAAGCTGGGATGAACATAAGGATAACAACATACTAGCATGATGATTAACTAACAAGGTGGATAAAGGTGTCATCGCATAATCAGGTTTAAGGTTTTTGCACCACAGGTGTACTAGCAAGCTAACATGACTTGAATAAGAAAGTATCGATCCCTTGGCCCAAGCTTTGGCCCAATAACATGAAGTGACCCTAATACGCGGTCCAACCCAACGGTCTAGTCGATCGGCTCCCTATAAGCCTAACTCGTCACGTGTTGGTGTCAATACGGCCCAAACATAATTGTAGTCAGACTGTGCAGGGTCTCCTGTCGGGTGTATCAAGCCCTAGGGTGTCAACCCCTGGACACCATAAACATAAGTGCACAGTCTCGATCTACTGGTACCCGTGCATGTTTTCCCCGGCTTCGGACTATGTGCACGACCATAGTCCGCCCGGAACTACACCGGCGTACCACTCTGCCGTCGTTTTTGGTCTCTTACCTCAAGTCCAGTAATTGTGCCCCCCACCCTAGCCTAGTCCCTAGGGTCATAATGATACAAACTTGGGATTACTGCTGGAGTGGACCCCCATTGCTAGGATTTTCTAGTGGGTTAAGTACGGTTTAACCCTCTTGCTAATCATGGATTAACTTGGTTAAGTGTAACGATGAGTTCACGACTTAACCCTGATTAATCTACCATGCCCAAATTGGTTAAGTATTAAGTGGACCATGACTTAACCCTAATCATGAGGCATTAATTAATTTAGTGTGCCTTAACCTCTCACATTAGACCTTGTTGTGGTTACTAGTTAAGCCGGGCGGGTCCGGGTAGCTTTACACCACAACTTGGTCTAACCTCGGGTTCAAGGTACAACATGACCAACTTCTCACATTGGGTCCTATTGTTTGTAGCAACTAGTTAAGCCGGTCGGTTCCGGGTAGGTTTACGCTACAAACTCAACCCAACCTCGAGTTGGTCACACTTATATTTTCTAAGTGTCATGTCCATCATGTTTCCAAAACATGTTACAAGTTTTCAAGAATTTGGGTAGACCTAACTTAATAGGTAAATTCCCAATGGGTAGACCTAACTTAATAGGTAAATTCCCAATCTTATGTTTTTATGTCTTTTAAGTTTACCCAACCCCAAACGCAATTCCATCGCTTACATATCGCAATAGCGCATAAAGGATAGAAAGAGGGAACTTTGCATAATCATGACATAAAGGTGTTGAAGCCACAAGTTTAACATGGTGGCATATGAAATGTACATATGTTCATATACTTGCATATTACATTTTTAGGCCCCAAAAGCATGCATAAAACCAAAATTAGCATATTGGTGATACATGGTGATAAATGACATGTAGAAATGGCCATGAGTTCGCATTTAGCCTCACATGCAAGTTATCATAAGAGATATGATAACTTACATATTGCCAAAATGCAACCTTTAGCATAAAGCTTGAAGCTTTATGTTCATATACTCAAGATAAGCTTGCATAACATGATAACATGAACAAAATGATCATCCCAAACTTGCATAACATACTTGCATATCACATGACGAACTTGCATATCAAACTTGCATAACATACTTGCATATCACATGACGAACTTGCATATCAAACTTGCATAACATAACATGATAAACTTGCATATCATAACATGGCAAACTTGCATAACATAACATGATAAACTTGCATATCATAACATGGCAAACTTGCATAGCATAACATGGTAAACTTGCATAACATAACATGATAAACTTGCATATCATAACATGGCAAACTTGCATAGCATAACATGGTAAACTTGCATATCATAACATGGCATACTTGCATAACATAACATGATAAACTTGCATATCATAATGGCCAACCAAACTTGCATCATTCATTTAACTTTAGAGTTTAAATATGAAAGTAGAATAGGGCTTACAATGCTTATGAAGACTCAAAAATATGACAAAGCCCTTATGCAATCAAATAGACCCAAAATGCAAGCTCTAATAGAAAAACCCTTGAGCCAAAATGATCAAAACCCTTGCTTTATGATGTAAATATGGAAACTTGACTTGAATGCAAGCTAATGATGCTCATACAAGCTTGAAAACACTTGTATGCATGGGAAATCTCTCATAGAAATGACTTAGGAATTTTATGAAGAGAGTGGAGGCCATGAGAGGATTGATTTTGCCATAGTTTAGTTGCTTGAATGAATAATGATGATTTAGGGTTAGGTTAGGGGCTTATTTATAGAGATTAGGATTAGTTTCAACCTTAGGATTAAACCCTAGTTCCAATCTCAGCCCTTAAAACCGAATCTGGCCCCCAAACTCAACACAACCCCCAAAATGGTGCACCAGGCAAAACTGCCCGGCTGAGCCAAGTCGACAGGGTTGTCGACTTGGGTCCAACCAAGTCGACTCCCAAGTCGACAGGGCTGTCGACTTGGTTGCTCTGGCGGGAATTTTCCCGCCTGGCCCCATCTGAGCTAATTTCCAAATTCAAACTTGAATTTGAAATCTGTTTTTACTTTGAATTTTTCTGAAAACTTCGTTGGGCCTTAATCGGGTCATACGGACTCCGATTTTCGAAAACTCGGACTCTATTTCGCGTATTTTTCCGAGACGAACGCAATGGCATAGTCCGTTTCCCTTGATTCAGATTTATAAATTAAATTATGCCTCGATTTACGTTATAACAGGTTATTGAAAATACGGGTTGTTACATGTATTTATTTGATTCATTTATTTTAAATCCATTTGATAATATAGTTTCATCAAATTTCTCGTGCCATTGTTTTGGTGTTTGTTTAAGGCTATAAAGTGATTTTACTAACTTGCACACCTTATTTTTGTTTCTTGTGCTTAGAAATCCTTCAGATTGCTGCATATATATTTCTTCTTGTAGTTCACCATTTAAAAATGTAGTTTCCACATCCATTTGGTGTATTTCCAAATTTAGTATTTATGCAATTGAAATAAGAATCTTAATTGATGTTATTTTAGTTACTAGTGAGTATGTATCAAAGTAATCTAGGTCATCCTTCTGTCTAAATCATTTTATTAAAAGTCTTGCTTTATTCTTGTCTATTGAGCTATCAGCCTTTAGTTTTTTTCTTAAATATCCATTTATATCCCAGTGGTTTTGATCATTTGGGTAAATCCACCGGTTCTCACGTATGGTTTTGTATAATGGATTTTATTTCACTGTTGATGGCCTCCTTCCGGTATGGAGTGTCGAGAGATGCCATTTCTTACTGGTAAGTTAGAGGTTTATTTTCAATCTTATATGCACAGAAACCGGGTCCAAAGGTTTTAGAGGTCCATTGTCATTTGCTCCTTCTAGGTTCCTCTACTCTGTTCCAACATTTCTTTCAAGCGAGTTTTGATCAACATCATCCTCAGAAGTATCTATACCTCTTAATCTTTTTTGAATAATACTTTCAATACGGGAATTTAAAGGATAAATGTGTTCAAAGAATCTAGCATTTCGAGACTCGAAAATGGTGTTTTCATGAATGTCATCAATTTCAGATTTGTACACCAAAAATCGTTATGCACTACTATTCTGAGCATATCCAATGAATATGAAATCTATAGCCTTTGGTCTAATTTTGACCTTTTTCGGTTTTGGTATTTCTACTTTGGAAAGACATACCGACATTTTCAAGCATTTATAGGATGGTGGTATGTTTGTTCAAAGCTCATAGGGAGATTTAGATGTTTTCTTTTGTGGTATTTTATTCAAAACATTATTTTCTGAAAGAATAACTTCTCCCCAAAAGTTATCTGGTAAGCTAGAGCTAATTAGTTAGGCACTGATCATTTCTTTAGGATTTCTATTTTTTCCATTCGGTTATACCTTTAAATTAAGGTGAATACGGGGTTGTAGTTTGATGTATAATTCCATGCTCATCACAAAATTCCTCAAATGGAGACTCGTATTCTCCTCCTCTATCACTTCTTAAAGATTTGATTTTCTTATTGAGTTGATTCTCAACTTCTGCCTTATATTGTTTAAACATTTCGAATGCTTCATCCTTGCTTTTAAGGAGATACACATGGAAATACCTAGTACAATCGTCAGTGAATGTAATAAAGTACCTTTTTCCATCTCTAGTTTGACACATTTTCAAATTGCATACATCAATAAGTATTAAGTCATGAGGTTCAGTCTCTCGTTCAATATGATGAAACAAAGTTCTTGTCAACTTTGCTTGTGCACAAACTTGAAATTTATAGTTGGAATCTATGTTGCCTTTGGATATAAATTCTAGATTAATCAATTTTCGTAATGTATCAAAATTTGCATTCCCTAATCTAGAATGCCATATGTTAGAAGAGTCAACAATATAAGCAGAAGATTCACTTTTATTCATATCATTGTTTGGTACAACGGTGGTTACATTAACTTTAAACAAACCATTACACACATATTCACTTCCAACATACACTCCGTTCTTTGATATTACAAATCTATCGGCACCAAAAGTCAGCTTGAAACCATGTTTGCTAAGCAACGATCCTGAAATTAGGTTTTTACAGATTTCTGGAATGTAGAGAACATCATTCAATGTGAGTTCCTTTCCAGAAGTTAATTTCAATATAATCTTTCCCTTGCCTTCAACCTTTGATGTGAATGAATTGCCCATGAATAGTTGCTCATGATCAGTAGCAGTTTTGAAGGTTGTAAACATCCACTTGTTTGCACATATATGACGAGTGGCTTCCATGTCTAGAAACCACTCCTTGTAGGTTCCAACAAGGTTGCATTCAGAAATAATCGCACATAAATCCATATAAGCAACATCATCTGGATTTTCTGCCATATTTGCTTCTAGTTTCTCCTTTTTGGGTGCGTGGCACACGGCTGCTTTTTGACTTTCTTTCCACAATTGTGGCAAGATCCTTAAAACTTCTTCTGCTTCTTTGCCTTAGGATTATGTTTGTGCTTTTTTTTGTTTATCTTTTTGTGCTCAATCACATTAGCCTTTGCCTGTATCGAACTGAAAGGTTTTGTCTTCGATTTTCTATTATCTTCTTCGATTCGTAGACGGACAACCAGATCCTCCATGGTCATTCCTTACGCTTATGTTTTAAATAGTTCTTGAAATCCTTCCATGATAGAGGCAACTTTTAGACAGAGGCAGCCACTTGGAATGACTCACTCAACTCCATCTTTTTGTCATGGATCTCATGAATGATAACTTGGAGTTCTTGAATATGACCGACGACTGTTTTGGAATACACCATTTTGAAGTCCAGAAATTTCCATACGTTGAATTTCTTCATCCCGGTGTCTTCAGTCTTGTATTTCTTTCCCAAAGATAAACAAAGAACCTTTGCAGTCTTAACGGTGCAATACACATTATATAGATTATTTTCCAAATCATTGAGAATGTAATTCTTACAGATGTAGTCAGAATTCTTCCATACAGTAAGAGCCTCGATTTTGGTGGCATCAGGTAGTTCATAAATATTTGGGTGATCCTCTAAAAGGTATTTGTCTAGTACCAATATCTTTAAGTAGAAAAGCATCTTCTGTTGCCATTGTTCAAAAGAACCTCCCTGTGATGCTATGCGATAATCACAGAGTGATGACAAACGCAGGAAGTCGATATGATCAAAACAGATTTATGTGGTAAGAGGATATAGAACAGAGGATAAGAAAACAGAACTTAAAATTATGTTTTATCTCGTTTTCTAAGTGTCTATAAATAGGCAAGAGTAACCATCCATTCGAGAAGATGCACGACCGTTGATTTCGAACGGTGGTGAGTATTGGAAAGGTTGCGACCCTTTACCAATTGATGCTAACATTGGCATTCAAAAAACATGCGGCCAGATTTGAAAAATATTCATTCCTAGCGCAGCAAGACTAGCGGCAATTGGAGGCCCAGTAATTAGGAAACTCCAAGAGCACCAAAGCCCAAGGCCCTACCTTTGACCTTTAATATTAATTATGAAAGCTTTCTTCATGCCATTGCCCCAATTCATCCATCTCCTAAATTACTTTTTGATATATATGCTACATTGTGTAATATATATTAGGATGGGTTTTAATTTTCCTCAATGTGGGATTTATTGATTCCCCTAAACCACTTGTTCATTTCAAACAAGAACAAATGTTGATGTGACATAACATTTTAAAACTAATCAAGTACGTTGTTTGTTTAAAACATTATATTATTTGTCATGTTTACCGTACTATCGTTACTAGTTACTAAGATATTTGTAAATTCCAGATCTTTACTTCTAGAAATGCATTGGTCTGTTGGTGCAAAAGGCGAGAGAAAGAAGTAAACACTGTCATTGTTATTGTCAAATCCGATAAATTGGGTCTAGGAAAGAAACCCGGGCTCCATTTTGGTTGCGAATGAGGCGGAATACAGCGGAATCATGTTTCGAAAAAAGCAAAGTTGACAACAACGTTAAACGTAACAGAGCAAGTGCGATAAGAAAATCAATTATCCATTTTTGGTCTAAGACGTCTATCTGGAGGATGATAATTGGAAGGTTGAAGTACATAATGGTACGCAGAATCATGATCTCCCCAATTCATTAGAGGGAAATCCTCATGCGGCACGATTGAATGATGAGGAGAAAAAAATATTAGCAGGTATTACTATTGTTGGCGTACAGCCAAGAGAGATTCTAACTACTATAAAAAAGACATTTCTAGAAAATATATCTACGTTGAAAACTATTTACAATACAAAATGCAACTTTCAGTTATGGAATGTAGGTCTGCTATACAAAAGCTGTTGAAATTGCTGGTTGATAATCATTATGTTCATTTTTATAGGTCTGAATCATTAATTGATCATCTGATAGATTTGATGTAGTCTCATCTAAAGTCGTCCGTCTTATGTAAGTGTTTTCCATTTATTTTGCTTTTTGATTGTACATATAAAACAAATAGTTACAATATGTTGCTACTTGAAATGGTTGGAATGACGTCTACGGGCAAAAAAAATAGTATCACCCATGCTTTTTTAGCAAATGAGAAATAAGACAATTATGAATGGGCTCTTAGAAAACTAAGACATTTTTTTTCTACCC
The DNA here is from genome assembly GCA_030737875.1 of Allium sativum. Classification (NCBI taxonomy): domain Eukaryota; kingdom Viridiplantae; phylum Streptophyta; class Magnoliopsida; order Asparagales; family Amaryllidaceae; genus Allium; species Allium sativum. Next base: position 360,852,239 of record CM060926.1, read on the forward strand.
GATAAATTTTTGGAAGTGATACTTACTGACAAGGAATGGGCGTTGATAAATGGAATTAAGAAAAAAAATCCGAAAGCTAGATTATTGATGTGTCTTTGGCATATGGAGAATAATGTGATTGCCAATTGCAAATCTGAGTTTCAAACTGTTGAAGTGTTTGAAATGTTTTTGCAAAGCTGGAAAAAGTTATTCATGCACCGTTGGAACAAGAGTTTTGGGAGTATGTTAGGATCTTAAAAAGGATTGCATAGATTATCCACGGAGTCTTAAGTATCTTGAAGAGTAGTGTCTGTCGTATAAAGAGTATGTTGCATTTTCTTAGACGAATAAATTTAAACATCATGAAAATAGAACAACAATAAGAGCGGAATCTTCGCGCGTGCTGCTGAAAAAACATCTTGGAACATCTAAAGCTGCATTTGCCGTAGTTTGGAGCCAACTGGATAATATGTTGTGTTTACAACACACCGAAATAAAAGCATCATTTGAAAAAAAATTAGGCGCATTCCAGAAAGCTCACCAAAATCCAATATTTAAAGAACTTTGCGGTAGGACCTCTTTTTTTGCAATGGATCTGAATATCAAGGAGTTAGCGAACATGAAAGCAGTTGCGATTGATGCTTCATTGTGTGATCATTTGAACCGCGAAACATATGGTTTTCCGTGTGCTCATGAGATACATTGTTATTATGTTGATGGTTGCGATATATCGCTTGAACAAGTGGATGAACATTGGAGAAATTTAAATTATGTTTCATAAGTTGAAGAATCAATGGAGTTACTTCACACATCTGAATTTCAGTACTTCAAAAAATTATTTGACAATGCCACTATTGAGGAAAAAAAGGTCATGTTACTTAAGTTAAAAGTGATTGCATTACCATCTACAACATCACTATTGGAACCAAAAGTAGTCAAACACAAAGGAAGGCAATTAGGTAACGATAAAAAAGCTATCTGCAAAACAGAAAAAATAAATGAATTCTACAAAGCGTGATCCATCGGCTTTTGAGTATGCAAAAACTAGTATTGAAACACTTTTGCAGTCTAGTGAAAACAAAAAGTTACATCCCAAGTGGAAAAATCCTACAGTGGAGTTTGACACAAGTGACATTCAATCGGTAAATTCTGGTTTAAATATTTAGCATTTGTACCTGGTTTTCTACATCCGTTCATTGTTGATGTTGAAGATGTAATTGGTGATGATAATTGTGGATTTAGATGTGTTGCTGAACAAATAGAAGAACTAAATTTGTGTTGGAAAGAATCAAGGAAAGCATTGTTGAAAGAGCTAAACAACCATTGGGATTTATATGTTCAACATTTTGATATTTCCCTTTGTGAGCAGCTAAAAGAATGTATTAATTGTTACACTAGTTTGTGCTCTAAAGACAATTGGATGACAATGCCTGAAACTAGATATTTAATAGCTAATGCATTCAATTGCACAGTCATGTACATTTCCGAACGTCAATGTTTAACACTCTATCCACATCAAAACTCTCCTAGTCCAGCGAAGAACCATCAATTGGTATATTTTGCCAATATTCTTGATTATCATTTCATCAAACTAACTCTTAGAGACGAAGTGCCAAGTCCTCCAGTGGCTAGTTTTTGTCTTGATTTGCGAGTGAAGAAGCAAAAGTATGGAATGATATTTTTGTCACTACCAAGTCGAATTCATTAGCATTAAACCTCTGGATGTGGAGACCAAGGATGCATACATTTAGACATCGAGTTTGGCTATTTTGAAGTTACATTGAACTAGGGCACTAAACGATATGTAATTATGTAAATTTTTCTTTATTGTGCAACTTATATGGGAAATGGAAAATTTGCTATCTTGTGCAACTTATATGGTTTAGCCAATATTGATAAATCTAGTTACGTTCTCTCATGTTGCTTGGTTTTTTCTTTTCATTGTAAAACCTTATTGTCTAATAGTAAGAAATTCTTGGACCATCTTGTATTCTCATAATATTTTTTTCTTCTTAATGATGATTTTATGTCATATTGTATTGAATGCTTTCAATAGTGTGTTAAAGGTTCTTGATATGATTTTATGTGATTATGGAAGTTCACAATTTCTGGCAGCTGTTGACAGATTTGTCTGTCTTATTGTATGGATAATGCGAGTACTCTACGGAGGTTTAAATCTCAAAGCAAATTCACAAAATATTGACGGTGTGTTGGATTATGTTCGAATGTTGTAACGAAATATTTACTTGTTTAGCAATGAATTTACTGAAATCGGAAGGTACGGCCTATGATCACCGACCATAATAGATAGCCGTGGTGGTGTTACATCGTGGCTTTAAACACAAATTTTTTATTGGTGGTGGCAGCTCGAGCGATAACTTACCACCGACCAGGGAATAAATGCGCGGCTACAAACCACTGATCAGAGAATGAACACACGACCCCTTATGCATGTACGTGTATTGGTTAGTGAAAGTAAAATATACACAGAAGGCAATGCCTTCTTCCACTGAGCAGAAAATGAATGCACGGTCATATTAAGCCGAACATAATATGTTTACACGGTTGTCTATAACCGAATGGATCATGATAAAGTTGGCTCACAATAACCTGCATGGCTTTCATGTGATCTGGAGCCACGTTATTTACTATCTTTATCCTACTGCTAATTCCAAGTTGTAAAACTATTGAAGTGGTCTTTTTTTCTTTCTTTCTATATTTAAAATTACCAAATAAATCAGTATTGACACATATATATGCATGAGACAATGTAAATGAGTCATAAGCAAGGTACAATCCAAACGCTTTTATCCTCAATGCCAAAGGAAAAATACATCTAACTTTTTGATGTTTCATGTACCAGAAATGAAGGAATCCAAAAGAAGTGCAAATTCTTCCAAATTCGTAATGGGTTCAAAGTTTTTTTTTTTTGAGTATAAATTCAATGAAAGAATCATATTAAATATAAGACCACTGAAGGGTACTTCCAGCCCGATGGAGGCAAGAATGATATGCACTATCACTGACGCAAACTATAAAAACCCAGTATAAGCAATAAACCTGTGAATATACCAAAGGGAAGTGAATACTAATGAGAGAAAAGTTGTTTACCTAAATAAACAAATAGTTGCTGGAAAATTGAAAAGCGATAAGCTATAATATCATGTAACAATTGGCACATATATTTACAGTATTTGCATTATGGTTACTACAAGATTGCATGTTTATATGAGACTAATTGATATCAATTATAAGACTAGACGTTTAAATTGTAGATTTTGTGATATAATATTTCCATTTGCAGAAGATTTGGAAGATATTATTGATTATGGTGATACAACATTTCCATTTAGAGAAGATTTGGGAAATATTGTTAATTTGAGTAATATAATATTTCCATCTGCAGAAGATTTGGAAGATATCAAAAAAATTTATTGCCTCTTTTGTAAAATTAGATAGGGCAATAAATTACCTACATAAGTGGAAGAATATGAAGAAGCTTTTTTTTTAGGATATTGAAGTAAGGAATTAATTCTCTGATTGGTTTATTAAACAAGGAATCTTATCAGAAGCAAATAAATTGGAGAATTAATTAGGCATTGATTTATAACCATAAATCAATTACTATAACCCACAAGTATTAATCCTTATATAGGATAGGGATTAGGTAAAATGTATGTATCATCTCTAAAAGTTGTATTTCTTCTTCCTTTCTATTATCAGTCTTGTAATATTTTCTTATTTAGAAAAATAATAAAATCTCCTCTCCCCAAATGGACGTACACTAACAAGACGTTAGTGGAACCACTATAAATCTCTTATGTTCTTTCTTTTATTGTTTGATCTGTGAATATTTTGTTGGTGACTATCTGTTGTTTGCTTTGCATCGCCATCAATCCGTTCCTATTTATTTTTCCATAAGGTTGGGTTCTATTCCCAAGGCGTTTATGGGAAACTTTTTCTCCAACAATTGGTATCGGTACTACGAGGTTGATTGAGAAAGGGTGTTAGGCATTATGGAGGGTGTTAACCCCGTTATTAAACGTGGTTCAGAAATCGATATGTCAACTGTTAGCGAAGCGATTGGTCATGTGCCATGATATCGGTTCGATCGGTCATTACGGATCGGTCGGGTTCAACGCGTATGGGTCGGCTTCAATCAGCGGTTGAGCACCATTTACATATAGGTACCGATCGGTCTGTGCTACACTACCGATCGGTCTGTGCTACACTACCTATCGGTCGGTTACAATTTCAGGAACCAAGCATTTTAATACAAAAGCATGAATCAACAAGAAATTGTTACACAAGCAAAACACACTGCCAACAAGAATTCACACCGCTCGGTCATCATGAACAGTTCATGGCATTTAAGAATGGACAAAACGTGTATATGGTTCATGAACTACAAAATGAGTCGGGGAGGATCTTGCCACGTCAACTAATGTCCATAGAAAAGCTTAAAAGATGGGTTCACCATATATATTATAAGCAGCATGCACGTATGAAAGTGCAATACATGAAGGTCATAGTTTACAACAAATAGTGGTCGGTATATAAGAGTGTACAGACCCGTACATGAGAGAGCTTACACTTTATACATGTGTATTGCAAAGCGGAAGTCAACGTGCATGATTTTCCAGGAAAGAGATTCATGGGAACATACTTGAATTCTAACGTATAGGACCTTGACCACATATATACGTACAAAGAAATCATATATGAAGACTAGCAAATGCAGAATATAACTGATCGGTATTAAAATAGTGAGCAAACCGGTCGGTCGTAGTAATTGGCATGGGAACGTAGCTGACCGGTACAAGCAAAGTAAAATAGATGATGGCAGTCTTGTAAAATTCGTACCCATGATTTGATAATGTATGATAAAAAGGAAAGCCAATGTAACGAGTCAGATTTTTCCCGGCTTTAATCGATCGCAAAATCGACCAAAACCGTTCAAATCCCGCCTACGTTAACTTTGGGAATACAATACATCAGAACAACAACAGCAGACTTTTATAACATCAATAATAAATGTTACATCAGAGTACAGAATATCAGAGTATATTGACTAATAATACAGCGGAAGGTAAATTACAATATTACAATACATTGCAGCGGAAATAAAATAACTAAGGCAGCGGAAATAAAATAACTAAGGCAGCGGAAGACTTCCAATGTTCTGGACACAGCTTTAAGCTTCAATCCAGGATCCTGCTAAAGAGATAAATCTGTAGACAAACTGCTCGACTGCCCATGTGGAAAGAGGGCACCCGAGTTTGCAAAAAGGTGGAAACAAACAACGGGTCAGTCGTGGGACTGGTGTGAGAATTCTTAACTAATAAATCACTATTAATATGGCAAATCCAAAGACCACGCCGCTAATGCGGAACGGGTTTGCTCTAATGGATTACCGTGCATAAAAGTGTCCAAAAACAACTAATAAATAAATCGTACAACAACGTTATGCTTTTTAGAAAAATGGAATCACCATAAGACCCAGGTCCCATCACACAATGCAACACAAACCAGAGGATAGGGTTTTACCTTATAGTGATTAAACATGCTAAATACGGCAAATACGAGTTTAATATTATTATTAGTAGATATCAAAACATTTCAAAGTAAATGTAGAAATCCTAGGAAGAATAGTATCCCATACTACTATGCCTCCATACTAGTAATACAATCAAATCCGAATGGGGTCGTATTGGGAATTGGTTTTCCATCATGAGTCAAGCCTAGGGAGGAGCTCCTACCAATTCGAGACACTCTAGCTAATGTCTCAGGATCCCCCGCAGTGAACCCTTGGAAAGCTGCAGGGCCGGTCCGCCATACGAGTTGCGGATTAGTTATTCCTGAACACACGTTTCCCAGTCCTATAGGACCTATCATCCGAGGCGCCTCATTCCATCATCCACATAAGTAAAATGTCGGGCCGTGTTAAAACCCAAACACCACTTCTAGCTAGAAAGAAACGTGCTGCTCTCCCTGCGTTCCCTTCTCCCGTTTTAGACTCTGCCGGTGTGTGAGGCTCGCGAAGTCACGCTATACACAAAGCTACGTCTAAACAGGCTATACTTTGATCATCCCACAAGGCCTGCTTTTCAACAAAGCCTTGATCATATGCATCTTAGCATGCCACATCATCACTCCATATCACACTACCAATCCTTTGACGAAATATATGAACGGGTGTTAAGCAAGAGAATAAATTCTCCGCCACCAAACATCCATACATTCGATAGAAGATTAATAACATGATATATAATGGAGTACGATGTCAGACACACAATCCATTTATAAGCTTATGCTCTGGGTCTGAGCGAAAGCCAAACCCGTACAAATCAACACTACGTCCGGGCAACTCCTACTATTACCTTATCATGGTAGCGAGCCATTCTAAGGCAATGGTCATCATCGTCCATTCGATGTGAAGATTTGACGGTCTTCAATCGCCGTCTTCCAATCTTGGATTTTTAAACGTCGTTTAATTATTTGGAATGAGATAAACTCGGACTTTCCAAATGATCCTCGTATATATATATATATATATATATATATATATATATATATATATATATTTAAAATCCTTCTTACACATTAATAATTATTTTTATTAACGATTCATTCCTATTTTAATTATTTAAAATAATTAAATTTTTATAACGACGCCTTAAGTCCACGGGCGACTATGGCGCTGCATCCAACCAATTTTGATTTTTACATTTCTCAGAATCTAACTGTTGGGTCTTAACGTAGTATATATCGTTGGAAAGATTTTTCCAAGACGGTCCTATCGGTTTCAGTTTCAAGAAAATCCGACGGTCGGATCTTCTTGTATAGTCGTTTAAAAGTACGATTTCAAAACACGAACTACCACGCCCTATTCGTTTAATTTTAATTATATTTATATATATATAATCATTGAATCGTAATAACGTCATTTGATTAAAACAACGCCTTACACAACTACCGACACTCCCCAAATTTTTAATTCATTTGAAAAAATGAAAATAATATCACCGCATCCTAAATTCATTCTTTCCTTACATTGAAAATGTAAATTCCATCCTTTTTATTTACATAAAAATGTAAGTTTAATTCCTATGAAAATTCCTATATTCTTTGTTACATGTAAAACAAATGTAAATTTTGATACATTCAAAATCCTACTTTTAAATTACATATAAAACGTAGATTTCAACTTCAATGTACATTCTCATCTTAGTTACATTATAAAAATGTAACTTATATTTGCAGTGAATCCTATTTTAAATTTACATATCAAAATGTAAGTTTTATTTACAATGCAAACTCCACTTCTAATTCTCATTGTAAAAATATGATTTTTAATTACAATGCAAACACTGCTTCTAATTCACATTGTAAAATATGATTTTTAATTACAATGCAAACACTACATCTAATTTACATTGTAAAAATATCATTTTTAATTACAATGCAAACACTACATCTAATTCACATTGTAAAAATATCATTTTTAATTACAATGCAAACACTACATCTAATTCACATTGTAAAAATATCATTTTTAATTACATTGCAAACACTACATCTAATTTACATTGTAAAAATATCATTTTTAATTACAATGCAAACACTACATCTAATTTACATTGTAAAAATATCATTTTTAATTACAATGCAAACACTACATCTAATTTACATTGTAAAAATATCATTTTTAATTACAATGCAAACACTACTTCTAATTTACATTGTAAAAATATGGTATCTAATTTCATGCAACTCCACCTTCTATTTACATATAAAAATGTTAATTTTATCATACGCTGAAATTCATATGTTAATTACAAAGAAAAATGTAATTTTCAACATACGACATAAATTCACTTCATAATTTACATATAAAAATGTAAATTTTAACATACAGTGGCATTCACATGTTAATTACAAAGAAAAATGTAATTTTTACAATACGGTGTATATTCCTACATAATTTACATATAAAAATGTAAATTTAATCATACGATGAAATTCCCCTTTTAATTACAAAGAAAAATGTGATTTTTAACATACAACATTAATTCACTTTATAATTTACATATAAAAAAATGTAAATTTTGACATACGATGAAATTCACTCTATAATTTACATATAAAAATGTAAATTTTGACATACGATGAAATTCACTTGTTAATTACAAAGAAAAATGTAATTTTTAACATACAGCGTTAATTCACTTTATAATTTACATATAAAAATGTAAATTTTGACATACGATGAAATTCACTTGTTAATTACAAAGAAAAATGTAATTTTTAACATACGGTGTATATTCCTATATAATTTACATATAAAAATGTAAATTTAATCATACGATGAAATTCCCCTTTTAATTACAAAGAAAAATGTGATTTTTAACATACAACATTAATTCACTTTATAATTTACATATAAAAATGTAAATTTTGACATATGATGGAATTCACATGTTAATTACAAAGAAAAATGTAATTTTTAACATACGATGTATATTCCTATATAATTTACATATAAAAATGTAAATTTAATCATACGATGAAATTCCCCTTTTAATTACAAAGAAAAATGTGATTTTTAACATACAACATCATTCAATTTACATATGGTGAAATTCCTATATATTTACGTTAATAAAAATGTAAACTTTATTTCATCGTTCATCTTTACATTAAAATAACTTATAAAAATGTCATCTTTATTCATCGTTCAATTTTACATTAAAATAACCATATAAAAATGTCATCTTTATTCATCGTTCACTTTTACATTAAAATAACCATATAAAAATGTCATCTTTACTCATCGTTCAATTTTACATTAAAATAATCATATAAAAATGATAATCTTTATTCATCGTTCAATTTTACATTAAAATAACCATATAAAAATGACAATCTTTATTCATCGTTCTATTTTACATTAAAATAACCATACAAAAATGTCATCTTTATTCATCGTTCAATTTTACATTAAAATAACCATATAAAAATGTCATCTTTATTCATCGTTCAATTTTACATTAAAATAATCATATAAAAATGTCATCTTTATTCATCGTTCAATTTTACATTAAAATAATCATATAAAAATGTCATCTTTATTCATCGTTCAATTTTACATTAAAATAACCATATAAAAATGTCATCTTTATTCATCGTTCAATTTTACATTAAAATAATCATATAAAAATGTCATCTTTATTCATCGTTCAATTTTACATTAAAATAATCATATAAAAATGTCATATTTATTCATCGTTCAATTTTACATTAAAATAACCATATTAAAATGACAATCTTAATTTCATGAGACCTTTACTTTATATTTACATTATAAGTCCTACTTTTATATTCAAAGTAAATCCTACTTAATAATTTAATGAAAAATCTATTCTTTAATGATTCATTGAAACATTCATTCTTTAATAATTCATTGCAAAAATTCATTCTTTTCATAGACAATGAAAAATCATATCTTTTATTATTTACAATGAAACATATCTTTTAATTTTTAACATAAAAATTTCATCTTTCATTTACAATGTAAAATTTATTCTTAAATTACAATGTAAATTTTATTCTTAAATTACAATGTAAAATTTTCCATCCTTTAATTACAATGTAATAATTCATCATTTAATATTTACATGAAAAATTTCATCTTTTAATATTTTCATGAAAATTTACGTCTTTAATATTTCAATTAAAAATTCAGTCTTTAATAATTTCAATCAAAAATTCAATATATAAAAGTTAGTCTTTCTATTTACAAAGTAAAGATTAAGCCTTTACCATTTACCACATCGTATTTCATGTCACATCCAGTCAACAACAACATTCAAATAAACCAACATGACTAAATCTAACAATTCACATCAAGGTAATATACAAGGTGATGTTTATATTGGCATATGACAAATCAACGAGGCATGATTCAATGAAATTAACAAATAATTAATTCTAATTAATCAATAAATTCAGATCTAATATTTAGATTTGCACATCTAACATCATACGGTATAAACAATTCAGATCCATATTTAAAATATCACGACATAGCAGATCTATCAATAAAGATTTTTAATAACTAAGAATTAATAATTAAATAAATTAAATTAAATTAAAAATAAATTCTCACCTAGCTCGGATTTGAAAGGAAGGTTTGGATTCAATCAGATCCCGTGTTCAAAGTCACGGCAGTTACGGATCTGAAAAATTTCAATTCGAAGTTCATACAAATAAATCAGAACTGACTTGTAACAACTGTCGCTGTAACGCTTAAAAGCGTTGCAAAATCTGAAATATTCATACCTTACATTTCAGAAATGTTCAAAACTTTGAATCCAGATTTCGGGAGCTATAGTCGATGGTTTTGCGAATGGTTTGCGGGAGATTGGAGAGCTACGAGAGGTGCATCCACGCTGGGAACCAAGGGCGGTGCGGCGGCATGTACAGGGGGCGACGGGGCTGAGAACGTGCTGCGTTCTTGTGGTTCGTGCGTGAGCTACATGCAACGACGAGAAGGGTTGAAACTTGTCTAGAATCGAAGCTCTCGAAAAATCCTTCAAAAAGTTGTACTACGGCGCTGGATTTCGTTGAGAAATGAAAGAGTTATGAGGGTATGAAAATTGGATGTTCATGGGTTCATTGGCGGCTGAAACGCAATGGGGAAGATGAGTGAATAGTGTTTTTATAATAAAATAATGGTATTAAATAATTAATTAGCCCAATAAAGGTCCGTTTGGCCACTAACTCGGAATTTGGCCTGCTTACTGTCGTTCTTAAGGTTTTGACACCTTCTGAGCGCAATAGGATAGGTCTCGGGACCCAATTCCGAAATTTGTATATATTTTATTTAAAATTCCATTAAAAATTAATTAATTAAATATTGATCGTTCATTAAAATATGCCGGGGCCACATACGACCTCAGAAAATTCTAAAAAAAAATATTTTTAGCTTTCTTATGACGATACGAATCCAACAAAATTATTTTCGTCGAATTCTGAGACTGTTTGAAAAATGGCTATTTTTAAGGCGTTTAAATTTAACTGAAATAGTCAAAACACATTTTCCTCTGCCACGCTCACATATTAATTCGAAAAATTCTGAAAATTGAAATCTAGCAATAATTTGACATTCCGGTTCCAATAAAAGTGGTTTCGTCCAAAACCGAGGTCGTTTGAAAAAATGACTATTTTTAAGGCCAATATATTTAATATTCAAAATACGTTTTTAAACAAATAATTTTCGAAACTCAAAATATATAAGTGCTTACTATTTTTCAATGCAGAAACATCATTTCGAACTCAATGGAAGTGGTTTCGAGTCGAAATTCCTACATATGTGAAAAGTAGCCTTTCGGGCCATATATAATATATATAAATACTACAACAACCTTTCTAAAAATTGAATTGGCCATAACTTTTGATTCCCGCTATGAAATTTCAATTTTTCGGATTCATTGGAAAGATATTTTTAAATAGATTCTAATATTTTTGGTTTCACTAAAATCCGTTAAATTTTGCATCCTGTATGGTCAGTCAAAGTTCAAGTTTGACTTTTCAAACTACCGCACTATTTATAACTCTTTTTATAATTAAAATTGAATTATTCATTCTAACTTCGATTTAAATCAACTTTGTGATCATTATTATTTAAAATAGATTAATTTAAATATCAAAACTCATTAAAATTACTTAAAATAAATTTTTAAATTGGCCCCCAAAAATCAGGGTTGTTACAGTCTCCCCTACTTAAAAACTTTTCGTCCTCGAAAAGGAACGAAGCTAAAAATTGAACTAACTAATCATATATATATATATATTCTCCATTGGTTTAAATAATTTTATTCGTTGATTAACTTTCAAATATAAAACTTTTTATATATTCAAAATCATATTTTCCAAAATAGATTATAATTAATCACAAATACGTATATTATAGGCTTGCTACTCTCAACTCATTCTAGGGCATTACTAACCCTATCTCTAATTAGTTTTCTCATTCTAGGATACTGCTGATCCTATCTCTAATGAGTATTCTTATTGGATATTACTAATCCAATCTCTCATGAGTTTTTTGTTTAGTTCTAATGAGTTGTATCCCAAAGATTTGAGCTAACCAAAGCTCTGATACCAACTGTAACCAGTCGGATTTTGCCCGGCTTTAATCGATCGCAAAATCGACCAAAACCGTTCAAATCCGGCCTACGTTAACTTTGGGAATACAATACATCAGAGCAACAACAGCAGACTTTTATAACATCAATTATAAATGTTACATCAGAGTACATAATATCAGAGTATATTGACTAATAATACAGCGGAAGGTAAATTACAATATTACAATACATTGCAGTGGAAATAAAATAACTAAGGTAGCGGAAATAAAATAACTAAGGCAGCGGAAGACTTCCAATGTTCTGGACACAGCTTTAAGCTTCAATCCAGGATCCTGCTAAAGAGATAAACCTGTAGACAAACTGCTCGACTGCCCGTGTGGAAAGAGGGCACCCGAGTTTGCAAAAAGGTGGAAACAAACAATGGGTCAGTCGTGGGACTGGTGTGAGAATTCTTAACTAATAAATCACTATTAATAGGGCAAATCCAAAGACCACGCCGCTAATGCGGAACGGGTTTGCTCTAATGGATTACCGTGCATAAAAGTGTCCAAAAACAACTAATAAATAAATCGTACAACAACGTTATGCTTTTTAGAAAATTGGAATCACCATAAGACCCAGGTCCCATCACACAATGCAACACAAACCAGAGGATAGGGTTTTACCATATAGTGATTAAACATGCTAAATACGGCAAATACGAGTTTAATATTATTATTAGTAGATATCAAAACATTTCAAAGTAAATGTAGAAATCCTAGGAAGAATAGTATCCCATACTACTATGCCTCCATACTAGTAATACAATCAAATCCGAATGGGGTCGTATTGGGAATTGGTTTTCCATCATGAGTCAAGCCTAGGGAGGAGCTCCTACCGATTCGAGACACTCTAGCTAATGTCTCAGGATCCCCCGCAGTGAACCCTTGGAAAGCTGCAGGGTCGGTCTGCCATACGAGTTGCGGATTAGTTATTCCCGAACACACGTTTCCCAGTCCTATAGGACCTATCATCTGGGGCGCCTCATTCCATCATCCACATAAGTAAAATGCCGGGCCGTGTTAAAACCCAAATACCACTTCTAGCTAGAAAGAAACGTGCTGCTCTCCCTGCGTTCCCTTCTCCCGTTTTAGACTCCGCCGGTGTGTGAGGCTCGTGAAGTCACGCTATACACAAAGTTATGCCTAAACAGGCTATACTTTGATCATCCCACAAGGCCTGCTTTTCAACAAAGCCTTGATCATATGCATCTTAGCATGCCACATCATCACTCCATATCACACTACCAATCCTTTGCCGAAATATATGAACGGGTGTTAAGCAAGAGAATAAATTCTCCGCCACCAAACATCCATACATTCGACAGAAGATTAATAACATGATATATAATGGAGTACGATGTCAGACACACAATCCATTTATAAGCTTATGCTCTGGGTCTGAGCGAAAGCCAAACCCGTACAAATCAACACTACGTCCGGGCAACTCCTACTATTACCTTATCATGGTAGCGAGCCATTCTAAGGCAATGGTCATCACCGTCCCTTCGATGTGAAGATTTGACGGTCTTCAATCGCCGTCTTCCAATCTTGGATTTTTAAACGTCGATTTGGAATGAGATAAACTCGGACTTTCCAAATAATCCTTGTATATATATATATGTTTAAAATCCTTCTTACACATTAATAATTATTTTTATTAACGATTCATTCCTATTTTAATTATTTAAAATAATTAAATTTTTATAACGACGCCTTAAGTCCACGGGCGACTACGGCGCTGCATTCAACCAATTTTGATTTTTACATTTCTCAGAATCTAACTGTTGGGTCTTAACGTAGTATATATCGTTGGAAAGATTTTTCCAAGACGGTCCTATCGGTTTCAGTTTCAAGAAAATCCGACGGTCGGATCTTCTTGTATAGTCGTTTAAAAGTATGATTTCAAAACGCGAACTACCACGCCCTATTCGTTTAATTTTAATTATATTTATATATATATAATCATTGAATCGTAATAACGTCGTTTGATTAAAACAACGCCTTACACAACTACCGACACTCCCCAAATTTTTAATTCATTTGAAAAAATGAAAATAATATCACCGCATCCTAAATTCATTCTTTCCTTACATTGAAAATGTAAATTCCATCCTTTTTATTTACATAAAAATGTAAGTTTAATTCCTATGCAAATTCCTATATTCTTTGTTTACATGTAAAACAATTGTAAATTTTGATACATTCAAAATCCTACTTTTAAATTACATATAAAACGTAGATTTCAACTTCAATGTACATTCTCATCTTAGTTACATTATAAAAATGTAACTTATATTTGTAGTGAATCCTATTTTAAATTTACATATCAAAATGTAAGTTTTATTTACAATGCAAACTCTACTTCTAATTCTCATTGTAAAAATATGATTTTTAATTACAATGCAAACATTACTTCTAATTCACATTGTAAAATATGATTTTTAATTAAAATGCAAACACTACATCTAATTTACATTGTAAAAATATCATTTTTAATTACAATGCAAACACTACATCTAATTCACATTGTAAAAATATCATTTTTAATTACAATGCAAACACTACATCTAATTCACATTGTAAAAATATCATTTTTAATTACAATGCAAACACTACATCTAATTCACATTGTAAAAATATCATTTTTAATTACAATGCAAACACTACATCTAATTTACATTGTAAAAATATAGTATCTAATTTCATGCAACTCCACCTTCTATTTACATATAAAAATGTTAATTTTATCATACGCTGAAATTCATATGTTAATTACAAAGAAAAATGTAATTTTCAACATACGACATAAATTCACTTCATAATTTACATATAAAAATGTAAATTTTAACATACAGTGGCATTCACATGTTAATTACAAAGAAAAATGTAATTTTTACAATACGGTGTATATTCCTATATGACTTACATATAAAAATGTAAATTTAATCATACGATGAAATTCCCCTTTTAATTACAAAGAAAAATGTGATTTTTAACATACAACATTAATTCACTTTATAATTTACATATAAAAAAATGTAAATTTTGACATACGATGAAATTCACTCTATAATTTACATATAAAAATGTAAATTTTGACATACGATGAAATTCACTTCTTAATTACAAAGAAAATGTAATTTTTAACATACAGCGTTAATTCACTTTATAATTTACACATAAAAATGTAAATTTTGACATATGATGAAATTCACTTGTTAATTACAAAGAAAAATGTAATTTTTAACATACGGTGTATATTCCTATATAATTTACATATAAAAATGTAAATTTAATCATACGATGAAATTCCCCTTTTAATTACAAATTTTTAACATACAACATTAATTCATTTTATAATTTACATTTAAAAATGTAAATTTTGACATATGATGGAATTCACATGTTAATTACAAAGAAAAATGTAATTTTTAACATACGGTGTATATTCCTATATAATTTACATATAAAAATTTAATTTAATCATACGATGAAATTCCCCTTTTAATTACAAAGAAAAATGTGATTTTTAACATACAACATCATTCACTTTACATATGGTGAAATTCCTATATATTTACGTTAATAAAAATGTAAACTTTATTTTATCGTTCATCTTTACATTAAAATAACATATAAAAATGTCATCTTTATTCATCGTTCAATTTTACATTAAAATAACCATATAAAAATGTCATCTTTATTCATCGTTCACTTTTACATTAAAATAAGCATATAAAAATGTCATCTTTATTCATCGTTCAATTTTACATTAAAATAACCATATAAAAATGTCATCTTTATTCATCGTTCAATTTTACATTAAAATAACCATATAAAAATGACAATCTTTATTCATCGTTCAATTTTACATTAAAATAACCATATAAAAATGTCATCTTTATTCATCGTTCAATTTTACATTAAAATAATCATATAAAAATATCATCTTTATTCATTGTTCAATTTTACATTAAAATAACCATATAAAAATGTCATCTTTATTCATCGTTCAATTTTACATTAAAATAACCATATAAAAATGTCATATTTATTCATCGTTCAATTTTACATTAAAATAACCATATAAAAATGTCATCTTTATTCATCGTTCAATTTTACATTAAAATAATCATATAAAAATGTCATCTTTATTCATCGTTCAATTTTACATTAAAATAATCATATAAAAATGTCATCTTTATTCATCATTCAATTTTACATTAAAATAACCATATAAAAATGACAATCTTAATTTCATGAGACCTTTACTTTGTATTTACATTATAAGTCCTACTTTTATATTCAAAGTAAATCCAACTTAATAATTTAATGAAAAATCTATTCTTTAATGATTCATTGAAACATTCATTCTTTAATAATTCATTGCAAAAATTCATTCTTTTCATAGATAATGAAAAATCATATCTTTTATTATTTACAATGAAACGTATCTTTTAATTTTTAACATAAAAATTTCATCTTTCATTTACAATGTAAAATTTATTCTTAAATTACAATGTAAATTTTATTCTTAAATTACAATGTAAATTTTATTCTTAAATTACAATGTAAAATTTTTCATCCTTTAATTACAATGTAATAATTCATCATTTAATATTTACATGAAAAATTTCGTCTTTTAATATTTTCATGAAAATTTACATCTTTAATATTTCAATTAAAAATTCAGTCTTTAATAATTTCAATCAAAAATTCAATATATAAAAGTTAATCTTTCTATTTACAAAGTAAAGATTAAGCCTTTACCATTTACCACATCGTATTTCATGTCACATCCAGTCAACAACAACATTCAAATAAACCAACATGACTAAGTCTAACAATTCACATCAAGGTAATATACAAGGTGATGTTTATATTGGCAGATGACAAATCAACGAGGCATGATTCAATGAAATTAACAAATAATTAATTCTAATTAATCAATGAATTCAGATCTAATATTTAGATTTGCAGATCTAACATCATACGGTATAAACAATTCAGATCCATATTTAAAATATCACGACATAGCAGATCTATCAATAAAGATTTTTAATAACTAAGAATTAATAATTAAATAAATTAAATTAAATTAAATTAAAAATAAATTCTCACCTAGCTCGGATTTGAAAGGAAGGTTTGGATTCAATCAGATCCCGTGTTCAAAGTCACGGCAGTTACGGATCTGAAAGATTTCAATTCGAAGTTCATACAAATAAATCAGAACTGACTTTTAATAACTGTCGCTGTAACGCTTAAAAGCGTCGCAAAATCTGAAATATTCATACCTTACATTTCAGAAATGGTCAAAACTTTGAATCCAGATTTCGGGAGCTATAGTCGATGGTTTTGCGAACGGTTTGCGGGAGATTGGAGAGCTACGAGAGGTGCATCCACGCCGGGAACCAAAGGGGGTGCGGCGGCATGTACAGGGGGCGGCGGGGCTGAGAACGTGCTGCGTTCTTGTGGTTCGTGCGCGAGCTACAGGCAACGAGAAGGGTTGAAACTTGTCTAAAATCGAAGCTCTCGAAAAATCCTTCAAAAAGTTGTACTACGGCGCTGGATTTCGTTGAGAAATGAAAGAGTTATGAGGGTTTGAAAATTGGATGTTCATGGGTTCATTGGCGGCTGAAACGCAATGGGGAAGATGAGCGAATAGTGTTTTTATAATAAAATAATGGTATTAAATAATTAATTAGCCCAATAAAGGTCCGTTTGGCCACTAACTCGGAATTTGTCCTGCTTACTGTCGTTCTTACGGTTTTGACACCTTCTGAGCGCAATGGGATAGGTCTCGGGACCCAATTCCTAAATTTGTATATATTTTATTTAAAATTCCATTAAAAATTAATTAATTAAATATTGACCGTTCATTAAAATATGCCGGGGCCACATACGACATCAGTAAATTCTAAAAAAAATATTTTTAGCTTTCTTATGACGATACGAATCCAACAAAATTATTTTCGTCGAATTCTGAGACTGTTTGAAAAATGGCTATTTTTAAGGCGTTTAAATTTAACTAAAATAGTCAAAACACATTTTCCTCTGCCACGCTCACATATTAATTCGAAAAATTCTGAAAATTGAAATCTAGCAATAATTTGACATTCCGGTTCCAACAAAAATGGTTTCGTCGAAAACCGAGGTCGTTTGAAAAATGACTATTTTTAAGGCCAATATATTTAATATTCAAAATACATTTTTAAACAAATAATTTTCGAAACTCAAAATATATAAGTGCTTACTGTTTTTCAATGTAGAAACATCATTTCAAACTCAATGGAAGTGGTTTCGAGTCGAAATTCCTACATATGTGAAAAGTAGTCTTTCGGGCCATATATAATATAGGGTGCGTTTTTTACAGGTCCCTATTAAGTTTCAAAATATAAAAAAAAACCGGTGATAAAAATAATATAGAATACATCCCTATTTTTGAATTTTCGCTAAAAAAATTCCAGATCTACCCTTATACACCTAAAAAACTATCCAACAACTGTTTGTCCTCATTTACTCAGTCTATCGCTTCTATTATCTCGCTCATAAACTAAATCCTACAATTCTGGAAAACCGTCTATCACTCCAACAGCGTTTTTTTTTTTTTACTTTTTTTGATTTTTACGAAAAACTAGAGAATTGGATACATATATTACGTAAAATTGCATACATATATTAATATTGTGCATAAAAAAATTATTAGTTTTGCGCAACAATGAAGTAGACGTGCATAAATTAATATTATACAGAAATAAATAATTACTTGAATGTAGGGACTACAATTTTTTTATTAACATTTTTTATTTTTACGAAAAACTAAACAATTACATATAAATGTTACTTAAAATTGCATAAATTTATGCAACTAAGTGAAATAATTGCATACATATACAAAACTGTACTACATAATTGCTGAAACAAAAGAAATGACAAAAAAGTAAATACGTATAATTATAACAAGATGCATATATATATATATATATATATATATGCAAATAACAGAAATATGTGCATACATACATGAAAATTTTCATAACATTTACATGTACTACATCAAAAAATAAGTACAGACCACATTTACATGTACTACATAAAAAATTTCAAAACATTTACAAAGCAGAGATGATGGTCTTTTGCAGAACAAGTAATTTTGTTAAGACCCAGTTTATTGCGCAAACCACATCTTATAGTCTCTGTAGAAACAACTGCAGATTTCAATCATTTGGAAAAAGGTGGACGACCAAGCTTCAACAACACCACTACACCAATATCCGCCGGAACACTGTTAGCAAAAAAAGAAAATCAACATTAATAAGCTTAATGTGCAGTAACCTAAATTACAAAAATTGCTTCAGAATAATATAAATACATGCGCACAAATCAGCAAAATAACAATAATTTCTGAATATTTATATGCAAGTATTCCAGATATATGCATCGAAATATGAATATATTTGTAAAATAATATGTTTTTCTGTTTGTTTGTTAAAAAATTGCATACATATATGCGTATATTAAAAATAGCTGCATATTTGTCCGCAACTTTTTATCAGAAGTTCAGCAAAAATCAAAGATATTTTCCTACATCTTACACAATAATTTCTGAATATTTATATGCAGGTATTCCAGATATATGCATAAAAATATGAATATATTTGTAAAATAATATGTTCTTCTGTTTGTTTGATAAAAAATTGCATACATATATGCATATATTAAGAATAGCTGCATATTTGTCCGCAACTTTTTATCAAAAGTTCAGCAAAAATCAAAGATATTTTCCTACATCTTACAGATCGCGATTTTGAATGTTTTTCTGTTTGTATTTTCATCAAAAATTGCATACATATATGCATATAATAAGAATAGCTGCATATTTGTCCGCAACTTTTTATCAGAAGTTCAGCAAAAATCAAATATACTTTCCTACATCAAGCTATGCAACTCGACTCCAGTTTCATCGGAGCAGTACCATACAAAGTTTTTTTTTTTTTTTGAAACATAAAAACTCCATTAGTTCAAAACCAATTTTTTTTTTGAAAAATCCATACAAAGTTAATATAGCGGAAAGTATAGTTCAATTTCAGACAAAACCTCAATTGACAACAAAGACACATTTTTTTACTTGTTTCAAAAAACAAAAGCATAAGAACTACACAGTACGTCCATAAGGAACTATGAAGCACCACTCAACCTCCCGATGTAAGGAAACATATCTCGCTCAAATTTGTTTTATGCTTGAAATGCATGTTGAAATTACAAACGATTACAGGAAAAAAAATCCAAAAAAAATAAAATACTTGAGTTCAGTGAATTTCTCATCAAAATTAAACTTAGGCAACGAGAACAACCATAAACAAGTCACATGCAGGTCAAATTACAGGTCCATAGTCCACACAAAAAGATTAAAGCATCCAACTTTCTATTGTTTAGCGACATATGAAGCCGCAGGTTACATTTAGGAAGATCTGTAACACCCGTTGCCTGAATTACTAACCCATACAAAAATCCATACAAATAGATTTTCAAATAACTGCATAATTAGGGTACTGAATTACTAACCCGTTGCCTGAACGAAGAAGAAGATGAAGATCACCAGCGGAGGAGCTTTCAATTTTGACTAAAATCGCGATTAGGAGGCTGTCCAGGAATTGCGGATTCACCGATTAAGAAGATGCGGATCACGATTTTGGTTGCTGGAAGTGAGGCTGACGAATTATATTTATGCTGACGAATCAGGATTTGGATTGAGAAGAGATAACCTCAGGCGGCGATGGAGGAAGCAGCCACCGATTAGAGGAGGCCATGAATTTCATTGGAGCCGCCGCCGCCATGGAGAACGAAAATTAGGTTTCTGGAAAAGAAAAGAAAAACTAATTATGTAATGAGTAGATCCGACCTAGGTAAATACGGCGTGAATTAAGAAAAAGGGCATTTTTGTAAAAATATCAGACGCTGATTGAAATTAGGGATGTAATTTATATGTTTTGAAACAGGAGGATGTGAGCCTAATTAAGTTTTATTTTAAGGATGTGACCCTAATTTTCACTATAATATATATAAATACTACAGCAACCTTTCTAAAAATTGAATTGGCCATAACTTTTGATTCCCGCTATGAAATTTCAATTTTTCGGATTCGTTGGAAAGATATTTTTAAATAGATTCTAATATTTTTGGTTTCACTAAAATCCGTTTGCATCCTGTACGGTCAGTCAAAGTTCAAGTTTGACTTTTCAAACTACCGCGCTATTTATAACTCTTTTAATAATTAAAATTGAATTATTCATTCTAACTTCGATTTAAATCAAC
This sequence comes from Allium sativum, assembly GCA_030737875.1. Classification (NCBI taxonomy): domain Eukaryota; kingdom Viridiplantae; phylum Streptophyta; class Magnoliopsida; order Asparagales; family Amaryllidaceae; genus Allium; species Allium sativum. Next base: position 360,873,726 of record CM060926.1, read on the forward strand.
TTTGTGATCATTATTATTTAAAATAGATTACTTTAAATATCAAAACTCATTAAAATTACTTAAAATAAAATTTTAAATTGGCCCCCAAAAATCAGGGTTGTTACAGCCAAGTCAGAATCAGACAACATCTATGACCAGTCGGTTAGTGAATATGCAGGCAGATAAATACATAAAGCAATTCAATGGTAAGAACGTAATTATTGTTCCCGTAAGAAGAAGTGAATCCGCACTCTAAAACATATAAAAGAATGGACGTGGCAGAACAAGTATAAGATTGCACTAAATGCCAAAATGGCATAGATTTAAAGCAGTGATCAGTTTGTATATAATGCATAAGCGAACGGTTTTGTTTCTTGACCGATCGATTGTTCAATTTTCGACCGATCTATGGGCAAAAATTAGACCGATCGGTACCTGTTGCCAGTTGTACACAACTATACCCAATGGTAGTTTCGTAAATATCTTCAGGACCGATCGGTACTCTGCACACCATAATTACAACACTGTCATTACCCTTAAACACTCCTAACAATACCCCCTTCCTTCCTTCATTAAGGGGGATCCAATTTCATTGCTACCATGAAGTGCCGCCAAATTTGAATCGCTCCTCTAACTTCATTAATGGCTTCCAAGGATCAAACAACTTCTCTTCAACATCAAATGGATCAAATCCATTCCAATCAACATTAGAGTTCTCTCCAATTCAATCAAAGCTTCTCTAATCTCCTTCATGCACCATGGAACTTCTCTCTAACACGATTCAAATAATTTCCAACCGCTTCTAATCCTTTCTAAGGCCTAGATCTAGCAATAAATCGTTATGGAATCCATGAAGATCATCTGATTGCTAAAGTGATTGAAGATTCATCACAAAGCAAGAGAGCTCTTCCATTCCTTTGCCAATTCAAGTGTAATTTAGATCATACAGAGAGGAAAAAGAGAAATGAATGTAAAGAGAGAGTTCATGCATGTTGTAAACGAAATATCATAATGAGAAGTGATTGAAAAGTGGACGTAGATCCATTTTGGATCGAACCATTATAAAAATTCCTTTGTATTTATTTTATGCTCTTTATTTTGGGATTACGTAGTTCTATATTCTAATCTAACCATTTGGTGAAGTGCTTATAAAGCACCCTTAGTGTTGAAATCTAATTTGGATTTTAACATTTGGCGCCCACCGTGGGGCCGCGTTCGCACTTCCTCCTTTCATACTTTTCTCAAGTCCAAAAGCCTTGCATTGAAGTTCTAAATCTTCTCTAAAATAATTGCTGAGTCTAAGAAGACTGCAAGTAAAGTCGGTGAGTTCTAAATCTTCTCTAAAATATTTGCTGAGTTTAAGAAGACCGCAAGTAAAGTCGGTGAAGAAAATTACAACGGTGTTAACAACAAAGCTACTCCACTCACCAATCATTTTGAAGTTGAAGAAAATTCAACGTTCGGGGCTGGAGTAACTAAAGCTGAATTAGATGCCGTCGTCGCTAACTTGAGTCAACATATGGAAGCCTCCAACAAAGCTTTAATCGATGCTAATAAAACTCTGGTGGATGCTAATCAAGCTTTAATGGATAAAGTGAGTGCTCTCCTGAACGCTCAAGCGAATCCCGCTCCTCCTCCGAAAATCCATGTCAACCTCGAAGAGAATGCAAATTCATCAGCCTCTGATCATCATGATGATGACATAGAAGGGTTCATTTACAAAGGCAATGCTAATATCGAGGACTCAAAGTTGAAGGATAAAAACCATTCCGATCGAAATAACCAATGAGTTGCAAGTCCCATCAAGGGTGCACCTTCCATAGTTGAAGTAAAAGGCTTAGATCCTCTAATCGCGATCGCTCACCATGACGAGCATCTGGAAAAGAGATCAAAGTCTGCTCTCCAGAATGACACAACTCGAAGGAATATATCTCGGATATGGTAAAGCAAATCATGAAGGACAACATGCCTCGCAAGGATAGTGAAAAGGAATGGGACTTCTCCCTCGGCACAAATCCATTCACAAAGAGGATCCGCAAGGTTGAATTCCCCAAAAAGTTCACTCATCCTACTCTGCCTCCGTACAACGAGACTTCTGATCTAAATCGCTTCTTATACAAATACGAGTGGCACATGAATGCAACAAAGACAATGGATGGGATCAAATGCTTGTGCTTCCCTCTCTACCAAGAAGGAGTCGCATTGGTTCACAAGATTGCCGCCCAAATCCATCAACCGATTTGATGATTTGACTCTGAAATTCAAAGAGCAGTTTAGATTGCAGGCTACCAAGGCTAAGGACGTTATCTCTCTAACATCAATGAAGCAAAATCCGGGAGAGTCTGTTAAAGCCTTCCTCAAGAAATTCCACATTGCTTTGGCCGAAGTAGGAAATCCTGAGCCCCGCATGATCTTAATGTCCCTAATTGGCGCCATAGATGAAAAAAGCGAATTTGGTAAATGGATTAAAATGAAAGAGCTAAACACACTTGACAAATTTTATGAATAAGCGGAGGAGTATATAAGAGTCGACGCTAATCCTATACCTCTTCAGATTATTGATGCTAACTCGCTTCTTGAAGCTCCCTAAAATATTGCTGCTTAGTATAATTAGAATAACACTCAGGAGCAGAAGTGCGCCAACGATGGGAATACCAACAAGGATAATAAGAAGTCTCTCCTTTCCAACTCATCAGAGCTGGTGCCTTTGAATGACACTCCATAAAATATCTATCTTGCAACAAAGAATTCTGAAGAGTATGCAAAGCCAGATCCAATAAGGGTAAGCGACAAAGCAACAAACTCGAGAAAATTCTGCAGATTTCACAACCAGCCTGGTCATAATACTAATGAGTACCGATACTTGAAGAACCTCATTGAGGAATTGATCAGGAAAAATAGGTTGCAGCAATATGTAAAGAATCTGCAGGCCATGAATCCTTCTGCAACCCCCCAGGGGCAAGTGGCATCAAATGATCGGTCTGGTCCAAGCAACGTAGCTTCTGATTAAACCAATCCAAGGTTGATTATCAAAAGATAACCGTCGATGGTTCTCCAATTTCAATGGCTTAGAATAAGCGATCAATATTGCCACCGCTTTACTTTATGCTATATTTCCTGCTTTAGTTCATGCCTTATCTCATGCTTTACTTTCTGTTATATTCAAAACTTCTTGTAAATAGTCTGTAATAATGCACTGAACATTAGCTCAATGACTAAGAGCATATCTGTTTGAATGAATTTCTTGCTTGTAAAATTATATGTCAAATCAAAACTTTCTTAAAAAATGATTTTGTATTGCAGGACATCTGTCGAGCGCTTGTTCCTGTACGCGACCCCAGCAACGCTAGTTCAAGAGCCGAATGTTGTAAATATCAACATGCACAAATGAAAATATAGAAAAAGCACCGCCTTGAAAAGTGGATGAGAAAGTCGCAAAGATCCAAACAACAAACAAGCGCCATGGCAAACAAACATGAGAGCTGTAAGTTTGTCGAAGGGGCACTTCCCTAAGTAAGAGGTTCAAAGCTTCATTTCCTAAATTGGAACAGCCTGCCAAGTCAAGTATCCGACAAAGGGACTGATGGCCGCCTCATGAAACAATATAACAGCCACCCAATTCATTTACGTAGCATCTAGAATCCCCAGATGTGAGGAATGAAAAAACCATTTGCGTAACATCTGGACTCCCCATATGTGAAGAACGAAAAATTCATTTGCGTAACATCTGAAATTCCTAGATGTGAAGAATGAAAAATTCATTTCCATGGCATCTGGAATCCCCAGATGTGAAGAATGAAAAATTCATTTGCGTAACATCTGGAATTCTCATATGTGAAAAATGAAAACCATTTGCGTAGCATCTGGAATCCCCAGATGTGAAGAATGAAAACCATTTGCATAGCATCTGGAATCCCCATATGTGAAAACTGAAAACCATTTGCGTAGCATCTGGAATCCCCAAATGTGAAGAATGAAAAATCCACTTGTGTAACATCTGAAAAATCAGATGTGAATAATGAAAATCCATTTGCGTAGCATCTGATTATTTCGGATGTGAAGAATGTCGGACCTCCAATTAATTCACGTGACATTTGATCTTTTCAGACACAACGGTTTATTGGGCACCAAACATAAGACCTCCCCAAGCGGGGGCATTAAATCCCGAGATATCCCCTAGCGGGGGCACGAAACCAAAAGTCCTCCCCGAGTACGGGTACTAAACCCAAAGTCCTCCCCTAGTAGGGGTACAACATGTAAAGTCCTCCCTTAGCGGGGGCACAAAGATATAAAACTTCTCCAAGTAGAAGTGCTAAACTAGTCAGTGAAAGTCGGAATTCCCATTGTATTGACGAAGCTCAAAAGCTTCATACATGTTGGCATGCACATATAGCTTCGACTAACGAAGTTAAAGCTTCTGACACGTCAACCACAATTAAGGATACCCAACAAAGTAATCACATCGAGCTTTTGCGATTTGTGACAACTTTGCGTTAAAGTTAAGGAATGCCAAAATAAGTGCACGCTTGATTAAAAAAAATATAATAAGTTAGCACAAAATGGCATCTTTTCGACAGATTGTCGAGTGAACAAAGAATAGCCAAAGACTGGTTCGATTATAATCCAAAGGTTGTAGTCACTTTGGCCTTAAAAATCCAAATCGAAGTTCCAACTTGAACGGGTGCGCATTTCATAAAATATAAACTGTCAGACAAAATTATTTGAGACTAAGGCTTGAAATTTATATTCGATATATCGATTGGCGGAACTCAAGTGTCGTTGTGAATGTGGGTTAAAGTACCGTATTTATGCGGACAATGTTAAACGAATTATAAACAATTAAACAAAATAGCTCTGCATAAGTACGTTACTCAATCCCAGTCACAAAATACACTATAGTTTATTTTTTAACTAATCTGTTATTGGTGTGAACGATCAATAACAAAGTATAAGTCCAAAATCGTGCAAGTACTTGTTTTGATTATAGAATAGGTGGCATAAAGCTTATGAAGTCAAAGCAAGATTTACCATAGTATAAAAAGAGGAAGAAAGTTGCCACTGGATCTCAACGCAAAATATATCAACATCAATGTTCATTACGAAGCCCGCATTTTTCATAAGCAAAAATACAAGCTTCGAGGAGCAAATGTTAACCCCGTTATTTAACGTGGTTTAGAAATCGATAAGTCAACCATTAGCGAAGCGATCGGTCATGTGCCATGATATCGGTTCGGTCGGCCTTTACAGATCGGTCGGGTTCAACGCGTATGGGTCGGCTTCAATTAGCAGCTGAGCGCCGTTTACAAATAGTACCGATCGGTCTGCGCTACACTACCGATTGGTAGCCTATGATTTCAGGAACCGGACATTTTAATACAAAAGCATAAATCAGCAAGAAAGGGTTACACTTGCTAATAAGAATTCACACCGCTCGGTCATCACGCATAGTTCATGGCATTTAAGAATGGACAGAACATGTAAATGGTTCATGAACTACAAAATGAATTAGGGATGTGACGGCCCGCCCCGCACCAGCCGGCATTTCTTCTGAAAGTGCACTGTACACATGCCCGACTAGCATGGAACGGTCGCCAAAGAAAGGAAAGAAGAGAATGAACTAATCGAAAACCTGTAGAATGTCTCACGGCGCATGGGATAAAATACAATAACAACATACTTGACATAAAATAGGCGAGACAGTGCACAAGCTGGAAAACTAAACATCATAGCAGCGGAAAATCCAGATACAGCTTATGTTCCACATCATTATTATTACAACTTTAAAACTGTCTCTAAAGTAAAAGGAAGGAACGGTGCACTACAAATGCCCAAAGTAGTGACCAGCAGTGACACAGGGAGAATGTCTATATATATCATACGTGGAAGCCTCCTGCTCGTCTCCGGTATGGCTACTCGTGCATCACCAGCAAACCTGTCTCTAGTCTGCTCGTGAGAGCACCCAGAGTAATAAGAAGAGACATAAAACTCTTGGTCAGACAAAAAGTCTGGTGTGAGCAATAAGCAGCTAAACAAAACAATAACAGGTATACTAAACCTGGACCTGCAACCAAAGAGTTAGCACTACATACCGTACAATACTCTAAGGTGCCACTGAACAGATGGTGTAAAGATAACGGGGGTGGGGGTGTGCATGTCATAATGATGGAAAACAAATCAAACATAGCAACCATCCTCATATCTCTCACTTAGTGCGTAAAGTATATGATGCCCACCACTGTCAATCATTAGACCCACCGAAGTAGTGACGGAGTCCGACTTGTACGACTACTGCTACTACCAAGCTTACCCTATGGAGTCATGACCAAATCTTTACAAATGACCCCACTTCATTGGTCTATAGCTCTTTAGTCGTACCTAGGCCACTGTGGCCCTGAATCCGTTCACGTACCCCCTACACATAGTGATCCAAAGTTACAGACATCGACAACCCCTTTGCACACGTCCCGCAGCAAAGCCCAACTCGTTGGTTCCCAACTGGATCCTGAGTTCTACTTCCCATTTGGACTTCCTTTGCATCTCGGGTTTTGGTTGGATTGGAGTTGGTCTTCAAAAGAGTCATCGCGTAGTAGTAATAGCACACGTCCGGTTCGGTTCGGATATGCATAGTGCTCCAGTCCTCATCGGTTCGGGTTGGTCCAATGCTTCCTAGCATGCTCCTGGGTGCGGTTCGGTGTTCCCCTTCTAGCTCGGTTCAGTTCGGATGCCCTGAAGTGGTTCGGTTCGGGTATGCTTCCTCATATCTCCAGATCCGTTCCAGTCTTCCCCTCTTAGCTCCGATCCGATCCCCTTTTGTCTCTCCGATCTGATCCCCTCCCAACTCCAACTCTAAGCAAATGGCCTTCCTTCTCGCCAAGCCCCTTATGCTAAGTTCCAATCCGAATCAGGTCCACTTGCCCGGTTCACCTATCTGATCCGAGCCCAATGATCCGATCCGATCCGGTTTGAAACCCTGCACATTTCCTACAACTTTCCAACGACTGTTTTACGCCATACAAGGCGTTTTCGACCAATCTACCAGTTTTAATCAATCACATAGCATACCATACAGTCATAGCAACATAGAGAATCAACTATAAACATCAAAACGACAACCATAGCATGTAAATTGGATCAAAGATAGCCAAAAATCCATATTTTCCCTTAATCGTGTTTAGGCATAACTAATGATATGATTAGCAAAACTTAACCAAATTATCCAAACTTTCTAATAGAGGCTTAAAACATCATTTCGAATTTTATAAATATTTTTCCGGAATTTAATCATGTTTAAATTCGCTAATTAACACTAATTACCCTTAATTAACCGTAATTAGTGAGGAACTATGCAAATCACTCACCTTGGCCACAAATAAAATACCAAATCTGAAATGAATCTCTGTCTGGCGTTGTTCCCAATGCAACACAACAGCTCTAACCTTGCTTTGGTGCTATTCCTCCTTAATTTGATGTTGATTAGGCTGATCTTCAATTAGAAAGTGGTTTGGGGATGTTTTAGAGGTTGGAGGCCATTATTAGGGTTCTTAGGAGGTAAATGGCGGCTAGAAAACTGAAATGAAAATGAAAACCTAACTCATTTCAGCTTCCCCATAACCCCAATCCCGAAATGGGTTATGGGCCCATTTACTAATCACCTCATTTGGCCCGATTAAGCAGTTTTTCACCTTCTGAAACTTATTTCAGCCATATCTCTCAAACGGTGAGTCCGTTTGGCTAATGTGACCGCTCTACGGAATTGTAAACCATCATTCAAATCCAATGGAAGTGGTTTCAAGTCAAAACTCCTTTCCAATCAAAAGTTATGACCAAAACAAGATCAGCTAGGGGCAAAATAGTCATTTAAAAATCGGCAAAAATCATGAACATGGGAAATGACCCCAATAGTCGTCTCCCAAAGTTACATGACTGTACGACTCGTATGTGAAAGAAATAAATATTCTACGATCCTGTGATGCGTAGAATTCGGGTCGTTACACTCGCCCTCCCCTTAAGAAATTTCGTCCCCGAACTTCCTTAACCCAAAACAAACAAAGGATCCCACATGCCTACCAGCCATATACAACAATCAATCATGCAAAACAAGTAAAACAAACCTATCCTAGCATGTGGGATGACTAAATCGAAACTGAAATCTTACCAGGCGAAGAGTTCTGGACACGTCTTCCTAATGCTCTCCTCTGTCTCCCAAGTACAGTCATTCTCATCCTCACCCCATTGAACTTTGACTAATTTCACCGCCTTCTTTCGAAGTTGCTTCGTATTATTCCCAATAATACGCATAGGCTTGCGATTCTCAACCGCCTCGGGTTCATCTTCGATATCATCCAACTGATTAGGTGAAATAGTCACATCTGGGTCGTGTACGAACTTCCTTAACAGGGAAACATGAAATACGTTGTGAACTCCTGCCATCTTCTCTGGTAATTCAACTTTGTATGCCAAATTTCCAAGTTGCTCAAGAACTGGGAATGGACCAATAAATCTTGGTGCTAACTTGCCTCTCCTGCCAAATCATATCACGCTCTTCAACGGAGAAATCTTGACAAACACCAAGTCACCAATGGAGAACTTTAATTCTCTTCTCCTCTTATCAGCATAACTTTTCTGCCTATCTTGGGCAGCCTTCATTCGCTGTTGGATAACCTTGATCTTGTCTGATGTTTCTCTTATTACTTCTGGTCCAAGCACATATTTCTCACCGGTTGTCTAACCAACGGGGCGGTGAGTTGCACGGTCTTCCGTACAAAGCTTCAAATGGAGCCATACCAATACTGGATTGATAACTAGTATTATATGCAAACTCTACTAGATGCAAATGGTCATCCCATGATCCACCAAAATCCAATACATAGGCTCTCGAGAGGTCTTCTAATATAGGATCCACCCTCTCTGTTTGACCATCGGTTTGAGGATGATACGCGGTACTGAGATGTAATTCTGATCCAAACGCCTCTTGTAAGCCCTTCCAAAATCCACTAGTGAACAACAAATGTCGGTCACTCACAATGCCTTTGGGTATTCCATGAAATCTCACTACCTATTTTATATACAGTTCCGCTAACTTAGCTGCCGTTCTGTTTGACTTGACGGGTATAAACCTTGCACTCTTAGTCAGTCAGTCCACAATCACCCAAATGCTATCATGGCCCGATCTAGTCCTTGGTAACCCATCAATGAAATCCATTGACACTTGTTACCATTTCCATTCTGGAATTTCTAATGGTTTAAAAAACCACTAGGCTTCTTTTGCTCAGCTTTAACTAGATGACAATTCATGCATTTGGATATAAACGTCTCAACGTCTCTTTTCATCCCTTTCCAGTAGTAGGTCTTCTTCATGTCTCGATACATCTTGTTACCACCGAGGTGTATAGTCAGTTTTGAGTGATGACATTCCCTAAGCACTTCATCTCTCAATCCATTGACATTGGGTACAACTAGTTTTCCATTCTTTCTAAGCCATCCATCTCGATCAAGCCCATACTTATTCATCTCTTCGTCGATTCCCATCTCTAACTTTGAGATTATTTCCAATAGGTTAGGATCGTCCCTCTGATCGGAACCAATCCGTTCAATCAAAGTGGGTCTGATCATCAAACTTGCCAACATTTCTGGATCCAACTCACACTTTGGTCTGAAATCATACCCAGCGATGTACTCCAGTTGCTTCCATTCAAGAAACATAGCCCCTAAAATGGCATGTCTTCTACTCAATGCATCAGCTACCGCATTGCCCTTTCCTGGTGTATATGCGATGTCGAAATCATAGGAAGCTAAGAATTCTAACCATCTTTGCTGTCGGAGATTTAGATCCTTCTGAGAGAAGAGATATTTTAACGATTTATGATCGGTAAACAACTCGAATCTTTCTCCCAAGAGATAATGTCTCCACATTTTCAATGCGAACACGATCGCTGCCAATTCCAAATCATGGATAGGGTATCTTTTCTCATGTGGTTTCAGTTGTTGACTTGCATAAGCTACAACCCTACCTCCTTGCATCAATACAGCACCTAGTCCGGTACCACATGCATCCGTATATACCGTCATCTCTTCATTCCCCTTAGGAATGACTAACACTGGTGCACATGTCAACTTTTCCTTTAGACTCTTGAATGCATTTTCACACTTTTCGTCCCAGACGAAAGCTTGATTCTTTTTGGTCAACTGAGTCAACGGTGCTGCTATCTTGGAGAAGTCTTGGATAAACATACGATAATATACAGCTAACCCCAAGAAACTTCTTATGTCTGTCGCATTCTTGGGCGTAGACCACTCTTGTACCGTAACCACCTTCGCAGGGTCCACGGCGATACCATTTTCTGAAAAAACATGGCCCAAGAATCTCACTTCCCTCCTCCAGAATTGACACCTAGAAAACTTTGCTTTCAATTGGTGTTTTCGCAACACCTCCATCACTATTCTTAAATGTTCCTTGTGTTCTTCCTCTATCCTCGAAAAAACAAGTATATCGTCCACGAACACAAGAACAAACTTATTCAACTGATCTCTGAATACTCTATTCATAAGATCCACAAAATATGTTGGGGCATTGGTCAGCCCGAATGGCATGACCAACCACTCATAAAATCCAGACGGCGTCTGGAATGCCATTTTAGCTATACTCTCAGCTTCCACTCTAAGCTGATGAAAGCCTATCGCAAGATCCAACTGAGAGAATACTCTCGCGCCACTCAACTGATCAAACAAATCATCTATCCGCGGTAGAGGATACTTATTCTTTCTCGTCACTTTATTCAACTCGCGGTAGTCCACACACAATCGAAGGGAACCATCCGCCTTGGTAGCAAACACAACTGGTGCTCCCCATTCAGAAACACTCCTTCTGATAAATCACTTCTTCATAAAATCGCTGACTTGCACCCCGAGCTCTCGCTGCTCCTTTGGTGCCATACGACGAAGTGTCATCACTATAGGTCTGGCATCTTTCACTAAATCAATACGGAACTCAATCTCTCGGTGTGGTGGAAGCCCGGTCACTAGGGGTGAGCAATATTCGGTTCAAACCGAACTAACCGACCAAACCGGTTCACTTCGGTCGGTTCGGTTCGGTTTTAAAACTAAATCGGTTTGAATTCGGTTTGTAAAATAAATTCATTTGGTTATCGGTTTAACCGAATTAACCGAACTTTTAATTCATTACCTATTTTTGTGATATTGTAGTACTTCAAATAATTAGTTTAGTCATATAATACAAAGGCATTTGTTGAAAATAGATCAAATCTTATTTTAAACATAAAATTCACTATATAAAATTTCTCTAAACATGAATTTGTGTTTTACTTTGAGTGAATCCATCATTTGAATAATAATAAATCCTTCAAGTTCGATTAAATCGGTTTCCGACCGAATTAACCGAAATTAATTTGGTTCGGTTCGGTTCGGTTCGGAAAGTTCTCGGTTCCAATTCGATTTAAGATTTTTTGCGTCCAAACCAACCGAACCGACCGAATGCTCACCCCTACCGGTCACTTCCTCGAAGACGTCCAGATACTGGCCAACCACGGGCAAACCAGACAACTCACTATGCGGGATGTCGAGGGAATTTAGAAAACTAACCATTACCCCATCACTGGGTAGACCACCAAACACTACCCTCCGCCCATCATCCGCTCTAGCTGTTACCAAAAAGCCCTCACAGTCTACCATCACCCCGTATCTTTGGAGCCAATCGACTCCCAAAATAATGCCAAACTCAGTAAAGCCCAAAACAAAGCAATCACAAACAAACATGCATCCATGACTCGATAAGACCACATTATGACAAATCATGCTAAGGTTAGTCAAACCACCAATCGGGTTCATCACTACTAAAGGTCTATCGACAATCTCGGGCTCTAATCCCAACCTATCTACCAGGTCACTAGATATGAAGGAACTGGAAGCTCCGGTATCAAACAATACTCGAACAAGAACATCATAAACATAAAGCATACCTTGAATAATGACATTCTTTCCCTTCTCCGCCGCAGTTGGGGAATTCGACGAAGAAGGAATAGCATTAAGGGCATATGCTTTCACCATCTGCTTTTCTTTAGGGGGTTACAGACACTTGTCCTTGTGATGTCCCACTTGGCCATAGTTGAAGCACTTCCTATCCGCTGGCTTGGCCCGACAATTACTACCATAATATCCCTTCTTACCACAGCTAAAGCACTCAACATCTTTCTTCTTCTTCTGGCCATCCTTATTCTGGTTCTGCTTCCTCTTTTTCTAAGAACCATTCTTGCCTCCACCACTTACTTGCGGCTTTGGCTCCTCTGCAGATGCAACTTCAGTCTTTGACTTAGGGTAAAGACTTTCTGACCTCAATGCTTTCCCCACAATCGATTCAAACGTCTCATCGATGTGGTTAATAAGCCTTTCCCCCAAGTACTGATCCAAGCCAGTTATGAACTTCTCATTCTTCTTCTCGGTAGTATCTATTAGGGATAACCCATATTTCGACAAAGTGTCGAATTTTGCAATATACTCCGAGACAGCTCTGGCATTCTGCTTGAGTTCCTAGAATTTCTTAAACAACACTGACTTCTGAGCAGTTGGAATGAACTTATCGCTAAAGCGAACCTTAAATTGATCCCAAGTAATCTGATCCTCGGGAGTAGATGCCTTTATAGCATTCCACCAATTCATTGCCCGTCCTTGCAGCTGACGGGATGCTAGCCTTCTCATCATCGCATCCTCGATACCCAAATCTTCGAAGATATGCTCGCAGTTATCCAACCAATCCTGAACATCCGTAGCCGACTCCGTTCCGTGGAACGGCTTCCCACCAAGACTAGTATAATCCTTGTTCAGCTTGGCGAAATCGGCCATAGGCGCCTGCACTATTGGACCACCACCATTACCAGCATTGGGAGCTGCTTTCTGCACATCCCTAAGCATCTCTCTCATGAGGTCAGTAAACATCGTCCTCATATCATCAGCATTCCCATTATTGGATCCTCTACCGGTACCCCTTGCATATCGGCTCATCGTTCAATCTGTAAAGAGAAAATGATTAACCATCTCCATAGTGGTGCCAGTGCAGTGCGACTTCATCCTTAACTATACTAATAGTATGTATGTATATATAGCTTTTGAAAACCAAAATAATCACAAATACGTGCTCTCATATATGTATTATCTCTCCCTGGTGTCTTTCCTTAGGTTAACTACACAACCTAAAGCTCTGATACCAAGTGTGACGGACCGCCCCGCACCAGCCGGCATTTCTTCTGAAAGTGCGCTGTACACATGCCCGACTAGCATGGAACGGTCGCCAAAGAATGGAAAGAAGAGAATGAACTAATCGAAAACCTGTAGAATGTCTCATGGTGCATGGGATAAAATACAATAACAACATACTTGACATAAAACAGGCGAGACAGTGCATAAGCTGGAAAAGTAAACATCCTAGCAGCGGAAAATCCAGATACAGCTTATGTTCCACATCATTATTATTACAACTTTAAAACTATCTCAAAAGTAAAAGGAAGGAAGGGTGCACTACTAATGCCCAAAGTAGTGACCAGCAGTGACACAGGGAGAATGTCTATATATATCATATGTGGAAGCCTCTTGCTCGTCTCTGGTACGGCTACTCGTGCATCACTAGCTAACCTGTCTCTGGTCTGATCGTGAGAGCACCCAGAGTAATAAGAAGAGACATAAAACTCTGGGTCAGACAAAAAGTCTGGTGTGAGCGATAAGTAGCTAAACAGAACAATAACAGGTATACTAAACCATACCTGAACCTGCAACCAAAGAGTTAGCACTACATAACGTACAATACTTTAAGGTGCCACTGAACAGATGGTGTAAAGATAACGGGGGTGGGGTTATGCATGTCATAATGATGGCAAACAAATCAAACATAGCAACCATCCTCACATCTCTCACTCAGTGCGTAAAGTATACGATGCCCACCACTGTCAATCACTAGACCCACCGAAGTAGTGACGGAGTTCGACTTGTACGACTACTGCTACTACCAAGATTACCCCATGGAGTCATGACCAAATCTTTACAAATGTCCCCACTTCATTGGTCTATAGCTCTTTAGTCGTACCTAGGCCATTGTGGCCCTGAATCCGTTCACGTACCCCCTACACATAATGATCCAAAGTTACAGACATCGACAACCCCTTTGCACACGTCCCGCAGCAAAGCCCAACTCATGAAGTCAACTCGTTGGTTCCCAACTGGATCCTGAGTTCTACTTCCCATTTGGACTTCCTTTGCATCTTAGGTTTTGTTTGGATTGGAGTTGGTCTTCAAAAGAGTCGTCGCGTAGTAGTAACAGCACGCGTCTGGTTCGGTTCGGATATGCATAGTGCTCCAGTCCTCATCGGTTCGGGTTGGTCCAATGCTTCCTAGCGTGCTCCTGGGTGCGGTTCGGTTCGGTGTTCCCCTTCTAGATCGGTTCGGTTCGGATGCCCTGAAGTTGTAACACCCCACATCCTCTAGTGTCACTCACAAAGGGAATGCACTAAGTTCTGTGGAGCATTTAGGGTAAAAGATGCAGATAAATTACAAGACAGACAAAATTAAAACAGCGGAAAATAAAACTTCACTTTATTGATAAAATAGTTTGTATAACAATTATTTTCCAATATCAGAGTATCATCTGTCTTACAAAATAAAGAAGCATAAAATAACATTTATATTCCCTAATGTAGCATAAGCCAGCCATAGCAGCAGAAAAAGAGAGTCCAAAGCACTTTGTTAAAGAATCTTCGACCTTGGGAAGAGTGACGGTCCAATCTAACCTGAGCTATACTATTCCCTCCTTAACTACCTGAGGGGGGGGGGACGGAAGAAAAGAAGACAAAAAAAAACTGGGTCAGACATAAAGTCTGGTAAGTTCAGTTACTTCTAGCATGTGAACAAGGAAAAACAAAACGACATGAATTAACTGAATACAATACAATACCATGATGATAGGGCCAACAAGATAGGTTAAGATTAACACAAGATATGTTAAGACAAGATAAACTGGATATGCTTTAATACTTTCTCCGCTTCACTATTAACCTATTATTGTGGTTTCTCTGTCTCTGCACCACCTATCTAGTGTCCCAACTAGTAATCTATCTAAAATGATAACGCGATCCCAATCACAGTAATTGTGGTTGCCTTTAGACGTACATTTATTATTTATTACCTAGATCTAATCTAGGGTTTTATATCAAAGTACTTCCTAGATTCCACTCGGGTTTACGCGGCTTATCTAATGCTTCGCAGATTCAGGGTTTATGCCACCTAGGTCCAACTAGGGATTACACTACCTGTTGAACGATGCCCCTAGTCTAGGACACACTACCTAGAGCGGTATATGTTCCTAGACTTTCCCCACGTATGTGTCGTGAATCGTTATCGCTGTCTAGAAGCACATGTCCTCTATATGTGCGACCCGAGTCCCATGGCAGGGCAAATCAAGAAACACGGAACTCGGTCAGGAGCTTTAAGTTATCTGCCGATGCAGATGCTAAGGTCTATTTTTTTTCCAGTGGCTATGGTCCCACTTGACCCCTCCCTCAACTATTGAAAGGCACACCTTGAAAAATGAGAACTATACGCAGGCCCCCCTATGCCCCACGAACCTATGGCCATCCGCAACCATAACTAGATAACAAGTATATGGTATTTTGGAGTTCTCCGCCTTTCCGTATCTCGATTGACTCAAGATGGTAGGTAGACGACGGGTCGCTATCACAGGGCCATTTGTCCCGCCGAATCACGCTGGTCCATCCTAGTCTTTAGGTTGCCTTATATTGCAACCAAGGCATGCGCTTGGTTCTCCTAACGCAGACCTTAACCTCTGTGAGCCCAGGAGGATCCGCCTCACAGAGGGATACCAAGAGTACTCTCACGTCCCCTCAAAGCCTCGGGCTTCGTAACCCAATTCGTTGGAGCCTTCTTTAAGATCGTTCGCTCCTCCTCGTGTTATACTAAGGATTACTACTTAGTTTTCCTAACTAAGGTTTACCACTTGGTTTCCTGAATCTTCGTTTTCTTAACTAAGGTTTACCACTTAGTCCTTTTAACTAAGGTTTACTACTTAGTTCTCTTTCTCGTCAAGTTGGATTGATTAAGTGTCATTAGTCGATACAAGTTAACTTGACCTATTCATTTGTCATGTTAAACTGGTTAAGTGTTACCAGTAATTCACGTTGACTTAACCTTACCAGCATCAAGTTATATTGGTTAAGTATTTACTTAACCCTACCCATTCATCTTGTATTGGTTAAGTGTTCCTTTTTAACTTAACCTTGCCTATCTGTTTTAACTATCATGTTATAACGGTTAAGTGTTCCCTTGGTTAACTTAACCCTAACATTGGTTTGATTAACATGTTCTAATGGTTAAGTATTGTCCCTTCATGTTTTTAACTTAACCCTATTCATTTATCACACTCTGATGGTTAAGTGTTCAAGCTTACTTAACCCTACGGTCTAGTCCAGCTAACATATTAAATTGGCTAAGTGTATTAAATTTACTTAACCCCAACCTCTAGTCTAGTTAGCATGTTAAATTGGCTAAGTGTATTAACTTTACTTATCCCCAACCTTTAGTCTAGTTAACATGTTAAATTGGCTAAGTGTATTTAATTTACTTAACCCCCACCTTCTAGTCTGGTTAACATATTAAATTGGCTAAGTGTTTTTCTTAGTTATTTAACCCCTACAAATCTTGTCTTGTTACCATGTTAAGTTGGTTAAGTGTTCTAGTTAACTTAACCCTATCATTCTAATTTAACTGTGTTAAGCTGGTTAAGTGTTCTTATGGACTTAACCCTCCCATTCTAGCTTAACTTTAATTGTCTTATTAAAGCACCAGCCACTCACATTAGACAGGTATTGTTGTGGCTGCCGGTATGCCGGTTGGTTCCGGGCAGTCTTACGCCACAACTCAGTCTAACCTCGGGCCTTTATCGGGCTCAATGCCTTAACCTCCCACATTGGATAGGTGTTGTTGTGATCACTGGACAGCCGGGCGGGTCCGGGCAGGTTTACATCACAACTCAATCCAACCTCAGGTTAAGCATGTTCGTATTATCTAAATTTACTTTTCTCATTTAGGATAAATTCTATAAGTAAATTTTCCCTAATTTACTTATTCCATTATTATTCTTTTAATGTACATTGTCAACATTTATTATTATGGCCCATTTTCCCTATATATCATATTTATAGTTTTTGGTATGTAAATTATACCAAATTAAGTGTCACTAACCATGATTATTCTAAACATGACAATTACTCACAATTATGACTAAATTCAAAATTTGTGCTAATATACTTATTATGCCAAATTAACTTTAATTAACCCAATTCTGATTTAACATCCTAATTTACAGTTTATGGCAAGACTAGAATTATTATTCTAGTTTACCGTTTACGCCTAAAACTTAGCTTACTTGCCAATACTAAATTTAATATGTCAAATTACATATTCCATAATTCATGTCAAATTTTCAAATTTACGTTCTAATAAACATGCCATAATACATGTTCTAAATTATGTCAATCATAATTATGTTCATGTTCCACATTATGCCAATTTCCAAGTTTACAACCATGTTTAAGTCAAATTTATGATTTGCCCAAATCGTATTCCATCGTTCGTGTAATCGTGATTTCTTCCTAGAGTATAGATAAATCTAGATTCGTGGATAAAAAGAGAATGAACCAAAATGCCCTGAAAAGATAGACATAATGACTGGCAGAAAATGATAATTCACTAATCACAGATCGAACAAATTACACTGAATAAATTGATTAAAGCATCGAAGGCCTATAGATCTGATAATATTATGACATAAAAAGGGTTGAACAAATAACATAGGTTCAAGTATATGGGTAGATCTAACTTAATAGATAAATTCCCATAATCAAGATCCAAGGATAATTAAGAATAAACTGAATAGATAATCAAGTTTAGATCCAATCTCACAGTCATAATCCTAGGCAATAATATCATGTTCATGAATCATAGGTAATTATCCACTATTGTCCTTGTCATAGTCATAGGCATTAGTTTATGCTCCTAGTCAAAGGCTTATGTTCATAGTCAAAGGCTTATGGTTTCGAAGGCCATAGTTCCATAGTCATAATCTTAAGCATTGGCAATTTAGTCACAATGTGTTCTAGGCCATAATCAAGAATCAGATCCAAAGTCATAAACAAGCACAGATTCAATGAAATGATAAGGCATATTTCTTATATTCTTTTAATTTCATGTCACAAATAGAAAAGGCATTCAAATCTAAAAAGTAACCGACTTACAATGATTGGATCTAGAAAAGAATAGAAAGATAGCGTTGCTTGAAGCCGTTGAATCTTTACTTGTATCCTAACTTGTTTTGAATCTTATCTTGAAAGACTTGAGCAGCATATCCTCGTCTTGATTTATATTTTATTTTAATCTATTTATTTAGATTTAGAGGAAGAAGAAGAAGCCATGTCCACCAAGAATTTGTGCAGCATAAGGTTAGAGAAGAATGGTGCAAAAAGAAGGAGACTAGGGGGCTGTTTATATAGGATTGCAAGTTAATTTGAGCCGTCGATGAAGCTAAGGTTAATCAAAGCTGTCCGTTCTAAAGAGAAGCCAATTATGTTCACAATTACTTTCTTAATGTACATTATTAACAATTGTATGCACATTAGATACATCCCCCCTTTACACATTTATTATTAAATTTGTATGCACATTAGATACATCTCCCCTTTACACATTTATTAGATACATCTCCCCTTTACACATTTATTATTAAATTTGTATGCACATTAGATACATCTCCCCTTTACACATTTATTATTAAATTTGTATGCACATTAGATACATCTCCCCTTTACACATTTATTATATTAAGCATTCGTTATTCTTAAATTAGTAACTTTAGTTTAACAGAAATACGGGGTGTTACAGAAGTGGTTCGGTTCGGGTGTGCTTCCTCATGTCTCCAGATCCGTTCCAGTCTTCCCCTATTAGCTCCGATCCGATCCTCTTTTGTCTCTCTGATCCAATCCCCTGCCCAACTCCAACTCTAAGCAAATAGCCTTCTTTCTCGCCAAGCCCCTTATGATAAGTCCCAATCTGAATCAGGTCCACTTGCCCGGTTCTCCTATCCGATCCGAGCCCAATGATCCGATCCGATCCGGTTTGAAACCCTGCACATTTCCTGCAACTTTCCAGCGACTGTTTTACGCCATACGGCGGCGTTTTCGACCAATCTACCAGTTCTAATCAATCACAAAGCATACCATACAGTCATAGCAACATAGAGAATCAACTATAAACATCAAAACGACAACCATAGCATGTAAATTGGATCAAACATAGCCAAAAATCCATATTTTCCCTTAATCGTGTTTAGGCATAACTAATGATATGATTAGCAAAACTTAACCAAATTATCCAAACTTTCTAACAGAGGCTTAAAACATCATTTCGAATTTTATAAATATTTTTCCAGAATTTAATCATGTTTAAATTCGCTAATTAACACTATTTACCCTTAATTAACTGTAATTAGTGAGGAACTATGCAAATCACTCACCTTGGCCACAAATAAAATACCAAATCTGAAATGAATCTCTGTTTGGCGCTGTTCCCAATGCAACACAGCAGCTCTAACCTTGATTTGGTGTTATTCCTCCTTAATTTGATGTTGAATAGGCTAATCTTCAATTAGAAAGTGGTTTGGGGATGTTTTAGAGGTTGGAGGCCATTATTAGGGTTCTTAGGAGGTAAATGGCGGCTAGAAAACTGAAATGAAAATGAAAACCTAACTCATTTCAGCCTCCCCATAACCCTAATTCCGAAATGGGTTATGGGCCCATTTACTAATCACCTCATTTGGCCCGATTAAACAGTTTTTCACCTTTTGAAACTTATTCAGCCATATCTCCCAAACGGTGAGTTCGTTTAGCTAATGTGACCACTCTACGGAATTATAAACCATCATCCGGATCCAATGGAAGTGGTTTCAGGTCAAAACTCCTTTCCAATCAAAAGTTATGGCCAAAACAAAATCAGCTAGGGGCAAAATAGTCATTTAAAAATCGGCAAAAATCATGAACATGGGAAATGACCCTAATAGTCGTCTCCCAAAGTTACATGACCGTACGACTCCGTATGTGAAAGAAATAAATATTCTACGATCCTGCGATGCGTAGAATGCGGGTCGTTACAGGGGAGGATCTTGGCACGTTAACTAATGTCCATAGAAAAGCTTAAAAGATGGGTTCACCATATATATTATAAGTAGCATGCATGTATGAAAGTGCAATATATGAAGGTCATAGTTCACAACAAATAGTGGTCGGTATATAAGAGTGTATCGACCTATACATGAGAGAGCTTACATTTTATATATATGTATTGCAAAGCAGAAGTCAACGTGCATGATTTTCCAGGAAAGAGATTCATGGGAACATACTTGAATTCTAACGTATAGGACCTGGACCACATATATACGTACAAAGAACTCATATATGAAGACCAGCAAATGCAGAATATAACTGATCGAAATTAAAATAATGAGCAAACCGGTTGGTTGTAGTAATTGGCATGGCACGTAGCTGACCGGTACAAGCAAAGTAGTATAGATGATGGTATTCTTGTAATATTTGTACCCATAATTTGATAGTTTATGATAAAAAGGAAAGTCGTGTCAGCATAAGACAACATCTATGAATGGTCGGTTAGTGAATATGCAGGCAGATCAATACATAAAGCAATTCAATGGTAAGAACGTAATTGTTGTTCCCATAAGAAGAAGTGGATCCGCACTCTAAAACATATAAAATAATGCATGTGGCAGAACAAGCATAAGGTTGCACTAAACGCCAAAATGGCATAGATTTAAAGTAGTGATTGGTTTGTATATAATGCAGAAGCGAACGGTTTTGTTTCTTGACCGATTGGTTGTTCAATTTTAGACCGATCTATGGGCAAAAATTAGACCGATCGGTACCTGTTGCCAGCTGTGCACAACTGTACCTCGTGGCAGTTTCATAAATACCTTCAGGACCGGCCGGTACCCTGCACACCATAATTACAACACTGCCATTACCCTTAAACAGTCCTATAAATACCCCTTCCTTCCTTCATTAAGGCGGGATCCAATTTCATTGCTACCACGAAGTGCCACCAAAATTTGAAGCTCTCCTCTAACTTCATTAATGGCTTCCAAGGATCAAACAACTTCTCTCCAACGTCAAATGGATCAAATCCATTCCAATCAACATTTGAGTTCTCTCCAATTCAATCAAAGCTTCTCTAATCTCCTTCATGCGCCATGGAACTTCTCTTTAACATGATTCAAATGATCTCCAACCTCTTCTAATCCTTTCTAAGGCCTAGATCTAACACTAAATCATTATGGAATCCATGAAGATCATCTGATTGCTAAAGTGATTGAAGATTCATATATCCACTATCACAAGCAAGAGATCTCTTCAATTCCTTTTCCAATTCAAGTGTAATTTAGATCATAAAGAGAGGAAAAAGAGAAATGAATGTAAAGAGAGTTCATGCATGTTGTAAACGAAATATCATGATGAGAAGAGATTGAAAAGTGGATGTAGATCCATTTTGCATCGAACCACTATAAAAATTCCTTTTGTCTTCATTTTATGCTCTTTATTTTGTGATTACGTGGTTCCATATTCTAATCTGACCATTTGGTGAAGTGCTTATAAAGTACCCTTGGTGTTGAAATCTAATTTGGATTTTAACAAAAGGAGACGAGAGAATTCAGCAATTGTATCAAGGCTATATGCCAAAGAGACATATATGGCAGCAGGATCTCAGTTAGCAATAGAAAGATGGAATGGGGATAATGACTTCGAGAAGTGGCAATGGAGTTTGAAAGTTGTTATAATGAGGAACAATTTTCATCCTGTGGTGTTTGCTCCTGAGGAGTTGACGGATGATATTTCAGCGATGGAAAGGAAGGAGACGGAACGATGGGCATTTACTACTTTACAATTAGCAATGGGAGAAAATGTTATTTCATAGATTAGCGGTGAGACCACTGCTAAGGACATTTGGACCAAGCTGGAAAAACTCTATTTAAAGAAGAAACTAACCAACCGTCTTATTTTGCTGAAGACGTTTTTCACCATGTAGACGAGGGAGGGTACTTCAGTGAAGGCACATCTAAGCTTGTTCGATGACCTCATGATGAAGATGAAGACCGTTGACTTGAAAGTGGATGAGGAACAAATAACAATGATTCTTTTGTGTTCTCTTCTAGAGCGATACACAGGTTTCTCTAATAGTCTTATATATGCCAGAGATACATTAACAGTAGATGATGTAAAGGCAGGTCTTCTATCCGAGGACTTGAGGTATCAGATGAAGGGGTTAAGTAAAGTTAGAGGAAGAAGCAGTATGGAGGCTTTATTAGCTGGTATGGAGAAAGGGGAGAAGAAAAAGAAAATAGAGTCAAGAGATGGGAAGTGCTACATTTGCAAGAAACCAGGCCATTGGAAGACAGATTGTTCAGACTTGAAGAAAAAAATTAAAGCTGTAAATTCATCAGTTGCAGTGGAGGAATTTTTGTCTGATGACTTGTTGACTGCGGTAGTATCAGATGTATCAGACCATTGGGTGCTAGATTCGGGGGTGTCTTTTCATATGACATCTAATAATAATTATTTTGGTTATTTTAGAAGAAAAAGAGGCAAACTGATTCTTATGGGAAATGATGTTAGCTGTAGAGTCATTAGCGAAGGTACTGTGCGAATTCGCATGTATGACAGGGCAATACACACCTTGTGTGCGTTATGTTCCAGGTCATCGAAAGTCAATGACATCTCTTGGGTAGTTGGCATCCAAGGGACACGAGATTGCTATTGATTCTAAGGGTACAGTTGTAGTGATGGAGGGAGATATGCTTCATAATTTGTATCTCCTAAGAGGAATCACCATACTTGGAGAGTTAAGGGTTGGAATCTATAGTTCCCGTGGAAAAGATGGCAAAGCTAGGCATATGAGAAGGGACTTTGGGTTTCTGCATAGGCAGAATATGATCAAAGGGGAAGTTTCAACAAGGTGGGATTTTTCCTAAAGGATGTGCTTGATAAGCGGAAGAAGGGATTGTTATCAACAAAAATGGCTCAAACACCAAGGGTACGAGGATTGTACTTCACCAACACAGTTAGGAATTGAAAGGAGCCACAATCGCAAAGCAAACAGGAAAAAATAAGTAAAAACACAAGAATTTTTTAGTGGTTCATCTAGAGTAGATCTACATACACTTTGAAGTGATTCGAAGCTTTGATGTGCGAATCGAAGCTTTAAGGAAGTTTAATGGTGGTAGTAGAGAAGTAGAACAGAGCTTGAGAAGATGAAAATAACGGATCTCGGTTTGGAATGGATGGTGAGAGAGCTTGGATTGATCCCTAATGGAGGAAGAAGGAGACTTGGCCCATTTGGTGATGGAGAAAGATGAAGTGAACTTTGGCGGTTATTAATGGTGCTTGAGAAGCTTCAGGATGGTGGAGTAAAGAATTTTGCAGCACCTCATGGTGGTCCGGAGTCCCCCCACCCCTTCCATGGAAGCCTTGTCTCATTTATAGGTGAACACTTATGAAGAAACAAGATGAAATCCATATCTGAAGGCCTCGAGTCCTTCATCCCCTTAATTACAAGAATGCCACTTCTTAGTTGTAGCCGATTGTCAGTAGCTGCTGCCAGCTGTTTTATGTGAGTGATTCTAGAGGAGCGAGCGGCTGCATGGTTCTGAATAGATTGAACATGCGATGGGTGCGCGGGTGATTGGTCAAAGTATAAAGGTTGGTACAAAGGCGACCGGGCTCTATGTTAAACCTTTTACGCCCGGCTGACAAGTAGGTCCTGGTTGGGCGATCATGTCTAATTGTAAATGAATGGGCGATCGGTATCATGTCCTTGTTGACTGGATGTAATGCGATCTTTCAAGACTTACTATTTGGCAGTATCTGCTTAGAGAAGCATATGTGATTGAGCGGAGCGACTTGAACAAGCGACCATGGAACATGTGCGACCTATTTTAGTATTTACTCCCTTTCCATGCGAACGACCTCTCCATATAGGCGAGCTAAGCCGTTATGCTTGACCTGGTTCTGATGAGTGGTCGTCCTTACCAAAAGGTGGAGCAAGTTCTTTGTATGCGAGCTGTTCCCAAAGGTGTTTGAGTTATTCTGTGTCTATACTTTCTAGTGCCAGAGCGGTCTCCCCTCTTTTTGGCTCGGTTCTTTACGCTATGCTTGTTCTTGACTTGGGCTCGACCGACATGAATGTTGTTTCGTGGCTTTTGATGACAATGGATGAATGTTTTTGATGACCTAAAGTGCATTAGGATGGCCTAAATATTGAGCGAGTCTAAGAGCAGGGTAACCCAAAGAGCTTGGCGACCCAAACTATATGGACTGACTAAAGCACCGTACCAATCTAAATACTTGTAATAGACTAATATCAATGGAAAGCTTTCCCGCGACCTAAGGGCTTTTCATGACTCAAACACACGTTGTTACTTTTGATCTGTACTGTATGGATTAACATTTGCCCCTCGAAGTTTGTATTCATTGAAGATAATACAAGCTTCGGTTTGAACAATTCGGACATGTGTTAAGTCGTGTTAATCCTTCGATCGCACTACATTTTAGATCATTTCATGCTCCAGGTCGTATACTTTGGGGAATTGCTTTTGGGCTCTTAACTTGAGTTTGGCCCATTTACTTTCCACCCATATATTATCCTTTAACTCAAGCCATCGTCCTTTCCTACATTTCCTTTTTTACTTCGAGATCACTAATGGAGGCTCTTTGAGGTTAAATTTTAACCATAATTGATTCTTCAACGAATTCGACTGGCCAAACTACTCAATCTTGGAGCTTTACGATTCAGGTTTTTTTCTGATTTTTTTTTGAATAGGCTCTAAGGGTTGTTGGTTATTTGCGATGCCCTCTACTGATGACGATTACGCTGAAATGATAATTTTGCGTACTCTTACTGTTCACTAGTGATCTTAATATGAAAATCCATGTCTTTCCATTTCTCTAAAAGTTGAAAACACCTTTGTTATCTGTCTCAGATTGTTGCACTTTTAACAGTTTGTATGGGGTACTCTAAATTAGGTTGTTTCCATCACCATGGCCCTGGATCGTAATTTTGCCTTGAGTCGTCATGATAGTTTAAGACCCAAATACCCAAAATTGGCAAGAGCGATCTAAATTACCCCGGACAAGTTGCTTGAATTTATCCGAGGTTGAGCGTGTTTCCATTATTCAGCTAGGATTTTTTGGCAATTCTTAGATTTGATTACACATATACCAATTTGTAACCAACTTCATTTTTCCCCTAGGTCCGAGGAGGAAGCTTTCTTTGCTAAAAAGACCAAGGAGAAAGAGGGTAGAGAAGGTCCATAGGGAAAGGAAGAAAAGTAGGGTTCATCTTAGGAAATGCCCCAAGTTGGATAAGTCTTCCATGTCAAATATTCAAACCAGCTCTCTTCAACCATCTTTGACTTCTCCATTTTCTATTTCAACCTCTGCGGATCTTCAAGCAATTGTGCACAGATCTCGTTATGCCCATGATCCATGTAATCCGGTGCTTGCCGCATGACTGGAGGGTTGGTGCTTGCAAGGCATGGCTCTTGATTTGGAAGTAGACCCGTATGATAATTGGGTTGTGGCTGGCAAGATGGACGCCATGAAACATTTTATGCTAGCTCAACTTGACACCATCAAAGATCAAATGAAGGAGGGAATTGATACAGTTAGGAATCATGCTGTGAGACATTTAGGTGCCTGGCATGCGCTTGCTTGTGATCTCCAACGATTAAATAGGGAGAACAACAGACGAATCTGTACTTTAGTGAATGACAAGATTGAGCTTATCAAGGCCCTTGAATCACTGCATATTTCCTCTAAGGAAATGTGAAACCAAGAAGATCTGGTGACAGGAGGAGATGGAACAGTGAGATACGATTGACTTGCTTTGTCTTTTATCTTATGCTTTTGACCGGTTGTATATGTGGGTGTCGGCCCCCGCTAACTACTTTTATGTTGGTTTACGTTTGAAATCTCTGTGCTGGACTTGTGATGTGGGGTTGGTAATGCATTTTGCTTGTCGTTCTTTAAGCCTTCGCTTTAGCTTTGCCGTACTTTTGCTTTGCATCAAGATCCAGCAATGTTTTTTGTTGAGACAAACCATGCTTCACATCATCATCTTTTATTTGTCTCTAACAATGGATTAGACGATTATTAACAATTACTTGCAGCAGGTTTTATTTTAAATAGAATAAGACATTTGCACTAATCCAATGGTTTAGAATCGTCTATGTCCTAGCTTGATTGATTCATGTATTGGAGGCTTTCATTGCCCCCTTACAATATCGATCCTAAGCGTTGGTGGACTCAAAAGAAGTGCCCCGAGAGAGGACTCCGGTTATAACCTTAAAGTTTGTCGTTATTGGATCAGATGTTTTCCGATACCGATGATCAATTACGTGTTCGTTGTTCCTCACATTCGAGGTTTCAAATGCTATGCAAACCTATTGATCGCTCCTCACATCTGACCCTTTCAGATGCTATGCGAATGGATTGATTATTCTTCACATCTGAATTTTCAGATGTTAAGCGAACGGATTGATTATTCTTCACATCTGACTTTCCAGATGTTACGTGAATCAATTGATTATTGTTCACATCTGACTTTTCAGATGTTACGTGGATTAATTGATTATTCTTCACATCTGACTTTTCAGATGTTATGCAGATTAATTGATTATTCTTCACATCTGACTTTTCAGATGTTACGCGAATGGATTGATTATTCTTCACATCTTACTTTTCAGATATTATGCGAATCAATTGTTTATTCTTCACATCTGACTTTTCAGATGTTACGCGAATGGATTGATTATTCTTCACATCTGACTTTTCAGATGTTACGCAAATGTTATTCTTCACATCTGACTTTTCAGATGTTACGCGAATCAATTGATTATTCTTCACATCTGACTTTTCAGATGTTACGCGAATGGATTGATTATTCTTCACATATAACTTTTCAGATATTACGCGAATGGATTGATTATTCTTCACATCTACTTTTCAGATGTTATGCGAATCAATTGATTCTTCTTTACATCTGACTTTTCAGATGTTATACGAATGGATTGATTATTCTTCACATCTGACTTTTCAGACGTTACGCGAATCAATGGATTATTCTTCACATCTGACTTTTTAGATGTTACGTGAACGGATTGATTATTCTTCACATCTGACTTTTCAAATGTTACGCGAATTAATCGTGCTTTTCACATCTGGAGATTCTAGATGTTACGCAAGTGAATTGAGCGGCTGTTATACCATTTCGTGGGGCAATTATCAGTCCCTCCGTCGGATGCTTGTCTTGGCAGGTCATTCCAGTTCAGGAACTGGGGCTTAGAACCTCCCGTTTGGGGACGTGCCTTTTTGATGAAGGCTACAGCTCCCGCATTTGTTCGTTGTGGTGCTTGTTCGTTGTTTTGCATTTGTGTTTATTGATGTTTATAGTTTTTGACACTTGGACTAGTGTTGTTAGGGTTACGATGCTACAAGAACAAGCGTTCGACTGGCGGTCTGCAATATGAAATCATTTCTTTTAAGTAAGTTTTGATTTGACGTATAATTTTGCAAGTAAGAAACTCGTTCAAACAGATATGCTCTTAGTTGTAGAGCTAATCGTTCAATGCATCACTTGCATATTGCTATAGACTGTTTACAAGAAGTCTTGAGTGTAACAGAAAGTAAACTTGAAGTAAAGCATGAACTAAAGCAGAAATAGAGCATGAAATAGAGCGATGGCGATGTTGATCACTTATTTTAAGCCATTGAAATTGAGGCGGCAATCCTTAGTTGATGATCGACCTTGGATCAATTTGAACTGGGGCTTTGTTGTTTGGATTAGACTGATTGTTTAATGTCGTTAGCCCTTGAAGAGTTGTCGTGGGATTGGTGGTCTGCGGATTCTTGACGTATGGTTGCAGCCTATTCTTCCTGATTAACTCCTTGATGAGGTTCTTCAGGTGTAGGCACTCATTGGTGTTATGACTAGGTTGGTAGTGAAATCTGCAAAATTTCCCTGAGTTTGTCACCTTATCGATTATTCTCATCGGATTTGGCTCTGCATATTCCTTAGAATTCTTTGTCGCAAAATAAATATTTTCTGGAGTATCATTCAAAGACGTTAGCTCTGATGAGTTGAAGATGTGAGAATTTTTAGTAGTTTTGTTGTCATTCCCTTTATTGGCACATTTCTTCCCCTGATTACTCTTCTGATTACACTGGGTAGCAGTATTTTCAGGAGCTTCAAGAAGCGGGTTGGCATCAATAACCTGAAGAGGTATAGGATTAACATCAACTCTCATGTATTCCTCGGCCTTTTTGTAAAAAAAATCAATCATATTTTGTTCTTTCATTTTAATCCATCTACCAAACTCGCTCTTTTCATTTATGGTACCAAGTAAAGACATGCGAGGTTCCAGATTTCTCACTTCGAACAAGGCGACATTGAATTTACTGAGAAAAGCTTTAACAGATTCCCCATGATTCTGCTTCATTGATGAAAGCGTTATAGCATCTTTGGCTTTGGTAGCATACAGGCGGAACTGCTCCTTGAACTTTTTGGTTAAGTCAGAGAATCGGTCTATAGATTTAGGTGACAACTTTGTAAACCATAATGATGCATCACTTTCTAAGTAGAGAGGGAAGTACGTGCATCTCATCTCATCAGTTGCTTTGGCCGCACCCATATGCCATTCGTATTTGAACAGAAAGTAATTTGGACCAACAAGTCCATTGTACAGGGGCAAGGTTGGAGGATTGAATTTCTCTGGGCACTCGACTTCAAGGATTCTCTCAGTTAACATAGCCCTATCAGGGGAAAAGTCCCATTCCCCTTGTTCGCCATTGCCAACTTGGTTCTTTTTCATAATTTGTTCTATCATGTCCGAGATGTACTCTTCAATGTTACGATGCTCTGCAAAACTAAGCTCTTTCCCAAATGTTTGTCTAAGGATGTGATTCAAGTTAGAGAATTCTGGTCTTTTACCTTCCCAGCGAAGAGGCACCCTCGTGATAGGATTGGTAACTCTTTGGCCTTTCATCTCGGAACGATTCTTAGCTTCTGGCTTCGAGTTCTCGATGTCAACTTCATCTTTGTCACTCAACTGATCGTTATCATTTTCCATGTTGTCGCGTGATGTGCACGTAAATATACACATTTATATTCAAATATTTATTCTTGTTTTAATTAAATAAATAACATAATTAGCTATTTTTACACGTTTTAACCAAAAAACCCAAAATTCTTAAATAATCACACATTCATCTTCATATTATGGCTATGATCATTTGTGCATGTATTTATTTTGAAAAAATTTACTTGTTCATTTTTCATGTTGTTTTGCAGGAAATGGGCTACAAATACAATTGGGCTATATAAGATATGCGTGCACAATATGAAGACAAAGGAATTTGAGATGGAATTAATTCATATTAGTGGAGGACACCACCCACTCTTCCTTTTTCTTTATTGGAGTTATTAGTGGCTAATGTGTTGTCTTATGGAAATAGTTAAAGGCCTCATGCAATTTACATGACTCATTAATGATGGAAACAAAATAGAATCTTCATGAAGGGGGTACTTTTGGTAGTCCCCAACAAATGTAATTAGGGTTTTAGGGTTTAGGACATGTTTATACACCCCTTTATGTAATGTAAATACCTCTCTCATCTCTTCTCTTTTGATCTCCTTCTTTAGTTTAGTTGAGAGGAGCACAAGCTCTCTTGTATTTCCATGGCTACTTAGCCATGTTCTTTATGTAACTTCTTTATTTTAATACAATTTAATTTATATGCTCTTTACTTTCTTGTTCATAGCTTTGATTTACATTCATGTCCATAGCTTAGATTTATTTTATGTTCTGAGTTTAGTTCTAGTCTTGTTCTACTTAGTTTTTCTTCATTTTGCTTTATTTTATAATGTTGAAACTTACATGTGTTGATATGATAACACGTAAGAGTGGTTAATCCCTTGATTTAGGGGTAATGATGCTCTCTAACTTTATGTAAGTTCAACATTTGTATGATTTGTGATCTCTAATTTGTGCTTTATGTTAGTGAATGTTGATGTAAGTTTATACAAATGGTTTTGATAGTCTATGTTTGTTGACAACAAAATAGGCTATGCTTAGTCAATGTAAACACAAAATTACATCAATATTTGCTAAGTGTTTATTGACGTTGAAATGAAAGTAAAAACAAAATTTGATGGTCTATAGTTTTAGTTAATAATTCATAGGCCATACCTAGAATAGTTTTTCTTTAGTTCCATTTTCATGAGAATCATAAGTGGTTTAAATATTGCATTTATGTCACTTAATGGAGATCATAAATTTTATTTTTGATAACTTACATAAATGTGAGAGTTGATTTGCCTCTAAATTGTTTTCATTTCATATTTATCTCTCAACTTAGTCTATAGTTTTCATTAGCTTTTATTAGTTAAATCTTCACTCGAATTTGATTTAATTTAATTGAATAAAATTAGAATTTCTTCTTTCCCCGTGGATCGACTCCTATTCTCTAACGTACTACAAGTGTACGTCGTGCGCTTGCGGTTCATTACACTTCACGATAGTATTCAAATTCATAGAATATTCGTCGTCGAACATCGCGGCAATTAAGATCAGAAGCAAATGAATTTCCATTTACTTCGAGGTCATCATGGACATTCAGAGGGTCTGGATTTGATCGGGCATTAAGGATGGCATCGAGTTTCTCCATCATAGCTTTGGTAGAAGCATTCATTTGTTGGTTTATGTTGGCAATAGCGGTGTTGAGCTCAGCTTTAGTTACACCGGCCCCATCAATGGAGTTTTCACCGTCTTCAAAGCGATTAGCAGGCGGTGTAGTTTCATTGTTGGTATCACTGGTAGTTTCTCCAGCGATCTTACTGGTGGTCTTCTTTGACTTCGCCATTATGTTGGAGAAAGAAGTGGTTTAAAGTTTCAACGCAAGGTCTTCATCTTCGCGAGAAATTGTGAGAAGGAAATGTGACTGAAGCCCCATGGTGGGTGCCAAATGTTATCACCAAAAATGGCTCAAACACTAAGGGTACGAGGATTGTGCTTCACCAACACAGTTAGGAATTGAAAGGAGCCACAATGGCAAAGCAAATAGGAAAAAGTAAGTAAAAACACAAGAATTTTTATAGTGGTTCGATCTAGACTAGATCTACATCCACTTTGAAGTGATTCTCAATATCATGGGGGCATTTACAAAATTCATCATCTCATACATCTCACTTTTGCCCATTCTCTCTTGCACAATGATTTTTCCTCTCTTTACTGACTTGATTCTTTCTAGCCACAATGGAAATGGTTGGATCCTTATGAATGCGATGAACGTGAGAATGTATGTTCCACGGTTTGAGCACCTAGAGGATCAATGGTGAGTCCACGGCAGTTGAGGTACGAATCGAAGCTTAGAGGAAGTTTAATGGCAGTAGGAGAGAAGTAGAATGGAGCTTGAGAAGATGAAAATAACAGATCTCAGTTTGGAATGGATGGTGAGAGAGCTTGGATTGATCTCTAATGGACGAAGAAGGAGACTTGGTCCATTTGGTGATGGAGAAAGATTAAGTGAACTTTGGCGGTCATTAATGGTACTTGAGAAGCTTCAGGATGGTGGAGGAAAGAATTTTGCAGCACTTCGTTGTGGTCCGGAGTCCCCCCTCCTTTTCCTTGGAAGCCTTGGCCTATTTATAGGTGAACCCTTATGAAGAAACAAGCTGAAATCCATATCTGCAGGCCTCGGGTCATTCGTCCCCTTAATTACAAGAATGTCGCTGCTTAGTTGTAGCCAATTGTCAATAGCTGATGCCAGCTGTTTTGTGCGAGTGATTTTAGAGGAGCGAGCGGCTGCATGGTTCTAAATAGATTGAACAGGCAGAGAGTGCATGGGTGATTGTTCGAAATATAAAGGTTAGTACAAAGTCGGTCGGGCCTCTATGTTAAAGCTTTTGCGACCAGCTGACAAG
The DNA here is from genome assembly GCA_030737875.1 of Allium sativum. Classification (NCBI taxonomy): domain Eukaryota; kingdom Viridiplantae; phylum Streptophyta; class Magnoliopsida; order Asparagales; family Amaryllidaceae; genus Allium; species Allium sativum. Next base: position 360,905,811 of record CM060926.1, read on the forward strand.
TAGGTCCTGTTTGGGTGATTGTCTAATTGTAAATGAACATGCGATCAGTATCATGTACTTGTTGACTGGATATAATGTGATCTTTTAGGAGTTACTATTTGTCCGTCTAGCGGGCGGTATCTTCCTAGAGAAGCATATGTGATCGAGCAGAGCGACTTGAACAAGCGACCATGGAAGACGTGCGACCTGTTGTAGTACGTACTCCCTTTCCGTGTGAATGACCTCTTTATATAGGCGAGCTAAGCCGTTATGCTTGACCTGGTTCTGATGAGTAGTCGTCCTTACCAAAAGGCGGAGCGAGTTCTTTGTGTGCGAGCGATTCCCAAAGGTGTGTGGGTTATTCTGTGTCTATACTTTCTAGCGCTAGAGCGGTCTCCCCTCTTTCTGGCTCGGTTCTTTACGCTATGCTTGTTCTTGACTTGGGCTCGACCGACATGAATGTTGTTTCTTGGCTTTTGATGACAATCGATGAATTTTTTTGATGACTTAAAGTGCATTAGGATGGCCTTATTGAGCTAGTCTAAGAGCAGGGTAACCCAAAGAGCTTGGCGAACCAAACTAAATGGACCGACTAAAGCATTGTACCAATCTAAATACTTGTAATAGACTAATATCAATGGAAAGCTTTGTCGTGACCTAAGGGCTTTTCATGACTCAAACACACGTTGTTACTTTTGATCCATACTGTATGGACTAACAGGGATCATCTGAAGTTGGTCAGAGATCAAAGGAGAAACCAGTGGATATGCATAAGTCTTTGCAGACTGCTAAGCTCGGGCGTTGCTCTAGCTGGAATCTGTAACAACCTGAATTTTAACAACATGTTAAAATCATAAATCTAGGAAGAATTAGATTTTAAAATAAGAACCAAGGGAAACGGGTTGCGCCATTGCGTTCTTCTCGGAATTCTGCATGAAATCGAGTCCGAGTTTTCGAAAATCGGAGTCCGCATGACCAAGTTATGGCTCCCCAAAGTTTCAGAAATTTTCAGAGTTCAAAACAGTTCGAATACGTGTTCAAATTCGAATTTCAAAACCCAGACAGACTGGGCGGGAAATTTCCCGCCCAGCACCCCAGGTCGACTGGGCAGTCGACACCCTCCCCCCCCCCAGGTCAACTGGGTAGTCGACTGGGCAGTCGACACCCCCAGGACCAGGTCGACAGCGCAGTCGACTTGGGTGTCGACCTGGTCCCCGAGCCCATTTTTTGGGCCAGTATTCGTTCTGATGTATCTAGTCCGATTTTTGTCCAGATTCATCTGCCTAAACCTATTTAAACAGCCCCAAACCTAGCCTTCTCTACACACAATTCTATTCTGCTTCTACTCTGCCTCTGTTCTAAATAAAAATAAAAATGGCGTCGCTACTCTGCTGGAATCAAAACTAGAAGCTAATCAACATCAACCTAAGCAACTCAATTCATAACTAGAGATTAAAGCTTCAAGAAACGATGCCTAGACCATATTGAATCAAATCAGAAGATTAATCAAGTTAGACGTTTCAACGCGACAACAAATTGATTTGCCCTTTCTTAGCCAATCAATGTAAGTTCTAGTTGCTTTCCGATTTAAAATATTTAACTATAATATGGCCATGGAATAAAGTGGAATTGGATTTAAGTATGTTTATCGATTCAGATCTATTTCTGTTGCTTCTTGAACCTTGAGTTTTGAGACTTGTTCATCTTTATTCTCATGTCTAGTTCATGGTCTATTCAGCCTGTTGTAATCTTAATATGCCTGTGATGATGTTTTTCTCTCCGATCTTATTTTGATGCAAGATTCTACCTTTCCCCTATTTATTTTCTTTCGATGAACCTTGGTCAATTTCGGACCTTGGCCTAAAATCACGACTTGCGTACGATATGTATACGGGGGAATTATGGGATTATTGCCTATATGAATATGATGGAATTATTGGCAACATGAAATTGGATATTATCATTGTATTTGTGAGTTTGGGCTTGATATGTAAATTTTGGTATAATCTTGTTATGAGGAAATTTGCAAAAATATTATATGCATGGAATTTGGCGTAAATTTGGATCTATGTAATGTAACATGTAAATCAAATCAAAAGATTGGACAACTGGCTTGTATTGTTATAAAAAGGTTATGGTTTGGGGTAACTACATCATGAATCACGATTTGAGTTTATTGGATATGAAACTTAATACATGTAATGTTGGCTAGATCTTGACATATGTAAAAGGGCGTGAAATTTGGTATAAATGTAAATTGTCTAGGATTAGGCATATATAAATTGGCATATGTAATTTGGCATGGATCTTGATAGATGTGTAAATTGGCATAAAATTAGCATACATGTAAAACGGCATGAATTGAACATATGTAAATTTGGTATGAATTGGGCATATGTAAAACTGACATGTAACCTAGAACTTGGGCATATGTTAATTATGAAAAATTTGGAATAGAAACATATATGATAATTTATGACTTGGAGAAAGTTTAATATGAACGCGCTTAAGTTGGGTTTTGGGTAGTTGGTTTGTATTGGACATTTAGAAGGCACGTAAACATGCTTATGAACTTGAAACATGAATTGGTTATGAATATGAATCATTAACTTGAAACTAGACACGAACTTGACATGAAACTTGAACATGGACATGACATTTAGAATAAACTAGAAAATGGCCAACTCGAGGTTGGGTTGAGTTTGCAGTGTAATTCTGCCCGGAACCGCCCGACAAATCCAGTTACTGCAAACAATAGGATCCAATGTGGGTAGTTGGTCATATCGCACTTGAAAACCCGAGGTCAGACTGAGTTGTGGTGTAATTCTGCCCGGAACCGCCCGGCACATCCAGTGACCACAACAACAGGTCTAATGTGAGAGGTTGGGGTGCATAAATGAATTAATGACTTGATAGGGTTAAGTCATGAACCGCTTGAATATACTTAACCAATTTGACACGATGACTTGATAGGGTTAAGTCATGAACCGCTTGAATATACTAAACCAATTTGACACGATGACTTGATAGGGTTAAGTCACGAACCGCTTGAATATACTTAACCAATTTGACACGATGACTTGATAGGGTTAAGTCATGAACCGCTTGAATATACTTAACCAATTTGACACGATGGTTTGGTAGGGTTAAGTCACGAATCGCTTGAACATACTTAACCAACTTGACACATGATTCGTAGGGCTAAGTCATGAACTTGAACGACAACACTTAGCCAATTTGACATGACACGTAGACGGGTTAAGTCACGAACTTGAATGACCACACTTAACCAACTTGACATGCTAGACTGATGGGGTTAAGTCTCGAATTTAAATGACAACACTTAACCTGCTGGACAGAAACCCTAGTTACGCGGTCCTTTTCAGCAGTAACCCACTAGATGTATCATGGTACCCTGGAACTAGGCAGGGTGGGGCACGATTACTGGGCTGATTGTAAGCGACCAGAATGACGGCTGAGTTGGTGCGCCATTGTAGGTTCAGGCGGACTACGGTCGTGCATGTAGTTCGGAGTTGAAAAAGCAGGCATTAGGCACCAGTAGGTTTACATTGTGCGTGCTTGATTCGTGTCGGTGGTCGGCACCCTAGGGCTTGATACACCCTATGGTGGACCTAGCATAGGTGACTACATTCGTGATAGGGCCGTATGACACAGACACATGAACGAGATAGGACTTGTAGGGAGCCGATCGATTAATAGATCGTTTCGTGAGACCAAGTAATGGATCATTTCATGACATTGGGCAAGGGATCATTTTATAGTCAACACATGACACGGGTTGGGATACTAGTACGGTTGGTGCAGAGCAAATAGATATCATAGAAATATTTTAATGGTAAAGCAGAGAAATGTTGTGATCCTTGATAGAAATCTTGCGAGACTATACTTAGTTTATCTTGAATGGAAACCTGGCGAATGTTATACTTGACAAAAACCATATGAGGTTATTCTTAGTTATCTTTCATGTAGCTTATCTTGTCATCATGCTTATGTTTACTTTCAGTTTATTCATGCCATGTTATCTTTACCTTTTTTTATGCTGAAAGTCACTAGGACTTACTCAGTCTTTATGACTGACCCATTTTGTTTCGCCTCTTTTTCTTCCGTTTCCCCCCCAGGTTCGCAGGGTGGGAATATAGCTTAGTTCGGATCTTACCAAGCTCCAAAGCTCTTTCATGTACGGCTTGGATTTCTCTTGGCTATGGCTTGCTTTGCTTTATTGGGGAATGATTTATAACTATGGTTTTATGCTTCTTTACTACTGCAAGACAAGTTTCGATGTAATTGACTTAATAGCATTTTGATGTAAAAGGCTTTAGACCTTACTAGATTCTAAAGAAATGAAATTTGGGTTTTCCTTCTGCTGTTTTATTTATGTTCTGTCTTGTAATATTTCTGTGTATGTTTACCTAGATAATACTCCACCAAAGCTAGTGCATTCCCTTTGTGAGTGACCCTAGTGGAGGCGGGGTGTTACAGAATCATTTATCGAAATGCTAGTTGCCACGCGGTGGCACGGTGTGGGGAGAGAGTTGAGATTGTTCATGGAGACGTTTGTTTTCATGGTGAAGATTGATAGGTCTTACATGAAGGGGGTACTTTGAACACTTTGTTGGCAGGCGGTTGCATTGTCGGAGTTTGTTGACAAAGTGCAATGGGTAATGGCCATGCCGAAGCTCATTGGGGGAAGTAACCATGGTGTCTTGTCCGAGAAGATTCTTAGAGTAATAGGATGTAGATGGAGTGGGTATGCTTTCAAGGAAATATAGTATCAAGGTGGAGATTGTTAGATTTTGTGATACAATATTTCCATTTGTAGAAGATTTGGAAGATATTATTGATTCTGGTGATACAACATTTCCATTTAGAGAAGATTTGGGAAATATTATTAATTTGAGTAATATAATATTTCCAACTGCAGAAAATTTGGAAGATATCAGAAAATTTATTGCCTCTTTTGTAAAATTAGGTAGGGCAATAAATTACCTACATAAGTGGAACAATATGAAGAAACTTTTTTTGGATATTGAAGTAAGGAATTAATTCTCTGATTGGTTTATTAAACAAGGATCTTATCTGGAGCAAATAAAATGGAGAATTAATTAGGCATTGACTATAACCATAAATCAATTACTTCAACCCCAAGTATTAATCCTTATATAAGGATATGGATGAGGTAAAATGTATGTATCATCTCTAAAATGTAACCATATAAGCATGGCAGTACTGCTGATGATGTCAAGGAAAAACTGGAAAATTCACCAATGGCAGCATACAATCAACATACATGAAATTTTATACATGAATGCAATCAGCTATGTGCTCATTAGACACCACTGTAACAAAAGTTTCATCAATACGAGAGCTATAACAAACAAAAATTTGTGTTTCACAATTCACATATCCGTTAACAACCACAAAATACATACAAGACATCATTCAAGAATCCATACTTTTAATATCATAGGTTCACAAAATACATTGCCACCAAATACATACAAGACGTCATATCATGTACATTCCAACGTCAAACACATACAGAATCACCATAGGTTCACAAAATATATTGCCATCATCACAAAATACATACCACAAAACATCATATGTTCACATAAACATTCCAACGAAACATTAATGGTCATCATTTTGGATCATGAATCCCTTTCTTATGTTTCTCTCATTTATTCGGCTCATTTAAAGCATCTTCTAAAACATTCATGACTCGACGTTGTGCATCAAACAAACTATCAACTTCTTTCGAGCGATTAGATATGCTTTCCTTCAATAGTTCAACCGCTTTGCTCATGGCTATTCTCTATCAGTTTATAAACAAAACATCAGTTAGTACCAATAAAGTGTAGAATAATAAAATAAATTATATAATGATGTGAAAATTTACCAATTTTTCAGAATCATTAACTTTCCTACTAGTGCTTTGCTGCATTTCAAGATTTTCAATGGAAGGATGAGAAACGGCAACATACCATGATAAGTATTTGGCAGTGCAATCCCAAGGTTTTACTACAACAGAAGATCGTGATTTTGTAGGTAGCAAATGATCCTTCCAATTTTTCGACCACACAAACTCCTTATCATACTTAACCTGATATTGATTAGCAGCATATCCTTTATGACTTTTTTTAGGCTCCATAGGAATTTTGGGAATGCGTTGATAGATTCCAAATTGACACATAACTCTATTTGGATAATATGGTTCAGCAATGTCAAAACACAACAATATACCATTGTAGAACACAACTTCAGGTAGTGGATAATGAGATCGAATATCACAATAAGGATCCTAACATATCTACATATTAATAAAAACACACATGATAGTAGATATCACTAGATTTACATTAATATCATACAAAATTAAAACTTACATCTGGAGCAGTTAAATCATCGAGTTGTTCTCTAAGGCGAATTATAGCAGATGTAGCATCTGTAGACTGATTCTTAGGTTCCCATCTACACATTTTGGGCATGGTGTGGTCATAGATTTGTCTCGGAACAATGTTCGGAATTGTAGGGAAGTGGTCAAAAATCCAAGCCTACACAAAAGAAAATTAGTAACATCTACATAAAAAGATTAAAAAAACCATACCATCAATAATGTCATATAGCCAACCATTTGTCGAACGTCATGTCAGGAAGCTAGACAAAGTTGACAATATAAAAACTCTAATACCCCCATTCCCCAAGCTAGTTCACATATGTTACTAACATTTGACAAACATTTTAAATAGTTCACCGACACCCTCATACCGGAGTTATCACAAAATAAAGTACATCCCAATAAGTAGAGTAGGTAAGCACGAGCAATGACTTTGTGATCGTTTTTGCTAAGTTTTTTTTGGCATATTTCATTGAACTGATCTAACAGAAAATTAAGTTTCATGGAGTTTGTAAAATGTGATTCTTCTCTCGCGACTTCTTTCGTAACTCCTAAATATTCAACTAAAATATCAACATCAGTCTGGTCATCTTCTTCCATATAGATAGAACAACCACCAACTGGAATTTTCAATATTTGAGCAACATCATCAAGTGTAATTGTCAACTCTTCGAACATATAAAACGAGTTAGTCTCTTGTTGCCATCTCTCGATGAAAGCAGAAATAGTAACATAGTCTACATGTTTGTATGTATACTCAACCAAATTATACGAACCTGAATTTTTTACTATTGCAACAACTTGTCTTGGCAACTCATCCACATTCCACTCATTCAACTTCCTCCAATGTGCAATATATTTTAGTGGCCCCCTCTCCTACAAACAAAATTTTCAGATACTACATAAAGATATTAACATTACAAAGTTTTTAGTTACCCCTTCCTTGTTCCAAATACTATGTGCGATATGAGTTTCAAAACTTTTAGTACACATGAAGCATCAACAGTCGTGGGAGCGATATTCATGGTTGAGGTATAAGGGTTCACGTTAATTAGTTTCTTCAATGGAATATCTTCATTGATTGAGTTATTCGAACTAGATCCATCATCCAATTCATCATCATCTGAACCTTGTTTGGTTGATCCATTTTTCTCTCCTACACCATCATCTGACATATTTTTTCCGCCTATGCCATCATCTATCCATCCTTATGGAAACTACTATCATGGGAACTATTACAACTTACTTCATCTTTATTACAAAATGTTTCATCCTCACTTGCTTTCACATCCTTTTGAACAACAATTTTGTTCTTGGATTTCTCAAGTTCTAATGTACGTTGTCTGCGATACGAAGCATTCAAGTGCTCTCTTTCTTTTCCTAGAAATATACACAACAAACGAGTTATTGAACAGTATGTATAAATTCACAAGTCACAATGGTTTTACAACATAAATTCTTAGAAAACGCTATCGGATATGCATGGACTTGATTTTTATAAATTCATTAAACGATATGTAAACATTCTCAAGGAAATTGATTTGTGTTCTTTTATTTGTAATTTTCTCTTTTTCTGGATATACAAGAACTCTAGTCTCTAACTTATACCAAAATACACTTCTAAGCATTTTACTATGATTCATATTTTTATTAAATTATGATAAAAAAATATAAGTGCAAATTATAATCAAACTATACCATGTTAGAAATGAACAACAGCCCAGTTGGACTAGAAAGCCCTAAGTTTCAATCAAGTAGGGGAACCCTAGGTGCAAATTATAATCAAATGAAGCCCTAGTTTCAACCGAAAGTAGAAGTTCACTTACGCGATTTAGAAGATTAAGATGACTTCTGCGCTTCTTCAGATAATCACAATGGCTTCTTGGACGATCTCGTTGATTTCCTCATGGGGTGACAACGATTTTTAGGGTTTCGTGAGGTATATGATGGAGGAAGATGTTTGCGTGAGGTAGGAATATCAATTGAGTAACGGGAAACGATTTTTACGGTTTATGGTAGCCTGTTAAAGGGATGAAGCACCATGCTTTTATTATGGAGCAGGTGCCCTTTAGCAATGGTATTAAGTAGCACATTTTTGGGTGTTTTTAGCATTACACATTGGATAATACTAAGAAAGAGACAAGAATTTATATTGTTTCGGAAATTCTCCGACCTACTATATTTTAGAGTAATTCTTTTTATTTGCACTACAAATAGATTGCAGTTACAATGATTCAGGATTGAGTAAGAAAAATAGCAGAATATAACCTATTTTTTCAAAAAAGAAAAGATCCCTCATTTCCATGCAGAAGACCCTGTATTTATAGGAGAATAACATATCAAACTGGCCTGAAAATTCACCTGGAATACTTCCTAGCCCAATCCAAGATGGAGTGCCCAAATTGGCCACTTTCTGTGGGGTGCACGATTTGGTTAGGATGTATTCCAAGCGAATGGATTGATCCCCTACAAAGAGAAATTGGGTGAAGTGACTTCTACAGTGTGTTCCTTTTTGCTTCTACAACAGATTTCCAATGTTAATTTGTTAAATAGTGTAGGTGAAATCTTGAGTAGTTGAGCGGTTCCTGATGCGTTGATGTGTGCTGAAATTGGTTAAGAAGTAATGATTTGACCCCCTATCCTTGATTATAGCCATGATGATCCGGCGCTGAAGATGAGTTGTTCCAAGTGCATAAGTTCAAAAATGAAATTCTGTGAATTAAGCGAAGACCGGGTGAAGATGAGTTTTTTTTAAACATATAAAACGGCCCAAGGCCAGTAGAATCATTTTACTTTGTAATATTTTCCAACCGTATGATGCTTCTAACTTCTAAGTTGGATATATTTAAAGAAACATCATACTTCAACTAATTGCCTTGATAAATTAGCTTTACATTGGGTCACGTTGCTAAAATTATTAGCTGATTATTGCTACGACGAATGCCATGACATGGTGCATGATACACGACAGTCACAACTGGAATTGTAGGAATACTCCATTTATGAAGTTGAAATTCATCTACTTGCATGAAAGCCATGAAATCTAAATTATGTGAATAATCCACTATATGAAAGAGGTCAATTTCGAGTAGTTAGTTGGTAGCATCTATGGCCGTCAAAAGCTGATGAAGTCATTACAAAAGGCGGTCGTAGGATGAAAAAGTCATCACTTTGGTGTTTCCAACGTTTTTTAGATGATAATATCGTGCTCCCTTTGACTGCTCTCAACGGTTTTTCATCTACATACATCAACACTATTAAACCATTGTGTATTAATACGCATTAAAGCCATTGGTATTTGTTCACAATGTGTCAGTTGTTAGTTACCATTAATTTTTAGTTACAAATAAGTCATTCGTGGTCGTCTTAGTAACCTTTAAAAATAAACAATAGTTGGCTTTTATGAATTTTGTTGAATATATTAAAATAAAGTAGAGCATGTCTCCTTTTCCAATGTAGCAATGGAAGAAGTACAAAACGAAACATACATTAGTTTAGGTGAAATATCTTGTGAGCTGGCATATTAGATATATGATCAATCCTATCCAATGACACCAATGTTTCAAACACAAAATGTGTCATATTTGATTGCACGTCTACCTTCCCTTTAACAAAGAATCAATTGAGAAAATTTGTACAACAACTGAAATTGCACGTAACTTCGATTTTTTTTGTTATTGCCATTATTGTTTAAACAATAAAGAAATAATGACATCTAATTAGTTTGTCCGTATGTTACTTTTGGGAGAAATGAATGATCTCCATATGAAGGAGAACATTCATGTAAATTTATTTCACATTAAAAAAAACAAATCCGACAAACAACAAAACTCCCATACAAAGAATAAAAAGTCCACTCAAATCTGAATACTAAAGTCCAAAATACACAAATGCAACGAATGAAGAAAAAAGAAACCATTATTCTACAACCTTCAGCTACATGAAAGAAATGCACAAACAGAAGAGAGAGTGTGTGCATTATATATACATATATACATATATATATATATATATATATATATATATATATATATATATATATATATATATGGGAAAGTCTAAATGGACTCAAAATTAAACACATAAAATCTAAGCCATTAGATCTTCCCTAAATTCCACCTTCCATATAAAGACAAACAAATCTCGTGGTTCAGATTTTGTGTACATAAATTTATATTAAATTTTGTGTCTTTATAGTCACTCCCTATACACACACACAAACACACACACACACACACACACACACATATATATATATATATATATATATATATATATATGGGGGGCGACACTTTAAAAAAAAAGCGGGAGCGACTATATGAATACAAAAGTTTAACACAAATCAGAATGCACAAAATCTCAGCTATATAATTAATTTATCTTTACGTGAGGGGTGCAAATCATAGGGTAATCCTATGGTTCAAATTTTGTGTCCCTCAATTTATGTCAAACCTTTGTGTCTAAATAGACTTTCCTTATATATATATGTATATGTATATGTATATATATATATCTGTGTGCGTGTGTGCATATATATATATATATATATATATATATATATATATATAAGAAGCACTCCGGGACACCCCTGTTTTGTAGCAACCTTTTAGATCCCCTGTCTACTCATGAGCTACGGTAATCCAAATTCAACAAGAATTTGAAGATGTTTAATTCACATATATTATCATCTATTCAAAATTTGAGCTCGTTCCGACATTCGTAGAATAATATATTTGATGTTTAAATTTAATGACTCGAATAAATGTCTAAACGGTAAATAATTGAGTTAAAATTTTGAAAATGTTTCGAATGTCGGAACGAGCTCAAATTTCGGGTAGATTATAACATATATGTGATTTGAACATCTACAAATTCTTTTTTGATTTGGATTGATGTAGCTCACAAACGGATAGGGGTGTTGCAAAACCGGGTTGCCCCGAAACGCTCATATATATACACGTTAGCATATGGTGCTCTTACATCAACGATGTATCATCTATAAGGTGAGCACAATTCCAGAATTTTCTATCATCAGAGGTCTTCACTGAGTGTTAAACTGAACCAGATTGAAATTGAGGTGAGGTATTTGAGAGCACAAGAAAATTTGGGATTGTTACGACGATGGGGAGTCAAATTATTTGATTCTGGTTGATTTGAATTAGATAAAATGCAGGATGGAGTTGAAGTGGGTTAATAGGTCGAGTCTTTGGGCTAACCCAATTATTGATTATTTCATTTGTTTTTATGTATTGCATATGTATTAATGTTTGAATTTAGTTGTCAGTATATGGAGGTTATACGTACTCTTGTCTCTTACAAGGCACCCACTTAGGTTAGGGGGTTGTAAGGTTTTGACGAGGCATGTAACTAAAGTATACAGATGGCATATGTAATAAAGTACTAATTTTTTTAAATATATATATATATATAAGACCATTTTGGGGCACCCTTTAGCACCCCTATGCTCCGTGAGCTACACTAATCCAAATCCAACAAAATTTTATAAATTTTCAATCCACATATTTATAAGCATTTATCCAAAATTCAAGCTTGTTCTGAGACCTGTTGGGGTATGAGAATCGATATTATTTTGGATGTTGGAATCCATGTGAAGTTCCAAGACCCATTGGGGTATGAGAATCCAGGTGATGTTCCAAGATCTTCTGAGGTATTAGAAATCCATGTGATCCTGAACTTGATGAGGTGAGTGATTACAAATGGGATTCTGTGATCTATCTTTGATTGTTATGTGTAAGCTGGAATATCGGACGTAGGCACATCAGCAGAGATCACTAAAACCAAAGATAAGAGACATGGCCATTAGGTTTGGCAAACCCATAGGGTGTAGTCGGACGCCTTATCTGGAAATACTCTTGGATGTTTGGCATGTCGGGACGATGCGTTTGGTCTTTGCAAGACTAGCCATGTTTTACCTATAGTACCCTGGCTATATGGGTATAACGTTTTGGATGGATAAATCTGATCCTTGTGGAAGAGGACTGCTCTCGACGTACTAAGCGGACCTCCATGGAAACCCCACACAATTAGTGAATGTGTTATATCGGGTTTTGATTCTATATACTATTGTTGTAATGTACACTCACAAAGCATTACAGCTATTTGATTATTGATATTTGTGCCTTAGACATTATTATAATATCATGAGATTTTGATTAAAAAGGTTCGGTGATAGTAAGGTAAAAATCTGCCCGTGTTTATGTGGGATGTGGTCATATGATACCTTTTATTTTGAAACATCTTATAAGATGGAAATAAGTTCAATAGAGATGTGTTTTCTCACGTTATTTTACCTGACTGATCCGGGTGCTATATCACTTATACTGCTCTGTTTAGACGAGCATATTTGCAGATTAGTCTGAATTGTTGAAGCTACAGGAGAAGGCATGGATGCCAAGACGTACACTTGTATATTCTTATATTTTTCCAATGTATTTGCTTGTGTATTTATCAGCAATCTTGAAGACAACCTGATTATAATATAATGCTCTGATGTATGTTTTAAATTATTTTATGTATAAAAGTATTTCTATTTGGTAAAGATCATGTTTATATTAATGTCATTAATTATCTGCTTCCAACTTTGATGTTATTTTCATTTATGTTCACATTACGGTCATTAATTGTGTGCATTAACTTTTAAATTCAAATGCGTGTTGCTTTTTACATTTTTGTGTGTGTGTGTGCATATTATGAAATAAATATATATTTACACACGTTTACATGTGTGTTGCTATTAATTAGTTTTTCATTTTTAAAAAAATGACACTAACACCCATTAGACTAGATTTTGAAGAGGACAATGAAGAAATATAAACTAAAAACAAGAAAAAGCGAGCAAACACGCAAGATTTTATTGATTCGGCGTTAATGAGCCTACGTCCATTTTATAGTTCTTTAATTCAGTAGAGAATTACAAATACAATACTTTGAATCACTCAAAACACTCTAAATACAATCGATTTTCTCCCAAATCTATGGAATCATACTCCAAATGAATAAAATAGGGTGCGGGTCGAATGGCAATTATAGCCGCAATGTAGAGTGTTCAGAAATTCAAGTGGCCAAAGTCCCTCTTTCATCTTCTGGTTTAGATATTTATAGGGTCGGATCCTTGAAAAAGAGTGGGAACGGTTACTTGTATATGTGGTAGCGGGTCCGAGTTTTTAGCCAGTTAGTGGTAGTAGTTCGAATGGGTAGTGGGTTGCAGTTCGTGGCAATGTGGCAATCGACCTGCACATATAGGAAGTAGTGGTGTTAATGAATATTATGCAGTAACAATTGCACATAAAATCAAATGGGTGACCGGGTCGAGTTGTTCTCGTTCGACCCGGAGTCTGCTTTCTGTTCGACCCAATCTCTAACCATTGAATAGCCATGATCCTAGTTCTCCAACACACGTGATCATGATTGTCTGGACTTTGGGTGGCCTAGTCACAAAGTAGGCTAACATTTTGTCCCTCAAAGTACGTCTCATCGTAGATGAGACGTGAACTCGTCAATCTCTCCATTGTTGAATAGGCAACAATCTACAGTCCTACTCTTCTGTGGAGCCGCATCTTTTGATTCCCTGCGACATGTATATAAATAGGATGTCATATCCATATTCGTCTTTTTGTATCTGGAATATCAGTATCTTCAACTAGAGTGTAGGAAAATTGTCAGGTAATTCTCTTAACCTTTGTCGAATCAAAAGGTTCAAGTTATTTGCTTATATCATATCACTTTGTTAGCCCTTATCGATGTGTACAAACGAGCCCAAATACTTTCTTCTAATTCTCGAAATTTAATCAATACACATGGACTCGTGTTTCATCGCGAGTCTTTGAAATAATAGTCGTGATTGCCTTTTTCTTCTCTAATTCTTTCAAGCTTTGATTTTTCCTTTTTCACGATCCATCTCAGGTCGAAAAAGATATTTGAACCCAAAACTTCGACCCAGGCACTCGATTTGACCTGGGCACTCGAACCCAAAACTTTAACCTAATCCTTATGCAACCAACATAATTCTTGCATACTCATGCATACATCCAACTTGGCAAACAAGAGAACTATAACAACTGCAACTCACACACATATACGTGTAGCTTGACCAAAATTTACATACCACATAATCTCGTGAACAGTTAGGATAGAGCCCTTCAATATTAGACTTTCAAAATAGCATGACATACTTCATTGGAAATTCTTGATTTAAGAATACACCTTCATCAACATTGTGACGCATGGTGAATAACTACACATCTTTACTGCTTCTTTTCCTTATGTAATTCATCATATTCGCACTGTACACACTTGCACACACACAGGGGCACATGCTACTATACTCTATTCCTTAATGTTTCTTGGATATCACAGCAAACATGTCTAGAAGATATCCGATAAGATATTCTGTAACACCCCACACTTTTCTAATCCCAAATTTCGACAAAAATCAAAACTTAAACACATCCAAACAAAGAGCGCGTAAATCTGGTACCTGCAAATAAATGAGCATGAGCATAATCATAGTACGATAAAAGAAACTCACAGTGGAAAAAAATAGAATATACTATTATTAACTCAAGTAACTACCTTTTAAAGTAAATTACTTAACCAATACCGAGCATAAGAGAGAATGAGAACTGAAAGCCAAATCTAAGAACCTGCGAGAACCCGACCTTCTCTAGAAACCTGGGAGGTTGTAATGAGGAGGGAGGGTCAGAACAACAAGATTCTAGTGAACATGGAATGCGTAACACAAATGTATCCCGTTTGGTTCAACCCAAGATGTATGCCTACCAAGATTAGTATACCCAAAATATGATACCGAGATAGAACGCTCATACATATATTTATGAAGCCTTTATACTAGAACGTGTCTAGTTATAAAATCGAGAGTAGACTCCTAATTATGGAGTTTCTTTATATAAATACACATGCACATCCTTAGTTATTTAATGCCTCACTATCAATTGATAGATAAGGTGAATTCTCCCGATCACTTAAGACCTTAGACGGATCTGTTGGTCACTAAATATTTCTCGATGGTTTATTCGACGTTAACATAAACTAGAGGGCACTAGTTATGGGACCCTGCTAGTTAAAGCTTCTGTCATTCACGCATATAAACCCATACTGCATGTAAGGTGAGAGAGGGTGTTTCGCTTTACCATCTAGCTGACCTCATTTGATAATCTCCTTAGTCGCTTATTACTTCCTGTAGGATAGGTAGTCATATCGGATATTTTCAAATTTCCAGGTTTGGGTAGGACTCACACACACCATTTAACACCTTTAAACTGGAAGACCTACTCCCAGGTGGATTCCTCGACCCAAGCTACTTAAGACCCAAGGAAGTGGACTATACGCGAAGATTATTAAGTTCGTACCCAATTAGCCTTTAGTGCTCTTCCCTATTGGGATAAAGCAGGATACTTTATTGAGTTATTCCGGTTTAGTTTCACTTTATAGAAATACCATACTCACACAGTTACTTATCGTCATGGGTTCCTATGATTGATAATGTTTAACACCATTAATCAACCAAGTCCAATTCTAACTTTAAATTATAGGTTCTGTATTCACTTTTGTAAATAAGGAAAATTATATCCCCCTTACCCTTGGATACTTGATTAATTATTTTTCCTTATGGGATTTAGTAATTTAAATGACAATCCATACCCATAAACCCCCATTTTATTTCATTTATTTCTGTTTATATGTTTATTGCCATTTATAACCGTAACGGTCATATTTTTCTAAGGCAACCATCAAATCTTTAATTTCTTTTTATTACCATTGATTATAATTAATGTCATTTATGAGCCTACGGCCATAATCTTCCTAACACATTAATTAACAATGGATACCCTTACCTTATTAGTCCCGGAGTATCAATTTGCTGTACACCAACAGACATTACTAATTTTATTTATTCATTTATTATTTGTTATATATATATATATTTGAAAATTATGCTATATACACACACACACACACTCTTGTGCACCAGACCTCTCACATCACTACACCAGAAATGGTCTTCCATAGCACTGAAAAATCGCTACTAATTCTTATAGTAGCGTTTCGGTAAATGTTGTGACACGACATGC
Organism: Allium sativum; assembly: GCA_030737875.1. NCBI lineage: Eukaryota > Viridiplantae > Streptophyta > Magnoliopsida > Asparagales > Amaryllidaceae > Allium > Allium sativum. The sequence goes on from CM060926.1 coordinate 360,922,320, forward strand.
AACTAAAAGTCTAAAAGTTTTAGTTGCGTTGTAGAAAACGCTACAAAAATAAACATATCGTAACGTTTCTGAAACCCTACAAAAGGTTTTTTAGCTGCGTCTTAAAAATGCAACTAAAGTGGTAGTTGCATCCTTGTCTTTATCTTCTGTATCACTTTTGAAATGTTACTAAAGCTTATTGATTGATGTACAACATTTTTTAATCACAACTATTTACTGTTAATGGCTTGTATCATTTCCAACAATCACTTATCTATAATATCCATTTTAAAACAAATAATCAATAACATAATTATCATTTTCAAACCAACATGGATGTTCACTATATTCAAATAACTAAAAACACATTTATCGCATAATCAAGTATAATATCCACAATCATTTAAATATTTGTATTTCAACAAAATAATGTATCCATGTAACACAACTACTTACAAACAAGTTTATAAAACTAGTACAAACAAAATATTATAATGCACAGTAGTTAAAGTCTTATTCACAACTTAATTACCGACATTTCTTTGGTGCAGCTGTTCTGCAGTTCGGAAATGCTAATTACCTGTACATAAGTATAACGGTCAATAGTTATAATTACATCATCCCGATTCAATCTTTCACTTACAATCGCCTTAGTCGTCTAACATCATTTTAGCCTTAAATTTGAGAGACACATCATCTTGTCTAAATATTCTATTACCTCTCTATCTGGTTATAATAGAAGTTGTAGAGTTTATTTAGTATTCACGTCTTCTTCTGCAATTGGATGGACTATATTCATGTCTCTTTGGCTTGCCTGAAATCAGTAACCAATTTAAATAATGGTTATAAAGGTAAATATATAGTTTACTATTGTGATATTTATTGCATTTACACATTTCAGAATGTATCATAATTTGTTCAGTGGTAAATATTTGCATTTTGCAAAAAAAAAAGACTGGGATTTTTTTAATTTTCACCGTGTTAGCGTTCAATTAAGTACAAAAGTGATTTTTTTTAAAAAAAATCAAGAAAAAGGTTGTCGTAATTAATTACAGTGCGTATTTGTAAACCTGTTTATTGAGAAGGGTTTTCTGTGTTTTATGTTTGCAAATAAAGGATGGATCTCAATTTCCACTTTTGGTTTCCTGCACCCCTTTTTGACTAGTAGGAAACAAAAACCCTATTTAAATTAATGGTTACAAAGGTAATGTACAACCTACCATTATGATATTTGTTTTATTAACACTTTTCAGAGCTGTTTGACACATATATAATTTGACGTTATTCAAACGTATTAGATATTTATTGAACATTTTGTTTAACTTTCGGAAAAATTAGTAATTTTAATGTAAATATAATTTAAATTACATTGGCTCAGAATGAAAACTAGTCGCTTCAAGCTTAATTTTGAAATACGAATTTCTTAAGTCAAAATTACAAAGAATTTCCTAGAGTGACGAATAAAACATAAGTACCACATATAAAAATTATTTCGAAAAACAATTACTTAGCGAGTAAAATATTTCCTTGGATAATGATAAGACAACTTCTTATATAATAACAAAAACTAATTTTTTTTTGTTGTACTAAGTAATTTGAAACATATTAAACTGATAAACCGTATAAGAAAAAATTAATTAATTAATAGTAAAAGAGTTATTAGCTTAATAAACATTCTTTTAATTGGCGTTTACCAAACTTAAAAGCACCCCTTCATGCAGAATGCATTAATAACATAGACCTGACATTAAATTTCTTCAACTGTTTGACATCATGTATTGAAACTTCCACTTCTAGTTTTATGCAGTGTTCTGAATACATAGAAAGGTAACCGAAAGCAATTAAAAAGGAAGTCAATTAAAACCATTCATGAAAGTTACCTAGTATCAAGGCGTAATTCATTAAAACACCAAAATGCAATTCTATTACACTTGAATTAAAATATTTAAAAGGAGAAATATTCTAATGGGTATAGTAACGTGTTTGGCTATAAAGTGGAACTGATTTATTTACATCTTTATGTGCACAAACAAAACATTATGTAGAAGTCCTCTTCTAATATCCTAACAAAGTAAGAGATATAATTTTGTTCTAACTGGGGTTCAGACACATATGTTTTTATGACCAAGACATGTTGAAATCCATGCACATAGAGACATTGCAGCCTCAAAATATGTTGATAAACACATACTTGTCCAGCGAATAAAAGCCCAGGTTCAGGGCAAAGTGCATCCGGGACACAGGAAAATGGGTCTTGAGAACACATAGCAGCCTCAAAATATGTGGATCCAGTTGCCTCTATTTGTTCTCATAGAGCAGCAAATGCAGGAACTACCCCTCCATCAATTAGTTCCACAGCCTGTAGTGTTAAGTCAACATGTTGGCTAAATGATTGAGGGTCATTCAAAATAGAAATTTTGTTTGGGCTAGTTTTATGACCAGTACCCATGCACATATAAGTTCACCTCTATGACCCACTATCTAAGAATAACATAGTATGTTTCATCAAATTAAAATAGAATCACACAGCCAGAGCAGTGACGTATTTGATTATACATATGGTGATAAAGATATAAAGTTTAGAGTTAGGTACATCCACTTCTATTTAGCATATTCATCATGTTTGTAAGAGCAAAAGCTTCAACATTTACATATAATGGAGAAGGAAAATAAAGTGATATTGTATGCTGCAGAACTTGAAGCGATATTTAGTATATGTCGCTTCATTTATGTCTATTTGTGCATTTGTTTCACTACAACAAAAAACACTTTTCGCAACAGGCGATATCTGTTGCAGTAGACCTATTGCAACAGGCCTGCGCCTGTTGGTATAGCCGAAGTTGCTAAAAGTCTGCAACATTTTCTGCCTGTTGCAATAAGATGTTGCAGTATCCTTTTTTGCAACAGGCTTTTGCTGTTGCAACAGATCATTTTGCAACTGTATATGCCTGTTGCAATAGATCCATAAATCTATAAAAAAAAATTATAGCTTATAAATATTACATATTAAATGTATTCCTTTTAGTAATAGTGTATATCACAAAATAAAATAAACAAATAAAAATTTTATTTTAACAAATTTTTAATGCTACAAAACTTCAACAAAAATTTCTACAATTTTTATACACCACTCATGTATAATAATTTCTTCTCTCATACAACACATTTTTTTTGATTCTTCGTCTTCATAACTAATAGTATATGCCTTACACAGTTATGCTTCATCTCCCCTGCTGCTTATTCATCTTCATAAATAAATCTTTTCCATTCATTCATTGTGTAGCTCATAGTCCCTAATTGTCTGAAGTTCATTTGAAGTTCACTACATCTCAGTTTATGGCCTAAAGCATGCCCCTGTTATACATCAGGTCGGTTGTTCCAGTCTGATAATGAATGAATGGTGCAGAAACCAATTGTTGTACCCTTCCTCTTTTCTTGCTGCTATGATTGCGGCCTTAATTAATAGCAAATAGAACCACCGAGGCAAGGAAAAACGGTGGCTCTCCTACAGCCTTCGATGAGTGAATTGCTTTCGGATTCAGAACGCCCTGCAAATTAGATTATTATTATTAGTATTTTTTTTTTTTGGTGAAATATGTATTTATTATGAATATCTGAATTCCAAAAGTACAAGAAAACATGTAATGCGAGTAAACCACATTATAATTGGTTGACAATGTAAATGGGAAGAAAACATGCAGTCTGTCTTTCATGCCCAGTATGTATATTTTGTTGACATATAAAGATAAGATGAGTTTCTTCTTTTTGAAATATTTCTTAAGGTACATCACTTGCAATCCTGAAGCAACAATGCATGCGCTGACAGACGTGATGCTCAACCAGAAAACTTTGTCGTTTGTCTTGTCACTTACCTTTTGCATTTCAAAATCCTTCTGCATATGATATATTATGTTATCACGAAGCTCTTCCACCCTTTCTTCCACTTTTTTCAGCTGAAGCGCAACTCCCTCGAGTTTTTCTTTTTTAGCAACTGAATCCCAATCTGTGCTTGCAATTCCAATTTTCCAGTCAATGTTAATACTAGCAGATTCATCTTTATTCGCGCTATCCATGGAAAAACATGCAATGTAATCGCCAGCCTCTTTTGAAGTGAACGCAAATTGTCCAAATCTAATATGTTCTTTCTTGACGGCTACAGTAGTAGAGGAGTCATTCCGGCCTTCAAACAAAATATAGTAATCCGCCACAACCACGACATTAGGATGTATCTCCGCCAGTAAACATTTTTGTCCTTTCGCAGGCAAACGAAACCAAATGCCATTAGCGGATGCGAAGGACAAGACCAAAATCACAATACCAATCCACAATTTCATTTTAGTTTTTTCTACTAAGCAATTCACGAGAATTTAGATAACTTTTGAGGTCTTTTTGACTTGGAAAAATACTCCTTCCAGTGCCCTACAGACAGATTTTTCAGCGTTTTCTCAGCAAAACGGAGACGGCTCAGAGATTAGTTCGTTTCATTTTATTTTTTGATTTCAAAGCTAGACCGATGCACTTCAAATCAGGCCGTTAGTGAACTAGTATTAGGACCCAAACAAAGGAAGAAATTTCCTTCATCTATCAACACAGTAAACAGTAAGCTGTAAAATGAAAATTTTGAGAAGCGAAACGTTGAATTTGAGAGGTATATCCAGGTCCACAACAAATTTTAATTTCAATATCCACATACCAAACATAATAATGATGCTTTAAAGTCGCTTATTTGTTTTCATTTTTCTCATATACATTTTCCCAAACACTTCTAGGGCGTGCTGCAAAACAGATCAAAGAACAATAAAAGAAGGATGTATATACAGATAATTGATTAATATACATATAAATATCATAATATATACAAAAAAACAAAATATATACGTATAAAATAAAAGAGTTAGCAAGTAATACTCTAGACGCCGTTGAGGAGGAACACCTTAGAAGGCCAGGTCTTGGTGGAGCACACCGCTGTGGAGGGAGATCTGGGCGAGGGTGACCAGAGGGGCGTCGATACGGTCCGACCAGTTGAGGAGTTATCATAAACGCCAGTCTGGCAATAGAAGGAGGTGCCGGAAGAGTATCCAGTGATCGTCTAGATGCGTTCGGACAAGGGGAGAAGGGGCGGAAAAGGATTTACGGTTAATGGTTGGGAGGAAGAAGTCGCCACTCTCGAGGATGTGGCTATCGGATTTGAAATGGACAACGTACAGAGGGTGAAGCGACAGTTTGGCTGTGGACGGCACGCTGATTTGGTTGTGGAAGATAACGTTACAGAGGGTGAAGGTGTGGAGCGAGACTGATTTCCAAGAAGAAGAAGAAGTGTCAAAGATGGCACACTGATTTGTGGATAGATGTCACGTGAATTTTGAATTTAACGCCTGCGCTTTCAATTTGGGTGAAAATTTTGGCGAAAAGTTTGGTTGTGGAGCCAAAATTTCAAAAGTACGAGCCAAAAAATTAACAGTTTGGAACGTTGCAGATATATGCAGTTTATCAATAAGTAAAGTAGCTAAAGAAATCTAGTAAACAAATATTAAACTTTTGTTATTGAACTCTAGCCTTGATTAATTAATAGTTATTTAATATTAATTGTTAGTTATTAATCTTGATTACTAATTATGAATTATTTAATAATAATATTGATTATTATTTCTTTTTCGTCAATTATTAGTTATTACTTATTATTTCTTAATTATTAATTATTACTTGCGTAAATGGTGAAAATCGTTACCAAAGATTTTTTTAACAAGTTTGAAACCACAGTTGCAAATAATATGTTTGTTGTAACTGTTACGGAAGCGCAGTTACAAATAATGTGTTTGTTGTAACATTGTTATACTTATATAACAAATAATAATTATTTAGTGTATTATACTAATTATTATTTATTAAATTATAACTCATTATTTACTGATTATTATTGATTACTTATTATTTGCTGACGATAACCGAATATTAGTCAAACATGTATATTGTTTAATTATCAATAATGATTATTAGTTATTACATATTCATTATTAGTCATTCAAAATCGAGGAAAAAAATATAGTTATAAAAAATCTTTTGAAATGATAAAAAATGAATATAATTGATAATCAAAATCATTGAACATTAAATATGAAATAATAATTGTTACCTCTTTAATGTTGGTTGGGTATTAAAATTAGTTAATTTTATTATCAAATAATAATTAAATTGAATTGTAATCTTAATTATTATGTAAGTACTAATAGTTAATTATTTAGTAATTATTATGAATGTTTTATTAATTATTTAATATTTGTTAATTATTAATTACTTCTTAATAGTAATATTACTCGGGGGAAAATAATTTTTGAAAGTACGCTTTTTGCAAGTGGCTTTACCTGTTGCAAAAAATTACATTTATCGCAACTGATGAAAACAGTTGCTAAATATATATTTTTGCAACTGGTTTGAAAGTGTAGTTGCAAATAATATGTCTATTGCAACAGGAATGAAAGAGCAGTTGCTAAAAGTATGTTTTCGCAACAGGCATGAAAGCGATGTTGCGAAAAATATACTTTTCGCAACAGGAAGGAAAAGCCTGTTGTTAAATCTTATCTATTGCAACAGCTACGAAAGGTCTGTTGCTAAATATCATTTACTGCAACTGACATTTGAGGCCTGTTGCAAATAGCTAGTTGCAATAGGGTATTTTTCTTGTAGTGTTTGTCCGCCTATTTAATTTCGTTTTGTGTCTTGTTATAGTTCAATATTCCTAATTAATTATGCGATTGCATGAACATAGTTCCTACATTTGTATTAAATGGATCTGTAAACAAAATGGCATTTTGATATGAGCCCACCTACAGATCAATATTCATTTAAATTGGTGGAAACATCAAAAGAGATGAAAGAATACTATGGTTTCTATAGAATAAATGTTCTGCTCTTCCCATTTATTTTAATAAATCAAAAATTCTCCAGCAGAAGCCCAGTGATTAAGGACTTTGCGTCGTAGTAACAGAGGCATGGGTTCGAAACCCGGAATGGCATGTTAAGAGCTTACCATGTGCATTTGCTAAGATCAGCCACTTATGTGGTGCTCATGGGCCAGACTAGGTGCACTAGGGAGGGTTTTACGACTCCGGTCGGTTCTGCTCCTAAACAATTTCAAAAAAAAAATCCAAGCAAAAGAAGTTGAAACTATCTTCGTCGGCTGTAATAAATGCATCAGATCACATTATATAAGATCGGTCCATTCCTTGCGTATATCGAAAGATCTGTTTCTGGAGTTTGGACTGTGTTTCCCTTTTGATAGATAATAACAATTTGAAACTGGAACAAAGCAAAACACTAAATCAAAAATCATGATATCCCATAGCCGCTTGTTTGACTGCAAATGCCGACACAAAACTAACATACATTACGAGGTTAGCCCATCTAGCCCAATTGGTATAAATAAACTTTTAATTCTAAGTTTAATTTATAAATTTTGAATTATTATATTCATCAATCTACCCGCATTCAGACCCCAAAAAAATAAAAATCTAAAACAGATTAAAATTGTCAAGAACCTCCTCCACTGTTAATAGTTTTATAATATAGTTTATTTAATTTTATTAAAACAGAAAATAAAAACTGTGATGATGTAGAAAATAGGCACAATTAGTTGCAAAGAATAACACTACCCATTCTTCTTCTCGACATCTTTGACCTGGTAGTAAGTTTCCAGACCTACACCCATTGTTCTCTAAAAACATGCATTTACCCATTGTCATCTCACAAAAAATATCCACCCTTTCCTCTCCCAGATTCTTCTCCTATTCAAATTCTAGATTATTCCAATATAATGTGCAACACTCAGATCATCACCCTCATTCATATATAAACAATAACTTGAATTATATATACTCCCAAATCAACATCAAGTACCGTACCATGCACAATCTTAACCCTCCTCCTCACACTGGTCATACTGATTCGCCTTCATGGAAACTTTTACGTATCAGTGATAGATTTACTAACATAAATTAATGTTACTAATAGATTCTATATGTGTAGGATTCTTATTTATGCATGTTTCTTGCAATACGATAAACTACACATACAAGTTAGCTCCACTTGATCACTAACTTGAACTTGCAATAATACCACAAACAATCTTCTGCTCCATTAGCAAACTCACCAAACCTCTGCCTCCATCAAACTCGAATACATCAACTTGATCCTTCCTCTACACTGCCTGCCTTCCTCCACTTAAACACTTTAGCTTACACCTTCATCAATCAACAAAACCTTAGACCACATCCTCACCTACATCAACATTCACCCAAAACACAGACTCTCTACTTCTTCAAATTGAACAACCTATTGCCTATCAATACACTCAAACTAATACATTAAATCAATCACCGACCTCCTCAAGCATGCAGTACAAATGCCTTCACCCTTCACCATCAATTAATCGTTATAAAGAAACCACCTGAAACTTACTTCCAAATAGTCTAACAATGCAATAGTAACCCAAAATCAAACTACCCACACAGAACATGAGTTGATTAATTATATGAATTTTCAGTTTTATCTATTTTAGTTAGTTTTTTTTACTATATAATTTGTATTCAATAATCAACTATTATAATACACATGTTTATAAAGTGATATGTAGGATATGAATTGAACTTATTGTGACACCCCACGTCCGTTAATGTCACTCATTAAGAGAATGCATTAAGTTTCATGAATCGTTATAGGTAAACAGTAACAGAAACATTACAAGATAGATATAAAATAGCAGCTGAATTAAAAACTTTATTAATCATAAAGCATCATGGTTCAAAACATCATATATCTAAAAATACATAAACCCAGTACATTATCAAAACTTCTGTCTTGCACTTAAAACATCAGAGTACAAAAATAAAAAGAAGCATAATACCCAAATAAAAACATAGCCATAGTAGCAAATATAGGATCTTGAGAATACATCTTAGCAGCTCAAGCAAATGATAGCAGAGTCCTGGTCAAGCTTGAATATTCCCACCTTTAGAACCTTGGGGGGGCATGGAAGAAAGAAGAGGAAACAAAAAGGGTCAGACATAAAGTCTGGTGAGTCCAGTTACTTTTAGCAAATAAATAAGTAAAAGTATCATGACAGACATATAAAGTGGATAAGAAGGATAATATCACAAAAGGCAGGTATGACAAGGTAAACATGATAGAGTGTATACGCTTCTCTAATGATTACTCTGCACTAATACTAGTATAATCAGAATGAGATGATCCCAATAACTATAAGATGGTAGACTTAGGCGTACTTCTGGTGAGAGGTTTTAACCCCATACAATCCATAGGCAGACCAACTTAATCGGCTCCTAAACTTTAACAGAGTCTAGAGTACCCTAATCACTACCCTAATCAATCGGCTCCCTACTCCGTAGATATCCTGTGCCAGCCCCATAGTAAGATGTATCATTTCCTAAAGTGGCAACCCTTATCTACAGGTGTCATGATCGTCTTATCCCCCTCTGCCCGGATCATACACGCACACGGCCCCGGTCGGTTAGCGCCGCCCACACCGTCCTCCACGTTTGGATCTCTTACAATCATCCCAGTAAGCGTGTCCCGACTCCGACCTAGGGCGGAGTACTCGTTTGATATCGTTCTATGGATTACCGACTGAAATGGGTCCCCCACACGAGTTGATAAAAGCTCTCCCCTTTGTTTTATATCCCCACTAGGATTTCCATAGGTTATGCTTACCTTACGGTGTCTTTAATTACATAACCCCCAACCAGTTAAGTTTGTGGTCCTATATATAAATATTACCCACCCTACCTAGATATACTTAACCTTCCCATTGTTTCAACCAAGTTCACTTAACCCCTATTCAAATTCATGTTCATACAATCCCTATGGATTTAACTAGGTTAAGTATTCCAATTCATTACCATGTCCATTTATGGTTATAATGTGCTAGACCCCTCACATTAAGTCTACTACTGTGGATGCTGGATATGTCGTTCGGTTCCAGGCAGACTTCTTCCATAAGTCAGGCTTAAGCTCGTGTCTTAGCACGTCTCGTATTTGTGCACCAAGACCCCTCACATTAGATTCACCACTTGTGGTTGCTGGATATGTCGGGCGGTTCCGAGCAGACTTCCACTACAAGTGTATTCTAACCTCGTGTCTAGGCGCGGTTACAGTTCTAATTACTGTAATCCTAGGCATTTCATTATTAGCCAATTTTACCTATGTCGTTATAAGTTTTCATGCCCCTTCCCCAAGTTATGTTCAAAATAAACTATATGCCCAAATTCATATTCATACATTTTATTCAGATTATGCCCAAATTCCCAATTACAAGTTATGCTCAATTTCAATGTTTTCCCCTCGTCCCCCGTTTAACGCGTTCGCATATTTCAGAGGCATGCCTAGGCTCGAAAGTAGCCAGGCTATAAAAATGAAAAGGGAAAGGTGAAGGGAAAATGGAAGAAATGATCATACTAATTGGATTGACATATAATGGCATAAACATATAGTGGCATAATGACAAGATAGGCACATAGGAACAGAGTTGATGAACATTTGATAATAGAACTGATTCTAACATAATAGGGATGTCATAACAGGCATGATAAGATCTAAACAATGGTTTAGGTATCCAACTAATAGCAGATCCAATTTAACCACAAACATGATAGAACAGGTATAAGGTGATCTAAACAGTGAAACAATGTCAGATCTAACATGATAAATAGGTGAAAGTTTAGATCTAAGTCATAATCATGCCATAACATCATAGATACACAGGTTATCGTAGATCTGATTTGATTCAAATGATCATAGGCGTAGATCCAAGTTAATGCCATATCAGGTTTTACTTTTAATTATTCAAATCTAAAAGTAACTTAAACTCACAGTGTTTGGATCTAGAAAAACATAAGGAGAATAGCAGATGTAGAATCATAGATCTACACTTGAATAAATCTAAACTTGATTAACCCGATTGCAAAAGAAGAAAAAAGTTTGATTCAGTCTGGTTAGCGACAGCATCTAGACCTCCATTATTTTGGTGTGCAAAAACATGAGAAATGAGGCCATATATATAGTCCCCAGCACCAAACCCTAATCTGCCACGTCTGCCCTAGGGGGTCGACCCAGGGGTCAACACCCACTTGAGGGGTCAACATGTAACACCCCGAATTTTAGTTAATACTAAAATTCACTAATTACAGAATAATTAGTCTCATATGTGGGAATTAGGGGAAACGGGCTGCGTCATTACGTTCGTCTCGGAAAAATACGCGAAATAGAGTCCGAGTTTTCGAAAATCGGAGTCCGTATGGCCCGGTTATGGCCCAAGGAAGTTTGCAGAAATATTAGAGCTAAAAACAGATTTAGGAATTTAAATTTAAATTTAAATTCAGATTTGGAATGGGCCAGGCGGGAAGCTTCCTGCCCAACCCATGTCGACAGGGCTGTCGACAGGCCTGTCGACAGGGGTGTCGACATGCCTGTCGACTTGCCTGTCGACAGGGTGGCACCGTTCTGTGAACCTGGGTGCACCAGGTTGCACCAGGTTGGGTTTCAGGCTGGCTACGAGGGCTGGTTCTAGAGGTTTCCTAAATCTAATGGACCTAAATTAATCTAGGGTTAATCCAAGGGCCTAAAACACTCTCTTAATCTATAAATACACCCTAAACCTACCTTAATCCTTACCAAAAATAGAAATAATGGCCTCATGCCGCCAAATTAAATCCTAAGAGAAGCCTCCACTAATCTAAGAAGAAAGTTGCAAGCTAAATCCTCTCTAATCAATCTTTAATCATCATTATCTTCATTGTTAGCAACTAATTCTACTTCATAAGGTTGCTAATCTTGAGTTTGGTGAGTTTCTATCACTTTAACATCAATGGTTAAAGTAAGTAGATTGGGTGTAATGAGACTTATGGTCTTAAATGCGGATTAGTGAGTTTGAATCATGTATAATGATATATTACTCTATGTTGTTCTATGTTTATGCATATTGGATAAGTTGGTTTATGCATGCTTAATAAGTTGATTTATGCATGTTTAACAAGTTGATATATGCATGTTTAATAAGTGGATTTATGCATATTTAATAAGTGGAATTATGCATGTTTAGCATAGTGAGTTATGCAAGTTGAAAGTGATATGCAAGTTAAGTATATGTTTAAATGCAAGTTGAAAGTGATATGCAAGTTATGCATGCTTATGCAAGTGTATGGATGCTTATGCAAGTCATGTATATGTTTAAATGCAAGATTTATGTGATATGCAAGTTATGCATGCTTATGCGAGTATATGAATGCTTTTGCAAGATATGTATATGCTTAAATGACATGATATGCAAGTTATGCAAGTATGTGAATGCTTATGCAAGTATGTGGATGCTTATGCAAGTATGTGAATGCTTATGCAAGTTATGTGTATGCTTAAATGCATGTTTAACATATTATGCAAGTTATGAGAATGCCTATATGCAAGTTCAACATGTTATGCAAGATATGTGTATGATAATATGCAAGCTCATATGCAACATGTTATGCAAATCATGTGTATGATAATATGCAAGTTTGGGTTATATGTAGTTGGGATAATATATGCTCATATATGCAAGTTGACATCCTCTTAACCCATGACAAAGTTGTATGTTAAACCCATGATATTTGTGATGATCTTCCCCTTATTACGTCATGTAACGAGAACGATTTACGTAGGGAACGATGGGGTTGGTAAATATGTTAATAAATGAATGTTTGGGTATGATTAAGCATACCATAAAAATAAATTACCATAAGTGGGAATTTACCTATTGAGTTAGGTCTACCCCATGGGAATTTACCTATTGAGTTAGGTCTACCCATGTTATGGAAAACTTGATATTAATTAGGGATAATTAATATGGGGGTGATTAATTAGGTGTAATTAATCGACTAAGACACGAGGTTGGACTCATTTGTAGTGTAAAACTGCCCGGACCCGACCGGCTTAACCAGTTGCTACAAATGTTAGCCCAATGTGAGAGGTCTTAGCCATAAATTAAATACGTGATTAAGGTAAAGACACGAGGTTAGACTCTGTTATGACGTAAGACTGCCCGGATTCTACCGGCTTAACCAGGCGGTCATAACAGCCAGTCTAATGTGGGAGGTCTTTACGGGAGATCACGGTCTTAATTAATTAAGAAACACTTAACCATGATAGCATGTAGTGGGACATGAGGGGTTAAGTGGGTGCCTTGGGTGGCATGAGGAAATTTGGTGGTTGCCTTGGGTGGCATGTGGAATCTAGTGGGTTGCCTTGGGTGGCAATAGAAAATACGATTAGAATACTTAACCAAGTGGAAACATGTAATTAAACATGATTAAAGGGTTAAGTGGGATACACTAGATATTTGACAAGCTTAAGTGGGTAGCTTGTGGGGGCCCATTTTAACCAATATCCCAAACGTATCTTTGTGGGCTCGACCCATGTCGAGTGACGGGACACGCATATTGGGCTTGATTATAAGAGGCCAAAACGGGTTAGCGGTGGCAACGCAAGTCCAACGGGTTTCATATGCGTGTGTGGGCCCGGGCTGGTAGATAAGCCGTTGTTGCATCGTGTAGATATAAAGCCGTGCACCGTTAGTATTGGGTAGCCACTTTAGGGGAGTGATACACCCCACTGTGGGACCAGCACGGGTATCTACGGTAGGGAGCCGATCGATGGGGAGTAGTGGGTACACCTAATGAAGATAGGGGCAGACGGCACCTATGTAGGGGTACACGAAACTACTGGGTAAGAATTACCGGGTACACCTAGTGGAGATAGGGGCAGACGGCACCTATGTAGTGGGCTAGGGGTACATGAAACTGCTGGGGAAATTTTCTAAGTCCTTGGAAGGGATCAACCTTTAAGTAGGAATGACTGGTGTGGTGCAGTTAGTAATTATCCTTGGGTGGGTAGATGCGTCCTGACGGTTATCTTAGTTTATCCTAAGTCTACCAAGCTGCTTAGTGTAGCCATTCATCCCCAGATAGTACCGTAGGTCAAGTTTATGTCTTCTCTGGTTACCTTAATGATTGTATTGTTAAAGTTATAGGACTCACTCAGACTTATGTCTGACCCCGTTGTTTTTATCTTTTTCCCAACCCTCAGGTCCTACGGTGGATCCTAGTGGTAGTAGAGCTTGATCGGATTGCTGTTCCAGTCTTGAGGAGCTTGGATAGATGTAAAGCTCCAGTTATCCAGTTATCTTTTCTTTTGTTATGGCTATTGTATGAGAGAGTGGGATTATGTACTTCTTTATTTTGATGGATATTGTACTTGACTTTTATCGTGGTTTTATGATGTAACCAGACATGTTTATTTCCACTGTTATGAGATGATGTTTTAAAATTTCAAGTACTATTTATATCTGTCTTGTTGTAATTTTTCTGTTCTATATTCACTAAAATACTCCACCGATGCTATGGCATTCCCTTTATGAGTGACCCTAGCGGGCGTGGGGTGTTACACGTGGTATCAGAGCAAAGGTTACCGGAACAGATAAAATTTTTAGAAAACTATTTTTCTAAAACATTTTTGGAAAAGATATTTTCAAAAACATGTCTTTTAAGAGAAAAGTTTTTGAAAGAAAAGCATAATCCCCAAATAGCCATATCTATATCCTTCGAATTCTCCGTTTTGAATCTTCCCTTTTTCGTTTCAGCATGGCCGAGAATCTTAATCTTCCGGAGGGTGTGACGGTACCAGTATGGTATAGGAGATTGATGGAGGCTAGGGCCACCACTGCGGGTCCAGCAAATATTCCTCCACCAACCGTAGCACCCTATCTTCCTCCTCCCCCTCCTCTTCGCACGGATACTTTTGCTAAGACTTGCAAGGAATTTAAAGCTATGGGAGGGAAACCTTTTCAAGGGTCTGAAACCTTTGTGGAGGCTAGAGATTGGCTTAAGGAGGTGGAAGAGTTGATAGATATCTTTGAGATGGAAGATGGGAAGAAAGTCAAGTTGGCTGCTTGGTTAATGAAGGGAGAGGCCTCATTCTGGTGGGAAGTTACTAGTGGAGAACGCCCCGTTGACTCTTGGGCGGATTTTAGGCGAAGATTTGTGGCAAAGTTTCTCTCAAGGGCGGAGGAAAACTTGTATATGGAAAGATTCTTGACTCTTAAGCAAGGAAATCTTTCGGTGAAGGAATATGTTAACAAGTTTAATCAATTGGCAAGGTTTGGCCTAGACATGGTGAATACACCGGAGAAGAAGGCTTTGAGGTTCGTGAAAGGCTTGAATGAACCGATGCATGGGTTGGCTATGACTCACATCCCTATGGGGGCCACCTTTGAGAAGCTAGTTGACATGGCACTCATGTATGAGGAAGAGAAGGGTCCTAATGCTAGTAAGGCACCCGAGAAGAAGGGAGATCAAAAGAGACCTCAACAACAGCAAAGCAAAGGTGGGAAAGGCAACGGTGGCAAGGGCAAGAAGAAGAAGTGTTTCAATTGTGGGACACCTGGCCACCTAAGCAAGGATTGTCGCAAGAAGAAGAAGACTGGCTGCTTCAACTGTGGCGAAGCAGGGCACTTAGTGAAGGATTGCCCTAAGAAGGGGCAAAGGACGGGATCTACCTCAGGAGGACAGGTGCAAGCTCTTATGGCACCGAGTCAGGCTAGGGGGCAAGTACAGGCTCTCGCGGTTCCACCTATTCAGAAGAGAGGTAGAACTATTTCCGTTGAAAGTCTGGTTTTTCTATTTGACCATCCTGTCTGTACATTGTTTGATTCAGGCGCATCGCATTCGTTTATCTCATCATCATTAGTTGAGTTACTGCACCTAGACACCAGTCTGGTAGATGATCCCTTGGTTGTTTCAAACCCAATTGGGGGCTCCACTTATTTGTCCTTGATATGTTTGGGTTTGAAGATTTATATACTTAGCATTGAGTTTAGATGTGATGCTTTTGTATTGGGCTTCACGGGCTATGGGTTGATTTTGGGCATGGACTGGTTATCCAGTAATGGAGCCGTTCTTGATTGCGAAAGGAGAGTTGTTAGGCTCATGACCCGTTTGGGTAACACTCTCGAGATTTCTTGTAACCCCATGGACTCTGTTATGTTAAGTTATCTTGAATCGCTTGATGTTTCGGTCGAGAGTTTGCAATCTATGAGAGTGGTCCGGGAATATCCGGATGTGTTTGAGGAGGTGAAGGGCTTACCTCCGAAGCGGGAGATTGACTTCCGAATATATTTGGTGGATAATGCTAAACCGGTATCTTTACCAGTGCGCCACATGGCTCCTCGTGAGAGGAGGGAACTCCATAAGCAAGTAGGGGAGTTGCTTGAGAAGGGGTTCATAAGACGGAGCATATCGGAGTGGGGTGCTCCAGTAGTATTTGCTACGAAGGCGGATGGGTCCCTCAGACTTTGTGTAGACTATAGAGAACTCAACAAGCTCACAAAGAAGAATAGACACCCATTGCCGAGGATTGATGATCTTTTCGATCAGTTGGTTGGCGCTTCAGTATTTTCTCAGTTGGACTTAGCCACGGGGTTTCATCAGTTGAGAGTGGCTGAGGATAGCATAGACAAGACTGCCTTTAGGACTCCTGATGGTTTCTATGAGTGGCTGGTGATGCCATTTGGGTTGACGAACGCCCCTGCATACTTTGTTGATTTGATGAGTAGGGTGTTCAGGGAGTTCCTTAATAAATTCGTGGTGGTCTTTGTGGATGATATCTTAGTATTTTCTAAGAGTGAAGAAGAGCATGCCCTACATCTTGGGGAAGTGTTGAAGACTCTTCGAGCACATAGCCTTAAGGCTAAATTCTCTAAATGTCACTTCTGGAGGAAGGAAGTACGGTTTTTGGGGCACGTGGTCTCCAAGGAAGGGATAGCTGTGGATCCCGCAAAGTTAGTATCAATTCAGGATTGGAAGGTTCCGAAGAATGCTACCGAAGTAAGAAGTTTCTTGGGGTTGGCGGGTTATTATAGGAAGTTTATTAAAGACTTCACGAAGATATCAGCCCCATTAACCCGCTTAACAAAGAAGAATCTTGTTTTTGCATGGGACGTAGATTGTGATGATGCGTTCCGACGGTTAAAGAGAGCTTTAACCACGGCTCCAGTTTTAGTATTGCCAGATGGGAGCAAGTCATTTGTTGTCTATACCGATGCCTGTGGGACAGGACTTGGCGCAGTTTTAATGCAAGAGGGAAGGGTAATAGCCTATGGTGGAAAGCAGTTGAGGGCACATGAGAAAAATTACCATACCCATGATCTAGAGCTGGCCGCTATTGTTTTTGCGCTTAAGATTTGGCGCCATTATCTTCTTGGTGAGAGATTCGAGTTGTTCACTGACCATAAATCCTTGAAGTACTTATTCTCTCAGAAAGATTTAAACTTAAGACAGCAAAGGTGGATGGAGTTTTTAGCATCCTATGACTTCGAGATATCGTATACCCCTGGCAAGGGTAACGTGGTGGCAGACGCCTTGAGTAGGAAGAGGTTGTCCTTGAGTCCATTGTTCGTGGAACAACAAAGCTTGGAGTTTATCTCGATGTTTGATTTCAGACCTTCCGTTGACTATGTACCTGGTTTGCTAGCTTCTTTGGAAGTTAGACCTACTCTTTTGGGGAGGATTGGAGAAGCACAGAGGGACGACCCACAGTTGGTTGAGTTGGTGGGAAAGCTCATAAGGGGGGAGTCGTCCAGCCACTTGAGTAGGTACACCCTAGACGATAGAGGGTGCTTGCGCAGAGACGGTAGGCTTTGTGTACCTCAAGACGAGGGTTTGAGGAAGGCTATTCTTGATGACGCACACCGTTCTAGGATGACCATTCATCCCGGTGGGGATAAGATGTACCAAGACATGAAGAGGGTTTTCTTCTGGGCCGGTATGAAGAAAGATGTGGCCGGGTATGTCGCTCGATGTTTGGTGTGCCAGCAAGTGAAGGCGGAGCAAAGGAAACCAGGTGGGTTGCTCCACCCATTGGAGGTTCCGCAATGGAAGTGGGATAGCGTCTCGATGGATTTTATTGATAGGTTACCCAGGTCGAGGAAGGGTAATACAGGAATTTGGGTGGTGGTAGATAGACTTACTAAGAGTGCCCATTTCATACCTGTGAAGAGCAAGAGGACTGCTCCATGGCTAGCTTAAGTATATCTTCGAGAGATAGTTCGATTACATGGGGTACCCTCTAGCATAGTAAGTGATCGAGATCCTATCTTCACTAGCAAGTTCTGGAGAAGTTTGCAAGAAGCAGTGGGGACTCAATTGTGTCTGAGCACCGCATATCATCCTCAGACAGACGGCCAGACTGAGAGGGTGAATCGTGTTCTAGAAGACCTTTTGAGGCTTTGTATCTTGGATTTTGGAGGTACATGGGAAGAGCATCTTCCATTGGTGGAGTTCGCATATAATAACAGCTTTCAGTCCAGTATTGGTATGGCTCCTTTCGAAGCTCTCTATGGAAGGCCGTGTCGATCACCTACATGTTGGTGGGAATCTACGGATAAGATCTTGCTTGGGCCCGATATGGTTAGGGAGACTTCTGAGAAGATCGACTTGATTCGAAGAAGGATGAAAGCAGCGCAGGATAGGCAAAAATCTTATGCGGACAAGAGAAGGACGGATCTTGAGTTTGAGGTTGGGGATATGGTTTTTGTTAAGGTATCTCCGTTGAGAAATGTTGTTCGCTTCGGATCCGTTGGGAAGTTAGCACCGAGATTTGTTGGGCCATTTCCTATCAAGGAAAGGATTGGACGGATGGCATATAGGGTGGAGTTGCCCGACAGACTTAGTGGTGTTCATGATGTATTCCATGTATCACATCTGAGGAAGTGCTTACATGAGACCGCAGAGGTGGTAGAGCCAAGCTTGCTTAGAGATGTAGAGGTTGAGCGTGATGCGACGATTCGACGAGCTCCTACTCGCATCCTTGGGTCAGAGACTAGGAAATTGAGGAATCGAGAGGTTCATCTAGTCAAAGTGCAATGGGGAGAAGATGAGAGCAACGCAACTTGGGAGACGGAAGCGAAGATGCGTTCATTGTACCCATTTCTTTTTGAGGGTATGTCTTTACTTTCTCCTTTATCACTTGTCCAGTACTTATCTTATCTTTGGTATGTCCTCTCGTTAGTACCTTTGACCTTTAGTTAGGGTAAACCTATGGTTGAAACATGTGTTTGAGACATGTTATGGTTGATGGATGCAAGTGTTTGCTAGTGGTTGCTCGTGGATGCATATACACACACTCTAGGCACTAGATCGGCTCAGTCACTTCATATTGCATATTGCATAAAATTGTGTGTAGGAAGATATATTTATGGATGTATAATGGTTGTGTTATCACATGGATGATGCATTTTGGTGAATGATTGTGCACTCATGTAGATATTGTATGTGTCGATAGGGTTCTCTCGCATACATAATGGATGCATGGCACTATCATGGTTTGCATATGTTTATACATTAGATAGGGAACATATACACACACTTTTTGCATATGCTCATACATCATTAGAAACTGTTTAAGGACAATGGATGCCCGTGGTTGATGGTTTGAGTAGATGGTTGTTGGATGGTAGGATATGCATTCTCCTTAGCTTAGAGATTTCGGGGACGAAATCCTTTAAGGAGGGGAGAATGTAACACCCCGAATTTTAGTTAATACTAAAATTCACTAATTACAGAATAATTAGTCTCATATGTGGGAATTAGGGGAAACAGGCTGCGTCATTACGTTCGTCTCGGAAAAATACGCGAAATAGAGTCCGAGTTTTCGAAAATCGGAGTCCGTATGGCCCGGTTATGGCCCAAGGAAGTTTGCAAAAATATTAGAGCTAAAAACAGATTTAGGAATTTAAATTTAAATTTAAATTCAGATTTGGAATGGGCCAGGCGGGGTCAGGCCTGTCGACAGGGGTGTCGACATGCCTGTCGACTTGCCTGTCGACAGGGTGGCACCGTTCTGTGAACCTAGGTGCACCAGGTTGCACCGGGTTGGGTTTCAGGCTGGCTAGGAGGGCTGGTTCTAGAGGTTTCCTAAATCTAATGGACCTAAATTAATCTAGGGTTAATCCAAGGGCCTAAAACACTCTCTTAATCTATAAATACACCCTAAACCTACCTTAATCCTTACCAAAAATAGAAATAATGGCCTCATGCCGCCAAATTAAATCCTAAGAGAAGCCTCCACTAATCTAAGAAGAAAGTTGCAAGCTAAATCCTCTCTAATCAATCTTTAATCATCATTATCTTCATTGTTAGCAACTAATTCTACTTCATAAGGTTGCTAATCTTGAGTTTGGTGAGTTTCTATCACTTTAACATCAATGGTTAAAGTAAGTAGATTGGGTGTAATGAGACTTATGGTCTTAAATGCGGATTAGTGAGTTTGAATCATGTATAATGATATATTACTCTATGTTGTTCTATGTTTATGCATATTGGATAAGTTGGTTTATGCATGCTTAATAAGTTGATTTATGCATGTTTAACAAGTTGATATATGCATGTTTAATAAGTGGATTTATGCATATTTAATAAGTGGAATTATGCATGTTTAGCATAGTGAGTTATGCAAGTTGAAAGTGATATGCAAGTTAAGTATATGTTTAAATGCAAGTTGAAAGTGATATGCAAGTTATGCATGCTTATGCAAGTGTATGGATGCTTATGCAAGTCATGTATATGTTTAAATGCAAGATTTATGTGATATGCAAGTTATGCATGCTTATGCGAGTATATGAATGCTTTTGCAAGATATGTATATGCTTAAATGACATGATATGCAAGTTATGCAAGTATGTGAATGCTTATGCAAGTATGTGGATGCTTATGCAAGTATGTGAATGCTTATGCAAGTTATGTGTATGCTTAAATGCATGTTTAACATATTATGCAAGTTATGAGAATGCCTATATGCAAGTTCAACATGTTATGCAAGATATGTGTATGATAATATGCAAGCTCATATGCAACATGTTATGCAAATCATGTGTATGATAATATGCAAGTTTGGGTTATATGTAGTTGGGATAATATATGCTCATATATGCAAGTTGACATCCTCTTAACCCATGACAAAGTTGTATGTTAAACCCATGATATTTGTGATGATCTTCCCCTTATTACGTCATGTAACGAGAACGATTTACGTGGGGAACGATGGGGTTGGTAAATATGTTAATAAATGAATGTTTGGGTATGATTAAGCATACCATAAAAATAAATTACCATAAGTGGGAATTTACCTATTGAGTTAGGTCTACCCCATGGGAATTTACCTATTGAGTTAGGTCTACCCATGTTATGGAAAACTTGATATTAATTAGGGATAATTAATATGGGGGTAATTAATTAGGTGTAATTAATCGACTAAGACACGAGGTTGGACTCATTTGTAGTGTAAAACTGCCCGGACCCGACCGGCTTAACCAGTTGCTACAAATGTCAGCCCAATGTGAGAGGTCTTAGCCATAAATTAAATACGTGATTAAGGTAAAGACACGAGGTTAGACTCTGTTATGACGTAAGACTGCCCGGATTCTACCGGCTTAACCAGGCGGTCATAACAGCCAGTCTAATGTGGGAGGTCTTTACGGGAGATCACGGTCTTAATTAATTAAGAAACACTTAACCATGATAGCATGTAGTGGGACATGAGGGGTTAAGTGGGTGCCTTGGGTGGCATGAGGAAATTTGGTGGTTGCCTTGGGTGGCATGTGGAATCTAGTGGGTTGCCTTGGGTGGCAATAGAAAATACGATTAGAATACTTAACCAAGTGGAAACATGTAATTAAACATGATTAAAGGGTTAAGTGGGATACACTAGATATTTGACAAGCTTAAGTGGGTAGCTTGTGGGGGCCCATTTTAACCAATATCCCAAACGTATCTTTGTGGGCTCGACCCATGTCGAGTGACGGGACACGCATATTGGGCTTGATTATAAGAGGCCAAAACGGGTTAGCGGTGGCAACGCAAGTCCAACGGGTTTCATATGCGTGTGTGGGCCCGGGCTGGTAGATAAGCCGTTGTTGCATCGTGTAGATATAAAGCCGTGCACCGTTAGTATTGGGTAGCCACTTTAGGGGAGTGATACACCCCACTGTGGGACCAGCACGGGTATCTACGGTAGGGAGCCGATCGATGGGGAGTAGTGGGTACACCTAATGAAGATAGGGGCAGACGGCACCTATGTAGGGGTACACGAAACTACTGGGTAAGAATTACCGGGTACACCTAGTGGAGATAGGGGCAGACGGCACCTATGTAGTGGGCTAGGGGTACATGAAACTGCTGGGGAAATTTTCTAAGTCCTTGGAAGGGATCAACCTTTAAGTAGGAATGACTGGTGTGGTGCAGTTAGTAATTATCCTTGGGTGGGTAGATGCGTCCTGACGGTTATCTTAGTTTATCCTAAGTCTACCAAGCTGCTTAGTGTAGCCATTCATCCCCAGATAGTACCGTAGGTCAAGTTTATGTCTTCTCTGGTTACCTTAATGATTGTATTGTTAAAGTTATAGGACTCACTCAGACTTATGTCTGACCCCGTTGTTTTTATCTTTTTCCCAACCCTCAGGTCCTACGGTGGATCCTAGTGGTAGTAGAGCTTGATCGGATTGCTGTTCCAGTCTTGAGGAGCTTGGATAGATGTAAAGCTCCAGTTATCCAGTTATCTTTTCTTTTGTTATGGCTATTGTATGAGAGAGTGGGATTATGTACTTCTTTATTTTGATGGATATTGTACTTGACTTTTATCGTGGTTTTATGATGTAACCAGACATGTTTATTTCTGCTGTTATGAGATGATGTTTTAAAATTTCAAGTACTATTTATATCTGTCTTGTTGTAATTTTTCTGTTCTATATTCACTAAAATACTCCACCGATGCTATGGCATTCCCTTTATGAGTGACCCTAGCGGGCGTGGGGTGTTACACAACACCCCTGGGCAGGATTTTTCCCGCCCACCCCAATCTGCGCGATTTTGAATTTTCTGAACCTAATTTTGAATTTCTGGACTCTACACACACACACACACACACACACACATATATATATTCTTCTTGCGCGTATACAAACTTCAAACCTTCATAACTTCTTCATACGATGTCCGTTTTACGCAAACCAAGTGTCTATCTTAACTAGAATTTCGAGATGGACACAATAGCGTAGTCCATTTCCTTTAATTCTGAATATTAAATTAACTATTCTTTAATTTTTCCTCTTTAGTGTTGTTAAAATTACGGGGTGTTACATTCTCCCTTACTCAAAGGATTTCGTCCCCGAAATCTCCAAGCTAAGAAGAATGTATATCCTACCATCCATCACCCATCTACTCATCCACCAATCACAGGCATCCATTGTCCTTAAAGATTTCTGAAGCTTATATGAACATATGCAAAGGTGTGTTATATGTCCTTTTTCTAATGCAAAGATCAAGCGGTCTACTTATTCTGTCGACCTCCTTAATGCAATGTATGTTAGTACCATGAATCCAACATGTATGCAATAATCCTATCATAACATGTAAGTTCTATATGGGTGCACAATCATCTGTCCAAATGCGACATCCATATGATGATACATCCATTTCCATCCATCAAAAGAAGAAAAATGCACACACATCCATATGCAGTATGAGAGTGATTGAGCTGATCTAGTGCCTAATGTGTATGTATATGCATCCATGAGCAACCACTAGCAAATATTTGCATACATCAAACATAACATGCCTCAAACGCATGTTTACATCCATGGGATTCCTACCTAAAGGTCAAAGATTCGATCGATAGGACATACTTAAATGATAGAAACAAGCATAAATAAAAGCTTTGGAAAGGAAGTTAAGAACATACCCTCGAAAAGAAAAGGTACGAAGCATGAATCTTGTCTTCGGTCTCCCAAGTTGCATCCTCTAGGTTATCTCCCTACTAAATTTTCATTAACTTGACTTCTTTATTCTGTAGCTTCTTAGCTTCTGATCCAAGAATACGGGAAGGAACTCGTCTGACTGTCACCTCTCATTCCACCTCTACTTCCTCCAATATACTCGGCTCAACTACTTCCGCGATATCATGCAAGCACTTCCGCAAATGAGAAACGTGGAAAACATCGTGAATGCCGGATACTGGTAGCTTTACTCTATAGGCCATTTGGTCAATCCTTTCTGCTATGGGAAATGTCCCTGCAAATCTTGGCACCAATTTCCCAACAGATCCGAAGCGAACCACATTCCTCAAAGGTGACACCTTAATGAAACCACGTCTCCTACTTCAAATTCAATGTCAGTCCTTCTCTTGTCTATGTAGGATTTCTGCCTATCTTGAGCGGTCTTCATTTGTCGTCTAATAAGATTAATCTTCTCGGACATTTCCCTAACCATGTCTAGTCCAAGTAATAGTCTTTCTGTAGATTCCCACCAACAAGTTGGTGACCTACAGGGTCGTTCGTATAATGCTTCGAAGGGTGTCATGCCAATGCTAGCTTGATAACTGTTGTTGTAAGCGGATTCTAATAAAGGAAGA
The DNA here is from genome assembly GCA_030737875.1 of Allium sativum. Taxonomy (NCBI): domain Eukaryota; kingdom Viridiplantae; phylum Streptophyta; class Magnoliopsida; order Asparagales; family Amaryllidaceae; genus Allium; species Allium sativum. Next base: position 360,946,797 of record CM060926.1, read on the forward strand.
TGCTCTTCCCAAGTTCCTTCGAAGTCTAGGATACACGCCTTAAAAGATCCTCAAAAATTCTGTTCACCCTTTCCGTCTGTCCATCGGTCTATGGGTGATAAGCGGTGCTCAAACACAACTGTGTACCTAATGCTTCTTGCAAGCTCATCCAAAATTCACTAGTGAAAATAGGGTCACAATCACTTACGATACTGGAAGGTACTCCATGAATATGGACTATCTCACGAACGTAAATTGCTGCCAACCATGATGCCATCCTCTTACTCTTAACTAGAATGAAATGAGCGCCCTTAGTAAGTCTATCCACCACAACCCAAATACTTGTGTTGGATTACTTTGATCTAGGCAAATCATCTATGAAATCCATATAGACGCTCTCCACTTCCACAGTGGAACCTCCAAAGGATGAAGTAAACCACCGGGCTTCTTTTGTTCAGCTTTGACTTGCTGACAAATCAAACATTGAGAAACAAACTCTGCCACATCCTTCTTTATCCCAGCCCAAAAGAAAACCATCTTCATATCCCTATACATCTTATCACCGTATATATGAATAGTCATCTTAGAATGATGGGCTTCTTCTAGGACTGTCTTTAACAAACTTCCAGTTTGGGAACGCAAAGCCTTCCATCTCATCGCAACCACCCTTTATTGTCTATGGAATATCTATTTAGGTGATTGCTAATATCCCCTTTACCGAGTTTATCCAAGATGTCTAAAATCTGTGGATCATCTCGCTGCGAAGCTCCTATCTGATCCGTAAGAGTAGGTCGTATCTCTAGCGATGCAAACAAACCAGGCAAAAACTCGATAGAGGGTCTAAAGTCAAAAGTCGATATGAACTCCAAGCTTTTTCTCTCCACAAACAGAGGACTTAAGGCCATCCTCTGCCTACTCAGTGTGTCTGCCACCACATTACCCTTGCCAGGGGTATAAGCAATCTCAAAATCATAAGAAGCTAGGAACTCCATCCACCTTTGTTGCCTTAAATTAAGATCCTTCTGCGAAACAAATACTTGAGAGATTTATGATTCGTATACAACTCGAACTTCTCTCCGAGAAAATAATGACGCCACATCTTAACCGCAAATACTATCGTAGCTAGCTCTAAATCATGGGTAGGGTAGTGCTTCTCATGAACCCTTAGTTGTCTACCCCCATAACACACTACCTTCCCTCTTGCATCAGGACCGCACCAAGCCCTGTACCACATGCATCAGTGTATACTATAAACACTTTATTCCCATCAGGAAAGGTCAAGACTGGGGCTGTTGTCAGAGCCCTCTTCAATCATTGGAAAGCAACATCACAATTTATATCCCATGAAAACGCCAAATTCTTCTTCGTCGGCTTGGTGAGTGGGGCTGATATCTTTGCGAAGTCCTTAATGAACTTCCTATAATAGCCTGCCAATCCAAGAAAGCTTCTCACCTCCACTGCATTTTTCGGAATTTTCCAATCTTGAATTGCAATTACCTTTGCGGGATCTACTACTATCCCATCTTTGGAAACCACATGCCCTAGAAATCTCACCTCTTTTCTCCAATAATGGCATTTGGAGAACTTTGCTTTAAGCTGATGCACACAGAGAGTTTTCAAAACTTCTCTCAAATATTAGGCATGCTCTTCTTCGCTCTTTGAGAAGATCAAGATATCATCAACAAAGACCACGACAAATTTATTTACAAACTCCCGAAACACTCTACTCATCAGATCAACAAAATAGCCGGGTGCATTCGTCAACCCAAAAGGCATAATGAGCCATTCAAAGAAACCATATGGAGTCCTAAAAGCGGTCTTATCTATACTGTCCTAAAAGCTTCTTAACTTCCTTTTTTAAGGATGCAGACCTCTCCGGGCCAAGCATACGCCTTTTCTACTTGACTGCGACACTCTTCGGGTGGGTGTTCAATAAGTGGCTCATAATCGATGGAGAAACACCACACATGTCAGCATGGGTCCATGCAAATACGTCCAAATTGGCTCGTAGGAAGTCTGTTAATTCCCTCGTCCAGATTGAATCTAAATGAGATCTGATTTTCAAGACCTTGGTCAGGTCATCGTCGTCAATCAGAATATCCATGATTGTTAGGTGTCGCCCTTCTACATCCTGGTTCCTCATCCTCTCTAGGATCAATATCCTTAGACTGATAATCAAGCGACTCTGGCCGGAATGTTTCCTTTATTTTCTACGCTGAGCCTCCCTATCAGGGAAGGAGGTGTTGTTTGGCTCTGCATCATCTCCATGGCGGATCGCCTTTCATTCTGCTAAATAGTAAGCACTCCCCATCAACTGGTCCCCACGAACCATTCCTATCCAAGCCTCAGTTGGGAACTTTAGCAGTAGGCACCAAGGTGCGATGCAGGCTCTAAATTCTGCTAGAGCTAGTCGTCCCAAAAACGCTTTGTAAGGGGAGTCTATGTTCATCACAAGAAATGGGAGAATTCGTACTCTCCTACAGTCTCCCTCGTTAAGTTCCACTGGCAATTCCAATACTCCTACTGGTGTACTAGTCGAACCTTTAGAGCCGTGTATCCACCCAGTGCAGGGTTTTATATCTCTAGCTTTTAACTTTATCCGGTCGAAAGTTTTTTGAAAAAGATATTAACGGAACTTCCATAGTCGACCAAGATCTTCTGAACCATCGTTGGGCCAATCATGGCTGAAATCACCAAAGGATCTACACTCGGAGTTTCCAATCCTATGCTCTCTCGATCACGGAATACATTATCGTCCGTCATTGTTTTCTGTTGTTTAATCGGTGTAGCATCTTAGGGAACACTGCACTCCCCTATAACAAGATGCTTTTGCGGCATTGACATATTGTTCCATGGTTCTGGTAATAAAACCTATCGAGTGTGGCCCTCGGTGATGGTGTTGATGACTACTACTTTTCCCTTCGACTATGCAGTGGCTCTGGGAGTCGTCTGGCCTTGGTTCGTGGTAGAACCTTCTTGCTCCCGGTCCCTTGGGACAACTTTATACTCATCAAGCTTCCCTTCTCAGAATAGTCTTTCTATCACATCTCTCAAATGTCGGCACTCTTTCATTGAATGACCATAGGTTTCATGAAATAAGCAAAACTTTCTAGTTTCTCACTCTTTTTCTATCGAATCTCTAGTTGGAGGTTTCTTGTATTGCATTACATTATAAGTATCCAGATAAATGTTTTCCAAGGTATCGTTCAACGGCGTGTAACTTTCGAAGGATTGGAACTGAGGTCGTTTCTTGGAATCACCCTTCCTATTTTCGTTTCTTTTGTTGCCATTTTTACCGTAGGAATCATTTCGTTCGTTCTGATTGCCAACATTGACTTCAACCATACCAGAATTGTCGCCGATTTGTTTTACGGTGACGTTGTTCTGAATTTCCACTCTCACAACTTCGTTGAATCTTCTTTTCCTGTTCAAGTACACCTCTTCCTGTCGCAAGCGTATATTTGTTTTCTCATGAAATAATTCAATGGTTGCAGTGATTTTCCGACCAAGTATCTCCCAAATTCAGTATCTTTGTCTACCCCGTCTATTATCGCCATCAGAATAGTCACGGGGTTGGGGTTGCTTACCTCGGTAACAGCTACATGGAAACGATCCAAATATCCCTTGAGGGTTTCTCCGGGAGCTTGTTTCACCGCCAAGTTGGATAGTTAAAGCACTTACAGTTCTATAGCGATAGGGTACAAAAAGATGTAGCGGGGATAAAGCAAAGAAATATCGGACGAACAAAAAGATTCAATATATGTTAAATATAATATTTAAAATTAAGTAATTATTGTTCTTACATTATATATGTAGAAGAAACTGACATTAATTAATCTTATTTAACAAAATCAAAGAATATCATTGTTACACATGCTAGATCTAATGATTATAATAGATTTTAATAATATATTGAACACTTATGTCTTAAAAATAGCTCTTAACATTAACTTTATTGGATTTTTTAAAAAGAGAACAAGTCAAATCAAGCTTGATATATTAATATTACTAAAGAGGGTGCTAAAAAGATTTGATTTAGTGGATGCACCAAGAAATAGCAGGGCTAGAAGCAGATCTACTGTTCATCAGCGCTAAATTGAAATATCGTAGAGGTCAAAGAGTGCTACGAGTTATAGCGGGGATTTTGCGGGGCTTTAACTACATAGCTATCGAGAGCTCTATGACACTCTTAGACTTCTTGGCATGCAGTCAGAAATGGTTCAGAAACTTTTCACTTAAATCCTTGAAGTTGGGAACCGAATGAGGTGGAAGTCTAGTGAACCACGTCATAACGACATCCTATATGTATATTGGAAAAGCCTTACACATTATAGCATTGGGAGCCGCTGTAGCATTCGTATACCATGAGTAGCGCATCAGGTGCTGCCGTGGATCAGTTCTTCCAGAATAACGATTCATCGTGAGCAGGTTGAATTATCTTCGAAATTGCACATCCAAGATGTCATCCGTGAAAGGCATATGGCTCTATCTATACCCCAGTGTTCATTGGTATAGCACCGACAATCATTTTTTATTTGACGGACCATCGCTGCTACCTCGACATTGGTTAATGTGTGCTCTGGCTCAGCGCTTCTAGTTCTTCGAGACCCTCTTGCTCCTGTCTCAGGCAATGTCACCTGATTTTCCGTCTAGGCAGAGCTTCCTTACCCCACATGATCTGTAACAACCCGTGTTCCGACAGACCGATTTTTTTTCTTTAGAAATCCAGTCCATCGAAACCGAGTTGGTTTGCTCTGGTGTCCTGCAGAAAAGACAGAGACATAAAACATGTCAGAGTTCTGAAAACATCTCACAGCGGAAGGAAAATATAGTGTAATTAAGATATAGCTTTACCATAACAATAATACTGCTAAACCAGTATCCAAATCTATACAGTCCGTGTCATGAACCTAACCTACGAATGTTATGAGGAGGGGGTCAGAACATAAGTTCTGTGTGAATGAATTTAAATTACACTTCCTAGGTAATCCTACATATACCGTTCAATTACATTTTCTCTCTTGTTAAGTTATTCGTGTCATTAGCACTCAAGATTTTCACACAGCCGTTGTACCCATCTACTCCTTAGTAGATTAACCTAATATAATGTATATGTAGCTACCCCCAAACTGAGGTACACCCCGTGGCACCCCACTTGCACGGTCTCCTCCTTGATATCACAGTAACAAAATAACATAAGATAAGGTAAGGTAAGAAAAACTGAGTATGCTATCATATCTGTTTCTATTTCTCTGCAACTACTAGCCTCATGTACTCATAATAAAATGATTCCATCATCGATCGGCTTCTACTCGCAGATATTTATATTTGTGTCATTCGGTCCCGCTTGTTCTGTGTTGGTCCCACCATGGGGTGTATCAATCCCTATGGTGGCCACCCGACACAATTCAAGATGCACAGTGTATGACTACTGATGCCTAGTGCCTGCTTTTTTCCACTCTGGGGTACGTGCATGCCCGTACTCCGTCGGAACGTACACTGATGCACCACCCGTCATTGTTTTGACCGCTTATAATCAGCCCAATAATTGTGCCCCACCCTGCCTAGTTCAGGGTATCATGATACATCTATGTGGGTTACTACTGAAATGGGTCCCCATTACTAAGGTTTCCTAGCCAACATGTTATAATGGTTAAGTGTTCCCCATTTGACCTAACCTCATCCATCTGTTTTATTTAACATGTTGTATTGGTTAAGTTTGTGGGCCTATATATATAATATTACCCACCAACCCGATATGTACTTAACCCCCTTCTGTTGCTTTAAGCATGTTTATTTAATGGCTAAGTTTGTGGGCCTATATATACTAATATTACCTACCAACCCGATATGTACTTAACCCTCCCACTTATCAAGTCAATATGTACTGTTGGTTAATTTTGCCTTAACCCTATCCACTTTGTTCATGTAATATTGGTTAAGTGTTGTCTATTCACGTTAACTAAACCTTCCCACACATCATGTTATATCGGTTAAGTGTTTTCTTATTAACTTAAACCTACTCATTCATCATGTTATATTGGTTAAGTGTTTCTCATTAACTTATCTCTACTCATTCATTGCGTTATATTGGTTAAGTGTTTTTCATTAACTTAACCCTACTCATTCATCGTGTTATAATGGTTAAATGTTTCTTATTAACTTAACCCTACTCATTCATCGTGTTATATTGGTTAAGTGTTTCTTGTTAACTTAACCCTACTCATTCATCATGTTATATTGGTTATGTGTTTCTTATTAACTTAATCCTATTCATTCTTAGCATGTCTTGTTAATTAGCATTAATTCGTTCCTTAGTGCCTTAGCCTCTCACATTAGAACCGTTGTTTGCGGTTGCTGGATGTGCTTGGCGGTTTCGGGCAGACTTCTACCGCAAACTCATTCTAACCTTGGGTTTTTCTTGGGCATGATGCGCCAACCTCTCACATTAGACATGTTGTTGTGGTTGCTGAATTATGTCGGGCGGTTCCAGGCAGTCTTATACCACAACTCAGTCTAACCTCGGGTAAGGCATGTTCGTCTATTTATTTAATTTACATATTTTCCATTCATGTTTTTATGTAAATTATCCCTAAGTGTTATCATTCACGTCATGTTCCATTTACTATTTAAATCATGTCCATAAATTCTAGGTATACAAATTATACCATTTCATGCTGCTAACCATTTACATGATTTTTGAACTGATTTATGCCGATGGCATATAATTTAAATTTGGCATAGAACAACCTAAATTTAATTTAGCGTACAATTGTGAACTTGTATTTTAGTTGGATCCAATTAACATAGATCTAAACATATAAAACATGTGGATGTAGACATATAAACCTATATGAACATGGCTTATCTTAGGGATTTGTATGTAACATATCATAAAAGAATCACCAAATTAATATACAACATTATAGGTACAATAGTCTCATAGACATAGGTGATTTTCAAATTAGTCACGGAGATAAACATAAATCAAAATTGTTTATCTTACAACTAGGCACAAATTCTAGTTTCAATTTATCACAAATCATGACTTTTATTAATCCTGTAGAATAACTATACTTACTTCGTAGTTATGCCAATAATCTAATTTATACACGATTCACTTACGCTCATGTTTATTCCATTCTCTCTTTTTTTCTTTCATGGTCTTTGTTCCAAACCCACCTAATTGTTCCAACTAAATTTGCATATCTTTTCAGTAATGTCTCAGGTTAACATCTACAATTATATGCCAAATTATTGATATTCCCTATTTCCCGTATTTTATAGGTTATACAACAATTCCCCAAATCACAAGTTTTGCCCAAAATCTACCGTATAAGTTATTTCAATTTCCCAAAACATTCTTTCACCACTACAAGTATTGTTCATATGCATGCCCTTCTGGCGAGATCCGGACTAGGCTCAAAATTAGCCTAGTTCATAAATGAAAAGGAACGGGAAAGAGAACAGAATAGGAAAAAGTATAAACCACAAGATTTTAATTGAATTAAGCATTATAATTTTTTAGGGAATTGCTGAACGATCTGCATATAATTATTCATAAGGGTGATTTAAACCCACTCACCAGCATGCTTTCCAAAGACCTTTAGATCTGATCCGTTTTATTATTCATAGTTTTTCATTCCCGCTTTAACTCAATTTCCAAGCCTAATAAAATGAACTTGTAATTAATTCTTTTTCCTCGAAATGAAGAAGAGAGGAACTAAGAAGTAAATTGAATAGTAGATTAGATCAAGGGATTACCTTACTTGGTTAAGAGATCTAAAATTACATAGATTCATTGCGACTAAAAGAAAAAGAGGAATTGCCCTCAAATAGCTTGAAAAGGAAAAGACTAGAGAAAACTATGTTAAAGCTGCACTTCGTCGTTGTTGTTGAATTAGACAAATAAAACCATGAGTCTAGGGTCTATTATATAGCTGGTAGGTCAAGAATGGAGCCACAAATCCGTCCAGATGCGCACAAATGAACAGAGCCCAGATCTGTTTATGGGGGTCGACACCCTATAGGGGGGTCGACACCCTATAGGGGGGTCGACCCCTATGTCGACTCCCCTTAAGGGGGGTCGACACCTATGTCGACCCCCCTTAAGAGGGGTCGACACATCTGAGCGGGAAATTTCCTGCTTAGCCCAATTTTGACTAAATTTGAAATGGTTTGAATTTCTGGGATGGTTATATATATATATATATATATATATACATTCATAATCTTACGCGTATACAAACTTCTATTGCTTATAACTTTTTCATACGTTATTATTTTTATGCAAACTTGGTGTCCATCTAAACCAGAATTTCGAGGCGGACGCAATGGTGATGTCCGTTTTACCTAATCCTTGATAACTGGACTAAGTGCGTTTGTTTTTTATCCTTTCTGTTACATAAAATGTTACCGTATAAATTTTCTTCTCTTCATCGTATGTATTAATTAAAACTGCACATCACCACCATGTATATAGACATTTTAAGATTAATAAAAATGCGGGGTGTTACATACTCCCACCCTTTAAAAATTTCGTCCCTGAAATTTGGTAAGGGTAAAATTAAATAATCCCTCACATATTATATCATCCATCATGTATACATCCAAATTTTCAAACATCGTGCACAAGTGCAAAGTGAAATACATCATAGTAATGCATGTATGCCTAATTTGGTACCACCTATATGTGTGCAATCTTTCAAAAAGAATTCAAAACATGATGCTCATATCCTAAATATACCTGCAGTTCTTTATGAATGCAATATTTTTCTGAAAAATCAAAACATTTTTCACCCAAATTTTCCCACACTCCTACAGAATAAGAGCATAGTTCACTCAATTATTGTATCCAAAATCCTACTAACCATCTTTAAGTTTCAAAAGTTAGAAAAATCAAATTTTCCTAAATTTTGATTTCCTTATATTTTGTAACGAAAAATTACTCTTTTTCCGTTCTCTTTTACTTACCTTTCTCATAATAATTTCATTTTTTTAATTTAGTTATTCTTAAACTCTCATTTTCTTCGTCATCATATTATTCTATTTAAGACACAGTGTCCTTATGTATGAAGAATTAATCACGGCAGAAGATTTCCTTATACTTAATCAAACAAACCCATAGATTCTACTACATTAAAATAAGTTTTAGTACATCTTTACTATAACTAGATAAATAGAAACGAGATAATCAGACACTATATCATAAGATTCTTAAGATCATACTGCCACAATGATCCTAGAATGGGGGTTAGGGCTCTAACCAAAGAAACTGCGGATGAGGGTCTCCAGTCCATCAATCTTGCACTCAACCCTATCTAGATGCTCCTCCTGCCGCCTATGCCCGTCTCTAACCTCCAACTGTAAATTCTGCATCCCAGCCTCCATCTGATCAAAGCGCTGCTGGGAGGTGTACATCTCCAGTATAATCTGCTGCTGTGTCTGGCCAAACTCAACCTGTGTCCTAAGAATCTCTTGCTGCCCTCTCAAGATATCATGGTGCTCCCTCGTCAACTGAGTCTGTTGCTCAGAGATTGCCCTTAGCTCGTCTCTCCAATCTTGCTCCCTAGAGGTCCAAGTATCCCATCCTGAAGCTTTGGGGGTCTGAGCACCACTCCAAACCTGCTATGTCTGTTGATGTGGAGCTGATCCTCCAAATGGTGCATAGTGGGGCTCCCTATCTGGTGTGGGCTGGTATCCAAAATCATGTGCATACCCCTCCTCCTGCGCTCCCCTTCTTCTTATTCTTCACCCTCATGTTCCATGGGCTGAGGGTCTAAGTCCACTAATTCCCGTAGCTCAATATGCATCCTAGACAATGCACCTAAATCTATGATGCGGGAAGGGTGTGAGGAGGGTGATATATAACTTTCTCTGGCTAGAGGGACATGGTATCGAGTAAACACTACTGTCCACAAATTTCCAAAAGCGATGTTGGTTTGCCTCGCCTCCCTAGTAGCTTCGTAATACTGTAAAATGGTGCGGGCCCAATTCATGTGAAGTCCCGCAAAGATGGCATAGGTAGCAAGTTTAACTGTGTGGGAAATCTTATCGAAACCCCCAGTCTTAACAACAAGATAATACTGTAGAATGCGTATGACTAATCTAGCTATAGGGCGCAAATGAGCCATATCCCAATCCCTCTGATATACATTAAAGAAAATCCTATGCCAAACAGTCATATCCACGTCTTCCAAATTGAGTCCAAACCCACGAATACCAAGCATATCTCCAAATTGTACTTCATTAAACCTAAGCATGGTCCCTTTTACCTCGGACTCATAAGTAATCATTCCATGGTCATCTTGGCCAATAACTAAATTAGCGTCAAAAAGGCGAACTAACCTTTTATGGCCTTTCTGCTCTACTATGTTAACATCCGAAATTGCAGTCAAACCCGCTGCCGTGAACAATGTTTCCAACGAGGTTCCTATAAAATCCCTAAACTTGATCGTTCGCCCTAGCAAAAGATTCAATCCCGCGGTTGCTTGTATGCTTCGACTATCTCCCTCCGATTGCTACACCATGCAATTTCTTGGGGTGTTAAAGGGGGAAAAGAGGCAAGAAGAGAGGGTTGTTCTTCCATGGCGATTTCTCTTTGAATAGAGAGGGGATTTGTGTAGATCCGGGTAGAGGGCATCGCTAGCTTCGATTTGGTGCCAACCTTTCACGAAACGGTGGTGTTTTAAGGTGGTGGTGGGCTTAGAAAGGGGTGGTGAAATTGGGTTTTCGGGTGGCTGGAGGGTGCTGGGTGGAATATGGAACGAAAGCTTCGGCCTTCGTTTTATACATTTTTTTTCTGACGTGGGGGGAGGGGGGTTTCGACACCTATGTCGACCCTTCTAAAAGGGTATCGACACCAATGTCGACCCCCCTTCTGGGGTGTCGACCCAGGCGTCGACTCCCTCCTTTTTTTTTCGTGTTCTCGCTCAGACGTATTCTTGCTTGAAGATCCATCTCCATTCCCTATATCCCACTGTTTCTAATTTCTAACGGGTTTACTAGGGACCACTTATCCTTTCCTTGTATCCGTTCCAATTCCATAATTAAACATATTATCGTCTTCCATGGGATATATAATCTTAAATATCCACTATTCTGTAAACTTTTGTTTCTTCTAAAAGAATTTCCTTATTCTCCGTTCTAGTGTACATAGGAAATATTTCATCTAAAATCTTTTCCTCTTTTGCAAGTGAGTCCTCGATTAGTCTAAGCATATCTATATTTATATTTTAGAAAATATAAATATGCCTGCTCATTATTTTCCCTAGGAACACTAAACCTAAGCTCTGATACTAGATGTAACAACACGTGTTCCGACAGACCATTTTTTTTTCCAGAAATCCAGTTCATCGAAACCGAGTTGGTTTGCTCTGGTATCCTGCAGAAAAGACAGAGACGTAAAACATGTCAGAGTTCTGAAAACATCTCACAATGGAAGGAAAATATAGTGTAATTAAGATATAGCTTTATCTTAACAACAATACTGCTAAACCAGTATCCAAAGCTATACAGTCCCTGTCATGAACCTAACCTGCGAATGTTATGAGGAGGGGTTCAGAACATAAGTTCTGCGTGAATGAATTTAAATTACACTTCCTGAATAATCCTACATATACCATTTAATTACGTTTTCTCTCATATTAAGTTATTCGTGTCATTAGCACTCAAGGTTTTCACACACCCGTCGTACCCATCTATTCCTTAGAAGATTAGCCTAGTATAATGTATATGTAGCTACACCCAAAATGAGGTACACCCCGTGACACCCCACTTGCACGGTCTCCTCCGTGATATCACAATAACAAAATAACATAAGATAAGGTAAGGTAAGAAAAACCGAGTATGCTATCGTATCCACTTCTATTTCTCTGCAACAACTAGCCTCATTTACTCATAATAAATTGATCCCATCATTGATCGGCTTCTACTCATAGATACTTATATTTGTGTCATTCGGCCCCGCTTGTTTGTAGAAACCTGTGCTGGTCCCACCATGGGGTGTATCAATCCCTATGGTGGCCACCCAACACAATTCAAGATGCACAGTGTATGACTACTGATGCCCAGTGCCTGCTTTTTTCCACTCCGTGGTACGTGCACGCCCGTACTCCGTTGGAACCTACACTGATGCACCACCCTCCGTTGTTTTGACCGCTTGTAATCAGCTTAGTAATCATGCCCCACCCTGCCTAGTTCAGGGTATCATGATACATCTATGTGGGTTACTCCTGAAATGGGTCCCTGTTACTAGGGTTCCCTAGCCAACATGTTATAATGGTTAAGTGTTCCCCATTTGACCTAACCCCATCCATCTGTTTTATTTAACATGTTGTATTGGTTAAGTTTGTGGGCATATATATATATATATATATATATAATATTACCCACCAACCCGATATGTACTTAACCCCCTTTTGCTGCTTTAAGCATGTTTATTTAAGGGCTAAGTTTGTGGGCCTATGTATATTAATATTACCCACCCGACCCGATATGTACTTAACCCTCCCACTTATCAAGTCAATATGTACTATTGGTTAAGTTTGCCTTAACTCTATCGACTTTGTTCACGTAATATTGGTTAAGTGTTTTCTATTCACGTTAACTTAACCTTCCCACACATTATGTTATATCGGTTAAGTGTTTTCTTATTAACTTAACCCTACTCATTCATTATGTTATATTGGTTAAGTGTTTCTAACTAACTTAACTCTACTCATTCATCGTGTTATATTGGTTAAGTGTTTCTCATTAACTTAACTCTACTCATTCATCGTGTTATATTGGTTAAGCGTTTCTTATTAACTTAACCCTACTCATTCATCGTGTTATATTAGTTAAGTGTTTCTTGTTAACTTAACCCTACTCATTCATCATGTTATATTGGTTAAGTGTTTCTTATAAACTCAACCCCACTCATTCTTAGCATTTCTTGTTAATTAGCATTAATTCGTTCCTTAATGCCCTAACCTCTCACATTAGAACTGTTGTTTGTGGTTGCTGGAAGTGACGGGCGGTTCCGGGCAGACTTCTACCGCAAACTCATTCTAACCTCGGGTTTTTCTTGGGCATGATGCGCCAATCTCTCACATTAGACCTGTTGTTGTGGTTGCTGGATTGTGCTGGGCGGTTCCAGGCAGTCTTACACCACAACTCAATCTAATCTCGGGTTAGGCATGTTCGTCTTTTTAATTAATTTACATATTTTCAATTCATGTTTATATGTAAATTATCCCTAAGTGTTATCATTCACGTCATGTCCCATTTAACATTTAAATCATGTCCATAAAGTCTAGGTATATAAATTATGCCATTTCATGCTACTAACCATTTACATGATTTTTGAACAGATCTATGCCAATAGCATATAATTTAAATATGGAATAGAACAACCTAAATTTAATTTAGCGCACAATTGTGAACTTGTATTTTAGTTGGATCCAATTAACATAGATCTAAACTTATAGAACATGTGGATCTAGACATACAAACCTATATGAACATGGCTTAGCTTAGGGATTTGTATATAATATATCATAAAAGAATCACCAAATTAATATACAACATTATAGGTACAATAGTCTCATAGACATAGGTGATTTTCAGAATAGTCACGGAGATAAACATAAATCTAAATTGTTTATCTTACAACTAGGCACAAATTCTAGTTTCAATTTATCACAAATCATGACTTTTATTAATCCTGTATAATTACTATACTTACTTCGTAGTTATGCCAATTATCTAATTTATACACGCTTGACTTAAGCTCATATTTATTCCGTTCTCTTTTTTTCTTTCATGATCTTTGTTCTGAACCCACCTAATTGTTCCAGCTAAATTTGCATATCTTTTCAGTAACGTCTCAGGTTAACATCTACAATTATATGCCAAATTATTGATATTCCCTATTTCTCGTATTTTATAGGTTATATAACAATTCCCCAAATCACAAGTTTTGCCCAAAATCTATCGTATAAGTTATTTCAATTTCCCAAAACATTCTTTCACCACTACAAGCATCGTTCGTACGCATGCCCTTTTGGCGAGATCTGGACTAGGCTCGAAATTAGCCTAGTCTATAAATGAAAAGGAACGGGAAAGAGAACAGAATAGGCAAAATTATAAACCACAAGATTTTAATTGAGTTAAGCATTATAATTTTTTAGGGAATTGTTTAACGATATGCATATAATTATTCATAAGGGTGATTTAAATCGACTCACCAACATGCTTTCCAAAGACCTTTAGATCTGATCCATTCTATTATTCATAGTTTTTCATTCCCGCTTTAACTCAATTTCCAAGCCTAATAAAATAAACTTGTAATTAATTCTTTTTCCTCGAAATGAAGAAGAGAGGAACTAAAAAGTAAATTGAATAGTAGATCGGATCAAGGGATTATCTTACTTGTTTAAGAGATCTAAAATCTATATAGATTCATTGCGACTAAAAGAAAAAGAGGAATTGCTGAAGTAGAAGCCCAAATCTCTAGGTTTGAATTCCTCTAATAGCTTGAAAAGGGAAAAGACTAGAGAAAACTATGTTGAAGCAGCACTTCGTCGTTGTCGTTGAATCAGACAAATAAAACCATGAGTCTGGGGTCTATTATATTGCTGGTATGTCAAGAATGGAGCCACAAATCCGTCCAGATGCGCACAAAGGAACATAGCCTAGATCTGTTTATGGGGGTCGACACCCTATGGGGGGTCGACCCCTATGTCGAATACCCTTAAGGGGGGTCGACACCTATGTCGACCCCCCTTAAGAGGGGTCGACACATCTGAGCGGGAAATTTCCCGCTTAGCCCAATTTGACTGAATTTGAAACGGTTTGAATTTCTGGGATTGTTATATATATATACATGCATAATCTTACGTGTATACAAACTTCTATTGCTTATAACTTTTTCATATGTTATTCTTTTTATGCAAACTTGGTGTCCATCTGAACTAGAATTTCGAGGAGGACGCAATGGTGATATCTGTTTTACCTAATCCTTGATAAATGGATTAAGTACATTTGTTTTATTATCCTTTCTGTTACATAAAATGTTACCATATAAATTTTCTTCTCTTCATCGTATGTATTAATTTAAACTGCACATCACCACCATGTACATAGAAATCTTAAGATTAATAATAATGCGGGGTGTTACACGATCCCGGTCAGTCACATGACGAGTAGGTTGGAGGAAGAGAGCTTAAGTGATCGGGGTAGTGCCTTAGTTCCTTGGTAGAACATGGGATCCATGCATTGGCAATGGTATTGTTCTGCTAAGCTAGGATCATTGGCACCAAGACGGATTTCTGCATCTTCCGGAGAACGTAATGAACCAAACCGGACTTGTTGAAGATTTTCAGGCCTTTTGTAACACCCCGCGTTTTTAACTTAAGATAATAAAATAAGAATAACTTAATTAAATATTCAGAATTAAGTAAAACAGACTATGCCATTGCATCCATCTCGAAATTATGGTCAAAATAGACACCTGGTTTGCATAAATCGGGCACCGTATGAAGAAGTTATTAAGGTTCGAAGTTTGTATATGCGCAGGACGAATATATATATATATATATATATATTAGGTTCAGAAATTCAAAAATAGGTCCAGAAATTCAAAAATTGGTTCAAAATTCGAAACTCGGGGAGGCGACAGATTTCCCGTTCAGGGGTGTCGACCCCTGGGTCGACCCCTCAAGGGGGGTGTCGACCCATGGGTCGACCCCCTGCGGCAGATTTTGATAGATTAGTTTCTGATGGTTTTAAATCAAATCTGAGGGTCCTAGTTTCTCTGATACACCTATAAATAAACCTCTAGAGCTAACCCTAAACCTTATAATTCTGAGGCTACGCTAAAGCTCTGCCATTTTCTCCCTTAAGATCTCTTCAGAAATTTAGATTATTAATAAGAAGATTTTAAATTCAAGATATGGAGGAGAGAATTGACGTTAATAAAAGACTGTTCAGATCTCTAAACGAAGTAAGGTAACTTTCTAAACCCGACCTACTCAAATTCCTTCTTCTTTTTTTCCTTTCTCATTTAATGAAAATAATAAATCCATGGTCGTTAGGTTGTGAATCCGATTAAGGGAAAAATCCATGGATGCTAAAACTGGATCAGATCCAGAATTGGGAAAGCATATGAGGTGAGTGGGTTTAAGCTATAGCATTTTAGATAATAATAAGTTATCATTTACCATTACCCGTTTTTTATAACTGAAATATGACATGTTAAGTGTTTAACGTAAGTTAATAATGACTAAAGTGAGATGTTAGCATGAGTAGGTCGGGGAATTCATAAGTTGAATTGGCTAAGGTGATGAATGTTAACATGTTGAAAAATAAACTTTTTAATAGCTATTACTATGGTTATTATTCCGTTGACTCACTTATGGCATATTATTAAGTAAATGACATGTTAACTTGTTGGATTTTAACAATTACCCGATTAAATATTTACATGTCAAAATAGAATTAAATACGTGTTAAAAAGGGCATGTGCTATAATATAGGGATAATTTGACGACATGTAATTTAGATTACTGTAAATCCAGCGTCCACAAGTATAGGCTTAATTTGAGAGGTCTAATGTGTGTGTGTGTATATATATATGTATATATAACAAGATATGAATAAATGGCAATGATGGTAATTAAATGTCTAACTCAGAAAATAAGAAAGGAAGGGATGTAATGGACTGAGTTAGTGTGATGCGAAGGAAAAGTGATGTATTTCCCTAAATGACCTATTTCTGAGAACGTGATTGCAAGTAAGCCACAGTGAATAAAGTAAGAAAGAGCAAAGAAATTACTTGCCACCACGAATTCAGATGGGAATACGTTATGAAAATAAATCACTGATTCCTTCTATAAATCAAACTGATAAGGTGCATGAAGTGTTTTCCTTAATAAAATAAGGAACATATATTATGGTGAATTAGGAATAATGGATTACAACAGTAAATGGTTTAAATGAGGAATGATAATAACCTATTATAAATAAATAACATTAATGAAAATGTTGTATAATAGGTAGAATTGTCCTAGGGACAAGTGAATATTATAACTTAGGTTATAATAAACTAGTAGGGAAATGGGATAACTGGTGAAATGCGATAAGGGATACTTAATTGTAAATTAAGTAACCGGTAAATGGGAAAGACGAAAACCAATTGAGAAAAGGGGGAAAATATATGAAATA
This sequence comes from Allium sativum, assembly GCA_030737875.1. NCBI lineage: Eukaryota > Viridiplantae > Streptophyta > Magnoliopsida > Asparagales > Amaryllidaceae > Allium > Allium sativum. The sequence continues at coordinate 360,963,981 of CM060926.1, forward strand.
TAAGAAGTTATACTTTATTATAAATTAAGAAATCTGTAAACTTAGAAGTCTGAAACTCGCTGATAAGAATAACATATTTGGACTTGTCCCAGGGACAAGAGGTAATTATAACATAAGGTTATAATAAATGGGTAGAGAAACTTATTAATTGGCCTTAGTTAAGAGAACTAAGTTAATAAGTAAACAACGATAAGTTGTAGTAACGATGTAAAATGGGATTATGATTAAATGTGAAAGGATGAGGAAAACTTATAAAATGAAATAAGTTATATTTAATCATAAATGGTAAGTGACATGTTAATTAGAAAACATGTGAATTTAGGTATACTTAATTACATATTAAGTAGAACATGTTATTATAACGATAAAATCAAATAAGAATATAAATGGATTACAGACCTTAGGCCACAATCTAGAGAATAACATGTTGTGGGCTTATTAACAAACTTAAATGGGTTAAGTTATATAACCAAAATTGATAAGCAAGAGGAACTTGGTAAATTAATTAAGAATTCAATATGAATGAGAATAACCAAGTTAAATGGAAACATGATGAGGTAAGGAAAGCGCCTAAAATAATGTTTAGACATAAGGTCTGATTACATATTAAAGTGAGGCGCTTGGACCAGTCCGCACGTTTGAGGGTGAATAACCCAACGGGGTAGATCATCGTCGTGTTATAAGGCACGAGGGGAGTGCACATTCATCTGATTGTTATGACGGCTCCAAAGGACTGAAAGGGAAGCATGCGACTTCCTGAGGTACGTAAGGTGCTCCTAGTAGTCCTCTGTTCGGTGGTAGATGTTTTAGGCTATGCTCGCAGGGTTGGGTCAGCGCGAAACTACTAGGTGTGTGGGCCTTCACTACAGAAGTAGTTATGCAGTCAGAATGCCGTGACGCGGTGACACCAGGATGATTCAACGGTTGCCTCAACGAGGAGGCGAATGGTATTGACCAACAAGGATAGTAGGTCGTCGGACACCCGTCATCGGCAGCTAGTGGGATGCGAAAAGATTAGAGCTAAAACCAATAGACCATTCACCCTTCACTATCAGGGTACAGTGGTTGAGGAAGACGCCAAATGGATGTTTAGATTATTTTCTTTAGAGGCAGTCGTTTAGCTCTTGTAGTCTTTGCTAGTCGAGGGAGGGGCCGGGGTGGGGCCATAGCCACTGTGAAAACAGACCCTATGTATATCTGTATATAGAGGCTCTTAAAGACGGGCCTGTACAGATATGGAAAAGCTCCCGACCGAGTTCCGTGTTTCTTGTATCGCCCTGCCGTAGAACTCGATGCGCATTAGAGGATGTGCAGTTATGACATCGAGCTACAATTGATGATACATATATGGGACAGACTAGATACATGCATGTCGGCTCTGGGTGGTGTATCGTAGACTTGAGGGCATTACTCTAATATGGAATTTGATTTGATCGAAGGTGGAAGTCTATACGCTTACGTAGCATAATAATGGTAGATATATGCGAAACGTAACATTGTTATATAGAGATTCGTACGTTGCTATGGCGTAGGATGTGGGACTTCGTATATTTCGATGGTGTTACAGTGGAGATCGTGCGAGTAAGGTACCATGGGGTGTACCTCAGTATTGAGGGGTAGCTACATATATACTGTATTAGGTTAATCCACTGGGAAGTAAATGGGTATTACGTGTGTGTAAGCCTTGAGTTCCATTAACCCAAGTAACCTAATAAATAAGAAAATATGATTGAATGGTATATGTAGTGTTATCCAAAGTGTATAATTTAAATCCTGTAACCAGAACCTGTGTTCTGACCCCCTCCTCATAACATACTCGCAGGTTAGATTTGTGGCAGAGACATGATGACTTTGGATACTGGTTAGGCATTATTATTAATACGGTAAGGCTATACTTTGAGTATATTATTTTATATCCATTCCGCTGTGAGATATCTTCTGAGCTCTGACTTATTTTATGTATCTGTCTTTTCTGCAAGATATCAGAGCAAACTAATCCGAGTGTCGATAGATTAGAACTTTGAAAAAAAAATCGGTCTGTCGGAATTGGGGTTGTTACATCTGGTATCAGAGCCTATACCCAGCTGGAATTGTGTGTGTAATGTCGCGGATGTCGGTTGATGTGGTACTGAAGCGGGTTACATGCACAACACTTGGGTGATGTGTGATATAAGCCAACGACGTTGGGCTCTTTAAGGGGGTAGTCTGTAACACCCCTCTTGAAAAGCAAACACAAAGATCTTTTAGCACAGTGGTTAGTGCATGGTGTTGCTTTCCAGGAGGTCGGGGATTCGAATCCCGTGGGTGTCGCATTTGGTATCAGAGCTTAGGTTTAGAATTCCTGTATAAATAATGAGTGAACGTATTTGTATTTTTAAAAATACAAATATTATATATATACCTAGATCCATAAAGGAACCCACTAAAAAGAAAGAGTATAGTACGATAAGAAAAGGGATGTTTGTTTTGTACACTAAAGAAAGGAATATGGAAATCTAAGACCCTTAGGTAATTTGGGTTGGAAGTGTACAATGTGTTTTGTATGGAAGGAAAGTGAATCCCATATGATTAGTACGTTGGGTTAGTGGGTTTGGCAGTAAAACCTTATAAATTGGAAAAGGTTAAAAAGATAAAGATGGATTAGGAATATATATATATATATATATATATATATAGTTGAGAGAATTGACTCTGTGGGAGTGACTAGGAAATCCTAGGGTGTTGCTTAAAATAATTGTTGGTACACAGCTAGGACTAGTGATGACTACTAGATAGTAAAGGGCAAGTAAGTGTTTAGATCCTGTTGCTAATTGTCATGTTAGAGGTAAAACCCGTTACTACATTTCTAATGGGATCATTCCATTATTTTGTTCTTGTTGGGTACTTAGGGTAACACCTAAACCTGTTGTGGATCCCATAGTTTGGACTTTTCTGTCTGAGGGGGGCATAGTCCCGAGATTCTTGGCCCTTAATAGTAGCTGTGTAGGGTGTCTGTTCTCTTGTTTTAGTTGGAAGACTAGAAGGCTTATTTGAAAACTAAACTTCGCTCAGATAATTAAATAGGCTAAGAAAAGAGAAATGGTACAACTGAAGGAAACAGAAAATTCAGTAAAGCAACAAAAATGGAAAATTATGAGAAAAGATGGACATAGATAAAAATTTCCAAGATAAGATGAAAAAGAAAATCAGTAACAAAACAAAAATTTCATATGTGGGCTGTGCTTGGATAGGAAAATAGGGAATCTTTATTAACAGTTACATAAAATCCAAGAACGGTTAGAAAAAGGTTGAAAAAGGAAAAAACGGAAGATGCAAAGTTTTCTGTTTTCAACCTTTTTGTAACATAAGAAATCGAATTTAGAAAATTAGATTTTTCTAAAATTCGAAGAATAAAGTTGGTTGGTAGGACTATGGATGCAACAATTGGATGAACTACGCTCCTACTCAGTAAGAGTGTAGGAAAATTTGGATGAAAATGTATTTTGATTTTCCAAATATTGCATTCATGTAGAACCTGCCAGTATATTTAGGATGTGAGAATCATATTTTAAAAGAATTTTTGAAAAATTTGCATACATGTAGGAGGTACCACTTAGGCATACATGCATTATTATGTTGTATTTCACTTTGCACAAGTGCACAATGTTCGCAAAAATTGGATGCACACATGATGGATGTATATTATGCGAGGGGTTAACTGATTTTACCCTTATCAAATTTTGAGGACGAAATTTCCTAAGGGTGGGAGAATGTAACACCCCGCATTTTTAACTTAAAATAATAAAATAAGAATAACTTAATTAAATATTCAGAATTAAGTAAAATGGACTGCGCCATTGCGTCCGTCTCGAAATTCTAGTCAAAATAAACACATAATTTGCGTAAATCGGACACCTATGAAGAAGTTATTAAGGTTCGAAGTTTGTATATGCACAGGAAGGATATATATATACTTGGTTCAGAAATTCAAAAATAGGTCCAAAAATTCAAAAATCGGTTCAAAATTCGAAATTCGGGGAGGCGGCAGATTTCTCGCTCAAGGCTGTCGACCCCTCAAGGGGGTAGGGGTCGACCACTTAAGGGTGGAGGGGTTGACCCCACTACGACAGATTTTGGCAGATTAGGTTTTTTTTATTTAGATTTGGACGTTTTTGATGGTTTTTAGTCAAATCTGAGGGTCCTGGTTTCTCCGATACACCTATAAATAAACCTCTAGAGCTAACCCTAAACCTCGTAATTCTGAGGTTACGCTAAAGCTCTACGTTTTCTCCCTTAAGATCTCTTCAGAAATTTACATTATTAATAAGAAGATTTTAAATTCAAGATCTGGAAGAGAGAATTGACGTTAATAAAAGATTGTTCAGATCTCTAAACGAAGTAAGGTAACTTTCTGGATCCGATCCATCCAAATTCCTTCCTCTTTCTTTTCCTTTCTCTTTTAATGAAAATAATAAATCCATGGTTGTTAGGTTGTGAATCCGATTAAGGGGAAAAACCATGGATGCTAAAACTGGATCAGATCCAGAATTAGGAAAGCGTACGAGGTGAGTGGGTTTAAGCTATAACATTTTAAATAATAATATGTTATTGTTTACCATTCCCCATTTTTTATAACTGAAATATGACATGTTAAATGTTTAATATAAGTTGATAATGACTAAAGTGAGATGTTAGTATGAATAGGTCAGGAAATTCATATGTTGAATTGGTTAAGGTGATGAATGTTTACATGTTGAAAAACAAACTTGTTAGTAGCAATTACTATGTTTATTATTCCATTGATTCACTTATGGCATATTATTAAGTAAATGATATGTTAACTTGTTGGATTTGAACAATTAACCGATTAAATATTTACATGTCAAAATAGAATTAAATACGTGTTAAAAAGGGTATATACCAAAATATAGGCATAATTTGACGACATGTAAATTAGATTACTGTAAACATACGAAAAGTATAATATTCCTAAAATTTACAATAATAGGAATAATTGTTGAAGAACGAACATGCCAAGATTCACAATAATTTGACATTATAACGCTCTTAGACACGAGGTTAGATTGCACTTGTGATAGAAGTCTAACCGGAACCGCCCGACATATCCAGCATCCACAAGTGGTAAATATAATGTGAGGGGTCTAAGTGCATAATTAAAACATGTAATGGTGCTAAGACACAAGGTTAAGTCAACTTGTGGTAGAAGTCTGCCCGGACCCGCCCGGCAAATCCAGCGTCCACAAGTGTAGGCTTAATGTGAGAGGTCTAGTGCATATATATATATATATATATATATATATATATATGTATGTATGTATGTATGTATGTATATAACAAGATATGAATAAATAGAAATAATGGTAATTAAATGTCTAACTAAGAAAATAAGAAAGGAAGGGATGTAATGGACTGAGTTAGTGTAATGCGAAGGAAAAATGATGTATTTCCCAAAATGACCTATTTCTGAGAACGTGATTGCAAGTAAGCCACAGTGAATAAAGTAAGAAAGAGGAAAGAAATTACTTGCCACCACGAATTCAGATGGGAATACGTTATGAAAATAAATCACTAATTCCTTCTATAAATCAAACTGATAAGGTGCATGAAGTGTTTTCCTTAATAAAATAAGGAACATATATTATGGTGAATTAGGAATAATGGATTACAACAGTAAATGGTTTAAATGAAGAATGATAATAACCTATTATAAATAAATAACATTAATGAAAATGTTGTATAATAGGTAGAATTGTCCTAGGGACAAGTGAAGATTATAACTTAGGTTATAATAAACTAGTAGGGAAATGGGATAACTGGTGAAATGAGATAAGGGATACTAAATTGTAAATTAAGTAACCAGTAAATGGGAAAGCCAGAAACCAGTTGAGAAAAGGGGTAAAATATATGAAATATAAGAAGTTGTACTTAATTATAAATTAAGTAATCTGTAAATTTGGATGTCTGAAACGCGCTGATAAGAATAACATGTTTGGACTTGTCCTAGGGACAAGAGGAAATTATAATATAAGGTTATAATAAATGGGTAGAGAAACTAATTAATGGGCCTTAGTTAAGAGAACTAAGTTAATAAGTAAACAACGATAAGTTGTAGTAACGATGTAAAATGAGATTATGATTAAATGAGAAAGGATGAGGAAAACTTATAAAATGAAATAAGTTGTATTTAATCATAAATGGTAAGTGACATGTTAATTAGAAAACATGTGAATTAAGGTATACTTAACTACATATTAAGTAGAACATGTTATTGTAACAATAAAATCAAACAAGAATATAAAAGGGATTATGGATTACAGATCTTGGGCCACAATCTAGAGAATAACATGTTGTGGACTTATTAACAAACTTATATGGGTTAAGTTATATAACCAAAATTAATAAGCAAGAGGAACTTGGTAACTTGATTAAGAATTCAATATGAAAGAGAATAACCAAGTTAAATGGAAACCTGATGAGGTAAGGCAAGCGCGTAAAAGAATGATTAGACATGGGGTCTGACAACATATTAAAGTGAGGCGCTTGGACCAGTCCACACATTTGAGGGTGAATAGCCCAACGGGGTAGATTATTGTGGTGTTATAAGGCATTAGGGGAGCGCACATTCATCTGATTGTTTTGACGGCTCCAAAGGACTGGAAGGGGAAGCACGCGGCTTCCGGAGGTACGTAAGGTGCTCCTAGTAGTCCTATGTGTGGTGGCAGATGTTTTATGTTGTGCTCACAGAGGTTGAGTCTGCACGTAACTATTAGGTGGGTGGGCCTTGACAGCAGAAGCAACTATGCAGTCAGAATGTTGTGATGCGGTGACACCAGGGTTATTCGGCAGTTGCCTCAACGAGGAGGCAAAGGGTCACAACCAATAAGGATAGTATATTATCGGATACCCGTCATCGACAGCCAGTGGGATGCGGAAAGACTAGAGCTAAAACCAATAGACCATTCATCCTTCACTATCGGGGGTACGGTGGTTGAGGGAAGACACCAAATGGATGTTTAGATTGTTTTCTTTAGGGGCAGTCGTTTAACTCTTGTAGTCTTTATTAGTTGAGGGAGGGGGCGGGGTGAGGCCATAGCCACCGTGAAAACAGACCCTAGGTAAATCTGTATATAGAGGCTCTTAAAGTATCGCCCTCCCACGGAACTCGATGTGCATTAGAGGACGTGCGGTAACGACATCGAGCTACAATTGACGATATGTATGTGGGACAGTCTAGATACACGCATGTCGGCTCTAGGTGGTGTATCGTTGACTTGAGGGCATTACTCTAGTATGGAATCTGATTTGATCGAAGGTGGTGTAACAACCCGTGTTTTTATAACGTGTAATAACCATAAATCAAGGCAGAATTAATTTTTAAAATAAGAATCGAGGGAAACGGGTTGCGCCATTGCGTTTGCCTCGAAATTCTGCTTGGAAACAGTCCGAGTTTTCGAAAATCGGAGTCCGTATGACCAAATTATGACTTTTCAAAGTTTTCAAAAAATTTCAAGTTCAAAACAGACTCAATTCGAATTCAAAATTCGAATTTCAAACCTCCAGATGGACTGGGCGGGAAATTTCTCGCCCAGGACCAGGTCTACCTGGGGGTCGACTATGTAGTCGACCTACCCAGAACCAGGTCGACCATAGTGTCGACCTGGGGGTCGACCTGGTGCCCGAACCCATTTCTGAAGCTGGATTCACTCTGATGTATTTAGCCTCATTTCTGTCCACATTCGTTGACCCGACCCTATAAATACAGCCCCTAACACCAGTCTCTCTACACCAAATTTCTTTCTGACCTTATGCTTCTCTGATTCTGGTTGAAAAGTTTGAGAGAGGGACTGCTTCTACTACGTTGAGACTGCGTTAAGGGAATTGCTGATTTGGGGACTTCTATTAGGACTTGACTAAGCATATTCAACATCGACTCTCTTTTTCTAATTCTCGAACAGCGATCTGTAAGCCCCAGTTATTTTTAGATTTAAACTGTAAATGTAATATGAATATGATGTAAAAATTGAAATTGGACCTATGTATGATGACTGTTTTACATCCATTCTTGTTCATCTTGGATCTTGACTCTTGGATATTATTATGACATTGATTTGGGGCCTATTCATGTTGTAAATCAAAAGAAACCCCTCTTATTATCATGTTGAATCTGTTATTAGTCACATGTTTATGAATATCACCTTATGACAGTCGTTACCATGACTATACTATCACCTTGTGACAGTCGTATCATGACTATACTATCACCTTATGACAGTCGTTACCATGACAATACTATCACCTTATGACAACTGTTATTTTGACTAGTACCTTATCTTGCTAGATTTGGAATCTTTATGTTTGAGGCCAATATTCCATATGCCAGTAATGTTTTAATCTTTTATTTCAAGTCATACCATGCTATGCTAGTACTCACTTTTGCCACATTATACTCGTTCCTTTTTATGTTATTCCCTATTAGATTTATTTGTATCGATTCGAACTTACGTGTGACGGGAATACGATTTGGGTAGACTAGGTAAAACTTAAATTAGCTTTAAACTTGAACATGAACGTTATTATGACTTGAACCTGAATATGGACATGAACTTGACATGATTTGACATGAAACATGACCTGAAAACTTGACATGAATCTAGACATGAAAACTTGAACGTGGGCATGACAGTTAGATAATACTCCACCAAAACTCGTGCATTCCCTTTGTGAGTGACCCTAGCGGAGGTGGGGTGTTACAATTTGGTATCAGAGCAGAAGGTTACCAGGCTGGGCAAAAAGTTTTAAAAACCTTCTAAAACTATTTTCAAAACCATTTATATAGAAGCATTTTTCAAGAAAAATTTTATGTTTAAAAAGGCTATTCCCCAAAAGCCATTAGCACTTTCCTTTGTTTCCTCGTTTGAATCTTTCCTTTTCATTTTTCAGCAAGGATGATCTTAACCTACCTGAGGGAATACCCGTGCCTGGATGGTTCCGAAGGTACTTAGAAGCCAGGGCCAACGACGCGGGCACGGCAGACATCCCTCCTCCTCCTCCCCCAGTGGCTGCGGTTCCTCCTCCTGATACCGCCTTTGCCAAAATATGCAATGACTTTAAAGCAATGGGCGGCAAGAACTTCGTTGGAACTGAAACCTTTGTTGAGGCACGAAACTGGCTAAAGGAGACAGAATACTTGTTTATTATCTTTGATATGGAGGACCATAGGAAAGTTCAGTTGGCAGCATGGTTTCTGAAAGAGGAAGTTGCATTTTGGTGGGAAGTCACCAACGCTACCAGGTCAATTGAGACTTGGGCAGACTTTAGAGAGAGGTTTGGGCTTAAATTCATATCGTCCGCAGAGGAGAACCTTCAGATGGAGAGGTTCCTAGCACTCAAGCAAGGGGATATGTCTGTGAGGGAGTACGTGAATAAGTTTAATCAGCTTGCTCGGTTCGGTTTGGATTTGGTCAACACAGCCCAGAAGAAGGCTGTACGCTTTGCTCGAGGATTGAACGAGCCACTACACCGCTTGGCCCTAACTCATATACCCATGGGGGCGACCTTTGAAAGCTTGGTGGATATGGCTCGACTTCATGAGGAAGACAAGAATAGCAAGAAGGAGGTTAAGCCTAACGAGACTCAGAATAAGAAAGCTGATTTCAAGAAGGGGAACAACAAGAATAACAAGAATAACAAGAGCAACAACAAATCACGTGAGACGAGGTAGTGCAACTTCTGTGGTATTACTGGACATCTAGCTAAAGACTGTAGAAGGAAAAAGAGGAAGTTGGGTGAATGCTTTCATTGTGGAGATACTGGACACATCAGCAAGGATTGCCCTAAGAAGCAAGGACAGGGGCAAGGGCAGACCCAGCGAGCAGGACCTTCTGGAGGGCAGTTGCATGCTCTCAACACCACTCCAGCTCCTGACCGAGGTAGTAATATTTCCGTAGAAAGCCTTGTTTACATTTCTGACTTTCCTGTTCGAACCTTATTTGACTCTGGCGCATCGCATACTTTTATTTCTTCTGATATTGTTGAAAATATGCACCTAAGTACTAGTCTGGTTGAGGATCCCGTTATAGTTTCAAATCCAATTGGGGGCTCCACCCATTTATCTATGATGTGTGTGGATTTGAGGATCTCTATCTTAAGCGTAGAATTCACGTGTAATGCTTATGTTCTCGGATTCATGGGATACGGTTTGATGCTAGGGATGGATTGGTTGTCCGATTATGGAGCCATTCTTGATTGTGAACGAAGGGTAGTGAGGCTTGTGACTCGCCTTGGTAATACCCTTGAGATTTCTTATAACCCGAAGGGTCCGGTCATGTTGTGTTATCTTGAATCCCTTGACTCGTCCGACGATAATTTGCAATCCGTAAGAGTGGTCCGAGAATATCCAGATGTCATTGATGAAGTGAGGGGATTATCTCCTAAACGCGAGATAGAGTTCCGAATTTATCTTGTTGATAATGCCAAGCCAGTTTCATTGCCCGTTAGGCACATGGCCCCGCGGGAAAGGAGAGAGCTCAGTAAACAAATCAATGAGTTGCTTGAGAAAAATTTCATAAGACGAAGCATTTCTGAATGGGGTGCTCCGGTGGTATTCGCTACTAAGGCGGATGGATCGCTTCGTCTGTGCGTAGATTATCGTGAGTTAAACAAGCTGACGAAGAAGAATAGGCACCCGCTACCAGTTTGACCAACTTGTGGGAGTATCTGTTTTCTCTCAACTCGATCTAGCCAAGGATTCCATCAGCTTAGAGTGGCTGAGGATAGCATTGACAAAACTGCGTTTAGGACTCCAGATGGGTTCTTCGAATGGTTCGTCATGCTGTTTGGGCTAACAAATGCACCCACGTACTTTGTAGATTTGATGAGTAGGGTGTTTCGGGAATTCCTTAACAAGTTTGTGGTAGTTTTCGTGGATGATATTTTGATCTTCTCAAAAGATGAAGAAGAGCATGCTAGACATCTCAAGGGAGTCATGGAAACGCTTAGAGCGCACCAGTTAAAGGCTAAGTTCTCCAAATGCCATTTTTGGAGGAAGGAAGTTCGGTTCCTTGGACATGTAGTTTCTAAGCAAGGCATAGCCATGGACCCCGCAAAGGTAGTTGCGCTACAGGACTGGAAAATTCCTAAGAATGCAACGGAGGTGAGGAGCTTTCTTGGTTTGGCGGGCTACTACAGGAAGTTCATTAAGGACTTCGCTAAGATTTCAGCCCCTCTTACTAAATTAACAAAGAACAACCTACCTTTTGCATGGGACATAGAATGTGACACTGCTTTTCAGATACTTAAGAGAGCCCTCACCACATCTCCAGTTTTGGCATTACCCGATGGAGGTAAGATGTTTACGGTGTACACTGATGCATGCGGCACGGGGTTAGGCGCTGTCCTAATGCAAGAAGGAAGAGTAATATGCTACGGGGGCAGACAACTTAAAGTTCAAAGTTCATGAGAAAAACTATCCCACGCATGACTTGGAGTTGGCCACGATTGTTTTTGCACTTAAAGCTTGGCGCCATTATCTTCTAGGGGAGAGGTTCGAGCTGCATACCGACCACAAATCGCTTAAGTACCTCTTCTCACAGAAAGACTTGAATCTGAGACAACATCGGTGGATGGAGTTCTTGGCATCATATGACTTCTATATAGCTTATACCCCTGGTAAGGGTAATGTGGTGGTGGACGCGCTAAGTAGAAAAAGGTTGACTTTGAGCCCCTTGTTTGTTGAAATGAAAAGCCTTGAGTTTATAGCAACCTTTGATTTTACACCTGCTGTTGAGTCATTGACTGCTACATTTGCATCTCTTGAGCTAAGACCTACACTTCTAGATCAAGTAGGGACTTCACAGAAGGAAGACCCGCAGATAGTTGGAATCATGGACAAGCTGATTAGAGGTGAGACGTCAAGTCACCTCAGTAGGTATGCCATAGATGACAAGGGATGGCTAAGGCGCGATGGGAGACTATGTGTCCCACAAGTGGGAGACTTAGTAAGGAGAGTTCTCAAAGAGGCGCATCACTCGAAGATGACTATACATCCCGGAGGGGATAAGATGTACAGGGATATGAAACGCATTTTCTTTTGGGCTGGAATGAAAAAGGACATGGCAGAGTTCGTTTCGAAGTGCCTGGTGTGCCAACAAGTAAAGGCCGAGTCGAAGAAGCCTGGTGGGCTATTACATCCTTTGGAGGTTCCGCAATGGAAATGGGAGAGTATCTCGATGGATTTTGTGGATGGACTGCATAGGTCTAGGAAGGGAAATACTAGCATATGGGTCATAGTTGATAGACTCACGAAAAGTGCTCACTTCATTTCGGTGAAGAGCAAGAGGACCGCAACAGGGCTAGCGTCTATTTACCTTCGAGAGATAGTGCAGTTGCATGGAGTTCCTTCTAGTATAGTTAGTGATCGTAACCCGATTTTCACTAGCCAGTTCTGGAATAGTCTGCAAGAAGCAATGGGAACACGACTGAACTTGAGCACGGCCTATCACCCACAGACAGATGGACAAACCGAAAGGGTAAATAGGGTACTAGAAGATCTCCTGAGGCTATGCATTCTTGACTTTTGTGGTACTTGGGAAGTCCACCTTCCTCTCGTGGAGTTTGCGTATAATAACAGTTACCAAGCTAGCATCGGAATGGCACCGTTCGAAGCCCGGTATGGAAGCCCGTGCAAGTCGCCAACTTGTTGGTGGGAGACGACAAACAGACTTATACTTGGGCCCGACATGATAAGGGACACTTCTGAGAAGATTGAGTTGATACGAAGACGGATGAAAATGACCCAAGATAAACAGAAATCTTATGCGGACCAGAGAAGGACAGACCTAGAGTTCGAAGTTGGAGATATGGTCTTTATAAAAGTTTCTCCGTTACACAATGTAGTTCGTTTTGGAGCAGTTGGAAAGCTAGCACCAAGATTTGTAGGACCGTTCCCCATCACCGAGAGGATTGGACGGATGGCCTATAAGGTAGACTTACCCGAGAAGCTGGCTGGGGTGCACAACGTCTTTCACGTCTCGCATCTCCGAAAGTGTTTGCATGAGTCAGCCAAAGTTGTTGAGCCAAGCATCCTTGAAGACGTAAAAGTGGAGAAAGAAGCCACATTGAGGCGGGTTCCGATTCGTATCTTAGGAACGGAGATTAAGAAGCTAAGGAATCGAGAAGTCAAGCTAGTGAAAGTGCAGTGGAGTGAAACCCAAGAAGACGCAACTTGGGAAACCGAAGAGAAGATACGCGCACTTTACCCATTTCTTTCTGAGGGTACATTCTCGATCTCTTTTTCCTATAAACTTGAAAACCTTTTCGTATCATGCTTCTAATGTCTACGTTTGTCTTGTTATCTTCTCGATCTTATCTTGAGAACCTAAGGTAGAACCATATGGATGTAAACATGTGATTGAAACATGTTATGGATGATGTTTGCAAATGGTTGCAAGTGGTTGCTAGTGGATGCATGACACACATTAGGCACTAGATCGGCTCAGGCACATTTTCATGTTGCATATGCATGAGTGCTAATACTTGTACATGGATGGAACTTGTTATGCTATCACTTGGATGTTGCATATGGATGAATGATTGTGCACTCATGTAGAGATTATGAACTATGTTAGGAATTTGCATACATGTTGGATTCATGAAACTAACATATTTTGCATTAAGGAGGTTTACTGAATCAGTAACCGCCTGATCTTTTGCATTAGATAAGTACATATACACACACTTTCTGCATATGTTCATACAGCACTAGAAATCTTTTAAGGACAATGGTTTCCCATGGATGATGCTTTGAGTAGATGGATGATGGATGGTAGGACACATCCTCCCTAACTTAGAGATTTCGGGGACGAAATCCTTTAAGGAGGGGAGAATGTAACAACCCGTGTTTTTATAACATGTAATAACCATAAATCAAGGCAGAATTAATTTTTAAAACAAGAATCGAGGGAAATGGGTTGCGCCATTGTGTTCGTCTCGAAATTCTGGTTGGAAACGAGTCCGGGTTTTCGAAAATCAGAGTCCGTATGACCAAGTTATGACCTTTCAAAGTTTTCAGAAATTTTCAAGTTCAAAACAGACTCAATTCGAATTTAAAATTCGAATTTCAAACCTCCAGATGGACTGGGCGGGAAATTTCCCGCCCAGGACCAGGTCGACCTGGGGGTCGACTATGTAGTCGACCTACCTAGGACCAGGTCGACCATAGTGTCGACCTGGGGGTCGACCTGGTGCCCGAACCCATTTCTGAAGCTGGATTCACTCTGATGTATTTGGCCTCATTTCTGTCCACATTCGTTGACCTGACCCTATAAATACAACCCCTAACACCAGTCTCTCTACACCAAATTTCTTTCTGACCTTATGCTGCTCTGATTCTGGTTGAAAAGTTTGAGAGAGGGACTGCTTCTACTACGTTGAGACTGCGTTAAGGGAATTGCTGATTTGGGGACTTCTATTAGGACTTGACTAAGCATATTCAACATCGACTCTCTTTTTCTAATTCTCGAACCGCGATCTGTAAGCCCCAGTTATTTTTAGATTTAAACTGTAAATGTAATATGAATATGATGTAAAAATTGAAATTGGACCTATGTATGATGACTGTTTTACATCTATTCTTGTTCATCTTGGATCTTGACTCTTGGATATTATTATGACATTGATTTGGGGCCTATTCATGTTGTAAATCAAAAGAAACCCCTCTTATTATCATGTTGAATCTGTTATTAGTCACATGTTTATGACTATCACCTTATGACAGTCGTTACCATGACTATACTATCACCTTATGACAGTCGTATCATGACTATACTATCACCTTATGACAGTCGTTACCATGACTATACTATCACCTTGTGACAACTGTTATTTTGACTAGTACCTTATCTTGCTAGATTTGGAATCTTTATGTTTGAGGCCAATATTCCATATGCCAGTAATGTTTTAATCTTTTATTTCAAGTCATACCATGCTATGCTAGTACTCACTTTTGCCATATTATACCCGTTCCTTTTTATGTTATTCCCTATTAGATTTATTTGTATCGATTCGAACTTACGTGTGACGGGAATACGATTTGGGTAGACTAGGTAAAACTTAAATTAGCTTTAAACTTGAACATGAACGTTATTATGACTTGAACCTGAATATGGACATGAACTTGAATGATTTGACATGAAACATGACCTGAAAACTTGACATGAATCTAGACATGAAAACTTGAACGTGGGCATGGCAGTTAGATAATACTCCACCAAAACTAGTGCATTCCCTTTGTGAGTGACCCTAGTGGAGGTGGGGTGTTACAGGTGGCAGTCTGTACGCTTACGTAGCATAGTAATGGTAGATATATGCGGAACGTAACATTGTTATATAAAGATTCATACGTCACTATGGCGTAGGATGTGGGACTGCGTATATTTCGATGGTGTTACGGTGGAGATCGTGCGAGTGGGGTACCATGGGGTGTACCTCAATATTGAGGGGTAGCTACATATATACTGTATTAAGTTAATCCACTAGGAAGTAAATGGGTACGACGTGTGTGTAAGCCTTGAGTGCCATTAACCCAAGTAACCTAATAAATAAGAAAATATGATTGAACGTTATATGTAGTGTTATCTAAAGTGTATAATTTAAATCCAGTCACCAGAACTTTTATTCTGGCCCCCTCCTCATAACATACTCGCAAGTTAGGTTTGTGGCAGAGACATGATAGCTTTGGATACTGGTTAGGCAGTATTATTAATACGGTAAGGCTATACTTTGAGTATATTATATTTTATCTATTCCGCTGTGAGATATCTTCTGAGCTCTGACATATTTTATGTCTCTGTCTTTTCTGCAGGATACCAGAGGCAACCAATCAAAGTTTCGATAGATTGGAATTTTGAAAAAAAAATCGGTTTGTCGGAATTCAGGTTGTTACACCTTTCAAGAGGTCTCCTCTGACATGGGTGATGTTCATTGTCCTCAGAGGAAGATGAATCCTCTACTACATGGCGATGGGTAGGAGACGGTGTTCTCCGTCTTCTGAACTCTTCCCATTGCATAGTTATCGTATCCATATTGTCCTGAATTGCAATGTCATCCCGTTTTTGAGCATCTATGGTTGCATTGGTCTCTTTTAACCTGGCGAGCAGGTGTGCGAAGTCGTTGGGCCAAATGGGTGTTGGTGGAGGAGGCTGGTTGGCAACAGGATCAATAGCTCCAGAAGTACCCTAACCAGGTCGGATCGAACTTGACCCGGGTGCATTCGACCCGGATTGGTTCGACCCGAATTAATTCGACTCGGGGCCTGTGCTGCTGCTTTGATCTGCAGCGTGTCTCGATGCTCATTGTTAACTTTGTTTCCCTGGGAAGCTTGCCGATTCTTATATTTTCTCGGAGCCATGGTAACTAAACTTGTTGAAATGGTTGAAAACGTCGAAAGTGATGAAAACAAGGATTATTTCTTCGGACATGGTGTTCCAAACAGTAGACAAATAATCTCGAAAGCTGAGAATTCAATCTTCTCAGTGAAAGCACCAAAATGTTAGACCAAAAAATGGCACTAATACCCAATAGACTAGATTTTGAAGAGGATAATGAAGAAATATAAACTAAAAACAAGAAAAAGCAAGCAAATACTCAAGATTTAGAGTGGTTCGGCGTTAACGAGCCTACGCCCACTTTATAATTCTTCAATTTAACAGAGAATTACAAATACAATACTTTGAATCTCTCAAACACTCGAACTACAATTGATTTTCTCTTAAATCTATGGAATTACACTCCAAATGAATAAAACAGGGTGTGGGTCGAATAATAATGGCAGCCGCAATGTAGAGTGTTCAGAAATTCAAGTGGCCAAAGTCCCTCTTTCATCTTCTGGTTTGGATATTTATAGGGTCGAATCCTTGAAAAAGAGCGGGAATGGTTGTTGTATACATGGCAGCGGGTCCGAGTTTTTAGCCAGTTAGTGGTGGTAGTATGAATGGGTAGTGGGTCGTAGATTATGGCAACGTGGCAATCGATCCGCACAAATAAGAAGCAGTGGTGTTAATGGCTATTGTAAAGTAACTGTTGCACATAGAATCAAATGGGTGATCGGGTTGGGTCGTTCTCGTTCGACCCAAAGCCTGCTTTCTATTCGATTCGATCTGTAACCACTGAATAGCCATGATCCTTGTTCTCCAACACACGTGATTATGATTATCTGGACTTTGGGTGGCCTAGTCACAAGGTAGGCCAACAGTTACATTCTATTTATTAATTTATAACATGCTATTAATTAACTTCCATTCATTCTTTTATAACGTTTTTTATTTAATTCTTATTATACCTTTGCAATGTTATATTTATTTACTGATAACTTTTTATTTATTTCTCATTTATTCAGCATTTTAGTTTTTCAAATGCATACTATTTGTGAAATTAATGTACGCATATATTTTCAAAATAAATATATTCATGCGCATTGTCAATTAAAGAAACATTGAAATTTAATGTTAATTACTTCCCTTTTTCTTAATTTAATTCATTTTATAACATGCGTTTGTTTTCGAAATTTCAAACGCACATTACTCCCATAATTATTTTGATAATTTTATTCTTTGAAATGCGGGATGTTACAGGTTTGGAGTTCAAACAGCTTTTGCATCGTATCAAATGGTTGATTAAAAATACAAATCATTATATTTTCCATTTAAATGGTTCGGTTTCGATTCGGTTTTGATATATTATGGTTCGGTTTTGGTTAAGTCCGGTTTGAACCCGTATTAAATATAAAATAAGAGAATTACTTCCATCAACAGTCAATTTACAAATGTGTTATGCAATGTCACTTAAAGGAAAACACACACAATGTTATCCTAAATTAAAAGAATCGTTTCTAACTGTATGAATACTTTAATTTTATATTTAATGACAAGGGAGATTGTTTTAGTACATTGGCTAGACATCAACATTACTAATGCATAAACATTAAGTAAGATAACTCAAATAAGATTATAATTCGCAGTTATCCAAAAAATGATATAGAAACTATTACACTAAAGCTATAGTTTTCTCTTTGTAATAACGATTATTATTATATAACAACATACCCTGAAATAGAATATACATCATCAAAATTAAAAATTAGATAGGAATTAACTATAATTTTATCATAAGATTGCTAGTGCAACTATTGGTTTGGTCCGATCTAATACGGTTGGGTCAACATCTCAAACTGTAACCGGACCATATCGTTTCAAGTCGGTTCGGTTTGAACTACTTGCTTTAAAGAGAAGATTCGATTCAGTTTTCCATACCGTTTTTAATGTTTAATGCGGATGGTTTCCGTATCGCGGTGCAGTTTATGTCCACCTCTACTAAAAACAATAAAAGTAGAATAACCCATGCAATCATTCTTGGGTAATTTGGTTGGATTTGCTTTGGTGGACTGGCTAGGCTGAGACAGCATTCATTCTTTTCGGATAAAAGTTGCTTTAATCTTAAAGGTTGCTAAACCGAATTTAGGGTACGTTTGGCAATCCAAAGCAAAAACGCTTATGCTTATATGATAAGTGCTTTTACTTCTAAAAAGTTAAAAGTTCGTTTGGCACAGTAACGATTTACAAATAAAAAAGATAAAAAAACCAATATAGATTAAAATAAATAAATCACAATAGCTGTTTGCCTTTTGCACTAAAATATTGAAATAAAATGTAAAATAATTCAGACTTTTAAAAGTACATGTTACAGCTGATTTACAAAAAATCACAAAATAATTCGTATTCCAAAATATAAATCACAAAATATTAAATTGAAAAATGACATAAATACCTGCTTGTTATTCACATATACATCAAGCAGCTAAGTCATTTTAACTTACAACATCAAACAACTCACACAACAGATAAAAGTTGATATATTAAACAAATTTCAAACATTACAATTGAAATATTAAAAACTTTTAAATCTTATGGACCCTAAATTGACAAATTATAAAATGAAGCCATGCTTCATCAGGTTTGTTTTTTTCTGTTGTTGAAATCTTGTCTTTCTCCTTGAGTTAAATCTGCTCCAACCGAACTTTGATTAGATTCTCGTTAATACAAATTATCAAAACTACATCGAACTGAAAAAGAAGAATTAATGCATTATATATATATATATATATATATATATATATTCATATTCCAGATAATTACGCTATCTACCATTCTCATATCAACACATGCCACTAAACAACCATATCTATGCAAAGTTCCCTTGGTTATTCAACAAAAGAAAAGGAACAGGAAGGAAGACGAAGAGGAATATACAGGTTAGCCAATGCTTGACACAACCAGATAAATGTATGACTCAAACCTCAACAAAGATACGAAGTTATCATATGGCAACACAAAATAGCAGTTCTGAAAATTCAGATAAAGAAGTTAGTATTGGTAAAACAAAGAGACCTGAACAGAGATTGAAACTGAACGTTGACAATAAATCATCAAAACACAATAGCTCAAGTTCTGAAATACGAGATGTATCGTTATAATGCTTTTGTTATAAACCAGTGATGAAGGCAATGGTGAATGTACAGGAAGTTAGTGATATTGAATAGCCAATATTGGTTATTTTATAGCTCAAAGCTGTTATGCAAAAAAAGTTACCAAAGCGTTTCTATATGGAGGAGTCAAAAGAAATTGTCACTGCTATGGATGCATATCTCAAGTTAAAGAAAGAAGATAGAAAGCTTTGAGCGGGTGACAATAGACATGTACATAATAACCACAATGTTATTCCGAGCTTTTACCAAGTATAATCTATGCACTTCATATTAGCATTACCTAAACAACAACTTCAGTGATTTTTGCTCCAGGACAATAATACAAATAAAAAATTATCGGGAAAATTGAAAAATAAGACAATAAAGCTAACATAGTAAATAAATATAACATGGTTATCTTGTAAACTCGGTTACCCATATACAAAAACTTAAACAGATAGCAGATCCCTTAGAAATAACTCCAATAAAATATGAGAAATAATCGGAAGAAAATACGAGAATAACATTGTCAAACAAAAAACGAAGTGGCAACTCCAAACGGCATTGTCAAATAAATATCACAAATTTTACTATCTGCTCGTTGCAATATCACAAAATCCAAACAAGATCCCACTAGTTCTTATCATTGTTTCATAATAATTTATTTTTTATCATTGTTTGAAATATAAATGTGATATACACACGCAGGATTGTATACACACGCATCACCTATGTACCCATTGACCTGCATCTAGTTATTTGGATGTAGTATATTATACTGCTATTTCTAATGAGCACATGGTTTTGATTACTTCATTAAAGTATTCCAATATGACACATGTTTTAAGCTTAAAGCAGCCAAGCAAATACTTCTATGTTTAGATAGATATCATGATTCTTAGTTTAGCGCAGTCAAGCAAATAATGCAAACGGAGACAGGAGATGTTGCAATAAATATGTTTTATGTATCATGATAATCATGATTCTTCATTACAATATTCCAATCTGCGCATCACTAGGTTGAATGCTACTAAAACCGAAGGTACAAATCAACATAAACACTATAATTAACCACTAACCAGAAATTTTTTATCGCAACAAATAAATGTCTCCATCGATCGAATTAAGAATAAATAATTGAAAGCTTAGTAGATTGAAGCATCGAGAATGAATAAGAGAACAAAAACGGTACCTTTTCCAAAATTATTGAAGAAGATTAGCAGCATGGCTAGTGAACGAAGAAAGAAAAAAATTGCTTAAACTCTATTTGTAAGAAACGCGGCCAAGAAGTCAAAATTTTGATTTGGAAAGCAAAAAAAAAATCGGCTTTTTATATAAGTAGGTAAGCTGCTTTTTGAAAGCCCAATCTTTTTAGGGATGCATACGGGCTTTTTTACTTATGCCTTTCAAGAGTCCAAAAGTTACTTATTATTACTCATCCAAACGGACCCTTAGGGTTTTAGTATCCTCATCGGTTTCTCCCAATACCTCACAAATGGTTCGCAGCCTTAAAAATATCCAGAAAATCAAGAGAGGGAAGAACAAAGTGAGTATTTTAAGCTAATCTTTATGTGCCTTTTCCATTGTGATTATTACTGCTGAAAACTAACATGCCTAAACCTTTTGTACACACTGAAGCCAAAGAAAAAGGAAGAGGCATCTTCTTCTGATCGGTCTGCTCCTGCGCAGGTGAAAATTTTCTTTTGCAAACTTATCATTAAATTAATTCGATCGGTTGTAAAACTATAATAGGTTTTAGGTATGGCGACCTGGAGTCGACAAACTGGAAGAAGGGGAAGAGTTGCAATTCGATCCCTCTGCTTATAATTATTTGCATGCCTTTAGTATTGGTTGGCCATGCTTAAGGTTGTTGTTACTACTATTACTTTTATTATGTTTTTTTCTTCTTCTTATGCTTCTGCCTTTTTACTATTTCTGTTGGAACCATATCAAATTACGCTTACTAGTACATGAGATAGTATATCAAGTATATCTTTTGTTTATGATGTGAACTTAACTTTTGTAAAAGTTGCTAGTTAAACAGTATCCCTGTAACTTTAACGTTATTTCATTAATTACTTATGTATTCTGTTTCTGCTATTTACACAGTTTTGACATTATTCGTGATTCTCTGGGCTTAGTGCGTACAGAATTTCCCCATACTGTCTATGGTATTGCTGGAACTCAGGTATTCAAGTTCTCAGTGTTCTGTTGAGGTGTGCAAGTCTTTCATAAATCATCATATTTTTTATTGGAAATGCGTGAATGCATAGAGGTTTAAACAAATAGTGCTAATTGAAACATCACTTTGATGCAAATGGAAACTTGATGTTGATTAAGTACATTATAAGTTGACATGATTGTTCACCGCTGTTTTCTCTTACGTTAAGTACATTGTGATATCTGTGTTAAAAGTACACCTCTGCTTGCAAAGCAATCGGAGGGAAAACCTTGATTTAGTATGTAGTGTTGCATCATTTTTCCTCCTCTTATTGTTTTCCTCTTTTCTCAAGGCGCAACATGCATCATCAAATTATATTGGAATTTTCAAGCTTTCCGATATATCTGGAAAGAAACGTGAGGTACTACCTAAATCTGCTGATAATGATGAAAATATGGATAGTGATGACAGTAGCGATGAAGATGAAGAGGAGGATGGATCTGCCCAACCAATTTTGCAAGTTGAGTGGACTTCCTGTTTTTTTTCTTTATATAATTTTATTTTGTACCTTGATTTAATTATTCAAATTCCATCTATTGCTAACTTGATTATTTACAGCTACGCAAAGTAGCCCACATCGGATGTATAAATCGAATACGCTCAATGACTCAAAAACCACATATATGTGCTGCATGGAGTGATGCTGGTCATGTTCAGGTAACTCGTCTTCTCCGGCTTACATGCATCGTCGTGAATTCTAATAAAATTGATCTATATGTAAGTCATGGTAATACACCTAATGGGCTCATTCCTTTCTTTTTTGTTTTAGTCAAAATTTTAATAGTTGTTCTAAAGTAATCCAATGTGGTCATTGCTTTATACTAGGTAACTACGTCGACATTTCAACTCAATAAGTATAACGTGACACTCAGCTGGAAGACGATGATAATAGATACTATTACTTTAAAAAGTGGTGGGAAGTGTGAAAACCGTTGTAGAATTGTAGTTTACAATACAATGATACATATATCTCATAATGATTTTCAGTGTTCAAATAACTATCCACAGTTACTAAACAAGTTTGTAACTACAGATATGGGATTTTACTTCCGTTTTGAATGCTTTAGCTGAATCCGAAGCTGATACCAGCAGAGGAGGAAACAGCATTCAGAATAAAGCTCCTTTAATGAAGTTTGATGGACATAAAGATGAGGGCTATGCCATAGATTGGAGTCCAATAGTTCCTGGAAGGCTTGTTACGGGTAAATTTTACATTCATTGATCATGAAACATATATTATTGAATGGTTATGCTTTGTCCATTAATGCTTCCATGATCCCATCTATGTTAATTATGCTAATATTTTTTTTTTTGGTCAGGTGATTGCAATAGTCATATTCACCTATGGGAACCTTCTTCTGAAAAGTGGAATGTCGATAATACTCCTTTTGTTGGGCACACTGCCAGTGTTGAAGATTTACAAGTATGCATTTTTCTTTCTAATAAATAATAACTAGTTTGGAACGCGTGCTTCGCACACGGGTCAATGTTGAAAGCAGTGTGAACATTAAGTTTTAGTGTGGTGATTGCATCTTTTATATAATTTGTGAAGGTACACTAGGAATAAAGTAACTTATGCTTACGCTTTCGCACGCACAGCTATTATCGTATGAAGTGAAATTCAATGGTTGCATAAGATCCTTGTAGAGTAATTTTGTTGCAATAAAAATGAGAAAATAGAAAAGTTATTATTAACTTACAAAGAATATATATTAACCAAACAAATAATACACAACAAAAATGAGAAATGCTTCATTGTGTTTTACAGTAGACACCTAAAAAATGTAATGAAATTTGTTGTTATTATCTCTAACCGGATGGTTTGTTTTATTACTTCATATGACGGTAATGACCATCTTGTTTTTCAACATTCCAAACGACATTTTCATATGCACTTCAGATTGTTGCAACCTGCAATTCAAATTTTATGCTGGAATACATAGCTATATACGTATATACAATACTAGGACAAATCAGCATATTCGTTCTCATATTCAGAATATTTGGCAATATAGCTTGATAGTCTTCTTATTACATGTTATATGCTACAGTTGTTAAGTTGTCGGGTTTACAAATTCATAGTTATTTTTAATATCAGTTCACTATTTTGAACAGGATAGCATTCTACTGACAAATCATTCTGAAAATCAATCTTTCATTAATTACAATTAGTGAATACTACATTTACATAACATGCAGACCATCCTTTTACTGGAAAGCACACTTAGAAGAGGATATATGGAAAAATAAAAAATATACAAAGTAAACAGTAACTAAATCATGAAACTTCATTTACAGTAATTTTCAAAAACAAAAGGGTAGTAATACTCTTAAACTCCAGTTTCTGCACAACATCAGTTCATTGAACGAAGCACAACTATACGGACAAAGTAGTATATATGCATAACTGATAGGGTCAACACATAAACACAGAAGGCAAAGCAAGTTGTGTAATAAAGTATTCCATCAAAGATTCTCTAAACATCTTATGATAATAATCATTCACATGATCAATCGATATTGCATATCAGTATCCATTATCCACAGTTCCAATCATTAGTTTAGCTTTCTATCCAAACTCCCTTGTCTGCACCTGATAAACGACATGAAAACGTGAATTTGTAGGGTTTAATATCCCATCACATGCAAATTTGATTTTAGTTTGAAGAACCAATCAATAATTATTAACACATAATGAAAATTTAACAGTATGTCGACAATATTACCTTTGTTTTAGTCATTTTACAAATCAGGGGTGTTTAATTCGATTCCATTTAATACTACGATGGTAGCGAAGTACCTTAACCTAGCTATTATGATTTATTTACCTATGATTAAAGTTTTTGCATTGAATTATATCCCTGTGCCAAATTCGATTTGGTTGTAGTAGAGCAAGTGGGTATTCCAAGTGGGATCCTTAAAAAAATAATTAGTAAAGGTGTAGTTAAATTATGAAAGCACAAAATCAGTGGAACATATATACATGGATTAGAAATATGAGCAAATTTGTATATGTGAACATTTCGAACAAATCTTTCCACATCATAATACGGATAATGATAATTTTGGCTACAAGTGTTAAATTTTTGTGTACAAAAGTAGCATAATGAAAATTTTGTGACATGTAGTAGTGATAAATGAAGTACACTTCACATTGAAAACCATATTAATGAACACCTATGTATGAATTAATATTTTCATACAATATTTATACGACTGCAATACTAAGATTGCGGATTGGATAAAATTAGGCAGAAAGTCCATCCAAAACTAACTAGGGTCCGGCTATTCGCACCCCGTTGTTTTCTCTTCACCCCCCAGCTATAATTTTAGAATTTAATTTCCAAATTTACCCTCTTAACAACTAATTAGACAACTTATCTAATGTTGTACAATGGTTAAAAAAATCAGCAATATACATTCCAGATAGAAAGAAATATAGAGGTTTGCTAAATTACTTTTGAGCAAGAAAGATAGAAAGATATATGGGTATTCGACGCTAAATTGCAAACAATAACTTAAAATTCAAAATCAGCATTGTACATGATCTTTAAAAAAAGAAGATAGAAATTAAAAATAATGACTAAAAAATAAAAATAATGATTAAAATTTTATAAACCGTACAGTCGGCGATGTGTACCATTACGATACCGAAACTTTCGAAGTATACATAATTTCAATTAACGACGCTGTCTACGAATGTTAATTTATTCAATCAAAATTTTAAAAGGAGAGAGCAGTGGAAATAAATTGCAAGTTGGAAAGTAGAAAAAAGAAAGAAAGCATGAGAATGATAATGTAGTAAGGGCATTTTCGGATTAAACTGGGGTGGGAAGAGAAAATGTTGGGGTGCACATTTTATTTTCTAATTAGTGGGGGGTGAAGAGCAAATTATGGGGTGTTAATAGCCGCACCCAACTAACTATTATTAATATGGTTCATTTAACATTTAACATTTAACATTAGCCAAGCTGCGTACCTTAAGATGGGAATTAGATATTCATTAAACTAACGACAACACTAACAAAAAGTAAAAGATGATTAATTAAGAAGGTAAAATAGTCATAGGTAATCAAGTAATATTATTTTTTTATTTAAAAGCCAATATAAAAGAGGGATACATATACAACAAATAGGTAAAGCATAAATACGGTTATAAACTGAAAAGGGAATGTTAGACCCAAATGTGGTTCTAACACCCAAATTGATTAGAAACAAGATAAAGTAAAGCAGAAATAAAAAAGGACACACAAGGTTTATAGTGGTTCGGCGAAGAAATGCCTACGTCCACTTAGTTTTCACTATATTCAGCAATTCAATTACAAATACAATGTAAGATTCGCTCACAACTCACTTTTGTTCACTCAGAAAAATAAAAACAGGAAATGAAAGATGGTTTGGATTTTCCGGGAGTGAAGGAAGTCGAATGATGGAGGTACTTGGATTCTCAAAGTGCTGAAAAAAGATCCTTCTCTTTGTCTCTAGATGGGGTATTTATAGGTGTGAATTTGCCTGAGATGCAATCCGGGTCGGAACACGTGTCATCCATCGCACTCTCTTCGGGTTCGGATAGGCTATCAAGCTGACAACGCATCAATGAGATGGACGTTAGGGGTAGGAATTGGTCACATCCGGTCCGGTTCTCCAGGCGACTTTATAGGAGATTTTCCTGGATCATGGGTGCGGGTCGGAGACGTGCAGGTTGGGGGCTCGGATCGGAATACCCGACCCGAACCGGAGTAGCTTGGACGTCTCTTCTTCTCTAATCATACTCCACTCCGCTCCGAAGTCGTGGCAAGCAGACGGCTTTCTGATCCACCTGAGATTCATTGGCCTTCCGATCCGATCAGGTATGCTTTGCCAATTTATCCAGTAAGAGATATCCGATCCGAACAGAGAATTTTACCCGATCCGAACCGATATGCTGCTATCAATCTGAATTGTGGAGTTTCCTTCCGATCCGAACCGAAGTCGCATAACTTGAAATACCCTTCAACGGTTGGTTTCTTGACTTTGTGTTGCCTAGTTCACAAAGTAGGCTAACATTTTGCCCCCTCAAAGGATGCTTTCGTTGTACAAAGCGTCCTTTGATGTCGTTCAACCAGAATCGTCAAGAGTAATGCATTGATTTCTATTCGGTTCGGCGTCCGATCCGAGTGCCTTTTCTTTATTTCTGAGCAAATTTGGGAACTCTACTCGCCGTGTACTGCTTCTTGTAGGTATGCTCCTCCTTTACTTCCCTTCTCTTCAATTCGAGTCGGACGTTAAATCAATCGCATGAGACTTCCGCTCGGTTCGGATTCCGATCCGAAGCGTCTTCGTGAGTTAAGTTCTTGGACGTTGGGCCTTCAGAGGGAGTTGTGCTTCTGGGCCTTCATTCCGGTCCGAGCGGGTGAGACAAAATAGGAAGACGAGGAGTCAACAGTATTCCCTTTATAAACTCGTTACTGCCTTCATTCCTTCCTTCTTCGTTTTTGCTACCGCTCCCGACCCTAATATTGAAAACGTTAGAAACTCGAAAATTCTAAAACAACTTCCTGTAGATTTCCCGAATCAAACATATAGGTAGCTTTTCTAATCTCAAATACTTTAGTTGCAACCGTTCTCGATTTCAATTAGCGTTGGATTAAGATGGTTTGGCCATAAACGTCACTCGAACCCTCCGCCGCTGCTGGTGGACGCGCCATTGCTTCGAGGCGTTGCGAGGCTGAATAGGGCGAACATTTGTTCTTCACGGCGGCTTCGGTGATAAAGTGGACTCATCTGTGAGTAGATGGGAAAAAAGGAAAGAGATGAAGAGTGGGGTGACAAGCTGGAGTCGATTCGGGTAGACGACGAAGGAGCAAAAAGGAAAAGGAGGGAAAGGGAATCGGCTCGGGTCTCGTTCTTAGGAAAGATGGAAAGGAAAGGAAAAGGCGGTTCGGGTCGGAAAAGTGAATGGGATAAGAGGCTGAAGTAAACGGATCGGTTAGGTGATGCTGGTTCGGTTCGGATCGGGCTACCCGATCCGAACGGATCAGTCCTGCTTCTGCATCCGTTGCTTCCCTTGTCTTGAACTGACCATGCTTTAGTGAGGCATCCGAACCGACTGTTATCTTTGCCTGCGTCGAGCTAGTCATCATATGCATATCCGAACCGACCCGAACATATTGAACTTGACACATAAAGACCACTCAACTAATTCAACTAACACCCATTCTAGACGAATATGCCTCGCGGACAGTTAGGATAGTGCCTTGCAAACATAAACGAGAATTAAGAACAATTCTGACTATCACCTTATCTTTAAAGCTTCGTCTTACATTGCTGTACTCTTATTTTGCACTTCCCGCATTTGTTGCACACACTTTAGTTCACACACATACACAAAAAGGGGACACGGGATAATTCACTCTAATTCGTGCTATTGCTTCTTCAATAGTTCCATGACAATGAGGCCCAGACGCTCTTCTCGTCTAGCTGAGAGGAAAGAAGCTCCAGAAACTTCCCACAAAACCACTCTCGAGGATATATCTTCTTCATCTGACCCAGAATGGGACAGCGAGGGTCCGGATTACGGAGCTGGTCATCGGGAAAGCGGTGAAGTGTCTTCAGAAAATGAAGTTTCCCTAGGCTTTGAGGAGGAAGGAGGGATTGGTGACACCCGAGCACCCGATGAATTCGACTCAGCCATTATATTGGAGTCACCTCCAGATTCCGTAGAATCAACAATTGACAACGACCGACTCGTGAGAATTTGCTTGAAGTATGGAATAATGAAGAGAGACACTCTAGTGCCCTCACGTTCTGACCGTCCACATAACCCTCCAGAAGGATATATGACGATCACTCGTTTGATGTGCATGGTTGGCGCCATTCCTCCTTTCTCGCCTTTCATCGTCGACTTCTTAAGACAAATGCGGATTGCCCCCATGCAGCTACATCCCAATTCATACGCCTATCTGCATACCTTATTCATAGCATATCGTGAAATTCTAGGCGTGGAGCTTACGTTTGACGATGTTCATTTCTTCTATAATTTCAAACATCGGACTAGGGAAACCCCTTCTTTCTGTTACTTTGAGTCGGTCCCAAAGAGGAAGATAATCTCTACACCGTTTAGCAGCAAGGCTGGAGATTCCAGATTGGAGTGGTTCTATATAAAGCAACAGCCTGGATGCGCCAGAAGATGGATAAAATCAAGTAAAGCACTGATTTTCTGACCCTGGATTCTAGACACTTGAATCATCACCCTGACCTGTTTTTCCTTTTTATTTGCAGTCGATAATCCCAAACAGGTATCAGACCAAGTGTTCTTTGATCGAATGCACCGTCTCCTCAATGGCGACCAAAAATTCCTTACTATTGACGAGGTTCTTAAAGATGAGTACCTTCATTTTCACGGGCTGCTATCCGTCCACCGTAGCATCGGTCATGGGACAGTCCCTTATGCATATATCCCTCCAGTGGAAACAGTTCCAGAAACAGGAGAAGGCTCGGGGATTCCTGCAGCTTCTCTTCAAACTTCACCCTCTCCCTCTTCCACTCAAGACGATGAGCTGGCTAATCTGGCCAAAAAACATCGTGAAGGGTACGTTGCCCCCGAGGAAACTACCTCGGTAGACAAATCAAAATCTCCCCAAGGGTCGCCACTTCACGCTTCCGAAGGGGATGTTCCTAGCGCCGACGAGCACATATTTCAGGGTTTGGGGGATCTCCCTTTACCCGAGGCTATATACACTTCGGAAGATTTCAGAAATGACCCTCTAGTCTTCACTTCTTCTGAAGAGACTACTCCTGCTAAGGCCAAAGAGCCTGCCCGCACTACTTTAGCTTCAGACTCGGGTTGGTTGGGGGGACACATACACTACATAGGATGCACTTTGCACCGTAGCACTAGCATTCATTGCACTTCTTTTTCCATGGATCCGCTGATTCTAAATTTCGTTTAACTTATCGTGCAGGTACAATGTCTCGATCCTCTTATGACATAAGAAAGCTTCGCCGCAGCATGTCTAATCCTCCCCAGGATGCCGAATATAACCGCCGGGATGACCGCGGCAGGGAGGAAAGGAGACCCTATGATCCTTATCGATCTCGATCCTCACGCTCCCGCTCACCAGTTCGACCGGAACAGGAAAAATACAAAAGCTATCAAGGTCGTAGGGAGGAGGATAGACCACAATCTAGGGATTCCACTTCCTCCCATGAAAAGCGAAGCAGAGAGAAAACACCTCCAAAGGAGACTGGGTCTAGAAGCAAGCAAAAAGTCCCTGCTACTAAGCGACCTCGGACAGACAAGGGTTCTACAGAATCTTCTTCGAGAAGGGACGCTGAACTAACAATCCTAGCCCCTCCTCCACCAGATGCGGGAACCGCCGTAAGGCTGGCATACTTAAAGGAGCAATTTCCCGAGCACTACTTCGAGACTCTGACCTTTCTACCTTCCCTTGAACCTATTTCTTCTAATTGGGCAGAGGAGGCCAGAGCAAAGATTGATTTGGTGGAAAAACAATATACCGAAATGTTCAAGTATTCCCGCACTCTTTCTAGAATCATTCGCACGCTACTGACAAATGCTGACTCAATGCACAAAACTGCAGAGGAAGATGCTAAGGCCCTGAAAACCTTAGGAAAAAATTTAGAAGATACTCAAGCTCAACTAGCTATCGCTCAGAAGAACGCTTCTAACTTCAAACAACAGTTTGAGGACATGCAAAAGCGCTATCATGATTTGCTAGAATCCCACACTCAGGAACGTTCCGAGTTGAAGAAGCAAGCTGACGAAGCCAAGTCAGAGGCTGCTAAGACACGTCTCGCTTATGCTGAGCTTGAGCAAAAGAATGCCGAGTTAGCGAAAAGGAGTGCTGAGTTAGAAAAGAAAAACGCTGATTTGGCTTCAAAATTGTTGGAGGCGGAAAACAGGGCTGCTCTGGCTGAGGGCAATGTTGAATGCGCTATTAAATCTGCGGAGGAAACCCGCAAACAGCTATCAGAGGCGGATGCCGATATTCAGGGCTTCGGGGAGCTAATGATCGAATTCTTTGCGCACATTATTCGTCGTCGAAACATTTCCTGGATCGAGGACTATCCATCCACCTTGGTTCATGTGTGGAATCAAATCGTTGAGTGGGAAAAAGAAGAGCTTAAGGTCGATTCCCTCGATGAAGATAAGTTGATGGAGAAGTACTTGAGAGACGACGAACCAGAGCGCCTAGCTGAAGGTCGCCGTCTAATTGCTGAGGCCATGGAAGAAGAGAGGCGGAAGTCTAAACAGAAAACCATTCCTGAAGCTGGCTCCTCTTCTTCTGCTCCTGTAACTCCTGAAGTGGAAGGGTATGATCCCGAAAACCCGGGAATTCCCCGATCAACTTTACTATCTCCCATTCCTGAAATAACTCCAGAGGTAGTAGTTACCCCCGCTGAGAAGTCTTCAGAAGGTATCCCTGTCTTTTCTCCTCAACTTGTCAAGGCTACTACTACCTTTGGCTACATGATTGAACGTTCAATGAGAAATCCTTTGCTCTCGCCTGAGTTGATAACCGATGTTTCTCATTTTGTAGGCGTTGAATCCTCCGCGAAGACAGATGTAGTTCAAGGAGCTACCACTGGGACAAAGCCCGCTGATAGGGTCAAAGAAGGAGAAGACAAGGCTGCTTCCACAGACTTGGGGGAAAGGAGTGAATCAACTAAGGTGACTACTCCCCATGACGAAGAAATGATTGCAGCGTTAAAAGACGACGGAGGAGACGAGGGGCATGATGAGGAACCAGAAGTTACAATAACCGGGGAGTCGAAAAGCGCTGAGGACATTACCTTGGCTGCCATGAAGGCTGATCAAGACAAGCGCTTACAATTAAAGGCTGAAGAATTAGACCCTGAGGTCCTCAAGCCCCTCGCTGTTGTGGATGCAGGTTCAAGGTTAGTTGTTAAGCTTTCCACTAGATCTATTACCGAAGAACTTGCTAAAAAATCTTCTCTCGATTCCAGTGCCCCTCCCTCCGGGAAAAAGTCTGCTGGCCCCAGTACTACATCTTCAGGGAAAAAGAAACCAAAGCGGATCTTGACTGAAGCCGAGAAGGAAGCAAAAGATGCAGAAAAAGCTGTCAAGAAATCAAAGGCTCATTCCAAGCCCAAATAGTGGGTCCTTCTGTGTTCTTTTAGCATCTTTGTAAATCAATAAGTGCTGTTACACCAGCAGCTTTCGCACTTTCTTTTTCAGTTATTTCCCTGTACAAATTCATTCATTCGTAAATAAAAATAATTCACTTTCTGCAATGTTTATTTGTTAGCAGTTCTGCACTTATGTAAAAATGCATATCTATAGTTATGAAAAAGTTGTGAAGAGGGGAGATATGTGTATGGGCATGTGTCCCCAGTCGATCTCCGTAAGTTATTCAGCGGCTAACTATGCAATCTGGATGCTCCCGATTCTCTAACGGGATAGTATTTCCTGTATCATCAATATCTGTTGTTTTTCCTGGCATTTCTTTTATACTCTTTCTCACTCTCTTGAGAGTTAGAGTTCGAGTTCAGTTATTTGTTTATCCCCCGGTCGTTCAACGGGAAAAGATTTCTTTCTCGGCGCTCGGTCGGAGACGCCTTTATACTCTCTTTCTCTCTGGAAAGTTAGAGTTCGGAGTTGAACCTCTTTCTCAGCGCTCAGTCGGAGACGCTTTTATACTCTCTCTCTTTCTCTGGAGAGTTAGAGTTCAGAATAGAATTTCTTTTTCAGCGCTCAGTCTGAGACGCTTTTATACTCTCTCTCTTTCTCTGGAGAGTTAGAGTTAAGAATGTCGTTTTCTCATTCTTTTATGTCTTATTGCACAAATAATCATTGTGCTTCTTTTTATGCCCAAACTGTTTCAACCTTTTTAGGTTCTAAGTTGTCCTGTATTTTATAATCACAACAGAATAACTAACGAATGTAAATGCATAAAAGTAAATAACACACAATATTTTATAGTGGTTCAGCTAAGTCATAGCCTACGTCCACTTTATAGTCCTTTATTCATATCGTCATATTTTCCAAAGGCAAATCGTGCCTTATTACAGAGTTTACAGGAAGAACAGCAAAAAGTATAGCATTTCTAATCCAAATATCGCATTAAGTGTTGGGCATTCCATGCTCGAGGGACTTCTTCGCCATCTACGGTCGTTAACTTGAATGTTCCTTTATCAAGTTTCCGTTGGATGACAAAGGGTCCCTCCCATTTTGGGCCGAGGTGAGGAAGGGATGGAAAAACTCTCTTGAGCACCAAATCTCCGGGTTCAAAAGTTCTGAGGCGAACTTTTTTGTCATAATAGCGCGCCATCTGACGCCGATGTCTTGCTGCACGCAAGTCTGCTTCGTCTCTTTTCTCTTCGACTTCATCAAGAGACTCAAGTAAAAGTGCCCGATTCGTCATCGGGTCATAATATGTCACCCTGTGGGAAGGAACTTCCAGTTCAACTGGAATTACTGCTTCTGAACCAAAGGAGAGGGAGAAAGGGGTATGACCAGTAGCCGTTTTAAACGTTGTTCGATATGCCCACAAAGCTAGGGGCAATTCATCAACCCATTTTGCCTTTGCACGCTCTAATCGCTTTTTGAGGATGAATTTTATTACCTTGTTTATTGCCTCTACTTGCCCATTAGATTGTGGATAGGCCACTGCGGTATATCGTTTGTCTATCTTATATTTCTGGCAAAAGTTTCTGAATTCAGTGCTATCAAATTGGGTCCCATTGTCAGTAATAATTGTCCTTGGGATTCCGAATCGGCATATAATATTTCGGACCACAAAACTTATCACCTTTCTTGTGGTGATCTTAGTCAAGGGTTCAGCTTCCACCCACTTCGTGAAATAATCCACGGCTACTATGGCATACTTAGCCCCCCCTTTAGCAATCGGTAAAACTCCAATGATATCGATTCCCCATGTGGCAAATGGCCAAGGACTCACCATCGATTTAAGCTGGGTTGATGGTGCCCTGGGGATTTTGGCGAATCTCTGGCACTTATCGCAGCGTCGTGAATAATCAGCTGCATCCTTGTTGATCGTAGGCCAGAAGTATCCGTACCGCAATATTTTCTTTGCTAAAGTTTGACCTCCTGTATGATCTCCACACTCACCTTCGTGTACTTCTCTCAGTACACGCTTGATGTCGTCGTGTGCGATACATCGTAACAGGGGCATAGAAAATCCTTGCCTATAGAGGGTATCGTCTTGCATAACATATCTGGCAGCTTTGCGAACTACAGCTCTCTTTTCACTCTTCTTTAATGGGAGTGTCCCATTCTTAAGAAAATTCTTGATTGGCGTCATCCATGATTCCTTCTCTGGTTCCGCTTCAAGAACGAATTCCATTTCCATTGACTCAAAGCTTGGCGACTCCAACGTTTCAATTGGAATTACCTCAGTCCCTTCTGGATTGTCAGAACTAGCTAATTTTGCTAGTCTATCCGCTTTCTGGTTTTCTTCTCTGGGAATATGTGTTATGTTGTACCGCTCTAAGCTACTTAATAGCTCTTTCACTTTCTTAAGGTAAGCAACAAGTCGAGGTCCTCGAGCCGCGAACTCCTCTCGCACTTGACAAACAACAATCTTAGAGTCACAAAATATATCCATCACTTTTACTCCGAGGTCTTTAGCGAGTTTCAGCCCGGCAATCAGGGCTTCATACTCAGAGTCGTTGTTTGTTGCCGAAAATTCTAATCGCAGGGCGTAATATAACGACCGTCCCTCCGGAGTGACTAAGACAATTCCAGCTCCGGATCTTCGGTCATTTTTGGCTCCATCTGTATATAGTCTCCACGGATTCATCTCTAGCTTATCCTCAGATTTGACCACTTGGTCATTGATTATTTCTTCTTCTGGAATGGTGAACTCCGCAATAAAGTCTGCTAGAGCTTGCCCCCTGATTGACTTTCGTGGTTGAAAATTCAAATTAAACTGGCTTAGTTCTATGTTCCATTTAATCAACCTTCCCGACGCTTCGGTTCTCTGCAGCACTTGTCTTAACGGCTGATCGGTGTATATGGTTATTGGATGGGCTTGGAAGTAGTGACGAAGCTTTCGGGATGCAATCAGGAGGCTATAAGCAAGCTTCTCGATCTTTGGGTAGTTGCGCTCTGCCGCTGCTAATTTCTTACTCACATAGTATACTGGCCTTTGTACTTTGTCTTCTTCTCGAACCAGAACTGTGCTGACAGCGTGAGCCGAGACTGCTAGATAAACAAATAGTTCTTCATGGTCTACGGGCTTTGATAAGATTGGCGGTTTTTCTAATAGTTCTAACAGATTTTGAAAAGCCTCGACACAATCGGGAGTCCACTGGAAGTTCTTCTTTCCCCTTTTTATCAAATCAAAAAATGGAACACATTTATCGGTGGCTTTGGAGATGAATCTACTTAGCGCCGCTACCTTCCCTGCCAGACTTTGGACGTCTTTAATTCTCCTTGGTTCCCTGATATTTCTAATCGCCGCTATCTGGCTAGGGTTGATTTCAATTCCTCGGGAACTCACAATGAAGCCAAGGAACTTTCCCGACGCCACTCCAAATGAACATTTTAAAGGATTCAATTTCATACGGTATTTTCGCAAGATACCAAACATTTCTGCTAAGTCTTGCGTATGACTGGAGGACTGCTTTGATTTAACAAGCATATCATCCACATAAACTTCCATAGTTTTTCCTATTTGATCATAAAACATTCTATTTACCAACCGCTGATAAGTAGCTCCAGCGTTTTTTAATCCGAATGGCATTACAACATAACAATATAATCCCAGATTCGTAATGAAACTTGTATGCTCTTGGTCTGGTACATGCATAGGAATTTGATTGTATCCAGAATATGCATCCATGAAAGAGAGAAGTTCATGACCTGCTGTCGAGTCTACAAGCTGGTCAATCCTGGGAAGTGGGAAACTATCTTTTGGGCAAGCCTTATTTAAATCTGAAAAGTCAATACAAGTTCGCCACTTTCCGTTTGGCTTCTTTACCAGAACGGGATTCGATATCCAGTCGGGATAGGTCGAATCTCGAATAAATCCATTTTGCTTCAATTTCTCTATTTCCTCTTTGAGGGCAGCCGACCTTTCTGGGCCCAGCATGCGTCTCTTTTGCTTTACAGGTGGATGCTTCGGATTTACATTCAATTTGTGACTGATAACGGAAGGCGATATCCCACACATGTCAGCATGGGTCCAGGCGAACACATCTGAGTTCGCCTTCAAGAAGTTCGTCAGCTCTTCAGCACGACGTGGATCCAATTGGGAACCAATCTTCAAAACTTTTGTCGGATCAGCTTTATCAACAGGAATTTCCACTGTTGCTTCATTAGGAGTTGCATTCCTAGCCTCTGGTTCCTCGTCTTTTCTAGGATCCAGGTCTTCAGGCGTTCCTTTTCGCAACTCCCTTGGGTTCAACCTCTCTAATTGCTATGCCGAGTCCCCCTTTAAGGGAGATAAGGCATCCTTACTCTCAGCATTAACTCCTTTCATCAACATCTTCAGTTCGGCCACATAGCAGGCCCGTCCAGAAACCTGATCCCCTCTTATTACTCCAGTCCCGGCTTCGGTTGGGAACTTTAGTAACAAGCACCAAGGGGCGATACAAATTCTAAACTCAGCGAGGGCAGGCCTCCCTAAAAATGCGTTATATGGCGAATCTACGTCCAGTACTACAAACTGAAGCATTCGCACTCTTCTACGTTCTCCTTGCCCTAAGGTCACAGGCAACTCTATATATCCCATAGGAGCTGTCGTCGCTCCGTTGAAACCTCTAATCCATCCTTCACAAGGTTTCAGATCTTCGGGCTCAAGCTTCATCTGATCAAATGACTTCTTGAACAAAATATTAACGGAACTTCCGTTGTCTACTAATACCTTATGGACCAAAGCCGGCCCAATAGTGGTAGTAATAACCAACGGATCATTGGTGGGAGATTGTATTCCCGTGTTGTCTCGGCTGCGAAACACCACGTCATCGAACATGGTTTTTTGTTGTTTGATGGGGGTGACATCTTCCAACTCGTCACCTTCATTCACATCTAGATGTTTGGCAGCATTCACATATTGGTCCATTGACCTAAAGCTTCGAATTGCCGGGTGAGGTCCGCCTACTATGGAGTTGATGACGATCCCTTTACCTTTCTGCTGCGCGGTAGGCTTAGGAGCAGGTAGGATTTGCTTTGGAGCCTGCTCTCCTTGCCCCCTGTCCCTCGGGGCAACCTTGTACTCATCCAACTTTCCTTCACGCAGCAGCTTTTCAATTACATCCCTCAAATGTCGACACTCATTGGTCGAATGTCCATGCGTTCCGTGAAACAAGCAAAATTTCCCTGTCGCCATTTCTTTCTCGGTCGAATCACGAGGTGGCGGTCTTTTGTATTGCAACACATTATACGTGTCCAGGTAAATATTTTCCAACGTGTCATTCAGTGGTGTGTAGTTCTCGTAGTTCTGGAATCGGGGCCTTTTGTTTGGATCGCTTCCCCTATTTCTGTTTCTCCTGTTACCGTTCGAATTACGGTTGTTGTTGTTTCCCCCGCTTCCAGTATTGCTGTTTCCACCCTTGTTTCCTACATTTACTTCAACCTTGCCAGAGCTTTCCCCAGACTGCTTCACTGCAATATTACTCTGCACATTCTCCTTTGAAGCTGTCTCAGACTTTCTCTTCCGGTTTGCCCGGGCCTCCTCTCGTCTCAGATAAATATCGGCTTTTTCGTAGAATATCGCCCTTGTGGGGGGTGTCTTCCCAGAAAGGTAGTCTCCAAACTCAGATTCGGGATCGACTCCTTCCTTCAATGCCATCAGAATAGTGGGCTCATGCGGGTCACTGACCTCAGTTACAGCTTGGTTAAATCGATCTAAATATGCCCTTAAAGATTCTCCTGGTGCCTGTTTGATCCTTGACAATTCAATAACGCTCTTGGACTTTCGAGCATGTAGTCGGAACTGGTTCATGAAACGCTCGCTTAGTTCTTTGTAATTAGAAATTGAACGAGGAGGAAGTCGGGTAAACCAAAATAAAGCCACATCTTCTAGGTAGATTGGGAACGCTTTGCATTTTACTTCATCGGGGGCAGCAGCTGCATTCATTAGCCACGAATACCGCATCAAGTGCTGTCCTGGATCAGTCCTTCCATTATATTTATCCATCTGTGGCAAATTAAAGCGTCGGGGGAACTGGAAGTCTAGGATGTCGTCAGTGAACGGAGTATGGCTTCGCTCTATGCCGTAGTCTTCATTTGTATAATTCCGGCTTTCGGACATAATTCGACGAACCATCGCCTGCACATCGGCACTAGTTAGGGGCTGCTCAGGTTCCCTGGCCCTAGTGTCCGAGTTCCTCCGGGGCTCTTGCTCAGGAGACGCCCTTCTTCTTCGAGCTGCCTCTGCTCGAGTCCTTTCCCTGCGTTCCCGGTCGATCTCGGGAAGAGGGGACTGGACTCTTTGCCCCCGAGAGGGGCTATCGTTTCCTAATGCTCGTGCGATATCCTCGCGAGATCCCAAAGATCCAAACGTTAGCTGCTCCACGTTCTGAGGTCGTTCGAGTGGCCTTCGTTCACGGGGCCTCTCTTCCTCAGAAGATGAAGATTGATCTACTGGTGTATGACGAACTGGTGACGGAGTTCTTTGCCGGCGGAGCTCATTGATTTCCCGACTCATGAGCCTCATGTTTTCCTGCATCATGAGATTGGTGCGCTCATGAACTCTCATAGCTTCCCTCGTGCTCTCAAGCATATCAAGCAAGCGCGAGAAATCTCCTTGAGTGATGGGAGCTGATGGATTGGCCTGGTCTCCAACCCTGGCAGCTGGAATTGGAGCATTCGCGGGGACTCGAGTAGATGTTCCAGCTTCACCAAGCATCGGGTCGGATCGGAGGTAGGAAGTCGGGTCGGATCGGAGCTGGGGTGTCTGTTCGGATCGGTGTGCAGCGAGCAAGTCGGGTCGGTTCAGACTGGGGGAGTGCACTGCTTCAGAGTCTCCAACCCGGATCGGATCGGAACTTTCCCCTTGTAGTCGGTTCGGATTTCCTGTATTGATTCTCCCTGCTGCTGAACTCTGCCCCCTAGACCTTGTTACAACAGCATGTTGCTGATCTTCACCAGCTCCATTTCCTTGAACAGACTGGACTTCCTTGCCTTTTCCTCTGGCCATGAGTCTTTGACAATTACTTCAACGAATGTAAGAAAGTGGAGAAACTTAAGGATTCACTTCTTTGAACTCAACGGTCCAAAAAGTAGAAAGAGATCCCGGAAAATAAAGAATTTAGATGAGGGTTCTCAGTGAAAGCACCAAAATGTTAGACCCAAATGTGGTTCTAACACCCAAATTGATTAGAAACAAGATAAAGTAAAGCAGAAATAAAAAAGGACACACAAGGTTTATAGTGGTTCGGCGAAGAAATGCCTACGTCCACTTAGTTTTCACTATATTCAGCAATTCAATTACAAATACAATGTAAGATTCGCTCACAACTCACTTTTGTTCACTCAGAAAAATAAAAACAGGAAATGAAAGATGGTTTGGATTTTCCGGGAGTGAAGGAAGTCGAATGATGGAGGTACTTGGATTCTCAAAGTGCTGAAAAAAGATCCTTCTCTTTGTCTCTAGATGGGGTATTTATAGGTGTGAATTTGCCTGAGATGCAATCCGGGTCGGAACACGTGTCATCCATCGCACTCTCTTCGGGTTCGGATAGGCTATCAAGCTGACAACGCATCAATGAGATGGACGTTAGGGGTAGGAATTGGTCACATCCGGTCCGGTTCTCCAGGCGACTTTATAGGAGATTTTCCTGGATCATGGGTGCGGGTCGGAGACGTGCAGGTTGGGGGCTCGGATCGGAATACCCGACCCGAACCGGAGTAGCTTGGACGTCTCTTCTTCTCTAATCATACTCCACTCCGCTCCGAAGTCGTGGCAAGCAGACGGCTTTCTGATCCACCTGAGATTCATTGGCCTTCCGATCCGATCAGGTATGCTTTGCCAATTTATCCAGTAAGAGATATCCGATCCGAACAGAGAATTTTACCCGATCCGAACCGATATGCTGCTATCAATCTGAATTGTGGAGTTTCCTTCCGATCCGAACCGAAGTCGCATAACTTGAAATACCCTTCAACGGTTGGTTTCTTGACTTTGTGTTGCCTAGTTCACAAAGTAGGCTAACAGGGAACAACATAAATCTTTTAGTAAACATTATAGGCTTAAATTTTGCACAGATAATGTGGGTTTGTTACTCAGAATGATATCAAAAACTCTAGTTCCATTAGTAAAAGCTAAGGAAAAATATGTAGAATCCGAGTACTAAATCTGTGAGTCCACTGATGCATTGCGCTGCTGCTCCTTCCCCGATCTTTCTAGTAGATTTGACTCATTCTTCATATAAGGGATAAAATATCAAAAGAGATAAATTAAAAAAGGAGAAAAACATCACCTTTTAACCAAGTGAATCTTTCTAGTACATTTGACTCATTTTTCTTATTTGATGATTAGAATTAAATAAGTTCTCCGCTAATTGCTGCTAACATAACATAAATTGCAAAAGAAAATGTCTAGAAAATGGAATGTAATAGTTAAAAGAAAAAAAAAAAAAAGAATCCAAACATTACCTCAAGTTTTTGCAGCTATTCCTCATTTTTAACCATGATTTTGTCCATCTAGTAAGGTACACATCGTGGGGCAGTGATAATAGCTTCTCAACATCAGCAGCATTGGGATGTATTTTAGACCAGTGCAACTTGCAATATACTTGCTTCAGTGCAGTAAAACCTTTTTTCAAACAACAATAGCACCTATCCACATTTTAGCGATGTTATCTTCCCATGTATGTAGTTATGGCCACATTTATGCCTCTAACTTGCAGCCTATTTGTAACATGCAAAGTTAAGGTGCATTGTGGTCATGCAGACTCATCACTTCGTGCTATACAAATTAGTCAAGCGATCCATCCACAGCTTACCTACTGTGGTGCTTAAATTATTCAATAAGACCAAGAATATACCCCCTTGATAAAAGCATTTCGAATATGCTTTAGTTCACACTATGCATAGTCTACTCCACCAACTCTGCATTCCTCATCATTTTATCTAAATGCTCAATAAAGGGACTTTCTGTGTTTTTCTATTTATATATTTGGCTTATTCTATTAATGCACTGTACATACACCAAAAATTTGCCAAAATTAAATACACCATTATGTTACTTAACATACAACATACATTATAAAGTTACCCTTCACTTTAAAATAAAATAAAAAGAAGGATTTAATATCTCTCTCTCATGCATTACTCAAATTAAGGAGCCTATTCTTCAAGGTGTTCAAGTTCACTTTTGAAAATTATAAATCAATACTTCAAATAGAATTTAGACTTCTTTAGTTATTTATATATTGAAACTCATGTTTAAAATTTCAATATCAAAATATTCAAGAATTAAAAATTTGGTGTCAAATTTAACTTGAGTTATTTAATGTAAAAGATAGATGGAAATTAGTACTCTAGAAATCATATTGGCGGTAGTATCATGCCGTAGAATTTATTTATTTTGTAGAATTTAAGTGCAAATGTTACATAGATTATGCATGAACATCAGTTGTCATTTTATTGATAGGATTTCATGGTTGAATGGAATTCAAATGTTATTTAATGTGTAATGCGATGAAGTTTTAGCCATATTATGGAAAACCATACTGAGTACATACAATGTGGATAAAGAGGGTCTATGTATCATACATGCTTTATTCTTTAATGTTGACATTATTTTTTTTATAAAGCATGGGCATTTTTGTCATAAGATTTTTAAAAAAATTTATGGTGTAGATAACGTTGTTTATGGTGTATGTATAGAATTAATGTATATATGTAGTAATTCTTCTCCTTAGGTTATGCTATCATATTTGTATTGTAAATGTAGTTTATTGATAAGCATTGTTAGCTATCATGGTTTTGTTGTGGATCATCAGTCTAATGATACACATAAGTTTCAATATCGAGCAAACTTGGTTTCTAAATTTTTTTAGCTTATGTGTCATTGGCTGCCAATTTCAGTGGCAGCTTTTGCTTTTATTATATCAATGAATAATGTCGAGTGCTCTCCTCAATTCGAGGATCACTCTGTAAATACTATAAGAAAAGCAGTATGTGTTAAATTGTTTGTATTTGATACTCGGTATGCTTAACTGTCAAGTCAGAAAGAATTCTTAGAAGGATGAATGCTGCCAACTACACAAGCTAACAGCTCGACCCCTATTGATATACATATTTAAGTTGAATAAGTGAGTGAAATTTCATAGGAAAAAGGATCGTCTAGAACATACCTTTATAGAGACTTGTTCCTTCATCACCTCAAACACCTTAAAATTTGAAATTTTCTTTAGTTAGCCATGAAATTCTTTTTAATTATGCTGGGTGTTTTGACATCTGAGATTTCAACCTTCGGGTATGGGATTGCAAAAGTCAATTTGTAGTGTTAGCAAACAGTAACATAATCACTTCCGTTTTTTCATAAACACTGTCAAAGCAGCATTTCGCTCCATCAAGTGTCCATGTAATAGGAATGGCTTCGATTCATCTCCTATGACAAAAGCGTCATGTAGCTGAGAATAAAGCAATATATGGAGACATAAAGTAAATAATTTAAGATGATAAGCTACTAATATTTGTAACAGCAGGCAAAAAGAAGCATTTATTACGTAGCACATAAAAGAAGCAGTTTTTTTAAGCTGGTGCTTCAATTCCTTTTGGCTTCATATCATACCTGCACCACAAAGTTGAGTTAGCAACTAAATTGTGTCAGGAGGTCTTAAAATAATATAATAGCACCAATATTAAAATTGAAGTTATCCGTTGGGAACATTTCGAGGCTAAAAAAAAAAAAACCATGAAAATTTACCGAGGCTATGTAAAGTTATTTCTATTTGAAATTTTAGTTAATTTTGGATACTTAATTTAATTTGTAAATAAATATATCAGTGATATATAAAATAGTTCTCATTTCTCAATATACACTTTCGAAGTCAGAAGATTAAACTCATATATTTCGATTTTTAGTACGCATAGAGCTTGACAAAAATCCAATCTATATTTGTTTAACATGCAACTCTATTTTGTAACAATAACTCCGTCAACACTCGGTGTTGGAGGGAAAAGAATACACGGTGCGAGGAAATTGCTTTACAGATGATTGAATTAGTGAAAGAAGCAATATGGCAATATTGATTACCAACAAAGCTGTATGGAGTCGGCAGTCAGCATCAGATAATCACAGTCCAGTAACTTATTACGACATCTACCTACAAGTGGATGATGCCGCTGGTTTTGGTTCTCGGTTGTTAGTAAAGAGTTTAGGTCACCGACTATAGTTCCATCATTATTGGTCATCGTCAATCCAAAACACCACTAAGTGATTGTGCTGTCAAATAATATATATGTTGAAATAGAGCAAAGACCGTTAATTTAGGCTGGTTTTGGCCCTTTTTAACTCCTGTGCTTTGTTACTTCTTTTGCTTTCCCTAACAGCACACACTTTAATAGCCAATAAATACTGCTAAAATGCAATATATTACATGTAATGGTTTAGAACAGTAGACGTAATTTAGTGAAGAAAGAAACCTTTAGTCCAATGATTCTAATTTCTTCGCAAAAAATTTATTATTTGAGAAGAAAACTCACCAAATGTAGCGGTGGAGAAGGTAGGAATACCGTCGATGAAGTTCAAACTTTTAGCGACAATTGTTTCATGCGTGCCGTCTCCGAAAATAATCACATTTCACTTACTCTTATCCAACACCACATTTTCTTCATACACCCCCATCTTCACATGTATCACAAACCTCTCCATACTTTTCTTCGGTATCATCAGCACAGCCTTATTGATTGTCCTAACCCGACCGCTTCCATCTTTGGCCACCGTCATGTTTGGAACCAAATGACTCCCTCCTTATAATAGCATTCTTCTTTGCCCCTTTTGTATCCATTTAGGACCTTCCCAGCAAGGCAACTTATGCTGCATTTCAAATTTCATATATTTCAACACTCCCTACATCCCCGACACTATTGCCAGACTATTGTTGAGCATCTATGATGAGTTGTTTATCGTAGATCTGAACTTTTGCTTTAGTTTCTCTTCTTCAGTCGTTCCTTCGAATCTGTCCTCGCATGACTCCTGATTCGTCATGGCTGTGCTAAGCTACATTCTGATGTCGTTTATCATTTTTGTGCTGCTGACAACATGGCCATTTTGGATAGGCGAACGCTGCCTTAATAGCAGTTAATCACAACTGCACTGTTTTAAAAACTGCGTCCATGTGCTAAGTTATTTAATTTAATGACATCAAAAGAATACAACACAGTGTGGTCTATAGAATCTACAAAAGCGTGCATTACTTTAATAAAAACTCAACTGTGAAGGTGTTAACCAAAATTTAATATTACAACTGGGATCCATGACATGGTTGTAGAGGTAGAGTAGACTTTAAGTATGACTAAACCGGATCTATTTCAATATGTAAGAATCGCTCAATTATACTTTAATTGTATCACATCTATGCCAGTATAAATTGAATGTTATAGTTGACGAGTTAACTAATAGCTCCATTCAAATAGATAAAGCATCCAACCAAGAAAAATTTGTTTTAAACAAGGTTTGAAAACTCGGTTTGGGTTTGGGTTTCGGTCATTTGAAAATTTACTAGTTTCGAACGGTTTCAGCAGTTTCGGTTTTTGTTTCGGTTTCGGTTCAAAAATCAAAGTTTTATA
This sequence comes from Allium sativum, assembly GCA_030737875.1. Lineage (NCBI taxonomy): Eukaryota > Viridiplantae > Streptophyta > Magnoliopsida > Asparagales > Amaryllidaceae > Allium > Allium sativum. The sequence goes on from CM060926.1 coordinate 361,008,450, forward strand.
TTATTTATGAAAAAGTTAATGATAAAGGTTGTAAATCCACGCAGAACTGCAGAAATATAATATAGTCAATTGAAATATGCGTTAGTTGTAATTCAAATGTTCAGTCATATAAAACTGATAATCATTTACATACAGCCTAAGCAAAATGATTAGTGGGCCAAGCCCATCATTATCAGCCACGTCCAGCCCAAACAAATGTATTAGGTTAAGAATTTCTTTATTAATTAGGTCAGTAATGCAACCACTTCTATTCACAGAAAAATCAAACGAGGGAAACGAAAAACAGGGCGGAAACAAAGCATGGATCGAGAAAAAAAAAACAAAGATCGAAGACGAAGAGGAAGACGAACCTCTTTAGCTCTGCTACTTTGCTTTCGCTTTCAATTTTGCTTTGTGTTTTGTTGTTTGTTTTCGTCTACTTTCTGCAATTGAATCTGCGAATTTTTAGATTTTCGTTTCGCTTTTCTCCGGTTTTTCCTAAATCGCGATTTAGTTTTTTTTTTTTTCCTTACGAACCGAAACGATGCACTTATTGAAGAGAAGTTAGTCCAATACCGCTTGAGATGGTTTGGACATATCCAACGTAGACCATACGATGCACCTGTACGCGCTGGAATTCTAGGTCGCGCCGAAGGCCCAAAGAGAGGTAGAGGTCGACCTAAAATGACATGGGAGGAGATAATAAAGAGAGATTTAAGTAACTGGAGTTTATCGGAAGAGCTGGTAGTTGATAGGAGTGCATGGAAATTGGCAATCCATGTACCAGAACCATAGTGTTTTTTTTCCACGTTTACTGAACCTTTTTACTTTTTATTTACTATTTTAGATTTTATTTCACTTTTATTGAACATTTTTACTTATTATTATTATTATTATTTAAAAAAAAACCTTTATCGGACGACTTTTTATTTGATTGGTTATTTTAAACCCTTATATATATATATTATTATCATCATTATTTATTTTATTTTATTTTAATTTTGGGTTCCATATCTAGCCAACCCCAACTTGTTTGGGATATATGGCTTTGTTGTTGTTGTTGTTGTTGTTGTTGCCTTACGAACCGAAACGAGAATTTGCCATTGTTCCGTCCCGGTGACTGTCGAAACCGGAACGAGAACAATGGTATCTCGTCGTTTCGGACGAGTTTTCAAACCATGGTTTTAAAACCATGAAATAACCAGGTTACCTGCATATGAAAATCAAAAGAAACTATTAAATATTCACTTTGATTAGTGCCATCTTCATCAACTATAGTATTTTTACTCACTTGCTCTATCCGCATGAAGTGGCGTTATATCTTTATTTTCGTGCAAGTTTGCTACCAGTGAGAAAATTAGAAAACCTGTCTACAAAGAAAACAATATATAAAATATATGGTGTGGTAGATAACCACTTTGCTCTCCACAAAACAATGAGAAAGTAAACAAAGGATCATACAACATTTCATCATTACAAATAATGTAACCATGCATTTTCTCCATCTTCACAATGTACTCAATCAGTTAAACACAAAAATTAAGAAAAGCTTTACTCGTGAATTTTAGCATTTGAAGGCTATAAAAAAGTAGGAGAATCTACCTGAATGACTAAAATGGTATACTTGCCCAACATCCAGTACATCGTAGAACACCATTACTATCTAAAACTCAAGCAGAAATTACCCGAGTGATCTCATTTTAGTTATATAGAAACCTCGTGTCCTAGTTATCTAGCATGATAATTTCCCGCAACATGTCATTTATGACCATTATTAGCCTAACACAGTGAAAATTTGATTGAGGAATGTAGGACATGTATCATATTTGTACTTAACACTGCAGCAACCTGGCTGTAAGATTGTCAGTTATCGCAGTATATAGGGTGAAAATTGCATATGTATGCATAGGCATAGTTATAATTTTTTTGACTGATATAATGAAGTCATACTAAATAAAATAGCGTAGAAATTAAATGTCAAGCCATTCCAAATCCAGTACTACCAGGTCTGAAAGTAATAGCCATCCACAAATGAAAAAAAAGAGTAGAAAAGGACAGAGAACGTGCAACAGATGGTTTTGGGTCATTACTTTTTACCTTAAATCTGAAAGACCCATAGTAGGTTGGACACAAATGAAAAGCATTTTATGCTCTCTACTGAACTACGCTTCTAGTATACCTGGCATATGTGAAACTGTGTGCACATTGAGAGCACAAATGCGTCATAATATGGTTAACTTGGGGGAGATTACTATGATAGGATATTGGGAATACCAAAATTAAATTGGAGTCAAAGTAGTAACTCTAACTTATCGAAGCATTCTAAATTTAGTGTATACGCTTTTTGTCATGCATGAAAATAGGCATGTTTGACCAAATTAAAATGTAGTTAGACCAAGTATTACCTAAAGTGGAATTTGAGCCAACGTGGTAGATAAATCTGCATGAATCATTCTGCGAGTGAGCAAGAGGGAAATCTGCACATTCAGTTTTAAAAGATCACCAGATCCAGCGATAAAAAATCATGAAATCCACTCTATAGCATGGTTATTACGGCGGTAAGTCGAGTCGAGTCGACAGAGGTCCAACTAGTCGACTAGTGGACTAGTCATAGACTAGTCGAGACTAGTCGATAAATAAATACATACATACATATATATATATACATATATATATATATATATATATATATATATATATAAAATTATAAAAACAACAGCTAACTAAAAAAAACAGCATCAACTAAAAAAACAATAGCAGTTGGTTTAATTAAAAAAACAGCAGCAGCTAATTAAACAGCAGCTAACTAACAGGAAATTATATATAAAAAAAAGCAATGAAAAAATAAAACAAGGCATAAAAAACAACTTTTGGCTAATTAAACACAACAGTTTTTTTTTTGTTCGAATGCAAACAAACTGCTAACAGGATTTTTTTTTTCTTTGGTTTTGGACCCAATTTAAAACTAGTCGGTTAAGTCGAGCCGCCTAGTCGCCTGACTAGTCGACTAGTCGGTCCTAGTCGCTCCAGTCGCCCGACATATTGACAAAATCCAAGTCGTGAGTCCCAGTCGCTGACTCAAGACCGACTTGTCGACTAGTCGCCGACTAGTCGCGACTAGTCGCTCGCCGTGATAACAATGCTCTATAGTTCAATACTAAATCAAATTTATGACCAGAGAAGTTGCTGATAGATCATTTGACACAGCAGTAAGAAAAAGGTTGAGTATCAACAGAAGTAGTGGCTGAAATAGACAGAGCATACTGGTTTACACGACAAAACATTATGTTATGAAGAAGTTTGCAATTCCGACAACCGTTCATCGGTTATAAGACGGATTAAACTTCTAAAACATAAAACTTGTGTTAGCTGCCAACCTTGTATTTGAATTCCTTACATTGAGACGTAGCTACAGGCGTTTTTGTCATTTGAAGTTTGCAAGAAAATTCTAGTTTCGAGTAGGGAAAACGAAGGCGAAAGGAAAATATGGAATACTTTAGTTCAGCACTATGATTTAGGTAGTGAAAGTTTGGAAATATTCGAATTGATTATACATTGAAAACTGAGGTTTGGAAATAAACTTTTGAGGAAACTAAAATTGAGAAACCAAAAAGACGAAAAATGGTAGAAGGAATGGGTCGTGGGTAGTTAAAAGAAACACTAACGTAATTGGGAAAACGGTTGATTAGGAAGTAAAGGGGAAAAAAAGACGGTGCGTAAAAGACGAATTACTTTGAAATGAAACCATATGAGAGTGTCCAAGTCAGCAAAGTTGAGTTCCTGTTTTGTAATATATGTAATAGATGTATGTTTCAGCTTCAGCTTGTTCAGTGTCAAAACTGTCTACTGGACAGATGGAAAGCTCAATTTATCTTAGCTATTTGAACGTACTTCTCATCCCATCAATATGATTGCAGCTTTTAGTCCAACCAATGTCTATGCATGTTCATTGACATGTTGCCTATATTCATCCAGTCCATAGCTCGGAATCAATTTTCATTATTATTGATATCAGTTTTTTTGCCACCATTAGAGTATTACCAGGTCAAAATTCCTATTTTCTCCACATAAAAGTCGTTTTTTTGTTCCGTTCACGTTCAAGCATCAGTTCGTAGCTTCAGTCTAGAGCAATCATAACATGAACATCAGATTTGTGCTACTATCTTTCTTACCAATCCATCATGCGCATTAGTACTTGCATCAGAGCTTAATGCAGTATAATCTGCGACCATCATACTGGCTTTAATGCCCAAGCAGATGAACTGCTTACGCATCATTAGAGATTTGGTTCTTCATCATGTACGGTTTAACGACTTCATCCAACTACTAAAATTCATAATTATAGTTTTTTTTTCTGTTCGTGTACTGCTTGTATTGTTTTGGTTTATCCATCTGCTAGTGCCGAAACTTTTAGATCATTATTTCAATGATCCATATCCACATATAATCATTACAAATGTCTCCAAAATCTAAACCAGTGTTAGAGAGATCCTTTTCAGCCATGTGTGCATAAAGATTCACATTTTATAGTATGTCAGGAGGATTATGCAGTTAGGCAGATTAGAATTTTATCATTGCATCCCTATCAATTTTCAGCCAATCTAACCTACACACACATATGTACACACAGACATACAACATGAAATATAACTTTTTGGTTTTTTGTGCATGTACAAAAAGATATCCGTAAACGGATAACCATGACAATATATATGAGATCGCAGTCATAAATTTTAATAAAAATGATAATAATTAACTTGAAGAAGCTAATATTTTAGCAGCTGGAAATCTTTCGTTTGTTAAAGGATATATTGTAGTACAAAAAATTAGATGTTTACTCTTTACAAATTAAAATATTTTATTTTCAATGATATTGAGGATATTACTTTATAATTTTTAAATGTTGTAGTTGCCTTAGCAACCTCTATTTGGTTTGCACCAAATCCAAGATTATGCTAAATTTATGGAAAATAAACTATATAAAGAATGTAAATTTCATGTTTTATTTTCTTAGTAAAGACATATCAGTAAACCAAAATAAACCAACACATTTATTTATTTATTTATGAAACCTGGTGAAACTCATATATTTCTACAATTTGATGAACGATTATGACGTGAAATACAGCCTAGTACAATGAATATGTAAGAAAACGTTACCAAGTTTATGACACCCCATTTACACTGTTAAGAGGTTGTTTTTTTTTTTTTTTTTTTGGGTCATGATTCAGTAGATGGCAAGCATGTAGAAGAAGTTACAATTATAAGTGTTATCTAAAACATTTAATGTATAACAGATTAACCAATGATACCTGCAATGAGAGATTCGTCAATGGAAACAGCAATTTGTCATTATTTTGAGCTCCAAATTAATTTGGGGATTTGATATCCAATCTAATTTTCCTCAAAACCATGTTAAGCGGAAGCATAGTTGAATCTTAACCCACTGATTTTGAGACTAATACTATCTGTTCTATATGTTAATAATGTGGGGGTCAGTGCAGCAAAGTATGAAAGGAAGTAAAATGCTAAATGGTAAATAGGAAATCAAGCAACAAAATAAGTTAATAATATGCTAGAAAATTGCGCTAACATTTATTTTACAGACTAAATTTCCAAATGCACACAGCAGAAAATCTATTACTATTCAGAATCGAACAATCCTAATCAAACGTGGACACACATCCAATGCTTATTTTGAATCTAAATGAATTCTGAAGTACGGGAATAAAAATCCTATCAGATCGTGGAATGCAGGTTATCAATTCACTTTATCTCCAATACCGAAGGATTATTGTACAAATTGAGTTAGACTGTGATTCACCTGAACTGAAATAAGAAACCTGGATTGATCTTTCTAATGAGTCGATTGACGATGTAAGTCAAATCAGAAAAGCCGAGAATTCACCTATTCGCTCTTCGCACTTTCGGAGGCGATAAGGCAAAGCACATATTTTCTCCGTCTTTCAAGTACACGATTAGGGATTTGATTTAGTTAGCGGAAGAAGAACAAAGTTAATGAAAATGCGTGGAAAATACGGTTCCAGTCCAGTAAATTAAATATAAGAATTAAAAAAAGTGAAAACTTTAACATACGTCGTACCCCCGGAAGACATAGCCTCAACGAAATTATGATCTGTAACTACTCCCGCTACTTGACATTCCAGTGCAGATTGAAGAAAACTGGTACACATACAGCCTCGGATAAACTGCTTCATCTCGATATGGGAGTAATAGCAAATCTGCACGTAATCAGATATTGAATTTGGGTACTAAATCTTGGCTTGTCCGACATAAATGGACAATAGTTGGAATTGGGGGAAGATATTGGGAGAAAGAACGAAATAAAGATGATGGTGGAGAAAAGCGAAGTTAAAGAGGGTGGTTTTTTTTTCAGTAACGAAGCCGAAGTTTTTATTTTTCTCGAAAACGGAGAGGGGCTTTCCACGTTGGATCTAAAATAAAGATAGTCATTCCAACAAAGCATTTTTCCTATTTTACTTTCTATTATAGGCAATAGATATATTGTTGTCTCTGTGTGGGTGGGACCACATAATTTTTTCTTCATGATCTTCCTCAACTACTTGAAACTCTTATTTGCAATGCTGTTGCAATTAAAATGCAAGCGCTAGTCATTAGATCTTGATATGTTTGATTTAAGATAGAGTGTCTATGCTTGGTTAGTGTGCTCATAGTATGCAACTGGTTAGTATAGTGCTCCGGGTTCAGTTGGTCCTTCCATTAATCTTAATACATGTATATAAGCACTGGCACAGCATGTCATTACAACTGACTTTATTTCTTAATCATATACTGTTAACAACTGCCTTTTATTTGTCCCAAATTTGTGATGTGTATTTTTACTGTGGGCTTTTGTGTTGATTATTTTCATCAGTCTACAATTTATTTTCAATTCAGTGGAGCCCTACAGAAATGGATGTCTTTGCCTCCTGTTCAGTAGACCGAAATGTGTCAATATGGGATGTCAGATTAGGAAAATCGCCAGTGATATCTGTTAAGGCACATGACAATGATGTTAATGTTATTTCATGGAACCGGTTTGTATTTATTCTTTTTGGCTTTTATTTTTGTAATAGCAATGCATCTATTGTTGACCTGCCACCTGTTTGAATAGGCTGGCGAGCTGTATGATAGCTTCTGGAAGTGATGATGGCACATTTTCAATTCGCGATCTTAGGTTAATCAAGGTACATTGTAGTATATTTCATTTAATTTTTTGACATCAAATCTATTGTCTGCCTTTCAGATTACCAACGAATAAAGTATCGGTAAATATTTTGCAAAACAAACTCATTTCTTCCTTTCATCTTCTTCTTATATGGTTGCTACAGAATACTTTCATGGTTTTGCTTTGATACCATCTCTTTTTTAGGGGAACAATGCGTAACTTTTTTTGTCTAAATCTATGTCAGCCTTTGAAATTATTCCCATATGATACTGGGAAATATTTCACAAAACAGACTCATTTCTTCCTTCAATTTTCTGAAATATGTACACATGCATGCATGCGTACATACGCATACCTGCACGAGTTGCTAGAAGGAAAAACTTCATTTTTTGCGTTGGTTGTGTAAAACTTTTAAATCCATTTGATTCAGCGTTTATTAAATTAGGTGCTTTCAAATCATGTTATTTGAAATTATTTGAAACCGTATTTTAAAAAAAATGAATTAATATATAAGCTTTGAGAGTGTCAATATACATTTCCTAGTGTTTTTAGGTGCAGTAAGTTAGTTTGCAATAATTACACTTTGCTTGGACACTGTTTTCAATTTGAACTGACGCTTTCTTTAAGTATTTTTTTTTTTTTTTTTTTCATACAAATCTTTCGGTTGTTTCAATTATTTTATGCGTTGGGCTAGTTTTCAAACAATCATGTCTTTCTTGAGCTATATTTCTTTGTCTTCTATTTTAGTTTCTTACAAGGGTCAGTGCATAGTGCTACCGTTATAAAATTTACTTTAGGAGTGGTTTTAATCAGGTTTATTGAACTGGTTTATCAACACTTATGAATTCATTATTGATGATGAACTTGATTAAGAACATTGGCTATATCAAATTATTCTTTCTATGATGCCTTCAATTTTGATTAGGAAGTAATCAAGCACTATTATACAGTGATGTCATTACAACTTATCCAGAGTCTGACGGTAGCCTCACATGTGGTTTAAATTAAAACTATTCACTTCATATAGGACTCGTGTAGATACTTTAGTGCGATCAGTTTCATTTCGCTTATTTTGTTAGTACTTGAGCTTATTTTGTTAGTACTTGAGCGGTTTTGGTAAATTGCGTCATTCAGAATTGCCTTAGAGTGGAACTTTTCAGCATTTGAAAATGGCAAAAGCAATTGTACTTAATGGGTTAGATTCAGCGATTGTTATTCAAGATGTTACTCTCTTTTGGTGTGAAACAAAATATCTCCTATTGAATCTTCCAATCACCAATTACATTCAGTGCGACCAAGTAGGCAGTTTGTTGAAATGTTGGACAACAAAATCAATGCAAACCTTAATTTTGCTTCATAAAGTCAGCTCTACCTAATTTCGGGTGGGAAGAAAACGAACACGTATTTTTTATCAAGTACATTCTTTTTTACCTTGAGTATCTAATAATTCATTTCAGCGATCTTACAATGAAATGTTTTTAGTGATATGTCGATATGCGCGAATAAATGACAAATTTTGATACTAGTTGGTATTCTTCTAAATATATTTATTCACCTCAACATGATGTTTGTACTCATATTTTCATCTGTATTCTCAACTAATTAAAGCTACGTTACTCATTTATATCTACAGGGTGATGCAGTGGTAGCGCATTTTGAGTACCATAAGCACCCAATCACATCTATTGAATGGAGTCCACACGAGGCTTCAACATTGGCTGTTTCATCTGCCGACAATCAAACAACGTAAGTTACTATGAATTCTGCCATCAAACAACAATTTTGATTGTCTTTCTAGTGCGCATGTTTCTATCTATATTTGCTATTAATTGCTGCATCTTTCATATACTTGAAAGAATATGGGACCTCTCATTGGAGAGGGACGAGGAAGAAGAAGCTGAGTTCAAAGCTAGGGTTAAAGAACAAGCAGATGCACCACAAGATTTACCACCACAGCTTCTGTTTGTTCATCAGGTATGGCGTTACATCAACTTTAATTAATTAATTGAGCCAAATGTATTGATTTTTTTGTGGACTTTGTGAACAGGGTCAAACGGATTTGAAGGAAATTCACTGGCACCAGCAAATACCCGGAATGATTGTATCAACTGCTGCAGACGGCTTCAATGTATTGATGCCTGCAAATATAGAAACAACCATCCCCCCTGCTGGTGCTGCAGCATCTTAATTTATAGTCTTTTATATTTATTAATCGGAGTTTGGAATTATTAGAACATTTGCTTTTGAGTGTTGCTGTGAACTGTGGTTAAGCCGTGATAAAAGCATGTAGTATATTATTTGGGTTTATTATTAACGACAAATTCTGCACTGTGCATGTATTAAAAAGATGCTAGCAGCAGTATGCGCAATGGATTGTTATTCATATGTCTAGCAATATATAGTATTATGGTGCTTTCAGAACGTTATATTTTTGTTTTTTTGGTTTGGGATTTGATACATTTGCATTAAGTTTAGAAAATGTCATGTTTCCCGTATTTTTTTTTTTTCGTCCTGTGTTATTTTTTATCCGTCCTGCCGCTAAATCACCGTAGAAAAATGTTTGAACTGGTGAGAAGAGGGCTCAATTATAATGCCAAGTGCTTTCTAGTAATAAAGGTGTAATTCTTACGACAACTAATTATTGTGTAAGGTAGTTTCGCCTGATATCATTTTCCATGATCTTGAGTCATCTAGCTACCTTTGTTCAAGGGTCGATTAGCTTGTAAAATGGTATTAATCGCTTGTTCTTTGTGCTTTTGGTAGCTTGTTGAAAAGTTTTAGTTTTAAGATGAAAACAATGTAAAATTTTGAAAGTGTATATTTTTTACAATGATATTAAAAAGAGAAAATTGTGTTGTCCTTAAAATGATACCATTTACAACTTGCTCGCTGTTGGATATTTTCAACATTGCCTTCATAGTTTTGTTCTTAAAAGGAAGATGGAGGAAGACTGGTCCAACATTTTGAAAAATCTGGAACTATATTTGTTTAAATATAGATTTCGCATGAGAAAGTTGATTCCTTTGAGCATTCAAATATTTGTTTTGTTGTGAGAAGAAAGTCATGCGGTAATAAATCGATTTCCAATAACATAATTTTTGGATATAAAACCTATAAACAGGAATGAATCGCAATTCATTATGAAGCCAGATTTCAAATCAAATAAGGCGGGAGACTTGAAAGTTGGTGATGGCGGAATGCTTGAACAAACGAACGCGACCGTTAGCAACGATCATGAATCATTCGAAAGAAACACATCCTTTGACGAATATGTACATCTCCAACTCTATAAATGTCGGCGTTCAGATCTCCGACTCTATAAATAGCGATGTTCAGGACCACTGCGACAAAAAGCTTCTTCTTCCTCTTTCATAGATTTGCCACACCTTTCTAAAAATATTTTCATCTCAGATAAGTTTTGCGACGCCTTGAAGGTGTTGCAAACCGAAAAACGTTGCAAATCAATCATTTTCTTCCACTTCAAAACATTGCATCGTAAGCTGCAATAAAATATTGTTGGTTAGATCAAGATCACACAAATTCTAAATTCGGTTACGATATTTCAAGGCTTCATTGAATCCTAAAGTCAATAGTTTGATAATCCGTTTGTATCTAGTGGGTTGAACTATTTTATAAAAGAAACTATATTTTACATCCTTAAAGTCATAATTACGACATCTTCCTCATCTCAAACCGAAAAATTCCCATTTAATTTTTAGACAATATTTCTCAATCATAGACGGTTTGAGCGTCTTGCAAGTCATGAATCAACACTCAACTCGATTAAAACATTTCGATGGAGATAATTTTACTCATTGGCAAACGATGATGAAATTTTTCCTGATCATCGTCAATTTGTTCCACATTCTGGAAGATGACTTGGAAGTAATACCAGAGGAAACTGCAAAAAATAATGCTGCTCTAAAGGAAAAATGTGCAAAGCGAAATGAGGATGATTTTTATGAAGAGGGCACATTCTAAATGCACCATCAACTGCTGTCTACAACACATATAGGACCTTGGAAATTGCAAAAGCAATTGGATTGCATTGAAAAGAAAATACTGCATATCGAAGGCAAGTAATAAGAAATTTTTATTTGTAACTTTATGGATTTGAAAATTGTTACCAATAAGTCCACAGTAGGACAAGTAAGTGAAATCTAACACCAGATGAATTAATTAAAAGATGCTAAAATAGATCTCCCTGAATATTTTATTAAAATAATAATTCCTAGACTCCTTGGTTTTTGGAATTATTATAAAAAAACTGAAGCATGCGGAAATAAATTATGATTTAGACAGTTTATGACGTTAGCTTCGTATTGAAGAAGATTCTCGTAAACGGGAACTGGATGATAATCCTCAAATCGGGTCACATACTAAGGCTAATAATGTTGAAATAGCTAACAAGTTGAAGCCTAAGAATTAAACACAACTTAGATTGACAATCATCTTAAGGACAACAAAAAGAAAGTGCTTGTTATTTTTGTAATAAGCCCGGTTATTACGCTCGAGACTAACATCTATGGAAGAAACAACAAAAAGTGAATATGGTCGAAGGCTCGCTTGTGGCTGTAGTGCAAGAGGCAAACTCCATTATTGGCACAAGTAATGATTAGTTGCTCGATATCAGAGCAACTATTCACATTTGCAAAGATGCCGGTCTGTTTAAGACTCACGAAGAAAACAACGGAGAACCCAACAAAGTTAATGGAGCAAATAACCGAGGTTCTGGGAAAACGTAGTATAGAACTTCCACTCACCTCTGGAGAAGTTCTTACACTAGCTAATTTATTTTATATACCAGATACATGTAAGAATTTGATCTTTAGATATCTTCTTAACAAAGAAGGATTCAGGATGGTGTATGAGTCTGATAAGTTAGTGTTGTCCCAGAACGACAAATTCATTGGACAAGGATACTTATGTAACGACATGATTAACTTGAATTTAATAAAGAAATATTATGTTTATTTTATTGTTTTTATTAGTTTATGGCATGGTGGATTCGGACGTGCTAATTTTAATTCCCTAAAAATATGCATAAGTTAGGATTAATTTCTGATTGTTATTTTTATCCTATCTCTAATCAAGAAAAAAAAAACTGGAAATCGTTTATATCTACAGATTGGAAAACTGGTCTATTTGATTTAGTATATAATGATGCATGTGATGTAAAAAGTCATGAAGCTAATGGTGATAACCAATACTATATCACATTTATTGATGTTTATATTAGATATGTTTACGTGTATCTAATGAAAACGAAACATGAGGATTTGGTAAATTTAAAATTTACAAAGCTGAAGTAGAAACACAGTTAGTAGTTAAAATATAATTGTTACAATCAGAACATGGTCAAATGAATTCACCTTGTTTTGTAAATAACATGGTTCAGTTCACCAATGCATTGTCCATTATACACTATAACAAAAATGGAGTTGTTGAAAGAAAAAATAGTACTTCGGTAAAAATGGTTAACGTCATGCTTATAAATTCAAATACCTTATAACTTATGGGGTGATGCTATGTTATATGCATGTTATATTTTAGGTAGAGTACAATTTAAAAGGAATAATGTTTTCCCTTATAAATTATATTTTAAATAGATTTAGTGTTTGTTGTTGTTTAGCATATGTTAGAAAACCATAACCTAAACGACTGAAATTATGTAACATGGCATCTAAATGTGTTATCACAAGTTATTCCTCTAATAGTATAACTTATAGGTTCCTAATTCTTGATACCTTAGAAGTTACAGAATTCATATACATAAAGTTCTTTGAAGATCAAATAATTGAGATCATCTACTCTAGAGCCTAATACGACTAATAATGTCAATGACAATGATTATGTTTTTACTCAAATAGTAAGGATGTATCAAACTAGATAATAGTACCTAAACAAATGAGAAGTAAAAGAGCAAGAGTAGAGAAAGATTATGGTCCGGATAACATATCTTACAAAAGGAAGTTGGGATGAAGTCCTTAATGTGACTAATATGTAATGAACGTGGATTATGATCCTAAAACTTATTCCGTGGCTATGAATTCTAGCGATTCCATTTTCTGGAAAGATGCTATCAATGATGAAATGAATTCCAAACTAACGAACCAAACTTTGGGTTTTAACCGATTTACCTCATGGTGCTAAACCTATAAGATGTAAATGGATATTCAATAAAAAAGTTGAATACAAATGGATCCATTAATAAGTTTACAGCCAAATTAGTTGACAACATACATAAGCAAAGACATGGAGCATGTTACTTCAATACATATGCACCAGTTGGTTGCATATCTTCTATACACTATTTAATACACTTGCATCAATTCATAAATTGTTCATATGTAACCCCCTCCCTCCGAGATCCACCATAATAAAGAGCATTATTAGTATTGCCTTATACTAGAGCAGAGAATAGGGCTTGGTTAGGACAATCATCTGTAATCTAGTATTACAGTGCTATCGAATATGTCGATTGGATAAATTTTTCTTTTTTTCCTCCGGTGGATCGACATACTCAATTCATGTCTAATATAGAATTACGGTGGCTAACGATCATATTCATAAGAAATTTTAATAAATCACAGATAGCATATTGCAGAACAAATTACAAGTAAATGCAATAGTAGAATATGACACAGACATGTGCTACATCTTGAATGGTTTCATATGAATCATATACATATACAATATGCTTCAAAATAATAAATATACATATGACACGAATTCTCAATTTCATGACTTGGGTAATAACTTCAAAAGAGATAATCCAAGAAAAAAGCAGCTAGACACAAACCAACAGCAAGCTAACAACCTGAAATAACTCAGTCTGACCCAAGCGTAAATACACGGTCAGTCTAGTTAACCATATCAGTGATAAAATGATAAGTGAATAGAATGTTTAATAGACTTTAATGCCTTTTCATAGAAAATAAATCTCATAATCAAAAACTACCTTAAAACACAGATATGATAGTTCCTTTCTATAAAAAACAAATGAAATAATATAAATTTGCAGCAATAACTTGTTCTAATGACAAATTCATGAATTTAATACTTAGAATATTCGTGAGTGACACGAACCCACAAAAGAATTTACCTTAACAAGTGCTAAGCATCCAAGCTAAGCATGAATAAAAAATTCCCAAAACTCTAGCAACATAGGTAAACACTTTAAATGCCAACACATAAATCTCATATGAGAGTATATTCAGTAAGTAAGTGATCACTATACATACACACACCCATACACGCACAAGCCTCAAGATAGCCTATAGCTATATAAGCCTCAAGATAGCTCTCAGTTATATAAAGAAATACAGTAAATCTCAAATTCTCAGAGATTGGATTCAAAGCAGCGAAAAATATAAAATCATCAAATGACAAAAAAAGTCAACAAAACATCATAAAGCGGATCCGAAAAGATTACAATGGCAATGACAAAGTCACTACCACCTCCCTCAAGCAGTTTCGTCGGCCATGGCAAGGACGTTAATGCCTCCCAAAGCAATTTCGTCGGCCATGGCAAGGTCGCTAACACCTCCCCCAAGTAGTTTTGTCCCAACAGACAAGGTCAATAACACCTCCCCAAGTAGTTTCCCAACCAATAAATTCCATACTAGAAACAATAGAAAATAGCTTTAATTAGACAAGTCTGAAATTAACCGATACAATATACCTTTGTGTCCCATACCATGATGTTTATCACATCATTAAATACAATCTCGCCTTCTCGAAGGATGCAAAACATGTTCTTTTATGTAAGAAAATACTTATATTGAGAAAATAGTTTAAAAGCTATTTTCGGAAAAATACTTTTGGAAATTGTTCATTATTTAAGAACATATACATACATATATATATATATAACTTGAAAATATTTATTTTCAAATGAGAGATTTATATATTAAAACTCCCTTTGGAAACGATTTATAATAACGTGCGCTAATGTAGCAAAACATATAGAATTCAATGAAACCTTCATCCAATAATTCACCCAAAATTACAAAATCCGTGAGTCAGACTCGTAGAAATATTGGCTCGTTCATGAATGAATCAAGCCCATTGAAATTCACAAGAGTTTCACACTTACAATCGAACAATAGAGGCTAAATATATACTGAAACAAGTTCTGGAACACAAAGCAATTAGGGAAAAACATCAGCATAGGAAAAATGCAACCTGGCCAAAATTATAATTGGTCAGGTCATACAACATTAAAGGTCGACCTGGACATGGGAATTTCTTTCTATGCCCAGTCCTTCCGGATCTCAACTTCAAGCTATATTTTGAGTAGGGTATAGGATTCAGAAACATATAAAATTTGACATGCACAAAGACTAATACTCATACTCTAGACTGAAACAAGAGTTACATGAATTGGATCAAAATTGAACGAGATATGAAGCTTCAAAGTTGAACTCAAGCACTATTTGTGCACCATAGTTTTATTGAAACATTCGTTGTTATAGTAATTTGATTTGCAATAGAAAAATCAAGCAGTATTATATAAAAATGATTATAACTAGATAAGTGAGTGTAACAACTCACTTTTTGATTTATAACAAGATTGGGAAGAATTATTGAAGATTAAGCTTGGATTTGCCTCAAAGATGCTCATATGCACTTGAAAAATATCTTGCTGTAACATGCAAACAACAGTAAGAAGATTAATCCAAATCAAGAAAACCTAAGACAAAGTTGGTTTTAGTTCATTGATTACCTATAAGAATGATGCTTGCAACAATTTACAAGCTTCAAATTTGAATTTCAGTTGGATTTGTAGAACTAGAGAAGAAAGTTTTAATTTAACTTTCTCTGTAAATTTTACAACATTAAGAAAAGGAGGAAGAAAAATTTAAGGCAGAGTATGTACCATTCACTTTCTCACTTTCCAAACAACAAATAGTAGTAGGAAATGGTCTAACCAACCCAGTGAAGCCAAAATCTAACTTAATTATGTAAATTAAGCTTAATTACACTATTTCAAGCAACTTTTTTTTAACATATATTTAGCCCAAATTAACAAATACACAACAAAATTAACATCAAACCACCTAGTTTAACTTCATAATTTTTTTAAACATATTTGAAATACTAAATTTTTTATTTTAACTTAACACACTAAAATTCATATTTTTACGAAAAAAAAACAAATTTTGCATTTAATTACGAAAAACTAATATCTTTAGTTTTAATTCATGTAAAATTTACTTTCTTTACAAAATAAACACCAAGCCTTATAATTTTAACACACTTGAATATTGATTTCCAATCAATATTTACACTGTCATATTTCACTAAAATTCATTTTAACAACAATTTACAAGTTTATAAATACATCTTGACATAATTCGACATTATATTATTACTCTATAATTTTACTTAACCATTTCCAAACATGGTTTTAAACACATATGTCCTTTTATCATATAATTTCTACAACTTGCATTTTCCATACTCAAATTTAAAAATTATTAACGATCCCATTAAAACAACCTAACATTCATATTAAAAACATATTTTACACTTATTTTTTTTTTTAAATCTATATTTGTATTTTTAATATTCACTTAAACCATCAAAGTGTTATTTTGTAGTATTTTTCACAAAATTAGTTAATTTGTTATAATGATCCATTAAACACATATACTACTAGATTTCACCAATATTATTTTATTTATCATAACCGATCGTTTTTAGTGATCCGTAACACTTTTTGTTAGTGATTAGAGAAGATAAAATAGATTACTTATCTGCTACGTACGGTTTTGAAGTGGATCGACCACTATACTAATCAACCTAAAAGAACATGAGCTAGACGATGTGTCTAGACTACCTAAACAATTACATACACCACGCAAGGGTCATTTTACAGTATCTACCAAGAAACAACATAAAAATGACATACACAAATTAATCAAAAGACAACTACATAGTACAACAACACGTACCATCCTACAACAGTCGTACCTCCTAGCATTACCTCAATGTACCATACAAGATGGCCAGTACAATGTTTCCTAAGGGTAACATCACTTCACCATACTACAAAGCAACGGGTATTCACAGAAAATGTGAAAAGGCACCAAATTGAGCTTCATAGCAAACCGTTTCCATGAAAGACTAACTTGATCACATAGTTGCATATGGACGACCAAAGCCAATGTGAGAACATAACCACCAATGGTCATGCAAGCATAGAAAACAACAATGCATTTGACACGAGAAATAAAACTCTCACAATGTATCAACAACCAAACTGCGACTTGACTTAGAGCATCTCCAGTGGTCACGTATTATGTTTAAATATTCAGGGGAGGGGGGCCAGTGGTGAAGGTTACACGTAATATTACGCGTAACATTCAGGATCCAATTCAGGATCCTGAACTGGACCTTGGCGCCTATTTTATGGGTGCTAGGATCTGGCGCCTATTTTATGGGCACCAGACCCTGGCGTCCATAAAACAGGCGCCAGAGTCCCCCCTCCTCCACATGTACTGCCTCCCTAGCCATAATTCCACCTTTTTTATCCCTTACAACGCCTATAAATGGTCACTTTTTAAATTTTACAACGACTATAAACGGTCATATTCAAATTGCAACGACTATAAATAGTCATATTTTTTATTGTTCTATATATATTAGTATGAATAGCTCATTGTAAAACACATAAACTTATCTAACTCCACCAAAATCTAAATCTAGCAAGAAATGTCATTTCCATTCCAAGCGATGAATACGAATAGTTGGGATTTTGATTCTCAACTAGTCGAAGATTTTTCCCCGATAGTTCAAGCTTTAGCATGACGGGTCGGTATGTCATTTGCTATTGCGGAATCGAATGCAATGTGGTTGTTTCTAAAAGTCAAACCAACGCAGTTCGTCGATTTTATGGTTGCAAAGCATTCATTAATGCACAAAACTGACAAGGGTTGCAACGTTGTAATTTTTTTTCATGGCTCGATCCACCATTGACAGAGAGGGGTGTCCAGTATGCACTAGAGAAGCAAGCAGAGGTCGGTCGCTTGGAAAGATTGAATGTTGCAGCAAAGGATGAAATGTTGAGTGGAAGCTACAGTTCATCCCGAAACTATAGGTCTTAGTTATCTGGTACTGGGTCGTTATGCCGTATTGTATCGTAGTTGTATGTTATATGTTGGGTCTAATGATGAATGTATCCTTTGTCCTATATTTTGTTATGTTGATGTTGGTTTGTATGCAAGTTTAAGGTTATGTGTACAATTATGTACGCAGAGGAGTTAAAAACTAGGGTTGTCCCCGTTTTTACTAAACAACATTTATCCAAGATAGTGAACTAAGTAATAACCAGCATTTAACTTGGTATGAAGTAGTACTAAAACAGTATAATAATTATCAAAGTTTTACAACTACAAAAGTAATACTACAGTCCACAACTGATATAGTAATCGAAGATACAGAAGTACAAGTATCATCATCAGTACAAGATATGGACATACTACAACAGTCCACTAATAATACATCAATACAACTACAAAGCACTACTACAGTCCACTACTGATACAGTAATCCAAGATACAGAAGTACCACTATCATCATCAATACAAGATATAGACATACTACAACAATCTGCTAATAATACATCAATACAACTACAAAGCAATGTCGCCATCGTTGTCACTCCCATCATCATCATCAACACCATCACCGTCAACACCATCATCATCATCATCATCATCATCGTCAACATCAACATCATCGTCCTCATTGGCATCATGAATCAGGAAATCATCAAGACTAATGTCCTCACCAAGATCTCTAGTTGTAGACCCACTGGGACCAACATCGAAGGGTGCAAAAGGCTAATATACAGTAAGTCTGGATGATAACTGATTGATCTGAGCCTCCAACATCTGTGTATGGCTAAGGTACATGTCATGCAACTTGTGAGTGTGTGCAAGAGTCATATCACGATAAACGCCAAGGGTAACTCTAGCCTGGTCCAACCAATATGCATACTAAAAAGATACGTGATGTGCATATGAGAAGTACTATAAATAAAAACTGTATGTAAATATAAATATGTAATAAACATACCTGGTATGGAGGGTATAATCCGACTGAGGGTACTCCATGATAGCCGGAATGATCTAGAAACACTACGGGTTGCTCAATAACGGTACCCGTAATGTCGTACGCTCCGAAAGTATAATCAGGCTCTATCTGCATGGGAGACTGTGAAAACTGTGATGGAACATGGTCAAATGAAACCTGCGGTACCTGAACTCTACTAGCTGCCATATGATGTCCTAAATGATCAGAGTTGACCCCTCAAGAATAATCAGGACATATCAGTCTATATGGAGCAACTCTAGTCCAATAAGAATCGTAATCCCCATCAATGAAGAATGGGCTAGTATCAACTTAACCAGCCTCCCGTAAGGCCTGTATGTACTGCTCCCCAATCACCCTACGTCTACCAAACATGTCCTCACAAGATAACGGATCTCCCGGTATACATAAATCACTGCTGGTCTGATACGCACATCTATCGCCCAAATACCACATGTGCATATATGCTGGTGTATGTAAAGCCACCCTACGAGTAGATAGTCTATATGCAGTCACCATCGGGTGGTCGTCGGTCATAAAACCTACATCTGTCAGATGAGTCAAATGTGCGGTCCAGGGAGTGCGTATGATATTTCCCTGACTACGCATTCCAAGCCGTGCCCTAGCCTCCATCAAATCATGACGTACACCCAATGGAGAATGACGTACGTACTAAACACTCTCCCACCATCTCATCCTATGAAAGTACTACCCACCTGCCTGACTAGCCATCTCTAACATGCGTGGATGCATGTTAGCCGTGAACTCGTAATACCAAATGTGCAAAATATACCATAAAGCTTGCATCTCCCTGACGTCTTGTAGCGCATACGAATGTAAAGCATTGTAAAGGGTACCTAATATAGCTATGCCCCAATCTATCGCATGAAGCTGACCCAACATAACAAGTGAAGCTAAACAACCCAACCGAACCATACTATTATGGTTCGAAAAAAAGGTTGAACCAAACAAGTACACTAAAAATGCCCTAGTCACCCCATCTATAATATCTGCTCTACTTGCATATGCAGTGATGTGCTCCTGCAAGTAAGTTAACTTTACCACTCCACTAGTAACTTTGGTAGCATCGAAAAGGGGTAAGAACACAGAAAACACATTGTCTGACTCGTACAAATCATCAAATGAAACCGACCTACGATCATAACCACCAATCTCAATACCGGTCAGCATATAGAAATCAACCGGAGTGATACCAAGCTCAAAGTTAGAAAAATGAAAAGTATGTGTGGTCGGCCACCACTGCTCACCTAATGCTTGTAAAAGGGGTATGTCGAATGACTGAATCAACCTAATTGATAAAAACTGACCAAAAGGACTTTTGATGTAGCCTATCATTAATAGGAGTAAAAAGTTTATCATAAAATTGAATAACGTACTTCGCCCAACTACGACGACAATGAATGTACTGGTCCTATATACAATTAAATCATCAGTGCTTTTCAATTCACTAACATCTATTTCGAACGTTCGAAGATATAGAACGCATAATACTAGAAATCAATAACGTTTAAATTATACCTGTATCGCAATCAATGCCATATTGGCTCTATACCGATAGCCCTTTGGAAGATTGTGAAGTACATGAAGCTCGTCAGGTGATACTCCAAGAGCTGGAGGAGTGTGTACTGGACCTGCTTGCTTATCTGTAGGCTTACAAACAATTCTCCTTGCAATTTTAGGGGGACGTGGCGGCATTTCGATTCAATTCTCTATTAAAAAAAATTAAAAAGAGAAGCTTCAATGAAAATTGTGAGCAAAAATGGCGGGAGGGGTTTTTTTATAGGGGGATTGGCGCCCATAAAATGGGTGCCAGACCACTGGTGCAACTTACCCCATTAAGGCTGTAATATTCAGCACTCTGAATATTACGCCCTTAACCCACTAGAGTTACCCTTACTACAAAACTTCCAAGACAAAAATAATCACAACCCAAAAATAGTTCGAAAGTGAAGACACCAGCCAAACTAAAATAACCAGGGAGGCTACCATAGCGTTGCACCAAAACACTAGATGAGAAGGAATTGGAAAATAGGACACTGCACTCACCAAAAACTAGCAAAACAATGTAGCAAGCTATTTCTAGATTTGCTGAAAAAGGAGGAGGTGCCCCAACATGAAAACGAACAACCATCGCCTCTGAACAACCCCACAAAATCAACGAATCTAGAACCAACAATACAAATCGATATGCACCCAAAATACAGGAAGAAGCAAACCACAAGTTAAAGGAACTCACAGAATGCACCAATACACACCAATTAACGCTGAACTACATGTAACTTAACTCTATACCTCGTCTGGTATTACCAGTCACGCATGAGGCAAGAAAAAAGATTGAGAGGAAGAATAGAAGACTGACGAGAACCGGGTAACCGTGCAAGATCCAAGCCTTGGTGGATCATCAGGACCGTTTTGAGTAAATGAACAAAATTACGATGTAGATCTAAGAAGTGAAAAAAGGGAAATTGTGGAGAGCTTATTGAAAGCACCCAATCATGGCGAATACTTAACCAGAAAGGGATAAGAAAGAGCGGCGAGAAGGAAGCGAAGGAGAAGGAAAACGAAAGAGACGAAAATATCTAGTCACCATTTCCAAGTTTTTCAGAAAGCTCAAACAACGTTATTATTTTCAACGTAGATTGAAATAAGTTTCCTTATTACACTATCTAAATTCAATTTATTTCAATCTACACAATTCTTCGTAAACTCTCAATTCTTTGTTTCATAGGTTACAAAATTATACAAATTTGACACTTGAAATTGTATATCTCATATTTTATATTTCAACACGTGTTATAATCCGCTTACCCCGGATATCCAAACTTCAAGTTGTTACAGACTCTCCCCTTAAAGAAATTACCTCATTGCAATTTGTTTAGGATGATGCACTTATATATTCAATTTCCAACGACTCATCTTAAATTCATTCCCTTAGAAATTTTTTAGTTTAAATATTCAAACACATAACATTTGAACTTCTTTATAATTTTCACTAACTTACTTGATTTATAAAAATAAAATTTCAAAATTTAACTACTCAGTTTGCAAAAAGCTTTAACTCTAATTCTAATAATATACACATAAGATTTAAGTTATTATAACATATCTTTCACATAGCCTATAATCAAAATGCACACTCCTCTTTCCTCTACTTCAATAAGTAGTTGGCGTTGCCTTACCATCAACTTAGCATTTATTACCCAAACCGTGGCTGCTATCTTGATTATAGTATCAAATAGCCTCACAAATCTCCTTTTACTATCACCAACTTGAAGACTGCTACCGTTTTTCAAACTCAAAAATGAAAGTGTATTTCTAAAATATTGCACTTGTTCAAGATAGTTTCTATTTAAAATAGCTCTTTATTCTCAAAAACACTTTATGTTTATTCTTTTAATTTTTCTCAAAACACCATTTTCACTTAACGACTCTTTAATTTATTTTGAATAATATTAAACCACAAAAACCATAATGATATTTCTCATTATTTGGCTGCAAAGTCAAAATAACATCGCTATTGCCTCGCTAGCTTTACTACAATTCTCACCTCATATAGTGGTTTAATACTATTCTCACATGAATATTTTACATTACACTTCCCAACATATATCTTACTACTCAAATAATATGCTTGATCGTCTCATATAAGTGTTAAGAAGTTCTTATCGATATCGTCGATCAAACATACCGACCAGAACTCTTAAAATAATCAGTGGAAAATTCAACACAATATACAATCACAAACTTTTGGTTTACACATGGTTGTATTTATTATCTCATTGTCATATATACTCTTAATTTATCTTTAAATAAATACAACCCAACACTAAGTCTCACTAGTTAATCATTTGTTTTTAATCCACAGCTCATTCAACTCTTAACAAAAATTCATCATTTATATTCTATTCATTTAATCCCACTTATAAATTTATTAAACTTATCACATCCAAAACGATTTACTTATTTCCTTTGCTCTCTCTGATAAATTCAAAATTAATACACTTTTATCCCGATAGGAATTTCACTTTTATTATCTTGGATTTAATTTATTTCCTATCCACTTATATTTTAATTAACCGAACCAATAGCTATACTCAAAAGGATAGGATTCAAGTTTCATCAAATTTAAACCCAAGATTTATGCACCGAAAGGATTTAAGAAGTTGAAAATTCTGCAAAGATAAACTGCAGAATGAAATACATTCAATACGTATTCTCAAAGCTAAGAGTTACTCAGGACTCGAATGATCTAGGACAATGTAATGGCTCAGATTTTTATCATTTAATTTAATATTTAAAAATTGTTTTAAATGTCAATTTGGATTTTTAAATGATTTGAATTTAGTAATTTTGAATACTATATTAGTTAAATAATAAAATAATAATTCAAATTTGAAATAGTCGAAATATGCTAAATTTGCAATATTATATGATTTGGCAATATATATTTTTTATTTTAGTTTAGATTGAATATTATTAAGGGTCCATTAGGCACACATCCCTATAAACTTTTAAAATTAATAAAAAACCCGTCCATAAACATAATACAGAATACGTCCCTATTTTTGAATCGTGCGCACTAAAATTCCTGTGTTGCCCTTCACGCATGTCTTAAACCCTCAAAGCACGATTCGTCTTCCTTTCATTTTTCATTTCGATCTGCTAATCTGAATCAAAACCCTAAACCGACGATTCTAGAAAAAACTTCAAGCGAGAACTCATTTTCAAAAAAAAAACAGCCGATCGTCAACAACTAAATCGTTATCTAATATATTTGTTCAGAATTGTTTTCGTCGTCTTCAAATTGCAAGAAATGGCTAAAAAGAAGGTATAACTTTGATTATTTTAATACCTATGTAATTAATACATGATTGCTAGAAGAAAACACGAATTATTGCATGATTATATGCTATTAATTTGTTGCTTACCTATTTTATTCCGTGTTAGTATGAATTCATAAAGTTTTCTTGCGTGATTGTATGATTTGTAGTCAGTAATTTTATATGTTTGTATGATAAAGATTATTTGGACTAGAAGAAAACTGGTATGTTGATATTCAAAATACTTGCATAATTGTCTGCTTAGAGTTTAATATGTTGCATTTTTGTATGCAAATTTTCAAAACATATGCATGCAAGGATGAATATATTAAAAACAGTGGCATATACGAATACATGCATAGGAATAGTAAGGTTAATGTATATGTTTATTGTAAAATGTTGAGAAGAAGAAAGATTTTTTCATCAGTTCTTAAAAAGTGGTATAAAGTAATTTAGAAATCTTGCATAATTATATGCATGTATAATGAATAATTGTATACTGGTATGCAAATATTGCAAAAATGGATGCATCTGTTCAGAAATCTTGCACAATTCTGTGCATATATTGAAAATAGGTGAAATTAGTTTCCATGTATTTGAAATATTAGCACAAAAAAGTGCTTATAATCAGAATAATTGCACAATAATGTGCTAATATTCAAAATAATTGCACCTTAGTGCTACATGTACAAATATTTTTACATCTTTTTTTTTTTTAAGTATTATATGCAGAATTATGTGAAATTATTGACAATATTTGCACACAATTGGTCAAGTATTAACAGTAATTTCCATAATTTGTACATTTACCCAGAATACACGCACACTTGTATGCATTCATTCTGAATTATTGCACAGTTCTACGCATATAGTTAAAACACTTTAAAACCGATTATTATTTTATTTCTACTCCTTTATGCAGAGAATTTCAGCAGAAGATGATCGTACAGAAAAGATTGCACAGAATAAAGCAATAGTAGTAAAAGAACAGCCATCCCAATCTGAAATACTATGCAAAGAACAACAAGTTGAAGAAGTACAAAAGATTAACAAAAAAGAAAACGTTTATAGGAATAATCTAAAATCATTCATCAAGCTGATTGACAGACTGAACGAAGATAACCTATTCACTCATAACCATTCAGTATTTTTTGAAAAAATGCCATTAAATGGATTCATTGAGATGATCATAGATGGCTTAATCTCACCATCTGAAGCTGTTAAAACTTCAACAACATTAGATCTCATAATCAAAAGTTACAGGAAGAATCTGAAATATTTTCAGTTTGGAGAGTTATTGTTGACATTTACAGAACAGGATGTTGCATTGTTATTGGGAGCTCCTTTGCAAGGACAGTTGATTAAGACCAGTGCACATTTAAAGAAAGAAGATAAAAATGATCAAGATTTCAAAGAATTCATAGAGCGACATTTTAAAGGAGAAGATACAGTCAACAAGAAAAATGTTGAAAGAGAAATATTTGCTACAATTAAAGACTACTCAGAAGTAGCATTTTTTGATACTGTAAAACTTTTGCTACTCTACTTAGTAGCAACTTTTCTCATATCCACTCCTAATTACGCTTTACCATGGGTGTTGGTACCCTATTGTGTTTGTGATCAGAAGTTAAATACAATTTCATGGCCAAAAACTGTGCACCACCATCTAATCAGCCAAGTAGACAAGTATTGTGAGACTCCCCGCAAAATCAATGCTTGTGTGACACTATTTTTGGTATGCTTTTAACAAAATGTATTAATTTTTTTATTAAATTATTGTTCATGCTATGCATAATGGTTTGTTATCATGTAAATTTTGTAGTGGTGGATTTGCGAAAAGACTCATGTTCTATCAACATCAAAGGCAGAGTACAGTGAACATTTTCCACGAGCTGGAAAATGGGATATCAAATTGTTAAAGCCTACAATGCTTATGGATATCAAATTCAACCATGTAAGTATAATGTATATCTGCACCATTTTTATTGAACTACTTAAGTATCATGATTACCTGAATAAATATATGATTATATGTGCATGCTTATACGCAAATATTTTTGATTTTTTTCACACTCGTATGCAAGTATGTAGTATAAATGCATTAATGTATTCTGATGTACTTGATTTATGCTTACATTTGTGCAAAAAAAAAAAAATTAATATTTGCATGCTTTTATGCATATATTAGTTATTATTGCATGCTTATATTGCTATATACTCCATATCTGCATACTTGTATTCAAATATTATCAAAATTTGCATAATTTTATGCTAATATCAATTTATTCTTTTTTCCTTGTTGCAAGCTAGAAGAATATTTGCGTGTTTGTATGCACATGTTTACATTATTTGCATTTTTGAAACCTGATATTTATAATATGTGTATAACTACATGAAGATACTGACAATATTTGCATATTTTTATTCATAAATTGCAAATAGTTCCATACTTTTATGTACGTATTTTAAATATATAAACGCATATATGAATGTATCAACATTTGCATACTTGTATGAAAAAATTATCGATACTTGCATGCTTGTATGCTTTTATTGCCAAATTTTGCACAGTTGTAAGAAATTATTCTCAAATCTTGCTAACTAGTGTGCAAATCAAGACATTTTTTGCATGGTTTTGTGCAGATTTTCCATATGCATGTTTACAAAAATGCTAATTAATGTATTGTTACTTAAAAATTAAGTGTGGAATTTTTATTTTCAGGACTTACAAGGGAAAGAATTGAAATTAATTCAACAAAATGTGGACAAAGATGATGAATATGAGGAATTTTACAAAAAAAGGAACGAAGATTGAGAGATTTGATAACAAAATTAAAACAAGAGAATAGGCAATTAGCAGAAGAGAATAGAATGCTAAAATTAAGAATACAGGAGCTTACTGCCGACACTACATCAGAAAGTGTTGAAGATGAACAGTTACAATTAGGAAAAAATGAAGTTGAGTTTAATACAGACTGTGATGATAATGATGAAAATGAAGAAAAAGAATACAAAGAAAATGATGGATAAGGAAGATACTGAAGAAACTGAAGGCGAAAACGAATTAGACGAAGAGAAGATTGACAAGGAGAGAGAGCAGTACAGCATTAGTTTAATAATAGATGAAATGGGAAAAAATGATGATGGAATACACAAAAAAGCAGATGAAGTTATTGAAGATTGTAATGAGGAACTGGAGAAAGAAGAGGAGCAAAATAACATGGATACTGACATCGAAAAAAATTACAATGACAGCAATAGTAAAGAAAA
This sequence comes from Allium sativum, assembly GCA_030737875.1. Lineage (NCBI taxonomy): Eukaryota > Viridiplantae > Streptophyta > Magnoliopsida > Asparagales > Amaryllidaceae > Allium > Allium sativum. Next base: position 361,035,828 of record CM060926.1, read on the forward strand.
ACCTGAAGAAGAAAAAGACAATGAGATTGAAGATGATCAAAATAAGAACATGGAGAAGCATGAGGATAAATCACAAGAAAAGAATGATCCTGAGAAGACTGTAGAAGAAGCTGAAAAGAAAAATGATAAAGGAATAGAAAATAAGCAAGACAAGATGATAGACAAGGATAAGGACAATTCAATTGAAGAGAAACAAAAGAAGATTAAGAATGCGAACATTGGTACCAATAATGCTGAAAGTCTAAAAGATCAAAAACAAAAGGAAATTGTTGATTACAAGGAGCAGGTTGAAAAGCAAGGGAAAAACAAGAGACATTTAACTTTAAGAAACAAAAAAGGTAAACAAATTTTTTTGATTGTACCAATATTTGTATTGTGTAATTTACAACATTACATGGCTAATAAATTTGATTTTATTCTTAGTTGTAGATAAAAGAAGAAAGAAAGAGAAAGAAACGCTGGAAGTATATGACTTTGACGAAGGACCAAGGGATGTAGAAATGAGTACTAACGCTAAAGTGAAAGTTAGAAAGTATAAGAATGTTAGAAAATTAGAGGAGTGGCAAATCCAGAGACTAGACCAATTTTTTACACTTTCAGATCTAAGGTAAAAGTATTCAAAAATTTAATCAAATTTACTTTAACTATTAATGTATCATAGCAGTAGCCAAAGTGAAGCAGAATACTACATATATCTACATGAATGTATGCAGATATGGACACTATCTGCATATTTGTATGATGATTTTCAAAATATTTTTATGATTCAGTGCATACATCTAGTATTTTTGCATGATTATATGCAGATATTGACAATATCTGCTCATTTGTATAATGTGCATACATCTAGTATTTTTGCATGAATGTATGCAGATATTGACAATATCTGCATATTTGTATGATGATTTTCAAAATATTTTTATGATTCAGTGCATACAACTAGTATTTTTGCATGATTGCATGATATATATTGACAATATTTGAATAATTTTGCCAGTAAAAGTGCTTACTTGAATGGTCCTGATGGAATATGCATAATTGGTTCTTCTTTGGGAGATTTAATAACTGGAAGATTCATTGACGGACAGGTATAAGTTTATTCAAACTCAAATATAATAATACTAATTTCATTGATATTTTATTACATAAGTATTAATTCACCTTTCTATATCACTTACAATCTACTAATGCAAATAGATAATTGACTTTGTTGCAAACAATCTGCAAAAAAAACATCCAGAAATTTTATTCATCAGAACATGGGCTTCTGTAAGTTTCCTTTATTTTTTCTCTTGATGAAATAATGAACATCTTTACCCTTTTCCACTAAAATGATTACAATTACAGGCATATGTCGATCCACATAGAGAAAAAGAGTTGGAGCATTTCATTGATAAACCGATGGAAACAGGCTTCCAATCATGCACAAAAATATTCATTCCTATCCACGAGGACAAACATTTTTCATTTTTGGAATTTATTGAAGATAGTAGACGATGGATTCACTACAATTCCAACAAACCACGCCGTGATGGAAGACATCAAAGAAGAGCAAAACTAATTGTACGTAGATTGAAAATATTTCATATGCAAGTTGGTATATAAACCTTTAACAACATATATATATATACACACATATATATATATACATATATATATATATATATATATTATATGTGTGTTTTTGTTTTAATGCAGAGACTTTACATAAATGAAGTGATCAGAAAAATTGAGAAGAGGAGTTTTCAACAACCTAAAGAGCTTGAAATTGCTAATTGTCCACAACAAGGTGCTACGTAAGCAAATAAACTCTGTTCACTTGCAAGTATCCATATGCATATATGTATGTTTCTGCATGATTGTTGCTTGTTATCATGTATATTTGCATGCTTTTGTGCAAATAATGAAGTTATGTGCATGCTTCTATGCATTTATTGACAATATTTTCCATGTTTATTTGCAGATATTATTAATATCTACAGGTTTTAATGCATTTTTAAAAAAAATCTGCATGTGTTAATGCAAATAACAAGTACAGTTGCATAATTTAAGTCAAATATTAAAAAATTGATAATGTCTTATAAATTTTTGCAGTGTTGATTGTGGCATGTTTGTTATAAACATCATGAAGCAGAGATGTGAAAACCAACAAATCGTTGAAGATGATAAAGTGTATGGTGCAGAGGCTGTTAATGATCAACGTGCAGAACTTGCTAACGAAATACTGAATTGCAAATTCTATAGTTGGACTGTAGACACTTACATGACGCAGAAGTTTATGGATTCAGAATTTAACGGACTAAAAGTTTAAAATGTTGAAAACTGTTGTTTATATATGTCTGCTAAAAATATTGACTGATATAATGTTTTTGAATCACGTGGTCCAGAATATGTAGTGTCTGAAATGATTTAGCTTGAAAATTTTTGTACTGTATCAAGTTCTACTACTTTTTCATGATGTTATGAAATGTTGATTTCTTGTGTACTGTTATAAATGATATATAGCATACTTTTATCCATTTTTCAATATTATTTATTACTCAGGTGCTAATTTTTGCAGCATTGAAAATTAAAAAACTTGCATGCACATAATAAGAAAATGTTGCATACATGTAAGCAACAATAAATAATACTTCCGTATATTACCAGGAATAAAAATACTTGAAATGTATACAAGCAAGCAAACAGAATTTAAAAAGAAATGAACATAAGTATGCATATAAACTAAATATATGCATACTTATATGCAAATTTTCGTGAACATATGTAGAACATCATGCACATTTCTACCAGTAATTGCATACTAATAAATTAATATAAAATGTATGTATGCAGGATATTAAACAATTATTCAGAATTACAGCAATAAAACCTCCAGTGAAAAATTAATAAACACAATCGAAATGAAGACTGGATACATATACTAAGAATTATATAATACTGAATAATTGCGTATATGTATAAAATTATACTGAATAATCGCATATGTATATGCAACTATATTGAATAATTGCATATATCTATGCACCTATTAAAAAGATGCAAATTTGATTCAATTATTCAATATAACTGCATATATGTATGCAACTATACTGAATAATTGCATACATCTAAGCTATAAACAAAAATGTAAGATAAAAAACACAGAATTAACCTTAAAAAACTGTACCAACTTTATTGCAGCAAGGAAACATTCACAACAGTAAACAGTATAACCAAGTTTTAAAAAAAAATAAAAAAAAAACATCTATAAGTCTTTTGAAGAGCACGTCCTTCTATTATGACCCAACTTCTTGCACAAAGCACATCTAGTAGTCTTGGTAAATTCGCCTGCAGATTTCAATCTTTTAGAAGATGATGGACGACCAGGCATTCTTCTACCTTTTGGAGGAGCTATAATTGCATCTTCAACAGCCACATCTTCACCTATATAGTTTATGATAGGATTGATTGGATGAGAATAGGATGATTGAAAATAACTAACTTTGAAATAATCTTCAATGTAGTCATACACATTCAACTTTTCACAACTTAGAATACATCTAACAGCATGCGCACAAGGAAAGCCACTAATTTGCCACACATGACAAGAGCAAACTCGATTATATAAATCAACAAATTGATGAACGGGAGAATGAACTTCATAATTATATTCACTTGATTTGATAACAAACCACGAACCTCCTTCCAAATGAAGATTTCTCAACCGACTTTCATTAACAGGACATAAAACACTATTCCAAGTAGAAGCAGCTTCACGACGATCGGACATAAGTTTCATTAACTTCAATCTAATTCTATCCATACATGCAGTGATTGGTAGATGTCTTTCTTCCAATATCCACTTGTTAAAACTTTCTGAACAATTTGAAGACATTTCACCATAACGACAACAAGGGAAAAATACATTAGTAAACTTCTCAAAAGGGATTCCGTTCAAGAAGTTTGAAATAATCGATCCACCAACATCTCTAAAATTCTTCAATGCAGCATTAAAATCAGTCAAGTTGTATGCATAAGCAAGTCTTGCAAATGTATCTAACAACAACCTCTTATTTGTTTTGGAAAAATGAGATTTTAAAGCAACCTTTAAATTGTTGGTCAAGTGATAAAAACAAGATCCATGAACAGAATTTGGAAACACCTTTGAAATAGCAACAAGAATACCAGGATGACGATCAGAAATGAAAACAAACCGTCTACTATCATCGTGAAGAAACTCTTTAAGCTGTTCACAAAACCAAATCCAGTTATCTTCATCTTCTCCAGACACAACAGCAATAGCTAGCGGGAAAAAACCTATAGAAAAAATAATAGATAACAAAAGAGTAGACTAAAGAACAACAATTATACAAACAATTTCAACTAATATTACCATATGTAATGTTAATTTCACAATTGTATGCATTTTTTAAATATATTAGCATACCTGAATGCACATTAACATAACAGTTGTATATGTCAGAATAATAGCATTCAGGTATGCATATGTCTAAAATATTTGCATACATTCGTGCAGTTTTTCAAATATTTCAGTACTGTATGTCAGAATAATAGCATTCAGGTATGCATATGTCTAAAATATTTGCATACGTTCATGCAGTTTTTCAAATATTTCAGTACTATATGCCAGGATTAATGCATAAATGTATGCAGTTATTAAAGATAATTGCATTCTTGCATGCTAGAATTAAACAGTAGAAAAACAATTGAATGAGTATACAAAGCATGCAAATTTGTTCATAATAATTGCATATATTAATGCATATATTTTATAAAATTGCATACATTTATGCATTAAAATAGTTAATTTGCTGTTAATAATGAAAACTGAAGTGCAAAACAACATAACTTCATTGTATGCAGATATTAAGAATATTAGCATACCTGAATGCACATTAACATAACAGTTGTATATGTCAGAATAATAGCATTCAGGTATGCATATGTCTAAAATATTTGCATACATTCGTGCAGTTTTTCAAATATTTCAGTACTGTATGTCAGAATAATAGCATTCAGGTATGCATATGTCTAAAATATTTGCATACATTCGTGCAGTTTTTCAAATATTTCAGTACTATATGCCAGGATTAATGCATAAATGTATGCAGTTATTTAAGATAATTGCATTCTTGCATGCTAGAATTAAACAGTAGAAAAACAATTGAATGAGTATACAAAGCATGCAAATTTGTTCATAATAATTGCATATATTAATGCATATATTTTATAAAATTGCATACATTTATGCATTAAAATAGTTAATTTGCTGCTAATAATGAAAACTGAAGTGCAAAACAACATAACTTCATTGTATACAGATATTAAGAATATTAGCATACCTGAATGCACATTAACATAACAGTTGTATATGTCAGAATAATAGCATTCAGGTATGCATATGTCTAAAATATTTGCATACATTCGTGCAGTTTTTCAAATATTTCTGTACTGTATGTCAGAATAATAGCATTCAGGTATGCATATGTCTAAAATATTTGCATACATTCGTGCAGTTTTTCAAATATTTCAGTACTATATGCCAGGATTAATGCATAAATGTATGCAGTTATTTAAGATAATTGCATTCTTGCATGCTAGAATTAAACAGTAGAAAAACAATTGAATGAGTATACAAAGCATGCAAATTTGTTCATAATAATTGCATATATTAATGCATATATTTTATAAAATTGCATACATTTATGCATTAAAATAGTTAATTTGCTGTTAATAATGAAAACTGAAGTGCAAAACAACATAACTTCATTGTATGCAGATATTAAGAATATTAGCATACCTGAATGCACATTAACATAACAGTTGTATATGTCAGAATAATAACATTCAGGTATGCATATGCCTAAAATATTTGCATACATTCGTGCAGTTTTTCAAATATTTCAGTACTGTATGTCAGAATAATAGCATTCAGGTATGCATATGTCTAAAATATTTTCATACATTCGTGCAGTTTTTCAAATATTTCAGTACTATATGCCAGGATTAATGCATAAATGTATGCAGTTATTTAAGATAATTGCATTCTTGCATGCTAGAATTAAACAGTAGAAAAACAATTGAATGAGTATACAAAGCATGCAAATTTGTTCATAATAATTGCATATATTAATGCACATATTTTATAAAATTGCATACATTTATGCATTAAAATAGTTAATTTGCTGTTAATAATGAAAACTGAAGTGCAAAACAACATAACTTCATTGTATGCAGATATTAAGAATATTAGCATACCTGAATGCACATTAACATAACAGTTGTATATGTCAGAATAATAGCATTCAGGTATGCATATGTCTAAAATATTTGCATACATTCGTGCAGTTTTTCAAATATTTCAGTACTGTATGCCAAGATTAATGCATAAATGTATGCAGTTGATTAAGATAATTGCATTCTTGCACGCAAGAATTAAACAGTAGAAAAACAATTGAATGAGTATACAAAGCATGCAAATTTGTTCATAATAACTGCATATATTAATGCATATATTTTATAAAATTGCATACATTTATGCATTAAATTACTTAAATTTGCTGTTAATAATGAAAATGGAAGTACAAAACAACATACCTTCATTACCATTTTTACCAGTAGCAGCCATTAAACATCCTTGAGCTCTTCCCTTCATAAATGTAGCATCAACAAAAATTAATGGTCGACAAAATTGAAATCCATATGAACAAGCTTCAAATCCAATAAAAACCCTCTCAAATTGCCTTGTAGAATCATTGCACTCCAAAACAACTTTACTTCCAGGGTTAGTAGTACCAATTGCATCACAAAATGACTGCAAGTGATGATACGACATTACATCACTTCCATGCAAATCTTCTAGAGCCAACCTCTTCCCACTATAAGCATAATAATATTTCAAGATAACATTGTACTCGGTTTGAAACAAGTTAACAATGTCTTTCGTCTTCATTAATGGATTAGCTTGAATATGATCAGCAACCAACAACTTAATCAATTTACTAGATATAACAGGATTGTTGATGTCATGAATTCCAGCACCACAAGTATGTTCCGGTTGAAATTTCTTTACAACAAAATATCCAGGAAGATTAAATTTCAGAGAAGCATGAATCCTGAAACTACAATTTTGTTTAGAACAAATAGCTGTTACTCGTTCTTTGTCATTCTTAACCAAAGTAAGTTTATATCCAGTCTTCATACTATACATCATAATATACAGTCTAAATTCAGTAACACCTCCTGGAAATTGCTGACCAACACCAGAAAAAACAGGTTGTTGCATATCAGTTCTCAACAATTGCCTAATTTGATTATTTGAATCACTAGTACTCGCAAACGACGAATCACTACCAAAAGAACAATCACTACAATTATTAACTGAAGAACTACTACGATTGGTGTCAACAAAAATAACCAAATAATCCTCTCGATTATGTGCAGCCAACAAAAGAATAGATTGAAGATCAGAATTACTTTTAATGTTCCTTCTCAAACCATCTCTGAGATGATATAATTCAAACGACAATGGACTTAAATCAGTCCACTTACCACAAACAGCTTCTCTTACCATAGAAACACAACTATCAAAATATAAACGAATAGAGCAACTATCACTGCCAAACTTCAACAACACCAATACACCAATATCAGGCGGAACACTGTTATACAGACAAGAAATTCAACATTAATTAGACAAATTATGCAGTAAATAATGTATAAAATTATGTAAACGCCTTCAAAATAATAATAAATAAATCAATAAATGTCTGCAGATATCAATAATATCTGCATACTTGTATGCAAATATTCAAGAAATTACACATACTTATGTTCATAATATATGAAACAGACGTATAACAAACATATATTACGAATATATGCATATTTGTATGCAACTAATCATCATACACGCAATCAAAAAAAATTACAAAACAGCTGTACATAAGCATGCATATATTCAGAATATATGCATACTTATATGCAACTTTCCTGAACATATACCAACAAGTACGCACGTTTCTTTCAATAGTTGCATACTTCTCCGCTAATATTAAATATATATGCACGATTTTATACACGTATTCAGATTTAAAAAACAAACATATTGAAAAATTAATAAATACGACTGCTCAATGAATAAAACCCAAAAAAAAAAAAAAATATTACCTAATTACATTATCCATCGATGAAAAAAAAACAATAAAATAACATTAGAATTAATAATTAATTAACAAACATCGGGAAAAAAATATGATATCGGAACACATTATTTTTTATTAAAAACTATAAATTACCTTGAAGAAGAAACAACCATTATATTACCAAGAATTCAAGATCGACAGACTCCAAAATAGCAACCGAGCAGCAAGAATTTTAGATCAAGGAACGATCAAGGATCGATATAATTAAATCTCTGAAAAAAGAACCGAGTAGTAACAAATTTAGATCGATCGATTACAAAATTGATAAAATTGTAATTGATTACTGCGCCGCTATGGACACAGAAATTTTAGATCGAGAGAATGATTAAATCTTAATTACGGATATTCAGACATCTTAATTACACCGTTGATTATACGAAGGGCAGTTTTGGAAAAAAAAAACCGCTGCACGCTTAATTTCAAAAATAAGGATGAAATTTATACGTTTTAAAATGGGAGGATGTGTGCTTAATAAAGTTTGCTTTTAAGGACGTGAGCCTAATTTTCACTATTATTAATGTATTCATTTTTAAAATGACGCTTGAGCGATAAATTTATAATTCAATTATAAAACAAGCTGCAGCGGCGTGGTAGTTCGTTATATAATGTTCTGAACTTTAATTGGTTGTACAAGATCCATTATAAGTCAGATTTCTTTAAAACAAGAAATGTCAGAATCTATTGATGATAATTTTCTAATGAAGCAGAAAAATCAAGTTTTCATATTGTAGATTTCGTTTTATATCCAAATCAAATTTTCAAATGGTTGCTGTAGAATTCCTTTATATAATATAATGATTTATTTTATATAAAAATAAAGGATTTTTATTTTATTTTATATCGAGGCTTGAAACTCAACCCGAAGTATTTTGTATTGGTACTATCTGGAATTCTATTCGAGTATGTCCAATTTTAATATTTTATTATTACTATACTGAGGTATTTTAAAATTGATTTATTTTAATTTAAATTGGACCGTTAAAAAGGGCTATTATTCAAACAATCTCCTTTTTCGAAGAAACATATTTTATTGAGACCATAATAGCTAATTATTGCTAGATTTTAACTTTCACATCAATTGGAGTTATTCTGTGAGCGTAGCAGAATTAAATGTAAATAAATTGACCGTTTGAGCTTAAATAAGCACTATTTGAACAAACGAACTCGAAATTCGATGAAACAAGATTCATTAGGACCGCAACGTCGAATTATACCATGACGTCCATTTTCATTGTGAACGGAGTCTGTATGTGACCGTAGGAACGAATAAACAACATTTAGAAATTGCGATAGGCACGAATAAAAATCGTTAGTCGCTATTAGTAAAATATCTTTAGTCAAATCATGTTAAAATATTATTAAACCCACATATATACAACTATAATCAGAATTCTCAACCCAAAAACTCAAATTCGTCATCCACTTTTGCAATTTAGTCCGAAATCAAACAATAATTTATTTCTTTATTTTGGTGATGAATCGGTTAAGGTGCTCTGAAGCAAAGTTGGAGATCGGGGTGATGTCTACCTCCAGTTAAAATTTCAGAGCTGACAGTGTATTGTGGTGATCGGAATCGACCTAAAACCGTGAGTTTTTCCTTTCATTCTTTGTGGATTTGGGGGTGACAGAGTCCATATTAGCTGATGGAGTCTAAAGAGGAGTTGTAGAGGCGGTTGAGTCCTTCGACTCTGCTGTTGGGCAGGAGAGCTGAAAGTATCAGTGGTGGTCGGTAGGAAGATATGATCAGAGTAGGGTATATTTGGGTTGTTCGAACTAAATTTCATGGTTTTGGCTAGGGGTGGGCATAAACCGCACCGCAATGCGGAAACCACCCAGACCGAACCGCAAAAACGGTGCGGAAAACCGCACCGGATTCTCTCTCTAAAGCAAACCACCCAAACCGAACCGACTCGCAAAGATACGGTTCAGTTGTGGTTTGAACTTTTACCAAACCATATTAAACAGTACCGAACCGCATAGCTACACCGACAATATTATGATAAAAAAATTAACACATTCCTATATAACTTTTAATTTAACGATATATATTCTATTTTCAACATATGTTGTAGTTATATTAATTAAAGATAACACTACATGTTTTAACCTTCAGGTGACACAACGTCATACAATCGTAAATTGATTGTTTTTGGAAGTAATTTTCTTGTTTCATATTTAATACGGGTTCAAACCGGACCGAACCAAAACCAGACCGTATTACATCGAAACCGAACCGAAACGTTTGAACAGTTAGTATGATGGTTTGCATTTTTAATCAACCGTTTGATGCAGTGCGGAAGCGGTTTGAGCTTCAAATCGCGTCGAACCGAACCGAACCGAACCGTGCCCACCCCTAGTTTTGGCGGCGATAGGGGAGATCTGGGTGGAGCAGCATGGAGGCGGATGGAAGCCGGAGGCGAGGCGGAGTGGATGACGGAGGTATAGCACCTGATGGTGGCCTATGATGGGTGAATTTTTGACTTGAACAAAAAATGGTTGGGCGCGTTTTCCTGGTGACACGCAGATCGAGGGAGGCTGGGACTTGGAACAATGGTGGCGATTGGCAAGGCGAAGAGTTTGGAAGGTCGGGGGTCGGTCAGAGTTCGCCATAGCGGCGGTGGCAGGTGGTTACTTGGTGACAGTGGGTTGGACGGTGAAGTAAGGAAGGGTATTTAGGATCGATCGGGTTCTTCGCATTAGAAAGAAAGAAAACGCATGGACCTCAAACCGTTGATGACGTGGATTAGATTTCAATTGGTAATTAAAAATCGATTAATTAATAGTTAATTTTATTTGTATAATTGTTAATTTATATAAACTTAAATCTCGTATATCCTTATCATACGTTCTCAGAATCGCGCAAAATTAGATTCGTTGAAATCACAGCGAAGAACACTACATTGCTGAGCAGGTTCGAAAGAGATTGGAAGCAGGTGGATTTTCAATTAATTTTAGGCGCTCGTTTTAAAATTAAATGAAACAACACGTGAATCGATCATCGTAAATAATTGGTGAGTTAATTCTCACGCTTTCTAGAATTCCTTGATGTGTTAAATTCGTATTAAAATATAATTCTTTGTTAATCATAGAAATCGGATGATTGATTGCCTTGGTTGCTTGTTCTTTGTTAACTGGTTGTCGACATCTATAATATGACGTATTGGATGATTTTGATTTAAATATTGTTTCATATATTATTAAATATTATTATGATCGGTGATGCAGGGAAGAAAAGGTTGGAGGGATCCGACCTTATTCCTCTAATATTTTATATGTTGTTTATTTTTTCGTATTATTCAAATATGACTGTTTACCCCAAACAATGTTATATTCCGATTGCATATTGAACGTTGAATTGAAATTCAACGCTGATGATATGTTTTTAATCAATTGACGGTATTGATTAAGTTATTGGTAGTGAATGATCTAAAACGTTGTTTTTAAGACGTTAGTTCACGTCAGGCAGATTGACGTAATTAAAGTTATAAAAATTTATTTTATTACTAAAGTGAAGTTTTAAAATTATATTTCTATTCAAAATTAAAGTTTTAAAATAGTTAATATTTATAAATGGTTTCAATGTTTTAATAAATTTTATAAGCATAGAAGCTTGAATTGAATCTATGGATTAATACTTGGAAACTACTGTTTTAGGAAAAGAGTTAAGCAATATTATTAGATTAATTATATTAATCTAATAAGAGAAATAATGAAAATCTGTTAATAAATAACTGATGTTTGGGTTGACGAAGTTAACTGTTTAATTAGAACTGATAATTAAACTGATCATCTTTCGATTAATCTAATAGAGATGGTTTAATGAATAATTGTTTTTATTTTAATAATATTTCTTAAATATTAATTATATTTTTATTAATGATATTTAAAGTTGCTTATCGATTAATAAATCATTTATCGAGTATTTATCGCTCAATAATGTTGGTAAGCGAGTAGTTGATCTATCTTTAATGAAGTAAACTACTTCACCTTAGTTAATATTAAAATTAGTTATTGTAATTAATAATAATTAAAGTAATATAATAATTAAAGTAATTCACTTCTTAAATGAAAGTAAATTAAGGAGTAATTGAGCTTTAAAATGAATTATGTTAAGAGCAATGTCATAACAAAATTATAAAACTAGTTGTAATGTTAAATGTTGTTTTTAGGTAATCTTTACTTAATGATTGAATTAAGTATAAGCAAGGGAATTGAAAAGAGATTTTCATAAGACATTGGATAATAAAATCTAAGTTATAATTGGAAGTTTATAAAGAGACGAGCAATGCAGAGATTTCATTAAGATTTTTTTACTTAATTCTTTAATTAAGTAAAATAAAGAGAATCATGATTTAAAAAGGAAATGATTTATGGATTTTATAAGAAGTTTCTAAAACAGAATCCAAGTTCGTAAACAGGGTTTATAAAAGGAATTTAAACTTAGGCGTTAAATTTAAGTAAGTTTTTATTTAAGGGATTGGGCTGAATAAAATGATTATAAATTGAAAGAAGGTTTGCAAAAGCAAAAGGAGTTGCATTCAGTAAGTATACTTGAATAAAAAACTAAAATAGATTTATTTTGAGGATAAATATGCCAAATGATAGAAATGGTTATTAAACCATGTTTTGAATAAAATGTAAACTAAATTGGCAATATGTGGAATGATAGGGTTGTGTTTCAAACTTTTATCTATTCTAAGATAAGAACGTTGTCGATCAAGGCCTGAGAGATATTTAAAATACCCCAACTTGAACGACTTCACTATTATCAAGGGATGATATCTATTTGAAACGGTAGGAGTGTTAAGATTTGTTTATTATTTCTACAAGAGAAATATTGTGACGTTATTGGTAAGATTTTGAAATGTTAATTTGAATGGTTGATTTTAGTAGAATAATGTATAATCAACATTGTTTAACTCAAGTTTGAATTGTGAATTTATTGTTACCCTTGAGTTAAGAATATAAGATGATTTTCGCAAGGAAAAAAGGAAATAGAAGAGATTCGACAAATATATAGTGATGTCTCTGAAATAAAGAAATGAAATGGAGTTTGGTAAATGAAGATATGTTATTATTTTTCAATGTAACGAATAATGAGATTGAAACATGAGAATATGAAACTGATCTCTAAGGATTGATAAAATACTTTTAATAAATGAATCAGAGCTGCCAATATACTTAACCTTATTGTGTGAATTCATAGTTAAAACCCGACTATCAATGAATATATTATTGGACCTTTTTACGTATTGTTTCGAAGAGTGCAGGATGAGAACTAGACCCAAAACAACTTCGAACTAATGTTACATACGAAACTAACTTGCAGTAAACGAAGACGGAGCATTGAAGACCTTAGATCTTCATGAAACGGAAAAACTACTTATAATCTCTAGGTAGCTCCCATAAAAGAGATACACTATGGTTCTATCATTATTTGAATTTACGGATTGCAAGGACCACTCGCTACCGATCCTTGGGGTAATTCGTACATAAGGATGCGGTAGGAGGGTGCCTTCGGTTCATCCTGTTTTTGGATGATTTGTATGGATGAATGTATGACAGAGTATTTCTTAAGAATCACGTTTTGTTGATTTTTACAAATATACCAATTTTGGTGGCGGAGATAATCTTCTTGCTTAACAACCAGAGTATATTTATGGACGTCAATCGGCGATTTGACAGATCTGACAGTGTGGCATTCAATGTAAATGATGATGTGATGTTCTAAAAAGGTAAACGTGACCTCAAGCCCCATCTACCGGGAAATGATAGAAATCGGGCAGGCAACATGGCTAGGTGGGTCATTCCCAAGAAGGGTATATTTGTCACCAATCTAGAGAAAATTCATTTTTGTTCTTCTTTTCATTTTTGTATCTCTCGGGAAAAAGGTAGCTGTGCAGCCATAAAGGGTGACAATATATTCGATATGCTCAAGTTAAATGAGTGGTCGGTCATGTGTGACTGGGTTGCAAGATGTTCTTGCTGAAACAAAGCGTATACCCTCTAGAGTACACTGATCGGAAGGTGGTCCCATACATTTTCATAGTTGGAATCCAATCCCCAATAAGCCTCTTGCGATTTTTGATTTTATTATGAATATGTAGAGCGTGAGATGCAAGCGTTCTGCTAGATGGTTATTTACTTGTGATTTGATAAACACTATTATAACATCACTGGATTTTGATATACCAAAATATTTTGGGTTATAGTAAAGCAAAAACCGTCCGTATGTAGTAACCCGGAGAGTGATAGTAACGTCTCAGAGATTTTGATGTTATAAAGTAAAATTAAGATTTAACGTTAAAACAAATATTTATATTTGGATTTCTACGTAGAATTTTGAAATGTAATTTGAATATTTAGCTTTTAATTCTTTTCGTAAAATTGTTTGATTATGAACGTTTTGTTAAATAATCATGACATACAATATTAAGAGAACTGGGCACTTAACACAGAATTTTATTCAACTTGGAAAATATATGGTATGATTAATTAGAAATCGAAGAATATGTCAAAATATGGACTAAGACGTATTTACAAATTTAAAGAGCTAATTTATTTCCAAATTATTATAAATAAACTTAGTTTTTGTAGTTTTAATATATACTCGAATAGTTTGTTTTGTGTAATAGAATGCCATTTAAATCGGTTGACAAATTTTAATTTTGTAAGACTTCGTTTGTAGAAATTTGAGCGTGGATAGAAAAAATGCAACATTGGTTAAATACTTGGTTCAACCGTGTTCTTATTTTCAGACTAACGATTAACATATGATAGAATCTTGTTCAAACTTGGGCATCAACACTTAGAGATATTGTGCTGAGAGTTATTGCCATTTGTCTTTGCATATGTGAATATTTTTACCCTTGTCCTTTACCATTTGAATTGGGTACCATGTATTTTTTCTATGTTTGTCTGGATCCTTCATTTGAATTTTCAAAACCGGTGCACCCCTCTACTTTGGGGGAACAACAAGAATTCCGTCTAGTTCATTTCTTACACGAGCCAATTTCCCCCAAATCAAAACAATCAACAATAATGGCTTCCTCCACCACTGAAAGCAAAATAACCACCGAATCGAGTTGCATTTCCTCCCTACTCTTCTCAGAAGCTTCCTTCCATGTCGAGACTACCTTGCTAGCACAAGTAATTGAAGCACACTTTCCCTAGTTGCCAACCACTTGTCAGTCGTCAGCCAATACCATAAGGCGCTCGAGATCCGGGCGTTGCCTTCTCTTGTGAGTCTTCTCCCTCATCCAACTTGGCGCGTGCCTCATTCTATCCAAACTGAAGCCGACCAGGTCATGAACAACCAACGACTTCAACAGTCTCCACCACCGAGACAGCTTCATCTCTGACCCTACTGCGCCTTCTTCCCTCTGGCTTAAGGTGAGTCTCCACTCACGATTTATTATTGTTCAAATAATTTAACCTCAGTTTAAACCAAGTATGATGGTTTACGGCTTTGATTTTGAACTCTATCACCCTTTCTACCCATCGCTGCTTTTGTTATATATGTTCACGCACTTGAAATATTTTGCTTCTTGCTTGCTATTGTCGTAAAATGTCCATACACCAGCATTTTTAAGTAGGTGTATATAAGGTGTATGCATATATAGATGGTGTACTTGAACATTGGTATAGAATTATATACCTACATGAATGCAGGCACATTGTTGCTCACATATTTTAGAATAGATAAGCATTAAGGGTGTGTGACTGCCTTGCATGTGATATATTTATGTGATAGTGTTCATGAGCGTGTCGCTGTATTATATGCTTGCATGCATATTGTGGGATTGGATCAGGAAACGAGTTAGTTTGTAGGTAGGGTGCATGCGTAGGTTATTAAGGGAAAAAATGGGTTCATTTCACTCTTTAACCTGGAAATATGTTGATGGATATTTCATTAGTTTGTCAACATGCTATTGCTGACCTTATTTATCACTGTTATGCTATAAAAGTTTGGCCTCAAATTTTGGAGTAGTGACTGCTTATATTGGATTAATATCAGACTTGAGTACCCTTGTCTTGTGAAAGGAATGTGAGAACATCTTGGTATTGTTTTATCCTAAAACGTATGTGTTATGAATTTTAATCATCTTTACTGAAATCGAATGCTAGATATACACCAAATATGCTCTGCCTGTCTTATTTCACTAGTATACTAAACCACACTTGCATTTTCATTGTACGAACCTGTCAACTCTTAGGATTAAATGCACATATATGATTCTCTTTGCATGGTCGAGAAATTATGTTCACCAAAAATAGCTAGAGTACGGGTTTCTTCTCTTAACAGTGCTTAAATTTGCAAAATTATAAATTGTTTTAATCATGCTAAGGTCTGTGCCGAGCCAGCTCCTCCTCACGCCATGAGAGCTGTAAGGTTGCTGCCTTTTTTTGGTTTGGTATTGCTATGTTTTCCTCATTATCTATCGGTGTACTATGCATACTCGTATCCATAGATATAAACGTTTTAGGCTAGCTGAGTTGTTTATCTTTGCTATTTCCCCTCGCTGCACTTATTTGGGATTTTCACCTCAGTCTTGAGAAGGGCGTTTTTTTGCATGCCTGTTCTTGGAACAACGGCCTGCTAAGATACTTGTTTGTCTCCAGTGTTGCAATTTGCCCATATATTGATTTGTTTGGATCTTCTAAGTCATAAACTGAAACTGCCTGTACTCTAAGTATGTACAACACCTTGTACTTACGTTGGATTTCGCATATATTCGAACTTAGTAAACCTGTAACTTTTGTTTTTCCATGTATTGATCGTTTTCATATATTGGAAAATAGTTGGCCTCTTGGATTTTGCTAGATGGAAGGACACATGCTGTTTTTCTAAACCATTAATGAACTAAAATAGCGTAACCTGCCCATGCCACATTTTGCATGATGGAAGGACATGTACTGTTTTTCTTGTTGTTTTTATGTAAACTGAGATATGCATATTGGTTCACATTTGTCCTATGCTTTTCCACCTTGAGATTGATCATGAATGCTGACACATTGTATATTTGAAAATTTAGAACTGCTTATGTATATATATATATATATATATATTATTCCTATGTTTTTATTGAAGTTAATTTATTTAAACAATGACTAATCCTGATTCGAGTGTTTTATGCTTTGCATGGAACGCTCAGGTCATATACGAGTGTTGCAGATCTTGAGCTTTCAGCTATCGAAGTTAGAAGCACGTGATGACGCCCCTGCTTTGGTTTGTTTTCCCATTTTATTTTATGTAAAATAATGTATTGTATTTATACATTTTTCCGCTGTGTAAATAAATTCTATTTTGTAAACTCTGATATTTTTGTAAATAAAATTCCGCCTATGAGATGTGTACATTTCTGTTCTGTGATTCTGTGTTAAATTCCGTTTTAAACCATGTAAGCCAATAACAATCCGTTGTTTTGAACGCTTCGAGTCGGTTTAATCATCGACCTGGGGCGGTCAAAATGGCGGGCTGTTACATTTGGGACGTTTGGTATTACTAATCCATTTACTCAAAATCCTCATCATATAGAATTTCACCCAAATCTCATTTAAAATTGTGTTCAATCCAAACAACATTTATGATGAAGTTTAAATAATCAAAAGAAAATAATTATTTATATTTGGTTGTTTCGTTTTTTATTATCACCGATACACTTACTTTATTTTTAAAAAGAACCAAACATTACGTTAAAGCGATTAATACCGACTCCAAACTAATCCAAATCAAATTTCAAAACTGATTTAGTTCTTGTTTAACAACCATTCTCAAATTGGACATCATTCGGGTTCCACTTTGTCAAATTTCTAAATATTTTTTCAAAACCCCATACTTATTTCCCAACTTGATTTTTAACCAAAAATCTCTTTTTAAAATCACTTATATATTTTTCCTTGATGGTGAACTTTGGAAATTCTCGTCGCCAAGGGCTTCCAGATGGGAATTCCAAAAAGGAAACTTATATTTTGAAAATATTTCCTTCAAAATATATACTTATCTTCAAAATCTCTTCAAAATAATAATTTACATTTATTTATTTTCCAAAATCTCATTAAAATATTTTATTTTTCCCGAAAGTGCTCTCTCTAGGGCAATTATGGTATCAATTCTGCTCATTCTAGGGTATTTCCAACCTATCTCTAATGAGTTTTAAACCCAATAAGCAAGTTTTATAAAAATCATTGCTCTGGTACCAAATGTAACAACCCGCCCTTTAGTTTGCCCCAAGTCGATGATTAAACCAACTCGAAGCGTTCAAAACGACGGATTGTTATTGGCTTATAGGGTTTAAAGAATGGAATATAACACAGAATCACAATACATAATGTACGCAACGAAACATAAATTTATAAAAATACCAGAGTTTTACATAATATTTGTACAGTGGAAAAAGAAATTTTATACATAGATTTCTTTTAATAAATAACAGCTTTTGTCGAGCTTTGCGCGCACATGCTATTCTCGCGCCTATCTGTTTTAAGAGCTAAAATATTTTCATCTGCAAAACTTAGGGCCTGATCCGAGCGTTCCATGCAAAAACATAAAACACTCGGGTCAGGATTAAACTTATTTCAAGTCAGTAACATCAATAACTACATGAATATAATTAGTTTAATCCACACAACATATTAAATAATGCGAGTATAAAAACCCATGGAACTGCCAGAAGATATTCCAACATGAATCGTGCACATATATGCGTCAGATTAAGACGAATGACGGCAGGAGAGTGATAAGTTAAAAGGAAAATTCAAGATGTATGTGTATGTGCGCATTTAGTGGCAGCACATATATGAAAGCCGTGACATATTCAAGGAAGGCCATATAAAGAACATTCAGTAAAAGGAACTACAACTCAGTTTATGTATATGGCAATGATCATCATGCAATGGTATCCTGCCCAAACCCAATTACTGGCACACATCAGACATGTGTCTTAACTTGTACATGCCTTAGCTCCATTTACCATCTAACCAAAACAACCAGCCATTCATAAATATGCTCGAGTACAGACGCAATACCACAAGATTTTCAAGTGCATAAATCTTCCATTTTCAGAATGGCAAAAATATGCAGATCCACGAGTGAGTGGCTTGTGTATGAACATCTTTGCCACAACTAGTACAACATAAGATCAAGACATAGTGACAAAAATCCATTTAAACACAATGGCAAAAAGATACTGATTTGTTTGGATCTGCTAAGTCATAAACTGAAACCGCATGTACTCTAAGTATGTATAACATTTTGTACTTACCTTGGATTTCGCATATATTTGAACTTAGTAAACCTGTAACTTTTGTTTTTCCATGTATTGATTGTTTTCATATATTGGAAAATAGTTGGCCTATTAGATTTTGCATGATGGAAGGACGAGTACCGTTTTTCTATAACCATTAATGAACTAAAATAGTGTAACCCGCCCATGCCATGTTTGTAAAACTTGAAACCCATACAATCTTGTTTTTTATGTTAACTGAGATATACATATAGGTTCACATTTCTCCTATGCTTTGCGGCCTCGAGGTTGATCATGAATGCTGACACGTTGTATATTTGAAAATTTAAAACTACTTATGTAAGAAAAATAATAATAATAAATATATATATATATATATATCTATTATATTCCAGTGTTTTTATTAAAGTTAATTCATTTGAACAATGATTAATCCTAACTCGAGTGTTTTATGTTTTGCATGGAACGCTTGGGTCAGATACGAGTGTTGCAGATCTTGAGCTTTCAGCTATCGAAGATAGAAGCACGTGAAGACGCCCCCGCTTTGGTTCGTTTTTCCCGTTTTATTTTATGTAAAATCATGTATTGTATTTATAAATTATTTCGTTGTGTAAAAAAATTCTATTTTGTAAACTCTGATATTTTTGTAAATAAAATTCCGCTTGTGAGATATACGGTTGTATACATTTCTGTTCTGTGATTATGTGTTAAATACCATTTTAAACCCTGTAAGCCAATAACAATCCGTTGTTTTGAATGCTTCGAGTTGGTTTAATCATCGACTTAGGGTGGTCAAAATGGCGGGCTAGTACATTTGGTATCAGAGCTATGGTTTATAAAAAACTTGGCTTATTAGGTTCAAAACTCATTAGAGATAGGGTGGAAATACCCTAGAATGAGCGGAATTGATATAGAATTGCTCTTGAGAGAGCATGACTTGGGTAAAAGTAAATTATTTCGAAGAGATTCGGAAGAAAAATGTAACAACCAGGAAAATCAGAACCAATTTAAAAATTTATTTTGAGGAAATTTTGTTAGAAAACGTGCCAGAATTTAAAAATTCCATTTTTAAATTAAATTATTGAATTTAAAAAGGCTTCTAAATAAAATTATAATGTTACTAATGAATGATTTAAAATTTTATTTGTGATAAACAACAATTTATAATTTGTTAAATTGTGATTGATAATAATGGAAATTAATAAATTGTTTATACATTTGGACTAGCTAACTTTAGACTATTGTTGAAATGTAATATGGTTATCCTAATTTGTATGTATGCATCATTGTCTTGTTCAAATTGATGACTGCTAATGAAAATGACGTTGTTTGTTGAATAGTCGATTGTTTTGTTTATTTGATGAATCAAATAATTGAATTTTTGTTGTGCTTTAAAATGTTCAAATACAGATTTGTTTCTAGATATTCAATATAAATGTAATTGTTTGGATCTAATAGCTTTCTTGTTCAAGTAACATATTGTTTTCTTCATTTTGTTAAATTAAAACTAAATCTGTATAAGTTGTAGTACAATGATTCATTTTAGATCATTGGTTTTATAAATTTAATTTGGAGTCTAACTTTTAGATCTAAAATTCTATGTTCATGTTAATGGATTAAATTATATCTTAAAGGTTTATTAGAACTTTATACTTATTTAGTTAAATATTAGATTGTTAGTCCATGTTTTATCCTTCATAACTATGTTTAACATTAGACTTGAAAGTTTTTATATATACATAATATTTTCAATTAGATATTTGGATTTTATAAAAGGAGTTTTGCCAACACACAAATATTTTAAAACTGATTGTTGTAATTATGCAATTTGTATTATTAGGGAGTTTTGGTTGATTTTAACTCATACATACATATATATGGTTAAATCTACATTCATGTTTTCATATAAAATTTATTATTTATTTCGAATTTTGATAATACGAAGTAATTTCTTTTCTTTAAAAGTTAAAAGAGAAAAAAAATTAAACACATGCTTTAAACATTGGCTATATATATACTTGTATCAAGATGTTTGTTGATTTCATTGATATGCTGCATCCTAATGAGAAATCCAATTAATCAAATATGTTAACTTTTATGTATTTCTCATTTTATTTTATGCAATTTACCATCTACTAATTCAAATTATACGTCTATTCTTTTCTATCACTTTATAGCACGTACCACATGTTGCACTTACAAAAATTACATTATCATACATTTGTTTGTACTCGCATCTATGTCACATGTTTGTTAAATCAAATTGATAATAAACCAATAAATGAAAGGTTTCTCTCTCTATGCAAATAAAATTCTCCCTGTTAGTTAAATAATTTAAAGAAAGGAAATGAAAGTTTTCCTTCTCAAACTACCCTCATAAATTAAATAATTTAAAGAACGGAAGTGAAAATTTTCCTTCTCTAACTACCCTCAATAATTTAATAATTTAAAGAAAGGAAATGAAACGTTTTTCTCTCCCCCTCATTAATTGATTACATTAAACGGAAGGAAATGTGAAGATTCATCTCTAAATAAATTTAAGTAGTAATTAATTTTATAAAATAAAATAAAAAAGAGAATTAAATTTATATATACCCTAAAATTAAACCAAAACCCTAATTCTCATATGATAGCCGCCGTCCTCTTTTATCAGTGGCCGATATCCTCCCGTTTTCATCCCTTAATAATTCGCAATTCCTTTCGAATTAGCCTTGATTCCAAAACACAAATCGAAGTACTCCTCAAGCTCTTCAAAATGATACGAATTTGCTCAATTTTTATAACACGAGTTGTGGGAAATTGCTGCTAGTAGGGCGCAACTTTGAGTTCAATTTATGGGGGCGACGAAGGTGCGAGTTGCACCATTTATGGAGCGTCGAAGAGAGGAGGCTGGCGCGCTTCTCGAGGAGGTGGTGGATGGCCCTCCTGTGATCAGAAATTGGTGCGACGGTGGATGAATTTGATGCGAGGGTTCCCCAGCTTTTGGCACGAGGAAGACGACGGTTTAGAGATAAAGTAATTAAAGATTAAGGAAAAGTAAATT
The DNA here is from genome assembly GCA_030737875.1 of Allium sativum. Taxonomy (NCBI): domain Eukaryota; kingdom Viridiplantae; phylum Streptophyta; class Magnoliopsida; order Asparagales; family Amaryllidaceae; genus Allium; species Allium sativum. The sequence goes on from CM060926.1 coordinate 361,058,324, forward strand.
AATTTAATTATTTAATAATTATTTCAAATTATGTAATTAAAGTTCGAACTATCATAACTTTTTGATATTGACACAGAAATCGATGATTTCAGAAGCGTTTGGATCGTGAAAGCGAGATCTTCGCGATGGAACTGACTTGAGCTTAAACAAAGCATGTTGGACATTCAAACAAATCCAAATTCGAAAACACTGTGAGAAATTCTGCTTTTTTTTATAGTTAAAATTACTTAATCATGATTGTGGTATTGCCCCTACGCGGTTAAATTCTATTTGTATGATACGTGATTTGATCTAGAATTGAGGTTGTTATGTATATCCATTGATTGATGGTGTTTGTGTTGAATAAAATTGTTGAAAACAAAAATACCAATTTTTGTTGAAAAAGAAAAGGCGTTAGTTTAAAATTGTCATTGTGACAAATTAAAATTATTGGATTAAGTTTGACAATTTTGTCAAATTAGAATTGTTGAAATAAAATTGTCATTTTTGATAAAATAGAATAGTTGAATTATAATTACCATTTATGTCAAAATGTAGTTATTGGATTAAGATTGTCAATTTTGTCAAATTAGAATTGTTGAAATAAAATTGTCATTTTTGACAAAATAGAATAGTTAAATTATAATTATCATTTATGTCAAATTGTAATTATTGGATTAAGATTGTCAATTTTGTCAAATTTGAATTATTGAAATAAAATTGTCATTTTTGGCCAAATAGAATAGTTGAATTATAATTATCATTTATGTCAAAATGTAATTATTGAATTAAGATTGTCAATTTTGTCAAATTAGAATTGTTGAAATAAAAGTGTCATTTTTGACAAAATAGAATAGTCGAATTATAATTATCTTTTATGACAAAATGTAATTATTGGATTAAGATTGCCAATTTTGTCAAATTAGAATTGCTGAAATAAAATTGTCATTTTTGACAAAATAGAATAGTTGAATTATAATTATCATTTTTGTCAGAATGTAATTATTGGATTTAAAAGGACATTTTTGTTGTAACAAAATAGTTGAAATAAAAAGAACATTTTGTTGTAAGAAAATAGTTGAAACAATAATTAACATATTTATCAATTGGAATTTAGTTAAACAAAAATTAACATTTTTGTTAATTAGAATTTAGTTAAACAAAAATTATCAATTTTGTTAATTAGAATTGAGTTAAATAAAAATTATCATTTTTGGTTAATTATAATAATTGGATTAAAATTATCATTTTTTTAAAGTTGAACAAAACTATACATTTTTGTCAAAATATAATTGTTGAACAAAAATAAACATTTTGTCAAATTAGAATAGTTGAATAAAAATATACATTTTGTCAAATTAGAATAGTTGAATAAAAATATATATTTTTGTCAAATTAGAATAGCTGAACAAAAATGAACATTTTGTCAAAATAGATTAGTTGAAAACAAAAATGAACATTTTTGTCAAAATAGATTAGTTGTAACAAAATTTACATTTTTGCCAAAATATAATAGTTAAAACAAAAGTTAAATTTTTGTTAAATGGATTTGTGTTGAAACAAAAATAACATTTTTGTTAAGGAGATTTGAGTTAAAACAAAAATATCATTTTTGTAAAATAGATTACTTTTGTTCGTTTTGTTAAAATGGAATTTTAGACAAAGTGAAATTTTCACTTTTATGCATTTTGTCAAAATAAAACTTTAGACAAATGAATGAATCACTTTTTATTCATTTTGTTGAAATAGAATTGTCAACAAAAATGAATGTATCACTTTTTATGCATTTGTTGAAATAGAATTTGTATGTTAAATAAAGAATCATTTTTATTGTTAAAACATACATTAGAAAAATAAAGAATCATTTTTATTGTTAAAACATATATTAGAATTTGCATGTTAAATAAAGAATCATTTTTATTGTTAAAACAAACATTAGAATTTGTATGTTAAATAAAAAATCATTTTTATTGTCAAAACATACATTAGAATTTATATGTTAAATAAAGAATTATTTTTATTGTTAAAACATACATTAGAATTTGTATGTTAAATAAAGAATCATTTATATTATCAAAACATACATTAGAATTTGTATGTTAAATAAAGAATCATTTTTATTGTCACAACATACATTAGAATTTGTATGTTAATTAAAAAATCATTTTTATTGTCACAACATACATTAGAATTTGTATGTTAATAAATGAATTAATTTTGTTGTCAAAACATTCATTGAATCTATATACAAATAAAATATTTTCTTTTTATTTGTTAGAGTTAAAAATAGAAATACAAATAAAAATTATCTTTTTATTTGTCATTAGCTAAATTGTCATGTAAATAAAATACATTTTATTTGACAGTACGAACATGTAGATGTGTTGTGCCAATAAAACATTCTTTTATTTGGCGTATTAAACGCGTTAGTGGAATCGTCGAATGGTTTATATTTAAATATAATTATATATAAATATAAATTAAAATTAAACGAATCACGCACTATAGTTCGCGTTTTGGAATCGTGACTTTAAACGATTATTTCGAAAGATCCGACCGTCGGATTTTCGAAACTGGAACCGTTAGGACCGCTTTGGGAAGATCTTTCCAATGATATAAATTTTGTTAAAATCCAACAGTTAGATTTGGAGATATGTGTAAATCAAATTTTGATAAAAACTGCGCCAGGGCCGCCGTTGACCCGAAGCGTTGTTAAATTAAATTAAGCTATTTTTATATAAATAAAAATAGCAATAAATCGTTATAAAATAATATTAACGATATAAAATGGTTTTAAATTATATATGCTAGAATTATTTGAAAAGACCAAGTTCAATCTCATTTCAAATAATTGTACGACGATTAAATCGAAGATATTGAAGACCGCGATTGAAGACTGGCGATCTTCACATCGATGGATGACTACTGATGCCCGACATTGGGTAGCTCCCAGTAAAGGGTTAAAGTGGTAGTTGTCCGGACATACTTGTTGATTGTCCGGATAAGCGAGCACCTCTGTTCCATATTGGACATACGGTGTAACGATACGGATTTCGCCCAGACCTAATCGATCGCTAAACCAACCAAAACCGCTCGAATCCCGCATATGGTAACTCTAGGCATAAAACACATCAGAACAAATAACAGAAGACTTTTATAAACACCATAATAAAGTTACATCAGAGTACAGAGTATCAGAGTATATCGAAATATAATACAGCGGAAAATTAATTTACAATAAATGTAATACAATGCAACGGAAATAAATAAAATAACACGGTGGAAGACTATCAATACTCTGCACACAGTTTTTCGCTTCACTCTAGAATCTTGCTTAGACATCTGCAAAATAAACTACTCGACTGCCCGTGTGGAAAATAGAGGCACCCGAGTTTGTAAGGGAAAAGCAAACTACGAGTCAATCATGAGACTCGTATGAGAACTACAGTTAAAGTTAACTTATATAAATGATAAGGCAAATCACAGGACCACGCCGCTAATGTGAAATGGGTTTACCCCCATGAATGCCAGTGTATTAACAACAATCAGTAATAGAGATATGGATCTACTATGCATCAATCAACATGCAATGTCCCAATCTATCCATTTAGATTAATCACCACACTTAGATTTTCCAAATCCAATTCAATTTACAGAAATTATTCCTTTGGACTTTATTTTCCGAATTCTATTTCAAGTCATTTGAAATACATATCTAACTTTTATGTCAAAGTAGATTTCACTTCGGGATCTCAAATCAAATCGTTTGGAAATATGAATTCCAAAACATAACAATGCATACAAACAAGTATGCAACCAAATGTTGGGAATCTTCCCTCAGACCAGGCAGGAAGCACCCCTCCAACTCGACATATATATATATATATATATATATATATATATATATGTGTGTGTGTGTGTGTGTGTGTGTGCGCACCTCCCACGCATGGAGAAGGCTACACTGCTGACCACTCACCCTAAGGCACCGGATCCAGCCCATACTTTTAGTCGCTATCGAGTCATCCGAGACTTTAGCCACACACTAAACCATTTTATATCCCGAAGTAGGGGAAATCATTTCACAACATAATAATCACAAGTACATTCAAACTATAGTTCTTCACATCAGCAATTCACACATATGATCAGTCACTATTAATCACATAACCTTTGAGCTTGTACGTCTCAAAGAAGGGTTTAAGCAAGAGAATAAATTTTCCGCCACCAAACAGATATATCATTAATAGAAACTAATCGAATATGTGATGAACTACAATGTAAAACCATAATAGGTTTCCAAATCATTTCGAAATCATCGGATTTTAGCCCTCGAAATCCTTTCTGTTTTATAAAACATTTTTATAAAACATTCCCTATCCAAAATCGGGAATACTATTCTTTTCACTTAAGAAAAATATCATTCATTAAATTTGAAATGAACACCACAACATCGCTACACACCTTATCGTCAAATCGTGAAGTGTTTCACAAGGCGTTAGCACATAGATATTTGTACCTAGCCCAATGCTAAACGTAAAAGCATGTTCTGCTCATAAACTGGTCGAGCACAATGCAAACAATCAATCAATCACAATGAATATCAACAACCAAGTTAATTTGATTCAATCACGTTTTTGTAATTTATTTATTACCATATATTCATTCACCATTTAATTAAAGATCTATTCAAACTCCAGTTGGTTTCAATCTCTAAAATCATTTCTTATTGAGACGACCCGAACTTCCCCGTGAAGGAAAGCACGGATAGAATTGAGGACAAGACAAAATAGAACGCATACGGAAGAACATTTCATTGTTATTACAACAATTCCATCAGATACAAGAATATACAGAGTATAAATGAATAATTTACATTCGATAAATATCAGAGATTACAATAAATTACATAGCAGCGGAAAAATATACAAAAGCACAACTAGAAGTGATACACGGATACAGAGCTTTCCGAGCATCGTTCCAGCTGTATCAGGAACCTGTGAATATAAATCTGCAAAACCAAAACTACTAGCTGCCCGTGCGGAAAATAGGGGCACCCAGAGTTTAGGTTAAAACAATAAACTCCAGGTCAGTCATGTGACTGGTGTGAGAACTAAAACAGTTATTCTTTATTGGTTTTCAAAGTAAGGTAAATCAAGGGACCACGCCGTATAACACGGAACGGGTTTCCTCCCAAGAATACCAGTGCATAAAACAACAGCGCAATGCTAAATAAAGGAAAATGAAGCTGTTATAAGACCCAGGTCCCATCACACAATGCAACGCAAGCCGGAGGATAGGGTTTTCCCTTATAACAGCCAAAGCATGCTTGATACGTTTAAAACAAATCATTTGATACTATAATAAGTGTATAGTGTCAAAACAGTTTCAATCATAAATATCAATCATAGACGGCATGGGTACCATATATCATGTCGCCATACTAGTTCTACAATTAAAACCGCAATACACGTATTGGAAATTGGATTTCCGTCATGAGCCGAGGCAAGGGGCAAGCTCCTCTCCGATTCGAGACACTCTAGCAAATGTCCCAGGACCCCACTATGATCCTTGGATCTTCAGGGCCGGTCCTCTCTTACTTTTGAGGATTAGTTATTCCTGAACACACGTTTCCCGGTCCTTACAGACCTATATCCGAGGCGCCTCGCATTCCAACAACCACACAGGTGAAAAGTATATAAATGTCAGGGCTGGTAGGTCACTGACACCACCCTAGCTAGAAAGAAACGTCGTGCTCTCCCTGCAGTCACTATCCCGTTTTTGACTCATACCGAGGTGTGAGGCTCGCGAATTCACGTTATACACAAAGCTATGCCACACAGGCCGTGCTTTGATCATCAACCACAAGACTCTACTTTTCAACAGAAGCCTTGATCAATTGCCACTTACGCATGCCACACAGGCAATTCACTCCATGCGCTTGATATCCATCAATATATAACCCCTGAGCTCGTACGTCTCAGAGAAGGGCGTTAAGCAAGAGAATAAATTCTCCGCCGCCAAACAGATATATATTTAATAGAGATCAATCACACGGACTAAAATCCAATGTCAGGCACACAGTCCATTTACAAGTCCGTTCTGGGTCTGAACGAAACCGGAGGCACTTTCCTCGCATATCCATCCATCTCCAGGTACGTCTGGACGATCACCAACTGATTCCCTCATCCTGGGTGTACAGCCCAATCAAGATCATCAGTAATCACCCAAACGATGTGAAGACTTCCGGTCTTCAACCACCGTCTTCATCTTCGACATTTCGTCGAATCGGTTATTCAGAATGGGTATAACCCGGCCTTTCTGAATAACCCACGTATATAATTAACAAATGTTACACAAACACAATGAACGCCTCATTCCAATTCAGAATATTCTTTTATTCACAAAATCACATTCTTAGGGAAAGGTTCCCATTAATTTTATCAAAGATAAATTCTTCTAAATTTATCCTATAATCTTCCTTTGGATATCATTCAAACTAGTCGGGATTAACGAACCACACCGAAGTAATTATTTATTTTATTTCCCAATCCCAACCTATATATCCCATGGAGAAAACTGGTAATACTCCCCATCTAACACCACGGTGTTATCGGTAAAATTAATTACCATTTCACGTTCAAATCTAATTAAAGATTTAACTATCGCTTTGGAGCAAAACTGGTGGTACTCCACTCTCGATCACTTTTCAGATTTGATAATTTAAATTATCAATTCACTTTTCAATCTAATTAAAGATTCATTAAAACTCCACTTAGTTTTAATCTTTTCTTCAAAAAATCAATATCCTGCCTTTAACTGGGTTAAAGAACCAATGTCATCAAAAACACGATTCACGACAAACCAAATCACATTTGATATTAAATACAAGGCTCTGAATAGAAAATATATCGACTTATATTCAATATCAAATTCTGAAACCAACAAATATCGTATTGGAAATAACGATATCAAATATCTTTCAAATCCCCATAACAATATTTGTATAGTCACGAAATCCAACATCGAAATATCCCGAAGATAATTTCGATTCAGCTCCAGTCCAATCCACGTATTGGAAATTATCGATTATTCTCAAAATCACTTTCAAATTCAATTTATTTACTTTAAAAATAAATTGATTTCAATTCTAGTTCAAAACTAGTTCATTTCGATAAAAATCTATTTTTATCTTTTCAAATGTGGAATTTTTCACCCCAGTTCTTTCCAATTCACATATTATAATTTTACACAAATTATAGATATTTTTAATAATTTTACCAAGGCTCGTACAGTCGATATCCAACAACGGCCATCGAACTGCACTTATAGCGACCTTTTTCGAATTTGATTTGGACATAATTCCAAATCCAACCGTTAGATTTCAAATTTCTCATATTCATTGGAAAGCTCTTTTCGATACGAACCCAACGGTTCCGGTTTTAGGAGAATCCGACAGTCGGATCTCCCGCAATGTCCGTTTGAAATAAATGGTCGAAATTCACGAACTGCCGCGGCGCGGCGCGTTCTATTCAGGCCATTATATTATATATATAATATATATAATATATATTTCGTCGATTTCCTTTTTAAAACGAATTTTAAAAATAGTTTTGAATTCGTTTCAAAAGCAATTTCAACTTCCATTTCAATTCAAATCAAAATTGAATTCTTCTCTATAAATTCGTTTTAAAATTCATTTCTATTCAATTCAAATTTCAATTCAATTTGAATTCGTTTTCAATTCCATTCATTTCGAAATCGTTTTCAATTAAATTCATTTCGAAATCGTTTTCAATTCAATTCATTTCGAAATCGTTTTCAATTCAATTCATTTCGAAATCGTTTTCAATTCAATTCATTCCTATTTTATTCAAATTCAAATTCACTTCCTATTCAATTCGAATTTTAATCTAATTCAATCGAATTTCATTTCAAAATATTTAGTTTTGAAATCTCTTTTCAATATTCGTTGTAAAACGAATAAAATCGATATAAATATCGTTCACGTCGAAATAACGCATCTCTAATCAACACGGCTTTATATTTTTCAAAACTCCTTTATTCTATCCAACAAATGAATATTTATCCCATTCAACACATGAATCTATATTTCTTTCAACACACGACTAATCTCAACACATGAGTACTGTCAACACATCACTATTTTTGTTATGTAAAATATTTTATAAAACTATGGTATCTATCGTTTGATTTTAATCAGATTTCTACTAGGAAGTAGTTCTAATTTTAAATGTGATAAAGATGTAATTTTGATTATATAAAATATTTCACTCAACACATGCACATCGTCAACACATGACTATTTTTATATTCAACACATGAATTTTCTTTTATAATATTCCTTATTTTCCCAATTGGAATGAGGCCCAATCAATCACCATATAACGTTAATTATATGGATTCCATACGACACATGTATATAATAGCGTCGAAAAATAATCAACCATCAACCAAAGTGCACTACACTGTATAAGCATCAAATATCGATGTCTAACGCTCATAACAGCCTGTCAATCAATCGATCGACATATTTGATCAATCAGGATGAGTGAACTTCAAATTTCATCCCAACACCCGTGTGGGGTTTCAAACAATCAAACACAGGTTTTATTTGTGCAGTTGGGCGATGTGTAAAATTTATCAGCCCAATCAATATCGGTTAAATCAGTGTATATAAACAAATCGGCCGATTTGTTTATAAATATTTTATTTATTCACTTTCACGTTAAAAATTATTTTTAACGATAAAATATTCTATTTCAACACTTGAATTTCTATTCATTTCATTTACACAATAAAAATGATATTTTTATTTTTCTAACATATTTTAGAAAATTTCGGCGGCATAACGGCACGATACTAGAAACGGGACGAGGCCTAGCCTTATCCCCGGTCTAGTGAAGGCCCACGCCATTCACACATCAATCAAATCACTTTCGTTATGCAAACCACAAAATTTGGAGTAAGAGTCTAACCTAGTCTTGCTCCTTCGCCTTATAACGGCGCACGTCTAATCCTAACCAATTTATCGATTCGATTTTTCACACCACAAACCACATTCAAACCAATATCTCAATCAATCACCAAACATCCAAACAAACAAGTCCATGGTATGTGGACGGGTGTCGGGTGCTTCTAATAAGCACCGTCTGCATCCTAGTATATATATATATCTAGAAAAAGAGAATTAAGAGTGAGAAGTTCTCACCGAAAGCTATCCTAGCTCCACGGCACTTCATTTGCAGAAGTCTTCGCCGTTTTCGCATCTTCGTCAGCTTCGTCGCCCGTAGCCACTGTATATATAAAAATCGAATTTTTATTTCGCTATTCAATATATAAAAATCGAATTTTTATTTCAAAGTTCAACATATAGAAATCGAGTTTTTATTACCCTACTATATAGATAAAAATTATATTTTTATTACGCTATTTTCTATATAAAGATTTCACCTTTTTAAATTTAAAGTTTTCACCTTTTTAAATTTAAAGTTTTCACCTTTTTAAATTTAAAGTTTTCACCTTTTTAAATTTAAAGTTTTCACCTTTTTAAATTTAAAGTTTTCACCTTTTTAAATTTAAAGTTTTCACCTTTTTAAATTTAAAGTTTTCACCTTTTTAAATTTAAAGTTTTCACCTTTTTAAATCTAAAAGTAAAAATCAGTTTTTTTAAAAATAAATAAAAAAATCAGTTTTAAAAATAACTAAAAATCAGTTTTAAAAATAACTAAAAATCAATAATTAGTTTTGAAATTTAAAATAAAAACAGTATTTAATTTAATTTCAGTTTATAAAAACAAAAAGAAAATAATAAATAAAAGGAAAAAGGACTTACAGGGGGGTTCGCGTTAGGAGGGGGGGGGGAAGCTCGAGCTGCGGAGGAGGGGGGGGGGGGGGCGATGCGACAGTCGAGGAAGAGAAGGGGAGGAGGAAGAAGAGGAGGGGGGCGCGCCTGCCACTGGCGCGGCGGTGGTTCATCGGGGAAGGGGAGGCGAGCGGCGACGGTGCAAGGGAGGGGGGTGCGGTGGTTGGTCAGGGGGTCGGCGCGTCGTGTACTGGAGAAGAAGAGAGAGGAGGAAGGGTTCGAGGTGGAGGAGAAGGGGGAAGGGAGGCGGAGGACCCCTGGGGGTCGGCGCCAGGGCGCGGCGGCCCTGGTGCCAGCGGCGGCGGTGGCTCTCTCCCCCCCGTCGCCTTCGTTTGTTTTTTTTTTCTTTTTTAATTTTCTGATTTGATTTCTACGGGGGGGGGGGGGGGGTAATATGGAAAAGAAAAAGTTTTATATTTTTAATTATTTGATTTTCAAAAAGGTACTTTTACATACGACCTCGAAACGAGGCCCACCGCCTGTCGTCCACAGCGTTTTACCCCCATTCCGAACACAATGGGATATGTACCGCAAGCTGATTCGACTGTTTGAATCAGTTTCCGTTAAATTTACATTTAAATCACTATATTGAATTTTAAACGTACGTTTCAAATTACCGGGGTCACATATTAACTCGAAAAATTACAGAAAAATATTTTCTAGCTTCGTATTGACGATACGGTCCTAACAAAACTAGTTTCGTCGAATTCTGAGATCGTAAGAAAAATGGCCAATTTCCAGTCGATTAAAATCAACTGAAATGGTCAAAACACGTTTTCCTTTGCCACGCTCACATATTGATTCGAAAAATTATGAAATTTGAAACCTAGCAATAATTCGACTTCACGGATCCAACAAAACTGGTTTCGTCGAAATCCGAGGTCATTTGCAAAATGTCCATTTTTAAGGGCCTGAATTCCATAGCGACTATTCAGAATTTTCAACTGGACATATCTTATCATTTATAAAGTGAAATCTCAGTTTGTTAACTTCGTTGGAAAGATATTATCAATTAGATCCTAATGTTTTTGGTTTCACTAAAATCCGGATTGTTTTGCACCCGGTACATCCAATTGAAGTTTGAAATCGAATTATCGAACTACCGCGCCATTTTCTATTCCTTTTATAATTATATATAAATATTTATATTCTAACGACGACGCATATAATATATACGTCGAATTCTATTCAAAATAAATTTCTCGTCGATTTTATTTAAAATAATCTATTTTAAATATTCAAAATTCACTAAAATTGCCAAAATAAAAATTTTAAACTGGCCCAGATTTTGCGGGTTATTACAATCTCCCCCACTTAAAACTTTTCGTCCCCGAAAAGGAACAAAGTCGAAAGTGGTTTGATTATTTAATTCTACGTTCGATCTGGCTTCCATTCTCCAACTTTTCAGTTTTTGAGAATTTTCAAAATTTCAAAAATTTGGCTAACACCCTAAATTTTCGAAAAATTTCGCCATAACCTCCCCTGCAATGGGAGCATCGGGGAATTTCAAATAGCTTCCCCGGTCCTTCAGATCTCAAAAAGAAAAAGAAAAAGCCAAGCGGCTAGCCAATAGGCTCACAAAATCATCATCACCCAAACAAAACAGGAAATTATGTAGTAAACATGTACCTATTTGTCGGGCAAACAAATTTTATTCTCTGGCTCTAGCCTCCTTGCTATGACCTGTTCAATGATATATATGTATATGCAAGCAAACGCGACCAATTTTCAATATAAGCCAATATGTGATTCAATTAGGCTAAATGGTTAAAAATTAGCAAACAAATAAACAAACAACACAAACATCAATCAATTAGTGAATTAGAGTTTCAAATTCATAATTTGATACATATACAGAAAGTCATGTTTTGATGCCAATTCACAACAATGTATTCTAACTATATAAGTTTTGGTTCTCACACCAGCCTAATGGAAATATATAGAAAATCACACCTTCGAAACTCGAATATGAATACTGATGATGATGCACCATCATCAGAATCATCCCCGGATGTCTAGAATGTGATTCTATATCTACCCAGTATATTAAAACTTCGGATATACGTTCATGACGCGTATACGCGAAATCTATATATACTCGATTGTCCATATTCAAAATAAATAAATAATCAAATACGTTTAAAACGATTTAAATTTTCAAAACAAAATTGTTTTCATTTGAAAAATATACTCTTCACACTCGTTCTAGGATACTACTGATCCTATCTCTAACGAGTCATTCTAATTGGATATTGCTAATCCAATATCTGATGAATTCTTTCGTATGGTTCTAATGTGTCTTGTTCTCGAGCTCTGTAAACCAAAGCTCTGATACCAACTGAAAGAACCCGTAACTTCCCCGTGAAGGAAAGCACGAATACTTTGAGAACAATACACAAAAGGACGCATACGGAAGAACATTTCATTGTTATTACAACAATTCCATCAGATACAAGAATATACAGAGTATAAATGAATAATTTACATTCGATAAATATCAGAGATTACAATAAATTACATAGCAGCGGAAAAATATACAAAAGCACAACTAGAAGTGATACACGGATACAGAGCTTTCCGAGCATCGTTCCAGCTGTATCAGGAACCTGTGAATATAAATCTGCAAAACCAAAACTACTAGCTGCCCGTGCGGAAAATAGGGGCACCCAGAGTTTAGGTTAAAACAATAAACTCCAGGTCAGTCATGTGACTGGTGTGAGAACTAAAACAGTTATTCTTTATTGGTTTTCAAAGTAAGGTAAATCAAGGGACCACGCCGTATAACACGGAACGGGTTTCCTCCCAAGAATACCAGTGCATAAAACAACAGCGCAATGCTAAATAAAGGAAAATGAAGCTGTTATAAGACCCAGGTCCCATCACACAATGCAACGCAAGCCGGAGGATAGGGTTTTCCCTTATAACAGCCAAAGCATGCTTGATACGTTTAAAACAAATCATTTGATACTATAATAAGTGTATAGTGTCAAAACAGTTTCAATCATAAATATCAATCATAGACGGCATGGGTACCATATATCATGTCGCCATACTAGTTCTACAATTAAAACCGCAATACACGTATTGGAAATTGGATTTCCGTCATGAGCCGAGGCAAGGGGCAAGCTCCTCTCCGATTCGAGACACTCTAGCAAATGTCCCAGGACCCCACTATGATCCTTGGATCTTCAGGGCCGGTCCTCTCTTACTTTTGAGGATTAGTTATTCCTGAACACACGTTTCCCGGTCCTTACAGACCTATATCCGAGGCGCCTCGCATTCCAACAACCACACAGGTGAAAAGTATATAAATGTCAGGGCTGGTAGGTCACTGACACCACCCTAGCTAGAAAGAAACGTCGTGCTCTCCCTGCAGTCACTATCCCGTTTTTGACTCATACCGAGGTGTGAGGCTCGCGAATTCACGTTATACACAAAGCTATGCCACACAGGCCGTGCTTTGATCATCAACCACAAGACTCTACTTTTCAACAGAAGCCTTGATCAATTGCCACTTACGCATGCCACACAGGCAATTCACTCCATGCGCTTGATATCCATCAATATATAACCCCTGAGCTCGTACGTCTCAGAGAAGGGCGTTAAGCAAGAGAATAAATTCTCCGCCGCCAAACAGATATATATTTAATAGAGATCAATCACACGGACTAAAATCCAATGTCAGGCACACAGTCCATTTACAAGTCCGTTCTGGGTCTGAACGAAACCGGAGGCACTTTCCTCGCATATCCATCCATCTCCAGGTACGTCTGGACGATCACCAACTGATTCCCTCATCCTGGGTGTACAGCCCAATCAAGATCATCAGTAATCACCCAAACGATGTGAAGACTTCCGGTCTTCAACCACCGTCTTCATCTTCGACATTTCGTCGAATCGGTTATTCAGAATGGGTATAACCCGGCCTTTCTGAATAACCCACGTATATAATTAACAAATGTTACACAAACACAATGAACGCCTCATTCCAATTCAGAATATTCTTTTATTCACAAAATCACATTCTTAGGGAAAGGTTCCCATTAATTTTATCAAAGATAAATTCTTCTAAATTTATCCTATAATCTTCCTTTGGATATCATTCAAACTAGTCGGGATTAACGAACCACACCGAAGTAATTATTTATTTTATTTCCCAATCCCAACCTATATATCCCATGGAGAAAACTGGTAATACTCCCCATCTAACACCACGGTGTTATCGGTAAAATTAATTACCATTTCACGTTCAAATCTAATTAAAGATTTAACTATCGCTTTGGAGCAAAACTGGTGGTACTCCACTCTCGATCACTTTTCAGATTTGATAATTTAAATTATCAATTCACTTTTCAATCTAATTAAAGATTCATTAAAACTCCACTTAGTTTTAATCTTTTCTTCAAAAAATCAATATCCTGCCTTTAACTGGGTTAAAGAACCAATGTCATCAAAAACACGATTCACGACAAACCAAATCACATTTGATATTAAATACAAGGCTCTGAATAGAAAATATATCGACTTATATTCAATATCAAATTCTGAAACCAACAAATATCGTATTGGAAATAACGATATCAAATATCTTTCAAATCCCCATAACAATATTTGTATAGTCACGAAATCCAACATCGAAATATCCCGAAGATAATTTCGATTCAGCTCCAGTCCAATCCACGTATTGGAAATTATCGATTATTCTCAAAATCACTTTCAAATTCAATTTATTTACTTTAAAAATAAATTGATTTCAATTCTAGTTCAAAACTAGTTCATTTCGATAAAAATCTATTTTTATCTTTTCAAATGTGGAATTTTTCACCCCAGTTCTTTCCAATTCACATATTATAATTTTACACAAATTATAGATATTTTTAATAATTTTACCAAGGCTCGTACAGTCGATATCCAACAACGGCCATCGAACTGCACTTATAGCGACCTTTTTCGAATTTGATTTGGACATAATTCCAAATCCAACCGTTAGATTTCAAATTTCTCATATTCATTGGAAATCTCTTTTCGATACGAACCCAACGGTTCCGGTTTTAGGAGAATCCGACGGTCGGATCTCCCGCAATGTCCGTTTGAAATAAATGGTCGAAATTCACGAACTGCCGCGGCGCGGCGCGTTCTATTCAGGCCATTATATTATATATATAATATATATAATATATATTTCGTCGATTTCCTTTTTAAAACGAATTTTAAAAATAGTTTTGAATTCGTTTCAAAAGCAATTTCAACTTCCATTTCAATTCAAATCAAAATTGAATTCTTCTCTATAAATTCGTTTTAAAATTCATTTCTATTCAATTCAAATTTCAATTCAATTTGAATTCGTTTTCAATTCCATTCATTTCGAAATCGTTTTCAATTAAATTCATTTCGAAATCGTTTTCAATTCAATTCATTTCGAAATCGTTTTCAATTCAATTCATTTCGAAATCGTTTTCAATTCAATTCATTCCTATTTTATTCAAATTCAAATTCACTTCCTATTCAATTCGAATTTTAATCTAATTCAATCGAATTTCATTTCAAAATATTTAGTTTTGAAATCTCTTTTCAATATTCGTTGTAAAACGAATAAAATCGATATAAATATCGTTCACGTCGAAATAACGCATCTCTAATCAACACGGCTTTATATTTTTCAAAACTCCTTTATTCTATCCAACAAATGAATATTTATCCCATTCAACACATGAATCTATATTTCTTTCAACACACGACTAATCTCAACACATGAGTACTGTCAACACATCACTATTTTTGTTATGTAAAATATTTTATAAAACTATGGTATCTATCGTTTGATTTTAATCAGATTTCTACTAGGAAGTAGTTCTAATTTTAAATGTGATAAAGATGTAATTTTGATTATATAAAATATTTCACTCAACACATGCACATCGTCAACACATGACTATTTTTATATTCAACACATGAATTTTCTTTTATAATATTCCTTATTTTCCCAATTGGAATGAGGCCCAATCAATCACCATATAACGTTAATTATATGGATTCCATACGACACATGTATATAATAGCGTCGAAAAATAATCAACCATCAACCAAAGTGCACTACACTGTATAAGCATCAAATATCGATGTCTAACGCTCATAACAGCCTGTCAATCAATCGATCGACATATTTGATCAATCAGGATGAGTGAACTTCAAATTTCATCCCAACACCCGTGTGGGGTTTCAAACAATCAAACACAGGTTTTATTTGTGCAGTTGGGCGATGTGTAAAATTTACTAGACCCTAGCCTTATCCCCGGTCTAGTGAAGGCCCACGCCATTCACACATCAATCAAATCACTTTCGTTATGCAAACCACAAAATTTGGAGTAAGAGTCTAACCTAGTCTTACTCCTTCGCCTTATAACGGCGCACGTCTAATCCTAACCAATTTATCGATTCGATTTTTCACACCACAAACCACATTCAAACCAATATCTCAATCAATCACCAAACATCCAAACAAACAAGTCCATGGTATGTGGACGGGTGTCGGGTGCTTCTAATAAGCACCGTCTGCATCCTAGTATATATATATATATCTAGAAAAAGAGAATTAAGAGTGAGAAGTTCTCACCGAAAGCTATCCTAGCTCCACGGCACTTCATTTGCAGAAGTCTTCGCCGTTTTCGCATCTTCGTCAGCTTCGTCGCCCGTAGCCACTGTATATATAAAAATCGAATTTTTATTTCGCTATTCAATATATAAAAATCGAATTTTTATTTCAAAGTTCAACATATAGAAATCGAGTTTTTATTACCCTACTATATAGATAAAAATTATATTTTTATTACGCTATTTTCTATATAAAGATTTCACCTTTTTAAATTTAAAGTTTTCACCTTTTTAAATTTAAAGTTTTCACCTTTTTAAATTTAAAGTTTTCACCTTTTTAAATTTAAAGTTTTCACCTTTTTAAATTTAAAGTTTTCACCTTTTTAAATTTAAAGTTTTCACCTTTTTAAATTTAAAGTTTTCACCTTTTTAAATCTAAAAGTAAAAATCAGTTTTTTTAAAAATAAATAAAAAAATCAGTTTTAAAAATAACTAAAAATCAGTTTTAAAAATAACTAAAAATCAATAATTAGTTTTGAAATTTAAAATAAAAACAGTATTTAATTTAATTTCAGTTTATAAAAACAAAAAGAAAATAATAAATAAAAGGAAAAAGGACTTACAGGGGGGTTCGCGTTAGGAGGGGGGGGGGGGAAGCTCGAGCTGCGGAGGAGGGGGGGGGGGGGCGATGCGACAGTCGAGGAAGAGAAGGGGAGGAGGAAGAAGAGGAGGGGGGCGCGCCTGCCACTGGCGCGGCGGTGGTTCATCGGGGAAGGGGAGGCGAGCGGCGACGGGGCAAGGGAGGGGGGTGCGGTGGTTGGTCAGGGGGTCGGCGCGTCGTGTACTGGAGAAGAAGAGAGAGGAGGAAGGGTTCGAGGTGGAGGAGAAGGGGGAAGGGAGGCGGAGGACCCCTGGGGGTCGGCGCCAGGGCGCGGCGGCCCTGGTGGCAGCGGCGGCGGCGGCTCTCTCCTCCCCGTCGCCTTCGTTTTTTTTTTTTCTTTTTTAATTTTCTGATTTGATTTCTACGGGGGGGGGGGGGGGGGGTAATATGGAAAAGAAAAAGTTTTATATTTTTAATTATTTAATTTTCAAAAAGGTACTTTTACATACGACCTCGAAACGAGGCCCACCTCCTGTCGTCCACAGCGTTTTACCCCCATTCCGAACACAATGGGATATGTACCGCAAGCTGATTCGACTGTTTGAATCAGTTTCCGTTAAATTTACATTTAAATCACTATATTGAATTTTAAACGTACGTTTCAAATTACCGGGGTCACATATTAACTCGAAAAATTCAGAAAAATATTTTCTAGCTTCGTATTGACGATACGGTCCTAACAAAACTAGTTTCGTCGAATTCTGAGATCGTAAGAAAAATGGCCAATTTCCAGTCGATTAAAATCAACTGAAATGGTCAAAACACGTTTTCCTTTGCCACGCTCACATATTGATTCGAAAAATTATGAAATTTGAAACCTAGCAATAATTCGACTTCACGGATCCAACAAAACTGGTTTCGTCGAAATCCGAGGTTATTTGCAAAATGTCCATTTTTAAGGGCCTGAATTCCATAGCGACTATTCAGAATTTTCAACTGGACATATCTTATCATTTATAAAGTGAAATCTCAGTTTGTTAACTTCGTTGGAAAGATATTATCAATTAGATCCTAATGTTTTTGGTTTCACTAAAATCCGGATTGTTTTGCACCCGGTACATCCAATTGAAGTTTGAAATCGAATTATCGAACTACCGCGCCATTTTCTATTCCTTTTATAATTATATATAAATATTTATATTCTAACGACGACGCGTATAATATATACGTCGAATTCTATTCAAAATAAATTTCTCGTCGATTTTATTTAAAATAATCTATTTTAAATATTCAAAATTCACTAAAATTGCCAAAATAAAAATTTTAAACTGGCCCAGATTTTGCGGGTTATTACACTTATTGATTGTTCAACTTTCTGGAAATTAATCCTGCTTTAACTCGGTTAAAGAACCAATGTCATTTAAACACAGTTCACGAAAAATCCAATTTGATATTAAATAAAGGCTCTGAATAGAATATAATATCGGCTTATATTCAATATCAAATTCTGAAATCAACAAATATCGTATTGGGTAAAACGATATATATATCTTCCAAATCCCTCCACAATATCCATATAATCATGGAATCCAATATCGAAATATTTCAAAGATAATTTCAACTCAAATTCATTCCAATTCATATATTGGAAATTATGGTTATTTTAAGACCATTTCTAATCCAATTTATTTATTTAAAAATTACTAGATTATTAATCTAGTTAATAACTAGTTCAGTTTGATAAAAAAATATTTTTATCTTTACAAATGTGGAATTTTTCATCCAAATTCTTTCCAAATCGTTTATTATGATTTTACACAAATTATCAACACTTTTAATAATTTTATCAAGGTCCATACAGTCGATTTCCATAAACGGTCATCGAACTGCACTTACAATGATCTTTTTCAAATTTGATTTGGACATAATTCCGAATCCAACCGTTAGATTTCAATTCTCTTATATTCATTGGAAAGATCTTTTCGATACGAACCCAACAGTTCCGGTTTTAGGAGAATCCGACGGTCGGATTTCCCGTAATGTCAATTCGAAGTCAACGGTTGAAATTCACGAACTGCCGCGGCGTAGCGCGTTCTATTCAGGCCATTAAATATATATAATATACATATTATATATATTTCGTCGATTTCCATTTAAATGCATTTTATAAATCATTTTAAGTTCGTTTTTAAAAACGATTCCAACTTCCATTTCAATTTTTAATCAAAATTGAATATTTCATATATATTCTTATTTTCCATTCCATATATATATATATATATATATATATATTCATTCCATGTATATATTTTCCATTCCATGTATATATATTTATTTTCATTTCAAATATATATTATTCACATTCCATATGTTAGCCTACTTTGTGAACTAGGGTACACAAAGATGAGAAGCCAAATAAGTAAAGGAAAATGATTAGAAGAACATGCATCTGATGACCGGATCGGGTCGAGGGTCACCATCCGAGACATAATGTGGTAGGTTAGGGGATGGAGGAGCAAAAACCGCTCTAGATAGGGCCGAGGAAGCCCGATCCTCTCCCTTCCTTCTCTCGTTCATTTGATCCGAACCGCATACCAATAGACAACAGTTACATCCCATGATTTCCTCACAAAGCGGAGTGGTTAAGCAACCACTTTACCCACATTCATCACCAAGCTGATGTGTTGTCACCATCATACTCTATATGAACCCAACTTCTATGGGATGGGGGCCACGTGTACTCGAACCATAGCCGCTTTAGAGGCATTTTCCACCTATAAATACACCTTCAAGGCTCATTTCAAAGGATCTTTTGGCATTTTCAGAGTTGGAACCCCTTTGAGAACCGAATTCCATCACCATTTTTATATTACAATCATCTTTTAAAGTACATTTCAGAGAAGATTGAGTGAATCTATGCATTGTATGAGTGAAAGTGAGTGAGAATTATTGTTTTATCTACATTCAAGTCATCAATTCAAAGAGTGGAAAGTGGACGTAGGCTATTTAACGCCGAACCACTATAAATTGTGTGTTTTCTTCATTTTTAACTTTATTTCATTATAAATTATTACTAGTTTGGGTGTTAGAGCCATTTTTGGATCTAAAATTTTGGTGCTTTCATTGAGAAATTTTCGAATTCTTCGCTTTTGGGATTATTGTTCTACTATTTGGACCTTCAAGTTCAAAGAAGTTAATCCTCTATTTCCGACACTTTCAACCATTTGCTAATTAATTACTGAAGGATTGGACATTATGGCTAAAGGGAAAGGAAAAGAAGTGCAAGGCGCTAGGGAGAACGATGCTAGAGAAGATCAACAAGCCATCGTATTGACGAGGTCGCGGGGACAAAGCTCTGGACAAATCCGATCCGAACCGGATGTTCCGAACCGAGCTGACCAGGAGAATACAAACCGACCAGGAAGCACTAGAGCTGCTCAGACCCCCCCTCCGAACTGATCCGACTCTGGCACCCTACTCCGATCCGAACCGAATGATACTGAAGCTAGTACATCTACTCGAGCACCCACCAATGCTCCGATGCCGGCCGCGACGACTGGTGATCAACTTGCTCCATCTGTACCCATCACGCACCGTGATTTTTTGCTTTTTTGACATGCTTGAGAGTACTAGAAATGCTTTGGAAGCCCATAAACGTGAGAGTCTTCACATGCAAGAGAACATGATCACCATGAGTAGGGACCTCAATGAGCTCCGGAGGCAAAATACACCTTCCCTAACACGCCGCCTTGCTGTAGACTATTCATCTTCTTCTGATGAAGGACGTCCTCGTGAAAGAAGGCCGCTTGAGCGACCTCAAAATCTTGATCAGTTGACCTTTGGATCTTTAGGATCCCGTAATGATGTTGCTCGTGTGTTAGGACCTGATGGCCCGAGCCTGAAAGAACCTATGTTGTTGCCCATGCGTGGATCCCACGTTCTACCCAGGGATCCTAATATTACTAATCCTACGCAACTACAACTTCTCCAATCCCTTCCTCCTGAGATCGACCGAGAGCATAGGGAATAGTGTAGATCAGCTGCCGCAAGAAACAGGAGGTCATCCCCTAATCAGAAACACAGGGGTAATGCAAATATCAGACCTAGAGAACCTGTGCAAACGTTAACAAATGCCGATGTATGGGCAATGGTGCGTCAAATCATGTCCGAAAGCCGACGATACACTAATGAGGACTGGTGCATTGAGCGAAATCATACCCCCTTCACAGATGATATATTGGACTTCTAGTTCCCTCGGCGGTTCAACTTGCCATAGATGGATCGGTATTCAAAGAGAACCGACCCAGGACAACATCTGATGAGGTATGCATGGTTCATGAATGCCGCAGCAGCTCCAGATGCTATAAAATGCAGGGCCTTCCCGATTTGTCTAGAAGACTTGGCATCATTGTGGTTCACCCGACTCCCTCCATAGTCGATATCAAATTTCACAGAATTGAGTGAACGCTTTGTGAACCAGTTTCGACTTCACACTTGAAAATCTAAAAGCGTCATAGAGTTGTCAAAGATTAAGCAGGCTCCAGGTGAATCTTTGAAATCATATTTAGACCGCTTCAAACTGGCTGTCACCGAAGTTAGTGACCCTCATGAGTCCACTATTCTGATGGGCTTAATAGAAGGAGTTGATCCAGACATAGAATTCGGGGATTATCTATCCGGGAAACCACGCCCCACTAGGGAATTGTTCTACGAAAAGGCAATATCCGCTTAAGGCGAGAAGAAGCTCATGCAAATAGAAAGAGAGAGTCTGAAAGGGCCTCGAGGGAAGGTGTCCAAAGTAATGATGCTGTGAAGCAATCCAGTGACAGTTTGGGGAAGGTTGAGGTGAACGTCGGCAACCAGAACGGAGGTAATAACAACAGGAATGGAAACGACAATAGGAGGAATAGGAATCGAGGGAACAATTCCAGCAAAAGACCTCGATTCCAAACTGTTGAGAACTATTCGCCATTGAATGACACATTGGAAAACATTTATTTAGACACATACAACATATTGCAATATAAAAAGCCGCCACCCAGAGACTCAACTGAAAAAGAGATCGCAACAGGAAAGTTTTGTTTGTTCCATGGAACCCACAGTCATTCTACCAATGAATGCCGTCATTTGAGAGATGTAGTTGAGAAATTGCTACGGGAAGGAAAGTTAGACGAGTACAAGGTTGCCCCACGGGACAGGGGGCAAGGAGGACAAGCCCCGAATCAAAACCAGCCTACTTCCAAACCCACAGCCCAGCAGAAAAGTAAAGGGATCGTTATCAATACCATTATAGGATGACCCCATCTAGCTAGCCATAGTTTCAAAGCAATGGATCAGTACGTTAATGCCGCCAAGCACTTTGAGGTAGGAGAATGCAGTAACCTCTAAGACATTACTCCAGTAAAACAACAAAAGACGATGTCAGATGACGTCATATTCCGTGGTAGAGACGATATTGGAATTCAATCACCCACTGAAGACCTGTTGGTAATTACCATAGCCATCGGCCCCGCTTTAGTCCATAAAGTGTTGGTGGATAATAGAATTTCGGTAAATATCCTCTTTAAGGAAGCCTTTGAACAAATGAAGCTTGAAGCAAAAGGCTTAAAGCCCTGTGAAGGATGGATATGGGGCTTCAATGGGGTGTCAACGACTCCGATGGGCTACGTAGAATTACCAGTGACGTTAGGACAAGGAGATCGCCAGAGAGTGAGAATCCTGCCATTTGTAGTTTTGGATGTTGAGTCATCCTACAATGCTTACCTAGGCCAACCAGCCCTCATAGAGTTTAGGGCATGTATTGCACCTTGGTGCTTACTGCTTAAGTTTCCGACTGACGCAGGAGTAGGGGTGATGAGAGGTAACCAAGCTACAGGACGAGCTTGTTACATGATAGAGTTGAAGATGCTAATGAAGGGGTTGAATATAGAACCCAAGGACATTTCTCCCCCTTCGAAGGAAAACTCAGAATAGCAATTAAGGGGTCCACCCCCATGAGAGTCGCCTTTAGATGTGCTCGAAGATATAGATCCCAGAGAGGATAGAGAAACCGAGGACAGAAAGGCGATTCCCAATGAGACGACAGTAGATGTATCCATTGGTCATGCAGATTCAACAAAAGTATTGAAGATCGGATCGCATCTAGATCTAATTCGAGCGAAAGAGTTGGCTGAATTTTTAAAGGCAAATTTAGATGTGTTTGCCTGGACTCACGCTGACATGTGTGGGATTTTGCCTGCTATTATGAGCCACTCTTTGAGCATCAATCCAAAACGCCCGCCGGTCAAGTAGAAGAGACGGATGTTAGGCCCAGAGCAGTCAGCAGCTTCGAAGGAAGAGGTAGAGAAATTGAAGGATAATGGATTTATTAAGGACTCGAAATATCCCGTCTGGATATCAAATCCTGTCCTGGTCAAAAAATCTAACGGGAAGTGGCGTACGTGTATTGACTTCTCTGACTTGAACAAGGCTTGTCCGAAAGATAGCTTTCCTCTTCCCAGGATTGCTCAACTAGTGGACTCGACGGCCGGAGACGAGCTCTTATCCTTATGGATGCCTACTCGGGATACACTCAAATTCCGATGCACATACCAGATCAGGAGCACACAAGTTTCATCACAGACTTAGGGTTATATTGTTATATGGTAATGCCATTTGGATTAAAGAATGCAGGAGCCACATATCAGCGCTTGGTCAACCGCATGTTCTATAAGGAGGTTTATGTGGACGACATGCTTGTGAAGTCTAGACAATCTTCCGACCATAAAAAGATTTAGCCGAAATGTTCGGTATTCTCCGAAGGTATGGGATGAAGTTAAACCCCCTAAATTGTTCGTTTGGGGTCGCATCTGGGAAAATCCTTAGGTTTATCGTGAGCCCTCGAGGGATTGAGATAAATCCTAGTCAGATAGCAACAATAAGGAATTTTGAAGGACTACGAAAGATTAAGGATGTTCAAAGCCTGGCCGGAAAAGTTGCTGCATTGAGCAAGTTTATCTCCAAAGCCACAGATAAGTGTGTACCTTTCTTCGATATGATAAAATGAGGGAAACAAAATTTTGAGTGGACTCCTGATTGTGTGGAGGCTTTCCAGAATCTATTATACTTACTACAGAAGCCTCCAATATTGTTAAAACCCGTGGGACATGAGGATTTGTTTGTCTACTTAGCGGTATCGTCTCATGCCGTCAGTACAGTGTTGGTACGTGAAGAAGATAAAGTCCAAAGGCCTGTATACTACGTAAGCAAGAAGCTAGCCGCTGTAGAACGTAATTATCCAAAAATAGAAAAGCTTGCTTATAGCCTCCTGATTGCTTCCCGCAAACTTCGTCATTACTTTCAGGCTCACCCGATAGTTGTATAAGCCGATCAACCTTTAAGGCAAGTGTTGCAAAAACCCGAAGCATCGGGGCGGTTACTTAAATGGAACATCGAGTTGAGTCAATTCGATTTGAATTTTCAACCACGGAGATCAATAAGGGGGCAGGCCTTGGCCGACTTCATAGAAGAATGCATGATTCCCGAAGAGGAAACGGTGGGTGACAAGGTGGTTACTTCAAAACAAGAGCTTAATCCGTGGAAGTTATATACGGATGGGGCCAAGAATGATCGAAGGTCAAGCGCCGGAGTTGTTTGAATCACTCCTGAAGGACGATCTATTTACTACGCCTTGCGATTAGAATTTGCTGCTACCAATAACGATTTCGATTATGAAGCCCTGATTGCCGGGCTGAAGCTCGCCAAAGAACTAGGAGTAAAGACACTGGATATATGCTGTGACTCCAAGATAGTTGTCTGCCAGGTACGGGAGGAGTTTGTTACCAAAGGACCTCGGCTTGTTACTTACAAGGAGTTACTGGACAATTTGGAGCATTACGGCATAACACACATTCCAAGAGCAGAGAATCAGAAAGCAGATCGGTTGGCAAAATTAGCGAGTTCTAGCGACCCTGAAAAAACCGAAATGGTCCCAATTGAGATATTGGAGTCACCAAGTTTCGACCTAATGGAAGTGGAACCAGCCCTAGAAATCGAGCCAGAGAGGGAATCTTGGATGACACCAGTCAAGAACTTCCTCAAGAGCGGAATTCTCCCTTTGAAGAAAAGCGAAAGACGAGCTGTAACACATAAGGCTGCGAGATACATGCTACAGGACGACGTCCTTTATCGCCAAGGATTTTCCATGCCCTTACTACAGTGTATCGCACACAATGACATCAAATATGTACTGCATGAAGTACATGAAGGTGAGTGTGGAGATCACACCGGGGGCCAAACCTTAGCAAAGAAGGTATTACGATACAGATATTTTTGGCCTACCATGAATAAAGATGCGGCTGACTACTCACTATGCTGCGATAAATGTCAAAGATTCGCCAAAGTTCCCAGAGCACCTCTGACCCAGCTTAAATCAATGGTAAGCCCATGGCCGTTTGCCACGTGGGGAATTGATATTATTGGAGTGTTACCTATCGCCAAAGGAGGGGCAAAATACGCGATCGTCGCCGTGGATTATTTCACGAAGTCGGTGGAAGCCGAACCCTTAACCACGATCACGGCAAGGAAGGTGATAAGTTTTGTGGTCAGAAACATTGTCTGCCGATTTGGGGTACCAAAGGCCATTATAACTGATAATGGGACACAGTTCGACAGCGTTGAATTCAGAAACTTTTTTCAGAAATACAAGATCAATAAGAGGTATACCAAACAAATGGGTAAGTTGAAATCCATTCTTAAGAAGCGGTTGGAACAAGCCAAAGCCAAGTGGGTGGATGAGCTGCCACTAGCTTTGTGGGCCTATAGGACAACCTTTAAGATGACAACTGGCCATACTCCCTTTTCACTCTCCTTTAGATCGGAGGCAGTACTCTCGGTGGAGCTCGAAGTCTCCTCTCATAGGGTGACATACTATGACCCGATGATGAATAGATCACTCCTCCTTGAGTCTCTCGACATGGTTGAAGAAAAAAGAGACAAAGCTGACCTGCGTGCCTTAGGACATCGACACCAAGTAGCACGTTATTATGACCGAAAAGTTCGCTTCAGGACTTTCGAACCAGGGGACTTAGTGTTAAAACGAATCTTCTTGCCTTCAACCCAATTGGGTCCAAAGTGGGAAGGACCATATGCCATCCAACGGAAGCTTGATACAGAAGCCTTCAAGCTAACGACCGTGGATGGCGAGGAGATTCCCATAGCCTGGAATGCTTAGCACTTGCAGCGGTATCTGGGCTAAATATGCATTCTTTTCCTTTTGTTTTTATAAACTATGTAAAAAGGCACGACTTGCCTTAAAAAAAGTCTGTTTATATGAATAAAGGATTATAAAGTGGATGTAGGCTACGACTTAGCTGAACTACTATAAAAATATCGTGTGTCATTTACTTTCCTGCATTATTTCTATCTTCAACGATTATTCTATCATGACTATGAAACACAAAATAGTAAATTAGATTTGAAAAATTGGAGATAATCTATGTGTAGGAGCGAATAAAATGACCGTTTGCATAATAAGATAGAAGGAATGGGAAGATGACATTCCTAACTCTAACTCTCATGAATCGAGAGGGAGTATAAATGACGGGAAGACGACGTCCCGTGAGGCGTGAAGGTGCACCCCGATAAGAGACTTCCTCAATAATATTAACCTGATTATGAGACAGGAGAGTATAAAGATGCTAGAAGAATAAGCATCAACGACAAAAGAAATTTAGCCCCGCCAGAGAGTCGGGGGCAACTGGATGTTGAATTTAATCAATCTCGCATAAGTCTTAGTTAATTAGTCTATTCAAGATTGATTAGGGGCATATACATACACATGTTCCCTTTGTCATGACTTTATTGTATAACTGTGATATGATATGCCATTTATATGTATTTTTACTTAAATAATAGATTCACCAAAATATTTGACATTGCAGGGAACAAACTACTTTATTCACAAGTACGTGAGTTTACACAAAAAGACTAAGCAAAAGATGCGAGGGCTGCACCCGCTACAACAATAACGGACTAGTGAAATATCAAAACAAAAGATAGAATGCGTTTTCACTTGGACTTCGGAGTAGACTTTGCCTTCTTGGCATCCTTGAGCTTTTCCTTCTCTTCTTTCTCGGTCTCAGTGAAAATACGCTTCGGTTTCTTTTTCCCCGAAACAGTGACACTGAGATCAATAGAATATTTTTTTAGCAAGTTCCTCAATGATCGATCTAGTTGAAAGTTTAACGACTAACCTTGACCTAGGATGTACTATCGCAAGAGGTTTAAGATTTTCAGGATTTGTCTCTTCAACTTTCAATTTCATGCGTTTAACTTGCTTGGCCTTCATCTCGGCCAAAGTCAGATCATCAACATTTCCTGTATCCCCAGTTATAGTAACATCGGGGTCTTCATCATGCCCTTCATTACCACCGTCACCTTTCAAAGCAGCTATTATTTCATCATCATGAGGAGTTTCGGCATTAGGTGGTACGGGAGCTTTTTCGACAGCCTCCTTTCTCTTGCCCTTGTCATCTTTCCCAGGTTCTGTAGTAGCGACCTTATCTTGTTTCTCCCGAGTCTCTTCAGTAGACCTTTTACCCGGAGAGGTCCTTTGCAAATCGTCAGCCCTTGCAACTGGCTTAGTACCTACAGAGCGAGAAGCAACAGTTATTAATTCAGGAGAAAACATGGGGTCTTCAATAGTCTATCCGATAATATGACTAAAGGTTGAGATAGCTTTGATGAATTAAGGCGAAAAGGTAGAAATACCTGCAGCAAACTTCTCGAATTGAGTAGCAGTAACTTCGGAGGTAGACTCGGTTATAGGAGACAAAAGAGAACCTTCAGGAATTCCTGTCCTTTCTGGGTCGTATCCCTCTACTCCAGTGATCTCAGCTGTAGCATAAGAGGAGCCAGCTCCGATGATATTTTTTCCTTTGGCTTGACGCTTCTCTTCCTCCATAGCAGCAGCAATAAGTCTACGCCTTTCGGCCAAATTCAATGGTTCCTCACCTCTAAGGAATGTCTCTATAAGCCTATTTTCGTCAATCGAATCTACTCCAAGTTCTGCTTTCTCCCATTCGACCGGCTGGTCCCATGCATACACAAGGGAAGTGGGATAGTCCTTCAGCTAGGCAAGGTTTCGGTGACGAATCACTTGAGCGAAAAATCCGACCATGGTTTCACCACTATCGTCAATCTCCCTTTGAGCATCTTTCAGCTGTTCGTTGACCTCCTCAATTTGCTGCAAAGTAGTATTTACATTTCCTTCAGCAAGGGCCTCCCTCGTTTCAGCTTCCAATAACTTAGTCTCAAGCTCTGCATTCTTTTTGGCTAAATCTGCCTTCTCTTGAGCAAGACAAACATTCTCAGATTTGGCATCCTCGGCCTGCTTCTTTAAATCTATTCGCTCCTGACTATGGGATTCAAGCTTGGAATGATAGCGCTTTTGTAATTCCTCGAGTTGCTTCTTATAGTTATCTGCATCGCGTTGTACAAGAGCAAGCTTAGCTTGAGCATCCTCTAGATCTTTCTTAGAGTTTTCAATGGCCCTTGCATCATACTCGGCAGCGTCGGCCATGGATTTTATGTCTGCCATCAGATCACTAATGATTTTAGAAAGAGTCTTGGCATAATTCTTCATCTTTTTATACTATTCATCCACGAAATCTATATTAGCCTTGACATCGTTGGCCCAATCAGATTTTACTAGTTGGAGTTTTGGGACAAAGTGCATGTGCCCGAAATGGTGTTCGAGAAATTGCTACCTCAGAACTTCTAGTCTAGCCTGGTTCTCGTCATTAAGGATGACCGGTCTAGTGGTAGTTATGTCAATAATGCGACAAGATGGCTTCGTGGCGGGTCGTTTCTTCCCCACATCTTTCCCCGATTCTGGTTGTTTACCTTTGGGATCAGAAACCCTTTGCAAACTATCATCTTGAGGAATCGCGCCCTTAGATGGAACAGGAGACTTGCCACTGTGCTTGTCTTTCTCATGATCTGAAGGATGACTCTTGTGTTTCTCTGAGCCTCTGTGATGTGGGGATCGAGAACGGGAGGGTCGATAAGACTTTGGAAGTTGAGCCCTCCTGTCGTCTCTACCCCTACTCTCATACTGATCATGTTTATCGTTGGGACCTATTGGGGGCATGCTCAAACGAACATCTCGCATATGATATCTTTGTCTCCCCATTTGTCCTGCAAAAAAGAAATGAAAGAATATTAAGATCAATATTAGTATAAAGCTCAAGTAATGTGACGTGCAGTGCTATAGTGTCATGTGTATCCTAAGTGATGCTCCCCCCCAAACAGTCCAGAGCCCAGATTGATAGTCTCCCCGACCTTTACAGGAGTGATATCTTCCTTGGAAGTAAAAGTGAGGATTTGTTGGGAAAACCTCTGAAAAATAAAAGTTTCAGGCAGGGGAAGATCCCTCAAGCCCCGAAATGTAGATTTATTGGCTATGGGAGTGTATCCTAAAGGAATAACTAACGGCAACCCCTTTGGAGAAATTGGCCCCTCAGGAGTGGCCGCATCATCAGGAGTAATATATTTGTCCCTGTTAGCGGCAGGTATATTCGCCAGTATGTCATCTCGAGTTGTAGAAGATGAAGGAGAAGGAATCTTTTGAGGCACCGGAGGATCCTTCGGGCTACCTCCATGCCTCGGTGAGGCCTTAATTGGCCCTTCAACAGGAGATATACACACATAAGGTCCCTCGCCATGCCCTATGCTACGAGTTATAGCAACAAGACGATGCCTATGAAGATTGTCATCCACCAAACACTCTTTGATGGTCAAGAATTTCTGGTTACCGTTGAGTAGCTGATTCAAGTGATCAAATTGTATTAGTTGTTTTTCTTGCGGCGATTAGGAACTGTAAGAAAAGACAAGCGGTGTTAGCATATTTTCGAGGTCTGAAATTTAAAACATTGATGTCCTTACTTGACTTAAGCCACCTTCTAGCGCACCCCGGCTGTTGTCTAATGTAAAACCATTCAGGCTTTGGATCCCCAGCATTGCTACTAAACGGAACGGTGATAATCTTTCTTTTTGACACAGATTCGAAATATACAAAGGACGGAGTGTCATTAGTTTGATGTCTGAAGTTATAAAAGAAGTGAACATCTTCAAAAGTCAACTCTTCACCAAGAATTTCTCTATAGGATATGTACAGGGTATATAAATAGGCGGAAGAATTGGTAAGAAGCTGCATGGGGGCAATCCTCAAATGTCATAGGAAATCGATGATGAATGGTGGAAATGGAGGTATCGCTCCAACAAGACACATTAGTCTAGAAATAGCCATATATCCTTCTGGTGGATTATGGGGACGATCTGTTTTTGAGGGTAAAAGGGTATCTCCTTGAAGAATTCCATGCTTGAGGCATATCCGTATTAGTCCATCGTTATCAGTCGACTCAACTGAATCTTTAGGCGATTCCAGGATAACTGCATCCCTGAATTCGTCGGGAGCACGGTTATCTCCTACCCCTCCTTCTTCTTCTTCTTCTTCACCGAGAGAGATATCACCCCTAGAAGATGCTTCACTGTTACAAACTTCCATTTCGTAGTCGGGACCTTCACTATTCCATCTCGAGTCTGAGGTGGAAGATACATTCTCGACAAATGGATTATCAGATGACCTTGCAACATCTCCTCCTTTTGCCAATCTAGACGAGCGTCTTTCTGTCATGATCGCTAAGCTATTGAAGAAGCAAGAATGGAAGTTAGAGTAAAGTTGCCCATATCCCCCCTTGCATGTGTGTGAACTAAAGTGTACAGAGTGTGTGCAAGAGATTCAAAGTAAACGCATAAAGGTGCAATGCGAAAGTTTGATGAAGCAGTAATGTGTTCAGGATAATCTTGGAATTTCAGTCACGATCATAAGGCTCTATCTTAATTGTCCATAAAGTCATAGACCATGAACAATATTGATTAAGTTAGTTGAGTCACTTCAGACAAAGTCGCTTCGGATCGGTTCGTTAGCCCTAGGTGGTATGGGATCGGTTCGGATGTGCGCGCTATGATCAGATTAGTTTAAGTTCCTTCTCTTATGTCATGACAGGATCGGTTCGCGTCCTTAGCCTGAGCAGCAAGGGATCGGTTCATATGTCCAAGCCATCAAACATGCAGTCTTAAATGTTTCAGCTATTCAG
The DNA here is from genome assembly GCA_030737875.1 of Allium sativum. NCBI lineage: Eukaryota > Viridiplantae > Streptophyta > Magnoliopsida > Asparagales > Amaryllidaceae > Allium > Allium sativum. The sequence continues at coordinate 361,089,516 of CM060926.1, forward strand.
AACAGATCGGATGGAGTTAGTAGAAGGTGGCCAGGAATGGGTCAGCCGACACCGAGCTGAACTGTACTCACGACTTTAAACCTCTTACTTTTTCATGCACATACTTCACCTACCGACCCGACCCGGTTGGATGAAACCATTTCTTCTCCCTCTTGTGTCTCCCACTCCGAACCGATCCCATCCCTTTCTTTCTTCTTCTCCTTCACTTCTCCATTAGCACCGAACCTATCTCCTTCTAAGAACTCATGTGTTTTTGAGAAGTACGACACATCAAAACACCCATGAGCCAATATGCCCACCATCAGGTCGAATCTCATCCACCAACGCCTCGAGGTAGTGACGAGGTCACCAACGACGTCGGCGAGGGGAGAGAAGACACCGCGCCAAGCTTGGTATGATGTTAAGCATAAATTCACTCAATTTACTTCTAAAATTCAAATCGAAATCAAGTAAAATGGAGTTAATCGAAGTTTTGACCCACCTATATAATCGATTTAAGGATTAAAGGAGAATTGTTGGAATTTTAAGAGTTAGGGTTTGGTTCTTTCTCTGGTGCGATTTCTGGAGAGACGATGGAAGTGAAAAGAAGAAAGTGGAAGCAAAGAAATGATGAATTTATATGAGTGAAAAGCGGCCCTTAGTATTCCTGCCCACGAGACTCCTCTTGGACCAGAAAGCTGGCCCATTGTCATTTGGCACATTCATTTAATGGTGTTAAGATGCAGGCAAGGCCATGCGGATCGGATCCGAACCCAAGCAGAGCCTCAGGCATTGACTCAACATATAAAACGAACCCAAAGTAAAACAAAAAAAATCTTACCTGGAGGACCTGTCAGACATCAAGAAAAGCTCTTGAAATAATTTCAAACAAAGAAAACAGTTTTTGCAATCTATGGTGTATATATATACGGCAAGCGTTGTGACTCTACGAAGTGACGCAACCCTATAAACCAATAGAAGCAATTGTTCGATGATTTATTTCGGAGACCAGCAGTTAGACAATGTCGAATCACCCTCCATTTTCAATATAAGTGTCCTTTGAGGGAGCAAAATGTTAGCCTACTATGTGAACTAGGCTACATAAAGATGAGAAGCCAAATAAGTAAAGGAAGATGATTAGAAGAACATGCATCTGATGACCGGATCGGGTCGGGGGTCACCATCCGAGACATAATATGGCAGGTTAGGGGATAGAGAAGCAGAAACAGCTCCGGATCGGGTCAAGGAAGCCTAATCCTCTCCCTTCCTTCTCTCATTCATTTGATCTGAACCACATACCAATAGACAGCAGTTACATCCCATGATTTCCTCACAAAGCGGAGCGGTTAAGCAACCACTTTACCCACGTTCTCCCCACGTTCACCACCAACCTGATGTGTTGTCACCATCATACTCTATCTGAACCCGACTTTCTATGGGATGGGGGCCACGTGTACTCGAACCAGAGCCGCTTCAGAGGCATTTTCCACCTATAAATACACCTTCAAGGCTCACTTCAAAGGTTCTTTTGGCATTTTCAGAGTTGAAACCCCTTTGAGAACCGAATTCCATCACCATTTTTATATTACAATCATCTTTTAAAATACATTTCAGAGAAGATTGAGTGAATCTATGCATTGTATGAGTGAAAGTGAGTGAGAATTATTGTTGTATCTATATTCAAGTCATCAATTTAAAGAGTGGAAAGTGGACGTAGGCTATTTAACGCCGAACCACTATAAATTGTGTGTTTTCTTCATTTTTAACTTCATTTCATTAGAAATTGTTACTAGTTTGGTTGTTAGAGCCATTTTTGGATCTAACACCATTTTTTTTTAATTTTTCCATTCCATGTATATATTTATTTTCATTCCATATACATATTATTCCCATTTCATATATATATATATATATATATATTATTTTCATTTCAAATATATATGTTATTCACATCGTAAATAAATAATCTTCACATTGCAAATATATATAATTTTCACATCGTATACATAAATATTTTCACAATGTGTATATATATATATATTTCACATTTCATATGTATATCATTTTCATTTCATATATATATATTATTTCCATTTCACATATATTTTATTTCCATTTCAAAAATATATATATATATATATATTATTTTCTTTCACCACAATACAATCAACAATCACAATACAGTCCATTTCCACAACACAATACAATCAAACAAGCCGCCCATGGTCTGTGGGCGACGGGGAGCAGTTCATATGTGCAGTTACAAAATAATTTAAATAACTGTACAAAACTAATAGTGAGAAGTTCTCACATTGGTTGGTTTTGAAATCATTATTAAAATGATTATTTTATTTAAATTAAACCCGATGTTTAGTTTAATCAAAATTTGCAGCTGCTTCCAATCTTCTTCTAGTCAGTTCTGAAATGCTGTGCTCGTCAAGATGGTTCCAACGAACCTGAGTTTGTCGATTTCTGTTTCCGTATGAAAAAGATACCAGGATTTAAACATTTGAATAATTTAAACTTAATTAATTAATTAATTAATTATTCCTTAATTACTTAACTAATTTTACGTCTAATCTCCTTCTTCTTCGTTCGTTCCCTGTACCGATTTAAACCAAAAACTGTCATCACCTCTCTCCAATTCGCACACGCCATGTCCCACTTAAGCTCGATCCGAAACCACCCCAACATCGGCCATTATGAGAGCCTACACCGCCCTCCTGCTCGCCCAACTCGCACACCTAGATTGGTCAAAAAATGGCAGCGAATGGAACTACTTTCAAGCCCAATCCCGCACAAAATACAAATCGGAAATTGATCTTATAGGTATAGATTCAAAGATCTCAGAATACTCTTGGATTCTTGTTTTATCAGCTTCAGAAATCAAAGCATGAATTGGGAGATAAATGGAAATGAATATCGTATGTTTTCAGCCGTTAAAAACCTTAGGTGTGGCATTTTTCTGTGTTGACCACGAGTTGGATAGTTTGACTAGGGTTTTGGATTCAATGGATTATATACATGTTTATATTAATATTTTAATTTACTTATTAATTCGTTTCGCATTCAAACTCCAAACCAAACCCAACGACTGTCTCCCCTAACCAAATACCCCCATACACAATGGGATATGTTTCATAAGCCAATTCGACTGCTTCGATAGGTTTTTCTTTAAATTAAAATATAAATCAATATATATTGAATTCAAACACACATTTTAATTTACCGGGGCCACATACTGACTCCAAAAATTCCAGAAAAATAAATCTAGCTAAGTTTTGACGATACGGTCCTAACAAAACTAATTTCATCGGATTTGGAGACCATTTGAAAAACGGTCATTTTCCAGTGGATTAAATTCAAACTGAATTGACCAAACATGTTTAAATTCACCACGCTCACATATTAATTCCAAAAAAAATATGAAAATTGGAATCTAGCAATAATTTTGACATTCTGGATTCTACAAAAATGGTCTCATTGAAAATGGAGGTCATTTGCTAAATCGCTATTTTTAAGGGCTTTATATTTCCATAGCGACTATTCTAAATTTTCAACTGGCCATAACTTTTTTTTCCCGCTATGAAATTTGGATTTTTCAGATTTGTTGGAAAGATATTTTCAAATAGATTCTAATATTTTTGGTTTCATGAAAATCCAGTTTATTTTGAATCTTGTACATTCATTTGAAATTTGAAATCGAATTTTTAAACCACCGCGCCATTTCCAATTCCTTTTATAATTAAATTAAATATTTATATTCCAATCTCGATTCAAATAAATTTATACGTTCTAATTCTATTCAAAATAAATTTCTTGTCATTATTATTTAAAATAAATCATTTTAAATATTCAAAATTCATTAAAATTGCCAAAATAAAAATTTTAAATTGGTTCCGATTTTCTGGGTTGTTACAATCTCCCCCACTTAAAATCTTTTCGTCCTCGAAAAGGAACGAAGCTGAAAGTTGTTTTACAAATCAACTCAGCTTTCATTGTGGCTTTCATTCTTCAACTTTTCAGTTTCTATGAATTTTCAATTTTTTCAAAAATTTGGCTAACACCCTAAATTTTTGAGAAATTTCGCCATAACCTCCTTTGTACGGGGAGCATTGGGAAAATCCACAAACCTCCACACAGGCCCTCTCATCTCAAAAAGAAAAAGAAAAGGCCAAGCAGCTCATAAAATCATCCAAACCCAATAAATTAGTAAACATGTACCTATTTGTCGGGCATACAATTTTATTCTTCTTCTCTAGCCTCCTTGCTATGACCTGTTCAATGTATATACATGTATATGCATGCAATCTCCAACAATTTTCAAGTCAGTTCAACATTTGACACAATTTGGCTAAATTTACTTTCCTTCACATGTTGGTTAAAATAAATAATCACACAACACAATCATCAATCAATTAGTTGATTAAATTTTCAAATATATATAGCTTTTATATATTCAAAAGTCATATTCTAAAATCAGATTATATATATAATCACAAATACGTTATTAATAAACATATGACTCTCAACTCATTCTGGGGCATTATTAACCCTATCTCTAATTGTTCACTCATTCTAGAATGCTACTGATTATATCTCTAATGAGAATTCTTCAATAGGATATTACTATCCTACCTCTAATGAGTCTTTTATTCTGTTCTAACGAGTTGTACCCTAAAAATTTGAGTTAACCAAAGCTCCGATACCAAACTATAACGATACAGATTTCGCCCGGACCTAATCGCTAAACCAACTAAGACCGCTCGAATCCCGCATACGCTAACTCTGGGCATACAACACATCAGCACAAATAACATAAGACTTTTATAAACATCATAACAATGTTACATCAGAGTACCCAGTTAAAATTAACTTATATAAATGATAAGACAAATCACAGGACCACGCCGCTAACGCGGAACGGGTTTACCCCCATGAATGCCAGTGTATAAACAATAATCAATAATAGACATATGGATCCACTATGCATCAATCAACATGCAATATCCCAATCTACCCATTTAGATTAATCACCATACTTAGATTTTCCAAATCCAATTCAATTTGCAGAAATTATTCTTTTGGAATTTATTTCCCGATTTCTATTTCAAATCATTTGAAATACATATCTAACTATTATATCAAAGTTGATTCCAGTTTGGGATCTCAAATCAAATCGTTTGGAAATATGAGTTCCAAAACATAACAATGCATACAAACAAGTATGCAACAAAATATTGGGAATCTTCCCTCCGACCAGGCAGTATGCGCCCTTCCAACTCAATATATATATATATATATATATATATATATATATATATATATATATATGCACCTCCCACGCATGGAGCAGGCTACAATGCTGACCACTCACCCAAAGGCACTGGATCCAGCCCATACTTTTAGTTGCTATTGGGTCAGCCGAGACTTTAGCCATACACTAAACCATTTTATATCGCAAAGTAGGGGAAATCATTTCACAACATAATAATCACAAGTACATTCAAACTATAGTAATTCACATCAGCAATTCACACATATGATCAGTCACTATTAATCACAAAACCTTTGAGCTCGTATGTCTCAAAGAAGGGTATTAAGCAAGAGAATAAATTCTCCGCCACCAAATAGACACATCATTAATAACAACTAATCGAACATGTGATGAACTACAATGTAAAACCATAATACATTTTCCAAATCATTTCAAAATCATCGGGTTTTAACCCTCGAAATCCTTTCTGTTTTATAAAACATTTTTATAAAACATTCCCTGTCCAAAATCGGGAATACTATTCTTTTCACTTAAGAAAAATATCATTCATTAAATTTGAAATGAACACCACAACATCGCTACACACCTTATCGTCAAATCTTGAAGTGTTTCACAAGGCATTAGCACATAGATATTTGTACCCAGCCCAATGCTAAATGTAAAAGCATGTTCTGCTCATAAACTGGTCGAGCACAATCCAAACAATCAATCAATCACATTGAATATCAACAACCAATTAAATTTGATTCAATCATGTTTTGATAATTTACTTATTACCATATATTCATTCACCATTTAATTAAAGATCTATTCAAACTCCAAATTGGTTTCAATCTCTAAAATCATTTCTTATTGATTGTTCAACTTTCTGGAAATTAATCCTGCTTCAACTGGGTTAAAGAACCAATGTCATTTAAACACAGTTCACGAAAAATCCAAAATCCAATTACAAGGCTTTGAATAGAAAATAATATTGGCTTATATTCAATATCAAATTCTGAAATTAACAAATATTGTATTGGGTATAATGATATATATATATATATATATATATCTTCCAAATCCTTCCACAATATCAGTATAATCATGGAATCCAATAACGAAATATTCCGAAGATAATTTCGACTCAAATTCATTCCAATTCATATATTGGAAATTCTAGTTAATTTAAAACCACTTCTAATCCTATTTATTTATTTTAAAATTATTGGATTATTAATCTAGTTAATAACTAGTTCAGTTTGACAAAAATATATTTTTATCTTTACAAATGTGGAATTTTTCGTCCCAATTCTTTCCAAATCATTTATTATGATTTTACACAAATTATCAATATTTTTAATAATTTTATCAAGGCACGTACAGTCGATTTCCATAAACAGTCATAAAACTGCACTTACAGCAACCTTTTCCAAATTTGATTTGGACATAATTCCAAATCCAACCGTTAGATTTCAAATCTCTTATATTCGTTGGAAAGCTCTTTTCGATACAAACCCAACGGTTCCGGTTTTAGGAGAATCCGACGGTCAGATCTCCCGTAATATCAATTCGAAGTCAATGGTTGAAATTCACGAACTATCGCGGCGTGGCGCGTTCTATTCAGGCCATTAAATATATATAATATTTATATTATATATATTTCATAGATTTCCATTTAAACGTATTTTATAAATTGTTTTAAGTTCGTTTTTAAAAATGATTCCAACTTCCATTTCTATTTTTAATCAAAATTGAATATTCCATATATATTCTTATTTTCCATTCCATATATATAAATTTTCATTCCATATATATATATATATATATATATATATTTTTCATACCATATATATATATATATATATTTATTTTCATTTCAAGTATATATTATTCGCATTCCATATATATATTTATTTTCCTTACAAATATATATTATTCACATTCCATATATATATATATATATTTATTTTTCCATTCCGTATATATATATATATTTGTTTTCATTCCAAATATATATTATACCCATTTCAAATATATATATATATATTATTTTCATTTCAAATATATATACTATTCACATCGTAAATATATAATTTTCACATCGCAAATATATATAATATTCACATCGTATGCATAAATATTTTCACAACGTGTGTATATATATATATTTCACATTTCGTATGTATATCATTTTCATTTCATATATATATATTATTTCCATTTCACATATATTTTATTTCCATTTCAAATATATATAGATATATATATATATATATTATTTTCTTTCACCACAATACAATCAACAATCACAATACAGTCCATTTCCAAAACACAATACAATCAAACAAGCCGTCCATGGTCTGTGGACGATGGGGAGCAGTTCATATATGCAGTTACAAAATAATTTAAATAACTGTACAAAAATAATAGTGAGAAGTTCTCACATTGGTCGGTTTTGAAATCGTTATTAAAACGATTATTTTAATTAAATAAAACCCGATGTTTAATTTAATCAAAATTTGCAGCTGCTTCCAATCTTCTTCTAGTCGGTTTTGAAATGTTGTGCTCGTCAAGACGGTTCCAACGAACCTGAGTTTGTCGATTTTTGTTTCCGTATGAAAAAGATACAAGGATTTAAACATTTGAATAATTTAAACTTAATTAATTAATTAATTAATTAAATATTCCTTAATTACTTAACTAATTTTTCATCTAATCTCCTTCTCCTTCGTTTGTTCTCTGTACCGATTTAAACCCAAAACCGTCATCGCCTCTCTCCAAGTCCCACTTAAGCTCGATCCGAAACCACCCCAACATCGGCCATCACGAGAGCCTCCACCGCCCTCCTGCTCGCCCAACTTGCACTCCCAGATTGGTCAGAAAATGGCAGCGAACGTAGCTACTTTGAAGCCCAACCCCACACGGAAATTGATCTTATAGGTATAGATTCAAAGATCTCAGAATACTCTTGGATTATTGTTTTATCAGCTTCAGAAATCAAAGCATGAATGGGGAGATAAATGGAAATGAATATCGTATGTTTTCAGCCGTTAAAAACCTTAGGTGCGACATTTTTCTGTGTTAACCACGAGTTGGATAGTTTGTGTAACAACCCCTAAAATCTGAACCAATTTAAAAATTTTAAATTTGCTATTTTATTGAATTTTAAATATTTTAAATAAATATTTTAAATAATAATGACGAAAAGTAGTTTGAATCGATGTTTGAAAATGAATATAATTGTTTTAAATTATAAACAAGGCCTGAAATGGCGCGGTAGTTTCAAATCTCAATTCAAACTTTGACTGACTGTACCGGGTGCAGAATAAAACGGATTTTAGTGAAACCAAAAATATTTAAATCTGTTAGTGAATATCTTTAGCGGGAGTCAAAAGTTATGGCCAAATGAATTTTCAGAAAGGTCGCTATATAATTTATATAGCCCGTGAAAATAGACATTTTGCAAACGACCTCGGAATTCGACGAAACCACTTTTGTTGGATCCGGGATGTCAAATTATTGCTAGGTTTCAAATTTCATATTTTTTGAAGTTAATATGTGAGCGTGGCAAAGGAAAATGTGTTTTGGTCAATTACAGTTAAATTGGATCGACCAGAAAATGGTCATTTTTCAAACGGTCTCAGAATTTGATGAAACTAGTTTTATTGGGACCGTATCGTCAAAACATAGCTAGATTTATTTTTCTGGGATTTTTAGAATCAGTATGTGGCCCCAGCAAATTGAAATGTACGTTCAAATTAAATATTGAATGCTTTGTATTTTAATTTGAAGGAAAACTGACTGAAACATTCGGATGGGCCTACGAAACATATCCCATTGTGTTCGGGATGGGGGTATTTAGCTAGACGACAGTCGTTGGGTTTGGATTGGAGTTCATTGGAGATAAGGGGTATTTTAGAAATTTAAAAATATATAAATAAATGGAAAAATCCTATTGGCCACCTCACTCCTGCGTTGACCTTCTCTCTCCCCGACAATCCCCAAATCGAACGACGCCTTCAGCTCCAAACTTCTCTCCTACTTTCCTCCTCCTACACGCAATAAAACGTGCTGCTTCTTTGGAGAATTTTATAGATCTCTCTTAGATCTTTAAATCCATATAGGATTTGTAATTTTTAGTTTGGTATTCGTCGAGTTTGAAGCCTCCAAAGTCGGAGACTTTCCACCGCACCGAGAGCCACCAAGACCATCAAGTTCATCGCGGTTAGGATACGCTGGCGCGCCTCTCCTTACTCTTCTTCGTGGTGAAGGCTGATCGTCCTATCGATTAACGGATTGCACGAACAGTTCAAACCTAGTTTTGAAGATTTGAGAAAGGTAACGATTGATAATATTAAAACTGTTTTAATAGCACTTTAAAGCGCTATGGTTTATGATTCCACTGTAAAAATCATATCTTTTTCGTTTCTTGTCGAAATCCAATGAAACAAGAGACAATGGACTCGTGTGGACGTCTTCTACATTCTAGAAGAGACCACATATTTTTCTGAGCCTTCTGCTATTTTTGGTGGAGTGGAACCCAATGTGAGATTTCTAATTCATAAACGATATGGAAAACAACAATGTATAAATTATATAGTCGATGTATGAGTTATATAAGCGTTGTACACCTCATGTATAAGCGTTGTATAAGTTGTATGTTCGATGTATAAGTTATATATGCGTTGTAAAAATTATATATGCGTTGAAATAATTTGAAATGAATTGAAGTGAATTGAAATATATTTATATACGAATATATATATATATATACACACACACACTACCCTCGTCCACAAACCATGGACGATATATATTGGTTGTGATATTGTTTGGATTATTGGTTGATGTGAAATTTGGTGAATATCATGAATGGTTGAATTGAAATGATTGGTTGTGATTGAAATCCCAATAGGATTAGTATATGGGAAAATTCGCCTGCGTGCAAACTAGATATTGAAAATCCCCAGTGTCAAAAACCGCGAGGTTTTAAGGTAGAGCGAGGAGCCGTACTAGGGACAGTCCCGGTTTTAACTACCCTACCGTTATGCTGCCGAAATTTTCAATAATATTCATGTGTTAGAATTATTTTCATGTGTTGAAACTATATTCGTGTGTTGAATAGAAATTCATGTGTTGAATGTGTTCATGTGTTGAGCAAATTATTTGAAAGATAAGAATCACATTTTTATTGTATATATATAGCCTATATAAAATATTAGTATTTTAAATAAATTGTTTTAACACCAAAAATAACATTTTTACCTTGTGTATAGACTATATAAAATAATCGTGTTTTGAAATAAATTGTTTTACAATAAAAAACACATTTTTATCATATATATAAACTTAGAAAATATTCATGTGTTGAATAAAGAACTAGAACGATAAAAATCATATTTTTATTGTGTGTGTGATTTCGAAAACATTCATACGTTGAATATATGGATTGAACAATAAAATCTACATTTTTATTGTGAAAATGAAGTGTGAAAAATGGTGATGTGTGGAATAAATATTTTTGATGATAAAAATATCATTTTTATCAAATATATAAAGTGGATATAGTTTTAAAATTGAAGCAAAAATTATATATATATATATAATTAAAATGTAGTGAATAACAAAGCTGCAGTTCGTATTTTGAAATCGTAGGTTCAAACGATTAGTGCGGGAGATCCGACCGTCGGATTTTCCCGAAACTAAAACCTTTGGATTTGTTTTAAAAAGATCTTTCTAATGATATAAAATTTGTGAAGATCCAACGGTTAGATTTCATATATGTGTAAATCAAATCTGGAGAAAAACAGCGCCACGCCGCGTTACGGCTTGAAGCGTTGTTTTGAATGAATTGGCTATTTTTAAATAAATAAAAATAGCGATAAATCGTGATAAAATATTATAAACGATATGGAATGAAAATAAACTGAATTTGCTCGGTTTATGTGATATTTGATGGTTGAATGTGTTTGGCGTGAAAATTACATTAAAGAACAGAACTAGTGATATCGAATAATTTAACTATTGAAATGAATTGATTTGAAATTCTAAATATACGTGAATTATTTGAAAAGGCCGAGTTGATTCTCATTTCAAATAATTGATCGACGAGTGAAATTCGAAGATATGAAGACGGTGCAAGACCAATGATCTGCACGTCGAATGGAGGGGTGCTACTGATGCTCATGATGGGAGTAGCTACCTTGATGGGGCTGAAGTAGTAGCCACCCAGACGTACTTGTTTATTGTACGGATATGCGAGGTATTGAGTGCCTCTGGTTTCGTTCAGACCCAGAATGAACGTGTAAATGGATTGTGTGTCTGACATTGGATTTTGTTCTGTGCTGATTGATCTCTATTAAATATATATCTGTTTGGCGGCGGAGAATTTATTCTCTTGCTTAACGCCCTTCTCTGAGACGTACGAGCTCAGAGGTTATATATCGGTAGAAATCAGTCGCATGGCGTGAATTGCCTGTGTGGCATGCCTAAGTGGCAGATGATCAAGGCTTCTGTTGAAAAGCAAAGTCTTGTGGTTGATGATCAAAGCATGGCCTGTGTGGCGCAACTTTGTGTATAACGTGAATTCGCGAGCCTCACACCCCGGTATGGACCAGAAACGGGAAAAGGATCCAGGGAGGACATGCGTTTCTTTCAAGCTAGGGCGGTGTCAGTGACCTACCAGCCCTGGCATTTATAATATTTTCACTTGTGTGGTTGTTGCTATTGCGAGGCACCTCAGATATATCGGTCGATCCGGGACCGATGGAGTCATTGGGCTCATTTACGCCCCAAAGGGCGGGGAAACGCAGTGTTCAGGCATTTTAATCCACATCGGTGGACCGACCCTGTGGCTCCTAAGGCTTGACTGAGTACTTGACTGAGGCTCGGGCTAGAGAGTCTCAAATTGGTAAGGACGATCTTTTGCCTTGGTTCATGACGGAAATCCAATTTCCAAATACGATACTGTGCGGTTTTGATTGTATACCTATATATGGCGACATAGTGGTATGGGGCATTAATGCCGTCTATGATTGATACTTATGATTTGAAATTGTTTTTGAAACATATAAACACTAGTAATAATATCAAATGCTTTTATTTTATTCGTATCAAGCATATTTTGGCCATTATAAGGTAAAACTCTATCCTTCGGCTTGTGTTGCATTGTGTGATGGGAACTAAGTCTTATAATGGCTTCATTTTTATAAAAAAAGCATTGTGATGTTAAAAGATTTATTTATTTTAAAGCACTGGCAATCCAATGGAGTAAACCCGTTCCGCGAGAGTGGCGTGGTCTTGTGATTAGCCATATTGTAAAATGTGTTAAGTAGATTTCTCATACCAGTCCCATGACTGACTCGTAGTTTGTTTCACTTGCAAACTCGGGTGCTCCTTTTTCTACACGAGCAGCCTTATATTCAGGTTTTAACAGGCTCTTTCTGGATAGCTGGAGCTGAAGATGGATTCTATCATCTATCTCTTTTTATGCTATTCAGCTCCTGTTGTACATATTTTGTTTTCTTTTCCGCTGTAGACATTTATGTATAGCTGAACTGTATTTATACTAAGTATGATCCTATATACTGTGTAACTCTAATGATTTTATTTATCCAGTGTATTCTATTGTACATTATCTGGTGTATTTAATTATTTCTGTTCTGCTGTTATCTGTTTATGTGTTATATTCCAAAGATTACCCTTGCACCATCTTATCGGGGTTTGGGGTCGTCACAAACGTGGTATCAGAGCTTTGGTTAAGCGAAGTTCTGGAATATTACATGTTAACGAACTCGTCAGAAATAGGACCAGTAGTGTTCTAGGACGAGTAACTCATTACAGATAGGATCAGTAATATCCTAGTATGAGTATAGCAGAATGAAATACACTTCGATAGACACATTTACATACAAGTATATGTCTCTATGTTTCAAAATTACCTTTGCTGTTGGCGGATCATGGGATGACCATTTACATTTGGCCGAATTCTCATATAACAACAGCTACCAGGCAAGCTTGAAAATGTCACCATTCGAAGTATTGTATGGTAGACCGTGCCGATCTCCTGCTTGTTGGGTAGAACTTGGTAACAGACTTGTGTTGGGGCCAGATATGATTCGCGATGCTGTAAATAAAGTCGACTTTGTTAAGAAACAATTACTCGCTGCTCAAAGCCGAAAAAAGAGCTATGCAGATACGAGAAGAAGAGATATATCATTTGTTGTTGGCAACTATGTATATTTGAAAGTATCTCCGATGAGAGGAGTCATCCGATTCGGTAAAACAGGGAAATTGGCGCCCAAATTTATTGATCCGTTTCCTATTCTTGAACGGATTGGAACTCTCGCATATAAGGTCCAATTTCCTGATTGGTTGCCTGGAGTGCATGATGTATTTCATGTATCTCAACTGCGAAAGCATGTGCATGATCCAGATCTCATTGTAGAAGAAGCCGCACAACAGGATTTGGAAATCACTCCAGAACTGACAGTTAGAAGAGAGCCACTAAAATTATTGGCAAAGAAACAAAAGAGCCGAGGAACAAGAAGGTTCACTTAGTCAAAGTGCAATGGAGTGGAAATCCACGAGATTGTACTTGGGAAACCGAGGAGAGCACTAAGAAAGCCTATCCTAAGTGCAGGGTGGATATCTCTGATTGACTCTGGTGCAAGATACATTTACCATATTTTACAATTTCCATTATGTTCTCCACTTTGCTGTTGTTTTCTTTTCATGGATGTGAACTTTTTAATTATATAGTCTGAATGATTTAAAAAAAAGAATATATGAGTTAATTAGTAGGATTTTGAAAAGTTAAAAACAAACTGATTTTTGTTTGTGTTGGGTAATTGTGAATTTGATTAATTGAATTATTCGAATGATAGTTAATTTAATCATTAAGAGAATGAATGGTAGAATTTATTCGATTAAATCACACCTTAAACTGATGAGAAAATAGATAGAAATATATGCATGTGTATTATATATGTTTGAACAGGTAAATGGACTAGCTGTTGAGCAAAGAATTTATTTGCGTGCCCGACAAATAGGTAAACCTTAATGAGTTGGTTGCGCGATTTTATTATTATATCAACTCCTGTGAATGCCATTGGATGCGGAGTGCTGGTTGTTCTGTGTGTAATAATAAACGTCGCCATAGGATAGTAACAATTAATTTTGAATTACACTACATGGCATGCTTCTTGAAGATAGGCATACTTCATCATATACCACATAAGCATTTGGAGCTTGTGTGACGAGGTTGAAGATTTACCATACGAGCGAGAGGCTTGTATGGCGATGACTATTTCTATAGGTTGAACCGATGACTGATATGGACCATATAAAATATAACGGTAAATTTCCAGATTAATAAAAAAAACCCACACGGGTCTGGAGATGACAATAAACACGTCTCTCTGGTCATTAAGGCACAAAAACCATTTATAGGGTCACGAGAATTTATTTTCTGGAGTTATGATCTATACACTCTCCCCTGTGGACAACGGAATATATCACTATAAATATGTGCATGCTTATTAGGATTTATTGGGTACCTAATACGACCCAATAAACTTCCAAACCCCTCCCCGTACAAAGGAGGTTATGGCGAAATTTTTCGAAAGTTCAGGGTGTTAGCCAAAATTTTGAAGAATATGAAAATTCTCAGAAATTGAAAAGTTGGAGAATGGAAGCCAGATTGAAAGTAGAGTTAGTTAATTAAACCACTTTCGACTTTGTTCCTTTTCGGGGACGAAAAGTTTTAAGTGGGGGAGATTGTAACAACCCGTAAAATCTGAACCAATTTAAAAATTTTAAATTGGCTATTTTAGTGAATTTTAAATATCTAAAATAAATATTTTAAATAATAACGACGAAAAGTAGTTTGAATCGATGTTTGAAAATGAATATAATTATTTTAAATTATAAACAAGGCCTGAAATGGTGCGGCAGTTTCAAATCTCAATTAAAACTTTGACTGACTGTACCGGGTGCAGAATAAAAGGATTTTAGTGAAACCAAAAATATTTAAATCTGTTAGTGAATATCTTTCTAACGAATCTGAAAAATTGAAGTTTCGTAGTGGGAGTCAAAAGTTATGGCCAAATGAAATTTCAGAAAGGTCGCTATAGAATTTATATAGCCCGTGAAAATAGACATTTTGCAAACGACCTCGGAATTCGACGAAACCACTTTTGTTGGATCCGAGATGTCAAATTATTGCTAGGTTTCAAATTTCATAATTTTTGAAGTTAATATGTGAGCGTGGCAAAGGAAAATGTGTTTTGGTCAATTATAGTTAAATTGGATCGACCAGAAAATGGCCATTTTTCAAACGGTCTCATAATTCGACGAAACTAGTTTTTTAGGACCGTATCGTCAAAGCATAGCTAGATTTATTTTTCTGGGAATTTTAGAATCAGTATGTGGCCCCGACGAATTGAAATGCACGTTCAAATTAAATATTGAATGTTTTATATTTTAATTTGAAGGAAAACGACTGAAACAGTCGGATGGGCCTACGAAACATATCCCATTGTATTCGGGATGGGGGTATTTAGCTAGGGACGACAGTCGTTGGGTTTGGATTGGAGTTCGTAGGAGATAATGGGTATTTTAGAAATTTAAAAATATATAAATAAATGGAAAAATCCTATTGGCCACCTCACTCCTGCGTTGACCTTCTCTCTCCCCGACAATCCCTAAATCGAACGATGCCTTCAGCTCCAAACTTCTCTCCTCCTTTCCTCCTCCTACACGCAATAAAACGTGCTGCTTCTTTGGAGAATTTTATAGATCTCTCTTAGATCTTTAAATCCATATAGGATTTGTAATTTTTAGTTTGGTATTCGTCGAGTTTGAAGCCTCCAAAGTCGGAGACTTTCCATCGCCGCTGAGAGCCACCAAGACCATCGAGTTCATCGCGGTTAGGGTCCCATGGCGTGCCTCTCCTTACTCTTCTTTGTGGTGAAGGCTGATCGTCCTATCGACTCACGGATTGCACAAAAAGTTCAAACCTAGTTTTGAAGATTTCAGAAAGGTAACGGCTGATAATATTAAAACTGTTTTAATAGCACTTTAAAGCGCTAAGGTTTATGATTCCACTGTAAAAATCATATCTTTTAATAGCACTTTAAAGATGGATTCTATCATTTATCTCTTTTTATGTTGTTCAGCTCCTGTTGTACATATTTTGTTTTCTTTTCCGCTGTAGACATTTATGTATAACTGAACTGTATTTGTACCAAGTATGATCCTATATACTATGTAACTCTGATGATTTTATTTATCTAGTGTATTCTTTTGTACATTATCTGGTGTATATAATTATTTCTGTTCTGCTGTTATCTGTTTATGTGTTATATTCCAAAGATTACCCTTGCACCATCTTATCGGAGTTTGGGGTCGTCACAGTTTGACTAGGGTTTTGGTTCCAACAGAATATATACATGTTTATATTAATATTTTAATTTACTTATTAATTCGTTTCGCATTCGAACTCTAAATCAAACCTAATGACTGTCGCCCCTAACCAAATACCCTCATTCTGGACATAATTAGATATGTTTCATAAGCCAATTCAACTGTTTTGAATAATTTTTCTTTAAATTAAAATATAAATCAATATATATTGAATTCAAACGCACATTTTAATTTTCGGGGGCCACATACTGACTCCAAAAATTCCAGAAAAATAAATCTAGCTATGTTTTGCGATACAGTCCTAACAAAACTAATTTCGTCGAATTTGGAGACCGTTTGAAAACCGATCATTTTCCAGTTGATTAAAATCAAATTGAAATGACCGTTTAAATTCACCACGCTCACATATTGATTCCAAAAATTATGAAAATTGGAGTCTAGCAATAATTTGACATTCCGTATTCAACAAAAGTGGTCTCATTGAAAACGGAGGTCGTTTGATAAATCGCTATTTTTAAGGGATTTATATTTCCATAACGACTATTTTGAATTTTCAACTGGTCATAACTTTTTATTCCCATTATGAAATTTGGATTTTTAGGTTCATTGGAAAGATATATTCAAATAGAATCTAATATTTTTGGTTTCACCAAAATCTAGTTTATTTTGAATCCTGTACATTTATTTGAAATTTGAAATCGAATTTTCAAACTACCGCGGCATTTCCAATTCCTTTTATAATTAAATTAAATATTTATATTCTAATCTCGATTCAAATGGATGTGTATTTTGTCTCCGGAGTTTCACCAAAATTAATTTTGTCTAGTTTTTTTTGTCTCCGGTTTCGTTCAGACCCGGAACGAACTTGTAAATGGATGTGTGTCTGACATTGAATTTCATTTCATGTAAGTTGATTTCTATTTAATATATATCTGTCTGGTGGCGGAGAATTTATTCTCTTGCTTAACACCCTTCTCTGAGATGCATGTGCTCAGAGGTTATATATTGGTAGTTATCGATCGCATGGCGTGGATTGTCAATGTGGCATACCAAGATGCAAATGATCGAGGCTTTTGTTGAAAAGCAGAGGCTTGTGGTTGATGATCAAAGCATGGCCTGTTTAGGCATAGCTTTGTATATAGCGTTACTTCGCGAGCCTCACACCCCGGTAAGAGTCAGAAACGGGACAATGGAATGCAAGGAGTGCACACGTTTCTTTCTAGCTAGAAGTGGTATCAGGGTTTTGCAAGCCCTGACATTTTACTTATGTAGTTGATAGATTATAAGGTACCTCGGATTTATTGGTCGATAGTGCCCAAATTATAAGTTCAATAGGACTGAGAAGCGTGTGTTCAGGCATAACTAATCCACCAAAGTATTTGTGGACCGGCCCTGCAGGATCCAAGGGTTCGCCAGCGTCCGAATCCTGAGACATTTGCTAGAGTGTCTCGAATCGGTAAGGAGATCGTCCCTTGCCTTGACTCATGATGGAAACCCAATTTCCAATACGACATTATGGTTTTGATTTCAAACCTATATATGGCGACAAGTAGGATGGGGTACTGTGCCGTCTAGGATTGATACATTTACTTTTAAGTATTTTAAAACTGATTAAACACTAATAATAATATTAAAATATTTTTTTCTATGTATCAAGCATGTTTGATCATTATAAGGTAAAACTCTATCCTCCGGTTTGCATTGCATTGTGTGATGGAACTTGTGTCTTATAATGATTTCATTTTTCTAAAAAGCACTGCGTTGTTCTTGAATAAAAATTTATTTAATTTATGCACTGGCAATCAAATGGAGTAAACCTGTTCCGCGTTAGCGGCGTGGTCCTGTGATTAGCCATATTGTTAGATAAGTTAGGAAAGATTTCTCATACCAGTCCCATGACTGACTTGTATTTTGTTTCACTTTGCGAACTCGGGTGCCCATATTTTCCACACGGGCAGTCAAGTAGCTTATTTAGCAGATATATTGAGCAGGATTCTGGATCGAAGCTTACACCTGTGTCCAGAGCATTGAAAATCTTCCGCTACGCTGTATTAAAATTATTGTAAATTAATCTTCCGCTATTGTATTATTTTTCGATGTACTTTGATATATTCTGTACTCTGATGTAACATTACCATGATGTAATAAGAGTCTTTTGTTATTTGTTCTGATGTGTTGTATGCCCAAAGTTAGTGCATTCGAGGATTTCCAACTTTTGGATCAGTCCTGTGTGTTTTATGGTCGATTCAAAGGGCAGGGATTTTCGGGTCATTAGATGTGGTATCAGAGCTTTGGTTAATTCAAATCTTTGGGGTACAACTCGTTAGAACTGAACAAAAGACTTTTCAGAGGCAGGATTAGTAATATCCTATAAAAGAATACTCATTAGAGATAGGATCAGTAGCATCCTATAATGAGAAACTCATTAGAGATGGGGTTAGAAACGCCTTAGAATGAGTTGAGAGTAACAAGTTTGTAATTAACGTATTTGTGATTATATATATAATCCGATCTTAGAAAATATGATTTTCGAATATATAAAAGTTATATATATTTGATAAGTTAATCAACTAATAAAATTATTGAAACAAATAAAAAAAATAAAAGTTGAGATTGGTTAGTTAAACAACTTTCAGCTCTGTTCCTTTTTGAGGACCAAAAGATTTTAAGTAGGGGAGATTGTAATAACCCGGAAAATCAGAACCAATTTAAAAATTTATTTTAAAGAAATTTTGTTAGAAAATGTGCCAAAATTTAAAAGTTCCATTTTTAAATTAAATTATTGAATTTAAAAAGGCTTCTAAATAAAATTATAATTTAAAAATCCTGACTCGAGTGTTTTATGTTTTGCATGGAACGCTTGGGTCAGATACGAGTGTTGCAGATCTTGAGCTTTCAGCTATCGAAGATAGAAGCACGTGAAGACGCCCCCGCTTTGGTTCGTTTTTCCCGTTTTATTTTATGTAAAATCATGTATTGTATTTATAAATTATTTCGTTGTGTAAAAAAATTCTATTTTGTAAACTCTGATATTTTTGTAAATAAAATTCCGCTTGTGAGATATACGGTTGTATACATTTCTGTTCTGTGATTATGTGTTAAATACCATTTTAAACCCTGTAAGCCAATAACAATCCGTTGTTTTGAATGCTTCGAGTTGGTTTAATCATCGACTTAGGGTGGTCAAAATGGCGGGCTAGTACATTTGGTATCAGAGCTATGGTTTATAAAAAACTTGGCTTATTGGGTTCAAAACTCATTAGAGATAGGGTGGAAATACCCTAGAATGAGCGGAATTGATATAGAATTGCTCTTGAGAGAGCGTGACTTGGGTAAAAGTAAATTATTTCGAAGAGATTCGGAAGAAAAATGTAACAACCAGGAAAATCAGAACCAATTTAAAAATTTATTTTGAGGAAATTTTGTTAGAAAACGTGCCAGAATTTAAAAATTCCATTTTTAAATTAAATTATTGAATTTAAAAAGGCTTCTAAATAAAATTATAATGTTACTAATGAATGATTTAAAATTTTATTTGTGATAAACAACAATTTATAATTTGTTAAATTGTGATTGATAATAATGGAAATTAATAAATTGTTTATACATTTGGACTAGCTAACTTTAGACTATTGTTGAAAAGTAATATGGTTATCCTAATTTGTATGTATGCATCATTGTCTTGTTCAAATTGATGACTGCTAATGAAAATGACGTTGTTTGTTGAATAGTTGATTGTTTTGTTTATTTGATGAATCAAATAATTGAATTTTTGTTGTGCTTTAAAATGTTCAAATACAGATTTGTTTCTAGATATTCAATATAAATGTAATTGTTTGGATCTAATAGCTTTCTTGTTCAAGTAACATATTGTTTTCTTCATTTTGTTAAATTAAAACTAAATCTGTATAAGTTGTAGTACAATGATTCATTTTAGATCATTGGTTTTATAAATTTAATTTGGAGTCTAACTTTTAGATCTAAAATTCTATGTTTTTGTTAATGGATTAAATTATATCTTAAAGGTTTATTTGAACTTTATACTCAATTAGTTAAATGTTAGATTGTTAGTCCATGTTTTATCTTTCATAACTAAGTGTAACATTAGACTTGAAAGTTTATATATATACATAATATTTTTAGTTAGATATTTGGATTTTATAAAAGGGGTTTTGCCAACACACAAATATTTTAAAACTGATTGTTGTAATTATGTGATTTGTATTATTAAGGAGTTTTGATTGAATTTAACTCATACATACATATATATAGTTAAATCTACATTCATGTTTTCATATAAAATTTATTATTTCTTTCAAATCTTGATAATACGAAATAATTTCTTTTCTTTAAAAGTTAAAAGAGGAAAAAAAATTAAACACATATTTTAAACATTGGCTATATATATACTTGTATCATGATGTTTGTTGATTTCATTGATATGCTGCAACCTAATGGGATATCCAATTAATCATATATGTTAACTTTTATTTATTTCTCATTTTATTTTATGTAATTGACCATCTACTAATTCAAATTATATGTCTATACCTTTCTATCACTTTATAGCACATACCACATGTTGCACTTACAAAAATTACATTATCATACATTTGTTTGTATTCACATCTATGTCACATGTTTGTTAAATCAAATTAATAATAAACCAATAAATGAAAGGTTTCTCTCTCTCTCTCTCTCTCTCTGTGCAAATAATATTCTCCCTCTTAATTAAATAATTTAAAGAAAGGAAATGAAAGTTTTCCTTCTCTAACTACCCTCATTAATTTAATAATTTAAAGAAAGAAATGAAAGATTTCCTTCTCTAACTACCCTAATTAATTTAATAATTTAAAGAAAGGAAATGAAACGTTTTTCTCTCCCCCTTATTAATTGATTATATTAAACGAAAGGAAATGTGAAGTTTCATCTCTAAATAAATTTAACTAGTAATTAATTTTATAAAAAAATAAAAAAATAAAAAAGATAATTAAATAAATTTATAAATACCCTAAAATTAAACCAAAACCCTAATTCTCATATGGCAACCGCCATCCTCTTTTATTAATGGCTGATATCCTCCCGTTTTCACCCCTCAATAATTCTCAATTCCTTTCGAATTAGCCTTGATTCCAAAACACAAATCGAAGTACTCCTCAAGCTCTTAAAAATGATACGGATTTGATCAAGTTTTATAACACGAGTTTTGGGAAATTGCTACAAGTAGGGCGCGACTTTGGGTTCAATTTATGGGGGCGACAGAGGCGCGAGTTGCACCATTTATGGAGCGTCGGAGAGAAGAGGCTGGCGCGCTTCTCGAGGAGATGGTGGATGGTCCTCCTATGATCAGAAATTAGTGCGGCGGTTGATGAATTTGAGGCGAGGTTTCCCCAGCTTTTGGCACGAGGAAGACGACGGTTTAAAGATAAAGTAATTAAAGATTAAGGAAAAGTAAATCAATTTAATTATTTAATAATTATTTCAAATTATGTAATTAAAGTTTGAACTATCATAACTTTTTTGACACGGACACAAAAATCGATGATTTCAGAAGCGTTTGAATCATTAAAGCGAGATCTTCGTGATGGAACTAACTAGAGCTTAAACAGAGCATATTGGACATTCAAATAAATCCAAGTTCGAAAACACTGAGAGAAATTCTACTTTTTTTATAATTAAAATTACTTAATCATGATTGTGGTATTACCCCTACGCGGTTAAATTCTATTTGTATGATATGTGATTTGATCTTGAATTGAGGTTGTTATGTATATCCATTGATTTGATGGTGTTTGTGTTGAATAAAATTGTTGAAAACAAAAATACCAACTTTGGTTGAAAAAGAAAAAGAGTTAGATTAAAATTGTCATTGTTACAAATTAGAATTATTGGATTAAGTTTGACAATTTTGTCAAATTAGAATTGTTGAAATAAAATTGTCATTTTTGACAAAATAGAATAGTTGAATTATAATTATCATTTATGTCAAAATGTAATTATTGGATTAAGATTATCAATTTTGTCAAATTAGAATTGTTGAAATAAAATTGTCATTTTTGACAAAATAGAATAGTTGAATTATAATTATCATTTATGTCAAAATGTAATTATTGGATTAAGATTGTCAATTTTGTCAAATTTGAATTGTTGAAATAAAATTGTCATTTTTGACAAAATTGAATAGTTGAATTATCATTTTCATTTATGTCAAAATGTAATTATTGGATTAAGATTGTCAATTTTGTCAAATTAGGATTGTTGAAATAAAATTGTTATTTTTGACAAAATAGAATAGTTGAATTATAATTATCATTTATGTCAAAATGTAATTATTGGATTAAGATTGCCAATTTTGTCAAACTATAATTGTTGAAGTAAAATTGTCATTTTTGACAAAATAGAATAGTTGAACTATAATTATCATTTTTGTCAAAATGTAATTATTGGATTTAAAAGGACATTTTTGTTGTAACAAAATGTAACAACCCGTATTTTCAATAACCTGTTATAACATAAATCGAGGCAGAATTAAATTCTAAAATCTGAATCAAGGGAAACGGGCTATGCCATTGCGTTCGTCTCGGAAAAATACGCGAAATAGAGTCCGAGTTTTCGAAAATCGGAGTCCGTATGACCCAGTTAAGGCCCATTGAAGTTTTCTGAAATTTCTATGATAAAAATAGATTTAAATTTCAAATTAAAAACAGGGATTAGGGCTAATTGGTGTCAGGCGGGAAAATTCCCGCCAGGGCCCCCATGTCGACAGGCATGTCGACAGGGGTCCAGGGGTGTCGACTGCCCTGTCGACAGCCCTGTCGACACGGGGTAGCCAGGCATTCTTGCCTGGCGCACCATTTTGATTTGGGCTTGGTCTTGTGGCTTGGTTCTAGAGAATTCCTAAATCTGACGGGCCTAAACTAACCTAGGGTTAATCCTAGGGCTAAAAACACTCTAATCTTCTATAAATAAGCTCCTAATCCTACCCTAAAGCCTCATTATTCACTCTAGCAACCAAACTATGTCAAATTGAAATCTCAAATGGCCTCCACCTAAGAACCCTAGCCTCCACCCTCTTCAAAAATCATTTCTATTAAGATTTTGATGTTCATACAAGCTTTTCTAAGTTGTATGAATGATCATTAGCTTGCATACATCATCAAGTTGCAAGCTTTATTTGCTAAACTAAAGTTTTTGGGATTTTTGTTAATTGGAGCCTGTTTTGGGGTTTTATTTGCTTGCATAAGAGGGCTTCTCAATCTTTATTAGTAGAATTGTGTCTTCATAATAGTTGTAAGCCCTCTTACCTTCATTTTAGAAACTCTAAAGTTAATATGTGATGAAAGTTGGGATTTTTGTATGTTTAATAAGTTGTGCATGCTTATGCGAGTTCACTATGCTATGTTATGCATGTTTAATAAGTTATGCATGCTTATGCGAGTTCACTATGCTATGTTATGCATGTTTAATAAGTTATGCATGCTTATGCGAGTTCACTATGCTATGTTATGCATGTTTAATGAGTTATGCATACTTATGCGAGTTCACTATGCCATGTTACACATGTTTGATAAGTTATGCATGTTCACTATGCCATGATTTGCAAGTTTAACAAGTTATGCATGTTTATGCAAGTTCACTATGCTATGATTTGCAAGTTTAACAAGTTATGCAAGTTCACTATGCTAAGTTATGCAAGTCCAACATGTTATGCATGCTTATTATGATATGTAAGATGTATCATGTATGTTGTGCCAAGTTCCCTCTTTCTATCCTTTATGCGTTATGACGAATATGTAAGCGATAGAATGACGTTGGGGGGGTTTTTGGGTAAAACTTAAAATACATGAAAATATAAGATTGGGAATTTACCTATTAAGTTAGGTCTACCCCTTGGGAATTTACCTATTAAGTTAGGTCTACCCAAGTTAAACTTGTAATTATGGTTTGAAATAAAGTGGACATGACACTTAGAAAACATGTGTGGCCAACTCGAGGTTGGGTTGAGTTTGTAGCGTAAACCTACCCGGAACCGACCGGCTTAACTAGTTGCTACAAACAATAGGACCCAATGTGAGAAGTTGGTCATGTGTACCTGGGACCCGAGGTTAGACCAAGTTGTGGTGTAAAGCTACCCGGACCCGCCCGGCTTAACTAGTAACCGCAACAAAGTCTAATGTGAGAGGTTAAGGTACAATTAAATTAATGCCTCGTGATTAGGGTTAAGTCATGGCCCACTAATACTTAACCAATTTTGGGGATACGAGGGATTAAATGGGGTTAAGTGGTGAACTGTTGGTTACACTTAGCTAATTTAATCCAGGATTAGTGAGGGGTTAAACCACACTTAACCCTCTTAGAAAACCCTAGCAACGTGGTCTGTTCCAGCAGTAATCCCAGTTGGGTATCATTCACAACCCTAGAGGCTAGGCTAGGGCGGGGCACAATTACTGGACTGATGTAAGCGACCAAAGCGACGGCTGAGTGGTACAGCGGTGCGGGTCCAGGCGGGCTACAGACGTGCACGTAGTTCGGTGTTGGACAAACTCGAGGCACGGGTACCAGTAGGTTTAGACTGTGCATTATTGCTTAAGTGTCTGGGGTTGACACCCGAGGGCTTGATACACCCGAAGGTGGACCCAGCACAGTCTGACTACAACCATATGTGGGCCGTATGGACACCAACACTTGACGTGTTAGGTTTATAGGGAGCCGATCGACTAGACCGTTGGGCTGGACCTTGTATTAAGGTCACCTCCTGCTATTGGGCCAAAGTTTGGGCTGAGGGATCCATACCTGTTATGTCAGTTTGCTAGTACACTGTGGTGCAAAGCTTAATCTTCTTTATGTGATGACACCTTTATCTATTGCCAGTATATTCATCTCAGTTTCCATCATGATGTTAGCTTTATTAGTTTATAGACTGATCGTAGTAGGGCTTACCAGTCTTTTTGACTGACCTGTTTTCTTTCGCTTCTTTTCTTCCGTTTCCCCCCCAGGTTCTCAGGGAGGGAACAGTGGTGCTTAGCTTGGATCGCTTGCTTGTTCGCTGGATAGCTCATGTATGTCTGGATATTGAGCTCGCTATGGCTTATCACTTTTACTTTTGGGGATAGCACTATGTATTTCAGTATTTCTGTTTATGTTGTACTAGACATATTTATTTTGGCAGATGACTTTATGATGTACTAGACTTGTTTTGAGATGGTTTGAGATATTCCGCTGTTTTATTCTCACTTACTCTGTTTAACATATATATATTTATGCTCCTATTCTGCCTTGATATATCATTATGCATGCTTACCCAGTTCTAACGCCCCCCAGAAGCTAGTGCCCCCGAAAGAGTGACCCTAGCGGAGGTGGGGTGTTACACAAAATAGTTGAAATAAAAAGAACATTTTGTTGTAAGAGAATAGTTGAAACAATAATTAACATTTTTGTTAATTAGAATTTAGTTAAACAAAAATTAACATTTTTGTTAAATAGAATTTAGTTAGACAAAAATTATCAATTTTGTTAATTAGAATTGAGTTAAACAAAAAATATCACTTTTGGTTAATTATAATAATTGGATTAAAATTATCATTTTTTTTATAGTTGAACCAAAATATACATTTTTGTCAAAATATAGTCGTTGAACAAAAATATACAGTTTGTCAAATTAGAATAGTTGAATAAAAATATACATTTTGTCAAATTAGAATAGTTGAATAAAAATATACGTTTTTGTCAAATTAGAATAGTTGAACAAAAATGAACATTTTGTCAAAATAGATTAGTTGAAAACAAAAATGAACATTTTTGTCAAAATTGATCAGTTGTAACAAAATACATTTTTGCCAAAATATAATAGTTAAAACAAAAGTTACATTTTTGTTAAATAGATTTGTGTTGAAACAAAAATAACATTCTTGTTAAGGTGATTTGAGTTAAAACAAAAATAACATTTTGGTAAAATAGATTACTTTTGTTCATTTTGTTAAAATGGAATTTTGGACAAAATGAAATTTTCTCTTTTATGCATTTTGTCAAAATGTAACTTTAGACAAATGAATGAATCACTTTTTATTCATTTTGTTGAAATAGAATTGTCAACAAAAATGAATGTATCAGTTTTTATGCATTTGTTGAAACAGAATTTGTATGTTATGTAAAGAATCATTTTTATTGTTAAAACATACATTAGAATTTGTATGTTAAATAAAGAATCATTTTTATTGTTAAAACATACATTAGAATTTGTATGTTAAATAAAGAATCATTTTTATTGTTAAAACATACATTAGAATTTGTATTTAAATAAAGAATCATTTTTATTGTTAAAACATACATTAGAATTTGTATTTAAATAAAGAATCATTTTTATTGTTAAAACATACATTAGAATTTGTATGTTAAATAAAGAATCATTTTTATTGTTAAAACATACATTAGAATTTGTATGTTAAATAAAGAATCATTTTTATTGTCAAAACATACATTTGAATTTGTATGTTGAATAAAGAATCATTTTCATTGTCACAACATATATTAGAATATGTATGATAATTAAAGAATCATTTTTATTGTCACAACATACATTAGAATTTGTATGTTAATAAAATAATTAATTTTATTGTCAAAACATTCATTGAAACTATATACAAATAAAATATTTTCTTTTTATTTGTTAGTGTTAAAAATAGAAATACAAATAAAAATTATCTTTTTATTTGTCATCAGCTAAATTATCATGTAAATAAAATACATTTTATTTGACAGTACGAACATATAGATGTGTTGTGCCAATAAAACATTCTTTTATTTGGCGTATTAAAAACGTTAGTGGAATCGTCGAATGGTTTATATTTATATATAATCATATATAAATATAAATTAAAATTAAACGAATCGCGGGCGGTAGTTCGCGTTTCGGAATCGTGATTTTAAACGATTATTCCCAAAGATCCTACCGTTGGATTTTCCCAAAACTGGAACTGTTAAGACCGCTTTGGGAAGATCTCTCCAACGGTATAAATTTTTTTAAAATCCAATGGTTTGATTTTGAGATATGTGTAAATCAAATTTTGATAAAAACAGTGCCTGGGCTGCCGTTGAACCGAAGCGTCGTTAAATTAAATTGAGCTATTTTATATAAATAAAAATAGCAATAAAGCGTTATAAAATAAAATTAACGATATAAAATGGTTTTAAATTATATATGCGAGAAGTATTTGAAAAAACCGAGTTCAATCTCATTTCAAATAATTATACGACGATTAAATCGAAGATATTGAAGACGGTGATTGAAGACCGGCGATCATCATATCAAATGGATGACTACTGATGCGCGGCATTGGGTAACTCCCAGTAAAGGGTTAAAGTGGTAGTTTTCTGGACGTACTTGTTGATTCTCCGGACAAGCAAGCATCTCTCTTCCATATTGGACATAGGGACGAGGAATAAGGTGTCTTCGGTTTCGTTCAGACCCAAAACGGACTTGTAAATGGATGTGTGTCTGACATTGAATTTCATTTCATTTTAATTGATTTCTATTTAATATTGTAACGACCCAGAAAATCTGAACCAATTTAAAAATTTTAAATAGGCTAAAATAATGGATTTTAAATATTTAAAATAAATATTTTAAATAATAGCAATGAAAACGGAGTTTGAATCGACAATTGAAAACGAATATAATAAGTTCTAATTATAAACAAGGCCTGAAATGGCGCTGCAGTTTCAAAAATTGAATTCAAACTTTGTCGGACTGTACCGGGTGCAAAACAAAACGAATTTTAGTGAAACCAAAAATATTTAAATCTGTTAGTGAACACCTTTCTAACGAATCTGAAAAATCGAATTTTCATAGCGGAAAGCAAAAGTTATGGCCGAATGAATTTTCAGAAAGGTCGCTATGGAATTTATATAGCCCGTGAAATTGGCCATTTTGCATACGACCTCGGAATTCGACGAAACCATTTTTGTTGGATCCAGGATGGGAAGTTATTGCTAGATTTCAAATTTCATAATTTTTGAAGCTAATATGTGAGCGTGGCAAAGGAAAATGTGTTTTGGTCAATTACAGTTAAATTGGATCGACCAGAAATGGGCCTTATTGCAAACGGTCTCAGAATTCGACGAAACTAGTTTTGTTGGGACCGTATCATCAAAACATAGCTAGATTTATTTTTCTGGAATTTTTCGAATCAGTTTGTGGCCCTGGCAAATTGAAATGTACGTTCAAATTGAATATCGATTGTAATATATTTTAATTTGAAGGAAAACTGACTGAAATAGTCGAATGGGCCTTCGAAACATATCCCATTGTGTTCGGAATGGGGGTAAAACGCTAGGGACGACAGTCGTTGGGTTTCAATCGGTGGTCGTATCAGAAAACCCCTTTAAAGACCCACGGACCAATCAGAATTAAAAAAGAAAAAGAAAAATCCTCAGACCCCCCCGATCGACGACGGAAACGCCTCCATACCTTCCTGATCATTTTCCGACTGCCACGCGCATCGATAGCCCAAGCTCCAGTTCAACTTTTTGAAGCCCCTCCTCCCAGCTTCAAATCCATCCTGGTCTCGCTCGGTATAGTGGAGAAATCGTCGAGTTCTGGGCTCAGGAAGTTCGCCCGCGTCGGAGAAGATTCCGCCGCCACCTGGAGCTCGAGCTGAGCAACACCCACCTCGTCGGGAAGCCCTCTCGTAGGCGGAGGTTGTGGTCAACCCCGATCAACCCCTAACGCAACGGATTTCGCGAGAGATCAAAACCTAGTTTTGAAGAAACCGTGAGGTAATCGGCTATTTAATTTAAAACTGATTTTAACAGTTTAAAACCGTTGCAAACTTCGAAAAATCATATCTTTTTCATTCGTTAACGAAATTCGATGAAACAGGAAACATCGTGACCGTGAGGACGTCTTCTACATTTTAGAAGAGACCGCATATTTTTCTGAGCCTTCTGCTATTTTTGGTGGAGTGGAACCCAATGTGAGATTTCTAATTTATAAACGATATGGAAAACGACGATGTATAAATTATACAGTCGATGTATGAGTTATATAAGCGTTGTACACCTCTTGTATAAGCGTTGTATAAGTTGTACGTTCGATGTATAAGTTGTATAAGCGTTGTAAAAATTAAATATGTGTTGAAATAGAAGTGAATTGCTATATATATATATATATATATATATATATATATATATATATATACGCCCCTCGTTCACAAACCATGGACGATATTTATTGGTTGTGATTGGTGTGAAAATTGATTGATAGCAAATGGTTGTTTGGGATTGTTTGTGGTTGATATTGATTGATAGTGGTTGAAAAATACCCGTTTGTGGTTGAGAAATATTTGGTTGAAACCACATAGGATTAGTTTGTGGAAATAAAATAAATATATACATGCCGCCTGCATGCGAACTAGATGCATGATCCCCATTGTCAAAAACCGCGAGGTTTTAAGGTAGAGCGAGGAGCCGTACTAGGGACGGTCCCGGTTTTAACTACCCTGCCGTTATGCTGCCGAAATTTTGAATAATATTCATGTGTTTGAATTATTTTCATTTGTTGAAACTATATTTATTCGTGGTATAGAAAACCTTCATGTGTTGAATCGATATTCATTCGTTGAATTGAAATTCATGTGTTGAATGGTATTCGTGTTTTAAATATAAAAATCACATTTTTATCTATATATAGAAACTATAGAAAACCTTCATGTGTTGAATCGATATTCATTCGTTAATTAGAAATTCATGTGTTGAATGATATTCATATTTTAAAATAAATTGTTTTATACTAAAAATCCCAATTTTAACATCAATATGAATTGTTGAAATGTGAATTGTTAAAAATAGCAACTCGTTCAAATAAATATGCATGACTCGAAATATTCACTAATTAGCTAATGATATGATTTCTGCCTATGCATGCAACATTAGAATGAATGGTGTTTTTTTAAACCAAATGGAATCAAATATGAAGTTGAATGGAAAATGATAAGTGATAAGAACTGTATATATGTATATGCATATTTATTGAACAGGTTATAGCAAAAGGGGCTAGAGAAGAGGAATAAAATTTTGTGCTCGACAAATAGGTACACATTTACTGTTTTGTTTGGGTGATGATTTTATGAGCCTGTTGGCTAGCCGCTTGGCTTTTCCTTTTTCTTTTTGACATGAGACACCCGTGTGGCTATTTGGGAATTTTTCCAGCCCCTCCCGTACAAAGGAGGTTATGGCGAAATTTTCCAAAATTTAAAGGCGTTAGTGAGATATTTGAAGTGGAATCAATGTAGGAATTTTTGAACGAACTATATTTATATAAATATATAAATATAAATAAAATTAAAACGAAACGTGGCCGTGCAGTTCGTATTTTGAAATCGAAATTTCAAACGATTATACCGGGAGATCCGACCATCGGATTTTCCTGAAATCGCAACCGTTGGGTTCGCTTTGGAAAAATCTTTCCAACGGCACCAACTTTGTAAAAATCCAACGGTTGGATTGTCTAGAATGTTTAATTCAAATCTGAAGAAAAACAGCGCCAGAAACGATTATATATATATATATATAAATATAATTATAATTAATCGAATAACGACGCTGCAGTTCGTATTTTGAAATCGAAATTTCAAACGATTATACCGGGAGATCCGACCGTCAGAATTTCCCGAAACTGGAACCGTTGGATTTGTTTTGAAAAGATCTTTCTAATGATGTATATTTTGTAAAGATCCAACGGTTATATTTTCAGATATGTGTAAATCAAATCTGAAGAAAAATAGCGCCACAGCCGCGTTATGGCCCGAAGCGTCGTTTTGAATAAATTGGCTATTTTAAAATAAATAAAAATAGCGATAAATTGTTATAAAGTATCATAAATGATATGGAATGGAAATAAACTGAATTTGCTCGATTTATGTGGTATTTGATGGTTGAATGTGTTTGGTGTGAAAATTACATCAAAGAACAAAATGGGTTTTGTCGAATGATTTAACCATTGAAATAAATTGATTTGAAATTCTAAAAATACGTGAATTATTTGAAAAGGCCGAGTTAATTCTCATTTCAAATAATTGACCAACGATTGAAAATCGAAGATGAAGACGATGGTCGAAGACCGGAGATCTTCACCTCATTTGGATGGTAACCGAGGTCCTGATTGGGAGGCATCCCGAAATATGGATAATGAGTGGTGATCGTCCAGACGTACGTGGTGATCGATGGGTTTGCGAGGTATTTAGTGCCTCCGGTTTCGTTCAGACCCAGAACGGACTTGTAAATGGACTGTGTGTCTGACATTGGATTTTATTCTGTGTTGATTGATCTCTGTTAAATATACATCTGTTTGGCGGTAGAGAATTTATTCTTTTGCTTAACGCCCTTCTCTGAAATGCACGAGCTCAGAGGTTGTATATAAATGGACATCAGTCACATGGCATGAATTTCTAGTGTGGCATGCCTAAGTGGCAAATGATCAGGGCTTCTGTTGAAAAGCAAAGTCTTGTGGTGATAATCAAAGCACCGCCTGTGTGGCGTAGCTTTGTGTATAACGTGAAATCGCGAGCCTCACACCCCGGTATGAACCAGAAACGGGAGAGGACATCAGGGAGGGCCTGCGTTTCTTTCTAGCTAGGGTGGTGTCAGTGACCTACCAGCCCTGACATTTATATACTTTTCACCTGTGTGGTTGTTGCTGTTGCGAGGCGCCTCGGTTTGATCGGACGATCCGGGTCCGATGGAGTCATTCATTGGCTCGTTTACGCCCCAAAGGGCGTGGAGACGTAGTGTTCAGGCATAATAATCCACATCGGTGGACCGGCCCTGACGATCTAAAGGGTTGATGCGTTCTGATCCTGTGGCTCGGCCTAGAGAGTCACGAATTCGGTAAGGACTATCTTTTGCCTTGGTTCATGACGGAAATCCAATTTCCAAATACGACATCGTGCGGTTTCGATTGTATATATATTTGGCGACATAGTGCTATGGGACGCTCATGTCATCTATGATTGATAGTTATGATTCGAAATTGTTTTTGAAACATATAAACACTAGTAATAATATCAAATGCTTTTGCTTTATTCGTATCAATCATATTTTGGCCATTATAAGGTAAAACTCTATCCTCCGGTTTGCGTTGCATTGTGTGATGGCAACTGAGTCTTCTAATGGCTTCATTTTTATAAAAAGCATTGCGACGTTTAAAAGAAAGATTTGTTTTTAAAGCACTGGCAATCCGATGGAGTAAACCCGTTCCACGAAAGTGGCGTGGTCCTGTGATTAGCCATATGTAAAATGTGTTGAATAGATCTCATACCAGTCCCATGACTGACTCGTAGTTTGTTTCACTTTCAAACTCGGGTGCCCCTTTTTCTACACAGGCAGCCTTGTATTCAGGTTCAGCTGGTTCTTTCTGGATAGCTGGAGCTGAAGATGGATTCTATTATTGATCTCTTTTTATGCTGTTCAGCTCCTATTATACATATTTTGTTTGTTTCCGCTGTAGACATTTATGTATAGCTGAACTGTATTTGTACTAAGTAAGATCCTGTATACTGTGTAACTCTGATGATTACTTTTATCCAGTATATTCTATTGTTCATTATCTGGTGTATTTATTTAATTCTGTTCTGCTATTATCCGTTTCTGTGTTATATTCCAAAGATAACCCTTGTCTCCGTCAGAACGGGATTTGGGGGCGTCACAACGTGGTATCAGAGCTTTGGTTAAGCTTAGTTCTGGAATATAACATATTAACGACCTCGTCAGAAATAGAACCAGTAGTGTTCTAGGACGGGCAACTCATTACCGATAGGATCAGTAGTATCCTAGTATGAGTAGCAGAATGAAATAACACCTAGATAGACACATTTACATTCAAGTATTTGTTTCTATATTTTGAAATATCTTTTCTGTTGACCTGACACTTAATCTGCTATTTGAAGAAGAACTAGAAAATGAGTGCCAGAAACTGAAGAAGTGATACTGACCCGGATATAGAAGCCCTATATATGAAATATAGAAATCTGGGTGGAAAGCTGTTCTCGGGCGAAGAATCTATTATGAGAACACAAGCTTGGATTCGTTTGGCTGAGAAAATCTTCGAAGCATTAAAGCTGAGGGATGACCAGAAAAGATTACTGGCCTCCTGGGCACTCGAAGACGAAGCTTTGTTCTGGTGGGATTCAGTTAGTAAGGTTAATCCAGAAGGTGATATCACCTGGGATAGATTCAAAGTGATTTTCCTGGAAAGATTTACTCCTCCCGAAGCGACCGAGCGACTATGTGATGAATTTTCTTATTTGATACAAGGTGATATGACCATCCCAGAATATCATAAGAAATTCAACGAACTTTCTCACTTTGCCCCTCATCTAATTGAAAATCCAAAGAGGAAGAATATGAGATTTATCAACGGGCTTCAAAGAAAATATCAGAATAGCGTAATGAGGAACGTGAAGCTCCCCTTTCTGAAATGATATACATGGCTTATCAGTACGAAGATCTAGACAAGAAGGGTATGTTACAGTATGAAGAAAAAGTCAGCTCTAGTAATAAAATTAAGTCTGAAACTGATCGTCCTGAGGCCAGTACAATGTCTGAGGTCAGTAAGAAGCCCAGTGCCAAGAGGAAAAGGGCCAAATCTGAGAAGAAACCAGTAACGACAACTGTATGCTCTAACTGCAATAAGCAAGGACATCTCTCGATAACTTGCAGATCTCTAAAGAAACGAATCAAGAGTGGATCTAAATCAGAGAAGAATTTCCAAGAGAAAAGAGGTTGCAGTAAATGCAGGCAGACTGGTCATCTTGCAAAGGATTGCTGGCTCTTAAAGAAGCCTGAAGTAGTTCAAGTGAATGAAGTAGCAGAAACTTCTGATCCCTCAAAAAGTCAAGGAAGATCTGATGTTTTAGAAGGAACGCTTACTGTCAAAAACATTCCGGTCAAAGTACTGTTTGACACAGGCGCATCACGAAGCTTTATAGCAAAGAATGCCGTTAAGAAGTTGGATTTGAAATTGAGGAAGCTTAAAGAACCAATGAGTGTCCAAAATCCGGTCGGGAGTTCCATCGATCTCAGTTGGGTTTGTGCAGTACCTGTCTCTTTCTCATGCTATAAATTCCCTACTATCTCTATCGTCATGAATTTTAATGAATTCGATCTTATTCTGGGATTGGATTGGCTAACCAAATATGAAGCAGAGGTTAGATGCGCCGAGAGAGTTGTTAGGGCTAAGATTAAATCAGGGAATTATATAACCATACCGTGTGATGGTCAGAAGCCTAATAGAAAAGACTTCTGGGCAGTTCTCGATATTTCTCCAGCCCAAATAGAAAATATCACAGAAGTCACAGAGAATATTCCTGACCTCATCAAAGACATTCCTGTCGTCAAGAACTCTGCGGATGTGTTCGAAGAAGTTGTTCGCTTACCTCCGCAGAGGGAAATAGATTTCAAAATTGCTTTAATTCCGAATGCAAGGCCGGTAGTTCACGCTATTCGAAGAATGTCCTTGAAAGAGAAAGAGGAATTAGACAATCAAACACGACAGCTAGTATGGAAAGGTCTGATCAGGCCCAGTTTCTCTGATTGGGGAGCATTAGTGGTGTTCGTCCCAAAATCTGATGGTACTCTACGGCTATGTGTGGATTATCGTGATTTGAACAAGCAGACAATAAAGAACAAATATCCATTGCCGTGAATAGATGATTTGTTGGATCGTCTAAATGGAGCACAAGTATTTTCATGAATGGACCTAGCTACAGGCTTCCATCAACTTCGAATTGCCGAAGAGTGTGTTCCAATGACAGCATTCAGAGGTCCAGACTTGTTCTACGAGTGGTTAGTAATGCCGTTCGGCTTATGTATCGCTCCAGCTTACTTCGTCGATCTGATGAATAGAGTGTTCAGAGGAGTTTTGAATAAATTTGTTCTGGTTTTTATTGACGATATTCTAATCTTCTCTAAATCAAAGGCCGAACATGAAAAGCATCTGGAACAGGTTCTAGAAATTCTGAGACGGAATGTATTAAAAGCCAAATTTTCCAAATGTATCTTCTGGCAAGATGAAGTAAAATTTCTAGGCCACGTCGTATCGAAAGAAGGAATCGCTGTGGATCCAAGTAAAATCACAGCTATTCAGAATTGGAAACAGCCCAGTACTCCCACTGAAGTCCGCAGTTTTCTCGGATTGGCTAGCTATTACCGGAAGTTCGTTAAAAACTTTTCGAAGATATCTGGTCATTTAACGAAGCTTACAAAGAAGCACTCTAAATTCAAATGGACTCCAGAAAGTGAGGAGGCTTTCGAGGAGCTAAAGTTAAGATTAACGACAGCTCCAGTGTTAACCATCATAGATGGCAATCAGGATTTGAAAGTCTGAACTGATGCTTCTAGAGAAGGCCTTGGCGCAGTGTTAATGCAAAGGGGCCAAGTGATTGCTTATGCTAGCCGTCAACTGAAGCCGCACGAAAAGAACTACGTAACTCATGATCTTGAGTTATTGGCTATAGTATTCGCTTTGAAAATCTGGAGACACTATCTGTTGGGTGAGAGATTTGAACTGTTTACAGATCATCAGTCGCTAAAGTATCTGTTCACCCAGAAAGACTTGAATCTGAGACAGCAACGTTGGCTAGAGTTCCTTGCAGCATATGATTTTGAGATTCTATACACTCCAGGGAAAGCCAATGTCGTGGCCGATGCGTTAAGCCGAAAGAATGAAATGATCGCCAGTTTTATTATCACGACTTCATTGCTAGATAAAATATCTGTTCTTCAGAAGGATGATCACTTCATTCAGAAGATCAGAGAGATAATTCAACAAGGCGAACCCTCGAGTTTTCAAGTTGATAATGAGGGGATTCTAAGGCTCAAAGGTCGAATCTGTGTCCCTAACATTCCTGAGCTTCGAAAGGAAGTACTGGAAGAATTCCACAAGTCAAAACTTAGTATCCATCCGGGAGTAAGCAAAATGTATAATGACATCAAACGCACTTTCTGGTGGAAGTCGATGAAAAGGGACATTTCTTTATATGTTAGCCGATGCCCTACTTGCCAGCTCGTCAAAAGCGACCAACAGAAATTGGCTGGATTGTTACAACCATTAGAAGTTCCTGGTTGGAAGTGGGTACATATTTCAATGGATTTCATTGATGGTCTGCCCAGAACCAGGAAAGGGAATGACAGTATTTGGGTGATCGTAGATCGCTTCACGAAGACCACCCATTTTATACCTGTCAGATCAAACAGAACTGCTCAGAGTCTGGCGCAGATATACTTCAGGGAAATAGTTAGACTACATGGAGTGCCGCTTAGTATAGTCAGTGATAGAGATACAATATTCACTAGCAAATTCTGGGAGGCATTTCAAGTCGAGCAAGGAACGAAGTTGAACTTAAGCACCGCTTATCATCCTCAGACAG
Source organism: Allium sativum (assembly GCA_030737875.1). Taxonomy (NCBI): domain Eukaryota; kingdom Viridiplantae; phylum Streptophyta; class Magnoliopsida; order Asparagales; family Amaryllidaceae; genus Allium; species Allium sativum. The sequence continues at coordinate 361,126,599 of CM060926.1, forward strand.
ACGGTCAGACTGAGAGGGTGAATCGTATTTTAGAAGATCTATTGCGGGCTTGTGTTATAGATTTCGGTGGATCATGGGAGGACCATCTACATTTGGCTGAATTCTCATATAACAACAGCTACCAGGCGAGTCTGACAATGTCGCCATTCGAAGCATTGTATGGTAGACTGTGCCGATCTCCTGCTTGTTGGGTCGAGCCCGGAAATAGACTTGTGTTGGGTCCTGATATGATTCGAGGAGCTGCCGACAAAGTCGATTTTATCAAGAAGCGATTACTCGCCGCTCAAAGCCGACAAAAGAGCTATGCCGATAGAAGAAGAAGAGATATATCCTTTGCTGTTGGCGACTATGTGTATTTGAAAGTATCGCCGATGAGAGGAGTTATCCGGTTCGGTAAAACTGGAAAGTTGGCGCCCAAATTCATTGGTCCGTTTCCTATTCTGGAATGGATCGGGACTCTCGCTTATAGGGTCAAATTGCCTGATTGGTTGCCTGGAGTTCATGATGTATTTCACATATCTCAACTTCGAAAGCACGTTCATGATCCAGACTTGATCGTCGAAGAAGCAGCTCAGCAGGATATTGAAATTACTCCAGAATTAGCTGTGAGAAGAGAGCCGCTAAAGATTATCGGCAAAGAAACCAAAGAGCTGAGGAACAAGATGTAACGGCTGGAAATTTTCGACTCCTCGAGAGTCGAAAATCCCGAGACGTTAGTGAAAGAAAGTAGAGGGTGAGGAAGAAAAGATAGAACTAATAGAATAGAAGAAGAAGAAGAACTTACATCATCAGAGTAAACACGAATCTCACAGCGGAACAAATAAAATATAACATAACTTTGAAATACAAATCAGTACTCGTATATACATACCATTTCAAAGTACAACACTTAACAACACAGCGGAATAATAATAGCTATAATCCTGAAGTCTCCTGCTCCAAGCTCTCCAAGTGTATCTGTAAAATCCCGACTACTTGACTGCCCGTACAAATTTAGGCACCCAAGAGTTTAGGGAAAACAAACAAAATAAACTCCGGGTCAGTCATGGGACTGGTGTGAATAAAACTCCAACACTTGGTTAAATAAAGGATATCTTTCTGATATTATAATAATGTCTAAATACAAATAGATATCAATCTAGCAGAACGCTTGCATCTCACGTTCCACATACATAGTATACAAATAAAACCGTGAGCGCTTATTGGAGATTGGATTCCAACAGACAAGGTATGGGAGCACCTTCCGATCAGTGTACTCTAGAGGAGATACACTAGGGTTCAACAAGAACGTCTTGCAACCCGGCCACACATGACCGTCCACTCATTTAGCTTGAGTGTAACGAATATATTATCACTGATGGTTGGGATCAGCAACCATCCTTCCCGATAAGGGACAACATTGAAATAGATTATAAAGAAGTACAATTGAATATTCTCTAGATGGTGATAATACACCCTGCTTGGGTATGGCCCAACTAGCCATGCTGCCTAGCCCAACTTCTGTTATTTCCGAGTTGTGAGGTTTGAGGTCACGTTTATCACTTTGACAGATTATTTCTTCAATTACTTTGAATGCCACATCGTCATACCCGCCAAATCATTATCGATTTCTCAAGGCATCACGGGTATAAAAGCTAAGAGAAACGAATTTCTCCGCCACCAACGTAATACGTTTAAAGAGATCAACATATATGATTCGTTAAGAATACTTTGTCAGACACTCGTCCATATACGTTGTTCTGGGACTGAATAAACCGAAGGCACTATTTAGTGAATCCATCCTACCTAGGCTTTTCACAATAGCCCTTGCACTTCACTCCGTCTTCAATTATCTTCAGCGTACTTGATTCGCAACGCTTATGCTAATACGGAGTGGTTCTTCGGATAATAATCCAACCGGTCTCTCCATATTTACAACGTGAATATGGTCAAAACTTTGATAGTCTGTGATTCAACAATCAAATGAAAACATGTCGGTGTACAAACAACGATCTTATTTCCAAATGGAAATTCGATCGATCAATCATCATATGTTCATATTTCCTTATTTCATATATTTAGAAAATATCTGTTATTAATCATTGGAAAACATTTCCATAGCTTATTTTCACATCACTATTATTTCGCAACTATCAGTCCCTAACTGTAACTAGTATGAGAACAATTCTCTAAGTATCAATCCGGAAGGTCGAAACCAACATCAGATCGTCACTTAGAAAACCGTTCAACTTACCCTCTCCAGTCAGTTTCTGAATTTGCTTAACTCTATTTCTTAAATTCTTATCATGAAAACATTTCATTTTCTATGTTTAGAAAACATATCTGACTATATTTGGAAAACGTTTCCAAAACTCATTTACGGTTTTCCAATGAACGTTGTATAAAACATCGTTACGCTTAATCCATTAATCGCTTATTACTTAACTATATTTCAAATCAACCTTTTCTATCGAACCACAACTATTCCTTTGTCAATTCTGAAGTCAATCAAGTTGGGGTATAATTACCTCTCAGACCTTAATTTAACAACGTCCTTTACTGTGAAATAGATGAAGCTCGTCACTCACTTTTTCCAATCATCTTTTTACGCAAATTCTCGGATTCAGGTTACGAATCTACTTCTTATATGAAAACGTTTGATTATAACTATAACGTTATAATTCCTACTTCTGCAATATCTAACCTAAATTATAAATTTATTTCCTAACTCGAATAATTTAACAGACACCTAATTTCTAAATCAATAACTAAATCTTGATTTAAACCCTGGAAAGTAAATAGTACTTTCCTGAATTCGCTATAATCGAATTCGACGTATAACTCTCTTTCGAGAAATCTCTATTCGATTAATTCTCCCTTTTTAATAACTTATATTTGATAAACTCTATTTCGATTAACTTCTATCGAATAACTAATATTCGAATAACTCTTCTTGGTTGGCTCTATTTCATTAACTCTTATCGAATAACTTTTTCGATTTTCTTAAATGTATCAATTCTTATCGAATAACTAACATACGATTAACTTAAATGGATTTACTCTTATCGAATAACCTTTTCGATTAGCTTAACTTGATTTTCTTAACTCGATTATCTCAACTCGATTACTTAACTCGATTACTTAACTCGATAAATCTTAACTCGATTACTTAACTTGATAACTTAACCCAAATCGATTAACTCAACTCTAATCGATTAACTTAATTTGATTTACTCCTTCGAATAACTCATTCGAATAACTTAATTGATAAATTATATTCACTTCTATCCTATCGAATAAACTATATTCGATATCTCCTCCAACGCTATTCGAATGAACTATATTCGATTAACTTCTCTAACTCTATTCGAATAAATTATATTCGATTAACTCTTTTAACTTTACTCGAATAACTATATTCGATTAACACTTTCTTTCGAATAACTATATTCGATTAACTCTTCGACTAACTCCTTTGGATTAACTAACTTCGAATAACTCCTTTGGATTAACTAACTTCGAATAACTCCTTTGGATTAACTAACTTCGAATAACCAATATTCGATAACTACTCTTCGAATAAATAACATTTGGTAACTCTTCTCAAATGAATAACATTTGATTTCTCCACTCGAATAAACTATATTCGATTACTCTTCCCTCGAATACACTATATTCGATAACTCTACTTCGAATAAGTGATATTCGGCAACTCTACTCGATTAACTCCACTTGGATAACTCTACCTGGTCAACTCTAACTGGTCAACTCTAACTGAGTAACTCTAACTGATCAACTCTAACTGGTCAACTTTAACTGGTCAACTTTAACTGGTCAACTCTAACTGTTTATCTTTAACTGGTAAACTTTAACTGGTTAACTCAAATGGTTTAACCTAACTGGTTAACTCAAATGGTTTAACCTAACTTGATTTACTTGTCTCGATTAACTGAACTAATCCACTTAGTTAACTTAGTTAATCACTTTGATTTACTCTAACCGATTTACTTAGTTTAACTCAGCTAATTCACTTTGATTAACCCAACTAATTTACTTCGATTAACCAATTAGTTTAACTTGACTAATTCACTTAGTTTGACGCAACTAATTCACTTTGATTTACAAATTAGTTTAACTTAACTAAGTCACTTAGTTTGACGCAACTAATTCACTTTGATTTACCAATTAGTTTAACTTAACTAATTCACTTCGATTAACCGCTTAGTTTATCTTAACTAATTTACTTTGGTTAACTTAACCAATTACTTTGATTAATCCTTTTATCACACTCTGGTTATAATTCCTACTTCTACAATATCTCCATAAAATCCATATCGTGTTATACTTGTGTGCGAAGCACGTGTTTAAATCTATCCTTGTATAATTCTATTTATTTTCCGAACAAGTGTTCCTTTATTTATTCCCTAAATAAATATTCCTTTATTCCATTTATTTATAATCTAAATAAATGTTCCTATATTTATTTCTTAAATAAATATTCCTTTATATTCTAATTCATTTATTTTCTAAATAAATGTTTCTATTTTATTTCATTTATTTTCTAAATAAATGTTTCCTTTTTCATTTATTTATTTTCTAATTAAATAAATGTTTTCCTTTTATAAAATCCTATCGATTTTATAAATAAGATTCATTTTCAATATAAACATTGAAAATCCCCTTATCAACATTTCGGTATGTTATGGTATTCAATCATATCAAATCACGATGTTCAATATCGTCCAAGCACATATAACCGCCCACAGATTTTATATCACATCATATAACAATATATGCAAAGCAATAAAATAACTGTTGAGGAATCCAGTCGGATTCCTCCAACCTGTTTCCCTGCATCACAGATGTTAGACAATATAGGTAACATCACTTTCAGTTCCATATGATATATTCTGTTAAACAGAATTAATATAGAAATTTAACTAACTGATTAGCAGTTCAATCAACCAATCAACACACAGTCAAACAGACAATTTTAACAGTTCTAACAATGCAACATGAAATTATAAACTGTTCAGAGTTAGTGAGATTTACTCACATTTGCGCGTTAACCGATTAATATCGGTTTGCGTTCATTGATTCAGTCGAACAATTTATTTTGCCATAAATCGTAACGAGCTCGGATTCACTTCCAGTCAACTCTATGGTGTAGTGTCCATCCATATGATCCCAACGCAACTTATGGTTCCTGAATCTGATATCGTATGAGGAAGTTACACGTTATAGAAGTTATATGATTATTATAATTTAAATTAAAACTCAACTTTTAATTAAACGGGCCTCACCCCTTTTGAACTTCGGCCCAACCAAAGAATAAAAGCCCGCCTCTCTCTTCTTCCTTCCCCAAATACACACGCCCGTTGCTCCAGTATTTTCATTTGCCGTTGTCCATGCGTTGACCACCCCGTTCTCCTCCTCTACCAAACGGACCTCCACGAATTCTTCACCAACGAGCTCCTCGTTCAAGCCTCTACAAACCCGCACCCACCCTACACAACTCGTCGCCCTCCACCTCGATCCGTTGTTCAGGGATCTTTCTCGCTCGAACCAAGAATGCGCGACCATCTTCATCGCGGAATACCTCAACAAGGTCACCAATGATGCCAATCTTCAACCCAAACACGAATACGAAGACTATTTCACCAATCGATGACGGTATCTTTCGATTTCTGGAACCCTAACTCACTGTTAAAAAAAAACCAAACCCCTACAAACGTGGATCGCACCCTGAAAGGCGCACACGAAATCGAAGTTTCCTTGATGCCGAGTTCGAATATACAGCTTCCTCGATTTATAGAATTTTTTGGAAATTGATTTTGATTTTTCTTTGTGGCAATCTTTTACTGTAAAGACCATTTCTGTCTTATATAGTTGCGGTTGTTGTAGGTGCCATTTGTGGTTGAAATTGAAAGGGGTGTGGCCTGTTTGTGATCAAAGAATGGAGAGGGATATTTTTAATTTGTTTTTTTTTATATTATTATTTAATGATTTTCCATTTGTCTTTGCTCCTTAAAAATCCCTGCGGCCACATACGATGCCTAAAAATCACCAAACTGGACATGTAGCTATAGTTCGACATTACGGTCCCAACGAAACTGGTTTCGTCTAATTCCGATTCCGTATGCTCACACAACGTATTTTTAACCGTCGAAATACTGACTGTTTTTCACTCTAAAAATCCGTATGGCCACATACTAACTCTAAAAATCACGAAACTGAAAATCTAGCAACTACTTGACATTGCGGATCCAACAAAATTAGTTTCATCGAATTCTGAGGTCGTTTGCAAAAGCGGCTATTTTTAAAGCTCTGAATGACCCATTTAAATATATAAATATATTTAAATATAATTAAATTAAATATTTAAAATTAAATATTATCGTATATCTTCACATATGATATCGTACAGCTCCAGAATATCATATCATAATTTACAGTTTGATATTTCAGATTTTAGATTATCCCGGTATTCAGTTTATACTGAAAATTTCTTTTATAACATATATAAAGCGTCGCAAATTATAAAGGAATTCCACAGCGACTTTTTCTGAAATTTGATTTGGACATAAATCAAAATCTATCCGATGAAATCCATATTTTTCTCTTCCACAAGAAAGATATACTCCACCAGCTCCACACGTTTCTTGTTTCACAGAAATCCGGCTTAAAATGAATCATGTATATTCAGTTGAAGTTCAAATCGCCAAATTGCGAACTGCCGCGACGTTTCAGGTTCGTTTTAATTATAATTCTAAATTATAAGTTCGAACGTTGTACTTTAAGTTATCGATATCGCCAAATCGATATATAAATAATTAAATAAATTAATTATTCGACAGCTAACAAAACGCGCCATTACAGACTTCCCCCCTTAAAATAATTTCGTCCTCGAAATTGCTAAGTTAGAAAAATGCTACTAACTCTACTAACTAGATTTAAAAAATCTTTTTTGTTTACCTCTAATTTTCAGTTTCGACTGGACCCATTTAATTTTAATTAATTTATTAATTCATTTTCGACCAACTATAATTTTCAAAATTTCTAAAAATTTCTAACACCTTAAATTTTCGACATAACCTCCTTTGTACGGCTCAATACGTCAAACCACAACTCGCCTCTCTAGGCCTCCTCCAATCCAAAAGGAAATCAAAATAGCCAAGCGGCTTGCTAATTCGGCTCATAAAATCCAAACTCATATATGATATAAACTTGTACCTTTTGTCGGGAATTTAACTCTATCCCTTTCATCTGCTACCACTTCAACATATACCAATGTTATCCACTCCAATTGATCTCCAATCAGTTCATATCCTCAAATCCAAATCGAGTTTCATTCGAACTCTAATATCAAATTCCCAATTATTGACTTATCAATTTGGTTCCATTCTAGATTATCTCTAATCCCATTCAATTTTATTTAACTCGGTTCAAGTTAAATTTCAATTTATTTTTACCATCTCATTTTATTTAACTTCATTAGTTAAATTTTAATTCCAGAACTTAAGTTCCTGGGTTTCTTTCAAATCAATTTGAAATCATAATGCCAATTCAAAACCTTTGAATTTCTAAACAACTTGTTTTCTCAAAACAATTCAAAAACAAAACCTTTGGTAGTAATCCGTTACTTAGAACTCGAAAATGAACACTGATGATGTCTAGATTCATCATCAGAATCTATTTTCCAGCTATCGAAGTGAGTTCAATACTAATCATTTTCAATTTGAAAAACATTTTCAAAATCTCCCAGGAACTTAAAATTTCCTTATTTTAAATACCAAATTATGATTTAAATTCATATTTAATTCAAACTATTTCATATATTACATTCATATGAATTCTGATTGGTCATTTATAACCATTTCACCCTTTTATAATCTTATTCGATTATAATAACAACCAACACAATCAATATACTATAATAATTTCAAGATATATATTTCTTCTATAAACAAATATATTTTGGGAAAAATTATTTCATTTACCCTCTTTCAAAACATACCATGACGGTTCATCGTATTCGAGTGTTTAGTAACCGTTATCGATACAGTGGATCAAACTGATCGACCAGAATTCATAAGCCACTCAACCAATGAGTCTCCACAATATAAAACCATTTTATATTGAATAACAATTACGCGCTCATATATATACACTCAAACTCAATCTAGGATATTACTAATCCCATCTCTATCGAGTTATGCCATAGAGCCAAGTAATTCTTAACTTAAGCTCTGATACCAATTGTAACGGCTGGAAATTTTCGACTCCTCGAGAGTCGAAAATCCCGAGACGTTAGTGAAAGAAAGTAGAGGGTGAGGAAGAAAAGATAGAACTAATAGAATAGAAGAAGAAGAACTTACATCATCAGAGTAAACACGAATCTCACAGCGGAACGAATAAAATATAACATAACTTTGAAATACAAATCAGTACTCGTATATACATACCATTTCAAAGTACAACACTTAACAACACAGCGGAATAATAATAGCTATAATCCTGAAGTCTCCTGCTCCAAGCTCTCCAAGTGTATCTGTAAAATCCCGACTACTTGACTGCCCGTACAAATTTAGGCACCCAAGAGTTTAGGGAAAACAAACAAAATAAACTCTGGGTCAGTCATGGGACTGGTGTGAATAAAACTCCAACACTTGGTTAAATAAAGGATATCTTTCTGATATTATAATAATGTCTAAATGCAAATAGATATCAATCTAGCAGAACGCTTGCATCTCACGTTCTACATACATAGTATACAAATAAAACCGTGAGCGCTTATTGGAGATTGGATTCCAACAGACAAGGTATGGGAGTACCTTCCGATCAGTGTACTCTAGAGGAGATACACTAGGGTTCAACAAGAACGTCTTGCAACCCGGCCACACATGACCGTCCACTCATTTAGCTTGAGTGTAACGAATATATTATCACCGATGTTTGGGATCAGCAACCATCCTTCCCGATAAGGGACAGCATTGAAATAGATTATAAAGAAGTACAATTGAATATTCTCTAGATGGTGATAATACACCCTGCTTGGGTATGGCCCAACTAGCCATGCTGCCTAGCCCAACTTCTGTTATTTCCGAGTTGTGAGGTTTGAGGTCACGTTTATCACTTTGACAGATTATTTCTTGAATTACTTTGAATGCCACATCGTCATACCCGCCAAATCATTATCGATTTCTCAAGGCATCACGGGTATAAAAGCTAAGAGAAACGAATTTCTCCGCCACCAACGTAATACGTTTAAAGAGATCAACATATATGATTCGTTAAGAATACTTTGTCAGACACTCGTCCATATACGTTGTTCTGGGACTGAATAAACCGAAGGCACTATTCAGTGAATCCGTCCTACCTAGGCTTTTCACAATAGCCTTTGCACTTCACTCCATCTTCAATTATCTTCAGCGTACTTGATTCGCAACGCTTATGCTAATACGGAGTGGTTCTTCGGATAATAATCCAACCGGTCTCTCCATATTTACAACGTGAATATGGTCAAAACTTTGATAGTCTGTGATTCAACTATCAAATGAAAACATGTCGGTGTACAAACAACGATCTTATTTCCAAATGGAAATTCGATCGATCAATCATCATATGTTCATATTTCCTTATTTCATATATTTAGAAAATATCTGTTATTAATCATTGGAAAACATTTCCATAGCTTATTTTCACATCACTATTATTTCGCAACTATCAGTCCCTAACTGTAACTAGTATGAGAACAATTCTCTAAGTATCAATCCGGAAGGTCGAAACCAACATCAGATCGTCACTTAGAAAACCGTTCAACTTACCCTCTCCAGTCAGTTTCTGAATTTGCTTAACTCTATTTCTTAAATTCTTATCATGAAAACATTTCATTTTCTATGTTTAGAAAAATATCTGACTATATTTGGAAAACGTTTCCAAAACTCATTTACGGTTTTCCAATGAACATTGTATAAAACATCGTTACGCTTAATCCATTAATCGCTTATTACTTAACTATATTTCAAATCAACCTTTTCTATCGAACCACAACTATTCCTTTGTCAATTCTGAAGTCAATCAAGTTGGGGTATAATTACCTCTCAGACCTTAATTTAACAACGTCCTTTACTGTGAAATAGATGAAGCTCGTCACTCACTTTTTCCAATCATCTGTTTACGCAAATTCTCGGATTCAGGTTACGAATCTACTTCTTATATGAAAACGTTTGATTATAACTATAACGTTATAATTCCTACTTCTGCAATATCTAACCTAAATTATAAATTTATTTCCTAACTCGAATAATTTAACAGACACCTAATTTCTAAATCAATAACTAAATCTTGATTTAAACCCTGGAAAGTAAATAGTACTTTCCTGAATTCGCTATAATCGAATTCGACGTATAACTCTCTTTCGAGAAATCTCTATTCGATTAATTCTCCCTTTTTAATAACTTATATTTGATAAACTCTATTTCGATTAACTTCTATCGAATAACTAATATTCGAATAACTCTTCTTGGTTGGCTCTATTTCATTAACTCTTATCGAATAACTTTTTCGATTTTCTTAAATGTGTCAATTCTTATCGAATAACTAACATCCGATTAACTTAAATGGATTTACTCTTATCGAATAACCTTTTCGATTAGCTTAACTTGATTTTCTTAACTCGATTATCTCAACTCGATTACTTAACTCGATTACTTAACTCGATAAATCTTAACTCGATTACTTAACTTGATAACTTAACCCAAATCGATTAACTCAACTCTAATCGATTAACTTAATTTGATTTACTCCTTCGAATAACTCATTCGAATAACTTAATTGATAAATTATATTCACTTCTATCCTATCGAATAAACTATATTCGATATCTCCTCCAACACTATTCGAATGAACTATATTCGATTAACTTCTCTAACTCTATTCGAATAAATTATATTCGATTAACTCTTTTAACTTTACTCGAATAACTATATTCGATTAACACTTTCTTTCGAATAACTATATTCGATTAACTCTTCGACTAACTCCTTTGGATTAACTAACTTCAAATAACTCCTTTGGATTAACTAACTTCGAATAACTCCTTTGGATTAACTAACTTCGAATAACCAATATTCGATAACTACTCTTCGAATAAATAATATTCGGTAACTCTTCTCAAATGAATAACATTTGATTTCTCCACTCGAATAAACTATATTCGATTACTCTTCCCTCGAATACACTATATTCGATAACTCTACTTCGAATAAGTGATATTCGGCAACTCTACTCGATTAACTCCACTTGGATAACTCTAACTGGTCAACTCTAACTGGTCAACTCTAACTGAGTAACTCTAACTGATCAACTCTAACTGGTCAACTTTAACTGGTCAACTTTAACTGGTCAACTCTAACTGTTTATCTTTAACTGGTAAACTTTAACTGGTTAACTCAAATGGTTTAACCTAACTGGTTAACTCAAATGGTTTAACTTAACTTGATTTACTTGTCTCGATTAACTGAACTAATCCACTTAGTTAACTTAGTTAATTCACTTTGATTTACTCTAACCGATTTACTTAGTTTAACTCAGCTAATTCACTTTGATTAACCCAACTAATTTACTTCGATTAACCAATTAGTTTAACTTGACTAATTCACTTAGTTTGACGCAACTAATTCACTTTGATTTACAAATTAGTTTAACTTAACTAAGTCACTTAGTTTGACGCAACTAATTCACTTTGATTTACCAATTAGTTTAACTTAACTAATTCACTTCGATTAACCGCTTAGTTTATCTTAACTAATTTACTTTGGTTAACTTAACCAATTACTTTGATTAATCCTTTTATCACACTCTGGTTATAATTCCTACTTCTACAATATCTCCTTAAAATCCATATCGTGTTATACTTGTGTGCGAAGCACGTGTTTAAATCTATCCTTGTATAATTCTATTTATTTTCCGAACAAGTGTTCCTTTATTTATTCCCTAAATAAATATTCCTTTATTCCATTTATTTATAATCTAAATAAATGTTCCTATATTTATTTCCTAAATAAATATTCCTTTATATTCTAATTCATATATTTTCTAAATAAATGTTTCTATTTTATTTCATTTATTTTCTAAATAAATGTTTCCTTTTTCATTTATTTATTTTCTAATTAAATAAATGTTTTCCTTTTATAAAATCCTATCGATTTTATAAATAAGATTCATTTTCAATATAAACATTGAAAATCCCCTTATCAACATTTCGGTATGTTATGGTATTCAATCATATCAAATCACGATGTTCAATATCGTCCAAGCACATATAACCGCCCACAGATTTTATATCACATCATATAACAATATATGCAAAACAATAAAATAACTGTTGAGGAATCTAGTCGGATTCCTCCAACCTGTTTCCCTGCATCACAGATGTTAGACAATATAGGTAACATCACTTTCAGTTCCATATGATATATTCTGTTAAACATAATTAATATAGAAATTTAACTAACTGACTAGCAGTTCAATCAATCAATCAACCCACAGTCAAACAGACAATTTTAACAGTTCTAACAATGCAACATGAAATTATAAACTGTTCAGAGTTAGTGAGATTTACTCACATTTGCGCGTTAACCGATTAATATCGGTTTGCGTTCATTGATTCAGTCGAACAATTTATTTTGCCATAAATCGTAACGAGCTCGGATTCACTTCCAGTCAACTCTATGGTGTAGTGTCCATCCATATGATCCCAATGCAACTTACGGTTCTTGAATCTGATATCGTATGTGGAAGTTACACATTATAGAAGTTATATGATTATTATAATTTAAATTAAAACTCAACTTTTAATTAAACGGGCCTCACCCCTTTTGAACTTCGGCCCAACCAAAGAATAAAAGCCCGCCTCTCTCTTCTTCCTTCCCCAACTACACACGCCCATCGCTCCAGTATTTTCATTTGCCATTGTCCATGCGTTGACCACCCCGTTCTCCTCCTCTACCAAACGGACCTCCACGAATTCTTCACCAACGAGCTCCTCGTTCAAGCCTCTACAAACCTGCACCCACCCTACACAACTCGTCGCCCTCCACCTCGATCCGTTGTTCAGGGATCTTTCTCGCTCGAACCAAGAATGCGCGACCATCTTCATCGCGGAATACCTCAACAAGGTCACCAATGATGCCAATCTTCAACCCAAACACGAATACGAAGACTATTTCACCAATCGATGACTGTATCTTTCGATTTCTGGAACCCTAACTCACTGTTAAAAAAAAACCCAACCCCTACAAACGTGGATCGCACCCTGAAAGGCGCACACGAAATCGAAGCTTCCTTGATGCTGAGTTCGAATATACAGCTTCCTCGATTTATAGAATTTTGTGGAAATTGATTTTGATTTTTCTTTGTGGCAATCTTTTACTGTAAAGACCATTTCTGTCTTATATAGTTGCGGTTGTTGTAGGTGCCATTTGTGGTTGAAATTGAAAGGGGCGTGGCCTGTTTGTGATCAAAGAATGGAGAGGGATATTTTTAATTTGTTTTTTTTATATTATTATTTAATGATTTTCCATTTGTCTTTGCTCCTTAAAAATCCCTGCGGCCACATACGATGCCTAAAAATCACCAAACTGGACATGCAGCTATAGTTCGACATTACGGTCCCAACGAAACTAGTTTCGTCTAATTCCGACTCCGTATGCTCACACAACGTATTTTTAACCGTCGAAATACTGACTGTTTTTCACTCTAAAAATCCGTACGGCCACATACTAACTCTAAAAATCACAAAACTGAAAATCTAGCAACTACTTGACATTACGGATCCAACAAAATTAGTTTCGTCGAATTCTGAGGTCGTTTGCAAAAGCGGCTATTTTTAAAGCTCTGAATGACCCATTTAAATATATAAATATATTTAAATATAATTAAATTAAATATTTAAAATTAAATATTATCGTATATCTTCACATATGATATCGTACAGCTCCAGAATATCATATCAGAATTTACAGTTTGATATTTCAGATTTTAGATTATCCCGGTATTCAGTTTATACTGAAAATTTCTTTTATAACATATATAAAGCATCGCAAATTATAAAGGAATTCCACAGCGACTTTTTCTGAAATTTGATTTGGACATAAATCAAAATCTATCCGACGAAATCCATATTTTTCTCTTCCACAAGAAAGATATACTCCACCAGCTCCACACGTTTCTTGTTTCACAGAAATCCGGCTTAAAATGAATCATGTATATTCAGTTGAAGTTCAAATCGCCAAATTGCGAACTGCCGCGACGTTTTAGGTTCGTTTTAATTATAATTCTAAATTATAAGTTCGAACGTTGTACTTTAAGTTATCGATATCGCCAAATCGATATATAAATAATTAAATAAAATAATTATTCGACAGCTAACAAAACGCGCCATTACACAAGAAGGTTCACTTAGTCAAAGTGCAATGGAGTGGAGATCCGCGAGATTGTACTTGGGAAACTGAGGAGAGCATTCAGAAAGCCTATCCCAGATGCCGAGTGGATATCTCTGATTGACTCTGGTGCAAGGTACATTTACCCTACTTTGCATTGCCATTTAATTCTCTACTCTGCTGTTATTTTCTTTCCATGGATGTGCACCTTCAAATTCTATAGTCTGAATGATTTTAAAAAGAGTATAGAAATTGATTAGTATATTTTTGAAAAGTTAAAAACAATTTGATTGTTGGTTGTGTTGTGTGATTGTAGATTTATCAAACCACTTTCGACTTTGTTCCTTTTCGGGGAAGAAAAGTTTTAAGTGGGGAGATTGTAACGACCCAGAAAATCTGAACCAATTTAAAATTTTTAAATTGGCTAAAATAATGGATTTTAAATATTTAAAATAAATATTTTAAATAATAGAAATGAAAACGGAGTTTGAATCGACAATTGAAAACGAATATAATAAGTTCTACTTATAAACAAGGCCTGAAATGGCGCTGTAGTTTCAAAAATTGAATTCAAACTTTGTCGGACTGTATCGGGTGCAAAACAAAACGGATTTTAGTGAAACAAAAAATATTTAAATCTGTTAGTGAATACCTTTCCAACGAATCTGAAAAATCGAAGTTTCATAGCGGAAAGCAAAAGTTATGGCCAAATGAATTTTCAGAAAGGTCGCTATGGAATTTATATAGCCCGTGAAATTGGCCATTTTGCATATGACCTCGGAATTCGACGAAACCACTTTTGTTGGATCCGGGATGTGAAGTTATTTCTAGATTTCAAATTTCATAATTTTTGAAGCTAATATGTGAGCGTGGCAAAGGAAAATGTGTTTTGGTCAATTACAGTTAAATTGGATCAACCAGAAATGGGCCTTTCTGCAAACGGTCTCAGAATTCGACGAAACTAGTTTTGTTGGGACCGTTTCGTCAAAACATAGCTAGATTTATTTTTTTGGAATTTTTCGAATCAGTTTGTGGTCCCGGCAAATTGAAATGTACGTTCAAATTGAATATCGAATGTAATATATTTTAATTTGAAGGAAAACTGACTGAAACAGTCGAATGGGCCTTCGAAACATATCCCATTGTGTTCGGAATGGGGGTAAAACGCTAGGGACGACAGTCGTTGGGTTTCAATTGGTAGTCGTGTCAGAAAACCCCTTTAAAGACCCACGGACCAATCAGAATTTAAAAAAAGAAAATAAAAATCCTCAGACCCCCCCCCCCCGATCGACGACGGAAATGCCTCCATACCTTCCCGATCATTTTCCGACCGCCACGCGCATCGATAGCCCAAGCTCCAGTTCAACTTTTTGAAGCCCCTCCTCCCAGCTTCAAATCCGTCCTGGTCTCGCTCGGTATAGTGGAGAAATCGTCGAGTTCTGGGCTCAGGAAGTTCGCCCGCGTCGGAGAAGATTCCGTCGCCACCTGGAGCTCGAGCTGAGCAACACCCACCTCGTCGGGAAGCCCTCTCGTAGGCGGAGGTCGTGGTCAACCCCGATCAGCCCCTAACGCAACGGATTTCGCGAGAGATCGAAACCTAGTTTTGAAGAAACCATGAGGTAATCGGCTGTTTAATTTAAAAATGATTTTAACAGTTTAAAACCGTTGCAAACTTCGAAAAATCATATCTTTTTCGTTCGTTATCGAAATTCGATGAAACAGGAAACATCGTGACCGTGAGGACGTCTTCTACATTTTAGAAGAGACCGCATATTATTCTGAGCCTTCTGCTATTTTTGGTGGAGTGGAACCCAATGTGAGATTTCTAATTTATAAACGATATGGAAAACGACGATGTATAAATTATACAGTCGATGTATGAGTTATATAAGCGTTGTACACCTCTTGTATAAGCGTTGTATAAGTTGTACGTTCGATGTATAAGTTGTATATGCGTTGTAAAAATTATATATGTGTTGAAATAGAAGTGAATTGATATATATATATATATATATATATATATATATATATATATATATACACACGCCCCTCGTCCACAAACCATGGACGATATTTATTGGTTGTGATTGGTGTGAAAATTGATTGATAGCGAATGGTTGTTTGGGATTGTTTGTGGTTGATATTGATTAATAGTGGTTGAAAAATATCCGTTTGTGGTTGAGAAATATTTGGTTGAAACCACATAGGATTAGTTTGTGGAAATGAAATAAATATATACATGCCGCCTGCGTGCGAACTAGATGCATGATCCCCATTGTCAAAAACCGCGAGGTTTTAAGGTAGAGCGAGGAGCCGTACTAGGGACGGTCCCGGTTTTAGCTACCCTGCCGTTATGCTGCCGAAATTTTGAATAATATTCATGTGTTTGAATTATTTTCATTTGCTGAAACTATATTTATTCGTGGTATAGAAAACCTTCATGTGTTGAATCGATATTCATTCGTTGAATTGAAATTCATGTGTTGAATGGTATTCGTGTTTTAAATATAAAAATCACATTTTTATCTATATATAGAAACTATAGAAAACTTTCATGTGTTGAATCGATATTCATTCGTTGATTAGAAATTCATGTGTTGAATGGTATTCATATTTTGAAATAAATTGTTTTATACTAAAAATCCCAATTTTAACATCAATATGAATTGTTGAAATGTGAAGTGTTAAAAATAGCAACTCGTTCAAATAAATATGCATGAGTCGAAATATTCACTAATTAGCTAATGATATGATTTCTGCCTATGCATGCAACATTAGAATGAATGGTGTTTTTTTAAACCAAATGGAATCAAATATGGAGTTGAATGGAAAATGATAAGTGATAAGAACTGTATATATGTATATGCATATTTATTGAACAGGTTATAGGAAAAGGGGCTAGAGAAGAGGAATAAAATTTTGTGCCCGACAAATAGGTACACATTTACTGTTTTGTTTGGGTGATGATTTTATGAGCCTGTTGGCTACCCGCTTGGCTTTTCCTTTTTCTTTTTGACATGAGACGCCCGTGTGGCTATTTGGGAATTTTCCCAGCCCCTCCCGTACAAAGGAGGTTATGGCGAAATTTTCCAAAATTTAAAGGCGTTAGTGAGATATTTGAAGTGGAATCAATGTAGGAATTTTTGAACGAACTATATTTATATAAATATAAATAAAATTAAAACGAAACGTGGCCGTGTAGTTCGTATTTTGAAATCGAAATTTCAAACGATTATACCGGGAGATCCGACCATCGGATTTTCCTGAAATCGCAACCGTTGGGTTCGCTTTGGAAAAATCTTTCCAACGGCACCAACTTTGTAAAAATCCAACGGTTGGGTTGTCTGGAATGTTTAATTCAAATCTGAAGAAAAACAGCGCCAGAAACGATTATATATATATATAAATATAATTATAATTAATCGAATAACGACGCTGCAGTTCGTATTTTGAAATCGAAATTTCAAACGATTATACCGGGAGATCCGACCATCGGAATTTCCCGAAACTGGAACCGTTGGATTCGTTTTGAAAAGATCTTTCTAATGATGAAATTTTTAAAGATCTAACGGTTAGATTTTCAGATATGTGTAAATCAAATCTGAAGAAAAATAGCGCCACAGCCGCGTTATGGCCCGAAGCGTCGTTTTGAATAAATTGGCTATTTTAAAATAAATAAAAATAGCGATAAATCGTTATAAAGTATTATAAATGATATGGAATGGAAATAAACTGAATTTGCTTGATTTATGTGGTATTTGATGGTTGAATGTGTTTGGTGTGAAAATTACATTAAAGAACAAAATTGGTGTTGTCGAATGATTTAACCATTGAAATAAATTGATTTGAAATTATAAAAATACGTGAATTATTTGAAAAGGCTGAGTTAATTATCATTTCAAATAATTGATCGACGATTGAAAATTGAAGATGAAGATGATGGTCGAAGACTGGAGATCTTCACCTCGTTTGGATGGTAACCGAGGTCCTGATTGGGAGGCATCCCGAAATATGGATAATGAGTGGTGATCGTCCAGACGTACGTGGTGATCGATGGGTTTGCGAGGTATTTAGTGCCTCCGGTTTCGTTCAGACCCAGAACGGACTTGTAAATGGACTGTGTGTCTGACATTGGATTTTATTCTGTGTTGATTGATCTCTGTTAAATATACATCTGTTTGGCGGTAGAGAATTTATTCTTTTGCTTAACGCCCTTCTCTGAAACGCCCGAGCTCAGAGGTTGTATATAGATGGACATCAGTCGCATGGCATGAATTGCTAGTGTGGCATGCCTAAGTGGCAAATGATCAGGGCTTCTGTTGAAAAGCAAAGTCTTGTGGTGATGATCAAAGCACCGCCTGTGTGGCGTAGCTTTGTGTATAACGTGAAATCGCGAGCCTCACACCCCGGTATGAACCAGAAACGGGAGAGGACATCAGGGAGGGCCTGCGTTTCTTTCTAGCTAGGGTGGTGTCAGTGACCTACCAGCCCTGACATTTATATACTTTTCACCTGTGTGGTTGTTGCTGTTGCGAGGCGCCTCAGTTTGATCGGACGATCCGGGTCCGATGGAGTCATTCATTGGCTCGTTTACGCCCCAAAGGGCGGGGAGACGTAGTGTTCAGGCATAATAATCCACATCGGTGGACCGGCCCTGACGATCTAAAGGGTTGATGCATTCTGATCCTGTGGCTCGGGCTAGAGAGTCACGAATTCGGTAAGGACTATCTTTTGCCTTGGTTCACGACGGAAATCCAATTTCCAAATACGACATCGTGCGGTTTCGATTGTATATATATTTGGCGACATAGTGGCATGGGACGCTCATGTCATCTATGATTGATAGTTATGATTCGAAATTGTTTTTGAAACATATAAACACTAGTAAGAATATCAAATGCTTTTGCTTTATTCGTATTAATCATATTTTGGCCATTATAAGGTAAAACTCTATCCTCCGGTTTGCATTGCATTGTGTGATGGGAACTGAGTCTTATAATGGCTTCATTTTTATAAAAAGCATTGCGATGTTTAAAAGAAAGATTTGTTTTTAAAGCACTGGCAATTCGATGGAGTAAACCCGTTCCACGAAAGTGGCGTGGTCCTGTGATTAGCCATATGTAAAATGTGTTGAATAGATTTCTCATACCAGTCCCATGACTGACTCGTAGTTTGTTTCACTTTCAAACTCGGGTGCCCCTTTTTCTACACGGACAGCCTTGTATTCAGGTTCAGCTGGTTCTTTCTGGATAGCTGGAGCTGAAGATGGATTCTATTATTTATCTCTTTTTATGCTGTTCAGCTCCTATTGTACATATTTTGTTTGTTTCCGCTGTAGACATTTATGTATAGCTGAACTGTATTTGTACTAAGTAAGATCCTGTATACTGTGTAACTCTGATGATTACTTTTATCCAGTATATTCTATTGTTCATTATCTGGTGTATTTATTTAATTCTGTTCTGCTATTATCCGTTTCTGTGTTATATTCCAAAGATAACCCTTGTCTCCGTCATAGCGGGATTTTGGGGCGTCACAAATATATATCTGTCTGGTGGCGGAGAATTTATTATCTTGCTTAACGCCCTTCTCTGAGACGCATGAGCTCAGAGATTATATATTGGTAGTTATCGATCGCATGGCGTGGATTATCAATGTGGCATGCCAAGATGCAAATGATCGAGGCTTTTGTTTAAAAGAAGAGCCTTGTGGTTGACGATCAAAGCATGGCCTGTTTAGGCGTAGCTTTGTGTATAGCGTTACTTCGCGAGCCTCACACTCCGGTAAGAGTCAGAAACGGGACAAGTGAATGCAGGGAGTGCACATGTTTCTTTCTGGCTAGAAGTGGTATCAGGGTTTTGCAAACCCTGACATTTTACTTAGGTGGTTGATGGATTATGAGGTACCTCGGATTTATTGGTCGATAGTGACCAAATTTTAGGTTCAATAGGACCGGAAAGCGTGTGTTCAGGCATAACTAATCCATTAAAGTATTTGTGGACCGGCCCTGCAGGATCCAAGGGTTCGCCAGCGTCCGAATCCTAAGACATTTGCTAGAGTGTCTCGAATCGGTAAGGTGATCGTCCTTAGCCTTAACTCATGATGGAAACTCAATTTCCAATACGGCATTACGGTTTTGATTGTAAACCTATATATGGCGACATAGTAGGATGTGGTACTATGTCGTCTAGGATTGATACATTTCGAAGTATTTTAGAACTGATTAAACACTAATAATAATATTAAAATATTATTTTCTATGTATCAAGCATGTTTGATCATTATAAGGTAAAACTTTGTCCTCCGCTTTGCGTTGCATTGTGTGATGGGACTTGAGTCTTATAATGATTTCATTTTTCTGAAAGGCATTACGTTGTTTTTGAACAAAAAATTATTTAATTTATGCACTGGCAATCCAATGGAGTAAACCCGTTCCGCGTTAGCGGTGTGGTCCTGTGATTAACCATATTGTTAGATTAGTTAGGAAAGATTTCTCATACCAGTCCCATGACTGACTCGTAGTTTGTTTTACTTTGCAAACTCGGGTACCCATATTTTCCACACAGGCAGTCGAGTAGCTTATTTTGCAGATATATTGAGTAGGATTCTGGATCGAAGCTTAAAGCTGTGTCCAGAGCATTGACAATCTTCCGCTGCATTGTATTAAAATTATTGTAAATTAATCTTCCGCTGTTGTATTATTTTTCGATGTACTCTGATATATTATGTACTCTGATGTAACATTATTATGATGTTATAAATGCCTTCTATTATTTGTTCTGATGTGTTGTATGCTCAAAGTTAGTGCATTTGAGGATTTCCAACTTTTGGATCAGACCTGTGTGGTTTATGGTCGATTTAAAGGGCGGGGATTTTTGGGTCATTACAAAAAATAAGATTTTTGGGTCATTACAAAAAATAAAAATAAATTGAAGGAAATATTTTATTTTTTTGAAATATATGTTTCCTTTGGAATTTCCATATAAAAGCTCCTTTCGACAAAACTTGCTGAAGTCATCATCCAGAAAATGTGAATTGATGCAGATCGAACTGGTATTGGAATTGATGCTGATCGAATTGGTAATTGAAATAAAGTAAGAATATGGGAAATTGGCGGGGTATTTGTGAAAATAGGTGATAATAAATAAGTAATTAAAATAATCAAGAGTAAATTAGTTTGACAGATATATAGTTTGAATCGAACATAACTTTCATTGAGATTTATGTGAAACTTTGTATGATGAGGATTTTGTGTAAATGGATTAGTAGTACCAAGTGGTGTGGGATGTTTGGTGATACTTTTCTGATTACTCTCTTGATTTCTCATATGGAATATTGGTCATTTTTATACTCTCAGGTTGTGAGATTTGCTTCCTTATCAAAATTATACTGGTAACATGACGTGATATAGAAGCATGTGATATGTTTGAATAATTACTGTTTGAAAGTATACTTCATTTATTGAATTGAAGTGTTTTTCTAAGTTTACATGCTTTTATGTCATTAGTATGACGATACTTTTTGTTCTATATCACAACTAGTGTGATTTGATTTATTGTTTTATATTTTATATTCACTATGAGCGTCATATTGATTTATACATGATACTCTGACTTGATTTATTTCTTCAAGACATGGTTAAGTTTTTAAAATGTTTTAATGTTATAAACACTATGAATTTCATGGCATATTTATAAAACAACATTTCAAGAATGCTTTTGATTTTAGGATGGGATAGATTGGACTCTATTGTACCAATGGGCCAATACTCCATCTTGGTCGACCGGATTCAGGATCGCTACCTGAATCGGCTGTTTAACTTTCACCTCTCTACCACCAAAAGTCAACGGTATGCTACATTGGTCAATTTTGTTATTTCGATCAGGATTCCCGTCGGCGGGTCGCTTACTACAATAGATGGAGGCGTGGGGGTCCCATGTGTAGTACCGTAAACGGATAGCATTTGGCCTTCGCCTTAGAGTGTCTTGATTACCCTAGGTTAATAGCCAGGTGTGTTATGGCGTTATGAGTAGATTACAGTGTTGCTGTCTCGATGCATGCTCGAGCTCTACCACTGTGATTTACAAATTAGCGTTTGTTTAATTTTTTGGTATATTATGAGTCGGGTGATATTTATCCCATAATCCCCTAATATTTTATTACATTACTATAATTGATTTGATTTATTATCATATTGATAATTGTTATGAGTATCGTATTGACTTATATACGATACTCTAATTTATTTATTATAATATTGATTTGTATAGGATAATTGTTATGAGTATCGTATTGATTTATATATGATACTCTGATTTGATTTATTTTATCATGTTGTTTTACAAATGATAAATGCCATGAAAATTTTATCGACTTAATTGGTTACAATAAGATATTTATTATGAGTATCGCATTATTTATATGTGGTACTCTGTTTTGATTAATTTTATCATATTGACAATAGTTTCGTGTAATGACCCGGGTTTTTGTCGACTTTGGTTATCGCCATAACTCAATGATGACTAACCAAACGTCGAAAAATACCAGTCATTAATGAAAGAAATTAGAGGGTAAGGAAAGATAAGATAGAAAATCAGAATAGAAGAAGAAGAACACAACATCAGAGTAACACAAACCTCACAACGGAACGAATAACATATAATATATATATATATATATATATATATCATAACTTGAAATATACATCTGTACTTGAATATACATCATTATCAAAGTACAACACTTACAACACAGCGGAAAAAAACTATAGCTATATGATTCTGAAGCCTCCTGCTCCAGCTCTTCAGGTATATCTGTAAATCCCGACTACTTGACTGCTCGTACAAATTTGGGCACCCAAGAGTTTTAGGGAAAACAAAACAAAATAAACTCCGGGTCAGTCATGGGACTGGTACGAGTAAAACAGTTTTAAAACAGTTCGAACAATTAAACGATATCTCATAATACCACGCTGTATAACGGAATGGGTTTTTCCCTTTTGAGAATCCAAATTATCTTTATATCAAAACCTTTGATATTATAATAATGTCTATCAACAACAATATAATAATCATCTAGCAGAAACGCTTTCATCTCACGTTCTACATATATTATATACAATCAAAACCGCAAGCACGTATTGGGTAACGGATTTCTAACTATGACAAGGTATGGAACCACCTTTCGCTAATGTACCTCTAGAGAGGAATACACTAGGTTCAACAAGAAAATCTTGCAACCCGGCCACACATGACCGACCACTCATTTCGCTTGAGTGTATCGAATGTATATCACCAACGGTTGGGATCAGCAACCGTTTCCCGAATGGGACAGCATCAACAATAGATTTTTAGATGTAAATGAAACTCTAGATCATGTGATTATACACCCTACTTCGGTGCGACCGACTTAGCCATGCTGCCTGCCCGATTTCTGTCATTTACCGGATGTGAGGCTAGAAGTTACGCTTTATCATCACACCAGATTCACTTTGAATGCCACCCATCAAATCACCGATTGACGTCCTCAACCATACATTATGTGTTAGTTAAAAGAAGTTTGCTTCTCCGCTTCCACTCTTGGTACGGTTGGAGAAATCAATATACGTGATCGTCTGGAATTACACTGTCAGACATCCGTCCATACAAGTCATCCAGGAACAGGAAGAACCGAAGGCACTATTCTGTAAACAGGATAGCCCTTGCGTAACTCTGTCTTCAATTTCCTTTGGCATATATGATTCGCAAAGCTTATGCCAATACAGAGTGGTTCTTTAGATAATAATCCAACCGGTCTCTCCATATTAACAACGTTAAAATGGTCAAAACTTCGATAGTCTGTGATTTAACTATCGAAGAAAAACAGGTGTGCAAACAACGATATTATTTCCAAATGGAAATTTATATCGATCAAACATCATTCAACATTTATCTCTTTATTTCATTAATTTACTTATCTCCTGTTTCCCTATATTCAATATTTCTTATTTTCTAAATTTGGAAAATATACGTTATTAACAATGGAAAACATTTCCATTTCTTGTTTTCTTTATTAGAAAACATTTCTGGTTTCTTATTTGGAAAACATTTCCAAAGCTTCTTCCTCGGACTTAGACAGATGTTTAAACAAACCATCGCGATGCCAACTCAAATAATTACGCTTATTAACTAAATTCCTTAACCATACTTTACTATCGAACCTTAACCATTCCTTAGTTAAAAATGAAGTCAATCAAGTTGGGGTAATACAACCTCTCAGACCTTGACTGAACAACGTTTCTAACCTTGAAATAGACAAAGTTCACCCTTCTAATTCTTTAACTAACTTCTTTACGTAACTCTCTTTCAAATCTTTTCTATTCGAAAATTCTTTCCTTCGATAAGGAATATTCAATAACTCTATTCAATTTATTCTATTCACTTAACTCTTTTGATTTAACTCTAACTCTATTCACTTAACTCCTATCGAATAAACTATATTCGATAACTCTTTTAATTCTATTTGAATAAACTATATATTCGATTAACTCCTTTTACTCTATTCGAATAAACTATATTCGATTAACTCCTTTATTCCATTTGAATAAACTATATATTCGATTAACTCCTTTTACTCTATTTGAATAAACTATATCCGATTAACTCCTTTTACTCTATTCGAATAACTAATTCGATTTAACTCCTTTATTCGCTTTATAAAGATTTCCTTTTTAACAACATTTATTCATTTTAAAGATTTACTTTTAGTAACGGTTCTCTACTTTAAAAATGATTTCCTTCTTATAACAGTTTCCTTTTTATAACGTTTTCCCTTTTTCTAAATATCTCCTATTTACAAATATTCCAATTTATAAATATTTCTTATTTATAAATATTCCATTTATAAATATTTTATTCCAAATATCACTTTGAAAATATTCCCTTATCAACATTTCGGTATGTTATGGTATTCAACGTATCAAATCACGATGATCAGTATCGTCCAAACACATATAATCAACAAAAGATTATATATCACATCATATATCAAAATATATGAAAAACAATAAAACAAATGTTGAGGAACCCAGTTGGGTTCCTCCAACCTGTTTCCCTGCATCACAGATGTTATAAAATATAAAATCAACATCACTTTCAGTTCCATATGATATATTCTGTTAAACAGAATCAATATAGAAATTCAACTAACTGACTAGCAGTTCAATCAAACAGTCAACACACTGTCAATCAGCCAATATTTAACAGTTCTAAAAATACAACATGAAATTATAAACTGTTCAGAGTTAGTGAGATTTACTCACATTTGCAGTTCATCGTTAAAGAACGATAAACTGTTATTTGATTTGAATCAAACAATTTATCTCTCCATAAATTCAAACGAGCCCCAATCAACTTCCAGTCAGCTTCATTGTGAAGCTCTCGTCCATACGGTCCCAACGCGACCGGTTTCGCTGAATTTCGTTAAAGCATGACAAAGTTATGACATTAATAAGTTAACGTTGTTTTATTTAAATAAAAACATGGATTAATTATAATTGGGCTTAACTTCCCTTCCGGCCCATTACTACATTCAGAAGCCCACCGCTCCAAGCCATTCTTCCCCAAATTAAAACTTCAGAACTGACGAAGACAACTCCTCCACGTCTTCACATTAAACAAAAACTGAGATCACCAAAATACCTCTCAATATTGTCACCCAGACCCGCTTCAACAAGATTTCCTTTTCTTCTCGGATGAAAACTTGCGAGCTCCAGATAAACAAATCCATTCAACAGCCATTCCGATTCATCCCTTCAACCTCACCACTTCACTCCTTCATGAAATTGAAAACAGACAACACCAAACTTCTCCTCTCCGCTATCTGCTCCTCTCCATACCACCGATTACAACACGAATCCCCTTCCTCGGTTTCGACGCAGCAGGTTGATCGACAGAAACTTCACCGAGTACCCCCAATTCATCACAGACGAACCCACTTCATACCACCAACACAAATCTCAACTCGAATATTCAATTCGATTATCAATCACCCTAAATCCCCAGCCTTATCTCGCGCTAGATAAAACCCCAAAGGCAAAAAGAGCCATCGAACTACATAAAACCAATGTGGGATCAAAGCAAATCGTGCAAGGGATCCAAAGACACCAATTTTATAATTTATAGTAATTTATTTGATTTGTTGGGATTTTATTTGAAGATCGAAGTTTTCAAGAATGAAGAAAATTAGTGGCGGCACCTTCCTGTTGACCAGAGAAAGGATTTTAGTTTAGGTTTTAGGAAGGTGGTAAACCCTTATTTATAGGCAAACAAATCTAGATATTTATGAAGAGATATTTGGCTTAGATATTTATTGAAGTACCCTATATTTTAGTCATGCGTTATAAGCTCGTACAGCCTCATCTCTAATCGAAATGCGATGAAATTTGCCACCCTGTTATATTAGAGTATTCCAGACTCAATAAAACCGGTCTCGTCGAATTCCGACACTGTTTGCAAAACGACTATTCTTAAAGTCCTAAATAACCCTTTTAAATATATAAATATATTTAAATATAATTAAATTAAATATTTATAAATAAATATTATTGTATATATTCACCGTGGAATACCATACAGTTCTACTGGGATTTATAACTTGATATTTCAAATCTGGGTCAACCCGATATTCGATTTATATTGAAATTCCTTTTTAAAATATAAATAATTCCTTTATAAATTAATAAAGAATTCCACAGTGACTTTTCTAAAATTTGATTTGAACATATCTCAAAATCTACACGACGAAATCCTGATTTTTCTCTTCCACTAGAGAGATATACTCCACCAGCTCCACACGTTTCTTGTTTCACAGAAATCCGATTTAAAACGAACCCTGTACATTCAGTTGAAGTTCAAATCGCCAAATAGCGGACTGCAGCGCCATTTCGAGCTCGATTTTAATTATAATATAATTATACGTTCAAACTGTCGTTCAAATAATATATTTGTTATTCTAATTCAATTATAAACTGAGTTAAATATCACAGATGATCCAGTTCACACCATATCGTCATTTCAGCCAATTCTGATTATTTCAGAATTAAATATATTATTTAATTTATTATTTTAATTAAATATTCATCATTATTTAATTAAACCACCATTTAATCCACTATATCACTATTTATGTAAATTAATTATAATACCTCTGCCAATGCGGGTCATTACAATCTTCCCCACTTAAAATAATTTCGTCCTCGAAATTGCTAAGGTAGAGAATGACCCTATCAACTGGTTAGAACATATTTGTTCACTTCTTAACTCCAGTTTCAACTGAACCAATTTAATTTCAATTAAAATTATTAATTAATTCTTATCAACGAAAATTTTCAAAAATCCTGAAAATTTTCTAACTCCTTAACTTTTCGAAAAATTTCGCCAGTACCTCCTTTGTACTGGTTAATAGGTCAAACTCCAACTTGCCTCTCTAGGCCATCTCCAACCCAAAAGAAAATCAAACAGCCAAGCGGCTTGCCAATTCGGCTCATAAATCTTATATCCAATAGAAATATAAACTTGTACCTTTTGTCGGCATATCATTTTATCCTTTCCACCTGTTATCAATTCAGCAGATACAAGGGTCATCCCAATCAAATTCCAATCTACTTTTATCCACAACACAACCATTCGCTTATATCCGAGCCAAATATCATTTCAACTCGAGTTTCTTCTCGATTCCCAACTCTTAACTTGATTATCACTTTACACTTCAAATTTGAATCTCAAAATCCAATTTGTCTTGATATCATTCTAATTCAATCTCAGTTACCACTTTACTGGCTTTACTTTAATTCAATTTTGCTTTCACAAATTTCTGTTAAATTTGTTTTTAATTCAAACAGTCTTTCCCTGGGAGTTTTTAAACAAATTACTCTTTTCAAAAATTAAATTTTCCTTTTGAACATGTCACTGAGCCCTTAATTAATATTCCATTAGTTAAATCACTTCTCTATTTCTTTATCAATATTTGTTAACCAAATATTTTCAATAACCATATTGGCCTTTTATGTTATTTGGAAAACATTTCCGAATATCGCCTTCCTTTATTTTCTAAACTTTAGAAAATATATGCTATTTATAATTGGAAAATATTCCAATTACTTATCTCTTTTCCGATCTCGTTTATTTCTATACTTAGGAAATATTCTTTATTATATTTCCAAGCTTACACTTATTTGGGTTAAAACAGATGTTGTGTAAAACATCGTTACGACAATCCAAATACTATATTCAACTAACTCTTATTCAACATTGATCTTCGAGCCTGAAATCTTACTATTTATTTGTTAATAATGAAATCAATCAAGTTGGGGTATAACTACCTCTCAGACCCTGACTGAATAATATTTATAACGTCAAAACAGATATGACTACTTACTCGAATAATCAATACCATACAACTACTTATTCACTTTTAAACACGTATACACTTCCTCTTTCTATTCTTACTAGATTTTATTCTTAGTCTTCCTTTTTGATTTTTACTATTCTATTTTTAAGTTCATTTCCTTATCGACTTCTATATATATATCGATACATTGATTTCTAACTATCAAATTATCTTAAAAATATTCTAACTCCTTAAATTCCCGGAAAAATTCGCCATAACTTCCTTTATACCAGGAGCATCGGGATATTTCAAATAGCCTCCCATGGCCCTCACTAATCCAAAGAAAAAGAAAAAGCCAAGCGGCTAGCCGATACAGCGCATAAAATCTCATATATGAATTAAATACATACCTTTTCGTCGAGCATTCTATTTATATACCTTCATAGCTTATCCATACCTATCTCATGTATATTTAATCCTGCCCAATCTATTTTAACTATACCTGATCGTTTTAACTCAATTCGTTAATTAATTTGTTAATTTACTCTTTAGTCTATTTCACTTTTATATTTGAACATGACATGTTCAAATATATTTTAACTTGCTTATTAACTAATTTGAATCCAAATTTCAAGTTTAAGTTCTATATTCGATATCGAATATCCATTTACAAATCCAATTCACCTTTCAAAGTTCAACTTCAAATTCAAAACTCGATTAACTAATTCCTCTTCGACTTAGTTAATTCTATTCAATTTCTATTCAAATTTTATATCACTTCTAGTATTCAAATTCTGTATATCAATTACTATTCTAATTCTATATATCAAATTCTATAGTTTAAATTCCATTTGAATTCTATATTCAAATTCTATTTCACTTTCGATATTCAAATCCTCTATTTGAATTCCTTTATATTTTCTATATTCAAATTCTATATTTGAATTCCATTTGAATTTCTATATTCAAATTCCATATCACTTCCATTGAATTTCATATATTCAAACTCCCTTTGAATTTCTGTATTCAATTTCTATTTCAATTCCATTGAATTTCATATATTCAAACTCCCTTTGAATTTCTACATTCAATTTCTATTTCAAACTTTTTTTTATTCAAAGTCTATATTCAATTCTATATTATAAATCCCATTTTGAAATTCAACAGAACTTGTCTTTCCCAAAACAAATTCAAAACAGTATCTCTGGTAGTAATTCGTCACTTACAACTCGAAAATGAATACTGATGATGCAGCTGTCATCATCAGAATCTATTTTCCAGCGATCGAAGTGAGTTCAATACTATAAAACCATTTCTAAACATTTCCACTTTGAAATTCATTTCAAAATATAATTCACACTGCTTGTAAAACAATTTAAAATCTCCCAGGATCTTAAATTTTCCTTATTTTTAATACAAATCCATTCACAAACACTTATCCAATTTTCCAGAATTTTAATTCAATCTTTGGTTTAAAATTTCAGATTCAACTCATCTGATTTCACATATTTCACTTATATGAATTCTGATTGATTATTTACATAACCATTTAATTTATAATCTTACTCGATTTTAATAACAACCAATATATCCAATATATTATAATTTTGAGATATATATCTTCCCTATATCAAGATATACCTTGGGTAAACTTATTTTAATTTTCCCTCTTTTCAAAACATATCGTGTCGACCCATCGTATTCGAGTGTTTAGTAACTCCTACCGATACAGTGGATCAAACTGATTGACCAGAACCCATAAACAACTCAACCAATAAATCTCCACAATATAAAAATATTTTTATATCATTTCACTCGTATATATACACTCAAACTCAATCTAGGGTATTACTAACCCTATCTCTACCGAGTCACGCCACAGAGCCAAGGTAATTCACTTAACCTTAAGCTCTGATACCAACTGTAATGACCTGGGTTTTTGTTTCAAGTAGGCTTTGCAACCATCCTCTCCACATCCTCCCGAAGCAGCAAGTAATACCCCACTGTGGCTTACATTGGTACCCCAGCACCATATTTTACGGCCAGCCTTTCGACTTCACAACCAACCCTCATTTTCGGACATGTAGGGGTAAGAGTCTCCCGTTCGCCACCTAACGAAAAGCGAGAACCCCCTATCATGCGACACATGCCCCAAGCATGCAATATGGACTAGTATGAGTAAAACAGTTTTAAAACAGTTCGAACAATTAAACGATATCTCATAAGACCACGCCGTATAACGGAACGAGTTTTTCCCTTATGAGAATCCAAATTATCCTTATATCAAAACCTTTGATATTATAATAATGTCTATCAACCACAATATAATAATCATCTAGCAGAAACGCTTTCATCTCACATTCTACATATATTGTATACAATCAAAACCGCAAGCACGTATTGGGTAATGGATTTCCAACTATGACAAGGTATGGAACCACCTTTCGCTAGTGTACCTCTAGAGAGGAATACACTGGGTTCAACAAGAACATCTTGCAACCCGGCCACACATGACCGACCACTCATTTCGCTTGAGTGTATCGAATGTATATCACCAACGGTTGGGATCAGCAACCGTTTCCCGAATGGGACAGCATCAACAATAGATTTTTAGAAGTAAATGAAACTCTAGATCAGGTGATTATACACCCTACTTCGGTGCGACCGACTTAGCCATGCTGCCTGCCCGATTTCTGTCACTTACCGGATGTGAGGCTAGAAGTTACGCTTCATCATCACACCAGATTCACTTTGAATGCCATATCTTCAAATCCATCAAATCACCGATTGACGTCCTCAACCATACATTATGTGTTAGCTAAAAGAAGTTTCCTTCTCCGCTTCCACTCTTGGTACGGTTGGAGAAATCAATATACGTGATCGTCCAGAATTACTTTGTCAGACATCCGTCCATACAAGTCATCTAGGAACAGGATGAACCGAAGGCACTATTCTATAAACAGGATAGACCTTGCATAACTCCGTCTTCAATTTCCTTTGGCATATATGATTCGCAAAGCTTACGCCAATACAGAGTGGTTCTTTGGATAATTATCCAACCGATCTCTCCATATTAACAACGTTAAAATGGTCAAAACTTCGATAGTCTGTGATTTAAATATCGAAGAAAAACAGGTGTGCAAACAACGATATTATTTCCAAATGGAAATTTATATCGATCAAACATCATTCAACATTTATCTCTTTATTTCATTAATTTACTTATCTCCTGTTTCCCTATATTCAATATTTCTTATTTTCTAAATTTGGAAAATATACGTTATTAACAATGGAAAACATTTCCATTTCTTGTTTTCTTTATTAGAAAACATTTCTGGTTTCTTATTTGGAAAACATTTCCAAAGCTTCTTCATTGGAATTAGACACATGTTTAAACAAACCATCGCGATGCCAACTCAAACCATTACGCTTATTAACTAAATTCCTTAACCATCCTTTACTATCGAACCTTAACCATTCCTTAGTTAAAAATGAAGTCAATCAAGTTGGGGGTAATACTACCTCTCAGACCTTGAATGAACAACGTTTCTAACCTTGAAATAGACAAAGTTCACCCTTATAATTCTTTAAAAAACTTCTTTATGTAACTCTCTTTCAAATCTTTTCTATTCGAAAATTCTTTCCTTCAATAAGGTATATTCGATAACTCTATTCAATTTATTCTATTCACTTAACTCTTTTGATTTAACTCTAACTCTATTCACTTAACTCCTATCGAATAAACTATATTCGATAACTCTTTTAATTCTATTTGAATAAACTATATATTCGATTAACTCCTTTTACTCTATTCGAATAAACTACATTCGATTAACTCCTTTATTCCATTTGAATAAACTATATATTCGATTAAATCCTTTTACTCTATTCGAATAAACTATATCCGATTAACTCCTTCTACTCTATTCGAATAACTAATTCGATTTAACTCCTTTATTCGCTTTCTAAAGATTTCCTTTTAACAACATTTATTCATTTTAAAGATTTACTTTTAGTAACGGTTCTTCACTTTAAAAATGATTTCCTTCTTATAACAGTTTCCTTTTTATAACGTTTTCCCTTTTTCCAAATATCTCCTATTTATAAATACTCCAATTTATAAATATTTCTTATTTATAAATATTCCATTTATAAATATTTTATTTCAAATATCACTTTGAAAATATTCCCTTATCAACATTTCGGTATGTTATGGTATTCAACGTATCAAATCACGATGATCAGTATCGTCCAAACACATATAATCAACAAAAGATTATATATCACATCATATATCAAAATATATGAAAAACAATAAAACAAATGTTGAGGAACCCAGTTGGGTTCCTCCGACCTGTTTCCCTGCATCACAGATGTTATAAAATATAAAATCAACATCACTTTCAGTTCCATATGATATATTCTGTTAAACAGAATCAATATAGAAATTCAACTAACTGACTAGCAGTTCAATCAAACAGTCAACACACAGTCAATCAGCCAATATTTAACAGTTCTAAAAATACAACATGAAATTATAAACTGTTCAGAGTTAGTGAGATTTACTCACATTTGCAGTTCATCGTTAAAGAACGATAAACTGTTATTTGATTTGAATCAAACAATTTATCTCTCCATAAATTCAAACGAGCCCCAATCCACTTCCAGTCAGCTTCATTGTGAAGCTCTCGTCCATACGGTCCCAACGCGACCGGTTTCGCTGAATTTCGTTAAAGCATGACAAAGTTATGACATTAATAAGTTAACGCTATTTTATTTAAATAAAAACATGGATTAATTATAATTGGGCTTAACTTCCCTTCCGGCCCATTACTACATTCAGAAGCCCACCGCTCCAAGCCATTCTTCCCCAAATTAAAACTTCAGAACTGATGAAGACAACTCCTCCACGTCTTCACATTAAACCAAAACCGAGATCACCAAAATACCTCTCAATATTGTCACCCAGACCCGCTTCAACAAGATTTCCTTTTCATCTCGGATGAAAACTTGCGAGCTCCAGATAAACAAATCCATTCAACATCCATTCCGATTCATCCCTTCAACCTCACCACTTCACTCCTTCATGAAATCGAAAACAGACAACACCAAACTTCTCCTCTCCGCTATCTGCTCCTCTCCATTACCACCGATTACAACTCGAATCCCCTTCCTCGGTTTCGACGCAGCAGGTTGATCGACAGAAACTTCACCGAGTACCCCCAATTCATCACAGATGTACCCACTTCATACCACCAACACAAATCTCAACTCGAATTCAATTCGATTACCAATCACCCTAAATCCCCAGCCTTATCTCGCGCTGGATAAAACCCCAAAGGCAAAAAGAGCCATCGAACTACATAAAACCATTGTGGGATCAAAGCAAATCCTGCAAGGGATCCAAAGACACCAATTTTATAATTTATAGTAATTTATTTGATTTGTTGGGATTTTATTTGAAGATCGAAGTTTTCAAGAATGTAGAAAATTAGTGGCGGCACCTTCCTGTTGACCAGAGAAAGGATTTTAGTTTAGGTTTTAGGAAGGTGGTAAACCCTTATTTATAGGCAAATAAATCTAGATATTTATGAAGAGATATTTGGCTTAGATATTTATTGAAGTACCCTATATTTTAGTCTTGCGTTATAAGCTCGTACAACCTCATCTCAAACCGAAATGCGATGAAATTTGCCACCCTGTTATATTAGAGTATTCCGGACTTAATAAAACCGGTCTCGTCGAATTCCGACACTGTTTGCAAAACGACTATTTTTAAAGTCCTAAATAACCCTTTTAAATATATATATTTAAATATAATTAAATTAAATATTTATAAATAAATATTATCGTATATATTCACCGTGGAATACCATACAGTTCTACTGGGATTTACAACTTGATATTTCAAATCTGGGTCACCCCGTTATTCGATTTATATTGAAATTCCTTTTTAAAATATAAATAATTCCTTTATAAATTATAAAGGAATTCCACAGCGACTTTTCTAAAATTTGATTTGAACATATCTCAAAATCTACACGACGAAATCCTGTTTTTTCTCTTCCACTAGAGAGATATACTCCACCAGCTCCACACATTTTTTGTTTCATAGAAATCCGATTTAAAACGAACCCTGTACATTCAGTTGAAGTTCAAATCGCCAAATAGCGAACTGCAGTGCCATTTCGAGCTCAATTTTAATTATAATATAATTATACGTTCAAACTGTCGTTCAAATAATATATTCGTTATTCTAATTCAATTCTAAACTGAATTAAATATCACAGATGATCCAGTTCACACCATATCGTCATTTCAGCCAATTCTGATTATTTCAGAATTAAATATATTATTTAATTTATTATTTTAATTTTAATATTCATCATTATTTAATTAAACCACCATTAAATCCACTATATCACTATTTATATAATTAAATTAATTAATTATAATACCTCTGCTAGTGCGGGTCATTACATTATGAGTATCGTATTGATTTACATATGATACTATGATTTAATCATATTGCCTTTACATGTGACAAGTGCCATGAAGATTTTATTGACTTGATTAATTATCAAAAAATATTTATTATAGGTATCATATTTTTTTATATACTTATTTGTCATGAGTATCGTATTAATTTATATATGGTACTCTGTTTGGGGTTATTTTATCATATTTTTTTATATATGATAAATGTTAGGTGGAGTTCATTAGTTTATGATACTCTGACTTCATCATTATGAGTATCCTATTTATTTATATATGATTTGTTGAAAGCTTTGCCCTGATTTATATGGATACTCTGTTTTGATTTAATTTATCATATTGATTTATATATAATATTTGTTAAGAGCATCGCATTGATTTATGTATGATACTCTGGTTAGATTTATTATAAATATCATATTGGTTTATATGTGGTATTTCAGCTTGGTTTATTTTATCATATTGCTTTATATATGATAAATGTAATGAAATGTTTGATTCATATAAGCTACTTTATTATAGTTATTTTTATCATCTGATCGTATTCGTTATGAGTATAATTTTGATTTGGAAATGATACTCTGTCCTAGTTCATTTTATCATATTATTTCATAAATGTTATGAGTATCGTATTGATTTATATATGATACTTTGATTTGGTTTATTCCATCATATTGCTTTTACAAATAATAAATGCAGTGAAGATTTTATTGATTTATAAGCGATACCCTAACTTAATTTATTTTACTATCATCTTGGTTCATATGTGACACTCCAACTTGATTTATTTTATCATATTGTTTTATATATGATAAATGTTATAAGTATTTGTAAATGATACTCCGACTTGATTTGTTATCATGTTATACTCTGACTCGATTTGTTACCATGTTATCATATTTCTAATAATTGTTGTGGGTATTGTATTGATTTATATATGATACTCCATTACATTTTTCTTTAACCATCTCATTATTTATATGGAATGTGTTATGTATATCATACTGATTTATATATGATACTCCAACTTGACTATATTGTTTTATATATTTGAAGTGTTACGAGTAACTTACTGATTTATGTGGGATAATCTTACTTGATTTATTTTATCATAAAGTTTTCACATATGATAAATATTATGGAGATTTTATTGACTTATATATGATGCTCTATTATAGTTTTCTCTCACCAAATTATTTTACGTAGGGCACTTGTTATGGGTGTCAATTGATTTGTATATGATACTCTGTCTAATTTTATTATATTTTTTGAAATTATTATTGCTGAAATCGTATTGATTTATATATGATACCTTTATTTAATATTGAAAAAGGAGGGTGGGCATCCCAAATTATATATTATATCAAGGTTAAGAGTAGAAATTTTAACAAGATTGGGTAATCGAAGTCGGGGAGGAAGTTAGATGCAATGTTGGAATTTCGTAATGTTATATATTGACCAAGTAAATTGTGGGGACGCAATTTCATTAAGGAGGCGAGTCTGTAACAACCCGGATTTTTGAAGAGTGATAGTAACATCTAAGAGATTTTGATGTTTAAATTATAAAGTAAAATAAAGATTTAACGTTAAAACATATATTTATATTAGGATTTCTACATAGAATTTAGAATTTTTGAAACGTAATTTTCATATTTAGCTTTGAACTCTTTTCGTAAAATTGTTTGCTTATGAATGTTTTGTTAAATAATCATGACTTATAATATTAAGAGAATTGGATATTTAACACTGAATTTTATTCAACTTGGACAATATACGGTATGATTAATTAGAAATCGAAGAATATGCCGAAATATGGACTAAGACGTATTTACAAGGAGCTAATTTATTTCCAAATTGTTATAAATAAACATAATTTTTGTAGTTTTAATATATACTCGAAGAATTTGCTTTGTGTAATAGAATGTCATTTAAATCGGTTGACCAATTTTAATTTTGTAAGACTTCGTTTACCGAAATTTTAGTGTTGGCAGAAGAAAATGCAACATTGGTTGAATATTTGGTTCAACCATGTTCTTCTTTTCAGACTAATGATTAACATATGATAAA
Organism: Allium sativum; assembly: GCA_030737875.1. NCBI lineage: Eukaryota > Viridiplantae > Streptophyta > Magnoliopsida > Asparagales > Amaryllidaceae > Allium > Allium sativum. Next base: position 361,163,951 of record CM060926.1, read on the forward strand.
ATCTTGTTCAAAATTGGGCATCAACACTTAGAGATATTGTGTTGAGAGTTATTGCAATTTGTCCTTGCATATCTGAATACTTTTACACTTGTCCTTTACCATCTGAACAAGGTACCAAGTGTTTTTTTTCTATGTTTTTCTGGGTCCTTCATTTGAATTTTTAAAACCGGTGCACCCCTCTGCTTTGGGGGAACAACAAGAATTCCATCCTCGTTAATTTCTTACACGAGTCAGTTTCCCCCAAATCAAAATAATCAACAATAATGGCTTCCTCCACCACCGAAAGAAAAATCACCACCAAGTCGAGCCGCATTTCCTCCCTCCTCTTCTCATTAGCTTCCTTCCATTTCGAGACTGCCTTGCTCGCACCAGTAATTGAAGCACACTTTCCCCAGTTGCCAACCACCAGTCAGTCATCCGCCAACACCATAAGGCGCTCTAGATCTGGGAGTTGCCTTCTCTTGGGAGTCCTCTCCCTCATCCAACTTGGCACGTGCCTCATTCAATCCAAACTGAGGCTGACTTGGTCTTGAACAACCAACGACTTCAACAGTTGCCACCACCGAGATAGCTTCAACTCTGACCCTACTGTGCCTTCTTCATTCTGGTGTAAGGTGAGTCTCCCATCACGATTTATTATTGTTCAAATAATTTAACCTTGGTTTAAACCAAGTATGATGGTTTACGGCTTTGATTTTGAATTGTCACCCTTGCTACCCATCTCTTCTTGTTGTTATATATGTCCATGCACTTGAAATATTTTGCTATTGGTGTAAAATGCCCATACACCCGTATTTTTAAGTAGGTTTATATAAGGTGTATACATATAGATGGTATACTTGAACATTGTTATAGAATTATGTACCTGCATGAATGCAGGCACATTGTTGCTCACATATTTTATAATAGATAAGCACCGAGGGTGTGTGAGTGCTTTGCGTGTGATATATTTCTGTGATAGGGTTCATGAGCATGTGGGTGTATTATATGCTTGCATGCATATTGTGGGATTGGACCAGGAAATGGGTGAGTTTGCAGGTAATGTGCATGCACAGGTTATTACGAAAAAAAATTGGTTCATTTCACTCTTTAACCTGGAAATATGTTGATGGATATTTCATTAGTTTGTCAACATGTTATTGCTGACCTTATTTATGACTATTATGCTAAAAAATTTAGCCTCAAATTTTGGAGTAGTAACTGCTTATATTGGATCAATATCAGAATTGAGTACCCTTGTCTTATGAAAGGAATTTGAGCATATCTTGGTCTTGTTTTATCCTAAAACATATGTCTTATTAATTTTATTCATCTTGACTGAAATCGTATGCTAGATATACGCCAAATATGCTCTGCCTGTCTTGTTTCAGTAGTATACTGAACTGCACTTGCATTTTCATTGTGCGAACATGTCAGCTCTTAACATTAAACATGCGTATATGATTCTCTTTGCATGGTCGAGAATATATGTTCACCTAAAATATCTAGAGTACGGGTTTGTTCTCTTTACAGTGCTTAAATTTACAATACTATAAATTTTTTTAATCATGCTAAGGCCTGTGAAGAGCCTGCTCCTCCTCACGCTATGTGCGTTGTAAGGTTGCTGCCTTTTTTGTTTCGGTATTGTTGTGTTTTTCTCATTCTCTTTCGGTGTGCTATGTATACTTGTATCCATAGATATAAACATTTTAGGCTAGCTGAGTTATTTATCTTTGCTATTTCCCCTCGCTGCATTTTTTTGGGATTTTCACCTCAGTATTGAGAAGGGCGCTTCCTTTGCTTATTTGCATGCCTATTCTTCGAACAACGACCTGCTAAGATACTTGTTTGTCTTCAGTTTTGCAATTTTCCCTTATATTGATTTGTTTGGATCTGCTAAGTCATAAACTAAAATCTCCTGTACTCTGAGTATGTACAACATTTTGTACTTACCTTGGATTTCACATATATTAGAACTTAGTAAACCTGTAACTTTTGTTTTTCCATGTATTGATCGTTTTCATATATTGGAAAATAGTTAGTCTCTTGGATTTTGCATGATGGAAGGACATGTACTGTTTTTCTATAATCAATAATGAACTTAAATAGTGTAACCTACCCATGCCATGTTTGTAAAACTTGAAACCCGTACATTCTTGCTGTTTTTATGTAAATCGAGATATACGTATTGGTTCACATTTGTTTGTCCTATGCTTTTCCGCCTTGAGAATGTTGATATGTTGTATATTTGAAAATTTAGAACTGCTTATGTAAGAAAAATAATATATATATATATATATTATATTCTAGTGTTTTTATTGAAGTTAATTTATTTGAACAATGATTAATCCTGACTCGAGTGTTTTATGGTTTGCATGGAACGCTTGGGTCAGATACGAGTGTTGTAGATCTTGTGCTTTCAGCTATCGAAGCTAGAAGCACGTGAAGACGTCCCCGCTTTGGTTCATTTTTCCCGTTTTATTTTATGTAAAATCGTGTATTGTATTTGTAAATTCTTCGGCTGTGTAAATAAATTCTATTTTGTAAACTCTAATATTTTTGTAAATAAAATTCCGCTTGTGAGATATACTGTTGTATACTTTTCTCTTCTGTGATTCTGTGTTAAATTCTGTTTTAAACCTTGTAAGCCAATAACAATCCATTGTTTTGAATGCTTCATGTTGGTTTAATCATCGACTTGGGGCGATCAAAATGGCGGGTTGTTAAACCGTGTTTATGTGCAGACTGGTCTTACTATTATCCTTTTCTTATGAAGGATTTCTAAAGTTAAACAAGTAATTGTGCTGTGAGATCACAGAAAGTATTCCAGAATGATCCGGGTGAATTTTGCTTTGCTTCAAATGTGCTCGGGTCAGACCGAGTACATTTACACGTTAGGTTTCGCTTGGAGTTTCAGGAGCTGGAAGCAGGAGGCTTCACCATTAGTTATTTAGTGATTATTTCCACTGTGTTTGATATATGATGTACTCTGATGATTAGTATGTATATATAGTTTCTTTTGTAAAAAGAGATTTGATATATTATATTTTATTCATTCTGCTATGAGATTCTGATGCTGATCTTCTTATTCTTCTATTCTAATATTTCTTTCTTTCTTTACCTATCCTCTAATTTCTTTCTATTAACAATCTAGGATTTTTGATACTTGGATTTTTGATAAGTAATAAGGATTATGTATTATTGTTGAAAATTCGAGCGTCGAATTTTTCCGGGCTGTTACAGTTGGTATTAGAGCATAAGGTTTAGTGATAACCTAGGCTCTGTGGCGTAACTCAATTGAGATGGGGCTAGTAATACCCCAGATTGAGTTTGAGTATATATATGAGTACGCTTATTTGTAATTTGATATAAAAAAATTAAAAACTATTTTTACCTAGTATGTTCTGTAAAGCTGTAAAGTAATAATTTTCCTAAATTTATGGACAATTAGATTTACCAATGTTGATTTGGATGGAGTGTTTGGACTATATGGTTGGTTGGATGAATATTAATTTAAAAATGAATATAGATCTAAACTTGACTGAAACCAGTCTGGAATAAATAAGTCAAACTTATCGGAATAAAAGCCTAATGGTCCTGAATGAATGAATTGAATAGAAATGATTGGTTATTAAGAAATTTCATGTGAAGTGAATAGTGGGTAGAGTTGATTGGAATGGATGATATGGATGTTTGAATCTATTTGGTATTGTTTTTAAAAACTAATGAAATTCATTGGAGTTGAGAACTTGTGCAGAAGAGCTAATTCATCTGTAAAACCTGTCCAGGACGATTCTGCAGTTAATTGAATCCAGTTGATTAGAGCTGCATAATAATTAAGTGAGCTCGAGTATAATTAACTGCTTGTAGCATAATAATGCTCGCGAAAAGGTACACTTACGCAAAATATTAATTTTTGGTTTTTTATTTGGGTTTTGAGATTTAAATTTTGATTTTTTTCGATCGTGTGGGTCAATGTTTATATATTTATTATTCCTGCAATATTGCAGATGTCCCTCCATATAGGGGAGACTCTGCCAAAAATTTTCCAAAATTTAAGGTGTTAGAATTTTTTTAAATCTTTTTGAATTTTTTTGTTAATAAGAATGAATTTGTTATTCGATTTAAAACTACTAGGATTAGTTTTTAATTAAAAATTTAGAAAGTGAGGTTTTAAACTAAAGTAGATTTTTGAAAGATAATGGGTTTGTGGCATTTTCCCTACCTTAGAAATTTCAGGCACGAAATTCTTTTAAGGGGGAAGGAATGTATCAGCTCAGATTTTTACCATTTAACTTAATATTTAAAAATTGTTTTAAATATCGATTTGGATTTTTAAATGATTTGAATTTAATAATTTTGATTACTGCATTAGTTAAATAATAAAATAATAATTCAAATTTGAAATAGTCGAAATACACTAAATTTGTAATTACATGATTTGGCAATATTTTTTATTATTTAATTTTAGATTGAATATTATTAACGTATTCGTTTATTAAATGTCGCTTGAACGATAAATTTATAATTTAATTATAATAATTCAAAAATTGCGATAGGCACGAATAAAATCCGTTAGTCGCTATTAGTAAAATATCTTTAGTCAAATCAGGTTAAAATATTATTAAACCATCTATATATACACCTAAAATCAGAATTCCCAACCCAAAAACTCAGATCCGTCATCCACTTTTGCAATTTAGTCCAAAATCAAACAATAATTTATATCTTTATTTTGGTGATGAATCGATGAAGGTGCTCCGAAGCAAAGTTGGAGATCTGGGTGATGTCTACCTCCAGTTAAAATTTCAGAGCTAACAGTGTATTGTGGTGGTCGGAATCGACCTAAAATCATGAGTTTTTCCTTATGTTCTTTGTGGATTTGGGGGTGATAGAGTCGATGTTAGATGATGGAGTCTAAAGAGGGGTTGTAGAGGAGGTCGAGTCCTTCGACTTTGCTGTTGGGCAGGAGAGCTAAATGTGTTAGTAGTGGTTGGTAGGAAGAGATGATTGGAGTAGGGTATATTTGGGTTGTTCGAACTAAATTTCATGGTTTTGGAAGCAATAGGAGCGGATCTGGTGGAGCAACCTGAAGGCGGATGGAAGCCCGAAGCAAGGCGGAGTGAACGGCGGAGGTGCAACACCTGATGGTGGCCTGTGATGGGTGAATTTTTGACTTGAACAGAAAATGGTTGGTCATGTTTTTCTGGTGACACGCAGATCGAGGGAGGCTGGGACTTGGGCCGAGGGTCGCGATTGGCAAGGCAAAGATACTGGAAGGTCGGGGGTCGGTCAGAGTTCGCCATACCGGCGATGGCAGGTGGTTACTTGGTGACAGTAGGTTGGACGGTGAAGGAAGGGTATTTGGGATCGGTCGGGTTCTTCGCATCAGAAAGAAGGAAAACATGTCGACCTCAAACCGTTGATGATGTGGATTAGATTTTAATTGGTAAATAAAAATCAATTAATTAACAGTTAATTTTATTTGTGTAATCGTTAATTTATATAAACTTAAATCTCGTATATTCATTTCACACATTCTCAGAATCGCGCAAAATTGGATTCGTTGAAATCGTAGCAAAGAACACTACATTGCTGAGCAAGTTCGGAAGAGATTGGAAGCGAATAGATTTTCAATTAATTTTAAATGCTCGTTTAAAATTAAATGAAACAACACGTGAATCGATTGTCGTAAATAATTGATGAGTTAATTCTCACGCTTTCTAGAATTCTATGATGTGTTGAATTCATATAAAAATATAATTCTTCGTTAATCATCGAAATTGGATGATTGATTTCCTTGGTTGCTTATTGTTTGTTAACTGGTTGTCGACATCTATAATATGTCGTATTGGATGATTTTGATTTAAATATTGTTTCATATATTATTAAATATTATTATGATTGGTAATGCAGGGAAGAACAGGTTGGAGGGATCCGACCGGATTCCTCTAATATTTTATATGTTGTTTATTTTTTCATATTATTCAAATATGAACTGTTTACCCCAAACAATGTTATATTCTGAATGAATATTGAACGCTGAATTGAAATTCAACGCTGATGTGATGTTTTAATCAATAGTTGATATTGATTAAGTTATTTGCAACGAATGATCTAAAACGTTTTTTTAAAGACATTAGTTCACCGTCAGGCATAATCGAAGTTATAAAAATTTATTTTTATAACTAAAGTGAAGTTTTAAAATTATATTTATATTCAAAATTAAAGTTTTAAAATACTCAATATTTATAAATGGTTTCAATATTTTAATAAATTTAATAAGCATAGAAGCTTGAATGAATCTATGGATTAATACTTGGAAACTACTGGTTCAGGAAAACAATTAAGCAATGTTATAAGATTAATTATATTAATTTAATAAGAGAAATAATGAAAATCAGTTAATAAATAACTAATGTTTGGTTGACGAAGTCAACTGTTTAATTAGAACTGATAATTAAATTGATCATCTTTCGATTAATCTAATAGAGATGGTTTAACAAAAGGTTTTATTTCAATAATATATATTAATTTTTTTATTAATGATATTTAATGTAACACCCCGAAATTTTAAAGACACTATAGATGGTGAATTAAAGAGTAATTAATGTGAAATACACTGTTAACAATTAATTAAGGAAAACTTAATTAAATATTCAGAATTAAGTAAAACGGACTGCGCCATTGCATCCGTCTTGAAATTATGGCCAAGATAGACATTTGGTTTGCGTAAATCGGACACCGTATGAAGAAGTTATTAAGGTTTGAAGTTTCTATGCATATAAGGAAGACGTATATACATATAAATTCAAAAATATTCAAAAATCAGCAAAACCAGAAATCTGGCGCGCAAACCCGATACCCTGCTGGGTCGACCGAGGGGTCGACTCAGGCTCACGGGGGTTGACCCTGGGATCGACCTAGGGGTCGACACCCATGAAGGGGGGTCGACCAAGGGGTCGACCCACCTGAAGGGGGGTCGACCTACCCGTGGCTCTGGAAACTTCTTTTCAGAACCTGGACGACTTTGAAGCTAGATTTATGAACCCTAGGCTATAGAAATGACCCTAGACCAAGGTTTTATTCATCTAAAAACAATGGTGATGGCAAAGCTCCGCTGCAACGAAGATTGAACGACCTAATGTACTCCAAATCTAATTCAGCAGGCATTACACAAATTTAGTGATGGCAACAACAACTTATTTAACACGTTCTTCGCAGTAGTTTGGATCCATTTCTTTAGATCTATTCCCTGTGAGTTCATGTTAATTTTAGATCTGAATATTTAAATAGTAATCTTGGTATGTATATAAAAATTGAGTATTGAATTGGTGCTAAATTAGTTCTATTATGACATAACAATCAGGTCTGCTTTTATATGTTCATACCGCTGCCATGTTAAATCTTATCATAATATGCCTATTCAGTTTATGCCTATTTATATCAATTTATTATTGATTCATTATTATGCCTATTCTTTATTCTCTACTCTCCCTCTTTTCCCTTTTTATTTTTATATAGCCAGGCTACCTTCGAGCCGAGGCCTAACGCTGAAAAATGCGAACATGCAAAATTGGGAACAATTGGGAAAGAAATAATTTGGGGCATAATTGATATTGGAAAATATGGATCTAAATTTGGGCATAAATTTGGAAATATATGAATATGGGTTCGGGGGCATATGTTTTGTTGGATAATATGAATTTAGGCACGCATTGGAATAAATGTAAATATGGAATTGGGTATAAAATGGGACATGTCTAAATACTGATTTTGTACATAAATTGGGACGTATGTGAATATGAATTTTAGGCATACATTGGAAAATATGCGAATATGGATTTGGGTACAACTTGTATTGAAATGGGTGAATATGGACTAGGGACATAAATTGGAAAATATGTAGATTTGGGTTTGTGCATAACATATATATGTATATGCCTTGACTTATAACTTGGAAAAAAGAGCATATGGTGCATAATTAAAAGGTTAATTGAAAAGGGGTGTAAAAGTCTATGATTTGAATAGTGAATTGGGAATATAATTAAATATGGGGAAAAAGAGAAATAATCACCTATAATGACATAGGTAGGTTTGGATAAAAATGGAATGTCTAGTAATTACTAAGGAATTGTGATTGTACTTATGACACGAGGTTAGGTTGCATTAGTGGCAGAAGTCTGCCCGGACCCGACCGACATATCCAGCAGCCACTAATGTTGTGTCTAAGTGCGTAAATACGAATAGGGCTAAGACACGAGGTTAGGCCCAACTGTGGAATAAGACTACCCGGACCCGACCGACATATCCAGCATCCACACATTGTAAGCCTAATGTGGGAGGTCTAACCCATTATAACAATAATTGGACATGGTAATGAATTGGACTACTTAACCTAATTTAATCCATAAGGGTTGTATGCTTATGAACTTGAGTTAGAGTTAAGTAAAACTGGAGGGTAGCGGGTAGGTTAAGTAAATTAGAGGGGATGGGTAATATACGCATATAGGCCCATAAACTTAACCCGATAAGGTTATGTAATTAAAGACACCTAGTGGTATACATAACCAGTGGAAAATATATTTAAGTTATGTAATTAAAGACACCCTTGTAAGGTAAGCATAACTTGTAGAAATGATAGAATTAGATATGCATAATAATCTGCTAAGTAAACAACGATAAGTTGTAGTGACGGTGTAAATTGAATTTATGATTAAATGAGAAAGAATGAGGAAAACTTATAAAATAAATAAGTTATATTTAATCGTAAATGGTAAGTGACAAATTAATTAGGAAACATGTGAATTGAGATATACTTAACAACATATTAAGGAGAACATGTTATTATAATGATGTAACTAAGCAAGAATATAAAATAGATTGTGGATTACAGACCTTAGGCAACAATCTAGAAAATAACATGTTGCAGGCTTATTAATAAACTTAAATGGATTAAGTTATATGACTGAAATTAATAAGCAAGAGAAACTTGGTAATTTGAGTAAGAGTACAATATGAATGGGAATAACCAAGTTAAATGGAAACCCAGTGAGGTAAGTCAAGCGCGTAAAAGAATGTTCAGACATAGGGTCTAACAACATATTAAAGAAAGGCGCTTGGTCCAGTCCGTACGTTTGAGGATGAATAACCTAACGGGGTAGATCATCGAGGTGTTATAAGACATGAAAGGAGAGCACATTCATATGATTGTTATGACAGCTCCAAAGGAATGGGAAGGGGAAGCACGCGACTTCCTGAAGTACATAAGGTGCTCCTAGTAGTCCTCTGTGCGGTGACATATGCCTTAGGCTGTACTCGCAGAGTTTGGGTCTGCGCGTAACTACTAGGTGGGTGGGCCTTGACTGCAGATGTAGCTATGCAGTCAGAATGTTGTGACGAGGTGAAACCAAGGTGATTCGATGGTTGCCTCACGAGGAGGTAGAGTGGGTCACGACAAACAAGGATAATAGACTGTTGGATATCCGTCATCGATAGCCAGCGGGATGCGAAAAGACTAGAGCTAAACCCAAGATATCATTTCACCTTTCACTATCGAAATACGTGGTTGAGGGTAGACACCACATGGATGTTTAGATTGGTTGTTATTAGGGGTGATTGCTTAGCTCTGTGGTCTTTACTAGTTGAGGAAGGGGCCGAGGTGGGGCCATAGCCACCATGAAAAACAAACCCGAGGAATATCTGTATTTGAAGGCACTTAAAGGCAGCCTGTATAGATATGGAAATGCTCCCGACCGAGTTCCGTGTTTCTTGTTTAGCCCTGCCACGGAACTCGGTGCACATTAGTGGACGTGCGATGTAACAACCCGTAAAATGCGAGCCAGTTTGAAATTTTTATTTTGGCAATTTTAGCGAATTCTGATTATTTAATATGAATTATTTTAAATAATATCGACGAGAAATTTATTTTGAATATAATTCGAACGTATATATTATACGCGTCATCGTTAGAATATAAATATTTATATATAATTATAAATGGAATTGAAAATGGCGCGGTAGTTCGAAAATTCGATTTCTAATTTCAAATGAATATACAGAATTCAATATAAGTCAGAATTGAACGAAACAAGAAATATTTGAATCTGTATAACTATATCTTTGTAACGAAGTTAGCAAACTGAGATTTCATCTTAGAAATGATAAGATACGTCCAGTTGAAAATTCAAAATAGTCGCTATGGAATTTATATATATTTTATATAATATATAGCCCTTAAAAATAGCCGTTTTGCAAACGACCTCGGATTTCGACGAAACCAGTTTTGTTGGGTCCGTGATGTTAAGTTATTGCTAGATTTCAAATTTCATAATTTTTCGAATCAATATGTGAGCGTGGCAAAAGAAAACGCGTTTGACCAGTTTCAATTGATTTTAATCGACTGGAAATTGGCCATTTTTCTAACAGTCTCAGAATTCGACGAAACTAGTTTTGTTAGGACCGTATCGTCAATACGAAGCTAGAAAATATTTTTCGAGAATTTTTAGAGTTAGCATGTGACCCCGGTAATTTGAAATGTGCGTTTAAAATTCAATATAGCGACTTAAATGTAGATTTAAAGGAAACTGATCGAAACGATCAAATCAGCTAGCGATACATATCCCATTGTGTTCGGAATGGGGGTAAAACGCTATGGATGACAGGAGGTGGGCCTCGTTTCGAGGTCGTATGTAAAAGTCAACCCTTGTGCATAATTAAATAATTAAATAATAAAATAAAATATAAAAAAAAATCTATTTCCCCTTTTCTCTTCTGCTTGGCCCCCCCGATTCCATATTCATTCCCCAGATTAAAAAAAAAAATCCAGGGGTTACCCAGTGTGCGTAATCCTGAGGCATTTGCTAGAGTGTCTCGAAGCGGAGAGGAGCTTGCCCCTTGCCTCGACTCATGACGGAAATCCAATTTCCAATACGAGATAACGGATTTGATTGTAGAACTAGTATGGAGACATAGTAGATGGTAGCTATGCCGCCTATGATTGATATTTATGATGCTATTCGTTTTTGAAACATATACGCACTAGTAATAATATCAAATGACTTTGCTTTATACGTATCAAGCATATTTGGCTATTATAAGGTAAAACTCTATCCTCCAGCTTGCGTTGCATTGTGTGATGGGACCTGAGTCTTATAATAGCTTCATTCTTTCTAAAAGCATTGCGTTGTCTTAAAAAGAATTTACCTTGTTTTAATTGCACTAGCAATCACTGGAGTAAACCCGTTCCGCGAAAGTGGCGTGGTCCTATGATTTGCTATTACTATTATTTAACTGTTAAATGGATTCCTCATACCAGTCCCCATGACTGACTCGTTGTTTGTTTCACTTTGCAAACGCGGGTGCCCTTATTTTCACACGGGCAGCCTAGTACACAGGTGACAGGTGATTTTTGGTTCTGCACTGCTGCATAGCATGCACTTTTGGCTCATGGCGAGGCTGACTTCATAGAGATGACTTAGATATTTTCCGCCATTCCTGTATTTATGTTTATGATTCCGCCACTGGCGATGCAGACTGATTTACTTTCCGTATTTCTCACTATATGTATATGTATTCCGCCTTCGGCGATGTAGACTGATACTCTTATTATGTCACTGCATGTATGTATTCCGCCTCTGGCGATGATGACTGATCACTTCCCTTTCTTTTTACTAAGTATATCCCACGTTATGCTATTCTGATATTCCTACATGTTGTGATTCCGCTGTCATATCCATGTAAAATTATTTTATTTATTGTTTCTGCTATTATCTGTACTCTGCCATGATGATTAATGTGTTATTTCCTAATGATTATCCTTAATACCGCCCCTCGGATTTCGGGATCGTCACATGCGATTGAGGCATCGAGCTACAATTACAGTACATACATAGGACAGTCTAGATACATACATATCTGCTCTGGGTGGTGTATCGTAGACTAGAGGGCATTATTCCGATAAGGAATCTGATTCGATCAATGGTGGCAGTCCATACGCTTACGTAGCATAGTAATGGTAGATATATGTGGAACATAACATTTTATATAGCGATCTGTACGTCACTCTAGCATAGGATGAGGGACTGCGTTCATTACGGTGGTCGTGCGAGTGGGGTACCACGGGGTGCATCTCAATATTGAGAGATAGCTACATATACTGTATTAGGTGAATCCATGGGAAAGGAAATGGGTATGATGAGCGTATAAGTCTTGAGTGCTATTAACCCAAGTAACCTAATAATCAAGAAAATGTAATGGAATGCTATCAATAGGGATCATTCTATTTCTGATATACTAGTATCTGCGGGGTGCAGAGAAATGTATTTAAGAAGCGCAATATATCCTGTTCATATTATCTTGCTCAGTTCACACTTTTTATTGTTACTGTTATCTTGTTCTTCCAGTTTTATATACCTGCCATGATACTTTTATTTAGTTATATTTAAAAGTAATTGGACATGCCAGACTTTATGTCTGACCCTTTTTGTCTCCTCTTCTCTGTCTTCCATTTCCCACCGGGTTCTCGAGGTGGAAGTGCTTAGAGTTGATTTGGATTCTTTCAGCTTAGCTTGGATTTTGGATATAGATGTACTTCTTTGACTTCTTGTTAACTCTTTTATGGTTTTGCAAGGGAAATATGGTTCTATGCTGTATTTTTTGTAGCCAAATATTTTATTTTAATTATTATTTTAATTATTATATTCGCAATATTAATGGTTTTTAATATTGAATTCGTTATTTAAAACGAAGTTTTAACATTAATTTTATTTATAATATAAAACGAGCTCGAAATGGCGATGTAGTTCGTAATATGGAGTTTTGAACTTTAACTGAGAATATAGGGTCCGTTTTAAGTCGGATTTCTGTGAAACAAGAAATGTTGGAAACGTCTTGATTATAATTTTCATATAAAAGAGAAAAATCCAGATTTCGTGTTATAGATTTGTAGTTATGGCCAGATCAAATTTTAAAATAGCCGTCATGGAAGTCGTTATAAAATTATAGGTCTTTAAAATGGTCGTTTTGCAAACAGACTCTGTTTTTGACGAAACCAGTTTCATTGGGACCGTAACGTTAAATTATTGTATGGTGTTGAATTGCATGACAAACCAATGTCGTATGTGGCCATGGTAGCCGTAAACGCCAGTTCATTTTCTATAGCATGTAATTAAATTTAATAAAGGGATATTTGGGGATAACTTGAGCAGACGATTGAATTTGGCCATGAAACCAATTCCATTGAATTCGTATCGTCGATCAGAGTCAGAATAGGTATATAGTTTATTATTTTTGAAGACCGGGAAATTTGGTGTCCAAAATGGCATCGCGGTGCGCGTAAAAATAGCCTACCACGGAAACAGTCTCAGAATGCGACGAAACTAGTGTGGTTGGGTTCGTATTGATTAATTATTATAGGATTTCAAGGTTTCAAGTTGATTAGATTTATTTAGTGATCGTAAAAAATTTAGATGCGTGTTTATTTCTGGTTTTATAAAGGAAATTTTTTCAAACGATGTCGGATTTCGACGAAACTTGCCCCATTGGGCCCGGAATACTTTTTTACACTAAGATTAACCTTTTTATCAAAAAAACAAAAATTGTATGAGGCGATTTTTAACATGATAACTCACGTGTAACTTTCATTGTAATAAAACATTATTAAAATGTGCCCATACACTTCATACACTATATTAAATGATACGTAAGGACCAACTGCTTTGTTCAAATTTGCGTGACCAATTCCTTTCCATATATTGCGTTCTCGGGTCTGTTACTCTTTGCGTTCCAAGCCTCTCTCCACTGTACATTACTTGCGCCCCACGGTTTCATTTCCTTGCGTTCCAAGCCTTGATTTACTTGCGCCCCAATTTAATTCAAAACCGTGCCAGCCAAGGTATGTATCGAGAATCCCACTACACGTGCTACAGCAAGCCTATTTACTTCTGCAAACCTATTCCCCTGTACCTTGCTCCCCACGTATTTCTTTCTCTATAAAAAGCCTACTTTCCCTTTTTAGCTTCACTTCAGCATAAACAAACTTCAACTCCTTCACAAATTAAATATGGCGAGTTACCAGAGATTTAAACCAAACAAAACCTTCCATCCTTTTTAAATAAAGATGCGAGCTCCGATCTTTGTGTTAAAACCGCACTTCCTCAATCAATAAAACAAAATCTTGCGATCGCGTTTTGGAATTTTCCCTATTTTTTTCCGAGAGATGCAAATGGGTGTCGCACCGTACGGCTCGTGTTGTCTATGAAGTCATGAGCTAGGGATGGTGTCGGGTTCAGCGATGGCGGGGTCGTCCTTTGTGTCAGAGTCAGACTGGAATGGGATGCGGTGGACTGGGTTGCATCTGTTGACCCTTGCATGCGTGGATGGAAGTATATTGCCTGTGTGGATGTGAAGGAGTCAGTATCGAATGAATGAAGTGGAAGCTGAGGCTTGAGTAGAATGGGACAGGGGGAGAACGAGCATGCGAATGGAGCTGGGAGGTTTCAACGCGTGAAGGGTAATGAGGAGGGTTCGGCCATGGGTTGAAGTGTCATTCGCGAACTGTAGCATGAATGTCAGAAGGGTGTTGATCGGGTCGAGAAGGACTGTCAGGTGAAGCAGCGTTGGTAGGCGGAGCCTCGGTGGTGGGGAAGACAGTGTACGGTTAGTGAACAAGGTGGAGCATGGACTGGAAATAAATAACAAGAAGTTTGGAAAGAAAAAAATGTGCTGCATAATATTAGAGCAGCTCGGGAAGGTCAGACCAGAGTAGGTGATGGAGCATCGATGGGGTGAAGGAATGGAAAAAAAAGAGAAAAAAAAAGAAAATGGAGAAATGCAACAGACTGTAGTAGAATGGGAGAAAGTTATAGAAGGAAGCAAGTATGGGAGGACGGTTCGGTGTATGGAGAAGGAACAGAAGATGAAGAAGGAGGTGAACAGCATATAACGTAAGCAATTTAGTATTATTGCCTAATCCAACGTTAACTGAACTGGATTATTTATATTAAATGCCTAATTAAATTATATAACTATCGAGCCTGGTAAATACTTTTATATGAGTAAGACCTTTATTATACCATATCCCCACTGGTTCAGTTATTTATTCAAGAACATGTTATATAGGTAATATCTACTACAGCTTGTCCCTAGCTTAGATATTTATTGAACATTGGACGGAAATCCAGGAATTTATGGTACAAAAGTTATCAACGCACAAAGCTAAATACTGGGGTGGATTTGATAAATTCGTATAGTTTCATATATTAATTAAGTTAGTTAATCAATTAGAGTTTTAGTTAATGTTTTATTTACTTAAACCCATATGTATAAATTGTGTATCGCGCTTATATGTTAACAGAAATATGGAACATTGAATCCATAGTCAATGAGCGTAAGATTACGGAATTGGAACGAACGAAGTTAAACGCAACTGGAAGTTTGCAGAATGAATAGTTTTGAAGATGAACCAGATCAAGGTGAGTTAAACTCACTCAGTTCTTCCCGCTTATATTTTATATAAGTCGGGTTTTATGATTGTGTGCTATGATTGTTAATGGTTGTTTATTTGTTTGTTGATATATTGACTGAAATAGTTAAATTAAACATTGTTTAATTTACTTGAAACAAATCGTTATTTATAACGATTAAATCCAACTGAGGTAACTTACCTCAGTGGTTACGTTTATAACACTAAAAACATTATAAATAAATAGTGAATGCTTGAATTTCTGTTATTAGCCCTTACAATTATTATTGACTGTTAGAATTAAACTGTTTATGTCATATATTTAAATGGTAAACGATTATTGGTTGACAATATTAAAAGGAATGATTTGAATTGTGGTAACCATTATTTTGCAGGAAATGACAGGTTGGAGGAATCCAACTGGATTCCTCACTTATAGTGATAATATTTATCAGTATGACCATATTGTTTGGATTGAATGTGAAATTGGATTATATTTCACGGTTTGGTACTATAGTAGTCATTCGCCTCTTTAGTACCGTCAAATTGAAAGGAATGATTTTTCGAAATCGATATTAAATGAATTTAGAATAGTTTCAAAGATATAAATATATTTTTATAGGTTTTTGAAAATACGATTTTTATTGTAAAGATAATAATCAAAGTGAAATTTACAATTTTTATGAATAGATATAAAATATAACAAGTAGAGGCATAAGATTTTATAAAGGATTGGTTATGGTTTAAAATGATGAATAAGTTGTCGAGCATGATTTAAAGAGAATGTATTAGATAAAAGTAAACATGGCTTGGAAATGAAATATATAACGTTGTTACAGATGATAGTTGAATCGTTTTGACAAATATCAATATAAGAATTTGAAAAGATATCAATATTTTAATTATATAAGATATTAATATAAGATTTTTAAAAGCGTTGTTTATATGGGTTTTAAAACAAATGAATTTGAAATGATTTGTAATATTATAATAAAGCGATATTAACGAATTTTCTTAAGGATTCTATTTATAATAGAATCGAAGCTTGTATATAATATTATAAAGAACTATGAACGTAAATAGAAAGAATTTATAAGTGTTTACTTAATAGTTAATTAAGTAAATGAGATCGAGATTTAAACAGATTTACAAACGAGAGTAGTTAAGGGGAACATAAGTTATGGTTCTTGTAAATGACATTATAAACTATATTTGAAAGTTTATAAGTTGAATAAAATGAATTTGGAAAATATTCTTAATTTATAATAAGGAGTAAAAGCGACGTTTCAAATAATTGGAAGTTTAAAGAGTATAATTAACGGACGGTTCATTAAAGAGGCTAAATGATACTGAGTAGTGAATCAGTGAATACATTTTTATATGGATGAATGGTTGTTTTATTTGATAGTTAAATAATCGACTATCAAAATTTGGCCAATACGATTGTTGGTACGGAAAGACCGGGATCGAATTATATTCGAAAACCATTCTGTCCAGCAAATACGAATACGTTGAAGATGCTGATTCAAGATGGAGCTATTGAAGACCGTGGATCTTCATAAGCAGAAGGATTACTTAAAATCTCTGATTGCAACAGAGATATACTGTGATTCTGTCGTGGTTGGAATACACGGATTTGCGAGGACTTCTCACTACTGATTCTCAGGGTGATTCCTAGAATGCAGTAGGAGGGTGCCTTCGGTTCATCCTGTTCCTGGATGATGTGTATGGATGGATGTCTGACAGAGTATTTCCAGAAAGATCACGTACATTGATTTCTTCAACCATACCAAGAGTGGAAGCGGAGGAGGAAACTTCTTTTAGCTAGCACATAATGTATTGTTGTGGACGTCAATTAGTAGTTTCAATGGATTTGACGATGTGGCATTCCAAGTAAATGGATGTGCTAATTTTAAAAGATAAACCGTAGCCTCAAGCCTCATCAACCGAGAAATGAAAAAAATCGGGCAGGCAGCATGGCTATGTGGGTCGCTCCCATTAGGGTATATATCTAGAGAAAATCTATTTCCTTCTTTAATATATTTCGATGCTGTCCCTTTTCAGGAAACGGTGGTTTGAGCCCAACTGTTGGTGATATACATTCAATACACTCAAGCGAAATGAGTGGTCGGTCATGTGTGGGTCGAGTTGCAAGACGTTCTTGTTGAACCCAGTGTATTCCCCTTTAGAAATACACTATCGGTAGGTGGTTCCATACCTTGTCATAGTCGGAATACAATCTCCAATAAGCGCCCGCGGTATTGATTGCATACTATATATGTGGAGCGTGAGATGCAAGCGTTCCGCTAGATTGCTATTTATTTGTATTTAGTCACTATTATAATACCAGATGATGTATATGATTTCAAAATATTTTGGGTTATAGTAAGGTAAAAACCGTCTGTATTTATGTGTGGATTTGGTCTTACTATTATCCTTTTCTTTCGAAAAGTTTTTTGAACTTAAAAATCAAGTTGGATGATTCCTCTTAATACTGTGCGAGTTTTTCTCACTCTGGTTCACCAGACTGACCAGGTGTTTTGTAAATGCTCGAGTTAGCCCGGGGTGTACAGGTCCAGGTTATCAGGTGATGTGAAGTCCAGAGATGAGCTGGAGATGTTCAGACGTATGATATTATATAGCTACTATTCCACTATTTGTTGTGTATGGGACAGATTATTATTACGGTCCAGACATGTGATGTACTCTGATATTGTAAGTATTTTTAAAAGCTCTCAATAAAGATTTATTTCTGTATTATATTTTGTTCTGCTGCGATGTGAGACTCTGATTCTGTGTTGTGGTGGTTCTTCTTCTTCTTCTATTCTAATATTTCTTTCTTTCTTATCTCACCATCTAATTTCTTTCTAATAACTATCTAGTGTTTTCGATGCTTAGAAGATCGACATGAGTTACGGTAAAGGTATTTATGTCGATTTTCGGGGTCGAAAATGCTTGGGTCATTACATATGCTTTTGTACTTTGATATTTTTGGCAAGACAGATTATTAATGTAATTAGTTACTTATGATGTAAATTCAGTATTTGGGACCAAGATGTTTTTATTTAAATAAAGTTTTTAATTCCGCTGCTAATTTACATGTCTGGCTTGTGATATTATGTTCTTATTCACATATAACGCTTCACGAAACTTAATGCATTCCCTTAGTGAGTGACATTAACGGACGTGGGGTGTCACATTTGGTATCAGAGCATATGGTTATAAGATCGGATAAAATATTTTGAAAATGGTTTTCAAAAAGGTCTCAATAACAAAGTATTTTAAAATAAAAAGTCTGTTTTTGAAAAGCCTATTTCCCAAATCCATAAATATCTTCTCGATTCTCCGCTTGATTTCTTTTCCTTTTTGATCGGGGAACCATTTCCTCTCAAAAGGGTATCCATATTTTGGCATGGTTCCGTAGGCATGTTAAACTATGGTACACGTCGAAGGGCAAAGAAGTGCCCAACCTGCATCTTTAGCCGCAGTGGTTTCACCTGCATCTTATTTTCTCTCAAGCCTCGTAAGGATTTCCATGCGATGGAGGCAGCTTTCAAGAGACTTGTTAGCATTTTGCACAAGGATGGTAAAAAGGAGAATAAGGGAGTTGGGGCTAAGGAGCACAACCCAAAGAAGAAAAGAGGAAATACCATAATTTCGGAATGTGGGTCATCTGAAAAATGATTATAGAAAGAGGAAAGGCGTTGTTGCCACTTTGGTAAGGCAGGACACCTTATTAAGGAGTGCCCAAAGAGGCAAGGACAAGGCCAGCAGGCATGAACTTCTAGGGGCAAGTTAATATTCTCATAGCTAGTGGGCAGGATAGGGGTAGGAAAGTTTCCATCGAAGGATTGATTTCTACTTCTGATCATCCTGTCAGGATTCTTTTCCTGGCGCTTCGCATTCTTTTATATCTGATCCTTTAGTTAAGTCTCTGCACTTAGATACTAGCATGGTTTTGGATCCCGTTAGTGTTTCAAACCCATTAGGGGTACAACTCATTTATCGAGGATTTGTCGAGGTTTGAGAATCTCTGTGTTAGGCGTCGAGTTTGGTTACGACGCATATGTTCTTGATTTCATAAGATACGGTTTGATTCTAGGATGGATGGGTTAACCATATATGGAGCCATTCTAGATTGTGGGAGGAGCGTCGTTAGACTTCTGGCTTGCCATAGAAAGGCTCTCAAGATTTCTTATGACCCCAAAAGGGTCTATCATGCTTTGTCTCCTAGAACCTCTTGATATATCTATCGATGATTTGCGACATGTGACTCCTAAAAGAAAAGAGGGAACTTGATAACCAATTAAGGGAGCTAATTGAGATGAGGTTTGATAGATGAGTCGTATTGGGATGGGAAACCTATTGAAGGCAGTCCTTGAGGAAGCCCATCATTCTAAGATGACTGTTCATCCAAGCAGCGATTAAAATGTATAGAGTTCGAGGTAGTCGAGTCAAACTTGCGAGAGGAAATGAAAGTAGAGAAGGAAGCAATAATAGGACCAGTTTTGTCTTGCATACTTGGATCGAAGGTTAAGAAATTATGCAACAAAGAAGTGAGGCTAGTAAGAGTGGAATGGGGAAAGGGCTGCAAGAACGCTACTTCGGAGGCTGAAGACAAGATTCGTGCTTCACATCCTTTCCTTTTTGAGAATATGTTCTTAACTTCTTTTTTTCCACGCTTCGAATTAACACTTGTATCTGTCGTTTGAATATCTCCTATCGATCGAGTCTTTAGGTAGAAAACTAATGAATGTAAACATGTGTCTGAGACATGTTATGTTTGATGGATGCAAGTGGTTGCAAGTGATTGCTCGTGGATGCATATACACATACAGTAGGCACTAAATTGGCTTAATCACTTACATATCGCATATTGATGTGTGTACATTTTTTAATTTTTATGGATTATCATTACATTGATGTTGCATGTGGATGGATGATTGGGCACACATATAGGGCTTACATGTTATACTAGGATGACTTGCATACATTTTGGTTGCATGGCAAAAACACACATTGCATTAAGGAGGTCAACTGAATCAGTAGACCGCCTGATCTTTCGCATTAGTTTACGGACATATACACACACTATTACGTATGTTCATAAAAGAATTAGAAATTCTGTAAGGACAATGGATGCCTGTGATTGCTAGATGAATGTATGATTTTTGGATGTAGGATATATGTTCTTCTTAACTTAAGGATTTCGGTGACGAAATCCTTTGAACAGGGGAGAATGTAACACCCCGAAATTTTAAAGACACTAAAGATGATGAATTAAAGAATAATTAATGTGAAATACACTGTTAACAATGAATTAAGGAAAACTTAATTAAATATTCAGAATTAAGTAAAAAGATCGCGCCATTGCGTCCGTCTTGAAATTCTGGTCAAGATAGACATTTAGTCTACGTAAATCGGACACCGTATGAAGAAGTTATTAAGGTTTGAAGTTTGTATGCATATAAGGAAGATATATATACATACAAATTCAAAAATATTGAAAAATCAGCAAAATCAGAAATCTGGCGTGCAAATCGAGGAAGGACCGACATTTTGAAGTCGACTCGAGCCCTGCTGGGTTGACCTAGGGGTCAACTTAGGCTCATGTGGGTCGACCCTGGGTCGACACCCATGAGGGGGGGGGGGTCGACCCACCTGAAGAGGGGTCGACCTACCTGTGGCTGTAGAAACTTCTTTTCTGAACCTGGACGACTTTGGAGCTAGATTCATGAACCCTAGGCTATATAAAGGACCCTAAACCTAGGTTTTATTCATCTAAAAACAATGGTGATGGCGAAGCTCCGCTACAACGAAGATTAAACGACCTAATGTACTCCAAATATAATTCAGCAGACATTATACAAATTCAGTGATGGCAATAACAACTTATTCAACATGTTCTTCATAGTAGTTTGGATCCATTTCCTTAGATCTATTCACTATGAGTTCATGTTATTTTTAGATCTGAATATTTAAATAGTAATCTTGATATGTATATAAAAATTGGATCTTGAATTGGTGCCTAATCAGTTCTATTATGACATAACTATCAGATCTGCTTTTATATATTCATACCGCCGCCATGTTAAATCTTGTCATAATATGCCTGTTTAGTTTATACCTATTTCTATCAGTTTATTATTGATTTTTATTACGCCTGTTCTCGGTTCTCTTCCTCTTTTCCCTTCTTATTTTTATATAGTCAGGCTACCTTTGAGCCTAGGCCTAACACTGAAAAATGCGAACATGCGAAATTGGGAACGATTGGGAAATATATAATTTGGGGCATAATTGATATTGGAAAATATGGATCTAAATTTGGGCATAAATTTGGAAATATATGAATATGGGTTTCGGGGCATATGTCTTGTTGGATAATATGAATTTAGGCACGCATTGGAATAAATGTAAATATGGAATTGGGTATAAAATGGGACAAGTCTAAATACTGATTTTGGACATAAATTGGGACATATGTGAATATGAATTTTAGGCATACATTGGAAAATATGCGAATATGGATTTGCGTATAAATTGTATTGAAATGGGTGAATATGGACTAGGGACATAAATTGGAAAATATGTAGATTTGGGTTTGTGCATAATATATATATGTATATGCCTTGACTTATAACTTGGAAAAAAGAGCATATGGTGCATAATTAAAAGGTTAATTGAAAAGGGGTGTAAAAGTCTATGATTTGAATAGTGAATTGGACATATAATTAAATATGGGGAAAAAGAGAAATAATCACCTATAATGACATAGGTAGATTTGGATAAAAATGGAATGTCTAGTAATTACAATTAGGAATTGTAATTTTATTTATGACACGAGGTTAGGTTGCATTAGTGGCGGAAGTCTGCCCGGACCCGACCGACATATCCAGCAACCACTAATGCTGAACCTAATGTGAGAGGTCTAAGTGCGCAAATACGAATCGGGCTAAGACACGAGGTTAGGCCCAACTACGGAATAAGACTGCCCGGACCCAACCGGCATATCCAGCATCCACACGTTGTAGGCATAATGTGGGAGATCTAGCCCATTATAACCATAATTGGACATGGTAATGAATTGGACTACTTAACCTAATTTAATCCATAAGGATTGTATGATTATGAGCTTGAGGTAGGGTTAAGTAAAACTGGATGGGTAGTGGGTGGGTTAAGTAAAATAGAGGGGGTGAGTAATATTTACATATAGGCCCACGAACTTAACCCAATAAGATTATATAATTAAAGACACCTAATGGTATACATAACCAGTGGAAAATATAATAAAGTTATGTAATTAAAGACACTCTTGTACGGTAAGGATAACTTGTAGAAATGATAGAATTAGATATGCGTAATAATCTACTAAGTAAACAACGATAAGTTGTAGTGACAGTGTAAATTGAATTTATGATTAATGAGAAAGAATGAGGAAAACTTATAAAATAAATAAGTTATATTTAATCATAAAGGGTAAGTGACATGTTAATTAGGAAACATGTGAATTGAGATATACTTAACAACGTATTAAGGAGAACATGTTGTTATAATGATGTAACCAAGCAAGAATATAAAATAGATTGTGGATTACAGACCTTGGGCCATAATCTAGAAAATAACATGTTGTGGGCTTAGTAATAAACTTAAATGGATTAAGTTATATGATTAATAAGCAAGAGAAACTTGGTAATTTGAATATGAGTTCAATATGAATGGTAATTAGCCAGTTAAATGGAAAACCGGCGAGGTAAGGCAAGCGCGTAAAAGAATGTTTAGACATAGGGTCTAACAACATATTAAAGAAAGGTGCTTGGACCAGTCCATATGTTTGAGGATGAATAACCCAACGGGGTAGATCATCGAGGTGTTATAAGACACGAGGGGAGTGCACATTCATCTGATTGTTATGACGACTCCAAAGGAATGGAATGGGGAAGCACACAACTTCCTAAAGTACGTATGGTGCTCCTAGTAGTCCTCTGTGCTGTGACAGATGTCTTAGGCTGTACTCGCAGAGGTTCGGTTTGCGCGTAACTACTAGGTGGGTGGGCCTTGACTGCAGATGTAGCTATGCAGTCAGAATGCTGTGACGAGGTGACACCAGGGTGATTCGCCGGTTGCCTCACAAGGAGGTAGAGAGGGTCATGACGAACAAGGATTGTAGACCGTCGGATATCCGTCATCGGCAGCAAGTGGGATGCGAAAAGACTAGAGCTAAACCCAAGATATCATTTCACCTTTCACTATCGAGGTACGGGGTTGAGGGTAGACGCCACGTGGATGTTTAGATTGGTTGTTATTAGGGGCGGTCGCTTAGCTCTGTAGTCTTTACTAGTTGAGGGAGGGGTCGAGGTGGCGCCATAGCCACCATGAAAAACAGATTCGAGGAATATCTGTATTTAAAGGCGCTTAAAGGCGACCTGCACAGATATGGAAAAGCTCTCAACCGAGTTCCGTGTTTCCTGTTTAGCCCTACCATGGAACTCGGTGAACATTAGTGGACGTGCGATTGAGGCATCGAGCTACAACTACAGTACATACATAGGACAGTCTAGATACATGCATATCTGCTCTGGGTGGTTTATCGTAGACTAGAGGGCATTATTCTAATAAGGAATCTGATTCGATCAATGGTGGCAGTCCATACACTTACATAGCATAGTAATGGTAGATATATGCGGAACATAACATTTTATATAGAGATTCGTACGTCACTCCGGCGTAGAATGAGGGACTGCGTTCATTACGGTAGAGACCGTGCAAGTGGGGTACCACGGGGTGTATCTCAATATTGAGAGATAACTACATATATTGTATTAGGTGAATCCATGGGAGAGTAAATGGGTATGATGCGCATATAAGTCTTGAGTGTTATTAGCCCAAGTAACCTAATAATCAAGAAAATGTAATGGAAATCAATAGGGATCATTCTATTTCTGATATACTAGTATCTGCGCGGTGCAGAGAAATGTATTTCAGAAGCGCAATATATCTTGTTCATCTTATCTTGCTCAGTTCACACTTGTTATTGTTACTGTAAGTAACTGGACTCGCCAGACTTTATGTCTGACCCTTTTTTGTTTCCTCTTCTCGCTCTTCCGTTTCCCGCCCAGGTTTTCAGGGTGAAAGTGCTTAGAGTTGATTTGGATTCTTTCAGCTTAGCCTAGATTTTGGATATAGATGTACTGCTTTGACTTCTTGTCAACTCTCTTATGGTTTTGAAAGGGAAATATGGTTCTATGCTTTTTTACTATGATATTTTTGTCAAGACAGATTATTAATGTAATTAGTTACTTAAGATGTAAACTTAGTATTTGGACCAGGATGTTTTGATTTAAATAAAGTTTTTAATTCCGCTGCTATTTTACCTGTCTATCTTGTGCTATTATGTTCTTATTTACCTATAATGCTTCACGAAACTTAATGAGTTCCCTTAGTGAGTGACATTAACGGATGTGGAGTGTCACATTTAAAGTTGTTTATCGATTAATAAATCATTTATGAAGTATTTATCATTCAATAATGCTGGTAAGCGAGTAGCTGATCCATCTTTAATGAGGTAAACTACTTCACTTCAGTTAATATTAAAAATAATTCTTGTAATTAATAATAATTAAAGTAATTCACTTGTTAAATGGAAGTAAATTAAGGAGTGATCGTGTTTTAAAATGAATCATGTTAAGAGCAATGTCATAACAAAATTATAAAACAAGTTGTGACACTAAATGTCATTTTTAGGTAATCGTTACTTAATGATTGAATTAAGTATAAGCTAGGGAATTGGAAAGAGATTTTCGTAAGACATTGGATAATAAAATCCATGTTATAATTGGAAGTTTATAAAGAGATGAGTAATGCATAGATTTCAATAAGATTTGTTTTCACTTAATTCTTTAATTAAGTAAAATAAAGTGAATCATGATTTAAAAAGGAAATGATTTATTGATTCTATAAGAAGGTTTTAAAATAGAATCCAAGTTCGTAAACAAGGTTTATAAAAGGAATTTAAACTAAGGCATTAAATTTAAATAAGTTTTTATGTAAGGACTTGGGTTGAATAAAATGATTATAAATTAAAAGAAGGTTTGCAAAAGAAAAAGGAGTTGCATTCAGCAAGTATACTTGAATAAAAAAAAGTTGTAATGACCCGCCTTTTTGACCGTGTCGAATCGATAAAACATGTCAACTTGAACCGTCCAAAACGACAGATTGTTATTAGCCTCTGGGGTAAACCGAATAAATCACATAATCACATATCATAGACACAAATACAGAGCAATATAAAATCTCGCAGCGGAAAATTGCAAAATACAACAGTAGTTCATGAAGCTACTAAATAATTTTACATCAGAGTTTACATAAATAATGCAGCGGAAGTCTAATACTATGAATTTCATATACATAAACAAAAGATAAATATATAAACTAAAATGGCCAGAATAGCTGGAACTAGATCAACTGAACGGGCGGATACAGGTGAGCAAATCCAATATAAACTCCAACTCCAAAAGTGAATCTCAAAAGCTGTAATACTCGATCTGATCCGAGCAATAATGAAGAACAAAACAACTCGGACCAGGACTAACATTCTCATGGAAGTAAATCAACCCAAATGAAATGTTCGATGAAATGCAATCAGTAACTTAAACACACCCCGTAAGAAAATGATGCTAACACACACATTAAAATTTATACATTTATTTTTAAAATCAATATATTGCCAAAGAACTCGACGGATAAAAATGACACTTACATGACTCATGAACATAGTGTACACCGTACACATACAAACACTACAAAATACACTTGCACATTTTTTAAAATAAACACGGTGCACACGCATCACAGTACATATAGACAATACACACAAGCACCCAAACTCACGCATAGCACACAAATAAACACAGTATAACACAATACAGACACACACCCAATACCTAGAAAAACCCAAAGATAAATACACATGTTTACATACATATACAACAATTAAACTCCATTACAAATACACCCTTACACAGCCATGATCACACACGCACACAACACAACGCAACACACTCCTACACATGCACATACTCACGCCAATCACTCATGTACATAGGATAGGGGAAAGGCAAAGTGGAGGTGGACTGGAGAGAGGGAAGAGGCGGACCAGATGGCAGATGAGTTAGGCTTGGGTTCAGTTGGTGTAGGGATTGGCTTGCTAACATGAGTGAGGCGCAGGTGGGGCTGGGTATGCTCGCTACTGTCAGGAGGGTGGATAGGATTCAGCTGGAGCACGGACGGAAGTTGGAGGCGACTGAACTTGATACGACCCGAAATCCCCCTTACGGGAAATCACAGATTGTGCTTAGGACAAAACGAATCGGAACACAAACAGAATAACATTTCATTGTTAATTACAACAATTTCATCAGAATAAAAGAATATACAGAGTATGAATTACATTTTACACATTTACTAAATATCAGAGATTTAAATACGTTACTGCAGCGAAAACAATAAATACAATACACAACTGAAAGAGATAAACGGATACAGAGCTTTCCAGATATCGTTCCAGCTGTAAATCAGGATCTTGTGAATATAAATCTGCAAAACCAAAACTACTAGCTACCCATGTGGAAATAGGGGCACCCAGAGTTTAGGTTAAAACAATAAACTCCAGGTCAGTCATGTGACTGGTGTGAGAACTAAAACAGTTATTAATCTTTATTTTAAAGTTAGGTAAATCAAGGGACCACGCCGTATAACACGGAACGGGTTTCCTCCCAAGAACACTTGTGCATAAAACAACAGCGCAATGCTAAGTAAAGAACAATGAAGCTATTATAAGACCCAGGCCTCATCACACAGTGCAACACAAGCCAGAGGGTAGGGCTTTACCTTATAATAGCCAAAGAATGCTTGATACGCTAAATTTCATCTTTTATTATTACTATAAGTGTATATTTCAAAACAATTTCAATCATAAGTATCAATCATAGACGGCATAAGTGCCCCATACCACTATGTCGCCATATATAGGTATACAATCAAAGCCGCATGATGTCATATTTGGAAATTGGATTTCCATCTGTGAACCGAGGCAAGGATCGTCCTCACTGCTTCGAGACAATCTAGCCGATGTCTCAGGCAAGTACTCAGTCAAGCCTTGGATCGTCAGGGCCAGTCCACCGATGTGGATTAAAATGCCTGAACACTGCGTTTCCCCGCCCTTTGAGGGCATAAATGAGTCCTATGACTCCATCAGCTCCACATAGTCACCGATATATCCAAGGTGCCTTGCAATCCAACAACCACACAGGTGAAAATAATATAAATATCAAGGATGGTAGGTCACTGACACCACCCTAGCTAGAAGGAAACACATGTCCTCCCTAAGGTCCTCTTCCGTTTCTGGTTCACAACCGGGGTGTGAGGCTCGCGAATTAACGCTACACAAAGCTATGCCACAAAGGCCGTGCTTTGATCATCAACCACAAGACTCTGCTTTTCAACAGAAGCCTTGATCATTTGCATCTTAGCATGCCACACAGGCAAACCACTCCATGCAACCGATATCCATCAATCACAAAGAATGATATCAATGTCAGACACACAGTCCATTTACAAGTCCGTTCTAGGTCTGAACGAAACCGGAAGCACCTTGTACCTCGCATATCCATCGATCTCCAAGTACGTCTG
The DNA here is from genome assembly GCA_030737875.1 of Allium sativum. Taxonomy (NCBI): domain Eukaryota; kingdom Viridiplantae; phylum Streptophyta; class Magnoliopsida; order Asparagales; family Amaryllidaceae; genus Allium; species Allium sativum. The sequence continues at coordinate 361,192,080 of CM060926.1, forward strand.
GACGATCACCAACTGATTCCCTCCTCTTGGGTGTACAGCCCAATCAAGATCATCAGTAATTATCCAGACGATGTGAAGACCTCCGGTCTTCGACCACCGTCTTCATCCCTGACACATCGTCGAATCAGTTATTCAGGATGGGATAAACCCGGTCTTTCTGAATAACTTGCATATATAATAAACGAGTGTTACACAAACACAACATACGCCTCATTCCAATTCAGAATATTCTTTTATTTAAATATTCACATTATTAGGGAAAGGTTCCCATTAATTTTATCAAAGATAAATTCCTTAAATTTTATTCTTTAATCTTCCTTTGAATATCATTTCAAACTAATCGGGATTAGCGAACCACACCGAAGTAACCATTTATTTTATTTCCCAATCCCAACCTATTCATCCCATGGAGCAAAACTGGTATTACTCAATATCTAACACCACGGTGTTATCGGTAAAACTAATTACCATTTCACGTTCAAATCTAATTAAAGATTTAGCTATCGTTTTGGAGCAAAACTGGTGATGCTCCATTCTCGATCATTTCAATCTAATTAAAGATTCATTAAAACTCCACTTAGTTTTAATCTTCCCAAAAATCAATATCCTGTCTTTAACTGGGTTAAAGAACCAGTGTTATCTAAAACACGGTTCACGATAAACCCAAAATAACATTCCATTCTATCAGTCTCTAACCGTAAATTATAAGAGAACAATGCCCCAAATATTAACCCCGAAGGCCGAAACCAACATCAGATCAATACCCAGGAAACCATTCATCTTAACTGATTTCCAGTTATAAACAAGTTCATTTCGATAAAAATATATCTATTATCTTTTCCAATATGGGATTTTTCATCCCAATTCTTTCCGAATCATTTATTATGATTTTACACCAATTATTGATATTTTTAATAATTTTATCAAGGCCCGTACAGACGATTTCCATAAACGGCCGTCGAACTGCACTTACATTGACCTTTTCCAAATTTGATTTGGACATAATTCCAAATCCAACCATTAGATTTCAAATCTTTAATATTCTTTAGAAAGCTCTTTTCGATACGAACCCAATGGTTCCCAGTTTTAGGAGAATCCGACGGTCGGATCTCCCGTAATATCCATTCGAAGTCAATGGTCGAAATTCGCGAACTGCTGCAGCGCGGCGTGTTCTATTCAGGCCATTATATATATAATATATATTATATATATATATATATATATATATATATATATTCGTCGATTTCCTTTCAAAACGAATTTTATAAATCGTTTTAACTTCGTTTTAAAAACGATTTCAACTTCATATTCAATTTTAAATCAAAATTGAATATTCCATATCATTAATATATAAATGATAATATTTTCAAAACGTTATATTTTGAAATCACTTCCTTCTCTATATTCATTATGAAAATGAATATAATCGATATAAATATCGTTCGCGTCAAAATGGCGCACATCTAATCAACACAACTTTATATATTTCAATAACTTCGTTATTCTATTCAACAAATGAATATTTTCTTCAACACATGAATATATATTTTATTCAACACATGAATATTTATTAATTCTTACTTACAATAAAAATGTGAATTCTATTGTATAACATATTTCGTTCAACACATGAATATTCTCAACACATGAGTATTGTCAACACATGACTATTTTTGTTATTTAATATGTTTGATAAAATTGTGTTTTATATCGTTTAATTCTTAATCAGCCTCTAACCGTAAATTAGTAAGAGGACGATTCCCTAAATATTAACCCCGAAGGCCGAAACCAACATCAGATCAATACCCAGGGGACCATTCATCTTTACTGATTCCAAGTTAGTTTCGAATTTTATATATGATAAAGACGTGAATTTTACCGTTTAGAGATTTTTCTCAACACATGAATTTTCTTTTATTCAACACATGAATATATATTTTATTTAACACATGAATTTTCTTTTATTCAACACATGAATATTCTTTTATTCAACACATGAATTTTGTTTTATTCAACACAAGAATTTTCTTTTATTCAACACATGAATATTTATTCTATTCAGCACATGAATTTTCATTTTATAATATTCTTTATTTTCCAAATTGGAATGAGGCCGAATCAATTACCATATAATGTTAATTATATGGATTCCATACAACACATGAATATAATAGCAACGATAAATAATCAACCATCATCCAGAGTGCACCACACAACTGCATAAGCATTAAATATAAATAATTAACGCTTACACAGTCTGTCAACCAATCGATCGACATACAACTAAATAATTGGGATTAGTGTACGCCAAATATCATCCCAACACCCGTGTGGGGTTTCAAATCAACAAACACTGAATATTATTTGTGCAGTTGGGCGATGTGTAAAATTTATCGTCCCAATCAATATCCTTTAAATGGGTGTACATAAACAAATCGTTCGATTTGTAAATGAATATTTATTTATTCACATTCACATTAAATTTATATTTTTAACAATAAATAATTTACATGAATATATTTCCATTCATTCCACCTCACAATCAATTTTCACGACACAACAAAATCAAACATGTCATCCATAGTCCGTGGACAACGGGTGTCGGGTGCTGCTAAGCACCGTCTGCATCCTAGTATATATTTTTAACTAGAAAACAAGAATTAAAGTGAGAAGTTCTCATAGAGAAGCTAAACCAAACGCCACGACTCTTCATATTTAGGAAATCTTCATCATGCTTGCCCTTCATCACTTTCGTCGCCTGTATTCGCTACATATATAAAAATCACATTTTTATATTCTCTAGTATATAAAAATTCTATTTTTAATCTGCTACTCATATAAAAATCGAATTTTTATTTCGCTACAACATATGTAAAAATCGCATTTTTATATTCTCTATCTTATAAAAATCATATTTTTAATACTCTTCATAAATAAAATCATGTTTTTACTAAAACTATAAAAAATCTAACCTTTCTTTATTTTAAAAAATCTAACCTTTCTTTGTTATAAAAATCTAACCTTTCTTTGCATTCACACATATAAATTTCAGATTTTTAACTATATATATATATATATATAATAAAAATCGCAAATTTTATCTACATGAACGAAATAAGATTAAAAATAAACATTCACTGGCGTTGTCGGTTGGCGGAGCAGGCTCGGGAAGCTCACGGACTGAAGGGATACACTTAAAATGGGTAAAAATCTCATTTTATGGAGGTGGGAGGTTTCACTGCGGAGGTGGGGGTTCAGAAGCGACGCAGTGGTCGGGGTTAGGCTGAGGTGGCGTGGGAAGGGGTGCGGGTGGTGGAAGGGGTGCGGGTGGTGGAAGGGGGCGGCGCCGGTCGGGGTTGAGCTGATAGGGGATGCGGCAATCTAATTGGAGGAGTGGCAGGCGGGTTCCTCGTTTGGAGCGAGGGAGGAGGTGCTGGGGAGGAGAGGCGAAGGGGGATGTCTCCGACGATGGGTGCCAATCGCCAAGGGGTGCGGTGGTCCGGCGAGAGAGAGGGCTGAAGGGCGACGGGATTTCAAGAAATTGGGGGTGCGATTTTGGTCTGGAGTGGAAACTAGGGTTAAGCCCCACTTATATAATTTTATTTAATTATTTATTAAATCACAAAAAGTAAATTTTCAATTCGAATCCCAATTCAAACCTAATGACTATTGTCCCTAGCTAATTACCCCCATTCCGAACACAATGGGATATGTCACGTAGGCCAGTTCGATCGTTACGATAAGTTTTCGTTAAAATTAAAATATAAATCTATATATTGAATTTGAACGCACATTTCAATTTATCGAGGCCACATACAGACTCTAAAAATTCCTGAAAAATATTTTCTAGCTTCATATAGACAATACGGTTCTAACAAAACTAATTTCGTCAAATTCCGAGACCGTTAGAAAAATGGCCATTTTCTGGTCGATCCAAATTGACTGAAACTGTTAAAACACGTTTAACCTCGCCACGCTCACACATTGATTTAGAAAATTATGAATTTTGGAATCTAGCAACAATTTGACATCCCGGATCCAACAAAAGTGGTTTCGTCGAAAAGGAAGGTCGTTTGCAAAATTTCCATTTTTAAGGGCCAAAATTCCATAGCGACTATTCTGAAATTTCAACTGGGCATAACTTTTTATTCCCGCTATGAAATTTCAATTTTTTGAATTCGTTGGAAATATATTTTCAAATAGATTCTAATATTTTTGGTTTTGCCAAAATCCGATTTATTTTGGATCCTGTACATTCATTTGAACTTTGAAATCGAATTTTCAAACTACCGCGCCATTTTCAATTCCTTTTATAATTAAAAATAAATATTTATATTCTAACGACGATCTATATAAATATATACATTCTAATTCTATTCAAAATAAATTTCTCGTCGTTATTATTTAAAATAATTCATTTTAAATATTCAAAATTCATCAAAATTGCCAAAATAAAAATTTTAAATTGGCTTAGATTTCCGGGTTATTACAGAACTGTTGAGGAGGTGCAGTTGTCGGAGCTGTCGTGGCAGCGGAGGGTTTGGGCTTTGGACTGGCGTGACGAGGGTGGGACGGCATTGGCTGAACAGGTGAAGGCTAGCGGAGAATGTGAACACGCGGTTGATGGGCGCATGGGCGAGGTTCATGGCTGAGGCGCGGAGGGAAGGGCAGAGCGGTGAGGCCGGTCAGTGGGTGGTGCAGTGAGAGGAAAAGCATGGCTTCGGAGAAGAGATGGAGACGATGGGAAGAAGAGGCAGCAGGTGGTTGTGAAGGGAAAGGCAGGTGAGAAAACAGGCAGAAGGCCTTTGGGAGAAGAAGCGTGAAGCTTATTTTATATTTACACAAAAGCTATTTAGTTCAATTCACGAGGCACCCCTTTGAGCTAAAGAAATGTTTGAATTTGAAACAAACGAACTAACTTGTTATGAATGGAAATAGATGGACACATGAATAGTTGAAATTCAAGGTATAGCTTGGTTTTAGAGATTTAAATAACGAACGGTGTTAAATATAGAAACTAAGCGATGATAAATAAAATGAACGGTTTTTGTAATGACCCGCATTATAGCTGTCGAATAATTAATTTATTTAATTATCTAAAATATTGTTTTGGCGATATCGATAACTGAAATTAAATAATATTGAATATTTAATTAATAATTATAATATAATAATATATTATAATGTCGAAATAGTCAAAAATATCTGAATTCACAATACAGTGTGAATTGGATTATATATAAGGTATAGTTCAGTTGGAATTGAATTTGAATAACGAATATATTATATAAATGATAGTTGAACGTATGGTTTATAATATAATTATAAACGAGCTCGAAATGGCGCTGCAGTTCGCTATTTGGCGATTTGAACTTCAACTGAATATACAGGGTCCGTTTTATGTCGGATTTCTGTGAAACAAGAACCGTCAAGACCGATTTGATAATAGATTTCTAATGGAAGAGAAAAATCGGGATTTCATCGTGTAGATTTTGATTTACATCCAAATCAAATTTTAGAAAAGTCGCTATGGAATTCCCTTTATAAATTATAACGATTTATAAAAGGAATTTCAATATAAATTGAATATCGATATAATATGGATTTGGAATATCGAGCTATAAATCCATATATGAATATTCTGGAGCTGTGATATATTCTATGTGGATATATACGTTAATATTAAATTATTAATATTTAATTTAATTTATTTAAATATATTTTTATATTTAAAAAGGGCTATTTAGAGCTTTAAAAATAGCCAGTTTTGCAAACGAACTCCGTTCTCGACGAAACCAGTTTTGTTGGGTCCGCAAGGTCAAATTATTGTTAGATTTCCAGTTTCGTGATTTTTAGAGTCACTGTGTGGTCGTACGGATTTTTAGAGTGAGAAACAGTCAGTATTTCGACGGTTAAAAATACGCTGCGTAAGCAAACGGAGTCGGAATTCGACGAAAACAGTTTCGTTGGGACCGTAATGTCGAGCTGTAGTTGCCTGTCCAGTTTCATGATTTTTAGGTATCATATGCAACCGTACGAATTTTTAGAAGGCAAAAACACATATAAAAGGATAAAAATAAAATATCTAGATATTTTATCCACCCTATATATATACCCTTAACAATCCTAACCTAAATCTAATTTCCATTCTCAGTCAAAGAAAACCCACCGCCATCATTCAGGAAAATAAAATGGTGGAAACGAGAGTTCTAAAATCAAAAGAAAATAGAAAACAAATTCTATAAATCAAACGAGTTGTGTGTTTGAATTCGTAAGAGGGAGGGCTTCGTTTCTATATCCAAATCTTTGGGTTCGATGTCTGTTGCGGAGCGTTGACTGTATGGACCGTAGTCTAGGGTTGGAGTTGTAGAAGTAATAAGGGACAATGTGTTAATCGAATGTCGGATTTGGGTTTCTAGGAGTGATTCGAGTTTGTAGGCACCTTTTCATGTTATTCGGTGAGGAATGATGTCGATCGCTATACGGTTGCAGCGAGGAAAGCTGGACGATGCGGTTTGAGATGGTGAAATCGAGTTCACTAAAATGTACATAGGGATGTAGAGACTGGAACGAGATGAAGTTTGGAGGTGGTTCCATACGATTCGGTGGAGTGGAGAGGGAATGGTGGAGGAGCGAAGTTCGGTAATGTCCTGTTGAAGTCTCGAGCGATGTCTGTGGTAACGGGGAAGAAGGGTGTTCGCTGGTTCAACACGGGTAGGCTTGGGAAGTGGGCCGGTAAGGATAAAGGCCCAATGGGTTTTAGTATTTTAATTTTATTAAATTCAAATAGTGTATTAGATTTGTAAAATTCATGACTTGTCGGTCCGTTATCAGAATTCCGCGAAACAAGTTGCGTTGGGATCGTATGGACGGGAGCAACACAATGGAACTGACCGCGAGTCAATTGGAGTCCGTCACAATTTATAGCAAAATAAGTTGTTTGAATCAAGCGATGGTTATCGTCATTGACGATGATCGTCCAAAAGTGAGTAAAAATCACCAACTCTGAACAGTTATATTTTTATAACGTATTTTTAGAACTGTTAATCATCTGTTGATTGCTGTGTGTTGGTTGATTGATTGAACTGCTAGTCAGTTAGTTGAAATTATATATATATATATATAAACTGTTAAATATAAATATATGTATATATATATATATATTGATTCTGTTTATCAGAATAATTCGTACTGAACTGTAATGGATGTTGATTATACTGTGTAACATCTGTGGATGCAGGGAAACAGGTTGGAGGGACCCAACTGGGTTCCTCAATATATAAAAAACTGTTTTGTTTTATATACTGTGTTATACGATGGGATATGAAATCTGTTGATGATTTTATATGTGTGAATGATACTGATCATTGTTGTATGGTATGTTAAATACCATAACATACCGGAATGTTGATAAGGAATAATTTCAAAGTGATATTGAAATAAAAATATTTATAAATGGAATATTTGTAAATAAGAGATATTTATAAATGGAATATTTATAAATAAAGAATATTTATAAATTTGGAATAAATATAAATAGGAGATATTCAAAAAGGAAAATAATTTCAAACCATTATCTTTTTGAATGGAAAGGCCTGTGTGGCGGTTTGGGGATTTTCCCGATGCTCCCGATACAAAGGAGGTTATGGCGAATTTTTCCGGAAATTTAAGGAGTTAGAATATTTTTAAGAATAAATTTGAAAAGGAAATATTTGCAAACCATTTGCAAATAGAATAAAATAGAAAAAATAAATATTTGTAAACCATTTACAAATAGGATTGAAAAGGGAATATTTAGAAAATAAATAGAGTTAATAAAAAGGAAATTTGTTTATAACGAAATAAGAAGTTATAAAAAGGAAACCGTTATTAAATGAACATTTATAAAGTGAAGAACCGTTACTAAAAAGTGAATCTTTATAAATGAATAAACGTTGTTAAAAGGGGATTTTTTTTCAAATGGATAAACATTATCAAAAAGGAGAAATCGAATATGGTATTCGAAGTTAGTAAATCGAATATGGTATTCGAAGTTAGTAAATCGAATATGGTATTCGAAGTTAGTAAATCGAATATGGTATTCAAAGTTAGTAAATCGAATATGGTATTCGAAGTTAGTTAATCGAATATGGTATTCGAAGTTAGTAAATCGAATATGGTATTCGAAGTTAGTAAATCGAATATGGTATTCGAAGTTAGTTAATCGAATATGGTATTCGAAGTTAGTAAATCGAATATGGTATTCGAAGTTAGTAAATCGAATATGGTATTCGAAGTTAGTAAATTGAATATGGTATTCGAAGTTAGTTAATCGAATATGGTATTCGAAGTTAGTTAACCGAATATGGTATTCGAAAGTTAGTTAATCGAATATGTTATTCGAAAGGGGTTGGTCGAGTCGAGTTAGTTGAATAGAGTTAACCGATAGAGTTAATCAGTTAGGGTTATTCGTTAGAGTTAACCAGTTAGAGTTAAAAACAGTAGAGTTAATCAGTAGAGATAATCAATTAGAGTTAGGGTTAACCAGATAGAGTTAATCAGTTAGAGTTAACCAGATAGAGTTAATCAGTTAGAGTTAACCAGTTAGAATTAATCAGTTAGAGTTAACCCGTTAGAGTTAAACAGTTAGAATTGAACAATTAGAGTTAATCCAGATGAGGTGCCATTTAGTACGACTGCTAGCGTAATTCGCAGGGCTGTAAATAGCCTACGGCGGTCGGATGTTTCCTGAGGGAATCAGGCGTAACCATTGTGATCGCTGCGATCTAGAGTCAAGCGAATGGAGCCAAATCGAATAGTAGTTATTCGAATGGAGTTAAATAGAGTTAATCGAATAGTAGTTATTCGAATGGAGTTAAATAGAGTTAATCGAATAGTAGTTATTCGAATGGAGTTAAATAGAGTTATCCAATGTTAGTTATTCGAATAGGGTTAAACGGAGTTAAATAGAGTCAGTCGAATATAGTTTATTCGAATAGAGTTAAAGAAAAGGAGTTATCGATTACAGTTTAATCAAAAGGAGATTTTCGAATATAGCGTATTCGAAAGAAAGAGATCGAACATAGTTTATTCGAAAAAGAGAGATTTCGAATATAAGTTATTCGAAGAGAGATAATCGAGTATAGGTTATTCGAAGAAGAATTAATCAAATAGAAATTACTCGGAAGAGAATTATACGTCGAATTCAATTATATCGAATTCGGGAAAGTAATATTTACTTTCCGGTTTTTAAAATCAAGAGTATACACTAATAAATTAGGGTTAGCTTTAATTATTCGAATTAAAGAATGAAGGTTATAATTGAAGTTAGATATTACGAAAGTAGGGATTATAACGTTATCGTTAAAATCAATGTTTTCAATAAAGAAATGGATTTGTAAATTGAATCCGAGAGTTAAGTAAAGAAGTTGTTAAAAAGTTTAAAAGGTAAACTGTTACCATTTCGAAGTTATAACGTTGTTCAGTTAAGGTCTGAGAGGTAATTATACCCCAACTTGATTGACTTCCTTTTTAACTAAGGAATGGTAAGGTTTGATAGTGAATGATGGTTAAGAGAATTTAATAAATGGTCTGAGTTGGCATAGCGATGTTTATTTAAACATCTGTTAAACCCAATGAAGGAACCTTGGAAATGTTTTCCAAATAAGAAATCAGAAATGTTTTCTAATATAGGAAACAGGAAATGGATATGTTTTCCATTGTTAATAAGGTATATTTTCAAAAATTAGAAAATAAGAAATGTTGAATATATGGAAAACAGGAGATAAGTAAATTAATGAACTAAAGAGATAAATGTTGAATGATGATTGATTGATAGAATTTCCATCTGGAAATAATATCGTTGTTTGCACACGTATTTTTCTTTGATAGTTAACTCACCGACTATCGAAGTTTTTGACCATTTTAACGTTGTTAATATGGAGAGACCGGTTGGATTATTATCCAAAGAACCACTCTGTATTGGCATAAGCGTTGCGAATCATATATGCCAAAGATAATTGAAGACGGAGTAAAGTGCAAGGGCAATTGTATAAGTCTTAGATAACAGTGCCTAAGATGGATGTACTGAATAGTGCCTTCAGTTCATCCTGTTCCTGGATGACTTGTATGGATGAATGTTTGACAGAGTATTTCCAGAAAGGTCACGTACATTGATTTCTTCAACCATACCAAGAGTGGAAGCGGAGAAGGAAACTTCTTTTAGCTGACATGTAATGTATGGTTGTAGACGTCAAATTAGTGATTAAGATGGATCTGACAATGTGGCATTCGAAGTGAATCTGATGTGATGATAAAGCGTAACCTCAAGCCTCATCAGTCGGTAAATGACAGAAATCGGGCAGGCAGCATGGCTAAGTCGGTCGCACCGAAGTAGGGTGTATAATCACCTATCTAGAGAATATTCATTTGCTTCTTTAATCTATCAATGCTGTCTCATATATATATACGGGAAACGGTTGCTGATCCCAACCGTTGGTGATATACATTCGATACACTCAAGCAAAATGAGTGGTCGGTCATATGTGGCTGAGTTGCAAGATGTTCTTGTTGAACTCCAGTGTATCGTTCCTAGAGTACACTGATCGGAAGGTGGTTCCATACCTTGTCATAGTTGGAAATCCATTACCCAATATGTGCTTGCGGTTTTGATTGTATACTATATAGTAGAACGTGAGATGAAAGCGTTTCTACTAGATTGATATCTATTTGTACTTAGACATTATTATAATATCAGAATGATATTGCTTTACAAAGTTGTTTGGATTTTCATAAGGGAAAACCCGTTCCGTTTCCATGGCGTGGTCTTATGATATATCCGTTATTAAACCAAGTGTTAGGAGTTTTATTCACACCAGTCCCATGACTGACCCGGAGTTTATTTTGTTTTGTTTCCCTAAACTCTTGGGTGCCTAATTTTGTACGGGCAGTCAAGTAGTCGGGATTTTACAGATATACTTGGATAGCTTGGAGCAGGAGGCTTCAGGATTCTATAGCTATTATTATTTCCGCTGTTGTTGTAAGTGCTATACTCTGATAAGTGCTATTGTATATATAACTGCTGTATTTCAAAAGTTATGTTATATTTTAGTCGTTCCGCTGTGAGATTTGTGTTTACTCTGATGATGATGTTCTTCTTCTTCTATTCTACAAGTTCTACCTTATCTATCCTCACCCTCTATCTTCTTTCTATTAGTTTTCTTGATTTTCCAGTTTAATTTGGGGTTGGACTTGTGTTTTTGGTCAGCTCAAATTGGACCGGATTTTCGGGTCACTACAGTTTTAATTTGAACAAACAGAATGGATGGTTTAAATATAAAAATGGAAGGACATATACAAATAAAACGAACGGTTTAAATTAAAACAAGAACGAACAAAAAATATAAAATAAAACCGATGGTTTCAAATTCAACGGAACAAACGGTTTTATTTTGAACGGACGGTGAAACGGATTCAAATAAATATAATTTGAATGATATTTATGACAACAACGATCAATACACACGACTGATTTATAAGAGAAATATATTTGAAATAAAACCAAAATAATTTATAAATATCAAAACAAATTACAAGATAAATGTTTAAAACAAAATATTAAGAATAAATTCGATAAACTAAATAAATAGGATCTAAAATAACATATACTTGTTTTCATTATAAAAATATGTTCATATTCAAAACTAATTCATTACTATATCAAATTCAAAGTAAATATAGTTTTAAAACATAAATCAAAGTAGTTAATTTATAAAATCAAACAAATTAAGATTGTAAATGAACAAAATCAAACCTAAATAAAAATTTAAATTAAATAACTTAAAAAAATCACTTGAAATACCGGTCGTTACAAAAGTAAAACATATTTATTTTGAGGATAAATATGCCAAATGATAGAAATGTTTTATTAAACCATGTTTTGAATAAAATGGTAAACTAAATTAGCAATAAGTGGAATGATAGGGTTGTGTTTCAAACTTTTATCTATTCTAAGATAAGAACGTTGTCGATCAAGGTCTGAGAGGTAATTAAAATACCCCAACTTGAACGACTTCAATATTGTCAAGGGATGGTATTTGTTTGAAACGGTAGGAGTGTTGAGATTTGTTTATTATTTCTACTAGAGAAATATTGTGACGTTATTGACAAGATTTTGAAATGTTAATTAGAAGTGGTTGATTTTAATAAAACAATGTATACTTAACATTGTTTAACTCAAGTTTGAATTGTGAATTGATTGTTACCCTTGAGTTATGAATATAAGATGATTTTCGCAAGGCAAAAATGAAATAGAAGAGATTCGGAAAATATATAGTGATGTCTTTGAAATAAAGAAATGAAATGGAGTTTGGTAAATGAAGATATGCTATTATTTTTCAATGTAACGAATAATGAGACTGAAACAAGAGAATATGAAAGTGATCTCTAAGGATTGATAAAATAGTTTTAATAAATGAAACAGAGCTACCAATATACTTAACCGTACTGTGTGAATTGATAGTTTAAAACCCTATTATAAATGAATATATTATTGGACCTTTTGACGTGTTGTTTCGAAGAGTCCAGGATGGGAACGAGACCCAAAACCATTTTGAACCAATGTTGCGTACGAAACTAACTTGTAACAAATGAAGACGGAGCATCGAAGACCGTAGATCTTCATGAAACGGAAGAACTACTTATAATCTCTAGGTAGCTCCCATAAAGAGACGTACTGTGGTTCTGTCGTGATTGGAATTTATGGATTGCAAGGACTACTCGCTACTGATCCTTTGGGAGACTGCTATATAAGGATGCAGTAGGTGGGTGCCTTCGGTTCATCCTATTCCTGGATGACTTGTATGGGCGAATGTATGACAGGGTATTTCTTGAGAATCACGTTTTGTTGATTTTTACAAATATACCAAGTGTAGTGGCGGAGATAATACTCTTACTTAACACCCAGAGTATTTTGTGGACGTTAATTGGTGATTTGACGGATATGAAAATGTGGCATTCAAAGTAAATGATGATGTGATGTTCTGAAAAGGTAAACATAACCTCCAGCCTCATCAACCCGGAAATGACAGAAATCGGGCAGGCAGCATAGCTAGGTGGGTCATTCCCAGTTGTTCTTCTTTTCATTTCTGTATCTCCCGGGAAAATGGTAGTTGCGCAGCCGTAAAGGGGTGACAATACATTTGATACACTCAAGTTAAATGAATGGTCGGTCATGTGTGGTCGGGTTGCAAGATGTTCTTGTTGAACCCCAGTGTATACCCTCTAGAGTACACTGATCAGAAGGTGGTCCTATACCTTGACATGGTTGGAATCCAATCCCCAATAAGCGCCTTGCGGTTTTTGATTTTATTATGAACATGTAGAGTGTGAGATGCAAGCATTCTGCTAGATGGTTATATACTTGTGATTTGATAGACACTATTATAATATCACTGGATTTTGATATATCAAAATATATTAGGTTATAGTAAGGTAAAAACCATCCATGTGTAACAATCCGGATTTTTAGAGAGTGATAGTAACGTCTCAAAGATTTTGATGTTTAAATTATAAAGGAAAATTAAGATTTAACGTTAAAACAAATATTTATATTTGGATTTCTACATAGAATTTAGAACTTTCGAAACGTAATTTGAATATTTAGCTTTGAATTCTTTTCGTAAAATTGTTTGATTATGAATATTTTATGAAATATTCATGACGTACAATATTACGAGAATTGGATATTTAACACTAAATTTTATTCAACTTGGAAATTATACTATGATTAATTAGAAATCGAAGAATATGTCAAAATACGGACTAAGACATATTTACAAAATTAAAGAGCTAATTTATTTCCAAATTGTTATAAATAAACTTAGTTTGTGTTGTTTTAATATATACCTGAAGTATTTGTTTTGTGTAATAGAATGTCATTTAAATCGGTTGACAAATTTTAATTTTGTAAGATTTTATTTACAGAAATTCGAGCATTGACAGAAAAAATGCAACATTGGTTGAGTATTTGGTTCAATCGTGTTCTTCTTTTCAGAGTAAAGATTAACATATGATAAAATCTTGTTCAAAATTGGGCATCAACACTTAGAGATATTGTGCTGAGAGTTATTGCCATTTGTCCTGGCATATCTAAATATTTTTACACTTGTCCTTTACCAACTGAATTGGGTACTACGTGTTTTTTTCTATGTTTATTTGGATCCCTCGTTTGAATTTTTAAAACTGATGCACCCCTCTGCTTTAGGGGAACAACAAGAATTCCGTCCCAGTTCATTTCTTACACGAGCCAATTTCCTCCAAATCAAAACAATTAACAATAATGACTTCCTCCACCACTGAAAGCAAAATCACCACCGAATCGAGCTGTGTTTCCTTCCTCCTCTTCTGATCAGCTTCCTTCCATGTCGAGACTACCTTGCTCACACCAGTAATTGAAGCACACTTTCCCCAGTTGCCAACCACCAGTCAGTCATCGGCCAACACCATAAGGCGCTCCAGATCCGGGCGTTGCCTTCTCTTGCGAGTCTTCTTCCTCATCCAACTTGGTGCGCGCCTCATTCAATCCAAACTGCAGCAGACCAGGTCTTGAACAACCAGCGACTTCAACAGTCGCCACTACCGAGACAGCTTCATCTTCGACCCTGCTGCGCCTTCTTCCTTCTGGTGGAAGGTTAGTCTCTCCTCACGATTTATTATTGTTCAAATAATTTACCTCGTTTTAAACCAAGTATGATGGTTTACGGCTTTGATTTTTAACTGTCACCCTTGCTATCCATCGCTGCTTGTTGTTATACATGTTCATGCACTTGAAAAGAATTTTGCTACTTGTTTGTTGTTGGCGTAAAATGTCCATACACCAGCATTTTTAAGTAGGTGTATATAAGATGTATACATATATAGATGGTGTACTTGAACTTTGGTATATAATTATATACCTACATGAATGCAGGCACATTGTTGCTCACATATTTTAGAATAGATAAGCATTGAGAGTGCATGAGTTCCTTGCATGTGATATATTTATGTGATAGGGTTCATGAGCATGTGGGTGTATTATATGCTTGCATGCATATTGTGGGATTGGATCAGGAAATGGGTGAGTTTGCAGGTAGGGTGCATGCACAGGTTATTAAGGAAAAAAATTGGTTCATTTCACACTTTAACCTGGAAATATGTTAATGGATATTTCATTAGTTTGTTAACATGTTATTACTGACCTTATTTATGACTATTATGCTTTGAAAATTTGGCCTCAAATTTTAGAGTAGTGACTGCTTATGTTGGGTCAATATCGGCTTGAGAACCCTTGTCTTGTGAAAGGAATTTGAGCATATCCTGGTCTTTTTTATCCTAAAACGTATGTGTTATGAATTTTATTCATCCTGACTGAAATCGTATGCTAGATATACATTAAATATACTCTTCCTATATTGTTCCACTAGTATACTGAACCGCACTTGCATTTACATTGTGCAAACCTTTCAACTCTTAGGATTAAATGCATGTATATGATTCTCTTTGCATGGTCGAGAATATATGTTCACCTAAAATAGCTGGAGTACGGGTTTGTTCTCTTTACAGTGCTTAAATTTGCAAAACTATAAATTGTTTTAATCGTGCTAAGGCCTGTGCCAAGCTTGCTCCTCCTCACGCCATGAGCGCTGTAAGGTCGCTGCCTTTTTTCGATTCAATATTGTTGTGTTTTCCTCATTCTCTATTGATGTACTATGTATACTTGTATCCATAGAGATAAACGTTTTAGACTAGCTGAGTTGTTTGTCTTTGCTATTTCCCCTCGCTGCACTTATTTGGGATTTTCACCTCAGTCTTGAGAAGGGCATTTCCTTTGCTTATTTTCATGCCTGTTCTAGGAACAACTGCCTGCTAAGATACTTGTTTGTCTTCAGTGTTCTATAACCATTAATGAACTAAAATAGTGTAACTTTCCCATGCCATGTTTGTAAAACTTGAAACCCGTACATTATTGCTGTTTTTATGTAAACTGAGATATACATATTGGTTCACATTTGTCCTATGCTTTGCAGCCTCGAGGTTGATCATGAATGCTGACACGTTGTATATTTGAAAATTTCGAACTGCTTATGTAAGAAAAAAAGTATCTTTTATATTCCAGTGTTTTTATTGAAGTTAATTTATTTGAACAATGATTAATCCTGACTCGAGCGTTTTATGTTCTACATGGAACGCTCAGGTCAGATACGAGTGTTGCAGAACTTGAACTTTCAGCTATAAAAGCTAGAAGCACGTGAAGACGCCCCCGCTTTGGTTCGTTTTTCCCATTTTATTTTATGTAAAATCATGTATTGTATTTATAAATTCTTCCACTGTGTAAATAATTGTAAACTCTGATATTTTTGTAATTAAAATTCCGCTTGTGAGATATACTGTTGTATAAATTTCTGCTATGCGATTCTATATAAAATTCCGTTTTAAACCCTATAAGACAATAACAATCCGTCGTTTTAAATGCTTCGAGTCAGTTTAATCATCGACTTGGGGCAGCCAAAATGGCAGGCTGTTACATTTGGGATGTTTGGTATTACTAAACCATTTACTCAAAATCCTCATCATATAGAATTTCACCCAATTCTCAATAAAAATTGTGTTCAATCCAGACAACATTTATGAAGAAGTTTAAATAATCAAAAGAAAATAATTAGTTTATACTTGGTTGTTTTATTATTTGTTATCACCGATACTCTTACTTTATTTTTAAATAGAACCAAATATTGTGTTAAAGCGATTAATACCGACTCCAATCTGATCCAAGTCAAATTTCAAAACTGATTTAGTTCTTACCTAACAACCATTCTCAAATAGGACATCGTTCGGGTTCCGCTTTGTCAAATTTCTGAGTATTTTTTCAAAACCCCATACTTCTTCCCCATCTTGATTTTTAACCAAAAAACACTTTTTAAAATCACTTATATATTTTTCCTTGATGATGAACTTCAGAAATTCTCATCGCCAAGGGCTTCCGGATGGGAATTCTAATAAGGAAACTTATATTTTGAAAATATTTCTTTCAAAATATATATTTATCTTCCAAATCTCTTCAAAATAATAATTTACTTTTATTTATTTTTCCAAAATCTCATTAAAATATTTTATTCTTTCCAAAAATGCGCACTCTCTAAAGCGATTTTAGTATCAATTCTGCTCATTCTAGGGTTTTTTCGCCCTATCTCTAATGAGTTTTATACCCAATAAGCCAAGCTTTATAAAAATCATTACTTTGATACCAAATGTAACAACCCGCCATTTTGACTGCCCCAAGTCGTTGATTAAACCAACTAGAAGCTTTCAAGATGACAAATTGTTATTGGTTTACAGGGTTTAAAAAATGGAATATAACATAGAATAAAAGTACACAATGTCTACAACGAAACATACATTTATAAAAATACCAGAGTTTTACAAAATATTTGTACAGTGGAAAAAGAATTTTTATACATAGATTTCTTTTAATAAATAGCAGCTTTTTTCGGGCTTTGCGCATGCATGCATCTTCTTATGCCTCTCCATTTTAAGAGCTAAAATCTTTGCATCTGCAGCACCTAGGGCCTGACCCGAGCATTCCATGCAAAAACATAAAACACTCGGGTCAGGATTAAACTTATTTCAAGTCAGTAACGTCGATAACCCCATGAATATAATTTGTTTAATCCACATGACATATTAAATAATGCGAGTATAAAAACCCATGGAACTACCAGAAGATATTCCAAAGTGAATCATGCTCATATATGCATTAAACTAAGATGGATGACAACTGGAGAGTGATAAGTTACAAGGCAAATTCAAGATGTATGTGTATGTGCGCGTTCAGTGGCAGCTCATATATGGAACCTGTGACATATTCAAGGAAGGCCAAAATAAAGAACATTCAGCAGAAGGGACTACAGCTCTCTCTCTCTCTCTCTCTATATATATATATATGTGTGTGTGTGTGTGTGTGTGTGTGTGTGTGTGTGTGTGTCAAGAATGGCAGCCACCTCTAGAGAGAACCCTAACCCTAATAATTTGGGGAAATCTTCAAATCTGGGTTGGAAAGAGGTCAGGAAGAAGAGGATAAGCTTCGCACAAGCTCTAACTGGTGGACGCACAGCCACTGTTTCCCCATCCAGTACCGCAAATGACAAAAATCAAACTTTTAAGACAGGCGCTAGAAACTGGAGTGATGTTCTAGCTGGCAATACGAGAATAGAGGGAGAGGTTCAGAGATTTGAAGCGCTGAACGATGAGGAAGGTGAGTTTGCATAACTTGGTGACCAGATCTACTCGGAAGCAGTTAATATGTGGACAAACTCGATCTACATATATTTGATAGGGAAAAGACCGTATTATGTACATTTGAATGCCTATATCAGGAGGGAATGGAAACCAAAAGGGAGTTGGAATGTTTTTGCAAGGGAAAATGGATTCTATTTAGTCAAATTCACAAACGCTGAAGACTGTTCTAGGGTTCTTGAGACAGGACCATGGTTTATGGACAACAAACTCATATTCACCAAACGATGGGAGCCAAATATCAAACTGGAGCGTGACATGCATGAAACGCATCTAGTTTGGATTTGCCTTCGCAATCTAGATCTGACTCTGTGGAATGCGAGAGGCATCAACAAGATTGCTAGCCTCATCGACAACCCCCTAACCATGGATGAAAGCACTAAGAAAGTTACAAGACTAGCATACGCTAGAGTACTAGTAGAAATTAGAGCAGATAGCAAAATCAAAAAGCAGGTATGAGCAAAAGATAAACTTGGGAATGTTTACATCCAGAGCGTGGAATATGAGAATCTACATCCCATTTGTACATCCTGTAGGTGCTTAGGGCACTTAGAGAGTCAATGCACCGCCACAATGCAGCAAATGTGGCAAAGAAAACCTATAGAAGATGTGACAGAGGAGCATAACAAAACATCAAGCGACATTTCGCTCGATCCTACGCTAGCTACTAGTGCGGTTTATGTACAAATATCTACAAACACTGAAACTACGTCATCTACTTGCGAGGAGAATCAACCCCCTGCCCAGCTGGTGGTGGAGGAGAAGCAAACGATAGAGGCCCCTAAGGCACGGCAGCAGGAGGAGGGGGCCCAGCAACTGTCAGATTTGGCAGAAAGCCCTCGCACTTCGTCCAGTCAACATGACCGGGTTCCTGAAACAATGGCGGAGTTAAGAGAGTTAGACATCAACCTTAATGAGCATGAAGATGAAGGAAACAATACAAACAAGGGAAAAATCACAAAACCCAATGTAGAATATGATGAGCAATCTAAAACAGGGGCCAAGAAGGCAAAGAACTTGTGCACACAAGTAGTTTCTCCTAAGAACTTGAGGAGCAATGCTCTCAAGTCTAAATGTCCATAATAAGCTGGAATGTTAGAGGTCTAAATAACGATACCCACGCTTTAGACCTCTATAATTTAAGAAGGACACTTGTACCTTCTGTTACGAGTATTCTTGAAAGTAAGATGAATGAAGATAATGTTAAGTATTTTAAAGATCAGTTAGGAGGGGAATGGGACCTTATAAGCAACAATATTGTTGGTTCTAAAGGAAGAATAATTCTTGCATGGATTAAAAACGTTTGGAACATGAGTATGATTGACTTAGATGAACATCAACTAACTGTTAAAGCGTTAAATGTAGAAGGTTTGTGCATTTACATCACTACAGTTTATGCTAGCAATCTTGCAAGTCAAAGAGTCTCTCTTTAGGAAAAGATCAACCAACTGTCAAAAAATATTACTGAACCATGGCTTGTAATGGGAGACTTCAACGCTGTGCTATGTTCCGAAGAGAAACAAGGGGGCATTACCTTAAGAGCTATGCAGCTGTCAGAATTCAACAACTGCGTCATGGCAGCTGGGCTGATTAAACCAGTCCATGGAGGCCTGAAATTCACATGGAAGAGTGGTGAAGTTAGGAAGATTATGTGCAAACTTGACATAGCATTAATCAATATGCAATGCATGAACAAATTTGCGGACATCAAAGTAAATATATTGCCTAACTCGACCAATGACCATTGCCCACTGCATATACTACTCAAAGAAGCTGACAAGAATGGGAAAGGAAAGCCTTTCAGATACGCAAATGAATGGCATCTAATAGATGGGTATCATGCAGCTGTCAACACCAATGATTTGATGGAAACTGATGATAGTCATCTATTTCACCTTGTGAAATTCCTTAAAAGGGCTAAGGAAAGACTTAAGAACTGGAATAAAATCAGGCCCAAGCCCCATGATGACCTTATTAATTTGGAGAAACTGAATGAGGAGCTGTTAGAGAAAATTGATAGAGGGAAGAATACAGATGACATCTGGAATCAGTACTATGCAGCACAGACAAATCTGAAAAATCTTTTGCATATGAAAGCCATAGAACTCAAACAGAAAGCTAAAGAGAAATGGCTGACTGAAGGTGATGAGTGTACAAATTTTTTTTACACCAAAATGTCAGTCAGGAAAAACATAAATTACAATATGCAAATGTTTGACCAAAATGGTAACATCTGCATTGACATGCATAAATTTGAAGAGGAAGCTCTCACTTATTTCCAGGCATTATACAATGGCTGCAATGAGATGGACAACTTACCTCAAATTGTTGCGAGAAGACTGGTTAACGCTAGAGGCAGAAGACTGCTGCTAAGTGCTGTCAGTGAAAGTGTAGTTTGCGATGCAGTAAGCTCCATCCATGTTGACTCTTCTTCGGGGCCCAATGGGCTTGGTTCTGAGTTCTTCATAGTCCATTGGGACGACCTGAAGCATAAGATCACTTTATCCGTGCAAGAAACTTTCAGTTCAGGTTTGATTCTAAAAGAAATTAACCATACTTTTATATGCCTTATACCAAAATGTGATAAACCTACTAGTGTTGCAGACTATAGACCTATAACATGTTGCAATGTCATTTACAAGATCATAAGCAAAGTGCTCTGTAATAGGCTGAAAATGATCCTTCCTGACCTAATTGCTGAATGCCAGAGTGCTTTTATCAAAGGTCGAAACATATCAGAAAACTCTTTGCTAGCACATGAGTTGATCAGAAATTTCAATAAACAAGGTGCAGACCGTATGTGTTTGAAAGTGGACCTACATAAGGCTTATGACAAGATTAATAGATACTTTATTATTTACATGCTAAAGTGTATGGATTTCCCAGAGCAAACAGTGAAGCTGATAAGTGAGTGCTTAAACACACCAACATTTTCAATTCTTATTAATGGGGTTCCTAAAGGCTTCATTAGCAGCAACAGGGGCATTAGACAAGGGGACCCTCTCTCCCCATACTTGTTTGCGGTGGCCATGGAATATCTCACGTTGCAGATGGAGATTGCCACTCACAATCATCTAATTCAGACTATACATAATTTTCAGGCTAGAATTAGTCATTTATTATATGCTGATGATTTACTAATATGTGTCAAAGCAAACAGGGGTACAGCAGTTCAGATCAAGGAGATTTTTGACAAGTTGGAGAAATACAGTGGATTAAAAGTCAATGAAATGAAGACCAAATGCTACTTCAATAAAACTTGCAGAAATAAGGCTGATGTGCTGGAGGTGCTACAAGTGCAGGAAGGTGAACTCCCAGTCAAATACCTGGGAGTGCCACTATCTTCGAACAAAATAACTGACAAGGAATGTATTACTCTCATCACTAGCATAAGGGACATACTGTATGGCTGGAGTTCAAGACTGTTAACCTTTGCTGGTAGAATTGAACTGGTTACAGTCATACATGCAAAGGCCAATTTTTGGCTACAGACCTTTCAACTACCAGATGCATCCATTGAGAAAATAGAAAAAGTCTGTGCTGACTTCATTTAGAGAGGTGGCTTACACAAAATTAAATTTGAAGACTTATGTAAACCAAAGCAAGAAGGTGGAGTGGGCTTAAGGAGTATCAAAGTCACGAGAGAAGCTTTTACACTTAAACAGGCATGGAAGGTGATTAAAAATGAGGGTATATGGGCCAGATGGATGAATGGAAGGTACAAAAAAGACAATTTCTGGATGATGAGGGAGGATAATAATGCATCAACCACATGGAAGGCTATTCTCCGTGTTAGGGATGTATTAGCAAATCACTGCAGAAGAGAAATTGCAACAGGTAATGAAATTGATCTTTGGAAAGACCCTTGGATAGGTGGTAAGTCAATCATAGACATGCTGGGGTGGGATACTTTCTCTTCCTATAGCTGTCCAGATAAAAAAGTGAGTGATATTATCGATGACAGTGGTTGGAATCTGAACATTCCTTGCAATCAGGGTCAATTCAACATCAAACAGGTTTGGGAGGACATTAGACCCAAATATGACACTAAACCATGGAGTAAAATTGTGTGGTGTAAGAGTAATGTACCTAAAATGCCTAGTTGCACCTACAAAGCAATTCTGGGAAGGCTATCAACTAAAGATCGGCTCTTTAAATGGGGGATTATACAGGAGGACACATGCATGTTGTGTAAAAGTGAGATAGAGACCCACAAGCACCTGTTTTTTGACTGCTTGTACTCAAAAAGCTTGTGGATAAACTGTTGCAATTTTGTGAAATACAATACTATTGAAACCCAGATCCAAGAAATTTTAACTCACCTTGAAGTCGCTAGGCAGAGCATAGGTAAGATAACTGAAATGTACGGCGTCGCTCTTACAGTTGCTGTGTGGTCCATATGGAAAGAGAGAAACAACAGAGTGTTTCAGAAGCACGAAAAGACAGTCGATTTAGTCGGTAAGATGGCCATTCAAAACATAAAACTGACGATGCTGAGGAAGAACAAAAACAAGGATCATACCAGTAGAAGGGGACCTGGAGAAGACGATAGTAGAGACGAGGATCTGTTGCGGCCATCGGTTCAGCTCCCAGAAACGAGCACGAGTTTTTATGTTTACCAGCCGCTATGACTTTTGAGTTGAACAAGAAGAGGAGGCGAAAGTATGTTCAGATCTGAAGTTGCTTTTCGAGATTATTCTCGCTTTGTATTAAAGTAAATCATTGTCGGTTTGTGTACTGATGCAACGAAGCCGTGGGCTTTGTTTTCTTTTGGGCTTCCATGCCTTTATTAAAATCCTAAACCCATTTCCAATTTATATATATATATATATATATATATATATATATATATATATGGCAATGATCATCATGCAATGGTGTCTTGCGCAAACTCAATAACTGGCATACATCAGACATGTATCTTAACTTGTACATGCCTTAGCTCCATTTACCATCTAACCAAAACAACTAGCCATTCGTAAATATGGCCGAGTAGAGACGCAATACCACAAGATTTTCAAGTGGATAAATCTTCCATTTCAGAATGGAAAAAATGTGCAGACCAACTAGTGAATGGCTTGTGTATGAACATCTTTGCCACAACCAGTACAACATAAGATCAATACATAGTGACAAAAATCCATTTCAACACACAAGCAAAAGGATACTGATTTGTTTGGATTTGCTCATTCATAAACTGAAACCGCCTGTACTTTAAGTATGTACAACAATTTGTACTTACCTTGGATTTTGCATATATTCAAACTTAGTAAACCTGTATCTTTTGTTTTTCCATGTACTGATCGTTTTCATATATTGGAAAATAGTTGGTCTCTTGGATTTTGCATGATGGAAGGACATATACTATTTTTCTATAACCATTAATGAACTAAAATAGTGTAAACTTCCCATGCCATATTTGTAAAACTTGAAACCCATACATTCTTGCTATTTTTATGTAAACTGAGACATACATATTGGTCCACATTTGTCCTATGCTTTGCCATCTCGAGGTTGATCATGAATGCTGGCACACTGTATATTTGAAAATTTAGAACTGCTAATGTAAGAAATAATAATGATATATATATATCTATTATATTCCAGTGTTTTTATTGAAGTTAACTTATTTGAACAATGATTAATTCCTGATTTAGTGAAGGAGGAAGGCCTTAAATACTGGAATAGCTATTTGGTGGGTTTTTTTCTTGACGGTACTCTTTCTTTTCTTTCTGTTGCAAATTATTTGAAGAAATTCTAGAATATTTGTCATTCCCAAGTAGGGTATATTTGTCATCGATCTAGAGAAAATTCATTTTTGTTCTTCTTTTCATTTATGTATCTCCCGTGAAAACGGTTGTTGCGCAGCCGTAAAGGGGTGACAATATATTTTATACACTCAAGTTAAATGAATGGTCGGTCATGTGTGGCCGGGTTGCAAGATGTTCTTGTTGAACCCCAGTGTATACCCTCTAGAGTACACTGATCGGAAGGTGGTCCTATACTTTGTCATGGTTGGAATCCAATCCCCAATAAGCGCCTTGCGGTTTTTGATTTTATTATGAATATGTAGAGCATGAGATGCAAGCGTCCTGCTAGATTTTGATAGACACTATTATAGTATCACTAGATTTTGATATAT
Source organism: Allium sativum (assembly GCA_030737875.1). Lineage (NCBI taxonomy): Eukaryota > Viridiplantae > Streptophyta > Magnoliopsida > Asparagales > Amaryllidaceae > Allium > Allium sativum. Next base: position 361,216,531 of record CM060926.1, read on the forward strand.
CAAAATATTTTAGGTTATACTAAGGTAAAAACCATCCATGTGTAACAACCCGGAATTTTAGAGAGTGATAGTAACGTCTCAGAGATTTTGATGTTTAAATTGTAAAGGAAAATTAAGATTTAACATTAAAAAATATATTTATATTTGGATTTCTACTTAGAATTTAGAATTTTCGAAACGTAATTTGAATATTTAGCTTTGAATTCTTTTCGTAAAATTGTTTGATTATGAATGTTTTGTTAAATAATCGTGACTTACAATATTAAGAGAATTGGATATTTAACACTGAATTTTATTCAACTTGGACAATATATGGTATGATTAATTAGAAATCGAAGAATATGTCGAAATATGGACTAACACATATTTACAAATTTAAAGAGCTAATTTATTTCCAAATTGTTATTGTTAGACCAATAAGTGGTTCTAACACCCAAATTACTCGAATTCGTGGATAATTGTATCTAGAAATGAAATAAAATGCAACAAACATAGGAGATTTATAGTGGTTCAACGTTAACGAGCCTACGTCCACTATATATTATTATACGATTGAATACAAGTACAATCACAATTTCCTCTCAATCTCACTTTTACAATGATAATTCACTTAGGAATTTAGAGATATCTCTGGTAGAAATAGAAGAAGTACGATAATGGTGGAATAAGAACTCTCAATTGCAAAAGGATCCTTAAAAAGGCTAAGTGTTGGGCTATTTATAAGCAATTCATGCATGCGGTTCATGAGGACACGTGGCATTTATCCCGAAGATCTCAGAGCAGTTTGTGGGTGAGTGGAGAAGTGGTCAAAGTAACCGTTGTAGACACGTGTCACCAGATCCATGATCTTTGGTTCATGGAAGATGAGGGCTGAATGGGTCAAGTAGTTGTTTTGGCATTTAGATTCGGCTAGTGACTCATATACGCGAGCCGCGTCGTGAGGCTGGAACACGAGCCAATGGTAAGGGAATGGTGACCACGACCCGGTCTTTGAGCCTGGATAGCGAGCCGTCTTTGTGAGCCAGAATGTTTATATTGAACTTATGAGTGTGCGAACCTCTTCCCATCTAATTGCAAATGCTTAATTCTTCGGTGGCTTGGTTAAAAATCTATCCAACATTTTTCCCTCTCGAAGTATGTTTTATCATGGATGAGACATGCTTCGAAATTATCCGTCTGTCTGCTCCTGAAACGACAAGCGCTAACAATCGTATCTGTTTATAAGGTCACGTCTCTTCACGAAATCGTGTTTTCTAATTTCTTAAGGCGAGTATAAATATAAATTAAATTTCCAATCCTTTCTGCCTACTTATCGACTGTAAGGTTCAAAGCGAATTGCGAGGGCTTCCTTAGATAAATTCTTCAATTCTTATTGGGCCGAAGTAAAAGAATTTCAGTCGTCCGTCACATTGTTTTGTTGATTCTAATTCATATGTACTAACAATTTTTGACAAATTTCTTTTAGTATTTGCTGCTTTTACTAATTGAGTCGGGCCAGAAACCTTTGAACCAATACTATATGCGAGTGATTAGTAGGCTTCTAGTGTGCCTGGTCCGGTCATCGTCGTGCGAGATGTCACAGACTATGGCCCATCAGCTCCAAGCTTGCGCCGTTGGGCCTCTGAGCTGATCCATCTAGTTGAGTCAAAGGGTATATGGAGAGCCTAACCATTGTCGTATATAAAGTATTTCAACCTTGCTTTTTGATTTACTTTTCACCGCAGTCAACAATAAATCGTACTGCTTGAAATCCTAACCCCCCAATCCGATTAATTCACTCAATCGAATAGGTATTAATAAATTGACTATTTATGATTTCAATTATTGTCCTTCGATCTAAATTATGGGTCGAATTAGATGTTGGTTTCCCCATTTATCTTTTTTGATCTTAGTAGGCGATCTTTCCGTCGTTGCCCTCAATGTCGCCACCGGTATCAGTGACGATGGTTATAGCGACGCGGGTTCATCGATTCCTAAGTAAATTTGCGAGGGAATAATTGTTTACGAAGTGAGGATTAAGTTACGGTGGATTCATGATAGTTCCAGTGCTTAAGATTGAACTGTGGACCAATGGATTGGAAGAAATGGCATGTTTGAGTGGTAGTGGGTTGAGGAAGTGGTTCTGAGAACATCTTCATCACTGAGGACTTGCTTGTGGAGATGGAATGCCAAAATAAGGGGTTGGTGAACAATTGAGCTTCAGCAAGTTGGATCGTGGGATGGAGCATCGGGTCGGGACGTGTTTCGACGTCCCGACCCAGATGTTGGCCTTGAGGGGGTGCTCACGAGTCATGCTTTGAGTGAGCGGACGTTAGTCCGGAGCCGATCCACATGGCGAGCTGGTTCAATGAATCAGGCCCATCTACTAAATACGAGCCGGACCCCTTCTGATGTTTGAGCCGTTCGTGGCCACGATCCAGCCTTCGTGCACGAGCTAAGCTGGGCGGGCGCGCCGAACTCAATGCATATATCATACCTTGTTTGCGAGTCGACCCCGCTCTTGAGCCAATCACAAACTTTGACTTCAATCATTTTAGCAACCTAACTTCACGAAATGAATTAACTTATGCCATGACTGAAATCTACTGTGATTCGAATGTAATGATGGACAGTTAGGTTAGAGCCTTCAAACTGACTACTCTGGACTGATCAAGAATATAATTGCGAATAGCACATGTTGATTGACTTGCATATTTATCTGCTTACCCCATACTTTATTTTTTTAGTAGTGCACACATAGGCACACACTAGAACTTGCACACACGAGGGTCACGGGCAACTATACTCTAATCTTTTATGTTTATTCATCAACAAAGCAGACATGTCAGATAGACGTTCGGCAAGGTTATCAGATAAAAGTACAGCTTCAGAATCTTCAAGCGATTACAACCCTGACGTACTTCCGTCAGACCCAGATTGAGATATCTCTGGATCAGATTATGAGACAAATATTGATGCAGAATCATCATCCTTTGAAAGAACATCACTCGAGGAAGAAGAAAAAGAAGGTGGAATTAGAGATACCCGTGCTCCCGATGAGTTTGAGATTGCCGTAAAGTTAGTTAATCCGAGTGACTCCGTGGCTTCTACTCTTGACGATATAAAGCTACATAGGATATGTTTAAAGCACATGATTCCATGGGATGATGTAAAAGTTGCAAAGAAAACAGATAGGCCCCATTCTACTCCGAAAGGGTATATGGCCATTAGCAAGGTCATGTGTTCAATAGGCGCTATTCCTCCGTTTCCTCCAATCGTCGTCGACCTCCTGAGATGACTGCGTATTTCTCCTATGCAGCTTCACCCCAAAGCTTACGCTGCTTTATATACCTTGTACATCGCCTATGCAGAAATTCTTGATACCGAGCTCTTTTATGAAGATTTGAACTTCTACTTAAAACATCGTTCCAAAGGAATAACCCCGTCTTTTGTCTTTTTCGAATCTATCCCCACCCATAAAGTCCTGCCTGATGGACATAGTAATTTAGGCGATGCTAAATCCGAATGGTTCTATATAAAGCACCAAACTGGATGTGCGGGGAGGTGGCTGCAGTCAAGTAAGTTTCAGATCCTTAAGTGTCTGCTCCAACTGCATAAATCAATGCACTAATATTTCTTTTCCTTTTACAGTTCCCAATCCCAAGAAGCAAGAGGGTGAAATATTCGAAGCTCGCTTGGCCCGCCTTTGGGAAAGCAAGTCCAATTTTCTCAAAATCAAGCAATGTTTAGTCGATGAGAACCTTCATAAACACCAACTCCTAGATATAAGACGAGGCCTCGGTCAAGGAGGCAAGCCCTACAAGTATGTGCCCCCAGCTGATGCTCCTATAGTCCCTGTTCCTGGGGAATCTAGTAGCATACCCTCAATCGAGGGACAGGTGCCCGTAAAGATTAGAACATCAACTGGGCTGCCCAAAAGTTCTTCGCCGATGTGTGTCCAAGATGATGAAGATATGAACGTATATACTGGAGGTAAGGCCCAAGGCGAAAAGTCGAAAGATGCTTCCATTCCTGAAAGGCAACCCTCTCCGCAAACACCGCCACCGACTAGGAAGCTAATTCATGATTCACAAATGGAAGAACAAATATATGGAGATTTAGCAAAGCTTCCTCTGCCAGATGATATTTACACTTATGAGGATATTGGAACATAGTCGTTCTTCCCTACTTCCGAGGAAGAGCCTACACCCATTAAAGATGGAGATTCTGTACAAACAAGCCTGGTTCCAGGCTATGGTCCGTTGGGAGGGGATCACATAAGAGACACACACAACATGCACTGCACATCACGACACTCATATACTGTATTGACCCATGATTCTTATTCTTGTTTGTCGTTTTTGCAGGAAGAATGACTTGTTGTCGTTATTCTCATCAGGATCTTCGCGAGTACACGCCCAGATTCAATCCGGTTACCGAGCACAACCATGGCGACAGTCGCATAAGAGATAGTTGGAAGCACTACAATTCCTACCAGCCTTATTCTTCATGCTCTCATTTTCCCCCAAGGCACGATATCGAGAAGCACTATAGTCGTCAAACTCAGCATGAGGGAGGTAAGCAACCACCCAAAGCTCTAATCCCTTCGAAGAGTGTCCACCCTAAGGAGAAATCCTTCAAAAAGCATTATGAGGTCAAAGACAAATATAAGGACCCAAGAAAAGAGCCGGAAAAGGCATAGAAAGGTCTTATCCTCTAACGATACGGATTTCGCCGGGACCTAATCAATCATAAAATCGACCAAGACCGCTCAAAACCCGAATACGCTAACTTTGAGAATACAGTACATTAGAACAAATAACATAAGACTTTTATAAACATTACAATAATGTTATCTCAGAGTACAGAATATCAGAGTACATCAAAATAGTAATACATCGGAAGATAAATTTATAATAAAGACAATACACAGCGGAAGACTATCATTACTTTGGACACAGTTTTAAGCTTCGATCCAGAATCCTGCGCAACAAATGAATATCTGCAAAACAAGCCACTCGACTGCCCGTATGGAAAATATGGGCACCCGAGTTTGCAAGTGAAACTAACTACAGGCCAGTCATGGGACTGGTATGAGAAATCTTACTTAATCTATTTAATAATAATAAGGTTAGTCACAGGACCACGCCGCTAACGCGGAACAGGCTTACTCCATCGGATTGCCAGTGCAAGAAATAAAGTAAATCGTTAAACAACACAATGCTTTTTAGAAAAATGAAACCATTATAAGACTCAAGTCCCATCACACAATGCAACGCAAACCGGAGGATAGAGTTTTACCTTATAATGGTCAAAAATGCTTGATACGATAAAACGGAGTTGATATTATTATAGTGTATATATGTTTCAAAAACATTTCAATCATAATGTATCAATCATAGACGGCATAGCTACCATATACTATGCCGCCATACTAGTTATACAATCAAAACTATATGGTGTCATATTGGAAGTTGGATTTCCATCATGAACCAAGGCAAAAGATAGTCCTTACCGAATTCGAGACAATCTAGCCCATGTCTCAGGACAAGTACTCAGTCAATCCCTTAGGAGCGCCAGGGCCGGTCCACACATATGTTAGTGGATTAGTTATGCCTGAACAATACGTTCCCCGCCCTATGGGGCGTAAATAGAGCCACTAGGGACTCATATAACCGAGGCGCCTCGTAATCCATCATCCACATAAGTAAAAATGTCAGGCCTTACAAAACCCTGACACTGCTTCTAGCTAGAAAGAAACGCATGTCCTCCCTGGGGTCCTTCTCCCGTTTCTGGTTCATACCGGGGTGTGAGGCTTGCAAAGTATCGCTACACAAAGCTATGCCTAAATAGGCTTGTGCTTTGATCATCAACCACAAGACTCTGCTTCTCAACAAAAGCCTTGATCATTTGCATCTTAGCATGCCACATTATCATTCCATACCATACCATTGATTTCTGCCAATATGCCTTAGAGAAGAGTGTTATGCGAGAGAATAAATTATCCGCCACCAAATAGATATATATTTAGCATAGATCAACGAATACAGCATAAAGGAATACAACATCAGACATACCATCCATTTACATCTCCGTTCTGGGTCTGAACGAGATCAGAGACACCTTATTGCTCGTCCCATATGTCCAATACAGGAGAGAGGTGCTCGCATATCCAGTCGACCTCCAAGTACGTTTGGGCGATCACCACTTATTACCTTGTCTTGGGATGCCTCTCAATCAAGACATCAGTAACCACCCAAACGATGTGTAGATCTCCGGTCTTCAACCACCGTCTTGATCTTCGACTTTTAATCATCGTAGTAATTATTCGGAATGGCTTGAACCCGGTCTTTCCAAATAACTCGCGTATTTTATAATCAATAATTAAATGCTATAGAAACACATCAAACGCCTCATTCCAATTCAGAATGTTCTTTTAATAAAATATTCACATTATTAGGGAAAGATTCCCATCAATTTTATCAAAGATAAATTCTATAAATTTATTCTTTAATCTTCTTTTTAATGATTCATTAAAACTCCAATTTGGTTTTAATATCAAAAATCATTACTTTATGATTATTCAATTTTAAGAAATTAATCTTGTTTTTAACTGGGTTAAAGAACCAATGTCATTTAAAACACAGTTCACGATAAACCCAAAATCATCTTCCATTAAATATGGAGTTTTCAAAGAAATCAAATCAATATATAATCGATATAAATTTCCATATCAGACTAATAATATAAATGGAATAACGACAAAGCCTTTTAAATTCCATATATATTAACAGTCTTCTTTTACAGAAGCTCATCTCGATACAATTAAATCAAATTCCATTAAATTCCAATTTAATATATTAAATTGGAAAATTTTACTTTGGAGAATTTGCAAGTAAATCTTAATAAAAGATTTATAATTTCCAAATTATATTTTCACTGTTAGTTGAGTTAAAGAACAAATGTCATTTAATAACATAGTTCACAATAAACCCCATTTACATTTCATTTTATTCCAATTACCAAATATAATTGGAAACTCTAATAATCTTATTTAAAAGATTTATTCTTTTCATACGGGGTTTAAGAACAGTTTCTTTTAAGACACCACTCACAAAAAACCCAAAAATCCAATTTATTTTATTTAATTCTAATTAAATATTAATTAATCGAAAAACTTCATTTAATATTAATTTAAAGATTTATTCTAGTTAATAACTAGATCATTTCGATAAAAATGTATTTTTATCTTTTACAAAATCGGAATTTTTCATCCAAATTCTTTTCAAATCATTTATTATGAGTTTACATAATTTTTTTCATATTTTTAATAATTTTATAAGGCCTGTACAGTCGGTTTCCAATAACGGCCACCGAAATGCATCCATAGCGACCTAATCATAAATTGATTTGTACATAATTCAAAAATCCAACCGTTAGATTTCAAAACTCTTATATTCACTGAAAAGCTCTTTTCGATACGAACTCAACGGTTCCGGTTTTAGGAGAATCCGATGGTCGGATCTCCCGTTACATCAATTTGAAGTTAATGGTCGAAATTCGCGAACGGTCGCTGCGCGGCGCGTTCTATTCAGGCCATTATATATATAATATATCGTATATATATTTCGTTGATTTCTATTTAAATCATATTTTATAAAATATTTATAAATTCGTTTAAAACGATTTTAGCCTCATTTCAATTTTAAATAAAAATTGAATATTCTATATTTTTATCATAATAAAATATTTATATTTTCAAAATGTTAGATTTTGAAATCACATCTATTCAATATTCATTTTGAAATGAAATAGATTGATTGATGAACTTGTTCGGATTAAAAATGGCGTTTCTATATAACACAGCTTCATATTTCAATATTTTTGTCCATCCAAAAAAGGACATAAAAACCATATGTTAATCTTCATTAAATTTGTATAAAAATATTTGTTATTGAAAAATATTCTTTATTTACAAAAAATATTCTTTATATTAAAAGAAATTCTGAATCGGAATGCGACTCAATCCATTACCATATAATTTCAATTATATGGATTTCATACATCGCATGTAGAACAATAATGATCAATAATCATTAAACAATCCATTCACATCCAAAGTGAAATTTACAATTGTGTGAGCATTAAAATATTTAAATAAATAATGCTCATCACAAACTGTCAATCTATCGATTGACATATAACTTAATATTGGGACTAGTGTCTGACAAATATCATCCAAACACCCGTGTGGGGTTTTCAAACAACAGTCGTCTACATAAACAAATCATTTGATGATGATTTAACCAATTTTCACTGTTCAAATCATAAATAAATATTTATAATTATCATATTAATATTATAATTATAATGATAATGATTTAATCTAGCACAAATCATATTTTTATTTCAATATTACGTTCCCTAATAAAATGACATTTTTCATTTAACATGAACATTTTCTAATAAAATGTCATTTCCTAATAAAATGGCATTTTTATTTTAACACGACATTATTAACCAAAATGACAATTTTATTTTAATATAACCTTCCTAACCAAAATGACATTTTTATTATATCATGACATTTTATCTAAAATGATAATTTAATCTAACATAACATTTTTATCTAACAAAATGGCATTTTTATTTTAATCTAACATTCCTACAAAAATGAAATTTTTAATCTAATAAAACATTTTACAACAAAATGACAATTTTAATCTAATGCAACACTTTATAACAAAATGTTATCTTTTATTCCAATGTAACCTTTATAACAAAATGTTATCTTTTATTCTAATGTAACTTTTACAACAAAATGTTATCTTTTATTCTAATGCAACATTTTGATAACAAAACGTGGTTTTATTTCTAATGCAACATTTTTATATTTTATCGACAAATTTAATTCAACAAAACAAATAAAAGTGATGTTTTGTCTTGTCGACAAATCTAACTCAACCAAACTAATAAAAGTGGTTCTTTTGTTTTGTCGATAATTCTAACTCGACAAAATAAATAAAAGCGGTATTTAATTTTGTTGACGACTCTAATTCAACAAAACACATCAAAGTGATATCTTTATATGTAACTAAAAATGACAATTCAATATTTGATTAAAATGACAATTCTATTTTTTGACTAAAATTGACATTTCTAATATGTGACTAAAAATGACAATTTAATATGTGATTAAAATGACAATTCTAATATGTGATTAAAATGATATTTCTAATATGTGATAAAAATGACATTTCTAATAAAGGGTCATTTCTAATAAAATGATACTTTTATCTAAAATTACATTTTTTAATAAAAATGATATTTTTATCTAACATAACATTTTCCAAACAAAAATGATGTTTTTATTTTAAATAAACATTTTTATTTCATGTAACATTATCAAATAAAATGACATTTTATTGTAACAAGAACCTATTCTAAATATATCACATTTTATTCTGGCATAATCATATTCTAAATATATGACATTTTATTCTGACATATTAACATTTTAAATATATGACATATTAACATTTTAATGAAATGAACATACAATAAAGATGTAAATTTTCATGTTTAAACATTTTAATAACATATGAATATTTTATAGATTTATATATACAATAAAAATGTAATTTTTATTGTATCAACCTATTTTATCAAACATGAAACTTTTCAATTTATTCATGAACAATAAAAATGTAATTTTTATTTATTCCTAACATGATTCAATAAATAATCATTTTATTTTTGCCACACAATTCAGTCCAACAGTTCATCGTAACCACAATCAATCAATTCAATCCTCATACATCACATATATGAATTTCAATAGCGTATATATATGAATTACACACCGCAAGAAATAATTAATTTAAAATAAATAGAGATCTCACCGAAAGCTTTCCACTCTACCAAAATTTAGACGAGCACCATTCAGATCCAGTCCGTTCTAGAGTATAGATCTTGAATTTACAGTCTGAACGTTTTCAGTTTCAACGAATTCTGACCTTATTTGAAAAAGATATCGCCATCTAATCATTTAAATAATTTAATCACAAAATTAATTGAATAATTAGGGTTTTAATTACCTTCTTAATAACATAATCACGTGATTTGGCCTTCCCTTCCATCGTCAAGTCTGGACCGTTAGAACCCATTAGCTCGACATGTATTCGGACCTGCGCACGCGCCTCAGGCCACCGGCCACTGATCCGAAGTGACCACTCCCTCCGCCTTCGAAAGAGCTCCAGGCGCCTACCCCCATTGATGAAGTCGGTGGCGGCATAAAGGCTGAAATCTCCTTGCAACGGAGCGGGTTTGGGGATGGATTCTGGCGAACCTACAACATTGTACTTCATCACGACCGTTGGATTTACAAAGCTCCATTAGCTCTTCGATTTTGTCTCTGGATGATTCGAAGATTACTGAGTGGATTGAAAGTTTGGAGGCGATTTAATTTGGAAAGGATCAGCCATTGATATCGTAGTTGGCGGCTGGTTCATTGAGACTAGGTTTAGTGAATTATCTAATATTTATAATAAAATATATATTAAATCCTTTAATTTTTTTAAAAAAAACCCGTTAATCCTATTAACCCCAAATTCAGCCAAACTAATGTTGTCCCTAGCCAAATATGCTCCTTCCGGACCCAATGTACTAGGTCCCGTCAGCCCGTTTGATCGTCTCGGCCCTCTTTTCTTTATTTTAGAATATATAACATTTAATTAATTAATTTGATTGTACATTTTAAATTACCGGGGCCACATATTGACTTTTAAAATTACAGAAAAATTATTTCTAGTTATGTTTTGGCGATACGGTCCTAACAAAACTAATTTCGTTGAATTCCGAGACCGTTTGAAAAATGGCCATTTTCTGGACGATCCGATTTGACTAAAATTGACAAAACGCATTTTCTTTTGCCACACTCACATATTAATTCCAAAAATTATGAAAATTGGAATCTAGCAATAATTTGACATTCCAGATCCAACAAAAGTGGTTTCGTCGAAAACGGAGGTCGTTTGAAAAATGGCTATTTTTAATATTAAAATATATATAAAAATTCTATGGCGACTATTCTAAATTTTAAACGTGGCATAACTTTTGATTCCCGCTATGAAATTTTGATTTTTTGGATTCGTTGGAAAAATATTTTTAAATAGATTTAAATATTTTTGGTTTCACTAAATCCGATTTAATTTGCAGCCTGTACGGTCAATCAAAGTTCAAATTCAAAATTTCAAACTGCCACGCTATTTTAAACTCTATTTATAATTATATTAAATTTATTCATTCTAACTTCGATTTAAATAAAATTTTCATTGTTATTATTTAAAATAATTCCTTTAACTATTAAAATTCTATTAAAATTTCTAAAATAAAAATTTTAAATTTGTTCTGATTTTCCGGGTTGTTACAATCTCCCCCACTTAAAATCTTTTCGTCCTCGAAAAGGAACGTAGCTAAAAGTTGTTTAATTAACTAACTCAACTTTCATTTTTTCCAATAATTTCATTAGTTGAACTAGTAATCACATAACACAATCATCAATCAATTAGTTGATTAGCTTTTCAAATATATATAACTTTTATATATTTAAAAATCAAAATTTCTAAGATCGGATTATATATATAATCATAAATACGTTAATTATAAACTTGTCACTCTGAACTCATTCTAGGGCATTGCTAACCCCATCTCTAACGAGTTTTTTTATTCTAGGATACTACTGATCCTATCTCTAATGAGTATTCTCATTCGATATTACTAATCCGATCTCTGATGAGTCTTTTGTTCAATTCTAACGAGTTGTACCCCAAAGATTTGAGCTAACCAGAGCTCTGATACCAACTCTAACAATACGGATTTCGCTAGGACCTAATCGACCAAGACCGTTCAAAACCCAAATACGCTAACTTTGGGAATACAACACATTAGAACAAATAACAGAAGACTTTTATAAACATTACAATAATGTTACATTAGAGTACATAATATTAGAGTACATCGAAATAGTAATATAGGGAAGATAAATTTATAATAAATACAATACACAGCGAAAGACTATCATTGCTTTGGACACAGCTTTAAGCTTAGATCCAGAATCCTGCTTAACAAATGAATATCTGCAAAACAAGCCACTCGACTGCCCGTGTGGAAAATATGGGCACTCGAGTTTGCAAGTGAAACAAACTACAGGTCAGTCATGGGACTAGTATGAGAAATCTTATTTAATCTATTTAATAATAAGTCTAATCACAAGACCACGCCGCTAACGCGGAACGGGTTTACTCCACCGGATTGCCAGTGCAAGAAATAAAGTAAATCGTTAAACAACGCAATGCTTTTTACAAAAATGAAACCATTATAAGACTCAAGTTCCATCACATAATGCAACACAAACCGGAGGATAGAGTTTTACCTTATAATGGTAAAAAATGCTTGATACGATAAAACGGAGTTGATATTATTATAGTGTATATATGTTTCAAAAACATTTCAATCATAATGTATTAATCATAGACGGCATAACTATCATATACTAAGTCACCATACTAGTTATACAATCAAAACTGTATGGTGTCATATTGGAAGTTGGAATTCCATCATTGAACCAAGGCAAGAGATAGTCCTTACCGAATTCGAGGCAATCTAGCCCATGTCTCAGGACAATTACTCAGTCAAGCCCTTAGGAGCGCCAGGGCCGGTCCACACATATGTTAGTGGATTAGTTTTGCATGAACAATACGTTTCCCCGCCCTATGAGGGGTAAATAGAGCCACTAGGGACTCATATAACCGAGGAGCCTCGAAATCCATCATCCACATAAGTAAAAAAGTCGGCCCTTCTAAAAACCTTGACACCACTTCTAGCTAGAAATAAACGCATGTCCTCCCCGGGGTCCTCCCATTTCTGGTTCATACCAAGTTTTAAGGCTCACGAAGTATCGCTACACAAAGCTATGCCTAAAATAGGCTTAAGCTTTGATCATCAACCACAAGACTCTGATTTTCAACAAAAGCCTTGATCATTTGCATCTTGGCATGCCACATTGTCAATCCATACCATACCATTGATTTCTACTAATATATAACCTCTAAGCTCGTACGTCTTAGAGAAGGGTGTTATGCGAGAAAATAAATTCTCCGCCACCAAACAGATACATATTTAGCAGAGATCAACGAATATAGCATAAAGGAATACAACGTCAGACATACCATCTATTACAAGTTCATTCTGGGTCTGAACGAAACTGGAGACATCTTATTCCTCATCCCATATGTCCAATACAGGAGAGAGGTGCTCGCATATTCGGTCGATCTCCAAGTACGTTTGGACGATCACCACTTATTACCTTGTCTTGGGATGCCTCCCAATCAAGACATCAGTAACCACCCAAATGATGTGAAGATGTCCGGTCTTCAATCACCATCTTCATCTTCGACTTTTAATTGTCGTAGTAATTATTCGGAATGGGTTGAACCCGACCTTTCTGAATAACTAGCGTATTTTATAGTCAATAATTAAATGCTATAAAAACACATCAAACACCTCTTTCCAATTCAGAATAATCTTTAAATAAAATATTCGCATTATTAGGGAAAGATTCCCATCAATTTTATCAAAGATAAATTCTATAAATTTATTCTTTAATCTTCTTTTTAATGATTCATTAAAACTCCAATTTGGTTTTAATATTAAAAATCATTACTTTATGATTATTCAATTTTAAGAAATTAATCTTGTCTTTAACTGGGTTAAAGAACCAATGTCATTTAAAACACAGTTCACGATAAACCCAAAATCATCTTCCATTAAATATGGAGTTTTCACATAAACTAAATCAATATATAATCGATATAAATTTCCGTATCAGACTAATAATATAAATGGAATAACGGCAAAACCTTTTAAATTCAATATATAGTAACAGTCTTCTTTTATAGAAGCTCATCTCGATTATTATTAAATCGAATTCCATTAAATTCCAATTTAATATATTAAATTGGAAAACTTTACTTTGGAGAATTTCCAATTAAATCTTAATAAAAGATTTTTTATTTCCAAATTATATTTTCAATATTAATTGAGTTAAAGAACAAATGTCATTTAAAAACATAGTCCACAATAAACCCCATTTACATTTCATTTTATTCCAATTACAAAATGTAATTAGAAACTCTAATAATCTTAATTAAAAGATTTATTCTTTTCATACGGGGTTTAAGAACAGTTTCGTTTAAGACACCACTCACAACAAACCCAAAAATCCAATTTATTTTATTTAATTCCAATTAAATATTAATTAATCTGAAAACTTCATTTAATCTTAATTTAAAGATTTATTCTAGTTAATAACTAGATCATTTCGATAAAAATATATTTTTATCTTTTACAAAATTGGAATTTTTCATCCAAATTCTTTTCAAATCATTTATTATGATTTTACATAATTTTTTCATATTTTTAATAATTTTATTAAGGCCTGTACAGTCGGTTTCCAATAACGGCCACCGAACTGCATCCATAGCGACCTAATCTGAAATTGATTTGGACATAATTCCCAATCCAACCATTAGATTTCAAAAATCTTATATTCATTGAAAATCTCTTTTCGATACAAACCCAAAGGTTCCGGTTTTAGGAGAATCCGACGGTCGGATCTCCCGTTACATCAATTTGAAGTTAATGGTCGAAATTCATGAACGGTCACTGCGCGGCGCGTTCTATTCAGGCCATTATATATATAATATATAATATATCGTGTATATATATATATATATTTCGTCGATTTCTATTTAAATCGTATTTTATAAAATATTTATAAATTCATCTAAAACAATTTTAGCCTCATTTCAATTTTAAATAAAAATTGATTATTCTATATTTTTATCATAATAAAATATCTATATTTTCAAAATGTTAGATTTTGAAATCACTTCTATTCAATATTCATTTTGAAATGAAATAGATTGATCGATGAACCCGTTCGGGTTAAAAATAGCGTTTATATATAACACGGCTTCATATTTCAATATTTTGTGTCCATCCAAAAATGGACATAAAAAGCATAATGGTAATCTTCGTTAAATTTGTATAAAAATATTCGTTATTGAAAAATATTCTTTATTTACAAAAATATTCTTTATATTAAAAGAAATTTTGAATCGGAATGTGACTCAATCCATTACCATATAATTTCAGTTATATGGATTTCATACATCGCATCTATAACAATAATGATCAATAATCATTAAACAATCAATTCACATCCAAAGTGAAATTTACAATTGTGTGAGCATTAAAATAATTAAATAAATAATGCTCATCACAAACTGTCAATCTATCGATTGACATATTACTAAATATTGGGACTAGTGTATGACAAATATCATCCCAACACCCATATGGGGTTTTCAAACAACAACAGTCTACATAAACAAATCATTTGATGATGATTTAACCAATTTTCACTGTTTAAATCATGAATAAATATTTATAATTATCATATTAATATTAACATTATAATGATAATGTTTTAATCTAGCACAAATCATATTTTTATTTCAATATTACGTTCCCTAATAAAATGACATTTTTCATTTAACATGAACATTTTCTAATAAAATGACATTTTCTAATAAAATGGCATATTATTTTAACATGACATTATTAACCAAAATGACGTTTTTATTTTAATATAACCTTTTAACCAAAATGACATTTTTATTATATCATGACATTTTATCTAAAATGATAATTTAATCTAAAATGACATTTTTATCTAACAAAATGACATTTTTATTTTAATCTAGCATTCCTACAAAAATGACATTTTTAATCTAATAAAACATTTTATAACCAAATGACAATTTTAATCAAATGCAACACGTTATAACAAAATGTTATCTTTTATTCCAATGTAACCTTTATAACAAAATGTTATCTTTTATTCTAACGTAACCTTTACAACAAAATGTTATCTTTTATTCTAATGCAACATTTTGATAACAAAACGTGGTTTTATTTCTAATGCAACATTTTTATATTTTATCGACAAATCTAATTCAACAAAACAAAAAAAAAGTGATGTTTTGTCTTGTCGACAAATCTAACTCAACCAAACAAATAAAAGTGGTACTTTTGTTTTGTCGATAATTCTAACTTGACAAAATAAATAAAAGTGTTATTTTGATTTTATTGACGACTCCAATTCAACAAAACACATCAAAGTGATATCTTTATATGTAACTAAAAATGACAATTCAATATTTGATTAAAATGACAATTCTAATTTTTTGACTAAAATTGACATTTCTAATATGTGACTAAAAATGACAATTTGATATATGATTAAAATGAAAATTCTAATATGTGATTAAAATGACATTTCTAATATGTGATAAAAGTGACATTTCTAATAAAGGGACATTTCTAATAAAATGATACTTTTATCTAACATTGGATTTTATAATATAAATGATATTTTTATCTAACATAACATTTTCCAACAAAAATGATGTTTTTATTTTAAATAAACTTTTTTATTTCATGTTACATTATCTAATAAAATGACAAGTTATTGTAACAAGAACCTATTCTAAATATATGACATTTTATTATGGCATAAACATATTCTAAATATATGACAATTTAATCTGATATGACATATTAACATTTTAATGAAGTGAACATATAATAAAAATGTAAATTTTCATATTTAAACATTTTAATAACATATGAACATTTTATAGATTTATATATACAATAAAAATATAATTTTTATTGTATTAACCTATTTTATCAAACATGAAACTTTTCAATTTATTCATGAACAATAAAAATGTAATTTTTATTTATTCCTAACATGATTCAATAAATGATCATTTTATTTTTTCCACACAATTCAGTCCAATAGTTCATCGTAACCACAATCAATCAATTCAATTCTCATACATCACAATATGAATTTTAATAGCTATATATATGAATTACGTAATCAATAATTAATTTAAAAAAATAGAGATCTCACCGAAAGCTTTCCACTCTACCAAAATTTAGACAAGCTCCATTCAGATCCAGTCCGTTCTGGAATATAGATCTTGAATTTACAGTCTGAACGTTTTCAGTTTCATCGAATTCTAACCTTATTTGAAAAAGATATCGCCATCTAATCATTTAAATAATTTAATCACAAAATTAATTGAATAATTAGAGTTTTAATTACCTTATTAATAACTTAATCGTGTGATTTGGCCTTCCCTTCCATCGTCAAGTCTGGACCGTTAGAACCCATTAGCTCAACATGTATTCGGACTTGTGCACGCGCCTCAGGCCACCGGCTACTGATCCGAAGTGACCACTCCCTCTGCCTCTGAAAGAGATCCAGGCGCCTAACCCCATTGATGAACTCAGTGGCATTATGAAGGCTGAAATCGCCTTGCAATAGCGCGACTTTGGGGACGGATTCTGGTGAACCTACAACGTTGTACTTCATCACAACCGTTGGATTTACAAAGCTCCATTAGCTCTTCGATTTTGTCTCTGGATGATTCGAAGATTACTGAGTGGATTGAAAGTTTGAAGGCGATTTAATTTGGAAAGGATCGGCCATTGATATCATAGCTGGCGGCTGCTTCATTGAGACTAGGGTTTTGTGAATTATCTAATATTTATAATAAAATATGTATTAAATCCTTTATTTTTTTATTCTCGTTAATCCTATTAACCCCAAATTCAGCCCAACTAATGTTGTCCTTAGCCAAATACCCCCCTTCGAGACCCAATGGACTAGGTCCCGTCATCTCGTTTAATCGTCTCGGCCCACTTCTCTTTATTTTAAAATATAAAACATTTAATTATTTAATTTGATCGTACATTTTAAATTACCGGGGACACATACTAACTTTTAAAATTACAAAAAATATATTTCTAATTATGTTTTCGCGATACGGTTCTAACAAAACTAATTTCATCGAATTTCAGGACCGTTTGAAAAATGGCCATTTTTTGGTCGATCCGATTTGACTAAAATTGACAAAACACATTTTCTTTTTCCACGCTCACATATTAATTCCAAAAATTATTAAAATTGGAATCTGGCAATAATTTGACATTCTGGATCCAACAAAAGTAGTTTCGTTGAAAACGGAGGCCGTTTGAAGAATGGCTATTTTTAATATTAAAAAAAATATATAAATTCTATAGCTACTATTCTAAATTTTAAACAGGGCATAACTTTTGATTCCTGCTATGAAATTTCGATTTTTCGGATTCATTGGAAAGATATTTTTAAATAGATTTAAATATTTTTGGTTTCACTAAAATCCGGTTTAATTTGCAACCTGTATGGTCAGCTAATGTTCAAATTCAAATTTTCAAACTACCACGCTATTTTAAACTCTATTTGTAATTATATTAAATTTATTCGTTCTAACTTCGATTTAAATAAATTTTTCGTTGTTATTATTTAAAATAATTCCTTTAACTATTAAAGGCAAAGAAAGCTCTTATCCCTTCCAAATAACGTAACATTGATATTACAACTACACACCCGGTAGTTCTTACTACTGAAAATGAGAGAAGGATGGCACTTTTAAAGGAACAGTGTCCGGGTTTTCACCATGGGAACATGGACTTTGTCCTAGATCTCGAACCAGTTCCCGAGGACTGGGATATGCGAGTCATGGGCCAAGTAGGTGTTGTAGCTAAGCAATATTGTGAAATGAAGAAGTATGCCAAAAAGCTCTCCGAGATCATCCGCCTTCTTGAAGTAGACGTAAAGGAAGCGCAGGAAAAGGATGAGTTTGATGTTAGTCCAGGGATGAGGCCGGGAAGAAACTGGAAGAACCACAGGTCCAACTTGCCCTTACCCAGCGGGCAGCAGAGAATTATAAGAAGCAATACGAGGAGATGGAAAAACGTATCCGCACCAAACTCGATCAAATAGCAAGGAGCGTACAACTATGAAAATGGAGATATAGGATCTTGGATCAGTTAACTCTGAGCTGAAATTGTCGCATGATCACCTTACCGAAGAAAAAGCTGTTTGGGAACAGAAAATGGCGAGTTTGAAGGCCCAGCTGGTTCAAGCCGAGGAAAGAGCAGTTATTGCTGAAGGACATGCTGATACAGCTCTTAAGTCTGCTTCTGATGCTAACACTAAACTTACCGCGGCTGAACAGGAGATAGAAGAATTCGATGAATTGCTGATAAACTTCTTTTCTCAGGTGATTCAAACCCAAGACATCTCGTGGATCAAGAACTATCCTACCACTCTAGTCGAGGTATGGGACCAAATTGTTGAGGGTGAAAAGCAACGTTTATAGGTTAAGGCTATTGATGAGGACCAGCTCATGCAAGCTTATCTCAATGGTGAGGAACCTGAGCGTCTAGCAGAAGGGAGGCGTTTAATTAAAGAATTCATGGAGGAGGGGAAGCGTAAGCTTAAGGATAAGAATCTGGTTGAGGAAGGTTCTAGCTCGGCCGTTGGATTCAAGGCTAATGGGGTCGAGAAGTATAATCCTGATGACCCGTTAACTCCCGAAGTTCCTATTCCTCCCTCTGTTGAGGTTTCTACTACAGCTCTGGGCGAGCAATCGACAGAACGTATCTCTACATTCTCTCCACAATTTGTCAAAGCTATTATAGCTTATTGTCACATTGTGGAGCAAACAGCTGAGAGGACCATGTTTTCTCCTAAATTAATAATTGTTGCTTTCGTGATTCAGGTGCCAATCTTATTTGAGAAACTGAAGTGAAGCAAGTAAAGGCTAAGGCAGCCGAGAAGGTCATTATACCATCAGGCACAGAGGTTCCTAAAGATGTTGAGATGATCTCGGCACTAAAGGGCACTGATGGTGACAACGGAGATGAAGAGGAAGATGTCGTTATCACGGGGGATATAATGGAGGACGATAGCATGACTTAGCCAAGAGGAAGGCTAAAAACGATGAACTTTTGAAGGCTAAGTTTGAGGAAGAGCCTTTATATATACCACCTCTCGCTGCGGCTGCCCCTGGATCGGGACTGATTATAAAATTGTCTAAGTCGATAACCACTTAGCTTGCATCCCAGTCCTCCGGCACTCTACAAGATCCTCCTCCAGGGAAAAAGAAGGGAACAAAGCACGGTAGCTCTGATGCTGATAAGGAGGAAAAGGAGAAGCAAAAGAAAGAGAAAAAATACAAGTTGTCTCCCAAACCCAAGTAGAGTTCGTTTGCTTGTTTTTTTTAGATTTCCACTGGCCCTTTGTAGTTGTTGCGAGTGCGGCTCTCACATTTTGTCCAATCTCATTTTGTAAACCTGCATTTAGTAAATGAAACTTTTGTTTCTTTTGCACTGTCGCGTACCTTTAAATTCGTCATACTTAGTCACGTACATAAACATTCAAGTCATAAGTAAGTTATAAACAAAACCACAACATAAATCATTGCTACGGGAAAATTTAAAATTCATGCAGATGCACATATATGTACCCCCAATCAATCATTAACATGATGCTTGGCCAGGGTTTGTTTAGGATTGATTAGGATTGTTTGCATATTTCCTCCTCATGTCCGGAAATGAAGGGTTCGGACTCAGCTTTTACTCTTACCCTGGTCCCGTAGCGGGGTAGGAGCCCTTTCATGGCATTTAATCGGAATGCCTTTATACTCTCCCGTCGTATGCCCAGAATAGAATTCGAACTCAACTTTTAGTCTGCCTCTCAATCCTTCAGTGAGGTAGGAGTTCATTTGTGGCACTCAGTCCCTGGCTCCTTTATACTCCCCCGTCAGATACCAAGGGCAGAGTGAGGTTAAGGCGGTCTTTTGATCGTGGTGCACCTTCACGCCTTACGGACGTTTCATTATCTCATCCTTTATACTCTCTCTCTCTCTCTTGAATCGTGAGTTAGAGTGTCGGTGGTCGTGTCATTTATTTCGTTGCCCCTTGAACATCCGTTCTTCAAGAGATGGAGCGTGCTAAAAATTGCTCTTGTTTCTTATACCCTTCTTTAACGTACCTTAGGATTGTTGCAGGGCCTATAATGAAAACCACGAGCATAATGGTATATACAAATAGAAACAAAAGAATAAACATAAAACTTGGCAGTAAAGGTAAATGACACGCGATATTTTTATAGTGGTTTGGCCGAATCATGGCCTACATCCACTTCATAATCTTTTGCTTATGCAACCATACCGTTCTAGGCAGGTCATGCCTTTTTACATGGTCCTAAAAACAAAAGAATAAGCATGACAATTCAAGTCAAGTAATGCTGCAAATGCTGGGCATTCCACACTCTGGGGATATCATTATCGTCCACAGTCACTAGCTTGAAGGATCCATTATCAAGCTTCTGCCGGACGGTATACGACCCTTCCCATTTCGGGCCCAAGAAGACGGGGTCGGGGAAAACACGTTTTAGTACCAGGTCCCCAGGTTCAAAAGTTTGAGCCCAAACCTTCTTGTTATAATATAGGGCGACCTGTTGCCTGTGCCTCGAGGCACGTAGATCTGCTTCATCTCTCTTTTCCTCAATCATGTCTGAGGACTCGATGAGTAGCTCGTTGTTGGTCATCAGGTCGTAATAAGTAGTCCTGTGGGACAGTACTTCCAGCTCCAACCGAATGACCGCCCCGATCCAAATGAGACGAAAAAGGGAGTGTGACCCGTTGTTGATTTGTAGGTTGTTCTATAAGCCCATAATTCTAAGGGGAATTCATTAACCCACATGGATCTAGCTCTCTTCAATCGCTTCTTCAGAATGGAGTAAATTACTTTGTTTGCCTGTAACAACCCGAATTTTTATATAACATGTTAAAACCATAAATCAAGGCAGAATTAAATTTTAAATTAATAATCGAGGGAAACGGTTTACGCCATTGCGTTCGTCTCGAAATTTTACATGAAATAGAGTCCGAGTTTTCGAAAATCGGAGTTCGGATGAAGAAGTTATGGCCTGTAGAAGATTCAGCAGATTTTAGGTAGTACAGGACTAGGCAGGTCGACCTGGGGACCAGGTCGAACATGTGGTCGACCCTAGGGTCAACCTACCCCCCAGGTCGACCATGTGGTCGACCTCCCCCCCTTACAGGTCGACCTGGTCGGCCTGTTTTGACCCATAACTCATTTTTGAAGCCTGAGATGTGTTTTGATGGTCCGGATTGATTCTAGGGTTAATCTAAGGGCCTAAACTAGTTGCTACACCTATAAAAACACCCTTAGACCTAACCTAATTCACAACAAATCACTCTTACACCAAAATGCTGTTGAGGTCCCTCTTGATCATGGCCGCCGTCTCTAATCAATTTCCTAAGCTTTCATACACAATCCAATTCGAAGATTAAGACTTCTACAATGATTCAAGACAATAAATCAACAACGTCACTGCAACATTATACAACAAATTCAGTTCTTAATTCATTAGCCATGCTCTGTAAGTTCTAGTTGTTTTTAGATTTAAACATTTAATTATAATATGGCCATGGAATAAAGTGGAATTGGATTTAAGTATGTTTATTAATTCAGATTTATTTCTGTTGCTTCTTGAATCTTGAGTTTTGGGACTTTTCTATGTTCGTTCTCATGTCAAGCTTATGATCTATTCAGCTTGTTGTAAATCAGTTTTTCTTGATTCATATTGATATTATTATCAAGATCTATCTTTTATGCCAGAGATGATGTTTTTATACCAGTTTTCCCTCTATGCTGATTGTTATACAAATTCTACCTTCCCCTATTTATTTTCTTTCGATGAACCTAGGTCAATTTCGGACCTAGGCCTAAACCGCGATTTGCGTACGATTGAATACGGGGAAATATGGGAATGTTGTCTATATTATATATACATGTTTGGTAAAATTGATGGCATAACATGAAATTGGAAATTTGGGATATTGTCAATATAATTGAAATTGCAAGCTTGGCCATTGGCATAATTAAATTGGCATGAAGTGGGCATGATGAATTAGCATGTAAATCAAATCACAAGTTCGGGCCTATGTAAATTAAATCAAAAGATTAGGTTTATGATTGGGCATAAGTAGAATTGGGACTTTGAACCTAAAAGCAATTGTAAACTTGATAATTGGCATAAATATGTATTATGAACTTGGGTAGTTGGCGTGTGTTGTAATAAAAAGATTATAGTTTGGGATAACTACATCATGAATCATGATTTGGGTTTATTTGGACATGAAACTTGATACATGTAATCTTGGATAGAACTTGATATAGGTAAAATGGCATAAACTTGGCATACATGTAATAGGCAAGAATTGGGCGTATGTAAACTGACTAGAATTGGGTGTGTGTATATATATATATATATATATATATATATATAAATTGGCATGTAATTTTGTAACTTGGGCATATATTTATTAATATGTAAAGTTGGGAATTTGAAACATGAAAATGACTGTATATTGGATAATTGACTTGAACACGAACATGCACATTTCTATATGTTAAACACATGAACTGATATTGGGGTTTTGGGGGAAATACGACTATTAATGAACCTTTGACACGAGGTTAGACTCGGTTTGTGGTGTAAATCTGCCCGGAACCGCCCGGCAAATCCAGTAGCCACAAAGTGTCAGTCTAATGTGAGAGGTCGAAGGTCGAATTGTAGGCGTAACGATTTATGACACGAGGTTAGACTCAGTTTGTGGTGTAAATCTGCCCGAAACCGCCCGACAAATCCAGTGGCCACAAAATGCACGGTCTAATGTGAGAGGTCATGATTCGCTCGTCATAATGAATGAATTAATACTAACCATAATAAGACGTGGGTATGGTTAGAGGGTTAGATGGGATGCCATGGAAATTTGACATGTAAATGTGGACCTAACCGGTATGAGTTAAGAACATATAAAACTTATAAATGTAGGCTTAACCAACATAACTGTTAATCAGACCAATGGGCGGGTTAAGTAATATGACTAGACTAATGACACTTAACCAATAAAACATGACACGTGGCAGGGTTAAGTCAACTTGAACATATAGATAATACTTAACCAACTTGACATGCTAGACTGATAGGGTTAAGTCATGAACCGCTTGAATATACTTAACCAATTTGACACGATGATTTCGTAGGGATAAGTCATGAACCGCTTGAATATACTTAACCAATTTGACACGATGATTTGGTAGGGTTAAGTCATGAACTGCTTGAATATACTTAACCAATTTGACACGATGATTTGGTAGGGTTAAGTCATGAACCGCTTGAATATACTTAACCAATTTGACACGATGATTTGATAAGGTTAAGTCATGAACCGCTTGAATATACTTAACCAATTTACAAGATGATTTGATAGGGTTAAGTCATGAACCGCTTGAATATATTTAACCAATTTGACACGATGATTTGGTAGGGTTAAGTCATGAACCGCTTGAACATACTTAACCAACTTGACACATGATTCATAGGGCTAAGTCATGAACTTGAATGACAACACTTAGCCAATTTGACATGACATGTAGACGGGTTAAGTCTCGAATTTAAATGACAACACTTAACCTGCTGGATGGAAACCCTAGTTACGCAGTCCTTTTCAGCAGTAACCCACTAGATGTATTATGGTACCCTGGAACTAGGCAGGGTGGGGCATGATTACTGGGCTGATTGTAAGCGACCAGAACGACGGCTGAGTTGGTGCGCCATTGTAGGTTCAGGCGGACTATGGTCGTGCACGTAGTCCGGAGTTGAAAAAGCAGGCATTGGGCACCGGTAGGTTTGCACTGTGCGTGCTTGATTCGTGTCGATGGTTGGCACCCTAGGGCTTGACACACCCTATGGTGGACCTAGCACAGGTAACTACATTCGTGATAGGGCCGTGTGACATAGACACATGACGACCTTGAACTTGTAGGGAGCCGATCGATTAATAGATCGTTTCGTGGGAACAAGTAATGGGTCATTTCATGATATTGGGCAAGGGATCATTTCATGGTTAATACATGACATGGGTTGGGTTACTAGTACAGATGGTAAAGGCCCATTTATGTTTCTGTTTCCGTTTCTGTTTAGACATTAGGATAACACCTAATCTTGTTAGACTAGTATTGGTGCAGAGAATATTGGAAATCAAAGAAAATAGTGGAATGGTGAAGCTTATAAATCTTGCGATGTTATCCTTAATAGAAACCTTGCAATGTGATACTTGGTAGGAACCTTGTGATGATACTCTTGATAGGAAGCATGGGATGCTATACTTGATTCATCGTGCCTGTAGCTTATCTTGTCATCATGCTTATGTTTATTTTCAGTTTATTCATGTCATATTATCTTCACCTGTTTTTATGCTGAAAGCCACTAGGACTTACTCAGTCTTTATGACTGACCCAGTTTGTTTCGCCTCTTTTTCTTTCGTCCCCCCCCCCCCCCCAGGTTCGCAGGGTGGGAATACAGCTTAGTTCGGATCTTACCAAGCTCCAAGGCTCTGTTATGTATTGCTTGGATTTTTCTTGGCTATGGCTTGCTTTGCTTTATTGGGGAATACTACAATTTATTTACATGCTTCTTTGTTTTTGAGCAAGACAGATATTTTAGCTATGTAATTGGGTATTTAAAAGTTGATGGGATTTTATTGTAAACAATTATATTTAATAAATGATTTGAAGTACTTCTACTTTACCTTCCGCTGTTTTATATATGTCTGTCTTGCAATATTTCTGTTCCAGTACCCATAATGCTCCATTGAAGTTAAGGCATTCCCTTTGTGAGTGACCGTAATGGATGTGGGGTGTTACATTTGGTATCAGAGCAGAAGGTTACCAGACTGGGCAAAAGCTTTTAAAAACCTTCTGAAATTATTTTCAAAACATTTACAAAGAAGCATTTTTCTAAGAAAAGTTTTGTTTTACGAAAGGCATATTCCCCAAAGCCATATGCACTATCTTTTGATTCTCTCTTTGAATCTCTTCTTTCTCTCTTTTCACTATAGTCTTGTAGGCATGTGTCGGAGGGCAAAGCAGTGCCCAACCTCCATCTATAGCCGCAATAGTTTTACTTGCGACTAATCTTATTTCAAGCTTTGTAGGGTTGTCGTGCGACGGAGGTAGCTTTCGAGAAACTTGTCAACAAGCTATACAAGGATAGCAAGAACGAGGATAAAAGAACACAAGCCTAAGGATGAGAAACTTGTTGATATGGCTTAATCCATGAAGGAGGAAAAGGTGAAAGGAAAGAGGCCAAAGTGAAAGAATAATAAATCCCACGACAAGAGAAAGTATCTTTAGTATGGTAAAAAGGGAAAAGGACAAGATCGTTGAGAGGACAATTGTATGCTCTCACTACTAGCGTACCTAAGAAGAGGTGGTAACGTTTCTGTTAAAAGTTTAGCTTTCCTTTTCTATCATACCATGGGAATTTTGTTTTTGTACATCGCATCCTTTTTAATTCTGCTTCGATAGTTGAGTCTCTGCACCTTAGTACTAGCGTAGTAGAGGGTCCCATTTTTGTCTCAAATCCTGTTGGGGAATCGGCTCATTTATTCATGACTTGTTTGGATTTGAGAATGTCTATGCTAAGTGTTGAGTTTAGAAGTAATGCTTATGTTTTTTTGGGCTATGGGTTGATCTAGGGATGGAGTGGTTATCCAGAAATGATACCATTCCCGAGTATGAAAAGAGGGTAGTTAGACTCTTGACTTGCCTCGGTAATACCCTCGAAGTCTAGTGTAACCCTTAGGGTTCTGCCATGCTTAGTTACCTAGAATCTCTTGATACATTTATTGATTCGCTCGAGTAGTGTTTGCCACTAAGGCGGATGGTTCATCTCGCTTATGCATGAGTTATAGAAAATCATCTTAGTAAGTACACTTGGCAACATGGTTGGAATTTGTTTATTTTCAAGAGAAGATTCTTTTATGTGGAATTCCTTCTAGTAAGTGAACGAGATCCGAGATTCACCAGTGAATTTTGGAGAGCTTGCATGAAACCATGAGCAGTTATAGTTGAATCGGGTATACTAGAAAGAGAATAAGTGAAAGTGGAACGAGAGGTGACAGTGAAATGAGTTCCAACTCATATTTTGGAAATAAGAATTAAGAAGCTACGAAATTGTGAAGTTAAAAACGGCCAAAGCACAGTGGAGTTAAGCTCAAGGAAATGCGATTTAGAAGATTGAAGGTTAGATACGCACATTATATCTCTTTATGAGAACATATCCTTGATCCTTCTTTTCCTATAGAGCTTACTTGCATGCTATCTTTTAAGTATATCCTCTCGGTCCTATTCTCAATCCTATTTCTGTTGCAAACCCCATAGGGAATATGACTTATCTGTTAGTAATACATGTTGGGGCTTGAGGGTGTCCGTTGGGTTGAGTAATTCTTTGGGTGTCAGCCTGATGTTGATTTCGGTCTTCGGGCTAGTGCTTAGGGAGTTCTTTTCCTAATCAGTGTATATGTGACATAGATTTCCAGTTTTGACATTGCCTAACGGGCACAAAGTTTTTACCTGCTTCTATCGTTCGACTATATCTTTAGGTAGGAACAATTGGGTGTAAACATATGTTTGAGACATGTTATGATTGATGGTTGCAAGTGGTTGCTCGTGGATGCATATACACGCACATTAGACACTAGATCGGCTCAGTCACATCTCATATTGCATATGCATGAATGTTTATACTTGTTTATGGATGGAATTGAATGTGTTATCATGTGGATGTTGCATATGGATGGATGTTTGTGCACACATATAGTGTTTATATGACTAGGACTATTTTCATACATGTTGGATTCGTGGCACTAAACATATTTTGCATTTAAAAAGATCAATCAGGCCTGATCATTTGCATTAGACAAGGAACAAATACACACACTTCTTGCATATGTTCATACAACATTAGAAATCTTTAAGGATAATGGTTGCTTGTGAATGATGGTTGAGTAGATGGTTTATTGAATGATAGGATGCATTCTTCTTAACTTGAAGATTTCGGGGACGAAATCCTTTAAGGAGGGAAGAATGTAACAACCCGAATTTTTATAACATGTTAAAACCATAAATCAAGGCAGAATTTAATTTTAAATAAGAATCGAGGGAAACGGATTACGTCATTGTGTTCGTCTCGAAATTTTACATGAAATAGAGTTCGAGTTTTCGAAAATAGGAGTCCGGATGAAGAAGTTATGGCCTGTAGAAGATTCAGCAGATTTTAGGCAGCACAGGACCAGGCTGGTCGTCCTGGGGACCAGGTCGACCATGTGGTCGACCCTAGGGTCGACCTACCCCCAGGTCGACCATGTGGTCGACCTCCCCCCCTTACAGGTCGACCTGGTCGGCCTGTTTTGACCCATAACTCATTTTTGGAGCCTGAGACGTGTTTTGATGGTCCGGATTGATTCTAGGGTTAATCTAAGGGCCTAAACTAGTTGCTACACCAATAAAAACACCCTTAGACCTAACCTAATTCACAACAAATCATTCTGACACCAAAATGCTGTTGAGGTCCCTCTTGATCATGGCCGCCGTCTCTAATCAATTTCCTAAGCTTTCATACATAATCCAATTCGAAGATTAAGACTTCTACAATGATTCAAGACAATAAATCAACAACGTCACTGCAACATTATACAACAAATTCAGTTCTTAATTCATTAGCCATGCTCTGTAAGTTCTAGTTGTTTTTAGATTTAAACATTTAATTATAATATGGCCATGGAATAAAGTGGAATTGGATTTAAGTATGTTTATTAATTCAGATTTATTTCTGTTGCTTCTTGAATCTTGAGTTTTGGGACTTTTCTATGTTCGTTCTCATGTCAAGCTTATGATCTATTCAGCCTATCGTAAATCAATTTTTCTTGATTCATATTGATATTATTATAAAAATCTATCTTTTATGCCCGAGATGATGTTTTTATGCCAGTTTTCCCTCTATGCTGATTGTTATACAAATTCTACCTTCCCCTATTTATTTTCTTTCGATGAACCTAGGTCAATTTTGGACCTAGGCCTAAACCGCGATTTACATACGATTGAATACGAAAAAATATGGGAATATTGTCTATATTGGATATACATGTTTGGTAAAATTGATGGCATAACATGAAATTGGAAATTTGGGATATTATCAATATAATTGAAATTGCAAGCTTGGCCATTGGCATAATTAAATTGGCATGAAGTGGGCATAATGAATCAGCATGTAAATCAAATCACGAGTTCGGGCCTATGTAAATTAAATCAAAAGATTAGGTTTATTATTGGGCATAAGTAGAATTGGGACTTTGAACCTAAAAGCAATTGTAAACTTGATAATTGGCATAAATATGTATTATGAACTTGGGTAGTTGGCGTGTGTTGTAATAAAAAGATTATAGTTTGGGATAACTACATCATGAAACATGATTTGGGTTTATTTGGACATGAAACTTGATACATGTAATCTTGGCTAGAACTTGATATGGGTAAAATGGCATAAACCTGGCATACATGTAATAGGCAAGAATTGGGCGTATGTAAACTGACTAGAATTGGGTGTATATATATATATATATATATATATTGGCATGAATTTTGGAACTTGGGCATATGTTTATTAATATGTAAAGTGGGGAATTTGAAACATGAAAATGACTGTGTATTGGATAATTGACTTGAACACGAACATGAACATTTCTATATGTTAAACACATGAACTGATACTGGGGTTTTGGGGGAAATACGACCATTAATGAACCTTTGACATGAGGTTGGACTCGGTTTGTGGTGTAAATCTTCCCGGAACCACCCAGCAAATCCAGTAGCCACAAAGTGTCAGTCTAATGTGAGAGGTCGAAGGTCGAATTGTAGGCGTAACAATTTATGACACAAGGTTAGAATCAGTTTGTGGTGTAAATCTGCCCGGAACCGCCCGGCAAATCCAGTGGCCACAAAATGCACGGTCTAATGTGAGAGGTCATGATTCACTCGTCATAATGAATGAATTAATACCAACCATAATAAGACGTGGGTATGGTTAGAGGGTTAGATGGGATGCCATGGAAATTTGACATGTAAATGTGGACCTAACCGGTATGAGTTAAGAACATGTAAAACTTATAAATGTAGGCTTTACCAACATAACTGTTAATCAGACCAATGGGCGGGTTAAGTAATATGACTAGACTAATGACACTTAACCAATATAACATGACACGTGGCAGGGTTAAGTCAGCTTGAACATATAGATAATACTTAACCAACTTGACATGCTAGACTGATAGGGTTAAGTCATGAACCGCTTGAATATACTTAACCAATTTGACACGATGATTTGGTAGGGTTAAGTCATGAACCGCTTGAATATACTTAACCAATTTGACACGATGATTTGGTAGGGTTAAGTCATGAACCGCTTCAATATACTTAACCAATTTGCCACGATGATTTGGTAGGGTTAAGTCATGAACCGCTTGAATATACTTAACCAATTTGACACGATGATTTGATAAGGTTAAGTCATGAACCGCTTGAATATACTTAACCAATTTGACAAGATGATTTGATAGGGTTAAGTCATGAACCGCTTGAATATACTTAACCAATTTGACACAATGATTTGGTAGGGTTAAGTCATGAACCGCTTGAACAAACTTAACCAACTTGATACATGATTCGTAGGGCTAAGCCATGAACTTGAACGACAACACTTAGCCAATTTGACATGACACGTAGATGGGTTAAGTCTCGAATTTAAATGACAAAACTTAACATGCTGGACGGAAACCCTAGTTACGCGGTCCTTTTCAGCAGTAACCCACTAGATGTATCATGGTACCCTAGAACTAGGCAGGGTGGGGCACGATTACTTGGCTGATTGTAAGTGACCAGAACGACAGCTGGGTTGGTGCGTCATTGTAGGTTCAGGTGGACTATGGTCGTGCACGTAGTCCGGAGTTGAAAAAGCAGGCATTGGGCACCGGTAGGTTTACACTGTGCGTGCTTGATTCGTGTCGGTGGTTGGCACCCTAGGTCTTGATACACCCTATGGTGTACCTAGCACAGGTAACTACATTCGTGATAGGGCCGTATGACATAAATACATGACGAGCTAGAACTTGTAGGGAGCCGATCGATTAATAGATCGTTTCGTGGGACCAAGTAATGGGTCATTTCATGATATTGGGCAAGGGATCATTTCATAGTTAATACATGACACGGTTTGGGTTACTAGTACAGATGGTAAAGGCCCATTTCTGTTTCTGTTTCTGTTTAGACACTAGGATAACACCTAATCTTGTTAGACTAGTATTGGTGCAGAGAATAAAGGAAATCAAAGAAAATAGTGGAATGGTAAAGCTTAGAAATCTTGCGATGTTATACTTAATAGAAACCTTGCAATGTGATACTTGGTAGGAACCTTGTGATGATACTCTTGATAGGAAGCATGGGATGTTATACTTGATTCATCGTGCCTGTAGCTTCTCTTGTCATCATGCTTATGTTTATTTTCAGTTTATTCATGTCATATTATCTTCACCTGTTTTTATGCTGAAAGCCACTAGGACTTACTCAGTCTTTATGACTGACCCAGTTTGTATCGCCTCTTTTTCTTTCGTCCCCCCCCCGGTTCGCAGGGTAGGAATACAGCTTAGTTCGGATCTTACCAAGCTTCAAGGCTCTTTTATGTACTGCTTGGATTTTTCTTGGCTATGGCTTGCTTTGCTTTATTGGGGAGTACTACAATTTATTTACATGCTTCTTTGTTTTTGAGCAAGACGGATATTTTAGCTATGTAATTGGGTATTTGAAAGTTGATGGGATTTTATTGTAAATAATTATATTTAATAAATGATTTGAAGTACTTCTAATTTACCTTCCACTGTTTTATATATGTCTGTCTTGTAATATTTCTGTTCCAGTACCCATAATGCTCCATTGAAGTTAAGGCATTCCCTTTGTGAGTGACCTTAACGGATGTGGGGTGTTACATTGCCACTTCTACTTGTCCGCTCGATTGCGAATGCGCTACGGTGATGTATCTTTTCTCGATATGAAACTTCTGGAAGAAGTTTCGAAACTATGTCCTATCAAATTAGGTCTCGTTGTCTGTTATAATGATTTTCGGGATCCCAAACCGACATATGATATTTATGACAATGAAGTTTATCACTCGCGTTGTCGTGATTGTGGTTAATGGTTCTGCTTCGGCCCATTTCGTAAAGTAATCCACGGCCATGTCTGCGAATTGTGCTCCGCCTTTGGCGATTGGTAGGCTTCCAATAATATCAATTCCCCAGACAATGAATGGCCACGGGCTCACCATTGTCTTTAGTTGGCTAGGGGTGCTTTGGGAATCTTTGCAAACTTTTGGCACCTGTCGCAACGCCGTGCATAACTAGCCGCATCTTTATTCATTGTAATCCAGAAGTAGACATAACGTAATATCTTCTTAGCCAAAGTTTGGCCTCCGGTATGGTCTCCACATTCACCTTTGTTTAATTCCTTTAGTACGCGGTTGATGTCGTCATAGGCTATACACCGTAGGAGTGGCATTGAAAATCCTTGCTGATAAAGAACTTCACCTTGCATAATATATCTAGAAGCTTTACGAATAACGACATGCCTTTCACTTTTCTTAGTTGGAAGCGTTCCTTTTATCAGGAAGTTCTTTATGGTTGTCATCCACGACTCCTTTTCCGGTTCAGTCTCCAGTGTCGGATCAATTTCCATCTGATCAACACTTGGAGTCTCTAATGTTTCAATCGGAACCATTTCCATGTCCTCGGGATTGTCAAAGCTAGCCAGTTTGGCCAATTTATCTGCCTTTTGATTCTCTAACTAAGGGATATAGGAGATACTGTAGTGTTCAAAACCTCCCATCAGCCTTTCTACCTCTCTCAAACATGATACAAGTCTTGGACCCTTGGCTTGAAACTCCTTTCGAACTTGGTATACGACTATCTTGGAGTCCCAGGAAATATCTAACCTTGTTATTCCGAACTCCTTTGCAAGTTTTAGCCCGACAATCAAGGTCTCTTACTCGGAGTCGTTGTTAATGGAACGGAAATCTAATCTTAAAGCATGGTAGATCGGTCATTTTCAGGGGTAACTAGGAAAACTCCGGTGCCGGACCGTCTATCATTCTTAGCACCGTCGGTGTATAGCTTCCAGATTTTGGAATCGAATGGCCGTTCTGAGGGGGCGACCTCTTCACTTGTTACATCTTCTTTAGGCATAGTGAACTCCGCAATAAAGTCAACCAACGCTTGTCCCATTATCGATCTTTGGGGCTGGAAGTTCAAATCAAACTGACTTAACTCGATGTTCCATTTAAGTAACCTTTCATACGCTTCTGACCTCTGCAAGACCTGTCGGAGTGGATAATTGGTATATATGTTGATAAGATGAGCTTGGAAATAGTGGTGAAGTTTTATGGATGCGATCATCAAGCTATATACAAGGTTTTCTATCTTCGGTAGTCGCGTTCTGCTGCCGCTAACTTCTTACTCACGTAATATACCAGCCTTTTTACTTTATCTTCCTTTCTTACTAGGGCTGAGCATATTACATGAGACGATACTACCAAGTATACGAACAAATCTGTAACAACCCGGAAAATCAGAACGAATTAAAAAAATTATTTTTAGGAAAATTTTGATAGAAAATGCGTCAGAATTTAAAAACTCCATTTTTAAATAATAACAAAGCCCTTAAAAATAGCCATTTTGCAAACAACCTCCATTTTCTATGAAACCACTTTTGTTGGATCCGGAATGTCAAATTATTGTTATCTTTGAAATTCCATAATTTTTGGAATTAATACGTGAGTGTGGTAAATTAAAACGCGTTTGGTAATTTCTATTGAATTGGATCGACAATTAAAAAATACCATTTTTCAAACGGTCTCCAAATTCGTTGAAATTAATTTTTTTTTAGGACCATATCATGAAAACATAGCTAGATTTATTTTTTGGGAATTTTTGGAATCAGTATATGGCCCTGACAAATTAAAACATGCATTTAAATCTAATATTGAATGTTTTATATTTTAATTTAAAGAAAACCAAATTGAAACAGTTGAATGGGCTTACGAAACATAGTCCACTGTGTCCGAAATGGGGGTATTTATCTAGGGGCAACAGTCATTGGGCTTGATTAGGAGTTCATATGGATTAACGGGCCTCTTTGAAATTAAAGAATTAAATAATTCAATTATAAATACAAGAGCCAATAAGAATTATTAACCCAAATTCTATTCATCGTGAAGTCGCCGCCTCTATACTGTTCAATGCTGAAAAAGCTCCGAACTTCCGTCCCCATGAACTTTCAGTCCATACTATAAAATCAAACGATCCATTAGGGGATTTTGTAGAGCTCATCCTCCTCTTCAAATCCATACCTGATTTGTCAATTATTGTCGCGTATTGGAGGAGAACCATCGTCGTGAAGTCAGCACGTTCAGACCGCCGTCGTGACCCAGTGCCGTCGTCGAACTCCACCCCTCCGCCAGGCCCAGGTGCGCCACTCCGTCCTCTCCGACGTGGCATAACCCGATCCTCCCCTCGTGCTTCCAGTCACGTACAAATCCTAACCCTAGTTTTGAATGGGTGGTGTATAACGTCGGCCTGTGTATTTGTGAAGAAGAAGGTGAATTTTTCTTATTTAATTACTTAATTAATTAAATTTAAAATGCCACGAACCTTTAAAAACTCACAACTTGTTTATACGATGTCGAAATACAGTGAAACAGAAAGCACTGGGACTGCGACATTGTACGCTACATTCTAGAAGAGACTGGAACATATTTAGAGTTTGCCACAATTTTAGAAGGAGTGGAACCCAATGTGAGCAATCTAAAATTAAAATAAATGATGAAAAATATAATAGGTTGCAGACGGAGCTTAGTAGCTCTGTAACAACCCGGAAAATCAGAACCAATTTAAAATTTTGATTTTGGCCATTTTAATGAATTTTGAATATTTAAAATGAATTATTTTAAATAATAATGACAAGAAATTTATTTTGAATAGAATTAGAATGTATATATTTATTTGAATCGAAATTAGAATATAAATATTTATTTTAATTTTAGAAAGAGTTAGAAATAGCGCGGTAGTTTGAAAATTCAACTTTGAACTTTGACTGAATGTACAAGATTCAAAATAAATCGGATTTCAGTGAAACCAAAAATATTTAAATCTGTTTAAGAATATCTTTCTAACGAATCTGAAAAATAGAAATTTCATAGCGGGAATCAAAAGTTATGGCCAGTTGAATATTCAGAATGGTCGCTATGGAATAAATATAGCCCGTAAAAATAGACATTTTGCAAATGACCTCCGTTTTCGACGAAACCACTTTGATTGGATCTGGAATGTCAAATTATTGCTAGGTTTCGAATTCCATAATTTTTGGAATTAATATGTGAGTGTGGCAAAAGAAAACGCGTTTGGTAATTTCAGTTTGAATTGGACCAACCAGAAAAAGTCCATTTTTCAAACGGTCTCCAAATTCAACGAAATTAATTTTTTGGGACCGTATCGTCCCAACATAGCCAGATTTATTTTTCTGGAATTTTTAGAATCAGTATGTAGCCCCAGCAAATTAAAAATGTACATTCAAATCTAAAATTGAATGTTTTATATTTTAATTTGAAGAATAACTGACAGAAACTGTCAAATGGGCTTACAAAACATATTCCGTTGTGTCCGGAATGGGGGTATTTAGCTAGAGGCGATAGTCGTTGGGTTTGAATTGGAGTTCGTATGGAGCGAGGGGTATTTTTGGGATTTATAGAAAAAGATTAAAATATAAAATCTCTTGGCCAATCAAAAAAGGCGTTGACCTCCTTAATTATTTCCAAACCTGATAATGCTCCATCGTGAAAGGAGGAAAAGCTCTCCTCCTTCTCTCCTCTTTATCTTCAAATCCGCTCACCAAAATCGAAGGCACTAGTTGGGGTTTTTGTAGATCGAGGCTTCCTATTCAAATCCATATATAGTTTGTGATTTTTAGTTGTGTAGTGTTCTGCTTCCCCAAAGTTCACCGTTTTAGGGCGCCGCCACAATCAACTCCGACCACCGATCACGACCGCTCCATCGTGCGCAGGTGCGCCTCTTCGAGGCCTCCAACGTGGCACAGGCCGATCGCATCCAAGCGCTTCAATTTTCGATAAAATTGGAGACCTAGTTTAGAACCATTTCTGAAAGGTGCGCGTTTATATATTTTAAACTGTTAGTAGCAGTTAAAAGCGTTACGAAATATGATTTATTAATAAAAATCATATCGTTTTCATTTGTGGTCGAAATCCAGTGAAACAAGAGATACCAGGACCGTGAGGACGTCTTCTACATTTTAGAAGAAACCGGAGAATTTTTAGTGCTCGCTACAATTTTAGGCGAAGCCGAGAGCAAAGTGAGATTTCTAAATTCAATTAAATTAAGAAATAAAATATATTAGGATGTAGACAGAGTTTAGAAACTCCCGACACCCGTCATCCACAAACTATGGACGATTTGTTTGAGTTGTGATGTGAAATTTGGTTGATATTGCGAATGGTTGATTTTGGTTGAAACGAAATTGGAATCGGTTATGGAAAAATTCAATGTGATATGAAAATGATCGAAATTTTTAGATTATTAGGATAAGCCCCTTGGGGAACGCCATGAGGCCTAAGGTAGTGCGAGGAACCGTACTCGGGATGGTGCCGGTTT
This sequence comes from Allium sativum, assembly GCA_030737875.1. Taxonomy (NCBI): domain Eukaryota; kingdom Viridiplantae; phylum Streptophyta; class Magnoliopsida; order Asparagales; family Amaryllidaceae; genus Allium; species Allium sativum. The sequence goes on from CM060926.1 coordinate 361,253,172, forward strand.
TAAACTCCCTACCGTTATGCTGCCAAAATTTTCTGAAATATTTATGAGTTTGAATTTTATTCACGTATTGAAATATATTCATGTGTTGAATAAATTGTTTGAACAGTAAAATTAACGATTTTATTGTGTATATGAATTGCTAGATATATTCATATGTTGAAAAAATATTGAAATGATCAAAATCACATTTTCATCTTATATATGAAGTATATAAAATATTCATATGTTGGGAAAAATATTGGAACGATAAAAATCACATTTTTATCATATATATGAAGTATATAAAATATTCATATGTTGAGAAAAATATTGGAACGATAAAAATCACATTTTTATTGTATGTATGAAGTGTTAAAAATATTCACGTGTTGAATAAATTCTTTAACTGTCACCAAAAAGCCCTCACAGTCTACCACCACCCCATACCTTTGGAGCCAATCGACTCCCAAAATAATGCCAGACCCAGTAAAGCCCAAAACAAAGCAATCACAAGCAAACATGCATACATGACTCGATAAGACAACATTACGACAAATCATACTAAGGCTAGTCGAACCACCAATCGGGTTCGTCACCGCTAAAGGTCTATCGACTATCTCGAGTTCCAATCCCAACCTATCTACTAGGTCACTAGATATGAAGGAACGGGAAGCCCCAGTATCAAACATTACTCGAACAGGAACATCGTAAACAGAAAGCGTACCATGAATGACGACATTCTTTCTTTCTCTGCCGCAGTTGGGGCATTCGACGAAGAAGGAACAACAATAATAGCATATGCTTTCACAATCTGCTTCTCTTTGGGGGGTTGTGGACATTTATCCTTGTGATGTCCCACTTGGCCGCAACTGTAGCACTTCCTTTCCGCTGGCTTTGCTCGACATTCTTTAGCATAGTGGCCCTTCTTGCCACAGCTAAAGCAGTCAACCTCTTTCTTACTCTTCTTCTGGCCATCCTTGGTCTGACTTTGCTTCCTTTTATTCTGAGAATTGTTCTTGCCTCCACCGCTTGCCTGCGGCTTTGGCCTCTCTACAGATGCAACAGCGACTTCGGTCTTGGGCTTAGGATAAAGGCTCTCTGATCTTAGTGCTTTCCCAACAATCGATTCAAAAGTCTCATCAATATGGTTTATAAGTCTTTCCCCCAAGTACTGATCTAAGCCTGTTATGAACTTCTTATTCTTCTTCTCGGGAGTGTCAATAAGGGATAATCCATACTTTGATAAAGTATCGAACTCAGCAATATACTCCGAGACTTCACTACCATTCTTCTTAAGCTCCAAGGACTTCCTAAGCAATTCTGACTTCTGAGCAGCTGGGATAAGCTTATCGTTGAATCGGGCCTTGAACTGATCCCAAGTAACTTGATCCTCAGGAGTAGCTGCCTTAATAGCATTCCACCAATTCATAGCTCCTTAGGGGTAGCTGCCTTAATAGCATTCCACCAATTCATAGCCCGTCCTTGTAGTTGGCGCGATGCTAGCTTTCTCTTCATCGCGTCATCAATCCCTAAGTCCTCGAAGATGCGCTCACAACTATCAATCCAATCCCGAACTCCTGTAGCCAAATCCATTGTGTGGAACGGCTTCCCACCAAGACTAGTGTAGTCCTTACAGATCTTGGCGAAATCGGCCCTAGGTGTCTACACTACTGCACCGCCACCGTTTACAGCATTAGGAGCTGTCCTTTGAACATCCCTAAGAATCTCTGTAACAACCCGTATTTTAATAACATGTTAAAACAAGAAATCAGGGCAGAATTAAATTTTAAAATCAGAATCAGGGGAAACGGGTTAAGCCATTGCGTTCGTCTCGAAATTTTACATGAAATAGAGTCCAAGTTTTCAAAAATCGGAGTCCGGATGAAGAAGTTATGGCCTGTACAAGTTTCAGCAGTTTTCAGGCAGCACTGGACCAGGGGGTTGACCTACCCCCCAGGTCGACCATAGTGTCGACCCCCCCACTTTACAGGTCGACCTGGTCGGCCTGGTTTGACTCGGAACTCATTTTTGAAGCCTGAGAAATGTTTTGACGGTCCGGATTGATTCTAGGGTTAATCTAAGGGCCTAAACTAGTTGCTACACCTATAAAAACACCCTTAGACCTAACCTAATTATATCAAATCATTCTTAAACCATTATGCTGCTGGAATTCCTCTTGATCATGGCCGCCGCTCTCTAAACTTTTCTCTTAGCCTCCAAACTAGATTAAACTAGAGATTAAAGCTTCTACAGCAATTCTACAACAATTCAAGAAGATAAATCAATGTCTCTGCAACATTCTACGATAATTGTAGTTCTTAATTCATTAGCCATGCTATGTAAGTTCTAGTTATTTTCAGATTAAAATAATTAAATTTATTATGGACATGTGATGAAATGAAATTGGACTTTTGATTCAATTCTTGTTTCTTCTTGGATCTCGATCTTGAGAACTTTTCTATCTTTATTCGCATGACAAGTTTATGGTCTATTCAGCCTGTTGTAAATCAATTTTTCTTGGTTCATGTTTTATTATCAAGATCTATTCTTTATGCCTGAGATGATGCTTTTATGCCGTTTTCTCTTTGATCTTGTTTTTATTGCAACTTCTACCTCCCCCTATTTATTTTCTTTTGATGAACCTAGGTCAATTTCGGACCTAGGCCTAATCTACGATATACGTGCGATGGTATACGGGGAAAATATTGGAATATTGCCTAGTGGAATATATGTGTTTGATGGGATCGAAGGCATAATATGAAAATTGGATGTCTGGGGGATAATTTATCATTAACATGAAACTTGATATTTGGGTATTGTCATTACAATGGTAATTGCAAGAATGGGGATTGGCATATATAATTTGACATGGATCTTGATATATATAACTTGATGTGGATCTTGATATATATATATATATATATATATATATAAGTATATATAATTTGACATGGATCTTGATATATGTAATTTGGCTAGAACTTGTTATGAGTAAATTGGTGTAAACGTAGTATACATGTAATTTTGGGTATAAAACTTGATCTATGTAAATTGGGCATAGCTTTGTAAACATGTAAATCATGAATCTTGACATACGTAAAGCGGCATGAAACTTGGTATATGTGTAAATTGGCATAAAGTTGGCATACATGTAAAACGACATGAATTGAACATATGTAAATTTGGTAGGAATTGGGCATATGTAAAGTTTACATGTAATCTAGAACTTGGGCATATGTTAATTATGTAAAATTTGGAGTTGAAACATATATGATAATTTATGACTTAGTAGAGGTTTAATATGAACGCGCCTAAGTTGGGTTTTGGGTAATTGGCATGTATTGTAAATAAAAGGCAATAACTTGGCATAACCTTATAGTGAATTATGATAATAATTTGGGAACACGTTTTGGGGCAAAAACGTGAATCTTGAACATTTCTATATGTTAAACACATGAACTGATATTGGGGTTTTGGGGGAAATACGACCATTAATGAACCTTTGACACGAGGTTAGACTCGGTTTGTGGTGTAAATCTGCCCGGAACCGCCCGGCAAATCCAGTAGCCACAAAGTGTCAGTCTAATGTGAGAGGTCGAAGGCCAAATTGTAGACATAACGATTTATGACCCGAGGTTAGACCCAGTTTGTGGTATAAATCTGCCCGGAACCGCCCGGCAAATCTAGTGGCCACTAAATGCACGGTCTAATGTGAGAGGTCATGATTCGTTCGTCATAATGAATGAATTAAGGAATACTAACCATAATAAGACGTGGGTATGGTTAGAGGGTTAGGTGGGATGACATAGAAATTTGACATGTAAATGTGGACCTAACCGGTATGAGTTAAGAACATGTAAAACTTATAAATATAGGCTCAACCAATATGATATGAATGGGTGGGTTAAGTAACGTGGCTAGGCTAATGACACTTAACCGTTATAACATGACTAGCGGATGGGTTGGGCTAACTTGAATAGGTTGATGACACCCAATCGATATAACCTGACACGTGGCAGGGTTAAGTCAACTTGAACATATAGATAATACTTAACCAACTTAGCATGACACGTGGGCGGGTTAAGCCATGAATTATTTGAATATACTTAACCAATTGGACACGATGATTTGATAGGGTTAAGTCATGTACCGCTTGAATATTGACACGATTACTTGATAGGGTTAAGTCCTGAACCGCTTGAATATACTTAACCAGTTTAACACGATGATTTGATCGGGTTAAGTCATGAACCTCTTGAATATACTTAACCAATTAAACACAATGATTTGGTAGGGTTAAGCCATGAACCGCTTGAATATACTTAACCAACTTGACACATGATTCGTAGGGCTAAGTCATGAACATAAACGACAACACTTAGCCAATTTGACATGACACGTTGATGGGTTAAGTCACGAACTTGAATGACAACGCTTAACAAACTTGACATGCTAGACCGATGGGGTTAAGTCTCGAACTTGAATGACAACACTTAACCTACTAGATGGAAACCCTAGTTATGCAGTCCGTATCAGCAGTAACCCACTAGATGTACCATGGTATTCTGGAACTAGGCAAGGTGGGGCACGATTACTGGGCTGATTGTAAGCGACCAGAACGACGGCTGTGTGGGTGCGCCAGTGTAGGTTCTAACGGAGTGCGGGCGTGCACACACTCCGGAGCAGAAAAAGCAGGCATTGGGCATCAGTAGGATTATCTGTGCGTGCTTGATTTGTGTCGATGGTTGGCACCATAGGGCTTGATACACCCTATGGTGGACCTAGCATAGGTAACTACATTTCGGGATTGGGCCGTATGACACAGACACATGAACGAGCTAGGACTTGTAGGGAGCCGATCGTTTAATAGATCGTTACGTGGAATTCGTTAGGTAGCATAATCCCTAGTGGTCCTAGGTGGCATAAACCCTAAACGAATCTAGAAAACGTTCAATAGGTAGCATAATACCTAGTGGTCCTAGGTGGCATAAATCCTAGTTGAACACGCGATAGTTCATGATAAGAAAACCTAGCTAGAACAAGGGTGGCAGTCCAAACGATTTCAAGAATGGTGGCACCACGTTAAAGTAGTATAGAAATATGTGATGAAACCCGTATGATATACGGCATGGGACTGTACATGTACATGGAGAGGATGATACGGGTTGGGGTACTAGTACAGTTGGTGCAGAGAATGTTAAACATGCGATGCTATACGTAGTTTATCTTGCTACCTTGGTTTTTCTTGTGACCTTAGTTTATCTTGTTATCCTAGTTTAACTTGCCTATCTTGTCATCATCCTTATGTTTACTTTCAGTTTATTCATGCCATGTTATCTTTACCTATTTTTATGCTGAAAGTCACTAGGACTTACTCAGTCTTTATGACTGACCCATTTTGTTTCGCCTCTTTTTCTTCCGTCCCCCCCCCCAGGTTCGCAGGGTGGGAATACTGCTTAGTTCGGATCTTACCAAGCTCCAAGGCTCTTTCATGTACTGCTTGGATTTCTCTTGGCTATGGCTTGCTTTGCTGTTTTACTTGGGGAACGATTTATGACTATGGTTTTATGCTTCTTTACTATTGCAAGACAGATTTTGATGTAATGGATTTAATAGCATTTTGATGTAAAAGGCTTTAAACCTTTCTAGATTTTAAAGCAATGAAATTTGGTTCTTCTTCCGCTGTTTTATATGTTCTGTCTTGTAATATTTATGTGTATGTTTACCTAGATAATGCTCCACCAAAGCTCGTGCATTCCCTTTGTGAGTGACCCTAGCGGGGGTGGGGTGTTACATTTGGTATCAGAGCAGAAGGTTACCAGACTGGGCAAAAATTTCTTAAAACCTTCTGAAATTATTTTCAAAACCGTTTACAAAAAAGCATTCAAGAAAAATCTTGTTTTTTTTAAAGGCTATTCCCCAAGGGCCATTGCATTATCCTTTGTTTCCTTGTTTGAATCCCTTTTCCTTTCTTTCCTCCATCTGTAGTCACATTAGTTCCATCTGCGACTAACCTTATTTCAAGCTTTGAAGGGTTGCTGTGCGATGGAGGTAGTTCTCGATAGACCTATTAACACGTTAAATAAGAGGGGATATGGGTGGTTAAGTCGAATGAGGCTCAGAACAAGAAGGTAGAAATGTTTCTGTAGGAAAGCCTAGTTTATCTTTCTATCCTGTCTGTACCCTTTTTGACTATGGTACATCGCATCCTTTTTATTTCTTCTTCGATAGTTGAGTCTTTGCACCTTAGTACTAGCGTAGTAGAGGATCCCATTTTTGTCTCAAATCCTGTGGGGAATCGGCTCATTTATTCATAACTTGTCTGGATTTGAGAATGTCTATGCTAAGTGTTGAGTTTAGAAGTAAAGCTTATGTTTTTGGGCTATGGGTTGATTCTAGGGATGGAGTGGTTGTCCAGAAATGGTATCATTCTCGAGTATGAAAAGAGGGTAGTTAGACGCTCGACTTGCCTTAGTAATGCCCTCGAAGTCTAGTGTAACCCTTAGGGTTCTGTTAAGTTTAGTTACCTAGAATCTCTTGATACATTTATCGATCCGCTCGAGTAGTGTTCGCCACTAAGGTGGATGGTTCATTTCTCTTATGCATGAGTTATAGAAAATCACCTTAGTAAGTACACTTGGCAACATGGTTGGCATTCGTTTGTTTTCAAGGGATAATTATTCTGCATGGAATACCTTATAGTGAGTAAATGAGATCCAAGATTCACTAGTGAATTTTGGAGAGCTTGCATGAAACCATGAGTACGCAGTTATGTTTAAGCCGAGTATACTAGAAGAAGAATAAGTAAAAGTGGAACGGGAGGCAACAGTGGAATGAGTTCCAACTCATATTTTGGAAACAAGAATTAAGAAGCTACGAAATTATGAAGTTAAAGACGGACAAAGCACAATGGAGTTAAGCTCAAGGAAATACGACTTAGAAGATTGAAGACTAGACACGCGCATCATATCTCTTTTTAAGAGTATATCCTTGATCCCTCTTTTCCCGTAGAGCTTACTTGTATGCTATCTTTTAAGTATAACCTCTCGGTCCTATTCTCAATCCTATTTCTGTTGCCAACCCCATAAGGAGTATGACTTATCTGTTAGTAATACATGTTGGGGCTTGAGGGTGTCCGTTGGGTTGACTAAACTTTTTGGGTTTTATAGGATATGGGTTGGTGCTTAGGGAGTTCTTCTCCTATTCAGTATATTTGTGACATAGATTTCCAGTTTTGACATTGCCTAATGGGCACAAGGTTTTTACTTGCTTCTATCATTCGGCTATATCTTTAGGTACGAACAATTGGGTGAAACATGTGTTTGAGACATGTTATGATTGATGGTTGCAAGTGGTTGCAAGTGGTCGCAAGTGGTTGCTCGTGGTTGCATAACACACATTAGGCACTAGATCGGCTCGAACACATTTTCATATTGCATATGCATGAGTGTTTATACTTGTTTATGGATGAAATTGAATGTGTTATCATATGGATGATGCATATGGATGCATGTTTGTGCACACATATAGTGTTTATGTGACTAGGACTATTTGCATACATGTTGGACTCATGGCACTAAACATATTTTGCATTAAGAAGATCAATCAGGCCTGATCATTTGCATTAGATAAGGAACATATACACACATTTTCTGCATATGTTCATACAACATTAGAAATCTCTTAAGGACAATGGATGCATGTGATTGATGATTGAGTAGATGGATGATTGGATGGTAGGACACATTCTTCTTAACTTGAAGATTTCGGGGACAAAATCCTTTAAGGAGGGGAGAATGTAACAACCCGTATTTTATTAACATGTTAAAACAAGAAATTAGGGCAGAATTAAATTTTAAAATCAGAATCACGGGAAACGGGTTACGCCATTGCGTTCGTCTCGAAATTTTACATGAAATAGAGTCCAAGTTTTCGAAAATCGGAGTCCGGATGAAGAAGTTATGGCCTGTACAAGTTTCAGCAGTTTTCTGGCAGCACTAGACCAGGGGGGTCAACCATAGGGTCGACCTACCCCCCAGGTCGACCATGGGGTCGACCATAGGGTCGACCTACCCCCCAGGTCGACCATAGTGTCGACCCCCCCACCTTACAGGTCGACCTGGTTTGACCCAGAACTCATTTTTGAAGCCTGAGACGTGTTTTGACGGTCCGGATTGATTCTAGGGTTAATCTAAGGGCCTAAACTAGTTGCAACACCTATAAAAACACCCTTAGACCTAACCTAATTCATATCAAATCATTCTTACACCATTATGCTGCTGGAATTCCTCTTGATCATGGCCGCCGCTCTCTAAACTTTTCTCTTAACCTCCAAACTAGATTCAAACTAGAGATTAAAGCTTCTACGGCAATTCTACAACAATTCAAGAAGATAAATCAATGTCTCTGCAACGTTCTACGACAATTGTAGTTCTTAATTCATTAGCCATGCTCTGAAAGTTCTAGTTATTTTCAGATTAAATTAATTAAATTTAATATGGACATGTGATGAAATGAAATTGGACTTTTGATTCAATTCTTGTTTCATCTTGGATCTCGATCTTGAGAACTTTTCTAACTTTATTCGCATGACAAGTTTATGGTCTATTCAGCCTGTTGTAAATCAATTTTTCTTGGTTCATGTTTTATTATCAAGATCTATTCTTTATGCCTGAGATGATGCTTTTATGCCGTTTTCTCTCTGATCTTGTTTTTATTGCAACTTCTACCTCCCCCTATTTATTTTCTTTTGATGAACCTAGGTCAATTTCGGACCTAGGCCTAAACTACGATATACGTGCGATGGTATACGGGGAAAATATTGGAATATTGCCTAGTGGAATATATGTGTTTGGTGGGATCGAAGGCATAATATGAAAATTGGATGTCTGGGGGATAATTTATCATTAACATGAAACTTGATATTTGGGTATTGTCATTATAATGGTAATTGCAAGAATGGGGATTGGCATATATAATTTGACATGGATCTTGATATATATAACTTGATGTGGATATTCATATATATATATATATATAATTTGACATGGATCTTGATATATGTAATTTGGCCAGAACTTGTTATGAGTAAATTGGTGTAAACGTAGTATACATGTAATTTTGGGTATAAAACTTGATCTATGTAAATTGGGCATAGCTTTGTAAACGTGTAAATCATGAATCTTGACATATGTAAAGCGGCATGAAACTTGGTATATGGGTAAATTGGCATAAAGTTGGCATACATGTAAAACGACATGAATTGAACATATGTAAATTTGGTAGGAATTGGGCATATGTAAAATTTACATGTAATCTAGAACTTGGGCATATGTTAATTATGTAAAATTTGGAGTTGAAACATATATGATAATTTATGACTTAGTAGAGGTTTAATATGAACGCGCGTAAGTTGGGTTTTGGGTAATTGCCATGTATTGTAAATAAAAGGCTATAACTTGGCATAACCTTATAGTGAATTATGGTAATAATTTGGGAACACGTTTTGGGGGAAAAAACGTGAATCATGAACATTTCTATATGTTAAACACATGAACTGATATTGGGGTTTTGGGGGAAATACGACCATTTGGACCTTTGACATGAGGTTAGACTCGGTTTGTGGTGTAAATCTGCCCGGAACCGCCCGGCAAATCCAGTAGCCACAAAGTGTCAGTCTAATGTGAGAGGTCGAAGGCCAAATTGTAGGCGTAATGATTCATGACCCGAGGTTAGACCCAGTTTGTGGTATAAATCTGCCCGGAACCGCCCGACAAATCCAGTGGCCAACGGTCTAATGTGAGAGGTCATGATTCGTTCGTCATAATAAATGAATTAAGAAATACTAACCATAATAATACGTGGGTATGGTTAGAGGGTTAGGTGGGATGACATGGAAATTTGACATGTAAATGTGGACCTAACCGGTATGAGTTAAGAACATGTAAAACTTATGAATATAGGCTCAACCAATATGATATGAATGGGTGGGTTAAGTAACGTGGCTAGGCTAATGACACTTAACCGTTATAACATGACTAGCGGATGGGTTGGGCTAACTTGAATAGGTTGATGACACCCAATCGATATAACCTGACACATGGCAGGGTTAAGTCAACTTGAACATATAGATAATACTTAACCAACTTAGCATGATACGTGGGCGGGTTAAGCCATGAATTATTTGAATATACTTAACCAATTGGACACGATGATTTGATAGGGTTAAGTCATGTACCGCTTGAATATTGACACGATTACTTGATAGGGTTAAGTCCTGAACCGCTTGAATATACTTAACCAGTTTAACACGATGATTTGATAGGGTTAAGTCATGAACCGCTTGAATATACTTAACCAATTAAACACAATGATTTGGTAGGGTTAAGCCATGAACCGCTTGAATATACTTAACCAACTTGACACATGATTCGTAGGGCTAAGCCATGAACTTAAACGACAACACTTAGCCAATTTGGCATGACACGTAGACGGGTTAAGTCACGAACTTGAATGACAACACTTAACCAACTTGACATGCTAGACCGATGGGGTTAAGTCTCGAACTTGAATGACAACGCATAACCTACTAGACGGAAACCCTAGTTACGCGGTCCGTTTCAGCAGTAACCCACTAGATGTATCATGGTACCCTGGAACTAGGCAGGGTGGGGCATGATTACTGGGCTGATTGTAAGCGACCAGAACGACGGCTGTGTGGGTGCGCCAGTGTAGGTTCTAACGAAGTGCAGGCGTGCACACACTCCGGAGCAGAAAAAGCAGGCATTGGGCATCAGTAGGATTATCTGTGCATGCTTGATTTGTGTCGATGTTTGGCACCATATGGCTTGATACACCCTATGGTGGACCTAACATAGGTAACTACATTTCGGGATTGGGCCGTATGACACAGACACATGAACGAGCTAGGACTTGTAGGGAGCCGATCGATTAATAGATCATTACGTGGAATTCGTTAGGTAGCATAATCCTTAGTGGTCCTAGGTGGCATAAACCCTAAACGAATCAAGAAAACGTTCAATAGGTAGCATAATCCCTAGTGGTCCTAGGTGGCATAAATCCTAGTTGAACACGCGATAGTTCATGATAAGAAAACCTAGCTAGAACAAGGGTGGCAGTCTAAAAGATTTCAAGAATGGTGGCACCACGTTAAAGTAGTATAGAAATATGTGATGAAACCCGTACGATATACGGCAAGGGACTGTACATATACATGGAGAGGATGATACGGGTTGGGGTACTAGTACACTTGGTGCAGATAATGTTAAACATGCGATGTTATACGTAGTTTATCTTGCTACCTTGGTTTTTCTTGTGACCTTAGTTTATCTTGTTATCCTAGTTTAACTTGCCTATTTTGTCATCATCCTTATGTTTACTTTCAGTTTATTCATGCCATGTTATCTTTACCTATTTTTATGCTGAAAGTCACTAGGACTGACTCAGTCTTTATGACTGACCCATTTTGTTTCGCCTCTTTTTCTTCCGTTTCCCCCCTACCCCCCCCTCCCTCCCCCAGGTTCGCAGGGTGGGAATACAGCTTAGTTCGGATCTTACCAAGCTCCAAGGCTCTTTCATGTACTGCTTGGATTTCTCTTGGCTATGGCTTGCTTTGTTGTTTTACTTGGGGAACGATTTATGACTATGGTTTTATGCTTCTTTACTGTTGCAAGACAGATTTCGATGTAATGGATTTAATAGCATTTTGATGTAAAAGGCTTTAGACCTTTCTAGATTTTAAAGCAATGAAATTTGGTTCTTCTTCCGCTGTTTTATATGTTCTGTCTTGTAATATTTCTGTGTATGTTTGCCTAGATAATGCTCCACCAAAGCTAGTGCATGCCCTTTGTGAGTGACCCTAGCGGGGGTGGGGTGTTACAATCTCTCTCATGAAGTAATTAAACATCGTCCTCATATCAAGAGCATTCCCATTATTAGCTCCTCTACCAGTTCCCCTCATATGTCGGCTCATCGTTCAATCTGTAAGGAGAAAACGATTAACCATCTCTTTAGTGGTGCCAATGCAGTGCAACTCCATCCTTAAATATGCTAATATTGTATATATATAGCTTTTGAAAACCAAAATATCACAAATATGCGCTCTCATATACATATACTATCTCTCCCTGGTATCTTCCCCTAGGTTAACTACGCAACCTAGAGCTCTGATACCAAGTGTGACGGCCCGCCCTGCACCAGCCGACATTTCCAATGAAAGTGCGTTGTGCCAATGCTCGACTAGCACAGGACAGTCACCAAAGAAAGGAAAAGGAAGGAATTTTAACTATTAAGGAACCTATAGAATGTCTCACAGCGCATGGGATAAAATATAATAATAACATAACTTTGACACAAAACAGGCGAGACAGTGCATAAGCTGAAAACTAAACCATCGTAGGAGCGGAAAGATTCAAAATACAGCTTATGATCTAAACCATTCATTTTTACAACCTTGAAATACTGTCTCTAAAGCAAAAAAGAAACAGGAACACTACTAATGCCCAAAGTAGTGACCAACAACAACAGAGGGGAAATATATATATATATATATATATATATATATATATATATATATATATCATACGTAGAAGCCTTCTGCTCGTCTCCGGTATAGTTACTCGTGCATACCACCTAACCTGTCTCTAGTCTTCCTGTTTAAGAGCACCCAGAGTAATAAGAAGAGACATAAAACTCTAGGTTAGACAAAAGTCTGGTATGAGTGATAAGCAGCAAAACAGAACAATAACAGGTATACATAACCATACGTGAACCTGGACCTGCAACCAAAGAGATAGCACAACAAGATGTACAATACTCTAAAGTGACACTAACATATGGTGTAAAGATACAGGGGAGGGGTGCGCATCTCGTAGTGATATCAAAAAATCAAGCATAGTAACCATCCTCACATCTCTCACTTAGTGCATAAAGCATACAATATCCACTGCTTTGACCACCCAAATCCTTTGCTATGATCACTTTGCCCCATGGAGTCATGATGGCTCTACTGCACTGATCCATTGTCACTAATCCCTTGCTATGTCCACTCTGCCCCATGAAGTCATGACGACTCCACTGCACTGGCTCATAGCCATGTTACGATCACTCTGCCCCATGGAGTAACAACTACCCCACTGTACTGATACGTAGCCTAACATCCGTCTTGGTGGTGTATCAAAGTTATGGACGTCGATAACCCCTTTGCACACGCCCTGCAGAAAGGTCCAATCATGAAGTTAACTCGTTGGTTCCCATCTGGATCCTGAGCTACAACTCCTCATTTGGACTACCTTTGCATCTCGGGTTTGGTCTACTCCAGATCGGTTCAGAAATGAGCTTCCATTCAGTTCGGTTTGATCCTCTTAAGGTGGTTCCCCATCAGGTCGGTTCGTGATGCCTCGTCCGGGTTGGGTCATGGTGGAGCAACCAGTTCGGAACTTCTGGTTCGTGGAAATCGAGCAAGGTGGCTCGTGGTGCTCCTGGTCAGATCGGTTCGGTCGTGATACCTCCTCTTGATCATCGGTTAGCGGTTCGGGTTATGCCCCTTGGTTCAGTTTATGAGCCTTCATCTTGGACTGTTCGGGTCAACTCCTCCACTCGAGCAAGCGGCTCGTGATACACATATACGGTTGGGACTAATGGGTTTGGACTCACGATCGGGTCGGTTCGGAGGGGGCGATCCGATCTGGTTCCTGCAACTTTTCCAACGACTATTTTACGCCATACGACGACGTTTTCGACCATTCTAACTGTTCTAAGCAATATAAATCATACCAAATAGTCATAGCAGTATATAACATCAACCATAAACACCAAAATGATAAATAACTATGTCAAAATGGATCAGACATACCCAAAACCAATATTTTCCCCTTAATCATGCTTAACCCTAACTAATGATAGCATTAGCAAAACATATCCAAATTAACCCAAATTTCTAACAGAGGATTAAAATAATATTTAAGAATTTCTAAATATTTTTCTAGAATTTAATAATGTATAATTTTGTTAATTAACATTAATCACCCCTAATTAGCCGTAATCAGTGAAAAACAATGCAAATCACTCACCTTAGCCAAAATATAAACTCAGATCTGAAATGATTCTTTAAATGTCACGAATTCCAATGCACACAGCAGCCTTTGCCTCTAATTTGATGTTGATTTGCCTTGATTTGAGGCTAATTAGCTTAATTCTTGATTAGAGAGCGATTTGGGATGAAATTAGAAGGTGGAGGCCATTGTTAGGGTATCTAAGAGGTAAATTGCGGCTAGAAAACTGAAATAGAATGAAAACCTAACTCATTTCAGCCTCCCCATAAATGGGTTATGGGCCCATTTGCTAATTACCCTAATCAGCCCACTTAAAGCAGTTTTTCACCTTCTAAACCTTATTTCAGCCATACCTCCCAAATGGTGAGTCCGTTTGGCTAATATGACCACTCTATGGAAATGTAAACCATCATCTGAATCCAATGGAAATGGTTTCGGGTCTAAACTCCTTACCAATCAAAAGTTATGGCCGAAACAAGATCAGCTAGGGGCAAAACGATCATTTAAAAATCGGCAAAAATCGTGAATATGGGAAATGACCCCAATAGCCATTCCTCAAAGTTACACGACTATACGACCACATATGAAAAAGAAATAAATATTCTACGATCCTTTGATACATAGAATCCGGGTCGTTACAATCAATATCCATAACTACAAGTGGGAGAATTCTCACTCTCCGACGGTCTCCGTCTCTTAGAGTCACTGAAAATTCTACAAATCCCATCGGATCCGTTGAGGCTCCGTTGAAGCCGCGTATCCATCCTTCGTAAGGCTTCAAGTCCTTTTCTTCGAGGTTCATCTGGTCGAATGCCTTCTTAAATAAAATATTTATAGAGCTTCCATTATCTACTAGGACCTTGTGAACTAGGGAAGGACCGATGGTGGTAAGTGATCACCAAGGGGTCATCGGTAGGGGATTGAACTCCGACGCTATCTCTGTTGCGGATTATGGCATCGTCCGACATTGTTTGCTGCATTATCAGGGCAGCATCATCAAGATCGTTGCACTCTCCTACTTCAAGGCGCTTGGATACGTTAACGTACTGATCCATTGCCCATTGCTATGCCCAGCCGGACGGGGTCCTCCAACTATAGTATTGATGACGAAGCCTTTCCTCTTTTGTTGAGCAGTAACCCTCTGAGGTTGCTTCCCTTTATTTTGTGCTGGACTATTTTGCCTCCGGTTTCTTGGGGTTGCCTTATACTCGTCCAATTTTTCTTCTCTAAGAAGTTTCTCTACCAAGTCTCTTAGATGCTGGCATTCATTCGTCGAATGCCCATAGGTCTGGTGGAAAAGATAGAATTTTCCTGTTTCACGTTCCTTTTCCATTGAATACCTTGGTGGAGTCTTCTTGTATTAGAGAATGTTATAGGTGTCCAAGTAGATATTCTCTAGTGTGTCGCTTAATGGTGTGAAGTTTTCAAAAGTTCTGAACCGAGGACTTTTCTGTGAGTCGTTTCCCCGATTCTTTTCTTGTTGCCATTTCCAGTTTTGCGGCCATTACCCTGGTTCTTATTTCCAACATTGACCTCTACCTTCCCAAAGCAATCGCCAGACTGTTTGATGACCACATTGCTCTGTATATCTTCCTTATCAGTAGATTTTCTCTTTTGATTAGCGTATATCTCTTCCTGACGTAGGCAGATGTTGGCTTTTTCATAGAATATCTCCCTGATCAATGGCGGTTTTCCATCCAAGTATTTACCAAATTCGTTATCTTTATCTACTCCATCAATTAATGCCATCAAAATGGACTGCTCATGAGGGTTTCTCACTTCTGTGACTGCTAAATTAAAGCGATCCAAGTACGTCCTCAAAGTTTCATCGGGACGCTGGTTAATGAGTGATAGCTCAATGACGTTCTTGGACCTCTGAGCATGAAGTTAGAATTGATTTATAAACCTTTAACTCAACTCTTTAAAGTTGGAGATCGACCGTGGTGGTAGACGAGTAAACCACATTAACGCCACGTCCTCTAGGAAGATCGGGAATGCTTTGCACTTCACTGCGTCTGGATCGGCGGTAGTGTTCATGTACCATGAATATCTCATCAAGTGTTGAACCGGGTCTGTTCTTCCCCCATAACGATTCAAAGTCGGTAGATTGAACCGATTCGGGAATCGGACGTCCAGTATGTCATCAGTGAAAGGCGTATAGCTCTAGTCTACACCCTAGTCTTCGTTGTTATACCTTCGGCTATCAACCATGATCTGCCTCAGCATCGCCTCTACGTCATCATTGGTCAAGGTGGGCTCAGGGCCAACACTTCTTGCTTTACGGGAACTTACTGGCCTTATTCCAGGAAGTGTCACCTGGTTTGTAGTCCTTGATGAAATTTCCTGCCCCTATGGCCATGGCCAGTCACACAGCATGGAGGTGGCAGGGGTTTCCCCGGAGTAGGGCTAACGACAATTCCCTCTCTTGGTCTTGCTCGGGATCCTTCCACTGGAAGTAATCTGGTATCAGCTAGGTTAGGGTCATTGGGATCTGACTAATGTGCGGTTTCTTCGAGGGGTGGAAGCGATCCGAACTGGACTTGTTGGATATTCTCAAACCTTTCATATGGCCGTTGGGGAGGTGGAACACGTTCTTCTGAAGAGGATGAGTATTCTATATTAAGGCGGTGAGTCAGGGAAGGTGTTCTCTGCCTTCTAAGCTTATCAATTTGTCTAGTCATCGCGGTCATGTTCTCCTACATCAAGGTACTCTTATGTCTCTGAGCCACCAAAGCGTCGTTTGTCCTGTCCAACATCTCGAGTATGCGAGAAAAATCTCTTTCTGTTACTGGGATAGGGGCAGGTGGTTGGTCACTAGTAGCCGTGATTGGATTTGGTGCACTTGATCCAGGCAGAGAAGAAGCATCAGCATAGGTGGAGCAGGTTGCAATCTCCTTTTCGGGTCGAGTCATGGTCTCTTGTAGGGAATGGTTCGTGACCCCTTCCTAAGGTTGGTTTGTGGCCCCCTCTTGTGGTCAGTTCGTGACTCCCTCCTGGGTTCGGGTCACCCCCTGAGAGTCGTGAGCCATTGAGACCACCTCGGCCTACTCCTGGACATTCTAATTATTAGCTTCATTCTCTTGAGAGGCTCTTGAAACTATGGATTTCTTTTATGCCATGGAGTTTCGACTTTACTGACTTTGCTGAAAACTTTGAAAATATTAGAAATACAGACTATCTTCTTCGGACTTAGAAATTCGAATAGTAGAATAACAATCCGATATGCCGAGAAATCTTCTCTCAGTGAAAGCACCAAATGTTAGACCAATAAGTGGTTCTAACACCCAAATTACTCGAATCCATGGAGAATTGTATCTAGAAATGAAATAAAATGCAACAAACACATGATATTTATAGTGGTTCGGCGTTAATGAACCTATGTCCACTTTATATGATTATGATTATACGATTGAATACAAGTACAATCACAATTTCCTCTCAATATCACTTTGACAATGATAATTCACTTAGCAATTTTGATATATCTCTGGTTAGAAATAGAAGAAGTACGATAATGGTGGAATAAGAACTCTCATTTGTAAAATGATCGTTAAAAATGCTAAGTGTTGGCTATTTATAGGCAATTCCTATAGGCGGTTCGTGAGGACACATGGCATCCATCCTGAAGATCTCGGAGCGGTTCGTGGTCGAGTTGAGAAGTGGTCAAAGTAACCGTTGTAGACACGTGTCACCAGATCCATGATCTTCGATTCATGGAAGACGAGGGCTAAATGGGTCAAGTAGCTATTCTGGCATCAGGGTCGTGTCTTGACTCATACGCGATCCGGGTCGTGAGGCTAGAACACGAACCAATGGTTAAGGAAGGGTGACTACGAGCCGGTCTTTGAGCCTAGACAGCGAGCCGTCTTTGTGAGACAGAATGTTTATATTGAACTTGTGAGTGTGTGAACTAAGACATACATATTGGTTCACATTTGTCCTATGCTTTGCCATCTCGAGGTTGATCATGAATGTTGACACGTTGTATATTTGAAAATTTAGAACTACTTATGTAAGAAATAATAATAATAATAATATATATTATATTCCAGTGTTTTTATTGAAGTTAATTTAATTGAACAATGATTAATCCTAACTCAAATGTTTTATGTTTTGCATGGACGCTCGAGTCAGATACGGGTGTTGTAGAACTTGAGATTTCAACTATCGAAGCTAGAACCACGGGAAGACACGCCCGCTTTGGTTAGTTTTTCCCGTTTTATTTTATGTAAAATCATGTATTGTATTTATAAATTCTTCCACTATGTAAATAAATTCTATTTTGTAAACTCTGATATTTTTGTAAATAAAATTCCTCTTATGAGATATACTGTTGTATACACTTCTGTTCTGTGATTCTGTTTTAAACCCAGTAAGCCAATAACAATCTATCATTTTGAACGCTTCGAGTCGGTTTAATTATCGACTTAGGGCGGTCAAAAGGCAGGCTATTGCACAATGTTTATGTATGGACTGGTCTTACTATTATTCTTTTCTTTTGAAGGATTTCTAAAGTTAAACAAGTTGTTGTGCTGTGAATTTATCACTGAAAGTATTCCAGACTGATCCGGGTGAATTTTGCTTTGCTTCAAAAGTGCTCGGGTCAGATCGGGTATATTTACAGGTTAGGTTTCGCTTAGAGTTTCAGGAGCTAGAAGCAGGAAGCTTCACTGTTAGTTATTTAGAGATTATTTCCACTATATCTGATATATGATGTACTCTGATGATTTGCATGTATATATAATTTCTTTTGTATAAAGAGATTTGATATACTATATTTTATTCATTCCGTTGTGAGATTCTGATGTTGATCTTCTTATTCTTCTATTCTAACATTTCTTTCTTTCTTTTCCCATCCACTAATTTCTTTCTATTAACAATCTGGGATTTTATATACCTGGATTTTTGACAAGTAATAGGGATTATGTGTTATTGTTGAAAATTAGAGCGTCGAATTTTTCCAGCTTGTTACAGTTGGTATCAGAGCATAAGGTTTAGTGATAACCTATGCTCTGTGGCATAACTCAATTGAGATGGAGATAGTAATACCCTATATTGAGTTTGAGTATATATATGAGTGCGCGTATTTGTAATTTGATATAAAAAAATTAAAAATTATTTTTGCTTAGTATATTTTGTAAAGCTGTAAAGTAATAATTTTCTTAAATTATGGGCACTTAGATTTACCAACGTTTAATTGGATGGAGTGTTTGGACTATATGGTTGGTTGGATGAATACAAATTTAAAAATGAATATAGATCTAAACTTGACTGAAACCAATCTGGAATGAATAAGTCAAACTTATCGGAATAAAAGCCTAATGGCCCTAAATGAATGAATTGAATAGAATTGATTGGTTATTAAGAAATTTCATGTGAATTGAATTGTAGGTAGAGTTGATTAGAATGTATGATATGGATCTTTGAATCTAACTAGCATTGTTTTTAGAAATTAATGAAGTTCATTGGAGTTGAGAAAAGGTGCAGAAGAGCTAATTCATCTTTAAAACCTGTCTAAGAGGATTTTGGAGTTAATTGAATCTAGTTGATTACAGGTGCATAATAATTGAGCCAACTCGAGTATAATTTATCGCTTGTCGCATAATAACACTCAAGAAAAGGTACGCTTACGCAAAATATTAAATTTTGGTTTTTTTTGGGTTTTGAGATTTTAATTTTGATTTTTCCGACCATGTGGGTAGATGTTTATATATTTATTATTCCTGCAATATTGCAGATGTCCCTCCGTACAAGGTAGATTCTGCCAAAAAAATTCCAAAATTTAAGGTGTTAGAAAAATTTGAAATCTTTTTGAATTTTTTTATTAATAAGAATGAATTTGTTTTTCGATTTAAAACTACTAGGATTACTTTCTAATTAAAAATTAAAAAGTGAGGATTTTAACTAAAGTAAATTTTTGAAAGATAATGGTTTGTGGCATTTTTCCTACCTTAGAAATTTCGAGGACGAAATTCTTTTAAGGGGGAAGGAACGTAACGGCTCAGATTTTTATGGTTTAATTCAATATTTAAAAATTGTTTTAAATGTCGATTTGGATTTTTAAATGATTTGAATTTAATAATTTTGAATACTATATCAGTTAAATAATAAAATAATAATTCAAATTTGAAATAGTTGAAATACGCTAAATTTACAATATTATATGATTTGGCAATAGTTTTTTATTTAAGCTTAGATTGAATATTATCAATGTATTCGTTTATTAAATGACGCTTGAACGATAATTAATAATTTAATTATAAAACAAGTTGTTGCGGCATGGTAGTTCACTATATAACGTTTTGAACTTTAATTGGTTGTACATGATCAAATATAAGTCGGATTTCTTTGAAACAAGACACGTCTGAATTTATTGGATGATAATTTTCTAATGTAGCATAAAAATCAAGTTTTCATATTGTAGATTTCATTTTATGTCCAAATCAAATTTTCAAATAGTCACTGTGGAATTCGTTTACATAATATAACGATTTATTTTATATAAAAATAAAGGATTTTTATTTTATTTTATATCGATTTGGCTTGAAACTCAACCCGAAGTATTTTATATTGGTATTATCTGGAATTCTGTCCTAGTACGGCCAATTTTAATATTTTATTATTATTATATTGAGGTATTTTAAAATTGATTTATTTTAATTTAAATTGGACTGTTAAAAAGGGCTATTACTCAAATGACCTTCCTTTTCGGCGAAACAAATTTTATTGAGACCGTAATAGATAATTATTGCTATATTTCAAATTTCGCGTCAATTGGAGTTATTCTGTGAGCGTAGCAAAATTAAATGTAAATAAATCGACTGTCTAATCTTAAATAAGTGTCATTTGAGCAAACGAACTCAGAACTCGACGAAACAAGATTCATTAGGACCGTAACGTCGAATTATACCAAGACGTCCATTTCATTACGAATGGAGTGTATTTGACCGTAGGAAAGAATAAAAGTTTATGTTCAGAAATTGCTATAGACACAAATAAAAATCGTTAGTCGCTATCAGTAAAATATCTTTAGTCAAATCAGGTTAAAATATTATTAAACCCATCTATATATACACCTAAAATCAAAATTCCCAACCCAAAAACTCAGATACGTCATCCACTTTTGTAATTTAGTCCAAAATCAAACAATAATTTATATCTTTATTTTGGTGATGAATCGGTTAAGGTGCTCTGAAGCAAAGTTTGAGATCTGGGTGATGTCTACCTCCAGTTAAAATTTCAGAGCTAACAGTGCATTTTGGTGGTCGGAATCGACCTAAATCCACGAGTTTTTCTTTTGTTCTTTGTGGATTTGGGGGTGATAGAGTCGATATTAGCTGATGGAGTCTAGAGTGGAGGTGTAGAGGAGGTGAGTCCTTCGACTTTGGTGTTGGGCAGGAGAGCTAAAAGTGTCAGTGGTGGTTGGTAGGAAGAGATGATTGGGGTAGGGTATATTTGGGTTGTTCGAACTAGATTTCATGGTTTTCGCGGTGATAGGGGCGGATATGTCTGGAGCAGCCTAAAGGCGGATGGAAGTCGAAGGCGAGGTGGAGTGGATGGCGGAGGTACGACACCTAATGGTGGCCTGTGGTGGGTGAATTTTTGACTTGAATGGAAAATGGTCAGGCGCGTTTTTCTGGTGACTCGCAGATCAAGGGAGGCTGGGACTTGGAACGAGGGTGGAGATTGGTAAGGCGAAGAGGTTGGAAGGTCGGCAGTCGGTCAGAGTTTGCCATAGCGGCGGTGGCAGGTGGTTACTTGGTGACAGTGGGTTGGACGGTGAAGTAAGGAAGGGTATTTGGGATCGATCGGGTTCTTCGCATCAAAAAGAAAGAAAACGTGTGGACCTCAAACCGTTTATGACGTGGATTAGATTTTAGTTGGTCATTAAAAATCAATTAATTAATAGTTAATTTTATTTGTATAATCATTAATTTATATAAACTTAAATCTCGTATATCCTTTTTATATGTTCTCAGAATCACGCAAAATTGGATTCGTTGAAATCGCAGCGAAGGACACTACATTGCTGAGTAGGTTCGGAAGAAATTGGAAGCGGAAGGATTTTCACTTAATTTTAAACGCTCGTTTAAAATTAATGAAACAATGCATGAGTCGATCGTTGTAAATAATTGGTGAGTTAATTCTCACGCTTTCTGGAATTCTATGATGTGTTAAATTCATATAAAAATATAATTCTTCGATAATCATAGAAATTGGATGATTGATTGCCTTGGTTGCTTATTGTTTGTTAACTGGTTGTCGACATCTATAATATGTCGTGTTGGATGATTTTGATTTAAATATTGTTTCATATATTATTAAATATTATTATAATCGGTGATGTAGGGAAGAACAGGTTGGAGGGATCCGACCGGATTCCTCAAATATTGTATATGTTGTTTATTTTTTCATATTATTCAAATATGAAATATTTACCCCAAACGATGTTATATTCTAATTGAATATTGAACGTTGAATTGAAATTCAACGCTGATGTGATGTTTTTAATTAATAGACGGTATTGATTAAGTTATTGGCAGCGAATGATCTAAAACGATGTTTTTAAGACGTTAGTTCAGCGTCAGGCGGATTGACGTAATTGAAGTTATAAAAATTTATTTTTATAACTAAAGTGAAGTTTTAAAATTATATTTCTATTCAAAATTAAAGTTTAAAATAGTCAGTATTTATAAAAGGTTTCAATGTTTTAATAACTTTTATAAGCATTTGTTTAGATTCAATCTTCTCTCTGATTCATCCTGTTCTTTTTGATCAGCTGATGAGGAATCTATTCAGCATTTGTTATTTGAGTGTGACTTAGCATACCCAGTTTTAGCTGCAACCAGTACTTTTTTGCTTGGTTTCATCCCTAATGTTTCATGTTTGATTATTGGCAGAACGGTCAGTTTAATTCTGCACTTGATTCGTTCTTACCAATATATTGCTGGTTTATATGGAAGGAGAGGAATGCAGTTGTTTTTAGCAGACCATTGAAGCATTTTCATGGACTATGCAGACTGGTAATTTACTACTTTCAATCATGGACAGGTCAATCAACCTCTGCTCGTTTCAGGCTTGCTCTACCAGTCAACACCAGTCCCGCTGAATCTGTTGGCTCTAACCATGGTGATTCCTGTCCTGATGTTCATTAAGATGGTTCTTAAACTTGTCTGCTTATTTTGGTTGTGTATTCAGTGGGTACTTTTTTCAGCTTATTTATGTATATATATGGTACGATGTCGCTATGTTGTTGTTTTACTGTACTGATGCCTACCTTCGGGTATTTATGTTGCTAATGAACCACTATTTTGCAGACTTTGGGCCACCAGTTGGGCATGTCAACTAGATTATTATTATATAATTAATATATATGCTTAATCGGCTGTGTAGTCTCGCGCTACACATTCGTCCTACTCAAAAAAAATCTTTTATAAGCATAGAAGCTTGAATTGAATATATGGATTAATACTTGGAAACTACTATTTTAGGAAAACATTTAAGCAATATTATTAGATTAACTATATTAATCTAATAAGAGAAATAATGAAAATGAGTTAATAAATAGATGATGCTTGGGTTGACGAAGTCAAATGTTTAATTACGACTGATAATTAAATTGATCGTCTTTCGATTAATCTAATAGAGATGGTTTTGACAAATAATATTTTTTTAATGATATTTCTTAAATATTAATTATCTTTTTATTAATGATATTTAAAGTTGCTTATCGATTAGTAAATCATTTATGAAGTATTTATCGTCCAATAATGTCGGTAAGCGAGTAGCTGGTCTATCTTTAAAGAAGTAAACTACTTCACCTCAATTAATATTAAAATTAATTATTGTAATTAATAATAATTAAAGTAATTCACTTCTTAAATGAAAGTAGATTAAGCATTGATCGAGTTTTAAAATGAATCATGTTAAGAGCAATGTCATAACAAAATTATAAAACAAGTTGTGACGTTAAATGTCATTTTTGGGTAATCTTTACTCAATGATTGAATTAAGTATAAGCAAGGGAATTGGAAAGAGATTTCCATAAGACATTGGATAATAAAATCCAAGTTATAATTGGAAGTTATACAGAGACGAGTAATGTAAAGATTTCAATAAGATTTGTTTTTACTTAATTCTTTAATTAAGTAAAAAATCATGATTTAAATAGGAAATGATTTATGGATTCTATAAGAAGGTTTTAAAATATAATCCAAGTTCATAAGCAGGGTTTATAAAAGGAATTAAACTAAGGCGTTAAATTTAAATAAGTTTTTATTTAAGGAATTGGGTTGAATAAAATGATTATAAATTAAAAGAAGGTTTGCAAAAGCAAAAGGAGTTACATTCAGTAAGTGTACTTGAATAAAAAAAGTAAAAGAGATTTATTTTAAGGATAAATATGCCAAATGATAAAAATAGTTATTAAACCATGTTTTGAATAAAATGGTAAACTAAATTGACAATATTGGAGTGATAGGGTTATGTTTCAAACTTTTATCTATTCTAAGATAAGAACGTTGTCGATCAAGGTCTGAGAGGTAATTAAAATACTCCAACATGAACGACATCACTATTATCAAAGGATGGTATTTGTTTGAAACAGTAGTAGTGATGAGATTTGTTTATTATTTCAACAAGAGAAATATTGCGACGTTATTAACAAGATTTTGAAATGTTAATTAGAACTGGTTGATTTTAATAAAACAATGTATACTTAACATTGTTTAACTCAAGTTCGAATTACGAATTTATTGTTACCCTTGAGTTAAAAATAAAAGATGATTTTCGCAAGGCAAAAAGGAAATAGAAGAGATTTGGCAAATATATAGTGATGTCTTTGAAATAAAGAAATGAAATTGAGTTTGGTAAATGAAGATATGTTATTATTTTTCAATGTAATGAATAATGAGATTGAAACAAGAGAATATGAAATTGATATCTAAGGATTGATAAAATAGATTTAATAAATGAATCAGAGCTGCCAATATACTTAACCGCACTGTGTGAATTGATAGTTAAAAACCTGGCTATCAGTGAATATATTATTGGGCCTTTTGATGTATTGTTTCGAAGAGTCCGGTATAGGAACTAGACCCAAAACCAGTTTGAACCAATGTTACGTACGAAACTAACATGCAGCAAATGAAGACGGAGCATTAACAACTATAGATCTTCATAAAACGGAAGAACTACTAATAATCTCTGGGTAGCTCCCATAAAAGAGATACACTGTGGTTCTGCCGTGATTGGAATTTGACTACTCGCTACTAATCCTTGGGGTGATTCCTATATAAGGATGCGGTAGGAGAGTATCTTCGGTTCATCTCGTTCCTGGATGACTTATATAGACGAATGTCTGATAGAGTATTTCTTGAGAATCACGTTTGTTGATTTTTACAAATATACCAAGTTTGGTGGCGGAGATAATCCTCTTACTTAACACCTAGAGTATATTTGTGGACGTCAATTGGTGATTTGACGGATATGACAATGTGGCATTTAAAGTAAATGATGATGTGATGTTCTGAAAAGTTAAACGTAACCTCAAGCCTCATCAACCGGGAAATGGCAAAAATTGGGTAGACACCATGGCTAGGTGGGTCATGCCCAAGCAGGGTATATTTGTCACTAATCTAGAGAAAATTCAATTTTGTTCTTCTTTTCATTTCTATATCTCTCGAGAAAATGGTAGCTGCGCAGCCGTAAAGGGTGACAATATATTCGATACACTCAAGTTAAATGAGTAGTCGGTCATGTGTGGCCGGGTTGCAATATGTTCTTGTTAAACCCCAGTGTATACCCTCTAGAGTACACTGATCGGAAGGTGGTCCCATACCTTGTCATAGTTGGAATCCAATCTCCAATGAGCGCCTTGTGGTTTTTGATTTTATGGTGCATATGTAGATCGCGTAAGATGCAAGCGTTCTGCTAGATGGTTATATACATGTGATTTGATAGACACTATTATAATATCACTGGATTTTGATATATAAAAATATTTTGGGTTATAGTAAGGTAAAAATGCGTCCGTGTTTATGTGTGGACTGGTCTTACTATTACCCTTTTCTTTTGAAGGATTTCTAAAGTTAAACAAGTTGTTGTGCTGTTAGTTTATCACTAAAAGTATTCCAGACTGTTCCGGGTGAATTTTTCTTTGCTTCAAATGTGCTCGGGTCAGACCGAGTATATTTACAGGTTAGGTTTTGCTTGGAGTTTCAGAAGCTAGAAGAAGGAGGCTTCACCATTAATTATTTAGAGATTATTTCCGCTGTGTCTGATATATGATGTACTCTGATGATTGGTATGTATACATAGTTTCTTTTATATAAAGTGATTTGATATATTATATTTTATTCGTTCCGCTGTGAGATTCTGATGCTGATCTTCTTATTCTTCTATTCTTATATTTCTTTCTTTCTTTTCCCATCCTCTAATTTCTTTTTATTAACAATCTGAGATTTTCGATACTTGGATTTTTGACAAGTAACAGGTATTATGTATTATTGTCGAAAATTCGAGCATTGAAATTTTTCGGGCCATTACAGACACGGATTAAGGATAATAATGAAAATGATAAAAGTAGACATGTGTGTTATCCTTCCATGCCAGCTATGTTCTGTGCTTATCGTACTTTATTCTGAAATTTGTTCAGTTAACAATTTGTAAGGCCCCACCCTGAGACTCACCCTGATTAAAACATTCCTTAGTAATACTATATATTAGAGCGGAGGGTAAGGCTGGTTGAGAATGGTCATCCAATCTAGTATTAGATGAGTATCAAATACGTGGATTGAATGTATAAATTTTCCTTTGTTACCTCAAGTAAATCGACGCACTCAATTCATGTTTAATATAGAATTACGGTGGCTAAGGATCATAATCAAAACAAATTACAACACATTACAAATAACATATCGCAAAAAAGATTACATATAGATACAATAATAGAATACAACATATACATATGTACAACTTGAATGGTTTCATATAAACCATATACATTGTAACAACCTGGATTTTTGCAAGGGGGACGGAATAGCTCAGAAAATTTTGGCATTTAAAAATAAATTAAATTAAGATTTGGCATTAAAATAAATACTTATATTTGTTCCCGACATAGAATTCAGAATTTTATCTACTTGAATAATATTTGGGTTCATGTTAAATAAGAATTCTTTTCGTATATTAATATGAGCATTTTTTCGAATTAATGTGACTTACTAGTTTGGATAATTAACATAAAATTCTGTTATACTTAATGAAATGACCCGAAATCCCCGCTCGACCTAGACCGAACTAGAACACGGATTGAGTTGAGAACACGACACATCAGAACACAAACAGTAGAACATTTCATTGCTATTACAATAATTACATCAGAGTATAAGAATATTTCAGAGTATTAATAAATAATTTACAGCAGAAAATAATGCCAGAGATTTAATTACATAACAGTAGAAAAATATATACATAAATATAATGTACATCGGAAATCATCTACAACCACACTGAAAGAGATAGACGGATACAAAGCTTTCCGAATATAGCTCCAGCTATAATCCAGGATCTAGTGAAAAGAAGTATCTGCGAAAACCAAATCTACTAACTGCCCATGTGCAAAATATAGGCACTCAGAGTTTAGGTAGAAACAATAAACTGCAAGTCAGTCATGGGACTGGTGTGAGAACTAAAACAGTTATTAAATCTTTACTTTAAAAGTTGGGAAATCATGGGACCACGCCGTATGACACTGAACGGGTTAACTCCACATGAATCTCAGTTTAAAATAAAACAGTGTTATGCTTTTTAAAAAATGTAGCTATTATAAGACTCAGGTCCCATCACACATTGCAACGCAAGCTGGAGGATAGAGTTTTCCCTTATAATAGCCAAACATGTTTGGTACATTTTAAATAAATCATTTTTGATATTACTATAAGTGTGTGACGGCCCGCCCTGCACCAGCCGACATTTCCCTCGAAATGCGCTGCCAATGCCCGATTAGCACGAAACGGTCGTCAAAGAAAAGGGTTGGAACGATGAGTCACCAAAGAAACTGTAGTATATCTCACACCGCGTAGAACAAAATATAATAATAACATATTTGACATAAATTAGGCGAGACAAAGTTAAAACTAAACCATCATAGCAGCGGAATCCAAAATACAGCTTATGATCCAAACCATCATTATTACAACTTCAAAATACTGTCTCTAAAACAAAATAGAAAAGGTACACTACTAATGCCCAAAGAAGTGACCAGCAACAACACAGGGAGAATATATATGAATAATACGTGGAAGCCTCCTGCTCGTCCCCAGATAGCTACTCGTGCATAACCACCTAACCTGTCGCTAGTTTGCTCGTTTAGGAGCACCCAGAGTAGTAAGAAGAGACATAAAACTCTGGGTCAGACAACAGTCTGGTATGAGCGATAGCACAAAAATGAACAGTAATAGGTATAAATAATCATACCTGAACCTGGACCTGCAACCAAAGAGATAGCACAACAGATGTACAATACACTAAGGTAACACTAACATATAGTGTGAAAATGGGAGTGTGTGTGTGTCATGGTGATAGCAAACATCAAACATAACAATCATCCTCACATCTCTCACTTAGTGCGTAAAGTATACGATATCCACCACTTTGATCACCAGAACCATTTGGGGCCATGACGGAGCCCAGCTCCATCCAAACCTTACTATGACCACTTTGCCCTTGGGGGTCCTGATGGAGTTCGACTCCAAACAATTTTGACCCCACCGCACTGGTCCATAGTCAATGCCCCTCCCAACAATAGTGAATCAAATTTATAAATATCGATAACCCCTTTGCACACGTCCCGCAGAAAAGACCAACCCTTGAAGTTTACTCGTTGGTTTCCAACTAAATCCTGAGTAATAACCTTGCATTTGAACTTCCTTTGCATCTCGGGTTTTTGGTCATCATCCAGTTCGGTTCGGTCTCCACCGATTCGGTTCGTGGTCCCTGAAGTAGTTCGGTTCATGGTGAGCATCCGGGTCCTGATGCTCTACCTCGGTTCGTGAGTCTCCATCCAGGATGGCTCGATGATGTCGGTTCGTGATGAGCAGGCGGCTCATGGGTGCATCGTCTGGCCCAGTTCGTGATGCATCGGTTCGTGGGCACTTCATGGTCCTAGTCTCCTTCAGTTCGTGACATCGGTTCATGAGGGGGTGTGCTCGACGAGTGGTGCAGGCGGTTCATGGTCTCCATTCGCGAGCCGGATCGGATATGAGGTCGGGTCGTGGTACCCTGGTCACGAGCGGAATCCACTATTTCCTGCAACTTTCCAGCAAGTTATTTACGCCATACGACAGCGTTTTCGACCAATATAACTTTGCTAAACAATCATGAAGCATTCCAAATAGTATTAATAACATATAGGATCAACCACAAACACCAAAACAACAATGTAACATGTTAATATTGATCAAACATACCCAAAAAGCATGATTTTCCCCTTAATCCCCTTTACCATGTTTTAACTATAGGATTAGCAAACTTAATCCAAATTAACCCAAATTTTTATAAGAGCCATAAAATAATATTTTAGAATTTTTACAAATTTTTCCATATTTTTCTGAGTCATAATTTCGCTACTTATCACTAATCACCCCTAATTAGTGTAAAAACATGCTAATCACTCACCTTAGCCACAAATAAATCTCAGATCTGGAAATATCTCTGATTTGATTCAGATTCTAATGCAACACAGCAGCTCTACCTCCAATTTGATGTTAAGTTTCCTTGATTTGATGTTGATTAGCTTAATTAGTGATTAGAAGGTGATTTGGGGGTGTTTTAGAAGATGGAGGCCACTACCAGGGTTCAAGGGATGTAAGTGGCAGCTAGAAAACTGAATAAAACTGATTTCCCAAACCTATCAACCTTCCCATAACCCTTATCCCGAAATGGGTTATGGGCCCATCCACTAATTACCCTATTAAGCCCACTTAAGAAGTTTTTCACCTTCCAAACCTTGTTTCAGCCATATCTCCTAAACAGTAAGTCTGTTTGGTTAATGTGATGGGTAACCATCATCTGAAGCTAATGGAAGTGGTTTCAAGTCAAAACTTTTTACCAGTCAAAAGTTATAGGCAAAACAAGATTCGCCAGGGGCAAAATGGTCAAATTCGGAAAAAATTATGAACATGGGAAATGACCCCAATAGTCGTTCCCCAAAGTTACACGACCATACGACTTCATATGAAAATGAAATAAATATTCTACAATCCTCTGATGCATAGAATGCGGGTCGTTACACTCTCCCCCCTTAAGAAATTTCGCCCGTGAAATTCCTTAAGCAAAACATACAATGGTATCCGCATGCCTATCAACCATTCACAGGCAATCAAACATACAAAACACAACAAGCCTATCCTAGCATGCGGTTTACTAACAAGGGAATAACTATATCGCGATTAAAATCTTACCAGACAAAGAGTTCTGGATACGACTTCCTTATGTCCTCCTCTATTTCCCAACTACAGTCAATCTCATTATCATCCCACTGGACTTTAACTAGTTTCACCATCTTCCTTTGAAGTTGCTTCGTATCGTGCTCGACAATACGGATCGGTCTGGGTTCCTAACCGCCTTGGGTTCTACCTTGATATCATCCAACTGATTTGGTGAAATAGTCATATCAGGGTCGTGCACGAACTTCCTTAACTGGGAAACATGAAATACATTGTGAACTCCCGCTATCTTTTCAGGCAACTCTGCTTTATATGCTAAACTCCTAACTTGTTCGAGAACTGGGAATGGACCAACAAATCTTGGTGCTAACTTACCTCTCCTACCAAATCGAATCACACTTTTCAACGGAGAGATCTTGACAAATACCAAGTCGCCAACGGAGAATTTCAAATCTCTTCGTCTTTTATCAGCATAACTCTTCTGCCTATCTTGGGCAGCCTTCATTCGCTGTTGAATAACCTTAATCTTATCTGAAGTTTCTCTTATTACATCTGGCCCAAGCACAAAATTCTCACCGGTTTCCAACCAACACGATGGTGAGTTGCACGGGCTTCCGTACAGAGCTTCAAATGGAGCGATACTAATACTGGATTGATAACTATTATTATATGTGAAATCAACCAGATGCAAATGGTCATCCCATAAACCTCCAAAATCCAATATACATGCCCTTAAGAAATTCTCTAATACATGATTCACTCTCTCTGTTTGATCGTCGGTTTGAGGATGGTATGTGGTACTGAGATGTAATTATGATCCTAACACCTCTTGTAAGATCTTCCAAAATCCACTAGTGAACAACGGATCTCGGTCACTCACAATGCCTTTTGTTATTCCATGAAATCTCACTACCCACTTTATATATAGTTCTGCTAACTTAGCTGTTGTTCTATTCGACTTGACGGGTATAAACCTTGCACTCTTGGTTAATCGGTCCACAATCACCCAAATGCTATCATGACCTGATCTAGTCCTTGGTAAACCATCGATGAAATCCATTGAGACTTGTTCCCATTTCCAATCTGGAATTTCTAGCGGTTGTAACAAACCACTAGGCTTCTTTTGCTTAGCTTTAACTAGCTGGCAGTTCATGCACTTGGATATAAACTTTCCAATATCTCTCTTCATCCCTTCCCAGTAGTAGGTCTGCTTCATGTCTCGATACATTTTGTTACCGCCGGGATGTATAGTCAGTTTCGAGTGATGACATTATCTAAGAACTTCATCTCTCATTCCATTAAAATTGGGTACAAAAAGTCTCCCACTCTTTCGAAGCCATCCTTCTCAGTCAAGCCCATACTTGTTCATCTCCTCACTGTCGATACACATCTCTAACTGAGTTTCCAACAGGTTAGGATCGTCCCTCTGACTGGAACCAATCCGCTCAATCAAAGTTGGTATGATTGTCAAACTTGCTAACATTTCTAGATCCAATTCGCACTTAGGTATGAAATCATATCTTACGATATACTCCAGTTGCTTCCATTCCAGAAACATAGCCCCAAAAATGGCATGTCTTCTACTCAATGCATCAGCTACCACATTGCCCTTTCCTGGTGTATATGCAATATTGAAATCATATAAAGCCAAGAACTCTAACAATCTCTGCTGACGAAAATTCAAATCCTTTTGAGAGAAAAGATACTTTAATGACTTATGATCGGTAAACAATTCGAATCTTTCTACCAAGATATAGTGTCTCCACATCTTCAACGCGAACACGATCGCTACCAATTCCAAATCATGGGTAGGATACCTTTTCTCATGCGGTTTCAGTTGTCGACTAGCGTAAGCTACAACCCTACCTCCTTGCATCAGTATAACACCTAGTCCGGTACCACAAGCATCCATGTATACTATCATATCTTCGTTCCCTTTGGGAATAACTAACACTAGTGCTCACGTTAACTTCTCTTTTAGAATCTTAAATGCATTCTCACACCTTTCGTCTCAGACGAAAGCTTGATTCTTCTTGGTCAACTGAGTAAACGGTGCCGCTATCTTAGAGAAGTCTTGGATAAACTTACGATAATATCCAGCTAACCCCAAGAAACTTCTCACGTCCGTTGCATTCTTGGGCGTAGACCAATCCTGCACTGTAGCCACCTTTGCAGGATCCATGGCAATACCATTTTCTGAGACAACATAGCCCAAGAATCTCACTTCCCTCCTTCAGAAGTGACACTTAGAAAATTTTGCTTTCAATTGGTGTTTCCTCAACACCTCCATCACTATCCTCAAATGTTCCTTGTGTTCTTCCTTTGTCCTCGAGTAAACCAAGATATCATCCACGAACAAAAGAACAAACTTATTTAATTGATCTCTGATAACTCTATTCGTAAGATCCACGAAATATGCGGGTGCATTGGTCAGCCCGAATGGCATGACCAACTACTCATAAAATCCGGACGGCGTCCGAAATGCCATTTTAGGAATACTCTCAGCTGGTTCTCGGAGCTGATGAAAACTTGTCACAAGATCCAACTGGGAGAACACTCTTCCTCCACTCAACTGATTAAATAAATCATCTATCCGCGAAAGAGGATACTTATTCTTCCTCGTCACCTTATTCAACTTGTCATAGTCTACACATAAGCGAAGGAAACCATCGGCCTTGGTAGCAAACACAATTGTTGCTCCCCACTCAGAAACACTTCTCCTGATAAATCCCTTCTTCAAAAGATCCCTTACTTGCACCCCAAGCTCTCGCTGCTCCCTTGGTGCCATATGACGAAGTGGCATCACTATAGGCCTGGCATCTTTCACTAAATCAATTCGAAGCTCGATCTCTCGGTGTGGTGGAAGTCTCGTCACTTCCCCGTAGATATCCGGATACTCGCCAATAACAGGCACATCTGACAACTCATTATGCGGGATGTCAAAGGAATTTAGAAAACTAGCCATCACCCCATCACTAGATAGGCCACCAAACAATACCCTCCGCCCTTCATCCGCTCTAGTGGTCACCGAAGACCCCTCACAATCCACCACCACCCCATACCTTTGGAGCCAATCGACTCCCAAAATAATGCCAAACCCAGTAAAGCCCAAAACAAAGCAATCACAGGCAAACATGCATCCATGACTCGATAAGACAAAATTACGATAAATCATATTAAGGCTAGTCGAACCACCGATTTGGTTTGTCACAACTAAGGTCTATCAACAATCTTGGGTTCCAATTCCAACCTATCTACCAGGTCACTAGATATGAAAGTATGAGAAGCCCTGGTATCAAACAGTACTCGAACAGGAACATCATAAATAGAATGCATACCTTGAATGACGACACTTTTTCCTTTCTCCGCCGCAGTTGGGGCACTCGACGAAGAAGGAACAACATTGATAGCATATGCCTTCACAATCTGCTTCTCTTTAGGGGGTTGGGGACATTTATCCTTATGATGTCCCACTTGGCCGCAATTGAAGCACTTCCTGTCCACTGGCTTTGCTCGACATTCTTTGGCATAGTGGCCCTTCTTGCCACAGCTATAACACTCTATATCTTTCTTATCCCTCTTTTTCTGACCATCCTTGGTTTGGTTCTGTTTCCTCTTGTTGTGGGAATTATTCTTGCCTCCATCGCTTGCCTGCAGTTTTGGCTCTCCTGTAGATGCAATAGCAACCTCAGTTTTTGGCTTAGGGTAAAGGCTCTCTGATCTCAACGCCTTCCCCCCAACAGATTCAAAAGTCTCATCGATGTGGTTTATAAGTATTTCCCCCAAGTACTCTTCTAAACTAGTTATGAACTTCTCATTCTTCTTTTCAGCAGTATCGATAAGGGATAACCCATATTTTGATAAGGTATCAAACTCAGCAATATATTCCGAGAGCACCCTACCATTCTGCTTAAGCTCCAGAAATTTCATTAACAATTCTGATTTCTTAGCAATTGGAATAAACTTGTCACTGAAGCAAGTCTTAAACTGATTCCAAGTAATTTGATCCTTGGGAATAGCCACTTTAATAGCATTCCACAAATTCGTAGTCCGTCCTTGAAGTTGACGGGATGCTAGCTTTCTCTTCATTGCATATCCAATCCCCAAATCCTCAAAGATGCGCTCACAACTATCAAGCCAATCTTGAACTTTCGTAGCCGATTCTGTTCCGTGGAACAGTCTTCCACCAAGACTAGTATAATCCTTGTTAAGCTTGGTGAAATCGGTTCTAGGCGCCTGCACTACTGCACCACCACCATCAGCAACATTAGGAATTGCTCCCTGAGCATCCCTAAGCATCTCTCGCATGAAGGTAGTAAACATCGTCCTCATATCAGGGACATTCCCATTGTTGGCTTCTGAACCCATACTTCTTGTATTTCTGCTCATCGTTCAATCTGTAAAGAGAAAACGATTAACCATTTCTGTAGGGGTGCCAGTGCAGTGCAACTTCATCATTAGATATACTAATAGTATATATATATAGCTTTTGCCAAAATATCACAAATACGCGCTCTCATATACGTACACTATCTCTCCCTGATGTCTTCCCCTAGGCTAACTATGCAACCTAGGCTCTGATACCAAGTGTGACGGCCCGCCCCGCAACAGCCAACATTTCCCTCGAAATGCACTGCCAATGCCCGAATAGCATGGAGCGGTCGTCAAAGAAAAGGGTTGGAATGATGAATCACCAAAGAACCTTTAGTTTTCTCACAACGCATGGAATAAAATATAATAATAACATATTTGACATAAAACAGACGAGACGGTGCATAAGCTGAAAACTAAACCATCACAGTAGCGAAATCCAAAATACACCTTATGATCCAAACCATCATTATTACAACTTTAAAATACTGTCTCTAAAGAAAAATAGAAAAGGTACACTACTAATGCCCAAAGCAGTGACCAACAACAACACAAGGAGAATATATGTAAATAGTACGTGGAAGCCTCCTACTCGTCTCCGGACAGCTACTCATGCATAACCACCTAACATGTCTCTAGTCTTCTTGTTTAGGAGCACCCAGAGTAATAAGAAGAGACAGAAAACCCTTGGTCAGACAACAGCCTGGTATGAGTGGTAGTAGAAAAAATGGACAATACCAGGTATAAATAATCATACCTGGACCTGCAACCAAAGTGTTAGCACAACAAGATTTACAGTACTCTAAGGTAACACTAACATATAGTGTGAAAATAGGAGTGTGCGTGTCATGGTAATAGTAAACATCAAACATAGCAATCATCCTCACATCTCTCAATCATTGCGTAAAGTATACGATATCCACCGCTTTGATCACCGGAACTAATTGGGGCCATGACGGAGCCCAGCTTCATCCAAACCTTACTACTGCTTTGCCCTTGCGGTTCCTGACGGAGTTCGACTCCATACTACTTTGACCCCACCACATTTGTCCATAGTCAATGCCCCTTCCATCAATAGTGAATCAAAGTTATAAATATCGATAACCACTTTGCACACGTCCCGCAGCAAAGTTCAACCCTTGAAGTTTACTCGTTGGTACCCAACTGGATCCTGAGTAATAACCTCCCATTTGGAATTCCTTTGCATCTC
Source organism: Allium sativum (assembly GCA_030737875.1). Lineage (NCBI taxonomy): Eukaryota > Viridiplantae > Streptophyta > Magnoliopsida > Asparagales > Amaryllidaceae > Allium > Allium sativum. The sequence continues at coordinate 361,289,252 of CM060926.1, forward strand.
GGGTTTTTAGTCATCATCCATTTCGGTTCGGTCTCCACCGGTTCGGTTCATGGTCCCTGAAGTAGTTTAGATCGTGGTGAGCATCTGGGTCGTGATGCTCCACCTCGGTTCATAAGTCTCCATCCAGGGTTGCTTGATGATGTCGGTTCGTGATGAGCAGGCGGCTCATGGGTGCATCGTCGGGTCCGGTTCGTAATGCGTCGGTTCGTGGGCGCTTCACGGTCCTAGTCTCCTTCAGTTCGTGACATCGGTTCATGAGGGGGTGTGCTCCACGAGTGGTGCACGCGGTTCGTGGTCTCCATTCGCGAGCTGGGTCGGATATGTGGTCGGGTCGTGGTACCCTGGTCACGAGCGGGGTCCTATACTATTTCCTGCAACTTTCAAGCAAGTTATTTACGCCATACGACGGCGTTTTCGACCATTCTAACTTTGCTAAACAATCATGAAGCATTCCAAGCAGTAGTAATAATATATAGGATCAACCATAAACACCAAAACAACAATGTAACATATTAATATGGATCAAACATACCCAAAAAGCATGATTTTCCCCTTAATCCTCTTTACCATGTTTAAACTATAGGATTAGCAAACTTAATCCAGATTAACCCAAATTTTTATCAGAGCCATAAAATAATATTTTAGAATTTTTGAATATTTTCCCAAATTTTTCCAATTCATAATTTCACTAATTATCACTAATCACCCCTAATTAACCGTAATTAGTGTAAAAACATACTAATCACTCACCTTAGCCATAAATAAATCTCAGATCTGAAAATATCTCTGATTTTATTCGAATTCCAATGCAACACAGCAACTCTACCTCCATTTTGATGTTAATTTGCCTTGATTTGATGTTGATTAGCTTAATTAGTGATTAGAAGGTGATTTGGGGGTGTTTTAGACGATGGAGGCCATTACTAGGGTTCAAGGGATGTAAGTGGCAGCGAGAAAACTGAATAAAATTGATTTCCCAAACCCTATCAACCTTCCCATAATCCAAATCCCGAAATGGGTTATGGGCCCATTCACTAAGCACCCTATTAAGCCCGCTTAAGCAGTTTTTCACCTTCCAACCCTTGTTTCAGCCATATCCCCCAAATGGTAAGTCCGTTTGGTTAATGTGACCACTCTACGGGATGGAAAACCATCATCTGAAGCTAATGGAAGCGATTTTAGGTCAAAACTCCTTACCAATCAAAAGTTATAGCCGAATCGAGATTCGCTAGGGGTAAGACGGTCATTTAAAATTCGGAAAAATCATGAACATAGGAAATGACCCCAATAGTCGTTCCCAAAAAATACACGACCATACGACTTCATATGAAAATGAAATAAATATTCTACGATCCTCCGATGCATAGAATGTAGGTCGTTACAAAGTGTATAGTGTAAAATTCAACTTCAAATATAAATGTATCAATCATAAACGGCATGAGCGCCCCATCCCACTATGTCGCCATATAGGTTTACAACTAAAACCGAAAAGTCGCATATTGGAAATTGGATTCCATCTATGAATCGAGGCAAGGGATTTTCCTCACCGGTTTTGAAACACTCTAGCACATGCCTCAGGATCACACCCACGGGCAACCCTTGGTTAGCAATTGGGCCGGTCCACACATACTTCAGTGGATTAGTTATTCATGAATAATATGTTTCCCAGTCCTATCGGACCTCCAAAATGGTAAGTACATCGACTTATAATCCGAGGCGCCTCGCAATCCATCATCCACATAAGTAAAAATGTCTAGGCTCTATACCATGACACCACTCTCAGCTAGAAAGAAACGCATGCACTCCCTGCCGTCCTCATTCCTTTTTGACTCATACCTGAGTGTGAGGCTCACGAATTAACGCTATAGACAAAGTTGTGCTAATTAAAGTTGTGCTTTGATCATCAACCACAAGACTCTAATTTTCAAGAAAAGCCTTGTTCATTTGCATCTTAGCATGCCACATTGACAATCCACACCATACAACTGATGCCTATCAATATATAACCTCTAAGCTCGTACGTCTCAGAGAAGGGCGTTAAGCAAGAGAATAAATTCCCCACCGCCAAACAGATATATATTTAATAGAAATAAATCAACACAGAATGAAATCCAATGTCAAACACACATCCATTTACAAGTCCGTTCTGGGTCTGAACAAAACCGGAGGCACCTTATTCCTCGTCCCATATGTCCAATACAGGAGAGAGGTCCTCGCATATCCGATTGATCTTCAAGTACATCTGGATGATCACCACTTATTACCTTGTCTTGGGTGTGCAGCCCTATCAAGACATCAGTAATCATCCAAATGATGTGAAGATCTCCGGTCTTCAACCACCATTTTCATCGTCGACTTTTAGTCATCGTAATAGTTATTCAGAATGGGATAAACCCAGTCTTTCTGAATAACTCACATTTTATAATCAATAATCAAGTGCTATAAAAAACGCCTTATTCCAATTCAGAATATTCGTTTATTCAAATATCCACATTTTTAGAGAAAGGTTCCCATTAATTTTATCAAAGATAATTTCTTTTAAATCTATTCTTTAATCTTCCTTTGGATACCATTTCAAAGATTTCATTTTATCTTTTAACAAATCTAAACCAAATTAAGGTTTATAAAACTAGTTGGGATTATCGAGCTGTAACGACCCGCATTCTACGCATCGAAGGATCGTAGAATATTTATTTCTTTCACATACGAAGTGGTATGGTCATGTAACTTTGGGAGACAACTATTGGGGTCATTTTCCATGTTCATGATTTTTTCCGATTTTTAAATGACCATTTTGCCCCTAGCTGATCTTGTTTCGGCCATAACTTTTGATTGGTAGGGAGTTTTGACCTGAAACCACTTCCATTAGATCCGGAAGATAGTTTACCTTTCCGTAGATTGGACACAAGTGAAAAATGCACTTACCGTTTGGGAGATATGGCTGAAATAAGGTTTAGAACATGAAAAACTGCTTAACCGGGCCAAATGAAGTGATTAATGAATGGGCCCATAACCCATTTCGGGATTAGGTTATGGGGAGGCTGAAATGAGTTAGGTTTTCACTCTATTTCAGTTTTCTAGCTGCCATTTACCTCTTAGAAACCCTAACAATGGCCTCCACCTTCTAATTTCATCCCAAATCGCTCTCTAATCAAGGATTAAACCTAGCAACATCAAATCAAGGAGAAATAGCACCATTTCAGAGTTAGAGCTACTGTTAGACGCTGGAGATCGCCCCAAATCAGCGGAGTTTCAGTTTTGATATTTTATTTGTGGGCAAGGTGGGTGATTAGCATTGTTTTTACACTAAATAAGGTTAATTAAGGGTAATTAGTGAATTTATACATAATTAAATTCTGGAAGAATATTTATAAATTTCGAAATATTGTTTCAGGCCTCTATTAGAAATTTGGGTAAATTTGGTTAAGTTTTGCTAACCTATCGTTAGATTTGCTTAAACATACTTAAGGGGAAAATATGGGTTTTGGGTAGATTTGATCCATTTTGACATATCAAATTGTTGTTTTGGTGTTTGTGGTCAATTCTATATGTTGCTATGACTATATGGTATGCTTTGTGATTGATTAGAACAGTTAGAATAGTCGAAAACACCATTGTATGGCGTAAAATAGTCGCAGGAAGAGTTGTAGGAATTTGACCCGAACCGGATCGGATCGGTGGAGGATGACCCGACCCGCCCGTGAAGAACCCCCTTCCTACGGATCGCTGGTGGAACCAAGAAGCTTGATGGCGACGACCCGACCCGCTCTTGCTCAAGTACCACGAACGGATCAGCTGAAGGGCGAGTACCACGACCCAACCCGGAGAGGTTGCCACGAACCACTTCAGAAGCCCACAAGCTGATGGTCAAGGGAGATCACGAACCGGAGCACCACAGCCGAACCGACCCGATGCTCTAGAGCCAGGATCACGAACCGAACCGGCTTGGAGAGGTGCCCACGACCCGAACGGGATCGATGACCATGGATAGAACAAAGAGAAGAGGACCGATCCGAGTGGAAGCTTATTTTCGAACCGATCCGGAGAAGACCAAAACCTGAGATGCAAAGGTAATCCAAATGGGAAGTTTGTACTCAGGATCTAGTTGGGAACAAACGAGTTAACTTCATGATTAGACTTTGCTGCGGGACGTGTGCAAAAGGTTATCGACGTTTATAGCTTTGATTCACCACTGAGAGACGGATATTGGCTATGGATCAATGCAGTGAACATCATGGCTTCATGGGGCAGAGTGAACGTAGCATGGCTATGAACCAGTGTAGTGGAGTCATCATGACTTCATGGGGGAAGAGTGGACATAGCAAGGACTAGTGGCTATGGATCAGTGCAGTGGAGTCGCCATGACTCCATGGGGCAGAGTGATCATAGCAAGGATATGGGTGATCAAAGCGGTGGATATCGTATGCTTTACGCACTGAGTGAGAGAAGTGAGGATTATTGTTATGCTTGATTGTTTGACATCACTATGACATGCACACCCCCGCCCCCGTATCTTTACACCATATGTTAATGTCACCTTAGAGTGTGCATCTTGTTGTACTAACTCTTTGGTTGCAGGTCCAGGTCCAGGTTCAGGTATGGTTTAGTATACCTGTTATTGTTCTGTTTTGCTGCTTATCGCTCATACCAGACTTTTTTCTAACCCAGAGTTTTATGTTTCTTCTTATTACTTTGGGTGCTCTTAAACGGGCAGACTAGAGACAGGTCAGGTGATTATGCACGGGTAGCTGTGCCGGAGACGAGCAGGAGGCATCCACGTATGATATATATATAGATATTCTCCCTGTGCCGCTGCTGGTCACTACTTTGGGCATTAGTAGTGTACCTCTCTTATTTTGCTTTAGAGGCAGTTTGAAAAGTTGTAATAATGATGATGTGGAACATAAGCTGTATTTTGGATTTTCCGCTGCTATGATGGTTTAGTTTTCAGCTTATGCACTCTCTTGCCTGTTTTATGTCAAGTGTGTTATTACTATATTTTATTCCATGCGCTGTAAGACATTCTACAGGTTCCTTGCTAGTTCAAATTCCCTTCTTTCCTTTCTTTGGCGACCGTCCCATGTTGTTGGACATTGGCACCGCGCACTTTCATTGAAACGTTGGCTGGTGCGGGGCGGGCCGTCACATTTGGTATCTGAGCACTAGGTTGCGTAGTTAACCCAGGGAAGACACCAGAGAGAGATAGTACGTATATGAGAGCGCGTATTTGTGATATTTTGGTTTTCAAAAAGTTATATATATACTATTAGTATATTTAAGGATGGAGTTGCACTGCACTGACACCACTGAAGAGATGGTTTATCATTTTCTCCTTACAGATTGAATGATGAGCCGATATACTAGGGGTACTAGTAAAGGAGCTAATAATGGGAATGCTCCTGATATGAGGACGATGTTCACTGACCTCATGAGAGAGATGCTTAGGGATGTTCAGAGGGCAACTCCTAATGCTGCAAGTGGTGGTGGTGCAGGCGCCTAGGGCCGATTTCGCCAAGTTATGCAAGGATTACACTAGTCTTGGTGGGAAGCCGTTCCACGGAATGGAATCGGCTACAGAAGTTCAGGATTGGCTTGATAGCTGTGAGCGCATCTTCGAAGATTTGGGTATCGAGGATGCGACGAAGAGAAAGCTAGCATCCCGTCGGCTGCAAGGACGGGCGATGAATGGGTGGAATGCTATTAAGGCAGCTACTCCAGAGGATCAAGTTACTTGGGATCAGTTTAAGGCCTGATTCAGAGATAAGTTTATCCCAGCTGCTCAGAAATCGGAATTGTTTAGGAAATTTCTGGAGCTTAAGCAGAATGGTAGGGCAGTCTTAGAGTACATTGCTGAGTTCGATACTTTATCGAAGTATGGATTATCCCTCATTGACACTCCCGAGAAGAAGAACGAGAATTTCATAGCTGGTTTAGATCAGTACTTAGGGGAAAGGCTTATAAACCATATTGATGAGACTTTCGAATTAATTGTTCGGAAAGCATTGAGGTCAGAGAGCCTTTATCCTAAACCCAAGACTGAAGTCGCTGTTGCATCTGCAAAGGAGCCAAAGCCGCAAGCAAGCGGTGGAGGCAAGAATGATTCTCAGAATAAAAGGAAGCAGAGTCAGAACCAAGTTAAGGATGGTCAGAAAAAGAGCAAGAAAGGTGTTGAATGCTTTAGTTATGGAAAGAAGGTCCATTATGCTAAAGTATGTCGAGCAAGCCAGTGGACAGGAAGTGCTTCAACTGTGGCCAAGTGGGACATCACAAGGATAAGTGTCCGCAACCCCGTAAAGAAAAGCTGTGTTAGACCGAAATACGGGCCTAACACCCAAATGGTATGTGAAAACCTCACAATCACAGTTCAATGCAGAAAAAGCAGTAAAAATAAGAGGAGACACACGAGATTTTTATAGTGGTTCGGCTCAAACCAAGCCTACGTCCACTTTACAGTTTCTTAAATTCTAAGAAGCTATAACAATATTGTTTTCTTGTTGTTTATACACGAAATCCTCGTGTTTACACTGAAGAAGAGGAGATTAAAGGTAAGTTTATACAAGATAGCCTCGTGTTGTAATGTGGAACTTGGCTTCCTTATTGAGCAATGGCCTTGCGTGAAGTAATGGTGGAAGCCATGATGAGTGAGAGCCAAAAGATCCCATCAAAATGGCCATGCAATGGTGTATTTATAGGCGCAGAGAGGCTCCTGGGAGGATCAGAACGGGTGTGCCACGTGGCGAGCACAGAGGCGATCTCGGAAGTAGTGGAGCAGTGGTTACCAAGTCATGTGAAGACAGGTATCATCCGATTCGCATCTGTAGGAAGCGGTTATGGCAAGAGAATAGGTCAAAATTTCAAGTGCAGAAGCAGGTCCAGGGGATCGGTTAGGGTCCGATCCGAACTGAGTTGATGTCTCCGATCCGAAGAGTGGAAGCACTTCAGTGCAGAATACTTCAGGCAGGTCGGGTCTTCCTTATCGAACCGACCCAGTTCATTCGATCCGAACCAGTTGAGGGTGATGCCAAATTTCCAAATCCAAGTTTCCGGTTCTGCATGCGTTCACGGAAACGGGCATAATTTTCAAACCGCAAGTCCGTTTTTGCCAAACGAAAGCTCGACTTGAAGTTGATTCAGAGAGCTACAAGATTTATAGAGCTTAGCTCCATAATTGATGATTTCAGGCCCAAAATAGATCGTCTGATAGGAATTTCGGGCCATTCTTTGTTTGTGATGCGACTTCAACCAAATCACTTCCTATCTTCTGACAATGTTTCCAATACTTGAGCATATTGTTAACTAGAAATTCCCTGTGTGACTGCTTTGACTAAAAAGCGGGTCAACATTTTGCCCCCGAGAACATATCTTGTTGAACGAAGGAAGACGTGTTCTGGATAATCCAAGAAATCCAAGGCCATGCCGAGCCTGCCAGCTGCAAGTATAATCCATACCTGCGAAGAAAAGAGAGAAAAAAGGTGTGTCAAATCCTGACAAAACTGATTACACTTTTGAGCATAAACCATGCTTAGGCATTTGTTTGAGCATAAACCATACTCGAGGGACGTTCGAATCATCCTACCAAAACCTGGAGAGGGACCTAACCTTCCGGGTATAAGCCATACCAGGAAGTTCAAACTGAGCATAAGCCATACTCGAGTTATATTGAGTTCCTTTGCCCAATCCTGAAAAGATAGTTCATCGTTCCGGAGTATAATCCATACTTAAGCATCCTAGTGAGTACAATCCATATTCATGTCGGGATAAAGCTACACTTGCCAAAACCTGACGACAGTCTGTCCCTAGGCATAATCCATGCCTAAGGGTCTGAAATAAGTATAAGCCATACTTTAATTGAGATTGAGAATCCTGCCACAACCTGACAAGACACTTAAATTCGCCAAACATAATCCATGCTCGGAAAGTCCTTCCTTATTCAATTCAAAGTACAAAACCAAATAAAATCCTGATTGGTTTGTCATCGAGTGCAGAGCACGCTTTGGAGCTAAATCCAAACCCCGAACGTGCATACTCCGATTTAGCCAATCGGAAAACCTAAAGAAAGCAAAGAGACATATCTTAAATCCTAAGAAATGCTGAAAATGCAGAGTGATCCAATCCAGATCAGTTGATGATGAGCCCACGGGAGCTCGTTCCAGGGTCATCCCTTCTCCGGGGAGCAGGTGTTGGCAGCGCGGGTGCAGGCGTTGTAGGTTGTTTTACATACTCGGGTAGCTCTCCACGTCTAACCCGTTCCTCAATCAAGTCTCACAAGTTCCTACACTCATTTGTGTCATGACCGTCCATATCATGAAATATGCAGTATTTTCCGGAATCGCGTTCCCTTTGCGATGGCTCTCTCCTGTGAGGCTTTGGATAGGAGACGTCACCATTTGTGTTTACGTAGATGTCAGTCAAGGTCGAATTGACTTCGGTGTACTTTTCATATCTGGGCCTTCTCCAGGGCTGAGTGTTGCAGTCATTCTTGACGGCAGCTTTTCCTTTGCCTTTACCAGAATCAGACGGTTCTTCGTCTTTGAGCATGTTAACATCGAGAATTTTCTTTTCGGTTGTTGCGTCTTCTTCAGGCAGAAACCTATCCGATTCAAGGTAGAAATAGCTGAGATTTCTTAGTGGGTCTCGATATAAGGATTTTTTGAACTCCGAGTTGTCTAGAACACCGGATACTGCCGCCATCAATACCATAGATGGCCCAGGTCGATCAATGGATGCTGCTGCAACATTGAACCGTTCCAAAAATGAGCACAGAGTTTCTCTGGGCTTTTGCTTGATTGTAGTTAGTGACATTACATTCTTGGGTCGAGCGATGTGGACCCGAAACTGTTCAATAAAGCGAGCGACCAACATGTTCCAACAGTTGATCGATTCAGATTCCAGCTATCGAATCCACATAACAGCTATGTCGGTTAAGAAGAGAGGGAAGAATTTTGCCATGACGTTTTCTGACGCCGATTGAACTTCCATGCCGTTTGTAGCGCATCACATGCACGGTAGGATCTGTCCTGCCGTTGTATGGTTCCAGAACTGGAAATTTGAAATCCGGAGGATTGCGAGAATTCCTGATTTCCTGAGTGAATGGGTTGTGATTAACATCATCCATGTCATTTTGATTGGTGTGGCCTCTCGAGAGGCATTCAATTAGATTGGCGAATCAGTCGCCTTCGAAAAGCTTTTGCAAGTTGCCAAGATCAGAGCTGGTGCCCCCAGCGTTGAATCCAGAAGAGTGTGGAAGTGTATAGGGAGCTTGGAAGGCCATTCGGTTCAGTTCGGAGGTGCCCCCATGCTGTGGGTCGTGGAGGCCGAACCGGTTCGGTCCATGATGCCCGATCCGAACCGATGCTTGGTTTCCATTCTGAGTTGCTTCGTGCTGCTGCACTCGTGGGGGTTCTATCCGAACCGGTGTGGACGTAGGTCATGCTTGACCCATGCCATGATTTCCAGAGGGGAAGCTATTGGCCTCGAGCACAGTTAATGCTGCGGTTCGGATCAGACCCGATCCGACCCGATGTGGATTGCCACTTGTTTCCATCTGAACTGTGTTCTGATTTGCTGTGATGTTCTTGGGTTGGATAAGGATCGATCCGATCCAGTTCGCTTCAGCTGCTCGAGCCGTGTCCATGTTATTTCCAGCGAGTTGAGAGTTGCAGCTCGGCCTTCCTTCCATCCGAGCGAAGAATTGGTCGATCATCTCCTGTTGTTGGCAGAGGAGATCGTCTTGCCTTGCCATTTGAGCTCTCAATTCAGTGAGAACGCCATCCATTTCGTCTCTGGTTAAGTATGCTGATAGATCACCATGAGAGGAAGCCTCATGGCTCGCCTCATTCCTCGCACCTTCTGTACCAATGTCCTTAGCACGAGAGAAGGTTCCGTCTTTCTTTCGTTTGACCATTGATCCAATAGCCAAATAATCCAAGCAGTAGTTAAAGTTGTCATGTGCCCCCTTCCTGGCGCGCCAAAATGTTAGACCGAAATCTGAGCCTAACACCCAAATGCTATGTGAAAACCTAACAATCACATATCAATGCAGAAAAAGCAGTAAAAATAAGAGGAGACACACGAGATTTTTATTGTGGTTCGGCTCAAATCAAGCCTACGTCCACTTTATAGTTTCTTAAATCCTAAGAAGCTATTACAATACTGTTTGATTGTTGTTTATACACGAAATCCTCGTGTTTACACTGAAGAAGAGGAGATTAAAGGGAAGATTATACACGATAGCCTCGTATTGTAATGTGGAACTTGGCTTCCTTATTGAGCAATGGCCTTGCGTGAAGTAATAGTGGAAGCCATGATGAGTGAGGGCCAAAAGATCCCATCAAAATGGCCATGCGATGGTGTATTTATAGGAGCAGAGAGGCTCCTGGGAGGATCGGATCGGGTGTGCCACGTGGCGAGCACAGAGGCGATCTCGGAAGTAGTGGAGCAGCGGTTACCAAGTCGCGTGGAGACAGGTGTCATCCGATCCGCATCTTTAGGAAGCGGTTGTGGCAAGAGAATAGGTCAAAACATCGTGTGCAGAAGCAGGTCCAGGGGATCGGTTTGGGTCCGATCCGAACCGAGTTGATGTCTCCGATTCGAAGAGTGGAAGCACTTCAGTGCAGAATACTTCCGGCGGGTCAGGTCTTCCTTACCAAATCGACCCAGTTCGTCCAATCCGAACCGATTGAGGGGGATGCCAAATTTCCAAATCCAAGTTTCCAGTTCTGCATGCGTTCAAGGAAACGGGCATAACTTTCAAACCGTAAGCCCATTTTAGCCAAGCGAAAGCTCGACTTGAAGCTGATTCAGAGAGCTACAAGAGTTATAGAGCTTAGCTTTGTAATTGATGATTTCGTGCCCAAAAGAGATCGTCTGATAGGAGTTTCGGGCCATTCTTTGTTTGTGATGCAACTTCAACCAAATCGCTTCCTGTCTTCTGACAATGTTTCCAATACTTGTGCATATTGTTAACTAGAAATTCTCTGTGTGACTGCTTTGACTAAAAAGCGGGTCAACATTTTGCCCCCTAGAACATATCTTGCTGAACGAAGGAAGATGTGTTTTGGATAATCCAAGAAATCCAAGGCCACGCCGGGCCTGCCAGCTGCAAGTATAATCCATACCTGCGAAGAAAAGAGAGCAAAAAGGTGTGTCAAATCCTGACAAAACTGATTACACTTTTGAGCATAAACCATGCTTGGGCGTTTGTTTGAGCATGAACCATACTCGAGGGACGTTCGAATCATCCTGCCAAAACCTGGCGAGGGACCTAACCTTCCGGGTATAAGCCATGTCAGGAAGTTCAAACTGAGCATAAGCCATACTCGAGTTTTATTGAGTTCCTTTGCCCAATCCTGACAAGATTGTTCGTCGCTCCGGAGTATAATCCATCCTTAAGCATCCAAGTGAGTACAATCCATACTCATGTTGGGATAGAGCTACACTTACCAAAAGCTGACGACAGTCTGTCCCAAGGCATAATCCATGCCTAGGGGTCCTAGATAAGTATAAGCCATACTTTAATTGAGATTGAGAATCCTGCCACAACCTGACAAGACACTTAAATTCGCCAAACATAATCCATGCTTGGAAAGTCCTTCCTTATTCAATTCAAAGTACAAAACCAAAGAAAATCCTGATTGGTTTGTCATCGAGTGTAGAGCACGCTTTGGAGCTAAATCCAAACCCCGAACGTCTGTACTCCGATTTGACCATCGGAAAACCTAAAGAAAGCAAAGAGACATATCTTAAATCATAAGAAATGCTGAAAACACAGAGTGATCCAATCCAGATTAGTTGATGATGAGCCCACGGGAGCCTGTTCTAGGGTCATCCCTTCTCCGGGGAGCAGGTGGTGGCAGCGCGGGTGCAGGCGTTGTAGGTTGTTTCACATACTCGGGTAGCTCTCCACGTCTAAACCGTTCCTCAATCATGTCTCACAAGTGCCTACACTCATTTGTGTCATGACCGTCCATATCATGAAATATGCAGTATTTTCCTGAATCGCGTTCCCTTTGCGATGGCTCCCTCCTGGGAGGCTTTGGATAGGAGACGTCACCATTTGTGTTTACGTAGATGTCGGTCAAGGTCGAATTGAGTTTGGTGTGCTTTTCATATCTGGGCACTCTCCAGGGCTAAGTGTTGCGGTCATTCTTGACGGCAGCTTTTCCTTTGCCTTTGCCCGAATCATACGGTTCTTCGTCCTTGAGCATGTTAACATCGAGAATTTTCTTTTTGGACGTTGCGTCTTCTTCACGCAAAAACCTATCCGATTCAAGGTAGAAATCGCTGAGATTCCTTGGTGGGTCTCGGTATAAGGATTTTTTGAACTCCGAGTTGTCTAGAACGCCGGATACTACCGCCATCAATACTGTAGATGGCTCATGTCGATCAACGAATGTTGTTGCAACGTTGAACCATTACAAAAATGAGCACAGAGTTTCTCTGGGCTTTTGCTTGATTGTAGTTAGTGACATTACATTCTTGGGTCGAGCGATGTGGACCCGAAACTATTCAATAAAGCGAGCGACCAACATGTTCCAACTGTTGATAGATTCAGATTCCAGATGCCGAATCCACATAGCAACTATGTCGGTTAAGAAGAGAGGGAAGCATTTTGCCATGACGTTTTCCGATGCCGATTGAACTTCCATATGTCGTTTGTAGCGCATCAGATGCACGGTAGGATCTGTCCTGCCGTTGTATGGTTCCAGAACTGGAAGTTTGAAATCCGGAGGATTGCGAGAATTCCTGATTTCCTGCGTGAATGGGTTGTGATTCACATCATCCATGTCATTTTGATAAATATGGCCTCTCGAGAGGCGTTCAATTAGATTGGCGAGCCGGTCGCCTTCAAAGAGATGTTGCAAGTTGCCAAGATCAGAGCTGGGCCCCCAGCGTTGTGGAAGTGTATATGGAGCTTGTAAGGCCATTCGGTTCGGTTCGGAGGTGCCCCCATGCTGTGGGTCGTGGAGGCCGAACCGGTTCGGTCCATGACGCCCGGTCCGAACCGATGCTTGGTTTCCATTCTAAGTTGCTTTGTGCTGCTGCACTCATGGGGGTTCTATCCGAACCGGTGCGGACTTGGGTCGTGCTTGACTCGTGCCATGATTTCCAGAGGGGAAGCTACTGGCCCCGAGCTCAGGTAATGCTGCGGTTCGGATCGGACCCGATCCGACTCGATGTGGATTTCCCCTTGTTTCCATCTGAACTGTGTTCTAATTTGCTGTGATGTTCTCGGGTTGGATAAGGATCGATCCGATCCGGTTCGCTTCAGCTGCTCGAGCCGTGTCCATGTTATTTCTAGCGAGTTGAGCGTTGCCGCTCGGCCTTCCTTCCATCCGAGCGAAGAATTGGTCGATCATCTCCTATTGTTTGCGGAGGAGATCGTCTTGCCTTGCCATTTGAGCTCTCAATTCAGTGAGAACGCCATCCATTTCGTCCCTGGTTAAGTATGTTAATAGATCACCATGAGAGGAAGCCTCCTGGCTCGCCTCATTCCTCGCACCTTCTGTACCAATGTCCTCAGCACGAGAGAAGGTTCCGTCTTTCTTTCGTTTGACCATTGATCCAATAGCCATATAATCCAAGCAGAAGTTGAAGTTTCGTGTGCCCCCTTCCTGGCACGCCAAAATGTTAGACCGAAATCTGGGCCTAACACCCAAATGCTATGTGAAAGCCTCACAATCACAGATCAATGCAGAAAAAGCATTAAAAATAAAAGGAGACACACGACATTTTTATAGTGGTTCGGCTCAAACCAAGCCTACGTCGACTTTATAATTTCTTAAATCCTAAGAAGCTATTACAATATTGTTTGCTTGTTGTTTATACACGAAATCCTTGTGTTTACACTGAAGAAGAGGAGATTAAAGGGAAGATTATACACGATAGCCTCGTGTTGTTATGTGGAACTTGGCTTCCTTATTGAGCAATGGCCTTGCGTGAAGTAATGGTGGAAGCCATGATGAGTGAGAGCCAAAAGATCCCATCAAAATGGCCATGCGATGGTGTATTTATAGGCGCAGACAGGCTCCTGGAAGGATCGGATCGGGTGTGCCATGTGGCGAGCACAGAGGCGATCTCGGAAGTAGTGGAGCAGCAGTTACCAAGTCGTGTGGAGACAGGTGTCATCCGATCCGCATCTGTAGGAAGCGGTTATGGCAAGAGAATAGGTCAAAACTTCGTGTGCAAAAGCAGGTCCAGGGGATCGGTTCGGGTCCGATCCGAACCGAGTTGATGTCTCCGATCCGAAGAGTGGAAGGACTTCAGTGTAGAATACTTCAGGCGGGTCGGGTCTTCCTTACCGAACCGACCCAGTTCATCCAATCCGAACCGGTTGAGGGTGATGCCAAATTTCCAAATCCAAGTTTCCGGTTATGCATGCGTTCACGGAAACGGGCATAACTTTCAAACTGTAAGTCCGTTTTAGCCAAACGAAAGCTCAACCTGAAGCTGATTCAGAAAGTTACAAAATTTGTAGAGCCCAGCTCCGTAATTGATGATTTCGGGCCCAAAAGAGATCGTCTGATAGGAGTTTTGGGCCATTCTTTGTTTGTGATGCGACTTCAACCAAATCGCTTTCTGTCTTCTGACAATGTTCCTAATACTTGAGAATATAGTTAACTAGAAATTCCCTGTGTGACTGCTTTGACTAAAAAGCGGGTCAACATTTTGCCCCCCAAAACATATCTTGCTGAATGAAGGAAGATGTGCTCTGGATAATCCAAGAAATCCAAGGCCATGCAGGGCCTGCCAGCTGCAGGTATAATCCATATCTGCGAAGAAAAGAGAGCAAAAAGGTGTGTCAAATCCTGACAAAACTGATTACACTTTTGAGCATAAACCATGCTTGGGCGTTTGTTTGAGCATAAACCATACTCGAGGGACGTTCGAATCATCCTGCAAAAACCTGGCGAGGGACCTAACCTTCTGGGTATAAGCCATACCAGGAAGTTCAAACTGAGCATAAGCCATACTTGAGTTTTATTGAGTTCCTTTGCCCAACCCTGACAAGATTGTTTGTCGTTCCGGAGTATAATCCATACTTAAGCATCCTAGTGAGTACAATCCATACTCATGTCGGGATAGAGCTACACTTGCCAAAACCTGACGATAGTCTGTCCCTAGGCATAATCCATGCCTAGGGGTCCGAAATAAGTATAAGCCATACTTTAATTGAGATTGAGAATCCTGCCACAACCTGACAAGACACTTAAATTCGACAAACATAATCCATGCTCGGATAGTCCTTCCTTATTCAATTCGAAGTACAAAACCAAAGAAAATCCTGATTGGTTTGACATCGAATGCAGAGAACGCTTTGGAGCTAAATCCAAACCCCGAACGTATGCACTCCGATTTAGCCAATCGGAAAACCAAAAGAAAGCAAAGAGACATATCTTAAATCCTAAAAAATGCTGAAAACGCAGAGTGATCCAATCCAGATCAGTTGATGATGAGCCCACGGGAGCTCGTTCCAGGGTCATCCCCTCTCCGGGGAGCAGGTGGTGGCAGTGTGGGTGCAGGCGCTGTAGGTTGTTTCACATACTCGGGTAGCTCTCCACGTCTAACCCGTTCCTCAATCAAGTCTCACAAGTGCATACACTCATTTGTGTCATGACCGTCCATATCATGAAATATGCAGTATTTCCCAGAATCGTGTTCCCTTTGCGATGGCTCCCTCCTGGGAGGCTTTGGATAGGAGACGTCACCATTTGTGTTTACGTAGATGTCAGTCAAGGTCGAATTGAGTTCGGTGTACTTTTCATATCTGGGCCCTCTCCGGGGCTGAGTGTTGCGGTCATTCTTGACGGCAGCTTTTCCTTTGCCTTTACCAGAATCAGACGGTTATTCGTCTTTGAGCATGTTAACATCGAGAATTTTCTTTTCGGACGTTGCGTCTTCTTCACGCAGAAACCTATCCGATTCAAGGTAGAAATCGCTGAGATTCCTTGGTGGGTCTCGGTATAAGGATTTTTTGAACTCCGAGTTGTCTAGAACGTCGGATACTACCGCCATCAATACCATAAATGGCTCAGGTCGATCAACGAATGCTGATGCAACGTTGAACCGTTCCAAAAATGAGCGCAGAGTTTCTCTGGGATTTTGCTAGATTGTAGTTAGTGACATTACATTCTTGGGTTGAGCGATGTGGACGTGAAACTGTTCAATAAAGCGAGCGACCAACATGTTCCAACTGTTGATCGATTCAGATTCCAGCTGCCGAATCCACATAGCAGCTATGTCGGTTAAGAAGAGAGGGAAGCATTTTGCCATGACGTTTTCTGACGCCGATTGTACTTCCATATGCCGTTTGTAGTGCACCAGATGCACGGTAGGATCTGTCCTGCCGTTGTATGGTTCCAGAACTAGAAGTTGAAATCCGGAGGATTGCGAGAATTCCTGATTTCCTGCGTGAATGGGTTGTGATTGAAATCATCCATGTCATTTTGATAGGTGTGGCCTCTCAAGAGGCGTTCAATTAGATTGGCGAGTCGGTCGCGTTCAAAGAGCTGTTGGAAGTTGCCAAGATCAGAGCTGGTGCCCCCAGCGTTGAATCCAGAAGAGTGTGGAAGTGTATAAGGAGCTTGGAAGGCCATTCGGTTCGGTTCAGAGGTGCCCCCATGCTGTGGGTCGTGGAGGTCGAACCGGTTCGGTCCATGATGCCCGGTCCGAACCGATGCTTGGTTTCCATTTTGAATTGCTTCGTGCTGCTGCACTCGTGAGGGTTCTATCCGAATCGGTGTGGACGTGGGTCGTGCTTGACCCGTGCCATGATTTCCAGAGGGGAAGCTACTGGCCCCGAGCATAGGTAATGTTGCGGACCGGATCAGACACGATCCGACCCGATGTGGATTGCCCCTTGTTTCCATCTGAACTGTGTTCTAATTTGCTGTGATGTTCTCGGGTTGTATAAGGATTGATCCAATCCGGTTCGCTTCAGCTGCTCGAGCCGTGTTCATGTTATTTCTAGCGAGTTGAGCGTTGCCGCTCGGCCTTCCTTCCATCTGAGCGAAGAATTGTTCGATCATCTCCTATTGTTTGCGGAGGAGATCGTCTTGCCTTGCCATTTGAGCTCTCAATTCAGTGAGAACGCCATCCATTTCGTCTCTGGTTAAGTATGCTGATAGATCACCATGAGAGGAAGCCTCCTGGCTCGCCTCATTCCTCACACCTTCTGTACCAATGTCCTCAGCACGAGAGAAGGTTCCGTCTTTCTTTCGTTTGACCATTGATCCAATAGCCAAATAATCCAAGCAGAAGTTGAAGTTTCATGTGCCCCCTTCCTGGCGCGCCAAAATATTAGACCGAAATCTGGGCCTAACACCCAAATGCTATGTGAAAACTTCACAATCACAGATCAATGCAGAAAAAGTAGTAAAAACAAGAGGAGACACACGAGATTTTTATAGTGGTTCGGCTCAAACCAAGCCTACGTCCACTTTATAGTTTCTTAAATCATAAGAAGCTATTACAATACTGTTTGCTTGCTGTTTATACATGAAATCCTCGTGTTTACACTGAAGAAGAGGAGATTAAAGGGAAGATTGTACATGATAACCTCGTGTTGTAATGTGGAACTTGGCTTCCTTATTGAGCAATGGCCTTGCGTGAAGTAATGGTGGAAGCCATGATGAGTGAGAGCCAAAAGATCCCATCAAAATGGCCATGCGATGGTGTATTTATAGGCGCAGAGAGGCTCCTGGGAGGATCGGATCGAGTGCGCCATGTGGCGAGCACAGAGGCGATCTCAGAAGTAGTGGAGCAGCGGTTACCAAGTCGTGTGGAGACAGGTGTCATCCGATCTGCATCTGTAGGAAGCGGTTATGGCAAGAGAATAAGTCAAAACTTCGTGTGCAGAAGCAGGTCTAGGGGATCGGTTAGGGTCCGATCCGAACCGAGTTGATGTCTCCGATCCGAAGAGTTGAAGCACTACAGTGCAGATACTTCAGGCGGGTCGGGTTTTTCTTACCGAACCGACCCAGTTCATCCAATCCGAACCGGTTGAGGGTGATGCCAAATTTCCAAATCCAAGTTTCTAGTTCTGCATGCGTTCACGGAAACAGGCATAACTTTCAAACCGTAAGTCCGTTTTAGCCAAACGAAAGCTCAACTTGAAGCTGATTCAGAAAGCTACAAGAGTTATGAAGCTCAGCTCCGTAATTGATGATTTTGGGCCCAAAAGTGTTCGTCTGATAGGAGTTTGGGGCCATTCTTTGTTTGTATGCGACTTCAACCAAATCGCTTCCTGTCTTCTGACAATGTTCCCAGTACTTGAGCATATTGTTAACTAGAAATTCCCTGTGTGACTGCTTTGACTAAAAAGCGGGTCAACATTTTGCCCCCCAGAACATATCTTGCTGAACGAAGGAAGATGTGTTCTAGATATTCCAAGAAATCCAAGGCTTCGCCGGGCCTGCCAGTTGCAAGTATAATCCATACCTACGAAGAAAAGAGAGCAAAAAGGTGTGTCAAATCCAGACAAAACTGATTACACTTTTGAGCATAAACCATGCTTGGGCGTTTGTTTGAGTATAAACCATACTCGAGGGATGTTCGAATCATCCTTCCAAAACCTGGCGAGGGACCTAACCTTTCGGGTATAAGCCATACCAAGAAGTTCAAACTGAGCATAAGCCATACTCGAGTTTTATTGAGTTCCTTTGCCCAATCCAGACAAGAACGTTCATCATTCCGGAGTACAATCCATACTTAAGCATCCTAGTGTGTACAATCCATACTCATGTCGGGATAGAGCTACACTCGCCAAAACCTGACGACAGTCTATCCCTAGGCATAATCCAGGCCTAGGGGTCCGAGATAAGTATAAGCCATACTTTAATTGAAATTGAGAATCTTGCCACAACCTGACAAGACACTTAAATTCGCCAAACATAATCCATGCTCGGAAAGTCCTTCCTTATTCAATTCAAAGTACAAAACCAAAGAAAATCCTGATTGGTTTGTCATCGAGTGCAGAGCACGCTTTGGATCTAAATCCAAACCCCGAACGTGTGTACTCCGATTCAGCCAATCGGAAAACCTAAAGAAAGCAAAGAGACATATCTTAAATCCTAAGAAATGCTGAAAACACAGAGTGATCCAATCCATATCAGTTGATGATGAGCCCACGGGAGCTCGTTCCAGGGTCATCCTCTCTCTGGGGAGCAGGTGGTGGCAACGCGGGTGCAGGCGCTGTAGGTTGTTTCACATACTCGGGTAGCTCTCCACGTCTAACCCGTTCCTCAATCAAGTCTCACAAGTGCCTACACTCATTTGTGTCATGACCGTCCATATCATGAAATATGCAGTATTTTCCAGAATCGCGTTCCCTTTGCGATGACTCCCTCCTGGGAGGCTTTGGATACATCACCATTTGTGTTTACGTAGATGTCAGTAAAGGTCGAATTGAGTTCGGTGTACTTTTCATATCTGGGCCCTCTCCAGGGCTGAGTGTTGCGGTCATTCTTGACAGCAACTTTTCCTTTGCCTTTACCAGAATCAGATGGTTCTTCGTCTTTGAGCATGTTAACATCGAGAATTTTCTTTTCGGACGTTGCGTCTTCCTCACGCAGAAACCTATCTGATTCAACGTAGAAATCGCTGAGATTCCTTGGTGGGTCTTGGTATAAGGATTTTTTGAACTCTGAGTTGTCTAAAACGCCGCATACTGCCGCCATCAATACCATAGATGGCTCAGGTAGATCAACGGATGTTGCTGCAATGCTGAACCGTTCCAAAAATGAGCGCAGAGTTTCTCTGGGCTTTTTCTTGATTGTAGTTAGTGACATTGCATTCTTGGGTCGAGCGATGTGGACCAGAAACTGTTCAATAAAGCGAGCGACCAACATGTTCCAACTGTTGATCGATGCAGATTCCAGCTGCCAAATCCACATAGCAGCTATGTCGGTTAAGAAGAGAGGGAAGCATTTTGCCGTGACGTTTTCCGACGCCGATTGAACTTCCATATGCCGTTTGTAGCGCATCAGAAGCACGGTAGGATCTGTCCTGCCATTGTATGGTTCCTGAACTGGAAGTTTGAAAGCCAGAGGATTGCGAGAATTCCTGATTTCCTGAGTGAATGGGTTGTGATTGACATCATCCATGTCATTTTGATATGTGTGGCCTTTCGAGAGGCGTTCAATTAGATTGGCGAGCCAGTCGCCCTCAAAGAGCTGTTTCAAGTTGCCAAGATCAGAGCTGGTGCCCCCAGCGTTGAATCCAGAAGAGTGTGGAAGTGTATAGGGAGCTTGGAAGGCCATTCCGTTCGGTTCGGAGGTGCCTCCATGCTGTGGGTCGTGGAGGCCGAACCGGTTCGGTCCATGATGCCCGGTCCAAACTGATGCTTGGTTTCCATTCTAAGTTGCTTCGTGCTGCTGCACTCGTGAGGGTTATATCCGAACCAGTGCGGGCGTGGGTCGTGCTTGACCCGTGCCATGATTTCTAGAGGGGAAGCTGCTGGCCCCGAGCTCAGGTAATGCTGCGGTTCGTATCGAACCCGATCCGACCCGATGTGGATTGCCCCTTGTTTCCATCTGAACTGTGTTCTGATTTGCTGTGATGATCTCGGGTTGGATAAGGATCGATCCGATCCGGTTCGTTTTAGTTGGTCGAGCCGTGTCCATACTATTTCCAGTGAGTTGAGCGTTGCCGCTCGGCCTTCCTTCCATCCGAGCGAAGAATTGGTCGATCATCTCCTGTTATTTGCGGAGGAGATCGTCTTGCCTTGCCATTTGAGCTCTCAATTCAGTGAGAACGCCATCCATTTCGTCTCTGGTTAAGTATGCTAATAGATCACCATGAGAGGAAGCCTCCTGGTTCGCCTCATTCCTCGCACCTTCTGTACCAATGTCCTCAGCACGAGAGAAGGTTCCGTCTTTCTTTCGTTTGACCATTGATCCAATAGCAAAATAATCCAAGCAGAAGTTGAAGTTGTCGTGTGCCCCCTTCCTGGCGCGCCAAAGTGTTAGACCGAAATCTGGGCCTAACACCCAAATGTTATGTGAAAACCTCACAATCACAGATCAATGCAGAAAAAGCAGTAAAAATAAGAGGAGGCACACGAGATTTTTATAGTGGTTTGGCTCAAACCAAGCCTACGTCCACTTTATAGTTTCTTAAATCCTAAGAAGCTATTACAATACTGTTTGCTTGCTGTTTATACACGAAATCCTCGTGTTTACACTGAAGAAGAGGAGATTAAAGGGAAGATTATACACGATAGCCTCGTATTGTAATGTAGAACTTGGCTTCCTTATTGAGTAATGGCCTTGCGTGAAGTAATGGTGGAAGCCATGATGAGTGAGAGCCAAAAGATCCCATCAAAATGGCCATGCGATGGTGTATTTATAGGCGCAGAGAGGCTCTTGAGAGGATCGGATCGGGTGTGCCACATGGAGAGTACAGAGGCAATCTCATAAGTAGTGGAGCAGCGGTTACCAATTCGTGTGGAGACAGGTGTCATCTGATCCGCATCTGTAGGAAGCGGTTATGGCAAGAGAATAGGTCAAAACTTCGTGTGCAGAAGCATGTCCAGGGGATCGGTTCGGGTCCGATCTGAACCGAGTTGATGTCTCCGATCTGAAGAGTGGAAGCACTTCAGTGCAGAATACTTCAGGCGGGTCGGGTCTTCCTTACCGAACCAACCCAGTTCATCCGATCCGAACCGGTTGAGGGTGATGCCAAATTTCCAAATCCAAGTTTCCGGTTCTGCATGCGTTCACGGAAACGGGCATAACTTTCAAACCGCAAGTCCGTTTTAGCCAAATGAAAGCTCGACTTGAAGCTGATTCAGAGAGCTACAAGGGTTACGGAGCTCAACTTTGTAATTGATGATTTCGGGCCCAAAAGAGATCGTTTGATAGGAGTTTCGGGCCATTCTTTGTTTGTGATGCGACTTCAACCAAATCGCTTCCTGTCTTCTGACAATATTCCCAATACTTGAGCATATTGTTAACTAGAAATCCCCTGTGTGACTGCTTTGACTAAAACGTGGGTCAACAAGTGGGTTGTGAAAGCATATGCTCTTAATGTTGTTCCTTCTTCGTCTAATGCCCCAACTGCGGCGGAGAAAGGAAAGAATGTCATCATTCAAGGAATGCTTTCTATTTATGATGTTCCTGTTCGAGTATTGTTTGATATCGGAGCTTCCCGTTCCTTCATATCTAATGACCTGGTAGATAGGTTGGGATTGGAACCTGAGATAGTCGATAGACCTTTAGCGGTGACGAACCCGATTGGTGGTTCAACTAGTCTTAGCATGATTTGTCATAATGTGGTCTTATCGAGTCATGGATGCATGTTTGTTTGTGATTGCTTTGTTCTGGGCTTTACTGGGTTTGGCATTATTTTGGGAGTCGATTGGCTCCAAAGGTACGGGGTGGTAGTGGACTGTGAGTGCTTTTTGGTGACAGTTAGAGTGAGTGATGGGCGGAGGGTAGTGTTTTGTGGTCTACCTAGTGATGGGGTAATGGCTAGTTTTCTAAATTCCCTTGACATCCCGCATGATGAGTTGTCAGATGTGCCCGTGGTTGGCCAGTATCCGGAAATCTTCGAGGAAGTGACCGGACTTCCATCACACCGAGAGATTGAGTTTCAGATTGATTTAGTGAAAGATGCCATACCTATAGTGATGCCACTTCGTCGTATGGCGCCAAGGGAGCAGCGAGAGCTCGGGGTGCAAGTAAGCGATCTGTTGAAGAAGGGATTTTTAAAAAGCAGTATTTCTGAGTGGGGAGCACCAGTTGTGTTTGCTACCAAGGCAGATGGTTCCCTTCGATTGTACATGGACTACTGCAAGTTGAATAAGGTGACGAGGAAGAATAAGTATCCTCTACAACAGATAGATGATTTGTTTGATCAGTTGAGTGGCGCGAGAGTGTTCTCCCAGTTAGATCTCGCGACAGGTTTTCATCAGCTTAGGTTGGAAGCTGAGAGTCTAGCTAAAACGGCCTTTCGAATGCCGTCTGGATTCTATGAGCGGTTGGTTATGCCATTCGGGTTGACCAACGCACTAGCATATTTTGTGGATCTTATGAATACGGTATTCAGGGATCAATTGAATAAGTTTGTTCTTGTGTTCGTAGACGATATCTTGGTTTATTTGAGGACAGAGGAAGAACACAAGGAACATCTGAGGATAGTGATGGAGGTGTTGAGAAAACATCAATTGAAAGCAAAGTTCTCTAAGTGTCACTTCTGGAGGAGGGAAGTGAGATTCTTGGGCCATGTTGTTTCAGAGAATGGTATTTCCATGGACCCTGCAAAGGTGGCTGCGGTACAATATTAGTCTACGCCCAAGAATGCAACAGATGTAAGAAGCTTCTTGGGGTTGGCTTGATATTATTGTAAGTTTATCCAAGACTTCTCCAAGATAGCAGCACCGTTGACTCAGTTGACCAAGAAGAATCAAGCTTTTGTTTGGGACAAAAAGTGCGAGAATGCATTTAAGAGTCTAAAGGAAAAGTTGACATGCGCACCAGTGCTAGTCATCCCTAAAGGGAATAAAGATATGACAGTATACACGGATGGCTGTGGTACCGGACTAGGGGCTGTATTGATGTAAGGAGGTAAGGTTGTAGCTTATGCTAGTCGGCAACTGAAACCGCATGAGAGAAGGTATCCTACCCATGACTTGGAATTGGCAGTGATCGTGTTTGCATTGAAGATGTGGAGACATTATCTCTTAGGAGAAAGATTCGAGTTGTTTACCGATCATAAATTGTTAAAGTATCTTTTCTTTCAGAAGGATCTAAATCTCTGACAGCAAAGATGGTTAGAATTCTTGACTTCCTACGATTTCGATATCGCATATACACCAGGAAAGGGCAATGCGGTAGCTAATGCATTGAGCAGAAGACATGCCAGTTTAGGGGCTATGATTCTAAAATGGAAGCAACTGGAGTACATCGCTGGGTATGATTTCAGACCAAAGGGCGAATTAGATCCAGAAGTATTAGCAAGTTTGACGATTAGACCCACTTTGATGGAGCGGATTGGTTCCAGTTAGAGGGACGATCCTAACTTATTAGAAATCATCTCCAAGTTAGAGATGGGTACCGATAGGGAGATGGACAAGTATGGGCTTGATCGAGATGGATGGCTTAGAAAGAACGGAAGACTAGTTGTGCCCAATGTCAATGAATTGAGAGATGAAGTGCTTAGAGAATGTCATCACTCAAAACTGACTATACATCTCGGTGGTAACAAAATGTATCGAGACATGAAGCAGACCTACTACTGGGAAGGAATGAAAAGAGACATTGGGAAGTTTATATCCAAATGCATGAACTGTCAGTTGGTTAAAGCTGAGCAAAAGAAACCTAGTGATTTGTTGCAACCATTAGAAGTTCCAGAATGGAAATGGGAACAAGTATTAATGGATTTCATTGATGGGTTACCAAGAACTAGATCGGGCCATGATAGCATTTGGGTGATTGTGGACCGATTAACTAAGAGTGCAAGGTTTATACCCGTCAAGTCGAATAGAACAGCAGCTAAATTAGCAGAACTGTATATGAAGTGAGTAGTGAGATTTCATGGAATACCCAAAGGCATTGTAAGTGACCGAGATCCATTGTTCACTAGTGGATTTTGGAGAAGCTTACAAGAGGCGTTAGGATCAGAATTACATCTCAGTACCGCGTATCATCCTCAAACCGATGGTCGAACAGAGAGGGTGAATCGAGTATTAGAAGATCTCTTGAGAGCTTGCATATTGGATTTTAGTGGATCATGGGATGACCATTTGCATCTATTAGAGTTTGCATATAATAATAGTTATCAATCTAGTATTGGTATGGCTCCATATGAAGCTTTGTACGGAAGACCGTGCAACTCACCGTCATGCTGGTTAGAAACCGGTGAGAAATTTGTGCTTGGGCCAGATGTGATAAGAGAAACCTCATATAAGATCAAAGTTATCTGACAACGAATGAAGGCTGCCCAAGATAGGTAGAAGAGTTATGCTGATAAGAGGAGGAGAGATTTAAAATTCTCCATTGGTGACTTGGTGTTTGTCAAGATTTCTCCATTAAAGAGCGTGATACGATTTGGTAAGAGAGGCACGTTAACACCAAGATTTGTTGGTCCATTCCCAATCCTCGAGCAAGTTGGGAATTTGGCATATAAAGTTGAATTACCAGAGAAGATGGAAGGAGTTCATAACGTATTTCATGTTTCCCAGTTAAGGAAATTCGTGCACGATCCCAATATGAAGATTTCACCTAATCAGTTGAATGATATAGAAGTAGAACCCGAGGCGGTTGGGAACCGCAAGCCGATTCGTATTGTCGAGCATGATACGAAGCAACTTCGAAGGAAAGCGGTGAATCTAGTCAAAGTTCTGGGGGGCGAGAATGAGAATGACTGTATTTGGGAGACAGAGGAGAGCATTAGGAAGACGTATCCAGAACTCTTTGCCTGGTAAGAATTTAATTCCGACTTAGTTTTCCGCATGCTAGGATAGACTTATTTGTTTGTTTTAGTATGTTTAATTGTTGTGAATGGTTGGTAGGAATGCGGGATACTTTGCTTGTTTCTTAGTTAAGGAATTTTGGGGGCGAAATTTCTTAAGGGGGGAAGAATGTAACGACCCGCATTCTACGCATCAAAGGATCGTAGAATATTTATTTCTTTCACATACGAAGTCGTATGGTCATGTAACTTTGGGAGACGACTATTGGGGTCATTTCCCATGTCCATGATTTTTGCCGATTTTTAAATGACCGTTTTGCTCCTAGCTGGTCTTGTTTCGGCCATAATTTTTAATTGGTAAGGAGTTTTGAACTGAAACCACTTCCATTAGATCCGGATGATGGTTTGCCTTTCTGTAGAGTGGTCATATGTGAAAAGCGGACTTACCGTTTGGGAAATATGGCTGAAATAAAGTTTAGAAGGTGAAAAAAGCTTAACCAGGCCAAATGAGGTGATTAGTGAATGGGCCCATAACCCATTTTGGGATTAGGGTTATGGGGAGGCTGAAATGAGTTAGGTTTTCATTCTATTTCAGTTTTTTAGCCGCCATTTACCTCTTAAAAACCCTAACAATGGCCTCCACCTTCCAATTTCATCCCAAATAGCTGTTTAATCAAGGATTAAGCTTAGCAGCATCATATAATGGAGAAATGGCACCATTTCAGAGTTAGAGCTGTTGTTAGACACTGGAGATCACCCCAAATAAGCGGAGTTTCAGTTTTGATATTTTATTTGTGGGCAAGGTGAGTGATTAGCATTGTTTTTACACTAATTAAGGTTAATTAAGGGTAATTAGTGATAATTAGTGAATTTATACATGATTAAATTCTGGAAAAATATTTATAAATTTCAAAATATTGTTTTAGGCCTCTCTTAGAAATATGGGTTAATTTGGTTAAGTTTTGCTAACCCTATCGTTAGATTTTCTTAAACGTGCTTAAGGGGAAAATATGGGTTTTGGGTAGATTTGATCCATTTTGACATATCAAATTGTAGTTTTGGTGTTTGTGGTCAATTTTACATGTTGCTATGACTGTATGGTATGCTTTGTGATTGAATAGAACAATTAGAATAGTCGAAAATGCCGTCGTATGGCGTAAAACAATCGCAGGATGAGTTGTAGGAATTTGACCCGAACCGGATCGGATCGGTGGAGGGCGACCCGATCCGCGCATGAAGAACCCCCTTCCCACGAATCGCTGGTGGAACCAAGAAGCTTGATGGCGATGACCCGACCCGCTCTTGCTCAAGTACCACGAACGGATCAGCTGAAGGGCGAGTACCACGACCCGACCCGGAGAGGTTGCCACGAACCACTTCAGAAGCCCACGAGCTGATGGCCAAGGGAGATCACGAACCGGAGCACCACACCCGAACCGACCCGATGCTCTGGAGCCAGGATCACGAACCGAACCGACTTGGAGAGGTACCCACGACCCGAACGGGATCGATGACCATGGATAGAACAAAGAGAAGAGGACCGATTCGAATGGAAGCTTATTTTCGAACCGATCCGGAGAAGATCAAAACCCAAGATGCAAAGGTAGTCCCAATGGGAAGTTTGTACTCAGGATCCAGTTGGGAACCAATGAGTTAACTTCATGATTGGACTTTGCTGCGGGACGTGTGCAAAAGGTTTTCGACGTCTATAGCTTTGGATCACCACTGAGAGATGGATATTGGTTACGGATCAGTGTAGTGAAGTCATCATGGCTTCATAGGGCAGAGTGAACGTAGCATGGCTATGAACCAGTGCAGTGGAGTCATCATGACTTCATGGGGCAAAGTGGACATAGCAAGGACTAGTGGCTATGGATCGGTGCAGTGGAGTCGCCATGACTCCATGGGGCAGAGTGATCATAGCAAGGATATGGGTGATCAAAGCGGTGGATATCGTATGCTTTACGCACTGAGTGAGAGAAGTGAGGATGGTTGCTACGCTTGATTGTTTGACATCACTATGACATGCACACTCGCACCCCCGTATCTTTACACCATATGTTAGTGTCACCTTAGAGTATTGTGCATCTTGTTGCACTAACTCTTTGGTTGCAGGTTCAGGTATGGTTTAGTATACCTATTATTGTTCTATTTTGCATCTTTTCGCTCATACCAGACTTTTGTCTGACCCAGAGTTTTATGTCTCTTCTTATTACTCTGGGTGCTCTTAAACGGGCAGACTAGAGACAGGTCAGGTGATTATGCATGGGTAGCTGTGCCAGAGACGAGCATGAGGCTTCCACGTATGATATATATATATATATATTCTCCTTGTGTCGCCACTGGTCACTACTTTGGGCATTAGTAGTGTACCTCTCTTATTTTTCTTTAGAGGCAGTTTGAAAAGTTGTACTAATGATAATGTGGAACATAAGCTGTATTTTGGATTTTCCGCTGCTATGATGGTTTAGTTTTAAGCTTATGCGTTGTCTCGCCTGTTTTATGTCAAGTATGTTATTATTATATTTAATTCCATGCGCTATGAGACATTCTACGGGTTCCTTGCTAGTTCAAATTCCCTTCTTTCCTTTCTTTGGCGACCGTCCCGTGCTGGTTGGACATTGGCATAGCGCACTTTCATTGAAATGTCGGCTGGTGCGGGGCGGGCCGTCACACGAGCCTTACCGAAATAATCATTTATTTTATTTTTCCTTTCCCAACCTATTCATCCTTTGGACATTGAGTCTCTTTTCCTTTCTTTCCTCCATCTGTAGTCACAGTAGTTTTAACTGCGACTAGTCTTTTCTACCTACGAAAGTACTTTCCATACGATGGAGGTGGTTCTCGAGAGACCAGTGGCCGCGTTATAAGAAAGGATCGTGAGAAAGAAGGATAAAGGATACGAGCTTAAGGATGAGCAACTTGTTGGTATGGCTTAGTCCTCAAAGGAGGGAGAAAGATGAACAATGAAACCCATGACGAGAGAGTACATTTGGCATGGTAAAACGGGGCGGATAGTTAAGTATTATGGGACAAGGACAAGATCATCGGGAGGGCAGTAGTATGCTCTCATTTCTAGAGTACCTCGGAAGGAGGGTAACGATCTTGTTAAAGGTTTAGCTTTTCTTCTCTATCATCCCGTTAGGACTTCGTTGTTCGTATCATTTAAGTCTGCTTCGATAGTTGAGTCTCTGCACCTTAAGTACTAGCGTAATAGAGAATCCCATTTTTGTCTCAAAGTCCTATTGGAGAATCAGTCCATTTATACATGACTTGTTTGGATTTGGGAATGTCTATGCCAAGTGTTGAGTTTGGAAATAATGCTTATGTTTATAAGCTATGGATGGATTCTAGGGATGAAGTGGTTATCCAGTAGGGGGTGCCACTCTCGGTTTTGATAGGAGGGTAGTTAGACCTTTTGACTAGCCTTGGTAATGCCCTCGAAGTATCGGGTAACCTTTTTGAGGTTCTGTCATGACTAGTTACTTAGAATCCCTTGATGCCTTTATTGGAAATTTGAAGCCCGATCGAGTGGTGTTCGCCAATAAGACGGATGGTTTACTTCATTTATGCATGGGTTATAGAGATCACCCTAGTAAGTGCGCATGATAACCTGATTGACATCTGTTTACTTTCAAGAGAAAGTTCTTCTACATGGAATGCCTTATAGTATATAAACGAGATCCAAGATTCACTAGTGAATTTTGGAAAGCTTGCATGAGATCATGAGTACGCAGTCATGTTTGCGTCAAGTATTCTAGGAAAAGGATAAGTGCAAGTGGAACGAGAGGCGACGAAGAAATGAGTTCCAGCTCATGTTATGGAAACAGGAATAAGAAGCTACAAAATCGCGAAGTTAAAAGACGACTTTGATGGTCAAAGACTAGATACGCGCATGATATCTCTTTTTGGGAGTATATCCTTGATCCCTGTTTTCTGTAGAGCTTACTTGTAGGCTATCTTTTGTGGACATCCTCTCGGTCCTATTCTCCGTTACAAACCCTGTAAGGAGTTTGTCCTGTTTATCTTCTCGACCCTGTTTCAGGGAATTCTAGGTAGAACCCTATGGATGTAAACATGTATTTGAAACATGTTATGATTGATATGGTTGCAAGTGGTTGCAAGTGGTTGCTCGTGGATGCGCGAATACACATTAGATACTAGCTCGACTCGGTCACATTTCATATTGCATATGCATGAGTATTTATACTTGTTTATGGATGAAATCGAATGTATTATCATGCGGTTGTTGCATATGAATGAATGATTGTGCACGCATATAGTATCTATATGACTAGGACTATTTGCATACATGTTGGATTCATGGCACTATACATATTTTGCATTAGAAAGATTATTCAGGCCTGATCATTAGCATTAGCTAAGGAACATGTACACACACGTTTTGCATATATTCATACAGCATTAGAAATCATCTAAGGACAATGGTTGCTTGTGTATGATGTTTTGAGTAGATGGATGATGGATGGTAGGATATGTTCTTCCTAACTTGGAGATTTCGGGGACGAAATCCTAAATGGTGGGGAGAATGTAACAACCCGTATTTTCAATAACCTGTTATAACATAAATGGAGGCAGAATTAAACTGTAAAATCTGAATCAAGGGAAACGGGATATGCCATTGCGTTCGTCTCGGAAAAATACACGAAATAGAGTCCGAGTTTTCGAAAATCGGAGTCCGTATGACCAAGATATGGCCTCGCGAAGTTTCACGAAAAATTCCCCAAATTAAAGTATACTTAATTAAGTGAAATAGGTTGCGCAGAGAAATATATATATATATATATATATATTGATATATATATAATTGAAAATTTAATAAATAAATATGCAAAAATGTTCAAAACAGCGAATTGGGAGAGGGGAATAACCGAACCGGCCGATTTTTGAGGTCGACCCGAGCTCGCTGGGTCGACTAGGGGTTAATCCAGGGTGTTTGGCTGTCAACCCGTGGGCCGATTCGCTCAAATGCAGATTTTGCATTTGGATGGTTCTCATGGTTCATCTTTAATCTAAAGGCCCTAGATGGTTCCTACACTTGACTTCTTCCCCAAGACATGCTTTGGTGGCTTGGATTGAATCTAGGTTTAATCCTATGGCCTAAAACACTTGCCTAATCTATAAATAAGACCCTAACCTATCCTAAATCCTCATTATTCATTCATGCAACTAAACTATGGCAAAATTTTACCTCTCATGGCCTCCACTCTCTTCATAAAATTTCTAAATGGTTTCTATGAGAGATTTTCCATGCATACAAGTGTTTTCAAGCTTGTATGAGTGTCATTAGCTTGCATTCAAGTCAAGTTTCTATCTTTGCATCATAAAGCAAGGGTTTTGATCATTTTGGCTCAAGGGTTTTTATGTTAGAGCTTGCATTTTGGGTCTATTTGATTGCATAAGGGCTTTGTCATATCTTTTGTGCCTTCATAGCAATGTAAGCCCTTTCCCTACTCTTAGATATTAACTATGAAGTTAAATGTTCATGTTGCAAGTTTGGGTTTGATCATTGAGTATGATACATTCTATCATGTCATGCAAGTTTATGAAGTCATTATCTTGATCTTGT
Source organism: Allium sativum (assembly GCA_030737875.1). NCBI lineage: Eukaryota > Viridiplantae > Streptophyta > Magnoliopsida > Asparagales > Amaryllidaceae > Allium > Allium sativum. The sequence goes on from CM060926.1 coordinate 361,320,252, forward strand.
GAGCTAAAAGCTACAACCTTTATGTTGAAATGTTGCATTAGGCAACATGAGAACCCTCATAACCTTTATGTCAACTTGCATATGAAGTCATAACCCTTATACGATGATATATGCGAGTTACTAGTCATCATTCCATATCTTTTGTCACCATGATTCGCTTATGTGCCAAGTTTGGGTTTATGCATGTTTTGAGGCTTAAGAATGTAACATGCAAGTTAATGAACACATTTGTGCCTCATTTGCCACCATGATTAACTTGTGGCTTAATATCCATTTTTGTCATGCCTTTGCCAAGTCTCTTCTTTTAATCCATTACGTTGTCGCGAACGTATATGCGAGTTTAAAAGCGTTGGGTTATGTTATGGGTAATTTCTGATGACATGAAAATACAACTTGAAAACATGACTTGAAATATAACATGGAAGTTGACATGTAAGTATGCATAAAAACATAAGCATGGGAATTTACCTATTAAGTTAGGTCTACCCTTTGCGAATTTACCTATTAAGTTAGGTCTACCCAAATGCTTGAAAACTTGTAACATGTTTTGGGAAACATGATGGACATGACACTTAGATAATATAAGTGTGGCCAACTCGAGGTTGGGTTGAGTTTGCAACGTAAAACTACCCGGAACCGACCGGCCTAACTAGTAGTTGCAAACAATAGGACCCAATGTGAGAAGTTGGTCATGTTGTGCTTGAACCCGAGGTTAGACCAAGTTGTGGTGTAAAGCTACCCGGAAACGACCGGCTTAACTAGTAACCACAACAAAGTCTAATGTGAGAGGTGAAGGTGCATTAAGTAATTAATGCCACATGATAGGGTTAAGTTAATTTGACTAATGACTCTTAACCAAATATGACATGGACAAATGGGTTAAGTAATTTGATTAGGCTAATGATACTTAACAAAACATGACAAGGTTGGGTAGGTTAAGTAACTTGATTTGCCTAATGACACTTAACCATTTTTATAAGACTAGTGGATGGGGTTAAGTTAACCAACACTTAATCAATCCAACGCGATAACTTGGTAAGGTTAAGTAAGTTTTCTTAATGACGCTTAACCGAAAAAATACGGTTAACGAATGGGGTTAAGATTAGACTCAACTAGTCTAAACATGGAAATCGGATGGGGTTAAGTTAGCCTAGACTTAATTAATCCCACTTGGTAGTTTAATGGGGTTAAGTTAAACACTTAACTAATCTAAACATGATGAATTGATGTGGTTAAGTGACCTATACTTAACCAATCTAACTCATGAATTTATTAAGGTTAAGTTAACCTATACTTAACCGATCTAACGTGAAAACATGATAAGGCTAAGTCACGAATCGCTTGAATAAACTTGACCGATTTGACTGAGTAAATTGATAGGGTCAAGTTAATATATACTTAACCAATCTAGAATGATAATTGGACGAGGTTAAGTCGTGAATTGCTTAATACATACTTAACCAACGTGAGCATGGTTTGTAGGGTTAAGTCTTGGACTTGGATACTTAGCCAATTTTGACATGATTTGAAGACGGGTTAAGTCTTGGACTTGGATACTTAGCCAATTTTGACATGATTGGTAGACGGGTTAAGTCATGAACTTAAGTGACACTTAATCCATTATGTAAACCCTAGTTCTGAGGATAGGGGATAACCGTAGTTAACAAGGATAACGGGAATAAGGCTAAGTGGTAAACCTTAGTTGAGGAATAACTAAGTAATGATTCTTAGTCAAGGAAATTTAGACCAGTTCATAGATAGATGAGTAACCTGATACGGTAGGTCATCGTTTAAGTATACGAGTAGGAGCAAGTATCTGATTTAGATAAAGGCTCCAGCGAACTGGGTAACGAAGCAGCGGCTTCGGGGAACGTGAGGGTATTCTTGGTATCCCTCTATGAGCTGCCAGGTGATTATACTAGGCTCATGAGAGGTTAAGGTCTGCGTTAGAAGAACCAAGAGTATGCCTTGGTTGCTATGCGAGCGACCTAAAGACGGGGATGGATAGGGGATAGTCGACGATACACGGTCGTACCCTAGATAGCATTTCGTCAGACTACCTACCATCTTTGGTCAAGCGTGTACGTACGGAAAGGCAGAGAACACCCAATAGACCATAATTGCTATCTAATTATGGTTGCGGTAAGGCTAGGATTGTGGGTTGGCCAGTAGTGTGTTCTCATACAGGATTTATCCTGTCTTGTCTTTCACTAGTTGAGGGAGGGGTCGCGTGGGACCATAGCCACGTATAGAAAAACAGACCTTAGCATCTGCATCGGCAGATAAATCAAAAGCTCCCGACCGAGTCCTGTATTTCTCGATATGCCCTGTGACAGGACTCGGATGGCACGATGTGATACATGTGCATACAGTCATGGAAAACGATTCACGATGAATGTGTGGGAAAAAGGGCGCGGTTGACGGTTAGCGTAAATCCCAGTGGCCCTGGGTGGTTGAACCAAAACCGAGATACGAAAACGTGCAATAGGTAAGCGTAATCCCTAGTGGCCCTAGGTAGCATAAGTCCTAGTTGTACAAACGATAATTCATGTTGGAAGACCCTAGCTAGGTTTAGGGTAACAGTCCAAACCGATCTTAAGGATCATGGAACTATGTTAAAGTAATGTAGAATCTCATGGGAAAGCCCGTACGGTCTGCGGCAAGGGACTGAACATTTACATGGAATAAAACATACAAGTTGAGTAACCTATATATGCGATATATTAGGTTGACATGGACCATTACACGACTTTTGAGTGAGGGTCATTCTTGGTTAACACATGATACGGTGGGGATACTAGTACGGTAGGTGCAGAGCTAAAATGCAGGATAGATATCATGGGACGTTATACGTGATAGATATCTTGGGGATATTATACTTGATAGAAACCTGACGATGTGATACCTTGTTTTATCTTGACATCGTAATTTATCATGACACCTTAGTTTATCTGAGTTCAGTAGTTCATCCTGTTATTTTGATTTAGCTTATCTATCTTGTCATCATGCTTATGTTCATCTCAGTTTCTCATGTCAGTTAACTTTACTAGTTTTTATGCTAATAGTAGATAGGGCTTACTCAGTCTTTTTGACTGACCCGTTTTGTTTCGCCTCTTTTCTTCCGTTCCCCCCCAGGTTACAGGGAGGAAATACTGTTGTTTAGTTCGGACTTCTTCTGCTTGAAGGTCATCATGGATGGCTTGGACTTTTCTTGGCTAATGGCTACTTTACTGTTTTTACTTGGGGAATAATTTATGAAAATGTCTTTATGCTTCTTTACTATTGCAAGATAGGTTTTGATGTACTCTGATGTAAAAGGCTTTAGACCTTATTTATTCATGTTATGAAAGTTTGATTTTACTTCCGCTATTTTATATGTTCTGTCTTGTGATATTTCTGTGCATGTTTACCAATAATGCCCCTCTAAAGCTAGTGCATTCCTTTGCGAGTGACCCTAGCGGAGGCGGGGTGTTACAAAAACAGTGAGAAATGATTTAATGATGTTAAAACATGTATTTGTTATGTTTTTGGGTGCATAAGATATTTAATTTAACCAGTTATATTAGAATTTGCAATTTGTTTTTGCAAATATGGGAAAATTGGTTAAAATGGGTAATGATAATAATAAATAATAATAAAAGTGTTAAAATTATGTTTTATCTTTTTATTTGGAAAGTAGAGGTTAAGACGAATCAAAAATTGTTAAAATCGGATTTAATTTGAGAGAGATATGAATAAAAGAAATTGAGTGCAAAAACATAAATTACATAACATAAAAAATAAATTTAGTCCTATTGGGTTTAGGGAAAATGGATCCATACCCATTAGCCCATTAGACTATTCTGGAATAGTACGTACAGTTGTTTTCCCCTTTCTCATTTCCTTCTTCCTCTCAAAAACTAAAACCTGAAGCTCTAAGACAAAAGAAAATGGCTGCCTTGCTTCTCTCTTGTTCAAATTGCCATCCATTAAGCCAAATTAGAAGATTGCTAGCCTAATAATTAAAACAAGGTAATCTCTAACACAACTCCTCCTCTGATTTGAGGAGAATCCCTGATTTTGTTTATTGTAATCTTTTATTTACTGCCTTTCTCTTTGCCTGTCCTTCTCCAAGCTTGAGCAGGTGCTGAAGCTTCTCTTTCATGCTAAAGACCTTTTCTTTTGCTCCAAAATCTTCGAATCTCTCTGTAATGGTAAGTTTATATCTTATAGCAACTAAAGATTCACGTGCCTGTACAAAATTTGAGTTCGTTGGTTTGATTTGATCATATATTCGCTGTTTATATTGATTATTCTGGCTGAAAATGTCTCGACTTTGGATGCATGTATCTTGCTCATATGGTGTCGGATCAATGCAAAACCTTTTTCAGTTTGTGTAGCATTCATTAAAGCTCATTTCTGCAAATTTTCATCTTGTTTTGAATATGTTTGGATCTCCTTATTTGTTGTTAAAGTTGCAAAACCGAGAGGGTAATTGCATAGAAAATAGTGGTTTGCTGATTAGTATTTTCATCATAACTTTTGCGTTTCAAATCGAAATTCAGAATTTTTTTTTAATTTGGAGAGTATTCAATAGAGATCATCTTTGCTAATTTTCATCTTGTTTTGAGCCCGTTTGGACCTCCTTATTTGCTGTTAAAGTTGCAAAACCGAGAGAGTAATTGCACAGAAAATAGTGGTTTGTTGATTAGTATTTTCATCATAACTTTTACATTTCAAATTGAAATTCAGAAATTCTTTTTTAGTTTGGAGAGTATTCAATAGAGATCATCTCTGCAAATTTTCATCTTGTTTCGAGTCCGTTTGGACCTCCTTATGTACTGTTAAAGTTGCAAAACAGAAAGCGTAATTGCACAGAAAATAGTGGTTTGCTGATTAGTATTTTCATCATAAATTTTGCGTTTCAAATCAAAATTCAGAAGAAAAAATTTATTTGGAGAGTATTCGATAATAATCATCTCTGCAAATTTTCATCTTGTTTTGAGTCCGTTTGGACCTCCTTATTTGCTGTTAAAGTTGCAAAACCGAGAGCAAAATTGCACAGAAAATAGTGGTTTGTTGATTAGTATTTTCATCATAACTTTTTCGTTTCAAATCCAAATTTAGATATTCTTTTTGTTCTGGAATCCTTATGAAATATGCAACAATTTTTATCTTTTAAGTTTCGTAAGATTTTGTTGTTTACATGGAAAAATTGACGTTTTTACGGCTGGCCTGTCATTGACAACCACCATATATATCTATTTTTGTCCAAATTCGACGATTTCAATTGCATTTTTTTCTTGATGGAGATTAAGGATAAAGCGTATTGTAATGACCCGTATTTTTCACGAGATAATAATTAATTTATTTAATTATTTAAAATATCGATATGGCGATATCGACGGCCAGAATTAAATTATAAGGAATATTTAATTAATATAATAATTAAATAATATATATAAAATTCTGAAATAATCAGAATTAGCCGAAATGGCAATTTGTGTGAATTGGGCAAATTCAAATTATATAATTCAGTTTGGAATTTGAATTAGAATAACGAATATATTTAAATAACGGCAGTTTGAACGTATAATTATATTATAATTAAAATCGAGTTCGAAATGGCGTGGCAGTTCGCTATTTGGCGATTCGAACTTCAACTGAATGTACAGGATTCGTTTTAAGCCGGATTTCTGTGAAACAAGAAACGTGTGGAGCTGGTGGAGTATATCTTTCTAGTGGAAGAGAAAAATCGGGATTTCGTCGTGTAGATTTTGATGTATGTCCAAATCAAATTTCAGAAAAGTCGCTGTGGAATTCCTTTATAATTTAAAAAGGAATTATTTATATTTTAAAAAGGAATTTCAATATAAATCGAATATCAAGTTGACCCAGATTGGAAATATCAAGCTAGAAATTCATAGAGGGATATTCTAGAGCTGTATGATATTCTGTTGTGAATATATACGATAATATTTATTTTTAAATATTTAATTTAATTATATTTAAATATATTTATATATTTAAATGGGTCATCCAAAGCTTTACAAATAGTCGGTTTTGCAAACGAAGTCGGAATTCGACGAAACTAGTTTTGTTGGATCCGCAATGTCAAATTATTGCTAGAAGTCAGTTTCCGTGGTTTTTAGAGTCACTGTGCGGTCGTACGGATTTTTAGAGTGAAAACAGTCAATATTTCGACGGTTAAAAATACGCTGTGTGAGCAAACGGAGTTGGAATTCGACGAAACCAGTTTCGTTGGGTCCGCAATGTCGAACGGTAGCTGCATGTCCAATTTGGTGATTTTTGGGTATCGTGTGTGGTCATAGAGATTTTTAACAATAAAAATCGATAGCATAGGATATATATTAATATAATAACCAAGGAAAATATCTAAAATTTCCTATAAATAACTGTTCATACCCTTAAACCCTAATTACACCCTTCTTTTGGTCAACGCGATATTTTTTTGGCTGTTGGTTTTGTTCTTCCAGGAAAAGAGTTCGATCAAAAGAAAATCCTCATCACCGCAGTACCAATTTTGTCCAGTTCGGTTTCTAATTTGCTCGCTGGAAAACCCATGGTGGAATTAGGGTTTGGATTCGTTGGGTTTTGAGGAACTGATTCAAGATTTCTGAAGTTGTTTCTGAGATCCTGGGGTAGTTCTGCATATTGTACGAGAATATGGTGGGTTTCGGTGAGATTTATTGTCGATGTTCTCCATTTGGGTTTCACCGCGTCGAGCCGAACGGGTCTGGGATTGTGGACTCGAGATGAACGACATGGGGATGGTGTTGATGCTCGCAGGAAGTGGAGGAGATTGCTGAAGTTGTTTTTGGTTTCGGTGGAGAGATAAAGTGGGAATCGGGGCTTGTAAGGATCAGAAATGGTGAGGGGCAACAGGAGTATACGGCGAAATTTAATTGGGGAAGAAGCTTTTAACAGTGGGCTTTTAAAAGGGTATATGGGCCTTGAAGAAAAGGTTTAGCCCAAATTTCTATATAAAGGAAACTTAAGTTTATTTTAAGTTATAATAGTATATGATCTTGTAAACATAATAACTTCTATATACTGTATCAGAATCACGAACCGTAAGTTGCATTGGGACCGTATGGACGAGAGCTTCACAATGAGGCTGACTGGCAGTGGTTTGGGGCTCGTATGAATTTATGGCGAAATAAATTGTTTGATTTAAATCAAACAACAGTTTATCGTTCTTTAACGATGAACTGCCAATGTGAGTAAAACTCACCAACTCTGAACAGTTATATTTTTATAATGTATTTTTAGAACTGTTAATCATCTGTTGATTGTTGTGTGTTGGTTGATTGATTGAACTGCTAGTCAGTTAGTGAAAATTATATATATATATATATATATATATATAAACCGTTAAACATTTATATATTGATTCTGTTATCAGAATAATTTATATTGAACTGAAAGTGATGATAATCATATTGTGTAACATCTGTGGATGCAAGGAGACAGGTTGGAGGAATCCGACTGGATTCCTCAACAGTTATTTTATTGTTTTTCATATATTGTTATATGATGTGATATAAAATATGTGGGCGATTATATGTGCTTGGACGATATTGAACATCGTGATTTGATATGATTGAATACCATAACATACCGAAATGTTGATAAGGGGATTTTCAAAGTGATATTGAAAATAGAATATTTATAAAATGGGATATTTATAAATAAGATATATTTATAAAGTGGAATATTTATAAATAAGAAATGTTTATAAATTGGAGTATTTATAAATAGGAGATATTCAAAAAGGAAATGATTACAAACCATTTTCTTTTTGAATGGAAAGGCCTGTGTGGCGGGTTTGGGGATTTTCCCGATGCTCCTGTTACAAAGGAGGTTATGGCGAATTTTTCAGAAAATTTAAGGAGTTAGAATATTTCAAGAATAAATTTGAAAAGGAAATATTTGTAAACCATTTATAAATAGAATTGAAAAGGAAACGTTATAAAAAGGGAATCATTTTTAAAGTGTAGAACCGTTATTTAAAAGTAAATCTTTTCAAATGAATAAAACGTTGTTAAAAAGGAAATCTTTATAAAGTGAATAAAGTAAATCGAATATGATATTCGAAAGGAGTTAAATCGAATATGGTATTCGAAAGGAGTTAAATCGAATATGGTATTCGAAGGGAGTAAATCGAATATGGTATTCGAAAGTTAGTAAAACGAATATGCTATTCGAAAGGGGTTAGTCGAGTCGAGTTAGTTGAATAGAGTAAACTAGTTCAGTAGAGTCAACCAGTTCAGTAGAGTTAACCAGTTCAGTAGAGTTAACCAGTTCAGTAGAGTTAACCAGTTCAGTAGAGTTAACCAGTTCAGTAGAGTTAACCAGATCAATAGAGTTAATTGAAAAGAGTTAATCGAGTTAAGTTATCGAATACCACTTATTCGAAGTAGAAGCTTATCAAATATAGTTATTTGAGATAGAGTTAGTCAAACAGAGTTATTCAGGATAAGTTGCCATCTCATACGACTGCTAGCGTAATTCGCAGGGCTGTAAATAGCCTACGGCGGTCGAATGTTTCCTGAGGGAGTCAGGCGTAACCATTGTGATCGCTGCGATCTAGAGTCAAGCGAATGGAGTTAAATCGAATATTAGTTATTCGATAGGAGTTAATCAACTTGAGTTAGATTATCGAGATAAGTTAATCGAGTTAAGTTCTTGAGTTAGATTATCGAGATAAGTTAATCGAGTTAAGTTCTTGAGTTAGATTATCGAGATAAGTTAATCGAGTTAAGTTCTTGAGTTAGATTATCGAGATAAGTTAATCGAGTTAAGTTCTTGAGTTAGATTATCGAGATAAGTTAATCGAGTTAAGTTCTTGAGTTAGATTATCGAGATAAGTTCGTCGAGTTAAGTTCGTCGAGTTAAATTAATCGATGTTAGTTTCATCGAAAGGAGTTAATCGATGTTAGTTTCATCGAAAGGAGTTAATCGATGTTAATTTCATCGAAAGGCGTATCGATGTTAGTTTCATCGAAGGGAGTTATCGATTATAGTTTAATCGAAAGGAGTTATCGATTAGTTAAATCGAAAGGAGTATCGATGTTAGTTTCATCGAAGGGAGTTATCGATTATAGTTTAATCGAAAGGAGTTATCGATTAGTTAAATCGAAAGGAGTTATCGAATTTAGTTATTCGAAAAGGAGTTATCGATTTGTTAAATCGGAAGGGAAGATTTTCAAATATCGTTTATTCGAGAGGAGATAATTGAATATAGTTTATTCGAAGGAATTATCGATTATTAGTTAATCGAAGTGAGTTATAGAATATTAGTTAAATCAAAGGAGTTAATCGAATATAGTTTATTCGACAGGAGTTAAGTGAATAGTTAGATTAATCAAAGTGAATTAGTTAAGTTAAACTAAGTGAATTAGTTAAGTGAATTGGTTAAGTTAACCAAAGTCAATTAGTCGAGTTAATCAAAGTGATTAGTTCAGTTAATCGAGTTGAATTTGTCAGTCGAGTTAATAAACGGAGTTAGTCAAACCAAGTAAAACCAGTTAGAATTAATTAAGGTTGACCAGTTAGAGTTAATCAATCAGAGTTAATCAAATAGAGTTAAGTAAAATTAGAACTGACTAGAGATTAGTAAATTGAATGGTTTTCTAAGTGTCTATCTGATGTTGGTTTCGGCCTTCGGGATTTATACTTAGGGAATTGTTCTCATACTAGTTCACAGTCAGGGACTGATAGTTGGGGAAGAGTAGTGATTTGTAAATAAGCAAATGGAAAACGTTTTCCAGTGTTAATAACATATATTTTCTAAACATAGAAAATAAGACAATGTGAATATATATATAGATATATGTTGATGATTTACCGATATAATTTCCATCTGGGAATAATATCGTTGTTTGCACACTTGTTTTTCTTTGATGGTTAAATCACAGACTATCGAAGTTTTGACCATTTTAACGTTGTTGATATGGAGAGACCGGTTGGATTATTATCCAAAGAACCACTCTGTATTGGCATAAGCGTTGCGAATCATATATGCCAAAGATAATTGAAGACGGAGTAAAATGCAAGGGCTGTTGTATAAGTCTTAGATAACAGTGACTAAGATGGATATACTGAATAGTGCCTTCGGTTTGTCCAGTCCCAGGACAACTTGTATGGACGAAGGTCTGACAGATTATATCCAATGGATCGCGTAAGTTGATCTGTTCAAACGTATTCATGTTTGGTGGCGGAGGAATTCGTTTCTCTTAGTTGTATACCCGTGTTATTTTTGGATAAGTCAATTTGTGATTTGGCGGGTATGACGATGTGACATTCTAAGTAAATGAGGATGACTTGTGTTGATGAATGTCTGACAGAGTATTTCCAGAGAGGTCACGTACATTGATTTCTTCAACCGTACCAAGAGTGGAAGCGGAGAAGGAAACTTCTTTTAGCTGACACGTAATGTATGGTTGTAGACGTCAATTAGTGATTTTCGATGGATCTGACAATGTGGCATTCGAAGTGAATCTGATGTGATGATAAAGCGTAGCTTCTAGCCTCATCAACCGGTAAATGACAGAAATCGGGCAGGCAGCATGGCTAAGTCGGTCGCACCGAAGTAGGGTGTATAATCACCTATCTAGAGAATATTCATTTGTTTCTTAAATCTATCAATGTTGTCCCATATATATACGGGAACGATTGCTGATCCCAACCGTTGGTGATATACATTTGATACACTCAAGCAAAATGAGTGGTCGGTCATGTGTGGCTGAGTTACAAGATGTTCTTGTTGAACTCCAGTGTATCGTTCCTAGAGTACACTGATCGGAAGGTGGTTCCATACCTTGTCATAGTTGGAAATCCATTATCCAATACGTGCTTGCGATTTTGATTGTATACTATATATGTAGAACGTGAGATGAAAGCGTTTCTGCTAGTTGATATCTATTTATACATAGACATTATTATAATATCAAAAGGTTTTTGATATAAAGATATTTTGGATTCTCATAAGGGAAAAACCCGTTCCGTTATACGGCGTGGTCTTATGAGATATCGTTTACTTGTTCAACTGTTTTAAACTGTTTTACTCATATCAGTCCCATGACTGACCCGGAGTTTATTTTGTTTTGTTTTCCCTAAACTCTTGGGTGCCCAATTTTGTATGGGCAGTCAAGTAGTCAAGAATTTACAGATACTTGAAGAGCTGGAGCAGGAGGCTTCAGGATCATATAGCTATAGTTTATTTCCGCTGTGTTATAAGTGTTGTACTCTGATAAGTGCTATTGTATACATAACTGTTATATTTCCAAGTTATGTTATCTATTATATGTTATTCGTTCCGCTGTGAGGTTCGTGTTACTCTGATGTTGTGTTCTTCTTCTTCTTCTATTCTAAGTTTCTATCTTATCTATTCTCACCCTCTAATTTCTTTCATTAATTACCGGGATTTTTCGATGTTTTGGTTATCGACATCGAGCTTATGTCGATAACCAAAGCCGCTGAAAATCCGGGTCGTTACAGTTGGTATCAGAGCTTAAGTTAAGAATTACCTTGGCTCTGTGGCGTGACTCGGTAGAGATAGGGTTAGTAATACCCTAGATTGAGTTGAGTGTATATATACGAGTGCGTATTTGTATTTGATATAAAAATGGTTTTATATTGTGGAGATTCATTGGCTGAGTTGTTTATGAGTTCTGGTCGATCAGTTTGATCCACTGTATCGGTAGGAGTAAATAAATACTTGAATACGATGGACCGACACGGTATGGATATGTAATATATTATCATATATTAGATATATTGGTTGTAATTATAATCTAATGAGATTATAAAGTGAAATGGTTATATATAACCAATCAGAATCATATAAGTAAAGTATATGAAATAAGATGAATTAAATATGAATTTAAATCAGATTTGGAATTAAAATAAGGAAATTTTAAGTTCCTGGGAGGTTTTGAGATGTTTTCAAAATGGATGTATTTAGTAAGGGTTTTGAAATGATATAGTATTGAAATCACTTGGGTCGCTGGAAAATAATTCTGATAATGACTGCGCAGTATCATTGGTGTGATTTTCGAGTTCTAAGTGGTGGATTACTACCAGAGATTTTGATTTGAATTGTTTTGAGAAAACAAGTTGTTTAGAAATTCAAAGGTTTTGAATTGGTATTATGATTTCAAATTTGATTTGAAATAAAACCGGGAATTTAAGTTCTAGAAATTAAAATTTAACTTGTGAAGTTAATTCGAATGGGATGGTAAAAGTAAATAATAAACCAGAATTTAACTTGAGATGATAGGTTAAGAAAAACTGGAAGTGATTAGAGAATAATCCGGATTTGGAATTGAAATGATAAGTTGAGAGTTTGGAATTTGAAACTCGAATTTGAAATTGAATTCGGCTTGAATAAGCGAATGGTTGTGTTAAGAATAACTTGGTTGGAGTTGATTGGGATGGCATTTGTATATGCCGAGTTGATAACAGATGATAGGGATATAATGATATGCCAAACAAAAAGGTACAAGTTTATATTTCATATGAGTTTGAGATTTTGGATGAGCCGAATTGGCAAGCCGCTTGGCTGTTTGATTTTCTTTTGGGTTGGAGAAGGCCCAGAGAGGCGAGTTGGAGTTTGAGATATTGACCAGTACAAAGGAGGTGTTGGCGAAATTTTTTCGAAGAGTTAAGGCGTTAGAAAATTTTCGGGATTTTTGGGAATTTTCGTTGATAAGAATTAATTAATATTTAATTGAAATTAAATTGGTTCTGTTGAAACTGAAGTTAAGAAGTGAACAAATATGTTCTAACCAATCGATAGGGTCATCCTCTACCTTAGCAATTTCGAGGAAGAAATTATTTTAAGTGGGGAAGAATGTAATGACCCGTATTTTTCACGAGATAATAATAAATTTATTTAATTATTTAAAATATCGATGTGGCGATATCGATGGCCAGAATTAAATTATAAGGAATATTTAATTAATATAACAATTAAATAATATATATGTAATTCTGAAATAATCAGAATTAGCCAAAATGGCAGTTTGTGTGAATTGGGCAAATTCAAATTATATAATTCAGTTTGGAATTTGAATTAGAATAACGAATATATATAAATAACGGCAGTTTGAACGTATAATTATATTATAATTAAAATCGAGTTCGAAATGGGGCGGCAGTTCGCTATTTGGCGATTCGAACTTCAACTGAATGTATAGGATTCGTTTTAAGCCGGATTTCTGTGAAACAAGAAACGTGTGGAGCTGGTGGAGTATATCTTTCTAGTGGAAGAGAAAAATCGGGATTTCGTCGTGTAGATTTTGATGTATGTCCAAATCAAATTTCAGAAAAGTCGCTGTGGAACTCCTTTATAATTTATAAAGGAATTATTTATATTTTAAAAAGGAATTTCAATATAAATCGAATATCAGGTTGACCCAGATTGGAAATATCAAGCTAGAAATTCATAGAGGGATATTCTAGAGCTGTATGATATTCTGTTGTGAATATATACGATAATATTTATTTTTAAATATTTAATTTAATTATATTTATACATTTAAATGGGTCATCCAAAGTTTTAAAAATAGCCGGTTTTGCAAATGAAGTCGGAATTCGACGAAACTAGTTTTGTTGGATCCGCAATGTCAAATTATTGCTAGATGTCAGTTTCCGTGATTTTTAGAGTCACTGTGTGGTCGTACGGATTTTTAGAGTGAAAACAGTCAATATTTCGACGGTTAAAAATACGCTGTGTGAGCAAACGGAGTCGGAATTCGACGAAACCAGTTTCGTTGGATCCGCAATGTCGAATGGTAGCTGCATGTCCAATTTGGTGATTTTTGGGTATCGTGTGTGGTCATAGAGATTTTTAACAATAAAAATCGATAGCATAGGATATATATATTAATATAATAACCAAGGAAAATATCTAAAATTTCCTATAAATAACCGTTCATACCCTTAAACCCTAATTACACCCTTCTTTCGGTCAACGCGATATTTTTTCCGCTGTTGGTTTTGTTCTTCCAGGAAAAGAGTTCGATCAAAAGAAAATTCACAACAACTTAAATAAAATGCCATAAATCCCCAAATACAAGTATATGAATTCTATGTGTGATCCTCTTCACCGCAGTACCAATTTTGTCCAGTTCGGTTTCTAATTTGCTCGCTGGAGAACCCACGGTGGAATTTGGGTTTGGATTCGTTGGGTTTTGAGGAACTGATTCAAGATTTCTGAAGTTGTTTCTGAGATCCTGGGGTAGTTCTGCATATTGTACGAGAATATGGTGGGTTTCAGTGAGATTTATTGTCGATGTTCTCCATTTGGGTTTCACCGCGTCGAGCAGAACGGGTCTGGGATTGTGGACTCGAGATGAATGACATGGGGATGGTGTTGATGCTCGCAGGAAGTGGAGGAGATTGGTGAAGTTGGTTTTGGTTTCGGTGGAGAGATAAAGTGGGAATTGGGGCTTGTAAGGATTAGAAATGGTGAGGGGCAACAGGAGTATACGGCGAAATTTAATTGGGGAAGAAGCTTTTAACGGTGGGCTTTTAAAAGGGTATATGGGCCTTGAAGAAAAGGTTTACCCCAAATTTCTATATAAAGGAAACTTAAGTTTATTTTAAGTTATAATAGTATATGATCTTTAAACGTAATAACTTCTATATACTGTATCAGAATCACGAACCGTAAGTTGCGTTGGGACCGTATGGACGAGAGCTTCACAATGAGGCTGACTGGCAGTGGATTGGGGCTCGTATGAATTTATGGCGAAATAAATTGTTTGATTCAAATTAAACAACAGTTTATCGTTCTTTAACGATGAACTGCCAATGTGAGTAAAACTCACCAACTCTGAACAGTTATATTTTTATAATGTATTTTTAGAAATGTTAATCATCTGTTGATTGCTGTGTGTTGGTTGATTGATTGAACTGCTAGTCAATTAGTGAAAATTATATATATATATATGTAATTATATATATATAAACTGTTAAATATTTATATATTGATTCTGCTATCAGAATAATTTATATTGAACCGAAAGTGATGATAATCATATTGTGTAACATCTGTGGATGCAGGGAGACAGGTTGGAGGAATCCGGCTTGATTCCTCAACAGTTATTTTATTGTTTTTCATATATTGTTATATGATGTGATATAAAATCTGTGGGCGATTATATGTGCTTGGACGATATTGAACATCGTGATTTGATATGATTGAATACCATAACATACCGAAATGTTGATAAGGGGATTTTCAAAGTGATATTGAAAATAGAATATTTATAAAATGGGATATTTATAAATAAGAGATATTTATAAAGTGGAATATTTATAAATAAGATATGTTTATAAATTGGAATATTTATAAATAGGAGATATTCAAAAAGGAAATGATTACAAACCATTTTCTTTTTGAATGGAAAGGCCTGTGTGGCGGGTTTGGGGATTTTCCCGATGCTCCCGTTACAAAGGAGGTTATGGCGAATTTTTCAGAAAATTTAAGGAGTTAGAATATTTCAAGAATAAATTTGAAAAGGAAATATTTGTAAACCATTTACAAATAGAATTGAAAAGGAAACGTTATAAAAAGGAAATCATTTTTAAAGTGTAGAACCGTTATTTAAAAGTAAATCTTTTGAAATGAATAAAACGTTGTTAAAAAGGAAATCTTTATAAAGTGAATAAAGTAAATCGAATATGGTATTCGAAAGGAGTTAAATCGAATATGGTATTCGAAGGGAGTAAATCGAATATGGTATTCGAAAGTTAGTAAAACGAATATGCTATTCGAAAGGGGTTAGTCGAGTCGAGTTAGTTGAATAGAGTTAACTAGTTCAGTAGAGTTAACCAGTTCAGTAGAGTTAACCAGTTCGGTAGAGTTAACCAGTTCAGTAGAGTTAACCAGTTCAGTAGAGTTAACCAGTTTAGTAGAGTTAACCAGATCAATAGAGTTAATTGAAAAGAGTTAATCGAGTTAAGTTATCGAATACCACTTATTCGAAGTAGAAGCTTATCAAATATAGTTATTTGAGATAGAGTTAGTCAAACAGAGTTATTCAGGATAAGTTGCCATCTCGTACGACTGCTAGCGTAATTCGCAGGGCTGTCAACAGCCTACGGCGGTCGGATGTTTCCTGAGGGAGTCAGGCGTAACCATTGTGGTCGCTGCGATCTAGAGTCAAGCGAATGGTGTTAAATCGAATATTAGTTATTCGATAGGAGTTAATCAACTTGAGTTAGATTATCGAGATAAGTTAATCGAGTTAAGTTCTTGAGTTAGATTATCGAGATAAGTTAATCGAGTTAAGTTCTTGAGTTAGATTATCGAGATAAGTTAATCGAGTTAAGTTCTTGAGTTAGATTATCGAGATAAGTTAATCGAGTTAAGTTCTTGAGTTAGATTATCGAGATAAGTTAATCGAGTTAAGTTCTTGAGTTAGATTATCGAGATAAGTTCGTCGAGTTAAGTTCGTCGAGTTAAATTAATCGATGTTAGTTTCATCGAAAGGGGTTAATCGATGTTAGTTTCATCGAAAGGAGTTAATCGATGTTAATTTCATCGAAAGGAGTATCGATGTTAGTTTCATCGAAGGGATTTATCGATTATAGTTTAATCGAAAGGAGTTATCGATTAGTTAAATCGAAAGGAGTATCGATGTTAGTTTCATCGAAGGGAGTTATCGATTATAGTTTAATCGAAAGGAGTTATCGATTAGTTAAATCGAAAGGAGTTATCGAATTTAGTTATTCGAAAAGGAGTTATCGATTTGTTAAATCGAAAGGGAAGATTTTCGAATATCGTTTATTCGAGAGGAGATAATTGAATATAGTTTATTCGAAGGAATTATCGATTATTAGTTAATCGAAGTGAGTTATAGAATATTAGTTAAATCAAAGGAGTTAATCGAATATAGTTTATTCGACAGGAGTTAAGTGAATAGTTAGATTAATCAAAGTGAATTAGTTAAGTTAAACTAAGTGAATTGGTTAAGTGAATTGGTTAAGTTAACCAAAGTAAATTAGTCGAGTTAATCAAAGTGATTAGTTCAGTTAATCGAGTTGAATTTGTCAGTCGAGTTAAAAAATGGAGTTAGTCAAACCAAGTAAAACCAGTTAGAGTTAATTAATTATGGTTGACCAGTTAGAGTTAATCAATCAGAGTTAATCAAATAGAGTTAAGTAAAATTAGAACTGACTAGAGATTAGTAAATTGAATGGTTTTCTAAGTGTCTATCTGATGTTGGTTTCGGCCTTCGGGATTTATACTTAGGGAATTGTTCTCATACCAGTTCACAGTCAGGGACTGATAGTTGGGGAAGAGTAGTGATTTGTAAATAAGCAAATGGAAAACGTTTTCCAGTGTTAATAACATATATTTTCTAAACATAGAAAATAAGACAATATGAATATGTATATAGATATATGTTGATGATTTACCGATATAATTTCCATCTGGGAATAATATCGTTGTTTGCACACTTGTTTTTCTTTGATGGTTAAATCACAGACTATCGAAGTTTTGACCATTTTAACGTTGTTGATATGGAGAGATCGGTTGGATTATTATCCAAAGAACCACTCTGTATTGGCATAAGCGTTGTGAATCATATATGCCAAAGATAATTGAAGACGGAGTAAAATGCAAGGGCTGTTGTATAAGTCTTAGATAACAGTGACTAAGATGGATATACTGAATAGTGCCTTCGGTTTGTCCAGTCCCAGGACAACTTGTATGGACGAAGGTCTGACAGAGTATATCCAATGGATCGCCTAAGTTGATCTGTTCAAACGTATTCACGTTTGGTGGCGGAGGAATTCATTTCTCTTAGTTGTATACCCGTGTTATTTTTGGATAAGTCAATTTGTGATTTGGCGGGTGTGACGATGTGACATTCTAAGTGAATGAGGATGACTTGTGTTGATGAATGTCTGACAGAGTATTTCCAGAGAGGTCACGTACATTGATTTCTTCAACCGTACCAAGAGTGGAAGCGGAGAAGGAAACTTCTTTTAGCTGACACGTAATGTATGGTTGTAGACGTCAATTAGTGATTTTCGATGGATCTGACAATGTGACATTCGAAGTGAATCTGATGTGATGATAAAGCGTAGCTTCTAGCCTCATCAACCGGTAAATGACAGAAATCGGGCAGGCAACATGGCTAAGTCGGTCGCACCGAAGTAGGGTGTATAATCACCTATCTAGAGAATATTCATTTGTTTCTTAAATCTATCAATGTTGTCCCATATATATACAGGAACGGTTGCTGATCCCAACCGTTGGTGATATACATTCGATACACTCAAGCAAAATGAGTGGTCGGTCATGTGTGGCTGAGTTACAAGATGTTCTTGTTGAACTCCAGTGTATCGTTCCTAGAGTACACTGATCGGAAGGTGGTTCCATACCTTGTCATAGTTGGAAATCCATTATCCAATACGTGCTTGCGATTTTGATTGTATACTATATATGTAGAACGTGAGATGAAAGCGTTTCTGCTAGTTGAAATCTATTTGTACATAGACATTATTATAATATCAAAAGGTTTTTGATATAAAGATATTTTGGATTCTCATAAGGGAAAAACCCGTTCCGTTATACGGCGTGGTCTTATGAGATATCGTTTACTTGTTCAACTGTTTTAAACTGTTTTACTCATACCAGTCCCATGACTGACCCGGAGTTTATTTTGTTTTGTTTTCCCTAAACTCTTGGGTGCCCAATTTTGTACGGGCAGTCAAGTAGTCAGGAATTTACAGATACTTGAAGAGTTGGAGAAGGAGGCTTCAGGATCATATAGCTATAGTTTATTTCCGCTGTGTTGTAAGTGTTGTACTTTGATAAGTGCTATTGTATACATAACTGTTATATTTCCAAGTTATGTTATCTATTATATGTTATTCGTTCCGCTGTGAGGTTCATGTTGCTCTGATGTTGTGTTCTTCTTCTTCTTCTATTCTAAGTTTCTATCTTATCTATTCTCACCCTCTAATTTCTTTCATTAATTATCGGGATTTTTCGATGTTTTGGTTATCGACATCGAGCTTATGTCGATAACCAAAGCCGCTGAAAATCCGGGTCGTTACACGTATCCTCAGATTTTATTAATTATTAAAAACCTTAAAATATAGTATTTTCTCTCTCAATTTCTTTCATAAATTCTTATAAATATTTTTAAAACAATTCTAATTTCCTTAGAAAAATATTTTAAAGCAGATTTTACTTATTTTCATGAATTATCAAATGTGGAAGAAAGAGAATTAAACGTTTTAGCAAATCCACGAGGTATGGACTCGTGTATTCGCTTTATTGATTAATCTCTGACTTCTTCGATCGATTCGATTTTTGAGGAATATTTTGTTCCTCCTAGATTGTTGTATACCATTTTATGGTATATCGAGATTTATCTAGAGCATTTTTCTCATATTAGATCACTCAACTAATACGGGAATGTAGTCCGAGATTTTAGATTCGAATTATATATATATAATGACGGACTATCATGATTAAAATACTTTCGCCAATGAAATGCTGCGAAGCATTTGATTTGTTAAGATTTTGATATTTATATGGATTGTTTTTGCTTGTCGATGATATGAGACAAGTCAGAGTTTATTATATACTCATTGTTGAATAAACATGATAAGTGTAGAATTTTGTATTCGACGATGAACTGAGGCGATACAATTTTCTTGATTTATGATTTGTTTTCATAATGTGGAATCGATGGACGATTAGTAAACCATTAGGAAAAGATACATGGTATGGGATGTGTCTCGCTTCCTTTTAGGTTTTTATTCGTGATGTTGAGGCACATTCAAGATTTTGACTAGTACTATGGACCACGATTACTCGGGGAATTCAAGACGTAAGATTATTTCCCCAATCATGATTTCATGATTTATATTACTCGGGTCTTTGACGTCACCGATTGGGATCTCTGTATTATAGACTACGTAGTCATCACAAATGTCAAGATTTTCTAGAATATTTTGACTTTTATGATCCCGATCATCACCAGTTATGGTACCACAGTATAGTACTGGTGATGATTCAAAAGCACCTGCAAATTCTTTTGATGGTGATTCTTACCTATTTGGTATTGTTTGATGATTTCATAGCCTTCGTAAGAATAAGACGACTTATTGATGATTTCTGATGTTTTGAATCATATCTTGATGTTTTAGATGTTTATGAAGTTTTGATGATTTCCTTGGATGTTTACTCATGATTGTTCTTATAACCTAACATCCACTATATTGAATGATATCGAGATGATTCACATGACAACTTCATGTATACGATGCACTTACATTCTTATCCGTTAGGAACACCGGATGGAATATTTTACCCTTAAACTTATTGTCATGAGCCTTATCTACTGATAAGTTTTAGTTGCCTGACCCATGTGTTTTTCACTCAGGTCAGACCGAGTTGAAGGTTAGATTGGATATCTTGTCCTTTGGATCGGTTTTAGCTTTTGTGGGACACATGCTCCTTTTGTCTAGCTTCCTTGGATCATCGATAGTCTATTTTGTTGTTTATATTTTGGGATGACTGTATATATATATATATATTCTTTTTGGTACTTTGATAAATGTCATGTGTATGATGTATCTGTATGACCATGTATGGGACATGTATATGTATATATATGTGCTGATCTGAGTTTTCTGTTATGTGATAGATTGTTATTATTCTGCATATGTATCTCATTATTCTGAAATGGTTTAGTAGCCATCGTAATGTGCATTAGTTGTGGATTAGACGTGTCATCCACTAAGAGGAAAAAAAATATGACACAAATACTGACATGTCTAGTTCTTAGCTAGTGTATGCTATGTTGGTCTCCCTTATCCAGCCCTATTCTCTACATTAGTATATGGAATTATTTGTTAATTCTCTTTACTAATGTGGGTCTCGGGGTGGGGCATCACAGCTTGATATCAGAGCGTCGTTTCAGAAAAATAATGTGATATATACAGAACAGCACACGAAATACCATAATAAAGTATAATACATCTACATGTATCATCCCGTAAATCATGACTTGTCTCGTTTTGTTTATCTTCATCCTTGTTCATGATTTAGTTGTGTCCCTATCCTTTCTCGAATTCTTTGGGATAGATAGAAAGGAGTATGTATAGGAATATACTTATTCCGTAATACTCCGAATTAATTCGATGATCCCTTACCTAAAAATAATAATATCTCTTCAAAATTATTCTATTCAAGCTTTTTCACTCATTCATATCGAGAAAGTCATGAATGATGTTTGATGGTCCATCTTGAGGATTATCCCTTATAGTTTGTCCTTTCAAGTTATTAGCAGGGAAATCTTCTATTCAAAATATTTTTTTGGTTTTTTTGTGACTCACTCTAACCTTGAGGTATATCTCTATTTACTCAAGAAGTTCCGCGTAGATTCAGCTCGAGTCTTCCGAGGGTTGTCAAATCGAATGCTTTGCATTCATTCGAATCAAGAGAAGTCCTGGATGATATTCCTTTGTAGTCTTAACTCTTAGTTTCATTGAGAATCATAGAGTTTATCCCTTGAAATTTATCTATTCAGGTAAATCAACATGGAGATTTCTATATCGAATTTTCTCGAAATCTCCATGGCTAGGTTGTGTGATCTGAATTCTTCTAGTCTCGTTCGATGATTTATAGGATACCATGTTTATCCTACTTCTTATGATCTTACTTTTGGAGGATTGATTTTCATCTCTTAGGTCTTTAGCTTACTCTTGTGTATCGAGATAGTGATGTTGTATCTCAGATTCATTTATCGATGACCATGTGTTTGAGTCCAGGTAGGTATATCATCCAATGGTATACCGAGCCCAGGTTGTTCTCCCTTCCACCTTTGAAGCCTTATGACCTCTCTTCCACGAGAAGGACCACTACGGAAGTGTGATGATGATTTGATCTTATCCGTTTGAGTTGACTCTTCTGATGATCTAGATGTTCTCCTAGTGTGTCATTGACTAGCAACTAGAAAATCGTTAAGTGAGAACGTGCTGTATGGGACATAGGTTACCACTTTCCGGATTACTAGTCGAGAGTTAGTGACGCATAATTGTGTGTATGCTTTGTGACGAAACTACTATGAGGGTGCCAGCAACCCAGTCATGAGAGACGAAACTGCTATGAGGGTGTCAGCAATCTAGTCATGAGAGACGAAACTGCTATGAAGGTGTCAACAACCTTGTCAAAGACTTCGACCATTTATGGATGGCACGTGTGACATGTTTCGACATGTGGTAACGCGCCAATCCGATATTTCTTGTTTGCTTGTTTCCTCACGGATTTGGAATCCTACCCAAGTCTGCGATGCTTAGTTACTTCGTAATGATGCGAAGATCTTGAATTGCGGTTGTCTTTCTTGTGCCATCTTGTACATTACTTCTTCTTGAAGGATGTTCACAAACAAGAATGATCTCCATGTTCATTCTCATCACTTGTGTTCTTTTATCCGTATCTTTGAGTTTTGGGAATCCGGGAGAAACCTAGTATTGTAATATCGTATATAATATAATCCATATCATGATGTCTCTTAAATTGACTTAGCTATCAAAATCTATCTTTGCTTGGCCTTTGCATTTACTCTTTAAATCCTCTGTTGCAGCTTGGTCTTGGATCTGAATTTGGTTGAATCTTAATTTGATCCTCCTAAATCTTGTTTACGAATTTAATAAAAACTTGAATTCAAGATTAATTATAGTAGATAACTTACATAATAGAATTTATAGAGGTAATAAATTGAGAGTTATCAGAGTGCGTAGCAGAAGCCGGCTAACGTCCTCGGCTGTGCCTAATTGAATGAATTAATAAATATGAATGGATCCATTGAGTGAATTTATTGATGTACAATAAAAATATAAATGAGAAAAAATACTAGAGATATCCTAAATAGGTTAATAATAAACATATTTTGTGTGGAACTGTCCGTGGAGTATTTTAAGGATTCTAGCCGATGCGTCTGATCAGCGCTATTGATAGGAATTTCTTAAACTCTTTTATGAGACACTCTAACACAGAATATGGATAAATAATTATAAGAGGAACTATTAATAAATATATATAAGATGAAATTTTTGAGATTATAAATAATCATAAGAAAAAACGATGTATAATATTATTTAAATTGAAGAAAGAATATAATATGAGCTAGAATGGTAAAATTAAAATATAAGACGAAGAAAATATTTTTGGTTGTGTATAATAGTGTACATGTGTGTGGAATGAGGTTACAACTTCGTTTCATAAATATTTGAATATAGAAATCCCACTATATTCAATTAACATGTGCAATATGGAAATATTATGATTTATTGTCGTGGTTACATTTTCAAACTACCACGCCATTTCAAACTTCTTTTATAATTAAAATAATTTTATACGTTCTAACTTCGATTTAAATAAATTTTAGTCATTATTATTTAAAATAAATCATTTTAAATATTCAAAATCCATTAAAATAGCTAAAATAAAAAAATTAAATTGGTTCAGAAATTCCGGGTCGTTACAATCTCCCCCACTTAAAGTCATGAAAGTTGTTTAAATAAACAACTCAACTTTCATTCTGGCTTTCATTCTTCAACTTTTCAGTTTCTACGAATTTCCAAATTTATCAAAAATTTGGCTAACACCCTAAATTTTCAAAAAAATTCGCCATAACTTCCTTTGTATAGGTTGACTTTTAAAATTTTATTATGCCGTATTAGGCACCTAATAAATCAAGAAAAAACATACACAACTTTTAGTGACCTATCTATGCCCAAGGGAGAGTGTAAAAATCATATCTCATGCCTTGCCCAGTGTTGGAAATAAATAATCCACGTGCCATATCTAAAATCAAGAGAGACGTGAATTATTGTCATCTCCAGACCTATATAGAGTTTTTATTAAATCCTACCACGAGCACCATTACATGTATTCCTTAATTATGTCCACAATCAGTCTTCTGTTCAACCTGTAATTCAGTCATCGCCATACAAGCATCTCGCCCATATGGAAATCCAAACCTCGTCATATAAGCGCCAAATGCTTATACGGAATATGATATGATATGATGTCTTCATGCAGTATGCCATGCGGTGTGGTTTATAATTTATTTGTTGTTATCTTATGTCGCGGTTTATAATCTCACATAGAACAACCATTACAACACATCCAATTTCATTCACAGGAGTTTATATAATAAATAAAATTGCACAACCAACTCATTAAGGTGTACCTATTTGTCGGGCACGTAAATTAATTCTCTACTTAATAGTAAATCCATAACCTATTCAACAAATATATATATATACATGTATATGTATGCAATTCCAATCATTTTTTTTAATTTAATTCAATATTTGATTCAATTTTGGCTTTACTTATCATTCATTCACTTATTTGTTTGATCCTTCCAAAATTTTAATTAGTTATACTAATAATCAAACATCACAACCAGCAATTGATTAGTTAACTAGCTTTCCAAATATATAGATTTTATATATTGTCAAAAATCATATTTTTAATGCCAAATCACAAATAATAAATTCTAACTAGGTTTGGGTTCTCACACTAGTCAATTGGAAACATATAGATATCCACTTTCGAAACTCGAACATAAATACGGATGATGAGATCTCAATCATCAGAATCATCTCCGAGCGACTAGAGTGTGATTCTATATCTATCCAGTATACTTGAGACTTCGTATACACGTTAATTACTCTTATATTCAAAATCTTCATACACCCAATAGTCCAAATTCAATATAAAATAAAATAATCAACTACGTATTATAAAATATAATTTTCAAAGTTATATTTGTTTTTTTATATATACCACTCTTCCAACTCATTCTAGGGTATTACTAACCCTATCTCTAACGAGTCATTCTTATAGGATGTTACTAATCCTATCTCCGATGAATTCTTTCGTTCGGTTCTAATGTGTCCTGTTCTCGTGCTTTGTAAACCAAAGCTCTGATACCACGATGAAACGACCTGAAATCTCTGCTCGGCCTAGACCGAACTGGAATGCGGATTGAGTTGAGAACACGACACGTCAGAACACAACCAGTAGAACATTTCATTGCTATTACAACAATTACATCAGAGTACAAGAATATTTCAGAGCATGAATAAATAATTTACAGCACAAAATAATGTCAGACATTTAATTATATAACAACGGAAAAATATATACATAAATATAATGTACAATGAAAATCATCTACAGCCACACTGAAAGAGATAGACAGATGCAAAGCTTTCCGTATATAGCTCCAGATGTAATCCAGGATCCTATGAAAAGAAGTATCTGCGAAAACCAAAACTACTAGCTGCCCATGTGGAAAATATGGGCACCCAGATTTAGGTAGAAACAATAAACTCTAGGTCAGTCATGAGACTGGTGTGAGAACTAAAACAGTTATTAAATCTTTACTTTAAAAGTTGGGAAATCACTGGACTACGCTGTATGACACGGAACGGGTTTATTCCACATGAATCTCAGTTTAAAATAAAACAACGCTATGCTTTTGAAAAATGAAGTAATTATAAGACTCAGGCCCTATCACAGAATGCAATGCAAGCTGGAGGATAGAGTTTTCCCTTATAATAGCCAAACATGCTTGGTACGTTTTAAACAAATCATTTTTGATATTACTATAAGTGTATAGTATAAAAATCAACTTCGTATATAAATATATCAATCATAGACGGCATGAGCGCACCATCCCACTATGTTGCCATATAGGTTTACAACTAAAACAAAAAAGTTTCTTATTGAAAATTGGATTCCATCTATGAGTCGAGGCAAGGGATTATCCTCACCGGTTTTGAGACACTCTAGCATATGCCTTAGGATCACACCTATGGGCAACACTTGGTTAGCAGTAGGGCGGTCCACACATACTTTAGTGGATTAGTTATTCCTGAACAATACGTTTCCCGGTCCTATCGGACTCCAAAATGGTCAGTACGTCGACCTCTAATCCGAGGTGCCTCGTAATCCATCATCCACATAAGTAAAAATGTCTGGGCTCCATACCATGACACCACTCTCAGCTAGAAATAAATGGATGCACTCCCTTCCGTCCTCATTCCATTTTTGACTCATACCGGAGTGTGAGGCTCGCGAATTAACGCTATACACAAAGCTGTGCTAATTAAAGCTGTGCTTTGATCATCAACTACAAGACTCTGCTTTTCAACAAAAGCCTTTTTCATTTGCATCTTAGCATGTCACATTGACAATCCACGCCATGCAACTGATGTCTATCAATATATAACCTTTAAGCTCATACATCTTAGAGAAGGGCATTAAGCAAGAGAATAAATTCTCTACAGCCAAACAGATATATATTTAATAGAAATCAATCAACACATAATGAAATCCAATGTCAGACACACATCCATTTACAAGTCCGTTCTGGGTCTGAACGAAACCGGAGGCACCTTATTCCTCGTCCCATATGTCCAATATAGGAGAGAGGTCCTTGCATATCTGGTCGATCTCCAAGTACATCTGGATGATCACCACTTATTATCTTGTCTTGGGTATACAACCCAATAAAGACATCAGTAATCATCCAAACGATGTGAAGATCTTCGGTCTTCAACCACCATCTTCATCGTCGACTTTTAGTCGTCGTAATAGTTATTCAGAATGGGATAAACCCGGTCTTTCCAAATAACTCACGTATTTTATAATCAATAATCAAGTGCTATAAAAACACATCATATGCCTCATTCCAATTCAGAATATTTGTTTACTCAAATATCCACATTTTTAGGGAACGGTTCCCATTAATTTTATCAAAGATAATTTCTTTTAAATTTATTCTTTAATCTTCCTTTGGATATCCATTTCAAAGATTTCATTTTCTCTTTTAACCATTCTAAACCAAATTAAGTTTTATAAAACTAGTTGGGATTATCGAGCCTTACCGAAATAATCATTTATTTTATTTTTCATTCCCAACCTATTCATCCTTTGAAGCAAAACTGGTAATACCCCATATCTAACACCTACTGTGTTATCGGTAAATTTAATTACCATTTCACATTCAAATCTAATTAAAGATTTAACTATCGCCTAGAGCAAAACTGGTGATACTCCATTCTCGATCATTTCATGAATCCGATAAATTTAATTATCTTATTCTCATTCCAATCTAATTAAAGATTTATTAAAACTCTAGTTTAGTTTTAATATCAAAAATCATTACTTTATGATTATTCAACTTTAGGAAATTAATCCTGCCTTTAACGGGGTTAAAGAATCAATGTCGTTTAAAACATTATTCACGGTAAACCCAAAATCCTCTTCCATCAAAATGGAATCTACACGGAAATCATAACATTGCATAATCGATAAAAATTCCCGCATCAGACTAATAACATAAATGGAGTAACAGCGAAGCCTTTTAAATTCCATATATAGTAACGGTCTTCCTTCACGGAATCTCATCTCGATTACTACCAAATCGAATTCCATTCAATTCCAATTTAATATATTAAATTGGAAAACTTTACTTTGGAAAATTTCCATTAAATCTTAATAAAAAGATTTATAAATTCCAAATCATATGTTCACTGTTAATTGGGTTTTAAGAACAAATGTTATTTAAAACATAATTCACAATGAACCCAAAATCAACTTCCATTTCAATTCCAGTTGAATTAATTGATTGGTAAACTTCATTAATCTCAATTAAAAGATTTATTCTTTTCTCAACTGGGTTTAAGAACGGTGTTATTAAAGACACCATTCACGACAAACCCTAAAACCCAATTTGATATTAAATAAAAGGCTCTGAACAGAAATTAATATCGGCTTATATTCAATATCAAATTCTGAAACCAACGGATATCGTATTGGGAATAACGATATCTGTATCTTCCAAACTCCTCACAATATCCATATAATCACGAAATCCCGTATCGAAATATTCCAAAGATTATTTCCATTTAAATCCTTTCCAATTCATACGTTGGAAATTTTTGGTTATTTTAAAACCATTTACAGTCCAATTTATTTAAAACCATTGGATTATTCTTCTAGTTAATAACTAGTTAATTTGGATAAAAATATCTTTTATCTCTTTAAATATGGAATTTTTCATCCAAAATCTTTCCAAATCATTTATTATGATTTTACACAATTTTTCCATATTTCTAATAACTGTATTAAGGCCCTTACAGTCGGTTTCCAATAATGGCCAACGAACTGCATCCATAGCGACCTTTTCTAAAATTGATTTGGATATAATTTAAAATCCAACCATTCAAATTAAAATCTTTTATATTCATTGGAAATCTCTTTTCGATACGAACCCAACGGTTCCGGTTTTAGGAGAATCCGACGGTCGGATCTCCTACTACATCAATTTGAAGTTAATGGTTGAAATTCACGAACGGTCGTTGCTTGGCGCGTTCTATTCAAACCACACACACACACACACACACACACATATATATATATATATATATATATATATATATATATATATATATATATATATCTGTGCGATAAATCATATATATATATATATATATAATATCATCGATTTCTATTTAAAATGTATTATATAAATCGTTTATAAATTCATTTTAAAACGATTTCAACTTCATTTTCAATTTTAAATCAAAATTGAATATTCCATATCATTATAATATTAAAATGATAATATTTTCAAAATATCAGATTTTGAAATCAATTCTTTTTTATATTCATTATACAACAAATAAAATCGATCGATAAACCCGTTCGGGTTAAAATGGCGAGTATCTACTTACGCGGCTTCATATATTCCAGTATTTTCGTATCCATCCAAAATCGGACATCAAAATCATATTTTAATTCTTCACTGAATAATATTGCAAAATATTCGTTCATAATTCTAAATCGGAATGCGACTCAATCAATTACCATATAATTTCAGTTATATGGATTTCATACATTGCATGTATTCAACAATAATGATAAATAATCATTCAACATTCAAACATCATCCAGAGTGCAATTTACAACTGTATAAGCATTAAAATAAATAAATAACGCTCATCACAGCTTGTCAACTCATCGATTGACATACAACTAAATATTGGGATTAGTGTATGTCAAATATCATCTCAATACCCGTGTGGGGTTTTCAAACAACAACCGTCGATTTATATAAATCATTGGTTAATAAATTTAACCAATTCAAATTCGGTTTGAATTATTTTTCTAATTAACCAATTTTACTATTTAAATTATAAATAAATATTCACCACGTTAATGTTAACTTTATTTTTAATATGTTAATCATCGCAATCACATCACAAATCACCAAATCATCCATATAAATAAATACTCGACAACCAAATGCCATTTACGGCACCACAAATGTCCATCCGCGGAGTATGAAATCCGAGTGATGGTAATATCCATACATCACTTCCAATTTATGTGATTTGTGCGAATTCGTGTGTTGAGCTCCATACAACGATAAAAATCAATACTGGCAATTTATATACATTTACAGTTATAAAATAAATTAAATAACTGTACAAAATTTTAGTCTCACATTGGGTTCCACTCCGTCGGTCTTTATTCCTGATTTTTGTTTCTATACAGTTCAGATTTGAATTAGCCTCAAATTCAAAGTTGCTCCATTTTTGTTCTGGTCAGGTCCATATAGCGAAGCTCTCTTTTCTGCGATTCTAACGCAATTTGTATCGTCAAATTCTGATGTCGAACGAACAAGTTATGGATTTTTAAAACTTTGATTACATTAATAAAACTAATTACATAATTAATTAAATTAATTTCATACCCTAATTAAATTATTTCAGTCATCTTCATCATTATACACTGGACCGAGAAACACAACCTTCACCTTCGTTGACCTCGAACTGCGCGCCACCTGGTGCGTCAACCCTTGATCAGAGTAGCTCACGTCGACAACATCACGCCGTCGCCCCCTCCTGCAACCGCGTCACGCTCGGTGGCCTTGGTGAGCCGGAAAACTTGATCGAAGGCGCGCACTTTGGAGCCCAAATTCGAGCTGATCACTCAACGAGAATCGATCATACTTATATAGATTTGAAGATCGTGGAACGATCTTTGATTTTCGTTCTATAAGTTTCTGAAAATATTCATTGGATTGGAGATTTTAGGAGATGAAATTCAGATGTTTTGGCCCTCAATTTCTAACGAAGGCGGCTAGGGTTTTCAGAGAGAGGGTGGGGGTATTTATAATATTTAAATATTTATATTTAATTCAGTTAATTTCCTTATTGTGAAATTTTCATCCGAACTCCAAATCAAACCCAACGACTGCCGTTTCTAGCCAAATACCCCCATTCCAGACATAATGGGGTATGTTTCGTAAGCCACTTCGATTGTTTCAATCAGTTTTCATCAAAATTAAAATATAAATCAACATATATTGAATTTAAACGTACATTTCAATTTACCGGGCAACATACTGACTCCAAAAATTACAGAAAATTAAATCTAGCTATGTTTTGACGATACGGTCCTAACAAAACTAATTTCGTCGAATTTGGAGGCCGTTTGAAGAATGACCTTTTTCCAGTCGATTAAATTTAAATTGTATTGACAAAACACGCTTAAATTCACTGCGCTCACATATTAATTTCAAAAATTATGAAATTTGAAACTTAATAATAATTTGACATTCCGGATCCAACAAAAGTGGTTTCATCAAAAAATGGAAGTCGTTTGCAAAATGGTTATTTTTTAGGGCATTATATATATATATATATATATATATATATATATATATATTCCATAGCGACTATTCTAAAATTTTAAACTGGGACATAACTTTCAATTTATATTATGAAACCTAAATTTTTCACATTCGTTAAAAAGATATATTTAAATGGATTCAAATGTTCCTTAATTCATTAAATTCTGATTTATTTTGGATTCTACACATTCAATTGAAATTAAAAATCGAATTTTCAAACTACCGTGCCATTTTCAAACTCCTTTTATACTTAAAATAAATTTATACGTTCTAACTTCGATTTAAATAAATTTTTAGTCGTTATTATTTAAAATAAATCATTTTAAATATTCAAAATCCATTAAAATAGGTAAAATAAAATTTTTAAATTGGTTCAAAA
This sequence comes from Allium sativum, assembly GCA_030737875.1. NCBI lineage: Eukaryota > Viridiplantae > Streptophyta > Magnoliopsida > Asparagales > Amaryllidaceae > Allium > Allium sativum. The sequence goes on from CM060926.1 coordinate 361,351,392, forward strand.
ATTCCGGATCATTACATTTAATTTGAACGTTTGTTAAAGAAACATTGTTAATTAATTTAAATTTATTAGAATAATTGGGATTTAATGTTGGAATATGAATCTATAAATTTGATTTTTAAATCTAACCTGAAATTTATTTTAATGTATGTAGATTTAAATTGGTTTTATTAATAATAATGATTTGAGAATTGTGTCTGGAAATATATAAATACATTATATTGTGTTTGTATGCACTGTAAAATACATGTATATACTTTGAGATATTTGTTCAATGTTGTTGCCACTTGTTCCAACGGCTGAATGTTTTTGACATGTGTTGAAATTTGCTGAAATTTGTTTACATTTGTCCCTTTTGCATTTTATACTTCTGCCACGTGTCCTACTTCTACATTCTTCACCCTGTTTAATCAATCTGTCCCCTGCCCCTTTTTTTGGGATCTCCATCACTTTTTTTGGAGGAGGAAAAAAATTGGAAATCCCAACAATCGCAAATCATGGCGTCCCCAATTCCGTTACCACCTTCCACCACCATGAATCCAACGGCGCCGCAACTATCTCCGCACACCTCAACCTTCACCGTCCAACCCTGATCCCAGGTTGCCGTTCCCAACTCCGCGACTTGCTCCATCCCTCTCTTCGTCGCGCACCGCGTCTGCAGCCCTCAATCTTCGTGCCACCAATATTTGTGCCCCTGTCCTCTCCGTCTCGACTTCTCTATCCTCCGCTAACTACAGCAAAAATCCCGTGACCACTCGCGTCACCTCCAGCGTGTCCTCACACCTAAATTCATCGCATTAAAGGTAAGCTTTGCTTATGATTAGACTTGCTTCTTGCTTCTTGCTTGTTACTTCGGTTCTACAAGAATAATTGTTTTGGGGTTGGCTTGTTACTGTTCTTGTCATTGTGTGCGGACATGATCTTTGTCTGATTAGCGCTCATTTTTTTTTCTTCTGAAATTGCTTTAATACCGTGAAAACATTTAATCTAGCTAGGCATAGTTTTTAGCTGGGCATTCCACGTCCTAAAATTCTACACGGTTCTCCCTCAAGATTTATTGTCATTGTTATACTCTATACATGCACTTCTCGCCTTCTATGCTACCAGTGATTTGAAAATGGCACTGTCCTTTAAAGCATTGGTATACTGTATTATTGTATAGCTACACTTGTCCTTTATACGTCTGCATTTTTCTCAGTGAATCAGACAAAATGACACAATTTGAACAATATTTAGGGTCGGCTGACAATTAAAGTGGCTTCACCATTGATAGTATGCATGCATTCTAGTGAAGTTCCTTAGTGAAACTTGGGTTTCTACAACATTTAATGATTCTCTTGTATGATTGTAGTAGTGTAAAATCATTTACTATAGTTCAGTTTTGTCAAACTTCGTTCAATTTCTATGAAGTTGGCACCTTTTGGTTTTGATGAAATAGAATAACTATTCTTCCAACATCTTCTTTCAGTGGTCATATATAGTATGCATGGTTTAATTACCAGCCACATTTTTATATCCATAAGTTTATTGATCGTTATATTTTAGCTTCTATTTCCTTTGGCGGCTTCTATCAAAAAAAAGAAAAAAGAAAAAAAAGGAAAAAGAAAAAAAAGAAGATAACAGAAAATATAAAGTGCAACAAATTAAGCTGTGACAAAACTGGTCTGATAACATCATCACTATTTGAGTTTGGGAGCAATTGTTCTTACTTGTTTTAAATTATCAATTGCTAATCAAGCTTTCATTTACATAATCAATTGGCACTTAACCATGCACATGATTTACCACCTAACGATGGACATAAGTATCAATTTAAGCAAATGCTAAGTGATATGCGAACACCCACCTATTACTTTTGTTGTGGGCTCATCAATTGCTTGTGCAGATGAGTTGTCAATTATTAACAATCAAATTGCTTTTCTGATAAATTCCCAAGCATGCTTTATCTGTTTTCAAGCAATAATCGATATATGCTTTAACAATCGTCAATATGATCAACAATTGATTTGCTAGCGTGCAATTGCTTTGTAGTGATAGCTGATTTACTGCAGCGTAATCATCTCCTAATCTGTCTTAGCTGCTACTGCCATTTTTTTACCAAAGCATTTAAAATTTAGATGTAACTAAGAAGCTTGGTTAATACGAATTAAATTAAAATAGCAATGTACATTAATTTAGGTCTTATATTTTTGTGTTTATATTTTTTTCTACATGTGCGTAGATGATGTGCATGTAAAAATGCACATTTATATTCACATATTTGTTCTCGTTTAATGCTAATAAATGTCATATATGGGGATATTATCATGCTTAAACAATAATTGAATTGATTTCAAAACATCATGCATTTATCATCATATTGGGGGAAATTTGTCATTTTTGTGCTTGTATTATTTTGAAAATATTTACTTGGACATTTTTCATATTTTTGCAGAAATTGGATGCATGTAGAAGAGGACTTCATAAAGACATATATGCATACAAAGAAAAAAAAGGGAAATCAATCAATGGAGAGGAAATCAATTCAAATAGAGAATTAATGGAGGACCCCACCCATTCTCCCTTCTTCTTTAGTGGAGACAATAAAAGGGCTTCATGAATCATTATTGCTGAGGACAAAATAAAGTTAATAGAGTGGGGCATTCTTGGTAGCACACAAAAAGTGAATTAGGGTTTAGTCATGTATAAATAACCCATGTATGTGAATGTAAAAGTCATCTTGGATTTTTAGTTTAGAGTGGAGGCTGAAATAAATCTCTTTTTTAGCTTATATTTTCTTTTATTTCTTTAAGGTTGCAAACTACATTTGTTGTTAAAATACCAAACATGAGAGGCTAAATCTGTAATGACCCGCATTCTACGCATCGGGGGATCGTAGAATATTTATTTCCTTCCCGTATGAAGTCGTACGGTCATGTATCTTTGGGAAACATCTATTAGAGTCATTTCCCATGCTTATGATTTTTGTCGATTTTTAAATGACCATTTTGCCCTTAGTTGATCTTGTTTTGGCCATAACTTTTGATTGGAAAGGAATTTTGACCTGAAACCACTTCCATTAGATTCGTTTGATGGTTTACCTTTCCGTAGAGCGGTCATAATAGCCAAACGGACTTACCGTTTGGGAGATATGGCTGAAATAAGGTTTGGAGGGTGAAAAACTGCTTAACCGGGCCAAATCGGGTGATTAGTGAGTAGGCCCATAACCCATTTCGGTATTAGGGTTATGGGAAGGCTGAAATGAGATAGAGCATCATTCCATTTCAGTTTTCTAGCCTCCACTTATCACCAAGGAACCCTAAAAATGGCCTCCAACCTCTAAATCACCTCCAAATCATCTTTTGGTCAAGGATTAAGCGTAGCAACCTCTAATCAAGGAAGATCTACACCAAATCAACATTGGAGTTGCTGTTTAGCATTGGGATTCACATCAAATCAGAGATTTATCTCAGATCTTAGTTTATTTGTGGCTAAGGTGAGTGATTTGCATAGTTTTGCACTAATTATGGCAAATTAAGGGTAATTAGTGTTAATTAGCGAATTTATACACTAATAAATTCTGGAAAAATGTTCATAAATTCCTAAATGATGTTTTAGACCTCTGATATGAATTTGGGTTAATTTGGTTAAGTTTTGCTAATCCTATCATTAGTTTCACCTAAACATGCTTAAGGGGAAATATGGAAATTTGGGTATGTTTGATCCATTTTAACCTATCATATTGATGTTTTGATGTTTGTGGTTGATTATGCATGTTGCTATGACTGTATGATATGCTTTGTGATTGATTTCAATAGTTAGAATGGTCGAAAATGTCGTCGAATGGCGTAAACACTTGCTGGAAAAGCTTCAGGAAACAGTGCAGGATCGGATCGGATATAAGGGCTCGGATCGGATATGTTGAACTGGGCAAGGGATTCGATCGGATCGGAACCTGACACTTGAGAAAATTGGCAAAAAGGAAGGCCACGCTAACTGAACTGGGATCGGATCGGATAAAGGAGAAGGGATCGGATCGGATAAAGAAGGAGGGATCGGATCGGAGCACGTGAAGAATGAGGGAGCGGATCGGAGCGGAAGCACGAATTGGATAGGAGATGGCACCCGACCCAAACCGAAGTGGGACACCCGACCTGAACCGATGCGATGGAGTGGACTCGACCCGAACCGTACCAGAAGAAGACCCTACCCGACCCGATGGAGGACACCCGACCCGATCCGATGGCTTGAGGAGGAACCCGACCCGCCCCAGTATTGACCAATAACCTGAGATGCAAAGGTAGTCCAATATGGGAAGTTAGAGCTCAGGATCCAGTTGGGAACCGATGAGTTCACTTCATGGTTGGACTTTGCTGCGGGACGTGTGTTAAGGAGTTGTCGACGTTCATAACTTCGATTCACCACTAAAAATGGATGATAGGCTACTTATCAGTGTAGTAGAGTCATTGCGACTCGAGGGGCAAGGTGATGGTAGCAAGACTACGTTATCAGTGCAGTAGAGTCATTATGACTTGAGGGGCAAGGTGATGCGTAGTAAGACTATGAGCCAGCGCAGATGGGGTGAATAACTCCATGGGGCAAGTGGACATAGTAAAGGATTGGTAAGACTATGAGCCAACGCAGATGGGGTGAATAACTCCATGGGGCAAGTGGACATAGTAAGGATTAGTAAGGCTATGAGCCAACGCAGATGGGGTGAATAACTCCATGGGGCAAGTGGACATAGCAAAGGATTAGTGGCTACGTTATTAGTGCAGTGAAGCCATTTATGACTTCATGGGGCAAAGTGATCGTAGCAATGGTAGGTGATCGAAGTGGTGAATATCGTATGCTTTACGCACTGAGTGAGGGATGTGAGGATGGTTGCTATGTTTGATTGTTTGCCATCACTATGACATGCACACCCCCACCTCCGTATCTTTACACCTTTTGATATGGCACCTTAGAGTGTTGTACAGTATGTAGTGCTAACTCTTAGGTTGCAGGTCCAGGTTCAGGTATGTTTTTGTCTACCTGTTATTGTTCACTTTAGATGCTTATCGCTCATACCAGGCTTTATGTCTGACCCAGAGTTTTATGTCTCCTCTTATTACTCTGGGTGCTCACACGAGCAGACTAGAGACAGGTTAGCTGGTGGTGCGCGAGTAGCTGATTCAGAGGCGGACAGGAGGCTTCCACGTATGATATATATATACACATTCTCCCTGTGTCGTTGGTGGTCGCTACTTGGGCATTAGTAGTGTACCTCCTTTATCTTGCTTTTTCTTTGAGACTGTTTGAAAGTTGTAATAAGCTATATTTTGGATTTCCGCTGCTATGATGTTTAGTTTTGGTTTTCAGCTTATGCACTGTCTCTCCTGTTTTATGTCAAATATGTTATTATTATATTTTGTTCTATGCGCTGTGAGACATTCTACAGGTTCCTTGTTAGTTCATTTCTTTCTTCCTTTTCCTTCTGACGACCCGTTCCGTGCTAACTGGACATGTGTACAGCGCACTTCTGGAGTAAATGTCGGTTGGTGCGGGGCGGGTCGTCACACTTGGTATCAGAGCTCTAGGTTGCGTAGTTAACCTAGGGAAAGACACCAGGGAGAGATAGTACGTATATGAGAGCGCGTATTTGTAATTACTTTGGTTTTCAAAAGCTATATATATACTATTGGTAGTATAAGAATGAAGTCGCACTGCACTAGCACCACTATGGGGTCGTTAATCGTTTCCTTTTTTCAGATTGACGATGAGCCGAGACACGAGGGGTGCTGGTAGAGGAACCAACTATGGGAATGCCGCTGACATGAGGGCGATGTTTACTAACCTCATGAGAGACATGCTTAGAGAAGTGCAAGGGGCAGTTCCCAATCCTGGAGTTGGTGTTGGCCCAGTAGTGCAGGCGCCTAGGGTCGATTTCGCCAAGTTGTGCAAAGATTACACTAACCTTGGTGGGAAGTCGTTCCACGGGACGGAGTCGGCCACAGATGTTCAAGACTGGATGGATAGCTGTGATTGTATCTTCGATGACTTGGGTCTTGAGGATGCGATGAAGAGAAGGCTAGCGTCTCGTCAGCTGCAAGGGCGAGCGATGAATTGGTGGAATGCCATCAGAACAGCTACTCCGGAGAATCAGGTTACTTGGGTTCAGTTCAAGGCTCGCTTTAGCGAGAAATTTATTCCAGCTGCCCAGAAGTCAGTGTTGTTCAAGAGGTTCTTGGAACTCAAGCAGAACGGAAGGGCAGTTTCTGACTATATTGCTGAGTTCGACACTTTGTCGAAGTATGGGCTATCTCTTATTGATACTCCTGAGAAGAAGAATGAGAAGTTCATTACTGGTCTGGATGGATACTTGGGGGAAAGGCTTATCAATCACATCGATGAGACTTTTGAATCGATCGTGGGGAAAGCTTTGAGATCAGAGTGTCTTTACCCTAAGACGAAGACTGAGGCTGCATCTGCAGAAGGGCCAAAGCCGCAAGCAGGCGGTGGAGGCAAGAATAACTCTCAGAATAAGAGGAAGCAGGACCAATCTAAGGATGGTCAGAAAAAGAGCAAGAAGGATGTTGAGTGCTTCAGCTGTGGTAAGAAGGGCCATTACGCTAAAGATTGTCGGGCCAAGCCAGCGGATAAGAAGTGCTTCAACTGTGGTCAAGTGGGACATTTCAAGGATAAGTGTCTGCAACCTCTTAAGGAGAAGCAGATTGTGAAAGCATATGCTATTGATGTTGTTCCTTCTTCGTCGAATGCCCCAACTGCGGCGGAGAAAGGAAAGAATGTTGTTATTCAAGGTATGCTTTCTATTTATGATGTACCAGTTCGAGTTTTGTTTGATACTGGGGCTTCCCGTTCCTTAATATCTAGTGACCTGGTAGATAGGTTGGGACTGGAACCCGAGATAGTAGATAGACCATTGGTTGTGACGAACCCGATTGGTGGTTCGACTAGCCTTAGTGTGATTTGCATGAATTTGGTCTTATCGAGTCATGGATGTATGTTTGTATGTGATTGCTTTGTTTTGGGCTTTACTGGGTATGACATTATATTGGGAGTCGATTGGCTCCAAAGATACGGGGTGGTGGTAGACTGTGAGGGCTTTTTGGTGACAGTGAGGGCGGATGATGGGCGGAGGGTAGTGTTTGGTAGTCTACCTAGTGATGGGGTTATGGCTAGTTTTGTAAATTCCCTCGACATCCCGCAGGATGAGTTGTCAGATGTGCCCGTGGTTGGCCAGTATCCGGACGTCTTCGAGGAGGTGACCGGGCTTCCACCACACCGAGAGATTGAGTTCCGTATTGATTTAGTGAAAGATGTCAGACCTATAGTGATGCCACTTCGTCGTATGGCACCAAGAGAGCAGCGTGAGCTCGGGGTGCAAGTCAGCAATCTTTTGAAGAAGGGACTTATTAGAAGGAGTGTCTCCGAGTGGGGAGCACCAGTTGTGTTTGCCACTAAGGCAGATGGTTCCCTTCGTTTGTGTGTGGACTATCACAAGTTGAATAAGGTAACGAGGAAGAATAAGTATCCTCTACCGCGGATAGATGATTTGTTTGATCAACTGGAAGGAGCAAGAGTGTTCTCCCAGTTGGACCTCGCGACAGGATTTCATCATCTACGAGTAGCGGATGAGAGTGTTCCGAAAACGGCATTTAGGACGCCGTCTGGATTTTATGAGTGGTTGGTCATGCTATTTGGGTTGACCAATGCACCAGCCTACTTTGTGGATCTTATGAATCGAGTATTCAGAGATCAGTTGAATAAGTTTGTTCTTGTTTTCGTGGATGATATCCTTGTTTACTCAAGGACAGAGGAGGAACACAAGGGACACTTGAGGATAGTGATGGAGGTGTTGAGGAAACACCAATTGAAAGCGAAATTCTCTAAGTGTCATTTTTGGAGAAGAGAAGTGAGATTCTTGGGTCATGTTGTTTCAGAGAGTGGTATTGCCGTGGACCCTGCGAAGTTGGCTACGGTACAGGATTGGCCTACGCCCAAGAATGTAACGGATGTAAGAAGTTTCTTGGTATTAGCTGGATATTATCGTAAGTTTATCCAGGACTTCTCCAAGATAGCAGCACCGTTGACTCAATTGACTAAGAAGAATCAGTCCTTCGTCTGGGACGGAGTGTGTGAGGATGCCTTCAAGAGTCTAAAGGAGAAGTTGACGCGTGCGCCAGTGTTAGTCATTCCTAAAGGGAATGAAGAGATGACGGTATACACGGATGCTTGTGATACCGGACTGGGTGCTGTATTGATGCAAGGAGGTAGGGTTGTAGCTTATGCTAGTCGACAGCTAAAGCCTCATGAGAAGAAGTATCCTACCCATGATTTGGAATTAGCAGCGATTGTGTTTGCGCTGAAGATGTGGAGACACTATCTCTTGGGAGAAAGATTTGAGTTGTTTACCGATCATAAATCGTTAAAGTATCTCTTCTCCCAGAAGGATCTGAATCTTCGTCAGCAGAGATGGTTAGAGTTCTTGGCTTCGTATGATTTTGATATCGCATACACACCTGGGAAAGGTAATGCGGTAGCCGATGCCTTGAGTAGGAGACATTCCAGTTTAGGGGCAATGTTTCTTGAGTGGAAGCAACTGGAGTATATCGCGGGGTTTGATTTCAGACCAAAGTGCGAATTGGATCCAGTTATGCTAGCTAGTTTGGCGATCAGACCCACTTTGATAGAGCGGATTGGTTCCAGCCAGAAGGACGATCCTAATCTATTGGAAATCATCTCCAAGTTAGAAATGAACATCGATAGTGAGGAGATGAATGTGTATGGGCTTGATCGAGATGGATGGCTTCGAAAGAATGGAAGACTAGTTGTGCCCAACGTGAATGGTTTGAGAGATGAAGTGCTTAGAGAATGTCATCACTCGAAACTGACTATACACCCCGGTGGTAATAAGATGTATCGAGATATGAAGCAGACTTACTACTGGGAAGGGATGAAAAGAGACGTTGGGAAGTTTATATCCAAATGCATGAATTGCCAGCTAGTTAAAGCCGAGCAAAAGAAGCCTAGTGGGTTGTTGCAACCATTAGAGATTCCCGAATGGAAATGGGAACAAGTCTCGATGGATTTCATCGATGGCTTACCGAGGACTAGGTCGGGATACGATAGCATTTGGGTAATTGTGGATCGATTGAATAAGAGCGCAAGATTTATACCAGTCAAATCGACCAGGACGGCAGCCAAGTTGGCAGAATTGTATATGAAGTGGGTAGTGAGATTTCATGGAGTACCTAAAAGCATTGTGAGTGACCGAGACCCGTTGTTCACTAGTGGGTTTTGGAAGAGCTTACAAGAGGCTCTAGGGTCAGGATTACATCTCAGTACCGCATATCATCCTCAGACCGACGGTCAGACGGAGAGGGTGAATCGTATATTGGAAGATCTCTTGAGAGCTTGTATATTGGACTTTGGTGGATCATGGGATGACCATTTGCATCTAGTAGAGTTTGCGTATAATAATAGCTACCAATCCAGTATCGGTATGGCTCCATATGAAGCTTTGTACGGAAGATCGTGCAACTCACCATCATGTTGGATAGAGACTGGCGAGAAGTTTGTGCTTGGACCATATGCGGTGAGAGAAACTTCGGATAAGATTAAGATCGTTCAGCAACGAATAAAAGCTGCCCAAGATAGGCAGAAGAGTTATGCTGATAAGAGGAGAAGAGACTTGAAATTCTCAGTTGGTGACTTGGTGTTTGTCAAGATCTCTCCGTTAAAGAGCGTGATTCGATTTGGCAGGAGAGGTAAGTTGGCACCAAGATTTGTTGGCCCATTCCCTGTTCTTGAACTAGTCGGGAATTTAGCATATAGAGTTGGCTTACCAGAGAAAATGGCGGGAGTTCACAATATGTTTCATGTTTCCCAACTAAGGAAGTTCGTTCACGACTTAGATATGACTATTTCACCTGATCAGTTAGAGGACTTCGAAGTAGAACCCGAGGCGGTTGGGAACCGCAAGCCGATTCGTATTGTGGGACACGATACGAAGCAACTTCGAAGGAAGGCGGTGAAGCTAGTCAAGGTTCAGTGGGGCGAGGACGAGAATGATTGTACTTGGGAGACAGAGGAGAACATTAGGAAGGCATATCCAGAAATCTTTACCTGGTAAGATTTACTTTGCAATTTAGTTTTCCGCATGCTAGGGTAGACTTATTTTGCTTGTTTGCATGTTTGATTGTTGTTTTATGATTGATAGGCATGCGGGACCTTTGTGTGTGTTTTGATTAGGGAATTTCGGGGGCGAAATTTCTTAAGGGGGGAAGAGTGTAACGACCCGCATTCTACGCATCGGGGGATCGTAGAATATTTATTTCCTTCCCGTATGAAGTCGTATGGTCATGTAACTTTGGGAAACATCTATTAGAGTCATTTCCCATGCTTACGATTTTTGTCGATTTTTAAATGACCATTTTGCCCATAGTTGATCTTGTTTTGGCCATAACTTTTGATTGGAAAGGAATTTTGACTTGAAACCATTTCCATTAGATTCGTTTGATGGTTTACCTTTCCGTAGAGTGGTCATAATAGCCAAACGGACTTACCGTTTGGGAGATATGGCTGAAATAAGGTTTGGAGGATGAAAAACTGCTTAACCGGGCCAAATCGGGTGATTAGTGAGTAGGTCCATAACCCATTTCGGGATTAGGGTTATGGGAAGGCTGAAATGAGATAGAGCATCATTCTATTTCAATTTTCTAGCCTCCACTTATCACCAAGGAACCCTAAAAATGGCCTCCAACCTCTAAATCACCTCCAAATCATCTTTTAATCAAGGATTTAGCTTAGCAACATTTAATCAAGGAAGATCTACACCAAATCAACATTAGAGCTGTTGTTTAGCATTGGGATTCACATCAAATCAGAGACTTATTTCAGATCTTAGTTTATTTGTGGCTAAGGTGAGTGATTTGCATAGTTTTGCACTAATTATGGCTAATTAAGGGTAAATAGTGTTAATTAGCGAATTTATACACTAATAAATTCTGGAAAAATGTTCATAAATTCCTAAATGATGTTTTAGACCTCTGATATGAATTTGGGTTAATTTGGTTAAGTTTTGCTAATCCTATCATTAGTTTCACCTAAACATGCTTAAGGGGAAATATGGGAATTTGGGTATGTTTGATCCATTTTAACCTATCATATTGATGTTTTGATGTTTGTGGTTGATTATGCATGTTGCTATGACTGTATGATATGCTTGTGATTGATTTCAATAGTTAGAATGGTCGAAAACGTCGTCGAATGGCGTAAACACTTGCTGGAAAAGCTTCAGGAAACAGTGCAGGATCGGGTCGGATCGGATATGAGGGCTCGGATCGGATATGTTGAACTGGGCAAGGGATTCGATCGGATTGGAACCCGACACTTGAGAAAATTGGCAAAAAGGAAGGCCACGCTAACTGAACTGGGATCGGATCGGATAAAGGAGAAGGGATCGGATCGGATAAAGAAGGAGGGATCGGATCGGAACACGTGAAGAATGAGGGAGCGGAGCGGAGCGGAAGCACGAATTGGATAGGAGATGACACCCGACCCGAACCGAAGTGGGACACCCGACCCGAACCGATGCGATGGAGTGGACTCGACCCGAACCATACCAGAAGAAGACCCGACCCGACCCGATGGAGGACACCCGACCCGAACCGATGGCTTGAGGAGGAACCCGACCCGACCCAGTATTGACCAATAACCCGAGATGCAAAGGTAGTCCAATATGGGAAGTTAGAGCTCAGGATCCAGTTGGGAACCGATGAGTTCACTTCATGGTTGGACTTTGCTGCGGGACGTGTGCTAAGGAGTTGTCGACGTTCATAACTTCGATTCACCACTAAAAATGGATGATGGGCTACTTATCAGTGCAGTAGAGTCATTGCGACTCGAGGGGCAAGGTGATGGTAGTAAGACTACGTTATCAGTGCAGTAGATTCATTATGACTTGAGGGGCAAGGTGATGCGTAGTAAGACTATGAGCCAGCGCAGATAGGGTGAATAACTCCATGGGGCAAGTGGACATAGTAAAGGATTGGTAAGACTATGAGCCAGCGCAGATGGGGTGAATAACTCCATGGGGCAAGTGGACATAGTAAGGATTAGTAAGGCTATGAGCCAGCGCAGATGGGGTGAATAACTCCATGGGGCAAGTGGACATAGCAAAGGATTAGTGGCTACGTTATCAGTGCAGTGAAGCCATTTATGACTTCATGGGGCAAAGTGATCGTAGCAAGGGTGGGTGATCGAAGTGGTGAATATCGTATGCTTTACGCACTGAGTGAGGGATGTGAGGATGGTTGCTATGTTTGATTGTTTGCCATCACTATGACATGCACACCCCCACCTCCGTATCTTTACACCTTTTGATATGGCACCTTAGAGTGTTGTACAGTATGTAGTGCTAACTCTTTGGTTGCAGGTCCAGGTTCAGGTATGTTTTAGTCTATCTGTTATTGTTCACTTTAGACGCTTATCGCTCATACCAGGGTTTATGTCTGACCCGGAGTTTTATGTCTCCTCGTATTACTCTGGGTGCTCACATGAGCAGACTAGAGACAGGTTAGCTGGTGGTGCGCGAGTAGCTGATTCGGAGGCGGGCAGGAGGCTTCCACGTATGATATATATATATATACACATTCTCCCTGTGTCGTTGGTGGTCGCTACTTGGGCATTAGAAGTGTACCTCATTTATCTTGCTTTTGCTTTGAGACAGTTTGAAAGTTGTAATAAGCTGTATTTTGGATTTCCGCTGCTATGATGTTTAGTTTTGGTTTTCAGCTTATGAACTGTCTCTCCTGTTTTATGTCAAATATGTTATTATTATATTTTGTTCTATGCGCTGTGAGACATTCTACAGGTTCCTTGTTAGTTCATTTCTTTCTTCCTTTTCCTTCTGACGACCCGTTCCGTGCTAACTGGACATGTGTACAGCGCACTTCTGGAGTAAATGTCGGTTGGTGCGGGGCGGGCCGTCACAAAATCCCTACAACTTAGGGATAATGAAGCTCTCTTTATTCATGTAGTTTCAATATACTTGTTTATTCATGATCTCTTTTTGTGCTTTAATTCATGTTGATGGTTATGGTTTCTGTGTTCATTATTGAGTTTGATAGCCTATAGTGTTGACACCACATAGGCTATGTTTGTTCATATGCTTACTAATTACCTCTTCATCTACATATGATTATGGTAATTAAGTGGAGATTGAAAATCTAAATTTGATGGTTTATACTCCTAATTAATAGGGGATAGGTCATGCTTAAAGTACAATTCAATTTCAACTTGTTATCATTTTCCATAAAATTATTAAAGTTGTTTAAGAGGTGTGACAAAATTTGATGGCTTATGTTGGGCTAATCAATAGCACAAATAAGTCATGCTTAGAATAGTCACATCAATTAAATTAACTATTGACCAAAAAGAGAGATCATGGTTTCATTTTATATTGATTCATGTGATCTTGAGAGTGAATTTGTTCCTAAGTTGTCATTTAATCTCTTATTTTTCAACCAACGTTTGTAGTTTATAGTTTGGTATATTTTGCTAATTTTTAGCTGTTTAGTTAACATTCTCACTCACTTTCGGTTTAATTTGATTGAGTAATTTTAGAATTAATTCTTTCCTTGTGGATCGACCCGTATTCGCCACGTACTACGATAGTACGCCGTGCGCTTGCGGTTTATTTCAATATTCGCGACGATTTTCTAATTCATAGAATATTCGTCGTCGAACAAGTTTTTGGCGCCGTTGCCGGGGAAAGAATTTAACTTTAGTTTTACTCTTCGAGTTAATTTTCTTATTTGTTGTTTTTGTAAAAAAAAAAATTGTGTGTTGTTCGCAGTTTTTCTATTTTGTTTTGATCTTTTGTTGTTTCATTTTGTGTGTGCTTGTTTTTGTGTTCATTAAAAAAAAGTAAAAAAAGGGGAGTTGTGTGTTTTATTCCATTTTGTGTTTTGTTTTACTTTTGTATGTGTGTTTGTTTCTTTTCATTTGTGTGTTTTTATTTTGTGTTAGTTCTTCTATTTTCTCTCTCTTAAAAAAAAGGAAAAAAAAAAGAAATAAACACCTGCCTTTTGTTCAGTCTCTTTCCCATTTTTTTTTTTTCCAATTTTTTTTATTTCTTTCCCTTTCTCTTTATCTCATTTATTTCTTTCCCTTTCTCTTTATCTCATTTATTTCTTTCCTTCCCGTTCTCTCATTTATTTCTTTCCCCTTTCTATTCATTTTTAATTCTTACATAGAATCAAAATCTTCCCATTTTTCTCTTTTATTTCTACCCTTTATTTGATTTCTTTCCAACTTTTATCCAAATTCTTTCCTTTCTTTACAAATAAAAAAAAAACAATTTATTGCTTTCCTTTTTCTTGTCATTCCTCTATAACTTTCTTTCCTTCTCTACCTTATATTTCCTAATACCATTACATAATCCCCTACATTTCTCCATCCTCTCACCAGACAATCACCTTCTTCACGCAAACAAACTCTCAGCCCCAACTACAGATCTACTCCAAATCCTCTTCATCACACATCACAAAACATCCTCTTTCTTCAATCAAACGATTGTTAAGCAATCCCTACAGCAACCTTCACATCTAATTGCTTCACCGTGCCATTACTCAACAAAATCATCACACAACCATACTCAAACCAGTTACACTACATAACAACATCGACTACCTCCTCTAACTGGAACTGCATCACTTCATCCGTCACAACTCCATACCACAACAACAAACCACAAACCAAAACTTCTCGATCCAAGCATCATCATACCACCCTCTGCACAAACAAACTACATGGCCTTTTCTCTACAAACCGACTTCACAGATCACCGATACCACGGTCTTCTTCACCAGTCACTACAACCATCCAGAATAGCCATCCACCAATTATCACAAGCATAAGTCTTCAACGCAGCAAGCTCCTATCATTTACAAAGCTACAAGCCTGCATCAACAACCACACTTGCGCCTTCACCAACCCTCTCATCTCCATCGCAGCCACCTCGACTTCCTAAGCCCCTCACGCAATTGAAGCGCATCCTCCTTCCCCTGTAACCGCAAATCCAACTTGAAATCGATTTTTTCTTTTTTCTTTTGGTTGAAATCGTCTGATTTGAGTGTGGTAATTATGTTATTGTTTTAGGAACGATTTGGGAGAAAATACTTTGTTATTTGGGCTCACTGTTTTAGTGTACACGGGCTGTCCCATACCAGGGAAAAGTGTTCATTTGGGCTTGCTTTGTTATTTTTGGTGATTAATGATTTAGTGTAAACGGGCTTTTATCATTTGGGCGTTAGCCGATTGAGTATCATTTTGTTTAGATTAGTGCAAACGTCTTGCCTTGGTTTGGTTACTTTCCCTTACAAAAAAAGAAAAAGCCTTGCCTGATTCATTTTTAGGTTGCGGAAATTCTCTAGGAGGATTAATTGCTCAAAAACTGCTTTGCTCGGATTTGCATTGCTTTGCTTGGAACCGCGCTGCTTGCTTGCTCGCTTAAAAAAATGCTGCTAAAAAAATTGCCGTTAAAAAAAAATATTGCTAATAAATTCAGACCCTCTGGTATTGTTCTCTTCTCCCTTGCTTTTATTTAATTTCATTGTTGTTTGCTTGCACTTGCATCAAAAAAAAATCATTTGTAGTTGCATCGTTATTCACGTTTAATTTCTGTTTTGCATTCATTTAGCTTTGTTTTTATCTTTTTAAGGACATCATTATATTTTTGACAAATTGGTTAATTTTTAACGATTTATTTCTCGGTGTCTAGACTACGGCAGAGTAATAACTGTTTATAAATATTACGGTTATTCGTAAATATTATATCGGTTGTTCCTCTGAAGGTACTTAAACCTTCGGCTGCATTGCTAGGGTGATTCCTGGTGCACCGATAACTCCTGTCCATTAACTGGCTAAGAAATCTTTTGTTGAAATTAATCAAACTGACATTATATAATTTTAGAAAATCTGTAAATAAGTAATTTGCATTCATACAGTTGCATTAGGTTCATGCATATATTAAAAAAATCCAAAAAAAAAAAAAAAACATTTTTCTTTTGTGAATATTTTTTTCTCTTAAAATAAAAATTCAAAAAAAAAGGCTTTCTTGAAAATGTCTCAATTTCTGTATTCCTACGGATTTTACGATAGTTGTGAAAATCAATATAATCCATATAATTTTACACCAAATTCATATGGATATTTTAATAACAACTATTGTACTAACAATTTGGATTTTACGCCACCAACTTTTCAAAATTTTCAAAATAATCCTCATTGTACACCACAAAATTTTCAAAATAATGATCAACCCTCAACTCTTGAAACGCGTGTTGAATCTTTACTTGAAATGTGCACACGACAAAATCAAGAAATAAATGAATTGTGTAATTCATACTTGGGCAACAACTTGAGTCAAAGTTTTCAAAATAATCAAAATTCGAATTCACTTCCAAATTCAAATGATTTTGATTACAGCCCCAGCCAAATCAATTTCGAACTCAAAAATGAATTTCAAATTCAAAATGTAAATGTAAATCACTTCTCAAATGATTTTGGTAATGGGAATAATTTCAATTGTGGTGCTACTGAAAACTTTTGTTCCCAACAATTTCAAATTGAAAATTCTCCTGTAAATAATTATAAATTTGATTTTGTTGAGCAAACGAACATACTTGACGATTACTTGAAGTTTCGTGAAAAACAAAATAATCAAAACCGAACATGTGACGATTCAAATGATAATACATCTTTTACTAAAATCGATGATTTTCAAATAACAACTTTTGAAACTGACGAAAATCTTAATGAAGTTGTTGAAAGTTCTGTAATTGATCTGAATTTGAATTCTCTTGAAAACAAAGACATCAATCTTCAATTTGATCTTCCTCTCCCAGATTCTGAAAATTTTGAAAATTTAGCAACTTTAGATTGCCAACATGACAAAAATGGTGAAGTTGTTAACAACTGTTTAGGTGAGGACGACATTGATGAGCGATTTTTTTTGAAATAATTGACGATAATGTTGTTGGTTCTAAAAATGAAAATTTTGAAATTCTTGAGGTTGAAAATAATGAAACTATTGAATGTGATCTTGAACACAATGACGATTTTTCAAAAACTGTTGAAACTACTTGCGACTTAATCGTTTCAACTGAACCTCACTGTGATCACTTGTTTTTCAATGATAAATTTCTGTAGTACATGGACTCTTTTTGGAATAACACTGTTTTTGAGAAAACACGATTTCGAAATTTACTGAAAATTCATTTGTTTGGTTTTAATTTGAGGTTTATGAATGAACCTTTAGTTAACAAAATTTCAAATATCAAAGCAAAACTGAACAATATTTCTCAAAACAAGTGTGGGGGGGAGAATGACGCACATATCTCTCAATTTATACATCATTTAATCAAGTCAAACTTTGTTTTTGAAACTTTTTCTGAACCTCGGTTCACTGACCTCTCTGTAGTTGCTATAGAAATTCAATTCGATTTTCGGATCAATTGTGAGCTCAAAATTTTAAAATTAGCAACTCAAACTTTTGAAAAAACAAAATATGTTTTTCCAAATCTGAAATGTAATATAAAATTCTTTATGATTTGGTTTTCTGTGCTTAATATGTGTCTCATGATCCTTATGAGGCTGATCCATTGGTCCATTGTGGACCGATTCATCTATTCGATGACCACATATTTTCTACACGTACATTTGGTAAGTCGCACTAACCTTTTTTTGTACATATATAAATATTTCTCTTCCATTCACTCATTGTGTCATGCATTGACTGTGGGGACACAGTTGAAATCAAGTGTGGAGGGACTTTCATTTTCATCTGTTTTGCATAGTTTAAGCTAGCAATTTTTTTTCCTTTCTCTTTTGGCATTTTTTTTTCTTTTTCTTAAAAAAAAGTAAAAGTTTCACATTTCTATTTACTTCTAAATAAGACATGATGGAGTTAGCATATAATTTTGGTCGTTCGATTTAAATATTTGGAAATTTACTTCTCTTAGCGGATAACGAAAGGAAAGTTTGAATTATGAGCAAATTTGGTGTAACTGGTATATTGGGAAATTCGTAGGTGATGAGTATGAAATGTTTTCTGAATTGTAATCCGATTAAATGAATGGTTGATTTTGACTACTTGCGGTAACATTTTAGATCTTTTAAGTGAAGTTGTGCTAAGATATTCTCGCTTAACTCTCTGTTATGCAAAAAAAAAAGTACACATATATAATAATCCAAGGGTATCCAACATTGCTGGTACATCTGGCGTTGGTGTGCAAACCCGCCAAGCTCTTTCCGACACCTTGTTGACAAAGTCAGCGTTGGTTTGCACAATCCGCCAAGCTCTGTCCCAAACTCTCACATCAGTCCGCGAGGCAGTGCATGGGTGGTATACCTTGGTCTTTTTTGTTAGGTGATTGTGAATAGTAATAATGTAAATATTTTGTAATAAAGAGATATTAAAGCACTTGAAATCCAAGCACGCTCTTCACTTATTCGACCTAACTTGTTAACAAAAAGGAAGTTGAGATTCCGTTTTATGACTGTTGATATCGATTACAGAATTCATTTCATATTTGCACTATGTTTCTACCAAAACAACTGGCCAAGCTGGAGGAGTTTGTAACGATAACATGACTTTTGTTTGATGTTTTGGTTAGTAACGGACTCAAATTTCATAGTGACGACCCAAATTTGTGTTAACTTATTCGTGTAATATTTAAAAGTAAAATATCCATTTGTAAATATTCCTTTAAAAGCTTGCATTTGTCTTGTAAATATTTTCTAATCTTGCATTTTGTAAATATTTTTGCATTTAACATTTGGATTTTGTGGGTAGTATCCGCTGAAAACCCTCACGAGACAACACTCGTCCTACTGGGGACACCCATAGGTTTAACGGTTTGTTGCATACGCTCAATGCAATCATGCTCCCTACGAAAATGGATTTATCTTAGTTTTTTTCTTTATTCGAGGACGACTAAAAAGATAAGTGTGGGGGTATTTGATGTGCATGTAAAAATGCACATTTATATTCACATATTTATTCTCGTTTAATGCTAATAAATGTCATATATGGGGATATTATCATGCTTAAACAATAATTGAATTGATTTCAAAACATCATGCATTTATCATCATATAAGGGGAAATTTGTCATTTTTGTGCTTGTAATATTTTGAAAATATTTACTTGAACGTTTTTCATATTTTTGCAGAAATTGGATGCATGTAGAAAAGGACTTCATAAAAACATATATGCATACAAAGAAAAAAAAGGGAAATCAATCAATGGAGAGGGAATCAATTCAAATAGAGAATTAATGGAGGACCCCACCCATTCTCCCTTCTTCTTTAGTGGAGACAATAAAAGGGCTTCATGAATCATTATTGCTGAGGACAAAATAAAGTTAATAGAGTGGGGCATTCTTGGTAGCACGCAAAAAGTGAATTAGGGTTTAGTCATGCATAAATAACCCATGTATGTGAATGTAAAAGTCATCTTGGATTTTTAGTTTAGAGTGGAGGCTGAAATAAATCTCTTTTTTAGCTTATATTTTCTTTTATTTCTTTAAGGTTGCAAACTACATTTGTTGTTAAAATACCAAACATGAGAGGCTAAATCCCTACAACTTAGGGATAATGAAGCTCTCTTTATTCATGTAGTTTCAATATACTTGTTTATTCATGATCTCTTTTTGTGCTTTAATTCATGTTGATGGTTATGGTTTCTATGTTCATTATTGAGTTTGATAGCCTATAGTGTTGACACCACATAGGCTATGTTTGTTCATATGCTTACTAATTACCTCTTCATCTACATATGATTATGGTAATTAAGTGGAGATTGAAAATCTAAATTTGATGGTTTATACTCCTAATTAATAGGGGATAGGTCATGCTTAAAGTACAATTCAATTTCAACTTGTTATCATTTTTCATAAAATTAGTAAAGTTGTTTAAGAGGTGTGACAAAATTTGATGGCTTATGTTGGGCTAATCAATAGCACAAATAGGTCATGCTTAGAATAGTCACATCAATTAAATTAACTATTGACCAAAAAGAGAGATCATGGTTTCATTTTATATTGATTCAAGTGATCTTGAGAGTGAATTTGTTCCTAAGTTGTCATTTAATCTCTTATTTTTCAACCAACGTTTGTAGTTTATAGTTTGGTATATTTTGCTAATTTTTAGCTGTTTAGTTAACATTCTCACTCACTTTCGGTTTAATTTAATTGAATAATTTTAGAATTAATTCTTTCCTTGTGGATCGACCCGTATTCGCCACGTACTACGATAGTACGCCGTGCGCTTGCGGTTTATTTCAATATTCGCGACGATTTTCTAATTCATAGAATATTCGTCGTCGAACAAGTTTTTGGCGCCGTTGCCGGGGAAAGAATTTAACTTTAGTTTTACTCTTCGAGTTAATTTTCTTATTTGTTGTTTTTGTAAAAAAAAAATGTGTGTTGTTCGCAGTTTTTCTATTTTGTTTTGATCTTTTGTTGTTTCATTTTGTGTGTGCTTGTTTTTGTGTTCATTAAAAAAAAGTAAAAAAAGGGGAGTTGTGTGTTTTATTTCATTTTGTGTTTTGTTTTACTTTTGTATGTGTGTTTGTTTCTTTTCATTTGTGTGTTTTTATTTTGTGTTAGTTCTTCTATTTTCTCTCTCTTAAAAAAAAGGAAAAAAAAAAGAAATAAACACCTGCCTTTTGTTCAGTCTCTTTCCCATTTTTTTTTGTGTTTTCAATTTTTTTTATTTCTTTCCCTTTCTCTTTATCTCATTTATTTCTTTCATTCCCGTTCTCTCATTTATTTCTTTCCCCTTTCTATTCATTTTCAATTCTTACATATAATCAAAATCTTCCCATTTTTCTCTTTTATTTCTACCCTTTATTTGATTTCTTTCCAACTTTTATCCAAATTCTTTCCTTTCTTTACAAATAAAAAAAACAATTTATTGCTTTCCTTTTTTCTTGTCATTCCTCTATAACTTTCTTTCCTTCTCTACCTTATATTTCCTAATACCATTACATAATCCCCTACATTTCTCCATCCTCTCACCAGACAATCACCTTCTTCACGCAAACAAACTCTCAGCCCCAACTACAGATCTACTCCAAATCCTCTTCATCACACATCACAAAACATCCTCTTTCTTCAATCAAACGATTGTTAAGCAATCCCTACAACAACCTTCACATCTAATTGCTTCACCGTGCCATTACTCAACAAATCATCACACAACCATACTCAAACCAGTTACACTACATAACAACATCGACTAACTCCTCTAACTGGAACTGCATCACTTCATCCGTCACAACTCCATACCACAACAAGAAACCACAAACCAAAACTTCCCGATCCAAGCATCATCATACCACCCTCTGCACAAACAAACTACATGGCCTTTTCTCTACAAACCGACTTCACAGATCACCGATACCACGGTCTTCTTCACCAGTCACTACAACCATCCAGAATAGCCATCCACCAATTATCACAAGCATAAGTCTTCAACGCAGCAAGCTCCTATCATTTACAAAGCTACAAGCCTGCATCAACAACCACACTTGCGCCTTCACCAACCCTCTCATCTCCATCGCAGCCACCTCGACTTCCCAAGCCCCTCACGCAATTGAGTTTGATAGCCTATAGTGTTGACACCACATAGGCTATGTTTGTTCATATGCTTACTAATTACCTCTTCATCTACATATGATTATGGTAATTAAGTGGAGATTGAAAATCTAAATTTGATGGTTTATACTCCTAATTAATAGGGGATAGGTCATGCTTAAAGTACAATTCAATTTCAACTTGTTATCATTTTTCATAAAATTAGTAAAGTTGTTTAAGAGGTGTGACAAAATTTGATGGCTTATGTTAGGCTAATCAGTAGCACAAATAGGTCATGCTTAGAATAGTCACATCAATTAAATTAACTATTGACCAAAAATAGAGATCATGGTTTCATTTTATATTGATTCATGTGATCTTGAGAGTGAATTTGTTCCTAAGTTGTCATTTAATCTCTTATTTTTCAACAAACATTTGTAGTTTATAGTTTGGTATATTTTGCTAATTTTTAGCTGTTTAGTTAACATTATCACTCACTTTCGGTTTAATTTGATTGAGTAATTTTAGAATTAATTCTTTCCTTGTGGATCGACCCGTATTCGCCACGTACTACGATTGTACGCCGTGCGCTTGCGGTTTATTTCAATATTCGCGACAATTTTCTAATTCATAGAATATTCGTCGTCGAACAGTAGACGCACATGTTTGAGTATAATAAAGTTACATTTTTCAGGTTCATGGATATTTTTGTCACTGGTTTGAATGTTCAAAAATAAGAGAGTTTCAGGTCCCAAGTGTTATAGATGCAAAGGATTTCAACTTTTAAAGAAGAATGGCACGAGAGGACGCACTCGCACGCAAGTACGAAAAAAAACTGGAAAGCTTTATTTACATAATTCAGTATATAAAAATTTCATGTCTTTTGCTACATAAAATTGTATAAACTATGATATGTGTATAATAATTTATTCCGCCGTGAATATTGTGTATTGTGATTCTGTGTTTATTCTGTTTAAACCCTGTAAGCCTATAACAATCTGTCATTTTGAATGCTTCGAGTCGGCTTAACCACCGATTCGGGACGGTGAAAATGGCGGGTTGTTACACACATATACATCATGTTCCAAAAGAATAAATATACGTATGCCATGAATACTTTACTTCCCAACTTGGGTAATAGCTTCAAAAGAGATAATTCAAGGAAAAAGGAGCTAGACCTGAAAAAACAACAAGCTAATAACTGGAACAACTCGGTCTAACCCAAGTATAAATACACGGGTCAATCTAGTTTAAATATATAAGTAATAAAATTATAAGTGAATAGAATGTCTAGTAAAAATTAATTCCTTTTCATGAGAAAAAGAATCTCATAATCATGAATTAACTCAAGATACAGATATGATAATTCCTTCAGAAAGGAATAATATAATTTGAAACATTAAATTTCTCGAAAGATAAATTTACGAATTTAGTACGTAGATTGACACAAACCTACAAAAGGGATTTACCCTTAACAACAAATACTAAGCATCCAAGCTAAGCATGAATATAAAATTCCTAATACTCTAAAGCAACATAGGGAATACATTAAATGCCAACACATAAGTCTCATATGAGAGTATGCAACAAGTAAGTGATCACTATATATACATATACACACACAAGCTTCAAGATGGTCCCTAACAATATAAGCCTCAAGATAGCTCTCAACTATATAAAGAAATACAGTAAATCTCAAATTCTAAGAAATTGGATCCAAAGCAGCAAAGAGATATAAAATCGTCAAATGATAACAAAGTCAACAAAACATTATAAAGCATATCTGAAAAGATTACAATGGCCACGATAAGTTCGTTAGCACCTCCCCCAAGAAGTTTCGTCTTAAATGACAAGGTCGCTAACACCTCCCCCAGGAAGTTTCGTTGGATATGGAATGGTCACTAACACCTTCTCCAAGCAGTTTTATCCCAAAAGACAAGGTCATTAACACATCCTAAAGCAGTTTCGTTAACTAGTACTTCTCCCGCAAGCAGACTCTCAGGTTTACATAAGATAAATTCTCTGGTGTAATTCGTGATTATGTCCCAAACTCTCAGACAGGAACTCAATTGGTGGTAACAGTGTGTCTCATATCATGTAATAACCCAAAAATTCACACATGGATTAATTATGTTTCTTAAATTAATTAAACACATTAGAGATAAATGTGTGTGATTGATTGTAAGATAACGTGTGTCTGTATAAATGGAAATTGACTTAGATATTATCAGCTAATATTGTCTAGGGGTAAAATAGGAATCTGGTAAGAAAATCTCACTTAATAAATGACATTAAGTCCTAAACTATAGGAAGCCTTAACTCTTTTATTATCTAGAATGCTGGTTTGATTTATGGTTGTGTTAGGTTGTGCTGGATAAATTACAATGTCTGGTTGTGATGTCTGAGACGAATAGATGTGCTAATATATGTGAATGAATGCGTGCCATTGTAGTATAAACCCCCTTGAAAGTATGTTTGATAATATCTGATAGTCACATGAAAAATATAATGTAAGAACCCATGTTTAAACAGTCTCTGTTCGATGTGAATATTTGGAAGTGTTTTATAATATTGTTGTTTGATATGGCCAGTTAAAGGGGTAAGTATAGGGCAGTGGTGTAGATGGTACTTACACTGCTTATGTTCTATACTTATTTAAGATGAAGCCCGGGGAGCAATGACTAATATCATGTGCTGAGCTTCTGTTTGCTTCCTAGAATCTCCTTAAAAATTGTGGCTATGATTTAGTTGAGCCTTAGATATAATGCAAGGCTTAAGTAAAGCATAGATAAATGGAGATGAAGGCTTAGGGTGTACCTCTTCCCAGAAACACCCATGTCCATATTAGAAATAAGCAATACAAATTTATATAGATTATTAACTATTTGTTGTATATATTAGTGGATGTTACATATGCATGTTAAGTACTAATGATTGCATTTCTATTGCATGTACATGTTGAATGATTACATATGCATATTAAGTGTTGGCTGTTACATTCCTTTTGTATGAATGTTGGCCGCTTACTTATGTATTGGATGCCATGATTGATATGTAAGTAAGGTTGTGCTTGATGATGATATTTAATTTGTTTCTGAAGGAATGGGGAATACTCAGGGGAATAAAATGGACTAAATAAAGGAAAATGGCAAGGAAAAAAAACCTAGTAATGAACTAGGGGAAAATCAGGTCAGGGAAAGGCTACTTTGAACAGCCGGGCATTGTGGATATTATGCAGGCTTGCACATGACTTTTTCAAGCCCAAGGACCCGAGTGATTGGGGGAATGACATGACTCAATCAATGTGCACATAAGAGTTAAATTATAGTATAATCTGGTTAGGAATGAAAGATGAGCTCATAAATTAATTCACAGTAGACGTAGGCCCACTATAATGCAATTGGGAATGCTGGGAAGGTTGGGACATGTGAATATCAATCTGTTGTATAAATTGATGATTTATATACCTGATAAGAATGAGTGCTTGTGCTGTTTTGTGTGCTGAGTCATTCATGGTTATGCTTGGTTGAATGGAATGAACCTTGGCGTATGCAGATCTAAGTTTCTAGATAGATCAGTTAAATGTTTGAATAATACTAGTGCTCATTTTATGGTAGAATCACTTATTAGTTTTATTTGGAATAAATAATATACGAAGTTGCAAGTATTAAAAGAGATACCCTAACATACACACACATGGTTCCTCTTAATGACACATGGAATTGCACACATGAATCAAGTTGTAGCTAATAACCTGATTAAAAAAACCAATCCATGAGGGACTTAAGCCTATAAGTAGAGGGTATATTGCTGGAAAATAGGCAGTGTGGTAGGCCGGAAAAGTAGCCTCATAGATGGATTTAATATGTGCATATTCATGACGAATGTATATTCAGTATGATGTGTTGGTATGTTATATATAATATTGCATTAGATTTGTGTATAGATGTAAGAATGCTTTGGGTGTATGCACATAAATGGTATCCTTATGTGACACTTAAACTGGTATAAGAATACAGCCATTGACTCTGTATAATGAAGTTACATTGTAGTATATATGACAAACATATTATACAATGATGTTTGGAGTGTTAGATGTATGATTTGAGTTGTCTTGTTTGCTAGTAGTTTAAATAAAAGAAACTCTGTTGATGAACATTGAACATAGTAGAATTAAGCAAGAAAAATGTTTGAATGACATTTGTGTTATGGCTTAATCATTTATCTGTTAAGATTTAACAATTATGTATGTTGCTAGGGTCAAGCTAAGGGACTTGATATTTATATATATGAACACACCAGTATAATAATGATGATATATAGACATATGTGAATAAATTGTTTTTATGTTTGTATAATGGAACTTGGACTTAGCTAGTTCAATAGGAATAATGTCATGTAATAAGTGAATTTACTGATACCATACAATATGTCTGACCCTATTTTCTTTCATGCATCTTGGGGTGTCTCATTTTATAATGAGGCAGCCTTTAAGTATTTTTTGCACGCATTAAGACAGGAAAATGGAAGCGTACGAGAGATTGCTTGGGAAACTTTAAAATCATAGTTATCTCAGTAGTTAAAGAATGTTGTAATGTTTAAAAAGAAGGAAGTGTCCACTGTTGAGATTAATTTTCTATTTACTGAGATTATTGACATGCTAGCTTATTGTTTTGATGAATTGTTCTGTTTTGTATGTTGTTATGTTATGTAGCGATGAAAGTGTAATGTAGAAATGTTTACTGAAGTTTGTAAGTTTGATTGAGTTTTGACGAGTATTCTTAAGCTCATAGCCATTTAGTATGCTATATTGTTCAGGTTAGAACAAACTGAATATATTTACTGAAACTTTTTAAAGCAAGAAGTCATAAGTATTTTAATGATATGTAATTATATGTCTTCATGCCCACTACTTTGATGTAAATTATAAATGAATATGTGATTAAATATGATAGGATCGATTAGGGGTTACTTCAAGCTACACCCACAATATCACACACAAGACAATCAGTCAACACACCATTCAAATAAAAAGGATATGATGAAAGTAAAATAGCAAAACACAAGATTTTATACGTGGAAAACCTCTTCGATGTGAAGAGTAAAAACCACGAGATCTCTTAAGGAGTCTACCCTCTTCTCTTATTGATAAACCAAAAAGGGAAAATAGCCCCAAAATGTTTACAAAAGATTCGCTTCTAATCACCGGAATCCAAAAACAATAAGAGATGAAAAAGGTGTAAGAGAACACCCTATGTGTGCACTTCAGGCCAGCGGTGAATCGAGTAAGAATAAAGCTCAATCTTGAAGACCAAAACACCTTGAAGAAGATGATAAATGACCAAAAACTGCTGCTGCCTTATGTGATCAGATCTGGTTATATTAACCCTCTTTTCTTTTAATGTGCATACCAAAAATGTGAGTAATCTCCCAAATGTCTTTCCTGAAAAGAAAAGATATTGTCGCACAAAAGGCATGCTTGCACAACAAATCTGGGAAAAAGACAAAACCAATAAATCTCACCCACAAATTAAGCATGACCTGCATAAAATTATGCCAAATATGCTTGCATAAAATTATGTCAAATATGCCTGCATAAAATTATGTCAAATATGGGTTGGAATACCCAACAATCTCCCCCTCCAGCCCAACTTGGGGAAGATGTGCACGCTTCAATCATCATTTGAAACTCATTCCCACAAGCTTGCTACAAACATCAAGCTTGTTTCCTGGAACCACTTTAGTCAACATATCTGCACCATTCTTGTTTTTATGAATTTTCTTTAACTTGAGCATATTTTCTTCAATCACATTTCTTAACCAATGATACCGAACATCAATATGCTTAGTGCGTGCATGATACATGGAATTCTTGCTCAAATCCATAGCACTCTGACTGTCATAGAATACTATATACTCTTCTTGTTGCAAACCCAACTCTTGAAGGAACCTCTTCAACCAAAACATCTCTTTACTTGCTTCCACAGCTGTTATATACTCTGTCTCGGTTGTAGATAAAGCCACACACTTTTGTAACTTGGATTGCCAAGAAATGGCTCCCTCTGAAAATGTGAACACATAACCTGAGGTAGATTTTCTACTATCAATATCACTAGCCATGTCTGCATCTGTATACCCCTCAAGAACATGTTTGCTACCTCCAAAACATAAGCAAAATCTAGAAGTACCACGCAAATATCTGAAAATCCACTTTACTGCATCCTAGTGAACTTTACCAGGATTGGATAAGTATCTACTCACCAAACCAACAGAATGTGCAATATCTGGCCTAGTGCACACCATAGCATACATCAATGAACCAACTGGAGATGAATAAGGAATAGAAGACATACTTGCTTTTTCCTTCTCCATTGTTGGACAATCCCTCTTACTTAGCTTAAAATGAGATGCGAGTGGTGTACAAACCGGATTAGCATGCTTCATATTGAACCTTTCAAGCACATGTTCAATATATTTTTCTTGAGATAGCCACAACTTCATAGCTTTTCTATCACGAACAATCTCCATGCCTAAGAATTTCTTTGCAGGACCCATGTCCTTCATGTCAAATGACTTGGACAAATCTTTCTTCAAGTTGCTAATAAATTCTAAGTTTTGTCCAACTACCAACATGTCATCCACATATAATAGAAGAATAATGAAGATATCGCCAGGAAACTTTCTAAAATACACACAAGGATCTGCAACAGTCCTCTTGTAACCATTGCTTGTCATAAATGAATCAAATTTGTGATACCACTGCCTTGGTGCTTGCTTAAGTCCATAAAGACTCTTCTTCAACTTGCAAACAAGTTTTCTTTTCCCTTTTCTTCAAATCCTTCAGGTTGTTGCATGTAGATTTCTTCCTGCAAATCACCATGTAAAAATGCGGTTTTTACATCAAGTTGTTCCAATTCAAGGTCACAACTTGCTGCTAAACCCAAAATGGTTCTGATAGAAGTCATCTTGACAACTGGTTAAAAAATCTCATCAAAATCAATGCATTTTTTCTGATTGCATCCTTCGACTACCAATCTAGCTTTGCGCTTTACTATCTTCTCAACATCTTTCTTGTTCTTGAAAACCCATTTGTTTTTCAAAACTTTCTTGCCTTTTGGAAGTTTCACTAGCTCAAAAGTCTGATTGTTCATCAAAGAATCCATCTCCTCTTTCATAGCCTCAAGCCAAAGATTCTTGTCTCGACTAGACAACACTTCTTGGAAGCTCTCGGGCTCACCATCAGCTGTAACTAAGATATAATCTGTGCTAGGATATCTTGTAGATGGTTTATGTTCTCTGGTTGACCTTCTAACTTGAGCATCATCCACTTGTGGGGCAATTTGCTCCCCCTGCTCACAAGCCACTTCTCCATTTGGTTGAGCTTCATCATGAACATCATCAAAATGTGCACCATCAAGCTGTGCATCATCAACACCTTCATGTGTTGCATCAAGATCAGCCTGTATTGGCTGTTCAACAAAACCACGAGTAGGGGACAAAGAAACATCAGTGGTATCAATAAAAAAATCTGAGCTAGTATGATACCTTGCACTCAAAAGTTCTGCACCTTTTTCATGCTCAAAGAACACTACATCTCTGCTTCTTACTACCTTTCCTTTTTCTGGATCATATAGCCTGAACCCATAATCTTCATCACCATAGCCAACAAAAACACATGGATTAGTCTTGGAATCCAGCTTTGATCTTTGGTCTTTTGGCACATGCATGTATACCTTGCATCCAAATACTCTAAGATGTGTACATACAGGATCACATCCCTTCCATGCTCTCTGTGGAATGTCAAGCCCCAATGGAATAGATGGAGAACGGTTGATCAGATAAACTGCTGTATTCACTGCTTCAGCCCAAAATGACTTTGGTAGATCGGACATCTTCAACATGCATCGCACCTTCCCCACAATGGTTCTATTCATCCTCTCATCTACACCATTGTGTTGGGGAGTGCCTGGAACAGTCTTCACATGTCGAATACCATATTGCGCACAATAATTCTTGAACTCATGTGAAGTATACTCTCCACCATTGTCTGAACGAAGGCACTTCAACTTGCTTTCTGTCTCCCTTTCCACCATAACATGAAACTTCTGAAAAGTTTCAAACACTTGGCTTTTGTCTTGTACAAAGAACAACACAACTCGCCTCTTGCAATTGTCATGGATCCCTTGGATAATTTCCACTTGCCACTCTCAAATGTGTGACGAAAGCCTTCTTGATCAAGAATATGAGCTGAAAGAAAATTAAGACACAAATCCGGAATATGGCGTACACCTTTCAATGTAAGCATGCATCCAACATTAGTCTTCACACGAATAACACCAATCCCAACTATGCTTGCTGAACTCTGGTTACCCGTTTTGACACTGCCAAAATCACCTGCTTGATAATTCAAAAAATACTCTCTCTTAGTAACACAATGATATGAAGCACCTGTATCAACCAGCCACTCAGAATATGTACTGCTAACATGATGACATTCACTAGTTGCGCAAATTAAAGTGACATCATCATCACTTTTAGAGGCTACTGCTGCAACATTTTTATCATCGCCTTCTTTCTGAAAATCATTCTTCTTCCCATGTTCTCTTTTCCAATGAAAGCAATACTTTTTAATATGGTCAGGCTTCTTGCAATAGTTGCATATGAAGTGATTCTTTCCATCACTAGACTTGGATCTTCCTCTTGAGTTATCACGGCCTTTGGGTCCTTTGCTCTTGCTTCTTCCTCTATTCTCCACAACAAGAGCTTGTGAATTGTCAACTCCAATCTCCTTTTTTCTAATTTCTTCATTAAACATGCTTTCTTTGATCACATCCAAAGATAGCACACCATCTGGAGCTGAATTACTAATGGTCACAACTAAAGTTTCCCAACTATCTAGCAAAGAACTCAATAAGAACAAAGCTTGCAATTCATCACCAAAAATGATCTTCATAGTTGTCAACTTGTTAATAATGTCTTGGAAATCACTAAGATGCTCAGAAACTGACTTTCCACCTTTCAACTTTATATTAACAAACCTTTTAATCAATGAAGCTTTGTTATGGGTGGTTTTCCTCTCATACAAACCTTCTAATTTCTTCCACAAATCATATGGATCGGTCTCTTGTGACACATGGTTAAAAATGCTAATGTCAACCCATTGTCTAATGGTTCCTAAAGTTTTCCTTTTCAGCTTTATCCATTCATTCTCTTCCATTTTATCAGGTTTAGAAGGTTTAGAGATAATACCACTCGAACTAGTGACAGTTTCAATTGGGTCATGTAAATCCTTGCAATATAACAAGTCTTCCATCATAGGCCTCCAAATAGAATAGTTGGTTGATGTCAACTTAATCATTGAGCTATGACTGCTCGACTCCATAATGTGATAAATAACCAACCTCAAGTTCTAATACCAATTTGATAGGATCGATTAGGGGTTACTTCAAGCTACACCCACAATATCACACACAAGACAATCAATCAACACACCATTCAAATAAAAAGGATACGATGAAAGTAAAATAGCAAGACACAAGATTTTATATATGGAAAACCTCTTCGATGTGAAGAGTAAAAACCACGAGACCTCTTAAGGAGTCTACCCTCTTCTCTTATTGATAAACCAAAAAGGGATAACAGCCCCAAAATGTTTACAAAAGATTCGCTTCTAATCACCGGAATCCAAAAACAATAAGAAATGAAAAAGGTATAAGAGAACACCCTATGTGTGCACTTCAGGCCAGCGGTGAATCGAGTAAGAATAAAGCTCAATCTTGAAGACCAAAACACCTTGAAGAAGATGATAAATGACCAAAAATTGCTGCTGCCTTATGTGACCAGATCTGTTTATATTAACCCTCTTTTCTTTTAATGTGCATACCAAAAATGTGAGTAATCTCCCAAATGTCTTTCCTGAAAAGAAAAGATATTGTTGCACAAAAGGCATGCTGGCACAACAAATCTGGGAAAAAGACAAAACCAATAAATCTCACGCACAAATTAAGCATGGCCTGCATAAAAAGATATGCCAAATATGCCTGCATAAAATTATGCCAAATATGCCTGCATAAAATTATGCCAAATATGCCTGCATAAAATTATGCCAAATATGGGCTGGAATACCTAACAAAATATGTGTATCATATTTTACCATGGTTATAAAGTTGAATCAGACTTGTGTATACAAAGAGAAATGCATTTCTATAAGACATGTTGTTTTCTATTGATCTGGAACATATGTGAGTAAAGTATATGTGTGTTAATTATAATGAAGCCAAACCATGATATAGTACTATTTTATTGCTTTGCTGGAATTCCAAGTCTAAAGGAATTAAAAGATTTGACAAAGCCTATGCTACCTGGTTATGTGCGACATGTTTGACGAATTGCTATGTTGTAAATCCTAAAGTGATATATATAAAATGGCTTGAAAATGGTATATTATGTCTCCTCCCTAATTTCCACCACACATTCCTCACTCTCTCTCCTTCCACTAACTCTCTCTCCCCCACTAACTTATTAAGCTATAAATGAGTGGTTTAGAATGGGGTGCAAAAGGGGTGCCACCAAATCGGGGTGCCCTGGAGCGTGCCTCTATATGAGGAGGGTTATATAGCACCCCATTTTTTTAGCCTTCCTTTTGCTCCTTATTTATAGCCAAGTATTTATAGTTAAATAAGTTAGTGGAGGAAGAGAGAGTTAGTGGAAGGAGAGAGAAACGGGAATGTGTAGTGGAAATCAGGGGGGCTAAAGGGGTGCTGCACTATTTGGGGTACTCTTGAACGCTCCTCATATATATATATATATATATATATATATATATATATATATGAGGAGGGTTATATAGCACCCCATTTTTTTAGCCTTCCTTTTGCTCCTCATTTATAGCCAAGTATTTATAGTTAAATAAGTTAGTTGAGGGAGAGAGAGTTAGTGGAAGGAGAGAGAAACAGGAATGTGTGGTGGAAATCAGGGGGGCTAAAGGGGTGCTGCACTATTTGGGGTGCTCTTGAACGCTCCTCATATATATATATATATATATATATATATATATATATATGAGGAGGGTTATATGACACCCCATTTTTTTAGCCTTCCTTTTGCCCCTCATTTATAGCCAAGTATTTATAGTTAATTAAGTTAGTGGAGGGAGAGATAATTAGTGGGAGGAGAGAGAAACAGGAATGTGTGGTGAAAATCAGGGGGCTAAAGGGGTGCTGCACTATTTAAGGTGCTCTTGAACGCTCCTCATATATATATACATATATATATATATATAAATGTGCGCGGGCGTTGGATGTTACGTATGCATGTTGGGTATTAATGATTGCATATCTATTGCATATACATGTTGAATGATTACATATGCATATTAAATGTTGGTTGTTACATTCCTTTTGTATGAATGTTGGTTGTTTACATATGTATTGGCTGCCATGATTGATATATAAGTATGGCTGTGCTTGATGATGATGTTTAATTCATTTCTGGGGGAATGGGGTATACTTAGGGGAATAAAGTGGATTAAATAAAGGAAAATGGCAAGAAAAATACATAGTAATGAGCTAGGGAAAAATTAGGTCAGGGAAAAGCTACTTTGAACAACCAGGCATTGTGGATATTATGCAGGCTTTCACATGGCTTGTTTAAACCCAAGGACCCGAGTGATTAGGGGAATGACATGACTCAATCAATGTGCACATAAGAATCAAATTATAGTATGATCTGGTTAGGAATGAAAGATGAGCTCATAAATTAATTCATAGTAGACATAGGCCCACTATAATGCAATCGGGAATGCTGGGAAGGGTGGGATATGTAACAACCTGCATTCTACGCATCGGAGGATCGTAGAATATTTATTTCTTTCTCATATGAAGTCGTATGGTCATGTAACATTGGGAAACATCCAATAGAGTCATTTCCCATGTTCATGATTTTTGTCGATTTTTAAATGACCGTTTTGCCCCTAGCTGATCTTGTTTTGGCCATAACTTTTGATTGGAAAGGAATTTTGACCTGAAACCACTTCCATTAGATTCGTTTGATGGTTTACTTTCCGTAGAGTGGTCATAATAGCCAAACGGACTTACCGTTTGGGAGATATGGCTGAAATAAGGTTTGGAAGGTGAAAAACTGCTTAACCGGGCCAAATAGGGTAATTATTGAATAGGCCCATAGCCCATTTCGGGATTAGGGTTATGGGGAGGCTGAAATGAGTTAGAGAATCATTTCATTTCAGTTTTCTAGCCTCCACTTATCTCCAAGGAACCCTAAAAATGGCCTCCAACCTCTAAATCACCTCCAAATCATCTTTTAATCAAGGATTTAGCTTAGCAACATCTAATCAAGGAAGATCTACACCAAATCAATATTGGAGCTGCTGTTTAGCATTGGGATTTGCATCAAATCAGAGATTTATTTCAGATCTTAGTTTATTTGTGGCTAAGGTGAGTGATTTGCATAGTTTTGCACTAATTATGGCTAATTAAGGGTAATTAGTGTTAATTAGCAATTTAAACATGATAAAATTCTGGAAAAATGTTCATAAATTCTTAAATGATGTTTTAGACCTCTGATATGAATTTGGGTTAATTTGGTTAAGTTTTGCTAATCCTATCATTAGTTTCACCTAAACATGCTTAAGGGGAAATATGGGGTTTATGGGTATGTTTGATCCATTTTAACCTATCATGTCGATGTTTTGATGTTTGTGATTGATTATGCATGTTGCTATGACTGTATGATATGCTTTGTGATTGATTTCAATAGTTAGAATGGTCGAAAACGTCGTCGAATGGCGTAAACACTTGCTGGAAAAGCTTCAGGAAACAGTGCAGGTTTCGGATCGGATCGGATATGGTGGCTCGGATCAGAAAAGTGAACTGGACAAGGGATTCGATCGGTTCGGAACTTGACACTTGAGAAATCTGGCAAAAAGGAAGGCCATGCTAGCAATATTGGGACCAGATCGGATAAAGGAGGGGGATCGGAGCGGCTAAAGGAGGAGGATCGGATCGGAACAAATGAAGGGCGAGGGAGCTAATCAGAGCGGAAGCACGAACTGGATGGGATGACACCCGACCCGACCCAAAGTGGAACACCCGACCCGAACCGACGCGATGGAGTGGACCCGAACCGAACCGTACCAGAGGAGGACCATGAATCGACGCAACATAGTGAACCCGACCCAAACCGACAGCTTGAGGGGAACCCGACCCGACCCAGTATTGACCAATAACCCGAGATGCAAAGGTAGTCCAATATGGGAAGTTAGAGCTCAGGATCCAATTGGGAACCGATGAGTTCACTTCATGGTTGGGCTTTGCTGCGGGACGTGTGCTAAGGAGTTGTCGATGTTCATAACTTCGATTCACCACTAAAAATGGATGAAGGGCTACTTATCAGTGCAGTAGAGTCATTGCGACTCGAGGGGCAAGGTGATGGTAGCAAGACTACGTTATCAGTGCAGTAGAGTCATTATGACTTGAGGGGCAATGTGATGCGTAGTAAGACTATGAGCCAGCGCAGATGGGGTGAATAACTCCATGGGGCAAGTGGACATAGTAAAGGATTGGTAAGACTATGAGCCAACGCAGATGGGGTGAATAACTCCATGGGGCAAGTGGACATAGTAAAGGATTGGTAAGGCTATGAGCCAGCGCAGATGGGGTGAATAACTCCATGGGGCCAAGTGGACATAGCAAAGGACTAGTGGCTACGTTATCAGTGCAGTGAAGCCATTTATGACTTCATGGGGCAAAGTGATCGTAGCAAGGTATGTTGGGTGATCGAAGTGGTGAATATCATATGCTTTACGCACTGAGTGAGAGATGTGAGGATGGATGCTATGTTTGATTGTTTTCCATCACTATGACATGCACACCCCCCACCTCTGTACCTTTACACCGCTTGATATGGCACCTTAGAGTGTTGTACTGTATGTAGTGCTAACTCTTTGGTTGCAGGTCCAGGTTCAGGTATGTTTTAGTCTACCTGTTATTGTTCTGTTTAGATGCTTATCGCCCATACCAGGCTTTATGTCTGACCCAGAGTTTTATGTCTCCTCTTATTACTCTGGGTGCTCACACGAGCAGACTAGAGACAGGTTAGCTGGTGATGCGCGAGTAGCTGATTCGGAGGCGGGCAGGAGGCTTCCACGTATGATATATAGATATTCTCCCTGTGTCGTTGGTGGTTGCTACTTGGGCATTAGTAGTGTACCTCCTTTACCTTGCTTTTGCTTTGAGACAGTTTGAAAAGTTGTAATAATGTTCAACTTTAGATCATAAGCTGTACTTGGATTTTCCGCTGCTATGTTAGTTGTTTCAGCTTATGCACTGTCTCGCCTGTTTTATGTCAAGTATGTTATTATTATATTTCATCCTATGCGCTGTGAGACATTTTACAGGTTCCTTGTTAGTTCATTTCCTTCTTCCTTTTCCTTC
The DNA here is from genome assembly GCA_030737875.1 of Allium sativum. Classification (NCBI taxonomy): domain Eukaryota; kingdom Viridiplantae; phylum Streptophyta; class Magnoliopsida; order Asparagales; family Amaryllidaceae; genus Allium; species Allium sativum. The sequence goes on from CM060926.1 coordinate 361,387,464, forward strand.
TGATGACCCGTTCCGTGCTAACTGGACATGTGTACAGCGCACCTTTGGAGTAAATGTCGGTTGGTGCGGGACGGGCCGTCACATTTGGTATCAGAGCTCTAGGTTGCGTAGTTAACCTAGGGAAAGACACTAGGGAGAGATAGTACGTATATGAGAGCGCGTATTTGTGATTACTTTGGTTTTCAAAAGCTATATGTATATACTATTAGTAGTATAAGAATGAAGTCGCACTGCACTAGCACCACTATGGGGTCGTTAATCGTTTCCCCTTTTACAGATTGACGATGAGCCGATATGCTAGAGGTGTTGGTAGGGGAGCCAATAATGGGAATGCTGCTGACATGAGGGCAATGTTTACTGACCTTATGAGAGACATGCTTAGAGAAGTGCAAGGGGCAGTTCCCAATCCCGGAGTTGGTGATGGCCCAGTAGTGCAGGCGCCTAGGGTCGATTTCGCCAAGTTGTGCAAGGATTACACTAACCTTGGTGGGAAGCCGTTCCACGGGACGGAGTCGGCCACAGATGTTCAAGACTGGATGGATAGCTGTGATCGTATCTTCGATGACTTGGGTCTTGAGGATGCGATGAAGAGAAGGCTAGCGTCTCATCAGCTGCAAGGGCGAGCGATGAATTGGTGGAATGCCATTAGAATAGCTACTCCAGAAGATCAGGTTACTTGGGATCAGTTCAAGGCTCGCTTTAGCGAGAAGTTCATTCCAGCTGCCCAGAAGTCAGTGTTGTTCAAGAGATTCTTGGAACTCAAGCAGAGTGGTAGGGCAGTTTCTGACTATATTGCTGAGTTCGACACTTTGTCAAAGTATGGACTATCTCTTATCGATACTCCTGAGAAGAAGAATGAGAAGTTCATTACTAGTTTGGATGGATACTTGGGGGAAAGGCTTATCAATCACATCGATGAGACTTTTGATTCGATTGTGGGGAAAGCTTTGAGATCAGAGAGTCTTTACCCTAAGTCAAAGACTGAGGCTGCATCTGCAGAAGGGCCAAAGCCGCAAGCAAGCGGTGGAGGCAAGAATAACTCCCAGAGTAAGAGGAAGCAGGACCAATCTAAAGGTGGCCAGAAAAAGAGCAAGAAAGATGTTGAGTGCTTCAGTTGTGGTAAGAAGGGCCATTATGCTAAAGATTGTCGGGCCAAGACAGCGGATAAGAAGTGCTTCAACTGTGGTCAAGTGGGACATTTTAAGGATAAGTGTCCGCAACCTCTTAAGGAGAAGCAGATTGTGAAAGCATGTGCTATTGATGTTGTTCCTTCTTCGTCGAATGCCCCAACTGCGGCGGAGAGAGGAAAGAATGTCGTTATTCAAGGTATGCTTTCTATTTATGATGTACCAGTTCGAGTTTTGTTTGATACTGGGGCTTCCCGTTCCTTCATATCTAGTGACCTGGTAGATAGGTTGGGACTGGAACCCGAGATAGTCGATAGACCATTGGTTGTGATGAACCCGATTGGTGGTTCGACTAGCCTTAGTATGATTTGCAGGAATTTGGTCTTATCGAGTCATGGATGTATGTTTGTGATTGCTTTGTTTTGGGCTTTATTGGGTATGGCATTATATTGGGAGTCGATTGGCTCCAAAGATACGGGGTGGTGGTAGACTGTGAGGGCTTTTTGGTGACAGTTAGGGCGGATGATGGGCGGAGGGTAGTGTTTGGTAGTCTACCTAGTGATGGGGTTATGGCTAGTTTTGTAAATTCCCTCGACATCCCGCAGGATGAGCTGTCAGATGTGCCCGTGGTTGGCCAGTATCCGGACATCTTCGAGGAGGTGACCGGGCTTCCACCACACCGAGAGATTGAGTTCCGTATTGATTTGGTGAAAGATGCCAGACCTATAGTGATGCCACTTCGTCGTATGGCACCAAGGGAGCAGAGAGAGCTCGGGGTGCAAGTCAGCTATCTTTTGAAGAAGGGATTTATTAGAAGAAGTGTCTCCGAGTGGGGAGCACCAGTTGTGTTTGCCACTAAGGCAGATGGTTCCCTTCGTTTGTGTGTGGACTATCGCGAGTTGAATAAGGTAACGAGGAAGAATAAGTATCCTCTACCGCGGATAGATGATTTGTTTGATTAACTGGAAGGAGCAAGAGTGTTCTCCTAGTTGGACCTCGCGACAGGATTTCATCAGCTTCGAGTAGCGGATGAGAGTGTTCCGAAAACGGCATTTAGGACGCCGTCTGGATTTTATGAGTGGTTGGTCATGACATTTGGGTTGACCAATGCACCATCCTACTTTGTGGATCTTATGAATCGAGTATTCAGAGATCAGTTGAATAAGTTTGCTCTTGTGTTCGTAGATGACATCCTTGTTTACTCAAGGACAGAGGAGGAACACAAGGGACACTTGAGGATAGTGATGGAGGTGTTGAGGAAACACCAATTGAAAGCAAAATTCTCTAAGTGTCACTTTTGGAGAAGGGAAGTGAGATTCTTGGGCCATGTTGTTTCAGAGAATGGTATTGCCGTGGACCCTGCGAAGGTGGCTACGGTACAGGATTGGCCTACGCCCAAGAATGCAATAGATGTAAGAAGTTTCTTGGGATTAGCTGGATATTATCGTAAGTTTATCCAGGACTTCTCCAAGATAGCAGCACCGTTGACTCAGTTGACTAAGAAGAATCAGTCCTACGTCTGGGACGGGGTGTGTGAGAATGCATTCATGAGTCTAAAGGAAAGGTTGACGCATGCGCCAGTGCTAGTCATTCCTAAAGGGAATGAAGAGATGACGGTATACACGGATGCTTGTGGTACCAGACTAGGTGCTGTGTTGATGCAAGGAGGTAGGGTTGTAGCTTATGCTAGTCGACAGCTAAAGCCGCGTGAGAAGAAGTATCCTACCCATGATTTGGAACTAGCAGCGATCGTGTTTGCGCTGAAGATGTGGAGACACTATCTCTTGGGAGAAAGATTTGAGTTGTTTACCGATCATAAATCGTTAAAGTATCTCTTCTCCCAGAAAGATCTGAATCTCCGTCAGCAGAGATGGTTAGAGTTCTTGGCTTCGTATGATTTTGATATCGCATACACACCTGGGAAAGGTAATGCGGTAGCCGATGCCTTGAGTAGGAGACATGCCAGTTTAGGGGCAATGTTTCTTGAATGGAAACAACTGGAGTATATCGCGGGGTTTGATTTCAGACCAAAGTGCGAATTGGATCCAGTCATGTTAGCTAGTTTGGCGATCAGACCCACTTTGATAGAGCGAATTGGTTCCAGCCAGAGGGACGATCCTAATCTATTGGAAATCATCTCCAAATTAGAGATGGACATCGACGGTGAGGAGATGGATGTGTATGGGCTTGATCGAGATGGATGGCTTAGAAAGAACGGAAGACTAGTTGTATCCAACGTGAATGGTTTGAGAGATGAAGTGCTTAGAGAATGTCATCACTCAAAACTGACTATACATCCCGGTGGTAATAAAATGTATCGAGACATGAAGCAAACTTACTACTGGGAAGGGATGAAAAGAGACGTTGGGAAGTTTATATCCAAATGCATGAATTGCCAGCTAGTTAAAGCCAAGCAAAAGAAGCCTAGTGGGTTGTTGCAACCATTAGAAATTCCCGAATGGAAATGGGAGCAAGTCTCGATGGATTTCATCGATGGCTTACCAAGGACTAGATCGGGATATGATAGCGTTTGGGTAATTGTGGATCGATTGACTAAGAGTGCAAGATTTATACCAGTCAAATCGACCAGAACAGCAGCCAAGTTGGCAGAATTGTATGTGAAGTGGGTAGTGAGATTTCATGGAGTACCTAAAAGCATTGTGAGTGACCGAGACCCGTTGTTTACTAGTGGGTTTTGGAAGAGCTTACAAGAGGCTCTAGGGTCAGAATTACATCTCAGTACTGCATATCATCCTCAGACCGACGGTCAGACGGAGAGGGTGAATCGTATATTGGAAGATCTCTTGAGAGCTTGTATATTAGATTTTGGTGGATCATGGGATGACCATTTGCATCCAGTAGAGTTTGCATATAATAATAGCTACCAATCCAGTATCGGTGTGGCTCCATATGAAGCTTTGTACGGAAGACCGTGCAACTCACCATCATGTTGGATAGAGACTGGCGAGAAGTTTATGCTTGGACCGGATTTGGTGAGGGAAACTTCAGATAAGATTAAGATCATTCGACAACGAATGAAAGCTGCCCAAGATAGGCTGAAAAGTTATGCTGATAAGAGGAGAAGAGACTTAAAATTCTCCGTTGGTGACTTGGTGTTTGTCAAGATTTCTCCGTTGAAGAGCGTGATACGATTTGGCAGGAGAGGCAAATTGGCACCAAGATTTGTTGGCTCATTCCCTGTTCTTGAATTAGTCGGGAATTTGGCATATAGAGTTGGCTTACCAGAGAAGATGGCGGGAGTTCACAATGTGTTTCATGTTTCCCAACTGAGGAAGTTCGTTCACGACTCAGATATGACTGTTTCACCTGATCAGTTAGAGGACTTCGAAGTAGAACCCGAGGCGGTTGGGAACCGCAAGCCGATTCGTATTGTGGGGCACGATACAAAGCAACTTCGAAGGAAGGCGGTGAAGCTAGTCAAGGTTCAGTGGGGCAAGAACGAGAATGATTGTACTTGGGAGACAAAGGAGAGCATTAGGAAGGCGTATCCAGAACTCTTTGCCTGGTAAGATTTACTTTGCAATTTAGTTATTCCGCATGCTAGGATAGACTTGTTTTGCATGTTTGATGGTTGTTTTATGATTGATAGGCATGCGGGACCCTTTTGTGTGTTTTGGTTAGGGAATTTCGGGGGCGAAATTACTTAAGGGGGGGAGAATGTAATAACCCGCATTCTACGCATCGGAGGATCGTAGAATATTTATTTCTTTCTCATATGAAGTCGTATGGTCATGTAACTTTGGGAAACATCCATTAGAGTCATTTCTCATGTTCATGATTTTTGTCGATTTTTAAATGACCATTTTGCCCCTAGCTGATCTTTTTTTGGCCATAACTTTTGATTGGAAAGGAATTTTGATCTGAAACCACTTCCATTAGATTCGTTTGATTGTTTACCTTTCCGTAGAGTGGTCATAATAGCCAAACGGACTTACCGTTTGGGAGATATGGCTAAAATAAGGTTTGGAAGGTGGAAAACTGCTTAACCGGGCCAAATAGGGTGATTAGTGAATAAGCCCATAACCCATTTCGGGATTAGGGTTATGGGGAGGCTGAAATGAGTTAGAGAATCATTTCATTTCAGTTTTCTAGCCTCCACTTTTCTCCAAGGAACCCTAAAAATGGCCTCCAACCTCTAAATCACCTCCAAATCATCTTTTAATCAAGGATTTAGCTTAGCAACATTTAATCAAGGAAGATCTACACCAAATCAATATTGGAGCTGCTGTTTGGCATTGGGATTTGCATCAAATCAGAGATTTATTTCAGAACTTAGTTTATTTGTGGCTAAGGTGAGTGATTTGCATAGTTTTGCACTAATTATGGCTAATTAAGGGTAATTAGTGTTAATTAGCGAATTTAAACATGATAAAATTCTGGAAAAATGTTCATAAATTCTTAAATGATGTTTTAGACCTCTGATATGAATTTGGGTTAATTTGGTTAAGTTTTGCTAATCCTATCATTAGTTTCACCTAAACATGCTTAAGGGGAAATATGGGGTTTTTGGGTATGTTTGATCCATTTTAACCTATCATGTTGATATTTTGATGTTTGTGATTGATTATGCATGTTGCTATGACTGTATGATATGCTTTGTGATTGATTTCAATATTTAGAATGGTCGAAAACGTCATCGAATGGCGTAAACACTTGCTGGAAAAGCTTCAGGAAACAGTGCAGGTTTCGGATCGGATCGGATATGGTGGCTCGAATCGGATAAGTGAACTGGGCAAGGGATTCGATCGGTTCGGAACTTGACACTTGAGAAATCTGGCAAAAAGGAAGGCTATGCTAGCAATATTGGGACCGGATCGGATAAAGGAAGGGGATCGGAGCGGCTAAAGGAGGAGGATCGGATCGGAACAAATGAAGGGCGAGGGAGCTAATCGGAGCGGAAGCACGAACTGGATGGGATGACACCCGACCCGACCCGAAGTGGAACACCCGACCCGAACCGACGCGATGGAGTGGACCCGAACCGAACCGTACCGTACCAGAGGAGGACCATGAACCGACGCAATGTAGTGAACCCGACCCGAACCGATAGTTTGAGGGGAACCCGACCCGACCCAGTATTGACCAATAACCCGAGATGCAAAGGTAGTCCAATATGGGAAATTAGAGCTCAGGATCCAATTGGGAACCGATGAGTTCACTTCATGGTTGGGCTTTGCTGCGGGACGTGTGCTAAGGAGTTGTCGATGTTCATAACTTCGATTCACCACTAAAAATGGATGAAGGGCTACTTATCAGTGCAGTAGAGTCATTGCGACTCGAGGGGCAAGGTGATGGTAGCAAGACTACGTTATCAATGCAGTAGAGTCATTATGACTTGAGGGGCAAGGTGATGCGTAGTAAGACTATGAGCCAGCGCAGATGGGGTGAATAACTCCATGGGGCAAGTGGACATAATAAAGGATTGGTAAGACTATGAGCCAGCGCAGATGGGGTGAATAACTCCATGGGGTAAGTGGACATAGTAAAGGATTGGTAAGGCTATGAGCCGGCGCAGATGGGGTGAATAACTCCATGGGCAAGTGGACATAGCAAAGGACTAGTGGTTACGTTATCAGTGCAGTGAAGCCATTTATGACTTCATGGGGGCAAAGTGATCGTAGCAAGGTATGTTGGGTGATCGAAGTGGTGAATATCGTATGCTTTACGCACTGAGTGAGAGATGTGAGGATGGATCCTATGTTTGATTGTTTGCCATCACTATGACATGCACACCCCCCACCTCCGTACCTTTACACCGCTTGATATGGCACCTTAGAGTGTTGTACAGTATGTAGTGCTAACTCTTTGGTTGCAGGTCCAGGTTCAGGTATGTTTTAGTCTATCTGTTATTGTTCACTTTAGACGCTTATCGCTCATACCAGGGTTTATGTCTGACCCGGAGTTTTATGTCTCCTCGTATTACTCTGGGTGCTCACATGAGCAGACTAGAGACAGGTTAGCTGGTGGTGCGCGAGTAGCTGATTCGGAGGCGGGCAGGAGGCTTCCACGTATGATATATAGATATTCTCCCTGTGTCGTTGGTGGTCGCTACTTGGGCATTAGTAGTGTACCTCCTTTACCTTGCTTTTGCTTTGAGACAGTTTGAAAAGTTGTAATAATGTTCAACTTTGGATCATAAGCTGTACTTGGATTTTCGGCTGCTATGTTAGTTGTTTCAGCTTATGCACTGTCTCACCTGTTTTATGTCAAGTATGTTATTATTATATTTCATCCTATGCGCTGTGAGACATTTTACAGGTTCCTTGTTAGTTCATTTCCTTCTTCCTTTTCCTTCTGACGACCCGTTCCGTGCTAACTGGACATGTGTACAGCGCACCTTTGGAGTAAATGTCGGTTGGTGCAGGGCGGGCCGTCATAGGATACGTGATATCAAACTATTATGTAAATTGATGATTTAACACCTGGCAAGAATGAGTGCTTGTGTTGTTTTGTGTGCTGAGTCATTCATGGTTATGCTTGGTTGAATGGAATGAACCTTGGTGTATGCAGATCTAAGTTGCTAGCTAGATAAGTTAAATGTTTAAATAATACTTATGCTCATTTTGAGGTTGAATCACTTGTTAGTTTTGCTTGGAATAAATAATATATGAAGTTGCAAGTATTAAAAGAGATATCCTGATATACACACATGGAAATGAACACATGAATCAAGTTGTAGCCAATAACCTAATAAAATAATAATAACTAATCCATAGGGGACTTAAGCCTATGAGTAGAGGGTATATTTCTGGAAAATAGGCAATGGGGTAGGCTGGAAAAGTAGTCTCATAGATGGATTTAATATGTGCATATTCATGACGAATGTATACTCAATATGTTGTGTTGAGATGTTACATAATGTTGCATTAGATTTGTGCAGGGCCGGTTTTAGGGCTAGGCGGGCTAGGCCGCCGAATAGGACAACCCACCACCAAGGGGCAACGACAGGGGAGGAGTTGATGGAGGAGATGATGCTCAATTACTTTAATAGTTTGTAAATATCACTTGTGTTTCTCAGCTAGAAGTGTTGTAGCTCAGTTGGTTCTAATCATCAGTTCAGTTATGTTGTCTTTGAGGTATGTGGTTCGACTCCTTCTATAGTTGGTTAATGATTTTTTTCCTCCTCTACTTTTGCCCACTGCTGTTACTAACCTTTTTTCGCTACTGCTGTCACCAACATTTTTTGCCCCCTCCGTTCTTGTCTAGGGCAGCTTCTTACTGTTTTTTTTTTTCACCGCGTTATTGCCTAGGGCAACCCAATACTCTCAACCGGCCTTGGATTTGTGTATAGTTGTAAGAATGCTTGGGATGTATGCACATAAATGGCTGTGACACTTAAACTGGTATAAGAATACTGCCATTGAATCTGTGTAATGAAGTATACATTGTAGTATATATGACAAACATATTATAGAATGATGTTTGGAGTGTTAGAAGCAAGATTTGAGTTGTCTTGTATGCTAATAGTTTAAATAGAACTATAGAAGAAACCCTGGGTGATGCACACCGAAAATAGCAGAATGAAACAAGAAAAATGTTCGAATAACATTTGTGTTATGACTTTAACAATCATCTGTGAAGATTAAAAAATTATGTTGTTAGGGTCAAGCTAATGGACTTGGTATTTGTACATATGAACACACCAGTATAATAATAATGATATCTGCACATATGTGAATAAATTATTTTTATGTTTGTATCATGGAACTTGAACTTGGCTAGCTCAATAGGAATAATATCTTGTAATAAGTGAATTTAATCATACCCGTCAATCTTGAGGTGTCTCATTTTATAATGAGGCAGCCTTAATTATTTTTGCCGGCATTAAGACAAGAAAATGGAAGTGTACGAGAGATTTCTTGGGAAAACTTTAAAAGCATAATTATCTCTGTAGTTAAAGAATGTTGTAATGTTTAAATAGAAGGAAGTGTCCTCTGGTGAGATTAATTTTCTGTTTACTGAGATTATTGACTTGCTAGCTTGTTTTTTTGATGAATTGTTCTGTTTTGTATGTTGTCATGTTATGTGGTGATGAAAGTGTAATGTCAGAATGTTTACTGGAGTTTGGAAGTTTAATTGAGTTTTGATGAAGCTCGTAGCCATCTAAAATGTTATATTGTTCAGGTTAGAACAAACTGAATATATTTACTGAAGTTTTTTAAAGCAAGAAGTCATAAGTCTTTTGGTGATATATAATTATATGTCTTCATGCCCACTACTTTGATGTAAATTATAAGTGGATATGTGATTAAATATGTGTAATAGATTTTACCATGATTCTAAAGTTGAATCAGACTTGTGTATACAAAGAGAAATGCATTTCTATAAGACATGTTGTTTTCTATTGATCTGGAACATATGTAAGTAAAGTATATGTGTGTTAATTATAATGAAGCTGAACCATGATATAGTGCTATTTTATTGCTTTGCTGGAATACCGAGTCTAAAGGAATTAAAAGATTTGACAAAGCCTATGATACCTAGTTATGTGTGACATGTCTGACGAATTGCTATATTGTAAATCCTAGAGTGATTTATATAAAAGGGATTGAAAACAGTATATTATGTCTGAGTAATATAAGTAATATTTTATGGCTTTGAATATAAATATATGCCCTTGAATGGATGTCAACAAACGTTAATATAAGATTAGAGTAAGGCAGAGAGGCCTCTAACCTACACTACTTAATTGCCAAAATATTGTTATCTAATTTTAAAGAGAGTGATTTTATGAAAAGAAACAAGTTGTTTTATTCTTTTTTATGCTGTTTGGTGATTTATTAATTATAACTAAACAAATGACTTTTGCTATTTAATTTAACTCTGATTTAAGCAAAAGAGGACTTGTATATCTTCACATATATAAGTTAAAGAAAAACCGAAATAAACTAATCTTTTTATTTTGGTAGAAAGGATCCTGGAATTGCTTTGGAAAGGTGATTGAGAAGATGACCCAGGATTAATTTAGCATAATTATTAAAAACAAGAAAAAATTTGGAGGTCATTTCATACCATACAGTCTTACTTATCGATTTTCTAACTGATAGTAAATCTCATACTAAAAAATAGCAGAAGACTATAGCTTTAATTGGACAAGTCTAGAATTAACCAATACAGTATACCTTCGTGTCTCATGCCTTGTGTTTTACCATATCATTTAATAACAATCTGGTCTTTTCGAAGGGTGTGAGAACATGATGTTTTATGTAAGAAAATATTTATATTGAGAAAACATTTTAAAGGTATTTTTGGAAAACACTTTTAGCAATCGTTTATTATTTAAGAACATACACACACAGATATATATACATGCAACTTGAAAATGTTTATTTTAAAATGATAGATTTATATATCAAAAATCCCTTTGAAAATGATTTATAATAACATGCACTAGTGAAGCAAAACACTCAAAAATTCAATGAAACCTTCATCCGATAATTCTCATAAAAAATACAAAATCGGTAATTCAGGTAATTCAGACTGATAGAAATTTAGCTTGTCTATAAATGAATCAAGCCTATAGAAATTCACAAGAGTTTCATAATTATAATCGAACGTTAAGGTTAGATATACAATGAAATAAGTTATTTAACACAAAGTAGTTAAGCAAAAACATCACCATAGGAAAAATGTGACCTGACCAAATTTATAACTGGCCAAGTTGACTCAATGGTCGACGCTACAACATTAAAGGTCGAAATAGGCACGATAATTTCTTTTTATGCCCAGTTTTGCTCGATCTCAACTTCAGGCTACATTTTGAGTAGAGTACAGTCTTTAGAAACATGCCAAATTTGACATGCACAAAGAATAACACTAATACTCTGGACTAAAATAAGAACTACATGAATATGACCAATATAAAGTGGGGTATGAAGCTTCAAAGTCGAACCCAATCACTGTTTATGCACCACAGTTTCAATGAAACATTCATTGTTACAATAACTTGGTGAAACAAAAACTCAAGCAATATTAAACAAAAATGATTATAACTAGATGAGTGAGTGTAACAACTCACATTTTGATTTAGAACAACAAAATACAACAAGATTGGGAAGAATTATTGAAGATTGAGCTTGGATTTACCTCAAAGAAGCTCACATACACCTGAAAAGTATCTTACTGTAACATGCAAATAATTGTAAGAAGATTACTCCAAATAAAAGAAAAACTTTGATAAAATTGGTTTTAGATCATTAACTATATGTAATGTAATGATGATGCTACAATAATTTAAGGCTTCAAATTTGAATTTTGATTAGATTTGTGGAATAGAGAAGAAAGTTTTAACATAGTAAGAAGGAAAGGAGGAAGAAAATTTTGAGGAAGAGTACGTACCTTTCACTTTCTCACTTTTAAAACAACAACTAATAGTAGGAAACGGACCGACTAAGCCCAAATGTAACTTAAGTATGTTAATTAGGCTTAACCACACTATTTCAAATACCTTTAAACATATTTTAGCTCATGTTAGCCTATAGACACAAAAATTACCATCAAACCTAGGGGTGGGCATAAACCACACTTAATGCGGAAACCGCCCAAACTGGTGTTATGCAAAAATTGCGCGAATGCGGAAGCGCAATAAATAGGATCTAGATTTGCAAATTGAACATCAATCTAATCTGATAGCAATTATTCTATTACATCAACAAAATAGTAAATAACTATAACAGAGAAACAAAGAGACACAATATTTATACTGGTTCCACTATCCTCGAGATAGTGTACGTCCAGTCCAACAGAGAGAGATTTTATTCCACATGAGAGAATTACAAGAGATTACAAAATAAGAGTTTACATATCCAAAGCTCAATCAGGTTTAACAAGAAGAGACACCATTGGGGATCACTGGCTCCAAGCCAGGATGGGTTTACACTAAAGTCTACCCCTCAATATATAGCCAGTGCAAATCTATGTGAGTCATCAATTAAATTACCAACATATGGTAATAATATAATGGAGGCAAATTACCATAACATCAAATGTGCAAACATAGGAAGTAAATCAATCTGTTTCTTTAACATAGATGGAAGAAATTAATCCCTTCATTTATTTCTCTACCATCTCATCAAATGCAATCAATGCATTCCCATTATAAAAATACTTACTTTCCATTCTTTGCAAATTTGTTCCAATCAATTTGTGATTTTGTATCACCAAATTTAACAACTGGACCATAAAAACAATGTGGAAAACCAGACCGAATCATCTCTCTAAGGAAGCCCAAACCAAATCGGCTTGCATTGATATGGTTCGGCTGCGCTTTGAACTGTTGACGCAACCGTATTAACCGGGCCGAACCACATACCTACACTGATAGTGTTTTGACAAAAAAATAACTAATTCCAATCTAATTTTTGTCTTAACGATATATATTCTACTTCCAGCATGTATTGTTGTTATATATATACATATACATATACATATATATATATATATGTGTGTGTGTGTGTGTGTGTGTGTAATAGTTAGTATCATAAAGGAAAAAATTATAGTTTTATTATATTTGTTTCCATATCATTTTTTGGATAACTATGCGTGGTTTAAACTTTAAGTGACACAACATCACACAATCGTAATTGATTGTTGATGGAAGTAATTTTCTTATTTCATATTTAATACGGGTTCAAACTAGACCGATCCAAAACTGAACCGTATTATACCAAAACCGAACCGTTTAAATGGTTTGTATTTTTTATCAACCGTTTGATGTGGTGCCGAAGCGGTTTGGACTCCGAACCGCACCAGACCGAACCGCGCCCACCCTATTCAAACCACCTAGTTTAACTTTATAAAAGATTTAAAAAAACATCTAAAATATTTTAAACATCAATTTAATGTAAAACAAGCACATTAAAATTCATATTTATAAAAAAACACATTTTACATTTTGATTATGCAAAACTAACATTCTTTAGTATTTTCATGTAAATTTCACTTTCTTGACAAAATAAACACTATGCATCATTAAAAATATTTTAATACACATAGATATTAATTTCTAATCAATATCTACACTTTTATAATTTTTATTTATACTCGATTAAACTCAACATCATTATATTTTTTTACCAAAATTCACTTTAACAACAATTTACAAGTTACGAATATACCTTGACATGATTAAACATTATATTATTACTCTATAACTTTACTTAACCATTTCCAAACATGGTATTAAATACAACTCTTCTTTTATTTTATAATTTTTATAACTTGCATTTTCCATGTATAAATTTACAAATTATTAAAGATCTAAACAACCTTAAACTTCATATTAAAAATATATTTTACACTTACATATTGATTGTTTAATCAATATTTATATTTCTAGTATTCTCTTGAGCCAATAAAATATTGTTTAGAAATAATTTTCACAAAAGTATTGCATTTATTGTAATAATTCATTAAACACATATATTACCAGATTTTAACAACGTTATTATTTTCAATGTAGATTGAAATAAATTTCCTTATTACGCTATTTAAATTCAATTTATTTCAATCTACATAATTTCTCATAAAATTTGTATTCTTTATTTTTACAGGTTACAAAATTATACAAGTTTGATTCTTGAACTTGTATTTCTTTGATTTTATATTTCAACACATGTTATAATCTGTTTACGCCATGTACCCAAAATTTGGATGTTACATCATGTACCAAATGGATGTAAATGCGGTTTTTCTAAGTGGAGTTTTATAAAAAGAGATATATGTGTAACAACATAAAGGTTTCAAAACCCTAAACCAAGAAAAAAAGTTTGCAGATTAATAAAGTCTTTTTATGGCCTAAATCAAACTCTCATGCTATGATATAAGGAGTTTAATGAAGTTGCATTGTCGCATGGGTTTATTGTTAATGATGCTGAAAAATGCATGTATATATAACAAATCAGATAACATTGATACGTTATAATATAACATATGTTGATGGCATGTTATGATTTTAATATATCATGTGTTAATGAAATAAGTAGTTTCTATCTTCTGAGTTTGATATGAAAGATCTAGGAGAGATTGGCGTAAATTTAGTAATTAGGTAAGAGACTGTGTTGTTACTAACCCAATCTCACTACATTAAGAAGTTCCTCCAAAAGTATGGTCATTATAAAGACAAATTGGCATCAACTCCTTTAGATCCTAGTATTGAATTAGTAAAGAATATTGGGCGTACCATTTCTCAACTTGAGTGTTACCGTATTGTATGGAGTTTTATATATAATATGCATTATGCTAGACTGGATATTGCATATGATATAAGCATGTCATGTCAATTTACACATAATTCAGATTCCAAACATTGAAAAGTTATTTCCAGAGTTTTTGAAAAGAACCATTAACTATGGTTTATCTTATATACGATATTCTAGTGTAATAGAAAAATATAGTGATGCGGCCAAAAACAAATGTAGAATCCAAATCCATACCAACGACTGGACGAATCTTTACGTTAGGAGGTGCTGTTGTGTCTTGAGGTTCCAAGAAACAAACATCTATATTTGATTCAACGACGTTGTTTGAGTTAATTACATCAGCAGATGCATGTAAGCAAGCATAACTACTTAGAATTTTATTAATAGAAATTCCACTATGGAAGAAGTCGTCTCCAGCAGTTTTGATTAACTATGATAGTGAGACAGCAATATACAATGTCTTTAATAAGACATATGATGGAAGATCTGGGCATGTGAGTCAAGACATCAAATGATAAAGCAATTAATTAAAAGTGTAATAATAATTGTAGACTACGTAGAAACAAAGAAAAATTTATTTGATGTACTCATTAAGAGTTTTCCTGTAACACCTCACCTTTATACCCATATTATCCAAGAGTATTACGAACTAATAGTGCCAGATAATACAGAGAATGAGGATGCAGGGGCACATATATGTAAATTCTCTTGGACTAACACTGATATGTATTAAAATTTTCAAAAATATAACTTACTCGTACGTACGCTAGCACAGTACAAAACAATAACATGTAAGCCTCCAGGATAAAAAAATACAAAAGTATATACAGAAATACAGAGATCACAAAGTCAATCGTAGAGATAAAAATAGTTTATATATTATTTAACATTTTATACACATTTTAACTTAGTTACAATTTATATACATTACTTATTTTACATTTTTCACACATTTAACTTATTGCACTACTCTATGTACAATAAAATGTCAACTGATCTCAATGTTTTTGATCCTGTAAGGTCTAAGATTGACTCGAGTATTGTGTAAATAATAAACAGGTCACACCATATATAAATCCAATATAAATAACTTAGGGCACCTGAAGTACACGTAGCAATGTAAGAAATTTCATATCATTCCAATCTCAAAATGTATCACAACTCGAAAAATCCATCAAAACAAAATCCATGGAATCATATAAGAAAAAATTCATATGAATCCAATTCTAATCAAATTCAAGCATCGTCTCTAAGAAGAATGTCACAATGTATAAATGGCTAATAATTAAGAAAATCCAAATATCACTCAACCAGTGTAAATATAATGTCCTCCACATTATAATGTCCTCCACACTCACAAACATGCACCACTAGATAAAATCACAGAAAAAATGACAAATGTTAATGGTGGATGTAAGAAGATATAGGAACTCCAGGTGTTATAAATTACACATATAACAGTACTTGATGATACGCCCAACATATAAAATAATATTATATAGCGATACAACCAAAGAAGGAAACAAGGATGGATCATACTCAGGATCCCTTGTACCGACTATACACTGAACCAGAGCTAGAAAGGGAGACTGATGAACGCATCTGCTCTAGGAGACCACTCACTTCTCCTACAATCATCGGTTATCACAACCTCTCCCCCACTAGTATTGTGACAATGATCCACAATTTGTACATCAACGTGTAACATCTTTGGTCATAATACTCACATCTACCCCGTGGTAACTGAATGATAGACTAGGTGATACTAGGGGCACATCATATACCAATAATGATAACAAAATACTAATGTATCATGGATCCGGGGCACGACCCCGCGATTAGACCGCCAGGGTGGATACTGGCCATTCTAGCTCACTCCTGCAACATATAGAAAGCTAAACGGGCGCACACACGCACACACGCACACACACACACACACACACACACACATATATATATATATATATATATATATACACATAATAGGATAGCATGTGCATCGCGACGCATGAAACTACGCGAATACTGATCTTGTACAAAATATCCATACCAACATACTGTATATAATATATAGCTGACGCATGGCTAGATATAACATTGGCTCAACAAATGACTACTACATATATATGTATTCACTGCAGCAAATACCACACACCACTTATCCTCGTATTAAGTGTCATACACAAGCAAAAGATAACCAGACAAATAACTCATCGGTGTCCCATACCAATGCGTTTAATAATCTATTTATTTAGTGCTCGCATGTCACACTTACCCTTCAGTACTCTATATAACAAGTCCAATGAATAACTGAGATGGTGATATGGAAAGCCACATGCCAGATGGTTTCACCAAGCCGTTTATTCAGATTTCTCGTTACATAGAATAAAAATACTATAAAATCAAATAAAAGATATCATCAGTGTATCATATTTAAATCATTAATCAAAACAAAATTAACAGTGGATCATTCACAACAACAAAAATAACATAAGGATTGGTGTATCAAAAAATATAAAAGGAATGATGAAATTAAGGAATTATAAAAGTGATAATGAAATACCAATATAATTTACAAGAAAAAAAATGAAATAATAATTAAAATATTTAAAAGGTATAACATTCATTCCACATTTGTTTGGATCCATAAAAGCATCTGTTTGATGAAAAGAACAAATTACACACAAAATGTTGTTCGAAACTAATTCCATATTATAAAAATAAATAAACTTTTCAAATGACTTATTCAAATGATTATAAATTATTTTTAAATAACTTAATAAACTATTAGAAGTAGTGCTAACTATTATTTCCAACATGCTAATTAAACTTGAGAAATCCATAGAATCAAATAAGTTAACCATATCTATGTATTTTCTAATATAAATTTAAATTGCTAATATTCACTAAAAGTATAAAACCTATTATTTAGTTTAAGTCTATCTATAATTCAAACGACAAGTGAACGTTTAGAAATGCACAGTACTCTTTAAATTATGTTTTAAAATATCATAACAATATATGTATATATATATGTATGTATATATATAAATAATATGATTTGCATTTAAAGTTGTAACAATAAATATTTTAGAACTGAATTAAACAGTGGTTAGTACCAAAACAACGTTCAAACCATAAGCTTACGTCCTCTATAATCATTTTTTATTGTTATTATATTTTTATATTGCATTTATTTTATCCTCAGAAGTATTTTAAGAAAAATTAACTTGGTGGGTTGTTGGCTCACTAGAGTTGCAAATGGGCCAGCAACCCTACATGATGTATATATAGAGTAGAGATACAAAACTTGCCGGAAATAGATAAAAGGTAAGGCCAAGGCCCAATACAGTCTCATCCCATATCTCGAAAAATGTAAAACTCGAATAATGTAAAACATGTAATATTTCCTATGCGCTAATATCCTTCTACAAATGAATCTAGGTTTTCTTTACTCCACCCATTCCGTCACCATCGTTAACTCTAAGTTCCTCCCTTAAACTGATAAATTTTTTAGTCGAGAGGCCTTTAGTGAGTATAACAGCTTGCTAATAGTAGGCAGGGATGTGGCGAACCATCTGTTTTCCGGCTTATGTTCTTTCTCGAACGAAATGAAGATCAATTTCTAAATGCTTTGTTCGAGAGTGTTGTATGGGGTTAAGAGATAGGGAAACAGTACTCCTGTTGTCACATCATACAACTGATTTTCTTCTAGATGCAAACCCTAGTTCTTCCATTAACATTCGTTCCATGAGATCTCTGCAGTAGTGCTTGCGAGGGCTCTATATTCTACCCCTATGCTGGATCTTGAAGTGGTCGATTGTCTTTTTTTTTCACCACAAGATGATGTTAGTGCCTTGATAAACACAATAACTGGATATTGATCTTTTGTTATCCATGTCATTTGCCCAATCTATATCACTAAACCCTTGTAAGTTAACTCTACATCCGATTTTCAACTGATTCTGTAGTGTTATGTTCCTTGTAAGTGTCTCAGTACTCTTTTAACTATTTCCCAATACTCAGATAGGGGATTCTGCATATACTGACTACGTTTATTAACATTGTAACATATGTATGAACGTGTAATGGTAGCATATTGTAATGCTCCAATTATGTTCCTGTATTGCTTTGCGTTTTTGGTTGCTTCTCCCTTGAGTTTGGCAAGTTGTAGGTTAGTGGTCATTGGTGTTGGTAACTTGGCTCGACGCATGTTTGTGACGACCGCCCACAGCCCCTGCACTATACAAGAGGAATAATGTGCTAAAAGGTGTGCATGGTAGGTATGGACAATCATCAGAGTAGGTATAAAACATCGGAACCTGTCGTAGAACTCATAGCGCAAGGATAAAATATAATAGAACATGTACAATAGGTAATATTAGTGAAGCATATTTGAGCAGAAATCTCAAATTTTCTAAACAACAAGAAGTATATACTTACATTAGGATTGCTACATATATCTGTACAAATTTGCCTCACCGCAACACTCAGAGTAGAATAACAAATAGAAAAAATCCAAATACTATATAGTAAGAGAGATAGTACACCAGCCTCCTGCTCGCCTCCGAATTGCTACATCGTCCTTATTAAGCTATCACCTAGTCTTCCACCCAAAATTGGATGAACAACCCAAGGTAATAAGAGGAAAACATAAAACCTTGAGTCAAACAACAGTCTTAGTGAGCAATAAAACAACTAACCAACTTCATCCATAAAGTATACGAGAATAGGTAGATTAACAGACCAATCTACCAAGCGCCAGAGAAGAACACAACATCCATCTTCCCCACATCAAAGGTGATAGCCTTTATAATCGACAACATCTAAGGTAACAACAATTCATCCATGGAAATCAGAACAAACATCGATAACAATCATTGCATCCAGATTACTTAGGTCTCACGTAGACAATCCTAATCGAGTTTAACATCCCTCAAGCACTCTCCCTAGAGGCCTAAAACAATATCAGTTAAGCACTCAAGGAATATCTCCCTCGACTTCGGATAATCCACGTGAGATGGTACAAATAAAACAACCAATCATCCATGATTGACTCTGGCTATCACCGCCAATCCTGCTTTGAAACCATCATAATCGTATGACTGGCCTATACTTCCATCCGTCAAGGGCTAAAGGTAACCTCGGTTCTAGCAAAAAACCCATATGCCTTTCAACGATACCTACCTAGGCCTTTCAACGATACCCAGGGTACTCGACCTACATCCAGTCTTTTAGGTACACCCCTATAGTACCCCTGCTTTGAGCCCACTAGTACCTACGACAACGATAATTCCTCGACCTTCAGTACCATTAGTCATCTTCACTTGTGACTATCTATAAGCTCAGAACACTTTAAAGCAACCATTACTTCACACGAGCTCAATACATCCTTAAGTCGTTCTTTCACATGAACTCAATACATCCTTGAGTCATTCCCACATTCTTTGTATACAACAAGCAACAAACAAATCACATCACTTCGAACATCCTCATCTGGACTCTTGTCGAAGCCATTATCTCAACATCCTTGAGTTGTCATCACACCCGTCGCATTTCAACAATCAACGAATGCATTCCTTCACTTCGACATTGCTTCATTGAATATAAAGCAAGAACCATCGACTCAAGAACAAACTTCGTTTGGTCGATACTGCATTTTATAGAATTCCCAGTTTTTCACTATGAAAAACTGGCCTAAATGTCAAAACAGCCTTTTGCAGCACTTCTGAAATGCTATTATATACCCTAGTTCAATTCTACATCAATCCACCACCGATCCATCACTAATCCTTCACTGATCCATCCATCACTGATGTGGACCATTCATACCGTCACCGATCCATCACTGGATCTGTTACTGGATCGGTGGCTGATCCAGTAATCTGTTACTGGATCGGTCACTGATCCATTACTGGATCAGCCACCGATATGTCACTAGATCGGTCACTGATCCATTACTGGACCAGCCACCGACCGGTTACTGGATTGGTCACCGAACAGTCACTGATCCATTACTGGATCGGCTACCGATCGGTCACTGGATCGGTCACTAATCCATCACTAGATCAACCACCGATCTTTCACTAGATCGGTCCTTGATCCGTTACTGGATCAGCTACCGATCGTTCACTAGATCAGTCACTGATCCATCACTGGATCAGCCACCGATCGATCACTAATCTGTTACTGGATCAACTGCTGATTGGTCACTGGATCGGTCACTGATCCATCACTGGATCAGCCACCGATCGGTCACTAGATCGGTCACCGATCGGTCACTGATCCATTACTGGATTAGCTACCGATCGGTCAATGATCCATTATTGAATCAGCTATCGACCGGTCACTGGATCAGTCACTGATCCATCACTAGATCAACTACCGATCGGTCCACTGTACAGCCATATCCTAAATCCAATTTCAACCAAAACTTCGCCAAGCGACTAATTCGACGAAACCACCTCATCCAGTACATCCAATACAATCATAAACATGTCACTAACATCATGAAAATGAAAATTATCAGTAAATTAGAAAATTAACCAAAAATCATGATAAATGAACATATGATCTAAATTGCGAATCTAACTTGCATAAACATATGAAATGACATAGGAATTATTAGTTTAAACTTGCTAAATTGGATTCTACGGTGATCCATATGCAAATGGACTTACCATGGTATAGATCTATGAGAAAACACTTGAATTTGATGAAAAACATTATCTAACATTCATATACTTCATTGAATCCATGTGAGAGATGTAAATCACTCACCGATTCTCCAAAACAAGCTAAATTCAATGAAATAGAAATCCAGACAGCAGGCACCTTGCACCAAACACCTTGATCCGATGAATCTTTGCTTCAATTGATGTAGATCTAGCCTACAATGGTGTAGATCTATGATTTCCCTTCTTGGATTATGATTTTTAATGGTGGAAAGGTGTTAGAGGAAGGAGGAGCACAAGGCACCCAATGGAAGAATGAGAAACTAAACCATTTCTCATATCCCTCACCCTCTGTTTATACCCTTCCATCAGCCCACTAACGGGCCTTCCCAAATCAGTCCATTAGACTCCCAAAACCTAGACAACCAACTGAAAAACCTTAAAATAGAAATTTCTCCCAAACCACTGAGCCAAATCCTTAATGTAACCACTCTATAGAAAGGCAATCATCAATCCCTTTCCAATGGCACAGGTCTCACCCTCTGATTCGACCTAAGTCAAAAGTTATACCCTGTGCAATACTAACAGGGGAAAAATGGTCACAATTAAAATTGGTAGAAATTATGGACATGTCTCACCTCCCCATAAGTAACATATTAAAAGATAAGAATGATCCAACCCTTAGAGAATTAAATAAAAATATTTTAGGATCTTCCGATATGTAAAATGTAGGCTATTACATTCTCCCCCTCTTAAGAATTCCGCCCTCGAAATTCCAAGCAAACACAAGCAACCAAAATAATTCTGCATGCCTTCCATCCACGAGCATCAAATTTTATCATCCAAAATAGCAGCCACCAAACCATGCATCCTTATTCATATCCTAGCATGCAGAATTCTAACAACAACAACAACAATAATCACAACTAATAATCATAACAGCAAGTAATAATGATGTAATGTTGGCATGATATCGGTGGGTCATACGGACAAAGAGTTTTAGATGGGTCATCTTTATACTCTCCTCTGTCTCCCACTTACCATTGTCGTCATCGTCACTCTATTGTACCTTCAATAGCTTAACCACCTTCCTCTTAAGCCATTTCGTGTCGTAATCGCGGCCTCGACTTCTAGGTTTTCGTATTGTTCCGGAGATACTATCACATCCGGATCATGCGCACATTTCGTAAAAACGATTCATGAAAAGCGTTATGCACACACGACATCTTCTCGAGTAACTATAATCTATATACTAGCTTTCCAATTTGCTCGGCTATTGGAAATGGTCCAACGAACCTAGGAGTTAACTTCCATTTATTTCCGAATCGAACCACATGCATTAATGGGGAAATCTTCACGAAAACCATATCGCCAACGTCGAATTCCAAATCTTTACGACGTTTATCGGCGTAACTCTTCTGACAATCTTGGGCTACCTTCATTCATTGCCGAACGATCTCGATACAATCCGAGGTCTCTCTAACCATCTCTGGCCCAAGCACCAACTTATCTCCAGTTTCTAACCAACAGGCTAGATAACTGTAACGCCCCACCTCTATACCCACATCGTCCAGTTCATTTCAGAAAAATGTCGTAGACCATAACAGTGAATGAGGTTTGTGAAGAGCGACCGATTGTATGATAACTCCATGTGAGGAATGCACATCAAATTCTAATACTGATTAAAATTTTGACATGACCATTTGGCACACAGGGCAACTACACAACGGCTATATGCAATCTGGAAAGCAGTATAAAATAGTAAACGACAACAATAATATAAATATGGTACATCTCAAAGCCAGACACAAAATAATCATATCACAAAGGCGGAACAGATATGAATAAACCAAGAATGTGTACAACAAAACAGAGGTCAACAAAGATCCACTATTCCCAAAAGAATAGATACATCCACCAAGATATAAATACAAGACTATGTACACAACAAATGATAATGTCATAGGTACAAAAGTTCAGAAAATTACGGAGACCGAGTAGCAAGCTGAAAGCGGAAGATCAATCCTGCGAGGAGTCCCAAAGGAGTACCTAAAATGACTCGGCGGTCTGACCCGAGTATTATTTATATGAATAAACAATAAATGGATCAGTCGAGCTGTACTCATCAAATAAACCGAGATAACAAGAGATATAACAAATGATGACATGAACATGGCATGTCGACACAATCAGGAAATGACAATGGAATGTCAGCACACAAATATCTCTAAATAATCTCCTAGCTAATATAGAATGCAACATTCAAATAATAGCACACAACAGGAAATGACAACGGAATGCCAAATAAACTAAACACATGACAATCATAATGAAAAGGCCGCTGACACCACCCATAAGCAATTCTATCAATAATGGTCAGGTCGCAAACACCTTCCACAAGCAGTTCTATCATGATGACAAGGTCGCTGACACCACTCATAAGCAATTCTGTCAATAATGGTCAGTTAGCAACACCTTCCACAAGCAGTTCGATCATAATGACAAGGTCGCTGACACCACTCATAAGCAATTCGGTCAATAATGGTCAGGTTGCTAACACCACTCATAAGCAGTTCGATCATAAACCTGTTCATAGATGAGATATGATCTCTAGGTAGCGAACCCATAAGTTTGAGCCGAAGCTCCCCACAAAGCCGAGTCGTGACCCCGGAAGAGAGAAAACACATAATCGTGAAATCCCTAGAAAACATCATAAATCATAGAAAATCACAGAAAGTTGGATCGAAGTCCCCCAGGTGAAATCCAAGAATCGTAAATCCCACTCGGGCGATCGAGAACCACAAAACATAAATCATTAAAGGACCGCATCGGTACGGTGAGTATAAATTACACCGAGATAGTTAATATAAGAAAATAGCTAAATGTCCCATAACCACTCACTATTCTCAAATATTTACAAACCCGTTGTTGATTCATACTAAAAACAACAAGAATCATCACAACGTGTTCGAACGTACGAATCCAAGAGTTATTCGCCAAACTAAACATATAAAGGGTCATAGTCCTCAGTTTTACTAAGGTAAATAAACTAAATTTCTCGCCCGATCGAGTAAAGAGGATCCGTACATACAAATAGATTGGAATCCGTAGAAGGATTCGTAGTCCATTTATAATATATAAACCCTCGCATAAGTCCGACGTGACAATGTACACGAGCACGATTGCCGAAGCGAATCGATCAAGGGAATTCACGTTGCAATAACATAAATTCAATTCATAAATCATCAAATATAAATTTCAAATAAATATATAGCTCGTTAGTGAACCCAATGACGTTAAGGAACGATTAGGAATCACTTTGAGCGACAGGAAACAAAGACACAAAACTGGGTGCCACGGATCAAAGTACGATCACCAAGTTGATCGATCACTCGTAATTCACATTACAACAATCATATAAGAAATCAAAGGGATAACGGTTGTAATTTCGATCAACGAACTAATTGAAATCCCAAACTAGCACCCGAAGGTTTTAAACTACAGCGGAATAGGCTCGAAGGATATCGAGTAAATAATTCACGTTTTAGAGTCGTGAATCATATTAACAAGAGTGTCGACTAAATTCGATATACAACATAGAGATTCACATCCTAAATAATGTGAATAGGCCAAGAAGAATCAACATTGGAAGAATCAAAGACGATGAATCGAGCTACTGAAATCTGTGAATTCATGAAGCTGAAGTTCACAAACGGATTCCGAACGGCCCGAGCTCTGGCTAGGAAAGAGCCTGGATGGGGGTAGACTGTGGAACGAGGTTGCCTCCGATCCACAGCAGTAAAACAGATTCAGACGACTGAATCATTTTGGTCAGACGTCTGAACTAGGATTTTCAGAAACCAGAAAGGATTTAGTTCATTTTGGCCCACTTGCAGACGTCTGAATTATTCCGGCCATACGTCTGAATTACAATTCAGACGTCTGAGCAATAATTTTCAGACTTCTGAATTCTGTTGCTTGAAACTATAATTATTTGGAGCAAGTCAGACGTCTGCCCAAAAATATTCAGACGTCTGAATCCTGTTCCAGGGCACAATTTGCCTTGAAAACATGTTCAAAACGATATCGACGAATGCCCGAAGGCCTACGATGTTATGCATATGTATATGAGGCTTCAAGGACTTACCGAAACAACTTATAACACCCAAATACGCATGCACATACATTCATACAATAGACTAGCAATGGTTTTGATTTTAAATTCCAAAACGGGCAAATTTTATAACCAAAGCAATCAAATACGATTCAAGCGACTTGTGAAGGCTTAGAACTATGTCGGGGAAAACGGATCTTCACAACATTACCAAATCAACTCAAAACATACGCACAAGATCATGTAAACAATTCTACTTATAATTTCAACTCAATGGAACATAAACATATGGAATCGGCTAAGTTACACTAACATAACCAATTCACTAGCACATGCAAACACATATGAATATTAAATTACACTTGTACAAGCCAATTGCTTGTGGCATAGATGTGAGTTCAAAAAGAACTCACCTTTGGCTCTTGAATATCAAGAACAAGCTCCAAAAAGGAACAACAAGCACAAATCCAAGCAAAGAAGCTTTCTTTCTTCAATCACTCCTCTCTAATCGCCATATAAACCCACATACAAACTCATGGATGTTAGAACATCATAAAAATCCGAAATTGAGAGGAGAGAAAGGTAGAGAGGGAGAGTAGAGAGCTTACCCATGTCTTGAAATCAAATTAGCACATGAATTGGGCTTGGAATCAAGAACCCTAGCTTAGGGAATTTCTATTTCCCATTCCCTTCCCCATTTTCTATTTTCTTTGAAGTGAAAATGAATGAAGGAGGAGAGAGCTAAGTGGAGCTCTTAAATGAATGAGCTAGGTTGGCTAATCAAGCCCTAACCAAGGTGCCAAAATTCCAAATCCCTGAACATTATCGAACCTTATAGTTTTCGAACACCTAAACTACGTTTTGAACTCGATGGAAGTAGTTTCGAGTCTAAACTCGTCCATATGTAGAAAGTGATATTTTGGTCTTATATCCAAACGAAAAAGACCAAAATCACCCAACTCAAAAGGTATCGATTTTTATAGTCAAAAAGGTCGTAAACAATTATTCGAACTCAGTGGAAGTGATCCCGAGTCCTAATTCAACCGTATGCAAAATATGACTTTTTGGATACACGTTCGATTAACTATAAACGACGATATATTTAAATAAAATATTTAAGTAATTATCATTAAATGAGCGGGTTGTTACAGAATTCCCCCTTAAAAGAATTGCGTCCCCGCAATTCCTTAAGATTGAAGTAATGAGTAACAACCAAAAATAACACCATGGAATGGTACCACAAGAACCGACACGAAATGAAAAGATCACACCAACGGCTAGGTGAGATCCCAATTTCATCTCGCAAGATCATAAAAACTAGAGTTCAATCTTGAATTCCATTACCCATGAAGGTAGTCATCCCAAACGGGCAAAATAATTCTAGAAAAATTCACAAGCGCTATGAATTCAAAAAGACTCGCCTTCCTTCGTATGATTCTCAAGAGAATGAGAATCAATAGAATGCACAAAAACCAAGCGAATCTAATTTGGAATTTCAAGGAGCAATGGGACTGGTTCCTATAGACGCGAGATATCAACAGTATATATTTCTCTTAGGATATGAAATGAGAAATTACGGTGATTGACTATTCCATTCCCAAAACTCAGTCACGACGATGTAGTGAACACCGAACCTAAGCACTTTAGTCTTGCGACAAGGTGGCTGACAGCAACAAAACCACAACACAGAGATTCCAACGAAATTAGCTATGGAAAGCAATTCTCAATGGAATAATCAATTTTAATATCAATGATTCAAGGTTGGTAACAGAATACCAACGAGCTAGAAACCGATAAACAAATACTGTTAATGAAATGCCAATGAACTACAAGTCAATAATCAAATATTGGTAACGGAATACCAATGAACTAGAAATCGATAACAAATATTGGTAACATAATACCAATGAATTATTCGGGGAAATCGATTTCTAACTAGGTACTAAATCTCATTTAGTAACCATAAAGACGAATCATTAGGAATTATACGAAATTCCCAATATTCAAAAACTTGAGTATCGATTTTAGAAAATAAGAAACATCAAGAAGATGATGAATAAGTAGTGCACAACTTACCACTTTGGAACAACATGATTTAAGATAATTTTCTGCCAAAAATATCAAATCACGAAAACATCAGCAATTAATCAAAGAAGCAATAGACAAATTCTATAACAAAATGAGATTAAACCAAAGAGGTCGAAATCCCTAAAAAAATTAGATTCACAAGGGTTAACAAACGTACAGAGATAATTGTCAATCCAAATGATTCAAACAAACAAAGGATGAATATCAAAAGAGCTCATCCTTTCGATATTCATTTCTACGAACAACGCAAGGCTAAGTCCATAGGTGAATCGACTAAAGCACTTCTGGATGGTTGACTAGATCATGGATTCGAAGAAAAGAATTATAGAGTTTGCCGCGGATCGCAAATACTCAAATTTCCCCTCCCCACACGGGACTCTCATTCTCCCAAGTGATAGTTCACTAAAGAAAATAAGAAGACCCATGGAATCACAAGAATACTAAATTCTCTTTAGCAAATTGAAACTAGGATTAAGAATTAGGCGAGATTCTTAGTGTTTGAGAATCTCGAAAATCAAAGATCTGAAACCCAGAAACAAGAGACATAAATAAATAAGACCCTGGAGTTATTCATTTACTCAAAGAAACGATTCAAGATAATTTCTAATTGAAAACCTTGAACCGCTCAAACTATTGGAATTGCTTCAAGGAAATATAGAAATAAATTATCTAGAAAAATAACAAACGATTACGAAAAATCTCAAAAATCTAAAATATTATTATTTTGATTAACTTATTAATGGTTAATTTATTTTTAGGGATCATTTCAAATGTCGGATTGTCACATAACGGTGTTTAGGAATTCCGAACTACAATATGGCATCCCATATCTCGTTCGAGATCCTTAACGCACCCGATAGACAAGTTAACACAAGAAAGTCCTCACAATTTCTAACGTTCATGCAGATCTCGCGAAAATATAAAAATTCGATAAATCATTCGGGGTGGCATAAAGGAAATAAAATTCCTTTATCAACTTACGAATAAAAAACAAATGATATCTTTCGATAACGAAGAACACGATCGTCGTATATCAAAAGAACATAAACAAAATAATCTCTGAACAAGGTAAATGACATTAAGGAATTAATGACACGTACCTTGACTTAAGAAGAGGGATCACAAGAAGCGGGATACTTTCCCTCATTCTTGATCTTGAGTCTGGAACGCAACGAGGCAACACAAATGAGTTGTTTTAGCCCGAAGGCTTGGTGATCTCACCGAACTAGAACTATATAGCTGACAACAAGGGAGTAGATTTAGTCACAAAGACATGGTATAGAGATACCGAACGACAAGTGACCAATAGACCATGTTAGGTACATAATGACATACGAAACAATCTTGACTAGAAATCAAGAAACATCAGGATCAAAGGTGTTTACGACGGGCATAACGATGCACGGGCAAGATATCCAATGATCAATCAACTACAAGAATCATAAATGATCAACAAGATAAGTGTGATACACAATAGGCCAAATAGACATCGATTAGCAAATCGAGTCAAAGAACGAAACAAAAGCGCCACTAGAGCACGCGGGCCCTAGATGGACTATATAAGTCAACTCGAAAGAGAACGAGTCGATAACTATTCTAAAGGATCAAAAATAGGTCACCAGATACTCAAACACCCCTCCTATAGGAGGTACACTGGGTGAACCGGTGCTTGCACAGTTACGACCAACTATTTCACTTCTTTAAGGAAAAAGAAGGAGGAACAAGTTAGTCTCAGCTTGAATTCAAACGATGCGAATTCAATCAAAATGGAATCATATAGGAAGATAAGCTATAACAGGTCTTAAGACTCTAACTAAAACCCTAAAGCACGATTCTCGAGAGAGGCTTAAGACAATACCTTCGTCACACTATCTTACACTGTTCCGAAAATTGGCTCTGATACCAAACTGTAACGCCCCGCCTCTATACCCACTATCGTCCAGTTCATTTCAGAGAAATGTCGTAGACCATAACGGAGAATGAGGTTTGTGAAGAGCAACCGATTGTATGATTACTCCATGTGAGGAATGCACATCAAATTCTGATACCGATTAAAATTTCGACATGACCATTCAGCACATAGGGCAACTACACAACGACTATATGCAATCCGGAAAGCAGTATAAAATAGACAAAAACAATAATAATATAAATATGGTACATCTCAAAGCCAGACACAGAATAATCATATCACAAAGGCAGAATAGATATGAATAAACCAAGAATGTGTACAACAAAATAGTGGTCAACAAAGATCCACTAATCCCAAAAGAATAGATACATGCACCAAGATTTAAGTACAAGACTATGTACACAACAAATGATAATGTCATAGGTACAAAAGTACATAAAACTACGGAGACTGAGTAGCAAGCTGAAAGCAGAAGATCAATCTTGCGAGGAGTCCCAAAGGAGTACCTAAAATGACTCGGCAGTCTGACCCGAGTATTATTTATAAGAATAAACAATAAACGGATCAGTCTAGCTGTACTCATCAAATAAACCGAGATAATAAGAGATATAAACAGGATGACATGAACATGACATGTTGACACAATCAGGAAACGATAATGGAATGTCTATCTCTAAATAATCTCCTAGCCAATATAGAATGCAACATTCAAATAATAACACACAACAGGAAATGACAGTGGAATGCCAAATAAACTAAACACATGATGATCATAATGACAAGGCTGCTGACACCACCCATAAGCAATTCTGTCAATAATGGTCAGGCTGCTAACACCTTCCACAAGCAGTTCGATCATAATGACAAGGTCGCTAACACCACTCATAAGCAATTCTATCAATAGTGGTCAGGTTGCTAACACCTTCCACAAGTAGTTCGATCATAATGACAAGGTCACTGACACCACCCATAAGCAATTCTGCCAATAATGGTCAGGTTGCTAACACCACTCATAAGCAGTTTGATCATAGACATGTTTATAGATGAGATACGATCTCTAGGTAGCGAACCCATAAGTTTGAGCTGAAGCTCCCCACGAAGCCGGGTCGTGACCCCGGAAGAGAGAAAACACATAATCGTGAAATCCCTAGAAAACATCATAAATCATAGAAAATCATAGAAAGTTGGATCGAAGTCCCCCAGGTGAAATCCAAGAAACGTTAATCCCACTTGGGCGATCGAGGACCACAAAACATAAATCATCAAAGGACCGCATTGGTCCGGTGAGTATAAATTACACCGAGATAGTTAATATAAGAAAATAGCTAAATGTCCCATAACCACTCGCTATTCTCAAATATTTACAAACCCGTTGTTGATTCATACTAAAAACAACAAGAATCGTCACAACGTGTTTGAACGTACGAGTCCAAGAGTTATTCGCCGAAGTAAACATATAAGGGGTCATAGTCCTCAGTTTTAATAAGGTAAATAAACTAAATTTCTTGCCCGATCGAGTAAAGGGGATCCGTACACACTAATAGATTGGAATCCGTAGAAGGATTCGTATTCCATTAATAATATATAAACCCTCGCATAAGTCCGATGCGACAATGTACACGAGCACAATTGCCGAAGCGAATCGATCAAGGGAATTCACGTTGCAATAACGTAAATCCAATTCTTAAATCATCAAATATAAACTCGATAAATCGAATAAATATATAGCTCGTTAGTGAACCCAATGACGTTAAGGAACGATTAGAAATCACTTTGAGCGACAGGAAACAAAGACACAAAACTGGGTGCCACGGATCAAAGTACGATCACCAAGGTGATCGATCATTCGTAATTCACATTACAACAATCATATAAGAAATCAAAGGGATAACGGTTGTAATTTCGATCAACGAACTAATCGAAATCCCAAACTAGCACCCGAAGGTTTTAAACTACAACGGAATAGGCTCGAAGGATATCGAGTCGATAATTCACGTTTTAGAGTCGTGAATCAAATTAACAAGAGTATCGAATAAATTCGATATACAACATAGAGATTCACATCCTAAACAATGTGAATAGGCCAAGAAGAATCAACATTGGAAGAACCAAAGCCGATGAATCGAGCTGCTGAAATCAGTGAATTCGTGTAGCTGAAGTTCACAAAAGGAGTCCGAACGGCCCGAGCTCCAGCTGGGAAAGAACCTCGATGGGGGTAGACTGTGGACCGAGGACCTCGGTCCACAGTAGAAAAACAGATTCAGACATCTGAATCATTTAGCTCAGACGTTTGAACTGGGATTTTCAGAAACCAGAAAGGATTTAGTTCATTTTGGCCCACTTTCAGACGTCTGAATTATTCCGGCCAGACGTCTGAATTACAATTCAGACGTCTAAGCAATAATTTTTGGACTTCTGAATTCTGTTGCTTGAAACTATAATTATTTGGAGCAGGTCAGACGTCTGCCCAAAAATATTTAAACGTCTGAATCCTGTTCCAAGGCACAATTTGCCTTGAAAACATGTTCAAAACGATATCGACGAATGCCAGAAGGCCTATGATGTTATGCACATGTATATGAGGCTTTAAGGACTTGCCGAAACAACTTATAACACCCAAATACGCATGCACATATATATTCATACAATAGATTAGCAATGGTTTTGATTTTAAATTCCAAAACGGGCGAATTTTATAACCAAAGCAATCAAATACGATTCAAGCGACTTGTGAAGGCTTAGAACTATGTCGGGGAAAACGGATCTTCACAACATTACCAAATCAACTCAAAACATACGCACAAGATCATGTAAACAATTCTACTTATAATTTCAACTCAATGGAACATAAACATATGGAATCGGCTAAGTTACACTAACATAACCAATTCACTAGCACATGCAAACACATATGAATATTAAATTACACTTGTACAAGCCAATTGCTTATGGCATAGATGTGAGTTCAAAAAGAACTCACCTTTGGCTCTTGAATATCAAGAACAAGCTCCAACAAGGAACAACAAGCCCAAATCCAAGCAAAGAAGCTTTCTTTCTTCAATCACTCCTCTCTAATCGCCATATAAACCCATATACAAACTCATGGATGTTAGAACATCATAAAAATCCGAAATTGAGAGGAGAGAAAGGTAGAGAGGGAGAGTAGAGAGCTTACCCATGTCTTGAAATCAAATTAGCACACGAATTGAGCTTGGAATCAAGAACCCTAGCTTAGGGAATTTCTATTTCCCATTCCCTTCCCCATTTTCTATTTTCTTTGAAGTGAAAATGAATGAAGGAGGAGAGAGCTAAGTGGAGCTCTTAAATGAATGAGCTAGGTTGGCTAACCAAGCCCTAGCCAAGGTGCCAAAATTCCGAATCCCAGAACATATCGAACCTTATAGTTTTCGAACACCTAAACGATGTTTTGAACTCGATGGAAGTAGTTTCAAGTCCAAACTCGTCCATATGTAGAAAGTGATATTTTGGTCTTATATCCAAATGAAAAAGACCAAAATCTCCCAACTCAAAAGGTATCTATGTTTATGGTCAAAAAGGTCATAAACGATTATTCAAACTCAGTGGAAGTGGTCCCGAGTCCTAATTCAACCATATGCAAAATATGAATTTTTGGATACACGTTCGATTAACTATTAACGACGATATATTTGAATAAAATATTTAAATAATTATCATTAAATGAGCGGGTTGTTACAATTTCACGTCCTCCCATACAATGTCTTGTATGGTGCCGTCCCAATGCTAGATAGGTCATTATTATTACATGCAAACTCAACTAGATATAGATGGTCTTCCCATGATCCATCAAAATCCAATACACAAGCTCTTAGGAGATCTTCCAGAACTCGATTAACTCTCTCGGCTTGACCATCAGTTTGGGGATAGTAAGCCATAATCAAGCGCAACTCGGTTCCCAAAGCTTCTTGCAAACTTTTCCAAAATCCACTCGTTAATAATGGATCTTGGTCACTCACTATACTCTTTAGGACACCATGGAATCGAACTATTCATCTCACATAAAGTTCAGCCAGTTTCGACGTCGTCGTAGTCGACTTGACAGGAATGAACCTTGCACTTTTGGTCACACGATCCATGATAACACAAATACCTTTATTTCCTGTCCTGGTTCTAGGTAGTCCATTGATAAAGTCCATCAATACTTGCTTCCACTTCCACGTAGGAACTTCCGATGGTTGAAGCAAACCACTCGACTTCTTCTGTTCAACTTTCACCAACTGATAGTTCATGCATTTGGAAATGAATTTTCCAATATCTTACTTCATCCCTTCCCAGTAGTACATTCGGTTCATGTCCTGATACATCTTATTACCACTGGGATGAATCGTCAACTTCGAGTGATGACATTCTATCAGAACCTCAACTCTCAATCCATCAATATAAGGAACAACTAATCGCCCTAGCTTTTGAATCCAACCTTCTTGAACGACTTCGAACTTTTTATCCTTTGGTTCCAAATTCTGGACAAACTTTACAAGCTTAACATCTCGCTTTGGCTTTCGCCAACTCTTTCGATAACTGTAGGTCTTATCGATAAGCTTGCCAACATTTCAGGTTTCACTTCGCATCTTAGCCTGAAATCAAACCTTGCAAATACCCAAGGCTCTTCCATTCCGAAAACATTGCGCATAGACTCACGTGTCTTCGACTCAACGCATCTGCAACCGCATTACCCATTCCCGGAGTATAGGCTATGCCAAAATCATATGATGCCAGGAACTCCAACCATTGCTGCTGCCGAAGATTTGAATCCTTTTGGGAGAAAAGATACTTCAATGACTTGTGGTCTGTAAACAACTCGAATAGAACTGCCAACATGTCATGTCTCCACATCTTCAGAGAAAACACAATCGCCGCCAACTCTAAGTCATGAGTTGAGTAATTCCTTTCATGCGGCTTTGGCTATCGAATTGCGTAGGCCAATCTTAACTTATGAATTCCCGTTTCCAAATCCATCTAAGAAAATACTTTGGCTTCGTGAAGCTGATCGAACAAGTCATCAATCCTTGGCAACAGATACTTGTTCTTCTTAGTCACCTTGCTCAACTCACGAAAGTCCACACACAATCTTAATGAGCCATCTACCTTGGTTATAAACACGACCATTGCACCCCATTTGGAAACACTTCTCAAAATGAATCCCTTCCCTAGAAGGTCACGAACTTGCACCTCCAAC
The DNA here is from genome assembly GCA_030737875.1 of Allium sativum. Taxonomy (NCBI): domain Eukaryota; kingdom Viridiplantae; phylum Streptophyta; class Magnoliopsida; order Asparagales; family Amaryllidaceae; genus Allium; species Allium sativum. Next base: position 361,421,814 of record CM060926.1, read on the forward strand.
TCTCGCTATTCCTTAGGCCCTATCCGCCTAAGAAGTTTAATGATTGGTCTAGCACCCTCGACCAAACCGACTCTAAACTCAATCTTATGATGCAGCGAAAACTCTTTGACTTCGTCAAAGACATCCACAAACTCACTTGAGATTGGCGTGGATGACAAGTCTTCTTGTGGAATTCCAAGAAAATATAACAACTCACGAGAACACCATCTTCGGGTTACCCCGAATCAACACCTTTCGCCCTTCCACATCCCTGACTGTCATCTCTAGCTTTTCACAACTCACTTTTGTTGCACATCTCTTGGGCCAATTCATACCCAAGATAATTTCAAACCCAGCGAAAGTTACAACTAAGAAACCCCTCATAAATGAGCATCCATGATTAAAAAATACTAGATCCACAAAGTTTGCAAAGAGCAGATGAACCCATACTAGATTATTTACAACCAAAGGTCTATTACAACTTCAAGTTCAAACTTATTCGGCATACAATCTTATTATAGGTAAAAAAAGACAATTCTCTAGTACCAAATAGAACTCAACAACTCCATTAGCAGAAAGCACATCTAAATTGGCAAAATCTTCTTCTAATCCTCAGTAGGAATGTAATAAGAGATCGGAGTAACTTCCACAACACATGCTTCCTCTGATTGCTTATTCTTTAGAAAATCCGGGCAGTCTTTCTTCTTATGTCCAGGCTTGCCGCATTTAAAGCAATTCATTTCGGCTCTTGGCTTCTCACTATCCTTAGCATAATGGTCCTTTAACTGATAGTTGAAGCGTAGATCATTCTTCTTAATTTTCTTCCTCTTATTTTTCTTCTTTTAATTACTTGAGCCAATAAAGATTTCTTCATCCGTAGGAGAATAGTCCCTCTATCGCTTAGCAGAATCCCTTCTGGGTACTTGCACAGGAACACCATGCTCCACTACCGCTTTTGGAATGGGTATCCTTAACATAGCCGCTGCCATCATGGCCGCCCAAACATAACCAAGTATTCTGGTGCAACTGTTAAAGCTCCCAATTGGCTTTCATCTCCTACTCCTCCAGTTCCAAACTCACTCCTAGAGGTTTGACGACTCATTCTAAATCTAAAATAGAATGATTAGTCCACTTACAAGATAAACTACTAAAGAAGTACAAACGCTACTACTATATATGCTAATATATATAGTAAATATCCAACTAAAATCTACAAATACATATCTCATATGTAATTACGTCTTAGAACCTTGGCTAAAATCGTTAACTAGAGCTCTGATACCAAATGTGACGATTGCCCACAACCCCCGCACTATACAAGAGGAATTATGCGCTAAAAGGTGTGCATGGCAGTTAAGGACGATCATCAGAGTAGGTAAACAACATCAGAACCTGTCGTAGAATTCATGGCGCAAGGATAAAATATAATATAACATGCACAACAAGTAATATTAGTGAAGCATATTTGAGCAGAAATCTCAAATTTTCTAAACAACAAGAAAGTATATCCTTACACCAGGATTGCTACATATATCTGTACAAATTTGCCTCACCACAGCACTTAGAGTAGAATAACAAATAGCGGAAATCAAAATACTATATAGTAAGAGAGATAGTACGCCAAAGTCCTGCTCGCCTCCGAACTGCTACATCGTCCTTACTAAGCTATCACCTATCACCTAGTCTGCCCACCTAAAATTGGATGGACATCCCAAGGTAATAAGAGGGAAACATAAAACCTTGAGTCAAACAACAGTCTTAGTGAGCGATAAAACAGCTAACCAACTTCATCCATAATGTATATGAGAATAGGTAGATTAACAAACCAACCTACCAAGCGCCAGAGAAGAACACAACATCCATCTTCCCCACATCAGACGGTGATAGCCTTTACAATCGATAACATCTAAGGTAACAACAGTTCATCCATGGCAATCAGAACAACCATCGATAAAATTCATAGCATCCAGATTACTTAGGTCTCACGTAGATAATCCTAATCAAGTTTAACATCCCTCAAACACTCTCCCCAGAGGCCTAAACCAATATCATTCAAGCACTCAAGGAATATCTCCCTCGACTTTGGATAATCCACGTGAGATGCTACAAACAAAACAACCAATCATCTATGACTGACTCTAGCTATCACCGCCAATCCTGCTTTGAAATCATCGTAATCATATGAGTGGCCTATACTGCCATCCGTCAAGGGCTAATGGTAACCCGGTTCTAGTAGAAACCCCATACGCCTTTCAAAGATACGTACCTAGGTCTTTCAATGATACCCAGGGTACTCCACCTACATCCAGTCTTTTAGGTACGCCCCTATTGTACCCCTGCTTTGAGCCCGCTAGAACCTACGACAACGATAATTCCTAAGCCTTTAGTACCCCTAGTCATCTTCACTTGCACTAATTTATAAGCTTAGAACACTTTAGAGCAACCATTACTTCACACGAGCTCAGTACATCCTTGAGTCATTCTTTCACATGAACTCAGTACGTCCTTGAGTCATTCCCACATTCGTTGTATTCACAAAACAATGAACAAATCATATCACTTCGAACATCCTCATCTGGACTCTCGTCGATGCCATTATCTCAACACCCTTGAGTTGTCATCACACCCGTCGCATTTCAACAATCAACGAATGCATTCCTTCACTTTGACATTGTTCGTTGAATACATTACAAAGAAAGTGAAAAAGTCGAGTGTGTACGACTTGTGCAGGATCTATATTATGGCTATGCGGAATATGATAGTAATATATATATATATATATCAAAGATAACTTTAATTGCAGTAAAGTAAAGTAAAAACACCAGGATTTTATACTGGTTCGGACCTCCCGTCCTACGTCCAGTCCCGAAGCTCCTCTTCGGAATTTCAACTAATCAACACCCTCACTTCACCCGGAGGAACAGGTTCACAACACTACTTGATTTGCGGGCTACAAGTTTACCCACTTGATTTCACGGGCTACAAGCTTACCCACTTGATTTCACGGGCTACAAGCTTACCCACAAGACGATTACAAGAGTTTGACCTTGAATGTGTTCTCTCTTCAACACTGAATAGTCAATGATTGAGTACACCCTTTCTATAATCTTATCCTCAAATATAATATGATGTTTGCAAAGATTAGGAAGTGGATTATCGTTTTGAATCACAAGTGTATAAAATATGCTTGGAGATTCAAACGATAATATAATGATTTTGAGTGCTTTTGAATGCTAAGAATAATGCAAAATAGATCAAAGAATGGAGAGAAAATTCGGTGATTTGATTGATTGAAAACTGATGTTTTTATAGACATTGAGAAGTTGCAATTGTTGGTGAAAAGTTGCAATCAAAAGAAGTGATATTAAGTGAAGAGAAATGGATGCAACTTTTGAAGAAAGAAGACGACTCTTCACGAAATTCAAAAATAGGTTGACAGGAAAAATTAATAGGTCGACAGGTTTTAGACCGTTATTTCAAAAAGCTGTTGACCTGTTAATTTTAACAGGTTGACCTGTTATATTTAAAAATAGGTTGACCTGTTATTTTTAACAGGTTGACCTGTTTTTGTCAATATTCAGTAAAAATGAGTTTTCATGCATATTTTTGAAAGCAATGAGAAGTATGATTATTTGAGGATAGATTTTAACATAAAATACTCTAAATAACCAACTTCTAACCTATGAAACCATTGAATCTTCTTTTTGTTGATCATGAAGCTTCTCCTCGTCATTAATCAAAACGATCATTAAAAGTCCTTGACTCAACAGAAAGAACCATCGTCGACTCAAGAACAAACTTTGTTTGGTCGATATTGCATTTCATAGAATTTCCAGTTTTTCGCTATGAAAAACTGGCCTAAATGTCAAAACAGCCTTTTGTAGTGCTTCTGAAATGCTATTATATCCCCTGGTTCAATTATTCATCAACTCATCACTGGTCCATCAATGATCCTTCACTGATCCATCCGTCATTGATCTGGACCATTCATTCCGTCACGGATCCATCACTGGATCTGTTACTGGATCAGTCACTGATCCGTTACTGGATCAGCCACTGATTGGTCACTGGATCGGTCACCGACCAATCACTGATCCATTACTGGATCAGCTACCGATCGGTCATTGGATCGGCCACTGATTCATCACTGGATCAGCCATCGATCTTTCACTAGATCGGTCACTTATTCGTCATTGGATTAGCTACCGATCGGTTACTGGATCAGTCACTGATCCATCATTTGATAAGCCACCGATCGGTCACTAGATCGGTCACTGATCGGTCACTGATCCGTTGTTGGATCAGCTACCGATCGGTCACTGGATCGGTCACCGATCCATTACTGGATCAGCCATCGATCGGTCACTCGATCGGTCACTGATCCATTACTGGATCAGTTACCGATCGTTCACTGGATCAGTCACCGATCGGTCAATGATCCATTATTGGATCAGCTACCGACCGGTCACTGGATCGGTCACTGATCCATTATTGGATCAACTACCAACCGGTCATGGGATCAGTCACTGATCCATCACTGGATCAGCTACCGATTAGTCCACTGTATAACCATATCCCAAATCCAATTTCAACCAAAACTTCGCAAAACGACTAATTCAACGAGACCACCTCATCCAATACATCCAATACAATCATAAACATGTTATGGAACACCTAACATCATGAAAATGACAATTATCATCAAATTATGCAAATTCACAAAAAATCATGATAAATGAACATATGTTCTAAATTGTGAACCTAACTTGCATAAACATATGAAATGACATAGGAATTATCGGTTTAAACTTGCTAAATTGGATTCTATGGTGATTCATATGAAAATAAACTTACCATGGTAGAGATCTACGAGAAAACACTTGAATTTGATGAAAAATATGATCTAACATTCATATACTTCATTGAATCCATGTGAGAGATGTAAATCACTCACCGGTTCACCAAAATAAGATAAAATCAATGAAATAGGAATCCGGACAGCAAACACCTCGCACCAAACAACTTGATCCAATGAATCTTTGCTTCAATTGATGTAGATCTAGCCTCTAATGGTGTAGATCTATGATTTCCCTCCTTGGATTATGATTTTTAATGGTGGAAAGGTGTTAGAGGAAGGAGGAGCACAAAGCACCAAATGGAAGAATGAGAAACTAAACCATTTCCCACATCCCTCACCCCCTGTTTATACCCTTCCATCAGCCCACTAATGGGCCTTCCCCAAATAAGCCCATTAGATTCCCAAAACCTAGACAGCCAACTAAAAACCATAAAATATAGATTTCTCCCAAACCGCTAAGCCAAATCCTTAATGTAACCACTCTACGGAAAGGCAATCATCAATCCCTTTCCAATGGCACAGGTCTCACCCTATGATTCGACCTGAGTCAAAAGTTATGCCCTGTACAATATTGACAGGGGAAAAATGGTCACAATTAAAATCGGTAAAAATTATGGACATGTTTCACCTCCCCATAAGTAAGATATTAAAAGATGAGAATGATCCAACCCTTAGGGAATTAAATAAAAATATTTTACGATCTTCCGATACGTAAAATGCGGGTTGTTACAATGTTAGCTCTGTGTAATATTTCTGAAATATAACTCTTTTGTGATAAAAATAATTCATTATCACTTCTCCTATTGTATTCCAAGGAAATAGCTTAGCTCACCCAAGTCTTTGATAGCAAAGCTTTTATCAAGCATTTGTATAACTTTGTTAACTTCTTGTTTGTTATCCCCAGTTATTAACATATCATCCGCATATACAAGAATTAAAGTGGTTTCGTGATTGTTATTTTTCATGTATAGTGAGTTGTCAAACTTTGTTTGTATGAATCCTAAATTAGATAGAGTTAGTTTGAGCTTCTCATACCATGCCCTTGAAGCACGTTTCAATCCATATATAGCTTTATGTAGTTTGCATACTTGTTTTATCACTGCTATTAGATTCATACCCTTCTTGTTGATGCATGTACACTTCTTCAGTTAATTCTCCATTGAGGAAGGCATTATTGACATCTATTTGCTTTATGTTCCACCCCTTACATAAAGCAATAATCAAAATGATTCTAATTGTTGTGGGTTTCGCCACTGGTGAGAAAGTTTCATTGAAGTCGAAGTCAAACTGTTGTGCATAACCTTTGGCAATAAGTCTGGCTTTGTACTTGTCCATGAATCCATCCGCCTTTCTCTTTATTTTATAGTTCCATCTACAACCTATGATATTCTTATAATTATGTGGCGTGACTAGGGTCCAAGTTCCATTTTTCATGAGGGCTTCATATTAAATGTCCATAGCTTTTTTCCCCCACTTGTCTAATTTAATTGCTTGGGTAAAATTAATTTATTCAGTTTCATTCACTGAAACATTGTATAATTTGGGCTTAACAATACCACTTTTAAATCTAGTAATCATATGATATTCAGTGTGAAGTTGTGTCTGATGTTGAACTATAGCTTTGTTATCTGAAGTGTCTTCACTGTTGTTGCCTTCTATGCCTCTGGTTTTATGTCTGTCCTAATTTGATTGATTTAATATCTGCTTTGTGAACTACAACCAAGTTCATTTGTGGATACAGTGGCTTGCTCGCTTGGATCAACTTGTGTATTTGCATTAGTTTGATTTTGTTGCTTCTCACTAGTATTGTTTGCAAGTTGTTCTGTAATCGGAGGCATGATTGATGCATTTATGGTTGAATTTTGCCCATTTCCTTCCCCTAGCGTTTGCTTTCCTGCAAGAGGAAAAGCATTTTCTCCAAAAACTGCCTGTCTTTAGATAAATATTCTTCCATTTTTATCTAAGCATTTATAGCCCTTCTGATTTTGAGCATAACCAATGAATGTGAATGGACTTGATCTCATGCTTAACTTGTGTTTGTTATAGTCCCTCAAGCACGGAAAACATAGACATCCAAAAGCTTTCAAAAATTTATAATCTGGTCTTTCATTATATAGTATGTTATGTGATGTTTTGTTATTTAGTACTTGTGGGTTACTTATTGATGAGGAACAAGAAGTGTAGAAAGCCTTATTCTAGTATTTCATTGGCAATGACCCTTGAGATAATAATGTTAGACCAGTTTCAATAATGTGTCTATATTTTCTCTCGACTAAACCCTTCTGCTCGGATGTGTGAGGATAAGTTAGTCTATGCTTTATGCCTTTTTTGATGAAATAATTAGTTAGTGGTTTAAATTCGGCCCTACGATCTATTTACAGAATTTGGACATTACAATTGGTCTGCTTTTTTATATAACTTATGAACTGTATAACTACATTACATGCTTCTAAATTGGCCTTTAACGCATATATCCAAGTGTATCTTGAGTAAGCATCAACAAAAGAAAGATAGTACTTGCGTCCCTGATATGAGTTCAGTGGTTCTGGGCCCCATAGTTCAAAGACTACGAGCTCCAATGGCTTGTGATATGCAGTTTCAGAATTACTAAATGGCAGTTTGTGAATTTTTCCAAGTTGGCAGTGTGTACAAGTGTGTTTGACAGGTATGTTTTTAAAAGAAACACCATTAATACTCAAAACAGTTTTTACAGTCTCAAAATTGGGATGACCCAATCTAATATGCCAAGATTCAATTTCATTTTTATTATTATCACTACTGTTATTACTATTAGCATCTACATTGTTACACCATAATTCTTTACTCAATGAATTTCCACTCTTCAACTTGTCAAATTTGAAAAGGCCATCATGTAAATTACCCTGTAGTAATGTTTCTTAACTTAATGAGTCCTTAACTAGACAAAATTATGGGTGAAACTCAAAGTACACATTATTATCATTGGCAAACATTGAGATACTTAATAGATTTTTGTTAATGTTTGGAACTCTAAGTAAGTTATTTAGTTTAAATTGCCTCTTTCCGGATATAATACCCTTACAAATGTGAATTATACTTGCAGTTTCACCATTATCCATATATAAAGATTTCATACATGTGTAGCTCTTACTTCCAACGTTTAAATTCTGAAGGTTATTGGTGATGTGATGGGTTGCACCTGAGTCTAAGTTCAATATTTATGTCATCGGACCTACTTGCATCATCACTGCTTATATTCTGATTTTTGTTGCTATCATTATTGCTTCTGCTTTGACTACTAACAATGGCTAAGTTAGCGTTAGCCCCTTTCTGTCATGAGTTGTTTTGATTGGATTGTGGACCATTAAATTCGGTGTTGAATCTGAAGTAACATTTATTAGCCATCTGACCATCTTTTCTTTTGCATATTCGACACTTCATCCTATTGTTATTACTCCATCTGTCTCTCCTACATCCTCTTTTAGGTTGATATCCTCTCTGAGGTTGGTATCCTTTCTGAAATTGGTTGTCCTATTTATTTGAATTGCCATTGTTCTTTTGTGGTTGCTTACCCTTGGCATTAACATAGTTTACTGAAAATTCATCTTGTGTTGCTTTTCTCTAGTCAATTCTGCCTTCATAGGCAAGGAGGGTAGATCGAAAGAAATGCAAATCAGGTAATGCTTGTTGTGTGGCAATAACAGTGACTAAAGATTCGTATTCCTCATTAAGACCGTTGGTAATGAATAAGATTTGTTCAGTATTAATGATTTTGTGCCCAACAACGTTTAATTTGTCACATAGACTTTTTTAACCTAAATACTCTTTCATACTCATGTCATCTTTTCTGGAATTTTACAGATCCCTTCTGTATTGCATGATTCGTGTAGCAAATTAAGAACTAAAGATTTGTTCCACTGTTGACCATATTTAGTGAGAAGTGTTGCATCCAACAATTTGTGACAATAAGTTATCTTGCTTCTGGAACCTAATGTAATCATCGTTTGGCACTGTGTTGCCATCTTGATCACTAATCATTACAACATGAGTGGTTAAAGTTCCTTTAATAAACTCTTACAGTCCACATCCTCTTAGAGCAAATTCGATATGATATTTCCATAGTATATAATTGTCCTCATCCAATGAGATGGTTATGACTTGGCTTTTTGGTTTAATCAGGTTGGGAAAATTCGATGAAGCTCTAATAAGCCATCTTGAGCCATGATTGGTCAGGAAGGGTATGAAGATGCAAGATAGGACCAATACAAGGAATCTAAGGGGATAAGGCAAGGCGGTAATAAGACTACAGTCTGTTAGAATTTGATGGAGGATCCACGAGTAAAACAAAAGAGGTGGTGGAGTATAATGCTTGGCACGACAGTTACTAATATTGTAGTCGCAGATGCTTGGCACGACAATATTGGTGCTGCAAGCGCAGATGGCTCCAGACCAAATCACAACGAGTTTAGAGATGATGCATCCAGCTATGAAGCTAGGCACGACACATCTCTAACGATGATCCAAACAGATCAACAACCATACATCCAAGAAGATGAAAATCTTCGATGATGAAGAAATAAGTAAGGAAAATAATCAAAAAGTAATCTTCTTGGGATGCTGGTCATAATTAGATCGAAAAAGTTCCTTTTGGCAATGAAGCTCTAATACCAAATTGAAAATTGGAAAGAGTTTGAATTTTATTCAGTTGTAGAAAATGATGCAATACTTCGATACAAAGTAGAACGACTAATACATGATGTATATATATAGAGTAGAGATACAAAACTTGCTTAAAATAGGTAAAAGATAAGGCCAAGGCCCAATACAATCTCGGCCCATATCTCGAATAATGTAAAATGGGTAATATTTCTTATGCGCTAATAAGCCCACATGCTTTGGACTTGTCCACTTGCATGTGCAGGTGGACAAAAACATTGTATATGCACCTGCGCATGCGAATGGGTATATATATATATATATATATATATATATATATATATATATATATATATATGTATATGTAAATGAGTTTTACAACTTTAATGGAAGGCAAATTTCATGCTTCTTCCTCCACTTTTTCTCTCCCACGTTCTCAACCTCCATCTTCAACCACAAATCCTAATCAATCGACTACATCTGAAAATCCTCATCCAAATATATCATCACATCTAACTTCGAATCCAGATCAGTCATCAGGCACGAATAGTAGGAAGCTCGACTTCGTTAAACCCTCACTGGAATATGCTTTTGTACTTGAATTTTTTTACAATCTATCAGAGTTTTCTTGGGTCAATACAATAGCGTTGATTCCGATCTATTTCAAACTCTCAACGATTAAGCTAAAGGAATATATCTCAAAGGTATGGAAACCGTTGGGTTCAAAGAAGATTTCAATTATATAATAGAAAGTACTACTTGAAGCTTGGCATCCTGGTTTTGATTTTTGTAATAACCCGCAAAATCTGGGCCAGTTTAAAATTTTTATTTCGGCAATTTTAGCGAATTTTGATTATTTAAAATGAATTATTTTAAAATAGTATTGACGAAAAATTTATTTTGAATAGAATTCGAACGTATATATTATACGCGTCGTCGTTAGAATATAAATATTTATATATAATTATAAATAGAATTGAAAATGGCGCGGTAGTTCGATAATTCGATTTCAAACTTCAATTGAACGTACCGGGTGCAAAATAATCCGGATTTTAGTGAAACCAAAAATAATGGGATCTAATTGATAATATCTTTCCAACGAATCCGACAAATCAAAATTTCATAGCGGGAATCAAAAGATATGTCCAGTTGAAAATTCTGAATAGTCGCTATGGAATTCAGGCCCTTAAAAATGGACATTTTGCAAACGACCTCGGATTTCGACGAAACCAGTTTTGTTGGGTCCGGGATGTGAAGTTATTGCTAGGTTTCAAATTTCATAATTTTTCGAATCAATATGTGAGCGTGGCAAAGGAAAACGCGTTTGACCCGTTTCAGTTGATTTTAATTGACTGGAAATTGGCCATTTTTCTAACGGTCTCAGAATTCGACGAAACTAGTTTTGTTATGACCGTATCGTCAATACGAAGCTAGAAAATATTTTTCAGGAATTTTTAAAGTTCGTATGTGACCCCGGTAATTCGAAATGTACGTTTAAAATTCAATATAAAGGTTTAAATGTAAATTCAAAGGAAACTAATTGAAACGATCAAATCAACCTACGATGCATATCCCATTGTGTTCGGAATGGGGGTAAAATGCTATGGACGATAGGCGGTGGGCCTCGTTTCGAGGTCGTATGTAAAAGTACCTTTTTTAGAAATTAAATAATTAAATAATAATAAATAAATAAAAAGAATTCCCTCTTTCTCCTTCCATATACTCTGCCCCCTCCCCTTCAAAAATCAAATCGTCAGAGAAAAAAAAAAAAAAAAAAAAAAAAAGGAAGAGATCGGAGGAAGCGCCTCCGACTGGAGGAGCTCAACGCCGCCGCCATCGCTCCCCAGACCGCCGTCCAGCCCCGCTCCGACGGTCAACCACCGCAAGCCCCCTCTCTCCCCTCCACCGACGCATCCTCCTCTTCCCCCTTCTTGTCTAAACCGCGCCTCCTGGAAACCCAAACCGACGCCAACAAAAATCGCAGCAGCCCCCCCCCCCTTCGATTGGACCAATTCGCCTACCGCCGACCATCAGGGCCTTCCCCAGACAGTCAAACCTCCAGCGCCCTCCCTTGGCCCTACACCATCGCCTGTGGGCTCCTCCACCTTCGAAAATCCTAGAAAATTGTGAGTTTTCCCTTTTCTTTTTGATTTCTTTGCTTGATAATCTTTATTTATAAAAAGTTAGAATTTTTAATTTATAAAAATTTGATTTTTTTTAATTAGAAAAGGAAAATTTGTTTTTTTTTCTCAAACGAGAAAAGCATTTATTTTTCAAACGAGAAAAGCATTTATTTTTCAAACGAGAAAAGCATTGATTTTTCTAATGAGAAAAGCTTTGATTTTTCAAACAAGAGAAGTTTGATTTTTAAAGAATGAAGAGGAGACTTTTTAGAAATATAAAAATGAGATTTTTATGCTTGGGGTTTAAATAAAAATATGATTTTTAGCTTTATAAAAATATAAATTTTTATAGAGTAGAGATAATTAATTTTTTTTTTATAGGAAGTGTATAGCGTCATGAAAATTTGATTTCTATAAAGGAAAGGTTAAATTTTTAATCGCCATAAAGTTTATATTTTTAATCGCTAGAAAGATAAGATTTTTACTTAAGAAAGATTTGATTTTTGAAAGGTAGAAAGATTATACTTTTAATCGAAGAAAGGTTATATCTTTATGAGTAGAAAGGTATGATTTTTGAATATAGGAAAGATATATTTTAACTAAGTAAAAATGTGATGGTTATCTAATCGAGATATGATTTTTAATTATAAAAATATAATTTTATACATGAAGCGATATTTTAAAAATGTGATTTTTATATATTGAACTTCGAAATAAAAATTCGATTTTTATATATTGAATAGCGAAGTAAAAATTCGATTTTTACAAGTATGAAGCAATTATAAAAATATGATTTTTAAATTTAAAGTGAATAAATAAAAATGTGATTTTTATTTTAAAGACATCAAAATATAAAAATGTGTGATTTTTATATATGTAGTGGCTACGGGCAACGAAGATGACGAAGATGCGATAGCGATGAAGATTTCTATCAATGAAGTGACGTTGGAATTGGGATAGCTATTGGTGAGAATTTCTCACCTTTCAATTTATTTTTCTAGTTATATATATATACTAGGATGCAGATGGTGCTTAGTAGCACCCGACACAATCGTCCACAGACCATGGACTTGTTTGTTTGGTTGCATAGATTAGTTATATGATTTGATTTGAATTTGGTTGTTTGGTGATTTTGATTGATGTGTGAATGGCGTGGGCCTTCACTAGACCGGGGATAAGGCTAGGCCTCGTCCCGTTTCTAGTATCGTGCCGTTATGCCGCCGAAATTTTCTAAAATATGTTAGAAAAATAAAAATATCATTTTATTGAATAAATGAACTGAATAGAAATTCATATGTTGAAAAAAAATGTTTTATCGTTAAAAATATAATTTTTAACGTGAAGTGAATAAAATAAATATTCATTTACAAACCATACGGTTTGTTTATGTACACCTATTTGAAGGACATTGATTGGGTCGATAAATTTTACACATCGCCCAACAGCACAAATAAAAAATGTGTTTGATTGTTTGAAACCCCACACGGGTGTTGGGATGAAATTTGAAGTTCACTCATCCTGATTGATTAAATATGTCGATCGATCGATTGACAGGCTGCTATAAGCGTTAGATATCTATATTTGATGCTTATAAAGTGTAGTGCACTTTGGTTGATGGTTGATTATTTTTCAATGATATTATATACATGTGTTGTATGGAATCCATATAATTAACTTTATACGGTGATTGATTGGGCCTCATTTCAATCGTGAAAATAAAGAATATTTTGATAATAAAGAATATTTTGATAATAACAAATATTTTGATAATAGGAAATATTTGAAATAGAATATTTGAAAATAGAAATATGCGAAGCCGTGATGATTAGATTGACGCCATTTTGACGTGAACGATATTTATATCGATTTTAAACGATTTCGAAATGAATTGAATTGAAAACGATTTCGAAATGAATTGAATTGAAAACGATTTCGAAATGAATTGAATTGAAAACGATTTCGAAATGAATTGAATTGAAAACGATTTTGAAATGAATTGAATTGAAAACGATTTCGAAATGAAATGAATTGAAAACGATTTCGAAATGAATTGAATTGAAAACGATTTCGAAATGAATTGAATTGAAAACGATTTCGAAATGAATTGAATTGAAAATGATTTCGAAATGAAATGAATTGAAAACGATTTCGAAATGAATTGAATTGAAAACGATTTCGAAATGAATTGAATTGAAAACGATTTCGAAATGAATTGAATTGAAAACGATTTCGAGATGAATTGAAAACGAATTCAAATTGAATTGAAAGCAAATTGAAATGAATTCAAATTGAATTGAAATTTGAATTGATTAGAAATGAATTTTAAAACGAATTTATAGAGAAGAATTCAATTTTGATTTGAATTGAAACGGAAGTTGAAATTGCTTTTGAAACGAATTTAAAACTATTTATATAATTCGTTTTAAATAGAAATCGACGAAATATATTATATATATATTATATATATAATATAATGGCCTGAATAGAACGCGCAGCGCCGCAGCAGTTCGTGAATTTCGACCATTTATTTCAAACGGACATTGCGGGAGATCCGACCGTCGGATTCTCCTAAAACCGGAACCGTTGGGTTCGTATCGAAAAGAGCTTTCTAGCGAATGTTAGAAATTTGAAATCTAACGGTTGGATTTGGAATTATGTCCAAATCAAATTTGAAAAAGGTCACTGTAAGTGCAGTTCGATGGCCATTGATGAAAATCGACTGTACGGGCCTTGATAAAATTATTAAAAATAGTAATAATTTGTGTAAAATCATAAGAAATGATTTAGAAAGGATTGGGATGAAAAACTCCATATTTGAAAAGATAAAAATAGATTTTTATCGAAATGAACTAGTTTTGAACTAGAAATATAATTCTATTTATTTTTAAATAAATAAATTGAATTTGAAAAGGGTTTTGAAAATAACCAGAATTTCCAATGATTGCATTGGAGAGGATTTGAATCGAAATTGTCTTCGGAATATTTCGATGTTGGAATTCGTGATTATACAGATGTTGTTATGGAAATTTGAAAGATATATATTTATATCGTTATTTCCAATACGACATTTGTTAGTCGTAGAATTTGATATTGAATATAAGCCGGTATATTTTCTATTCAGAGCCTTGTATTGAATATCAGATGTGATTTGGGTTTGTCGTGAATGGTGTCTTCACTAACACTGTTCTTGAACCCAGTTGAGAAAAGATTAAATCTTTTTATTTAGATTTAATTAAGTGTACCAATTAAATAATATTTAATTGGAATTGAATTGATATTGATTTTTGGGTTTATCGTGAACAGTGTTTTAAACAACACTCGTTCTTTAACCCGATAATTAATGGAATGTGATTTTGGGTTTACCGTGAACCGTGTTTTAAATGACACTGATTCTTTAACCCAGCTAACGATTAAAACTAAGTGGAGTTTTAATGAATCTTTAATTAGATTGAAATGATCGAAAATGGAGTATCACCAGTTTTGCTCCAGGCGATAGTTAAATCTTTAATTAGATTTGAACGTGAAATGGTAATTGAATTTACCGATAACACTGTGGTGTTAGATATGAAGTATTACCAGTTTTACTTCATGGGATAAATAGGTTGGGATTGGGAAATTAAAACAAATGATTACTTCGGTAAGTTTCGTTAATCCCGACTAGTTGAATCGAAATTCAAAAGAAGATTAGAGAATAAATTCAAGAAATTTATCTTGGATAAAATTAATGGGAACCTTTCCCTATGAATGTGAAATTTAGAAACTAACTGTCGGTTGGCCAAGCAGAATGGTTTTCTGGGTATTGATCTGATGTTGGTTTCGGCCTTCGGGGTTAATATTTGGGGAATTATTCTCTTGATTAATTTACGGTTAGTGACTAATGAATTGGAATGAGGCGTATGTTGTGTTTGTGTAACACTTACTTAAGATATACGCGAGTTATTCGGAAAGACCGGGTTTATCCCATTCTGAATAACTGATACGACGATAAGTCGAAGATGAAGACGATGGTCGAAGACCGGAGGTCTTCACTTCGTTTGGGTGGTTACTGATGATCTTGATTGGGCTGTACACCCAAGAAGATGGAAACAGTTAGTGATCGTCCAGACGTACTTGGAGATCGATGGATATGCGGGGTACTAGGTGCCTCCGGTTTCGTTCAGACCCAGAACGGACTTGTAAATGGACTGTGTGTCTGACATTGGATTTCAGTCCGTGTGATTGATCTCTATTAAATATATATCTGTTTGGCGGCGGAGAATTTATTCTCTTGCTTAACGCCCTTCTCTGAGACGTACGAGCTCAGGGGTTATATGAAAAGGTCGGGTGTGTACGCGACTTGTGCAGGATCTATAATATGGCTATGCAGAATGTATGTAATAACTTAAGCTATTCAATAGTTACACAGGTAAAAATTCACAAACAAGAAATATATCACTAACAAATATAAATGCAGTAAGTAGAGTAAAGTAAAGTAACGACACCAGAATTTTTATACTGGTTCGGACCTCCAGTCCTACGTCCAGTCCCGAAGCTCCTCTTCGGCTTTTCACTAAACAACACCCTCGCTTCACCCGGAGGAACAGGTTCACAACTACTTGATTTACGGGCTACAAGTTTACCCACTTGATTTCACGGGCCACAAGCTTACCCACTTGATTTCACGGGCCACAAGCTTACCCACTTGATTTCACGGGCTACAAGCTTACCCACACAGGACAATTACAAGAGTTTGACTTCTGACTGTGTTCTTCTTTCAACACTGATTAGCCAACGATTGAGTACACCCTTCCTATAATCTTATCCTCAAATGAAATTTGATGTTTAGAAAGATTAGGAAGTATAATATCGAATTGAATCACAAGTGTATGAAATATGCTTGGAGATTCAACCGATAAAATGAATGCTTTTCTTGAGTGCTTTTTGAACGAGAAGAATATTGCAAGATAGATCAGAAAATATAGAGAAAATTTGGTATTTTGGATGATTGTAAAATCATGTATTTATAGAGATCGAGAGGTTGCAAATGTTGGTGAAAAGATGCATCTAAAAGGAGTGATTATTCATGAAGAAAAATGGATGCAACTCTTGAAGAAAGAAGATGACTTTTCAATATAACGGTCAAAATTCAAAAACCTGTTGACCTATAGAATTTTATAGGTCGACATGTTTTTAGCTGTTGGAATTCAAAAACCTGTTGACCTATAAAATTTTATAGGTCGACCTATTTTTGACCGTTACAATTTAAAAACCTGTTGACCTATAAAAAATTGTAGGTCGACATGTTTTCGGTCATATGCATAAAAAAATGTCTTCATGAGTAGTATTTTCAAACAATTAGAAGTATGATTATTTGAGGATAGATTTTAACATTTTATAACTCTAAATAATCGACTTCTAACCTATGAAGTCATCTTGTCTTCTTTTTGTCGATGTAGAAGCTTCTTCTTGTCATAAATCAAAATAACCATCGACGCTTCGACTCAACATTCTCCCCCTTTTTGATTGATGACAACCTGGCATAATAAAGGTATTGTTCCTTGTATATTGCTCCCCCTATATATATGCTCCCCCTGAATTATATAATCTGCATAGCACTTGTTAGTAATATTTCTCCCCCTTTGTCATCGAGAAAAAAGGGTATATAGTATTGCAAAAATGATAGTAACAACAATATTACTATAAGGTTTTCTCCCTCTGGATACAAGCTCCCCCTGAATTTCTGCAACATTTGTTATAATATAAATAATCTTACCTTTTGATTCCTGCATTAACAAATGTTAGCATACATATACTTTTACCATATCAAGCATATAATTTTTAAATAGTATATGTAATCGGTCGACAGTGAGGAAAGGTCGGTCGACAGATTAATTTTCTGTCTGAAATGAAAAAAAACATTATAATCATTGATCGGTCGACAGGGAGAACTAGGGCGGTCGATAGAAAAATGTTCTGGATGATATTCGAAAACAATTTTGAATTGGACCGGTCGACAGGAAATAAAGGGGCGGTCGACCGTTAAAAGTTCTGTTTGAAAAGGAATGTAAATTTTTAAATGTAGCGGTCGACAGGTGTATATTGGCATGTCGACAGGTCAAAGTTCTGGAAGATTTTCGAATGTATTTTCTAGCCCAACCGGTCGACAAGACTTAATTGAGCGGTCGACCGTTTAAAGTTTTGGTCGAAATTGTAGTTACTAGTTTTCCTTGACTGGTCGACAGGAGCATTATTGGGCGGTCGACAGCTTAACTTTCTGATTGAAAATTAAATAACAAAAAAAACCTTGACCGGTCGACAGCTTAGTATCTGGCAGTCGACAGGTTCTGAACACTTTTGCATTTTCTGGCTTCTCTTGAACATTTTTACACTCTTCGGGAGATCATGTGCAATTTGATAAACTGAAATTTATATTCAAAGATATTTGGATATATCGAAATTTTCTTTTTGTTGTGGTGTACCTGCAAAGAATATGATGTATATACATTTGGTACCCACTTGCTTTGTTTGGGTCCATGGGTTAGATGGAAGGTAACCAAACCCAAGAGGGTTTAAAGGAACCTTTAAAGATAAAATTTTCGTTATTAACTACCGAATCAAAATAATCATCGATATATTTTTCTCTGTTTTTCCAACTTACAGGAACCCAAATACTTAAGTAATCTCTATTGATGTTCCTTTTCGTACTTCTAGATCTACTATATAGATCTCTAGTCATAGAAGTATTCGAATTTCTATAATAATTGGGTCTTGGATGTGTATTAGTACTAGCAGTGATATTCTTATTGTACATGAAAGCATATCTAGTACTATTTCTAAGATTAGTATTATTTCCAAAGTCGCTATTGACATTTTTCTTTTGAGATTTCACAACAGGTTTTGGTTTGGAAGATAAACTAAGATTTTTCTTAGCTTTTTTCTTTTGCATTATTTTCTTCTTTCCATAACCAAGATGCTTCTTAATTTCTTGGTTTTTATATCCCAAACCTTTCTTATTTGAAGTAGATTGTGAATTATCAATGATCTTTGTCAAATTTTCTCGACCTTTGTTGAAGTTAGAAACATTTTGAGTAATATTTTCTAATTTTGATTGTAAACTAGCTTTTTCAAGGTCTAGAATCTTGACTTTTGCTTTAAGCTCATGATTTTCAGTAATGAGAATATCATTCTTCTCTTTTTGAACTTCAATTTCTTGAGTCAAAAGAGATAGTTGAGAATTAGAATTAGAAGACGATTCTTGAGCCTTTTCAAGTTCTTCTTCTAATATTTTCTTCTCATCTTTTAACATATCTCGTTCTAATTCGGATCTATTCAACATTGTCTTGACTTCTTTTAACTGATATTTTGTATCTTTAAGTTTAATCATTACTTTATCATAAATATCAAGCATATCCTCAAGAGTAGGAATTCGTACCTCATCCTCTGTTGCCATAAAACATACTTTTGCTTGTTCAGTGTCTGAGTCACTTTCGCTATCAGATGAAGATGAGTCTGAATCATCCCAGGTTACTGAGAAAGCTCTCTTCTTTGATTTGTCCTTCTTGAATTTTTCGGAATTCTTCTTTTTATCCGGACAATCTTTTTGCACATGTCCCTTTTTGTGACAATTGAAACATTCCATATTTGAAGATGATGGTTTATTTGATCCAAACTTCCTTTTGTCGTATCGACTAGCTTTTCTTTGCTTCAAAAACTTCTTAAAGCCTTTTGCAATAAGTGCTAAGTCTTCATCTTCAGAATCTGAAATGTCTTCATCTTTTTCGGCATGAAAAGCAACATTTTTCTTTTCTTCTTTTTGTTCTCTTCTAGCCTGTAAATTTGCTTCATAGGACATTAGATTTCCTATCAACTCATCTGGCTTCATGGTAGAAAGATCATTAGCTTCTTCTATAGCTAATACTTTTCCTTCCCATTCATTAGTCAGTGAGTGTAGGATTGTTGAAACTACATCAAAGTCAGAATATTTTTGTCCTAACCCAATAAGAGCATGATGAATAGTTTGAAACCTTGAATACATCTCATTGATTGTTTCATTTGGCTTCATTTTGAAATTTTGGAATTGACTTTTCAACAAAGCTATTTTTGCTTGTTTAACCTTGTTAGTACCTTCATGAGTTGTTTTTAGCGTTTGCCATATTTGATAAGCAGTGGTACAGATACTAACACGGTTATACTCATTTTGGTCTAATGCACAAAACAACATATTTATTGCTTTTGCATTTACTGTTGCTGCTGTTTTCTCAGCAGGAGTCCATTCTGCATACTCAGTAGTTGGATTAACTATTTCTTTCTGAGTAGCATTCCAAGCATCATAACTTGTTGATTGCATATAGAAAGCCATACGTGTTGCCCAATAACTATAGTTTAGGCCATTAAAGAAAGGAGGTCTTTGTGTAGATTGACCTTCAGTGTAAGTGTTAGTGCTAGTGCTTGCGTTATTTGCCATATTACTCGAATATATCAAATAACTGTGTTACGGTTATAAGATAACCAAGCTCTGATACCAATTGAAAAGTCGGGGTGTGTACGACTTATGCAGGATCTATAATATGGCTATGCGGAATATGATAACAAACTTTAAATGCAGTAAAGTAAAGTAAAGTAGAGTAACGACACCAGGATTTTTATACTGGTTCGGACCTCCAGTCCTACGTCCAGTCCCGAAGCTTCTCTTCGGCTTTTCACTAAACAACACCCTCGCTTCACCCGGAGGAACAGGTTCACAACTACTTGATTTACGGGCTACAAGTTTACCCACTTGATTTCACGGGCTACAAGCTTACCCACTTGATTTACGGGCCACAAGCTTACCCACTTGATTTCACGGGCTACAAGCTTACCCACACAGGACAATTACAAGAGTTTGACTTCTGATTGTGTTCTTCTTTCAACACTGATTTGCCAACGATTGAGTACACCCTTCCTATAATCTTATCCTCAAGTATATGATTTGAATGCAAAGATTTAAGGAAGAAAGATTCCTTGTTGAATCAAATGATATAAAACTGATTCAAGGATTCAACAAGTATTGAATATTTGAGAGAGCTTTTAGAATGCAAGAGAGTATAGAGTTAAGATCAGAAAATAGAAGAAGATTCGATGATTTGAAAGTATGATTTCAAGTCTATTTATAGTGTAGAATAGTTGCATTCCTTCATGAAGAGTTTCTATAAAGAGTTGTGTCCATTTCTCTTGAAATTGAATAGAAATCTCTTCACAAAAAGAAGCATCCTTTCAGAAAAATTTACAGCAAGAAAAAAGGTCGACAGGTCAAAATTAACAGGTCGACAGGTATTTGAAAAAAATAGTCGTTATGTGAAAAAAAAACAGCAGGACCGGTCGACAGGTCCTTTTTGGGCGGTCGACCGTTTTCTTGCTGTGGACCGGAGGACACTCTGCACTCTTTCCCGGTCGAAGCCTGGACCGTTTGGACTTTTTCTGTGACTTTTCAATTCTTCAAATATACAGATTTCAGCCCCAGCTAATTTCAATTTCTAAATTGTTTTGTGCATTCATGTTATACTTTGAGGATAGATTTTAACATAAATCTAACACGACTCCATACCTACATATATATAATCTTAGCTCCATGTCATGATTTCCATTTGATCTTCACTAAGATCTTTATTGATTTCCACTTTGATAAATGTGAATTCAGCTCGTCAATGATCTCTATTTCTATGTTGTCATTAATCAAAATCTTGTGTATCAACATTATATATTGATGGATATCAAACGCATGGAGTGAATTGCCTGTGTGGCATGCCTAAGTGGCAATTGATCGAGGCTTCTGTTGAAAAGCAAAGTCTTGTGGTGATGATCAAAGCAAGGCCTTTGTGGCGTAGCTTTGTGTAACGTTTACTTCGCGTGTTTCACACCCGGTATGAACCAAAAACGGGAGACGGACCTCAGGGAGGGCATGCGTTTCTTTCTAGTTAGAAGTGGCGTCAGTGGTTTTACACGCCCTGACGAGTTTGACTTTTGTGGTTGTTGCTGTTACGAGGCGCCTCGGATTGATCGGTCGTTCTCGAACCGATGGAGTCATTTGATTGGCTCATTTACGCCCCAAAGGGCGGGGGAGCGCATGTTCAGGGTTTAAGTTTAATCCACATCGGTGGACCGGCCCTGTCGCTCCAAGGGTCACTCGAGCTCTGATCCTGAGACACGGGCTAGAGCGTCTCGAATCGGTTGAGGACTATCTTTTGCCTCGGTTCATAGATGGAAATCCAATTTCCAAATACGTGATTTTGCGGTTTTAATTGTAGAACTAGTATGGCGACATGATATATGGTACCCATGCCGCCTATGATTGATACTTATGATTTGAAGTTGTTTTATACACTATGCACTTATAATAGTATCAAATGATTTGTTTTAAACGTATCAAGCATTCTTTGGCTGTTATAAGGGAAAACCCTATCCCCCGGCTTGCGTTGCATTGTGTGATAGGACCTGGGTCTTATAACAGCTTCATTTTTCTTTATTTAGCATTGCGCTGTTTGTTTTATGCACTGGTATTCTTGGGAGGAAACCCGTTCCGTGTTATACGGCGTGGTCCCTTGATTTACCTAACTTTTAAAATAAAGACTAATAACTGTTTTAGTTCTCACACCAGTCACATGACTGACCTGGAGTTTATTGTTTTAACCTAAACTCTGGGTGCCCTTATTTTGACACGGGCAGCTAGTAGTTTTGGTTTTGCAGATTTATATTCACAGGATCCTGGTTTACAGCTGGAACGATATCCGGAAAGCTTTGTATCCGTATATCTCATTCTAGTTGTGTGTTGTATTATTTTTCCGCTGCTATGTATTTAAATGTAATTTAAATCTCTGATATTTCTGTGTAATATGCATTTATACTCTGTATATTCTTGTAATCTGATGCATTGTTGTAATATACAGTGAAATGTTCTTTTATATGCGTTCTGTTGTGGCTTGTTCTCGAACTATCCGACGCTTTCCTTTACGGGGAAGTTACGGGTCGTTTCATTTTGGTATCAGAGCTTTGGTTTACAAAGCAGAGAACAAGGCACATTAGAACCGTACGAAAGAATTCATCAGATATTGGATTAGTAATATCCAATTAGAATGACTCGTTAGAGATGGGATCAGTAGTATCCTAGAACGAGTGTGAAGAGTGTATTTTTAAAATGAAAACAAATTTTTGTTTTGAAAATTTAAATCACTTATTCGTATTTGATTATTTATTTATATTGATGTGGACAATCCAGTATATATAGATTTTGCATATGCGCCTTGCAAACGTGTATTCGAAGTTTTAATATACTAGATAGTTATAGAATCACACTCTAGTCACCCGGGGATGATCCTGATGATGGTGCATCATCATCAGCATTTATATTCGAGTGTCGAAGGTGTGATATCTATATATTTCCATTAGACTGGTGTGAGAACCAAAACTAGATAGGGCTTATTGTTGTGATTTGGCATCAAAAACATGATTTTTTGTATATGTATCAAAGATAATGAATTTGAAACTCTAATTCACTAATTGATTGATGTTTGTGTTGTTTGTTTATTTGTTTGATAATTTTGAACCATTATGCCTAATTGAACCAAATATTGAATTATATTGAAAATTAGTCGCATTTGCTTGCATATACATATACTTACATTGAACAGGTCATAGCAAGGAGGCTAGAGCAGAGAATAAAATTTGTTTGCCCGACAAATAGGTACATGTTTACTACATAATTTATTGTTTTGTTTGGGTGATGATGATTTTATGAGCCTATTGGCTAGCCGCTTGGCTTTTTCTTTTTTCTTTTTGAGATCTGAAGGACCGGGGAAGCTATTTGAAATTCCCCGATGCTCCCGGTGCAGGGGAGGTTATGGCGAAATTTTTCGAAAATTTAGGGTGTTAGCCAAATTTTTGAAAATTTGAAAATTCTCAGAAATTAAAGAGTTGGAGAATGGAAGCCAGATCGAACGTAGAGTTGATTAATCAAACCACTTTCGACTTTGTTCCTTTTCGGGGACGAAAAGTTTTAAGTGGGGGAGATTGTAATAACCCGCAAAATCTGGGCCAGTTTAAAATTTTTATTTTGGCAATTTTAGCGAATTTTGATTATTTAAAATGAATTATTTTAAAATAGTATCGACGAAAAATTTATTTTGAATAGAATTCGAACGTATATATTATACGCGTCGTCGTTAGAATATAAATATTTATATATAATTATAAATAGAATTGAAAATGGCGCGGTAGTTCGATAATTCGATTTCAAACTTCAATTGAACGTACCGGGTGCAAAATAATCCGGATTTTAGTGAAACCAAAAATAATGGGATCTAATTGATAATATCTTTCCAACGAATCCGACAAATCAAAATTTCATAGCGGGAATCAAAAGATATGTCCAGTTGAAAATTCTGAATAGTCGCTATGGAATTCAGGCCCTTAAAAATGGACATTTTGCAAACGACCTCGGATTTCGACGAAACCAGTTTTGTTGGGTCCGGGATGTGAAGTTATTGCTAGGTTTCAAATTTCATAATTTTTCGAATCAATATGTGAGCGTGGCAAAGGAAAACGCGTTTGACCCGTTTCAGTTGATTTTAATCGACTGGAAATTGGCCATTTTTCTAACGGTCTCAGAATTCGACGAAACTAGTTTTGTTATGACCGTATCGTCAATACGAAGCTAGAAAATATTTTTCAGGAATTTTTAAAGTTTGTATGTGACCCCGGTAATTCGAAATGTACGTTTAAAATTCAATATAAAGATTTAAATGTAAATTCAAAGGAAACTAATCGAAACGATCAAATCAACCTACGATGCATATCCCATTGTGTTCGGAATGGGGGTAAAATGCTATGGACGATAGGCGGTGGGCCTCGTTTCGAGGTCGTATGTAAAAGTACCTTTTTTAGAAATTAAATAATTAAATAATAATAAATAAAAAAAAGAATTCCCTCTTTCTCCTTCCATATACTCTGCCCCCCCCCCTTCAAAAATCAAATCGTCAGAGAAAATAAAAAAAAAATAAAAAAGAAAAAAGGAAGAGATCGGAGGAAGCGCCTCCGACTGGAGGAGCTCAACGCCGCCGCCATCGCTCCCCAGACCGCCGTCCAGCCCCGCTCCGACGGTCAACCACCGCAAGCCCCCTCTCTCCCCTCCACCGACGCATCCTCCTCTTCCCCCTTCTTGTCTAAACCGCGCCTCCTGGAAACCCAAACCGACACCAACAAAAATCGCAGCAGCCCCCCCCCTTCGATTGGACCAATTCGCCTACCGCCGACCATCAGGGCCTTCCCCAGACAGTCAAACCTCCAGCGCCCTCCCTTGGCCCTACACCATCGCCTGTGGGCTCCTCCACCTTCGAAAATCCTAGAAAATTGTGAGTTTTCCCTTTTCTTTTTGATTTCTTTGCTTGATAATCTTTATTTATAAAAAGTTAGAATTTTTAATTTATAAAAATTTGATTTTTTTAATTAGAAAAGGAAAATTTGTTTTTTTTTCTCAAACGAGAAAAGCATTTATTTTTCAAACGAGAAAAGCATTTATTTTTCAAACGAGAAAAGCATTGATTTTTCAAACGAGAAAAGCTTTGATTTTTAAAGAACGAAGAGGAGACTTTTAGAAATATAAAAATGAGATTTTTATGCTTGGGGTTTAAATAAAAATATGATTTTTAGCTTTATAAAAATATAAATTTTTATAGAGTAGAGATAATTAAAATATTTTTTTTATAGGAAGTGTATAGCGTCATGAAAATTTGATTTCTATAAAGGAAAGGTTAAATTTTTAATCGCCATAAAGTTTATATTTTTAATCGCTAGAAGGATAAGATTTTTACTTAAGAAAGATTTGATTTTTGAAAGGTAGAAAGATTATACTTTTAATCGAAGAAAGGTTATATCTTTATGAGTAGAAAGGTATGATTTTTGAATATAGGAAAGATATATTTTAACTAAGTAAAAATGTGATGGTTATCTAATCGAGATATGATTTTTAATTATAAAAATATAATTTTATACATGAAGCGATATTTTAAAAATGTGATTTTTATATATTGAACTTCGAAATAAAAATTCGATTTTTATATATTGAATAGCGAAGTAAAAATTCGATTTTTACAAGTATGAAGCAATTATAAAAATATGATTTTTAAATTTAAAGTGAATAAATAAAAATGTGATTTTTATTTTAAAGACATCAAAATATAAAAATGTGTGATTTTTATATATGTAGTGGCTACGGGCAACGAAGATGACGAAGATGCGATAGCGATGAAGATTTCTATCAATGAAGTGACGTTGGAATTGGGATAGCTATTGGTGAGAATTTCTCACCTTTCAATTTATTTTTCTAGTTATATATATATACTAGGATGCAGACGGTGCTTAGTAGCACCCGACACAATCGTCCACAGACCATGGACTTGTTTGTTTGGTTGCATAGATTAGTTATATGATTTGATTTGAATTTGGTTGTTTGGTGATTTTGATTGATGTGTGAATGGCGTGGGCCTTCACTAGACCGGGGATAAGGCTAGGCCTCGTCCCGTTTCTAGTATCGTGCCGTTATGCCGCCGAAATTTTCTAAAATATGTTAGAAAAATAAAAATATCATTTTATTGAATAAATGAACTGAATAGAAATTCATATGTTGAAAAAAAAATGTTTTATCGTTAAAAATATAATTTTTAACGTGAAGTGAATAAAATAAATATTCATTTACAAACCAGACGGTTTGTTTATGTACACCTATTTGAAGGACATTGATTGGGTCGATAAATTTTACACATCGCCCAACAGCACAAATAAAAAATGTGTTTGATTGTTTGAAACCCCACACGGGTGTTGGGATGAAATTTGAAGTTCACTCATCCTGATTGATTAAATATGTCGATCGATCGATTGACAGGCTGTTATAAGCGTTAGATATCTATATTTGATGCTTATACAGTGTAGTGCACTTTGGTTGATGGTTGATTATTTTTTAATGATATTATATACATGTGTTGTATGGAATCCATATAATTAACTTTATACGGTGATTGATTGGGCCTCATTCCAATCGTGAAAATAAAGAATATTTTGATAATAACAAATATTTTGATAATAGGAAATATTTGAAATAGAATATTTGAAAATAGAAATATGCGAAGCCGTGATGATTAGATTGACGCCATTTTGACGTGAACGATATTTATATCGATTTTAAACGATTTCGAAATGAATTGAATTGAAAACGATTTCGAAATGAATTGAATTGAAAACGATTTCGAAATGAATTGAATTGAAAACGATTTCGAAATGAATTGAATTGAAAACGATTTCGAAATGAATTGAATTGAAAACGATTTCGAAATGAATTGAATTGAAAACGATTTCGAAATGAAATGAATTGAATTGAAAACGATTTCGAAATGAAATGAATTGAAAACGATTTCGAAATGAATTGAATTGAAAACGATTTCGAAATGAAATGAATTGAAAACGATTTCGAAATGAATTGAATTGAAAACGATTTCGAAATGAATTGAAAACGAATTCAAATTGAATTGAAAGCAAATTGAAATGAATTCAAATTGAATTGAAATTTGAATTGAATTGAAATGAATTTTAAAACGAATTTATAGAGAAGAATTCAATTTTGATTTGAATTGAAACGGAAGTTGAAATTGCTTTTGAAACGAATTTAAAACTATTTATATAATTCGTTTTAAATAGAAATCAACGAAATATATTATATATATATTATATATATAATATAATGGCCTGAATAGAACGCGCCGCGCCGCGGTAGTTCATGAATTTCGACCATTTATTTCAAACGGACATTGCGGGAGATCCGACCGTCGGATTCTCCTAAAACCGGAACCGTTGGGTTCGTATCGAAAAGAGCTTTCTAGCGAATGTTAGAAATTTGAAATCTAACGGTTGGATTTGGAATTATGTCCAAATCAAATTTGAAAAAGGTCGTTGTAAGTGCAGTTTGATGGCCATTGATGAAAATCGACTGTACGGGCCTTGATAAAATTATTAAAAATAGTAATAATTTGTGTAAAATCATAAGAAATGATTTAGAAAGGATTGGGATGAAAAACTCCATATTTGAAAAGATAAAAATAGATTTTTATCGAAATGAACTAGTTTTGAACTAGAAATATAATTCTATTTATTTTTAAATAAATAAATTGAATTTGAAAAGGGTTTTGAAAATAACCAGAATTTCCAATGATTGCATTGGAGAGGATTTGAATCGAAATTGTCTTCGGAATATTTCGATGTTGGAATTCGTGATTATACAGATGTTGTTATGGAAATTTGAAAGATATATATTTATATCGTTATTTCCAATACGACATTTGTTAGTCGTAGAATTTGATATTGAATATAAGCCGGTATATTTTCTATTCAGAGCCTTGTATTGAATATCAGATGTGATTTGGGTTTGTCGTGAATGGTGTCTTCACTAACACTGTTCTTGAACCCAGTTGAGAAAAGATTAAATCTTTTTATTTAGATTTAATGAAGTGTACCAATTAAATAATATTTAATTGGAATTGAATTGATATTGATTTTTGGGTTTATCGTGAACAGTGTTTTAAACAACACTCGTTCTTTAACCCGATAATTAATGGAATGTGATTTTGGGTTTACCGTGAACCGTGTTTTAAATGACACTGATTCTTTAACCCAGCTAACGATTAAAACTAAGTGGAGTTTTAATGAATCTTTAATTAGATTGAAATGATCGAAAATGGAGTATCACCAGTTTTGCTCCAAGCGATAGTTAAATCTTTAATTAGATTTGAACGTGAAATGGTAATTGAATTTACCGATAACACTGTGGTGTTAGATATGAAGTATTACCAGTTTTACTTCATGGGATAAATAGGTTGGGATTGGGAAATTAAAACAAATGATTACTTCGGTAAGTTTCGTTAATCCCGACTAGTTGAATCGAAATTCAAAAGAAGATTAGAGAATAAATTCAAGAAATTTATCTTGGATAAAATTAATGGGAACCTTTCCCTATGAATGTGAAATTTAGAAACTAACTGTCGGTTGGCCAAGCAGAATGGTTTTCTGGGTATTGATCTGATGTTGGTTTCGGCCTTCGGGGTTAATATTTGGGGAATTATTCTCTTGATTAATTTACGGTTAGTGACTAATGAATTGGAATGAGGCGTATGTTGTGTTTGTGTAACACTTACTTAAGATATACGCGAGTTATTCGGAAAGACCGGGTTTATCCCATTCTGAATAACTAATACGACGATAAGTCGAAGATGAAGACGATGGTCGAAGACCGGAGGTCTTCACGTCGTTTGGGTGGTTACTGATGATCTTGATTGGGCTGTACACCCAAGAAGATGGAAACAGTTAGTGATCGTCCAGACGTACTTGGAGATCGATGGATATGCGGGGTACTAGGTGCCTCCGGTTTCGTTCAGACCCAGAACGGACTTGTAAATGGACTGTGTGTCTGACATTGGATTTCAGTCCGTGTGATTGATCTCTATTAAATATATATCTGTTTGGCGGCGGAGAATTTATTCTCTTGCTTAACGCCCTTCTCTGAGACGTACGAGCTCAGGGGTTATATATTGATGGATATCAAACGCATGGAGTGAATTGCCTGTGTGGCATGCCTAAGTGGCAATTGATCGAGGCTTCTGTTGAAAAGCAAAGTCTTGTGGTGATGATCAAAGCAAGGCCTTTGTGGCGTAGCTTTGTGTAACGTTTACTTCGCGTGTTTCACACCCGGTATGAACCAAAAACGGGAGACGGACCTCAGGGAGGGCATGCTTTTCTTTCTAGTTAGAAGTTGCGTCAGTGGTTTTACACGCCCTGACGAGTTTGACTTTTGTGGTTGTTGCTGTTACGAGGCGCCTCGGATTGATCGGTCGTTCTCGAACCGATGGAGTCATTTGATTGGCTCATTTACGCCCCAAAGGGCGGGGGAGCGCATGTTCAGGGTTTAAGTTTAATCCACATCGGTGGACCGGCCCTATCGCTCCAAGGGTCACTCGAGCTCTGATCCTGAGACATGGGCTAGAGCGTCTCGAATCGGTTGAGGACTATCTTTTGCCTCGGTTCATAGATGGAAATCCAATTTCCAAATACGTGATTTTGCGGTTTTAATTGTAGAACTAGTATGGCGACATGATATATGGTACCCATGCCGCCTATGATTGATACTTATGATTTGAAGTTGTTTTATACACTATGCACTTATAATAGTATCAAATGATTTGTTTTAAACGTATCAAGCATTCTTTGGCTGTTATAAGGGAAAACCCTATCCCCCGGCTTGCGTTGCATTGTGTGATAGGATCTGGGTCTTATAACAGCTTCATTTTTCTTTATTTAGCATTGCGTTGTTTGTTTTATGCACTGGTATTCTTAGGAGGAAACCCGTTCCGTGTTATACGGCGTGGTCCCTTGATTTACCTAACTTTTAAAATAAAGACTAATAACTGTTTTAGTTCTCACACCAGTTACATGACTGACCTGGAGTTTATTGTTTTAACCTAAACTCTGGGTGCCCTTATTTTGACACGGGCAGCTAGTAGTTTTGGTTTTGCAGATTTATATTCACAGGATCCTGGTTTACAGCTGGAACGATATCTGGAAAGCTTTGTATCCGTATATCTCATTCTAGTTGTGTGTTGTATTATTTTTCCGCTGCTATGTATTTAAATGTAATTTAAATCTCTGATATTTCTGTGTAATATGCATTTATACTCTGTATATTCTTGTAATCTGATGCATTGTTGTAATATACAGTGAAATGTTCTTTTATATGCGTTCTGTTGTGGCTTGTTCTCGAACTGTCCGACGCTTTCCTTTACGGGGAAGTTACGGGTCGTTTCAATTTTAAAGGAAAACAGTGTAACGTGGTTCAGATCTGGATCAGATTACATGATTGCCTTTCGAACTATGGACTAAAGAAGCGATCCAGACTTTAGCTAGTTTTATATCAAAACCATTGTTGATTGATGACAATACTACAGAAAAAAGGTTCACAAATATGTGAGCGTCCTTCTTTCAATTGATACTCTAACTAATTTAAAATTTGAAATCCCTATTTTCCTTCACAATGGTCAAAAGATTACTATTTCAGTTGAGTATGAGTGTGTACCTATGAAGTGTACTCAATGTAATCTTTTTGGGCATGATGATGAATTCCATGAAGTCTCCAAAGATGTTGGATGGATTTCTTCTAATTTACCTGAAGATAATCAAGCAGATTTTGATGGTCAGGATCAGGACATATTAGAAAATAATGAAAAATAAGCATCAGAGAATATTTCTACTAATGAACAAGGAAATGTTGAAGTACTTGATACAGTGAACCCCTTATCAAAAGAACAAGATACACTCACATCAGATAATCAAGATAATCTTGACTTTTTGAATTCCAAATTACCTAATAAGGTAATTCCAAATGTATTAAATAATATTGCTGATGCCATTGCAGAAAATGATAAGATGAAAGGCAAACAAGCTGATGTCTCCTCCTTTGTTAATAAAAATACAAGCTACTTACAAGCAGCAAAATCAAAAAATCCTACTCCTGCTAAAAGAAATACGAGGAGTTCTTCATCCATTAAATGACTATCGTAGCATGGAATGTTAGAGGTATGAACACTACCTTTAGAATGAAGGAAGTGCTCACTCTCCTAAATAAGACTAAATCATCAATTGTTGGTTTAGTAGAAACAAAGTTAAGTCCAGCTAATTTTAGTTTTATTTTCCTCTCTATTACCCAATGCTTGGAAGTTGCTCATTAATAATTCTTCTGCTTCTAGTGGTAGAATTTTATTGATTTAGGACTTCAATGTTTGGGACTTGGATGTGTTATCTTTTAGGGCTGCACAAAGTATGGGTTGGGTCGGGTTGGACCAAATACTACATCCGACCCGCATATGTATGGGTTTAAGGAAGTTCAACCCGTATCCGACCCTATATGAGGTTGGATATGGGTTGGGTTGAAGTATGGGTTGGGTCGGGTTTAGTAGGGTTGGGTTGGGTTGCTTGAATATTATAAAAAAATGAGAATAAAGGGAGTTTTTTTAAAAGTAGTATTAAAATATTCAACATAATATATTAGATTTTTGCTAGCATAATGTATTTAAAATAACTGATTCATTATAAGATATATTTTATTAAAATTTCATTGTAAAACACATTATACAAAATTAATTTACTATATAGTAGAACTAGTGTTTCATTTTAAGATACACTGAAATGCACTTTAAAATATATTTTCCAAATTCTATCTAGCTTGGATTGACATGAAATATGATTTTTGTATATTTACTATAGAATACATAAACATTATTCTAGTATTATACTATTCTCATTTTTAGTAGGTTGATATTAAATTATTTTTTTAATATAGGGTTGGGTTGGGTTAAAATAAGGTTGGGTTGAACAAAATATCAAACCCGACCCGTATGTAGTATGGGTTATATATTGTAACCCATATCCGACCCAAACTAGAATGGGTTGGGTTGGGTTTATGTGGGTTGGGTCGGGTTGGTGGGTTGGGTCGGGTTGGATATGGGTTGTGTGCAGCCCTATTATCTTTCTCTCCTCAACATCTGACAGTTAATGCAATTAATAGGGGTGGTTTCAATATGACATTTATAGTAATATATGGTAGCAACACTTTTGCTGATATGCTAACCTTACATAATTTATTGGCTAATGAATCATGTTCATATTCAAATGCTTGGCTGCTAATGGGAGATTTCAACAATGTTTTATCACCAAATGATAAAAAAGGAGGGCTTCCTATTCCATATCAGCATATTAGAGAATTTCAAAAGTTTCTAATTCAGACTAGTCTTGTAACATCCCGTAATTTTGGTAGTCAGATATTTAATTTAATTTATTATTTTAAATATCGATTTGGGATTATATATGGATTTATAATATATAATTCGTTTATAAAACGATTTTAGAATGTTTAATTTTAATTAAATTATAAATCGAGCCTATAACGACGCGGTAGTTCGTAATTTATGATTTGAAATTCAAATTGAATACATAGGATCCGTTCTAACTCGGAATTCTGTGAATCAAGAAACATTGGAATCAAATTAATTATATATTTCTAATGGAAGAGAAAATAGATTTTCATGTTATAAATTGTTAGTTACGTCCAATTCAAATTTTCAAATAGTTGCTATGGAATTTTTAATAAACGATAACATTCATTCAATAAATATAAAGAGTTTTTATCTAATTCGAATATCGTTTTACCCAAAATTATAAATATTGAGTTCCACACATATTTGGGTTTATTATGAAGCTGTGTAATATTTTATTTGAAGAGATACGATAATAATTTATTTTTATTTAAATTGAATTGATTTCGATTTAAATATATTTTATCGTTATCATGTAGGCATCAAAAATGATTTATTTTTGAAATGACCACCGTAACGAAACTAATTTTATTGAAATACGTATCGCTAGTTATTGCTAGATTTCCAGTTTGAACCCAATTGGAGTTGGTTTATCGGTGCGTCAATTTAAAGGTGAACCGATAAATTAAAATAACGTCGTTGTGCAAACGAGGTATCCTTCTATGAAATTAATTTAGTTGGGACCGGAACATTGAGAGGTGGCGGTGTATCCATTTTCGTTGCGTTTGGAATTTGTGTGTCAGTGCGTACTTTACAGTCAATAGCATATAGCGGTACATATATTAACAGTATATAAAGTGAAATAAAATAGAAAAGAAATAAACCCTTAAGTGCTAAGCAACTATAAATGTACTGTGCAACTTGCGGTCGTATATTTTGCTATTTTTGTTGAGCCAGTTAAAATATTCCACTCTTTAGTAAATCGTACGTCATAGTTTTGTCTACCCCAACTTTTCTTTTCAGCTTCTCTGTGACTCTACCATGAAAAGAAAATTCGTATTAGTTATTCTATGTCCTAATGAATGGATAGGGTTTCTATCCATAAGTTTTGTTCACCTAAATATACAAAAGGGTAATAATAATAATATCTATATAACACTTGATGCAAGTAATAGGATACCAAGCTGTTGTATGCTTTCCATCGTACGCACTGAAGACACTATAACTATTTCTTCTTCTTCTCTAGCTGTTCACAAATCAATCAGCCTACCGACATGAAACGAAAACTCACGCAGACCTGAGTTGAAAATGAAATTACAAAGCAGCTACCATGTTTAGCCACACAACTACCTCGCATTCGACAAGATGTTGATTTTATCCATCTATTCATTCATCTATAAATACCTTCGTTTGTTGTTTTGTTTCCATCATGATGGATGGGAACCGCAGTTCCATTAAGAACTTCCTTCTGCCAAATTTAAAACCATGCAAGCCATTTATTTGCAATGAACCAAATCAAAACTCTTCTACACTAAATAAACACGCAAGCAGGAGGACCACTTAAACCCAATCGTAGAAGAAAAAAAAAATAAGAGACGTCGGAGGGGCGATCTTCTTGCTGGTGGCGGTGGTCTATACCTCGTTGGAAGAGGAACGAAGGGGTGTGTAGCATTGGAAAGGAAGAGTCAGCATTCTCGGAACTAAGTGTAGGTAGAGCGAAGTAAAGTTGGAAGGTTTTGCATGGAGTATATACGGCAGAGAGATAAATAGAAGGGAAGATAATAGAAGTGGAGTAACAGTAAAATGTGTCTGGACCTGTGTATGTTGGAAAGGAAGTAAACAAAGTCGGGCTCTTGTATTTCTATTGAAACAAAAGTCACAAATGAGGGTAGAGGGA
Source organism: Allium sativum (assembly GCA_030737875.1). Classification (NCBI taxonomy): domain Eukaryota; kingdom Viridiplantae; phylum Streptophyta; class Magnoliopsida; order Asparagales; family Amaryllidaceae; genus Allium; species Allium sativum. The sequence goes on from CM060926.1 coordinate 361,456,161, forward strand.
GAGTGCAGTACTAAAAGGAGGAGAACACCTGAAGCTTTTTTTTTTGAGGAAAAAGATGCCATTGAAGAGAATCTGGGTGGTAGATGTAGGCGGTGGACATAGTTGCGTGGAGTATGGAGTGTTTGGTCATGGTAGGGTGTTTGTGCTCTTGTTGCATGCAGATGGGATAAAATATATGACGTGGGGTATAAAGTGGTGAAGAATGACGCAGAAATAGATCGCGTTCTAGTGGAAGAAACATATCCGACCGTTCATTTCAGGGAAAGGTATTAACATTGGCGGGTAGTAGGTCTTGTCTGGGCCGTTTGGGCCTTTGGAACAATGAAAAATATATATAGAAAAGAAATGAAATGAAAGGAACTTGGACTGCTTCCATAAAGCAAAGCAAAGGGGGGGGGGGCTCGTTCGAACATCATGCAGGCAACATGAGAAGGCAAAAATGCTCACACTAATAATTGAAGCCATCTCCTATTGACACGTGCACATTACGGTATGTGAAATATAAATATAACGTGGGTAACCTAAGAAAAATATATATAATAATATTGGCTGTTACATTTGGCAGAGAGACAAGTTCAAATCCAAAGAGTTGGATCAAATTCAAAAGCCTAACATTTTAACCTAGGTAATTAGAATATAATTAAGGTAATTAAAAGCTAGTTAATTATAATTTAAATTCGTGGACAAAAACATTAATAAATTTTTGTTTCGTTATCCGAATAAAACGAAACGGGTTGCACCGGAATCAGGGTGGAGAACACAACCGTAAGGAACAAATTTGGATGGAGATGAAAAAAGATGGGAATTTATGGTTAAATTTAATGCTATTTAATTTAACTGTAACCAAACCACTACAACGAACAAATCAAAGTGAGTATAACTCACTCAGTTTTATCCCATTTACATTTTATATAAATCAGGTTTTATTTTGTGTGCTATGATTGATATATTGTTTGTTGTTTGCTAAATATTTATATTGATTGAATTGGTTGATTTAAAACGTTAGTTTAAATAAAATCTAACAGTTATTTTAACAATTAATTCCAAACAAGGTTACTTACCTTGCTGTTCACGTTTATAATAATATAAACATATTGAATCAAAATATGGCTGCTTGGATTACTGTTATTTATTTATTTATTTATTTATTTTATCTGTTTTGAATCATATTATTGAGATAACATATTTGGATGCAGGGAAAAACAGGCTGGAGGGATCCAACTGGATTCCTCAAAATTTATTGTTTATTTCATATCACAATTATATGAACTGTTTAACCAATATTATTGACTGATTGATTTGTTTATTGATCGTTGAATCTAAATTCAAAGTTTATTTGTTATTGATCAATGGACAGTATTGGTTAGGTAATTGGCATCGTATGGCCTATAAATCAATCGTTTTATAAATGGTGATTTACCGTGAAGTGAATCGACGGTAATGACGTTATAAAATTTATTTTATAACTGGAAATAGATTTGTAATCTATTAATGGGAATAAAAGTTGTTTGAGAAGAAAAAATATTTGTTGTTTATTATTTAAGTTATAAGTAATTATTGAACTGATTTATAAAGAAAATTCTTATGAAATGAAAATGATAAGCAAATGAGAAGAATTAGTGTAACAGGTTAAGAGTTGGATTAAATGGAATTATTTAAATTAATTATATTATTAATTTAGAGAAAGATTTAATTAGATTTTGATTAATTGAGATAACCGTGTTTTGAATTGAATGAGTCGACCGCTTTAACTGGGATTGATTATTAAGTTAAATTAGATTATTATCAAATAAATATAATAGAAGGGTTTAATGAATATTTGAAAATGTTAATAAGATTTTTAAATAAGGAAAATTATTATTTATTTTTGTAATCATACAGTAGTTAATAATAGAATAAGTTACTTTCTTAATTAGTAAGGATATAAGTGATTATTACTTAAAGGAAATCCATTCATGTCAATAATCGAGTTTGGAATGAATCTAATTGAATTAGAAAGAGTGATGATCGGATTTCATGGTATAACCCGAATTTTTATAATGAAGTTATAAAAGAGATTTCGAGCAGATGAAATAAATTAAATAAATGTCGTATTTAATATTTAAATTAAGCGAAGGCAATTGAGATGGAAAGGGATTTATATAAAACCCAAGTTTTATAAATAAGGTTTATAAAAGGTGAATAAAGTTAAAACGTTGATTTTATATTGGTGATACTTATAATGAAATAAGTAGAATGAATGGGATTGAAACGAGATTTTCAAAACGGGAAATGGTTTAATGAGTTAGAAGTGAAATAATATGGGTCGATAAGTAGTTAACATAAGAGAGTTAAGAAATGGAAATATTTCCGACTAAGGAAAAATGGTTCGAGGAATTATAATAATAACTCCAAAGTAATGGAAATAAAGAGGATTTAAGAATATAAATTAATACTTCCAATGTAAAGGAAATAAAAAGGATTTTGTGAAATTATACTATAATTACGAAGGAAGAAATTTAAGAAATAACTTTGAATGGTTTAATAAACATGGAATAAGTGCTAGTTATTGTTTCCAAGCGATGAAACTAAAGAGATTCCATAAATGATGTTTTGTGTGAAAGTTGATTTAACTCAAATTAGGGGTATATATAGGTGATTTAAATTCTAAAGTATATAAAATGGTTTTGTGAATCTTCTTATATTAAAATTTGAAATTAATAGTGTGTTTTAAGATATTAAAAGATTAAGGAGTTTAAATTTGTTTTAAACTAAAAGGGCCATGTGATGTTGAATACTGAACTAGTAAATTCATTTTGTTTTTATGGTTAAATGGTTGTTTATTTGATAGTTAAATAATTGACTATCAAATTTTACCCATACGATTGTTGATACGGAAAGATCGGCATCAAATTATATTCGAAAACCATTTCGACCAACAAGTACGAAATTGAGAAGATATCAGATGTTGACCAAGATGGAGCCAGTGAAGACCATAGATCTTCATAAAATGGAAGGATTACTTTTATATCTGGTTAACTCCTATAATTTTCAAAGTCTACTATATATATAAAATTTAATTTATAATTTATAACTAGAGATATATTGCGGTTCTGTCGTGGTTGAAATCTACGGATTTGCAAGGACTACTCGCTACTGATCTGTTGGGTGATTCCTAGGATGTGGTAGGAGAGTACCTTCGGTTCATCCTATTCCTGGATGACTTATATAAACGAATGTCCGATGGAGTATTTCTTAAGAATCACGTACATTGATTTTTACAAACGTATCTGTGCAGGTGGCAGAGAAGACACCTTCTCTTAGCATAAACACCCAGAGTATTTTTGTGGGCGTCAATTAGTGATTTTGCGGATCTGACGATGTGGCATTCAAAGATATTATGTTGTTCTAAAGATAATTCGAACCTCAAGCCTCACAACCGAAAATGACAAAAATCGGGCAGACAGTATGGCTATGTGGATCACTTCCATTAGGGTGTATAATCACCTATCTCTACTGCTAATAAGGTAAATTCATTGTACGAATTTACTTGCCGTCTTTTTGAAATACCAGAAATGCCCCTGGAATTTTTCTAATTTTACATCGTGCCAGTTACATCACCTAAAACCAGTGTTATAAGGATCATACCGAACCACGGTTTAACCACGAGAAACCATGGGCCTTCAGCCATTATGGCCCGGAATGAAGTTAAACCGCCCATACACATGAACCACGTCAAAACCCTGAAAACCGCTAAAAAGCCCACGGTTCAACCCAAAAACAAATAAAATTTTGAATTGAACTGCAGCTCAAAGGCCCCTTTGATCAGCCCATGTGCTTGTTTCAGCACTGCAACCAAATTGAAGGAAGGTGCGATGAATATATAGGCGGAAGAGGGGACATATTTACTTAGAATTGGTGATGTGGGACATATTAATGTATTCAGAATACATGCTGCAGCATTGCTATACTATAACTAAAATTGTTCAGCTGTGTTTAAGCTTAAACCATACATATTATAACTAAAAAAAAGAAACACGGCTTTAACGGTTCAACCGGTCTAACCTCTAAAACCTTGAACCTTGAACCTTGGACAGTCGCGGTTCGATGCACGGTTCGGTCCTTGTAACTATGCCTAAAACCTTCGTTCCCGTAACATCGCCTAAAATCTATTTTTTTCCTCTCCGATTTTGCCCAAAAAATCGTCGCCAACAACCAAATTGATGTCGCTGCAAAATTCACCCCCGATTTTACTCTCATCCTCCGTCGCTGCAAATTCACTCCCCTAATTTTACTCTCTAATTTGATTCCTCTAATCTCCAAAAGTTCTGACTCTCCTGCTTCACTTCGTAGTTCCACAACCAGAAATTAGCGTTGGTTCACCAAATTTCCAAATCTACCATCCTCCCCGCCTTTTCTTCTATTATCGACCATCGACTGATCTCGATCCATTGATTATCGACTGATCGATCATCGATCATCGATTATTGATTAACTCGACCATGGTTTGTGCGTTAAACTTCGGTTCCTTATATAACAACTTCTCAAACTTCGATGATGGATTTATTGTTTCGGTGTTGATAACAAATTAAGCTCACCCATCCTTTATGTGAGATCCATTGTCTTCAATCTATGGTAAGTGCTGCTGGTTTTCATTGTTGCTTCGATTTTAGAGTAGTATTTGGGTTACTTAACGATTTTTATGTCAAGATTATTTTTATTTCTTAATCTGTTGATACCAATCTCTTCGACTTCAATGACTAGGTTTTTTTTTTTTTTTTTTAAGATACCGATTCTCAATTTGGTTTGAGTTCTTATTTTTGTTAGATCTCGAACACGAAGCACACCTAGGTTTTTTTTGGTATGGATCTTATTGATTTTCTCCTTTATCTTGGATATGTCAATGTTACCTTGATTTAAAGGGTCTTTGCATTCTTGAACAATTAGGTTCACTTTGATATTAGCAGGGTTTTGAATGTTATTGAAAACTTCACACCAAATTTTCTGGACTAGAGTTGTAAGAGCCACACGAATAAGTTGTCCATAGGACTGGTCTGCAAGCTAAGAGAGAAGTAATGGACATTTTAGGCACACGTAAGTTATTCCAGACCAAGTTACACCAATCCAATTCAGTTGATCTTCCCCTTGATTGTTCCCAGGATGATTTAAAATCAAATTTTCCATTCGCTTTAGGAATCCTGTTCCAAAATTTTGATTTGGCCTAATGGTGAATTTCAATGTTTAGGATGTTTTGGATAATGCTAGGTGGCAAACAACAAAAATTTCCACTCCATATTTGAATATTTAGGAGGGATAAGACTTTGTTTTTGGGGCCACAAACCATATTTAAGTAGTTCCATATAATTTTGTGGTTGATTGACTCCATTTAACCATGGATTGTACCAAAGAGAAGTATCCTCTCCATTGCTTATTTAGCCTTTTGTAACACTTCTCATTGCTTGAAATATGATTTTGTCAATATGTAATATGTTGTGTGCCATACTAACTTATATTGTTGATGAAATTATTTATCCCATTTGGATTGCAGAATAAAGCAAACATTAATTCTCAAGAAAAAAAAATGTTGTGCGCTATGTGGTTGATGGACTGATAAAGGAAATGTCATGTTTGAGAAAGACAATGGAAAGTTCAGTTGTGACTATGGTTAATGGCTCAGATGGCTACACTGTTCTTCTGGCTGATCAGGTAATTTGATATATCTTCATGAATCCTCATTTTATTTAACTCAAATGTAACTAGTAGAAGTAACTGCTATATATTGATAGTGCTATTTACCATTACTATGTTAGCATACAGCTCACTAACTCAACTGGCCCGTATACCGATATTCATACCATTGATGTCACATTGAAATATCTATTTTAAAGTCTTCTGACATTCAGTGGCTAAATGATTCGCGGTTGCTAAATTTTTACAGAGGCAAGTGAAGGGCGTCTGTCAAAGGGCGCACAAAGTAGAGGAACAGGCAAAGAGATACATAAGGCAAATGTTCTCCAATTTAAACAACCATTGTAGATCCCCTGTAAGTTTATCTCTGAGGAAAAAAAAATTTCTTTGTACCTTATTATGCCCATTTTAGTTAATCTTGCAGGAATAGTTTTTGATGGCACCTGGCAGTTTGTATATCAACTGCATATACATCAATTAAAGCAATATGCATGTTAATGTTGAATGCTATATATTTAGCTGCAGACCATTGGTGAAATATTTTATTTTGGAGATCTATTAAAGTAACATTCAAAATACTCCTCTCCAGGCCTTTCCCCAGTTTGTTTTCACATGCCAATCCAATGCTCAACTCACCTACTTGCAACCGCAAGCCATAACATTGCTTTATTTCAAACCCGGAATCAGTTATATTATACCATTGTTGGTTGCTAATTTCAATGGACAGGATTAATTCTTGCGAGATCTGCAATATTCCAGTCACCCTTGGACGTCATTTTACTCCATATCATATGTCGTCCTAGCAGTATCATATTGACAGCCAGCAGTGGATGGACTGTTTGCGCAATGACCGCAAAAGCAATAGTTGGTAATTGCTGAATCCATCTTCTACATTATCTCTCATGCCTTAATGTGATATTTTTCCTAATATCAACTTCATGTTAAATAATTTTATTCTCATTTATGCTTCGGCTGATAATTTCAAAATACATAGGAATTTTACTTTTGCTCACTTTTTATGGATTTTCATTATGTCGGATTTTAAAAAATTAATACGTTCCGTTCTTTTTAGATTCTAAGCCAATTTTTATCCCGCTATGACGATACTTTTGCTCACTTTTTATGGATTTTCCAAATGTCCCATTTCTGTTCGATACCACATTTACTAGCTAAAATAACTCATTTGTCGGTTTATACCACATTTTCTGTTCAATGTAAATAGTGCACATATCTACGAATTTATATCTATATACACAACTAACTTGGAAATTAAAAGATTAGGTTGGATTGTTTCTTTACTGCTTTTGTGCATTTAGACTAACAAGCTCTCTCTTTGTTTAAGTGCAATCCAGTGAAACCAGAAAAAGGTAACAACTGCTGATTCATAGTCACTAATCAATGCTTAGTTATGGTAATAATGCATGGATATTCTTCTACATACAATGAGGATTGGATATTATTTCCCTTTATTCGCTTAAAGTTACCGTCTCTACCTCATTCGGTCATTAATGAAGACTAGGGTAAGATAATTCTCTTTGAATATCTTGACTCTTGAAACAGGATACTTCCTAAATTAAAAGAACATTTTATTTCTTGGTATTTCAGTCTATCCTTTGTTTTATTAAGGAAAAAAAAAGAATAAAGGAAATTGATGTCTTAGTTTTCAAACTGATTTATTTCAATGTCTTCCCACTTCATTTTGGATATTTCACTTGCTTTTAGAATAACCGACTGTTCTTGACGTGAGTCTTGATACAGGAATGGATGCTTCTAGAATAGCGGAGACTGTTCTTGATGACATTCCGGTTTGCTTATTGACTGTGGATAACATTCTTCTGCCGACGGAGTTGTTTGGTAAAGCTCCGGGACCTGTGCCGGGACCTGCACCAAATTCCCCAGTGGAAACGCCATCACCTGCAATAGACGCTCTTGCGCCAGCACCAGATAAAAAGGATTAGGTTGACCTATTTATTCATTGCTTCTATGCATTTGAATCAAGGTAAGCTTTCCCTTTATTTAAGCATATTTCACAGTGATATATGTGTAAGGTTACAGTTGTACGTTCACAGAGTTGTTACCTAATTCTGTTACGGCGATGACTGTTTTTCTTTTAAAAAAATTAGTATGCATTTGGACAAAATATGATTTCCCTTTGTTTAAGTATGTTGAATAATATTCGCTCAAAGTTGCAACTTCCACCTCATTCGGCCATTAATCAGGGGTAGGTTAAGATAATTTTATATATGGATTCTACTATAACTTATCTCGTAGATTAACTTAGAATTTTGGTAATTTATACTTCACGTCTTTCATCCTTTTATTAAGTAAAAAGGAAAAAGAAAACAAATGTCTTTGTTTCAAACCTTTTTATCCGATTAATATCAATGTCCTCATACTTCATTTTGATAGTCCACTTGCTTTTTAATATAGCATACTAAAATCCAATAATTTATTGTTTATAAATTCTAGAACATCATTTAGAAAAACAGTTTTATTTGTAATTTCATGGTAATTAACTGTGTAAAATGTATGCGGCTCTACCATATAGTAGTGGCAAAAGTTGTCATTAAATGTTTTCAAAATTGGACTCGAGGTAAGTTGTTACATTTCGATAATACCTTTAGAAGTCCTCAAAATTTATGGATTTAAATTAAACATGCTTTTAATTGACTAAGATAAAAGTGTGCATGCAAATTGCAATATTGATGGAGTTAAATTTTACTTTTTGCATATAATTTCTAATGAAGCTGGATCACATTCAAAAAGAAATATCTGATGAGATATTTTTTTTAACAAAATTGCATGATACGTCCTTCATTGTACCATATCTTACATAATAGTAGCTTAGTGTAATAAATGTTATAGGATTTCTTTGTACAGGGTCGCAAGATTTTAATTTGTTACGTATTTACTATAACGTAAAAGAAACATAAGCATTTAAACTACTTTAAAGCCTGATTGTCTAATACCATATATTAAGATAGAGAGTGGTAGATCAATTAGAGGGACATTCAAGTTGCAAAACTAGGAAAAAATTGTAAGAAGTTTCAGTTCACAAGGAGCTAATTTTACGTAGTAATTAGAGCCAAATCTTCTATTAATTTTAAAACATTAAAGCTAAAACTTATTAGCTGCTAAAATTTAATTATGGGCCATACTTCGCTCAAAACGTGTTTGTCAATTAAAACATTTAAACCATGTGAAACTGGGAACTTGATAACACTTTAAAAAAATGCTTTAGTTAAGTTAAAATCAAATTTAGAGCACATTAAATAGTAATTCATGATGGCCAGTTTTTACATATTACATATTTACTCTTAAATAAACCAGAAACATTATCATTTAAATTGATGGGACTTAAATTTCTTTTACATTTATTTCAATATTTGACTTTTATGTGCATATCCATTATCTTATAATAAAGTGATTTTACTCAAATTTTTAGTCCCATACCAGCGGTCACTAAAGCTTTGGTGATTACAAAAATATCATATTAATTATTCTTTATGACTTGGGAGACTTTGGTCACTCAGCTATCATGTTTAGTAATATGCGTTGTTAGAAAAAGGTTTCTCGCCCTTATACTCTCATTTATCTATCTACTAGATAATACTGTTCTTTTTTCATTAGCATCTAATTTCTAGCGTCAATTTCTCTATCCTAAAGCATGAAATTTAACCTTTAATTGTCATGGTCTACATATTACAATGACGGCTTTTAGCGCCTGAGTTTAATTCAGTTTAAATGAGAATGTAGAAATTCATTCCATACTCAAACACCACATTACATTAAAAATGAAGACACTATGGTCAATCCAAGCTTTCTATTTTATTTTTATTTGTGGTTACATTTAGAAACTTTTTTGTGTTTTTTATATATTTGATTTTTTTTCTCATTGAGGTTACATGTAGAAAATGATGTTTGAACTTAGAGTGGAGTCGTACCTTGCATACTAATATCTGCCTAATGTTAAACATCACATATAACCTGTTCTAGCCGTAAATAAGTTTACAAAGATCATGATTATTTTAAACATGTTGATTACTCAAATAGCCGACTCATTAATTTGATTTAATTAATCATACAATTGGGATGAACATTTATCTATAGGAACATTGATTATCACAAAAAAGAAAACAAAGTATCACTATTCTATTCTGCATTGTACCTACAAGAATCTGCACTTACACGATCTATACTCGATGAAGGAATGGTTAAAACCACTTCATGAATTTTGGAAACATTATGTTATCGCTTCTCCATTACTGCAGTAAACATCTACTGTTTTTCAATGCTATAAATTGTTTTTTCTGCAATTATCAAAAAAGTATTGGGAAGATGAATTACATTGTGTGAAATCTCTTCGATATAGTTTATGTGACTTAAATTAAGTGACTAATGTACCTCAAGTCAAGGTTTAACAACTCTGTTTCATCCTTACATGGTTGTATAAATTTCACTTAATTTCTTTTGTTCTTAAATTTTGGTAAAATTTTGATTTCATATTTTATATTTATATTTACTATAAATGAAGTAGTATAAATTAGTTTATGTTCACAGCTGCTGGAAAACACCAAGATAGTCCGTAGGATGGACACATGGTTTTCTGTTGTTCTTTAGAATTTTCCTCCCTTTTAGGGATACAAATAATTTTGACAACATAAGATATGTTTTATCTGAACACACTATTCATTTTTTTTTGTCAAAAATGCAATGTCGATTTGCAAGATACTGTTACCGCCAACCTGATTTAACATTAGGAAAAATTATGTTACTAACCAATCGATTTAGCTAAGGAAATATAAATCTAAATGAATTTTTGATGACTCCATGTGATTTGTGTTTGAAAAAACTAAATTCATCCTCTTTAATATATAAACTTATCATAAGTAAGTCGAGTTCATGTTCCGTGGACGAGATTTAAACCATGGTTTTGGCAGTCATGTAGAGTAATAATGATTATATATAGTAGCGCCAGCCTTGGTATCAGGATATAATACTTAAAGGCAAAAATGACCTCATCCGATTTGCTTTTCTTTACAATGGAGGCATCGGCAAACTTCCGATCCTTAGAATGCTTTATCAATTACTTTTATTGTTTAACCGCATTTAGAATGGTTGAAGCAGTGACAGCTCTTCAATTCATCTCGCCCTTATCACTTTTTTTGCAACGTGAAATTCAATATCTTAGGGAGAATTGTCTTTACATCATCAGGAATTAGTTAGCAGTAGCCATTCTTTGCCTTATCCCGTATTTTGCTTGCATCTGTCCTATGTCGATGCATTATGCTCATGACCATGCTCAAGAAAATAAAATAGGGGCATATGAATTTTAAAATGAATATATACATGTATGTGTTATAAATGTTAGAACCGAAGTGTTAAAAAAAATTGTTAACTTCTATCTTATATTACTCAAAAGAACTTTGGTAAATCTACTGAAATATAAAGATTGATAAATAATCAGGATACTAAGATTGATTTAAACAAGGTAATAAAATAATTGTGTTTATCAAATAAGGTAAATATAATGTATATGACAGAAAATTTATATATAGCTGTATATATAGTAACCTAAATCAATCTAATATATAATCATAAAATACCTTAATCAATCTAATATATGATTGATTATATATGTTAGATTATATAATTGTATATTATATCTGGGCGTTCCTCTATAGAGTATATGTTAGATTATATATGAAATATAATTGTATTTTTTTGGAAATCCAAGTAACCTGTTGTTTATGTAATCTTTATTAACCTTAATATTTTATTACTAACATTAATACACCCAGTTAAATCCAAGTAACCTTAAAAATGGTGTATTTATAGCTGATAAATCTCAGTTTTAATAATTTTAAAGTATATCTAATAGTATTATATATACTATTAGAGTGGAGGAAGGAACATGTAATTAACCAATGACAATTCTTTACAATGGCACGATGTCCTTTTTTGATGCTACTGAGTTTCAGCCTTTCAGGTTTGTATTATTTCTCCGTTTCTTTAGTAATGTTTGCAGTTAATTTCTTCATTTTCATATTAATTGCTTACTTTTATGTACTGCAAATATATCATTTTAGCTCTTCAAACTATCATAATATTTCTTTTAACAATACGTGATCATAATGTCAAGATATCTGTTTGTGTGAAACAGGCAAAAGCATAATAAGCATGCCAAATGATCATTAGGCTACAAGTCCTACCGGTCAATTTCATTCTACATCTTCGCACGTGAAACTGAAAATGGTCATTAAACCACAACTAAACAGTTCAGGATTGTCAATGAAGAGATCTCTGCAGCGTTTTCTGCAAAGGAAGAAGAGTAAGAATGGACAGATTATGAATGGAGGAAGAAGAGTAAGAATGGACAGATTATGAATGGAGAACAGCCTCTTGACAATTATGTATAGATGTTCAGTTTGATGCAACACTATAATGCATATATTGTAGTGATACTAATTGAATTGCCATAAAGTTGTATCCAATGGTTTATGTAAAGCATAAAGTATGTATTCATTTTAGTAGTCCGTGAATCCATAACCCTCTGTCTTACAAGTTCCATTTGGTTTTTTCATTCAAATGAAAACTCAATTCTTTAGTGAATTCCGGTTTGACCATGCTATGAAGTTCTTTTTTTTTTTTTGAATGAATTAGTCTAAAATAATAGGGGTGGGTTTTGGACATTGCACACAAGCCTTTTTCATGTATATTTACAATACAAATACATGAGTGTGGAATCCTCCTGAAATTAGTTTATAGGGATGCATGTGAATTCGAAGCTGGAAAATTTGGAAATTGGACAATGTTGGTATCATAGATTGAAATTTTGTTACAGTTCTATACATGCAATTATATTTCCTCTAACCATAAAATCTATGAATATTGATCTACACAGATGTATGTAAATGAAATTTGAAATTTGGATTTCCACACCCTAAACACTTTCTTTTTAAGAAGTTTTGAAAACTTTCGTACTAACATCCAATATTTATATGGATGATTTTATACGACAGTTCAGAAGACATTAAATTGTTTTCCAAAAGCATTAATAACTTTGATTAAGCCAATTATGTAGTAATCTTCACTATTGTTTTCTTAAAAAAAGTGAGGTTTTCCTCTGGGGTTTTGCATCTTATTATATATTTAAACGTGATAGATTTCTAATATATGATATAGTAATTTACGATCGATTTATCATCAAATAAAGTATGGTGAATAACAATTAGGTGATTTAACTCCTAAAGAAAGGATAATTGACATGTTATTAATGCATGCATATTATGATTAGATACAGGTCCACTTGGACGTGCATATATACTCGTCTAAAGAAATTCCTTTTCCTTCTTTAATCCATCGATGTTGTCCCTTTTCGGGAAACGATGGTTTAAGCCCAACCGTTGGTGATATACATTTGATACACTCAAGGGAAATGAGTGGTCGGTCATGTGTGGGCCGGGTTGCAAGATGTTCTTGTTGAACCCAGTGTATCCCCTCTAGAGATACACTATCGGAAAGTGGTACCATACCTTGTCATAGTTGGAAATCCAATCTCCAATAAGAGCCCGCGGTTTTGATTGTATGCTATATATGTGGAGCGTGAGATGCAAGCGTTCCGCTAGATTGCTATTTTCTTGTATTTAGACACTATTATATTATCAGAGAAATATATTATTTCAAAAATATTTTGGGTTATAGTAAGGTAAAAACCGTCCATGTTTATGTGTGGGCTGGTATTACTATTATCCTTTTTGTTATCCATCTGATCGATCCAAGAGAATATGGGTCGGTTTTAATCGTTTTGAAGAAGGGATCGGTCCTGCCATTATTAAAAGGGGGCGGCCGTAGCGCAAGCTTCCGGGTCGGCCTAAAGCTGGTCGCTCCAGAAGCCAAGGAAATCTGGTCGCTCTAGAGACAAAAGGCACCCGGTCGCTCCAAAGAGTAGAAGAACCTTGATCATCCTAAGGATAGAGACTCCTGGTCGCTCTCTTTTATGCGCTGACCCGATCGTTCCAAAAGCTAAAGAAAGCTGGTCGTTCCAAACTTGGTCATCTGCTAGTCTCTGATCGCTCCAAATACAAAGGGCAGCTGGTCGTCCTTCTCTGGAGACCGACCCCATGTTTGGGGAAACCAATTCCGATGTATTCTCAATCCTGGTCGCACATTTCTGGAGGGTATTCTTTGGTCGGTCCTCTCCGCATTCTAGCATCCTGGTCGTCCTTTCTTCGACGGAAGCTCCTGGTCGGCCAAAGCGCTAGAAACGACCTGTGATGGCGTGGCAGCTGGAAACAACTGGTGACAACTGGCAGTGGCATTTCCGTAAATACCGAAAATACCGACCAGACCCCTGAATACAAGATTTCAGCCATTTCTCCGCCTATAAATAGGACCCTACCTCCATCATTCAAAGGGGACTTTTCTGGAACTACGAGGAGGAATTGCTTCCGGGATTTCTCCAAGCATTCCTACATCTCTTCTCTATCATCAATCATAAGTCTAGGGAACGTTGGAGCATGAGGAGCATAGTTGGCACGGAGGAACAAGCATAAGCATTTCACGCACTTCTTCATTTCTTCTTGATCATTCATCCAAAGATCTAAGGAGCTTTCATCCATGGCATCCATGGAGGGATTGGCATAAAATACTTCAAGCTTTCATCCATTCTTTCAATCGGTTGTGAGGATAAATGCATGTCAAAGGAGCTTGTATGAATGTATAATGGAGCAAATGTTGTAATCTTTTGGTGATTAATGAAATCCAATCTTCAAAGTGGACGTAGACTCGAACAAGAGTCGAACCACTATAAAATTCTTGTCTTCTTTCTTTATTTTGGTATTTTGTTGTTTTTGAATGTTAGATATGGCCTCACACAACTCTAAAGGTTTTCTAACGCCCCGCCTCTGAAAAGGTGACGTGCTTTCTAAGCATCTCGCCTCCGATTAGGTAACGTGTTTAGAAATACTATTTTGGTTGTTATACCAATTTTCGGTATCAACGATTAGGCGCCCACCGTGGGGCCAGATCTACTTTCTGGCATCAAGTATACTACGAAGATCTTGAGATCTTGAAGCTAAGCCTTAAAATAGCTCGCTCCAGCTTGCAATTTGGACCTTCTGACGGATTTTCTGCAAAGTTCAAATTGCTTTCTGAAATAATGCCGCCAAAAGCAAATAAGGAAGCTAGAATTAGAATCTCTAACGGAGAAAATCGGGATGAGACCCCCGTGGCTAACCGATTTGAAGTAGGAGAGACATCTAATGGAGGTGTGAATGTCACAAAAGGCGAGCTTGATCAAGCTGTCGCTGGATTGACGCAACAGCTAGAGATAGCTAACAAAGCTATGTTGACGAAACTTGATTCGCTCTTTGCTCTTCAGGTTGCTACGGCAAAGGTGGTCTCTAAGCCCATTCGTGCAGAGAATGCTGGTTCTTCTTCTTCCAGTCCAAATCGGGAAAAATCTTTTCAAGAAATCTCCGATCCTGATAAAGGAAAGCATGAGACTTCAAAGCAAGCTGATCGGAACCGCACTGCAGGGATTACTTCTCATCAAGCGACCAATTCTGCCAAAGGGCACTTTCCAACCAAGAAAGGCTAGGGCCCCTAAGTCGCAACCGCGATGGTTTGCTCAAGCAAGCCTCCGGTCAAGACAAAGGTGTCCGCCCCGCAGATAGCCTACCTGAGAAGGAACGCCTCAAGAAAATGGTCCAACAGCTTATGAAGGAAAGCCAATCTCGAAACGATAATGAGGCTGAATGGGAATTTGCACCGTCCAAAACCCCCCTCACTGAAAGGATTAAAAAGACAACTTTCCCACGCAAATTCAAACCTCCTTCAATCCAAGCTTATAACGGGACAGGCGACCCCAATGTGTTCTTGTTTCGATACGATCAGCACATGGATGGGGCACAAGCAACTGACGAACTTAAGTGCTTGTACTTCCCGGTGTATTTGGAAGGGGTTGCGTCATTATGGTTCACAAGGTTGCCTCCCCGATCTATTGATGACTTTGCCACATTGGCAAGATGCTTCCGAGACCAGTTCCGCCTCCAAACAACAAAGGTCAGAGATATCATGTCCCTCAATGAACTAGAACAAGCTCCTGGTGAAACAATAAGGTCTTTCTTGAATCGTTTTAATGCTGCTGCTGCAGAAGTAGGGACCCAAGAGCCAAGGCTAATTCTAATGGCCTTAAAGGGGGGCATTGATAAGCTGTCTGAGTTCGGAAGGTGGCTAAAAAGAAAGAAACCTGAGACGCTAGAGAAATTTTATGACAAAGCCGAGGAATACATGTGTCTTGAAGATGATCCTATCTATTCCGTTGGCAATGTCAAAACCAAGGTGGTCCCGGAAAGGAAGGAAGCTCCCAAAAAGAATAGTCAAGAAAATTTTGGGGAAGGTCAAAAGAGAGGAAGCAGTAATGATGCTAAAAATGATAAGGACTCCAAGAAACGGCGTTTCTTCAAGCCAACGGATTTTACTCCGTTGAATGATACAATCGAGCATATATATATGGCAACGAAGGATGCAGAGGGCTATCCGAGCCCAAAGCCAGTAAAGGTGTCCGAAGAAGCTGCAAACTCAGGGAGGTTCTGTCGATTTCACAATCGACCGGGACACGACACTAATGAATGACGACACCTAAAAAACTTGATTGAAGAACTGATAAGGCAAAATCGTCTCCAGGAGTATGTAAAGCGTTCATCAGATACCGAGCCTGCCCAGGGGCAGCAAGTCCATCCAAGTCAAGACAGAAGAACACCTGCGAATATTCCTCGACCTGTTATCAATATAATCAGTGGCGGACCTCATCCTGCAGGGGATACTTGGGAGGATATGATCAGGTATACTAATGAACCAAGAAGCATTCTAAAAGGAGACGGTTTTGAGATTTGCAATAATTCTCTTCGTCGAAAAATGCCTAGAACATCCTGCGAAGATGTTATCTTCCGGGATCGGGATTCCGACGGAATGTTGGTTCCAACTGTTGACCCAATGGTAATCACTATTGGCTTGGGTCCAGCAATAGTAAAGAAGGTGTTGATTGATAACGGAGCATCCGTGAACGTTCTGTTTTACAGTACTTTCTCTAAAATGGGTCTATCCATGGATAATGTGCGAGCTAGCAAAGACAAAATACACGGGTTCACTGGCGTACCAACTCAGCCAATCGGTGTGATTGATCTCCTTGTAGAGCTAGGAGAGGGGGAGAGGCAAGTCTCCATGATACAATCTTTCGTTATAATTGACTCACCTTCAGGGTACAATGTATTCTTGGGAAGGCCAGCACTTGCCGACTTTAGGATAGCTCTTGCTCCTTGGTGCTTGATGATGAAGTTCCCGACCGCAAATGGGGTGGGAGTTATCAAAGGGGACCCTCAGGAATCAAGAGAATGCTATATGGCAGAACTGATTGAAGCTCGGAAATACGAAATTCAGAAGGATGCGGAGACTCCTCTCTGCATCCATGAAGCTCCTTTATAGCAATTAATGACCATCCCCTGCGCTGGAACATATAACGACATGCAGGAAGATATGGACCCACGAAAAATCAGTGCAGGGGATGAAAAGGTAGCACCAGCTGAAGCTACCATTTCCATAGAGATCCATGATAGTAATACAGATAAGCTAATAATGATAGGCTCCCAGTTGGACCCTATGCTGCAAAAGGAATTGATTAGTTTTTTGACAGCAAATTTGGATGTCTTCGCTTGGAGTCACTCAGATATGTGCGGGATACCTCCAGACGTAATAGTGCATAAGCTGAATATTGACCCCAACGTGCGCCCGGTGAAGCAGAAAAGATGGATACAGGGCCCAGAAAGGTCTGAAGCTTTGAAAGATGAAGTGGATAGGCTATTGACAAATAATTTCATTCGAGAATCCACCTATCCTAATTGGGTGTCCAATCCGGTCCTTGTGAAAAAATCAAACGGCAAATGGCGAGTGTGTGTTGATTATTCTGACTTGAATAAGGCTTGCCCAAAAGATAGTTTCCCCCTACCTCGAATTGATCAACTTGTTGATGCAACAACAGGGCATGAACTATTGTCTTTCATGGATGCATATTCTGGATACAATCAGATTATGATGCACGAGCCAGACCAGGATAGTACCAGTTTCATAACTGATCGTGGTTTATATTGTTATAAGGTAATGCCGTTTGGTTTGAAAAATGCAGGTGCCACCTACCAACGCTTGGTGAACGCGATGTTCAAAACTCAAATTGGAAAGACTATGGAGGTTTATGTTGACGACATGCTGGTAAAATCCAAAGAGGCAAAGAATCATATAAAGGATCTTGATGAAATGTTCCAAATCCTGAGGAGATACGGCATGAGGCTCAATCCACTTAAGTGCTCGTTCGGCGTAGCATCAGGAAAATTTCTTGGTTTCATGGTAAATGCTCGGGGCATTGAAGCAAACCCAGCACAAGTGATTGCTTTACGAGAAATGCAAGCTCCACGGACTAAGAAAGAAATCCAATGCTTAAATGGCAAGGTAGCAGCATTGAGCCGCTTCATCTCAAGGGCAACGGACAGGTGCATTCCCCTATTTGATGCATTAAAAAAGGAAAAGAAAAGCTTCTAGTGGACTCCCGAATGCCAGCAAGCATTTGAAGATCTCATCAAGCACATGGAATCCCCCCCCGATGCTATCGAAGCCTAGGGATGGAGAAAGCTTGCTCTTATACCTTGCAGTGTCATCCCATGCGTTGAGCGCAGCACTCGTTAGGGAGGAAGACAAAGTGCAGTGGCCAGTATACTACATTAGCAAAAGGTTTACTGGGGCAGAGATGAATTATCCAAGGATAGAAAAGCTTGCATATGCCTTGCTCATCGCATCACAAAAGCTCAGACCCTATTTCCAATCCCACTCCATAAAAGTCCTTACCGACCAACCTTTGAAACAGGTGTTGTTCCGTCCAGAAACTTCAGGGAGACTCCTGAAATGGAATATTGAACTCAGCCAATATGATATCACTTACTACCCCAAAAAAGCACTAAATGGGCAAGCTCTGGCCGACTTTATCGCTGAATTCACTGACAGGGGAGAGGAAATGGAGGAAACTAATGAATTGGCCGTTAGGTGGAAACTTTTTGTTGATGGCGCTAAGAATGAATATTGTGCTGGGGCGGGGATAGTATTCGAAACCCCAGAAGGACGACATGTATGTTGTGCTTTACGATTTGAATTCCCCATCACCAACAACGAGGCCGAATATGAAGCGTTACTTGGAGGATTGCGGGTTGCAAAAGAATTAAGCTTGAAAAGTCTATTAATATTCAGCGATTCACAGCTTATGGTTTCCCAAATTAAAGGTGAATTCCAGACTAAGATGGGAAGGCTTCCGACATATCTGCTTAAAGCCAAAGAACTTCTCGACAACTTGGAATATTATTCTATCTCTCATATTCCTCGTAGAGAAAATTGGAAGGCAGATTCCTTATCAAAGCTAGCTAGCACCGGAGATCCTCAAATCTTAGATCTAGTTCCTGTGGAAGTATTATCTAGTTCCAGCATTGAGGAATCCGATGTAGACTGGGTTATGGAAACAACCAACGAGCCCGACTCGTGGGTGACCCCTATAAAAAACTATATACTTCACGGAACACTCCCTGAGAAACCAAAGGATCGCAGAAAGCTGCTCCGAAAGTCTCGCCTATATCTTGTCCAAGATGGTCATTTATACAGGAGAGGATATTCAACGCCATTACTACGGTGTGTAACAAAGGAGGAATCTAAAGCGATTTTGGCGGAGCTACATGAAGGAGATTGTGGAGGTCATGTTGGTGGACAGACTCTTGCCAAAAAGGTCCTTCGATATGGTTATTTTTGGCCCGATGTAAGCTTCGACTCAATGACATTCATTAAGAAATGCGACCGGTGCCAGAAATTTGCAAAAATTCCAAGAGCTCCGTCAACTGAGTTGACACAGATGTTGAGTCCTTGGCCATTCGCTGTCTGGGGCATAGACTTGATTGGAGCACTACCTACCGCAAAATCGGGCTTCAAATATGCTATAGTGACCGTGGATTACTTTACCAAATGGGCTGAAGCTGAACCATTGGCAACTATCACATCGAAGAAGGTAATCAACTTTGTGTTGAAAAATATCATATGCGGGTTTGGGGTTCCACAGAAAATTATCACCGACAATGGCACGCAATTTGAAAGTGATGAATTCAAGGATTTCTGCAACAAATATCATATTCAGAAAAGTTTTGCAGCAGTTGCCCACCCGTAGGCCAACGGGCAAGTTGAGGCAGTCAACAAAATCCTGAAGTCCACCATTAAAAAGCGTCTCAAGAAAGCTAAAGGCAACTGGATTGAAGAATTGCCACTTGCCCTATGGGCTTATCGTACGACTCATAAAACTGCAACTGGGCATACTCCATTCTCCTTGGCATATGGTTCGGAAGCAATGATACCTGTGGAATTAGAGGTTCCAACTCACCGCAGAATTCATTTTAACCAAGAAGAGAATGAAAAGCTGCAACTTGAGGCTCTTGATTTACTCGAGGAGAAAAGGACTGAATCAGAACTTAGAATGGCCGCCCATCAGAGAAGAATTGCTCGACACTTCAATCAAAAGGTCAGGCATAGAACATTCGAAATGGGAGACCTGGTGTTAAAGAAAATCATGACCGCAACAGGAGTCTTTGGCCCCAATTGGGAAGGTCCATTTATCATCGACCAAAAGCTCCTCGACGGTACCTTTAAGCTCAAAACTACAGATGGAGTAGAACTCCCAAGGGCCTGGAACAGTGATCACCTTCGTCGCTATTTTAAATGATTTTCTAACTCATATTCTTTTGTATTTTTCTATGAATATGGTAAATACTTTGTATGAAATTACATGAATATAGATCCAGCAGCACTTCTGATTCTGTCAAAGCTTTATATTCACATCCAAAAGATGCACAGCTATTGTTACAGGACACGATACCTTCGTCATCCTGTTTTCCGGCATAAAACTCGCCATAGCTTTACTGAAGAAATATGGTCCAAAAGCAGGCGCAATCTTAACCCAAACCCTCTCCGAGGATTCTCAGTCGAATAATAAACTGAGTCTTCTCCAGGGGTGCTCGGTCAAATAACCCAAAGTCAGACAAAATCTGATCGCATTATAACCGAGTTTCTTAACCCAAACCCTCTCCGAGGATTCTCAGTCGAATAATAAACTGAGTCTTCTCCAGGGGTGCTCGGTCAAATAACCCAAAGTCAGACAAAATCTGATCGCGTTATAACCGAGTTTCTTAACCCAAACCCTCTCCGAGGATTCTCAGTCGAATAATAAACTGAGTCTTCTCCAGGGGTGCTCGGTCAAATAACCCAAAGTCAGACAAAATCTGATCGCGTTATAACCGAGTTTCTTAACCCAAACCCTCTCCGAGGATTCTCAGTCGAATAATAAACTGAGTCTTCTCCAGGGGTGCTCGGTCAAATAACCCAAAGTCAGACAAAATCTGATCGCGTTATAACCGAGTTTCTTAACCCAAACCCTCTCCGAGGATTCTCAGTCGAATAATAAACCGAGTCTTCTCCAGGGGTGCTCGGTCAAATAACCCAAAGTCAGACAAAATCTGATCGCGTTATAACCGAGTTTCTTAACCCAAACCCTCTCCGAGGATTCTCAGTCGAATAATAAACTGAGTCTTCTCCAGGGGTGCTCAGTCAATAAATCAAAGTCAGATAAAACTTGACTACGATATTACTGAGTCTTTAACTTAAGACACCTTCAAGAAGCACTTCCTCACCTCTCAGATATCTAATACCTTCAGATACAAAGGATGAGAGATTATGATGACACATGCGAAGGTCGTATGAAGAATGAAAAAGCTCCAAATGTCACAATGCAATGACAGACGCTTTCTAAATTCTGATCACAGCTTAAAAACATCCAAATCTCAAATCTATTTTCAATATATTAAAGTTGAAATATCCCATTGGTGCGGGGGCACATAGCAAAAGCAGCTCCTTGATTTCACACATACCAAAGGATCATCTCAACCATTTATAAGCGGGAAATTCATAAATAAGCAAAATGTGTAAAGTGCAAGCATAACAAACCAAAATGCGCAGAAGAAAGCAATAACAAGGTTAAAAGCACCAAAACACAGAACATCGTCACATACACATACCAAAATAAAACTACCAGTGTCGCGTACACAACCAAAAGTAGGTGGTAAAAAGGGTCATGAAGCGAGGACTGGCACTCGCTTAATACATCCAGTCATACAATATCTACAAACACCGGATCTGAAACCCCCAAGTCAAGCATTCTTACCAAGAGATTTCTCCCCATCACAAGGGGAAGGGGGAAGGACCTCGCTTTCCTGGCCCAAAAGTTCGACAATCGTCTTATCCCTAGACTTGAGAGCTCGAATGAGGAGGGCCTTATCTTCCTCCAAAAGAGCTATACGCTTGAGATGCTCACGATTCAGCCCCGAAAGATTGTTGACAAGGTCATGCCATCCTGTCAAGTCTTTAGCCAAGTAATTGCTAAGCATGTCAAAATGTCTCTCAAGCCAATCTTTCACTTTGTCAAGCTGAGTCAGCCCATCAAGCTGAATAGAGTTCACGTCATCAGCCAGCACTCTATAATCGGACGGGTGTATATCAGGATTAATAAACACCCCATCCAAGCAGTATCCTTTGAACCGATCAGCAAGCTCGGGGTGACATGGCAAGACACAATATTGGGGTCTATTTATGATAACTCGAAGTTCATTTAGGGAAGGGGTTCTCACAGCAGAATCACTAGTTGCAGAACAAGCTTCAGGCACGGGAGATTTACCAGCTCTGCGCTGTCTTTTAGAATCACTATCCTCCTGTTGGGGGTTTTCTGGCATACCATGCTTACCTGTCATCCTGTACAGAAATTTCATAAATTTTTTGGTCAACAATCAAGTTCAAGCAGTGTTGTGAGCTAAACTGATCGGTCATGATCAGTCAAACAAGAATGGTCGGCCTGAAAATTATCTAAGGCTGATCGCTTTAAAAGTCAAAAACTGGTTAAGACCTGGTCGCTCAAAACTGGAAAAGCGCCTGGTCGCTCTAAAAACAGCCAAGCCCCGGTCGCTCAAGACTGGCAAAGCGTTTGATCGCTCCAAGCCAGTCAAGTTCCGGTCGCTCTAAGCTGATAGAACACCTGGTCGCTTCAAGCCAGTCGAGCCCCGGTCGCTCAAGACTGAAAGAGTACCTGGTCGTTCCAAGCCAGTTAAAACCTTATCTCGCAAAACTAGCCTCGATTGGGTCGATAAAAACATCCCAAGGCTGGTCGCTCTACGATTAGTCTGAAGACAATCATACCCTGGTCGGTCAAGATTTAAATCCATCTGGACCGTTCATATCGGGTAAAACTAAAAATAGCCTGTTCTGGTCGGTCGAAGGAGGATCGGCTCATCTAAAGGCCGACCATACCACTGTTCTAAAAAAGACCTGTCTGGTCGCGCAAAGGAAAGGAAACTTGAATTTTCATTGCAAAAACACAGTAAAAACATCAAAAATAATGATACAAAGAGATAATTCTAGAAGGAAAATCAAAGCATGCATCACAAAAAGATTTCATACACATCAGTCAATCAAGCATTTGCACAAACAAGTCGTGATCGCTGCGAAAATGATATAGAAATTGCTCATTTTGAAATCATCACTCCCCTATTCCATTAGGATGACTCGGTTAAAACCGCACTCAAATGATTAATGATGTCAACAACGAAGGTTTACAAAGAATTATTGTGACTTCTTCCTCAAACTCATTCTACTCCAAACTCAAAATCAACGTTGGAATGCAAACAACGTACCTGGGATTTGGAAGAATAGTTCGGGTTGGTAAAGCAGCAGCTTGAATCGGCAAGGAAGTAAGCTAAAGATCGAGCAATTTGTTTTTTAAAGAATGGAAAGCCACCATTGATGAAGATTTTGACCAAGAAGAAATGGAGAAGGAAAAGACGGGATGAATTAATTATATAGGTTAAATTTGGTCTCTCCGGATTTTTAGGAATTGTCTCTTCATCTTCCAGAATTTGGCTTTTTCGTGCGTTCCAAAACTGGAGAAAAGACCGACCCCCAAGCTAATTCCAGAACCGACCCATGAGAACTGCGCCCAAGACCGACCCTTAATTGAAGCAGATCGATCCGCTAATATTTCGAAGCCCACAGTTTTTACAAAAACTATGAAACTTCGAGGGGCAAAATGTTATCCATCTGATATATCCAAGAGAATATGGGTCGGTTTTAATCGTTTTGAAGAAGGGATCGGTCCTGCCATTATTAAAAGGGGGCGGCCGTAGCGCAAGCTTCCTGGTCCGCCTAAAGCTGGTCGCTCCAGAAGCCAAGGAAATCTGGTCGCTCTAGAGACAAAAGGCACCCGGTCGCTCCAAAGAGTAGAAGAACCTTGATCATCCTAAGGATAGAGACTCCTGGTCGCTCTCTTTTATGCGCTGACCCGATCGTTCCAAAAGCTAAAGAAAGCTGGTCGTTCCAAACTTGGTCATCCGCTAGTCTCTGATCGCTCCAAATACAAAGGGCAGCTGGTCGTCCTTCTCTGGAGACCGGCCCCATGTTTGGGGAAACCAATTCCGATGTATTCTCAATCCTGGTCGCACATTTCTGGAGGGTATTCTTTGGTCGGTCCGCTCCGCATTCTAGCATCCTGGTCGTCCTTTCTTCGACGGAAGCTCCTGGTCGGCCAAAGCGCTAGAAACGACCTGTGATGGCGTGACAGCTGGAAACAACTGGTGACAACTGGCAGTGGCATTTCCGTAAATACCGAAAATACCGACCAGACCCCTGAATACAAGATTTCAGCCATTTCTCCGCCTATAAATAGGACACTACCTCCATCATTCAAAGGGGACTTTTCTGGAACTACGAGGAGGAATTGCTTCCGGGATTTCTCCAAGCATTCTTACATCTCTTCTCTATCATCAATCATAAGTCTAGGGAACGTTGGAGCATGAGGAGCATAGTTGGCACGGAGGAACAAGCATAAGCATTTCACGCACTTCTTCATTTCTTCTTGATCATTCATCCAAAGATCTAAGGAGCTTTCATCCATGGCATCCATGGAGGGATTGGCATAAAATACTTCAAGCTTTCATCCATTCTTTCAATCGGTTGTGAGGATAAATGCATGTCAAAGGAGCTTGTATGAATGTATAATGGAGCAAATGTTGTAATCTTTTGGTGATTAATGAAACCCAATCTTCAAAGTGGACGTAGACTCGAACAAGAGTCGAACCACTATAAAATTCTTGTCTTCTTTCTTTATTTTGGTATTTTGATGTTTTTGAATGTTAGATATGGCCTCACACAACTCTAAAGGTTTTCTAATGCCCCGCCTCTGAAAAGGTGACGTGCTTTCTAAGCATCTCGCCTCCGATTAGGTAACGTGTTTAGAAATACTATTTTGGTTGTTATACCAATTTTCGGTATCAACACTTTTCTTTCAAAATGATTTTTTTGGTGTTAAAACCAATATGGATGTTATATAAACTTAGCGAATTTTACTCAATCTGGTTCACCAGAGTGGTCCGGCATTTGAAATGCTTGGATTAGCCCGGGTTGTACATGTAACGACCCAGAAAATCTGAACCAATTTAATTTTTTTAAATTGGCTATTTTGGTGGATTTTAAATATTTAAAATAAATATTTTAAATAATAACGACGAAAAGTAAGTTTGAATCGACGTTTGAAAATAAATATAATTAATTCTAATTATAAACAAGGCCTGAAATGGCGTGGTAGTTTCAAAATTTGAATTCAAAATTTGACTGACTGTACCGGGTGCAAAACAAAACAGATTTGAGTGAAACCAAAAATATTTAAATCTGTTAGTGAATATCTTTCTAACGAATCTGAAAAATTGAAGTTTCATAGTGGGAAGCAAAAGTTATGGCCAAATGAATTTTCTGAAAGGTCGCTATGGAGTTTATATAGCCCGTGAAAATGGCTATTTTGCAAATTACCTCGAAATTCGATGAAACCACTTTTGTTGGATCCGGGATGTCAAATTATTGCTAGGTTTCAAATTTTATAATATTTGAAGTTAGTATGTGAGCGTGGCAAAGGAAAACGTGTTTTGGTCAATTACAGTTAAATTGGATCGACCAGAAATGGGTCATTTTTCAAACGGTCTCAGAATTCGACGATACTAGTTTTGTTGGGACCGTATCGTCAAAACATAGCTAGATTTATTTTTCGGGAATTTTTAGAATTAGTTTGTGGCCCTGGCAAATTGAAATGTACGTTCAAATTAAATATTAAATGTTTTATATTTACTTTGGATGAAAACTGACTGAAACATTCGAATGGGCCTTCGAAACATATCCTATTGTGTTCGGAATGTGGGTATTTAGCTAGGGACGACAGTCGTTGGGTTTGGATTGGCGTTCGTGTGTGAAAGAGGGTATTTTAGAAATTTAAAAATCTACAAATTAATAAAAAATATCATTGGTCAAAGATCCTTTCTCTCTCCCCGATCTTCCTCTCGACGAACGACGGTTTAGCTTCAAAATTTCCCCCTCCGATTCCTCCTCTTACACGCAATAAAACACCATGCTCCTTTGGAGATTTTTGTAGTGCTATCAACGAGCTTCACATCCATATGAAGTTTGAATTTTTTTTCGTGGCCTGTAGAGCTCGAATCGAGCTCGAGAAGTTCAGGGCTTTCAGCCGCCGCCGCCGACAGCAGGCGCCACCGAGTGGGCCCCACCGCCACGCGCAGAGGCGCCTCTCTCCCCTCTTTCACGTGGCGAAGGCCGATCGACGTATCGTTGCGCGGATTCAAAGAAAAATCGAAACCTAGTTTTGAACATTTCAGAAAGGTATACGGCTATTTTATATTAAACTATATTATAGCAGTTTAAAGCGCTACGGTTTTTGATTTCACTATAAAAACCATATCTTTTTACTATTTTGACGAAATTCAGTGAAACAAGGGACAGTGGACTCGTGTGGACGTCTTCTACATTCTAGAAGAGACCGCATATTTTTCTGAGCCTTCTGCTATTTTTGGTGGAGTGGAACCCAATGTGAGATTTCTAATTTATAAACGATATGGAAAACAACGATGTATAAATTATGTAGTCGATGTATGAGTTATATAAGCGTTGTACACCACACATATAAGCGTTGTATAAGTTGTATGTTCGATGTATAAGTTATATATGCATTGTAAAAATTATATATGCGATGAAATGACATTGAAATGAATTGAAGTGAATCGAAATATATTTATATACGAATATATATATATATATATATATATATATATATATATATATATATATATATATATATATATATACACACACTCCCCTCGTCCACAGACCATGGACGATATTTATTGGTTATGATTGATGTGAAAATTGGTTGATAGCGAATGGTCGATCAGAATTGATTGTGGTTGAAAAATACCCATATGTGGTTGAAAACAAAATTAGAATAGATTGTGGAAATGAAAATAAAACATGCTGCCTGCGTGCGAACTAGATGCATGAATCCCCATTGTAAAAAACCGCGAGGTTTTAAGGTAGAGCGAGGAGCCGCACTAGGGATGGTCCCGGTTTTAACTACCCTGCCGTTATGCTGCCGAAATTTTCAATAATATTCATGTGTTAGAATTATTTTCATGTGTTGAAACTATATTCATGTATTGAATAGAAATTCATGTGTTGAATAGAAATTCAGGTGTTGAACGACATTCATGTTTTGAAATAAATTGTTTTATAATAAAAATCATATTTTTATCATCTATATGAACTATATAAAATAGTCGTGTTTTGAAATAAATTGTTTTACAATAAAAATCACATTTTTATTATATACATGAATTGTTAAAAATAGTGAAGTGTTGAAATAAATGTCTGTTGGATAAAAATATCATTTTTATCAAATATATAAAGTGGGTATAGTTTTGAAATCGAAGAAAGAATTATATTTATATATATTTATATAAATATAATTAAAATATAGTGAATAATGACGCTGCAGTTCGTAATTTGAAATTGTGATTTCAAACTATTAGTGCGGGAGATCCGACCATCGGATTTTTCCGAAACCACAACCGTTGGGTTCGCTTTGGGAATATCTTTCCAATGGCACCAATTTTGTAAAGATCCAACGATTGGATTGTCTGGAATGTTTAATTCAAATCTGAAGAAAAACAGCGTCAGAATCGATTATATTTTTATATATATAAATAAATATAATTAAATTAAATCGAATAACGACGCTGCAGTTCGTATTTTGAAATCGTAACTTCAAACTATTGGTGCAGGAGATCCGACCGTCAGATTTTCCCAAAACTGAAACCATTGGATTCATTTTGAAAAGATCTTTCTAATGATATAAATTTTGTGAAGATCCAACGATTATATTTTCAGATATGTGTAAATCAAATTTGGAGAAAAACAGCGCCACGGCCGCGTTATGGCCTGAAGCGTCGTTTGAATGAATTGGATATTTTTAATAAATAAAAATAGCGATAAATCGTGATAAAATATTATAAATGATATGGAATGAAAATAAACTGAATTTGCTCGGTTTATGTGATATTCGATGGTTGAATGTGTTTGGTGTGAAAATTACATTAAAGAACAAAATTGGTGATGTCAAATAATTTAACCATTGAAATGAATTGATTTGAAATTCTAGATATACGTGAATTATTTGAAAAGGCTGAGTCAATTCTCATTTCAAATGATTGATCGACGAGTGAAAGTCGAAGATTGGAAGACGGTGCAAGACCGATGATCTTCACGTCGAACGGAGGGGTGCTACTGATGCTCATGATAGGAGTAGCTAACTTGACGGGGTTGAAGTAGTAGCCACCCGGACATACTTGTTGATTGTACGAATATGTGAGGTATTGAGTGCCTCCGGTTTCGTTCAGACCCAAAACGAACGTGTAAATGGACTGTGTGTCTGACATTGGATTTTGTTCTGTGCTGATTGATCTCCATTAAATATATATCTGTTTGGCGGCGGAGAATTTATTCTCTTGCTTAACGCCCTTCTCTGAGACGTACGAGCTCAGAGGTTATATATCGATGGAAACCAGTCGCATTGAGTGAATTGCCTGTGTGGCATGCCTAAGTGGCAGATGATCAAGGCTTCTGTTGAAAAGCAAAGTCTTACGGTTGATGATCGAAGCACGACCTGTGTGGCGTAGCTTTGTGTATAGCGTTGTTTCGCGAGCCTCACACCCCGGTATGAGCCAGAAACGAGAGATGGTCTTCAGGGAGGACATGCGTTTCCTTCTAGCTAGGAGTGGTGCTTTGGGTTTTACACGCCCGGGTATTTTACTTATGTGGATGATGGAAAGCGAAGCCTCGGTTTGCTTTGGTATCTTTAGAGCCGATGGTGTGGTCGGATATGACCAATGACGCCCCATAGGGCGGGGAAACGCAGTGTTCAAGAATTTTAATCCACATCGTTGAACCGGCCCTGACGATCCAAGTGCTCACCTGAGTCTGGGTCCTGAGACACGGGCTAGAGCGTCTCGAATCGGTAAGGACTATCTTTTGCCTTGGTTCAAGACGGAAATCCAATTTCCAAATACGATACCGTGCGGTTTTGATTGCATACCTATATATGGCGACATAGTGGTATGGGGCATTAATGCCGTCTATGATTGATACTTATGATTTGAATTTGTTTTTGAAACTTTTAAACACTAGTAATAATATCAAATGCTTTTGTTTTATTCGTATCAAGCATATTTTGGCCATTATAACGTAAAAATCTATCCTCCGGTTTGTGTTGCATTGTGTGATGGGAACTCAGTCTTATAATGGCTTCATTTTTATAAAAAGCATTGCGATGTTTAAAAGAATTATTTCTTTTAAAGCACTGGCAATCCAATGGAGTAAACCCATTCAGCGAAAGTGGCGTGGTCCTGTGATTAGCCATATTTGGAAATGTGTTAAGTAGATTTCTCATACCAGTCCCATGAATGAATCGTAGTTTGTTTCACTTGCAAACTCGGGTGCCCCTTTTCTACATGGGCAGCCTTGTATTCAGGTTTTAGCTGGCTCTTTCTGGATAGCTGGAGCTGAAGATGGATTCTATCATTTATCTCTTTTTATGTTGTTCAGCTCCTGTTGTACATATTATTTTTTCTTTTCCGCAGTAGACATTTATGTATAGCTGAACTGTATTTTGTTCTAAGTATGATCCTGTATACTGTGTAACTCTGATAATTATGTTTAACCAGTGTATTCTATTATACATTATCTGGTGTATTTAATTATTTCTGTTCTGTTGTTATTTGTTTATGTGTTATATTCCAAAGATTACCCTTGCACCGTCTGATTGGGAAAGGGGTCATCACAAACGTGGTATCAGAGCTTTAGTTAAGCTTAGTTCTGGAATATAACATATGAACGAACTCGTCAGAAATAGAACTAGTAGTGTTCTAGGACGAGTAACTCATTACAGATAGGATCAGTAATATCCTAGTATGAGTATAACAGACTGAAATACGCCCTGATAGGCATATTTACATTCAAGTATATGTCTCTGTGTTTTATAATCTCTATTCTGTTGACCTGACACTTGGTCTACTATTTGCAGAAGTATTAAAAAATGAGTACCAGAAACAGAAGAAGTAATACTGACCCAGATGTAGAAGCTCTATTTATGAAATATAGAAATCTGGGTGGAGTACCGTTCTCAGGTAATGAATCTATTATTCAAACACAAGCATGGGTGCGCTCTGCTGAGAAAATCTTTGAAGGTTCAAACCTTCGGGATGACCAGAAAAGATTTATAGCATCTTGGGCACTTAAAGACGAGGCTTTGTTCTGGTGGGATTCGATTGTTAAAGATAATCCAGAAGGTGATATCACCTGGGGTAGATTCAAAGAGCTTTACAGTGAAAAATTTATTCCACTAGAAGCAACTGAGCGGTTATGTGATGAAATCTATTATTTGATACAAGGAGATATGAATATCCCAGAATATCATAAGAGATTCAATGAACTTTCTCATTTTGCTCCGCACCTGATTCCAGATCCAAAGCGGAAGAATCTGAGGTTTGTAAACGGTCTTCAAAGAAAATACCAGAATAAAGTAATGGGGCATGTGAAGCTTCCTTTTTTTGAAATGATATACATGGCTTACCCATATGAAGATCTCGATAGGAAAGGTATGTTGCGAGACGAAGAGGAAGTCAGTTTTAGCAGCAAAAGAAAATTCGAAACTGATGTCTCAGAGGCGAGTGCACAGCCTGAGGGCAGTACGATGTCTAGGGTCAGGAAGAAGCCTAGATTAAATAGAGAAAAGGTTATATCTGAGAAAGGATCAGTAACCACTGCAATATGCAATAACCGCAAGAAACCAGGACATTTGTCAATAAACTGTGGACCCTTAAGGAAACAATTAAAGAGTGGATTCAAATCGAAGAACAAGCTTCAAGAGAATAGGGGATGCCATAAGTGCCACCAAGCTGGTCATATTGTGAAAAACTGTCGACTATCAGAGAAATCTGAAAAGGTTCAAGTAAATGAAGTGGCAGAAGTTCCTGCATCCTCGTCTAGTCAGGAAAGGCCAGATGTTTTAGAAGGCACATTTATTGTCAAAGATATTCCAGTCAAAGTACTGTTTGATACAGGCGCGTCACAAAGCTTTGTTGCAAAGAATGTGGTTAAGAAACTAGATTTGAATTTGAAAAAGCTCAGAGAACCCATGACTGTTCATAATCCAGTTGGGGGTTCTGTCGATCTTAGTTGGGTTTGTGGAGTGCGTGCCTCTTTTTCCTGGTATCGGTTCCCCACTATCGCAATCGTAATGAATTTTACAGAGTTTGACCTTATACTAGGATTGGATTGGTTAACCAAATATGAAGCAGAAGTTAAATGCGCCGAGAGGGTTGTTAAGGCAAAAACAAAGTTCGGAGAATATATAACCATTCATGTGAAGGCCCGAATTTTGGTAGAAAAGACTTCTGGGCAGCATTAGATGTTTCTCCTGCTCAAATAGAACCTGTTCCTGCCGTTACAGAGAATATTCAGGTCGACATTGCAGATATCCCAGTTGTTAAGAATTATGCGGATGTGTTCGAAGAAGTCGTTAGCTTACCTCCGCAGAGAGAAATTGATTTTATAATCTCTTTAGTCCCGAATGCAAGGCCAGTGGTTCATGCTATTCGAAGAATGACCTTGAAAGAGAAAGACGAGTTAGATAATCAAACTCGACAACTAGTATGGAAGGGTCTAATCAGGCCTAGTTTCTCTGATTGGGGAGAAGCAGTGGTATTTGTTCCGAAGTCCGACGGTACTCTCAGACTATGTGTAGATTATCGTAACTTGAATAAGCAGACGCTGAAAAACAAATATCCATTGCCGCAGATTGATGATTTGTTGGATCGATTAAATGGTGCACAAGTATTTTCTCGAATGGACCTAGCTACAGGTTTCCATCAGCTTCGTATTGCCGAAGAGTGTGTTCCTTTGACAGCATTCAGAGGTCCAGACTTA
Source organism: Allium sativum (assembly GCA_030737875.1). NCBI lineage: Eukaryota > Viridiplantae > Streptophyta > Magnoliopsida > Asparagales > Amaryllidaceae > Allium > Allium sativum. Next base: position 361,488,321 of record CM060926.1, read on the forward strand.
TTCTACGAGTGGTTAGTAATGCCGTTCAGCTTATGTAACGCTCCAGCATATTTTGTCGATCTAATGAACCGAGTATTCAGAGGAGTATTGAATAAATTTGTTCTGGTTTTCATTGTTCTGGTTTTCATTGATGATATACTGATCTTCTCTAAATCAGAAAGCAAACACGAAAAACATTTGGAACAAGTGTTAGAAATTCTCAGAAAGAATGTTTTAAAAGCAAAAATTTCCAAATGTATATTCTGGCAAGAGGAAGTCAAATTTCTTGGCCACGTCGTGTCAAAGCAAGGAATTTCAGTGGATCCAAGTAAAATCACTGCTATTCAGAATTGGAAACAACCTCGTACACCCACGGAAGTCAGAATTTTTCTCGGGTTAGCCAGTTATTATCGGAAATTCATTAAGGATTTCGCGAAGATATCTAGTTCTTTAACGAAACTGACGAAGAAACATTCGAGATTCAATTGGACTTCAGAATGTGAGGAAGCTTTCCAGAAGCTGAAATTAAAACTGATGACTGCTCCAGTTTTAACAATAATAGATGGCAATGAGGGCTTGAAAGTCTGGACTGATGCTTCTAAAGAATGCCTTGGTGCAGTGTTAATGCAAAGAGGCCATGTAGTCGCTTATGCTAGCCGTCAATTGAAACCACATGAAAAGAACTATGTAACTCATGATCTGGAATTGCTAGCTATCGTGTTTGCTATGAAAATCTGGAGGCATTATCTATTGGGTGAGAAGTTTGAATTATACACTGATCATCAATCATTGAAATATTTATTCACCCAGAAAGATCTAAATATGAGACAACAGCATTGGTTAGAATTTCTCGCAGCTTATGATTTAGATATTTTATATACTTCAGGAAAAGCCAATGTTGTAGCTGATGCGCTCAGCTGGAAGAATGTGATCATCGCCAATATTATCATTACACCATTGTTGATTGATAAAATAGCTATTCTTCATAAAGACGATAGTTTTATTAAGGAGATGGTCGGAAGGATTCATAAAGGAGAAGTCTCCAGTTTTCAAGTGGATGGCGCAGGAGTTCTGAGATTGAAAGGAAGGATTTGTGTTCCCGACAACATTGAGCTCAAAAGAGAAGTATTGGACGAGTGCCACCAGTCCAAGTTGTGTATCCACCCAGGGGTTAGTAAAATGTACAATGACCTCAAGCGAACTTTCTGGTGGAAGGAAATGAAAAGAGATATCCCTATATATGTTAGCCGGTGTTCCACCTATCAACAAGTCAAAAGCGATCAGCAGAAGCTCGTTGGATTGTTGCAACCTTTAGAAATTCCAGATGGAAAGTGGGAACAGATTTCTATGGATTTCATAGATGGTTTGCCCAGAACCAGGAAAGGAAATGACAGTATTTGGGTGATCGTAGATCGATTTACAAAGACCGCTCATTTCATACCTGTCAAATCGAATAGAATTGCTCAAAGTCTGGCGCAGGTATATTTCAAGGAAATTGTTAGACTGCACGGAGTTCCCATGAGAATCGTTAGAGACCGTGACCCGATTTTTGCCAGTAAATTCTGGGAAGCATTCCAAGCAGAATTGGGAACGAAGATGAACTTGAGCACCGCATATCATCCTCAAACAGATGGCCAAACTGAGAGGGTGAATCGTATTCTGGAAGATCTATTGCGGGCTTGTATTCTTGATTTTGGCGGATCGTAGGAAGACCATTTACATTTGGTTGAATTCTCATATAATAACAGCTACCAGGCAAGCCTGAAAATGTCTCCATTCGAAGTATTGTAAGGTAGACCATGCCGATCCCCTGCTTGTTGGGTTGAACCTGGTAATAGACTTGTATTGGGGCCAGATATGATTCACGATGCTGCGGACAAAGTCGATTTCGTTAAGAAACGATTACTAGCCGCCCAAAGCCGATAGAAAAGCTATGCAGATAAGAGAAGAAGAGATATATTATTTGCTATTGGCGGCTATGTATATTTGAATATATATCCGATGAGAGGAGTCATCCGATTCGGTAAAACAGGGAAATTGGTGCCCAAATTCATTGGTCCGTTTCCATTCTTGAACGGATTGGAACTCTCGCATATAAGGTTCAATTGCCCAATTGGTTGCCTGGAGTGCATGATGTATTTCACGTATCTCAACTTCGAAAGCACGTTCATGATCCAGACTTGATCATGGAAGAAGCAACACAACAGGATATAGAAATCACTCCAGAATTAGCTGTGAGAAGAGAGCCGCTAAAGATAATTGGCAAAGAAACCAAAGAGCCGAGGAACAAAAAGGTTCACTTAGTCAAAGTGCAATGGAGTGGAGATCCGCGAGATTGTACTTGGGAAACAGAGGAAAGCATTAAGAAAGCCTATCCTAAGTGCAGGGTGGATATCTCTGATTGACTCTGGTGCAAGGTACATTTACCATATTTTGCATTTCCATTATGTTCTCCACTTTGCTATTGTTTTCTTTGCATAGGTGTAAACTCTTTAATTATATAGTCTGAATGATTTAAAAAGAGTGTATGAATTAATTTGTATGATTTTGAAAAGTTAAAAATAAAATTGATTGTTGTTTGTGTTGTGTGATAGTGGATTTGATTAATTAAATTATTAGAACGATAGTTAATTTAATCAATAAGAGAATGAATGGAGGAAATTTATTCGATTAAATCACACATTGAACTGAGTTAAAAACAGATAGAAATATATATACATGTGCAATATATATGTTTGAACAGGTAAATGGATTAGTTGTTGAGTAAATATTTTATTTGTGTGCCCGACAAATAGGTAAACCTTAATGAGTTGGATGCGAAATATTATTATATCAACTCCTGTGAATGCCATTGGATGCGGAGTGCTGGTTGTTCTGTGTGTAATAATAAATGTAGCCATAGTATAGTAACAATTAATTTTGAACTACACTACATGACATACTTCTTGAAGATAGGCATACTTCATCATATATCACATAAGCATTTGGAGCTTGTGTGACGAGGTGGAAGATTCACCGTACGAGCGAGAGGCTTGTATGGCGATGACTATATATTACAGGTTGAACTGATGACTGATATGAACCATATAAAATTGTAACGATAAATTGCCAGATTAATAAAAAACCCCACACGGGTTTGGAGTTGACAATAATCACGTCTCTCTGGTTATTAGATATAACACATGGATTATTTATTTCCCACACGGGACGAGGTGACGAGAATTTATTCTCTGGAGCAATTAAAAATACACACTCCCTCAGGCTTTGACAGGGTGACGAGAATTTATTCTCTGGAGTTATTATCTATACACTCTCCCCTGTAAACACCAGAATATATCACTATAAATATGTGTATTCTTTATAGGATTTATTGGTTACCTAATACGGCCCAATAAATTTCCAAACCCCTCCCCGTACAAGGAGGTTATGGCGAAATTTTTCGAAAATTCCGGGTGTTAGCCAAATTTTTGAAGAATGTGAAAATTCTCAGAAAATGAAAAGATGGAGAATGGAAGCCAGATTGAACGTAGAGTTGATTAATCAAACCACTTTCGACTTTGTTCCTTTTCGGGGACGAAAAGTTTAAGTGGGGGAGATTGTAACGACCCGGAAAATCTGAACCAATTAATTTTTTTTAAATTGGCTATTTTAGTGGATTTTAAATATTTAAAATAAATATTTTAAATAATAACAACGAAAAGTAAGTTTGAATCGACGTTTGAAAATAAATATTATTAATTCTAATTATAAACAAGGCCTGAAATGGCGTGGTAGTTTCAAAATTTGAATTCAAACTTTGACTGACTATACCGGGTGCAAAACAAAACGGATTTGAGTGAAACCAAAAATATTTAAATCTGTTAGTGAATATCTTTCTAAAGAATCTGAAAAATTGAAGTTTCACAGCGGGAAGCAAAAGTTATGACCAAATGAATTTTCTGAAAGGTCGCTATGGAGTTTATATAGCCTGTGAAAATGGCCATTTTGCAAACGACCTCGGAATTCGACGAAACCACTTTTGTTGGATCTGGGATGTCAAATTATTGCTAGGTTTCAAATTTCATAATTTTTGAAGCTAGTATGTGAGCGTGGCAAAGGTAAATGTGTTTTGGTCAATTATAGTTAAAGTGGATCGACCAGAAATGGGCCATTTTTCAAACGGTCTCAGAATTCGATCAAACTAGTTTTGTTGGGACCGTATCATCAAAACATAGCTAGATTTATTTTTCGGGAATTTTCAGAATCAATTTGTGGCCCTGGCAAATTGAAATGTACGTTTAAATTAAATATTGAATGTTTTATATTTTAATTTGGATGAAAACTGACTGAAACATTCGAATGGGCCTTCGAAACATATCCCATTGTGTTCGGAATGTGGGTATTTAGCTAGGGACGACAGTTGTTGGGTTTGGATTGGGGTTCGTGTGTGAAAGAGGGTATTTTAGAAATTTAAAAATCTATAAATTAATAAAAAAATATCATTGGTCAAAGATCCTTCCTCTCTCCCTGGTCTTCCTCTCGACGAACGGCGGTTTAGCTTCAAAACTTACCCCTCCGATTCCTCCTCCTACACGCAATAAAACACCATGCTCCTTTGGAGATTTTTGTAGTGCTATCAACGAGCTTCACATCCATATGAAGTTTGGATTTTTTTTCATGGCCTGTAGAGCTCGAATCGAGCTCGAGAAGTTCAGGGCTTTCAGCCGCCGCCGCTGACAGCAGGCGCCACCAAGTGGGCCCCACCGCCGCGCGCAGAGGCACCTCTCTCCCCTCTTTCACGTGGCGAAGGCCGATCGACGTATCGTTGCGCGGATTCAAAGAAAAATCAAAACCTAGTTTTGAACATTTCAGAAAGGTATACAGCTATTTTATATTAAACTATATTATAGCAGTTTAAAGCGCTACGGTTTTTGATTTCACTGTAAAAATCATATCTTTTTGCTATGTTGAAGAAATTCAGTGAAACAAGTGATAGTGGACTAGTGTGGACGTCTTCTACATTCTAGAAGAGACTGCATATTTTTCTGAGCCTTCTGCTATTTTTGGTGGAGTGGAACCCAATGTGAGATTTCTAATTTATAAACGATATGGAAAACAACGATGTATAAATTATATAGTCGATGTACGAGTTATATAAGTGTTCTACACCACATGTATAAGCGTTGTATAAGTTGTATGTTCGATGTATAAGTTATATATGCGTTGTAAAAATTATATATGCGATGAAATGACATTGAAATGAATTGAAGTGAATCGAAATATATTTATATACGAATATATATATATATTCCCCTCGTCCACAGACCATGGACGATATTTATTGGTTGTGATTGGTGTGAAAATTGGTTGATAGCGAATGGTTGATTAGAATTGTTTGTGGTTGAGAATGATTGATTGTGGTCGAAAAATACCCATCTGTGGTTGAAAACAAAATTAGAATAGATTGTGGAAATGAAAATAAAACATGTCGCCTGCGTGCGAACTAGATGCATGAATCCCCATTGTCAAAAACTGCGAGGTTTTAAAGTAGAGCGAGGAGCCGTACTAGGGACGGTCCCGGTTTTAACTACCCTGCCGTTATGCTGCCGAAATTTTCAATAATATTCATGTGTTAGAATTATTTTCATGTGTTGAAACTATATTCATGTGTTGAATAGAAATTCAGGTGTTGAACGGCATTCGTGTTTTGAAATAAATTGTTTTATAATAAAAATCATACTTTTATCATCTATATGAACTATATAAAATAGTCGTGTTTTGAAATAAATTGTTTTACAATAAAAATCACATTTTTATTATGTACATGAATTGTTAAAAATAGTGAAGTGTTGAAATAAATGTCTGTTGTATAAAAATATCATTTTTATCAAATATATAAAGTGGGTATAGTTTTGAAATCGAAGAAAGAATTATATTTATATATATTTATATAAATATAATTAAAATATAGTGAATAACGATGCTGCGGTTCGTAATTTGAAATCGTGATTTCAAACGATTAGTGTGGGAGATCCGACCATCGGATTTTCCCGAAACCACAACCGTTGGGTTCGCCTTGGGAATATCTTTCCAACGACACCAATTTTGTAAAGATCCAAAAGTTGGATTGTTTAATTCAAATCTGAAGAAAAACAGCGCCAGAATCAATTATATATATATATATATATAATTAAATCGAATAACGATGCTGCAGCTTGTATTTTGAAATCGTAACTTCAAACGATTGGTGCGGGAGATCCGACCGTCGGATTTTCCCAAAACTGAAACCGTTTGATTCGTTTTGAAAAGATCTTTCTAATGATATAAATTTTGTGAAGATCCAACGGTTAGATTTTCAGATATGTGTAAATCAAATTTGGAGAAAAACAGCGCCACTGCCGCGTTATGGCCTGAAGCGTCGTTTGAATGAATTGGATATTTTTAATAAATAAAAATAGCGATAAATCATGATAAAATATTATAAATGATATGGAATGAAAATAAACTGAATTTGCTCGGTTTATGTGATATTCGATGGTTGAATGTGTTTGGTGTGAAAATTACATTAAAGAACAAAATTGGTGATGTCGAATAATTTAACCATTGAAATGAATTGATTTGAAATTCTAGATATACGTGAATTATTTGAAAAGGTAGAGTTAATTATCTTTTCAAATAATTGATCGACGAGTGAAAGTCGAAGATTTGAAGACGGTGCAAGACCGATGATCTTTACGTCGAATGGAGGGGTGCTACTGATGCTCATGATAGGAGTAGCTACCTTGACGGGGTTGAAGTAGTAGCCACCTAGATGTACTTGTTGATTGTACGAATATGCGAGGTATTCAGTGCCTCCGGTTTCGTTCAGACCCAGAACGAACGTGTAAATGGACTGTGTGTCTAAAATTGGATTTTGTTCTATGCTGATTGATCTCCATTAAATATATATCTGTTTGGCGGCGGAGAATTTATTCTCTTGCTTAACACCCTTCTATGAGACGTACGAGCTCAGAGGTTATATATCGATGGAAACCAATCGCATTGAGTGAATTGCCTGTGTGGCATGCCTATGTGGCAGATGATCAAGGCTTCTGTTGAAAAGCAATGTCTTGTGGTTGATGATCAAAGCACGGCCTGTGTGGCGTAGCTTAGTGTATACGTTGTTTCACGAGCCTCACACCCCGGTTTGAGCCAGAAACGGGAGATGGACTTCAGGGAGGACATGCGTTTCCTTCTAGCTAGGAGTCGTGCTTTGGGTTTTACACGCCCGGGTATTTTACTTATGTGGATGATGGAAAGCGAGGCCTCGGTTTGCTTCGGTCTCTTCGGAGCCGATGGTGTGGTCGGATATGACCAATGACGCCCCATAGGGCGGGGAAACGCAGTGTTCAGGAATTTTAATCCACATCGGTGGACCGGCCCTGACGATCCGAGGGCCCACCTGAGTCTGGGTCCTGAGACACGGGCTAGAGCGTCTTGAATTGGTAAGGAATATCTTTTGCCTTGGTTCAAGACGGAAATCCAATTTCCAAATACGATACCATGCAGTTTTGATTGTATACCTATATATGGCGACATAGTGGTATGGGGCATTAATGCCATCTATGATTGATACTTATGATTTGAATTTGTTTTTGAAACTTATAAACACTAGTAATAATATCAAATGCTTTTGTTTTATTCGTATCAAGCATATTTTGGCCATTATAAGGTAAAACTCTATCCTCCGGTTTGTGTTGCATTGTGTGATGGGAACTGAGTCTTATAATGGCTTCATTTTTATAAAAAGCATTGCGATGTTTAAAAGAATTATTTGTTTTAAAGCACTGGCAATCCAATGGAGTAAACCCGTTCCGCGAAAGTGGCGTGATCCTGTGATTAGCCATATTTGGAAATGTGTTAAGTAGATTTCTCATACCAGTCCCATGACTGACTTGTAGTTTGTTTCACTTGCAAACTCGGGTGCCCCTTTTTCTATACGGGCAGCCTTGTATTCAGGTTTTAGTAGGCTCTTTCTGGGTAGCTGGAGCTGTAGATGGATTCTATCATTTATCTTTTTTTATGCTATTTAGCTCCTGTTGTACATATTATGTTTTCTTTTCCGCAGTAGACATTTATGTATAGCTGAACTGTATTTTGTACTAAGTATGATCATGTATACTGTGTAACTCTGATAATTATGTTTAACCAGTGTATTCTATTGTGCATTATCTGGTGTATTTAATTATTTCTGTTCTGTTGTTATCTGTTTATGTGTTATATTCCAAAGATTACCCTTGCACCGTCTCATCGAGAAAGGGGTCATCACAGTACAGGTTTAGGTTTGGATGCTATGAACCGCAAGAAGACGTGCTGGAGGAGTTCAAACGTATAATATATATTTATTCCGCTGTTTGTTGTATATGAGGACAGATTATTATAACTTTCCAAATGTGTTGATATACTCTGATTATTTTAAGTATTTATCTCAAAGATCTCAATAAAGTTTTATTTCTATATTATATTTTGTTCCGCTATGATGTGAGACTCTGATTCTGATGTATTGGTTCTTCTTCTTCTATTCTATTATTTCTTTCTTTCTTATCTCACCCTCTATTTTCTTTCATTAACTATCTGGTGTTTTCGATACTTGAGTTCTAGCAAGTATTAAGGTTTGATGTGTTATTGTTGGAATTCGGGCATCAAATCCGCTGGGTTGCTACAGTGGTATCAGAGCATAAGGTTTAGCAGTAACCTTGGCTCTATGGTGTATCTCGATAGAGATGGGGTTAGCAATACCCTAGATTGAGTTTGTGTATAGATATTCGAGATAGCGTATTTGTATATTTTATGTATATGTTTTATATTGTGTTATTTGATTGGTTCAATATTGAACTGGCAAGTGATAACCGGATGATTTCACATTTGAAATTAGTGAATGAGAATTTCAATTATGAATTTGAATCAATCAGAATTTAACATGGAGATAAGTTAAATAAGAACAAAGTGGATGGCTTTTGAATAAAATTAAGATTTGGATATTGAATTTAGATGTAAACTAATTGGAAAATCAATTAGTTAATTGAGTATACCATTGGAATTTACTAGGTCGAATGAAGTGGAAAATGGATATTAGAGTTAAAGAAGAATGATTTGGAAATTGAATGATTATAATTGAATGGTAATCAATCGGATATAAATCGATTGATAAACCCAAGTGAAAATAAGTAAACAATTAATATTGAATATTAATTGAAGATAATATGGATTAAACTGGTGGGGTTATGTTTGTTGTGCATTGTGTGTTGATTGTTTATTCAATTGATTAAATAAAATTCATTAATGATTTGATAAAATTGTTGAATAAACTAAAAACTGAATTCCTGTACAATAAATTGAATGAATCAGATATGATTTGAAATTAATGATTTAACTCTGAATCTAAAAATGAATGAATGCTATACGTTTGGGTTGGGGAAAGTGGTATAGATAACTTGTTGATTATTGAAATGTTATTTCAAATTCCATGTATTAGAATTTACATAACAAATTGAGTTGAGACAGGTGCCAGAAGGCTTGGGATTTGAAATTTGTGGCATATATCGCATATAAATTGAGCCAGTATGCTCGATAGCACTCGTATAAGGTACGCTTATGCAAATATAAATTTTTGGGTTTTGAATTTTGTTTTCGGACCATTTGGGTTGAGGTATATGTATTTGTCGATCCTGCGATATCGCAGAAGTCCCTCTGTACAGAGGAGACTCTGCCAAATTTTTCCGAAAATTTAATGTGTTAGAAAATTTTCAATATTTTTGGAAAATTTTATTGGTAATAGTGGACTAGTTTTTGATTTGAATTTTTTTTTTTGAAAAGATAAAGAGGTTTATATCATTTCTTCTACCTTAGTAATTTCGGGGACAAAATTCTTTTAAGGGGGAAGGAATGTTACGTCCCGTAATTTTGCTAGTCAGATATTTAATTTAATTTATTATTTCAAATATCGATTTGGGATTATATATGGATTTATAATATGTAATTCATTTATAAAACGAAGTTAGAATGTTTAATTTATATTAAATTATAAATCGAGCCCATAACAACGCGGTAGTTCGTAATTTACGATTTGAAATTCAAATTGAATATACAGGATCCATTCTAAGTTGGAATTCTGTGAATCAAGAAACGTCGGAATTGATTTAATTATATTTTTCTAATGGAAGAGAAAAATGGATATTTCATGTTATAAATTGTTTGTTACGTCCAATTCAAATTTTCAAATAGTCGCTATGGAATTCGTTAATAAACGATAACATATATTCAATAAATATATAGAGTTTTTTTCTAATTTGAATATCATTTTACCTGGAATTATAAATATTGAGTTTCACACATATTTGGGTTTATTTCTAAGCTGTCTAATATTTTATTTTTATTTAAATTGAATTGTTTTCGATTTAAATATATTTTATCGTTATTATATATGCATCAAAAATGATTTATTTTTGAAATGACCACTGTATCGACGAAACTAATTTTATTAAAGTACGTATCGTAGTTATTGCTAGATTTCCAGTTTGGACCCAATTGGAGTTGGTTTATCGGTGCTTCAATTTAAAGGTGAAACGATAAATTAAAATAACATCGCTATGCAAACGAGGTATGTTTGCAACGAAATTAATTTCATTGGGACCGGAACATTGAGAGGTGGTGGTGTATCCGTTTTCGTTGCGTTTGGAATTTGTGTGTGTCAGTGCGTACTTTACGGTCAATAGAACATAGCGGTACATATATTAACGGTATATAAAATGAAATAAAATAGAAAAGAAATAAACCCTTAAGTGCTAAGCAACTATAAATGCACTGTGCAACTTGCGGTCATATATTTTGCTATTTTTGTTGAGCCAGCTAAAATATTCCACTCTTTAGTAAATCGTACATCATAGTTTTGTCTACCCTAACTTTTCCTTTCAGCTTCTCTGTGACTCTACCATGAAAAGAAAATTCGTATCAGCTATTCTACGTCCTAATGAATGGACAGGGTTTCTATCCAAAAGTTTTGTTCGCCTAAATATATAAAAGGGTAATAATAATAATATCTATATAACACTTCATGTGCAAGTAATAGGATACCCAACTGTTGTATGTTTTCCATCGTACGCACTGAAGACACTACAGCTATTTCTTCTTCTTCTCTAGCTGTTCACAAATCAATCAGCCTACCGACATGAAACGAAAACTCACGCAGACCTGAGTTGAAAATGAAATTACAACGCAGCTACCAGGTTTAACTACACAGCTACCTCGCATTCGACAATATGTTAAATTTATCCATCTATTTGTTCATCTGTAAATACCTTCGTTCATTGTTTTGTTTCCAGCGTGATGGATGGGAACCGCAGTTCCATTAAGAACTCTCTTCTGCCAAATTTAAAACCATGCAACCCATTTATTTGCAACGAACCAAATCAAAACTCTTCTTCATTGAATAAACACGCAAGCAGGAGGACCACTTAAACCCATTCATAGAAGAAGAAGAAAAATAAGAGACGTCGGAGCGGTGATCTTCTTGCTGGTGGCAGCGGTATGTACTTCGTTGGAGGAGGAACGAAGGCATGTGTAGCATTGGAAAGGAAGAGTCGGCATTCTCAGAACTAAGTGTAGATAGAGCAAAGTAAAGTTGGAAGGTTTTGCATGGAGTATATCGGCAGAGAGAAAAATAGAAGGGAAGAAAACAGAAGTGGAGCAACAGTAAAATGTGTCTGGACCCGTGTATGTTGGAAAGGAAGTAAACAAAGTCGGGCTCTTGTATTTCTGTTGAAACAAAAGTCACAAATGAGGGTAGCAGGGAGAGTGCAGTATTAATAGGAGGAGAACACCTGAAGCTTTTATTTGTGGAAAAAGATGTCATTGAAGAGAATCTGGGCGGTGGATGTAGGCGGTGGAAATAGTTGCGTGGAGTATGGAGTGTTTGGGCATGGTAGGGTATTTATGCACCTGCTGCATGTGGATGGGAGAAAAAACATGACGTGGGGTATAACATGGTGAAGAATGATGCAGAAACAGATCACGTTCTGGTGGAAGAAACATATCCGACCGTTCATTTCGAGGAAAGGTATTAACGTTGGCAGGTAGGAGGTCTTTTCTGGGCCGTTTGGGCCTTTGGAACAATGAAAAAATATATAGAAAAGAAAAGAAATGAAAGGAACTTGGCCTTCTTCCGTAAAGCAAAGCAAAGGGGGGCTCGTTCGAACATCATGCAGGCAACATGAGAAGACAAAAATGCTCGCACTAATAATTGAAGCCATCTCCTGTTGACACGTGCACATTACAGTATGTGAAATATAAATATAACGTAGGTAACCTAAGAATATATATATATATATATATATATATATATATATAATATCGATTATTACTTTTGGTAGAGAGACAAGTTCAAATCCGAAGAGTTGGATCAAATTCAAAGGCCTAACATTTTAACCTAGGTAATAAGAATATAATTAAAGGTAATTAAAAGCTAGTTAATTATAATTTAAATTCGTGAACAAAAACATTAATAACTTTTTGTTTCGTTATCCGAATAAAAAGAAACGGGTTACACTGGAATCAGGGTGGGGAACACAACCGTAAGGAACAAATTTGGATGGAGATGGAAATAGCTGGGAATTTACGGTTAAATTTAACGCTTTTTAATTGAATATTTACATTGATTGAATTGGTTGATTTAAAACGTTAGTTTAAATAAAATCTAATCGTTATTTTAACAGTTAATTCCAAACAAGGTAACTTACCTTGCTGTTTATGCTTACAATAATATAAACGTATTGAGTCAAAATATGGCTGCTTGGATTACTATTATTTATTTATTTATTTTATCTGTTTTGAATCATATTATTGAGATAACATATTTGGATGCAGGGAAAAACAGGTTGGAGGGATCCAACGGGATTCCTCAAAATTTATTGTTTATTTCATATCACAATTATATGAACTGTTTAACCAATATGATTAACTGATTGATTTGTTTATTGAACGTTGAATCTAAATTCAATATTTAGTTGTTATTAACCAATGGATAGTATTGGTTGGGTAATTGGCATCATATGGCCTATATATCAATCGTTTTATAAATGGTGATTTACCGTGAAGTGAGTCGACGGTAATGAAGTTATAAAATTTATTTTATAACTGGAAATAGATTTTTAATATATTAATTGGAATAAAAATTATTTGAGAAGAAATAAATATTTATTATTTAAGTTATAAGTAATTATTGAACTGTTTTATAAAGAAAATTCTTATGTAATGAAAATTATAAGCAAATGAGCAGAATTAGTGTAATGGGTTAAGAGTTGGATTAAATGGAATTATTTAAATTAATTATATTATTAATTTAAAGAAAGGATATAATTGTATTTTGATTAATTGAGATAACCGTGTTTTGAATCGAGTGAGTCGACCGCTTTAACTGGGATTGGTTATTAATTTAAATAAGATTATTATTAAATAAATCTAATGCAAGGGTTTAACAAATATTTGTAAATGTTAATAAGATTTTTAAATAAGGAAAATTATTATTTATTTTTGTAATCAAGAATTTAACTACTTATACAGTAGTTAATAATGGAATAAGTTATTTCCTAATTAGTAAGGATATAAGAGATTATTACTAAAAGGAAATCCATTTATGTCAATTATCGAGTTTGGAATAAATCTTATTGAATTAGAAAGAGTGATGATCGGATTTCATGGTATAACCCGAATTTTTATAACGAAGTTATGAAAGAGATTTCGAGCAGATGCAATAGATTAAATAAATGCCTTATTTAATATTTAAATTAAGCGAAGGCAATTGAGATGGAAAGGGGTTTATATAAAACCCGAGTTTTATAAATAAGGTTTATAAAAGGTGAGTAAACTTAAAACGTTGATTTTATATTAGCAATACTTATAATGAAATAAGTAGAATAAATGGGATTGGAACAAGACTTTCAAAATGGGAAATGGTTTAATGAGTTAGAAGTGAAATAATATGGGTCGATAAGTAGTTAAGATAAGAGAGTTAAGAAATGGAAATATTTTCGACTATGGAAAAATGGTTCGAGGAATTATAATAATAACTTTGAATGGTTTAATAAACAGGGAATAAGTGCTAGTTGTTGTTTCCAAGCGATGAAAACTAAAGAGATTCCATAAATGATGTTTTGTGTGAAAGTTGATTTAAGTCAAGTTACGGGTATACATAGGTGATTTAAATTCTAAAGTATATAAATTGGTTCTGTGAATCTTCTTATATTAAAATAAGAAATAAATAGTGAGTTTTAAGATATTAAAAGATTAAGGAGTTTAAATTTGTTTTAAACTAAAAAGGCCATGTGATGTTGAATTTTGAACCAGTAAATTCATTTTGTTTTTATGGTTGAATGGTTGTTTATTTGATAGTTAAATAACCGACTATCAAATCTGACCCATACGATTGTTGGTACGGAAAGAACAACATCGAATTATATTCGAAAACCATTCCGACCAGCAAGTACGAAATTGAGAAGATATTAGATGTTGACCAAGACAGAGCCAGTGAAGACCATAGATCTCTATAAAATGGAAGGATTACTTTTATCTCTGGTCAAATCCTATAGTTTTCAAAGTCTACTATATATATAAAATTTAATTTATAATTTATAACCAGAGATATATTGTGGTTCTGTCGTGGTTGAAATCTACGGATTTGCAAGGGCTACTCGCTACTAATATGTAGGGTGATTCCTATGATGTAGTAGGAGAGTACCTTTGGTTCATCCCGTTCCTGGATGATTTGTATGGACAAATTTCTGACGGAGTATTTCTTAAGAATCACGTACGTTGATTTTTACAAACGTATCTTTGTAGGTGGCAGAGAAGACACCTTCTCTTAGCATAAACACCAAGAATATTTTCGTAGGCGTCAATTAGTGATTTGGCGAATCTGACAATGTGGCACTCAATGATATTGTGTTGTTCTAAAGATAATTCGAACCTCAAGCCTCACAACCGGAAACGACAAAAATCGGGAAGGCAGCATGATGTGTGAGCCACTCCCATTAGGGTGTATAATCACCTATCTAGAAAAATTCCTTTTCCTTCTTTAATCTATCGATGATGTCCCTTTTAGGGAAACAGTGGTTTGAGCCCAACCGTCGGTGATATACATTCGATATACTCAAGCGAAATGAGTGGTCGGTCATATGTGGGCCGGGTTGCAAGACGTTCTTTTTGAACCTAGTGTATCCCCTCTAGAGATACACTATCGGAAGGTGGTCCCATACCTTGTCATAGTTGGAAATCCAATCTCCAATAAGAGCCCGCGGTTTTGATTGTATACTATATATGTTGAGCGTGAGATGCAAGCATTCCGCTAGATTGCTATTTACTAGTATTTAGACACTATTATAATATCATAGAAATATATGATTTCAAAAATGTTTTTGGTTATAGGAAGGTAAAAACCGTCCATGTTTATGTGTGGGCTGGTCTTACTATTATCCTTTTCTTTCAAAAGGATTTTTTTTGGCATTAAAACCAATACGGATGTTATATAAACTTAGCGAGTTTTACTCACTCTGGTTTACCAGACTGATCCGGCATTTGAAATGCTCGGGTTAGCCTAGGTTGTACAGGTTTAGGTTTGGATGCTATGAATCGCAAGAAGACGTGCTGGAGGAGTTCAGACGTATGATATATATTTATTCCGCTGTGTGTTGTATATGAGGACAGATTATTATAATTGTCCAGATGTGTTGATGTACTCTGATGATTGTAAGTATTTATTTCAAAGCGCTCAACAGAGTTTTATTTCTATATTATATTTTGTTCCGCTATGATGTGAGACTCTGATTCTGATGTATTGGTTCTTCTTCTTCTTCTATTCTGTTATTTCTTTCTTATCTCACCCTCTATTTTCTTTCATTAACTATCTGGTGTTTTCGATACTTGAGTTTTGGCAAGTAATATGGTTTGATGTGTAATTGTTGGAATTCGGGCATCAAATCCGCTGGGTCGCTACAAGTCTGACAGAACTTAAACCTTTGGGTTTTCAATTTACTTGGCGAAGAAGAGGAATAACTACACACATAGATAAAAATAATGGTGAATACTGTATGTATGCATCAATTCCTTAATATGAAGACTCTCTCATTTCCTCAAAAATCAAGTGATCATAATCTTATACTGTTGGATGTTATCCCTACTCCATAAATTAAAGGATACCCTTTTAGATATAGAAATGATTGGTTAAGCCATACAGGTTATCAAGAAGCCGTTCATAAAGATTTGAATGCAAATGTTTGGGGTTTTCAAAGTTATCAATTTTTACAAATGCTCAGTAACTGTAAAAGAGAGCTCAAAGTTGGAATAAAGTAAGGAATAGAAATTCTTCTAACCTTGAATAAGCAGAGCATGTAGTAACTCAAATGGAGACTGCTGTTGATCTTAATCCAAAAGATATCCAGATTTATGATGATTACTTGCAAAGCAAAATAAATTTCCAAAAGTGAAAATTTGTGTGAAGGGCCTCCGATTGCAACCCAATTAGTTTAAAGGACACGACTTTGAAATAATAAGTTTCAAGGACAAAAAAATATCGCGGTCGTTATTTCGCAACTTCGTTTGCCCTAGTCGATCTTCATCAAATAGGCAATTTTCAAAATCGACTAGTGAATTAAACGAATCGATTGAACGATTCAATTTTATTACTACAGCCGCAATATATCATGCTATAAATGAATTGGACTATATTTTACTTTTAGGTCAACATCTCACGCTTCAAACGAATCAGTTGTTCGATTTTTAGTCATGTTATTGTCAGGCGATTGCACATATCAAGTTATATTCTTTTACCTGAATTTTATTGATGATTTTGTAATGGCTGATGTTGAAAATTTAATGATTAATTTGATAAATATATAACTTATACTACTTTAAAGTATTAACAGTATTCAACAAACTGATCCTAATAGAAACCACACAGTGTTGTTGTGTTGACGACTAGTTTTACTAAAATTATCTTTTTCAAGGTGGTATATATATAGGCCTTATAGGATTTTTTGATAAAAAGCATAAAGCATAAAATTAAATGGTTTTCTGAGAAAAAGATAAAACCATTTATCTTTTTGCTATTAAAAGTATAAGCTCTATGATCTCCCGAGAAAAAGATAAAACCATTTATCTTTTTTCTGTTAAAAATGACGCCCTGAAGTGTTTAATTGTCATGGAATTTATGAAATGAATAGTTCAATAGTAACGAGGTTGGTTAGATGGTATGTTTACATATATAAAACGTGTTTGTTTAGTAAGTACATAATCTATTATATACATATGTGCTTAGATAGTTTGATATATCCAAAATATGTGTGCTTAGTAAACACCTAACCTGCTATGCATTAGTTTTGATAGTTTAAAAATATATGTATATGTGTATTTGTGTGTGAGTGTGTGCGCGCGCACATGCATGCAAGTAAAAGGAAAACATATGAGTTGCTATGCGATTGTTTGGACTGTTTAGTATATACACAAATTGCATGATGGGAATATGACTTGCTATTCTTTGGTTTAGACAGTTTGTCTAATATGTGCTTTGTTGATAAACAAATATCTAGGCGATAGCATTGTTTGGGTAGTTTTAATTTGTTGGGAGGATGACTAGTATAAATTGAGAAATGCCATTGAAATAGTACACTGATCTGTCTATTTTCCAAGTGACGTAAGAAATAAATTGTCCAATAGTAATGAGTTTGATTGGATGATTTTCTGAGATAAAAACAAAATTATTTATCTTTCTTCTGGTTTTGCTGAGAAAAGGATAAAACCATTTATCTTTGTCCTGTTAAAAATTGCTTAGAGAGTTTACTACATTTGTGTTTGGTTTGATGAGCAAATGACCACTAACTATATGTCATTTAGGTTTAAAAAAGATAGTTGCTTCTATCTTTTCAAAACTGAACTTCAGATTAAAAAAAGATAGTCGAATATATATGTATGTGTTAATTGTTAGTTGCAATATGCAATGTTAATGATAAAAATTAACTTTTGATTACAAAATTGCATTTTTATAATTAACAATTTTTAAATGTTTAGTAGAATATCTTGTTTTATTTCAGATTTAAAAAAGATAATTACTTCTATCTTTTAGTAAAAGATAAAAGATAAGTTAAATCGAATATCTTATTTTATTTCATATTTAAAAAAGATAATTGCATCTACTTTCTAGAGCTAAAAATGATTACAATTGTTCTGTTAATTTACTATTTTCAATTGTTATTTCATAAAGTCATAAAGAGGTGCCATGATACCTGTTGTATATGATATGAGTGGTGAGAAATATCGATGTATAAATAGTAAATGTCACTGAAAAGATAAACGTATATGTCTTTTTTCTGTTCTGTTGTATAATATAACTAATACATATCAGCAGCTTCATTGTATAGACTATACTTTTGTTTTAAAATAAAATAAAAAAAGATAAAAGAACTTTTCTTTTATATTATTAACATTTTTTATTCTTCTAAGGACTGAATTCCATGGCAATTAAACACTTCAGGGCAGCAATCTTAACAGAAAAAAGATAAACGGTTTTATTTTTTTCTCAGGAAATCATATAACTTATATGTTGATTAAGTAAAACTTGAAAAAAACACTGTTTTATCTTTTTATTCAACTATTAGGATTGAAAACTCGATGTGCACATAAAAAGACAACATAAGAATAAAAAAAAATATCAATTTATCTGTTTGAACAGAACTAACAACATCGTATCCCAAATAACAGTTAAACACAAACAATTGCATGAAACAAATGCATTATCTATACTATGTCATACTGAATAAAGTGCCATTATATATATAAAAAAAAATCAACCCATATACATGGGATTTGAATCAAACCATATACAAAACTGAAAATGCAGCAAAATACACTATAAAAGTGTCTATATATATATATATATATATATATATATAGATTATATGAGTCTACACTTATAGTTAAAAAAATACAACTTGTGATGACAGCTTCTGGTGCTATTTTGTATAAAAGATAAGTTCTTTTATCTAATCATATAGAATGAAAATGCATATGAATTTATCAATGTTGGAGAAGATTACTGAATAAATCGTTTAAAGAATGCCAACAATAATGTTGCCTTTCTTTTTCATATGTGAATCACCAACACACTAGTAAAGAATGTGAGTGATGATCATCCACTAACACTTGATGCAAAAGCCAAAGCACTAGCCTAAGCCCAAACCTTCAGACATGTTTTTACTTCTCTTGGATCACTTCCTGTGTGCACAAATAAAAAACTGCTGATAGATGCACAATCTCAAATCAAGCATCATGCTACACACCGAGTGCATAAGCAGAAATCAAAGGAATATCATCTTTAAAAAAATGAATACAAAAGTGGATAAAAATGCCCCATTATAAATTTAAAGGCCAGGCTCCACTTGAAGAAACAAGAAGACTTCTAACCTATTTTAAGACAGACCATAAATATTTAATTGTAGTTAAGAGACAAAACCATTTAAATAGTTTTCTGTTAAAAAAATTAAATTAAATGATTTTCTGAGAAAAAGATAAAACCATTTATCTTTTTTCTGTTAAAAGTATAAGTTATATGATTTCCTAAGAAAAAGATAAAACCCGTTTATCTTTTTTCTGTTAAAAACCATAAAATTAAATGGTTTTCTGAGAAAAAGATAAAACAATTTTCATTAAAAATTTATTTTTTTAAACTATCTTTTTTAAATATGAAGTTCAGTCTTGAAAAGATAGATACAACTATCTTTTCTAAATCTAAAATAAAATAAAATAAAACAAGTTTAGACTAAATTTATGTACATAATTTAACAAATAGTAACATAAAACACAGACAATATCAACTTGTGCAATTGAATAGATATATCAAACATAAAATAGTTTTTTTTTGAAAAGATAGATGAAATTATCTCTTTTAAATCTGAAATAAAATAAGATATTCTACTAAGCATTAAAAATTTGTTAAATCTGAAATTCAGTTTTGAAAAGATATGTTAAATCAAAAGATAAAAACCTTTATCTTTTTAAGTTGTCAAACAAATTAACATGTACCACTGAATATGTACGTATGAACAATTTCATCACCACTATAAATTGATTCATATTACGTGTTATTAACCCACTCAATATATATATTTATTAACAAATAACAAATATATTTACATGTATTTGTAATTTTCAAATATTTCTAAATTTCAATACATAATTAAATGATTTAAATCAAAAGATAAACACCTTTATCTTTTTAAGTTGTCAAACAAAATAAATTCTACCACTGAATATATACGTATGGACAGTTTTATATAGCAAATAAAATCAATCAATGAATGACTACTTACTTCAGCTACCAAAAACAATCGATATATAGAAAAAAAATCGAGGAACAACAAACAACAAAGATAAACAAGTACTTACTTGTTCAACAACTACTGAACAGAAATCAGGTCTTGTAAATACTAAATAGAAACTACATCTTAGTTTCTTCAGCTGAATAAATGTGAGGCGATTAACATCAGCAATCGATATATAAAAAACAGCAAAAATAAAAAATTACTTACTTATTCAGCTGAGAAAAGCGATGCGGTTTGATTTCTTCAACAAATCAACTGAGTTGATTTTTTTCCGAAAGTAGATTAGTAGTAGATTTGATTTCGGAAGTATAAAGATGAAGAAGAAAGTGAATTTGAAATCGATTTGATTTTTTTAGCTTCAATAATGCCTATGGAAATGAAGAATAGAAGGAACAATTAGCCGAATTAATTTTTGTCCTGAAAAATAAATATTGTAACGGCGTGTCCTAGAAACTAATTAGTGGATGAAAGGAGGCCCTTATGGTAAAATGCCCCTTTCCAAAACCTGCAGCTTTCATATTTCAGTGGTTTGAAGCAACAAGCCAAAGTTTCTTGGCTTCAGCAAGGTGATACAAATTCGAAATTTTTGTATTCTCGAATGTCAAAAAGAAGATATTTTAATCACATTAGAGCTATAATTGATTTTAATGGAAATTTTCTGTTTAAATCAAATGAGATAGAAATAGAAGCTCTAAATTGCTTTACCTCTATGTTTAATGGTCCATGCTCAAATGACTTTCCTTCATTTCAACCAATATCAACAATTAATGAACAAGGGCATAGATTTCTGCTATAGAAAGTAGATTTATCTGAAATCAGAGAAGCAATTTTTTCTATTCATGATGACTCAAGCCCTGGGCCTGATGGTATGAGTGCTAAATTTGTTAAAATTCACTGGGAATTAATAAAAGATGATTTATTGGCTGCATTACCTGATATTTTCCAATCTGGAAAATTACCTAAAGCATTAAATCATACTTTTATTACATTAATACCAAAGAATGAGAGACCATAAAAAATTGCACACTACAGACCAATCTCATGTTGTAATGTCTATTATAAAAAAATTTCAAATTTTTTATGTAATAGACTAAAACCATTTCTCCCCTCTACGATATCTGCAAATCAGAGTGCGTTTATTCAGGATAGGTATATTGGGGATGATATCCTTTTAGCACATGAATTAGTGAGAGATTTTAGAAAATCAGGAATGCCAAAAATGTATGTGAAAGTTGACTTGCAGAAATCTTGTGATAAAGTCAATAGGAAGTTAATCTGTTTTTTAATGTCAAATATGAACTTTCCAACACATTTGATAAACTTGGTTTTCGAGTGCATGGCTACTGCAACTTTTTCTATAATTATTCAGGTTGTTCCTAAAGGATTTATAACATCAACAAGGGGATTAAGATAGGGAGATCCTTTGTCTCCATATCTCTTTGCATAGCAATGCAGTTCTTTACATATATGATGGATGAAGCTACCTTATCAAATGCATTTCAGCCTAGCAGCTAAGTTCAGCCAATTATTTCTCATCTTTTATGTGCTGACGACTTGATGAAATTTGGCAAATCTTCAATTAAAAATGCAAATTCCCTTAAATATATTTTTCAGAGACCAAGCAAATATGCAGATTTGAATGTAAATGCCTTCAAGACCAAGATTTTCTTTAGTAATTCAGTTATTAATTCTACTGAGATTCTTAACATTTTGAGGTATGAGCAAGGTTCTTTGCCTATTAAATATCTTAGGGTACCCCTATCATCAAATTATTTGCATTATTCAGAGTGTAATTCATTGATACAAAGAGTTTAAAGCAAGATACAAGGTTGGGAAACAAAGCTTCTTAGTTTTGCAGGGTCGTGTAGAACTGATTAATTCAGTTATAACCCCAATTGTTCTTTATTGGCTCTTTATATATCAAATTCCAGACTTTATATTAAACAAATTACAGACTTTATGTCCTGATTTTTTCTGGGGAGTAACACTTCATAAAGTTTCATGGGATACTCTTTGTAAGCCTAAGGGAGAAGGGGGCTTTGGATTAAAAAAAATTCTGAACTTAAGAAGGTAGATTGCATAAAATTAATGTGGAATTTCTTATCAAATTCATCACTCTGGAGTAAGTGGGTTCAAAATAAATATTGCAAGAAGAGTTTTTTTTTTGGTCGATGGCAATTGATATAAATGCTTCAAGTACTTGGAAATCCATTCTCAGGCTTAGATCTAACTCTAAACAGTTGTTTAACAAGATAATAGTAAGAGGGCATAATACTTATCTTTGGTTTGAGCCTTGGGTAAATTGTAAATGCATGGTAGATCAGCTTGGCTTTGATTAGATTGCATCTGATTGGTTATCCTGAACAAAGAGTAAATGATATCATTAGAAATGAAGCCTTCCATCCTGAAATCCATCCTGCAATAAGAGAGTTATTGGGTGAAATAAATTCAGTTGTAATTCATCCTAATTTAGATCAAGACAGATATGAATGGTGTGAAGGGGGAGTCTTTTCCTTTCATAAAGTTTGGTAATATATTAGAATTCATGACATTCCAGATCCAGTTTATTTAGTAATATGGCATAAGAAGAGCAACAGAAGGATGTCTTTTATATTATACCTTGCAATTTTGGGAAGATTGAACACTAAAGGTAGGATTTTGTTCTTCAGCTCTATTGCAAACATACTATGTCCTTTATGTGGTAATCATCCAGAAACAATTCAACACCTTTTATTCCAGTGTGATTATCCGCATTCATTTGTCTTTCACTGAAGCAAAAGTTAGAGCTACCACTCAGTAATTTCTCAAATCTAAAAGAAGAAGCTAGATTTTTATTCTCAAACTTCACAGCTAAAGATCAATTAAGTGATTTGGCTTTTGGAGCTTTTACTACAACAATCTACTTCATCTGGAGAGAAAGAAATATGCGGATCTTTCAAGGTCGAAGAAATCATTCAACTATTACACTCATGAAGACTGAAAGAGAAATTGTCTCGTTGACCCAAAATAATGGTACTAAATCATCTCGTACTTTGAGGATTGTTCACTTATTGGAAAGGTGGGGCATTGAAATGAACGATTCAGGTTAAAAGCTGAAGTTAGAGTTTGAATTTTGAAGTGGAGGATGGAAGTGAGCCTCATTTTGGGCTGCGTTGATGGACCTCAATTTTCTATTAGTTCTTACTGTTTTTTGATGTAACTTGACTTCGACTATGTTTTTGGTCATTTCTATGATGTATACCAAACTTATAAGTACTTTTTTCCTTATAAGGTACCCACTAAGGGGGTTATATTGTTTTAACGAGGCTTACAAAGGCAGTTTTTAACTGGTTCTAGTAATAAAGTGAACCAATTTTCAATATATATATATATATATATATGTGTGTGTGTGTGTGTGTGTGTGTGTGTGTGTGTATGTATGTATGTTCCAATATGTTCAGGAAAATCCTGAACATAGGAATACTTTTAGGTTTGTCCCTTCTTTCTTTCGTACATCCTCTGCTTTTTTTTCTCCTTTTCGTTGTCGCGTAGCACACACAGAAGCTTCTTCCTCCAATCCAAAATACATACTACACAGGAATAAATCCTACTTCCTCATAATTATAACAACCAGTGGTCTCAATTTAAACTTCGCAAACGGAAGTGTACTAGCTATCTCAATTTGTGCACATGTCCAAGGAAAAAAGGGTAGAAAAACTAAATTATTATTGTTATTTTCTCCTTCGACTTCGTTTTCTATTGTGTTTTTTTTGGGGAAAATCTAACCAACATCTAAAAATATAATAATCCCTATAGTTTAAAATAGGTTGATGTTCGAAGTAAATTTAGACAATTAAACAGTGAGATATTTATTCAAATCAAGCGATAACAAAAGATAAATGATCAGCGAGCAGGCGGAGGCAACAAGCTTGGAGCAACTGAGTAGGCAGCAAGAGGCAGAGACGTAGAGCGAGTAGGCACTGAACCAGTGGGGTGGCTGGCTCTAGGATTGTGCAACGCAGTAGCTTGCTAAAGTGATGTAGTTACGTTGACAGCGAGGGTTTTGGAGATGTAGTACTGCTTCCTCTCGATTCGAGATTTTTTTTGTTTGCTACCGATTTAGGGATTGAAGGTTAAAAAATAAAGTAGTTTCACTCCCTTTTCCCATTTGCGTATGAAGTTGGGGGAGGCCCAAAAATTGGCTTTCAGAGAAAGAACAATAGGAAATTTTCTAGACTTTAGCCTTTGACATTTTGGGTTTGATTTCCTTAATATAAACATATATGCACATTTACTCTCTTTAAATTTGTCAACAAATTTTAAATATGTCAAATTACTTAATATATCATTTTGCAAATTACAAAAGGGAGCAGCTACATAAACACAAAATTTTGACACAAATCAGGAAACACAACATCTCAACTACACGATTAATTTGTCTTTATGTGAGTGGTGCAAATCATGGGGTAATCCTATGGTTCAGATTTTGTGTCCCTTATTTTGTGTCAGACCTTTGTGTCTAAGTAGACTTTCCTATTACAAAAAGTTTAAGAATTTTAGTGTACTTAACACTCATTCAATTATTTGTCAATTCGGCATTCAATATAATGAATTTATCTATTATCTTATTATTTTATTTATATAGAATTATTTAATAATTCCAAAATTACTTTATATATGTTACAATTTGATTTACGTCACGTTCGATAATTTGCCGGTTAATCACAGTTAACTTTATTTAACTCAACGCTTGGTAATTTATTTAATAATCTAACATTTATTATAAAATCATTATATTTTCATCTACTTTAGTTATATATATAAATAAATTAAAATTTCTTAGTATCACAAACAGTCTTGTCTAATTTAATCCGCTTATTCAATTAGCAAATCATAATTCAACTTTTTCACTATTATTTTTAACTAAACATATATAAAATTTTAACAGGAAAAAAAGGGTTGCTACATTTTAAAGGCAATGCTTTCTATAAAGTCAATGGAAATAGGACTAAGGTTTGTGGATGAACGTTGATCATGCTTAATAGAAACCCAACATATGTTTTGAAAAGGATGGACAAAGTTCAATGGACACTAACTGGTAACACAAAAATTCGCGATGGCCAAATATAAAGAAGCAAAGCTAATACTGACAACAAAGGGATTTGGTTTGCAACGTTCACAACCAAATTCAACACTGAGATAAGCTGACAGTAAAGGGGTTTCGAACCATCACCAGTATAAAAGAATGATCCAAGTAGCATGGCCCCGGCACCAGGCTAAAGCCAAAAGCATAAAAGAGACAATTGAAACCACAGGAAACCGGCACTATCACAGAAGAAGAAAAGCTTGGAATCAATGTGAAGAAAGGATACCGGCAGGGTAATGCCAATATGAAAGGCATAGGTCAACTTCGAAGCTAATCACTTTAAAGACGGAGCAGATAAGAAAGAAAGGATGAATGCTTATAACCCGAGATCAAAGGCATGTTAGGAAGCACCATGCCAAACAAAAGCTAACGAAAAGGTTATCGGCATTAGTTTACTTAATGCCAATACGGAGGGAGGTGAAGACATTAAAGGCACAAGAAGCCAAAAATATAAGAGAAGTATTCTGAAAGATAGATATCAGAACCAACGCCCGTCGACCGCTGAAAGACAACGTCAGGAGTCAACAAGGAATGCACCAAAAGCATCCTTTCAAAAGACCGAGACTCACTCCAGAGATCAACCTAAAGCTAACCAAAGCTTCTGGAAAGAAAAGCTATCCACACTAACTTGCTTAACGTCAAAACCGAAAGGGGTGACAAACCCAGGAACATGGGAAGTTAAAGCACAAGAAAATACTATGGAAATTTGAAGGAGAAATTGGAGCACAAAAGTTGAAAGCCTCCAAGCCAGATGAACATATAAAAACTTTTCCAAAAGACAAATACATAGTGGGATAGAGACAACTAACCCAGCACTGAATGCACATCCGACACAGGCACCGAAAGTCTCCGCAATCTAGCACCGAAAGCCGATAATGGAGGAAAGAAGATAGTGAAACCGATAGCAAAGCACACCTAAAGATTCCACATCAGAACCAAGATATGAAAGAGGACCGACACTAAGGAAGCATCACCTCCACTAATGCAAATAGTTGCTACTGAAAATCCAAGACCGAAGCTCCGAAGGGTAAGAATGAATAAATAACAATACTCAGAAAGACGGCCGAAACCATAATTACCAAAGCCGAAGGGTGCAAAGCGGCCGAAACCCCCTTTTCCACAACTGAAAGAGGCTTCTGTTGAGTTGATGGAAAAAGAGGGCCGGTTTGTCTATAGATAAGACCCCAGGGGTTTCTTTTGGGGGACGTGTTTTTGTTCCCCAATCTTACTCTCGTTTCTAAGAGAGCTAACCTTAATTTGTAAATCAATTTGGGGATATTGTATGTGACCACCTCTATGAATAAAATCATCAAAGTCCTTAAAGTCGATGTAGGTTCAATCCAAACCGAACCACTATAAACTATTGTGTTCTCTACTATTTTGCATTTTATGTTATATATTGTTGCACTTATGCGGGTTTACGCTTCTTAACCCTATCTTTCCATCAATCACCTAACTACCTTATGCTTACTCCACAACAAAAGCCTTTCCGCATAGACCTTGCCCTTAACCTAAAACGGTAAAGTAACCCGTCCGCAAGCCACTCAGCTTCCTAACTTGTTTCATGCTTAGGGGACACTTGTCCTAAGGTAACTGTCGGTTTTCGAGTCTCTCAAGCGTGATACTCACCCCTTGAGGGAAGAGTAACTAATCTTCAAGCTTCAAGACATTGATATCTAGGAAATGGTAAGCTAACTCAAGTTGGTTGGAACTAAATAGTCCCTTTACATACCCTAATTCTACATCCTTAGACCTGATTTCGGTGTTGACGAAAATATTGTTAACATTTTGGTGTTAGAAGGAGGGGCTAAAACAACGACCTTGTGGTTAACCGCCACATCCCTGGCTGTTCCGTACTGGTTGGACTAAGCTTTGAAGAAGCAAGACCTCGGATAAGGAATCCTTAAGAAGGGTCTCCTAAACCTTATATTACTACTTCAAGCATCATCGACCCC
Source organism: Allium sativum (assembly GCA_030737875.1). Taxonomy (NCBI): domain Eukaryota; kingdom Viridiplantae; phylum Streptophyta; class Magnoliopsida; order Asparagales; family Amaryllidaceae; genus Allium; species Allium sativum. The sequence continues at coordinate 361,515,761 of CM060926.1, forward strand.
AAAATGCTTCTTGAAGAATAATATAACCTTGAACTTCCTTCCTTGTCTCCTATACCCTCTACCCTTCTTTCTCACTACATCCTTATTCCTTACTTCATCATAACAAAGCAATCCAAAGATTGGTTAAAGATGGTTAGCTCGAAAGAAGTTTATTAACTAAGTTCCAACACTTTACCTAATCTAGAAAACAACGCCAGCTTAGCAGAAGTGGAAACCAAGGAACCTTCAGTCTTAATGAAACAAGCAAGTGATGAGTTGGAAATATTGCACTTAGCAACACTCATTGATATCACTAAAAGGTTTACCAAAGCGGATTTGGCCCGAAGGTAATTAGAGATAACACCTTATGAGGCAGAATCGAGAGTAAGGGCACCTCAAGTGTTCGATAGTCAGTTTAAACCCTTATCAAACCTACAAAGCAGTCCAGCTTTACAAAGGGACAACGGAATGTAAGGTGAAGCTACAAGTTCAAAGGAGAACAAGAAACTGTTGCCAATGGAAGATTAGAAAGAAAGAGTGACCGAAGCTCCATTGCCACACCTCACACATGATGGAACTGCAAACCCCGAAGGGCATCTTGCTGGCTTTGAAAGTTATATAGATACCTACAATGCTTCAGAAGCCATTCGGTGCGAAATGTTTCCAGCAACACTTCGAGAAGCAGCGGCTAAATGGTATCGACGATACCAAGGGAAAGACATCTGCCGTTAGGAACAGTTCTCTCATAACTTCTCTACACAATTTTCCAGCTGTAAGGATCCAATAGTGGACTATCTGGCCCTTATAAGTATAAAACAAAGACAAGAACAGTCTTTAGGTGATTACCTAAAACGATTTAATGGTGAAGCTTCGAAAGCATGGGACATGAGCAATCGTGATAAGCTTGTCGCAGTCCATTTAGGGTTAGTCTAAGACACTTCTTTTTGGAAGGAATTGTACACGCATGGATGTCGAGATCTACAAGAATTTTACCACCGAGCAAATAAATTCACTCATATGGAAGAGTTGCATCATTCAAAAAAGAGGCTACGTCACCACGAAGAAGACAGAAATCTCTAACTCATTAGAAACTTCAGGACCGAAAGCTCAAGTTTAATGAAGATCAAAAGGAGCCAGAGTAGGAAGGACCAAGTGCCAATACTGTAGCCTTAAGCAAACCTATTTCGTACATATATACCGTAATGAAGAAGAAAGTCAATTTCTCAGTGCCTTTCAAATCCCAGAATTACCCAGAATCATTCAAAGGAGGGAGGTATTACGAATATCACATGATGAATGGACACAAAAGGACAAATGCAAGGTGTTGGAAGGTATAATACAAAGACTCATCCAAGAAGGACACTTAGGAGATTTCATCGAAAGAAAGCTGGGAACAACTCAATAACCACTTGACCGCAAGACAAACAACCTAGCAGTTGGGACCACTTCCATGCCTATGCCTCCCAAATCAAGATTTGCTAACTCTTATGGCACAGATCCTGGGTTTGGATGCGGGAAGGAACCCTCCGAATCTAAAACTTTTAACTCTACTCATGGAAATTGTTACAATTGCATATCAAGGGACCGTTACTCTAGTAAATGTCCAAGGACCCATACTTGTCGCATTTGCTAAACTTCGGGACATGCGACACTTTCATGACCCGCTTTTCAGAAAGACGGCTAGGTGTTGGGTAAGCTCCTAGTGACCCTTCTTCTAAATTGAGTAGTTGTCGCCCTATCAATTGCTAAGTTTTGTATGTGTTTTTTGCTTGCTTGTGAGTGCTTTACATGGTTTGTAACTAGATAACCATAATTAGGTGTTGTGTGCCTATTCGAGGCTTCTACAATATTAAGATTAGTATAAAGTTTCAGCCTAGATAACCTTTGGACCCAATCCTCTCCTTTAGCCAAAGGAGTTAAGAATAGTATTTAGAATAGCTAGCTCTATAAGTTTAGGGCGGATAAGATGTCTTCCACCAAATGTCATGGATGATTGTGTTGGATTTAGATTAACCCTAGAGGGGGTGAATAGGGTTTATTGAATTAAATTTGAGATATTAAGAAATATCACAACACAGATTATAATAAAGAAAAATAAATGCAGAAATAAACACCACAATGACTTTACCTAGCTTCGGCAAACCCTGCCTACTGCTGCATTTCCCAAGGTTTCTACTAGATATTAGTAAACTATTACAATGTTTACAACATCTGTAAACTCATGACAATTCCTAGCCTAAATGTCCTAACTCTATGCTCAAAACTTATCCCATAGTTTCTACTAGGCGCTACACAAAAGGCCTCAAATTTCGCTCTAGTTGCACTAATTCTACGCTCAAAACCCTGTACCAATTTTAACCCGAAAATCGGATTTTTTCCCCCATAACAAACCTGTAACAAAAACTCTAGTTTTTACAGACTCTAGTAAACGGCTAGTTAAAACCCTAACTAGATTCCTTAGTTTTTACAGACATTAGAAAAACTGATTGGATTTGTTTACAACACAAATTTAAAAACAATACAACTTAAGAATAAAAAGAATTTAAAAACCCCCTTGAATAAAACTAAGCCGGCCCCTTTTGCAATTGTTAAACTCGATTCTTTGCTCTCTCCAAATAGAAATGTCGGCCAAATGAAAATTCCGGTTTTTAAAAATTTCCCAAAATCTGATCTCGATTTCTTGAAGAAAAATGATGCCTTGACTTCAGTGATTACTTTGATACTTTCTCTATCTTGCTCGATCGATTTGGGTTGCTGTTGATTGAAACCGTAGAATGAACTGTGAGATATCTGAATTTCTCTTAAAATCTTGAATTGATTGTATTAGATTTCGATTCCCTTGCCGATGAGGATATAGGTGTTTATATAGGATTTTTAAATCGTATTTCCTATGATTTTGAATTAATGGCTTGGCTGATTTAGTGTTGCTTTCCCCTTTTGCTAGCCTTTATAAAATCGGCTTGAATTGATTTATGTAAATTGATTGTCCCCAAAATTATTCTTGCTGATCTGATTCCTTTCCATAATTGTTGTTTGATTTCTAGGCGTTGAGTTTGTGAATTTGTGGGAGAAAACTGCCGAATATATTTGTGATGATTTTTTGTCAAACACTTACAGTGCCCATTTTAAAAACAGATTTTAAAAAATGAGACCTTTCCCAAAATTTCTGCATTGATCTCTTGTCCAAAATGACACTGTAATTTATTTGCTAAAAACTCTGTTTTTCTGAAACAAAAATAAATTGTTTCTTAATATATTCTAGATGAAATTCCTGTAACATACTGACTTTCCTGTACCCTTTGAGTTGACAATCACTGGTCACGTCCAACCCAAATTGCAAAGAAAAGCAGATAGTTATTAGAAAGAAATTAGAGGATGAGATAAGAAAGAAAGAATTATTAGAATAGAAGAAGAAGATGGACTAACACAGAGTCTCACATCGCAGCGGAACAAAATATAATATAGAAATAAATCTTTACTGATAGCTTGAAATAAAACTTACAATCATCAGAGTACATCACACATCTGGACAGTTATAATAATCTGTCCTCATATACAATCACACAGCCGAATATATATTATCGTTGGTTTGGATTCTCCCATCTCGTCTCTTCGCAACGGCCGATAACCTGAACCTGTACAGGTCATTCTAATCCACACATAAATACAGACGGTTTTTATCTTAAGATAACCCAAAACACTTTTGAAAAAAATATTATTCTGATATAATGATAGTGCCTAAATACAAATAAATAGAACCTAGCGGAACGCTTGCATCTCACGCTCCATATATATAGTATATAATCAAAAACCGTGGGCGCTTATTGGAGAATGGATTTCCTGGAAAAGTATGGGACCACCTTCCCGACAATGTACCTCTAGAGACGAATACATTGGGGTTTAACAAGAACATCTTGCAACCCAGGCTAAACATGACCAGCCCCTCACTATACTTTGAGAGTACCGAATATATCATTAAAATGGTTGCGGGCCAGCCAACCGAACCGATAGCATACATACATACATAAATAAAAAGGGACAACCGAAGGCATTTGATTTCTCCAGATTAGGAAATGATATACCATTTTGATGGGTACGACCCACATAGTCATGCGACCTACCCGATTTTAGGCTATTCCCGGTTGATGAGGATAGAGGTCATGTAACGACCCGTGTTTTTGACACTCGAATATGTAATTTAATTTATTTAATTTAAATATTATATTGAAAATATTAATGGAATTTAATACTTAATTCGTTATTGAAACGAAGTTGAACGTTATATATTTATATAATTATAAATTGAGCTTGAAAATGGCGTGCAGTTCGTAATATTTGGTTTTGAACTTCAATTGAGAATACAGGGTTCGATATAAGTCGGATTTCTGTGAAACAAGACACGTTGGAACCGTATTGACGATAGTTTTCATATGGAAGAGAAAAATCTAGATTTCGTGTTATAGTTTGATAGTTATGGCAAAATCAAATTTTGAAATAGTCGCTATGGAAAATCGTTATTAAATTATAGGCCTTTAAAATAGCCGTTTTGCAAACGGACTCAGATTTCGATGAAATCAGTTTCATTAGAACCGTATCGCTAAACTATTGTACGGTGGTGAGTGGCGTGGAAAACCGATGTCGTATGTGGCCACAGTAGCCGTAAACGCCCAGTTATTTTCTATAGCGCGTAATTAAATAAATAAAGGATATTTGAGTGTAACTTGAACAGACGATCGAATTAGGCCACGAAACCAGTTCCGTTGAGTTTGTATCGTCGATTAGAGTCAGGATATGTATATAGTTTGTTATTTTTAGAGATCGGAAAATTTGGCGTTAAAAAGGGTAGGGCGGTTCGAGGTAAAAACGGCCTACCGGGCCAACAGTCTCAGAATGCGACGAAATTAGTGCCGTTGGGTTCGTATCGAAAAGTTATTGTCGATGTTCGCAGTTTCAAGTTGATTTGATTTATCTGGTGACCGTGGAAAAATTAAACGTGTGTTCATTTCTGGTTTCATAAAGGAAATTTTTCCATATGACCTCGGATTTCGATGAAACTTGTTCCATTAGATCCGGAATATCGTTTTACATCAAGAACAGTTTTTTTATCAGAAGACAGAAGTCGTTTGTTGTGGTTTCGGCGTATTACTTTAGAACGAAGTTTCATGCAATTTTAATATTAGTAGAAGCATCCTACTCCTTCACTGTAGCCCTTGCGTTGCTTCCACGTTTTCGATTCCTTGGTCGCCAATCCTTTTAACCTTGCTGACAAAGCGTTGTCTCCCATCTTTTCCATTGTCAGCTATCCTACCACTTTGCTGAGACCCTATAAACTAAATGACTTGTCCTCCACGTTGGTCTCTTATAAAAAGACCTCGCCACTCCTTTTCCCCTTTAACCACTTCGTCCTCCTGAAGCACAAAACCCTGTCATCTCCATCACAATATGAACGAAACAGAATCCTTCTTCCTCTTCAAACAAACTCCTTTGTACTTCCACCACTAAAATACCAATCGCAAGTTAATAAATGAAAACAAGCCCTCATGCAAATGTATAAATCAGTCTATATATATAATGGAGACTGCATATGATTTCCGTTCAGTCCCATGCAAGATCTGAAGAGTGCAACATGGGTTTTGCTGCGTCTCTTTTGATGACAGCGAACAAGAAGTAAAATGAAGAAAGACGAAACAGTAGAGAGAAGTGGCTAAAACGTGATGTGGTGTTGGGACTTGAAATGAAGCACGCCTACGTGGTTTTAAACGCAACAGGGAAGGGAAGTCGGCTTGAAGTGGGTGGCAGGGTTTGTGGCAAATAGTGAGAAGAATGGAGGCATGCTGTCTATTGGGTTCAAACGTTTTAAAAGGAAAGAAGCAAGATTTGGGAGCGTGGTGTCACATGCATTGACTGCGACGTCGAGAAAGGGCTGCTGGGTATGGGTAGCGACGAAATGGTGATCGGCTCGTGATGTTTTCCAGGCGACTGGGTGGGTCTGGGGTGTCCGCGGTTTCTGCAGAGGCGGGTCAGAACATGGCGATGGTGATGGTCGAGGAGGCGCAGCACAGATGGCACGGGAACAATGGCGGAGTAGAAACTTTAGTATGGGGGAAGGTTCAGCGAATAGAAGGGGGACGTGTTCTGTTTGTTTGGACCGTGGAGGAGAGGTCCATTTCAGTGAAAATGAGGTAAAGTAATTGGCCAAAATTTATACATTTAATAATTAGCAGTAAGTTTATATAAAAGGTGATTAGCGGACCGATAATGTTGCACCTAATCTAGTGTTAAATTCTACAATAATCTAGGGTTAATGGTTATATTAGATAAAGAATACTTAAACATTTAAAACTTGTTATTGTAAGGTCAAATCGAGATACTGTCAGCAATGCTGGAACAGTAGCAGCGAGCACTTCATTTTAGAGCTGGAGGGAATGACGATGGAAGCAACTGGGTTTTAATTAAACGTCCGTTCAGTTTAATTAAACCCGAACTGTTTTGATGACAAACAAAGCAAAGTGAGTTAAACTCACTCAGTTACCCTTTTTATATTTTATATAAATTGGGTATTTTTATTTTGTGTGCTCTATTTGCGGATGGTTGCCTGTTGCTAGTTATACACTTGTTTGTTGATTTAACTGATGAAATTAAACTGTGTTTAATTCCAGTGAAATACCAAATCGTTATTTTAACGATTGGTTCCAATAAAGGTAACTCACCTTGGTTGGTCACGTTTATTTTATAAACGTGTTTAACGGTTGAATTGTTTGAATTGCTTGTGGTTGATGTTGAATGGTTGCTATTTAGTGTTATCAGTTAAACAAAACTGAATGGTCTGATTTGAGATAACCGTTGTGATTTCAGGGAAGAATAGGTTGGAGGGACCCAACCGGATCCCTCAAATGTATTTTTATTTTCATATTCTCATATATGAACTGATCTGTTTGTGTGATTGATTTGATGGTTGATTATTGAATGTTCAACATCTGTTAGTTTAAACCAATGGGCGATATTGGTTAAGTGTTTGGCAGAGTATGGCCTTTAAAACCAATCGAGTTATAAATATTTATTCACCGTCAGGTGAATCGATAGAGTTGAGTTATAAATTTATTTTATAACCAGAGTTAGATTTGAATTATATTATTTGAATAAAAGTTATTTAAGAGAAACAAATAAATATTTTATTTAAGACTTTGATTTGTTATGAAGTTATTTTGCAAAGAAAATGCTGATTTACCAGTTGAAGAATAAGAAATGAATTAAATGGTAAAACCTTGGAAAATTGTTTTGTAAAGGAAACAAATGATTGGAATCTATTTAATTAATCATATTTTTGATTAATTTAAAGCGAGGATTGTTGAAATCGGTTAATGAGATAATCAAGTTTTTGGAGTTAATTAAATCGACCAGTTGGAATTAGAATTTGTTTATCAAGTAATGTGTTTTGACTAAATGGTTAAACGAATATTGTTTGAATTTAAATAAGGATTTAAAAGGGATTTAATATTTAATTTAGTTAATAAAGGGATTAACTACTAAAGTAGTTAATGGTTGAAATAAGTTATGATTTTAATTAATGCTGAATTTAGGAATATATTTTTAAATGGGAATTCATTTAAAAAGGTTACCGAATGTGAGATGCAAGCCAATTGAATGGTGAAAGGAAATAAACGTACTCAATTATATGAATTAAGTGAAAGGAGATTACGATAAAAAGGGTTTATTATAAACCAGAGTTTTAAGTGAGATTTAAAGTGTTAAGACGTTAATTTTACATTAACGTTATTTGAAAAACGAGATCAAGTAAAAAGGGAGAATTTTAAATGAGATTTCAAAATGGGAAAATTGAATATATTTATTCGAGATAGAATTAGCCAAACGAAATCATTCGGCTAAGTTGCCATTGCGTACGACTGCTAGCGAAATTCGCAGGGCTGCAGATAGCCTACGGCGGTCGGATGTTTCCTGAGGGAATCAGGCGTAACCATTGTGATCGCTGTGATCTAGAGTCAAGCGAATGGAGTTAAGACGAATGTTAATAAATCGAATTAGAGTTATTCAAATATCGTATTTTTGAATATTAAAAGAGTTAAAAGTTTTAATTTAACAAAAGGAAATTAGTTTGTTAAAGGCCAAGGGATGCTGAATACTGAACTAATGAACTCATTGGAGTGTCATGTTTGAAACACTGAATATTTTGATAGTTAAAACACCGACTATCAAATCTGGCCAATACGATTTGTTGGTATGGAAAGACCGGGATCGAATTTATATTCGAAAACCATTCCGTCCAACAAATACGTGAAGATATCAGAAGATGATCGAGATGGTGCTGTGAAGACCGTGGATTTTCACAAACGGAAGGACCACTAATATTCTCTGCCTGGCAAGCAGAGATAAGCTGTGATTCTGTCGTGGTTGGAATCAACGGGTTGCAAGGACTTCTCGCTACTGATCCATGGGGTGATTCCTATATTGGATGCAGTAGGAGAGTGCCTTCGGTTCATCCTGTTCCTGGATGACGTATATGGACGAATGTCTGACAGAGTATTTCCAAAGGGTCACGTACGTTGATTTCTTCAAACGTACGATAGTTGTTGGCAGGGAATTGCCATTCTCTAGCTTTCAGCTAGAGTATTTTTGTGGACGTCAATTAGTGATATCTGACGGATCTGACGATGTGGCATTCAAAGTGAATGACGACCAGATGTTCAAGAATTAAAACTAAGCCTCAAGCCTCATCAACCGGGGGATGACAAAAATCGGGCAGGCAGCATGGCTATGTGGGTCGCTCCCATTAGGGTGTATGATCACCTATCTAGAGGAAATCCTATTTGCTTCTTAATCTATGTTTCGATGTTGTCCCTTGTCGGGAGACGGTTGCTGATCCCAACCGTCGGTGATATACATTCGATACACTCAAGCGAAATGAGTGGTCGGTCATGTGAGGGCCGGGTTACAAGAAGTTCTTGTTGAACCCAGTGTATTCGTCTCTAGAGATACACTATCGGAAGGTGGACCCATACCTTGTCAAGTCGGAATCCAATCTCCAATAAGCGCCTGCGGTTTTGATTGTATATTATATATGTGGAGCGTGAGATGCAAGCGTTCCACTAGATTTCTATTTACTTGTATTTAGACATTATTATAATATCAGACAAGATATTGGTTTCAAAACTGTTTTGGGTTATCGTAAGGTAAAACCCGTCCGTGTTTATGTGTGGATTTGGTCTTACGATTATCCTTTTCTTTTGAAAAGGTTTTGAACTTTAAAATCATGATTGGATGATTCACCCTTATTACTGTGCGAGTTTATCTCACTCTGGTTCACCAGACTGACCCGGTGTTTTGTAAATGCTCGGGTTAGACCGGGTTGTACAGGTGCAGGTTATCGACTGCTATGAAGAGACGAGCTGGAGATGTTCGGACGTATGATACTACTACTATTCCGCTGTGTGTTATATGAGGACAGATTATTATCACTGTCCAGGTATGTACTCTGATACTGTAAGTATTTTAAAGCTTTCAATAAAGATTATTTCTGTATTATATTTTGTTCCGCTGCGATGTGAGACTCTGTGTGGTGTTTCTTCTTCTTCTTCTATTCTAATATTTCTTTCTTTCTTATCTCACCCTCTAACTTCTTCTATAAATGATCTGGAATGTTCGATGTCTGAATAGTCGACATGGTAGTTTGATGTTGATTTTCGGAGTCGAAAATCCCGGTTCGTTACAGTGGTATCAGAGCTTAAGGTTAAGTAATTACCTTGGCTCTGTGGCGTGACTCAGTAGAGATGGGGTTAGTAATACCCTAGATTGAGTTTGAGTGTATATATATGAGCGCGTATTTGTAAATTGATATAAAACTGTTTATATTGTGTTGATTGGTTTGTCGAGTAGTTTATGAATTCTGGTCGATACAGTAATGCAAACTGTGTCGATAAGTGTTTCTAAACTCTTGGACAGAATAATTCGACATAGTATGTTTTTGGAAAGAGGGTAAATGAAATAACTTTTACCCAAATTATATTTTAATATAAAAGAATGATTAATATTTAGAATATTATAGTATATTGGATGTGTCGCTTGGTTATAATTGAAATGGTTATATAGATAACCAATTAGAAATTCGTATAATATAAAAACAGATTAATTGAATCTGAATTTAATCAGAACTAGAATTAAAATTCCCAAAATGTGGGAAAGGTGTTGCAAATGAACTTGGATTGAATATATGAGAATTTTAAGATCCTGGGAGATTTTAAATTTGGTTTACAAGCATCGTGAATGATATTTTGAGATATTTCAAAATGAAAGTGTTTAAATATGATTTTGAAAGGTTATACAGTATTGAACTCACTTGATAGCTGGGGAATAACTCTGAGGATGCTGGCCACATCATCAGTGTTCATTTCCGAGTTCTAAGTGACGGATTACTACCAAAGGTTTTGTTTTGAACTGCTTTGAGAAAAAAGACAAGTTGTTTTGAACCCTGAAAGGGAATATTTGATTTTTGAAAAAAGCTGAACTGTTTGAAACTCCCAGGGAAATTGTTTGAACAAGGCAAAATTAAATAGAAATTGTGAAAGCGAATATGAGTTGAATTGGAACCAATTAACTGGAAATGGAATCGAGATATATTATCTCGAACAGAACCAGATTTTGAATTACGAGACAAGGATCTGAAATAGTGTTGGTTGGAATTGATGATGGATGATGATTGAGTTAAGAATGGTATTTGGCTTGGACACGTGAAGGATTTGGTTATGAGGATAAAGTTGGAATTTCGTTGGGAATGCATTTGTATATGCTGACAAGGCAGCAGACGGAAGGATATTATGATATGCCCGACAAAAAGGTACACGTTTATTTTTAAATGGGTTTGGTGATTTGTGAGCCTATTTGGCAAGCCGCTTGGCTGTTTCATTTTCTTTTGGATTGGAGAAGGCCTAGAAAGGCGAGTTGGGGTTGTACTGATTGAGCCGTACAGAGGAGGTGCTGGCGAAATTTTTCGGAGATTTAAAGTGTTAGAAAATTTTCGATATTTTTGAAAATATTTATTTACTGTATTGCATTGGTTTCTAATTTAATATAAAATTAGATTTGAAATTAATGAATTTATAACGTTCTTTCTTACTTTAGCAATTTCGAGGACGAAATTATTTTAAGGGGGGAAGAATGTAACGACCCGTGTTTTTGACACTCGAATATGTAATTTAATTTATTTAATTTAAATATTATATTGAAAATATTAATGGAATTTAATACTTAATTCGTTATTGAAACGAAGTTGAACGTTATATATTTATATAATTATAAATTGAGCTTGAAAATGGCGTGCAGTTCGTAATATTTGGTTTTGAACTTCAATTGAGAATACAGGGTTCGATATAAGTCGGATTTCTGTGAAACAAGACACGTTGGAACCGTATTGACGATAGTTTTCATATGGAAGAGAAAAATCTAGATTTCGTGTTATAGTTTGATAGTTATGGCAAAATCAAATTTTGAAATAGTCGCTATGGAAAATCGTTATTAAATTATAGGCCTTTAAAATAGCCGTTTTGCAAACGGACTCAGATTTCGATGAGATCAGTTTCATTAGAACCGTATCGCTAAACTATTGTACGGTGGTGAGTGGCGTGGAAAACCGATGTCGTATGTGGCCACAGTAGCCGTAAACGCCCAGTTATTTTCTATAGCGCGTAATTAAATAAATAAAGGATATTTGAGTGTAACTTGAACAGACGATCGAATTAGGCCACGAAACCAGTTCCGTTGAGTTTGTATCGTCGATTAGAGTCAGGATATGTATATAGTTTGTTATTTTTAGAGATCGGAAAATTTGGCGTTAAAAAGGGTAGGGCGGTTCGAGGTAAAAACGGCCTACCGGGCCAACAGTCTCAGAATGCGACGAAATTAGTGCCGTTGGGTTCGTATCGAAAAGTTATTGTCGATGTTCGCAGTTTCAAGTTGATTTGATTTATCTGGTGACCGTGGAAAAATTAAACGTGTGTTCATTTCTGGTTTCATAAAGGAAATTTTTCCATATGACCTCGGATTTCGATGAAACTTGTTCCATTAGATCCGGAATATCGTTTTACATCAAGAACAGTTTTTTTATCAGAAGACAGAAGTCGTTTGTTGTGGTTTCGGCGTATTACTTTAGAACGAAGTTTCATGCAATTTTAATATTAGTAGAAGCATCCTACTCCTTCACTGTAGCCCTTGCGTTGCTTCCACGTTTTCGATTCCTTGGTCGCCAATCCTTTTAACCTTGCTGACAAAGCGTTGTCTCCCATCTTTTCCATTGTCAGCTATCCTACCACTTTGCTGAGACCCTATAAACTAAATGACTTGTCCTCCACGTTGGTCTCTTATAAAAAGACCTCGCCACTCCTTTTCCCCTTTAACCACTTCGTCCTCCTGAAGCACAAAACCCTGTCATCTCCATCACAATATGAACGAAACAGAATCCTTCTTCCTCTTCAAACAAACTCCTTTGTACTTCCACCACTAAAATACCAATCGCAAGTTAATAAATGAAAACAAGCCCTCATGCAAATGTATAAATCAGTCTATATATATAATGGAGACTGCATATGATTTCCGTTCAGTCCCATGCAAGATCTGAAGAGTGCAACATGGGTTTTGCTGCGTCTCTTTTGATGACAGCGAACAAGAAGTAAAATGAAGAAAGACGAAACAGTAGAGAGAAGTGGCTAAAACGTGATGTGGTGTTGGGACTTGAAATGAAGCACGCCTACGTGGTTTTAAACGCAACAGGGAAGGGAAGTCGGCTTGAAGTGGGTGGCAGGGTTTGTGGCAAATAGTGAGAAGAATGGAGGCATGCTGTCTATTGGGTTCAAACGTTTTAAAAGGAAAGAAGCAAGATTTGGGAGCGTGGTGTCACATGCATTGACTGCGACGTCGAGAAAGGGCTGCTGGGTATGGGTAGCGACGAAATGGTGATCGGCTCGTGATGTTTTCCAGGCGACTGGGTGGGTCTGGGGTGTCCGCGGTTTCTGCAGAGGCGGGTCAGAACATGGCGATGGTGATGGTCGAGGAGGCGCAGCACAGATGGCACGGGAACAATGGCGGAGTAGAAACTTTAGTATGGGGGAAGGTTCAGCGAATAGAAGGGGGACGTGTTCTGTTTGTTTGGACCGTGGAGGAGAGGTCCATTTCAGTGAAAATGAGGTAAAGTAATTGGCCAAAATTTATACATTTAATAATTAGCAGTAAGTTTATATAAAAGGTGATTAGCGGACCGATAATGTTGCACCTAATCTAGTGTTAAATTCTACAATAATCTAGGGTTAATGGTTATATTAGATAAAGAATACTTAAACATTTAAAACTTGTTATTGTAAGGTCAAATCGAGATACTGTCAGCAATGCTGGAACAGTAGCAGCGAGCACTTCATTTTAGAGCTGGAGGGAATGACGATGGAAGCAACTGGGTTTTAATTAAACGTCCGTTCAGTTTAATTAAACCCGAACTGTTTTGATGACAAACAAAGCAAAGTGAGTTAAACTCACTCAGTTACCCTTTTTATATTTTATATAAATTGGGTATTTTTATTTTGTGTGCTCTATTTGCGGATGGTTGCCTGTTGCTAGTTATACACTTGTTTGTTGATTTAACTGATGAAATTAAACTGTGTTTAATTCCAGTGAAATACCAAATCGTTATTTTAACGATTGGTTCCAATAAAGGTAACTCACCTTGGTTGGTCACGTTTATTTTATAAACGTGTTTAACGGTTGAATTGTTTGAATTGCTTGTGGTTGATGTTGAATGGTTGCTATTTAGTGTTATCAGTTAAACAAAACTGAATGGTCTGATTTGAGATAACCGTTGTGATTTCAGGGAAGAACAGGTTGGAGGGACCCAACCGGATCCCTCAAATGTATTTTTATTTTCATATTCTCATATATGAACTGATCTGTTTGTGTGATTGATTTGATGGTTGATTATTGAATGTTCAACATCTGTTAGTTTAAACCAATGGGCGATATTGGTTAAGTGTTTGGCAGAGTATGGCCTTTAAAACCAATCGAGTTATAAATATTTATTCACCGTCAGGTGAATCGATAGAGTTGAGTTATAAATTTATTTTATAACCAGAGTTAGATTTGAATTATATTATTTGAATAAAAGTTATTTAAGAGAAACAAATAAATATTTTATTTAAGACTTTGATTTGTTATGAAGTTATTTTGCAAAGAAAATGCTGATTTACCAGTTGAAGAATAAGAAATGAATTAAATGGTAAAACCTTGGAAAATTGTTTTGTAAAGGAAACAAATGATTAGAATCTATTTAATTAATCATATTTTTGATTAATTTAAAGCGAGGATTGTTGAAATCGGTTAATGAGATAATCAAGTTTTTGGAGTTAATTAAATCGACCAGTTGGAATTAGAATTTGTTTATCAAGTAATGTGTTTTGACTAAATGGTTAAACGAATATTGTTTGAATTTAAATAAGGATTTAAAAGGGATTTAATATTTAATTTAGTTAATAAAGGGATTAACTACTAAAGTAGTTAATGGTTGAAATAAGTTATGATTTTAATTAATGCTGAATTTAGGAATATATTTTTAAATGGGAATTCATTTAAAAAGGTTACCGAATGTGAGATGCAAGCCAATTGAATGGTGAAAGGAAATAAACGTACTCAATTATATGAATTAAGTGAAAGGAGATTACGATAAAAAGGGTTTATTATAAACCAGAGTTTTAAGTGAGATTTAAAGTGTTAAGACGTTAATTTTACATTAACGTTATTTGAAAAACGAGATCAAGTAAAAAGGGAGAATTTTAAATGAGATTTCAAAATGGGAAAATTGAATATATTTATTCGAGATAGAATTAGCCAAACGAAATCATTCGGCTAAGTTGCCATTGCGTACGACTGCTAGCGAAATTCGCAGGGCTGCAGATAGCCTACGGCGGTCGGATGTTTCCTGAGGGAATCAGGCGTAACCATTGTGATCACTGTGATCTAGAGTCAAGCGAATGGAGTTAAGACGAATGTTAATAAATCGAATTAGAGTTATTCAAATATCGTATTTTTGAATATTAAAAGAGTTAAAAGTTTTAATTTAACAAAAGGAAATTAGTTTGTTAAAGGCCAAGGGATGCTGAATACTGAACTAGTGAACTCATTGGAGTGTCATGTTTGAAACACTGAATATTTTGATAGTTAAAACACCGACTATCAAATCTGGCCAATACGATTTGTTGGTATGGAAAGACCGGGATCGAATTTATATTCGAAAACCATTCCGTCCAACAAATACGTGAAGATATCAGAAGATGATCGAGATGGTGCTGTGAAGACCGTGGATTTTCACAAACGGAAGGACCACTAATATTCTCTGCCTGGCAAGCAGAGATAAGCTGTGATTCTGTCGTGGTTGGAATCAACGGGTTGCAAGGACTTCTCGCTACTGATCCATGGGGTGATTCCTATATTGGATGCAGTAGGAGAGTGCCTTCGGTTCATCCTGTTCCTGGATGACGTATATGGACGAATGTCTGACAGAGTATTTCCAAAGGGTCACGTACGTTGATTTCTTCAAACGTACGATAGTTGTTGGCAGGGAATTGCCATTCTCTAGCTTTCAGCTAGAGTATTTTTGTGGACGTCAATTAGTGATATCTGACGGATCTGACGATGTGGCATTCAAAGTGAATGACGACCAGATGTTCAAGAATTAAAACTAAGCCTCAAGCCTCATCAACCGGGGGATGACAAAAATCGGGCAGGCAGCATGGCTATGTGGGTCGCTCCCATTAGGGTGTATGATCACCTATCTAGAGGAAATCCTATTTGCTTCTTAATCTATGTTTCGATGTTGTCCCTTGTCGGGAGACGGTTGCTGATCCCAACCGTCGGTGATATACATTCGATACACTCAAGCGAAATGAGTGGTCGGTCATGTGAGGGCCGGGTTACAAGAAGTTCTTGTTGAACCCAGTGTATTCGTCTCTAGAGATACACTATCGGAAGGTGGACCCATACCTTGTCAAGTCGGAATCCAATCTCCAATAAGCGCCTGCGGTTTTGATTGTATATTATATATGTGGAGCGTGAGATGCAAGCGTTCCACTAGATTTCTATTTACTTGTATTTAGACATTATTATAATATCAGACAAGATATTGGTTTCAAAACTGTTTTGGGTTATCGTAAGGTAAAACCCGTCCGTGTTTATGTGTGGATTTGGTCTTACGATTATCCTTTTCTTTTGAAAAGGTTTTGAACTTTAAAATCATGATTGGATGATTCACCCTTATTACTGTGCGAGTTTATCTCACTCTGGTTCACCAGACTGACCCGGTGTTTTGTAAATGCTCGGGTTAGACCGGGTTGTACAGGTGCAGGTTATCGACTGCTATGAAGAGACGAGCTGGAGATGTTCGGACGTATGATACTACTACTATTCCGCTGTGTGTTATATGAGGACAGATTATTATCACTGTCCAGGTGTGTACTCTGATACTGTAAGTATTTTAAAGCTTTCAATAAAGATTATTTCTGTATTATATTTTGTTCCGCTGCGATGTGAGACTCTGTGTGGTGTTTCTTCTTCTTCTTCTATTCTAATATTTCTTTCTTTCTTATCTCACCCTCTAACTTCTTCTATAAATGATCTGGAATGTTCGATGTCTGAATAGTCGACATGGTAGTTTGATGTTGATTTTCGGAGTCGAAAATCCCGGTTCGTTACAGGTCATAATCTTCTTAGAACATCTGGTCACCATTCACTTTGAATGCCACATTGTCATATTCTCCAGATAATTACTAATTGACGTCCACAAAAATACCCTAGTTGGAACTAACTAATTATAGTACATTTGAAGAGATCAATGTACGTGACCCCGTTGGAAATACTCTGTCAGACATTCGTCCATACAAGTCATCCAGGAACAGGATGAACCGAAGGCACTCTCTTACTGCATCCAATATAGGAATAACCCCATGGATCAGTAGCGAGAAGTCCTTGCAATCCATAGATTCCAATCACGCCAGAATCACTGCCAAATATATATCTCTAGGGATCAACCAAAGAAATTAAACAGTAGTTCCTCCGCTCATGAAGATTTACGGTCTTCAATTATTTCATCTCGATTAGCATCTTCCACATATTTGTATTTATTGGTCGGAATGGTTTTCGAATATAAATTCGATCCCGCTCTTTCTATACCAACACATGTTGGGTCTGATTTTGATAGTCGATTATTTAACTATCAAAATAAATAATAAAACCAAATAGATCCATTGGTTTAGCACACAACATCACTTGGACTTTAAAAATAATATATTGGTTGCAATACCAAAAATAATATATTAGTTTCAATATATTAATATTCTCAAATTCTTTATTTTAATCATTCGGAAAAATATCTTAAATCATATTCAATTTTCCTTCGGCTATCATTTCAAAATATTGCTAAAAACATTCTTAATTATTTAACATTTGGAAATTGATCCAAATTTGTCATTCTTAAATAATCGTTACGAAATCTCCTTTTCGTTTAGTTATTTGAACACCATAATCGTCACTTATTCTTTTAGAATAACCCATTCTAAATCCCATTTCTTTGTTTTGAAAATATCATTATATTTTCATAGTCTCCTTTTATTATTTCTTTCTATAGAAATATCATTTCATATTCTCTAGCCCTTTTTAAGTTCCTTTACTTTGGAATTCTAATATATGTATATTCCCAACTTCTTCAAATAACGTTACATTATTATTTCACAAAATAATTCACTTTTAATATTTCCTTCATTACAACTAATATCATCCTCCGATAATCCTGAAGTCGTTCAAGTTGATGTATTTTAATTACCTCTCAGACCTTGATCAACAACGTTCTTATCTTAAGACAGATACGAGTTGTAATTCAAAAACCCATATTCATTCTAATACCAACCAATACCAATTCACTATTTTATTAAAAATACGGTTTTATACAACCTTCTTTCTTTGAAATCTCCCATTTAAATATACTATTACTAACTAAATTCATTGATTTAGTAAATGATAAATAAAACATCAACCTTTAAACTTCAATTTCTTTAGCCTATTTATTTGATTATCTATATTCTTATTATAAATTGTAGTACCAAAACTTTTACCAAATTCAATTGCAAGAATACTTTTTCCTAAACCTTTAATTATTTCTTTTAGGAAAATCTTATTTCAAATCCCATCCATTTCACCTAACGCCATCATTAGGTAACGTTAAATTTGCGCTTTAATTTCACATCTCTCTTTGTAAACTTGTTTATACAACTTTGGTTTAATATAAAACCCTTTTTCATCTTTATTTCCTTTTTACTTAATCCAAACATTTATTTTAAGCTTATCACATTCGCTTAAAATCACTTTATAAGTTCATTCACCAAATTCGGTTTAAATATAAAGCGTTCATAGGCTTTCTTAGAATTTCAGTTATATTTCCTTACCACTTTGATTACTTAAATGAACTTCATTTAAGAAATAACTCCTCAATTTATGTTAACTAGAATAAATGTTAATTTTCCCTTTTAAAATTCTTATTAAGTTAAACCACTATTCGTTAAATTATTCCATTAGATTAATCAGCAAAAACTAACATAATTTAATAATCAATTTCCATTAAGTTAGCTTGGTTAACTTTAAAACATGATTAACTCGTTGATCAACTCTAACTTTTTTTATTCAAATTAATAAATAATATACTTAATTTAAATTATCTCATTTACTTCGATTATTGTTAATTAAATAATAACATAATCCCATTTTAATTGTTACTTAAAACAATTAATCTCAGTTACTAATCGTTACATTAGTCCTTATTCACCTGCTTATCCATCTTATTAATATAAGAATTTGTTTTATAAAGCATTTGACAATTTGGCTGAGGCACGTGCTTTGCACATGGTATATTTTTGGTACAAAAATGGTATTTGTGGTTAAAACAATAAATATATGCGTGTGCTTCGCACGCGATATATTTTTGATACAAAAATGGTATTTATGGTTAAAACAATCAATATGTGTGTGTGCTTCGAACATGGTATATTTTTGATACAAAAATGGTATTTGTGGTTAAAACAATCAATAAATGCGTGTGCTTCGCACACGTTATATTTTTGGTACAAAAATGGCATTTGTGGTTAAAACAATCAATATATGTGTGTGCTTCGCACACGGTATATTTTTCTTTTTGTAAACTTCATTTAAAAATATATATTTAAAAATCTATATTCAGTTATAAAATAAATTTTATTACTTCATTTCTAACGATTCACATAATGGTAAATCAATTTTTATAAAACGATTATAATTTAGGCCATCTACTATCAATTTCTCAACCAATATTTCTCATTGGTTAATATCAAGGGTTCAACAGTAATCAATAATCAATCCATCATCCAATCAGGTTATTAAACGGTGCATGTAATATAACATGAAAATAAATAATAAATTTTGAGGAATCCGGTTGGATTCCTCCAACCTGTTCTCCCTGTATTTAATATGACAATGTATAATAAACATGAATAATTAATTCAACTGGTATCGGTCGACTAACAACCATTCAAGCATCCATTTCAATTTTATATGTTTATATTTTTATAAACGTAACCAACAAGGTAAGTTACCTCTATTGGAACTAATCGTTAAAGATAATGATTTCATTTGTATTTAAATTAAAAACACTTAATTTAAATAATATATAAATATTCAGCAAACAACCAAACAATTATCAATCAGTCAATAAATAGCATTCATAGCATACACAATTTAAAACCAAACTTATATAAAATATAAGTCGGGTAATGGAGTGAGTTAAACTCAACTTGGTTTTCCATTTGTTGTCAAAACGGTTTGTTTTAATTAAATTAAGCTGACGTTTAATTAAATTAAAACTTCTAGCTATGTCCAATTCTGTCCAAACTTGTTCCAGAATGAAATGCTCGCCTAGACGATTCCAAAGTCTCCTGGTTTGTCCAATTCTGACAATATATGAGCACGTTATAATAATTATACGTTACACCGCATATTAACTTAAATAGTTATAATTTAATTAACTAATATTTATTTTTGTTTGTGATAACCTTAATTAATTAAATAGTAATCAAACCATTTTAAACAAATCGGGTTGTTAATGTACATTAATGTTTATATAAATGATTAGGCAACTTACACGTTAACCTCATCATTAAATACTCCTGCTACTAATTAGGCATATTATGTTAATAAATAGTTGTAATAATCAGTCAATTTATATAATTGTCACGCTGAAACTTACTGTTGTTTTCATTCTTCTCGGAGCCCATTTCATTTGGTACCCACTTCGCCATGCATCCCCACAATTGTTCCAACTCCACCATACTACTATATTTCCTCATGTCAAACATTTTTAGCTTCCAACCCAATTCTTTTTTTATATATATAACCGACAGGCCCAAAAGCCCAGTTGAAAAACGAGCCCACCGTCTCCCCATATAGTTCTGCTTCTCCATGATTCAATCCCACCTGCTACTTTGAAAGCCCTTCTTTCCTTCAGTCCAGATCATGATGCCACTTTGTTTTTCTTTGTTTTTCTTTTATTTTTAGAAAAAAATTGTCCCAAAGCCCATGCATCACTAGCCCATACCCCCATCCCTTTCTTCCCATGTTACATGTTCCATCCTCATATGGCTTGCCTGCACCTTCCTCATTCCTTTCCCATTGCATTTAAACATTCCTCCCCACCATTTAAATAACCAACCTCCCACTGTTTCACTCAACATCACGTCAGCCCATCCTTAAACCCATATGTAAACCATACTGGCCCTCCTTTCCATCTTGTAGACAACGTCCGCTTCCTTTGTTTTTTTCCTTTATTTGCTTATGTTTCTACCGAAAACTCCATCCATGGACATAGTGAGCTCACACCTCCATGCACGTCCGTCATTTCCACCAAAAACTGCTCGCCGAAGTCACTTCTTGGCACTGGACTTTGCAACTCCGACATCCTGCAGTCCGCGCCAGTGGCTCCACTTTCAATTGCCTGCGTAGGCCTGCCACCACCCATAATCATAACCCAAGACCTATGCAGTTGCTCCGCTCCATGTCTGAACCCAAAAAACAAGTGACTTCGACTCCGAGCTTCTCCTCCCTCCTTGCTTATTTCCTTGATCATCACTAGCCAAAAAAAGGTTTAAAGCTTTTAAACCCATTAGCAAATGGGGATTATGATTTTACTGGGAGGAGATCCATTTGTTCTCCAGAGAGAGAACAAAAAGAAATAAGAAGTATCAAATACTATGATTTTGTGTTTTAGCTATAGGTTGGGTTGTACGATAGTTAGGCGTGGCATGTGGGGGTAGCTTCATTCCAATACTAGAGTAGGTTAGGCTGTTTGTTTATGCATAAAAGTAGAAGGCACGTACAACATCTAATTGGGGTAGGCGCAGAACGTAGCACGTAAACTGTTAGGTAAACTACTAAAATAATATACATAGCTGCTGGGTTCATGCCAGGTTAGTTGTAGGGTAGCGTTGCTCATAATATATTTCCTTCCGCTAAAGGGAATGGGTTTACTCATTTATTTTAATTTAGTATGGTTTGATATTATTTTGTTTTTGTACCGTTAAACTACCCCACTTTTATTTATGGTGAACGCCAAAATTTCGTATCACCACATGTAGTCTCCAAACACAATGGAAATGGACACGCTACTTCGTCTTACCATTCCAGATCCAATGAAATTAATTTCATTGAAAACCGACTCCGTTTGCACAATATTGTTATTTTAATTTCAGTATATTTATCGGTTCACGTTAAAATTTCGTCTACTGATAAAATAATTTCAATTGGCTCCAAACTGGAAAACTAGTAATAATTGACCATACGTATTCCAATAAAATCCGTTTCATCGAAAATGGGGTTGTTTGAAAAATAACTATTTATAACGCTTATATAATATCGATATATTATTTTAAATTAAATCTAAAACAATTAAATTAAATAATAAAAATTTATTATTAACAAATATATCCAAATAAAATAATATCTCACTTCAAATTAAACCAATGTAGGATTATTACTCGATATTAAAATTTCTGAGTTAAACGATGTCAAAATATATAGAAATTCCTTTATAAACAAATTAAATAAACGTTGTAATTTATAAACGATTTCTATAGCGACTATTTTAAATTTTGAATTGGCCATAACTAACAATTTATAACTCGAAATCTGAATTTTTCTCTTCCATATGAAAATTATAATCAATAAGATACCAACATTTCTTGTTTCACAGAATTCCAACTTAAATCGGATCCTGTATATTAAATTGAATTTCGAAACTCAATATTACGAAATACCGCGCCATTACGAGCTCGTTTTTATATTATATATATAAATTTAACGTTCAAAGTTCATTTTAACTAACGAATTCAATATTAAAATCCATTTAAAAATTCAAATTAAATATTTGAAACGAAATAACAAATTAAATTTTGACTATCAGAAATACGGGACATTACAATCTTCCCCCCTTAAATGAATTTCGTCCCCAAAATTATCAAGGTATGAAAGATGTTACAAACCCACTAATTTCCAAAATCAAATTTATTATAAATCAAAACCCATTAAATATCGCTAATATATTTTTCCAAAAATATCGAAAAAAAAATTCTAAAACTTTAAATTCTCGGAAAAATTCGGCAGAGTCTCCCCTGCACGCAGTGACATTTGCGATATCGCAGGAACAAATACTATATATACATCGGGTCGGAAAACAAAAACCGAAAACCCAAAATTTTATATTTTCACGTAGGCGTACCTTATGCGAACGTTATTGAGCATACTTGCTCAATTTATCGTGATCGACTCTACAAAAGCAATCCTCAAGCCATATGGCACCTGTGCTTATCTCAATTCAACATGTAAGTGACAATGAAACTTCAAATAACATTTCATTAATTAATAGGTATAAGTATCCATATTTCAAGAAATAAACTGAAACATCATTCATTTCCATTAAATTGTTGCTTATTCAATTCAAATAACCTATCATCCAATAACAAACAATCCACAATCAACAACCAATACACAATCAATCAATTGAATTCACATTCAATATTAATATTCACTTTGGTTTAACATATTTGAATATCAATTGGTTAATATTCGATTGATTTCTATTTAATTCATTAAACTTTCTAGATTCCAAAACTAATTTATTTAATTTCAAAATCATTTCTTAATACCACTTAACCCAATTAGGTTTCAATTCAAATTTTAAGTCCAAATTTGAATTCCATTCAAATCAATAAAACACACAATATCATAATAATTAAATAAAATTGTTTATTTTCTATACAAAATATAGTTTGGATAAAATTATTTCATCTACCCTCTTTACAAAACAATATTGTATCCATTACCAGTTCAATGCTTTTCAACACTTGAAACGATCAAACAACACAATACAAAACATTTGTATATAAAAATTACAAATACGTTCTCATATATATATATATATATATATATATATATATATATATATACATACACACATATACACACACTCAAACTCAATCTAGGGTATTACTAACCCTATCTATATCAAGTTACACCACAGAGCCAAAGTTATTACTAAACCAATAGCTCTACTACCACCGTAACATACTGACTTTCCCGTACCCTTTGAGTTGACAATCACAAGTCACGTCCAACCCAAATTGCAAAGAAAAGCAGATAGTTATTAGAAAGAAATTAGAGGGTGAGATAAGAAAGAAAGGATTATTAGAATAGATGAAGCGACCCGAACTTCCCCGGTCTCCGAAGAGATGAGAAAGAACGAATTACTGTGAGGACAAGACAAATCGGAACGCAGACGGAAGAACATTTCATTGTTATTACAACAATTCCATCAGATACAAGAATATACAGAGTATAAATGAATAAATTACATTCAACAAATATCAGAGATTACAATAAATTACATAGCAGCAGAAAATAATACAAAGCACAACTGAAGGTGATATACGGATACAGAGCTTTCCGGATATCATTCCAGCTGTAAACCAGGATCCTGTCAATATAAATCTGCAAAACCAAAACTACTAGCTGCCCGTGTCGAAAATAGGGGCACCTAGAGTTTAGGTTAAAACAATAAACTCCATGTCAGTCATGTGACTGGTGTGAGAACTAAAACAGTTATTTAGAACTTTACTTTAAAAGAGAGTAATTCAAGGGACCACGCTGTATAACATGGAACGGGTTTCCTCCCAAGAATACCAGTGCATAGAATAAACGGCGCAATGCTTTTTCGAAAAATGAAGCTATTATAAGACCCAGGTCCCATCACACAATGCAACGCAAGCCGGAGGATAGGGTTTTCCCTTATAATAGCCAAACATGCTTGGTACGTTTAAAAAAATCATTTGATACTATAATAAGTGTATAGTGTCAAAACATTTTCAATCATAAATATCAATCCTAGGCGGCATAGGTACCATCTATCATGTCGCCATACTAGGCTCTACAAATAAAACCGAAATACACGTATTGGAAATTGGATTTCCGTCATGAGTCGAGGCAAGGGGCAAGCTCCTCTCCGCTTCGAGACACTCTAGCAAATGCCTCGGGACTACACACTCTGGGTAACCCCTGGATGCTTCAGGGCCGGTCCTCTCTTACGTTTGAGGATTGGCAATTCCTGAACACACGTTTCCCGGTCCTTACAGACCTAAAATCGAGGCGCCTCATCCAACAACCACATAGGTGAAAAGTATATAAATGTCAGGGCTGGTAAGTCACTGACACCACCAAAGCTAGAAAGAAACGTCGTGCTCTCCCTGCAGTCCTTATCCCGTTTTTAACTAATACCGAGGTGTGAGGCTCGCGAATTCACGTTATACACAAAGCTACACCATGTAGGCCGTGCTTTGATAATCAACCACAAGACTTTGCTTTTCAACAGAAGCCTTGATCCATGCAACTCAGCGTGCCACACAGGCAATTCATGCCATGCGATTGATATCTATCGATATATAACCTCTAAGCTCGTACGTCTCAGAGAAGGGCGTTAAGCAAGAGAATAAATTCTCCGATGCCAAATAGATATATATTTAACAGAAATCAATCAACACAGAATAAAATCCAATGTAAGACACACAATCCATTTACAAGTTCGTTCTGAGTCTGAACGAAACCAGAGGCACTTTCCTCGCATATCCATCGATCTCCAAGTACGTCTGGACGACCACCAACTATTTCCATCCTCTTGGGTGTACAGCCCAATCAGGATCGTCAGTAATTATCCAAACGATGTGAAGACTTCCGGTCTTCGACCACCGTCATCATCTTCGACTTATCGTCGAATCGGTTATTCAGAATGGGTATAAACCCGGCCTTTCCGAACAACCCGCGTATATAAAAAAAACAAATGTTACACAAACACAACATAAGCCTCATTCCAATTCATTAGTCAGTAACCGTAAATCAGCAAGAGAACAATTTCCCAAATATTAACCCAGAAGGCCGAAACCAACATCAGATCAATATCCAGGAGACCACTCTTCTTAACTAACCTACAGCTAGTTTCTAAATTTCAATTCTTAGGGAAAGGTTCCCATATATTTTATCCAAGATAAATTCTATAAAATTTATCCTTTAATCTTCCTTTGGATATCATTTCAAACCAAATTATGGTTTTCCAAACTAGTCGGGATTAGCGAACCACATCGAAGTAATTATTTATTTTATTTCCCAATCCCAACCTATTCATCCCATGAAGCAAAACTGGTAATACTCCATATCTAATACCACAGTGTTATCGGTAAAATTAATTACCATTTCACGTTCAAATCTAATTAAAGATTTAACTATCGCTTTGGAGCAAAACTGGTGATACTCCATTCTCGCTCACTTTCCAAATTTGTAGATTTAGATTATCAATTCTCATTTCAATCTAATTGCACATTCATTAAAACTCCCTTTTCTGGGTTAAAGAACTAATGTCATTTAAAACGCAGTTCACTATAAACCCAAATCACATTCTATTTATTACCGGGTTAAAGAACTAGTGTTATTTAAAACACCGTTCACAATAAACCCACAAATCAATTCTATTTAAAACCCGTTTCAAATCCAATTTATTTATTTAAAAATAAATGGGTTTAATTTTTAGTTCAAAACTAGTTCATTTCGATAAAAATCTATTTTTATCTTTTCAAATATGGAGTTTTTCATCCCAATTTTTCCCAAATCATTTCTTATGATTTTACACAAATTATTACTATTTTTAATTATTTTATCAAGGCCCGTACAGTCGATTTCCATCAACGGCGATCGAACTGCACTTACAACGACTTTTTCGAAATTTGATTTGGACGTATCTCCAATCGTTAGATTTCAAATTTCTAATATTCGTTAGAAAGCTCTTTTCGATATGAACCCAACGGTTCCGGGTTTAGGAGAATCCGACGGTCGGATTTCCCGTAATGTCCGTTCGAAGTCAATGGTCGAAATTTACGAACTGCCGCGGCGCGGCGCGTTCTGTTCAGGCCATTATATATATAATATATATATTATATATATTTCGTCGATTTCTATTTAAAATGAATTTTATAAATTGTTTTAAATTTGTTTCAAAAACCATTTCAACTTCATCTTCAATTTCAAGTCAATTTCAATTTGATTTCAATTCAATTCGAATTCATTTTAATTTTATTTAATTCGAATTCAAATTCGTTTCAATTCAATTCAAATTCTAATTCGTTTCAATTCAATTCAAATTTCAACTCGTTTCAATTCCAATTTCTATTTGAATTCTACTTCAATCCACTTACAATTTGAATTCTACTTCAATCCACTTTAATTCAAATTCATTTTATATTCAATTCAATTTGAATTTACCTTCTATTCAATTAAATTCGAATTCATTTCAAATTGATGGCAATTCAATTTCCATTCCATTTCAATTTAATTCAATTTGAATTCATTTCTATTCAATTCAAATTCAAATTCACTTTCAATTCAATTCGAATCGAATTCATTTTCTATTCGATTCGAATTCATTTCAATTTCACTTCAATTTGAATTTATTTCAAATTGATTCAATTAAATTCCAATTCGAATTTTTATTTAATTTAATTCGAATTTCTTTTCAAAATATTCAATTTTGAAATCACTTTTCAATATCCATTATAAAACGAATAAAATCGATAAAAATATCGTTCGCGTCAAAATAACGCATCTCTAATCAACGCGACTTTATATATTTCAATAATTCCATTATTCTATTCAACAAATGAATATTTATTTTATTCAATACGTGAATCTATACTTCTGTCAACACATGACTAATCTCAACGAATGAGTACTGTCCACGTGTGACAATTTTTGTTATTCAATATATTTTATAAAAATTATGGTATATATCGTTTGATTTAAATCAGACTCCAACCGTAAACTAGTGAGAGAACGATTCCTTGAATATTAACACCGAAGGCCGAAACCAACATCAGATCAATATCCTAGAGACCACTCATCTCATCTATTTTCCAGTTAGTTTCTAATTTTATATATGATAAAGATGTAAAATTTATTGTTAAAATATTTCGTTCAACACATGACTAATCTAAACGGATGAGTACTGTCAACACATGAACCTTTATTTTACAATGATAAAGATGTAAATTTTATTATTAAAACATTTCGTTCAACACATGACTAATCTCAACGGATGAGTACGGTCAATACATGAACCTTTATTTTACAATATTCTTTATTTTCTAAATTGGAATGAGGCCCAATCAATTACCATATAAAGTCAATTATATGGATTCCATACAACACATGTATATAACAGCAACGATATATAATCAACCATCATCCAAAGTGCACTACGCTGTATAAGCATCAAATGTAGATATCTAATGCTTATAACAGCCTGTCAATCAATCGATCGACATACAAATAATTATTTGGATTAGTGTATTCTGTATTTTACCCCAATACCCGTGTGGGGTTTCAAACAATCAAACACAGATTTTATTTGTGCAGTTGGGCGATGTGTAAAATTTATCGTCCCAATCAATGTCATTCAAATAGGTGTACATAAACAAACCATCTGGTTTGTAAATGAATATTTATTTATTCACGTTCACTATATTCATATTCACGTTAAAAATTATATTTTTAACGATAAAATATTTTATTTTAACACATGAATTTCTATTCAGTTCATTTACAAAATAAAATGATATTTTTATTTTCCTAACTTATTTTAGAAAATTTCGGCGGCATAATGGCACGATACTAGAAACGGGACAAGGCCTAGCCTTATCCCCGGTCTAGTGATGGCCCACGCCATACACATATCAATCAAATCATTCCATTTCACCAAACAATTCGATTCAACCCAAATAATCTAATCAACTACACAGCCAAACAAACAAGTCCGTGGTATGTGGATGATTGTGTCGGGTGCTACTAAACACCGTCTGCATCCTAGTATATATATATATATAACTAGAAAAAGAAATTGAAGAGTGAGAAGTTCTCACCGATAGCTAAACCAAACGTCTCGACTGTTCTTATGTAGGAAATCTTCACCGTTCTTTTCCTTCTGTTACTTTCGTCGTCCGTATCCACTACACATACAAAAATCGGATTTTTACTTCGCTATTCAATATAGAAAAATCGGATTTTTACCGTGCTGTTCAATATAGAAAAATCGAATTTTTACTTCGCTATTCAATATATAAAAATCGAATTTTTACTTCTCTATTCAATATATAAAAATCGAATTTTTACTTCGCTATTCAATATATAAAAATCGAATTTTTACTTCGCTATTCAATATATAAAAATCCTATTTTCACACCGCTACTATATAGATAAAAATTCTATTTTTATACCGCTACTTCTAAAAATGAAAATCTAATTTTTACTTCACTCCTCTATATGGAAAAAAAATCGTATTTTTACTTCACCTTTCTATATGGAAAAATCGTATTTTTACTTCACTTTTCTATATGGAAAAATCGTATTTTTACTTCACTTTTCTATATGGAAAAATCGTATTTTTACTTCACTTTTCTATATGGAAAAATCGTATTTTTACTTCACTTTTCTATATGGAAAAATCGTATTTTCCATACTATTTAAAAATTAAATCTTTACTTTCTATAAAAATATAATCTTCACTAGCTTAAAAATGTAAACTTTCCTAGTTTAAAAATATGAACTTTCCTAGTTTAAATCTCCTATTCATGTAGTAGAAACCGTATTTTATAAGTTGCCTTTCATTGTAAAAATCATATTTTTATAAACTAAAAATCGTATTTATCCATATCAAAAATCATGTACTTATGTGATGTTTAAATATTTCAAAACAAGGCTAACTTCAGTTTTTTTCTAACATGTAAATTTCTGTTTTAATAAATAAAATGGAGTAAAAAAAAAAGAAAAATGAAAAGAAAAGCGAAGGGAAGAGCTTACAGTGTTCCGAGAGAGAGGGGGGGTTTGAGATCATCGGAGGTGGCTGAGGGGGCGCCGGGGGCTGCGCAGCGGTCGCCGGAGGGTGGGAGTGATGGTGTGCCCTAGGCGGCGGACCCATGGCTGGAGGCATCGGTTTTTGAAGCAAGAAAAGGGGGAGGGAGAGGAGAACGCTGGAGAGGGGATGGCACGAGGCGGAGGGCCTCGATGGCGGAGGCGGCGCGACGACGATCGGCGGAGGTTGAACGACGGTCTGTCATCGTTTTTTTTTTCTTTTTTTCTTTTCTCTTTCTATTTCGATTTGATCGATTGAAATTAACTGGGGGGCCAGAGGGATTTAAGGGGAGGAGAGGAAGAGTTTTTATTTTATTATTATTTTAATTATTTAACTTATAAAAAGTTGACTTTTTCATACGACCACTAAACGAGGCCTACCGCCTGTCGTCCATAGCGTTTCACCCCCATTCTGAACACAATGGGATATGTATCGTAGGCTGATTCGATCGTTTCGATCAGTTTTCGTCAAAATCAACATATAACTCTATATATTGAATTTGAACGCGCATTTCATTTTACCGGGGTCACATACTAACTCTAAAAATTCCAGAAAAATATTTTCTAGCTTCGTATTGACGATACGGTCCTAACAAAACTTGTTTCGACGAATTCTGAGACCGTTGAAAAAATGGCCATTTTCCAATTGATTAAAATCAACTGAAACTGGTCAAACGCGTTTTCCTTTGCCATGCTCACATATTGATTCGAAAAATTATGTAATTTGGAATCTAGCAATAAATTGACATCACGGACCCAACAAAAGTGGTTTCGTCGAAATCCGAGGTCGTTTGCAAAATTTCCATTTTTAAGGGCCTGAATTCCATAGCGACTATTCAGAATTTTCATTTGGACATATCTTTTGATTCTCGCTATGAAATCTTGATTTTTCGGATTCGTTGGAAAGATATTCTCAATTAGATCCTAATGTTTTTGGTTTCACTAAAATCCGGATTGTTTTGTACCCGGTACATTCAATTGAAGTTTGAAATCAAATTATCGAACTACCGCGCCATTTTCAATTCTATTTATAATTATATATAATTATATATATTCTAACGACGATGTATATAATATATACGATGAATTCAATTCAAAATAAATTTCTCGTCGATATTATTTAAAATAATTCATTTTAAATATTCAAAATTCGCTAAAATTGCCAAAATAAAAAATTTAAACTGGCCCAGATTTTCGGGTTATTACAATCTCCCCCACTTAAAACTTTTCATCCCCGAAAAGGAACAAAGTCGAAAGTGGTTTGATTAATCAACTCTACGTTCGATCTGGCTTCCATTCTCCAACTTTTCAGTTTCTAAGAATTTTCAAATTCTTCAAAATTTGGCTAACACCCGGAATTTTCGAAAAATTTCGCCATAACCTCCCCTGCACCGGGAGCCACGGGAAAATCCCAAAATTGCCATATAGGCCTTCTGATCTCAAAAAGAAAAAGAAAACGCCAAGCGGCTAGCCAATAGGCTCATAAAATCATCATCACCCAAACAAAACAGTAAATTATATTAAACACGTACCTATTTGTCGGGCAAACAAATTTTATTCTCTGCTCTAGCCTCGTTGCTATGACCTGTTCAATGTAAGTACATGTATATGCAAGCAAATGTGACCAATTTTCAATACAATTCAATATTTGGTTCAATTAGGCATAATGGTTCTAAAATTATCAAACAACTAAACAAACAACACAAACATCAATCAATTAGTGAATTTGAGTTTCAAATTCATAATTTTGATATATATACTGAAAATCTTGTTTTTGATGCCAATTCACAACAAATGAATCTATCTATATAAGTTTTGGTTCTCACACCAGTCTAATGGAAATATATAGATATCACACCTTCGAAACACGAACATTAATACTGATGATGTCATGACAATTATCAGTACCATCTCCGGGCGACTAGAACGTGATTCTATATCTATCCAGTATATTAAAACTTCGAATATACGTTCATGACGCGTATATGCAAAATCTTTATATATTGGATTGTCCAAATTCAATATAAATAAATATTCAAATACGAATAAAACGATTTAAATTTTAAAACAAAATTGGTTTCATTTGAAAAATATACTCTTCACACTCGTTCTAGGATACAACTGATCCTATCTCTAACGAGTCATTCTAATTGGACATTACTAATCCAATATCTGATGAATTCTTTCGTATGGTTCTAATGTGTCTTGTTCTCAAGCTCTGTAAACCAAAGCTCTGATATCAACTGAAGCGACCCGAACTTCCCCGGTCTCCGAAGAGATGAGAAAGAACGAATTACTGTGAGGACAAGACAAATCAGAACGCAGACGGAAGAACATTTCATTGTTATTACAACAATTCCATCCGATACAAGAATATACAGAGTATAAATGAATAAATTACATTCAAAAAATATCAGAGATTACAATAAATTACATAGCAGCGGAAAATAATACAAAGCACAACTGAAGGTGATATACGGATACAGAGCTTTCCGGATATCATTCCAGCTGTAAACCAGGATCCTGTGAATATAAATCTGCAAAACCAAAACTACTAGCTGCCCGTGTCGAAAATAGGGGCACCCAGAGTTTAGGTTAAAACAATAAACTCCAGGTCAGTCATGTGACTGGTGTGAGAACTAAAACAGTTATTTAAAACTTTACTTTAAAAGAGAGTAATTCAAGGGACCACGCCGTATAACACGGAACGGGTTTCCTCCCAAGAATACCAGTGCATAGAATAAACGGCGCAATGCTTTTTCGAAAAATGAAGCTATTATAAGACCCAGGTCCCACCACACAATGCAACGCAAGCCGGAGGATAGGGTTTTCCCTTATAATAGCCAAACATGCTAGGTACGTTTAAAACAAATCATTTGATACTATAATAAGTGTATAGTGTCAAAACATTTTCAATCATAAATATCAATCCTAGGCGGCATGGGTACCATCTATCATGTCGCCATACTAGGCTCTACAAATAAAACCGAAATACACGTATTGGAAATTGGATTTCCATCATGAGTCGAGGCAAGGGGCAAGCTCCTCTCCGCTTTGAGACACTCTAGCAAATGCCTCGGGACTACACACTCTGGGTAACCCCTGGATGCTTCAGGGCCGATCCTCTCTTACGTTTGAGGATTGGCAATTCCTGAACACACGTTTCCCGGTCCTTACAGACCTAAAATCGAGGCGCCTCATCCAACAACCACATAGGTGAAAAGTATATAAATGTCAGGGCTGGTAAGTCACTGACACCACCAAAGCTAGAAAGAAACGTCGTGCTCTCCCTGCAGTCCTTATCCCGTTTTTAACTCATACCGAGGTATGAGGCTCGCGAATTCACGTTATACACAAAGCTACGCCACGTAGGCCGTGCTTTGATCATCAACCACAAGACTTTGCTTTTCAACAGAAGCCTTGATCCATGCAACTCAGCGTGCCACACAGGCAATTCATGCCATGCGATTGATATCTATCGATATATAACCTCTAAGCTCGTACGTCTCAGAGAAGGGCGTTAAGCAAGAGAATAAATTCTCCGCCGCCAAATAGATATATATTTAACAGAAATCAATCAACACAGAATAAAATCCAATGTCAGACACACAATCCATTTACAAGTTCGTTCTGGGTCCGAACGAAACCGGAGGCACTTTTCTCGCATATCCATCGATCTCCAAGTACGTCTGGACGACCACCAACTATTTCCATCCTCTTGGGTGTACAGCCCAATCAGGATCATCAGTAATTATCCAAACGATGTGAAGACTTCCGGTCTTCGACCACCGTCATCATCTTCGACTTATCGTCGAATCGGTTATTCAGAATGGGTATAAACCCGGCCTTTCCGAACAACCCGCGTATATAAAAAAAACAAATGTTACACAAACACAACATACGGATCATTCCAATTCATTAGTCACTAACCGTAAATCAGTAAGAGAACAATTTCCCAAATATTAACCCCGAAGGCCGAAACCAACATCAGATCAATATCCAGGAGACCACTCTTCTAAACTAACCTACAGCTAGTTTCTAAATTTCAATTCTTAGGGAAAGGTTCCCATTAATTTTATCCAAGATAAATTCTTTAAAATTTATCCTTTAATCTTCCTTTGGATATCATTTCAAACCAAATTATGGTTTTCCAAACTAGTCGGGATTAGCGAACCACATCGAAGTAATTATTTATTTTATTTCCCAATCCCAACCTATTCATCCCATGAAGCAAAACTGGTAATACTCCATATCTAATACCACAGTGTTATCGGTAAAATTAATTACCATTTCACGTTCAAATCTAATTAAAGATTTAACTATCGCTTTGGAGCAAAACTGGTGATACTCCATTCTCGCTCACTTTCCAAATTTGATGATTTAGATTATCAATTCTCATTTCAATCTAATTGCAGATTCATTAAAACTCCCTTTTCTGGGTTAAAGAACTAATGTCATTTAAAACGCAGTTCACTATAAACCCAAATCACATTCTATTTATTACCGGGTTAAAGAACTAGTGTTATTTAAAACACCGTTCACAATAAACCCACAAATCAATTCTATTTAAAACCCGTTTCAAATCCAATTTATTTATTTAAAAATAAATGGGTTTAATTTTTAGTTCAAAACTAGTTCATTTCGATCAAAATCTATTTTTATCTTTTCAAATATGGAGTTTTTCATCCCAATTTTTCCCAAATCATTTCTTATGATTTTACACAAATTATTACTATTTTTAATTATTTTATCAAGGCCCGTACAGTCGATTTCCATCAACGGCGATCGAACTGCACTTACAGCGACTTTTTCGAAATTTGATTTGGACGTATCTCCAAATCCAACCGTTAGATTTCAAATTTCTAATATTCGTTAGAAATCTCTTTTCGATACGAACCCAACGGTTCCGATGTTAGGAGAATCCGACGGTCGGATCTCCCGTAATGTCCGTTCGAAGTCAATGGTCGAAATTTACGAACTGCCGCGGCGCGGCGCGTTCTGTTCAGGCCATTATATATATAATATATATATATTATATATATTTCGTCGATTTCTATTTAAAACGAATTTTATAAATCGTTTTAAATTTGTTTCAAAAACCATTTCAACTTCATCTTCAATTTCAAGTCAATTTCAATTTGATTTCAATTCAATTCGAATTCATTTTAATTTTATTTAATTCGAATTCAAATTCATTTCAATTCAATTCAAATTCTAATTCGTTTCAATTCAATTCAAATTTCAATTCGTTTCAATTCAATTCCAATTTCAATTTGAATTCTACTTCAATCCACTTTCAATTTGAATTCTACTTCAATCCACTTTAATTCAAATTCATTTTATATTCAATTCAATTTGAATTTACCTTCTATTCAATTAAATTCGAATTCATTTCAAATTGATTGCAATTCAATTTCCATTCCATTTCAATTTAATTCAATTTGAATTCATTTCTATTCAATTCAAATTCAAATTCACTTTCAATTCAATTCGAATCGAATTCATTTTCTATTCGATTCGAATTCATTTCAATTTCACTTCAATTTGAATTTATTTCAAATTGATTCAATTAAATTCCAATTCGAATTTTTATTTAATTTAATTCGAATTTCTTTTCAAAATATTCAATTTTGAAATCACTTTTCAATATCCATTATAAAACGAATAAAATCGATAAAAATATCGTTCGCGTCAAAATAACGCATCTCTAATCAACGCGGCTTTATATATTTCAATAATTCTGTTATTCTATTCAACAAATGAATATTTATTTTATTCAATACGTGAATCTATACTTCTGTCAACACATGACTAATCTCAACGAATGAGTACTGTCCACGTGTGACTATTTTTGTTATTCAATATATTTTATAAAAATTATGGTATCTATCGTTTGATTTAAATCAGACTCCAACCGTAAACTAGTAAGAGAACGATTCCCTGAATATTAACCCCAAAGGCCGAAACCAACATCAGATCAATATCCAGGAGATCACTCATCTCATCTATTTTCTAGTTAGTTTCTAATTTTATATATGATAAAGATGTAAAATTTATTGTTAAAATATTTCGTTCAACACATGACTAATCTCAACGGATGAGTACTGTCAACACATGAACCTTTATTTTACAATGCTAAAGATGTAAATTTTATTATTAAAACATTTCGTTCAACACATGACTAATCTCAACGGATGAGTACGGTCAACACATGAACCTTTATTTTACAATATTCTTTATTTTATAAATTAGAATGAGGCCCAATCAATTACCATATAAAGTCAATTATATGGATTCCATGCAACACATGTATATAACAGCAACGATATATAATCAACCATCATCCAAAGTGCACTACGCTGTATAAGCATCAAATGTAGATATCTAACGCTTATAACAGCCTGTCAATCAATCGATCGACATACAACTAATTATTGGGATTAGTGTATTCTGTATTTTATCCCAATACCCGTGTGGGGTTTCAAACAATCAAACACAGATTTTATTTGTGCAGTTGGGCGATGTGTAAAATTTATCGTCCCAATCAATGTCATTCAAATAGGTGTACATAAACAAACCGTCCGGTTTGTAAATGAATATTTATTTATTCACGTTCACTATATTCATATTCACGTTAAAAATTATATTTTTAACGATAAAATATTTTATTTTAACACATGAATTTCTATTCAATTCATTTACACAATAAAATGATATTTTTATTTTCCTAACTTATTTTAGAAAATTTCGGCGGCATAACGGCACGATACTAGAAACGGGACAAGGCCTAGCCTTATCCCCGGTCTAGTGATGGCCCACGCCATACACATATCAATCAAATCATTCCATTTCACCAAACAATTCAATTCAACCCAAATAATCTAACCAACCACACAGCCAAACAAACAAGTCCATGGTCTGTGAACGATTGTGTCGGGTGCCACTAAACACCGTCTGCATCCTAGTATATATATATATAGCTAGAAAAAGAAATTGAAGAGTGAGAAGTTCTCACCGATAGCTAAACCAAACGTCTCGACTCTTCTTATGTAGGAAATCTTCACCGTTCTTTGCCTTCTGTTACTTTCGTCGTCCGTATCCACTACACATACAAAAATCGGATTTTTACTTCGCTATTCAATATATAAAAATTGGATTTTTACTTCGCTATTCAATATATAAAAATCGAATTTTTACTTCACTATTCAATATATAAAAATCGAATTTTTACTTCGCTATTCAATATATAAAAATCCTATTTTCACACCGCTACTATATAGATAAAAATTCTATTTTTATCACGCTACTATAGAGATAAAAATTCTATTTTTATACTGCTACTTCTAAAAATGAAAATCTAATTTTTACTTCACTCCTCTATATGGAAAAAAAATCGTATTTTTACTTCACCTTTCTATATGGAAAAATCGTATTTTTACTTCACTTTTCTATATGGAAAAATCGTATTTTTACTTCACTTTTCTATATGGAAAAATCGTATTTTTACTTCACTTTTCTATATGGAAAAATCGTATTTTTACTTCACTTTTCTATATGGAAAAATCTTATTTTTACTTCACTTTTCTATATGGAAAAATCGTATTTTTACTTCACTTTTCTATATGGAAAAATCGTATTTTCCATACTATATAAAAATTAAATCTTTACTTTCTATAAAAATATAATCTTCACTAGCTTAAAAATGTAAACTTTCCTAGTTTAAAAATATGAACTTTCCCAGTTTAAATCTCCTATTCATGTAGTAGAAACCGTATTTTATAAGTTGCCTTTCATTATAAAAATCATATTTTTATAACCTAAAAATCATATTTATCCATATCAAAAATCATGTACTTATGTGATGTTTAAATATTTCAAAACAAGGCTAACTTCAGTTTTTTTCTAACATGTAAATTTCTATTTTAATAAATAAAATAGAGTAAAAAAAAGAAAAATGAAAAGAAAAGCGAAGGGAAGTGCTTACAGTGTTCCGAGAGAGAGGGGGTGGGGTTTGAGATCATCGGAGGTGGCTGAGGGGGCGCCGGGGGCTGCGCAGCGGTCGCTGGAGGGTGGGAGTGATGGTGTGCCCTAGGCGGCGGACCCATGGCTGGAGGTGTCGGTTTTTGAAGCAAGAAAAGGGGGAGGGAGAGGAGAACGCTGGAGAGATGATGGTGCGAGGCAGAGGGCCTCGATGGCGGAGGCGGCGCTAGGCGCGACGGCGATCGGCGGAGGTTGAACGACGGTCTATCGTCGTTTTTTTTCTTCTTTTTTTCTCTTTTTATTTCGATTTGATCGATTGAAATTAACTTGGGGGGGGGGGCAGAGGGATTTAAGGGGAGGAGAGGAAGAGTTTTTATTTTATTATTATTTTAATTATTTAACTTATAAAAAGTTGACTTTTTCATACGACCTCTAAACGAGGCCTATCGCCTGTCGTCCATAGCGTTTCACCCCCATTTCGAACACAATGGGATATGTATCATAGGCTGATTCGATCGTTTCGATCAGTTTTCGTCAAAATCAACATATAACTCTATATATTGAATTTGAACGCGCATTTCATTTTACCGGGGTCACATACTAACTCTAAAATTTCCAGAAAAATATTTTCTAGCTTTGTATTGACGATACGGTCCTAACAAAACTAGTTTCGACGAATTTTGAGACCGTTGGAAAAATGGCCATTTTCCAGTTGATTAAAATCAACTGCAACTGGTCAAACGCGTTTTCCTTTGCCACACTCACATATTGATTCGAAAAATTATGTAATTTGGAATCTAGCAATAACTTGACATCACAGACCCAACAAAAGTGGTTTCGTCGAAATCCGAGGTCGTTTGCAAAATTTCCATTTTTAAGGGCCTGAATTCCATAGCGACAATTCAGAATTTTCATTTGGACATATCTTTTGATTCTCGCTATGAAATCTTGATTTTTCGGATTCGTTGGAAAGATATTCTCAATTAGATCCTAATGTTTTTGGTTTCACTAAAATCCGGATTGTTTTGCACCCGGTACATTCAATTGAAGTTTGAAATCAAATTATCGAACTACCGCGCCATTTTCAATTCTATTTATAATTATATATAATTATATATATTCTAACGACGACGTATATAATATATACGATGAATTCAATTCAAAATAAATTTCTCATCGATATTATTTAAAATAATTCATTTTAAATATTCAAAATTCGCTAAAATTGCCAAAATAAAAATTTTAAACTGGCCCAGATTTTTGGGTTATTACAATAGAAGAAGAGGAATAACACAAAGTCTCACATCGCAACGGAATAAAATATAATATAGAAATAAATCTTTACTGAGAACTTGAAATAAAACTTACAATCATCAGAGTACATCACACAACTGGAAAGTTATAATAATCTGTCCTCATGCACAATCACACAGTGGAATATATAATATCATTGGTCTGGACTCTCCCATCTCGTCTCTTCATAACGACCGATAACCTGGACCTGTACAGCTCGGTCTAATCCGAGCATTACAAACACCGGGCCAGTCTGGTGAACTAGAGTGAGAAAAACACACTAAGTTTTAAGGCATCACACAACTTGATTTTAACGTTAAAATCCTTTCAAAAGAAAATGATAATCGTAAGACCAAATCCACACATAAATATGGGCAGTTTTTACCTTACGATAACCCAAAACACTTTTAAAAACAATATTATTTTGATATTATGATAGTGTCTAAATACAAATAAATAGAATCTAGTGGAACGCTTGCATCTCACGCTCCACATATGTAGTATATAATCAAAAACCACGTGTGCTTATTGGAGAATGGATTTCCTGGCAAGGTATGGGACTACCTTCCTGACAATGTACCTCTAGAGACGAATACATTGGGGTTCAACAAGAACATTTTGCAACCCATGCTAAACATGAACGACCCCTCATTATACTTTAAGAGTACCAAATATATCATTACCATGGTTGGGGGCCAGCCAACCGAACCGATAGCATACATACATAAATAAAAAGGGACAACCGAAGGCATTTTATTTCTCCAGATCAGGAAATGATATACCATTTTGATGGATGCGACCCACATAGCCATGCGACCTACCCGATTTTATGCCATTCCCGGTTGATGAGGCTAGAGGTCATAATCTTCTTAGAACATCTGGTCACCACTCACTTTGAATGCCACATTGTCATATCCTCCAGGTAATCACTAATTGATGTCCACAAAAATACCATAGTTGGGAGCTAACCAATTATAGTACATTTGAAGAAATCAATGTACGTGACCCCATTGGAAATACTCTGTCAGACATTCATCCATACAAGTCATCCAGGAACAGGATGAACCGAAGGCACTCTCCTACTGCATCCAATATAGGAATCACCCCCATGGATCAATAGCGAGAAGTCCTTGCAATATGTAGATTCCAATCACGACAAAATCACTGCCAAGCATATATCTCTTAGGATCAGCCTGATAAATTCAGTAGTAGTTCCTCTGCTCATGAAATTTACGGTCTTCAGTTGCTTCATCTCAATTAGCATCTTACATATATTCGTACTTATTGGTCGGAATGGTTTTCAAATATAAATTAGATCCCAGTCTTTCCGTACCAACACACGCTGGGTCTGATTTTGATAGTCGGTTATTTCACTATAATAATAAATAATAAAACCAAATAGATCCATTGGTTTAGCACACAACGTCACTTGGCCTTTAAAAATAATATATTGGTTGTAATACCAAAAATAATATATTAGTTTTAATATTAATATTCCCAAATTTTTTATTTTAATCATTCGGAAAAATATCTTAAATCATATTCAATTTTCCTTCAGCTATCGTTAAAAAATATTGATGAAAATATTCCTAATTATTTAACATTTGGAAATTGACCCAAATTTGTCATTTTTAAATAATCGTTATGAAATCTCCTTTTCATTTTGTTATTTGGACGCCATAATCTCCACTTATTCTTTTAGAATAACCCATTCTAAATCCCATTTCTTTGTTTGGAAAATATCGTTATACTTTCACAGACTCCTTTTATTATTTCTTTACTATAGAAATATCATTTCATATTCTCCAGCCCTTTTTAAGTTCCTTTACTTTGGAATTCCTATATATGTATATTCCCAACTTCTTCAAATAACGTTACATTATTATTTCACAAAATAATTCACTTATAATATTTTCATCATTACAACTAATATCATCCTCCGATAATCCTGAAGTCGTTCAAGTTGGGGTATTTTAATTACCTCTCTGACTTTGATCAACAATGTTTTTATCTTAAGATAAATACGAGTTGTAATTCGAAAACCATATTCATTCTAATACCGACCAATACCAATTCACTATTTTATTAAAAATACGGTTTTATACAACCTTCTTACTTTGAAATCTCCCTTTTAAATATACTATTATTAACTAAATTCATTGATTTAGTAAATGATAAATAAAACATCAACCTTTAAACTTCAACTTCTTTAGCCTATTTATTTGATTATCTAGATTCTTATTACAAATTGTAGTACCAAAACTTTTACCAAATTCAATTGCAAGAATACTTTTTCCTAAACCTTTAATTATTTCCTTTGGGAAAATCTTATTTCAAATCCCATCCATTTCACCTAACGCCATCATTAGTTAACGTTAAATTAGCGCTTTGATTTCACATCTCTCTTTATAAACTTGTTTATACAACTTTGGTTTAATATAAAACCCTTTTTCATCTCGATTTCCTTTTTACTTAATCCAAACATTTATTTTAAGCTTATCGCATTCTCTTAAAATCACTTTATAAGTTCATTCACCAAAATCGATTTAAATATACCGCTCATAGGCTTCCTTAGTAATTCAGTTATATTTCCTTACCACTTCGATTACTTAAATGAACTTCATTTAAGAAATAACTCCTCAATTTATGTTAACTGGAATAAATTTTAAATTTCCCATTCAAAAATCTTATTAAAAGTTAAACGACTATTCGTTAAATTATTCCATAAGATTAATCAGCATAAACAAACATAATTTAATAATCAATTTCCATTAAGTTGGCTTGGTCAACTTTAAAACATGATTAACTCGTTGATCAACTCTAACTTTTTTAATTTAAATTAATTAATAATATACTTAATTTAAATTATCCCATTTTACTTCAATTATTGTTAATTAAATAATAATATAATCCTATTTTAATTGTTACTTAAAACAATTACTCTCAAATTTTTACATTAGTCCTTGTTCACCTGCTTATCCATCTTATTAATATATGCTTGTGCTTCGCACACGGTATATTTTTGATACAAAAATGGTATTTGTGGTTAAAACAATCAATATATGTGTGTGCTTCACACACAGTATATTTTCGATACAAAAATGGTATTTGTGGTTAAAACAATCAATATATGTGTAAGCTTCGCACACTGTATATTTTTGATACAAAAATGGTATTTGTGGTTAAAACAATCAATATATGTGTGTGCTTCGCACACAGTATATTTTAGATACAAAAATGATATTTGTGGTTAAAACAATCAATATATGTGTGTTATTTTCCCACGATATATTTTTCTTTTTATAAACTTCATTTAAAAGAATGTATATAAAAATCTATATTCAGTTATAAAATAAATATTATAACTTCGTTTCTAACGATTCACCTAATGGTAAATCAATTTTTATAAAATGATTATAATTTAGGCCATTTACTGTCTATTTCTCAACCAATATTTCTCATTGGTTAATATAAAGGGTCCAACAGTAATCAATAATCAATCCATCATCCAATCAGGTTGTTAAACAGTGCATGTGGTATAACATGTAAATAAATAATAAATTTTGAGGAATCCGGTTGGATTCCTCCAGCCTATTCTTCCCTGTATTCAATATGACAATCTATAATAAACATGAATAATTAATTCAACTGGTATCGATCAACTAACAACCACTCAAGCATTCAATTCAATTTTAAATGTTTATTTTATTATAAACGTAACCAATAAGGTAAGTTACCTCTATTGGAATTAATCGTTAAAAATAATGATTTCATTTGTATTTAAATTAAACAAACGATTAATTTAAATAACATATAAATATTCAACAAACAACCAAACAATTGTCAATCAGTCAATAAATAGCACCCGTAGCATACACAATTTAAAACCCAACTTATATAAAATATAAGTGGGATAACTGAGTGAGTAAAACTCACCTTGGTTTTCCATTTGTTGTCAAAATGGTTTTTTTTAATTAAATTAAACTGACGTTTAATTTAATTAGAACTTCCAGCTATGTCCAATTCTGTCCAAACTTGTTCCAGAATGAAATGCTCGCCTAGACGATTCCAAAGTCTCCTGGTTTGTCCAATCTCGACAAAATATGAGCACGTTATAATAATTATAAGTTACACTGCAAATTAACTTAAATAGTTATAATTTAATTAACTAGTATTTATTTTTGTTTGTTAACCTTAATTAATTAAATAGTAATCAAACCATTTTAGACAAATCGGGTTGTTAATGTACATTAATGTTAAAGTTAATGTTTATATAAATGATTAGGCAATTTACACGTTAACCTCATCATTAAATACTCTTGCTACTGATTAGGGATATTACGTTAATAAATAGTTGTAATAATCGGTCACTTTATATAATTGTCACTCTGAAACTTACTGTTGTTTTTATTCTTCTCGGAGCCCATTTCGTTCGGTACTCACTTCGCCATGCTTCCCCACGATTGTTCCAACTCCACTATACTGCTATTTTTCCTCGTGTCAAACGTTTTTAACTTCCAACCCAATTCTTTTTCTTTATATATAACCGACAGGCCCAAAAGCCCAGTTGAAAAACCAGCCAACCGTCTCCCCATATAGTTCCGCTTCTCCATGATTCAATCCCACATGCTACTTTGAACGTCCTTCTTTCCTTCAGTCCAGATCATAATGCCACTTTATTTTTGTTTTTGTTTTTTTTGTTTTTTCAGAAAAATTGACCTAAAGCCCATGCGTCACTAGCCCATACCTCCATCCCTTTCTTCCCACGTTACATGTTCCATCCTCATATGGCTTGCCTGCACCTTCCTCATTCCTTTCCAGTTGCGTTTAAACATTCCTCCCCACCATTTAAATAACCAACCTCCCATTGTTCCACTCAACATCACGTCAGCCCATCCTTAAACCCATATGTAAACCATACTGGCCCTCCTTCCCATCATGTAGACAACGTCCGCTTCCTTTGTTTTTTTTCTTTGTTTGCTTGTGTTTCTACCGAAAACTCCATCCATGCACACAGTGAGCTCACACCTCCATGCACGTCCGTCATTCCCAACAAAAACTGCTAGCTGATGTCACTTCCTGGCACCGGACTTCGCAACTCCAACATCATGCTGTCTGCACCACTAGCTCCACTTTCAGTTGCCTGCATAGGCTGCCACCACCCACAATCGAAACCCAAGAACTATGCAGCTGCTCCCCTCCACGTTTGAACCCAGAAAACATGTGACTTCGACTCCGAGCTGCTTCTCCCTCCTTTCTTCTTTCCTTGTTCGTTACTAGCCAAAAAAAGATTTAAAGCTTTTAAACCCATTAGCAAATGGGGCTTAGGATTTTACTGGGA
This sequence comes from Allium sativum, assembly GCA_030737875.1. Classification (NCBI taxonomy): domain Eukaryota; kingdom Viridiplantae; phylum Streptophyta; class Magnoliopsida; order Asparagales; family Amaryllidaceae; genus Allium; species Allium sativum. The sequence goes on from CM060926.1 coordinate 361,559,907, forward strand.
GGAGATCCATTTGTTCTCCAGAGAGAAAACAAAAAGAAATAAGAATTATCGGATATTATTTATAGGAAGAATTTTCGTGGGAGCCAAGTTTTTTTTATATTTTTATATATAGCATAGGTCTGCGATTTTGTGTTATAGCTACAGGTTGGGTTGTACGATAGTTTGGCATTGCATGTGGGGGTAGCTTCATTCCAATACTAGATTAGGTTAGATTGTTTGTTTATGCAGAAAAGTAGAAGTCACGTACAACATCTAATTGGGGTAGGCGCAGAATGTTGCATGTACCATTTCTTAAGTGTTAAGTATACAACTAAAATAACACACATAGCTGTTGGGTTCGTGCCAGGTTAGTTGTAGGGTAGGGTTGCTCATAATATATTTCCTTCCGCTGAAAGGAATGGATTTACTTAATTATTTTAATTTAGTATGGTTTAATATTATTTTGTTTTCTATACCGTTAAACTACCCCTCTTTTATTTACGGTGAATGCCTAAATTTCGTATCACCACATACAGTCTCCAAACACGACGAAAATGGACACACTGCTTTGTCTTACCGTTACAGATCCAATGAAATTAATTTCGTTGAAAACCGACTCCGTTTGCACAATGTTGTTATTTTAATTTCAGTATGTTTATCGGCTCATGTTAAAGTTTCGTCTACTGACAAAATAACATCAATTGGCTCCAAACTGGAAAACTAGCAATAATTGACCATACGTATTCCAATAAAATTCGTTTCGTCGAAAACGGAGGTTATTTGGAAAACAACTGTTTATAACGCTAATATAATATTGATATAATATTATAAATTAAATCCAAAACAATTAAATTAAATAATAATAATTTATTATTAATATACATATCCAAATAAAATAATATCTCACTTCAAATTAAACCAATATAGGATTACAACTCGATATTAAAATTTCTGAGTTAAACGATATCAAGATATATAGAAATTCCTTTATAAATAAATTAAATAAACGTTATAATTTATAAATGATTTCCATAGCGACTATTTTAAATTTTAAATTGGCCATAACTAACAATTTATAACATGAAATCGGAATTTTTTTCTTCCATATGAAAATTATAATCAACAAGAATCCAACGTTTCTTGTTTCATAGAATTCCAACTTAAATCGGATCTGGTACATTCAATTAAAGTTCAAAACTCAATGTTATGAACTACCGTGCCATTACGAGCTCGTTTTTATATTAGATATATAAATTTAACATTCAAAGTTCGTTTTAAATAATGAATTCAATATTAAAATCCATTAAAAAATTCAAATTAAATATTTAAAATGATATAACGAATTAAATATTTGACTACCAGAAATACGGGACATTACAATCTTCCCTCTTAAATGAATTTCGTCCCCGAAATTATCAAGGTAAGAAAGATGTTATAAACCCACTAATTTCCAAAATCAAATTTATTATAAATCAAAAACCCATTTAATATCGCTAATATATTTTTCCAAAAATATCAAAAAAAAAAAATCTAACACTTTAAATTCCCGGAAAAATTCAGCAGAGACTTCCCTGCACGCAGTGACGTCTGCGATATCGCAAGAACAAATAATATATATACATCGACCTATCTGGTTGGTAAACAAAATCCAAAAATCCAAAATTTTATATTTCTGTGTAGGCGTACCTTGTGCGAGCGTTATTGAGCATACTTGCTCAATTTATCGTGATCGACTCTACAAAATCAATCCTCAAGCCATCTGGCACCTGTGCTTATCTTAGTTCAACATGTAAGTGACAATGAAACTTCAAATAACATTTCATTAATTAACAGGTATAAGTATCCATATTTCAGGAAATAAATTAAAATATCGTTCACTTCCATTAAATTGTTGCTTATTCAATTCAAATAAACTATCATCCAATAACAAACAATTCATCATCAACAACCAATACACAATCAATCAATCGAATTCACATTCAATATTAATATTCACTTTGATTTAACATATTTGAATATCAATCGGTTAATATTCAATTGATTTCTATTTAATTCATTGAACTTTCTAGATTCCAAAACTAATTTATTTAGTTTCAAAATCATTTCTTAATTCCACTTAACCCAATTAGGTTTCAATTCAAAATTTAAATCCAAAATTGAATTCCATTCAAATCAATCAAACACGCGATATCACAATAATTAAATAAAATTGTTTATTTTCTATACAAAATATAATTTGGGTAAAATTATTTCATCTACCCTCTTTACAAAACAATATTGTATCCATTACCAGATCAATGCTTTTCAACACTTGAACCGATCAAGCAACACAATACAAAACATTTGTATATAAAAATTACAAATACGCTCTCATATATATACACACACACACACACACACACACACTCAAACTCAATCTAGGGTATTACTAACCCAATCTATAGCGAGTTATGCTACAGAGACAAAGTTATTACTAAAAAATTAGCTCTGATACCACTGTAACATACTGACTTTCCCGTACCCTTTGAGTTGACAATCACGAGTCACATCCAACCCAAATTGCAAGGCGAAGCAGATAGTTATTAGAAAGAAATTAGAAGGTGAGATAAGAAAGAAAGAATTATTAGAATAGAAGAAGAAGAGGAACTAACACAGAGTCTCACATCGCAGCGGAACAAAATATAATATAGAAATAAATCTTTACCGAGATCTTGAAATAAAACTTACAATCATCAGAGTACATCACACATCTGGACAGTTATAATAATCTATCCTCACATATAATCACATAGCAGAATATATAATATCATTGGTCTGGACTCTCCCATCTTGTCTCTTCATAACGACCGTTAACCTGAACCTGTACAGCTCGGTCAAACCCGAGCATTACAAACACGGGCCAGTTTGGTGAACCAGAGTGAGAAAAACACACTAAGTTTTAAGGAATCACACAACTTTATTTCAACGTTAAAATCCTTTCGAAAGAAAAGGATAATCGTAGGACCAAACTTACAGATGATTTTTACCTTACGATAACTCAAAGCACTTTTGAAAACAATATTATTCTGATATTATGATAGTGTCTAAATACAAATAAATAGAATCTAGTGGAACGCATGCATCTCACACTCCACATATATTGTATATAATCAAAAACCGCGGGTGCTTATTGGAGAATGGATTTCCTGGCAAGGTATGGGACCACCTTCCCGATAATGTACCTCTGGAGAAGAATACATTGGGGTTCAACAAGAACATCTTGCAACCCAGGCTAAACATGACCGGCCTCTCACTATACTTTGAGAGTACCGAATATATCATTACCATGGTTGGGGGTCAGCCAACCGAACCGATAGCATACATACATAAATAAAAAGGGACAACTGAAGGCATTTGATTTCCCCAGATCAGGAAATGATATATCCTTTTGATGGGTGCGACCCACATAGCCATGCGACCTACCCGATTTTATGCCATTCCCAGTTGATGAGGCTAGAGGTTATAATCTTCTTAGAACATCTGGTCAGCATTCACTTTAAATGCCACATTGTCATATCCTCCAGATAATCACTAATTGACGTCATCAAAAATACCATAGTTGGAGTTAACCAATTATAGTACGTTTGAAGAAATCAATGTATGTGACCCCGTTGGAAATACCCTGTCAGATATTCGTTCATACAAGTCATCCAGGAACACGATGAACCGAAGGCACTCTCCTATTACATCCAATATAGGAATCACACCATGGACCAGTAGAGAGAAGTCCGTGCAGTCCGTAGATTCCAATCACGATAGAATCACTGACAAATATATATATCTCTAGGGATTAGCCAGAGAAATTCAACAGTATTTCCTCCGCTCATGAATATTAACGGTCTTCAATTGCTTAATCTCGATTAGCAACTTCCACATATTCGTATTTATCGGTTGGAATGGTTTTCGAATATAAATTCAATCCCGGTCTTTCCGTACCAACACATGTTGGGTCTGATTTTGATAATCGGTTATTTAACTATCAAAATAAATAATAAAACCAAATAGATCCATTGGTTTAGCACACATCGTCACTTGGCCTTTAAAAATAATATATTTGTTGTAATACCAAAAATAATATATTAGTTTTAATATATTAATATTCTCAAATTCTTTATTTTAATCATTCGGAAAAATATCTTAAATCATATTCAATTTTCCTTCAACTATCGTTTCAAAATATTGCTAAAAACGTTCTTAATTATTTAACATTTGGAAATTGATCCAAATTTGTCATTCTTAAACAATCGTTAAAAAACCTCCTTTTCGTTTTGTTATTTGAACACCATAATAGTCACTTATTCTTTTAGAATAACACATTCTAAATCCCATTTCTTCGTTTTGAAAATATCATTATATTTTCACAGTCTCCTTTTATTATTTTTTTATTATAGAAATATCATTTCATATTCTCTAGCCCTTTTTAAGTTCTTTTACTTTGGGATTCCAATATATGTATATTCCCTACTTCTTCAAATAACGTTACATTATTATTTCACAAAATAATTCACTTCTAATATTTCTTTCATTACAACTATTGTCATCCTCCGATAATCATGAAGTTGCTCAAGCTAGGGTATTTTAATTACCTCTCAGACTTTGATCAACAATGTTCTTATCTTAAGATAAATACAAGTTGTAATTCAAAAACCCATATTCATTCTAATACCGACTAATATCAATTCACTATTTTATTAAAAATACGGTTTTATACAACCTTCTTATTTTGAAATCTCTCTTCTAAATATACTATTATTAACTAAATTCATTGATTTAGTAAATGGTAAATAAAACATCAACCTTTAAACTTCAACTTCTTTAGCCTATTTATTTGATTATTTAGATTCTAATTATAAATTGTATTACTAAAACTTTTACCAAATTCAATTACAAGAATACTTTTACCTAAACCTTTAATTATCTCCTTTAGGAAAATCTTATTTCAAATCCCATCCATTTCATTTAACGCCATCATTAGGTAACGTTAAATTAACGCTTTAATTTCACATCTCTTAATAAACTTGTTTATACAACTCTGGTTTAATATAAACCCTTTTTCATCTCGATTTCCTTTTTACTTAATCCAAACATTTATTTTAAGCTTATCGGATTCGCTTAAAATCACTTTATAAGTTCATTCATCAAATTCGTTTTAAATATAAACCATTCGTAGGCTTCCTTAGAAATTCAGTTATATTTCCTTACCACTTCGATTACTTAAATTGTAATAACACGGAAATCCGAGACAATTTAAAATTTTTATTTTGGCTATTTTAATGAATTTTGATGATTTAAAATGATTATTTTAAATAATAATGATGAGAAATTTATTTTGAATTGAATTAGAACGTATATATTTATATAGATCGTCGTTAGAATATAAATATTTTATTTTAATTATAAAAGGAATTGAAAATGGCATGGTAGTTCGAAAATTCGATTTCAAATTTCAAATGAATGTACAGGATTCAAAATAAATCAGATTTTGGCGAAACCAAAAATAATAGAATCTATGTGAGAATACCTTTTCAATGAATCCGAAAAGTTGAAATTTCATAGTGGGGATAAAAAGTTATGCCCAATTGAAAATTCAGAATAGTCGCTATGGAATTTTGGCCCTTAAAAATGGAAATTTTGCAAACAACCTCGATTTTCGACGAAATCAATTTTGTTGGATCCGGGATGTCAAATTATTGCTAGATTTCAAAACTCGTAATTTTCTGAATCAATATGTGAGCGTGGCAAAGGAAAACTCGTTTGACCAGTTTTAGTTGATTTTAATCGACTGGAAAATGGCCATTTCTCAAACGGTCTTCAAATTTGACGAAATTAGTTTTGTTAGGACCGTATCGTCAATACGAGGCTAGGAAATATTTTTCGGGAATTTTTAAAGTTACTATGTGGCCCCGGTAAATTGAAACGTGCGTTCAAAGTCAATATATAGATTAATATTTTGATTTTGACGGAAACTGATTGAAACAGTCGAATCGGCCCACGATACATATCCCATTGTGTTCGGAATGGGGGTAATTAGCTAGGGGCGGCAGTCGTTGGGGTTGAATCTGAGTTTGAAGTAAAAAGTTACTTTTTGAAATTAAAAATAAATAAATAAATATATCTCTCTGACCCTCTCTCTCCTCATTCTTCAGATCGAACGAATTAAAAAAAAAGAGAAATCGATCGTGCCCCCCTCGCGGCCTGCGCCGCCGCAACAGGGCCCACCGCCCACCTCCGCCGACCCTCGCTCCCCCTCCTTGCTGATGCGACACCCCTTCTTCTTCCCCCCTTCGCTCCTCTCTCCCCCTCTTCTAACAAGACCTGTACCCCCCTCAGCCACCAATTACGCGCCCAGCCCCACCATCCACCGCGATCCGCAGCCCCCGACGCTCCAGCGCCTCCCCAGCCACGTCAATGCGACGGTGAACCCCCCTGCCCTCGATTTCTACTGTAAGCCCTTTTATACTTATTTATTTTTATTTATTTCATGCTTTCAGTTTTAAATAAGGGTTTTAAATCAGTTTTATATACATATAATAGTAAGGAGATTTTTATAGATAAAAATATTATTTTTAAATAAGTAAAACTTATATTTTTAATGTATGAAAAGCTTATATTTTTATTCATATGAAATGATGTTAAAGATACGATTTTTATCTACATGAAAAGCAAATAGATATGATTTTTATATAGTAGAGAAAATAAAAATATGATTTTTATATAATGTAGATAATAAAAATATGATTTTTTATATAATGTAGATGATAAAAATTTGATTTTTATATAATGCAGATGATAAAAATATGATTTTTATATAATGTAGAGAATAAAAATATGATTTTTATATAATGTAGATAATAAAAATATGATTTTTATATAATGTAGATAATAAAAATATGATTTTTATATAATGTAGAAAATAAAAATATGATTTTAATATAATGTAGATAATAAAAATATGATTTTTATATAATGTAGATAATAAAAATATGATTTTTATATAATGTAGATAATAAAAATATGATTTTTATATAATGTAGATAATAAAAATATGATTTTTATATAATGTAGGTAATAAAAATATGATTTTTATATAATGTAGAAAATAAAAATATGATTTTTATGTAACGTAGATAATAAAAATATGATTTTTATATAATGTAGATAATAAAATTGTGATTTTTATATAATGTAGATAATAAAAATGTGATTTTTATATATGTAGTGGATGCGAACAACGAAAGTGATAAAAGGCGAGTGGCAAAGATTTCCTACATATGAAGAGTCACGGTGTATTGGTTTACCTAGAACGTGAGAACTTCTCACTTTTAATTTTGTTTTCTAGTTGAAATATATACTAGGATGTAGACGGTGCTTAGCAGCACCTGACACCCGTCGTCCACAGACCATGGATGGCTTGTTTGTTTGATTGATGTGTTGTGAAAATTGATTGTGTGATTGGAATTGAAATAAAGTATACATTCATGTGTTAAAATCAAATATATATTCATGTATTGAAATAAAATATATATTCATGTGTTGAAATAAAATATATTCATGTGTTGAAATAAAATATATATTCATGTGTTGAAATAAAATATATATTCATGTGTTGAAATAAAATATATATTCATGTGTTGAAATAAAATATATATTCATTTGTTGAAATCAAATATATATTCATGTGTTGAAATAAAAAATATATTTATGTGTTGAAATCAAATATATATTCATGTGTTGAAATAAAATATATATTCATGTGTTGAAATCAAATATATATTCATGTGTTGAAGTAAAATATATATTCATTTACAAATCGAACGATTTGTTTATGTACACCGATTTGACTGATATTGATTGGGATGATAAATTTACGCATCGCCCAACTACAAAAATAAAAATCTGTGTTTGTTGATTTGAAACCCCATACAGGTATTGGGATGATATTTGACGTACACTAATCCCGATTGTTTAGTTGTATGTCAATCGATGGGTTGACAGACTGTGTAAGCATTAATTATTTATATTTAATGCTTATGCAGTTGTGTGGTGCACTCTGGATGCTGGTGGATGATTTATCGTTGCTACTATATACATGTGTTGTAGAAAATCCATATAATTAACATTATATGGTAATTGATTGGGCTTCATTCCAATTGGGAAAATAAGGAATATTATAAAAATAAATTCATGTGTTGAATAGAATAAATTCATGTGTTGAATAGAAAAATAAATTCATGTGTTGAATAGAAAAATAAATTCGTGTGTTGAATAGAATATAAATATTCATGTGTTGAATAGAAAATAAATTCATATGTTGAATAATATAATATTCATGTGTTGAATAGAATAAATAAATTCATGTGTTGAATAGAAAAATAAATTCATGTGTTGAATAGAAAAATAAATTCATGTGTTGAATAGAATAAATATTCATGTGTTGAATAGAATAAACATTCATGTGTTGAATAAAAGCCATGTTGATTAGTTTGACGCCATTTTGACGTGAATGATATTTATATCGATTTTATTCATGTTTATAATGAATATAGAAAAGAAAGTGATTTCAAAATATAACGTTTTGAAATATTATCATTTGTATATCGATGACGTGGAATATTCACTTTTGATTCGAAATTGAATATGAAGTTGAAATCTTTTCGAAAACGATTTATAAAATACGTTTTAAAAGGAAATCGATGAAATATATATAATATATATATTATACATATAGAATGGCCTGAATAGGACGCGCCGCGCTGCGGCAGTTCGCGAATTTTGACCATTGACATCGAATGGATATTACGGGAGATCCGACCGTCGGATTCTCCTAAAACTGGAATCGTTGGGTTCTTATCGAAAAGAGATTTCTAACGAATATTAGAAATTAGAAATCTAACGGTTCGATTTGGAATTATGTCCAAATCAAATTTGGAAAAGGTCGCTGTAAGTGCAGTTCGATAGCCGTTGATGGAATTCGACTGTACGGGCCTTGATAAAATTATTAAAAATAGTAATAATTTGTGTAAAATCATAAGAAATGATTTGTGAAGAATTGGGATGAAAATTTCCAAATTTGAAAAGATAAAAATAGATTTTTATCGAAATGAACTAGTTTTGAACTAGAATAATAATTTATTCATTTTTAAATAAATAAATTGGATTTGAAAGGGTTTTAAAAGTAACCCGAAGTTTCAATAATTGAATTGGAATGGAATGTGATTTTGGGTTTATTGTGAACCGTGTTTTAAGTGACATTAGTTCTTTAACCCAGTTAAAGACAGGATATGATTTCCTAAGTTAAATAATCATTGATAGTGATTATTGGGAAGATCAAAACCAAGTGGAGTTTTAATGAATCTTTAATTAGATTGAAATGATCGAGAATGGAGTATCACCAGTTTTGCTTCAGGCGATAGTTAAATCTTTAATTAGATTTGAACGTGAAATGGTAATTGAATTTACCGATAACACCATGGTGTTAGATATGAAGTATTACCAGTCTTACTTCATGGGATGAATAGGTTGGGTTTGGGAAATAAAATAAATGATTACTTCGGTGTGGTTCGCTAATCCCAACTAGTTTGAATTGATATTCAAAAGAAGATTAAAGAATAAATTTAAAGAATTTATCTTTGATAAAATTAATGGGAACCTTTCCCAAAGTGTAAGAATATTTGAATAAAAGAATATTCTGAATTGGAATGAGGCGTATGTTGTGTTTGTGTAACACTTGTTTATTATATACGCTAGTTATTCAGAAAGACCGGGTTTATCCCATTCTGAATAACTGATTCGACGTGGTGTCGAGGATGAAGACGGTGGTCGAAGACCGGATGTCTTCACATCGTTTGGGTGATTACTGATGATCTTGATTGGGCTGTACACCCAAGAGGAGGGAATTAGTTGGTGATCGTCCAGACGTACTTGGAGATCGATGGATATGAGAGGTACAAGGTGCCTCCGGTTTCGTTCAGACCCAGAACGAACTTGTAAATGGACTGTGTGTCTGACATTGGATTTTATTCTGTGTAATTGATTTCTATTAAATATATATCTGTTTGGCGGCGGAGAATTTATTCTCTTGCTTAACGCCCTTCTCTGAGACGTACGAGCTCAGGGGTTATATATTGATGGATATCAATCGCATGGAGTGAATTGCCTGTGTGGCATGCCTAAGTGGCAAATTGATCAAGGCTTCTGTTGAAAAGAGAAGTCTTGTGGTTGATGATCAATGCACGGCTTGTGTGGCATAACTTTGTGTAGCGTTGATTCGCGAGCCTCACACCCCGGTTGTGAACTAGAAACGGGAGAGGACCTCAGGAAGGGCATGCGTTTCCTTCTAGCTAGGGTAGTGTCAGTGACCTACCAGCCCTGACATTTATATTATTTTCACCTGTGTGGTCGTTGCTGTTGCGAGGCGCCTCGGATATATCGGTGACTGTGTAGAGTCGATGGAGTCATATGGCTCATTTACGCCCCAAAGGGCGGGGAAACGTAGTGTTCAGGCATAATAATCCACATCGGTGGACCGACCCTGACGATCCATGGGGCAGTTGCGGCTGTTCCTGAGACATGGGCTAGATTGTCTCGAATCGGTTGAGGACGATCCCTTGCCTCTGTTCACAGATGGAAATCCAACTTCCAATACGTGACTTTGCGGTTTTATTTGTAGAGCCTAGTATGGCGACATAGTGGTATGGGGCACTTATGTCGTCTATGATTGATACTTATGATTTGAAATTGTTTTGACACTATGCAATTATAATAGTATCAAATGATTTGTTTTTAGCGTATCAAGCATTCTTTGGCTATTATAAGGAAAAACCCTATCCTCCGGCTTGCGTTGCATTGTGTGATGGGACCTGGGTCTTATAATAGCTTCATTTTTTTCTTTATTTAGCATTGCGCTGTTGTTTTATGCACATGTATTCTTGGGAGGAAACCCATTCCGTGTTATACGGCGTGGTCCCTTGATTTACCTAACTTTAAAATAAAGATTAATAACTGTTTTAGTTCTCATACCAGTCACATGACTGACCTGGAGTTTATTGTTTTAACCTAAATTCTGGGTTCCCCTATTTTCCGCATGGGCAGCTAGTAGTTTTGGTTTTGCAGATCTATATTCACAGGATCCTGATTTACAGCTGGAACGATACTCGGAAAGCTTTGTATCCGTGTATTACCTCTAGTTGTGTATTGTATTATTTTCCGCTGCTATGTAATGCATTGTAATCTCTGATATTTTATAATGTATATTATATGTTAATACTCTGTATATTCTTGTATTATGATGAATTGTTGTAATAAGCAATGAAATGTTCTTCTGTTTGCGTTCTAATGTGGCTAGTTCTCAATTTGATCCGTGATTTTCCATAAGGGGGATTTCGGGTCGTTTCAGCCTGGTATCAGAGCTTTGGTTTACAGAGCTCGGAGAACAAGACACGATAGAACCAAACGAAAGAATTCATCAGAGATTGGATTAGTAATATCCAATGTGAATGACTCGTTAGAGACGGGATTAGTAGTATCCTAGAACGAGTGTGAAGAGTATATTTTTAAAATGAAACAAATTTTGTTTGAAAAATTAAATCAATTATTCGTATTTGATTATTTATTTTATATTGATTTGGAAAATCCAGTATATAAAGATTTTGCATATATGTCTGATCCGCGTGTATTTGAAGCTTTAATATACTGGATAGATATAGAATCACACTCTAGTCGCCCGGAGACGATTCTGATGATAGTCTAGACATCATCAGAATTGGTATTCGACTTTCGAAGGTGTGATATCTATATATTTCCATTAGACTGGTGTGAGAACCAAAACTACATAGGGCTTATTGTTGTGATTTGGCATCAAAAATCTGATTTTTGGACTATGTATCAAAATTAAGAATATGAAAAGCTAATCAACTAATTGATTGCTGGTCGTGTTGTTTGATTATTGTTTGATTAATCAAGTGTTGAACCATTTAGCCAAATTGAACCAAAAAGTGAATTGTATTGAAAATTTATTGCATTTGCATGCATGTACATGTACTTACATTGAACATGTCATAGCAAGGAGTCTAGAGCAGAAGAATAAAATTGTTTGCCTGACAAATAGGTACATGTTTATTAATTTCTTGGGTTTGGATGATTTTATGAGCCAATTGCCAGTTGCTTGGCTGTTTGTTTTTCATTTTGGATTGATGAGGGCCATGGGAGGCTATTTGAAATATCCCGAAGCTCCTGGTGCAGGGGAGGTTATGGCGAAATTTTTCGAAAATTTAAGGTGTTAGCCAAATTTTTGAAAAATTTGAAAAGTTCTTAGAAACTGAAAAGTTGAAGAACTTGAGCCATAATGAAAACACTGGAAGTTGAGTTGGTTTGTGAAACAACTTTCGACTTCGTTCCTTTTAGGGGACGAAAAGTTTTAAGTGGGGGAGATCGTAATAACCCGGAAATCCGAACCAATTTAAATTTTTTATTTTGGCTATTTTAATAAATTTTGATGATTTAAAATGATTATTTTAAATAATAAAGACGAGAAATTTATTTTTAATTGAATTAGAACGTATATATTTATATAGTTCATCGTTAGAATATAAATATTTTATTTTAATTATAAAAGGAATTGAAAATGGCGCGGTAGTTCGAAAATTCGATTTCAAATGAATGTACAGGATTCAAAATAAACCGGATTTTGGCAAAATCAGAAATAATAGAATCTATGTGAGAATTTCTTTTCAACGAATCCGAAAAATTGAAATTTCATAGCGAGGATAAAAAGTTATGCCCAGTTGAAAGTTCAGAATAGTCGCTATGGAATTTTGGCCCTTAAAATGGAAATTCTGCAAACGACCTCGGTTTTCGACGAAACCACTTTTGTTGGATCCGAGATGTCAAATTATTGCTAGGTTTCAAAATTCGTAATTTTTTGAATCAATATGTGAGCGTGGCAAAGGAAAACACGTTTGACCAGTTTTAGTTGATTTTAATCGACTGGAAAATGGCCATTTCTCAAACGGTCTTCAAATTTTACGAAATTAGTTTTGTTAGGACCGTATCGTCAATACGAGGCTAGAAAATATTTTTTTGGGAATTTTTAAAGTTAGTATGTGGCCCCGGTAAATTGAAACGTGCGTTCAAAGTCAATATATAGATATATATATATTTTGATTTTGACGGAAACTGATCGAAACAATCGAATTAGCCTATGATACATATCCCATTGTGTTTGGAATGGGGGTAATTAGTTATGGGCGACAGTCATTGGGGTTGTATCTGAGTTTGAAGTAAAAAGTTACTTTTTGAAATTAAATATATATATATATATCTGACCCTCTCTCTCCTCATTCTTCAGATCGAACGAATTAAAAAAAAATAGAAATCGATCATTCCCCCCCTCGCAGCCTACACCGCCGCAACATGGCCCACCGCCCACCTCCGCCGAGCCTCGCCCCCCCTCCTTGCTGATGCGACACCCCTTCTTCTTCCCCCCTTCGCTCCTCTCTCCCCCTCTTCTAACAAGACCCGTAACCCCCCCCCTCAGCCACCAACGGCGCACCCTGCCCCACCATCCACTGCGATCCGTAGCCCCCGACGCTCCAGCGCCTCCCCAGCCACGTTAGCGCGACGGTGAACCCCCCTGCCCTCGATTTCTACTGTAAGCCCTTTTATACTTATTTATTTTTATTTATTTCATGCTTTCAGTTTTAAATAAGGGTTTTAAATCTATTTTTATATACATATAATAGTAAGGAGATTTTTATATGATAAAAATATTATTTTTAAATAAGTAAAACTTATATTTTTAGTGTATGAAAAGCTTATATTTTTATTCATATGAAATGATGTTAAAGATGCGATTTTTATCTACATGAAAAGCAAATAGATATGATTTTTATATAGTAGAGAAAATAAAAATATGATTTTTATATAATGTAGATAATAAAAATTTGATTTTTATATAATGTAGATAATAAAAATATGATTTTTATATAAATGAACTTCATTTAAGAAATAACTCCTCAATTCCCTTTTAAAGATTTTATTAAAAGTTAAACAACTATTCGATAAATTATTCCATTAGATTAATTAGCATAAACTAACATAATTTAATAATCGATTTCCATTAAGTTGGCATGGTCAACTTTAAAACATGATTAACTCGTTGATCAACTCTAACTTCTTTTATTTAAATTAATTAATAATATACTTAATTTAAATTATCCCGTTTACTTCGATAATTGTTAATTAAATAATAATATAATCCCATTTTAATTATTACTTAAAATAATTAATTTCAGTTACTAATCGTTACATTAGTCCTTATTCATCTGTTTATCCATCTTATTCATATTAGAATTTGTTTTATAAATCATTTAACAAGTTAGCTGAGGCACGTGCTTCGGACATGGTATATTTTCGGTACAAAAATGGTATTTGTGGGTAAAACAATCAATATATGCGTCTGCTTCACACACGGTATATTTTTGATACAAAAATGGTATTTGTGGTTAAAACAATCAATATATGTGTGTGCTTCGCGCACGATATATTTTTGATACTAAAATGGTATTTGTGGTTAAAACAATCAATATATGTGTGTGCTTCGCACACGTATATTTTTCTTTTTGTAAACTTCATTTAAAATAATATATTTAAAAATTTATATTCAGTTATAAAATAAATCTTATTACTTTATTTCTAACAATTCACCTAACGGTAAATCAATTTTCATAAAACGATTATAATTTAGGTCATATACTGTCAATTTCTCAACCAATATTTCACATTGATTAATATCAAGGGTTCAACAGTAATCAATAATCAATCCATCATCTAATCAGGTTATTAAACAGTGCATGTGATATAACTTGAAAATAAATAATAAATTTTACGGAATCCAATTGGATTCCCCCAAACCTGTTCTTCCCTGTATTCAATATGACAATCTATAATGAACATAAATAATTAATTCAACTGGTATCGGTCAACTAACAACCATTCAAGCATCCAATTCAATTATAAACATTTATATTATTATAAGCGTAACCAACATGGTAAGTCACCTCTATTGGAATTAATCGTTAAAAATAATGTTTTCATTTGTATTTAAATTAAACAAACGCTTAATTTAAATAATATATAAATAATCAACAAACAACCAAATAATTGTCAATCAGTCAATAAATAACATCCATAGCATGCACAATTTAAAACCCAACTTATATAAAATATAAGTGGCATAACTGAGTGAGTTAAACTCACCTTGGTTTTCCATTTGTTGTCGAAACGATTTGTTTTAATTAAATTAAGCTGACGTTTAATTTAATTCAAACTTCCAGCTACGTCCAATTCTATCCAAACTTGTTCCAAAATGAAATGCTCGCCTAGACGATTCCAAAGTCTCCCGGTTTGTCCAATTCTGAAAATATATGAGCATGTTATAATAATTATAAGTTACACCGCAAATTAACTTACAGAGTTATAATTTAATTATCTAATATTTATTTTTGTTTGTTAACCTTAATTAATTAAATAGTAATCAAACCATTTTAAACAGATCGGGTTGTTAATGTACATTAATGTTAAAGTTAATGTTTATATAAATGATTAGGAAATTTACACGTTAACCTCATCATTAAATACTCCTGCTACTGATTAGGCGTATTATGTTAATAAATAGTTGTAATAATCGGTCACTTTATATAATTGTCACGTTGAAACTTACTGTTGTTTTCATTCCACTCGGAGCCCATTTCATTCGGTACCCACTTCGCCATGCATCCCCACGATTGTTCCAGCTCCACCATACTGATATATTTCCTCGTGTCAAACGTTTTTAAATTCCAACCCAATTCTTTTTTATATATATAACCGACAGGCCCAAAATCCCAGTTGAAAAACCAGCCCACTGTCTACCCATACATTTCCGCTTCTCCATGATTCAATCCCACCTGCTACTTTGAACGCCCTTGTTTCCTTTAGTCCAGATCATGATGCCACTTTGTTTTGTTTTTTTTTTTGTTTTTTTATTTTTTAGAAAAAAATTTGGCCCAAAGTCCATGCGTCACTAGCCCATACCCCCATCCCTTTCTTCCCACGTTACATGTTCCATCCTCATATGGCCTGTCTGCACCTTCCTCATTCCTTTCCAGTTGCGTTTAAACATCCCCCCCACCATTTAAATAACCAACCTTCCAATGTTCCACTCAACATCATGTCAGCCCATCCTTAAACCCATATGTAAACCATACTGGCCCTCCTTCCCATCATGTAGACAACATCCGCTTCCTTTTTTTCTCTTTGTTTGCTTATGTTTCTACCGAAAACTCCATCCATGCACACAGTAAGCTCACACCTCCATGCACGTCTGTCATTTCCACCAAAAAATGCTCGTCGACGTCACTTCCTAGCACCGGACTTCGCAAATCTGACATCCTGCTGTCTGCACCACTGGCTCCACCTTCAGTTGCCTGCATAGGTCTGCCACCGCCCACAATCAAAACCCAAGACCTACGCATCTGCTCCCTTCCACGTCCGAACCCAGAAAACATGTGACTTCGACTCCGAGCTGCTACTCCCTCCTTGCTCCTTTCCTTGATCGTTACTAGCCAAAAAAAGATTTAAAGCTTTTAAACCCATTAGCAAATGGGGCTTATGATTTTACTGGGAGGAGATCCATTTGTTCGCCAAGGAGAAAAAAAAGAAATAAGAAGTATCGGATATTATTTATAAGAAGAATTTTCATGGGAGCCCAGTTTTGTTTTATATTTTTATATATAGCATAGGTCTGCGATTTTGTGTTTTAGCTACAGATTGGGTTGTACGATAGTTAGGCGTGGCATGTGGGGTTAACTTCATTCCAATACTAGAGTAGATTAGGCTGTTTATTTATGCAAAAAAGTAGAAGGCATGTACAACATCTAATTGGGGTAGGCGCAGAATGTAGCACGTACCATTTCTTAAGTGTTAACTATACAGCTAGAATAATATACATAGCTATTGGGTTCGTGCCAGGTTGTAGGTTTGCTCACAATATATTTCCTTCCGCTGAAGGGAATGGGTTTACTTATTTATTTTAATTTAGTATGGTTTGATATTATTTTGTTTTTATACCGTTAAGCTACCCCACTTTTATTTATGGTGAACGCCTAAGTTTCGTATCACCACATACAGTCTCCAAACACGACGGAAATGGACACACTGCTTCGTCTTACCATTCCGGATCCAATGAAATTAATTTTGTTGAAAACCGACTCCGTTTCCACAATGTTGTTATTTTAATTTCAGTATATTTATCAGTTCACATTTAAAATTTCATCTACCGACAAAATAACTTCAATTGGCTCCAAACAAGAAAACTAGCAATAATTGACCATACATATTCCAACAAAATTCGTTTCATCGAAAACGGAGGTTGTTTGGAAAATAGCTATTTATAATGCTTATATAATATTGATATAATATTATAAATTAAATCCAAAACAATTAAATTAATAATAATAATTTATTACTAATAAACATATCCAAATAAAATATTATCTTACTTCAAATTAAACCAATATAGGATTACAACTCGATATTAAAATTTCTGAGTTAAACGATATCAAAATTTATAGAAAATCCTTTATAAATAAATTAAATAAACGTTATAATTTATAAACAATTTCCATAACGACTATTTTAATTTTTGAATTGGCCATAACCAACAACTTATAACACGAAATCTGAAATTTTCTCTTCCATATGAAAATTATAATCAACAAGATACCAATGTTTCTTGTTTCATAGAATTCCAACTTAAATCGGATCCTGTATATTCAATTGAAGTTCGAAACTTAATATTACGAACTACCGCGCCTTTACGAGCTCGTTTTTATATTATATATAAATTTAACATCCAAAGTTCATTTTAAATAATGAATTCAATATTAAAATCAATTTAAAAATTCAAATTAAATATTTAAAATGATATAACGAATTAAATATTTGACTACCAGCAATACGGTACATTACAATTCCACCGATTCGATTCTCGAAATTTTGATTGAGGATGCCATATATGTTTTGCCTACTATCTAGTTGATTTCATACTTGCCAAAAACTTGAATATCTAAAATGTATTTTATGGCTAAGAATATAACAGCTAAACCACAATCTTTTGTGAGATTAAAACTTTTCCAAAAATGAGCTTCTCCCTTTATGAATTTCTACATTCCTGAAATAAAAACACTGCATGATTTGTTCAGAAAAGATTGTATAGTTGTCCCCATGCCAAGTTTGAAATGTTGATTAATTTCTTTCCAAAAGCATGCTTGCTGATTTTCTATAATTAACACAATTTAAGAAGTTGCCCAATGCATGCTAATGTAAATGCTTCCCATTGACCTGTCTTTGCATGTGTATTGCTTTGTAATTTCTCCATTAACCATTGTTGTTGCCAATCATGCTCTGTTCATATGAAAACTGCTGAGTTGCCTTGTTTTGATGCACCCATGTCCCTCATCACTTTGTTGAGCTTTAAAACTAGTTCCCATTTGCATGTGTATACATATGCACACAAATGACTCCACCATTCTTGTACCATGTATCTAAGAGTGTTTGTCGCTGAGTCGTGATTACTTGTACACTTGCTATTTGTATTTGTCAAAAAAACTGCATTTTTCACATTGAGCTTGAGTAGCTGGCATTGAAAATAGCTTGTTGACCTCATTGAGTTCATGTTGACTGAACTTGCCTTGACCTGACTATTTAGCTGCTGGACCACTTGATTGTGTTCATGCTCATGCTGTAGCATCCATTTTGTACATGTGCTTGACATCATGACTACTCCTTGACACTATTTATTTGAACTGTACTTGTAAATGCTGTGTACATTGTGTTTGAGTGGCTTGACCATGCTCACCTTGAAATTTCCTTACTTCTTTAACCAGTTTATTTTGCCACATGCTTCACTTGTACATGAGCCTTGCATATTTCCATGACTAGTGATCACCTGTTGTCATGCTCCACTATTTTTATGTGTGAACTATGCATATGTCACCTTGTACACTCGAATGGTTTTGCACTCGAAAGCTTGACTTATTGTTTACATGAACTTGCTTCATGTATGTCTATATATTGCCATGAATAATACCATTGCTACCTGTGTATTGCACTTGAACTTGAACATATCTGGTTGAGTCTTGTATACATCACTATGCTACATATATGAAACAGTCCATTTATATTCATGCCAAGGTTTTGTAGTTGTTAACCATGTCCACTTGTGTGCTGCAATGAGCTTGCACATATGCTTGTAACTTGGCTTTGACTATATTCACACTTTGAACATGCTTGTATCTGGACTGTGCCCTTCATGTATACATGTACCATGCTGCCACTATTTGTTTTCCATCATGTAAATGTCGAAACATCACATTTGAGCCATTTGATGTATTCTGCTGAACCTGTTTACTTTACTATCTTTAGCTCGATACTGTGTTAACAACATGTATACATATATTTGTATATTTACACGTATGTATATATATATGTGTGTGTGTACGTATGTATGGCTATTCAAAATGCCAGACATGAAAATATTATCAGTAGACCGTTGCATTGTGTTGGGGCAATTCATAATTAGCTACTTGTTCTGATCAGCAAACTAGTGTAGTGTGTTGAGGCTGATCTGTGAACACTAGAAATATACAATATGCCTTATGGTATTTAAAGTGTATTACTGTGAATATCACAAGCTGTCCAGACACAAATGGATGGATATATAAATCAGATCAAGTCATAAAAAATGATGAGAAACACATCAAAATTCTAAGGCAAATAATTTTTTAAAATAAAAATTATATTTGCTAGAATTTAAAATTATTTTTGTTCCAGATACTGTGTGTGTGTTTATATATATATGACAGGTGTGGATGACTAGACTGATTGAAAGCTGTGAAGACAGAAGATGAAGCATTAGTTTGTATATGTGTCAGTTTGTATAAAAAGAAATATGTATATATAATGAGTGTCAGAGTGTTGTAGTGAGGAACTGTGCAAAAAGAAATTGAATGTATTGAAATGAAATATATCAGTGGAGTGTACAAATAGTGGAGTTGTAAGATTATACAGTTGAAATGTAGAAATACAATATTATATTTAAATAAAATACTGTTTGAGTGTTCAGATTCTTATGCAGTAATATTTTATTTAAATATAAACATTATATTCTGTCTGTGATGTAATATAATAGTACAAATACAAACACATTTACAATGTATATATGGTTGTTATCATCAAACAAAAATCGTATAAACGTTATATACAACAATCTCCCCATTTTGACGATGACAAACAAATAATAAGATTTTGAATATAGTAAATGTGTTTGACAATGAGTCAGTGAACTCCCCTTATTTGAATGCTACCCCAACAACAGAAACTCCTCCTAGATATATGCATGAGTGAATAGAATGAATTGAATAAATTTTCAATATTAAAATATTTATAAAATATTCACTCATATATTAAAATCTTAACCCATTCTCCCCCTTTTGTTATCATCGAAAGGATACAGAAATTAAAATATAAATGAAAAATGACTAAAATTATAATATCAGCTTAAGAGAGAGAACAGTCATCATAAATCTCAATCAGTCAAAAAAATCATAATATTCTAAGAACTGGAAGCAAATTTCTCATTTTGGAGAATGATGGATTTACGATCAAATTTGTATAGATGGACAGAGTTTGAAGAAAAAATTATGATTCCAATTATTTTCAAAAGAATTTTTATAAAAGTGAAGCACAAAAACAGTGATAGATTTGGACTATAATTATAAATTCAATTTAAGTGATTCAAGTAAAAAATCTCAAATCCCAATAGCTATCAATCAACAAATCATAATACATCATTAGATATTAACACATTTCACAAATCAGAAAAGGGATTGATAGGCTGGTTTTTACACATAAAGGAGAATTTCAAGATTATGTATATCAAATTATTTCCTTTTTATTTAAGAGTATACTGACCACGCATAAGCAGATGTTGGATATTTAAATAAGGTCAGTCACAGCTTAAATTATAAGTAATCTCTTAACCATGTATGACCAGAGCTTGGATTTTTAAATGTGGTTAGACAAACACTTATGAATATTATATATATATATTTATATATATTTATATTTTTCTGTTCAAAAGAAAAACTCTTTAGTATATAAAACCAAAGTGGATGATAGAAATTTGGTAGGTACAGTGTAACAACCCGAATTCCGACAGACCGAATTCTTTTCAAAATTCTATTCTATCGAAACTCATGTCGGTTTGCTCTGGCATCCTGCAGAAAAGACAGAGACATAAAATACGTCAAATCTTAGAAAATATCTCACAACGGAATGGATAAATTATAATATAATCGAAGTATAGCCTTACTGTATCAATAGTAATGGCTAACTAGCATCCAAAGCTATAATGTCTCTGCCACAAATCTAACCTGCGAGTATGTTATAATGAGGGGGTCAGAACTGACTAGATTTAAACTATACACTTTGGATAATCCTACATATACCGTTCAATCATATTTTCTTATTTACTAGGTTACTTGGCCTAACAACACTCAAGGCTGACATACACGTCGTACCCATTTACTCCCAGTGGATTAACCTAATTCAGTGTATATGTAGCTACCCCCAATATTAAGGGACACCCATGGTGCCCCACTCGCATGGTCTCCTCCATAACGCCACAAAAATATACGTAGTCCCTTATCCTACGCAGGAGTGATGTATGTACCTCTATATAACAATGCTACGTTCCGCATAGAACCTCCATCGCCATGCTAAGTAAGCGTATGGACTTCCACCTTTGGTCGAATCAGATCATAGAGTCATGCCCTAGAGTCTACGATACACCACTCACAGCCGATAGCATGTATCTAGACTTACCCACGTATCGTAAATCGTGCTCGATGCCTTAACCGAACATATTCTCTACTGTGCACCAAGTCCCGTAGCAGGGTTATACAAGAAACACGGAACTCGGTCAGGAGATTTTTAGATATTTGTATAAACAGATGCTAAGGTCTGCATTTTTAGTGGCTATGGTCCCACCTGACCCCTCCCTCAACTATTGAAAGGCGAATAAAATTGAGAACTAATATCCCGGCCCTCTAGTACCCCAAGCAAGCAACAAATCCTGATTGGCCACCCTCACCCATAGCATTGATAGCAAAAGGTCTATGGTCTCTTGGAGTTCTCCGCCTTTCCGCATCGCGCATCACGTAACGAGTTGATTGTCGATGGTAGGTACCCAACGACTTACTATCTCCTAGGTTAGACCTATCTAGGTATACACGGTTGGTCGTAACCTAGCCTAGTCACAAGGCTCCTCGGATCGTCGAATCACTTATGCCACCCTACAGTCTTTTGATTGCCCACTATCGTGGCAACCAAGGCATACTCACTGGTACAACGCGCAGACCTATCCTCTGTGGGCATAGGTGGACCCTTGTCACCGCACAGAGGGCTACCAGGAATACCCTCCACATCCCAAAAAGTCGCGTCTTCCCCTTCCAGTCCTTCGGAGCCAGTAGAGTATCGAGTAGAATAATCAGATGGACGTGTGCTCCCCTCGTGTCCCATGAAACCATGATGATATACCCCGTTGGGTTATTCACCCTCAAACGTGTGGACTGGTCCAAGCGCCTCATTTTATTATGTTATTAGTCCCTACGTCTAAACATTCTTTTATGTGCTTGCTTTACCTCATCAGGTTTCCATCTAACTTGGTTATTCCCATTCACGTTGACTTCTTATTCAAGTTACCAAGTTCCTCTTGCCTATTAATTTTAGTCATATAGCTTAACCCATTTAAGTTTATTAATAAGCCCACAACATGTTATTGTCTAAATTGTGATCGAAGGTCTGTATTCCACAATCCCTTTATATTCTTGTTTGATTTCAAGGTTACAATAACATGTTCTACTTAATATGTAATTAAGTATATTTCAATTCACATGTTTTCTATTTAACATGCCACTTATCATTTATGATTAAATATAATTTATTTCATTTCATAAGTTGCCTCAGTCTTTCTTATTTAATCATAATCCCCCTTATACTGTCATTACAACTTGTCGTTGTTTACTTATTAACTTAGCTCTCTTAACTAAGATTTACTAATAAGTTTTCTTTTCATAAATATAACTTATGTTGTCTGCATCCGTAGATTTCAGATTCTCGTTCTTACAAATAACTTAATTTACAATTAAGTACAACTTATCTCATTACATAAGTTATTCCATTTCCTTATCATTTATTATAACCTAAGTTATAATTTCCACCTGTCCCTAGGACAAGCCTTTAAAACGTTATTCTTATCAACGGATTCTCAAGCTTGCAAATTACATAATTTTTTAATAAGTACAACTTATTACATAAGTTATCACCTTCCCCCTATCACTTATTATAACCTAATTTATAATTTCCACCTATCCCTAGGACAAGCATACCTATTATCTTTCCTCTTTCCCCTTTAGGTATATTCAGAATAAGTTATTATCATTCCCCATTCATTCCCTTTCCTTTACTGTTGTACTTATCTTTCATTCAATTCCATTTATTTCCATTAATTACAATTAATGTTGATTATCAGTCCTGCCCTATACATATATTTATATATATATGTATATATTCATGCACTAGACCTCTCACATTAAGCCTGTATTTATGGATGCTGGATTTGTCGGGCGGTTCCGGGCAGACTTCTACCACGTGTTGGCTTAACCTCGTGTCTTAGCGCTACTACATGTTTTATTTATTCACTCAGACCCCTCACATTAGATTTACCATTTGTGAATGCTGGATATGCGAGGAAGTTCCGGGCAGGCTTCAATCACAAGTGTAATCTAACCTCGTGTCTAAGCGTGGTTATAGTTTCCTATTCACTTTAAATTTTCTACATATATTTTAGGCGTTTCCATTCTTTCAAATCTGTATTTTACATGTCATCATATTAAACCCATTTTATGCCGCATGTTTTTTCTAACATACAATAAACTCTATTCTAACATATAATCATTTAATGATGTAATGTTCTCAATTTCTACCGTTAATGGTCCAGGTACATAAATGTCACAATTTAACATGGAATCGAAACAACATATTTGACAAGTTTATATTTCAACATATGAATTTTCCAACATATCAATATCTTAGCATATTAATATTCCAGCATGTCATATTCGTCACTTTAATCTTTTTAGCACATGTTTAAACATTTCAACATATCATATTTCAACTTGTCATACATAACGGGGAATGCTAAAGATAATATATCATTATCTAATATGATATAATTTAAATCCACTCACCTCATTTGCTTTTCAAACCCTGGATCTGATGCAGATATAACATTCCATGGTTTTAACCTAATTGGATTCAGAACCTAACAACCATGGATTCATACTTTTTAAGTAAAAAGGGATGAAAGTGGAAGAAAATTGAATAGACCAGATCTAGAAAATTACCTTACTTCGCATATGATTCTGAACACCTTTTTGTTAATATTCATTCTCTTCCTCCAAATCTTGATTCAGAATTTTCCTAAACTAATTATCTTATTTTATTTTTCTGAAGAGATTTGAGGAGGAAGATGAATGGCCAGAGCTTTGGCATCGTATCAAAAATATGAGATTTAAGGTAGGCTCTACAAGCTTATTTATTGGTGCCTAGCAACGAATATAGTCCAGAAAACAATCCATATTCACAAAACATCCGAAAACAGTCCATGTTCACTGAATTTTGCGCCCAGGTCTGGGGTGGGTTGACCCCTGGGTCGACCCCCTATTGGTGGGTCGACCCCCAACCGCATATTTTCCCGCTCACCTTTCCAACTTCGAAAATTTGATTTTCTGGATAAACTTTATTTAATATGTATACATATAAGCTCCTTATATGTATACAAACTTCTATCGCTCGTAACTTTTTCATACGTTATTTGTTTCACGCAAACTTGGGGTCTATCTGAGTGGCTTGACCATTCTCATCTTTAAATTACTTTAGTTCTTTGACCAGATTATTTTGCCACATGCTTCATTTGTACTTGAGCATTGCATATTTCCATGACCATTTAATCACCTGTTGTCATGCTTCACTATTTTGAGGTGTGAGCTATGCATATGTCACCTTGTACACTCGGACGGTTTTGTAGTCAAAAGCTTGACTTATTGTTTACATGAATCTGCTTCATGTATGTGCATATACTACCATAAATTATACCATTGCTACCTGTGTATTGCACTTGAACTTGAACACATCTGCTTGAGTCTTGTATTCATCACTATGCTGCATATATGAAACTGTCCATTTATATTTATGCCAAGGTTTTGTAGTTGTTAACCATGTCCACCTGTGTGCTGCCATGAGTTTGCACACGTGCTTGTAACTTGGCTTTGACTATGTTTACACTTTGAACGTGCTTGTATCTGGACTGTGCCCTTCATATACATGTACCATGCTTCCACTATTTGTTTTCCATCATGTAATTGCTGAAACATCACATTTGAGCCATTTGTTGTATTCTAATAAACCTGTTTACTTTACTGTCTTGAGCTCGACACTGGGTTGACTGCATGTGTTCATATATGTGTATATATACACATATGTGTGTATATATATATATATATGTGTGTGTGTGTATGTATCGTGGTTAATCAAAATGTCAGACATGAAAATTTTATCAACAGACCGCTACATTGTGTTGGGGCTGTTCAGAATCAGCTACTGGTTCTGATCAGCAAATCGGTGTAGTGTGTTGAGGCTGATCAGTGAGCACTAGAAATATATAGTCCGTTTTGTGGTATTTACAGTGTATCACTGTGAATATCACATGTTGTCCAAACACAGATTGATGGATATATAAATCAGATCAAGTCATGAAAAATGATGAGAATCACATCAAAATTCTGAGGCAAATAAATTTTCAAAATAAAAAATATATTTGCTAGAATTTAAAATTATATCTGTTCTAGATACTGCGTGTGTATGTTTCTGTATGTGACAGGTGTGGATGATTGGACTGACTGAAAGTTGTGAAGACAGAAGACAAAAGATATAGCTGTAGTGTGTATATGTGCCAGTTTGTATAAAAAGAAATATGTATATGTATATATGTATATATATATATATATATATATATATATTGAGTAACAGAGTGTTGTAGTGAGGAACTTTGCAAAAAGAAATTGAATGTATTAAAATGAAATATATCAGTGGAGTATACAAATGGTGGAGTTGTAAGATTGTACGATTGAAATGTAGAAATACAATATTATATTTTAATAAAATACTATTTGAGTGTTTAGATTCTTGTGCAGTAGTATTTTATTTAAATATAAATATTATATTCTGTTTGTGATGTAATATAACAATACAAATACAAACACATTTATAACACACACACACACACACATATATATATATATATGTTTGTTATCATCAAACAAAAATCATATAAACGTTATATACAGCAACGTTATATACAACAGATTATATGAATGGTTATGTTGTTTTGCATTCAATACATGCTCTGAGCCTTGACTTAAACAAGAGATACCATGATGTCGAAGGATTTTTCCAAAACGCTTCGATGTTGTAAATTCTGACACAACAACTTTTGTTTTGTGTTTGATGGTAAGTTTTTCATTTCATTTATGAGTTCTCAAGTTAAGAAGTTACGCGACATTTGGTTAATTTTGCTTGTTACTAGGCTTTATGTGGATACACTGTCCACATCACCTTTGATGGTCATCATTAGTTTGGCCATCTGTGGAGCTACGGTTCCACCCCTAAGTATTTTATGATTTTACACTGTGCGAGTTGTATGCTCATTATGACGCAAGCTGTGTGCTCTTCGCTACACGAGCCATGTGATCAACTAACCAATGCTCTTTGTAAGTACATTCTAACCAATGCTCTATATGAGTACGTTCAACCAACGCCCTTCATTAGTATGTTCTAACCAATGCTCTATATGATTATGTTCAACTAATGCTCTATAACCTCCGCTCTAAAAAGGAGTACGTTCCTAACATCTTATCCCACAGAAGGGATCAAAAGCTTGAAGGGAGCACTTAGAACATGTACATCCTCTGCTCAAATCTTATCCTGCAGAAGGGATCAAAATCTCGAAGGGAGCACTTAGAGCATGTACATTCTCTGCTCAAATCTTATCCCGCAGAAGGGATCAAAAGCTCAAAGGGAGCACTTAGAGTACGTACATCCACTACCTAAATCTCATCTCGAAGAAGGGAATAAAAACCTCAAGAGGAGCACCTAAAAGCACATACAACCTCTGCTTAAAGAACAAAGCCGAAATGACCAATCAATGCTCGAGGAAGCAGCTCATCAGATCAAATCAAAGCTCAACGAGTCTGCTTACAAACCAGGAAAAAGCTTAAAGAATGAATCACTAGACCAAATACCAACCCAAGGAAAAGATAAAACACCCGAATCTGATTTTGGTTCGGGACTTCAATTTAAAATTACCAGAAGTGGATTTCCGACCTTTAATCTAGATACCCGAATCTGGGTTTGGTTCGGGATTTCTATTAATTACAGAAGTGGATTTATGGCCTTCAATCTATTCTATTAATCGCCAGAAGTGGATTTCTGGTCTTCTACCAAATACCTAAATATATTTTGGTTTGGGACTTCAACTAATTGCCAAAAGAAGATTTTCGGTCTTCTCTTAAATAACAGAATCTGGGTTTGGTCCGGATTTCCAATTATTACCAGAAGTGGATATCTGGTCTTCTATTAAAGTGCCCAAAATCCAAGTCTTGGTTTGGAACTATTATTAGTGCCAGCTCTGGGTTTTTGACCTCTCATTGCAAACGCTTGAACATAGGTCTTAAAGCTTTTACTTACAAATTTCTAAGGAAAGATAGTTGGACTTCTACTTTAATACCATAATCTGGGTATCTAAATTACAAAACCCATTTTATAAGGAACGAGTTACTACATCTTAATTGCAAAAGCTCGGATTGGAGTTTGGAACTGTAACGACCCGCATTCTACGCATCATAGGATCGTGGAATATTTATTTCTTTCACATATGAAGTCGTATGGTCATGTAACTTTGGGAGACGATTATTGGGGCCATTTCTCATGTTCATGATTTTTGTCGATTTTTAAATGACCGTTTTACCCCCAGTTGGTACTGTTTTGGCCATAACTTTTGACTGGAAAGGAATTTTGACCTGAGACCACTTCCATTGGCTTCGAATGATGGTTTCTCTTTCCGTAGAGTGGTTACATTAGCCAAACGGACTTACCGTTTGGGAGATATGGCTGAAACAAGGTTTAAAAGGTGAAAAACAGCTAATCGGGCTTAACCGGGTGATTAGCAACTAGACTCAATGGGGGATTTCGGGATTTGGGTTTTTTAAGGGCTGCTAGGGTTAGGATTTCGGTTTTAGACTCATTTTTCCAGCCGCCACTTACCTCTTTCAAGTTCTAGCAATGGCCTCCAACACCCAAATCACCTTCTAATCACTTCCTAATCAAGTTTTGGCCTAATCTACATCAAATCAAAGAAGATCTTCACCAAATCAGCGAGAGAGCTGCTGGAACACGTAGGGATTGGATTCAAATCAGAGATTATTTCAGATCTAAAGTTTGTTTGTGGCTAAGGTGAGTGATTTGCATAGTTCCTCACTAATTATGGCTAATTATGGTAATTAGCGAAGATTAGCGAAATTATGGCTCAGAAAAATCTAGAAAAATTCCCAAAATTCTGAAATATTGTTTTAGACCTCTAATGTGAATTTGGGATAATTTGGTTAAGTTTTGCTAATCATATCATAAGTTTCACCCAAACATGCTTAAGGGAAAATATGGGGTTTTGGCTATGTTTGATCCATTTTAACCTATCATATTGTTGTTTTGGTGTTTGTGGTTGATTATACATGTTGCTATGACTGTGTGGTATGCTTTGTGATTGTTTAGAAGTGTTAGATTGGTCGAAAACGCCGTCGAATGGCGTAGAAACAGTCGCAGGAAAACATGCAGGAAATGACCCAGAATCCGGATCGGATCGGTGGAGGGGAACGCGACCCGACCCGTTCCAGCATGAGCGCCACGATCCGTCTGAAGGAGCAAGTCACGACTTAGCTAGGTGGCACGATCCGGTAGTAGAAGCACGACCCGAACCAATGGGTATTCACGATCCGAACCAGAGGAGGATGGGGGAGCTCACGAGTCGATGGGTACCAGGGCGCGACGACCCGAAGGAGCTTGTCACGAACCGATCCGTGGCGATGGACTTGGAGACTCCGACCCGATCCGCTGAAGGGTACTCGAACCGATCCGATGGAGCTGGAGGACCACGAGTTGATGGCGCGACCCGATCCGGATGAAGCAACCCGACCCGACCCGAAGTGGTGACGCCGATCCGAACCAGGAGGAGGAGCCACGAGCTGGAGGAACACGACTCGATCCACAGGGGGTGTTGGCGATTCGAACTAGGCCGAACCGAACCGTGTTGGTGATGGAGAACTGAAGACCGATCCGAACCAAGAAACTTGGACTGGAGGAGTAAGACCGAACCGATTCGGTGATGACCAATGACCCGAGATGCAAAGGTAGTCCAAATGGAAGTTAGAGCTCAGGATCCCGGACCCAGTTGGAACCAATGAGTTCACTTCATGATTGGGCTTTGCTGCGGGACGTGTGCAAAGGGGTTGTCGGTATTCATAACTTTGGTCCACCACTGAGAGATGGATAGTGGGCTTGTAGTGATAGTTACACGGGATTGGATTCCGTCATGGCCCAAAGGATTAGAGGACCAAGGTAGTGAGTATCGTATGCTTTACGCACTGAGCGAGAGATGTGAGGATGCTTGCTATGTTTGATTGTTTGACATCACTATGACATGCACACCCCCACCCCTGTTATCTTTACACCATTTGAAAAGGGCACCTTAGAGTGTTGTACAGTATGTAGTGCTAACTCTTTGGTTGCAGGTCCAGGTTCAGGTATGATTGGATTATACCTGTTATTATTCTATTTAGATGCTTATCGCTCATACCAGGCTTTATGTCTGACCCAGAGTTTTATGTCTCTTCTTATTACTCTGGGTGCTCACACGAGCATACTAGAGACAGGTTATGGTTAGCTGGTGATGCGCGAGTAGCTGAATCGGAGGCGAGCAGGAGGCTTCCACGTATGATACATAGATATTCTCCCCGTGTCGTTAGTGGTCGCTACTTGGGCATTAGTAGTGTACCTCCTTTATCTTGCTTTTGCTTTGAGACAGTTTGAAAAGTTGTAATAAGCTATATTTTAGATTTCCGCTGCTATGATGCTCAGTTCTGGTTTTTAGCTTATGCACTGTCTCTTCTGTTTTATGTCAAGTATGTTATTATTATATTTTGTTCTATGCGCTGTGAGACATATTACAGGTTCCTTGATTAGTCCATTCTCTTCTTTCTTTTTCTTCTGGCGATCGTCCCGTGCTAACTGGATATGTGTACAGCGCACTTTTGGGAGTAAATGTCGGTTGGTGCGGGGCGGGCCGTCACAGGAACCTTTTCCTCATATTGCCAGAATACGGTTACTAGATCCATATTACCAAGCCCAAGTATAGGTGTAACAACCTGGATCTCGACAGACCAATTTTTTTTCAAAAACCCAATCCATCGAAACCTGTGTTGGTTTGCTCTGGTATCCTGCAGAAAAAGACAGAGACATGAAACATGTCAGAGTTCGAAAAACATCTCACAGCGGAAGGAACAAAATATAATATAATCAAAACATAGCTTTACCTTAATAATAATACTGTCTAGCCAGTATCCAAAGCTATAACATCTCTGTCTCAAGACTAACCTGCAACTGTGTTATGAGGAAGGGGCCAGAACATAAGTTCTGTGTGAATGAATTTAAAGTACACAGTTTGGATAATCCTACATATACCGTTCAGTAACATTTTTCTTATTTATTAGGTTATTGGTGTCAACAGCACTCCACACTTACACACACTCGTTATACCCATCCACTCCCTAGTAGATTTACCTAATATAATGTATATGTAGCTACCCCCAAATTAAGGTACACCCCATGGTACCCCACTCCCACGGTCCTCACTGTATCATCGCAGAAGTATATGCAGTCCCTCATCCTACGTCTGAGTGACGTACAGATCTCTGTATATAACGACGCTATGTCTGCATGGAACCATTATAACTATATTACGTAGGCATAATGACTGCCATCATGGAATAATTCCCTCTAGTCTATAATACACCACCCAGAGCAGACATGTGTGTGCCTAGACATTCCCACGTATGTATCGCCAAATGTATTTGATGCCTAACCCGCACACCTATCATGTGTGCGTGCCCGAGTTCCGTGGTACGGAACACGGTCGGGAGCTTCCCTTATATTTGTGCAGGCCCACCTTTAAGCGCCTCTCAAAAAAATATCCCTAGGGTCTGTTTTTCTATGGTGGTTATGGCCCCACCTCGGGCCCTCCCGTAACTAGTAAAGACTATAAGAGCTAAGCGACAAGCCCCTAAGCAAACAATCTAAACATCCATGTGGCGTATACCCTCAACCACCGCCTCGATAGTGAAAGGTCGATGGCCTCTTGGGTTTTGCTCTAGTCTTTCCGCATCTCACTGGCTGCCGATGACAGGTTCTCGATGACCTATACTATCTTTGTTGGTCCTGACCCTCCACCTCCGAAGTGAGGCAGCCGCCGAGCTACCCTTAACGTCACCACGTCACAACATTTTGACTGCCCCTTACTTGTGCAGTCAAGGCCCACCCACCCGATAGTTACGCGCAGACCCAACCTCTGTGAGCACAGTCTGAAACTACACTACCATAGAGGACTACCAGGATCACCTTTAACGTCTCAGGAAGCTGCGTGCTTCCCCTTCCAATCCGTCGGGGCCGTTAGAATAATCAGATTAACGTGCGCTCCCCTCGTGTCTTACGACACCACGATGATCTACCCCGTTTGGTTATTCATCCTCTAACATACGGACTATCCCAAGCACCTCAGTTTATTGTGTCATTAGATCCTTTGTCTAATCATCAATTACGCACTTGCTCCACCTCGACAGATTTCCGACTAAATTGGTTGTTTCCATTTTCCCTTGACTTCTTCTTCAAGTTACCAAGTTTCTCTTGCTTATTAACCTCATTCATAACTTAATTAATTTAAGTTCATTAATAAGCCTACAACATGTTATTCTCTATATTGTAATTCAATATTCATAATTCATTCTCTTTACACTACTCATTGTCCCATCTCATGGTTGCCATAACATGTTCTACTTAATTTATAATTAAGTACATCTTAATTTACATGTTTTCTGTCATTCAACATTTATGATTAAATACAACTTACTTATCTCCATAAGTTTGCCTTCTTCTTTCTCATTTAATCATAATCTCGTCGTATACCGTCATTACAATTTATCGTAATTTACTTATTAACTTAGTTCTCTTAACTAAGGTTTACTAATAAGTTTCTCTTTTCCTTCATATAACTTATGTTATCCTCATTTATGTATTTATTCTTATTCTCGCTAATTACTTAATCTTCGATTAAGTGCAACTTTATTACATAAGTTATTTCATCTTTCCCTATCGTTCATTATAACTTACCTTATTTCTTAAGTTATAATTCCCACTTGTCCCTAGGACAAGCCTACCTATTATCTTTTCTCTTCTTATTCAAGTTCATTCATAATAGGTTGTTATCATTTCCCATTTTGGCGTTAATTAAGATTTACTTTATCCTTCCCACTTCTTTAACAAGTTTACTTAACCCCTACTCAATTGAATTAGTTCGTAATACCACTACAGAATTAATTAGGTTAAGTACTCCAATTTAATGAATTATCCATGCTACCCACATTACCCACTTAACCCTTTTATTATTCCCATGTCATACCATATGTCTTATCTTGGTTAAGTGCATATTATTTATGTTTTACATGCTACCCATATAATCCATGCTACTCATGTCACTCACTTAAACCTTTTATTATTCCCATGTCTTCCCACATGTCTCATCTTGGTTAAGTGTTCTCATTATACTCGTAAATGTATAAGACCTCCCACATTAGGTTTCCGTTTGTGGTTGCTGGATATGCCGGGCGGTTCCAGGCAGACTTCTACCGCAATCCAAATCTAACCTCGTGTCTTAGCACTATTACGCATCTAATTTCTGCCTTCGACCTCTCACATTAGATTATCGTTTGCGGTTGCTGGATATGCCGGGTGGTTCCATGCAGATTTTATACCGTAATCCAAATCTAACCTCGTGTCTTAGGCATATAAGTTCTTATTATAACTTATACCCATAATTCAAATCTTGGATTATAATATATGTCAATTACCCATGAACCCCAATTCACGTTTATGCTTATAATCCTATCAGTAGATTATGCCTATAATCCCAATTCAACTTAAAATCCCAACTTCGTATTCATAATTCCAATTTGATTTGTATTCGTAAATCCCACCATAGTTGTATTCATAATTCCTAGCATAGTTATGCCCATGGCCCCATTATAAGTTATGCCCCAAATCTCCCAATCCCATGTTATACCCAAATCAACCTTTTCCCTTTTATTCCCAATATCATTTCAATCGCATAAATCCGCAATCGACGCAGGCTCGAAGATAGCCTAGCTATAAAAATAAAATGGGAAGAAAGAAAGGAGGAAAACAAGCATAGGCATACAACAGCTGTTCATAATAACAAGTTAAATATACGATGATAAAATTAGGCATAGATGAATTTTAGATCTGATCTACAAACTATGGTGAACTGATATGATTCTAGTCCAAATCTTAGATCCAATTACTTATTAGGCATTTTAATCTATAAGTACCACAAATTAACTTTATTGGATTTGCTCTTCAATATGTTTGTTATGTATGTAAATGGGGAATGGCGAACAATAGATCTACTATTATACAAAAAAATGTATTTTAAATCCACTCACTCGTATTCTTTCCCACTTCTAGATCTGATCCATGGTTTTCTCCCTTTTTGCACAGCATAGATCCAGGCATCTGAATTTTTTTCTTATTTTGGAGTAGAGGAATCCTAGACTATCTTTTTATTTTAAGAAGAGGTTTGGAGAGAAAGAGAAGACATTAGATTTGCTTGGGAAGAAGAAGAACTTATCTAATTTGAGTAGAAGCAGCATTAGAGCATCACCATTATTTTTAGTAAAGAAAACAATAGGTTTAGGGTCCTTTATATAGCCTTTAGGTCAACGAATGGTGCCACAAAACTGTCCAGAAACACAAAAATGCTCCTAGGCCAAACCTGGACTAGGGGGTCGACACCCCTATAGGGGGGTCAAGACCCCAGTCGACACCCCCTAAGGGGGTCGACACCTTTGAGCGGGAAATTTCCCGCTCATCACGTTTTGGTCAGATTTGATTTTTGAACTGGTTTTGTTATATAATTATTATTTAATTAAATTCTGCTTTAAACTTGAAATCTTCTAAGTCTCGTAACTTCTTCATACTATATCCGATTTACGCAAACTCAGACTCTATACCAAGCAGATTTCTGAGAGGAACGCAATGGTGGTGTCCATTTTACTTAATTCCTGATATTTAAATTAAGTATCTTTATTTTATAATCTATTCTGCTACATACATTGTTATTGTATTAATTTTCCTTCTCTTCAATGTATGTATTAATTTAAATTGTACATCAGCATTATTTATATATCTATATGCATACATTTTTATTCACATTAAAATTGCGGGGTGTTACAAAAGGGTCAAGTTTACTGTCTGTCTCCTAAAAGAGGATTCTTTAATTAATACTTGTTAGGGAATGTGGATTGGATCGCTAAGGCAAAACAAACACTAAAGGGGGGTAAATAGTGTTTTGAGAATTTAAACAAAATCTAAAACTTATGTGAACTACGAGATGAATCAAACACCACAAACACAATCACAGACACAGATTCAAACACAGATACAAAATAAACAGAAATAAAGATGCAGAAAAGGAAAGAACACACCAGATTTTATACTGGTTCGGATTGCTCCTACGTCCAGTCCCACACAACTCTGGATTGCGTACAATTTTACTACTATATAAAAATCCAATTACAACCTCCTTGATTTCACGGCTATAAGGGATACCACCGATTCCAACCTCCTTGATTTCACAGCTACAAGGGATACCATCGATTCTAACCTCCTTGATTTCACGACTACAAGGGATACCAATGGTTCCTCTTTTACTCAATCCAAACAATTACAAACAGCCCTATAACTCTTCAATAACACTTGATTCAGAGAGATATGATAAGAGAGTTTAGAGATAAGTTTAATCAAAACAGAATTGAATTCGGCAGAGTTTAAGTGTAGAAATAAAAAAAAAATGATTAAGAATGATAATAATGAATAAGGATGAAAATGGGGAAGAAGATATGTTTAAAAATTCGATTTTAACCCCTTTTTATAGAGTGTGAAAGGATGCAACGGTTCTGAGTTGTTTCAAATAGTGAAAAGACACTTCCTTTCAAAATCGAAATAGTGACAATTATATGTCGACATGGGTTTTTTGGTATTTCAACATAGCCTAGTGTAATTTTGTATTTTAAAGCATTTTTCAAGTGT
Organism: Allium sativum; assembly: GCA_030737875.1. Taxonomy (NCBI): domain Eukaryota; kingdom Viridiplantae; phylum Streptophyta; class Magnoliopsida; order Asparagales; family Amaryllidaceae; genus Allium; species Allium sativum. Next base: position 361,595,568 of record CM060926.1, read on the forward strand.
TTTGATATTAATATAATTTTGGAAATTCTTGAGTAAAAATCTAGTGTTGTAAATCAATATTATATAGTAGAAAAACATATGAAAAAATAAATTTAAACTATATAAATATATTTATAAAATTATAACATTATGAGGTTTTAAACTATATAAATATAAAAATATAAAATTTAAGTTTGAAAAAAAATGAAAAATAAGAAAAGATAAAAATAAAATAGAGAGGATTGAGGATAGAATTGAAAATCAAAATTTAAAAATTAGAATTAGAATTAGAACCTGGAGTGCTATTTAGAGTCTTACAAAATCTAGACTCTATAACTATATTAATCTTGAACTCTTGAAATCTTGAATACATATGAGTCTTGAACTTTTTTTGATCTTTGAATCTCTATTATCTTTAAAACTGTACAGTCTTCAGTAATATTTCCTGTATATAATTCCTGCATATATATATTATATACAAAAAGTGTTAGTATATATTTTATAATTAATGATAATTGAAAATGGTTGTTGTCATCAAAACTCCATTCTCCAACAATCTCCCCCTTTTTGATGATGAAAACCTTAGTTTATAAAATATCATAACTGTATATACTTGTTGATGATGATCCTTCTAATACTCCCCCTGTCTGTAATAATTCTATAAACTATGCCTATATTTTATAATTTCTCCCCCTTTTTCTTATCATAATGAAACTCTAAACATACTCCCCCTAAATCCTATATTTATCTAAATAATTCCTATACTAAAGTAAAGTACTTCCTCTAAATTTTTGCTTATATAATATTCTTTTATTTATGTTTAAAAGGTTTTAACTAATTAAACCATAAATATAAATGAAAATTTTATTAATAAGCTGTACAAATACATGAGTTTATACAAATACGATTTATTGTAGGAACACAATAAAACGAAAGAACAAGAAAAACCTTTAAACACTTAATTATTTGACAATGGGAGATTTGTGAATGTGACAATTTGGATAATTGTGATAGAATTCTCCATTATTTTCAATCACATTCCCATTTTCTTCAAATAGAACCTCTCCTATGCACTCAACGTTATCATCTTCGTCCGTAACCATTGGTTGAGTGTCTTGTTCTTCCTCCTCCTCCATTATTTCTTCTTCCTCTTCTGGTTTTCCTCTGGTTCTTCCTCCTCTTCCATAGCTTGATTATTATCATTGATGATAATCGGATTAGTCTCGTTATCCATTATAAACTTTAGGAGACTTCTCATTACTTTTCCTTGCCTATTTTGCTCTTGACTCATTCTAATTTGGATTATTTATATCTCAGCCATTATTTGCAATGCATTCTCCATTTTCTCTTCGATTTTGATAACCCTAAATAGCGTAGATCGTTGAAACGGACCCTCGGATAGTCCAGTGTATAAATCGGAGTTAATTTGAATATTTGGATTTGTGGAGGCCATTGTATTCTTTAATTTAGAGTTTTTGCAAAGAAGAAGAATGAAAATGAAGAAGAAAAGTTGAAATAAAAAGTTTAAATAGTTGAAATAACTAAATTTTGGTGGAAATTAAATTTGAAATTTTTGGTTGTTATATGTCGACATACCAAAAACTCTATGTCGACATAGTCTTGTTTTAAATTTCTTTATTTTAATTTCTTATTTTGCTTATATATATTGCTATATTTAATTATTCTAACTCACTTAATGAACATATGCCTAACTCTCTCCTAAATTTAGTGAATATTGCTTCATTTAATGGTTTAGTTAATATATCTGCAATTTGTTTATCTGATTCTATAAATTCGAGTGAAATCTTTCCTTTACTTACGTTATCTCTTAGAATATGATGTCTTACATCTATATGTTTAGTTCTCGAATGATGAGTTAGATTTTTAGAAATATTTATAGCACTAATATTATCATAGTATATAGGTGATGTATTTATACTTAAACCAAAATCGTTTAACGTTTGTTGTATATAAATTACTTGTGAACAAGCTAAAGCAGCATATACTGCTTTAGTTGTTGACAAAGATACGGTACTTTGCTTTTTTACTGAACTATGATACAAGGGAATGTCCTTGAAAGTGACATGTTCCACTAATACTTTTATGATCGAATTTGCATCCTGCATAATCAGCGTCAAAGTACGAAACTAAATCGAATGAATCATTCTTAGGATAAAATAATCCAAAATCTGATGTATGCTTTACATACCTCAGAATACATTTTACAGACGTTAAATGTGTTTCCTTAGGTTGTTATTGGTATCTTGCACAGAGACATACACTATGCATTATATATGGTCTACTAGCGAAAATATATAATAAAGATCCTATCATTCCTCTATATAGTTTTTGATCAACGTCTTTTGATGTATCATCCTTATTTAAAGCAATATTAGTTTCCATAAGTGTTGGTCTTCCATTTGTTGTTGTTAGATTGTATTTATTAATTAAATCTCTTGCATATTTTTCTTGATTAATAAATATTCCATTCTTTAGTTGTCTAATTTTTAAACCTAAAAATAATGATAATATTCTCCCATACGGCTCATTTCTAATTTTTTGGTCATAATATTTGAAAATTCTTTATTCATTTTATCATTTGTTGACCCAAAAATTATATCATCAACATATATTTGTACTAGTTGTATATCTTTGTTATTCTTATTGATAAAAATAGTATTATCTGATTTTCCTATTTCAAAGTTTGATTGTAACAAATAATTTCGTAATCTATCACACCAAGCTCTAGGAGCCCGTTTTAATCCATATAATGCTTTCTTCAGCTTATATACATGATCTGGTTATTTTTCATCTTCAAATAGGGGTGGTTTCTCTACATATATGTCTTCCTTGACAAATCCATTTAGAAATGCACTTTTGACATCCATTTGATATAATATGAAATTATTATAGTTTGCAAAAGCTAGTAAAATTCTGATAGCCTCTAGTCTTGCTATGGAGGCAAAAGTTTCATCGTAATCTATTCCTTCTTCTTGAGTATAACCTTATGCTACTAGTCGTGCCTTATTTCTTTCTACCTCACCGTGTTCATTCATTTTATTTTTGTAGACCCATTTGGTTCCTATTATTGTTTTATCCTCTAGTCTAGGAACAAGTTCCCATACTTCATTCCTAGTAAACTGATTCAGTTCTTAACAAGTATCCATGAATCATCTGAAGAAGCTTCCTTTGGATTTTTGGGTTCAATAGTTGATATAAATGCAGTATTAGTCATATTATTTAATTGATTATGAGTTCTTACAACAGATTCAATATCTCCTAAGATATTTTCTACAGGATGGTCTCTAAGTAATCTAATTCTATTATTTGATTGATTATCTTCATAATTTATTTCATTGTCACAATCGTCTTCGTTGTTTTGAGTTATACTTATAGTTTTCATCGAAAGATACGTTTAATGATTCTTCTATAGTGTTGGTTCGAGTATTGAAAACTTTATAAGCCTTGCTTCTTTCTGAATATCAAATAAAAATTCCTTTTTCGGATTTTGAATCAAATTTGTCTAAATTATCTTTTGTATTTAGTATAAAACATTTACTTCCAAATATGATACTTTTGGTTTCTTGTTATTCAAAAGTTCATATGGTGTTTTATGAGTTAAAGGTCTAATTGAAATTCTGTTAATAATATAGCAAGTTGTTGCAACTGCCTCAGCCCAAAAATTCCTTAGTAAATTACTATCGGATAACATAGTTCTTGCACACTCTTGTATCGTTCTATTTTTACATTCAACTACTCTATTTTGTTACGGAGTTCTTGGAATTGAAAATTTTGTGGGCTATTCCCTTTTTATTACAATATTTTTCAAAATTCTCATTTTTGAATTCTCCGCCATGATCACTACGTATTATTTTAATTTTTAGCGGTAATAAATTTTGAATTATTTTAGAATAAGTTTTAAACTGATCGAAAGCATCACTTTTATTTGTAAGAAACAAAGTCCAAGTAAATCTACAAAAGTCATCAACTATTACATACACATATCTGTTATGATGATTGAACTTGTGATGGACCAAATAAATCCATGTGTATTAACTCTAATGGTTTTGAAATAGTAATTTCTTCTTTTGATCTAAATGAACTCTTCTTTAATTTTCCGAATTGACAAGCATCACATACGTTATTAACTTTAAATTTCATTTTGGGTAATCCTCTAACTGAATCTAATTTAGAAATCCTAGAGATGTGTTTGAAATTTGTACGACCAAATCTCTTATGCCAGATCCAAGGATCACTTGTATTGGCCATAAGACATAAATTATGGCTGGATATTTTCATACTTAATATATGGATGTTTTTCTTTCTATATCCTTCAAATATAACTTTTGAATTCCTATATTCTATGAAACATTTATTCTTTTCAAAATTTATTTTATAACCTTTATCGCAAAGTTGACTTATACTTAGCAAATTGTGTTTTAAATTCCTAACTAATAAAACATCATAAATAGTAGGAGTTTCAGAATAACCGACATTGCCGATTCCTATGATGTATCCTTTAGGATTATCCCTGAAGTTCACCATTCCACCATCTTGATACTTCAGATTATTGAGTAGTTCTGGATTTCCAGTCATATGCCTCGAACAACCACTATCCGGTATCCATTTGTCCTTTTTCATTTCCACAAAATGCTTTCCAGAATTTGAATTTTCAACAGCCATGTAACACACCAGTTCGAGATTTGAGTTTCCAATAGCCACCTTTTCAGACTTTGAATTGCCAACAGCCACTTTACCCATCTTTTCAACTTTTGAATTTTCAAAAGTCATAGAACTCATCCTTTTCTGAATTGAACAATATTTCAGTAGATCACATGTTTCTTTAACATTATTATATGTAGACTCTTTTAACATTGATGCAATGCATGAATTGACACTAGTATTATCATAGATTCCAAAATTTTCCATATTACCAAAATTTCAAAAATCAGATTATGAACTTTTTGAAAAACCATGCTCTGATACCAATTGTTAGGGAATGTGGAATGGATCGTTAAGGAAAAACAAACACTAGAGAGGGGGTGAATAGTGTTTATGAGAATTTAAACAAAATCTAAAACTTATGTGAACTTCGAGATGAATCAAACACCACAAACACAATCACAAACACAGATTCAAACACAGATACAAAATAAACAGAAATAAAGATGCAGAAAAGGAAAGAACACACCGGATTTTATATTGGTTCGGATTGCTCCTATGTTCAGTCCCACGCAACTCTGGATTGCACAGAGTTTTATTACTATATCAAAATCCAATTACAACCTCCTTGATTTCACGACTACAAGGGATATCACCGATTCCAACCCCCTTGATTTAACGGCTACACGGGATACCACCAATTCTAGCCTCCTTGATTTCACGGCTATAAGGGATACCACTGATTCGTCTTTTACTCAACCCAAACAATTACAAACAGCCTATAACTCTTCAATAGCACTTGATTCAGAGAGAGATGAGAAGAGAGTATAAACAGAAGAAGCTTGATCAAAAGAGAATTGAATTCGGCAGAGTTTAAGTGTAGAAATCATAAAAATGATTAAGAATGATTATATAATGAAAGAGGATGAAAGTGGAGAAGAAGATATGTTTAAAAATTTGGTTTTAACCCCTTTTAATAGAGTGTGAAACGATGCAATGGTTCTGAATCGTTTCAAAAAAAGAAAAGACACTTCCTTTCAAAATTGAAAAAATGACAGTTATTTGTCAACATGGTGTTTTTGGTATGTCGACATAGCCTAGTGCAATTTTGTATGTTAAAGCATTTTTCAAGTGTTTTGATATTAATATAATTCTGGAAATTCTTGAGTAAAAATCTAGTGTTGTAAATCAATATTATATAATAGATAAACATATGAAAACATAAATTTAAACTATACAAATATATGTGTAAAATTATAACATTTTAAGGTTTTAAACTATGTAAATATACAAAGTATAGTAATATAAAATTTAAGTTTGAAAAACAAAGAAGAATAAGAAAAGGAAAAAATAAAATAGAGAGGATTGAGGATAGAATTGAAAATCAAAATTTGAAAATTAGAATTAGAATTTGAACCTAGAGTGCTATTTAGAGTCTTACAAAATCTGGACTCTATAACCATATTAATCTTGAACTCTTGAAATCTTGAATACTCATGATTCTTGAAATTTTTCTGATCTTTGAATCTCTATTATCTTTAAAACTGTACAGTCTTCAGTAATATTTCCTGCATACAATTCCTGCATATATATATTATACAAAAAGTGTTAGTTTATATTTTATATTCAATGATAATTGAAATAAGGTTGTTGTCATCAAAACTCCATTCTCCAACAATACTCAGGTTGATACTTCAAGCCTTTGGTTCGAAACCTTGCTACGAAAGCTACATCTTCTTAACACCTCATGCACGGAGGTTCTCTAAACTCGCATGATGCATGAATGCTATTCAAATACTAATGGTCATATCACTTTATCGCAAGTTCACCTATTATTAAGTTATGATTCAAGTTGTGGCTCACATGGATTGTACAAGTTATCATACACCTCCAATAAGACTGGCACATTTATTGTTAAAGCCGTTTCACAGATAACACAAGAGTTAAATCTGTATGCTACCTATATACCACTTACTATGCAAACTTGGTTAAAACAACACTCGACACAATATGCAATAAAATAATTCAGGAAATATTAGCTACCATGTTTTATGCAGAGAAAGGCAAAGAAGATTAGCATACATATTAGAATAAACTCTTTAGGACCCCTACTATTTCCATAAGTGTTCTAGTCTATGTGACAACCCCAAACTTCCATAGTACAAAAGTAAGGATAATCATAGGAGCATAACATAATTACAACAATAACAGATCTCAAATAACAACATAACACATAAACCATTGCAGCGGAAATAAGATTGTCATCACAACATAACATCACAGACATCAGAGTACGCAGTTACAGGATACACTTAGCAAATAGAAGTCTATTATTATGAATGCCTGAATCTGGGATTCCTGAGTTCTATTATCTCCGGGAATGAATCCCTAGTCAAGCTTATGTGACATTTAAATATAAGTTTTTATCCCTTCATTTGTTATTCCAAAGCATGTTATTAAATTTCTACTGCAAGTGTCACAATTTGGATCTTGGGTTACCATTTCATATTTTCAAAATAATGGACCATAGGTACTAAGTATTCTAATTGAAACCTTGGAATTCTTATCTTTATTAAGGATGAAAATCTTAAAACACTGAAGTTCATGTTATTAAAATTCACACGGATTAATCATCACATCCGCATATCATATAGTTAAACTTATAAGGTTACACAATTGAAAGTTTAACTTCCAATGTTACCATCTAAATAGACTTAACATCCATTCTTATATCATTATTTTGGGGATATACTAAAGCCGATAACAAAGTCTCCCCATTATTTCTTGAGTTGTAGAACAGATGATACATGATTCACAAGATTTGTCCTAAAGAACAAAGGCTTCTTTATACTGAGGGGGGGAGAGGTGCTAACTGTTAACACGAAAATTCACAATGGCCAAATATAAAGAAGCATAAGGTCTAGAATAGGAAGACCAAAGGATTTTGGGAGGTGAAAACCTTAACCATGGAGAAAAGAACCTTGAATAAGGCTAGGGCATTACCAAAACAGGGGCTGAGAGCTAATACAGACAACAAAGGGATTCGGTTTGCAACTGTCACTACCAAATTCAACACCGAGATAAGCTAATGGTGAATGGGTTTCGAACTGTCACCAGTATAGAAGAATGATCCAAGTAGCATGGCCCCGGCACCAGGCTTAAGCCGAAAGTATAAAAGAGACAATTGAAACCACAAGAAACTGACACCATCACAGAAGAAGAAAGCTTGGAATCAATGGGAAGAATGGATACTGGCAGGGTAATGCCGACATGAAAGGCATAGCTCAATTCCGAAAGCCAATCACTTTAAAGCCATAAGCCGATAAGAAAGAAAGAGTGAAAGCTTATAACCTGAGATCAAAGGCATGATAGGAAGCACCATGCAAAACAAAAGGTAACAAAAGGGCTATCGACATTAATTTGCTTAATGCCAATATGAAGGGAAGTAAAGACATTAAAGGCACAAGAAGCCGAAAATATAAGAGAAGCATTCTCAAAGATAGTTATCGGAACCAAAGCTTGTCGACCACCGAAAGACAACTTTAGGAGTCAATAAGGAATGCACCGAAATATCCTTCCGCAAGATCGAGACTCACTCCAGTGATCAATCGAAAGCAAACCAAAGCTTCTAGGATGAAAAGCTATCCACACTAACTTGCTTAATGTCGATATCGAAAGGGGTAATGAACCCCGGAACATGGTAAGTTGAAGCACAAGAAAATACTATGGAAATTTAAAGGAGAAACTGGAGCTCGAAAGTCGAAAGCCTCCAAGACAGATGAACAACTAAAGCCTTTTCCGGAAGCCAAATACATAGTGGGATAGAGACGACTAACCCAGCACTGAATGCACATCCGGTACTGGCACTGAAAGTCTCTGCATTCTAGAATCGAAAGCCGAGAATCGAGGAAAGATGCGACGACCCAAATTTCTGGTACTTTTTAAGCTGATCAAACAACAACAATCCAACCCAAATTGTATTGGAAACCCATATGTCAATAGAAAGAGATTAGAGGATGAGGTAATAAAGAAATATTAGAATAGTAGGAGAAGAAGAAGAACCAACACAACCCAGAGCCTCATATCGTAGAGGAACAAAATATAATACATAAGTAACTTTATTGAAAGCTTGAAGTAATATATTTACATACACCATAGTACAACATACAAATATGGACAGTTATAACAACCTGTCCTCAAATACAGCACACAGCGGAATATACTAGATAAAATCATACGACTTAACTCCTCCAGCACGTCTTATGAACTTCTAATTATCCAATGACCTGAACCTGTACAACGTGGTCTAACCCAAGCATTACAAATACCGGGTCAGTCTGGCGAACCAGAGTGAGAAAAACTCGCAAAGTTTAAAGGGAAATCATCCAAATTGATTTTAAATTTCAAATTTTTTTTGAAAGAAAAGGATAATCGTAAGACCAAATCCACAGATAAATTTGGAAGATTTTTACCTTACGATAAGCCAAAACATTTTTGAAAACATATATATATATATATTCTGATATTATGATAGTGTCTAAATACAAGTAAATAACAACCTAGTGGAACGCTTGCATCTCACGGTTCACATATATAGTATACAATCAAAACCGCGGGCGCTTATTGGAGATTGGATTCCGACTATGACAAGGTATGGAACCACCTACTGATAGTGTATCTCTAGAGGGGAATACACTGGGTTCAATAAGAACATCTTGGAACCCCGCCACACATGACCGCCCACTCATTTCGCTTGAGTGTAGCGAATGTATATCACCAACGGTTGGGATCAGCGACCATTTCCCGAAAAGGGATGGCGTCGAAATAGATTAAAGAAGGAAATGGAATTTATCTAGATATGTGATTATACATCCTAATGGGAGCGACCCACAAAGCCATGTTGCCTGCTCGATTTTTGTCATTTCTCGGTTGATGAGGCTTGAGGCTACGTTAACTTATCAGCATATCACTTTGAATGCCACATCGTCAGATCCGTCAAATCACTAATTGACGTCCTCAAAAATACACTGGGCACGTTTGATGAAATCAACGTACGTGACCAACTAGAAATACTCTGTCAGACACTCATCCACACAAGTCATCCAGGAACAAGATGAACCGAAGGCACCCTCCTACCGTATCCAAAGGATCAGTGGTGAGTAGTCCTTGCAATCCGCAAAATTTCCAACCATGACTGAATCACGTCAGAATACCTCTGGTTGCAATCCCAAAGAATATTCAACAAGTATTCCTTCCTCTTATGAAGATCCACGGTCTTCAATTGCCCATCTCGATCAGCTTCTGAACATCTTTAACATCTACGTATTTGCTGGTCGGAATGGTTTTCGAATATAAATTCGATCGCGGTCTTTCCATACCAACAATCGACTTGGCCAGATTTTGATAGTCGGTGTTTTTACTATCAAAATAAACAACCACCATCCATAGAAAATAAAATGGATTTACTGGTTTAGTATATGACATCACTTGGCCTCTTTAGTTAAATAGCTGTTAATTAAATTTCTAAATCTTTCGACATTTGGATTACCGCCTTTCCACTTCTTATTTCCATAGCAATTTATTCAACTTATAGTTTATATAGCCTTTACGGAAATACTAATTTTAACTCCCAAAACTACCCTCGTTTCTAATCTCATATCGTTCTTGGATAATCATGAAGTCATTCAAGTTAGGGTATTTTATATACCTCTCAGACCTTGAGTCGACAACATTCTTATCTTCAGAATAGATAAAAGTTTATCAACAAAATCCCATTCTTACACGCTTCCTAACACTCCTATTTAATTTAGAATCCTTTTTGAATAACCAATTTTCTTATGTTTGTTCAAATAAAGTTCTATTAAAAAGTTTCATCTCTTGATCCGTACCGTTAGATTTTTATGACCAAGTCTAATCCATTAAAGCTTCCACTCGATTTCAACTCACATTGAATCCAGTTTAAAACTCTCCTTTTATAGAATTCCTTTCCGGAAATAAATTCAGAATCTAACTCATATAAATATGAGTAAAACTTATTTAAATTCCCTTTTAATTGTAAATAAGACCTTAAGGCCACCTTTGACTTTATTAATCGAGTTCCGATTACCAGATCCTTTCTTTAATTTAGTTAAATAATTAACTCCAACCCTTTTTCATTAAAATGTTTACTTTATCTTTAACTATTAGTAAAATAGTTAATTTTCCCTTAAAGGTTATTTTGAAATGATAATTAACTTTAATAATAATTAACAATTCAATAATTGTTTTAAATAATCAATCCTCGTTCAAGCGCTTTACTTAATAATCCCAAAAGAAGATTTATTTGTTAACCAATTTCAATCAGTCCTTTCCTTTGAATTGATTTATAAAATCAATTAAATAATTTCATTTAATTTAATTAATAATCTAATTAAATTAAATAATCACGTTTAATCATTAATTTGAAATAATAAATCCAAACCTTAATCGTTTGGAAAATCCCTGCTCATTTGCTTATAAAACTCGCCAACATAAGGATTTTTTTATATATTCGGTTTATAATTACAAGATAAACATAATTATTTATTTCCTTTAATAAATCATTATTTAAATAATCTATATAAAATAAATTTAATAATCCGTTTTAGTTATAAATAAATTCTTATAACCTTATCTTTATTGATTTATCTAATTATAAATCAATGTTCATAAAATGATTCATTTTTAGGCCAACCATTGCCAATTACTCAACCAATCTCATCCATTGGTTAATAACAAAAAAATGTTGAATTTTAATTCAATGATTAACAACAAACCAACATTCAATCCTACTAATTAAATAATTCAAACAATATAAATAAATATAAACAATATATTTGAGGATTCCGGTTGGATTCCTCCAACCTATCCTTCCCTGCATCAGAATGGGTTACTTCAAGTTCAATACGATAATATATTTATCATAGTAAACAGAAATATATAGTTTAACCAGTAACAGTCAGCACACAATTTATAATGTCCATTCAAGCAACCAATTTTTTATTTAATACGTTTATACTATTATAAACGTAACCAACAAGGTAAATTACCTCGCTTGGAATCTAATTGTTAAAATAACAATTTAATTTGATTAAATTAAACAAATAATTAATTTAATCAGAGAATATCTAAAGATATTCAGTATACAGACCACAATCATCAATCATTAGCAAACATTGGACACAAAATAAAAACCCGGCTTATATAAAATATAAATGGGATAAACTGAGTAAGTTGAACTCATCTTGGGTTTCCATTCGCCACTGAAATAGTTCATTTTAATTAAATTAAACAAGTGTTTAATTTAATTAAAATTTCCATCAGCGTCCCCGTCTGTCCAAACCAGCTCCATATTGTCGGTTACGTTGCTACGTGTCCAACATCTATGGTCATGTTGAATTCTAACGGAAAAGAAGAACGGTACAGAATTTTACACGCATTCATTATTTAAATAAATATTATAATATCTTAATAATACATTATTATTTAATCCATGCTTAGTTAGTTAGATTTCCAATTAGGCACAATACCGAACACAATTGGGCACATTCATGTTGGTTTCCGAGTATTGCAGGCCACGTAAAGTATTTAAATTAAGCAATATTAGGCATGGTTTAATTTTATTTAGGAATATTTACATAAACGGTTAGGCATTAAACCCGATTAGCACTAAAATAAAACTTCAGGTCACGTGTAACTTAATAATCTGTTTACTAAGACAACCGTGATATCCGGTTAGGCATACTGTATAAATTTCAGTCACGTTATATAAAACCATTCAGTGTATAAATTCATATGATTAGTAACTTAGTATACATTATTAGCTCAAACCTTAATCTGCGTTGTATGAAACTTCGGTATTAATAATACATTTAGTATTTATTTGGCAACGCTGATCACAGGGGTTAGGCAAAAATTGAAATTACCAGGCTGTATAATTTCTCCTGCACACCCGTGTCATATCGTCTTTCTCCAGCTACTATGGTTCTGCTTCTCCAAACTCCATGCCGCCACAAATTCTTCAACACTGTAGCGATGTACCCTTCCTCACTACTTCACCCAAACCACTTCATATACCCTCTTCTTTTTTGCGATAGACCATACCCTGTCTCCACTGTGTAACTTCCTCCTGATTCCCTTTTCCAGTTTCCATTTGTTCCGCATATACTCCCCTATACCATGCTAGTTAAACTAATGTTTCTCCTCCCTTTCACATGTAAACCGCCACTACATCTCCATCATCATACTATATTCAAACGCAACCAACCTTCTTCCCATTTGCAGCCCCATACCATGCCATACTACACGCCATTACCCTGTTCACTACTTCCGTGTACAAGGCCCCCACTTCATGCCTGCATCCAAACAAGTCCCCCTTCACTGCTCAACAGACTGGACCACTCATCACCGTTGCTGACACCATTCACGTTCAAGCCATGCATTTCCAAACACAAAGCTTGCCACTGATTCAAACTTTTCCACTTCTTCACTAGACCCAAACACAACATTGCATTGGTACACACTCCACACCCCATGCAAAAACAGTACGTACTTCACTCCCCCACTTCCGTTTCGACTTTCTCCTCCCCCACTTCTTCACTGGACCAAAACATAGCGTTGCATTGGTTCCCACATTTTCTCTTCCCAGTCTCATTCTCTCCCTCTTTTATATATATTTTTATATATAGAAGCGAGTGTTTCCTGTTTGGGTTAATGCAGATAAAGCAATCTTTTGTTTTGAGTTTCGGTTTACAACTGAGAAGAAGGAATCAGACAGCCTTATATAGAGGAGAGGAAAGCTTTGGATAATGACTGTGTCATTCACAATTTAATTCATAGGAGTTGAATTTAGATTGTTAGGGAAGTGCGCATGTACATATGCCATTCAATGTGAAAAGATGTATTAGGGGGGCTTGTGTTTTCAGTATGGTATGTGCATGTCCAGGGAGAGGGTAATGGGTAGGCCTAGGCATGAATTATCTTTTCATTTTATGGTCTGTGCGTTTCATTTATTCAGTGCTTTCTTTTTGTGGTCATGGCCTGCACGATTTTATTAAATAGATGGGGACGTTTTTATAGAGTGGGTAGCTAGAATGGCTTGAAAGGAAAGGTTAGAGGAAGTTGCACATATATTTATTGATTTCATTTTATACTATTGCCATTATTTAATGTGGTATGTTAAATTCGTGCTGACATTTACGGATCCCAAATGCAACGGAAATATACATACTGCTACGTCTTGTCGTTTCGGTCTCAACGAAATTAATTTCGTTAAAAATGGACTCCGTTTGCACAACGACATTTTAATTTATCGGTTCACCCCTAAATATCGTTACTGATAAAACAACTCCAGTTGGCTCCAAATCGGAAATATAGCAATAACTAATTATATGCATTGCAATAAAATTCGTTTCATCGAAAACGGAGATCGCTTGAAAAGGAAACTATTTTTAAGGCCTGAAATATCGATAAAATATATTTAAATTCAAAACAAATCTCATTTAAATAAATAATAAATTATTATTATTGTATTTATCCAAATGGAATAACCAATATATATTTTAAACTCAATATTCAGAAATTCAGTTGAAAACCAAACCCAAATATATAGAAATCCTTTTATGTTTACTAATTAAACGTTATAATTTATAAACGATTTTCGTAGCGACTATTTGAAAATTTAAATTCGACATAACTCAAAATCTTTAATATGATATCTTCATTTTTTTTCTCTCGTTAGAAAGGTATAATCAAATCGATCCAAACGGTTCTTATTTCACAGAATTCCGACTTATATCGGATCCTGTATATTCAATTAAAGTTCAAATCGAAAATTATGAGCTACTGCGTCGTTTCGAACTCGTTATAATTATATATATGTATATATATATATATATATATATATATATATTCGAACTCCATTTTATTAAATAAATTCGATATAAAATCCATTATATTTCTAATATAATATACAAAACATATTTAAATATTCAAATTTAAATGACCGAAAAATCTGGGACGTTACATTCTTCCCCCCATAAAAGAATTCCGTCCCTGAATTACAAGGTAAGAAGAATGATCCGAACTCAATCATTGTAAAATAATTATTTTAGAATTATCACCAAAACAAAGTCAGTCTCTTTAAAATTTTCGAAAATTTCGCCAGCACTTCTTCTACCCGGCTCGATCAGAGCGACTACAACTCGCCACTCCGGGCCTTCTTCTCCAAAAGAAAACCAAAATCCAAATGGCTACCCAACTCGGGGGTGTAAAACCAATCACCAAGCAATAATATTAAGGTTTACCTATTTGTTGGGCAATTTCGAAGCAAATCGATTAACTGCTCTTCATTTTCCAATCTGTATAATCAAATCAACTCCATAGCCTTCTGGAATCTGCACTTACCTCAATTTACAATGCAAATAACAAATACAAGTTTAAATAATTCCATTTTCACTTCACAACCAATCTTAGTTCCAATTCACTATACTGGGATTTATTTGCTTGCCTCAAATTTTATCGATTTCGTACTAACTTGTTGTTGAATTTTATTCGACCAATTCAACATCCAAATAACAAACAACCAAATCATTTGAACTATATTCAATACTGACTAATCTGCATTCACTTTGGTTTAACATATGCTAATAACAACCGATTAATATCTAGATTTTTTCCATTATTATCCATTTGATTTTCACATCCAAAATTATTTCATTTGATTACATTTCTCAAATCAATTCTACTTAACCAGGTCAAGTTTCATTATACATATCTAATTCAACCGACTAATTGATTTTTCTAATCAATTCACTTTTATTCCAGAATCCAATTTTTGAATTTATTTTAATTTCAAATTAAAAATTCTCATTTGATAATTTCTTATTGAAATTACCTCAGTTATATTAAACCATTTCAATTCTTTACTCAAATTGGTAACAACTTATTTTGATAAAAATATCTTTTATCTTTACAAACTTCGAATATTTCATCCAAAATCATTTCAAATAATTTATTATTATTTTACATAATTTATTCACATTTTTAGTAATTTTAATAAGGCTTTAATAGTCGATTTCCAATATCAGCCAACGAACTGCATCTATAGTGATCTTTTACAAAATTGAATTGGACATATATTAAAATCTAACCGTTAGATTTCAAATCTCTTATTACCATTGGAAGATCTTTTTGATACGAACCCAACAGTTCCGATTTCAGGGGAATCCGATTGTCGAATCTCCCGTTACGTCCATTTAAAGACGATGGTCGAAATTCGCGAACGGTCGCTACACGATACGTTCTATTCAAACCAATTAAATATATAATATATTTCCCAAATTTTTGTTATTTAGTTTCATTTCCAGGTTAATTTTCATCTCCATATTGACTTAACCAATTGGTTTATAACCAATTCAATTGTATCAACTATCCAATTCAATTGACTAATCGATTTCCCTCAATCAGTTCAATTTCACTTCATAATTCAATTTGAATTCCAATCAAATCAAGCAAAATAATCAAACAACCAATATTACTATATTATATGAAAATGAATTCTTTTTCTATAAAATATAATTTGGGGAAAAATTATTTCATTTACCCTTTTTACAAAACAATATTATGTCAATTGTCAGTTCAATATGGTTTCCCAACATTTGAACCGATCAATTAACACAATACAAAACATTTTTATAAAATCTACATATACGCTCGCTCGTATATACACTCAAACTCAATCTAGGGTGTTACTAACCCCATCTCTATCGAGTCACGCCGCAGAGCCAAGTTTAATACTCAACCATTAGCTCTGATACCAAATGTGACGACCCAAATTTCCGGTACTTTCTGAGTTGATCAAACAACACCAATCCAACCCAAATTGTATTAGAAACCGAGACGTCAATAGAAAGAGATTAGCAGGTGAGGTAAGAAAGAGAGAAATATTAGAATAAAAAAAGAAGAAGAACCAACACAATATAGAGCCTCATATCATAGCGGAACAAAATAAAATGCATAAGTAACTTTATTGAAAGCTTGAAGTAATATACTTACATACACCAGAGTACAACAGACAAATATGGAGAGTTATAACAACCTGTCCTCGAATACAGTACACAACAAAATGTACTAGATAAAATCATATGTCTTAACTCCTCTAGCACGTTTTTTGAACTTCGTATTATCCAATGACCCAAACCTGCATAACCCGGTCTAACCCGAGCATTACAAATACCGGGTCAGTCTGGTGAACCAGAGTGAGAAAAACTCGCAAAGGTATAAGGTGAATCATCCAACTTGATTTTAAAATTCAAAATCTTTTTAAAGTAAAGGAGAATCGTAAGATCAAAATCCATACATAAATACGGAAGGTATCTACCTTACGATAACCCAAAACATTTTTGAAAATATATATATATATTCTGATATTATGATAGTGTCTAAATACAAGTAAATAACAATCTAGCGGAACGCTTGCATCTCACGCTCCACATATATAGTGTTGACGTCAAAAGTTGGTCACTAATGACGGCCAACCCCCAATCGCGTGAGCAACACACGATATAAGATAAAAAATGCAGAAAGCAATAAGAAAAAAGGGAAGAGCACACACAGAATTTTTATAATGGTTCGACAAAGTAAGTGCCTACGTCCACTTTATATGTCATATATCTTTTTTGGATTACAAATACAATGCTTTTTCTAATTGAAGAAGAGAAAGAGAATGATGATGGAGAAGAGTAATGGTGAAAAGCTTATGGAAGCTATCTTTGCCAAAGAAAAACCGATCCCTTTCCTCTTTAGGTTTAGAGGTATTTATAGGTGAAAATAATGGCTTGGGCTGCTGCAATATTATCCGGCCATTTTGGGAAAGCTCGGACACGTGGCTTCCGATGATTGGCCGGACTTTCAGCTGCTGATGGGTCAAATGTTCATAAATAGTGCCCTCGGATTCTGTGGCAGACATGGCGTCCATTGGAAGGCATATCAAAAGTTGAGCTTTGTCCGGATATGGTTTGACCGTATCCATTGCCTCAAAAGTCAGGATATTCGGTGACTGTAGGCAGTTTCCAAACTATTCCGAGATAATCGTCCAAGGCGAGATAATCGGTCAGGGCGAGATAATCGGTCAAGGCGAGATATCTGGAAGGAAGATCTTCAGCTTGAGAGTGCGACCCTTTGAAGGAGCGGGCCTTCTTCTGTTCGTGCGGGAGATAGGTCGACTGGTGACTTAGGCGACCTTATTATCTTGTGGTGCTTTCTGTAGCTCGGTTAGTCGCGCTTTGGGCTTCGGTTCATCCCGTTGGGACTCTTGCCAAAAAGAGGGCTAACACTTTGCCCCTCAGAATATATCTTCATCGGTAGATAGAGGTGTGTTCTGAAACCTGAGCCGGAGCACAAACGCTCGATTTGCGATGGTTATGCCAAACCATATTGAGGCCAGAAAACCGACGGTTCCGATACTGTATTAAAGCCAGAAATCCGACGACCGTTCTAGGTCGTATTAAGGCTAGAAAACCGACAGTTATCGGGGATCCGTATTAAGGCCGATGCGGTAACTATCTTGTGCATAAGGATTCTTGTGAATATAAAACAAAACAGAGTTTGGGTCGAGCATTTTAGTTCACTTGGCTTAGAAGATGGCAGACATTATCCATGTCTGGCTTGGTGGCGAGTATTAACCATACTCGGTTTGGTGGCGAACGCTAATCTGGTTCAGCTTACGAAAGTGGCGAGCATTAAACATACTCGGCTTGGTGGCGAACGCTAACCTGGTTCGGCTTACGAAAGTGGCGAGCATTAAACATACTCGTCTTAGTGCAAGTG
This sequence comes from Allium sativum, assembly GCA_030737875.1. Taxonomy (NCBI): domain Eukaryota; kingdom Viridiplantae; phylum Streptophyta; class Magnoliopsida; order Asparagales; family Amaryllidaceae; genus Allium; species Allium sativum. Next base: position 361,614,054 of record CM060926.1, read on the forward strand.
TTTTTTTTAATGCTCAACTCATTTTAGGTTAGTATTTTCTGCGAGTTATAAGTATTTCATGAGGAATAGTATGCTTAAAACAGAGTCTCCCTTGTCTAAAGGGGTTTAAGCGGATGGTAAGTGTTTGTGCTAACCATGTGGTATATATAAAGAAGGGGTGGGCAATTCCCATGCCCGACTTAGAGATCTTTAGACAATTCACGTATGCTAAAGGAAATTCATAACAAGAAACAAAGAAATTCAAAGAGGGCCACCATCAATCCCGGAACAAGTCTTAGAGCTAAGTCCTAACTCTATATACAGGTACATCGAGGTGCCTTTATTACTAAAAAGAAATGCATTAAGAGAAAAAACAAATTCTTAATTTATAATAATGCCGCGGGTGCTAGTCTCAGGGTCCCTTCCATCTCGAGGAGCTTGCGGACCAGCCTGAGGAGCTTGGCCAGAGGATCGCGGTGGCATGGCCGAGGCACGATTTTTAACATATTCAGCGAGTTCCCCTTTTCTGATCCGTCCTTCAATGAGGTCGCGCAGATGTCGGCAGTCATTTGTATTATGTCCAGCTACGTTGTGGAATATACAATGCCTGCCAGAGTCGAGTTCCATCTGGGTCGGCTCTCGTCGAGGCGGTTTTGGAGTGGGAAAGGACTCGCGCATATCGAGATAGATATCGAGCAAGGGGGAATTGAGCTCAGTGTAGCGATCATATTTGTTTTCACTCCGAGGCCGAACATGGCGCTCGTTGTTCTCTGGGGCTTTTCCTCTTCCTTTATTCTGGCCGTTGCCCTCGAATGGACCTTGTTGTTTGGCTACCAGAACTTCAAGGCTCTCCATTTCCAGGCTGGCATCTTCTTGTCGGAGGAATCGCTCGGCTTCAGAATAAAAGTCATCGATGTCCTTGGGAGGATCTTGAGTTAGAGAGATGGAGAATTCCGATCGGTTTTGAACTCCTACGATGGCGGCCATAAGTACCATTGATGGCTCGGGCCGATCAACTGATGCTACGGCCGCGTTGAATCTTTCGAGGAAGGATCTTAGCGTCTCTCCGGATCGCTGTTTGATGGTAGACAGGAACATGACACTTTTCGGTCGAGAGATGTGCACTCGGAATTGCTCGATGAAACGGGTGACCAGGGTGTTCCAGCTGCTGATCGACTCTGTTGTGAGATGCCGAAACCACATACCGGCTATATCTGTGAGAAAGAGAGGGAAGCACTTAGCCATGAAACCGGTCGATGCGCCAAGTACTTCCATATGTCGCATGTATCGCATGAGATGAATGGTCGGGTCAGTGCAACCGTTGTATGGCTCGATAGCCGGAAACCTGAAGTCTGGAGGATTCCGAGAATTTCTGATTTCTCTGGTGAAGGGGCTGCGATTGACGTTGTCTATGTCTTGCTGCGAAGAATTGCCCCGAGTGAAGCGTCGGACGATGCTTGCGAGCTGACTCCCATCTCCGAGGAGTCGTTGCCATGAACTCAATTCCGCATCCTAAGGGAGTTCTGTTCGAGGATTTGGCAAAAGCATGCTCGGAAGGGTGACCGTTGGTTGGGCTCGACCGCCGAGACTTGAGTGAAGGTGTGAGGGAAGGTGAGATCTGGCGACTGGTTCTGGGGAGAATGGCCCCTCTGGAACCAGATGAGTTGTGTGTCGACCCATTCCTAGTCCCGAGGGTCCTGGCCGATCTAGCATAGCATGTGATGTTCGGAGCCCAAGATTGCCCCCGTTTGAAGCGAGGCTAGGAGGGTCTACGGTAACATTCTCTTCCACTGTTGCGAGGGTCGGTGCAGCGGGCTGGTTGTCCTCGTTCGAAGGGAAGGCTGCACCAGCTCTTGGTTGAAGGGAAAGAGTGGTCAAACTGGTCTGTGTTAAGATCCCGGGTTGTACTGGGCATGGCATTGATGCTGAGGGACCCGGTGGTAGCTCGACTGATCCGACAGGTCGAGATGTTCCAAGGAGCGGAGGAATATTTGCCAAACGACCTAGATCATGATCGCCCGCCTCCTGAGATTCTGCTGCCATAGCACCGCTGGTCGCTGGAAGCGATACTCCTGGCTGTGAAGCATTGGTTGGTGGGACCAAACCAGGATGAAATAAAGGTGTAGGCCGATCAGTGGCCTGATTATGTGCAGACCGAAGATCAGTCATTGCTCCAGCTTCGTTTGGTGGAGGAATTGATGTTGAAGCGTTCAACCCCGCACCCAGTCGACTGAGAAGGTGCTCCATCGACTGTTGTTGTTGTTCGAGGAGTTTGCCCTGAGATTCCATGCGATCTCGGAACTCGGTCATAATTTTATCCAGGTCGTCCCGGGTAAGAAATTGAGGCTGATCGTCATGAGAGGAAGCTCCATGACTTACTTCCGCAGCATCTGTCTCGGCTGCGTTGGTTCCCCAGGGACGAGAGGATGTTGCATCTTTCTTTCATTTGTTCGCCATGATCTGAAACAAGCAGAGGCTCGATGTCCGTATCGGTGCGCTTCCCCTTCCTGGCGCGCCAAAGTGTTGACGTCAAAAGTTGGTCACTAATGACGGCCAACCCCCAATCGCGTGAGCAACACACGATATAAGATAAAAAATGCAGAAAGTAATAAGAAAAAAGGGAAGAGCACACACAGAATTTTTATAGTGGTTCGGCAAAGTCAGTGCCTACGTCCACTTTATATGTCATATATCTTTTTTGGATTACAAATACAATGCTTTTTCTAATTGAAGAAGAGAAAGAGAATGATGATGGAGAAGAGTAATGGTGAAAAGCTTATGGAAGCTATCTTTGCCAAATAAAAACCGATCCCTTTCCTCTTTAGGTTTAGAGGTATTTATAGGTGAAAATAATGGCTTGGGCTGCTGCAATATTATCCGGCCATTTCGGGAAAGCTCGGACATGTGGCTTCCGATGATTAGCCGGACTTTCGGCTGCTGATGGGTCAAATGTTCATAAATAGTGCCCTCGGATTCTGTGGCAGACGTGGCGTCCATTGGAAGGCATATCAAAAGTTGAGCTTTGTCCGGATATGGTTTGACCGTATCCATTGCCTCAAAAGTCGGGATATTCGGTGACTGTAAGCGGTTTCCAAACTATTCCGAGATAATCGGCCAAGGCGAGATAATCGGTCAAGGCGAGATATCTGGAAGGAAGATCTTCAGCTTGAGAGTGCGACCCTTTGAAGGAGCGGGCCTTCTTCTGTTCGTGCGGGAGATAGGTCGACTGGTGACTTAGGCGACCTTATTATCTTGTGGTGCTTTCTGTAGCTCGGTTAGTCGCGCTTTGGGCTTCGGTTCAGCCCGTTGGGACTCTTGCCAAAAAGAGGGCTAACATATAGTATAAAATCAAAACCGTGGGTGCATATTAGAGATTGGATTCCGACTATGACAAGGTATGGAACCACCTGCCGATTGTGTATCTCTACTGGGGAATACACTAGGTTCGACAAGAACGTCTTGCAACCCGGCCACACATGACCGCCCACTCATTTCGCTTGAGTGTAGCGAATGTATATCACCAAGGTTGGGATTAGAAACCGTTTCCCAAAAAGGGACAACATTGAAATAGATTAAAGAAGGAAATGGAATTTCTCTAGATAGGTTATTATACACCCTAATGGGAGCGACCCACATATCCATGCTACCCGCCCGATTTTTTTTCATTTCCCGGTTGATGAGGCTTGAGGCTACGTTTACTTATCAGAATATCACTTTGAATGCCACATCGTCAAATCCGTTAAATCACTAATTGACATCCTCAAAAATATACTGGATACGTTTGAAGAAATCAACGTACGTAACCAATTGGAAATACTTTATCAGACACTCGTTCATATAAGTCATCCAGGAACAGGATGAACCGAAGGCACCCTCATATCGCATCCAAAGGATCAATAGCGAGTAGTCCTTGCAATCCGCAAAATTTTCAACAACGACTGAATTGCATCAGAATACCTCTGGTTACAATCCCAGAGAATATTCGATAAGTAATCCTTCCGCTTATAAAGATCCACGGTCTTTAATTGCTCTATCTTGATCAGCTTTTGAACATCTTTAACGTTTACGTATTCGCTAGTCGGAATGGTTTTCAAATATAAATTCGAGACCGATCTTTCCATACCAACAATCAACTTGGCCAGATTTTGATAATCGGTGTTTTAACTATCAAAATAAACAACCATCATCCATAGAAAATAAAATGGATTCACTGGTTTAGTATATGACATCACTTAGCCTCTTTAGCTAAATAGTTGTTAATTAAATTTCTAAATCTTTCAACATTTGGATTACTGCCTTTCCACTTCTTATTTCCAAAGCAATTTAGTCAACTTCTAATTCATTGAATTTTAGTTTATGTATCCTTTACGGAAATACTAATTTTTAACTCCCACAACTACTCTCGTATCTAAACTCATATCATTTTGGATAATCGTGAAGTCATTCAAGTTGGGGTATTTTATTTACCTCTCAGACCTTGAGTCGACAACATTCTTATATTCGAAATAGATAGAAGTTTATCAACAAAATCCCATTCTTACACGTTTCCTAACACTCCTATTTAATTTAGAATCCTTTTTAAATAACCACTTTTCTTATGTTTGTTCAAATAAAATTCTATTAAAAAGTTTCATCTCTAGAACTGTATCGTTAGATTTTTGTAACCAAGTCCCATCCATTAAAGCTTCTGCTCTATTTCAACTCACATTGAATCTGGTTTAAAACTCTCCTTTTATAGAATTCCTTTCCGGAAATAAATCCAAAATCTAACTCAAATAAATATGAGTAAAACTTATTTAAATTCCCTTTTAATTGTAAATAAGACCTTAAGGCCACCTTTGACTTTATTAATCGAGTTCCGATTACTAGATCCTTTCCTTAATTTAGTTAGATAATTAACCTCAACCCTTTTTCATTAAATTGTTTACTTCATCATTAAATATTAACAAAATAGTTAATTTTCCCTTAAAGGTTATTTTGAAATGGTAATCAACTTTAATAATAATTAACAATTCAATTTTTTTTAAAATAATCAATCCTCATTCAAGCGGATTACTTAATCATCTCAAAACAAGATTTATTTGTTAACCAATTTCAATCAGTCCTTTCCTTTGAATTGATTTATAAAATCAATTAAATAATTTCATTTAATTTAATTAATAATATAATTAAATAAAATAACCACCTTTAATTGTTAATTTGAAATAATTTATTCAAACCTTAATCGTTTGGAAAATCCCTGCTCATTTGGATATAAAACTCGTCAACATAAGGATTTCTTTTATATACTCAGTTTATAATTACAAGATAAACATAATTATTTATTTCCTTTAATAAATAATTATTCAAATAATCTATATAAAATAAATTTAATGATCCGTTTTAGTTATAAATAAATTCTTATAACCTTATCTTTATCGATATATCTGACTATAAATCAGTGTTCATAAAATGATTCATTTTTAGGCCAACCATTGCCAATTACTCAACCATTCTCATCCATTGGTTAATAACAAACAAATGTTGAATTTTACTTCAACGATTAACAATAAACCAACATTCAATCATAGTGATTAAATAATTCATATAATATAAATGAATATAAACAATATATTTGAGGAATCCGGTTGGATTCCTCCAACCTGTCCTTCTCTGTATGAGAATGGGTTACTTCAAATTCGATACAATACTGTATTTATCATGGTAAATAGAAATAAAATAGTCAACACACAATTTATAACGTCCACTCAAACAACCAATTTTTTATTTAATACGTTTATACTATTATAAACGTAACCAACAAGGTAAATTACATGGCTTGGAATCAAATTGTTAAAATAACAATTTAATTCAATTAAATTAAACAATAGCTTAATTTAATCAGAGAATATCTAAAGATATTCAACATACAGGCCACAGTCATCCAATCATCAATCATTAGTAAACATTGCACACAAAATAAAAACCCGGCTTATATAAAATATAAATGAGATAAACTGAATGAGTTGAACTCACCTTGGCTTTCCATTCGCCACTGAAACAGTTTGTTTTAATTAAGTTAAACAAGTGTTTAATTTAATTAAAATTTCCATCTACGTCCCCTCAGTCCAAACCAGCTCCATACTGTCGGTTTCGCTGCTATGGGTCCAACGTTTATGGTTATATTGAATTCTGATGACAAAGAAGAACGGTACGGAATTTTAAATGTACTCACTATTTAAATAAATATTATAATATCTTAATAATACATTATTATTTAATCTATGCTTAATTAATTAGATTTCCAATTAGGTACAATACCGAAGACAATTGGGCATAATCACGTTGGCTTCCAAGTATTTCAGGCCATGTAAAATATTTAAATTAAGAAATATTAGGCACAGTCTAATTTTATTTAGGAATATTTACATAAACGGTTAGGCATTAAACCCGATTAGCACTAAAATAAAACTTTAGGTCACGTGTAACTTAATAATTTGTCTACCCAAACAATCGTGATGTCCGGTTAGGCATAATGTATAAACTTCAGTCACGTTATATAAAACCATTCAGTGTATGAATTCATATGATTAGTAACTTAGTATACATTATTAGCTTAACCTTAATCTACATTGTATAAAACTTCAGTATTAATAATTCATTTAGTATTCAAGTTGGCAACGCTGATCACAAGGGTTAGGCAAAATTGAAATTACCAGGCTGTATAATTTCACCTGCCAACCCGCATCATAACTTCTTTCTCCAACAATTATTGTTTTGCTTTTCTAAACTCCATGCCGCCATACATTCTTCAACACTGTAGCGATATACCCTTCCTCACTACTTCGGCTAAACCACTTCGTACACCCTCTTCTTTCTTGACACTGATCGTACCCTGTCTCCACTGTGTAAATTCCGCATGATTCCCTTTTCCAGTTTCCATTTGTTTCGCATATACTCCCCCATACCATGCTCATGTTAAACTGATGGTTCTCCTCCCTTTCACATCAAAACCGCCATTGCATCTCCATCGTCTTACTGTATTCAAATGCAACCAACCTATTTCCCATTAGCAGCCCCGTACCATGCCATACTACACACCATTACACTGTTCACTACTTTCCAGTACAAGCCCCCCACTTCATGCCTGCATCCAAACAAGCCCCCCTCCACTGCTCAACAGACTGCGCCACTCATCACCGTTGCTAACACCCTTCATGTTCACGCCATGCATTTCCGAACCCAAAGCTTTCCACTGATTCAAACTTTCCCACTTCTTCACTGGACCCAAACACAACGTTGCATGGGTACACACTCTACACCCCATGCAAAAACAGTGTGTGCTTCACTCCCCCACTTTTGTGCCGACTTTCTCCTCCCACGTCTGTTACTTGGTTCCCACATTTTCTCTTCACAGTCTCGTTCTCTCTCTTTTATATATATATTTTTATATATAGAAGCGAGTGTTTTCTGTTTGGGTTAATGCAGATAAAGCAGTATTTTGTTTTGAATTTCAGTTTACAGTTGAGGAGAAGGAATCGGACAGCCTTATATAAAGGAGAGGAAAGCTTTGGATAATGACTGTGTCATTCACAAGTTAATTCGTAGGAGTTGAATATAGATTGGTAGGGAAGTGGGCATGTACATATGCCATTCAATGTGAAAAGATGTATTAGGGGGGCTTGCGTTTTCAGTATGGTATGTGCGTGTCTAGGGAGATGGTAATGGGTAAGCTTAGGCATGCATTATCTTTTCATTGTATGGTCTGTGCATTTCATTTATTCATTGTTTTCTTTTCGTGGTCATGGCCTACACGATTTTATTAAATAGATGGGGACGTTTCAGTATAATGGGTAGCTAGAATGGCTTGAAAGGAAAGGTTAGAGTAAGTTGCGCATACATTTATTGATTTCATTTTATACTGTTACCATTATTTAATGCGGTATGTTAAATTCGTACCTATGTAGTTTATGCCCCGCTATATCCCATAGCGGGTTACCACTGTTACGCTTTTTTCAAATAGCCTTTGATATAGCCTCTCCGCTTTAATCCCCGGTATATTCCGCTGTTCCCGATATATCTTGCTATTTGCGCTATATTACGTTATTCGCGCTATATCTTTGATGACATAAATGAATTGAAAAATGTCATTTATGCATTATAAAATTATGAAGTTAGGTTTTGTAATTGAATTTTTTAATATACATATTTTGAAACAAAAATAATCTATATTCTGTAAAATTTAATTATCTTAAATAGCAATTTATGTTTATTTATAGATATTAGCATATATTTTTGTTTAAAATTGAAAATATACTAAATATAGTTAAACTGAGTGTATTTTTTCATTTGATTATCTTTTCTACATTCTTAAAAATATTACGAATGAGTTACATGTGCTACTTTAGAGTCATCCGCTTTATCCTGCTATTTCCTCGCTTTATCCTCGCTATGACTTTTTGGACTTCCGCCGCATTGGATCCGCTAAGTGCTTTAACTGCACAGATTCATACCGATGTTTACGGACCCCAAATGCAACGAAAATAGGCGTACCGCTACGTCTTCTCGTTTCAGTCCCAACAAAATTAATTTCGTTAAAAACAGACTCCGTTTGCACAACGACGATATTTTAATTTATCGGTTCACCCTTAAATATCGCCTACCGATAAAATAACTTCGATTGGCTACAAATCGGAAATATAGCAATAATTAATTGTACGCATTGCAATAAAATTCGTTTCGTCGAAAACAGAGATCGCTTGAAAAGGAAACTATTTTTAAGGCCTAAATATCAACAAAATATATTTAAATTCAAAACAAATCTTATTTAAATAAATAAATTATTATTATTATCGTATTTATCCAAACGGAATAACCAATATATATTTTCAACTCAATATTCCCAAATTTAGTTTAAAACGAAACCCAAATATATAGAAATCCCTTTATATTTACTAATTAAACATTATAATATATAAAAGATTTCCATAGCGACTATTTGAAAATTTAAATTAGACATAACTCGAAATCTATAATATGAAATCTTCATTTTTCTCTTTCGTTAGAAAGGTATAATCAAATCGATCCAAACGGTTCTTGTTTCATAGAATTCCGACTTATATCAGATCCTGTATATTTAATTAAAGTTCAAATCGAAAATTATGAACTACCGCGTCATTTCGAACTCGTTATAATTATATATATATATATACACACACATTCGAACTCCATTTAATTAAATAAATTCAATATAAAATCCATTATATTTCCAATATAATATATAAAACATATTTAAATATTCAAATTTAAATGATCGGAAAATCTGGGACGTTACAAAAGAAGATGGTGAAGCTAGCAGCAAAGCACACCTAAAGATTCCACATCAAAACCAAGATATAAAAGCACACCAACACAATGGAAGCACCACCGCTGCAAGGGTTACTACCGAAAGTCCGGGACCGAAGCTCCGAAGGCAAGAATGAATCAATAATAATACTCAAAAAGGAAGCCAAAACTATAGTTACTAAAGCCGAAGGGTGCAAAGCAGCCGAAACCCCCTTTTCCGCAACAGAAAAAGGCTTCTGTTGAGTTGATGGAAAAAAGAGGCCCGATTTGTCTATAAATAAGACCCCATGTTTTTTCATTCCCCAATCTTACTCTCATTTCTAAGAGAGCTAACCCTAATTTGTAAATCAATTTCTGGATTTCCTATGTAACCACCTCTATGAATAAAATCATCAAAGCCCTTAAAGTGGATGTAGGTTCAATCAATTCCGAACCACTATAAATCATTGTGTTCTCTACTATTTTGCATTTTATGTTATATATTGTTGCGCTTATGCGGGTTTACACTTCTTAACCCAACCTTTCCAACAATCACCTAACTACCTTATGCTTCCTCCACAACAAAAGCCTTTCCGCATAGACCTTACCCCCAACCCCAAATGGTCAGTTAATCCTTTTGCAAGCCACTCAGCTTCATAACTTATTTCATGCTTATCAGACCCTTCCCCCAAGGTAACTGCTGGTTTTTGAGTCACACAAGCATGATACTCACCCCTTGAGGGAAGTGTAACTAATCTTCGAGCTTCAAACCCTTGATATCCAAGAAATGGTAAACTAACTCAAGCTAGTTGGAACTAAATAATCCCTTCACATACCCTAAGTCCACATCTTTAGACCTGATTTCGGTGTTGATGAAAAGATCGTTAACACCAATAACTCTCATATTTAATGTTGGATTATGTAATAACAAAGGAAGAATAAAATACACTTATCATGTCTAGATATCTAAAAAGGTGTATCACAGAAACACCTTAAGGGACTTATCTATATGACTGGAAATCAAGTTGTTTCCTAAGAAAGTAAAACTGCTTTCGAAAGTAGACTCATGAACTTAGGATTAATAGCACACGTGCAATGGCCCATGAGATTTTCAACCCCGAAAATCGGAAAAAACATCATGTTGACTATTCAAGTATCACAAATACCGGAATATTAATAGAAAGAAATTAGAGGGTGAGAAATAGAAAGAAAGAAAGAAGTTAGAATAGAAGAAGAAGAGCAAAAATACAACAAAATCAGAGTAACACGAATCTTACAGTGGAACGAATAAAACATATTATATAACATAACTTTTGAAATACAAACTTATAACTGTCTATACATACCATTTCAGAGTACAACAACATGTGTATCTAATGTTGAAGCCTCCTGCTCTAGCCTCTTCCAAGTATATCTGTGAAATCCCGACTACATGTGTAACGACCCACATTCTACGTATCGAAGGATCGTAGAATATTTATTTCTTTTTCATATGAGGTCATGGTCGTGTAACTTTAGGGAACGACTATTGGGGTGATTTTCCATATTCACGATTTTTGCCGATTTTTAAATGACCATTTTCCCCCTGGTGAATTTTGTTTCGCCTATAGCTTTTGATTGGTAAGGAGTTTTAACCTAAAACCACTTTCATTGGATTCGGATGATGGTTTATCTTTCCGTAGAGTGGTCACATTGATCAAACGGACTTACCGTTTGGAAGATATGGCAGGAATAAGGTTTAGAAGGTGAAAAACAGCTTAACCGGGCCTAATTAGGGTGATTAACAGCTAGGCCCATAACCCATTTCGGGATTAGGGTTATGGGGAGGCTGAAATCAGTTAGGAATCGATTTTATTTCATTTTCTCAAACGCCTAAAACATTTCTCTAACCCTAACAATGGCCTCCACCTTCTAAAATCATCCCAAATCACCTTCTAATCACTAATTCAGAAGATCTACATCAAATCAAGGCAAATCAACACCAAATCAGAGTTGGAGCTACTGTGTTGCATAGGAAAACGCCTCAAAATAGTAGATTTTCAGATCTAAGATTAATTTGTGGCTAAGGTGAGAGATTTGCATTGTTTTCACTAATTATGGCTAATTAGGGGTGATTAGTGTTAATTAATGAAATTATAACTCAGAAAAATTTGGAAAAATATTCAGAAATTCTAAAATATTATTTTAGTGCTTTGATAAAAATTTGGGTTAATTTGGATATGTTTTGCTAATCCTATCATTAGTTATAGTTAAACACGATTAAGGGGAAAACAACGGGTTTTGGGTATGTTCGATTCATATTGGCATGATTATTCATCGTTTTGGTGTTTATGGTTGACTGTACATGTTGCTATGACTTTATGGTAAGCTTTGTGATTGATTAGAAAAGTTAGAATGGTCGAAAACGTCGTCGTATGGCGTAAAACAGTCGCTGGAAAAGTTGCAGAAAACTGTGCAGGAACCAGATCGGATCGGAGGGAGGAAGAATGACCCGACCCGATCGTGAAGCACCCCTTCCCACGAACCACTGGTGGAGCCACAAAGCTTGAAGTTCTCCGACCCGAACTGCTTTCCCCGAACCGTGGAGCACTATGCAACTCCGATCCGACCTGGTGGAAGAAATACAGACCGATCCAAACCACTCTAGGGAGCACGACCCGAACCGCTTGGTGGACCGCGAACCGTGCTTGCACACCCAAACCGATTCGATGCTCTAGAGTAGGCGCCATGAACTGACCCGACCTGGAAGGAACTCATGACCCGACCCGAACGTGGAGAAGAGGACCGATCAGAAAGGAGGCTTGTCTCCGAACCGATCCGGAGGAAACCAAAACCCGAGATGCAAAGGTAGTCCAAATGGGAAGTAGAACTCAGGATCCAGATGGGAACCAACGAGTTAACTTCATGAATTGGACTTTGCTGCAGGACGTGTGCAAAGGGGTTATCGATGTCTATAGCTTTGACTCACCACTGAGAGACGGATATTGTCTATGGATCAGTGCATTGGAGTTGTTATAACTCCATGGGGGCAAAGTGATCGTAGCAGGGATATGAGCCAGTGCAGTGGAGTTGTTATGACTTCATGGGGTAGAGTGGACATAACCATTGTTTCAAATCTCACAAATATCGCTCAAGATCTCCTCCGAGATCTCATTTTGGGCTCCTTCCGAAATGAAACAACAAAAATCACTCTAAATCTCCTTTTGAATATATTGCCCAAGATATTGCAATATCGAACGATATATCGATCGAGATGAAATGCCGGAGTATCATCCGAGATCTTAGTTTTTTTTGGTTAAAATTTAAATTTGTGCCTGAACTAGAACTATAATTAAAAAACTCAAATCTAGTCATATCAATCTTTTGTTATTTTACATTCTGCATGTTAAATGACTATTGTATGTTCGTATATGTTTTACAATGCTTATGATTTTCATATACGTCTTTTTACATACATGTTACTTATGAAATTATGTATATTATGGTCTATTTATGCTAAATATTTTAATATTTGGATCCTTTTAATGTTTCCTGTCTAACAATATTCCTGTTTTAAGCATATTATGGTGATCATTCGCAAAATAAACCATAATAAAGTTATTTTGCATTTTAAGTTTAAGTTACTATGTTTTTGATAGCATTAACAAAAATCATTTTGTTAAAATATCATTTTTAACATATCATGTACACCGAGATTGTTCCGATATGAACTTTCAGACCCAAGATGTAAATCCGAGATGAACTCCCGAGTTAGACTCATCTCGTCCGAGATCTCCCCCGATACGAGACCGAGTCTATAAAATCCCCGAGATGAAACGCGACCGATATCCGAGATTTAGAACCTTGGACATAGCAAAGTATTAGTGGTTACGGATTAGTTCAGTGGAGCCGACATGACTCCATGGGGCAGAGTGATCGTAACAAAGAATTGGGTGATCAAAGTGGTAGATATTGTATGCTTTACGCACTGAGTGAGAGGTGTGAGGATGAATGCTATACTTGATGTTTGTTATCACCATAACATGCTTACCCCCTCGCCCCCCGTTATTTTCACACCATGTATTAGTGTCACCTTAGAGTATTATACATCCTGTTGTGCTAACTCTTTGATTGCTGGTCCAGGTTCAGGTATGGTTATGTATACCTATTATTATTATTCTGTTTTTGCTGCTTGGTTATGTATACCTGTTATTATTCTGTTTTTGTTGCTTATCGCTCATGCCAGACTTTTGTCTGACCCAGAGTTTTAAGTCTCTTCTTATTACTCTGGGTGCTCTTAAACAGGCAAACTAGAGACAGGTCTGGGGATTATGCATGAGTAGCTGTACCAGAGACAAGCAGGAGGCTTCCACGTGTGATATATATATATATATATAATCTCCCTGTGTTGTTGTTGGTCACTACTTTGGGCATTAGTAGTGTACCTCTTTCTTTTTTCTTTAGAGACAGTATTTTAAAGTTGTAACAATGTTGGTTTGGATGATAAGCTGTATTTTGGATTTCCGCTGCTGTGATGGTTTATTTTTCAGCTTATGCACTGTCTCGCCTGTTTTATGTCAAAGTTATGTTATTATTATATTTTATCCTATGTGCTATGAGACAATCTACAGGTTCCTTGTTAGTTCAAATTCCTTTCTTTTCCTTTCTTTGGCGACTGTCCCGTGCTAGTCGGGCATTGGCACAACACACTTTCATTGGAAATGTCGGCTGGTGCGGGGCGGGCCGTTACAACTCGAAGGCCCGTACAAATTTGGCACCCAATAGATTAGGGTAAAACAAAACAAAATAAACTCTGGATCAGTCATGAGACTATTGTAAGTAAACTTTAACCACTTGATTTAACTATTTAAAATCCTTTTAAAAAGAAAGGATAATCGTAAGACCGATCGACGCATAAATACTGATGGTTTTTACCTAACGATAACTCCAAACATTCTTTAAATCAATATTATTCCGGTGTTACAATAGTGTCTAAATCAAGTAAATAGAAATCTAGCAGAACAGTTGCATCTTACGCTCTACATACGTAGTATACAATCAAAATCGCGGGTTCTTATTGGAGAATGGATTTCCAACTATGGCAAGATATGGGACCACCTTCTGATAGTGTACCACTAGAGAAAATACACTAGGATTCAACAAGAACATCTTGCAACCCTGCCTAAACATGACAAACCACTCATTTCTCTTGAGTGTTCCGAATATGTTGCCACCCTACGAATTTGGGCCCACCGTATTCTCAGGAGATACAGAAACGAAAGATGAACAAATAGAAATTACTCTAGATGGTGAAAATACACCTAATTGGGAGCGACCTACTTAGCCATACGACCAACCCGATTTTATACCATTTCGAGGTTGAAGAGGCTTCAGGTCATAACTTACCCTTAGGCATATCACCTCTTCGTTTACTTTGAATGCCACATCGTCAAACCCGCCAAATCAAAAATTGATTTCCTTAAAAATTCCATGGGTATAAAGCTAAGAGAAACGAATTCCTCTGCCACCAACGTAAATACGTTTGAAGAGATAAACTTACGTGATCTATTAGGGGTACTCTGTCAGACTTTCGTCCATACAAGTTGTCCTGGGACTGGGCAAATCGAAGACACTATTCTGTAAACCTATCTAAGGCAACATCTACCTACGATCGCCAAAACAGCCCTTGCACAACTCTATCTTCAAATCTCTTCAGCATATTTGACTCGCAACGCTAATTTCCATACGGAGTGGTTTTCAGATAATAAACCCGATTTTGGTCTCTCCGTATTGACAACGGAAAAATAGCCAAAATATTTGCTAGCCGGTGATTTAACTATCAAAGGAAAACATCCTTACAATCAACACTCTTATTTCCAAATGAGAATTTTACCGATCAACCATCAAGCAATATTGAACCCTTTTAAATTTATTTCTTATTGAATTATTCATTTCCCAATTTCCAGGTTTCCATATTTTTTTCCAGATATTTCTTTAAACCCGTTTAGCCTCTAATAATTTACAGAAAACGTTTCCATATATTTACAACTTCTCATTTTCTATATTTAGAAATTATATTTTATTAACATTGGAAAACATTTCCATTTCTTATTCACGCATCACTATTCTTCCACATTCATTAGTTCCTAACCGTAAACTAGTTAGAGAACAACTCCCTAAATATCAATTTCGAAGACCGAAACCAACATCAAATCGACACTCAGAAAACCATTCAACTTGATTAATCTCCAGTTAGTTCCTAATTTCCTTAACTCCATTTGTTAAATTCTTATTAACAAAACATTGCTCACGTAACTTTCAAAATTAATTTACAAATCCACTTCTTTTTCGGAAAACATTGATAATAACGATAACGTTATAATACCCATTTCCGAAATATTTAAATTTAAAATATAACTTTGATTCGTTACTTTAAATAAATAAATAAATAATATTTAATTAATTAATCTTGAATTAAAAATGGAAAGTAAATAGCACTTTCCCAAATTCAACATATAACTCTCCTTCGAATAATTTTTATTCAATTAACGTTCCGAATTTAAAAATAAATTCACCGTTCCAGGGTAACTCAATTTCTAAATCCACTTTTGAATTTATCAATTCCAAACATTTACCAATTTCCTTTTATAACCATTTTAATCTCCAAAAAAAATTTCTTTTAAACCCTTATTCACTTTAAATATGAATATTATTCCTTTATGGAAATCTGAACTCGTTTTGTCAAATAAATCTTGATTTTTATTTATAAATACCATTACAGATTCACATTCTGCTTATCGAGTTATTTTGTTAATTCATACTTCATAAACTCCATTTACAAGTCAACCTTTTGTTAATATTATCAGGTTTATAACTTAATCTCGATTACTTATTCCATTATAAATTATTGGTTTCAAACCAAATATTTACCATCTTGTTAAATTCTTAATTATATAATATATAATTTCTCAAAATAAATTATTTTTATAACATTCGACATAGTCGAATTCTAATTATAAATCCTCATGGATTTATTTCAATTCTATTTACATTTCGAACATCGAAATAATTTCATCGTCTTTCCTTTTTAAAAGATTTTCAATTTCCCCTTGTTAAATTTCACTCTTGGATTTACGTTTCCAAAATTATCCTATGATAATTTTTTCATCTCATTTATTAACATCGTTTATAAATCAACAACTTGTTTTTATTATTGAAACAAGTTATTATATTCTAGCCCATCGAAATTCGATTTCGATTTTAAAAATAGATTTTTCCTTTTCAAAACCCAATTTATTTTCCAATATATTTTTACGGTAAATACCAATTATTTTAGTGCCAATGTTATTCAAACATCCCAAACACACAATAATCTCTCATAGATTACTTGTCACATCATATAATGCAATATATGAAGAACAACAATACGATTGTAGAGGAATCTAGTTGATTCCTCAACTTATTTCCCCGCATCCACAGATGTTAATCCGTATAAGTAATCCCAATTTCATATCAATATGAAATATAACAGCAAACAGAACCAGTATTCAATCAACGATTTATATATATAACTATATATATGATTCCAAACAATTTATTTACAATTCATCCAAACAACCATTACACAGAATTCAATCACTATTTATCAGTTCTAAAATATGTTTATAAAATTATAAAACTGGACAGAGTTAGTGAGTTTACTCACATTGGTCGTTAATCTCTAAATAACGATTAATGACCTCTGAATCACTTCAGAACAATTCCTTGTAAAGCCTGCGACCGTACGATTCCAACGGTACAAAATTTGCGTAATTCTGATAATGTACGAGTAAAATATGACACTAACAAGTTATATGCTATTTTATTTTTAACAAACTTATTTTATATTTCTATATTGGGCTCACCACTCATTTTTCGGTCTACCTTACCAATACCTGATCCACTTGCCCTTCTTCCTCAACCGTAAAAGAGAACTCGCACTTGTATCCATTTCATAACAATGCCGAAAATTTAACCACCTCGTTCATCCATCACACACCACCGTTCAATAAGCCGTCACGACCATTGATCATCTCTTCCCAAGCTTCATCGCCTGAATCCCATTAGCCCAACTCACACCATCCCTACCCCGTCCGATCTTCAACGACGAACCCAACAACATAGTAAAAACACCAAACTTCGTGCTCTCGAAAACCACCTAAAATTTCACCTCAGGTGCGCCTCCTAACACCAATCGTCACTTCACCCACTGTTTGCCATAACTCCCCTTATACTAGCCACGAGCCTAAGCCCTAGGCACTATCCAAAAATCGAGACTTCACAATGAGCATCGCACCCCTCATATTATATATCTGATGGAAGCCCCTCATTCAAGGATTCTAGTAAATATAAATTCATTGATTTTCATTTAGCTTTCAATTTTTAATCGATTTTAGAAGTTTTGATTTTTTAGCTGGAAAGAGAAATTTCATTTTCATTGGGTTCAGAAGAAGAAAGTATAAGAGGAGGTCGCGTATATATTTATACTATTAGAACCCGTGGAAGCCAAGTAATATTGGTTACTGTATACTTATATGTAGCCGGCAGCAGCATTATGAAAAGGTGGTAGGGTATTTTTTGATTTAGATAACCTAGGTGTAAAGGTATTTGTTTGATTTGATTTTATTATTTTGTATATACGTGAAACTTATGCATGAAGCAACACACAAAAACCACCACACATGAGCTCTATTCGGGGTGAAACTTGTAAGCATACAATAATTAAATATTTCGGACATGATGGATCTGGTTTCGTCGAGTTTCGAGTCTATTTGTAAAAATTCCATTTTAATTTCAAACCATTAAATAATTTGCATTTAGATGACGTATTGTCTCATAATAAATCCAACTGACCCCCAAACTGGAAGCCTTACAATAATTAATCACTATGCATTTTATAAAATTAGTTTCGTCGAGAACAAAGGTTGTTTGAATTTTTGCTATTCTTAGATTCCATATTTAATCGATATAATATAAATCGATTTTGAAATAATTCAATTTAATAATAATAAAACTATTATTATCGTATATATATATCCAAATAGAATTTATACAGCTTCAAAAATAAACAAAATACGGATTTATACTTGAAATTTCCATTTCAAGTTAAAAAGACGTTCAATTTATATTAAAATTCCTATTTATTTATTTATTAAATAAATCATTATATTTTTTAAACGATTCCATAGGGACTTTCTGGAAATTTGTGTAACACCCCACGTCCATTAATGTCACTCTCAAAGGGAATGCATTAACTTTCATGGAGTATTATTGGTGTATAGAACAGAATATAACAAGACAGATACATGTATTGGTACTTGAAAAATTAAAACAACTTTTATTGCAGCGGAGAAATAGTTTGGTTACAACATCTTGACAAATTATTTTCTGAGTACATAAAGTAAAAAGCATAACCACAACATAAGTAGTCATAAAAGAGATAAGTTGAACTTTACTTTCAGCAATCCAAGCACTTCCAAAGAGAGAGAAAGATCCAAATCAAGCTCCACTAGCACTAGTCCCACCCTGAGAACCTTGGGGGGGAAGGAAGAAAAGAGGCGAAAACAAAGGGGGTCAGACATAAAGTCTGGCGAGTCCAATAACTTTAACAATATAATTATTAAAGTAATTAGGATAAGGCATAAACTGATAAAACAAGGAATGACTGCGAAACAAATGGGCAAGATAAAACAAACAAGAGGAATAAGATAACGTTAATTGCGTCTCCAACACTACAGGATAATTACTATACTGCACCAATACTAGTCACCCTAAAAGTTGATCTCGCCTGTTGAACAAAATAATAATAATGGTAGTTTCGTGTACCCCCACGCTGTCTTCATAGGTGCCACCTGCTCCTATCTCCACTAGTTGTACCCACTACCCTCCCCATTCTAATTACAACATTTATTCATAAGATGGTAGTTGTACTCCTAGTTGCCTTCATAGGTGCCGCCTGCTCCTATCCCCGCTAGTCGTACCCACTACCTTCCCCATTCGATTGGCTCCCTAACTCGTAGATACCCGTGCTGGTCCTATAGTGGGGTGTATCACTTCCCAAAGTGGCAACCCGATACCACAAAAGATGCACGGCCTATACCTACACAATGCAACAACGTCTTACCTACCAGCCCGGGCCCACGCACGCACATGACCCCGTTGGACTTGCGTTGCCGCCGCTAACCCGTTTTGACCTCTTACAATCAAACCCAGTAAGCGTGTCCCGTCCTCGATCTAGATCGAGCTCACTTAGATACTAAATGGGTTACTGGTTGAAAAGGGTCCCCACGCTTGACACAAGCTTTCCACCTATGCTTGGTCCCCACTAGGATTTCCCACTTAACCCCCTCTTATTCATGTGTTCTTACATGTTTGGTTAAGTGTTTATAATTATATCCCACAAGTCAACCATATTACCCACTTATCAAATCAACATGCGTTATTGGTTAAGCTTGTCTTAATCCTATCTGCTTGTCAGATCAATATATATATATATGATTGGTTAAGATGGACTTAATCCTATCCACTTATATATTATTGGTTAAGTTGGTCTTAACCCTATCCACTTATTAGATCAATATGTATTATTGGTTAAGTTTGTCTTAACCCTATCCACTTATCAGATTAATATATATTATTGGTTAAGCTGGTCTTAACCCTATCCACTTGTATATTATTGGTTAAGCTGGTCTTAACCCTACCTACTTATTGGATTATGTATCATATATATATATATATATATATCGTATAACATGTTTTACTTAATCTATGATTAAGTACATCTTAGTTCACAGATACATTGGTTAAGAGAATAACTCCCTAAGTATCAACCCCGAAGACCGAAATCAACATCAGATTGGTACTCAGAGAATTACTCCGCTTAACCAAACTTCTGTTTGTCATTCATATTCATCTTTGATCAGCATTAATTAATTATTAATGCACATACCTCTCACATTAAGTCGATTGCTTGTGGCCGCTGGATATGCTGGTCGGTTTCGGGCAGACTTCCACCACAAGCCAGACTTAACCTCGTGTCTAAGCATCTTTTAATTATGCCTACGACCTCTCACATTAGACTACCATTTGCGGTTGTTGGATGTGCTGGGCGGGTCCGGGCAGTCTTATACCACAAACGAGTCTAACCTCGTGTCTTAGGCATTTATTACTCATTTAATTTATGCCTTTGACCTCTCACATTAGGCTACCGTTTGTGGTTGCTGGATGTGCTGGGCGGGTCCGGGCAGTCTTTTACCATAAACGAGTCTAACCTCGTGTCTTAAGCGTTTATTATTACACATAATTATTTCACCCCAATATGAATTAATTATTCCTATTCAAATTTTCAATAATTTCCAAATTAAACTATGTCCATAATTGTCACCTAAATTATGTCCATACTTTTTAGGTACATAAATTATACCAATTAATGTCTTAAATTAATTATATGCCTTTAAAGCCATTTTATGTCAATTCGCAATATGTATTATTTAATATTTTCCCATTATCCCCACGGTGTTCGTACGTTTAACATGAAATATGTTAGACTCGTAAATAGTCTAACTCATAAAAAAAAGCAACACACAACTTGCATAACACATAAAATAGATCTAACTTACGAATAAGAATTATAACATAAGTTTGCATAGGCAATGGATATATAGAACATAAATTTGCATAAACTACCATGGATCTAAATATAGATTTAAACATGAAATTGTGAACTTGCATATATGAATATGGTTTTCACCTAAACTTGCATATGCGAATATGGTTTTCACTTAAACTTGCATATGTGAATATAGTTTTCACACAAAATTGCATATGAATTCCTACAAACTTGCATATGACTTTAAACATGTAAACTAATATCACATGTTTTGCATATAAACTAGCATATGTATATACTTGATTCACATATAAACTTGTGTATAATTCGCATACAGACTTGCATAAGATTCACATACAAACTAGCATATGTAGAAACAGACTTGCATAAGATTCACATACAAACTAGCATATGATTTACATCCCAAACTTGCATATAAACTGATGTCATAAAATGAATCAAGTTAAACATATGTGATTGGACATATGAAATAGATCTACCAACATAAGTTAACAAAACTGTCATATGTTCACCAACAGACCATAACAAAGTTAAATAGCATCACATGATTCAACAGACATGTTCTCATAATCCAAATTATAACTCATCATAATTTATTTATTTATTTATTATTTTGTGAAAGAAATCGTACTCACAAAGATAGGTTAGAGAAGAGAATAATTCGTTCATCGTTTGTATTAGAATTCTGACTTGCAATTCCTAAGCTTTAGGAACAAGAACTATCTTAGCAGCAGCATGGAGGCCAAGAGACTAATTTAGTTTAGGTTTAAGGCTTGAGTCTGTGCGTGCTTATATAGAAGTTTAAATCAACATAAGCTGTTAGATTATCATAGGAGCAATTACAACCATCCAGACTAGATAGAGTTATCCAGAATTGCCATTTATGCCAAGGTGACTCAGCAATAGGTCAGGAAAGACTCAGCAACAAGTCAGAATCATCACAGTCCGGATCTACCTCGGGGGGGGGGGGGGGGTAGGTCAACCCCCAGGTCGACCTGTATAGGGGAGGTCGACCCCCTGGTCGACCTGGCCTTGGGCGGGACAAATCCCGCCCAGTCCGCTTCCTCATTTGAATTTTGAATTTTGAATTTTGATCTGTGAACTGTTTTAATTTATTTTAATTTTTGAAACTTCTGAGGGCTATAACTTCCTCATACGAAGTCCGATTTACGAAAATTTGGACTCTATTCCAAGTAGAATTTCGTGACAACGAAAAGGCGTAACCTGTTTCCCTTAATTCTCACTTTAACAATTAAGTGTTCTTAAATTCGTTCTTTTAATAGTCACAGAAAATTCAGGGTGTTACATTCTCCCCTCCTTGAAAGATTTCTTCCCCGAAATCTTCAAGTCAAAAAGAATGTATAACTTACCATCCAATCATCCATCTACTCAACCATCAAACTCAGGCATCCATTGCCCTTACAAGATTTCTAATGCTGAATGAGCATATGCAAAAAGTGTGTGTATATGTTCCTTATCCAATGCAAAATCAGGTAGTCTACTGATTCAGTTGACCTCCTTAATGCAAATCATGATAGTGCCATGCGTCCATTATGTATGCGAAAGAATCCTAACGATACATATTACTTCTACATGTGTGTACAACCATTCATCAAAATGCAGCATCCATATGATAACACGACTATTATACATCCATTAAATATGCACACATATTTACATGCAATATGAAAGTGATTGAGCTGATCTAGTGCCTAATGTGTGTACATGCATCCACGAGCAACCACTTGCAT
Organism: Allium sativum; assembly: GCA_030737875.1. Lineage (NCBI taxonomy): Eukaryota > Viridiplantae > Streptophyta > Magnoliopsida > Asparagales > Amaryllidaceae > Allium > Allium sativum. Next base: position 361,636,734 of record CM060926.1, read on the forward strand.
CCATTTGCATCCACCAAACATAACATGTCTCAAACACATGTTTACAGCCATAGGGTTTTTCCTAACTAAAGATCGATGATATCATCGCAAAGACATATTAAACGATAGGACAAGTATCAACAAAGCGGTAGAGAAAGAAGAAGTTAAAAACATACCCTTAAAAAGGAAAGGGTACATCGTACGCATCTTGTCTTTCGCCTCCTAAGTCGCGTCTCCTTGAGCATCTCCCCATTGCACTTTGACCAACTTGACCTCTTTGTTGCGTAGCTTTTATACCTCCGACCCAAGGATGCATGTAGGAGATCGTCTAATCGTGGCATCTCACTCTACTTCCACTTCTCTAAGCATGTTCAGCTCCACTACTTCCATGGTATCTTGTAACACTTCCGCAAATGCGATACGTGAAACACATCGTGAACACCACTAAGCTCGTTGCCTCTTCTCGTGTCCCTCCAAAATCTAGGATACATAACTTCAAAAGATCTTCAAGGATTCTATTCACCACTTTCTATCCGTCCATTCGTCTGTGGATGATAAGCGATGCTCGTACTTGCCGCCTTTTGCATATCACCTTTTCCCCTTGCATCGAAAACTGCTCCAAGCCCTATCCCGCAAGTACCGGTATACACTGCGAATGGCTTACTTCCATCTGGCAAAACCAAAACTAGAGTTGTCGTCAACGTCCTCTTCAAATGTTGGAAAGCATCATCACAGTCAACATCCCAAGCAAAAGTCAAGTTCTTCTTCGTTAACCAAGTAAGTGGGGCTGATATCTTCGCGAAGTCCTTAATGAACTTCCTATAATAACCCGCCAGCCCAAAAAAGTTTCTTACTTCTGTTGCGCTTTTAGGAATCTTCCAATCTTGGATTGCCACCACCTTTGCGGGATCCACAACTATCCCTTCCTTAGAGACCACGTGTCCTAAGAACCTCACTTCTTTTCTCCAAAAATGGCATTTGGAGAACTTAGCTTTGAGTTGATGCACTCGTAGGGTCTCTAAGACTTCCCTAAGATGTAGGGCATGCTCTTCCTCACCTCTAGAGAAAATCAAGATATCATCCATAAAGAGTACCACAAAATTGTTTAGAAACTCCTAAACACCCTACTCATTAAGTCAACAAAGTATACGGGTGCATTCGTCAAACCAAAAGGCATGACGAGCCACTCGAAGAAACCGTCCGGAGTTCTAAATGCAGTCTGATCTATGCTGTCTTTAGCCACCCTTAGCTGATGAAATCCTGTAGCCAAATCCAGCTGCGAGAAAACCGAAGCACCAACCAACTGATCGAATAAATCATCTATCCTCGGCAATGGGTATCTGTTCTAATTTGTGAGCTTGTTCAGATCTCTATAGTTCACGCACAATCTAAGTGAACCATCAGCCTTTGTAGCAAAAACAACTGGAGCACCCCATTCTGAAATACTTCTTCTTATGAATCCCTTCTGAAGCAACTCTTTCACTTGCTTACTGAGTTCTCTTCTCTCCCTCGGAGCCATGTGGTGCACTGGTAATGCAACTGGCTTTGCATTGTCTACTAGGTATATTCGAAAGTCTATCTCGCGCCTCGGGGTAAACCCCGAACTTCATCAAAGACGTCACCATATTCACGAACCACAAGAACGGATTCCAAGTCATCATTGGATGCATCAAGAGATTCTTGGTAGCTAAGCATCACCAGGCCTCTGGGGTCACAAGAAATATCAAGGGTCTTGCCACAACGAGTCAACAATCTAACTACCCTTCTTTCATAGCCAAGGATGGCACCGTATCTAGCTAGCCAATCCATGCCTAGAATCAAGTCGTAGCTCATGAGGCCAAGAACGAAGGCGTTGCATTCAAACCCAACGCCCAAGATAGACACTCTCAAATCCCAACAAATCATTAAAAGATGAGTCGAACCACCAATAGGATTTGAGACTACTACGGGATCTGTAACTAGACTAGTATTTAGGTGCAACGTTTCAACTAACGAAGCAGATACAAACGAGTGTGAAGCGCCAGAATTCAAACAAGGTTTGAACAGGATGATCAAAAAGAAAAACCAAACTTCCAACCAAGATATTTCTACCTCTATCAGGTATGCCAGCCGTGAGGGAACGCGTCTTCCCTCCAGAAAATCCTGTAGCTTGTCCTTACATTTGCTTTTTGCTTCTTTGGATGATCCTAGTAAGATGTCATGTTTCTCCGTAATGATAACAACTAGTCTTCTTCTTCTTTCTAACGTCTTTATTTAAGTAGTCAGGTATTTCACAAGCGTGGCCCTTCCTTTTCTCTTTGCCCCTTGTTATCCTTACCACCTTTCTTTGGATCTACCTTATCGTGTGTCCTATGGTCTCTCCTGCACATTCTCCGTTCATGACCTTCTACCAAAATGAGGCTTCGTCCTTCATTAACCAATCAGCTAATTGAACCTTCCTCCCATCGTCTATCTAAAAGGTACCAACAAGTACTCCACTTCCTTCTAGCTTTGACAAACGTCACAGTCCCATGAAGCGGTTTTTCGCCCATCGTACAGAAGTTCTTACATATCTTAGAAAAAGTGTCTATACGTGGAGAAAGAAATTCAAAAAGGAAAGAGGAAGAGATTTAAAACGGAGATTCGAAGGAAAGATATATGGCTTTTGGGGGTTATGTTTTTCAAAATAAACTTTTCTCTTAAAAATACTCTCCTTAAAACATATTTTTGAAAGTATTTCTTTATAAAATTGTTTTTGAAAGCGGTTTTTCAAAATCTCTTATCTGCTCTGGTAACCTTCAGCTCTGATACCACGTGAAACACCCCACGTTCATTAATGTCACTCTCAAATGGAATGCATTAACTTTCATGGAGTATTATTGGTGTATAGAATAGAATATAACAAGACAGATACATATATTGGTACTTGAAAAATTAAAACAACTTTTATTGCAGCAGAGAAATAGTTTGGTTACAACAACATCAAAAACCAACAATAAAACCAAGTACACTTAATATCCATCTTGACAAATTATTTTCTGAGTACATAAAGTAAAAAAGCATAACCCCAACATAAGTAGTCATAAAAGAGATAAGTTGAACTTTACTTTCAGCAATCCAAGCACTTCCAAAGAGAGAGAAAGATCCAAATCAAGCTCCACTAGCACTAGTCCCACCCTGAGAACCTGGGGGGAGGGGGGAAGGAAGAAAAGAGGCGAAAACAAAGGGGGTCAGACATAAAGTCTAGCGAGTCTAATAACTTTAACAATATAATTATTAAAGCAATTAGGATAAGGCACAAACTGATTAAACAAGGAATGACTGTGAAACAAATGGGCAAGATAAAACAAACAAGAGGAATAAGATAACGTTAATTGCGTCTCCAACACTATAGGATAATTACTATACTGTACCAATTCTAGTCACCCTAAAAGTTGATCCCGTCTACTGAACAAAATAATAATAATGGTAATTCGTGTGCCCCTAGATGTCTTCATAGGTGTTGCTTGCTCCTATCTCCACTAGTTGTACCCACTACCCTCTCCATTCTAATTACAACATTTATTCATAATATGGTAGTTGTACTCCTAGCTGCCTTCATAGGTGCCGCCTGCTCCCATCCCCGCTAGTCGTACCCACTACCCTCCCCATTCGATCGGCTCCCTAACTCGTAGATACCCGTGCTGGTCCCACAGTGGGGTGTATCACTTCCTAAAGTGGCAACCCGATACCACTAAAGATGCACGGCTTATACCTACACGATGCAACAACGTCTTACCTACCAGCCCGGGCCCACGCACGCACATGACCCCGTTGGACTTGTGTTGCCACCGCTAACCCGTTTTGACCTATTACAATCAAACCCAGTAAGCATGTCCCGTCCTCGATCTAGATCGAGCTCACTTAGATACTAATTGTAATAACCCGGAAATCTGGGCCAATTTAAAAAATTTATCTTGGCAAATTTCGTGAATTTTGAATATTTAAAATGAATATTTTAAATAAAAACGATGAGAAATTTATTTTGAATAGAATTCAAACGTATATATTTATATAGATCGTCGCTAGAATATAATTATTTATTTTAAATTATAAAAGGAATTGAAAATGGCGCGGTAGTTCGATAATTCGATTTCAAATTTCAATTGAACATACCGGGTGCAAAATAAACCAGATTTTAGTGACACCAAAAATAATAGAATCTAATTGAGAATATCTTTCCAACGAATCCGAAAAATCAAAATTTCATAGCGGGAATCAAAAGATACGTCCAGTTGAAAATTCTGAATAGTCGCTATGGAATTCGGGCCCTTAGAAATAGCCATTTTGCAAACGATCTCGGATTTCGACGAAACCACTTTTGTTGGATCCGCGATGTCAAATAATTGCTAGATTCCAAATTTCATAATTTTTCGAATCAATATGTGAGCATGGCAAAGGAAAACGTGTTTGACCAGTTTTAGTTGATTTTAATCGACTGGAAAATGGCCATTTTCAAACAATCTCAGAATTTGACGAAATTAGTTTTGTTAGGACCGTATCGTCAATACGAAGCTAGAAAATATTTTTAGAGTTCGTATGTGGGCCCAGTAAATTTAAATGTATGTTTAAAATTCGATATAATGATTTATATTTTAAATTCAACGAAAACTGATCGTAACGATCGAATTGGCTTTCGATACATATTCCATTGTGTTCGGAATGGGGGTATTATGCTAAGGGCGAAAGTCGGTGGGTACGATTTTGAGTCTGTTGTAAAAAGTTACTTTATTGATTTTAAAATTAAATTAAATATTTAATTAAACCAAGTCAACCCTTCATCCCCTTAACCCGCTCAAACCCCCCCCCCCCCCCCCTTTACCTTCATTGTTGATCTGAAATTAAAAAAAATCTAACGGGACCACGTCGCGCGCCACCGCGCTCCAGCAGCCACCGCCACCGTGGTTGGAACCGCGCCCCCTTCTTCATCGCCTCTTCTCCCTCCTCTTCGCTTCAACATTCGAGCCGCGAGACCCCAATCCCCCAGTCGCGGAACCCAACGCCGACCCCCGACCTCGCCCTCCCCCACCTGACCGATGCACCACTGCTCCGACGAGATGCAAACTCCGACGCCTCAAGGACCTGACCGCGAGCTTCCCCCTCCATCCCGATCTGAAAAACAACAGTAAGTTTCATTTTTTTTATTCATTTTGAAAATCAGTTTTTCTTGTACATAGGAATAGCGATTTTTTTAAAAAGAACAAAGAAAAAAAGTCAATTTTAAAATTCAAATTTATATATGGTAAGTTAAAGATTTGATTTTGAATATAAAGGTAAACATTTTGTTCGTATGAAAAACAAATAAAGGAGCGATTTTTATATGTATGAAGGTGAAATAAAAATGGGATTTTCATTGATGTAGAAGAATAATATATGATTTTTATATACTGGATTATAAAAATATGATTTTTATAAAGTAGAAGTAATAAAAATACGATTTTTATATTATATAGATAGTAAAAATTCGATCTTTATATGAGAAGTAGAAATATAAAAATATAAATATAAAAATTCAATCTTTATATGAGAAGTAGAAGTAATCAAAATAGAAAGAAGCATTGTAAAAATATATGAAGTAGAAATAAAAATATGATTTTTATTTATTGAATGAAGTAATAAAAATATAATTTTTATTTGAACAGCGTGAAAGGACTGAATTGGAATTTCAACCGATCCAGACGGTTCAGCAGTTCAAAAGCAAAGCATGACGGAGTGGAACCCTCTGTGAGAACTTCTCAGTTTAAATTTTCTTTTTCTAGTTAAAATATATACTAGGATGCAGACGGTTTTTAGTAGCACCCGACACCCGTCGTCCACAGACCATGGACGACTTGTATGCTTGGTTGTTTGATTTTGATGTGTAGTTGATTGTGTGTTGTGATGTGAAATAAAATAAAATATTTATACAGTTGAAAATATTTTATAGTTAAAAATAGAATTTTTAATGTGTATATGGAATGAAATAAAAATAAACAAATCGGACGATTTGTTTGTATACACACATTTGACTGATATTGATTGGGACGATAAATTTTACACATCGCCCAACTGCACAAATAAAATCTGTGTTTGATTGTTTGAAACCCCACATGGGTATTGGGATGATATATGACATACACTAATCCCAATAATTAGTTGTATGTCGATCGATTGATTGACAGATTGTTATGAGCGTTAAATATTTATATTTGATGCGTATACAGTGTAGAATGCACTTTGGATGATGGTTGATTATTCATCGTTGTTATTGTATACATGTGTTGTAGAAAATCCATATAATTAACATTATATGGTAATTGATTGGGCCTCATTCCAGTTTAGAAATATTTGAAAAAGGAATATTTGAAATAGAATATTTGAAAGTAGAAATATTTGAAAGCCGTGTTGACTAGATTGACGCCATTTTGACGTGGACGATATTTATATCGATTTTATTCATTTTATAATGAATATCGAAAGTGATTTCAAAATCAGATATTTTGAAAAGAATTGAAATTCGAATTAAATTGAATAGAAATGAATTCGAATTGAAATTGAATAGAACTGATTTCGAATTGAAATTGAATTGAAATTGATTTGAATTGAAACCAATTTGAATTGAAATAGAATTGAAAACGAATTTGAAACGATTTATAAAATATGTTTTAAAAGGAAATTGACGAAGTATATATTATATATATTATATATATAATATAATGGCCTGAATAGAACGCGCTGCGCTGCAGTAGTTCGTGAATTTCGACCATTGACTTCAAATGGATATTACGGGAGATCCAACCGTCGGATTCTCCTAAAACCGGAACCGTTGGGTTTGTACCGAAAAGAGCTTTCTAATGAATATTAGAAATTTGAAATCTAACGGTTGGATTTAGAATTATGTCCAAATCAAATTTGGAAAAGGTCGCTATAAGTGCAGTTCGATGGCCGTTGATGGAAATCGACTGTACGGGCCTTGATAAAATTATTAAAAATATCAATAATTTGTGTAAAATCATAAGAAATGATTTGGGAAAAATTGGGATGAAAAACCCCATATTTGAAAAGATAAAAATAGATTTTTATCGAAATGAACTAGTTTTGAACTAGAACTATAATTCTATTTATTTTTAAATAAATAAATTGGATTTGAAAAGGGTTTTTAAAAGTAACCAGAATTTCCAATAATTGAATTGGAATGGATTTGAATCGAAATTGTCTTCAGAATATTTCGATGTTGAGTTTCGTGATTATACAGTTATTGTTATGGAAATTTAAAAGATATATTTATATCGTTATTTCTAATACGATATTTGTTGGTCGTAGAATTTGATATTGAATATAAGCTGGTATATTTTCTATTCAGAGCCTTGTATTTAATATCAAATGCGATTTGGGTTTGTCGTGAATGGTGTCTTTATTAACACTGTTCTTGAACCCAGTTGAGAAAAAGATTAAATCTTTTTATTTAGATTTAACGAAGTGTACCAATTAAATAATATTTAATTGGAATTGAATTGATATTGATTTTTGGGTTTATCGTGAACAGTGTTTTAAATAACACTTGTTCTATAACCCGATAATTAATGGAATGGGATTTTGGGTTGTCGTGAACGGTATCTTCAACAATACTGTTCTTAGACCCAAAGGAGTTAAGAAAATCAGAAACTAACTGGAGATTAGTTAAGTTGAATGGTTTCTGGGGTATTGATCTGATGTTGGTTTCGGCCTTCGGGGTTAATATTTTGGGAATTGCTCACTTGCTAATTTACGGTTAGGGACTGATTGAAATGTGATGTGATTTTGGGTTTATCGTGAACCGTGTTTTAAATGACACTGATTCTTTAACCTAGTTAAAGATTAAAACTAAATGGAGTTTTAATGAATCTTTAATTAGATTGAAAAGATCGAGAATGGAGTATCACCAGTTTTGCTTCAGACGATAGGTAAATCTTTAATTATATTTGAACGTGAAATGGTAATTGAATTTACCGATAACACCGTGGTGTTAGATATGAAGTATAACCAGTTTTACTTCATGGGATGAATAGGTTGGGATTGGGAAATTAAAACAAATGATTACTTCGGTAAGGTTCGTTAATCCCGACTAGTTGAATCGAAATTCAAAAGAAGATTAAAGAATAAATTCAAGGAATTTATCTTTGATAAAATTAATGGGAACCTTTCCCTATGAATGTGAAATTTAGAAACTAACTATCGGTTAGCTAAGCAGAATGGTTTTCTGGATATTGATCTGATGTTGGTTTCGGCCTTCCGGGTTAATATTTGGGGAATTATTCTCTTGTTAATTTACGGTTAGTGACTGATGAATTGAAATGAGGCGTATGTTGTGTTTGTGTAACACTTGTTTATAATATACGCGAGTTATTTGGAAAGACCGGGTTTATCCCATTCTGAATGACTGATACGACGATAAGTCGAAGATGAAGACGGTGGTCGAAGACCGGAGGTCTTCACATCGTTTGGGTGATTACTAGCAATCTTGATTGGGATGTACACCCAAGAAGATGGAAACAGTTGGTGATCGTCCAGACGTACTTGGAGATCGATGGATATGCGGGGTACTAGGTGCCTCCGGTTTCGTTCAGACCCATAACGAACTTATAAATGGACTGTGTGTCTGACATTGGATTTTAGTCTGTGTGATTGATTTCTATTAAATATATATCTGTTTGGCGGCGGAGAATTTATTCTCTTGCTTAATGCCCTTCTCTGAGACGTATGAGCTCAGGGGTTATATATTGATGGATATCCATCGCTTGGAGTGAATTGCCTGTGTGGCATGCCTAAGTGGCAAATGATCAAGGCTTCTGTTGAAAAGTAAAGTCTTGTGGTTGATGATCAAAGCACGGCCTTTGTGGCATCGCTTTTTGTAGCGTTGATTCGCGAGCCTCACCCCCCGGTGTGAACCAAAAACGGGAGATGGACCTCAGGGAGGGCATGCGTTTCTTTCTAGCTAGAAGTGGCGTCAGTGGTTTTACACGCCCTGACGAGTTTGACTTATGTGGTTGTTGGCGTTACGAGGCGCCTCAGTTTGATCGGACGATCCGGGTCCAAAGGAGTCATTCGTTGGCTCATTTACGCCCCATAGGGCGGGGAGACGCATGTTCAGGGTTTAAGTTTAATCCACATCGGTGGACCGGCCCTGTCGCTCCAAGGGACAGTTGCGGCTGTTCCTGAGGCTCAGGCTAGACAGTCTCGAATTGGTAGAGGACTATCTTTTGCCTCGGTTCACAGATGGAAATCCAACTTCAAAATACGTGACATTTGCAGTTTTAATTGTAGAACTAGTATGGCGACATGATATACGGTACCCATGCCGTTTATGATTGATACTTATGATTTGAAGTTGTTTTATACACTATGCACTTATTATAGTATCAAACGATTTGTTTTAAACATACTAAGCATTTTTGGTTATTATAAGATAAAACCCTATTCCCCGGCTTGCGTTGCATTGTGTGATAGGACCTGGGTCTTATAATAGCTTCATTTTTCTTTATTTAGCATTGCGCTGTTTGTTTCATGCACTGGTATTCTTGGGAGGAAACCCGCTCCGTGTTATACGGCGTGGTCCCTTGATTTACCTAACTTTAAAATAAGGATTAATAACTGTTTTAGTTCTCACACCAGTCCCATGACTGACCTGCAGTTTATTGTTTTGACCTAAACTCTGGGTGCCCTTATTTTGACACGGGCAGCTAGTAGATTTGGTTTTGCAGATTATATTCGCAGGATCCTGGTTTACAGCTGGAACGATATCCGGAAAGCTTTGTATCCGTATATCTCCTTTAGTTTTATTTTGTATTATTTTCCACAGCTATGTATTTAAATGTAATTTAAATCTCTGATATTTCTGTGTAATATTGATACTTACTCTGTATATTCTTGTAATCTGATGGAATTGTTGTAATATACAATGAAATGTTCTTCCGTCTGCGTTCTTCTGTGGCTTGTTCTCGAACTATAAGCGCTTTCCTTCACGGGGAAGTTACGGGTTTTCACAGTTGGTATCAGAGCTTTGGTTTACAAAGCTAGAGAACATGACACATTAGAACCAAATGAAAGAATTCATCAGATATTGGATTAGTAATATCCAATGGGAATGACTCGTTAGAGATGGGATCAGTAGTATCCTAGAACGAGTGTGAAGAGTATGTTTTTAAAATGAAAACGATTTTTGTTTTGAAATTTAAATCAATTATTCGTATTGGATTATTTATTTTATATTGAATTGGGACAATCCAATATATATAAAAAATTTGCATATATGTCTTGCAAACGTGTATTCGAAGTTTTAATGTATTGGATAGTTATAGAATCACACTCTAGTGCCCAGGGATAATTCTGGTGATGGGGCACCATCGCCAGTATTTATTTTCGAGTTTCGAAAGTGAGATTTCTATATATTTCCAATTGACTGGTGTGAGAACCGAAACTAGATAGGGCTTATTGTTATGATTTGGCATCAAAAATCTGATTTTTTGACTATATATCAAAGTTATGAATTTGAAAAGCTAATCAACTAATTGATTGATGGTTGTGTTGTTTGATTATTGTTTGATTAATTAAAATTTGAACCATTTGACCAAATTGTACCAAATAGTGAATTGTATAGGAAATTTATCGCATTTGCTTGCATATACATGTACTTACATTGAACAGGTCATAGCAAAGAGGCTAGAGCAGAAGAATAAAATTGTTTGCCCGACAAATAGGTATATGTTTACCATAATTTACTGTTTTGTTTGGGTGATGATGATTTTATGAGCCGATTGGCTAGCAGCTTGGCTTTTTCTTTTTCTTTTTGAGATCAGAAGGCCTGTATGGCAATTTCGGGATTTTCCCAGTGCTCCCAGTGCAGAGGAGGTTATGGCGAAATTTTTCGAAAATTTAGGGTGTTAGCCAAATTTTTGAAAAATTTGAAAAGTTCTTAGAAACTGAAAAGTTGAAGAACTTAAGCCGTAATGAAAATAATGGAAGTTGAGTTGATTTGTTAAACAACTTTCGGCTTCGTTCCTTTTCGGGGACGAAAAGTTTTAAGTGGGGGAGATTGTAATAACCCGGAAATCTGGGCCAATTTAAAAATTTTATCTTGGCAAATTCCGTGAATTTTGAATATTTAAAATGAATAATTTAAATAAAAACGACGATAAATTTATTTTGAATAGAATTCAAACGTATATATTTATATAGATCGTCGTTAGAATATAATTATTTATTTTAAATTATAAAGGAATTGAAAATGGCGCGGTAGTTCAATAATTTGATTTCAAATTTCAATTGAACATACCGGGTGCAAAATAAACCAGATTTTAGTGAAACCAAAAATAATAGAATCTAATTGAGAATATCTTTCCAACGAATCCAAAAAATCGAAATTTCATAGCGGGAATCAAAAGATACGTCCAATTGAAAATTCTGAATAGTCGCTATGGAATTCGGGCCCTTAAAAATAGAAATTTTGCAAACGACCTCGGATTTCGACGAAACCACTTTTGTTGGATCCGCGATGTCAAATAATTGCTAGATTCCAAATTTCATAATTTTTCGAATCAATATGTGAGCGTGGCAAAGGAAAACGCGTTTGACCAGTTTTAGTTGAGTGAAAATTAGGCTCACATCCTTAAAACTAAAGTTAATTAGGCTCACATCCTCCCCTTTTGAAACTTATAAATCTCATCCCTATTTTCAAAACACAGCTTATGTTTTTCTGGAAATGCCCTCACTCGATTTTCACGGTTCATTTTTGTGTATATGTTACGTATTAGGGTTCTATTATTTTCAGAAACATAATTTTGAAATCCATGGCGGCTGGATCCAAAACCAAACCTAATCCATGGCGGTTGGGGAAGAAGGCGAAGCACACAACCTCTCGCCCGGCGCCTCCCTCCTTGCATCGTTCCCCTTCCTTCCCCTTGCTCCATCGAAGAAGCAACAGCTTCCCCCAAATTCGAACGAGAATCTCCACCGAGCTGGCCCACACTCTGGCCGGTGGTAGAACTCGAGAATGCGATCACCGTGGTGGCGGCAGATCCAACTCCAACTGCGTATTTGGAGGTGCAATTTAAACCCTAAGTATCGGGTGTAGGTTCGTGAGCGTTGCTGGTTACTGGGTGAAACGAGAAGATGAAGCATCGGCCCAGGGATCAGGAATTCAAACGTGAAGACGATGACACATAGAGGGATTAAGGAAAACAATATACAGTGAAAGGTGAGTTTTCAATAGATTTTTAATCTCTATAAAAACTGATTTTTAATCTCTATATGTTTCTGATTTTTATCGCTATAAAAACTGATTTTTTTATCGCTATAAAAACTGATTTCAGATCTGGAGGCGACATTTCAATTGTAAAGTTCTTGAATATATTCATGAAAAAAACATATATTCATGAAACTATTGTTAGAACTTGTGGGTTTTTGATGAAATTCTGATAAAAATTGTCGGACAAATATGCATCTATTCTAAATATATGCATATCTGTATGCAATTTTTTGTCAAACAATCTGAAAAACATATTATTTTACAAATATATTCATATTTCTATGCATATATGTAGAATACTTGCATATAAATATTCAAAAATTATTGTTATTTTGCTGAATTGTACGCATGTATTTATATTAATCTGAAGCTGTTATTTTTTCTTTTCTTTCTGATTTTATTTGTAGGATAAATATAAGGTTTTTATTAGCATAAAAATACAATTTTTCATATGATAAGGACCTGAAAAAACATATATCCATGAAACCATTGTTAGAACTTGTGGGTTTTTGCTGAAATTCTGATAAAAATTTACGGACAAATATGCATCTTTTCTAAATATATGCATATCTGTATGCAATTTTTTATCAAACAAACAGAAAAACATATTATTTTACAAATATATTCATATTTCTATGCATATATGTAGAATACTTGCATTTAAATATTCAGAAATTATATGTTATTTTGCTGAATTGTACGCATGTATTTATATAATTCTGAAGCAGTTTTTGTAATTTAGGTTACTGCACATTAAGCTTATTAATGTTGATTTTCTTTTTTTTTTAATAGTGTTCCGGCGGATATTGGTGTTATCGTGTTGTTGAAGATTGGTCGTCCATCTTTTTCCAAATTATTGAAATCTGCATGTGTTTCTACAGAGACTACTAGATGTGGTTTGCGCAATAAGCTGGGTCTTAACAAAATTATTTGTTCTTCAAAAGACCATCATCTCTGCTTTGTAAATGTTCTGAAATTTTTGATGTAGTACATGTAAATGTGGTCTGTACTTATTTTTTGATGTAGTACATGTAAATGTTATGAAAATTTTCATGTAAGTATGCACATATTTGTGTTATTTGCATATATATATATATATATATATATATATATATATATATATGCATCTTGTTATAATTATACGTATTTACTTTTGTTTCAGCAATTATACAGTACAGTTCTGTATATGTATGCAATTATTTCACTTAGTTGCGTAAAACTTATAATTTATTTTCTGCATAATATTAATATATGTATGCAATTATTACACTTAGTTGCATAAATGTATGCAATTTTACGTAATATATGTATATAATTGTCTAGTTTTTCGTAAAAATAAAAAAAAGTAATAAAAAAATCATTTTACGTAATATATGTATATAATTGTCTAGTTTTTCGTAAAAATCAAAAAAATTAATAAAAAAATCGTTGTTGGAGTGATCGACTATTTTCCAGAATTGTAGGATTACGTTTATGAGCGAGATAATAGGAGCGATAGACTGAGTAAATGAGGACAAAGAGTTGTTGGATAGTTTTTTAGGTGTCTAAGGGTAGATCTTGAATTTTTTTAGCGGAAATTCAAAAATAGGGATGTTTTCTATATTATTTTTATCGCTGGTTTTTTTTTTATATTTTGAAACTTAATAGGGACCTGTAAAAAACGCACCCTTTAGTTGATTTTAATCGACTGGAAAATGGCCATTTTTCAAACGATATCAGAATTTGATGAAATTAGTTTTGTTAGGACCGTATCGTCAATGCGAAGCTAGAAAATATTTTTCGAGAATTTTTAGAGTTCGTATGTGGGCCCGGTAAATTGAAATGTATGTTTAAAATTCAATATAATGATTTATATTTTAAATTCAACGAAAACTGATCGTAACGATCGAATTGGCTTTCGATTCATATTCCATTGTGTTCGGAATAGGGGTATTACGCTAGGGGCGACAGTCGGTGGGTTCGATTTTGAGTCCGTTGTAAAAAGTTACTTTATTGATTTTAAAATTAAATTAAATATTTAATTAAACCAAGTCAACCCTTCATCCCCTTAACCCGCTCAGGCCCCCCCTTTACCTTCATTGTCGATCTGAAATTAAAATAAATAAATAAATAACCTAACGGGACCTCGTCGTGCGCCACCGCGCTCCAGCAGCCACCGCCACCGTGGCTGGAACCGCGCCCCCTTCTCCATCGCCTCTTCTCCCTCCTCTTCGCTTCAACGTTCGAGCCGCGAGACCCCAATCCCCCAGTCGTGCAACCCAACGCCGACCTCGCCCTCCCCACCTGACCGACGCACCACTGCTCCGACGAGATGCAAACTCCGGCGCCTCAAGGACCTGACCGTGAGCTTCCCCCTCCATCCCGATCTGAAAAACAACAGTAAGTTTCATTTTTTTTATTCATTTTGAAAACCAGTTTTTCTTGTACATAGGAATAGAAATTTTTTTAAAAAAAAAGAAAAAAAATCAATTTTAAAATTCAGATTTATATATGGTAAGTTAAAGATTTAATTTTGAATATAATGGTAAAAAATTTGTTCGTATGAAAAACAAATAAAGGAACGCTTTTTATATGTATGAAGGTGAAATAAAAATGGGATTTTCATTGATGTAGAAGAATAAAAATATGATTTTTATATACTAGATAATAAAAATATGATTTTTATAAAGTAGAAGTAATAAAAATACAATTTTTATATTATATAGATAGTAAAAATTCGATCTTTATATGAGAAGTAGAAATATAAAAATATAATTTTTATATAGAAAGAAGCATTGTAAAAATATATGAAGTAGAAATAAAAATATGATTTTTATTTATTGAATGAAGCAATAAAAATATAATTTTTATTTGAACAGCGTGAAAGGACTGAATTGGAATTTCAACTGATCCAGACGGTTCAGCAGTTCAAAAGCAAAGCACGGCGGAGTGGAACCCTCTGTGAGAACTTCTCACTTTAAACTTTCTTTTTCTACTTAAAATATATACGAGGATGCAGACGGTGTTTAGTAGCACCCGACACCCGTCGTCCACAGACCATGGACGGCTTGTATGCTTGGTTGTTTGATTTTGATGTGTAGTTGATTGTGTGTTGTGATGTGAAATGAAATAAAATATTTATATAGTTGAAAATATTTTATAGTTAAAAATAGAATTTTTAATGTGTATATGGAATGAAATAAAAATAAACAAATCGGACGATTTGTTTGTATACACACATTTGACTGATATCAATTGGGACGATAAATTTTACACATCGCCCAACTACACAAATAAAATATGTGTTTAATTGTTTGAAACCCCACACGGGTATTGGGATGATATATGACATACACTAATCCCAATAATTAGTTGTATGTCAATCGATTGATTGACAGACTGTTATGAGCGTTAAATATTTATATTTGATGCTTATACAGTGTAGAATGCACTTTGGACGATGGTTGATTATTCATCGTTGTTATTGTATACGTGTGTTGTAGAAAATCTATATAATTAACATTATATGGTAATTGATTGGGCCTCATTTCAGTTTAGAAATATTTGAAAAAGGAATATTTGAAATAGAATATTTGAAAGTAGAAATATTTGAAAGCCGTGTTGACTAGATTGACGCCATTTTGACGTGGACGATATTTATATCGATTTTATTCATTTTATAATGAATATCGAAAGTGATTTCAAAATCTGATATTTTGAAAAGAAATTGAAATTCGAATTAAATTGAATAGAAATGAATTCGAATTGAAATTGAATAGAAATGAATTCGAATTGAAATTGAATTGGATTGAATTAGAAATGAAATTGAATTGAAATTGATTTGAATTGAAACCGATTTGAATTGAAATAGAATTGAAAAGGAATTTGAAACGATTTATAAAATACGTTTTAAAAGGAAATCGACGAAGTATATATTATATATATAATATAATGGCCTGAATAGAACGCGCCGCGCTACGGTAGTTCGTGAATTTCGACCATTGACTTCAAATGGATATTGCGGGAGATCTGACCGTCGGATTCTCCTAAAACCGGAACCGTTGGGTTTGTATCGAAAAGAGCTTTCTAACAAATATTAGAAATTTGAAATCTAATGGTTGGATTTGGAATTATGTCCAAATCAAATTTGGAAAAGGTCGCTATAAGTGCAGTTCGATGGCCGTTGATGGAAATCGATTGTACGGGCCTTGATAAAATTATTAAAAATATCAATAATTTGTGTAAAATCATAAGAAATGATTTGGGAAAAATTGGGATGAAAAACCCCATATTTGAAAAGATAAAAATAGATTTTTATCGAAATGAACTAGTTTTGAACTAGAACTATAATTCTATTTATTTTTAAATAAATAAATTGGGTTTGAAAAGGGTTTTTTAAAGTAACCAGAATTTCCAATAATTGAATTGGAATGGATTTGAATCGAAATTGTCTTCAGAATATTTCGATGTTGGGTTTCGTGATTATACAGTTATTGTTATGTAAATTTGAAAGATATATTTATATCGTTATTTCTAATACGATATTTGTTGGTCGTAGAATTTGATATTGAATATAAGCCGGTATATTTTCTATTCAGAGCCTTGTATTTAATATCAAATGCGATTTGGGTTTGTCGTGAATGGTGTCTTTATTAACACTGTTCTTGAACCCAGTTGAGAAAAAGATTAAATCTTTTTATTTAGATTTAACGAAGTGTACCAATTAAATAATATTTAATTGGAATTGAATTGATATTGATTTTTGGGTTTATCGTGAACAGTGTTTTAAATAACACTTGTTCTTTAACCCGATAATTAATGGAATGGGATTTTGGGTTGTCGTGAACGGTATCTTCAACAATACTGTTCTTAGACCCAAAGGAGTTAAGAAAATCAGAAACTAACTGGAGATTAGTTAAGTTGAATGGTTTCTGGGGTATTGATCTGATGTTGGTTTCGGCCTTCGGGGTTAATATTTTGGGAATTGCTCACTTGCTAATTTACGGTTAGGGACTGATTGAAATGTGATGTGATTTTGGGTTTATCGCGAACCGTGTTTTAAATGACATTGATTCTTTAACCCAGTTAAAGATTAAAACTAAATGGAGTTTTAATGAATCTTTAATTAGATTGAAAAGATCGAGAATGGAGTATCACCAGTTTTGCTCCAAACGATACGTAAATCTTTAATTAGATTTGAACGTGAAATGGTAATTGAATTTACCGATAACACCGTGGTGTTAGATATGAAGTATTACCAGTTTTACTTCATGGGATGAATAGGTTGGGATTGGGAAATTAAAACAAATGATTACTTCGGTAAGGTTCGTTAATCCCGACTAGTTGAATCGAAATTCAAAAGAAGATTAAAGAATAAATTCAAGGAATTTACCTTTGATAAAATTAATGGGAACCTTTCCCTATGAATGTGAAATTTAGAAACTAACTGTCGGTTAGCTAAGCAGAATGGTTTTCTGGATATTGATCTGATGTTGGTTTCGGCCTTCGGGGTTAATATTTGGGGAATTATTCTCTTGTTAATTTACGGTTAGTGACTGATGAATTGAAATGAGGCGTATGTTGTGTTTGTGTAACACTTGTTTATAATATACGCGAGTTATTCGGAAAGACCGGGTTTATCCCATTCTGAATGACTGATACGACGATAAGTCGAAGATGAAGACGGTGGTCGAGGACCGGAGGTCTTCACGTCATTTGGATGATTACTGACGATCTTGATTGGGATGTACACCCAAGAAGATGGAAACAGTTGGTGATCGTCCAGACGTACTTGGAGATCGATGGATATGCGGGGTACTAGGTGCCTCCGGTTTCGTTCAGACCCAGAACGAACTTGTAAATGGACTGTGTGTCTGACATTGGATTTTAGTCTATGTGATTGATTTCTATTAAATATATATCTGTTTGGCAGCGGAGAATTTATTCTCTTGCTTAACGCCCTTCTGTGAGACGTATGAGCTCAGGGGTTATATATTAATGGATATCCATCGCATGGAGTGAATTGCCTGTGTGGCATGCCTAAGTGGCAAATGATCAAGGCTTCTGTTGAAAAGCAAAGTCTTGTGGTTGATGATCAAAGCACGGCCTTTGTGGCATCGCTTTGTGTAGCGTTGATTCTCGAGCCTCACACCCCGTTGGAACCAAAAACGGGAGACGAACCTCAGGGAGGGCATGCGTTTCTTTCTAGCTAGAAGTGGCGTCAGTGGTTTTACACACCCTGACGAGTTTGACTTATGTGGTTGTTTGTGTTACGAGGCGCCTCAGTTTGATCGGATGATCCGGGTCCGAAGGAGTCATTCGTTGGCTCATTTACGCCCCATAGGGAAGGGAGACGCATGTTCAGGGTTTAAGTTTAATCCACATCGGTGGACCGGCCTTGTCGCTCCAAGGGGCAGTTGCGGCTGTTCCTGAGGCTCGGGCTAGACAGTCTCGAATCGGTAGAGGACTATCTTTTGCCTCGATTCATGTAACGACCCAGAAAATCTGAACCAATTTAAAATTTTTAAATTGGCTAAAATAATGGATTTTAAATATTTAAAATAAATATTTTCAATAATTGAGATGAAAACTGAGTTTGAATCGACAATTGAAAACGAATATAATTAATTATAATTATAAACAAGGCCTGAAAAGGCGCTGCAGTTTCAAAAATTGAATTCAAACTTTGTCGGACTATACCGGGTGCAAAACAAAACGGATTTTAGTGAAACCAAAAATAATAGGATCTATTTGGGAATATCTTTCCAACGAATTCGAAAAATCAAAATTTCATAGCGGGGGTCAAAAGATATGTCCAGTTGAAAATTCTGAATAGTCGCTATGGAATTTCGGCCCTTAAAAATAGCCATTTTGTATACGACCTCGGAATTCGACGAAACCACTTTTGTTGGATCCGGGATGTGAAGTTATTGC
The DNA here is from genome assembly GCA_030737875.1 of Allium sativum. Lineage (NCBI taxonomy): Eukaryota > Viridiplantae > Streptophyta > Magnoliopsida > Asparagales > Amaryllidaceae > Allium > Allium sativum. The sequence goes on from CM060926.1 coordinate 361,655,905, forward strand.
TAGGTTTCAAATTTCATAATTTTTGAAGCTGATATGTGAGCGTGGCAAAGGAAAATGTATTTTGGTCAATTACAGTTAAATTGGACCGACCAAAAATGGGCCTTTTTGCAAACGGTCTCAGAATTCGGCGAAACTAGTTTTGTCGGGATCGTATCGTCAAAACATAGCTAGATTTATTTTTCTGGAATTTTCGAATCAGTTTGTGGCCCTAGCAAATTGAAATGTACGTTCAAATTAAATATTGAATGTTTTATATTTTGATTTGAATGGAAACTGACTGAAGCAGTCGAATGGGCCTACGAAACATATTCCATTGTGTCCGGGATGGGGGTAATTAGCTAGGAGCGACAGTCGTTGGTTTCGATTTGGAGTTCGGGTTAGGAAATTTCATTGAAAACTAATAAGTGAATTAAATAATATAAAATTTTATATAAATACCCCTAAAAATTTGGCCAAACCCTAAGCCTAATTTTCACTTCAGACAACCGCCGTTCTTTTTAATTTCTTCAACCCACTGGAAATCCTTCCACACTCAACGAAATCGAACATCGTTAGATTCTTTGGATTGCTAAGCTCGAAAGCTCCATGCTGGTAGCCTTCAAACCGGGTGCGACATCAACTAGCTGGGCTTGATTTCCAGTCGTCGATCTAGGGCAGAACCGTGGCGATTGATGGGGGACGAGTGGTGTTAAACGGAGGATGGCGCAGTGCTCTCGGTGAGGAGGCGCAGCAACTAGTAATGGTCGGAGGAACTCTGGAGGTCCATGTTGAAATGCCAAGTCGACAACTTAGGCTACAGGCCAGAAAAGGATGAAGGTGAGTTCTCTGCAACATTTCTCTTCGAATTTCTTTTGAAATCTCATCTTGAATAATTTTGCGTGATTTTCTACGATGAATTGGACTTGATTTTGGCCTTAGAAACAGATTTTCCCCTTCGGTTTTAAACAGTCTCAGCTTTGATTGAATGTGGCGATTCTGGAAAATTGAAATGATGCCTCTAGTCTTGTTCTTGGCCTTCAATGTGTAAATCCGGAAACAATTAAATAATTTCCTTGCTCTTTGTTTGATTGAATGATGATTGTATGATGATGGTATTTAATAAATTATTAAAACAATAAAATTAACATTTTTTATTGTACGTATGAACCATTAAAAATATTCGTGTGTTGAAATAAATGTTTGTGTGTTAAAAACATCATTTTTAACATGTTTGTGAACAAATAAAAATAGTGATTCATTGAAATAAATGTTTATATGTTAAAAACATCATTTTTAACATGTGTGTGAACAAATAAAAATAGTGATTCATTGAAATAAATGTTTATATGTTAAAAACATCAATTTTAAAATGCATATGGAGTGTGAAAATAATATAAATATATATATGAAGTGAAAATATACATTTATGAAAAGAAAAAAAATGAATATATGTATATATATATATATATGAAAAGAAAAAGAAAATATATATATATGATAAAGAAAATGAATATATATACATATGAAGTGAAAAATAATGTATATATGAAATGAATTATGTATATATAAAAAGTGAATTGCTATATATAAATATATATATATACGCCCCTCGTCCACAAACCATGGACGATATTTATTGGTTGTGATTGGTGTGAAAATTGATTGATAGCGAATGGTTGTTTGAAATTGTTTGTGATTGATATTGATTGATTGTGGTTGAAAAATACCCATTTGTGGTTGAGAAATATTTGGTTGAAACCACTTAGGATTAGTTTGTGGAAATGAAATGAATATATACATGCCGCCTGCGTGCGAACTAGATGCATGATCCCCATTGTCAAAAACCGCGAGGTTTTAAGGTAGAGCGAGGAGCCGTACTAGGGACGGTCCCGGTTTTAACTACCCTGCCGTTATGCTGCCGAAATTTTGAATAATATTCATGTGTTTGAATTATTTTCATTTGCTGAAACTATATTTATTAATTGAATAGAAAACCATCATGTGTTGAATCGATATTCATTCGTTGATTAGAAATTCATGTGTTGAATGGTATTCGCGTTTTAAATATAAAAATCACATTTTTATCTATATATAGAAACTATAGAAAACCTTCATGTGTTGAATCGATATTCATTCGTTGATTTGAAATTCATGTGTTGAAGGGTATTCGTATTTTGAAATAAACTGTTTGATAATAAAAATCACCTTTTATCGACTATATGAACTGTGTAAAATAATCTCGTTTTGAAAGAAATTGTTTTATAAGAAAAATCCTATTTTTATCACCAATATGAAATATATAAAATAATAGTGTTTTGAAATGAGTTGTTTTACAATAAAAATCACATTTTTATTATATGCATGAATCGTTGAAATGTGAAGTGTTAAAAATAGCCACTTGTTCAAATAAATATATATGAGTTGAAATATTCATTAATTAGCTAATGATATGATTTGTACCTATGTATGTAACATTAGAATGAATGGTGTTTTTAAACCAAATAGAAATCAAATATGAAGTTGAATAGAAAATGATAAATGATAAGAACTATATATATGTACATGCATATTCATTGAACAGGTTATAGCAAAGGGGCTAGAGAAGAGGAATAAAATTTTGTGCCCGACAAATAGGTACACATTTACTGTTTTGTTTGGGTGATGATTTTATGAGCCTGTTGGCTAGCCGCTTGGCTTTTTCTTTTTCTTTTTGAGATTAGAAGGACCGGGGAAGCTATTTGAGATTTCCCGAAGCTCCCGGTGCAGGGGAGGTTATGGCGAAATTTTCCAAAAATTTAAGGCGTTAGTGAAATATTTGAAGTGAAAACGATATTGAAATCATTGAATGAACTATATTTATATAAATATATAAATATAAATAAAATTAAAACGAAACGAGGCCGTGCAGTTCGTATTTTGAAACCGTGATTTCAAACAACTAGTGCGGGAAATCCGACCATTGGATTTTCCCGAAACCTCAACCGTCGGGTTCGCCTTGGAAAAATCTTTCCAACGGCACCAACTTTGTAAAGATCCAACGGTTGGATTGTCTGGAATGTTTAATTCAAATCTGAAGAAAAACAGCGCCATAAACGATTATATTTATATACAAATATAAATATAATTATATTTAATCGAATAACGACGCTGCAGTTCGTATTTTGAAATCGAAACTTCAAACGATTGTACCGGGAGATCCGACCGTCGGATTTTCCGGAAGCTGGAACCGTTGGATTCGTTTTGAAAAGACCTTTCTAATGATATAAATTTTGTGAAGATCCAACGGTTAGATTTTCAGATATGTGTAAATCAAATCTGAAGAAAAACAGCGCCACGGCCGCGTTATGGCCCGAAGCGTCGTTTTGAATATATGGGCTATTTTAAAATAAATAAAAATAGCGATAAATCGTTATAAAATATTATAAACGATGTGGAAGGGAAATAAACTGAATTTGCTCGATTTATGTGGCTTTTGATGGTTGAATGTATTTGGTGTGAAAGTTACATTAAAGAACAAAATTGGTGTTGTCGAATAATTTAACCATTGAAATAAATTGATTTGAAATTCTAAATATACGTGAATTATTTGAAAATGCCGAGTTAATTCTCATTTCGAATAATTGACCGACGATTGAAAATCGAAGATGAAGACGATGGTCGAAGACCGGAGATCTTCACCTTGTTTGGATGGTAACCGAGGTCCTGATTGGGAGGCATCCCGAAATATGGATAATGAGTGGTGATCGTCCAGACTACGTGGTGATCGATGGGTTTGCGAGGTATTTAGTGCCTCCGGTTTCGTTCGGACCCAGAACGGACTTGTAGATGGACTGTGTGTTTGACATTGGATTTTATTCTGTGTTGATTGATCTCTATTAAATATACATCTGTTTGGCGGCGGAGAATTTATTCTTTTGCTTAACGCCCTTCTCTGAGACGCACGAGCTCAGAGGTTGTATATCGATGGACATCAGTCGCATGACATGAATTGCCTGTGTGGCATGCTAAGATGCAGTGATCAGGGCTTCTGTTGAAAAGCAAAGTCTTGTGGTGATGATCAAAGCACCGCCTGTGTGGTGTAGCTTTGTGTATAACGTAAATTCGCGAGCCTCACACCCGGTATGAACCAAAAACGAGAGAAGGACCTCATGGAGGGCATGCGTTTCTTTCTAGCTAGGGTGGTGTCAGTGACCTACCAGCCCTGACATTTATATACTTTTCACCTATGTGGTTGTTGCTATTGCGAGGCGCCTCGGTTTGATCGGACGATCCGGGTCCGATGGAGTCATTCGTTGGCTCATTTACGCCCCAAAGGGCGGAGAAACGTATTGTTCAGGCACTATAATCCACTCCGTGTGGACCGGCCCTGTCGCTCCAAGGGGAAGTTGCAGCTGTTCTGGAGACATGGGCTAGATTGTCTCGAATTCGGTAAGGACTATCTTTTGCCTTGGTTCATGACGGAAATCCAATTTCCAATTACGTGACTGTGCGGTGTTGATTGTATATATATATGGCGACATGATATATGGTACCCATGTCGTCTATGATCGATAGCTATGATTTGAAATTGTTTTCAAAACATGTAAACACTAGCAATAATATCAAATGCCTTTGTTTTATTCGTATCAAGCATATTTTGGCCGTTATAAGGTAAAACTCTATCCTCCGGTTTGCGTTGCATTGTGTGATGGGAACTGAGTCTTATAACGGCTTCATTTTTACAAAAAGCATAGCGTTGTTTAAAAGAATGATTTGTTTTAAAGCACTGGCAATCCAATGGAGTAAACCCGTTCCACGAAAGTGGCGTGGTCCTGTGATTAGCCGTATTATATATGTGTTGAATAGATTTCTCATACCAGTCCCATGACTGACTCGTAGTTTGTTTCACTTTCAAACTCGGGTGCCCCTTTTTCTACACGGGCAGCCTTGTATTCAGGTTTAGCTGGTTCTTTCGGGATAGCTGGAGCTGAAGATGGATTCTATCATTTATCTCTTTTTATGCTGTTCAGCTCCTATTGTACATATTTTGTTTATTTCCGCTGTAGACTTTTATGTATAGCTGAACTGTATTTGTACTAAGTAAGATCCTGTATACTGTGTAACTCTGATGATTACTTTTATCTAGTATATTCTATTGTTCATTTTCTGGTGTATTTATTTAATTCTATTCTGCTATTATCTGTTTCTGTGTTATATTTCAAAGATAACCCTTGTCTCCGTCGGAACGGGGTTTGGGGTCGTCTCAGTTCACAGATGGAAATCCAACTTCCAAATACGTGACATTTGCGGTTTTAATTGTAGAACTAGTATGGCGACATGATATATGGTACCCATGCCGTCTATGATTGATACTTATGATTTGAAGTTGTTTTATACACTATGCACTTATTATAGTATCAAACGATTTGTTTTAAACATACTAAGCATTTTTGGTTATTATAAGAGAAAACCCTATCCCCCGGCTTGCGTTGCATTGTGTGATAGGACCTGGGTCTTATAATAGCTTCATTTTTCTTTATTTAGCATTGCGCTGTTTGTTTCATGCACTGGTATTCTTGGGAGGAAACCCGTTCCGTGTTATACGGCGTGGTCCCTTGATTTACCTAACTTTAAAATAAAGATTAGTAACTGTTTTAGTTCTCACACCAGTCCCATGACTGACCTGGAGTTTATTGTTTTGACCTAAACTCTGGGTGCCCTTATTTTGACACGGGCAGCTAGTAGTTTTGGTTTTGCAGATTATATTCGCAGGATCCTGGTTTACAGCTGGAATGATATCCGGAAAGCTTTGTATCCGTATATCTCCTTCAGTTGTATTTTGTATTATTTTCCGCTGCTATGTATTTAAATGTAATTTAAATCTCTGATATTTCTGTGTAATATTGATTCTTACTCTGTATATTCTTGTAATCTGATGGAATTGTTGTAATATACAATGAAATGTTCTTCCGTCTGCGTTCTTCTGTGGCTTGTTCTCGAACTATCCGCGCTTTCCTTCACGGGGAAGTTACGGGTTTTCACACTAAATGGGTTACTGGTTGAAAAGGGTCCCCACGCTTGACACAAGCTTTCCACCTATGCTTGGTCTAGGATTTCCCACTTAACCCCCTCTTATTCATGTCTTCTTACATGTTTGGTTAAGTGTTTATAATTATATCCCACATATCACCCATGTTACCCACTTATCAAATCAAAATGCATTATTGGTTAAGCTTGTCTTAACTCTATCTGCTTATCAGTTCAATATATATATATATATATATATATATATATAATTGGTTAAGCTAGTCTTAATCCTATCTACTTATATATTATTGGTTAAGTTGGCCTTAACCCTATCCACTTACCAGATCAATCTGTATTATTGGTTAAGTTTGTCTTAACCCTATCCACTTATCAGGTTAATATATATTATTGGTTAAGCTGGTCTTAACCCTACCCACTTATATATTATTGGTTAAGCTAGTCTTAACCCTACCTACTTATCAGATTATGTATCATATATATATATATCGCATAACATGTTTTACCTAATCTATGATTAAGTACATCTTAGTTCACAGATACATTGGTTAAGAGAATAACTCCCTAAGTATCAACCCCGAAGACCGAAATCAACATCAGATTGGTACTCAGAGAATTACTCTGCTCAACCAAACTTCTGTTTGTCATTCATATTCGTCTTTGATCAACATTAATTATTATTAATGCACAGACCTCTCACATTAAGTCGATTGCTTGTGGTCGCTGGATATGCCAGTCGGTTCCGGGCAGACTTCCACCACAAGCCAGACTTAACCTTGTGTCTAAGCATCTTTTAATTATGCCTACGACCTCTCAAATTAGACTACCATTTGCGGTTGCTAGATGTGCTGAGTGGGTCCGGGCAGTCTTATACCGCAAACGAGTCTAACCTCGTGTCTTAGGCATTTATTACTCATTTAATTTATGCCTTTGACCTCTCACATTAGACTATCGTTTGTGGTTGCTGGATGTGTCGGGCGGGTCCAGGCAGTCTTATACCACAAACGGGTATAACCTCGTGTCTTAGGCGTTTATTATTACACATAATTATTTCACCCCAATATGAATTAATTATCCCTATTCAAATTTTCAATAATTTCTAAATTAAACTATGTCTATAATTGTCACCTAAATTATGTCCATACTTTTTAGGTATATAAATTATACCAATTAATGTCTCAAATTACTTATATGCCTTTAAAGCCATTTTATGCCAATTCACAATATGTATTACTTAATATTTTCCATTATCCCCACGTCGTTCATACGTTTAACATGAAATATGTTAGACTCGTAAATAGTCTAACTCATAAAAAAAAACAATGTCACAACTTGCATAACACATAAAATAGATCTAACTTGCGTATAAGAATTATAACATAAGTTTGCATAGCCAATAACTTGCATAGGCAATGGACATATAGAACATAAATTTGCATAAACTACCATGGATCTAAATATAGATCTAAACATGAAATTGTGAACTTGCATATAAGAATATGGGTTTCACCTAAACTTGCATATGTGAATATGGTTTTCACCTAAACTTGCATATGTGATTATAGTTTTCACCCAAACTTGCATACGAATTTCTACAAACTTGCATATGAATTTAAACATGTAAACTAATATCATATGTTTTCATATAAACTAGCATATGTATATACTTGATTCATATATAAACTTGTGTATAATTCGCATACAAACTTGCATAAGATTCACATACAAACTAGCGTATGTAGAAACAGACTTGCATAAGATTCACATACAAACTAGCATATGATTTACATCCCAAACTTGCATGTAAACTGATGTCATAAAATGAATCAAGTTAAACATATGTGATTGGGCATATGAAATAGATCTACCAACATAAGTTAACAAAACTGTCATATGGTCAACAACAGACGATAACAAAGTTAAATAGCATCACATGATTCAACAGACATGTTCTCATAATCCAAATTATAACTCATCATAATTAATTTATTAATTATTTTGTGAAAGAAATTGTACTCACAAAGATTAGGTTGTTACGATTTGATTTTGACATAATTAACAATCTACAAGGCAAAATCTTGATTTTTCTCTTTTAATAGAAATATATAATTCAATATATTTGAAAGTTTCTTATTTTGATTAATTTCGACATATAACGAATCACACATACTCGGTTGAATTTCAAAACGTACAACTATAAATTACCGCGACGTTATGAGCTTGTTTTAAATTATATTATAATTAATGCATTCAAACGTCATTTAATTAATAAACTCAATATAGAAATCCAGTTATATTACCAATTCAACAATTAAAACTAATTTAAATATTCGAAATAAATGCTTAAAAATCCGCGTCATTACATTCCTTCCCCCTTAAAAAAATTTCATCACCGAAATTACTAAGGTGGATAAAATGCTATTGGTGATACCAAAAATTAGCACAAAACCCAAGAGATAAGATTGTAGAAAATAAATGAAGTTAAATAAATGAAGAGGAAAACAATCACACACAGGTTTATAGTGGTTCGGCGTTAACGAGCTATGTCCACTTTATAATCTTCTTTTATCAAATGATTTATTACAAGCGAACAATCACAATAATGATATAATCAGAAATTTATCCCAAAAAGATCCTTCTTCTGAAATCAGAAGGTCTATTTATAGATGCTACAACATTCAAATTGGCTGAGACATGTGTCCTTTGATCCAATATTTCAGAATATCCCGAAAAGGAGTTATTTTCGAGAATGGCGACGTGATTTGAATTCACAGTGATAGGTGGCATACGATCCGATCATTAATGATGACTATGAGCGTTCATGCAGGGGTAAGACCACATCTTCAGGAAAATACCATGTATCGATTTCAGCGGAACCTAACCCAGTCGGTCTGAAGATAATGAGCTCCAGCTGGATTGCACATCTGGTTTCGGTGTTCGGCCTGTGTCTTAGATTTAAGTCGATTCATCCATGGGCCAAAGTCTGTGATGTTAATGAAGTTTGATAGCCTTACCAAAAGGCCGGTCAACACTCTTCCCCTCAAAGTATGTCATGTTCAGAACAAGACATGCTTTGTATGTTTTATCTCGGATCGTCCCAAATCAAAAGGATATATTTATACTTAGCTTGAAGGTTTCTTTATAGACTATGTGATCCCAAGATTAGTCGGATGCCTTGGGAATTAACACTGGTCAAGGAAATAATGAAGCTTTACAGGCTCACTGATGGATTGGAATGTCATCTTAGAGTCAGGACTAACTGTCATGTCAGCAGAAGACGAAGGGTCCCTTCATTTTATTATAAAAGGTTGGCCCACCTTTATTTACCTTTACCCTTTTTTTTACTGCAGTCGAATTAGTTAATTTTCAAAATAATTGGAAGAAATCCTCTTTACCAAAGATCAAGATCGCTTGCTTTCTTTGACTTCTTCGCAGGTATTGATGCTATTTTCCTCATTTTCAAAACACTGTGATTTTGCATATAAATCCTCCATATTCTTTTTTTTTGCTTCAATTCGTATTCCATATGATTTACGGTCTGAGCCGCCTGCATCGAACTCGTTGGAGTTGTGGCCTGATCGTAAGGCGGTGGTCATATGTGCTTTTGATGGCATAGGCGATGATAATCTGTGGTGCAGGCAGAATTGTATCCGTGAAGAAGCAGGGGATGAAGAGGTACCTCGCTTTTCGAAACATTTAAAATTTCAAGGCGCCATCAACTCTTAGGACACGTGGCAGTGGAAGAGAGGGAGTGATTATAAGTGCGTGCTTAAGCAATGATGATGGTTTTTGATATGGTCGGGAAGAAGGAGATACAGGTTGCCTTCATCATGTTTAGGGATAATGCCCAACCTTGGATCAGTAGGATCATTGGTCGGCTTCTTTAAGGTTGAAAGCCATAATGTTGGGCACGTTCTCTATTGTTTTTTAAACCTAAATTGTCACTTTATCTTGTATACACATGTAACTGCTTATGTTGAAGTGTTACGATCTCATCAATCTAACCAATGGCTTTCTATGAACAACATAACCTACAATGGTCGAATGATGCAGCACCTGTAACTTCGAAGCTGGTAAGGAAAAGGTCGTATCCATCCCTATAAACTTGGGAAGTTCCTCGCCTTTTAAATTTGGGACCGATTCTGATTTCTATATCGAAACCCCGTGGTCGATCGACCAATCCACCTCTAGCTACATAAATAATAGAATCAAGTGAGGCAGTCGCTACACCCAATATTCTCCCCGGGGCTAATTTTCTAAGAGGTCCTCCAGACTCTTGGCTCAGTACAATAAGCGAGAGACAACTAAGAAACTTAAGTACAAACATAAGATTCCATGGCTTGATTTCCTTGCTCCCACAGAGATGGATCATCCTCACAATACGCCAAGTGGCTACGTGGCGCTTACTCGTCTACTGTGCACTATCGAGGCTATCCCATCTTTTTCTATGTTCGTACTCAACTTTCTAAGGCAAATGATTCTGGCTCCTATGCAGCTTCACTCAATTGCATACACCAACCTGTTGTCCTTATACGTCCTTTGCATGAAGTATTTGAACCAACTTCCAACACTTGATGACATTGTGTTTTTCTTCAACTTTAGACATCAAGAGCAAAAATCTCCCTCTTTTCTTTTCTTTGAGGTCGTCCATAATCAAAAAATCATCGAGGACATCCCCAACAAATTAGGTGATACTAAGCACGACTGGTTTTACATTAAACAACAGCCATGATATGCCCGCCACTGGCTTCAATGTCGTAAGTCTTTTATCTCAGTTGAATTAATCAAAAACATGCTTCTCATATGAATTTTCTCTTGTAGGTGATGAGCCAAAAAGGTCCAAAGGGGGAGTGTTCCCAAAGCGCTCTAAGACCTTGGTTGCTATAGAGAAGAAGAGTCGACACTACAAGAAGCTTTTGACCAATGCAAAACTACGTTGTTATAATATCCTAGATAAGGGGAGGATGGTAGGACCCTCAGGTGACCGATCTTCTTCGCACAACACTCAGGATAAGGTGCCCCTTTCTCAAAAGACATCGACTGTTGCCAAGGTCATGCCCCTAGTCGAGGGGTCATCTGTCCAACCCTCGTCCAAAGGGAAAAAGAACGCTCATCCCAAATAAATGGGGAAAATCCCACTTTAAAAAGAATAATTTTGGAGTCTGACTAATTGAGAATATAGGAGAACCTAGCTAGAGGTGCTTCGGGGAAGGCGAGTAATGATAAAGTTAGGGAGGAGCTTTCCGACCACCAATTGAAAGATTCTGATGTTAGAAGAGATCTTTCTCCTGTTCATGGTCCCCAGAAGGAAGAATCGGACTTTCCTTTCTACGACTTATACGAAATGTTGAAATTTTGGACATAGTCATTTCGTCTCAAAACTTGAATCCGGAAGTGTTTTTCCATACGAAGTCTGGAGAAGACATCATACCTGTTGATCTACAAGACACCGGAGATGCACACCAAGTTTCAGGCTCGGGTTAATTTAGGGGAACTACTTTAGAGAATACACAGCACTCGTACTGCACGTCATAACACCATTTTCCCTGATGTATATTGATCTATAATCATTACTTCTTTATCATTATGCAGGTGCTATGGATAAGGAGTTTTATCATGACAATTTTGACTCTCTTTTGGAGGAAGGCGGGCCTGTTGAATCAGCCCCACAACAAGTCAGGTAAGAGGGAGAACATGGGGATGACGGTCGTAGAAAGAAAGAGGAGAAAGAGAGGAAAAAGGAAAAGAAAGGGGTTGGAAAAGGAAAAGGAGGGGAAGGGAGATTGGGAAAGTAAGCAGAAGAAAGCGAAGGAGAGAAAGTCCCATGAAATAAAGGAAGAACCCGAATCTTCCAAGCATCGATCTTCGTCCCGTCCTCAGGACGAGGCCCCTAAGGATGGTGACAAAAACTCTAACAATGCTTTTTCAGGCCATCCCACACTTTCTATCAACTCTTCTCCCGAGGTGCGATCGGCTCGACCCCACGACCATGAATCTATCCCTTCTCCCGGTCGTCCTGGAAAAAGTCCCCTGGTATCAGTCTCTTCTGATCAAGAGAGGGCATCTATCGACCAAATCAGGGAAATGGAGGATCTCTTCTCTAGTCTTTATTTTGCTGGAACTGATCTTGGCCCCATGTTGCAACCGTTCCGGCTGAACCTCCATGATCAAACCAGATTGAATGTTGACTTTTTCCTAACCCAATATAACACGATGTATGCATAAGCAAGAAAAGTGTGTGAAGTGGTTAGGAGTATAACAGAAGAAAATAATGTTTGCAGAGGGATCTGGAGACAAGGAGGAGGGCTTTTGAGTCACTCCAAAAGTGGACATGAGAGTGTGAGTCTGAGGTGGTTGCTCTTTGGGAAAAGTGCCAAGAAATCTCGAGAGGCTTAGAGGCTCGATTTCAATCGGTGAGCCAGGAGTGTGCATCCATAAGAACCGAAAATGAGTCCTTAAGGAATGACAAGGGTCGACTGGATCAAGAGGTACAAGACCTTAAAGCCCATCTCGAGTTGACCGAGCTTGCTAGAAAACAGGTAGAGGACATTGCTGCTACTACAATCGAAAATGTCAGCAACGCTCATCTCCACCATGAAATTGAAGTTCGTTTGATCAGAGTCAAACACATCGCTGAGAAAAGAGAAATAAGCAAGTTTTTGGTGCCAACATTCTACGGTTTTTTGCTCACATCTTACATCATAGAAACTTGTCTTGGACGAGAGATTACCAGCGGGTGTTAACCGATGCACGTGAGGTGTTTATGAGAGAGGAGGTTGAGGCGACAAAGGGTAAGACGGTAGACGAGGAAGCTTTGCTCGCTCAATATTTGCATGATGATGAACAAGAGGCATTGGCTGAAGGAAAGAGAATGCTAAAGGCATTAAGAGATGTTGAACGATACAAGGCCAAAGGGAAGTTAGTCCTTGAGGCTAACACAAGTAAGACGAAAGCATCTATCCCTTCTACAAATGTTGAGGTCGGTTCGTCCTCTATTCTTCCTCCCCTAAATCAGTCCTCTGGTGTAGTGGAGTAATATAGTCTGGATGATCCTCTTCTCCCCTTTCCTAAGAAAAGTTCAACTGCCCCGGCTTCCGAAATAAAGGCTTCAGACCGACTGGCAGAGTCCATAACTGAAGGTAACTCACTTCTTCCTTCTTAAGTCCATCGACCATTTGTTCCATCATTCATAACCTTTTTCTTCCTATCATAGGTACTCCATTGGTTGAAGAAGTCACTGGGGCTGAGACTAACGCACTAGAGAGGGATTACATCACTGTCCCTAGCAGACATAAGGACATAGCCGATGTACCAAAGAAGCCTGAGACGATCCATCTCGAATTGGACGATGATGACATAGAACTTATGGGTAAGGTCAAGAAGTATGACCTCCCATCTATTGCGGAGATGAAGGATGAACGAGGAAACAATTTCTTCCCTTAAAGTTGAGTTGTCCGATGAGCCCCTCAGCATCCATCCCCTCCAAAGTATTCCACCAACTTTACTTTCATCTGTCAATGTGGCTCCTTTTCCAACCCCGGTTGACCCAAGAAAAGAATGACCCATCAACAATGTCTAGTCGCTCTATTCCTTTTGGTAGTATGCTCAAAAGACCAAAGCATGGTTTGACCACCGAGGAAATGCAATAGTTGATCAGGAAGAGGGAAAGAGAAAAAGACGAAATGGAGATGTCTGGTGGCAAGCCTCCCCGAGCTTAGAAGTTTTTAGATATACGTTTGTTTTAGGCCCTTTGGAAGTTGTTTGCGAGTGCGGCCCTCGCGTTTTTGTCTTCGTTAAGTCTTGTATTTTGCAGACGAAGTTTGATGTACCCATAAACACTGTTATCTTTGTAAGCAAAACTCGTATTTATGTTTGACAGTATTTTATCACTTTCAAATACTTGTATTCTTGATGTGTCAAAGTATTTGTGAAAGTCATAAGGGAGAAGTATTCATGTCCCCAATTCATTCCAGACTCTGAGGATTGTTTCCAAGTGAAACTCGTATTCGGATCACTTATCTATCCTCATGCCCCTAGTGTCATGGGGGATCGGTTCGGTCGTCAAGGTTTCCTATCGATCCGACGATCGCATCGACCATTTCGAGAGTCGAACGATCATGGTTTGGAATACGTAAGTTTTTTTATACTCTCCCTCTAGTCATTAAGGGTTAGAGTTCCAAGGATCGAGTGGTCTTTAGTCAGGGTGCATCTTTCACACTTGTCTGTAATTTTATGCTCCTTCTCAAGTCAATAGAATCCGAGTTGTTCTCAACAGACAGTCATGTTGTTTATGTTGGCATCATCCTCACTTTTGGTCAACAATGTGTTATTCGAAGGTTCGAGCGTCAATATCAAGCTTGGAGTTAGTCTTCCCATATTCCTTTCTGATTCTTGAACGAGGTCGACTCGTTATGACGTGGATTGATAGGGTGGGGTGTTAGCATTTGACCTTATGTTGTTCGAATCACAACATATAGTCATCACCGTAATGAGATAGAGCAGGAAAGGAGATTTTATTCATAAACCACTACGAGTGATAAGACACATCTTACTACAATAGTAAATTAGACAAAATAATAAGAAAACAGAAGTTCTAAGAAAGATAAGGTTGTAAATGCTCCACATTCCATGCTCTCTAAAAAGATTCGCCATTAACAGTCGCTAGCTTGAAGGTTCCATTATCAAGCTTTTGTTGGATGATGTAGGGCCATTCCCACTTGGGGACAATCTGTGTGGGAGTCGGCAAGACCTGTTTTAGGACAAGGTCACTAACATCAAAGTTCTTATGTCGGACCTTCTTGTTGTAATATTGAGTGACCCTCCACCGATGAGCTTCGGCACAGAGTTTTGCTTCTTATCTATTTTCATTAATCATGTATAATGATTCCAAGAGAAGGGCTTTCTTTGATAGCGGATCATAATAATAGTTCTATGGAAATGAACCTCAAGCTCTATGGGAATGACAGCTTAAGATCCGTAAGATAATGCAAAGGGAGTATGGCCAGTGGCAGTCTTATGGGTGGTTAGACACACCCAAAGGGCTAAAGGAAGCTTATCGACCCATTTGACTTTGACTCGTTCCAATCGCTTCTTCATGATAGACTTAATAATTTTGTTAACAACTTCAACTTGTATATTGGATTGCGGATGCACAAATGCTGTGTACTTCATCTCGATGTGATATCATTCACAAAAGTCTCTGAATTCCGAGTTGTCGAACTGAGTCCCATTGTCAATTATGATAGTCCTGGGTAAACCAAATCGATATGTAATGTTCCTGACAATAAAATTAATGACTCGCTTTATCGTAATCGTGGTCATCTGTTCGGCTTCTTCCCATTTTGAAAAGTATTCTACCACCACGGTCGCATATTTTGCACCTCCATTTGAGATTGGCAGGCTTCCAATAAGGTATATTCCCCAAACGGCGAACGGCTAAAGGCTGACCCTTTGAGTGAGCTCTATCGGTGGGGCTCATGAAATTTGTGCAAACCTTTGCATTTATCAGATCGCCTAGAATAATTGACAACGTCTTTAGTAACGGTCCGCCAGAAGTATACGTATTAGAGTACTTTCTTAGCCAGTGTTTGTCCTACTGTATGAGTGTCGCACTCTCCTTCATGCACTTCTCTCAATATTCTCTTGACATCATCATTAGCCACACATCGAAGCATTAGAACGGAGAAACCTCTTCTATAAAGTTGGTCTTGCTGGATGATGTGCCTAGAGGCTTATCGCATGAGGGCTCGTCTTTCATTCCTTCTTTCGGGAAGAGTGTCATGTAAGAGAAAATTCTTAATGGGAGTCATCCAGGATTCTTTTTCAGGTTCGGCTTCTGTTTGATCGACCTCCATCTGATTGATGCTCGGAATGCTCAAACACCCTATAAGAACTAACCCTGCTTCGCTCGGTTTGTCAGAACTAGCGAGTTTTGCCAATCTATCTGCCTTCTGTTTTTCCTTTCTGGGAATATAAGAAATGCTATACTGATCAAAGCCATGCAGAAATTCTTTGACTTGGTTGAAATAGGCTGCAAGTCGGACTCCTTTAGTCTGATACGCTTTCTGAACATGAAATGCAATAATTTCGAAATCATAGAAAAAATTAAGCGATGTCATTCTTAAGTCCCTCGCAAGTTTGAGCCCGACAATCAAGGCTTCATACTCGGAGTCATTGTTGGTAGTCAAGAAATTCAATCTCATGGCATAATAGATCGACCACCCTTCAGGTGATAACAATACTATGCCAGTGCTGGAACGACGATCGTTACGGCCCTCATCTATGTACAACTTCCAAGTGTCTAATCTCATCTCGGTATCCGGAGGCTTGGTACCATCCTTCAATCCATCGTCCTCCAGAGTAGCGAATTCGGCTATGAAATGCGCTAGTACTTATCCTTGGATGGACTTCCGCAGGACAAAATTAAGTCAAAATTACTCAGCTCGATGTTCCATTTGAGCAGTCTCCCACTGGCCTCGGGTCGTTGCAAGATTTGTCGTAGCGGTTGGTCGGTGAACACTTTGATAGTGTGAGCCAAAAAGTAATGTTGGAGCTTTCGCAATGCAATCAACAGACTATAGGCGAGCTCTTTAATCTTTGGGTAGTTGCGTTCAGCCCCTATTAGCTTCTTGCTTACATAATAAGCTGGTCGTTGTACCCGATCCTCCTCACGGACTAGGACCGAGCTGATTTCATGCGCATATACTACTAGGTATACAACATATCTTCATGTCGATTGGTTTGGATAGGAATGGAGGTTTCTCTAGGTGATCAATAAATTCTGAAAGGCGTCGACATAGTCGAGTGTCTAGGAAAAGTTTCGTTTCCCTCTTTGGATCAATTCAAAGAAGAGTAAGCACTTTTCGGTCGCCTTGTATATGAGTCGACCCATTGCTGCGACCTTGCTAGCCAAGCTTTGCACATCCTTGATTCATCTAGGTTCCTGGATTCTCTTAATGGCTAAAATTTGGTCAGAATTGATTTTGATCCCTCGAGAGCTAACCATGAAAGTCAAGAACTTTCCCGATGCTACTCCAAAAGAACACTTCAAGGGATTGAGCTTAATCCCATATCTTTGGAGGATACCGAATGTCTCTGACAATTCTCTAAAGTGGTCAGATGATTGCCTCGATTTTGCCAACATGTCATCTACATAAACCTCCATTATTCTTCCTATCTGATCATGAAACATCCAGTTGACCAAACGCTGATATGTTGCCCTCGCGTTCTTCAGTCCGAATGGCATGACCACGTAACAATATAGTCCAAGGTCGGTTATAAATCTGGTATGCTCTTGATTTGGGACACGCATTGCATTCTGGTTATAACCTGAGTATACTTCCATGAATGAGAGGAGTTCATGCCCCGTGTTCGAACCAACTGGTCGATCCTGGGTAATGGGAAGTTGTCTTTGGGGCAGGCCTTATTCAAATCAGAGAAGTCGATACAAGTCCTCCATTTTCCATTGGCTTTATTTATAAGTATGAGGTTTGCTATCCATTTGGGATAAGTTGCGTCTCGAATAAACCCATTGGCATGAAGCTTTCCAATTTCTTCCTTCAGAGATGCAAACCTCTCTGGGTCAAGCATCCACCTCTTCTGCTTTACAGAGGTATATTTTGGGTCGATGCTAAGAGAATGAGTCATGATGGAGAGTGAAATTCCACACATGTCAGCATGGGTCTACGCAAACACGTCAAGGTTAGTGCGGAGGAATTCAGTGAACTTCTTCGTCTGTAGGGGGTCAAGGTAGGATCCAATCTTCAAGACCCTCATCGAGTCGTCGTCGTCGATTGGTATCTCCATAGTAGTTTCATTCGATGATGCTTTCCTACATCCCATTTCTTCGTCCTCTCTTGGATCGATGTCAGCGAATTAGCAGATGGGCAGTCTTGGCCGGGATGTTTTCTATGTTGTTATGCTTCCTTCCCCTTTGCAAGGGGAGGGGTATCTTCTGTTTCTTTGCTATTCTTGCTTCGCAGCTCTTTCCATTCTACCAAATAGTAGGCTCACCCTGTTACCAGATCCCCTCGAATAGTTTTGATCCCTCTATCGGACGGGAATTTCAAAAGCAAGCACCAAGGAGCAATACAAGCTATAGACTCAGCTAGGGCTGTTCTCCCTAAGAATGCATTCATTCGAGAGTTTATATTCATTTCAACAAATGGCAGGATCCGTACTCTCCTACGGTCTCTATCTCCCAGTTCTACCGATAGGTAGACCATACCGGCCGGCTCAGTGGACAACCCATTGAAGCCACATATCTGGACCGTGCATGGCTTCAAGTCCTTCAATTCCAACTTCATCTAGTGATAAGCATGTCTGAACAAGATATTTACTAAGCTCCCATTGTCGCCCAATACCTTTTGTACTATGGCTGGGCCAATAATGGTCGTTATGACCAATGGGTGATGCTCGGGGTTTCAACATCGATCGACTCCCGATCGCATAAAATGATGTCATCAATCATTGTCCTTCTTTGTTCTATAGGACTAAAAGTTTCAAGGGCGCTGGTCTCTACAACATCCAATTGCTTGCAGAGTTTACATACCGTTCCATATCGTCAACGTTATTCGCTGCTGGATGAGGTCCTCCAACAATGGCATTGATCACTATCCCCTTCGCCTTTTCTTGGGATGTGGCTCTAGGAGTTGCCTGACATTGGTTAGATGTTGAAGTCCCTTACCCCCAATCCCTCGGTGCCACCTTGTATTCATCAAGATTTCCCTCTTGAATCAACTTTTCAACGATGTCCCGGAGGTGACGGCATTCATTAGTCGCATGCCCATAAATTTCATAGAACAAAGAAAACTTCCCAGCTGCACATTCTTTTCTATAGACTCATGCAAGGGTGGTTTCTTGTACTGAACTGTACTGCATGTATCGAGATAAATGTTCTCCAGCGTGCCATTCAATTGCCGTATAACTTTCAAAAATTTGGAACCGGGGTAACTTCCTAGATTTCCCTCTTTGTCCAGGGTTTCCATTGGCTCCCTTTGGTTCGTTACCATTTCATTTACCACGGTTTCCAACATTCACTTCCACATTCTCGGAATTATATTCGGACTACTTAACTGCTACATTAATCTGAATGGGTTTGGTAGATACGTCTTTTGGCCCATCATCTTCATCCAATTGTGCATCTTCCTACCGCAATCGAATGTTGGCTTTTCATAGAACATCTCAATGGTCGTGGGCGGCTTCCCTTTCAGATACTCCCCGAACTCCATCCTTTTGTCAACACCATCTACCATGGCCATTAAAACTGTCTCATGATTAGGATTACTTACTTCAGTGGCAGCGTGGTTAAATCGACTAAGATAGTTCCTTAAGGATTCGCCCCTTCCTTGCTTTACTGCGGAAAAGGTCATGACATGCTTTGACTTAGAGGCGTAGAGGCGGAACTGATTCAGGAATTTCTCACTTAAGTCTTTGAAGCTTGGGACTGACCACGGGGGAAGACGAGTGAACCACATGAGCGCTACCCCACTCAGGAAAATTGGGAAAGCCATACATTTGATAGTGTCTGGAGCTACAACCACTTCTATATGCCATGAATATCTCATCAAATGCTATTGTGGGTCGGTGGTTCCATCGTAATGGTTCATCTAGGGAATATTAAATCTTCTAGGGAATTCTGCCTGTAGAATGTCATCTATGAAAGGCGTATGGCTTCGGTCAATCCCCCAGCCTTCATTCTTGTAGCCTTTACAATCATTCAAAATTTGTCATACCATGGCCGTTAAATCAGAAGGGATAAGCGCACATCTATTGACTTCATCAATCGATCGTACTCTCTCTTCTCCTTCTCCATGCAATGTCTCCTGGGTCGTCGTCCGGGTGGAATTTTCTCGACCCCTAACATTTTGGTTATGTATAGGAAGTTTGGTAGGAAGAGTGGGATCTTGGGCTATTTGAGAAGCATCCGGGTGAGCCGAAGGAGAGGTGCTTAAATCTTGTCGAGTCGCTGGATCGATGTCCTCTTGGTTGGTCAGATCGACTTGAGCTTGATCAGCGATCCCGAGCTGGTTGGTGTGCCCTTTCCGATTGTAGTTGATGTATGTTTTCTGGTCATCCCAGCGGGAGTCGCGACTGAAGTCGATCTCTGCTTCCCTCAGATGATGGTGAACCTTCCGAGTTTTGGTCTAGCAAGTGAAGGGAAGACTGTTGCTTCCTAAATTCTTCCAGTTGCCTTGACATACGACCCATATCCTCTCTTATAGCAGCGCTTTCCTGGGCTTGAGCATTTAGCCCCACCGTGGCATCCATGAGTTGATTTACTATAGTCATAAATTCATCATGGGTAGCAAAAGCTGAGGAGGAAGCTGGATCTACTGTGGAAGGATGCGCTGAAGATGGTAGCGTAGGCTGGTCCAGATTAAGCTCCGGAATGGTTGATCCCTCTGTTGCATCTGCTGACGTTGCAGCCTGTGGCTGCTTTCTGGCATTGCATGCTGAGGATTTGGCGACCATGATTCAATAATTTCTGAAAAGCCATAGGATCTCGTCTTGGACTTGGTGATATGAAAGTAAAGCAAATTCCTCCAAATGCTGAGAATATCAACGTTCTCAATGAAGGAACCAAAGTGTTGACACCAAAAATTGGCACAACACCCAAGAGATAAGATTGTAGTAAATAAATGAAGTTAAATAAATGAAAAACGAAGAGGAAAACAATCACACGTAGATTTATAGTGGTTCAGCGTTAACGAGCCTACGCCTACTTTATAATCTTCTTATATCAAATGATCTATTACAAGCGAACAATCACAATAATGATATAACCAGAAATTCATCCCAAAAAGATCATTTTTCTGAATTCAAAAGGTCTATTTATAGATGCTACAACATTCAAATTGGTTGAGACATGTGTCCTTTGGTCCAAGATTTTAGGAGATCCATAAGAGGAGTTCTTTTCGTAAATGGTGACGTGATTTGAATTCACAGTGATAGATGGCATACAATCTGATCGTTAATGATGGCTAAGAGCGTTCATGCAGGAGTAAGACCACGTCTTCAGGAAAGTACCTTGTATCGATTTAAGCGGAACCTGACCCAGTCGGTTTGAAGATAATAGGCTCCAGCTAGACTGCATATCTGGTTTTGGTGTTCAGACTGTGTCTTAGATTTAAGTCGATTCATCCATGGGCCGAAGTCTGTGACGTTAACGAACTTTGATGGCCTTACCAAAAGGCTGGTCAAAAGCTATCAACCCTATAAACTAGTTAAAAATCTTTTGTTTACTTCTTAACATTAATTACTACTGAACTAGTTAATTCCAATTAAAATATTAATCATTCTTACTAACGAAAATTTCCGAAAATTTTCTAACATCTTAAATTTCCCAAAAAAAAATTCCAACATCTCCTTTGCATGACTCAATCGCTACAACTCCCCTCTCTAGGCCTTCTCCATTTTAAAAGAAAATCAAACAACCAAGCAGCTTGCCAAATAGGCTCATAAAAACAACATACTCAAATATAATATAAAATTGTACCTTTTTGTTAGGAATTCAATTCTATCTCTTTCATTTGCTATCAAGTCAACATATACACATGCATTCCCAATTGATCTCCAATCAGTTTATCCTTAAATCCAATCATTCTCTTATATCCAAGCTAAATTCAATTTCAAACTCAAGTTTTATTCTTAATTCCAAATTCTAAATTTGCCAATCCAATTCCATTTCAAATCCTATCTCGCAAATCTAATTACTTAACCAAGTTAAGTTCCATTCAAACATTCCATTAACTAACTAATTCCCCAAGTCTGTTATCTTAATCTATAACTCAAAATCTGATTTTTATTACAAAAATCAATCCATTTCAATCTCTTCTTAACTTCCCTTAGTTAAATTTCAATTTCTATTTGATTTCATAAATTCTTTATTTAACTTCCTTAGGTTAACTCTTATTCCAAAAACTAGTCCATTTTAATTCAAACAATCTCTTCCTGGGAGGTTTTAAACAACTTAGCTTTTCTGAAACCAAATACTCCTTTCCAAGATTCAAAACAACTTGTTTTATCAAACAATTCAAAAAAAACAATACCTTCGGTGGTAATCTGTCACTTAGAAACTCGAAAATGAACAACAATGATGTCGCGGTTCATCATCAGTATTATTTTTCGGCCACCGAAGTGAGTTCAATACTATACACTTTCAAAACTTAGTTTTAAACCTTCATTTTGAATTTACTCCAAAGCATTCTTTACCATGCTTGGAAACATTTCCGAATTCCTCCAGGATCTCAAAATTTCCGTATATTTAATTCCAAAATCATTTTCAAACACTTTTTAAAGTTTCTGGGATTTTAATTCTAAATGTGTTTTAAATTTAGATTTTATCCATCAGATTTTATATATTACATTTATATGAATTCTGATTGGTTATTTATAACTATCTCAATTGTAATCTTTTTCGATTATAATAACAACCAACACATCCAATATGCTACAATAATTTCAAAATCAATCATTTCTTTATATCAAAATATATTTTGGGTAAAAATACTCCATTTACCCTCGTTCCAAAACATACTGTGTTAGTTCATCATATTTAAGTGTTTAGAAACCCCTATCGATATTGTGGTGCCCTACCGTCGACTAGAATTCATAAGCCACTCAACCAATAAATATCCACAATATAAAAACATTTTAACACAATCTACAAATATGCTCTCTCGTATACATACATTCAACTCAATCTATGGTATTACTAACCCTATCTCTACTGAGTTACGCCACAAAGACAAGGTGATCACTTAACCTTTAGCTCTGATACCATTACAATGGCCCGGAAGATTTTCGACCTCGAAAATCGACAAAAAAC
The DNA here is from genome assembly GCA_030737875.1 of Allium sativum. Lineage (NCBI taxonomy): Eukaryota > Viridiplantae > Streptophyta > Magnoliopsida > Asparagales > Amaryllidaceae > Allium > Allium sativum. The sequence goes on from CM060926.1 coordinate 361,678,736, forward strand.
ATCATGTCGACTATTCAAGTATTGCAAATACAGGAACATTAATAGAAAGAAGTTAGAGGGTGAGAAATAGAAAGAAAGAAGTTGGAATACAAGAAGTAGAACACAAATATAAAAAAATCAGAGTAACACGAATCTCATAGCGGAACAACAAAATATATTATATAACGTAACTTTTGAAATACAAACTTACAACTATCTATACATACCATTTCAGAGTACAACACATAACATCACAGCGGAAATAAACTCTATGTATATCTAATGTTGAAGACTCTTGCTCTAAGCTCTTCCAAGTATATCTATAAAATCCCAACTACTTGACTGCCTGTACAAATTTAGGTACCCAATAGTTTAGACTAAAACAAAACAAAATAAACTATAGGTCAATCATGGGAGAGGTGTGAGTATAATCCAACCAATTGATTTAACTTTTTAAAATCCTTTTAAAAAGAAAGGATAATCGTAAGACCGATCCACACATAAATACTGATAGTTTTTACCTTACGATGACCCAAAACATTCTTTATATCAATATTATTATGATATTATAATAGTGTATAAATCAAGTAAATAGCGATCTAGCGGAACGCTTGCATATCACGCTCCACATACATAGTATACAATCCAAACTGCGAGCTCTTATTAGAGAACGGATTTTCAACTGTGGCAAGGTATGGAACCACCTTCCGATAGTGTACCTTTAGATAAAATATACTAGGATTCAACAAGAATATCTTGCAACCATGGCTAAACATGATCGACCACACATTTCTATTGAGTATTCCAAATATATTGTCACCCTTCGGATTTGGTCCTACCGTATTCTTGGGAGATACAAAACAAAATAAGAACAAATAGAAATTTCTCTAAATGGTGACAATACACCCTAATTGGGAGCAACCCGCTTAGCCATGCGACCTACCCGATTTTATAACATTTCTCAATTGAAGAGGCTTCGGGTCATAACTTACCCTTAGATAGATCACGTCTTCGTTTACTTTGAATGCCACATCGTTAAGCCCGCCAAATTACAGATTGATTTTCCTAAATATACCACGGGTATAAAGCTAAGAGAAACGAATTCCTATGCCACTAACATAAATATATTTGAAGAGATCAACTTATGCAATCTAGTAGTGATACTCTGTCAGACTTTCTTCCATACAAGTTATCCTAGGACTGGACAAACTGAAGGCCCTATTCTGTAAATCCATTTTAGGCAATTTATACTTAGGATCTCCAGAACAAACCTTGCATAAACATTGTCTTCAAATTTCTTCAGCATATTTTATTCGCAACGCCAATGCCCATACAAAGTGCTTTTCAGATAATAAACCTGACCCCGGTCTCTCCGTATTGACAACGGAAAAATGGCTAAAACTTTGATTGCCGGTAATTTAACTATTGAAGGAAAACATCCATAAAATCAACACTCCAATTTTCAGATAGGAATTTTACCGATCAACCATCAAGCAATGTTGATCCCCTTTAAATTTATTTCTTATTGATTTATTCGTTTCCTAATTTTCTGTTTTCCATATTTTTTCCAGATATTTTTTAAAACTTGTTTAGCCTCTCATAATTTTCGGAAAACATTTCCTTATATTTACAACTTCTCATTTTCTATATATTAGAAAATATAAGTTACTAACACTGGAAAACATTTCCATTTCTTATTCACACATCGCTACTCTTCCACATTCATTAGTTCTTAAAGTAAATTAGTAAGAAAACAACTCCCATAGCATCAACCCCAGAGGCAGAAACCAACATCAAGTCAACACTCAGAAAGCCATTCAACTTAACTAATCTCCAACCAGCTTCTAATTTCCTTAACTCCATTTCTTAATTTCTAATTAACAAAACATCGCTTATGTAACTTTCATATTTAATTCAAGAATCCACTTCTTTTTCGGAAAACATTGATTATAACGATAACGTTATAATACCCGTTTCGTAAATATTTAAATTTAAAATATAACTTTGATTCATTACTCTAAATAAATAAATAACATTTAATTAATTAATTAATTAATCTTGATTTAAAAATGAAAGAAAATAGTACTTTCCTAAATTCAACATATAACTCTCCTACGCATAATTTCTATTCGATTAATGTTCTGAACTTCGGAATAAATTCACCGTTCCAGGTTAACTCAATTTTTAAATCCACTTTTGAATTTATCAGTTCCAAACATTACCAATTTCCTTTTCTAACCATTTTTATCTACAAAACATTTTCTTTTAAACCATTATTCACTTTAAAACATAAATATTATTCCTCTATAAAAATCTGGACTCGTTTTATCAAATAAATCTTGATTTTTATTTATAAATATCATTACAAGTTCACATTCTTTTTATCGAGTTATTTTATTAATTCATACTTCATAAACTCCGTTTACAAGTCAACTTCTTGTTAATTATACCAAGTTTATGACTTAATCTCGATTACATATTCGATTATAAATTATTGGCTTCAAAACAAATATTTACCATCTTGTTAAATTCTAAATTATATAATATATAATTTCTAAAAATAAATTATTTTTATAACATTCGACACAGTCGAATCCTAATTATAAATCCTTATGGATTTATTTAAATTCTATTTACATTTCGAAGTTCAAAATAATTTCACCGTCTTCCCTTTTTAAATAATTTTCAATATCCCCTTTTTAAATTTCACTCTTGAATTTACATTTCCAAATTTATCCCATGATAATTATATCATCTCATTTATAAACATCGTTTGTAAATCAACAACTTGTTTTTATTATTGAAACAAGTTATTGTTATCTATCCCATCAAAATTCAATTTCTATTTTAAAAATAGAACCTTTTCAAAACCCAAATTCTTTTCTAGCGTAGTTTTACGGTATTTAAATACCAATTATTCGGGGTCGATGTCATTCAAACATCCCAAACACACAATAATCGCTCATAGATTATTTGTCACATTATATAATGCAATATATGAAAAACAACAATATAATTATTGAGGAATCCAGTTGGATTCCTCTAACCTGTTTACCTGCATCCACATATATTTCTCAATATAAATAATCCCAATTTCATATCAATATGAAATATAATAGTAAACTGAATCAGTATTAAAATCAACGATTTATATATAACTATATATGTTATTTCAACCAATTTACTTGCAATTCATCCAAACAACCGTCACACAACATTCAATCATTATTTATCAGTTCTAAAATATGTTTATAAGAGTATTAAACGAGACAGAGTTAGTGATTTTACTCACCTTGGCCATTAATCGTTAAATAATGATTAACGGTCGATTGATTAAATCAGGCATTTTATTTTGCCTATAATTGTATCAACCTCCAAATTGCTCCAGACCAACTCTGTTGTGAAGCCTGCGACCGCATGATTCCAACGGTACCAAATTTGCATAATTCTGATAATGTGTGAGTAAAATATGACACTAACAAGTTATACGCTATTTTAATTTTAATTAAACTTATTTTATATTTTTATATTGGGCTTAACATTCACTTTTCGACCCACCTACCCAATACGCGATCCACATACCCTTCTTCTCCAACCATAAAAGAGAACCATCACTTGTATGAATTTCATAAGCATGTCGAAAATTTAATCTCCCCGTTCATCCATCACACACCATCGTTCGACAAGCCATCACCACCATTGATCATCTCTTCCCAGCTCCATCGCCTGAACCCCATTAGCCTGAGCTCGCACCATCCCTACCCCATCCGATCTTCAGCGCCGAACCCAGCAACACAGTAAAAACACCAAACTTCGTACTCTCGACAGCCACCCAAAATTTCTCCTAAGGTGCGCCTCCTTACAATAATCATCACTTCACCCACCATTTGCCATAACTCCCCTTGTACTGGCCACGACCCAAAGCCCTAGGCGCTGCTCCAAAATCGAGGCTCCACAGTGAGCATCGCACCCCTCACAATATATATCCATGAAAGCCCTTCATTCAATGATTCTAACGAATCTAGATTCGTTGATTTTCATTTAGCTTTCAATTTTTAGTCGATTTCAGAAGTTTTGGTTTTTTAGTTGGAAATGGCAATTTCGTTTTCATTGGTTTCAGAAGAAGAAAGTGTAGGAGGAAGTCGTGTATATATATACTGTTAGAAACTGTGGATGCCAAGTAATATATGTTACTGCATACTCATAGGTAGTCGGCGGTAGCACGATAAAAAGGACGTAGGGTATTTTTTTATTTAGATAACTTATGTGTAAAGGTATTTGTTTGATTTGATTTTATTATTTTGAATTTACGTGAAACTTATGCATGAAGCAACACACAAAACCACCACATACGAGCTCCGTTCGGGGTCCATTTGTAAAAAATCCTTTTTAATTTCAAACGGTTAAATAATACACGTTTAAATGGCGCACTGTCACAAAAATGAATCCAATTGACCCCCAACTAGAAGTCTTACAATAATGAATCACTATGGATTTTATAAAATTAGTTTCATCGAAAACGGAGGTCGTCTGAAATTTTGCTATTATTAGATTCCACACTTAGTTGATATAATACAATTTAATTTTAAAATAATACAATTTAATAATAATAAATTATTATTATCATATATATATTCAAACAGAATTTATACAGCTTCAGAAATAAACAAAATACGGATTTATACTTGATGTTTCCATTTCAAGTTAAAATGACATTCAGTCTATATTAAAATTCCTATTTATCTATTAAATAAATCATTATATTTTATAAACGATTCCATAGCGGCTTTCTGAAAATTTGTTTTGGACATGACACAAGGAGAAATCTCGATTTTTCTCTTTTAACAGAAAAATCTAATTCAATAGATTCGAACGTTTCTTATTTCGATACGAATCATATATGCTCAGTTGAAGTTCAAAACGTAAAACTACGAACTACCGCTATGTTATGTGCTCGTTTTAAATTATATTATAACTAATACATTCAAACATTGTTTTATTAATAAATGCAATATAAAATTTATTTATATTACCAATTCAACAATTAAAACTAATTTAAATATTCGAAATAAAATGCTTAAAAATCCAAGTCGTTGCAACATGACCATTAACTTGTCGAACAATGTTAAACATTATTATACCTAAAAAAATCAACATATGTTATTGTTTTGGTTTTATCATCAGGGATACTTAGTTCAAGGTTGTTCACCATAGAATCTTAATAAGTCTTTGAATGGTTTACACAAAGTGAAGTTCAAATCCAAAGATACCTTTTTGTTTATGTGTTGGTTTTCATAATGATGCAATTCCTTGATCTTGAACTATGTTAGGCTTCATCCCACTTGAGTATGTAGACAATCACTCAAGTGATGTCGTTATTCCGTTTTAAACTTAAAATTCTTTAAATTATTAAATTTTAAAAATATGGGGAGATTTTTGGATTTTTTCGACATTGCTTTCACTGTTTTGTTTTTAAAACAGGGAAGGAAAAATGTCCAACATCTTGGGAAATATAGTACAACATTTATATAAATATTGGCCTCTCATGAGAAGCTTGGGCCCTTCGGACGACCAAATGTATGCTTTGTTATGAGGAGGAAAGTCATGCATAACCAGCACACGATCGTTTTACTGAACCGAACTGGGTTGGGCCAATCATACCACACACGCGCGTTCCACGACCGTTAGCAACAGTTTTAAATATTGGAAACGAACGCATCTTTTAACAAATAGACATCTCTCCAACTCTTTAAATAGCGATGTCTAAAACCATTGCAAAAACAAAAAAACACAACTTCCACTTTCATAGATTTGAATGCCTTTCTAAAAACACTTTCATCTCAAACATGTTGCAAAGAAAAAAATGTCGCAAATCAATTATCTTCTTCTTCACTTTATTCCACTCTGAAACTTTGCTTCATCAAAAACTACAATAAAGTGTTCTTGAGTAAATCAAGGTCGTTTGGTTATGCTATTCCAAGGCCTCACCAAATCATGAAGTCAATATTTTGATTATCCATTTATACCTAGTAACTTGAACTATTATCTAAAAAATCTACACTCTAGACCTTCGAAGTTAAGAATTATATCATCTTCCTCGTCTCGAACAACAAAATTTCCAACACTCAACTTCCCTATCGATGTTGTTTAAGGATGTATTGCACCTATATTGTATTTTCAAATCATAAACTTTTTAGTTTTTATTGTTCTCTTAGTTCCCCATGCCGCGCTTTCTTCTTGGTTTATTTGTTTGTGTAATTGGAAAAAAATGGAAAAACCGATATAACACTTTCGATTCTTGTCTGTGATATTGTATATCATGGTAGGTTTGCAAATCTTTCCCCATTAATTCAGGTGCATGGTGAGCTACTTCTACATTAAATAGTCAAAGGCGTGTCCAATTCTTAATGATTTAAGTGTCTTTCCATGTTGGATAATTTTCTCTTTGTATTTTGAGAAAAAAAATTTGGCATCATTATAATTCAATAGTCCTGAATTTTATACCATTTAGGGCTGATACCAACTTCCTCACTTTGTATAAGATCTTTTGGCTAGTTCTATTAGCACTCCTTTCTCCTTCTTTCATGTCCCACTGATATGGCTCGACCTAAATGTCATCTAAGAAATCCAGCACGTTATGAGGCTTGAATGAGAACATTGGATACCATCATCAACCAACATAAAATCTATTGGAGCAAACTCAAATACTACAAAGAACAATAGCTGTTATAACAAACCTTTTTATTTTAGGCAGTAGTGATACATGGTTGAGAATGCATGTTCAATCGTAATGAACCACATGCCCTACAATTAGATACAAGTTTGTTGTATACAAAGATAAATAATATTACATGCAATGGTAAAGGTGACTATAATTTGCAAATCAGCTGTGCATTCTTCTTTCTCTCTGCCTCCTCCCTCTTTCTTTCCTCATATTTCTCCTCTTCTCCTTAAACTAGTCCATTCATTGCTCTGAGAATCAGAGACCCGTATCTACTTTAACCTAAGTTCACCTTGCCCTCCCTCTCCTTACTTCATTATGACCCAACAAATAGACGAAGCTATCCAACAATTTTGTGATTCATCTTCCACCCAATAACAACCATCGAAGCCATACAAACCGAACTTCACAACCAGCGCACTGACATCACCGATATCAAGATTGACATCCGTCAGCTTACTCATGCCATCACTAAACTCACCACTAAGCTTAACAACCACACACCATTATCTCCACCACAATCGTCACTCGTATCCCCTAACAACAATACAAAGCAGTCTAGAACATCCCCACTCCTTCCACTTCCAAATAACATTCACACAAGACCACTTAAATGAGAATTAACTATTTTTCATGAATCGAACCCATTCGATTGGATTTTCCAAGCCAAGCGCTTGTTTGCATACCATAAAACACCCAAAAAGCATTGAATAGACCTCAAGAGCTTTTATATGATGGGTAAAGCACTCATGTGATTCCAATTGATGCATCGGAACCAACAACTCACCTCATGGCCATCCCTCTCTAAATCCATCGAACGAAGTTTTGGTCCCTCTTCATTCATAAATCCTTAAGCTTCTCTATTCAAACTCTGTCAAACGGAATGTGTTAAAGACTATCAATCCACTTTTGGAACTCTTTGTAATTGGATAACCAACTTACCCATAAAAGCCCTTCTCAACTGTTTCATTTATGGTCTCAAATCCAACATAAAAAAGAAATAACAACCATCTATCCCTAAAAACTTTCTGAAGCCATTGATCTTGCTAAGTTAATTGAAAGCAAGATCGCTGAATCCAAACTACTTTAACACCGCACAAATTTTCCTTGCCCTCTACCACTCCTATCCCTACCACCAATACCAACTCCAACCCAACCTTCTTCCTCCAATCTTCCCATCAGACAGCTTACCCAAGCCAAACTCCATGCTAAAAAAAGCAAAGGATTTTTGTTTTCGTTGCAATTAATGGTATATTCCAGGTCACAAATGCAAATCATAGCACATCCTTCTGTTGGTACCTGATGAAGATATAGAGTCTGATATATAGCCGAAACTATTAGAAGCTCCACCACCAGAAATTTCCTATCAAGCACTGATTGGTTCTACACATCCTAGATCAATTCTCTTTTGCGCTCAAATTAACAAGCAATCAATAATCATCCTCATTGATACTGGACGCACTCATAATTACATACGTCCAAAGGTTGCACGATTCTTAGTGTAACGACCCAGGGGATTCGACGCCCGAATTCCAACAATAATACATAAAACCCCATATTACTTGCCAGAACCCAAGTATCGAAAACACCAGATAGTTATTAGAAATAAATTAGTGGGTGAGATAAGAAAGAAATAAATATTAGAATAGAAGAAGAAGAAGAAGAAGAAGAACCAACTAACCAGCATACCACAGAGTCTTACATCATAGTGGAATAAAATATAATATAGAAATAAAACTTTATTGAGAGCTTTGAAATAAAGACTTACAATCATCAGAGTACATCACACATCCGGACAGTTATAATAATCTGTCCTCATATACAACACACAGCAGAATTAATATATATTATACTTCTGAACTCCTCTAGCACGTCATCTGAAGTCCATAGCATCCAAACCTAAACCTGTACAACCCGGGCTAACCCGAGCAATACAAACGCCGGATCACTCTGGTGAACCAGAGTGAGAAAACTCGCTAAGTTTAGAATATCATCCAACTTGATTTTAAAGTCAAAACATTTCTTTTGAAAGAAAAAGATAATTGTATGATCGATCCACACATAAACACAGACGGTTTTTACCTTATGATAACCCAAAACACTTTGAAATCAATATCTTATTCTGATGTTATAATAGTGTCTAAACACAAATAAATATCAATCTAGCAGAATGCTTGCATCTCACACTCCACATATATAGTATACAATCAAAACCACGGGGAATTATTGGAGATTGGATTTCCAACTATGACAAGGTATGGAACCACCTTCCGATAATGTATCTCTAGAGGGAATACACTGGGTTTAATAAGAATATTTTGCAATCTGGCCACACATGACCGACCACTCATTTCGCTTGAGTGTATCGAATGTATATCACCAACGGTTAGGAGCTACCTACCATTTCCCCAAAAGGGACAGCATTGAATAGAATAAAGAAGGAAATGAATTTTCTCTAGATAGGTGATTATACACCCTAATGGGAGCGACCCACTTAGCCATGCTGCCTGCCTGATTTTTGTCATTTCCCAGTTGTGGGGATTGAGGTTAAAATTCACCTTTAGAATATTTGGCCATTATTTACTTTGAATGCCACATTATCAGATCTGTCAAATCACTAATTGACGTCCACAAAAATATTCTAGGGGTTAGCGCTACCAACAGAAATACATTTGTAAAAATCAATGTACGTGACTCTAAAGAAATACTCTATTAGACATTCGTCCATACAAGTCATCCAGGAACAGGATGAACTGAAGGCACCCTCCTACCACATCCTAGGAATCACCCTATAGATCAGTAGCGAGTAGTCCTTCCAATTCCATAGATTTTAACCACGACAGAATTTCAGCCTTTGGCCGCTAAACCATAGATTATAATTCATTGTACTGTTTTATGAAGATCCACGGTCTTCAATTTCTTCATCTCAATCAACATGTTATATCTTCCATCGTCCACATATTTGCTGGTCGGAATGGTTTCCGAATATAATTTCAATCCCAGTCTTTCCGTACCAACAATCGTATTAGCCAGATTTGATAGCCGGTTATTTAACTATCAAATAAATAACCATTCAACCATAAAAATAAATATGAATTCATCGATTTAGTATTCAGCATCACTTGGCCCTTTTTTATTTAAAAATATATTAACGAGTGGTTAATTTAAAACTTCTAAAACATTCCATATTTTTAAACATGGTATTCAATTCTCATTTCAGTATATTAATCTTCTCAAAACCCTTTCAATCTGATATTTGGAAAATTATTTAACAACCATATCCAATTTCTATTTTACTATTATTTCAAAACATTTATTTACAACACCATTTATTATTTATCTCGATTCAACTTGTCATTTGTAAAACAATCGTTACGGCCTCTCTTTTGATTTCGTTATTTGAACACTATAATCTCACTTACCTTTTTAGAATAAGCTCATTCTGAATTTCATCTTCTTACTATGAAAATATTGTTATATTTTCACAAATCTTCTTTTTTCTACTTTTCTATGGAAATATCATTTTATATTCTTAACACCGTTTTAATTTCCTTTTGGAATACATTATATATTTCCAAATTCTCCAAATAACATTACATTATCATTTCTCAAAATAAATTCCTTTTACATCTTCACCATTTCAGCTAATATCATCCCTCAATAATCCTGAAGTCGTTAAAGTTGGGGTATTTTAAATTACCTCTCAAACCTTGATCAACAATGTTCTTATCTTAACATGTCATCAACCCATTATATACCACTTCAAATTCATTCAACCATTTTCTACTTTGAAAAATCTCATTTCAATTCCAGAATTAAGTAATGTTAGTTTAATCTTTACGTTTTAGCCTCACACTCCTTTTGTAAACATCGTTTATAAAACTCAGGTTTAATATAAAACCCTATTTATCTCTATTCTTTCTTACTTGATTTAAACATTAAGTAAACACTTATTTAAGCTATAATATTGGCTTAAAATCTCCTTTATGACTTTGTTTATAATTCTCAGTTTTATAACAAATTCCTTCATAATTCCTATCTCAATTCAATCAGGTTTCAATACCAACTTCGATTACTTATTTAAATGAATTCTATTTAAATATTTACCTCTTAAATTGTTATTAATTAAAATAATAATTTACTTCTTCGTTAATGACTATAGAAATAGTTAAGTTCTTTATTAACAAAATAAATAGTAAATCCCTTTTTAAAATCTTCTTAAATTAAAACAAATATTCATTAATCTGTTTTATTAGATAAATTCAAATCAATCAAATAACCAACTCCAATTAAATTATTTGACTTCGTCAACTTAAACTATGATTATTTCGTTAATCCACTCCAGTTAGCTCTTCTTTTAAATTAATTAATAATATAATTAATTTAAATAATTCCATTGAATTGTTTCTTGAAAATAATTGATCCATCTCTTAACCATTGCGTTAATTTCTACTCATCTGCATATAAATCTTATTATATAAGAATTTACTTTACAAAATCATTTAACAACTTCTTTAAAAACTTAAATAATAAATAATACATATTAATTCCCTTTTGTTTAAAACCTTTATACAAATATATCGATTTCAAATCCATCTTTAGTTATAAATGAATTTTATAACTTCATTACCGTCGGTTCACCTGACGATAAATCAACATTCTCAAAACACTTTATTTTTAGGACAACTGCTGCTAATTACTCAATCAACACTGTCCGTTGGTTAAAACAAAACAAACATTGAATTTCTAGTCAACGATCAATCACCAAACCAATTATCTCCTCAGAACAGTTCATATAATGATAATCTGAAAATAAATAACATTTAATATATATTTGAGGAATCCAGTTGGATCTCTCCAACCTGTTTTCCGGCATCCAAATATGTTATCTCAAATAATATCAGATATAATATTCATCAATCAAATAATAACGATAATCTAAACATCCATATTCAAGTTAATACGTTTATATTATTATAAACGTAACCAATGAGGTAAGCTACCTCATTTCGAAATAATCGTTAAAAATAACGATTGGTTTAATATTAAATTAAACAAACGTTTAATTTAATCAGTCTAGTCATCGCATATAAATATATATTCAGCATCCATCAAACAATTAATAATCATAGCACATAAATACTTAAACCCGACTTATATAAAATATAAGTGGGATAAAACTGAGTGAGTTGAACTCACCTGATTTTCATTCGTCATTGAAATAGTTGATTTTAATTAAATTAAACAAGCATTTAATTTAATTAAAATTCCCATGCACACCCCACTCCATTCAAACCAGCTCCATAATATTACATCCGTCGACATGGCCCCAACATCATTTGTTTGATTCAGTCTCGTCACTATATAACAACGTTATAAATATAACATTATTCAACTATTCAAGATACTATTAAAACTATAAAAAAATTAATTCAGTGTCTAAATCTTGTTACGCTCATTAATGTAGGTTAGGCACTTAAAAAAATAGATTCAAATTATTCTCACCTAACTCCAATCTAGGTGGCAATATAATTAACGGTTCTCCTACAAATCATTATCAGGCATTTCAGACAATAGTTATTAGGCATTTCGAAATTTGGTTAACACTTGGTTCAAAACAGCACGTTAAATACTTAGACCCTTTTGTTTTTCTAAAAACAGTTCGGCTATTAAATTCATGTTATGAACAAATGTTTTTACTGTACTTTCACTATGCATAATATAATTAGATTAGGTCCATTCTTTATCGCGATTAGGCATTACATGAGGTAATTAGGCACAACGAATGTTACTGTTCATATTCTTCCTATTTAGAAACCCAACCCACTCAACTGATTTTCGAACTGCTTCCTTTATCTTCTCTAACTTCTGCTCAAACCGCTAGTCCCTCTTCCATCCTGTCTCCACCCAGTTAGATTGTTAGTTTCTTCCCTTTTTTTCAATAAACTGACATACCCATGCCTCGTTTCTTCCTCTTGCGAACCCTTCTGTTCAACTGCATGAACACTAGCAGCTCCACCAAGTCTATCTTTCCCATGTTAATTTTGAAATATGTTGTTACGTTACCCACTTTATATTGTTTTTCTTCCCAGGCATTACTTTTCCTTTCCTATTCTTTTCTTTATCCAAGCTTCATCCTCCACGCAAACTCCCTCATGCACTCTTAAATCCACATGATGACAATACGTTCCCTTCCCTCCAAGCACGATGCCAACTTCTCACTACCGTACCCAAACCAATTCCACGCTCCAGTTATATATATTATTCCCCTTATGCAAAAATAGGTCGACATATTTATCTCATCCTCTAAGTATTCACTGCTTGAACATGTTCAAGTTTGTTTTTATTATATGGGTTCGATTTGTTTTTGTTGCAGGGAATCTGCAGTTGCTTGCGTCGTATTTATAGGGGGAAATCGGGATGAGAAGGATGGTAAATCGTCGGTAGGTAGATACTAATCGTAGCTGAAAGAGAAGATAGTTCACAGCGTGTATACGCTTCATAGGGTAGGATTAGGTTGACTTTTCTTTTTGCGCATAGGGTAGATCAGTGAAGGGTCTGCATTGAGTTTTCTTTTGATGTGTAGAGGTTGATTGATTTGTGGACATTATAGAGAAAAGAAGAAATAGCTATAGGGTGTAAGAAATGGTAGTTGTGTTGTATTGTGAATTCCAACCTTAGGCCTGAGAGTGCATTCGTAGCTGGAAAAAAGGGTAAGTAGCCTGAAAGAAAATTTTAGGGTGGGTTGATGTATGGACATGGACTGATTTGATTTACATGTGTGAAGGTTGTTTGCCCGTGGAGAATATCAGTAAGTTGTTAAGTTAATATTTTGAGTGGGTAGATTTGTTCTGGCTAAGTAATACTTAGCCGTAAGGATTCATATATTATTTACATCGCTACCGCAATTTAAAATGGTACCGTAAATTTGCACTGATATCCATGAACTCCAAACATAATGAAAATGGACACATCATTTTGTTTTGGCGTTGCGGTCTCAATGAAGCTAATTTCACTGAAATCGGAATCCATTTGTAAAAACCGCGTTATTTTAATTCCAAATCACTTATCAATTCACACTTAAATTGCACGCACAAATAAAACAACTCTAATTGGCTCCAAACTGGAAATCTATCAAAAATTAGCCATACTATTGATATAGGATGAAAAATAGGAAATTCTGAAGTACAAGGACCATTAAACATTGCATTAAAGTAGTTAATAGCTTCAACCTCAGTATCCTTTGATTTAAACAGTAAGTTGCCATTTTGATTTATCAATGCCCTGATGTGATTAAAGAATCTCCTATTTGACATTCGATAATAGAAGAATTTATAATTATTGTCACCTTGTTGAAGCCATGAAACCTTAGCTTGTTGTTTAAATCCACTAAAACAGGTTTATTGCAATTACTGAAATTTTTTCTTGGCTTGTAAATAATCTTCATAAACGAGGATGTCTTCATGATTGTTATCAGCAGCTTTCTCCAGTTGAATTGAAACATCTTCAGCTTGTTTAAGGTTAGCCGAATTTTTATTCCTCAAGTTATTCCAATTTTTCAGCTCTTTCTTTTATAGTTTTGAAGTTTTTACATAAATTTATAACTACGAAAACCCCATGCAGCTGCATTCATACCTTTTTGTACTGCATCATTATATCCTGACATATTTGACCAATCATTTCTATATCGAAATGGAAATCCCTTGGAAGCTTGAGTACGATTTAGATCTAGCATGATAGATTATGATCACTTGACTTTTACGAAAAAGAAAATGCTTTCGTATGTAAAAAAAGATGCAAACCCCTGTTATTCACCAAAATTTTATCTATACTAGTAGCAAAACCCCTTCTGCACCAAGTGAATTGAAATCCCAAAGGTTTAATTTCGGTTAATGTAGTTTGAATAGCAAACTTTTGGAATTATCTCAAATGTTGATAAGGGACAGGTAGTCCACCTCTTTTATCATTTGGAGATAATATATTATTAAAATCTCCCATCAAAATCCAAGCATTATTAATAAGGCTGGATTCATTTACCAAAATATGCCATAAGTTTAGCCTTCCAGAGAATGTATTACTTGCATAGATCATTGAGAAAACCATTCCAAAACCACCCTTGTTATTAGCATTAACTATCAAACGTTGAGAAGAAACTGATTCAAGAACTACATACCAAACATTAGAACCCAAATAAGAAGAATTCTACCATTACAAATAGATGAATTATTTGCTAAAGATTTCCATGAACTACGTAGAAGAGAACTAAACAAAACTAATTTAACCTTAGATAACTTTGTTTCCACTAAACTAACAATTGTTGACTTAGTATGATTCAGGAGAGAAAGCGCATCCTTCATACAAGAATTTGTCTTCATTCCCCTGATGATCTAGGTTAAAATGGTCATTTAACAGAGGACATGGTCCTTGTATTTGTTTTAGAAGGAGCAATATAAGAAGAAGCCACTGTTTTGTCACCTTGCATATAATTTGCATTCTTATCTACCATGTTTGACGCATCAATCTGTTTACCCTTATCAACATTTTTCACCTTATCCCCTTTTTTAATTGCATCAGCAACAATATTTAAATCATTTGGCAATAATTTTTTAGGTAATCTGACGTTTAAGAAATCAAGATCATTAGCATTTTCTGAAGTATTCTGCACTGGTTCATTTTCTGAAGTATTCCGCACTGGCTCAGTAGAAGCATTAGTTGTGTCTTGCTCTTTAGAAAAGTCATTTGTCACATTTTGCGCATCAGGAGGAATCCAACGAGGATCACTAGAGATCTCATGGGTGATATCACCATGGCCAAATAAATTACACTAAAGACATTTTATAGGCACATGCTCATATTCTATTGAAATATTAATTTTCATGCCATTGTGAAATAGAATAGGAATTTCAGTTTTTAGATCACTTTAAGTATCAATACAAATAAAAACTCTCGCATACAATGTGTTGACACCAAAAATTAGCACAACACCAAAAAGAGAGACTTGTGTAGAGATCAAAATGAAGATTAACAAATATTGGGAATGCAAAACAGAAAGAATCACACACAGATTTATAGTGGTTCGGCGTTAAAGAACCTACGTCCACTTTATAAACTTTTATAGATCGTTTCAGCAGCTAAGAAAATGTTTCCAATGGTAGAACAAAAGAATTAAAATTATAAGCAGTTTCTGCTATCGTTTCTCTTTGATCAGAAAATTGAAGATGGATCCCTTTTTTTGAATTGGAAAGGAGTATTTATAAGTGACCCTGCATTCGACTTATCTTGAAGACGTGTTACCAAATCCCGAAGAATAGCTTCTGCTGAATAATTCGATCTTTCCCAAGGAACCGGTCCCCCATTCCCTTATTGACGTGGTGCAACCATCGATTTCTATAATTTGAACCACCTTCAAGTAGTAAATATCTGTCATGACTCGTTCATGAGGCAAGCTTTATGGGCCATCTTTGAATGTGACGTGGCTGGTTAAGTTTATTCATTCCAAATTCCCTCTGGGTCGCGCTTGGGGGAGAGTCTTGATATTGGGCCTTTATGATTGGCCCTAGTCGAGTACTCCGGCTGTGAAACCACCGCTGTATCATGCTTTGATGGGCGGCCCAAAAAGCCCATCAACACTTTGCCCCTCAAGTATGGCATGTTGGCAAATGGGGCATACTTTGTAATTCCAAGCAGTGAACAGACTCTTTTTCTTCTATGTGTAGAACTCCATGAGTCGCACCAACCCACTCTCTTAATGAGCCTCGAAAGTCACCAAGAATCCATATCAATTGCTTAGATAATGCAAATGTTTTTTTTTTGAAATGATGACAACAATCTGTCTTCAGTCTCGTCGACTGGCCCTTGGCTTATCGACCTCTTTGCACGTCAGCTGGGTCTAGTCACATCAGCCGAATTCTAAACGTCACCTTCTTTGTTATAAAAGGAAAATCCCTTTTATCCGTTTTCTTTTACTTTTACTATTAGCCAGGACTGATTTACTGCTCCTCAGGAAGAAGAAGGAGGACAATCAACATCTCCCTCAAAGTTTTCTTTTTCAGGTAGAAATTAACTCCCCGTTTTTCTCGAAATATCGGAATATCATCATCTTTTTCTATGGCATTCCTTTTTCTTTTCTTATCATGATCTAAGGCTGGTTTGTCCCACGGCTAGACTCACCAGTGTCGGATCGCTGGAGTCAGCAGCAATACGGTGTATTATAGTGAATCCGATATCCCTGGAGAGGGGGCCAGCGGTACCAGTTCTGTTGATTTGACTGTACCTTGGATGCAAAGGGTTTTCCCGCCTATTCTGATGGCTTCGTGTAATAGGGTATTTTTGAATCTTAGAACACATGGCAGTGTTTGAGGAGGCGATATAGAACCGCTAACCCATGTACGGCTTGAACCGTGGCATCCGTGGTTCGTCTTCTTCTGAAATTACTCAATACGGAGGTGATAACCCCCCTTATTTACATTTGATTTCAGCTTGATAATCTCTCTGTGCATCCATGGTTAAGGCGCGTGATATCCATAAGCGAGAGTGAGGAGAAGGAGTGTCCTTCTCCATCAGGGTGGATAGCACTTCTGAATCATCGGATCAGTCGAGGCCTGCTTTAGACAGCGACCTCGAGGATCGACCGACCAATCCACAATCGGTTCCTCTAGTATTGGTCGACCTGTCTACTGCGATACCCATTCCCTTAGCACCTAACATGCTTCCAGGCGCAGAAATCTTGGATAACCCTCTAGATGCAGAAAAGTCTAAGATAACTCTTCAGCGGCTACAATTCCTAATGGCTAAACATAATATTTCCTTTGACGACGTCCTTGTTCCTAAGAAAACCGATCGGCCTCACAGGCCTCCAGAAGGTTATATGGTGATCTCCCTTCCAATATGCCACGTAGGAGCTATGCCCCTTTCCCCCCATTTTCCATGAACTTCTTGTGTCGGATGAATCTAGCTCCAATGCAATTTCATCCTATTGCCTATGGCCTCTTGTTATCCACTTATTATTTGTTCGCGAAATATCTGGGCTACCCTCCAACTTTTGATGATTTGGCTTTCCTTTTCTATTTTAAGCACAACGAGATACATTCCCCCTATTTGCTTTACTTCGAGTCTATTCGGGGTTGGAAGATCATTGAAAAAATTCCGAGCAAGGTAGACGACCCAAAGCGAGACTGGTTTTGGATTAGAGAATAGCTAGGATGCGCTCGATATTGGCTTCAGTGCAATGAGTTTCTTGGTGAGTCGATACTTTTTCTATTAAAGCTTCCTATATTGATTCTTGCATTCCTTTTTTTGTAGGGGATGATCCTGTAAGACCTGAAAGAGAGGTGTTCCAAAAACGCTTTGAGCAATTAATTGGGATGGACTAGAAGTTACGGCAGTTTTGCAAGCGTTTGATCAATGAAAACCTGCACCAATATGCCCTTCTTGATCGAAGTAGGTTAATTGGATCGTTGGATGAAGGACTTGAATCATCAGCACCGAACCGGGAGAAGGTGCCCCTAGCACAAAAAAGATCGGGGGATGCACAAATGGTTCGATCAACTGGGGAGCCTTCCGCTCGTCCTTCTCCAGGGAAGAAGGAAAAATTGGGCCGAATTCGAAAATCTGAGCAACAGGAAACCGAGCATCAAAAAGTTGGACATCGTCAGAGGGAAAAGGTTCCCGCTAAAGCGCCCCAAGATCTATGCAGGAAGAATCCAATAAGGAGGAACTTATTGAAACTTATTCGAGAGACTATGGAGGCGAGGGAGATTCTTCTATGGCTCATGGTTCGCAGGAAGAGCATGGTGCATCTCCCCTCCCTAGCTTAGAAACACTCCCAATGCCCGACATTATCCTTTCGCCTTAGAGCCTAGACCCGCATTGATTTTTTGCTAACCAATATGAGGGGATGTTTCCCTCAAATGAACAAAGAGTCATCGGAGGTATGAGGTTCATTACATATGACGACATTATATCTCTTGTAAGTTAAGAGTTATCCGTTGATGAAATATCACAACAATTTTATCCGCTTTTCTCCCCATCCCCCTTTTTAGAGAACATTGATGAGGAACTCTATGGGGAACTGTACGCTTCCCTTTCCATGAACGCAGAACTAGACAAACCCACTCTGTCGAATGCAGGGATAAGGAACAATGATAAAGGTAATGATAATGAAAGGGAGAGGTCAGCGGAAAATGCAAAGAGAGATGGGGATAGCGAGAAACAAAAGGAAGGAGAGAAGAAGAGGAAAGAAAAGGAGATAGAGAGTGAAGGGAAGGAAGAACCGACCCGAGATAATAGAAAGCAGAGAGAAAAACGCTTAAGAAAACTTGGTCAAGCGTTAGGAGATAAGGAAGAACCAAGAAAATTTTATAAGAAGAAGAAAGGAGATGGAACTTCCAAATCCAAGGAAGTAGAAAAGGTCGAACATTCTCGTGCCGCACCGATCGACCCAGAGCCTTAATCGAGCCTCACCTGTTAATCGAATTTGAGAGTTGGAGCGGGATTTTCCTGATCTTTCCTTTTCAGGAATTAACCCTACCCCTGAGCTACAGCCATTATCACGCAGCTTCCGTCGTCGACTACACTACAACCTCGACTATGTTCTTTCTCAGTACAACGCAATGCGCGAGTACGCCGGACAGGTAAGAGGAGTATTAAAGGAAAAATTGACTGAGATCGTCAATCTGAAAAGGGACATCGATAGCGGTAAGAAAACCTTTGGGTTTCTTGAAAAGAAAATTAAAGATCAGGGGTCACAGACAGTAGCCAGCAAAGAGAGGCACGAGATAGAAATCGAGGATCTGAACACCCAGGCCCAATAGAAAAATCAAAAGTGCGATTTGATGAGAGAGGAGATCGAGTCTTTGAAGAAGGACAGGGCTCGATTAGACCTTGAAGTGCAGAATCTTAAGGCTGCCCTTTACTTGTCCGAGCTGGCCAAGAGTCAGGCTGAAGAAAATACTGCAGCAATGATCGAATCTGCTGACAATATGAAACTTCAACATGGCATTGACATGGAGGGTATCAAGTCCGATCATGCCGGGGAAAAATCCAAACTACAAAGAGGGCATACTCGTCAGATTCTTTTATTCTACGCAAGGTTCCTTTGTCAGAGGGATTTATCTTATATGCCAGATTACCCCAAACTGTTGACCAATACGTGGAAGATAATCTTATGGGAAGAGAGACATGCGGCGAATGGACGGCCAGTGGATGAGATGCTTTTATTGTCCTAAATTCTGAATGACAAGGAACAAGCAATTGTGGTGGAGAGGATGAGCCGAGAGAAGAAGGTAGCCAAGTCTGATCGCAATATATCGGAGGGGAAGTCGGTCTCGGAGGGAGATGTAAGAAGTAGTCATCCCAAAATACCTATGTCTTGTACGCATGTGGTGGCTGAAAAGGGCTCCTCGTCTATATCTCAATCCGACCTAGTCAAGGTCGTAGAGCAATAGTTAACCGGGGCCAATGCTGGAGGTAGTCCTTTTTACTAATCTCTATGTTTACTGGCCTTATCCCGATTCATTTGTTCCTTGGGCAGGTATCTCGCCAGTGAGGAAGAAAGTGGAGGCAAGACCCATAGCTAGGGGGAAGGACAACGCTGAGGGAAAAAACACAACCTCGAAAGAGGAAAGGATTATCATAGCTTCGTCAGAGGACAAGGATATCGAGGTGATCAAGGAATCCGAAAGAGAGGATCACCCATTCCCGACTGGGACCAAAGTCCAGGACGATAAAGGAATTTCTTCTGTCATTGTGGACTCCACCAAACCGTCGGCTCCCATGCTAGCTCCCACATCGGCTTCTCGTTCATTCGGAAGCACAATTGGTGGGTCGAAGCGTATGTTGAACACCGAGGAAGCACTGGAGATGATCAGACAGAAAGAGTTGGCAGAGATGATGAACCAAGGAAGCATACCACCTCCCTTTTAAAAACTCCTTTGTTGTAGTTTTCTTTTAAAGCACTTTGGCAGGTTTGATGCAAGTATGGCCCTTGTGTTTTTGTAATCACTGAACCATATGTTTTGGGTGACAGCGTCTGAATGGTACCTGTAATGCAACAATATTTTGTTATGATTCTACGTAAACCTGTTAATTCCATAAATATTTATGTTGATTATGTGCAAGAAATTCCATGTGATTTGCAATTTTATTAACCAAAGATGACTTCGAACGCTACATAATCTTGGGGCATTCGTTTATCCTCTCACCCGGGTGTTAAGGTAAGTTGTTCGAGTAGTTGGCTCTTTAGTCATACTCGAATGGACCCAACCTTGATCAGGGGTTGGACATAGTCGAGTGAGAGTGCTTTCGGTCCTTTGTACTCGTCCTTTAGTCAGTAAAGGGTAGAGTTTTTAAAAATTGAGCGGTCTTTTATCAGGGTGCCCCATTCACGCTCTTCTGTCATTTATACTCATCCTCAAGTCGTGAGGTTAAGAGTCGAAGTCCGGCAATCAGTCAGTGAGTTCGGACGAGTGTCGGTCTCACTTTGAGTCGGTCAAAGTGGAAGCCAGAAAATAGGCCGATCGATCGGACTATGCCTGAAATCATGTCCATCGGTATGGTCGAACCCCTATTCCTTCGATGGAGATGGTCTACCTATCCCATTAAAGTGTCAGGGGTATAAGCGATGGTTGATCAGATCTTAATCATTAAAGAAAATTTTGAATCATTACAAAACAGAGCTAGAAAGGAGATTTTTATTTATACACTAATGCAACCAACGAAAGAGTACTTATTACATAAAACAAACGAACTAGGGTAAATGCGTTAGGGAATTCCTATGGTAGCCTCATTCAGGGCCGCCTTTCTGTACCCCGACCCACTATCCTGTCATGGGTCGATGTCTTCGACGCCGCAAAGGGATAGTTCTGGCTGAGGCGTCTTCTATAATTGCTACACTGTTTCCTTTTTTCAAGGGGAAGAGGTCCTTCAGATGCTTAGTGACCATTATCCTGCAGTTCCTTCCATTCCACCGAGTAACAGGCTCGAGCCGTTACTTGGTCTCCTCGTATCGCCCCAATTCCACTGTTATTGGGAACTTGAGGAGTAAGCACCAGGGGGCGATGCATGCCCTGAACACAGCTAGGGCGGGTCACCCCCAAGAAAGCATTATAATTGGAGTTAACACTCATCACAACAAACGATAAGATTCGGAATCTCCTACAGTCTCCATCGCCTAGTTCCACAAATAGCTTAACCTGACTGACTGATTTAGTGGAGGCTCCATTGTAACCGCGTATCTGTTTATTATATGGCTCTAATTCCTTTAACTCTAATTTCATTTGGTCATAAGCCTATTTGAATAAGATGTTTACTGAGATTCCGTTGTCAACCAGAACTTTCTGGACTATCGCTGGACCAATGATGGTTGTTATTACCAGCCAGTCAACTGTTGGGATCTTCATACCGACTGACCCCCAGTCGCAGAAGACGATATCATCACCAATTGTTCTCCCTTGATTAATGGGACTTGAGGCCTCAATGGGTTTTGTTTCTTTATCATCGAGGTGTCTTGCGTAGTTGACGTATCGCTCCATGGCTCTTATACTGTGACCTGCAAGGTATGGTCCTCTAACAATAACATTGATAACACTCCCCTTTCCTTTATCCAAAGAGGTGGCTCAAGGCGCGAGCTGGTTCTATTGGGCTGCCGAAGTTCCTTGTCCCTTGAGGTCGCCTTATATTCGTCGAGATTTCCTTCTCAAATTAGTTTCTCAACGATATCCCTGAGATGTCGGCATTCGTTGGTCATATGGCCGTAGATGTCATGAAATAGGCAGTATTTCCCGGTCCCCCGCTCTTTCTCCATGGACTCTAGTGGGAGCGGCTTCTTGAATTGCATCGTGCTGCAGGTGCCGAGATAGATATTTTCCAGTGTGTCATTCAAGGCCGTGTAAGTATCAAATACTTGGAATCGGGGCGTTTCCAAGCACTCCCCCTCTGTCTCGAGTTCCCATTTGTCTCTTTAGTTCCTTCATTATTCCGTTTGTCGTGGTTCCCAACATTTACTTCCGTCTTCCCTAAGTTATTCCCATGTGATCAAACCGCAGTGTCATTCTGGGACGATGGGGTAGATACATTTTTCGGCCCATCCTCCTCTTCTACTTGTGCATCTTCTTGCCTCAACCGAACATGAGCCTTTTCATAAAAAGCTTCAATTGTGGTTGGTGGCTTCCCAATCAAATATTTTCCGAACTCCATTCGTTTATCAATGCCATCGACCATGGTCATCAGAACTGTTTCATGATTGGGATTGCCGAGTTCAGTGGCGGCTCGATTGAATCGGTCAAGGTAATTCCTCAGGGATTCACCTTTTCCTTGCTTAACTGCTGAGAGAGCCAACATGTTTAGACTTGGTAGCGTGGAGGCGGAAATGAGTCAGAAATTTCCACTCAGATCTGTAAAGCCGGGGACCAACCTCGCGGGAAAACGCACAAACCACATGAGTGCTATTCCACTTAGAAAGATTGGGAAAGCCTTTCATTTAATAGCGTCAAGGGCCACTGCTACCTACATGTGCCAAGAGTATCTCATTAGATGCTGTTATGGATCTAAAGTTCCATCGTACTGATCCACCTGAGGCATATTAAATCTCCTAGGGAACTCCGCTTGCAAAATTTTGTCAGTGAATGGCGTATGACTTCGGTCGACCCCCTAATCTTCCTTCTTATGCCCACGACTGTCGTTCATAATTTTTCATATCATAGAAGCTAAATTTGGGGGGACGACCGTGTCTAGGTTGACTTCTTCAACAGGCGGATTTCTTCTGGCCCCTTCACCAAGAAGTATCGTCCGAGCGTTCCTCCTCCTTCAATTTTCTCAGTCAATCACGAGATTCTGAGGCAGGTGAACGGGGGCGCGATCTCTTCGAGCAGCATTTTGATTCACAGGAGGGCATGCCCCCTGTTCTACGGAGCTAGGGGATCAACAATTTCCACCTCGGCCTGATCATCTTGCTATTGATCGTATTCGTCTATCAGACGTTGATGTCCCTCGAGACGGAGTTGACAGATATTTTCAGCTCTTTCTAACGGGTGCCGAGACTGACGCGGATCTCTGCTTTCTCCCGACGAGGAGGAGCCTTCTGACAAATGATCCAATTGAGGAGGTGGGAGTCGATGATCTCGAATCTCTTGAGCTTGATTTCTGAATTCTTCCCATTGTTTCGCCATGCGAGTCATATCTTGTTGCATCACGGCATTCTCCTGAGTGTGGGCTTTTAGGGCATCAGTAGTTTTCTTAAGTCGATCTACCATAGCCATAAACTCGTCCTGGGTAGCAAAAGAAGAAGATGGAGCTAAGTCTTCCCCGGAGGGTAATGCAGGCTGACTTGGAGCAATCTCAGGAATGGATGACCCGCCGGCCGCATCTGCAGATGTTCCTACTTGCGGATTTTTCCCAGTATTGTGGACTGCTTTTCCAGCCATTTCTATATTAACATGGTAATAAAAGCGAGATTTTCGTCTCGGACTTGGTGATCTGAAAGTAGAGCGAGAATCTGAATTGGTCTGAGAACTACACTTCTCAGTGAAAGCACCAAAATGTTGACACCAAAAATTGGCACAACACCAAAAGAGAGACTTGTGTAGAGATCAAAATGAAGATTAACAAATATAGGGAATGCAAAACAGAAAGGATCACACATAGATTTATAGTGGTTCGGCGTTAAAGAACCTACGTCCACTTTATAAACTTTTATAGATCGTTTCAGCAGCTAAGAAAATGTTTACAATGGTAGAACAAAAGAATTAAAATTATAAATAGTTTCTGCTATTGTTTCTCTTTGATCAGAAAATTGAAGATGGATCCCCTTTTCCTGAATTGGAAAGGAGTATTTATAAGTGACCCCACATTCGACTTATCTTGAAGACGTGTTACCAAATCCTGAAGAATAGCTTCTGCTGAATAATTCAATTTTTCCAAGGAACCGGTCCCCCATTCCCTTATTGGCATGGTGCAGCCATCGATTTTTATAATTTGAACCACCTTCAAGTAGTAAATATCTGTCATGACTCGTTCCTGAGGAGAACTTTATGGGCCATCTTTGAATGTGTCGTGGCTGGTTATGTTTATTCATTCCAAATTCCCTTTGGGCCGCACTTGGGGGAGAGTCTTGATATCGGGCCTTTATGATTGTCCCTAGTTAAGTACTCCGTTTGTGAATCCACCGCTGTGTCATGCTTTGATGGGCTGCCCAAAAAGCCCATCAACACTTTGTAAATCTTTTTTCAGTAGTATTATCATCAATCAATAAAGGTTTTGATATAAAACTAGCCATCATTTGTATAGCATCCTTTGTCCATAATTCCATGGGTAAATCATGTGGCCTTACCCAGATCTGAACCTCATCACTCTGTTTTTTACTGAAATCATAACCAGGATGCCATGCTTCTATCAATAAAAGCCTATCGAAATAGGAGTATGTCGATTTTTCTAATATGCGAGAATAATCTGATGTGTTTTCAAATTGGACTACAAAATTGAGGTTGCGAGAAACATGAATATTGAAAGTACCAAATGGTTTCCAAACTCTCGAACTGTATCTTTCAGCTTGATGGTGGATAATCTAGAATGGATCGAAATCAGCGCAATCGTATTAATCCAAGCATCTTCAGATTTATTATATATTTTTTCAGGAATAATCACATATTAAGACTCTGGTTTCACATAGTTCAAACTTCGATTTGATTGAACTTGTTTACGATTCTCATTTGTGGCGATATTTGGATTTGGTTGCGTATTAGTGGATGTCGATGAGGAGGAAGGTTTTCCTAATGAAGATGAAGGTTGCGAACATGGATGAGGGATTCACGAGTTAGTTACAAGGGCAGAGGCTGCCATTAAAAGTAAAACTGTTGGAAATGTTAAATATATGAAAGACTGTTTAGTGAATATATATATATATATATAACACAAAATTAAACATAAATTAAGAGACAAAAAATCATAGCCGTTGAATCATTTTGTCTCTGTGTGGAGAGGTGGAAATCATGGGCAATCCAATGGTGGAGATTAATTGTGTCACCAATTATGTTTGATGTTTTGTGTCTAAATAGACTCTCCCTATATATATATATATATATATATATATATATATATATATATATATATATATATATATATATATATATATGAAGTTAAACTGTGGGCCATAAAAATGTTCCAATTTAACCGTCAAGTCTAGTTGTGCTGTATGGGTCTAGGAAAAACAAGGCTTCTTTGACTTACAACTTGAGCGATTAGATTGTAATTGCAGCATGACTAAGAGTTCGAGTACATAGTTGGAAGAAGGGAGGATAAGAGGTTGGCAAGAAGGATTAATTGCAGTCGATAACCCATGAGAACGAATGGCGTTTTATGAGATGTACTAATTGCATATTTAGATATGAATAATGTTACTATGTTACTTTAACATGTACTTTTTTCGTTTTCTAAGTAACATTGCTACAGAAAATACATTAGATCTTTTTCATAAAAAAATTCAATGTCAATATGCTCCATTATTTATTGCCATGGTTGCCTGATTAATTATGATTATTAATATGGGTTGCTCATTACTACTAGAACATCACATTACTACTTTTGTTGCTCATTCCTTGGGTAAAGAGCAGCATGTTACCCTGCTACATATGCTTATTTCCTACCTATTGGAAATGTTATCTTTGGTCTTTTGAAATCAAACGATGTCTTTTGCAAGAACTAGGTAAGTTTTCTGACCAAGAAAGGTGGTTTATGGCATGTGTATTGAAGAGAAATAAATAAAAGAAGCGAAAATGGAAAGCACAAAGGGGTAAAACCTTTAGTCCCACATCATGAAATGTGCATAGGCTTGCCTCTATATATGTAAAGGCATGATGTATTATATCAAAAGAAAGAGGAAGGGAGAGATAAGGCATGAGCATGACATTGGCATTGACATTAATATTTAATGGTCAAAAGATAGGGCCTTGGGCTCTCATGATCAGTTGGTACTATACAGACCAGTCAACTAATTCGAAAGGGTGCGTCTTTTTCTGAAAAGAAATATATGCTGTTGTTCGAAAAGTTGCAACCATTTTTCGAATAGATGCACCCATATCTCCTCACTACCATTAAAACTGGAAACATTCCAGTTTTGGAACACATGAATTCTTTTTCTACATCTTCTTTCTTCTTGCTTCTCTGCCATTTTCTTGAATATATTGCAAACAAGTTCTGGTTCCTGCAGGCTAGAACTCCAATCTCTTGTCACTGCAGTCGCATAAATCAGATAGTGAATCGTCCTACGTACCTGTGCAAACACGCTGATTAAAGATATTTAATATCTGCTGCATTGTATCTTCGAACAGATTTGTGCACATACTCTTGCATTGTAATAATAAGAGGGCAAATATTGTTTTTGGATAGTGATTAACACATAGTGCCTCAGAGTTTTGTATTTCAAAGATAAGAAGAACCAGCGACGAATCAACCAACAATCTAAAATGGTATTTTAGCAATGGCTCCTCACGGTCTCAAAGAATTCGTCGTTGATTTTTACAAAACTGGAGAGGTTTGATGGTGTTAACTTTCAACGATGGCAGAAAAATGCATTTTTTGTTGGCTGGAATGAATGTTGTATATGTGCTAACTACGGCAAAACCAGCGGAGACAGAAGATGAAACAATTGCACCAACACGGGAAAGGATCAAATGAGAACAAGATGATTATATTTGCAAGGGACATATCTGCAACGCAATGACTGATACACTTTTCAATTGTACTACAAAAAGCCCACTACAAATGATGCCTGGGATTCATTAGAAGCAAAGTATCTTATGGAGGACGCAACTAGTAAGAAATTTCTAGCCACCAAATTTTTTAATTACAAAATGACCGATGATCGTTTAGTTGTAGAGCAATTCAATGATATCATGCACATACTTAACCAATTCAGTCAACATAATTTAAATATGGATGAGGAGATTAAGGTTTCATTGATAATAGACAAATTACCGCTTTCTTGGAAAGATCAGAGGAAACTACTGAAATATAAGAAGAAGGATATGAGTCTAGATAGCCTTGCACAGTACTTGTAGGTTGAACAACAACTGAGGCAGAAAGATGCTCAAGATGAAACGGTTGTTGATACATCAAAAGTTTATATGGTGGAAGAAAAGCAAGCAAACAATGCTTTTGAATAACTCTTATAAGAAGAGGAAAGGGCAGAACAACAAAAATTCCCAGAATAAGAAAAGCAAAAATTATTGCTACTCTTATGGTAAACTGGGACATTTCAAAAGGGATTGTCGCTTCTGGAAAAAGAAGCAGCAATCTAAAAAAGAAAAGTTTGTAATAGTCATATCAGAAGTGAATATGATTGAATAAGTCAATTCTTGTTGGATCTATTCTGGCGCTACTAAGCATGTCTGCATTGACAAGAATCAATTCAAGAAACTAGAACCGACCAAAGATGAAGATTACCTATACATGGAAAATTCAGCAAAGGCAGCGGTCGAAGGGAAGGGGATTGTGGATTTGGAATTCACATCTGAAAAAGTTCTGACTTTGAATGATGTATATTATGTACCCGAGATTAGGAAGAATCTTGTTTTGGGAAGTCTTCTTAATAACTTTGGTTTCAAACAAGTCTTTGAGTCAGACAAATATGCGTTGACCAAAGGCGATGTGTTTGTGGGAAAAGCATACATGTGTGATGGTATGTTTAAACTGAATATTGGTATTAATAAAAGTATGAATTTTGCTTATATTGTTGACTCATTTTCATTATGGCACGATAGATTAGGACATGTTAATCATAAACGCATGCTTGATATAATATCTTTGAATCTAGTTCCCAAACACCAAAATGATATGCTAGATAAGTGTAGGACATATTCATTAACTAAGATCACTAGAAAACGATTTTCCTTTTAAAGAGGAAAGTGTAACAAAATTGTTACAACTTATCCATAATGATGTATGTAATATGCATAGTACTCCTACTAGAGGTGGAGAGAAATATTTTGTTACATTTATAGATGATTATTCAAAATATTGTTATGTTTATCTTATGCATGCTAAAAGTGAAGTGTTAAATTCATTTATGACTTATAAAACTAAAGTAGAAAACCAGTGTGATGATAAAATAAAAACACTTAGATCAGATAGAGGAGGTGAATATCAATTTCCTGAATATTGTGAATCAATAGGAATTATACATGAAACATCTATTACTTATACTCCAAAACAAAATGGAGTGGCTGAAAGAAAAAATAGAACCCTTACCGAAATAGTAAATGCAATGTTGTGTAACTCTGAACTTAATACTAGTTTCTGGGGTGAAGTTTTACTTACCGCATGCTATATTCTGAATAGAATACCTCATAAGAAAAGTAAAGTTAGTCCTTATGAACTTTGGAAGAAAAGAAAAACCAAATCTTGATTAATATTGAGTTTGTGGATGTACAGCGATTGTTCGATTACCTGAACCAAAAATAAGGAAATTGGGACAAAAGACTATCAAGTGCATACTCTTAGGATATGCTCAATGTAATAACCCGGAAATCTGTGCCAATTTAAAAAATTTATTTTGGAAATTTTAATGAATTTTGAATATTTAAAATGAATTATTTTAAATAATAATGACCAGAAATTTATTTTGAATAGAATTAGAACGTATATATTTGTATAGATCGTCGTTAGAATATAAATATTTATTTTTAATTATAAAAGGAATTGAAAATGGCGCAGTAGTTTGAAAATTCGATTTCAAAGTTCAAATGAATGTACAGGATTCAAAATAAACTGGATTTTAGCGAAACCAAAAACATTAGAATCTATTTGAAAATATCTTTCCAACAAATCCGAAAAATTAAAATTTCATAGCGGGAATCAAAAGTTACGCCCAGTTGAAAATTCAGAATAGTCACTATGGAATTTTGGCCCTTAAAAATAGCCATTTTTCAAACGGTCTCAGAATTCGACGAAATTAGTTTTGTTAGGACCGTATCATCAATACGAAGCTAGAAATAATTTTTCTGGAATTTTCTGAATCAGTATGTTGCCCCAGTAAATTGAAATGTATGTTTAAAATTGAATATATAGATAAAAAAATTTAATTTTACGAAAACTGATCGTAATAGCCAAATTGGGTTACGAAATATATCTCATTGTGTTCAGAATAGGGGTAATTAGCTAGGGGTGACAGTCGGTGGGTTTGATTCTGAGTTCGAAAGAAAAAGTTACTTTTTAGTGGAATAAATTAAATAATATATTTATAAAAGTCAACCCCCTCCACTACCGTCCTCCATCGTTCAAACCCGTAGTAAATAAAAAAAAGCGACGGGAGGGGAGGGGGGTGATTCGCCGCTGCCACGGCCACTGAGGCCGCCGCGCCTCCGGCGCCGCCTCCCAGGAGAACCGCCGCCCTCCTCTTTCCTCCTCTAGCTCCAAAATCGAACCCCAACCCCCCCCCCCTCCCCGGAAACCCTAAACCCCGTCGTCGTGGGCCTTGTCTCCGACCGCCACTGCCACTGGACGTCCGCCGCACCACCCCCGAGCGCTGCGATGCCCCTCTGACCTCCCCTTGCTCCTCCTCCCTCTCTCTGATTCAAACAGCCCCCAAACCCATTCCAATAACCACCAAACCACCGCCTCAGGCCACTAACCACCACTCCCGACCTTCGAGCCGCCTCCTCCGCCACCTAGACCATCTGTGAGTTTTAATTTTAATTTTTATTCATTCATGCAATTAAAAATAGGATTTTTATACATGATTTTAAATTAAAAATGTGATTTTTAATTGTATATAGTGATAAAAATATGATTTTTTTATCAATAAGAGGTAGCGTTAAAAGGATTGGATCTTTATTGTATGAGGAGCATTGTAAAAATAGAATTTTAATATAATAGGAGATATAAAAATATGATTTTTATATACTAGAGAATATAAAAATGTGATTTTTATATATGTAGCGAACATGGACGACGAAAGTGACAAAAGGCGAGCATGGCAAAGATTTTCTATATATGAAGAGTCGCGACGTTTGGTTTAGCTTCTAGGTGAGAACTCCTCACTTTTATTTTATTTTCTAGTTTGAAATATATACTAGGATGCAGACGGTGCTTAGCAGCACCTGACACCCGTCGTCCACAGACCATGGATGACTTGTTTGTTTGATTGATGTGTCTGTGAAAATCGATTGTGTGATGTGGAATGAATAAATATTTTATAATTAAAAAAATAATCTTTAACGTGTATATAAAATAAATATTTATAAACAAATCGGACGATTTATTTATGTAAACACATTTGACTAATATTGATTGGGAAGATAAATTTTACACATCGTCCAACTGCATAAATAAAACCTGTGTTTGATTGTTTGAAACCCCACACGGGTATTGGGATGATATATGATATACACTAGTCCCAATAATTAGTTGTATGTCGATCGATTGATTGACTGGCTGCTATAAGTGTTGAATGTTTATATTTGATGCTTATGCAGTGTAGAATGCATTTTGGATGATGGTTGATTGTGTTTGATTGTTGTAGTGTACGTGAGTGTATGAAATTCATATAAATCAAATTATATCGTAATTGACTGTGTTTGATACCAGTTCAGAATGAATGAATATTTTGAAATAACGATTATTTTAAAATAAAGAATATTTTGAAATAATATTCAGTAATAGATCAAAATGTGATTTTGATGTCCGATTTGGGATGGACACAATTATATTTAAATATATAAAGTCGTGTTGATTAGATTGACGCCATTTTGACGTGAACGATATTTATATCGATTTTATTCATTTCTATAATGAATATCGAAAGGGAATTGATTTCAAAATCTAATGTTTTGAAAATATTATCATTTATATATCGATGATATGGAATATTCAATTTTGATTTGAAATTGAATATGAAGTTGAAATAGAATTGAAATTCGAATAGAGTTGAAATAGAATTGAAATTCGAATAGAGTTGAAATAGAACTAAAATTCGAATTAAATTGAATTTGAATTTGAAATTCGAGTTGAAGTTGAAATAGAATTGAAATTCGAATTGAAGTGAAATCGATTTGAATTGAAATCGATTTGTAATGAATTTAAAACGAATTTATATTGGAAAATTCAATTTTGATTTGAATTTGAGATGGAAATTGAAATCATTTTGAAAATGAATTTAAAACGATTTATAAAATATGTTTTAAAAGGAAATCGTCAAAATATATATAATATATATATTATATATATAATGGCTTGAATCGAACGCGCCACGATGCGGCAGTTCGCGAAATTCGACCATGGACTTCGAATGGACATTACGGGAGATCCGACCGTCGGATTCTCCTAAAACCGGAACCGTTGGGTTCGTATCGAAAAGAGCTTACTAACGAGTATTAGAGATTTGAAATCTAACGGTTGGATTTGGAATTATGTCCAAATCAAATTTGGAAAAGGTTGCTGTAAGTGCAGTTCGATGGCCGTTTATGGAAATCGATTGTACGGGCCTTGATAAAATTATTAAAAATAGCAATAATTTGTGTAAAATCATAAGAAATGATTTGGAAAGAATTACGATGAAAAATTCCATATTTGAAAAGATAAAAATAGATTATTATCGAAATGAACTAGTTTTAAACTAGAATTATAATCCATTTATTTTTGAAATAAATAAATTGGATTTGAAAGGGGTTTTAAAAATAACCAGGATTTCCAATATATAAAGTGGAAATGGATTTGAATTGAAATTGTCTTTTGGAATATTTCGATGTTGGATTTCGTGATTATATAGATATTGTTATGGAATTTGAAAGATATATTTATATCGTTATTTCCAATACAATATTTTTGGTTGTAGAATTTGATGTTGAATATAAGCCGATATATTTTCTATTCAGAGCCTTGTATTTAATATCAAATGGGATTTGGGTTTGTCGTGAATGGTGTCTTCATTAACACTATTCGTAAACCCAGTTGAGAAAAAAGATTAAATCTTTTTATTTAGATTTAATGAAGTATACCAATTAAATGGTACTTAATTGGAATTGAATTTGAGTTGATTTTTGGGTTTATCGTGAACGGTGTTTTAAATAACACTTGTTCTTTAACCCGATAATTAATGGAATGTGAATTGGGTTTATCGTGAACTGTGTTTTAACGACATTCGTTCTTTAACTCGATTTACAGTGAAATGGGATTTGGAATTTATAAATCTTTTTGATAAGATTTAAAGGAGATTTTCCAAAGTAAAATTTTCCAATTTAATAAAATAAATTGGATTGGATTGGAATTCGATTTGGTAATAATCGAAGTGAATTTCTATGGAGGAAGACTGCTAATATATATATGGAATTTAAAAGGCGTTGTCGTTATTCCGTTTATATTATTAATCGGATATGGAAGTTTTATCGATTATATATATCGATTTGTTTTCCATGAAGATTTCATGGTTAATTGAATGTGATTATGGGTTGTCGTGAATGGTATATTTAATGATATTGTTCTTAGGCCCAATGGAGTTAAGAAAATCAGAAACTAACTGAAGATTAGTTAAGTTGAATGGTTTCTTGGGTATTGATCTGATGTTGGTTTTGGCCTTCGGGGTTAATACTTAGGGAATTGTTCACTTGCTAATTTACGGTTAAAGGCTGATGGAATGGAATGTGATTTTGGATTTATAGTGAACCATGTTTTAAATGACATTGGTTCTTTAACCCAATTAAAGACAGGATATGATTTCCCAAGTTAAATAATCATTGATAGTGATTATTGGGAAGATTAAAACCAAGTGGAGTTTTAATGAATCTTTAATTAGATTGAAATGATCGAGAATGGAGTATCACTAGTTTTGCTCCAGGCGATAGTTAAATCTTTAAGTAGATTTGAACGTGAAATGGTAATTGAATTTACCGATAACACCGTGGTGTTAGATATGAAATATTACCTGTTTTACTTCATGGGATGAATAGGTTGGGATTGGGAAATTAAAACAAATGATTACTTTGGTAAGGTTCGTTAATCCCGACTAGTTTGGACAAACCATAATTTGGTTTGAATTGATATTCAAAAGAAGATTAAAGAATAAATTTAAAGAATTTATCTTTGATAAAATTAATGGGAATCTTTCCCAAAGTGTAAGAATATTTGAATAAAAGAATATTCTGAATTGGAATGAGACATATGTTGTGTTTGTGTAACACTTGTTTATTATATCGCGAGTTATTCAGAAAGACCGGGTTTATTCCATTCTGAATAACTGATTCGACGATGTGTCGAGGATGAAGACGGTGGTCGAAGACCGGAGGTCTTCACATCGTTTGGATAATTACTGATGATCTTGATTGGCTGTACACCCAAGAGGAGGGAATCAGTTGGTGATCGTCCAGACGTACTTGGAGATCGATGGATATGCGAGGTACAAGGTGCCTTCAGTTTCGTTCAGACCCAGAACGGACTTGTAAATGGACTGTGTGTCTGACATTGGTTATCATTCTGTGTGATTGATGGATATTGGTTGCATGGAGTGGTTTGCCTGTGTGGCATGCTAAGATGCAAATGATCAAGGCTTCTGTTGAAAAGCAGAGTCTTGTGGTTGATGATCAAAGCACAGCCTTTGTGGCATAGCTTTGTGTAGCGTTAATTCGCGAGCCTCACACCCCGGTGTGAACCAGATACGGAAGAGGACCTCAGGGAGGACATGCGTTTCCTTCTAGCTAGGGTGGTGTCAGTGACCTACCAGCCTTGACATTTATATTATTTTCACATGTGTGGTTGTTGGATTGCGAGGCACCTCGGATATATTGATGACTATGTAGAGCCGATGGAGTCATTTGGCTCATTTATGCCCCAAAGGGCGGGGAAACGCAGTGTTCAGACATTTTAATCCACATCGGTGGACCGGCCCTGACGATCTAAGGCTTGACTAAGTACTTGCCTGAGACATGGGCTAGATTGTCTCGGAGCGGTGAGGACGATCCCTGGCCTCGGTTCACAGATGGAAATCCAACTTCCAAATACGTGACTTTGCGGTTTTGATTGTAGAACCTAGTATTGGCGACATGATATATGGTACCAATGCCGTCTAGGATTGATACATTTATATTTGAAGTTGTTTTATAAAGTATGCACTTATAATAGTATCAAATGATTTGTTTTAATGTACCAAGCATGTTTGGCTATTATAAGGTAAAACCCTATCCTCCGGCTTGTGTTGCATTGTGTGATGGAACCTGGGTCTTATAATAGCTTCATTGTTCTTTATTTAGCATTGCGTTGTTGTTTTATGCATTGGTATTCTTGGGAGGAAACCCGTTCCGTGTTATACGGCGTGGTCCTTTGATTTACCTAACTTTAAAATAAAATTAATAACTGTTTAGTTCTCACACCAGTCACATGACTGACCTGGAGTTTATTGTTTTAACCTGAACTCTGGGTGCCCCTATTTTCCACACGGGCAGCTAGTAGTTTTGGTTTTGCAGATTTATATTCGCAGTATCCTGGTTTACAGCTGGAACGATACTCGGAAAGCTTTGTATCCGTGTATTACTTTCAGTTGTGTTTTGTATTATTTTTCCGCTGCTATGCAATGTATTGTAAATCTCTGATATTTATTGAATGTATTTTATTCATTCGTACTCTGTATATTCTTGTATTCTGATGGAATTGTTGTAATAAGCAATGAAATGTTCTTCTGTTTGCGTTCTGATTTGTCGTGTTCTCAAAATAATCAGGGGTTTCAAACGGTCTTGGTCGGTTTAGCGATCGATTCGGATCGAGCAAAATTCTTTGTTGTTACACTCAACATAGCAAAGGATGTAGGTTTCTAGTAATAGAACATGATAGCTCTATTGAAGTAAATACGGTAATAGAATCAAGGGATGCAGTATTTTATGAGAATAGATTTACATCTATTCAAAATAAATCGATTCATAAAACGGTGGAGGTCAATACACCTATTAATGAAATGGTGGAGGTCAATGAATCGACTATTGAACCTGCAAACACTGATGGAAATATCAATGAAAATGGTGATTCTCTTAGGAGAAGTAAACGAAGAAGGATAGAAAAATCTTTTGGACCAGATTTCATCGTATATTTATTTAAAGGATCTAGAAATAATATAGAGCATTAATTAGTGATATCTACAAATATAGAATCTGACCCTTTAACATATGCTAAGGCAATGAAATCTCAAGATTCATCATTTTGGAAAGAAGCCATAAATGATCAAATGGATTCTATTATGGGAAATAAAACATGGAAACTAGTAGATTTACCTCCTGATTCTAAACCAATAGGATGTAAATGGTTATTTAAGAAAAAACTAAAAGCACATGGCACAACCGAAAATTTTAAAGCTAGATTAGTTGCCAAAGGATTCACACAGAAAGAAGGAATATATTATTTTGATACACATCCCCCATTAGCAAGAATTTCAACTATTAGAACTTTAATTGCATTAGCTTCTATCTATAATTTTGAAATTCATCAAATGGACGTCAAGCCTGCATTTCTAAATGGATAGCTTGATGAAGATATATATATATATATATATATATATATATATATATATGTCTCAACCAGAAGGTTTTGTAATGCCTGGACAAGAGCATAAAGTATGTAAACTTGTCAAATCACTTTATGGTCTTAAACAAGCACCAAAGCAATGGCAGAAAAGCTTGATAAAACTATTATTTCTAATGGCTTTAGGATTTTTTTTAATCTGACAAATGTGTTCATAGCAAGTTTCATTCAGGTAAAGGTGTAATTATATGCCTTTACGTGGATGATATGCTTATGTTTGGAACAGAAACTTCGAGTATTAAAGAAACTAAAAGATATTTATCTTCATGCTTTGACGTGAAAGATATGGTAGTAGCTGAAATGATTCTTGGAATAAGAATCATGAAAACAAAAATGGGCTATCAATTATCCAGTCTCATTACATTTAGAAAATTTTGAAAAGGTTCAATCTATTCGATTGTAAACCTACGTCTACTCCGTTTGATCCAAATATGCAGTTATATACTAATAGGAAGAGTTACAGAGTAATTGGAAAATGCTAGAGTTATTGGATATTTGATGTATGCAATGACATGCACACGACCAAATATTGCCTATGCTATTGGGAAAATGAGTAGATATACTAATAACCCTAGTCATATCCACTGGAATGCAATACACAGAATTTTAAAGTATTTAAAAGGTACCATAAATTATGGTAATACATTACAACGGTTATCCGAGTGTAATAGAAGGATACACAAATGCTAGTTGGAACACTGGAAGTGAAGATAATAAATCAACTAGTTGACGGATATTCACTCTTGGTGGGGGAGCAATATCCTGGGCCTTAAAGAAATAAACTTGTATTGCTGATTCAACCATGGCTGCTGAGTTTATAGCACTGACTTCCAGTAGTAAAAAAAAGCGGAATGGTTAAGGAATTTATTATTAGAAATTCATGTGTGGCCAAAACCTATGCTACTAATATATGTGCATTGTGATAGTCAATCTACATTATCACAAACGTACAACCAAGTTTATAATGGTAAATTTAGACATATTGGTCTAAGGCACAGTTTGGTTAGGCAAATGCTCATTGAAGAGGTAATTACCATAGATTTTGTGAGATCTAGCTAGAATTTGGCAGATCCATTTACTAAAGGACTTGCAAGGAACTTAGTGATAAAAACATCACAAGGAATGGGTTTAGAGCCTATACAATACAATCACAAATGAAGGAAACTCAACTTAACATAATAAATAAATTTGTTATCTCGAGTTCAAAGAGCAAAAGTACTTCACATGTTTGCAGTTGGAAGCACTATAATATTTAATCTGAAAAACTAAGTATTATCATACATTCCAAGGAAAAGTGCTTGGTACTTATAATGACAAAGAGAATGTTCTGCTTAGAATTTAATAGGTTTATAACAGATATACTGTTGAGGTGTGTGTTATATGGCACTTTTGATAAACCTACCTACATGAATGCAACGAAGGTGGTGCCGCCTTCTGCAAGATTTTGGCTTGATCTTTAAGGGCATTTCATGAAAGAAGATACTGACCCAAGGCCAATCTACGGGTCAAGCATACATACTACCTGGAAAATATGAGAATGAGTGTGTGATAATCACATTCGGTAGATCATATAGGATCGATGGTTCAATGCTTAGTCAACCACTCCATCCTGATATACTTGATGGGTTTCCACTACGTATAGATTCAAGTCTGTAAGACATCTATACTTATGCATGAATTTTCCTGCATATAAATGACAAGAGGAATTTATTTAAAATTTGGTGGAGGATTGTTGGAGGAAATTTGAAATAAATAAAAGAAGGGAAAAAGGAAAGCACAAAGGGCAAAATTTTTAGTCCTACATCATGAAATGTGCATAGGCTTGCCTCTATATATGTAAAGGCATGATGTATTATATCAAAAGAAAGTGGAAGGGAGAGATAAGACAAGAGCATGACATTGGCATGGTCATTAATATTTAATGGTCAAAAGATAGGACCTTGGGCCTTGGGGCTCTTGGGGCCTAATGATCAGTCGGGCCTCAAAAATTTAAGTCGTTATCAGTTGACTGGTGGTATTTAGACCAGTCGACTGGTCAGGTATGAAACGACAGGGTTTGTTTGAATACAAACAGACAAACACGATTGTTCAAATAAAGTTGCCTGATATGCAGACCAGTCGACTGGTACTATACAGACCAGTCGACTGGTTCGAAAGGGTGCGTCTTTTTTCTAAAAAGAAATAGATGTTGTTATTCGAAGAGTTGCAACCATTTTTCGAACAGGTGCAGCCGTATCTCCTCACTACTATAAAAACTGGACCACACTCTAGTTTTGGAACACATGAATTATATTTCTATATATTCTTTCTTTTTGCTACTCTTCCATTTTCTTAAATATATTGCAAACAAGTTTTGGTTCCTGCAGCCTAGAACTCCAATCTCTCGTCACTACAGTCGCGTAAATCACATAGTGAATCGTCGTGCCTATGCAAACATGCCGATTAAAGATATTCAATATCTGATCCGTTGTATCTTCAAACAGATTTGCGCCTATACTCTTGCACTGTAATAATAAGAGGGTAAATACTGTTTTAAGATAGCGATCAACACATCGTACCTCAGAGTTTTATATTTCAAAGATAAGAAGAACCAGCGACGAATCAACCAACAATGTGAACAACATAAATTATGGACTGAACATATATATTAAGGTTTAGATGGTATTTACGCACCTCGAAGTAGATGCGAGGATCTGAGTAGCACATGTCTTGGAATTGCGGATTGAAGATTACGAATGCAATCACAAAGGTAAGTGCATAACGAGACAGTTTCATAGATATTTTGTAGCTCTAATGGCGACAATATATAAGTTGAAAAAAAAAAAAGATAATCCAAGTATTCAAGTTAGTGTATTCATGTCCATTTACAAGTGTATAAAATTATATGATTTATAGTCATGTTCATTTGCTTCTTGGTTATCCAAATCTATCAAGATACTTCAGCTCAAGATGAAAATTCATAATTTTACCACAAAGCAAGCATAACACTAAAATTTACTTCAGAAAAAGATGCGTATGTTCATTTGTTAGTGATGGAGGATCCGAAGTAGCATACAGAGTTGGATGAGTTGATGCACTATGGGATGATATATACTGGGTTGTTTCTCAGAATATTATATTTACAGAGCCTAAACTGCTCTGCTTGGACATCAACATAGTCAAATAATATATTCATGTAAATAGCCAGACCTTTGTTCTAATGACAAGTTGGGCACCAAATCATGACAAGCCAAACTTGAGCCAAGTTGATGTGCTCAAGAAGTAAGGAAGGATAGCTAAACCAAAACTGGCTAAACCATTCGTTGTACTGCTGGAATACAGTCTGATGCTATGAACAGGTGGCTTCATTAGCGTCACACATTTGGTCTCGACATGGGCTTGAATTCATGCACAATGGTGGCTTGCACAGATAGGCAGTGATATAGTAATATGCACGAGTGTAAATTCTAGTGCCAAATAGTGAGACGAATCAAGACAGCAACCATGCAAGACTGAAGCTTAATTGATATGCTTATACGATGGGGATCTACGAAACTAAAATTGTGCACATAGCTCAGGAATGTGTGAGTTTCTATCATAGTTGAAGAAGCAAAAAGTTGAATTACCACTAAGTTTCTTTAAACAGAGGCACGTTTTACCTAATTTATGATAGTATCCCAATTTGTCATTCACAATTCGAGGATTATGTTCGCCAGTCTCTGGTTGTTATAGAGGACAAGAAGTCATGTCCGGACTAATAACCTATGATGGCATATAAAGCAAAATTTAAAGGAATAAGGTCCTGCTGAATTTGGTACCTAAATTACTACAGTATATGATGAAAAGAAGGTACATATGTTTTATTTTTATTGCCTTGCTTACTCGTATTCATTGGATTGTATGATGTTATTACACCTTTTTACCTACATTCCTGACTTTATTTATTAGTATGGTCTAATTAGGCGTAGAACTTTATCCTTTGGTGAAGTTACCAATGTAGGCATTTTGAGCGGAGTTAAGAGAGTTAGAAAGTATAATAGTTATGATGTAGAGAATAAAATTAGAATAGTTAAAAAGAGAAGTGCAATTATAATAGCATGATGGTTAATTGATCAGTTTTATTAAGTCTTGGTATTAATTTATCTTGCTCACATTACTGCTTTGCAATGTCGAACAATGTACTCTTTTTCTAATATGTGAGTTTGTTTTGCAATTGGTAGATTAAAATTAAAATGTATGTAACTCGGATTATTTCGAGTACTCGTCGGTTGTTTGTTATTCAATTGGTGGATTTGAATAAAAATTTGTATGAGGTAATCATCTTTTTCTAGTATGCTGCAAGCTTCCCTTTTATTCACTAATATATCTTGACAACTTTAAAAAAAATTCACAATTAGTTTACATCGTTTGCGTTAATTTTCAATTTTAAATTTTGAAACTGAGCATTGCACAGTTTCAGTTTCAAGAAGTTGAGTTATCTCAGTCGCTCAGTTTTAAATTTCAACTCCAAGAAACTGAATATCGCTCAGTTTTTGAAACTACAACTGAGCCTCAGTTTCAGTTCCAAGAAATGATATAGCAGTTTCAGAAACTGAGCATCGCTCAATTTTAGAAACCGGGCAATGCTAAAACTGAGCAATGCTCAGTTTCAAAAGTTGAGAATTGCTTAGCTCAGTTTCAAAAATTGAGCAGTGCTCAATTTCTAAAATTCAGCGATGACATAATAATAAACCGAGCATTGTTCAATTAGCAAACTAAGCAATTTGGTTAGGTTTTAAAGGTTAATATATATTGTTTTTACGTCTCGATTTATATTATTGTATTTGTTAAACAATGTAGGCTTCGATTGAAGCAGTGGAAGACAAAGATTAGAAGTTGGCCTTATTGATGACGATGGGACATAAAGTCTAGACAGAAAGCTATCTGGATGGAGGGTATTTTGGATCCAAAAGCATCAATTCATGATGCACTGCTGGTGTGCATAAGCGCACTGCTGGTGTGCATAAGCTATTTGATCTCCTCGATGGTGGGTTTGTAATTTGACCCATTTATCGTTTTCATTTTGTAAGCTTTTTAATTTGTTATACTTATTAACTAGTTCTTGAGTAATGATACTTAAAACTAGGTTTTGGTACTTTAGTGGTCTTTGATATCTAATGTTCGTTATATATGATGAGTGATTATATGTTAAATTGTGATATTTTGATGTTTGTCGAAATGAAACTTACTTTAAGAAACGAATTTGCGATATAGTATTGTATATGCTTTGGGATATTGTTATATTATAAGTTGTTTTATATTCTCATTATTATATGATTTATGTAATTAGTAGTTGTATAACTCTGCTTGTTATAAATTTTAAGAAATTTGTAGCTGTATGTTTGCCATATGCTATAGGAATTTGCTGATAGTTATCACCGTTATAATTTGAAATTTTATAACAGTTATAACTTTGATAAAATTTGTAGTAATAAACGTGAAAAATTCATATCTATAGCCGTAGTCAGTGTGATAAACATGAATTTTTAACGGCTATAAATATGATAAATTTTTCAGTAGTAAAGGCCTATGAGCACTTTATAATCATATTCAACGGCTACAAGCATTGTACCTAACTACCATTTGTCGATTATAGCCGATACAGTTT
This sequence comes from Allium sativum, assembly GCA_030737875.1. Taxonomy (NCBI): domain Eukaryota; kingdom Viridiplantae; phylum Streptophyta; class Magnoliopsida; order Asparagales; family Amaryllidaceae; genus Allium; species Allium sativum. The sequence goes on from CM060926.1 coordinate 361,720,609, forward strand.
TAGTGACAACAGTTTGTCATGCATGTGCTAGTAATGGTTATAAATTTGTTTTATAATGCTAGTAACTATTACAAACTCCCTGTTCTGGTGTTGTGCATGTACGTTAACTGAAAACCACTAAGTCGGATCAGTTAATTAGACGATTGTATACAAACAATTGAGATCTAAGTTAGGAGGATCAAAATTGTTTCCAAATAAGGTTAGAAGTAGAGATTATGGATGCATGACTTGTTAGATGAGATGGTGGACTATATCAAGAGAAGTGAGATTAACTGGTCAATGTTTCATCATGGTTTCTCGAATTTATATAGATTCAAAATTAAATATTGTGGATGAAAGAGTCATTAGTAATATTATTGGAAACACAAAGAAACGTGACAAGTGGGTTATTAACATGCTAAGTGCAACACATCTCAAGTAAACTTAGCGTCATTCTTAAGTGTTGCAAGTATTAACAGCATTTGTGACAACTTAGAATATAACCATTTGCAGCGTACGTGTATGCTTTTATTTTATTTTTATTTTTTATTTTATTTTTATTTTTTTTGATGTCGCAAGACCATATGTCATAATTGTAATTGAATTGCAATGCATAGGCCATGTTGCAAATAATGCTGAAGAAATGTGAAGAATTACTACGCAAACCATTTGTATTATTTTTTAGCATTTCATGACATATTTCATGTCACAAAAGTAAAACCCTTTCGCGGCGAATATTTCTATTGAAAAATATTTTTTGCATCTTTCACCATTTGCAACGCTCACGCGACACAAAATTTTACGTTGTTAGAATTTTTTTACGATGCATGCTTAATCTTTCAAAACATTAATTTGTGCGGCTAAGGAGCAAATTTGTTGTAGTGTTCCTTGTTTAAAATGCAAGGTATAGTGCAAAGAACAAAATTGTCCAACTAGTAATATTTGAAATGTAGCATGTCTATGTCATTTAATTCAAAATATATCATTTTCATTAATACAGTGCAAGTTACGTAGGCATTCTTTTACAAATTAAAGTCATTATGCAGTATAACAAATCAACACGTAGCTTGCACTGCAAAGAATGCAAAATTAATAAATAATAAAAGCATCCGAAACTATATAAAATTACCACGTTATGAACATTCTACAGTTCATAATTATCGTCATTGGCTGGTAATTTGCATAATATTATACTATTTTAATTACGCTAGTATAAATTGCACGTATGTTGGTCTAATAATCAAAGAAAATTACCTTTTATTAGTAAAAAAAGAGATGGATGGATGCAAATTAACGGTGAAATTCGATGTATGAAAGATCAGGAAGGATCATTGAATCAAAAGCTTGCAAGAGCTTATGAACTGCAATATAGAAGGAAATCTCCAAATTTTGAATAGAAATTACATTGTTTCTGAAAATTTAGTAATTGCGTAGCATGTTTTGTTTAATGACATAGTGTAACAAATTCTCATATATATATATATATATATATATATATATATATATATATATATATATATATATATATATAACCGTTCAGTGACACCCCAAATAGTGAGCACCCCATATACCCCTCTCTCTCATAATATAAATTAAGTTAATGGAAGAAGAGAGAAGTAGTGAAGTAAGAAAAACGGAATATGTGGTGGAAATCAGGAAGCATTTAAGAGTGCTGCATTGTTTGAGGTGTCATTGAACGCTCGCTATATATATATATATATATATATATATATATATATATATATATATATAACACACACACATACTGAAAGTCGTTTACAGTGCAGAAAAAGTTTATAGTCTCACAGACTGAAAACAATTTAGACGGTTCTGGTTTGAAAGTACCAGTTAAAACGTAAAACATAGTAATTTTCAACCGATAGCATTGCCTTGGCCTTTTACTTGGAGAGATCAAGGCGGGCTGGCTGCCAATTGTCAAAATTGTAATTTTGATGCAAAAAATCAGTGAAAATTGGTGGTTCTTGTAACCAGAGAATAGGGCCTAACCCAACTCCGTATTGCTCATAAGAGTACGTGTGGGGTTTATATATAGCCCTCTTGTTTTTTCTCTTATTGATTCTATCCACGTATGCCTCTGCTCCTTAATTCTCTCGGTCGTTCTAGCATAACTTAAACCTAACTTCTTAAGTTTGTTGCTTGATCCAAAACTTCTTCCTTGTTCTGCACCAAAACAAGCAGAGTAAAAGAAAAGAAAAAACACAGTAAAAGGATATGGCAACAATAGCAAGAATAAGAGGAAGAGCTACAGTTACCCCGAATTCGGCAAGCCTCGAAGAAGCCAGAAAGAGAACCATTGATTTCTTCAAAATGGCATGCAGGTCTCTGCCATCGGTCATGGATATTTATAACTTACATGATGTCGTCACCGTTTCTCAGCTAAGATCCACCATTTCATCTGAGATACGTAAGAACGCCCACTTCACCAATCCTAAGGTAACATGCCAACATTTGTAAATTGCTGTTAAACATGGTAACGATCCATTTCGTCTAAGATACTTATCACATCCTGCAAGCCTTTTCACTAACATGGTGGTAACATTTGCAAATTATTGTAAACAGATAATCGACATGCTTCTTTTCAAAGCAACGGAAGAACTAACAAACGTCATAGACCATGCAAAGCAGAGGCATCACATAATCGGTCAATATGTCGTCGGTCGAGAGGGGCTAGTCAGAGATGTTGCAAAGGAGCATCCCCAAACTTCCGATTTTCTCAAGAAGTTCTTTGAAAGCAACTATTTTTAGCCCACTTGTGAACTCTTAGCTATGTTGCACCTTTAAGCCTTGGCTTGTAGATGATTATTTTCTCAGGAATGTCTTAATAATATGATGCACTTTTGCTCTTCATAAGGTTGATGTCACAGGCATGCGAAGCACTAGAATACAACAAAAATATACCACGAATATTTCAAAACATTAGATAGACCAAAACTAGAAATACCCTAACTCAAACAAACAAAAAAGAATTCTTAGCCTTGGCAAAATTATCAACTTCCTCCAGCTGCCTCTTCAATAGAAGATTTAGGTCAATGTTATCTACTTTCATTCTCTCCTTGATCCCATAAGCTGGCTTTTTAGCTTTTATATATGCTTTAAGCAATGAGTTGTACATTCTTCTTTTTCCCACGTACTTATCTCGCCTCATCTTGTTGAATATTCTCTCTGCATTAGGAACATCGCCCCTTTCGGCATAACCGTCTAATAAAACGCTATATGTACTATACAATGGTTTACATTTCGTCCTCATAGCAGCAGGAATGTTTTGCATTGCTTTGCTAAGAATCGAGTCTGCCTTTTCAACTTCACCGGCCTCGGCGAAAAGTTTCACAAGTAAATCCCACGTCAGTGGACCCATAATGCACTTATTTTCGCTCATTCTCTTGACAAAATCCTTACCTTTAGATACAAGCTTATGGTCAGCATAAACCTTTAACAAAGTATTATAAAATCGAGGTGATAATTTATTCCAAGTCTTAAGCATGTGCTCGAACAAGTTTTCAGCATTCTCGATTTTCCCCAGTTCTCCCCATGCTTTGATTGCGGCGGAGCATTCCTCTATACTAGGATTTGACTCGCAAAACTTCCAAATTCTTGACACATCGTCTGCTTTTCCTAACGAGGCATAGAGAGGGAGAATTGTACATATAACATCACGATTTTCATTGACATCATCCCCCTCGATTTCTTTCAGCAAAGCCTCTGCCTCGTCATTTCTTCTTGCCAGTATATAGTATTTTGCAATCTTTGCTTTTGTGCTTGTAGTGAGATCAATGCCTTCAGCATTCATTCTCTTTACTATGTCTTCGACGCCTTGAATGTCCTTTACACGACCTTTTATGTCCATTAAAATTTTATATGTGAAAAGAGTATGCTGCACATTCTCCTTCTGCATTAATTTTAGAATTTCAGATGTTCTTTTTGGTTCTCTTTTGTAAAGCAACAGGAGTTGGCTGCAAGGAAAACTTGTGAGGGGACCCAGTTTTCTGATTTGGCTGAAAATTTCTTCTGATTTCTTGACATTGCCAGTGTTGACATAATTTGCTAGAAGGGTATTGTAAACAAAGAGATTCTTGAAGGGTTCGGGGAGCTGATCTACATATTTTTCAGCTTTTTGAATGCCGTACACTTTTGCGATTAGATCAACATAAGAAGCATGTTCAGATTCAGTAAAGGGGATGTGCTTAGTTTTCTCCAGCCATTCCATCAACTGTGATTCAAACAAATAAAGTAAATCTCATGCATTACATGAGCATAACTATGTAATTCAATAGTAAAACCACATATTAATTGTCTTGTGCATGTTTGTACAGAAGGCAATACCTTAAAAACAAAAAGCATACCATTTAATTGGAACTACAGTTGAATGGTTCCAACATGTACATTTCCAATTCAATGATATAATTAATATTCCATAGGAAAACAAACTTACAGAAGAGGAAAAAAAGGGGGGATTCTGATAATTTTCGTTTAATTTTTTTATCTTTAGTAATAGCACATATATTTCACCTGAATAAAGCTTTTTTTTTTTTTAATAACCAAACTACTCTCAACATAAATCAATTATATCATATGAAAGATCATATGCAGAAAACCATTCATTTACATTTTCTTCAGAAATCTCTAGCCCTCCCACAATGTTCAGATGCTTAATTCGCCCACATAATTTATTGTCTACACAACTATAATCTATTTATTATATATTATTATCTGTCTATCTAATTATATTGGAAATTAGATACATGTCTTTTTCTCTCAATGTTAATCTCAATCCATATATTGGGCTCTCGTTAATTTAAGCAAATAATTTGCAGTTTTCTCCCAAAACCTATTGTTTATTATCCATTTTACTGTATATTTTCTATATTCTATTCAAAATAAAGATTCAAATATACTTTTTAGCTCCTTGCTCAAAGAATACTAACATTAATCTAGCGATCAATGTTCAAACTTTTCTTACGTGTAGCAGCAATAACAACTAAGCCATAATTCCCACACAGAAGTTGACTAGAGATGGAAACCAAACCAAATGACAAAGTTAAAAGTAATAATAAAATAATGAATTGAAAGGCAAAAATAAAAATAAAAATAAAATGAAGTAAACAATTAAACAAACAAAAATAATAAATACAAATACAAATAAAAACAAAGATAATAATAATAAATTAATGGTACGAGTGGTAATAGAGACCGAAGACCAAACACTACATCTTAGGTTTCTATTCACTAATCATATAATCTAAAACTAAAAACACTACCCCTACAACAATTATATATGCGCATAGCTCTGCTACATAGGTCGCTAACTTTCATGCGCTTCTGTTCGACGCCAGGCTTTTGGATATGTTTCAATCACTCAAGTTTCTTTTTTACTACTAGTCTACTGCCTCCCTTGTCGCTATTGATTGATCTTACCATTTCTTATGTGCAACACTAAAAACACAAAAACAAAAAAAAATCTTCGTTTATATTTCAAAAAGATAAATTAAAACATTTTCTCTTCTTTAGCTTCTACCAAGGAATAACTTTACAGTTTACCCCTACAAAATTCTATCATTTCATGAAGAATACTAACAGTACCCTAGCAATTATGGTTTATGGACCTCTTAAATGTAAGTTAAAAAAGGCTCAAAAGCCTCTTTACACATATTTTAAGAAAGAAATGCACTCAATATTCATTTCACTATCATTTGCCCTTTAAAAAAATAAAGTTGAATTTTATTAAGTTTCTTCTATGTTTTCGAAAACGAATATTAATTTTCTTCATCCGATATCATTTTGCATGTTATCCATATAAGTAGTTCAACATATCTCTCTCTTATCTATTTCGAGCTTTATACATGACATTTTCTCACGCTTTTAGTTCTTTATAAATTTACTTGACCGACTTTCATATTGTATTTATATCTAATTAGGACTTGAGTTTTACGTTTTTCTCTTTGTTTATTTCTTATATATGGGATTGATTTTTTAAACTGGTACCTAGTAGGTTTTACAATGAATTTTTGTGGTCGAAAAGTCTAAGTATTAAAGATGAAATTTTTGATGATTCCTCCATTTTGTGGTAACTTGTCTATGTTTATTCTCTTTAAATTATTGTGTTTCTAATTTACAAATTAATCTTATCAACTTACCAATATTAAACGAAACCCTCCTTTTATTTTATTTAGTTTCAGTGATTTGAATTTTACATTCTAAATAATATGAATGTGTTCAGTTTTACATTCTAAAATTAATTATAATAAATGATTTTGACTCATTTCTCTACCTCTACTTGTAATGTTTAAGATTCACTTTTTATTGGTACCATTATTATAGATTTTAGACTGAATTAGTGGCATCAAAGAGCCAGAAAATTAAAATGATAAAATTTTGATGTTTATCAATTTTATGGTAACAATTATTGTTGTTTACACACATTTATAATTATTATCAAAATCAAAACTATTCATTTAAAATTATTTTTTGCAAAATTTCTTCACAACATAAATTTAACCTCTAGATTGTGTGAATATATAGATATGTAATGTGTATTTTAGTGTGTACTGAGCTGAGCCTTCATGATTGAATAAATATTTTACAGTCAAGATTTATACATACACGTTAGGCATTTCAGTATGTACTAAATCATCATGGTTAGTTTAGCGTTATTTTGAATATATGTTGTTATTTGTCTCTTAAAAATGAACATGGAGGATACTATGATTTACGTGAATGAATGATTAACACTCTGTAATATATTTATTAATTGTTGGAATAAACACGCGACTTTTTTGTCCAACCGTAAAATTCCAAAAATACTCCTATATGTAAATAAGAGGTTAGGGGTTCGAATTTCACTGAGAATAGAAATTAATATTCATTTTCAAATGAATATTTTGAAAGATAGGCAGGGATACAAATTCAAACCCATATTCAAATAAAATAAAATTTCTTCCAATTTATCGTTATCAAGAGACATAGAAAAATTAAATTTAATAATGGATGTTAACACAAAAAATAGAAATACAAATTTTTTTGATATGACCGAGAAATTTCAAAAAATATTTCTGAGAATACAAATCCCATTGAGAACAAAAATTAACATCTAACTTCAAAAACATGGTTAAAAGTTTAAAACCTTACTCTAATAAAAAAACACTACATTTTTCTTTATATTTTTTAATTTATTTTTATCGGACTACATTGAAAAATTAAATTTAATAATTCTATAAAGTGTTTTTATATTTACGTGCGTTGTGCATGCCATAAAATCTCGTGGATGCTATTGTTATGTAACGGCGGTTGAATCAAACTCCCACATTCAGCACATGACATATACATATGAGTTAGCATACTTTGTTGTAACAAAAGGAATCACTAACGTTATACGCTTACCAATCTATACTTATATGCTATTTCTAAGTTATTTAGCGATGTGAGATTTCAATTTCAAACCGACATTCTTCCTAGTAAATGTGAGACAACCCTAACAGTCTACCTGATGACTCGCATCCCCTTGAAGTAATTTTTAATAACACTGTTTTGTTTGCATGATCTATTTTGCAACCTTTGTCTTTGATATCAATTGTTATGTAATAGCGGTTAGACCAAGATTCCAATTTCTAGCACATGACATATGCGTATGAGATAGCACACACTTTGTTATAACAAAAGGAATTTTTAATGTTAAATGCCCACCAACCTATATTTATACGCTTCAAGTTATTTAGCGATGTCGGATTATTCCAGTTCTAAACAATCGTTTCTCCATATAACATACGAAACAATCATAACAATTATTTGGTAGACATTTTTCAGTTGGTTATATGAATTGTTAGTTTTTAACAACCCATGAATTTTAAAACTAATTTCTTACCAAGACGATGTTTACCGCATACAAAAAAAAAAAAAAAAAAAAAATCCCAAATATTACTTATTTAGAGAAACGAGTCCAATGGGTATTACATTTTTATGCTGTATATGTTAAGTTATATTGAATCATCCTTTAATTTATACTAGCTACAAGACTAAACTATCGATCAATCTCTTTATAGTCAATTACGATGTTATATAGTGTAAGAGCAAAGAATTCTTTCCACAATTAGCAATGTATTAAAGAAAAATATGCCATATCATGTTACATCCAAAATTTTGGTTTCCTCTATTTTTTATTTCACTTGGTATGATTATAAATTTAAGTTCCATTATTTTATTATTGATACACTGATAACATAGAATCTTCAATTCATTTATAAAATAGATTACATGTAATGAAAATCTATTTTTCCATTCTCAATTTTTGTACCTTTTTCTGGCAAAGTTCATTCTCAAATACAAATATACAAGAAAACAAAGTTGGGCAAACAAAAAATTGTGAAGTATGAGAATATTCAAATCATACTTTATGCTACATTTTAAAGAAAAGCATAGATGTAAATGTAGTATTATTATTATTTTCAATTACAGTGGGATAATTAGAATCTGTTTGTGAAAAAAGTTGGTTGTAAATTTGTGCTTTATAAACTTATAATTCTTGTCTGGATTTATTTTTCTTAAAATGTTAATGAATCTAGCTTTATTTTCTATCAAAACAGATATTACCCTTCTTAATCAGTCTACGTGTTTAATACATTTTTACTGTGTTGTTGCTTAATAGCACATGAAATGTTCATAAGCATACTACGATTTTCCATAAATGCATGATTAGTGCCCAGCCATTGTAGATCTCATAAACTGTAAGATAATTAACGATATTTTTCTATCTATTTTGTTTGAGTCATGCTGTTTTCAATTTTTGCAGCTTAGTGATGTATGTTTACCAATGATTATAGATTTGATATGTACTTACGATGTTTACAAGTAGTAGCTTAACATTGGAAGTATCATATCAATGGTACCTACCATGCAATCAATTAAAACACGTTACTTGCTGTTAGTTTTATGTAATTTGAATTTAAACCAATCGGACGATCATTCAGATATAATTCTTTCTGATTGAATTAATGAGTATATCAACTACCTGATATTTCTTTTTAACTCTAACTAATCGATGTCCATTTTTGTTTAACTAATGCCGATTTTTGTTTCAATAACATTTGATTTGTGATTGTTAAAAATTGCTTTATAGTTTTATTTAATTGCATATTTTCCAAGAAATTACCACATTGAATCATGTTGCTTAGTTTGTACTAATATTATTTGCACATTAAAGCTAAAAGATGCATAATTTAGGGGTCAAGTATGTTTGGGAACCAAAATAGCGGAAATGCTACCATTAAACAAACTTGGATTTTCTCTCATTGATGGCGTACCTTAAAACCATATGCAAAACCAGTATAATTCTTCGTTATACTATTAAAGGTATTTCAAACCACAATAACTTCTATTTATTATTTAAATAATTACCAGTATTCCTAAAACAAATAAATAGTTATATGACCAAATTCATCTTCCACTTTAATTGTAGAAATGATACATACAATAACAACTAACTCGATATTTCTAAACAAATTGTGGTCAACTACAAATGAAACCAAATGACAAAGTCAATTAAAAATAATAATAACAATAATGGGAAAATACAAATAAAGATGAAATAAAATAAAATAAAATTTAATAAATAATAATAAATAGATAAGATAATATAAGATAATGGTAGTAGTAGTTATTTCACTACATCTTAGGCTCATATTTAATAATCATATAATCTGAAACTAATAACACTACCCCTAAATGAATTATATGTTTATGGCTTTGGTACATGAATCGTTAGCTTCTACACGCTCATATCCGGCACTAGCTTTTCAGATATATTTCAATCCCTCAAGTTTCTTTTCACTACTACTACCTTCATGTTACCCTTGGTCGACTAATACATTTTCGATCAATCGGTGCGGTCTATAATTCTAGCACGCACAAGTGACTCGACAGACGTTCGTTAAATATATCCATACTATCTTAAGTGATGTTGGACTAGCTTCTCTTCAATTGGTGCTACTTTAAGTTTGTTATGTATATTATTACTATTTGGTGACTTGGTTTCGTCTTATACGACCACAACTCCATCGCAGCCAATGTTTTAAAACGCAAAAGGCGTACGCGATGCGTTTTCGGGTCCGTGAGGCGAGGCGTAAGCCTCGACGCGTTGAGGCGTAAGCCTTTCGGGGAAAAAAAAGCGCTCATTTTTTAAGGTGTCTGGACATTAACACATAATTAAAATAGGTCATGACAGTCGCTCAAATAAAAAGACACAGGCAAAAAAAGAAAGATCAACAAAAAAACAAGTAACAGCAGTTTAAAAAAAAAGATAACAAAAAAAAAAACTCTCTTTCAATTCATTGAGGAATGGAACTCGATTCCTAAACAGGAATCGAAATGAATCGATTTCGATTCCTGTTAAGGAATCGAGTTCGATTCCTTAACAGGAATCGAGTTCGATTCCTTAACAGGAATCGAGTTCGATTCCAGTTAAGGAATCGATTTCGATTCAATCTTCCAAATGAAAATTAGGGTTTTTTTTTTTATATATATAAGCGCACGCCTCAGATAGTTGAGGCTCTGAGGCGTGCGTTTTTTCACGCTTTCCGCGCCTCAAACCCCTGAGGCGTAAGCCTCAGGGGGAAAACGCCTTTTAATTCACGCCTTCAGGCGTTTTCACCTTCGCCTCGCCTTGAGGCGCGCCTGAGGCGCGTTTTTTAATACATTGATCGCAGCATACGCGTCTATGTTAATGCATGTATCTTCTGCTTGTGTTGTCTTTTGGTAAAGCAACATTCTGCACCATACGATATCGTAGGCATGATTGTCATTTTCTAGAACTTTCATTCAAGCTTTTGTGAGATTTTTCTTTCATACAGAATGCCAAACGCTAGTTATTTCACTCATTATGCTCGAATTCTAAAACTAACATCTTCATCACAACATTATATTGCAACATTGATCTTATAATCGAAAGGACTCCTTTTTTGGCATTATTTTTTTGATCAAAGTAACATCTTCATCCTCTAATCTAACACCGTTGAACTCACACTTCGTATGCTCCAATCTCGTTTTGCTAAGCCTAAAATTCCTTGTCTATCAACCTCTAACATGCTTTCATCAATTAACACAACATCATCAGTAAAAGGCATACATCAAAGAATCTCACTTTGTATACTCTTCCTAACCTCATCCATCATCATGGGCAAAAATGTAGAGGCTTAAAGCTGATCCTCGATGAAATTCTATATTAATGGGAACATCACAAGCTTTGACACTAGTCACAACATTATCGTGCATATCCTTAATGAAGATAATGTATTTTGTTGTGACCCTCTCTATAAGTTATAACGACCCGCCTTTTTGACCTTAAAGAATTGACACAGATACATCTATGGTATTCACATATCAAACATTCAAGTTCTGAAAAGACAAACTGTTACGGAAAAGAAAGAGAAAGGAACATAATCTCACAAACGTAACGAATAATATATAATACAACACAAATCCTTATAAAAAGAAAAGAAAATATTACATACATATCAAAGTACAATGCTAACATATCATCAACCTTGGACAGTTATAACACTTGTTGTAACAGCCCATTCCTTAGAAAAGATATTGTTCCCAAGTTAAACCCATTAAGGAGTAGGACATTTGTTCCTCAAAAGGCCTTGTTGTATCCTAAGAAGAGAGTTCTTCAATGTAAACACACACTTTACACGGTGATTTGCGATTTTGGACTTATAACCTCGCAACTAATGAGTATTAACTTTATCCTTAAAAATGATGACATACTATAAACAAACCAAACAACGGAAAATAAGAAAATATGGAAATACGTCCCGTGCCTCCAGCTCCTTTACTTACTTCAAACATCTAATAACCTAGCAAATTGCTCATTCCCACCCAAGTATTATAGGAAAATAACGCACATATCAGTGTGAAATACCAGCATAAGAAAACTCAAATTAAAAAAAAAAAAAAATTGATTTCTTATATCTTAAAAACTTTATGCTTGATGTTGGTTTAAATTAAAGAGTCCCTATCATATACATCAATGGATATGGGTAAAATGCGACGAGCATAGTTATTAATGGTGCACGGCGCAAAAAGGCGCAACATCAGTCTAGAGCCTTGGCGCACGACGCGGCAAATGGCGCACGACTTTCTGATTTATTGCGCATTTTTGTTTTTTTTTAATTTAACATATAACAACAAATTTAAAAGTTCAGTATTTTTTGCTAAAACATATGCAATCAAAGTTTTTACTGTTTTGCAAAAAGAATCATCCTCATATTTGACATTATGAGCATAGAATTTCAAGCATAATAGTTTTCAAAATCTAAAATAATAATACATATTACTAATAAACTAGAATTCCGAATCCGATTCAACAATCATATTTTCCAAATCAACATCTGCATCATCGGATTCACAAGGACAATTAGATTATATCAAGTCTTTTTATTGTTATGATGTGGTTATATTTAGCAACACAAAGGACAATTGGTGAGGAAGAATAGCATATCGATTGGTAATATTGGTTCCCTGATGCAATTGATAACTTTATGCAAAAAAAACAAAAATAAAGTGATAAATATTTATTGATAATCTATTTGGTGCATCTACAAACTATTTGAAATAAAATACACAATCAATTGAAATACATGTTTTATGTACAAGCAATATTACATTTGATATAAGAGTATTACATAAAATAAAATATACTTCCAATATCGACATATTTGTTTCTCTTCCAAGGAAAAAGAAATGTAGAAAAGCCATCCATCAGAACCCACAAAATAAATAAAAACCAAATACAAAACGTTAGCAAACGCAATAATATGATCCACAATATTGTAGAAAAGTCATCCATCAGAATCCACAAAATAAATAAAAACCGAATACAAAACGTTGGCAAACGCAATAATATGATCAACAATAATTTTATGTGAAATACAAAAAATAAAAAAATAAACAAAAAACAAAAACAAAAGGTGCGTCATTTTGCGCCATGCGCCTTTTTTGCGCTGCGCGCCTTTTGTTGCGCCTTCTCATATGCGTCGCGCCGCAAGAAAAAATGGCGCAGACGCCGCACCACGCCGTGTGCCATGGCGCGCCGTGCGCCATTCATAACTATGGCGACGAGAACATATGTTTATAGATAAAATGCTTAATTTCGTCCATTTGGCCTGCTAAAAGATTAAATGCTCTTGAATTCATAGCTCCATATCATTTCGATATGAAGTATGTGTCACATATCAGTATCGTTCAAAGGAAAACATATGTTTATGCAAGTCTAAGGTCTCATGTCCAGAAAAACTAAATGTTATGTGAAGTTCAAAAGTCTCGGCCGAATATGCATTGTCCCAGTCAAGTAAGTCCAATATGTATTGTCATAAGTCCAATATGTACTGTCATAAGCAAGGTTCAAATCATTATATGCATAAATTAAATTACAATATCTAAACTGAAATTTGCCTCCATTTCAGTTTAGGGTTTTCAAAATGAAAAAGTGAAGAAATGAGATAAGGAAAAAATGCCCCCGACTTCAATGCTAGCGCCCTCCCTATTAATAGGTGTGGGTTTGATCTTGCTTCGCATAGGGGTAGCTTGTTTCGCATGGGCAGCTTCAATGTACTTGGAAGCTCTTTGAGTGCTTCGCGATGCTTCAATTCCTTTGCTTCGAGCGTTATTGCTTTGGCCTTTGGCTTCGTTACATCATCCTTGAAGCGGCTTTGACTTTGCTTCAGGATGGAAGGAGTTGCTTTAAATTTAAGACGAGCGAAATGAAGTACTTCTATTGTCAAAGTGGTTCGGAGTAGCTATAGCATAATTAGTGTTCCTTGCTTCGACATTAGATGTTGTTAAGCGAAGTTGTTCCTTGAAACAATGTGAAGCAACTTGCTTAAGCTCTGAACTTCTTGCTTCGAGTATGCAAAGCCTTTTACTCATTTTGCATTTGGGTGCGGAGCGAAGATGAGGCAACAGTTACTCGAAACTGAGCCATTCTTAATTTATTCGAACCGAAGCTATACTTGGTTTTATGGTTGTGTGAAGATGACGAATCCAAATGGTCTTGGCAAGTGATGTATTGTGATTGTTTGCTTTTAGATGTACGATTCTTTCCTTTTGGTGGTCTTCGAGCAAGATAACCTTAAAGCAAGGTAAATTGTCTTTATTTACCGAAAGAAGCAACATAACTTTTTGGATCATAGGCGATTGCTTGATGAAAAAAGATGCGAGAACCCTTGATGTGTGGATCACTTTTTGAAGCAATGTAGCGGTACCCTTATGAAGTGTCCTTTCAAAATATAACCTTTCAAAGCAATGTTCTTTCGAAGCAATGACAAAACATTTGTGGTGTAACAATCATAATTAATACTTAGATAAGTAATTTATAAATCATTAACTTTTATTAATTATACAATTATAATTAACTTAGGGAATTTAAATTTAAGTACAATTTTTTTAGCTACAGTACTAATAACCCTTATTAATTAATTACTTAATCATTAAATAGATAAATAATTAAATAAATAATGATAACTATTTTATTTAAATTTAAGACAAGTTTTCAAATTATTTTTTAATCGCATTTAAGATAAAACAAAATCAAAGTTCAAAAACAATTTTTTTAACGAACTGCATTTGTAACGATTATCGCGATAAAACTCGTAATTTTAAAATCTGATTTTTACACTAATTAACTTTAAAAATCATTTCTTTAACACTTAATAAACTTCTTAATACGTTTTCAAAAGTGAGGGTCTGTAAGACTAAAACAGGTTACAAGTTTACAAAATTTGTTTACTAATTTTAAACCAAGAATATGATATCATATAGTAAAAAAGAAAAAACCTTTCAAATCAACTAATTAACTTGAACTTCCATTTCTACCTTATTAACTTTAACTTTCAAATTCCAACTCTGTACACATTCATAACTAATGTATGCTTCACGTACAAGCCAATCCCCAAAACATCATAGATTAAACAACATAAATTACTTACTAACTTTAATATAAAAACAAAGTAAAAAGTGAGCCTTACTCGCTTTAAATCGACAGAAGCACTCTTTAACTCACAGACACACCTAGATCTTTACATATGCATATATAAAAATGGATTTTTGATCATCCTTGTGCTTTTTGGTTAGGCACCGAACCATATTGCGCTCGGCCAAGCCTTGTAAAGGGATGAAAACACTTGTAAATGAAGAAAGTGAGGAAATAAATGGAAACGGAGGATTTAAACTTGATGTTTAAAAGCTTTTAAGTTACAAAAATATGATTTTTGAAATTTTAAAATAGTACTATGGCATGGAAGCCATTAACGAGAAGAAAGAAAAACAGATTATACATATTTATAAGTGTGTATATTATTTATAAGGAATTTAACCATATTTTAAACAATTTTTACATGATCAAAAAATCAATATTTCTTAAAAAGCTTTTCGATCACATTTTTTCTTTCTTTCAACTATTTATCGTTGTAAACCAAATTTAAATATGATATTTTTATTATTTGTTATAAATTAAAAGAGAGTATTTTCGTTATAAAAACCATTATCAAGAATATTTCTTGGTACTTTGTCATAACCTTTCTCTAAAGCGACGCGTAGATCCTTCTTTTTCTTTCTAAATCTTCCATATGTGTCTTATCAAGAAAATCGTCTTTGTGGTCAATCTTCCAAGCATGAAATCAAATTGGTTTCTTAAAACGTTTGCCATCCTTTTTAATCGATATTCAAAGACTCCCAAAACGTCACCGTATGATCCATAAGCTTAAGTCCTCTAAAGTTTGTGCAACTTTGAATATCACAATTATTCTTAAAAATTGAAACTAATATGTTTCTCCTTCACTCATCTGGCATCTTGATTGATTTGAAGATATTATTGAATAACTTAGTTAGCTACGTTATCCCTACATCTCCAAGGCGTCTCCACACCTCATTAGTAATGTCATTAGGTCCAATGATTTGTCTGCTTTCATCCATTTTAGCGTCTCCATTACTTTAGATCTTTGAATTCTCCAAACAAAATGTTTACTGATGTCATCTAAAGAGTCCTCGAGCTCAATCGTAGTGCTATCACATTCTTCGTTGAGTAGCTTGTCGAAGTATTTTCTTCATTTATTTTTTATCTCATCGTCATTCACCAAAAGTCTATTACCCTCATGTTTGGTGCATTTAATCTGGTTGAAGTCTTTTGCCTTCCTCTCGCGGAACTTAACTATTCTAAACTTTTTCACCCTTATTTGTACTTAGCTTTTGACATAGATTTTCATACGCTTAACCGCTTGCTTCACTCACAGCTCACTTTGTGTTCTTTGTCGCTTTACACTTCTACATGTCCTCGCTCCTATGATGGTGCAAGTATTTGTAGTATTCATTCTTCTCTTTAACGCCTTTTGCACATCACTGTTCCACCAGCACGAATTTTTAGGTTCGTGTTTACTTCAACTTGTTATCCCAAACACCTTAGTAGTCGCTTTCCGAATATGCGTTGTCATCTCGTCCCATATGTTATTCGTTTTTCCTTCTATAGTCCTTGTCCCATCTTTCATCACTATCTTTAAACACATGTGAGGCATTTATGAGCTTTCACTATTTCGTCTTACAAATCTTAGCTCATTTATCCTTGACCATCCGAAGATGAAAATCAGATATCACAAGCGGATGTTATGAGACGACACATTCTCCGGTTATAACTTTGCAATATACACAAACTCATTGGTCATCTCTTCTAGTAATGAAAAAGTCAATCTGACTAGAGTGTTGAACACTACTGGAAATAATTTGATGTGATTGTCTCCTTCTAAAGAAGATATCAACTATCGCAAGGTCAAAAGAAATAGCAAAATCTAATAGGTGTTCTCCTTCTTTGCTCCTATTGCCGCTTTCTAACCCCCCGCTGGTTGTATCAACATATCTATTGAAATTTCCTTTTATGAAAATTTTCTTAACATCTAGAAATAATATATAAAGAATCAAACATTCAGTCGATTCATTCAATTGAACTAATACCATAAGAAGATGCTTATCGGTGTATATAGTTAAAAGGTTAAAAGTTATAGCATTCATTTTTGCAAGAGACCAAAATCTTTTGTTGCAGATTTTATATCCCTTCAAAAAAATGTTCCAAAATGTTATTAATCAATATTTGTTAAATTTTTCACCGAATTATTTTCATAAATTTTGCCAATGGCTGATAAGCGGTGGCAATGTTACATTGAACTCGACAAAGTTTTAGTATTTAGTAGAGAAATCATGAATTTATTTCGGTAAAATTACATGTCGCATTGCCTGTTAATTAATTATCGAATGACGAAATGTAGTTATAGTATTAAAAAGAGTTTTTAAAAAAAAAATCGAATTACAGAAGCATAAGTAGAAAAAATGACACAAATTTTACACAATCTTTAAACTTGAATGATGCATTAACCACAAAAGTTTGAATATCAAGTAATGAAACTTTTAATTCATATATGCTTTATTTTTTAATAATGGTATGTTTTTTTTTATTTTTATGCTTTTAGTTTTAGATCGACATGCATAGGATTAAATAAATATTTTTACAAATTTAATGCAGAATATGCGCATTTAAATTAATACAAAATTCTGATGACAAGTTTATATTTCAGTTGGGTCATTGATGATATTATATATGAATATTAGTATATTTTCCTATCTTTTATATTTACTAACTGATTGTTATTGAACAAATATTCTCATCATTATTAATTTATTCATTCATATAGTATCAAGGAGGGTTAATTATCAAATTGATAAGTAAACTATACTCTAATTCAAGTTGGATTATTGCTTTAGAGATATAAATAAGTAACTGATTAGGATTAAGAGTATTAAAATCTCCATTTAGTTTAAATTAAGATTTAAAGTAATAAATATAGTCATCATAATTTACTCCATTGCACGTAAAGGTAATATATGTTAATTCTAACATGGAATCAAATATCATGTTGATTGGTATTTAAAAAAAATTATACATATTTTGGTTCACCAATATCGATAAGTTATTACAAATTAAAATGAATTTCACATCATTTATTTCACATCTAAATTACAAAAAAATCTGCTTAGACACAGATATAGATACAATTAACATAAAGAATCTTCACCATCAGATTCCCGCCTTCCACGTAAAGAAAAAAGGGTGCAATGATCCAGATTCTTTGTGTCACTATTTGTGTCCAATCTTATATTCAAATAGCCAACTTCTTCAGATTATGATAGATACATTCATCATTTTAAATATGATTTAGACCAAATAAAATTAACTTTGGCAAGTTATATACTATTTTAAACTCTCCAATTTGATTCCATAATTCGAATTAAAATCGTATCGAGTGGCATTACCGTGTAATCGATAAAAGAAATTGATTGCAAACAATTTTATTAAGAATTGATTAGCATTCTTAGTAATGTAATGCTTCTAGTTTGAAATAAATTTAGTTTGATGATAGTAGTTGTTCTATAATGCCAACATCTCTAAAAAAAAAGAAAAATTGCTTTCCGCATGTTGTAATCATAAACATGTCTATCATTAAAGTTTTGTATGCAATGTCCAAGAAATATCTAATCCAAAAAAGGTAATATCCAAAAGCACATGTTTCACCTTCATATAAGCAAACTAGAAAATATTTAGTGGAAAATTATGAGAACACCGTTGCACAAGTTCATACTGATTCGCATTCACATCAGTTGTTTATAACAAAAGTAAATTTCTCTTCGCCAAATAAAATAATAAGCCTAAATCATATTTTAACAATGTTCCTTCGTTTTTTAATCCAATAATCATTCTATATCATTTGACATTGAATTCATATCCATTAAACCTTCGAATCTTACCTTAGGTCTCATTAGAGATATGATTTGATTTTATCAAAAGATATAAACACTCGATTTTTATATGCGTATGCATTGCACGCAACTGTTATAAAGATATTCATCTTAATGATTTTTTCGGCCAAATTTACCCTTAGCATTATATATGAGGGTTCGTTGCACCCCCAAACAGTGTAGCATCACTAAATGTCCATGATTTCAACCACACAACATTCCTCTCTCCACCTACAAACTCTTTTTCACTCGCTTATTATTTAAATATAAATGAGTGACTGTGGTTCAAGCGCAAAAGAGATGCTCCAGAATAGGAGTGCCTATAACCCTCGTGTGTGTGTAACTCAAATCTTGTTTCATCAAAGGATGTCATCTGAATCATGTTTTGATTTTCCAACTCAATTTTATTTTTGATTTTTTACCATTCAATTTTATCTAACATTAACATCATATCCACTAAAAACTTAAATGTTTAGTTCTAATTTGCTTTTAAATAAAAAAAATTTATATTTGAAATGTTAACATTCATTTTTACACACATAAGCATTACATGTACAAAAAAATACTGGTTTATCATCATAAAACATCTAATGAGTCAAACTGGAGCCTTCTTATAGAATGCTTACAATGTCCATCATTCCAATTTAACTGAAATTAAAGATGCAAGAGTACTTTTGTTATTTCAACCATTCACTTTCGACCATATTACTAATAATTGAAGTTATGGCATCACTTTTTCACCCTGTTCTCATAAAACAAGGAAACCAAAGTTAGATTTTTTTTTTTTTTTTTTTTTTTTTTTTGAGTTGACCTATTGTCATATTGGGTTTCCAATCCCTTTACGCATTCAAGACAATAATGTATGATTTATGTTGTGTTATCCCGTCGGGATTAGTATTTCAATTGATTTTTGTTTACTTGTTTCAATAAGCGAAGAAATAAACAAAAAATCTTACTACTTATATTTATGCATACTTACAGTTAAAAACCCAATTATTTTAAGGCTAGCTCGCATTAACCATTTGCTCATCTTCTTTGCTGATGTGATACTGGTAGTATTAGCTGATTCCATGTATTCATTACAATATGCTATTTTAGTATCTCCCTAACGTTTATATTTTTTTTATGCTTCCCAACATTTACACTTAGAAGCTATCAAAATTCAAGGTGAGAATATATGAAATCAAACCTAGTTAAGAAATACTTCCAGACTATCAAACAAGTTTTGCATCGACAAAATGTCATAAATTATCATTCAAAAAGAAAAAGTACCTCCAACGCTTTGCCAAAGATTTTCCTCCTCCGAAGATCATATATTGCACCATCAACTTCTGATTTTCCCAAAGGTTTTCCATCTTTGATCCATTGATGAAGGGATCTATGGATAGATTTACGAGCGGTATTCAATAACATCTCAAAAAGCGGTGAAGAATTTGAAGCTCCCATTTTTCTCCTTTGATCACTGGACCCCATTTGAGGACTAGAAGGTACAAATACACTATCAACAGCTTCATTGACTTCTTCAAATATGTCGTTATCATTAGATTCATCAGCTTCGGGAATTTCAAAATTGGAAATTGTATCTTCCAAGTTGTCACTTGACCGTGCTTCGGAAATGGAAGAAAGACTATGGCTAGTAGAGCCAAAAAGCTCATGGAAACATACAACATTGACTCTTGGTACACTGCTCTTTCGTTGTTGTTGCTTTTTGCGCTCAATGTTATTAACTAAAATATCTCTCTCCAGCCAAATAGTTCGACCAACACCACAACGGACAAGGCATCTAAGAACATATTGTAGTACCCAAATTGTTAGCATAACTACAAAATAGATCTAAATTTACTCTGGCACTGCAAAAGAGATAGCATAAAAAACTTAATTTTAATTCCTTCAGAATATATTTGCATTGCTGCAAAACTATGAACAAAGACAAAGTCTAAGACTTATGCAGGATTGAACAAATTTTGAAGAAGTAACTAACTTCGCTACTGGGTATTGTATCTCATCAAAACTTGTATGTGTTGCATTATCATACATTATGAGATGTAAATTACAACCGATAATTTCTTATGTGATTTGAAATTTAAATCCAATTCTCTTCCAAGTAATCAATCCATGAATGAAGGTAATTCAAGAAGAAAAAACTGTGAAATTTCTGCAAGTCATTTAAAAAGTATGCTTCTGCGCATTACATCGCAAAACGGTATGGTACGGACATATGGATGTCTAATAAGTAATAGCAGCTTTTGTCTACAAACTATTGATTATGGAAGAAACAAAGCGTCTGGGCTGCGTGAACTGACATTCAGCTTCAACCCTGCTAATTAAACGAAAGACATCACCATTGCTGATTTCTTTTAACACCCTTGTCTATATCAAAATTATCTTCATTTTCAGCATTTAGCACAATAGATAGTAGAGCCCAGTTCAACGTATGGAACCACGCTCATTGGAGGCATTATTCATTAAAGAACCATGCTCAAATGGAACATGGTTCACAATGCAAGCACACTCTCCATTGGTGTGGTTTCTAGTGAATCATGCACTAGTGAGCTTGGTTCACTAAAAAACTACACTTAACTTACCCATGGTTCCTTTGGCATTACACTTATTATATTACAATTTCCAATGCGGAGTCACCCTTTAACATCTTTTATAAACACAGTTTACCCCCAACATCTCTCCTAAGTGATTGTTGAGTAACTGTCCGCATAAGTTTAGAAGGTACCTCAAAAAAAACTAAATAGTTTCAGTAAACTCGGCCACGCTTAAGACATGAAACCAAGTTTCTGTGTACATTAACTATTTCCGTAAATAATCATTTACACACTGAATGAACCAAATTGTTACAGCTCTATCATCGACCATTGATAATGCTTAAAATTACAATACGAACTAAAACAAAACCATAGACGAAGAGAAATGAGGCCAATGATGCTAAAGACTACCTTAAGGAGGTCGCGGTTCTACGAAGAGCCCACATGGAGATTAAACTATAATATATTTCCAAGAAATATATGAAGGAGAGTCAAAGTTAACTCTAGTTTATCAATGATCGATTATAGTTTATCAATGAAGCAGAAAGGTCGATCTAAAACCCTCTGCAGCTTGCATCGCAAAATGAAAGGAATAAATATTGGAAATGACCAAGTCACCCACTAAATTGATGTAATGTTGAAGATGGGCTCCCTACTTTTGTTGGGATGAGGCCTGGACCCACCGCCTTGTTATTGGTTCGCTACAGAGCAGTTCGGGTGCTAGTCCGTAATTTTTACCTTCATTGTTTGCTAATGCTTATAGGTTAAGCGCTTGTTCGGATCAGGGGTCAACCTTCGGTCGTTTTGGGTTAAAAAAATTGAAAATTAGGCACACATCCCTAAAAGTAAACTTAATTAGGCTAACATCTTCCCCTTTTCAAACATATAAATTTCATCCTTATATTTGAATAGCCGCTAATTTTTTTCCAGCGTTGCCCTTTTGCTTAATTAACGGCTTAAAACACTAGGTTTAACATACACAGTTCGGATTTAGTTTTCTGAGTAACGTATTTTACGTTGGTAATGGCGGCGCCTTCTTCTTCTAAAATTTCTGAACTTCGTATTTTATCTCACAATAAAATTCAATTTGATCGACTATTCTTCTAGATATCTATTTTGATCGAGATGGTGTTTTAGATATATAATTTGATCGAACGTATATTTATTAAATGGATGCGTCCTCGTCCAGGTATTTTTTTACTTTTAATATTTTTTTGAAAATTCCTTATACTTACACAATTTTTACAGGTCATGTATAAAAATATGCAATTCGTGTATAAAAATATGCAACTATTGTGAATTTTAGCATACCATTATGCAACTGTTTGGTGGAATACGTTCTTACTGATGTCTTGCATTTTATTCAGGAAAATTGTGTGATTGTGCATATATTCTGAACATATGCATTGAAATATGCAAATCTTTTGAATATCTATTTGTGTGCGTGTTTGACGAAAAGGTTTCACAGGTGTATTTGTACATATGCATTTTTAATTTTTAATTTTCAGCATTTCTGTTAAAAAGTTGCATACAAATATCAGGGCCAGCCCTGGCCTAGTGCGAGCCGTGCGACCGCACAGGGCCCATTAGGTCAGGGGGGCCAAAAAAAATTGTATTACCTTTACTAGAGCTTCTTTTTCTTGTCAGGATGCGTGTACTTGATAGTAATTTATCTATGCAAAAGTAGATATGATTGGATGCTTTGTTGACATCAATCAATATATTAAAATGGAGACGTGGCTTCTGTGGACTTCTAGTTGACAGATTGAAAACGTGGGTAAAAACTTTATGAATTTGTTGAAATACGCAATTTTCTCAATGGTGATGCATAGTAGAAAAAACACATTTTCATAAAATAAATAAATTTAAGGGCCCAAAATTTTGGGCCCGCACTAGGCCCATAAATACTCAGGACCGGCCCTGACAAATATTCATCTATTGTTAATATATGCATATAAATATGCAGTTATTGTTGTCTAATAAAAAGTTAAATATGCAGATATTTAAAATTTTGTTCTATAAACATAGGGATGTACTGCTGAATAATTTGTAAAATCTCTATATTTGTTATTCTGTTGTACTTAGATGAATAAATATGCATGTTTTCAGCATTTCTGTTAAAACGTTGCATACAAATATGCATCTATTGTTAATATATGCATATCTGCATTCAAGTTTTTACAGACCTGCAGAAAAACATATATTTAAAATATATGCATATTTATATGCATATATCTTTAATGCTTGCATATACATATGCAAATATTATTGTTATTTTGCTGAATTGTACGCATGTATTTATATTAATCTCCAGCTATTTATTTAATTTGATTATTGCGCATTACGCTTATTAATGTTGATTTTCTTCTTTGTATAACAGTGTTCCGACGGATGTTCGTGTATTGGTGTTATTGAAGATTAGGAATGAATGCCTGCTCGTCCATCTCCTTCCGAAAGACCATAAGATCTGCTTTGTTATTTTATTTTATTTTATTTTTAATACACTTTGTTTTAGTGTTTACTTTCACCATTTGTTGTAAACATTTATCTGATGTAATAAAATCAGTTCAGTATTTTGTTGTACATTAGTTTTTGATTGCCTTTTTTTTACGCTAAAATGTTTGCAAATACTAGTTATATTTGAATAAATGTATGCAGTATTTTTGAACATTCCTTTAACTCAGTTGTACAAAATGTATGCAGTTTCTTCTCGACTACTTGTGCAAATACATGAAGTACTGTATGCAATTATTACACATAAATGCATAAATGTATGCAAGTTTGAAAATTATATACACGCAATTAGTTTTTGAAATTTTTGCATATTCGTATGCAATGAATAAGAATAAATTCATATAATTATGCTAGTATTTTAATTATGCAATTGAAATACGTATTTTGTTGTACATTAGTTATATGCACGCAATTATTATTTGTATTGTCTACATATTCGTATGCAAGTAATAACAATATTTTCATAAAAGTATGCTACTATTTAACTTCTGCAATTCCAATTTGCAAATTTTCAAAATAATTGCATACAATGATGCTAATATTTAGAATAACTGCACACCAGGATGTAAACATTCCAGGTTATTATACAGAACCAAAATAACTTGAAACCATACAAAATATTGCCCAGCGCGTCATTATTGCAAATAATAAACAACAGACCATAGTTTGAAATCAAAATACCAGTACGAATATTCAAAAGAAATCATGTAATAAATGCACATAACCATGCAACTTTTATTACAAAATTTATTTGTTTATGCAAGAATTAAAAATTTTCTGAACAAATAATTGCATACTTGTAAACAACAATTCTGATTATCTGCATACAAATATGCAACTATTTGCTGACATTTGCAAACTTTCCATCAACACTTCACATTTGAATTCAGAGATTTCTTCATTGCGGCACAATTTTTAACGATCGTGTACATCGATCTATATTCCGATATTTCATAATTTTATGATCTGATTCTTCATGGCAAGTTTTTGTGTGCACGGCGGCGGCTATTTTTGGGGAAGGAGGAGGTAGACGAGGGTTTGTCGACGGCGGTGGAGCCATTGGTGGGAGGCGCGACAGCTGTTATAGGGAGGAACGACGGCGATGTCAGGTCGTAGGAGGGTGGACGACTGGTTTGATCGAACGATTTGGCTAGAATTGTGGGATTAGGGTTTTCAGCGTGATAAAAGGGACGATTGACTGAGTTAATGCGGACGTATCTTTGTTGGATAATTTTTAAAGTGCGCAAGGGTACATCTGGTATTTTTAGAGCGGAAGTTCAAAAACAAGGATGTATTTTATATTCTTTTTATCAGCGGGTTTTTTGTTTATTTTGAAACTTAATAGGGACCGGTAAAAAACGCACCCTTAAAAAAAACCAAACCAAATTAAAATAGAAAATTTTCCAAATCGAACCGAATTAATTTCGGTTAATTTGATCAATAACTGATTTAACCGCACTTGGAGGATGTGCTATTATTAAAATGATTAATTCACTTAAAGTAAAATGTAAATTCATGTTTGAAGAAATTTTGTATAATAAATTTGTTTATAATAAAATTTGACCTATTTGAAACAAATAACTTTGTATTTTATCGCTAAACTAATTATTTAAAGTACTAAAATACTGTAAAATTAAATAATAAATTAAAAGTTTTATTAATTCCTTTAAACCGATAATCAAAAAAAAATTACAAACCAAATTCAAACCGATTTAGTTTTAAAACCGAACCGAACCACCGAAATGAATTGGTTCGGTCGGTTAATTCGGTTTGAACTCAATATTGCTCACCCATAGTTCGAATAACTTATGGTGCGTTTGAGGGTATTGGACAGCGAAATATTCTAGTTTACGGAGAATGCGTATGTGGATTTTAAGCAGACCATTTTAATTTTGTTTTTAAATTTAATTGATTTATGGTTAATTAATTTATTACTTGTTTTTAATAAATTATATGTATCAATAATTTACATAAATAAATTAATTAATTGAAAAATTGAAAAATTATAAATTGCTTTGGTCGAGTCCAAACCAACTCCATTACGCAGAGCACTTCAATACGATCGCAACGCAAAAAACCGCGTATCAAACGGATCTCATTTGCACAAGTTATTAATTTTTAAAAAAATTAAAAACCTAAGTTTATTAATTAACTTAATTAATTAAGCTAATTAGCCCAAAACGCATCGATTATAATCAAAATGCACCAAAATCTAGCCTTTTCAAAATGGGGCAGAATACCCCGTTTCTGTTTTTGACGCATCAAAAAATAAATGGGGTATTCTTCCCTGTTTTGAAACCTCGAGCGCCCCTCTACTGAATGACTCGTTGTTTGGCCTATCTTTGTATATGGCCGGTTTAAATCTATTTCAAAACATTAAAGAAGAAAAGATATTAATTGTTTCTCATGATCAATCAAATATGAAAAGCAAGTGAAAAAATAACCCATTAATATAAAAAAATGATTTGAAAATCATTCAAATAAGGATGTATGTAAACTAAATTAATGTTGAAATCAAATAAAGTAAACCGAAAAAAATTCATTTTTATCTTCATGTAATTTCATCCTTGCATCTACATAAATAAAGACATGTGTTCATCTTTTACTCACAACAAAAAAAGAGATTTTCCATCAAAATATCTTCTATATGATCTCTATTTCTATTAAAAAAAATAGGGTGGGTGATTCCTGTTTTTATGATGATGTACTCTCTTTCGAAGTGAAAAAATAAAGAATAATTGTTAGATCTATGGACGCAACTAATCAAGCTAAGACGAGCCAAAGATCATCGCCCTCAAAACCGATTATAAATTACACAAGTCCGGTTCGAAAGGCAAGCATACTGGGAAGGTCGATAAACCAAATTTCAGACCTCTGATAGTCGATACTTAACACATCCATGTTGTTCGTGTACAGCAATATCAATTGTCACAAACTCGATTCATCGGGATTTTATCACAGCGAAATATAGCGGAACAAAAACATTTTCAATATATTACTTCACAACGGAAACTTTTACATCATTTGAAAAAGCATTCTTACATTCTCAAACCAAATACATCCAAGTATAGATAGTATAGTACGTCTTGCCATCTGAAGAAGAACTCCAGCTTCTCAAAATAAACTGAAACCCCTTATCAACCTGTTTTGAAACACACACTCGGATCTGACCCGAGTGCCAAACACTCGGGTCGGGCTTGGATTAACCAGTTTATAAACAAAAAAACTAGATCACAAAACATAACCCATATCATATAACTATCAACCAAAATTTTCAAAGGTTTCAAAATTCATGCTTTTGAAAAATGAAGCTATTATAAGACTCAAGTCCCATCACACAATGCAACGCATACCAGAGGATAGAGTTTTATCTTATAATAACCATGATATTCTTAAAAAAAAATCATTTGATATTATTATTAATGTCTAGCTGTGGAAAACAATTTCGAAAATAAATGTATCAATCTTAGCTCGCATAATGCCTCATCCTATTATGTTGGCTACTAAGGTACAAATAAAAAACGCAAGCTCGTATTGGAAGTTGGATTCCAATAATGACCAAGGCAAAAGATCTTCCTGAATCGCATTCGGAACACCTCTAGCAAGATGTTCCAGGAGTTAAACATTGAGTCCTTCGGATAGGCAGAGCCGGCCAGCACTAAACGGCTGATTAGAATTTTTCTTGAACATGACGTCCCCCCGATCGTATTTGACCGTCACACGAGGCACCTCTCCAACATCCATATAAGTAAAACTGCTTGGGCTTCTTACCCTAACATTACTTTTCAGCTAGAAGGGAACGCTAGCTCATATCTCTGCGGTCCAACATCATGTTTTTGGCAATTCACGGGTTGTGAGGTTCTAAGGCCACGTTTCAACACAAAGCCACGTTATATCGGTCATGCTTTGATCATCATCTACAAAGTTCTGCTTTTCAACAAGAATTTTGATTTGCTCAGCACTTAGCATGCCACATTGTCAATTCACAACATACGATCGGTGTCTATTAATATATATAACCCTCTGAACACCGAAGTCTCAGAGGAGGGTGTTAAGCAAAAGAATAAATTCTCCATCACCAACTGATATAGTATTAATAGAAACCAATCATTTACATTGTTAAATACAACGTCAGACAAACATCCATTTACAAGTTCGTTTTGGGTTTTGAACGAAACTGGAGGCGTTTTATTCCATGACCCCACCTGGGTGCGAAAGCCTTGCATCCTGAATCATTTTAAGTACGGTTGGATCACCGTCACTATAACCCCATAATTGGGTGGTCACCCGAGGCATCAACGAGCAATCCTTCCAACGTGAAGTTCTCCGGTCTTTTATCACAGTCAACGTCATTTTCATTACGTCGTTTAGCTATTCACAATGGGTCGAAACCGCGGTCGTTCTGAATAACCATCGCATCTTTCAAATCAATTAAGATATACAAGATCTACTAAGCCTTATTTCATTATAGGAATATCCTTCTATCTTTCAAATCAATTAAGATATACTATATGTTCTAAATCTCATTCCATTTTGGAAATATTTTTCTACTCAAACTTTTATAATCAAAATAAAACAAAGGTTTCTTTTCAACTAAACTTGAGAAATCAGCTTCTCTTTTAAATGGGTTAAAGAACAGTGTTATGGAAGACACTATTCACGATAAACCCCAGACCAATTGATATTAAATATTAGATTCAGACAGAGTTATATCAACTTATATTCAATACCAATTTCCGAAATCAACGAATACAATAAATGGAATAACAATATAAATATCTTTCAAATTCCACACATAGTAAACATCTACATAACGGTAACCAATACCAAATATTCGAAGATTATTTATATCCAAATCCAATTTTTATTTAAATTGGAAATCTTTTCTAAATCAAAAGATTTATCTATACATTTCTTTCCAATCATGGTTATATTTGATAAACCAAATAATTTAGGTTTATTTCACTTAAATTTACGAAACACTGTTTTACCTTTTTAAGCCAATTGGGCTGGAAACGCAAATATCCCAAAATATAGTACGAAACTTCCTACTTCCTTTTCAAATCACTTTGAAATCTATTATTATGATTTATCATAATTTTTTCCTATTTTTAATAATTTTAAAATAGCTCCTTTTACTAAAATCCATTTTCAAGCCACTAATGGTTTTGACGTTGTTTTTTATTGAAATTGATTTGGACTAATCTCAAGATCTAACCATTGAATTTCAAAGCTCTTATACTCATTTGAATGCTATTTTCATTTCAGACCAAATTTTTTTTATTTCTAGAGAATTTGATGGCCGGATCTCCCTGTATCTCAGTTTGAGTCAGTGGTCGAATTCGCAAACTACCGTTGCGCGATGAGTTCTATCTAACAAAACTTCAATTTTATATTTAAATAAAATCGAATTGCTTCCAAAATATTTTATTAATTTCTAATAATTGTTGCAAACCATATTTTCAATATTTCATTTCAAAATCAAATATTTCCATTAAATTGATATTATAATATTATTTTATTATTAAAATAATATTATTTTTTCAAACTTATCCGTTTGGGCCTAAACTTTCCTGAAGTCCATTATAAGAATAAACAAAGAAGTTTTGAAAAGAAACTTTTAATAAAACGTTTATTATACACCCTAACTGAACTTCATTTTTTTTTTGTTACTATCCATCTTAAAATAAAAACTTGAACATGTCATAACTATTTGAAAATTATTTCAAATCAATTTCTTTCTTTTGCAAATATTCATCATAATGAATTATATTTTACATCCATCCAAAATCGAACGTCAAATTTTGACTTTCATTTTTCACCCATTATTATATTATTAAAATATTCATTAATTTCCCAAATTGGAATAAAACTCAACTAACAACCATATAATTTAACTTATATGGGTTCAATATGTCATTTACACCCAAACGACATTTATCAATCATTTCAAAAACTAGTGCACACATATCGTGGCACAGTGTACAACATGTATGCGTCAAATATTTAACGCTTATATATTTTTGTCATTCAACATATTAACCGCAATACGCAAACATCAACTAATATATGCGTTCAACTATCAGATGGGATTTTGTACCCAAATACCATTTATATTTACAAAAGTTGCGTCAAAATAAATAGTGTTTTACTATTCATCCAAACAATGGTTTATTCAAGTATACGTTTTCAATTACCACCTATACTACATATACATGTCATTTTGGATACGGTAAACTATGCAAATCTCATTTTTAATCTTTTAATTATTTAACAATCCAACTCTAACTTGCAAATATTTATTTTTCATGTCAATATACATGCAACATTCAACCAAGTTATTATCCATTTGAACCAAACGTTTTGTTTATGATTTCAAATACTAAATCACTTACATTAACATGTAAATAACTAATCCATATGTATACTTCAACATTAACCACTTAGTATGTAATTACTTGCATATAATTACATATAATAATCAACTACCACAAAAATAACAAATTAATTCAAACGTGAGTAATAAATCACTCACCATTGGTTTCCACTCCGTCAATCTTTAAAAAGGTAGGATTTTTATTGCTTAAATGGTTTCGAACAAATTTAGTGGTCTTCCGGCGTCACCGGCGTTTATGAGATTGAAACGAGCAAGGGTTCGACGCTATGGGGTTTCGAAAATTAACCAGCGAATAAATGGGTGTATATTTGGTTTTTTGAGCAAATCAGGCGGAGTTTCAGTGTGCTAAGGGGTTCGGCGTAAGGTGAGGTCCACTTTTTAGGCCGGGTGGGGGCAGGTGAAATGGCATAGGGGCTGTAGGGGCTGTTTGGGTGCGGATGTGGTTGGAAATGGGTGGAGGAGGTGAAAGGAAGTGATTTTATGGTGTTTTAAGGGGTTTAGGGTGTTTGGAGGTAATGGGGTCCACGGTTAGGAGGAAAAGGGTGGTGGGTTGAGATGGACAGCAAGGGTAGGGGGCGAAACAGTAGGTGGCGGTGGTGGAGAACCATGGCTGTCGATAGAAGGGAGAAGGTGGAAGAAAGTATGGAAGAAATGGAGTGAAATGGAAAGAGTGTATGCCTCCTTTTATAGGAATTTAGTGACATGGATCATGGAGGTGTCAAGCATGTAAATAAGGAGAGAAAGCACACTTAGGGAGGTTCTTAGCATGACACCTCAAACAAAAACACTTTGGTCCTAAATGAATAGTTGTAGGAATATGAAGATATATAAGCTAATTAATTTATATACATACAACATTTGGGACAGCTTGTTGACACAACTACGCATACAATAGCGAATATTTTTTCTGGCCACATTAACCAATTTTTTGTGCTTTTCGATAATATGTAAACAAAATTTAAAATATATTTTAGTTATTATGTTTATTAATTAAAATGAGCTCTAATTGATTGTTAATCCTTATATAGATTATTACACTACTAAACGTTGTATAATGATATATCAATGCTTACGGAAAATTAATTTATGTTCTAAAAACGTTTTCATAACATTAGACAGCTATGTTTTATTTTTATTATATTTTTAAATATTACTTATTGGTTCAAAACTAATTAATTAAATCGTTAAAAATAAATTTTCTTTGAAATTTACCTATGTGTTTAATACTCTCACAACTACATATTAATTTAAATAATTATGAAATTTCAAACTCTACTATATTTTTCATATATGGTTCTAATAGCCTTGGTCTCGTCGAATTCAGAGACTACTGGCAAAATGGCCTTTGTAAATGTTATTATTCAGTTTTAACTGATTTTCTAACCCGCGTTTATGTTACGCATGCTCAAATACTAACTCTTATTAACTTGAAATTTGGAATATTACTAATTTTAGTACTATGGATTCAAACAAAATGGTTTCGTTGAATTCTGAGATTATATGCAAAATTTATATTTTCTAGCCTATCAGAATAATATTAAAATATTAGATTTTAATATAATTAATCTTTTAAATCAATAATAAAACTTCTCTAACCTTACCTGAACTATTTTATAAGTTGTATTCAATTACTCATCTCATATTTTACAATTTCGGTGAATAGTGTCAAATTTTCATTTTTGACCAAAATTGTTTGAACTGAAAAGTTGATAAAAATGATTTAAATAACTTATATGACCGTTATGCTTTTTAAAATCGTATTTAAAAATGAGTGTATGTATCCAGAATCGTGTGCAATTATTTTAATGTCTCAAAAACTCATATTTTCAAAATTTTAAATTCGTTCTAAAATTTTGGGTCATTACATTCTCCCCTACTTAGAACTTTTCGTCCTTGAAATGGAAAGAAGATGAAGCTAATTAGTTACAATAGCCTTTTAAACTATTTACCAAATACCATTTAGTCAAAATTGTGAAACTTAATTCACTAGGTATTCGTAACTACTTACACTCTTTATTCTCCCACCTAATAGGTATCAAAACTTATCGACTGTCCAAAATCGTTGATAATTTCGATTTACTTACCATAATCTAACTGTTTAAGTTCAGAATCATCCCTTAACCAGTTAAATTAGCTACCATGCATCACATCCAACAATCAAGTAATTGATTAACTTTTAAATGTTTAACTTTATTATTTTCAAAATACTTATTACTTTGAAAATCAAAACTATAAATATGTCTCATATATATATATATATATATATATATCACTCAACTCATTCTAGGGTATTACTGACCCTATCTCTAATGAGTTAGTCATCCTATCTCTAATGAGTTACTCATCCTAGAATACTACTGATCCTATCTTTGACAAGTTATTCGTCCTAGGATACTACTGATCCTATCTTTGACGAGTATTTACTCTACAGAGCCATGGTTTATCACTAAACCAAAGCTCTGATACCAAATGAGACAACCCAAAGGTCCTCGCCCTCAGAACCGACCGTAAACCACACAAGTCCAGTTTGAAAGGCAAGCAACCTTGGAAGGTCCTGCGATAAACCAAATTTCCGACCTTCGGTAGTCGATACTTAACACATCCACAGTGTTCGTGTACTGCAAAATCAAATGTCGCAAACTCGATTCATCGGGATCCTATCAGAGTGAAACACAGCGAAATGGAAATCAAAATACAATATTCAATATATTACTTCACAACGGAAACTTTTACATCATTTAAAAACACATTATTACATTCTCAAACCAAATACATCCAAGTATAGAAAGTATAGTACGTCTTGCCATCTGAAGAAGAACTCCAGCTTCTCAAAATAAACTGAAACCCCTCATCAACCAGTTTAACCTGAAACACACACTCGGATCTGACCCGAGCGTCAAACACTTGGGTCTTGCTTGGATTAACTAGTTGAAAAACAAAAAAAAAACTAGATCAAAAACAATAACCCATATCATATAACTATCAACCAAGTTTTCAAAGGTTTCAAAATTCATGCTTTTGAAAAATGAAGCTATTATAAGACTCAAGTCCCATCACACAATGCAACGCATATCGGAGGATAGAGTTTTACCTTATAATAACCAAACATGCTTGATATTCTTAAAAACAAATCATTTGATATTATTATTAATATCTAGGTGTGGAAAACAATTTCAAAAGTAAATGTATTAATTTTAGCTCACATAATGCCCCATCCAATTATGTTGGCTACTAAGTTACAAATGAAAAACGCAAGCTCGTATTGGAAGTTAGATTCCAACAATGACCAAGGCAAAGGATCTTCCTTAACCGCGTTCAGAACACCTCTAGCAAGATGTCCCAAGAGTCAAACATTGAGTCCTTCGGATCGGCAGAGCCGACCATCACTAAACGGCTGATTAGAATCTTCCCTGAAAATAACGTTCCCCCGATCGTATTTAACTGTCACACGACGCACCTATCCAACATCCACATAAGTAAACCTGCCTAGGCTTCATATCATGGCATCACTTTTCATCTAGAAGCGAACGCTAGCCCATATCTCTGCGGTCCAACAACCTGTTTTCAGCCATTCATGGGTTATGAGGTTCTAAGGCCACGTTTCAACACAAAGCTACGTTATATCGGCCATGCTTTGATCATCATCCACAAAGTTCTGCTTTTCAACAAAAACTTTGATTTTCTCAGCACTTAGCGTGCTACATTCTCAATTCACATCATATGATCAGTGTCTATTAATATAACCCTTTGAATACCGAAGTCTCAGAGGAGGGTGTTAAGCAAAAGAATAAATTCTTCGTCACCAGCTGATATAACATTAAAGAAACCAATCGTTTACATTGTCAAATACAACGTCAGACACACATCCATTTACAAGTTCGTTATGGGTTTTGAACGAAACCGAAGGCGCTTTATTCCACGACCACACCTGGGTGCGAAAGCCCTTGCATCTCGAATCACTTCAAGTACGGTCGAATCACTTATCTGACCGTTATACCTTTTGAAATCGTATTTAAAAATGAGTGTATGTATCCAGAATCATGTGTGATTATTTTAATGTCTTAAAAACTCATATTTTCAAAATTTTAAATTGGTTCCAAAATTTCGGTTCATTACACAAGTCGAACCACGTTAAATATGATGGCTAAATCGCTTCCTCTTGTGGCTGTTAATTTTGTACTTGTGTCTACTATCAGTTCACGCTCGTGATCAAAACTTGTCCATTCGAGTTCATTCGATTTTCATTTAGGATATAAGCTAGTCCTACAAAAAATTTATGAGAAAAATCTCATTTAATTCATGTTCATTCAAATTTGTCTAAATTTCTTATAGTTCAGCATATAGCTAATGGAAATTCTACCAAAAAGCATAAAGTTTGATTTCAAAAATAGCGACGTCTATGCATGTTCGTGTTCCAATATATATGTCTATGTCCATCCAATTTCATTTAAGATACGAGACAGGACAACAAAATTTGTACGAGAATAAATCTCGTTTGATCTGCGTCCAACTCCGATTTCATTTCGGATAGAAATCGAGCAATCTTCATCTGGTCCGATCCGACAGATCTACAATCCTGCTTTCTTTTTTGGTATCAAAGCTAGTGTTATTTCTTTATTCCGGTACTAATGGTGACTTTTGGAAAGTTAACTAATAGACTTAGTGTCAATTATGATATTACGTGTTTTGATGGAAATAAAGATAACGGAACCTGGATGATAAAAATATATACAGTATTAAAGAAGAAAAAGACTTACGAGATTGTTTGTACATTTGAGAAATTAAAGGGCATTGATGTAAGCTTCCACCACAATCCAGTTGAGTCTTTTAGACAAAGCCCTTATAGAGTTCTCCCTAAAAAAAGATGGCGAAGGAATTGTTAGATGCATTATTTGATGCATACCAAGATAAAAATGATGCATATGAAGACAAGCCTCTCACAAATTAGATTATTCTTCACCAACAACTATATTCGTTTAAGATGAAGCCTGGAGCCGACCTTATAGAGTATGAAGATGTTTTGATTACCTTGACTATAAACGTAAAGGTAGCAAATGTTAATATTACTAATAATGCTCAAGTAGTGATCATTTTATGTTTCCTGCCTAAGAAGTATATTATTTTTGGTAATTCCATGATATATGGTTGCATGAATATTAATCTATCAGATGTTATGTTAGCTCTTCATAATGAACTGTTTAGGGTAGATCGACGAATGCTAGCTTAGATGGTAATATAGAGGGCTTGTCTGTTCAGAGAGGTGGAAGGTAAACAAATCAAAGAATAACAGAGTTCGGTATAAGTCAAGGTCTCAATCTAGAGGTATGACTGATTAACTTGCCATTACATAAGAAGTTGAAGCACGTTATAGCTTAATGTCCTAAGCTTGAAGGAAGAAGAAAAGATCCAAGTCAATTTTCAGCATCTATTGTTGAGAAACTCAGATATATAAAGTTATATCCATGTGTTTATAACTTCTGATTTTCTACAAAGAGAAACTTATGGCTTATCGATTTTGGCGCATCCTATCATAGGACAACTGGTAGGAACTATTTTTCTACTTATATGGGACTGATGGAGGAGAAATTCTAATAGGCAATAATGCTTATTGTCATATGGCCGGTGTTGCTAGTATGAAGGGAAAAATGTTTAACAATGTTATTCATACTATTACTAATGTTACAATGTACCTAATTTGAAAAGAAGCTTGATTTTTATTGGGAATTTTAGTAGACTTAGGTTGATGGTTGTAGTTGAACGAGAGAAAATGAAGATATCAAGAGTTTCATGATTGCTATGAAATATGCAAGGTTAGGAAATCTTTATGTATTGAAGGGAACTACTGTAGTTGGCGAATCAACTTTTGTTTCTTTAGATGATTTGGATTCTTCTCGAATGTGGAACCTAATGATTAGTCATGTTGACGAACATGGTTTGGATGAGTTACAAAAACGAGGTTGGTTGATGGTTTCATTATTCAAAGCTTGGCTTTAGTGAAGGCAGTGCTTTTAGGAAGCAGACAAAGATTTCTATTGTTAATGTAGAATATAGGGCGAAAGCAGTTTTGGAGTATGTTCATATAGATGTTTGGGATCCCTCACCTTGTGTAATGACCCATATTTTTAGTCAATTTAAAATATGGATTTAAATATGTTTAAAATGTTTTTTTTACATGGATGAGACATAATTAAATTTCAAATTTCAGTAAATACTGAATCTGGATTTGAGAAAATTAGTTGAAAATGAATTCAAACTTGGTTTTATATGTTACTAGGATTAAAACAAGGTCTATAAATTTTTAAAACCAATTTAAAAGTGAAATATTGAAAATCAATGATTTAATCTTATTTTGATGACCTAAGAAAGACCATTTTTGAGACAGTCTCAAAATCTAATGAAACCACTTTTATTGGATTCCTAACGTCGAAATATTGTAAGGTTTCAAATTTCAAGTCAATCGGAGTAAGTGTGTAAGCATACGTAATATAAACAAGTATTGAGAAATCAATCAGAATTTAATAAATTAAAAAGGAACATTTTTCAAATGACCTCGGAATTCAATGAAACAAATTATAACAAATCTGAAACGTTGAAAAATGGTAAGATTCCAAAATTTCATAATTTTTGGAGTTAGCACGTGAGCGTACAAAAAATAAACGTATACCAGGTCAACCGGTCAAAATTAAGTGAAAACGAAATAAAATAATAAAACGAATAGTCAAACAAACTCCAAATTCGACAAGACCTGTTTCATTGGATCCGTAATTATGAAATA
Organism: Allium sativum; assembly: GCA_030737875.1. Taxonomy (NCBI): domain Eukaryota; kingdom Viridiplantae; phylum Streptophyta; class Magnoliopsida; order Asparagales; family Amaryllidaceae; genus Allium; species Allium sativum. The sequence goes on from CM060926.1 coordinate 361,757,654, forward strand.
TGTTGGGTTTCAAAATTTTGTATCGATCGAATTTACCGTTTGGTCATACGAGCAATAAACGCACAAAAATATTGAAAAGAGTGTTCATCCTTAAACAAACTTAAAGTTTGTGTTTCTTTAATGAGTTGTCAAGCCATGGCAACTCCAATGTGTGCTTTCTTATCCCTTGATCATCCATCAACACCTAAGCAATCCACCACTTATCCACTCCTTATAAAAGCTAAACCACTCACCTTCTTTTCTACTTTATCTTCTCCTTTTTCCGTTTTTCTTCCTCTTTTCTTCCTTACTTCAAGTCCTCCACAACCAAACTTGTAACACCCCACGTCCATTAATGTCACTCACAAAGGGAATGCATTAACTTCTATGGAGCGTTTTAAGTGTGTATAGAACAGAAACTTAACAACAAGACAGATATAAACAGTACTTAAAAATATAAAATTTTATTCATTGCAGTGGTAAACACATAGGTTTGATTGCATCATCAAAAACCAGAGTCAAAGTACATAATATCCATCTTGACTAAATCAGAGTATGTAAACTGAAAGACATAACCCCACCACAAAATAGCCATAAATAAGATAGGCTGAACTTTTACTTCAGCGATCCAAGCAACTTCTAAAACAAGAGATACAACTGTCCAAAATCAAGCTTCACTAGTGCTAGTTCCACCCTGAGCACCTGGGGGGAAAGGAAGAAAAGAGGTGGAAACAAAGGGTGTTAGACATAAAGTCTGGCGAGTGCGATAACTTTAACAATATAATTACCAAAATAACTAGGCTATGGCATAAGTTGGAAAATAAGGAAATGACTGTGAATAATTGGGTATGACAGAGTAAACAAGGAAATAAGATTGAACAAAGATAACGTTAAAGGCGCACCTAAACCACTATAAGATAATTACTATACTGCACCACCACTAGTCACCCTAAAGGGTTGATCCCGCCTATAGAACTTAATAATGATAATGGTAGTTTCGTGTACCCCTAGTTTCCTTCATAGGTGCCGCCTGCCCCTATCTCCACTAGGTGTACCCACTACCCCCATGCGATCGGCTCCCTAACTCGTAGATACCCGTGCTGGCCCCACAGTGGAGTGTATCACTCCCCAAAGTGGCAATCTGATACCACCAGCAATGCACAACTTATACCTACACGATGCAACAACGTCTTACCTACTAGCCCGGGCTCACACACGCACATGAACCCGTTGGACTTGCATTGCCACCACTAACCCGTTTTGGCCTCTTACAGTCAAGCCCAATATGTGTGTCCCGTCCTCGACTTGGGTCGAGCCCACAAAGATACTTATGGGTTACTGGTTGAAACGGGCCCCCATTACTTGACACAAGCTATCCACCTAAGCTTGGTCCCCTCTAGTACATCCCACTTAACCCTCTTCTTATTCATGTTTCAGTTTTGGTTAAGTGCATCTAATCGTATTTCAAATGCCACCCAAGGCACCCACTTAACCCCCATGTCCCACCACATGTTTATTTGGTTAAGTGTTTCTTAATTCATTAACACCGTAACCTTGTAAAGACATCCCACATTAGACTGGCACTTGTGGCAGCTGGATTTGTCGGGCGGGTCCGGGCAGTCTTACTCCACAAACGAGCCTAACCTTGTGTCTTTACAACTGTTACGCATTTAATTTATGCATAAAACCTCCCACATTAGACTGGCATTTGTGGCAGCTGGATTTGTCGGGCGGGTCCGGGCAGTCTTACACCACAAAAGAGCCTAACCTCGTGTCTTAGGCGATTAATTACACATAATTAATTATCCCCCAATTTGAATTAATTTCCCTATTCAAATTATCAATCAATTCCATATTTAACTATGTCCATAATTGACTCAATTATGTCCATCCATTTATGGTATGCAAAATCATACCAATTTTCATCACAAATTTATTTTATGCCATTTGTGCCAATTCTCAGTATTAAATATTTTAATATTATCCCATTGCCCCACGTTGTGCGTTCGTTCATTTAACGTAAAATATACGTTAGACTCGAATAGTCTAACTTATGGAATAAAGAGAAAACATCACAATATACATAGAAATAAAACTAGATCTAAACATAAGGGGTGAACTTGCATGTGTGAATGAGGTTCTTCATCTAAAACTTGCATGGGCCAAAGTCACAAACTTGCATAAAACTACATATGTCATAGATCTAAATCTAAAGGTGTGAACTTGTTTAGAAATAGTCACAAACTTGCATAAACCATGTATGTCATAGATCTAATCATAAGGTGTAAACTTGCATAGGCAATAACCACAAACTTACATTACTTGATTCATACTCCAAACACACACACACACACACACACACACATACACACACACACACACACACTTGCATATGTGATTTATGCGACACAAACGATGGTGTAAACTTACATCTAAACATGTAAACTAGCATATAGAATTTTGTATACTAGCATATAACTCACACATGTCATAGCCTAACTTTAGATCCACTTTACACATAAAATAGATGTCATGAAACATGTAAGGTTGTATATAATTTTCCCTAACCTGCATACGATTCATATCTAAATTAACATCTAAACTTGCATACATACATACATACATATGATTTATCATATGAATAAGTTCCAACAACATAACCAAACTAGCATATGAAACATCACTATGAATTGATTATACATAAGCCAATCATAGAATTACAACATAGAGGATAACATCACAACTTTACAACATAGATGATAACATCATAGAATTTACAACATAGATAATAACATGCGGTCAATAATTCACAACATAACCATATAATCCACATCATAGCTTAATCCAATTAAATTGTTAATTATTTTTTTAAAGAAATCGAACTCACAACTCAAAGAAGGTCTTGAGTTCTGAAATCTGAGTTCTGAAATTGATTTAGCTTTCCTTTGAAGAAGACAATTTGTTGCGGTTTAGATTAGAATTGAATTGATTAGCTTTTCTTCCTCTCTAATTGGTGGTGGCTATTCTACGTTGCAAGGTGATGGCATGGAGGCCATGATTCTAATTTTAATTTGATTTTAGGGTTTGAGTCTACATGTGTTTTTATAGAGTTTAGGATTAATTTAGGCCGTCCGATCAACCCAGAATTAACCCCGGCCATTCAGACCAGATCAGAAACCCTAATGACTCAGCATGCAGTCATAAAGAGGTCATCAATCAAATCTGTTCGGGGGGAGGGGGGCAGGTCGACCCCCTGGTTGACCTGTATAGGGTAGGTCGACCCCTTGGTCGACCTGGCCCTAGTGGGAAATTTCCCGCCTAGCCCAATCTGACTCTGAAATTCGAATTTTTGAAATCTGTTTAAATTTTTCTGAAACTTCCGATGGCCATAACTTCTTCATACGAAGTCCAATTTACGCAATCTCGGACTCTATCTAAACCAGAATTCCGAGACGAACACAATGGCGCAACCCGTTTCCCTTAATTCTGACACCTGAGATTAGTTATTCTTTAATTTGTGAACATTAATATTAAAAAATTACGGGGTGCTACAAAACTCCTCCACCTATCCATAGCCAGACCTGCTCGCCCCTCCTCTCCACACCAACAATGCCTCCAGAGCCCTCCACCACCCTCCTCCTCAACCCGTGGTCCCACCACCATTCCAAAGTCCAAAATAGCCCCTTTGAAAACCCTAAATCACCATCTCTCTCCAAATTAGCACCCAAATCCACCTCCAAGACCCCCTATACCCCATGCATGGGCCTCATAGCCCCACAATAGCCCCTTTCCGCCCCCACCAGCTTGGTGGACTCCACCTCTCCAAGTAGTGGGATCCACCAGCCTCCAAGCCCCCTAAACCCTTAAAATATGTTTTTTCCTCTACCGATCTCAAGTATAAATGTGTATATATATATATATATATATATTAGTGGTTGTTGATTTGGAGTGGTAGTGAAGTGGAAATGGAGTGTAATACTCTACATTAAAGATTGGAGGAGTGGATCCATCGGTGAGAACCCTTCACTCAAGTTTTTGTTAACTAGTTTAGTGAATATAACTATTTTATTATGTTTGGGAGATTAGTTAATGTTTATGATATTCATAAGTTGTTATAGTGATGATTTTGGTTTATGATACGGCTTAATAATGTTTAGCATGACAAAAATGTGATTTTAAGGTAATATACATGTAGTTGTTTGGGTGTGTGACACCTAGAACTAATTGTGTTGAGCTGAAAATTGATTGAACCTTAAATGGTCATTCGAAAGTAATAAACTACTTACTGGTTAATGGATATTGATGATAAGCTTATTTGAGTAATTAGACAATGATTGGTTGGACATTGATGATGGATATCGATTGATATTGCGGTTAATCTATTGATTGACAAACTCATATAAGCATTAATAATTTAAGGCTTATATGGTATATACCACGATATGTGGTAATTGAATTTAACAGTTAGTAATAACTATTATTAGATGCTAACGATGAGTGAAATCCATATAAATGGAATTATATGGTGACTGATTGAATCTCATTCCAATTCGGAATTATTTCGAATATTTTATTAATAAAATATTAAGTGAAAAATAAAAGTTTGAATTTGACGTCTGGTTTTGGATGGACACAAAGTTTATGTAATTATGATGAATATTCGTAACAGAAACAAATTGATTTGCATTTATTTCCATACAATTATGGCTTGTTCAAGTTTTATTTTTAAAATGAATAGTAATGGGTAAAAATGAAGTTCGATTAGGATGTATAGAAAAGGGTTCAAAAAAAGTTCTTTTAAAACTTTCTTATTTATTTTTATAACGAATTTCAGGAAAATTTGGACTTCAAATAATAAGTTTTGAAAAATAATATTATTTTAATGATTAAAATAATATTAAAATGATTAAATATTGGAATATTTGATTTTCAAGAGAAATAACTGAAATGTAGTTTCCAAAAATAATAATATGTGTTTTATGTAATTAATAAATTATTTTGGAAATGTTTTGTTTCAATTTTTGTTATAAACTGAATTTTGTCTGAATAGGACTTGTCTGCAGCGACAATCCGTGAACTTCGACCATTAACGTTGAATTGACATACCGGGAGATCCGAACTTCGAATTCTCCTAAAACGAAAAAACGTTGGATTCAAAATGAAAATAATTTTCAAATGGAATAGTAAGTGTTAAAATCCAATTGTTAGATTTTAAGATAGGTTCAAATTTGTTTTTTAAATGGTCCCTAGAAAGCAGTTCGGTGACCGGAATTGAAAACCGATGGAATGAGCCTTATAAAAATTATTAAAAATATAATAAAATCATGATAAATCATAATTAATTATTTTAAAATTATTTAAGTAATAATTGTGAAGTTTAGAACTATGATTTGAAGATTTTGGACTTATGATTTGATTTACTTAACATAGTAAATCAATATTTTGAAAGTTAGTTTGAAAATTAGACTAAAAGTTTTCAAACTTAAGTTTATTGGATTTGAATGGAAATAATCTTTAGATATTTCAATATTGGACTCCATAATTATACAGATACTGTTTTGGGGAATTTGGAAGATAGAGATATCGTTATTCCCTATACGGTATCTGTTGGTTTTAGAATTTGATATTGAATATAAGTTGATATGATTTCTATTTAAAGCCTTATATTTGATATCAAATTGGGTTTTGGGTTTATCGTGAATGGTGTCTTGAATAACACTGTTATTAAACCCAGTTGAAAAGGAAGTTTATGGAGTTAATCTTTTAATTAAGATTAATGAAGTTTTTCCAATTAATAAATGTAATTGGAATTGAATGAAAGTTTGATTTAGGGTTTATCGTGAACGATGTTTTAAATAACATTTGTTCTTTAACCTAGTTAAAGAAAAGATGATTTCTCAAGTTTGAGTTGTAATAATCTTTCAATAAAGATTTGATTGAATGAAATGGACATTAAAACTATGTTAGAGTTTTAATAAAACTTTCAACAAAGATATAAAAATGGTAGAAGGTAATTAAACTTACCAAAACATGAGGGTTGTTAAATATGGAGTATCATCATATTTTCTCCATGAGATGAGTAGGATGGTAATGGGATAACAATATGAGATATTTTTTTTGTAAGGCTTAATAATCCCAGTAAGGCTTATAAACCTTAATTTGAGTTAAGTTTGTGAAAAGTGATTAAATAATTTTTTTATAAGATTTAAGGGAGTAATTGCCTATGTAAAGGATATTTGAGCAAAAGAATATTCTGAATTGGAATAAGACTTATGATATATATATATCACTTGATTTTAGTGATGTGATAGTTATTCGAAAAGCCGGGTTTCAACCCATTCTAAATAATTATTACAACAATCGTCGAAGATATTGAAGATGGTGGTTGAAGACCAGAGATCTCCACATCATTTGGATGCCTTGGTAGCTCCCGTTATAAAGTTAAAGTGGTGGTCGTCCAGACATACTTGGATATCGACCGGATATGCAAAGGCCTTTCTCCCTTAGAGGACGAGGAATAAGGTGCCTTTGGTTTCGTTAAAACCCAGAACGGACTTGTAAATGGATGTGAATGAGGTTGTATTTCATAACATAACCGATTAGTTGCTATTGATGATATATCTATGATGGCAGAGAATTTATTCACTTAGCTTAACACCCTTCTTTGAGGCGTATGAACTCAAAGGTTATATTATTAATAGAAACTGGTCACATGTGTGAATTGACAACGTGTGAAGCACCCTAGGGTCACTCTCAAAGGGAATGCCCTAATTTTGGTGGAGGTTTACAAGTATAAGTCACAGATACACAAGACAGATATAAATACACATATTTTTGAACAGCGGAAAACAACAACAATTTTCATTTCAACAAAATACGTGTTACACAAACCATGTCATAATTGTCTTACAATACTTCCAAAAACATTACATTTTTCATAACTGTCTTGCTTTCATTATTTAAAGAAGCATAAAAACAAAAGTAAACTGCATAAGTCCCCATAGTTGCAATCCAAAGCCATAGTCCAAAACGAAAGAGATCCAAGCAATACATTCCTTCTCTTCAAGCTGGATGTGAAAACTGGTCAAACTGCGGTATTCCCACCCTGTGGACCTTTGGGGGGGGGGGAAAGAAAGAAATGAAGACGAAAGAAAAGTAGAGTCAGACATAAAGCCTGAGTAAGTCTAGGACTATTCAGTCTATGAATAAAGAATTGGGCATGATAAGTGTAAATTGGAAATGGGAAAGCACTATAAACTAAGTTAAGTTGTCGAGAGTCGAATATACTATCGTACCCCATATTAATCTCTGCATCCATATAAACTAGTTCAGGCACCCCATAATCAGGGTGAAGTGATCCATTTCTAATGATCGGCTCCTACTCGCATAGTTACATGTGTCTTACGGCCCCCGATGTTGTAGTTACCTATGCTGGTCCCACCATGGGGTGTATCAAGTCCCATGGTGGCGGCTCGACACAATTCTAAATGCACATGTATACTACTGGTGCCCAGTGCCTTATTTTTCTGCGCCGGAGTGTGTGCACGCCCGCACCCCGTTAGAACCTACACTGCTACACCACCGTCATCGATTTGACCTCTTACAGTCAGCCCAGTAATTGTGCCCCACCCTGCCTAGTTCAGGGTATCCTGATATACCTTGTAGGGTTACCGCTGAAAAGGGTCCCCCGCTACTAGGTTTTCTATTTCTAGCCAACATGCTAAGTTGGTTAAGTGTTTTTTAAACCTAACACCCAATCAGTCTGTATAGTTTAGCATGTTCCATTTTGATTAAGTATTAATTCAATTTACTTAATCCTATCAATCCTGACTCAGCCTTAATTGTCTTATTAAAGCCTCGACCTCTCACATTAGACAGGTATTGTTGTGGCTGCCTGTTGCCGGTTGGGTCCGGGCAGTCTTACGCCACAACTCAGTCTAACCTCGGGTCTTTATTGGGCTCAATGTTTAACCACCCACATTGGATAGGTATTGTTGTGACTACTGGACAGCCGGGCGGTTCCGGGTAGGTTTACATCACAACTCAATCCAACCTCGGGTTAAACACATCGTATTTTCTAAATTTACATATTTTGTCTCTTTTCTTTTTATATGTAAATATTTGCGGCCCATTATTCAAATTCATCTTTATTGGGTAAAATTAATTTATATCACTTAATTATTTTCAAGGTCGTTGGCATGCGTCAAACATGCCAACACATATGTTTATATTTTAACCCAAACGTCATTACCCACGTTTTATACGTTTGCTACAGTATAACATATGTTGGGTTTAACATTTAAACCCAACTTAGCCACATGAAAAAGGGGAGGCTTAGAACATGGTGTTTATATATTCTAAGTAACATAAAAAAAGGGAGTGTGAACGCATGAACTTGCAACATAACGATCTAATTAACATGAATTAGGCACTTGTGAACTTGCATTGTAATAGCATATAATCATGGCATAAACATACCTAAACATGAATCATGGTTTTTAATCTATTCATATAATCATGGCATAAACATACCTAAACATGAATCATGGTTTTTAATCTATTCATATAATCATGGCATAAACATACCTAAACATGAATCATGGTTTTTAATCTATTCATGTAAACTTGCAATTGGAATGTAGATCTAACTTAATTATGTGTCACATATATTATCATATGATTTTTGATAACAACATAGGCCTAAAACATGCTTTCAATTAGGCATAACACCAAACGTAGTTTAGTCATGTTCATAGAGTCAACACAAGTTCACAAAGATGCTTACTTTTGTCTCTAATACAAAAGTATGGTTTTACACTTGAATCATGATGCCAATTCCAACATAAATTCATATGAGTCATAATACCCAAATGGATCCAACTACACTAAAAGTGATTATAAAAAAAAAGATATACATCATGTTGGCATAATAGCGAACCATATACTTGCATGAATCTCAAATAAACTACCACAAACATATAGTCGTTAACTTTCAATATGAATCATATACTTGCAATTTATCCAATAGGTCTAACATCGTTATACCACAACATCCCAAATCGATTAGAATCATAGCAACATACAATTATGAATTATTATCGCCACAAATTAAGTACACTTCCATTTCTCATTTTACACAAATCAAAACACAATTATTCATTCATATCGGAATAGCACTCTACTTACAACGTATGACGAATCTTCAATTCAGGAATCTGAATTCTGAATTTGGAGATGCTATCCTTTGTTGTAGGCGTTGTTTTGATTTAGTTGTCGTTGCTTTAGGCTTTTGAATTGTCTCCTAATCGTCTCTCAATTTTGACGGCTATTCCTAGTCTTTCCTCAGCAGCATGACGGTCTCATTCTTTTTTTTATTTGTATGAATTAGGTGGAGTCTTAGGTCCTTTTTATAGAGTTTGTGAATTGATTAGAACCGTCGATGGAGCTTGGATTAATATTAGCCGTTCGTTTGAAGGAGAGACCAATCAGGAGCTGACACCTAGCCCTAGTGACAAGGCAAGACTCAGAAATTCGGCCAAGCACAGACCAGGCCAGCCAGGGGGGCTGGGTTCGACCTGGCTCAGGGGCCAGGTCGACTCCCCAGTCGACCCCCGTGTCGACTTGGTAGTCGACCTGGGTGCCCCAGGTTGACTACCCAGTCGACCTGGGTAGCCCCAGGTCGACTACCCAGTCGACCTGGGTGCCTTGGGAGGGAAAATTCCCGCCTTGGCCAATCTGGCCCGATTTTTGAAATTCGAATTTGCTTTCCGAGCTGTTTCCGTCTGTTTGAATTTTAAACTAAATTCTGAAACTTCCGGAGGCCATATCTTCTTCATATGGAGTCCGTTTTACGCAAACTCGGACTCTATTTCAAGCAGAATTCCGAGATGAATGCAATGGCGTATCCCGTTTCCCTTGATTCTTTGATTTGAAATTAATTATACTTTAATTTGTGAATTTCACTGCTATAGAATACACGGGGTGTTACATTCTCCCCCACTTAAAAGGATTTCGTCCCTGAAATCTTCAAGTTTAGGAAGAATGTATATCCTAACATCCAAATGTCCATCTACTCATCCAACAAACACGAGCATCCATTGTCCTTAAAAGACTTCTAATGCTTCATGATCATATGCGAAGTGTGTGTACATGTACTTATCTAATGCAAAATCAGGCGGCCTACTGATTCAGTTGACCTCCTTAATGCAAATTATGTAAGTGTCATGAATCCATTATGTATGCAAATTTTCCTATTCATGATTCTACATGAGTGCACAATCATTCATATATAAATGCAACATCCATATGACAACACATTAAACTTCAACCATATACGAATATAAATACATATATGCATATCTAATATGAAGTGACTGAGCCGATTTAAAACCTAGATTGTGTGTGTATATGCAACCACGAGCAACCACTAGCAATCACTTGCAACCACTTGCAACCATCATCCATAACATGTTTCAATTACATGTTTTCATCCAAAGGTTTCTACCTAAAAGATAAGGTCTAGGAGATATACCTAAAAAGATAGATAAAAACGCAACTTAAGGAAAAAGAAAGATCAAAGATGTACCCTCGAAAAGAAAAGGGTAGGCTGCGCGTATTCTAGCTTCAGTTTCCCAAGTTGCGTCTTCCTCGGCGTCGCTCCACTGAACTTTGACGAGATTGACTTCGCGGTTGCGTAGCTTTTTCACTTCCATTCCTAACATGCGGGTTGGAACTTTCCTCATGGTTACTTCGCGTTCCACTTCAGCTTCTTCTAGGATATTTGGCTCTACCACTTCAACAGATTCATGTAGACATTTTCGGAGGTGCGAAACATGAAAAACGTTGTGAACTCCGGCTAGTTTTTCAGGTAGCTCTAATCTATAGGCCATTTTCCCAATTTTCTCGATAATAGGAAACGACCCTACGAATCTTGGTGCTAGCTTCCCTGTGGATCCAAAACGAACAACGTTCCTTAGCGGAGATACCTTAAGAAAAACTCTGTCCCCAACCTCAAATTCAAGGTCGATCCTCCTCTTGTCGGCGTAGGATTTCTGTCTGTCTTGGGCTGTCTTCATCCTTCTTCGTATCAATTCTACTTTCTCTGAAGTCTCTCGGATCATATCTTGCCCAAGTATGAGCTTATCAATAGACTCCCACCAACAAGTGGGCGATCGGCACGGTCTTCCATATAAAGCTTCGAAGGGTGCCATTCCGATGGTGGCTTGGTAGGTGTTGTTGTAGGCAAATTCAACCAAAGGAAGATGGTCTTCCCACGTCCCTCCGAAGTCAAGGACGCACAGTCTTAAAAGGTCCTCCAAAACTCTGTTCACTCTTTCTGTCTGGCCGTCGGTTTGGGGGTGATAGGCTGTGCTCAAGCATAACTGTGTGCCTACCGCTTCTTGCAGACTCCACCAAAACTCACTTGTGAAGATAGGGTCTCGGTCACTAACAATGCTGGATGGTATTCCATGGAGTCGAACAATTTCCTTGAGATAAAGAGATGCTAGGGATGAGGCAGTTCTTTTACTCTTGACAGGTAAAAAGTGAGCGCTTTTAGTAAGCCTATCCACTATTACCCAAATGTTAGTGTTGCCTCTTCTAGACCTAGGCAGCCCATCAATGAAGTCCATTGAGATGCTATCCCACTTCCACTGTGGGACCACTAGAGGATGGAGCAGACCGCCAGGTTTCTTCTGTTCCGCCTTAACCTGTTAGCAAACCATACACTTTGAAACGAATTCTGCCACGTCTTTCTTCATGCCGCTCCAAAAGAGAGTTCTCTTTATGTCCTTGTACATTTTATCTCCGCCTGGGTGTATCGTCATCTTGGAGTGATGTGCTTCCTCGAGAACCTTCTTTACTAAATCCCTTGTCCGTGGGATGCATAGTCTTCCGTCTCGCCTTAGCCAACCCTTATCGTTGATGGAGTATCTATTGAGGTGACTTGAAGTCTCACCCCTAATTAGCCTATCAATCGTTTCCACAAGCTGAGGGTCTTCGCGTTGTGCTGTCCCTATTGAGTCCACTAAAGTCGGGCGTACTTCGAGAGATGCTAGCAAGCCCGATACAAAATCGGAGGAGGGCCTAAAGTTAAAACTGGCTATAAACTCTAGGCTTTGCCTTTCAATAAACAGCGGGCTTAGGGTCAGTTTCTTTCGGCTCAACGCGTCTGCCACTACGTTGCCCTTGCCTGAAGTGTAGGAGATCTCGAAATCGTACGAGGCAAGAAACTCCATCCATCTCTGTTGCCTCAAGTTAAGATCTTTCTACGAGAAAAGATATTTCAACGATTTATGGTCAGTGTAAAGTTCGAACTTCTCACCTAGGAGATAGTGTCGCCAAGACTTGAGTGCAAAGACGATGGCAGCTAACTCAAGATCGTGGGTCGGGTAGTTCTTTTCATGCACTTTCAACTGTCTCCCGCCATAAGCTACTACCCTTCCTTCTTGCATTAAGACAGCGCCTAGTCCTGTCCCACATGCATCTGTATAAACTGTGAACATCTTGCTTCCATCTGGCAATGTCAGAACTGGGGCTGTTGTAAGAGCCCTTTTTAGTCGTTGGAAAGCAAACTCGCAATCCAAGTCCCAATGGAACACTAGATTCTTCTTTTTCAGCCTCGTGAGTGGAGCTGATATTTTTGCAAAGTCTCTGATGAATTTCCGATAGAAGCCTGCTAGCCCGAGGAAGCTTCGGACTTCTGTTGCATTCCTTGGTGTCTGCCAATCCTGTACCGCTACTACCTTAGCAAGGTCCACAGCTAACCCTTCTTTGGATACTATGTGCCCAAGGAACCTCACTTCCTCTCTCCAAAAGTGGCATTTGGAGAATTTGGCTTTTAGCTGATGGACTCGCAGAGTTTCCATGATTGCCCTTAAGTGCTGAGCATGTTCTTCTTCACTCTTTGAGAAGATCAAGATATCGTCTACGAAGACCACTACGAACTTATTGAGGAAATCTCTGAACACCCTACTCATTAGGTCCACGAAGTAAGCGGGTGCGTTTATCAAGCCGAAGGGCATGACAAGCCATTCAAAGAAGCCGTCTGGGGTTCTGAATGCTGTCTTATCGATACTATCTTCAGCCACCCTTAGCTGATGAAATCCGGTCGCTAAATCGAGTTGGGAGAAAATAGACGCTCCTACAAGCTGATCAAACAGATCGTCAATTCTGGGGAGAGGGTGCCTATTCTTTTTCGTTATTGTTGAGCTCCCTATAGTCAACACATAGACGGAGTGAACCATCCGCCTTTGTGGCGAACACCACTGGAGTGCCCCATTCTGAAATGCTCCTTCTAATGAACCCCTTCTCTAGAAGCTCTTTAATCTGTTTACTGAGCTCTTTCCTTTCCCGTGGAGCCATGTGTCTAACGGGCAACGCAACGGGCTTTGCATTATCTACAAGATATATGCGGAAGTCTATCTCCCGCTTCGGAGGTAAGCCCTTCACCTCTTCGAAGATATCCGGATATTCACGGACCACTCTAACCGATTGCAAACTCTCAACAGAAGCATCTAGCGATTCAAGATAACTAAGCATAACCGCATACGAGGGATTACAAGTAATTTCCAGAGTGTTACCGTGTTGGGTCAAAAGCCTAACCACCATTTTCTCACAATCATGGATGGCACCATTACTGGATAGCCAGTCCATGCCCAAAATCAAACCATACCCCGAGAAGCCCAAAACAAAGGCACTACATCTAAATTCTACGCTTAGAATAGAAATTTTCAATCCCACACAGATCATAGACAAATGAGCCGGGCCCCCGATTGGATTTGAAACAATTAAGGGGTCCTCTACCATACTAGTTTCTAGGTGCAGAGATTCTACTAAAGCAGATGAAATAAAGGAGTGTGATGCGCCAGAATCAAATAAAGTGCGAACTGGGTGATCATAAAGATAAACCACACTTTCTACAGAAGTATTTATACCTCGTTGTTGCAGAGGTGGCGCTTCTAGCACATGAACCTGTGCCCCTGAGGTGGATCCAGCCCTTTGCCCCTGCCCTCGTTTCTTTGGGCAATCCTTAGCCATGTGGCCTGTCTCACCGCAAGAAAAGCACCCACCATTCATCTTGGCCTTCTTTTTCTGGCAATCTTTCACTAAGTGCCCCACTTTGCCATAGAAATTACACTTCCTCTTCTCTTTGTTGTCTTCCCGCCCTTCTTAAAGTCTGTCTTCTTAGGCTGTAAACCCTCTTTCTTCCCTTGAGAGCTTTCTGCCTTTGTCTCCTTCTTGCCCTTGTCCTCTTCGTTCAGCAATGCCATCTGCACCAACCTTTCATACGTAGCTCCCATGGGTATATGGGTCATGGCCAAACTGTGTAATGGCTCATTCAATCCCTTGACAAAGCGGAGAGCCTTCTTGTGCAGAGTGTTGACTGGGTCCAGTCCGAACCTAGCCAGCTGATCAAACTGATTAACATACTCTTTGACTGTCATATTCCCTTGCTTAAGAAACAAGAATTTTTCCAATTGAAGGCTCCTTTCAGCTTCTGAGAGAAATTTAGCCTCAAACCTTGCCCTAAAGTCCTCCCATGTTTCCACTGGTCTTTCTGCACTGGTGACTTCCCACCAGTAGGAAGCCTCACCTTTAAGTAGCCAAACTACCAGTTGAACCTTCTGCCTATCTTCTACCTCAAAGATGACGAATAAGTCCTCGGTTTCCTTCTGCCAATTCCTGGCTGCCACGAAGGACTCAGTTCCATGAAAGTCCTTTCCTCCCATTGCTTTAAAATCTTTACATATCTTAGCAAAAGTATTACCACGCGGAGGAGGTGGAGGAAGAGGTGCTGCTGCAGCTGGATGATTTCCTGCACCTGGGGGAGGAGGAACAGTGGGACCTGGCTGATTGGCCCTTGCTTCTAAGAATCGTCTGAACCAACCAGGTATTGGTATACCCTCTGGCAAGTTAAGTTCTTCGGACATGCTGAAACAAAAAGGATAGATTCAAAACGAAGGATAAAAGATAGTACCTATGGCTTTGGGGGGACTTTGCCTTTTTAAAATAAAATAACATTTTATCTTTAAAAATGCTTCTTTAAATTTTCTTTTTGGAAACGAATTTTCAAAACTTTTTATCTTATCTGGTAAACCTATGCTCTGATACCAAGTGAAACACCCCACCTCTGTTAGGGTCACTCTCAAAGGGAATGCCCTAATTTTGGTGGAGGTTTACAAGTATAAGTCACAGATACACAAGACAGATATAAATACACATATTTTTGAACAGCGGAAAATAACAACAATTTTCATTTCAACAAAATACGTGTTACACAAACCATGTCATAATTGTCTTACAATACTTCCAAAAACATTACATTTTTCATAACTGTCTTGCTTTCATTATTTAAAGAAGCATAAAAACAAAAGTAAACTGCATAAGTCCCCATAGTTGCAATCCAAAGCCATAGTCCAAAACGAAAGAGATCCAAGCAATACATTCTTTCTCTTCAAGCTGGATGTGAAAACTGGTCAAACTGCGGTATTCCCTCCCTGTGGACCTGGGGGGGAAACGAAAGAAAAGAAGACGAAAGAAAAGTAGAGTCAGACATAAAGCCTAAGTAAGTCTAGGACTATTCAATCTATGAATAAAGAATTGGGCATGATAAGTATAAACTGGCAATGGGAAAGCACTATAAACTAAGTTAAGTTGTCGAGAGTCGAATATACTATCGTACCCCATATTAATCTCTGCATCCATATAAACTAGTTCCCAACATGCACCCCATAATCAGGGTGAAGTGATCCATTTCTAATGATCGGCTCCTACTCGCATAGTTACATGTGTCTTACGGCCCCCGATGTTGTAGTTACATATGCTGGTCCCACCATGGGGTGTATCAAGTCCCATGGTGGCGGCCCGACACAATTCTAGAATGCACAGGTATACTACTGGTGCCCAGTGCCTTATTTTTCTGCGTCGGAGTGTGTGCACGCCCGCACCCCGTTAGGACCTACACTGCTACACCACCGCCGTCGATTTGACCTCTTACAGTCAGCCCAGTAATCGTGCCCCACCCTGCCTAGTTCAGGGTATCCTGATACACCTTGTAGGGTTATTGCTGAAAAGGGTCCCCCGCTACTAGGTTTTCTATTTCTAGCCAACATGCTAAGTTGGTTAAGTGTTTTGTAAACCTAACCCCCAATCAGTCTGTATAGTTTAGCATGTTCCATTTTGATTAAGTATTAATTCAATTTACTTAATCCTATCAATCCTGACTCAGCCTTAATTGTCTTATTAAAGCCTCGACCTCTCACATTAGACAGGTATTGTTGTGGCTGCCTGTTGCCGGTTGGGTCCGGGAAGTCTTACGCCACAACTCAGTCAAACCTCGGGTCTTTATTGGGCTCAATGTTTAACCACCCACATTGGATAGGTATTGTTGTGACTACTGGACAGCCGGGCTGTTCCGGGCAGGTTTACATCACAACTCAATCCAACCTCGGGTCAAACACATCGTATTTTCTAAATTTACATATTTTGTCTCTTTTCTTTTTATATGTAAATATTTGCGGCCCATTATTCAAATTCATCTTTATTGGGTAAAATTAATTTATACCACTTAATTGTTTTCAAGGTCGTTGGCATGCGTCAAACATGCCAACACATATGTTTATATTTTAACCCAAACGTCATTACCCCCGTTTTATACGTTTGCTACAGTATAACATATGTTGGGTTTAACATTTAAATCCAACTTAGCCACATGAAAAAGGGGAGGCTTAGAACATGGTGTTTATATATTCAAAGTAACATAAAAAAAGGGAGTGTGAACGCATGAACTTGCAACATAACGATCTAATTAACATGAATTAGGCACTTGTGAACTTGCATTGTAATAGCATATAATCATGGAATAAACATGCCTAAACATGAATCATGGTTTTTAATCTATTCATATAATCATGGCATAAACATACCTAAACATGAATCATGGTTTTTAATCTATTCATATAATCATGGCATAAACATACCTAAACATGAATCATGGTTTTTAATCTATTCATGTAAACTTGCAATTGGAATGTAAATCTAACTTAATTATGTGTCACATATATTATCATATGATTTTTGATAACAACATAGGCCTAAAACATGCTTTCAATTAGGCATAACACCAAACGTAGTTTAGTCATGTTCATAGAGTCAACACAAGTTCACAAAGATGCTTACTTTTGTCTCAAATACAAAAGTATGGTTTTACACTTGAATCATGATGCCAATTCCAACATAAATTCATATGAGTCATAATACCCAAATGGATCCAACTACACTAAAAGTGATTATAAAAAAAAAAGATATACATCATGTTGGCATAATAGCGAACCATATACTTGCATGAATCTCAAATAAACTACCACAAACATATAGTCGTTAACTTTCAACATGAATCATATACTTGCAATTTATCCAATAGGTCTAACATCGTTATACCACAACATCCCAAATCGATTAGAATCATAGCAACATACAATTATGAATTATTATCGCCACAAATTAAGTACAATTCCTTTTCTCATTTTACACAAATCAAAACACAATTATTCATTCATATCGGAATAGCACTCTACTTACAACGTATGACGAATCTTCAATTCAGGAATCTGAATTCTGAATTTGGAGATGCTATCCTTTGTTGTAGGCGTTGTTTTGATTTAGTTGTCATTGCTTTAGGCTTTTGAATTGTCTCCTAATCGTCTCTCAATTTTGACGGCTATTCCTAGTCTTTCCTCAGCAGCATGACGATCTCATTCTCTTTTTTATTTGTATGAATTAGGTGGAGTCTTAGGTCCTTTTTATAGAGTTTGTGAATTGATTAGAACCGTCGATGGAGCTTGGATTAATATTAGCTGTTCGTTTGAAGGAGAGACCAATCAGGAGCTGACACCTAGCCCTAGTGACAAGGCAAGGCTCAGAAATTCGGCCAAGCACAGACCAGGCCAGCCAGGGGGGCTAGGTTCGACCTGGCTCAGGGGCCAGGTCGACTCCCCAGTCGACCCCCGTGTCGACTTGGTAGTCGACCTGGGTGCCCCAGGTCGACTACCCAGTCGACCTGGGTAGCCCCAGGTCGACTACCCAGTCGACCTGGGTGCCTTGGGCGGGAAAATTCCCGCCCTGGCCAATCTGGCCCGATTTTTGAAATTCGAATTTGATTTCCGAGCTGTTTCTGTCTGTTTGAATTTTAAACTAAATTCTGAAACTTCCGGAGGCCATATCTTCTTCATACGGAGTCCGTTTTACGCAAACTCGGACTCTATTTCAAGAAGAATTCCGAGACAAACGCAATGGCGTATCCCATTTCCCTTGATTCTTTGATTTGAAATTAAATTATACTTTAATTTGTGAATTTCACTGCTATAGAATACACGGGGTGTTACAACGTGGCATGCTAAGTTGCTGATTGATTAAAGCTTATTCTTGAAAAGCAAAGATTTGTAGATGATGATCAAAGCATGGCTGGCATAACGTAGCTTTGTGTTGAAACGTGACTTTGACAAGCCTCACAGCCCATGAATGTCCGAAAATAGGATGAAAGACCATAGAGTAAGGACTAACGTTTCCTTCTAGCAAAGAGTGATGCCATGGTATGGAACCCAAGCAATTTAATTATGTGGATGATGGATTGAGGCGCCTCGGTTGATGGTCAAACACAACCAGGATGACAGTCAAATACGACCAGGGAATGTTATGTTTAGGAGTAACCCGAACTCACCGAGAATTGTTGGGCCGGCTCTACGGATCTTGGGTTCATGTACACCTGAGTCATGGACATCTTGCTAGAGATGCTCCGAATCGGATAAGGAAGATCCTTTGCCTTGGTCAATGATGGAAACCTAACTTCCAATATGAGCTTTGCGTTTTCAGTTGTAAACCTATATGGCGACATAATAGGATGGGGTATTATTCCATCTAAGATTGATACATTTATTTTCAAAATTGATTTCCACACGATGCACTCGTAATAATAAAAGAGAAATTTCGTGTATCAAGCATGTTTGGCTATTATACGGTAAAACTCTATTCTCCGGTTTGCGCTTGCATGACTGGTATTCATGTGGAGTAAACCCATTCCATGTCCCTGATTTACCCAACTTTAAAATAAAGTGTAATAACTGTTTTGATTCTCACACCGGTCCCATGACTGACTCAGAGTTTATTGTTTCCCACCTAAACTCTGGGTTCCCCTATTTTCCACATGGGCAGTTGTAGTTTAGGTTTTGCGGATATTTTATAGAGCAAGATTCTAGATTGAAGCAGAGTTATCTCCAGAGCAGTTGATAATCTTCCACTGCATGTGTTTATTTTTCCACTGAGTATTGTAATGTATTATCTTCTGATATTCGTCGTTTACTCTGATATATTATGTACTCTGATGTAAAATTGTTTTAATAACAATGAAATGTTCTTTTGTGTTTTTTTTCTGATGTGTTATGTCCCATAATGGTTAGAGGATTTCTTCCCTTTTGGATCGGACCTGTATGGCTTACGGGCGATTTGAAAGGCGGGGGTTTTCGGGTTGTTACTTTTGGTATCAGAGCTTTGGTTTACAAATCTTTGGGGATATGACTCATTAGAACTAGATGAAAAGACTCATCAGAGGTGGGATTAGTAACATCTTATAATAGAAGACTCATTAGATATAGGGTTAGTAATGCCCTAGAATGAGTTTGAAGAGTATTATATACAAAAGAAAACAAATTGGTGTATATATAAAATGAATTTGATTACAAAAAATTATATCTTATAATAAGAGTTTGAGTACTTTATTTGATGTCGAGTTTGGACTATCGGGTATAAGAAGATTTTGCACATACACCTCTCGAACGTATATATAAAGTCTCAAATATACTGGATAGATAAAGAATCACACTTTAGTCGCTCGGGGATGATTTTAATGGTGATTGCAATATCGTCGGTGTTTATTTTCGAGTTTCGAAGTGGGATGACTATATAATTCCAATTGACTGGTGTGAGGACCAAGAACTTAGTTAGAGTTTAATATCTGTAATTTTGCTAAGAAAATATACTTCGAATATATAAAAGATATATGTTTTGACAACATGTACATTTGAAAGTTAATCAACCAACTGATTGCTGGTTGTGATGTATGCTAATCAGCTTAACTAATAAAAAAATTGGAATGATAAAACCAATATTAGAATGGAGGTTAAATTGAGCCAAGTCAAATTTAATGTTGAATTGGTTTAGAAATTAGTTCGGATTGGACATGTATATATTGAACATGTTATTGCACGGAAACCGAGAAGAGGAATAAAATTGCATGCCCGACACAAAGGTATATATTTATTGTATTGATTGGGTGTGATGATTTTATGAGTCGATTGGCAAGCCCTTTGGCTTTTGGATTTTCTTTTTGATTGATGAGGCCCTTGAGAGGCAAGTTTTAGTTGTACGGACAACCCGTACAAAGGAGGTTATGGCGGATATTTTCAAAAATTTAAGGCGTTAGCCAAATTTCGAGAAATTGCGAAGTTCTTAAAAACTGAAAAGTTAAAGAACTTAAGATAGAACGAAGCCTGAGTTGGTTAAGAAAACGATCTTCGGTTTCGTCTTCGATTTTGAGGAAGAAATCCTTTTAAGTGGGGGAGAATGTATGACCCATATTTTTAGTCATTTAAAATATGGATTTAAACATGTTTAAAAGGATTTTTACATTGATAAGTCTGATTTAAATTTCAAATTTCAGTAAATATTGAATCTGGATCTGAGACAATTAGCTGAAAATGAATCCAACCCTAGTTTTATATGTTATTGGGATTAAAACAAGGTCAACAGACTTTTAAAATCAATTTAAAAGCAAAATATTGAAAATCAATAATTTAATCTTATTTTGATGACCCGAAAATATACCATTTTTGAGACAGTCTAGAATTTGACAAAACCATTTTTATTGGAACTGTAACGTCGAAATATGGTAAGATTTAAAATTTCAAGTCAATCGGAGTTAGTGTGTAAGCATACGTAATATAAACACAGTTGAAATCGAAATTTGATCACAACACCAAAGGTGCATTTAGTGCACTTCACCAAACGGTTTAATTTGAGATTATGAGGCCACAAACACAAAATAATGAGAAAAAAGTAAAAAACAAGAAAATTTTAGAGTGGTTCGGTCAATTTAGACCTACATCCACTATTTGAAGAGTATTCATTATCATTAGAGAATTTACAAAGTATATAGCTTCGCTCATTTCACTCATTTTTCTCTCTTTAACAATGATCTTCTCTCTTTTCGCTCTAGGCTTCACTTGAATTTGCGAAGGAATTGGTGAGATCTCTTGTTTTGTGATGGTGGATGTGTGGGTCTTTAATCACTTTAACACTTTGATGATCTTCATGGATTCCATAGTGATTCGATGTTGGATCTAGGCTTGAGAAATAATCAATGGCGGTTGGATACCACTTGAATCGAGTTTGAGAGCTTTCGGATGGAAATCGGAAAAGATCTAGTTGATTTGGTGTTGGAAGGAGATGGAGTGAGCTTGAGAAGCCATTAATGGAGCTTGGAAGGCTTGAGAATAGTGGAAAACCAGAAATAACAGCCCTTCGGGGTGGCAAAAATTGGTCCTTTGAATGGTGGTGAAATGGGTTATTTATAGGCGAAGTTGGTACTAGGTGGCAATGCTGTAATTATGATGTACAGGGTAGGGATCGTGCGTAAATGTATTTACGAAACTGCCATTTGCCAGCTGTACACAGCTGTCATAATATGCACGACCAACCTCCCAACGAATATGTGCGACCCCTCTCAACAATGAACGAGCGACCTTTCTCAATAATGAACGAGCGACCCTTCTCGATAATGAACTAGCGGCCCTTCCTAATTACCGCGTCCCATATTATATGCACTTAATAATTCATAGTTGTTGTAAGTTAATACCACGTGTGCTTCCTAGGTTCTGCTTCACATCTTCATAGCTTTGTCATGTTCAAAAATGGGATCAACATTTACAACTCTGCCATTGTCTTCATATTTGAGTGACCGACCCCCCTTCAGTAGTGGTGCATGACCTAGCAAATGTGCTCGAGCAACCGGTGTAGTACGAGCAAGCAGGGTTTATGAGTGAGCGATCAGTATTGTTGGAAGTGAGCGAACGAGTTAGGCTTGGAGGATGTGAACGACTAGTGGGTGAACGAGCAGTATGGGTGATCATTCCAAAAGACCATGCTCGAGCAAAATGGTGTTCGACCTGATGAACATGGCTTGAGTGCTTTGCTGACGAGTTGATGACACGTGTATGTTTGAACAATTTGGC
The DNA here is from genome assembly GCA_030737875.1 of Allium sativum. Lineage (NCBI taxonomy): Eukaryota > Viridiplantae > Streptophyta > Magnoliopsida > Asparagales > Amaryllidaceae > Allium > Allium sativum. The sequence continues at coordinate 361,779,916 of CM060926.1, forward strand.
CTGACACGTTCATTACAAGCTCCACGGCTTGATCACTTTAATGCATGCTACGACCATGCAAGTTCTTTTGTATCCCCTTTCCACGTGTACTTGTTGCACGACCTTACTATTGCACATATTTGTGCCATGCAATTATGGGAACAAATATTACCACTTTGCTATTGTATTATTTACTTCATGAATCAAAACAGAAAATCCTTCCAGCGCGAGAGGATCCATGGTAGAAGTTTTTCTCGACCATTATCTGGTGATACTACTGACGTGGATGTGCTTGGACCTTAAACTTTATACAATATAATTTGTACATGTTTCTTCATTTATTGGAGCTTTCATGCCTTATCTAAGGCTCATTTGTATTTGATAAGAATGAAACGATCCATCATCGTTTATTATACAACCGATCTGTCTCGTTACTTCATAGTGGACGTATTATTTTCTAAACCACGCTAATAACGGGGTTAACGTTTGTCCCTCGAAGCTTGTATTTTTATTCGTGAAAAATGCAGGCTTCGAAACGAACGTTTTTGTCGATATATTTTTCTTGTTAGTAACAACTTGAACTCAAATTCATTTTGAAATGCTCTATTGCACAAATCTTGTCACACTGACATATGCTCCAGTTTTGAATTCGAGTGTTTGTCCTTGATAACATCATGCTAGTGTGTGAATGCCCCAGCTTTAACTCGAGCTTGAGGACGTGAAACATGTAGAATTTGCAATGGATTGGTTACATTCGATTCTCATTGAAACGATTGTAGCCAATTTATGCTAATTTTCTTGTTTTGTGAACTCGCTTAGCCATTGGATTTTACTGAAGCAAAGCACATTTTCTGAAGCGAACGACGGTTGTGCCTTTTTTAATGCTGCAACCTGTTTTTGCAACAACAAAAGCATTACACGTTTCTAGGCTAAAATTTTGTTATCGACTGCTCACATCAGCAGCAGATTAGTCAGTTAAAAATTTAAGTTATAGCAAATTTTGTTTTGAATGGAATGATGTGTCAATATAGAATTGTTTTATTCAACGGTCTATAACTCGTCAAATATTATCTACACAAACACGATATTCTAATTTGAATTCGCGTTGACACTTAAGATTAACTAATCGACATAAGCCGATTGTAAATTTTTAAGCTTCATTATTTGAATGACAAGCATGATTGTGTACAACACTTCATACTTTAGGAAATACATATCTATGATTTATTTTCTGCTTCTTCTTGGAGAAGCTCTTAATATTCATGCCCCTGCCTAGGATGTCATCATTAGTCTTTACTATAGAAAAGACTTTTATGGCTCAATGTTTGTCTATTTCGTTGATTAGTTCCGACATCGGAGACTCCATTGGATGCCCCTACTATGGAGAGGTTGTTTATAATCCAACGTTCGTCTTCTCCTGCCGACTAAATCAACCTTATAGACTTTATTAGGCATTGTTGATCTTTGCTGTGGAGAAGTTACTTTCTCTATGGAAAAGATTTTTGGTTGCTGCATCGTTTCACAAAGCGAACTCCGACAAGGCTTGGATGAGGTTTCATCACTTCACGTAACGAACTCCCGCGCATCGTTTCACATAGTGAACTCTCGCACACCGTTTCACACAACGAATTCCCACGACCTTTGGGTGAGGTTGCATCGCTCCGCACCACGAACTCCCATACATCATCTTGCATAGCGAGCTCTCGCGCTTCGTTTCATGCAACGAATTCCCACGACCTTTGGGTGAGGGTCGCTCCGCTCCACGAACTCCCACACATCATTTCACTTATAGTGAACTCGCACGCTTCGTTTTGCGCAACGAATTCCCGTGACCTTTGGGTGAGGTTGCATTATTCCGCACCACAAACTCCCACGCATCGTTTCATGTCTAGTGAACTCCCGTACTTTGTTCCGCGCAACGAATTCCCGTGACCTTTGGGTGAGGTTGCGTCGTTCCACGCCACGAACTCCCATGCATCGTTTCGTGTATAGTGAACTCCTGCGCTTCGTTTCGTGCAATGAATTCCCACGACCTTTGGGTGAGGTTGCATCGCTCTGCGCCACGAACTCCAGCGCATCGTCTCACATAAGGAGCTCCCGCGCTTCGTTTCGTGCAACGAATCCCGCGACCTTTGGGGTTTTGGATCTGTGGCTGCTTGCTACTCACTTCGCTATTTGACTCATTGGGACTGTTCCATTTTCTCTTAACTCAGTGTTATCAGGGTTGTCTCTCTTGGTTGAATTTCAAGCAAGAAAACACTTATTGGATAGCCTGCAATGGAAAAATCACCTTTAGCAAATTTTGTATTAACGAAAATTTTGCAAGTAAGAGATTTATACAGGCAGGTAAGACTACATTCGTAAATCTATTGTTCGGTACAATGCATGTAAAACATTACAGACTTTTACAAGAAATTCAAACATAGCAAGAAGTAAAGTTATGGCGAAGAAGGTCGCTTATTCTGAGCCACTGGTGTAAGAGCACCATCAACGGTCATCTATAAATGATCGGCTTTGGATCGGCTTGAGCAGGGGCTTTGTTGCTTTTGACCTGATTGGTTGTTTGATGCCCCTTGCCCTTGGGGAGTTTTAGTCTGAGAATTCTTCACATTTTGTTGTAGGTGGTTCTTCCTAATCAGCTCTTCAATTAGTGATTTCAGATGTCTACATTCGTTGGTGTTGTGGCCTGGCTGATTGTGGAACTAATAGAACTTTCCAGATTTGGCCATATGGTCCGTCATCTTCATCGGATGAGGTTCCGGGTAATCCTCTACATCCTTCGTGGCAAAGTAGATGTTCCCAGGAGTGTCATTTAGTGGAGTTAGCTCTGAGAGTCATAAAAGCGGAACTTTTTATTAGTTTTGTTGTCGTTCCGTCACTGGTTCGCTTCTGTCCCTGAGTTTTCTGTTTATTGACTTGAGAATTAACATTCTTTATGTCTTCAGTGACACTGCTTGTACCAATAGGAGGATCATCGTCCACTCTCTTGTACTCTTCTACTTTTTCGTAGAAATTATCAAGCGTATTTGGTTCCTTCATTTTTATCCATCTCCCAAATTCACTTGTCTTATTAATAGTGTCGAGTAAAGCCATGAGGACTATGCATGGTTCTGGATTCCTTACTTCAGACAAAGTGATATTGAATCGACTGAGAAAGGCTTTAACAGTTTCCCCTGGATTCTGCTTCATTGCTTAGAGCGTTATGGCATCTTTGGCTTTCGTAGCATAAAGGCGGAACTGCTCCTTGAACTTTTTGGTCAGGTCAGAGAACCGGTCTATGGACTTAGGTGGTGGCTTCGTGAACCATAATGACGCAACACCTTCTAAGTAGAGAGGAAAGTATGTGCATCTCATCTTGTTTATTGCCTTTGCTGCATTTATATGCCATTCATATCTGAATAGGAAGTAGCTAGGATTAACAAAGCCGTTGTATAGAGGCAGAGTGGGAGGAGTGAACTTCTTTGGGCACTCTGCTTCGAGGACCCTCTCAATAAACAGGATTTTACTGGGAGAAAATTCCCATTCTCTTTCTCGTCGTTGGGAGCTTGATTCTTCTTCATGATTTGTTCAATCATGTTCGAGATGTACTCTTCATTGTTTTTTTGTTCCGCAGGGCCCACCTTGATTTCTTTACCGGATCTTTGTCTCGGCAATTCACCGCGGATTAAGGATCTAGGAAGTTCCCCTTGCACGGGACTAGCAACTTGATGAGTATTTTGATCGGGATGACTTCTAGCCTATGGATTTGAGTCTTCAACGTTAGCTTCGTCTTTGTTGTGCACCCAATCTTCCATAGCATTATCGTGATTCTGATCAGAAGCGGATGAGTCTTCTTTTTCCTTAAGGTTGACTTGGACTCTTTAAGGGGCAGGATTTGGATAAGCATTGAGGATAGCGTCAAGTTTTTCCGTTATAGCCTTAGTAGAAGCATCCATCCTTTGGTTCAAGTTGGCAACAATATAGGCAACAACTATGTCTTACTCATCTCTTGTTACACTGACTCCGCTTTTAGAACCTTGGCCAACTTCAAGATTATTTGTTTCCGGCGTAGCATCGTTGACGTCATTGTTGTCGGAGGATTTACTATTAGTTTTCTTTGACTTCGATTGCACCATATTGTCAGACAAGCTTTTGGATTTGGACAAGGCGCTTAGATTTGAGAATGTGATCGCGGCCCTACGGTGGGCGTCAAATGAATTTGATCACAACACCAAAGGTGCACTTAGTGTACTTCACCAAGCGGTTTGATTTGAGATTATGAGGCCAAAAACACAAAATAAAGAGCAAAAAGTAAAGAACAAGAAATTTTTAGAGTGGTTCAGTCAATTTAGACCTACGTTCACTATTGGAAGAGCTTTCATTATCATTCATTTTTCTCATTTACAAAGTATATAGCTTCACTCATTTTTCTCTCTTTAACAATGATTTTCTCTCCTTTTGCTCTAGATTTCGCTGAATTTGCAAAGGAATCAATGAGATCTCTTATTTTGTGATGGTGGATGTGTGGATCTTCAATAGCTTTAACACTTTGATGATCTTCATGGATTCCATAGTGATTCAGTGTTGGATCTAGGCTTGAGAGATGATCAATGGCGGTTGGAGATCACTTGAATCGAGTTTGAGAGATTACGAATGGAGATCGGAGAAGATCTAGTTTATTTGGCGTTAGAAGGAGATGGAGTGAGCTTAATAAGCCATTAATGGAGCTTGGAATGCTTGAGAATAGTGGAAAACCGGAAATGACAGCCCTTCGGGGTGGCAAAAACTGGTCCTTTGAATGGTGGTGAAATGGGGTATTTATAGGCATAATTGGTACCAGGTGGCAATGCTGTAATTATGATGTACAGGGTAGGGGTCGTGTGTAGATGTATTTATGAAATTTCCATTGGCCAGTGTTAGACCAAAAGTGGTTCTAACACCCAAAACGATGATAATTCCAAATGAAAAGGAGATAAAAACAAAGAGGAACACACGATTTATAGTGGTTCGGCGTTAAAGAGCCTACATCAACTCTGAATTTCTTTAATTGATGATGGAAGTACAAATACAATGATTGTTTTCACTCAATCTCACTTATTTAATGAATAATTTCACTCAGTCTTTCCTGAATAATGCTCTAAAGGTTGATTATGATCTGAATAAAATGATGAAATTTGGATATAGCAGTTGTTTGAGTCAAGAATTTTCCAAAAGATCCACCAAATGATCTTCGAAGGTGTATTTATAGACAGAAATCTTCCCTGGAAGGCCTTCGGTTCGGATACACGTGGCAGCTATTCTATTTGGTTCGGAGTGAGGAGCTCTGAGGTGTTGCCAGCGCATGACTTTAGTGGGTAAACATGGGGGAAACCGCTCCGTGTTTTCTAGACAACATATGCTGATGGTGAAGCGCTGTGGTTCGGTTCGGATGACTGGTGAGGGCTTTAGATCGGAAGGAACCGATCCGATCCAGGTGAGCCTTCTATTCCCCTTTCCCTGTTCTGGCCGCCTTAGCTTGGGAGGGATTGGTTTGGGGACTCATGAACTGAACCGGTTTCCCGATGCTCATCTTCTCTTCTAAATCTATATGTCAAGTAATTTTCCAGCTTTGTGTAGCATAATCACAAAGTAGGCTAACATTGTGCCCCCTCGAAGCATGCATTTATTGGAAATAGAGTGTGCTTCGAACAACCTACTCCTTGGCTTCTGAATTGGAGTCGTTTAATAGTTGCCTCCATTTGTTTGAAAAGTCGTGTTGTTTCATCAGATCGCATCTCTTGCTGTCTATAAATACACTATGGAATACACAGATTGCTTCCATTGTTTTGAAATAACTTCGAGAGCTTTGTTTAATATCCAAGGGGCTCCTTCAGGTAAACCTTTATAATGTGCACTTGTAACTCTGCTACATTTTCCATTAGATGTGTTTCATGTGCTATATGGTGATTGATGATTATGGTTCGGATCAGGTGGGTCTTATCCAACACAGCCCATATTTGAACCATCATTATGCAAAATGGGCTAAAAGGCTTTATGCTAGAAGTGCTATGCGGTGATCGGATCGGGTTTAAGTGTCTATTCCGCTGGAACACGAAGGGATAACTATCTCCTTATATATATATATATATATATATATTAGTTTACTCCTATTTAATTCTTTATTTCCTGTCGCTGACTTCTCCATCGTCAAAAACCCTAGTCCTTAAATCGTGAAGAAACTCTCCCAATTTCTTGAAACAAACTCACAGGTAGGGCTTCAATTTGTGGCTAACTCCTTTTTAATCGATTTCAGCTCAAGAAAAGGAATAATTTGAGTAATTCCGTTTGTTGTCACGTCGATTTTGATGCTATGCCTGTTATCCCCTAGCCATCGTTGTTGATTGCTCGCCGCCGTCATTGTTAGTAGATCTTTTCACCAACTCGGGCATCGAAGCTGATAAACCCAGTCATGGCTCCGCAAGTAATTGTTAGTGGATGAGAAGTGGGTTTTTAAGTGGATATAGGAGGAAGAGAGATGATGAGTTTGGAGGAGAAGGAGCGGATCGGTTTGGTGCGAAGGAGTTTGTATTGTTGACATTCAGGGAGAGAGGATATGGTTAAGAAAGAATGGACAAGGGTTAAGTCATTGAGAAAAATCTATGACCTCAGTTCGGATCGGAAGAGCTTACATGAGAAGAAGTTCCAAATACACACGGATGAGGGAAAATGAGCTTATGGACATAAGGGCGGTTCGGTGCTAACTGACTCAATCTGGGATTCCCCTTCGAGGATCTGTCCGACCCGAGCCCAGTTGTGATTAAATTCCGATCTGAACCGCATACAACATAAATATCCGAACCGATTCATTGATGATGGAATTATCCGAGCCGAACCATTAATTATAGATGCACCCAAACTGGTCCGCAGCTATGTCAATGTGCCTCAACCAAATTAATCAAAATTAGATATATGCCGTGGTTCTATGGACATTTAGGATAGAGCCTTATGATCATAGCCAAACTTTCGGGCTATCATAAATATATAACTGCTTTACCACTTCCTTGCATTGCATCCTTACATGCTTACTTTATATTTCCTTAACTCTTGTCACTACACACGCATCGTCACATACATGCACGGGGGGACACAGATAATTTTACTCTAATTCCTGCTATTGTTTCTTCGATAGTTTAGCAACCATGGCTGAGAGAGGCTCGTCTAGATTAGCTGAAAGAAGAGAAGCTGCCAGGTCACTTGAGAATCCACGCATTGAGGACATATCTTCCACTTCAGATTCGGGTTGGAATAGTACGGGTCCAGACTATGAAATGGGAACTCATGAAAGTGACATATCATCCGGGGGTAATGTCTCTCTAGGTGAGGAAGAAGGAGGAGTAGGGGATAATCATGCCCCAGATGAGCTTGGGAATGTTACTGTTTTGGAACTGCCAAAGGATTCAGTCGAATCAACAATCGACAATGATAGACTCGCTAGGATATGTCTAAAATACGGGATTCTTCGAAGAGATACAAAGTTTCCCTTAAAAACAGATCATCCCCATAACCCACCAAAAGGGTACATGACTATCACCAGATTGACGTGCCTAGTTGGGGCAATACCTCCATTTCCGCCATTCGTCGTCGATTTTCTGAGATAACCACGGATTGCCCCCATGCAACTTCATCCCAACTCCTACGCTTATTTGTATACTCTATACATAGCATACCAAGAAATTTTAGGTGTAGGGATTACTTTCGAGGATGTTCATTTCTTTTACAATTTCAAGCATCAAACCAATGACACCCCGTAATTTGTATACTTTGAATCAGTGCCAAAAAGGAAAATTATCACCGTTCCGTTTAGCAACAAAGCTAGGGACCCGAAACCTGAATGGTTTTATGTTAAGCAGCGGCCTGGGTGTGCCAGAAGATAGCTTAAGTCAAGTAAGGATCTTGGTCCTTTAAGTTTTAGTCCCAGCCTTTATCATAAATTTATGAAGCATTGCTTGTTTTCACTTGCAGTTCCTAACCCACCACAAGAGAAGCATCCGGTGCAATTTGATCGCTTAAATCGGTAACTTAATGGTGATAAAAAATTCTTGACCATCAAGGACTGTTTAGTAGATGAATATCTCCATCGGCATCGTCTAATTTCTATAACTCATAGCATAGGCCACGGGGAAGGCCCTTACGTGTACATACCTCCAGTTGAAGGGCCAATCGACACTCCACTTGAGAGGGGAGAAAGTTATAAAGATCCAACAGTATCCCTCAGGGATCCTCCTTCTCCCTCCATGACTCAAGATGACATTTTAGCAAATATATCAGAAAAATGTAAAGACAAGTATATTACTCCTGAGGATGTTGCTACTCCTGAAAAGCTGATATCTCCAAATGAGTTTTCGTTAAATGCTCCTCAAGAGATATTGCTACTGTGGATGATTCTACATTTCAGGGTTTAGGAAATCTTCCCTTGCCTGAGACCCTTTACACCTTAGAAGATTTCAGAACAAATCCCTTGACTTTTGCTTCCTTAGAAGAAACCACTCCTGTGAAGGCTAAGGAGACCACACATACACACATACTAGCCTAACTTCAGGCTCTAGTTGGTTGGGGGGATATCACTTAGGATGCGCACAACACATTAGCACTGCATGTCACAGCACTTATGCTTTGTATAAACGCCAATTCTGAATTCTACATACCTTGTTTTGCAGGAACCATGGTACGTCCCCGCTAAGATATCAGGAAAATCTATGCCAGCGTGCCCAGACATGATTCTGATACTGAGCCTGACTGTCGCGAAAGCAGCGACAGGGATGACAGGAGGCATTATGATTCCAACCATCCTCATTCTTCGCGTTCTTGTTCTCCTCGCCGTTCCGATCCAGATAAGTACAAGAGCCATCAACATCGTCATGAAGGGGACAAACAACCTTCCAAAAATCTGACTCCTCCAAAAGAGAAGCGTCCCCAAGAGAAGTCATCGTCGAAGCACGCTGACTTACAGGATAAGCCTAAAGTCCCTGAATCAGGCAAAGCTGATATGTCTGTTGTACCTACCAAGCGGAGAAATATTTAATTATATGTATCTAATCCCGTGTCGCTCGATGCCGAAAACAAGGCAAGGCTAGCAAATCTGGAAAAGCAATTTCCGAATCATTATTTTGATCATATGGCATTTGTTCCCATGCTTGAACCTATTCCTTTGAATTGGGCTGATGATGCTAAAGCAAAAATTGATTTAATGGACAGGAAATATACAGAAATGTATAAATATTCGCGCAAGATTTCTAAGATTATCCGGGATCTTATCACTGATATTGGCCACATGAAGGAAATGGCCGATTCAAACATCTTGAAAAATTCAGAGAAAGATTTGGAAGATGCATAAGCTCAGCTTGCTCTCTCCTGACGGGATGCCGATAATTACAAAAAGCAACATGAAGAACTAGAAAAGCGTTATCACACACTCTTGGATTCCCATAGTCAACAGCGCTTGGATCTAAAGAAGCAAGCTGAGGATGCTAAGTCTGAGAGTGTTAGAATACAGTTAGCTTGCACTGCCCTTGAACAGGAGAAGGTTGAGCTAGGGAAGAAAAACACTGACTTAGCAAAGCAGAATGCCGAAATGGAAGCCAAATTAATGGAGGATGAATCTATAGCAGTGTTAGCCGAGGGGAACACAAGCATCGCCCTTAAATCTGCCGAAGAGGTTCAAGAGAAACTTTTTGAGGCGCAAAGGGAATTGGACGGCTATGGTGAGCTGATGATAGAGTTCTTTGCTCAAGTGATCCATCGTCAGGACATTTCTTGGATTGAGGATTACCCTACAACTCTGGTTTATGTATGGGACCAAATCATCGAATGGGAAAAGAAAGATCTTAAGGTAGACTCCATCGATGAAAACAAACTCATGGAGAAATTCCTTAGGGGTGAGGAGCCGGCACGTTTGGCCGAAGGGCGTCGACTCATTGTTGCTGCTATGGAGGAAGAAAGACGTTAGGCCAAAGGAAAAAATATCATCGAAACCAGTTCTTCTTCTGCTGCTCCCGGGGCTATCGGAATAGAGGGATATGATCCCGAAAATCCGAAAATTCTTGAGACGTCATTTTGTCTCCTATACCCGAATCCACATCAAAGACTTTAGCCACCCCAATCGAGAAGTGATCCGAAGGTATCTCTACCTTTTTACCCCAATTTGTCAAGGCCATTTCAACCTTTCGCCATATTATTGGGCAATCAATTGAAGATCCCTCGTTTTTCCCTGAGTTAACAACTGTCACCTCTCGTTCTGTAGGTACTAAGCCGACTGAAAAGACTGATGGGCAACATAAAACAGTCATCGATGAGAAGTCTGTTGAAGAGACTCAGGAGAAACGGGATGAGGCCGCTGCTGAAAAATCTGGGGGGGGGGGGGAGTTGAAGGCGAGAAGAAGGAGGTTGCTGATAAAGCTCCTGGGCAACCTAATACTGAGACTCCTCTTACCGAGGAGATGATTGATGCTCTGAAAGATGATGGCGGCGACGATGGGCATGAAGAAGATGTTGATGTTGTTATAACTGGGGATTCAGAGAATGCCGATGATCTAACTTTGGCCGAGATGAAGGCTAAACAGGATAAGCGTATGCCGTTGAAGACTGAGGAAATAGATCGCAAAAGTTTTAAACCTCTTGCGACAATACCTCCTGAGTCAAGGTTAGTTGTTAGACTTTCAACTAGATCAATTACTAATGAATTTTCTAAGAAATCTTCTACTGATCCCAGCGCTCCAGTTCTAAGTAAGAAGAAACCAAAGAGGATCCAGACCAATGCCCAAAAAGAGGAGAAAGAAAAACTTAAAGCTGCCAAGAAAGCGAAGTCCACTCCAAAGTCCAAATGAGAGGCGGTTCCATTTTCATTTTTCCTGTTCCTTGGTCCGCTGTTGTTGTAGCGAGTGCGGCCCTCGCCTTTGTTTATTAGTTCTCTTGTACAAACCTGCACTTATGTTAATAAAGTAGTTCGTTCCCCATTATATCAAATGCTTGCAAGTTCGTCGTTTGTTCTATTCGTGTCGAGAAATTAACATACATAAGTAATGATTCAAGTCACCATTGCGACTTCCTACAAATGCATAGACAGATAAAATATCATTCAAAGAAATTTCCATTCGATTAAATAGAATGAATAATTGACTGTAGTGTGCATTATATATATGCCCCCAATCAATCTTGAATACAACATTTGGCTGAAGCTTGCTCGAGATTGATTAAATTGCCCCCATGTCTTTTGGTGGGGTTAAAATTTGTTTTCTTTGGCACACACTCTTTGTACCTTCATACTCTCCTGTCGTCTAGTCAGGTTAGAGTAGATTCAAGACAGTCTTTTGTTATGGTGCACCGTCATGCCTCGAGGACATCGTCTTCCCATCCTTTATGCTCTCTCTCGTCATGTGAGAGTTAGAGTTTGGGACGTCGTCTTCCCGTCCTTTATGCTCTCTCTCGTCATGTGAGAGTTAGAGTTTGGGACGTCGTCTTCCCGTCCTTTTTAGGTCAGTTGGAAAATGGTCATTTCATTTGCTTTCGTATCGATTCAAATGTTTGATACTTCGATTTATGTTATGACAATCACAAAAAATACACAAAACAAGATTCGAATGAGTAAGATAAATCACACATAGTATTTTATAGTGGTTCGGCCAAGTCGTGACCTACACCCACTTCATAATCTTTTGTTTGTATTAACCAGACTTTTCTAGGAAAGTCGTGCCTTTTTACATAGCCTATAAAGCAAAAGAAAATTGTACAATTTTAGGTCAAGTATCGCCGCAAATGTTGGGCGTTCCAAGCTCTAGGGATTTCTTCACCGTCCACGGTCGCTAACTTGAAGGCTCCCATGTCAAGTTTCCATCGGATGGTGAATGGTACTTCACATTTTGGGCTTAGATAGCGGGAGGAGGAAAGACTCGCTTCAGCTCCAGGTCTCCAGGTTCAAAAGTCCTAAAGCAAACCTTTCTGTCATGGTAGATGCCACTTGGCGTTTACGCCTCGAAGCATGCAAATCCGCTTCGTCCCTCTTCTCTTCAACCATGTCCAGGGAATCTAAGAGGAGTGATTTGTTCGTCATTGGGTCATAATACGTCACCCGATGAGAGGGGACTTCAAGCTCCACTGGAATTATCGCTTCTGACTCGAAGTAGAGTGAAAAAGGAGTATGATCAGTAGCCATCTTAAAGGTTGTTCGATAAGCCCACAAGGCTAGCGACAATTCATCAACCCATATAGCTTTCGCTCGGTCCAACCGCTTTTTAAGAATAGACTTAATGACTTTGTTTATTGCTTCGACCTGTCCATTTGACTGTGGAAGAGCTACAGCTGTATATCTCTTATCAATTTTATACTTCTGACAGAAGTTTCTAAATTCCACACTGTCGAATTGGGTTTCATTATCAGTTATGATGGTCTTCGGTATCCCAAATCGACAAATAATATTTCTGACCACAAAGATTATCACCTTTCTTGTCGTGATCGTGGTTAAGGGTTCACCCTCCACCCATTTCGTGAAATAATCCACAGTCATGATCACGTATTTTGCTCATCCTTTTGCAATTGGTAGGGTCCCGATGATGTCTAATCCCCACACCGCGAACGACCACGGACTGACCATCGATTTGAGATGTCTTGGGGGATGCTCTTGGAACTTTGGCGAATCTCTGGCATTTGTCATAGCATCGTGAATGATCAGCTGCATCTTTATTCATGGTAGGCCAAAAATAACCATACCGCAATACTTTCTTTGCTAGTGTTTAACCCCCGGCATGATCCCCACATTCACCTTCATGTACCTCTTTCAGTGCACGTTTGATGTCGTCGTGTGCTATGCACTGCAACAGAGGCATAGAAAATCTTTGACGATAGAGGACGTCATCCTGTAAAACGTATCTTGCAGATTTACGTGTTACAGCTCGTCTCTCACTTTTCTTTGGCGGGAGTATTCTGCTTTTAAGGAAGTTCTTAATTGGTGTCATTAATGTCTCCCTTTTTGGCTCAGCTTCTAGGACTAATTCGACATCCATTTGGTCAAAACTTGGTGATTCCAATATCTCTATTGGAACCATTTCGGTTTCCTCAGGGTTGTCAAGACTTGCTAGCTTAGCCAATCGATCTGCCTTCTGATTTTCTGCTCTCGGAATGTGTGTTATACTGTAATGCTCCAGGTTGCCCAGTAACTCCTCTACTTTTTCAAGATAAGTAACAAATCGAGGTCCCTTGGTCACAAATTCCTTTCGAACTTGGCAGACAACTATTTTGGAGTCATAGAATATGTCCAATGTTTTTACCCCTAATTCCTTAGCGAGTTTCAGCCTGGCAATCAGGGCCTCGTACTCGGAATCATTATTGGTGGTGGAAAATTCCAATCGCATGGCATAGTAAATGGATCGTCCTTCAGGAGTGGTTAAAACAACTCCGGCACCGAACCTTCGATCGTTCTGGGCTCCATCCGTATATAATTTCTATGGACTAAGCTCTAACTTATGCTCTGAAGTAACAACATTGTCATCCACTGTTTCTTCTTCAGGAATTGTAAATTCTACTGTGAAGTCATCTAAGGCTTGCCCCCTTATTGACCTCCTTGGTTAAAAATTCAAATCATATTGGCTCAACTCGATATTCCACTTAAGTAATCGCCCCGATGCTTCGGGTCTTTGTAATACTTGTCTTAGAGGTTGATCAGTATATATGACTATCGGTGAGCTTCGAAATAATGACGGAGCTTTCGAGAGGCAATCAAGAGGCTGTAAGCAAGCTTTTCTATTCTTGGATAATTGCGTTCTGCAGCTGTTAACTTCTTACTTACATAATATACTGTCTTCTGGACCTTGTCTTCTTCATGTACTAAGGCAGTGCTGACAGCAAGAGAAGACACTGCCAGATAGACTAACAAATCTTCATGATCCACCGGTTTCGACAATATCGAGGGCTTCTCCAACAAGTCCAACAGATTTTGGAAGGCCTCTATACAGTTGGGAGTCCACTCGAAATTACGTTTTCCCCGTTTGATTAAATCAAAGAATGGGACACGTTGTCCATGGCTTTGGAAATGAATCTGCTTAATGCAGCAACCTTTCCTGCCAAGCTTTGAACGTCCCTAATCTTCTGTGGCTCTTCTATGTCCCTTATTGCTGCTATCTAGCTAGGATTAATCTCAATACCTAGAGAAATTACGATGAACCCGAGGAATTTTCCTGATGGAACTCCAAATGAGCATTTTAGGGGGTTCTAACTTCGTCCCATAACTCTGATCTCTGCTAGATCTTGTGTATGACTAGAGGATTGCCTGGATTTCACGAGCATGTCATCTACGTAAACTTCCATGGTTTTTCCAATCTGGTTATAGAACATTCGATTCACCAGACACCAATACGTGGCTTTGGCATTCTTTAGTCCGAACGACATCATCAGATAGTAGTACAATCCCAAGTTTGTTACAAAACTCGTGTGCTCTTGATCTGGCACATGCACGGGATCAGGTTATATCCTGAGTATGCATTCATGAAGGAAAGAAGTTCGTGTTCGGCTATTGAATCCACTAGATGGTCAATCCTAGGAAGTGGGAAACTATCTTTTGGACAGGCCTTGCTTAAATCCGAAAAATCAATACACGTTCGCCATTTCCCATTTGATTTCTTGACTAAAATAGGATACGATATCCAGTCGGGATACATCGAATCTCTAATGAACCAATTATCTTTCAACTTCTCCACTTCTTCTTTTAGGGCTGCCGTCCTCTCCGGGCTTAACATACGCCTCTTTTGTCTAATGGGTGGATGCTTTGGATTAATGCTCAATGAGTGACTCATAACAGAGGGAGATATCCCATACATGTCAGCATGGGTCCAAGCAAACACATCCAAATTTTCCTTTAAGAAGTCAGTCAATTCCTTTGCTCGGAGCGGATCCAGTTGGGATCCAATATTCAACACCTTTGTTGGATCAACGTCGTCTATAGGGATGTCCACAGTCGTTTCACTAGGGGTCGCCTTTCTGTCCCCAGGTCTTCATCCTCTCTGGGATCTATGTCCTAGGGAAATTCTCCTGGCGATTCCCTCGGGACTGGTCCCTTTAGTTGTTATGCTAAACCCTCCCTTAAAGGGGAGGATTACTTTTAGCTTCAATGCTCAATCCCTTCATCAACTCTTTAGTTCAGCCATGTAATAGGCTCATCCGGTGGCTTGATCACCCCTCATCACCCTCAATCCTGATTCGATTGGAAATTTCAGCAATAAGCACCAGGGCATAATGCAAGCCTTGAATTCCACGAGGGCTGGTCGACCCAAAAAGGCATTATAGGTTGATTCAATGTCCAAAACTACAAATGGAAGAATTCTCACTCTTCGGTGGTCTCCTTGTCCCAATGTCACTGACAATTCTACATACCCCGTTGGAGCAGTCGATGCTCCATTGAGGCCACGTATCCTTCCCTCGCAAGGCTTCAAGTCTTTCGCTTTAAGTTTCATCTGATCAAATGCTTTTTTAAAGAGAATATTAACCGAACTCCCATTATCTACCAACACTTTGTGAACCAGAGCTGGACCGATAGTAGTAGTGATTACCAATGGGTCCTTTGCTAGTGATTCAATTCCAGAATCACCTCTATCATGAAATATGACATCTTCTGACATTGTTTTCTATTGCTTAACCGGGGTGATGTCTTCGAGGTTGCTACACTCTCCCACTCCAAGGTGCTTAACCGCATTGACATATTGGTCCATAGCCCTATAACTATAGGCAACGGGGTGAGGCCCTCCCACTATAGTATTAATAATGATTCCTTTACCTTTTTGTTGAGAGGTGGGCTTAGGAGCAGACTGATTTTGATTCGGGGCTTGCCCTCCTTGCCTCTTGTCCTTTGGGGCAACCTTGTATTCGTCTAATTTTCCTTGCCGTAGTAGCTTTTCGACAACGTCTCTCAAATGCTGACATTCATTAGTAGAATGTCCGTGGGTCCCATGAAACAGACAAAATTTTCCGGACGCCACCTCCTTCTCCATAGAGTCTCGGGGCGAAGGCTTTTTATACTGTAAGATGTTGTAAGTATCTAGGTAGATGTTTTCCAATGTGTCATTCGTGGTGTGTAGTTTTCAAAGGTTTGGAGTCGAGGCCTTTTTCTTGAGTTACTTCCTCAGTTCCTATTTCTCCTATTGATGTTTCCATTCTTGTTGTTACTTCCTTCATTTTTGTTGCCAACATTTACCTCGACTTTCCCCGAACTTTCACAGACTGCTTCATAGCAACGTTAATTTGAATATCTTCTCTTGAAGCGCCATCAGATTTTCTCTTTCGATTGGCGTGTATCTCTTCTCGTCGCAGACGAATATTTGCCTTTTCATAGAAAGCCTCCCTAGTCAGCGGTGGCTTCCTAGCTAAATAACCTCTGAATTCAGTGTCTGGACCAACTCCTTCAATCAAAGCCATCAAAATAGTTGGTTCGTGGGGATCGCTAATCTCAGCAATTGCTAATTTGAAGTGATCCAAGTATGATTTCAGAGATTCTCTAGGGGCCTGTTTATTTCTGGATAGTTCGATAACACTTTTTGCTTTGCGGGCATGGAGTCAGAATTGTTTCATAAAAAGCTCGCTTAGTTCTTGAAAACTCGACACCGATCGCGGGGGAACTCGCGTAAACCACATTAATGCAACATCCTCTAAATATATTGGGAAGACTTTACATTTTACAGCATCAGGTGCAGCTGTAGCGTTCATATACCATGCATATCTTATCAGATATTGCTTCGGATCTGTTCTTCCAGTATATCGACCCATCTATGACAAATTGAACTATCGAGGGAATTAGAAGTTCAGGATGTCATCAGCAAACGGAGTACGACTGCATTCAATACCCCAGTCTTCATTGGTATATCGGCTACTATCAGCCATGATTTGACGCACCATCGCTTCTACTTCCACGTTGGTTAATGTCGGTTCAGGATCCCTGCTTCTTTCTCTCCTCATACGCCTACCACCCACTTTAGGTGATCCCCTCGGGTTTTGGTTGGTAATAAAATCTCCCCACCCCCTGCGGTCCCGGTAACAAGTAGGACGAACAGGCTTAAGGAATTCCCCCCGGGTGGGATTGGTAATATTTGAATCCCTGGGGAGAACATTTTATCCTCGGATCGGTAACAACATTGGTTCCCTCAAACTTGGATCATCGGGCCCTAGCACACAGGCTGCATCCTCACGGGATCCCAAAGATCCGAATGTCAGTTGGTTAAGATTTTCGGGCCTTTCGTACGGCCTCCTTTTGCGTGGGCGCTCTTCATCAGAAGATGATGAATAGTCCATTGTAGGATGACGAATCGGAGAGGACATCCTTTGTCTACGAAGTTCGCTTATTTCTTCGTTCATAGCCCTTATGTTTTCTCTAATGAGAACACTTTCGCGTTTGTGATCCTCCGAAGCATCCCTAGTGCTCTCAAGCATATCAAGCAAGCAGGAAAACTCATATGGGTTACAAGTGCAGAAGTTGTAGGCTGATTGTCAGTTGCCACAGCTGGTATTAGAGCATTTGTAGGAGCTCGAGTGGAAGTACCAACTTCAGCCAGGTTCGGTTCGGATCGGCCTCCCCTTGTCTCTGTGGGTCAGATCGAAGAAGAGCTGCCCACAGCTTTCTGAAGAGCAGATTGAATCGGTTCGGAGGGTTCAATTCGGATCAAGATCTACTCAGATAGAGTTGGAGACGTCCTGCCGGATCGGTTAGCTCCTGAACCCTGTCCTCTTTACCTAGTTACAACCATAGCTTGCTGATCATCGCCTACTCCGCTTTACCGTGCATTCTGCACTTCTTTTCCGTTTCCCTCGGTTATAATATCCAATTTGTCGAAATTTTGTTAAATAGAATTTCAGAAATATTGACTGCACGGACTATCTTCTTAGGATATACTAACCCGAATAGTAGAATGGTAGCCCAAAAACGTAGAGAATTCGTACGTTCTCAGTTAAAGCACCAAAATGTTAAATCCAAAAGTGGTTCTAACACCAAAAATGTTGATAATTCTAAATGAAAAGAAGATAAAAACAAAGAGGAAC